>JAZGQO010000015.1:22837500-32837500 GCA_036850965.1 Patella caerulea | reverse complement strand
CTAGGCCTAGTGACACTATAACAATAAATTAATAGTATTACTCTAATAGCCTACTAATACCAGGTGTAGTACTAGGTCGAGATTTTGATTTGGCCTTTCCTAGCCTATTTAATTAAATGTTCATACTTACTTGTGAGAACTAACACCCTGTGCTGTCGCCGATGGATTTTTGTGGAGAAAACACCAAAAAGCAAAATACTTTGGTCCGTATAGATCGTTTTTCGTGTGTGGTTTAGTGTATGGATACGAGTGATCGGCCATATTGTTTACACTGACTACAACTTCCAAGATGGCGCCTGACAGTCGCGTCACCAGGCGTCAAAAGTCACGTGATTGCTATTCTAGTCTATATTTCTATGGTTGCGTGCATGAAACTGCACAACGTTTGCATTGGCGAAAAGGTGCCACTGCCTGACTTACAAGAGGATGACGATCACCCACAACACCCGGCCACAGAGGTCATCAACGCCAGAGATGGACTTTCCCTCAGGAAGAAGATCATTGAACACTCACTCGCTTGGAAGTTGGCCTTCCGCACTTTCTGTATGTCGTCTGTCGGAGAGGGGAGGTAACTCTCACATACCGGATGTAGTGTCAAGTCGATTTTTCTCACTTTCGCACAGAAGATCACTTACAACTCCCTTACAATAGCTTTGAGGAACGCAATTAAACTGTTACTTATGAAAGTTGTAAAGTTGATTGTAGCTGTTACAACTATTGTAGGATACAATCGTTTTTAGGAACGACCCCCCGGACGTCAAGTGATTTTTTCTTAATTGCCTTGTTGCACTAGAATTGTGAAACTGCAGATCAAAGTGCATTTTCTCATACCTCGGGTTCTGACTGGAATTCCCTAAAAGCACTGGGTGATGTAAATAGACAACCTGTGGTGGTGCAGGTAGTACACAAAATCCGCAACAGCGTTGCATTGGTTTGCTAACAATTTTAACAGTCTGGGGGTATTGCTGACAAATCAAATGAATAAGTTCAAGTTTTGGTCAGACGAACTACGCCCCTTCCCTCTCAAAAATAAAAAAAATCCAACGAAATGGCAATCTATTAACTATGCTAGGGGCTACACGGCAAATGAAAGAATGACTGAATAGACAAAGTTCGGCCACAACGACTGTGCCGTTTAAAGTAAGGCATGGACTTCTGTGCCATTATTAAAGTAGCTAAGTCTCTAAGTCAATATCATCGATACTGAAGACACGAATTATTTGTCAATTTAAATCAACATTGATGCTGTGACCTTACCGGTAAAAGGTGGGCTTCCGATATCCAATATTTAAGACAAAATAAACATGTTAGCATTTGTGCGCAATAAATACTACCGGTGTACATTGGAATAACCAAACGTCAGAGATTGCCATTCGAGTGAAACTTCTGGTGTATTTCGCCGAACATACGCATTAGAAATTACAGTTAAACAGAAACGATTGAATGTGAATCAGTTCATATACATTCATATTACATTATGATATGCGTTGCGACCAATTTGTGTCAATTTCCAGGCCCCAAATATTAGCGATTTAGCCCCTTTAAGTGACAGGAGTAGGACATGTGTTTTTGTGCCATTTCTGAGTGATAGGAATAAGGCATGGGCTTTTGTACCATTACTGTTAATAATAAATATAATGATGGGAGTAAAGCCAGGCTGACACTTGCACGACTTTTGGCCAGGATTTTGTCGTGCCCATCAGTGTCCACATTGACACGAACTGGCACGACGAGTTCACGCATAGTTTGCGCATTGTTTACGCACTTCCCGCATTGACACGACGAGTTTGCGCAAATCGGACGGTGTAGCGCCGACTCGAGTCGTGCCAATGCGTGCCACGGAATCGTGCAAGTGTCAGCCTTGCTTTAGGCATGGGCTTTTGTACCATTACTATTGGTAATACATGCTGTACTTGTTCAGTTCAAATGAAGTCCGTCAGAACCCAAACAAAAATTTAAAAAAAAACAAACAAAAAAACGAATATCTTTAGTTTATATTATTCACAAACCATTGGTCTGTGTATTAGTTCCTATTGATGTTTTAAAAGAACAAGTTTTGAAAATCTTTCTCTACAAATTTTGGCAGGTGTTTTTGGTTGTTTTCTTCTTTCCTGACTTTTCTAAAAGTGATGGGAGTAAGGCATGGGCTTTTGTACCATTACTATAATGCTATGGACAGACGAGCGTATTTTTTCGCCCGATCGCAGCGATTGAGATTCGCCAGCGATTTATTACGGCCGATTGACCGGAAGCGTACGAGTAATTACGCCGATCACGTGACTTGTCGATGACCTGATTTGTAAAAAAAACGGCAGCCATTTTGAGATCATGTGATATCAACTATGTCGATGATTGGCTTATAAAAATGAATCGCCCGACAATATACGCTTGACACGGACACACGTGCGAATTTAATCGCTGAGAAAAATATTCGGCCGAAAATATCCAACATGCTAGATAGTAGTATAAAGACAATTCCCCCAGGAACAAACTAGATCAAACACTGTAAAGTTTTGTAAGGATGTAATCTAGTACAAGACGCGTTTCGCGCTTAATAGCCCTTCATCAGTTGGTGTTACAAAACAATATGATAAAAATTAATCCAGATCTATGAAGTATATATACAAAATTTAGCGCACGCGCTTTAAACTTAATTTGGATTGAATAATCCTTAGATTAGGATTCTATTAAAAAATGAAAAAAATAATCCCTATACTGGGATTAAAAAAGAGAAGATAGAAATTTAATCTCCCTGTACTGGGATTAATTATATTTTCTTAAAAATAGGTGTTTAATTTAAATTCTGCGGCTAATTGTTTCCATGATTCTTCAAATAGGTCTTCTTGGAGCTCATTCAATTCGAGTATTTTTTCTGTAGTGTTTGTTGGTTCTATTTCTTTAGAGGTCCCGTCTGTTTCCGGGATGGAGAAGGCAAGGTGGTCAAAATTAATCGCGGGATAAGTTGAACGGGGGCGGGCCTCAAAAGGCGGGACCCATGTAGATGGTTTTTCTGGAAACAATTAGCCGCAGAATTTAAATTAAACACCTATTTTTAAGAAAATATAATTAATCCCAGTACAGGGATTAAATTTCTATCTTCTCTTTTTTAATCCCAGTATAGGGATTATTTTTTTCATTTTTTAATAGAATCCTAATCTAAGGATTATTCAATCCAAATTAAGTTTAAAGCGCATGCGCTAAATTTTGTATATATACTTCATAGATCTGGATTAATTTTTATCATATTGTTTTGTAACACCAACTGATGAAGGACTATTAAGCCCGAAACGCGTCTTGTACTAGATTACATCCTTACAAAACTTTACAGTGTTTGATCTAGTTTGTTCCTGGGGGAATTGTCTTTATACTTTTATCTACACGGACTGGTTCCTGCTCTCCTCCAGATGTATCACTGAGATCCGAACGAGATTACACTGTCACAGGGAATCTTCCGCACTCCTAGTTTTTGAGTGTGGGGGTTTCATCGTCTTTTGGACTTGGAATGCTAGATAGTAGATACGAGCGATTGATCGGGCGAATGTTTCATAACACCGAATGAGCAATAGCACTGCGAATTCCATTTCCCTGAGGTAGCTTTCAATCATTTATTTTGAGCAATCTTTAAAACGTTTGTTCTGTTGCCCGGCAGATTCCTAAAACAATAATTGAGCAATAGCATAAAGAATTCCATTTTCTTGAGGTAGCTTGCCATCCTTTATGTTAAGCAGTCTGTGAAGCGTTTGTTCTGTTGTCTGGCAGATTTTTCCAACACGTCAGGGTAGTTCTTCTCAAAAACACTGAATGAGCAATAGGTATGAGAATTCAATTTCCTTGAGGTAGCTATAATTTGATTTGAACAGTCGTTGAAGCGTTTGTTCTGTTGTCGAGCAGATTCTTCCAACACTGTCTGAAGATTTGATTAAACATTATCTTATTTTCAGTTGTTTAATGAAGTGCTTCTTCAGTGAAACCAGCTTCGCCATTAACCTATATGTCTCGTGTTCGATAAAGTTCTAGTGTAAGATGTATAGCATTGAACGCTTTAAAACAGTATCCTTTTTTCATTAAATCGATCTTTTTTGTGAAAATTTAATTTAAGAAAAAGGTATTTTGTGGAGGTTGTGAAAGAAATGACCTTTTCCTGTTTTATTGCTAGTTGCATATAACGGGCTTACTTTGCACCGCTCGTGTTTTCCTCGCTTGTCGAATTACCTCGATCGGCCCATTCCAAGTCAAGTGGAACAGGGATGGGAAATGCCCCCCACACGAAAAAATATGGAAAATATGCCATTGCGTATGCAACAAATAGAAACTATGCAAAATGTGTGGTCTGTAGCTTGAAAATTGACTGAGATATGAGCATTCGAGTTTCATGAGTTACCCATAAGTTTTCGAAAGAAAATATGTATCCTATCTCGTTTCCACACCGCCCTTTCTTCTTCAAGTAAAGGCTCCATTGCCATGCTATCATTAAGTTGATTGGCTAAGAGTAGTGTCTGCCAATTATTTTGGATAATCATCATCGGTGTGGTCTTTAGGTAGAGCGACCTTTTGGTCTTATGAGGTTGTCGACACAAAGGTTCTATAACATGGTGCGCTAATGAGACGAGCAGTATATTGAGTACGCAATGGATTCCGCTATATGATTCAGTGCATTTAAAACCTGATTCTTGTGTGTTACATGTGGGTTTGACTGGTGATGGGGAAAGTTTTAATTTTCTTCCTATAAATGTCAGCAAAGGTGTATCTGGCTTACAGTACCTTGTAGTCTAAGTATAATCCGTAAAAATCGTTATGTTCGGGTCTGTTCACAAAACAAGATTGAAGACAAAAAGATGACCGTAGAATTTACAACAGAACAAACTATAGAATACTTTATTTTCGCGTAAATCTGTAGGAAAAATTATGGGATTTGGACTACAGAATTATGAGACCATTATTTCCGATAGTCTACCAAAATTCTGTACAATAGTATAAAATTTCATCCTATAGAAAGTGGAATAGGCCCGCATCGCCCAACCCTCTAGAATGTTCTATAGAAAACCACTCGGCAAACCGCGGAAGATTTCGGACAATCTAAACTCGGATGTATGATGAATTCCGCCATGTTGGAACTACTTTAAAGGTCCCGGATGAAACATGGCTGCGCCCATTCCAAATACAAGTTGGCGACCTATTTGGCTAGCGACCTATTCGACCGATCCAGCTGTAAGTTAATGACGAAATTACACTTCTATTCTGAGCTGAAGGAATGGATAAAAAATAATATATTCTACTTTCATTTGATAGACATAACGTTGGATTTTATTGCTTGATAAATAGAGACTGTTGTCTTTACTCTAAGTAGGTTTCCAACGAACAGGTAGCAGGTCGAATAGGTCGCTAGCCGAATAGGTTCCCAATTTGTGTAATAGCGTCAAGTTTTCCTGTTAAAGTAAACCGGTAGCCGCATCGCAAATGTATGGGCATAGGTACATATCACTTACCGTCATGCATCCGAGACTAGATGTAGTTTACGGAATCGGTCGAGATTAGCCGAGTGATAGAAAACTACATTGGTAATCTATGACTTTTTGCTACAGCCAACTAATGCCTTCATTAAACAGATAACGGAGCCCCAAACCTCCGTTAAATATAACGCCAAGTTAACGACACGTATAAGTTAACGGGACTTCCAGCAACAGTCTTTCTCTGTTAAAGTTAACGATCCGTTAACTCGTTAAAAGATATCGGAGCTTTGAGCAACCGGCCCCAGGGCTCCATGTAAGCACACAAAAGACTATCAAAATACATTTCCTCACATGCTCCTCATTCTGTCTTCTTAAACTCATCCCTCCCTGTCCGAACTATAGCGCAGCCAAGCTTTAACCTGAATGAAGAGAGAGAGAGATATGGGGTTTAAAGTCCACTCGACACAAACTAGGTCATTTCGGGACTAACACGTGGTTTAATTTCTTTAGCAGTGGTATGTGATTTTGTGTATTGCTCTATCCAATTTATGGGGTTGGATGGTCGAATGGTTAGCACGTGTGCGGTTTATCATAAAGGATGTCATTGAGTAAACTGGCTTGTATTCGAATCCCCGGTTATACGTGACAGAGTAGGGTCGCCTGTCCAACCTCGTGAGTTTTTCTCTGGGTCCTTCGGTTTCCTCCCACTGCTAAAGAAGCCAATGCGCAAGCGAATTATTGAAATAAATTAAAGCATATGTTAGTCCCGAAATGACCTAGTTCCTACACAACTGCAGAGATTGCACCATGGACCTTATAAGTAATATAAGGTCCATGATTGCCCCACACAATAGCGGATTGAAGTCACGTGATACGAATACATTCCCGCATGATTTTGTTTGTAGAAGGGCTGTGTCCCATGAGATTAAGCTTTTGCAACATGTTGTGGAGCGACAGGGAGTTTCTTGGGCCAAACGAGAAAAGGTTTAGGTTTTTTTTATCGGTTTGAGACACGATTTTTAAACATCAGTACTTATTGGGACTGGCTGGGTAAATGTCCCGATGGTTAGACGATGTCCCGAATGTGAAGGTCTCTGACAGTTTAATGTGTGCATTATTATATAGTTGAATTGCAGTTGATGGTAATTTAAACTAACCCATGCATAACATAGTGACCAAGGGTGTCTCGGGACCTTGTGTTGTGCAAACGATTAGTAAGATGTTAATTGGAGTTACCCCCCTTCAATAGTTAATAGGTAATGATAATGGAAGTAAGTAGTGAGACAGAAAAGCACGTGGTTTTGATTGTATTAACACTGGAGAGGTTTCTGGGTAGTTTGTGCTTGATAACAAGGAGTACTCGGCAATCCTCGACAGATTTTGGTACCTACATCTAGTCTCCGCTGTATGACGAATTCCGCCATATTGGAACTACTTCAAAGGTCCCGGATGAAACATGGCTGTGCCCATGGTGTCTTGTTTGTTTGTAATAGCGTCATGTTTTCCTGTTAAAGTAAACCGGTAGCCGCATCGCAAATGTATGGGCGTAGGTACGTATCACTTACTGTCATACAGTCGAGACTAGATGTAGGTTCCGTAACGTTCCGGAATCTGTCGAGATTTGCCGAGTGCAACAAGGAGGATACGTATTGAAGCGACGTGCTACATGTGTACAAACCAGTGATTGTTATTTCCACATAAATTGTGTTGGGTTTCAGTTAGCCAAGTTGTTGGCGTGTATAGATGGTTAGCATAGCAATTCGTATCTACGACTGCAATTGATACACTCTTCGACTCTTTGCGCAAGTAAAATTAGGTTCAGTTGCAAAACTTGCGCGAAGGAAGGCCTTAGGACGATCCACTACTGTGGCTGGAGTAAGACGGAGCGGACCGGTCACCTCTGGCTTACGGCTGTGGTTTCGATCCCCGGTGTGAACGTATCTGACATGGAGATAGGGGCGCTTTCTCATCCTCGTGGGTTTCCTCCGGGCAGTCAGGTGTCCTCCCACTGCAAAAGACCCCTACGCGCAAGCGAATTATTGACAAAAAAATTAAACCATGTGTTAGTCCGGAAATGATCTAGTTTGTGTCGAGTGGACGTTAAACCCCATTTCTCTCTCTCACACTATGCACTGTGCCGTTGGGTTGGACTGCCACGGATACGTGTATTTGCACACCAATGTGTAGATGGGCCTCTGTTTTAAATCCCTTTGGAACAGGTAGACAATGTCAAAAGGAAACTACTCTGTAAAATCTTGACCCACAATCATGATAATTCCATTTTGAAAATGCCAATAATAAATAAGTCATATTAAAAAAAAATATAATATGTAGAGTATTTATTTTGAAATCTTTATTTAGCTGGGTTAGAAGATATCAGTACCGGTACCCTATTCGTACAACGATATAATCAAGTATTGATGTTGACATTCCAGATATACTGATTCTACGTCGTCATTAAATTAAAAACGCATGGCTTACTTTGAACGAAGCATGTTCGTCACTTCTTTTTTTTTACAATCCACACTCTCCGTAGCTTTTCGTCTTTCGGTATGTTGTGAAAGAACAGCTTCTTGTCAATGTCGTACCGAGAATCGCTTGTACAGAACAGAACAGAACAGTGTAATGCTATTGTTTACAATGACAATGTATGCAGCTGACTGCGTGGACTTTGTATACCGAGCCTCATAGACCTCCAGACGAACGGCAATCGATTGTCAGGTCACACAACGAAAAAACTGACCGGAAATCTTAAAAAGGTTGTGTGTTCGGATAAGCGGTTTTGACGCTCACGTCCAAGCGTCTGAATATTTTGGGCTGAAATTTTGAGACAAGGTAAATATACCCTTCATCAATATTCTGGCGCTCAAATTTCATACGTACACGGACCTTTATGTACGAGACTCTCTTCAAATCGGCATTGTCCCATTAAAACTATCTTCAGATTTTTATATTCGGCGTTTCATAGGTGCTGCAATCACTTCTCTGTGTTTCAAATGTATTATTTTTGTGTATTTTACAATGTAATTCAAACACAGATCCTATTTCGTCTCGTTTTTTTCTAGTTCAAAATTTTGTCTTACTTGTCTTCACTGCACTAGGATTCGGACGAGTTATTATACAGCGAGCGCTTTGGTTGAAGTGAGCGATTAGCCAATGAATCGGTCTGTTATGGCGTGCCATGAATGGAACTGTGGGTAAACCACTAGAAACGTCAACGCTGAATGATTAATCAACGTCTGACGTCTTAGTGTCAAAAGCCGCTCGTATGACCTTGACACGACCTTTCAGTACAACTGGTCAGATATTCATGCAGTGTAGGCCATTGGAAGTTTAAAAAAAAAAACGAAACGAAATATCTGTATTTTAATAAGATTGTTTATTTTATTATTTATTTCTGTTGTTTATTTTACAAGGTGTTTGAGAGAGAGGGACAGATAGAGAGAGATGGTGTTTAACGTCCACAAGACACAAGACTAGGTCATTTCGGGACTAACACACGGTTTAATTTTATTTCAATAATTCGCTGGCGGTTAGGGGGTTTATCGGTGGGAGTAAACCAGAGGGCCCGAAGAATGCTCACAGGGCGGCTGGAAGGTGACCCTACTCTTTGTCACGTACATCTGGTGAATCGAAACCTACGCCAATTGACTAAATGGCAGACCTTATGATAGAGCGCCATGTACTAACCATTCAGACCCCCCCCACCCCCCCACACACACTATATATAAATGATAAATCCGGCACTATAGAAATGATAAATTAATATACTCTTCAAAAAAAGAAACGCACAACCCATTTTTCATCATTTTTTATTTGAACCAGGTCTTTGTTTCGGTAAATCTTAATTGTTTTTAATGCCATTATGTAAGGATAAAAGAAATTCATTATTGATTTTAAAGGTAGGGTCACTAATTGTGACTGGTCATCCTTTTTGTCGAAATTTTTTATCGCTTGATTGCACCAAGAAACATGAATTTAACAACTTCGCGAGCTTTTCGCATGGAACCTAAATCTAAGGTCTTTTAAATCCCGGGGTTCTCGGTTTCCAAATCAGTTGCACATGGAAACACTCAAAGACCCAAGTGATGCCACATCCGAACGAAGACCAACGCAACAACGCTATTGGTGGATTACAAGCAGATGACTCCAAGACAGATGTAGCCAGGCTGCTGAATGTTTCCCTTAGTATCACTTCCTGCCTTTGGGATAGGTACCGACAGCGAAGTTCAACACGTGAACGCCCAAGCTCAGGTCAAACAAGTGTGGTCCCTCTTGTCCTGGGTCGTCACTTCCGGTTATGTCATTGGCGTAATTGGTTTTCAACAGCGACCTCTACTGCAGCAGCAATTCCCGGACGGCGTAGAATCTCGTACCAGACATTAGGCAAACGCCTACGTGAAACCGAATAACGAGGCAGACGTCCCCTTTAGAGCTTGTTTTGAAATACGCCGACACCATGAAATCCAACTTTAATGGGTTCGGGCACTGAGGGTATGGTCACAGCAACACTGGAGAGCAGTTTGGTTCAGCGACGTGTCGCCTTTCTTGTTGCAACAAGGCGATAGTAGAGCGAGGATATACTGACGACGACATGTAACGTTGCGTTTCTTTTTTGGGAGAGTATATTAAAATGTTATTTATTTCTAGCCTTGTATCGAGAATAATATTCAAGTCATCAATCAATCGAGTAAACGGGATTCCATTAAACCCGATGAACATCCAGGAGCAACAATAACATACACACAATAATAATAGAAATGAATTAATTGCAAAATCGTATAAATATAACCGCACTCACGAGGGAATTGAGAGATAATTGACCAAAAGAACTATTCCTATTATTTCTGATTTTATTTGTGCGACGAGATTAATGAAAGTAAATTATATTATCCGCAAGATAAACACACAATAGAATTAATGTCATCCATATTGTTAAATATATATTTCCCATGAGCTCAACATGACGTTGGCTCGCGAACCTGGAGGTCGACCCGCGTGTTCGATCCCTGCGCTCGCTGAGAAAGCTCATGGCGTGGTTCCACCTCGTTGTGTTGGACGGGAGAGCCTGACGAGGAATAGCACATAGTCGCATAAACCGAGGTCCCGTTTAATAGAACCCTTTCAATTATCTTCATGACGTCAGTTGGTGCCGAAAAATGGGACGTTAAACCCCGTTTCATTTTTTGCATGTCCACAGTGATAGTACACGTCGTAAGCATCCGCTGCAAGATGTAGTCCTTGGTCTGTAATAGCATCAGTCCAAGGGTTAGGGTTTAACGTCTTACTGTTTGGCTCCGACTGGACTGATGAATTCGGTGATCGGCCAGACAGGTTGCTATTTGTACCTTTGATAATGAGAAACTACGCTGGAAAATAGAGAGCGAGAAAGAGAGAGAAATGGGGCTTAACGTCCACTCAACACAAACTAGGTCATTTCGGGACTAACATATGGTTCAATTTTTATATCAATAATTCGCTTGCGCGTAGGGGTCTTTAGCAGTGGGAGGAAACCGGAGTGCCCGGAGAAAACCCACGAGGTTGAGAAGGCGCCCCTATCTCCATGTCACATACGCACACACCAGGGCTCGAAACAACAGCCGCGAGCCAGAGCTGACCCGCCAGGTAGAGGTCGAAGCGCGGCACTCTAGATCATCCCAACCCCCGCGCTGGAAAATAACAATGAACTTTCTCGGTCAACGCCCGGAGCAAACCCGCAACCTCCAGGCTAGTGAGCCAGCGCCTTACTCACTTAAAACACCATGGAACCTACTTGGCAGGTCTGTTCAAAGGAATCTAGCGACATTGGCAGAATTTCCGTCACAGCACACTGTATGGCGCGATCCCTTGGTAGTAGAAATTCGATATAACTGTGGGCTATAATGCAAATGCCCGGGCAAAATTTCCCCCATCACTCACTGTATGACATATGCGTTTTTATTATCCCAGTCGGGGCAGAACAGTGGTACGTTAAACCCCATTTAGTCAATACAGTATAGTTCTGCCTTCAATGTGAATACAAATGTAAATTTAGGGGTGTAGAAAAAAACTTCTTCCATTCAAAAAACAAACTTTACACCCCCCCCCCCCACAAAAAAATGAACCACACACACACTGATTTACGTATAAGTGATCGATTTCAATATCGTTAATTCCCAGTTTAATTGCCAGACAGTCTTTAATGCCTCGATTCACAATTTCCTTGCTATTCAGATGCAATCGAATCCAATCCAACTGACCTATTTTTATATAAGATAAATGATAATATAAGCGTCAGGTATAATTTTATAACAAAGGGTTTCACTACATGTTTTAAATAATAGAAATCATTATTGTTATGGGTTATACTGGTAAACCCCCGAGGGGTCTGTCCTGTATTTTTAATTGTGTGGTTTTATATCAATTTTGCAGTATTATGCCAATTAAGATCAAACTGAGAAAGACCACATTAAAGATTAAACAAAACCGAATTGTCTTCTTGAAAGGTATAATGTAATTTAGAGACTAGTTTGTTTCGAAATCGCCGGATAGGCCAAGGGGAAACTAACGTAATGGAGTATTTAATTTTTTTATTGGGTCGTGGTTCGTCGTATTAAGTAGACATGTCTCTGTATATTGCACACAGAGGAATATATACTTCGATAATAGATCTCGGCTCCGAATGGCCGCCATATCCCAAAATTAATAAACTGTTTTGCAATGTGACTCTGCTTCATTTCATATCAATCATACACATATTAAGAATAATTAAGCTGCAGATGCGACGTCATTTTGTGGTGCTGACGTACCATTATTTCAAATATTGGACCCACGTGACGTATTTCATTGACACACACGTGCACTCGACAATTAAACTACACATAAAACTTGATCATCGGGTTGACCGAGAAAGTTCTCGTGATTTTGTTTATCAAACTGACTTCTCACGAGACGGAAAACCGAGTTTCCATGGCTGAAAAAGGAAGAATTTAGACCCCGTTTCATTTCCTCTGCGAACTTTTATCCAGGGGCCTTGGCTGGAACAGTGTCTTGTTTTTCCGACTGTACAAAAGATCGAGGTCCTGTACACAATGGCGTCCACATAAAAGACATTGACAGTTGGAATTCAACTTCCATATAAGAGTGGACCAGGGGATCTTTTACGTGCACGTCAAATGTGTTCCACTTCGTGAGCCCCCCCCCTCCCCCGTCCCACATTATTGATAAGGATGTGAATACAAGAATACATTATGGGGATTTTATTTTGTTTAGATTCACAGATAAGATTTTAAACCAGGTTATGAACAGGAACAAGACAAACGCCCGTCATTCATCTTTAGCGAAGCAAAATACATGTATTCAGCCGATAAGCGAAGTTGTGCTTTAAATTCAATAACAAAATTAAGAAAAGACAAGTTATATAAATCCACAGACACCTCAATAACATTTGTAGACACATAATAATCCGTAGACACATTATAAAAAATCAGTAGACGACATATTATAATTCATAGACAAATTCTGAAAATTTGTGGACACATTATAATCCGTACAAACATTTTAGTCCGTATACACATTTCAATCCGTGGACTCATTTCAATCCGTAGACACATTCTAAAAATCCGTAGACACACTAAAAAAAATCGTCTTTGTATTATTTATTTTCGTGAACGAGAAACAATATCAAGTGTGGGAGCTGTTACCAACCATACTGTAACCCAAAGTGACGCACGTGTTTCATAAAGGAGTAAATACAAAACTAACGTTATAAGGAAAGGAAACCACTATGTTTATTCTTCCGTTGCACTTTTGGAGAACTCAAGTAAAGTATGTGTTTCTATGTGTCATTTGTTCTTTTTTTATGAAGCCGGAAATGACGTCGGTTGAGCGTAACCAAAAATAGACCAATTCTAAATCAAGATTAATCCATTACATTTTGGATCAGATTTATACTTGAGAAGTCTGCGGTAAAAGTTTTAACATCTCGCATCGACATGGATACAAAACTAATGCGGTCTTGTCAACAATCCTCCCCGTTTGCGAACGGGCACGAATCAGTTTGACCGACATTTTTAATTCTTAAATCGATGATTATATATTTGTTTTCGAGAAAGCCTTGCAATAAGGGGTTTCGAGCAGGCCTATCCACGACTTTCGTGCTTGCCTGTGAATACTGTTTTTAGTGTTGTAGCAGAGCTGATACCTGATATTTTCGACGTTGTGCCGGACATGTGTTCGTAATAACATCTAAAAAAACGACAAATCATTATCGGATAAAATAACAGACAGCTTACCGGAGGCCGGGGGAATAACAGACTCGTGGGGCCGGGAAGAAACAATGTTTTTCGCACAGGCGTGGAAATAATGGTTATACTAAACTAGTATCCGGCATTGTGAAGTCTTATGCCGGACATGTATAAATAAAAACATATAAAAACACAGAAGAAACGACAACTCATTGCCGGATGAAATGAGAGACACCGGAGAGGAGTTGTGTCAGAGTTTGTGCCTAATAGTATCTGTGGCGAGTGACGTGTTTCCAAGAAGGTATTTTAGTTATCATGAATATGAGATGTCGTTGTTTATATTCGTTTTGGTTTTTTTTTAAACACCACAAACGAAATTATATTTAGTTTTTAGCAGTACATGGCATTACGTAGTAATTCGAACCTCGCATAACGAACTGTCCCTTTTTTCCAATATGCAGTTATTTTTAGCAGTAATTTGAGACGTTTTTGGCTTATTTTGTGACGTTGAATTTCCATTTTGTGACGTTTTCGCGCCATTTTGCGATTTGTCTTCAATCGTCAACCGCTTCACGCCATTGCCGTTCTGTGTTGAAGATTTTACAGTCGAATCCTTTAACGCTAGTTCATATCCCTCTGTCATATGAACGACTAGATAATCGAATAATATTTTCCAGCAGTCTCGAACTTCCAATATGAATTCTTCTCCTAGTTCTAGTTCCCAGACTTGGATCAAACATTTCACGTAAAAACTAAAATATTCCACTTTGAATCCCCTGAAAGTCACGTGACGGGCACCAAGCACCATTATTTCTTGGTGTAGACCGTTGTACGAAGATTCTAAATTGTCCACCACTAATTGTATCACTTGCATGAAGATTCCCGCGTGACGTCGAAATGTCGGCTGTTGGTGTAGGTCATTGACATCTTGAATTCTGAAACAAAAACAAGACATTTTGTTTATGACATGTATACATTCAAAAGCAGGGAGCGCTTAGAGTTCGGGGAAAGAGAGGGGGGGGGACGTTCACTCGACATAAACTAGGTCAATTCAGGACAAACATATGGTTTAATTTTATTTGAATAATTCACTTGTGCGTAGAGGTCTTTAGCAGTGGGGAGAACCGGGGCACCTGAAGAAAACCCACGAGAGTTAGAATGTAAGAAGGAAAGAGAAATAAATGGAATTTTAACGTCCACTCGACAAAAACTAGGTCATTTTCGAGGTTGGACAGGCGACTCTACTCCAACTCACGTAGAAGTAAGAAGTCGAAATTTGAATCAATGACAGACTTTCTGATTTCATCCCACCCACCCGCACACACAATACCTCATCCGGGCTAATGTAGACGAGCCTACGCCATGATGGATTGTTTGGGGAAATTGTACCTTGACGGCAGCTAATCTTACTTCGAACTCCAACTGTCAAGATACCTTTAATGTCATTTCCATGGTTTACACGTAAGTTGGTCTCGGATTTGCGTCCCACCCGAACGACTATATCGCTGTCGAACATCCGTTCTATATGACACCAGTAAAATTAAGATGTTTCCCCACCCTAAAGCGACTAGGCGCTTTTCGTTGTTAGGCCGTTCCGCCCTGCACCACAGACAAAGAGGGAGCCACTTTAAACGTGTTTATTCGGTGCAATATATTCACTTCACTGTAAGTACAAAGTTAACAATTTATCTTTTAGCGTTTTACATTTATAAATAAACAGACGCCAAAGGAATTAATTGTCAGTACTGAATACTTCACAAAACACATTTCCGGTCTTTCGCGTGCTTGTAAATGTCAAAGGATTATTACGTGACACCATAGTGACAGTGGAAACCCATGATAAGAATATTACATCCGGTACGCTGACGTCAAATTGACTTAATGATTAATAGCCGTGCTAATTGAAATAAACGTGGACTCAAATACAACTTAAACGATTGTATTTATCCCATCTATGGGATCACGGTGGCTAAGTGGGTAAGACGCTGGATCTCTAGCCTGGAGGTCGAGTGTTCGATGCCTGCATTGGCCGTGAATCTTCAAACATATTTTCCCTTGTCAGTGATGCAGGACGGTAGGCTTGACAAGGACAGCTGTCTGGTCGCTCAGATTGGACGAAACACCGAGGTCCTGTTTACACATTGGCATGCATGTAAAAGATCCCTTGGCAGTTGGAATTCGATATAAGTAGGCCGTAGTGCCGCTGTCCGGGCAGAATGTCCCTCGTAACACACCGTATGACGCATGTTCGTCTTCATTAGTCCAGTTCGGAGTAGAACAGCAGTACGTTACATCTCTCTCTCTTGCAGGCACCAAATTCTTTAGGATTTTAAGGAGCGACGATGTTTCAGAGGATGAGGAGCGGATCTACATTAGTCAGATAAGAAACGGAATTGAAAAAAAAGGGATCGTACCCACAACCTGCGTACTCATACTCAACGAACACCGAGCCCCTCCCCCACCTCCTTCTTAGAGCAGGTAAAATTGAATCGGACGAGTGGTATAGGGAATAAGAACAAAACACGAATAGAACAGCGGGACTGGGGTAGGGTCACACTTAAAACTTGAATCGGATCCGTAGTGGAGGAAATAAGAACCAGACCCTATAAATAGAATGGTATGACTGGGATAGAACCGCACTTACACGCTTCGTACTCATACTGTGCCCCTTGCACCCCCTGTGCTCCGCCCGCCCTTAAGCAAGTAATATTGAATCGGATAAGAAATTATGGCAAATAAATCCTAATAGAATGGTGTGATTGGGATATCAAACTAGAATAGTGAGAGTAGTATGATATTGATCACCGTGTGTTAGTTAATTAGCGAGAATATTATAGAAGTAAACAGACCATTGTTTGATCAAGTGTGGTGTGGATTACACCATCGTACACAGACTACTAATTAACAATAATCACCTTAACTAATAATAGTAATATAATCCTAGATAGTTATACGCAAATACAATGAGGTTTAACGTCCTACTATTCCGCATCTTTGACATTGGTCAAAGAGATATGGAGAAATGAGGTTTAACGTCCACTCGACACAAACTAGGTCATTTCGGGACTAACATATGGTTTCATTTCATTTCAATAATTCGCTTGCGCGTAGGGGTTTTTAGCGGTGGGGGAAAACCGGAAGACCCGGGAAAAACCCACGACGTTGGACAGGCGACCCCACTCCTTGTCACACACAACCAGGGATTTGAAACCACGCCAGTTGACTCAATGACAGGCTTTATGATACAGCGCGCACGCACTAACCATCCAGCCGTCCAACCCCTGTTGACATGAGTAAACCCAGGCGGAGATTTCCTGATAGAGCGATAGATGCATGCAAATACATTGGGATTTAACGTCCTACTGTTCTGCCACCCCCACCCCCACGAGTCCGAGTCAATCTTTACACTGTTGCTGTCGAATCCACTACTGAATGAGAATGCATTCATTGCACTTGTATGAAAATCATCAATCAAGACACCGCCCCCCCACCCCTGCGAAAGAGGGCCCTCAAAATAGTATACCCTCCTCCATGATAAACCTTAAAACCCCCATGCGTACAACCGGGGAATCGAAACCACGTCATGCGTAATGACAGACCTTGTGAATCATAAATAAAATGGAAACTTACTGAAAGCTTGTAAATAATTCCTTTATGGACGGAAGTTCCGTAAATATCCTTATAAATACTTCCGTTCCTACACGTAGCATGTCACGTGATAGCAACGGCCACGTGCTTCGAATGGTATCTATCTGAGTTTCGGTGAATCCAGGTCCCCCTTCCTCCTGTTGTTCAGGGGGGTATGTAGGTAAAGATTGCTTACTCGAATCACAACCCATTTTTTCATATCAGAGACATCATCCTGAAAAATAATATTTATAAAATTATCCCTTGACAATTCAAATTATTAGAAAAGACTTTTCTTAGCTGACATAAACGAGGCCTAGGCGGAAGACCTGTGATCCTATCTACTCACATAAAACTAAGCGGAGAGAACTGTCGGCCGTCCCACGAAGCTAACGTAAACGAAGTCTAAGGGGCATTATCGCGACCCGTCTCACACAAAACTATTTGAAGCAGAAAGAACTGTCGCCCGTCACGCGCAGTTTTTACCTAAACGAAGTATAAGCGAACCCCGAATAACTTAAGTTACATAAATGACCGATGGCGCCCTAGGTCTGCCGTTCTTCAAATTTCAAACCTGTTAAATCCAGAGCACCATGAATATTCCAATGCCTGTTTTTTGCTCTCCCCGAGAAACACGGAGTACAATTCAGAAAAATATTTACAGAAAGTGAAACGCTGATAATACGTTTAAGAAACGCGTGGATCGACAAAAATTAGATAATTACAATTACTTGTACATACAACAAACCACAGAATGAGAAAGAACAGAATTGCTGAACAGCTGTATGCCAGACATCGGACGTAGCAATATTAGCGATATCAAATAACAACATGTTTCCTGGAGACATATTCTCGTGCTATATGGTTTGTAGCGTCACAGTTCGAGTTTCTGACGTCATGTGTGGTTATTAGCAATATTATATGTCATATGATTGAGTGAATGTATACTTGTATATGCCAAATTAACATAATTTATCAAGCTAAAAATAGATTTATAGATTGTATTGATAAGGTTATTTATATTATTGGTTCTCGAGCCATATGAAAGAGTAAACAGTATGTCTAATTGATTAAAATAGGTTTCAATTCGACTAACGTTTTAAGACTGGGTACAGTCGTCTTCTTATCGGGTTTATCGTTAGAGTAATTTGGGGGGGGGGGAGAATTTTGGGGAGAGGATATGTCTCCACATAGGCATCAGGCGCGGATCCAGAGGGGGGGTCCAGGGGGTACGGACCCCCCCCCACCCCCGCTCAGGCTTGAAAATTTTTTATGCGATTTTATTGGCGATTTAGACCTGTAATTTTGGAATTTACTTTCCGGAAATATACGTCAGAATGAACCAAATTGAATCTAATTTACCAATTTTTTTCTGGGGAAGGACCCCCCCCCCAATCGGTTGAGCGCAATTAGTTAAGCAATTATCAAACCTAGACCACCCCCCACTGCTAAAAATCCTGGATCCGCACATTAGCATTGATCTAGGATGATAAAAAATAAGTGCGTGGTATTTCCTAGTTTGTTTTTGTTTTGGGGTGGGGGCGAATGGTTAGCGCGTGGTATCATATGGCCTTCAGAGTCAGTGGGAGAAGAAGAGTAGGGCGTTGTTAAACCTCATTTCATTTGATGTCATTCTTATTCCAGTAAAGTTCACCAGTCATTTCAGGTCTTACTGTTCTGCACCAACCGGGCTAATGAACACAGATACACTTCATGTAGTTTGCTTTGAGGACGTGTTGAACGGACAACGACGTTGCCGTGTATTCCAATTGTTATGGGCTCTTTTGTGAGCACCGTGTCGTGCTGTCCTTGTTTTTAAAGGACGACGCCCTTCAAACAAAAGCGCCTAAGACTCAACTAATTCCAGCACAACCGGTTTAAATGAATTGACAAAAGGGTGTTTAACGTCCTATTGCTCTGCTCCTAAACTGGGCTAATGAAGACGGGCTAGGATGGGAGTTTTGTCCGGGCAGCGGCGCTACTTCCTACTCTTATATCGAATTCCAGTCCTTGTCAGGTTCTCTGTCCTGCATCACTGACCAGGGTAACCACGCTGGAAAGTCTGGATGAACTTTGTCGGTCAACGCAGGGATCGAATCAGCCGGTATTAATTCGATACTTTATCTTTTGTTGTGTACATTGAGGCACACGTGCAGAGAGAGAGGTTGGGCGGTAGTATGGTCTTATGTATCGGTTTGGATCATAAGGTCGGTCACTTAGTCAAGTGGCGTGTTATTGAGCCCACACTTGTTGGATTTCTTCGAGTCCTACGTGTTCCTTCAAATTGGGTCAAATGGTTTGATTTTGAGTAAACGCTTGTACGTGACGGCAAAGAATAGGATCGCATGTCCAGCGGCTCGTTGCGTTTCTGCGGGTCCCCCAGTTTCTTACGACTGCTAAAGAAAATGTGCGTGGACGTTAAACCTCATTTTTCCCGCCTCTCTCTTTAAGACATCCAGATCAAATAATTAGTTTTTTTCGATGATTTAAGAATATATATTCGAATTAGATTGATAAAGGTCCAATCTCGAATATAATTTGGAGAATGAAACTGCTTAATTTTGTGTTAGATGCAATTGAAATTCTCTACCTATGGGCCGAGCAATTAACTCAATATACGCGATACGTTTTCAAACAACTTAAACCCGTCAGTCTTCACCTGGTAATGGAGACCGGTGTCTCAAACTGCATTATGCAGTGTCTGGATAAAACCTGACTTTTATTTCATAAAAATAACATGTCAGTGAAATTTACGCGTTGTTATCAAGTACAGCTCTATATAACTCTAAAGAAAGGGGAATAGATTATATGGTCCCCCCCCCACACAAAAAAAAAAAAAAATTAATGACTGACCCGAAATTTTAAAATCTTTACGTGTCCGGATAGGTGGTTTTGACGTTTTAGTCCCAAACGACCCAATATTTTGAGCTGAAATTGTGAGACACAGTAAATACACCTTTCCTCAATATTTTTGGCACCTTAAATTTCATAAATACTCGGACTTTTATTTCCGGGATGGTCCCTTTAACAATAAAAACATTGTCAAAGGTAAGGATTCAAAAACAAACCAAAGCTTTATATTAATTTGTCTTTTGTAGATCGAATAGATCGACGGAATCAATCTATTAATGAGATTGTACCTGAGCAAAGTAAGAATTTGATGATCCAGAATGTTTTCATTGTAACTCTTTTATTT
This sequence comes from Patella caerulea, assembly GCA_036850965.1. NCBI lineage: Eukaryota > Metazoa > Mollusca > Gastropoda > Patellidae > Patella > Patella caerulea. The sequence goes on along the minus strand of JAZGQO010000015.1, from coordinate 32,817,002 downwards.
ACTAAGCTAATAGTGGATCAGTTATATCTGCCGTTACTATAACAACCATTGCAAACGTATAGCAAAAACTTGTCTCATCACAATATTTGGATAAAAAGAGCAAATGGATTTTTGATTTGAGCATCTCCTTCAAAATGTTTTTGTTTTATGCTAAAGTAAACATCGATACTTAAACAAGAAATGAAATGAAATGGGGTTTAACATCCTACTCTTCTGCACCTAACCTGGGCTAATGGAAGACGGGCATACGCCATACAGTGTGCTATGAGGGAAATTTTGCCCGGGCAGTGGCGCTACGGTCTACTCTTATACCGAATTCCAACTGCCAAGGGATCTTTTACGTGCACGCCAATGTGTACACGGAACCTCGATTTTTCGTCGCATCCGAAGGACTAGGCAGCTGTCCTTCCCAGACCCTCCTTCTGCATCATTGACAAGGGGGAAACCACACACATAAACAAGAACGAGCGAACTAGTCGTATTTGAGCTCATACTAAACTTAATAGACTGCCTGCCTACAGTTAGCCCCGCTTGAGAATAGACACTAAGCTAGATGACCGGCATTTTAAGTCCCAACTCGTTTATTTGAAACCACTAAGTATACTTCGAGGAGTATGAGTCTGTGCGTGTATGTAACTGTGACACCAATCTGAATTACATACAGATCTTTTTATTTATTTATTTATTTATTTTATTTATTTATTTATTTTTCCAAGAGGCATATCAAACATGACAATAGAGGTGATAATATGAAGTTACATGATAATAAGATGATAAGATGAAAGTTTTGATGAGAGAAAAAGTAATGATGTCATGAATGACCAGCTTCTTGAGGATGACCCATAAAAACTACTTAGATTAAAACTAGGTTTATTTCCAATGGGGTCCTTGGAGGAGGATCAGATCATGCCATCATAGAGGAGCAGTTTCATTTATGAACGATGCTGGGTGAAAAATGACAATAAATATTGAAATATGAAATGTGTGTGCACCATAAGGGATGTGAAGTTCGAAGGGGTATGAAAGACATTGGATTACACATACATAATAACAAAAACTAAAACATTTGTTTTGCTAGCAAGTGTTGTTTAACATTTTTCTTAAAAGTGACCATGTTGATGTTTCTAGTAGGGAAACACACAGTCCCGTTTCATTGCCTAATCCCTCAGACAAATCAGATCCTAGAGTAGTAAAGACAAGTGAAACTATTTTCTTAAATATCAAAATATCGTGTTTTAATTAGATTGCTGTGAAACGGAGTAGAACTGCAGCACAAAACAGAAATCATGCACGAATTGTTGGATATGGCGACCTGTTCTCGAATTATGGTTGATAGTTTATCTATTAATGATATGAACTTATTGGGCGAACAGTTTTTAACATGTAAATAATCCACGGGTAAAGCTATGTGGATTTAAACTGCGACCACTTCGCTTTTAAATTTGTAGTAAACAACAACAACAGACGCCGCCAATAACAATCATCGTTGCCATGCGCATTGATTAGATTAGAGAGAGAGAGAGAGATTTACGTCCACTCGACATAGACTAGGTCATTTCGGGACTAACATATGGTTTAATTTTATTTCAACAATTCGCTTGCGCGTAGTGATCTTTAGCAGTGAGAGGAAACCGGGGGACCAGGAGTACGAGAAAACCCACGAGGTTGGTCAGGCAACCCAGTGACCGAGTTTACGAAAGACATACACCACACGTGTTGCATATTTACTGAATATTTCAAACAAAACAAACTCTACACCAGGTTTAACAGACCATGTTTTGAATGACAAGTTTTCATGTCCATGGCAATTAAACCCTGCCTGCATGCATGATGATCGAGTGTAAATTAAACCCCGTCTGCACGCATGATGATCGAGTATAAATAAAATAATAAGGCTTTAAAGGGACAATAACATTCTTGCTGGCTTGGTAGCTATTCTAAGTACTAAGTAATACCTGTTGTGTACATTATCCATTATATTTTACTTGTCCAGAGGGTTCGAAAATATTTTAAAATCCAAGTCACATTTGAAAAGGTTTACGTTAGACTTTTCAAATCAATATTGGTTGAATTTTTCCAATTTTTCAATTGTGTTAAGATGAAATTTATATCATCATTAAATGATTTTAGAATATTCCAATTAAATGTGGTTGCCACAGCGTTACGTCAGCCATTACAGTTATCAACCAATCGTATTGAGTTCAATCTACCGTCGAGTTTTAATGAAGTTACGATGAATACAGGTTTTGGAGGTTCTAAGGTTTGTTGCTTTATTATTTCCCATTTTAAAGGGACAATAATATTCTTGCTGGATTGGTACCCTTATTCTGAGTTCTAGATGTTTACGTTAGACTTTTCGAATCAATTGGTTGAATTTTTCCAATTTTTTAAAATAGGTGTGTTAAGATGAAATTTATATCATCATTTAATTGGAATATTGTAAAATAATACGATTTGTTGACCAGAATGAAGATTGGGACATATTATTCAGTTACAACAAGAGTGGTATTGGGGCTTTAACGTCGTTACTTGTCTGCATAAATCAGGTTAATGATGTCGAGCATGCGCCAAGAAGTGTATTATGCAGAAGTATTTTATGAATATCCCGGGGGTAGGGGGTGGGATGGCCTAGTGGTCTAGAGTGCCGCGCTTCGACCTCTAGCTGGCCGGTCACCTCTGGCTTGCGGCTGTGGTTTCGAGCCCTGGTGTGAGCGCATGTGGCATGGAGATAGGGGCGCCTTCTCAACCTCGTGCGTTTCCTCAGGGAACTCCGGTTTCCTCCCACTGCAGGCGAATTATTGAAATAAAATTAAACCATATGTTAGTCCCGAAATGACCTAGTTTATGTTGAGTGGACGTTAAATCCCATCTCTCTCTCTCTCTTTCTCTCGTTTAGCGAAAGATGGATTAGTGTATTGCAAAGTGAAATGAATTGAAATATGGTTGCTGCGAAAGAAATCCCCCCCCCCCACCACAACAGCGTGTCTATATCTACTCTTCATCGAATTCCGACTGTCAAAGGTTCTTTAACGTGCACGCCAACTTGTGTACCGGTTACGTTGTTTGTGACACCCAAAGGTTGCATTCTTCTTCCTGGATAGGGGTTTTACGTCCGCTTCCATCGTAGGTGATATCGCAGACAAGCAAAGGTTGCACGTTCGTTCGTTCGCAGCGTTTCACGTCTGATTTCACATTGGGTGATATTGCAGACGAAAAACGTTGTACATGAGCGTCGTTCGTGCGATTTTACGCCCGTTCCACATAGGGATTAATGTCTGCTTCCACATTGGATGATATCGCAGACAAGCAAAGGTTGTCGTTTGTATCGTTCCTGTCTGGAGTTTAACATCCACTTCCACCTGGGGTGATATCGTAGACACATAGTTTTAACAATACAGAGCTTTTAAGTTTTACGTCCACTTCCACCTGGGATGCGATCGTAGACAAGTAGATTGCCCATGCGCGTCGCCATTTATACGGACCATAAACAATCAGTTGTATCATTGTTCTTCTATCCCGTAATGCTTTGGTGACTTCCTGTAAGCCTGGCTTTATCAATCAAAGGCTATCGGCTGCTGTGATATATAAAAGTTTTATCAACCAGAGACAATACGTTATTGGATATACTGATGTACTTGGCGTGAATTTTTCAAAGAGATTTAACCACTTTATTTGGTATCTGATAACGGCCACATTCCCATGAGATATGTATTCATTTATTATAGATGGCAGATTATATACAACCTAGTCCCATCCTGTCAATAACTCAACAAAATATCAATGGGTCGAATGAAACCGCTGATATTAGTTCCGATCAGCTATTGAATGGGATGGCCGAATGGTTGGCGCGTGTACGTTGTTTCATAATGTCTGTCATTGAGTCAACTGACTTAGTTACGATCTTCACTATCCCAGCCAGAGCAGACGAGAGAGAGAGAGAGAGAGAGAGAGAAAGAAAGAGAGAGAGAGATGGGGGAGGAATGGGGTTTAACGTCCACTCGACACAAACTAGGTCATTTCGGGACCAACATATGGTATAATTTTATTTTAACAATTCGCTTGCGCGTAGGGTCTTTAGCAGTGGGAGGAAACCGGAGTGTCGGGAGGAAACCTACGAGGTTGAGAAGGCCCCCCTATCTCCATGCCACATACGCTACGCTCACACTAGTGACCGAAACCACAGCCGCAAGCCAGAGGTGACCGGCCAGCTAGAGGTCGAAGCGAGGCACTCTAGACCATAAGGCCATCCCAATCCCCACAGAACCGACGAATAGGACGCTACACCCCATTTCATTTACGGTCATTTTCATACCAGTAAAGTTCATTTATTACCAGTCATTTCACGTCTTACTGTTTTGCACCAACTGGGATAATGAACACAGACATACGTCATGTAGTGTGCTTTGAGGACTTTTTGAACCGACAGCGAGGCTTCGTCTTTACCAACTGTCAAGAGTTCTTTTACGTTCAAACCAACGTGTACACCGGCCCTGGTTTTAGTCTCACCTGAATGATTAGCTCCTTTTGCTTGAAAGGCCGTTAACCTTATCTGGCCTTTTTCCCGCAAGAAGTTGAGATTAAAACGTGACGACAACAGGCTTCCATATGAGTAACATCCATTTATATCGGTACTAAATCATCACAGGAAATTTTAATATCTTAGCCCCTTTTGCTTGCAAGACTGTTAACCTTATCTGGGTGTTTACGCGCGAGAAGTTGAGATTAAAACGTGACGACACCAGGCTTCCATATGAGTAAAACATCAATTTATATCGGTACTAAATCATCAGAGCAAATTTTAATATCATGATTAAAGTCAGTTATAGTTCACTAATGGATCGTTCAAAGTTAACAGAGCTTTGACCAACCGGCCCCTGATCGATTATAACATGGCCGCATCGGGCTTCCATATTTAACATACATTATATCGGAACTAAATCATCAGAACAAATTTGAAAGTTATGGTTCACTAATGGAATATATTGACAGGCGTGTAAAACTGTTTAATATTGATCAAAGGTCTTATCGCATTGCAGGTAAATACAGTACGAGTTCATTGATTTTATTTTAATTTGATTAATAGAATATTAAATCGCCGTTATATTATTTATTGCGGTTGAACATTATCTATCATCTTTTAAAGTGAATGGCCATTGGACTGGGTTCGCAAATTAATGATCTATCTAAAACTTTTACAAGGTTTAAAAAGAATACATACTAGAACTAGACCTGCGTGCAGGAATGACGGGTTTCATTGGTGCCACGTTACCTTTGATCATGTGTCACTTTCGGTTTCGTGTTACCCTTGAACATATGTCACTTCCGGTACCAATGAAACCAATAAACATGTTTCCACATAAGCATTGCACACATCAAATAAAATGGACGCAGAATCAACCAAATCCAGCAATATCAATTCATTTGATATATATGTTACTTGTAAGTGATCCTGGCACAATTACATTACTTCCGGTGATAATGAAACTGTTCAATTAGTTTTATGAAATCAGAAATAGCACAAGGCATGATGAAAATTTTGTATGTCAATCGAATAAAAATTGCCATTTTTAAAGACCCGATTTGTAGAAAATCGTCTATTTCTCGGCCAACTTACAAGTAAGAAACCTTTTGTTTGGTATCTATATGATCATATGGGTTCAATATATTTGTTGATTGGAATCAAATATCGTAATTTTAAAAACATCACAAATCGGGACTCATTTGAATAAAATGTCTGTTTTGAAGGCTAAAAATTCAGATTTATCTAGTGAGAACTGCCTGTTCTTTTTCTAATCTTTAAAGATCTGAATATTTATATGTAATCGAAGTATACAAAGGAGGCGATAAATGGCAGAGGTTAGATTGCTTGACATTACGAATTGTTGAAAACAAACGTGCCGAAGCGAGAGCAGGTAAAATCGAGGCTTCAACGGGAATTGCATTCCTGTCCTTTTTTATTATATATTGTCGAGTTCGGCTATGCGTATATATACAGATAGAAGGTCAGATTCTCGTGGTTTTCCTTAAATGACCTAGTTTGTGTCGAGTAAATGGACCCCGATACCTGGGCGGCTAATGAAATTGTTTGTGGTAGAAAAATGGTGGAGGTTTTCGTATGGTGTGTTTGGCCTTTTGGTTTGGGTAACCCATATAGAAAGATGACAATTGTTGATTAGGAAACTCCAACTATTTATTTTCATCATCATTCATAAACTAAACCAATATAACTGAATTAACCATTCGAAATCTGTTATATATAAATATATCCTTTTAAGTAATAATCTCGTTCAAATTAAACTAAATAAAGCTAAAATGATTACACGTCGATATATTATAAGCTATAGCGCTTGTACACATATTTGGCTGCGTTAACTGCCTGCTAACGTCAACCAGAAAAAAACTCTTAAAACGAGTCTTATACATAAACTGAACTAACTTGCACATATATTACACGCTTAATAAGCTAAACAGAGTATTTAAATGTAAATCAACTTACTCGTGCCTCTTACTACAAAATAAGCCATTATTAATAGGATAAATAAATCCTCGAATCAAATTGCGCCTTTACGCAACATAAAATTTTTTACTTCCGGTCAAGTTAGCCAATAACTTCCAGTAAAGTTAGCCAACGATTTCCAGTAAAGTTAGCCAACGATTGTTACAACAGCCACTAATACGCGTAATCAAGTTGGCCTTAACTATACTAGTGATATCAGCGAATAAATTTATCGTCTGCTAGAACTTAAAGTAAACAAATAATGTGTTTTAAACAAAAAATCGTTCTGTCAACAGAACACTCTCCCGCCGCAATAAGTAATACATGTACCATGCAGCTGGCTATTATTAAGACAGTCCGTCCAAATATCCCTGCACAGGGTTGATAACTCAGTCCTCGTATCCTTGCACAGGATAGATCACAACTATTTTCGTGATTGGACGTTCATATTCTCCTGTTACAGTTTTTATTTTGACGTTCCTTATTTTACCATCCATTCCAGGGAATGTATCGGTTATGATCCCTTTTGTCCATTTTCCACGAATCGGATTGGAATCTTTTAACAGTACGTAATCACCAATGCAAACACTTCTATTGTCGGTGTGCCACTTTTTTCGGGGTAAAAGTGTCGGAAACACATCTCGATACCAACGTTGCCACCAGTTATCCACAATTTTTTGACAAAATTCATAACGATGGCGTGGATTTTTTGTCTCAAGAAAGGGTCCTTGTGGAATGCTACTTGAAGCGCGACCTAAAAGTAAATCGTTTGGCGATAAATAATGTCCGTCGTCGGGATCATTTGGAATTCTTCCTATCGGCCTGTCATTAATTAAATTAGCTATTTCAAAGAACACAGTTTGGAGCTCTAGAGGTGACACAGTTTGCTCCCCTATAGCACGTTTAATAGCCAATTTTGTTGTTTTTATCATGCTTTCAGCACATCCGTTTTGATGAGCGGCAGTTGGTGTGAAAAAGTTCCAATTGGTTTGACGCGAATGACAAAAGTCCTTTAATTGGGTTTGATCCCAACCCTTTAAAGCCTTTTGGAGATCAGCATCAGCTCCGACTAGCTGCGAACCGCGATCGGAAAATAAAGTATGGACTTGGCCTCGTAAACTGAAAAAACGTCGTAAAACTTGAAGAAACTCCATAGTTGAATAGTCCTTTGAAATGTCAATATGTACTGCTCTTACATTTAAACAAGTGAACAGCACTCCATAAGCTTTGTCTGTAGTTTTCCTTCCTACAGTGACCTTAAAGGGTCCAAATAAATCCACTGCTGTATAGTACCATGGTGGTGTATGTGGTTTAAGACGAACAGAAGGAAGCTCTGCCATTATTTGTGTTTCTGTTTGGGCATTCCATTCGCGACAAAATACGCACTGAAATTTTACTTTTTTAGCTAATTTCGTTACCGCAATAATCCAATATTTTCTACGAACTTTCGCTGCACAAGTGTAACAAAGTTATCTGAACATTCATTTAGGTGCAAAGAACTGTATGACCTCTGGTAGTTTTGATATTTATTATAGTGGACGTTTCTTTTACTGTCTAAACTTATTTAAGGCACGATCTTGTTAACTACATAATTTATTCCATATGTTATTTACTAGCTACATACGATATGTACAAACGCCATAGAACTTCCTTATTTGATGATCCCTCCTGTCCACCTTCCCGAAGTGTTGGAGGCTTTATATACAGTAGTGTATACTCACAGTAGATGAGTGAAAGACAAGACAGCCAGAGAGAGAGGGAGAGAGAGCAGACGGCAGAGACCGGCGTATGGAATCGCCGGAGTCCAGCCTCTGCAATGGCAGCGGTGTGGAATGGATGTTACAATGTAGTTAGATATGTTCCAGTATATATAGACTAGTTCCTGTAGTGTAGATGTAGGCCTATTTGTGTATTTGTTGATATTCTGTTCCCGATGTAAATAAACCATATATATACGAAGCTGACTCTGTAATAACTAAAATATGTTACAGTGATTAGATTTGGTGTCATCGACCAACGAGACCCTTGGGTGTGTTCCCGTCAACCAGAAAAAAAATCCCGCGTGGCAGACAAACGACGTTTCACCGCTAGCCGCCCGTTGCGTTTGTGAAAAAAAGAAGTTTAAATAAAAATCCAGGACTGAAACGTTTATCTGTGAAACCGTGAGTGGCAGGCGCGGTTTCGTTGATATAAAAAATTCTTAATTCACGGATGGAAATGGAGCAAATCACCAAACACGGGGAAATGACGAACAAAAAGCCACGAAAGACGTTCCGATTAATGGCGACGGAACAGCGAGAAAAATGTGTGTGATTGTTGTTTTACGGTGAGTCATTTTGTTTTTAAAAGAATGTCAATTGTCCTTGTTTGTTTTTGAACACATATTTTGGCTGTTAAAGTGAATAGTAATAAAGTATTAAGAAGTTTGTAGTAAGAAGTAAAATATTTTGTGATTGTTTGACTGGAATTGAGTTAAGTTCCTAATTAGGAAATTTTTGAATAGACGGTTGAATAGATTTTTCATCGTCCATCGCCATATTTGCGGTGAAGATATTAACTCACAAACATTCACATAATATTCACGGTTTTATCTCCTGTTAATTTTTTTGTAAGTTTTTGTATACCCCGACGTAACGGGAGAGTTTTTTCAAGAGTTTTTACCTCGTAAATTCGAGAGATTTGTGTATTCCTATAAGGAGGAATCGGTTTTGTATACCCTCAAGGAAGAAGGGTCGCGCTTTGGTTAGAAGCGTATGTGGTGTTTTGTTTTGTTTAAAGAATAGAGAGATAAACCGTTGTTAATTTTGATAAGTTCTTTGAAAATATCTTATTTAAGATTAGTAAAATGTGTTCAAATCATTCATTCACCATTTATCTCAAGTAAAAAAACAAAATGACAAAATCCTATATTAATTTCTTACTATATATTATGTACATTTTCTATTTTATAAAATGTTTGCTATTTTTTATTAACATTATATTTCAAGTATACGAATTCCCTTTTAGAAATGTTTACGATCGACGTTTATATTGTGTACATTATTATAATATCGTGTGTGCCGTTCTTATTTCGCGTGTGATCAATTAATGGAGATGAACCCAGTGTCCCAACTGTGTGAATGGTGTTATTTATTTACTTTCGTAAATAAACTGTGGGTGAGAAAGGAAATGTAACAAAGTTATCTGAACATTCATTTAGGTGCAAAGAACTGTATGACCTCTGGTAGTTTTGATATTTATTATAGTGGACGTTTCTTTTACTGTCTAAACTTATTTAAGGCACGATCTTGTTAACTACATAATTTATTCCATATGTTATTTACTAGCTACATACGATATGTACAAACGCCATAGAACTTCCTTATTTGATGATCCCTCCTGTCCACCTTCCCGAAGTGTTGGAGGCTTTATATACAGTAGTGTATACTCACAGTAGATGAGTGAAAGACAAGACAGCCAGAGAGAGAGGGAGAGAGAGCAGACGGCAGAGACCGGCGTATGGAATCGCCGGAGTCCAGCCTCTGCAATGGCAGCGGTGTGGAATGGATGTTACAATGTAGTTAGATATGTTCCAGTATATATAGACTAGTTCCTGTAGTGTAGATGTAGGCCTATTTGTGTATTTGTTGATATTCTGTTCCCGATGTAAATAAACCATATATATACGAAGCTGACTCTGTAATAACTAAAATATGTTACACAAGCCGCTACCCCAGGATGTCCACAATTTTGATGAACGTGACGGACAATCAGTTCAGATAGCCATGAGGATTTTGGCAGAATTGGTGGGCGATAATTATCATACGAAACTAGATTGTTAGTACGGCCTTTCACTACATAAATACCATTTGCATCAAGCACTGGATTAAGAGATTTTAATGTTCCCTTTTTTATTGATGGTATTATTGATTTTTGAGCATCGATTATTAATCTTTTCTCTGCATTTTCAAGTTCTTTGACTGTTATATCACCAGAAATTTTTGGTGTGTTTTGCAGAGACGATTTAAAGTTGTAGATTACCCTGTCTCTTATAGCTGTAACCGATATAGCTCGTCGATATGCAGAAAATCTTTGTATGTAGATCTCGTGATATGGTGTGTTATTTATTGCGACTGCGGCTAATGATTTCTTGAACTTTTCTGTAGAAATAATAACCTTTTCTTCTGTGTCGGGGTCACTAGTGTCTTCAGGCCAACTTATTTCAGGTGTGGTAAGGAAATCTGAACCAAGGGTCCACCTTCCTCTAAGTTGACTTATATGTAGACCGCGCGAAACATCATCTGCAACATTGAGTTCGCTGGGGATAAACCGAAATTCAGCAGATTCTGTTTTTATTTGAATTTCGCCGACGCGAACAGACACATATGGCTTGAAACTACGAGAGTCAGATTTAATCCAAGCTAATGCGATCCTTGAATCAGAAAATATAACAGTTTTCTCGACTTTGATTCTGCATTCGGTTATAATTGTGTTGTTTAAGCGAGCTGCTACAACTAGACTGTTTAGTTCTAGTCTTGGAATACCAATATTTCTTAAAGGGGCAACCCTTGATTTTGCCATCACAAAACGAACTGCAAACGAACCAGATTTTAATGTCCAGCGGAAGTAAGCTACAGCTCCATAAGCCTGTGAACTGGCATCAGAAAAAATTACAAGTGTTGGTGATCCTATTGCCTTTTGTGGGGTCAAACAACGTTCAAAATTGACAGTGTCTATCTCCTTTAACTCTTGGAACCAAAGAAACCAAAAGTCTTTAATAGATTGTGGAAGGTCTTCATCCCAAGTATATTTAGCACTCCACAATTCTTGCATGCCAATTTTTCCCCGAATTACAAAGGGAGCTGTGTAGCCAATCATGTCAAATATGCCTGCGCATACGCTAAATGTCATACGTTTGCTTAGGAATACAGGCATCGTCCAATCAGTGTCATATTTTCCTTTAAACATCTTAGGAACCTTTGAACAAATCTTAAGCTTGTCGAGCTGCAGATCCCATGATATGCCTAATACTTTCTCGTCTTTGGGTCCCAGCAATTTAAAATTTGTTGTTGAGTTTTGATTGGTTCCTATGTCTTTATTTGACACCCATTGTTTAACAGAAAAGTGCCCTGTGGATAAAATCAAGTCGGTTTCCTGTATTCTTTGTTGAGCTTGCGTTAAGCTTTCATAACTGTTGCATAAATCATCCATGTAACGACAGGTTAAAATATCTAAAGCAGCTTCTAGGTAAGTATTTAAATATTCTTCGGCTGTTAGGTTGACTGCTGTATTTGCAATTGCTGGAGAACATTTGTCACCAAAAATTAAAACTTGCATAGCATAAATGTTTGGTGACCTGTTTTCCATATTTCGCCAAAGAAATCTGTGGGTATTTGCATCTATTTGTGGGTCGAAGAGAACTTGTTGAAACATTTTAGACAAATCTCCAACTACACCTACTTGCTTTTCCCTGAATCTAATGATGACACCCAATAAAGAGTTCAAGAGATCTGGTCCTTTATATTGAAAGTCATTTAGTGAATGTCCTTTAAATGGTAAAGCACTATTAAACACTACACGACATGGAGTAGATACTTTGTCTGGTCGCAAAACTGCATGGTGAGTCAGATAAAATACTGGACCGTTGTATTGAGATAAGTCTTGTTTCTCTAACTTCTTTGCACATTTTCTCTTCTCTAGATCAATGATTTGCTCGCCATATAATTTTGCTAATTCTGGTGTTTTAGCTAGGCGTTTCTCTACAGATTCCAACCTTGATAAAGCTTGATTGTAATTGTTACCAAGATTAGAAGGATCTTTACACCAAGGAATGGGAATTTGCCATTGACCATTAATCTTTGTAGCAGATTTTCGAATAATGTTTTCTTCATGTCGCTCTGTAGGACCTAACAGTTTTTGACCTGGTCGCCTTTCCATACAACAACTATTTATATCTATTCCCATCTCTTCTGCTCGAATAAAATTGTCTAGGGATATGGTAAAAATTTTCTCGACTTTTGAACATAAATTCACTGTGTAAGACTTCTCGTTGCTGTAGCCGTCAGAAATGTTGGTTGCTCCAAATATTATTGGGCCTATAATTGAATGTCTCACAGCTACATCTTTATCAACCTCAAGCTCTCCCGTATGAAACTTGATGTGATCTATTCCGATCAACAAATCTGGTGAACCTGATCCACGATGAATCTTTTGTAAGTCAAAGTGAAATCGTTTTGAGAAGTGTTCTAAGTCGATTTGATCTATGTCACTACAAATCTCAGGGATACCAATAGCTTTAACCTTATAATATGGTCCACCATTTAGGTTTCGCACATAGAGAGTATACATTTTGGTTTGGTAAGTCTCTTGTACATTGCCTATTTTACCAAGTGTTACCATTATGTCTGATCCATTTAATTCTAGGTCTGAAGCAGTTAAATTCTTAATAAGGGATAAAGCTGCACATCCATCTACCATTATTAAAGAATCTACCTTAGTAATTGTTTGGCATTGATTTGACAATTCAGCTGTGGTGACTGGTAAAATTCCACTGTCCGCTACAGCTCCTGCCTCTATACCTCTCATTTGTATTATTTCAAATGGAGCATCATGTAGAGTTGGATGATGATAATACTTGCAAGCTTGCCCATTAGTGGTTTGGTCACAAGGTTTCCTTTGCCTGCAACGGCCAAAATGTTTATTTATACAAAATATGCATGCTTTGGCATCTTTAATTTTTTGAAGTCTTTCTGTTGGATTTTGGTTTAAAAATTTAGAGCAAACAGGTGGTTTATGTTCACCTTTGCATATCCAACACGAAGGCTTCTTGTTTTGTACATTAGAGGGTGTTGCAGAGGGTGTTGGTGGATGAAGATTGGAAACAGTGGTTGCGGTTTTCTCGATCTCTACTGTTTCAACACCAACACTGCCCTTAAACAAACTTCGTATTTCGGCTCCTGCCAGTCTTTGAACACTAATTTCTTCATTTATGAATTGTAAAAAGTTGTCTATGTTGGTTGGTATGTTTCCTTCTATTTGCTTTCTTGCCCATTTTAATCTATCAGTTCTAGACAATTTACTTTCAATGGTTGCCAGTGTAGTCGAATTGTCCAGATCGGAAGCACGACTAATTTGTTTCAGAATATTCCTGGACCTGTTAATTTCATGGTATAAATGTGTTAGTCTGGCTAGGTCATTTTCCGGTACGGGTTTAATTTTGCTGATTTTCTTTAATACTGTATCCGACACGACTCTTGAATCACCATAAATAGTGTCCATTGTTACCCATGCTTCGTTCAGTGACACTACACTGGCGATCCAGTTTTGGGCTTCTTTTGGAATGCTTCTTCTCAGGATATACAAAAGTTCATCGGAATTATAGCTTTCGCTATAAACGAAGCCAAAGTCCTTTTTGAACTGAAAATAATCCAATATTTCTCCAGAGAATTTAGGTTTTTCAGCCTTTTCGACTTTTACTTTTAGATGCGTTCTAGTGGTAACTTGTGATGAAGTAGCTTGGCGTAAATTTGTTAAATAATCAGATACCGTAATCCTGGCTTGACCAATTACATCAGACGATTCATCAAGCCAAGCATCTTCTTGTTCTAAAACATCCTCTTCTATGAAAGATAAATATTTTTGGTGCGCCTCTTCTAAATTTTTATAAGCTTCTTCAAAAGCACCGAGAGCAGGAGCAATTTCTTCCTCAGGTCGATTTTTGCCAATTAAGACAAATAAAAATTTATCAGCCCTTGTGAAGTGGCCCTTTTGGATGCTTCTATTCCTCTTTGCTTGTGACGCCATAATTTATATGAGTTGCTCCTGTTTGGAATTGTCAAAGTAGATGTCTACGTTGATAACAGGATACTCGAAACTTAGTAGTTTGCAAATCACAATCGAGATATAAAATGAAGAAGAAGAAGAAGATTTGCTTTTGTTGTTAAAGTTGCATAACAGGATTAATCATTGTGAGTTCTGTTTTCTTCACCATTATACAGCTTAAATTTCGAATAGTGGGCGGCTAATGAAATTGTTTGTGGTAGAAAAATGGTGGAGGTTTTCGTATGGTGTGTTTGGCCTTTTGGTTTGGGTAACCCATATAGAAAGATGACAATTGTTGATTAGGAAACTCCAACTATTTATTTTCATCATCATTCATAAACTAAACCAATATAACTGAATTAACCATTCGAAATCTGTTATATATAAATATATCCTTTTAAGTAATAATCTCGTTCAAATTAAACTAAATAAAGCTAAAATGATTACACGTCGATATATTATAAGCTATAGCGCTTGTACACATATTTGGCTGCGTTAACTGCCTGCTAACGTCAACCAGAAAAAAACTCTTAAAACGAGTCTTATACATAAACTGAACTAACTTGCACATATATTACACGCTTAATAAGCTAAACAGAGTATTTAAATGTAAATCAACTTACTCGTGCCTCTTACTACAAAATAAGCCATTATTAATAGGATAAATAAATCCTCGAATCAAATTGCGCCTTTACGCAACATAAAATTTTTTACTTCCGGTCAAGTTAGCCAATAACTTCCAGTAAAGTTAGCCAACGATTTCCAGTAAAGTTAGCCAACGATTGTTACAACAGCCACTAATACGCGTAATCAAGTTGGCCTTAACTATACTAGTGATATCAGCGAATAAATTTATCGTCTGCTAGAACTTAAAGTAAACAAATAATGTGTTTTAAACAAAAAATCGTTCTGTCAACAGAACACTCTCCCGCCGCAATAAGTAATACATGTACCATGCAGCTGGCTATTATTAAGACAGTCCGTCCAAATATCCCTGCACAGGGTTGATAACTCAGTCCTCGTATCCTTGCACAGGATAGATCACAACTATTTTCGTGATTGGACGTTCATATTCTCCTGTTACAGTTTTTATTTTGACGTTCCTTATTTTACCATCCATTCCAGGGAATGTATCGGTTATGATCCCTTTTGATCCCTTTTGTCCATTTTCCACGAATCGGATTGGAATCTTTTAACAGTACGTAATCACCAATGCAAACACTTCTATTGTCGGTGTGCCACTTTTTTCGGGGTAAAAGTGTCGGAAACACATCTCGATACCAACGTTGCCACCAGTTCTCCACAATTTTTTGACAAAATTCATAACGATGGCGTGGATTTTTTGTCTCAAGAAAGGGTCCATGTGGAATGCTACTTGAAGCGCGACCTAAAAGTAAATCGTTTGGCGATAAATAATGTCCGTCGTCGGGATCATTTGGAATTCTTCCTATCGGCCTGTCATTAATTAAATTAGCTATTTCAAAGAACACAGTTTGGAGCTCTAGAGGTGACACAGTTTGCTCCCCTATAGCACGTTTAATAGCCAATTTTGTTGTTTTTATCATGCTTTCAGCACATCCGTTTTGATGAGCGGCAGTTGGTGTGAAAAAGTTCCAATTGGTTTGACGCGAATGACAAAAGTCCTTTAATTGGGTTTGATCCCAACCCTTTAAAGCCTTTTGGAGATCAGCATCAGCTCCGACTAGCTGCGAACCGCGATCGGAAAATAAAGTATGGACTTGGCCTCGTAAACTGAAAAAACGTCGTAAAACTTGAAGAAACTCCATAGTTGAATAGTCCTTTGAAATGTCAATATGTACTGCTCTTACATTTAAACAAGTGAACAGCACTCCATAAGCTTTGTCTGTAGTTTTCCTTCCTACAGTGACCTTAAAGGGTCCAAATAAATCCACTGCTGTATAGTACCATGGTGGTGTATGTGGTTTAAGACGAACAGAAGGAAGCTCTGCCATTATTTGTGTTTCTGTTTGGGCATTCCATTCGCGACAAAATACGCACTGAAATTTTACTTTTTTAGCTAATTTCGTTACCGCAATAATCCAATATTTTCTACGAACTTTCGCTGCACAAGTGTAACAAAGTTATCTGAACATTCATTTAGGTGCAAAGAACTGTATGACCTCTGGTAGTTTTGATATTTATTATAGTGGACGTTTCTTTTACTGTCTAAACTTATTTAAGGCACGATCTTGTTAACTACATAATTTATTCCATATGTTATTTACTAGCTACATACGATATGTACAAACGCCATAGAACTTCCTTATTTGATGATCCCTCCTGTCCACCTTCCCGAAGTGTTGGAGGCTTTATATACAGTAGTGTATACTCACAGTAGATGAGTGAAAGACAAGACAGCCAGAGAGAGAGGGAGAGAGAGCAGACGGCAGAGACCGGCGTATGGAATCGCCGGAGTCCAGCCTCTGCAATGGCAGCGGTGTGGAATGGATGTTACAATGTAGTTAGATATGTTCCAGTATATATAGACTAGTTCCTGTAGTGTAGATGTAGGCCTATTTGTGTATTTGTTGATATTCTGTTCCCGATGTAAATAAACCATATATATACGAAGCTGACTCTGTAATAACTAAAATATGTTACAGTGATTAGATTTGGTGTCATCGACCAACGAGACCCTTGGGTGTGTTCCCGTCAACCAGAAAAAAAATCCCGCGTGGCAGACAAACGACGTTTCACCGCTAGCCGCCCGTTGCGTTTGTGAAAAAAAGAAGTTTAAATAAAAATCCAGGACTGAAACGTTTATCTGTGAAACCGTGAGTGGCAGGCGCGGTTTCGTTGATATAAAAAATTCTTAATTCACGGATGGAAATGGAGCAAATCACCAAACACGGGGAAATGACGAACAAAAAGCCACGAAAGACGTTCCGATTAATGGCGACGGAACAGCGAGAAAAATGTGTGTGATTGTTGTTTTACGGTGAGTCATTTTGTTTTTAAAAGAATGTCAATTGTCCTTGTTTGTTTTTGAACACATATTTTGGCTGTTAAAGTGAATAGTAATAAAGTATTAAGAAGTTTGTAGTAAGAAGTAAAATATTTTGTGATTGTTTGACTGGAATTGAGTTAAGTTCCTAATTAGGAAATTTTTGAATAGACGGTTGAATAGATTTTTCATCGTCCATCGCCATATTTGCGGTGAAGATATTAACTCACAAACATTCACATAATATTCACGGTTTTATCTCCTGTTAATTTTTTTGTAAGTTTTTGTATACCCCGACGTAACGGGAGAGTTTTTTCAAGAGTTTTTACCTCGTAAATTCGAGAGATTTGTGTATTCCTATAAGGAGGAATCGGTTTTGTATACCCTCAAGGAAGAAGGGTCGCGCTTTGGTTAGAAGCGTATGTGGTGTTTTGTTTTGTTTAAAGAATAGAGAGATAAACCGTTGTTAATTTTGATAAGTTCTTTGAAAATATCTTATTTAAGATTAGTAAAATGTGTTCAAATCATTCATTCACCATTTATCTCAAGTAAAAAAACAAAATGACAAAATCCTATATTAATTTCTTACTATATATTATGTACATTTTCTATTTTATAAAATGTTTGCTATTTTTTATTAACATTATATTTCAAGTATACGAATTCCCTTTTAGAAATGTTTACGATCGACGTTTATATTGTGTACATTATTATAATATCGTGTGTGCCGTTCTTATTTCGCGTGTGATCAATTAATGGAGATGAACCCAGTGTCCCAACTGTGTGAATGGTGTTATTTATTTACTTTCGTAAATAAACTGTGGGTGAGAAAGGAAATGTAACAAAGTTATCTGAACATTCATTTAGGTGCAAAGAACTGTATGACCTCTGGTAGTTTTGATATTTATTATAGTGGACGTTTCTTTTACTGTCTAAACTTATTTAAGGCACGATCTTGTTAACTACATAATTTATTCCATATGTTATTTACTAGCTACATACGATATGTACAAACGCCATAGAACTTCCTTATTTGATGATCCCTCCTGTCCACCTTCCCGAAGTGTTGGAGGCTTTATATACAGTAGTGTATACTCACAGTAGATGAGTGAAAGACAAGACAGCCAGAGAGAGAGGGAGAGAGAGCAGACGGCAGAGACCGGCGTATGGAATCGCCGGAGTCCAGCCTCTGCAATGGCAGCGGTGTGGAATGGATGTTACAATGTAGTTAGATATGTTCCAGTATATATAGACTAGTTCCTGTAGTGTAGATGTAGGCCTATTTGTGTATTTGTTGATATTCTGTTCCCGATGTAAATAAACCATATATATACGAAGCTGACTCTGTAATAACTAAAATATGTTACACAAGCCGCTACCCCAGGATGTCCACAATTTTGATGAACGTGACGGACAATCAGTTCAGATAGCCATGAGGATTTTGGCAGAATTGGTGGGCGATAATTATCATACGAAACTAGATTGTTAGTACGGCCTTTCACTACATAAATACCATTTGCATCAAGCACTGGATTAAGAGATTTTAATGTTCCCTTTTTTATTGATGGTATTATTGATTTTTGAGCATCGATTATTAATCTTTTCTCTGCATTTTCAAGTTCTTTGACTGTTATATCACCAGAAATTTTTGGTGTGTTTTGCAGAGACGATTTAAAGTTGTAGATTACCCTGTCTCTTATAGCTGTAACCGATATAGCTCGTCGATATGCAGAAAATCTTTGTATGTAGATCTCGTGATATGGTGTGTTATTTATTGCGACTGCGGCTAATGATTTCTTGAACTTTTCTGTAGAAATAATAACCTTTTCTTCTGTGTCGGGGTCACTAGTGTCTTCAGGCCAACTTATTTCAGGTGTGGTAAGGAAATCTGAACCAAGGGTCCACCTTCCTCTAAGTTGACTTATATGTAGACCGCGCGAAACATCATCTGCAACATTGAGTTCGCTGGGGATAAACCGAAATTCAGCAGATTCTGTTTTTATTTGAATTTCGCCGACGCGAACAGACACATATGGCTTGAAACTACGAGAGTCAGATTTAATCCAAGCTAATGCGATCCTTGAATCAGAAAATATAACAGTTTTCTCGACTTTGATTCTGCATTCGGTTATAATCTCGTTCAAATTAAACTAAATAAAGCTAAAATGATTACACGTCGATATATTATAAGCTATAGCGCTTGTACACATATTTGGCTGCGTTAACTGCCTGCTAACGTCAACCAGAAAAAAACTCTTAAAACGAGTCTTATACATAAACTGAACTAACTTGCACATATATTACACGCTTAATAAGCTAAACAGAGTATTTAAATGTAAATCAACTTACTCGTGCCTCTTACTACAAAATAAGCCATTATTAATAGGATAAATAAATCCTCGAATTAAATTGCGCCTTTACGCAACATAAAATTTTTTACTTCCGGTCAAGTTAGCCAATAACTTCCAGTAAAGTTAGCCAACGATTTCCAGTAAAGTTAGTCAACGATTGTTACAACAGCCACTAATACGCGTAATCAAGTTGGCCTTAACTATACTAGTGATATCAGCGAATAAATTTATCGTCTGCTAGAACTTAAAGTAAACAAATAATGTGTTTTAAACAAAAAATCGTTCTGTCAACAGAACAATACCCAAACCCGGATTTGTATTGAATATTGTCAATAACATGACTGGAAGACAGATTCTATCGAATTTATATGCTATACTGACAATAAATATTCAGATCTTTAAAGATAGATTATTATGGGAGATTAGATAAAGAACTGGCAGTTCTCATGGTAATGGCTAAACACTAGATAATGTGATTGGAATATGCTGAAAATTTCAGTCAAATTGATCCACTCTGAAACAAGAATTGAGCGATTGAATTGTAGGCCTAGCCACGGCCATCGTTACTAAAATACATAGTTTTGATTATCCATTTTTTGGTATAATCACCAATGCGCGTTGAATAGCAGATCGGATTATAATAGAGTAAATATCTAAATGTCTAATTAATTATTCAGAAAAACATTTCATGCCTAAAGAAAAATCCGCAATAGAAAGATATGGCTTTTACATAGTAGATTTGTCAACATTCTAGTAGTAAGTGCAGGGGGACTGCACCACACACAATTCTACACAAAAACAAATATACAGATAAGACATAATGCTAAGAGACCACAAACAACAACAAATCAAAAAAGAGTGAATGGATCCGGGGACTAACCGTAAGCGTCCACTGCGCTGTACAGTCCCGGGCCTGTGGTGACACAGACTTCACTCATATTTGAAAAACAAGTTGGGAGTAAAAACCCAAGGAAATGAGTCATGATCTGCTATATGTTGCAAAAAATACGAATGCAAGCATATTGTTGTATAAATTCCAAATTATACAAGTAACCACATCGTTAAATGTATCAAAGAGAGAAATGGGGT
Source organism: Patella caerulea (assembly GCA_036850965.1). NCBI lineage: Eukaryota > Metazoa > Mollusca > Gastropoda > Patellidae > Patella > Patella caerulea. Next base: position 32,796,301 of record JAZGQO010000015.1, on the reverse strand, counting down.
TTAACGTCCACTCGACAGAAACTAGGCCATTTCTGGATTAATCCACATTCGAGGTTTTGTAATTTTATTTTGTAGACAATAAGTTAGATTTCTGACCGAAACGAAAGACTCGTATAACTAGATTACTCGGAGAGAAATTTAATCTTAAAGCGAGAATTTCAAATATTTAAGTTATATTTTTTAAAATGTATTAAAATAAAGCCTTAAATAGGTGGTATCTATAAACAATCCTACCTTGTTAAAGAATAATCCTATTAATCCAATAATTCACTATTGCTAGTTGAGAAATGTTTGGCAAATATATAATTTTCAACTTCAAATTCAAACATTTCGTTATTATTTCCGGTGTCAATGATTTTGAAGTTTGGGGAATAATGTCTATGATCGTATTTTAGTGAGTTCACAACCTGTTGAGCCAAAGACAACAATAATTATGTTTTGACCTTCTTTGAAAATATGAAATTCTCGCTTTAAACATACACGTATAATTAGATTGCCTGTGAAATCTGATCTTAAACATGGACGTTTAATTAGATTACCTGAGAGAAACCGATCTTGAACATAAAAGGATAATTAAAACAACGACCTTCAGATAGATCTACTCGATATCGGCTTGAACAAATTTATTGCTGTGGTGAGAAATGAAGAGAGAGAGAGAGAGGGGGGGGGGGTGTTAACGCCCACTCGACACAAACTCGGTCATTTGGTTTAATTTTATTTCAATAATTTGCTTGCGCGTATTGGTCATTAGCAGTTGGGGGAAACCGGGGGACTTGGAGAAAACCCACGAGGTCGGACAGGCGACCTACTCCTTGTCACACACAACCGGGGATGCGAAACCACGCCAGATAGAATGGGGTTTAACGTTCACACAACACAAACTAGGCCATTTCGGGACTAACATATGGTTTAATTTTATTTCAATAATTCGCATGGGCGTAGTGATCGTTAGCAGTGGGAGGAAACAGGAGTGCCCTGAGGAAACCCACGAGGTTGAGAAAGCGCCCCTATCTCCATGCCACATACGCTCACACCAGGGGTCGAAACCACAGCCACAAGAAAGAGGTGACCGGCCAGCTAGAGGTCGAAGCGCGGCACTCTAGACCACTAGGCCATCCCAATCGCCGACAGGCCATGCAACCCCCAAAATAAAATGAAATATGGTTTAATGGCCTATTGTTCTTCTCCGACTGTGCTAATTAATGAAGATGGACATACGACTTTAGTGTGTTATGGGGGACAATTTTGCCCAGGCAGCAGCACTATGGCCTATTCATATATTGAATTCCAACTGTCAAGGTTTCTGTTACGTTCACGCAAACGTACACAAGAGACTTCGGTTTTTCTTCCTACGTGAACTACTAGACAGCTGTCCTTGTCAGGCCATCCGCTCTGCACAACTAACAAAGGGAAATCTCGATGAACTAAGTAAGAGAGAGAGAGAGAAATGGGGTTTAACGTCCACTCAACACAAACTAGGTCATTTCGGGACTAACATATGTTTTTAATTTTATTTCAATAATTCGCATGCGCGTAGGGGTCTTTAGCAGTGGGAGGAAACCGGAGTGCCCGGAGGAAACACACGAGGTTGAGAAGGCGCCCCTATCTCCATACCACATACGCTCACACCTGGGCTCGAAACCACAGCCGCAAGCCAGAGGTGACCGGCCAGCTAGATGTCGAAGCGCGGCACTCTAGACCACTAGGCCATCCCACCCCCCCGAACTATGTAAGAAATGAACAGGTTATCAGTTCATCAAATTCATGCATGTCACGTTTTACATCTGGCAGACACCGTAATTAAGAGGTTTCGTGAAATCTAATGATATGGGGAATATACGGAACGAAGCTGTAATATAATTCTAATTACAGTGATCATTTTTTCAAAGAACCCTACGCGCAGTGGGGGTAAACGGAGTATCGGGAGAAAGAGGGTGGGGTCGTTTTCTCCGTATACCCCGGTTTCCCCCATTGCCAAAGAACCCAAGGCGCAAGCGAATTATTGTAATAAAACTGAACCATTAGTTTCAAAATGACCCATTTTGTGTCGAGTGGACGTTACACCCCATTTCGATACTTTTATTATGTGTAACTAACCAATGTGTTATTTTTATTTTCTAGTAATTTATAAATGTATCATTTACGATATCTGTAAAAACATACTAAACGTAGTCTATCTGTCCACAATTAGCCCCGCATGAGAACAGACACTAAGCTAGTTGACCGACATTTTAAGTCCTAAATTGACGATTTTAGTCAAAAACATTAAGTAAACTTCGAGAATTTTTTTGAATATTTATTCTACTTCCAGTTAATAAAATTGAAGAACGGTTACATGGGCGGATCTAGGAATTTCGAAAGGGGGCGCCACAAAATGAGGGCACTGACCACGGAGACGGGGCACGCCGCTGAGAGGGGTGTGGGGGCCCCAAGAAAATTATCGGTCATTTCCTTGCATCTGTAGCCAATTCAAGAACTATTTGGCTGATATTTTCGTCTAAACTTTCGGAAATCGTAGAAAAAGAGCCTCAAAATCGAGCAAAAAAGCTAGTTGAAAGGCACTTTCAGTAGTGAAAAAGGGCACTGTCGAAAATTGAATCCGCCTCTTGGTTATTTAGTCTTAATGACAGATGTGAAACAGAGTAGAACCGGATCACGAAACAGTATACTAATTTTTGGATATGGCGGCCATTTAGGCCCGAGACCTATTCTCAAGGAATGAAGCAGACAGATCTCTGTGTGCAGTATGATGTAAAATCTGACACTAAACATTGAAAAAATGATCACTGTAATTAGAATTATATTACAGTTTCTTTTCGTATACTCCCCATATCATTAGATATCAAGAAACCTGTTAATTACGGTGCCTGCCAGCTGTAAAACGTGACATGCTTATATTTGATCACTGATAGCCTGCTCTTTTCTCACTGACTTCATCAGGATTTTTCCCGCGGGATTTCCTATTGTAAGTGGTGGGACGAAAAACCGAGGTCTATGTATATATTGGTATGCAAAAAGATATCGTGGAGTAGGAGGAATGGAAACCTCGCCGCTAGAGTCAATGACAGATCTTCTGGTGCAAACGCGCACGGGTTAACCATTCGCCCACCCAAACCATTCACCCACGTAAACCATTCGTCGTACTCCCGATGTTAATCGTTTAAACACCCATCTGGAATATCCGATTTTCCTTTCTGAAATTTGATAATATAATATAATCTTCAACACGCAATTCTGACGGATATCCGTTACAAACTCCACAAATGTCAATATTACACAAAAAACCTCCATAATCGTAGAAATTCTTTTATTGTTTTTATCTGTCAGAGAAATGAAACCTTGCAGCGCGTTTTCAAATGAAATGTCAAAGGATTGCCATTTTGTTTTTACGGTGGAGCGTATTGATACAAGAGAGTAGTAAAGACTTGAATATTTATAAAAATAACAAAGTTGGCGTGTTATTATCGATCTGTGTCTAATCGCTTAGCTACAGTATATAAACATTATCATGATAATTGGTCTACTCAATACGACGATGATCAACTCAATAAGAGAGAGAGAGAGAGAGAGAGAGAGAGAAAGAGAGAGAGAGAGAGAGAGGGGGGGGGGGTAACGCCCACTTGAAACCGACTAAGTCATTTTGGAAGTAACACATGGTTCAATTTTCAATAATTCGCTAGGGCGTAAGGGTCTTTAAGAGTAGTAGGAAAGCGGGGATACCCCATACTCCTCGCAGTGTTCCGTTTGATGAGAGGTAATCCAACTACTCACTGCTCTAATGAGTGGGTATTGTTGGTTTGAATTTTGATTGGTCAGTAGTCCGACTAACAAACAATGACTAGCTGCTTTACAAAAAGCTTTACATGTAAAACGAGTGCCAATATTGGATCAAATATGTTTACATAATTTAAACGTTACGTCATGGCTCACGATTTCATTGTGCTCAAGTAACCCATGCATAGCAGAATACTACAGTAAAACTAATTGCGTGAAGAATGAGGCTATCAAGTCGAATGAAATGTAAACAATACTGTTTGGAAACGAACCGTTTTTAATACCTTAAATCACTGTCCAAAGGTTTAGGGAAGACCCAGATTAAACGTAGGACTGTAATGTTGATTGAGCGGGAAGAATAGAAACACTTCCTCAAAAGTTCAAGAATCAGAAGTCAACCCAGCAATGGACAGAGAGAGATTTCTTGGGATCGATATAAACCACGTGACAAGCTAGGTCATTTACAATCTGATAAAATATCGATCTATATTTCGTTTCTTGTTGTGGATATCTGACCGGTGGTACTGGGAGGTCGCTTCAGTGGTCATACGAGCGGATTCTGACCCTGTGACATCAGCCATTGATAAATCAATCAGCGTTTACGTTTCTATGAGTTTACCCGCAGTTCCGTACAGGGCACGTCCATAACTCGAAGTAACAGACCGTTCATTGGCTTATTCGTCATATCAACATGCGGGGTGGGGTGGGGGGATGCCCTAGAGGTCTAGAGTGCCGCGCTTCGACCTCTAGCTGGCCGGTCACCTCTGGCTTGCGGCTGTGGTTTCGATCCCTGGTGTTCGTGGGTTTCCTGAACCCATATGTTATTCCCAAAATGACCTAGTTTCTGTCGAGTTTACGTTAAACCCCACCTCTCTCTCTCTCTCTCTCTCTCTCATATCAACATGGACTTCTATTATATGATATAATTTTATCATAATGATTATAGGGTCGCCTGTCCAACCTCGTGGGTTTTCTCCGGGTACTGCGGTTTCCCCCCACTGCTAAAAACCCCTACGCGCAAGCGAATTATTGAAATAAAATTAAATTAAACCATATGTTAGTGCCGAAATGACTTAGTTTGTGTCGAGTGGACGTTAAACCCCATTTGTCTCTCTCTCTCTATTATAATAATTAGCATGTGTACAGGCTTCTTTGGGTTGGATGGGGCTTGACGGGAGCGGCTACAAAAAGATCCGCACTTCTTATCAGGTACAAACTTGGAAGGCGATTATTCCCCTCAAAATACATTATTTAGACCGACGTCACGTGTTCTGGGAACGCAATCGACTAGAAAGTAAAAGATCTAAAAGTGTATCATAATTTGAATAAAATATTGAAGAACAAAAAGTTGAGGTTCTAAATCAATATTCGTTAATCTTAACAGATAATTGATGAACAGCCAAGAACGCTATACATGTATCCAAAAACAAGAAAGCAATATAAAATCCATCTATCGTTCTAAAAACGCAAAAAAAAAAAAAAAAACCCCAACCCAACCCAACTTTAATTACAAAAACCCATACATATGGCATATGAAGAGCGAAATGTGACATAAAAAAAAATAAGATTGTTGGATATTGAACTGGTAATGCAATCAAATGGGTTTTCTGAAATGGGCGTCAACATCTTTTTTTACGACTAGTTACCTCCCTTAAAATTTGTTTATACTGGGGATGCTCGATTCACAGTCCTGAACGTCCCGAATAATTGACAGAATTACAATCGAGTGACGCGGAATTCAGTCCTGTCACAGTTCTGCCAGCTCAGGTGGAGTGAATAGAATCGTGACGTATTCCTAGGTAAAAAAATATGTTTCAGCTGTCATGATTGGTTGAGATATTTTTTATACAGTCGACGCATGCGTTGTATTTCGAAATTCTCCTTTTCACTCGATTGACACTAGTTTTGGAATTTAATACTGGAACTATGAATCGAGCATCCCCGATGACGTAAAAAGCCTGATAATCTAGCCAATGACCCCTTTATTCTCGAATGTTGACAACGCACCCAGACTAATAGTTGCAGAGTATTTTTCCTGGATGATAGAGACGAACTTAAGAGCGACAAGATCTAAAAGCGTACCGGAAGTAAAACAAATTGTTACGGGTTTAAATCAATATTCATTGATTTTAAAAAGATATCCAAACAGCCAACTGTGTCCCTAGACAATAAAACAATATAACAGTATACCGAGATAACTAATATAAACTTCCTTTTAGTCGTGTGCAAAATCGATCTATAGTTTTATAAACACAAATAACTCGACATTTCTGTTAGCCTCAACGGTTCTAAGGTGTCGCGATGTGTTGACATGATGGTTCTAAGGGTCGGGGGGGGGGCTGGATGGCCGTGTGATTAGCACGTGCACACTGCATCATAAAGCCTACCATTGAGCCTGGTTTCAAATCCACGGTTGTACGTGACAAGGAGTAGGGTCACCTGTCTAGCATCGATGGTCTACTAAACAAAGTCTCGGCTAGATAAATTGCTGACAGTACCAACTATAATAGTTTCAAAACTACACAATGAAAGGGAATATGTTGAAAATATCAGTCAAACTACTTCATTCTGAGGTAAGGTGTGGTTGTTTTGGTAATAGCGGAGTTTCTCGATTTTCATTACCACCGTTATTACGTTAATAAACAAAGTCTCGGTTATCCATTTGTCCATTAAATAAATTAATTGCAAATCGTTTTACATCCGTCAGAAACCAAGAGCATTCCATGGCCTAGTTTGGTGATTATGGGCTTGTCATGTTAATAATTGTCTAATTAATTATTTACATAACATTCAAGGCAGATGTAGCTCTTGAATAATACGTCTTTAATATTTTATTAACGGAATCATCGATTGAATTATCCAATCCTTTGATCAGCTATCATATCCCTGTTCGTCTTTTGCATGTTGCATGTTTTTTTTTCTGGAGAATATCATATGGGTAACTGGGCTAGCTTAGTTCTATTTACAGCATGATGTCAGTTATCTACCAAGATCTTCAGTACTAGTCAAGTGTCTACTATAACACAACATTTCAGCGTCTAAAAGTAGCAAAAAGTATGGTAAAAAGACGACGATGTTATATGTACCTTTTCCGTATGAAACCTGTTCGATACGTGCTGCCGTATCCGTGTGCCATATCACGTATGAGAAATACACAAGCATTGTTGACGTCACACACAAAATCGATACGGATACGCGATACGGACCAGAAATTTACGCTTGCCAAAAGTCTCTATTAATAAAATCCCTTCTGTATTTGTAAAATGCAGATGTTAAAAGAGAGAATACCCTGGCATACGTTATATGGTATCAGGCAGCAAAAACATAGCAAGATCCCTACTCCGATTGTACCCCTTGATCCCTTCAAGTGTTGGGACTCATTTTCATGTAACAGCATGTGGGACGCAGGTGAATACCGAAATCTTCGCTACGTGTAAAAATATATAGGAGACAAAGTCACTATATTTCAGAGAGCAGTGCCCAGTAGTTATTACAAAACACTATAAAACATGTACTTGGGGTCTACTGAGATCCCACGTGCACCGAAAAGGGTTTAACTTGCTGGGTTACAGAGAACTGTGCTGTACTATGATTTCATTAAACGAACTGGGTGACAGAGAACTGTGTCATGCTGTGATTTATTTAAACGAACTGGGTTCTATGCATCCACTGAATGACTCTTGCCAGTTAATTAATCTCACTATACATGTAATAAATAATGAAAAGACGGCTGTGATTAAAAAAATAACACCACGGAATAGATCAATAACCAGCTAGAGACAGACGATTCAAAAACAAAAACAACAAAAAAGAACCTGAAAGCGCCTATACACGAGTATTTTAAAGAGAGAGAGAGAGAGAGAGAGAGAGAGAGATGGGTTTAACGTCCTCTCGACACAAACCAGGTCATTTTGGGACTAACATATGGTTTCATTTTATTTCAATAATCCACTTGGCACTCTAGACCACTAGCCCCCCCCCCCCCTGTATTTTAAAGGGGTGAGGTGTCGTGGTGGTGATCGTCCACTCGACACAACTCCACTCTCTCTCTCTCACTCTCTCTCAGAATCGCTAGCTGTAATACCATGGGTCTTTCTGTCTGACGATGGTCAAACGGTCGCCACATCCTACGTATGACCCATGCATCTTTTCTTACTACATATTTTCGTAGCCTTGTGATCGTCTAAGATCTCCTTGCATCTCCTTCACGTTGTGTTTACTTCTTACTGTTTTCTTAAGACGTTTGTCTTCTTCAGTTATAACAAAGCAACAGTTCGTTTTTACCTTCTATGTAGCATATAGGTATACATACAAGCATAGTACATATGCCAATTACAGTCAATACTAACTAAACTCTTCTCAACCTAGACACCTCGCGGTGTCTAGGATTCTTAGATGGTAACCCTCTAATCGAAGTCTGCTGAATTCTCACGAGTATCCTAATTTTGTATCAACTGGTTTTGGACATTCAATTATCTAATTGGTCAAACATGATGTAAATAATTAGAGAGATTGGTTAATTGAGACCAATGAGGTCAAAACACAACCTTATATGGTTATGGAAATTTACTCTAGAAATTGCGCATGAGATATCTGTTATCATGTTGTTGACATATAGAAACAGCTATGTTTTGTTTCTATAACCCTTTTTTATATAACAATATGTCAATCAAATGCTAGTTGATTTCAGTACACACCTGCATATATGTGAATATGTTAGAAACATAAAACTATATCTTATCTCCTTATTCCTTGTCTATAATCTTTAAAAACAATGTCACCACGACTATATGGCTACATAGCTTTCATGACACATGCGGTGTATGATTAATCAAGCAGCAGTAGATTGATTAGTGGGTTATTATTTATGAATGGATGAGTTTCTTCTAATCGAGCACCTGCTTTATATAACTGTTATTGTCTAGAATAATGGACTTATTCCCTGGAATGATTTATTCATTCATTGCCATTTAGGGAACGCTAAGGATTAATATGAATTTATATATTGCGGGTTAACTGTATACATGTACTTAATACATGTGGGAATGATGAATAGTAAATCTGAAGACGCCCCAGGTGGGGAGGAACAATCAACTACTGCGCGGCCTTGGATTCGCAGTATTACTGCCAGTAAGTGGACTGAGCTGTTTTATTTCCATTTTCAACCTTCAGGATAATGGGACTGGTACAATTCTGATTCTCAAGGTGGTGGTGGTGGTGGTGGGGGGAGGTAGTGCGTGTGCGCTGCATCATAAAGTCTGTTATTGCGTCAACAGGCGTGGTTTCGGTTCCCTTGTAGTACGTAATAAGGAATCTGGGCGCATGTCTAACCTCGTGAATTTTTTCCGGGTACTCAGGTTTACTACCACTGCGAATTCTTGAGTGGACGTTAACCATTGTCGGCGGGTTTTCGATGGCCGAATGGTTTGCACGTGTGCGCTGTATCATAAGATATGTCATTGACGCAACTGGCATGGTTTTGCTTCCCAGTTGTTCTTGAAAAGTAGGGTCGCCTGACTCCCCTATTGCTACAGAACCCTACACGCAAGCGAATTACCCCACCTCTCTCTCTCTCCCCCCTCTCTCTCTCTTTCTCTCTCTCTCTCTCGCCCCCTCTCTTTCTTGCTCTCTCTCTTGTTCTTAAAAAAAATCTCATGTTGTTAATCATCACACAATTATCTATTAATGTATTGACGATATTCCCCGCTGAGTCAAGCAACTTCAGTATATAAGAACAGAAAATGATGCCAGTCAAGCAAGACGAAAACAATTACATTTACGTCACATTCACGTCACGATTCTTTCCATCCGTAAAATTTAAACGATTTTTTAACATCCCCGAAGGATTCCATATCCAACACAGTAATGAAATGATATGGGTTTTAAACGCCTGACGCTTCTTCTCTGACAAGGCTTATGAAGACGGGCATACATAATACAGACTGCTAAGAGGAAAATTTAGTGCGGACAGCGATGCTATGGCCTACTCTTATATTGAATTCCAATGGTAAAGGCTCTTTTACAAGCCAAACGGGTATGGTCTTTTACATACATGCCAATGGGTATACTGGACCTCGGTTGCCATGTCCTCTATCCTGCATCACTGACAAGGTGAAACCACTCCGGAAAATACCGATAAACTTTCTGGGCCAACACTGGGATCAAACACGAGTCAACGTCTTACACACTGAGCCACGCTGCGCTATCAGTTTAAGCGAATGTTATATATCAAATTATGGAAAATACCACTGTAAGGACCTTATTTATGCCGGAAAAGTGTAGTCTTCGACACCCAGAATCTTATAGTCTTCAACGTACTAAGGGTCTGTGTCAGTTGTCTATATAGACGATAAATAACCACATAAAATCCCGTTTTATGATCAACCGACATGGATCGTGACGACCAATTCATGAAGAAAGTTAAAACAATAAAATAATAAAGAGTATTCGATATTGATCATGTAATGCCGATTGAATTTTCTACCACTGGGTAGGTTAAGCCAGGCTGACATTTGCACGATTCCGTGGCACGCATTGGCACGACTCGAGTCGGCACGACACCGTCCGATTTGCGCAAACTCGTCGTGCCAATGCGGGCAGTGCGTAAACAATGCGCAAACTATGCGTGAACTCGTCTTGCCAGTTCGTGTCAACGTGGCCAAAAGTCGCGCAAGTGTCAGCCGGGCTTTACTCTGCTGGTTGATATTTTACGTTCCCGAGGTCGCCTGTAAACCAGTAGCTTTATAAGTTACATGTTAAGTACAAATAATCCAAAATAGTGTGGATTTTTCGTATGTGGTTTTATTTCACATTCGGAAATGGCGATTCTTAAATTAATTTAATGGAGTTCAACATCTATATACCAAACTAACTGAAAAACTGAAAAAAGTAGATTTAGTTCACGATAACGTAAAGGTCCGGATAATCTAGCCAATGACCTAGTTTTTTTTATCTCACAAGATGATGTTAACAACCCATCCAGAGAGTGGGTGATAGAGACTATGAAAGAGATAAACAACTACCATGCCAACAGACATTACAATCCGATTATGGCAATAACTTTTGAATTATTCCACCACAAGAGAATTAGCCTCTAGAAATAGAAAACAGCCGCCATTATCGCGGTGATTATATTAGTATTTCTCAAAATTAAATATGTAATGTCCGTCTACTTATTAAAGAAGACATACTTTTTCTGTCTTCCGAAACGGCGGCCATCGACTCGTTTCCATAAGTAGAAATCAATAGAAACACCGCGCATGCGTCGTGAGTCGTGAAAGTTGTCGATTCCATGAGTGTGAGAGATATAGAGAGACAGAGAGACAGAGACACGCACACACACATAAACGAGGTCATTTCGGGACTAATACATCATTCAATTTTAATTCCATAATTCGCTTGCGCGTATGGATCTTTAGCATTATTGGGAAAACCGGAGGACGCCACATACAAGCGGAGAATCGAAACCACCCCACTCGACTCAATGACAGACCTTATGACACAGCGCTCACGTACTAACCATTCGGTCACCCATCCTTCTTAGCGATCGCATAACTACGTAGACTTTTTAATACACGTCAGTCTATTTCACGATCTGCTTATTTTTTGGGAGTTAGTGATGGGGTTAATGTGAAATGAAATGAAATGGGGTTCAACGTCCGACTGTTCTGCTCCTAAACCGGGCTAATAGAAAACAGACATACGCCATACAGTGTGCTATGAGGGAAGTTTTGGCCTAGCAGCAGCGCTAGGGCCTACTCTTATACCGAATTCCAACTGCAAAGGGATATTTTACGTACACGCAAATGTGTACACGGGACCTCGGTTTTTCGTCCCATCCGAAGCGCTACAAAGTACAGCCGCCTACTCTCATCCTGTAAGCGGTGTATACGGAACCTCGGTTTCCGCATAACTTACAGCCTTCTCGAATTCTGGGGTTTATACGAGAACCCATTTTCTTTAACCATCGAACAATTAGAGGCAATTCTACATCGGACACCACTGACAAGGAAGAACTACTCTGAAACTTTCCGAAGAACCTGCTTCTGGGCAATTAGCACCAGGGAAGTGAGCTAGTGGAATTACTCGCTGAGACACCTGTAATATGCATGTCCACAGACGTATTCCAATATGACTTCATTAATTCACTCCTTGAGAACAATATTAATACAGGATCATAACCTGGATTTGGTAATAAAGTAGAATAAAGAAGTACTGACCCCAATTTTGAGAATAATGTTAATGAAAGAGGTCATGACCTGGATTTTTGAGAGAGAGAAATGGGATTTAAAGTCCACTCTACACAAACTAGGTCACTTCGGGACTAACATATAGTTAAATCTTATTTCAATAATTCGCTTGCGCGTAGGGGGTCTTTAGCAGTGGGAGGAAACCGGAGGACCCAGGGAAAACCCACGAGGTTGGTCAGGCGATCCTACTCCTTGTCACGTACAACCGGGGATTCGATATCATGCCTGTTGACTCAATGACAGGCTTTATGATACAGCACGCACGCTAACCATTCGACCATCCAACCCCTACCTGGATTTTCAGAATAAAGTAGAGTAAAGAGGCCATGACCTGGATTTGGGGTAAATCGAGACAGGTGATATTTTGTGACATTAAGAAGATGTGTGGGATGCCGGAAATAGGTTAATCACATGACTAATGGAGTATTTATTGTCTTGATATCGGCCTCACAGCGGAGAACCCATCAATCAATAAGTCATTCGGCCATCGTTCGGTATAAGCACCATAATATAGCGTTTCACCTGCTACTAACTCGAACATCGATGCGTGACCAGGAGTAGGGTCAACTGTACAAAACCTCGTGGGTTTTCTCCGGTTCACCGCGCCCCTCCCACACGTGGGGTTTGGATGGCCTAGTGGTCTAGAGTGTCGCGCTTTGACCTCTAGCTTGCGGCTGTGGTTTCGATCCCTGGTGTGAGCGTATGTGACATGGAGATAAGGGCGCCTTCTCAAACTCGTGGGTTTCCTCCGGGCACTCCGGTTTCCTCCCACTGCTAAAGACCCCTACGCGCAAGAGATTTATTGAAATAAAATTAAATCATATGTTAGTCCAGAAATGACCTAGTTTGTGTCGAGTGGACGTTAAACCCCATTTCTCCCTCTCACCCCCTATCCCTACACGGCAATGATTGATTAAAGTAAAATCAAGCCATATGTTAGTCCCGAAATGACCTAGTTTGTGTCGACTGGACGTTACCCCCCCCCCCACCTCCAACCCCCCTCTCGCGTCTTCTCTTCCCCTATTTGCCTATTTTAGATCTTTAGTTTAGCTTCAAATGTTATATAAATTATTAACTAGACATTTATTCCGCAATACAAGCCCATAATCACGTCTCTAGACTATTGGATAGCTTAGATACTTAATGTACTAGAACCTCTCGCCATTAAATATTGAATGATCAAACAGATAATCGAGACTTTGTTTATTATATTGTAGCAATCGCCGTTACATCCCCAAAGCATTCATAACGTCGTTAGGAATAATATAACTATGATGGAATTTTTAAAATATTCATTTTAAACTATTTCAGCGAAAACGGAAGCTCTAAATCCAAATGGGAGGATGGGTGACCGGATGGTTAGCGTATCATACGGACTGGCATTGAGTTAACTGGCGTGGTTTCGAATCCCCGGTTGTACGTGGCAAGGAGTAGGGTCGCCTGTCCTACCTCGTGGGTTTTCTCCGGGCACTCCGGTTTCCTCCCACTGCTAAAGACCCCTACGCGCAAGCGAATTATTGAAATAAAATTAAACCATATGTTAGTCCCGAAATGATCTAGTTTGTGTCGAGTGGACGTTAAACCCCATCTCTCTCTCCCTCTCTATCTCTTTCTCTCGCCCTCTCTCTCTCCAAATCTTACATAACGCATCATTAATAGGGGGGGGGGTCGCTCTTCATAGTAAGTGCAAGAGGACCGCACTACACACAAAACAAAAATCTACAAGATAAAACTGTGGACAACACAGAAAATGGACATTGCAAAAAATAAACAAATATCAAATCAAGTGAATGGATCTGGGGGCATCTTCTACGGTATCGATGGCTCAATTCATGAGGCCAGTGCCTGGGTGTATCTTACTAAGGTCATATTCTGTGTGAGATTAACCGCAGGCGCTTGTTACTTGCAAAATATTTCAAAAAATACATTAAGCCTAAGCTGTATGACTGCGTGTAATGTCTAAAGTCTGTTACGTCCATGTCGTCTGAATCTGATTTCTAATTCGAAGGCAAATAACTCGCCTGAAACCGATTCTCTTTCAGTAAATATAATATAATACCAAGGTGAGAAACGGACGAAATTAAATAATTGGGATCAAAGTTCACTACTCTAGATTCTGTCAACCACTGCCTATACTTATTCAATTTCGTTAGGTAGACAATAAAGTCTACCATGGCGTTTGAGATTTTAGAATTATTCACCTGATCCGCTCCATTCCTGAAGTAATGGATACCAGGATCGAGCACTGCAAACCTTGGAAAGTTATGGCCGACTTAAGAATCCATTCCCACGTACAAACTGGGTGATTTTATAATATATTTGAACTAAAAATATATTCAAAGTTATTAATCTATCAAACATCTGCTTCAAATTCCTGTCAAGACCTTGTATTCGCGAGGAATACCAAGATATAAGGTGAAGCAGTTTGTTTGAAATTTTCAGCAAATTCCCTTTACATTATCTAATTTTTAACTATCTTTATCTAATCTATATTTGCTTGATCTTAAAATATCAACCCTTTAATTAAGATTGGAAAAAACATCGCTCAGTAACAAACAGTAATTGTATTCTATAGAATTGTGCATTTCCAGTTCAATTACTGAACATTATAAACAATTTAGAAAAAGTATGGACGGAGTTGTGGACATAGGTTACTCATTAGTACTAACAAGATCCGTCCATCAGTCATAGTACTAAGCAAACTAATAGACCATTAATCATTCTAACTAGCTATAGTAGTACGAACCAGCGAGAGAGAGAGAGAGAGAGAGAGAGAGAGAGAGAAAGAGAGACAAACACATGTGGGACAAACACATGGTTCATCTTTTAGCAGTGGGGTAAACCCGATGACCAGGTAAAAACCAGCCCCCGATACGAACCAAATACAACTATTAATCATAGAATCATAGTACTAACAGAGTTTTAATAGTACGAATCACTAATAGACGGGTGGGGGAGTGAATGGTTAGCAGGTGCGCGCTGCGTATCATAAACGACGTGGTTTCGATTTTTCGGTTGAATGTGACAAGGAGTAGGATCGCCTGTTCAACCTCATGGGGGGTTTCTCCGTGTTCGCTGATTTCCTCCCACTGCTAAAGACCCAAAATTGAAATAAAATTGAACCATGTGTTTGTCCCGAAATGACGTTAATGAGTGGACATTAAACCTCATTTCTCTCTCTCCCATTGACAGAAAACAGATTTTACAAAGCATACTCAGATTTAGGGTTAGAATTTACGTCACGAACAGCATCACTACGGCCTACTCTTATATCGTATATCAACTGCTAATGGATCTGCTACGTGCATCCGAACAACTATACGTTGTCTCTTATCAGACCCTCTGTTTGCACCACCGATATGGAGGAACCATACCGCCGAAAATATAAAGACCATTATAAACATGATAAAAGTAAATATTTGTGACCGTGGATAATTCATTTATCGTCCATCTTAAAATTAACATTCATCAGGTATTTCATTGGCACCATTTGACCAAACATTGGCCTTGAATTGCCACGGGTCCCTTTATGGTTCGTCGTATACGCAGAACTTGTCAAAAAGTTAATCTCGGCCTTTTACTAATGTTCGCCTCCCGTGAGCGAAAGAATCGTCCTAGTGACAAGTCTCCTGAACACTATTTTGTCTCTCTAATGTGACAGGCCCCATCCCAAATAGGACTTTCGTTCTCACAGACTTTTCAGGATGCGATATTTATAAGCATCTTTATGCTTGTTTTCGTATCCTACATACCGTATTTCACCTATAAAAATTGTAAACGTTGCAAAAAAAAGAGTGTTTAAACCAAGCGGTAGAAAGAACTTACCTGTGAAGCTATGCGCCAATAGAGAGGTAATCCAGGTGTGTAGAGAGTGGAGTCAGGTAAACCGTCTATATCATAACACAGGTATCGATTAATTTACCTTTACCTTTGATGTTTTACCGCCATCTATTGGTTGTATCTCTACGTATCATATATTAATAAAGCAAACACAGGCACGGCCCCACGCTCCACAACATCGCTCAGTACATAAAGTGCATTTGTGGAACAATTTTTGATGTAGCAACAAACACAGCCACGGTCCCACACTTTATTAAAATAATGCTTATTTGTGGAACACTTCACAGAACTGCAAACAGAGGCACGACCCCGCACTGTACAATTTAAAGTTCATTTGTGAAACAATTGTTGACGCAGTAACTAAAAAAAGCACAGTCCCACACTCTATTAAATATAGTTTATTTCTACGACTATTGATGTCCAAACATATCCTGACACAACATCAAACACGTATACAGTCCCACACATGAATAGTTATTGAGGAATAACTTTTGACGGACACAGACCTACACACAACACAAGATATGGAAGTTCATTCGTGGAACAAACAGAGGCACGGTCCTATATTCTACAACATAAAATACATGTCTGGAACAAACAGAGGCAGGGTTCCTTAATCTACAGTATATAGTTCACCCGTGGAACAATTTTGACAGACACAACTCTGTCATTAATGATTACAGAATTAAGTTCTAAATATAGATAAGAAGTGGTATCACATGTTCTAGTGATATAAGCATACACTGTCCCTACACGATTCTCATTATAAAGTTCATCCGTGGAACAATTTTGACAGATACAACTCTGTCATTAAATTATAAGTTCTAAATATAGATAAGAAGTGGTATCACATGTTCTAGTGATGCTAGCATACACTGTCCCTTACACGATATAGTACCACATACAATAGCTATCCACAAATTACAGAAGGAGCCACTTGTCACAATATAGGGAATGTTTTACTCCGCCGTTCACACCACGGATTCATTCATAGTCGCCTCTATTAACAGTATTCTTGTGTCGGTTGGTTATGTTCTAAAACTGCGTAATGCTCTGTTCTGTGAAATCTAAAGAGGATGAAAATAGGTCAAATATTAATGCAATATTTATGTATTTTATCGTATCTATTTTAAAAATAAATCATGGGAAATTAGATAAAGAGCTGGTAGTTCCTACTGCTAATATAATAGTTAAAAACTAAATAGTCTCAAGGGAATTTGCTGATAAATCCACTCAAATTGTTCCAATCTGAACCGAGAATTCAGCGATTGAATTTTTTTCGGTACAATAAAAAAGTCTGGATTATCCATTTCATGATTAAATCATGAATGAAAGTTCTGCAGCAAATCGGATACTAATCCAATAAATAACGCAGGCTAGCGATGTCATCGAGAGTTGCTTATCGTCTGGATAAGTTAATCAGTGTCTAATTAATAATTAAGATAAAATACGGAAAGACCTGCAATAGGCAGATCATCGTCTGGATAAGATTTAGCTTTTTCAAAATGTATGTTTATTTTTAAAAGTTTCTAATCCGTTTTGTTCGTCGAAATACGTGATCGAACAGACTGTCATGTTTAATTACTTGTCTACTTGGAAATATTTTTTTATTGTACATTACAAATGGCGAACGAAACTACCATTTCCATACCAGCATTATATTTTCATTGAGTTTGGCCAATATTGAATTCTACGTCGTGTTTTAATTACGAGACCACGAAAGTTCATCGCCATGGAAAACGCACCACCCTTCCCCCCAAATATTTTATATTTTATTACTAGGTGGTTTTGTATGTATAATATTATGCAATGCTATCAACTATTGTTTCACACAATGCTCCCAAACGCAGAAAATATCGACCCGTGTACAAAAAAAAAAAAAAAAAAAAAAATTGCACGAGATGCACATGAAAAACCTAGTATTCACGTGCTGCATTGTGTGCGAGCCCTTTAAAAGTATGTTTTCAACTTAACGTACAGTACATGAACTGTGAAACGTCAATCGGTGGTAATTTGTTGTTGAACGTGTGAAGAAATCGAGCTAGAGATTCCGAGACTTACTGAAAAACCAACGGAATGAAGCCATGGGAATGTCCAGGGCTGGCATGTCTACACGTGTTATTGCCAGACCTCTCTGACTGTGTACTGTTGATTACAGATTAAACATCCCTAACTGTACAAATGTATTGTTATTGATGTGTTCCCATTTGAATATTGTTCACAAAAAGAAGCAAAATAAATAAGATATGTTGACAGGATCATTTTTGTTATACGAAAAACTAAGCGATGCGTTTTCCATGGCGCTCAGTATTTTTCTCATAAAAAGAGATTAAAAGTTGAGTAAATTCTCAACTTAAGTCTGAGAATGTTTTGTGGACTTGGGGCCTAATTAGAATGGACGGTTTTAATATGACGTCATTAGAGCCGATACAAATCCAATTCACATAATATCACTTTTAATATAAACAAGGGGCGGAGATGGATGGTCGAATGTTATAGCACGCACGCGCGTGGCTGAACCCCATTTCCCCCGCTCTCCCCCCCCCTCTCCCATTCTATCCCCCTCTCTCTGTGCCTCCCTCTCTATGTGCCCCTCCCCCTCTCCCTCTCTCTCTTTCTCTCTTACAGTCATTTAATTAACACACGGGCACGGTCTTACTATTAAGTGAGCACGCCTGTTGGATCAATCTTTTTGGGGACATGCACGTGCATTTTTAAAATCACTGATCAATACCAAAAAGTGATGGATGAGTGAACTAGAGATGACCAATCTCTCTCTCCCTCTCTCTCTCTCTCTCTTACGGATCTGATTTTATATCGTCGTTAAATATTCACATTAAGATCTGCTGATTCGTATTTAATCGTTTATATGGCAATTTATATAATACATTGAAGTAGGTTCGACACTCGCTCTACTTAATGGTAAACGCTAACCGATCAATGAAACTACGGATACTATTAAATTATTTAGTTTGATAGTGAAATCCTCGTCTAACTGGAACCTGGAAACTAGAATAAATAATCCATTACAATATTTAAAAAGGCATTCGTTTAATGATTGAATTAATCGTTAAATATCAAAGGTTCAAATACAGATGTGACGTCATCCTTTGATGGTGGCGTACCGTTAATGCAACGTGCCAAGCATAAATTATTTATACTAGTTGAAAGTTTGCACCCGTGTGACGCATTTCATTGCAGAGCACGTGCGAATGCCTGTATTTAAAGTTGTGTAACGATGTTGCGTAATATAATGAAACGGGGCTGACGTCCCTCGTATTGTTTGAATACTTAATGTCTCGCACTCGACCATTAAACCACACTTAATTCAGGGAAATGTTTCAGACACGACATCGTAAATATTTATACTAGAATCGTTGCTAATGGTTTTTAGTTTTATTTACATGTAAGTATACGATGGATTTTATCTATTATAAGATTCTAAACAGTTTGTCAGGATGCAACCCTACTCCGTGTCATTTTTTCTTTAGTGGTCCGACGTTTCGGCTACCAGGTTCTAAATGTTAATAAATATAATATTAGCAACATGAATGTAAATGACATATTAAATATGATTAATAAATGTGACACTGAACATAATAATGTAAACGATGTTATGGTGGCTTATAGAATTAGAGACTTTATTATGTTCAGAGACTCAAAACAAGACCCTAACATTGACGAAATCATTGATTATTTGTGTATTTTAATAAGAATGGTATATAGTTTTAACTGCAAATACCTAATGAACTATTGTACATATTCATTGTGGGTTTTTTTTTTCATTTAAAGTGTACAATTAAGTTTTCGAGGTGTATAGGTTGATACACCGTCTCTTTTTTGAGTGAGGCTGACTTATACTAAATACTTTTTTGCGAAACGGTTTCTCTATTTTTCCCAATTTTAAAAGCATTATGCATTTCACAAATCTATCAAAGTTTCCCATACAGAACCCCTCAATCATCTCATCGCAAACGCTTAGTTCTACTCCGGTAAATGATGGCAGTACATCGCACGTCCATTTCACAGTTTAAATCAGGTCCGGGATTGGTTGAAGAAAAGCAAGGGTCATCCATTCATTTAGTTGAATAGTCATTCTGGTTGCGTCGATTGTAGTGGATGACAGAAAATGGATGGGGAATTCGACGAAAAATCCGACTGTATAATGTCACAGATGTATATTCCTGAGACTCGGAATGTCAGTTCTGCAAGCGATGTTGATGATCGGGGAGATGTTAAGCTAATTCGCAATCAACGCGAGAACCGATTTCGAAGTTCCATCACAGAAGAGTCGAATTCCGCTAAAGACGAGAATGGCAATTGGTGTATTAGTATTTATGATTCTTAGGGGTATTCTAGAAATACTTCCGTACACAACAATGGAGTAACTACAAGTGAACGCTTTTCTCTGTTCCAACTTCTATCGGCTAACATACCAGCTGATATTCTTGATTATTGGATGTGTAGATTTGTTTGTGAAGTTAATAGACAAGATGGTACACCATATCCAGCTAGTAAATTGAAGAATATATGCATAGGAATATGACGACACTTGCGAGACCAGTACAAAAGATATGATTTGAATTTTTTTGATGACCAGAAAGGTACTTTTCGGGCTACATTAGACGCACAGATGAAATCCTTAAATCGTGGGGTATTGGCATCCACAAAAAATGCAATACCATTAAATGAAGACGACGGGTTGAAATTGTGGAGTTCTGAAGTTTGTAGTGCCTAAGGGATTTATTTAGCTATACTATTATAAGAGTAAGATTTTATTATTTGGATTGAGCATAAACAATTGTTGATAGAACAATTTCAATTTGGTAAGGATGATATTGGTGGGTTTGTAGTATTGCAGGGTAAAATCTGCAAGTATTATCAGGGTGGATTGAAAGATTGTTGCAGAATTCAGTTTAGGTTCGTTCATTTTGATTTCATATGTATGAAACCGTGACAAAATGGGAAAGTGCGACAAAGTTCGACAAAATGTAAAAGTGTAAATAAATGTGAAGCGTAAGAACATGACGGAGATTGACGCAAATTCTAAAAGTGCAGAGGAAGGTGAAAATGATGAATCTTTTATACTAACCATTACATATTCAAAAAGGGTTGCTAATGTTCAGGTACATATGTAAATCATGAATTTGTTATTTTTGTCCCTTTTCCAACTGATACACGGCCACTTTTCACTGTTACGTGTCCACTTTTGTGTCAACAGATGAAAAGTGGCCGTGTATCGGTGTATACCCTCCCCGTTCCATCAAAGAGTCGCGAAAAAGTATGGGTATAACACTGAACATACCCACCGTAATTAAATTTGAATAAAATACGAATAATCCTAAACATTAAACAAAATTCGAAGTCCTACAAAAACGTCATATGCATATTATGGCTATTCATTGTGTAACTTCTCTGCAGGTGGGGTGAGTCTATCGTTCAGATTGAGGTAAAATTGTGTAATCGGCAAATGGGTTGTTCACCGTGTACACATAACACGACAAACAGTGGTAACTGGTGTCCGGAAGAATAAGCTTACCTGGCGCCACACCCGCCATAGCTGAATCCAAACTAGTAGGCGAAATCTCAGTAAAATAGCGCGATTTGCCAATGGACTATCGGTATGTAAAATGCACACGACGAACAGTGTTAACGATGTAGTAGACATCAGGTATATTGTATACGCGTCAATTAAATATATCGATGATGCCATCCTAGATAGAATACCACAATTATCACGGGTATATAGTGAATACCACAATCATCAAGGGTATATATAGTGAATACCACAATCATCATGGGTATATATAGTGAATACCACAATCATGAGGGATATTTATACATATTTATTACCACCATTTCCTGGGGTATCTGTAGTCACTGCTGAAGGGGGACACAGCGAATTACTCACAATATTCTCATTAAGAAGGGGATAATAAGTTATGATCCCGATCTCTGAGATCCTTATATAATTAAAAAAGCTTAATCTCTAGTACACTGATCAAATGCATTTATCGTCAAATCGCCACTTATGAATGGGAACACGGCGGATTTACAATAATAGCTACATCAAGAAGTCGACAAACGAAGCTTCAGTATCGATCTCTCAGTACCTTAAAACATGGAATTACATAAGTTTTATTTTCAGGGCCCTAAAGTGTGTACAGTATAATAAGTTCACCAGAACTGTACAGTAATGCTCTATGAACGGGATATTAAGTAAAATTAGATAAAGCGCGGACATTTCTCGCTATAATAGTTAAAACAAAGATAATAAAAACTGGATATGCTGGAAATTTCCGTCAAATTACTGTACTCTGAACCGAGATATTGGCGTCCCAATTTTAGGCTAGGTCGTCATTACTAACGTTCGTGTAATAACAAACAGTCTCGATTATCCATTTTTACGTTCAATTATCCACCAAAACATATTGAAATCCACTAAATATCGCAGTCTAACGATGGCATCGAGAATTGGTTGTGGTCTGAATAAGTTAATCAATGTTCAATAAATAATTTACATTACATTTCATGCCTTAAGAAAGACCTACAATAGGCAGATTTAAATCTTGCATAATGGATGTTTTACAGGCTTTTTGTGTTACTCGAAGATCCAAAGTTTGTCTGGTTTCACGTGGTTCAGTAAAAAAGAGGGTGGCTTACTAAACAGTGTCTATCCAGATATTTCTATCTCGGTTTTCGTTTATCAGTTGTTCAACACGAAGCGTGGCGTGTACAAAATCTTGACGGGTGGTGTATGTCCTTCTTTATTTCATCCTGTTGGTACCGACACGTGGGGCGTTAAACCACTGGGGCCGCTGTACATACCTGTGGGGAACTAACTCTCCTGTGGGGCCTCCAAGATTATAGAAATGATGGCATGTTACCTAGGCCAAACCACAAACCCAGTGGACTCCAATATATGTGTCGACCCTAAAGGTCAATCTCTTATTATACGTATTGGTAAATTATGCTACGGGTTCAATCCAATTACATTCCATTACTCACCGTTTCACACAAAGCTATAAACGACATTTTTAACTTTTAGATGCAAGGGAAAGGGGGTGGGGCCCCTTACCTGTATTTAGAAGTTTCAGCTATAATACCATCAGTCAGTTGAGCATTTAACGTCGAGTTCAATGTCTTCGCCACAGCTTGAGAGATACCATCTCCACCATATAATATATAGCACCCAAGATTTAACATTAACACGATATAAGTATTTCAATGAATCAGCGAACTCCAATCCCTTACTAATAAATGTTTCTATGAATCAGCGAGCACCTGTATTAGTATCAACTTCACAAGACGATGACACCAACGAGATTAAACTGTGTTATATACTTCCCCAATAAACTACTGCATCAATATATTCCTTTACCAAACAAGAGACGTGACATTCATTCAGAACACACCGGCTATATATCGTTTATTAACGTAAGGTATAACTCTCCGCGTGTCACCGAATATTGATTGATTGACGCGATACTTGGCGCATTATGTTTTTAAGTATTGCTTATTAATAGGCCATAACAACTTCACGTTATTATAGATTATCATTGGGTGCCGTATAAGGACGCGAATATGTAGCGCGGAATTTGCCGCCGTAGTTTCCATCAGTGGTGTAGGACAGACGAAATGAAATGAAATGGGGTTTAACGTCCAACTGTTCTGCTCCTACCTGGACTAATGGAAGACGGGCATACGCCATACAGTGTGCTATGAGGGAAATTTTGCCCGGGCAGCGGCGCTGCGGCCTACTCTTATATCCAATTCCAACTGCCAAGGGATCTTTTACGTGCACTCCAATTTGTACACGGGACCTCGATTTTCCGTCCCATCCGAACGACTAGGCAGCTACAGAATGAGACGAAAACACTCAGATCCATCGTACACAAATAAAATGAAACGGTGTTTAACGTACTACTGTTTTGTTCCGAACTTGGATAATAAAGATGGGCATACGCCATACAGTGTGATATGAGGGGACTTTTGCCCGGGTAGCGGCGTTACGGCCTACTCTCATATCGAGTTTCATTTGCCATGTGATCTTTTACGTGCAGGCCATTGTGTACACGGGATTTCGATTTTTTTGTACCACCGAACGACTAGACAACTGTTCTTGTCGGGACCTCAGTCCAGTATCACGGGCAAGGATACACCACAAAGGAAAATCTGGATGAACTTTCTCGGCCAATGCAGTGATCGAATACCCAACCTCCAAGCTAGCGAGTCAGCGTCGTACCCACTTAGCCACCGCGACCCCCACCCGCTTACACACTGGCGTGCGCGTAAAATAGTCAATATGGGCTCGAATTATAGTAGGCCAGTGTGTATGCCCGTCTCCATTAGTGCTGAAATGTATGTAAGACGTTAAAAGCCATTTCATCTCTCAAAATGGCTATGTTAATTGCAATAGCTTTATCCTGAGTTTGTTCCTGTGAGGTATTCAAACACGAATAACTCATATTATGCTAGTTTTGGAACGACCCACATCTCCTTTTCTTCAAGGAAGGGTTTATCGTGGTTCAAAGGTGACAAGTCCCGTGTACACATTGGTAGGCACGTAAAAGAACCATTCGCTGTTGGAATTCGATATCAGTGTAGACCGTATCGTGAAATTATGTTTAACTTCCTACTGTTCTGCTCCAACTGGGCATACACCATAATTTGGATAAAAGTTTGCCAGAAGATCGGCGCCAATGCCTACTCTTATATTGAATCCCATCCGAACGACTACATGGCTATCCATATCAGCCCCCCCCCCCGTCCGTAATCACTGAAAACGAGAAACCACACCAGGAAATCGCGATGACCTTTCTCGGTCAACACTGGATACAAATCCGTGACTTCGAGACTAGCGAGCCAGCGTCCCACCCACTTGGCTATCGTGGCTCTACAAATCGAAGACAACAAGCGTCTTACCCACTTGATTGCCGTCTACATGTATCTACTAATCGAAGTCCACAAATCGATGTGTAATTGCCCGAACATCTTACACGCGAAGTGTCATGTCGATCGTTCGCGAATTACTGGAACCATGGCCATTTTTGAAGAGCGTCGAACCAAGATGAACAAGATGATTACGGAATGCATCGAACACCCCCTGGTTCAAATAATAGAGACTTTTGGCAAGCGTAAATTCCTTGCGCGTATCGCGTATCCGTATGGATTTTGTGTGTGACATCATCAATGTGTCTGCATTTCTCATACGTGATACGGTACACGGATACGACAGCCCGTAACGAATAGCTTTCTTACGGAGAAGGTCCGTATAACAGTGTCGTCTTTTTAGACGCTGAAATGTTGTATCATAGCGTTTTTTTTATGAATCTATGTGTATCTTAGAACAAATAGGTGTATATTTGATGTGAATTTAATCATAGTAAAGACTGGAATTTAATCATTATTAAAGTGTGTAAGTGGGTGGGTGTGCGAATGGTTAGCGTGCGCGCACTGTATCATCCGGCCTGCCATTGAGTCAGCTGGCGTGGTTTCGAATTCCCGGCTGTACGTGGCAAGGAGTACAGTCGCCTGTACAACTTCGTGGGTTTTTTCTGGGTACCTCAGTTTCCTCCCACTGCTAAAGACCCCTATGCGCAAGCGAATGATTGAAATAATATTAAAGAATATGTTAGTCCTAAAATGACCTAGTTTGTGTCGAGTGGACGTTAAACATCATTTCTCTCTCTCTGTCAGACGGGGGGTGGGGGGGATAGTGGTCTAGAGTGCCGCGCTTCGACCTCTAGCTGGCCGGTCACCTCTGGCTTGCGGCTGTGGTTTCGATTCCTGATGTGAGCGTATGTGGGTTTCCTCCGGGCAATACGGTTTCCTCCCACTGCTAAAGACCACTATGCGCAAGCGAATTATTTAAATAAAATGAAACCACATGTTCCGAAATGGCCTAGTTTGTGTCGAGTGGACGTTTAACCCCATTTCTCTCCCTCTGTCAGACGATACGCATGGTATGTTTTCACGCCTTCAGTACAAATCGTCGAGGTAATACCGAGTGACAACGCTTCGGTGAATACAAACTCCAATTAATATTTTGTCAATAAAATAACTTTATTAAAATAGTCGAATTCCATCAAGAAACAACAGCAACGTATTATATTTAATATAATCCTTTGTTTACATGTCATCAACCTTTTTATTTTGCCATAAACTCAGCACGCCTCATACGATCAATACGCGGTTTAATTTCCGCTGTTTGGTTGTAGCAGTGTGTCGAACTATCGACGTACAAGTAAAAGACAGGTTTTTATTCCCATATTAATTAACAGAGTAAATGACGGAGATAGTTTGTCTTGTATAATTGCTTCTCCGTACTCCATTAGGTTCCGTAACGTATCACTTATTTCAGAAGTGTAACCGGAAACCGGTGGCTGTCATTCTTATTTCGTCGAACGAAATCTAATGTTTAACGTCGCCTTAAAGTAGTTAAGTCTCTAACTCAATATCATCCAAAATCTTCAACATTGAACACACGAATTATTTGTCAATTTAAATCAACATTGATGCAGTGATCTTACCGGGAAAAGGTGGGCTTCTGATATCCAACCTTTAAGACGAAATAAACATTTCACCATTGGTACGCGAATCGTGTACCATAACGCGTCCCAGCCCCAGTTCTAGCAAGAGACACGGGAAATGAGCCTAGACATATTGCATCAATTCATACGGCGTATGTAGACTGGATTAACCAAACACTCGAAATAGCCACTCGATTGACACTGCTGACTTATTTTGCGGAACATAACTGATTTGAAATTAGAGTAAAAACGGAAACCCATTGAATGTAAATCAGTTTATTCATATTACAGTATCATATGCGTTGCGACCCACTTCTGTCAATTTCTAGGTCCAAAATGTTAGCTCCTTTAAAGGCATTATATAAGATTTAGATACAGAGATGGTCGTGTCCGCTATATTATTTCAAAAATAAATAATGCAAAATGAATATATTGAAAATATCATTCAAATTACTTTGAGTAAATTGAAGAGGTAGCTTGTCTTTTATAATTGCTTTGACATGCTGCCCTATGACGTTGAAGAAGAGGTGGTTGAACCGCTTGTCGTCGAGATCGAATGTTGTTATGGCCCACTCAGATAGAACACCACTTCCATTTCGCAGTTCATCTCTCAGACATCTCACTGTAACAACCCGCTGACGTAAGGCCATTTGAATGACTTGACGTTGCGACGTTGATCTTGGCCTACCAGACCGTGGGCGATTCTGAATTGAATTGTTGCTTGGAAACGCTGCCATCGTCTCCCAATCACACTCTGACTACAACCGATTTTCTGTGCCACATTCCTCTGTGTAAAACCCTGTTGAAGCCATGCAATGTCTCTTGACGTCTGACCGTGTCCGTAGTCAGCTCTTAAAATATGGGGGGGGGGGTGTCTACAGAATGTTTTTTTTTTTGGGGGGGGGGGGTCTACGGGCCCGTATCTGACCATGTTGAAATTTCAATTGAGAGCAGCACGGTCATGGAATGTATTTGTTGTGACAAAACTGTTCATGGAAAATGCATAGTGCACGTGCAAGGACATAATCAACTCGTACCTACTGCGTTTAAGCGATGCGGAGCCTTGTTTTGAGCTTCAGTGTATGGTTTTTAAGGAGACTGCAGTCAAAATCGTTTTGTTTGAAAATGAAACATGCCTTGTACACAGGTTTTGTCGTCAGGATTTCCGCCAATAATTTTATATATATCTGATATGTGCATAGACAATTACCTGGTAGAAAAAAGGGTTTAACCCGTAACTTCTTTTGAGACAAAACCTAATAGACTAATTTCTTCATCGAAAACCCGGTTCGATTAGCCATACTATACACGTGGTTTCACTAGAGTCAAATTCATCGGGCGAATTTTCTTATTGTAAATATTATGCCTATACTCAATTCCCCATTATTATATGCTGCCTTATTGTATGTCACGTTGATTTCCGCTAATGGAGAAATGTTTTTAGAGAAATATTTTGCAGGATTTGTAATTGGAAATTTGTATTTGAAATTTTTTCGTTCGAGGTTTGTTTTACATTGTATTTCTCTGATATTTAAATGTATGCCATTTTTATTTTGTATAAAAAGGATTATCTTCATATTAAGATACAATTAGGCCCACAAGGATCCGAACAATTCGTTGGTTTATAAATCGGACTACGAGTGATGTCAGTATTTCGCTGGATTGGGGTTTTAGCGCTTGTTCACACTAAAAGGATAACTAAATCAAATAAATAGTTTACAATTCTCCATGACCTTTTATAAACTTATTTATTGACATTTTGATACAACCTAAGAGAATTGGTTGAACCCATTCATTATTTAAAATATGATTTATTTTATTTATATAATATGACGAAATTGGAAAAGAGACGTGTGAATAATTACTACAATAATTTATTTTTTGTAGTGTCTGTTGTATGTACCCAGGAACGTCAACCTCGTGGGTTTCCTCCGGGCACTCCGGTTTCCTCCCACTGCTAAAGACCCCTACACGCAAGTGAATTATTGAAATAATTTTTTTTTTAAAAAAATGTTAGTCCCGAAATTACCTAATTTGTGTCGAGTGGACGTTAAACCTCATTTCTCTCTCTCTCCCTCTCTCTCTCTCTCTCTCTCCCTCTCTCTGTACCCAGGAACGCTTCAGAGATATAGAATAAAGATGGGACCACGCCCTAATGTATAAAGGGAGATAATAACATTTTGCGTGTCAAACACGGAGACTCGAACTAGCAATTTCTGGCTCATTGTTAAATGCCTGTAACATCACAGACTGTCGTCATTTGCTCAACATTCCATTGGTTACAATCTTTATAGGCACAATGGGGACTACATTTGACAATCCTCTCATCACAATTTTGTAGGGGGCGACCGTTTAGATTTTTCGTTACGGAGATTTGAAGTTGACTGGGGTAAAAATCTCACTTCCGAAGCAATGATTGCTCGGCAGAAAGACACTTTACATCACCTATCCCTCCGCTGTAATATCATCATTATTACTAAAACTGCCATGAAATTGCAAATTTGATCACTTTTTCTCAAATTCTAGACCAAAAAGTAAACTCAAATATGCAAGAAGAGGAAGGAAAATAAATTAAGGAATAAATTGTCTATTTATAACTCGCACTACATTCGCACTACATTCTAAACGTTTTAATTCTTGTCTATTTCTCTGGCTATAAACATATTCTACAGTTTCGGTTCGACTGAGGGATCTAGACTTTATATAATGTCTTGCTCTAGTATAGGCTGTATGAGATTCCCCAAGTTTTACAGCTACGGTGGGAGTCTGTGTTACTATGAAGTTTGGGATGGTGTCTAGTGTAACTCGCTAGATTTCTATGATTTAAAAGCAGGGGCCTTTTAAGGTTTATCATGGCGGAGCCTATACTATTTTGAGGGCCCTATTTCGCGGGGTCCGGGGGTGGGGGTGGTGTTTTGATTGATGATTTTCATACCAGTGCAATGACTGCATTCTCATTCAGTAGTGGATTCTGTAACAGTGTACAGATAACGATTGACTCGAACTCGGGGGCCCTTTCCATTGGCCAGAGGGGCCCTTTTGTTAGATGAGAGACCCTTTTGTCTGCCTCTACGTCCCTCCCTAACTAGGCTACATTTCATTTTTCTTATCGGTTTTTCTCCCGTTTTATTTGTTAAACTTCTTTAGGTTTTTTTTGCGAGGAGGCTGGCGCCCCCGGCTATAAACGCCTCCAGCTATAAACGCCTTTGTTTGAAATAAAATAAAACCAAGTACGAACAATCCAAACCATTAGACAGAATTTGAAGTCCTAAAAACGTTATTAGGCAAAATAGTGTAATCAGCAAATGGACTGCTCCCCGTGTAGAAAATTCACGACAAACAGTGGTAACAGGTGTCCGGAAGAGTAAGCTTACCCTGCCTGGCGCCACACCCGCCATAGCTGCATCCAAACTATTGGACGAAAGATATCATTACATCTGTTAACCTGGCTCTATCAAGTGTATCTAGTGTACGCTTAGGGTTGGCACACTCCGCGACAAATTAATGTTTTCCTGGCGTGGTCCCCCCGTTGTCAGTGGTTCAAGACGGAGGGCCTGGCAAGGGACAATATATGGACGTTCGAACAGGACGTAAAAGAATCCTTGTCAGATCGAATTCGATATAAGAGTAGAACACAGCTCTGCTGTCTGGGCAAAATGTCCCCTCATATGTATGGCAAACGTCCGTTCTTAGACTTTAAACCCCTTTTCATACCAGTCTTCATTAACCCAGTCAGAGCGGAAGAGCAGTCTATAAACCCCATTTCATTTCATTTATACAGGTCACAATTCTATGGAATACAATTACTGCTTATTACTGAGCGACGTTTCGACTAGGCTTCTCTAGTCGTTATCAAGCAATGATAAAATCTAAAAAGAGACAAGTCAATATATACATGTACACAACAACACTTTCTTAATGCTGACAAACCACAGATCTACAATTGCTCGTGCCTAAAAGGAAATCTAATTTAATTAAGGGTTATAAATTGAAACGTTATTGACAACATTCAATAAGATCACTTAACTAAAAATAAAAACAAACTAACTAATTGATTAATGGTTAAGTGTTGTGGAGTATATACAATAATTAGTAGGTTTTAATAAGGACAAACAATTGTAGTGGAGTATTTACAACGGTTTGATCTGGTTTAAATAAATTACAATAACAGCAGGCCTGAAAAGCAAAATAATATAAAATAAAAATAAATGTAAAAATAATAATAAAAGTAAAAACAGTTGTCAATTATTGATTTTATTTTTGCAAATTGTAGTGTTATTACAGACTTAAAAAATTTATTTTTAAACTGAATATTGTTAAGTATTGAGTATGATTGAAATAAAATAAAATAGTTATGCTTAGCCCTCGATTACTAAATGCCATTAAAACAGTTCATTTCATTTCATTGTAAATCTCCCAAACTAGAGAGAGAGAGAGAGAGAGAAATGGGGTTTAACATCCACTCAACACAAACTAGATCATTTCGGGACTAACGTATGGTTTCATTTTATTTCAATAATTCGCTTGCGCGTAGGGGTCTTTAGCAGTGGGAGGAAACCGGAATGCCCGGAGGAAACCTACGAGGTTGAGAAGGCGCCCCTATCTCAATGCCACATACGCTCACACCAGGACTCGAAACCACAGCTGCAAGCCAGAGATTACCGGACAGGTAGAGGTCGAAGCGCGACACTCTAGACCACCAGGCCATCCTAACCCCCTCCAAACTACATGTAATCGTATTTCTCTCAACCTCCAGCTCGATAATCATCTGTAAGAACTTCCAATCGTGTCTGGAATAATAAGCACGCGGCTTTCTTTTAAAGGCTTGTATTTTTTACATAATGTTCTAATATGGTGATTGTATCGTCATGCTAAGATACATACTTAAAGGATATCAGTGCGTCGTGCTATTTATCGTCAGTATTACCATTATATTAACCACAAGATCCCGAGTTTGCCGCGAAAATTTCCTGGAATTAACCAGCTTGAATTTTTTTTTGTAAATGACGCAGGGTGTCAGGTCTGATAAGATCTACGTACACATTCATGTGCATGTAAAAAAAAAAATTTTGCAGTTGAAATTCGATTAAAGAGTATGCGTTTCCTTTGGATCATGGGATAAGTGGTCAATATATAAAATTTCCATATACGCGCATCTCGTCGGATACCATATCGACAAATGATGCTAACCAATCATGCGTAAATATATAATCTATCAAGCGTAAGTATATAATCTATTTATATAAACATACGGTGCAAAACATATTATACAATTTGAAATAACAATAACACAATAATCTGTTTAATTATAATAACAGTAAACAATAATCTGTTTGTTTTTAAAATAACAATAACCTATTTATTCATTATACAATTTAAAATAACAATAGCCTATTTATCTTTTATACAATCTAAAATAACAATAACCTGTCTATTTATTTATTACACAATCTAAAATAACAATAACCTATTTATCTTGTATACAATCTAAAATAACGATAACCTATTCATATATTATAAGATTTAAAATATCAATAACTACTATACAATTCAATTCAAAATAACAATAAAACAATAAACTATTTATCTATTATACAATTTGAAATACATATCAAATATGTATCTATTACACAATTTAAAATAATAATAACATTTTTATCTATTGTACAATTTAAAACAACAATGACCCATTTATCTATTATATAATTCAAAATAACAGTAACATATTTATCTATTATGCAGTTTAAAATAACAATAAAACAAAAATCCAATTTATCTATAATTAATATTTCATTTTCACTATTATTTATTATATCATATTTAACATTACATTTTAACTATTCATCAAATTATTACATCAGAATTAACATTTAAGTTTTATAATTAATCTAATTCTTACATCATATACACAATTTATTGTCACAGATTATCTAATTATTATTTCATATTAACATTAAATTATTATTATTTATCAAATTGACATTACATCTTTTTAATTTATCTATGTATTACGTCATATAAACATACAAAAATTACATATTATAAAACCAAACAGTATTAAATATTATAAAAATAACTCATCCATAGATAATCTTTACAATGTATCTAATAATTACAACATAATTAACATTTAATCTAAACATGTTATTATTCAGATTAAAATAACCAAATAGTATTAAATAATATACAAATAAGGAATTAATTTACAGCTGGGGAGTGGCTTAATTTCATTGAGTAAGACACTGGGGCTAATCCGTGTGGTCTGATTTCGATTCCGGTTACTATTACGGAATTGGGCCGGGCAGGATGGCTACTATACCCAATTCCAACTATCAAGGGGCGTCGTTTTGTCGTCCCGTCCGAGCGATTAGACACTTTCCTTGTCAGGCTGTCGGTACTGCACCATGTAACAAGGGGGGGGGGGGCACACTGCGCTGGAAAAATGTGAGGACCGAACTCCACATCGTCTGGTTATTGCTCCAGTGTCTTACTTACTGGGCCATTATTTCATTAATGGTTTGCGCCGTCCATTTCCTCATATATATCCAGTGCTCCGTCGTCGCCAGGCTCCTTCTCCACGTTTTCATATAAATCATCGGATGGAACAGCGGTCGTGACTCTACTCTGAGGCCTTGAAGTGGCTGGATTGTCCATATCGATATAAAAATCAGGGTTTTCGCAAGGAACTGCGTAGTTGTCATCCTCATCTGGATTTTGATCGAGATTCTTCTCATGGTTGGTATTAACATAGATATCTTGATTCGACCCATGGTCACCATCGTCGCCGCCCGCAGCATCACCATGAGCAGTGGCTGGATCTGATTCTGACTCAAGTTTTCTGGGAGCTGGCGGTACCTTATAATCGTCAGCGTCAAGTTCATCATCTACGCCAATAGAACTTCTGACAGATTTTCTCGAGTTAGTTGAATTTCTGAGTGGCATCTCTGTCTGAACTTCCTGTGGCTTCAAGTACACATCATCGTTATTGTTTGATCCTCCAGATTTTCTGGAGTTATTTGAATTTCTGAGGGGAACCTCTGTAAGACCATCGTCATCATTGTGTGACTCCGAAGTTGGCCTGGCTGTTGTGACCTTTACAGAGTCCGTATTATCGGCTGTAAAACCTTGGTTGGTTTTACTGGTAGTGGATTGGCGGTTCGGTTCTTGGTTGGTCGTACTGGTGGTAGACTGACGGCTCGGTTCTTGTTTGGTCGTACTGGCGGTGGATTGACGGTTCGCTTCTTGGTTATATATGTCCATTAAAGTCGACCGCCTTTTCCTGGTATGGACGGTTACGACTTCCGTTTGTTCTGTGCGTTTCCTAAAAAGTCAATAATGACAAATACAGTTAATACACTAGTGCGTGAAAAGGGAATGGCATGAAATAAAATGGGGGTTGACATCCTACTATTGTGCTCTGACTGCATCAGTGAAGACGGACATACGCCATACAGTGTGCTACAAAGGAATGTTTCCGGGTAGCGGCACTGTGGCAACTCTTGTATCGAATTCCAATTGCTAAGGAATCTATTACACGGGACCTCGTTGTTCGTCCCTAGACAGTTATCCTTGTCAGCCCCTCCGTCCTAAAGGTCCTCCGTCCTGTACCACTGACAAGTGGAAATCTCGAGCTTACACATGAACGTTTCGGCTCTATCCGGGCTACAGAAAACGGACATTCGTTTAGTACGCTGTAGACACAAAGTGTCAATCTTGACATATAACCAGGTAGGATGGTACTGTGACCACGTGACCATGTTATTTCAGATCTATTCTAGCTGGCCGGTAACGTCTGGCTCGCGACTGTGGTTTCGATCTCTGGTGTGAGCGTAAGTGGTATGGAGATAGGGGCGCCTTCTTAACCTCGTGGATTTCCTCCGGGCACGCCGGTTTCCTCCCATTGCTAAAGACCCCATACGCACAAGCGAATTATTGAAATAAAATCAAACCATATGTTAGTCTCGAAATGACTTATTTGGTGTCGAGTGGACGCTAAACCCCATTTCTCACTCTCTCGATATAAAAGGTGACCAGCCAAGGATGAAATGTTATGTAATGCTAATGACATGCTAATTTATGATAGATCCCTTATTGTTTATAAAACTGTTATAGATAGAAAGTTATTGTCAATGATGGACATGCCAATCGAATGATTAATCTATTAATTGTTTTATTTCTACAGTTGATCTTGCCAAATGATTAGAAGTAATTCCATATAAATGTGTGATTATGTTTGATACGTTAGTCATTTAAATCTATCCGACGTAGCAACATTAAATACTAGTCGGTTTTCCGATGTCATGTAATTGTATTATGAAGAACCATGTAATATCTCACGGGCCTCTCAGTCATACATGCGCCCGTAACGTGAACACTGTATCAAAAATAACATTTAAGCTATGACTAAAGCTATGAGAGTAGAACATAACTGGTCTGATTCCGATTTCTAACACGAAGGGCAAGCAACTCGTCTGAAACCTATTCTCTTCAAGTAAGTATAATAAGCCTCTATAAGTTATGGAAGGCTCGCTTACGAACATTACGCAACATACAGTATCCTTAGTCATAGCTTGACGGTCATAGTAGTTTAAACATTTACACAATTTGTATTATGAATAATATTAGATTCAGTAAAAATATTGTTTTCGAAATAATTTGGTCTGTATGTGTATATAAATTTTGAATAAAAGGATCGAATTATGAATTTCTATGTAAATATTTGGTATTGTCAATCACGACAACGATGATGATAATAATGATTCGGTGACGTTTTGTTGAAATTCTAAAACTTATCAATTTTTAAAAGTAAATATTACCTCCAATAGCAAAACAGTACAACACCTACAATTATCATTAGAGCAGCAACAATTAAACCAATCATCAAACCGGTATATTCATACTCTAAAATATACAATATATCAACACAATATATCATGATCTAAATAACACGTTATAAATAAAATATTCATACTCTAAAATATACAATATATCAACACAATATATCATGATCTAAATAACACGTTATAAATAAAATAAAAAAGAAGTACGAACAATCCAGGGGGTTGGGATGGCCTAGTGGTCTAGAGTGCCGCGCTTCGACCTCTAGCTGGCCGGTCACCTCTGCTGGCTTGCGACCGTGGTTTCGAGCCCTGTTGTGAGCGTATGTGGCATGGGGATAGGGGCGCCTTCTCAACCTCGTGGGTTTCCTCCGGACGCTAGCGAATTATTGAAATAAAATGAAACCATATGTTAGTCCCGAAATGACCTAGTTTGTGTTGAGTGGACGTTAATCCCCATTTCTCTCTCTCTCTCACGAACAATCCAAATATCTAAATATGCAGAATAAATATATCATGATCTCAATATATACACTATATCATATCATGATCAATACACGTGTATACACAATATATCATGATCGAAATATACCTAATATATCATGACCAGAATATACATAATATACAGAAATTATGTCAGTTAAGATACTTAATCTGTACATGATTCCAAAATAATACCAACAGCCGCCATATTATAGGCGGTAAAATGTGTTCTATATACAATGGACATACACTGTTGTGTGCATGACAACCACCACAATCATTATATAAGTAGTATTCGGGAAATATAGAGTTTCGACTGCCAAGCAACCGACATTGGGCAAAGTTATATAAGAAGTCGTATAAAGAGATCTGGAAAACTCAATATACCATACTTTGTACAGCATTTTTGTAACATTGAGTATCACTTGGCTTGCACCCGATGGTCTAGCTGTGGTGTGGGCGAGGAAATAAGTTGGTCTGTCATTGACTTAAGTGCTGTGGTTTCGAATTTCCGCTCGTACATAACAAGGGGTAGGGTCACCCGTCCACCACTGTGGGTTTTCTCCTGGTTCTCCGGTTTCCTCCTATTGCTAAACACCCCTTTACGAGCAAACGAATACAATTGAACCGTATGCTATTTCCGCTTGTACTTGACAAGGAGTATGGTCGCCCTTCCACCATTGTGGGTTTTCTCCTGGTTCTCCGGTATTCTCCTATTGCTAAACAAACCTACGAGCAAACGAATAATTGAAATACAATTGAACCGTATGTTATTTCCGAAATGACCTGACTTGTATCGAGTGGCCGTTAAACCCAACACCGGTTGGATTATTTTCTTCCTTAAAGTTCCAATTTCATATTTTCTAAGAAAGTTAAAACATAATTATTTATATGTCTTTTGCTCATAAGGTTGTCAACTCCCTATTATACGATCATGGGCACAATTTCACAGGCGTTAAAATGGCTGGCACAGGCTGATTGAGGAAATAGTAACACAAGTACCTCCCTTGTTTTCCCATTCCTCTCCATAGACGGCCATCTTCAAACGTTTGAATTTGAAGTTGAAAATGATATTTTTGCCAATTTCTCAACTGGCAATAGTGAATTTTAGGATTAATAGGACTATTCTTTAACAAGGTAGGACTGTTTATAGATGCAATCTATTTTAGGGATTTATTTTAATAAATATGAAATTGAAACTTTAAGAATATGGAATATTTTACCTTTTTCGTTAGATGAAGCATTGTTTAGATGTGAATCACCAGAAGAACATACACAGGAGAGGTTTCGGAATCCCTGGTTAACTGAAAATAAAAATAATTGTAAATGAAATCAAAACGCACTTCTTTGCTCCACAAATTTAGCCAATAAAGCACCCCATAAGGCGACAATTCTGACCGAACAGATGGATTTTCGACTATACCCTCTGCCAAAGGCGTGCACGCAAACATGTACACAGGCCTTGGTGTTTCGTCGTTCGTGTCCTGTACCACTGACAAGGAAAAACTACGATGGCAAATCCCGGAAAACTCTCTCGGCGATCACCGACATTTAACCCAGGAACTCTTGGTCAGTAAACCAGCACCGCTTTATCTTTGGAACCAGGAGTAGAATTAAAACAAAATTCATAGCTTTAGATCATAAGGTCAGTCATTGTGGCGTGATTCCTATTCTAAGCTTGTATACGACAATGGATCAGGAAGTTTGTCCACCCCGTTTGTTTTTCAAAGGGTCATGCGGTTTCCTCGTACTGCCAACGAACCCTACATATTAAACCATACGTCAGTCCTGAAATGACCTAGTTTGTGTTATGTGGACGTTAACCCACAGCATATCGAATCGGCTGTGCCCCAATGAAGCTAGTAAATGACGTAAACGAAAACAATACCTGTTAATTTAAAGAGGACGAATTCATGACTTTTAAATAACAAATCATCGAACTGCACTCGACTACCATTATTCAGATTAACAGTTTCCGGGGAGTTGTAACCCACACTACAATTCAGTAATATCTTGTCTTGGGGAAATATTCTAATTTTTCTACAATTGTCGACGGTTAACTGACTGTAGTAAACTTCCAACGTATCTCCTATCTGGATGTTATTAACCTCACAGGAACAAGAAGTGTCCTTTGGTTGGTCTTCACCAGAATAGTAAATAAACGACTCGTTCGTCAGTGATTTGGCTGTTAAATCTAACAGGTTGTGTACGGCATTCTCTGAGAATTAAAACCAAATAAAATAAAATTGTTTATGTGACATTTTAGTAAATTGGTCTCATTGAACAGTGTTATGGAATTCAGTTACTAAATTACTAATAATAACAATAGTCTACAATGTACGGTTTTATCATGTAGAATGACCGATTAAATGACTTCAGTTGATTTCTAAATCTTACATAAAATTCATAATTTTAAATTAAAATTCATGTTCGATCCCGGTGTTGGCCGAGATAATACCCATGGATCTCCCTGTCTGACCCCCCTCCCCCATGGATCTCCCTGTCTGACACCCCCCCACCCCTTCTTGTCCGTGGCAAGGATGGGGCAGTGGGAAAGAACATCAGGCATTTAGAAATCTATTAAGAGTAGGTAGAAACTGCATGGGGTAAAACCCATTTCATCTCATCATCTCATTTCTACTGAGCACTGGGCGGACCTCGAAGTTTGACCAATGCTTTAGACATTACTGGTAATCATGCGCATAATACTGGAAACCAACTGTCCATTGCCATTGGTATTGGTTTAATGGTATTCTCTTCGCAGTAGTAACAAATGAAATGAAATTTAACGTCCCACTGTTCTGCGCCGACGTGACTTACGCATCATTATGTGCTACCAGACAATTTTTGCCCGAACAGCGGCGAAACGGCCTCTCTTAGATCGAATTCAAACTGCCAAGAGTTCTTTTCTGTTACACATCAATGTGCTAACGGGATGTTGGGTTTTCTGTCTTGCACCACAGACACAAGACCAATCTGATTAAAATACAGATCTTATTTCGTTTCGTTTTTTTTTAGTTCAAAATTTCGTTGTACTTGTCTTTACTACACTAGGATCTGAAAGAGTTGTTATTATTAGATCTATTATTGTTTGATAACTATTTTATCCGTCCGTCCTGTGACAAACGGCTAAGGGGAGGTAACTCCAATTATTGTAAATTCCAATGAGCCTCGATATGAAGAGGGGAAGTAGGGACCTCGTGCTTTTTGGTTGTTCGATCAAGTTGTAGGAATGCTTAATGTGTTTGTAAGTGAATAATTAATAAGTAGAGAAGTATCATTTTATTTTAGTAACTACTATTTGTAATTTACTTTGCACATAAGGGTTGCTGTCTGGTTTTGTTTCATGCATACTGACACATTGTAAATCCCCCAAGTTGTCAAATAGAACTTGGCTGCAGACCATGCCCGGTCTGGCCTCGTTTTCTAAGGCCCTGTATAAGCAAATTAAGAGACATAATTAGTCATTGAATTTGTACATTTTCCTTAAGATTGCTTTTTGTATATTTCAGAAACCGTAACGTAACGTAACCGTAATCGCAATTGTAATTGTACCGGTAATGTAATGATGTTATCATCATACATCACCAATCAATCATGTATTATTATTTCGAATCATTGAATTATACGTCTTTATAAAAGAACATTATGTTGTTACGTGTTAACACCAATTCCTAAACGCCAAGGCCATATTCTCGTAGCAACGAAAGCGGCAGCTACATAAGTTTAAACACAAGAATTTCACTAAGAAGAAAAGATATGAACACTTCCAAATGAGCACCCAACACCAAGAAAAGAAACTAAGTGAGGAGGCTACGCAAGAAATAGAAAGTAATAAGAATGCTGCACAAGCCGCAGCTCAAGAAAATCTTCAGGTTTTGAAAACAAGATCTGGTAACCAGTATGGAATGACAAGAAATCAAGATATCCTACTGGATCAGTCTGTACGACCAGAAGATTCAATAAGCCAAGTTAATTCTCAAGCATCTAATGGGTCAAATAAAAGTAAAGCTTCAAGTACCTCCAGTCAAGTTAAAAAGAGGTTATTAGAAGAAACAGCTAAAAGAAAGGCAATAGAAGTCCAGATGGAAGCTCTAAAGGCCGAACAAGAAATAGCTGAAAGAAGATTTCAAGGTCAACTTCAAAGAGAAATTGAAGAGTTACGCATGAAACATAGAAGAGAAGAAGAAGAGAATAGACTTAAAAGGGAAGAAGAATTTCTCAAGATAAAATCACAACTAGAACAAGCGACAGTTGTCGAAAGGATTTATGCACAGGCTCAGGCTCAAGAAAATCAATCCCTGGTTGTACCAAGCCCATCATTAAGCCCTTCATGTAATAAAGTCTCTCTGCAACAAGCTGGTGATAATTCAACCTCAGCAAGCTATGATTTACAAAAAACTTGTAATAATTCTCCACCAACAAATACATGTAGTGATATACAAGTAGCCCCAGTAAGCAACGGTATACAAGTAGCCCCAGTAAGCAACAGTATACAAGTAGCCCCAGCAACATCAACTGATGTACTGAAAGAGTTTCTGGACAATCTGATAACAAATCAACACAGCAATTCTCTGGCCTTAAAACTGCCTTCACATGAAGTACCAATATTCAGTGGAAACCCATTAGAATACACCCACTTCATAAGAGCATTTGAGAACCTTATAGAAGAAAGGACAAATAGTGAAAGTAGCAGGCTTTACTACCTTGTTCAGTATACAAGCGGCGAAGTTAAGGAACTCATGCAGAGTTGTTTGTCAATGAAGGAAGGTGAAGGTTATCAAGCAGCAAAGAAACTCCTTAAACAACGCTTTGGTCAGAACTATAAGATAGCTACAGCTTATGTTGAAAGACTAACCAGAGGACCAGCTATCAGATCAGAAGATAGTGCTGCCTTACAAAACTTATCTGTTTGCTTAACAACATGTCGAAATGTCTTGAAGGACATAGGCTACCTGTCACAAATTGAAAATCCAGACAGCCTAAGGCGAATCATAGCACGTTTACCATATGACACACGAAAAAGATGGCGAAGCAATGTTGATAACATAATTGTAAAGTTTGACAGAGAAATCAAGTTAGAAGATATTGTTGACTTTGTTGACAGAGAATCAAGAATTGCCAACCATCCAGTATTTGGCGATATCAGTGATAAAAGAAAATCAGAAGTTGAAAAGAAAATGCTGTATACAAGTAAACAAAGGGGAATAAGTTTTGCTACTCATGCTGATAGTAATTACGAGTCTAATAATCATCATGTCTTTTCCCAACAAGAGAGTCCTCAACACTCTGAGTACAAACCAAATGGGTTCTGTCTCCTTTGTAAAGGTTGTCACCATGTAGCCGAATGCAAAGAACTAATGAAGAAAACTCTTGAAGAAAGACAACTGTTCGTCAAGTCAAAACTGTTATGTTTCAATTGTCTATACCCACGGCACAGAGCAAAACAATGTCGACAAAAGAACATGTGCAAGAAGTGTGATAAACGACACTCAACTGTTCTACATCAAGAACAGCCTGCAATTATAAATGGTCTTATCAACACAAATTCCTCAGCTATTAGCTTACCAATATTAGCCGTAAGGATCAAGTCTCCTGATGGTCAGAAATTTGTTGATACAATGGCTTTGCAAGACTCCGGCTCAAATGCAACCTTCTGTACAGATGAGATAATCAAACAGCTTGGAATAGAAGGCGAGAAACATCAATTTTCCCTAACTACAATGGAAAAGGAAGATAGTCCTACTGAAAGCAGCATCATGAGTCTGAATATTTTTGATCTTCAAGAAGAGAACTTCATTGAACTTCCAACCGTCTACTCAAGACCAAGTCTACCAGTATCACCCACAAATATACCAAGCCAGATAGATGTAAATAGATGGCCCCACCTCAATGGAATCAAAATACCCTGGTTACCTGGAATGAAGAAAATTGGTCTACTTATAGGAAATGATAACGCCAAAGTCATGGAACCAAAGGAAGTTAGATTAAGTAAGGATGGTGGACCTTATGCCTGTAGAACATTACTGGGATGGGTAATAAATGGACCACTTGGAAGAGAAAGCAGTTCTAACAGAATAACCTCAAATTTCATAAGATGTGACAACAATTTAAGTAAACAATTCCACGAATTTTGTAATCAAGAATTTAATGACTCCATATATGGAACCAAAACTGAAATGTCTCAAGATGATTGCAAGGCAATTAGCATCATGGAAAACAGTGTCAAAATGGAAGATGGACATTATCAAATTGATTTACCATGGAACAATTTTCCTCCAAATTTACCAAACAACAAGATATTGGTCGAACATCGACTTAATTTACTACACAAACGTCTAAAAAGGGACCCTGACTTATTGAAGAAATATGTAGAATTCATGAATGACCTTTTACAGAAAGGATATGCAGAGGAAGTTGTTGAGAAGGAAATTACAACCAACAATATCTGTTGGTATTTACCCCACCATCCTGTATTTCATCCTCAAAAACCCAACAAAGTAAGAGTGGTTTTTGACTGCTCGGCTAGATACCGCAACACTTCGTTAAACGACCAACTACTTCAAGGCCCTAATCTAACAAACTCTATAGTTGGTGTCCTTACAAGATTTAGACAAGAACAAGTAGCCATTATGGGTGATGTGGAAGCCATGTTCCACCAGGTACGGGTTACACCAGAACACTGTGATGCCCTTAGATTTCTATGGTGGCCCCAAGGAGACTTATTTCAAGAACCTAAGGAATATCGAATGAAAGTTCACCTGTTTGGTTCTGTATCATCACCAAGCTGCTGTAATTTCGCATTATTAAGGACAGCTGAAGACAATGAGAACAGCTTTGATGCAGAAGTTATTCGAAGTATAAAGCGTAATTTTTACGTAGATGATTTCCTGAAGTCTGTTAAATCGAGCAAAGAAGCCATAAATATGGTCAAAAATTTACGTCAACTTTTATCTAATGGTGGATTTAAATTGACAAAGTGGTTGTCCAACTCAACAACAGTTATGCAAACAATATCTGAAGTTGAAAGAGCTACCAATAGAAGTATAGATTTAGAAGCAAGAACAGAAAGAGTCCTAGGAGTACAATGGCAGGTAGATTCCGACACATTTGTATTCAAGATTTCAATCAAGCCACATAAGCATACAAGAAGAGGAATATTATCTGTCGTAAGCTCAATCTACGATCCACTCGGTTTTGCTGTTCCCTGCATTTTGCCTGCAAAGTTAATTTTACAGGATCTATGCAGATTAAAATTCGACTGGGATACTCCAATAAGTGAAGATTTTGAAGTCCGCTGGAATAAATGGTTAAGCGAATTACCAAAACTTGAAGAGTTCACTATTCAAAGATGTGTCAAGCCCAAAGACTTCAGCACTATAATCTCAAGTCAACTTCATCATTTTTCCGATGCGTCAGAAGATGGATATGGATCGGTAACTTACCTGAGACTTGTTGACTCAACCAGAAAGATCCATTGCAGTTTCCTGATAGGGAAATCAAGATTAACTCCCTTGAAACGTATCACTATCCCCAGATTGGAATTATCTGCTGCAACAGTCTCAATTCGTCTCGACAGAATGATGCGAGAAGAACTAGATATTCCAATCGACCAGTCAATCTTTTGGACAGACAGCACCTCCGTTTTGAAGTACATTAATAATGAGACAAAGAGATTCCAGACGTTTGTCGCCAATAGAATATCTACAATAAGAGACGGATCTAAACCGAAAGATTGGCGCTACATTGGAACAAAGCTAAATCCTGGAGATGACAGTTCGAGGGGCATGTCTGTTGAAGAATTATGCAAAAATAAAAGATGGATAATGGGGCCGGAATTTCTATACTTGTCCGAAGAACATTGGCCAATTCAACCTACAATTACAGATGAGATTGTTAGCGATGACCCAGAAGTTAAACAAGAAAGTAAGAAATGTAATCTTGCTTTATGTAATGAAACCTCTTCGATGGAAGTTATTTTCAAGCGTTTCTCAACCTGGTACAAGTTAAGAAGAACTTTTGCCTATTTACTAAGATATAGAAGAAATCTGTTTGAAGCCACGAAAGACAAAGGAAGAACTAAAGGCCTGGCATGTAAATCTAAGGAAATGAAACCTATTTCAGTCGATGAAATTAAAGAGGCAGAGAGGGAGATTCTGAAGATAGTTCAAAGAGAAAATTATGCTGCAGAAATAAAGTGTATGGATGGAAGTTTAGATGAAAGAGAAAGAAAGAATAAACTAAGGAAAACAAGCACACTTCAAAAACTTGATCCATTTTTGAAAGACGGCCTTCTCCTAGTTGGAGGAAGATTAAACCATGCAAATCTTAATGAAGAAACAAAACACCAAGTCATATTACCTAAAGAACATCTGGTCAGCAGTCT
The DNA here is from genome assembly GCA_036850965.1 of Patella caerulea. NCBI lineage: Eukaryota > Metazoa > Mollusca > Gastropoda > Patellidae > Patella > Patella caerulea. The sequence continues at coordinate 32,752,200 of JAZGQO010000015.1, read as the reverse complement.
AATAATAAAACATTATCATGAAAGGGCTGGACACTCTGGAAGAAATCATGTTTTATCTCTCATAAGAACCAAGTACTGGATCATAAAGGGAAATTCAGCAGTAAGAAGAATATTATCAGACTGTTATTCATGTAGAAGAAGACAGGGACCAACATGTAAACAAAAGATGTCAGATCTTCCTGAGAATCGAGTAGTAGCTTTTAAGCCACCATTTAGCTATGTAGGCGTTGATTTCTGTGGACCTTTTCACATCAAACAAGGAAGAAGTTCCCCGAAACGATATGTATGTTTATTTACATGTTTGAATGTTCGTGCTATTCATATCGAAGTTACAAATTCTTTAGATACAGACTCATTTATAAATGCTCTAAGGCGCTTCATTTCAAGAAGAGGTAGACCTGTTGAAATACGAAGCGACAATGGTACTAATTTTGTAGGAGGTAATAGAGAACTGAAGGCTGCTATTGCTGCATGGAACCAAGGCAACATTCACAATTTCTTACTACAAGAAGACATAAAATGGCTGTTCAACACCCCGGCAGCATCTCACCATGGTGGTGTCTGGGAACGTTGTATTAGGACAGTAAGAAAGGTGATGAATGGTTTATTACAAGAACAACAGCTCAACGATGAAAGCTTAAATACCTTAATGTGTGAAGTCGAGTCAGTTGTAAACAGTCGCCCTATAACAGCTGTATCAGAAGATTGCAGAGATTTAGAAGCTCTCACCCCTAACCATATTCTTTTGATGAGATCTCCATATATCCTGCCACCTGGTAATTTCATCAAGCAGGACATGTATAAGCGAAGATGGCGCCAAGTACAGTATATGACAGAAATATTTTGGCGGAAATGGTTAAAAGAGTATTTGCCCCTTCTTCAAGAAAGACAAAGGTGGTATAATAAAGAAAGAAATCTACAAACTGGCGATGTCATTTTATTGGTCGATGAAAATACCCCAAGATGTAACTGGCCCATTGGTAGAATTGTAGAAACTTTCCCTTCACAAGATGGTATGGTTAGAAAAGTAAAGATTAGAACCAAGAATGGTACATTCGAGCGACCTATTGTGAAATGTGTATTGTTGGAAGGAGTAAATTGGCTGAATAAAGAATACTCATAATAATTCAGAACTCTTTAAGTGACTAGCCAAGCTATAATATATGGACTGTTAATAACAAAATATTTAAGCAAATAAACCAATTAGGCTTAATTTAGTTTTAGTGCATGTGAACCAAACATATTTCTATTAATCTGATGTTACAAAAAGTGATAGACTCAAGTCAAGATCAATGAAGACAAATGTGACAATTTCAACTTTGATTTCGTGATAGTTTAATAAGTGACGCTACTTTGTTTTATCTAGATCTAATGATTCAAGTTACTGTTTGTTTTAAATGTTCCACTATGTTTCACATTTAAAGGGGCCGGGATATTAGATCTATTATTGTTTGATAACTATTTTATCCGTCCGTCCTGTGACAAACGGCTAAGGGGAGGTAACTCCAATTATTGTAAATTCCAATGAGCCTCGATATGAAGAGGGGAAGTAGGGACCTCGTGCTTTTTGGTTGTTCGATCAAGTTGTAGGAATGCTTAATGTGTTTGTAAGTGAATAATTAATAAGTAGAGAAGTATCATTTTATTTTAGTAACTACTATTTGTAATTTACTTTGCACATAAGGGTTGCTGTCTGGTTTTGTTTCATGCATACTGGCACATTGTAAATCCCCCAAGTTGTCAAATAGAACTTGGCTGCAGACCATGCCCGGTCTGGCCTCGTTTTCTAAGGCCCTGTATAAGCAAATTAAGAGACATAATTAGTCATTGAATTTGTACATTTTCCTTAAGATTGCTTTTTGTATATTTCAGAAACCGTAACGTAACGTAACCGTAATCGCAATTGTAATTGTACCGGTAATGTAATGATGTTATCATCATACATCACCAATCAATCATGTATTATTATTTCGAATCATTGAATTATACGTCTTTATAAAAGAACATTATGTTGTTACGTGTTAACACCAATTCCTAAACGCCAAGGCCATATTCTCGTAGCAACGAAAGCGGCAGCTACAGTTATATTACCGGCGTTCTAGTTGATGTAATTATAAGGAATTACCGAATGAAACGGTCTGTTACGGTAATATCTTACTCACAGGATACACAAATCAAGTGAAATAAAATATAATAAAAGTAAATTAAATTCCCAACCTTTGAGACATGAATAACTGTAATGAACCAACTGGAAAGTCGTATTAGGTCTGTAAACTGGAGTAAGATTACAGCTGCGTTGATTCGTACAGTTTTGATACACGGATAAGAGATCGCTTCCCGTCCATGATGTTTGCGTATCATTTTTCGATTCCTCCAACACACAGCAAGTCGAATTACACTGGTCCCCCTGTGATCTTGTGCAATTATAACCCTTAGTACCGAATCGGGCGCTTCCTCCCCTAGAATCTGAAGTCATCATTATAACATCACCATCCCCACAAGATAGGGTGCGCTCCAGGCATGGTTCCGGTGGTCCATAACAACCGTCAACCACTTGAGAATAAACGCCACCACCTGTTCAAAAATGAATAATATCACAATTAATATTAATGGGAAAAGGAAATGTACGGAGCCCCTTAAGTGCACGATTCCACTCTTATATAATTTTTTCTTACATGATTCCACTCTTATATAATTATTTCGTTTAAACGAAATATTAATTAATAATTAATATTTCGTTTAAACGAATTATTAAATTCGTTTAAACGAATTAATTATTTAGTTTAAACAAATTAATTATTTAGTTTAAACAAATTAATTATTTTGTTTAGACGAATTAATTATTTCGTTCAAACGAATTAATTATTTCGTTTAAACTAATTAATTATTTCGTTTAAACGAATTAATTATTTCGCTTAAACGAATTAATCAATGTCGATTTAACACGTCGACTAACCCCAATGCTCCAAACAACGAAGTTGAAAACAAAATTAAAAAAAAAACAAAACAATCGTGATCTCTATCGTTATCGATGTACGGGATATACACGTGGTTCATTTTTATCTCAATAATTAGTTTGCGCGTAAGGATATGTAGCAGTGGGCCCGGGGAGAACCCACGAGGTTGGACAAGCGATCTCGCTGCTTGTCGCGTAGAGGCGGTTAATTGAAATAACGGCACTTCACCCAATAACAGACCTCATGTTTACACTGTTTTCATACTGGGGATTATGTGATTGGTATGAACTCTATGAAGCATTGGTGACATAAAGATATGGCCCGGGTTCCTCCTCCCCCTATTCTGAGAATACACTTTAAATCAGTTTTTTCTCTTCATAGGTTTTTGTAATGGGGATCATTTGATGGATATTGAGTCTATGAAGCATTGGTGGCATAAAGAGATGGCCCGGGTTCCTCCTCCCCCTATTGTGAGGATACACTTCAAATCAGTTTTTTTTCTTCATATATTGGTGTGAAGCATTGGGGTTAATGAGAGAAGGAATCCTATCGTTTCCGCTACCTACTTCTCCAGAGACCCAGTTCCCAAACATTATCCCCCTTACGAAAACCCTGTGAACCCTATAGTTTTTAACATATATTTTAGGGAATTAACCATTGGGTTCACAAGTTTAGAGGTCGCTGGTACGTTACCGGTAGTGGCGGAAAAAGTTCATCTGGTTTTTATCAGTGATGCAGGACGGAGGGCTTGACAAGGAGAGCTGTCAAGAAAGTTCATCTGGTTTTTGTCAGTGGTGCAGGACGGAGGGCCTGACAAGGAGAGCTGTCAAGTTCGGACTGGACGAACAAACGAAGTCCAGTGTACACCCAAATGCTCAAAACACCAAATTTGAAAATAAAAGATGTTAAAAAAACCAAAAACTTTATCAATTTGCGGTGGGTTTGAGTCGGTAATCTTGGAACAGAGACACAAACTAGGTCATTTCGGGACTAACATATGTAATCCGCTTTCGCGTAGGGGTATTTAGCAATGGGATGAAACTGAAAACCCACGAGGATGTACAAGCAGTCATACTTCTTGTCACGTACATGCAGTCAACCGATACAACGCCGCTTGACCCAATGGCGCACCACTAGACCACCCAACTTTCATTTCGCTGGAATGGCAAGTCACGTAACACTAACAAATCGATAGGGTGTAAACCCTTATGAAATGGGCTTAAACGTCCTACTGTTTTGCTTTGAGTGTGACTGGGCTATTGAAGATGGGCATACGCCAAATATTGTGCTTTGGGGGATTTTTGCCCAAACAAAATCGCTACAGCCTACTCTTATATGAAATTGCAACTACCAAGGGATCGTTGTTGCGCACGCCAATCTGTACACGGGACCTCGAATTTTTCGTACCATCCAAAAGACTAGACAGTTGCCCTTATCAGACCATCCTTCCTGCATCACTCACAACTGGAAACCACGAAGAACACCCCAGATGAACTTTCTCCGCCAACACTGGGGCGAATAAGCGACCTCCTGGCTAGCGCGCTAGCGTCTTACCCACTTAGCCACGGTGGCTTCTGCATACGCTAATAAACCAAACGGTTGATACCCCAAAACATGTTAAAACATTTGCTGCTATCGGGTTAACAAGGTTTTCGTAATGTAGATCATGTTGGGGGACACGAGGCCTGACATTGAAAATAGTGGCATTGTTTCAATTGACCGCTTCTACGTGACATGGAGCAGGGTCACTTGTCTAACCTCAAGGGTTCTTTCCGGGTCTACCTGCGAAATAGCATTACGTACAAGCGAATTAATGATATAAAAATGAACCATGTGTATATCCCGTATATCGATAACGATAGAGATCACGATTGTTTTTTTTTTAATGTTTTTTTTCAACTTCGTTGTTTGGAGTATTGGGGTTAGTCGATGTGTTAAATCGACATTGATTAATTCGATTAATCGAAACGATTAATTCGTTTAAACGAAATAATTAATTCGTTTAAACGAAATAATTAATTCGTTTAAACGAAATAATTAATTCGTTTAAACGAAATAATTAATTCGTTTAAACGAAATATTAATTCGTTTAAACGAATTATCAATTTGTTAAAACGAAATAATCAATTCGTTAAAACGAAATAATCAATTCGTTTAAACGAAATAATATTTCGTTATAACGATATAATAATTATCAATTTGTTATAACGAAATAATTATTCGTAAAAACGAAATAATTAATTCGTTAAAACGAAATAATTAATTCGTTAAAACGAAATAATTAATTCGTTAAAACGAAATAATCAATTCGTTAAAACGAAATAATCAATTCGTTAAAACGAAATAATATTTCGTTATAACGATATAATATTTCGTTATAACGAAATGATATTTCGTTTAAACGAATTATTATTTCGTTATAACGAATTAATTATTTCGTTAAAACCAATTAATTATTTGTTTAAACAAATTAATTATTTCGTTATAACGAATTAATTATTGCGTTATAACGAATTAATATTTCGTTTAAACGAATTAATATTTCGTTATAATGAATTAATATTTCGTTTAAACAAAATAATTATATAAGAGTGGAATCATGTACGAAAAAATTATATAAGAGTGGAATCGTGCACTTAAGGGGCTCCGTAGAAATGTAATAGAGCAAAGTCGTTAACCTGGTGTTTTTATTGGACTGGCATAAAGAAGAGAAGAGCCACAGGCGCTCCCAACACTCTCACACATACCCTTACACCCGTTCGTACCTTGGTTTAACGTCAACTTCTACCTAGGTTAGGGGTTGGGATGCCTAGTGGACTAGAGTGCCTCGCTTCGACCTCTAGCTGGCCGGTCACCTCTGGCTTGCGGCTGTGGTTTCGAGCCCTGGTGTGAGCGTATGTGGCATGGAGATAGGGGCGCCTTCTCAATCTCGTGGGTTTCCTCCGGGCACTCCAGTTTCCTCCCACTGCTAAAGACCCCTTCGCGCAAGCGAATTATTGAAATAAAATTAAACCATATGTTAGTCTCGAAATGACCTAGTTTGTGTTGAGTGGACGTTAAACCCCATTTCTCTCTCTCTCTACCTAGGTTAATATCGCAGACATGCCACTTCGCCCACACTTTGCCGGGAATCACGGTGGCTAAATTTGTAGGACGCTGACTCGCTAGTATGGCGGTCGGGGGATGAATACCTGCATTGACAGAGAAAGTTCACAGGATTTTCCGGCATGGTTCCCGATTCTCAGTGGTGTAGAACTGTGGGGTCTGGGTTCGTGCAAACATAACCCTTGACAGTTGGAGTTCTATAAGAGTAAGTCATAACACCGCTGTTCGGGCAAAATTCTCTCCTTATCACACTTCATGGCGTATGCCCGTTGTCGTCTTCACTAGCCCAGTTTGAGTTGAACGGTAGGACGCTAAACCCCATGTTATTCCATTTCAAAAAATCACACCGCCGCGACAAGGACGGAATACTGGGGAGTTAGACATAGCATTAACAACCTGCCCCTGACTATTACTAAATTAAACAGCTTCCTCGTTTCGGTCCCCAGTTTGTTTTAATTGCTGTGTGTATGCACTCTTCCTGTTCTTTTTGAGTTCATGTATTGTCTACAGCCGAGGGTGCGATGCGTTGGTAAGCCACCAAGGTCAACAACTAGATTACAATAGTCAAGGCATGGTGTACCCCGGAATTGTACCCTGATCCAAATGACTACAGTCGAAACCTACACTCCACAATTTCCATTATTGCTCTTACAATTGAACCATGTGTTGGTCCCGAAATGACATTGTTGTGCGGAATGGACGTTAATCCCCACCCCACCATTCTCTCAGCACTTAAGATCTCTAGAGGTTTGATTTCCCGCCCTTAAACATAAGCCTGTCTCTACTTACCCAGTACCAGCAGGAGACTAAAAATTAAAGTTAATCTAGCCAATCGAGACGTCATCTTCTTCAACTGATTTAACGTTTCTCTCTCGATGCCGCCTAGCAATTCACAGGTCACTTATTATTATACGTCTACTAACTAAATATTTTAAGCTAAAATGGCGATTCGGGAAGTAGTTATAATGTGCATATATTAATAGTAATTGCATGTCTACCTGTCTAATATATATACATATATATATATATATGCTATATATATATAAAATGGTTAATAGTGATTCGCATAATGCATATAGTCAAATGGGAATATAACAGGCATTCACATTCTAACTTCATGAATATAGAGTGACGTATATAGTGTAACAATACATGTCTTTTGTCAGGGTTCTCTTTGTTACGATGTAACATAATACCCCTTCACGCCTCCTTTACTCCACGTTGACAAATGGCCCTAACGCACGAAAATTAAATGGTAGCTGGCTGTTTTCGCTCGTATACCAGCGAATGGCCATTTGCTCAGTAATCCCAGACAGAATTTTGCTTTTTTTTTTCAAAACTGCGTTATAAAGTTTTAAAGTTTTGTTTAGAACTGCAACAAATTAACTATTAGTCAATCTCCACGCTAAAACATTGACGTAATTGATTGCGTATATCTGAAATAGACCCGACCAAAGCACAAAATAGTGCCAATATGGGTGCTTGCATGAACAACCATTCGCAGAGGCTGTCAAATCTAGAGTTGTAGATGTTATTTTTGTTAGAAATCACTGGGCAAAGTGATAGTACGTTATGGGTGTGGGGATCACATTGACCTAAAGACTACAAGAGGACTATATTGTTTACAATGTAATTTTGGTCACAATGATGGTGTTGACATTTATTTGTTCATGTGACCTCATGACCTGTGACGTGTAGATAACGTCATATGGATATCATGGCTATTCACTGTGTCAGAGTCACTTCTCTGCAAGTAGGCCGAGTCTGTCGTTCAGATTGCCCTTCTGCTTTACGTCGCTTTAACTCACTGCAACGAAACGTCACGTTGGTTCCCGACCTAAGTTGAACAAACTAGCGTTCTAACATTCAAAATGTTTGTAAAGGACGGGAATTTATCATTGTTCTAGAGAGTCTAGATTATGGACTTGGCATGTTGATAAATGTTTTATTAATGCTTTATATAACACTTGAGGACCAAGACAGATTTAGGGGTTCAACGTCCACTCGACACAAACTAGGTCATTTTGGGACTAACATATGGTTTCAATTTTATTTCAATAATTCGCTTGCGCGTAGGGTCTTTATCAGTCGGGGGAAACCGGAGTGCCCGGAGGAAACCCACAAGCCGCAAGCCAGAGGTGACCGGCCAGCTAGAGGTCGAAGCGCGGCACTCTAGACCACTAGGCCATCCACCCCCCTGCAGATTTAGCTCTTTAATGCATGTAATTATTGTATTGTAAAGGAACTGTTTATTTGTTTGAAACAAGGAAAAGTTTAAGTTGTAATTATAAACTTTCCGGGGTAAATACCTGAGTTAAAATTAAAATGTTATTCGCTTTCAACAAGGAAGCAAATGTAATTTGATTTATTGGATTATGATCTCCTGCACACATATTTTAAACAGTCTTTGTATTCACATAATGTTCCTAGATAGACTTATCGAAACACAGTCAGCCTTATTATCATACCCGTCCCGGAATAGAGTCCCGGGATGATCGGCTGCATACAAAATTTTGTTCTGTTTCGTCGTTTTGTGCGCCCGAGTTGCTTGAACACCATGTACAAACGTATTTATCCCGGCACTATTTTAATATAAATATTACGTCTTTACGATGTCTTTAAATTCTAAACTTCTGGACTGTATCTTTATAAATCTGTTCCAAATAAGGGATGTTATGGGCCTACTGATTTGTCATAATGTATTTGAATTAGATTCCGTCTTAGGATTAGGATCCATGATAAAGTTTATCCCCCGCCATAAATATTTGAGGTTTTATTTATTGTTACTGTTCTGCTCCGACTGGACTAACGAAGACTGACTTACGCCAAACAGTGTGCTATGAGGGAAATTCCACCCGGCTTCTCATATATCGAATTCCAAATGCAAAGGTTTTTTTTATGAGCACTCCAATGTGCACGGGGGACCATGGAAATTCGTATCATCCAAACGACTAGATAGTTGCCCTTGTCAGGCCCCCATCCTGCACCACTGAACGAAAACACCATTAATTCATTTGCTATAATAAAAGTGGTCAAGACATGGTAAAAAAGAGAAGTTTTATACAAATGGCTGTCTAAACGGCCGTCAACAAAAATAATACGAATACATGTATTTTATCAGTAGATAAATGTCGTCATTAGATATATGTTAGTGTGTCGTCATTACATGTGTGTCGTCAGTAGATAAATGTCGTCATTAGATATAGGTTATTGTGTCGTCAGTAGATAAATGACGTCATTAGATATATGTTAGTGTGTCGTCAGTAGATACATGTCATCATTAGATACATGTTAGTGTGTCGTCAGTAGATAAATGTCGTCATTAGATGTGTGTCGTTAGCAGATAAATGTCGTCATCAGATATAATATGCTAGTGTGTCGTCAGTAGATAATTGTATGTTAATATATGCTAGTGTGTCGCCAGTAGATAAAAAGTATGTTGATATATGTCAGTGTGTAACTGTCACTTTGTGTTAAAATATAATGTGTAACTGTCGCCTTGTGTTAAAGAATACTTCCATTTCTATGGCTCAGTTAATGCCTATATATAACTTATATTATACTATTTGTGGTTATAATCTTTTACTGAGCGTACATACTGGTTTGCATTTTAAATAACGGCTTGAGGTAAAATTCGATCATCGAACTCAACCAATACGGTTTCGGACTCTATCATAAATAACTGACGAAAGCTGCAGGTTAAGCTCTCGCCAGGTCGGGTTGGCGTCCTTACGACCGACAAACGTGAACGCAATGCACGAAAATGTCCCAAAAATTACAAACTTGCAAAAAGTCGCGTTCTCACAGCTATGTAAGTCAGATCGCAGAACCTTGGCGTTTGTTTTGAACATGCTCATACCTTCCATCGATAATATGTTTAACATTCCCCGAATGACCCCGATACTTGGAAAGAAAATAGTAAGATACCGCTGCCAGTGCAAAATTCTCCCTCTCATAGCAAACATCATATCGCATGTCTGTCGTCTGTTGCAGAAAAGAACAAAATGCATTCTGATTAAAACACAGTTCCTATTTCGTTTCGTTTTTTAAAGTTCAAAATTTCATTTTGTTTGACTTTACTATGCTAGGACCTGAAAGAGTTATTCGTGCGAGGTGCACGGAACTTTGGGTAAAAGACTAGAAACGTCAACGCTGATTGATAAACCAATGTCAAAAGCCGCTCATATGACATCTGACGCGACCTTCCACAACAACTGGTCAGAGCTTCATATAGACCCGTATTTAGAGGTTTGCGTTAATTTGCTCTCTTCTACTGATTAGAATATTGATCCGTATTCTTATCTTAGCAGAAAGCGGGGTTGGGTGGCAGAATGGTTAGCGTGGGCGCGCTGTATCATACGGCCTGCCATTGAACCAACTGGCGTGGTTTCGAATCCCCAGTTGTGCGTGGCAAGGAGTAGGGTCGCCTGTCCAACCTCGTGTGTTTTACCCGGGTACTCCAATTCCCCCCCCCACACACACACACTGCTAAAGACCCCTACGCGCAAGCGAATTATTAAAATAAAATTAAACCATATGTTAGTCCCGAAATGATCTAGTTTGTGTCGTGTGGACGTTAAACCCCATATCTCTCTCTCTCTCTCTCTCTTAGCAGAAAGAGGTTGCGTATTAAGTAAGTGGTTAATTGCCTCTAGTTCTATGAATTTTTTTGTATCTACTTCATACACTGGAAACAAAATTTTGATTTTTGGTCCCTGAATTTATGTTAAATAACAGGGTAAACAAATACGGATAAAATTTTACTGGTAATTTTTGACGTTTTTGCAAGGCCTTTTTTACAGTGTTGCCACTGTAGACAGGACTGACACGGATAAACCAGCAAAACAGGAAGTACGGTATAAAAACGACTACAACAAAGTACATAGGCGTCTCAATGACAAGGTGCTCGTTAAGCAAACATTTACACACATGACACTATATGTGTTTATGTGCATATACAGCTGATGAACTTCCTTGGGTTTTTTTGGGCGTGATTTTACCTTGTCTGAGGTAAGGGGTGAGAACGGGTGACCTGGCCACGTAGCAGTGTCTAGTCTTGCGGATTGCACAAAAAAATCCAAGTTCTTGTACGTGACAAAAAAATGGATCGCGTGTCAAACCTGGTAGTTTTGTGTCCTGCGCTTCTCTCACTGCTAAATACCCCTACACGCAACCGAATTATTGAAATAAAATTGAACGAAATGTTAGGCCCAAAATGACCTAGATTTATCATATTTTTCGACGCCCTATTCTTATTATATATCGAATTCAAACTGCACACCAATGTATACACTTGACCTAGATTTTTCGTCCCCCCCCCGAAAGAGAGAGAGAAATGGGGTTTAACGTCCACTCAACACAAACTAGGTCATTTCGGGACTAACATATGGTTCAATTTTATTTCAATAATTCGCTTGCGCGTAGGTGTCTTTAGCAGTTGGAGGAAACCGGAGTGCCCGGAGGAAACCCACGGGGTTGAGAAGGCGCCCCTATCTCCATGCCACATACGCTCACGCCAGGGTTCGAAACCACAGTCGCAAGCCAAAGGTGACCGGCCTGCATTACCGCCAAGAGAAAACCTCGCCAGAGAATTCCAATTAAATTTTTAGGGCAACACCAGGATCAAATACGGGACCTCCACGTTAACTATATATTGTATTATGCACTGCACCACCGTGGCTCTCATCTCAAACGAAATATCTCCATTACCAGATACACTTTCTTGTTAACCGTGCTCAGGTGGTAATATATCAGGGTAGTTAAAAGTTGACTTGCGACTCTAGGGGATTCCCATATTTATTCTACCATGTTTCTATGTACAATATTAAACACATAATCTTGCAGTGAAGTAACTCAACACTTTATCGACACAGAGAGGTTTGAAGTAGTTGTACTATAGCTCAGTTACCGTGAAGAGTAAATTCGTTCAGCTATCAAAGGGGATTCCCCTACTTATACTTCGTTCATCAAACGAAGTTCTTTATGGACAACAGTTATATGTTAATTACATTTAGCTATGCAAGGGGATTCCCCTACTTGTACCCAAGTGTTTGCTTTATAATACAACAATAGACATGACTAATTATGTTCATGATAAATTACGACAGGAATACAACATATCCACTCTTTGTCAATCTCGAAAGTGTAGGTTTAACACGTCAGGGGCGTATCCAGAGGGCGGAGGTGGTTCAACCCCCACCCCTGCTCGGCTACATGAAAAAAAAATAATGCCTTGCATCAATGAAATTACTTCACAAAGTGATCCTACATCAATATAAAAATGATTTCTCTGTTTAAAAAGCTCAATTTGTATGTATGCCTATGTAATTTAGAGACGATGATGGCAGATTTCCGTAACAGAAACCTGGCAAACCCCCTCCTGCAAAAATTCCTGGATCCGTCCCTGCGTACGCTTTTGATCACAAAGTCTGTCATTGAGTCAAGTTGTTTGGTTTTTTATTCCTCGACTGTACTTGGCAAGAAGCAGGGTCGTGTGTCCGACCTTGTGAGTTCTCCGCTTTCATCTCACTTCTAAAGAGCCTTACGGGCATGCGAAATTGAAATAAAATTGAATCATGGTCGCTCGGATGTGACGAAAAATGGAGGTCCCGTTTACACATGGACATGCACGTAAAAGATCCCTTGGCAGCTGGAATTTGATATAAGAGTGGGCCGTATTGCCTATCATAATTAGCCCAGTTTAGGAGCAAAACAGTGGGTCGTTAAATTTCATTTTAATTCATTTCTAACGTGTTTCAATAATTCGTCCCCCAACTGTCTAGTCGTTCGTATGGTACGAAAACAGTGGTCCTGTGTATACATTAACGTGCACGTAAAAGATCCCCTTGCAGTTGGAATTCTACATAACAGTAGGCCATAGTGCCACTGGCCGAGCAAAATATCCCCCATAGCACACTGCAGGGCGTGTGCCTGTTTTCATTAGCCCAGTCGGAGTAGAACAGTAGGACGTTAAACCCCATTTCATTTCATTTCTTATAATTTATCATCATAAAATGGTATCCGGTCAGTCAATGTACAAGGCCTAATCCGCAACGTCGCTCCTCTTATTCTTTTAAAACTAAACTAAAGACACAATATTTAATTTAAAAGGCTTTACCCACTATTGATCGTTTAATAGAGATTATTCACCACTAATTACGTGTAGGTTTATCTTTTAATTTTGTCTGCATAACAATTTGTCTGCATAACAATTTTGTCTGCATAAAAATTTTGTCTAAATAACAATTTTGTCTAAATAACAATGTTGTCTAAATAACAATTTTGTCTAAAATAACAATTTTGTCTAAATAACAATGTTGTCTAAATAACAATTTTGTCTAAATAACAATTTTATGTAAATAACAGTTTTATCGTGTATGCTCTTTGTGTTCTCGTTTTGGGGGTTTGGTTGTATGTTTCAAGGAGTAGGGTCGCCTGTCCAACTTCGTGAGTTTTTTCCTTGTTGTCCGATTTCCTCACATTGCTAAAGACATCTACGCACAGGCAAGCTATTGAAATAAAACACTGGCCAATTTTGTGTTGTGTGGAGTTGAAGTTAAACCTCATTTGTCTATTTCACTGTCTTCTCTCTTTATTATGTAAATGTTATATTCAAAGTGGGCATGAGCACAATAATAATAATAATTCAATTTCATTTCTTAAATATGAATAAACTATAATATATGCCTTTGAATTTACAATGGCTTTACAATATATATGTGAATAAATATGCCTGTACTCTTTGATAGTAATATCTTTAATAGACATTCAGTGAAAGCCATATATATATATATAGATAGAACCCAATGACCATTGAATACCGCTCGGGTTATTCAATGGTTCAAGAGAGTGTATCCCTGCGCAAGTATTCCACGAGCGATAGCGAGTGGAATGCGGCAGGGATACACTCGAGTGAACCATTGAATAACCCGAGCGGTATTCAATGGTCATTGGGTTCTGTATTTATTCTATAACTACATGCAAATGCAAGCAAATAATTACAAATTCAATGGTGATTGAGTTCTGTTTTATTCTATAGCTACATGAAAACTGTTGATTTCTAAGACCGTATCACACCTTCCTGAAAAGTTATTCAATTATAGAACATACACCAATAAAAAATAGTTCCCCAAAGGTTTTAGTAATTTCCCCAAAATATGCAAATGAATGAAAACTATTGTTTCGGGTGTCATTTTCTTCTAATGTAGACATATTTTCCAAACAATCATCCCCAATAACTTCAAAATTAATCATAGGTTTTGCCATTTTTGTTTTACTAAATTGGTGGTCACCAAGTAATGACGTCATTACAATATAACGTCATTATGGAATTGACGTCATTCCGGAAAAAGTAGTCCCTGCTCAAGCCATTGAATACAACTATAGGTTATTCAATGGCCATTGAATACAACCATAGGTTATTCAATGGCTGTATTCAATGGCTGTATTCAATGATATTTGCTTGTATTTGTATGTAGTTATAGAATAAATAATAACATACAGCTTTATGGATAACATACGCTAGGTATATTAGTGGTTTTAATTTTGCTAAAGTGAAAGCTATTTGTTGAAGACAATTTTGTACTAAATATGACAATTGAATCTCTTATAAAAATAAATAAAAATATAACTTGATAATTTAATTTAGCAATATGAAAGTTTTAACTAAACAATATTTAAGTGAAGGTAGAGTTAAATATTTAACTACGTTGTTAAATATTTAACTACGTTGTTTTTGTGACATTGATAAATAATAATATTTAAACCACGTGTATATGTAAATCAATATTTTAAAATAAATGTTAACATTTTGAAATACCTTAGCTACGTGTATATATAGCTTATATCTCAATATCTTAACTATGTATATATATATATATATATAACTCATATAAATATATATTTAAAGTGCCAATCCCGATAACTTTTTGGGGAATAAAACTGCTTAATTTTGGGTTAAAATCCTTTAAAATCCATAACCTAAGGCCCACCTACTAACTCGATATTTGTGATACGCGTGTAAATAACTTAAACCTGACAGTCTTCATCTGGAAATGGAGAACGTTTTATTATACAGTATCTGGATAAAACCAGACTTTTTGCTTTAAAAATAATATGTAGGTGAAATTTGCCTTTTGTTATCAAGTACAGGGCATGGGTCATTCACTGTATAGACCTCTCAAGAAACTTTAATCGATTATCAGGTCACCCAATGAAAAAATTGACTCGAAATCTTAAAAGGGTTACGTGTCCGGATAAGCAGTGTTGACGTTCCCGTCCAAACGACTCAATATTTTGAGCTGGAATTTTGAGACAAGGTAAATACACCATGCCACTATATTTTGGTCCATAAATTTCATACATACTCGGACTTTAATTTTTGAGATTCTGTTCTTATCGGGATTGTCCCTTTAAACTACGTGTATACATAACTCATAACTATATATCTAAACTATGTGAATATTCTACTCAAAATGTTAGCTGTGTAAAACACAAAATAATTAAGCTATGTGAAAATATAACCAGATATTTCAGCGATGTGAAAATATAACCAGATATTTCAGCGATGTAAAATATAAATAAATATTTAATCAATGTAAAATATAACTAAATAATTAAACTCTCTGAAAATATAACTAAATAATTAAACTCTGTGAAAATATAACTAAATAATTAAACTCTGTGAAATATAACATATAACAAAATATATACCTTACGAAGAAATATATCTTAATAATTACACTATGTGAAAATATAACTCAATATTTTAGCTATGCATATATACAACTTATAACTAAATATTTAATCTACGTGAAATAAATTATGTAAATTAATTAACTATGTGAAAATATAACTTAATATTTAAGTTTATTTGTCTATATAACTTATTACTAAATATTTAACCCATGTGTATATATAACATTTAACTAAATATTTAATATGTGTACAAATATAACTAAGCTATATTAAATATAACTCAGTATTTTAGCTATGTGTATATATATATATATCTAACTACATGTTACGTATCTCAAGGCATAACGAAATATGGCATGTGTCACTAAGTACTTTTCTATTTGCAAATATAGAGAAATATTTTATCGATAACAATTTTATAGATAACAAAAGAAAGAAATATTTTATAGACAACAAAATATTACAAAATGTTTCATCCAAGTGAATATGTTTTTACATATCGTTTAACAAAATAAATTAGTTAACTAAGATGGTGTCTATTTGCAATTAAAAATACGTATTTTATGGATATGCATTTATAACGGAATTGTTTACACAAAATAATATACAGGTGAAAGTGCGGCTGAATATATTAGCTATTTTGAAATATAAGGAAATAGTTTAGTTCTGTGACAATAATTCCAGTCCAGGTGTCATACGAACGATATTTGATATTCTGACGTCAGATATGGATTAACCAATCAGCGTTAATGTTTTTAGTTGGTTACCCACAGTTCCATGTACTGCTTCGTTGGTTAATTCCTCACACCAATCAGTGTTGTAAAGACAAGTAAAACGATATTTTGAACTATAAGGTCAAAACAAAATAGAATAAGCAATATAACCAGATTGAGTGGAAACGTGGTTGTAGTCTATAACATCTTTTTGACGTTCCTAATGTTTCTGAGACTCCGGTTTGTCATCCCCGAGATGGTTATAAGGAGGGTCATCTGCCCGCCATTGACTGTCAGATGTTTGATCGCTGCTCCGTTCTTGTGGTTGGGGAGTATGACCCTTCTCACCAAGATGATTATAAGTATCGTCATTGTTAGGATCATCAACACCCTTCGTGTTGTGGTTGCCTTCGCCCGGTTGGGGAGTATCACCCCTCTCACCAAGATGATTATAAGTATCGAAATTCTTCGAGATGTCTTGTTTTAGAGCATGACTATTCTCACCCAAATGATTATAGGTAGGATCAATAAAAGGATCATCGACATCCTTATTTTCACCATGGAATGCTGGATTCGGAAAGACAGTGTTGCCTTGTTGTGGTTTTGTTGTAGAACCCTTTTCAACAAGATGATTATAGGTAGGGTCATCAACACTTGTCTTCGACTTTCGGGGTTGGTATTGACTGCTAGATGTTGAGTTCATATTGCTAGCAATGTCATGTTGTGGTTTTGTGGTTTGGCCCTTTTCACCTAAATGATCATAGGTTGGATCATTGTAGGGAACAGACATCGGCTGTTCATCACCTTTTGGGATATGATCATAATATGTGTTCTCGTTCACCACGGGAGTAAATGAAGTATGTTTAAAATGGTCATAATTTGGATCTAATGGTTCCTCTTTTCCCAAATTATCTGCTGTTGTCTTTGTGCTGATGTGGTCATATTCCGAAGGTTTACCTTCTCCCTGTCGTCTAAGGTTCTTCGGTTTCACTACACTGTATTTGCCTTTCGAATTTAATGGCTGAGTGCTTAGATCGGATCTAGGTTCTAGCGTAGTGCGGGATTCCCAGGGATCACAGCAGCCAGATCCAGGTTTTGGTTTGACGCTAAAATCGTCGTCAATGATATGATAGTTTGACTCCTGGTTTGGTGATGCCTTGTTAAGTGGACTACCAACTGGACCGATAGAATCGGAGCTAAATTCGTGGTCTATGTATGTGTAGTCTGTCTTATCTTTAGGCGATGGGGTGGTTGGTTGTGTAGCAGCGTTGATTCCAAAATCATTGTCAATGTATGTGTAGCCCGTCTCCTCTTCTGGTGCTGAAGAGCTAGGAGCTTTAGCAGTAAAATCATGGTCTATGACTGTGTAGTTTGTACCATGTTTGGGCGATGCCGTGTTTGGGAACGTAGCATGGTCTATGTCTTGGCAAATCAAATTTTCTTTTAGCGTTGCAATGTTTGAAGATTTAGCACTAAAATCACGGTCAATAACTTGGTAGGTTAACTTTTCGTTTGATGGGGTATTACTTGATGGACCGCCAGCTGATTTCCTGTCCTTTGTTAAGTTCTGTAAGAATCTATCGTCGATAGTGTGATAAGATGATTCGCGTTTATTTGTATCGTCATCTTGTATAGTATCATACTCCGATTCCCTCTTGTTGTTTTTATTATGTGTATCACCTAATATACTTCTCCTTCGTCTGGAAAATAAATATCAACAGGATGTTACAGTCTTATAACAATTATTTCAAAATGCCTACAAGGTGCGCGGGTGATAGTAGCGAGATTCGCAAACGTACATTGTACTTTTCGTCATCTACTGAGTTAAATTAGTGAAGACAATGATTTGTTATGCAGTGTGCTATGGGGCACATTGCGCCGGGACGTTAAAGAGAGAGAGAGAGAGAGAGAGAGAGAGAGAGAGAGAGATGGAGTTTAACGTCCACTCCATGCCACATACGTTCACATGAGGGATCGAAACCACAGCCGCAGGCCACAGGTGACCGGCCGACTAGAGGTCGAAGCGCAGCTCTCTAGACCACTAGGACATCCCCCAACCCCCCACCGAGACTTAAGCCTCATTTCTGTTATACTTGATAATGCATTAAAGCACTTTAACTACCACACGTTAACTTGTAGCATAATGAATTATTATGTGTATAATTTCAACCATACCTTATTATACAATAAAAAACTACCACCACCGACAGTGTAGTATATGTAACTTACCTGGTTATACAATAAATCACCACACCCACCACCAATATAAATACCATAACACCAACAACACAACCAACTATTAAACCCAATTGATCTGAAGAACCCTGAACTGTTCCTGGAACTAATCAGTTTTTTTGAGAGTAGATATTTATTGGTAAATTAATTATACCTTATATATAAAATTTTCCAATCGCTTTCTGTGTTAACGATTGCTTCCTCTACCACAACATATGTTCTACCTTTTGTAATTTATGACATCCATAACGTTTTGTAATGTGACCTTATGTCACCGGATTACTCATCCACGAGGTTTTGTAATGTGAACTTCAATAACCTGATAACTCTTGGTTAATCGGTACAAACCATCACACTGTAAAAACCTATGTATTTTATGAACCAGTAACATAGTTTATAACTGACCAGTCTATTTCCAAACAGTAACAAACAACCTAATGGTATCGCTGTTACGGAATATTTTATTCAGATTGTCTGAACGGGATTGGGGAACAGGCTTAGCCTATGTAAAACCCCTCTTCCTAAATAAATTGTATATATAATATTAATGAAAAATGGGTGCATATACATACATCTTTTAAAATAAACATAATAAAATGGGTGAAAAATGTACAGTATATGTATAGTAGTTAATAATTATACATATATGCAAGCAAAGTGACGATTAATTAATAATAAGCATCAATTTTGATAGAATGGCAAAGATTATACAAAAAATATTACTTGAAACGAGATGAGTTTAGAATCTGCTTGACATATCAATAAACTTATTATGTTAAAAATATTAGTATTAATTTCAAGACTGTAGTTACAATTAATAACTTACCTGGACTTGGCGGTAAATATCTGGTACAAGCAATGCTTGGTCCTGAAAATATCGTTAATACCTGGTAAATGAATCATTAACTAACAGTTAAATATATCTTTAACTAACAATAGATTCGATATGAACTCGTGGTAAATACTTGGCAATCCAGTTATAGCTGCGTGGTTCCAAATAACAATACACATATTTTTAATCATTTGAGTAAAAGAGCAATTGTCGAATGACATAGAAATTTTCCTACCTCCATAAACTTTAATCCACATGACACTCTTCCCTTCATCTGTGATGTCCTCAATTTGAACTGTTATAGTTTCTCCAGATACTTTTAACTCTGGACCAAGACTAATTACATCTGTAGAACAATTTAATAAATCTTGGTTCCGTGAAAATATTTGAATTTTACTACACGACTTTACACTCAAGTTGATAAAAACACTTTCTATTCGAACTGTCTGTAAACTTGTAAGACTACAAGAAAGATTACCACTGTATGGTTGGTGATTGGAGATATATAGATAAGCTTCATCTGGTAATATTGTACTATCAATATTTATAATATCAAATGTAAGATTATCTGAAACAGAAAATGCTTGATAAATAAAAATGTATCTTAATACTGAACCCCTGGACATATTTCAAAGTTTCCAGTTGATTTGAAACATAGGTATCAGGAAAGAGGAGCAATATTATCAATTTTGATTAAAAATATATCATTTAGATGTTTTAATATTAAATGTATAATGTGTTTTAATATAATATTCAAATAAAGTAGGGGCTATTTGATTTTTAAGTGTTATTAAAGTCACCCAATGAAACTGACGAAGAAACAAATGACAAAATGAAAATAAGTTCACATTCATCGATTTATTCCAAATGATCGTTAGACTAAGTAAGGCACAGACTGACCATTATAAGGGTAAAATGATACCCGGGGTCAAACAGCAAAGTTACCACAGCATCACAACAAAGTCAGTAACGGGTAAATCCTCCTCTGTTTGCCAAACAAGCATTGATCCGACGTGGCATACTCCTAATGAGACGTCTAAGGTCATTTTGGTCCAGATTGTCCCATTCCTGTTGCAACGAAGCAGCAAGTTCTTGGACATTGGCAGGACGTTGTTGACGTTGACGTAACCTCTGTCCATGCATGTCCCCAGACATGCTCGATGGGGGAAGAGGTCGGGACTCAGTGCTGGCCAAGGTAATGTGGTGATGTTCTGTTGTTGGAGGTAACCTGTATCGATCCTGGCCCTGTGACATCTTGCGTTGTAATCCTGGAAGATGAAACGGCGGCCATGACGTCGTGCGAACGGCACAACATGGACTGCCAAGATGTTGTCCCGGTAGTACTGGCCTGTAACACGCCCTGCAACAACACGTAAAGCCGTTCTTCCAGCAACAGTGATGCCCCCCCCCACACCATAGCAGAACCACCCCCAAATCGATCATGTCTGATGACGTTAACGTCTTGGAGGCGCTCGTTTCGACGACGCCACACCCTCCTACGTCTGTCCAAAAAATCAACAGTGAACCTTGACTCATCTGAAAACATCACATTGCTCCAGCGTCGGTTATCCCAGTGTTGACGATCCCTACACCAACGACGTCTTGCCTGAATGTGATGATCTCTCAAACAAGGGATCACACGAGGACGTCGGGCGCGAAGGTGACCCCTATGTAGTTGGTTCCGAATCGTCTGGCCACTCACTCTCACACCAGTGTCTATTTGAAGACGAGCGCTGATCTGATTTGCTGTCATGACACGATTTCTCAAGGCCAAGGTACGGATAAATCGATCCTGGGCTTGAGTTGTCGCCCTTGGTCGACCTGAGCGTGGTCTGTCCTGTACAGATTGTGTATCTCGATATCTGGACCATAGCCTGCTTATGACAGACTGAGGAACATTCATCGTCCGTGCCACAACCGCCTGTGTTGTGCCGATCTGTAGCATGCCAAGGGCACGTAACCTTTCATTTTGGGTAAGCCGACGCATATCAAAATTTGTTTTCTGGTCACTAAAACAATTAAACTGTTGTTTCCACCCTGGAATTCAATGCCACAATGACTGTAACATTCAAAGTCAGAGTCCTGCAAATCTTGGGTTGGACCCCCATGATGATCCCATGCATCACCTGCATTCCATGCGGTAGCTATTGGTGCGTTTGGGCGTCACATGAAACTGGAAATGTTTCTTCTGTTAGGCTCTATAGTGACTTTTTTCGTAGTCATTTGCATATTTTAGTATTATGCCCCCTAAATCAAATATTCCCTACTCTTTTTGAATAGTATATATTCTTTAAATGTTTTAATATGTCCTTATATATCCTTTAAATATAATAATATCTTCCTTAAATGTTTTAATATATTATTTTAACTTTGTAATATTCTTTTAATGTTTTATTAGAATCATTAGAGCTTTTGATTTATGCCTTAATGTTTGGTCATATTCCATCTGCCGACAAATAATGTAGTCTTAAGATGTAAATAATCTGATATTGTCCTTATAAAATGAATAAAGTGAAAGTAATAATTTACCTGGTATACATATATAAGGATAGTAGATATAATTATATCTAGCATCATATGTGTAAGGCGAGGTGAGGCTACAGGTACGTTTATTAGAACAGTTTTTATAAACTTGTAAACGATCGTCACGATCAACAGGTGAATGTTCATCTGCTATATTTCTTCTACAACATTTTTTGTTGTCACATGAGCTTATATCTAGACTCGCATTACAAGACGGATTAGACTTTATACCATAATGTATGTTACGTTTCTCATTTCTTTCATCTATTGATATAACTTGACCTCCATCACAGGTCAAGGTGTGAGTGGAACACGGTGATCTTGGTTGTTCATAGCAACCAGTCTCTGAAAGACATTCATCTATTTGAGGAGCTGAAATATGATAATATCAAATGGTTAGACAAAATAGATTTCGATTTCAATTTTTTTTATAACAATACAGCCAAACAAATACCAGAGTATGCTCATGCAGTACATGATCATGTTATTTTTCGTCATAACAACTAGACACTAATCGATACTTGGTTGGGAATCTGCCATATGATTATTGTAGTCAACAGAAACACGGCCATGTTTGTATTCATGTTCTTATATCTAGTGGCAGTCCTTGGAAACATGGACACTATTCATTCGTCAAATTAGGTGGGTAAAGATAGCAATATGAGAGGGGGGGACATAGAACAAACTGCAACAGAAATCGTTTCTTTGGGAACTGTTCCGGTGTGGTCTCTAGTACTCCCATAACAACAGCTTAGTGATAACCAAAGTTTTCTTAATGTTTTTCTTGCCCCCCCCCCCCCACAAACCTGGGTATAGACATCAAAATCATCAAATTTGAGTCAAGAGTTATAGACTATTGTCATTTGGAGGTGTTGAAGACAATATTTGACCAACATCATTTTTTATGATCTTAATGTGTTCTTTCCTCCCACAAACCAAGGGATAGACACCAAGATCATCAAAGATTGGTTGATAGTTACAAGGTATGAATATTATGACGTTTCGTTGGCCATTTAAAAAAAGGGTTTCCGGCGGTCCTACTTTGGTAAACTATTAGTGCATTGTTTGCAATAAAGTACACTAAACCCTACCAGAAGCAGTGGAGAAACCTTTCGTAGAAATACTTGAGGGTTGAGGGGGGAATTTCCATATATCGACTTGATTACAATATCGCAGTTAACTAATATGCCATCGGGTTCAAACCTGGACTAACGTTGTCACAGAACTAAATCTAGAACATTGGGATTGACAATTTTCGAGAAAAAAATACGTTGCGAAGACGATGGACAGCCCTCGTGTGCCCGAATCACTGCTGAAAATCATAAGTTGTAACTGCAACGGGGATGTAATTCCAAGCGATGTAGGCCGTAACCATGGCTTGGCTTACACTGTTGGGTGTAAAAAATGGATTATATCTTATGCAAACTCCAAAACAGTGATAATTTATTCCTCTGAAGATGTGGGCGATATTTTCTATTTTCGGTCTCATAAATTGGCTCTGGAAACATCAGATGTGTTCTGTTTCTTTGACATTTCTATATAAATTATAAGATGCCGATTTTCTATATTTTTGTTTTCAGGTCACGGTGGCTAAGTCGATAAGGCGCTGGTTCGCTAGCCTGGAGGTCGGGTGTTCGATCCCTGCATTGGCCGAGAAAGTTCATCTCGATTTACCGGCGTGATTTCCCCTTGTCAGTGATGCAGGGGGCATGACAAGGACAGCTGCCTATTCGTTCGGATAGTACGAAAAACCGCGGTCACGTGTACACGTATGAATTCCAACTGCCAAGGGAACCTTAAAGTCTCTAACTCACTATTATCAAAAATCTTCAATATTGAAAACAGAATTATTTGTCAATTTCAATCAACATTGATGCTGTGATCTTATCGGGAAAATGTGGGCTTCTGATATACAATATTCAAGACAAAATAAACATTTTACCATTGGTACACGAATCGTGTACCATTATGCGTTTCAGCCCCAGTTCTAGCTAGAGACTCGGGGAACGAGGCTAGAAACATTGCACCAAATCAAACGGCGTATGTAGACTGGAATAGTCAGACGATAGAAATTTGCATTCGGTTGAGACTGTCGGCTTTTTTCGCCGAACATAAACGGAAACCATTAAATGTAAATCAGTTTATATACATTGATACTACAGTATTATATGCGTTGCGACCCACTTGTGTCAATTTCTAGGTTCCAAATTAATGTTAGCGATTTAGCTCCTTTAAATTGCACGCCAATGTGTACACGGAATCTCGTTTTTCGAATCACCCGAAGGACTATACGTTGTCCCTTGTCAGACCCTCTGTATTGCACCACTGACAAGGGAGAACCACGCCGGAAAGTCCTAATGAACTTTCTCGGCCAACGCAGGGATCAAACATTGAATCCCTAGGTAAGCAAGCTAACGTCTTACTCACTGAGCTACCGTGGCCCTGCCTATAGATGAACGATGATATTTAGTTTCAGTTTTGGGGAAGACGTGTTCTTTTTTACGAATTATACAGCCGTTCGTGGTTTCCAGCAGTTTTCCGAGCGCAGTTACAATTAAATTGAATAATGACGTCACAACGAGCAAGACGTAATGCCGTCAAAATGACGTTACGACGTTACAATAAGGTCGGAGGAAAAAAATGTCGGCATTTTTGAACTCGCGAGAATCGATTTCCTATAGGTCGGTAATACATTATTTTGCACTAAAGTCAACCGTTTTGGAGATATCGGCGATATTCTGGTCCACTGGCCGCCATCTTGGATTTATGTTAATTATGCAAATTTCCCCAAGACCGATAATGGCCGCTTTTGTTATGGGAGTACTAGAGACCATACCGGAACAGTTCCCAAAGAAATGATTTCTGTTGCAATTTGTTCTAGGTGCATTTTTATCTTTACCCGCCTAAATAGAAACCATATCCAATCGGATCTCGTTACGTCTATAATAATAAATGCACGTGTAGTAGCTTGGTGGAGTTCATTTTATACTCACACGAAGCAGTAAAAGCAGCACAGTCATCACAGGTTATACTTATATTTGTATCTGTAAAAGATAGATTATATGGCATAAAATTAGAATTTGCAATATAATACGGATATACAGATTATAATGGTATAATGTGTGTGCCATATGCTAATAGGCACACTTTATTGTAGGCGTTCTCCTCAATTTTGTCGCCAGAGCTGAGATTCAGTGACAAAGCGTCCCAACTGCCAGACCCAGTAACTGATTGCCTACAGAAGTATTATAGCTACAGTATTCATTCTATTCTTACTTGATTTTATTCTTAACCAGATATAATCATCTTCTTTAACAGTTAAGTTGTCAAGTACCACATAGTACATCGTTGCTGTAGAAATTGACAATTCTTCATAACCATAGAATATACCACCTTCATCTATACATCTTAATAACGTTTGATTCCCAGAATAAATCTTCACGTTGTAGCTTGATTCTTCTGTCATATCAATGTAGACACTTTCTACGAATATTGGTTCAGTACTTGTTATATTACAACATCTGGTAAGTTTTGTTCCCGTAGTTTGTGATTTACCAGAGTAATATAAAAAAACATTATATGGAAAACTCACATCGGTGATCACCATCATATTGTACATCAGAACAACTGTAAATAAAACACAAGATAGTTATTTGATTTGTTGACAAAAACAAAAATAAATGAACAAAATACAATTATATCTAATTTGTATGTCAGTATCATTAGTTATTGTATAAGAGTATATCAGATCAACTGAAGATAAAACACATATACAAACAAAGAAACCAACCAAATAACATTATTTGTACGTTTGTCTCAATGACAGTAAAACATGATGATTTGAATCAATTTAAATAGATGTTCATAATTAATGCTTAAAGACCACATCAAATGGTTCAAAAAAATTTTCCATACGGGTACTCAATGGTTACAAAATCCATTTTACGGCAAGTTCAAATTAATCTGATTAAAATTAATCCAGATATTTACGTTGTAGTATCCGACTGCCAAAAACGGTTTTCAAATTTTCAATTACAACCTTAATCCGGTTTATTGGTTGGTGACGTCACAGGCACTACACATAGTATACACATCATCTGTACAATATATCACTGCCCGTGCAATAATATATCACTTTATATACACACAGCCAGTTGACACGTGTCTATTTGTCGGTCCAATTAACATTTGACTGGCGTTATCATTAACGTGTAATTATTTTCATGTAAGCTACATATCACTATGTAAGTCAAAGCATTTTCAAAAGCCGACATTTCTCGTCTTGAGTTGTAATAGATTATATATTTGTGACTAGAACATTACCGATTGTATTTCAAGATGCCATATTACCGTTATGTTATTGAGAGTTGTGGAAATTCCAGCAAGGGAAAGGGGAATAATGTACCGGCGTTTCTAAGACGTATATATCAAGGCAGTTAGACTGGAATCCGGGGTGGTCGGTTATACAACGTATTGGGAACTGCATTTCTTCGAAAGCGGCCATCTTATCTTTTGTACGCTAGTACGCTGTATTTCAATGCAGCATAAGACTCGTCTTCTGTGGGCATTAACGTACACTTTTCACACTGACACCTGTATCCGAATACAATATATTATTATTATGCAATGGTACAGATCTTCAAAAAAAAATGTTTTAATAGATATTATAAATTAATAAAATTTGAAGACTGTCATTCAGTCAAAAAATTCAAACAAAAATAAGTGTATAAAATATTTTGCATTCCGGTACGCACCATTCCAGAGAATCGCAACAGTCGGGTGAGAGTCATTGTTAGATCCCGTATTCTCTGCCTCGCCATCCTCCACGGAACTACTGTCAGATAAATACGGCTCAAACATATATGGCGCTATATTAATCATTTCTCGCGACGTATCTGTGTACGATACACTGCCCGAGCTAAAAGAACTACTGCTACAGGATATAACTCGAAACATTCTGCCTCCATTCTCTCGGTGTATGATAAAATGATCAATAACACACATGTTGATGATTTAAGTTTATATGATTATTATTTGAAACCATTTCGTTTCCTAAAAGCCGGCAATTAATTATTTCTATTGGCTTCAAAGATGTCCGTAGTGCCGGCTATGACAATTTTACAAAAAATCTTGTTTCAATCAGCGGCCACTTATTGTTGGCTTACGATCTGTTTATTCTGATTAAAAAGACTATGGCTACAACAATTGCCGTTATAAAACAAATTCTAAATAACATCGCAAATTATTCCGTAGTCAATTGTTTTATTTAATTGTGGGGATTAAGGAAACAGTCAGGCGTTAATGAATACACACGCCGAGTAAATATAGGTAATTAAAGAATAAACATTCCGAATATGCATTCGGTCACTGTGACGTCAGTGGCGTCTAAGAGAATTAAGAGTGTTTTCGATAACTTACGGGAAGTCTATTTTTACGACTTTGAGTGAAGATAATTGAATTAATTTTAGTCGGATTGATGTAAATTTGCCGTAAAGTAGATAAAATAACCATGGAGTATACATATCAAAAAAATTCCAGGACAATTTTATGTGCACTTTAAAGTAGTATAAAGATATCAGTATTGTATTAAGATAACTAACCTGGAAGACAGATATATGGGTAAACTATATAATTATAACTATAATCGGGACTGTATGGAGATGTGAAGGTACAAGTTGGTTGATTTGAACAGTTTCTATAAACTAATAAACGATCTGATTGGTTTACAGGTGTCAAAACGTCTTTACGTCCTTGGCTTCTACAGCATGTTGCATTACATATTTCCATCTGATTTGGGTTGCATTTATTTCTGGGCCTTTTTCTGCCATATGCAATTTTGTTAACAACATTGGATTCATCTACAGCTATAACATGATCATCTGGGCAAGTTAGAGTATGTTGTGAACATGGTGCTGTTGGTTGTCTATAGCAACCATAAGTTATAACACCATCAACAAAGACAAACACTGCTGAAATACAAACAAATGTTTGTATTTCACCGAGGAGCTTTGATATAAAAGGTTAATGTATAACGTAGTTTTAAATCAACCACTTCCAACATTTAATCCAAGAATTTTGATCAAAAATCAAAACGCTCAAAAGGCAGTATCATTATAGTCATGTCAAAACGCTGAAATCGTCTTTTTCTCAGATAGTATTACGATCTGACAATACAATAAAACAAAACACGATTGTTACAATCATTCGTGATAATACAGTTTTAGTGTACGATACAAATTAGGGGATTAAATGGGAAATAAAGTCTACGATCACCAAGAAAGACCACGTTAATTTCTTATCTCAGATGCAATCGTTCACCTAAGTGTGACTTTTAACTGCTATTTATAACATAAACTACTATTTATAACATAAACAGCCATGGATTAGATAAACAGTAAGATATAACATAATTACCTGTTGTTAAAAGTAATAAATAGTTGATGATATTATACTTGATGATATTACTTTTTCCCATGATAATTATTAAGTTAAATGTCCTGAAATCCACATACTATATTCTAGCTTATATTCAATATGAAATCAGCATCCAGTAGTTAAGCTAAAATTCAACGTGTAATCAACACATGGTAATATTCTGGCTAATATTTATGGTGAAATCAGCAAACAACAGACTAGTTAAATGTTTGATCTGTTACTACACCAGTTGATATCTTACACGTAATCAAAATCTGTGCATCTCTCCTAAACACATACATATACGGTATATGTATCAGTCCGTGATGTTTTTTCTGAGAACGGTGTAGATCAATTTATTCAAGTTGACATATCGACAGTTTAAAATATTTTATTCTTATACAAGTTGAAATTAGGCCATCTTCTAACAATAGTGTTTAACCTTCCTAGTTAGATTCTTTTCATAACAAACATTTTATACTATTCTATTGTATGGATAATTGTGTTCGGCGATATGTCAGACAATGGCTTGAAAGCAAATTGTATTTTATGATTTGATATAGAATGTCGAATCGTGATATCTAAAAGAATAGACATGTAATTAACATAACCATTTATACACCTGTAGTACAAAGAATTTGTCAGCCATAATATTAACTTGGGAATTTAAAATTCACAACAACACGGTTAGTCTATGGGAGGTATTTCAAGTATACCGTGTATTAAATATAACTGTAAGATATTAACTGGTTTTGTAACAGGCCAAACACTTCAATGGTGTGATGTTTTCTGATTTTACCTTAATTACCATGTGTTGACTTCACGTCAGATACTATCAGGAATACCTTGTGTAGATATCACGGTTAAATACCATGTGTTGATTTCACGTCAGATATAATCTCGAATACCGTGTGTTGATTATTAAAGCTATGTGTTGATTCCACGTTGAATTTTAGCTAAACTACTGGATGCTGATTTCATGAATATAAGCTAGAATATCGTATGTGTATTTCAGGAAATTTAACGTAATGAATTTTAGCTAAACTACTGGATGCTGATTTCATGAATATAAGCTAGAATATCGTATGTGTATTTCAGGAAATTTAACGTAATAATTATCATGAGAAAAAGTATTATCATCATGTATAATATCATCAAGTATTTATTACTTCTAGCAACAGGTAATTATGTTATAACTAACTGTTTATCTAATCCATGGTTGTTTATGTTATAAATAGTAGTTTATGTTATCAATAGCATCTGAGATAAGACATTAACGTGGTCTTTCTTGGTGATCGTAGTCTTTATTTTCCATTTAATCCCCTAATTTGTATCGTACACTAAAACTGTATTATCACGAATGATCATGACAATCGTGTTTTGTTTTATTGTATTGTCAGACCGTAATACTATCTGATCGACTATAATGATACTGCCTTTTGAGCGTTTTGACTTTTGATCAAAATTCTTCGATTAAATGTTGGAAGTGGTTGATTTACAGCTCCTCGGTGAAATACAAATATTTGTTTGTATGTCAGCAGTGTTTGTTATTGTTGATGGTGTTATAACGTATGGTTGCTATAGACAACCAACAGCACCATGTTCACAACATACTCTAACTTGCCCAGATGATCATGTTATAGCAGTAGATGAATCCAATTTTGTTATGAAAATTGCATATGGCAGAAAAAGGCCCGGATATAAATGCCACCCAAATCAGATGGAAATATGTAATGCAACATGCTGTAGAAGCCAAGTACGTAAAGACGTTTTGACACCAGTAAACCAATCAGATCGTATATTAGTTTATAGAACCTGTTCAAATCAACCAACTTGTACCTTTACATCTCCATACAGTCCTGATACTGATTTTGATTATATATTTTATACATATAAATGTCTTCCAGGTTAGTTATCTTAACACAATACTGATCATCTTTATATAACATTAATTATCTTTTTACTACTTTAAGCATTAATTATGAACATCTATTTAAAATGGATTCAAATCATCTTGTTTTACTGTCATTGAGACAAACGTACAAATAGTGGTATTTGGTTGGTTTCTTTGTTTGTATATGTGTTTTATCTTCAGTTGATCTGATATACTCTTATACAATAACGAATGACACTAATGACAATTGTATTTTGTTCGTTTATTTTTGTTTTTGTCAACAAATCAAATAACTATCATGTTTTTTATTTACAGTTGTTTTGATGTACAATATGATGGAGATCACCGATGTGAGTTTTCCATATAATGGTTATTTATATTACTCTGGTAAAACACAAACTACTGGTACAACAATTACTAGATGTTGTAATATAACTAGTACTGAAATAATAACCATCCAAAGTATCTATATTGATCTGACAGAAGAATCAAGTTACAACGTGAAGATTTATTCAGAGAATCAGACGTTATTAAGATGTATAGATGAAGGTGGTATATTCTATGGTTATCAAGAACTATCAATTTCTGGAGACACAATTTACTATGTGGTACTTGACAACTTACCTGTTAAAGAAGATGATTATATCTGGATATTTATAAAATCAAGTAAGAACAGAACTAATACTATAGCTATAATACTTCTGTAGGCAATCAGTTACTAGGTCTGACATTTTGGACGCTTTGTCATTGAATCTCAGCTCTGGCCTCACAATTGGGGATAACACCTGCAATAAAGTGTACCTATTAGAATATGGCAAACATATTTTAACATATAAGCTGTACATGTATATCCATATCATATTACGTGTTCTAATTTTACTCCATAATCTATCTTTTACAGATTCAAATATAAGTATAACATGTGATGACTGTGCTGCTTTTATGGCTTCATGTGAGTAGAAAATGAATTCCCCCAAGCTGCTACACGTGAATTTATTATTGTAGACATGATGGGATCCGATTGGATATGGTGTCTATTTGACGATTGAATAGTTTCCATATTTCCAAGGGCTGCCATTTGCTCATAAATTCCCCAAAATACTGTAAATACATTGTAGACATTAGAACAAGGTTACAAACGTGGCCGTGTTTCTGTTGACTACAATAATCATGTAGCAGATACCCAAACAAGTATCGATTAGTGCAGGGCCGTATCTAG
The DNA here is from genome assembly GCA_036850965.1 of Patella caerulea. Taxonomy (NCBI): domain Eukaryota; kingdom Metazoa; phylum Mollusca; class Gastropoda; family Patellidae; genus Patella; species Patella caerulea. Next base: position 32,720,612 of record JAZGQO010000015.1, on the reverse strand, counting down.
CGGGTGTGCAATGAGTACATTGCACCCCAAGAAAAATAAGGCGCCCCGAAAATGGCGCTCCACTCCAAAATCATAATAATAATTTGACAATCTTTCAATTATAAAATAATATATTTGATTATGAGCACACAGTGTTGTTGTTAAGGTGCTGATCAGTCGGTCGGTTTTAAGGGCGCCCTGATCCAAACCTTCTTATATCACTTACGTGCAGGCAATAGCGCACCATCACTCTGATGCATCCCCACTTTTAAAATCCTACATACGGCTCTGGATTAGAGTCTAGTTGTTATGAAGAAAACGGGATCATCATGTACCGAGCACACTCCGGTATTTGTTTGGCTGTATTGTTATAAAAATATTAAGAGCGAAATCTGTTTTGTTCAACAATTTGTTATAATCATATTTCAGCTTTTCAAATGAATGAATGTCGATCAGAGTCTGGTTGCTATGGCAAACCAGGGTCGTCATGTTCCACCCACACTTTGACCTGTGATGAAGGTCAGGTTATATCAATAGATGAAAGAAATGAGAAACGTAAAATACATTATGGTACAAAGTTGTATCCGTCCTGTAATGCGAGTCTAGATACAAGCTCATGTGACGACAAAAAATGTTGTAGAAGAAATATAACGGATGGACATTCACCTGTTGATCGTGACGGTATTTTGCAAGTTTATAAATACTGTTCTAATAAACGTACCTGTAGCCTCACCTCACCTTACATACCCGGTGTTGATTGTAATTATATCTGCTATCCATATATATGTATACCAGGTAAATTATTACTTTCATTTTATTGTTTTAGAAGGACAATATCACATTATTGCACATAACGATTACATTATATAGCTGTAGATGGATTACACACAGTGCATTTATAATTTTAAAGAATATATTAAAAAGTTTTTTTTAAATATATTAAAAAGTTTTTTAAATATATTAAAAAGTTTTTAAAATATATTAAAAAGTTTTTAAAGTTTTTAAAATATATTAAACAGTTTTTAAAATATATTAAAAAGTTTTTAAAATATATTAAAGTTTTTAAAATATAATAAAAAGTTTTAAAAATATATTAAAAAGTTTTAAAAATATATTAAAAAGTTTTAAAAATATATTAATAAGTTTACCTAAATAATTATTACAACGTTATACGAATTATTAAATTTAAGGGGGGTTGGGATGGCCTAGTGGTCTAGAGTGCCGCGCTTCGAGCTCTAGCTTGCCGGTCACCTCTGGCTTGCGGTTGTGGTTTCGAGTCCGGGTGTGATCGTATGTGGCATGGAGATAGGGGCGCCTTTTCAACCTCGTGGGTTTCCTCCGGGCACTCCGATTTCCTCCCACTGCTAAGACCCCTACGCGCAAGCGAATTATTGAAATGGAATTAAACCATATGTTAGTCCGGAAATGACCTAATTTGTGTTGGACGATAAATCCCATCTCTCGCCCTCTCACACAAAATTTGAAGAATTACGAAAAATTAAAAAAAAAATAATACAAAATGTAGGCTACATTAAACATTCTTACAAAGTTTAAATAATTATTAAAACATTTAAAAAATAAATTGAAATATTATTCATTTCATACTTTTACCATTCCAGTTAATATTATATATGATATTATAAATATTGATGGTACAACATTACCAGATGAAGCTTATCTTTATATCTCTAATCACCAACCATACAATGGTAACCTTTCTTGTAGTCTTACCAGTTTACAAACAGTTCGAATAGAGAGTGTTTTTATCAACTTGAGTTTAAAGTCATGTAGTAAAATACAAATATTTTCACGGAACCAAGATTTATTAAACTGTTCTACAGATGTAATTAGTCTTGGCCCAGAGTTAAAGGTATCTGGAGACAAAATAACAGTTCAAATTGGGGACTTCGCAGATGGAGAAAGTTTCGTGTGGGTTAAGGTTTATGGAGGTAGGACAATTACTATAATTATTCGAATTGTAAAAGAATTTAAATATTGCTATTTGGAATCATGATGTTATGACAAAATTGCGGAGAACAGGGTTTCTATGTCAATCTAACTGTAATAAAATATACATTGTATATTGTTATTTGGAACCTCAACCTCAATGTCAATGTTAACCAGGACCAAGTGTACATGTCATTTGTACGGAAAACTATAAGGGTCAATCAAATGAAAAAATATAATCTGAGTAACCTGTATCCTTATATTACAAGATAGGTAAATATCTTGTAATTACAAGATAACCTATCTTGTTATTACAAGATAACTATCTTGTAATTACAAGATAACTATCTTGTTATTACAAGATAGCCTTATATAGCCTATTTTGTAATTACATGTGGTTTAATTTTATTTCAATAATTCGCTTGCGTGTAGGGGTATTTAGTAGTGGGGTTGGGGGTTGGATGGCCGAATAGTTAGCACGTGCGCGCTGTATCATAAAGCCTGCCATTGAGTCAACTGACGTGGTTTCGAATCCCCCGCTGTACGCGACAAGGAGTAGTGTCGCCTGTCCAGCATCGCGGGTTTTCTCCGGTTTCTTCCCACTAAAGACCCCTACGCGCAAGCGAATTATTGAAATAAAATGAAAACCATATGTTAGTCCCGAAATGACCTAGTTTGTGCCGAGTGGACGTTAAACCCCATTTCTCTCTCTCTTTAGCAGTGGGAGGAAACCAGACGACCCGGAGAAAACCCACAAGTTTGGACAGGTGACCTTACTCCTTGTCACGTACAAACGGGGATTTTTTTTCATTTGATTGACCCTTATGGGCTTCCGTAATATTCACTGTTGGTTGACGTTATATTTATTCACATATACACAGTATATTCACTGTCAGTTATAACCACGTATATACAGTGTATTCATCGTCAATTGACGTTATATTTAACCATGTATACACAGAATATTCATTGTTAGTTGACGATATCCTTCACCACGTAAACACAGTATATTCACTGTCGGTTGATATTTTATTTATAGGACATAATTGATATTTTCAGGACCGAGCATTGTTTGTACCAGATATTTACCACCAAATGCAAGTCCAGGTAAGTTATTCATTGTAACTGCTGTCCTCCAAAAGCGCCATCACTGCGTCAGTTGTATTATAGAGACATGTTCCTGAACTGATATGGTGTTTTACGACTTACACATCATCGCCTGTAGCGAAACAGGTCTTAATGGGAGCCTTTACAATTTCATGGTTTGTTCATTTTGACCTAACTTCACATTTACGAACATCTACAAAGCACAAAGTTCTCCACCGACTTTGGTAGAGGCAGCAATCATTCAATCCGAAATGCGATTACTAGATTTTATAGTCTGCTTGTTTGTAAACAATATGTATTCAGAATCTGAGGGGAATGGGAAACAGGCATAGCCTACATAAACCCCTCTCCCGGTTAAAAATAAATCACATAACACTACAATAGAGTGTAACAAATGAATAGATAAAAAAATAAACAAATACATATACACTTGTACACATAAATTTACCATCCACTATATAATAGTCTACTTCTTATATGACATAATTATTACCAATGATTATTTTATCTCAATAACTTATTAGTTCCAGGAACAGTTCTAGGTTCTTCAGATCAGTTGGGTTTAATTATTGGTTGTGTTGTTGGTATTGTGGTAGTTGTATTGGTAGTGGTGTTTGTGGTTGTTTATTGTATAATCAGGTACGTTACATATCATTGTATATAATATACACTATGCTACACTGATGGTGGTTGTTACATAATAAGCATGATATGCTATATACACTATGCTTGACTGTTATATGCTTATCATGATTTTCAATATATATGCTACATCGTTGGTGGTTATATGATTGCCATGATTTTCAATATACACTATGCTACATTGTTGCTGGTTATATGATAGTCATGATTTACAATATACACTATGCTAAATCGTTGGTGGTTATATGATTATTATGATTATATATACTATTCAAAAAAAGTAGGGGATATTTGATTTTGGGGGCATAATACTAAAATATGCAAATGACTACGAAAAAAGTCACTATAGAACCTAACAGAAGAAACATTTCCAGTTACATGTGACGCCCAAACGCACCAATAGCTACCGCATAGAATGCAGGTGATGCTTGGGATCATCATGGGGGTCCAACCCAAGATTTGCACGACTCAGACTTTGAATGTTACAGTCATTGTGACATTGAATTCCAGGGTGGAAACATCAGTTTAATTGTTTTAGTGACCAGAAAACAAATTTTGATATGCGTCGGCTTACCCAAAATGGAAGGTTATGTGCCCTTGGCATGCTACAGATCGGCACAACACGGGCGGTTGTGGCGCGGAACATGAATGTTTCTCAGTGTGTCATAAGTAGGCTATGGTCCAGATACCGTGATACACAATCTGTACAGGACAGACCACGCTCAGGTCGACAACTCAAGCCCAGGATCGATTTATCCGTACCTTGGCATTGAGAAATCGTGTCATCACAGCAAATCAGATCAGCGCTCGTCTTCAAACAGACACTGGTGTGAGAGTGAGTGGCCAGACGATTCGGAATCGACTGCATAGGGGTCACCTTCGCGCCCGACATCCTCGCGTGATCCCTTGTTTGAGAGATCATCACATTCAGGCAAGACGTCGTTGGTGTAGGGATCGTCAACACTGGGATAATCGACGCTGGAGCAATTTGATGTTTTCAGATGAGTCAAGGTTCACTGTTGATTTTTTGGACAGACGTAGGAGGGTGTGGCGTCGTCGAAACGAGCGCTTCCAAGACGTTAACGTCATCAGACATGATCGATTTGGGGGTGGTTCTGTTATGGTGTGGGGAGGAATCACTGTTGCTGGAAGAGCGGCTTTACATGTTGTTGCAGGGCGTGTTACACACCAGTACTACCGGGACAACATCTTGGCAGTCCATGTTGTGCCGTTCGCACGACGTCATGGCCGCCGTTTCATCTTCCAGGATGACAACGCAAGATGTCACAGGCCCAGGATCGTTACAGGTTACCTCCCAGCAACAGAGTCCCGACCTCTCCCCCATCGAGCATGTCTGGGACATGCTTGGACAGAGGTTATGTCAACGTCAACAACGTCCTGCCAATGTCCAACTTGCTGCTGCGTTGCAACAGGAATGGGACAATCTGGACCAAAATGACCTTAGACGTCTCATTAGGAGTATGCCACGTCGGATCAATGCTTGTTTGGCAAACAGAGGAGGATTTACCCGTTACTGACTTTGTTGTGATGCTGTGGTAACTTTGCTGTTTGACCCCGGGTATCATTTTTATCCTTATAATGGTCAGTCTGTGCCTTACTTAGTCTAACGATCATTTGGAATAAATCGATGAATGTGAACTTCATTTCATTTTGTCATTTGTTTCTTCGTCAGTTTCATTAGGTGACTTTAATAACACTTAAAAATCAAATATCCCCTACTTTTTTTGAATAGTATATAATATACACTATGCTACACCGGTTGATGTTATATAATTATCATTATGTATAATATACACTATTCTACACTCTAAAGGTGAAATAGGGTTTAATATGTCTGTGCAAAAATTAATTCTTTTCAGCAGTGAGACATTTTTTACAATAGTTGGGCATTTATTCTCAGTAGTGGCGATGTGTGAGAGAGATAAAAATAGGGCTTAACGTCCACTTGACACAAACTAGGTCATTTCGGGACTAATATATGGTTTAATTTTATTTCAATAATTCGATTGCGCATAGGAGTCTTTAGCAGTGGGAGGAAACCGGAGTGCCCGGAGGAAACCCACAATGTTGAGCAGTGGCGATGTACCAAAATATCTTCTGTTTGTGTCTCATGACTTTTATTACGTGTCTTCATTCATTATACAATTGTGCTGGTGGTAAATTAGTCATTTTCTGTTAATACCAGCCATGTTAAAGGCAGGAGGGCGAAGGGTTCGCCAGCTGTGCTGATAGCTAATTAAAAATAAATCTATTTTGCTCTTCAGGAAGATGAAACCAAAACAACTTACACGAGCGGATCAAAATAATGCACGTGCTGAAATTATAGTAGACACCAGTACGTATGTAGGCTTGGTGAACAATGGTGGATCGGAACATGATTATTCAGGCCTAGTGAACCGGAACATATCACATACCGTAAACAACGGTGGGCCGGAACATGATTATTCAGGCCTGAACGGATCCGATACCGTGATTAACACTGGCCCGGAACACGATTATACAGGTCTGGTGAATAGGGAGGGATCGGATCCGTCAGAACATGGCTATATAAACATGGTGAACCGGGACGTATCCGATGATGTGAACCGCGGTGGAACAGAAAATGATTATTCAGGCCTCGTTCACAGATCCGATACCGTGAATAACACTGGCCCGGAACACGATTATACAGGTCTGGTGAAAAGGGTCGGGTCAGATCATGTGAACGGTGGTCAATCAGAACATGGCTATATAAACATGGTGAACCAGGACGTATCCGATGCCGTGAACCACGGTGGAACAGAAAATGATTATTCAGGCCTCGTGAACAGATCCGATACCGTGAATAACACTGACCCGGAACACGATTATACAGGTCTGGTGAAAAGGGTCTGGTCAGATCCTGTGAACGGTGGTCAGCCAGAACATGGCTATATAAACATGGTGAACCAGGACGTATCCGATGCCGTGAACCGCGGTGGAACAGAAAATGATTATTCAGGCCTCGTGAACAGATCCGATACCGTGAATAACACTGCCCCAGAACACGCTTATACAGGTCTTGTGAATTGATGAATCCGACCTGTCAATCATTGTAAAGACATTGACCAATTAGAACCCCGATTATATTTAGCCCGCGTAGTTCAAGTCTGACTGCCATTTTTGTCCCACAAACAAACAAGGCTCTGTGGGAAGTTTGTTATTTCTACTTTTATCGTCGAAATGGTATTACGCTGCGCGTTGGGAACTTGTAAGAAACATGGACGAACGTTACCCCGAACACCCTCATGGTGTATAAATTTATACTTTATCAGAATTAATCAAAGAAACAATTAGAAAAGTGTTTGCGTTGTATCAAGGGGATGCCGTCAGTTTATCCCACGACCGTATCAAACCGGGCTGTTCCATCCCAACCTAATTTTTTATCGCGCTGTTTCATCCCCGACTCTTTAGGCCCACTTATTGTTAAATAAACATGTCCTTTGTTATTTATTATTAAATAAACACTTAGTTGATTGTTTTGGATTAGTAATAAAACATGTGGTGAGGGTTGAGTTGTATTTATACATTTTTAAGTACGAAGCAAGATAATTTAATTTAACAACATGTGACGTGAGCTGGACCAAACTGATCCCGCAGTGAATATTCGCTTGGCCGCTACAATAAGTAAGTACATGTAATTCTCTGTGAAACAGATTGCAGCTGGACCTACTGTTTTAACATGTTTTTTTTTATGACAAAGCGAGAAGATGACCCGCCTCTCTTCTCACGACAACGTGATTGTAAATAATGTAATTAAATCAACCTGTCCTTAATAATATCATACATGACAATTAACAATTTGGGCACAATAAAGCCTGCATCGTAACAATTGTTTACATTTTGCCTCCAACTCCAATGAAAATATAAATTCAGAACACTGTCAGAAATAAAGTTTATGTATAATTTACAGGACAATTTGACAATAGAAAATAATTTGGTCAAAAGAGTATTTTATACATTATAATTTTTAGCTTAAATTAGTTGGAATGCGAGAAAGGAATTCCAGGGGGCGTGATCAGCTGTCCTCTGCACGTGATTGGAATAGTATACTTTCCTCTGAATTACCGTCTTGCCTATAGATGTTAGTATTGCAGGCACAGTGCTTCCACTGTGAGGAGCCCTATAGGCAAAACATAATTTTTTTTTTTTTTTTTTTTACTTTTCTGACAAATAACACATCCCGTTGGCATTATCTTGCACCTGCCATGTAGGCTGCCTGGAAGGGGGGATTATGATAATTCTTAACCAAGGCTTTAACCCTCTGCATTCTACGCTAGAGGCGGGCGGACGACTTCATATTATGACTACTCGTGCCCTTCACATATACTGTCCTCCAGTGTTTCAGACAAACTAACAGTTGGGACTAAGACAAAACTAAGACAATGACAACAATTCTAACTTTATTAACATTCAATATCAACTCAACCCACTTCGCCCCATAACACACTTCACCCCATAACACACTTCACTTCTCCCCATAACACACTTCATCCCACCACATATTTTCCTAACCCATTTTTGGTAATCCCGGTCTAATTATTCCGTACATACAGGCTTTGAACTTTTATACATTCTGTTCCCACTTTGAAGTATATTCGTTCATTCCCGATAAATTAACCCAAATGATTCTAGCTAACTTTAATGTAGCAGATAAGTGATATCTGGCTGTTATAGATGACTACCCAAACTCCTTTGATTTCACACCGGTAATCCCTTATTGGCTTCCACATACACATAAGTAAGCACATTGATTTACTTCCACACAGGCAAGCTCACTTACTTTGCTTCCAACACAGGCAAGCATCCTAAATTGCTTCCACAAAGGCAAGCCTCTTACTTTGCTTCCAACACAGGTAAGCAGCTTAATTTGCTTCCACAAAGGCAAGCCCCCTTTAATTGGCTTCCATCTAAACTATGCTCCCACACATGTAAGTCCACTTCAATTTGCTTCCATCTAAACTATGCACCCACGCAGGTAAGGCCCCTTTAATTTTCTTCTACACAGGCAAGCCCCCTTAAGTTTCCTATACACAGATAAACCCCTTGACTTTGCTTGCGCACAGGTAAGCCCCGTATATACTCAAACATGTTGACCTTAGCGTATGTTCCAGGTTAGACTGTGGAATAACAAAGCTGAACAGTCGCCCTTAAAATTTTTAAAGAAAAAAACAATCACGGTACTACTTGCCGACACAGCAGAAATAATTTAAAACGGCCTTAGTGTATGTCCCATTTTAGATTGCGGAACAACAAGGCTGGACAGGTTCCAAAATTATTAAAGAAAACATTCGCATTATTATTTGCTTCCACACAGGTAAGCCCCTTAACTTTGCTTCCACACAGGTAAGCCCCTTAATTTTGCTTCCACACACCCTCTTACATACTCAGAAATAGGTCAACCTTAGTGTATGTTCCACGTTAGATTGCGAAACAACAAGGTTGGACAGGTTTCAAAATTATTAAAGAAACCATTCGCATTACTATTTGCTTCCACACAGGTAAGCCCCTTAACTTTGCTTCTACACACCCTCTTATATACTAAAAAATATATCAGCCCTATAGTGTATGTTCCATATCAGATTGCGGAACAACAAGGCTGAACATTCACGTAACACTTGCCAACACATCAGAAATAAATTAATTCAACCTTAGTGTATGTCCCATATAAGATTGCGGAACAACAAGGCTGAGCCTTTTAAAGAAAAAAACATTCGCTTTGCTACTTGCCGACACAGTTGAAATAAATTAAGACAACCTTATTTTGTGTTCTATGTTAGATCGCGGAACAACAAGGTTGAGCATAGCTCACATATAAAGTTATTAAAGAAACAATCACTTTACTACTTTGTCGACACAGTGGATGTTCCATGTAATAACTATATTGCAGAACAACAAAGCCGAACAGGCTCCCCCCAAATAATAAATAAAGACAAACAGGCATTTATTACCGTGTTAAAGTTGGCAAAATTTCCTTACCAGTTAACACTATTAAACACAAGTCAAGCGTTGACACACGCGCGTGACCCATATCAGCGTCTTCGTTCAAATACTGACAAACTGATGTTACGTATAATATGCTATTACTATACCCATTCGGCAAACCTCGGAAGATTTCGGAATCTAAACTCGGCTGTACGATGAATTACGCCATATTGGAACTACTTTAAAGGTCCCGGATGAAACATGGCTGCGCCCATTCCAAACACAAGTTGGCGACCTATTTGGCTAGCGACCTATTCGACCGATCCAGCTGTAAGATAATGACGAAATTACACTTCTATTCTGAGCTGAAGGAATGGATAAAAAATAATATATTCTACTTTCATTTGATAGACATAACGTTGGATTTTATTGGTTGATAAATAGAGACTGTTGTCTTTACTCTAAATAGGTTTCCAACGAACAGGTTGCAGCTCGATCGGTCGAATAGGTCGCTAGCCGAATAGGTTCCCAATTTGTGTAATAGCGTCAAGTTTTCCTGTTAAAGTAAACCGGTAGCCGCATCGCAAATGTATGGGCGTAGGTACATATCACTTACTGTCATACATCCGAGACTAGATGTAGTCTACGTAGTTTACGGAATCTGTCGAGATTAGCCGAGTGTTACTATACCTTCTAGATTCACATTCAGATCTTATTGCCTAACATTTTAATAGCCGCGACAACTAATGTTAGATTATCCCCCATTCTAGCTTCTATATCAAAGGTTTTCTCTGGCCTGTTCATCACCAAAATTTATGTTAGTCGCAAACCATTGTCGATCTACATGTATTACGTTCAAAGTTTCGATATTTACATCAGAGACGATATTGGTCAACTTCTTCAGGGGTGAACCATTTCCTCAAATCGTCTACATAAATTTATTTGCAAAAGGGTTTACTTTCCCGTTCAAAACTGTTTGTGAAATTTTAAAGCAGATCGTGAACTTGACTTGACGACTCAAGTGTTTCAGACAAACTAACAGTTGGGACACTTCCCTCTTACGGCCAGGGCCGGTAACTCAGTGAATAGTGTCATGTACAGGTGCAATTTAAAAATTATACCGATATTTTAGATTCCGAAAGCTACACATTTATCAACGGCAGTGTCATACACCTGTCGTACATTCAATTTAAAGCATGATTTGGGACGCATGCTTTTATTACTAAGCGAAATCCACGCCAATTCGAGTGGGAAACTTACAGCTAAAAAAATGCGGCGATTTGTGCGAATTTTTAGTTCGGCCGATGTCGAAGAAATTAATTATGATATTCACATGGATCAAATAAGAACCATTTAAACGTGTTTGTGCACATGGATCATGTGTGAGAAATGTGACGTGGAAAATTATAAATGACAGGTTAGTTACTAAAGCCTAAAGCGACATTTCGAGGCCTGTCTGATTAAAGTTTATACTCTATATTTATTTATTTCTATTTATGTAAACTCTTTTTTTTTTTAAAAAAAAACAATTAAAACCACTCTATACAGTGACAACATGCATGCGCGAAACAAACTGTCGGGTGCTGAGTCGCCATATTGAACCGCTGATGTTATTAAGCTTGTGGGACATAGTAACAGTATCTAAGGGGGCGGAGCTTAACTCCAAATCTAGGAATCATGAATAGAGTCGGATCAGTTCGTGTGAACGGTGGTCAATCAGAACATAGCTATATAAACACGATGAACCGGAACGGGACAGATACTGCGAACAGCGGTGAACCGGAACTACCAGTGGCGAATAGGAACGGGTCAGACACTCTGGCTTGAGGCTGTGAGCGTATGTGTCACTCTGGCTTCCTTCCGCTGCTAAAAGACCCATACGCGCAAGCGAATTACTGAAATAAAATTAAACCATGTGGTAGTCCGGAAATGACCTAGTTTGTGTCGAGTGGACTTTAAACCCCATCTCTCTCTCTCTCTCTCACGTACGCTTTTGATCACAAGGTCTCCATTGACTCAATGGTGTGTGACTCTACTTGGCAAGGAGCAGGGTCGTGTGTCCGACCTCGTGACTTCTCCGCTTTCATCCCACTCCTAAAGAACCCTACGTGCAAGCGAAATTGAAATAAAATTGAATCATAGTCGTTCGGATGACGTGACGACAAACGGAGGTCCAGTATACACATTTCAAGTTGGAATTTGATATAAGCTATAGGCAGTATGGCGTATATTTGTCATCATTAGTCCAGTTTAGGAGCAAAACAGTAGGTCGTTAAATATCATTTCAATTCATTTCTAACGTATTTCAATAATTCGACCCATTATTAACCCGCCGTGGTATCCCCTCGGCAGTGGTGAAGGATAGGGGGCTGACAAGGACAGCTGTCTAGTCGTTCAGATGGCACGAAACACAGTGGTTCTGTGTATACATTAACGTGCACGTAACAGATCCCTTTACAGTTGGGATTCTACATAACATTAGGCCATAGTGCCGCTGGCCGAGCAAAGTGTCCCTCTTAACTATGTGTGTAGATATATAACTCATGAATATAATATTTAAACTATGTGTATATAAAACTCATAACTATATATATAAACTATGTGAATATTTTACTCAAAATGTTAGCTGTGTAAAACACTTAACAAAATAATTAAGCGATGTAAAATATAACTTAATATTATAACTAAATACTTAATCTACGTGAAATAAATTATGTTATAAATATAAGTAAATTAATTAAGCTATGTGAAAATATTTAAGCTTATGTGTCTATATAACTCATTACTAAAAATTGAACCCATGTGTATATATAACATTTAACTAAATATTTAATATGTGTACAAATATAACTAAGCTATATTAAATATAACTCAGTATTTTAGCTATGTGTATATATATAACCACATGTTACGTATCTCAAGGCATAACGAAATATGCCACCGAAGTGAATGTGTCACTAAGTACTTTTCTTTTTGCAAATATAAAGAAATATTTTATCGATAACAATTTTATAGATATAAAGACATATTTTATAGAAAACAAAATAAAGAAATACTTTATAGATAACAAAATAAAGAAATATTTTATATGTCTGAAAATATTACAAAATGTTCCATCAAAGTGAATACTTTTTTACATATCTTAAAGTTTAACGAAATAAAATAGTTAACTTAGATGGTGTCTATTCGCAATTAAAAAGACGTATTTTATGGATATGCATTTATAGCGAAATTTTTTACACAAAATAATATACAGGTGAAAGTGCTGCTGAATATATTAGCTATTATGAAAATATAAAGAAATAGTTTAGGTCTGTGACAATAATTCCAGTCCAAATACGATTTGATAAATATCGTTACTGAACACACTTAGCTGTCCCCACGTAGACCTGAGAATATAAGAATCGCCGACGGAATCTCGTTTCCTTACAGGAGCAACAAACCCACAACATCATTTGGTCGGCATTTTGAAAACTTTATGAACAATTACAATTAATTTTACTTGAACAACCACGGCTTATCCCTTCATCCAACTGGGGCTAATTTTTGATAGCTGGTAGTTTGGAAATAGTTTGAGTCTGTACATACTCCGCGCAGCGTTTCGCTTGATTAGAGGTAATCCAACTACACACTGATATTATGAGTGGATATTGTTGTTTTAAATTTAGATCGGTCAGTAGTCCGTCTACCAACCAATCACTAGCTGCCCTACAAAAGCTTTACATTTAAAACGAGTGCCAATATTGGACCAAATATGTTTACATAACGTTACGCCATGACTCACGATTTTATTATGCCTAATTAACCAGTGCATAGCAGAATACTGCAGTAAAACGAATTGCGTGACAAATGAGGCTATGAGGCTATCAAGTCGAATGAAATGTAAACAATACTGTTTGGAAACAAACATATACTTTCACCGTTTTTAATACCTTAAATCACTGTCAAAATTTTAGGGAAGAACCAGATTAAACGAAGGACTGTCATGTTGCTGTACTTAAGCGATAGCTTTCATTGAACGGAAAGAATAGACACACTCCCGTATAAGTTCAAGAAACAGACGCTATTCCAGCAATGGCCAGAGAGGGATTTCGCGGACCATTGCTTCAGGAATATGGAGTCTGTAGTGTTATTTGATTATGGGTATGGTTACCTATTCGTTTCCTGGTTGTCGTGGGGACCAATACGATTTCAATACAGATCTATATTTCTTTTGTGTTTTTTTATATATATTTTTTTTTTTTTGTGTGTTCTTTCGGTGGTCTGCATTACACAAAGATCTGACCAGTTGTCGCGGAAGGTCGCATCAGGTGTCATAACAACGATATCGGACATTCTGACGTCAGACATGGATTAACCAATCAGCGTTGATGTTTTTAGTTGGTTACCCACAGTTCCATGTACTGCTTCATTGGTTTATTCCTCACATCAACCAGAACGCGGATTACATAACAACTTTTCCAGATCCTAGTGTTGTAAACACAAGTAAAACGATATTTTGAACTAAAAAGGTCAACACGAAATAGAATCAGCAATATAACCAGACTGAGTGGAAGCGTGGCTGTAGTCTATAACATCTTATTGACGTTCCTAATGTTTCTGAGACTCCGGTTTGTCATCCCCAAGATGGTTATAAGGAGGGTCATCTGCCCGCCATTGACTGTCAGATGTTTGATCGCTGCTCTGTTCTTGTGGTTGTGGAGTATGACCCTTCTCACCAAGATGATTATAAGTATCGTCATTATTGGGATCATCAACACCCTTCGTGTTGTGGTTGCCTTCTTGTGGTTGGAGAGTATGACCCTTCTCACCAAGATGATTATAAGTATCGTCATTATTGGGATCATCGACACCCTTTGTGTTGTGGTTGCCTTCGTCCGGTTGGGGAGTATGAACCTTCGCACCAAGATGATTATAAGTATCGTCATTATTGGGATCATCGACATTCTTCGAGATGTCTAGTTGTAGAGCATGACTATTGGCACCCAAATGATTATAGGTAGGGTCATTATTAGGATCATCTACACCTTTCGTGCCTTCTTGTGGTTTGGGAGTATGACCCTTCGCACCAAGATGATTATAGGTAGGGTCATTATTAGGACCATCTACACCTTTCGTGCCTTCTTGTGGTTGGGGAGTATGACCCTTCGCACCAAGATGATTATAAGTATCGTCATTACTGAGATCATCGACATTCTTCGAGTTGTCTTGCTTTAGAGCATGACTATTCTCACCCAAATGATTATAGGTAGGATCAATAAAAGGATCATCGACATCCTTATTTTCACCATGGAATGCTGGATTCGGAAAGACAGTGTTGCCTTGCTGTGGTTTTGTGGTAGAACCCTTTTCAACAAGATGATTATAGGTAGGGTCATCAACATTTGTCTTCGACTTTCGGGGTTGGCATTGACTGCTTGATGTTGAGTTCATATTTCTAGCAATGTCATGTTGTGGTTTTGTGGCTTGGCCCTTTTCACCTAAATGATCATAGGTTGGGTCAGTGTAGGGATCAGACAACGGCTTTTTGTCACCTCTTGGAATATGATCATAATCTGTATCCTCGTTCACCACGGGAGTAAATGAAGTATGTTTAAAATGTTCATAATTTGGATCTAATGGTTCCTCTTTTCCCAAATTATCTGCTGTTGTCTTTGTGCTGATGTGGTCATATTCCGAAGGTTTACCTTCTCCCTGCCGTCTGAGGTTCTTCGGTTTCACTACACTGTATTTGCCTTTCGAATCAAATGGCTGAGTTTTTGGATCTGATTTAGGTTCTAGCTTAAAGCTGGATTCCCAGGGTTCACAGTAGCCAGATCCAGGTTTTGGTTTGACGCTAAAATCGTCGTCAATGATATGATAGTTTGACTCCTGGTTTGGTGATGCCTTGTTAAGTGGACTACCAACTGGACCGATAGAATCGGAGCTAAATTCATGGTCTAGGTATGTGTAGTCTGTCTTATCTTTAGTCGATGGGGTAGTGGGTTGTGTAGCAGCGTTGATTCCAAAATCATTGTCAATGTATGTGTAGCCCGTCTCCTCTTCTGGTGCTGTAGAGCTAGAAGCTTTAGCAGTAAAATCATGGTCTATGACTGTGTAGTTTGTATCATGTTCGGGCGATGCCGTGTTTGGTGACTTAGCACGATCTATGTCTTGGTAGTTCGACTCCACTGTTGGTGTTGCAATGTTTAAAGATTTAGCAGTAAAATCATGACCAATACCTTTGTAGGTTAGCTCATCGTTTGGTGAGGTATTTGACGGACCACCAGCTGGTTTCCTGCCCTTGGTTGAGTTCTGTAAGAATCTATCATCGATAGTGTGATAAGATGATTCGCGTTTATTTGTATCGCCATCTTGTATAGTATCATATTCAGATTCCCTCTTGTTGTTTTTATTATTTTTATCACCTGATATACTTTTCCTACGTCTGGAAAATAAATATCAACAGGATGTTACAGTCTTATAACAATTATTTCAAAATGCCTACAAGGTGCGCGCGTGATAGTAGCGAGATTCGCAAACGTACATTGTACTTTTCGTCATCTACTGAGTTAGTGAAGACAATGATATGCCATGCAGTGTGCTATGGGGAACATTGTACAGAGACGTTAAAGAGAGAGAGAGAGAGAGAGAGAGAAAGAGAAAGAGAGCGAAATGGAGTTTAACGACCACTCCATGCCACATACCCTCGCAAACACAGCCGCAAGCCAGAGGTGACCGGCCAGCTTGAGGTCGAAGCGCGGCACTCTAGAACACTAGGCCATTCCCCCCCCGCCCCCGAGACGTTAAACCTCATTACTGATATACTTGATAATGCAGTAAACCACTTCTTGACTACCACACGTTAACTTGTAGCATAAGGAATTATTATGCGTATATAAATTAAACCAAAGCTCATTATACAATAAAAAGCCACCACCACCGACAGCGTAGCATTAACTTACCTGATTACACAATAAACAGCCACCACCACCGACAGCGTAGCATTAACTTACCTGATTATACAATAAACCACCACCACCACCAATATAAATACCATAACAACAACAACACAACCAACTATTAAACCCAATTGATCTGAAGAACCCTGAACTGTTCCTGGAACTAACAAGTTTTTTGAGATTAGATAATTATTGGTAAATCAATTATACCGTATATAAGAAGCAGACTATAAAATTTCCCAATCGCTTTCTGGGTTGAACGATTGCTTCCTCTACCAAAACATATGTTCTACCTTTTGTAATTTATGACATCCATAAGGTTTTGTAATGTGAACTTCAATCATTGGATAACTCTTGGTTAATCAGTACAAACCATCACACTGTAAAAACCTATGTATTTTATGAACCAGTAACATAGTTTATAACTGACCAGTCTGTTTCCAAACAGTAACAAACAACCCAATGGTATCGCTGTTACGGAATATTTTATTCAGATTGTCTGAATGGGATTGGGGAACAGACTTAGCCTATGTAAAACCCCTCTTCCTAAATAATTTGTATATATAATATTAATGAAAAATGGTTAACACATACATCTTATAATATAAACATAATAAAATGGGTGAAAAATGTACAGTATATATATAGTAGTTAATAATTATACATATATGCAAGCAAAGTGACGATTAAGTAATAATAAGCATCATTTCGATAGACTGGCAAAGATTATACAAAAAATATTACTTGAAACGAGATGAGTTTAGAATCTGTTTGACATATCAATAAACTTATTATGGGCCATGTTAAAAATATTAGTATTAATTTCAAGACTGTAGTTACAATTAATAACCTACCTGGACTTGGCGGTAAATATCTGGTACAAGCAATGCTTGGTCCTGAAAATATCGTTAAAACCTGGTAAATGAATCATTAACTAACAGTTAAATATATCTTTAACTAACAGTAAATTCGATATGAACTCGTGAGTAAATATTTGGCAATCCAGTTATAGCCACGTGGTTTCAAATAACAATACACAGATTTTTAATCATTTGAGTAACAGCGAAATTTTTGAATGACATAGAAATTTTCCTACCTCCATAAACTTTAATCCACATGAAATTCTCCCCTCCGCCTGTGATGTCCTCAATTTGAACTGTTATAGTTTCTCCAGATACTTTTAACTCTGGACCAAGACTAATTACATCTGTAGAACAGTTTAATAAATCTTGGTTCCGTGAAGAAAATATTTGAACTTTACTACACGACTTTACACTCAAGATGATAAAAACACTTTCTATTTGAACTGTTTGTAAACTTGTAAGACTACAAGAAAGGTTACCATTGTGTTGCTGATTGGAGATATAAAGGTAGGCTTCATCTGGTAATATTGTAGTATCAATATTTATAATATCAAAGGTAAGATTATCTGAAACAGAAAATGCTTGGAAAATAAAAATGTATCTTAATACTGAACCCCTGGACATATTTCAAAGTTTTGGAGTTGATATGAAAAAAAGGCACTAACAAAGACATCAGGAAAGAAGAGCAATATTATCTTTTTTTTAAAATATTATCGTTAAATATTTTCAAAAATGCTTTAATATTAAATGTTTTAATATATTCTTTAAATATTCACAAAATGTTTTAATATTAAATGTTTTAATATATCCTATAAAAGTTTAATATCTCCCTTAAATGTTTTAATATAGTATTTAAACTGTGTAATATTTTGTAATATTCTTTTAATGTTTTAATGGACTCATTAGAGTTTTTGATTTATTCCTTAATGATTGGTCATATTCTTTCTGCCGAAAAAAACCCGAAATCTTAATGTGTAAATAATCTGATATTGTCCTTATAAAATGAATAAAATGAAAGTAATAATGTACCTGGTATACATATATAAGGATAGTAGATATAATTATAATCAACACCGGGTGTGTAAGGCGAAGTGAGGCTACAGGTACGTTTATTAGAACAGTTTTTATAAACTTGCAAAATATCGTTTCGATCAACAGGTGAATGTCCATCCGTTTTATTTCTTCTACAACATTTTTTGTCGTCACATGAGCTTGTATCTAGACTCGCATTACAGGACGGGTTAGACTTTGTACCATAATGTATTTTACGTTTCTGGTTTCTTTCATCTATTGATATAGCTTGACCTTCATCACAGGTCAAGGTGTGAGTGGAACACGGTGATCTTGGTTGTTCATAGCAACCAGTCTCTGAAAGACATTCATTCACTTGAGGAGCTGAAATATGATAATAACAAATGGTTAGACAAAATAGATTTCGATTTTATTTTCTTTATAACAATACAGCCAAGCAAATACCAGAGTGTGCTCAGTATATGATACTGTTATTTTTCTTCACAACAACTAGACAACTAGACACTAATCGATACTTGGTTGGAAATCTGCTATATGATTATTGTAGTCAACAGAAACATGACCATGTTTTTATTCTTGTTCTTATATCTAGTGGCAGTCCTTGGAAATATGGAAACTATTCATTCGTCAAATAGACACCATATCCAATCGGATCCCATTACGTCTACAATAATAAATACACGTATAGAAGCTTGGGGGAATTCCTTTTATACTCACATGAAGCAGTACAAGCAGCACAGTCATCACAGGTTATACTTATATTTGAATCTGTAAAAGATAGATTATATGATGCAAAATTTGAATTCGTACTGTGATATGTATATACAAATTATATGGTAAAATTTGTGTGCCATATGCTAATGTAGGTGTTCTCCCCAATTGTGAGGCCAGAGCTGAGATTCAATGACAAAGCGTCCCAACTGTCAGACCCAGTAACTGATTGTCTGCGGAACTATTATAGCTGTAGTGTTTATTCTATTCTTACTTGATTTTATAAGTATCCAGATATAACCATCTTCCTCAACAGGCAAATTGTCAAGTACAACATGGTAAATCGTTGCTCCAGAAATTGAAAGTTCTTCAGAACCATAGAATATACCACCTTCATCTATACATCTTAATAACGTCTGATTCCCAGAATAAATCTTCACGTTGTAACTTGATTCTTCTGTCAGATCAATGTAGACACTTTTGATGTTTATTGGTTCAGTACTAGTTATATTACAACATCTAGTAATTGTTGTACCCGTAGTTTGTGTTTTACCAGAGTAATATAAATAACCTTGCAATGGAGAACTGACATTGGTGATCTCCATCATACTGTACATCAGATCAGCTGAAAATAAAACATATATTGGTAGTAATATGATATTGTATATCAGTCCAACTGAAAATAAATAGAGATAACAATAATGCACATTGTAAACAGAATACAAAACAAACAAAATGAAAATAACGTTTCACGTATTGTCTATTTATGGTAGTGTAGCTTGACCTGATGCCTTAATCAGAATAATTGTGTACCATAGGCGTACGAGCGTAAAGGATTGAGGCCTGCGTATAGTGGGATTTCCGTTACTAACCGACGTTGCTTATTCCTGGGTTAGAATAGCAGAAAACGCATATTCGGCAGCTAAATTTTCCAAATTACCTTGCGGGGGGGGGGGCTAGACGGCAGTTAAATTTTCACAATTACCCTTTTGAAGGGGGGGGCTAGGTGTCTGTAACCCGAAAAAAATGCCCCCTAACAATCATCAAACCCGTACGCCTAAGGAATGATAAATTAAAACAACCTGCACAAAAACATTCTTTAGTTATAATTAGTGTTACATCTACTGCAGTAATACAATTATCAGGATAATATGAGACTGTATATAGAAGACTTACCTGGAATACAGCTATATGCATAACGTATATAATCATAATCAGTATCAGGACTGTAAAGAGATGTGAAGGTACAAGTTGGTTGATTTGAACAGTTTCTATAAACTGACAAACGATACGATTGGTTTACTGGTGTAAAATCTGCAATCTTTTCTCGGCGTCTACAACATCTTCCGTTACATATTGCCTCCTTATCTCGTTGACAGACATGCGAGACATTTTTTATGTGATATGCAATGTTAGGACGAAACTTATTAAAAACTATAACTTCTTTATCTGGACAAGCTAGAGTATGTTGTGAACATGGTGATTCTGGTTGGCTATAGCAACCAACAGTGATAACACCATCAACAATAACAGACACTTCTGGAATACAAACCAATTTTGCGATGAAATTTTAACTAACTATGTTAATATGTCAATTCATACTCTGTACCTGCCAATTAAGCCCATAACTAAGATCTGTAATTTCCAGTTCTTTGTAGAGATGTGGCTTTTTTAAAAATGAAAATAGATATCAGTTCCCGGTCCAAGTGTACAACACCGGGCAAAATGTTTAGCAAAATCAGGATTAATATATGGTAAGAGGTCACAATAGAGTCTAAAAGTTAAAGTTGTTTAAATTCTTAAAGTGGCGATCACGATGGCATTTTCAAGATAATCAAAAATATTCCTGCTCAAAATAACATGTTTATAAAACAAATTATCAAACGTCGTGCTTAAAAAATTCATGTGGGCGGTAGACAGTGATACATTTTCTTACCCATCATTGTATATACATGATTTGTATCTTGTTTACAAACACATTATTTTTCTCCATGTAACGACGATAATAATGTGACATAAGAGAATATAGACGTAAAAAATTTCTCAATATCATACAATTTAAAGTAACAAAACATCTATTCAAAAGTCATTACCCAAATTAATTCCAATATAATAGTTGTCGCGCATATTACCTGTTATTAGAAGGAGTAAATACTTGATGATATTATACATGGTGATATTTTTTCGTCTTCATCTATTTAAGTTCATCTCCCTTATTCATTGGTGTTTCTGCCTACTGTGTCCTACCATATTCGAGAATGAATTTAATCTTTATTCAGCGGTTATTTCTAAGGTTTAGTGTACTTGTTTTTAAATTAGTCATTAATAAACATGTGTAACATAAATTTAAAACATAATAATCAATCAATAAGTATTCAACTAACACACGGGATCATTTCTAGTGAAATCAACGTACATGACACTAGTTAATCCTGGAACATATACAGGCAACGTACGTCACACTAGTTAATCCCAAAACAAACACCAGGTATTTTAGCTAATACTTTACCCGAAATCAAGACATGATGCCAAAGCTAATCGTCAACGTGAAATCAGTAGACAACACACTTCGAAAGTGTTTGACCATAATACACTAGTAACGTAATTAATGCTGGTAATAATACACAGTGTAAAGGTAATATCTGGCATTATCACTATAATACAGTTACATCTCATACATAGGAGATATGTATCGTTAATCTTCACATCGGTTATATTTTTCTTCTAGACATATTGATACATTCCTCAGTCGAAGATGATTTCTTGAAACCCCTGTACATCCAGATGACCAAAAACAGTACATAACTTTTAAATTGATACAATACGTGTATCAATCGTGAGTCTTTCGTGAGAGCAATGTCGGTCTCATTTTTCGAGGCAAATAAAATAGTTGACAAGTTGACTGTGTAAAATATTTGTATTTAGGCCAGTTATATTAATAGCATTTAACCTTCCTGGTTAGAGTCTCTCCATATTAAACAATTAACATTTCTCCTTTGTTGAAAACTATTGTATTCGACGATATGAAGGAAAATGGTTTGTAAAGATTTGATAAAGAGTATTAATCGTGATATCTTAAAGAATAGATAAACAATTTATATACCTGCTGTACAAAGAATTTGGCAGCCACGAAAGGTAAATAATATAAACTTAAGTCGAGCGCTCGAGATAATTAAGTCATGCGCTCGAGATAATTAAGTCGTGCGCTCGAGATAATACAACCGGGCACGTCTCTACCGATGTTTTAAGCTATATGATTTGTGCATTATATTCGATGATAAACTTGCAGAATAAAGATTCATTTGTCTATTTTTTACAGTCCATCCAAAGCTCATCCAAAGCTGCAGTTACGGAGCGGATACCCCCACCCACACCCACACACACGCACACTCCACCCCATAAGCATCACCTCCACTAAATATTTCCCGTTATATTTAACCCCTTCCAAGTGGGGAGTATATCGCATATTATTTTACGAATTAATTATTGTATATATCGATGTTACAGAGTTTTGCTATGAGAGACTGGCATTTCCTCTAGAACAGGGCGGAGGGTTTGACAAGGACAGTTGTCTAGTCTTTCTGATCGGACAAAAAACCGAGGTCCCGTGTACACGTAAAAGATCCCTTGGCAGTTGGAATTCGATATAAACAAGTCTTGATAGCATTATACTTCATATAACGTTCGGATTTCAACCCCTTTTTTCACCGAGGTCGCATTAGTCTTTTTGGGGACATTCCCGTAAATATCCATGTGAAGGAGAACATATAAATGTTTTGAATCATATATTATTATATCTTCATATGGACTAATTTATTATCTAATTGTCTGCGTTCCAGAGAGTCATCCAGTTTTATACTTCCATTTTCAATATTTAGAATAGTTGGAAAAACTTCAGTTTTTTTTTTCATTTCATATAAGGAATGATTCATCGCAAGGTTTTTCGTGGTCTCTTTAAGTCCAGCAGAGATAATTTGAATGGTTGATTGGTCATATCGTGGCCCAAAATATGACCTTTGTCACCAGTTTGTCGCCTTTGAACCAGTCTTAAGCCAAGTGTGTTCAACTTTTGACACGTTTAAGTAATATTTGTGACTTTCTGGCCTGGTTAGCCAGTTTTTAGGCTTTGTTTCAGCTATATCCTCAATCCCCATTACAAGATTCAAAAACTGACCTTTGTCAATTTTGAAGCAGTCTTAAGCAAGGTTTGTTCAACGTTTGTTGCTCTTAAGTGATATTTTGGTTTCATGACTTGGTTAGCTAGTTTTTAGGCTTTGTTTCAGTCATGGACTGTAATTACGGCCACTAATTAATGCTAATTATTAAGCTCTTAAATAGCATTAGCACAACATTTTATGATCTTAACTCATGCATTATGTTTCAAAGTGTTAAGTATGAAATCCTTGCAAACAAATTGTGGATGGACATTGAATTTTAACTCCCATTACATTTGAGAGGGTTAGGGGGAGCACTTCCAGGCATACGCACAGGTTACAAAACTTAAGATTTGCCTTTCCATAATGATCTAGGTGTAAATATGTGTTGGAAACTTCAAACCTTTTGGACTCAATATTTTGATTAAATCCTACTGGGCTCCCGGGTTATATATTGGAACTATACACCTCAGTCCAGTGATAAATCACAACATTATTATTTACCTATGTGTATGGTTAGCTAACATACTTTTATTGTACATTCTACAATTGATATTATGCATGTCTATTGCATAAATATGTGGGTATTGAATGAATACAAATAATACGTGACAAAAAATATACGAGTCTCTTTTTAGTTTTCGAACCTCCACTTTAATACCAGTTCTGCACATTAACTAGTATGTATTGAGTGTGTTAATTTTGCCCTATATATTAACTAGTATATGGTGTGTGCTGATTTCAAGGTGGATATTTACGTATATATGGTGTGTCGATTTTAGATCAAATATTAACTAGTATGGTTTGGGGATTCCAAGTTGAACATCAACTAATATGATGTGCGTATTTTACTTATTTCAGGTTGTGCAGTAACTGCATACCGTGATAGAATTATACACCAACAAGTATTATTATATTGTGAACGAGTGATAACCATTTAATTGGGATAGTAGATATTTGAAACGAGTTTATCACCACCATGTATAATATGATCAAGTATTTATTACTTATAACAACAGGTGAGATAACTCTTTTATTGGTATGAATAATTTGTTACCCGTCCACGTTTTCGTAAGGCTGGTGCCTTTCTATATGAATGGCCAAGAAGGTAGCAAAGAGGTAATTAACATCCCAACTGTTTCAGATACGCAAATACATTTATTGGGCGTGGCTGACCAACAGCGACCTTTTGGCATATTCAGGAGTGAGTTAATCCCCAAACTGACTACTCAGCAGGATATATTTTAGGAAACCCAATGAACATTTTTATTGGAGATGTGTAATAAAACCAATTTCGAAGGCAATGTGAACAACCACTATTGGCGTCCCCAAACGCTATACTTAAGGACTTGCATTTTGGGGTTTCCGGTCATATATCTACTAAGTCCAGGCCTCTAATATTTTGTACTCAAGTTATTTCATTTTTGCTAGCCCTGGACTATAGCAAGGGGATGAAAAATATCCAGCGTCGAACCTTGGATGCATGATATGTCCACTCTGTTCACATAACATATGATTTCCTCCCACAGCTAAAGACCCAAACGCGCAAGCGAATTATTGAAATAAAATTAAAAACCATATGTTAGTCCCGTGGACTTGTGTCGAGTGGACGTTAAACCCCATCTCTCTCTCGCTCTCTCTCTCTCTCTCTCTCTCCCTCTCTTTCTCTAATGGTTGCTATAGACAACCAGAATCACCATGCTCACATCATACTTTAGCTTGTCCAGAAAGAGAAAGCACTGAAAGTTATGGATCTTAGATAGGACTATATGGACAGAAACCGAGTATGACGTCTTCACCGCTACCATGGTATTGCCATATTAACATAGGTAGTAAAAATTTCATTGCAAAATTGGTTTGTATTTCAGCAGTGTTTGTTATTGTTGATGGTGTTATCACTGTTGGTTGCTATAGCCAACCAGAATCACCATGTTCACAACATACTTTAGCTTGTCCAGATGAAGAAGTTATAGTTTTTAATAAGTTTCGTCCTAACATTGCATATCACATAAAAAATGTCTCGCATGTCTGTCAACGAGATAAGGAGGCAATATGTAACGGAAGATGTTGTAGACGCCGAGAAAAGATTGCAGATTTTACACCAGTAAACCAATCGTATCGTTTGTCAGTTTATAGAAACTGTTCAAATCAACCAACTTGTACCTTCACATCTCTTTACAGTCCTGATACTGATTATGATTATATACGTTATGCATATAGCTGTATTCCAGGTAAGTCTTCTATATACATTGCATATCACATAAAAGATGACTCGAATGCCTGCCGCCAAGATAAGAAGACAATATGTAACGGAAGATGTTGTAGACGCCGAGAAAAGATTACAGATTTTACACCAGTTAACCAATCATATCTTTTATCAGTTTATAGAAACTGTTCAAATCAACCAACTTGTACCTTCACATCTCCTTACAGTCCTGATACTGATTATGATTACATACGTTATATATATAGCTGTATTCCAGGTAAGTCTTCTATATACAGTCTCATATTATCCTGATAATTGTATTACTGCAGTAGATGTAACACTAATTATAACTAAAGAATGCTTTGGTGCAGGTTGTTTTAATTCATCATTTCTTGGGCGTACGGGAATCTGAAACAATTTCGGGTAACAGACGTGTAGCACCCCCCCCCCCCCGCAAGGTAATTTGCGTTTTTCTGGTATTCTAGCCCATGAGTTAAGCCACGTCAAAGTTTCTAAAGTTTCCAATCGGTTTGTAACGGAAATCCCACTCTATGCAAGCCTGAATCCCTTAGGCACGTACGCATATGGTACACAATTATTCGGATTAAGGCATCATGTCAAGCTAAGCTACCATAACATAGACAATACTTGAAACGTTATTTTCTTATTGTTTTGTTTTGTATTCTGTTTACAAAGTGCATTACTGTCATCTCTATTTATTTACAGTTGATCTGATATACAATATCATATTACTACCAATATATCGTCGCTGCGCTATCCAAATCTCGTATGTCGATTTATGCAACTTTTCAGGGGAAACAAAAAACATTATAAAAATATTACTACTAAACCAAATTCTACAATTTTTTCACACAATGACTTATTAACTAAACATGAATTATTGCATGTACTGGGGTGGGGGTGGGACACCTATGACGTCATAAACCAGACATACGATAATTTGACGCATTTAATTTTCTCCAAAATTGGACATACGAAGTTTGGATATGATGCATATGTCCCAAAAAACGATGTACGATAATTTGTCGATAACAAAACGGGCGTGGTCGTATACCATTACGTGGTTAAAATCCTTATTCTGGCTTGAGTATCTCGATGTCATTCATTTGATTAGTGAGACACGTTTATTAAAGATAAATGAAGTGAAATGGAGTTTAACATCCAACTTTTCAGCACTATCCAGATTAATGAAACGGGTCAAAATGAGTCAAAATGGCTCAGTGAGAAAGGCTCTTACTCGCTAACCTGGGTGTACTGGTCTTAGCACGGATTTCCCGTGTCCTCTCCCATTGTGAGGCCTGACTAGCAACACAATCTAGTCGTTCGGATAGGAAGAAAACCCGAGGTCTCGTGTACAGTTGTAATTTGAATTTAAAGTAGGCTTTTGTGCCACTGCATAACCTTTGATTTCCGCTTTTTTCTGACATTATGATTTTCTATTATTTCATTATCTTCATTTATTTCATTATCTTCATTTATTTCATTTGCTTTATTATCTTCAATTATTTCAATATCTTCAGTTATTTCAATATCTCCAGGCATTTCAGTTATTTCATTATCTTCAGTGTGTGATCTAGCCATATACCTACATCCCAATCCGGATCTTTTGATAATGTCATCAGAGTCTGAAAGTGTGTCACTTAATTCATAAATTTTATCTTCTAGGCTATTTTCTACATTTCCGTTCCCACTAGTATCGAAAAGCTTATCTATTGTGGAGACATTTAAACCGATTTCATCATAACTGGAATCACTGTGCCCTGAATACAGTTCGAGTTGGAATGTTTGAAGCAACACCTCTATTTCTGGCTCTCATATTTTCTATTTCGGGTTGTTTTAAGTGTTCGAATTTTATTTTATTTGAGTGGATTGGGGTAGAATAAAGGTTTAAATCATCTGAAAAGTCATCCCCAAGCTGCATTTCCATTAGTACGGATCCGGTCCGGTTGCGGATACGGAAAAAAAACCACTTTCATAGAATTTTAGTAACAGTGCTTCCTCGTGTGCGGGTGCGGATACGGTTCTCTGTGCGGCGTCCGGTGCGGTTTTTCGGTACGGAAACGCATGCGGAACCGTGTCCGTAAACACACATAGGGAAACACAGTTTGGGTATAGCTCGCACGGCAAAAAGCTAAAAATAGGTTGGAGAAAGATACCAATTTTCACCCTTTCTTGGACACGTGCCAACTTGAAAAGAGATCCCTCCCGCTTGAAAAACCGAATATAAGGAATACACAACCTGCCGTGTGTCATAACTGCTCCCGGACCGGAGCCGAACTGGACCCGTACTAAAGGAAATACAGCTTCAAGCTGCATTTCCTTTAGTACGGATCCGGTCCGGTTGCGGATACGGTAATAGAATTTTCTATAATTAGTAAGAGTGTTTCCTTATGTGCGGGTGCGGATACGGTTCTCTATGCGGCGTACGGTACGTTTTTTCGAAACGGACCATGTCGCGTTCGGTCATGCGGAACCGTGTCCGTAAAGACCCATAACGCACATAAGGAAACACAGTTTGGGTAGTCCGCACGGCAAAAAGCTAAAAATAGGTAGGGAAATTCCAATTTTCGCACTTTCTTAGACACGTGCCATGTTGAAAAGAGAGCCCTTCCGCTTGAAAAACCGCATATAAGGATACACAACCTGCCGTGTGTCATGTCTCTTTCCTGGACCGGAAATACAGCTTGATCCGGTCCAGTTGCGGATACGGAAATAATCACTTTCATAGAATTTTAGTAAGAGTGTTTCTTTATTTGCCGGTTCGGATACGGTTCTCCATGCGGCGTCCGGTACGATTTTTCTAAACAGACTTTGTTGCGATCGGTACGGAAACGCATGCGGAACCGTGTCCGTAAACGCAAATAACGCACATAAGGAAAGGCAGTTTGGGTAGCTCGCACGGCAAATAGCTAAAAATAGGTAGGGAAATGTAAATTTTAGCCCTTTCTTAGACACGTGTAATGTTGAAAAGAGAGCCCCTCCGCTTGAATAATCGCATTTAAGGACACACAAGCTGCCGTTTGCCATTTCTGCTCCGGACCGGAGCCGTACTAAAGGAAATGCAGCATTATTCGAATTAGTAGCAATCAAACTCGTCGCTTTTGGTGCTTGGCCATATTTACGAGTATCTGACCCCTTGATAAGGCTTTTGGCAGACGAGTAGAGATATACTGATGTAGATTAAAAAGACAGAAACCGTTCTGAAATTTAAAAAAAAAAATAAGTCAAATTGTCGTATCTCTGTGCGTTATTCGCCGATGGGGTATACCACTCATCGGTGTCGTTAATGTCAAATTATCGTATATCAGAATTTCCCACTAATATCTTACTTATCAGTGTGTTATCAGTAAAAGATGCACGTATTTATTAAATAATGATAGTATGTACTGTAATATATTTTATATTTAGCCAATTTTATACAAATTGTAACTAAATAGGTTAATCAAAGTATTTCTAATTGTATTCGATATATATGCAAAATATTGACTTACTGTTTAAAGAAATTTAAGTTTCCTGTCTCGATTAGTTATGGTTTACCTCATACAGCATTTAAAAGTGACTTCAAACTACACAAAACATCCATGTCGTCTGATTTTGCCACGTGGTACCGAGATACGATATTTTGTCAGAAATACGATGTTTTGTAGAAATTAATTTTGGCGAATCAGATTCCGAGAAATTGTCATATGCTCGAAAATCCTATTTCTAATTGGCGTAGAGGTACGAACTTTTGATAGATGGTGCGCGGCGGGAATTTGATTCTGATCAAGCAAAAATGTAAATTTGGCAAAAAACCGAGATACGAGGTTTGGATAGCACAGCGACGATATGTTTTATTTTCAGCTGGTCAGATGTACAGTATGATGGAGATCATGGACGTCAGTTTTATATATCAAGGTTATTTATATTACTCTGGTAAAACACAAACTACGGGAACAAAACTTACTAGATGTTGTAATATAACAAGTACTGAACCAATACATGTAGAAAGTGTCTACATTTATCTGACAAAAGAATCAAGTTACAACGTGAAGATTTATTCTGGGAATCAGACGTTATTAAGATGTATAGATGAAGGTGGTATATTCTATGGTTATGAAGAAGTGTCAATTTCTGGAGACAAGATGTACCATGTGGTACTTGACAACTTACCTGTTAAAGAAGATGATTATATCTGGATTGTTATAAAATCATGTAAGAATAGAATGAACACTATAGCTATAATAGTTTTGTAGGCAGCAGTTACCGGGACTTACAGACGCTTTGTATGGCCTCACAATAAAGTGTGCCTATTAGCATATAGCACACATATTTTAACATTATAATCTGTTTATCCGTATTATATTGCATATTCAAATTTTATAATCTATCTTTTACAGATACAAATATAAGTATAACCTGTGATGACTGCGCTGCTTTTGCTGCCTCAGGTGAGTATAAAATGAATTCCTCCAAGCTGCTAGGCGTGCACTTATTATTGTAGACGTAATGGAATCCGATTGGATATGGTCTCTATTTGACGAATGAATAGTTTCCATATTTACAAGGACTGCCACTAGATATAAGAACACGAATACAAACATGGCCGTGTTTTTGTTGACTACAATAATCATATGCAGATACCCAACCAAGTATCGATTAGTGTTTAGTTGGTATGAAGAAAAACAACACCATCATGTACTGAGCACACTCCGGTATATTTTTAGCTGTATTGTTATAAAAAATTAAAATCGAAATCTATTTTATCTAACAATTTGTTATAATCATATTTCAGCTCCTCAAATGAATGAATGTCGATCAGAGTCAGGTTGTTATGGAGAAACAAGATCGCCATGTTCCACACACACCTTGTCCTGTGATTACGGTCAAGTTATATCAATAGATGAAAGAAATGAGAAACGGAAAATACATTATGGTACCAAGTTGTATCCGTCCTGTAACCCTAGTCTAGATACCGCATCATGTAACAACAAAAAATGTTGTAGCAGAAATATAGCAGATTTACACTCACCTGTTGATCGTGACGATATTTTGCAAGCTTATAAAAACTGTTCCAATAAACGTACCTGTAGCCTCACTTCGCCTTACACACCTGGTGTTGATTATAATTATATCTACTATCCATATATATGTATACCAGGTAAATTATTACTTTCACTTCATTGTTTTAGAAGGACAATATCAGGTTATTATTGAACGTTACGACTACTTTATATTGCTGTAGATGGAATACGAAGAATACATTTATAAGTTTCAAGAATATATTAATAAGTTTAAAAACATATTACAAAGTTTACTTAAATAATCATTAAAAGGTTTACGGAAAATATTACAACGTTATACGAATTATTAAATCATTGTAATAATATATAACAAAAGTTAAAGAGAGAGAGAGAGAAATGGGGTTTAACGTCCACTCAACACAAACTAGGTCATTTCGGGACTAACATATGGTTTAATTTTATTTCAATAATTCGCTTGCGCGTAGGGGTCTTTAGCAGTGGGAGGAAACCGGAGTGCCCGGAGGAAACCCACGAGGTTGAGAAGGCGCCCCTACCTCCATGCCACATACGCTCACACCAGGGCTCGAAACCACAGCCGCAAGCCAGAGGTGACCGGCCAGCTAGAGGTCGAAGCGCGGCACTCTAGACCACTAGGCCATCCCAACCCCCTCACAAAAGTTAAAGAATTACGAAATATTTAAGGAAAATAATACAAAATATACATTAAAACATTCTTACAAAGTTTAAATAATATTTAAATAATAAATTGAAATATTATTTATTTCATACCTCTACCATTCCAGATAATCTTACCTTTGATATTATAAATATTTATGTTACAACATTACCAGATGAAGCTTATCTTTATATCTCTAATCAACAACCATACAGTGGTAACCTTTCTTGTAGTCTTACAAGTTTACAGACAGTTCGAATAGAAAGTGTTTTTATCTACTTGAGTGTAAAGTCATGTCGTAAAATTCAAATATTTTCTTCATGGAAACAAGATTTATTAAACTGCTCCAAACAGGGAATTAGTCTTGGTCCAGAGTTAAAAGTATCTGGAGAAAATATAACGGTTCAAATTGGTGACTTCACAGATGAAGGAGAGAGTGTAATGTGGATTAAAGTTAATGGAGGTAGGACAGTAAAATATTTTGTCTTGGCATTTCCAACCACGTTGTTATTACAAATGGGGCAGAGCTGGGTTTATATATCATTCTAACAGTAATAAACTGTATATTGTTATTTCGGAACTATATCTCAGTGACAAAATACCAAATATTTACTGTTAGTTGACGTAATACTTAACCACGTATACACAGTATATTCATCTTCTGCTGATATTTTATTTACCATATTATTAATGATATTTCCAGGACCGGGCATTGCATGTACCAGACATCTACCACCAAGTCAAGGTAAGCTCTACTATTGGGTCTGTTCATTATAGAGAAATGTTCCAGGTTTCGGAAATGAAACGTTGTTTAACGACCTACATCACCTCTAAAGAACACCTGTCGTAATAGGAGTTTTAACAATTTGTTGTTTTGTTAACAGTGATATAATAGTTAACAAATGGTTAGATCTGAGAATTATCCACTGGTTTAACATCATATTAAAAGAACATAATGCAGAGGTAGCAATCCTTCAATCCCGAATGCGGTTTGAACAATTTAGAGTCTGTTTTGATAATCAAAACCTATTCTACCAGAAACTGAGGAAATTGGGGATAGACTGCATAAACCCCTCTCTCGGTTACAATGACATAATATTACAATAGGGTGAGAAAAATAGATACAAAATGAAAATAAAACATATACACATAAATTTAATGTATATTTAAAATTCGCTCATAGTTTTCTTTTTACGATATAATGGATCTACGTATAATTATCGAATCTCAACAATGTGTTAGTTTCGGGGGATCACGTTGGCTAAATGGATAAGGCGCTGGTTCGCTAGCCTGGAGGTCGGGTGTTCGATCCCTGTATTGGTCGAAAGAGTTCATCTCGATATTCCGGCGTGATTTCCCCTTGTCAGTGATGCAGAAGGAGGGCCTGACAAGGACAGCTGCCTAGTCGTTCGGATGGGACTAAAAACCGAGTTCCCGTGTACACATTGGAGTGCACGTAAAAGATCCCTTGGCAGTTGGAATTCGATATAAGAGTAGGCCGTAGCGCCGCTGCCTGGGCAAAATTTCCCTCATAGCACACTGTGATTTCCCCTTGTCAGTGATGCAGAACGGAGGGTCTGGCGAAGACAGCTGTCTAGTCGTTCGGATTAGATGAAAAACCGAGGTCCCGTGTACAGTTGGAATTCGATATAAAAGTAGGCTGTGGCGCCGCTGCCTGGTCAAAATTTCCCCCATAGCACACTGTATGGCGCATGCCCGTCTTTCATTAGCCCAGGTTAGGTGCAAGAGAGTAGGACGTTAAACTCTATTTAATTTCATTTCATTTTTGTTAGTTTCAGGAACACTTCCTGGCACTGCAGATCAGTTGGGTTTGATAATTGGTTGTGTTGTTGGTATTGTGGTAGTCGTACTGGTAGTGGTGGCTGTTTACTGTATAGTCAGGTAATTTATATAACATGAAATACTGTCTTAAAGGATGCAATAGGGTTTAATACAAAGCCCAGCTTAACAGGAGCGGGACCTGGGCCTGACTAGAATTACGGGGCCCCTAAGGCAACGAATAGATTATTTCATATCCTTTTGAATGGCATGCATGCGTAACACACAATTAAACGGTCTGTACTAGCCTACAAGAATAATTACATAATATCTGATTACATATGAAGCCTAGACCGATCACGAAGTTGAACTTCACAGAGAAGGATGGGGGATAGCTCAGCGCCACTAAATCGATTACCGTGAATCGTGAATATTTCATCTGGAATTTGAATTTTTCTCTGTTTGTTATGAACCCTGGGCCTGGGCCGCTTAGGTCCATGCCTATGCTAGGCTTTGGTTTGATGCCGGTGCATCATTTCCCTCTTGCATTGGCCCATTTGCTACTGTGAGACAATTATTGTCAACAGCGGCGATGTACTAACATAAGATCTGTTTATGTTTCATTACCTGTATGACGTGTCATTTTACAATTGTTCTAGTGGTAAATCAGACTTATTCTGTTAGGATCAGCCCCACTAAAGGGGGGGGGGGTAAATGGGGTTTAACGTCCACTCGACACAAGCTATGTCATTTTGGGACTAACATATGGTTTAATCATTGGGAAGAAACCG
This sequence comes from Patella caerulea, assembly GCA_036850965.1. Taxonomy (NCBI): domain Eukaryota; kingdom Metazoa; phylum Mollusca; class Gastropoda; family Patellidae; genus Patella; species Patella caerulea. The sequence goes on along the minus strand of JAZGQO010000015.1, from coordinate 32,686,796 downwards.
GAGAAAATCCACGAGGTTGGACAGGCGACCCTAATCCTTGTCACGTACCACGCCAGTTGACTCGATGAAAGACTTTATGATACAGCACGCCCGTGCTAACCACCCCCCCCCCCGCCAACCCCCCATTCCCGCTAAAGGTAGAAGGGCGATGGTTTCGTCAGCTGTGTTGATCGCTAATTAAAAATCTATCTATCTTGCTATTTTGCTCTTCAGGAATATCAAACAAAAACGAATTTCACGCGAGGAGCAAAATAATATGGTAGAGACAAGAACGTATGCAGGATTGGTGGACAATGGTGGACCTGAACACGATTATTCAGGCCTGGATAACCGGAATGCATCCGATACGATGAACCATGGTGGACCGGAACATGATTATTCATGCCTGGTGACCCGGAACGCATCCGATACAGTGCACCATGGTGGACAGGAACATGATTATTCAGGCCTGGGCAACCGGAACGCATCCGATATTGTGAACCACAATGGAACGGAAAATGATTATTCAGGCCTAGTGAACGGATCCGATGTCGTGAATAGCACTGGCTCAGAACACGATTATACAGGTCTGGGGAATAGGGACGGATCAGGTACCGTGAACAGCGGTGAACCGGGACATAGCTATATAAACATGGTAAACCGGAACGGGTCACCAACCATGAACAGCGGTGAACCGGAACACGATTATATAGTCATGGCGAATAGGAACGGGTCCGACACCGTGAATAATAGTCAACCAGAACACTCCACTTTTCCAAATGAGACACCACACGATGATACTGGTTTGAGTAAACCGATGCGGGACCAAATAGAATCGTCTACCAATGTTAACTATGAAAATACACGACCCAACACAAATGAGCAGCCTTGTAAGGAGAATACATACCTCAATGTGACCAGTTAGGGAACAGAACTACAACCAACCGATACGAATTAAGATTAAAATGCATATTTTCAATATGGGTCTATTGGAAATTCTGGTTGTTACAAATTGTGTAATATGTGACAATGTAGATATGTTTGCAATATACTATTTCATCTCGCTAACTTTACAAAAAACATGAAAAAAATATATTAAATTGAATAAACCCTCCACCCTCTCTCTGAAGGATAGAACGGTTAGATATAAATATACATATATAAATGTGTTAAGAATATATTTGATAATAGATAATTAAATAATGTCCATATTATATTAGGAATGATTAAATTGTTTGTTATGTATTAAGTATAAAACTCTATCTCGTCTATATAAGAGACGCCATGCCTCATACAATGTGTTCTACAACCCATTGAAAAGTTACGAATGAAATTACAATGATATTATACACCTAAATGTAGGACTAACTAACATACTTTTATTCTGTGATGTATAAAAACTATTCATCTATTGACATACTATTGGGGTATTGAATGCATAAAAATATCCCCTGGCAACCCAACGGTAATCATCTAAAATATTATATTAAAGTCCCATTCTAGCTGTCGAACCGTCACTGGTTTGATATATAACTGCGAGTTTTACTTTAGATATCAAATATTATAGTGCGTGTTTTTTCAGGTTGATTATTAACCTGCATGATGTTCTGCATATTAACTTGTATATTATAAAGTTGCTCCACGTGGAATATTAACTGATATATGGAGTGCTAATGTACATTGAATATTAACTTGTGTGCTCATTTTACATTGATTTAGCCGGTGCCCAGATATAAGGTTGAATGTTAACTAGTGTACTATAACGTTTGATATTAACTGATGTACTTATTTCATGTTTAATATTAACTGCTATAACGTTTAATATTAACTTATGTACTTATTTCATGTTTAATATTAACTTATGTGCTGATATAACTTTGAACATTAACTTATACAGGGTGGGCTCCTTTCACGTTACTTGTGCTGTTTTCACGTTATATATTTACTAGTATGGTGCGCTGTTTTCACGTTATATATTAACGTATATATGGTTTGATTAACGTTATATATTTACTATAATATGGTGCGCTGTTTTCACGTTATATGTTAACGTCTACATGGTGTGATTAACGTTATATATTTACTAGAATATGGTGCCTGTTAAATATTGACATCATATCCGTCAATCAGTTCTTACTATATTGTTATATTGCGATTACCGTTTAATTAGGAGAATCAAAGTACAAATTGATCTGGAATGAAAAATTAACAGACCATTGTGTATATTAGTGAAGATTTTATCAGAAGCGTATATTGTAAACGAGTTCTCACCATGTATAATACCATCAAGTATTTATTACTATTAATGTCAGGTAATATGTGCTATAACTTATATATCAGTATATAAGCAAATGGTATACGTCCGTGTGTCTAAATGTCAGTTGGTCATGGTAGATAACATTTAGATCGGTATTAACAATTTGTTATACATGTATCCCCACCTTTCCTTATGGCCATAGTAAACGAGTTTTGATAGGCTACAAAAAGATATCAGGATGTATACCACTAAACAAGGGCCCCCCTTTTCAAAACTATAAAAAATTTTACGTACTTTGTTCAAATATAATTTGGGTCGTCTGAACTCTATTAAGTGAGGGGCGGGGGTATATAAAAGTCAAAATACGAGTCTTAATACGAAATTTCAAGTATCATGTTCTATCGCTCTTTGAATGTACGAGTTTTAGCTATTTCCTGGCACATCCATGATTACAAGATTTAGAAGTGATAAAACACTCTTTCGTTTGTGCAAAGAAATAATGTGACCTTGTCAGTGATGCACAACGGAGGGCCTGGCAAGGACAGTTGTCTAGTCGTCCGGATGGGATGAAAAACCAAGGTCCCGTGTACACATTGGCGTGCACGTAAAATATTCCTTGGCAGTTGGATTCGATATAAGTGTAGGCCGTAGTGCCGTTGCCCGAGCAAAATTTCCCTCATAGCACACTGTATGATGAATGGCGGCTCCCATTAACCCGGGTTAGGTGCGGAAGAGTAGGACGTTAAACCCCATTTCATTTCATTTCATTACACAAAATAATAAGCCAATTACTACTTTGATTTAATGATAGGTCGGATTATTCCATACAGTTAAATGTTCGAGATGTGTTTTTTGTTATAGATGTGGAAACTTAACCCTGGATTAGCCATACGACGCGCGTGATTTAACTAGTCACGACCATCGAGCGATTTGCTTGTTCGATTCTCCATTATTGAATGGTGACATTGAATGCCAGTGTCGTCTGTTATAATGTTCCGGTTCAATGAATTTTGTGAAATGCTCTGCAAAATTGGTATTTGGAGATTTATATTTTGAAACATACTCGTTTACTGTCTCCAGTGAAATTTAGATATTGGTGACTTTTTTGGTTGGGGCGATTTTCTAAATTAAATGTTATCTTTATATTAAAATACAATTGCCCGGGAAAACAATGTCGCTCGTGGCACACTGCATGGCGTATATGCCCCCTTTTTATTTACCCGTATCGGTGCAGAAGAATCGTGGTACACAGAAAAGAGTGCACCTAAAATAAAATAGAATGGGTTGTGTCTGTTTATGATTCAGGCCCAAGTACGGCCATAACTGTTTGCGTTGTAGGTGAACAGACTACCATCCCACAAAATTAGGTCCACACCTCGGCCATAAATGTTTGCGTTGAGATGAACAGACTACAATCTCATAAAATATATATATATATTTGTTTTTTGCAAATTGAAGGACAGGAAATGAAGTAGGGTTTAACGGCCTGCTATTTGCCTCTGACTGGGGAAAAGTAATGTCGTTGGCCTTGTCATTTGTTATACGAACATTGCTAAATTTTCAGCCAGGGATAAGTTTTCCTTCATACCACACTCTGGGTCTTCATTAGCCCAGTCGGTGCAGCAGAACAGTATGACGACAAACACCATTCATTTAACGCAATAAAAACAAAAATATTTGTTTGTATTTCAGCAATGGTTGTAATTGTTGATAGTGAGATTACAGTTGGTTGCTATAGACAACCATGTTCACAACACACTCTAACCTGTCCAGATCGTAAAGTTGTAGCAGTAGCAGACACTGGTATTAATAAAATCGGATATGGCAGAAAACAGCCTGACGTAGTTTGCCCCCAAGATCAGATGGAATTGTGTCTTGCATATTGCTGTGCAGGCCAAGATATTGCTGACAATACATACGTTTCTGGGTTAACACCAGTTAACCTAACAGATCGTTTATCAGTTTATAGAAACTGTTCAAATCAACCAACTTGTACCGTCACATCTCCTTACAGTCCCGATACAGATTATGATTATATATTGTATCCATACAGTTGTTTACCAGGTATGTCTTCAATATACTGTCGTGCATTGTAGGCCTGATACAAACCATTTATATTACTACTGTGCATTTAACCATAATTATAATTATTCATTAAAGGGACATTGTATAAAATTAGACATAGACAACGAGTTGGCAGTTCTCGCTATAATACCTGTATTCCGAAGGTTTCAGTCAAATTGTGCCACTCTGAACCAAGATCTAAGCGAATCAATTTTAGGCTGATCTCGATCAGCATTATTAAAGTCAGTTGTATGATAAAAAAACAAGGTCTATATTTTCCATTTTTGCGTTTAATTACTGTTCAATTTATTCCAATCTGCTAAATATCACAGGTTAACAATGGAATGGAGGGTTGATAAAAATATAAACGGAAGCATGTTACTCATGCTCGTGGTTAATTCACAATACTTTACTGGCCCAAGGACATTCGTCAACAATACCCACACTGCCATTTTACTATACTATCGTTCATTACAAAGTTCAGATAGTAATCTGGTTAATACTGTCGTACATTTAATAATAATTATAGATGTAAACTAGAGACTATTGATGCTGGTGGTTTTAATTCATCATTATTTGCTGTCCCAAAAATAACTCAATAATACTCTTATTTACTATCCCGTTATATCATCAATGTGTCTTCATTATGTGAGGGGGGGGGGGCTGTATCATACGGCCGAATAATTCAGCAATCGCCACATTGTCATTTTAATTGGTGTGTTTAGCATCCCTATGGGTTTTCATTATATAGGCATGTCGGTGCAAAAGAGATGGATACTAAAATCCGTTTCATTTTAATTTATTTTTTTACAGCTGATGAGATGTACAATATGATGGAGATCGGTGATTTCAGTGCGTTTTATTCCACTCATTTATATTACTCTGGTAAAACACAAACTGCGGGTACAAGAATTACTAGATGTTGTAATATAAGTAGTACTGAACTGATCATCCAAAGTGTTTACATTGATCTGACAGAAGAATCAAGTCACAACGTGAAGATTTATTCTAAGAGACAGGTTTTCCTCCGCGGTGTAGACGGTGGTGGTGGTATATTATTTGGTCACTATGAACTGGAAACTTCCGGAGACCAGATTTACCACATGGTACTTGATAACTTACAAGTCATAGAAGACGATTATGTTTGGATACACATATACACAGGTTAGAATAAATTATGTTATCAAATCCGTTTCTCAAGTTGAAATTCAGCAACGAGTTTAGAGAAACACCGCCGTCCCTTATAGCAGACGTCATGGCCCATCTCCGTCTTCATTAGCTTGACTTAAAGTAGGACGCCAAACCCCATTTTACGGAGAACGCTCGATCGGGGTGTACATTGTAGCACATATGATGTGGATTGTTGGTTAGGTTTAAGACCTACCTTCAGATTTAGTCAACGTCTTGAAATATAAAGAGGTTAGCGTTAACCCGAACCCTGGACCAAGCATAAGCCTAAGTCGTACCCTAACCCTAACACACAATCCAAATGTGACGTTATATAAGCAGGGTCGTCTCCAATCTAATGTTCTCCCAATTTTATGTGTATATTTTTGCATATTTGTTTATTACAGGTCGAAGTCGAAATGTTATACGTATAACCTGTGGAGATTGTTCGTCTCATGCTACAGCTTCAAGTGAGTATATCATATAAATTCCACATCACTTATTTAAAAACAAATGTTTTTAAACAGCCCTGTATTTGTACACCAACGAGGGCCTGGAATAAGAATACGTAGGCGTATGCCTAGACCGGAATCTAACTACATCATCAAATTGTTTGACTTAATACAGTGGTTCTCAACCCATTATGCCAAATTTAGAACACATGAAAATATATCGACACACTTGTAACACTATTGTAAGTGATAACAGAATCAGTTTCGTCAATATATGGTTTATTTGCAGCAGATACATAAATAGGCCTACACAAACATTACAGAAACTATTATATAAACTAAACTATACTGGAACTTTTACTACGTCGAGGACTAAACTAAATCGGGAACACATCTTAATATATCAAATCCACTCGGGTGAGCCATACGCCTGTCTGTGCGTCTCTCTCTGCTCCCCGTCTTCTCGAGACAGAGAGACTCTTCCATGGTGAGCTTCCACGCTCCACTAATTTGTCAAAACAACTCCGTAACACACCTGGCTAAATATATTATGAGAAGAAATAGAATTTTGAAAATCAGATGGCATGCAACCGTCAATATAGACTAGGTACAGAATGAAAATTAAATATGAAAAAAACACAGCTATCTGAATTTATCAGTGGACACCAGTGAATACTCGATTTGGTTGTCGTGGATTTTCGCATTTTCTTGGTGTATCGTTCAAAATATCGCGACACACGAAGGACGATCTCGCGGTACCGTGGTTGAGAATCACAGACTTAATATATCAATTATTGCAGGTGACCGAAGCAACAATGGTGGTGATGTTAATACAGGACTAACAGTTGGTATAATAGTTGTATGTTTACTAGTGATCCTAACATGGTTTATTGTTGGTGTTTATTGTATCAGAAGGTATGTATCTATATGTATTGTATACTAATAATAGCATGGTTTATTGTTGGTGTTTATTGTATCAGAAGGTATGTATCTATAGTGTGGTGTATATCTGTATTTGTTATGTGTGTATTGTATCACGTGGTGTGTATTGTACAATCGTAACATGGTTTATTATTGGTATTTACCGTATCAGAAGGTGTGTATTGATGTATCTATATTGATGATGTGTATATGTTTGTATCGTAGCAGGTGTTATGTATCTGTATATATTATATCATGTGTGTATCTATAAAGGTGTTGTATATTGTTTGTGTGCATTACTACAGGAAGCCGGAGAGTTGTCCCTATCCCTAAGAAGAAAAGAACTAGCAACAAGGTATTGGGCTAAGATCTCGCAATTGGGCGAGAGATCCCCGGCCTTTGTCAGCCTAAAGAAGACAAGATATGTAAGAGATCCTAGAAAGAAAAGCTTCGGCCAGGGTATCAGGGAAACAGTCAAGTAACTAAGACTGGAGGAGCTCGTGATAAACGAACACGACCCACCATCGATCGCTCCTTAGACACTCCCAATACCACCGGTCAATCTAGATCTGCTACAGATAACCGACAAGAAAAACAACTCCACTGCAGCACGGGCTCTCTCTCTGGAACACCTGGAAGACAACTGGCCGTCGGATGAGTGGGAACATGTTTATACGGATGGCTCACGCAACCCTGAAAGGGGCACCAGCTCGTTTGGAATATACCTGCCAAACGGGGAACAGGGAATAAGCTGGAAACTGCCCAATAACTGTTCGGTGTACACTGCAGAGATTGTGGCCATCCGTGATGCTATATCATGGATCTCTTATCAAAAGACTAGTAAGTTCGTCATCCCAAGCGACTCTCTGAGCAGTCTGATTTCAATCCAAAATGACAACTCGGACTCAAGACCAGAAGTCATTTTGGAAATCAGGCAGCTGTACCAGAGGGTCCTAGAGAAGGGAAGCAAATTAGAGCTCGTGTGGATTCCATCACATGTGAACATTAGAGGAAACGAGGAAGCAGATCGACTCGCAAATGAAGGTCTCGGGGACACAGCACCACTCCGCACCATAGAATACAGCACCACGGAAATCTACAGTATGGTAAAAAGACATGTCAATTCACTCTGGGAATTAAAGCTCGTTGAACTTGACACATACAGATTCCGGCTGGATGACAAGATCTACACGAAGACAGCTATCAATCACCCTAGAAGAGATATATGCAAACTTATATCGAAACTAAGGGTGAAAGAGCGGCTGCGAGACTACAAACACCAAGTCATCATCTGTGAGTGCGGAGATGAATGTACCACCAACCATGTCCTGGTAGACTGCGGGGTATTCAGGGAAGAGAGAACGGAACTAGTGGAGATGATGGAGACCAACAACATACCGCTCAACACTAAGAACCTACTCTTTCCAAGACCCGATCTGAAGCTGCAAATCCTCGAACTAATTCACGATTTAATGAACACCGTTGGATTAAGTAAAATAGTGAAGTAAGGGGTGGCTACTATAAGACGAGCTCGGCATCTAAACACTAGACTACATAGGGGATATACACCAAAGTAGCGGGCTAGTGGAGTAAGGGAGGGCCACGGTAAGACGGGCTCGGCATCTAAACACTAATCCACTACAAAGACAACAGACCTACAAAGTGGGATAAGTGGAGTAAGGGGGGGGGGGCACGATAAGACGGGTCTGGCACCTAAACACTAAACCCCAAAAGATGACTTCTACCAATCCAGAGACGAGACGCATATACGTCTGCATAAATGCTGGCCATACAGATCAACTACCAATCAATATGTGTTTTATTAAATAAAGGGAATAACTTCTCACTAAACCTACTCCATGGCTCGAGGCCGCAAATGGAAAGATTGCAAAATCATATTCTAAAAACAGGAAGAAGCCTCGGCTCTCCTATGTCTTGTCTGCGATATCACTTCTGTGGAAGCGGACGTTAAAACATCAGGTAGTAGTAGTAGTTTGTGTGCATCCATAAAGCAGGTACATATTGTACCAAGCGGTGTGCATTTTAGCATGGCGTGTATATTGTATCATGTGGTGTATATTGTATCAGATTGTATTGTATCAGGTGTTCTGTAATGCAATTAAATTGCTGTAAATTGACATTACACTTACCAATATCCTCAAGTCTCCATGTTAAATTCATGATTGTTATCAAATCGTTTGCTGTTACAAGGGATCGACGATTTCTTCAGTCGTATTGACGACCATTTAAAATTGATCTAATGGATATTATACTTTGCTTTTCAGGAAGATGGGACAGAAACAAATTTCGGAAGAAGATCACAATGATAGCAGTGGCCTTTGATGTTTTTCGTGCCGACAAAGTTGTTTACGAGTGAAAAATCACATTCACTTCACTAGATTGTGACAGAATTTATTGATTTTTTTTCGGATTATTTATATGACCTATGACAGGAATGACTGTGAATATGAAAGCTTTAATATCTGCTTAGCAGATCTAGTTATTTTTTTGTGTATTTTCTGCAAATCGGATTTCTCAGAATCTAACCATAGAATCTTTCTGAAACTTTGACCTACCCCCCAAAAAATGGGGTGCGAACCTTGATTAAATATATTTTCAAAACGTTTTACGAATCCGAAACCACCGAATTTTACGAACGAATGCATTTGACCTACAATGCTGTAACTTCAAAAATATGATTCGAAATTTTCTAAATTATATGCCCTTTGTGAAATTAAGGATCAAAGTATTCAAAAAAATCGTCAAAATATAGGTCAGAATGACTTAATTTTTTTTTTCGATACTAGACAAGTAATTACTAATTTGTACACATACTATGAAGTTTGTCGATCGAACCGGAAGTGCCACCATCTTTAAATGTGAAAAGTCTCAAAGGCTTTTTTGCTATTTTACTTACAGACTCGGAAGTTATATTTTCTGAATCCTTGAAGAATGGCCTAAAAACGTTGAGAGCGGAATTTTGATTTAGGTCAACTGATAGTCGCCATTTTGAAGTGAATATGAAAAAAAGTGAAAAATCGACATTTACGGGCTTGTAAACAAACACAATAGGGCATAGTATGTTCAATGCGTCTCCTATGTCTGAAATTAATATATTTCCCAGAAGTTTGAAGTTTTATTATCCAGTTAGGCTCATAAAAACCCGCCTGCGTAGTGTTCCCTACAAAAGTTATTTTATTAGATTACTAATTGCATATCTGGTGAATACCGAACAACAAACCAGCTCGTTGTTCGTTATTCCCCAATACCGAACAACAAACTGGCTCGTTGTTCGTTATTCGCCAATATGCAACAGCATAAAAAGAGGAGTCCTTAGAATCTATTTCCCAGAAGTTTGAAGTTTTATTATCCAGTTAGGCTCATAAAAACCCGCCTGCGTAGTGTTCCTTACAAAAGTTATTCTATTAGATTACTAATTCCATATCTGGTGAATACCGAACAACAAACCAGCTCGTTGTTCGTTATTCGCCAATACCGAGCAACAAACTGGCTCGTTGTTCGTTACTCGCCAATATGTAACAGCTCTTTCTTCGGATAGAAAGAGAAGTTGTGAGAATCTATTTCCTAGAATTTTGAAGCTTTATAATCCAGTTAGGCTTATAAAAACCCGCTTGCGGCGTGTTCCCTGCAAAAAATCTTTTATTACATTACTAATTCCATATCTGGTGAATACCGAACAACAAACCAGCTCGTTGTTCGTTATTCGCGAATACCGAACAACAAACCAGCTCGTTGATCGTTATTCGCGAATACCGAAAAACAAACTGGCTCGTTGTTCGTTATTCGCGAATACCGAACAACGAACAACAGGCTAACTTCACGTCGCCGCTTCTTTTTCTATGGAGGCCGCCTTGCTTGTTTACAGTGTGTTATGTGCCACGACCTCTGATTGGACAATGCTAATTAGTCACGTGTAATCACAACCGGCACAATGGTTAGATGTTGTAAAACTGTTTGAATATTTCATATGATTATTGTCAGAAATGATCATACATATTTTTGTATTTCTATTTAAATATATCAGCTTTATACAATTAATTATAAGAAAATAGCTGTTCCTCTTGAGCTTATATTTGGGGGTTTTCATATAGTAATAAATAAGAATGTGTGTAAAAGATAATCCGCTGTGAGTTTACAAATTTTTTTATGAAAATATTTTTTGAAAATATTCGTCTATACCAGTATGCTGTTTTCGTTTCTGTGTAAATATATTTCGACTATTAAAAGAAGGGTTTGTTCTTACTTTTGAGTTCCTCTGTTCATTCCTTTCTAAGTCTTTCAACTCACTCCCTTGTTGTGGCAGTTTTGCCTTTTTATGGACTAAGTGGGGTGGATGGAAGGGGTGGTTTCATGACATGTTACATGTAATTGCAACTTCTGTCTAGATCTAATTGTCCTTGATGTAGATCGTGCTGTTAGTTTTGAAGGTGTTTTGAATCAGTAGCTTCTGCCATAGTAGCTAAAGTAGGTGGACGTGTCTATACCAGGCATAGTATTGAATCTAATGATTCCACCTGGCATGTCCAACACAAAAACGCTAGATAACAATCCAGTTTTAACTGATCTCGTGTCGACAGCTTTCGAAATACCTGTAGTGTAAAACCAAAGTGGAAATGTAAATAAACAAGGTTTTCAAGAATTCATATAAAATTCTAGTCAATATGTCTAATTAAAATAAATAATTATATGCAAGAAATTTTTCTGATCCGTCCCGACTTTAGAAATAAATCTTGTGTCACGAATGATATATACATTTACTATTTAGCTTGTTGTGTTGATATTACTGTCTGAGGCTTCTATGATCCATCAACAATAATTTAAAAATGGAGCTTTGTGAAGCAATGCCAAGATTAGGCCAAATCCAAGGTAATAATGAAGACAATCACCTAATTTTAAAGATAATCAGACAGTTTGATCTGTCAATTAAGTAACTAGGCAAAGCCGGTGGTAATCCGTTTACTCGAGACGAAGTATTACTATTATTACAAACCAAGTACCGAAATTCCAAACATTCACTGCGCAATTTATCCCCGGTTTTGAAGGCTTGAGAGTATAAGTAAATAATATAAACTTACCGGAAAGAATGGAATCATCGTTTGGGATGCAGTTTATGCTTTCTAAAAGCCATGATCTATCATATCATAGCGAAGTTGAAGTTGAGAAGCGAGCTGTAGTAAGGTCACTCGGCAAATCTCGGCAGATTCCGTAAACTACATCTAGCCTCCTCTGTATGACAGTAAGTGATATGTACCTACGCCTATACATTTGCGATGCGGCTACCGGTTTACTTTAACAGGTAAACTTGACGCTATTACACAAATCGGGAACCTATTCGGCTAGGGACCTATTCGACCGATCGAGCTGCAACTTGTTCGTTGGAAACCTATTTAGAATAGTCGCCTTAACTCATCTATTTATCAACCAATAAAATCCAACGTTATGTCTATCAAATTAAAGTAGAATATATTATTTTGTATCCATTCCTTTAGCTCAGAATAGAAGTGTAATTTCTTCAGCTTGATCGGTCGAATAGGTCGCTAGCCAAATAGGTCGCCAACTAGTGTTCGGAATGGGCGCAGCCATGTTTCATCTGGGACCTTTAAAGTAGTTCCAATATGGCGGAATTCATCATACAGCGGAGTTTAGATTGTCCGAAATCTTCCGAGGTTTGCCGGGGGGTTGGGATGGCCTAGTGGTCTAGAGTGCCGCGCAATCGAGGTCTAGCTGGCCGGTCACCTCTGGCTTGCGGCTGTGGTTTCGAGCCCTGGTGTGAGCGTATGTAGCATGGCGATAGGGGCGCCTTCTCAACCTCGTGGGTTTCCTCCCAGTGCTAAAGACCTCTACGCGCAAGCGAATTATTGAAATAAAAAAAAACATATGTTAGTCCCAAAATGACCTAGTTTGTGTCGAGTGGACCTTAAACCCCATTTCTCTCTCTCTCTCTCTCTCTCTCTCTCTCTCCTCGAGGTTTGCCGAGTGGTATTAAGGTGACATCTTACGCATGCGCGGCATTGGGATTTTCCCGTTTCCTGTCTGTAGACAGATTTTACAAGTCTCACTGATCGTGAAATTGTGAAAATGCTCAAGGCCTAGTTGAATTTTTCCAATTTTTTTAATTAGGCGTTTTAATATGAAATTTGTGTCATCAATTGATTGGAATAATGTAAAATAGTACAATTTGTTGACCAGAATGAAGATTGGGACATATTATTCAGTTGTACAGTAAGAGTGTTATTGTCCCTTTAAAGCATTAGTTTTAAAAAAATACAAACAATTGAGAAAATCCACCTTGTTTGACAGTGGTAAGAGAGAAATGGGTCATTTCGGGAATAAAATATGGTATATCGTCATACTTGATTTTCTTATTTTAAGTTTGTCTTCCTGGAAGCCAACTGCAAAGCCAAAGAAGATGATTTAACTGACTAGCAAGCTAAAATCTATATATCGGTTGTTAAGGTCAAATAACATTTCAATTTTTTGCAAAATATCGAATTTGTTGCAGTAATTATACTAATATTATGCTGTTATTTGACAATATCAGGTCGTTATTTGATCATACTGGGTAGTATTTGGTAGTATTTGATGTGTATTTGGTAGTATTGGGTTATTATTGGCTTGTACAAGTGGTATATGGAGGCAAATGGCACAGCCAGACATCGGTATCCTATTTTAAGAACATTTCCCGCGATACAACTCTCTATTTTGGAAAAAAATCAAATGATATGTCTATTTTGCATATTATCTTGTAGTATTGGCTAGTGCAAGGTGGTATTAGGGTGGTATTTGGTATTATTGGGTACATCGTCCCATTCGTTTATTTTTTAAAAAATCAATTTTTGTACGCCCACATGTTCAAATGGACGTATATTGAGTCGCCCCTGTCCGTCCACAATTCATTTATGGACACTCTAACGATCACAATTTTTAGACGAAACTTGAAATATGTATGGGTTTATCTCCCAAAGGTCTCGGTTCCTTCTGATATGAGCATGTATCTGTAATTTCAAGGATTATGGCCCCTGATTGTTTTACATTGTGGTCCGTCTAGAAGTCTTAGATTTTAGCTTTAGCATGGCAGCCACTTGTTTTCAAATATATTACACATTCACACTGTATATTAAAGCGAGAATTTCATATTTTCAAAGAAAGTCAAAACATCATTTTCTTTGGTCATTTGCTCAATAGGTTGTCAACTCCCTATTACACAATCGTAGGCATTACTCCCCACACTTAAAAATCATTGACACCTGAAATAATAATATAATAACCCCCCCCACACACACACACACACACACACACACACACACACCGTGGAATAGCTATCTTCAAACGTTTGAATTTGAAGTTGAAAATTATATTTTTGCCAATTTCTCAACTGGCAATAGTGAACTATTGGATTAATAAGATTATTCTTGAACAAGGTAGGGCTGTTTATACATACCATATATTTTAAGGCTTTACTTTAATACATTTTTAAAATATAACTTAAAATTGTAGCTTTTATTAAAGTAGCTAAGTCTTTAACTCAATATCTTTAAAAACCCTTTATTTGTCAATTTAAATCAACAATCTGTCAGTCGTGATATGAAAATGTACGGATTTACAGTAATATCTTAAATATGAATTCGTATCTCGGTTCCTACTTACCAATATCTTCTCCATTCATATGGTACAAGAACGACCAACATGGTGAAGATGTAGACTGGATAAGTTCTGGACTCTCTATTCTCGCTTTATCATTTGGTTCTCGCGGCGGGGATGATGATTCGATGTATATGTATGATCCATCTGGAAGAGAATTAAACCAGAAGAATTCCATTTGTCTGGTTAATAACTGAGCTGTTGACATTTTATAGAGAACTTGAAATCATTTAATTTTGGAAAATGGCATGTTAAGGATGCTTTCCTAATTTAAAATGAGTGAATAAAAGATATCTCTCATCAATATTATATTTTAATAACGATTTAAATTTAGTTTGAAAAGATAAGGCTTTTATCTGAGTCGAGTCTTTTATTGCAGACAAGAAACCAATCTATGATGTAGATTCGTATGGCAGCCATTAAAAACAAAATTTAAAGCAGCGGTTGCTAGGCAGCATACGTCCACATTCTGGAGAGATGGATCGCGAACAAGTGATTTTTTCCAACAATCACGGGCCATAATCCATGCATTTCAAGTGTCGTCAAAATCGGATTAAAATTGGGCCCTCTACAGTGTCCACAGCCTTGATATACCATTTATTTTTTTAAACTATTCGCATACAAGCGACGACCATTTTGTTCTGCAGTTTTGTTTTGAGTATTTTTTAGGAAATTTGAACTCAACCTTCAATAGTGTGTAACGGTGATATAATCAAATATATTTTTAATCGGATAATACTTGTGACCTCCAGAGGGAACACAGTCTAAAAAAACGATTTGTCGAAAAAAAGGGGACTAATTCAGGATGTTACAATCCGTTGGGCGCAAATATCGACAAGAACCAAGATCTGTGGGTTATAAATATGCATGTCGAGTTTCATCATAATCGGTTCGAAATTGTGACCTCTATATTCTGGAGAGATGGATCGAGAACAAGCTAAAAACAAGTGATTTTTTCCAACAATCACGGGCCATAATCCATGCATTTCAAGTGTCGTCAAAATCGGATTAAAATTGGGCCCTCTACAGAGGGAACACAGTCTAAAAAAACGATTTGTCGAAAAAAAGGGGACTAATTTAGGATGTTACAATCCGTTGGGTGCAAATATCGACAAGAACCAAGATCTGTGGGTTATAAATATGCATGTTGAGTTTCATCATAATCGGTTCGAAATTGTGACCTCTATAGGGACCACAATCCATGAAGTTTCGATCTCATACATGCCAATATCGAAAGCAGCTGAGATCTTATGGGGATAAAGCTATATTTCAAATTTCGTCAAAATCGAATACCTGTAGAGAGTCCACGAACAATTGTGGACGGACGGACATGGGCGACGGCATAATACGTCCACATGAAAATGTGGGTTTATAAAAATATATTATTGAGATCAAAAGTGATATTACAGATGGTGTGCGTTTATTCAACATCAGATTTCTTCCAGCGCATATGTTACCTTGCATATCTAATTCTCCTTTTATTTAACATTGATTAAGATTTCTCCTAGC
Organism: Patella caerulea; assembly: GCA_036850965.1. Classification (NCBI taxonomy): domain Eukaryota; kingdom Metazoa; phylum Mollusca; class Gastropoda; family Patellidae; genus Patella; species Patella caerulea. The sequence continues at coordinate 32,670,785 of JAZGQO010000015.1, read as the reverse complement.
ATATGTACACTTGACTGCTACTTTTCGGTAATTCATAAATTGTAACCGCCGTTAAAAAAACAAAATCTTACCGCCTGTATGATCATATTGTGGTCCTGTATTCACTGTACGTCTTTTGCCTTTATCTCTTGTCCAATCAAAAATATCATTGGTCGGCTGTTTTCATGTACAGTAACTCTCGTCAAAATTACAATCAATATATATTAATAAAATCATTATTTAATAGAAAATCGGTCGAATTAAATATTTAAGCATGTATATACATTGTTTCAAGATAGTGCCTTGTCTGATTTAACTTCCCATCCGGGGAATACACCTTTAAAAGATAGGAGGGCGTTTCGATTTGCTACACTCTTCTGGGTGTTCAATTTCAGTAGCATTGTCTGCTAGGGTTGTAGGAGGTACATATTTATATGTAGAATTCCTAGAGTTATATCTTATCTATGTAATATCCCAGTGTTCATTTTTCATGTGTGGTGAATTCTGCTATATAAACACGTATTGGACCAAAGCGGTTTTCCTACGTGAAGTCCATATTGAGGTCGATTGTGTAGTCACAGATTTTAGATGATGTGATAGGGATCGATAGTGTTACAAGTTATTCTTTAGGTTCATGATGTAATAAAATTTGGTAGTTTATTTATGTGGAATTACATTAGACGAATATAACTGCACCAGAAAACACGAGTTATAATTTTATATTAAAAATGCATGTTTTTTTTTTATGTATTCTCAATATTAGTATGGTATGAGTTTATTTGAAATGCAAATTAAATTTTAAATGAAATACCCCCCTGAGGTGTAGGGGGTGATAAGAATATACCCTTCGTATGTCCTGCGTGTCGTAAGAGGCGACTAAAAGGATCCCTGTAATGGGGCAATGTGTTTGCCGTGCGTTGCGACCCGTGTCGGTGGAGAGTGGAATCCTGGTAATTGAGTGGGGATTTGGCTTGCGAGCCCTTTCTCTGCAACACATTACTTTGGCCCATGGTTCACCTAGACGGGAGGTCAGAGTGGCCCACTCTGATCAATCGGCTTTGGTCGTTTGTAGCTCTGTAGAATGTACCCTTTCCCAGTGTAATGCTCTGTTGTTTATTCACTCAGCAATTATCTACCTTTGTGTCCTTAGTACATTCTACAGGGCGGCGGCTTGGGTCAATCAGGTTAGACAAGTATTTTTTACTTTCTGGCTTGAGTATACCCCTCGTCGAGCCCTGAGGCCATGCGCTGGTTACCCGCGCTAGTCCTCCCCCTGGTAGGCAGGGAAGTAACCTGGGGGACGACGAGGGGTGAACCTTAAAAAAATACTTTCATGGATTCCCCAGTCCCACCCACCCCAATAATAGGAAATAATAAACAGAAACGTCATAGTACAGATGACGTTTCTGATTTGTTTAATTTAAAAAGAAAAATTACAAAGGCATGGCCGAGGTTTCTCTTGATTGAGAGTCCCTCTACCGACCTATCTAAAGTTTCGCCATTTTTAATAGGTAAGGGTATAGCCGGCTTAGCCGGTGAACCCAAAGCTATTAAAAAACTTAAAAATGGAACACTCTTGATAGAATGTGCCAAGGAGCAGCATGCGACCATGTTACTCCAGTCAACGTCCTTGGCAGACATTCCTATCAAGGTGTCACCACATAGGTCACTTAATTCAAGTAGAGGTGTAATTAGATGTCGAGATCTTGAAGGCAGCAGTGAGGATGAAATGGTAGAATACCTTTCACCTCAAGGCGTCTCTCATGTTAAAAGAATTAGTATACGCCGAGGGGATAAGGTAATTCCAACAAGTACCTATATCCTCACTTTCAATCGTCCCGACATTCCAAAGACTCTCAAGGCAGGTTATTTAAATATTCCTGTTGATTCGTATATTTCAAACCCTCTTCGCTGCTACAAATGCCAAAAGTTTGGTCACAGCAAGACCGTCTGTAGAGGTAAAGATACCTGCGCTCGATGTGGTCATGATGGCCATGAGAGCACTACCTGCCAGGCGGAATTTTGTTGTGTCAACTGCAAGGGTAAGCACTTTGCTTACTCGCGCGAATGTCCCATTTGGCAGAAAGAGAAACGAATTCAACAGATTATGTCTGAAAGAAAAATATCATACTTCGATGCTAGGAAACAAGTAGAGCTTACTTCACTCTTTCCCATTGCACCACAAGGGAAATCTTTTTCGAGTGTTGTTAAAGCATCTACGAAATCTGCATCTGTTCAGACAGACATAACCTGGCCTGATCAAGTTGAAAAGCCTAGAAATATTACATCAGATCATTGTAAAGGGGTCTCGAGCCCTTCCCAATCGCGGGAGTGCTCGACTCAAAGCACTGATATCATTCCTGACGACGAGGGTTCATCTCCCTTGCCTGTATCTGGAGTCATTGAGATTATTCCCAATACTCCCACCCAAAATAGCAAGGGGGCTCAACCCTTTGTTTGCTCTAAAGCTGATACTGTTGATTCCAGGTCCTCTGGGTCCGCGGTGCAGTTTAAGGGTACGCAGTTGTCAACGGTGCTAACCAAGAGACAACAAAAATTTTTAAAATTGAAAGAGAGGGGTAAAAAGGGTTCAAACAATCCTATCACTCTCTTTAATAAATATGGGGATGATCTGATGGACGGTACTACCGTAGTGGATGTTCATAAGGACTCACACGGTAAACCGCCAAAAATTAAATTTCCCTGACAATGTTAAACTCCATTATTCAATGGAATTGTCGTGGTTTAAAACCAAATTTTAATGAAGTCCAATTATTAATTCAAAAGCACAATCCTTTGGCTATTTGTTTACAAGAAACTTTTTTACGGAATTCTGACAATTTGTCTTTTAGACATTTTGTTGGTTACCATCATCACGCAGTTGGTGATGGTAGAGCTCATGGGGGTGTTTCTATTATTCTTAATGGAGATATCCCTCAAAGTCAAGTCACCCTCAACTCGCCTTTAGAGGCAGTTGCAGTTCGGGTGACTTTGCATATTCCTATAACACTCTGCTCTGTATATCTTCCACCAAGTTTACATCTTAATCCCAGAGATCTTGATGACCTTGTTGCACAACTTCCTCTCCCGTTTATTATTACGGGAGATTTCAATGGTCATCATTCACTCTGGGGTAGTCCAGATGATAACAACAGAGGTAAACAAATAGCGGACTTCATTAACATTAATAATTTGTGTTTATTAAATGATGACTCGCCTACTTATCTACATCCTGCCACAGCTTCTTTTTCTTCCCTGGATCTCACCATTTGCTCTCCGGTCCTGTTTCAGGATTTTACATGGAGAGTAAATGAGGATCTATGTGGTAGTGACCACTTTCCTATCATAATTGATAATAATGGTCCCTCTCCGGTCGAAAGACCCCAGAGGTGGAAGTTGCATAAGGCTGATTGGGCTCTATTTGAATCTTTGTGTCTCTTTTCCTTTGATACAAAGGAGTTAGAAGATGCAGATGAGCCCATGGCCTTATTCACTTCAATTCTTCAAGATGTAGCTGAGCAGGCGATTCCAAAAACCACGACAGAACCAAAACGTTTCAATAAACCATGGTTTAACGACGATTGCAAATCCGCTCTCAAAGAGCGTGATCGTATCCTGAGACGATTAAAGAACCATCCTTCCATGGAGAATATTGCGGCATACCAAATGGTCCGGGCGAAGGCCCGTAGAACCATACGTCAAGCAAAGAAATCTTCATGGGAGAGTTATGTCTCAAGGATCAATTCCCGTACCACATCTAAGTCGGTATGGGATAGGATTCGTAGGATTAAAGGTAAAAGTAGTGCATTATCAGTTAACCATCTAAATGTTGATAATACCACCATAACAACATTTCCTGATATTGCAAATTCTCTGGCCAGTACATTTTCATATAATTCATCATCCAATTTCTCCTCTGATGCCTTTCGAGGCATTAGACAACAACAGGAGAAAAGGCGACTTAATTTCAAGTCCCGCAATGATGAATGCTATAATGATCGTTTTTCCATTGCGGAGCTCCGTGACTCGTTAAAGCGAGCTCGGGACACTGCAACTGGTCCAGATGAGATACACTATCAAATTTTAAAACATTTACCTTATCCAACACTTATAATTTTACTGGATCTTTTTAACCGGATATGGGTTGATGGGAATTTCCCTCCTTCGTGGCATGAAGCCACAATAATTCCCATCCCTAAACCGGGAAAAGATCATACGAATCCTACTAACTATCGTCCGATCGCTTTAACTAGTTGTATTTGCAAAACCATGGAGAGATTGATCAATCGAAGGCTTGTTTGGTACCTTGAGTCCAACAACCTCATTACTGACCTCCAATGTGGATTTCGGTCCCAAAGGAGCACTCTTGATCATCTCGTTCGATTTGAAACGTTCGTCAGGGACGCTTTCATCCAGAAGCAACATTTAGTTGCAATTTTTTTCGATCTGGAGAAAGCATATGATACCACGTGGAAACATGGTATCATGCGCGACCTCCATAACCTCGGCCTACGAGGTCGCTTACCTATCTTCATTAAAAATTTCCTCGAAGATAGGTCATTTAAGGTACGACTGGGATCAATATTCTCTGACCCATTTCCTCAGGAAATGGGGGTTCCACAGGGAAGCATTTTATCTCCTACTCTTTTTGCCATAAAAATTAACACGATCCCAGCGTGCCTTAAACCAGGTACAAACGGCGCTCTTTATGTTGATGACTTTCAGATGTGCTATGGTTCGACAGACATGCGGATAATCGAACGTAAGTTGCAGCTTTGTTTGAATTCCCTTCAACAATGGGCGACCGAAAATGGATTTCGTTTTTCGAAATCCAAGACTGTCTGCATGCATTTCTGTCAGAAACGAGGTTTGCATCCAGATCCAGAACTTTATTTGGATGGCAATCGCCTTCCAGTTGTGGATGAAACCAAATTTCTGGGGCTGATATTTGATAAGAAATTATCATTTATCCCCCACATTAAAAACCTAAAGAAGAAATGTCTGAAAGCCCTCAACATATTGAGAGTCTTATCAAATACTGACTGGGGAGCAGACCGTAAGGTCTTGCTCCGATTATATCGAGCATTAATTCGTTCAAAACTCGATTATGGGTGTATTGTGTATGGGTCTGCCCGCGAGTCTGCCCGCGAGTCTTATCTCAAAGAGCTCGACACCATACACAACCAAGGACTTAGAATCAGTTTAGGTGCATTTCGTACATCTCCAGTGGACAGTTTATACGTCGAGGCGCACGAGCCCTCATTGCACAACAGACGTGATAAACTGGCCCTGCAGTATGCTACGAAAATTGCATCACTTCCAAATCATATTTCATTTAACACCATATTTAGACCTCGTCATGAGCATTTATATCTGGTAAAGACTAATGTTGTTCCATCATTCGGTATTCGCATACAACCCCTTTTGTCGGAGGCTGGTATCGACCTTGACAGTATTGCGAATACCCCTGTCTTTACGACTCCACCGTGGGCTGTATCTCCCCCAAAGATCGATTTCGATCTTACTCAACACAAAAAGAGAGATACTAGCTCTACGGTGTTCAAATCTCTCTTTCGAGAGCTAAGGTCTAAATATGGTGATTATGCTCCAATATATACAGATGGTTCGAAAGATGGTGATCGGGTAGCATCGGCTACCGTGACACCATCTAAGATTATTTCTGTCCGCCTTCCCCCTGCTGCTTCCATCTTTACAGCTGAACTCCAGGCCATTCTTCAGGCTTTGGAATTTATTCAATCATCTGCTGATTCTAAATATATTATCTTTTCTGATTCTTTGTCCTCGCTTCAAGCAATTAGCAATAAACAGCTTGAACACCCATTAGTAGCAGACATTTATGGTCTGCTACTATCAAACGAATTCATCAGCAAGGACATTGTCCTTTGCTGGCTCCCCAGTCATATGGATATAAAAGGGAATGATCAAGCAGACTCGGCTGCCAAGTCTGCTTTAGATCTTCCCTTGTCCGAATTTTTAACGCCATATAAAGATTTTAAATCATCCATAAATAAATGTATATTTGACCGTTGGCAACGGTCTTGGGATCTTGCAGGCACAAACAAGCTTCATCACATTAAGCCTCTCTTAGGAGAATGGCCAAGCTCCTATAGAACCAACAGGAGAGATGAAGTCGTCTTGTGTCGCTCTCGCATAGGTCATACTTTTTTAACTCACATTTTCATTTTGAAGCGAGAGCCTCAACCAGAATGTGAACACTGTCATGTTCCTTTGACAGTGAAGCACATTTTGATTGAGTGCAAGCATCTCAAGGTAATTAGATCGCATTTTTACCGTTGCCAGTCTCTACATCAATTATTGGCCCAATCGGGCTTATATGGTAAATTGTTAGATTTTTTAAAAGAGACAAGCTTTTATTATAAGTTTTAATTGTATATTTATCATTTCATTTTTTATATTTTAAATATTTATATGCATAAAAGATTTATTTGTTATTATTATTTTATTTACTGTTATATTGCTTTTATTTATGCATATAAAACTTTTTCTGTGATATTTATTTAACTTGTCTCGCATAAATCATTGTAGGTTTGGCGCAATATAGCCCGGTTGGTGCCGAAGTGCCATAAAACCACATTTCATTTCATTTCATTTAAATGAAATAACAGGAAAAGGGATCTAAAGCCAAGTAAAGCCCGAAAAAACGTGACAGGAAAGTTACCATTCCATATTTCGCATGAACAACCAATCATAAATTAACGCATAGAATAATTAATGACTTAGTTTTTGAGGTACATATATATAATTTATAGAATGTGCATTCTAGGGTTGACACCAGGTAGATTCTAAGAGAAGAGATACCCGTCATACTTGTTTTCAATTGATTGTACGGCGTGCGAAAACAGAGACAGGTACATATTAGTTTGCGTTCTCGATTAAACGACAAAACACTAATCAAGCGATCTTTGACCTAAATTGTCTTTCGAAAGTAATAAATCAGAGACTCAGTTTGGTATTCAAATGTGATTTTTGTTATACGAAAGTAAAGCACAACCAACTTACTCTCGCAATAGATTCCTGGAAAGTTTGGAGGACATCTACAGCTCACACCACTTTCTGATGGATAACAAGTGCCATTATTTACGCAAGGGTTGTGAACATCACACGGATTAACTAAAATTAGATTTAAGAAACGAATTTTGGCGTTATTAGAATAAAGCTTGATTCCATATATAACGGCATGAACAGGCGCACAAGAAAAAAACAGATTTGGTAAAACTATTGCCCATCCGCTCCACAAAACAAACATGGTAGGGTAGTTCGACTAGGTATAACAAATCCCTCGTTTGGTCTGTTCACCCCTTTTGCATGTTATTTAGGCACGAGCATTATTCGACCTGTACTACGTGTTAAGTAACTCACCTCTTACGCCATCTTAATCTGGTACCCAATTTATAAGACAAGAAATTTACAGACATGTATCTAAAGGTTACCAATGGTCACTATACAACTAAAATGTAGCTCACCATCCCCGAGTTTCCCCAAATATCCAACACCACAAATACAGTTGTAGCTGCCGTCAATTGGTGAATACGTACCACCATTTGCACAAGGGTTGAGTTTACAGGTAGCCACTAGACATAAAGAGGATATAGATTATTACATAACGGGCCTGAATGATACACCTTTAATCGGACAAGGGGGGGGGGGTGGCCCAGTGGTCTAGAGTGCCACGCTTCGACCTCTAGCTGGCCGGTCACGCCCGGCTTGCGGCTGTGGTTTCGATCCTTGGTGTGAGTGTGTATGTGGCATGGAGATAGGGGCGCCTTCTCAACCTCGTGGGTTTTCCCCGAGCACTCCGGTTTCCCCCACTGCTAAAGTCCCCTACGTACAAGCGAATTATTGAAATAAAATTAAACGATATGTTAGTCCCGAAATGACCTAGTTTGTGTCGAATGGGCGTTAACCCCATTTCTCTCTCTCTCTCTATCTCTCTCAATCGGACAAATTTCCTATAGCTATATTAAAAGTTTTACAGCCTTTGACATGTTTAGCCAATTCAGGCATGTTTAGCCAATTCAATATCACTACAACAAGGTTTACAATTTCAGAGGTCTCTAATTAAAACATAGGGATTTAAATCATATCTAACAATAAATGTGAAATATAGAAATAATGTGTTGCTTCGAGACATTCACCAGACATTATGGACATGATTTATTCTTTGTCCCGTATGTCCAGGCCTGAACCGTTCGAATGAATGAAATGTTGTTTAATGGTACATCAGCTCCAACTAGGCTATACTGCGCCAAACATATGGTGAGCTTTCTTGAGACAAACTAGAAACAAATAATCACAATGTTATCTATATATATACATAATGAACAAATATCACAGTAAATATCAATTAAAAATAAATATTAACTTTAGGAATATATATTTATAACATGAAAGGGAAAATCAGATATATACAATCAAAATTTTGGATACAGATTTGTCTCTTGTAAAAAGTCACCAAGGCGGCAACGTAAGACTAATCTATAGGAAGTGAAAGGATGTGAATGTTGATCAGTTTAAATCTGACTTGGTGTCTAAACTGGTGTCTAACTTCGGTCTGAGTGTGTGAGAAACCCTGAACGTGTAAAATGCGTGGCGACTGTTGTTAACGACCATACACCAAACAGACAATGCACTATCTCTGTTCATGACATTGCGCACTGGTACAGTGGCGACATCCGTCACGCCAACCGAAAAAGCCGTTGAGCCAATGACTACCGCCGCGTGCAGTCAACAGAGATAATTCGTAAGTAATTCTCTGTGAAACAGATTGATAGTCCGGCAGAACTATGGCTGAAACTGGACATTGTATAAAATGTTTTTGTTTTTTTAATTAGGGTTTCACACTGCGTAGCTTGTGTGAAACACTATTGTTTTTGTTAAAATTATTATTCTTATTATTATTATTATTATTATTATTATTCAGATTCCAATTTGAATAGATCTCAGCAACTACGTGTCGCATCGTTACGATTTCTTCGGTTTTACTGGGAAAGTGGGTGTGACTTAGAGGATAAAGCTATTTTGAACGTTCTGCGACAATGCGAAATGTCCGAAATCACCGAAGTTATCGTTTTTAAAAATATTGCAGTAATTTTAACAATAATCATTGGATTTTAACTTTCGATACATTTTGGCATAGCCTGAGACAGGGCACATAGCTACGCTACTTTCGATTTTTGATTTTCGGCAAATCTTCGAAGATATTAGGCGCCAAATTTCGAAAATTTAAAATTTTACAAAAAACTTTTTTATTTATGAATATTTTTTAGTCGTATTGTGCACAGAATTAAAGGGTCATCTGACTAGTGGAAAAATGTTAAAAAATTTTGTCTCAGTAATTTACCTTGGCCGCCATTGGCTAATTCAGTTTTTCAGTCCTAGATTAATTTTTTATTGTTCGATTTGTATAAAACAAAGTTCATATGCTTCGTTGTATCAATTGTCGTTTTTTTTATTACCGAAAGTGTTATCTGTCGGCACCGGAAGTGGCATAATTTTACCAAAAACTACAATTTTGACAGTTATTTACGATCTTCATAAACAAATATTATTTTTTTGAAAAATTATATGACTCAAAGAGTGTGCCCTTTCAAGGCGCAAAAAATGTAGGAAGCAGTTTTTTTAATTTCGATTTCATTTTCGAGCAAATTCGATTAAGAGGCTAAAAATGGTGTAAAATTGGCCTATTTACAACCTATTCAGGCTTTTCAGATTTTAAAATATTTCTTCGTAACTTTTATAAACTTGTAGCTATAATCCATACGAAGAAAATGTATGTTAAAATTCGTTTGTAATATAAGCAGTTGCCAAGAAATGGGCAGTTCTGCATAAGTCACTGTTTTCGTTATTTTGCCTGTAAAATAGTCAATTATTATTGGATTTTTATAAAAGTGACATCATTTGATTCAAAAAGCACGTAGCGTCATATCAAGTTGATTACAATTTAAAATTGACACCGGAAGTGACATCATTTGGTCAAAAAATGCATTTTACACTTTTTTAAATCAATGTTTTATTCAACCAAGAATAACTTAATATGTATTAATAATTTTAACTTTTGGTTTAAATTCACATATAAACAAAACTCATATGGTCATATAGATATCATAAAATGGTTTCTAACTTGTTCGGTTGCCGAGAAATAGACGGTTTTCTACAGGTCACTTTTGAAGGTTTCGGGGCCATAAAAGGGTCAATTATTATTCGATTTTCATAAACGTCACACCATGTTATACCTAATGCCATTTGGGATTTCATACAAGTAATTTAAGATTTTCATTATCACCGGAAGTAACGTCATTTTGGCAAAAACTGTATTTTTAGCCTCCAAAACAGATATTTTATTCAAATGAGTCTGTTTTGAAATCTTTTTCAAATTATGGTATTTGATGCCAATCAACAAATAGAATGAACCCATACGATCATACAGATACCACAAAATGGTTTCTAACTTGTACGGTTGCCGAGAAATAGCCGATTTTCTACAAGTCACTTTTCAAGTTTTTTGGTCTTTAAAAGTGGCAATTATTATTCGATTTAACGTTTTTATTTATAAATATTATTTAGTCGTGTTGTGCACAGAATTAAAGAGTCATCTGACTAGCGCAAAAATGTTAAAAAAATTTGTCTCAGTAATTTTCCTTGGCCGCCATTAGCTAATTCAGTTTTTCAGTCCTAGATTAATTTTTTATTGTTCGATTTGTATAAAACAAAGTTCATATGCTTCGTTGTCCCAATTGTTATTTCTTTTATTACCAAAAGTGTTATCGAGCAAATTGGATTAAGGGGTGAAAAAAGGCGTAAAATTGACCTATTTACAACCCATTCAGGCTTTTCAGATTTTAAAATTTTTTTACTTAACTTTTATAAACCTGTCACTATAATCCATACGAAGAGAATGTATGTTAAAATTAGTTTCTAATATAAGCAGTTGCCGAGAAATGGGCAGTTTTGCATAAGTCACTGTTTTCGTAATGTTGCCTGTAAAATAGTCAATTATTAATGGATATTCACAAAAGTGACATCATTTGATTCAAAAAGCAAGTGTGCGTCATATCATGTTGATTACTATTTAAAATTGACACCGGAAGTGACGTCATTTAGTCAAAAACTCCATTTTTAACTTTTAAAATCGATCTTTTTTTCAACCAAGAATTATGTCACATGTAATAATAAAATTAACTTTTGGTTTAAATTCACATATTAACAAAACTCATACGGTCAAATAGATATCATAAAATTGTTTCTAACTTGTTCGGTTGTCGAGATATAGGCGATTTTCTGAAAGTCACTTTTGAAGGTTTTTGGCCCATAAAAGTGTCAATTATTATTTGATTTTCATAAAATTTTCACCCTTTGAAGCCTAATGTCATAGACGATGTTATAAAACTAATTTAACGTTTTCATTATCACCGGAAGTAGCGTCATTTTGGCAAAAACTGTATTTTAAGCCTTCAAAACCGATATTTTATTCAAATGAGTCTGATTTGTAATGTTTATACAATTATGATATTTGATTCCAATCAACAAATAGATTAAACCCATACGGTCATATAAATACCAAAAAATGGTTTCTAACTTGTACGGTTGCCGAGAAATAGACGATTTTCTACACGTCACTTTTCAAGGTTTTTGGTCTATAAAAGTGGAAATTATTATTCGATTTACATAAAATTTTCACCATATGATGCCTTATGCCATTTCTGATTTCATAAGACTAAGGGAACATTTACATTATCACCGGAAGTACTGTTATTTTGTCAGGATCAATTACATGTAACAAATGTATAAAATAAAATTGCTGGATTTGTTTGATTCTGTTTCCATTTTATTTGATGTGTGCAATGCTTATGTGGAAACCTGTATATTGGTTTCATTGGTACCGGAAAGGACATATGTTCAAGGGTAACGTAGCACCAAAAGTGACACAAGTTCAAGTTCAAAGGTAACATGGCAAAAGTGAAACCCGTCATTCCTGCATGCAGGTCTAGTTATTATTGATTTTAGTAGCTGAGGGTGAACCTTTCTAATCCTTGAGTATTTTGAGAAATTTAAGATGGCGCCCAAGACGGCTGCCATTGATATTACGGGATAGTAAAATCATCTATAAAAATGGTGGTGTGGGAATTGCCGAGTTATTCGAGTACTGTTGAGTTATGTTTGGGACAGCAAATAATGGTGAATTAAAACCAGTATTAACCAGATTACTATCTGGACTTGGTAATCAACGATAGTATAGTAAAATGGCAGTGTGGGTATTGTTGACGAATGTCCTTGGGCCAGTAAAGTATTGTGAATTAAAACCACGAGCATGAGTAACATGGTTCGGTTTATATTTTTATCAATCCTCCATTCCATTGTTAACCTGTGATTGGAATAAATTGAACAATAATTAAACCCAAAAATGGAAAATATAGACCTTGTTTTTTTATCATATAACTGACTTTAATAATGCTGATCGAGATCAGCCTAAAATTGAATCGCTTAGATCTTGGTTTAGAGTGGCACAATTTGACTGAAACTTTCGGAATACAGGTATTATAGCGAGGACTGTTAACTCGTTTTACCTTTAACTTTGGCCTTAGAGGTATAGACTTTGTACATTGTACTTTTTACACGTAATCAATGGAAAAAACATTTTAGCAGAGCATTTAATATTGGCAGCGATACCCTTGCATAATTTTCAGTATGAGTCTATTGGAAATGCTGGTTGTTACAAGCTGTGTAATATGTGACAATGTAGATATGTTTGCAATATACTATTTTATCTCGCTAACTTTATACAAAAAACATGAAAAGAATATATTAACTTGAACAAACCCTTCACCCCCTCGCTTAAGGATAGAACGGTTAGATATAAATATACATATAGAAATATTTTTAGAATATAGTTGATAATAGATAATTAAATAATACTGTCCATATTATATTAGGAATGATTAAATTGTTTGTTATGTATTAAGTATAAAACTCTCTCTTCTTCTCTCTCTCTCTCTCTCTCTCTCTCTCGTCTATATAAGAGACGCCATGCCTCATACAATGTGTTCTACAACCCATTGAAAAGATACGAATGAAATTACAATGATATTATACACCTAAATGTAGGACTAGCTAACATACTTTTATTCTGTGATGTATAAAAACTATTCATCTAATGACATACTATTGGGGTATTGAATGTATAAAAATATCCCCCGGCAACCAAACAGTAATCATCCAAAATATTATATTGAAGTCGCATTCAAGCTGTCGAACCGTCACTGGTTTGATGATATATAACGGAGAGTTTTACTTTAGATATCAAATATTATAGTGTGTGTTTTTTCACGTTGATTATTAACCTGCATGGTGTTCTGCATACTAACTTGTATTATAAAGTGGTTCAACATGGAATATTAACTGATATATGGAGTGCTAATTTACATTGAATATTAACTTATGTGCTCATTTTACATTGATATTAGTAGGTGCCCAGATATAAGGTTAAATGTTAACTAGTGTACCACATGTATAACGTTTAATATTAACTGATGTACTTATTTCAAGTTTAATATTAACTGATATAACGTTTAATATTAACTTATATAGGGTGCGCTCTTTTCACGTTACGTGTGCTGTTTTCACGTTATATATTTACTAGTATGGTGTGCTGTTTTCACGTTATATATTAACGTATATATGGCGTGATTAACGTTATATATTTACTGGAATATGGTGCGTTATTAACGTATATATGGTTTGATTAACGTTATATTTTAACTAGAGTATGGTGCGCTCTTTTCACGTTATATATTAACGTATATATGGTGTGATTAACGTTATATATTTACTAGAATATGGTGCACGTAAAAATATTGACAGCATAGACGTCAATCAGTTCTTAATATATTGTTATATTGTGGGTGTGCGATTACCGTGTAATTAGGAGAATCAAAGTACAAATTGATCTGGAAAGAAACTTGACAGACCATTGAGAAGATTTTATCAGAAGCGGCGTATATTGTAAACGAGTTCTCACCATGTATAATACCATCAAGTATTTATTATTATTAATGTCAGGTAATATGTGCTATAACTTATATATCGGTATATAAGCAAATGGTATACGTCCGTGTGTCTAAATGTCAGTTGGTCATGGTAGATAACATTTAGATCGGTATTAACAATTTGTTACATCCCCACCTTTCCTTATGGCCCTAGTAAACGAGTTGTGATAGGCTACAAAAAGCACCATCACAGTTTACGGATTAATTCTCCCCTCTTTAGGTATATTATATCGTTACATCTTTGCTCGGGGGGGGGGAGCTGTATCATAAAGCCTGACATTGAGTTAGCTGGCGTGGTTTCGAATCACAGGTTGTACGTGACAGGGAGAAGGGTCGCCTGCCCAGCCTCGCGGGTATTCTCCGGGTCCTCCGGTTTCCTCCCACTGCCAAAGACCTCTACGCGCAAGCTAATTATTGAAATAAAATTAAAAAGCCATATGTTAGTCCCGAAATGACCTAGTTTGTGCCGAGTGGACGTTACTTCCGAAATGACATTGTCTGTCTCTCTTTCTTTCTTCCTGCCCCCCCCCCCCCAACACTCTCTCGCTTTCTCTTTTCACCAGGCCCAAGTCAAAATGCAGATCCCAATAAGACGTCTGTGATATCTGTTCATATACTGAAAATGTCTTTTATTGCTTGCTACTAAAATGTAAATTCCTTTCTTACACATTTATATTTACATACCTCGAATAAAGAACACATTTGAAGGCACTAACCTGTATTAAATGTTGGAGTGGGGATATTCAACGTCAAAACATGAAATACAAGATATCAGGATTAAACAAGGGCCCACCTTTTCAAAACTATAAAATATTTTACGTACTTTGTTCAAATATAATTTGGGTCGTCTGAACTCTATTAAAGGGACAATCGCATTCTTGCTGGTTTGGTAGCTCCAGAAAATAAATAATACCCTTCTTCTAAGTACTAGATGTTTAAGTGTTCTACCTGTCGTGTAAATTATCCATTACAACATATTTTACTTGTCCAGAGGGTTCGAAAATATTTTAAAATCCAAGTCACATTTGAAAAGGTTTACGTTAGACTATTCAAATCAATTGGTTGAATTTTTCTAATTTTTTAAAATAGGTGTGTTAAGATGAAATTTATACCATCATTTAATTGGATTATTCTAAAATAATACGATTTGTTGACCAGAATGACGATTGGGACGTATTATTCGGTTACAACAAGAGTGTTATCGGGGCTTGAAGTGAGGGGCGGGGGTATATAAAAGTCAAAATACGAGTCTTAATATGAAATTTCAAGTATAATATTCTATCGCTCTTTGAATGTACGAGTTTTAGCTATTTCCTGGCACATCCATGATTACAAGATTTAGAAGTGATAAAACACTCTTTCGTTTGTGCAAAGAAATAATGTCTCTTTCGTACACAAAATAATTTTCACCTTGTCAGTGATGCAGAACGGAGGGCCTGGCACGGACAGCTGTCTAGTCGTTCGGATGTGATGAAAAACCGAGGTCCCGTGTACACATTGGTGTGCACGTAAAATATTTCTTGGCAGTTGGAATTCAATATAAGTGTAGGCCGTAGTGCCGTTGCCCGGGCACAATTTCCCTCATAGCACACGGTATGGTGAATGGCGGCTCCCATTAGCCCGGGTTAGGTGCAGAAGAGTAGGACGTTAAACCCCATTTCATTTCATTTCATTACACAAAATAATAAGCCAATTACTACTTTGATTTAATAATGATAGATCGGATTATTCCATACAGTTAAATGTTCGAGATGTGTTTTTTTCTTATAGATGTGGAAACTTAACTCTGGATTAGCCATACGACGCGCGTGATTTAACTAGTCACGACCATCGAGCGATTTTTCTTATCGTTTGCTTGCTCGATTCTCCATTATTGAATGGTGACTTATTGAATGCCAGCGTCTTCTGTTATAATGTTCCGGTTCAATGAATTTTGTGAAATGCTCTGCAAAATTGGTATTTGGAGATTTATATTTTGAAACATACTCGAGATTAATTTTTGTTGTATGTCTCCAGTGAAATGTAGATATAGGTGACTTTTTTGGTTGGGGCGATTTTCTAAATTAAATGTTATCTTTATATTAAAATACAATTGCCCGAGAAAACAATATCCCTCGTGGCACACTGCATGGCGTATATGCCCCCTTTTTCATTTACCCAATCGGTGCAGAAGAATCGTGGTACAGAGAAAAGAGTGCGCCTAAAATAAAACAGAATGGCTTGTGTCTGTTTATGATTCAGGCCCAAACACGGCCATAACTGTTTGCATTGTAGATGAACAAACTACCATCCCACAAAATTAGGTCCACACCTCGGCCATAAATGTTTGCGTTGAGATGAACAGACTACAATCCCACAAAATATATATTTTGTTTTTTTGCAAACTGAAGGACAGGAAATGAAGTAGGGTTTAACGGCCTGCTATTTGCCTCTGACTGGGGAAAAGTAATGGTGTTGGCTTTGTCATTTGTTATACGAACATTGCGAAATTTTCAGCCAGGGATAAGTTTTCCTTCATAGCACACTCTGGGTCTTCATTAGCCCAGTCGGTGCAGCAGAACAGTAACACCATTCATTTAACGCAATAAAAACAAAAATATTTGTTTGTATTTCAGCAGTGGTTGTAATTGTTGATAGTGAGATTACAGTTGGTTGCTATAGACAACCATGTTCACAACACACTCTAATTTGTCAAGATCGTAGAGTTATAGCAGTAACAGTCGCTAGTATTTATAAAATCGGATATGGCAGAAGACATTCGAATATAGTTTGCCCCCAAGATCAGATGGAAGTGTGTAATGCAACATGCTGCGCGGGCCAAATTGCTGACGATACAGATGTTAATGGTTTAACACCAGTTAACGAATCATATCTTTTATCAGTTTATAGAACCTGTTCAAATCAACCAACTTGTAACGTCACATCTCCTTACAGTCCCGATATAGATTATGATTATATAGCTTATCCATACAGTTGTTTACCAGGTATGTCCTCCATATACTATACCTCTAAGGCCAAAGTTAAATGTAAAACGAGTTAACAGTCCTCGCTATAATACCTGTATTCCGAAAGTTTCAGTCAAATTGTGCCACTCTAAACCAAGATCTAAGCGATTCAATTTTAGGCTGATCTCGATCAGCATTATTAAAGTCAGTTATATGATAAAAAAACAAGGTCTATATTTTCCATTTTTGGGTTTAATTATAGTTCAATTTATTCCAATCTGCTAAATATCACAGGTTAACAATGGAATGGAGGATTGATAAAAATATAAACGGAAGCATGTTACTCATGCTCGTGGTTTTAATTCACAATACTTTACTGGCCCAACGACATTCGTCAACAATACCCACACTGCCATTTTATCGTTGATTACAAAGTTCAGATAGTAATCTGGTTAATACTGTCGTGCATTTAATAATAATTATAGATGTAAACTAGAGACTATTGATGCTGGTGGTTTTAATTCATCATTATTTTCTTTCCCAAACAAAACTCAATAATACTCTTATTTACTATCCCGTTATATCATCAATGTGTCTTCATTATGTGAGAGGGTGGCCAAATGATTAGCGTGCGCGCGCTGTATCATACGGCCTGCCGAATAACTCGGCAATTTCCACACCGCCATTTTTATAGATGTTTTTACTATTCCGTAATATCATCCACTCATTATAGGCGAGGGCGAGGATGACCGAATAATTCAGCAATCATCACATTGCCATCTTGATTGGCGTGTTTAGTATTCCTATGCATGGGTTTTAATTATATAGGCATATCGGTGCAGAAGGGATTGAATCTAAAATCCGTTTCATTTTAATTGATTTTTTTACAGCTGATAAGATGCACAATATGATGGAGATCACTGATGTGAGTTTTCCAAATGAAGGTTATTTGTATTACTCTGGTAAAACACAAACTACTGGTACAAGAATTACTAGATGTTGTAATATAACTGGTACTGACATACTATCCATCCAAAGTGTCTACATTGATCTGACAGAAGAATCAAGTCACAACGTGAAGATTTATTCTGGGAGACAGGTTTTCCTCCGCGGTGTAGACGGTAGTGGTGGTATATTATTTGGTCACCATAAACTGGTAACTTCCGGAAACCTGATTTACCACATGGTACTTGATAATTTACAAGTCATAGAAGGTGATTATGTTTGGATACACATATACACAGGTTAGAATAATTTATGTTATCAAATCCGTTTCTCAAGGTAATAGAGAACGAAATGGGGTTGAACATCCACTGGACACAAACCGGGCCAGGTCATTGCGGGACTAACATATGGTTCAGGCTTATTCCAATAATTGGCTTGCGCGTAGGGATCTTTAACAGTGGGAGGAAACCGGACAAAACCTACGAGGTTGGACAGGAAAACCCACTCCTTGTCACGTACAACCAGGGAATCGACACCCTGCCAATCCTTATATCGTCCACATATAAAAAAGACCTGGATTACGACGGTCTAATGGTTTGCAAATCCCCAATTGCTAAAAAGAATGCATCTTTTTGTCGTGGCGTCTGAAGTTAGAACACAGGGCTAAAGAATAAACAGAACTTTTGAAATTGTACGCCAGACTTTCATTTTCACGACTCGAAAAGCAATCACGACAAAGAAGAGTGACATAGACGCAGAAGAATCTTTGACAGTTGAAATTCAGCAACGAGGGCATTGAAACACCGCTGTCCCTTATAAGAGACGTCATGGCACCTCTCCATCTTCATTAGCTTGATTGCTGTCTTAAAGTAAGACGCCAAACCCCATTTTACGGAGAACGCTCGATCGGGGTGTACATTGTAGCACATATGATGTGGATTGTTGGTTAGGTTTAAGACTTACCTTCATATTTCGTCAGTCTTGAAATATAAAGCGGTTAACGTTAACCCAAACCCTGGACCAAGCATAAGCCTAAGTCGTACCCTAACCCTAACACACAATCTAAATGTGACGTTATATAAACAGGGTCGTCTCCAATCTAGTGTTCTCCCAATTTTATATGTATCATATTTCTGCATATTTGTTTATTACAGATCGAATTCGTAATGTTTTACGTATAACCTGTGAAGATTGTTCGCCTCGTGCTACTGCGACAAGTGAGTATATCATATAAATTCCACGTCACTCATTTGAAAACAAATGTTTTTAAACAGCCCTATATTTCTACACCATTGAGGGCCTGGAATAAGAATAGGCTTATGCCTAGACCGGAATCTAGCTACATCATAAATTTGTTTGACTTAATACAGTGGTTCACAACCTGTTCTGCCAAACTGGGAACACATGAAAATATAGCAGCACACCTGGCTAAATATATTATGAAAAAAATGGAATTTTGAAAATCAGACGGCATGGAACCGTAAAAAGAGACTAGTCATAGAATGACTTAGGTCTACCTCATGAACGAAAATGAACCAATTTTCAGTTTATTTTACTCAAACTAAATATAGAAAAACACAGCTGTATGAATTTATCAGTAGATAACAGTGAATACTCGAATTGGTTGTCGTGGATTTTCGCATTTTTATTTTGGTGCATCGTTCCAAAAATAGCGGCACATGCAGGACGATCTCGCGATACCGTGGTTGAGAATCACAGACTTAATATATCAATTATTTCAGGTGACAGAAGCAACAACAATGGTGGTGGTGTAAATACAGGACTAACAGTTGGTATAATAGTTGTATGTTTACTATTAATTATAACATGGTTTATTCTTGGTGTTTATTGTATCAGAAGGTATGTATCTATAGTGTATTGTAGCAGGTGGTATGTATCTATAGTGTGGTGTATATCTGTATTTGTTATGTGTATATCACGTGTTGGTGTTTACTGTATCAGAAGGTGTGTATTGATGTATCTATATTGATGATGATTATATGTTTGTATCGTAGCAGGTGTTATGTATCTATATGTATTGTATCATGTGTGTATCCATAAAGGTGTTGTATATTGTTTGTGTGCATCCATAAACCTGGTACACATTGTACCAAGCGGTGTGTATTTTAGCATGGTGTGTATATTGTATCATGTGATATATATTGTATCAGATGGTCGGTATTGTATCAGGTGTTCTGTAATGCAATTAAAATGCTGTAAAATTGACACTACACTTACCAGTATCCTCAAGTCTCCATCTTAAATCCACGATTGTTATCAAATCGTTTGCTGTTACAAGGGATCGACGGTTTCTTCAGTCGTACTGACGACCATTTAAAATTGATCTAATGGATATTATACTTTGCTTTTCAGGAAGATGGGACAGAAACAAATTTCGGAAGAGGATCACAATAGACCTGATCATACAGTGAATAGCAGTGGGCGACCGGAGCACGACTATACAGGTCTGGTGAACCTGAATGGACCCGATACCGTGAATAAGAGTGGACCGGAACACGATTATACCGATCTGGTGAACCGGAACGGGTCAGATACCTCGAATAAGAGTGAACTGGAGCACTCCGCGGTTCCAAATGAGACAGAACATGATGACATTACTACGAGTAACCCCACGCAGGTTCGAACAGAATCTTCTACTTATGATAATTCTAAAAATACCATAACCAACGAAAATGAGCAGCATGCTAAGGACAACGCCTACCTCAGAATTATAGATTAAAAAAAACTTAAAACACTCTAAGGTTAGATCATATTCATGACCCTAGGTAACGGTTTCTAAGTTAAACGGACATTTACGTCAATCCTGTTTACTTCAAAATGAATCAATGAGGAACTAATGTTATTTCTTACAACATTTGTCATGTGCCAATATAGCTTTGCGATTACAAGATCAAATTTCATCTGCATATCTTTAAAATAAATTTGAATCGAATGGATAACTTAGATCATGCCCTCCCACCCTGTGTTACACCCGGTCCGCTATATGTTCAGTTGATATGTCTTATAATTCTAAATATGTTGTTGTAAAATACTCGTGTCGGGATAGAAGAATAGTTAAATAGACATGCACACAGTCATTGAAGTGTTAAGAATATACAGTATTTGATAACATATAAGTACATAATGCCCATATTTGTATTGATAATATTGTTTAATCTATACCGTGTCTATATTAGTAATGATTACATTGTTTGCAATGTATTAAATGATTAAATAATGATTTTTAAACAAGAACTAAAATCTTTATTATTCAATGAAGCTTTCCCTTACCAGAACGGAAACCTTTTATGAAAACGCAATAGAAACTTTAACAGAGTGTTTTTGCGCTATATAAATTCATTGTTTATTATTATTATTAAATGTCTTTAAAATACAGATGTGACGTCATCCTGTGATGTTGGTTGAGTTGAGTTGCAATATTGTACCCGAGTGACTGTTACGCTTCCTACTTGGATCTGCGTCTCGATTTTGACAATTGTCATAGACTAAGTGTTAAATTGTACGATAAACGTGATGACTTAATTTCCGATTGTTAACTTATGGAGTGTTTGTGTCTCAGCTTACGCGTTACGCGAGAGCTTGTTCTCTTTATTCTGATTTGTTTTAAGTAGATCGAGTCATTTGTCATCTAAGCTTCAACCGCAACAAACATAAAAAAAAACCTTTAAAAAGTTTTATGGTCGTCATATTGACTTGATTGGTAAATATAACATGTCTCTCTTGGCTATTATTGTAGATATACATTGTATAAACTATAAACATCGTTAACACTGTTCATCACGTGCATTTTGCATACCGATAGTCCATTGACCAATCACGCTATTTTACCTAGATTTCGTCTAATAGTTTGGAAGCTGCTATGGCGGGTGTTGTGCCAGGCAGGGTGCGCTTACGCTTCCGGGCCCCCGTTGCCACTGTTTGTCGTGTGTCTTGTACAGTCCATTTGCTGATTACACTATTTTGCCTATAACGTTTTTTGGGACTTTTGTCTATGGTTCGGATTGTTCGTATTTGGTTTTATTTTATTTTTTTATATTTACTCGTACAATATCAATAGTCTCGCACTCGACCATTAAACTACACATATTGGGAATGATAAAATTCTATTCACTCTTTTTGAATTGTGTTGTTTGTTTTTCTCTGAGTAGGATGTCTTTGTGTAGAATTGTGTGTGGTGCAGTCCCCCTGCATTTACGATTTGTAATATTTAATCTATGTAATGTCCATCTTATTAGAATGATTCAATTGTTTACTGTAATTTATTAAACTATATAAAGTCCGTGATTACATTATATAAAATATTTTATACTGTATAACACCAATATTAGGAATGATTTTAAATTGCTTATATTATATATATAACTATATAATGTCCATATTAGATTTGATTAATTGTGTATCATATATTAAGCTATATTATGTTCATATTAGGAATGGGTAAATTGTTTACATTATATCTGTAACCGCCAATCTTTGTAGTTACAGGACAACTGGGGGGAGGGTCAAATGAGTCCTTCTTTCACTTGCAGTAAATTGTATAAGTACAACAGAACTACCTCCACAGTAGAAAATAACTATATTAGGAACTCTACAGTAGGAAATAACTATATTAGGAACTCTACAGTAGGAAATAACCATATTAGGTTACTGTAACGTATAGTACTAATAATAAGAACTGTTATACTAAAAACTGTTTCTGCAAAAAACTCAAAAATGTTTGTTGAAGTAGATGTTTCCATTGGACTAAATGTATTTAAACTTATAGACTTTTAATGAATTATTGCATAATAATACGATGAGAAGAGTAAAGCTTATTACATATAGAGTATAAAAAGGTAGAGTTATTTCGGGGTAGAACAAGCCGCTACAAAGCCAGGTCACCTAGGTTATCACATCACACATACATTGTTATGAAGTGAAATTTTACCTAACAATATTACCGATACATATCCTGAGATATAGGCAATTTTACATCGATCTTACGAATATTTCGAAGTTTCCAAATTTGAATTGAAACATTAACATATATAGAAATGATGATGAATCAAAGAACGTCTTAGTCAAGCGACTAAGGGTAATATAACAGCTCGAAATCCACGTGCCCAGTCCAGGTTACTGGCTTCATGGTAATCTTCATCCCAAAAGACAAAAAGGAGTTATCTCCCCTGAATCACAAGGTTTAACATTTTATGGCTATGCTCGCATGCCCGACCCCTTTAAATGTGGTACATTACATCAATGTGAAACATTTAAATTAATACGTACAATATCTATAATGTATGGACAATGTATTACATTGCCATGCTGATTTTGACTTAGGGCTATAAATTCTCCATGAAAGATTTTTTCCTGGATGTACTTCAAAATTTCCAGTTCAGGGCAGTGTGAAGTTGAATCGAGGTAAGCACAATGATGGCGTATGTCTAGTTTAGGAGCAACACAATAGGACGTTAAATCCCATTTCATTTTTCTGGGCCTGACTTCCACAAATGATTGTAACAACTAATATTTCCAGGAAGTCTTAACGTGTATATCAAAACAAATCAGACGGCATTGGGGAATGTCGTATGGACAAGAGCTGGTGACCAGGGTGATGCTTGGAATCATGGCTATGTAAATCTTTCAAAAATACCATTTTCATATTCGGCAAGTTCTTTTGCATCTTCCAAGAGAAGATTTTGAATATTCGATAAGCTTCAAAACATGTCGGATGGGATTGTATTATGCTTTATGGACAAACGGAGATAGTTAAGGTAATGTTTGGAAGCAGTTTTATATAATAAAAGTTTCCAGATCAAGATGTGTCATTGATTTAATTGGTGTCATATCGAATCCCCGCTTGTATGCGACAAGGAATGGGATCGCCTGTCCCCCAGATCCTCTTACTACTAAAGCGAATTGTTGATAATGAACAATATGTTAGTCCCGAGTGGACGTTAAACCCTAATTCTATCTCTATCCCACATAGAATAAGTAATTGTTAATACAACAGAACCACAGGACAAATTTGTCAGCCATGTGAAATTTATTTCCTTTTGTTGTAGATGTCAAAACTTAAAAGTTTTAAGATTCTTTGAAATATTAAATTGTGTTTTAGATTGTATTTGAAGGAGTAAGAGGATCTGACTATGAATCAGATATAGCTATAGATGATGTAGACTGGCCCAGTCTCTTCTATTTATTTTACATTTCGATTTATATAAAAGTAGTAATTTTTAGTAAACCAACACTTTCGTTTCCATTTGTATAAAAAAAAAATTTGAGTAAACCTGTAACCAGCGCCAGAGACTGGACAATTTGCGAGCTTCACAATAAAATGGGCGTTTCTTGTCCTGTTTTACGTTGTTCCTTATTTGGAATGATTGACAGTTGTCAAGCAAGCCCCGAGTCACGTGACACGAATTTGTAAATGTGATGTCTAAGATAAATTAAGTTCGATATTTACCTTCATGAATCATGCGTCTCGAATGGAGTGCAAAGCAGTCATGCTGAAACCGTCTGCGGGCTGATGTCACGTTTTTGTTTCCATTCGCCATTCGGCTTCGTCCCGATACGCATGAACTGGCTTCGTTAAGATGTTATAATGATGTCGTGTGTAATTATTTATGTTCATTCACCTCATCCCATACGTTGTATCCGTTCATTCGACAGATATTATCATATTGTCCGTCAACAAAATTCTTAGATCGTTAAAGTATCACTAAATAACAATAACTGTTATCCACAACAAACATCTCGCACCTACACCAGTTTGCCAGTGCAAATGCAGTAATCCCGTGCACGACGTCACACGACCTACATAATGCAGATTGACCTACTAGATGAGAATGAAGCTCTATTTGCCCAGTCTCTAGAGATTACGTTTTTTTTTTTCGTTTTTTTTTTTGAGAGGACTGGCCAATTTTTGGTGTGTGGAGAAGACTGGCCACCAGTCTATAGATGATGTTACACTTGTCGAGGGAGAATGTCCAGGTAATTATTTGATAATTTTATAAAAAAAAAAATAATACGGTATATTTTTACATCAGACTTCATGACAATTTTTTGTTGAAATTCGAAACCACCATACTCCCGAAATGACCTAGTTTGTGTCGAATGGCCGTTAAACTCTCCCTCTCTCGATCTGAACCCCCATGTCATGAAGAAGATCCGTATTACGTCATGTCAACACGATATAGTACAGAGTTGGTGTTAATACACGGAGAGTTATCTTTCTTTTTACATTTCACCCTTATTGACTGAAAACTAAACACAATGAAGCACGGGTGGTATACACCGGGTACCTTAGAGGCGTTAATGTTATCATGTAGTGGCCCTTTGTAAAACGGAATTGATGTTAGTTTATTAAGTTGGTAAACAAAGCGGCCTCTCGAGGTTTGATACCCAGAATGTACTCCAGAAAGCACCATGTACTGTCAGTTTTCCAAACATTTTCTGCAGCACGAGGTGGAGACCTGTGGGCCCCGCCCCCAGTTCGTTCCTTAAATCTATTACCACTAACTAATACAAACAGAATCTAGTAATACATTAAGTTTAAGTGTAGACTCGTCTGTTTTTATTTGACATAAAGAATCGTTATATTAGATTATATTTATTTTAAAATTTATATTATGTTGAATCGCACTATTTCGTGTTTTATGGGATTGATATGCGGATTCTTTCTTAAACTACCAGCTAATGTCACCGTATAACAAACTGCATAATAAAATCATAAAATAAATTAAACACTCTATGGACTACGCTATTGGTGATGTATATGAAATTGTATTTTTTATTTTTTATTTTTCAGGCGTTTAACGACATGGTCTGTATCGCTATTCTGATTCTGTATACAGATGCAAATATCACTTTGTTACTCTGATTTTTATGTATGAAGAAATCCCTTCCATATTTTTATCATTATTATTATTATTATACGGAGTCATCCCATTCGTGTTTGGGTTATTATTATTATTGTTATCATATTGAGAAATCCCTTTGCTATTTGTGTTATTATTATTGTTATCATAATGAGAAATCTCTTTGCCATTTGAGTTATTATTATTATTATCGCTTGGCTATTTCGGTTCTTTTTGTACTCATTCTTGTTTTTATTATATGGAGGAATCCCTTTAGTATTTGATTTATTTATTATTATTATTATTATAATATCAAACATCTCTTCATGGTTTTGGTTATTATTACATGGAGGTGTCACTTCGATATTTGTATTATTATTATTATTATATTGCGAAATCCCTTCGCTGCTTGGGTTTTGATATTATTATTATTATTATAATACAGATAGAAGTCTCTTCGCGATATGGTTTTATTTTGATATTATGAAGCATTTACTTCGTTTTTCGGTTATTATTATTATTATACATTTATGACGAAATCTCTTTGCAATTTGGGTTGATGGTGTTATTATTAATATTATTATAATATTGAGAAATCCCTTTGCTTTTTGGGTTATTATACGGGGACGTCACTTTGCTGGTCTTTTTTGGAAATATGGAAAAGTCAACTTTCTCTTTGGGTTATTAATTTCTGGATAATTTACGAAACTCTCTTCAATTTCGACAATTCAATATTTTTAACCTCCGGGTTAAAGAACTGTATAGAAAGGGTCAATAAAATGGTAAGAAAAAAGAAGATTGGCCTGTTGGGTCGTAACGTCCTTTGTCTAAACTGGGTGCCATAAGAAACTTCAATGTTTGGGTTCTGGAGTATTTATTTGTACAATGAATTATATACAACCATGAAGAAGTTAGTTCATACTGGACAAAATAAATTTGTTATTATGACTGTTCAGACAGTGGTATACTAATATCGCAAAGTTGATCAATTCATAATATAGTGTAATTTTGTGGTGTATTACACGAATGAAATTGTCATGGAATGGAAATAATTCAGTTTTTAAAACTGTATTCTGCTCATATAACGGTCGCGTAACTGATTTCTTGCAAATATTATCCCTGTCCTAAGTCGCGAGTTATTAAGTGATTGGCTATTTCTACTGAAAGACAATATTAATATAGTTTTATTCCAGATTTGGTTACATTTAATACAAGTCACCGTGTTGCTATTTCGTTGTTATTTTGTTAGTTCTGTTTTATAAATTTCTGCATATCTTTTGGTAAGAAGAGAATATTTGTTTCTGTCTCACACAATGTTCGTTGTTATTATTGACACTAAATAGCCAACAGAACAGACATTATCTACCTTTTGCTTCTGTAACGAAGCTCCCCATTTGCATTAGCCCAGATTGACGTTTAACCCATTTATATTAATTTAATGTCATCTTGTTGTTATTTATATTAATTTAATGTCATCTTGTTATGTAACGGAACTGCTTACTTTAAATGTAAACAAATATTAAAATATGTACTGGTGTACTGCGTGATTCGGACTACCACGCCTCCTCGGAGGGTGTGGGTGGGGTTGAATGCGTGGGGATTGAACAATTCAATTGGCCCCTTTTATCTGTGTTAAACATACACCTAAACATGATTTGACCATCAAAAAACGGTTCTAGTTTCTCTTGCCAGTAGTGCAGTGCCAGGGGTTTCGCATCGAAAAGCGCTTAGTAATTGGAAATGTAATGAAACGGGGTTTAACGTCCTACTCCGACTGGGCTAATGAGGAACAATTTTCCCGGCAGCACTATAGCCTACCCTTGTATCGAATTCAAACTGTAAACCGATCTTTTACGTGCACGACAATTTATTCACTTTATGTCAGTTTTCGTCTCATCCGAATAACTAGACAGCTGCACCATCGAGTTGTGTTTTACTTTATCAACGAGTGTTGATATTTTTGGATATCCATAAAGAC
The DNA here is from genome assembly GCA_036850965.1 of Patella caerulea. Classification (NCBI taxonomy): domain Eukaryota; kingdom Metazoa; phylum Mollusca; class Gastropoda; family Patellidae; genus Patella; species Patella caerulea. The sequence continues at coordinate 32,642,995 of JAZGQO010000015.1, read as the reverse complement.
GAGTTGGAGATTTTATTTATCACCCAACCCTTTCTTGCATGCAGAAATAAATTAATATAATTCTTTGGTATAGATTTCACTTTTACTGAATCTGATTACATTAAAGTCCTACATAAGGACCCTGTTTTTCCTTCAAAGTCAATTAAATAAAAACAATTTCTTTTTAACAAAAAAAGAAGTTACTTTTTATTTAAAATAAGTGGTTTCTTTAAAATAAAAGAAAGTAGTTCCTTTTTGATTGACCAATCAAATTCATGTAAAGCGATATCTCCTAGGAGATATCACGGTACATTATTTAATTTATCACAAAAGCGAATCCACTGCCAAGTGTGTTATTGGGTTATAAACAAAGATATACATCCATTAGAAACACAACTGATGGCATCGGCTTGCGAATAAGATGCTAGACAGTGTTAAACTTATATCAACAGATTCCTCAACGCAAAATAAAACCCGATATTTAATTTGAATTTACGTTCCACATTTGATTTTCAAATAGTGGTTTTATTTATAACGGACATTTTGAACAAATCCTTATTAGGGATGTGCATATATTTTATTATCGTTTTCCATCTTCTAAACTACGTATACTGATAATAGAAGTATCCACCCTTGATTCTGAAAAGTTACCGTACTTCTAATAGCTAGACTTTACTTGGTTCGAAGACACCGATGAAGTGGCTAGAGTCCGGCCGTTTGCTTGTCAAGAATACTTTTGGTTTGACAATTTTTGCTGTTTGGTTTAAACCCCCTCCCCCCAATCACCACTATGGGAACTGGCCCTTGCTCTGTAGGCTCCCCTTTCGGTGCTGTCCAGCTCACATATTTTCTCCTAGTACATACATCTACAGGGCAGTACCGGATCTAGGGGAGGCAAAGTGAGACAAATGTCACACCCCCACCCCCGCAATTTTGGGTCATACTAATTATTTATCCCCGACGGAGCCAACCAGTACCTGTTTTATGTCACCTGAAATAATTTCACTAAAATAAAGTAAATGGAAACATCATAAGAGAACGAGTATGTTTAAAATACTCAAATCATCAACGAATTCTAAACGTCAATAAAATCGATGCCTAAATTGTCACAGATGCACTGAAATAAATCCTAATTTTAAAAATAATTCCTGGAGAAAAACACCCCGGGCACTCAAGGGTGCGGAGTACATACTAGTACGATCGGCGGTCAATACGAACAATTTGAAGAAACAAAAATGGGGGCCCCGCACAAGGTTAATCCGACACTGCTACGGGACAAGGGTGGATATTTAGGAAGAGAAGTATACAGACACATTCTTATAAACCATTTACATACCGGTTGAAATATAAATATACCCTTTCGGTTCGGTTGCAGTATGTCTGGATTAATGTTTTATAGGTTGTTAAAATATTTAAGTAAATTCTTGGCTTATTTTAACATATTTTTAAACTCACAAAACCCATATTTAAGAATGCCGGTCTTCAGTAGCCCAGTCCAAGTAGTGTTTACACGTCCCAAATGAAATGGGGTTTAACGTCCTACTTTCTGCTCCTAACCTGGTCAAATGAAGACGGGTATACGCCATACAATGTGTTATGAGAGAAATATTGCCCGGGCAGCGGCCTACTCTTATATCGAATTCCAACTGCCAAGGGATCTTTTACGTGCGATATTAGTATATCACTGTCTGAACAGTCATAATAACAAATTTATTTTGTTCAGTATGAACTTCTTCATGGTTGTATATATTCCACTGTACAAATAAATACTCCAGAACCCAAACTTAGAAACTTATTATGGCACTCAGTTTAGACAAAGGAGGTTACAACCCAACAGGCCAATTAGTCCGGAAGCCAAACCCCATTTTAAGGCTTAACATGGAAATATAGTCCACCTAATGTTTTGGACGGATTATATATCTTCAATATGTGTAGATTCGGAATCCGGATGATGCCACCCTGGCACCTTGGGGAAATTTAAATATTCAAGATGGTCGCCATAACGCATTTTCTGGTTATTCGATGGGGTAAAATTCATAAGATTCTCGGGGACCATGGTTCGAAGGTGGTTTCTGTAGGAATTCGACCCACTGAATCCAATGAGCTTGGGTATTACTCAAAAAAATGACGGCTAATCCTGCTAGAGGACAACATACAAAATGGAGGCTCATTTTGGCGGTAAACTCTCAAAGTTCTCTAAAAAGTGCGCAATAGATTGAAATATGTCAATTATTTCAGATTTAAATTTAAAAACATGTTGCTACCAAAGTTATTTGAGGCCGAGCTTATATTCAAAATGGTAACCATATTTGACGGGACATGTCGATGTTACTGTCTGTTTCAGGCAACACTACAATTCGAAAATTGCTTGCTATTTCTTCAATTTTGAATTAAAATGGTTAAAAATTAACGACCCACCTTTAATGGTTATCCCGTTACTTTCTATCGCACGTTTACCAATTTCAGATCAAGCTATGTAACCTTTCACTCCTGGAAAATCCTTCTTTATTTACTTCGCGGTATTGAAGTCTGCCATGCTTGACCTAATTATTTGGGATAAACCAAATCGAACAGGGGCGGTGATATGGTTTTGAGTCATTTCGTCCTATCTGAATGTTTAGATAGTTGTTTCGACCTAGTAGAATATAACTTGCTTAAAAGAGCTATTCAAGGGAAGTTATATAAATTTGCTATTTGGTTTCAGACCACAGGTTTTTGTTCCACGGCCTTAGATATTAAATTTGCTAATACGGCATTTTTTTTTAGATAGTCTAGTTTATTTCTTTTTTGATTTAGGTTTTTTTTTTGTATTTTGTGAAATGCCCCTAAGCAAATGGTACTTTGGCAGAAAACGGTTAGGGGTAGTAGCCACACAAGGTCAACTTCTGTTAGATCAAGGGCACGTAATTGCGTTTTGAAAATAATCGAAAATAAGTATTACTGTTGCAAAATGACGGTACGATACCTCCCGCCCAAAGTATTATTAACCGAACGCACCCGATATGTGGAATACCTTCTACCCCTATATGATATACGACCGACCTAATTCACGCATGCGCAAAGTCAATGTTCATGTTCTGAGAAATTGAGTTTTTCGAAAAATATGAAATTTACAAGAGAATAGATGATTTCATCGAACTTATTGGCGTTAAGGTTCAACGAAGAAAGTAATGGGGTGACCATTCCAGGTAGGTCATAAAGTTTTAACCATTTTTATTAAAAACTGAAGAAATAGTAAGCAATTTTCGAGTTGTAGCGTTGCCTGGAACAGACAGTAAGTAGTAATGTGATAGTGTCATAGTCAAACTATAGGTTTTCGGGATCACTGAATTCATATCTGAACAGCTGAATGTCCTATGATCGAAATAGACGATAATATGGTTCTCAAACCTGACATTATAGCTAAGTTTAGGAGACCATGGAAAAATATAGTAATGTAAAAAGATTTGTATCAAGAACAACCTACCCGAGGATATTCGTTCCCATGTTTTCGTAAAAGAACCCGACCTCACATATATGTCAATTAAATCACTGGAATACTCGCAGTCGGTATGGACTTTCACTGACAGTTATTAAATCACTCACACGCACGGATAAAACTGAAGTTTCGTATCACGCTATTAAACATTTTCTATATCTTGAGCTTCTAAATGGGTGTCATAGTGGATCATAATGTATGCTTGACAATTCGCTCTTCGTGGCTTTTGTTCGTATGGCCCTGTAATTTGTGGTAAACACCAAAACCTCTTAGTTCCATATAGAACTCCATTTAGAAGCTCAAGAAACTGCCAAGGTATCAGTCTGCTGGTCATTTAACACAAGTATATTGCATCACCGTATTCCCATGTCCGTGGTCAAATGCTACTATTCACACATTTTGACTTTACTGTTGAGTCTTAAATGATAACAAATATAACCAGAAAGAAACACTCATCCGACCCAGAATGAACATGTAGCTGCACTATTATATCAGAAGTAAGTACCAGTTAACTTTTAGCAACATTTGCCTTCTACTATGGTCCAATGGTAGATTGTGTTTGGCTGAGAAGCTTTCGAGGTATTATAGTGTAACGCTCATTCTGCAGTATACTCTATTTTCTTCCGTGGTTTCCTTAACTTAGGTATTTCGTCACATTTGGATCCCACATTGGTGTTTCGTTCGGTCATGGCACATTGCGGCAGTCAGAACTAAAATCGGCGAACACGAAAACCTATAGTTTGAGGTATTACATTATCACATTACTAATATTGTTATGTCTCGCCAAATATTGAGCACAACCTGGAATAGCTTTTGGTCGGATCATATTTTTATGTTTATGTCGGAGGTAATTGACACCTATATTTCAATATATTAAGTACACACCTTTTTAGGGAACTGTATTAGTTTTCCGCCAAACTGAGTCCCATTTTTATTTTGACATCCTTGTGGAATTGGTCGTTGGATTCAGCGAGTCAAATTGGGGTAGAAACCACCTTCAAACCTTTGTCCGAGAGAATCCGTCAAAATTTTTACCAAATAAATACCCAGAATATTGCCTTAGGGCGGCGATCTTAAATAATTTAATTTCCCTAAGGGAGCCAGGGTAGCATCATCCAGATTCTGAATCTACACATATCGAAGGTATATAATCCTCCTATATATTACACACCTTTTTATTAAACTTTATGAGTTTCCCGCCAAAATGAGGTCCCATTTTTAACCCCCCCCCCTTAGCGGAGTAGAGAGAGAGAGAAATGGGGTTTAAAGTCCACTCAACACAACTAGGTCATTTTGGGACTAACATATGGTTAATTTTATTTCAATAATTCGCTTGCGCGTAGGGGTCTTTAGCAGTGGGAGGAAACCGGAGTGCCCGGAGGAAACCCACGAGGTTGAGAAGGCGCCCCTATCTCCATGCCACATACGCTCACACCAAGGCTCGAAACCACAGCCGCAAGCCAGAGGTGACTGGCCAGCTAGAGGTCGAAGCGCGGCGCTCTAGACCACTAGGCCATCCCAACCCCCCCTTAGCGGAGTAGCCGTCACCTGTCCCCGCAATGAAAATAAGACAACTTATTGTTGGACATTAAACACCATGGTGTATCCATGGGTATACAAAGTCATTTTGAGAACAATCCATATTCTTTTTTATGGAAACTTGTTGAGATGTATGACATGCTCCTAAGTCGAGTCTTTATGAAAGGGTATGGTTGCCAATATTAAATGTAAAATATAATGAGAAAAATGTAAAATGTAGACACGCTAAAAACGGCCTTTTCGAATAAAACATTTGAAATTTCACGTTTTAAATTTAATGTTGACTTTAGAGGTATATTTTGACTTTATCATTACCGGTTGTAGGACTTTGTACTTTTTTACATGTAATCAAAGAAAAAGACATTTTAGCAGAGCATTTAATATTGGCAGTTATACCCCAGTATAGTCTTAGCTCTTGACTGTGCATAGTGTCCAACAGCCTGATCATCAGTTAATATTCGCTATGCAGTGAGATCATTAGGAATGTAAAATCTCAGGACATTGTAACATTGTTTAACGACATTGTAACATGCTTTTTTGGGGTGTTATTTCTAATAGACAGTGTCTAATTGACCAATCAAAACGCAGGGTTTACCATGAAGCACGTTACAATTTCCTGTTGTTCCCCGACGTACCTCTAATCCGATTTAAAATACAAATGTGACGTCACCCATTGATCTTGGCGTGCCATTATTTCAAATAATCGTACGGGCAACTTGCCAATCATACTTTATTCATACCAGTGAAATATTGGACTAGTGTGACGTATTTCACTGTAAAAGCCCTTGCGGAGTGTCTGTATTTTAAGTAGAATGGTCTCAAGCTTAATACATTGTATAATATATTGTAAAAACATTCGGGCTTACGGCACTCATGTTGTTACAATATATTACTTAATGTCTCGCTCTCGACCATTAAACCACACTCAATGGAGCTCGCGTATTTATACATTATTTGCTTAAGCTTACTTATCCAGTCCCCAATGTTTCACACCAAATTTGAAATAAATTCGCGAATAAATGTAGATCCAGCTCGTTCACAAGTCAATTGTTGACGAACAGACGGGCGGACAATTTGACAACATAATGTGCCCGAAGTATTAAAAAGTGGTCAAGATACAGGGTGCTGGTTCAAGCCGGGGATGCTTACAGCCTGGGCGTTTGACGTATTCAGTGCTAGACTGGTTACTAGTTAAATACGTCGGTGGGTGGCTGTAATGAAATGAGTGGCTGGAATTCCAAACACCCCCGAGGAGCACTACAACGCGAACAATTTGGTTTGCTTCTAAATCGAGCCGAGAGTAATGTCAGTATTTCGCTGGCTTCTTAGTTACAAATGTTCACACTAACCAAAGAATAGTAAAACCATGTGGTTATTCTACATGTTGTAAAATCGTTTGATAAACGTTTTTATTGTTATTTTGATACAACGCAAGAGTCTCGAAATAAAGCATGCATTATTCAAAAATCATTTATTTTATTTATATATGATCAAATTTGAAAAGAGGCGTGGATTAAATACCGTAATGGTATATTTATAGTATAATATGTCCTCCCTTCTTTTAACAGATATCAGTCAAATCGTTATCGGTTCAATGTCACATAACGCATGTGACTTGAACTAAACAATATATAAACACATAAAATTCAATTTAATCGCCGGTGTACTGACAAAATTGCCCTCAAAGTACACCAGTTTTTATTTTTATTTAGATTTTTCAAGTCTATTGTCGATTTAAATTTCCACAAGTACTACTACTACTACTACTGTTACTTCTTCTGGTGGTCACGTAGTCCAGAGGCTGTTCCATTGAATCAATGTCGAAAAAAATTGGAGAACAGTCAATTTTACTGGACAACTTTTCAGTGCTAAACGACGGGGTGTCAATCCGGGCGAAAGCCTGTACAATGTAAAGCCTGTACATTTCGTTTCTTCTTGTGTGACCGACATTCCTGAATGTGGACGTTGACCTTGTCATGGCTGCGAAATTGTAATTTGATAGGAGGGGACGTATTTTTAACAGCGTATTGTGTGGCTCATACTGACTCTAGCGAAGTAAGCAAGGTCTTATTTTCTCACTAACATGTTCGTTTACTTTGTACATGCGTCCACACGGATGGCCATTCCATCGTTTAGCAGTCAAAAAGTTGCCCAGTAAAATTTACTGGGGCGCCAATTTTCTTTCGACATTGATTGAATGGAACAGTTTCTGAACGCTCAGGGTGAGTGTAATGAGACCGACGTTCAGAGCTGAACTAGTGGTCACGTTGCTATGAGTAAAATTTCGCCTGGGCAGCGGTGCTACGACCTACTCTTGCATCGAATTCCAACTGCCAATGTGTACAAGGGATCTCGGTTTTAGTGCCATCTGAACGACTTGACAGCTTTCCTTGTTAGGCCCTCCGGCCTGCATCACTGGCAAGGGCAAACCACGCCGGAAAATCTGGATGATCTTTCTCGGTCAATGCAGGGATCTAACGCCCAAACTCCAGGCTAGCGAACCAGCGTCTTACCCACTTAGCCACGTGATCCTCTGGACAATAATAACCCGCTTGTACATTATTATCCTATATATATATATATATATACGGGGGGGGGGGGCTTGTTTAACACGTGCGCTTTAGATTACAAAGTCTATCACGGAGTCAACTGGTGTGACCTATCCAACGGTTTTCTACGGCTAAAGATCCCTAAACGCAAGTGCGTTCCTGAAAAAATCTATATCAGAACCTCGCTCTCTCTCAATATTGCCAAGTGATTTAGATCGGGTGAAAAGAATCAGGCCACGAACGGAGCCTTAGCGTACACCCGATGACAAGATGATATATAATTCCTTTCTAAAAGGTGGTCCAGTATTTAGGGTAGCGAATTACTAACCCAGATCTATCACTGCTCACGTCATGGCGTCCATCAAACTTTTCTTGGGTCTTTTATTATTATTTTTTTTTTATTTATTTTTCTATATTTTTTAGATTTTATTATTTTTGTTTTGTTTTGATTAGCTGACATGAAACACATTATTAGGAAACATATAACATTATGTTATCACATTTTTCGATATTTTTATGATTCTTTTGTCGGAGTGAATTAGCCATAACATTGACAGATTAGGGTAGAATTCATCAAGCTCTTCGTACCACCAATCTAAACCTGACTTTACTCGCCTTATAAACGTGTCGTTATACTACCAAATAAAAATTCTGGTCATCATTTTGAAATTCTTTAAGACATAACGACGGGAATATTAATGGCGCCCAGTTTAAACTTCAATTTCTAAATGTTGCATGTAAAATTTTGATGAATTATCAAACCATCAGTAATGTATGTAAATCGATGATAATACAGAATTTGTTAAATATTATACGAATTCACGTCGACAACACTCTTTATTACACCATACAAGTAACTTGTAATACCTTGATATACCTGTAATAGCAATTGGCCGAGAAAGTTCACCCAGGCATGATTCCCTAGTCAGTGATGTAGGACAGAGGGCCTGACAGTGATAGCTGTCTAGTCGATTAGCAGGTTATTGTCACAGGTAAATTGTTTAATAGATATATATTGTAGATTAACTTTTAATACCCTGATTGAACTGTCGCTGATTACACATTTCACTATATTTTAAAATGAAAGTAGAATATCAATATAACATTTAGATGTCGTGAAACCGTACAGTGGGGGTGTTCCCGTTACAACGCTAGATAATAAAGCCGGGCGCAGTGGCCCTAGACAATAGGAGCGGGTGCTGTGAAGTGTTCCTAGATCAGAATTTTATATCGTTTTCGGCCACTTCTCAGATGGATTCGCGTGTACCCCAAACAGTTATCGCCAGCTTGAGCCACGAAATAGTCATGACACCATAATACTTTATACGGTGTGTCTGCCTGTCAGCAAACGAATTGTGTGAATTGAATAGCAACAAATTGGGTCTGATTATTTTTTGTAGGCGTTTTAAAATGCCTATGTATTCGTTCACTATCAATGCATCTGCAATACTTCAGAGATTCACCTTTTTACATTACATTGGTTATAATTATTAACTAGAGATTCGGCGCATTACAACGATGGTAAGTATTCTGTAAGATGATTGATGGTCGTCCTACTGCGAAGCGAGACAGATAAGTAATTTCAGGGGTGGATCTAGGAATTTTGAAAGGGGGAGGGCGCCGCAAAATGAGGGCACTGACCGCAGAGACGGGTCACGCCGCTGACAGGGGGGGGGGGGGAAATTATTCGTTATTTCCTTGCATCTGTAGCCATTTCAAGAGCTATTTGGCTGATATTTTCGTGCAAGTTAACGTTCGGAACGGACATATTTGGGTCTGAGAAAAGCCACTTTCAGCAGTAAAAGAGACACTGTCGAATATTGGGTGGGGGGGGGGGCCCCCATTGAATCCGCCTCTGAATTTCGATAAGAATTTTTAGAGAAAAAACAGATTTATGAAATCGGTACTCTTACACAACGTCCAATTAAAGGTATTATAACATGTTTTTATTGATATTTCGGGTCAATAGATCGAATATTAATAGACACAGTTTTGTGAAGATCTTAATTTCGATGAATTTTTGTCTGTTTCTTTTTTTTTTTAGAATTGGCGTATTCCGACTCATTTGCCACTACGGGTCAAAAATGTGCTGTTCCATAAGAAAAAGTGGTCAAGGTACAGGGTGGTAGTTTGACCCTGGCCAACTGCCAGGATACCTACTTATAGAACAGGTGATTCAGCGCAACCTTCATGCATGTCTATATATAGAACAGATGAGTCAGCTCAACCTTCTTGCAAGTCTATAATTAGTATGCCTATCGCAGGGCCGGGTGAATCCAGACACCCCTGCGGACCACAACAGTATGTACAATGCGTTGGTTTATAAATCGAGCTACGAGTGATGTCAGAATTTCGCTGGCTCGGAGTTTCAATATTGTTCACACTAACCAAAGGATGATCAAATTCATTAGCCATTTTAAAATGCCGCATATAATCGAATATTTTTATAAACGTTTTTATTAACATTTTGATACAACCTAAGAGTCTCTAATGAACCCATTCACAGTTTAAAATTGTTTATTCTATGCATAAATAATCAAATATAAAAAGGGGCGTGGATTAAATACTGTGACAGTTAAAGGTTATAGTAGTATAGTACTGTATTTTGATATCGTAGGATACTGAAACTAGAATACGGACACAATATTTACTTTCGCTTTACTTTCACAAATAATCGTAACTAATTTCTTTTACAGCTTATTTCCATTGGCAGGGTTTGTCACAAGTAAATTGGTTAATAGATAGATAATTCAAGATAACCTTTAATAATACCTTGGTCGAACTTTTAATACCTTGATCGAACTGTGACCTATTATCTGATTGCCCACTGTTACCATATATCAAAATGAAAGTAGAAAAACCAATACGACATTTAGATGTCGTGCAATAGGGTGTTCCCGTTAAAACCTTATACAATAGGGTCGCGCACAGTGAGGTGATTCCATTATAACCCTAGTCAGCTGCCAGTATAGGACTACTCGTTGTGTATCTTGTTGCATGTCTATCGTTAGCATGTCTAGAACAGGTGATCGGACCAATCCAGACACACTTGCGGACCACAGTAGGATGAGCAATTCCGTTGGTTTGTATATCGAGCTACGAGTGATGTCAGTATTTCACTGGCTTATATTATAGTTACAAATGTTCACGCTAACCAAAGGATAATCAAATCAAATAGCCATTTTAAAATAGCTCATGCGTAAAATCTTTTTATTAACTTTTGTATTGACATTTAGATACAACGTAAGATACTTGAATGAATCTATTCATTTTTAAATCGGAGCTACGTGTATTTGAAAATGAAACTAAATTATAAAATATTTAAATGTAGTACGGTGATTTATTCAACTTTACAAAGGTATTTATTGTCGCTTTACGTTAATAGATGTTGATTTGAGAACAACTTGTTATGGTTTATTTAAGAGAAAGGTGAAATTATACATAATAGTCATCGACTGGGTGTGAATTATATTTCAGGTTATTGGCGCATGTACATTTTAGTGAATAAGAGGTTGACTCGCTAGCATTGAGGTCCCGTGTTTGATCTCTGCGTTGACCGAGAAAGTTCATCAGTAATAGATACCTTGCCAGTTGTAATTCTATAAAAGACTAGGCCGTAGTGCCATTGTTCACGAAAAAATTCCCCCATGGAATACTGTATGGATATATTTTGCTCTCCCTTAGTTCAACCGGAGCAGAACAGTAACTGCTGACCATATTATTTGGTCATTCTCACCTGGACTATTATGTAAACGTGAAATTCTATGTGACACCCAAATCGATAACAGATAATGAACTGATTATATACATAATAAATCTTCAATACTTAATTTTTGGCAAATTGATAAATGTCTACAAAACATGGCTTCTGTCTTCTTAATCCCTTCTAATTTGTACCTTCGTAGAGCGATCTTTCTCTTCCATGCACCGAAACTCTTGAATAAGTCCCCCCCTTTCTATTACAATATTTAAAAGATCACTAAAAATCATTTTCATCAACAGGCTTTAAATTGAAAACATTTTATATTTCTTATATTTTATTCATAAATTTATGGGTGTAATTTTCTTGGTGTGTGTAATTTTATCGTGTAGACATTTATATATATTTTAATTTTATATTGTGTAAGTTTTGTTCTTGTAAAACGCCTTTGAGCTTGGCTCTGCGATTGAAGAAGATAATAATTAATAATTCCCATCATATCCAATAACTTCTTCTTAAAAATCAGATTAACATTTCGCCGACCTGTAGTATTTACATAACATAACATATTATATTTGATATAGCGCACATTACTGCCATGCATTCAATGGCGCTTCACAAAGTCTTGGACAAATGTTAGCGGAATGCTATACGGAAAAGGTGTTCACTCTAAACATAGGATAATCAAATCAAAGAGACAGTTTACAATTCCTCGTGTTTTACAATCGCTTTATAAACCTTTTTATTGACATTTTGATGCAACGTAAGAGTCTCGAAATAAACCATTCATTATTCAAAAATAATTTATTTTATTCATTCGTGATGAAATTTTAAAAGAGGCGTGGATTAAACACTAATTTATAGTAGTATAGTATGTCCCGTATTCTTTAAATTGATGTAGAATCAATTGGTATGGGTTCAATTTCCAGATAATGCACCTGACTTGAACAAAGACACAATAGAACAAAGATACAATAGATCAACGTATGAAATTAAATTAATTCGCCGCTGTACGGGAAACATTTGCCCTATATAGTACACTGTATTGACGCCAGTCTGCATTATATAAACACATTTCAAGGTTATCCTCGCCAATTTACGTTTTCAACCTGATCAAAGAGACAAAAAAGGGTCCTAAAGGAAGCACATGCCTATTATACCCCCTTTTTTAAATTTTTTTTAATAAGCTTTATTTCTCCAGACAACACTATGGTTATGATTGGTGCCAGGTATGGAGAGCCCTGGGTTCACCAACTTACACCATTTCTTCATAATCTAATAGTATACAGCAATAGTTAAATCACCAACTTACATCGTACTTTAACACAGTGGTAATTTCCATTCATTTGTGTTTAGCATATTTGTGTTTATATATATATATAATATACTATAGATATACACCTTGGACATTACATTATTACATCATAGTTGAGCAATAGAATAATTAAATCACATTCGTTTCATTTGTGTACGTGCATTATATACATGGATGTAAAACTTGGTAATAACCGCGGGTACAAACAAGAGTCGTCTGCTATTTTTTTTATAGCCAGTAACAAAACCAACGTCAAACAGTCGTACTTTACAGTACGCGAACTATGAGAGGAAAGGCCCCAAACTGATCCCGCAGTGAATATTCGCTTGGCCGCTACAATCACTGATAAGCATAAGCATCGACGAGGCTTAATGAGTACGGCATATTAACTTTTTTACTCCGACAAATTAAATTCTCAAACATTTTTTTGAGGTAAAAGAAAAATAAATAAAGACGTTTGAAGTATTTGTAGTTAAAAAATATTTCCTATTTAGTGTAAATGGGTATTAAAATGAGTAAAATGCATCATTTTGCCCGAAGCAGTTAGGTGTTAAGTAAACATTGCACGAGCCTTTTAGCCAATGACTGACGGCGGGTGCAGTCAACGCACGTGTTATGGACACTCATCTGTTACAGAGTTAATTCATAAGTAATTCTCTGTGAAACAGATTGGAAAGGCCCCTGGTCTATTTTTAGATTTATTGCGATAGAAAATTGTACCAGTCCGACAGATTAGTTTCGAATATGTCATGTTCTCCATTTTTCGGGTATAGATATTTCAGTATTTCTATCTTCTGTTTCAGAATACAGTTTGTTATTGTCCTGAAAATTTTAGCTTATATATTTTATGTTTAATGGTTTAATATTATCCAATTAAGTGTTACCTGTTTGTTATTGGATATGTTTTCTATTTTCTTACAAAGACCAAAAATGGTCTTTTCCTCACCTCATTTTATATTTATTCCAACAATCCAGTAGACGTGGTACAAGGGTTAATCAGTGAACTGGATGTATGAGATGTGTTGTTGACGTTTGGGAAAGTAGGTCGAAGGGAAATGTGTAGGGAGTGATAGTTAGATGTATTATGAATGGTTAGAGTGGCTGTGGTGTTACGGTGAAATACTATGCCGCTACCGTAACACCACAGCTTTATGATTTGTTAGACAGGAGTGATTTAATGGGTGTCAACAACTGGGTTTCTGATTTTAATGTTGTCTTTTCCCACCGGCACTTGGCCGTACGCCAGCAACTGAAAATAGCTGACGAAACAGCTAGGGCGTCGATTGTTAGTTCGCGTACAACTTGAAAAACCGAATGTCGTACGCCATTGTGAAACTGAAAGTAGCTGACGAAGACAGTTAGGGCGCCGATTGTTAGTTCGCGTACAACTTGAAAAAACCGAATGTCAGTATGGTATTTCTGACATAATTGGTTATCGGTGACCTGAAAGCTGGTAATATCGACTCAAAGCGAGTAATCTCGACTCAAAAGTATAGTGTATAACCTACTTACTGTCTACAGTCGTCGCTAGTCTTCCTTCATGATTGTTTGTGGACGATTTACTACTCAGTAAGAAAGCATGTGCCCAAAAAGAGTTCTCGTCTGTTGTTATTAGTATAATGACTTCCTCATGTGCGGCAGGTTCGTTTGTTTTTAAAAACACTGTTTTTCGTTCCAAAAAATAGAAAAGTAATTTTTTACCAGATGATCATGGTTTTTCACCGAGACTAGATAATTTCTCTCGGTGTAAGGATATTATCGCTTATGGATATGTTCATACACTGTTGAGAAAATAGTCCCATTGGTTTGCTTAGCGGCAAATAGAACGGGAATAAACTCTGTACTGAAAATTTTTTGCGTGATCTGTATAAACTGTCTTCACACACTCGATTTATAATTAGCGATACACAGGTACAGTGTCAAGTGTTATGCTTCTCAGGCTAATACCTCAAAAGTACCTCCGCGCAAAAACCCAGATTTTGGTACATGCAAAAGAAAAAGAAATAGTGCCCGTGCGCGTGCCAGTAATAGGAAAACTAAGAGTTCGCGCATAAAAATGCACGAACGTACCAGGCGCGATGTCATCCAGGATTCTACAGTTTTCCAAAAATTTTGTACAATTTGGCATTCAACAAATATGTGTTCAGGTGTCTCTGTTTGTTTTTTTACAAAATGAACATAAGTCTGATTCAAAATATTTTATCTTTTTCAGGAATGTATTAGTAGTTAATATTCTATGAAGTATTTTGTACTGAAACCATTGTAAGTTTGTATCTTGACAGCATTCAAATGGTAATTGATAAATTTTAGTACACTCAATGTTTTCAATGCTAAATCCCTTATTTAAATATTTTAGTTGGGATGGAGGTGTGGTGTGGACATAGTTCATTATGACTTTAATATTAGATTTTCCCATCTTGTTATAACATAGGAAAGGCTGCAATTTGTGTGGTAAGACAGGGTAGTATTTGTGTGCAAGTGTATCTCCCCTCCAGTCAATATTGAGACTTTTTTCAAACTGTTTTATCGCTCTAATTAGTGACTCGTGTTGTAGGAAATAAGTATTAACCCCTTATGATTCTATAATTTCATGGTAATTCATGTATTGTTTTTTTATTTTTTAGATCCTGTAGAAAATAAATATTTTTTTGTATATAATTGTTATAGTGGATTGGCTTGCTATCGACTTTGGTGTTACTACTTTGCCAGATACATGTAGAGTTCAACTCTTCTATAGAGGTAATTTTTTGTTTATCTTGTAATTGTAACCAGCATTGCAGGGTGTCTTTCCAAAAGAGGTTATTTATCTTTTTTAATTTTATTTTTATGTAGTTGTTGCCATATTTGATCAAATCATACACAGTACAATTTGTGATTTGTTCAAACAGTCTTGTCCAGATATTACCCTGATGGATAATTCTATGGAGCCATGATAATTTCATTTATGTATTAAAGATATCTATATTGATCATTCTTAGCCCTCCGCATTTGTAGTCCTGGCATAGTATTAAACGTTTAATTCTGTCTGGTTTATTGTCCCAGATGAAGCAATAAAATTTTGAGTTGAGATTTTTCAGGTATTCTTTGGAAGGACTGGGTAGTGAGGTTAATAGATGAGTTATTTTGGGTAGGATTAGTGCTTTAATTACTGTTATTTTTCCTATTACAGTTAGTCTACGACTTTTCCAAGATTTGAGAAGATTAATTTCAGGTAATTTCTAGTAATTCCTGAATGGTCTGCTGTGGAAAAATTTATTCCTAAAAGATTGAAAGTATCCTAGCCAGACTACTTTTGTTTTAAGGAGGTTAATTTTTAGTCCAGAGACTAAAGCGAAGAGATCTAAAGTTTTCATCGTCTTTTCAAGAGATGTGTGTGATCCATCGATGATGAAAGTTGTATCATCTGCGTACTGGGTAATGAGATATTCTTCGCCGCCTATGTGTAATCCTTTTATTTCTTTTTTTGTTTTTAACTAGGATTGTGATGAGTTGGACGCAGATGATAAAAATGTACGGAGACAGTGGATCGCCTTGTCTACATCCCCGACCTAGTGTGATTGGTTCTGACAAGAAGCCATTTTGTATAACTCTTGATACAGACTGGTTATATAAGGTTTTGACCCAATTTTTGATAGAGGTTTTGAAATTAAATACGGTGAGTGCTTTTTGGATAAATTCCCAAGAAATGGAATCAAAAACTTTTTCAAAATCGATTAGAATTAACATTCCTGGAATATTTTGTTGGTTTGTATGATTGATTATATCATAAACTAGTCTGGTATTTTCGCCGATATCTTCCCTTCACAAATCCTGTCTGTTCATGGCTAATGATGTCATTTAGGTAGAGTTTAATTCTGTTTGCAATGCATCCAGCAGCAAGTTTGTATGTTGTATTTAGAAGGGTAAGAGGGCGCCAGTTTTTTAAAAACTTTTTTGGTTTATTTGGTTTAGGAATACATGTGATGATACCAAGTTTTTGGACAATTGATAGTTCCCCTTTGTGGTAACCATAATTAATAGATCTAATGATAAAGTATCCAAGATCATACCAGAAAAATTTCATAAAATCGGCTGGGAAACCTGATGAGCCTGGGCTGCGATTATTTTTCATTTTTTTAGGCAGTTTAGGACTTCTTCATAGGTTATCTCCCCTTCAATTTTGATTGATTCTTTATCTGAAAGTTTTTGAAAATCAAAGTTTTTTTACTTTCTCGAAAAATTCCATTTCAGAGTAACCTTTATTTTATTTTTTAGCATATAGAGTTTTATAGAATTGTTTGGGTTTTTTAAGGATAGAATTCCGATCATTAATTATGTTACCATCATCATCTTCCAGGTAAGTTACTAATTTACTGTAATAGTTTCGCGATTCTAGTTTGCAAAAATATTTTGATGTTTTTCACCCTGTTCAACCCATTGGGCTCGGGACCTGATCAAATTCCCCCTGACTACTAAATTACTAAAACAGGCCTCTGTTGTGTTATGTTTTCCCAAACCTTTATGTCTTCCATTGCAACTCTATATTTTATTTTCGATTTTTATAGGGAGTCTTTATCTATTAGTGATCACATAGATATTTGAATGCTGTTTTACTGCCTTTTTAGTACCAATAATATTATATGTTTTCAGTTTATACTTATAAAATTTTGTCTGTTCTGTACGGAACTTTACTATTTCAATTCAATTTGGATATCATGAAATTTTTCCAGCTAGATCAGTATTCGATGTGATCGCCACATCTGCCCTGGCCTAGAATGTAGCCACAGTCTACTAACCAACCAAATAAAGATGTTTTAATATGTTTTGGGTCGATAGATAGAATATTTATAGACTCATTTTTCTGAAGATCTCAGTTTTCACCAAGATAAATATTTACAGTTGTATTGTCTGCATATTATTCATTTTAGAATTTGCGCATTCCGACTTATAAGCCACTAAGGGTCACATGTGTGCTATTTCGTGTGAAAAAGTGGCCAAGGTACAGACAGGATGGTGGTTTGACCTGGCCGGCTGTCAGGATACGCTTTGCGTTATCCTGTTACATGTCTGTCATCAACATGTTTATATCAGGTGCCAGTATCAATCCAGACACCCCTGCGGACCACAGCAGTAAACACAGTTTTCTGGTTTATAAATCGAGCTACGAGTGACGTCAATATTTCGCTGGCTCGGGGTTTTCACGATTCTTCACACTAACCAATGGTTTATCAAATCAAAGAGCCAATTTGCAATGTCTCATGTGTTAAAATCTTTATATAAACTTATTTATTGATATTTTGATACAACGTACGAGAATTGAATGAAGTCATTCATTATTTATAAATTATTTTTATCTATATATGACCAAATTTGAAAAGAGGCGTTTATAAGATACGGTAATGGTCTATTTATAGTATAGTATATTAGTATCAAATCAATTAGGTTAAATTGCACATACCCCACCTGACGTAAACAAAGAGACAATAGATCAACAACACAAAATTAGATTTAATGCCGCTGTACGAGGAGCTTGCATTGGTGCCAGTCTTCCTTATAGTGCACCAATTTCAAGATCATCACCACTTAAACGTTTTGACCCTGATCAAAGAGACAGTGTCAGCTTAAAGAAACGGAAACAATCACATATATTGTCGGTGTTTCTCGTAAAATGTTGCGTCCACAGGTTTCCAGTCCATCCAGTGTACTGGTATAAATATCAAGAAATCATCTGGTTTAGCCATTTGCTGTTTCCAACTATCACTATAAACCGCAGATTGCCTCTCGTTTGGCATTTCTGTCCAAACGAGGTAAAACAAATGCCTCGTTGTCTGGAGTTCCAAAACGAGGTTTTTTAAATTGTCCTGTTTTTGGACCGAGGTATTTTGTTCAGAACGAGGCTTGGTAAAAATGCCTCGTTTACTAAACGTGGTTTTTTCAAGATAGTTATTAGCAGTATTTCCTATCAGCGAATTTGTAAAAATTAAAATTTATGTTATTTAATACGAACATAAAACCAGTCCAAACTATGAAATTATAATCAGAGAAACAGACAAGACAAAAATACACGCCTTAGATGTAGGTGTAAAGCAACATCAGCTACCTTGATTGATTTATTGGCCCAATCAGTTAAAGGTGTTAAGAAACAACTGTGGTGTTGTGACAATTTATTGGGACCAATAAATTAATCAAGGTAGCTTTGTGTCTGCAATAGTTTTACACCTCCACCTAACTGATATCGCAGACAACAAATTAGTGTTTATCGGGTCTATATACAACAAATAATCCATTCTTATTAATCAAAAAAGCATATAATTTTATTTATTTCCAATACGCAAGGTTTTTTTTATTATTTATTGTAAAAAAATAACTTGTTTCGACTGGTTTTATTGTAAAAAAATAACTTGTTTCGACTGGTTTTATTTTCGTATTAAATGACATAAATTTTAATTTTTACAAATTTGCTGATAGCAAATACCGCTAATAACTATCTCGAAAAAAAAACACGTTTACTAAACGAGGCATTTTTACCAAGCCTCGTTCTTAACAAAATACCTCGTTCCAAACACAGGGCAATTTAAAAAACCTCGTTTCGGAACTCCAGACAAACGAGGCATTTGTTTACCTCGTTTGGACAGAAATGCCGAACGAGGCATTCTGAGGATTTATAGTATATTATAGAAATCATCTCGACTGATTTTTTTTTTTTTTTTTGTATTACTTCGTTTTCAACAATGGGTACTTACTTTATCATACACAAAAAGATAACAAAAGAAAACAAAAACAACAAAAAAAACTATTGCTAGTTGTGGGGTATTGGGTTGGAACAACCTACAGGAAATTATACAATGCAACCTCATGGGTTCGGGGTCACATCTGAAAGGGAGATAACTCCACTTCATAGTCCTAAGCCACCATTTATTTATTCATTGACTTAAATGTAAATTCTAGTGTCTTTTCCCCCGAGTTTTCGACAGAGGAACAAATAGTCATGTCGTTGCACTAAACTTTGCATGAGGTTGATCAACCAAATTTTGTGTTAACTTTTCGCCTATAACTCCAGATTATTTACCAAAACCTTGCGGAAAATGTTTAATTCAAACCTTCTTCGTCCATATTAAACCCAAAAATGGGTATGCAATAGGGGGAGAAAAGAGAATTGCTATAAATATACGACCTACAATTTGTGGGCATCCAGATAGTGAAATTTGATGGTGTTCTGTCTTTCTTTACAAAAATATATATGCACTGAAATAGAATGTCTCGTCAATACTTTTATTCTTTGAAACATTAAACTCACACCAATAATATATTTTCAAATGCCTTTACCCCCCCCCCCCCCGTGTATTTTTGACTATAGCTTGTATATGCATTGTAAGAAAAACAGCCCCGGTTGTCGTAGCAGATGATTTAATGGATTCAACACCTATCACTTTACTAGGTTAAACATTGATATGGTTATTATTGGGGATACCGTTGACTAGACTAGACAGTATATGTATAGTCAACATACA
This sequence comes from Patella caerulea, assembly GCA_036850965.1. NCBI lineage: Eukaryota > Metazoa > Mollusca > Gastropoda > Patellidae > Patella > Patella caerulea. The sequence continues at coordinate 32,622,945 of JAZGQO010000015.1, read as the reverse complement.
CAAGCATACATACACATTTTGTTAATAAACAACATTAGAAAAAAAGTCAAAGTTATTATAATTATACATGTATTTGAAAATTTAAAAAAACAAATATTAAATGTTGGACATTTTAGCTTTTACATACTTTTAAAGGTTACAATTTCTTTTTAATCGTACTTTATCTAATGATAAACTGCCCGTAGCTAGTATTGATATCTTAGCAAAATTTTTGTTACTGTATAATTTAATTAATAAATAATGTTTTGAAAAATCTTGTTATTTATAAAACATTACAGTTGAATCAGCCAGATATTGCGGAGTTTCAGCATCGGAATATGCAAGTGATTGATATACTGAATGTAAAATGAGAAAATATAGCACGTCCTATTGCGGAAACAGTTTGTCATGTCTCACCACAAGTCTGCCATGTTTGATACAAGTTCGTCATGTTGTAACACAAGTCTGTCATGTTTGACACAAGTTCGTCATGTTTTAACACAAGTTTTTGTTGTTAGATAGAGATACGTAACTTGTGTCAACACGAGCGTTTTTTTTACAGTGCATTTATGTGAGCAAATATTACTATCCTCATATCGCTTTTACTAAAAGCACATTAAAGATAAGTACTACCCTTTTGGCATGTATTACGCATGTTTAGGGTGCCCCACGTGCCTACTGAAACGTTTTTCTTGACACGTTGATTGTGCTCGCTTCGGTTGGATCACTAACTACGGTTTTCTGACAGTCTCGCACTCTCGTTGATTGTGCGCACTTCGGTTGGATCACTACAGGCGCGGATCCAGGATTTTTTGCAGGGGGGGGGGGGGTCTAGGTTTGATAATTGCTTTACCGAAGGCGCTCAACCAATTTGGTAAATTAGATTCAATTTGGTGCATTCTGGCGTATTTCCGGAAGGTAAATTCCAAAATTACAGGTCTAAAAATCGCCAAAAATTCTGGCATAAAAAATTTTCAAGTCTGAGCAGGGGGGGGGGGGGAGGGGCGTGCATGCGGAAATGCTCAACACACTATCAACTACTATAGTCGTAAAAAATCTATTGTTGACGATTCTGAATAGCAATAATATTTAACTTTTTGGTAATTAGGGCATCTTTAGAAATTACGCTCGTTTTATTTTTCAAATTGCGTTATCATTAACAAGGCCGTTAGGAGTGGTATATTTTGGTTTAGTACAAATAATATCTCTGAGTAACTCGGGTTGGGCACGAACATGATAACAGCAGTAGTTTCATTTTACTTTTACAAGGTTCGTAAAACAATTGTTGAGTCTCCAACCTTGTGTTATTTCTAAATTGTTGAGTCTCCCACCGTGTGTTATTTCTAAATTCAATTTCTTCTTCCAGCTTTCTGTCAGGTTTCGTAAAAAAGTAGTCTTGATTATCCAGTCTTGTCAATCTGACGGAGAATGGTCGAGAGGCTAGTTGAGTGAGACTAATTTCAAAACAAGTGCACGTAACCCATCTTTTACTCAAAAGTGTAAGGATGTTATGGACGACACTCCAAACCATTTTTCAGTATTATTTATGTATAGTTAAATGGTCATAGCTTATTAAGTACAACATGGTCGTTTATTTAGTGATTATAAATTGTGAAACAGATTTAAGGGTTGGATATATATAAAATATTTGGGTGTAATTGTTGGATATATATAAATATTGGTGTGTAATTGTTGAGCTATTTGGAGATATTTATTTATGGTGGGGCACCCTCTCGTGTTGCACTAATCTGCCCTGCGCGAAACTGATTTAATTATTTGTTGAATTAAAATGATTGTATTAATTATTCAGCCGCATCCAGACATTACTTATCTAAATTATATTCTTATTATACCTCTACTGATATAATTACATACAAATATATTATTCAGATAACTACATGTTACAAGTACAGGCCCCGAGTTCACAAAACATTCTCAGACTTAGGGTAAGAATTTACTTAAAATTGCTCGCCTTATTTTAATTAAAATATAGCCCTTTAAAAATATTTTGTTGTTTTTATGTATCAAATACATCAATAATAAACGGTGATTGTAAGGTGAGTAAATTCTCAACTTAAGTTTGAAAATGCTTAGCGAACTTGAGGCCTGGGCCCGTATTCAAAGGTTTTCTAATAGTTAAGTAAAAATACTTAATTTTTCCACTTAACCAAGTGTTTTACATTAAATCGGTATTCAAAGGTTGCATTTTTCATATACTTGGCTATGTGAAAACTTAACTGCACACTTAAATTATGGAATACTCACATTCGCCAAAAAGCATGAATTTTCAATTTATGGAATATTCTCCACTGCCAAAAATCACGAATTTCTTACATTGCAAGTAAGTTATGCCCCCTTAAGAGCGTTACTATACTCTATTACATTCTTAGTGTACATCACCAGGAAAATGTTTGTCGAAATATTATATTGTAACCCAAGAAAATAGTATGATTATAATTTAGGATAAATTATGATAGTGTGCATCCTTCGCGGGAACAGCTGTTTTCATAAACTTTAAAAAAAAATAGATTACAATAAATAGTGGTAGTATAATGATGGATAACGTAAACTTTAATTTATATAACAATATATCGCGAATACAAAACAACATATTATTAGCAATACACAATGACCCCTGCCTTCTAAGTTAGACTGGACAAATTATACAGTTTTGTTCATAAATCTATCATTTGAGAAATTCATAGATATTGTGTGACTATCACCATGTTAGATTTTGACAGGCCTGACATTGACAGTACATTGTGTGTACGAAAAATTCATGTTGCATTATATTTTACCTAAATAAATACTACCGATTATGTATATGGGAATGAGTTGTAAAAAATAGATCATGCTTTGATTCTAGCGGTAGTATAAATAATTTGTGAAATCTATAAAGCCATGTCATCACAAATGAATTCAACTTTATTATTTGACTGTCATGGAAACATACAAACATAACATGATACATGATCGGGAAAAGATATCCTAAACTATCTCGGTGGTAATAACCTGATACTCTATTATGGCACTACAACATCAAAGTTGACGACGAAAAATATAAATTTGAGGTCAGCTACGCTCGGCGACATTGTCTTTGTTTTAATGTGAATCCCCTATCTTTTAAAATCGCCATTATGGGACTACTTCTACAGTATTAAAAGAAGTCATAATAATCTCACTTAACTTTAAGGTACCTCCCATAGGTCGCTTAAAGTTAAGTGGACATTTCTCACTTAAACTGGCCTTTGAATACCACTTAAAGACTTACACTTAAAAGTTAAGGCAGCTTAACTTTAAGGGAAAATTTGATACTTAACAGTGCCTTTGAATACCACTTGCCCTTAACTAACAGGAAGTTGCGTATATTTAAGTGAAAGCTAGTAGTAAAGTGACTATCTTAGACTTAAGATATCCTTTGAATACGGACCCAGATCTCTTAGTTAAGAATCCTATTTAAATACTATGTGAGTCATACCAATTGGAAATTGCGTTTGTTCATGTTAATAAATTATTACTTGGGTTAACGTGCACTCGCTAAAAATAATCTAATAATCGAAGCCAAAATATCCCACAATTCAAGTAGAATTGGAGTCAGTTTCAATTCATAAAAGTACCTCTACAAAGCTATTAACTTTTTAATTGATGCCGATTTCGGAAAAACAATGCGTCCTTTACATGAAAATGCAGTTCAATAAGCCAATGAATCTTTTAATTCGTTTATCAGCAAAAACAACCTATGTGATCTTCAACCAACCCAGCCTGTGCCTGGCTTCATTTCATAAATTTGAACTTGTTAAATAAGTTGATGTTTCGGTACCCAGTGTAGTCTATTTGTCCAGTGGTGCTATCAGTCTATTCGTCTGATATCAGTATATTCGCGGCTTATTGTCAATCTATTCGACCAATGCTATGTTTCATTTATGTTGTATATCAGTCTGTTTCCCAATGTTCTATCTAGATCGCATTGTCAAATAATGTGAATCAGTATATTCGACCAATGCTATGTTTTGTTTTCGTCTGTACAAATAGTTCCGTTCACGAGGCTGCTTTCCGAAGAATGAATATCGAGACAATATAATTGAACGTGTTTTGTAAACCGAAATTTGCTTCAATAAAATTGACATCATTAATATTGACAATTATATTGAGCGTATGTGTGCCGCTTTAGAAGTGAAATACGGAGTTCCACAGGGATAGGTATCAGGCCCGATTCTTTGTAGCCTCCGCGTATCACCTCTTTGCATATTCGTAAAGAAATAAGGCTTGTTTTTTATATTTATATGCGGATGACTCCCAGTTATACTGTTTATTTAAACCCACATCAAATGAGGATTTTAACTACACTAAAATTAATATGAAAATTGTATTGGTGATACAATTAAAAGATACAGTTTTCTGAAATTGCACGATGGGAAATGGTAAACTTAATTTTACCCCTAGCTAATGACAACATTTTTCAATAGAAACCTATCTAACATCCCCATTTCAATCAACACGTGATAGACTTAGGCAGACCTATTGAATGAGCAATCGCATTGTGAACCCCATCATCAGACCTAACCGTATCTGCCCCAGATGCTGAAAATTTAGGAAATGGGTGGTACTGGGATGAACAATTCAAATTCGTTTCATTAATTGCAATAAAAATCTGTTTAATTGTTTCACGCTGGAGTGAGAAAATATCTCACCCAACCATGACAGCTGAAACATATTCATTGTGTTTGATTACGTCACGATTCTATTCACACAACCTCCGTTGTCGGGACTTCCAATACTGTGACGGGACTGAAACCCGCATCACACGATTGCAATTCCGTCAAGTCGGAACTTTCTGATCTCATAATCGAGCATCCCGCGCCGCACATAAACACCCATAAGACCAACCCGCGGACAAGATGAGAAAACATATGCGAACTTAGACCGGTGAACTGTGGGGCGGTGCACGGATCAAAATTCGTATGCCTTTCACTGGACACAAACACAGGGAACCTTACACTGGAGATAAAGGGTTCATATTCTTCGATTCGGTGCCTCTCGGGTCTCCTCTGCAGGAATCGATGGGCCTAACGTCAAGTGTCAAGTGTTCTCCCCGGATTCGGCTTCGACATGACCGAAGTTGTTGATAGCGTGATGGCAAGTAAAAAAATTAGAACAAACATCAACGTAATTACAAACTAAAAGTCTGTTTAATTTCACGATCTGTTTCATATTTCAATGACGATGCTGAAAAGAAAACAAATATCACATTGTGTTATAGTTTTAAACAGGGTGGGCCCACTTAATTGAACATAGTTATATTACGTCGAGAAATAATACATAGTTCACTGATAGGAACCAGGCCTACCTTTCCCATTTTGTAGCAAAATCTGTAATCTATATGAACGGGAGAGAAATGGGGTTTAACGTCCACTCGACACAAGCTATGTAATTACGGGACTAACACATGGTTCAATTTATTTCAATAATTATCTTGGACCCGGAGAAAATCCAGGTGGTTGGGCATGCTATCCTACTACCCTGTTACGTACAACCTTGGAATCGAAGCTAGTTGGGTCTATGACAGCCTTTATGATAGAGCGCGCACGTGCTAACCATCCGGCCATGAACAAAGCGATATGATACGACGAACATGACGTGAGTCTCTGTGTGCAGCGCGCATGTGCTAACCATCCGGCCATGAACGAAGCGATATGATACGACGAACATGACGTGAGTCTCTGTGTGCCGGGATGGGGGGTGGGTGGGGGTATATTCAATAGTAAAGCGGGTTATATTTAGTCATTACTATTTATTCAGGTGACACTACGACACGAAAATCGCATGTCATGGCTTCAATTTTTAAATTAAAATGGCCAAAACGTAGTCACATGTCTCGAATTGCCAGCCATCACTGGTTATCTGGAATAGTCGAAGAGGGTATTGCGTTTTTGTATTGATAAAAACTAAATACAAATTTTATCCTGAACGGTCACGTGATAGAAATTTATATTGAGGCAAAGGGCGTACACAATAATAACTCGGTTCATAATATGTGAAAGTCATCGCGGGTTGCATAGTTATTCATTTGCTTAAGAATTTGCTTTGTGACTTCTCGAAAATATTAAAGTTGAGGTTAGGCTGGAGTGATGGATCAAACTAATTGTATATGTAACCTAATTTCTCATAAAGCCTTCAAAAAATGTAAAACGATTTAAATCAAGGCACGTTACAAATCAAAGACCATAATAATTATGTCTGGTGCCATTAAACATCATTTCATTTCTTTAATCTCGTATTATATCATTTTGTGCCTTTCCAGTTTTGTAGTTGGGCTCTCCTTTGAAGCGGATTTTACGGGTGTAATTAATGCGAAGCCAATCTCTTTATTTGAACTTGTATATTGTAAATAATGTTGCTTCTCGAAATAACTACATAATCGTTTGGTACATTCCGGGTAATTTTCATCTTGAAATAATACATACTATTGAAATATTGTCCGGACAACGACCTACCCTTATATCGAATTGCTACAGCCAAGGAACCGTTTGCGTGCACGACAATGTAAAAATGAGACTTCGGTGTTCGGACTCTAATAACTACATTTATATCGTTATAAAACTTTAAATAAAACAAAAAAAAATCTTGTATAAAATGTAAGGGAGTGTCAACCAGTTCGCTTGATCTAACAACTAGGACTCTAATAACTACATTTATATCGTTAAAAAACTTAAAGATAAAACACGAAAAACTTACGCATCAGTCTGTTCGTCACCCGATGTAACTGAAATTGAAAAAAAATATTAAGAAATAGACTTCAACTGATTGTCTGATGAAAGTAGCGTTCTAGTTGTTTCTTCCATACAAAATATAAAACAGAAACCGGAAAGACAATCCAACGGACAAGTCACAAAACCACGACGACACTGAAATCCGTATTATTGTGTTATATCTTCTTATACCATCTCGGATAACTTAGTTTTAAAAAGGTCATAAAACGTTAAAATAAAAAATAAGGTATATTTATGTTCTTACAGGCATATCGGGTCGTCGTCACATGCTGGAACGTTAACTGAAAATAAAATTAATTTAAGTTTAGAAATGCTAAAGGATGAGAGAGGGAGAGGGGGGCCGAGAGATAGATGTCTGTTGGTATTGCTAATAAAATGAAATAAAACGAATAATCCAAACTATTAGAAAAAATTCAAAGTCCTCAAAAATACGGTATAGGCAAAATAGTGTAATCAGCAAATGGACTGTTCATCGTGTACAGAATACACGACAAACACTGGTAACAGGTGTCTGGAAGAGTAAGCTTATCCTGCCTGGCACCACACCCGCGATAGCTGCATCCAGACTATGAGACGAAATCTCAGTAAAATAGCGTGATCGGCCAATGGAATATCGGTATGCGAAATGCACCCGGTGAACAGTGTTAACGATTAGGGATATAATATACGCGTCAATTAAATATATCTTGAATAATAGCCGAGACGAACATGACGTTATAAATACCAATCAAGTCAAAATGACGGCCTTGAAACTTCTTAAAGGTTTTAATAAGTATAGTGTGCCAGTATCCCTGTAGTTGACTAGAAAATGGATAAATCCGAAGTGTTTGCTAATACTCGTCTCTCTGGTCCTTTGTATGTAAAAGCTATTGAATAGATTGAATAATTACACCCAATACAAATAACATTTAGTCACAGCAAAGACATAGACATAGTTGAGTTGCAGAAAAAACACTTACTCAAGCATTCACCATTGTCGCATGGGTAACCATTACAATCATCCGAAGTAGTACAAGTAACTGTAAATATCAAAACACAATGTTATCGTGTTACATAAGATGACTATTCATGTAGTTCACTGTTTTTAATGTTCTGGTGGTCAATTAATGGGTATAACCTCCACTCGACACAAACTAGGTCATTTCGGGACTAGCGCGTAGTTTAATTTTATTTCAATAATTCGTTTGCGCGTAGGGGTATTTAGCAGTGGGAGGAAATCGGGGGACCCGGGAAACTCATCAGGTTGGACCGACTCAATAACAGGCTTTATGGTACAGTGTGCACGTGCTAACCATTCGACCATCCAACACCCCTGAACAGTGAGTTAAGCATGTCGTTAACAAACCGTTGGAGGTGTGACCAGTGAGGTAAGCATGTACTCGATTTTGAAATACTTACCGCACTCATACCATTCTTGGTATAACAATATTACCCATCAAATATAGTCAAGGAGATATCGCAGTAGATTATGTAATTTATCACATAAGCGATATCTACTGTCAAAAGTGTTATTGGGTGATAAAGTGTTATATTGTGATGGTGGTAAAGTACATTATTTATACCAGTTGAAATTTTTGACCCGCGTGACGTATTTCATTGCTCATGTGCGATTGTCTCAAGTTTAGTCTCGGCCTTTTCTCATTTTGTCTACACGAGGGAGAAGGTCACCTGTGTGGATTTAGGTTGTGAAAAACCCAATTTAGAGATTAATTGTTGTGAACGCACAGTTATGGAACCTGCTATTCTTCAGTCACACTTTTATGACGTGCGCTTCACGAAAAACGCCACAAAAACTGATGACGTATAACCGTCTAAATGTAAATTTAAAGTTACCAAACCTCTCTAACAATAACTAAGATATTTACTTTTGCATAGGCCTGTTTCACTATTACAAGTACCATAAATCTCAATCACAGAGCACCAGCCATTACCTTCACACGCCCCTGTAATACAAAACAAACACATAAACAATAAAGTCCTGTAACATCGAATCAAGGATCATTGATAACGATAACTGTTGGTTTACAGGAGCAAACATTAAAATTTATATTTATAATTCCAGCAACCAATGCATCACACAGGAATATAATATAGCAAAACAGATTGTAGTCATTACGGTCATCGTCCTAATTCACGTCTGCATCCAATTTCACACGCCCTCGTTCTGTCTTGCAGAGCGGTCTCCGCTCTCTCGATCACTAGGCAAATCTCTACAGATTCCGGAACTTACATCTAGTCTCGGCCGTATGACGAATTCCGCCATATTGGAACTACTTTAAATGTCCCGGATGAAACATGGACGCGCCCATGGTGTCTTGGAACTACTTTAAAGGTCCCGGATGAAACATGGCTGCGCCCATGATGTCTTGTTTGTTTGTAATAACGTCACGTTTTCCTGTTAAAGTAAACCGGTAGCCGCATCTCAAATGTATGGACGAAGGTACATATCATTTACTGTCATACAGCCGAGACTAGATGTAGGTTGGATAAGCTTTATGATTCTACCCGAGATCATTTATAACGGTCAAGGTATTGTGACCGTAAAGTCCGTGAGATATTACAAGAATCTTGAATGGCTCTTCAAATCTGTAATACTGGAATCTTAGAATTATCTACATACACTTACATGGCCGTGGATAACCGACTAGTACTTAATGCTAATAGTCAGATAGACTTAAAAGACTAACGTATCAAGTACAATCACATATTTATATGGAATTACTTCTAATTGCTTGGCTAGATCAAGTGTTGACATAAATAAGCATTGATGTAATGTACAATATAAGCAATGAAACAAAGGTAAATAAAACAATTAATAGATTAATCATAGGATTGGCATGTTCACTAGACAGGCCATGTTGTTAGTTACTTTCTATCTATAACAGTTTTGTTTAGTGTATCTTTGTATATATTTTATTATATGATTTTAGGTAAAATAGTAAATGACCAATGTCCTAATTGATATCTCACTAATCTTGCAAGTCTTTAAACTGTTTGAGTTTAAACTTAATGTAACGATATATATTACGTAATTATAGTTAACCCGCGTTCTTGCTACGTCCATATCTTCTTCTGTATTTAAACATCTGTTTCCTATGTGCAATTTAGCATCTTATCAATTATTATTATATAATTATTTTAATCCTAAGCTTGTATATAATTAAAAGTACAATTTTAGCTAGTTATCTGAGTTTTCGTCGTTAGTGTTGGAATAAGCTACAACCCCCAGAAATCAACACTTCGGCAGTTTTATAAACAATAATGGATTATAATAAATCAACATGTCATTAGAATTACGTAATACACAAAATGTTAGAGTTCACACGTTTACAGAATTCAATTTGAAGATTTTCCTTTTTAAAATCAAAGTATTTAATGAAATATTCTAGATTTAAATTATAACATAGAACTACTATTACTAGCACGGTTATAGTATTATCAACTTCTGGTAATTCTGGATGTTACAGAAGCTATGTGCAAGAGCCATATCTGCCTATAGCAGGTCAAGGATTTCATAGCAGGTCTATTTCTGACGTCATATTTTATAGGAATTGTTTACTATTAAAATACATTAGTTTAGAGTGTAATTAAGAGTTGGTCATCCTTGCTATAAGAATTTAAAAAATAAATGATAAATAAAGATAACATTGAGGATTTCAGTCAAATTACTTTATTCTGGGCCAAATAATGACTGTTTGTAGTTTTGACAAGATGTGTGCATAGTGGTAACCAATGTATATTCGTGACTTACCCTCGCTTTCCCATTTGTAGTCAAACTTTTAAATGGCAAACCGTTCTAATCTATTTAAGTATCCGTTGCCGTAGAATGTTGATTATGGTCTTGTTTTTAAAAAATGTCTAATTAATCGTTTAATCGTGACCATTTAAGAGTTTAAGGATAAAACAGATAATCGAACAATCTTCTCTAGATTTTGTCAAAACTTCAAACACTTATAACTTTGCACATAATAAAGTAATTTGACTGACACTTTAAATGTACCCCTTTCCCTACCTAATAGTAAATAAAGGGGGGAGGGCTGTGACAAAGTAATTTATACATAGAACTTTGCTAGATTTGACATTATATTATATTGGACGTTTTCAACTATTTACAACTTCTGCTAATGTGTTCAATATGTTATTTACGGGCGACACACGAATGACCTCTGACGGTTTTGACAAAACACACGATCTCATTAAATATCTTATTTATTCATATGTTATTTATAATCTACACATGAACTTCGCGACTTTAAAGGAAAGATGCGGTGCAGTTATAGAAACTATAATCTCAATTCCAAATAAGTTAATCTGTCATATTTCATTATTCTTAATGACGGTATGCTTTATAAAGCCAGAATTAACTGACAGTAAGTCAGACTTGAATAGAGCTCCTTCCGATCTATGTCTATTCTATGTTCTCAATAAAGATCTACCGACTAGTCTGATCGTCTATTATCTGTAGTGTTACCGGGCTGCACCGCACACAATTTTGCACAAAAACAAATATATGGACAAGACATCATACTCATCAGAGACCACAAACAAAAAAAAATCAAAAAGAGTGAATGGATACGGGGGCTAGCCGTAAGCGTCCACTGCGCTGTACAGTCCCGGGCCTTTATGTACATCTTACAACTTTAACTTTGATGGCATACCTGAGGTAGTACTATTGTTCAGTTAGTCTTTTAATATTCGAAGCCAGGAAACATGGAATATTTCGTTTTGCATGTGAAGGGCGACAGAGTGGGAAATCAAGATAATGATGAATACCAATAAGTTTATAATAAAGGTCGACCGAAAGCACTTCTTCGGAAACCATATTACCCCAAAACTTATTGATGAGGCCTAATTATCCCTAGTCAAATGAAAAAATGTTAGAAAACTAGCGTTCTACAAAATAAAGAAATGGCTGATACATGTATATACTAAGAGATTTGGAATTGGACACCCAATTCATTCCTTGTAAAGAAATGAAATGAAAGGGGGTTTAACGTCCTACTCTTCTGCACCTAACCTGGGCTAATGGAAGATGGACATACGCTATATAGTGTGCTAGGAGAAAATTTTTTCCCGGGCAGCTGCCAAGAGATCTTTTACGTGTACGCCAATGTGTACACGGGACCTCAGTTTTCCGCCGCATGTAAAGAACTGTTTCAATGGCATTTAGTAATTGAAATATAGTATACAGGTCACAATTTTATGGAATACAATTACTGCTTATTACTGAGCGACTTTTCGACTAGCTTGATAACGACTAGAGAAGCCTCGATGAAACGAAACGTCGCTCAGTAATAAGCAGTAATTGTATTCCATAAAATTGTGACCTGTATACCATGTAAAGAAGTCGGAAAACCAGGGGATACAGGTTGTTAAAGCAGTAACGCCAACGTCGTCAGGGTTGTGGAGTTCTATGTGAAGGCAGTGAATGGAGGAGCAACCTTGCAGTGAAGCCCTGGCTTGAGGGGACGAAGCCCCCCTCGCGACACTGCCAGTATTTCAGGCCCTACATCCCGCATCAATGATATAAGACAACCACGCCGGAAAATCTGGGTGGATTTTTGCGGCCAATGCAGGGATCGAACACCCGACTGCCAGGTTACCGAGCATAACTAAAAGAAAATTAATCGGTAACTATTTTATTACAAAATACATTTTCCTCGACTCAAATGTTTCATTAATTATCTACATCCATCCGGAGAGAAGGTCTCACTCATTATTCCTAAATAATATTCATATACAACAGTTATCACTGTTTAGAGAAATATCTTTGATCCAGAAACACGAAAATAGGGTTTTTTTTATTGATGTACTTGATACATTAAAACAACAAACATTTTTATAAAGGGCTATATTTTAGAAAAAAATAGGTGAACAATTTTGAGTAAATTCTTAACTGCACGTAAATCACTAAATAAGAACAATGGTCATTGAGTTCTGTAGTTTGTAGAAACTGTCCTTAACAAATTATCAAAAAATCATCTAAACTATGGTTGTCAAGTAATGACAATGACGTAGGAATCAATCTGATTTAACTACTGATCTATTTATTTATTTTGACACTATGACGTCAGAGTAGACATTGATTAATCAATCAGTGCTGACATTTCTAGTGGTTTACCCACAGTTCCGTGCACCAAAAGGCCAAGAACTCGCCGTTACAGACCGTTTCATTGGCTCACCCCTCCCATCATCACATTTTCCAGATCCTAGTGTAGTGAAGACAAGTAAAACGAAATGAAATAGGATCTGTGTTTAATCAGATTGTTATAGGAATATATGTTTACGATGCAAAGTAAAAAAGTAATGGCAAATGGGGGGGGGCGAAATGGTAAGGACGTGCGCGCTGTATCATAGGGCTTGTCATTAAAACAACTGGCGTGGTTTCGATTTTACAGTTTCACAAGGGGTAGGGTCGTCTATCAAACTGCGTGGGTTTTATCCGGGTCCACCGGTTTCCATCCACAGCTAAAGAATCCTACGTGTAAGCGAGAGAGAGAGAAATTGGGTTTAACGTCAACTCGACACAAACTAGGTCATTTCGGGACTAACATAATTCGCTTGTGCGTAAGGGTCTTTAGCAGTGGGAGGAAACCGGAGTGACCGGAGGAAACCCACAAGGTTGAGAAGGCGCTGTTACAACCCCTATTGTAATACGAACCCCTATTGTAATAAATGTAGTAATTGTAATAAAAGTTCAATTAACCCCTATTGTAATATCAACCCCTATTGTAATAAATGTAATAATTGTAACAAAATTTCAATCAACCACTATTGTAATATCAACCCCTATTGTAATAAATGTAATTAATGTATTTTACCATACAAAAAAAAAATCGACATCTCAAGTATAGGAGTAATCGTATGCGTTAATACTGCATATGGTATATATTTCAAAACAACACAACCGAAAACATCATTAAAAGCCGTTAACGAGTTTGGAGAAATTATTAAAAAGGAATATCAATCACTATTATTACAATACGGGTCGATATTACAACAGGGGTTACATGGTATAACCCCTATTATAATAAAATTTCAGTCAACCCCTATTTTAATAATTGTAATAAATGGCTGGAAAAGCCAGAGAAACACACACGAGGTTGGACGGGCGACCCCACTCCTTGTCATGTACAACCGGGGATTCGAAACCGCGCCAGTTAACCCAATTCCAGGCTCTATGATCCAGCGCGCACGTGCTAACGATTCGACCATCCACCCCCACCAACATATCCATACGAAAATGGTGATCAAAATCCATAGACTTTTAAAGTTAGGTGTCGATTTTATTGGCCTGTCAAAATACATTTATTACAATTATTACAATAGGGGTTGACATAAATTTTATTACAATAGGGGTTATAACGCGTAACACTTATTGTAATAAATGAGTCTAATTGTAGAGAGGAAATTTAAAAAGGCGATCAGGAGGATTATTTTATCTGACAGGCAAAAAGAAGTTCAAAATCCATAGACGACAGATATTTCAGAGAACATACTTTACGTTTATTTAAATTTCATTGATTGCAATAGGGTTTGACATTCCCGACGGTTTCAAAACATTTTTCGATGGTGTTGTTACGTATACTGTATCTATATACTAGGGCCGAAAGGATTCACCGGTGAACCGGTGTACCGCGATTTTTTCCATGAAAACGATGAACGATATTTTTTTTAAGAAAATCGATAACCGAGATTTTTTTTTCAATTTACGGTTCACGATTATTTTCAAACTATATCGCGATATTTGTTCAATAAATGAGAACTTTAAAAATTTCCTATCCGTCAGTTCTAAACTAAATGTAAAAAAAAACAAACCGGTAGCTATAAATAGACCAGCACGCGTCTTCAATAGACCCGGCCATCCAGACTTCACAATCAATGCAAAACTGACCTACTAATCGCGTGCAAAATACGACTCGGAAACTAGATAAGACAATTTTTTCCATTGGACAAAATACCGGAAGCCATCTATTTTGCACCAATGAAATCGTATTTTACTTTACAGTCATTTCTTCCTCGTGCTACCGGTGGGCGCTTATGATTAAATGAATGTGGTGAAGTTTTGGTTAACACTAAGAGTATATCTTAGTCTGTGGACTATTATGTCTGCTAGTAGTAGTACGATATTTGTTGGTGAAGTTGAAATAGAAAAGCCACCCGCCTGTTACCGGTCGAAGGTGTGGGATAATTTTGGTTTCCCAGTTTCATACTTAAACGGTATCAGGAAAGTAAATAAAGACCCTTCAGTGTGTAAAATATGCTATACCCAATTGCGGTATACAGGAAACACCACCAACATGGCTACCCACTTAGCACGTCATCATTCCATTTCCATTTCACCATCTCCTATCTCAAAACGAGTTCGATTCCAGGAGGGCAACAAAGCTAACTCTATTTCGGAAAGTCCTGTCAATACAGCTGACCTGACCTTTGTGTCAGTGGCAAAACATAGTGATACTTCTACTAGTGATTCAGACACAGTTCATATGCAAGGTGTTGGACAGCTCCGAATGCAATCCTTTTTGCAAAACAAATCCCCCTTAACACCTGGTTCAGCTCTAGCTCAGTTAATAACTAGGCATATTGGACTTTTCATCGCTCATGACATGCGACCATTTTCAGTAGTTGAAAACACCGGCTTCAAGAAAATGGTAACGATTTTGGAACCAAGGTATAACCTACCATCAAGAACTCATTTTGCCACCAATGTAATTCCGAGATTGTATAGTGAATCAAAGGAAAAACTATCAGACAAACTAAATGATGCCAGTAATGTTAGCCTCACAACAGACGGATGGACTGCAAGGGGGGCCAATAGTTACGTAACTATTACAGTTCATTTTATTGATCAGAATTGGGAAATACAGAACCATGTATTGCAAACCAGGCTTTTCAACGAATCACATACTGCCACCAATTTGTCAACTATCTTGTTGAATGCAGTAGATGAATGGAAATTAAACAGAGATGGGCTTACAATCCCGGTGACATCTGACAATGCTGCAAATATAATAAATGCAGTACAGGTTTCTGAAAGCCTTGGGCCTAACATAAGGTGCTTTGCACACACTATTAATCTCGCAAGCCAGAAAGGACTAGCCGTCCCATCTGTCAATCGCATCCTTGGTAAAATCAGGAAAATAGCTTCATATTTTCACCATAGCCCCTTGGGGTCTCATATTCTCCATGTCAAGCAGGATATGATAGAAATACCACAGCACAATTTAATCATAGATGTATCTACAAGGTGGAATTCCAGTTTTGATATGATAAACCGATACAGAGAACAACATGAAGCTGTGTTTCTCGCAAGTATTGATTTGAAAAAATCGAATAAGGACATTGCTGTGCCTAACGACGAAGAGATGAGTCTAATTGATGACATTATAGAAGTAATGGGCCCTTTAAAAACAGTTACAACAATATTATGCTCAGAAAAAATACCAACAGTTTCAATTATTTTGCCACTGAAAACCAAAATCATAAATTCCATGAACATTAAACAAACAGACTCAAAAACTGTGAAAGATTTGAAAAGTGCACTTTCAGATAATTTGGCACCTCGATATGGAGATCAAGGTCTTCTACATTTTCTTGAAGAATCCACAACATTAGATCAACGATTTAAGATTATACAAAACTTTGATGAGGATGAAATTTATTCAAGAATAGCTGATAAATGTCTAAATTTGGTAAGATGATACAATAATATACATGTGGCGTATAGTAGATAGTAGTACTAGTCTATCAATTATTCTAATACAATATATTGCTTGAAGCATACTGTAAGGTCAATTAATATCGTCTGTTTCAGTGTTTCCATTAAAGTAGTCTATTTTGAATGTTTGCACTTGGCTATCAGTTTCTTCCTACATTGTACTTGTGTTGAGCAGTTAGATTGTTATTCATTAGTCAATCAAATATCAATACCTTATTAGCAGTCAATAATATAGATGAACCATATAGATATATATTTATCCATTTAATATTTTGCAGAAAAATGACAAAGATGATGATATTGAGGAGTTAGATGATATCTTGGAACAACCTGTTGATAAAAAACCCAAAACAGCATTAGAAGATTTGCTTTGTGATATTGTTGAAAACGATTGTAATTCTCATATAAATGATAAAAATACAAAAGCTGCTATTCAAGAAGAAATTAAAACTTACAAAAACATTCCAAAAGCTCCAATGAATTCTGATCCATTACAATGGTTGAAAATAAATGCATGTAGAATTCCACACTTGGCAAGATTAGCAAAGATTCATCTTTGTGTCCCAGGGACATCTGTCCCTAGCGAAAGGGTATTCTCAACTGCCGGTGATATTGTTACTGCACAAAGAAATTTTTTGAGCTCAGAACATGTTGATACTCTCGTTTTCTTGAAGAAAAATGTGTCTTTGATGGACTGAAATCTTGTGATCTATACTGAGCCTATCAAACCAGGTTCATAAAACTATCCGTATGCTATCCTTGATCTTTCATATATTGAACTGATATTGCGTCTGAGCCAAATATTACTGTGATTGAATAACAACTTATTTTTTACTGTTTCACTCACTTAATTTTGATTGTCAATTGTCCCCTTAATATAGCCAAATATTACTGTGATGGTAAAACTGAACTCTGTTTTACTGTTTGATTAACTCATTGTATTCAATTTTGATTGTTGATGGTTCCATTAATTTTTCAGTTGAGGAATTTTGATATTTGTTTTACCATTTTGTACCAAGCAATTAATTCAAACAGATTTTTAAAAATGGAAACTATCAAACACCAAGCTATAATTGTTATTTTCAGATACCAATTTTGTTTTTAAATTTCTTTTTTTATATATACATGTGTATTCTTTAAGAATCAACAATAGGTTGCTATTTTATTTTAATTGCTAAAGGCATTGGTAACTTAATAATTAATTTATTTATATATTCGTCGATGTTGTGATCTTTATACAGGACAGATTGCAAATATATCTAGTCTTTCATCAGTATTTTGATGTTGAATTATGCCTGTGCCTTGTTCAAATATTCATCCCTGTCAAAGTTCAAAAGATGCTAAATCACTGGATGGATATCTTTGTGAATTGTTAGATGTACATTTACCAGCAGTGTCATTGTTTATTAAACTTATATGTGTAAAACCTAAAAGTCAGATAAGAATCTTGTTGCACAAATGTGCTAAACTGTGTTTTGTTTGATTATATTCATATGTGAATCTGATAAACTTGACTTGATTGTATGATAGCATACTGAATTTTATGTCAGAGTAACTCTCTGTGTGTGGGTGTGTGCGTGTGTGTGGGGGTGTTTTGGTTCGATTTGTGTAAAAAAAAATGTGCCAAAAATATTGGTTAAATATCAATTTTAATTTATCTAATAATAAACAATATAAATTTAAAATATTGTGTAATTTTTCTTTTTTCAAGCAAACTTTAGTCAATTTCACATTAAAGCGTGTGTATCGTGATGCACCCGTATCGTTTGGCTAGGACATCATGCTGTATCATATCGTGGCACAACGTATCGTTTCGGCCCTACTATATACTATTTCCTTATATTGATAAGGAAATAGTGATCAAAATCCATACACATTTTAAGTTAGGTGTCGATTTTATAGGCACGGCAAATGCATTTATTACAATTATTACAATAAGGGTTGACAGAACTTTCATTACAATAGGGGTTATATCGTGTAACCCCAATAGTTATATCAACCCCTATTGTAATAAATGTGTTTTTCCATACCAATAAAATCGACAACCAAAAACATGTTTTAGAAAGCCGTTTGGAGAATTAGTTAAATAGAATGTCAACCCCTATTGATAAAATAAAATAATCCTCCTGATCGCATTTTTAAATTTCTCCTCTACAGATAGACTCATTTATTACAATAGGGGTTGACATTACAATAGGGGTTACGCGTTATATCCCCTATTGTATTAAAATGTCTGGCAACCCCTATTGTAATTGTCATAACTGTGTTTTGCCATGCCAATAATATCGACACCTAACTTTAACAGTCTATGGATTTTGATCACCATTTCCGCATGGATAGGGGGGGGGGTTAGCATGTACGCGCTGTATCATAGAGCCTGTAATGGAGTCAACTAGCGTGGTTTCGAATCTCCGGTTGTACTTGACAAGGAGTGCGGTCGCCCGTCCAACCTCGTGGGTTTTCTCTGGGTCCTCCGGTTTCCTCCCACTGCTTAAGACCCCTATGCGCAAGCGAATTATTGAAATAAAATTAAATAATATGTACGTCCCGAAATAAGAGTACAGGTATGCCCTTATACTGTATAGAATATTATGAAACAAAACCACCAAAAACATATTATCTCGGGTCTGTTTTGAGAATTATTAAAATGGAATAGCAACCTCTGTTGTAACCAAGTATGTTCCCTGAAAACTCTGTCTTCTTGGGATTTTGAACATCCTCTCCGTCTGCATATCAGAAAAAATAATCAGATGACAGACGTTACCGATTTTCGAGAAATTATTGAAATGGATTGTCAACTAATATTGTAATCAGTCAGATTTTAAATAACGTAAAGTTTGTTCTGTGAAAAGTCTGTCTTCTGACGAATTTAACATCTTATCCTCCTGATAGCAATTTTAAAGTCTTTCTCTACATTTAGACACGCGTATTACAATAGGGGTCGATATTTCAATAGGGGTTAACGGTATAACCCCTATTGTAATAAACTTCCTATCAACCCCTATTGTAATAATTGTAATAAATGTGTTTTGCCACACCATAAAAAACATGTTTTAAAGCCGTTTGGAAAAATTATTAAAACGGAATGTCAACCCCTATTGTTATCAATAATATTTGAATAAACTTAAAGTATGTTCCCTGAAATATCTGTCGTCTAAGGATTTTGAACATCTTTTCCATGTGCATATAAGATAAAATAATCCCCCATGATGCCATTTTTTAAATTCACCTCTTATACTCATTTATTACAATAGGGGTTGATATTACGATAGGGGTTACATGGTATAACCCCTATTGTAATAAAATTTCTGTCAACCCCTATTGTAATAATTGTAATAAATGTGTTTTGCCATACCACAAAAATTGACACAAAACTTTAAAAGTGTATGGATTTTGATCGCCATGTCCATATCAATATTTAAGAGTTAAGGTATGCGCTTATACTGAAGAGAATATTATGATACAAAGCCACCAAAAGCATGTCTCAAGGCCGTTTGGAGAATTATTCAAATGGCATATCAACCTGTATTGTAACCAATAATGAAACGCCAAGTATGTTCCCGGAAAGATTGGTAGCCTGGGGATTTTGAATACCTGTTCCGTATGCAAATCAGATAAAATAATCCATATGATTGTATTTTTTAATATTCTCCTTTACGGTTAGGAACATTTATTACAATAGGGGTTGATATTACAATAGGGGTTACACGATACAACCGATATTGTAATAAAATTTCTGTCAACCCCTATTGTAATAATTGTAATAAATGTATTTTGCCATGCCTATAAAATCGACACCTAACTTAAAATGTGTATGGATTTTGATCACCATTTCCGTATCAATATATAACATAATAGTATGTCTTGATACAGTATGTGTAACAACACCATCGAAAACATGTTTTGAAACCGTCTGGAATGTCAAACCGTATTGCACTCAATGATATTTAAATAAAGGTAAAAGGGCGTTCTCTGAAAAACTTGTCCTCTGAGGATTTTGAACATCTTTTCCGTGTGCGTATCAGATACAATAATCCTCCTGTTAGCATTTTTAAAATCCTTATCTACACCAAGACAAATTTATTACAATAGGGGTTAATATTACATTTCTGTCAACCCTTATTGTAATAATTTTTCCATACCAATAAAATCGACAACACAACCAAAAGCATGCTTTAGAAAGCCGTCTGAA
The DNA here is from genome assembly GCA_036850965.1 of Patella caerulea. Lineage (NCBI taxonomy): Eukaryota > Metazoa > Mollusca > Gastropoda > Patellidae > Patella > Patella caerulea. The sequence continues at coordinate 32,602,283 of JAZGQO010000015.1, read as the reverse complement.
GAATTAGTTAAATATAATGTCAACCCCTATTGATAAAATAATCCTCCTGATCGCAATTTTAAATTTCTCCTCTACAGTTAGACCAATTTATTGCAATAGGGGTTGATATTACAATAGGGATTAAGCGTTATAACCCCTATTGTAATAAAATTTCTGTCAACCCCTATTGTAATAATTGTAATAAATGTGTTTGCCCCGCCAATAAAATCGACACCTAACTTTAAAAGTCTTTGGATTTTGATCACCATTTCCGTATGGATAGGGTGGGGTGGGGTGGGGTGCCTGTCAGATAAAATAATCCTCCTGATCGCCTTTTTAAATTTCTTCTCTACAATTAGACTCATTTATTACAAAAGGTGTTACGCGTTATAACCCCTATTGTAATAAAATTTATGTCAACCCCTATTGTAATAATTGTAAGAAATGTGTTTGCCCCGCCAATAAAATCGACACCTAACTTTAAAAGTCTTTGGATTTTGATCACCATTTCCGTATGGATAGGGTGGGGTGGGGTGGATTGCCGAATGGTGAGTACGTGCGTGCTGTAAATGGGTCAACTGGCGTGGTTTTGAATCCCAGTTTGTACGTGACAAGGAGTGGGGTCGCCCGTCCAACCTCGTGGGTGTTCTCCAGTTTCCTCCCACTGCTAAAGACCCCTATGCGCAAGCGAATTATTGAACTAAAATTTAAAAATGTGTTAGTCCCGAAATAAGAGTACAGATATACCCTTATGCTGAATAGAATATTATGAAACAAAACCACCAAAAACATGTCCCAAGGCTATTTGGAGGATTATTAAATGGAATATCAACCTATGTCGTAACCAATGATATCTAATTTAACGTCAAGTATGTTCCCTGAAAATTCTGTCTTCTTGGGATTTTGAACTCCGTCTGCATATCAGATAAAATAATGAGACGACAGATATTTTAGAGAACAAACCTTATGGAAATGGTGATCCAAATTCATACACTTTTAACGTTAGGTGTCGATTTTATTGGTATGGCAAAACAAATTTATTACAATTATTACAATAGGGGTTGACTGAAATTTTATTACAATATGGGTTATGCAATGTAACCCCTGTTGTAATATCAACCCCTATTGTAATAAATGTGTTTAAGGATTTAGAAAATGCTATCAGGAGGATTATTTTTTTCTGATATGCACACGGAAAAGATGTTCAAAATCCTTAAACGACATGTTTTTCAGAGAACATGCTTTACGTTCATTTAAATATAATTGATAACAATAGCGGGTTACATTCCTTTTCAATAATTTCTCCAATCTCGTTAACGGCTTTTAATGTCATTTTTTGTTGTGCTGTTTTGAAATACCCTATGCAGTATAAAAGCATACGATTACTCCTATATATTGATATTCAAACGGTTATCAAACTCCATAGACTTTACATTTATTACAATAGGGGTTGATATTACGATAGTGGTTGACTGAAATTTTATTAGAATTATTACATTTATTACAATAGGGATTAATTGAAATTTTATTACAATTATTACATTTATTACAATAGGGGTTGTTATTACAATAGGGGTTGTAACAAGGCGCCCCTATCTCCATGCCACATACGCTCACACCAGGAATCGAAACCACAGCCGCAAGCCAGAGGTGACCGGTCAGCTAGAGGTCGAAGCGAATTATTTTAATAAAATTGAACCACGTGTTAGTACTGAAATGGATTACAAAGTTTGTGGCATCTCTCTCTCTCCCTACCTCTCTCTGTCTCTCTCTCTCTCACGCAAACCCACAACCACTGTAAACTTTCAATGAAACACTGTTCATATTTTTTTTTAAAAAATACCCAACTATTAAAACTTGCTTATTTTACTAACCTCTACACACGCCATTAACACACCTTGCTACTTTATCTCTACAGTATCCCGATCCACATGGTTCGCCTGTAATATAAACAAGTATGATATTAGACAGATTGTGCCTCCCCCTTGTCAATGGCAGTGATGCAAGACGGAGGGACTGACAAGGACAGCTGTCTACCCGTTTGGATGGGACAAAACCCCGAGGCCCGTGTCCACAATGGTGTACAAGAAAAACATCCCTTGAAGTTGGAATTCGATATAAGAGTACGCCGTGATGTCGCTGACCGTGCAAAATTCCCCTCATAGCACATTGCATGGCGTATGCCCGTCTTCATTAGCCCTGTTCAGAGCAGAACATTTCATTTCATTTCAGCGAGTACAATATAGTATTCTAGTCCAGATATATAAAGGAGTTATTTATTAATCCCTTCAATTGCTTGCGCAAATATTATAAACATATATACACTGCTCTGTTAACCGTAGATTAATACATATAAAATCAAAAGTGCGTCGAGTTATACTGTTTTTTTTTTTGTAATTTCTGGTAAACAAATCTCACATACCTCTGTACGCTCCACTACAATAGAAATCGGTGTTACAGGAGATAGAATTAAAAATATCATCTGTAAGAAGTAAATGTTGTTTTGTCAGACAATTACCAACTGTGTTTTCATTTTGAGATGAAATTTTAAGACATATATTCTCGCGGGAAGGGAGAACAAAAATACTTAAAAATGGTAGTTATCCCAGTAGTAATTCGACGGTCCCTGATTCAGAAGATCTGTTTTTATCCCTTTGTGAATAGTGTTGTGTCATAAAGTAGAAGATCGTTTCAAAGGCAAGTTTCACGATGCGTTTCAAGCCCTCTAGCTAAATGTTGCACAATTAGATCAAGATCAAAAGGTAGTCAAATTGATAAGATTTTGGACATCATAGTATACATCCCCCGATACAGAATCGTACATCCGGGTAAATCACTAAATAATCCAAAAAATATCGTTTTTATTTCTTGATTTCATCACGGTTCGTTTGTAATGATTTAGATGTCAACGTTGTTTTCACATTGGCGTGCACGTAAAAAAAAACTTTGGCAGTTGGAATTCGATATAAGAGTAGGCCTAGCCCCGCTACCCGGGCAAAATTCCCTTCGTAGCACACTTTATGGCATATGCCAGTATTCATTATCCCAGTTAAGGAGCAGACCAGTAGGACGTTAAACCCCATTTCATTTTATTTATACTGAATAGAAAAGACATTATAGTCGACACCTACTTTCTGTTTGACACTTATCCTTGTAACAATATGTATCCATTTCACAGTTAATACCAGCACAATCAGACCCTGAAAGACAACAAACATGTAAATATTGTAATGACAGTACATGTTTACAATTTTTATAAATGAAAACATGATAAATTATTCCTTTATACTGGTTATCAAAACTAAAATCTATAATACTATTGGAATTATAGACAAACGAACTGCAGGTGTGTCATTATAATGTTCATTTGTGTACTATAGATATGTGACTAATGTACATTGTGTGTACTATATGTATGTCACTAATGTACATTGTGTGTACTATATGTATGTCACTGTATGTATGTCACTGATGTAACTGTATGTAATATAGATACGTCAATGATGCACTATAGGTATGAGGTTGTGTAATGGATATGCATTTGAATGGTATTTACAATCAATATATATTGTGAGCGTGTGACCTACAGAGAATCCACAAGCTAGAAAAAGCGATGTTGCACACAGCTAGGACGTTGGGGACCGATATGTGTCAAAATCGAACTCATATCTAAGGGGAATAAATATATTTTATTTTTAATAACAATGCAAATCATTTAAGCAAATCAACCAATTGCCTGTAAAAGTAAAATCACAAGTCTCGATGAGGATTAACATACACAGCCCCCACTTTTTCAATCCTAACAACAAAATGATTAGGAAAGCATTTTGATGGACGTGGAAAGGTAAAATTTGGGATATTCCTATTCGTAATTTCTATATTATTTATTATCCCTCTGTAAATTATTTACAGTTGTATAGAAAATGACAAGTTATAGTGGGTGTTCATGTCAGGGATCAAACGAGCGACTTTTGACCTATGATGTCAGATATTGTATAATCAATCAGTGTTGACGTTTGTGGGGGTTTACCCACAGTTCTGCGCGGAGAACGCCGAGAAGTCGCCGTAACAGACGGTTTCATTGGCCAATTCCTCACATCAATAAGAACGCGTATAATATAACAACTCTCCCATATCCTAGTGTAGTTAGACGATTAAATTGAACTTCTTAACTATGGGAATGAAATAGGATCTGTGTTTTAATCAGATTGAAGATATCTATACTTGATATTATTATGAACGCATCAATGACAACATCATGGCGACACGCATTTGGGATTTATCTCATTATTAAATACCTGATGACCTCCAGTTGGTGAAAGTGCTACTTAAAATCGAAATAGTATTGTTTTTAAAATTTCATATTTTGATATATGTTTACCTAAGAGTAGATTCTTTTATCATCGTCTGTAGATATAAAGTACAACTTTAAAACTGTGCTAATGTTTTCGAAAGTATATATTGTCACAATGACGATTTGTCAATACAATTTCACGTTTAAAATAAATTATTTTGTAAATATGTCTGACCTATTCTACTGTTTCATACGACGAAGAAGACACCAGAATAACAATTAAAGAGCCCGGGGGAAGGACGATCTAAATCATCTTTTCTACGAACCCCAGTTAATAGCGCCATGTGGTAGTAAATTGTATAAGCTTTCTGTAGAACAATCAGTCTCTGATGAAAACATTCGGAGTCACACTGAAATGGCCTATTGGACCTTTATTTAACCTTAATGTGCCTTAAAAGTTGAAGTCAGTTGTATTGGTAATTTTGGTTCGTGTTAAACATCATTTCAAAGTTGTACTAAACCTCACTCGTTGTCCTCATCCTAACAAGTCTGTTTTACATTTAATGCGCTTTTGAACACTGTTGTGGAAGTAGCGCTATAGAAATGTATGTATAATAATGTATAAAGCGAAAAGACAAAATGTGATTTCGATCGTTTACACCCTGGGCCCTGTTTCACGAAATTTTAACTTAAGATAAAATCCAATTTTAGTAGATACTTCAATTTTGATTGGCTAAGCACTAAAATCAATCTAATATTATCCAATCAAATTACTAAAATTGGGATCTTATCTTAGTTAAAATTTCGTGAAATAGGCCCCTGGACATTCAATATTAATTTACCATCTGTATAGCATGGGTATATCATACACGTTCCATAATCTGCTCCACACACTGTTTGATTACATACCCGAGCTGTAAAATATTATTAATTAAATATTATAAATTATTATATTATATGAATATTATATTATGTACATATTATAGTATATAAATACACTAGTTTACAGTAAATGAATGTTATTATGAATATTATTGATATAGATCAAGAAAAGGAGGGGTTCCATGCAAGAGTCCTGTGGAACTCCTGAAGATACAGGTTTGACTGGGTGAAATGAATTTACCACTTTATGACAATTCCCGGGAATTTTCAAACAGGGTAAATTTCCCGGAAATTTTTGAGAATTTTCAATTTGGTGTCAATGGTTGAAACCTGTGTCGCTATTAATGAGTTGCAAGTGACAGTTATATTTTAATAACTAAACATATTATCTGATATGTCTTATAACTACATAAATGTATCCCTCTCGTTTTACCATTTGGAAGACACCTAACATAGTTAAATAAGTTTTAATAGTTTATATACATGAAAGTAAAAGGGAAATTCCAGTAAATAATTATAATTTTAGTATTTTTCAGTTCTAAAAATAGATTTGAAAATCCCCAACACTGAAAATTCCCGGAAAGGTTTCCTGAAAAGTTTCCCACCCTTTGCAACCCTAATGGTGATGTTTAAATAGTTTTAAGAAATTATTTTTTTTTACATTGATTCGGACAAATTGCACGTATATTTTGCTGTGAGATCAACAAGTTCACAATCACAGTAAATTCAGTTTGAAAAGATTATGAAATATTATATTTAATTGAAGTACATTTTAGTAAATTTTACTAACTAGATACATACACATTTTAGAGATGTTAAAGGACATTTTAGCAAAAGTAATTATGTACAAAGAAAGATTTGAATAAACCTCTGCACAAAGATACCAAAGTCACACACACACACCCACACCCACGTGGTCGCTGTCACGCACCCACACCAACGCTTAAACTGTCAAACACTCACGCTATCAGTCACACACACTATATTGTAGCGCACAATGTGAGTGATTCAGCTAAATAAGTGAAATGTCTCAAGAAACGAGAGTATTGAGCCACCAGCTTGGATATTTAACTTAAGATAAATTATTCTAGGAGACTTTAATGTACATTTTGATGTTCCGGACAACGGTCTTACTAAAAACTTATGCACGATTTTGGATAATCATGACCTAAAACAACTTCTGCCACTACCCACCCATAAATCAGGCCATATCATTGACTGGATTGTCACTAGAGACGACTCAAATATTCAGCACAAACAATTGTCAGATCATTTTATAATATCATTTCACCTTAACTTTGCTAAACCATTACCAAGTAGACAGATCATCCAGATCCGCAATATCAAAAAGATTAACATTGATGAATTTCAAAATGATATTATTCAATCAAATCTCATCTGTAACCCTTCTGATGACTTGGATGAAATTGTAGATTTATATAATACTACACTGTCAGAACTACTAGACAAACATGCGCCACTCCAAACCAAGTCTGTGCGAATCAACAAACACGCACCGTGGATAACTCCTTCTATACTTGAATCTCGAAAGCGTAGACGCAAGTGTGAGCGAAAGTGGAGAAAGACAAGGCTAGAAATCGACCGACAGGTGTATAATCGCTGCCGCAACATCACTACGAATCTTGTGAAAAAATCAAAAGCGGAATACTATATCAAAGTGATAGAAGATAATGTAGATAACCCTAAAGCACTGTTTGGAACCTTAAACTACTTACTTGGTAAGTCTCATGATGTGATCTATCCCAAAGAAGACGATGTTAATAATGTCACAAATTTTAACACCTATTTCATTGAAAAGATTGCTAAAATCCGAACTAGTTTTAACATGGTTAATGTAGTATCTGATACTTGTGCAATAGATCATGCTCAACTTTGTGAAGGCTTTCAATATTTTAATCCTATCAGAAAAGATGAACTTAGAAATATTATTATTCAATCAAAACCGACATCATGTGCACTAGATCCCATCCCAACCAGTCTTTTCATTCAAGTCTTAGATGTTCTCCTTCCAGTATTAACCAAAATAGTCAATACCAGCATGAAGCTTGGAAATGTGCCTCAGTCGTTTAAACACGCAATTATAAAACCTCTTCTCAAAAAGCCATCTTTGGACCCGGAGCTATTAAAAAATTACCGTCCAGTTTCAAACCTACCTTTCATTCAAAAATTCTTGAAAAGGTCGTCAAAATGCAACTGGTTAGCTATTTGGATAGAACTAATCTGTGGGACAAATTTCAATCTGCATATCGGACTGCACACAGTACAGAAACTGCCCTCAATTGTGTTTTAAATGCAGCCAAGGAATCTGTTGATAAAGGTGAGGTGTCAATTTTGGTACTACTAGATCTGTCAGCTGCCTTTGATACGATAGACCATATGAAACTTCTACAGCGTCTCGATTTTGAATATGGAATCAGTTCCACTGTTTTAAACTGGTGCTCATCATACTTATCACAAAGATCACAAGCTGTTGTTGTTAGACAATCTGTGTCAACTCCCTAACTCTAGCATGTGGTGTACCCCAGGGGTCTGTTCTTGGACCAATCCTATTTTGTCTTTATACTAAACCTCTCGTAGACTTGTTAAATCGGTACTTAATCACACATCACAGTTATGCTGATGATACTCAACTATTTAACAGCTTCCTTCCATCACATACAAGCCAAGTTGCTGCTTGTCATCAATTGGAAAATTGTATAGATGATGTCCAGAAATGGATAGACGATAACATGTTAAAACTAAATTCTGATAAAACTGAAGCAATTCTTATTGGTCCTAAATCTCGACTTAAAAAATATAAAGTACAGTCCCTAAAAATAAATGAATCTATCATTCCTTTCGCTTCATCTGTTAAGAATCTCGGAATTCATATTGACTCTTCTTTAACAATGGAAACACATGTCAGTTACTTGTGTAAAATATCTCATTATCACCTTCGAAATATTGGATCCATCAGACATCTTATCACTAGGGATGCAGCTGCCACACTTGTTCGGTGTATGGTGATGTCTAGACTGGACTACGGCAACAGTCTTTTTATAGGAACCTCCAAGCAACAAATTCAACGACTTCAGCAAATCCAGAATAAATGCGCCAGAATAGTAACGAGAACTAAACAAAGATGTCACATATCCCCTGTTCTTGATTCCCTCCACTGGCTTAGGATTTCAGAAAGAATTGAATTTAAAATCTTGTGCCTAACCTACCAATCAGTGTCCAAAATGGCTCCAACCTATCTTCAAGATCTTGTACACCCATATGTTCCTTCACGATGTTTGCGCTCTTCTGATCAATTTCTACTTAAGACTCCAAGTTACAATTTAAAGACATTTGGTGCTCGGTCATTCTCCTACGCCTCTGCAACTCTTTGGAATAATTTGCCATTAAAACTCATAAGTTCTAAAACATTAAGTTCGTTTAAATCCAACCTCAAGACTTATCTCTTCAAACGTTATAATCAGTGAAAGTGTGTTGTTGAGTGATAATGTGTGTTTGTTGTGTGGTCGGCGCTTTGAGCATACCCCTTTTGTGGTGTGGACTTTAGCGCTATACAAGACTCATTATTATTATTATTATTATATTTGTGAGGCGACTAACGGCCGGATACATCACGTGACATTCAAAATACATTGCCGACGTACGGCCGTCGTGTCTTGCCAGACATAAACTTGTCGAAATTGCGAAGACAACCACGCAATGCGCGGCTTTGTCTTAACTGCTGTTATATGTTCAAGCGCCGTCCTTTGGCCCAAAATATGTATGCCCCAATTCACGCCACATGCCTAATTGTTTACATCTGTGGATTTTCTTGAGTATTTTTCACAACTGTCTCACAAGAGATTATAAAATTATCGAAGTACCGGTAATCAACAAAGACCGACGTACGGTAGCGAGTTTTAAACGCGCTGACAATTGATTGCCTGTTAATCTTTGTTGAATTCACACTCATCGAGTTTTAATCTCACCGATAATTGATTGCTTGCTTCACACCCACAGACTGAAGGCCGGATTATATAGTGTTGATTTAATGGAAATCCTGTGAAGGGACGGCTGATTGATGTCTTATTTCGGAATATTAAGAGTACAGATAACCCAGTGATGTTTTTGACTGAAGTAATAAGGAAATAAAACAGAGTAACCAGAGGTTCGATGTGATAGAGTCCATTGTATTTTATCCGATGCAGGCCCTCCATTTAAAGACCCAATAACACTCTTGTTGTAATTGAATAATATGTCCCAATCTTTATTCTGGTCAACAAATTGTATTATTTTACAATACATGTATTCAAATTAATTGATGATACAAATTTCATCTTAACGCACCTAATTTAAAAAATTGGAAAAATTCAACTACAGGATTTGAAAAGGTTAACGTAAACCTTTTCAAATGTGACTTGGATTTTAAAATATTTTCGAACCCTCTGAACAAGTAAAATATGATGTAATGGATAATTTACACAACAGGTAAGACACATAAAGATCTAGTACTTAGAATAAGACTGTTATTTATTTTCTAGAGCTACCAAGCCAGCAAGAGTGTTATTGTCCCTTTAAGTTGTAGTTCTTTCCTGTTAGTATAACCCCGCTTTGTCAATATTCAAATTATCCATACAAATAAGAAATAATATAAGAAACTAAAGTAAGCCGGGCGAAACGTACTGGTATAAAATGGGATTTAACCTTCTACTTTTCTGCACCGACAGTAGTTCTTTTCTGTTAGTATAACCCCGCTTTGTCAATATTCAAATTATCCATACAAATAAGAAATAATATAAGAAACTAAAGTAAGCCGGGCCAAACGTACTGGTATAAAATGGGATTTAACCTTCTACTTTTCTGCACCGACAGGGCGAATGGAAACGGAGCGGAACGTACTAGTGAACACATTTATACTACAGTATTGAAGCCATTTGTTCTCGTTTTCATAACAAAGGGGGTGTTAGCTTAATTTACTTTACAACTCCGTTGCATCTGAGAAAATATAATATGAAGTGGAATTTCTAAATGATACAAATACCTTTTATGATTATATTTGTAAATGATACGCCGGGAAGAGATGTGAAAAAATAAATTTTAAGGGTAGTAATTACTTGTTAGTCCTAAAAGCAGTGCAAGATTTAATTATGGGCCATGGCAGAATAAAACCAAGAACGTCAAATTAGCGGATCAGCGTATCAGAAAATGGGTTCAACTTTCGGTATCATAACATTATGTACGTTTCTATGGGAAATATGGGTTCAACTTCCGGTATCATAACGTCATGTACGTTTCTATGGGAATCAGAATAAAACCAAGGTTGGTGGAATACAAGAGGAACAATTAGCTGATTATATGAAAAAAACGCCCTTTTTAGCCTGTGGTTCCTACGGAAGCGTAATAGGGCCACGTATTTTTTTTTTAATTCTATTTTCAATTTTTCAAGTTAGTAACTTGAATTTTCAAGTTAGTATCTTGAAAAATTGAAAATAGAATGAGAAAAAAAAGTAAAATGGCCGCCTAAGCTGTAGGGTGTAAAAGAGGTCTGTGCTTCAAGACGAATTTTATGATGAAAATTAGAACAAGATAAAAAGAAATTGTTATGAATACTTAATAAGGGTACGGTGAACATTTAATAAATAGCTTTAGGTGGAAAATATTGTTATTTCCTATGTTTGAGCCTTATAATATCAACTGTATAAGAAGCTATCTTAAATCAGTGAACACAGTTAGCCACTGTGAAAACTGAAACGTGAGCTGTATTCTTCAGCAACAGCCAACTTCAAGTCTCTGGTGTATGTTTGTAACCTGCTAGATAAGAAATAAGAAAATTGTGATCAATATGAGTTCGAGAGGAAAAGAAAAGAACCCAAATACTCCGAGATTCACACGAAGCTCTGGAAAAGGAGAAATGACGGAAAATACTGACGGTGAAGAAACAAATAGGGATATAACAGGTATATATGCAATTTTAGATACAATAAAACAGGAGATAGGCCAAATGATTAAAAAGGATGATATGAAGATTATTATTAGTGAGATAACTGATTGTGTCCTTGAAACACTGAGAAAGGAATTGAAAACAGAAATAAAAAAGCTTGTAAATGATGCTACCGACGATATACGGGAGCAATATGACGCAGTTTTGGGCCAAAACGAACAATTGCATGCTGAAAAAAGGGAAATGCAGACTAAAATAGACGATCTTATAAATAACGCACAAATTGGACACAGAAAAGCTAATGATGCAATAAGAATGGCAAACTATAACGAACAATATTCAAGAAAAATGAATATCAGAATATTTGGACTACCAAATCAGCAATCCCGAGAACTGCAAACCACTTTCATTGAAACTATAAAAAAGTTAACGGAAATAGATGTAGCCAATGAAGAAATCATCGCTATCCACAGCCTCCCTAAAAGAAGCCCCGATAAACCAAACCCAGTGATTGTTAAAATACGTAACACAGAATCAAAATCAAATATTATGAAACATAGAAAGCTTTTGTTAGAAAAACAACTAAAATTAGCAGACGATATAACAAAGAATAACCTTGGTCAAATGAACAGAGCGCGAGAAAACAGTCACGTCGATAAAGTGTGGTATTTTAACGGTGCAGTGTACGCGAAAGCAGCAGGAAAGAAGAGAGTGCGGATAGATATATTCGACAACCCGAGTGAAAAAGTATTGACAGCTCCATTAGAAGTTTTTCAAACCAGATAATTTAGCAATAATACGTAAAAATAAAACTCTTGTTCTTATTTATACACTTTTTAAAAAATCTTAAGCCAGAACTGCTTTAGAAAATGCCCCACCCCTTATCTATCATCAACAATTCCTGATGGCTCAGTAAAAGAAATAGGATGTCATAATGAAAAGGTACATTCTCTGAAGAGACATTAGAAGTAAACCTTAGCTAACTATATTGCACAATGTATTATGAATATTAGAAACTCCCAGAGTCAAAATAGTATGAACAATACATACAATTAAAATGAATCTCACTTTGATATCACATTTTACAAAAAATATAATATGAATACTACATATAGTTAAAGTGACAGTTCCCATGAATAATTTGATTGTTCCATATTACTCTATGTATATAAGTTTATAATACTAGTCTCTATAATATATTAGAATTTCTTATGAAGGATATAACATTAAAGTATGATCATTGTAATCACTTGAAATGATAGTCCCTATACTACATATGTATGCCAATATGTAACCTGAGATGAATATTATATACTATTAAAGCGGTAGTCTCTAATATATCTGACAATTTAAAACTCTCTAGGATGAATATTTTATATTATTAAAGCTTTAGTCTTTAAGCTATATGATAATCTACAACTTTATAGGATGAATATCTTATATTAAAGCGGTAGTCTCTAATATATCTGACAATTTAAAACTCTATAGGAAGAATATTTTATATTATTAAAGCTTTAGTCTTTAAGCTATATGATAATCTACAACTTTATAGGATGAATATCTTATATTATTAAAGTGGTAGCCTTTAAGTTATATGACAAATTACAATTTTAAATGATGAATATTGTATACTATTAAAGTGGTAGTCCCTTAGCTATATAATAATTTACAACTTTATAGGATGAATATTTTATACTATTAATATGGTAGCCTTTAAGCTATATGACAAATTACAATTTTATATGATGAATATTCTATACTATTAAAGAGGTAGTCCCTTAGCTATATAATAATCTACAACTTTATAGGAAGAATATTTTATACTATTAATATGGTAGCCTCAAAGCTATATGATAGGAGGTTACAAGTTTATAGGATGCATATTTTATACTATTAAAGTGGTAGTCTCTTGGCTATATGATAATTTACAGCTTTATATGATGAATACTTTATACTATTAAAGTGGTAGGCCCTAAACCATATGACAGTTTACAACGTTATAGGATGAATATTATATACTATTAAAGTGGTAGTCTCTAAGCTATATGACAAGTTACAAGTTTATAGGATGAATATTTGATATTACTAAAGTGGAAGTCTTTATGCTATATGATAATGTACATCTTTATAGAATGAATATTGCATACTATTTAAGCGATAGTCCCTAAACAATATAACTGTTTACAACTTTGTAGGATCAACAGTACATACTTTTAAAGTGGAGTCCCAAAGCCATATGCCAGTTTACAACTTTGTAGGATAAATAGTACATACTTTTAAAGTGGTAGTCCCTAAGCTATATGCCAATTTAAAACTTCATAGGATGAATATTATATTCTATTAAAGAGGTAGTCCCTTTAAAGGATGAAAAATGTGTGGTAACTCAAAACTGAATATAATACTATTAAAAGGATATTCCTTATATATTATCATTAAAAGCTATAGTATGAATACTGTACATATTAAAATGGTAGACACCATGAGATATTATGAGATATAACTTTATTGGATACATATCTAAAGTGATAGTCCCAAAACTATATTATAAATAACAACTTTATAGGGTGAATTTTACATGCAGTTATAGTGATAACCACTATGTGTTATTATAATATAGAAAGGTTATTACTACATATTAAGTTGATAGTCCCTTTGGGATAAACTAAATTATAAGATTATAGGATGAACATTACATACCATATTATTTCTATGTCTTTTGCTCAGTGGTTGTCAACTCACTATCATACGATCATATTCCCCACACTAATAAATCATTGACACAGAAAATAATAACACTATTACCTCCCTTTCCCCCCCCACCCCATGGTAGAGCTATCTTCAAAAATTTTGAACTTTAAGAAGGTAGGACTGTATATAGATACCACTTATTTTTTATGAGTCTTTGTTTTTTGGTACATTTTACAAATATAACTTAAAAATATGAAATTATAGCTTTAATGCGATAGTCTATATGGTATTACAAGTTACAATAGTAAATGATAAATTTACATGTGAGGTTTTCTTTAAAAAAACAAAAAACAAAACACACCCATTTTTTTTAAAAATTATGCATGAAAGATAATATAAGCACATGACCAGAAAATCCCCAATATCACCAAACCTTAGGCAACCTCATGCAGTTCAGAAGAAAGACTTGCATGACATCATCACATAATTTATACCATGTAATTTATCTAAAAACAGTTTTATTGAAATTTTTTGTTAGCATAGTTTTTATTATAGATAGAAGTTAATAAGCATACGACTTTGTACATGTTTTATGTTTTTATGTATACTTGTATCCTGGAAGTTTTTCATATCTTTAATAATAAATGGCTAATTTGACAATAACTTCATTGAATGCTAGGGGTATGCGACAAAAAGTTAAACGTACTAAACTATTTCTTTGGTTGAAAGAGCAAAAATCGGATATATTTTTCTTACAGGAGACACATAGTATTAAAACCGATGAAATTAGATGGCAGCAGGAATGGGGTGGATCTATAATTTTTTCTCACTGTAGAAGTAATTCAGCTGGAACGGCTATTCTCTTTCGAGACACGTGTGATGAGAATATATTATCAAAAATAATAGATAAAAACGGATATTATACTGCTGTTGTAATTAAGATACTAACTGAAAATTATATACTTCTCAATACGTATAGCCCTATCTCCGATACTGACCAATATAAATATTTTACCAGTCTCAGTGAATTGATGCAAAATCTTGAAGAAGAATATGATTCTAACACATTTATCGTGGGGGGAGATTTTAATAACGTAATGGATGTAAATATGGACCGTACAGGGGGTAATTATAAAGTTAAGAAAAACGGCAGACAGGCAATAAATAATATTATCCAAAAATTTAACCTCATAGATATTTTCCGAATTAAACATAATAATTCAAAGCAGAATTGACTTCTGGCTTATAACTGAAACTGTACAGGATTATGTTAAAGACTGTAAAATACTAATTAATACAATAAGCGACCATTCCGCAATTTACATAAGTCCGAACCTTGTTGAAAATAAACGAGGACCGGGATTATGGATCTTTAATAATAGTCTGGTTTTTGATAAGAATTTTTATAAATATATTGAACAATCTATAGAAGCTTGGGATCATGAGTTCCATAATCCACTGGACAAGGGGGGTCTTTGGGATTATTTAAAATTTAAAATTAAACATAGTACTATTAAGTATTGCAAAAACAAGAAACACGTTAAAGTTAGATTAAAAAGGTATTTATTAGATAAGTTAGAAGGGTTAGAGGATGAAAAAATAAAAACTTATGCTACTGGTAATAATGAAATAAAAACTATTGAAAAAGAATACCAAATTCTATTAAACAGACTAGATCAGATTTACGAAGACGAAGCCAAGGGGGCCATACTGAGATCTAAAATTCAATGGTACGAACAAGGCGAAAAGAGCTCAAAATTTTTCTTAAATTTAGAAAAGTCCAGAAAAAAAATACAACTTTGAATAGAATAACCCGGTCTAATGGCGAGGAAGTAAATCAATGTAATGATATATTAAGCAAAATTCATAATTACTATAAAACATTATACTCTTCGTGTGACAATAGCCTTAGATTTAATCTTAATATTAAAAATGACCAATTTACAAACACTGACCAGAACGTACCAAAACTGAACGAATATCAAAGTCAGATGTTAGAATACAAACTAGACGAAAGTGAGTGTAAGAAGGCTATAAAATCTTTCAAAAATAATAAATCTCCTGGAAACGACGGTTTAACAGTGGAATTTTATCGAGCATATTGGGACATAATTAAAAACTACGTTTTAAACTCTTACAATTATAGTTTTGAAACCGGAATCCTTTCACCGTCGCAAAGACAATCAATAATCAAACTGATACCTAAACCTGGAAAAGATAAATCTCTGCTATCGAACTGGCGACCTATAACTTTGATTAATGTAGATGTTAAAATCATAAGTAAAGCTCTTTCAAATAGATTAAAACACTTTCTAAAATTACTAATACATCCTAATCAGACTGCTTTTATACCAGGGCGTCATATACAGGAAAATATACGACGCTTTTATGCCAATAGTGTAGTGTAACCCTGATTTTAAGAAAAAGTTTAGATATATATATATATATCAGTATCCCACCATATTGAAAGTTGAATTAGTATTTCGAGAAAATCGAAATGGAACTGCCCGACGAAATAGCTGCTCTATGTATGTAAATTGTATATAAGTATGTAATTCATAAGTTATGGACCCTCTAGAGGTAGCAATTTTCATCCAATTTTGATGAAATTTTTAAGAAAACATATCTTTATGTTCCTACAAGCTCAGCCCCCTTTGATATTTGCGCATTTCAGACCATAACTTTCTGGATTATGACCCCTGATTGTATAAAAAATCGTTTTTGTTTTTAGTTTGTTCCTTATCCATTTCTTCCAAAAATTTGAGCGTATCCCATAGTTAACAATTTATGTATTTTACCTATTATTTCTGGTACTAAAATAGCACAATTTACAAAGAGTATCTACATGATCCCCCATAACATTGCGCTAATATCACGGGCGCCCGTAATTAACAACAAAAAACGATATTGTTATTATGATCATTGACACTATAAACCTCAGAATGCCTCGTTCGGCATTTCTGTCCAAAAGAGGTAAAACAAATGCCTCGTTGTCTGGAGTTCCAAAACAAGGTTTTTTAAATTGCATTTTTTTGGAACGAGGTATTTTTTTACCTCGTTTGGAGGTTTATAGTGTAAACTTGCACGAATCTGGTCTTTAATTTATTATAATTAAAGTGGTCAATTCTCTCCCATTAGCATTCAGTCCTGGATATACCTTCTGGTTTTCCTCCGGTTACCTCCCACTACTAAAGACCCTTACGCGCAAGCGAATTATTGAAATAAAATTGAACCATGTGTTCGTCTTAAAATGACCTAGTTGGTGTCCAGTGGACGTTAAACCCATATCTCTCTCAGTACTGGATATACGTCTGTTGTTATTGAAATACCTAGCCTGTGAATATTAACAGTGTGTGATATATAAGCTACATACCTGTAGATGTTTCTGGGGTTGTAGTTTCTACCATTGTAGTTGTTTCTTGGGTTGTAGTTTCTGCTATTGTAGTTGCTTCTGGGGTTGTAGTTTCTGCTATTGTAGTTGCTTCTGGGGTTGTAGTTTCTGCCATTGTAGTTGTTTCTGGTGTTGTAGTTTCTGCTATTGTAGTTGTTTCTGGGGTTGGGGTTTCTGCTATTTTAGTTGTTTCTGGGGTTGGGGTTTCTGCTATTGTAGTTGTTTCTGGGGTTAGAGTTTCTGCCATTGTAGTGGCTTCTCGGGTTGGAGTTTCTGCCATTGTAGTTGCTTCTCGGGTCGGAGTTTCTACTATTGTAGTTGTTTCTGGGGTTGTGGTTACTGACATTATAGTTTCTGTCAATGAAGTGGCTTTAGGAGTTGTAGCTTTGGTCAATTCTGCCTGATTAGCTAGACGCGATTCCCTGGCTTCTCTTGCCTCTGAACAGTCGCCGTTAAACATCCCGTCGAAGAAACGACATGCAAATAATTTAAGATCTTCTGGCTGATCTTCTGATGAAACATATCCACTTGATAAAATTGTAATCCATAGACATATTCTAAGACTAACAGACATATTCAGTTAGTAAGTGAATCTACCGAATACAGAATAGAAGAAATGTACCGACGAATTCCAGCGTTAGATGTGCTAACCTCAATTGAAAACTGATAAAGACACCTAACAAATTTAGAAATAGCAATTCATAAACTCCTGCAAATGATATATAAATAACAATATCCTGATTAAGTATTTCTGACACTCGAGTGGCCCCCTATTAAACAGTGGTATAAAGTACATTTGCTTATATAAACGATATTCAAAAGGTGCAGTGAACGTCAGGGTGTAGATAGATCCCAACATTGGTGATGACACATACATAATTAACATTTACAACATCATGCTTGAACGGTGACCACATAATCGGTGCTCGAAATTAACTCAACTCTCACGCAATAAAAATGATGATAAAAATATTGACTATTTAATAGTAAGTGCAGAAGTGTTGCACCACACACAATTTTACACAAAAACAAATATATGGACAAGACATCATACTCAAAGACCATAAACAAATCAAAGAGAGTGAATGGATCCGGGGGCTAGCCGTAAGCGTCCATTGCGCTGTACAGTCCCGGGCCTGTGGTGACACAGACTTCACTCATATTTGAAAACAATTGGGAATGCAACCCAAAGAAATAATTATATAGTGTCAGCATGAGTCATGATCTATTATATGTTGCAAGAATTACGAATGCAAGCATATTGTTGTATAAATTCCGCTACACAAGTAACCACATAGTTAAATGTATCAGAAGTAGGCCTAGTTCAAAACCAAATCAATAAAAGGATTGAAGTATATAAATGCATTTAGGACAAACATTGCAACCGTCACAGAAACAAAAACACAACTGAATACAAAGAAGCAAAGGAAAAGACTAGCTAGGGAGACAGCCGTCTGCTGACTGAGTGGTGTGACATGAATCTGCCGTAATAGTTGTTATGACGTCGTGGTTTAGAAGGTGCAATTTCCCGATAAAAGGGCGATAATCTAGATAAAATTACGTTAAAATATAAAAACTATTAGTTTTAAAGACCATGTAATTGTACAAACCATAGTATAATTATTATACAAGCCAACAGTGAGGCTGATGTCCCCCGCCGAAATCCGAAAATAAATAGAAGACACATATTAATTAATCGTACATTTATTTTTTTCAATGTATCGAGCAATCAAACTGTACACGAAGTGTCATCCAAAAGTGTTTTATAAAGAAAAATGCTAAAACCGACGAGAAAAATGAAAATGTACCCTAATTAGGGGGACCCTAAAGGCAGACAAAAGGGCCCCTCTGGCCAAGGGAAAGGGCCCTCGTGTCCAAGTCAATAGTTTCTATACACTGTTACTGTCGAATCGATTACTAAATGAGAATGCAGTCATTGTATTGGCATAAAAATCATCAATCAAGATGAACCTAAGTTATCTTGTCCTAAAGTATCAACCAATCAAATTGCTTATCTCTGCTTACCCTAAGCGGAAAATGCTCATCTTCGAACTCCATCAAGGCATTGACCTAATAAGCATATACACCAAGTTTGAACATTTTAACTCAATTAGAAGGAGAGTTATTGTGTTCCAAAGTCTCGACTACTCTCGACCAATCAAATTGCGTATCGCTCTGCTTACCTTGAGCAGAAAATGCTTATTATCGAACTTAGTCAAGGTATTACTGTAATGAAACTATACACCAAGTTTCATCACTCTCACTTAATTAAAACTAAAGTTATCGTGTCCCAAAGCAATCAACCAATCAAATTGCTTATCTCTGCTTACCCTAAGCGGAAAATGCTCATCTTTGAACTCCATCAAGGCATTGACCTAATAAACACATACACCAAGTTTGAACATTCTAGCTCAATTAGGAAGAGAGTTATTGTGTCCCAAAAAGTGTGACGGACAGACGGACAGACAGACAGACAGACAGACGGACGGACGGACGAACCCATTTTAATAGTCCCCCAACTT
This sequence comes from Patella caerulea, assembly GCA_036850965.1. Classification (NCBI taxonomy): domain Eukaryota; kingdom Metazoa; phylum Mollusca; class Gastropoda; family Patellidae; genus Patella; species Patella caerulea. The sequence goes on along the minus strand of JAZGQO010000015.1, from coordinate 32,582,589 downwards.
TCTTCGAAAGGCGGGGGACAATAATGTCCCACGTAAGAAATGCAAAACAGGAATGCTAAAGAAATCGTAAGTTATTAGTGTATTCATAAAGGCCTAAAAATAAGGGCGATAATCCAGATAGGACTAGACATCTAGAAGCAATTTATATAGAATCATTATCCAATATGTAGTCAGTAATATCATTATAAGAAATGTAAAACTTATTATGTTGAAGAAATGGAAGTTTTGAAATTTCTTTCAAAATGCGTAATTGTGTACCACCTTTGGCCGTGCACTTAAAATTAAGAGTTTTTATTCGGGAAAAAAATAGTTCTTTATTGTTGCATATTTTTAAAAATCGTAATGCCTGTGAATAGAAAACATTGTATAGTGTCGTATCTAGTATGTTACTATGAGCTGACGGGTATTTTACTACTTCAAAACCAAATTTGTCCGTTTTATCGAATATACCGACATTAAATTTGTTATTAATTATATTGATGTCCAAGTCAAGGACAGATGCATTAATAGTGCCAGAATTTTCTTTATTTAATATAAGTTCAGGAGGATATATTTCATCTTTGTATTTATTGAAATTACCATTATCATTGATAGGAGTTATGTCATAGAACACATAGTTTTGATTATTGGGGCTTGTTTAAACAACCTTTAAGTAACGCCAGTCTATAGGCCATCAGGGAATTTTGGTAAAACGTATCGCCCGAAATTGTTGAATCCATTAGTTGATAGATAGCATTCAACAAGAACTGAAAGAAAAGGATGGATGTACTGAATGTTATTCTAAAAGTTTACCAAATTTGGAGTACCTGGAAATCCAAAATTTTGAGAGTGTTTCTTCTTAGTTTTGTCAGTCATTTTCCTTTAAAAGGCAAACCTTCAGACAAACATAAGATAGTCAAATTGTAAGAGAAGCCAATGAATCCGGCATCTTTGAAAATATATGAACTGCATCCACAAAACCGGGCTCGTGGTAAGGCTCCAAAATGCCCCTACATGTGTCCGTTGAGACCAACTCATTGCCGTGAAAGTGTTTGTGGAATGTGCGAATCAAAGTTGACATCGGAGGATCGGCCAATACAGACAGCGTTTGTCTAAATGTAAATCGATGGACTAAGAGCATATATGTGAATGCTGAAAATAACTGGACCTAAGATAAGTGACCAGACCAACACTAGATATGACAAGCATGTTGCATATCTGCAACACCACCATGCACGAATACGACGGATTACGTGGCACAATGATCGTATTCGTAATGTGATAGTGATAGACAATTTGTGTATATATTATAATTTGTTAATTGTTTTTCTTGCATTCCAATGTAAATTTAACATTATTGCCACACTGATGCTTTGCTTCCTTGTTTTAACGATTTTTAAAATCCATACAATTTAATTCACGTGTATTTGGCTTCAGGTCATAAACCTGTCGAAGTCAAAGAGTGTGGTTATGGTGTATCTTTATTACAAAATATGAAATTCTCACTTTAAGTGAAAATCGTTCGAATTTGTTTGGCTTTTATAAAGTTCTCCTCTATGCTAAGGTTTAGTATATGAAACTTATTAAAATATCATGGATTTAACTGTACTAAGTTATCAAAATTCATTGAAAATAAATATACTTGTTCGTCTCAAGATCTTAAACTCTATGTATCAATCTGAAGTCAATCACGTATTTATTTTGACCTCTAAAGAGTCCACAAGGGCCATATATTAACTAAGGCAGTATATCTGTTACCGCTGAGAATCAATAGACTTCTTCGTTTAATGACCTTAAACACTGTGTATCAATTAAAAGTCAATCGGATATTAACTTTTGCTTCTAGAGCGTCCACAAGATTTTTTAAAAAGTAATCAAGGGCCGTAGCTCTGACAGTAATGATCGGAAATTGATTGAAAATCAATAGGGGTCTCAGTCTCATGACCATAAACACTGCAATGTGTATAAATTTAATCGGATATTAATTTTCACCTCTATAAGATTTTTTTAAAGTGATCAAGGGCCATAACTCTGGCAGTAATTATCAGAAATTGATGGAAAATAAATAGGGTCCTCAGCCTCATGACCATAAACACTGCAATGTGTATAAATTTAATCGGATATTAACTTAGACCTCTAGAGCCTCCACAATCAAGGGCCATAATTATCGGAAATCGGTGAAAATCAATAGGATTCTTCGTCTCATGACCTTAAACACTGTATATAAATTTGTAAAGTCAATCGGATATTAACTTTGGTCTCTAGAGCGTCCACAAGACTTTTCAAAGTGATCAAGAGCCATTAACTCTGACAGTAATTATCGGAAATCAATAGACTTCTTCGTCTCACGACCTTAAACGATGTGTATACATTTGAAGTCAATTGGATATTAAGCGACGGAATTTGGAATTTTGCATTTGGAATTTGAGATTTCGCATTTGGAATTTGGAATCCAGTAATTTGGAACTGGTGTTTATCCGGACCACGCATCGGATAGGTAAACTAACACTAGTTAGTTGTGTAAAATTACAATTTACTTAAATTCTGATTTGTTTAATTGAGGTGGGCTGACAATTTGCTATTTTATTGGTGAGACATGAATTTGGAATTTCGCAATTGGAATTTGGAATGAGCCTTCTGGGCTTTCGTAATATCTTGATTAATTCGAACAACCAGGACGGTAGTTGCAATTATCGCACACGTCTTTTCAAACCTTATAAGGCTAATATCTTCGCTCACAAGGAAGTAATTGGAATGAAATTTTCAAATTATTCATTTTACATTATCTATTTTTTTTATTATTCAAATCCAGTCACATACATATAAGTGTGTACAAATAAAAATGAAATGAAATGAAATGGAGTTTTATGACACGTCAGCTCCAACCGGGCTATATGGTGCCAAACAAATAATGATTTAAACGAGACAAATTAAATAAATATCACACAAATATATTTATATACCTAAATAAAAAAAACTATTACAGTCAAAAATGGTATTAAAAATAAATACAACTAAATATAAGTCCTTTATGTATATAAATAGTTAAAACAAAAATACGGGATATATATATATATACAATACAAATTGGTAATAAAAGTTTGTCTCTTTTAAAAAGTTTAACAATTTTCCATATAGCTCCGATTGTGCAAATAGTTGACTTAGTGACTGGCAACGGTAAAAGTGTGATCTAACATTCTTGAGATGATTGCACTCAATCAAAATATGGTCAACTGTCAAAGGAACATGGCAGTGAACACATTCTGGTTGAGGCTCTCGCTTCAAAATGAAAATATGAGTCAAAAAGGTATGACCAATACGAGAGCGACAAAAAAACAACTTCATCCCTCCTGTTAGTTCTATAGGAGTTGGGCCAATCTCCTAGGAGAAGCTTAATGTGATGAAGTTTGTTTGTGCCTGCAAGATCCCTAGACCGTTGCCAGCGGCCATAAATGAAATGTTTAATTGAAGATTTAAAATCAGTATATGGTATTAAAAAATAGGATAAGGGAAGATCTAAAGCAGACTTGGCAGCTGAGTCTGCTAGATCGTTCCCTTTTAAATCCATGTGACTGGGGAGCCAGCACAGGACAATGTCCTTGCTGCTCAACTCGAATGTTAGTAGCAGACGGTAAATATCTGCTACTAATGGGTGTTCAAGCTGTTTGTTATTTATTGCTTGCAAGGAGGACAAAGAATCAGAAAAAATTATATATTTTAAATTTGATGATGATTGGATGAACTCCAAAGCCTGTAGAATGGCCTGGAGTTCAGCTGTAAAGATGGAAGCAATAGGTGGAAGGCGGATAGAAATGGTCTCGGATGGTGTTACAGTAGCCGAAGCTACCCCATCATCATCCTTCGAACCATCTGTGTATATTGGAGCATAATCACCATACTTAGACCTTAGCTCTCGAAAGAGAGACTGAAAAACCGTAGAGCTAGTATCTCTCTTTTTGTGTTGAGTAAGATCGAAATCGATCACTGGAGGAGATACAGCCCACGGTTGAGTCTCAAAGAGAGGGGTATTCGCAATACTGTCAAGGCTGATACCAGCCTCAGACAAAGGGGGTTGTATGCGAATACCAAATGGTGGAACGACGTTAGTCTTCCGCATATATAAATGCTCATGATAGGGTCTAAATATGGTGTTAAATGAAATGTGATGAGGCAGAGATGCAATTTTTGTGGCATGCTGCAGTGCAAGTTTATCACGTCTGTCGTGCAATGAGGGCTCGTGCGCCTCGACGTATAAACTCTGCACTGGAGATGTTCGGAATGCTCCTAAACTGATTCTAAGTCATTGGTTGTGTATGGTGTCGAGCTCTGTGAGATAAGACTCGCGGGCAGACCCATACACAATACACCCATAATCGAGTTTTGATCTTATGAGTGCTCGATATAATCTGAGCAAGACCTTACGGTCTGCTCCCAAGTCAGTATTTGATAAGACTCTCAATATGTTGAGGGCTTTCAGACATTTCTTTTTTAGGTTTTTAATGTGGGGGATAAATGATAATTTCTTATCAAATATCAGCCCCAGAAATTTGGTTTCATCCACAACTGGAAGGCGGTTTCCATCCAAGAAAAGTTCTGGATCAGGATGTAAACCTCGTTTCTGACAGAAATGCATGCAGACAGTCTTGGATTTCGAAAAACGAAATCCATTTTCGGTTGCCCATTGTTGAAGTGAATTCAAACAAAGCTTCGATTATCCGCATGTCTATAGAACGTGTACAAATAAAACATTAAAAAAAAAACATATCCCACTCACAATACTTTCACAATATTATTGTCTAGTACAACAGAAGGGATAAAGGATAAAAACTTTCCATGAAATTCCATAGGTATAGATTTAAAATATGTTTGAACTTCTCCCAAAGCTAATTTAAAAACCTTTTAAAAAGTTCTATTAAATTAACAGACACATTCCTACGACGCCGAGAAACAGTTTGTCTCAAACAACTAAAAAGTAGATTTAACAGTGAAAGGCCATTATGAAATACATCAGTCAGTAAATCTTTAATATACAAATAAAAAACAGTTAATTCCCTACACTCTAAAAATATATGAATGATACTTTCTGACTTAGATTTACATATGAACTAACTTAAAATCGAGATTAGTGAAATCTGGATTCTTAAATCTAATAAAAACACACTTCCATACTTTCTGCCAATCTAAATTATATCCAAGTTTCTCCCAATAGTCATAACTAGTTGGAGGTCTATACACACTAGTTAATAAAACAAAACTTCGCAGTAAAAGAATCAACTGTATAAACTGTATCGTCATATAAAATAGCGGGTAATACGTCTTAATAATATCACACCCTTCAACTGGAATACTACTAAGCAATAAATCATACAATGGTTCTAGCTTATCTACATTAAAATCAGGATTAAAATCTAATATCATATCTTTAATAGAATGCAAGGGTAAAAACCCAGGTTTAACAGAATATACAATATCATAAATTTTAACAATACCAGCTGCCTTAAAATCAAGAAACATGAGGCTATTACCGTTATGCAAGATATGACGATTATCAAACAATGGTTGATTTAAAATATCGTTTAAACTATCTATTTTTTAAAAATTTGCACTGGAAATATCCTGCCAAGCACTGAGCAACGTCCTATAAAACACTGGTAATTTGTTTAATTCTGCCTGTATATATAATTCATTTACAAAACCATAATTGTAATACTTCTTTACAAAAATAAGACATTGTATCTTTCCATAAATAATGATAAGTTTCATCATAAAAACGCTTCAACCATAATGATTTGCCCTTTAAAACTAAGTAAGGGACTTTCAGTCCCCCATCAAATAAATTACGCATTAAAGTTGACAGTTTTATAAGCGGTCGTTTTTTGCACCATAAAAAGTTATTAATTATGACGGTTATCTCCCTTTCCGCCCATTTGGAAATAGGAACTACTGCTAGTGTATACCACAGCTTAGACATCATTAAAGATTGCACTAAGGTTACTTTTCCGATTAAAGTTACATCACGTGTGAGCCAAAGGTCACACAACCGCCTTATACTCATACTCCTGCGCAGTGTTTCGTTTGATTAGAACTAATCCACTTCACACTGCTATCTTGAGTGAACATTGTTGTGCTAAATTATTATTGGTCAGTAGTGCCATTACCAACCAATGACCTACATTGTAACAAAAAATAACGGGGTTAACCAGACCTCAAAATATGTTACCGCAATGTATCTAGTGACAATCGCGACTTGTTTACGTCATAACCCGCGAAATTTATTATGCTCGATTATCCAGGGCCAACATGTTTTCTTCGTGGGCCATTTTGAAAATTATGCCGAATGCGAGAAGAGAGGAGGGATTTGATTGGACTTTAAAAAGAGACACGCCCCGTCCAATTTCAAGAATATGACTTCTATCCAGCAATGGTAAGAGAGGGATTTCTCGCGCCATTGCTTCAGGAATATACCTTATACTCTGCACCTTATCCTTCCAAAAAGAAAGAAATGGAGTTTTATGGCACGTAAGCTCCAACCGGGCTATATGGTGCCAAACAAATGATGATTTAACGAGACAAATTAAACAAATATCACATAAATATATTTATATACATAAATAGAAACAAGTATCACAGTCAATAAAGGTACTAAAAATAAATGCAACTAAATATAAGTCTTTTATGTATATAAATAGTTAAAATAAAAAATACGGAATATATATATATATATATATACAATTAAAATTTGTAATAAAAGTTTGTCTCTTTTAAAAAGTTTAACAATTTTCCATATAGCTCCGGTTGTGCAAACAATTGGTGTAGCGACTGGCAACGGTAATATTTTGATCTGACGTTCTTGAGATGATTGCACTCAATCAAAATATGCTTAACTGTCAAAGGAACATGACAGTGAACACATTCTGGTTGAGGCTCTCGCTTCAAAATGAAAATGTGTGTTAAAAAGGTATGACCAATACGAGAGCGACACAAAACAACTTCATCCCTCCTGTTAGTTCTATAGGAGCTTGGCCAGTCTCCTAAGAAAGGCTTACTGTGATGAAGTTTATTTGTGCCTGCAAGATCCCAAGACCGTTGCCAGCGGTCATTAATAAATGAATTGATAATAAATTTAAAATCCTTATAAGGAATGTAAAATTCGGAAATGGGAAGATCTAAAGCAGACTTGGCAGCCGAGTCTGCTTGATCATTCCCTTTAATATCCATATGACTGGGGAGCCAGCAAAGAACAATGCCCTTGCTGTTGAACTCGTTCGCTAGTAGCAGACGGTAAATATCTACTACTAGTGGGTGATCAAGCTGTTTGTTATGTATTGCTTGCAATGAGGACAAAGAATCAGTAAAAATTATATATTTGAGATTAGATGATGATTGAATGAACTCCAATGCCTGGATAATGGCCAGGAGTTCAGCTGTAAAGATGGAAGCAGCAGGTGGGAGGCGGACAGAAATGGTCTCAGATGGTGTCACGGTAGCCGAAGCTACCCGATCATCATCTTTCGAACCATCTGTATATATTGGAGCATAATCACCATATTTAGACCTTAGCTCTCGAAAGAGAGACTGGAGAACCGTAGAGCTAGTATCTCTCTTTTTATGTTGAGTAAGATCAAAATCGATCTTTGGGGGAGATACAGCCCACGGTGGAGTCTCAAAGAAAGGGGTATTCGCAATACTGTCAAGGCTTATACCAGCCTCAGACAAAAGGGGTTGTATGCGAATACCAAATGATGGAATGACGTTAGTCTTCCGGAGATATAAATGTTCATGAAGAGGTCTAAATATGGTGTTAAATGAAATGTGATTCGAAAGTGATGCAATTTTCGTAGCATACTGCAGGGCCAGTTTATCACGTCTGTTGTGCAGTGAGGGCTCGTGCGCCTCGACGTATAAACTGTCCGCTGGAGATGTACGAAATGCTCCTAAACTGATTCTAAGTCCCTGGTTGTGTATGGTGTCGAGCTCTTTGAGATAAGACTCGCGGGCAGACCCATACACAATACACCCATAATCGAGTTTTGATCTTATTAAAGCTCGATATAATCTGAGCAAGACCTTGCGGTCTGCTCCCCAGTCAGTATTTGATAAGACTCTCAATATGTTGAGGGCTTTCAGACATTTCTTTTTAAGGTTTTTAATATGGGGGATAAATGATAATTTCTTATCAAATATCAGCCCCAGAAATTTGGTTTCATCCACGACTGGTAGGCGATTGCCATCCAAGAAGAGTTCTGGATCTGGATGTAAACCTCGTTTCTGACAGAAATGCATGCAGACAGTCTTGGATTTCGAAAAACGAAATCCATTTTCGGTTGCCCATTGTTGAAGTGAATTCAAACAAAGCTGCAACTTACGTTCGATTATCCGCATGTCTGTACTACCATAGCACATCTGAAAGTCATCAACATAAAGAGCGCCGTTTGTACCTGGTTTAAGGCACGCTGGGATCGTGTTAATTTTTATGGCAAAAAGAGTAGGAGATTAAATACTTCCCTGTGGAACCCCCATTTCCTGAAATGGGTCAGAGAATATTGATCCCAGTCGTACCTTAAATGACCTATCTTCCAGGAAATTTTTAATGAAGACAGGTAAGCGACCTCGCAGGCCGAGGTTATGGAGGTCGCGCATGATACCATGTTTCCATGTTGTATCATAAGCTTTCTCCAGATCGAAAAAAATTGCAACTAAATGTTGCTTCTGGATGAAAGCGTCCCTGACGAACGTTTCAAATCTGACGAGATGATCAAGAGTGCTCCTTTGGGACCGAAATCCACATTGGAGGTCAGTAATGAGGTTGTTGGACTCAAGGTACCAAACAAGCCTTCGATTGATCAATCTCTCCATGGTTTTGCAAATACAGCTAGTTAAAGCGATCGGACGATAGTTAGTAGGATTCGTATGATCTTTTCCCGGTTTAGGGATGGGAATTATTGTGGCTTCATGCCACGAAGGAGGGAAATTCCCATCAACCCAAATCCGGTTGAAAAGATCCAGTAAGATTAGGAGTGTGGGAAAAGGTAAATGTTTTAAAATTTGGTAGTGTATTTCATCTGGACCAGTTGCAGTGTCCCGAGCACGTTTTAGTGAATCACGAAGCTCTGCAATGGAAAAACGATCATTATAGCATTCATCATTACGGGACTTGAAATTAAGTCGCCTCTTCTCCTGTTGTTGTCTAATGCCTCGAAAGGCATCAGAGGAGAAATTGGATGATGAATTGAATGAAAAAGTACTGGCCAGAGAATTAGCAATATCAGGAAATGTTGTTAAGGTGGTATTATCAACATTAAGATGGTTAATTGATAATGCACTACTTTTACCTTTAATCCTACGAATCCTATCCCATACCGACTTAGATGTGGTACGGGAATTGATCCTGGAAACATAACCCTGCCATGAAGATTTCTTTGCTTGACGTATGGTTCTACGGGCCTTCGCCCGGACCATTTGGAATGCCGCAATATTCTCCATGGAAGGATGGTTCTTCAATCGTCTCAGGACACGATCACGCTCTTTTAGGGCGGATTTGCAATCGTCGTTAAACCATGGTTTATTGAAACGTTTTGGTTCTGTCGTGGTTTTTGGAATCGCCTGCTCAGCTACATCTTGGAGAATTGAAGTGAATAAGGCCATAGGCTCATCTGCATCTTCTAACTCCTTTGCATCAAAAGAGAAGAGACACAAAGATTCAAATAGAGCCCAATCAGCCTTATGCAACTTCCACCTCTGGGGTCTTTCGACCGGAGAGGGACCATTATTATCAATCAAGATAGGAAAGTGGTCACTACCACAAAGATCTTCATTTACCCTCCATGTGAAATCCCGAAACAGGACTGGAGAGCATATGGTGAGATCCAAGGAAGAAAAAGAAGCTGTGGCAGGATGTAGATAAGTAGGCGAGTCATCATTTAATAAACACAAATTATTAATGTTAATGAAGTCCGCTATTTGTTTACCTCTGTTGTTATCATCTGGGCTACCCCAGAGAGAATGATGACCATTGAAATCTCCCGTAATAATAAACGGGAGACGAAGTTGTGCAACAAGGTCATCAAGATCTCTGGGATTAAGATGTAAACTTGGTGGAAGATAAACAGAGCAGAGTGTTATAGGAATATGCAAAGTCACCCGAACTGCAACTGCCTGTAAAGGCGAGTTAAGAGTGACTTGACTCTGAGGAACATCTCCATTTAGAATAATAGAAACACCCCCATGAGCTCTACCATCACCAACTGCGTGATGATGGTAACCAACAAAATGTCTAAAAGACAAATTGTCAGAATTACGTAAAAAAGTTTCCTGTAAACAAATAGCTAAAGGATTGTGTTTTTGAATTAATAATTGGACTTCATTAAAATTTGGTTTTAAACCACGACACTTCCATTGAATAATGGAATTTAACATTGTCAGGGAATTTTATTTTTTGACGGCTTCCCATGCGGGTCCGTATGGACATCCGCATAGGTAACACCGTCCATCAGATCATCCCCATATCTATTATAGAGGGAGATAGGATCTTTTGAACCCTTCTTTCCTCCCTCTTTAAACTTTGCTAGCTTTTCTTTTTTAGATGAAGAATTACCCTTTGACTGTGATCCCGACCCAGAAGAACTGGAATCAAGGATGGCAGGTTCAAGGGGAGGCGAGGGAGATGACCCCTTGCCGGTCTTGGAGGAAGTGTTAGGAACGGGCCCAACAACTTCAGATTGAGGCAAGGAAGGTGGACCCTCGCCAGGCAAAGTATTAATAATTATAGTCGAGCTCTCACTCGTTTGTGATGAGCCCGATACCCCTTTAAAATGATCTGATGATATTACTTTAGGCACGTCCTCTTTTTCATGCCAGGTTAAATCTGTCTGAACAGAAATGGTTCTAGTAGAAACTCTGGCTACACTTGAGTAGGATTTCCCTTGTGGTGCAATGGGAAAAAGTGTAGAAAGTTCTACTTGCTTTTTAGCATCAAAGTATGACATTTTCCGTTCAGACATAACCTGTTGGATTCGTTTCTCTTTTTGCCAAATAGGACATTCGCGAGAGTAAGCAAAGTGCTTACCCTTGCAATTGACACAACAGAAATCCGCCTGGCAGGTAGCGCTCTCGTGGCCATCATGACCACAGCGAGCGCAGGTGTCTTTACCTCTGCAGACGGTCTTACTGTGTCCAAACTTTTGGCACTTATAACAACGAAGAGGGTTGGAAATATACGAATCCACAGGTATGATTAGATAACCTGCTTTGAGAGTCTTTGGTATCTCGGGACGATCGAATGTGAGGATATAGGTGCTTGTGGCAATCACCTTATCTCCTCGGCGTACACTAATTCTTTTTACATGTGAGACGCCTTGAGATGAAAGGTACTGCACCATTTCATCCTCACTGCTGCCTTCAAGATCCCGACATCTAATTACTCCTCTACTTGAATTCAGTGACCTATGTGGAGACACCTTGATAGGGATGTCTGCCAAAGACGTTGATTTAAGCAGCATGGTAGCATGCTGCTCCTTGGCACATTCTATCAGTAATGTTCCATTCTTAAGTTTTTTGATAGCCTTGGGCTCACCAGCCAAGCCAGCGACGCCCTTGGTTATCAAAAATGGAGAAACTTTAGAAAGGTCTGTAGAGGGACTCTCAATTAAGAGGAACCTCGGCCATGCCTTTGATATTTTTGATTTTGTATTAAATAATTCAGAAACGTCCTCAGTGCTATGACGTTTCTGTTTTATTTTATGTTGTTTACTTACAACAGGTGGTGTGGGGGGGATTGGGGAATCCATGAAATATTTTTTGGGGGTTCACCCCTCGTCGTTCCCCAGGTTACTTCCCTGCCTACAAAGGGGAGGACTAGCACGGATAACCTGCGCGTGGCCTCAGGACTCGACGAAGGGTATACTCAAGCCAGAAAGTAAAAATACTACTCCAACCTGATTGACCCAAGCCGCCGCTCTGCAGAATGTACTAAGGACACAAAGGTAGATAGTATGCTGAGTGAATAAACAACAGAGCATTAAACTGGAAAGGGTACATTCTACAGAGCTAAAAACGACCAAAGCCGATTGATCAAAGTGGGCCACTCTGACCTCCCGTCTAGGTGAACCATGGGCCAAAGTAATGTGTTGCAGAGAAAGGGCTCGCAAGCCAAATCCCCACTCAATTACCAGGATTCCACTCTCCACCGACACGGGTCGCAACGCACGGCAAACACGTTGCCCCATTACAGGGATCCTTTTAGTCGCCTTTTACGACACGCAGGACATACGAAGGGTATATTCTTATCACCCCCTACACCCCAGGGGGGGATTATCCTTCCAATTACGTTCTTCACATAAGTGTCGACGAGGCCCAATAAAAACACCGAGAATCTTAGTACAACATTTAATAATTTTAACGGGCAAATCCAAATCTAATATATCAATAGAACCTGTACCAAAGAGTAAGAGCTCTGATTTTTCTATGTTCATCCGGGCTCCCGATGCTTTACAATATGTTAAAATGGTCTTAAAAACAGACTGTACAGAATTAATATCAGGTAGCGTTATATTCGAATCATCAGCATACTGACATATTAAAGAAATAGTTTGTGAATATTTAATTGGAATTCCCCTTATCCCACTATCTTTAATCAATAAATCAATAAAGTTAAAGGTTCGGTAGAAAGCGGTACAACATGGCTGAGAGAGGACATTCCTGTCTCACAGAACGAGTTATGTTAAAATATGGTGACAAATGCCCATAACACTTAATACAACTTGAAACATTAAAATACAAAATTGATTATCCAGTTGATAAAATTGCTACCTAACTCATAATAAGATAAAAACTGAAATAAATAATCATGAGAAGTTCGATCGAAAGCTTTCTCAGCATCTAGTTTAAGTAAAAAAGCTGCTCACTGTCACAATAATCTATAATATCTCTTAAACTGGCCACATTTATCAGCTATATCTCTGCCAGGTATATAACATGTTTGTTCTAAAGAAACAACTGAACCAATAACATTTCTCAACCGTTAGATAAAACCCGTGCTAAAATCTTATAATCAGTATTTAGTGGCTATTCTGTCTCCAGTTTTTTAAATCATTTTATCGCACGATTTTTAAAAAATAAAGTAAGCATACCACGCTTCATTGAGCGTTACACTTCGTTCTGATTTAAAATAGTCTTTACAATTTTAAGATAAATAGGACCTAAAACATCCCAAAAATGTGTGTAAAATTCAGGAGTTAGTCTATCCAAACCTGGAGAACGATTTAAAGTTTCTACCCTGTCTTCTATATTTACTCAGGAACGCATGACCGAACACCAATGTAGGAGTAGCTATGCTCGTGTGCATAAAGGGAGATACCAACATTTTGTCAAATGGAGGCAGAACACCATTAATTTCCCCATTGACTTAAATGTTAATTCTTGCCTCTTTGCCCACCCCCAACATTTCCCCTAATGTTCGTTTTGATGAATGTGTTTCATTACAGACAGAGGAACAAATGGTCATGTCTTTGCACCAAAAGGTTGAGATACATAATCTTGAAGAAGCATACTAAAACAAGTAACAGTTCCCAGACCAAAAGATCAACAAAAAATGGGCATGTAAAATGGCAGATAAGAGACAGACAGAGGGAACTCTAAAAATAGACGAACTACAATTTGAGGGTACCGAGATGGCAGAATTTAATGGTGGTCTGCCTCCAAACACGAACACTGGGTTAAATGTTTTAATTGTGATTTATTTCTCTGGCTCTAACATTTTGTTCGGTTGAATGTTCTCGACTGATGGATCTTGTTCTAGTATAGGTTGTATTATGTCGACCATGTAATTTTTTAGATCCCCCAGTGTGCGTCTGTGATATTATGAAGTTCTGGATGCCGTCCAGTGCAGCTCGTCAGATTTCGTCATGCTACGGTATATCCGAGCAAAAATATTTTATTGCTTTGATAAAATATTAGGAGGTCACTAGACTGTGGGTGTAGGACTATAGCCTTATCTTTTTATATTATAGGTGGGGGTGAATGGTTTAACGCATGTTATTGAGTAAAGTGGTGAGGTTTCGATTCCGTGGGTATGGTCGCCTGTCCAATCTGGTAGGTTTCTTAAGGTCCATCGGTTTCCTCCCAGTATGTAAGATCCCGTCGCGCGATTACTCAAATTCCCTCTTCCGGAGCAAGCATCGGGGTATTCGGCCCTCACAACCAATCCTTCTCCATACGTGAAACGGGTGTTAATGTTTCCAAGTGGTCTGGAAGAAATGGAACCATGGACGGAGCCTTGGGTTACACCAAATGACAAGATGATATTTGTTTTTCTAGGACCAGGTTGTATAAAAGGAATACAACTTTGTGTGTCTGCATATAAATTAAATAATGAACCATGTTTTCTAACACAATTCTAAATATGTTTACTATATTAACTGAAGAGAATTGGGCCATGGGCGGGGCCAGTTTGTGAAATGAAATGGGGTTTAACGTCCTCTTCTTCTGCACCTACCTTGGGCTAACGGAAGACGGGCATACCTGGGGGGAAATTTTGCCCGGACAGCGGCGCTACGGCCTACTCTTATATCGAATGTGTACACGGACCAAGGTTTTTCGTCCCATCCAAACGACTAGGCAGTTGTCCTTGTCAGACCCTGCATCATTGACAAGGGCAAACCACGCCGGAAAATCGAATTGAACTTTCTCGGCCAATGCAGGAGTTGAACACCCGACCTCCAGACTAGCGAGCCAGCGCCTAACCCGGGACAGGGTTATACAAAAGGTGGTCCAGTATTTAGGATAGCGAATTACTTATCCAGACTTATCATTGCTTACGTCATGGCGGTCCATCAAAATTTTCTTAATTTTTTTTTACTTATTTTTACTAATTTTTTTTTTGGTTATATATCATTTTTTTTTTGATTGGCTGACACTAAACGAGCACTCATTTCCAACTACGAAACGCCATTTTTCGTTATTTTTTAATGATTTTTTTGTCAGATTGACTTTGCCATGACAATGACAGACTGCGATAGAATTCAACAAGCCCTTCGTACCACCAATTTAAAGACGACATTGGTCGCATTGAAAATGTGTCGATATACTATCAAATAAAAGTTCTGGTGACCATTTTGAAACTCTTTTGGACATAACACAACATTTTAAACATCAAATCTTCATGTAATGACTCACAATTTAAACTGCTATTTCCAAATGATGCGTGTAAAATTTTGATGAAATATTTACACTTCAGTAATTCATTTTAAATTGTTTTAAAAATAAAATGTGTTAAATATGTGATGTATTCACGTCGATGATAACATTCTTGATTAAGCCATACAGGTAACTATAATATTACCGATACTCTAACGTGAACAGGTGAGTTTTACATATATCAGTAATTAAAGCTGACTTCTAAGAATTGGGTCAATCTGTGACGTCATGTCACACGTGGTTGACCTATTGTATCTGTTAAGAAGGTGTCATCATCGATAGTGACCTAGTTTGTGTCGAGTGGACATTATAGCCCATCTCCATCTTTTCTCCCTCTCCTTAAATAATAGGTCAAATTAGTCTCAAATTAACATCTATAAACGTAAGTCGAAAGTAAATATTGAAGTCATCTCCATATATTAGTTTCACTATCATATATACTAACAGTGGATATTATAGGTCACAGACACAGTTCGATCAAGGTTATAAATGTTAGATAAAGTTATCTGTCTATTAAACGATTTACCTGTGACCAGAGCCTGTACTTGTCACAAAAACATTAGTATTGTCTCATATGAATGTTTGTTAAAGTAAGAGAGAGGAATGAGGTTTAACGTCCACTCGGCACTAACATATATTTTTTTTTAAAAAATTATTTTAATAATACGCTTACGCGTAGGGGTCTTCAGCACGGGGAGGAAACGGAGTGCCCAGCGGAAACCCATCTCCATGCCACATACGCTCACACAATTGTTAAAGTAAAGCCAAAGCAAATATTGTATTCATATTAATATTCTAGTTTCGGTTTCATTATCCCACACGGTGTAGACATGTATGACGCTTAATCTACATTCATACTGTCGTTAGAAGATCAGTTGGTGCAAAAAAAGTAGGTCACCAAAGCCCATTTATTCATTCATTCAGTCTTATAAACGATCCAAATAAAATAATTTAGTGTAAATAATTAATCAAAATTTTACACTTAACGTTTAGAAATAACAGTTTAAATTGTGTGTCATTACATGTTTATTAGGAGTTAATAATCTTGTTTTTATGTCCGAAAGCATTTCAAAATGGTTACCAGAATTTTGATTTGGGCGCATATCGACACGTTTATAAGGTGATCAAAGTCATGCTTACATTGGTGGTACGAAAGGATGTTTGAACTTAACCTAACGGATTTAATTATCGTATCTACATCATTCCAACCCAAAAAAATAGAGGAGGGCACAAAAACAAACAAACAAACAAATGAAAAGACCAAAAAATCATTAAAAAAAAGAGATGGGCCTAAAACCCGTAAAAAGGAGTGATGTACGGTATAATAATGGTTCGTCAGAGTAAAAAGTTCATCACCCCTTAACTTGACCACCATTTTGTATATTCTGGGTGTTTGGTACGTAGTTCATGGTGATTCTCGTAACATGTGCAGGGCTCTCGATTAACCTTTGAGCAAAATAAGCACAAGATCTGTGGGTTATAAACATTGTGATCTCTACAGTGTTCACAAGCTAAAACATGATTTTTCGTACAATCATGACCCATGACGTTACAGTACGACAATGCAAATGTCGACAGGAACCGAGGTGTTGGTGTGATAAACCTATATTTCAAGTTTCATTGAAATCGGATAAAACGTTGTAACCTGTAGAGCTACCAACAATGAGGTACCGGCAGATTTTAACCGGAAGCTAGGTGACGCGCAAAGAAAGTAGGACGGAAGTGTCAGTCTCGTCTGCTCTTCGCTGATCGTCGTCAGCTGTCTTTTCACTGACAATCAGTTTCATTCTCAGCGCCCGGTTTTGGTTTTGTGTGTGAATTAAATCCTTTAAAACCCATTACCTAAGGCCGACCAACTAACATATTTGTGATACGCTTGTAAATAACTTAAACCTGACAGTCTTCATCTGGAAATGGAGACCGTTGTATTATACAGTATCTGGATAAAACCAGACTTTTTTTTTCTATAAAAATAATAGGTAGGTGGAATGTACCCTTGTTATCAAGTACAGTACATAGATTATTCACTGTATAGACCTATCAAGAAACGGGAATCGATTATCAGGTCACCCAATGAAAAAACTGACCCGAAATCTTAAAAGGGTTACGTGTCCGGTTAAGCAGTGTTGACGTTCACATCCAAACAACTCAATATTTTGAGCTGACATTTTGCGACACGGTAAATACACCACGCCTCTATATTTTGGTCCATAAATTTCATAAATACTCGGACTTTAATTTTTGAGACTCTGTTCTTATCGGGAGGATCCCTTTAACATGCTTTTTGACAAGATTCAGCCACATATTATATCGGGGAATATTGGAGGTTACAGTGCAGTAGAACCCAGAAAAATGCTTTTGATATTTGTTTGGTAAATGGCTACACACGAGTCGATGAGAGAGATTGCTCATTTATTTGGTATCTCCATATCAACAATACACCTGATTATTATGAAGGTTTTGGACTCTTTAGAAGAGATGGCGGACATGGTAAGCTACATTTACACATAATAAATTCTGTAGTATGACTCCTATATTAAAGTTGACTATTACAGTTATTTTACTGATCCAAAATTTGTCCATATTTTGCCTACGTAAGTAAATGTAATATCGTTTTTTCTCAAATGCACTAAAAGGCCTCTTTTAATCGCATACATTGTTTTACTTTTTATCCAGTTCATCATATGGCCATCATTTGAATCACAAGACATTATATCACACGGGTTACATGAATGAATGAAATAGAGTTTTATGGCACATCAGCTCCAACCGGGCCATATTGCGCCAAACATGGTGAATATTATGAGACAAATTAAATGATATCACATAGTAAAAACAAATATCACAGTATATTAAATAATTAAAAATAAAAGTCAACTTCATGCACATAAATAGTTAAAAGTGAAAAAATAAGGTGAATTATCTATTTACAATTAAAACTGGCGATAAAAATTTGTCTCTTTTAAAAAGTCTAGTACTTTGCAATACAGACCCGGTTGGGCAAATAATTGATTTAATGATTGGCAACGATAATAATTAGACCTGATGTCCTTAGGAAACTTGCACTCAATCAGAATGTGCTTAACTGTCAAAGAAACATGACAATGTTGACATTCTGGTTGAGGCTCTCGCTTTAAGATGAAAATGTGTGTTAAAAAAGTATGACCTAAGCGAGAACGACACAAAACAACTTCATCCCTCCTGTTGATTCTGTAGGAGTTTTGCCAATCTCCTAAGAGAGGCTTAATGTGATGAAGTTTGTTAGTGTCTGCAAGATCCCACGACCGTTGCCAACGGGCATAAATGAAACTATTTATGGAAGCTTTAAAATCTTTAAATGGTATTAAAAAGTGTGATTGGGGAAGATCTAAATCAGCTTTGGCAGCAAAATCTGCTTGATCATTCCCCCTTATATCAACGTGACTGGGGAGCCAGCAAAAGACAACGACTTTACTGTTGAGCTCATAAGATAGTAGCAGACGATAAATATCTGCCACTAATGGGTGTTCAAGATGTTTACTATTAATTGCTTGAAGCGAGGATAGAGAATCAGTAAAGATGATATACTTTAAATATGAAGAGGATTTAATGAACTCCAGGGCCTGAAGCTCAGCTGTAAATATTGAAGCAGCAGGTGGAAGACACACAGAAATAGTCTCAGATGGCGTCACAGTAGCTGAAGCTACCCGATCACCATCTTTAGAACCATCTGTGTAAATAGGAGCATTATCACCATACTTAGACCTTAACTCTCTAAACAGAGATTGGAACACCGTAGAGCTAGTATCTCTCTTTTTATGTTGAGTAAGATCGAAATCGATCTTTGGAGGAGATATAGCCCACGGCGGAGTCCTAAAGACCGAGGTATTCGCAATACTGTCAAGGCTGATACCAGCCTCAGACAAAAGGGGTTGTATGCGAATACCGAATGATGGAACAACATTCGTCTTTACAAGATACAAATGCTCATGAAGAGGTCTAAATATGGTGTTAAATGAAATATGATAGGGAAGTGATGCAATTTTCGTAGCATACTGCAGGGCCAGTTTATCACGTCTGTTGTGCAGTGAGCGCTCGTGCGCCTCGACGTATAAACTGTCCACTGGAGATGTACGAAATGCTC
The DNA here is from genome assembly GCA_036850965.1 of Patella caerulea. Taxonomy (NCBI): domain Eukaryota; kingdom Metazoa; phylum Mollusca; class Gastropoda; family Patellidae; genus Patella; species Patella caerulea. The sequence continues at coordinate 32,563,295 of JAZGQO010000015.1, read as the reverse complement.
CTAAACTGATTCTAAGTCCCTGATTGTGTATGGTGTCGAGCTCTTTGAGATAAGACTCGCGGGCAGACCCATACACAATACACCCATAATCGAGTTTTGATCTTATTAAAGCTCGATATAATCTGAGCAAGACCTTACGGTCTGCTCCCCAGTCAGTATTTGATAAGACTCTCAATATGTTGAGGGCTTTCAGACATTTCTTTTTAAGGTTTTTAATGTGGGGGATAAATGATAATTTATCAAATATCAGCCCCAGAAATTTGGTTTCATCCACGACTGGTAGGCGATTGCCATCCAAGAAGAGTTCTGGATCTGGATGTAAACCTCGTTTCTGACAGAAATGCATGCAGACAGTCTTGGATTTCGAAAAACGAAATCCATTTTCGGTTGCCCATTGTTGAAGTGAATTCAAACAAAGCTGCAACTTACGTTCGATTATCCGCATGTCTGTAGAACCATAGCACATCTGAAAGTCATCAACATAAAGAGCGCCATTTGAACCTGGTTTAAGGCACGCTGGGATTGTATTAATATTTATCGCAAAAAGTGTAGGAGATAATATGCTTCCCTGGGGAACTCCCATTTCCTGAGGAAATGGGTCAGAGAATATTGATCCCAGTCGTACCTTAAATGACCTATCTTCCAGGAAATTTTTAATGAAGATAGGTAAGCGACCTCGTAGGCCGAGGTTATGGAGGTCGCGCATGAAACCATGTTTCCATGTAGTATCATAAGCTTTCTCCAGATCAAAAAATACTGCAACTAAATGTTGCTTCTGGATGAAAGCGTCCCTGACAAACGTTTCAAATCTAACTAGATGATCAAGAGTGCTCCTTTGGGACCGAAATCCACATTGGAGGTCAGTAATGAGCACACGGGTTACAGATCACTGCAAACAGTCCATTAGGTGGTGTTATAGGCTTCATAGATGGTACTCATATCAGATTAAATCATCGGTTTAACAAAGATCAGGACTATTTTTGCAGGAAGAAATTTCCTTCAATACAACTACAGGTAACTAAATGAATACTTAATTAGATACGTCTTCATACTCAAATTATAGAAATAGGGTTTAGCGTCCCATTCCCAAACTATAGAAAATCAACAAAGAATATTTTAATTTTTTGACGTGGAATGTACTAAAATGGTACTATTATTTTTATTGTTTAAGATTTTTCATCTTTAGTTGGCTAAGACAAACAATCCAAAGCGTAGTTGTTAATTGATATCATTAATTTGCACAAGCTTGTCTTTACCTCTGGGAATTAAGACTTGATGCATACTTATTTCTTTTCCAGTTGGTTGTTGATCCAAATATGAGAATCATAAATGTGAACACAGGATGGCCCGGTTGTGTAAATGATGGCAGAGTGCTTGTCAACAGTGGTATTTATCAAAAGGCCGAACGGGGGTGAATTATTTGGACACGAGAAATACATCATAGGTGATTCGGCGTATCCTGTAAAACACTGGCTTATGCCAGTTATCAAGGATAATGGTAGATTAAGTGAAAGACAAAAACGATTTAATCAGTGTGTAGCCTCTATGAGGCAGCTGGTGGAACGTACCATTGGACATTTAAAGGGGCGGTTCAGGCGTCTTAGATGCCTTCATGTTTACAACAACGAAACTGCAGTAAAGATAATTGCTGCAGCCTGTGTCCTGCATAATATTTGTATTTCTACAAATGATCAACTGGACGATTTCATCGAACATTTTAATGAACAAAGACCACAGAATCAAATTGTTCCGAATGATGAAGATGGTGTTGCCTTCCGGAATAGACTTGTTGAACTGTTTGATTAATACATGTAAATAAATTCATTTTTAATGGAGTTGCTTTATATTTACAGAATTACTGACAGGAAAACGCCAAACAATGACAGACCCCGACCCATTTCATAAATTTTCTGGTTATCAGGGCCCGATATCAAAGGAAATGTCATTTCGTTTTAATTTAGTTGACCCTTACTCTGCCAGAGAAAATATCAACACAGTAACTTCAGAACATTGTTTTTTAAAAATAATTTAATCGATTTTTCTTTAAGAAACTGTCACACAAACGTACCACAAAACAATAATTTAACATATTATTGATATCTTTTTGCCAATATCAACATAACAACTTTTCTGCTTGAAAAGTAATTTAAACACTTTGTTTAAACGACGACTGATCGGCTCTTACTGCCTTTTAAAACACACCGTTAACCGACGATATATCTAAAACTTTAATAGACGTTTTATTTGTTCATGCTTTTCTCTAATATGTCCAGGAATCTATCAAACCTGTCCATTTTTTCCTTATGCATTTGATTAGCATCTGCTCACATTTTCTGCCCAACATCTTGGATAGATTCCATTACGTGAATTTGCCTAGTTTGGACGGAACGCGAGTTTGACTGTTGTGCTTTTTCACAAGAATCGGAGTCTGACCCCGCAGTGCATGTAGCTGAACTTTTCCTACATAATTTTTTCTTCGGCGGAGGTGTTGCATCAGATGTTGATGTAGAATCAAACAGTTTTGATGGAATAGTTGCGGCACGATTCACGAAAACCTGATCGAATTCTTCCTGGTATTTAAATTCTTGCCTCTCATTTCCTGTTCGGTTATTATTGTCGGACACTTTGCGGTACTTTTTTTTTCAAAGTGTTCCATTTATTTATCATTTGAGTCACACTTACATCAAAATTTAATTTAAACATTTCGACTTTTATTCTACCCCAAAGTGTAGAATGGGCTTTTTCACCCTTATTAAATTCCTTTTCCATGGGAAGCCTGAGATGAACCAGGGCCCTCTCCTCTGCATCCGTCCAAAAATGAGGAATAGATTTTTCAATACATGTACTTTCTGTTTCTTGTCGCTCATTAGCTGCAACACTTGTAGTTGGCATATCGATGTGATTGTGAAGATTAGTTGATGTGGATTGGATCTTTGTTGACACTTTTGATAACCGTCTTAACATATTGGGAATTATGTATGAATTATTGTAGAAGCTGACTGTCTGATAATTTCTGTGCGATGCGTTTCCTAATTACTGTGTATTATAGGTAGTGGGGGTGCAAAACTAACAGTCTATCTTTTTGGAAAACCATTTCTCTGTTATTTCCATTCAGATAAATCTGAAGAGGTACACTGTACACAATATAATAAAGCTTACACAGCCAGAATAATTTTTAACAAAACTTTAATAGTAATTTAGTAAGTAAGCACTTCATGCCGATTACACTTATTGTATCCAAAAACGTTCCACTAGATCCCGTGGGGAAGTCGAGGTGGGGGCCCGTAAGTCCAACTTCGAAAGCTGTTTAAATCATAAAATAACTTACCAAATACGGGACTTGTAACAAAATCAGATATTTGTTTATCCACATTTGCTTCATAAAGATTTCCGTCAACGGAAAATTGTATACACACACTGAAAGTTAAAAAAAAATGAATTTAGATACGTCACAAAAATGAAATTTAAACTATCGTTGTCAATGATTCGGTTACGTGCACGTTCAATGTGCTCACAGACCTCGGTTTTGGGTACCATCCAAACGGGTACGCACTGTTCCCCAACATGCCCTGCGTCCAGCGAGTTGTAACGTATGCTAATTTTAGATTCGGCTTCCTTAAAGCTGAAATTTCATTTTTTTAAGTCATATTTTTAAAATATATTTTAAAAAAGATGGTATCTATAAACAATTAAAAACTGTCCCACACTGTTTTAGACTTAACATAACTACAAAAAATAAACTTCTTGGTCAACTGGTGCCTAAAAATGTGTTTATCGTGGTTTTCAGAAAAAAATGAAATTATGTTGTTGTGAAAGCATGTGTTTGAAGTAGGTTACAAATAGGATTAACCAAGAATATTATATTGTTCAGTTGAATTATGTCACCCAAGATCATTGCACAAAGTGTTTTTGTCTTGGGCCTACCAATCTATATCGAAAAATTCAACAAGAAAACCCCCCAAATAACAAAGTCGTTAACATCTACACCACAGCGTCCGTTCAGTTTCTTATGGGTGTTAACATGGACCTATAATAGTTTCTGTAGTGTAAATAACTCAACGGCAATCGGCAATTTAATTATATTTTTCAAAGAAATCTACTCACTTGTCATTCTTGGCCGCCATCTTTCAACTATCTCGACCGTGCTCTATCGCATGGTATGGCTAGTCAGGACCACGGGTTCAACTAAACGTCATTCGCATGCAGATAGCTCGACATTAGTACGAAAATCCGTGCAACCGAAGGTCGCCCGGGGGACAGGGTCTCAGCCAAAGGACAGCTGGTGGCAATCTACTCTTACTAGGCCTAAATAGGAAACAGTTCATGCCGATCACGTGTATGGAAAAAATAACCGTATTTCTGTTTTTATATGTGGAAAATGTGACCTGCTGAATAATGGGTTGTATTTGTATTTCCATATCATCAATTACTACCCTTGTTGTTGAAGTCTGCAGTACTGTAAAAGTTTACCAAGTCTTTGGATGGCCACCCATTTAATTTCCTTAAAGTGAAAATACATGAAATTTATCCATGTTAAACAACAAAAAAAAAAACCCACTTCATCTCGCTGGACCATGATTTTGGAACACCACAGGACCCACTCTCTGGTTGAGGTCGATTCCACTCTAAACCATTATGCTTAGACCACCCCATGAGTCTTGTTCCATGACACATATTCTGATATGATTGGTTCCACGACCTGTTACGTGTATATGTGTCCGGATTCGTTTCGATATGACCATTACGGTTACTACGTCTGACCTCATTAAATGTTCAGACCTGATAGGATCACCATGATTATTCTCCGATCAAAACCACAATCGAGATATTGGGAACCTAGCATACACGAACTCAAGGAAGATAATAGGTCAACTTGTTTGGTTTCGATTCCCCGGTTTTACGTGACTAGGAGTAGGGTCGCTTGTCCATCCTCGTGTGCTTTCCCAGTCCCCGGTTTCCCCCAACTGCTAAAGACCCCTACGCGCAAGCGAATTATTAAAATACAATTCAACCATGTGTTGAAATTCCGAAATAACATAGTTTGTGTCGAGTGGACGTTAAGCCCCATTTCTCCCTCTCATTGTTATGGCAAAGTCACTTCAACATAAAAAAATATCGTCAAATTACATAATAATGTTTCGTGTCAGCTAATCACAAAAAAATTATATAATCTCAAAAATATTGAAAAATAAATAAAACAAATAATACAAGTTTGATGGGCGCCATGACATGAGTGCTGAGTAGTGATAGATCTGGGTAAGTAATTCGCTATCCTTAATACTGGACCACCTTTTATATGGTGAGCGTCAAGGCTCTGTCAATGGCCCCATTCTGTTCATCCTATATCAACTGCTAAATACCTGTCATCCTCGGTTACCCAGTGTACTCATTCCGTTCTACTCCACTATACCCTGGGTTAATTCATAGGGTTTCCACGATTTCAAACTATTTGATTGTAGTTACGAGTGTGCGAACCAATCAAAAACAGTTTACAAACCAGTCCTACGTAGACGCTTTAGCGTCATTTTTTACGTCATAGAACTACATTGTTTACAAACAATACGGCGGCTTGTTTGGTCGATTATGAGAAAGTTTGTGAAAGATTTAATATAAAAGAATTGACATGCACACAAAAAAAGATGGCAGGGAAAGTTCTGTCATGAAATTCTTAAATGACACTGATTTTCTACTACACAGTAGTATTTTCCCCCAATGACATATTCGCAAAGTGTGCAAGAACGGACTGAGGTCACCATGTGTGGGGAATTATTTGTTGAGAGTTATTCACCTTCGCCTATTACCTTTCCAGGTAACGCTTTATGGGATTGGACGATAAAAGTATCACAGTCCGCCAGGGCAGATAATTTGAAATCGTGAAAATCCTATGGATTAAACCATGGTCAAGTGGAGTAGAATGGAATGAGTACACCTACGCATAATTCAACCCGAAATGAAGTGGTTTGTGTCGAGAGGACGTTAAACCCCATTTCTTGCACATTCAACTGTTTTCAGTAGTACGTAATACATGTGTGCGGAATTGGTATTAGACCGGTATAATTGAGGGAGGTGCCTCTCAATCTAAAATATAGATCTACATTTCGTTTTTTAAACTTTCGATGGCCTACACTACATGTTGATTTAACAAGTTATAGTGTAAGCGACATATTTCCTATAACGTCAGTCATTCGATAAACCAATCCGGATCGATGTTGCAAGTGGCAATACAACAGCGAAATTGATTGTGCCCTGCGGGAAATTTTGGCATATCGGAGATCAGGACTGAGCAAACCTATCAGCTGTATTTGTCAGTCGCTCTACAATTGAAACAAGTCGGTGACAATGAAACTGATAAACTACTAAAAAAGATGTATTGGACGAAAAAGATATTGTTTGTTGATGTCACTTACGCAGGACTGGGTACAGCAGATGCAAGAGAAAGTGGTGAGAGTTGGATTCATAGAGATTTATTAAATTATTATTTACATTGTCATGTCATTACAAATAAAATTTTTAAAGAAAAATATATAATAATAATCATATCATTTTCTATGTTATGTGTATTACAATTACACTTAATCTGAAGCAATTTTTACTCAGATTCTGGCATTGTGTTTGAAAAATATATAATTATAATCATATCATTTTCTATGTTATCTATATTTTTACTCAGATTCTGGCATTGTGTTTGAACTATTTTCTCGATAGTGATGATTAGCTATAAAGCTGTCATATTCTTACTATATCTACAGGTGATAGCAGAGAAACATATGAAAATATAGCGAAATTGATTTAATTTATGCTTCTCCATAAACCTTAGTTGGTGGTAAATTATGGAGGTCATCTCTACGCAGACTTAATGTTAAAGTGATTGTTGTTGATGAATTCCATACTATTGATACCTGGTAAGTAGAATACGTGTATGATTTAAATAATTTTTTACAAGTGATGGATTCAGTTGTAATGAGAACTGGTCAACTCATATGCATATACCTTTGTGTAAAATACTGAGGTTATAATTAAGCACCCGCGTGTATTAATAATGCACATTCTCGACTGTTGAAAATTAATGATGATGTCCAGGCAAAATTTATCTCCCACACAAAGCACACATAATCTTTAAACACAATATGCGTTATCTTGGTCCCAGAATGATTGAATTACCTCACGTCCATGATTTAGGCGTAAGACTGGGACATATGTTTTCTTGCTTGAAGCGTATGACTTGAGATGGATTGGGTGATCTTGGTCCCAGAATGATTGAAATATTGAGTGACAACAGTATATTTTAATGACATGACCAGTTACACATTTATAAAACAAATAATGATTAATTAATATTCATGAGTGACGATGAAGATAATCACAAAGCTGCCTTTAGAAAATGGTTTTCTTGCATAGGGCTAATATTGAAACGGGGGAACGAAGGATTATACCAAGGTGGTGCTTTGGCCTAATAAATCACAGGAACAATCAAATTACATAAAAAAAACAATGTTACACATCTTACCTGAAATTTACGTGTCTAAGATTACTTTTACTAATGCAGAATGAGCCGCAGATCCTTTGGTTAGCCATTGACGATGCTCATCTGCTTCTAACTCACCATGGTCACACCTGGGCTCAATAAACCCATCCCCAAACATCCATTCATGTTCATTTACTACATGGTGCAGTAATCCTCTCCACATTGACTGCAAATATATAACGCATTTATTGGTAAAAATGAATATTTGACATTATAGTAGTTTCTGCTTATTAAGATACATTACATGAGATTTTTGCTGAAAGATTAGATAAAAAGCTGGCTGTTCTCACTATTAAAGTTGAAAATTTTAGACCAACTGGTCATTCTGAAACAAGAATTTAGTGATTGAATTTTGGACCTAGCTTCACTCATCATTACCAAAGTTGATACAATTATCCATTTCTTGAACGTTAAGCAGCATATACGATTCTAATCCAGTCAATATCGAAGGATAGCGTTCACGTCAAAAGTTTATTATGGTCTGAATGTTAATTATTGTCTAATTATCAATTTAAAGAAAGACCTGCAATAGGCTGATTTAGCTTTTATATAATGTATGTTAAAAATTTAACTACTTACAATAAATACATTTGGATTTCCATCACACATTTTGTCACAATATCAAAAGTGGTTGACGGTTTTCTTGGCCTATCCAACCAAATCTTTGTTTTCTCTTTTTTGTGTAGTCTGAAATATGAACGCAATCTGATTTAATCCCTGGATTAAATTTGCCTTGCATGCTACCCTGCAAAAAGCATTAGGTCTCCTCTATGGCTCTACCATTGCAAGACTAAGCTTATTATTTGGCTAGTTTCTCAGGAAACACTTGTCTGCAATATCACCCAGGGTGGAAGAGGATGTGAAGCCTCAATGAATGGAATGGCGGAAAACAAATACTTGGATAAACAGCAATAGGTCTTACCTTGCTTAAACGCCTTGTGACACCTTTAGCATCATGCCAAATGTCATTTGAATGCTTAATGTGGGTCTTTTCTTTAGCTGAAAATGACAATAAATTATATGATTTCATTGGTTTGTCACACTACAGGGATAAGCAGGGGCGTTTTAAGGTTTATCATGGCGGAGGCTCTACAATTTTGAATTTTGAGGGCCCTCTTTTGCGGCGGGGGACTTTATTGATGATTTTTATGTCAATGCAATGACTGCATTCTCATTAAGCAATGGATTCGACAGTAACAGTGTTTAGAAAACGATTGACTCGGACTCGGGGCCCTTTCCCCTTTTGTCAGCCTTTAGGGCCCCCCCTAACTAGGGTACATTTTCATTTTTCTCATCGGTTTTAGCGTTTTTCTCCCGTTTTATTTTTCCAATTTCTTTGATTTTTTTCGAGAGGAGGCTGGCGCCTACAGCGCCTCAGCTATAAAACGCCTTTGGGGATAAGATATGGTTGTAATCTGATAATTTTAAAATTTATGGATTCAACTTTTTGTTGAGAACTGGTTCATAATACTGTCAAGGGTGATCAAATAAATGAGGAAGTTGCAAAAACGGAAATTAGTTATGACAGAATAAAGTAGACCAACACATCCAGTGCTTTGAATAATATATTGATAGAATAAAAATCACAAAATCCTTTTTATAAACCGTTTTAGCATAAAAAAAACTTAAGTAATTGAAATTTCCTTGCCAAGCCAAACAATACATAGCTGAACTTTGTATCCCAAACCCTGACATTCATCATTGCATTGTACCAATCTATACATTTTTGACAAACAAATGCATTTGTTCATGGAAAATTAAAGTTAACCATGTAGCTTTTCATTCCAATATGGCCATCTGTCACAATTTTTTGGATGTCCTGCTTGTCCTCCTCTAAAAACTTGATAGATCTGGTGTAACCAAACATCTCCATTGCGTTTGAATTCAGCTTGGTCTGCCGCTTGTCTACCACATCATACACAACTAAGTATCCCGATTCTGGGTCAATTAAATTGTAGTTGAGATACTGTGCAGAATGACCTGGACTGTCGTTTTGACCGTCACCTGAAGAATAAAAATTTTATTTATCTGAAATGATGGAAGTGGCAAATCAAAATCATGTGACACACTCCATCAACCGACAATATCAAAAGATTCAATTATATTTATTCTGTGTTGGAGAGGACTTGTCCAAACTCTTATTGTCATGGTCGCTGTGGAAAAAAATAATCAGTGCATCATTTGTCCACTCACCCAAAAGAATAAGCTTTCTGCCTCTTATTTCATCCAAAATCTTTTTTTGCTGACTGGCACACCAAAAGTTCACAATTTCTGGGCAAATATAATTGGCTTGGATTCCAAAGAATGTAGACTGGTTAACACACCCAAGGTTCAACAGATTGAAGAGGTGCTTTATCTTGTAGTAGTTGTTACCAGAAGTCAGGACAGTGCAAGATAACAGAAAGTCTCCAGCTTGAATATAATTAACCATCTAAGTGTCCATTGGTGCAGACCTGAAATTAAAATTGGCAAACGTATACAAAAACTGAAAGAATGGATTAGACAGTTTTACCTGGCTGAAAAATAACTGAATCATAATTAGTAATAAAAGAAGCAGGATGGCGGTAATAAAATCCTACACAAATATCAATTTCAAAAGTGATGTATGTATCAAAACGTCATCTAGTGTATACCTATGGAATACTCCTTGATGACTTCGAGATAGAAATGAATATAACAAATACATACCCAATGGATTTTAAAACATGTTGCCTTCCTTATTATTTCAATATCTGCAGATGCGCAGGACTTGTTTTTGCATGTTGTATCATGTTGGCCAATTCTTCGAGTTTGGTTTCAAAAACTATACCAAGTTTATCATCTAAATGTTCTTTTATATCATCCACAACAATGCTCTTATTAAATTCATAAGCTGGTTCTGTGTCAATGTCAGCAGGAAGTCTTCACCAACAACTTGCAAATTCTCATAATCAACAGACTCATTGCTACCAAAAGAAAAAAATAGTATTATTTACTAAATCACTGATCGTATTTTGTTTCTATATATTTTGCTTAACTTGTCTTTTCTACACTAGGAACTGGAAGTTTTGTTATCATTGATATGTTCTGGCTGATGTGAGGGATTATCCAAGGAAACGCTGTTTGATTAATTAATATTTGACTTCAAAGGCTGTGAACTAGATATTGTATTTGATAAGACTCTCAATATGTTGAGGGCTTTCAGACATTTCTTTTTTAGGTTTTTAATATGGGGGATAAATGATAATTTCTTATCAAATATCAACTCAAGAAATTTGGTTTCATCCACAACTGGAAGGCGGTTGCCATCCAAGAAAAGTTCTGGATCAGGATGTAAACCTCGTTTCTGACAGAAATGCATGCAGACAGTCTTGGATTTCGAAAAACGAAATCCATTTTCGGTTGCCCATTGTTGAAGGGAATTCAAACAAAGCTGCAACTTACGTTCGATTATCCGCATGTCTGTAGAACCATAGCACATCTGAAAGTCATCAACATAAAGAGCGCCGTTTGTACCTGGTCTAAGGCACGCTGGGATAGTGTTAATTTTTATAGCAAATAATGTTGGTGATAAAATACTTCGCTGGGGGACCCCCACTTCCTGGGTCAGAGAATATTGATCCCAGTCGTACCTTAAATGACCTATCTTCGAGGAAATTTTTAATGAAGATAGGTAAGCGACCTCGTAGGCCGAGGTTATGGAGGTCGCGCATGATACCATGTTTCCATGTGGTATAATAAGCTTTCTCCAGATCGAAAAATATAGCAACTAAATGTTGCTTCTGGATGAAAGCGTCCCTGACGAAGGTTTCAAATCTGACGAGATGATCAAGAGTGCTCCTTTGGGACCGAAATCCACATGGAGGTCAGTAATGAGGTTGTTGGACTCTAGGTACCAAACAAGCTTTCGATTGATCAATCTCTCCATGGTTTTGCAAATACAGCTAGTTAAAGCAATCAGACGATAATTGGTAGGATTCGTATGATCTTTACCCGGTTTAGGGATGGGAATGATTGTGGCTTCATGCCACGAAGGAGGGAAATTCCCATCAACCCAAATCTGGTTGAAAAGATCCAGTAAGATGGGGAGTGTTGGAAAAGGTAAATGTTTTAAAATCTGGTAGTGTATTTCATGTGGACCAGTTGCAGTATCCTGAGCCCGTTTAAGCGAATCTCGAAGTTCTGCAATGGAAAATGTATCATTATAGCATTCATCATTGCGGGACTTGAAATTAAGTCGCCTTTTCTCCTGTTGTTGTCTAATGCCTCGAAAGGCATCGGAGGAGAAATTGGATGATGAATTGAATGAAACAGTACTGACCAGAGAATTAGCAATATCAGGAAATGTTGTTAGGGTGGTATTATCAACATTGAGATGGTTAACTGATAACGCACTACTTTTATCTTTAATCCTACCCCATACCGACTTAGATGTGGTACGGGAATTGATCCTGGAGACATATCCCTCCCATGAAGACTTCTTTGCTTGACGTATGGTTCTACGGGCCTTCGCCCGGACCATTTGGAATGCCGCAATATTCTCCATGGAAGGATGATTCTTTAATCGTCTCAGGATACGATCACGCTCTTTAAGAGCGGATTTGCAATCGTCGTTAATCCATGGTTTATTGAAACGTTTTGGTTCTGTCGTGGTTTTTGGAATCGCCTGCTCAGCTACATCTTGGAGAATTGAAGTAATTAAGGCCATAGGCTCATCTGCATCAAAAGAGAAGAGACACAAAGATTCTAAAAGAGCCCAATCAGCCTTATGCAACTTCCACCTCTGGGGTCTTTCGACCGGAGAGGGACCATTATTATCAATTATGATAGGAAAGTGGTCACTACCACAAGACAATATAAATGTATATAAATAGGAGTAATTAAGGTGGGTTAAGATCCATCAAAATATGGCCTTCAAAATTATGTAATACTGTGCGGATTAGCACGACGTATTAAAGATTTACTATTGGGCCGTAACTCACCCTACTATAATACTCTCAGATTTTAAAAAAAATATTCGTCCCGAATATTAATCGGTAACATATAAAAACAATCATAATATATCAATATTAATATATACAAATATAAAAATTAATCAATTCTGTGTCGCAGATGGAAATCAACATATAGTAGATATGGATGCCCTCCCCCCCTTTTAATAAAAATCATAAAACAACAATATAAAAAGTCATAATAAAATACACACTAAATATATATAATATAAATTGGAATAGGTATGTGGTTTTTCAAGGTAATTGTATTGTCAGTTTTCATCACGTAATTTTAATAAAATAATTAAAATCGCTTGTTAAAAGATTTGTTCCTAAATTTTTTTTATGTACTGGTCCACTGTTATTTGGCCTATTATTTGATGGGCCATTATTAAAAAAAAAGTTTCCTCTATTATCATGGACACATATTGGATGGACCCTCATAGCAATCGTCTCCATTATCATACTCCTAAGTATTGGGAGGTCCATCATTAAATTTTTTGCCACCATTATTATATGAGCCCATATTGGGTGGACCATCATAAAATTCGTTTTCATCGTAGTCGTAACATTCGTTCAAATCTTATTTTAAATGTTCATTTTCTTCTTGAAGGTCTTCGATCATTTTTTTCTTGAAGGTCTTCGATCTTGCTAGATTCTAAAAAGTTTTCTCTCGCGCCCAATCTCTGAATTTCGATCTTCGCGTCTTCAGGGTTCTTTTCTAAGTGGTCCTTTGCACGCAATAATTCATCAAGATCATGATGCATTTCTTTTTTATATTTATGCACGCTTTCAAGTTCCGATTTTAATTGAGATTTTCATATTTAATTTGTTAGCTTCCATGTTACATTTATCATGGCTTAGATTTTGAACAGGCGTGTTCCTAATTGTATGTGTAACGTCTAATTTTTTCATCACTGCTTTTAAGTGTTGCTTTATCACGCCATTTAAATTTTGAATTTCATGAAACGCTCGTATGCTAATTTGTGAAAATGGAAGTTGTCTCATGAAGAATTTTCGCGTTTCATACTCATGTTTTCTTTTAGTGTCGCGCTCAGTTTTAGCCGATGTTATATTTTTATTTCTTTGAACATTTTAGGAAACAGATCGCTTGACTTTATACTCATGTTTAGGAGCAAGAGCACGAGGACTATGATGTTGATAATTAAACTGACAATAACTGAATGGCACATGGCGATTACCCTGATAAAAAGACCACATACCTTTTTGTCCTCTGTTATCTAAGGCTCCATTTGATGACGTCGGATTGAATATTCTTAAGTCTTGACTTAAGGAATTGCCACCATGTTCTGGATCTCTTGGATACGATGACCGGAACATTTTCGCCTTCTTTCTGCTTTTGCTTTACTGGGTACGAAATCTTACCACTCAAAGCAATCTCCCCATTTGTAGAAGTGCGTTTCTCGTGTATTTTCTGGAATCTTGTTGTTGATTAAATGAAGACAGGACTCTTGAAATTGTTGGTTGTTAATAATTCGATATATTCTTTAGTCAACAATACTTAATAGCAGATAATTAATATAACAATTATTAGAACAATTATTGGTTAAATGCTTAACAGTACATAAGCTCCAATATGGATATGGGAAATGACATAAACTTATGTCTCCAAATATCAAAATACAGGTCTGTTCTTAGGCATGCGATCAAAGCTGATCTCCCAAGACACGTTGTAGCAAGGTCTCCCCTAATTCTGTCAATTGGGTCTATATATACCCATGCATTGCCTAGGGCATTAATCCTATAAATCTATTCTCTACAAACAGTACACGGTGGCAACTAAAATGCTATAGCCCATAGACGTTATCTTACTTTTAAAGTGTAAAACAAAGAATACTGGAGACATGTGATTAATGAGATATATAAGACAATATAAATGGGAGTAATTAAGGTGGGTTAAGATCCATTATAATATGGCCTTCAAAATTATGTAATACTGTGCGGATTAGCACGACGTATTAAACATTTACTATTGGGCCGTAATTCACCCTACTATAGTACCAAACAAGCCTTCGATTGATAAATCTCTCCATGGTTTTGCAAATACAGCTAGTTAAAGCGATCGGACGATAATTGGTAGGATTCGTATGGTCTTTACCCGGTTTAGGGATGGGAATTAAAGTGGCCTCATGCCCCGAAGGCGGAACTTCCCATCAACCCAAATCCGGTTAAAAAGATCCACTAAAATTAAGAGGGTTGGAAAAGGTAAATGTTTTAGAATTTGGCTGTGTATTTCATCTGGACCAGTTGCAGTATCCCGAGCTCGCTTTAGCGAATCGCGGAGCTCTGCAATGGAAAATGTATCATTATAGCATTCATCATTGCGGGACTTGAAATTAAGTCGCCTTTTCTCCTGTTGATGTCTAACGTCTCGAACGGCATCGGAGGAGAAATTGGATGATGAAAATGTACTGGCCAGAGAATTAGCAATATCAGGAAATGTTATTAAGGTGGTATCATCAACATTGAGATGGTCAACTGATAATGCACTACTTTTACCTTTTTAATCCTATCCCATAACGACTTAGATGTGGTACGGAAATTGATCCTGGAGACATAACCTTGCCACGAAGATTTCTGTGATTGGCGTATGGTTCTACGGGCCTTAGCCCGGACCATTTGGTATGCCGCAATATTCTCCATGGAAGGGTGGTTCTTTAATCGTCTCAGGATACGATCACGCTCTTTCAGAGTGGATTTGCAATCGTCGTTAAACCATGGTTTATTAAAACGTTTTGTATGTCAAGACGATTGAATGTGAGGATGTGGGTGCTTGTTTGAATCACCTTATCGCCTCGACGAACACTAATTCATTTGACGTGTTGTACATCTGGAGGAGAAAGGTATTCTACCATTTCTTCCTCACTGCTGCCTTCAAGGTCCCAGCAACGTATTACACCTACACTTGAATTCAAAGACCTATGAGGAGACACCTTAATAGGAATGTCTGCTAAAGATGGAGATTTACGAAGCATGGTAGCATGCTGCTCTTTGGTACATTGTGCTCCATTTTTTAGTTTTTTGATAGCTTTGGGCTCACCGGCTAAGCCAGTTATGCCTTTGGATATCACAAATGGTGACACTTTAGATAGGTCTTTGGAGGGACTCCCAATTAAGAGGAACCTCGACCAAGACTTTGACCGTTTACAATTAAATATATTGGAAACGTCGTCTGAACTCGGACGTTTCTGTTTATTTTCTTTAACTATTGGGGTGGGGGAGGATTGGGGAATCCATGAAAGTATTTTTCTAACAGGCGGAGGACTAGCGCGGGTATCCAGCGCATTGCCTCAGGGCTCGACGAGAGGTATACTCAAGCCAGAAAGTAAAAAAAATACTTGTCTAACCTGATTGACCCGAGCCGCCGCTCTGTAGAATGTACTAAGGACACAAAGATAGATAATTGCTGAGTGAATAAGCAACAGAGCATTACACTGGGAAAGGGTACATTCTACAGAGCTAAAAACGACCAAAGCCGATTGATCAGAGTGGGTCGTCTAGGTAAACCACGGACCAAAGTAATGTGTTGCAGAAAAAGGCCTCGCAAGCCAAATCCCCACTCAATTACCAGGATTCCACTCTCCACCAACACGGGTCGCAACGCACGGCAAACACGTCGCCTCTTACGACACGCAGGACATACGTAGGGTATATTCATATCACCCCTACACCCCAGGGGGGGGGGAATATTAAGGTCAGCAGTGAGACACATTAAGGTCAGCAGAAAAGAAAATACATTACTGACTACAAACAAAGACATGTTTTAACATTATTTATATATTCGCAGGTATTCAAGGCCATCCTGGATATGATACCAGATGCTGTATCTGGCAAGCCTTGAGATCAGTTTTCGACAACCCAAGTATACATGGCTGTGCGTTCTATTGGGGTCAGGCAGTTTGGAGAAAGATCCAAGAAAACGGACTTCAGGTATGTTACTTATTGAATTGAATATTTGAAAACGATATTATTATTTGATATTATTCACAATTGAGTATTTGAAAACAAGATTATTAGTTTATGTTTTATTCACAATTAGTTTGTTTTATATTTTTATAGACTGCCTACAGCCAGAAAGACGCCGTGTATAAGTATTTTTTAGAAAAGTACTTGCCTTACCATTCCTACCCGCTGAACATTCAATAAATTAGAGAGAAAGCCAACATGGGTCAAATTAAAGCCGTTATGAAATACATTATATATAATTGGCCGACCAGTAATATATGGAGTATGGAGTGTGTTTGGCAGAACAATACGAACAAACAATGATGTCGAGGGATGGCATAACCGAATTAACCAAAAGGCCAGAAAAGGGAATTTACAGTTTTATCTCCTGTTAACTTTGTTGTACAAAGAAGCGGCACAGCTACCGACACAAATCAAAATGGTATCAGAAGGGGAAATTAAGAAGACATTAGAAAAAAACAAACAAGTTATTTCAACTCACAGTTGTCTTTTGTTTTGGGATGAGTTGTCTTTTATTGGGATGAGTTGTCAGGTATTCGTTAATATATACTCTTCACTGACAAAACAAAAACAAAACTTATGTAGGCGAACATACTAATGGATTCGACTTACACGACTTCATAAATCAAATATCCGCCCACGAGAGGACTCAGTCTTGTCAATCGAATGAAAAAATCACACTGGTACTGGTCGAACTCGAAAAGCAACCAATTGATTTGAAAAGTCCAACGTAAACCTTTTCAAATGTGACTTGGATTTTAAAATATTTTCGAACCCTCTGGAAAAGTAAAAAAGGTTGTAATGGATAATTTACACAACAGGTAGCACACTTAAACATCTAGAACTTAGAATAAGGGTATTATTTATTTTCTGGAGCTACCAAGCCAGCAAGAATGTTATTGTCCCTTTAATGTTAAAGTGATTGTTGTTGATGAATTCCATACTATTGCAACCTGGTAAGTAGAATACATGTATGATTTAAATAATTTTTACAAGTGATGGATTCAGTTCTAATGAGAACTGGTCAATTCATATGCATATACCTTTGTGTAAAATACTGAGGTTATAATTAAGCACCCGCGTGTATTAATAATGCACATTCTCGACTGTTGAAATTGATGATGTCAAGGCAAAATTTATCTCCCATACGAAGCACACATAATCTTTAAAGGGACAATAACATTCTTGCTGGCTTGGTAGCTCCAGAAAATAAATAATACCCTTATTCTAAGTACTAGATGTTTAAGTGTCCTACCTGTTGTGTAAATTATCCATTACAACCTATTTTACTTGTCCAGAAGGTTCGAAAATATTTTAAAATCCAAGTCACATTTGAAAAGGTTTACGTTAGACTTTTCAAATAAATTGGTTAAATTTTTCCATTTTTTTAAAATAGGTGTGTTAAGATGTAATTTATATCATCATTTAATTGGAATATTCTAAAATAATACGATTTGTTGACCACAATGAAGATTGGGACATATTATTCAGTTTCAACAAGAGTGTTATTGGGGCTTTAAACACAATATGCGTTATGTTGGTCCAAGAATGGTTAAAATATTTAGTGACAACGGTATATTTTAATGACATGACCAGTTACACATTGATAAAAAAGACTATAAATGTTTAATTAATGTTCATGAGTGAAGATGAAGATAATCACAAAGCTACCTTTAGAAAATGGTTTTCTTGCATAGGACTAATATTAAAACGGTGGAACGAAGCATACAATATATCGGGTCAGTCTAATGTGGCAATATTGATTTTGTCAATATCACATGTTAAAAAATTTCAAAGGATGCCAAAAGCATACTGAAAACGACAAAATGTATAAATTTCCTTAACGAAGTCATTCTTTACAGATAAACAATTCAATCAGTTAAAGTAAAGCGTGGAACTGGTGTCCACATTTGTTGTGACCTCTGCAAGTTGTGTGGTGCTTGTGAAATCACGATAACGGAGGAGCTGCTCACGAAGTCAACCGTGAGTGAAATGACCTCTTCCTCACCCGACTATGGTGGAATGGGCTTAATTACTAACTTTAAAATGTTTGAGCTTTATTTATAGTATTGTACTCTTTGTTTCTCGAATATACATATGTTCCACTTTATTTACAGTTTGAGGATCACGGTGGATAAGGCGCTGGTTCGCTTGCCTGGAGATCGGATGTTCGATCCCTGCATTGACCGAGAAAGTTTATCTCGATTTTCCGGCGTGATTTCCCCTTGTCAGTGACGCAGAAGGAGGGCCTGACAAGGACAGCTGCCTAGTCGTTCGGATGGTACGAAAAACCGAGGTCCCGTATACACATTGGAGTGCACGTAAAAGATCAATTGGAATTCGATATAAGAGTAGGCCGTAGTGCAGCTGCCCGGGCAAAATTTCACTCATAGCACACTGTATGGCGTATGCCTGTCTTCCATTAGCCCAGGTTAGGTGCAAAGTAGTAGGACGTTGAATCCCATTTCATTTCATTTATAGTTTAAAGTGGTAATATAGGCCAATCAAAATATTTCTGTAAAATTCCTCATCTCCATGTAAATACTCTAAACCTTTTGCGCTGATATGCCTATTAGAAATGAAATGGGGTTTGGCGTTCTACTGTTCGGTTCCAAGCTGGGCTAATGTAGAAATGGTTCCACTACTGCTGTCTTCCGTCTTACTCCAGTCGCAGTGGTGGTTTTTCCTACCGAGTTCCTTTGCGCAAGCTTTGTAGTCAAATGACTACAAAAAGTTTACTGGCCTATAGCTCGCTTAATTTACAAATAAACTGACCAAAAAGAGTACTGCACTCAGTTTAACATATAATAAATCAATTCTTATTGAAATAAAGGTGAGGCCTTACCGCATAATTATATGATTTGATGAAACCCATCTCCTAAATGAAATTTCAACTGGCCGACCGTCATGGCCGCAAGTTGCGTAATACGTCATTAGGCCTACAACATAAACAGCGCTATGCAGAGAAAAACTGTTCGGTAACCATTTTAATGATCCAGTCTTCACTATTTGTGATAGAATTACTATTTTAATACAAACTGTAATGGTGTGTGTTGATAATTGTACGTTTGAACCTATTTGAACTTGCGTAAGGGGTCTTAGACTGTACCAATTGTTACCTTAAACACAGTTTAAGGTAACAAGTATAGTTACTAGGGCTAATGAGGACAGCTTATGCCTCAATATTAACACTGCGTATGTCTTTTTCATGAGATTTTAAACTGCCAACATATAAACATATGTTTTATCACAGAAATGGCACTTTAAACGACCATCTTTGTTGTTGGATATCCAGTAATTTCCAGGATGATCAGAATTACCTTAATCTTCAAATAAATTGATAAACAAATCCGACGAACTATCAAAGAAACGTTCTCGAAAAATGGAGCTACAGGTGTTATTTATCCATCTAATTTTAACAGGCTGTCTGAATGTTTCAAATCCAACTGGAAGAGGAAGTTCATTCATTCATTCTATCTTGTCCAGGCCAAAATGTTGTTAGAACAAAATCATGAACAGAGCACCAAGAATTGTGTAATAAAGCATCTTGTAAGCTCTATATGAATTTGTGACATTTCCCTTCACAATTCTTGAAGTATATTTCTGCAATAATACACTGTGCCCTGTTTGTAACTTCTCTTAGTACAATACGTAGGCTTGAAGATGGCCTCAGATAAAAGACATTAAAAATGAAAACAGTAACTAAAAACAAGCTTGATTTGTATTGTAAAGGTACATAATATGGCACAAATCCGGTCATTTAAATGGAAAATACAATACCCCATCTGCATAACACCTCCCTCCACAAAAACAAAAAGGAATTACATACTATTCGCACCATATTCTGTTCAAAGGCATTATCCCCCCCCCCTACCTTTTACACAATTCTTAGGAGTTCCTTTATACTCTCACACGGATTCATCAACCCATCGAAATCATGGTCTGGCACTTCGGATGCGTAAAGTTTCCAAACCATCTGGTTGGTTTCTTGTGTCACATCTCTTGGGGTCTCAATTTTCATCAATATATTCAACTGAAAATCTGTAAATTTCAAAATGAAATAAATAAAGCATAGCTTAATGATGAATATCATGATAGAAAATGTTGAATACATGCAGAGGAACACACATAGGTTGGTTTTAAGGAACCAGGTAGGTAAAGGATCAAGCGAAAAGAAAGTAGATTTCATGGATCTGATTATCTTGAATTTCAATTCATCTAGTTCACAAAAAGTATTCAAAGGGCACAAATTAGTACTAGGCCCCGAGACAATATCTTCGTCAGATGCATTCACAGATAGATCATAACGCATTGTTGTTATTTTGTCTGAAAAATATTCGGCAAATCAGTTGGAAGGGTAATTATTGTTCTGTTTGTGTGTGCCGCGTAAGATGTTATTTGCATTAAAGTCCGATTTTGTGGTTTCGATAAGACTTTTTAGTATCCTTTGCATACACGGTATCTTACCAATGACTCCACAAGATTTCCCAGTATCAAGGACATGGGCATTATTTGGTCTATTGGTTTTTATTTCGTCTTTGGGTGTACCCAGGGGAATTTTATTAGATTCAACCTCACTTAGACGTTTCACAGCTTGAGAAAGGGGATTCTTTCCACACCGAAGCAGGCGCTATAATTTTCCTAATTTTCACATGGAAAGCCAGGACGTTAATCTAGTGATCCAAACCTTTCTGCTGCACCATACAGATTTCCACCTTCTTCAACAAAATATGTGAGCTAATGTGATGATTTTTCAGAT
This sequence comes from Patella caerulea, assembly GCA_036850965.1. Lineage (NCBI taxonomy): Eukaryota > Metazoa > Mollusca > Gastropoda > Patellidae > Patella > Patella caerulea. Next base: position 32,542,054 of record JAZGQO010000015.1, on the reverse strand, counting down.
ACAAGAATACATGTGGCAACACTAAGTGTCAAGATATGATCAAATAGATCTTGACGCAATATGCCCTTCAAGACATATATTCCTGCATATAACATCCATCTGTCTACTGCATCCAGGCTTCTTGGTTTTCGTGCAAAAGTTTTAGGAATGAAATCCATTTACTTGATTTGATATTTATTTTTTGCAATGTCTATTTTCTGTCTTGTCCGCAGGTCTATCTTGGAAAGAAAGAAATGTTGTTTAATGGCACGTCAGCTCCAACCGGGCCATATTGCGCCACACATGATGAAATTATCGAGACAAATTAAAACAATATCACAGGGATGTATTTATATATGTAAATAAAAACAAATATCACAGAAAATATAACTAAAAATAAATATATCAATTACATTACATATATAAATATTTAAAATGCAGTATACGATAAATATATACAATTAAAATTTTGAATAAAAATTTGTCTCTCTTTAAAATGCTAACACTTTATCATAAAGCTCCGGTTGTGCAAATAGCTGACTGGCAACGGTAGTATTTAGATCTAATATTCTTGAGATGCTTGCACTCAATCAAAATGTGCTTCACTGTCAAAGGAACATGACAGTGTTGACATTCTGGTTGAGGCTCTCGCTTTAAGATGAAAATATGTGTTAAAAAAGTATGACCTATGCGAGAGCGACACAAGACAACTTCATCTCTCCTGCTCGTACGATAGGAGCTTGGCCAATCTCCTAAGAGAGGCTTGATGTGATGAAGTTTGTTTGTGCCTGCAAGATCCCAAGACCGTTGCCAGCGGTCATAAATAAAATGATTTATTACAGATTTAAAATCCTTGTAAGGAATTAAAATGCGTGATTGGGGAAGATCTAAAGCAGCTTTGGCAGCAAAATCTGCTAGATCATTCCCCCTTATATCGACGTGACTGGGGAGCCAGCAGAAAAGACGACGTCTTTGCTGCTGAGCTCGTACGATAGTAGCAGACGATAAACATCTGCTACTAATGGGTGTTCAAGCTGTATATTGTTAATTGCTTGTAAAGATGATATGCTTTAAAGCTGGAGAGGACTGAATGAACTCCAATGCCTGAAGAATGGCCTGGAGTTCAGCTGTAAATATGGAAGCAGCAGGTGGGAGACACACAGAAATGGTCTCAAATGGCGTCACAGTAGCTGAAGCTACCCGATCACCATCCTTAGAACCATCTGTGTATATAGGAGCATAATCACCATACTTAGACCTTAACTCTCTAAAGAGAGATTGGAATACCGTAGAGCTAGTATCTCTCTTTTTATGTTGAGTAAGATCGAAATCAATCTTTGGCGGAGATATAGCCCACGGTGGATTCTTAAAGACAGGGGTATTCGCAATACTGTCGAGGCTCATGCCAGCCTCGGACAAAAGGGGTTGTATGCGAATACCGAATGATGGAACAACATTCGTCTTTACCAGATATAAATGCTCATGAAGAGGTCTAAATATGGTGTTAAATGAAATGTGATTTGGAAGTGATGCTATTTTCGTAGCATACTGCAGGGCCAGTTTATCACGTCTGTTGTGTAGTGAGGGCTCATGCGCCTCGACGTATAAACTGTCCACTGGAGATGTACGAAATGCTCCTAAACTGATTCTAAGTCCCTGGTTGTGTATGGTGTCGAGCTCTTTGAGATAAGACTCGCGGGCACTATACACCCATAATCGAGTTTGGATCTTATTAATGCTCGATATAATCGGAGCAAGACCTTACGGTCTGCTACCCAGTCAGTATTTGATAAGACTCTCAATATGTTGAGGGCTTTCAGACATTTCTTTTTAAGGCTTTTAATATGGGGGATAAATGATAATTTCTTATCAAATATCAGCCCCAGAAATTTGGTTTCATTCACAACCGGAAGGCGATTGCCATCCAAATAAAGTTCTGGATCTGGATGCAAACCTCGTTTCTGACAGAAATGCATGCAGACAGTCTTGGATTTCGAAAAACGAAATCCATTTTCGGTTGCCCATTGTTGAGGTGAATTCAAACAAAGCTGCAACTTACGTTCGATTATCTGCATGTCTGTAGAACCATAGCACATCTGAAAGTCATCAACATAAAGAGCGCCGTTTGTACCTGGTTTAAGGCACGCTGGGGTCGTATTTATCTTTATAGCAAAAAGAGTAGGAGATAAAATGCTTCCCTGTGGAACCCCCATTTCCTGAGGGAATGGGTCAGAGAATATTGATCCCAGACGTACCTTAAATGACCTATCTTCGAGGAAATTTTTAATGAAGATAGGTAAGCGACCTCGTAGGCCGAGGTTATGGAGGTCGCGCATGATACCATGTTTCCATGTAGTATCATAAGCTTTCTCCAGATCGAAAAAAATAGCAACTAAATGTTGCTTCTGGATGAAAGCGTCCCTGACCAATGTTTCAAATCTAATGAGATGATCAAGAGTGCTCCTTTGGGACCGAAATCCACATTGGAGGTCAGTAATGAGGTTGTTGGACTCGAGGTACCAAACAAGCCTTCGATTGATCAATCTCTCCATGGTTTTGCAAATACAGCTAGTTAAAGCGATCGGACGATAGTTGGTAGGATTCGTATGAACTTTTCCCGGTTTAGGGATGGGAATTATTGTGGCTTCATGCCACGAAGGAGGGAAATTCCCATCAGCCCAAATTCGGTTGAAAAGATCCAGTAAGATTAAGAGTGTAGGAAAAGGTAAATGTTTTAAAATTTGGTAGTGTATTTCATCTGGACCAGTTGCAGTATCCCGAGCTCGCTTTAACGAGTCACGGAGCTCCGCAATGGAAAAACGATCATTATAGCGTTCATCATTGCGGGACTTGAAATTAAGTCGCCTTTTCTCCTTTTGTTGTCTAATGCCCCGAAAGGCATCGGAGGAGAAAATGGATGATGAATTGAATGAAAAAGTACTGGCCAGAGAATTAGCAATCTCAGGAAATGTTGTTAAGGTGGTATTATCAACATTGAGATGGTTAACTGATAATGCACTACTTTTACCTTTAATCCTACGAATCCTATCCCATACCGACTTAGATGTGGTACGGGAATTAATCCTTGAGACATAACTCTCCCATGAAGATTTCTTTGCTTGACGTATGGTTCTACGGGCCTTCGCCCGGACCATTTGGTATGCCGCAATATTCTCCATGGAAGGATGGTTCTTTAATCGTCTCAGGATACGATCACGCTCTTTGAGAGCGGATTTGCAATCGTCATTAAACCATGGTTTATTGAAACGTTTTGGTTCTGTCGTGGTTTTTGGAATCGCCTGCTCAGCTACATCTTGAAGAATTGAAGTGAATAAGGCCATAGGCTCATCTGCATTTACTAACTCCTTTGTATCAAAGGAAAAGAGACACAAAGATTCAAATAGAGCCCAATCAGCCTTATGCAACTTCCACCTCTGGGGTCTTTCGACCGGAGAGGGACCATTATTATCAATTATGATAGGAAAGTGGTCACTACCACATAGATCATCATTTACTCTCCAAGTAAAATCCTGAAACAGTACCGGAGAGCAAATGGTGAGATCCAGGGAAGAAAAAGAAGCTGTGGCAAGATGTAGATAAGTAGGCGAGTCATCATTTAATAAACACAAATTATTAATGTTAATGAAGTCCGCTATTTGTTTACCTCTGTTGTTATCATCTGGACTACCCCAGAGTGAATGATGACCATTGAAATCCCCCGTAATAATAAACGGGAGAGGAAGTTGTGCAATAAGGTCATCGAGATCTCTGGGATTAAGATGTAAACTTGGTGGAAGATATACAGAGCAGAGTGTAATAGGAATATGCAAAGTCACCCTACGTACTGCCTGTAACGGTGTGTTGAGGGTGATTTGACTTTAAGGGATATCTCCATTAAGAATAATAGAAACACCCCCGTGAGCTCTACCATCACCAACTGAATGGTGATGACAACCAACAAAATGTCGAAAAGACAAAGTGTCAGAATTCCGTAAAAAAGTTTCCTGTAAACAAATAGCTAAAGGATTGTGTTTTTGAATTAATAATTGGACTTCATTAAAATTTGGTTTTAAACCACGACAATTCCATTGAATAATGGAATTTAACATTGTCAGGGAATTTTATTTTTTGACGGCTTCCCATGCGGGTCCGTATGGACATCCACATAGGCAACACCGTCCATCAGATCATCCCCATATCTATTATAGAGGGAGATAGGATCTTTTGAACCCTTCTTTCCTCCCTCTTTAAACTTTGCTAGCTTTTCTTTTTTGGGTGAAGAATTACCCTTTGACTGTGATCCCGACCCAGAAGAACTGGAATCAAGGATGACAGGTTCAAGGGGAGGCGAGGGAGATGACCCCTTGCCGGTCTTGGAGGAAGTGTTAGGAACGACCCCAACAACTTCAGATTGAGGCAAGGAAGTTGGACCCTCGCCAGGCAAAGTATTAATAATTATAGTCGAGCTCTCACTCGTTTGTGATGAGCCCGATACCCCTTTAAAATGATCTGATGATATTACTTTAGGCACGTCCTCTTTTTCATGCCAGGTTAAATCAGTCTGAACAGAAATGGTTCTAGTAGAAACTTTGGCTACACTTGAGTAGGATTTCCCTTGTGGTGCAATGGGAAAAGTGTAGAAAGTTCTACTTGCTTTTTAGCATCAAAGTATGACATTTTCCGTTCAGACATAACCTGTTGGATTCGTTTCTCTTTTTGCCAAATTGGACATTCGCGAGAGTAAGCAAAGTGCTTACCCTTGCAATTGACACAACAGAAATCCGCCTGGCAGGTAGCGCTCTCGTGGCCATCACGACTACAGCGAGCGCAGGTGTCTTTACCTCTGCAGACGGTCTTGCTGTGTCCAAACTTTTGGCATTTATAACAACGAAGAGGGTTGGAAATATACGAATCCACAGGTATGTTTAGATAACCTGCTTTGAGAGTCTTTGGTATCTCGGGACGATCGAATGTGAGGATGTAGGTGCTTGTGGCAATCACCTTATCTCCTCGGCGTACACTAATTCTTTTTACATGTGAGACGCCTTGAGATGAAAGGTACTGCACCATTTCATCCTCACTTCTGCCTTCAAGATCCCGACATCTAATTACTCCTCTACTTGAATTCAGTGACCTATGTGGAGACACCTTGATAGGGATGTCTGCCAAAGACGTTGATTTAAGCAGCATGGTAGCATGCTGCTCCTTGGCACATTCTATCAGTAATGTTCCATTCTTAAGTTTTTTGATAGCCTTGGGCTCACCAGCCAAGCCAGCGACGCCCTTGGTTATCAAAAATGGAGAAACTTTAGAAAGGTCTGTAGAGGGACTCTCAATTAAGAGGAACCTCGGCCATGCCTTTGATATTTTTGATTTTGTATTAAATAATTCAGAAACGTCCTCAGTGCTATGACGTTTCTGTTTTATTTTATGTTGTTTATTTACAGGTGGTGTGGGGGGGATTGGGGAATCCATGAAAAAATTTTTTTTGGGGTTCACCCCTCGTCGTTCCCCAGGTTACTTCCCTGCCTACAAAGGGGAGGACTAGCACGGATAACCTGCGCGTGGCCTCAGGACTCGACGAAGGGTATACGCAAGCCAGAAAGTAAAAATACTACTCCAACCTGATTGACCCAAGCCGCCGCTCTGCAGAATGTACTAAGGACACAAAGGTAGATAGTATGCTGAGTGAATAAACAACGAGCATTAAACTGGAAAGGGTACATTCTACAGAGCTAAAAACAACCAAAGCCGATTGATCAGAGTGGGCCACTCTGACCTCCCGTCTAGGTGAACCATGGGCCAAAGTAATGTGTTGCAGAGAAAGGGCTCGCAAGCCAAATCCCCACTCAATTACCAGGATTCCACTCTCCACCGACACGGGTCGCAACGCACGGCAAACACGTTGCCCCATTAAAGGGATCCTTTTAGTCGCCTTTTACGACACGCAGGACATACGTAGGGTATATTCTTATTACCCCCTACACCCCAGGGGGGGGGGGTCTATCTTGGAGATTTTTGTTTTGCATGTAGTGCACTTACTGTTAGCTTGATTAGCTTTGCACTGATTCAGCTGCATGACCGGCTGACATTCTGTTTAGCTTGTCCCTGCGTATCTACATGAGGAGCAAACGCTTCATAACCCCGCGACAGTTTCAGTGCATAATATAATCTATCGAAAAAGATAAAACCATGTCAGTAGGAAGATCTGCTTTAAGATGCTCTGGTTGAGTTCTCAATCGAAACGATTCATCAGATCTTAAAATCAGGTTAGTTATCGCCGATAGCAAATACCGCTATAACTATCTTGAAAAAATCACGTTTAGTAATCGAGGCATTTTTACCAAGCCTCGTAACAAAATACCTCGTTCCAAAAAAAAAAGGGCAATTTAGAAAACCTCGTTTTGGAACTCCAGACAACGAGGCATTTTTTTTTACCTCGTTTGGACAGAAATGCCGAACGAGGCATTCTGAGGTTTATAGTGTAATGTCTAATTAATAGTTTATATAACCTTTCAGTCCTACAATAGAAAAACCTGCAATAGTCAGATTTAGTTTTTGCATAATGTATGTTTAAGTAGGCCTACATGTTCCTACAGACACGGAAGCATTTCTTTTTTCATTTTAAATATGGTACAATGTTGTGGTTTCTTTTGAATCATTCATTAATTTCATTTGTAGGTTCATTGTTGCTTGTGTTGTGCTGCACAATATTGCCTAACTAGGTCATTTTGGGACTAACATATGGTTTAATTTTATTTCTATAACTCGCATGCGCGTAGGGGTCTTTAGCAGTGGGAGGAAACCGGAGGAAACCCACGAGGTTGAGAAGGCCAGCTAGAGGTCGAAGCGCGGCACTGTAGACCACTAGGTCATCCCAACCCCCCGCCATCGAGAGAGGTGAGGTGCTTCATAATAATACTACTGAAGATGAGGAGACTGAGGCCCAACAACCCGTTAATGTGTATCGTGGCAGGAATGGCGGCAAAGGGATCCGGGACCATATTGCCAATACATATTTTAACTGAGGAAGGTAAAACATTCTTTCTGTGTATAAGGTTATGTGAAACAACTGAAAAGGGTGTAAATTGCACCTTTTATTAAAAAATGAAAATTAAATTTAATTAATATTTTAACACAATAAATTCAACATTGCCTAAATCACGAAAGTGTTAGGCTTAAATGAAGGGGGTAGCATGTGACCAAATGGATAGCATGTGCGCGCTGTATCATACAGTCTGTCATGTTAATCAACTGACATAGTTTCGATTCCTCGGTTGTACATGACAAGGTCGTCTTTCCAACCTCATGAGTTTTCTGTTGGTCCTCCAGTTTCCTCTCAAGGCCTGTTGGTCCTCCAGTTTCCTCTCAAGGCCCCTATGCGCAAGTGAATTGATGAAATAACATTGGATCATATGTATTAATTTCAAAATGACCTAGTTTGTGTCGAGTGGGTAATAAACCCCATTTCTCTTTCTCTCGGTTTAAATGAAATTTGTATTTATAAAATTAATAACACAGATAATTATATTAAAATCAACAACACAAAATCTAACTCATCAAAGACAATAACAGTTGGTTTGGGTCCATGTCAAAGTATCCCTCAGCTGAAAGAAGTTTTTCAAGTAACTTTATTTGTAGTCTAGCTTTGTCGAAGTCCAATTGCCTTTTTGTTCTTTCAAGCCCTTGAAGGTTAAGCTGCCCTTCAAGCACTTCATGTTGTTTTTGAAGAACATCCTCGTGGGTTATTTTATCACTTCTTTTTCTTCGTTTAGACTTTAGACTTTTTATTATGGCAGTTCTGGTTGGTCTGAAAGAGTAGAAGGGCCTGGCTGTGGGGGAGCTTCGGAATGGACCGGGGTCCACTAGTTGGGAAGCAGGGATGTACGAAACGACTGATGGGATTCATTAGATATTGGGAATGGTTCAGGGGATGTTGGATATACATGTATTGGAGATATTGAAAAATTGACTGAAGATTGTTTAGCAGTTTCTTCATCAATGAATGTTGACTGTGAAATAGTGCCTGAATGGAAAAAAAAAACAACAAAACAACCCCATTAGATCAGATTTTTTTCAGTTTTTTTTTTTAAACACCAACATTGAATAGTTGTCCGCCAGTCCGTCGGCGTCCACAATTGCTTTAGAGTCAATATTTGATTGATTAGTAATTTATACACAGTGAGTCATTAAGGTGAAGAAGACTTTGATTTTCGACGCTTTCTGATAATTACTGCCCAACTTATGGTTCTTGATCACTTATATCTTGCGGACGCTTTCTGATAATTACTGCCCAACTTATGGTCCTTGATCACTTATATCTTGCGGACGCTTTTGAGGCTAAATAAGTTGTCTTAACATTTCTGCACAGTGTTTAAGGTACTCAAAAAATATGTATGACACAACCCTTGCATAGAGCTCGGACGACTTAACTGCTGTGGTTGTAAGTTTTGTTTTCAGATTACTTTGCAGAAAAAGAAGTTTACATGCATACTTAAAGATCTAAATCTTCCTATTGCAAGTCTTTCTTGAGATCCGAAATGCTATCTAAATTATTAATCAGATATTAATTAACTTATCAAGACCCTAATCAACTCTTGATGCCATTGTAAACCTGCCATGGTTAATGGATTTGAATGCGATACATTATATAAAGAAAAAATGGATAATTGAGATTTTGTATATTTTTCAATTTATTGTACCAAAGGTAGTAATGACGATCAAGGCTAGTCAAACCTTAATTGCTAATATCTATGTTTAGAGTAATGTAATTTCATTGAAAGTTTCAGCATATTCTGTTTTTATCATCTATATTTTAACTGACCTTAAGGGCCTATTGAAAGGTTATATTTCTATTGGACGTGGCGGGTTGGGATGGTCTAGAGTGTCGCGCTTCGACCTCTAGCTTGCCGGTCACCTCTGGCTTGCGGCTGTGGTTTCGAGCCCTGGTGTGAGGGTATGTGGCATGGAGATAGGGGCGCCTTCTCAACCTCGAGGGTTTCTTCCAGGCACTCCGGTTTCCTCCCACTGCTAAAGACCCCTACGCGCAAGCGAATTATTGAAATAAAATTAAACCACATGTTAGTCCCGAAATGACCTAGTTTGTGTTGAGTGGACGTTAAACCCCATCTCTCTCTCTCTCTCTCTCTCTCTCTCTCTTTCTATTGGACGTTTTCTTTTTCTTTTTTGAACATATTATTCACCTATTTACAAAAATAATCAAAAGCCTCAAGTTTATATCAGGTAAAGATAAACAATTTTATTTGATAAGTAACTACAAAAATTAGAGAACTTTCCTAAAGAAATTCATGAAAATATCATGGTAGCAGTTGTGCAGCATTGTATATGAATATATTAATAAGAGACTATTCAATAGATTTTTTTTATAAACTATATTAAAAATAAAATCTATTGAAGTCTCTTATGAATATATTCATATACAATATTACACGATTGCTAGCTTGATATTCGATAGATGCAGCAATATTCTAGTGTTAGATTTTATGGGATGTTAAAGTGCCAATCCCGATAACTTTTTCCGCTCTCAGAAAAAACATCTTCTCAAATCTCCAGCCATTAACTTACAACTTGGAAAACGAGCCTTTTCTTATGCTGGTCCTTTTCTATGGAATAGACTACCACAGTCAATGAAACAACTACCGTCTGTGGGCCATTTTAAATCTCAACTTAAAACATTCTTATTTCAAAACCCTGATCTGTAAATAATCAGTGAATATAAAAACCAACAGCGCCTTAGAAACTGATTTCTTCAGTATTAACGCGCTTTATAAATGACGATATTATTATTATTATTATTTTGTGTTAAAATCCTTTAAAATCAGTAACCCAAGGCCCACCTACTAAAACGATATTTGTGGTACGTTTGTAAATAACTTAAACCTGACAGTCTTCATCTGGAAATGGAGAACGTTTTATTACACATAAATGGATAAAACCAGACTTTTTTCTATAAAAATAATATGTAGGTGAAATTTACCTTTTGTTATCAAGTACAGGGCATGGGTCTGTATAGACCTCTCAAACATTAATCGATTATCAGGTCACCCAATGAAAAAATTGACCCGAAATCTTAAAAGGGTTACGTGTCCGGATAAGCAGTGTTGACGTTCACGTCCAAACGACTCAATATTTTGAGCTGAAATTTTGGGACAAGACACCATGCCACTATATTTTGGTCCATAGATTTCATAAATACTCGGACTTTAATTTTTGAGACTCTGTTCTTATCGGGATTGCCCCTTTAAATAAACTATTAAAAAACATTATTATACACTGGGTATAACCTATGCTATTATTATATGAATTATTATTTGTAATTAATATAATTTACACAGTAGCTCAGATTGGTTTTTTTTTATTAATTTAAATGTTTTTAAAGGGACAATAACACTCTTGCTGGCTTGACAGCACCCCCCCCCCCAAAAAAAAAAAAATTAGCCTTATTCTAACTACTAGATGTTTAAGTGTCCTAACTGTTGTGTAAATTATCCATTACATCCTATTTTACTTGTCCAGAGGGTTCGAGAATATTTTTAAATCTATGTTACATTTGAAAAGGTTTACGTAAAACTTTTCAAACCATGTAGTTGAATTTTTCCAATTTTTTAAATTCGGTGTGTTAAGATGAAATTTGTATCATCAATTAATTGGAATATTGTAAAATAGTACCATTTGTTGACCAGAATAATGATTGGGACATATTATTCAGTTAGAACAAGAGTGTTATTGGGCTTTTAATGATTTATTATTGTTGTTATATACTGATACAAATCAACTGTTAGGGGTAAATAGAGTAGTAGTACGGGATAGTTTTTATTTTGAATAAAACGTAGCGTACTAAAATATAAATTTTTTGATCCGAAGTTGGATTTATCATGTATTATTGAAGCACTTACTTATTTCACTTTTGCAACAAAAAATATTTTAGGCGGAGAATTAGAAAAAAAATATTTGGTTTGTAACTTTGTTTCTATAATTTATTGAGGGAAATACCGGCGGCGGTCTAAAAATAGATTGTTAATCGCGTTCGCTCTATTGATCTCAAGTACCGTATGACGTGATGATCGTGTGACCCAAATTAAAGTACGCAGTTCCGTCAGATCGACTGCACAGTCTACCACCAATATATTTTGGTAGCTTTATCTACATTCTCTTCGAATATAATTTAACGATTAAACATGATAATACAACACAGAACATTTCTGTGGATGTGTGTGAAATAGCTTTATTTAACATCCTCTTACACCGTTCCGGTAAGATTTCACTGGTCATTATTCATTTTCAAGGCCGAAAATAAACTCCGTCTGAACAGTAAATAATATATTAGGCCTAATCTAAATCAATAAATCTAATTAGTACCGTTGTACACCTACATATTGTCGCATAAAATACGAATGGTTAGCACTTGCGCGCTGTATCATAAAGCCTGTCGTTGAGTCAACTGGTGTGGTTTCGAATCTCCGGTTATACGTTACAAGGAGTAAGGTCGCATGTTCAACATCGTGGGTTTTCTCCGGTTCCCCCCCACTACTAAATACCCCTATGCGCAAGCGAATTATTGAAATAAATTAAACCATGTTGGTTTCGAAATGACCTTGCTTGTGTCGAGTGGACGTTAAACCCCACTTTTCTCTCCTGCTTAATCTGTTGTCAAAAAGCTGTATCGACAATTGTTATTGGTTTTTCTATCGCGGTTAATGCAAAATGAATGAAATGGGGTTAAACATCTTTTCAAGGATGGCCATGATATAAATGTGACGACTACTAGAGGTAAGCGAGGGAGAAATGGGGTTTAATGTCCACTCGTCACATACTAGCTCAATTTGAATTTTAATAATTCGCTAGGGCGTAGGTGTCTTTAGCAATGGGAGGAAACCGGGGGACCCAGAAAAAAAAATCAGACTGGACAGACAACCTTACTCCTTGTCATGTACACGGAAGGAATCCAATCCACGTCAGTTGACTCAAATGACAGACCCTGTGATTTAATGTGTACGCGAATAACCACTCAGCCACCCGACCCCCTAGTTATGAATGCGACTTGCACATCAAATTGGGCTTTTACAGGTATGGTCGATCATTAATTTTACCATCTGACAAATAAAATCACCACCTGCGTGCATCTCAGAATTCGCTGCAGACACAGACATATCCCAATAGTCTAAATACTTGATTTGATGTACAAATCCCTTCATTTCCTGGTGCAATATGGTGATCAGATGTCGACCCATGAAATCATGCACGCACGGTATCCACTCTACACAATAATAAATATGGGGCGACTTGACAACCACTTGTAGTTCTTTGTTTCTTTTTAAAGCTTCTCTTAAAGCAGGCAACATGGCTCGAACTTTTTCTCGAAATATATGATAACGAACTCGAGTGTAATGGGCGAAAATATGCAGTACAAATATGTAACGTCCCTTGTTCGGGATTCCATTCAAAACATCTGTTAAGGAACGGTTGGAAGTTGCATTTATGTCCAATTTATTAACGCGCAAAAAACTAAAGGGCATGGCATGCGGTTCCCATTTCAAGGTAAAATTCCATTCTTTCCTGACACATGTAACTTTTTCATACCATTTTCCCGTGAAAACAGGTGCGTTGATCGGTTTACAGTTAGAAAAATGTTGCAAAGCTTTATACCACTGAAGAGTAGTTGAATCGCCACTAAGATGGATAGTTGTATTTTTTATACACGTTCTGAGCTGTTCGGTCGTTTGGGCCCTCATTCTACATTGAGTCGAAAAATAATTCGATTCCGTATTGAAGTAACCAGTCGGACTTGATAAATTCCATGTCTTGGCAGGTTGTAGGTTTTTACACAGTGGGATTGTAGCTTTTGTGATTATCTTTCCTGCAAAACGACCACATCCTTAAATCAACATTTATACGAAATGCATAGTCAGATAAAGGAGCAGTACGTACGACCTATGTTTGCATATTACACGAACTCGTTCTGACTTCCAATGTTATTCCAACTGTCGAGGTATTTTGTGTGCGTTAGCCTTTACACGAGGCCTCGGTTTTCGTCCCATCCGAATGACTAAACTAAGTCTCGCCAGGCACTACTGACAAACGAAAGCCACACTGGGAAATCTCTGGAAACATTTATTATCAATAATACCAGATTCAAACTCCGGAAATGAAATGAAATGAAATGGGGTTTAACGTCCTACTCTTTTGCACCTAACCTGGGCTAATGGAAGACGGGCATATCCCATACAGTGTGCTATGAGGGAAATTCTTCCCGGGCGCTACGGCCTACTCTTATTTTGAATTCCAACTGCCAAGGGATCATTTACGTGCACTCCAATTTGTACACGGGACCTCGGTTTTTCGTCCCATCCGAACGACTAGGCAGCTGTCCTTGTCAGACCCTCCGACCTACTGGTTAGTGAACCAGTGACGTAAACACTGGGCCACCGCGTTGGCCGCTAAGCTGATTAAAAATATTGGTTAATACATACGTAGCCTTGTAGACGCTTTTCAAAATTTATTATAGCTGACAAAGAAGAAGCACTCACCTGTAACTACGACTTTTACCTCTCTAGTACGACCAATATTAGTACACTTTCTTAAAAACAAGAAAATCAAATTTTGTTAAGACATTTTTAAAAGTCATAGTCAAATTTCTGATGCCATTTATGTTCGGTTGCCTATTTCTCGGGAATAGCCGAAGTTTAATGAAATGAAATTTTATGGCACGTATGCTCCAACCGGGCTATATTGCGCCATACATAATATGGTGAATTTAACGAGGCAAATTTAACAGAATATCATATTTATATATATATATATATAAATAAAATATCACAAAAAATATAATTTATAAACAAATATATCCCACCCTTTGTATACACATATATATAAATATTTAAAACGTTACGTAGTACAAGTTGATATCTACGTTGACAAAGACTGTTTTCGTCAGACCCGGGATCCAGGATTTTGTCGAGGGGGTGGGGGGCATACATTGGACATTGGAGCAAAGAGCAACACGTTACAACCTTAAGAATAGCTTGCGTGGAGACAATGCGAAAATCATGGTTATATCATCTGTTAAAGAGCAGACATGTGAACTACAACAGCAACATAGCAAACGAAAATGAAAATCAACTACGTCATTGTGGCTGAGAATGCGCGCCTGTTTGTATATACACTATAACTAATTGTAATTAGGGTTTCACACTGCGAAGCTTGTGTGAAACACTATTGTTTTTGTTAAAATTATTATTCTTATTATTATTATTATTCTTCTTTTGTTTTGAGTAGATCTCAGCAACTGCTTGTCGCATCGTTACGATTTCTTCGGTTTTACTGGGAAAGTGGGTGTGACTTAGAGGATAAAGCTATTTTGAACGTTCTGCGACAATGCGAAATGTCCGAAATCACCGAAGTTATCGTTTTTAAAAATATTGCAGTAATTTTAACAATAATCATTGGATTTTAACTTTCGATACATTTTGGCATAGCCTGAGACAGGGCACATAGCTACGCTACTTTCGATTTTTGATTTTCGGCAAATCTTCGAAGATATTAGGCGCCAAATTTCGAAAATTTAAAATTTTACAAAAAACTTTTTTATTTATGAATATTTTTTAGTCGTATTGTGCACAGAATTAAAGAGTCATCTGCCTAGTGCAAAAATGTTAAAAAATTTTGTCTCAGTAATTTTCCTTGGCCGCTACTGGCTAATTCAGTTTTTCAGTCCTAGATTAATTTTTTATTGTTCGATTTGTATAAAACAAAGTTCATATGCTTCGTTGTCTCAATTGTCATTTTTTTTATTACCGGAAGTGTTATCTGTCGGCACCGGAAGTGGCATAATTTTACCAAAAACTACAATTTTGACAGTTAGGTACCATTTTTCGAAAACAAATATTATTTTTTGGAAAAATTATTTGACTCAAAGAGAGTGCCCTTTCAAGGCGCAAAAAATGGCGGAAGCAGTTTTTTTAATTTCGATTTCATTTTCGAGCAAATTCGATTAAATGGCTAAAAATGGTGTAAAATTGACCCATTTACAACCTATTCAGGCTTTTCAGATTTTAAAATATTTCTTCGTAACTTTTATAAACTTGTAGCTATAATCCATACGAAGAAAATGTATGTTAAAATTAGTTTGTAATATAAGCAGTTACCAAGAAATGGACAGTTCTGTACAAGTCACTGTTTTCGTTATTTTGCCTGTAAAATAGTCAATTATGATTGGATTTTTATAAAAGTGACATCATTTGATTCAAAAAGCATGTAGCGTCATATCAAGTTGATTACAATTTAAAATTGACACCGGAAGTGACGTCATTTGGTCAAAAACTGCATTTTAAACTTTTTAAATCAATGTTTTATTCAACCATGAATAACTTAATATGTATTAATAATTTTAACTTTTGGTTTAAATTCACATATAAATACAACTCATATGGTCATATAGATATCATAAAATTGTTTCTAACTTGTTCGGTTGCCGAGAAATAGACGGTTTCCTACAGGTCACTTTTGAAGGTTTCGGGGCCATAAACGTGTCAATTATTATTCGATTTTCATAAACGTTACACCATGTTATACCTAATGCCATTTGTGATTTCATACAAGTAATTTAAGATTTTCATTATCACCGGAAGTAACGTCATTTTGGCAAAAACTGAATTTTTAGCCTTCAAAACAGTTATTTTATTCAAATGAGTCTGTTTTGAAATCTTTTTCAAATTATGGTATTTGATGCCAATGAACAAATAGAATGAACCCATACGATCATACAGATACCACAAAATGGTTTCTAACTTGTACGGTTGCAGAGAAATAGCAGATTTTCTACAAGTCACTTTTCAAGTTTTTTGGTCTTTAAAAGTGGCAATTATTATTCGATTTACATAAAATTGTCACTATATGATATCGTATGCCATTTCTGATTTCATAAGACTAATTGAACATTTTCATTAACACCGGAAGTAATTTAATTTTGTCAAGATCATTTACAAGTAACAAATGTATAAAATGACTTGATATTGCTGGATTGATTGGTTGATTCTACGTCCATTTTATTTGTGTGCAATGTTAATTTGGAAACCTGTTTAGTGGTTTCGTTGGTACCGGAAGTGACATATGTTCAAGTGTAACTTGGCACCGAAAGTGACATGTTTAAGAGTAACTTGGCACCAGTGAAACCCGTCATTCCTGCATGCAGGTCTAGTAGTTATAATGTATCCACTGATATAATTTTAGTAAGAGAGACTCAAAAGAATCATGGAATACGGCTATTTACAGACGTCAATGAAATTTCTTATTTAAAATAGCAAAGTCTAAAGACAATTCACCTTTAGACATCTGGTCCCACATGCATAAAACATCTTAAGTGCAAGAAATTTCTTAAAAATAAGAATTGCCCATGAAGACATCCTGAAGGAAAATCCTTATTTCAAGTGGTATGCTGATAACAGCTTATGGGAAGGAAAATCACCAATCCCGAGAAAGACCAGTGGGGGAGATGTTGCTGGGCATCCATTTATGGACGGCATTTAAAATTACAGTTTTTTGTTTCAATAATCGCTGTTAACATTCGTGTATAGACAGTCTTACTTAATTCAAGTAAATATTTATGTCTGGTTTTATACATATATATAAAATGCCCTCTGTACTAAGAGGGAGGGGGGCATACTATCAAGGAGTTGACCCCTCGCATCACCAAACCGACCCTCTGTCCGTCACTGCGTTGGAACATTAATTTAAGAAATGTATCGTTGATAGAGAAGGAATTCTATTAATCATTGATTTGATTGAAAATGACATCCTTCGAGGAACTAAGAGAAATCATGCCGCCCCGCCATTCCTGTAAGTATTCGTAATTGGTCGATTCTAATAACAAGTAATATGAAAATAAATCTTTTCCACCCACTGGGTGTTTTGGAATCCTTTCCGTTATTCTTCTTTGATTGCCAGAACGAATCATTTCTTGACACATCCAAGTTTATATTAACCCAACACTATTTTCATGTAGGATTGTTCGATACAAAAACACAAAACACATTCTCGTCTCGTGAGATGTCAATGTGGGCAAAGTTAAAGCCTTTACAATTATCTTCGCGTAGAACAGATTAAAATGGGGTTTACTAATGGTTTTCCGATATGGGGGGAAGGTGGCCGAATGGATAGCGTGCGCGCTCTCTTTCAAACGGCCTGTCATTGAGTATAATGGCGTAGTTTCGAATCCCCGGATTAGGCTCGCCTGTCTAACCTCTTGGGTTTTTCTCCGGGTACTCAGTTTCCACCCACTGCTAAAGACCCCTACGCGTAAGCCAATTACTGAAACGAAATTAAACCAAGTTAGTCCCGAAATGACCTAGTTTGTGTCGAGTGGACGTTAAACCACATTTCTCTCTATCTGTAACATGTTTATCACCTCAAGAGGGAGGGGGGTGGCCTAGTGGTCTAGAGTGCCGCGCTTCGACCTCTATCTGACCGGTCACCTCTTGCTTTCAGCTGTTTCGATCACTGGTGTGAGCGTATGTGGCATGGAGATAGGGGGAGCCTTCTCCATCTTGTGGGTTTCCTCCGGGCACTTCGGTTTCCCCTCACTGTTAAAGCCCCCTACGCGCAAACGAATTTTGAAATAAAATTAAACCATATATGTTAGTCTCGAAATGACCTCTTTCTCTCTCTATCACTCCAAGAAATTTTTGTCATACATACCTTCGAAATAACTTCATTTCTGCACTAGTTGCTCCAATGTCTGTAAATCGGTAATCCCCAGTTCCGGAGAAATGTTTACAGTCAAGATGTTTAGACTTTGGATGACCACAAAACCAGGGCTGTCCACCATTATGAGCAGCAGAAAGATTACACACTTTGCTATAGCCGGTTATATTTGGTCCCGCCATACATAAAGTGGATTGTATGAGTTTATCCTTAGAGAAATCGCCATAATGGTAAAACATTGAGTTTAAAGTTCTGAACCATCTGAATAAAGTGGACGCCTCTTCCCGATAATACGGTATGACAACAAAAACCGTACTTGGACCATTCCACAAAGCAGGCACGGTAATTAAGTATGTTCCATTGTTGTAATCCGTGGAACGTCCTGCCATTCGCATCTTATTCTGGACGACCGAGACACGAACATCATCTCCGCCCCTTTTTAAAACCTGACCAGAACCATCGTAAATAATCATCCTGAATGTTATCATTTCGCCGATACGTAGGACCTGGTCAACATTTAGAGGTTCAAGTTTCAGTTTTGTAATGTCTGGTAATCTGGTGTTATTCGTGATTTGATCATCATGTAGGGTTAATTTTTCGGCATCCAATAGTTGGGTTTTGATTAAGTACGTGTTATCGGACAGCACTGTGTGGTTATATATGGGACTGCTACAGTCACTTAAACAAGCGCGACCTTTACACGCCATTGCTTGTAACTTACTGAACGACTTGCATGGGTTCTTACAACCAGGACAGTCATACGTCAAACTATACAGCTTCATTTGGTTTTTTGCTGGACTATATTTAAAATAGTGAGAAGGGATCATTATTTCTTCATTTTTTCTTTGCTCAGCTGCTGTCGAAATCGTCTCTTGATTTAACATAAGTAACGACATTGTTATCTCATAAGGTGACCATAATTTCTCACTGTAAGGAAACAAGAAAGTAAACACACGGGTATGAGCAATACAATTTCAATAATAATAAAATTAATTCAAACGGGAGGGAGGGAGTCACGTCGACTCGACACGAACTAGGTCATTTCTGGAATAACATATACATGATTTAATTTTATTTCGATAATTTGCCTGGGCGCCGGTGTCTATGGGGGATTGGATAGCCGTGTGGATAGCGCATGCGCGCTGTATCATAAGGTCTATCATTGAGTCAACTGGCGTGGTTTCGATTCAAAGGTTATAAGGGAAGAGGAGTTGGGTTGCCTGTCCAACCTCGTGGGTTTCCTCTGGGTCCTTTTTCTGCTGAAGGCCCTTACGCGCAAGTGAAATTAAGTTGAACTATGTGTAAGTCCCGAAATGAACTAGTTTTTGTCGAGTAGCGTTAATCCCAATCTCAACTCTCGAGGTCAACGCTAAGCCGAAAATTCAGTCGCTTAAATCTCGCTTCATTGTAGATTAATTTCATTCAGCAAATCCCCTTTAAATTATCTTGTCCTGCTTACTATTACAGTGGAAACTGTCAGCTCTTTATCTATTCTCCCATTATGTATGTTTAAATATTGAAGAGAATTTAACGACGCCCTGCATCACTCAAATCACCCTCTTTGTTTAGCTTGGTGTTTTAAATCTAAATATATCTTTACGTCCCTTTCTCTTTCTCTCTCTGTTTAAAATAAATATGAGCAAAACCGACAATGATGACAGGTGTTTATAACTACAGTCCGTTAACCAAAGGCTTTTGGTAGTTATAAAACATTATACAGATCAGAGGGGACACACTAGAATCTTGGCTGCTACAGTAACATATACTAAAACAAATAATAAAAAACCCAACAGATCAGAGGAGGACACACTAGATCTTGCGGTTCCAAGAATATCAAGAATCTTGGCTGCTACAGAAACATATTCTAAAACAAATAATAATAAAAAAAACAACAAAAATAATAAATTCACCGGGTTTATTAGAAACATAAAGATACATTTAATTTAAGGTACTAAACCTCTAACCCAATATTATATTCGAATGTGGAAACACGAATGAGAATTCAGTATTGTTTGGGTTCAATCTCGTCGTGGACACCTCAGGTGCAGATCCAGGATTTTTTGCAGGTGGGGGGTCTAGGTTTGATAATTGCTTAACTAATCGCGCTCAACCGATAATTTGGTAAATTAGATTCAATTTGGTTCATTCTGACGTATTTCCGGAAGGTAAATTCCAAAATAACAGGTCTAAAATTGCCAATAAAATCGCATAAACCCCCTGGACCCCCCCTCTGGATCCGCGCCTGCACCTTAACACCTGACCGTAATTTCTGCCAAAATGAATTTTTAACCCTCCGTTTTCCTTCCACTCATCGTATAGCCCACACCAATGCAAATATAAAATATATCGGTATCAAAATTCAGTTTCTAAGTTAAGTCATTGCCGAGAAATAGCCAATTTCAACATATCAACATATGATTCCCAGTTCTCTGAGAGAGAGAGAGAGAGAGAGAGAGAGATTAATAACCTACCTCCATTGAATCGTCATCAACAATACAAAGGCTACGATCACAAAGAAGCCAAACTGTTTAACTACACGTCTAGAAGTAATCTGAATAAAGTAATAATGAATGCAATCAAATCAATGACCATTTTAACTCAATATAATTCCACAAATAATATAATTTCTAAATTTGTTTCTAAATGTAATGAACATGTTTTTATCGGAACGTTGTAGTGATGTGTGGACTATTAGATGATGTACACTCACAGCCCATTTTGGGCATGGGCCAATTTTTGGGAGGACTGGGTGGTCTGCGATTTATGGCGAATAGAGAAGTAAAAAAAAAAAAAAAAAAATATTAAATTCCACATGAAAGTTCCACGCATCGATCTAGCGGGGCAAATCATCCCTTAACCGTCTTTATACCTGGTCGAAATCCGTGACGTAGGCGATCGCGACCGCTCGTATGCTTATTGTGAGCAGTTTTTCATAGACCCTCACCAGTCGCATACACTACAACACACACCGGACCTAGCTGATCAGGTTACATAATTTCCAATATCCAATTCGTAACCTTATTTTGTAGTTCGTGTTATTTGTTCAGTCTTACGATGAAGTATTACTTGATGTAGTCTTTTCTCCTATTTAAAATGTCTTGAGTGAAGAACAAACAATGATTACAACCCCACATACTATGGAGACGAGAATGTTGGAGAAGACGTTTTCAAATCAATATTTGAATTATCTCAAATCAATATTTGAATTATCTCCAGTGTGCCTGTTCACACATTTTAGTCGGTTCTATCACAATGGTGGCTAAGTGGTTAAGGCGCTGGCTCGCTAGCCTGGGCTAATGCCGACGTATGCAGTGTGCTATGAGGGAAGTTTTGCCCGAGCAGCGGCGGCGTCCTCTTATATCGAATTCTAACTACCCATGGATCTTTTCCGTGCACGCAAATGTGTACACAGGACCTCGGTTTTTCGTCCAATACGAACGAATAGACAGTTGTCCTTGTCAGGCCCTCCATTCTGCATCACCGACAAGGGAAAACCACGCCAGAAAATCTGGATGAACTTTCTCGTCCGATGCAGGGATCGATCATCCGACCTCCAGGCTACCGAGCCAGCGTCTTACCCATTTAGCCACCGTGACCCCCACCCCACATCTTGATATTTTTGCTCAAAATGAAGTAGTTCGAATGAAATTTAGAAAAGGAGTGAGAATCTAAAACTTACCATTTTTTTTTTTCATTGAAGTCAATATATCACCAGATCGTCCACTTATTACCGATAGTTGAATTGACCTACATCTCTTTCATATAGATATTACAAATGGCGCGTGCCGTGTTTACATACGTGTGAATCATCCGGGTAGAATCATTGTGCACATATCAATAAAACTATTCTATATTTCTTTGAAATTAATCGTTAACTTATTGTCGAAATACGTTCAAGATATGATGTGGTTTTGATTACCGGATTGGGTTCGCTTGGTTCGCCTAAACATTATATACCAGGACATTTTTAAGAACAGCGCGGAGCATATTCCTAAAGCAATCACCTGAGAAAAACCCCTGGCCATTGTTGGGTTGGTTTCTGATACTTGAACTTTTGAGGGAGTGTGTCTATTCCTCCTATTCAATCAAATCTATCACAAGTACAGCAACATGACAGTCCTGCGTTTAATCTGTGTATTCCCTAAAACTGTGGACAGTGATTTTAAGGTATTAAAAACGGTGAAATGTTCGTTTCCAAGCAGTGTTGTTTACATGTTATTCGATTGTTAGTCTCGTTCGTCACACAGTTAGATTTTTCTGTAATATTTTGATGTGTAGTGGTTGATTGGGCATAATAAAATCGTGGCCCATGCCGTAACCGTATGTAAACATATCTTGTCCAATTTTGAACTCTGTTTTAAGCGTAATGCATTTGTAACGCAGTTAGTCATTGGTTGTTAATCGGATCATTTGGAACAAGAATTTTCTTTCGTAAAAGCAGTGAGTAGTGGAATTGAGAATATCAAATGAAACACCGCGATGAGTATGAGATAAATTGCCCTATAATACTACATGCCTATGGAGGTTATTTTCATTCTGCTTAATATAATAAGTAATAACCTACAAATGGGTGGCAGTTAGATATGGGCTGATAAGGTACCTCGCAAAATTCTACTTTCTTCCGACTTACTCGCCAACACATTTCTTGCTGCCATCTGTTTCTGGAAGTCGGTTATTGTTGTAATTATTGTATAAAATGATATACTATTACGGTTATCTGGTATCGTGCCGTTAAGCCTAATTTTATGAAATAAGTTTTACGTAACTGGGTTTCCGAATGAAACATCAACACCAAACGAGAGTATCGCTAACACTGCAATATACGTTAATGAAATATGAAATGGCTGTAGTATCTCAAGAGGCAAAGAAGGCTAGGCGCTGGGTTTGTTTTGCGCTGGAAAGAAAGAAACAGCTGGCCAATTTATTTGGTGTGCCGTTTAAAATTTCGCGGCACACTTAGGAATATCTCGCGCTGGATGAGCATCGCTGTTCTAGAAGCATGGTGTTTCGAGAAGCTTTTAGCACAATTTCTTTCAGATTAGACAGTTTGGTTTCTTGTCAGCTTCAGAAAAGTAGGACGTGAAAAAAAAAATAATCTGAAAAAAAATCAAGAAATTAATTAGAAATAAAACAACATCTGCAAAAAAAATGGTGAAGAAAAAAAATCATTTTTTGTTTTAGTGAAAGTTTGGATGCAGCTATGGCGGGTGTGGTGCCAGGCAGGGTAAGCTTACTCTTTTAGACACCTGTTACAACTGTTTGTCGTGTATTTTGTACACAGTGAACAGCCCATTTGCTGATTACACGATTTTGCCTCGACCGATTTTAAGGACTTCTAATTTTGACTAATGGTTTGGATTGTTCGTACTTGGTTTTATTTTACTATTATTATTACTATATGTAAAGGACTGTTGTAGTTATTTGTTACTTATATGTACATAGGTTATTTACTGTTCTCTGTATTTTACATGACTATTAGAGTGCAAATAAAAGCTGGTTTCTTTGTTGATTATAAACTGAACTTTATAAAGACAAAGACAGACATAGTCCGCCCCTATATTAATGCAGGGGCCCTTAACTAAAAGAAGACAGAGATTAGTTTTTGTAATTCCAAAGTTTGTTTGATTAGGTTACGGAGTTCATTTTTAAAATGTGAAAGCTTGTTAATTTTATATAATCTTTAAGTGGCATTTAGCGATCGAGAAAACACATTAACAGAACACAGTTTTTATGGGATTCAATCACTAGTTTTATTGTAAAAGCACGACGTTTCGACAAGTATCCTCTTATCGTTATCAAGCACAAATAATAAAACTAGTAATTGTATCCCATAAAAACCGTGTTCTGTTAAGTGTTAATTTTAAGTGGATAAAGAGAGAGAAATGGGTTTTAACGTCAACTCGACACAAACTAGGTCATTTCGGGACTAACATTTAGTTTCATTTTTTATTTCAATAATTCGCTTGTGCGTAGGGGTTTTTACCGGAGTGACTTGAGGAAACCAACGAGGTTGAGAAGGCGCCCTTATCTCCAAGCCACGTACGCTCACACCAGGGATCGAAACCACAGCCGCCAACTAGTGGTAGAGGTCGAGAGAGAGAGAGAGAAATGGGGTTTAACGTCCACTCGACTCAAAGTAGGTCATTTCGGGACTAACATGGTTTAATTTTGTATTTCAATAATTCGCTTGTGCGTAGGGGTCTTTAGCAGTGGGGGGAAACCGGTGTGCCCTGAGGAAACCCACGAGGTTGAGAAGGCGTCCATAGCTATCTCCATGCCACATACGCGCACACCAGCAATCGAAACCACAGTCGCAAGTCAGAGGTGACCGGCCAGTTAGAGGTTGAGGCGCGGCACTCTAGACCACTTGGCCATCCCACCCCCCTCAAGTGGGGATAAGTATGTTGGTAATCTTAGTTGAATATATATGATTAACTATTTGATACATGTGTAGGAGCAATTTCGTTTTTCAATGAAAGAATCCCTGCATTGTTCCCAATCTATTCCTAGGGTGGTGGTTTTTCACTTTAGCAAATAAAACTGTCAATATCATGTGTTTTTCCCCACTTTTTAGTGGTGTGCATTTGCTTAGTGATTTAAAACATGCCTTGATCAGAATAGATGGGAGGGGGGTTGGGATGGCCTAGTGGTCTAGAGTGCCGCGCTTCGACCTCTAGCTGGCCGGTCACCTCTGGCTTGTGGCTGTGGTTTCGAGCCCAGGTGTGAGCGTATGTGGCATGGAGATAGGGGCGCCTTCTCAACCTCGTGGGTTTCCTCCGGGCACTCCGGTTTCCTCCCACTGCTAAAGACCCCTACGCGCAAGCGAATTACTGAAATAAAATTAAAAAACCATATGTTAGTCCCGAAATGACCTAGTTTGTGTTGAGTGGACGTTAAACCTCATTTCTCTCTCTCTCGAATAGATGGGAATTCAGCTGATATCGAGCCATTTATTAGCAGAGCGCACAAACTCAACAAAACTCAAACAGAGATGTTCTATGGAAACCGCTGGTCGATGTATCATACATGTTCTACGGAGACCGCCGGTCGATGCAACATAACAGATCTGTTATTCCTGGCCTTATCAAATAAGACTGAGTCCAAGTCACTTCTATGTGATTCATTAAACATAAATAATTCAACAAATATTTACAAGAAAGAGAGAGATCCGATCCGCCCTAAACCATAGCTCACTCTATTTTGAAATACAGTTCTTACCAAAATGGGAAATATAATATTGGATTTTAATATAAAGAACTCATATGTCGGTCATGGATCACCGCAACGCCATCTTAGTGATAACAGGGATCAGTTTATTAAATATATGATTCATTTACATCGGGTAAATAAAACAGCCATATTATTACTGCAACAGGGCGTGTATTATTTAACCTTAACTATTCTACGACAGGAACACCAGGACGGTAAATAACTATATTAAATCTACTATTCCGCCCCTCGGGTAAGTCCATGCACTCGTCCAAGCATCTCATTGTACTTGAGATAAATTCAAATGAATGATTTAAACACATTTTACCATACTTAAATAAGGTATATTTCACAGAACTTATCAATATCAACAACAGTTTATCCCGATAAGTTGGGAACAAGACGCGAAACAAAAACATAACATTTGCTTCAAATTTAAGCGCGACCGTTTTCCTTGATTTCCCTGAGGGTATAATAAGCAGACCTCCATAAAGGCCTCCTACTGAACGCCTGCACCAAGTTTAAACATTCTACCCCAACTAGAAGGAGAGTTTTGGTGTCCAGAGTCACGACCAATCAAATTGTTTATCGCTCTGCTTACCCTCACTTAATTAGAAGTAAAGTTATCGTGTCCTAAAGCAACAACCGATCAAATTGTTTATCTCCGCTTACCTTAAGCAGAAAATTCTCATCTTTCAACTCCCATCAACGAAATCACCTAAAAGACACTTACGCCAAGTGCGAACATTCTAACTCAATTAGAATGAGAGTTACTGTGTTCCAACACGTCCTACTGTTTTGCTCCTAAACTGGGCTAATGAAGACGGGTATATGATAACTACACAGAAACCAGATTATGGCAGAACTGTACATAACTATATTAAATCCACCATTCTGCCCCTCTTCAAAGGAACGGCTGAGCCTGGGTGAGTTCAAGCAAGCATCCCCACCCCCCGCTATCTCGAGATGTCTATCAGCAAATTCATTCATGGTTATATAGCGTCCGACAATATAGGGCAATAGATAAGACTCATGATCATATATGGAATTTGTCTTATCACGTCATGGTATAACCACTTACCAGTGAGTTTGAACACATATCACAAGTGGTGTGTAATTGCCAGAGGATTAATTACATGTTTAATTAGAACGTGACTACACAGAAAATACAGAGTTGAACAGTTAATTCTTACAGTTCTAAGCACCTAATCGATCGTCCAATTTGGTGAAAGTTACAAAGTACTTTGTCACAGCTCCTTTAACTTTCGAAATGCGGAAAGTACAGATTTGTGGTGTCAACTAATCAGTGATATGACATGGTTAATCTATCGGAGAGGGGACAGAATCGGGGTTGATAAATGATTGTCCTTTCTTCACACAAGTGCGAACATTAATGTAAATGAAAATACGACAGCCACGCATGTTTAGCTTAAAGGAGCGAAGTCGCTAACATTTAGGACACAGAAATTGACACAAGTTGATCGCAACGCATAAAATACTGTAATATGAATGTATCTTAACTGATTTACATTCAATGGTTTCCGTTTTTACTCTAATTTCAAATCAGTTATGTTCGGTGAAATAAGCCAGCAGCGTCAATCGAGTGGCTATTTCGAATGTCTGGTTATTCCAGTCTACACATGCCGTTTGATTTGGTGCAATGTTTCTAGCCTCTTTCCTCGAGTCTCTTGCTAGAACTGGGTCTGAAACATATTGTGGTACACGGTAAGATCACAACATCAATGTTGATTTAAATTGACAAATAATTTGTGTTTTCAATGTTGAAGATTTTGGATCATATTGAGTTAGAGACTTGGATCCGTTAAAGGATTACGCTTGGACCTACAGCAATTGTGGCTAAGAGTAGTCGTATTTGATGGGCAATTGTGTCCTGAGTATTTGATCCCATAATTGTACGATAAGATATCAACATCAAAAATCATTGAAATTGACTAACATGGAATTTTAATTCGGGCGTTACATTATGGACAGTATTGATTTCGAGAGATAGATCCTTTGATATAAAGTGAAACAGGTGATAAGGCAATCCACGTATTTCAACTTTAAATGGGAGCGTATAAGGATTGAAGAGTCCTTACAAGATTGACGGGCACTGGTACGTGGATAATCGAGCTTATGATCAATAAAACAATACAGCGACAATTTTGTATGAGATTGTGTAAATAACTGGGTTATTAGTAAATCCATTAGTATTATGGCAATGTAAAGGTTTAACAATTAAATAAACAATATCCTTTTAGATGACACTTTCTATCTAAAAGTGATACACGCATCTCCCTCCATATTACATTTGATGCCAAACACTGTCCATTGATCTCTCAAATTAATGTTTATATAATTTGTTAACTTTATGCATTACCATACCGGTGTGCGCGAAAGGAATCCGTTTTTTTTTTTTTAAAAAAAAACCGTTTGACGTAAAGAGATGAAAACTGTGGTATTGCATCACATGAATCATGCAGTATACTTGTTTCTTCTGCTTTTACATTGTGTGTATTCTGTGAACACCACAGACAGTCATCTGATGCGACTCCATATGAATTTATTGAAAGGTTACAACCCCGATGTTAGACCTGTAATGAATTTCGCAATTACGGGTTGTTAACTGACAGTATTACGTTACAGGAATCATGCTAGTACACGAGTTTCTTCTGGTTTTACTTTGTGTGTATTCTGTGAACACCACAGACAGTCATCTGATGAGACTCCATATGCATTTATTGAAAGGTTACCACAACCCCGATGTTAGACCTGTAATGAATTTCTCGGTTACGGGTTGTTAACTGGCAGTATTACGTTACAGGAATCATGCTAGTACACGAGTTTCTTCTTGTTTTACTTTGTGTGTATTCTGTGAACACCACAGACAGTCATCTGATGAGACTCCATAAGAATTTATTTAAACGTTACAATCCCGATGTTAGACCTGTAATGAATTTCGCGATTGCCATAGAAGTAAAGATCACCCTTGGGCTACAAGCCATTAGAAAAATTGATGAAAACATGGAGACTATGGTAACAACATTTTGGTTTGAATTAACATGGCAGGATGCATTCTTGAACTGGAATATGTCCGATTATGGGGATATTGAACTGGTATCCATGCCAGCCAAGAGGATTTGGACACCGGATATATACATAAGCAACAGTAGATCCAACAAACCCTATTTATTTATCCCAGATGACTACATACTGTCTATACAGCATAACGGCACTATCTTATGGTTTGTTGGAGGGTCGGTTGAAACACATTGTAAATTGAATGTTCGAACTTTTCCATTTGATACACAAATTTGTGCTATTGAAATTGCTCAATGGTCCAGCTATGTAAGTCAAGTGCGTCTCGCGGCACACGGTCACCTAGACAGCTGCATGTTTGAGCCCAGCGGAACTTGGAAATTAGCAGGGTTATCCGCCAAAGTAGAAACAATATGTAGTGGAAGTCAACAAATGTTGAAATTTGAACTTACTTTAACGAGACTACCAATGTTTTATATAATAGCCATTATTATACCGGTTTGTCTTTTAACAATTTTAAATCCAGTTGTTTTTCTGGTACCAGTGGAATCTGGAGAAAAAATTTCCTTGGCAATTTCCATCCTCTTGTCCTATTCCGTAATTCTTGCTTCACTCACACAAGAATTACCAGAAGCTTCCGACAATATAAGTGTTTTAGGAGGTTATGTGTGTTCGATGCTGTGTTTAAAAGTTGTCACTGTTGTGTCTTCTGTGGGTATTGTGTCGCTTTATCACCGTCCAAGAACAATTCCAGTGACTGGTATATACCTGTGGTTAGCAACATTTAAAACATTCAAAAATTCTCCGAAAGAAGAATCCGGTGATCAACAAATTATATCATGGCAGGATGTATCTGAATCAGCTGATCGTTTCATGTTTAATTTAATGACTTTACTCATAGTGATGATATCTATCATTTGTTTAATCTTAATCTGCCAGTAACTGTATTGTGTATTACATAGATTTAAAGACCAGTTTAACTCTCGCATAAGCAGCATAAAGAAAACGAAATTTAGGTAAACATGGGAGGGAAACACGGATCCTTGAAACAATGAGAATCATCAGTCATGTATTGGTTTGTGTCACCCAATTACCCTCGATTTTTTTTTTATATATATTTTGCTCTATATTTACATTTCAATTGCTTCTACCTAGCCGTTAAGGAGAAGGGGACGTATGTTTAACAGCATGTTATGTCGCAAATACTAGCTAGCTAAGCAAGGTCTTCTTCTATCGCATTGTACAGGGACTGACAAGCAATCGTGTATAAGTAAAAAGTTGTAAAGTAAAATTGGCTGGGGGCCGATACTTTATAGACAATGATCCAATAGGGCGAACGGTTCCTGGACGTACAGGGCGAGTGTAATGAGCTTAACAATGTACGTACTAGTTCCTTTAGGAACTGTCTCCGGGCGGACGATGTCCACTGACTGTTCCTATCATGCCTTATATAGCTTCAATATGAAAATACGGCTCCCTCTCTCTCTGTTCTCGGACTGTTTAATAACCACAAACTTCTATTTTTGTTACCTAAACAAGGAATCATTTCTCAATATATTTGACAAATCAACGAGGTTTAAAAACTTTGTAAATGTACTAATGCTTTAAAAATGATGTCTCTGTCAACTAAAACTTAAATCTATTATGTATCTTTAAAAAATATATTTTCGAGAATGCGCCACGCGATAATGACAATTCAGAAAAAAAGTTATAAAAGTTTACCGATTTCTCATGCAATCAGTTGGAATAGAAGAGATTTTATCGGAGGCCGGGCATCTTGTTTGCGTCTGATCTAAAATGAAATTTGTAGAAATTTTAATGTATCATCTAACTTTGTTTTCCTTGGTAAAAAGTGTGAAACATTCATTATTTTCAAAAACGGATATTATTATCAATACTCGTGCCCGTGTTACAAGATATTAAAGTCGAGCATCGCCTCCAGTGTCCCATGACATGTTCACAAGACACCGATTGTAGAAGATATCTTTATTATGAATCCGATTTATCATGTAAAACGTATCTTGATGGAACAGATTGTGTTTTATCTGATAATTGTGGACAATGTTCTTGTTATAGAAAGGTAAGTTTCAGATTTTCTTCAGTAATTCTAAACAAACGAATGTGCCGCTATGATTCGATTTAAGATTTTGTGTTCAGATCTAGCCAATGTGAAAATGAAATGGGGTTTAACGTCTTACTGCTCTGCTCCTAAAATGGGCTAATGAAGAAGGACATACGCCATACAGTGTGCTATTAGGGAAAATTTGTCCGGACAACGGCGCTACGGCCTAATCTTATATCGAATTCGAACTGCTAAGGGAACTAAGGGAGGCCTCGGTTTTTCGTCCAATCCGATCAAGACATCTTTGTCCGTCTGCTTTTCGTCGTCCTGCATCACAGCCCAATGTAATTTAACCTGAATTGAGTAGGTTTATATAATGCTCGGACTGGTAATAACGTCCTACTGTTCTGCCCCGACTACAATGGTAACAACTTTCAGAATATTATAAAAGGTAGGATTTTAAAAGAGCTAAGCCTGTAACATATTTTGGTTCATAATATTCCAAATTAAAAAAAACACGAATTAGAATTCGATATTGATCAAATTCAATCAATATTGATGTTGTTATTTTGTCGTCAAACTATAGGATCCTCATATCCAATATCAAGACACAATTAACGTTACATTATGGGAGATAAGATAAAGAGATGGCAGTTCTCTCTATAATAGTTAAACACTAGATATTGTAAAGATAATTTGCTGAAAATTTCAGTCAAATTGGTCCACTATTAGCCGAGAAAAAAGCTTTTGAAATATGTATAGCCTCGGTCATCATTACTCAAATCATTAATATAAACAGCATAGTCTCGATTATCCACTTGATTGATTTAATTATCAACCGCCATTAAGCGGCATATACGATTTTAATCTGCCAACATCGAAGGCTAGTCTTGACATAAAGAGTTTATTATGGTCTGGATATGTTAATTAATGTCTAATTGATTATTTAGATAACATCTCAGGCTTAAAGAAAGACCTGTAAAAATCAGATTTTGCTCTTGCATAATGCTATTTTAACGTTTTATAATCAGTACACGAGTCGTGTAACCTGTGGTTTAGGGTGCCATTTTGTAATAACAAATAAAAACATATCCTACAACGCAATGTGGAAGTAATTAGGAAAAGATGATTCACAAACGAAAAAAAAATAATTTAAAAACGTAGAGAGAGAGATGGGGTTTACGCCCACTCGACACAAACTAGGTCTAACTTTATTTCAATAATTCGCTTGTGCGTAGGGGTCTTTAGCAGTGGGGGAAAACCGGAGAAAGCACGAGGCTAGATAGTCTACCCTTCTGCACGCCAGGTAAACCGGGGATTCGAAACCACGTCAGCTGACTCAATGGCAGGCCGTATGATACAGCGCGCGCATTCTAACCATTCGACCATGGGCCACCCATCCCGCCAAAACGGGTAGAATGCCCTGTAAACCACTGTCGTTTAATGTGAACTATTCAAATATTTTACCGAACAAGACTGATTAGAAATGACAATATTGTGTTCAAAACTTGAATATTAATTACTTTTAATACATTTATGTTACATTAATATGTGTTCGCGCTGTATCATAAAGCCTGTCATTGAGTCAGCTGGTGTAGTTTCGAATCCCCAGTTGTGCGTGACAAGGGGTAGGGTCGCCTGTTCAACCTCGTGGGTTTTCGCCTGGTCCTCCCACTGACCTCTACGCGCAAGCCCCATGTCTCTCTCTTTCTCCAACCATTTTTGTTGGCTATGTATTGATGACCAGCCATCTATTTATTTTGGAATTTTGTCGCCAATTTGTTGGAACGGAACTACCGGCGGACACTTCAATATCTCTTCACAGTTTTCAATTGGCTTTTTATCTTATTGTGACTTAAATATTCGATCCTATGCATTCAAAAACTGAAATATTGGATCCTATATATTCAATAAATATAACATCATCAATACTGACTGAAAATGGCCACTGTTGAATTCTAATATGAGCTTGCAATTTCGAACGTTATGGAGAACATTAGTTCGAGATTAAGCCCCTTTAACTAGTAATGTGTCGCTAATGTCTTCCCTTTGTTAGTCAATTTAGGGTTTAATGCCGACGGAAGTTATACTTGTATGTCCATCGTGGAAATTCACTATTTTGTATTGTAACAAGCGATAATAACATATCAATTTCGTTCGGTTCCTTAGTAATGTATTGTTTTCGATATATGTATTGTAATTAACGATATTTCAGAATGCCGTGAGGGTTTTGTTAGGAACATGACTCCGAATACACGACTGTGGGTTTCAAAAAAAAAAAGAAGGTTTACATCCCGCCAGGTTCCGTGCCATTTGAAATTGTCTGTAGTTTTGGTTTAAAAGGCTCCATGCAAATCATGATGTGGAATGTTTACACGAAAACTTCAACAGAACAATGGACGAATATAAAACTGGATTTGGAAATGTATCTAGAAATATGTGGATTGGTCTAGAGAGAATGTACGAAATACTCTGTCTGCCAAGCAGTGGATTTACTTTTGTCTTAACTGCCTTAAAATTAGACAAGTAAAAATGACGGACTTCTTTTTCAGGAAATGTTTGCACTGGATACAGCTTTAGTTATTTCAGAATGGTAGATGATTCTAATAGTCATGGATGCGGCAACCCTTTCGGACAACCATTTAGAAACAGATTCTCAACTTATGACCAAGATAACACCGGAAGTTATCGCTGTGCTACCATATCTGGTGTTGGTTTGTCACGTCTGAAAATTGTACCAACGGTTTTTTGGACCGGATCCACGGATGGGTCTGGAGTTAACAGTTTCCTACCAGTTGATTGGCCCGATCAAAAATATATAAATATCATTGTTTCAATTAGATACAACGTTCAAACTTGGTATAGTTAGTGAATGTCTTGATGGAGTTTGAGGATGGCTATTCATAAATAATGGCATTGTATAACAATTGACAGTATATTATAATCATACATATTTACACAGTAATCCTGTGATTAATTGTCCCTCGCCTTTCGAAGAAACCAGGGGACTATTAATATGGGTTCCTCCGTCTGTCTTGTCTGTCCGTCACACTTTTTGAGACACAATAACTTTCTTTCCAATTGACTTAGAATGTCCAAACTTGGGAATAGGTGTTCTGCTCAGGGTAAACAGAGATAAGCACTTTGATTGGTTGATGCTTTGGACACGATATCTTTAGTTCTAATTAAGTGAGAGTACCTTGACTAAGGTCGATAATGAGTATTTTATGCTCAGGGTAAGTAGAGCGATAAGCAATTTGATTGGCTGAGACTAACCCGCCTTCTGATTGAGGAAGAATGTTCAAACTTGGTATAGGCGTATATTTTTCTGTAATATAATTTAGCAGGCCTCAAATAAATCACCATATGATTTGCGCTATATAACCCGGTTGGCGCTGACGTGCCATTACACGTTTCATTTATTCATTCATTCATTTTGAACATGCATAAAGCAAGAGCAAATTCTGCCTATTGCAAGTCTATCTGTGACTGAAAAAATTATCTCAATTATCAAGACAATAATCATCTCTCGATGCGATATTGACTGGATTTACATACATTTTGTTGTGCATTATTTAACATAAAATTCTTTATCGGGACTTTGTTTAATATCATATCAACTTTAGTAATGACGACCGAACCTATCCTAAAATTGAATCTCGATTCAAAGTGAAGCAATATGTTTTCATTATCGATTTTTAACTATTATAGCGAGAATTGTCAACACTTTATCTGATATTTTTGTCAAAAAATGTTGAAAAATACATTTATTTTGTTTATGTTGCCATGTAGACGTATACAATATATATCGTGGTAAGGGATAATTAGCAGATTTTATTGTATAAATAGTAATGTGTTTTATTCCATGTTATTAGAAAAAATGGCAAGATCAATAATTCCATCTTATTGCTATTTCTGAAGAATTATTGAAAACACATGACCAGAAGAATATATACGATATCTTTTGAAATGCAACGGGATTTAATTAGAATACAGAAAACCAATTTACCTTTTTTTTTCAGTTTTCAGTGCACAAATAAAGTAGCGTTAACTCTGTAGGGCCCAAAAGAAAACATCAAATCATTCATTTATTTTTTTAATTTGTCAATCCTTCCAACATCGATCCTTCCAACATACGGGTTCACGGTGGCTATGTGGATAATACGTTGGTTCGCTAGCCTGTAGGTCGGGTGTTCGATCCCTGCATTGGCCAAGAAAGTTTATCTCGATTTTCCGGCGAGATTTCCTCTTGTCAGTGGTACAGGAGGGCCTGACAAGGACAGATGCCTAGTCGTTCGGGTGGGACGAAAACCGAGGTCCCTTGTACACATTGGAGTGGACGTAAAAGATCCCTTGGTAGTTGGAATTTGATATAAGAGTAGGCCGTAGCCCTGGCAAAATTTTCATCATAGCACACTGTATGGCGTATGCCCGTCTTCTGTTAGCCCAGGTTAGGTGCAAAAGAGTAGGACGTTAAACCCCATTTCATTTCATTGCAACATAAATAGCCCTTCTACTTATGTTATCTTTCTTTTGTGACTATAAATGATTTATTAATTTTAAGGGTTGTAAAACGAACAAAAGTATGAAGCTTATTAAATGGCAGCTTGGAATAATTTACGAGATCCCACATACGCATAAAAATGGAATGGGGTTTATTGTTCTACTATTCTGTTCTGACTGGGCCATTGAGGAAGGGGAAATCATATGAAATGGGGGGGGGGGGGGTAACGTCCTCTGGCGCACTGCAAACCGGGATAAAGAAAGATACGGTTTTCTGGGTCATTTCGGGAATGACATGTGGCTTAATTTCTTAATTTTATTTGAATAATGCGCTTTCAATACGTTACCATACTCGTGCCTAGTTCCTTTAGGAACTGTCTTTAAGTGGACGATGTCCACTGTCATTTTCTATCCAGTCTTATATACCTGGGGGGTTGGGATGGCCTAGTGGTCTAGAGTGCCGCGCTTCGACCTCTAGCTGGCCGGTCACCTCTGGTTTGCGACTGTTGTTTCGATCCCTGGTGTGAGCGTATGTGACATGAGTTTCCTCCGGGAACTCCGGTTTCCTCCCATAGCTAGAGACCCCTACGCCCCCTTCGAATTGTTGAAATAAAATGACCCAGTTTGTGTCGAGTGGACGTTAAACTCCATTTCTCTCTTATATACAGAGGTAGGGAAGAGCGGTATTTTACCGTATTTTCATATTGCAGCTGTATAAGGCTGGATAGAGTCTGTCATTGGACATCGCCGGTCAAAGACAGTTACAAAGGGAACTAACTCGTACCTAGTTATTCCCAGGAAACAAATAAAATAATGTATATCCACTGAACTATATAGTTCCACATTTCCATGAATATAGAACTATTCTGTGATACCTATATATATAATCTTCGGCATCACCAAAGGTTTCACTCCGTTCTACTCCATTAACCCATGTGTTATTCTAGGGGGGGGGGGGCATGTTGTCAAGTCATCCCTTGATAATTGTGCTATTTAACTCTACCTATGCCAGAAACCGTTTATTACAAAGGGAAGTAACTCTCGTCGAACAAGATTAGGAGTTCGCCTAAATGAGCGAGGTTCAAATAATTCTAAATATGTATTTATAGGAGCTTCCTTAAAATTATTATGAATCGCGTGATAATATCAATTTCCTGTTAAATAAAAATATTCTTTATAGCACGGCGTATGGCCAGTCGTCATTTCCATCCATGTATTCCAAAGGCTTTTTTATAGCTGAGGCGCTGGAGGCGCCAGCCTCCTCGCGTAAAAAATTAAACAATAAAACCGCGGAAAAATGAAAATATTAAGATAGTTAAGAGGGCCCGAAAGGCTGACAAAAGGGCCCCTCTGGCCAATGGAAAGGGCCCCGAGTCAGGGTCAATCGTTTTCTATACACTGCTACTGTCGAATCCACTACTGGACATTGCGTATTTATTTGTCGATCATGGTTACCAATTGCTCGTGTGAGTGTTCCTTCTCCGCCTTGTCGCGGATAAAAAAAAATCATTTGCGTTCAGCTGTGGGTCAAGATCGTATGGGTGCACCAGCCCTCTAGTGCATTGAAGCTAATCTTCTGGACTCTTGTGCATTGAAGCTAATCTTCTGGACTCGCTTGATTTGGATGAGATCTTCAAAACGTCCACAAGCCGCAAGGCCAGAAAGGATCATATCGTGTCGTAAAGAATCTTTTTGTACTTGAATAAAATATTGATTAAATCAGAAAGGATCATATCGTGTAAATGGAATATGTACCGGTAACGTCCTTGAACTTTCTTCAAATATTATTTGAAATCCACCATATTCCATTCATTTATTAATATTTGATTGAGTTCCCGGTACGAACAAGTGATTTGTTTCGCATTCAGGCTTCAGGCGAGTATCGAATTAGTCCCCAGCCCTAAGATTAGATGGGCTTATTTTGCAAAATTTCTCCATCTCCAGTGGCCAGGGCAAAGACACCCCCCCCCCCGACCCCAAGCGAAAGAGGGCCCTCAAAATAGTATAGCCTCCGCCATAATAAACCTTAAAACGCCCCTGATGTATTGAAGGTGTCAAAATGTGATTATTTGTTTACAAATATTGTTTAATCATACTTACTATGATTGTTCAGGTTCCTAGAACTTGGTATAAGATTTGATTGAAATTCAGCTGCCTTGTTTTATTTTTATTGTTTTAATGAGGTGTTGTTTGTATTGTGGGTTATTTGTCAAGGTTTATTCTTTGATATTTTACAATTGTTTACAGAAAACTAAAAATCATTGTAAAAGATATAAAAAGAAATATGTTATTTTATTGTTATTCAGAGAAAAGTTAAAATTCTGTTCTGATTTTATCATTTTAACATCATAAAGAAAATTAGTTTCTACTAATGTATTTTTTAGTTATAATGGTGATATTTTTATTATACACTTCAAAAAAAAACAAAAAACGCACAACCCATTTTTTTTTATACTTAACGAAGTCGTTCGTTCCATAAATCTTACTTGTTTTAATGTGGTGACTGGTCATCCTTTTTGCCGTAATTTGTTATCGCTTGATTGCACCAAGAAACATGAATTCAACAATTTAGCCATCTTTCCGCATGAAACCTAAATCTAAGGCCTTTCCAAATCAGTTGCACATGTAACCACTCAACGAACCAAGTGATGCCACATCTGAACGAAGACCAACGCAACAACACTATTGGTAGATTACAAGCAGGTGAACCCAAGACAGATGTAACCAGGGTGTTGAATGTTAGCTTTAGTTCCATTTCTCACCCTTGGGGTAGGTACCGACAGCGAAGTTCAACACGTGACTACCCATGCTCAGGCCAAACAAGAGTGACTCACCTGTATTGGATCGTCGATTCCGGTTATGTCACTTGTGTAAATGATTTTCAACAGCGACCTCTACTGCAGCAGCAATTCTCGGACGGTGTAGAATCTCGTACCAGACGTAAACGCCGACGTCCCCGTTAGAGCTGCTGTTTTGAAATACGCCGACACCATGAACTTTAATGGGTTCAGACACTTTGGGTATGGCCACACACCTGAAATCATTTTTGTTCAGCGATGTGTCGCGGTTCATCTTGCAACAAGGCGATGGTAGATTTGATTGGAAAGGAAATAACGACGATGAAATGTAACTTTGCGTTCCTTATTTGGGAGAGTATATTTTCAACTCTAGTCAGAAATAAGATCAATTTCCATTAATTTTATCCCAATTAAAATAGATTTATTTTTGATTTTAACGTACTAAATATAATGTAGAAGTAAGTAGTGTAGCGGTTTTTTATTCCTTGCGATCGTTTCATTAAGTTTCATATTTTATTTAATATTTCATAACTGACCAAAGAAAAGTACTTTCCGGTGGGATATTATTCCATCATCAGAAAACCAAATTTCAAGTACTATTGAATTTCGATTATGATTTTGTTTACTATTGTTATCTTTATTACCTTTCTGTGAGTAATATTATTATGACTGATTTGTACAAATAAAAGTGAAAAAAAACAATATTGTCGTTGATTTAAGTATTTTTTTTTTTTTAAATTTGAGCCTGCCCCAAAGTTAGTCAATCATTTTTGCCCAAATTTGGGAAAACGCCTTACCTATGTGTATATGAAATCCGCCACAAAACCAATGTTCTGAGCCGATTTTAAAAATGGAAACAAATGAATCATTCTCGGAAATGTGCAAAATTTCAGGGGATTTTGGTTGGCACATGACTCGGGGTTTGACATGGTTTGTAATGTAAAATGGGTTGGTATTGAAAATCAACAACCACAATAACCATTTTACAAAATACATAGAAACAGGTATTAGACACCCAGGATGTTGTTACACAATGTCATATGTCATATAAGCGTCCTGCCATATTAAAATACGTGTAAGTGATAGTAACATCAACCTGACTGGAAATCTTGGTAGCATTCCTTATGTCATTATATAACTTTAACTTGTTGTTGGCGTGTCTTATCTAACTTTCTTTGTCTGATAAACTGTACTGATTGTTAAACCTGATATGATGCTGAGGTTCCCCGCTGCAGTCCCCAAATAAATAGATGACAAGCAGTAATTAATTGCATATTTATCTTCTTGAAAAAAAAATCCAGCAATCATACGGATTTGTCTAAGCAGGAAATGGTCAAGGGTTTTACTACTGGTAGTAAAACTATACACTAAATTTCAGAACTCTCCATCTGTTAGAAAAAAAGTTATCTTGTCCAAAAGCACCGACCAATGAAATTGCTTAGCTTTGCTATATATAATGTTCATCGTCGAATTTTGTCAAGGCATTCTCCTATTGAACACCTATACATACCAAGTTTTAAAATTCTATTAGAAGTAGTGCTTTTGTTTCTCCTAAAGTGAGACGAGAGACGTTCGGAAACATTTTAACAGACTTTTGCGTTCTTCGAAACCCGGGTCCCAATGATTAATGTCAGCCGTTAAGAGAATAAGTCGTCTTAACCATGAAGATTTAAATAGATTGGTCTCCCTTGCATAAAGTGAAATCCTAATACAACATTAAGGTAATGCTCGATTCACAGTTCCGGAATTAAATTCCAAAACTGGTCTCAATCGAGTGAAAAGGAGTTGTCGGAGTACATGTGTCGACTGTATAAAAAAATATCTCAACCAATCATGACAGATGAAACATATTTTTTACCTAGGAATACGTCACACCACCTCAGCAGTCGGAACTGCCAGAACTCGATTGTAATTCTGTCGATTCGGAACATTCGGGACTGTGAATCGAGCATCTCCTCAGTAATTAACCATTTAATATAAACACTATCACAAATGCATGTGGAAAACAGTCGCTGAGTTAATTTCTCACTACGTTTCAATAAGTTCTCAAATAATATAAACTCAATAATTGTTTTCCATATAAATTTGTGTCTGTGTTTACATTGTATGAAACCTTTTTTTGCCAACGGCACACATTGGAACACGTAAACAAATGATGGCACACCTGGCTAAATACATAGGAAAAATATTTGAATTTTGCAAAATTATAACACGGCAAGTCATAGACAGCATAGAACCGTAGACACAGAGTAGTCATAGAAACATAGAATGGTTCAAACAAAACAGAGAAAAACACAACTATGGACACAATAAAACACTTGATTGTGATCAAGTGGTTTAACGCATTTTCTTAGTGTGCCGTTCCAAATTTCGCGGCACACTTAGAAATAACTCACGGCACACTGGTCGAGAATCACTGGTTTAAAGTGAAACAATGAAGAAATCGCCATTATAAGAAGGGGGGGGGCAGGGTTATTTCCCCAGCCAAACATGTCAACAAAAATTTTCCGATTATCTCACCACGTACGTTATTATGTGTTCCAAGAAAAAAAAATTCCAGCGCAACTTTGTTCTTAACTAAGCACACGTCCCAAGCAGGGTACAGGGCTTGCTTACCAACCTAAAGTCTATTTCTACTTCAAACAAGATGGCTGGCATTTATTTACCACATCTTTTGATACATAAAAGACATTCTAAAGGCAGAAAAAATCCCTTAGAAACACATTCTGGAGAAGTATGCTATAGAAAACTTCGCTTCTACCCTAAAAACATTTATTAATTTACCAATTAGTAGAGAACACAAACACACGAGCTACTTTAAGATCATGCTCTCTCGCAATTGTTCAGAATGTTTGGATGTACTTTAGATCAAAATAGACTCAGTTTACCAGTCACAATGTGCTTAGACTGCTACTTGACTTGTGCTTACGTAAAAACGGTTTTGATAATTTTCTAGAGACGGTATTTTATAAAGATTGTTAAGTGAGAAAAAGTGAAGCACAACTTTGTGCTTACTTTAAAAATTTTCTAGGAACCGGTGCGGCGTTTTGGATTCTCTAGATGTTACAATTTTTATCTGATTTTGATGAAACTTAAAACATATTTATATACCAAACATCAAGGTTCCCGTAGATTCATGCATACCGGACCGGACCTTCCTTAAGCTATATTTAAGTTATATTGTTAAGACTTATTAAAATAAGGCCTTAAATAGGCGGTATCTATAAACAGTCCGACCTTGATAAAGAATATTTCTATACATGAATTGTCATTTGCGGCCGCCATATTGAATTTGACGCAGGTCAATCGGAGTAAACAACATGGCCGCCTATAGACTTTATACTGTTAGGTTGATTTTTGTACGCCGTTAAAAACTGTCTTAATATTTGACTTTTAAACTTTCATACGTTTTTACTGATGACGGAGTGGGGCGATTTAACTTCAGATGACTTTTTAACTTAGAAAAGTGATGCTTTAAAGGCAATTTTAACAAGACATGGTGTATCGAAAAAACAATGCACGAACCTTTTATTTGTCAATATTTGTTTTGGTTTAGGTCAAGTCACTACCCTATTTGTAGGTGTAGTTGCTACATTTGTTTATCATTGTACAAATGTTTATCACTTGACTGTCTTTTTTTATCCAAGTTTAACAACAACTTTCCAGTAAATGAACAGCTAACTCATTTTTTTTTTTCAATTTAGTTTTTCCACAGTATTCTTTCATTTGATAACATATTTGAAATGATCTTAAGTTTCTCAACAAGATCCTTCAAACGAGCCCAGTTTTTAACTTCACAAAATCCTGGAAAACGATTTTGTATTAATAAATCAGTGTAAGTAACAAGAATATCAAATAGGAAGTACATTTAAATTGAATACAACAAAACAGGAAAAAGAAACATGTAAAGTAATGTTTTCAGGATATTGTTCTATTTAAGAACTAACAAAGTGTCATGTAAATCATCACTGTATATAGGTTTGTGTTAAAGATGCATACTGTAAACTGTGAGAACTGACTATATCTAATGCAAATCGTTGGTTTGGCCTCAATCTGATTAAAACAAAGATCCAATTTCGTTTTTTATAGTCCAAAATTTCGTTTTTACTTGTCTTTACTACTCTTGGATCTGGAGGACTTGTTATTTAACTCGTGTTAAGCCTGAAATGAGGCCAATCAAATGGTCTGTCGAATCAACCGTTTGACGTTTTCATGCGTGGAACTGTGGGTAGATATTACCAGCCAATGACGTCTATACTAACACCAGCTGATAGAAATCAAAACAAAACAAAAGTAGATTTTAAAAAGCATGGCGGTCGCTAATTGGTTAATCGAATGACTGACGTTATCGGGTCAAACGTCCCGTGCTTGATACCTGACGTCATAGAACGTGAGCTCCCACTATAACTTGTTAGATCTACATGAGTGTAGGCCATCGAAGGTATAAAAAACGAAATATAGATCTATATTTTAATTAGATTTGTTTAGCCTCAAATGTTATATAAATCATTTATTATCATGCCAAACCCCAATATCATTCCCAGAGGCAGCCGCGGAGCCCTCTGACGAATTAGACCGTCCATTCTGACCTCTGATTGGTCAATCTTTTTGGGTCGATTTCTCGAAAACTAGAGGTCTGATCCCCGTTTCGTTTGTTGTAAAATGATACTTGAGTCAAAGTCAACTCGCTGACATAAAAATTCAAGTTTTTGTAAAGATCTATTTTTCTACGCGTGGGTATATTTTTAAATGATTCGGTCATCCAAGCACGTAAAATCAGGGGAGTACGACGCAAATAAACGCGAAATTTCGCGCGTAGGAATTACATGTCACCTTCCGGGAAAATGGCTACCCCGATTCATCAGAGAAATTTCTTCAAACATTTTTCTGGTTTCGAGATTGGCCAAACCCATATTGAACCCGCTTGATGATCAGATCATTTTAATTTTCAATGGATTAAAACATGATTGCCAGTTAATAATTTAATTACAAACAGGATAATTGAGACTCTGTAGTTCTTCAAAACTGCTCAGATTAAAGTAATTTGACTGAAATTTTCAACATATTATCTCATTTAACTATTATAGCGAGAATTGTCAGCTCTTTATCTTACAGAATGGTTCTTTAATAAATTATGGCCTGATGTACAGTTCATGACTTATTTCTTACAATTTGGGACGGGTGGGTAAAGGTTGCAGATTCCAGCAACTATTTTAATTATATTGTCAAGATGTTGAACCATTGTTAGCGACAGTTAATAATGAGGTACTCTAAAGTGTTTCATTCTGCATTTAGCTTCTTCAACATAAAATCGTCTATTTGCAATTTCTTTGTTTTTTTCCACCTCTTCTCCCAGGGGGAACAATTGATTGCGCTTGCAGTAGTGCCAACTCGGCTACAATTGGTAAGCCTTTATCTGCCATTATTTTATCATAATGATGTCAAGAGAACCTGAATGTGAGGTTATATACGTATGCCACCCCAACACTCTGAAACAAAATGTATCTTTCCAGAAGGATTTATGCTAATTAGAAATTTGGATGTGCGAAGGTGCTTATAATCACTCCAGGTTTGTGACTGTACCTCTAAACTATCTGCTGTCTCCAAAAATACTTCACTGCAATCCATTATGTGTCTTTCGTCAGAATATTTTAGAAAAAAAATGGAATATTAGATTTAACAATATATTTATCAGGGTTGAAAAAAAGTGAACCTAATACCCGAGATAAAATATGCAACCGCGTGGTTAGCGTACGAGACATGCGAACAAGAAACACTGAAGCGATGTCCCCAAATCCTTGCGCAATTTCAATGTCATCAAAAATTCTTTATTCCGTGACAATACCGAATGTGTTAAGAGTTTTTATCAACAATATCAAATATGATGTTGAAAGATTTGATAGTTGGAATGCCAGTGTAGAACTTAATGTTTTTGTCAGCGTTAACATCATGAATTGATTTTAATAATTTTGCTTTGTTTTCAGCCAATTTTGATTTGCTTGTAAGTAGAGGATCTCGGTGTCTTTATTATAGCCTGCACATTCGCTGGATAAAAAATAGCCGTGGTCTGTAGTATTATGTTCTTTTTCTGCAAGAAATCTCTCAGTGCATGTTTTAATTTGACTTTGGAATACAGCTAGCACTGTGTTTATGGTACAATGTACATGTAGTGTCAGCTGTGGCAAGAACTGATTCATTTGGCGAATAAAGTACAATCAACGTGAACAATAGTAGGTAAAGATTCCAAAATTGCCTTAAAACAGAGGTGGGGAAGAACGGTATTTTCATACTGCAGATATTATAAGGCCGGATGGGAAATGTCAGTGGATATTGACCGCTCAAATGCGGTCCCTAAAGGAACTAGGAGTGCATGTGTCAACTCTGCACCAGTTCGTGGTGGCACGGCTTGAGTGTGAACCCGTCGTCCAAGTTCATCCCAACGGTGTTCGATCGCGTTCATGTAGGGAGACATGGCGTGGTTTCGGTTCCCCGTGGGGTGTGGTGTAGCCGGTCCAACCTGGTGTGGTTTTTCCCCGGGTCCTTCGGTTTCCTCCTACTGCTA
Organism: Patella caerulea; assembly: GCA_036850965.1. Lineage (NCBI taxonomy): Eukaryota > Metazoa > Mollusca > Gastropoda > Patellidae > Patella > Patella caerulea. Next base: position 32,498,184 of record JAZGQO010000015.1, on the reverse strand, counting down.
AAGAGCCCCTACGCACAAGTAAATTACTGGAAAAATCCGAACCCTGTGTTACCCTCAATTTGACCTAAATTGTATCGAGTGGACGTTAAACCACATTTCTCTCTGCTCACACTCTCGTTTGCGCAATTCATATATCATCAGTTGACTCTCCATTTTTGTAACTGTATCCCTGTCAGCACATACATGTCTTCATCGGCGTTTATTCCTGATATAATGTTGCGCAATAGTGTCTCATGTGAAAACGGGGTATGACGGCTTTTATCCCGGACAATTTTTCCACCAGTTTTTTCTTTGTGCTTTTGTATATTGCATTTCACAACATTCTTGCCGTATGTAACCAACGTACGAAAATTAAATGGTAGCTGGCTCTTTTATTCGTACGTACATAATGATAGTGTATATCTGAAATGGACACGACCGAAGCACAAAATAGTGCCAATATGCCGACGTCAAACTAGAGTTGTAGATGTTATTAAGACGTTATGGCTGTATAGAAGGCTATTGTATACAATGTAACATTGCGTCTCGTAATGTTGATAATGATCATAATGATAGTGTTGACATTTTGTTTGTTGATGTGACCTCGTGACTTGTGACGTTTAGATATCGTCATACGGATATCATGGCTATTCACTATGTCAGAGTCTCTTCTCTGCAGGTAGGGCCAGTCTGTCGTTAAGATTGCATTTTTGCATGGCACAATTGTAGGCTTTTGATACGGGAGAAGATAGTTTCTTTGGGAACGGTCTCTGAGCGGACGATGTTCACTGACAGTTCCTGTCGGCACTAATTGTTAGGTGCAATATGAAAATACGGTAAAATACCGCTCTTCTCCACCTCTGTTCTCCCGCTGTTTTATAACCCTTACCTTCTATTTTTCACCGCGATTCTTTATTTTCCACCTAATGTAATGATTTATCGCTATATTTGAGACAAATTTTCAATATCTCAACACTTTTTTCACGTTGAATTTAGGGATGAAATAAACATAGAGTTTGCCAATGTTCGTATCTCGTAATGGCTCTTCAGTTCAAACGTATTTTGTGTAGGTTTTTAATCGGATAATTCTACTTAAAAATAGTTTTAAGTCATTATAAATATGTACAAGCTGTGACAAGAAATGATGCCTTTGGCGAATAAAGTAGAATTAAGGTGAACAATAGTAGGTAAGGATTCCAAAACAGTCTTAGAACAGAGGTGGGGAAGAGCGATATTTTATTATTGCAGCTATATAAGGCCCAACAGGAACTGTCATTTGACGTCTTCCGCTCAGAGACACTTTCTAAAGGAACTAGGGAGGAGACATCGTACTGTTGAACCTTGGCTGTTCGGACACAACACTTGCTGGTGTGATATTTAATATATTCGCTATATTTTTTGTGTTATATTTTCTATGAAGGGCAGGATTTTAGAAAGGCTATTATAGCTCAATCTTCAACCCTTCTTAAATAAAGTAATTATTATTATTCCTCTTGGTACCCCCCCCCCCCGTACAATTAAGTGACCTCATCAGGCTGATGATACAGACAGGCAGGCTTCAGGTAATTAGGCTTGTCTACAGCAGCAAATACTGCCAAACAATCTGATGCACAACGAAGGTACACCTACCACAATCCTGTACGACCTGTCTCGATTACTTCGCGCAACGTCCAATATTCAACCACAGTTTGTTCATTTTGGACTTGTCAGACAATCCAGCCTTTAGTAATGCGCTTAATTATCCTAAAAGGACCACACTTAAGGAGTTTCTTGCCAATTATAAACATATATAACAGTATGTTACTAATCTGGATAAGAGAATTTAACCAAACGGGTTTTGGGGTCTGACTTAAAAATTGTGGAAGTTTGAGATTCATTAATGTTTACTGGTAACTGGTTCTAAAGGCGAGGTGCGGCAGACCAAATCATCAATTACATTATACCCCTTTACACATTCGGGACTATCTAAAATGAAAATCCAAAACTAAAAAAATACAAATTATATTTTGGTGGAGCGAGGCAAAAACGACGTCAATGCTTGTGTGTTGTTTTTTCGATGTTATTTGGTATGTGCATGCATGGAGCCCCCCCCCCCCGCATTATATAAAGGAGAAGATAACTGGATGTGTTGAACATTTAGGTCATTTGCCAAGAAAGTGGAAGTGTACCTCAGCAACAATAAGGCCCCGTTGATGATTGGGAAGTAGGTATCGTAGAGCTTCACAAAAGCCATGTGCTGATACATGGCATTCCAGCATGAGTGCGTTTAACCAGTCCAGTAAGCCAAGCTGATATGCTATCATGCTATCGCTGGACGTTTAGGAGATGCTGGCCATAATAAATGCTTTAATAAAGTTTCTGCCTCTCCCTCACAGCCACAAAGCTCGACGTTGCGTTTGTGTTGTCTACCTGAAAAAATTTTAAGATGATAATGTCAATTTGTTTAAGATTCAAGAAGTTGATGATTGGGAAGTAGGTATCGTAGAGCTTTACAAAAGCCATGTGCTGATACATGGCATTCCAGCATGAGCGCGTTTAACCAGTCCAGTAAGCCAAGCTGATATGCTATCATGCTATCACTGGACGTTTAGGAGATGCTGGCCATAAAAAATGCTTTAATAAAGTTTCTGCCTCTCCCTCACAGCCACAAAGCTCGACGTTGCGTTTGTGTTGTCTACCTGAAAAGATTGTAAGATGATAATGTCAATTTGTTTAAGATTCAAGAAGTTGTAACCTTATAGATTAATACCGGAATTGGGTTGAACTGGAATGGAATGAAATGAAATGCTCCCAAACTGGACTAATGAAGACGGGCATACGCCATACAGTGTGCTATGAGGGAAATTTTGCCCGTGCAGCGGCGCTACACTCTTATATCGAATTCCAACTGCCAAGGGATCTTTTACGTGCACGCCAATTTGTACACGGGACCTTGGTTTTCGTCCCATCCTAACGACTTGACAGCTGTCCTTGTCGGGTTCTCCGTCCTGCATCACTGACAATGCGAAACCACACCGGAAGATCCGAATGAACTTTCTCAGACAATGCAGGGATCGAAACCTGACCTCCGGGCTAGCAAGCTAGTGTCCTACCCTCCCAATGGTAATGACAACTGAGTTGATTTATCCTGTTCGCTTATGCCATACAATCATTTTTCTGGCATTTAATTCAGATAAATACTATAAACAAACCTCTACTGCCCAAGATAATCATGCCCTTGTCATAGATTGTGCCACATTCATGATTATCCTTGCGATTCCAGTGTTTGGTTTCTGGGAAATACCCAATAAAAACTCCATTCTGAAACATAATATATTAAAATTTATTCATATCTACTACAACGCGATGACACTAGTTTTGAGTTGAGATACAAGAATATTCTCGCAAACACATGGTTATGGAAAATATCTTTTTTACATACCTTGAATATTTCAAACATATGAAGATGCCTGGAATTGTTTGCTTCATCTAAACTTGCTCAACAATTTATCGCATCACAATCCTATAGGTTCCACCTACCTGCAATTCCTCGCATTTATTGCAGTGGTAGGTTTTTGGCAGATGTAAACCTGGACGCCAATGGCTTCTTAATTTGGCATAATTGACGTCCAGGCCCCTGTTTTTGACTCTTTTTTTTAGAAAGTATTCACTTTTCCCTGTAGAAAATATGTCATTGTTGAAATAGTTTAAAGTTCCAATTTCATATTTTCTAAGAAAGTCAAAACATAATTATTTCTATGTCTTTTGCTCGAAAGGTTGTCAACTCACTATTATACGCCATTATACGGTCATGGGCAAAATTTTTGGGGCATTACAAAGGGTGACACAGGGTGATTGAGGAAATAGTTACTCAATTACCTCCCTTGTTTTCCCATTCCTCTCCATGGACGGCCATCTTCAAACGTTTGAATTTGAAGTTGAAAATGATATTTTTGCCAATTTCTCAACTGGCAATATTATAGTGAATTATAGGATTAATAGGATTATTCTTTAACAAGGTAGGACTGTTTATAGGTTCAATCTATTTTGGGGCTTTATTTTAATACATTTTAAAAATATAACTTAAAAAAATGCTATTGGAGCTTTAAGGCATAATTCGTGTCATAAATTATTGTGAATTCTATAATTTCATTAGCTTACACTCCTAATATTATAGGTTGATACCGATTGATGTGAAATGTGAAGTGGTATAGGATGTAAGCTGCACTGACTCGTAAATGACACCCATCGACTACACCACTTTAGTATATATAGCTAACTGCACAGTCTTCCATTTATTAGCCTATAATATTAGCACATTCACACAGGCCTAGATCTGAAATGAACTGGGCCTAGGCCTACTTATCTACACGCGGGCCTTTACCAGTGTGATATTTATGATGGAAATTTGCACAGCGGTGCTACGATCTACTAGGCCTATTCCGCCAAGGGTTCTTTTGTGTGCATGCCAATGTGTAGCCTATACGACCTCGGTTATCATTATTTATTGCATTACTAACGAGTTAGACTAGTGTGTTGATTTTCTGTATCACCACCGCCTTCATTGTCTAAATTGAGGTAACTTGAGCTAGCCGACGGACTTTCGGCACCAGTTACATTATTATTCCTTGAGTTTAATCATTGGACTAATTTTACTTTATGTTTAGGTAAACGAAGTATGATGATTTTGTTTATCGTGGTATAATAATGCCGACTTTCCCCATCTTGGATCATGTTCAACGGGTTGGGTGAAAGTAGGTCGTACAAGACGTATTCATACATTACCCTAGAAATGGTTCCACTACTGCTGTCTTCCTTCTTACTCCAATCGCAGTAGTGGTTTTTCCTACAGAGTTCCTTTGCGCAAGTTTTTTTTTAGTCAAATGACTACAAAAAGTTTACTGGCCTATAGCTCGCTTAATTTACAAATAAACTGGCCCAAAGCAGTACTGCACATAGCTTAACATGTAATAAATCAATTCTTATTGAAATAAAGGTGAGGCCTTACCGCATAATTATATGATTTGATGAAACCCCTCTCCTACGCGAAATTTGAACTGGCCGACCGTCATGGCCGCAAGTAGTTCAGCTCTGAACGTACTCAGTCTCATTACACTCACCTGAACGTTCAGGGGGTGCCCGATTCAATCAATGTCGAAAATAATTTGAACCCCAGTCAATTTTACTGGGCAACTTTTCACGGCTAAACGGTCGCGTGTCAGTCCCCGTGAACGCCTGAACAATGTAAATGAACATCTTAGTGAGAAAATAAGACCTTGCTTACCTAGCTAGAGCCAGTATGGCCGAGACAACACGCTGTTAAAAATACGTCCCCTCTTATCAAGTTAACTTTTCGGCGCCATGACACTCTAAATATAGGTCAACGTCCAGATTACGTCCAGATTTAGGAATGCCGGTCATACAAGACGAAACGAAATTTAGGTAAATGTTGGAATCTTTGAAAAAGACGATTAGAATCTTCAGTCATTTATTGCTTTGCCCATGTTTTAATATTACAATAGAATAAAACAAACATTCCAGGTGTATAATGAAGGATAAACCCATTTACTCTCAGATTCCGTATTTATTGTAGCTTGTTTCTTAAGTTTTATTTTTTTTTTTTCAAAAAAATAAAAATTAAAATAAAAAAATACAGAAATAACAAGGTTGTTTATTCTTTAGAAGAAAAAGAGGAAAAATATATGTTAAACAAAACTTTCTAAAATAAAAATGACACATATGCATATAATGCAAATGTCAATGAATAAATATATGGATTTAAATTATTCTCTACAAAACTTGTGCCTAGTGCACCACACAAATATCTATAGAATAAATACATAAATACAAGGATTTTAATTTTTCTAAACTATACCATTACTGTAACATCATATGGGTAGTAATATTTATCCAATTAGGTATGTACAGAGTAATGAAACTAAGATCAAACCTGAAAATTCAGGCCAACATTTCTGGCTTGGTTGGACATTTACACACATTTCTACAGTAATTACAACACATACAAAGAAGACATTTACAACATTTATTTACAGGGCATCCTTTGCACAATTTGCTTGACATCTTATGCCAATCATCAGATAAGGCAAGCGGCCCAACTGCAAAAATCTTAAGTACAGTATATCTGACACACTCTTTACCAGAAGCTCTGCTTATAACATCGTCTGATGTTTGATCCGATCTGAGACTTCTGGGGTAACTTGATAGAAAAAGAGAAAATGCTGTGAAAGTACATTAAGCAGTTTTAAAGAAGAATTGTTAAATCAATGATAAGCCAGTTTTAATTTGTTCTATTTATATGTATATATATATATATATGTATTTGTGACATAGGAGTTTAGTTAAGAATAATCTAAATAGTTGTATGTGTGATTTAGAGAAAAATTAAAATCCTTGTATTTATGTATTTATTCTATAGATATTTGTGTGGTGCACTAAGCACAAGTTTTGTAGAGAATAATTTAAATCCATATATTTATGTATTTATTCATTGACATTTGCATTATATGCATATGTGTCATTTTTATTTTAGAAAGTTTTGTTTAAGAGTTTAACATATATTTTTCCTCTTTTTCTTCTAAAGAATAAACAACCTTGTTATTTCTGTATTTTTTTATTTTTATTTTAATTTTTTGAAAAAAAAAAATAAAACTTAAGAAACAAGCTACAATAAATACGGAATCTGAGAGTAAATGGGTTTATCCTTCATTATACACCTGGAATGTTTGTTTTATTCTATTGTAATATTAAAACATGGGCAAAGCAATAAATGACTGAAGATTCTAATCGTCTTTTTCAAAGATTCCAACATTTACCTAAATTTCGTTTCGTCTTGTATGACCGGCATTCCTAAATCTGGACGTTGACCTATATTTAGAGTGGCATGGCGCCGAAAAGTTAACTTGATAGGAGGGGACGTATTTTTAACAGCGTGTTGTCTCGGCCATACTGGCTCTAGCTAGGTAAGCAAGGTCTTATTTTCTCACTAAGATGTTCATTTACATTGTTCAGGCGTTCACGGGGACTGACACGCGACCGTTTAGCCGTGAAAAGTTGCCCAATAAAATTGACTTGGGTTCAAATTATTTTCGACATTGATTGAATCGGGCACCCCCTGAACGTTCAGGTGAGTGTAATGAGACTGAGTACGTTCAGAGCTGAACTAGGCCGCACGTTGCGTAATACGTCATTAGGCCTACTACATAAACAGGGCTATGCAGAGAAAAACTGTTCGGTAACTATTTTAAAGGTCAAGTCTTCACTCTTTATGATAGAATTACTTATTTTAATACAAACTGTAATGATGTGTGTTGACAATTGTGCGTTTGAACCTATTTAACTTGCGTAAGGGGTCTTAGACTGTACCAATTGTTACCTTAAACACATTTTAAGGTAACAAGTATAGTTACTAACATTACCCTAGTAACACACTGTCTTGTAAGTGACATTCACAGGCCACTTCTTAGGTAAATGGGGCTGTCGCTGTTTTTTGTTCAGTTCTCATTTATTAGCCCGTAGATAATTCGCCATTATTCGCGACAGCCTCATTTAAAAACTACAATAGAACTAGACCTAAATCAGAATGAAAATAAAACGAAATAGGGTTTAAAGTGCTACCTTTCTGTGCCGACATGGCTAATATTAATTTTAAAAAAAGGGGTTTTGTCCGGTCAGCAACGCTACGGCATAGCCTACTCTTACATCGAATTCTACCTGTCATGGGTGTTGATATGTTCTCAGAATATCAGTTTTCCGTTGAACCAAGGCTAACTTCACATTTTAATGTTTCCGTAAATAGCGAAGGCCTACTAATCGGTTTGGAATTGGATACAAATAAAATAGAACTAGGTCTAGATATTAAAATATAACATAATTAAATAAGTAGGGTTTAACGTCATACTATTCAGCATCGACTGGGCAATAATACAAACGAGCATGTATACAGTGTGCTAGGGGGAACATTTTGCCTACTCTTGTTAAATTCCAACTGTCAAGAATTCTTTTGCGTCAATATGTACACGGGACCTCGCCTTTTTAGTCCCACCTGAACTGGCAATAGTAAATTATAGGATTTTTCTTAACAGGATAGGACTGTTTGTAGACACATTCTATATTAAGGCTTTATTTAAATACATTTTATAAGTAACTTTAAAATATGAAATTCTCGCTTTAAAATGCCATATCTAGATTTATTAAATAAATAGAGTAGATTCTTCATTCAAGTAAATCTGGACCTGCAAGTCCGATCTCTAAAACGCGTATTTGGTCATTTTGGCAATCTGCGCTACAAAATCTAATCTTTCCATAAAATCTACATTATCATAAATGTTTACCTTCTACCAATTCCACTTATTACTTAAACATGCATTATGCAAGAGTAAAATCTGCCTATTGTAGTCTTTCTTTGTGTCTATTCAGACCATAATCAAGTCTCGATGTCGAGATTTTTGTTGGATTGTAGTTCGATTAGCTGAAATATTTTCCTTCGTGATTTACCAATAAAATTTGATAACGGAGACTACTGGTTTTGTCTTACCAACTTTAGTAATGATGACCGAGGCTAAGTAGAAATTCCATTCGCTTAGTTCTAAGTTAATAGTTGATCAATTTGATTGAAATTTTCAGCAAATTGCCTTTATATTGGCTAGTTTTTATACGCCCACATTTTCATGTGGACGTATTATGTCGTCGCCCCTGTCCGTCCGTCCGTCCGGACGTCCGTCCGTCCACAATTTGTTTGTGGACTCTCTACAGGTCACAATTCTTATCCGATTTTGACGAAACTTGAAATATAGGTTTATCCCCAAAAGATCTCGGCTGCTTTCGATATTGGCATGTATCGGATCAAAACTTCATGGATTATGGCCCCTGATTGTACGAAAAATCACGTTTTTAGCTTGTGGACCCTATAGAGGTCACAATTTTGAACCGATTTTGATGAAACTTGACATGCATGTTTGTAACACAAAGATCTTGGTTCCTTTCGATATTTGCGCCTATCGGAATGTAATTTCCTGAATTATGGCCCCTGATTGTCCGAAAAATCACCCTTTTTAGCTTGTGGTCCCTCTGGAGGTCACAATTATTATTCGATTTAAAAAACCGTTTGATTATATCACCGTTACACCCTAAGGAAGGTTGAGTTCAAATTTCGGGAAAATCGGACGAAAATTGCCATACAAAATGGCCGCCGTTTGTACGCGAATACTGTTAAAAAATGGTATATCAAGGTTGTGGACCCTGTGGAGGTCACAGTTTTGATTCGATTTTGATGAAACTTGAAATTCATGGTTATAACCCAAAGATCTTGCTTCCTTTCGATATTTGCGCATATCGGATCGTAGCTTCCTGAATTATGGACCCTGATTATACGCAAAATCGCCTTTTTTTTAGCTTGGAGGTCACAATTATTATTCGATTTAAAAAACCGTTTGATTATATCACCGTTATACCCTAAGGAAGGTTGAGTTCGAATTTCGGGAAAATAGGACGAAAATTGCCATACAAAATGGCCGCCGTTTGTACGCGAAGACTGTTAAAAAATGGTATATCAAGGTTGTGGACCCTGTGGAGGTCACAATTTTGATTCGATTTTGATGAAACTTGAAATTCATGGTTATAACCCACAGATCTTGCTTCCTTTCGATATTTGCGCATATCGGATCGTAACTTCCTGAATTATGGCCCCTGATTATACGCAAAATCGCCTTTTTATTAGCTTGGAGGTCACAATTATTATCTGATTTAAAAAAACGTTTGATTATATTACCGTTACACCGTAAGGAAGGTTGAGTTCGAATTTCGGGAAAATCAGACCAAAATTGCCATACAAAATGGCCGCCGTTTGTACGCGAATACTCTTAAAAAATGGTATATCAAGGTTGTGGACCCTGTAAAGGTCACAATTTTAATTTGATTTTGATGAAACTTGAAATTCATGGTTATAACCCAAAGATCTTGGTTCTTTTCGATATTTGCGCATATCGGATCGTAACTTCCTGAATTATGGCCCCTGGTTATACGCGAAATCCCCTTTTCTTTAGCTTGTGGTCCCTCTGGAGGTCACAATTATTATCCAATTTAAAAGAACGTTTGATTATATCCCCGTTACACTGTAAGGAAGGTTGAGTTTGAATTTCGGGAAAATCGGACCAAAATTGACTGCCAAAATGGCCGCCGTTTGTACGCGAATACTGTTAAAAAAATGATAAATCATGGTTGTGGACCCTGTATAGGTCACAATTTTAATTTGATTTTGATGAGGAAGGTTGGGTTCTAATTTCGTGAAAATCGTACCAAAATTGCCGGACGAAATGGTCGCCGTTTGTACGCGAATAGTGTAAAAATATGGTATATCATGGTTGTGGACTCTCTACAGGTCACAATTCTTATCCGATTTTGATGAAAAGTCACATTTCTAGGTTGTGTACCGTCACACCATAATCATTGTCGGTTTCGAATTTCATTAATATCAGACTGGAACTGACCAACTAAATGGCTGCTCCCAATACAGTATGAAATACAGGACTTAGAGATGTAGGAAAAATCACTTTCGGTATTGCTTGTTCTGTCCATCTCTCGAAAATGTGGGCGTATCCTGCCTGGCAGTGCCAGCCTATCTTTAAATATTGTAGTGAGAACTGCCAACTCGTTATCGAATCTCCCATAATGTATCTTTAATTACTTTGTACATAATTCAACCAATAAATTAAACTGATCTCCACAAAAATCAATAAATTATAAAACTATGTTTTGTTATAGATTGCACCACGCGACAATAGCCACTCAGTAAATAATAAAGCAATGCGAAAGATTTCTCTCTCAGTCACATTAGCGAAATAGAATGTAATAGAGTTTAGCTTCCTGCTGTTCTACTCCGAACTGGGCTAATGACGACGGAGAATCACAAAATTGGCAAAAGGTTAAAATTACAGAGATTTAATCAAAGATCTGGCATCTTGTTTGCGCTTTCATCCGATCTGAAATGAAATTTATACAACTTTTGGCATTTCATCTAAATTTTTATTTCATGGTTAAATGTCTGAAAAATTCATTATTTTCAAAAACGGCTATTATTATTAATACTTGTACTCGTGATAATCTGCTACAAGATATTAAAGTCGATAATCGTCTCCGGTGTTCCATGGCTTGTTCACAAGACACCGATTGTAGAAGATATCTTTATTGTAAATCCGATTTATCATGTAAAACGTATCTAGATGGAACAGATTGTATTTTACCTGATAATTCGGGTCAATGTTCCTGTTATAGAAAGGTAAGTTGGAAGTTAGTAACTCATTAAAGCCCCAATACCACTCTTGTAACTGAATAATATGTCCCAATCTTCATTCTGGTCAACAAATCGTATTATTTTAGAATATTCCAATTAAATGATGATATAAATTTCATCTTAACACACCTATTTTAAAAAAATTGGAAAAATTCAACCAATTGATTTGAAAAGTCTAACGTAAAAATTTTCAAATGTGAGATGGATTTTAAAATATTTTCGAACCCTTTGGACAAGTAAAATAGGTTGTAATGGATAATTTACACAACAGGACACTTAAACATCTAGTACTTAGAATAAGGGTATTATTTATTTTCTGGAGCTACCAAGCCAGCATGAATGTTATTGTCCCTTTAATGTAAAAAATAATTAATGGTACTTTAGGAGTCGGGTGAATGTTATTGTCCCTTTAAATTTCCGATTTTCCTGAGCGTTCCTATCATGTTGACTAAACCGCTATTGTTCGAATTATACACGAGGCCACTGCCCAGATATAACCGAGTTTCTGTTCAACAGTCGAAACGGGCAACATTGATACTTCTTTTAATGTTTCCAAACATTCTTAATTCAAAAAGAAGATATGAGAAATCCAATTTACTGCTTTATTTTGAGCTCCAAAATTTATATGTTGCTGTGATTAGTATGGGATATTCTGTTGTGATCTGATGAGCACTGCGCCATGCGTGCAGATTTGCCCGGCTACGTCCTATCGTTATATTATAGAGGGTAAGGGGGCTGGATGGCCGAATGGTCAGCGTGCGCGCGCTGTATCATACTGGCGTTGTTTTAAATTCCCGGTTGTACGCGGCAAGGAGTAGGGTCGCCTGTCCAGCCTCGTGTATTCGAAACCACGACAGGTGACTCAATGGCATGCCGTATGATACAGCTCGTACGCTAACCATTTGGCAAACACTCACCCACGGGAACGACTATACATTGTCCGTAAGGCTCAGCTCGTACGCTAACCATTTGGCAAACACTCACCCACGGGAACGACTATACATTGTCCGTAAGGCTCTAGGCTCTGAATCAATGATAAGTGGAACCCGGGAACTTCCTGGTTAGCGAGCCAACATCTGAGTCACACTGAAATGGAGTTGAACGTCCAACTACTCTGCTCCTAACTGGGCTAATGAAGACGGACATACGCCATAAAATGTAAAGGAAATTTTGCCCGAACAGTCGCACTATGACCTTCTCTTGTATTGAATTCAAACCGTCAAGCGAACCTTTATGTGCCCGTCTTCCATTAGTCCAGGTTAGGTGCAAAAGAGTAGGACGTTAAACCCCATTTCATTCCATCCTTTATGTGCCCGCCAATATTTAACTTGGCAAAGGTTGTTTTTAGAAAGTAAGTGAAGACTTAAAATGAAATTGTAGGAAATATATTAACCCTGACTAATGTTTTAAAAATGACAACATTAGGAAAGTGTGATTTTACAAATAAGAGCAAAATATGTTAACCGCAGCTGCAAACGGTGTTATTGGTTATAAAAACGAATACAGTCTTAAAGGGACAATAACATTCTTGCTGGCTTGGTAGCTCCAGAAAATAAATAATACCCTTATTCTAAGTACTGGATGTTTAAGTGTTCTACCTGTTGTGTAAATTATCCATTACAACCTATTTTACTTGTGCAGGGGGTTCGAAAATATTTTAAAATCCAAGTCACATTTGAAAAGGTTTACGTTAGACTTTTCAAATCAATTGGTTGAATTTTTCCATTTTTTTTAAAAATAGGTGTGTTAAGATGAAATTTATATCATCATTTAATTGGAATATTCTAAAATAATACGATTTGTTGAGCAGAATGGAGATTGGGACATATTTTTCAGTTACAACAAGAGTGTTATTGGGGCTTTAACATATACTTATGGAAGAGCAATTACTGATTTATTTCGGCGACGTTTAGAGGTGTATTCTCTCAATGTTTTCAAAAAAGTGCAAAAATAAATGTGTTGGTCAGTTCTATACGAGCAATATCAACAAATGAAACCAGGAGAGATAGCATTTTGATACTGCACTTGCTTGAAAACGTCGCCTAAATAAATGAGTATTTGCTATTCCTTTAACGATGCATTATGGGAGATTAGATAAAGAGCTGACAGTTCTCAATATCATAGTTAAAAACTAGATAATGTAAAGGGAATTTGCTGAAGATTTCAGTGCACTCTGATCTGAACAGAAAAATTGGCGATTGAATTTTCGGCCAAACCTCGATCACCGTTACTAAAATTGGTACGATAAAATACATAATCTCGATTATCCATTTCATTATTCAATCATGCAAGAAAGTTGATCAGCAAATCGGTTCCTAATCCAGTAAATACTACAAGCTGACAATGACATCGTTGATTATGGTCTGGATAAGTCAATCAATGCCTGATTAATAATTTAGACAACATGTCAGGACTAAAGAAAGACCTGCAATAGGCAGATTTAGCTCTTGCATAATGTATATTAAGTGTGTGTTATATTTTATAGCTATATCCACTTGTCGAATGCCTCTAGGATTATGATAGAGTTCACCATTTCTCTTAATAAAATAGGCACTCCGGTTTCCTCCCACTGCTAAAGACCCCTACGCGCAAGCGAATTATTGAAATAAAAATTGAACCATATGTTAGTCCCAAAATGACCTAGTTTGTGTTGAGTGGACGTTAAACCCCATTTCTCTCTCGCTCTCTCTCTTAATAAAATGTCAGACGAATTGTTTTGTTTGAAAAAAAAAGATCATACCGGGTGATGTTAACAAGAAAAAAATGAACAAATAATTTTTTATAGAGAAGTTTATAGGCCATTGTCTATGTATCATTTTACAGAAAATTGGGTGTTATAAAGGGATATGTACTTGCCCCCTTGGTTACTATGGTAACAACTGTCAGAATGTCATAAAAGGTAGGATCTTAATGTTAATGGCTTTTCCTAAATTGAAATGAATTCTAATTCAAATTTTGGAACGAATCAATTTTTATATGGATTGGGTGGCGACAAGCTTCCGATACGACATTGTGTCGTTCTCTGCTCGAACTGTTGGCGTTGGCTTTGTAAGACTTTTGCTCGCTTACCTGGAGGCTCTGTGTTCGATCCCACAGTGGAAGGTGGCTCAACCAAATGGTTTGCCCAAGCGCGTTGTATCATAGGGTAAATGGAGTCAACCGGTATGGTTTTGATTCCCCGACGCGCTAGCGAATTATTGAAATAATGTTGAACCTTGTTAGTCTCGAAGTGACCAAGTTGGTGTCGATTGGACGTTCAACCCCATTTCTCTCTCTGTGTAAAAGATCTCTTAGCCGAATTCGATGCAAGTCGTAGTTACACTGACCGGACATAATTTCCCGCATAGCTAGTACACAGTATCACATGTGTCCGATTTCGTTAGCCCAGTTGGAGCAGAACATTACGACGTTAAACCCCATTCAATGTTGTTTTGATAATTTTGTATTTACAATTTTGCCGAGTACATCGGGAACGGAGCCAAGCCTAGAACAATGTAAACCGACTATCATGCAGAGTTATGCCCCCCCCCCCCCCCCGTTGTCCACATGGCAATGAGGTAAAATTACAAAATAATCCGACTTGGCGAGGGGGAGGGGGGTATAACTCCGCACAAACACTAGGTGACTTTGGTCAGTCGTGTAGGCATTTAAATCAAATATGGTTCAACGTCCTACTATTCTGCGCCAACTGCGATAATGACGAATTTAATATTAATAATGTAACTGACGATATTTGTATTGTAACTAACGATATTTGTATTGTAACTAGCGATATTTGTATTGTAACTAACGATATTTGTATTGTAACTAGCGATATTTGTATTGTAACTAACGATATTTGTATTGTAACTAGCGATATTTGTATTGTAACTAACGATATTTGTATTGTAACTAGCGATATTTGTAATGTAACTAGCGCTATTTATATTGTAACTAACGATATTTCAGATTGCCGTGAGGGGTTCCATAGGAATATTATCCTGGGTTACACGAAACAAGTTTACATCCAGCCAGGTTCCGTACCATTTGAAATCGTCTGTCGTCCTGGGTCTGGCGGAAACACGATTATCATGAGACGAGATAGACATTGTCTACACGAAAACTTCAACAGAACAATGAACGAATATAAAACTGGATTTGGAAATGTTTCCAGGAACACGTGGATTGGTCTAGAGAAAATGTACGAAATACTCAGTCTGCAAAGCAGTGGATTTATGCTTGTCTTATCTGCCGTAAAATTAGACAAGTCAAAATGCCGGACTTCTTTTTCAGAGTTTCAACTAGGAAATGTTAGCACCGGATACAGCTTTGGTTATTTGGAGATAGTAGATGACCCTGATTTCGTGGGATGCGGTAACCCTTTCGGAGAACCATTTAAAAACAGATTCTCAACTTATGACCAAGATAACCCCGATAGTAATCGTTGTGCTACCAGATTTGGTGGTGGATGGTGGTTTGATACGTCTGTAAATTGTACCAACGGTTTCCTGACCGGATCCATGGATGGGTCTGGAGTTGGCAGTTTCCTTCCAGATGATTTGTCCAATCAACAATACATAAATATTATTGTTTCAATTAAATTCAAGCAACAATTGTAGAACTGGCCTCAAGTCCACAAAGCATTCACAGACTTAAGTTGAGAATTTACTCAACTTTCAATCACTGTTTATAAGATATATCTTTGATCCAGATACACAAAACTTGATGTATTTAATACATTTAAACAACAAAAGTTTTTTTTAACGGACTATATATACTATGATAGTTAAAATAAGGCGAACAATTTTGGGTAAATTCTCAACTTAAGTCTGAGCTTGCTTTGTGAACTCGGGGCCTGATTTCCCCTTTCTACAGTTTTTTTTTTATCAGAAGATTTGCTCACTCAGTAATTGTTTTATTTAGAGCCATGCACCGACTGTAGAGCCAATTTTCCACGTTTTATAGCGTTTACGTGTGCCTATTTTGCGGGTGTTTGGGGTCTAGTCCATGGGACAATAAACGTGGGCCCGTCTCAAAATAAGTAGTATACGTTTGCTCTTTATTAGGAGTCATATCTATAGCGTCTCTGTATAAATGTGCTTAATGTGTAATCGAAGACATAAACATTAGAAGACATTCGACAGGGCTTGGAACTTTACATTACATGGGCATATGATCATGTAATACAATTCATAATACAAGTTATTGCCTTATCAAATGTACCCTGTGTAATCCAGGGTACCGGGGGTTGGGATGTGCTCCGGGCACTCTGGTTGCCTCTTACTGCTACAGACCCCTACGCGCATGCGAATTATTGAAATGAAATTAAACCATATGTTAGTTCCGAAATGACCTAGTTTGTGTTGAGTGGACGTTAAACCCCATGTCTTTATTTTATTGTTTTTTTATTATCTATTTATTAGTTTTGAATATACTGATGGGGAATAGTTTGTATATTTTATGTTATATATATTATAAAACTGAATATCTATTGTAATGTGTAATAAAGATTTGTGTGCTTTGCAAATATATCTGAGAAGACCCCCCCCCCGCCCATCTCAAATAAAATAATTCTTAATTATATAAATTATAGAATAAAATATGTTGTACCCCTAATCTGCCACGAATCATTAATTTAATCGGGGAAAAACTATTTCAGCAATGGTTTAAATAACATTTAAAAATTTCAAGTTCCTTTAGCTTTTGCAGTAATTCATAAATAATGTCATTGTTCAGAACTAGACATAATACTACAATGCATAAATATTTACATAGTAACTTTCAGTGTTTATTGTCTATAGTTACAATTATCTGAGGTTCCAGGAAACTAACAAGAAACATCTATATACGTGTTTTAATCTGTGTATAATTTTTTAACAATTAAAGAGAAAAAAATATACTCGGATAGATCACGAAAATTAATAGATCATTGTTCCTTATTGAATATTCGAGCGAGAATTTATATATGTGAATTATATTTTTTAAATGTATTAAAATAAAACCTTTAAATAGATGGTCTATTATATAAACAGTCCTACCTTGTTGGAAAATAATCCTATAATTCACTATAGAAAGTTGAGGAATTGACAAAAATGTCCTCTTCTACTTTAAATTCAAACCTTTGAAGATAGCTATTGTATGGGGTAATAGACAAACAGGGGGGGGGGGGGTAATTGTGTTATTTCCGGTGTAAAGGGAATTTAAGTGTGAGAAATAATACCTGTGATCGTATAATAGTGATTTGACGATCTATTTAGCAAAGGACATAGAAATTATGTTTTCTCTTTCTTAGAAAATATGAAAATGAAATTCCCGCTTTAAGTCGAGGGTCGTATTTATCAATGACATGGTTTTCCATTATTTCTTTTTTTTTTTTTTTTTTTTTGATTTTACGTCATCAACTTTCATTTGTTTTAAATAAGTTAGAGAATTTTGTTGTACATTTAAATATCTGTTATATGATTAATTTTCAACTTTACAATCCCGTCGATGAGTACTTCTCCGTCAATTAGTCGCTTAAATATGTGCCCCTTTCGCCGATGTAAAATTGGTATCAACCATTACAAGTGTTTTTGTGTCACAGTTGATATTGTACTGGGCTTTAAAAGTGAAGCTACAAAAATGATATGTGCAGTTTGGCATTAAATGGTCCCAAGATTTACATCGAAGATCGAGACATTTAAATACGTATCAACCGATCAGTTTGATAGATGAACTGAATCTTGCTTCGGTTAGAAGGCTTTTCAGATTACATGAGAGTCAGTACGATTCTAAAAAAATGAACTTCTTCAAATTCCATTTGTGGTTGTTCTTTTATGTAGGATATTGTCCACGGCTCTCGTGCATTGTTTTAAAGATGCTGTGGGTAATGCTAGTATCCGAACTTTCTTTTACTTGAATAGCCCTCAGTGTTTGGCTATTTCATTTAAGTAACCTTAAGCCAGGCTGACACTTGCACGACTTTTGGCAACGACTTTGTCATGCCCATCAGTGTCCACATTGACACGAACTGGCACGACGAATTTACGCATAGTTTGCGCATTGTGTACGCACTTCCCGCATTGGCACGACGAGTTTGCGCAAATCGGACGGTGTCGTGCCGACTCGAGTTGTGCCAATGCGTGCCACGGAATCGTGTAAGTGTCAGCCTGGCTTAATATGATGCTCTTGGGTTTAATCGTGGCGATCCTATGTGGCCGTACAATATATTGCGGCAATCGCGTCGGATCGTGGACTCTATAGGGACAATCTTGTCGTAACACATATTATTGGAAATTATGCTAGGTTCCCACGATCACGATTCGAGCCACGATTGGAATCATGGTTTTAATCGTGGATCTTATCAGGTCGTAGTAAAGCCAGGCTGACACTTTCACGACTTTTGACCACGATTTTGTCGTGCCCATCAGTGTCCACATTGACACGAACTGGCACGACGAGTTCACGTATAGTTTGCGCATTGGTTACGCACTTCGCGCATTGACATGACGAGTTTGCGCAAATCGGACGGTGTCGTGTCGACTTGAGTCGTGCCAAGGAATCGTGCAAGTGTCAGCCTGGCTTTATCCTATCTAAACGTATCCGTACCTACCAGATCTTAATAATAAAATAATAATAATAATGAGACTTGTATTGCACTAAAATTCACACAACAAAAGGGGGATGCTCAAAACGCCGACCACACACTATCACGCAACAACACAATTTCACAAATTATAACGTTTGAAGAGATTGGTTTAAACGAACTAAGGTTCTTGAGTTTTAATGGTAAATTCTTCCAAAGAGTTGCAGAGGCGTAGGAAAATGACCGAGCACCAAATGTCTTTAAGATGTAACTTGGAGTCTTAAGTAGACATTGATCAGACATCGTAAAGATAACTTGGAGTCATTTTATTTTGGACACTGATTGGTAGGTTAGGCCCAAGATTTTGAAATCCTAAGCCAGTGGAGGGAATCAAGAACAGGGAATATGTGACATCTTTGTTTAGTTCTCGTTACGATTATGGCGCATTTATTCTTGATTTGCCGAAGTCTTTGAATTTGTTGCTTGGGGGTTCCCATAAAAAGACTGTTACCACAGTCCAGTCTAAAAATCACCATACACCGAACAAGTGTGGCAGCTGCATCCCCTGTGATAAGATGTCCGAAGGATCCAATATTTTGAAGGTCATAATGAGATATTTTACACCACTAACTGACATATGTTTCTATTGTTAAGAATTGGAATTCACATTTCCGCTTCCTTATTTAAAAGATGGAGCGAACGCAATGATAGATTCGTTTATATTTAGGGACTGTACTTTGTATTTTTAAGTCAAGATTGAGGACCAATAAGAATTGCTTCATTTTTATCAGAATTTAGTTGTAACATGTTATCGAGAGGTTTAGTGTAAAGACAAAATAGGATTGGTCCAAGAACAGACCCCTGGGGTATACCACATGTTAAAGTTACGGGAGTTAACACAGGTTGTCTTACAGCAACAGCTTGTGATCTTTGAGATGAGTATGAAGAGCACCAGTTTAAAAAGTGAAACTAATTCCATATTTAAACTCGAGACGCTATAATAGCACGGGTGTTATAGCCAAAATGCGACCGACTTATGCACCTAAAAGTTGCGAGTGACGCAATCGGGAGTGAGTTTTCTATGGAATATTGGGTTGGGGTAGGAGCGGTTTCAAATCTCGAACGCCATCCACAATCCCATCCCACAATAAAAGTAAACAAAATACAGGCTATAATATTAAGCGTCCCGGTAGAACATATATAGTATTGTTGAATTATATAGTTGTTCGCCGTCCGTTGTCTCGTCGGAAAGCAGTTTCATTTAAGTTCACATATAGTTTATGTCATATTAATTGTGCCTATAACACTGTAATTTTTAAAAAAATTTAAAAATTGATTCAATATCCTGGCATTACCAATCTGAATGACTATCCGCCGCAGTTAGTTAGGAACACCATAAATGAAACTAAAAAGAAAACCTCCATTGAACAGTCCAAGCCAGATAAACCCCCCATACGAATAACTATCCCCTTTCAAGGGAAGCTATCGTACCACATCAGAAGGCTACTCACAACCACAGGTATCCAAGTCATCTTTTCTACGGGGCGCACACTCAAAGACCACCTTAAGGCCAATGGGAAACTCCAGCCCACCATTCCACTGCCACCTAAAGGATGTGTGTATGAAGTTGTTTGCACGTGTGACAGTTTATACATTGGAGAAACTCGACAGCCCATACCTAAAAGAATCGCCCAACATAAGTCAAGGTCCTCCACAGCAGTCAGCAGTTGCCCAACACCTTCAGTCCAATCCAGGCCACAAAATCAAATCGTTTAAGACCCTAGCACAAAATCAACACAATGAAAAGACGCGGAAGATCATGGAAGCTATACACATCAGGAGATCCAAACCGAACCTTAATCGCGACACAGGAATATTCCTCCCAAGAGCATATGATGAATTAATTCTTAACTGATGTGTTCTTGCCTATATTCTCCAAAGTGCGTAGTTTATTTTATTCGCGAGTGTGTGAATTATTTGTGTAAATACTCTCTACCTATTTGCAGAACTAAATCTAATGGAATGTGTGTGTTTAATGAGAGGATGTGTGTAGGACTATAATTATTTAGGAGCCTGTGAATAGGACTGAGGCCCGACTTTCTAAATACTCATAATTCAATAGTTATACCCTATTTAATCCTGGTCATGTACATAATTATCATTTAGTAACTGGTCAACTATTTCTTTTATTTTACCTGTGCAAACTGTGTTGGTGTCAATCAGATGGAAGAGGGTGGGACTATAAAGAAGGGGTGTGCGGGTTGTCTTGTTTTGTGTGTATTCAATTTTCTCAACTTATATGGTCCAAATAGTTATCCCCATTTAATTTATCTGGAGTTACTAGTTTTCCGATGTTCTCACGTATGGTTTCCCTTTTGTTTGTTGTTTATGCTGTTATTACTACTCATTATCAATCGGCTACTATCCCTTTGATGTAACCTAGTTCATGTATGGTTTCGGTTTTATCATGATTGGTTGTCCTAGTTGAACAATGTATCCCTACTATTACTTATTAATATCCCTTTAATGTTAATTAATGCCAATTATCAGTGGCCTCACTAATCCTTTATATGCACCTTGCCTTTGATCATGCTGTTATATGCCTTTGATATTGTTGTTGTCATGCATGGTTTCAGAATTGTTGTTATTGCCTATCTATATATAATTGCCATACACATTTGTTACTGCACTTGCTTGAAAACGTTGAGAGAATACTCTTCGAAACGTCGCCTAAATAAATCAGTAATTGTTCTTCCATAAGTATGTGTTATAGTTTAACACCAGTGGTACTACAAACTGGGCAGTTCACTATAATCGTGAATAGGATAGTGCTGAGACAGTATAAGACAACTGAGTAGTAGAATAATGATTTTAATATGGAATCGAGCGCCGCAAGTGCGAAAAAAATTTTCAGATATGTAACCGAGTGTAAGAATGATGTTATGTAACAGAGCTTTTAAATTTTTGGGACTGGGCTTGAAAATTTGAATCAATGTCATGGCAAATGGAACCAAATTCTCCGTAACGAGAGGATAAGATACGGGACAGAATCTTGAGACTTATCTGTCAATTTCGTGATTGTTTGTTTATCTCATTATTACATTAATTCATTTAGTCGGAACAGACTGCGGTGAGGACTTTTTTTTTGAGAACGACTATTTTTTGCCATGGTAGAAAACATTTCATAGAACAACATACTCACAGCAGAATAAGAGTGACAAGCAGACATGGTTATTTTATCCCATAGTTTTGTGTGACATATGCAATTTAGGCACTCGCATTCACGCAAATACATAGTATTTGGGATCTCTTCTGGCATTGTGTTGAGACCGACATTTTGTGGCAGACTATTTTTCTCCCTAGGTGAAATTTTGTTGTTAGACCAAAATGCCCACAAAGGAATAAGAGTGACGTATGCAATTTAGGCTCACGGATTCACACAAATACATAGTATTTGGGATCTATTCTGGCATCGTGTTTGAGACCGACTGCAGCGACTGCACTTATTTTGAGACCGACTGTTTTCTTCCTTGGTGAAATTCTGTTGTTTGACTAACATACTCACAAAAGAATGGTTGAGCACTGCACCTATTTTGCGACCGACTGCGCTGAATTTTGTGACCGACTATTTTCATACTAAAGTTTTGCGTGAGTAGCGTGACGTATACAGTGAGTACTTATTTTGATACCGACTACTCCTATTTTGCGACCGACTATTTTTTTGGCTACACCTCCCACCCCCACATTTACGCCCCTGGACGACAATAAAACTAACTTTATTTTAAATTATATTCGAATTTAGAGAGATAACTGTGTTCTTGTCCAGCAGTTCGTGTTTGCTATCTGGATTAAGCTGTTTATTAAAACCCATTCTTATTTGATCATGGTTCGAATCTATACTTTTTATATTAAATATTTATATGCATAATAAATTGGTTTTATTTTTAATTCAATTTATGCATAATATATGTTTCACTGATATATTGCCTGTGCAGTCTCGTGAGTTTTCTCCGGTTTCCTCCTACTGTTTAAGACACCTACGCGCAAGCGAATTATTGAAATAAAATTAAAACCATGTTAGTTCCAAAATGACCTAGGTTGTGTCGAGTGGACGTTAAACCCCATTTTTCTCTCCCACTAATATAATTTAGCCGGTCTCGAATAACTCATCATTGCCGCAATATAGCCCGTCCCCTCAAACCACACACTTCATTAATTCGTTCAAAACATTAATATTTGTATAGTCAAAATGTTGTCAATACAAAAATTAGTCAATAGGTTGGTGTGTTTAATACGTTTTATAACGCTTTCTTTAGTTGTTTATTGGATATGTTTCCCAAATAGCGCGATCAATCACAAACGTTAAAAAATTCGAGGATTATTCCCAAGAATCGATGCGGTAATTAGAAAACCTTCGGGCTGATTTTACAATTTACTCCTTGTGAATTTGATATTTCTGCCAATCAATATTGAACAAACTATTGTTGTTTTTTGTTACAAGAGCACACATATATCTTTTGTTCGGGTTAATTAGTGTTAATTAGTAGATATATCACAATAATAACTCATCTTCTTACATCGCTCATGGACAAAAGGATGTTACTGATTAGATGACTTCTATGAATAATTTACGAGATGTCACACAAGCATAGATTTTTACATGCTGATAAAAGGAATATTCGACTGAATAGGTATATTGAAACGAAAAGGTGGTAAAATTTACATTCGCGGGTAAAAACTGGGTGATTTGATGATATAATAGAACTAAAAACCTATCCAAACTAATTAATTTATCATCATTTTGCTTCAAATTGTTGTCAAAACATTGTAATTGCCAAGTATACACTGCTATAAAAATATATCAAAAGAGGCCATGTTTGCGTTAGGGGATTACCCCACTCCGTACCTATAGCAACGGTGATAAGAGACATGGGGGAGTCCATTACATACACAAGACGATGCTGTCTGCAGTCGCTGACTATTTACGAACAATTAAATTCTCGGATTATCAACTGCCGTGATTTTTAGCCCCGAAAGTGTTGTGCAGGTATTCTTGCCCTGCATGCGCTTCGTGAGTGTTTTTCAGGGAATCCAGTATTTTTCTAGTAAGATTGGATATCTCTACTTTCCATATATACCAAAATTGTCATACGTTTATAGACAATAACCACCAGATAAATACTTATCTGGGAACCCAACTTTATTGATCTGTAATATAATTAGAGGTGGCCGCAATATATACGTATGAATACATTACTGGCTTTCGGCTGTGGTTTCGATCCCAGGTGTGAGCGTATGTGGCATGGAGATAGGGGGGGCTTCTCAACCTCGTGGGTTTAATCCGTGCACTGCGGTTTCCTCCCACTGCTAAAGACCCCTACGCGCAAGAGAATTATTGAAATAAATGAAACCGTATGTTAGTCCCGAAATGACCTAGTCTGTGTCGAGTGGACGTTAAACCATATTTCTCTCTCTCTGTCTATTAAAGAGGAAATAGAAATCGACCATATGCATATTGAGAACAATGTCTTTTTCGTTAATGCGTTGTTAGGGATGCCACATTTATCAAGCTATTTTAAGACCTAGGTGCCACTATAAAATAAAATACAGCGTTGTGGACAAACGGGACCGGTGGAGACGTTCGCATTCAGAAATAGGGTTGCCAATGCCCTGTGAATATCAAGCATGTTTATGCAGTGTGAATGCGGACAGACAGGTATGTCGTTTCCGTTATAAATAATGGTATCGGAAAAGAATTCTTGTATCGCGACAGACAAAACAGATTGTATTGTGTAATCGCTTTTTATGCTTTCTAATGGTATTCAAACATTTATTTAGATAACTGGTGTCGATTAAAATGACTTTGGATTTTTGACATTACTGTTAATATTGTGTAACTTACATGGTAACTGAAGAGACATTCCTACAAATTTTGGTTGTGTTATATTTTTGTTATTTTAAAGATAAAATAAAGAGTTGACAGTTTTCACCATAATAGTTAAAAACTCCATAGTGTAAAGGTAATTTGCTGAAAATTTCAGTCAACTTGATCCACTATGACCCAAGAACGAAGCGGGTGAAATTTATTTTCGCCTAGCCTCGGTCATCATAACTAAAATCATTATTATAAACAGCATGGTCTCGATTATCCACTTTATAAGTGTAATTAGTAATGACCGTTAAGCTGCATATACGAATCTAAGCCAGCCAACATCGAATGCTAGCCTAGACATCGAGAGTTTATTAAGTCAAGTTAACTAATGTCTAATTGATAATTTAGATTAATTTTCAAAAAATATATCCCAATCCGCTTAATATCGAAGGCTAGTCTAGACACCGAGAGTTTATTATGGTCTGTATAAGTTAATTAATGTCTAATTGATTATTTAGATAACATTTCAGGCCTAAAGAAAGCCTCGTAATTGGCAGTTTTAGCTCTTGTATAGTCCTGCTTGGCTATTCCATATACTTCCTCTAAAGCTATAGACTAGGGTGACAATTTACTTCAAAATTCATAATAACTTTACAAATTGTCTTTACCGTAAATGGTACGCTTTTCTTGTGAAAATAGCCCATGCACGTGGTATTTTTTCTAAAACAATTCAAGGGCCAATATTGAAATAATATAGGCATACACGTATATCACATTTGTCGATCAGTGAATGAGGCGCTGACTCGCTGACCGGGTCCGTCTTCATTAGCTCAGTAAGAACTGAATAGTAGGACGTTAAACCCTCGTATTGTCATTCACGGATTCTTGTATTGTCATTCACACATTAATGTATTGCAACTGGTTTGATAGCATACGAAATATATTCTTTTTTCAAATAGAACTACAATTCTTCCCAAATGCCCTGTCCAAGCTCATACATGCAAATGAACTAGAATTTTTTTCTTTCATATTCAGTCTTGATCCCTACAAAACGATACTTAAACCAGACGCATATCTTCTTGTTCAGAAAAGTATTTTACACTTTGTATTCGGCGCTTTACGGAAGGTCAGGTTGTCTCCCTTAACTAATGATCAATATTTTTTATGATGCAAATTAATTATCTGAATAGATTATTAAACAATGTTTAACTTATTTTTGTTTAATTGCAATCTTATCTAGAACCTTTTATATGTATGTATTTATCATTTATGGTGTATTTATTATGTAATTATTGTTGAAAATCTTCCGAATTGGAGGACATTAAGATATGTACATTCGGCATGCCTCGACAGATTCCGAAATCTAGACTCGGATGTATGACGAATTCCGCCATATTGGAACTACTTTAAAGGTCCCGGATGAAACATGGTTGCGCCCATACCGAACACAAATTAGCGACCTATTCGGCTAGCGACCTATTCGACCGATCCAGCTGGAAACTTGTTCGTGAAGTGTATTTTCGCCATATATATTCTGAAAGGTAATTGAATAAGTTTTCTAAATATTATTAGTAACATTTGGCACAATCATATCAAAGGGACGCTCTCTCATCCTATTTTAAAGTGAAAGAACGGTGATATTCCGAGTCAAAATTCGGACCACCGTACAGAATTCTGAGCATCCAGCTATATATAATCAGAAAGGTAATTTTGGGCAACTGTTGTCTTTATTCTGAATAGGTTTCCAACGAACAGGTTAGCAGCTGGATCGGTCGAATAGGTCGCCAGCCGAATAGTTCGCCAATTTGTGTTTGGTTGCGCCCACGTTGTCAAGGTTTCCTGTTAAAGTAAACCGGTAGCCGCATCGCAAATGTATGGGCGTAGGTACATATCACTTACTGTCATTCAGCCGAGATTAGATGTAGGTCCGAAACCGGAATCTGTCGAGGATTGCCGAGTGGTATATTCATTTGTTAACAAGGTCTTAGGTTAAAGAGACAATAACAGTCCTGCTGGCTTGGCAGTTCAAGAAAAAAAAAATAATAGCCTTATTCTAAGTACTATGTTTAATTGTCCTACCTGCTGTGTAAATTATCCATTACATCCTATTTTACTTGTCCAGAGGGTTAGAAAATATTTTTTAATCCAAGTTACATTTGAAAAGGTTTACGTTATATAGGCTTTTCAAACCAGTTAGTTGAATTTTTCCAATTTTGTAAATAAAGTGTGTTAAGATTTGTGTCATTAATTAATCGGAATATTGTAAAGATAGGCTGGCACTGCCAGGCAGGATACGCCCACATTTTCGAGAGATGGATAGAGAACAAGCAATACCGAAAGTGATTTTTCCTACATCATTAAGTCCTGTATTTCATACTGTATTGGGAGCAGCCATTTAGTTGGCCAGTTCCAGTCTGATATTCATGAAATTCGAAGCCGACAATGATTATGGTGTGACGGTACACAACCTAGAAATGTGACTTTTCATTAAAATCGGATAAGAATTGTGACCTGTAGAGAGTCCACAACCATGATATACCATATTTTTACACTATTCGGGTACAAACGGCGACCATTTCGTCCGGCAATTTTGGTACGATTTTCACGAAATTAGAACTCAACCTTCCTCATCAAAATCGAATTGAAATTGTGACCTATACAGGGTCCACAACCATGATATACCATTTTTTAAACAGTATTCGCGTACAAACGGCGGCCATTTTGTCTGTCAATTTTGGTCCGATTTTACCGAAATTCGAACCTTCCTTACAGTGTAACGGTGACATAATCAAACGTTTTTTTTAAATAGGATAATAATTGTGACCTCCAGGGGGACCACAAGCTAAAAAAAAAGGCGATTTTGCGTATAATCAGGGGCCATAATTCAGGAAGTTACGATCCGATATGTGCAAATATCGAAAGGAACCAAGATCTTTGGGTTATAACCATGAATTTCAAGTTTCATCAAAATCGAATTAAAATTGTGACCTCCACAGGGTCCACAACCTTGATATACCATTTTTTAACAGTATTCGCGTACAAACGGCAGCCATTTTGTTGGTCAATTTTGGTCCGATTTTCCCGAAATTCGAACTCAACCTTCCTTAGGGTGTAACGGTGATATAATCAAACGGTTTTTTAAATCGGATAATAATTGTGACCTCCAGAGGGACCACAAGCTAAAAAGGGTGATTTTTCGGACAATCAGGGGACATAATTCAGGAAATTACATTCCGATAGCCGCAAATATCGAAAGGAACCAAGATCTTTGGGTTACAAACATGCATGTTAAGTTTCATCAAAATCGGTTCAAAATTGTGATCTCTATAGGGTCCACAAGCTAAAAACGTGATTTTTCGTACAATCAGGGGCCATAATCCATGAAGTTTTGATCCGATACATGCCAATATCAAAAGCAACCGAGATCTTTTGGGGATAAACCTATATTTCAAGTTTCGTCAAAATCGGATAAGAATTGTGACCTGTAGAGAGTCCACCAACAAATTGTGGACGGACGGGCGTCCGGGCGGACAGGGGCGACGACATAATACGTCCACATGAAAATGTGGGCGTATAAAAAGGTACAATTTGTTGACCAGAATAAAGATTGGGACATATTATTCAGTTACAACAAGAGTGGTATTGAGCCTTTAACACTCGGCACGCCTCGACAGATTCCGACATCTAAACTCCGCACTCGGCAAACCTCGGGGTGTCGGGCAATCTAAACTCGGCTGTATGACGAATTCCGCCATTTTGGAACTACTTTAAAGGTCCCGGATGAAACATGACTGCGCCCATTCCGAACACAAGTTGGCGACCTATTTGGCTAGCGACCTATTCGACCGATCCAGCTGACGAAATTACACTTCTGTTCTGAGCTAAAGGAATGGATAAAAAATAATATATTCTACTTTCATTTGATAGACATAACGTTGGATTGTATTGGTTGATAATTAGATGAGTTTAGGCGACTGTTGTCTTTATTCTAAATAGGTTTCCAACGAACAGGTTGCAGCTCGATCGGTCGAATAGGTCGCTAGCCGAATAGGTTCCCAATTTGAGAATAGCGTCAAGTTTTCCTGTTAAAGTAAACCGGTAGCCGCATCGCAAATGTATGGGCGTAGGTGCATATCACTTACTGTCATACAGCCGAGACTAGATGTAGTTTACGGAATCTGCAGAGATTTGCCGAATGCTAAACTCGGCTGTATGACGAATGCCGCCATATTGGAACTACTTTAAAGGTCCCGGATGAAACATGGTTGCGCCCATACCGAACACCAATTAGCGACCTATTCGACCGATCCAGCTTGCAATTTGTTCGTTGGCAACCTATTCAGAATAAAGACAGCAGTCGCCCAAACTCATCTATTTTTATCAACAAATAAAATCCAACCTTACGTCTATCAAATGAAGGCAGAATATATTATTTTCTATCCATTCCTTTAGCTCAGAATAGAAGTGTAATTTCGGAATTATATTCTGAAAGGTAATTGAATAAGTTTTCTAAATATTATTAGTAACACTTGGCACAATCATATCAAAGGGGCGCTCTCTCATCCTAAACGTCGCCATTTTTATACGCCCACATTTTCATGTGGACGGTGGACGTATTATGTCGTCGCCTCTTTCCATCCGGACGTCCGTCCGTCCACAATTTGTTTGTGGACTCTCTACAGCTCACAATTCTTATCTGATTTTGACGAAACTTGAAATATATGTTTATACCCATAAGATCTCGCCTGCTTTCGATATTGGCATGTATCGGATCAAACCTTCATGGATTATGGCCCTTGATTGTACGAAAAATCACGTTTTTAGAGGTCACAATTTTGAACCGATTTTGATGAAACTTGACATGCATGTTTATAACCCAAAGATCTTGGTTCCTTTCGATATTTGCGCCTATCAGAACGTAATTTCCTGAATTATGGCCCCGGATTGTCCGAAAAATCACCTTTTTATACGCCCACATTTTTATGTGGACGTATATTGTCGTCGCCCCTGTCCGTGAAAAATCACGTTTTTAGCTTGTGGACCCTATAGAGGTTACAATTTTGAACCGATTTTGATGAAACTTGACATACATGTTTATAATCAAAGATCTTGGTTCCTTTCGATATTTGCGCCTATCGGAATGTAATTTCCTGAATTATGGCCCCTGATCGTCCGAAAAATCACCCTTTTTAGCTTGTGGTCCCTCTGGAGGTCACAATTATTATCCGATTTAAAAAAAAAACGTTTGATTATATCACCGTTACACCCTAAAGAAGGTTGGGTTCGAATTTCGGGTTGATGGTATTACCGTTACACCGTAAGGAAGGTTGAGTTCGAATTTCGGGAAAATCGGACCAAAATTGACAGACAAAATGGCCGCCATTTGTACGCGAATACTGTTAAAAAATTGTATATCAAAGTTGTGGACCCTGTGGAGGTCACAATTTTAATTCGATTTTGATGAAACCTGAAATGCTTGTTTATAACCCAAAGATCTTGGTTCCTTTTGTTATTTGCGCATATCAGATCGTAACTTCCTTAATATGGCCCCTGATTGTCCGAAAAATCGCCTATGGTCCCTCTGGAGGTCACAATTATTATCCGATTTAAAAAAACCGTTTGACTCTATCACCGTTACACCCTACGGAAGGTTGAGTTCGAATTTCGGACCATAGTGTAAAAATATGGTATATCATGGTTGTGGACTCTCTACAGGTCACAATTCTTATCCGATTTTGACGAAAAGTCACATTTCTAGGTTGTGTACCGTCACACCATAATCATTGTCGGCTTCGAATTTCATGACTGGAACTGACCAACAAAATGGCTGCTCCCTATACAGTATGAAATACAGGACTTAATGATATGGGAAAAATCACTTTCTGTATTGCTTGTTCTCTGTCCATCTCTCGAAAATGTGGGCGTATCCTGCCTGGCAGTGCCAGCCTATCTTTTCAATATTTTAAAGTGAAAGAACGGCAATATTCCGAGTCAAAATTCGGACCATCATACAGAATTCTGAGCATCCAGCTATATATAATCGGAAAGGTAATTTTGGGCGAACGTTGTCTTTATTCTGAATAGGTTTCCAACGAACAGGTTACCAGCTGGATCGGTCGAATAGGTCTCTAGCCGCCATAGGTCGCCAATTTGTGTTTGGTTCCGCCCACGGTGTCAAGTTTTCCTGTTAAAGTAAACCGGTAGCGGCATCGCAAATGTATGGGCGTAGGTACATATATATGACTTACTGTCATACAGCCGAGATTAGATGTAGGTTCCGGAACCGGAATCTGTTGAGGATTGCCGAGTGCTTAGGTTAACTCCCGATTTTACGCCATGATATCCCATGTCAGTGTTGCAGGACGGAGGGCCTGGCAAGGACAGTGACTAGTCGGTTGGGCGAAACGAAAACCCGAGATCTCGTGTACACATAAAAGAACCCCTGACAGTTGACATGTGAGCTGAATATCCCGCATAGCACCCTGCTTGGCATTAGCCTAGTCGGTACAAACTAGTAGAACTGTAACACAGCCGTTACACTATATTCAAAACGGCACCAACAAGAATAGGTTGCAATGTCCTCCAACTTCTTGCTTCACGCTGTGTTTTAAAAATTGACTTAGAAATATACTTCCCCACGGACTAAATACGACTTTCACTATATCTCCTTAATAACTGAGGAACACATTGTTATTCTTAAATACGTTTATATCAAGCATAGATACATAAGCACAAGTATACAACTAGAAAAATAAAATGTATTTCGGTTTATCTCAACTCACTCCTCGTAGGTTTTCTCCAGGTCCTCCGGTTTCCTCCCACTGCTTAAGACCTCTACGCGAAAGCGATTTATTGAAATAAATTAAACCATATGTTAGTCCCGAAGTGACCTAGTTTGTGTCGAGTTAACGTTGAGCCTCCTGATATGCGATTTATTCATTATTGGTTGAATATGTGTGGATTAATGGTCTAGAGCGAGACATCAATTAATATATTGATACTGCACTAGCAATATCTTTAGCTCGAGACCATTAAACAACTTAAAATACAGAAACTATCGTACACCTGCTTTTTAATGAAAGGGGTCACGCGATTCTACCAAATAAAGGTACGCCAACATCAAAGGATGACGTCACATCATTAGTTTAAGCCCAAATATACAAATAATATGGATAACACTTACTGCACCTAATATATCTGATGGTTCGACAACCGGCTTGGGTCTTGATTTCATTTGCGCTATTGGTTGGTGACCAATGCGTCTGCTTAACATCATAAATCATAATTGAAAAAAATACGAATCATTTCCAGGTCAGACTCAGTACAATGAACAAAGTCCTGATACCGGTAATGATCAAGTTAAAAATACCTCTAGGATATGTCTTCTTAATAATCCCGTAGATATGTGCCCGTCCCCCCAATATAAAAAATAGTATCAACCATCTCAAGTGCAAGAAATATATGTCGTTAATGTTAAAAGTAAGCTTTTGGAAATTATATTTGTTGATTGGCGTTATATGGTCACATTGATCGCAACATTTACTTCGAAGATCCGGGCATTTAGATACATAAAAGCCGGTCCATGTGATTGATGTATTCAATTTTGCTTTGGTTAGAACGATTTTCAGATTAGGTGGCTGTCTTTGTGATGTAATAAATTGAACATTGTCACTTAATGTCGTTCAGAGGTTGGTTGATATAGGGTATGGATAGAGACAAGGGTTTTATTGTCTGAACGGACCTTTACTTGCCCCAACTTCTATTACCTCCATGGGGTAATGCTGTTTCAATAAATTGTTTTTAAGCTCAGCTCATCTGAAGAAAATGCTATACTATTTTTCGGATGACATAATTTATAAGAGATATTTATTTTGGTATCTACTTCTTTAGAATAGATTATAAGGACCCCCACATAATCCTTCGTTTCATAAGAACGTCCAATTATTAATTTTATATTTAAATCTAAATCTTCAATTTCGTCTTTCCGTTCATTACAAATAAAGAATTCACGATCAAGGAAACGTTTCAGTTGATTTTCAAAATATAATCTGTGATCCACGTCATATTTAATTTCTACAATTGAGTGTGTATGTAATAACAGAACATAATTGTCAATGGTTGGTTTTTTTTTTTCCAATATTGATTAGCAAAAATCAAAAACACAACTTCTTAAAGAGCTTAATATTGTTTGGCAAAAATCAAAAACAATAATATTGATTGCAATGTCTGTAAAATCTACCGGATGTTTTTCTACAGCAGAATCATTTCTCTGAGAAGAATTCTCCGGTGTTTTGATTTTTGTCATTGATCGATTTATTCGGAACGCATTCAATAACCGCTCAAGAAATCCTAAAAAAATACAAAACAATCGAATAAATCATTTGTGTATTGACAACATTTTTTGGTGTACAGTTTCATAGCAAATCTTAGAAAACAAAACATTCAATATAGCTTATATATTGAACCATAAACATATAGTGATTTATTCGAAACCGCTATCAAATAAAATTTAAAATATCAGTTTTTTAAGCTTATAAATATTTCAACTAGAAAGTATTGCATATAAACTTTTAAGCACATAATATACCTTTCTATTTAAATAATTAAGCATCGCGCAATATAATCCAGGTTTAGCAATATAATTTAGGTTTTTAAGCTGTGTTAAGCTGGATGGTGCCCTCGCTTCATGATGGAGAGAGAGAAATGGGGTTTAACGCCCACTCGACACAAACTAGGACATCTCGTGACTAACATGGTTTAATTTTATTTCATTAATTCGCTTGCGTGTAGGAGTCTTTAGTCGTGGAGGCAATCGGAGGACCCGGAGAAAACCCACGATATTGGTCAGGCGATCCTAATCCTTGTCAAAACCAAAACAGTTGAGTCATTGACATATGTTATGATACAGCGCGCACGTATCAAAGATGGCGAACTTAGCATGGTTAGATTTGTTCAGTTCCAAAGTCTTTACCAATGAAATTGTTTATCGTTACTCAGCGTAGGCAGAAAATTTACAGCATCCAACGTAGTCAAGGTATTGACAAAATGAATCTACAATTCGAACCAAAGTTATCGTGTTCCAAAGTTTCAACCAATTAAACTGCTTATCCGTGCAACCTTAGTGAAAAAGACATATTCTCCAATTTTGTAATTTATTAACCTAATATACACCTACACCAAGTTTGAACATTCTGCGTTAATTAGGCCAGGTATTGTGTCTCGACAGAATTAATTCTATACTTAGCCTAAGCAGGAAATGTTCAACGTCGAACTTAGCCAAGGTACTAATGTAGTGAAACAACCAGAAAGTTTGGTCACTCCCACTCAATCAGAATCATAGTTATCGCTCTCCAAAGTCTCGACCAATCAAATCGCCCTGCCTACCATGAGCCAAAAATGTTCATTAAAGGATCTAAATCGCTATACGGAGCGCCGTACAAAACGCATCACTTCGTTTTTCGTGTAACAAAATGATCCTGTAAACATATCTTATTTGTTTTGCTTCTTACTGTGAACAATATTCAAATGCGGACACGTCAATAACAACACTTTTGTACACTTATGGATGTTTAATCTGTAATCAACGGTACAAATTCAGAAGGGTCAAAACCAACGTACGACACAGGTGGTTAATTCCATGCGACTTCGCTGTACAGCGCACACAGTATAGTACACGCTGTGCAGCGAAGTCGCACGGAATGAAGCATGAAATAAAGTCTCAATCGAATTACAATCAGCATTCACAGTATGTATTGAGCATGCTTTTTAGATAAGAATATGGGCCATGACATAGGAGTATGCCTATGACTTGTGAAATATGTGTAGCCCTGTTCTTCGAGTCCCTTGTTAAAAATGGGCCTGGAACGCATTATGGTACACGATTCGTTTACTGATGGTAAAAGGTTTATTTTGTCTTAAATATTGGATTTCAGAAGCCCATCTGTTTCCGGTAGGATTTAAACATCAATGTTTGATTAATTTGACAAATTTTTGATGTGGTTTCATTATAAAAGACTTTGTGTGATATTGAGTTAAGACTTTAAAGAACTTAGTCAAGGCATTGACGTAATGAAACTACACACCACGTTGCGTCACTTTCACTTAATTGGAACTAGTTATCGTGTACCCAAGCATCAACAAATCAAATTGCTACACGCTGTTTAGTCTACAAGGACAACCCTTCTCTTTAAATATCGTCAAGACATACCTAAGAAACATACAAATTACTTATGTAACACTACAGATAACAGAAATACCTTTATTGACAGCACGAAATAGGCATAACCCGGGTGGAGCGCCATTCCAAGTCTTCTGCAACCAACAGTAAACTCTGTCTTATAAGGCATACATTAAAGAAACATGCTACCCGAGCGATGAACATATTATTTGGTATTTATGAGATTATAGTATCTGTAACTGCACTGAATATTTCTCTTGAAGTCACGAAGTTCTGTCGAGTATTAAACACATATCATAAAATATTTAGTGAGGCGGGGGTGGGGGAAACAACAATATAGAAAGTAGAAAATCAATTATACCATTGTTATTGGAATCTAATTGAAACAATACAATTTTTGTATTGTTGATCGTGTAAATCAACTGGTAGAAAAATGTCAACTCCAGACCCATCCATGGATCCGGTCAAAAAACCTTTGGTGCAATTTACGGATGTATCAAACCACCATCCACCACCAAATCTGGTAGCACAACGATAACTTCCGGTGTTATCGTGGTCATAAGTTGAGAATCTGTTTTTAAATGGTTCTCCGAAAGGGTTACCGCATCCCATGATATTGGGATCATCTTCCATGTTCAAATAACCAAAGCTGTATCCAGTGCTAACATTTCCTAGTTGAAAGTCTGTAAAATGAGACCGGCATTTTGAATTGTCTGATCTTACCGCATGTAAAACTAGCCTAAATTTGCTGCTTGGTAGACTGAGTATTTCTTTCAATCTCTCTAGACCAATCCACATATTTTTGGCTACATTTCCAAATCCTTTTCTATATTCGTTCATTGTTCTGTTGAAGTTCTCGTGTAAACATGTCACATCGCGTCTCAGTATTTGCATGTTTCCATATATACCAAAATTACAGATGATTTCAAATGGTGTGGAGCCGGGCTGGATGTAAACTTGTTTCGTGTTACCTAGAGTCATGTTCCTACCATATCCCTCACGGCAATCTGAAATATCGTGTGTTACAATAAACATATCGAAGTCAATACATTAATAGGAACCGAGGGAAATTGACACGTTACCATCGTTTGTTACAAAGCAAAATACATGTAGTGGATTTCCAAAATGGGCATTTATGCAAAATTATAAAAAAAAACAAGCCAACATTCAACAGTGAGGTTAATGTCCCGAGTCGGAATTCCGAAATAATACATGACATTTAAATTATGACGTCGTACACATCGGTCACGTGGTGATCCGCGTTCGCCATTTTATTTTAATGAATGAATAGGAGTATCTAAACTTTGTTTTGGAAGAAAAACTATAAAGAAAATTTAAAATGGTAAAAACTTTATAACAATAATACTCCTTAGCATAATATATTATATATCGCTCTTACCGGAGTGGCTGAAGTCGACATTTTGCTAACTTGAAATATTTGTTTACGTCAACCACGTTTTTCGGATGTCAAAAGCAGCGGACCAGTCGATAAGTCCCGCACCACAATGATCATGTGAGCTTTTTTAAATGGACGGCATTTAGGGCAGTGGTGTATTCTCGTAGATGACGTAGATGGATCGCTACGTGCGATATGGGTTATTAACTGTGGGTCACGTGACCAATGTGTACGGTGTCATAATTATTCGAATTACTGATCTACGTCGGGAAACCTTTTTTACTATAAATATGTTTACTTTCCGCGTGCATCTCAATTGAGCAAGTGCCTCTATGGAAGCTTGTTGCCACCTAATTCACACGAAAATCAGTTTCAAAAAATAGAATATGAGTTTCATCACTCTCGCCCAATTAAAGCCAAATTGATCGCGTTCCAATGTCTCGACGGGTGCAATGGGTGGCCTTTTCAGCACGAATCGGGCCAATTCGAGCGAGAATTTATGCCCATTGAACATATGTCTAATTCTTATAGAAGCTTGTTTTCACAGTTTAGATTAAAATTCGTTAACGAATTTGAATTTATTTCGATACAATGTGGGAGACTCTTTTTCACCAACAAAAC
Organism: Patella caerulea; assembly: GCA_036850965.1. Taxonomy (NCBI): domain Eukaryota; kingdom Metazoa; phylum Mollusca; class Gastropoda; family Patellidae; genus Patella; species Patella caerulea. The sequence continues at coordinate 32,461,309 of JAZGQO010000015.1, read as the reverse complement.
ATTAAAATCCTACCTTTTATAATATTTTGACAGTTGTTACCATAGTAACCAAGGGGACAAGTACACTTCCCTTTATAACACCCAATTTTCTATTAAAAAAAAATGAAAAAAATAAATGACAATGGTCTAGAAACTTTAGTTTTTCATCATTTAGTGTCAATTCAACCAAGTCATGCGATGGTTCCAGTGATCATGATTAATGATCTTTATGAAATGGTAAACTCTTTCTATCCTGACCTCTTTTTTAATACAATTTACGATCTCCTTCGGAAGGGTTTATTCGGTTTTTTGTAACCTGCTTAAGAATGAATCTTGCATTTTGATTGGTCAATTAGACGCTGTCCATTGGACAATACCCGCTCCCCCCCCCACACCCCCCCCCAAAAAAAAAAAAAAAATCCTGTTTCAACCAGGCAATTGAATATGCGTATAAATGTTACGGTGTACTTTTCGTTTCATTTTTGTGCTCAATATTCTTCGGGGTCTCGTATTTTCGTCCCATCCGAACTACAGGACAGCTGTTCTTGGCCGGTCCTCTGTCCTGCATTGCTGACAAGCGGCAACCACGCCGGAAAATCTGGATGAACTTTCTCGGCCAATGCAGGGATCGATCACCCGGCCTCCAGGCCGTAGCTCGGGCACATTATCCCTCGTAGCAGCAAACTGTATGGCGTAAGTCTGTCATCAATACCCCACAAGAAGCCGAACATTAGGACGTTAAAAGTCCATTTCATTTCTATACTAAAAAGAGCATTATATAAACCTAAAAAAAACAAACAATTTATGTGGAAAACAATCACTGGTTTATAAACATATAGCACAACGACAAGAGGATACTTGTTGAAACATCGTGATGTATGTGTATAAACCCTGTAATTGTTTACCATATAAATTGAGTTGTGTTTTTATTGTGCTCAATCACTAAATGCCACTCAAGGATTATATATAAACCTACTCAATTCAGGTTAAAATGCATGATTGAATTGAGTGGATCTGATGTGTTATTTAGATGCGGTATGTGACATTTGACCTGATTATCATAAATCTTGAATCGAATAATAGAGGTCTAGTCGTGTGTTAAGGATGGCTAATTAAATCCGGGAATTTAATGAATTACTAAATTTCAACTTACCTTTCTATAACAGGAACATTGTCCAGAATTATCAGATAACACACAATCTGTTCCGTCAAGATAAGTTTTACATGATAAATCTGATTTACAATAAAGATATCTTCTACAATCTGCGTCTTGTGAGCAAGCCATGGAACACCGGAGACGATGATCAACTTTTATTTCTTGTAGCAAATAATCGCGTTTACAGGTATTAATAAAAATAGCCGTTTTCGAAAATAATGAATCTTTAAGGCCTTTTACTGTAAAGAGCAAAGTTAAATGATACGCAAAAATTTCTACAAATTTCATTTTAAATCAGTTGAAAACGCTAACAAGATGCCCGGTCTTCGATAAAATCTATACAATTCCACCAGATTGCAAGTGTGAAAGAAAGAGAAATATTCCGCGGTATACAATTCTACCTATTATCGCGTGGCGCAGTCTATAAAAAAAAACACATTTCTGTACTTCATTGATTTATATGCAGTGATCAGATTTTATGGAATCGATGAATTATGTTAACAAAAATCAGCTGTCATGATGTACAATGTTATAAAAAATGTGGATATTGTGGGAAGGTAAAATTGTATGGAAAAAATGTAATTGAGATTCAGAGAGAGAGAATTGGGGTTTAACGTCCAATCGACACAAACTAGGTTATTGCAGGACTAGCATATGGTTTAATGTTAATTCGCTTGCGCGTAGGGTCTATAGCAGTGGAGGGAAACCGGAGGACCCGGAGAAAACATGCGAGGTTGGGCAGGCGACCCTACTCCTTGATTCGAAACCACGCCAGTTGACTCACTGACAGGCTTTATGACATAGCACGCACGTGCTAACCAGTCGACCATAGAACCCCCATATAGATTCAGTGGAAAGAAAAGATATTGTAGATGTAGCAGGGGTTCGTTGTGACCAGTTGTTCACTGCTATTTGGTTGTTTATTACCAATACCACAGATTGTGTACCCCTTTTTCGTACAAAACTGTCCAAGCGAGCGACTGTTAGTGATGGAGTCTTCTTGTTTCATTTTTAAAAAGTAGTTATCTCCCTTATAAAATAATACCAAGTACGAACGATCCAAACCATTAGACAAAATTCAAAATCCTTAAAAAAACTTTATTAGTCCGGTCGCCAAATCCATTTTTTCGAGTGAACCTGGAAATTATATACAAAGTTTTTTTTAATGATTGATTTTAGTAACCATGAGCGTTTCGGGGAATTCAAGATGGCGTCCAAGACAGCTGCTACCTCAAATAATCCCCTATATCTCCAAGAGTATTTATTCTAGGATGATAATTTTGGTGTATGTTTCTTGGGTCAAGTAATACATTGAACTCATTTATTATGTTGTGGGGTGATTAGATGATAGTAAAATCAAACATGCCAGACATTATGGCCCTTTAACTCATTAGCTGCGTTTGGGGCGATTATTTCACCGAGCCAAACTAAATCCAGAGACAAACACCAGGATAACACCACATATATCAGGGGCTCCAGGGTCACGTGGGCCGATCCAGAAAAGGGGGACACTAGCTGATTGTTTAAAAATCAAATTCTACCCGCAAGACAGGAACACAAAACTAGGCTATATCCGGACTATATAGGCAAAATAATGTAATCAGCAAATAGACTGTTCGCCGTGTACAGAATACTCGACAAACAGTGGTAACAGGTGGCCGGAAGGTTAAACCGGACGTCAGTTTTTCGTCCCATAGCTTTCTTTGTCATGCCTCCTTTCTTCAGGGGTGGATCCTATATTTTAAGAAAGGGTGAGTTGGGGGTTACATGCCAACTATTCCGATTTTATCGGAATCAATCCGATTTTCTGAGTCTAATTCTGAATTCCTATTTTACTCTTTTTAATTTCGTTTTTTAAAATTTATTGGAAAAATTTATTATATTTCATTCCTGACCTTTTTGACTGATAAAATCCCTCTCGTTTTATTTTTTTACATTGACGACTGTCTCTGCATTCTCGCTGTGAATCTGATTGCGATACTGTTTATCGTAGTATGAGTCGGTAAAACAACGGAAATAGTCGAGAACATGTGTCATGTTTTCCTTATCATTATTAATATACAATATTATTAATATAAAATGGAATAAGCTATGTCTGGACTAATCAAGATCAAAATGTCATGTGGTTATTTCCATCATTTGCCTGTCTAATTTGCATAATTCACGGTAAAACGACGGAAATAGCCGAAAACATGTTTCCAGTTTTCTCGATCATTATTAATATAAAATGGAATAAGTTAATATGTCTGGACTAATCGTGATTAAAATGTCATGTGGTTATTCCGTCATTGGCCGTGCCTAAATTGCATACTTCGCGGATATTATTTGCTTCGCGGAGCCATTCTTGCATACACTCGTACAGTACACGGCGGATTTACCGTTAGTTGCCAGTAACATTGTGGCTTCTTCCTTATTTCCTTCTGACTTGATAAAAAAATGTTTTCAAGCTGTTTTCCAAGTGTGAAAAAAACAAATTACAATTATAAACAAAACCCAAATAATTTACGACTTCTACACGTCGGTCGTCAATGGCTTCCAAAACAAATGTCAGACAAAAATACCGGGAAACTTACGGCAAAGAATTCCCAGTAATCATTACGTCCTCTCGTAGAGGCGACGAATTCGCATCGCATTTTGTTTAGTCTGTAGGAGTGATTTATGTGTTGTGTACGGTGGTATTATGGACACTAAAAAACATTTTGAAACTAAAAAACACTTGAGCTGCTCAAGCCTTAGTTCAGCTCTGAACGTACTCAGTCTCATTACACTCACCTGAACGTTCACGGGGTGCCCGATTCAATCAATGTCGAAAATAATTTGAACCCCAGTCAATTTTACTGGGCAACTTTTCACGGCTAAACGGTCGCGTGTCAGTCCCCGTGAACGCCTGAACAATGTAAATGGACATCTTAGTGAGAAAATAAGACCTTGCTTACCTAGCTAGAGCCAGTATGGCCGAGACAACACGCTGATAAAAATACGTCCCCTCCTATCAAGTTAACTTTTCGGCGCCATGACACTCTAAATATAGGTCAACGTCCAGATTTAGGAATGCCGGTCATACAAGACGAAACGAAATTTAGGTAAATGTTGGAATCTTTGAAAAAGACGATTAGAATCTTCAGTCATTTATTGCTTTGCCCATGTTTTAATATTACAATAGAATAAAACAAACATCCCAGGTGTATAATGAAGGATAAACCCATTTACTCTCAGATTCCGTATTTATTGTAGCTTGTTTCTTAAGTTTTATTTTTTTTTTTTTTCAAAAAAATAAAAATACAAATAAAAAAATACAGAAATAACAAGGTTGTTTATTCTTTAGAAGAAAAAGAGGAAAAATATATGTTAAACTCTTAAACAAAACTTTCTAAAATAAAAATGACACATATGCATATAATGCAAATGTCAATGAATAAATACATAAATATATGGATTTAAATTATTCTCTACAAAACTTGTGCCTAGTGCACCACACAAATATCTATAGAATAAATACATAAATACAAGGATTTTAATTTTTCTAAACTATACCATTACTGTAACATCATATGGGTAGTAATATTTATCCAATTAGGTATGTACAGAGTAATGAAACTAAGATCAAACCTGAAAATTCAGGCCAACATTTCTGGCTTGGTTGGACATTTACACACATTTCTACAGTAATACAACACATACCAAGAAGACATTTACAACATTTATTTACAGGGCATCCTTTGCACAATTTGCTTGACATCTTATGCCAATCATCAGATAAGGCAAGCGGCACAACTGCAAAAATCTTAAGTACAGTATATCTGACACACTCTTTACCAGAAGCTATGCTTACAACATCGTCTGATGTTTGATCCGATCTGAGACTTCTGGGGTAACTTGATAGAAAAGGAGAAAATGCTGTGAAAGTACATTAAGCAGTTTTAAAGAAGAATTGTTAAATCAATGATAAGCCAGTTTTAATTTGTTCTATTTATATATATATATGAATTTCTATATATATATATATATATGTATTTGTGATATAGGAGTTTAGTTAAGAATAATCTAAATAGTTGTATGTGTGATTTACATTGTTCAGGCGTTCACGGGGACTGACACGCGACCGTTTAGCCGTGAAAAGTTGCCCAGTAAAATTGACTGGGGTTCAAATTATTTTCGACATTGATTGAATCGGGCACCCCCTGAACGTTCAGGTGAGTGTAATGAGACTGAGTACGTTCAGAGCTGAACTACTCAAGCCTAAAAGCCTCTTACGAAAAATCTTGTAGGCCTATACAAACATATTTTCAGTCCTCATCACGCCCTGCGTTCGAACTTGGACCTACGGTCCCCGCTCTACCATCAATACGAGGCATTCTGATTTTCAATCTCCCCAGGTTGGCGTGTATGGGGCCGTGTTGCATCCACTTGGAAGTGCATAGCCTGGCCCGTGATTTGAAGAAATGCCCACAAGGACTAAGTCATACTAGTACTGTAAATACGATTTCCAACCTAAACTATTTTTGTTTTCATTTCCCACGAGAATATATGGAGCCAAAAATTGTTCGCCACCTCAAAAAATAGAGGGGGCGAGCGCCGGGTACGCCCCCATCTGGATCCGCGCCTAGTCTTGCGCCATTGACAATGGAAAACCACGTCGGCTAATCCCGATGAACTTTCTCGGTCAGTGCAAGGATCCATTTGGGAGGAAATTAAGACTGTGTAAGCGTTAAACCCATTGATTTTACAGCAAAGAAAATAAACATCATGATGTACAATCAGGGGCGGATCCAGGAATTTTAGCAGCAGGGGGTTTGTCAGGTTCTTCTAAAGGAAATCTACCATCATCGTCTCTAAATTACACATTGTGATTTAATTCCAATTAAAGGCATTTTAATTAAAATTGTTTTTAATGTAGCTGAGCAGGGTGGGGGGACCCCCCCCACCCGGTCCGCCCCTGACAAAAGGTATACTGGGGGTGTGGCAGTGGGTGGGTTGAATTTCTAATTTGGCATGGTAACTAAATTTCATCGTTAGTCAGAATCAAATCGTACCATGGTTAAAGTCGCAAAGCCTTTAACTAAATATCTTCCACGGTCTATCTTGCTCTCTGTCCCTCTCATATTTAATGTAAAGCGTATAAATATGTATGGTCATATAGCATACTTAACCATACATTATTTATTCAAGATCTAAATCTGCCTATTGCAGGTCTTTCTGTAGGCCTAAAACGTTATATGAATTATTGATTAGACATTAAGTTATCCAGTCCATAATCATCTCTCGATCCCATCGCTAGCCTGCAATCTTTGGTGGATAAGGAATGTAAACAACGCGACGAAGACTGGTTTGTAAACTTTGGTTTTGATTATTTTGCAGAATTAAGCTGGGATCAAGGGCAGATAATTCGAATACGTAAATACCCCATTGGGAGCCGACCACCATAAATTAACTTCCATAGTAATTCAATATCACTGCCCTGCTGCATCTAAATCATGAATATTTACTAAAAAAATAGCAGAAAATGTTAATTCAAACCGTTTTGATCTAGACCAAACACTTAAGAAAATTGGGCGGGGTTCGGGTGGAGGGAGAATTGTTATAGATAGACAAACAACACTTGTTAATTGAGTACCGCCATGTTGAAATTAAAATGTGGACTGCATCATGGTAAAGGGGGAGTGGAATGAAACCACTGGAGATAGCGAAGAGGACAAATTTAAGATTTTCTAAACGTTGTACTTCAGAGCTTTCTAAGATTTATTAAGTTTCTTGATGACCATAATATAACATGGTTTAACCACGTCAAAGGTTTATATACGATAAATACATCTATACAAGCCAAATCTGATAATACTGACGATGACAAAATTTAAGAGTTTTTAAACATTGTACCATAGAGATCTCTAAGATTTAATAAAGGTGGAGGTGTTCGTATTTGTTTTATACATAAATAATAATGTTGTTTCTTTATATACGCCCCATTCTGTTTGTAGATCCCATGATTGTGTGTTGATCTTTGTTTATCCCGAGTACACAATTATTGATTACATAGTATGCATGTAGAGATATCACAATTTGATCTCCTTTCTTTTAAAAGTGGCTGGATTGTATTTATTTATTTTTTATAACCATGTCGTCGATCTTAAATCCTTTTCTTTGCCCATTAGAGAAATGAGATTTAACGTCCAATCAACACAAAGTAGGTCATATAGAGACTGATATAGAGGATACTTTTACATTCCCATGTCGGACAAGACCAGAAACACGGGAGACAACTCATGAGGTTAGACGGCAACCCTACGCCTGTCACTTTTAAGTGGGGAATCTAAACCACGCTACTTGACCAAGCGACAGATCTTGGTAATTCAATGTTCCAATAGCATATTTTTAAGTTATATTTTTAAAATGTATTAAAATAAAGCCCTAAAATAGATTGTACCTATTAACAATCCTACCTTATTAAAGAATAATCCCATAATTCACTATTGCTAGTTCAGAAATTGGCAAAAATATCATTTTCAACTTAAAATTCAAAGATGGCCGTCAATCGAGAGGAATGGGAAAACAAAGCAGGTAATTGAGTTACTATTTCCTCAATCAGCCTGTGTCAGCCATTTTAACGCCTGTGAAATTTTGCCCATGATCGTATAATAGTGAGTAGACAACCTTTTGAGCAAAAGACATAGAAATAATTATGTTTTGACTTTCTTAGAAAATATGAAATTGGAACTTTAATGACTAACTTTGGGTATGTTTTCATTTCATTAATTCGCATGGGTTATTTAGCAGTGAGGGGAGACCAGCAACCCAAGAGAAAGACTTACGTTTATTATATAATTGGGCTTGTGATCTGCGAAAGTTAAGCCACACCAATAAAATAAAATTTGTATCGACCATATCCTTAGTTTAATATATAAATCACCGTGCGTCTTTTGTGCACGAATCAATATATTGAACAGAAACTTTTTGAAAAATAACGAGGGTAACAGATACACAGAGGGATGAAGTAAGAACACAAACACGTGATTAAAGACGCAAGGAGTATATTTCTTTAATTGAAGTACAAAAGAAGGAAAACCAAAAGAAACAATAAAAGTAAATAAACAAAGTATTTCTCAAAAAAACTAAGATCGTTATGGACTGGTCTGACACCGTTTATTTTAAATGATGTTTTATGTTGGGTAATTAATACAACGACAAGTTTCTAAATAGAGTTGCACGCGTTAATTTTAATTAAAATTATATAAATGTAATAAATAACAAAATAGATCTGACCAATCAGGAATTCAGTGGGTGTTTGCACTAACCTTTAACTCAGGGTCAGCCCCGGAGGGATATCTCGCAATAAGACCCTGCACATAGATGTTATGGATTGGTATATAGCTCAGTCGTTAGAACGCTGGACTGTCTTAGTCAACGCAATTTATTGCGGTGGATCGGGGACTTGAATTCCACCAAGCACACGTATTATATTCGAAGAAGTCTGCCGTAATCTCATTGCGTTTATATCAATATACATGTATAACCCCCAACGTCGCAAGAAACTACAATTCGCTGTGAGAATTGGAGCTACTTGAAATTACAGAGGTTCAAACGAAGGTTGGGAATTATTCCTGGTTAAAATGTACTTTTTAAAGGTTTTGGGATATCACATAACTGTGTTTGTCATGGTAAAATGTTTAAAACATTCCTCATTATTTTTCAAAACATCTATTATTATCAACACTTGGTGGTACGTTTGATAATTTATTGAAAGAAATCAAAATCAAGCATCGTTTCCAGTGCCCCATTGCTTGTTCACAAGACACACATTGTAGAAGATATCTTTATTGTAAATCCGATTTATCATGTAAAACGTATCTTGATGGAACAGATTGTCTTGTATATGATAATTCTGGACAATGTTTCTGTTATAGAAAGGTAAGTGTATACATCTTAAATCCTTAAAATTAATTCAACAATTAAAAGCCTCTCGGAATAAAAAAGTTTTAAGTTAAGATTTAAAAGTTGTTAAAGAGGTACAACTGCGTACACTAAAAGACAATAGATTCCACTGCTTTGGGGCTTGAAACAAAAACGATCGTTCTCCATAACTTGAAAGTTTGGCTCTTTTTTCCGTTAATAACAAGTTGTCTTTGGATGACCGTAACGTTCGAGAAGGTTTATAAATATTCATGACAAGTAAAAGGGCGCAATACCATTAAAGCATTTAAAGGTTAATAGAAGTATTTTATATTTAATTCTAGAAATCGACCATATACATTTTGAGATTTCTTTTCCGTGAATGCTTTATTAGGGAGTTAACCATATGCCACATTATCAAGCTATTTTAAGACCTAGGGGCCACTATAAAAAAAAAATACAGCGTTGTGGACAAACAGCACTGAGAAATAAGGTTGTCAATGCTCTGTGAATATCAAGCATGTTTATGCAGTGTGAATGCAAACAGACAGGTATGTCGTTTTCGTTATAAATAATGATAACTGAAAAGATTTCTTGTATCGAGACAGACAAAACAGATTGCATTGTGCAATTGCTTTTTTTTTTTTTTGTTTGCTTTCTAACGGTATTGAAACATTTATTTAGATAACTGGTGTCGTTTAAAATGACTTTGAAGTTTTGACATTACTGTTAATAAGGTGTTTTACATGGTAACTAAAGAGACATTCCTACAAATTTTGATTTTGTTACATTTTTGCTATTTTCAAGTATTCGAGGTAAGATAAAGAGTTGACACTATAACTATAATAGTTAAAAACCGGATAGTGTAAAGGTAATTTGCTGAAAATTTCAGTCAACTTGATCCACTATGAGCCAAGAACGAAGCGGGTGAAATTTATTTTCGCCGCTGAGTCTCGGTCATCATAACTAAAATCATTAATATATACAGCATAGTCTCGATTATCCACATTTTAAATTTAATTATTAGTGGCCGTTAAGCAGCATATATGAATCTAATCTAGCCAACATCGGAGGCTAGCCTAGACATGGTGAGTTTATTATGGTTTCGATAAGTTAATTAATGTCTAATTGATAATTTACATAACATTTCAGGCCTAAAGAAAGATTCGTGATTGGCAGTTTTAGCTCTTGTATAATGTACATTTAAGAGTCCTGCTTGGCTATTCCACATACTTCCTCTAAAGCTATAGATCTACAGGGAATGCTCGATTCACAGTTCCGGAATTAAGTTCCAAAACTGGTGTCAATCGAGTGAAAAGGAGAATTTCGGAGTACAACGCATGTGTCGACGGTATAGAAAATACCTCAACCAATCATGACAGCTGAAATATACTTTTTACCTAGGAATACATCACGATTCTACTCACTCCACTTCAGCTGTTGGCACTGGCAGAACTGTTACAGGACTGAATTCCGCGTCATTCGATTGTAATTCTATCGATTCGGGACGTTCTAGACTGTGAATCGAGCATCCCCACAGATTACCGTTAAAATTTACTTTAAAAAAAAACTTTTCAAATTGTCTTTACCGTAAATGATACATTTTTCTTGTGAAAATAGCCCATGCACGTGGTATTTTTTTTAAAACAATTCAAGGGTTAATATTGAATTAATATAGGCATACACGTATATCACATTTGTCGCTTGGTAAATGATGCGCTGGCTCGCTGACCGGGTCCGTCTTCATTAGCTCAGTAAGAACTGAATAGTAGGTCGTTAACCCCTATTCATTTCTTAACAAGGTCTCGGGTTAACTGCCGATTTTACAGCATGATTTTCCCATGTCAGTGTTGCAGGACGGAGGGCCTGGCAAGGACAGTGACTAGCCGGTTGAGCGAAACGACAACCCGAGATCTCGTGTACACATAAAAGAACCCCTGACAGTTGACATGTGAGCTGAATACCCCGCATAGCACCCTGCTTGGCATTAGTCCAGTCGGTTCAAACATGTAGAACTGTAACACAGCCGTTACACTATATTCAAAACGGCACCAACAAGAATAGGTTGCAAAGTCATCCATCTTCTTGCTTCACGCTGTGTTTTAAAAATTGACTTAGAAATAGACTTCCCCACGGACTAAATACGACTTTCACTATATCTCCTTAATAACTGAGGAACACATTGTTATTCTTAAATACGTTTATATCAAGCATAGATACATAAGCACAAGTATACAACTAGAAAAAAAAATAAAATGTATTTCGGTTTCTCTCAACTCACTCCTCGTAGGTTTTCTCCAGGTCCTCCGGTTTCCTCCCACTGCTTAAGACCCCTACGCGAAAGCGATTTATTGAAATAAATTAAACCATATGTTAGTCCCGAAATGACCTAGTTTGTGTCGAGTTAACGTTGAGCCTCCTGATATGCGATTTATTCATTATTTGATTGGTTGAATATGTGTGGATTAATGGTCTAGAGCGAGACATCAATTAATATATTGATACTGCACTAGCAATATTTTTAGCTCGAGACCTTTAAGCAACTTAAAATACAGACACGCTCCCGCGCGTGGTTTTTAATGAAATACGTCACACAAGTCCACCAAATAAAGGTACGCCAACATCAAAGGATGACGTCACATCTTTATTTTAAGCCCAAATATACAGATAATATGGATAAAACTAACTGCACCTAATATATCTGATGGTTCAACAACCGGCTTGGATCTTGATTTTATTTGCGCTATCGGTTGGTGACCAATGCGTCTGCTTAACATCATAAATCATAGTTGAAAAAATACGAATCATTTCCAGGTCAGACTCAGTACAATGAACAAAGTCCTGATACCGGTAATGATCAAGTTAAAAATACCTCTAGGATATGTCTTCTTAATAATCCCGTAGATATGTGCCCGTCCCCCCAATATAAAAAATAGTATCAACCATCACAAGTGCAAGAAATATATGTCGTTAATGTTAAAAGTAAGCTCTTGGAAATTATATTTGTTGATTGGCGTTATATGGTCACATTGATCGCAACATTTACTTCGAAGATCCAGACATTTAGATACATAAAAGCCGGTCCATGTGATTGATGTATTCAATTTTGCTTTGGTTAGAACGATTTTCAGATTAGGTGGCTGTCTTTGTGATATAATAAATTGAACATTGTCACTTAATGTCGTTCAGAGGCTGGTTGATATACGGTATGGATAGAGACAAGGGTTTTATTGTCTGAACGGACCTTTACTTTATTTTGGATATCAGTTGCCAAAGTCTTACTTGTCTCAACTTCTATTACCTCCATGGGGTAATGCTGTTTCAATAAATTTATTTTAAGATCAGCTAATCTGAAGAAAATGGTATATTATTTTTTGGATGACATGATTTATAAGAGATATTTATTTTGGTATCTGTTTCTTTAGAATAGATTATAAGGATCCCCACCTCACCCTTCGTTTCACTAGAACGTCCAATTGTTAATTTTATATTTAAATCTAAATCTTCAATTTCGTCTATCCGTTCATTACAAATAAAGAATTCGTGATCAAGGAAACGTTTCAGTTGATTTTCAAAATATAATCTGTAACCCACGTCATATTTAATTTCTACAATTGGATGTGTATATGATAACAGAACATAATTGTCAATGGTTGTTTTTTTTTCCAATATCGCTTAGCAAAAATCAAAAACAACTTCTTAAAGAGCTTAATATTGATTGGCAAAAATCAAAAACATTAATATTGATTGCAATGTCTGTAAAATCTATCGGATGTTTTTCTACAGCAGAATCATTTCTCTGGGCAGAATTCTCCAATGTTTTGATTTTCGTCATTGATTGAGTTATTCGGAACGCATTCAATAACCGCTCAAGAAATCCTAAAAAAAATATTGTGAGAAACAACCGAATAAACCATTTGTGTATTGACAACAGTTTTTAGTGTACAGTTTCACAGCAAACAAAACGGTGTGTTCCCACTTAGCCGGCAGACTGTTAATCCTTTGATTGATCTTAAAACTATAGTCTGTTTAAAAGTAGTCACTCAAGAACTGTTCACTGGTGTTCAGCGTTAATGAGCTTTTAATCCCTCTTATTAAAATTTATTAACCAACTAATTAATGACATTTTGAGCACAGTTCATGCCGGCGTTACGTTTTCAAACATGAATTCAAATGGCCGATGTTTAATACACAATGGTTACTGTAGATTTAAACATTCCACAAGTAGGGCGATTCGCTGATTATATGACGGAGCAGTGGGTTGATAACAATGGCCGTAATGTGTGGAACCATTTTGATATAACAGGGCACCGTACTACCAACCACGTAGAAGGTTGGCATTTTAAGTTGAATAAAATGACAGCATGCCATCCTAATATTTACAAGTTCATTAACTTAATAAAACAAGAACAACCCTTTGTCGAAATTACCATTTCACAGATATTATTTGGTGGTTCCAAAAGGCCTCGAGTTAAGAAATATCCACAACTTGATACAAGAATTGAACATTATTTATGATCGATAAGAGTGAAGCAAGATGGCGGAAGGTTTCGGACGCATGTAGCTCTGTCTCTCTAAAGCAAGTGAAATCGGCCCTCCAAAGTTTAAACAGATGTGTATTTATCATTAAATATGTTTACATATTGTGTTGATTCTAATGATTGAACCATGTTGGTGTAAAACTAGTATATGTGTACATGTATGTGTATAGAAATTACTGACTTAGTCGAGCTGCACGGACTTCACACGGGGTTGGCCAAGACAGTATACTTGAACCAATCTTGTTCGGTGTTTCTGAAATCTAAACTGTGTTTACAACCAACCTACAAAATCCGATCGTTTACTGTGTGCTTGAGGGTTTCTGTTTTGCTTATACGGATTATTCCCGACCTAATTGTAAGTTGACTTTTAATACGATCTTTTTTCCTGTCTGATACTACTTTCATCATGGACAAACTGTTTAAAAGATCGGCGCTTTTTTCAAGCTCTTCAAGTTCTTCTAGTCCACCAGAACCAAGCCCAAATAATATGGATAACGCTAACTGCACCTAATATATCTGATGGTTCGACAACCGGCTTGGATCTTGATTTCATTTGCGCTATTGGTTGTAGACCAATGCGTCTGCATAACATCATAAATCACAATCGAAAAAATACGAATCATTTCCAGGTCTGACTCAGTACAATGAACAAAGTCCTGATACCGGTAATAATCAAGTTTAAATACCTCTAGGATATGTCTTATTAATAATCCCGTCGATGAATGCATACTGTATCCTGTCTCCCCAATATAAAAAAAAATAGTTTCAACCATCACAAGTGCAAGAAATTTGTTGATTGGCGTTATATGGTCGCATTGATCGCAACATTTACTTCGAAGATCCGGGCATTTAGATACATAAAAGCCGGTCCATGTGATTGGCGAATTCAATTTTGCTTTGGTTAGAACGATTTTCAGATTGTCTTTGTGAACATTGTCACTTAATGTTGTTCAGAGGTTGGTTGATATCAGGATTAACCTGCTCCCACGCAATGGTTGAAAGGTGTTGAGGGGTATGGATAGAGACGGGTTTTATTATCTGAACGGACCTTTACCTTAGTTTGGATATCAGTTGCCAAAGCCTTACTTGCCCCAACTTCTATTACCTCCATAGGGTAATGCTGTTTCAATAAATTGTTTTTAAGCTCAGCTCATCTGAAGGAAAATGGTATACTATTTTTCGGATGACATGATTTATAAGAGATATTTATTTTGGTATCTGTTTCTTTAGAATAGATTATAAGGACCCCCACCTCACCCTTCGTTTCACAAGAACGTCCAATTGTTAATTTCATATTTTAATCTAAATCTTCAATTTCGTCTATCCGTTCATTACAATTAAAGAATTCATGATCAAGGAAACGTTTCAGTTGATTTTCAAAATATAATCTGTAATCCACGTCATATTTAATTTCTACAATTGAGTGTGTATGTAGTAACAGAACATGTCATTTTTTTGTGTGTGTGCGTGGATTTTCTTTTGTAATATTGATTAGCAAAAATCAAAAATAGAACTTCTTAAAAAGTTTAATATTGATTGCAATGTCTGTTAAATGTACCGGATGTTTTTCAACAGTAGAATCAATTCTTTGAGAAGAATTCTCCAATGTTTTGATTTTCGTCATTGATCGAGTTTTTCGGAACGCATTCAAAAACCGCACAAGAAATCCCCCCCCCCCCAAAAAAAAAATTTGCAGACACAATCGATCGAATAAATCATTTTTGTATTGACAACAGTTTTTAGTGTACAGTTTCATAACAAATCTTAGAAACAAAACATTCAATATAGCTTATACATTGAACCATAAACATGTGGTGATTTATACGAGACCGGCTATCACAGTAAATAAAATAAAAAATAAATATCAGTCTTTTATGCATATAAACATTTAAACTAGAAAGTATAGCATATTAACTTTTAAGCATATATCCCTTATATTTAAATAATTAAACATAGCGCAATATAACCCAGGTTGAGCAAACAAGTGGTGAAGTAACTGGCAACGCAATTCAAATGTGCTTTTAAGCTGTCAAAGGAGTATTCATAGCCCGGATGATGCCCTCGCTTCATGATGGAGCGAGAGAGAAATTGGGTTTAACGTCCACTCGACACAAACTAGGTCATTTCGTGACTAACATGGTATAATTTTATTTCATTAATTCGCTTTAGCGGCCGGGGGGGGGGGGGGAACGGCGAAAACTCTCGAGATTGGACAGGCGATCCTACTCCTTGTCACGTATAACCGAGGAATCGAAAATACGTCAGTTGACTCAATGACCTGTGCTATGATACAGCGCGCAGGTATCAAAGATGGCGGACTAGCGTAATTAGATTTGTTATGTTCCAAATTCTTTACCAATCAAATTGCTTATCGCTACTCAGCGTAGGCAAAAAATTCACAGCATCCAACTTATTCAATGAATCTACACTCTGGCCCAATTGGAACCAAAGTTATTGTGTTCCAAAATTTCAACCAATCAAACTGCTTATCTATGCAGCCTTAGACGACGCATGTGCGCACGTTGTAAGTTATTAACGTAATAGACACATACACCAAGTTTGAACATTCTGCCTCAATAAGGTCAGTTATTGTGTCTCGACCAATCAACGGATATTTATTCTAAAGAAACAGATGCCAAAAACTCTCTTTGGTATAAATCATGTCTCCCACGCCATACTAAAAATAATATACCTTTTTCTATATTATTTTAAGCTACACTTTAGCATTCATGAAACATAGGTTTGCAAAATGTGAATAAAACTCTTCAGAATGGCCTATGTAATAGAATCCATTTAGTCTGTCTCGGAAAGTTCACAATACAATTAAGTTTATATTAAAGCCCCAATAACACTCTTGTTGTGACTGAATAATATGTCCCGATCTTCATTCTGGTCAACAAATCGTATTATTTTAGAATATTCCAATTAAATGATGATATAAATTTCATCTTAACAAACCTATTTTAAAAATTTGGAAAAATTCAACCAATTGATTTGAAAAGTCAAACGTAAACCTTTTCAAATGTGACTTGGATTTTAAGATATTTTCGAACCCTCTGGACAAGTAAAATAGGTTGTAATGGATAATTTACACAACAGGTAGGACACTTAAACATTTAGTACTTAGAATAAGGGTATTATTTATTTTCTGGAGCTACCAAGCCAGCAAGAATGTTATTGTCCCTTTAAGTAAACTAATACGAAGCGTCATATATATATAAGAGACCGTCCCGAATTCCCGTTATTAAATTCAGAGCACGAGAGAACCAACTGTATATTATATTGAATATATATAACTAAAAGATTAATTTGTTGTACTGTATATACTGCACTACATTCTTGTCTTGTACCATTGTTCAGGGTAATATAACATTTTATTTGTTGCTGTAATGTTTGTTTCAGTTTTGTTTGTTTGTTTTTGTTTTAGGCATTTGATTTGTTTGGTTTGTTTACATTTTCCAAGGTTATAAACATCAATCCAGCATGTCTATAGATTATTACCTTATTTGCAGGATATATCGAAATCTTCCTCGAACAAGATAAAAGCATATTTAAAATGAGTGGGAACTCTAAAATCAGAACTAAATTGTTCACTTTTAAAGCAATTATCGTGGATATATTAGTAGATGCAAGAAAAGGCACGATATACCTGTCCTTTATTACCTTATTTGCAGGATATATCGAAATCTTCCTCGAACAAGATAAAAGCATATTTAAAATGAGTGGGAACTCTAAAATCAGAACCAAATTGTTCACTTTTAAAGCAAATATCGTGGAAAAATGAGTAGATGCAAGAAAAGGCACGATATACCTGTCCTTTATAGACAATGGATTAAGAAGATTCAAAGTTGATGGTACAAGTCTCACAGATCCTAGAACATTTATCACATGGGGTAAATATATAGGATATATTCACAGATGACCATACGTAGAACATTTGGATGTAAATATATACGTACTTATCCAAGACGGAAAATATACATGTAGTGCATTCATGGAATATAAAATATACACGAAGAGTACAGGGGGGAAAAACGATCTAAGACATATTTTTGTCTTTTCTCATAAAAGACAAAACAAACTTTTGGACGAGAATGTTTGGCGCGAACAGAACAACGAGTGGGTTTAATTATAACTTCAAAATTATGGTTAATACGAATCATAATACCAGCACAACAAATGTCTTCAACGTTTCAGCCAAATTAAGCTCAAGTAAAATGTACGATGGACGTATTTACCGGGGGGGGGGGGATTTTAGAACGGCCTTGATTCGATGTGAATCATAACGTTTGTACCTAAAATCGATAGTTCCACCGAAAGCTTATACAATTTGTTACTATATGGAGCCATTAACTGGGATTCATTGAAAAAGTGACTTAGATCGTTTTTCTCCTGTAAAATAGACAGTAAAAATATATGTAGTGTATCCATCGAAATGAAAAATACATGTACTATATTCATATGTGGCCATTCTATAGGTCACATTTGTATCCGTGTTTGACGAAACTTCGTGGATTATGGCCCTGGGTTTTACGGAAAATCATGTTTGTTTTATTTTAGCTTTTCAACACTCTGGAGGTCACTATGTGTATCCGATGTTGATGTACCCTAAATTGGGTGTTTACAATCCAACGATCTCGATTCGTTTCGGTGATGACCTCAGATTGTACGCACGATGGTGCTTGTAGCTGGTGGCCCCTCTGGAGCTTACTATTTTTATCCGATTTTTAAAACCGTTCAAATATATCGCCGTTACACCCAACAGCGATTGAGTTTGAGTTCCGCTTAAGAAACTGGCCGCTCCTTGTATATAGTTTGGGGAAAGTATGTAATACCAAGGTTGTGGAGGTTACAATTTTATTCGATTTTGGTTTTTATGATAATGTATTATGTCACCAGATTGTAACCTATAGAATGTCCACATGTGTGGGCGTGTCTTGCAGGACAATCGCTTATTGTAGAATGAATTAATATTATTATCTACGTTGGACGTTCACCAATCAACACCAACAATCAAGATTACGAACACGAATACTCTGTTCCAGACCGTGATACAAATGACAAATGAACCCAAAACGGTTTATTTGTCTTTAAATTGACACGATCATTCATTCCATTCCAATTCAATATTAGAATCAAACAAATAGTGATAGACCAAATACTGCGTTATAACGACTATCTGTTCATTACAATGGTTATTGGGCACCGTGGGTATTTTTTGTCTGACATGAAAAGTGGACAAATGTCAAACCGGTCGCCACATCCTACGTACGACCATGCATCTTTTCTTACTACATATTTTCGTAGCCTTGTGATCGTCTAGGATTTATCTCGGATCGTCTTTGCTTCTCCTTCCCGTTGTGTATTTCTTTTTGTTGTTAAGACGTTTGTCTTACCACGAATAACAATGCAACTGTTCGTTTCTACATTTTATATCAAGCTGGATACATACAAGCATAGTATAGATTGCAATACAACATTATTTGGTCTAACAAAACGTGATGGATATATTGACGTTGGTCATGATTTTACCAAAAATATCATTTTTTTTTATGTAAACTCTATGTTCACGTTCATTAAAGATACATTATGGGAGATTTTGACAAGGAGTTAGCCATTCTTGCTATAACAGTTCAAAAATAGATGCTGAAACAAGAATATATAGAAAATTTCAGTCAAATTACTTTATCCTGAACAAAGTTGTTACCACTATAATTTTTTACTAGAAATGGTAGTTAAAATCATCGACACCCTTTTCCCACTATGGCCGATTGTTGATTGACAGGCGTTAACTCCACCTACATAGTCTCGATCATCAAGTAATGTTTAAACGGTATCTAGTGAAGCTTGTGTATAGCCTCGGTCATCATTGTCTTTTATGAATCATTTCCGGAAGTATGATGACGTCAACGTCACGGAGAAACCCCACCCACGACGCCATAGTGATTAAATCAGTCGACGAAATCCTGTTTTAATCCGAGCCCAATCCAAGCCATCCGTGGGTCTACAGTGTTCATTTTGGGCTTGTTGTTTAAATAAAGATCTAATTTATAATTTCTATGACATCTGAGGCCCAAAGGAAGACCGACAAAAGTCAGTTTTTGCTCTCCCATAATGTATGTTTAAGTACGTATGATTTTACTTTATAGAAAGAGTTGTTTTAACAATTTTCCAAAGACACAATATAGTCTTAAAGACCATAGTCTTACAAATGTCTCAAACACTGTCGAATAAATAATGCATCCTAATTATTGGAACAATGCAACCTACTTTAGGTTGTTAAAAACAATTTTTTAAGCAAAGTTTTGTGAAGTGATTGTGATGACTTTTAAGCACAGTTTTATGGAGTGTCTGTGATGACTTTTAATAACTGTACTTTTTAGCTAAATTTTATATAATGGTTGGATATGAGCGATGAACCACAATACGTCATGTTTATTATTATGCACAAAAGAATTCCTGTGAATTAAACCATCTTAATTAGACACATGATATCCCGATAAATTATCTAATTTGTAGATCTCCAATTACTTTCGCGAAGGTCGGAACATTATTTGTGTGGTTCCATTTGTTGATAGCATTCACCAGTAACAATTATCTTGTCGAAAACCACGTTTTGAAAACGTGGCATTTTTTTTACCAAAATTGTGGCAAAATTATTAACACGTTTCAGCTACGTTTGGACAAAAATGCCAAACGTGGCATTCTGAGGTTTATAGTGTAATTAGAACCAAAGTTATCGTGCCACAAAACCTCTACATAACAGCTTCCAATCAATTTGCTATCTCTAAGCAGAAAATGCTGATTTTCGAACTTCACCAATGCATTCACCTAATAAACACCTTGCCCAAGGTTGAACATTCTAGCTTAACTAGACCAATAGTTATTGTGTCCCAAAATGTGCGTCAGGTGGGCGGAATGTCAGTCCCCTACTTTCGTCGACAGGCGAGGGACAAAAATATAGAAAGTGGAAAATCAATTATACCATTGTTATTCGAATCTAATTGAAACAATAAAATTTTTGTATTGTTGATCAGGCAAATCATCTGGAAGGAAACTGCCAACTCCAGACCCATCCATGGATCCGGTCAGGAAACCGTTGGTACAATTTACAGACGTATCAAACCACCATCCACCACCAAATCTGGTAGCACAGCCATTACTTCCGGTGTTATCTTGGTCATAAGTTGAGAATCTGTTTTTAAATGGTTCTCCGAAAGGGTTACCGCATCTTATGACTTTGGGATCATCTTCCATGTTCAAATAACCAAAGCTGTATCCGGTGCTAACATTTCCTAGTTGGAACTCTGTAAAATGAGACCGGCACTTTGATTTGTCTGATCTTAACGCAGATAAAACTAGCCTAAATTCGCTGCTTGGCAGACTGAGTATTTCTTTCAATCTCTCTAGACCAATCCACATATTTCTAGATACATTTCCAAATCCAGTTTTATATTCGTCCATTGTTCTGTTGAAGTTCTCGTGTAAACATGTCACATCGCGTCTCAGGATTTGCATGTTTCCATTTAAAGCAAAATTACAGATGATTTCAAATGGTGTGGAGCCGGGCTGGATGTAAACTTTTTTCGTGTTACCCAAAGTGATATTCCTATGGAAACCCTCACGGCAATCTGAAATATCGTGTGTTACAATATAAATATCTAAGGCAATACATGAATAGGAACCGACCGAAATTGACACGTTATTACCGTTTCTTACAAAACAAAATAGTGGATTTCCAAAATGGGCAATTTTTAAAAAAAAGCACAAGCCAGCAGTGAGGCTGACGTCCCCCGCCAAAATTCCAATAGAAGACATTCATTATGACGTCGTACACATAGTGATCTGCGTTCGCCATTTTTATTTTTTAAGAGAATCACAAACACCTCCCAAAGGAGATTTTGGGTGACCTCACTGAATACGTCCGCAACAACTTTTAAAATACAACACTTCGGATGTAAAAAGTACATATTTACTTCAGTGTACTATTCCGCTGCACTCAAAATCATTAAAAATTTACGCATTCTAAAATGGTAGTCTTCCACCATTAAAGGCTCAATACCACTCTTGTTTTAACTGTATAATGTGTCCCAATCTTTATTCTGGTCAACAAATTGTATTATTTTACAATATTCCAATAAATCCATGATACAAATTTCATCTTAACACACCTAATTGGAAAAAATCAACTACCTGATTTGAAAAGGTTAACATAAACCTTGTCAAATGTGACTCCAATTTTAAAATATTTTCAAACCCCCTGTGCAAGTAAAATAGGATGTAATGGATAATTTACACAACAAGTAGGACGATTAAACATCTAGTACTTAGTATAAGGCTATTATTTATTTTCTGGCGCTATCAAGCCAGCAAGAGCGTTATTGTCCTTTTAAAAAAAAGAAATACAGTGATAGGATGGTAGACCTCGATCAGCGCGCCGTAGAGGGATTTCCTTCTATGACGTAAGTGCGTCGGCCTGTGTGAAATTGTTGCTGGAAGCAGTCGTGGTTGTTTACATGCCAAAATTCGTCTACCTGTTTACAGCTAGCTCCACCTTTGAACAGGCCCTAACCTAATAAACCGACGTTTATTAATTCCTACATCGACGATTTTAGACGAAAGCACAGGGTATGTTTTAAGAAATTTTTATAAGTATTTGTTTTTCTTTTATTTTCTAATTGAATGAAATTAAATATGTTTATTTAGCCGCTGTGTGAATGAACGATGTCAAACTGATCAGAGCTAAATCACGAAATAGTCCACTAATTATTCACTATGGCGGCGCTCATGAAAGATAATTTTTCAGAAGCGGTTTTGTTTGCGAAGACAAATCTAGGAGTATCTAAACTTTGTTTTGGAAGAAAAACTATAAAGACAATTGTATTACAATATTACCCACTAGCATATATTATATATCGCTTTTACCTGAGTGGCAGAAGTCGACATTAATTTTGTTAACTTGAAATATTTGTTTAAGTAAACTACGAGCGTCGGATGTCCAAAGCAGAAGGACAGTCCCGCACCAAAATGATCATGTGAGCGTTTTAAATGGACGGCATTTAGGACATTGATGTATTGTCGAAGTATGACGTAGATGGTTCGCAATATGGGTTGTTTACTGTGGATTACGTGACCAATGTGTACGGTATATATTGACTAGAGTGTATTGTGGTCACGTGATCCCCATTGACGTAACGTTAACGCCGTGGGCCGACACTGGAGACCGGCCGCCATGTTTCAACCGGGAAAGAATGACGGAAGTGCCCGGATGGACGCTATGTAAACAAAGGGAAATAGAATGACGAAGTGTTGGTAAGTCCATTAAAAAGCAGTTCTAATTCAACAATATCAACCAAAAAAAAAAAAAAAAAAAAAATGATGATTGAAAGGTCTTACCTTACAGTCCTAAAAGCAAAATCGCTTTGGTCAACTGGTATATTTTGGGGGCTTTATTATTAATTAAGAGTCGCCGTGGCAATGTGTAAATTGTGCGCAGAACTACGAAATCATGTTTATTTTATTAATTGAGCTAAGTGAACGTCCTCGAATGTCCAGATATCTATAGAGTATTCAGCAAAATTTTGAACATTGCTACCCGCAGTTCACATAAAACTTTATTTTGGATAGATCTAAATAATTTGTTGGAAGATTTGAAATGAATGTTCTGCGTGATTGGCAGAGATAACTGACTATAGGCCTACTATAAAATAAATAGCGTCATCCAGATGATGAATAAAGAAATAAAATAGATTTTAAAAATAATCTAGGACTTGTATCATTTACCAGTAGAATAATATCTGATGCCGATGGGATTTTTTTTTTTTTTTTTTTTTAAAAAGAAAATATAAACAGGACTAGCAAGGCCTTAGTAGGCCTATATGGTTTTCAATTTCCATGAACTGGTGTCTGATTTTTTCTTTCCTTGAAAAATACGGCGGTATATTAAATTTTTACAAAAAAAAGACAAACCTCTTGATGAGATTTTCGTAGTAGCAGCAGCGATTAAAAAAAAAAATATTAGGCCTAATATTTAAAATTAGTTCGGGGGTTTAAAGCGGGTTTTAGAAAATAAAAGAAGCATAAACTGATATTGCGAGAAACTTTCGCTTTATTTATATTCATTCTGTACATCTGTGAACACAATGTCGTCCAAATTTATTAAATCCGAGGGAGTGAAACTAAAAGATAACAAAGCAACTACTGGCCAGTGAGTGCATGTCTGTGACTAAACACTCCACTCCAATAAACAGACTTACTCCCTGCGATATTTTTCGTACAAAGCCGCATGTGTGTATAATTTATAATTTGCGCAATTTTCGAATAATTAAATAAAACATTAATTTGGAGGTTTGCTTAACAGACGGACCTTGTAATCATTACATAATAAAAGTATCAGTACCAATAAATTAAGTGAATGGACCCTTCGGGTTTTCGGTTTAAGCTTCGAGTGTTTGACGTCTTCTCGCCGTGTTTATTTAATTATT
Organism: Patella caerulea; assembly: GCA_036850965.1. Lineage (NCBI taxonomy): Eukaryota > Metazoa > Mollusca > Gastropoda > Patellidae > Patella > Patella caerulea. The sequence goes on along the minus strand of JAZGQO010000015.1, from coordinate 32,437,265 downwards.
TTACACAATTATCATGATTTTACCGTATCTATTAATTCACTATTTCACTTATAACTTATCATGCCTACTTATGAAATGATAATCCACTCCCTTTTCGTCTGACATTGAATTTACCAAAATAATAACAACTTTCCGACATATTGGTATATGCCAACGCAGGCTAAATCTTCCCGGTTGTAAAATGGCTGCCAACCTCCATAGTCGGCACGCGATCACGTGACCACCATACACTCTAGTCAATATATACACCTCCATGGCGGTATCATAATTATTCAAATTACTGAGCGAGCATTTTATGCCCATTGAACATTTGTCTAATTCTTATAGCATCTTATTTTCACACAGTTAACATTAAAATTCGTTTCAAAAAATGAATTGGAAACATAACATTTTTTAGCAAACATATAACATTAAAATCCTACCTTTTATAATATTCTGACAGTTGTTACCATAGTAACCAAGGGGACAAGTACACTTCCCTTTATAACACCCAATTTTCTATAAAAAAAATTACAAAAAAATAAATGATAATGGTCTATAAACTTTAGTTTTTCATCATTTAGTTTCAATACAACCAAGTCATACAATGGTTCTAGTGATAATGATTAATGAGCTTTATGAAGTGGTAAATTCTTTCTATCCTGACATTTTTCTTAATACAATTTACGATCTCCTTCGGAAGGGTTTATTCGTTTTTTTTGTAACATGCTTAAGGATGAATCTTGCATTTTGATTGGTCAATTAGACGCTGTCCATTGGACAATACCCCCCCCCCCCAATCCCGTTTCAACCAGCCGATTAAATGCGCATAAATATTACGGTGTACTTTTCGTTTCATTTTTGTGCTTAATATTCTTCGGGATCTCGGTTTTCGTCCCATCCGAACTACTAGACAGCTATTCTTGTCCGGTCCTCTGTCCTGCATTGCTGACAAGCGGAAACCACGCCGGAAAACCTGGATAAATTTTCTCGGCCAATGCAGGGATCAAACACCCGGCCTTCAGCCTAGCGAGCCAGCGTCTTACCCAAGTGATCCCCGTGCATGTAAAAGAACCCTTGACAGTTGTCCTTTGATTGAAAGAGTAGACCGTAGCTCGGGCACATTTTCCCCCGTAGCACACAGTATGGCGTAAGTCTGTCATCAATACCCCACAAGAAGCAGAACATTAGGACGGTTAAAGCCCATTTCATTTCTGTACTAAAAAGAGCATTATATAAACCTAAAAAAAACAAACAATTTATGTGGAAAACAATCACTGGTTTATAAACATATAGCACAACGACAAGAGGATACTTGTTGAAACATCGTGATGTATGTGTATAAACCAGTGATTGTTTACCATATAAATTGAGTTGTGTTTTTATTGTGCTCAATCACTAAATGCCACTCAAGGATTATATATAAACCTACCAAATTCAGGTTAAAATGCATGATTGAATTGAGTGGATCTGATGTGTTATTTAGATACGGTATTTGACCCGATTATCATAAATCTTGAATCGAATAATAGAGGTGTAGTCGTGTGTTTAGGATCGCTAATTAAATCCAGGAATTTAATGAATTACTAAATTTCAACTTACCTTTCTATAACAGGAACATTTTCCAGAATTATCAGATAAAACACAATCTGTTCCATCTAGATAAGTTTTACATGATAAATCGGATTTACAATAAAGATATCTTCTACAATCTGCGTCTTGTGAGCAAGCCATGGAACACCGGAGACGATGTTCAACTTTTATTTCTTGTAGCAAATAATCGCGAGCACAGGTATTAATAATAATAGCCGTTTTCGAAAATAATGAATCTTTAAGGCCTTTTACTATAAAGAGCAAAGTTAAATGATATCCCAAAATCTCTACAAATTTCATTTTAAATCAGTTGAAAACGCAAACAAGATGTCCGGTCTTCGATAAAATCTATACAATTCCACCTGATTGCAAGTGTGACAGAAAGAGAAATATTCCGCGGTACACAATTCTAGTTGTTATCGCGTGGCGCAGTCTATAAAAAACACATTTCTGTACTTCATTGATTTATATGCAGTGATCAGATTTTATGGAATCGATGAATTATGTTTTAAAAAAAATCAGCTGTCATGATGTACAAGTAAATTAAACCGTAAAATATTATAGAAAATGTGGATTTTGTGGGAAGGTAAAATTGTATGAAAAAATATAACTTAGATTCTGAGAAAGAGAGAAATGTAGTTTAACGTCCACTCGACACAAACTAGGTAAACACTAATTTGTTGTCTGCGATATCAGTTAGGTGGAGGTTTAAAACAATTGCAGACACACAGCTATACCTTGATTAATTTATTGCCCCCAATTTCTCAACACCTATACCCGATTGGGACAATAAATCAATCATGGTATGTATGTGTCTGCAATAGCTTTACATCTCCACCGATGGCGTGTATTCTTGTCTTGTCAATTTCTCTAATAATAATATAGTTTGAACTGGTTTTATTTTCGTATTAAATAACATAAATTTTAATTTTTACAAATTCGCCGATAGCAAATACCGCTAATAACTATCTTGAAAAAAACACGTTTAGTAATCGATGAAACTTAGCAAGCCTCGTTCTGAACAAAATACCTCGTTCCAAAAAAAGGGCAATTTAAAAAGCCTCGTTTTGGAACTCCAGACAAGGAGGCATTTTTTACCTCGTTTGGAGTATAATTCATTAATTAAAGTACAAAACGAAGAAGGAAATCAAAATGGAAAATCTCTTTATTTAAATAAACAATGTATTTCTCACAAAACAATGATTGTTATAGATTGGTCTGACGCCTTTTATTTTAAACGATTCATAATGTTTTATGTTGGGCAATTAATACAACGACGAGTTTCTGAATAAACAGAATTGTACGCTTTAATTTTAATTAAAATTATATAAATGTTATATATACAAACATAGATCTGGCCAATCAGGAATGCTGTGGGTGTTTGCACTAACCTATAACTCCAGGCCTTGTTCCTGTTGTAGTAAGGACATCTCGGAACAAGAACCGTGCACTGACATGCTATGGATTGGCATATAGCCCGGTTGTTAGAACGCTGAACTGCCTTCAACGCGATTTGTTGCGGTGGATCGGGGGTTTGAATTCCACCGAGCACACATATTATAGTCTCGGAAGTCTACCGTAATCTCATTGCGTTTATATCTAGATTACGTCATATGTATGTCTATAATATATGTATAACCAATAACGTTGCAAGAAACAACAGTTCGCTGTGAGAATTGGAGCTACTTGGAAATACAGAGGTTCAAACGAAAGTTAAGAATTATTCCTGATTAAAATGTATTTCTTAAAGGTTTTGCGATATCACATAACGGTGTTTGTCATGGTAAAATGTTTGAAACATTCCTCATTATTTTTCAAAACATCTATTATTATCAACACTTGTGGTACGTTTGATAATTTATTAAAAGAAATCAAAGTCAAGCATCGTTTTCAGTGCCCCAATGCTTGTTCACAAGACACAGATTGTAGAAGATATCTTTATTGTGAATCAGATATATCACGTAAAACGTGTCTTGATGGAACAGATTGTATTGTATATGATAATTCTAGACAATGTTCCTGTTATAGAAAGGTAAGTTTATACATTTGTATTTAGTTGTTATTCGTTAAATTCGCTTTCCTTTTATTTCGTATGAGTTGTTTAGGTCAATTTTGCACATGTTGAATTTTAACAGTGCTTGGATTACTGTTCACAATCAGGAACTGTGCGTATAACTTTGTTGAGTTGAGATCGGAAGGTAAACTGATCCAGCAGTGAATATTCGCTTGGCAGGTACAATCACTGATAAGCATGACATCGACGAGGCTTAATGAGTACGGCATATTAACTTTTTTACTCCGACAAATTAAATTCTCAAACATTTTTTGGAGGTAAAATAAATAAAGACGTTTGAAGTATTTGTAGTTAAAAAATATTTCCTATTTAGTGTAAATGGGTATTAAAATGAGTAAAATGCATCATTTTGCCCGAAGCAGTTAGGTGTTAAGTAAACATTGCACGAGCCGTTGAGCCAATGACTACGAGGCGTGCAGTCAACGCACGTGTTTTGGACAGGCATCCGTTACAGGGATATTTCGTAAGTAATTCTCGGAAGGATGAAATGAAATGGGGTTTAACGTCCATCGGGCTAATTTAAACGGAACTATGCCAAACAGTGCGCTATTTGGCAATTTTACAAAGACAGTGGCCCACTCTTATCAAAAACAAATTGGATTTTGAGATAGCTACATACATATAAACCGGTAAATATATATTAGTAAGTGCAGGAGGACCGCACTTTACACAAAACAAAAATCTACAAGATATACACGTGGACAAGACGGACAAATAGACATTGCAAAAAAATAAACAAATATCAAATCAAGTGAATGGATCTGGGGTCAGTCGTAAGCGTCCACGGCGCTGTACAGTCCCAGGCCTGTTTTGTCACCGGATTCAAGACGTAACAGAATCAAACCTTTGATAATGTGGGGCCCAATTGGCCTAGCCATTACTAATTTAGCAATTTCGTATGAAAATATATGAATGACCCATAACACGATATTACAAACAATACTATTTTATAAGTAGTAGTATTATCATTATGATTAATATATATATATATATTTTTTGTGTAGAAAATTGGGTTTTATAATGGAATGTGTACTTGTCCCTTGGGTTACTATGGTAACAACTGTCAGAATATTATAAAAGGTTAGAAAATATTATTAATCGTAATTCATGATCATATGCACTCGCATACCATTGACTGGGGCTATCCAGATAATAACGAGTTGTAAAACATTTTATAAATAGTAACCCGAAAATGGCTGTAGATTTCGTAATCCCAGGTCACATAAATGTCATAGTAACGCAGTTAACGCAATCGATGTTGCTGTTCTCCATACACTCCATACACTGGTATCTGTCTTTTGGCGAACAGAACCTTGATTTTGTTTTTTCCTTTTTTCGCACTGAACGGAAGGGGACCGACTGCTTGTAGGGTGGCCTTTTCACTTAAAGCCCCAATAACACTCTTGTTGTAACTGAATAATATGTCTCAGTCTTCATTCTGGTCAACAAATCGTATTATTTTAAAATATTCCAATTAACTCGTAGATGCACCTTTGTCGCACATTGATCAAAGTGGCATTGGTCACCACCGTATTGGCAGATCGAAAAACGCTGTTGTCCGATCGCTAAACGGTTCACGGGACAATGTATATTTAAATGGCGGATGATCCCTAGATGTAATTACCGATTCAACGTCTAATACATTTAATATGACATTTTGAACAGGTTGATTTAATTAAATTATTTACATTTAAAGGGTTGAAAACTGGTAAAACACGAAATTAAAAAGTCCTTGTATATCGAAATGTCACCTTAAAACACTTATAACAGCGCCTTGTCGTTTTCGTTAACAGTATAACATAATTTCGAGTTTATAGAGGAACATGATCTGGATTTAACATTTATTTATTCTCGATATATATATATATATATATATATATAGAACAGATCTTTCTCTGGTGAGCTTTCAAACACAACTAATTTCTAACAAAAAAACTTATCCAATTCATAGGTGAGGTATAACGTTAATTAGGTATAAGTATACATATATTATTGATATTGAATAAAAATACATAAATTAAAGGCAGGCTTGGATCCAGAGGGGGGTTTGGGGGGGTCCACCCCCCCCCCCTGCTCAGCTACATAAAAAATTACATCACAAAGTGATCCTACATCAGTATAAAAATGATTTCTCTCTTTAAAAAGCTCAATTTGTATGTATGCCTATGTAATTTAGAGACGATGATGGCAGATTTCCGTAACAGAGACCTGGCAAACACCCTCCTGCAAAAATACCTGGGTCCGCCCCTGAAAGGTCGTCGGGTTCTTCGGCATAACCATATCTATTAGGTAGAGGATAATCTCAGTATAATCATATTGATGTTTATGACAACAGATAAGTCCAAACAGCGGAGATTTCACCTCATGTAACAAGTAATAACAGTCGATCCACTTTTCATGGAGGTAATTTTACACCAGTATGTGCTTTACACATAACATGGTTACAGCACTCTTAACATTAAATGATGCAGTGTTGTGACATTTTCGAAATACATATGACCGATCTAGCTTATTGTGTCTTTAATAAACGTCTGTTTAGATTTTATTCAGTCATGTTCAGTCTTAGAATTATCAGAAAAAATATATTGTTGACTTAAGCATGTACATGTATAATAATCTCCCAATTTCTTTCAAAACGTAATCCCTAACAACACCACGTTGCGTTTATAAATGTTATTATACATCCAGATTCATTTGTATGGATCCCCCCCCCCCCAAAAAAAAAACGCTTGCAGTAGATATATTTTATGGGGGTCACGGTGACAAAGTGGGTAAGACGCTGGCTCGGTAGCCAGGAGGTCGCTGCATTGACGAGAAAGAACTTAATTTCATTTCAGCTTTATTTTAGGTCTTTTTGATACATCGATTAACGTCTTTGTGGCATCTAGTTCCATAATATGGTAATCTTTGTTATGGTCCTGTTTCCGGGGCCAATGGTTCTACACAGAAACAACCAATGGGAACCCAGCGGCCTTTAATAGAGTTGATGTGTTGAATTAATGTATGACAAAATTTATTTTTTATTTATTTTAGATTGTGTTGAAGGCCTTGACAGGAATATTACAATGGGTCACATGATAAAAGCTCTGGTTTACATCCAACCAGGCTCCGTGTCATTTGAAGCCGTCTGTAATTTTGGTTTCTTTGGTACGACGATGATGTTGAGTAGAGATAAATCCTGTTTACACGAAAACCGAACAATGGACGAGTGTAAAAATGGATTTGGAATTGTTGCCAGAAACCGTTGGTTCGGTCTGGAAAGAATGTTCGAACTATTCAGTTTACCAAACAGAGGATTCACAATACTGTTAGTTGCGGTAAGATCCGACTTCTCGCTATGTCAGACAACTTGGTATGGTGTAGAACTTGGCGATGAAACTGCAGGGTATAACCTAAGCTACCAATCGTTATATGTAGAATGCGGCAATCCATTTGGACCATCACTTCAAAACAGATTCTCAACATTTGACCAAGATAGCACCGGGCGTAATAAATGTGCTGCACGATTTGGTGGTGGATGGTGGTTTGATGCTACTGCAGCAAACTGTGGCCGGGGTTTCTTGACCGGGACGATGGATGGGACTGGAATTGATAACTACCTATTGGACGATGTAACAGGTCAATCATACGACAGCTTTGAAATTTCTATCGAAAAAATATCTTAAAGTAAACATCACCCGACACTTAAAGTACCATTAATTATGTTTTACATTAAGTTATACTTCTACTCATTTAACGGTTCTACGTCGAAGGCCCTAAGAAAAAGCGCTCGAGAAACCCATGCTGTATATAATATTGGTTTGATTGATCCACCAAAAATAGTCCAAAATGCAGAGAATGATTCTCCGATCTTGATAACAGCAAATAATCTGTATTTTCTTACTAACAACTTCAATAATTCATATTGCCATGATATGCGCATACATGAAATGTACACTTTGCAGTCATGTAGTACAGAAAATATTTTTTACAACAACACGTGAAATGAAATGGGATTTAACATCATTTTCTTCTGCACCAGCGAGAACGTTTGTGGTGATTGGATACCTTCAAAGGATGAGTCGTATGGATTTGTAGCATGCTACGACTTTTGTTCTGGAGTTATGCCCTTTCATTCCGATTTGATAATTTCTTGTTGTCCCCCGCCTTTCGAAGAAAGTAGGGGACTATTAAAATGGATTCGTCCGTCTGCCTGTCCGTCCGTCCGCCATACTTTTTGGGACACAATAACTCTTTTTCTAATTGAGTTAGAATGTTCAAACTTAGTATAGGTGCTTATTAGGTCAATGCCTTAATGTAGTTCGAAGATGAGCATTTTCCGCTTTGGGTAAGCAGAGATAAGCAATTTGGTTGGTTGGTGCTTTGGGACACGATAACTTTGGTTCTAATTACGTGGTGATGATAAAACTTGGTGTATAGTTTCATTACATCAATACCTTGACTAAGTTCGATAATGAACATTTTCTGCTCAGCGTATGCTGGGCGATACACAATTTGATTGGCCGAGACTTTGGAACACAATAACTTCCTTACTGATTGAGCTAGAATGTTCAAACTTTGTGTAGGCGTTCATTAGGTGAATGCCATGATGGAGTTCGATGATGAACTTGTTATCCTTACAGTTAACAGAGATGAAATCTGATTAGTTGATGCTTTGGGGCACAATAACTTTGGTTATAATGAAGTGACAGCGATGAAACTCAGAATATAGATTCATAATGTCATTACCCTGACTACGTTCGATAGTGAGGATTTTCTACTCGGGCTAAGAAGTGATAGGCAATTTGATTGGTCAAGACTTTGGAACATAACAACTCTGCTTTTAATTGAGGTAGAATGTTTAAACTTAATGTAATGTTCATCAGATGAATGTTGTGACTAGTTAAATGATTAACATTCGAGCTGAAGCTAAGCAGAGCTAATCAATTTCATTGATCGATGCTTTGGGAAAAGATAATCTTGATTATATCTGATAGAGAGTGAATAAGAAACTTAGTGTATAGTTTAATTACTCCATACTTTAGAAAAAAATAAATGTACGATTAATTAGTATGTGTCATGTATTTACTTTGGCATTTCGGCGGGGGACACCAGCCTCACTATTCTTAACTCCGTGTTGGGTAAGAACCATTGGGTTCGAAAAAGCAATAGAGGCCACAGTTTTTAAAAGATATGTTTTCAAATTTGGCGTGAAGCAAGTGTTAGAAATACTGCACTCTTAGCAAATGTGACAATGTTATTTGTGTTACAGTGGCTGACTGGACGCCAACTGTCGTTATTGAGATCCAAGTCCAAGATTTGGTCGTATTGCTTTGTCTGTTGTATGCCGTCTGCTCACTTCGTTTTTTCTATGTACTGCTTGTGCCACCATCATTGTTGTTTTACAACTGAACTTTAAGTTTAATCACATTTTGTTGATTTATGTTGTAACCTCTTTTTGCTTTCTTCCGGTTAAAGTTTTATTTACAAAACAGTTAAGACTTTTACAACAGGTTATAGGCCTAGCAAGCAAAACATTTGATTGGCCTGTTCAGGACCTGCAATCAATTCATGAACACAACAAAATGATCTGGTTTCGGTTTTGCATTAAATATTGTTAGAATATTACATCAAGAACTAGCACTTCATCTAATTCTTACATAATTCATCTTTAAAGTTGTAGAATTTATTCGGTAATATCGTTAGTGATGATGGACAACACAATTACCCTGGCTCGCCACTTTAAATTCGTGTTTTTCTATTAAAACAAAGCTCATTAAATATTATAATTATATGTATGGTAAGTAGGTCATCGTCCAATTAACCTATATTATTATAAATGTAATTTTCCGTAAAGATTTCTATTACAATTTGGAAAGATGCAGTGAAATTTGACCTTTAGATTTTTCTTTAATCGGATTTGGGGGGATTAGATGGCCGAATGGTTAGCATGTGCGCACTGTATCATAAGGTCTGTTATTGAGTCAACCAGCGTGACTTCGATTCCTTGCTTGTACGCTAAGGTCGTCTGTCCATTCTCGTGAGTGGTCCCACTGCTAAAGACCCCTACGCGCAAGCGAATTATTGAAATAAAATTGAAACATTTGTTAGTCCCAAAGTTACCTTGTTTGTGTCGAGTGGACGTTAAACCCGATTTCTCTCTCTCTCTCCTCTCTTTAATCAGATTTCTGTGAAAAATGGTTACGGGAAACTGGCCTACATCCGTATACTTTCGTTTAACAGGGTATTTCCGAGAACTATTTATACGTTTCAAGTGGCCCATATTGTCATCGACATTCAGTAATTAAATATACGGTTATGTGCTTGTGAAATAGCTTTATTTAACGTCCCCGTCCACCGACGTGATTTCGCAGACAATTACCCGATAATTCGTTCTGCCGCAACTCCACTTTAAATATAGAGTGGGATGAGTTCAAGGATTCGCATCATTAGCCTTGGCTGTGACTTTATCTAAAGTCACTTTTCGGCTGTGATTGGGTACGCCATTGTGGTTCATTTGTACTGGATTTAGGCTGTGTCACGTCTAATTTTGGATTAAAAAAAACACCAACAGTGAAGATGAAATTTGATGAAATTATAGAGAATTTGGACCCTACCAGAAACGGTTATATTATTTACTATGTCTTCCGGCTATATCCTGCGGCTTGCAGATGTTGGTGACGGTTTTTACTCTGTCCATTCCAGACCACAGGTAGGTATATATTCATATTTTATTGTTATCAATTATAGTTTCTGGAGAGAGAAAGAGTATGGTTTGTGAAGAGAGAGAGAGAGAGATTAGGTCATTTCGTGTCTAACCACACCCCTTGACACCCCTCCTCCCTCCACACACTACAGCAACAAATAATCAACAGATATCAAATCAAGTGTTCAATTGCCAAATTTTGTATTCAAAATTTTCAACCAGAGACTGTTTCTATAAGCTTACTGATCTAATCTGTTGCACAGAGAATTACGAAAGCCTTCTTATATCTCTGTAAAAGATGGCTGTCTTCAGCACGTGCAATCAGAATTTTGCCTTTTACTCATTTTAATATCCATGTACACTAAAAATGAAATATTTTTTACCTACAGATAATTCAAACATCTTTAGTTTTTTCTAATACCCAAAATGTTTTAGAATTAAATTTGTCGGAGGAAAAAAGTTAATATTGGGGAGTCATTAAGTCTCATCGATGTCATACTTATCAGTGCGACACTAATCTTGTTATCGGGTCGACGCTCTCCCAAAAAAGAGCTTAAGACTCCACACATGAACATAATAGTTGACACGTCTGTTGTTTTGACAATGCCGTGCGTTGATATGGCGTCGCAAGTCCAAGATGGCTGCGATGACGTCAAGGATCATAATGATTGGTCCCCGTTTCATATAGAGAGGTCGCGGTACTTATTTTAAAAAAAAATTATGTTACAACAAAAATCAAAACAAATCAGATCAAATGAGGTAACAAATGGTAGCGATGACCTCGTGGACCAGAATAACCTGTCCTGGTGTCGGTTTCATATACATAGTAAAACTATGACCTACAGTATATCATTATTTAGTTATCATTTTAGCTTGCAGCAGCAGGGGAGTAAGATGGCTGAACGGTTACCACGTCCGTGCTGTATCATAAAGCCTGTTATTTAGTCAACTGGTGGGGTTTCGAATCCCTGGTTGCACGTGACAAGGAGTAGGGTCGCCTGTCCAACCTCGGGGGGTGGGGGTGGGGGTCCTCCGGGTTCCTTCCACTGCTAAAGACCCCTACGCGCAAGCGAATTATTGAAATAAAATTAAACCATATGTTAGTCCCAAAATGACATAGTTTGTTTCGAGTGGTCGTTACCCCCCCCCCCTCTTGCAGCAGCAATTCTGGTTAGGATGGAGGGGGGTTATGGTAGAACATTTTGTCCGTGTTGAAAGATAGATATGGCGACGGATTATTTACCTTTCTGTACCGAGTGAAGACGTGTATTAAAGATGTGTTGTGTTATATTGATAAAGGTATATAGTCAAAGAAATGGGATCTTATTTATGTTTCTTCTATTGAAGACGATGTCAACATGCAGCGGACTATTGAGGAGACGTTTTGTCCGGAAAGCGGTGGAAGGAAGTTATACTGCGTCCATATGGCGTCCATACTGCGCTGCTACGGCGACAGAAACTGATACCAGAGCGCATCAAGCGTGGCAAAAGCCTGGTGAAAACTTCAGATATCGTGCTGTGATCTCAATGGTTGTCAATGATCGTTGAGTCACAGCATTTGTTTTTAGCATGTTACCTGCTGTGGGAACTCAGATGATCTTTTTTCAAGTTTCTAATATTTCTCGCGTTGCATTATCTGGCCCGCGGTCAATCGCAGCAGTAATGACGCCATTCCGGTCTGACAGAGACATAAGGAACCCACTGTGTTACATATCAGAGATATTCTATTCAAAATAAAATAAAATGGGAGTTAACACTTTACTGTTCTGCTCCCCAGATTTCAATGAAATCCTATACATCAGACATGCCATGTCATCTAATGAATAAATAATGTATTTATATTTATACATGTAATTTTACACCGGCGACGACAGAGATGTTACCATACAAGGCAACTATTCTCATATCATTTTGACATACCAGCTAGGCCACACGATAGCCATTTTGAATTGAGAATATTAACTTTCTGAGAATATTAAATACATTTGGTATTTTATGTGTATATACAATTTGTTTGGTATATTATTCATGTTGGCGATGAGGCGGGTTGAATGGCCGAATGGTTAGTAAGGGCGTTGCTGTCCAACCTGGTGAGATATCTCCGGGTTCTCCGGTTTCCTCCCACTGATAAAGACCCCTACGCGCAGCTAACTATTGAAATAATAATTGAACCATAATAATTGTCCCGAAGATGAACTAGTTTGTGTCGAGTGGACGTACTCTCTCTCGGAGGCGATTAGACCGATGCGACAAACACCAGACCCCATTAATTAAAATAATAAATTTCTTAGTAAACTAAGTATTTCTGAAAATTTTACATGTGTTTAGTGTTGCTAGTGTTTTTATTTCTGATAAAGATACCATGCCCCACTGTTCTGTTCCAACTGTGCTAATGACCGGCATACACCATACGTATAATTCACTATTGCCAGATGAGAAATTGACAAAATTATCATTTTCAACTTCAAATTCATTATAATCCATTAGAGGGGGGGGGTAGAAAAAATGGGGTGATTGTTTTATCATATCCGGTTTGGATATACGTATGCAATTTCTCGTACTATTTGCCGTAACCATGGATGCCTGGCCAACGTGACGGTAAATCGACCTACTTATTAGAAGTGTTAAAACGTTGTTTTCAGGTGCCAACTTCCCGATCCATTTAATGATACGTCATATCAACCACGTGACCCATTACATCAGTTATATGTCAATCATTCTATACCACGTGATACTGATGGTAAATGGTCATCTTGTCAGAGATATGACGTCAACCTGACGAAAGTTACTGCACGCACTATGATAGATGTAAATGCCACACGGATCAGGTGTAACAGATGGGTTTACGATACGTCAACGTTTAAAGATACCTTTATCACAGAGGTAAAATAAAAATTTTGGTTTTGTAGAATTTAGTTCCCCTCCCTCACCATCCCCATTATTCTTTCCGTATTTCGTTAATTTTACGATTTCATCAAGAAAATAGTTTCCTCTGATCAATCCCTCAATTTAAGTATTAGTATCGCAATGCCCTCTCATACGGCGAGTTCACATATTCTCCTGCCAAGGTGGTCACATCTAACAATGCGTAGTTACTAACAATCCATTAATAGCTGGTTAAAATGATATTTCGTTTCTTTTCCACAGCAAAACATGATCTGTGACGATGATTTAATCCGTTCCCATGCCAACATGATCACTATGGCGGGATTACTGGTTGGTGCTTTTGGATTTGGAATTCTATCTGATGTGTAAGTGAGGTGATACTGAAACAGGCTGGTGCTGCTGGTCGGTGTTGATAAAACAGCCTAAGTTGACAAATTTTCAGTTCACTATATCTTTGTAGATATTAAACGGAATTTAAGTTTCACCATGGTAACAATCGCAATGGCAACCAGATACAGTAAATTAATATTGAACAGACGCAGGGTCGATAAAAACCCATGGGACCTTTGCATAAACCCGGGAAACGGAAGTTAAGCGCTAAGAACAACGAAATTAAATCATACGTATCAGACACAGTATGTATTTTAGCGTTTTCCGAGAGTCTATCCGGAATATCGCCCTTATTGTTGAGATTGTTTGACGTTCTGACATCAACTGGCAGACTATCGCCATTGAAGAGACGACCACTGACAAGATCGGTCGCATCATTTCTGTTGCCCCCTTTTTTCAAATCATTTTTAGTGAAGCCTGTACCATAACAGGCCCATGACTGTACAGCGCAGTGGACGCTTACGACTGGTCCCCGGATCCATTCACTTGATTTGATATTTTCCGTAAGTTAATCTTATAGGTGTTTGTTTTTCCTACACATACTACTAAAGTGTAAAACGTTTCGCCATTGTGGACGCAGGGTCGATAAAAACCCATGGGACCTTTGCATAAACCCGGGAAACGGAAGTTAAGCGCTAAGAACAACGAAATTAAATCATACGTATCAGACACAGTATGTATTTTAGCGTTTTCCGAGAGTCTATCCGGAATATCGCCCTTATTGTTGAGATTGTTTGACGTTCTGACATCAACTGGCAGACTATCGCCATTGAAGAGACGACCACTGACAAGATCGGTCGCATCATTTCTGTTGCCCCTTTTTTCAAATCATTTTTAGTGAAGCCTGTACCATAACAGGCCCATGACTGTACAGCGCAGTGGACGCTTACGACTGGTCCCCGGATCCATTCACTTGATTTGATATTTTCCGTAAGTTAATCTTATAGGTGTTTGTTTTTCCTACACATACTACTAAAGTGTAAAACGTTTCGCCATTGTGGTTGCTGTGAGTTCATGTAGTGACTGATAAGTATGATGTAGTCAATGTTGGCCGTTTCGTTAAACCGGAAATAGCACTTGCCTGGAACCGGAGTTTTGGTTAACGTCACCAGTCTGTGTCATATACGTTCCCACCTGCTCATATACTCAGAGTTTCTTTCTCGCCTAGTGTAGCTGCCAAACCTTAACGATAGACACTACAGAGTTTTACAAATAAGTCAATTATAACATTCGTATACACTGAATTAAGATTTAAGGACACGACATCGAGCTATCCTTTTTAAATACAGCTATATTTCAAGTACATTTATGACAAATTCGCAATTACAGTTTATCCATTTGTTTTCAGGATTGGACGAAAACTTGGTCTATTGGCATGTGTGTCGATGCTTATAGTTGGATCGATAGCAACATCTTTTTCGCCTAATTTTACCGTGTTTGCCATCTGTCGGTTCTTCACTGGTGCTTCAAATGCTGGTGCATTTACGTCAGCTTTTGTACTGGGTAAATATGTATTTGTACGATTAAACATGCATATTGCATTTTGCAAAAAGGAATTGGACACGTGTAGTGATCTATGGGGGAACGTCGCTCGAACAGTGCCGCTGTTTTCGTTCAAGTTACCTTGTGTCCGGTATTCCTTCCTGCAAAATGATATAACCAGGCTGTAAAGTCTCGGACAACACTGGGATCGCGCCCAAGGACCCCCTGGTTAATGATCGAGTCACCATCACTTCTGCTACGCCCTTTTGGATGGTCGAATTGTTAGCAAGTGCGAGCTATCATAGAGTCTGTCATTTAGTCAACTTGCGTGGTTTCGATTCCTCGGTTCTACGGGACAAGATATGAGGTTGCCTGTCCAACCTCGAGGTTTTTCCGATTTTCGTCCACTGTTAAAGATCCTTACTCGCAAATTGAACCACGTGTTAGTCCCGAAAGGGCCTAGTCTATCTACATGCATGCCTCCGTATTAGAGGTTCATGTAGCCCTGAAATCACCTGTTTCGTGTTATTTGCAACTCTCTTACAAATTCCCCCAGAGTCGACTGCTCTTTGCCCAACCTACCAGATCAGAGGGTCTTATTAGCTATTCTTTTGTTTTCAAAATATATTTTTTTAGGATTAGAATTAGTTGGACCATCTAAAAGAAAATTCACTGGTATAGTAATAGAGCTCTTTTGGTGTATTGGATTGTTTATTTTGAGTGTCATGGCCTACTTTATCCGGGATTGGAGAACTCTACATCTAGCGATATCAGTTCCATCTGTTCTCCTGCTAGCAATCTTTTGGTAAGTGGAGCATATTTTATTAGAATACTTATAGAACAGTCTAGGTGAAAATCATTAAAAATCATTTTAAATCAAACTTCAAGAAGCCTAATCGCTAATATTTGTGACCTACAAATTGACACAAATGGGGCGCAACATATTTAATAATGTAATATGAATGTAAATAAACTGATTTACATTCAATCGTTTCCGTTTTACGCCAGAAGTCGCAATCGAATGACAATCGAGTGTCTTGTTATTCCAGTGTACACCAATAGTATTTATTGCGCATGCTCTCCAGCTAAGAATATGACGTCATCGTTTAACATGAAATATGTCAAATCTCTTTCTTCGAATCATTTGTTATACAAATGGCGCTGAAACGCATTATGGTACACGATTCGTAAACCAACAGTAAAATGTTTATTTTGTCTTAAATTTTGGATGTCAGAAGCCAATCTTTTCCCCGTAAGATCACAACATCAATGTTAATTACAATTGACAAATAATTCGTGTTTTCAATGTCGAAAGGTTCGGATTATATTGCGTCTTAGCTAGTTTAATTACTCATCAGGCATCTAAATCCAAAATATCCCGGTGACCGGTGTGGCAGGCCATAACACTAACAAATTCACCTTCCATGACATCAAAATGATACCCCTTGCAATAACATAGACACGAATGATCGTATTGGATGTTCCTTTTAAGATTAGTAATTTAGTTAATAAGTATGGTCGCCTGCCTCGCCAGGTGGGTTGTTTCCGGGTACTCCCAAGTCCGTTTACTTTTACAAAACACTGGGGATACCGAAGATGACTCGCCTGCCTCACCTCAGCAGGTGGGTTGTCTCTCATGTCCGTCCGCTTCTACACACAGAATTCTTTATCCATCTCTCAACTGAAAAAAATGTATTTGCAGGTTTATTCCAGAATCTCCCAGGTGGCTAGCTTCTCAAAATAAGACAGAGAAAGCTGAGATGATTCTACGTAGAGCTGCAGAAGTGAATAAAGTGGAACTTCCGGTTAAACTGTTTGATAAAGATACACTAGATTCTGGACCACAGGCTACAGTTTATGAAATGTTTACGTCACCAGTTTTACTGATTAGATCTTTAATCATCTTCTTTAACT
Organism: Patella caerulea; assembly: GCA_036850965.1. NCBI lineage: Eukaryota > Metazoa > Mollusca > Gastropoda > Patellidae > Patella > Patella caerulea. The sequence goes on along the minus strand of JAZGQO010000015.1, from coordinate 32,420,262 downwards.
GGTAAGATACGCTATCAAATAATAATTGTGCATTTCTCGTGACTTTGCTAGTCTTATCTTCTTTAACTGGTAAGATACTCTGTCGACTTATCAGATTCTCTTGACTTTGCTAAGCTTATCTTCTTCAGCTTGAAGATACTCTGCCAACAGTACTAGATTCTCTTGACTTTGCTAGCTCTACACCATGAGATGATTTTTCAGATGCTGATGATGAATAGAATACAGAAGATGCGGGTTGAAATGTTATAATATAATATTATAGTTTTTTTTTTAATTTGTTATAATCGTTTAGAATCTATTAAGTTTCAAAGAAAACACACATGTAGCCATCAATAACTTTAACGAATCATTTTATTTTTACAGGATGGTTGTGAGTATGGTGTACTATGGTTTAGGTTTAAATGTTGGTAATCTGGGAGGTGACATCTACCTCAACTTCACCGCTGCCAACATTGTAGAAACTGCTGCGTACTTCCTGTGTTTGATTCTACTGGATAGATGGGGAAGAAAAGCTGTACATTGTACGAGTATGTTACTAGGTGGAATAGCCTGTATATTAACAATATTCCCGCTTTTATATCTAGATAAATGTAAGTATTGACTTCTGTCCAATTTGATTTCGTCCAGTCATCAGCGACTGAAATAGGGAGTTCTGATGCGGTAAGCATTTTTTCCGTCCACCGGAGCCTGGTCTTATGACGTCATATGAGGATTGTGGGTTAGGATAAGGGTTAGGATAAGGGTTGTGGCCTGCGGATTTCGTCACAGTCTCGAGATGTAGACAGGGCTAGCCCTAACCCTAACTCTGGGCCAAGCCTAACCCTTATCCTAACCCACAATCCACATATGACGTCATAAGACCCGGCTCCAGTGGACGGTAAAAAACGTTTACCTTCTGATGCGGTCCAAGCAATTTCAAATTACCTGAAATTGTTTTTCCATGATAGTTCGTAACATCAATGTAAAAATTAGATATTGCACGAACAATGTAAATGAAATTCAGCGGCTTTAATTTCGACTCATTTTTGTTTCTGGTGGTCGAATGGTTAATGTGTGTGAGTTGGATCAAAAGGGCCATCATTTAGTCAAGGAGCTTAATTTGGATTCCCCGTTTGTATGTGACACGAAGTAGGGTCGCCTGTCCAACCTCGCGGGGTTATCCGGGTACTCCGGTTTCCTTGAAATAAAATTAAAGGTAACTTTAATACGGAAATGTCCTAGTTGGTATGACTGGACGTTGAAGTCTCTCTTGTAAAACTGTAGTATTAATGTATTTTAGCGGTTAGACCACACCTGTTTGATTTTCAGTTCTCCAATTGTTTGATTAATATATAGCCACTAAATAATCACGTGAAATATAATTTAGAAAACCAACGGATATTGAACAACACATTCAAGTACTTTAGGTTTCTACATAAACAGAATATAGGGACAATTTATCAGGTATTCCCAAAGAAACAGAACTTTAAATATGGGCGGTTTTAGCTATCAATTTGTTTGATTCAATTGAGCATTATTTCACCATTACATCCTATGAATGGATTACAATAACTCTATCTATCCACCAATTGGACTTTATTTTACCATTACAGCTTACGAATGGGTCACAATAACGTTATCGATGGTTGGGAAGCTTGGTGCATCGGCATCTTTCGCGGTGAGTTTCGTCTTCGCAGCAGAACTGTTCCCAACCATAACTCGAAACTCCGCCGTAGGATTCAGTTCCTTCTGTGCTCGTGTTGGTGGAATGATATCACCGTATGTTGCGGATTTGGTAAGTCAACCGGCCATGTACTTTACAGGAATCGAACTGGTATGATTTGTGTATCTAATATCATCTAGATAGTATAGTTCAAAATGTCCAACACAGCTTTATCCACACTTTTTTTATTTTTTTTTTTTTTTAGCACGATCAAAATCATTTTAAATATTTCCCATGCATCCTTGTTTCTTTAAGACTGTTACTCCTTTTATGAACACCTAGTATCACGTCCATTCATTATATCTGTTTTACCCTTTGTAGGAACACCAAGTACCTTCATTATATCTTTGGTCAGGTTAAAAACCCTCTGCCTCTCCACTGACCATCTACATGCCCAGAACCGCACAGCGTAATAGACGCTTACGACTGAACCTCTCTTGATTCGAAACGTTTGTTGTTAATTGTTTGTGATATGTGTTTAGTCTGTGGTCTTGTCCACGGGGGTCGTCTCATAGGTGCTTTGTGTAGCCTGTTCCTTCTACGCAGCCTATCGTTTTCTAAAACACAGAAACATAACATGTAGGGTGGTGTTCAGGGAACATGAAATAAAGCGTGCTTTAATGAAATAACTACATCGACTTCAACGTGGCAATGACTATATTCCAGATAACTATAGCTAAGGGCAATACTTGTACTGCTCTACTACTGTTATATATAATATTTCAGGGAACTATAGTTAATGGTGATTTTGGAACTGCTCTACCATTGTTGGTATTTGGTGGCGCTTCTGTAGCTGCTGGTCTCTTATCACTTTTACTACCAGAAACATTGAACCAGACGTTACCAGAGACTATTGAAGATGCGAAACAATTTGGAAGGTACGAATTGGTGGTATATAACGTCCACTTGACACAAACTAGGTCATTTCAGCACTAATATATGTTTGTTTTTTTTTCCATTAATTCGCATACGCGTAGGGCGGGTAGATGTCTTTTAGCAGTGAGATAAAACCCGGGGACCCGGAGAAAACCTACGAGGTTGGACAGGAAATCCTACTTCTTATCACGTACAAGTGATGAATCGAAACCATGCCACTTGACTCAGTGACAGACCGTATGATGCAAAGCGCACACGTCAACCATTCGTCCACCCATGTTAATTCTATTTTCAGGAAAAATAAGACCAAATATCACATGAACGCAACTGCTGAAGAAACTCTACGAGGGAAATATGAACTGAAAGAGAAGTTTTAGTCATTTAGAACATCTATAATCTATTTTTATTATTTAATTGATAGTTTAAAAACAAATATCCATATATTATGTTCATACAAGGATTTTGGCTGTTCGGTTCGTTTCCGGTGTGCAGGGAAAGGTGCCTTGCAAGGAACATCGTCCATCTTGTTGTCCTGAAGGGACGGAATATCAGGGTATTGCGTACACGCCAAAGAAAACTTTTTAACACGCTAGATGCTACAATTGTTTTTAAATTTGATTTATAGAGTTGAGGGGGCGAACCCTATTTATATTAAGTCGTCATTTCTGGAGTTACCCGCCCTTGACTTTAAAAATCCCGTATTTGCGCGATGCGAAAGAGGGCACTGTTTTTCAAATTTGGTGTGAAGATTACAGTTTTCAACATACCGTTTCTTTTTAAATTTGGCGTCAATTATTAGATTAACGTTGATAAGACATTGTGCATGTGTTGATAAGACATTAATTGTGTATGTGTTTAAAAAATATTGTGTGTGTGTTGCCGTATATCTTTGTTTCTGTTGACAATTTACTTTTTGATGGTGGTGTGCCATTTTTTAAAGTCCTACTGATCTGAAACCTACTGGATTTATAAATACAGACATACGGTACGCAATACTGCAGGGGGTTTCCGAAAACCAAGAAACATATATGATATATAAAGATATATTGATATAAATATAATAATATATAATATTGTTGTTGAATTATATATTGTCAGTAGTCTATAATCTATCATCACTTATACTTATTTCTATAACTTAGCCACATCACTAATCACTAGTTAATTTAATAACAGTATATCGCCCTTTGATCGTGTTGTCGTGTTTGGTTTCACAGGGGCGGAGGCTATACTGTTTTGAGGGCCCTCTTTCGCGGGGGTCCCGGGGAGGGGGTCTTGATTGATATTTTCATACCAGTGTAATGACTGCATTCTCATTCAGTAGTGGAGTCTACAGTAACAGTCTAAAGAAAATGATTGACTCCCTTGCCCAGAGGGGTCCTTTTGTCAGACGAGGGGCCCCTTTGTCTGCCTTTAGGGCCCTCTCTAACAAGGGTACATTTCATTTTTCTCATCGGTTTTAGCATTTTACTCCCGTTTTATTTGTTCAACTTTTTTGATTTTTTATCAGCTATAAAACGCCTTTGTGGTTTCATGACTTGTTCTTATAGTTCTCCTGTATGTAATTGACTCACAATTTTGTAAATATGTAATTAAATCAACATTCTATCATTGGACGTTAATTCTGTAATAAACAACAACAACAACAACATTGTTTTACTGTATTATGTCGGCCAAATAAATAAGTAGGGTTTTTTTTTCTACACGTATGTGTTATAATGTATTTCTTCATCCAGTTAATAAAAGATCATGAAAATATTGTTATACATGTTATAACATTTCATGTTAATCTACCAGAACACCATACATTTTTTTTTGTATATGTCTTGGTATTCGTCGCACCTGTTATAGAACGCGCTTTCGTTACCCTGAGACAAGTAGTAATTAGAGTTAAGCCAGGCTGACACTTGCACGATTCCGTGGCACACATTGGCACGAACCGAGTCGGCACGACACCGTCCGATTTGCGCAAACTCGTCGTGCCAATGCGGGAAGTGCGTAAACAATGTGCAAGCTATGTGTGAACTTGTCGTGCCAGTTCGTGTCAATGTGGCCACTGATGGGCACGACAAAATCGTGGCCAAAAGTCGTGCAAGTGTCAGTCTGGCTTTACTCCGTGTTCACACCGATGACACGACCACAGAGTCAGTTTGGCGTTGACCATGATTAAGTGGGTTAACGTCATTTCAAATAACGTCAGTCGTATTATTAAATTTGATCAAAGTTCTCTCGAGATAGATTGGTCATATTCCATAGATCTTTGATAACTGACCAAAGAATTATGTTGAGACGCTATATTCCATTTCTAACATGTTTCATTATATTTATATATTTCTTGAGCTATTTCAAAGACTCGTAGATATCAAAATGATATAGGGATATATTGGCCGTGTCATCAAAATCAAGTAATCGCTCCACAGAACAGAATTTTTGGGGACATATTTTGAATCTGGTTGATCTTATTCAACTAAATTGAGAGTTATCCCCCATTGTCCTATATAAAATCAAACTAACAGCCGACTTCGTGGCTTCTATTTCGTATATAGCATGATATATAATGATGAGCTGACTTTCACCGGGATCAGGTCCTTTAACATACTGTGACAAAAACCCACAGTTTTTATTCTAGGTAGCCATGATGTCTTTGTGAGTAAGGTGCTGTAACCAATGTGGATGGGTCAGAAAACCGAGGTCCACATATGTAATCGTTGGCGTGCACGGATAAGACCCATTCACAGGCGGACCCATGTGACAGCACTTAAAGCAGAAACCACGAGAGGCGGAGCATGGCGTCATCTCGGCCATCTTGGAATAGTGGCGACATATCACAAATTATCGGTCTACCTCTTTAAAATATACCAAACGTACACAATGTAATTACAAAAAAACATTTTGTATAGGCTGTTGTTGTGCAAAATCAAAAACATAAAAAAAACTTTTGTATAGATGTGTAAAAAGATACTACAGTACACATATTTATACAATGAACCTATTATAACATTTTTTTCTATATCTAAAGTGCAACAAGGTATAAAAATTTCTAAAACACACCAAACAAACGTAATTTAATACATTTTTTTATATGCACGCCAAATTGTACATGGGACCTCACCGCGGTGTTTCGTCTCATCCTAATGAAATGGGGTTTAACGTCCTACTGGTCTTCTCCTTAACTAGGCTAATGAAGACGGGCATACACAATACAGTGTGCTATGAGGGAAATTTTGCCCGGGTAGCGGTGCTACGGCGTACTCTTATATCGAATTCCAACTGCCAAGGGGTCTTTTACGTACACGCCAATGTGTACACAGGACCCCAGCTTTGTGTGCCATCCGAACGACTAGACAGCTGCCATTGTCAGGCTCTATGTCCTACATCACTGACAAGGGGAAATCACGCCTGAAAATCTGAATGAACTTTCTCGGCCAATGCTGGGATCTAACACCCAACCTCCAGGCTAGCGAACCAGCGTCTTACCACTTAGCCACCGTGCCCCCTCCCCCATCCTAACAACCATGGATTTGATTGTGAGGTGACAATGTATCCTTGTTTATAGAAACAATTACATGTAAATGAAATAAGACGACGTTGTACGTGGAGTAGTGCTCATCAAGTTACGTACATATAGAAGCCGACTGAATTCATTATGTAAATTTGCAAACTAGCCAAGGTAACTGATGGGTCATGGCCATACAAATTCTCCGATTGTCACGACATATTCTGGGGTTATTATTGCCTCTGAATAAACAATGGGGATTACAGAGATCACTGAATAAATTACGTATCAAGTTACATTAATACAGAGAGTGATTGAATTCATTATGTCGCTGTTGAAGCCAGCCAATGTCAAGGTCAGGGGAATTCCCCGATTGTCATTTGTCCAGAGGTGAAATTTGATTAATCCAGTCTCACGACCAACCATTGATATTCCACGTATCGTCAGAGGGCGATTGTATTTTTATCTGCGCATTTATATGAAATGAAATGGGTTTAACTGTTCTGCTCCGGCTAGGCTCATGAAGGCAGGCATACGGCACATAGTGTGATATGAGGGACATTTGCGAGTACAGCTTCGCTATGGCTAATTATATCGAATTCCAAATGTCAACGGATCTTTAACGTTCATGGCAATGTGTGCGCGGGGCCATCCGAACTATTAGATAGTTGCCGTTACCATGATCCCCGTCTTGCACTACTAACTAGGGGAAACCACTCCGGAACATCCTCGTACTAATAAACTCGCCTTGGTTCATCAGGAGGATCGAGGCCTCACAGAGGTAGCAAATATAAAGCGTTGGTTCACAAACAAGTGCTTTGGGCTCAATCCCGGTGATGACCAAGTTAGGATACTTTAACGTGGTGTCTCATTGTCAGTGGTACAGGATGGGGTGTCTGGCAAGGATCGTATTCTGGTCCTGTCGCTGGCAAGGATCGTATTCTGGTCCTGTCGCTGGACTGAGTAGAGTCTAGCGTGCACGACAAAGAATTCCCAGCCAAGATGCCTAGTGAAAATTTCCTTCATAGCCGAACACATGAGATATGTTCGTCCCATTAACCCAACAGACAGGAAGTTAAAACGAGTTGCACGTGACTTCATTTTTTCTTCATATTTATATGGAAGCTATTGAAAGAGCGAGTCCCGGTTGAACGTGACAAGGAGTAGGGTCGTCGCCTGTCCAACGTCGTGGGTTTTCTTCGTGTCCTCCGGTTTCCTCCAACTGCTAAAGACCCCTACGCGCAAGCGAATTATTGAAATAAAATTGAACTGTTTTAGTCGGGAAATGCCTCTTTCTCTCTCTCTCCTCTCTCTGAAAAGGTAATGGTCAGGTCAAACCCACAAATCTATCCACAAGAGTTCAATAAATATCAGTGGGTCAATACTAACCAAACAATATTGTAGAGAACTTATTTATATACGAGTTTATCTTTATGTATCTATACACGTCTTGTGTTGACTCTGATAGTTTTAAATACAATGTGTATTTTATTATAGAACGGAGTAGAAGGTCGTGATATGAATATCTTGACACAATTTTCCCTTAAAGTTCCAATTTCATATTTTCTAAGAAAGTCAAAACATAATTATTTCTATGTCTTTTGCTCAAAAGGTTGTCAACTCACTATTTATTATACGATCATGGGCAATTTTTTACAGGCGTTAAAATGGGTGACACAGGCTGATTGAGGAAATAGTAACTCAATTACCTCCCTTGTTTTCCCCATTCCTCTCCATGGACGGCCATCTTCAAACGTTTGAATTTGAAGCTGAAAATGATATTTTTGCCAATTTCTCAACTGGCAATAGTGAATTATAGGATTCATAGGATTATTCTTTAACAAGGTAGGGCTGTTTATAGGTACAATCTATTTTAGGGCTTTATTTGAATACATTTTAAAAATATAACTTAAAAATATGCTATTGGAACTTTAAATTGCGCGTCAAAGTATTAGACGTTGATGTTCTATTCATATTTCCACGCATGGTTTGTGAATATTCCTCTTTTTGTGAACCCTATTTGTTTTCGGTTTTATATTCGCTGATTGTTCATTTTCTAACCTTGGGTCGGATAAGACAAACGACCGAAGCGTGCACGTAAGAATTCGATTAAAGCCCCAATAACACTCTTGTTGTAACTGAATAATATGCCGCAATCTTCATTCTGGTCAACATGTCGTATTATTTTAGAATATTCCAATTAAATGATGATATAAATTTTATCTTAACACACCTATTTTAAAAAATTGGAAAAATTCAACCAATTGATTTGAAAAGTCTAACGTAAACCTTTTCAAATGTGACTTGGATTTTAAAATATTTTCGAACCCTCTGGACAAGTAAAATAGGTTGTAATGGATAATTTACACAACAGATAGAACACTTAAACATCTAGTACTTAGAATAAGGGTATTATTTATTTTCTGGAGCTACCAAGCCAGTAAGAATGTTATTGTCCCTTTAAGAAAACACGAAAATGCAAAGCTTCTTTTAAAGGCGATCGAAATGATCTATAGTTCGTATTCACAAAACGAAATTTTGTTTCTTAAGACGCCCCTATCTTTCTCTCTCCCTTTCCGATCTCGCCTCTGACTGTTTTTTTCTTTGTGGGGGGGGGGTGTCAAATGGTTAGCGTTGGCGATTTATCATACAACCTCGTGGGTTTTCTCCGGGCACTCCGGTTTCCTCCCACTGCTAAATGCTAAAAATCCCTACACGCAAGCGAATTATTGAAATAAAATTAAACCATGTGTTAGCCTCGAAATGACCCAGTTTGTATCGAGTGGACGTTAAACCCCATTTATATCTCTCTCTTTCTTTCTGTCTCTCTCTCCCCGTTTGGGGGATTGGGATGGCCCGGTGGTCTAGAGTGCCGTGCTTCGATCTCTAGCTGGCCGGTAACCTCTGGCTTGCGGCTGTGGTTTCGAACCCTGGTGTGAGCGTATGTGGCATGGAGACAGGGGCGCCTCCTCAACCTCGTGGGTTTCCTCTGGGCACTCCGGTTTCCTCCCACTGCTGAAGACCCCTACGCACAAGCGAATTATTGAAATAAAGTTAAACCATGTGTTGGCCTCGAAATGACCCAGTTTGTATCGAGTGGACGTTAAACCCCATTTATGTCTCTCTCTCTATCTCTCTCTGTGTCTCTCTCCCCGTTTCCCTATCTGCCTGACTTTCTCTTCCCGTTTACCCGTCTTCCTGCCTCTCTCTGTCTCCCCACCTCTCTGTCATTGAGGCAGATGGTGTGGTTCGATTTCCCGCTTGTTGGTTTTCTTCAGATAGCCCGGTTTCCTCCCGCCGCTAAAGACCATTGCGTATAGGCGAATTATTGAAATAGAATTGAACCCTATGTTAGTCCGGAAATGACCTCTTTCTCTTTATATGGATGTTATTGAAGGAGTGATTCCCTGATTGTAAGAGACAAGGAGTAGTGCCACCTGTCCAACCTCGTAAGAGACAATTGGAGTAGGGTCGCCCGCCCCCAACCCCCGCCTGATTTTCTCCAGGTCCCCCGGTCTACTCCCTATGCTAAAGACCCCTACGCGGAATGCTAGTCCCGAAATGACCTCTCTCTCTCTCTCTCTCTCTCTCTCTCTCTCTCTCTCCCTAAAAACCTATCCATAAAGATAAACGTTTTAGAAGACCTTCTTCTAATACGATATAAAATAATTGCTTATAAAGGACCCATAAAATTATTTTTGCAAACATATCAAGTTGAAAGCTATGAAAGTCCAACTTTTGATGGGTTTTTTTTATGACGTTTATGTTGAATAACTTAAAGTTGCATTCTCATGACTGTATTTGGAGTCACGGTGGCTACGTTTCCTGGTGGTCGTGAGTTCGATCCCGGTGTTGGCTAAGTATGTTCATCATGATTGGCCATGGCGCAGGACGGAGGACAAGTCCTTCTGATGGAATAAAAAAAACAAAGTCCCGTGTACACATTGACCTGCACGTAAAAGATCTCTTGGCAGTCGGAATTCGATACAAAAGTAGGCCATAGCACCGCTGCCCGGGCAAAGTGCCCCGCATAGCACCCTATACGGCGTATGTCCGTCTTCATTAGCCTACTTAAGAAGCAGACCAGTAGGACGTAAAAATCTTGAAGAGTAGGCCATACATAGCGAAGGGGTCCGGGCGAAATTTCTCTCATTTCACACTCTGTGGCGTATGCCCATCTTCATTAGCCCTGTCGGAGCAGAACAATAGGAGGTTGAACTCAATTTCATTTCATTCCAATAAGCATTTGATAACCCTAACCCAAGTTTACAGTAATATGGTTATCGTCAGTGCATGATCATGAACCACCGTTTACCCTGCCTTGTCACTTTAACTTTATATCTGTCTCTATGAATATAAATATACGTTTCCATAAATGAAATGAAATACGCCATACAGTGTGCTATGAGGGAAATTTTGCCCAGACTACTCTTATATCGAATTCCAACTGCCAAGGGACCTTTTACGTGCACTCCAATGAGTACACGGGACCTCGGTTTTTCGTCCCGTCCGAACGACTAGGCAGCTGTTCTTATCAGCCCCCCCCCCCTTCTGCATCACTGACAAGGAGAAATCGCGTCGGAAAATCGAGATGAACTTTCTCGGCCTATGCAGGGATCGAACACCCGACCTCAAGGCTAGCGAACCAGCGCCTTATCCACTTAGCCACCGTGGCCCCCACGTTTTCATAAAGAAAAAAAATGATATGAAATGGGGTTTAGCGTTCTACCGTTCTGCTCCGACTATAGGCTAATGGAGGCGGGCTTACGCCATCTGGAAAAGGTTGCCCCGGCAGTGGTGCTAAGGCCAACTCTTACATCGAATTCCAACTGCCAAGGAATCTTTTACGTGCACTCTAATGTGCACTGAAAAATGATGTCCTTGACCCTTTTCTTTAATAGATTTTTTATGAAAAATGTTTACGGCTAACTGTATCCGTATAATATGATACTTTCTGCTTTCGGTGTTATGTTTATGTTTCAAGTTGTCCTTATTGCCATCGACACGCTGTTTACGGATGTGTGCGTGTCAAATAGCTTTATTTAACTTTACGTCCGCTTTCACCGACGTGATATCGCCGACTCCACCTTAAATACAGTGTCATATGAGTTCAAGGATTCGCATGGCTAACCAAGATTTTGATATTATCTATAACGGTTCTATGATGAATTGGCTCCAACTACATAAAGTTTTTGACTAGATCCGTGTTCAAACTACATACAGTATCGTAGTCTAATTGTTCTGTGTTTAGTCAGTGTCACGAACGTCTGATTTTGATGCGAAACGCCGACAGTGAAGATGAAATTTGATGAAATTATAGAGATTTTGGGAGAATTTGGACCTTACCAGAAACGGTTATATTATTTACTGTGTCTCCCGGCTATTTCCTGCGCCTTGCAGATGCTGGTAACGGTTTTTACTTTGTCTATTCCAGACCACAGGTATGCGAATTTTCATATTCTAGTGTTCTCAATTATAGTTTCTGGGGGAGGTAGTTAGAATTCCATTTAAGAGTAGGCCGTAGCGCCACTCTCCGGACAAAATTGCCGTCTTAATTAGAGAGAGAGAGAGAGAAATGGGGTTTAACGTCCACTCGACACAAACTAGGTCATTTTGGGACTAACGTATGGTTTCATTTTATTTCAATGATTCACTTGCGCGTAGGGGTCTTTAGCAGTGGGGGAAACCGGAGTGTCCGGAGGAAACCACGAGGTTGAGAAGGCGTCCCTATCTCCATGCCACATACGCTCACACCAGGGCTCGAAAACACAGCCTGCCAGTTAGAGGTCGAAGTGCGACACTAGACCCCCCCCCCCCCCAATATTCATTAGCTCAGTTCGAAACAGAAAAGTAGTATGTTCAACCCCATTTTTTAAAATTTCATTTCTAGTTTTTGGAACCTTGTAAAAGACAAAAATGGTGTTAAAAGCACGTATTAATATAATATGAATGTATATAGAGTGATTTATTGTCAATTATTGGAAAAAAAATTAATTTCTAATCAATTATGTTCGGTGAAGGACAGGCGTTTACGCCTAGTTAGTGCATTCTACACGTTTTTTGTTTGTTTTTGTTTGTTTTTAATATTATTCTGTCGTTTGTGAATTAGCCATAACTAATTACTTTTACAATTTGTTGTGGGGTATGTTTTGTTTTGTTCATTACAAAATGTCACCGGAAATCATACGTTACACGACTCGTGTACTGATTATAAAATGTGAATTGTGTCTTAATATTGGATAATAGGATCATATAGTGACATGGCAAGATAACAACATGAAATTGATCAACATTTAATTCAATTTCCTGTTTTTAATTTTGAATATTATGGAAAATATTGAGTTAAAGGCCACTCTCCTTTAAACTTGCTTTCTCTAGCATGGCAAAACAAAATAAATCTTATGTTAGCCTCCAAAAGACAAATATATGTCGTTGACGTGACACTTGACCCCGGTAAAATGACAAAACTTAAAAAATGTGACATATACTGTATTTTGTTGACGCGGTGAAATAACACATATCTTGCACGTAAGAAACAACTGTTAGTACTTACAGGAGAGCCGACAAGATATAACTTTGTATCGGACAAAATATACAAGAGACGTCAAATCAAGTGTTAATTTCGGTTTCAAAATTCTCAACCGGGAACTGTCTCTATAACTTGCTACTCGTTTTTTTTCGGGTCGGCGCTCTTCAAAGAGAGGAGTACAGGAGGACTGCACCACACACAATCTAAATATAGATCTATATTTCGTTTCGTTTTTTTATACTTTCGATGGCCTACACTCATGTAGATCTAACAAGTTATAGTGGGAGCTCACGTTCTATGACGTCAGATATCAAGCACGGGACATTTGACCCGATAACGTCAGTCATTCGATAAACCAATTAGCAACCGCCATGCTTTTTAAAATCTACTTTTGTTTTGTTTTGATTTTCTATCCGCTGGTAATATTTACCCACAGTTCCACGCATAAAAAGGTCAAACGGTCCGATTCGACAGACCATTTGATTGACTGACCCCTCATTTCAGGCAGAACACGACTTAAATAACAAGTCTTCCAGATGCAAGAGTAGTAAAGACAAGTAAAAATGAAATTTTGAACTATAAAAAACGAAACGAAATTGGATCTGTGTTTTAATCAGATTGCACCACACACAAACAATTACGCAAGACAAATCCGCGGAAAAGACACAATATACAGAAATACAGCCAAAAAACGCACGTCAGATCAAATAAAAGGTGGTCGATGTGAGGTTTATGGACCAGATCTCCCCCCATTTCCAATAGTGGGATTGTGCCGGGGACCAAATCTCTTGAAACAAATATTGACTACCTTAATATTTATGTATCAAACATGGTGTAAATGAATACAACATCTTCACAATTCTGTACATCTTGAATAATATATCTACCCGAGAACAGGCATACGCCATACAGTGTGTTATAAAGGAAATATTGCCCGGATAACGGCGCTTTGTCGAGGGATGTACGCCAATGTGTACTCTTTGTAACCTCGGGTGAATATTTCTATATGACATCATATCAAAACAAACCCGGTCATTTACCCCGCAGTATAATTATATTGCAATTGTTATCATTTTAGATTGCAGCCTTTGTTTCTGATATAATGTTTACCTTGTTTGTGTTTTTTTTATCTTTTTAAAATATGAAAATATATATCGTTAGCGTCTGGTTTTAAAGTCCTACAGTTCTGGCCCTAAGTCCTACAGTTCTGGTCCGACTGGGCGAATGAAGACTGGCATATGACAGAGTGGAATTTTGCCTGGACATTGACACTACAGCCATCTCTTACATGGAATTTCAATTGCCAGGGGATCTTTTTCGTGTTCGCTAATATGTACACGGGATCTTGGTTTTTTGTCTCATCCGAACGACTCATCCGTTGCCAGGACATATGTCATGCAAAACTGACAAGGGGAACCCACGTCGGAAAATCCAATTAATTGATAATGACAAAGGGGTTCAAGGTCTTACTTTACTTGGTGAAGATAGATTTTAAAAGAATATTGTGCAATATTGAAAAGGTGCGATATTTCATAGGGATTGGTGTCAAATGCATGTACATGTACCTCATTGTACCGACTGAAGGACGCCATGTAGACAGCTATCTGATACATTTTGTCTGGAAAGTAGTGGGAATAGCCTGCAGAGTTACAAAACTGCTACACGATAACCATACCCTAGACGTTTACAAAATCATATGCATCAGCCATGCTATGTCATCTAAGGACTAAAATTATATACGAACATACAAACGTATATAATTCACCATGGCGGCGAGAGAGAGAGAGAGAGAGGAGAGAGAGAGGGGGGGTCAACGTCCACTCGACACAAACTAGGTCATTTCGGGACTAACATATGGTTTAATTTTATTTCATTAATTCGCTTGCGCGTAGGGGTCTTTAGCAACGGGAGGAAACCGGAGTGCCCGGAGGAAACCCACGAGATTGAGAAGGCGCCCCTATCTCCATCCCACAAACGCTCACACCAGGGATCGAAACCACAGCCGCAAGCCAGAGGTGACCGGCCAGCTAGAGGTCGAAGCCCGGCACTCTAGACCACTAGGCCATCCCAACCCCCACGGCGGCAATAGAGATGTCACCATACAACGTCATTATTCTGATATATGTATGTATGACGTACAAGGCCTTGGGTTAGCTATAGTTTTTTTCCGACGTGGTTCCCCCCCCCCCATGCCAGTGATGCAGGACGTAGGGCCAGACACGGACAGTTGTCTAGTCGTTCGGATGGGACAAAAAAATCGAGGTCCCGTGTACGCATTAACATGCACGTAAGAAATCCCTTGGCGGGGGGAATTCGATATAAGAGTAGGCCGTAGCGCTGCTGCCCGGGCAAAATTTCCCTCATAGCACACTGTATGGCGTATGCCCGTCTTCCATTAGCCCAGGTTAGTTGCAGAAAGATGGACGTTAAACCCTATTTCATTTCATTTCGTTAGCTATCGTGTTTGGAAAATATTAAATTCTGAGAATATTAAATATATATGGTATACTATGTGTATTGTCGTGAAGTGAATAAAACTACCCCGACAGGCCATGATGAGAAGATAGGCATACAATGCCCTTTTACACTTTGATTTACCCCACCAACGCGACGGTAGAACAATCATAAAATCTATTTTATTTACTACTCATTAGAAGTTTTGAAACTTGGTTTTTTTTTTCAGATGCCATCTTCCCGATCCATACAATGATACGTCATATCAACCACGTGACCTATTACATCAGTTATACGTCAATCATTCTATACCACGTGATACTGATGGTAAATGGTCATCATGTCAGAGATATGACGTCAACCTGACGAAAGTTACTGCACGCACTATGATAGATGTAAATGTTACACGGAGCAGGTGTAACAGATGGGTTTACGATACGTCAACGTTTAAAGATACGTTTATCACAGAGGTAAAAAATAAATCTTGTTTTGTAGAGTTTAGTTTCCCCTCTACTACCCCATCCTACCACCTCTATCACAACCACCCCTATTAATCTTTCACATTTAAATGATTCCGTATTTCGCTAATTTTACAATTTTATCAAGAAAATAATTTCCTCTGAATTATCCCTCAACTTAGACATAAGCATGGCAGTGCATGGCTATTCTTTCTAAAATATAGCAGTTCACATATTGCCCTAGAACATTTGATGCCACTTCTCAACGAAGGAGTTCACATATAACAATCCGTGAGTTACTAAGAAGCCATTAATAGCTGGTTAAAATTATATTTCGTTTCTTTTCCACAGCAAAACATGATCTGTGACGATGCTTTATTCCGTTCCCATGCCAACATGATCACTATGGCGGGATTACTGGTTGGTGCTTTTGGATTTGGAATTCTATCTGATGTGTAAGTGAGGCGATATTAAAGCAGGCTTGTGCCACTGGTGTGTTATCATACAACCAATGTTGACGAATGTTTACTTCATTATATCTTTGAAAATACAAAACGAAATGGTTTCTAGGTTAAATTCATTTTAGAGATTTAACTTTCACAATGTTAACAGCTGCGTCAAATGGCCACCAGGGACAATAAATATTGAACGGATGTACGGCCGATGAAAACCTGAGGGATCCATTCATAAACCTAGGACTTGATCTGTGGTATAACCGTCGGTGGGAAACGGACGTTAAGCCTTAAAAACATCGAAATTACAATAAGTATATTAAAGTCTTAAAACTGAACGGTTTCCCCATTTTGTCAAACATTGTGGTTCCTGTTAGTCCATACAGTGACTGATAAGCATGATTAAGACCCTGTTAGCCGTTGCGTTAAACCTGAAATAGTTTAACCCCGACACCGTAAGTAACATGTCTGAAACCGGAAGCACTGGTCGCATTCGTTCAGTTCGGAATTAACACGTACAAGCGGTTGATGTTTTAACTGGTTGTATTTTTTTATTTTTGTTTGTGTTTTTTTTTTTATCTATTGTAAACACAGAAGTACTTGTATTTTATCTACTTTAATAATAATAATAATAATAGTAATAATAATAATAACGGTTGTTACAAAGCGCTGGACTCCAAACAGTTTTATTCTTATATAAGTTCATAATTATATTTCCTCAGGTACGTGTATATGCCTTCTAAATATAACGAACTATCTATTAAGTACATTTATGACATATTGTTATCCATTTGTTTTCAGGATTGGACGAAAACTTGGTCTGTTGGCGTCAATATCCGTGCATATAGTTGGGTCGATAGCAACATCTTTTTCACCTAATTTTACCGTGTTTGTCATCTGTCGGTTCTTCACTGGTGCTTCAAATGCTGGTGCATTTATGTCAGCTTTTGTACTGGGTAACTATGTATTTGGTACTATTAAACACGCATTTTGCACATCATCTACAAAAAGCGCTTAGAAATCACTTTGCAAAATGAAATTGGATACATGGGGGAAGTCCGCCTGATCAGTGCCGTGGTGTTCCTACAGGTTACGCCGTGCCCGGTATTCCTTCCAACAAAATGGTGTAACCAGACTGCTAAATCCCAGACATAAGTGGGATCGAGCCCAAGGACCTCCTGCTTAATGGTCGAGCCACCATGACCCCGCCTCTTTAAAATACAAACGTACGCATTTAAACTGAAAACTTTAAAAGATGAAAAAGATGTACAATAATATATGTAAGTGGACGCGTGCTCACCGAGCCACGACGACCTCGTCGTTTTACATAACAAACATAAACACTTAAAATAAAAAAATAAAAGATAGACAATGATATACGACATAAAGGAAACGTTGACTGGTGAATAAGGTCATTAAAACTTGATAAAAATAAATTGTTTTTCCAAATGTAATTTAATTTTGTCTAGTAAAAAATGACAACTTATTCTTTGAAAAGGTGGCTTTAAAAGAAAAAGTGAGTCCACCGTGTGATCCTAGTCATGCTTATCGGTTGACAAAGCAGTTATCCATAAGATAGTGATACAGGCGCGGATCCAGGATTTTTGGCGGGGGGGGGGGGGGGTCTAGGTTTGATTGATAATTGCTTAACTAATTGCGCTCAACCGATTAAAGGGGGGTTTGGGGGCCCTCCTCTAGATTCAATTTGGTTCATTCTGAGGTATTTCCGGAAGGTAAATTCCAAAATTACAGGTCTAAATCGCCAATAAAATCGCATAAAAAAATTTTCAAGCTTGAGCGGGGGGGGGGGGGGCGGACCCCCTAGACCCCCCTCTGGATCCGCGCCTGTGATATTGCAATGAATTATGTCGCAAATGTCGCTGTATATATGTATGAAAACAAGCGTGGCTTTGTATTGTGCAATGAATGAGCCCTTATTCTCACACGAAAGGCTTTAAAGTGCCGTTCTTAATATGAAGTAGTGGTTTCTGGGCATTTCCTTTAGAACAGGTTAAGTTTTAGCGTGATGGAAGTTGTCACCGCCTTGGGATATATAGCCCCCCCCCACCACACACACAACCTATTTTATTAAATTATATAATAAAGGAAGAAACAGAATATTACAATGAAATATATTAATATCTATTATGTACAGAATCAGAGCAGGGTATAAATCAGGAAAGGTAGGGGAGGTTATTATTTTTAAAGGATATTCTAGTGCAGAGCCCAGAAGCACCCTCACATACTGCTACTCATTCTGATACGCCACTAAGAGCCAACTGTTAATTTGCAACTGTTTTACAACTGCACCCAGAGTCGGCTGCTCTTTACACAACCCTACCAGAACAGAGATTAGTCTATGTTGAGTGGGACTTATTATCTATTCTACTATTTTTATAATATATTTTCTAGGATTGGAACTGGTTGGACCATCTAAAAGAACATTTGCCGGAATAGTAATAGAGTTCTTTTGGTGTATTGGGTTGTTTATTTTAAGTATCGTGGCTTATTTTATCCGGGATTGGAGTACTTTACAGTTAGCTATATCAGTTCCATCTGTTCTCCTGTTGGCAATCTTTTGGTGAGTGTCGCCAAGTTTATTACGTAAAACTCATTTCAAATCAAGCTGAATTAGCCATCGGTCACCAAGTGGTGACCGGAGCTACAGGCCATAACACTTGATATCTTGCAATCAAATTCACCTTCCATATCATCAAAAATGATACCCATTGCAATAACATGGACACGAGTGATCCAATAACATAATCGTATCGGATCTTCCTTTTAAGACTAATAACTTAACAAGTGTTGTCGCCTGCCTCGCTAGGTGGGTCGTTAAAGGGTACACCCATGTCCGTCCACTTCTACAGAATATTGGGGAGACCGACGATGAGTCACCTGCCTCGACAGGTGGGTTGCTTTTCATGTCCGTCGGATCCACTTCTAGTAGCTTCAGGCATAATCTCGCAACTGAAATAAATATATTTGCAGGTTTATTCCAGAATCTCCCAGGTGGCTAGTCTCTCACGATAAGACGGAGAAAGCTGAACTCATACTTCGTAAAGCTGCTGAAGTGAATAAAGTGGAACTTCCGGTTAAACTATTTGATAAAGATACACTAGATTCTGGACCACAGGCTAAAGTTCATGAAATGTTTACGTCACCAGTTTTACTAATTAGATCTTTAATCATCTTCTTTAACTGGTAAGATAAATCGTCAAATTGTGAGATTCTCTTGACTGCTAGCTTGTACCTACCTTTATTATCATCTTTAACTCTTAAAATACGCTTTCAAATTGTGGGATTCGCCTGCTGATTTCTCAGATGCTGATCATACATAGAATACAGACGAGTGTCTTTGTTTTTCTTTTAATTGTCTTAAACGGGGGAAACGTCTTTGGAGATATGTTAAGTTTTAAAGAAAACCGGGGGTAGTGGTCACGGTAGCTAAATGGGTTATGCCTTGTCTGGAGGTCGGGTGTTCGATCCCTGCATTTGCCCTGCAAGTTCATCCAGATTTTCGGGCGTGACTCCCCCTTGTCAGTGATGGATGGCCTGACAAGGACAGCTGTCTAGTCGTTCGGGTGGGACGAATAATTGAGGTCCCGTGTACACATTTGCATATGCGGAAAAGAACCCTTGAAAGTTGGGTTTCGATATAAGAGTAGGTCGTTGTGCCGCTGTCCGGGTAAAAATTCCTGCATAGCACACTTATGGCGTATGTCCGTCTTCATTAGCCCAGTTCGGAGCAGAACGGTAGGACGTGTGTAGCCGTCAATATATTTTTTTAGAGAAAACACACGTGAAGCCATCAATATATTTAACACATCATTTTATTTTTTCAGGATGCAGTACTATGGTTTTATATTTTTGCAGGATGGTTGTGAGTTTGGTGTACTATGGTTTTATATTTTTCAGGATGGTTGTGACTATGGTGTACTATGGTTTTATATTTTTCAGGATGGTTGTGAGTTTGGTGTACTATGGTTTTATTTTTTTTTCCAGGATGGTTGTGAGTATGGTGTACTATGGTCTAGGATTAAATGTTGGTAATCTGGGTGGCGACATCTACGTCAATTTTACCATCGCCAACATCGTAGAGACTGTTTCGTATTTTCTATGCATATTACTGCTAGATAGATGGGGTAGAAAAGCTTTGCATTGTACGAGTATGTTACTAGGTGGAATAGCCTGTATATTAACAATATTCCCGGTTTTATATCTAGATAAATGTACGTATTGACTTCTGTCCAATTTGATTTTGTCCAGTCATCAGCGGGTTTAATTTGAGAGTCGTGATGCAGTCCAAGCAATTCTTTTACCATGATTGTTCGTAACAGAAATGTTAAAATTCGATATTGCACGAACAATACAAATGAAATTCAGTGCTTAATCTCGGCAGTTATGGTACAACCCAGGCAATTTTGCATTTCTCAAATATTATTCGCCGTTACGATTAGTTTTTTGGGGTTTTTTTGGTGGGGGGGGGGCGGTCAAATTATTAAAGTAAAGCGTGTTGGGTCGCCTGTCCAACCTCGTCTGGTTTCTCCGGGTCTCTCCATTTCCTCCTACTACTAAAATCCCTGGCAGCAAGCGCAATATTGAAATAAAATTGAACTAAATGTTAGTCTCAGCATGACCTAGTTAGTATCGAGTATTAAGCAGTTAGATCACACCTGTTTGATATTCAGTTCTCCATTTTTTGATCAATACATAACCACTAATAATCAAGTGAAAGTTAATTTGTTTAAAGTTTTCAAAACTTCAAAGGCATTTAGAAATCAAGTAAAGGGACACTTGATACTGGTATTCCCAAAGAACAGAAATTAATTTAGTGTGGCTTTTCCTATCAATTAATTTGATTCAGCTGGACTTCATTTTATCGTTACAGCTTACGAATGGATCACAATAACTTTATCGATGGTTGGGAAGCTTGGTGCATCGGCAGCTTTCGCGGTTATTTACGTCTTCGCAGCAGAACTGTTCCCCACCATAACCCGAAACTCCGCCATGGGATTCAGTTCCTTCTGTGCTCGTGTTGGTGGGATGATGTCACCTTATATCGCGGATCTGGTAAGTCAACAGAAGCTGGACCGCTATGATTTAAATAAACTGTTGTATGTTCTACACTATAAGATTTTCTAAATATTCATAGGAAGCTTTTTGTTAAATTTTAGTGATGAACTGATCAACTCCCAGCAGCTGTAAAAGCTTAACAAGGGTATAGTTCGCCTTTCTAACCTAATTGGGTTTCCACATTCATGCTGCCGTGAGCCACTTTCTGGCCTGTGGGTGTATAAATGATTTTCAAGGAACTATAGGTACGACTCTGCCACTGTTATATATAATATTTTAGGGAACTATAGTAAAGGGTGATTTTGGAACTGCTCTACCACTGTTGGTATTTGGTGGAGCTTCTGTAGCTGCTGGTCTCTTATCACTTTTACTACCAGAAACATTGAACCAGACGTTACCAGAGACTATTGAAGATGCTAAACAATTTGGAAGGTAAGATTTTGTAGGATTCCGTACGCCTTAAAGGGGCAAAATTCAAAAATAAATTGCAAATGCCCAACTAAAGATTATGCTTATTTGAAGTGTACATTTTATTTCGTACTAACATATTTACATCTGTGAAAAGTTTGTATTGAGTTTGATTCAACTCTGGGATTACGCTAACGACGTTTCGAACCTACCTAAAAACACATTCCAGCCTACTGGTTAGTGATGGCGACATACCCAGACTGTCCTGCTAGGAAGACATCCAAATGGTTTTAAGGAACTGTGTCTTGTCGTTCGGATGGTATGAAAAGGTGTGCACGTTAAAGAGCCCCTGTCGATTGGAATTCATAATAGGTCGTATACTCGTATCGTCTATGGCGTATGCCTATCGTCGTTAGCCCGGTTATTGTAGCGACACAGGTTATAAAAATCCAACCCCATGGTATTAATTCTACTTTCAGAAAAAATAACAAGTCCAAATACCACATGAACACAACTGCAGAAGAAGGTAGAGGAGGGAAATATGAACTGAAAGAGAAGTTTTAGTCCATGAACAGAACATTTAATCTGTTTTTATTATTTATTTGATATTTCAAAATATACAAATGTTATGAATGTGTATATTTCTACCTTTTTTATATTTCATAGACCTTTTTAATAAAATACTCTCCTTTTTTGTATTTACGATAACTACAAAGAGATTCACGGTGGCTAAGTGAGTAAGGCGTTTGAGGTGTTCGAACTCGATTCCAGCATTGACCGATAAAGTTTATCTGAATTTTTCGATGGGGTTTCCACTTGTCATTGGTGCAGGATTTTTCCCTTGTCAGTGGTGCAGGGTTTCCTCTTGTCAGTGTCACAGAACGGATGGTCTGACACGGATAGCTGTATAGCCCTTTGAATGGGACGAAAAAAATCTAGGTCCTGTGCATGCCTTGACGGACAGGTAAAGGAACCATTGGGAGTTGGAATTCGGTATGAGTGTAGGCTATAGTGCTGCATCCCGGGCAAAATGCAATACGTTGATAGCGCCAATTTAAGGTTTAAAGGTCCCGCAAAGCCCACTCCATGGACTGTGCACGTCGCCGTTATCCCCATGTGTGAAATAAATAACAATCCTTTCGCATTTCTATGTTGTATGATCCATGCGTTGACCATTGTTTATGATCGGTTATGGTAGATCTGTATTATTCACATTTCACATTTCTGATGCGGTAAGGGGGTTGGTATGGCATAGTTGCTGTGGTTTCGAGCGTATGTGTCATGGAGACAGGGGCGCCTTCTCAACCTCGTTTCCTCTGGGCACTCCAGTTTCCTCTCACCAACGCGCAAGCGAATTATTGAAATAAAATTGAACCATATGTTAGTCCCGAAATAACCTAGTTTGTGTCGAGTGGACGTTAAACCCCATTTCCCTCTCTCTCTTTCTGATGAGGTAAGAATCTTATCGCAGATTTAAACGGTGCGAAGAAAAAACCCGCTTACTTGGTCTACCCAGTAGTCTTCAGCTCTGCTGGATTGTACACATTGACCAGTCGATCTGATCCTTCGTGGATCGTCCATGAGAAACAACTTATGCATTAAAAACTAGACCTTCGTCATGGACCAGTGGAACCAATGAATGGTATTGAGTAACACCCTTAGCCAACACTGGGACTTTGGGATTAGTGAACCAGGGACTTGAACACCGAGTTGCCCGAATTCCGAGCGAATCGATATGGGTTCACGAAATCTAGAGCTAATATGTATTTTACATCGATACCTGTTGTGACTACAATAGCTGTCACACATTGACAGCATTATCAGATCGGATTACCAACAACAAACACAGTGAAATAGTACTATAAAAACTTTTCAGACCAGCTCTCAAGGTTAAATTTCCGTAAATTTCCCCCCACGTACCTATTGCATCAAGTGGACAAGTATCTTCTATCTCCCCCACTCTCATATCATCTTCAACATGTCATTTTTTATCAGACAATGTAGAGCAGTATTAGAGTAAGAGACCGTTATCATTTTACACAAGTGATTGTCCGGGTTATCATCTTAACCTCGGTTTTAATCAAGAAACAAATAATCGATTGAAAAAGGGTATATTAACGATTATTCCCCAAATTTCTTAATGTAGTATCTAGAACCGGTCACATATAGTAGCAACGTTTTGCGACTGAGTTCATACGTGTGCACCATTTTCCTATAGTTTCTGGGATAATTGCTAGAACTGGTCATAGCAGTATAAACTTTACGGCTGCGAAAAGTGTATGGATTATTTAAAATCTTGATTTATTGGTTCATGTGTACATATATTCTTGAGCAGGGGATCACATTACGTAGACGTGTAGATATTATTCCCGGGGCTTCTTGGCGAGCGTCTAGAACCAATGACACAGCAGAACAGAAAAATCTTTTGGACTGAAAACAGGTGCGCGGGTTGTTAGGTATCAGAGAATTTCTTCGATTACCGGTTAATGTGTACATTTATTTTGGAGCAGATCACATTAACAAAACAAATCTGGAAACGAATTTATTAGTTCTTAAAGCATCGTCTCGGATACAAGACAAAGTAGAGAGATGAAGTTTGATGAAATTATAGAGATTTTAGGAGAATTTGGACCCTACCAGAAACGGCTATATTATTTAGTATGTCTTCCGGCTATTTCCTGTGCCATGCAGATGCTGGTGACGGTTTTTACCCTGTCCATTCCAAACCACAGGTAGGTGCATTTCTTGAAAGATCGAAAATTCACTTATCTTTTATATGGAAAAGAGAAGGGGGTGGAGTGTATGTCCAACACAGAACCTGGCACATTATTGGAAGAAGAGTAACGTCCGCTAGATACACTATAAGAAATGAAATAAAATGGGGTTTAATATCCTACTCTTTTGCACCTAACGGGAGCTAATGGAAGACAGGCATACGCCATACAGTGTGCTATGAGGTACATTTTGCCCGGGCAGCGACGCTACGGCCTAATCTTATAATGAATTCCAACTGCCAAGGGATCTTTTACGTGCACTCCAATGTGTACACGGGACCTCAGTTTTTTCGTACTATCCGAACGACTAGGCAGCTGTCCTTGCCAGGCCCTCCTCCTGCATCACTGTCAAGGGGAAATCACGCCGGAAAATCGAGATGAACTTTCTCGGCCAATGGAGGGATCGAACACCCGACCTCCAGGCTAGCGAACCAGCGCCTTATCCACTTAGCCCCCGTGACCACCAGATACACTATAAGTGATTTTGGGACTACAATATGGCGTTGGGTCTTTACAGTGAAGGGAAACTGGAGGATCAGGAGAACACTCACGCGATTGGACAGGCGATCCATCCCTTTTCCAGGTGCAAGAGAGGAGCCGAAACCAGACCAATCAGCCGCCAACACCCCAGCTTTTTATAATTTATGCTGATCCATCTGTCGGGTCAATTCTTTGCTGAAAATTAGAATGATATAGTTTCAAGATGAGGGGTGGGGGTGGGAGGATATATAGATATAGTTTTCAAGGTGGGGTGGGAGGGTACAGATGGTTGAGTCTGGCATTCAGTCAAGTGGGGAAGACCTCGACCCCATGCTTCTACGTGACGAGCTATCCGGTGTCTTCCCACTGCTACCAACACAAGCGACTTATTGAAAATAAATTTCACTCTATGTTTATCCCGAAACCTTGAACAAATTAAAATTTTCGTATTCACAAGTATTTATCAGTGGGTGGGATATATTCAGAGTGGGTTGTTATGCCTCGAGGACTACCTTACACACTTGAAAGAAAAACTATGCTAACTGTACTTGGAAAACTATGCGAACTGTACTTGAGTCTGTAAAACAACTCCTTCCTTACTGATGACTGAACCAGTCAAACGAAAGGGCGTTACTCTGCAGTCGGAATTTTCGCTCTCGACTTTTTAATCCTATAGAAATCTGATCCCATTCGTCGAATTGATATGAATCAGAGTTGTTGACGTTGATCTGTTTACATTGTACGTGACTCAAATCTGTTGAGGTTTAATCGCAAATGGTGTTTGACATCTTACCCTTTTGTACCAATGTGGCATTGCCGGTATCACAAATGTTATCGTTCGGTTCTACTCCACTAACCTCTGGTTCTGTCCACGGAGCAGAGTATAATTATCCTCCCATTGATATCGATCAATCGAGTCGGCAAATGGAAAAAATTCGCAATTTTTTTCTAGCTAAAACTATTCTGATGACGTTAAGATTGGTATGTAAACTGTGTATGAGAGAGAGGGGAAATGGCGTTTAACGTCCACTCGACACAAACTATGTCATTTCGGGACTAACATATGGAGGAAATCGGAGTACCCGGAAAAAACCCACAAAGTTGAACAGGTCTCCCTACCCCTTGTCACGTACAACCGGGGATTGGAAACCATGCCAGTTGACTCAATGACAGGCTTTATGGTACAGCGAGCACGCGCTAACCATTCAGCCATCCAACCCCCAAACTGTATGTGTTTGGCTTTATGATACAGCGCGCACGTGCTAACCATTCATCCCGCTCCCCTCCAAACTGTGTATGTGTTTGTACGTAGAATAAAGATACGATCAAGGACAGATAATTTGAAATCGTGAATACCCCGTGGGTGAATATACCGTGGGTAGAACCAGGGCTTAGTGGAGTAGAGTGGAACGATACTACTAGATAGGGCTGCCGCAAATGATAACCTAACTGTTGGTTACCAATAACATTGTTAATGCCAATGCCTGTATCTTACAAAACATGTCCAATCAAGGGTCCAAGTATAATGATAACAGGTTCTTCCTGTTGTGCTCAAATCCGTGTGAATCTTTTGGTCGGTTTTATCTGCGTCGATAGTGTGTACATAACTGATATGTTTTTATCGTGCTCATGTGTTTACCTATCTTATATAAACATAGACCACAGCGATACGGTCAGATGTCCAGCACAGTGGGTATCGGAGATAGCGATATACGGCCAGATGTACAGCATAGTGGATATCCGAGATAGCGAAAGGGTCACAGAGATAGAGGTAGAAATAAGGCTTTTAAGTCCAATCGTTACAAACTAGTGCATTTTGAGACTGTGCGTAGGGGACTTTAGCAGTGGGGGAAGAAAACACACGAGGCTGGACAGGCGACGCAATTCCTTGTCACGTACAACCTGACAATCAGATCCACGCAAGATGACTCAATTACAGACCTCATGATACAACGTGCACATGCTAACACCCCCCCCCCCCAGGTCAGATGTTCAACAAAGTATACATTGAAGATATGGATCACTTATTCAAATATTTCAATGATAGTCAGATAGATTAAACAAACATAAACATTAATATTTGTTGATATGTGATCTTAAAGGTGGTTCGGGAGCTAAATCTGTCTAATGCATATCTTTCGTGTGTCCTCAAGTGTCTTATTAATCCCTACTTAGACATTTATTCACATGCATAGCTTATAATTAACCCTCGAGGAACTCTGACGGTTTTGATTTTTAACAGATTTAATACGATTTGCATTAAAATTGAATAATCGCGGAATTGTTTATTACCGCAACAACGGTTGTGATGTCATGTCAATCGAGACTACATTGTTCTGCAAACGGCGATAACTCCGCTCAATATGAAGTAATTTGATTAAAATATTTAATATTTCCATTAGCTATTATAGCGACAACCTCTCAGTTTCTTTTAAAGATCTTACATAATTTTATTTAAAAATGGATAATTTATTTATTTTCGTAACGAGGGTTGGATGGCCGAATGGTTACCGTGCGCGCGCTGTATCATACGGCCTGCCATTGAGTTAACTGTCGTGGTTTTGAATTCCAGGTTGAACATGGCGAGGATTAGGGTCGCCTGTCCAACCTCATGGGTTTTCTCCGGGTACTCTGGTTTCCTCCCACTGCTAAAGACCCTACGCGCAAGTGAATTACTGAAATAAAATTAAACCATATGTTAGTCCCGAAATGACCTAGTTTGTGTCGTTTGAACGTTACCCCCCCCCCCCCTCTCTCTCTCTCTCTCTCTTTTCGTAACAATTGTAGCAATGACAATCGAGACAAAACGACGATAACTCCCCTCATAAAGAAATATTTTGACTGAAACGTTCAACATATTTCTTTTTCACTATCTATTTCGAACATATTATAGTGATAACTCTCATGGATAATGACAATCGAGACTAGACTGTTCTTCAAATGACATAACTCCGCTCAGAAATAAAGTGATTTTGATTTATTCCGTGCTGCATAAAACACTTTCGGTATCCGTCAGTCATGATTCTAAACAATAAGATTTGACTGCCTTTCTTTTTATTTTCAGGTGCCATCTTCCAGACCCATACAATGATACGTCATACCAACCACGTGGCCTATTACATCAAATATACGTCAATAATTCCATACCACGTGGTACTGATGGTAAATGGTCATCGTGTAAGAGATATGACGTCAATCTGACACGTGTTACAGAACTCACAGTGGTCGACGTAAACGCTTCACAGATCGAATGTCATAAATGGGTTTACGATACGTCAACGTTTGACGATACGTTTATTACCGAGGTAATAATCACCTTTATTTTGCTGATTAATATAAGAAATAAAACATTTAATATGACAATGGAATTCGTAAGCCACAGGAACGAATTCGAAGTTTCGTCTCCTTCTTATGGTTGAAAGATGAAAGGATGTGTTTAAAATAACTAAGGTTTTATTTTGTTCACAGCAAAATATGATATGTGAAGATGCCCTGTACCGTTCCCATGCCAACATGATCACTATGGCAGGATTATTGGTTGGTGCTTTCGGATTTGGAATCCTTTCTGATGTGTAAGTTAACTTAATGTAAAGAAACTATAATTTCGAAACCCATGGCACCGTGGTTAGTGGGCTAGTTCTGGGATAAGAAATAATATCAACCAGAGCCCATGAATTCTCGATAGACTAATTTACCGTATGGAAAAACATCTCCAGCTGACTTGCTCTCCGCGGCCAGCATATTCTCTTCAACTAGTCTGATTTATGCCCGCCAACTAGCCTGATCTCTGCAAACATAGAGGGTTGGGATGGCATAGTGGTCTAGAATGCCGCGCTTCGACCTCTAGCTGGCCGGTCACTTAAGGCTGTGGTTTCGATCCCTGGTGTGAGCATATGTGGCATGAAGATAGGGGCGCCTTCTCAACCTTGTGGGTTTCCTCCGGGAACTTCGGTTTCCTCCCACTGCTAAAGACCTCGACGCGCATACGAATTATTAAAATAAAATATTAGTCCCGAAATGACCTAGTTCGTGTAAAGTGGACGTTAGACCCCATTTCTCTCTCTCTCTCTCTCTCTCTCTCTCTCTCTCTCTCTGCAACCAGTCTGACCACCCCGAACAGCCTCACCTCCGCACCAAGCAGGGCATCTCCGAGCAACCTGACCACTCGACTAGCCTGATCTCTCCAAGCAGTCTGGTCGCCCCCCAAAAGCCTGACCACCGCACACAGCCTCGCCTCCGCATCCAGCAGGGTCTCTCCAACCAGCCTATGACCGCAACTAAACGGACCACCCCTACTAACTTCTCCAACTGACGTGATCTGTCTAACTGGCCTGGTCTTTCCCAACCGCATTGATCACTGCAACCAAAAAGTTCATTCCCAACCACCCTTTGACGATCTGGTCTGTCGAACCAATCTGGTCTTTCAAAATTTAAAAGGTCTCGCCAACTAGCATTATCTTTTACAACCACCTTATAAATAGTCACAACACCTGGTGGAATGTTATGTATCATCAGTACCTTTTTTATGTACCCATCCTTTCTAACTATAGCTAAATACTTTTCAAGTACATGTATGACATATCCACATAATCTTATCGTTTTGTTTTCAGAATTGGACGAAAACTTGGTCTATTGGCATCTGTATCGTTACATATAGTTGGGGCGATAGCAACATCCTTTTCACCTAATTTTACCGTGTTTGTCATCTGCCGATTCTTCACCGGTGCTTCAAATGCCGGAACCTTCATGTCAGCGTTTGTATTGGGTAAAATAGTTTTAATTCAATCAAGCAATAAACATGTCTATTATTTAATTATCTTATTTTTAGACTAAGTGGTTGCCCCCCACCTCCCTCAAATTTTATTTGTGTACTAAACAACCAGGACAGCCATCGCAACCTGCATGTGAACCTGGAGTCTCTACTGGATCTTCTGGTTCAGCAAAAGACAACGCCCTCCGACCCCGTCCGACAAATTTCACATAGTTCAGTTAAACGCAATCCTTTAAAATTTTGAATTTCTACATTCTAGTTGGTTATTCCGTATTGTAACTGCACGTGTGTTGCAACACTGATATTACTTTGACAATGCATTCCGCACTCCCAACCTTTAAATGGTGCAGTGTGTAACTCCAAAGGTCTTCCATAGCCCATCCTTAATTGATATGTATACGTTATTTTACCTAACAATGTTCATCACGTGCATTTTGCATACCTATAGTCTATTGGCCAATCACGTTATTTTACCTACATTTTGCCTAGTAGTTTGGCTGCAGCGATGGCGGGTGTGGTGCGCCAGGCAGGGTAAGCTTACTCTTCCGGACACCTGTTACCACTGTTTGTTGTGTATTTCGTACACGATGAACAGTCCATTTGCTGATTACACTACTTTGCCTAACTATTTTGCCTATTACGTTCTTTAGGACTTCGATTTTTGCCTAATGGTTAGGATTGTTCGTACTTGGTTTTATTTTATTTGAGGAGCCATGGTGGCTAAGTGAGTAAGAATAAACTGGTTCGCTAGCCTGAAGTTTGTATGTTCGACTCCGGTGTTCGCCGAGAAAGTGCATCGGAAGTTTTCGGGATAGGTTCCCTTATCAGTGGTGGAGGGTGGAGGGTCTAACAAAAACAACTGTTTAGTCCTGGGACGAAAAAACTGAGGCCCCGTTTACACATGAAGATAAACGTAAAAGTAAAACATCCCTTGGCAGTTGGAATTCGATAAAAGAGTAGGTTGTAGAACCGCTGTCCGGACAACCTGTCCCTCATAGCACACTGCATGACCTATGCTTGTCTTTATTAGACCAACAGGAGCAGAGCAGTAGGACGCTAAACTAGTTTACTAGAGGTGTAAAAATAAATTTCATGCCTAGCTTCTAAAACCGAAAGTCCTACCACGGCCTTAAGATCATGCATGTCCAGTCTGAAAACTGGAAGTTCTTCCACGGCCTTGGCTATATGGGTATCTAAGGCTATAAATAATTTGTATTTGTTTGTAAATTACTATAGGTGTGGAATTGGTTGGTCAATCTAAAAGAACGTTCGCTGCTATAATAATACAGCAGTTTTGGTGCATTGGGTTGTTTATATTAACTATCCTTGCGTTTTTTATTCGGGATTGGAGTACTCTACAGCTAGCTATATCAGTTCCATCTGTTCTCCTGCTGGCAATCTTTTGGTAAGTGTCGCATATTTTATTAGAACTGTTCTAAATGCCGCTAGTCCCAGGGACGGATCCAGGAATTTTTGCAGGAGGGGGGTTTGCCAGGTTTCCGTTAAGGAATCTGCCATCATCGTCTCTAAATTACATAGGCATACATACAAATTGGGCTTTTTAAACAGCGAAATCATTTTTATAATGACGTAGGATCACTTTGTGGTGTAATTTCATTGATGCAAGGCATTATTTTTTTATGTAACTAAGCAGGGTGGGGTTTGGACCCCCCCCCCTTCGTCTGGATCCAGATCCATTCACTTATTCATTGTTTGTGATTTCTGTGTATTGTGTCATGTCTTATCCGTGAATTTGACGTGTGTAATTGTTTCTGTGTGGCATCCCCACTCCCACCCGATCATCCCCTCCTACACTTACTTTAGAATTCCTTGGGATTATCGAATCTAGTTTCATTTTAGTGCAGAACGGCGAAATCACTGGTCGTCCGGTCTGGTAGAAACAACCCAAATGTCCCGTGAATGCCAAGGACAGACGGATAAATAAGATCCCCTGACAGTTCGCGATCCAAATAAAAGTTGATCGTAGCGTTCGTATTGTCATAGCTCACCATACTGTGCATGCCCGCACTGGCGTAACCGGTGATGAACAGTGGTACGTTAAAGCCCCAATAACACTCTTGTTGTAACTAAATAATATGTCCCAATCTTCATTCTGGTCAACAAATCGTATTATTTTAGAATATTCCAATTAAATGATGATATAAATTTCATCTTAACACACCTATTTTAAAAAATTGGAAAAATTCAACCAATTGATTTGAAAAGTCTAACGTAAACATTTTCAAATGTGACTTGGATTTTAAAATATTTTCGCCCTCTCTGGACAAGTAAAATAGGTTCCAATGCATAATTTACACAACAGGTAGGAAACTTAAACATCTAGTACTTAGAATAGGGGTATTATTTATTTTCTGGAGCTACCAAGCCAGCAAGAATGTTATTGCCCCTTTAAACCAACATTTCATCTTTAACGACTGTTAAAGGAAGAATGTTTTCGATAGGGAGTCACTGTGGTTCAGTGGGTAGATATTGACTTGCTAACCTGGAGGTCCCGTGCTCGATCCCTATTTTACCCAGTCAGGATTTCGGGCATTGGTCTCCATTGGAAGTGGTGCAGAACAGGGGCCACAGAAGGGGCAATGTGTAGGATCAAAAACCGAGGTTTGGCATGCACGTAATATAACCCTTAGTAGTTGGACTTCGATATAAGAGTAGGTCGTAGTACCATAGTCCGTAGCCCTGTCTTCATTAGCACAGTAGGAGGAGAACATTAGGACGCTATAGCCTAAGAAAGGTGATTTTGACCAACATATCGTCCAAATCATTCATTACGAATCTATATTTGCTATTTACAGGTTTTTGCCAGAATCTGCAAGATGGTTGATATCAAGGGGTAAGACGGAAAAGGCCGAAAAAATTCTTCGTAAAGCTGCGGAAGTTAATAAAGTTGAACTCCCGGTTAAGCTGTTTGATAAAGATACTTTACATTCTGGACCAGAAGCTAAAGTTTCTCAAATGTTTACGTCGCCAGTTTTACTCGCCAGAACCTTGATCATATTTTTTAACTGGTAAGATGATAAACAACATAGTTTTCTTTTTCTATCAGTGTTTAACGTCCGCTTCCACCATGGGTGATATCGCAGACAAGTTGTCTTTTCTGTGTTAGGAAACCCACAAGGTTGAGAAAGCACCACCATCTCCGAGTTACATATACGCTTGAATCGGTACAACGACCCAAAAACCAGGGATGACCGGCTAGCTAAAGCTGCTTTCTAGGGCATATGTCTCGGTTATATCAGCCTTGGCGGGGGCAGGCGTTAAGCCTCGAAGACGAAGATTTATAGACTGCAGTTACTGCAGCCCAGAAAGTTGTGGGGGGGGGGATCTTCAGCTGTGAAAAACAATTAAAGCAGAATATATCTTAGTTGTGTGGATTCTCCAAATTGTAGAAAGTGTACACATACCCTGCTCTGTAAATGTAAACAATTCATCACCGCTATGTGGAGAAATGGTGAGAAGACAACTGGCAACTGCAGTAATCCACCTTTAATCTCATTTAATTTCCAATATCTATATTTTAATGCTGACCCGTTTTCCAATTATATTTATGATGTTAATGCTGACCAAGGCCCGTTTTCCATGTACGCTCTTGTGCAGCAATTCCACGCGTTTTGGCCGAGAATAATAAATCTGGCGAAAATGTTCTCGGACGCGCCACGAAAAAGCGCACATGCAAACGGGCTTACACAATTCAAATTGCGAATCGCTCCACTTCACGAGTTATTTTACAGGATGGTTGTTAGTATGGTTTACTATGGTCTAGGTTTAAATGTTGGTAATCTTGGAGGCGACATCTACATCAACTTCACAGCTGCTAACATCGTAGAAGTTATTTCATACATATTATGTATTTTATTGCTGGATAGATGGGGTAGAAAAGCTCTACATTGTACGAGTATGTTACTGGGTGGAATAGCCTGTATATTAACAATATTCCCGGTTTTATATCTAGATAAATGTAAGTATTGACTGGTCGGTGGCGCTGGGGAATGCGCTGGACTATAGGTGGGGGGGTGCAGCTTCCGTTCAGACTGACAGCGGTTCGGGTGGGGCAGCTTTCGCTCAGGCTGCATTCATTGTGTCTGAATGAATGTAAATACTGATTAACCGCGGTAATGCGTGGGGGAGGCTTCGCTCGGTCATCATTAGTAGATGTGATTGATTGAAAGTCAGTAATAGCTAACAGGGGTAGTTTGGATCGATGGGTCGGGGTGTGGCATTGTGGCCATTATATAGGTAAATCCATGGAGGGTTAGTACTGGATCGGTAGATCATCAAAGAATTAAGAACACCCCCCTCCACCCGATTTAACTCTCGCTAACAGTTCCCCAATCACGCTAATAGGATTCGCCGGGCCAAGACTTTATTTTAACAAATATCTAACATGTAGTCTGAACCCCAACAAGCTAGTCAAGGAAGGGTTAATTCCCTTTGGCTGTTACAGTCACCATTCATTCAATGGTCATTTTATATTATACTACAAAAGCCTAAAATTATGTAAACTGTAGTAAATTTAATGATACAGTCCTTTTCATTGGTTTAGACATGATACATATTTTAGGTCTTGGCCAATGAAAGAGACGCATTTTTAAAATGTTTTATACTATTCTGAATAAGGTTATAGTAATGTGTTATTGTTTTTTACAGCCTATGAATGGATAACCATAACATTATCTATGATTGGTAAACTTGGAGCATCAGCAGCCTTTGCCATCATTTACATCTTCTCGGCCGAACTGTTCCCAACTATTACGAGAAACTCTGCCATGGGAGCCAGTTCTTTCTTCGCTCGTATTGGAGGAATGTTGTGTCCGTATATTGCAGATTTGGTAAGAATTTTGAGATCATAAATGTTATAAAAGCATGCTTTAGTTGTCTGTCTGTATAATTTCTACTTTTATCGTATAGAAAGAGGACTAAGAAGTAATAAAGGAATCATTGAATAAAGCGTGCTTTACTGAAATAAACTACGGCAATAAATATATTTCAAGTAACTATAGTTAGGGGTGATATTGGTACAACTCTACCACTGCTGTATGTAATATTTCAGGGAACTATAGTTCAGGGTGATTTTGGAACTGCTCTTCCACTCTTGGTATTTGGTGGAGCATCTGTAGCTGCTGGTCTCTTATCACTTTTACTACCAGAAACATTGAACCAGATTTTACCAGAGACTATTGAAGATGCTAAACAATTCGGAAAGTAAGAATACACACATATTCTAAATGTATGTAGTCTGATTTGTAATGGTCTGGTCGGTCAATTCTAAATTCGTAATTATCTAATTGATTCTTTCTTAATATTTATGACGAAGGCGGGTTATGTAACTGGAAAGGGCAACCAGTATTACACCCACCTAGGGATCTCCCTCGTGTACGGCACCTCCTAGAAAAGACAGGTTTCATCCTTGTTTGTCGAGCGGTTAACAGAGCTGGACAATAATACGTCCAAACCAGTCGTTCGGGTGAGACGTGCACGTAATAGAACCATTGACATTTGGAATTTGAAATAAACGTAGTCCATTCTGCTGCTACCCAGACACTACATGGCGTATACTCATCTCTATTAGTCCATTGGAACCGTCGGTACAAAAAGTATTTAGTTAAACCCAATTTCATTTCCAGAAGGAAATTAACTATACTGAGTGCCATAGAAAATGGTACAAAGTCAGGGGAGTCAAAACCAAAAGTACGAAAAAGATGGTTAATTGTCAGTAGCGCGTGTGCCCTCCACTGGCTCTTACGCACGCTGTGAAGCACAATTAACCACCTTTGTCGTTCTTTTGGTTTTGACCCCTCTGACTTTGTACCGTTGATTACAGATTAAACATCCATAAGTGTACAAATGTGTTGTTATTGATGTGTTCCCATTTGAATATTGTTCACAGTAAGAAACAAAATAAATAAGATATGTTTACAAGATCATTTTATTATACGAAAAACTAAGTGATGCGTTTTCTATGGCGCTCAGTATATATTACAATTATTTTGAAAAGACAAGACATGCCAATGAGGACGGGCAGACGCCATACAATGTTCTACGGCCTACTCTTATATCAAATTCCATATCAAGGTGTACACGGGACCTCAGTTTTCGTACCATCCGAAAGACTAGACACCTGTCCTTGTCAGATCCTCCGTCCTGCATCAAGAAGGAATGTTATACCCATATTGTAGCTTCATTATCATTTCTTTCACAGGAAAAATAAGAAATCGAAATACCACGTGAACGCCAATCAAGAGGATGAGAAGCAAGGGAAATATGAATTACAGTCAAAATTTTAATATTCCCGTAGGAAATACATTCTAAGGGCAGACAACTCGAGCAATGTCAACAATACTAATACTAGCTATAAATCTATCTCAAAATTGCTCCAAAAATATGCAGTTTGAACTATTCTAAATGTAAATCACAATTATTGAGATAACCCGAATTCCGAGTTTTCACTCATATATTTGTTTTTATTTTGGGGTTTATTTTTGTATAGGACTGCATCGTAAGATTCTCAGAAACCATCTGAAATGACAAACAATGTTTTTTGTATTTTATCACCATGAACAGTATGATGCAATGTAACTTTTATTTATTCACGGTGTTCAAAGATATTATTCATTTTTATTGATATTTTAGATTTTAAAATGTATATACCTCATTAAATACAATATATACTTGCATATATCTTTATCCTTTCGATTTTTTTTTTTGTCGAGATGTTCGGATGGGACGAGAAACCAAGTTGCTGTGTACATGTTGACATGCGCGTAATGCTAGGTTTCCACTGTCATCCGATGCGTTGCGATAGGATTGTCTCTACTGAGTCTACGAATTACTATGGCCGAGAAGAGAGAGAGAGAGAGAGAGAGAGAGAGAGAGAGAGAGCGATGGGGAAAGAGAGGGTGAGAGAGATGGGGTTTAACGTCCGCTCAACACATAATGTCCGGTCACTTCGGGACTAACATGTGTTTTGATTCTATTTCAATAATTCGCCTACGCGTAGGGTCCTACGTCCGCTCAACACAAACTAGGTCATTTCGGAACTAACATGTGTTTTAATTCTATTTCAATAATTCGCCTACGCGTAGGGGACTTTATCATTGGACAGAAACCGGGTGATCCGGAGAAAACTCACGTTGTTGGACAGGCGACCCTACTCCTTGTCAAATACAACCAGGCGCGGATCCAGGGGGGCGGGGGTGCGGGAGTCCAACCTCCTCCCCCACCCTACTCAGCTACATAAAAAAAATGATGCCTTGCATCAATGAAATTACATCACAAAGTGATCCTTCATCAGTATAAAAATGATTTCTCTGTTTAAAAAGCTCAATTTGTATGTATGCCTATGTAATTTAGAGACGATGATGGCAGATTTCCGTAACAGAAACCTGGCAAACCCCCTCCTTCAAAAATTCCTGGATCCGCCCCTGACAACCGGGGATTGGAAACCAAGCCAGATGACTCAATGACAGGCTTTGTGATACAACGCGCACGTGCTAACCATTCGGCCATCCAACCCCCGGCCTAATAAAAAGACTACACAAGTAAGCTAACTCTGTCAAATAGACACTACGCAAGTGGACTAGCACTGCAGATAACATGTTTTCAACCAAATAATAATGAGAACAAGTGTCCTGTCCATGCTTATAAAATGATGTCATAAGAGAATATTTACTTTTATCTTCATGGTTGTATTGTTTATGAACAGTGCTGTTAATGGAAGTTGATAACCAGGGAGAGAGAGAGAGAGAGAGAGAGAGAGAGAGAGGGGGTTAACGTCCACTCAACACAAACTAGGTCATTTCGGGACTAACATATGGTTTAATTTTATTTCAATAATTCGCTTGTGCGTAGGGGTCTGTAGCAGTGGGAGGAAACCGGGGTGCCCGGAGGAAACCCACGAGGTTGAGAAGGCGCCCGTATCTCCATGCCACATACGCTCACACCAGGGCTCGCAACCACAGCCACAGGCCAGAGGTGACCGACCAGCTAGGGGTCGAAGCGCGGCTCTCTAGACCACTAGGCCATCCTAACCCCCCTGATAACCAGGATATTCGCAGTACACGGAGCTAAATAAACTGGGGTTTAACTCTCTACACTTCTACACCGACGGGCATACACCGTGGTGTTTTATGAGGACAATTTTGCTTGGACAGCGGCGCTACAGCCTAGTCTTTTATCGAAACCAAACTTCTTTTACCTACACACCAATGTGTCACGGCAACCGTGGGTTTTTGTCCCATGCGAACGACTACACTTTGTCATTTTCTAGGCCCCGCGTCTTAAGCCACTGACAAGGGGGAACGACGCCGGACAATCGAACACGGGACACCCGCGTAGTACTCACTAAGCCACCACGGCTCCTAGTTTACAAAGCCATTGATAGACACAAATAGACGACCCAGTTCAAAGGCCCTATCTCATAAAGATATTGAATTTCTTTATATACAAAGACCACGTAACTAACCAATCTTGTTAATATGCCATTCGATTATTATTCATTATTCGACTGGAGCGTGTGAACATTAAATAAGCTTGTGTATCCTATGTCAACACGTAACATGTAATATTATTCCCAACTAACTTGATCTGTTTACTCATAAACTAAGGCATCCTCAATAGGTCGTGCTGATCGCGCGCTCTGGTTTGGCGGTATTTAAATTGAGGACGCAACACAAAGGATATAAAGAAGTCGTCACCTTAGTATTCCTACGCCCCAAATACTTCCATCATAAATTTCACACATCGTATCAACAACCCGGGACTACTTTGCCGTGTTACGCTGACGCTTAAATTAACGTCATCACAATAAACCGAGATGAGTATATGAGTACTTGAGATGTAAACTGAAATTTGTCGTTATTATCAACGAATCTTCGGTGAGAAAACAGTAAGTTTTTATATATTTAACACTAGTTTAAACACGCTCGTATATGTCTAGAACGACGCCCTTGCAGGTTGTATCGCCGCTGTTAGAGAATGAAATGGGAATTAACGTCCTACTGTTTTGCTCCTACCGGGCTTAAAAGACAGACATACAAACATCATGTATTGTGCTATGATGGAGAGAGAGAGAGAGAGAGAGAGAGAGAGAGAGAGAGAGAGAAATGGAGTTTAACGTACACTCGACACAAACTAGGTCATTTCGGGACTAACATATGGTTTAATTTTATTCTAATAATTCGCTTGTGCGTAGGGGTCTTTAGCAGTGGGAGGAAACCGGAGTGCCCGGAGGAAACCCACGAGGTTGAGAAGGCGCCTCTATCGCCATGCCACATACGCTCACACCAGAGCTCGAAACCCCAGCCGCAAGCCAGAGGTGACCAGCCAGCTAGAGGTCGAAGAGCGGCACTCTAGACCACTAGGCCATCCCAACCCCGGAATATTGGCCAAGACATCGATGGTACAATCTACTCTTATTTCGAATTATGCCAGGAGTTCTTTTACGTCCACCGCCGAAATACTAGATTATGTTCGCTGCCATTTCCTACTATAGTGACCCAAATCATAACAGAGTTCTCAATGCGCAAACATACATGTGAACAGTTTTAACTAAACATTGGACAGAATTGTAATACATTTGCCAAATAGATAAACAGAACGGGTTTGTTTTATATTTAGTAGGTAAATCCATGCAAAACGAACACTTCGTATATGTCGTTTATTAATAGCGATATATGCAATTCATATTGATCAGTGAACATAATTTTAAAGAGATATTAATATCCATTCGACACAAGCCGGATCATTTCTGGAATTAAATGTCAATAATAATTTGGTCGCACGTAGGAGCCTATAGCAGTGGGGGGAAAGACGGTGAAGCCAAATACAACTCATGGGGATTAGCAGGCCATCCTTATCATTGTCATATAGTATCCATCTTTATACAATGGCATTATTTATGAATAGTTCCCAAGACGGACGAAAAGTACTTTAAAATGGTATTAAACCAGTGTTGAAATCAACTCGTGTCGATGTATCTTTTATCTTTTTTTTTTTCATCGTAAAATACAGTAGTGCATCTTCACTGCTGTGCTAATATTTAAGGTATGTTGACCCGGCAGTGTGAAGTTGGATCGTTTTTCGTTTTGACCCCTTGTTTATTCGCGGGACAATTTACGGCCGGTCTCCCATCTTTGACCTAATACCAAACTACTACGGTATAGGGTAATTGTTTATTCACTGGAAATGTTATTTACACAACAAGACGAAAGTCGACGCTTTGGCCAGTAGCTGACCAAGAATCCAACTGGCGTGTAGGTAAGTTAACAAAGACTTATTGCCCATACCAGCGAAATGAAATGAAATGAATGGGGTTTAACGTCCTATTGTTCTCCTTCGACTGGGGTAATGAAGATGAGAATACGCTATTCAGTATGCTTTGGGGATAATTTAGCCCGGACAGCGCTGCTCCGGTCGACTTGTATATCGAATTCCAACTGTATCACGGGACCTCGGCTTTTCGTCCCAACGGAAAGGCTAGAAAGCTTCCCTTGTTAGACACTGCGTCCTGCACCACTGACAATGGAAAGTCACGCTGGAAAATCCCGAAGAACGTTCTTGACTAACACGCGCGACCTAACGGTTACTTTACATTTCATGTCCAACCGTTCTTTTATATGCAAACCAATGTTTACGCTAGATCCAAACGAATAACTGAGGACTCAATAATTATGTTTAATAAAATAAACTAAATAACCACAATTCTCAACAAATATTTCCGCAAAACATTTTTTTCACTAAATAACTATATAACTTATAAACCATTGTACCATCCGACCGAATAGCTAATGACTCAATATTTATGTTTATGCTAGTTCCGAACGAATAACTAATGACTCAATATTTATGTTTAAAATAAACTAAATAACCACTCTACAAATATTTCCGCGAAACATTTTTGTCATTAAATAACTATATGACTTATAAACCACTTTTCCCCACAACGTTCTTTGAATAAACAACTTATGAATTACAAACAATTTGATACAAACTCTAGTTGCACTGTCATTAAATATTATCTTAAGAGTTATAAATAATCCAGCTTTGTCACATTGTTATAAGAGTGACATTTATTTTTATTTTATGGTTTTGTTTCATGTTATTAAAATATGTTAAAACGTGTTAAACGTAAGTTTTTATCTATTATATTTACTAGTAAGTATAAGTATATATACCATTAAACAATAAGACAACGTGAACAGGAAATGACAGTCACGCGCATTTTAAAGCGACAATATACAGTGTCATTAGGCTAGGTTAGTAAGACGCTGACTCCATGGTCTAGAGGTCGCGGGTTCACTCCCGATGTTGGCCGAGAAAGTTTATCGGGATTTTCTGGCGGGGTTACTAGTCATTC
This sequence comes from Patella caerulea, assembly GCA_036850965.1. NCBI lineage: Eukaryota > Metazoa > Mollusca > Gastropoda > Patellidae > Patella > Patella caerulea. The sequence continues at coordinate 32,379,412 of JAZGQO010000015.1, read as the reverse complement.
GGATGAGACGTAAAACCAAGGCCCCGTATACATATGGACATACACGTAAAAGATAACTTGGCAGTTGTAATATGAGACTACGCTGTAGCTCCGCTGTCTGGATAAAATTTGCCTCATAGCACATTGCCTGGCCTATGCCCGTTTTCATTTGCTTAATCGGAGCAGAACAGTAGAACGTTACACCCGATTCCATTTCATTTATACAGAACTGTATGTTACTAAACCCAACAATGTCATTGAGGGAGGGAGGTCACGGTGGCTAAGAGGATAAGGCGCTGGTTCGCTAGCCTGGAGGCCGGGTGTTCGATCCCTGCATTGGCCGAGAGAGTTCATCTCGATTTTCCGGCGTGATTTCCCCTTGTCAGTGATGCAGAAGGAGGGCCTACAAGGACAGCTGCCTAGTCCTTCGGATGGTACGAAAAACCAAGGTCCAGTGTACACATTGGAGTGCACGTAAAAGGTCCCCTGGCAGTTGAAATTCGATATAAGAGTAGGCTGTAGCGCCACTGCCCAGGCAAAATTTCCCTCATACCCCACTGTATGGCGTATGCCAGTCTTCCATTAGCCCAGGTTACGTGCAAAAAAAGTGGGGACGTTAAACCCCATTTCATTTCATTTCATTGAGGGAGAGAGTGTGTGAAACGTCCACTAGACACAATCATGGTCATTTTGGGACTAACTTGTAGTTCAATTATTCTTCATTTTCAATAATTCACCTGAAGGACAACAGAGGACCCGGACGTGTCATCCTATTCCTTATATATAGGGAATCGAAACCACGGCACATTTTAAACCAATTGCAATCGGACACCTTGGGCTCCCCGGTTCCTTTTAAGTGTCAATGACATTAATCATACAATTTGTTAAACGTGCGTGTATATTAATTTATAGATTCTATAACAGCTTAATTTTCGGTACTTGTATTATTCTTGTACAAAGCCCATTCTGCATCTCCCTACATTTTTTCATATAGGGCAAACATACGTTATTTTGGTTGCCGCCCGAATTAAAAGTTAGTTTCTCAATTTCAAATTTCAATTTGTCAAATAATGCCCATTGTTTTTCTAGTCAACTAATCTAAAAACCTAGAGTTTGCTAACATTGTATTTAGGAAATGAAGTAAGGTTCAATGACCATGGTACACAGTCTTTAACTGGATGTAAAGCGTGGAACCACTGTTAACCTGATACAAGAATCGTTTTTTTGAAGATTTGAGCAACTTCCCAGATTGAACCCCGCAATACAGTGACCCCGCAGCAACTCACAAATTTAAAAAATGTCGAGGTAAACGATAATGTGGCTATTTTCGGGTATTGATCAATTAAACATAGGCATAGTTAATTAGAGTTATCCCTTTCTTGCAATGTATTCATATCCTATAACTTCGGGTCTTCCAAACTGAACCTCGAGTTTTCTAATATAAACCGACCGTTCCTTTATAAATAATGAAAATTATAGCCATTAATTCGTAAAATGAAATAGGATTTGGCGTCCTACTGTTCTGCTTCTAACCTGGGCTAATGAAGACGAGCTATGAGGGAAATTTTTACCCAGGCAGCAACGCTACGGCCTACTCTTTATATCGAATTCCAACTGTCAAGGAATCTTTTACGTGCACGTCAATGTGTAAAGGGACTCCGGATTTTTGTCCCACCCGAACGACTCGACAGCTGTCCTTGTCAGGCCTTCAGTCCTACATTACTGACAAAGGGAAACCACGCCGAAAAATCTGAATGAACTTTCTCGGCCAATGCAGGGATCGAACACCCGACCCCCAGACTAGCGAGCCAGCGTCTTACCCACTTAGCCACGTGATCATCCCCAAGAATACATTTGTTTAGTGGTCATTAATTAGCATGTGTATAAACCAGCTGTAAAAAACGTTACGACTCGTGTAGAAGCGTGACTAATTACAACACCTACAGATACCTGACCAATACTGGTTTATACCATTCAAGACAGTCACGCGTTCAACACCTTTAGTGGTATAACACCTACTTAATAACTACAGCCTGATGACTAACAGTATGAACTAATATACAAACGTGGATTTCAATGAAATACGTCACTCGGGTCCAATTTTTCAACTATTTTGCTCGTACCGTTATTTGAAATAAGAGTACGCCAACATCAAAGGATGACGCCACATTTGTATATCGCCCAGACAGCGCCCAAACAGCAAAGTCGTCATTTTATATACTGTCTGGGCGATATATTGCCATAATCTACAGCACAAAAGAATTATTGAAATAAAGATGAAACATATGTTAGTCCCGAAATGACCTCGTTTGTGTCTAGTGGACGTTAAACCCCACCTCTCTCTCTCTCTCTCTCTCTCTCTCTCTCTGTCAATGAATAATCGCTACTTTAAGAACACAGTACTGAATGACACTGAATTCTTCTGTAATAAATAGAGAATGCGGTTCATTTGACTGGTATTTTCGTCATACTTTCTACCTAAACTCCCTCTCGAGAAACTTTACGACCTATACATGTACATGCATCAGCTGTTACAATCAAGAACGTGTCGGTGTACAGTTATATATGAATTGTATATAATTATTAAATTGTTTAAGCGGCATTTAGTAACTGAATGAGAAGAGCACATGACACAGTCATATGGAATACAAGTTGATTAAAAGTTTATTTTTGGCGACGTTTTGACGAAGGTTCTCTAGTCTTTATTAAGAAAGAGCATGACAACAGAGAAGATATGGAAAAATGAAAACAATACTATGGGGAATATTTGCTATAAATACGAAAGTAAATTTACGGAAATTCGCTATTATTAAAAAAACTTGCTGAACTGTTAAATCCAAATTATTTCTACATCGCGTTGAACTGTGAATTGTGTTTTTATTATTCTGCGTTTATTCAACTTTAATGTATGAAGTGTTGTAATTAATAAAGCTGTATGAAGTGAACTGTGTAAACTTATTCTACTTAGAACATCTGGTAACACCTCTCACTGTAAAGGGATTATTGTTTAAGAGCAAGCTTCCGGTGATCAAATAGTTTTAGATTTTTGTTTCGGCAGGTAACTTTACCTTTATGGGACTGAATTTGTTCTATTTACGTATTTTGTTCTGTGTTTCGCTATTTTGAGTTTCGGTATTTTGTTCTGTGTTCAGATATTGTGTTCTGTGTTCAGGTATTTTTTTCTTTGTTCTTGTATTTTGTTTTCTGTATATCTGCCCTCTGTTGATTAATTAAATACTGTTTATCTTACCACGGTGGCTCGGTGAATATGACGTTGGCTAGCTAACCTGGATGTCCCTTGTTTGTTCTCTGGATGAACTTTCTCGGCCAATGGAGGGATAATACACCCGACATCCAGCCTAGCGAGCCAGTGTCTTACCCACTTATCCACCGTGGCCACACACACTATATAGCATAATATGTCTGTCTTGCATTAACTATATCAGCGTAGAAAAAAATGACGTCGAGCCTCATTTAATTTACTAACTATGAACTTTAAACTTTACAGGAAGTAATTTTTAGAAGAAGGGAGATTTGATACAAGATGAAGTTTAATAATATTATTGAGATATTGGGTGATTTTGGTAAATACCAGAAAAGGTTGTACTATTTACTGTGTTTACCAGCTGTAACTAACGCCCTGTTGACTTTAATATCAGTATTTACTCTTGCTATACCCGATCACAGGTAAGGATTCTAACAATATCTCTCTTAACCCTAAGTATACCACACCACGGGTAGGGATTGCAACAATTTAATTTAAAGGCTCTATAGCTTTATTCTTCGGAGAGAGAGGGAGAGAGAGAGAGAGAGAGAGCGAGAGAGAGAGGGGGGTCATTTCGGGATTCACTCGGCAAGTCTCGACAGATTCCAGAACCTAAATCTAGTCTCGGCTGTATGACAGTAAGTGATATGTACCTACGCCCATTCATTTGCAATGCGGGTATCGGTTTACTTTAAAAGGAAAATTTGACGCTATTACAGACAAACAAGACACCATGGGCGCAGGCATGTTTCATCCGGGACCTTTAAAGTAGTCCTAACACACCATGGGCGCAGCCATGTTTCATCCGGGACCTTTAAAGTAGTTTCAAAATGGCTGTATTCGTCATACAGCCCAGACTAGATGTAGGTTCCGGAATCTGTCGAGGATTGCCGAGTGTTCGGGATTAACATACGTTACATTTTAATTAAATAATTCGCTTGCGCGTAGTAGCCTTTAACAGTGGGAGGAAAATGGAGGACTCGGAGAAAAGTCACGAGGTTGGACAGACGAGCCTACACTTTGTCACGTATGAAGCGGGAAATCAAAGTTGACTTAATGGCAGATCGTATTATACAGCGCGCAAGTGCTAATCGTTCGGCTATCCAATCGCCGTTATTGGGGAGTAACAAGCGCCAAAAAGCATTATGCGGGTTATGATACACCGCGCACCTTCTGACCGTTCGGTCATCATCTATTCACCACTATTAGGGAGTTAAAAGCTCCAACAAGCATTATGTGGGTTGAGTATGTTATTGTTTAGGTAAGATGACAGTTGCCATTTGAAACAAGACGCCGAGAAAGTTCATTTCAATTTTCCGGCGTGGTTTCCCCCTTGTCAGTGATGCAGAAGGAGGGCCTGACAAGGACAGCTGCCTAGTTGTTTGGATGGGACGAAAAACCGAGGTCCCGTGTACACATTGGCGTGCACGTGAAAGATCCCTTGGCAGTTGGAATTCGATATAAGAGTAGGCCATGGCGCCGCTGCCCCGGAAAAATTTCCCTCATAGCACACTGTATGGCGTATGCCCGTCTTCCATTGGCCCGGGTTAGGTGCAAAAGAGAAGGACGTTAAACCCCATTTCAAAGCTTCATTTGAAACAAGGCAATATTTTGAAACGACACTTTTCGCCCGTTCTTCCAGCATTTCCCGAGTGATCATCCGTGGTCGGATTAGTCTGAACCTGGACGAAGTAATGATTTGAGTAGACGTTAAATTTTCTTTAATTTAATGGTGTTATTTTCAGGTGCCGTCTGTCTCAACCATACAATGATACGTCATACCAACCACGTGATGCATTCCAGCAATTATACGTCAATCATTCTATACCACGTGATACTGATGGAAAATGGTCTTCGTGTAAGAGATATGACGTCAATTTAACACAAATTACTGAACGTTCATTGGTTCATGTAAATGCTACCCAGGAGGACTGTAATAGCTGGGTTTATGATACGTCGGTATTTATTGATACGTTCATGACAGAGGTAGGATCAAAATATTTGAACTTCTAAATTTCTCTGCCTTTTGCACATTGCTGCGAATCTACGTCTATCCCGTGTCGCCCACGTTACAGTAACCGGTACCCCCTCTTTCTGTCTGCCCTTGTCCCAGGCACTCTTCTGCCCACAACCCTGCTTCCAGTCACTAGAACCCTCTCTTATCTGCCCACATTCCCGCTTCCAGCCAATAGTATCCACTCTCTCCTGTCCACAACCCTTCTTCCAGTCATTAGTATGCTCCCCTCTCTCTCCTGTCCACTACTGTGCCCATAGTCATTAACTGCCGTGCTCATGGTTATCAGTATCCTCCCTCTCGCCTGCCCACAACCCTGCTACAGTCTCCAGTATCCACTCTCTCTCATGCCCACAACCCAGTCCAGGGGCGGATCCAGAGGTGGGGTTTGGGGGTGTCCAAACCCAACCCTGCTCAGCTAGATAAAAAAACAATAATGCCTTGCATCAATGAAATTACATCACAAAGTGATCCTAAAAAGCTCAATTTGTATGTCTGCCTATGTAGTTTAGAGAAGATGATGGCAGATTTCTGTAACAGAAACCTGGCAAACCCCCTCCTATAACAATTCCTGGGTCCGTTCTGCCAGTCACTAGTACTCCCCTTGCCTGTCCGCGACCCTGCTTTACCAGTATCTTATGTTAGGATTCCGTTGGAAATGGACAGGGATGTCCTTTTTCCCATGTTCATGCTGGTCCTCGACTTCGATATCACAGAATATCACTATAGGTGGACGCGAACAATAGCCCTCTGCTGGAAAACTAGTTGGAGAACGTTACACAGATTATTGATAAACAACATAAATATTATTCCCAGACTCTAAAGTTATATTTTGTTTTTTATTTCAATCCTGTCTCACTAACATCAAATCTCTATTACAGCAAAATATTGTTTGTCAGTATACCATTTACCGTTCCCATGCCAACATGATCATGATGGCCGGTAGATTTGTTGGATCACTAGGTTTCGGAGTTTTTGCTGATTTGTAAGTCAACGTTATGTTAAAGTTATTAAATATATATTATGTGTCTGTGCTTTAAACACGAAGTTTTTGTATTTTAATACAGACATTGAATGTATTGCTGTGACCACAAGGACAGACGTATTGGAGTGGGGGTCTCCAGGGTTCGGGGTTAAATTATAAAAGCCAACGCTGTTTTTAGAAAGCAGTTAATGTCCTCTGCCTCGGTCACGAGATGTTACAACACATTCCATTTTGCGTTACATTTGTTTGCTCCCCGAAACCTAGGAAAAGACACCAAGATCATTAAATTTAAGTTGATAGTTACATAGTTATGATCATTTTAAGACGTTTCGGTGGCCATTTTTGACACCATCTTGAAAAGGGTCCTATTTTGGTAAACGTTTAGTACATGTACACTAAACCCTGCCAGAATCAGTTGAGAAACCTTTTGTTGCAATTTTTGGAGGGTTAAACTGTATTTTGATCTGACTAATTGTAGACTTGGGAGAAAAGTGGCCTTAATGGTTGGACTTGTCCTGCAGATCGCAGTGTCGTTTGCTACGGCTTTTGCACCGAATTTCACCGTGTTTATGGTCTGTCGATTCTTCGTTGGATTTGCTAGTTCAGGAACTTTCATGTCTGGGTTTGTTATCGGTAAGTAGTGTCTTTTGCAGTTGGGTATGTAGATTATGTCATGGACTAGATGACAGTTCTGTTCCCCTTGTCCTGTTGTGTGTCTATCTCAAAATGCATAGTGCTGATTTGATCTCGGGGAAGATTCCTCCATGGTCGCTTGTTACATATGCATGAATTGCGGCGGTGTGCTCGAATCCTGCCTATTACACCACTAAATGGTTCAAATTTTAATGAATAATATTATTGACCGGAGCATGTTATTCCAGGCGTTATAGCATTTTTCTTTAAAACCGGAACCTCGTGGGGTTTTTATACCTTGGTTAGGGTAGATCCAACGCGTGTTCGAGACAATGCGTACCTCGTAGTTTTTCACCGAGTATTTCTGCTTTCCCTTGTTCAAAAGCCCTGATGTGCGCAAACAATATGTTCGTGTCAGAATTGGTCTCGGAACAAGGTAGCATTGACTGGACGTTGAACCTTTTTTCTCGTACTTCCTTGCAAGTGTTACCGAAAGTCTTGTCTGATAATGCCTCTAGTCGTTGAGGACAGAACCCGAGAGATCCACACGTCCCGTAAATGCAGAAAGGTTGAATCTGAATACCTTCCTTCAATTTATTTTATTTCTTTCAAGTTGCTTGACTTGTATTATATTTTACAGTAATGGAGTTAGTTGGTCCGTCCAAGAGATCCCGATCTGGTGTGGTGATGATGTTGTTCTGGTGTATTGGTTTATTTCTACTGGGATTGTTGGCCTACTTTATACGAGATTGGAGTAATTTACAACTTGCTGTTTCTATACCCATAGTCTTCTTACTCTCCTTTTACTGGTAATTACAACTCGTATTTACGACTTTGTGTATATCTTCATTCTATTTCCAACTTGCTGTATCTATACCCATAGCATCCTTACTCTCCTTTTACTGGTAATTACAACTCGTATTAACGACCTTGCAAATATCTTCATACACTCATTTTGTTTACAATAAGCTGTATCTATACCCTTACTCTCCTTCTTCTGGTAATTACAACGACTTTGCATATATCTCCTTACCTTCAGTCTATTTACAATAAGCTGTATCTATATATCCATAGTCTTCTTACTCTCCTTCTACTGGTAATTACAACTCGTATTTACGACTTAGTATATATTTTCTTACTCTCATTCTATTTGCAACTTGCTACATCTTCACCGCCTTGTCTCTTTACTCCCATGCTACTGGTAACTGGTGTTTACAAACCGTATTAACAACTTGTTGTGTCTATCTGTATCTGTTAAAAGTAGTCTTACGCTCGTTAATCTCGTCATTACAAGTGGTATTTACAACTTGCTGTATACACACCTATTGTCTTCGTATTCCCCCGCTAGTGGTAATTACGACCTAAGATATGTCCATTTACCAATAGTGAAATCATGCGAGAAAGAAGAGCCATTACACCCATCAACTAAAATGATTTTAGATTTCCAGTTAAAGCAAAATTCCTAACTTCGGCAATCTCGCCATTTATAACTTGTCTAATTCTTACAAAACTTTGACCAATATAGACATTGTTTAACTTTATGAAATATTTAGGATTGTACCGGAATCTCCAAGATGGTTGATTTCAAAAGGAAAGACGAAGAAAGCCGAGAAAATTCTTCGTAAAGCTGCTGAGGTGAACAAAGTGAAACTTCCAGTTAATTTGTTTGACGAGGCAACTTTGAGTAAAGATAAAGGAGGCCAAACCAAGGTCTGGCAAATGTTCACATCACCCATCCTGCTCATAAGAACTCTGATTATTTTTTTGAATTGGTAAGATTTACGAGAACAATAATTGGTCTCCTTTTGGGCAGCTTTATTCTATTCTGGTAAAGAGTTACTTTGGATTTTATTAGCTCCACATTTTGTTATGACATAATGTAATAATTGGGTGTGTACAACATCTGACAAGCACAGAAATGAGGGAGATGCTCTTCTGTTTTGTTTTTTAGGGTTTTTTGGGGTTTTTTTGTACTGGGAAATTAATTGAAGAGTGTGGTGGGTGGGTGGGGGGCATATTTTGTCACTATCCAAAAGCTCCTGGGCACATTTTCCTCTTAGTTTTCCTTTATCAGTGATGCTGGATACAGTGTTGTCATAGAGAAGTACTTAGTCATTAGGATAGGACGAAAACCGAGATTCACCCTTGTACTCTTTAGTGTGCACGCAAAAAAAGCCTGCCAGTAAACGGAATATGCCCAACATCTTCGGTAACCAATAGTAGATGAAGACAAATGGAACATTTTGTAGAATTCCCTTCCATTCCATAAGGGGGGGGGGGCAAATTCACGCTTGTACGTCACAAGGCGTCTGTCCAACTTCGTGGGGTTTTCCTGGTCCTCCTGGTCTTCCGGTTTCAACCCACTGTTAAAGACGCCGGCTAGTTATTGAAATAAAATTAAACCATATGCTAGACCCGAAATGACATAGATTGTGTCGAGTGGCCATTAAACCCCATTTCTCTCTCTTTATTAACAGGATGGTTGTGAGTATGGTTTACTATGGTCTAGGTTTAAATGTTGGTAATCTAGGTGGCGACATCTACCTAAACTTCACGGCTGCTAATATTGTAGAAACTGCTGCGTACGTCCTGTGTTTGATTCTCCTGGATAGATGGGGTAGAAAAGCTCTACACTGTACGAGTATGTTATTGGGTGGAATAGCCTGTATATTAACAATATTCCCGGTTTTGTATCTTGATGAATGTAAGTATCTCAACCAGTCCATGGTGGCTTTTCTAACTCTCAACGTTCTTGTCCTTTCCTTCAAAATCCATTAATAAAGTAGACTTTAGCTCCGACTAAAACAATGTCCAAGATTTAACGAAACACTATGGTTCCGTGTACACATTGGCGTGCACTTAAAATAACCATTGACAGTTGGAATTTGGGTTGACCAAATGTCCCGCATAACACACTGCATGAAGTATTTCGACAGCAAGAAAAGCGAAAACAGAGTTCCATTGACAGTTGGAATACGAAATAAAAGTGAGTCTGAATGGAACTTAACAGTCTGGGTGGAAATTAACTCAATGCCTATCTTCATCAGCCAGAGTATACTATATCTAAATTAATCCAATATTGCGTTATCTTCAGCAAGCGAATGGATCGTTATAACTCTTTCCATGATTGGTAAACTTGGTGCTTCTGCTGCCTTCACTGTTATTTACATATTCTCTGCTGAACTCTATCCTACGGTGGTCAGAAATTCTGCCTTGGGTGCTAGCTCCCTGTTTGCCCGAATTGGAGGAATGGTATCCCCTTATGTAGCAGATCTGGTAAGCACACATAAGTGTATAATACAGACAAATATCTTCATCGAATTTCAAATGTCAATTGTTCGTTTACAACAATTCCCATCTTCCCATCCGAACGATTAGAAGTTTTTCCATGTCATGACCTCCGTCCAACTCCAATATCGGTTACTGGGATGGATCTCCAATTCTCGTGGATACTGAACCGGCACTGTATTCAATGAACCACAGTGGGCCCCGACATCCCAAGATAATCCACGGCAATACACAATGGTGGGATCAAGTTTTAGACAACGGGACTTTTGATTATGCTTTATCTGTTCCTTGTCTATTGTAAATTATTACTGATGATTCTGGAACTGCTCTATCCCTTTTGATCTCGATCTCCTGCTCAATATACCCACCGAGCAACCAAGGCGTCCGAATCACCCGAAACCCCAGCAAACTCATTTTACGTACCATTGCTCGATTCAATTTACAACCAAAGGCGTTTAATTAATCATTCTTAAAGACACATTAATTAAGAACTAAATATGTGCATTGATAGTCTTCCTGGCGGCTTGAAATGTTATAGAAATGACAAACAAACCATAATCAACACTAGACCCGCGGGTGATTTGGATTGAGGTTTGGAATTAAACAGTCGTTCATTTAGTAATTGAATGATTAAATGTTCTCTTTTAACATCTATTTTTGAACTGTTATATCATGACTAGCCAACTCTTTATTAAAATCTTAACTTATTATTTATCTTTAAATTTTCATCTAGGGTAAACTTGTCACGGGTGATTTTGGAACTGCTCTACCACTGTTGGTATTTGGTGGAGCTTCTGTAGCTGCTGGTCTCTTATCACTTTTGCTACCAGAAACATTGAACCAGACGTTACCAGAGACTATTGAAGATGCTAAACAGATAGGAAGGTGAAAACATCTCCCGTTTGTTCAAATCCAGTTATCTGACATACAAAAAGAGGACGAATGTGGTATCACTGGATAAGAGAGAGAGAGAGAGAGAGAGAGAGAGAGAGAGAGAGATGGGGTTTAAAGTCCACTCGACACAAACTAGGTCACTTTGGGACTAACATTTTATTTGAATAATTCGCTTGCGTGTAGGGGTCTTTAGCAGTGGGAGGAAACCGGAGTGCCCGGAGGAAACCTAAGAGAAGGCGCCCCTATCTCCATGCCACATACGCGGCACTCTAGACCACTAGGCAATCCCAACCCCACTCAACCACTGGATGCAAACTAGGTTCAATTAGAAATTCAATAATTCGCTAACCCTTTACCAGTTGGGTACCAGAGAAACCGATGAGAAGCCACGAGATTGGATAGGGAATCGAAACCAGTCTTCGCGCAATTACTGACCATATGATATCAAGCCCACACGTTTAAAAATTCGGCCACAGGTCCACCATCGAATTGGCTAGTAAATGTCACAGAAATGCTGTCACGGTCAATCGGTAACATCATTTATAGGGGTTTTTTTATTTCTATTTTTAGAAAAAGTGGGAAAACCAAATATCGAGTAAATCTAACACAAAGTGAAGAGCAACAGGGAAAATACGAACTAAAGGAGAAATTTTAACAGCATATCCAAGACCACATTTACTCATAAGTGGGTTCCAAATTTAAAGAGCTTTCGACGTGTTTCAGTTTCCAATATACGTGGTTATTTTTAGAGTTTTGAATATATCATGATCTTGAATGCATCATATATAATGAAATACATTGTGTTGAGACTATACGCTAGACCATTTGGCTACTGCGCCAATTGTTAAATCCGGAACTTCGGGCATATCACCTTTTTGAACATCTTTATACGGGCACCATTTATAATTTTCACTACATTAGCATAACAAAACATCAGGTTACCAAAACTGAAGAGGACCACTGTCTTGTCGCTCTTCGTGAAACAAATATTGATTTTAAGATACACATGTTAATTTTAGTGTACAAATGTCGAAATACGACAACAAATGAAGAAGTAAGATGTAATTAAGGACTGTGAATTTAGAAGTAAGATCTAAGGACACCGAATAAAGAGGTGTTTGATCTTCCATAGACGTGAAAGTAAAAGAGTCATTGACAGTTGCTATTCGACGTAAGGGTAGCCGTGATGCTACAGTAATTAGACAAGTGGATTTAGAAAAGTAGGAAGTTAAACCACATTTTATTTCTAAAGTGACGTTTCAATATCCAGTCTTTAGGATCGAACAAAAAATCATAGAATTCGTAGAAGAAATAATTCTAAACTGGCTCCTTTAAATGTAATGATTACTTTAAAATCGTATTCAAATTTATGCTAATTTATTCACATAAGAAAACAATCTTACTGTTTTTATGGGTGAATACGAGAAGACTGTATTAAAGTTTATGTCAACAAATTGTGTACAAATTGGACACGAGATACAATGTTTTGAAGTGAAAACTAAACAAAGTTATAATTTGTTTAGAATTATTATTCAAATTTCATCATCTTTAGATTTGAAAAGATTGAAAATAGATTGTCCGATTATGTTTACAGAATATTATAATAATTTGTACCGAGTTGCGACACGACACACTAACATATACAGAATCTCCTTCGGGTCGTTTTTCATACATAAAAAACCCCCAGATGAGTAGAGGATTTTGTTTATCACACAACTCTTTCTTACGAGCACAAATAGATCAATATACGTTTTTGGTATCGATTTAGTTTACTGAACCTGATTACATTACGGCGTTGTGATCCATCATTTTTAGACAACAAGTCACCTGTTGCAAAGTCCTACATGTTAAGGTCAAAGCCACTAGAATTAAAGCACACACGTAATGATTGAATAAACGAACTAGTCTATATTGTACCGTTCAGGCGCTTATTTTTTAAACAGTTCAAAGTCGCCGGATTTTTTAAGACGGGCTCGTGTTACGTTCACACGTACTATAATCGAAACTAGTTTAATATTTGCTACTACCTCCAAGATTGGCAACCGCGGCCGCTACACACAGACTCGCGTCTAAGGCTTCAGCGATCGGAGGTTAGCTTCGTATTCTTTATTCGGCACTGCATGACGCCGAGATTTTCCCAGCAAGCTAGAGCCGGAGTTTCTAAGCCAGCTCGTTTATCCGGCCACGATGAATGTGTTTAAAATAAAAAGGTCGCGAGCTGGGTTTTTCAAGTTAGATTATTTGCCCCACATATTCGTTCAGGCGACAAAGTGAACCTGGTTTAACGATCGTCGGTTTTACTTTTAATCAGTTGATCTTAATCGTCGGGACTTAATCGCTGTACGATTATGGGGAATATTGTAATTGTTTGTAATAACTGAGAACTTTCCTCGAACAACAGTACTGTATCAAAAAGTAGTTCTTTTTTAATAAAAAAGTAGTTCTTTTTAAAAAATATAAAAGTAGTTCTTTTTTAATAATATAAAAGTAGCTCTTTTTTAATAATAAAAAGTAGTTATTTTTCATAATAAAAAAGTAGTTCCTTTTTATTTAAAAGTAGTTCCTTTTTATTTAAAAGTAGTTCCTTTTTATTTGAAAGTAGTTCCTTTTTATTTAAAAGTAGTTCCTTTTTAATTAAAAGTAGTTCCTTTCTAACTGACATATTGCTCAGTAGAATATAAAAGTTATCACATAATCGATGTCTACTGTACAATGTGTTATCGGGAGCAAGATATAATAAAAAAGAAACTATATTGAATGTGGCAACTTAGTTAGTTTGCAGCAATTAATCTTCCAAAAGTCCCTCCTAAGCTAAAAACACATTGTTTACAATCAGATGTTGGTCGAAGTGTGTTTACCGGGGATATACAAGACCTGAGGTCACATGTTAAAGAGATTAATTGCCATTCGAGTAAATCATTAATACTATGAGTAATAATATACCACCCGAGTAACTCATTATACTATGAGTAATAACATAGAACCCGAGTAACTCAGTCGTAATATACCACCCGAGTAATTCATTTTAATATGAGTAATAATATACCAACCGAGAAACTCATTATTCTGTGAGTAATAAAATAGCATTATACTATGAGTTGTAATATACCACCCGGGTAATTCATTTTACTATAAGTAATAATATGCGACTCGAGTTACTCATTACACTATGAGTGATGCATCATATATGACACATAAACACATGTAGTGTCAGGGAACAAATACAAATATTTATAAACAAAATCATTTGAAATGATGTAACATTTTAAAGTGACAAGTTTAGGTTAATAAGGTCCTCGTGTACAGGAATGTTTTCTCGTCTGTATTATCGAAAAAGAGTGCCGTTTTCATTAGCCCTGTCGGAGAATAACAGTGGGACGTTGGATCTCGTTCATTTCAGTTGAGGCCATACAGTATGCTATGTCGCAACGTTTGCCGCGGTTTACTCTTATTTTGACTTCTAAATGTCAAGGTCTTTTTTGCGTGCATGTCAATGTGTACATTGTGCCTAGACTTTCCGTGCCATACACACGACTTTACAGGCTTTGGGGAGAATTTCTTAAATTTTGGAAAATTGGACTAAATGTCTTGATGGGGTTGATAAAACTTTACCGATAACAGATGAAAATAGTTTATTTATAGACCATAGAAAATAAATATTTAACATTAGCATGTCGAATTTGGATTACAAAAGATAGAGAAATGGCGCTTATCATATAACGTCCACTCCACACAAACTAGGTCATTTCGGGACTAACATATGGTTTGATATTACTTCAATAATACGCTTGCGCTTAGGGATCTTCTTAAGCAGTGGAGGGAATCCGAGGATTCAAAACCACCGCAGTTGACTCAGGGACAGGCTTTATGATACAGAGCTCACGTGCTAGCCATTTGGCCATCCGATCCCCCCCCCCACGATTACTAAAGAACTTGATTGAATTTTTAATACAATTACAAACGAGAAATATGTTCCGGTTTGTCAGCCTGCTCCTTTTCTATCTTGAACAATACCGATTCTATTCTGTCCAGACCTTTAAATAAAAAAAGATGAACATCGAGCAAAGTTCCACATTTCAGAATATAACCTAAATATTAGACCAGTAATGGCACTTACTCATACTAGCTTTGTTTTCGTTTAATATAGGGCTGTACGCACAATCAGAATTTCGAGATAGAGTTAGTGTCATACACAATCTGTAGTTGATACAGATTTAAGGTCGTACACAATCTGTGGTTGGATACAGAGTTTAAGGTCATACACAATCTGTGGTTGGATACAGAGTTTAAGGTTTTACACAATCTGTGGTTGGATACAGAGTTTAAGGTCATACACAATCTGTGGTTAGATACAGAGTTTAAGGTCATACACAATCTGAGGCTGGATACAGATTTTAATGTTATACACAATCCGCAATCCGAGGTTGGAGAATATAAGGTCATAGACAATCAAGGGTTAGATATAGAGTTTAAGACTATGAACAACCAGAGTTCGGATGGAGTTTTTGGCCCCAGAATGCCATAACAAACGATAAAACGTTCTGCTCGACCACAATGGGTATTCGACCTTAAACATTTGGCCAGGAATCCATTTGCCTGACCGCTAGAATGCCCCATTGCCCTGGAACATACTCGATATTAATATAAACTAATGGATAGGTCCTGCCTATACAAGCATGTGCCCAACTCCAATGCACTACATCTAGCCGAGAATTCATTGAGATTGACGCTCAAATTATCCAGTTAGGTCTGATCTACACAAGAATGTGCCTAGCTCAACAAAACGACATATAGCTGAGAAATAAATCTCATTTAGGAGATAAACACTTCCTGTTTCGCATTTAGAGGGGTGTTATTGTCCAATAGACATGTCCTGAGATCATTAGGTTCTAATGTAAAATCTCAGGACATGTCTATTGGACAATAACACCCCTCTAAATGCGAAACAGGAAGTGTTTATCGACATTGTAACATGCTTTTTTAGGATTTTAAAAGACATTACTAAAACATAAGTGTGTTATTGTCCAATAGACAGTGTCTAATTGACCAATCAAAACGCAGGGTTTACCCTGAAGCATGTTACAATGCTGCTCAAATACCTTCACCACACAAAATAATTCGTGTACTAATAGATTAATCGATTAGGTACAGTCAAAATTATAATATACCCAAACTCAACAAAACGAGATGAACTATAATGAAATGCTCTTAAACTGGGCTATTGAAGACGGGCATACGCCATACAGTGTGCTATTAGGGAAATTTTTGCCCGGGAAGCGTCGCTACGGCCTAATCTTATATCGAATTGCAACTGCCAAGGGATCTTTTACGTGTACGCCAATGTGTACACGGGACCTCGGTTTTTTGTACCATTCGATCGACTAGACAGCTTTCCTTGTCAGACCACCCTGTCCTGCATCACTGACAAGGTGAAACCACGCCGAAAAAGAAATAATAATATTACCAATATTTAGCTGTTCTCTGTTAACAGAAAATATAATTCGAAGCCATCCAGGTTCACAGCTATAATTATGTTGTCCCGTCATGACGTAAACTTTAGCTTGTAATATCCTGCTTAGTAATTCTTCTTCCGCTTTAAAACTTCTTTCTCTCATATACTGAAAATACAAATATAAAGGGAGATAATCCTTTATTTAATACATACAACCAAGACTTCACAAAGTGCTCAATACCAGGAGTCAAAAGGCAACACCTAGTTTTTTCTTATTTTGAGAAAACAAAGGAAAACGTAATGATTGTATACTAAAACTCAGCTTATCCATTGATTTGACTGTTGAGTTACTGTGTTTTTCTGTGGTATACCAGGCAAATGAAGGAAGTTGCTATGTTGTGTCATGGGTGTAACTGCTTACAAAATCAAAAGATTGGAATATCTAGTACAACAACAGAAAGCACATACCCTTAGTAACTACAAATTTGGTCCTAACTCAATTTTTATTTAAAAAAAAAATATAAAAAAGTGAGTTACTAGGTTTTGACTTTTGACGGAAGAATGTTTTCAAAATACACGAGCCCAATTTATTCAAAATTAATGTTAAACAACGGGAACAGGAAGAAATACAGAATTGATTTAAATAATTGGATTCAGTATATTATTAGCTATTAGGACAAACTGTGAGATTCGTATCATTTACGACAGCCAATTACGGGGTAGGGAGTTATTTGAAGAAGAACGTCGACACAAAGTGAACCGAATGCGTGTTTCACTATTGGGTTTTAAGAATTTACATTTAAACTAACAAAGATTTCAGTATTGTCTTAAATCTCCTCTTGGCCGAGAAAAGTATCTAGTCGTCAGGATGGGACAGAAACCAGTCGTTCGATGTTCCATTGTGGTTTCCTAGAGTCACGATGCTGTACGGAGGGGCACACGAAGGGCGTGTTCTGACGTTACGATGAGACAGAATTAATTACTTCCTATGCAATTCCAAATAACTGTATGCCGTACTATCTCTCATAGAACACTCCATGGCTAGGCCTACGCCATGCATCGAACTACCGTTATAATTCTTTATGTGCACACCATTGTGTACACCCCCCCCCCCCCGTTCCTCGCCCCATCCAACGAATAAATGCTGTCTCTTGTCAGGTTGTTAATTGGGATTTTTTCCGAGGTGGTTTCTGATTTGTCAATGGTGTAGTACGGATGACCGGACAGGAACAGTCCTCTAGTCGTTCAAAAGGGACGAAAACCAGAGGTCCCGTGTATACATTGGCGTGCTCGTAAAAGATCCCTTGGCAGCTGGAATTCGATTAGTCCATAGTACCGCTGCTCGGACAAACTGTCCCCCATAGTCTAATGTATGGCGTAAGCCTATGCCCGTCAGCGCGGCATATTAGGACGCTTAACCCAATTTCATTTCATTTCTATTGCTAGGTCATCCGTCCTGCTACGGTAACATAAACGAACCTTTGTAACGTCAGCCCAGATAAAGAAGCTGGCTTGTGATGGATAAACTCTGATACCATGTTTCTCCAGACGCTGTTTAACAACATCAAATGATTCTCGTAGTCTTCTCTGATATACTGGTAAATAGTCCTTTTCTACCCAATCTGTAAATATAAATAGTATGAATACATTCTTACCCATTGTCGGCCAAAGGTCATACGGGGCAATCAGATTGCAAGAGAGAGAGGTAGTGTGTGTGGGGGGGAGAGAAAGAGAGAGAGAGAGGGAGAGAGCGAGAGAGAGGGAGAGTTTCATTGATGAGTAGGTCGTCGCGCCGCTGTCCGGACAAAATTGCCCTCATAACACGAGGCATGGCATATGCTCATTTTCTGTTACTTTGTTCGAAGCGGAAGAGCGAGAGAGAGAGAGAGCGAGAGGGAGAGGGGGGGGGAGGCTTAAGGACCACTCGAGAGTCGAGACAAACTATGTCATTTCTGCACTAACATATGTTTCAAGAATCTTTAGCTGTGGTTTGAAAGGCGACCATATTCCTTGTCTGGCACCATCCCAGAGTAACCGAAACTATAATGCCACTTGACTCAATAACAGACCGTATGACCTAAAGTGCAAACGTTAAACCACCCCCACCCCCCCTCTTAATGGTCATACATTTCATACACAAATTCACGCATAAACACATCGAGATGAAATATGTCGTCAAAATACACAAAATATAAAAAACTCCCATAAACACCAAAAGGACGAATAGGTCAAAATGAGAGAAAAAAAAGGAGAAATTGGGTTTTAGTGTCCACCTTGCAAAAACCAAATCTTAAAGGGGCTAAAACATATTTCAATTTTATTTTCATTATTTCGCCTGCTTGTGGGGTATTTTTAGCAATGGGAGGTGTCCAGAGGACACGAGGAAAACCCACGAGGTTAGAGTAATAAACCAAAACATTAACCCTTTAGTCCCGTCTTCATAAGCCCAGGTTAGGGGCAGAACAGTAGGACATTATACCCCATTTCATTTCATTTAACCCTTTTACCTGTGTCTGAGATTAAATATTCCAATCGTTGTAATATAGGAGCGGCAGGCATTGCGAAAATGGCTGTGGTTTCAAAATATTTTATAAGTTGTTGATTCCTTGAGTAAACACATCCTACTCTATAACCCGACAGTCCGAAATCCTGAAATATCCAAATATATTTCCATATCAACATCATACATAAATATTATCTGACTGGGGCACTATGGTGTGTTGTTGGTCTACTACGTAATGGACTAGGATTAGCAAATCGCCCAAGATAAAACGCTTACACAAATTTCAATTGAGACACGGTCTCGGGTTCGCTCCCGATTATGGCCGAGAGAGATCCTCGGGAAAGTCCGGTGCTGGCAGAAACAGTGGCTGGTCGTTCGGATGGGACGAAAAGCCGAGGTAACGTGTACATGTTAGTGTGCAGTTAAAAGAACACTTGACAATTGGAATTCGAAATAAGGGTATGTCGTAGCGCCGCTGGGCGGCGAATGTGTTCCTCAATGTTTTGTAAAAAATCTGTAAACACTGTAGCCTTTATTCACATGTACCCTTTATTCCATGGAATGATAAGTCGCGGAAACCCGAATACCGATAGGGTACATTCTCTCATGACTCCAATATTCCAAACCAAATTCGATAAAGAATCCGTTAAAAACTAGCGGGATCACGTGGCTAAGTGGGTAAGGCACTGGTTCGCTAGCCCGGAGGTCGGGTGTTCGGTCCGGCGTGGTTTCCCCTTGTCATTGATGCAGGACGGAGGGCCTGACAAGGACAGCTGTGTAGTCGTTCGGATGGGAAGAAAAACGGAGGTCGCGTGTACACATTGGCGTGCACGTAAAAGATCTCTTGGAAGTTGGAATTCAATATAAGTGTAGGCCGTAGCGCCGCTGCCCGGGGAAAATGTCCCTCATAGCACACTGTATGGCGTTTGCCCGTCTTCTATTACCCCAGGTTAAGTGCAGGGGAGTAGGATGTTAAACCCCATTTCATTTCATTTTTTGGAAAAGGGACATAACTCTAGAATATAAAAGTCTTGGGTGGGTGTGATAACGAACCTTACTGAAGCCCCATACGACATGAACTCTATCCGGATCTGGTACGTCTAGTTGTAAGACACTGGTGAAGTTATCTTTATATGTGTCAAAAACAGACAGGGCGTAGATTTCATCCATTATAACATGTAACTTATACCTGGAAACACAAACATAGAATATCGTGGGATTTTTTCTGGATCCTCCGGTTTTCTCCCACAGTTAAAGACCCCTACGCGCAAGCCAATCATTGAAATACAATTAAACCATATGTTAGTCCTGAAATGACCTAGTTTGTGTCGAATGGAAGTTAAACCTCACTTTTCTTTCTCCCATCAAGAGGTTCTTACAAACACCGAATAGTATAAAATGAAATGGGTTTAACGTCCTACTGTTCTGCTCCTGAGCTAATGAAAACGGGTATACGCCATACAGTGTGCTATAAGGGACATTTTGCTCGGGCAGCAGCACTGAAGTCTACTATATTTTTATCGAATTCCAATTGCCAATTGATCTTTTACGTGCACGCCAATGTGTACATGGGTCCGCGGTTTTTCGTCCGATATGAACTACTAGACACCTGTCTTGTCAGCCCCACGACTGAAAACACGCAGGAAAATATCGATGAACTTTTTCGGTCAATGTAGGGATCGAACCCTCGACCTCCAGGATGGTGAACCAGCGTCATTTCTTTTATTTTATCTTGAATTAAAATTCAGTTATATATATTCCATTGTGTCATACAATGTAAAAATAGCCTTGAAGGAATTGTATTTTACATGAGAGAAATGTCTGTACATAGTGGGGTTATCTTGTACATGAAGGAATTATCTTGTACTCATGTTGTCAAAACAAGTGTCTTGTCAAAACAAGTGTCTTGTTCTCAAAACAAGTGTTTTGTGGTCTTGTACTCAACTCATGGGTCTTGTACCCAGAACAAGTGTCTTGTGCATGAACGAAATCTCTTGTACGTGGACGAAGTGTCTTGTACGTGGACGAAGTGTCTTGTACGTGGATGGGATGTCTTCTCCATGTCCTGAAAGGAAATGTCTTGTACATGCCCTGAAAGGAAGTGTTTTGCACATACCTTGAAAGGTTGCACATTGCACTTACTTGTTAGCGAAGTTAAGAATGTCGACCAGTTGATCCTTGGTATAAATATCACCGGTTGGATTGTGAGGACTCAGTAACACAATACCTTTGACCTTTAACCCCTTCGTCACAGCATCTTCATAAGTTTTCTCAAACGCGGCCCGGGTCAGGTCATATGCTTTATTTATATCACCTTCCTGAAGTAATATATAGTGATGGTGATTATTGAACAAGACACTATGCAAGAGCTAAAGCTGCCTATTGTAGGTCTTTCTTTAGGCCTGAAATGTTATCTAATTAGACGTTAATTAACTTATCCAGATCATAATCAACAATTGGTCGTATCGCTAGCCTGTGATCTTTGGTGGATTATGATCCAATTTACTGCGTAATTTTCCTTCTCGATCTAATTATTTACGTAGACAATCGAGACTATGCTTTTTGCCGTGCCGACCTAAGTTTTGATGATCGAGGCTGGGCAGAAATTTCACTTGCTTAATTTTCAGCAAAGTGCCATTACATTACCTAGTTTTGAACTATTATAGTGATAGCTGCCAACTTGTTATCTGATCCTCCATAATGTATCTTTAAATGAATTATGCCATTGTAGGAAAATGTAACGCCTCGGCACTGTTTCCAACACACCAAAGCATTAAGCGGTCTGTAATTGTAGCAACAAGCAATTCCCTGATCAGTTAAGCTTTATACGAGTTGTCATTGCTTGACGAATTCATGTCTTCATTAGCATGATTTGTGCTAATAAGTAGGACCTTAAACTCCATTTCATTTCATTTGAATTACAACCGGTGTCATTAAAAAGGGGGAAAATTGATATCTATGTGTGAATATACATATATCATTGTTTAGAATAGTCTACTTACCATACCATATAATGGAACATTCAGTGAATTTATACCAGCTCGGTCGTTAATATCATTATATATCCTATGATAGTATGGTGTTGGTATCATGAAGTAGTCTACAAATAGTCACAATACAAACTTTGGTTAAAACATAGATAGCCAGGCAACGAAAAATACGTCCACAGCACCCAAGACGTCCGAAATAAATAATTTCCACTTAACCAAGGGTGGATAACTCTTATAAAACTTTTTGTTCACGCGCTTCATATTTTTGATGGTAAAGAGAGAGAGAGAGAGAGAGAGGGAGAGAGAGAGAGAGAGAGAGAGAGAGAGAGAGAGAGAGAGAGAGAGAGAGATTTAAGCCTATTCAACACAGCCTATGTTATTTCTAAATTTACATTAATAGCACATCTTGTTTTAAATAATTCGTATGTGTGCATGGTCTTTAAAAGCCCGTGGTATCACAAGATAAGATACATTGGTACCAGTAAGTTTTGGTTCGAAAAACTTTTACTTGATTCAGTGACTGAGCTTACAAATTGTTAACTTTTCAAATCATCAAATTAAGAGGTGTTGTTCGGTGTTTCAGTATAAGTATGCAGACGGTGCCTCCAATACTATATATTACGTGATAGTTAAGCTATAAATCTCGGTGGTCAAGTGAGTAGGACGTTGGCTCGCTAATTCTGTGTTCTTGGAGAACGTTCATCGGCAGTTTTTCACGTGGTTCCTCATTGTCAGTTACGCAGGACAAAGGCCTGGTAAGAGACAACGTGGACTCCTTCACGTGGGACGAAAAACCGAGGTCTCGTGTAAATATTGGCGTGCACGAAATTGATCCCCCGGCAGTTGGAATTCAATATGAGAATAGGCCGTAGCGCTGTTGTCCGGTAATTAACTCAGTTGGAACCGAGTATAGCGTTAAAATCCATTTCATTTTAGAGGAGCTCGGAATAATAGAACCATCCGGCCAGATTATGCATCACTATATGGCATCATATATACAAAAATACAGTAGTTATTTGCCAAGACGAGTTAGGATCAGTACGGTGGGCGGGTATCAAGGAAGGGCGAGGGGGTAAAATCCATAAACCTGATCTACTAACCTCCGTGTTCAGCGACAGCAAAAGATAAAGTTTCTAGGACTGGTGTTGTTCCACATAAAACAACCAACTGTAAAACCAAATTTTTAACTGATGAAGGAGGACATCTTTTATAATTGTTATTCCGTGGTTATTTGAATTTGGATTGGTGAACATAATGCATAACTACGTACATCTTATCAAAGCCATCACCTATACCTTTGATCTTTCTGCACCAATTTTAATAAGGTACAAATCCCGCTTTTGGGCCTATCAGATTCCTCGATCGTCGCGATTACCAAGTCTCTGTGAGAATGGAGTTGCAAAGTTCAAGGTTCGTTCAAAGTCAAGGTTTCCATGGCGGTCGCTATGTCACAGGTTCTGATTGGACGCTACTGTTCACGCCACTGTTTCGAGAATTGTGGAGTAATCTAGCAACATCTAGATGCTGTAAAACTCGTCGTCGTTGTTTCAGAAAAACAAGAACTTGTAGGATACATGGAACAGATAATAATGAGACATTTTCATAAATATTTGATTGGTAGCAATGTACTGGGAATGTGACGTTCGGTAACGGTAGTATGATACTGGCTTGCATAGCGTACACGCATCCAATACCATCAAAGATTTCAAACAACAGATACATTATGATGGCAGCAAATATAATCAACTTCAATTATTTCTATCTTTCAAAAATGGATAGATTACGATGACTTGGCTTTTATTTATTTATGTCAAATGAACGATCTGGAAAGCTGAGAAATTAAAAGAAATGAAATGGGGCTTAACGTCCTACTGTATTTCTCCGAACCCGGCTAATGAAGACGGAGTAAACCTGAGAATTTCAACTTACATTTTCCGGATCGATGCGGTGATTAGCTTTAAAATGAAGCTCTATGAATTTAGCAACTGCTGAACGAAATCTGAAAAGAGAGAGAGGGGAGGGCTTAACTTACACTCAAAACTTTCACACTAGAAATAGGGTTTTTAAAGGGAAGAGGGGGAGAGAAATGGGGCTTAACGCCCACTCGACACAAACTAGGTTATTTTGGGAATAACATATAATTCAATCTTATTTGAATAATTCGCACGCGCGTTAACCACTCGGAAATCCAAACCCCCCAATGTGTTTGGGGACGGGTGGGTGGACCTCAGGGGCATAAAAGGGGTCGTGGGGGCGGACAGAGCAGTAGCAGAATTACCATTTCACAGGACGGGCGGGCGGGCCCGGGTCCAGGATTTTGTCGAGAGGGGGGCATACATACCGACCCTAAACAGAAACTAAAATCTAGGAATCCCATTGATGGCTACAGGTGCTGGTCTGAACAGTGATGACCAGTTCGCTGGGGCTGAGGGGGTTGGGCGGCCGGCTGTGATATTAAAAGTTGGGAGCCGCGGCAACTCAGTGATTAAGACACAGGCTTGCTAACCTGAGGCTCTCGGGTTCGATACAGTGTCTATTGATTCGGATGAGACGAAAGCCCGAGATCCTGTGTACACATTGATAGTCAGAATTCGAAATACTTTCCTTTACAGAACACTGTATGGCGTATGTTTAACGGCTTCATAATCCCAGTCGGTGCATACAAATAGGACGTTTAAATACTTACGATGGTGCACCTTTCAGTTGCGGATAATAATTCAGTGTCTCTTCTTCTGGCTTGTGTTGAAATTCAGCTAACTAGAAACAAATACACCAAATCATCAATAAACGTCTCGTCGACACATATACAAATTTAATGAGAGATGATGTGTTACAAATTTGAAAAATTGGGTGATCGATTTCTTTAAACTGTAGGCCAATAATCTACGTGGTTTATGGACCTAGTTTTGCTTCCATAACGTGTAGGAAGATAATCTTAACGACGTTCTTTTAATATTATTTAGTTTCTTTATATATACCAGTCTGATTAAAACATAAATCCTATTTCGTTTCGTCTTTGATAGTTAGAAATTTGGTTGTACGTGTCTTTTTTTTGGGGGGGGGGGTGAAGGGGGCGGGGTGAAGGGGGGCGGGGTGGGGTGGGGGATCAATCAATGAAACGATATGTTACGGCCACTTCTTGGGATGCCGAGCACGGAACTGTGGGTAAGCTATAACGCTGATTGATTAATCAATGTCTGATGACGACCCCTGACACAACCTTCCAGTTCAACTTGTCAGATATTCGTGTAGAGTAGGCCATCGAAAGTATTAAAAAACAAAACTGAATATAGATCTGTATTTTAAATTAGGATTAAAAATACGGACTTTGAAAATTGTAATGGCTTAGGACAATATTGAGTTCATACCGTAGGAAAGACACTCGCGGATTTAACTGCCATGGTTTTAATAATTTCAACTACCGTACTGGATTTTCGAAACTAAGTCTCGGTCCTCCATTTATAAATTAAATCAAAATATGAGTGAACCGTTCTTATCTATTTAATACCCGAGAAACCCGATGCAATCGCGAGTTGTGTATGGTCTGTATAAGTTAATTAATGTACAATTCATAATTTAGAAAATATTTCAGGCCTAATGAAAGACCTACAATAGGCAGATTTATCTTGTTGCATAATGTATGTTTAAGCTATAATCTTTGTTTTTACCTTTTTAGATAAGATGTCAGCACAGAGTTTATTCTCGGCTGTGCCCAGGTTGATAATGCCATTTGGGTTGGATTGTTTGTCATATCTATCAGCAGCCACAAGTCGATCAAATTTTACAGTTGGGTTAGTATGTGCAATGATATCATAGGCTCTGGTGGATATTGTTGTTGATGTTGCTGAGCAGGTGGATGTTGTTAAAGCTGTATCTGTAGTTGATGGTATCATTATTGTTGATTTGGTACCCGAGGAAGCTGGTTGACAAGCCAAATTTAACCTTGTTAATCGATAACCGGTATCTGTTACCGCTGCTGTTGACGGATTTGTAGCCATTTTAGTTAGAACAATTACTGGTTTGCATTCGCTTCTGTTGATGTTTCAAGACTTGCTCCGATTAACTTTTGGGTCGTTTCAATCTTCGCGTAATTTGTCTTTTTCTAGTGTAGTATTGCACTTCACTGGATAATTCACCTAAATATATTAAAGTTACATTATGGGAGATAAGATAACGAGATGGCAGTTCTCACTATAATAGTTGAAAACTAGATAGTGTAAAGATAATTTGCTGAAAATTTCAGTCCAATTGATCCACAATTAGCCGAGAAAAAAGCGTTTGAAATATTCACATAGCCTCGGTCATCATTACTCAAATCATTGATATAAACAGCATAGTCTAGATTATTCACATGATTGATTTAATTATCAGCGGCCATTAAGCGGCATACAGGAATTTAATCCGCCAACGTCGAAAGCTAGCCTTAACATCTAGAGTTTATTATGGTCTGGATATGTTAATTAATGTCTAATTGATTATTTAGATAACATCTCAGGCCTAAAGAAGGACCTGTAATAAGCAGATTTTGCTCTTGCATAATGCTATTTTAATACATTTACATTGATATTTGATAATCATTAGTTCGATTCCTGCAGTGGCCGAGAAAGTTCATCGTGATTTTTTGGCGTGAATTTCTCTTGTCAGTGGTGCAGGACGGAGGGCTTGTGTAAGACATTGGTCTTTAAGACCATATTGTGTCTTTGACTAACTTTTGGTGCATTCTTTCACACATACTAATAAAAGCGGACGAGATGTTTATATATATAAAGATAGGCTGGCACTCTAGGCTGGCACTGCCAGGCAGGATACGTCCACATTTTCGAGAGATGGATAGAGAACAAGCAATACCGAAAGTGATTTTTCCTACATCATTAAGTCCTGTATTTCATACTGTATTCGGAGCAGCCATTTTGTTGGTCAGTTCCAGTCTGACATTCATGAAATTCGAAGCCGAAAATAATCATGGTGTGACGGTACAAAACCTAGAAATGTGACTTTTCGTCAAAATCGGATAAGAATTGTGACCTGTAGAGAGTCCACAACCACGATATACCATATTTTTACACTATTCGAGTACAAACGGCGATCATTTCGTCCATTTTGGTACGATTTTCACGAAATTCGAACTCAACCTTCCTTACGGTGCAACAGTAATATAATATCTAAAGAATAGAGATCTTTAGGTTATAAACATACATTTCAGGTTTCATCAAAATCGAATTAAAATTGTGACCTCTACAGGGTCCACAACTTTGATATACCATATTTTTTTACACTATTCGCGTACAAACGGCGGCCATTTTGTCTGGCAATTATGGTCCGATTTTCCCGAAATTCGAACTCAACCTTCCTCAGGGTGTAACGGTGATATAATCAAACGTTGTTTGAAATCGGATAATAATTGTGACCTCCAGAGGCACCACAAGCTAAAAAAGGTGATTTTTCGGACAATCAAGGGTCATAATTCAGGAAATTACGTTCTGATATGCGGAAATATCGACAGGAACCAAGATCTTTGGGTTATAAACATGCATGTCAAGTTTCATCAAAATCGGTTCAAAATTGTGACCTCTATAAGGTCCACAAGCTCAAAATGTGATTTATCGTACAATCAGGGGCCATAATCCATGAAGTTGTGATCCGATACATGCCAATATCGAAAGCAGCCGAGATCTTTTGGGGATAAACCTATATTTCAAGTTTCGTCAAAATCGGATAAGAATTGTGACCTGTAGAGAGTCCACAAACAATTGTGGACGAACGGACAGGGGCGACGACATAATACATAATGCTTTTTATACGCCCACATTTTCATGTGGACGTATAAAAAGCAGCGATATTTTGGTGTTGTCAACATAACCATCAAATTCTATCTGTCTATGACATGTGGTTGGTAAACCCAAGAAGGTAATGTTCTCCCCTCCCCCCCGATCATGGGGAATGGGAGGGGGTGTTCATATTTGGTATGGAAATTAACGTCAAAGTCAGTCTAGAACGTACAGATATTAGATGGTAGTAAAAGAAGGTGTTGGGCGAGACTGATTAGAGCTCACCCGATATTCCTAGTAGCTACCATTTTTGCTTTATTGGGAACGTGGAACATAGAAGCCTTGCAAGCAGTGTCTTTTTTTAAAGGGACAATAACATTCTTGCTGGCTTGGTGGCTCCAGAAAATAAATAATACCCTTATGCTAAGTACTAGATGTTTAAGTGTCCCACCTGTTGTGTAAATTATCCATTACAACCTATTTTACTTGTCCATAGGGTTTGAAAATATTTTAAAATCCAAGTCACATTTGAAAAGGTTTACGTTAGACTTTTCAAATCAATTGGTTGAATTTTTCCAATTAATTGGAATATTGTAACATAATACGATTTGTTGACCACAATGAAGATTGGGACATATTATTCAGTTACAACAAGAGTGGTATTGGGGTTTTAAATTATAAAGGCTGTAGAAACCATTTAGCCTGTAGTTTTATACATTACGATCACGAAGAACATAAAATAAGGAAGTATGATATTACTACATCCGGACAAGACAGTTGTCAAGTCGTCCGGATGTTATGTAAAACCGATGTCCCGTGTATACATAAGCTTGTACGTAAACGATCCCTTGGCAGTTGGAATATGATATAAGAATAAGCCATAGTGCCGCAGCCCGGGTAATATTTCCTTCATAGCACATATGGCGCATGTCTGTCTTCATTAGCCAGACTCAGGCATTAAAGGTACACTATTAAAGGTATACTATTCCAGAAACAAATGCAAAAATGGATTGTCAAACAGGCAAATATAGCTTTTCCAACAGACACATATATAAAATTTCAGTTTTGTCTTACTTGAACTGTTACTTCAAAATGTTACAATTTATATAGACTTGCAAGCAGGCAAAAATAGTCTTTCAAACAGCAGGCAAAAAAAAACCTACTTTAAAGCAGGCAAATATAGGCTCAAATATAGACTTTCAAACAGCAGGCAAACATAGACTTTCAAACAAGCAAATATAGACTCAAATATAGACATTCAAACATCAGGCAAACTTACAATTTCAAGTAGGTAAATATACATAAATCATTTCCTCTTACCTGAACTCTTACTTCAAAATTTTAAAATTCCTCACAGGTGTCCTTAAGCTTAATTCCTAAATTTCGATCAGTTGTGGACGATGCAAGTGAGGGCGATACTCTATGTTCAGGTATAGCCAGGTTCATATAATACCACACGGTTTGTTGTCATATATTATACAACATGTGTGATACCACTTATTGACACGGTCTCTTTGTAATAGTTAAAGATACATTATATAAGATTTAGATAAAGAACTAGCCATTCTTGCTATAATAGTTCAAAATAGATAATGTAAAATGAATAATTTGAAAATTTCATTCAAATTAATCTATTGCGAGCGAAGATATTAGCCTTTGAATGTTTGACAAGACGTGTACAATAATTTCTACCACCGTACTCGCTACTCCATTTTTAGCTTAAATCAAAATATGGCTGAATTGTTCTAATTTATTCAATATCGGCGAAATCTGATGCCACCGAGAGTTAATTATGGTCCGGATATTTTAATTAAAGTGCTAATCCCGATAACTTTTGGTGGAATAAAACTGCTTATTCTTGTGTTAAAATCCTTTAAAATCCATAACCTAAGGCCCACCCACCTACTAACCCGATATTTGTGATACGCTTGTAAATAACTTAAACCTGACAGTCTTCATAACCTAAATCCATAACCTAAGGCCCACCTACTAACCCGATATTTGTGATACGCTTGTAAATAACTTAAACCTGACAGTCTTCATCTGGAAATGGAGAACGTTTTATTATACAGTATCTGGATAAAACGAGACTTTTTTTTTCTTTAAAAGTAATATGTAGGTGAAATTTACATTTTGTTATCAGTACAGTTCATGGGTCATTCACTGTATAGACCTCTCAAGAACCGTTAATCGATTATCAGGTCACCCAATGAAAAAAATGACCCGAAATCTTAAAAGGATTACCTGTCCGGATAAGCAGTGTTGACGTTCACGTCCAAACGACTCAATATTTTGAGCTGAAATTTTGAGACAAGGTAAATACACCATGCCACTATATCTTGGTCCATAAATTTCATAAATAATCGGACTTTAATTTTTGAGACTCTTTTCTTATCGGGATTGTCCCTTTAATGTCTAATTGATAATGACGAAAACATTTAAAGCCTAAAGAAAGACCTGTAATAGGCAGATTTAGCTCTTGCATAATACATGTGTAATATATCTTATCAAAGTATTTACTCGATTAGTGACGTTTGAACCTGGAGTAATCTCTTATCTTGGAGGCGCGGATCCAGAAGGGGGGTGGGGGCGGTCCAGGGGGTCCGGACCCCCCCCCCCCCCCCCTTCTCAGACTTGAAAAAATTTTTATGCGATTTTATTGGCGATTTAGACCTGTAATTTTGGAATTTACCTTCCAGAAATACGTCAGAATGAACCAAATTGAATCTAATTTACCAATTTTTTTCTGGTTAATCGGTTGAGCGCAATTAGTTAAGCAATTATCAAACCTAGACCCCCCCCCACCTGCAAAAAATCCTGGATCCGCGCCTGACCTTGTTGCAATACGAGTACAATCAGATAGTCGTCCCAATCAATATGGTTCAATTTTATTTCAATAATTCGCCTGCGCGTAGGAGTCTTTAACAGTGGGAGGAAACCGGAGGACCGGGATAAAATCCACGAGGTTGCACAGGGGCCCAACGCCTTGTCATGTACAACCACGACGCTAACTTCAATGTCAGACCTGTATGGCTTCATGCGCGCGTTAAACCACTAGGAACCCGTCCCCCACCCACCCACAAACAACATGGTGGCTTGTATATCATGATAATTGTATAATCTAACTATACATACGTCCATTTTAATTTAAATAAAATGATGAATGATATGGGTGCGAATGGTGTAACGATTGTTATACTACCTGTATGAAGATTGTTGTTATGATGGTAGTACGGCCTCTGACGCTTAGAACTTCAAATCCAGGGTTCGAGCAGTTAACTCCAATTATCTCCCACTGCTAAAGGCCCCTACGCCTAAGCGAATTACTTAAATAAAATGGAATCATATGTCAGTGCCGAAGTCACCCTCCTCTCTCTCTCTCTCTCTCTCTCTCTCTCTCTCTCTGTGGACCCGATAACTGTAAGACTATGGTTATAGGTCTTTAAGACCATATCGTATCTTTGGAAAATTATTAAATTCTCTGTCTATAAAATTAAAATCCCACGTACCTAGTAAACGTGAAAAATAAGTTGTACATAATAAGTCAGTGATGTTTTGTTAAAATCATAACCTATGACAAAACTGTCCATCACGTACTTCCTGTTATTGGACCAATGGTTAGTAGAAATAATATGGTATCAGCACCTGCTTTATTTGTGTGAAATTTAATAGGTTATTACGCATTTGGAATGGAAATTAACGTCAAGGCTATATCTTGGACGTGCAGGGATGGGGGTATAAATTTGAGTGTAGATCAAGCCCCATTAGAAACTCACCCAGATATTCAAGCAGCCATTATCTGTTCAGAACAAGGGACTTGCGAAGTCACCCAGCTTGGCAATAAAGTTCTTATAGCTGAAATACTGTGGTATTGTTTTACTATCACCAGAACACAACAAAGAAGAAGTCCTAAAGGTGGCAGTAGTACTACATAACATCGTCGCAATAGCAGAGATAAATCGAACCCATACAAATTTCTCAGAGGTGTAAATATGTCAGTACGAATTACATACAAAACAATGTAAATAAATAAAATGGAACCATATTATTTTAGTGCCGAAGTTACCCCCCCCCTCTCTCTCTCTCTCTCTCTCTCTCTCTCTCTCTCTCTGAAAACTTAGGCTTTGTTAACACAGCGATTACCGTGTTTGTAGCAACTGGTTCCATATTCTAGTAACCTTTCCATAAATTATTCGCTGGCAATTTTTTCAAATTAATAAAATAAATATACCTTATGCTAAACGATGACACCTTCTACCTATCGAGTAGACCTTTATTTCTTATTATCGGCCTAGTATCTAGTGTATTTTGGAAGATTACGACACACCTATCTGTTTGTTTACACAGTACGTGAACTATTTGCACTGCACAACAAACTCGTCGTCACTGATTGAATATTTGAATAGATAGTTACCAGTCTCAGTTGTCCGATTTATGACTATGCATATCAGGCGCGGATCCAGGTGGGGGGGGGGGGGTCTAGGTTTGATAATTGTTTAACTAATTGCGCTCAACCGATTAAATTAGATTCAATTTGGTTCATTCTGACGTATTTCCGTAGGGTAAATTCTAAAATTACAGGTCTAAATCGCCAATAAAATCGCATAAACAATTTTCAAGCCTGAGCGGGGGGGGGGGGGGGCGGACCCCCTGGACCCGCGCCTGCATATTTCATGTCATTGAATTAAAGCTAGATTCCCCCTCCCCGCCGAGAGAGAAAGAGGGGGGGGGGAGAGAGAGAGAGAGAGAGAGAGAGAGAGAGAGGAATAACGCCCACCCGAAAAAAACTAAATAATTTCGGGACTAACACATGGTTCAATTTTATTGCAATAATTCGCTTGCGTATAAGGGCATTTAGCAGCGGGAGGAACCCGGAAGACACGTAGAAAACCCACGAGGTTGAACAGGCGGCCCTACTCCTTGCCACATACAACCAGGGAATTGAAACCACCCCAGCTGATTCAATGACAGGTCTCGATACGTGCTAACCATTCGACTCCGCCCCCATTCCATAATGCAAAAATAAGTGTATTATCTAAAGGGTGAGAGAGAGACAGAGACAGAGAGAGATTGAGTTTAACGTCCACTCGAGAAAACTAGCTGATTTCGGGACTAACATATGGTATAATTTTATTTCAATTATTTGCTTGTGCGTAGGGGTCTTTTTAGTGTTGTTTGTCAGTCATTGGCGAAAGGCAAAAATCAAGTGGTTACACCCCCCCCCGCCATCCCCACCTCCCGGTCGACAGAAAGTTGTCTCGGCTTTTAGTGAAATAAAACCGTATATATCCTTATGTAACATATGTCTGTGTATTTTACATGAGGTTTACTAACACTAT
Organism: Patella caerulea; assembly: GCA_036850965.1. Classification (NCBI taxonomy): domain Eukaryota; kingdom Metazoa; phylum Mollusca; class Gastropoda; family Patellidae; genus Patella; species Patella caerulea. Next base: position 32,346,302 of record JAZGQO010000015.1, on the reverse strand, counting down.
TTTTTTAAGATTTTCGTTTTTAAAAAAATGGAGATTATTTATTAAAACAAAATCTTTGAAATATACAAAAACAAATTGAAATCTATAAACATAATATTATATGGATTTTTTAAAGTATCAAATAAATAATAAAAATAGATTATAGATGTTCTAATTGACTAAAACTTCTCTTTCAGTTCATATTTCCCTCGTAGAGTTTCTTCAGCAGTTGCGTTCATGTGATATTTGGTCTTATTTTTCCTGAAAATAGAATTAACACGAGGCTTGATGTTTTACGTCTTACTTGTATAGGGGGTGTAGCAATATAGTCGTGGTGACATTGTTTTTAAAGATTATAGACAAGGAATGAGGAGATAAGATATAGTTTTATGTAGCTAACATATTCACATATATGCAGGTGTGTACTGAAATCAACAAACATTTGATTGACATATTGTTATATAAAAAAAGGGTTGGTTATAGAAACAAAACATAGCTGGTTCTATATGTCAACAACATGATAACAGATATCTCATGCGCAATTTCTAGAGTAAATTTCCATAACCATATAAGGGTGTGCTTTGACGTCATTGGGCTCAATTAACCAATCTCTCTAATTATTTACATTATGTTTGACCAATTAGATAATTGAATGTCCAAAACCAGTTGATACAAAATGAGGATACTCGTGAGAATTAGACAGACTTCGATTAGATTCCAGAGGGTTACCATCTAAGAGTCCTAGGCACCGCGAGGTGTCTAGGTTGAGAAGAGTTTAGTTAGTATTGACTATAATTGTAATATGTACTATGCTTGTATGTATACCTATGCTACATAAAAAGGTAAAAACGAACTGTTGCATTGTTATAACTGAAGAAGACAAACGTCTTAAGAAACCAGTAAGAAGTAAACACAACGTGAAGGGGAAGCAAAGACAGCTAGAGACAAATTCTAGACGATCAGAAGGCTACGAAAATATGTAGTAAGAAAAGATGCATGGGTCATACGTAGGATGTGGCGACCGGTTACCCATAAACGCTCTCCACGTCAGACAAAAAGACCTATGGTATTACAGGGGTTTGGGTGTAAGAATAGGGTTTGTCACTGAGTCAAGTGGCGTGGTTTCGATTCATCACTTGTACGTTAGATGGAGTAGGATCGCGTGACCAACCTCATGGGTTTTCTCCGGATCCTCCGGTTTCATCTCACTGTTATACCTAATGGTATGCAAATTATTGGAAAAAAACATATATTAGTGCCGAAATGACCTAGTTTGTGTTAAGTGGACGTTACAACCACCCCCTTTCTCCCCACTCTCTCTCTCTCTCTGGACCCGATAACATCGTCACAATCACAGAGATAAATCGAAAGCTGTACAAATTTCTCTGAGGTGTAAATATGTCAGAACGAATTCAATAGAAAATAATGTAAACTTCAAATGAACATGATTTTATTTTGGATGAATATATTTAAATCAACCAATATTTGTTTGTAAAGAGTAAACCGTTGACTGGTGTCTTTAACCGATTCTTTGCCATGGCACGGTTGTCCTTTAAGATAAGTGATATACCACAAATTCTTACCTTCCAAATTGTTTCGCATCTTCAATAGTCTCTGGTAACGTTTGTTTCAATTTTTCTGGTAGTAAAAGTGATAAGAGACCAGTAGCTACAGATGCTCCACCAAATACCAACAGTGGTAGAGCAGTTCCAATATCACCCTTAGCTATAGTTCCCTGAAATATTACATACAGCAGTGGTAGAGCAGTACAAGTATCGACCTTAACTATAGTTCCTTGAAATATATTTATTGCCATGTTGAAGTGGATGTAGTTATTTCATTAAAGCAAGTTCTATATCATGTTTGCTGAAATATCAAAACTATAATGTAACGTTTCTGTGTTTTATAAAGAAATAGGACGCGCGGTAGGACTCATACTCCTCGTAGTGGTCCGTTTGATTAGAGTTAATCCCACACCTCACTTCTCGAAAGAGTAAATATTCTTGTTCTAAATTATGATTGTTGAATAGTCCGATTAACTACCAATCGCTAATCGCGTAACAAAGTCATTACCCTTAAAACAAGGCATCAAATTGGACCAAATATGTTTACATAACGTTACGTCATGGCTCACGATGTTATTATGCCCAATTAACCAGTGCATAGCAGAATATTGCAGTAAAACTAATTGCGTGACAAACGAGGCTATCAAGTCGAATGAAATGAAACGAACATACTTTCACCGCTTTTAATACCTTACATCACTGTCCAAATTTTAAGGAAGACCCAGATTAAACGAAGGACTGTCATGTTGCTGTACTTAAGTGATAGCTTTCATTGAACGGAAAGAATAGACACACTCCCGCATAAGTTTAAGAAACAGGCGCTATTCCAGCAATGGCCAGAGATGGATTTCTCGGGCCATTGCTTTAGGAATATGATGCTCGGTTGACTTACCAAATCCGCAACATACGGTGATATCATTCCACCAACACGAGCACAGAGGGAACTGAATCCCATGGCGGAGTTTCGGGTTACGGTGGGGAAAAGTTCTGCGGCGAAGACGAAAATCACAGCGAAAGCTGCCGATGCACCAAGCTTCCCAACCATGGATAAAGTTATTGTGACCCATTCATAAGCTGTAATGGCAAAATGAGGGCCAGCTAAATCAAAGTGATCGATAAAGTTATTGTATTCCATTTTTAAGCTGTAATGGTAAAATACAGTCTTGCTGAATCAAACAAATTGATAGATAAAGCTGGCTTAATTCGATGTGCTGTTCTTTGTGAATACCTGTAAAATTGTCCCTATCCTGTTTATTTATTTGTGAAAAAGTCTAAAGTACTTGACTGTGTTGTTCGAAATCTGTTCGTGATTATTTAGTGGCTATGTTATATGTATCAAAAACTGAAGAACTGAAAATCAAGCAGGTGTGGTCTAATTGCTAAAATACTTTAATACTAAAGTTTTACAAGAAATACTTCAATGTCCGCTTGACACAAACTAGGCCATTTCGATACTAACATTTGGTTCAATTTTATTTCAAAGAAACCGGAGTACACGGAGGAACCCCACGAGGTTTGACAGGCAACCCGTCTCCTTGTCGCGTACCCACGAGGAATCGAAACCAAACCGTTTGACTCAATGATGGCCCTTCTTATCCAATGCACACGCGTTAACCGTTCGACCACCAGAAAAAAATGGCAAGTAATATTTAAGAAATACACCATATGTGTCGAAATTAAAGCCATTGAATTTCATTAGCATTGTTCGTGCAATGTCGAATTGTTACATTTATGTTACGAAGAATGGCAGAATAATTTAAGGTAATTCGAAATTGCTTGGACCGCATCACGACTCTCAAATTAAACCCGCTGATGACTGGACAAAATCAAATTGGGCTGAAGTAGATACTTACATTTATCTAGATATAAAACCGGGAATATTGTTAATATACAGGCTATTCCACCTAGTAACATACTCGTACAGTGTACAGCCTTAACTTCCTACCCCATCTATCCAGTAGTAATATGCATAGAATATACGAAACAGTCTCTACGGTATTGGCGATGGTAAAATTGACGTAGATGTCGCCACCCAGATTTCCGACATTTAATCCTAAACCACGGTACACCATACTCACAACCATCCTAAAAAAAATAAAACCTTAGTACACCATACTCACAACCATCCTAAAAAATAAAATCATAGTACACCATACTCACAACCATCCTAAAAAATATAAAACCATAGTACACCATACCCACAACCATCCTGAAATAATAAAACCATAGTACACCATACTCACAACCATCCTGAAATAATAAAACCATAGTACACCATACATCCTGAAAATATAAAACCATAGTACACCAATACTCACAACTATCCTGAAAAAAAATAAACCCATAGTACACCATACTCACAACCATCCTGAAAAAAAATAATGACATGTAATCCTAAACCATAGTAACAACCATCCTGAAATAATAAAAATTATTCGTTAAATTTCTTAATGACAACACGTGTGTTTTCTTTAAAACTTAATAGATCTCCATAGTGTAATCCGAATCTTCTATATTCTATATGTATCATCGGCATCTGTGAAATCATCTATGATGTAGAGCTAGCAAGGCCAAGAGAACCTCACAAGTTTGGTAAAGTGCCTTAAAATCTAGCAAAGTCAAGAGAAACTCACAAATTGGCAGAGTATCTTATATACGAGTTGAAGAATATAAGACTAGCAAAGTCAAGAGAATCTCATAATTCGACAGTGTATCTTACGAGTTGAAGATGATAATAAGAGAGAGAGAGAGAGAGAGAAATGGGGTTTAACGTCCACTCAACACAAACTAGGTCATTTCGGGACTAACATATGGTTTCATTTTATTTAAATAATTCGCTTGCGCGTAGGGGTCTTTAGCAGTCGGAGGAAACCGCAGTGCCCGGAGGAAACCCACGGGGTTAAGAAAGCGCCCCTATCTCCATGCCACATACGCTCACGCCAGGGCTCGAAACCACAGCCGCAAGCCAGAGGTGACCGGCCAGCTAGAGGTCGAAGCGCGGCACTCTAGACCACTAGGCCATCCCAACCCCCCTAAAGATGATAATAAAGGTAGGTAAAAGCTAGCAAAGTCAAGAGCATCCCACAATTTGACAGCATATCATACCAGTTAAAAAAGATGGTTAAAGATCTAATCAGTAAAACTGGTGATGTAAACATTTCATAAACTTTAGCCTGTGGCCCAGAATCTAGTGTATCTTTATCAAAAAGTTTAACCGGAAGTTCCACTTTATTCACTTCTGCAGCTTTACGTAGGATCTGTTTGGCTTTCTCCATCTTATCTTGAGAGGCTAGCCACCTGGGCGATTCTGGAATAAACCTGCAAATACATTCATTTCAGTTGATGGTAGGGGAAAGAATTCTGTCTAGGAGTGGATGGTCATATGAGGGACAATCCGCCTATCAAGGCAGGCGACTCAACTTCGGTATCCCCAGTGGCTATAGATGTGGACGGACATGGGAGTACCCGAAGACAACCCACCTGTCGAGGCAGGCGACCATAACTAAATAATTATTCTTAAAAGGAAGATCCAATACGATTATGTTATTGGATCATCCGTGTCCATGTTTTTACAATGATTAACATTTTGATGCTATATGGAAGGTGAATTTGATTGCAAGGTGTCGGCATGTAGCTCCGGCCACCACTTGTTGTGATATTTGGGATTTAGATGACATGTTGCTAATTAAGTTTGAGTTTTATAAAATATGCGACACTTACCAAAAGATTGCTATCAAGAGAACAGATGGAACCGATATAGCCAGCTGTAGGGTTCTCCAATCCCGAATAAAGTAGGCCATGATACTCAAAAGAAAAAACCCAATACACACAAAGAACTCGATTACTATTCCAGCAAAAGTTCGTTTTGATGGTCCAACCAGTTCCAAACCTAAAACAATTATATTTTGAAAACAAAATAATAGCTAATAAGGCCCACTCAACATAGACTATTCTCTAATCTGGTAGGGGGTTGGGATGGCCTTGTGGTCTATAATGCGACGCGTCGACCTCTAGCTGGCCGGTCACCTCTGGCTTGCAGCTGTGCTTTCGATCCCTGGTATGAGATGTGGCATGGAGATAGGGTCGCCTTCCCAACCCGGAGGGTTTCCTCCGGGCTCTCTGATTCCCTCCCACTGCTAAAGATCCCTACGCGCAAGCGAATTATTGAATGTGTTGGTCCCGAAATGACCTAGTTTGTGTCGAGTGGGCGTTAAACCCCATTCTCTCTCTCTCTCTCTAATCTGAAAGGGCTGAGTACAAAAGTTGTAAGACAGTTTCAAATAACACGAACTAGATCAATTCGTGGCTACGTGTACCTCTAGCACGCATGCAGAGAGTGATTTCTAACTCATTAGTCTAAAAATATGATAATTAATTGAATAATAGATAGTTAATTGCCTGATTAAAATAAAATAGTTTCACCCAATACAAAAGCTGACATGAAGGTTCCGGCAGTTGAAGCACCGGTGAAGAATCGACAGATAGCAAACACGGTAAAATTAGGTGGCAAGGATGTTGCTATCGCCCCAACTATATGTAGCGATACAGATGCCAATAGACCAAGCTTTCGTCCAATTCTGAAAACAAAACGATATGATAATATGGCTATGTCATACATGTACTTGCAAAAATAGTTAGCTATATTTAGAAAGGATGATGAGACGTCTGAAAAAAATACTTATGAGCTTATATATGAATAATACTGGAGTCTAGCGCTTTATAACAACCATTATTATTATTATTATTATAAAAGTAGATAAAGTACAGGAACTTGTAGGTTTACAGTAGATATAAATACATAAAATAAATCATAAGCAAGCAGTCTTCTCTTAATTGCGCGTCTATTTGTAAGACTGTTTATTGTCAGCCTGTTAGGAAATGGCAGCTACACTAGTGAAAATACGGTATAATACCACTCTGTCCACCTCTGTTCTCTGGCTGTTTTAGAACCCTTACCTTCTATGTTTCACCATGATTCTTTATTTTCCAAATATATCACTATATTTGACACATATTTTTAATAATACAACACCATTTTCACGATAGAATATAGCGATGAAATAAACATGCGGTTTGCGCATGTCCGGTTCTTAATTGCAGAATTTTACTCGAAAATAGTGTTGAATCATTATAAATATGTGTCAGCTGTGGCTTGGCGAATACAGTAAAATCAAGGTGCAAAATGGTAGGTACGGATTAAAAAAGCCTTAAAACAGAGGTGGGGAAGAGCGGTATTTTCATACTTCAGTTATATAAGGTCCGACAGGAACTGTCAGTGGACATCGTTCGCTCAGAGACAGTTGCTATAGGAACTATACTAATAGGCGAGGATGAAACTTTGAGTATATGGGCAGGTTGGGACGTAGATAGACTGGGCCTGGTGGCGTTGGCCAACACTTCCGATTCCAGACTAATGCTACTTCTGATGTCGGGTTAAACTATTTCCTTAACGAAACGGCCAACAGTGACTATATCATACTTATCAGTCACAGTACAGGAAACAAAATGGGGAAACCGTTCCGTTTTTAGACTTTAATATACTTGCTGTAATTTCGATGTTTCAGGGCTGAACGTCCGTTTCCCACTGCATTTGATACCGCAGATCAAGACATAGGTTTATGAATGGATCCCAGAGGTTTTTATCGGCCGTACATCCGTTCAATATTTATTGTCCCAGGTCGCCATTTGAAGCAGCTGTTAACATTAGGAATCTAAATCTCTAAAAGGAATTTAACCTAAAAAAACAATTCCGTTTTGTATTTTCAAAGATATAATGAACAGAAAATTTGTCAACATTGATTGTATACAATAACACACCAGTTTCACCAGCCTCCTTTAATATCACCTCACTTACACATCAGATAGAATTCCAAATCCAAAAGCACCAACCAGTAATCCCGCCATAGTGATCATGTTGGCATGGGAACGAAATAAAGCATCGTCACAGATCATGTTTTGCTGTGGAAAAGAAACGAAATATAATTTTAACCAGATATTAATGGCTTCTAAATTGAAATGAATTTTAAAAAAAAAAGAAATCCAAGTAAAACATAGATGACGTCTAAAGTGAAACGATTAATCGGAGCAAAATAAGTATTGTTAGTTGTGGCCTCCTAGGTTGAGATGTGAACGAATAATGAAGATGGGATGAGGGATATTTCAGAGAAAAATATTTTCTTGGTGAAATTGTAAAATTAGGGAAATACAGAAAGAGTAGTGGAAATGAGGTGGGAGTGGGTAGAGGGGAAACTAAACTCTACAAAACGACATTTTTTTGTTACCTCTGTGATAAAGGGAATATATGCGCTCGCCATATGAGAAGAATAGCCATACACTGCCATACTTATACCTAAGTTGAGGGATATTTTCTTGATAAAATTGTTAAATTCGCGAAATATGGAAATAATAATAATGGGGGTGGGGGTGCTTGACAGTGGAAACTAAACTCTACAAAACAACATATTGTTTTGTTACCTCTGTGATAAAGGTATCTTTAAACGTTGACGTATCGTAAACCCATCTGTTACACCTGATCCGTGTAGCATTTACATCTATCATAGTGCGTGCAGTAACTTTCGTCAGGTTGACGTCATACCTCTGACATGATGACCATTTACCATCAGTATCACGTGGTATAGAATGATTGACGTATAACTGATGTAATAGGTCACGTGGTTGATATGACGTATCATTGTATGGAACGGGAAGTTAGCACCTGAAAAATAAGGTTCATAACTTCCAATAAGCAGTAAATAAAATAAATTTTATGTATGAAACAAAAAGGTTGTTCTACCGTCGCGTTGGTGAGGTATCCATGGTTACGACAAAGCGTACAAGACATTGTATGCTTATCTTCTCACCAAGATCTGTCGAAGTGGTTTTATTCTCCAGACGACAATTGCCAATGATCGTAACCATGGCCAAGTTGGCAAGACCCTAACATACAACCACATTATTGAACGCATTATATGGGTCGTGATTTAAAGCGAGTGATTTGGAGCAAACTTATGATGGATAGATTGTTTTTAATTAAGCTTATAGTCCCGATTTGTCGTCAGATCACAAAACGGATAGAGGGCGGGTGGTGGTGGGATTCTTTAAAGGTACAACATTAATTATCTAATCCTTATTGGAAAAGGTACAGTCTTATCTCACGTTCAACTTCCAAACCCGGTGGGTGGGTGGGGTGGGTGGGTTTGTGGGTGAAAGGTTGAATGGTTAGCATGTGCTGTTCATAAAGCCTGTCATTCAGTTGGGTTGCCTGTCGAATCTCGTGGGTTTCAAAACGTGGTTTTCTTCAAGATGATTATTACCGATACTTGATATCAACAAATAGAGCCACAAAAATAATGTTCTGACCTTTACATAAATAATTACAGATTTAAAAATTATTTATCGGGATATCACGTGGTTAATTCTGAGGTTTTAATTCACTGGAATTCTTTCATTTTGTATAATAAACATGACGTATGGTGGTTCTTCTCGCATATGTTAGATTAAATAAACACTAATTTCTTCTCTGCGATATCAGTTAGGTGGAAGCGGACTTCAAGTAAAGCTATTTCACACTCAATGTTGTTAATTAGTTTATGGCCCCAATCAGGTATCACAACAGCGCAGTTGTTACTTAACACCTACATAGGTCAAGGTTATCAAGGATTATAATCAATCAACCATGACAAAATATGACATTATTTGTTACCCATTGTGACTGTATATTCTTGATACTAGTGCAAGAATATTTTATTTAACAATAATTAGAAATATCAAAGGTCTAATAAAATATATGAACTATTTACATGTTCAAATCACATCCCGAGTAATATATCGTCAAGTATAAATCAGTGATTATACATTTATGGAACCTATAACCTTAGCTGAATCCACAAGAAAGATACAAGTCTGTGACGGTTGTTAATTCTCATTTCGGCAGCGAATCAGTTGCCCTTTGATGCATACAATCAAAGGTTATTTAAATTCAGAGAATGATCCGATTGGTTCTTTGCTTATTAATCGTTTGGTTTCTTTCAATTAAATATAACGCACGCTTCCATTTAACTGATATGCAAACAAGAAATTCGTGTTTATTTTATATGCAAACGAAGAACCATAAAACTCAACAAAAAATCCATTACTGTTAATCAAAAAAGTATAACATTTCACATTTCTAATACGCCAGTTTATTTTTTATAATGTTTGTAGTAAAATAACTTGACTATAGCATTGACTATGTTTCTTTTGGTCTTTGGAACCGTATATCATTGCACAAAATGTTATTATTGGAGCAAAGCTAATATACACCTGCAGCGATAAAGCACACAATTCATACATTAAAACTTTAATTAAAACGTTTAATTATGAAGACACATGGATATTAATAATGTCATAATAATATATGGTATGGCTTGTATTCTTGTCTTGTCTCTTTCTTTGTTTGAACATTTCTCTGATTAAAATATTATAGTTTGGTCTGCTTTTATTTTCGTTGCAGAAATTTCCTATGAGAAAGAAAAACCGGCGATGTTTTTTGTTGTACTTGATCGTACTGGAATAAACTGTCATCTGTAAAAATGGTCAAAGTCCAGCCAACTAAATTTCTGTCTTTCTAACTGCCAATGTATTTTCGCCCTATCCGAATGACAAGGGGAAACCACCTCGGTTAGTCTGGATGAACGTTTTCGGCCAATGCAGGGATCGAACACGCAAACTCCACCCTTACCCACTAAGACACCCAGTTCTATGTGAAAAGCGTTCACTCCGTTAGTAAATTATGTAATAACAATGGAACTAAAGCCAATGAACCCCTTGATATTTGGCTTGTTTCGATATCCCGTGAATAAACTATTGGTTTAATACAAAATGATTTTTTTTATTCAAAATTAGATTTGCCATCTTTCTATCAGGTTGCACCCCCAGAAAAATAAAGCGCCCCTGAGAAATGGCGCCCCCCCCCCCCACACACACACACCATACCAAAGACAATAATTTGACAATCTCTCAATTATAAAATAATACACTTGATTATGACCATACAGTAATGTTCTTAAGGTCTGATCAGTCAGTCGGTTTAAGGGCGCCCTGGTCTAAACTTTCTTAGATCTCTTACGTGGAGGCTATAGCGCCCCACCACTCTGCAGCACCCCCACTTTTAAAATCTTACATACGGCCCTGCAACAGGGTACAGTATAATATGTCTTCTTTTTTTTCATTTTATCGGGGTCATACGGAAGCCCATAAGGGTCAATCAAATGAAAAAAAAATATTCTGACTATCTTGTAATTACAAGATAGCTATCTTGTAGTTACAAGATAGCTATCTTGTAGTTACAAGATAGCCTATCTTGTAATTACAAGATAGCCTATCTTGTTATTACAAGATAGCCAAAGCCTTCTGACTATCTTGTAATTACAAGATAGCTATCTTGTAATTACAAGATAGCTATCTTGTAGTTACAAGATAGGCTATCTTGTAGTTACAAGATAGGCTATCTTGTAGTTACAAGATAGGCTATCTTGTAGTTACAAGATAGCCAAATTAGTTTTCTTGTATTTCAAGGTCGTCCCACACTGATTTATCGGATAGTTATAAGCCAAAGTTTGTGTGTGGGGGAGAGAGAGAGAGGGAGAGATAGAGAGCGAGAGAGGGGGAGGGAGAGGGGGAATGGGGTTTAACGTTTCCTCGACACAAACTAGGTCATTTCGGGACTAACATATGGTTTAATTTAATTCCAATAATTCGTTTGCGCGTAGGGGTCTTTAGTAGTGGGGTGGGGGTTGGATGGCGAATGGTTAGCACGTGCACGCAGTATCACAAAGCCTGTAATTGAGTCAACTGGCGTGGTTTCGAAACCCCTGTTGTACGTGACAAGGAGTAGGGTCGCCTGTCCAGCATCGTGGGTTTTCTCCGGGTCCTCCTCTTTCCTCCCGCTGCTAAAGACGCCTACGCGCAAGTGCATTATTGAAATAAAATTAAACCATATGTTAGTCCCGAAATGACCTAGTTTGTGTCGAGTGGACGTTAAACCACATCCCCCTCTCTGTTTAGCAGTTGGAGGTAACCGGAGGACTGACAACCTGATGATGCCGATCCCGTAACATACAATAATACTTCGTTGAGCTGGAGGGTTGGCAGGTCGATTTGTTAGCACGTGCGTGTTTTATCTTAAAAGCCTGTCATTGAGTCAACTGACGTGGTTTCGAATCCCCCTTTTGTATGTCACGGGATCGGCATCACCAGGTTGTGCCCTCATTAAATACTATTCATACTCTCATTAACTTCATTCCCTCATTAATAGCATTTATGATACATTGATTTCATGTTCTCCTTAAAGATACCTTCCGCGCGTACAAACTGTGTGATTTGATGATATATTTGGGCTAAAAATATATTCAAGTTAATTAATCTATCAAACGTTTGCTTCAAATCCCTCTCAAAACATTGTATACATCAGGAGATACCGCAAGCTATAAATAATCTGCTTTTAAACGCTATGTCAGTCAGCTCATTTCATTGATGGAGGGTCCGTTTTTCAGAATATCCCTTTCCTTACTTACTTTTAAAAAATCAAAATTTAAAGAAGTTTGAAAAATAGAAATAGCATTCTGTGGCTTCAAAGAGCGTATTACAATTGATGAGTCATGATATAAATATGCAGTTGGTGGGTGTATGAAGGCAATGGTATTTATGGGAGCATGAAATCGGTGTATGGTGACCTTTAAATTGGCATCTCGGTATCTTGTAATTACAAGATAGGTTATCTTAGGCTATCTTGTAATAACAAGATAGCTATCTTGTAATAACAAGATAGTCTATCTTGTAATTACAAGATAGTCAGATTTTTTTTTTCATTTGATTGACCCTTATGGGCTTCCGTAGGGTCAAGTGTCACGTCAACGATATATATTTGTCATTTTGAAGCAAACATAAGATTAAGCACGGTTAAATTAGCTTAGTCTGTAGCTCAATATCATCCAAAGTCCTCCACGTTGAAATCACTAATTATTTGTCAATTCCAATCAACATTGGTGTTGTTATCTTACCTTGGTATGCTTCTGATATCAAAATAAACATTGGTACACGATTAGCGTCATTTGTAACCAGTGGCCAGAAAGGGCGAGGCTATAGACATAACCCACAACTCTGTTCAAACGGCGTCGCCATAACTTATCTGGAGAGCATGCACAATAGACTGGAATAACCAGACACTTAAAATTTCTATCTTATATAATATTCAATCAAAATCGATGCTGTTATCTTGTTATATGATTCTAATATTCAATATTAAGACACAATTCACATTCTATAATCAGTACCCGAGTCGTGTACTGTGGGGTTTCGGGTGCCATTTTGAAATGAACAATAATGTTAAAGTAATTAGTAAAGGCTGATTCACAAATAATAATTTTAAAAAAACGTGTAGACTGTACTAACTAGGCGTAAACGCCTGCTTTTCAATTTGAACTGTTGACGTATTTCACCGAACATAGTTGATTAGAAATTACCATATTACATTAATATGTGCTTTTGAAACTATTTTTGTCTTTTTCAAGGTTCCAAAAACTAGAAATGAAATGAAACGTACTTCTATTCTGCTGCGAGCATGCGTCATACCAGTTGACAGTTTCATGGTAATCGCGCTAGCGGTGCGAGGGCAGAGATACTAAGCTATCACTTCATCGTCTCTGTGAAGTCACACTCGGTGATCGGCATAGGCTTCTAGCGGGGCATTGGACGGAGACTGGGTGCGTCTGCAATCTCTCAACTGGTGATTTTACTTGTTATAACAGTTCATCGCCGTTATATGTCATTTCCGCGCATTGTATTCCATTCAGAAACTGAATAAATTTCGTATGTGATCGGATATTGATGTAATTATTCTTGTATTAGAGACCTTTAATTGTCTATTACGCATGCATGAAATTCAAAAGAATGTGAAATAATCTTTTCGATGCGTAAGGGCCCTGCGATTCTAGTCAGTCCAATGGCCCCACTCCTGTTAAGCTGGGTCTCTCTTTCCCTCTCTCCTGAAACTATAAAATATGAATATATACCTACCTGTGGTCTGGAATGGACAGAGTAAAAATCGGCACCAACATCTACAAGGCGCAGGAAATAGCAGGAAGACATAGTAAATAATATAACCGTTTCTGGTAAGGTCCAAATTCTCCCAAAATCTCGATAATTTCATCAAATTTCATCACCACTGTTGGTGTTTCGCATCAAAATTAGACGTACGTGACACTAACTAAACACAGCCAAAAAGGACTACGATACTGTATGTAGTTTGAACACGGAACAAATCAAAGACTTTATATAGTTGACGCCAATCCGAAACACGACCAAATTCAATCACAGAACCGTTATAGCTAATATCAAAATCTTGGTTAGCCATGCGAATCCTTGAACTCATATGACAGTGTATTTAAGATGGAGTCGGCGATATCACGTCGGTGAAAGCGGACGTAAAGTTAAATAAAGCTATTTGACACTCACACATCCGTATACAGCGTGTCGATGGTAATACGGACAACTTGAAACATATAGATAACAGAAAGTATCATATACAGAGACTGGTGCAGTTAGCCGTAAACATTTTTCATGGAAATATGATTAAAGAAAAGGGTCCCAATGAGAAAATTTTTAGTGAGTATTGACGTGTCGGACAAAGATCCCTTGGCAATTGGAATTCGATGGAAGAGTTGGCCTTAGCACCATTACCCGATCAGCCCAGACGGAACGGAACAGTACGACAGTTAATCCTATTTCATTTAATTCATTTCCAAAACGTAATGGAAATCTTCATGGAAATTGACATCTATATAAAGTTAAAGGACCAATCCCGATAAGGCCAACTCTTCCATCGAATTCCAATTGCCCAGGGATCTTTGTCCTGCACGTCAATATTCACTAAAAGTTTTCTCATTGGGACCTTTTTCTTTAAAGGGCCAATCCCGATAACTTTTTGAGGAATAAAACTGCTTAATTTTGTGTTAAAATCCCTTAAAACCCATTACCTAAGGCCGACAAACTAACACGATATTTGTGATACGCTTGTAAATAACTTAAATCTGACAGTCTTCATCTGGAAATGGAGACCGTTGTATTATACAGTATCTGCATAAAACCAGACTTTTTTCTATAAAAATAATATGTAGATGAAATTTACCTTTTGTTATCAAGTACAGTACATGGGTCATTCACTGTATAGACCTCTGAAGAAATGTGAATCGATTATCAGGTCACCCAATGAAAAAATTGACCCGAAAGGGTTACGTGTCCGGATAAGCAGTGTTGACGTTCACGTCCAAACGACTCAATATTTTGAGCTGAAATTTTGAGACAAGATAAATACACCATGCTTCTATATTTTGGTCCATAAATTTCATAAACTCTCGGACTTTAATTTTTGAGACTCTGTTCTTATCGGGATTGTCTCTTTAATAGGACGATGACTTACCATGCATATGATTATAATAATTAGTGATCTCTGCTTTAATAGAATGATAGTGCATAAACTGCTATAATACCTATGACACCTTAATGTATTCAGAGCGATCTGTTACCTTGACTTGTTACTTTAAGGTATCGTAGGTATCATAACAGTTTATGCACCTGCACTGACGATATATTACTGTAAACATTCTGACAGTTTAAGCTCCGTAAATACATTCATGAAACGGGTTTTATTGTCATACTGTTCTGCAGCGACTTGGCTAAATAAAACGGGCATATGTGAACACGGGGTCTCGGTTTTCCATCCCACCAGAACAGCCTCCGTCTTGCACCACAGAGAGATAGGGAGAGGGGTGGGGGGTACACCAATTCGAAACAAACTAGCCCATTTCTGGACTAAGGATCAATTTTATTTTAACAATTCGCTTGCGCGTAGAGGTTTTTAGCCAGTGGGAAGAGACCGGAGGGCCCGGAGAAAACCCAACAGGTTGAGAGGACGACCCTACTTCTTGTCACGTACAGTCGAGGCATCACCCGTCAAATAACATCCATATTGCTAGCCTTGAGGTCGGGTGTTCCACCCGTGCATTGTCCGAGAAAGTTAATCCAGATTTTCCGCCGTGGGTTCCACCTTGTCAGTGATGCAGGATGGAGCGTCTGACATGGACAATTGTCTAGTCGTTCAGAGGGGACGAAAAGCCGAGGTCCCGTGTACAAATTGGCGTACACATAAAAGATCCCTTGACAGTTGGAATTTGATAAAAGATATATTAAACTTTACAGTGCGGGTAAGCGAGGCAGAATAAAGATGGAGATGTGCTAAATGATTGCAAAGTTTACATACAATTCACAGCATATGAATTATTGAAGTTGGTAGTAATAAACAAGGAAAACTATTTCCTATTTTCAAGACTAGAGAATCAATTTTGGCATTTCTAGAATTTTGGTTGAATTATTTAAACTGATATTTCATATTCTAAAAAAGGGACCAAATCTCCACCTTCCTGCGTTATTTTCTCGCGAGCTCGTTGTACAAGTTTAAAGGGTTAATGTCATTCATTCTCAGTTAAAGGGAGATAACTCCTATTTTTAAAACGTTTTAGTTTAGAGATTATGTTGATAACAGTCTAGAAAGTTCTTATCCGCTATTTGCTTGTAACCCATATTGTATATCTTTACTGTATAGTTATCAATAAAACCCGATACAAAACACTCGTTCTTCAATGTGGTACCGTTCTATAGATATAAGTACAACTGCATCTATAAATAAACATTATTTTAACAGCAGAGGTACATGTATATATATTTACCACAAGTCCGATCTTCTTTAAAAGAATTCCAACTATTCATAAATATAAGAATTTTTGGACAGAAATTTCACAGCTGTCATATGATTGACCCGTTGTATCGTCCAATAGGTAGTTATCAATTCATCGTCCCGGTCAGAAAACTTTTGCCACAGTCTGTCGTAGCATCAAACCACCATTCACCACCAAATCGTGCAGCACATCTATTACTCCCGGTGCTATCTTGGTCGAGAATCTATTTTGAGGTGATTCCCCAAAGGGGTTGCCGCATCCTCCCCATGCATTAATATGGTCTTGCGATAGATGACCGTTGTTATAACCTTCAGTTTCATCGCATAGTTCTGGTAAAAATTTGTCTGGCATACCGAGGAATCTGATCTTATTGCAATATAAATTATCCGAAATCTGCTGCTTGGCAGACTGAATATTTAATACATTCTCTTCAAACCAAACCAACGGTTTTTGGCAACATTTCCAAATCCATTTTTATATTCGTCCATTGTTCGGTTGAAGTTTTCCTGCCAATAGGATTTATCTCTACCCAACACCATAGTCGTACCAAATTCAAACCACGGGTATGTCAGTGTCTCATTTCTGAGGTTTCATGCTTTGGCAGCATCAAGATTGTCAGGGTATTTGAATAGCTGAAACTGCCTATAGATTTATTTGGAAATCCCGAGTTCCTTTTATTTCGGACCTTCTTGTTTATTTTAACCATGGATTGAATGACCTTTCTGTTAATTTGGACTCTTCCGGAGTCTATTTTATTGTGTACAACGAACATTTTAAAATTTGTGTGTATCAACACTGTGTTATGAACAATTAAGATCTCTCGACATTTTAGAACTATGTATACCCACTGCCATTATTTTCTTTATTTTTTAATATATATTTTTAACTTGTATGTTCGCCTTCTAATATCAATTCATGTTCGGCTCCATAAGATGGAGGAGAATGTGGTGAACCACGTGACACCAACACTATCAGCTTCCGGTTTATGTTTTATACTTCACTTTATGTCAAGACCTCCAAGAAGCAAGCACTCTTAATTTAGTAACAGTGTTTATTTATCCACTCGTTCACTACAGAATGACAGTATTAATCGTGTGTGGAGAATAATTGCGTGAATATTTTCATTCCATCGTCAACCCTGGAAGAGAAAACATGGCATCCATTTTGAAAAATGACCAAAAAATAATGAAATTATTGTTGGAAATATTTAATCCTGTGTGTTCAATTCCCGTCAATATTATTCAGTCAATATATTGAGTCAAAATATTGGGTCAATAATATTGATGGTTTTATTAAACGTCCATAGGCCCCTTAAGATCAATTAAATAATGGAATGGTCAATTAGAGGCGATTGTATTACACAAGCTGTCATATGATAATTATAATCTTTTACATATCATTGTCTCTCATATTATGTCGCAATTCTTTTATTGCAAACCGTTTGTGACACAAACAAACAAAATATAATAACGCAATCCTTATAGAATAAATATATCTCTCAAATAAGGGTTATGTGAATTACTGTATTATCAAAATGTCTAACATTTTTATGAAAGCGAGGTCAATGTGGAAATTAAATATGGTCTGAAATCAGGTCGCTTGGAATGTTATCATACAACATACGTCATAGTCACGCGCCGTAAGGGTATGTGAACGACCAATCAAATCACTACAATCTGCCAATTTTGCTTTCATAGACAAGTTTGCATAGAGTTATTTGTATCGTGTAAGATAACGGCATATAGCGGGTATAAAAGGCGATAGCATGTTGTATACGGCGGAACAACACTCTGTGATAACGAGAGCAAAACAACCCATGACCGGACGGTTACCCGGTAAACACCGTGGACAAAATGGCCGACTGGAAATGGGTGTTGTCGTGTATTCCCCTAGGACCTTCCACTGGAATACAAAAGCTTACTTCGTTTCTTTCTGGGGCTTTCTAACTCTGGATAACTTCACGGATCAGTCTTACTGCTCCCGGTCTCAGGTAATACATCTGTAGCGCCCCCGCCATCGCTGATTTGATTAGTGCTATGGAGGTAGATGTGTTAACCAAGGACCTCACTTTAACTGATTCAGACTAGAACGAGTTTTGTAGAAACGTTCAGCTTTGTTATTTAAAGCGAGGTCTTGGTTTCGATCACCAGTAAACGTCTTAATTTAAGGTAAGTGGGATGACTTTTTTCAGGGGTTGGGGGTATTGTAAAGCTAGACGCCCTGGGATAGTAGGTGCGGGGTTATACGTTTAAAGGACCGTAGCCGTTAGTAATGGCGAACAAATTTATCATTACTTTCAATGAACGATTGACATAGGAAACTTGGAGAAAATACCGGGAGGAACATTTTCCTTATCACATACAAGCATTGGATAACATCCGCTTCGCTTGAATCGATGGCAGCCCGCCAGATTTAAAGTACATATGTTAGACCGCTCGAGCACACAACCCAACTAAATACACGGTAAGTTTATACTAAGAGGCACATATAGCACTGTAATGAGGCTATAATTTATTTTTTCGTATTTAGCCCCGAACTGTTTCACGTTCATTCAATATCAAATCTTTGTGAAATTATCTAAAATAACCAAAATTTATTTCACCAAATTACGCAAATTTATTATTGGTGTATTATTGTCATTTTTAAACAGTGGTACGAAAATTAAATACTTGTAATTTGTCACAAAATTTAACGGTTTGCTTTAAACTATTCTAAGTACAAATTAGAAGCTTTAGTGTGATAAATGACAAACAGAGATTTGATATTGAATGAATTGGAAAGAAATTAGTGCTAAATACACAAGATTAAATAATTTAACCCTGGGTGTGTATATACAGTGTGGCCTAGAATTATTTGTACTGTATGATAAGCGATTGGAGTTGATATAAGACCTGGATATTTAATAACATATCAATCCTCAGTTACTCCATTATAACTACTGACGGTCGCCATCTTTTGGTCGCCATGCACGAGACAGGAGATACTTTCTTATTCCTGGTGGTTTAACGCGTCACGTGGCATGGTATCGATACTCCGTTTGTGCGGGACAAGGAATATGGTCCCTTGCCCAACCTCCCTTTTACCCCCACCGCTTGAGATCACTTACTCCCGAAATGACCTAGTTTGTGTCAAGTGGATGTTAAATGCCCTTTATCTCTTCCATTCTCTATCCCATTCCAAAAGAGGAATATTAAAGGTAAGTGTTTAATAAACTGTATATTCAGAGCTATATAATATTTTAATATTAAAAAGGTGAGTGCTATGTAAACTGTGTATCCAGAGCTATATAATAAGCCTTTTAATTTAAGAGGGAGGAATCGAAGTAAGCTTGAATCATGGTGACTGGGTAGATTGCGGTATACAAGACAACACCAATTTCTGGGTATGAATCATGCCCTGAAAGTGGGACTGAGGAGGGACAGATTCTTGATCTGGAACTGGAAGTGGGTTGGATAAGGATAAAATAAATGACCTGGAATCGGGGCGAATGAGTGGGTAAATACATTATCTGGAGTATGGGCGATGAAGGAAGAGGAGACATTACTCCGTAGGCGAGGAGGAGGGGTACATGATCTAGAAGTGGGGCGGAGAAGGAGGACATGGGGGTATTTCCAATGAAGGGGGGATACATCTGGAGGTGGAGTGGGGGATGTTGATACATGATCTGTGGGTGGGGTTGAGCAGGTACATACTCTGGAAGTGGACGGGGAGATATGAGATGAAATACGAACGGGTGGGGTACATGTTCTGGGGCGGATGCGGACAGAAGACACAAGACCTCTCAATCGAATTGATACTGTCACAGGCAGTATACGATATTGACGTATTGCGTGCATATTATTCAATAACGTTTTCCCCGTTCCTTAGGGGTCCAATCAAAGCAGCTTCATCAAATTTAGTGCAGCGGCGTAGAGACAGCTGCGGTGGCTCAGGGCGAACTATGTAAGCTTACTATCCTGGATGTCCCGTGTTCAATCATCAGGATTGTTACATTTTATCGGTCGTGTAGGACAACAAATCTTTGCGCGCACGTACAAGAACCCTTGATAGATGTAATTAATTAGTTCCGCTGTCAGAAAAAATATCCTTCGTAAAATATGACGTATTTCCGTCATCATTATCCCAGTCGGCACAGAACAGTAGGACACATTAAGAGAGAGAGAGAAATGAGGTTTTACGTCCACTCAACACAAACTAGGTCATTTCGGGACTAACATATGGTTTTAATTTTATTTCAATAATTCGCTTGCGCGTAGGGGTCTTTAGCAGTGGGAGGAAACCGGAGTGTCCGGAGGAAACCCACGAGGTTGAGAAGGCGCCCCTATCTCCATGTCACATACGCTTACACCAGGGCTCGAAACCACAGCCACAAGCCAGAGGTGACCGGCCAGCTAGAGGTCGAAGCGCGGCACTCTAGACCACTAGGCCACCCCAACCCCCCAGTAGGACATTAAACCACAATTCACTTTATTTAATCCTGTTTTACAAGCCGAGTTTAATAATTTGAAAAGTCTTTATTTCACCTGTTTAACAAGAAGTTAGTCACCAACGTGGGAAAGACATACTCCTCGCGGTATTTCGTATGATTAGACCTAACCCCACATAACACGGTTGTAATGGTAGCAAATTTCTGTTCTGATTAAATTTCTGATTAAACATAGCTTCAAATTGGACCAGATATGTTTACATAACGTTAGGCGGTAAACTAGGCTATCAAAACGGATATAATGTAAACAATATTGTTTGGAGACGAACAATACTGTCACCGTTTTAAATACCTTAACCCTTTTTGCTGGTTACAGGTGTCTAATCTGTTCTGTAATCGGTGCTAGCTTTGTATTAGGAATCGTTCTAATACTGATGATATTGTTTTGGTTATTTTAGTAATCTAGATCTGAGAACAAATCAAGGTACACTACCAACCCCATCAAAAGACTATTCTGCATGGAACATGACAATTGCGATATTTTTAGATTTGTATGGTTTCCAAAAAATCTTCTATTAGTAATTCCTATCGTCACTGATAATACCTGAAATATTTTGATTCAGCCTGATTGATTATTGTTCAGTCTTGATATGAAGGGGTCTGGGGTCTGAGATTACCTCTTGTTACCGACAACGGTTAAATCACTGTCCAATGTCTCAGGGAAGACTACAGATTACACCATGGGCTGTCGTGTTGCTGATAGATTTGATTGAACACTTCCTCAGAAGCTGAAGTATCAGAAGTCAATCCAGCAATATCCAGAGAGGGATTTTTTGGGCCATTGCTTTATGAGTATGTGGGTAAGACGCTGGCTCACGAGCCTGAAGGTCGCTTGTTCGATTCTTGCATTTGTCGAGACAGTTAATCGGGATTTTCTGACGTGGTTTCACCTTGTCAGTGGTGCAGGACGGAGGGCCTGATATGGACAGCTGTCTAGTTGTTCGGGTGGTACAAAAACCACGAGTTTCATGTATACAATGGAGTGCACGTAAACGATCTCTTGGCAGTGGGCATTCCATGTAAGAGTAGGAAAAATTTCCCGCATGGGACACTGTATGGGGTATTACCACCTTCCTCGGTCAAGTCGTAGCAGAACGGTAAGATGTTAAACACCAATTCATTTCATTTCATTCCTGCTCCACCAACCGCTACGTGTAACAAAATCAAGAACAATAAAGGGCAAATTCTTATCTTAGAGAGTATTTGAGATGAAAACCTATAACTTTGTGTATTTAATCCACAAAATCAAGCGTTTCGGCTTCGAATCGTCATAGGTTGATTGCATCATAAGGTCTGTCATGGAGTCACGTGGCGTGGTTTCGATTCCACGCACGAATGTGACGCATGTCCAATCAGGTGGGGGGTTTTCTCCGGTTTCCTCTCACTGCTAATGAAGACTATTAGTCCCTAAATTACCTTGTTTGCGTCGAGTGGCCGTGACGTGGTCGTATTTTTGATTTCGTATATTATGGATAATATTGAGTTAGAGATTTTTACTCCTTTAATTTTATAAACATGTACATTTAATAATCAATAAATCTCCATTTATTAACTATCATCTGACTTGCACAAGACTACCATCTGAATCATATCAAGAGTAGAATGAGGGAATATCAATTATTCATTTTAATAACATAACGGGAGAAAGATCAAGCCCGTGACACAAGTAGACAATTATAATATAAAATAATAATAATGTTGTTGATATAGCGCTATTCCACGCATAAATGAAATGAAACGAAGTGGGGGTTTAGCGTCCAACTGTTCTGCTTCGAACTGGGCCAATGAAGACTGACATACGCCTTACAGTGTGCTATCAGGGAAATGTAACACGTGGTATTGTTGTGTACAGGAATTACAACCAGAACTCAAGCAGCACTAACACGTGGTATTGTTGTGTACAGGAATTACAACTCAAGTAGCAGTAACACGTTGTATTGTTGTCACAGGCACTACCACTACAACTCAAGTAGCAATAACACGTTGCATTGTTGTGTACAGGAATTACAACTATAACCCAAGTAGCAGTAACACGTGGTATTATTGTGTACATGAATTACAACCAGTAGACGTGGTACAAGGGTTAATCAGTGAACTGGATGTATGAGATGTGTTGTTGACGTTTGGGAAAGTAGGTCGAGGGGAAATGTGTAGGGAGTGATAGTTAGATGTATTATGAATGGTTAGAGTGGCTGTGGTGTTACGGTGAAATACTATGCCGCTACCTTAACACCACAGCTTTATGATTTGTTAGGCAGGATTGATACCGTAAGTCCGACAATAATAAATAAACTATTTCTGATTTTAATGTTGTCTTTTCCCACCGGCACTGGCCGTACGCCAGCAACTGAAAATAGCTGACGAAACAGCTAGGGCGTCGATTGTTAGTTCGCGTACAACTTGAAAAACCGAATGTCGTACGCCATTGTGAAACTGAAAGTAGCTGACGAAGACAGTTAGGGCGCCGATTGTTAGTTCGCGTACAACTTGAAAAAACCGAATGTCAGTATGGTATTTCTGACATAATTGGTTATCGGTGACCTGAAAGCTGGTAATCTCGACTCAAAGCGAGTAATCTCGACTCAAAAGTATAGTGTATAACCTACTTACTGTCTACAGTCGTCGCTAATCTTCCTATAGTTCCTTCATGATTGTTTGTGGACGATTTACTACTCAGTAAGAAAGCCTGTGCCCAAAAAGAGTTCTCGTCTGTTATTATTAGTATAATGACTTCATCATGTGCGGCAGGTTCGTTTGTTTTTAAGAACACTGTTTTTCGTTCCAAAAAATAGAAAAGTAATTTTTTACCAGATGATCATGGTTTTTCACCGAGACTAGATAATTTATCTCGGTGTAAGGATATTATCGCTTATGGATAACTTCATACACTGTTGAGAAAATAGTCCCATTGGTTTGCTTAGCGGCAAATAGAGCGGGAATAAACTCTGTACTGAAAATTTTTTGCGTGATCTATATAAACTGTCTTCACACACTCGATTTATAATTAGCGATACAGAGGTACAGTGGCAAGTGTTATGCTTCTCAGGCTAATACCTCAATAGTACCTCCGCGCGAAAACCCAGATTTTGGTACATGCAAAAGAAAAAGAAATAGTGCCCGTGCGCGTGCCAGTAATAGGAAAACTAAGAGTTCGCGCATAAAAATGCACGAACGTACCAGGCGCGATGTCATCCAGAACTCAAGCAGCAGTAACACGTGGTATTGCTGTGTACATGAATTACAACCAGAGCTCAAGCAGCAGTAATACGTGGTACAGGAATTACAACTACAACTCAAGTAGCAGTAACACGTGGTATTGCTGTATACGGGAATTTAAAAGTTAAATCAGTCGTGTCAGTCAGTTATATAGAAGGATAACTCGTGTTTTATATCTTAAAAACCTATGTTACATTTCCCATTTTGGTAAACATGTCTTTGACAACATTAATTTATTTTAAGTATAGTTTATTTACCTTACTATTTCTCCTGTAAGATACGCGTTAGATTAAACATACACTGGCATGAGTGACACATTGTTCTTCTATAAAAACAAATAGAATAAAACTCTTTACAATCCAATGTCAACTGGCCCCTGTGGTATAGAACCTTATTAATCCAGTCAAGGGTTTTACGTCAGATATAATTTAGACTAGACATTGAAGTCTAACAATGGAGGGATTAATAATTGATCATTGACCTAACTCTACAAAACAAACTATTGCTTTAGATTTCAACTTAAAAGCAAAATTTTATAGTTTAATTTTCAATGTGTCATAATTGTTTATTATATATTTTGTGGAACTGTATTTCAAATACAGAGTGTGCGATGATTTAGAATAAACCTCTTGATATACAGAGAGTTCGCCATCAGTCACCATCAGAGTCTGCATCATACGAGAGTTCACCATCTGTCACCATCAGAGTCTGCATCATAAGAGAGTTCACCATCAGTTAGGGTGGTTCAGGGCCTGAAGAAATTTCGTCCTACAGACAATATTTGCGTTTTATTTTAACATAATATGATAAGGCTTACCATAAAAACTTCATTCATCAACAACGAATGTCGTGCCATGTTCGATTTTCGAAGATATAACCATCTGGACGTGTTTTTAAATTGCGAATAAAAAAATCGGACCCCATTCTCAAGGGAGTTAACTCCTAGTGACAAAAAGAGTTATGGTTCTTGGATACAATAAAATTTGAAACTTTTCTTCGGAAAGAAAATTAATTCGGAATTCTTCGGTTTTTAGACTACGTTCAAATAACGATTACATTTAAGGTTCTACGCATACACATTTCTGAGTTTTTGAACAGGAGAGTCAGAAATAGGGTTACAATGCACTTGACCCTAGCCAAAACATTTCAAATTGGCAGTTGACTTTATAAAAGCGATATACATAAAGTACTTACAGTACACATTTTAGACATTAAATATCCTTTTTAATAATCATATTATATTTCCAATAATTATCACAGACAATCATAACAAATACACGTGCAAAACAGAGCACACGTCACACGTACAGTTATGATAGACCGATGCTCCATAGCTGTCGGGAATTTATTAAAGGAGAAGTTTAATTTGATCATTTACTTAGTTCATTGTGTAACGCATTTCAGAATTATTATTATTTTATTTTTTTAAGTTTTAGTAACAAATAACGTTTAAAAAACACTTTCGGATTTCTGCAATTACGGAAACCATCGACAATTAATGAGCTGAACCTAAATCATATTTCAATATGGCATCGGCAAAAAGTGAGTTTGTCAGGCATTGATTTCGCACCGAATGATCTTCCCTATCATCAGTACGAGCCAATTAGAAATGCGAGGAATAACGGTGCGATGATGGTTTGGAACATTCTATCATTTCTAGCGACGAAGAGTGATAAATGGGCACTGAAATTAGCGTAGACACCTTCTCTTATCACTTTATCATCAGTCAACCCTTCCATTCTCGATAACGTTTTTGCTTCATTTAGGCCATATTGATGTTCACGCTTCAGTGGCGAAAATAAATCAGAGGAAAACTATTAATTACGGTATTATATGCCGTAAACTAGCTACGAGAGCGTAGCTAAAAACGTTGCACATCTTAGGACTATTTTGAGTAGGGTCTATCGTTGACATCGCTGTGTCTAGACCTTTCTGCGTGTTGTCTCGCTTGGAATTTTTTTTTAAAAAAATGACACGTGCTTCCTGATTTATAATTGGTGCTATTAGTACGTCCCCATGCAACGCAATTGACCATGTTTATGGTTCCAGTTGGTTTGCGGTAGTATAGTTGTTACAGTGGTCAAATCATAGGGGTACCAATGATGGATAGCAAAACCATTTTGCAGGGCTCAGTCTCAGATCTAGAAAAAAACAACTATTTCCTTCGATCAAGGTTTAAATCTACACAATAATTAAATAAGATACTATAATTATGAAAATAATTTACACCAAGTTACCGAAAAGTGTCTGGAAAATAAGGACTACAAATAAAATTTTGTTTCGGTTATTATCCGGTCTTAAATAGTTCTGCGTATTTAGATTTAGCAAATATTTATTTCTAAACAAGGAGAGATCGCCGGGTGTAACCACTAAATAAAAGTAAATCCCAAAATATTGTAATGAGTCTACATGTATCTTGGCGCTCTCGTGTACTTGAAAGTTAGAAATGAAACGAAGCTATTACAGCTAGCTCTGTATCCAAATCGCCCAAGTCAAAATTTAAATCAAAGAGTGCAATTGAAATTTTTGCTCACGTTCGTTTTTAAATAAACACGCAAGTTGAAGCCCGTAATGAGTGTATTTTTTATATACAATACATGTGTGTAAAATACCTCGTGTGACGTATATTTGCTGCGACGTCCAAAATCACGTGCGCGAGGCTGACTTTTGTTCACTTGAGAATTTTCTCGAAGGAGCAACCAGGCAGTGGGTCAGTTTTTATAAGTGTCCCTGAACCACTCTACATCAGTCTGCATCATAAAAGTGTTCACCACCAGAGTCTTCATCATAAGAGTCTTCTTCATCAGTTTCTTCCTCAGATTCTTCATAATACGAAAAATAATCACTGTCATCTCGTTCCTTTATTACAAGAGTAAAGTATTTCTCGGGTATCAAGTCTTTCATGACGACATAATCTTGTAGTGATTGTGGTAAACCAACTTGAGTTATTTTACTGCTGATTCCTGGTCCGATACAGTTTCTGATTTCTCGTCTACATCTTGACTTCAAACTTCTTGATATACAGAAATCACGGAATTCATCGAGAAGCTTTTTGTGGGTAATATTGGACCCTCTCAGCATAATGGACTCTATTTCACACTTTGGTGCACCGCTTTCGAAAAGAATTCTGAACTGCATCAACGTATCGGTAAATTGGTATGTACATTTGACCTTTGGATGATCCAAACCTTTGAGAGAACAGTTTTCTGTAACCAGATACCATATAAGATCTGACTCTCTTCGTTTCAGTAACCATTGGAATAAAGTTTTCCCATCTTCTCCTGGAGTATCAAGAGAGACGTGACATTTGTTGATCAAAAGTAATTTTAGACAGTTAATCCACTTGCGACCACTGCCACCACCACCAACCATTATACGATGTATAGCTGATCTTCCATCTGTATCAGTTTTATTAACATCAGCTCCAGCATTTAGTAAACATTCTAAAATAGATCTATCACATGTTCTTGCTGCTGCCATCAAAGCCGTCTTTCCATGGTTATTACTCTGATTGACATCAGCTCCAGCGTTTAGTAAACATTCTAAAATAGATTTATTACAGCTTTCTGTCGCTGCCATCAAAGCCGTCTGACCATTGTTATCACAAATATTATAGTCGGCACCATTCTGTAATAGAAGTGATAAAATAGTTTCATCTGGATTGTCTACAGCAAACATCAACGCCGTCTTACCACCATGGTCTTTTAGGTTTATATTACAGCCTGCTGTGAGTAGTTTTTCTACCACATCTTTAGATCCGTGTCCTGCTGCCACCATGAAAGGTGTTTTACCATCTTTATCTGTGGCATTAACGATACTCTTCGCTTCATTTCTCAAATTTGAATATTTAAGTAAAACATCTAAATCTAGTGAAAAGTTAAAGAGCGCCGCAAGGTATATCGCATTTCTACCAAATCGATCCCTAGGTTTCAGATCGGCACCAGCTTTTAGCAAAATATTTGCCATAACAGTATCCTTTTTGTTAACTGCCATCATCAATGGAGTTTGTCCAGTATTATCACAATGGTTTACATCAGCACCAGCCTTCAATAAATCTTCGGTAATAGATCTTGATCCATTTATTACCGCCATAGATAAAGCCGTTTGTCCATCGACGTCTGTGAGATTCACATTAATTTTATTCTGTAGTAGCAACATTTTTATTATTTCCTTCTTGTCTTCATAATATCTCGAATTTTTTATAGCTTTGTGCAACGCTGTTTCTCCTCGTAGATTTTGGTGATTTATATCGCAATCTGTTATTGTCAGCAATTTCACTAATTCCGATTTACCTTTTTTGGAAGCAAGAGCGAGGGGATTATCTCCATTTTCATTTACCGTATTAACATCCATGCCTTGTTCAATAAGCAATGAAGCCGATTCATAATATCCTCGACGAATTGCTCTACCCAACAGATTATTACATTTATGAATATCAACACCAGCATCTATCATTATCTTAACAATATCTGCTGAGTTCTGTTGGTTGTAAGAACGACATAAATAGTCCAATACAAAAGTTCCTTCGTTATCTTGAGCGTTCACAGATGCACCTTGGTCAATAAGTTGTTTGAGTAAAACAAGGTTACCAGCTTTTATGCATTCCATTAAAGGTGTAACGCCATTTTTATCAGGAATGTTAAAATCACATCCAGCTTGAATCAGTATTTCAGCAACAGTCGTATGTTTTAGTCGTATTGAAGCTAATAATACAGATTCCACGTTGTTGCCTACTTTAATGTTGACATCACAATGTGATTTAATTAATGACTTCGCCATCTCGTCATTTCCTCGACATACTGCTAAATACAGTGGCGTTTCATTCAATTGGTTCAGTTTGTTTATGTCCATACCTTTCGTTAC
Organism: Patella caerulea; assembly: GCA_036850965.1. Lineage (NCBI taxonomy): Eukaryota > Metazoa > Mollusca > Gastropoda > Patellidae > Patella > Patella caerulea. The sequence goes on along the minus strand of JAZGQO010000015.1, from coordinate 32,317,422 downwards.
TAAAAGCTGAACACATTCATCGTCGTACGAATCTGCCCGTATCTTGCTATCGGCAAGAGAATGGAGAAAGGTACCCTGATTGTTTTCCAAATCCAGGTTTGCTCCTCTTTCTGCCAAATATTTTACAGTTGTCACCATACCACGTAGTGCAGCCATTTCAATGGGCGTTGTCCTAGAAATATCTTGTAGATTAACATCCGCCCCAGCCTCCACTAATAATTTAACACAATCAAGAACCCTTCCCTGCTTCCTTTCACCTTCATAATAGTTCCCACCTATACAAATGTGTAGGGCAGAAAATTGCTTATACGTTGTCTGTTGATTAATTGTATTTATCAGTTCACTCTTCAACAAAATCTCCAAACTTTCGATGTTTAGTTTATGGCAACATAACATTATTAACGTTTCCTCTTTGTAAGGATTTTTATCTAGATATTTGAATTCAAGGAGATATTTTAACACCTCGACGCTATTGTTCATGACGCACTCGGTGAGGGGGCTCCAGTTATATCTTGACATTGTATGTTCCAAATACAGAGGTATTCCTTTTGATTGGAGATATTTAACACCCTCAATGAAATCAGATTTTATTGCAGCCTTTATCAGTTGTGTATTGCTCTCAAAGCTGTTAGGAATTCTGTCTGACGACAGCAACAAATCCACCATAGGCAGACATCTGTTCTTGAGAGCGACTTTACAGAGATCCAACCACATCCGATATGGTAAACTGTCGTACTCCCCTTCCTGAATAAATCTTTCTACAGCAGCTGTATCATTTTTATTTACAGCCTCTCTTAACCTGAAATAACAATAAAATTTAAAGTTAGGTTTTAAGATAGGTTACCATGCAACGAAACGTCACCACAAAGGACCGACAATAAAACAACAACTGAAGTGCACATTCATATTAAATTCCCAAAACACAGGATACCAGTCATACACATTGCATGGTTTCACAGACGAATTTAAAAATAATATGTATAGCAAATAATATGGTTCCGATAATTGGAAATGACCCAGCATAAATATTCCTCTTAGGAATACTTGGGCAGGTATAGACTCATTAAAATAACTCACATAAAATATCGTATTTAAATAAGTGAGATTAGAATGGCGAAATAAAGGGTCGACTCCACAAAATATTAAGATTGACATTAAATAGCATGTCACACACTCATTAGCCCAGGTTAGCAGCAGAACAGTAGGACGTTAAACTCCATTTCATTTCAGTTCAGTATTATCACATACGATACCAAATATATATATATCACATGATAGGATAATCTCATGGTCTCAGTCCACCAAATATTCACCTTCACGACGAAAGTGATTTTTAATCTTTCTCTCACATTCCATTTCCCCCTTTTTGAATGGCGATTTTTGTTGACTTTTTGGTGCAGAATAGAAAAGGATTTAACAAAAAAAGAATTTCTGACAGATTTTGTTCAATATTCATGATTTTGAAGCGGAAGGATACAAGAGGTTGAAATGTAGGGCGGAAAATTGCATGTTTATTTGTCTCCGTTTCCAGTTCGTGTATCTCCTGTTTTCCATGAAGACCGTCATACCTGCTTTTCAGCATGTTGATTCATCTGTGGTAAAAAGGCGTTTTAACTAACGACAATTTGGAGGAAAAGTTGACTGACATTTCTGGTACACTCGTCCACAGGAATTTCTCCCAGCAATGACCTCAAATGCCAGGATATTGAATCAATTTTTCAAAAATGTTCTCAAATTACTCAGTGTTATAGGCACCACCATTGATATGACATAAACTATATGTGAATTAAAATAAAACCACTTTCCGACGAGACAACGATCGGCGAACAACTACACAATTATATAATAATATCTATGTTCTACCGTGACGCATAATGTTATAGCTAGTATTTTGTTTACTTTCATTGTGGGGTGTGACTGTGGAAACCGCCCCTACGCCACCCCCATATTCCTTAGAAAACTCGCACTTGGTGCTCGGCTCCTGATTGCGTCACTCGCACGGGGGGGGGGGGGGTATTATGTGCATCAGTCGGTCGCATTTTGGCTAAACACCCCCCCCCCCCCCAACGAAATCATTATGTACGCCCCTGACCGCATTGTGGTGGTAAATATGTGAACCGTGAATTAAACTTTTGTGAATATGAACAGAGAACATTTTGTGAACAGTTAATTATGTGGTGAACTCTTAACTTTTTGTAATTTAGTCATTCTAGTGAAACCGTGAACATGTGACTTTCTTTCGTGAGTGAACTTTTATGATTACGTGAATCCTGAGTTTTGTATGTTTGTCATTTGTCTACTGTAAACTCTAATTTGTTGATAAATACATTAACATTTGTTCTATAAATCGGTGTTGTTTATGGTGTCACACAGTCAATGATTCGCGGAAGATGCATATTGAAAGCCGAAAGGGACACCCACCACAACAGGCGCGTGAAGCGTTGAACCGGAATCTTGCCCACGTTATCTATAGTTATGGTTCAACCAGTACATGTATAAAGAATACTTTAACTGATACAATGGTATAATTAACATTAACTATTAACAACCAACTTACATTTCTTTGACTCCCTGTAATTTACGCCACCATTCCTTTGGTTCACACCCACTCATTGTAACAAGTTAAACAGAAGACAATTTAAATAAGTTAAATTATACCGTGGTAAATTGGTCACAGCAAATCTTGCTTAGACATATACCAATAGTCTCGTATAACCATGAACAGTAACGTTGAATGAATTCACATGTCTTGGTGAACAGGATAAATTTCTATGTGTAGCTAAAGTATGTCATTCAATTTCTAGGAAACCCTATTCTTAGAATGTAAAAAGGAAATTACAAAGTACAATATTGACTGTAGTAAGACTACTAAATATTCACCTTGCATTCGTCAATGTTAATTTCATAGGACATAGCTAGATGGACTCGGGCAATTTTATATCGTTAAATCTTATATAAGCTGCTTTTCTTCTTTTTGTTTATATATCAAGCTATATAAATGTATTGAGTGTTTATAAAAACATTTATCTCATTACATTTTACATTTGATCTCAGCCACATCTCATTTGTCAACCAGGCTTTCTACATAGCATATTTCGCACAGCATCAAGTTTCATATGCAAATGTAGGATATCACGTGACTTATTAACATATACGGAAACCTGGCGCACAAAAACCAACACACTAAAAAGATGTTCACCGCATAATGAAAGGAAATCAAGCTGGCACACTTTAAGAAACTATCTGGACGACCGTGCATTATCATGAATGTGCCAGGAAACCTACTTTCCAGTAATTTGTAACACAATAACTGGAATTTCGTATTAATACCCGCACTTTGACTTTTAGTTTAAACATATTTTATTGCAATAATTTACAAAGGGGATTAGGACAATTTATAAAAATTATGAACCTTCTCCCAGGGAATATACTACTATAATATTATATAAAATGTGATGGCAAAACAAACATTTAACATAGAGTAGATACAGAAGGAACTAAATCCGATAAGTAGGAGGGACAATGACCATTTATTATCTTCCAGAGTAAACAAAGTCTGCGGATTTTTCTGCGATCTGATAGTTTTGGCCACCCAGTTTCGAAATATAAAGCTGACCTCGGTGTGTAAATTGTGCATCTTGTGACAATTGTTGCTGTGTAAATTGAAATAATTCTAGTTTATAAATATTGAAATTTGCACAGGAATTCCAAACTTCAGATGCATATTCTAAAATAGGTCTGATAAAGCATTTATACAACTTATTTAGGGAGGATTGTGATAAAATATTTTTTACTTTTCTTAAATGAAATAATTTTAAAGAGGCTTGTTTTAGCATATTATCGATTTGAAAATTCCACTTTGCATCACTTTGAAAAAGTACCCCTAAATGTTTGTGGGAATATGAATTAACTAGAAAGGTTTTATGAAATTTAATATTTAATGGATAGCAAATACTTTTATTTGTAAATTTAAGTAAGGATGTTTTTTCAGGGTTAAAATTAATCAACCATTTCTTTGGCCATGCATACAAGATATCTAGATCGGAATTAAGTTTTTTTTTCAATGTTGTTAATAGATATATCAGTTGAAATTAGAGATGTCTCGTCTGCAAATAATCTAGACGTGCTTATTGGACCTTCATATATGTCATTTATATAGATAAGAAAAAGTAGCGGACCAAGTACAGAACCTTGTGGGACCCCGGTATTGGGAAATCTAATACACGATTGACAATTTTCAAGTATGACTTGTTGTTTTCTATTTGTTATGTAAATTAGCTCAAGTAATTCACCTTTAATTCCATAATTAGACATTTTATGAAGTAAGCCGTTATGTGAAACTTTATCAAAGGCTTTCGAAATATCACAAAATATTGTTGCTGTAATTTGCTTGTTATCTAACGCGGTACATACAAGATTATACATCTCAATAAGTTGGTGTGATGTGGAAAAGCCGGGTAGAAATCCCGATTGAAATTTATATATAAGATTATTATTTAATAAAAAGTCTAAAATATGTTGATAGATAATTCTTTCGAGTAGTTTTGAAACACTGTTAAGCAGGGAAATTGGCCTATATTTTTTTAATTCTGTTCGGTTACCTTTTTTGTGCAGAGGAATTACTTGAGCTAATTTCCAATTGCTCGGAAACGCACGTTTACTTACTATCAAATTAAATATCTTACTAAGTGGGAGACATATACTTTGGCAAGTTGATTTTAAAAATAGATTGTTAATATTACCAGGTCCATTTGCTTTCGATGTGTTCAATTTTTTAATAAGTAATTTTATTATGTTAGTGTTTATACTGATTAGCGGACAAATATCATTACATCGAGACGGAAATTCTGGAAGTTGTACCATATCATTTATAGTAGAAATAGAACTAAAATAAGTATTAAGTATATCTGCTTTATCTTTAGAATCTGTTACATTAACATTTGATGAGATGGTATATTAACATTTGATGAGATGGTATATTACTTCGGTTAGGTTGTTTGATAAAACTTTTGAGGGTATTCCAATAGTCTCGCTGGGAGTTTGTCTTTAATTTTTTTATATTTTCATTAATTGAGTTGTAATATTCTTTTTTTGCATAGTGTTTCATGTTATTAACTTTATTTCTATGTTTTTTGTAGGCAGATAGATGGTCAGTTCGTTTTGATTTCAATGCTTTTTTCCTAAGCCTATCTCTTATACGTATATTTTTTTAATCTCGGATGTAAACCAAGGTTTGTCTTTACTTCTTACTGTAATTATTTTTGAAGGGATATATTGTTCTATCAGTTCGTCTAGTTTTGATGTAAACTTGTCGGTTATTTTATCTATAGCATCATCTACATTCCATACTTCGTCCCAATCAATATTAGATATATCATGATTCAACTGGCGAAAGTTTGCTCGTTTATATAAATATATTTTACGTTGAAAACTTTTATTACGATAGGTATGAATATCAAAATGAATAAAAGTAGCAAAGTGATCCGAAATGATAGGAACTTCCAGAGTATCTGCCGTGATATAATTAATACTATTAGAGATAATTATAGAATCTAATGATGTACTTGAAATTTCAGTTATCCTAGTAGGTTTTGTAATAGTATTACAGTGTGTGTGTACATATTCACGCGGGTTAAAATAATTGGAATTAAGATCACCTAACAATATGATATTTAGAGATATATCGAAAGCTTTTTCAACTGATTCTTCTAATAAGGTCCAGTAATTAACAGGAGATTCAATTGATCTATAAGTAAGACAAATTAAGATAATATCAGAATTTAAAGTAATTTTTAACCAAATGATATCAAAATGAAACTCTAAAGAGTATAAACGTTCACATAAAAAAATGTCCTTGTGTATATAAATAATAACCCCACCCCCGTGATTAGTCCGATCATTTCTAAAAATTCTATAGGCATCATCGAATTGTACTTCGCTGTCATTGACGCTATTATCTAGATGTGTTTCTGTTAGACATATTATATGGAAATCAGATAGAAAACTTTCTAAAAAATTTAATTTATGCCGCACGCTTCTAATATTAAGTTGACAAATAGACAAGTTATCAGGATTGTAAATGTTAGGTGGACCTGGATTAGGGTGAATACCTTGAGTCGAGAGAAGGTGGTATAATGATATTAAAGCACTAAGCGTAATAAAATATTCTAGAAACTTTGGAATATGAATTTTATAATAATATGTATCGACTTTTGAGCTGTCATATAGCAAATACGTATAAATTTGTTTAACATAATGTAGGATACTTAAATTACACAAAGCGTTCGAGTTTAAAATATAAAGAATGATCCTCACTTTAAATGAGCTAATATTTAATAGAAGACAACTATAAAAGGATATCAAAACATTCATAGGAAAATGATACATGTAGATGATATGTAAAATAACTACAATTACTTCAAAATAGTAACATTTATACATATATACATTAGTATAAACATAAGATAAATACATTTATACAACGTGGACATTGGTGCAGCTGTAAGGTTATATTAAAGCTTAAAAGTAAACTTTCTCAAATGATTATCAAATCTAAATGATAACGAATAAGTTAATCGATAACCTTCACACTTAACGGCACGTGTCTTATATGGTTTTCGTATTGATTGGTGTGTGTGGTGCGGTCTTCCTGCATTTAATAGTTGAACCATAGCCGGAAATAAGTTAGAAAACTCATTGTTATAAATTTTCAATAAGATGCATCCTGACATTTAAATCATTACCAATACTAAAGCGCTAAATTAAAACACAATTCTGTTAAAAAGGATATGAGTTTATTCGATAACCTATATTAATGAGGATAATCGTTTTCTATGGACAAGAATTCTTTCTCTGCCAGTATATTTAGGGTATATTAGGGGAAGTAATGTTACTTTTGCTTGCGTCGTAAATTTATTTGTACATTTAACATGCTATATATAAATGACTAAACAGTCAGTCTAAACATGCGCCTTTGTGTAATTTGGTAGATTTCGTTAAGAAGATAATCAGTGGTTTACATTTAAATAAAACCATAACAACTATAACAAATATGAAACAGATATTTACTTTTTGAATAAGCATGAGAACATTACTTTTTAAAGTGCGACTGTCCAGTCGGTAATTTGACTTTCCATTCCAGTACTATAACTAATTAATTGTTTAAATGCCAACATTGGATTTTAAAGGGACAATCTTTGACGGTGGCGTCCCAAGCATTTAAAACATGACCTCAAAAAGGAGCGAACAACATACGTGTCCCGTCCACAAGTTTGTCTTCTGAATTTCGTGTTGATTATTGTGTGCAGTGCGGTCCTCCTGCACTTCCTTTATTGGATCTTTGCAAGATATAAGTTTGAATTAGAACAAAGATGTAGATAATAACAACATTATGGTATCAATGAAACAAGTCTGATTTTTAAAGGCACTTATACCTCATGGTGGCGACGTGGACTTTTAGGAAAATAATTCTAAAAGAGAACGAACAATATAAGACAACATAATATCACAGAATGAAATACAATACTTTCTAGATCAATTTTAGCATAATATAGGTTTGAATTAGTACTTTTTAGGTAAGTTGGACTCTTGTAGTAGTGGTTGTAGCAATGGGACTGAAATAGCTGGTTAGATTAATTGACTGTTGACCTGCTTGACGTGGCGTTCTCTCAAAAACAGGGTTTGATATGTTGTTGGGCTCGATTTGGGACTGTGATGCAGTCGAGTCGTGATAACAAGATTCGTCCATACCATTTGTCTCTGTTTGGGTGAGATCCGCATTACCCTCAAACTGGACTGATTTGGGTACAGTGTGTGATTTATTCGTGAATCCGGCACTATTATCATCGAGGGCTTTATCAATATTCGTGTGTTGATAAACTTTTATTATTTTTTCGTTGACCAATTTTGCGTAAATAACACCTTCCATAGACCAGGTTTGAGATACTAGTGGTGAGTTTAAGGTTTTGTGTAACAGCTGAGAGTTTATACGCGTAAGGTCCTCCCGGATAGTGATGTTGGATCCCTTCAGGTTTCGTCTATTTTTTATGACGAGAAGTTTGTCCTTTCGAGACATGAATTTAACAATTATTCCTCGGCATTTTCCTACTTTAAACGGACCAAGTCGATGCGCAATATCAATGTGTTCCGGGGGCATTTGAACACCAATTTTATCAAAAACATCTAGTGACTTATTTATTGATTCAGTAAAACTTTCCTTTTGATTGTCAGGTAATCCATATATTCGTACACTCGATCTTCTAGTCCATTGTTCTACATCATTTACCTTTTGCAGTGATAATGCAGCTACATCTTTGGTATCTTGTAATTCTGATTCGAGCTGATTATTTTGATTTGTAATGACACCCACTTGCAGTTCTAATTTAGTATTTTCAGATGTAATATCACTGATTTGTTTTTCCAGGTTTCGGATCCGTTCGTTAATTGTATTAACGATGTCTAATTTAATATTTTCCATAGTTATTTCATTTAATTTTAGTTGGTTCATTAACATCTGATTTGTAATAACACTACTGACGGCCATTTCTTTTTGTAAAGATGTATTTCGACTGTCTAAACTAGATTCGTGAACACTGCTTTTTGTGTTTCTTTGTTGCTGGTTTAACTCCCTGGCGACAGTAACCGAGAAATGACGACAACTCACTCGAAATATCACTTAATGATGAACTGTGTTCTTTACGCTTTCTTATTTGAACTTTTTTAGACTTTACTTTGCTCATTATTTACTTATCTTGTCTAAAAAAAACTGGTAGGTATATTAAACTTAAGATCTCTTCTTTATATAATATACACAATCAACATTATGATTTGCGATTGGCAATTGTTTGATAGGTACATATATTATAGTTTACAAGGGTGAACACAATTAGACTGACCTTTCAATTGTAAAATCCTTATTATTTTGTAAATCCATTTTGAGAATTAATATTATAAACCTCACTGCATAAACAAATGTTACTTAAGATGTATTTTACATTTTAAATTGGCAAAATTACGATATATAAGCTCTAAATAATGTATTTTCATAGCAGCGAACTATCGTGGCCTCTGCTCGCTCAAGGTAAGCAGAGCGATACGCAATTTGATTGGTCGAGAGTAGTCGAGACTTTGGAACACAATAACTCTCCTTCTAATTGAGTTAAAAAGTTCAAACTTGGTGTATATGCTTATTAGGTCAATGCCTTGATGGAGTTCGAAGATGAGCATTTTCCGCTTAGGGTAAGCAAAGATAAGCAATTTGATTGGTTGATACTTTGGGACAAGATAACTTAGGTTCATCTTGATTGATGATTTTTATGCCAATACAATGACTGCATTCTCATTTAGTAATCGATTCGACAGTAACAGTGTATAGAAACGATTGACTTGGACACGAGGGCCCTTTCCCTTGGCCAGAGGGGCCCTTTTGTCTGCCTTTAGGGTCCCCCTAACTAGGGTACATTTTCATTTTTCTCGTCGGTTTTAGTATTTTTCTTTATAAAACACTTTTGGATGACACTTCGTGTACAGATTGATTGCTCGATACATTGAAAAAAATAAATGTGCGATTAATTAATATGTGTCTTCTATTTATTTTGGAATTTCGGCGGGGGACATCAGCCTCACTGTTGGCTTGTCTTATTTTGTTAAGTTATGCAAGTACATTCAAAATTATAGCCCCAATTATGTCTTGACGGTGGTTAGGGCTATATTATTTTCTTTTGTATTTATTAGTCAGGCCCTACATTGGTACTTTTAGAATGTTATAAAGGACACTAAACCCTATCAGAATCAGCTGAGAAACCCTTTGTTGCCATTTCTTGGGGTTATGGTATATTTCGACCTGACTATATTACTGCTATTTATTATAAATTCTTTCCTATAATCAGTCTATCAATCTCTTCGAAATATTTTCCCGATCGTTTTTCGTTATGCTTGAATTGTCCGACGATGTCTTATCTTGCATAAGCAGAGAATATCTAAATACCCCAAATCTTTAACATAGTTAACCCCCCCCCCCCTGCTTGTTTAGTTTGATATGTAGGACTATCTGTTATAATACAACTTGTTAAGAAAGTTAGCAGATCAGCAGGACGTTAAACCACATGACATATCTTTGCATGGCTGTTTACACAACCACACTCACTCCCTAAAACACCGACAAATATATTTCTGCACTGTATGAATATCAACCCATAATTGATTAAATGCGCCATGTATTGTCGTAATAAGGTCGTATATTTGAGCAACATATTGAAGATTTTATAAATAGTAATTCGCATTATGTGACTAAAGGACTAAATAAGTTTAATACCATCCACCGTGTCAATGTTTTATTCATTTCTTTCTGCACAGTTTCAATGGATCACAATATAATATAATATAGCCACGTTTCTTTATGCATAACTTGAATATGTGTAAAGAATAAACCCTGCTCGTAAATCAAATCATATGATGAGTCATTCTGTTAGCAAACTAAAGATATTTTTTACCATTTCACGGACATCGTCGGTGGTTCATTCACGATCAGTAATACAACCCATAATAGGCCCGGATCCAGGATTTTGTCGAAGGGGGGGGGGGCACACATTGGAGCAAAGGGTTATAATGTTGCAGCTTTGGATTGGGCGGAGACAATGCGAAAATCATGTTTATATCATCTATTAAAGAGCAGATATATGAACTACGACAGTAACAAAGAAAATGAAAATCAACTATGTCGGATCAACAACTTCTTATGCTACTTGCAACTTGTTATGAGTTGTATTGTGGTGGAGGCCGGGGTGGGTTCGGGTATCCTTCGATATGCTTCAGAAACCAATTCTCATTTTAAATCTTCATTCTAGCCATGCAGCAAAAGTCCACGAAAACGGCAAGGTGGCAAAAAAGAAATGTCTTTTATTTTTTCACCCATACAGATGTAAGTCGCCTTTGGCGATCTTTTCTATCTACGGTAATGACTATCTGTCTTTCTTTTTCAAGATAATCCCAACTTTCTAACAATTTTTAAAGCGATGAGATGCCGTATACAGGCGCGGATCCACCCCCCCCCCCCCCCGCTCAGCTACATAAAAAAAAATAATGCCTTGCATCAATGAAATTACATCACAAAGTGATCCTACATCAGTATAACAATGATTTCTCTGTTTAAAAAGCTCAATTTGTATGTATGCCTATGTAATTTAGAGACGATGATGGCAGATTTCCGTAACAGAAACCTGGCAAACCCCCTCCTGCAAAAATTCCTGGATCCGCACCTGCGTATAATTGCTGATTTAAAAAGAATTGTTTGTAACTTTGGCTGCACATAAAACGCAACAATTATATTATAACAATATGGAGACAGACGGCAAAACCAATGATCGAAAAAGATGACCCTGCGATACAAGGCTGGAATGGAGATTTACAATGTTAATGGGTATCTGAAGCATATCCAGAGTACATTTATCCCCCAAGTCCCGTCTTACAATGTTTTTACCAAGCTCTTAGAAAATCATTAAATCAACGTGGACTCATTTCCCACAAAATTGCCCCCCCCCCTTCCATACACGCACACCCCATAAATCAAACAGTTGTTCAGGGGCATAAACACGTATTTAGAGATGGTCAGTGTTAGAAATTTATGTTTCATTAATGTATTCTATCAACATGACCCCCCTCCCCTTTCAACACACACCATTGTAGACATCTGACCCCCTATATCTCGAAAACGCCACCCTCCAACGCCTGATCACCACCCAGATGCGCAATCTACACAAAAAAGATAAATTCACAGCTCAGGTAGCTATTCTCCCTCCCCCCTCCCCCTTCAGCCCTATTACTTACCGTGTGTTCTGTGGCGAAAGTTACGTTCTTCTTTCTAAGACTACATGATGATCTCCCCCGGCCTCTAAGCCGAGGAGGCTACAGATATGTCGCTGTAGGAACACTGCATACTGTCTCTTTCCCGGCCTCTAGCCAGAGGCTAAGGACCCCGCATGATATCTCTATCTCGAACCTTGAATGGTGTCTGTACCCGGGTCTTCACGCCAAAGTGGCTATACGTCCCCCTAGGAAAGTTGTATGGTTTTCTTCCAAGGAACACCGTATGATGCCGGAATATACCTTACAGTCCTAAAGGTGGCGAGAACTATACGCTTCAGAACAAATCTACATAATATCTTAACACAGCTTCAGTCGTCATTCTATAACCATTGCAGGTTGTCACATGTTGCTCCATCTGTTGTAGAAAGTGTTTTACCCAACGAAAATTTGGGAAAAGTTAGTGCCGTTCTAAGAGTCGAGAATTAACATTAATGTCAAAGGGGAAATCATTGGTGATTTGTGGCCGTGTTGTTCCTATTTATTTCCACAGTTATTGCCCTTGCTGATAAAAGTAATGGATTATCATACGTTTTAACACTCTACAGAATTTATATTTTTGACAAATATTCATCAAATTAGTGGGAATAATAAAGGGTTTGAAAAAATATCCTGTTTTAAAAACAGGTCAATTTGTTCATTCTTTTCTGGACTTTAACGTCCACTTCCACCGGGGGAGATATCGTAGACAATAAAAACAAACAGGTCAGAAAATATTTGTATTTTTATACTCCCACCAAACCCCCTTCGCATCCCACACCCAAAATATCTTAGCCGTTCGAACATGCATGTTTTGATGGGGCATGGTGCATTATAAAAATACATTATTATTACACATATTTTCCATTTTGAACTGTAGTCTGTTCAAGTTTTAATGTGTGTGCGTGTGCGTCGTTGTGAGCGACTGAGTGTGTGGTAGGTTGTCGTCAAAATGTTATAAACACCCCATATATTTATTTAGTACTGAGCCCGGTAAGGGACGTAAAATAAAAAAAAAATATCTAGCGCGCCGGATAATAACTATTGCGCTTTAATGAATGCCAGAAAATGAGGAAAATTTGGCATGGGCAGCGGCATTGCGTTTTGTTACGTGTTTTCCATCCTATCCGAACGTCTAGATACTGTGTCTTGTAAGGCCCCTCGTCCTGCCCAATAGACAAGATACACCTACGCTGGAAATCCCAAGGAACGTTCTTTGCCAACACCCGAAGCTCGGCTTCAAATGTTATATAAATTAATAATTAGATATTTATTCAGGTGAGAAGTCCATAGACCATCAATGTAATTGTTAATGGATGGAAACACGACCTCTTTGATTATTTGCTTTAATAATCGCGATTTTATTTAATGTCGTAAAATTTTGCTTGATATATAAACAAAACGAAGAAAATCAGCTAATAGTGACATGTAAGACTTATCGATATAAAATGACCACAGTCCATCTATGTGGACGGGCGGACAAACAGGGGCGACGATAATATACGTCCACATGAAAATTTGGAAGTGGAACAATAGAACATGGTCACCTTGATGTAATACGTAAGACGATATGAACATAACAAATGATATATGATTCAACTGAAAGGAGATATGTATGCAACATAGGTGATTTATATCTTCATTCAAGTAAAAAAAAACTGTATCTATTCAGTTTAAATCTTACTTCGAACTGAATAAACTAAATGTAGTGATTGAAGCGACAATGGCTGGTGTTGAAACAGCGTGTAATTCAAGACTATAATTGGATCTTTGTAGAAATAATCATATTTAAAAATTTAAGGTGTCATACGGTTGGTTGCACATACCTCCAACATCGATTCAAAGACATATAAACATAAGATATCATTACATTCTTTAATTACAATTCTCAATAGTGGGAAGGGTATACTATATTGTGTTGCATTGTGATTGGAATTTCTGCCACCATGGATTCATTTTTAAACATCCACATTCATAATGTGAACGTATTATGCCGTCGCCCCTGTGTGTGTGTGTCTGTGGTTCGCCTACAGGGCGCAATTCTTCATGGATTTTCTTCAAACTTGGTATACTTATTCCTTATACTCCAAGGAAGATCCCTATTGTTTTTGGTGCATGCCCGACCCCCAGGGGCAGAGCCACACCCATTTTTAGTATTTGTTTGTTTGTCGTCTACAGGCCACATTTCTTAACTTATAATCTCGAAACTTTGCATACATATTCTTTGTACCCTAAGGAACAACCCCCAGGGGCAGAGCCACGCCCATTTTCTTTTCGTGTGTCTTTGTGTCGCCTACAGGGTTAATTCTTACTGGATTTTCTTCAAACTTTGTATACGTATTCCTTATACCCTATGGAAGATCTCTATTGCTTTTGGTGCATGCCCGACCCCCAGGGGCAGAGCCACGCCCATTTCTAGTATGTGTTTGTTTGTCGTCTACTGGCCACATTTCTTAACTTATAATTTTGAAACTTTGCATACACATTCTTTGTACCCTAAGGAACATCCCTATCGTTCGGGGTGCATGCCCACCCCCCAGGGTCAGAGCCACGCCCATTTTCTTTTGTGTGTCTTTGTGTCGCCTACAGGGCGCAATTCTTGTTGGATTTTTTTTCAAAATTTGCATACTTACTCTTTATACTCTAAGGATGATCCCTATCGTTTGGGGTGCATGCCCAACCCCCAGGGGCAGAGCCACGCCCATTTTCTTTTTGTGTGTTTGTGTGTCGCCTACAGGCAGCAATTCTAACTGGATTTTCTTAAAACTTTGTATACTTACTCTTTACACCCTAAGGATGATCCGTATTGTTTTTTGGTGCATGCCCGACCCCCAATGGCAGAGCCACGCCCATTCCTTGTATTTATTTGTTTGTCGTCTACAAGCCACATTTCTTAACGTATCATCTTGAAACTTTGAAGGCTTATTCATTGTACCCTAAGGAACATTCCTATCATTTGGGGTGCATGCCCAACCCCCAGGGGCAGAGTCACACCCATTTTCTTTTTGTGTGTCGCCTACAGGCCACAATTCTTAATCGGTCATCTTGAAACTTAAAATACTTATTCCTTATACCCTAAGGATGATCCCTTTTGTTTTGGGTGCATGCCCGACCCCCGTGGGACAGCAACACACATTTCTTGTATTTGTTTGTCTGTCGTCTACAGGCTGCATTTTTTAATGTATCATCTTGAAACTTTGAATACTTATTCTTGGTACCTTAAGGAAGATCCCTATTGTTTTTGGTGCATGCCCGACCCCAAGGGACAGTGCCACGCCCATTTGTTTTTGTATGTGTGTCACCTACAGGTCACAATTATTATTCATTCTTATCGATCGTCTTGAAAACTTTTTTTTATACTTATTCCTTATACCCTAAGGCTGACCACTATTATTTTTGGTGCATGCCGGACCCCCTGGGACAGAGCCACGCCCAATGCTTTTGTGTCTTGTGTTCGCCTACAGGATGCAATTCTTAACAGATCCTTTTAAAACTTTACAAACCTATTCCTTATACCCTAAAGATGACCCCTATTGTTTTTGGTGATTTCCTAACCCCCCAGGGGCAGAGCCATGCCCATTTTTACTTCGTGTCTGTGTGTGTTGTCTACAGGCCACGATTCTTAATTGATCGTCTTTAAACTTGAGATATGTATTCCACATAGCCTAAGGACGTCAACTGTATGTCCCGACTCACACATGCAAGACACGCCCAATTTTTGTGTTTGTCGTTTACAGGCCGCAATTCTGAATGAATCAGCTTGATACTTGGCTTATGTATTCCTTATAGCCTGAGGGCGTCCACTATTGATTTTGATGAATGTCCCGACCCCCAGGGGCAGAGCCACGCCCACTTTTTGCCTTTAGCGTTATGAAGGCACAATTCTGTATGGATTATTGATGTTGGTGTACGACCCTCAACGCCTAGCCTTCTTGACAAAGTACCATATCAATCAAAGCAGGAATGTGGACGTATATTGTAGCGTTAGCGTTATGTTTGAGATCAGCATTGAACCCGGCGACATCGCGAACACTGTAAATGACATGTTACAAGTAATATCCAACAGGGAAAAATGAAATGACGATTAAATTAACATCTTCTGATTTGTGTTGCTGCCATTTTGGGTTTTAGAAATTTATCTTTAAATTAGGATATCGAAAACCATATAAAAGACATTGCAAAAGTCAAATCTTACGTGATTATCGCTGCCCTTTAATTGCCCGGCCCCATATGAAAAATTAATTTTTTAAATTGATATTTGTCAAATTCGATTTTTAGGCACATTTCGCTTGCATTATCGCTCTGTATTTGAGGAATTTATCCTTCCACCACCGAAACACACTGATTGCGAGATATCTCTTTCCAGAAATTCCTGAAGACCGCCATTTTGAATTATGTTAATCGCGTCATTTTGCCTTGGCCGAATTCAGCCGAATTTGAGTATGATTTTGTATGACATATTTATCATTGAACCAAACTGCATTGGTGCAGTTTGATTAAGGTAGATCGTTAACTCTCCCACCTACATAATACTGCATGAAGTAAATAAAACGTTTTGTAATTTTAAGTAAAGCTGTAGGCCTATGACGCCATTGTTTTTGTGCGTCATATTTGGGAGCCAAAATAACTTTCCCTATATAGGACTTTGGTTACGATAAGGTCGTAGGAAAATAACGTCGGCGTTTTTGGACTCGTGAGTATATATTTATCTGAACTCAAGCCAACCGTTTCGGAGATTTAGTCGATTTTCTGGTCCACTGACGGCCATCTTAGAATGGTGTTGATTATGCAAATTTCCCCAAGACCGATAATGGCCGCTTTAGTTATGGGAGTACTAGAGACCCCACCCGAACAGTTCCCAAAGAAATGATTTCTGTTGCAGTTTGATCTAGGTCAGCCCTCTCATATTGTTATCTCTACCCACCTATAGACACCCACAATAAACGTATAACCAACTCCTTTGACATACATCCGCCGTAAAGGGGTTGCGTAAAACAATCATCACTCGAAACTCTTCATATCAGAATTAAATAAGTGGTGTCTTAAAGTTCCAATAGCATATTTTTAAGTTATATTTTTAAAATGTATTAAAGAAAGCCCTAAAATAGATTGTACCTATAAACAGTCCTACCTTGTTAAAGAATAATCCTATTAATCCTATAATTCACTATTGCCAGTTGAGAAATTGGCAAAAATATCATTTTCAACTTCAAATTCAAACGTTTGAAGATGGCCGTCCATGGGGAGGAATGGGAAAACAAGGGAGGTAATTGAGTTACTATTTCCTCAATCAGCCTGTGCCAGCCATTTTAACGCCTATGAAATTTTGCCCATGATCGTATAATAGTGAGTTGACAACCTTTTGAGCAAAAGACATAGAAATAATTATGTTTTGACTTTCTTAGAAAATATGAAATTGGAACTTTAAAGGCGGTATAGTTATATAATCAGTATATTGTGGTGTTCTATTTCGGCCACGTCGTGCGTCGCGCGTCGCCTTTTTTCAAACTGCACGTCGTGCGCCGTGCGTCGCCTTTTTCAATGTTAAGCTATAGGGAGAAAAAAGCGACGCGAAGTTTTTAACCAGACGTCGCCCTTAAAAAAGCGTCGCCTTTTCTAAGGTGATGAAATACGCATGTACCAGAAGAATTCATTTACAGTTATTTTGCCGTTTGGTATTTTATCTTCAATACAATAATTTATTTTGGACACAAGGAACCGCCATTACTATCCTTTTTGCATTTCTATAAAACCCAGATTATGTGTTATATTTTAAATATCTGTTCTAAACTTAAAATTTTAAACTCTGTTGCAAAAGAGTGACCTCGTATCTTCTACTGTGAAAGAGTGACCTGCAGATAGAGTTATACACTATAGTTAAAGGAGCTAAATCGCTAACATTTGGGACCTAGAAATTGACTCAAGTGGGTCGCAACGCATATAATACTGTAATATGAATGTATATAAACTGATTTGCATTCAATGGTTTCTGTTTTTACTCTAATTTCATATCAGTTATGTTCGACGAAATAAACCAGCAGTGTCAACCGAAGGCATTTTTTTTAGCGTCTAGTTATTCCAGTCTACATGCGCCGTTTGATTTGGTACAATGTTTCTAGCCTCGTTCCTCGAGTCTCTTGCTAGAACTGGGGCTGAAACGCATTATGGTACACGATTCGTGTACCAATGGTAAAATATTTATTTTGACTTAAATATTGGATATCAGAAGTCCATCTTTTTCCGGTAAGATCACATCATCAATTTTGATTTAAATTGACATATAATTCATGTTTTCAATGTTGAAGATTTTGGATGATATTGAGTTAAAGACTTAGCTCCTTTAAACACACGGTGACTGGGTACTGATAACGATGTGGGTGTGGTTTCCGTTATTTACATAGTTGTTTTATAGGTTCTCAAGACAGAATTAATACGAGAATTGTTTTATTGTAGATATTCCACGACGAATATATTAGCTACCCCAAAGAAATCAGGTTAAGATCGAGTTTGAAAGAATCCAAGATTAGGTTCACTTTTGCACTAGTTAACATATAGTCACACAGGCAGCTACTAGCAGGGCTTTCACAAGCCTATGTGGCGCTCCAGGGCAAACGTTTCAATGACGCCCCCTCCCCCCCCCCAGCTATTGCATACTGTAACTGCTTTGTTCAATGTCTTCGCTCGGTTGAATTATGATGATTTTAAAATATCATCTTTTATACTTTTAACACCTTATCTAAATAATTAGGGTTTCACACTGCGTAGCTTGTGTGAAACACTATTGTTTTTGTTAAAATTATTATTCTTATTATTAAGCTTTCATATTACATATGAAAGCTTATTGTTTCTGTTAAAGTTAATATTAAGCTTTCATATTACATATGAAAGCTTATTGTTTCTGTTAAAGTTATTATTATTATTATTTTTTTTTTGTGTGTTTTCTGCAAATCGGATTTCTCAGAATCTATCCATAGGATCTTTCTGAAATTTTGACCTACCCCCCCAAAAATGGGGTGCGAACCTTGATTAAATATATTTTCGAAACGTTTTACGAATCCGAAATCACCGAATTTTACGAACGAAAAAAATGACAATGCATAGTCGTAACTTTGTTATTTTTTGACCGATTTTACTAATTCTTTTTTCTTTGAATACCTTTAAAAAAAACCATTTTCATCTGCAGTTTCACATTTTCGAATTTCGAAAATTCGTCGCTGTGATTTCGAACCGGAAGATTAGACCAATTTGACAACTTCTTTAATAGTTGTACGATTTTCATGAAATTTAGTATCTAAGTAGATCCTACCGATGTGACTTCAAAAATATAATTAGAAATTTTCTAAATTATCTCCCCTTGACGAAATTAAGGATCAAAATTTTCAAAAAAATCATCGAAATATAGGTCAGAATGACCTGATTTTTTTTTTGGATACTAGATAAGTAATTACTGATTTGTACACAAAATATGGAGTTTGTCGATCGAACCGGAAGTGCCGCCATATTTAAAAGTGAAAAATCAATAAGGCTTTTTTGCTATTTTACTTACAGACTCGGGGGTTATATTTTCTGAATCCTTGTAGGAAGGCCTAAAAAATGTCGCGAATAGAATTTTGATTTCGGTCACGTGATGGTCACCATTTTGAATTGAAAATGAAAAATAGAAGCAATTTGAAGGGTCGGGACTTTGGAACACAATTACTCTCCTTCTAATTAAGCTAGAATGTTCAAACTTGGTGTAGACGTTCACTAGGTCAATGTTATGATTGAGTTCAAAGATGAGCATTTTCTGCTTAGGGTAAGCAGAGATAAACAAGCTAATTTGTTGATTCTTTAGGGCACGATAACTTCGGTTATAATGAAGGGAGGGCGGTGAAACTTTTGTCAATAGAGAGTCTAATAGCTAGCCTGTTGTGTGAAATCATTGTATTATTTTTTCTAAATATCAGGGATAGCCGAAAAAAAGAGATTGAAAACCCAAAAAGTCGTATTTTTACAATTTGGAGCATGTTTAGAGGTCTTTCTCGTAAAGTCAACATAATATTTTTTGGGAACTTCTTGTACAAAGAGTCTTATTGGTAGTCTTTTATATGAAACCATCGATCAACAGTCCAACATATCAGGAGTAGAAGAACAAAAGGATCGAACATTGAAAACGGCACCCTTTCATTGTTAAGCGAAACATGCAGTGTGGGTGACTACAATCTACACATTTAGTCATCGTATAGAGCTTATTCAACAGTATCGAATTCCAACTGCTTAGGGATATTTTACGTGCACTCCAATGTGTACACGGGACCTTGGTTTTTCGTCCCATCCGAATGACTAGACAGCTGTGCTTGTCAGGCCCTCCGTTCTGCCTCACTGACAAGGGGAACCACGCCGGGAAAGCGAGATGAACTTTCTCCGTGCAGAACTTTCAATTCAGGCGAAAACGTTTATTGCATACGATTAAGCTGGTCAGTTGGAGCTTATTTTCAAAAGTTTTGTAATAATCGGTTGGTAATTAAAGTACCGTGCACATTAAACTGTTAAAACAGAAAATTTCGCCCGGTTGAAATGTTTCTTGCTATAAGTCAGCAATTTTCTGAATTCAGGGAGGCTGAATGGTTAGCATGTGCGCACTGTATCGTAACGTCTGTCATTGAGTCAACGGGCGTCGTTTCGATCTCCAGGTTGCACGTGACATGAAGTATGATGTCCAACCTTGTGGGTTTTCTCCGTGTTCTTCGGTTTCCTCCCAACGGCTAAAGACCTGTAAGCGCAGGGGGAGTTTTTAAATAAAATTAAAAAACATATGTTAGTCCCGAAATGACCTAGTTTGTGTCGAATGGACATTAGGCCGCATTTCTCTCTTTCTCTTTTATTTTTAAAGTTTTGTAATAATCGGTTGGTAATCAAAGGTACTGTAAAAGTGATAAAACAGAAAATAATCGGTTGGTAATCAAAGGTACTGTAAAAGTCATAAAACAGAAAATTTCGCCCGGTTGTAATGTTTCTCACTTTAAAGTCAGCAATTTCCCGATTTTAAGTGGCAAACGTTTATTGCGAACGCTTAAGCTGGTCAGGGGGGAGCTTATTTTTAAAAGTTTTGTAATATTCGGTTGATAACTAAAGGTACCGTGCAAATTAAACTGTTACAATAGAAAATTTGGTCCGGTTGAAATGTTTCTCGCTGTAGGTCAGCAATTTGCCGATTTTAGGGAGGTTGCGTGGCTGAATGGTTAGCACGTGCGCTCTGTATCATAACGTCTGTCATTGAGTCAACTGCCGTTGTTTCGATTTTTTGGTTGTACGTGACAAGGAGTATGGTTGCCTGTCCAACCTCGTAGGCCGTAACCGCCGCTGCCCGGGTAAAATTTCCCTCATTGCACACATTATGGCATATGCCCGTCTTCATTAGCCCATTTTAGGAGCAGAACAGTCGGACGTTAAACCCCATTCAATTTCATTTCATTTTCTCTATGTTGCTTATTTATTATAGTGGATAAATATTTTTCTGGTTCTAGCAATTATTTAATTTCTGCATAGAAATCTTGCTTTGGCCAGTTTTTTTTATTGCAGAGTGCCATTCTTGTTTAAACAAACATGATCCTTTGTTTAAAACATGCTTAAGAAGTCGTCACGATTTCCTACTTATAACCAAACATATTGGAAATATTAGTCTGGCATTATTAAATCCTAATTTTATTGGTCTTATTTAAAATTAAACTTTCATTTAACTATGAACAACCCTTAACGTGTCTCTTTAAAACTATTAAGTACTCTAAAACAGTAGCTCAACCTTTTGACCTAAACTCATTAATTTACCATTTTGTTGTGAGCGACTTCTTATTCTTCCTATATGACATATTGCACGTGTCTGATTTCAAAGGGGGGTTGAGTGGCTGAATGGTAAGCACGCGCGCCTGTCATTGAGTAAACTAGCGTGTTTTCGAATGCCCGGTTGTACGTGACAAGGAGTAAGGTCGCCTGTCCAACCTGCCATTTTTAATTTTTTTTTCCCGCCATTTTCATTTCATTTTCTCATCCGTCTCATTACAGTAATACAAGTTTCAGTTATTTCCCTTTAGTTTTCAGATTATTGTTATGCCTGGGTGCAATGTTTCATACTATATTTAGACTTGTAACTTCGCGAGTTTTTGACCAATTTTAATAATTTTTTCTTCGTATCCTTTTATTTAGGTTACTTGATACAATCAATGACACGTGACGATGAATATGAAAGCTTTCATATCTGCATGGGACAGTAGCAGATCTAGTTATTATTATTTTTTTTTTGTGTGTTTTCTGCAAATCGGATTTCTCAGAATCTATCCATAGGATCTTTCTGAAATTTTGACCTACCCCCCCAAAAATGGGGTGCGAACCTTGATTAAATATATTTTCGAAACGTTTTACGAATCCGAAATCACCGAATTTTACGAACGAAAAAAATGACAATGCATAGTCGTAACTTTGTTATTTTTTGACCGATTTTACTAATTCTTTTTTCTTTGAATACCTTTAAAAAAACCATTTTCATCTGCAGTTTCACATTTTCGAATTTCGAAAATTCGTCGCTGTGATTTCGAACCGGAAGATTAGACAAATTTGACAACTTCTTTAATAGTTGTACGATTTTCATGAAATTTAGTATCTAAGTAGATCCTACCGATGTGACTTCAAAAATATAATTAGAAATTTTCTAAATTATCTCCCCTTGACGAAATTAAGGATCAAAATTTTCAAAAAAATCATCGAAATATAGGTCAGAATGACCTGATTTTTTTTTTGGATACTAGATAAGTAATTACTGATTTGTACACAAAATATGGAGTTTGTCGATCGAACCGGAAGTGCCGCCATATTTAAAAGTGAAAAATCAATAAGGCTTTTTTGCTATTTTACTTACAGACTCGGGAGTTATATTTTCTGAATCCTTGTAGGAAGGCCTAAAAAATGTCGCGAATAGAATTTTGATTTCGGTCACGTGATGGTCACCATTTTGAATTGAAAATGAAAAATAGAAGCAATTTGAAGGGTCGGGACTTTGGAACACAATTACTCTCCTTCTAATTAAGCTAGAATGTTCAAACTTGGTGTAGACGTTCACTAGGTCAATGTTATGATTGAGTTCAAAGATGAGCATTTTCTGCTTAGGGTAAGCAGAGATAAACAAGCTAATTTGTTGATTCTTTAGGGCACGATAACTTCGGTTATAATGAAGGGAGGGCGGTGAAACTTTTGTCAATAGAGAGTCTAATAGCTAGCCTGTTGTGTGAAATCATTGTATTATTTTTTCTAAATATCAGGGATAGCCGAAAAAAAGAGATTGAAAACCCAAAAAGTCGTATTTTTACAATTTGGAGCATGTTTAGAGGTCTTTCTCGTAAAGTCAACATAATATTTTTTGGGAACTTCTTGTACAAAGAGTCTTATTGGTAGTCTTTTATATGAAACCATCGATCAACAGTCCAACATATCAGGAGTAGAAGAACAAAAGGATCGAACATTGAAAACGGCACCCTTTCATTGTTAAGCGAAACATGCAGTGTGGGTGACTACAATCTACACATTTAGTCATCGTATAGAGCTTATTCAACAGTATCGAATTCCAACTGCTTAGGGATATTTTACGTGCACTCCAATGTGTACACGGGACCTTGGTTTTTCGTCCCATCCGAATGACTAGACAGCTGTGCTTGTCAGGCCCTCCGTTCTGCCTCACTGACAAGGGGAACCACGCCGGGAAATCGAGATGAACTTTCTCCGTGCAGAACTTTCAATTCAGGCGAAAACGTTTATTGCATACGATTAAGCTGGTCAGTTGGAGCTTATTTTCAAAAGTTTTGTAATAATCGGTTGGTAATTAAAGTACCGTGCACATTAAACTGTTAAAACAGAAAATTTCGCCCGGTTGAAATGTTTCTTGCTATAAGTCAGCAATTTTCTGAATTCAGGGAGGCTGAATGGTTAGCATGTGCGCACTGTATCGTAACGTCTGTCATTGAGTCAACGGGCGTCGTTTCGATCTCCAGGTTGCACGTGACATGAAGTATGATGTCCAACCTTGTGGGTTTTCTCCGTGTTCTTCGGTTTCCTCCCAACGGCTAAAGACCTGTAAGCGCAGGGGGAGTTTTTAAATAAAATTAAAAAACATATGTTAGTCCCGAAATGACCTAGTTTGTGTCGAATGGACATTAGGCCGCATTTCTCTCTTTCTCTTTTATTTTTAAAGTTTTGTAATAATCGGTTGGTAATCAAAGGTACTGTAAAAGTGATAAAACAGAAAATAATCGGTTGGTAATCAAAGGTACTGTAAAAGTCATAAAACAGAAAATTTCGCCCGGTTGTAATGTTTCTCACTTTAAAGTCAGCAATTTCCCGATTTTAAGTGGCAAACGTTTATTGCGAACGCTTAAGCTGGTCAGGGGGGAGCTTATTTTTAAAAGTTTTGTAATATTCGGTTGATAACTAAAGGTACCGTGCAAATTAAACTGTTACAATAGAAAATTTGGTCCGGTTGAAATGTTTCTCGCTGTAGGTCAGCAATTTGCCGATTTTAGGGAGGTTGCGTGGCTGAATGGTTAGCACGTGCGCTCTGTATCATAACGTCTGTCATTGAGTCAACTGCCGTTGTTTCGATTTTTTGGTTGTACGTGACAAGGAGTATGGTTGCCTGTCCAACCTCGTAGGCCGTAACCGCCGCTGCCCGGGTAAAATTTCCCTCATTGCACACATTATGGCATATGCCCGTCTTCATTAGCCCATTTTAGGAGCAGAACAGTCGGACGTTAAACCCCATTCAATTTCATTTCATTTTCTCTATGTTGCTTATTTATTATAGTGGATAAATATTTTTCTGGTTCTAGCAATTATTTAATTTCTGCATAGAAATCTTGCTTTGGCCAGTTTTTTTTATTGCAGAGTGCCATTCTTGTTTAAACAAACATGATCCTTTGTTTAAAACATGCTTAAGAAGTCGTCACGATTTCCTACTTATAACCAAACATATTGGAAATATTAGTCTGGCATTATTAAATCCTAATTTTATTGGTCTTATTTAAAATTAAACTTTCATTTAACTATGAACAACCCTTAACGTGTCTCTTTAAAACTATTAAGTACTCTAAAACAGTAGCTCAACCTTTTGACCTAAACTCATTAATTTACCATTTTGTTGTGAGCGACTTCTTATTCTTCCTATATGACATATTGCACGTGTCTGATTTCAAAGGGGGGTTGAGTGGCTGAATGGTAAGCACGCGCGCCTGTCATTGAGTAAACTAGCGTGTTTTCGAATGCCCGGTTGTACGTGACAAGGAGTAAGGTCGCCTGTCCAACCTGCCATTTTTAATTTTTTTTTCCCGCCATTTTCATTTCATTTTCTCATCCGTCTCATTACAGTAATACAAGTTTCAGTTATTTCCCTTTAGTTTTCAGATTATTGTTATGCCTGGGTGCAATGTTTCATACTATATTTAGACTTGTAACTTCGCGAGTTTTTGACCAATTTTAATAATTTTTTCTTCGTATCCTTTTATTTAGGTTACTTGATACAATCAATGACACGTGACGATGAATATGAAAGCTTTCATATCTGCATGGGACAGTAGCAGATCTAGTTATTATTATTTTTTTTTTTGTGTGTTTTCTGCAAATCGGATTTCTCAGAATCTATCCATAGGATCTTTCTGAAATTTTGACCTACCCCCCCAAAAATGGGGTGCGAACCTTGATTAAATATATTTTCGAAACGTTTTACGAATCCGAAATCACCGAATTTTACGAACGAAAAAAATGACAATGCATAGTCGTAACTTTGTTATTTTTTGACCGATTTTACTAATTCTTTTTTCTTTGAATACCTTTAAAAAAAACATTTTCATCTGCAGTTTCACATTTTCGAATTTCGAAAATTCGTCGCTGTGATTTCGAACCGGAAGATTAGACAAATTTGACAACTTCTTTAATAGTTGTACGATTTTCATGAAATTTAGTATCTAAGTAGATCCTACCGATGTGACTTCAAAAATATAATTAGAAATTTTCTAAATTATCTCCCCTTGACGAAATTAAGGATCAAAATTTTCAAAAAAATCATCGAAATATAGGTCAGAATGACCTGATTTTTTTTTTGGATACTAGATAAGTAATTACTGATTTGTACACAAAATATGGAGTTTGTCGATCGAACCGGAAGTGCCGCCATATTTAAAAGTGAAAAATCAATAAGGCTTTTTTGCTATTTTACTTACAGACTCGGGAGTTATATTTTCTGAATCCTTGTAGGAAGGCCTAAAAAATGTCGCGAATAGAATTTTGATTTCGGTCACGTGATGGTCACCATTTTGAATTGAAAATGAAAAATAGAAGCAATTTGAAGGGTCGGGACTTTGGAACACAATTACTCTCCTTCTAATTAAGCTAGAATGTTCAAACTTGGTGTAGACGTTCACTAGGTCAATGTTATGATTGAGTTCAAAGATGAGCATTTTCTGCTTAGGGTAAGCAGAGATAAACAAGCTAATTTGTTGATTCTTTAGGGCACGATAACTTCGGTTATAATGAAGGGAGGGCGGTGAAACTTTTGTCAATAGAGAGTCTAATAGCTAGCCTGTTGTGTGAAATCATTGTATTATTTTTTCTAAATATCAGGGATAGCCGAAAAAAAGAGATTGAAAACCCAAAAAGTCGTATTTTTACAATTTGGAGCATGTTTAGAGGTCTTTCTCGTAAAGTCAACATAATATTTTTTGGGAACTTCTTGTACAAAGAGTCTTATTGGTAGTCTTTTATATGAAACTATCGATCAACAGTCCAACATATCAGGAGTAGAAGAACAAAAGGATCGAACATTGAAAACGGCACCCTTTCATTGTTAAGCGAAACATGCAGTGTGGGTGACTACAATCTACACATTTAGTCATCGTATAGAGCTTATTCAACAGTATCGAATTCCAACTGCTTAGGGATATTTTACGTGCACTCCAATGTGTACACGGGACCTTGGTTTTTCGTCCCATCCGAATGACTAGACAGCTGTGCTTGTCAGGCCCTCCGTTCTGCCTCACTGACAAGGGGAACCACGCCGGGAAATCGAGATGAACTTTCTCCGTGCAGAACTTTCAATTCAGGCGAAAACGTTTATTGCATACGATTAAGCTGGTCAGTTGGAGCTTATTTTCAAAAGTTTTGTAATAATCGGTTGGTAATTAAAGTACCGTGCACATTAAACTGTTAAAACAGAAAATTTCGCCCGGTTGAAATGTTTCTTGCTATAAGTCAGCAATTTTCTGAATTCAGGGAGGCTGAATGGCTGAATGGTTAGCATGTGCGCACTGTATCGTAACGTCTGTCATTGAGTCAACGGGCGTCGTTTCGATCTCCAGGTTGCACGTGACATGAAGTATGATGTCCAACCTTGTGGGTTTTCTCCGTGTTCTTCGGTTTCCTCCCAACGGCTAAAGACCTGTAAGCGCAGGGGGAGTTTTTAAATAAAATTAAAAAACATATGTTAGTCCCGAAATGACCTAGTTTGTGTCGAATGGACATTAGGCCGCATTTCTCTCTTTCTCTTTTATTTTTAAAGTTTTGTAATAATCGGTTGGTAATCAAAGGTACTGTAAAAGTGATAAAACAGAAAATAATCGGTTGGTAATCAAAGGTACTGTAAAAGTCATAAAACAGAAAATTTCGCCCGGTTGTAATGTTTCTCACTTTAAAGTCAGCAATTTCCCGATTTTAAGTGGCAAACGTTTATTGCGAACGCTTAAGCTGGTCAGGGGGGAGCTTATTTTTAAAAGTTTTGTAATATTCGGTTGATAACTAAAGGTACCGTGCAAATTAAACTGTTACAATAGAAAATTTGGCCCGGTTGAAATGTTTCTCGCTGTAGGTCAGCAATTTGCCGATTTTAGGGAGGTTGCGTGGCTGAATGGTTAGCACGTGCGCTCTGTATCATAACGTCTGTCATTGAGTCAACTGCCGTTGTTTCGATTTTTTGGTTGTACGTGACAAGGAGTATGGTTGCCTGTCCAACCTCGTAGGCCGTAACCGCCGCTGCCCGGGTAAAATTTCCCTCATTGCACACATTATGGCATATGCCCGTCTTCATTAGCCCATTTTAGGAGCAGAACAGTCGGACGTTAAACCCCATTCAATTTCATTTCATTTTCTCTATGTTGCTTATTTATTATAGTGGATAAATATTTTTCTGGTTCTAGCAATTATTTAATTTCTGCATAGAAATCTTGCTTTGGCCAGTTTTTTTTATTGCAGAGTGCCATTCTTGTTTAAACAAACATGATCCTTTGTTTAAAACATGCTTAAGAAGTCGTCACGATTTCCTACTTATAACCAAACATATTGGAAATATTAGTCTGGCATTATTAAATCCTAATTTTATTGGTCTTATTTAAAATTAAACTTTCATTTAACTATGAACAACCCTTAACGTGTCTCTTTAAAACTATTAAGTACTCTAAAACAGTAGCTCAACCTTTTGACCTAAACTCATTAATTTACCATTTTGTTGTGAGCGACTTCTTATTCTTCCTATATGACATATTGCACGTGTCTGATTTCAAAGGGGGGTTGAGTGGCTGAATGGTAAGCACGCGCGCCTGTCATTGAGTAAACTAGCGTGTTTTCGAATGCCCGGTTGTACGTGACAAGGAGTAAGGTCGCCTGTCCAACCTGCCATTTTTAATTTTTTTTTCCCGCCATTTTCATTTCATTTTCTCATCCGTCTCATTACAGTAATACAAGTTTCAGTTATTTCCCTTTAGTTTTCAGATTATTGTTATGCCTGGGTGCAATGTTTCATACTATATTTAGACTTGTAACTTCGCGAGTTTTTGACCAATTTTAATAATTTTTTCTTCGTATCCTTTTATTTAGGTTACTTGATACAATCAATGACACGTGACGATGAATATGAAAGCTTTCATATCTGCATGGGACAGTAGCAGATCTAGTTATTATTATTATTATTATTCAGATTCCAATTTGAATAGATCTCAGCAACTACGTGTCGCATCGTTACGATTTCTTCGGTTTTACTGGGAAAGTGGGTGTGACTTAGAGGATAAAGCTATTTTGAACGTTCTGCGACAATGCGAAATGTCCGAAATCACCGAAGTTATCGTTTTTGAAAATATTGCAGTAATTTTAACAATAATCATTGGATTTTAACTTTCGATACATTTTGGCATAGCCTGAGACAGGGCACATAGCTACGCTACTTTCGATTTTTGATTTTCGGCAAATCTTCGAAGATATTAGGCGCCAAATTTCGAAAATTTAAAATTTTACAAAAAACTTTTTTATTTATGAATATTTTTTAGTCGTATTGTCCACAGAATTAAAGAGTCATCTGACTAGTGCAAAAATGTTAAAAAAAATTGTCTCAGTAATTTTCCTTGGCCGCCATTGGCTAATTCAGTTTTTCAGTCCTAGATTGATTTTTTATTGTTCGATTTGTATAAAACAAAATTCATATGCTTCGTTGTATCAATTGTCATTTTTTTTATTACCAAAAGTGTTATCTGTCGGCACCGGAAGTGGCATAATTTTACCAAAAACTACAATTTTGACAGTTATTTTTTTATTTCGAAAACAAATATTATTTTTTGGAAAAATTATTTGACTCAAAGAGTGTGCCCTTTCAAGGCGCAAAAAATGTAGGAAGCAGTTTTTTTAATTTCGATTTCACTTTCGAGCAAATTCGATTAAGAGGCTAAAAATGGTGTAAAATTGACCTATTTAGAACCTATTCATGCTTTTCAGATTTTAAAATATTTCTTCGTAACTTTTATAAACTTGTAGCTATAATCCATACGAAGAAAATGTATGTTAAAATTCGTTTGTAATATAAGCAGTTACCAAGAAATGGGCAGTTCTGTACAAGTCACTGTTTTCGTTATTTTGCCTGTAAAATAGTCAATTATTATTGGATTTTTATAAAAGTGACATCATTTGATTCAAAAGGCATGTAGCGTCATATGAAGTTGATTACAATTTAAAATTGACACCGGAAGTGACATCATTTGGTCAAAAACTGCATTTTAAACTTTTTAAATCAATGTTTTATTCAACCAAGAATAACTTAATATGTATTAATAATTTTAACTTTTGGTTTAAATTCACATATAAACAAAACTCATATGGTCATATAGATATCATAAAATTGTTTCTAACTTGTTCGGTTGCCGAGAAATAGACGGTTTTCTACAGGTCACTTTTGAAGGTTTCGGGGCCATAAAAGTGTCAATTATTATTCGATTTTCATAAACGTTACACCGTGTTATACCTAATGCCATTTGGGATTTCATACAAGTAATTTAAGATTTTCATTATCACCGGAAGTAACGTCATTTTGGCAAAAACTGTATTTTTAGCCTTCAAAACAGATATTTTATTCAAATGAGTCTGTTTTGAAATCTTATTCAAATTATGGTATTTGATGCTAATCAACAAATAGAATGAACCCATACGATCATACAGATACCACAAAATGGTTTGTAACTTGTACGGTTGCAGAGAAATAGCCGATTTTCTACAAGTCACTTTTCAAGTTTTTTGGTCTTTAAAAGTGGCAATTATTACTCGATTTACATAAAATTTTCACTATATGATATCGTATGCCATTTCTGATTTCATAAGACTAATTGAACATTTTCATTAACACAGGAAGTAATTTAATTTTGTCAAGATTATTTACAAGTAACAAATGTATAAAATGACTTGATATTGCTGGATTGATTGGTTGATTCTGCGTCCATTTTATTTGTGTGCAATGTTAATTTGGAAACCTGTTTAGTGGTTACGCTGGTACTGGAAGTGACATATGTTCAAGGGTAACTTAGCACCGGAAGTGACGTTTAAGAGTAACTTGGCACCAGTGAAACCCGTCATTCCTGCGTGCAGGTCTAGTTATTTATTAAATTTATTAAATTTTTTATATCTATTTTCCCGTCAACTCTCCGTTTGATCGAAAAACACTATAATATGTCTTGGAAAAATCATAATTCAACTCTCTACTCTCGTTACCTCAGCCTCCAAGGTGAGAACTTAGTTAATTGCTTAACATTGAAAAAGGCGACAACGACGCATAGTTTTATGACCACAATGCTCTACACCAAGACTCACTAGAGACTGGGGCCTATATCATGTAGCTATTTGGCAAAGGTGGGCAATAACTCTGGTAAACACAGTTGCGGAACGCTGACCATCGATAGGATTTGGCCTCTCGTGACCCTAATCCCCTCTCTTCCAAAAACATAGATAATTTGAAAGTTATCTTTTAATATAACGTTCACTTGATTTTCAGTAAAGGGTGTACCTCGACAACTAAGGGTTGCAGGGCACTGAAAATTGACGTGGTTGCGCTGTAAGACAGTTACGATGATTTTAAAAGGCGAAACATACACAAGGCGAATGACATAAAACAAAAAAAATCACAATATAGTTTTAGCTATTTAAAATCAAAACACAATTTTAAAAAAAGAAATACAAGCACAATACAATTGTTCTAAAATGTGAAGCGGAAAAGGCAACAACAGTGACCTTTCGCATAGGTACGAAACCGAACATATGCTCGGGTACGGTGTTGTGTCCTCTAACACGCGATTTCTTAATTCGTCAAATTATATTGCCATACTATATATTATACACAATTAATTGCACTTGCATTCATGGGTAAGTTACAACACAGCTATTGTAATTGTCGAGGCTTATTATTCCGTCCGTCATATCTTTCACCATTGTATCGTCCGTCAATCTGTCGTCCTTCATCTAACTGCCCTTTTGTCTCTTATTTACCGATCACCTCTTTGAAACTTGCGATCCCCCAAACTGTAATTTCGTTACTTCTTGTTCTTTCAGGTGACATTGAGTCAAACCCTGGTCCTGCTAAAGTTAATTTGTTATCTTTCGTTCATCTGAATGTAAGGAGTTTGCGACACAAAGTAGATCTCATCTCAGTAGAATTAGATGATTATGACATTCTCTCAATATCTGAAACCTGGCTCAAAAGTAACATCTTAGATAGTTCAATTTCCATTCCATCATATCATACACCTGTTAGGAAAGATCGCACAACTAATAGTGGTGGTGGGGTTGCTGTGTATGTCCGGCAATCTCTGTCGTATAAAAGACGCTGTGATTTAGAAGTTGATGGTACAGAGTGTATATGGCTCGAGATTGCAACATCAAACGAACGATTTTTATTTGGTACTTTCTATAGACCTCCAAACTCTAAAATATGTGTAAATAAACTACTTTTAAAATCTTTTAACCTTGCCCTATTTGATGATGTTGGGAAATGCTTTATTTTGGGAGATTTTAATGTTGATATATTGACTCAAACTAATTCCTTTATTCATGAAGCCATAAATTTTTATAATTTGAATCAATTAATTGACTCTCCCACCAGATATAACGAGTCTGGCTGTAATTCACTTTTAGACCTGATTTTAACAAATTCACCCACATATGTCAAGAATTCTGGTATTTTATCTAATTTTTGTAGCGACCATTGCCCTGTGTACTGTCAACTTTCATTTAGCAGCCCAAAAATTCACTGCTTTAAAAGAGTTATCTGGGACTACAACAACATTGATTTATTCGGCCTTATCACAGACACTGTTAATACTGATTGGCAATCACTTTTTGCAGATAGTGATGTGGATGAATCATGTATCAAATTCACAAATGAGTTGACGAGTATAGCAAAAACAAATATTCCAAATAAAGTAGTTACAATTAGACCTAGAGACAAGCCATGGATGAACAATGAAATTAGGAAACTCAGCAAATTCAAAAATAAACTTCATAAGAAAGCAAGAAAGTCAGATTTGGCAACCCACTGGGCAGATTTTCGCAAAACACGGAATGACTATATCTTTTTAATTCGGCAATGCAAAAAACAGCACTTCGAAAAGCTAGACACTTTGGCAAACACTGGTAATAATTTTGGCACTAAATCCTGGTGGAAATTGATCAACTCATTTGTGAAAGATAAGGATTCACACACCGATTCTATTCCACCGTTAAGTGACAATAACATCACACATTTTACCCCACAAGACAAAGCAAATTGCCTTAATGATTATTTTGTTCGTCAGGCAACACTAGATGATACATATCACTCACTCCCTTCATTGAAATATGCACAACATTCGATTACTAACATTGTTTTATCTCCCAAAGAAGTTAAAGACGTGCTTGATTGTATTGATACTTCCAAGGCTACAGGACCTGATAAAATTAGTGGTAAACTGTTAAAAACAATTTCAGCCCCGATTTCTAATCCACTCTGTTATATTTTCAATCTATCTCTCAAAAGCCTTAAATTCCCCTCAATATGGAAAGTTGCAAATGTTTCAGCGCTTCATAAAAAAGGAAATAAAACTGAATGTTGTAATTATCGACCTATTTCATTGCTATGTATTTTATCAAAAATCTTTGAAAAATGTGTTTATAAGCACGTCTTTAACTTCTTTCGGGATAACGCAACACTAACAAAGTTCCAAAGCGGCTTTATACGTGGAGATTCAACTATCTATCAACTCATTGACATGAACCACTTCTTTCTTTCGGCAATTGATAAAGGCAGCCACACGAGAACGGTGTTCTGTGACATCAGTAAAGCTTTTGACAGGGTCTGGCATGCTGGGCTATGTCAGAAGCTTGACGCCTCTGGTGTCAGGGGTGATCTACTCCACTGGTTTAGAAGCTATCTATGCAACAGACAACAAAAAGTAGTACTGAGTAGTGTCTCCTCTGACCCCAGGGAAGTAACTGCTGGTGTTCCACAGGGCTCTGTTCTCGGACCTTTACTCTTTTTAATATATATAAATGATATTATCGAAAACATAGAATCAAATATAAAACTATTTGCCGACGATACGTCACTTTATATATCAATCGCAGATCCGACCGAATGCGCGCGTGTTTTAAATTCAGATATTGAGAGAATAAATGAATGGTCAAAGAAATGGCTGGTATCCTTTAATCCCCTCAAAACAGAAACTCTCACGATTTCAGTTAAAACACAGCAAAATTTACCTCACCTTTTTATGGGGTCGGTGCAAATTAAAGAAGTAAACGAACACAAACATCTTGGTCTTTTCTTTCAGTCTAACGGTAAATGGGATTCGCATGTAAATTCAATCAGTCAAAAAGTGTATAAACTTGTTAACTATTTTCGTTCATTGAAATATCGGTTAAACAGAAAATCACTCAAAACGATATATACCTCTTTCATACTACCACATTTTGATTATGGGGATATTATATGGGACGGTTGCACACATCACTTGTCCAATCAGCTTGAACACCTGCAGCTTGACGCACTCCGCACTATTTGCGGGGCTGTAAAAGGAACCAGCCATTCCGATCTTTATAGCGAGACAGGTTTCATTACCCTTCGTGAAAGACGCAGGCGACATAAGCTAAGTTTGATTTACAAAATATTAAATAATTTAACCCCAGACTATCTCTCTGCTCTTATTCCTTCCAGATCTGTTTCTTATAATCTTCGTAATAACAATATCCCTGAATCCTATTGTCGAACTTCTCTCTTCTATAAATCTTTCTTTCCCTCTGCAGTCAGACTCTGGAATTCTCTACCTGATACGGTCAAACATTTACCCTCCCTTAGCTCTTTCAAAACATATCTCTCTAAATCTGATACTTTACCTCCAAACTATTTTGATCATGGCTCTAGAAAACATCAAATAATTCATTCCAAACTCCGCCTTAATATGAGCGATTTAAACGGTCACAAATTTCTAAGACATATTCATCAAAATCCTTCTTGTAATTGTGGACATCAGTTTGAAGACAGCTATCATTACTTACTTGTTTGCCCCTTGTATTTGGATGAACGACGGATAACAATTGAGACTCTTTCAACACAACAGAGAAACATAAAAATACTACTTTCTGGATCTTCCGAACTTACCTATGCTACTAATTGCTCCATATTTTCGATAGTTCATAATTTCATAGAAATTACAAAACGATTTTAATTTTTTAATAAGTTAAGCATTATCGATAGTTCATAATTTCACAGAAATTACAAAACGATTTTAATTTTTTAATAAGTTAAGCATTATTTATATGTATACATATGTGCGTGTATATGTATATATATGTGTGTGTGTGTGTATGTATGTATGTATACATAATTATTATTGTTAAATACCAATATTATTATCCCACTTTGAATGCATGTGCAATTGACTGATTGATTGAATATAGCTATATTTATGTATTATATTGTAAATAGTGTACATATTTCCTTTGTTTTATTAGTTTACATGTTATAATTTTGGGGAGAGGGATTATATAGGCTTTGCCTGTTTCCCAATCCTAACATTCAATAAAATATTGTTTATAAAAAAAAAAAAAATTATAATAGCTTGATGTTGTTAATTCCACTCAATGAGATTCTCGGTCCTAGCAAAATTTTCAATCGATTTTTTTGCAGATTTACAACAAATCAAGCAGAATATTGCATTTGAGCACAATTCTTCACAATCAACAAAATACACAAGGTCTCGACAAATTGTGGATAATTTAATATATGAGACAATAAACATTTTCGTTTAGTTTACAACCCTACGTGAATTCAGATCAACCTGTGTAACGTTTTTCATTGGCCGAACACTCCTATACTGTTTGACGTCACAACTACACACGAATAGAAGACGTTTCAGGATTCGTTTTCTTACATATGCGAAAGGTCCCTATCAACCATGTTATGTACAATATGACACCGCAAAGCTAACGCAGACAATCTATCCTGGCTGAAAGAAGGTAGTATAATATAAATTATGCATTGGGGCTTGCCACCAGATTATATGATTAAGGTATTATTGTATAAGTTTCAGCTGACCAAAGGATTGTCCCGTAACTACACCATTTGTTAATATGGTAAATTGTAAAATATT
Source organism: Patella caerulea (assembly GCA_036850965.1). NCBI lineage: Eukaryota > Metazoa > Mollusca > Gastropoda > Patellidae > Patella > Patella caerulea. Next base: position 32,281,645 of record JAZGQO010000015.1, on the reverse strand, counting down.
GGGATGTTAAGTCTCACAAGTAATGAATCAAGACAATTCCTACAAGTATATGACATTTAAGAATAAAATATTTTAAACAAATGAGATTTTAGATATTTAAATATTGTTGAACCGGTAGTTGATTGCCCCCCTCCTTCCTGCTAATCCTCTGATGAATTCTATGCGGTTATATATGGTTGATAAGGAAATATTGCTTGGACTGCGGTGTTTAACCGTCTTATAATCACTGTGCATTTATTGAATCGTACGAAACTATCACTCAAGAAGGGTCACGGTGGCTAAGTAGATAAGGCGCTGGTTCGCTAGCCTGGAGGTCGGGTTTTCGATCCCTGATTGTCCGAGAAAGTTCATCTCGATCTCCCCTTGTCAGTGATGAAGAAGTAGGGCCTGACAAGGACAGCTGCCTAGTCGTTCGGATGGGACGAAAAACCGAGGTCCCGTGTACACATTAGAGTGCACGTAAAAGATCCCTTGGCAGTTGGAATTCGATATAAGAGTAGGCCGTAGCGCCGCTGCCCGGGTATAATTTCCCTCATAGCTCACTGTATGGCATATGCCCTCTTCCATTAGCCCAAGTTAGGTGCAAAAGAGTAGGACGTTAAACCCCATTTCATTTCTATCACTCAAAAACTAAATGTAGGCTGCATTTATAGAACCGTACGAAACTATCACTCAAAAACTAAATGTAGGCTGCATTTATAGAACCGTACGAAACTATCACTCAAAAACTAAATGTAGGCTGCATTTATAGAACCGTACGAAACTATCACTCAAAAACTAAATGTAGGCTGCATTTATAGAACCGTACGAAACTATCACTCAAAAACTAAATGTAGGCTGCATTTATAGAACCGTACGAAACTATCACTCAAAAACTAAATGTAGATAGAACCGTACGAAACTCACTCAAAAACTAAATGTAGGCGGCGTCACTGTAGATATATAGTAAAGTATATCTGTGTTCAGACTGCTACGAAATGTATACGTTTTAGACTATATTTAAAGCGGCATGTTGATTTTCCTCAAGTCAATTTCCTGACACATATGTTCTAACATACACTCCTTAATTGAAAAGTAACATATAACTAAATGATTCGATAAGCATACCATAATAAAAAAAAGTACTGTAGATCCTAGCCAATAGATAAGACTGGATAACCTGATCTAATACGGCTGACACGCTCATGTATGTATGTCACCTTCTCCTAACCTGAATAACCCACCACGTAAGCCTGGCGTCATTTAGGACAGATTAACCACTTTTTGCAGCATGAGAGCCTATTCATTTATTATTATGTTTTTAAAAAACAATATTTTATAACCTCTTCCCTAACCATAACCCCAAGGTACAAATAGACTCATTAATATGCAGGGCGGCCATATTGGTCTCAACTTTGGTCCAATTTACCTCACACCCTACAACCGATAGCTATGATTATCCAGATGAAGTATAGCCCAGCCAATAGTTGATTATCTAGTGTGCCAGCCAAGGTCCTATAACTCCAACGAAGGGGGTACCAATGTTTACCTTTATAGCAAGTTGCGGGTATTTCCTTGAGTAATAAAACTGGCTCCAACATAAATATTTCTCACTACAGGGTGTCTGTCACAGGGAATATTTTAACCGGATTCGTATGGCAATTTGAGACTCAAACGTCCGATTTTGCGAATCAAATTCATATTTGATAAGCATTATTAGCTTAAAACCCTGCTTCAGCGCGAATCAAAGTTTTGAAAATTAATTTTAACTTTAAAATCATTCAGTATGGTAAAACACATCAAAACAAATCTGAAATCTCGCAATTTTATTGTCTATATCATCAAGACTCTTTACGTGCCTCTGCAACGGTCCATGTTTGACGTCTGCTATTTATAGACGTAAAAAGTTTTGATGACAGAGATGACAACACTACATACTTTCTTTCTATATCTGTTGTAGTCACATTCGTCAAGACAGACATTCAAAACACTACAAGATAAAATTACCGGATGATCGAGGGTACGTCGCGAAATTCAAACACATGATATTATGTTCTATCTTCAAATTCGACATTAAAATTAGCAACAGTTCAAGATTGGGTGAGGAAATATGACGCAGAAAAGATCTGACTAGAGTATGAAGTAAATAAAGAATGTCCAGGTTTCGTACAAAGAATAACATGTGGTCACATACTTTTATTTTTATTTTATATATAAATATAAACAACCGTTAGGTAATACAAATAATGTGGGTATTGTTATTGTCACATACAGGCCTAATTATGTGAAATAAGAATTCTATTACATACTAAAAAACTGCTAATCAATTGGTAAATTTTGCTACTCAATTATACAATTGATTAGCATTCTTACACAATTTTTCTGGAAACTGCTAATCAAATGTAAAAAAGTAAAATATTCCCTGGTCTGTCAGGGGGTAAGCACTATCGAAAATGTCTGCCGTCTATAGTCAATGATTCACTATGAAATGTCCCTTAATCTGACAAGTTTTTAGTTGGTATCTCCAATATTAGATCTAGACCCATAGAGACACCCCCCCCTTAGGGTATGTCTGTCAGAGGGCTGTTACCTCAAATAGTGTCTGTCATTACGGTTTCCATAATTAAAACACATCATTCATCACATATAAATTGGTTTCACTCCGTACCTCTTATGTTAGATTCAGACATGTTTTTAAGGGTCAGTTTAGGGAGTTACTGAGGTAAGGCCCCTGATGTAAGCTGACAGACGTCCACTTTTATTGTACAGGGAGAGGCCCCTAGATAACGCTGTCGTCTGTCAGTAGCTATCATTTCAAAAAATTTCTTGTAAAGTCACAAATTAATAAAATGTGAATTTATATGGATAAAAAGCCGCCTTCCCGCTTCTAGAATGTCCCCGTTTTTATAAACGAGTCGTCGCAAGTTTCTGTTCGAGCCATGAAGTTTATCAACCACTATTTACACCTGATGCATATTATTAAAACAAACAACCAATCAAAAACACTCTAGATAATATTACGCGCCAATTTGATCTCAAGTTCACGGGTCAAAAGGCGAGTCTGAGTAGCGTGTTTACTTTAAGACGATGACGTGCCTTATCCACCTCATAGACAAAGATTGTGGAAAGCTGATTAAATTTACAGATACCAGTTGGAATGAGGTTGTTTTAAAGAATGGACTTATCTTGATGGAACCGAGCTAAAAGTGTGCCAACAATATAAAGATGTATTTGATGGTAAGTTTATCAACTAAATCAAACTGATATTGAAAGTAGAGTCGCCATTTTATTTTTCCGCGAAACACAATTTTTTTTGTTGTTTACATTTTGAATTAAATTCTTAATGATAGGCGGATTAAATTTTATAGACACCTGTACTCATCACAAATGCTCGGGACTGTACAACGCAATGGGAGCTTACGTCGGTATATAATATTTCTTGTTTGTTGTCATTGCTGTGAGCAAGTTACGATAAATAATAATAATGTTTGTTGACATTCACATTGTATAGTCTCGTTATATAGTTCATAGATAGGTTTGTTTTAAAATCGATAGCATTCACGCTAGCCTTTGGTTTTATTTTACGCAGTGGCTATTTTTACGGGTCCGTAAAACATTTCATAAAGGCTATTTTTACGTGAGTTCCGGTCGCGCATGCGCAGCGCGAAAATTTTCCGACTTGGGTAATTTTAGTGCCGTAAAAATAGTCAGGTGCTTATTTTTACGTGAATCCGTCCGTAAAAATAGCCAGGTGCTTATTTTTACGTGACACTTTCCCACTGTGGACATGCAGAAGTCCCATTATGATAAAATATGGCCCTATTCTTATAGTGGGTGTCTTGACGCATTTGAAAGTATCGGATGCGATGCTTGTTTGGAATGGTATCATATGAAGTGTCTTGCCATGAAATCAAGACCAAAACAGAAGTTCTGGATCTGTCGAGACTGTTAATTGCTAAGACTGTACAATGTATAATGTTTCTCACTGTATACTCGAGTCTGTAACCATTTACCTCTGTCCTGAACTGTCGCTAGAGTTAAAAAAAAGTTAAACAGATTGGTAATCCATATACTAGGCTAGTAGACCTCTAAATTAGTGGAAAATCAAAATCTGCTATAGAGCCCTTTTCGAGATATACCGTTTTTACGCGCCTCCTGTGGCATCCGGCATTAAATTTTGGATTTCAACTGCTTTTCTTCCAGTATTCCCACATTTTTTCTATCACATAATCGACAGAGGATTCAGTTGTATAGCTTAATACTGATTAAATGTATAAATTCTTTTAATTGTCTCAAAAGTGAGTGCCTAAGATACAGTGAGTACTCACTGCATGATTAAAGTTTTGTTTGTAATTGCTTGTAGTGCAATTTCTGTTCTTTTAAAACTTTATTTTACTACTGCAATGTTCAATGATTCTGCTGATTTCATCACCTAGTCTGGTTGTGATACTTGATTGACATTTCATGAAGAAAATATACTGCTGAGTGCAGGGAACAAAATAACCGGGTTCGCATCGCAGTTTGCGAACCACTTTGGACTCAACTGCAAATCCAACCAAATATTGATTAGCATAAATTTGCTCTTAAATAAATAAAATTGCGATTCAAAATCTCCACCAACTGTTCTTAATAGTCCCGAAAAATAATGTGTTTGAATTTAATCTGGGCTAATGTCTGCTGTTTTAGGCTCTACCTAATAACATTTTTGTTAGTTTTTCTAATTGCTCCTCAAATGATCAAAATTGATCATCAAAACTTTATTTGATTAGCAAAAATTTGTTAAATTGGGTTCAAACCTCTAGTCAATTACCGAAAGTTATTTTGTTCCCCGACTGAGTGCTGGTCCCTAAGGGTCTATTGGATTCCTGCACTACTGGATCCACAGTCATGATTCGCGGACCTCGTTTAAGGACACATTGTGTGTGATTAGATTAATACCAAGATTAACACACTGTATTTTATTTATTTATTTTATTCTCTGATTGTGTAGTTGTTGTATTTTTGACATTTTGCATTTTAAAAACATTTTAATAAATGACATTACGTGGACCTTCATTTAGTGTGTCATATTTACCCACTTATGGCCTCTCCCACCTCTTTTTGAGGCTACTAGAACTCAGAGAAACTCCTTAAGGGCTGTCTATAGAAGACGTCCACAAAAAATATGGAAAATTTTACACCTCCTACCCCCTTGTCCACATAAAATCCACCCCCATGGACAGCCCCTTACTGGCACTGCTGTGACCGAGAGACCAGGGCCAGGTATGTGTTCTTAACTCATAATACATGAAAGTAACCTCAATATTGTTCACCACAGGCTTCCCCTCCGTAAGCACAAGTTCATTAATTACTCTTGTCGCTTGGTCTTTAGCAACCTTCCTGATCATTGTTCTCACCACATCATAGCTTGTGTCATATTATAGAGCTTATATACCTGTATTTGCCTCTTATCGAAAAGGAATTAGAAGATAAACACTTCATGTTTCGTATTTAGAGGGGGTTTAATGTATATTTAACCAGGCTTGGATCATTAGAACACGAGACGCGTCAGCGTCGGGTTGTTCTAATGGAAAATTCAAGCCTGGTTAAATATACAATAAACCCCGATAAATACGAAACATGAACGTGTTTATCGATATTGTAGCATAAATACTTTTAGTTTTTCTTTTGAACTCCTTCTCAAATGCTTACAGCGGCATTTTACATGGTGTTAGAAGGCCATAAGCGAACATTCTTTACGTCATTACGTCATTTAAATAAATATAAAGCTATTTGGTGCCTTCTGGCATTGATTTTTACCATTATATATTATTTTTTGTTTATATTGACGAGATAAGGGCACAGTAGGACTTGCATATTATAAGAAGGAATTATTCCCTCTTTGTATTCCCACCTTAAAACAAAATTCAAGACTTCACAGTCACCCCCCCCCCCCATGAAATGAATCTATCCGTGTCGACTCTTGTTACCGAAGAACTGGTTTAATAATGAGTAAATTGAATAAGTAGGCCTTATGCCTATTACAGGGTTCATTATAGACTTTAATTGATCAGAATACAGTGTCTCATAAACTATAGACCAAGACCCACTATAAACAAGGCTTACTAATAGTCCTAGAGGGCCGGAGCTGAAATTGACACCATGTGGACAATTACCAATTTACTTATTAAATTAAGTTTAAGCCTACAAACTTTTGGCGACCCCGATCCCCCCCACCCGGGAATTACGGCCCTGTGACGGCTGTGATTTGTGAACGTCATGAATAAAAATAAATAACCGTCGGGTGGTGCATAGATTATAGTATAAACTATAAGAATAGGGCCATATTTTATCATAATGGGACTTCTGCATGTCCACAGTGGGAAAGTGTCACGTAAAAATAAGCACCTGGCTATTTTTACGGACGGATTCACGTAAAAATAAGCACCTGACTATTTTTACGGCACTAAAATTACCCAAGTCGGAAAATTTTCGCGCTGCGCATGCGCGACCGGAACTCACGTAAAAATAGCCTTTATGAAATGTTTTACGGACCCGTAAAAATAGCCACTGCGTTTATTTTATTAACCCCAGATTGTCTAAGTGTCTTTTCACGAATCAAGTGCAAACAGGTAGCTGTGTCTTATTGTTTTTCATAAAAGAAAAGCAATTTTTATTATGGATATTTGTTGCCACCTAAATTCTTCTCCCGGGTTCTAATTTGCTTATTTTGTTTAAGTGTGCAATATATTAGGAGTATGTTTATATTTATATGGAATAAAGATGATGCACTATGGGTTTATTGCTAACATTCCAAGTGTTATTCGAGATTCACAGACAGAACAAAGATTGTACGAGCTACTAAAAGAGTTGCATTAGGCTACAGTCTGGTGATGAGTCAATCCACGTCTAGACAAGGTTTGCGATCAGCCCCCACTAAATCATCAACCACCCAAGCTGTCCACCTCCGAGGACATGTCTTGCTTCCCGTGTGTATTATCTGCAAAAAAGTACCTTTGTTCTCCGATAAGCTGGTTTTAGCAGAAACTAAAGATGGGGGTAAGTTTTTATTATTTGTTCAACTATTGTGATTTAATATTGTCCCCCCACCCTCTTTTCCTGGCTATGCCCAGTGTTACGTAGTGGAATAGGCCCATCGGCCTCTAGCGTGTCGTAAAAAGCTGGTTTTAGCAGAAACTAAAGATGGGGGTAAGTTTTTATTATTTGTTCAACTATTGTGATTTAATATTGTCCCCCCACCCTCTTTTCCTGGCTATGCCCAGTGTTAAGTAGTGGAATAGGCCCATCGGCCTTCCTCAGCGTGTCGTAAAAGGCGTTTATTTGGGAGAGTGGACGGGTGGGCGATAGGGGTTATCTATCAGTCTGTCATCAATAGAGTCGAGGGTACGAGTCTCATTCTCTGCGATCTCAGTGAAAACGTGTGGGAGTAGCCTATCCGAACACGCAGGGTTATGTACATGTATTTGCCAGGTCTGCCAAAAGTTGTCTAGTTCATTGTTAATAGTAGGTTGCTCCATACAAAGCCTATTATACACATAAAAACTGTCGCGTAAAGAATTTTGTGGGGTTTTTTTTATTTATGCATATGTAACCAGAAAACGAATATGCATTCTACTTCTGGTTGGTTCATATCCGTGATATTTACAATTTTCCATATCTTTTTAAGGCGACTTAGAGAAGCAGCAATTAAGAAAGAAGATGAAACCATTCTCAGGCACATCAGAGATTAAGACTGTGTTGCTGTTGAAGTTAGGTACCATCTACGATGCTACAAGGATTATGTTCGATTCCTAACAAGAAAACCAACAGTTCAGTCGTCAGGATAAGTTTATTTCATACTTGTAGTAGTTGTTGTGTCTATTTTATATCATAGGCCTACATAGGCAACTAGTTGGTGGGAAGGGATTTATATAGCCAAGTGTTTACAAAAAGGTCTGCCATTAATGGACTTGAGTTCGAATCCCATTATCAGCGACCTGGGAGTAGCCGATTTACTCTATACTCTATAGTATAAGTAGTGCTGGTATCTTTGACGGCAAGTGAATTGGCACAAAATGACCAGATTGTGGTGTCCAAATGCACTAAAACAAAGTACATCCGTTCTAAGAATGTGTGAACATCTTTTACTAGCACTTTTACTAGTTTTGAAATGTTTTAAATTACAATACACAGACATGATTTGTATCTATTTTAATCTTTAAAAAAAATATATTACTAGATAAAGATGAATACATATGTACATACTTTTCCATTTTTTGATTTTAGTATTTTGTTTAACTGTTTGTTTTACCTGTATTTTACATACTAACTACATGTATAATATTCAACTACTTTTATGTACAGATTTAATGTAATTATTATTTTAACAAAACAAAGGGTTTTCTGAATTTTAAACTAGTTTTGAAATGTTGTTTTTAATTACAATACACAGGCATGATTTATATCTTTAAAAGATAACCAAACAATACATCTAAAGATAAATAAATGTGTAAATACTTTTCCATTTGTTGATTTTAGTACTTTGTTTAACTGTTTGTTTTACATGTTTCTATATTTTACATTTTAACTATTTAAGCATTAATTATTGCACAACTGTTACAGCAAAATTTGAATAAATTATTGATATAACAGTTATTAAAAATTAAAAAAATGATTTCTGTATTTTAAAAAAAATATTGATATTTGAAATGTTGTTGTAAATTGCAATACACAGGCCTAATTTATATCTATTTAAACCTTTAATACTAGTCATTAAATAAAAGATTAATGTCTTAAACTTGTTTTCATTCTTTGTTTGGTGATAGGGTGGGTTGCCAAGGCGGAAATTTGGTCTTTGTTCAATATTATAGGTCATGATACGAGTTATCTCCCCTTATACTTTTTACCTGGGACCCCTCTTTGAAATATCACGTTTATGTATTGTTTTTTTGGTTGATATCAAATATGTCTATGCAATTATCAAATTTATGTATGATTTCTGATAATAAATTAAATTCAATATCAATACAATGACGCTGTATTTTCTTAAATACACAAAAAACATGCTACGATGTGCAACATTACTGCTTTGAGGGCGCTTATAATTTTTCCTGTGCAAAAAGAAATTGAGATATTTCCATAATTTTTTTTTTCAAATGTGGCTGTGCAAATTGGCAGTACACACGAAAAAACTTATTCACCTGCAGTAATTTTATCATCCAAAATCACGACGTCAAAGTCATGTTAGACAAGCATGATAAATTGACCGAGACCCTGGGTAAATGGGTAATATTTTAAAAACTGGCAATATCTGAAGGTGGGAATATGGATTTTCCATCACTAGAAACCTTGTATTATAAGAAAATGGCAACAAAAATCGATTTCTAAGCACATTTTCCCAATACAGACGACAGTCTACTATGACTATCCAGTTGATAAAGAAGTATATACAAAAGAAATACATAACAATTACATAACCAATTTAAAGTAACTTTGTAATTAAGAGTCACGGCTATAAAGTCTTTAGTCAGACGAATCATAATACTAATTGTCAGAATAGTATTCTGGTTCATCCGTCATTGATGTCATCGGAATCATATCCACCATAAATGGGAAAACCTCGAGAAGCCATCAATGCAAACATTAGCCCGCCAATATTATCCGTCCTGACATTACTATCATCTTGGTCGTCTATTACAAGAGTAAAGTATTTCTCGGGTATCAAGTCTTTCATGACGACATAATCTTGTAGATATTTTGGTAAACCAACTTGAGTTATTTTACTGCTGATTCCTGGTCCGATACAGTTCCTGATTTCTCTTCTACATCTTGACTTCAAACTTCTTGATTTATAGAAATCACGGAAATCCTCAAGTTGTTGTTTATCGTCAGATTCTTCCAGCAGATGAACAGATGTGGATAGCGACAAACCAGTATTTAAAACCGACGACAAAATAATGACCTCTATTTCACACTTCGGTGCACCACTTTCAAATAGAATTTTAGAAAGCATCAATATATCGGGAAATTGAAATTCTTTGACCTTTGGAAGATCCAAACCTTTGAGAGAACAATTTTCTGTAACAAGATACCATATGAGATCCTCTTTATTTTTTCCTAGTAACCACTGAAATAAAGTTTTCCTATCTTCTCCTGGAGTATCAAGAGACGACGGGTGACATTTATTGATCAAAAGTAATTTTAGACAATTGATCCATTTCCCACCACTACCACGACTACCAACCATTATACCATGTATAGCTGATCTTCCATCTGTATCTGTTTTATTAACATCAGCTCCAGATTTGAGTAAACATTCTAAAATAGATTTATTACATGTTCTTGCTGCTGCCATCAAAGCCGTCGTCCCATGGTTATTACTTTGATTGACATCAGCTCCAGCGTTAAGTAAACACTCTAAAACAGATTTATTACGTTTTTGTGCTGCTGTTATGAAAGCTGTCTGACCATTGTTATCACAAATATTATAGTCCGCACCATTCTGTAATAGAAGTGATAAAATAGTTTCATCCTGATTGTCTACAGCAAACATCAAGGCCGTCTTACCACAATGATCTTGTAGGTTGGTGGTACAACCAACTCTAAGTAGTTCTTCTACCACACCTTTAGATCCGCGTTCTGCTGCCCCCATGAATTGTGTTTTACCATATTTATCTTTGTTAACTGCGATCATCAGTGGGGTTTGTCCAATATTATTACAATGATTTACGTTTGCGCCAGCCTTCAATAAATCTTTGGTAATAGATCTCTCTCCTTTACCTACTGCCATAGACAAGGCCGTTTGTCCATCGTTGTCACTAAGGTTCACGTTGATTCCAGTTTGTAGTAGCAACGTCTTTATTATTTCCTCCTTGTCTTGATAATAAGAATAATATCTTAAAACTGTTATAGCTTTGTGCAACGCTGTTTCTCCTCGTAGATTTTGGTGATTTATATCGCAATCTTTTGCTGTCAGCAATTTCATTAATTCTATTTTTCCTTTTTCAGAAGCAATAGCGAGGGGATTATCCCCATTTTGGTCTACCGTATTAACATCTATGCCTTGTTCAATGAGCAATGAAGCCGATTCAAAATGTCCTCGATGAATTGCTCTACACAACAAATTATTACATTTATGTATATCAGCACCAGCATCTATCATTATCTTAACAATATCTGCCGAAGTTGATAAATAATTCTGATTGTGGTAAGGACGAAATAAATAGTCAAATACGAAAGTTCCTTCGTTATCGTTAGCGTTCACAGATGCACCTTGGTCAATAAGTTGTTTGAGTAAAACAAGGTTATCAGCTTTTATGCATTCCATTAAAGGTGTAACGCCATTTTTATCAGGAATGTTAAAATCACATCCAGCTTGAATCAGTATTTCAGCGATAGTCGTCTGATAATTTCTTATTGGCTCCATTAATACAGATTCCTTGTTCCCACCTACTTTAATATTGATATCACAATGTGATTTAATTAATGACTTCACCATCTCTTCATTTCCTCGACATACTGCTAAATACAATGGAGTTGCATTCAATTGGTTCAGTTTGTTTATGTCCATACCTTTCGTTACTAATAGCTGTACACATTCGTCGTAAGAATCTGCCCGTATCTTACTATCGGCAAGAGAATGAAGAAGGTTACCCTGTTTGTTTGCCAAATCCAGATTTGCTCCTCTTTCTGCCAAATATATTACCGTTGTCACCATACCCTGTTCCGCAGCCAATTGGATGGGCGTTGTCCTACAAATATCTTGAAGATTAACATCAGCCCCTGACTCCACCAATAATTTTACACAATCAAGAACCCTCCCATGCTTCCTTCTACCAACATAACACCTCCCACCTATACAAATGTGTAGGGCAGAACATTGACGACTTATTACTGACTGTTGATTGATAGTATTTACCAGTTCACTCTTCAACAAAACCTCCAAACATTCGATCTTTAGTTCATGGCAACATAACATTATTAACGTTTCCTCTTTGTTGGAGTTTTTATCTAGATCTTTGACTTCAAGAAGATATTTTAACATCTCCACCTTATTGTTTAAGATGCTCTCTGTTAGGGCAAAATGCAGAGGTATTCCTTTAGAGTGGAAAAATTGAACACCCTCCATGAAATCCGATGTTATTGCAGCCTTCATCAGTTTTGTATTGGTATAGCCATCTACAAAGTTGTTAGCAACACTCTCGGGGGGGATCAATAATTTAACCATAGGTAGACATCTGTTTTTAAGAGCAGATGTACAGAGTTCTACCCAAATCGAATGTGGTATATCACATTCGCCCCTTAATTCCTCATACTCCTGGATAATTCTTTCTGTAGCAACTGTATCAGTTTTATTTACAGCCTCTTTTAACCTGAAATACAAAAATACAATAAATGTTAAGAGTCATTCCACGAGAAAACCATGCAATATCATGCAGATGTTCGAAGGTGGGGGTCGGCCGTTTTAGTTCATATTCACAGGGTTTGGTCGATCCGTCGAGCCTACTCCCCGGCCATAATCACCGATTTCAGAAATCAACCGTTTTCGAGATACAGGCCTTTTACGTTTTTCGGTGTTTTTTGGCCATTTTTAGGCCAAATTTTAGGTATTTTCGTCGCACTACTAACGCTGTTACATGACCCCAGAGAACTAGGTTTGGGTTGTTCATGATAGCCGGGGTCTTGCAGTACCACATTATCATGGTCATCCGGATCAAGTTCATTTTCCAAAGGTGTCCGGATACTTCACAAGATACGTGTCTAGAGATGCCTGAAATGTACCCCATCTTTAGATCGTTATAACTCCACTGGAGCAGGGTTTGCGATAAAAATTAAAATCAATTTATTTGCAGCTTGACCAGTTCTAACAACATAAGAAATAAATTCCTTGTCAGCTAACTTGCAACAGTATGAAAATTCATGTCGAAAATTGGCAAAAACTTCAGTTTTCATTGGGATACATCGGCGGATTATTAAGGTACCCTATCGCATATATTGTTGTTCAGAGGGTCAGTATATCAACTCCGCCTCCCCTTCAACCCACTTTGCCAAAATATTCAGTCCCGGTTTGGTTTGGGTATCCAGTCTGCAAATCCAAGATGGCGTCTCCCAGAGAATATTGATTTTCACTAATAGTTACTCGAGCGTCAAATTTCTGAAAAATGGTCGAGTTAGAGCAGATAAAAATAGGTGCACCTCGATATTTTTCATATTTTATCTCCGTATGGTATAAAATAACGTGTCTTCGTTTATTCGACAGCAAATGAATGCAGAATTGCCCAAATAAGAATAGTTTTGCGATGTCAAAACATCGTTTTTCGTTATAAAATGTCTACAAAATATTCAAAATCCACCCGTAATAAAAATAGGAACATCTCGCTATTTTTGTGCACCCACATTCTCGTGTTGACACCCATGTCCGTCTATCTGTCCACATTTTCGTGTGGACGTGTATTGTCGTCGCCCCTGTCTGTCGGTCCACATTTTGTTTACGGACACTACGTGTCACATTTTTATCCACTTTCTGCAATACATGAAATAATTATAGGTTTATCTCCCTAACATCTCGGTTCCTTTCAATATTGGCATGTATCGGATCGTTACTTCATGACCCCTGATTTTACGAAAAATCATGTTTTTAGTTTGTGGACTATGGATTTCACAATTTTTGATGAAACTTAAAGCGGGAATTTCATATTTTCTAAATAAGTCAAAACATATTTATTTCTATGTCTTTTGCTCAATATTATACAATCATAGGCATTATTTTCCACTCTTAAACATCTTCCACATCGGAAATAATAACATAATTATCTCCCTTGTTTCCCATTCCCCTCATGCAATAGCTATCTTCAAACGTTTGAATTTGAAGTTGATAATGATATTTTTGCCAATTTCTCAACTAACAATAGTGAATTATAGGATTAATAGGATTATTCTTTAACAAGGTAGGACTGTTTATAGATAACAAGGTAAGACTGTTTATATCTATTTCAATCGTTTTGGGTTTTTTTTTTAAAATATATTTCAAAAATATAACTTAAAAATATGAAATTGTAGGTTTAAAGGGATCGCCATCAGATATTCCAGGATATCGGATATTAACTTCCTGGATTATAGCCCCGTTTACACTTGGCCGCGATAAGCGTGTCGTACTGGGCACGGTACTAACTAGGCCGCGATAAATTTCAAGAAATTGACCCGTTTACATTACCGGTCTTGGAACCGTGCCAAGCACGCCAAAAGCGGAACTCTTCACACAAAAGTTAATTTCAGTCCCTAAGCAAGTTACCCGGATGAAAACAATTATGGCGGTTGATTTTGGTACGTGTATCCATTTTGACAGAACTGATGACAGTCAAGGAAAAAAGTCAAGGTTCATTTGGCGCATGCGCAGTAATCCATGCTAGACCGGTTAGCGTTTACAGTACGAAAATTTAAAACGAGCCGTTCTTGGCACGGTTCCGAGACCACCCCACTTCAGTGGGCTAGATTGGCACGGTACTCAGTACGACACGCTTGTATTTAACCCGTTTACACTACAAAAAAAATAAGGTGCCGTACCAGGAACGGTACCTAGCAAGCTTAAAATTTGTAATGTAAACATGGTTTATGGCCCGTGATTCTACAAAAAAAATGCTGTTTTAGCTTGTAGCCCGTCTAGAGGTCACAATTTTCATTCGATTTTTAAAAACGTTTTGATATATCCCAGTTAAACGCTAATGATTGCGGAGTTCGAATTTCGTGAAAATCGAACCAAAACTGCCAGACAAAATGGCCGCTTTTCGAACGCAAATAGTGTATAAGTGTGTAATTCCAAGAATGTTGACACTCTTAAGCGGCCCACATACGCTCAATATAATTGTCAGTAATATTGTCAATAATGATATTGACAATCATATTGAGTGTGTGTATGTGATATTGAAGCTCGAAATAATTGATGTCAATATGGTTGAAGAAATCAAATGTCCTTAGATTTTTTATAGACGAACCGTCAATTTTTGTGCAACAATTGATCGTGTGTGGGTGTCATCAATAATATTGACGCAGTATTTCATTTTCACGAAGCTCTCGAAGTAGGTGTTTGTGCCCAAACTTTCCCCCCTGAGTACACCCTTGTTAGGACCATTTTAGATGTATTTTCTTTTTCTTGGGACTTGGAACCGCCATAGCTAATGCTAAACAAATTGTTCCGTCAATGATGGCTGCTTTCCGCAGAATGAATATTGAGACAATATTTGCTTCAATAACATTAACATCAGTAATATTGACAATTATATTGAGCGTGTGGGGACCGCTTAAAGAACCTAAATTTTATCAGATTTTGATGAATCTTCAAAACTATCCGTGTCTGCTTCAATCAAATTCAGGCCAGTGATATTTCTCAAAAAATTATTCGTTTATACGGTAGCAAATGAAACAAAAGCTTCCGAAATGGTATTTTAACCACTGTTTGTCGTGTATTTTGTACACGGTGAACAGTCCATTTGCTCGTTACACTATTTTGCCTCGACCGTTTTAATTGGACTTCGAATTTTGACTAATGGTTTGGATTGTTCGTACTTGGTTTTATTTTATTGATAGATAAATTATTTCTACAATAGATTAAGCAGGTAAACAAGGTAGGTGTACGTATAGACGGTATAATCAGATAAATACAGGTCGAGTGGTAGTTATATACTCAATACACATACTAATTTTGAAAATCTGAATATTATTCACCATATCTTGATGTCCAATTGGTCAATATTGATGTCCAGTCGATCATATTCCTGGCTTGACAATTGGAAAATATCGTAGGACATGTCCGGAAAGTATGGCCAAAATCCAAACACTAAAGAAACCGAAATACAACGCGAAAAATGACGAATTTCCTAACTTTCGACACAAATTTTCATACTGTTGTAGGTGAGTTGACAACGATTTTATTTTTTACGTTGTTAGAACAGGTCAAGATGCAAAGAAAACGATTTACATTTTTATCACAAACCCTGTTCCAGTGGAGTTATCGAAATTTGAAGAAAGGGTATAATTCAGGTATCTCTAGACACGTATCGTGTGAAGTATCCGGACACTTTTGGAAAATGAACTTGAACCGGATGACCATGATAATGTGGTAGTGCAAGACCCCTGCTATCATGATCAACCCAAACCTAGTTCTCCAGGGTCATGTAACAGCGGTAATAGTGCGACGAAAATACCTAAAATTTGGCTTGAAAATGTCAAAAAAACTGCCGAAAAACGTAAAAGGCCTGTATCTCGAAAACGGTTGATTTCTGAAATCAGCGATTTTGGCTGAGAAGTAGGCTCGATGGGTCTATTAAACCCTGTAAATATGAACACAATCGGCCGACCCCCACCTTCGAACCTTCTGCATGGTTTTCTCGTGGACTAGCTCTTAAAGATTAGTTGCCACGCAACGAACCAACAACACAAGGGACTTCTTTAATGGGCGTTTAGTAATCGAACATATTAACACAATGTACAATTTAATGGATATACAATTACTGAGTTTGATAGTTAGCAACGTGTCCACGGGGCTACTCTCGTCTTTATCAAGCAAATGATATAAAAATGTGAATAGTGGGCAGCAAATATATACAGAATATGCAACACGGATAAAAATCAAATATAATTAAAGCTTAACACCTTTGATCAGGGGCCATTAAGAACTAAAGCCTACACAAAGGAAAACTCTTGCAGGGATTAAACGGGGGGGGGGGGTAGTGAATGCTATTCTTTTAAAAGATCAGTGTATTGACACTATTAATGGAAAACACATTAAACTGAGCTATAGATAAAGAATAATATAAAGAGAAGTGTGTATTTATAAGTGAACAAGAGTGATCGCTGATGCAGGTGTAAAGAAAAATAATAATAAACTAGATCTGTTACTGTCCCATGCAGATGTAAAAGCTTTCATATTCAGCGTCACGTGTCATCGATTATATCAAGTATCTTTTTTTTTAAAAAAAAAGAAAAAATAATTATCAAAATCGGTCAAAACCGTGTAATGTTACAAGTCTAAATATAGTGAGAAAACGTTGCGTCCGGGCAAAGAAGTAATGTGAAAACTAAAAGGAAATAACTGAAACTTGTATTGCTGTTATCGGAATGTCTTGCCGTTCCAGAAAAATGGATCAAGTGGTGTAAAAACGGGACCAGTGAGAAAACGAAATTAAAAAGGGGTGAAAGAACTAAAAAAGGCAGGAAAATATCGAACATTAAATGAGATAACTTTTGAATCAGATTGACCCCAGCTGTTCGAATATTTAGGTTAAATTTAAAAATTTTGAAATAAAAGACCTTTAATACTTAGAAATAATATATTTACGTTTTCTTTTTCTTCCAGATTTATACTCTAATAAAAGTTTTATTCAGGACTTCCAGCTTATTGATTCCAATACTTTTGTTCATTTTTAGAGCTTATTCAGTTTTTTTCACAGCCTAATTATACATTTTACATATTATCGTTTTCAGTACTTAACCAGTTTTGAACAGTTTAGGTCAATCTAATTCAAAAGCTATCTCATTTAATTTTCGATATTTTAATGCCCTTTTTTGCCATTTCGTTTTCTCATCCGTACCGTTTTTACACCGCTTAATTAATCCATTTTTCTGGAAGGGGAAACCATTCCGATAACAGCAATACAAGTTTCAGTGATTTCCCCTTAGTTTTCACATTATTTCGTTGCCCGGTGCAACGTTTCTCACCTTATTTAGACTTGTATCTTTGCGAGGTTTGGGCCGATTTTGATAATTAGTTTTACTTTTTTTAAGATACTTGATATAATCGATGACACGTGACGCTGAATATGAAAGCTTTCATATCTGCATGAGACAGTCACAGATCTAGGTTATTATTATTTTCCTTTACACCTGCATCAGCGACTACTCTTGTCCACTTATAAATATACACTTCTCTTTATATTATTGTTTATCTATAGCTCAGGTTGATTGGTTTTCCATTAATAGTGTCAATACACCGATCTTTATAAATAATAACATTCACCTCCCTTTCATCCCTGCAAGAGTTTTCGGTTGTGTAGGATTAGTTCTCAATGGCACCTAATCAATAGTCTTTTATTTGTTGCATATTCACATTTTTGTATCATTTGCTTGATAAAGACGAGAGTATCCTCGTCGAAACGTCGCTTAGTATCAAACTCAGTAATTGTATATCCATAAAATTGTGCCTTTCTAAACACCGCCTATTCTACTGAATATAACGACGGGAGAAGGCAATTAACGTTAGGAATCACAACAAGGCAATAAATCCACAAAAAACTGTCGTCTACATTACTATTAAATTCTCGAACACAACGTTATTGAATGTAATGTTGTATAAGCAAATTGTGCTTTAATGGGGAGAGTTGGGTGGATGGCTGAATGGTTAGCAAGTGCGCGCTGTATCGTAAACCCCGATACTGGCTTGGTTTCGAATCCCCGGTTGCACGTGACTAAGGGGGGTTGGATGTCCGAATGGTTAGCAAGTGTGTACTTGCTGTATCATAAAGCCTGTCATTGAGACAACTGGCTTGGTTTCGAATCCCCAGTTGTACGTGACTAAGAGGGGTGGGTGGCCGAATGGTTAGCAAGTGTGTGTTGCATCATAAAGCATGTCATTGAGTCAACTGGAGTGGTTTCGAATCCCTAACTGAACGTGACAAGGAGTAGGGTCGTCTGTCCAACCTCGTGGGTTTTCTCCTGATCGTCCGGTTTCCTCCCACTGCTAAAGACCCCTACGCGCAAGCGAATTATTGAAATGAAATTAAACCATGTCAGTCCCGAAATGACCTAGTTTGTGTCCAGTGGACGTTAAACCCCATTTCTCCGTCTCTCTGTACTTTAAGTATACACGATACCAATATATCTATCACGTGGTAATATTAATATCCAATGGGAGTGTACCACCATAGAAAGCCCGTTTGCCCTTTCAGTCATAAAGATTATATATATTCACATTGTAACTTGACCACGAAAGGTTTCTGTTTTCAAGATGTTACAATTATTATTTAATGTGTGCATGTGTTGTGTCATTTGACGTGTGGTCGGTGCTTAGAATCGTGTATTGATTATTTTTACATTAGTTATATGTATAACATATTAGCTACGCTTCAATCGGTATATGTATGCCTATATTAGAATATTTTACATATTTCAATTGGTACATTTATAAACTACTTACTTTTCTTGGAATTCCCATATTCGACGATAACTCATTGTATCAAGTTAAACTAAAAACAATGTAAATTTGTCAAATTATTCAGTGGTAAATGTATCACTGTGAATCTTGTTCGATACAATACAGTCTGACAACAGACATAACAAATAGTCTCGAATAACCAACCACACAAGATTTCTATTGATTTGTTGAACAGGCGAAATTTCTATTCATAGCTATAATATGTAATTCAATTTCTATGTTATTTGCGTGCATGTCGCGACCTTGACCTTATAACGTGAAGACCTGCATGTCACTGACAGCTGATCAAAATGAGGGTTGACGCGTTATTTATGTTTTTGTCTATTTATCATGATAAATCTTTGACGACACCCTCACCCCCACCCCGCACACACACGAAATAATGAAATGTGGTTTAACATCCTACTGTTCTGGATACAAACCCAACCTACAAATAAATCAAAGTTGTATAAATAGGTGTGGGGGGGGGGTAAATCGAAAATTTTCGACCTGCTACACGAGGACCTATTCAATTTATGTGGTATGATGTAATCGTCATGTGTGAAAAACATTCTGGGGATCAGACCCCTCTAACCCCCCTGTACATACCCCCTGAAGGTACCTACCCCTATTTTCACCACAAAATAGCGGTTTTTGGCGTAATAGGCCACAGAAATATGCCAAAGGTGGTTTGTATGTTGTCTTTTGATACGTTTTTAATGATGCTGAATCTGATTATTGACTTTAGAATTATTTGCGATATTCCAAAATGGCGGCTAAAATTGCCTCCATTTTGCCCGAGCTCTTTGCTTATTTAACGTATATGGCTTGTAATATTTCTTTTTATAGGTTTTCGTTGCTGCAAAGTCTAAATCGCAACATTTGTGTACTTTCAGATGTTGTTATCGTAGGTTTTTTTTTTGCTGAAGATCAAGTTGGCGTTTTTGATAAGCTGTACATGTTGAGGGGTACACATGGGACGACATCACTGTACACTACGATAACAACATCTGAAAGTACACAAATATTACGCCAATGTGCGAATCGTGCATGGGATGAGACAACTGCAGTGCATACGTGTACATCTAGTTAATCTAATTACATGATAGACACAATTAGAGGCACAAACATACAGACATCACCATTACATGGAGATCATATTAGCATATTAAGCACTAAATTTGAGCTTTTCTCAAGTTGTCAACTGATTATGTATGAGGTTGTTCAAAATGGCGGCCATGCTTGTATCCGCCATCTTGAATATCCCCCATATTAGATGGCCGAAACTATATTTCGAGATCCGATTCAGATTTAGCAGCATCGAAAACCTACAAAAAATATATTACAAGCCATACATTAGAATTAAACAAAGATCTCCAGCAAAATGGGGGTCATTTTGGTCGCCATTTTGAATTTCAGCCATTTTGAAATATCGAAAATAATTATAAAGTCAATAATCAGACTCAGCATCATTAAAAACTTATAAAAAGACAACATCCAAACCACGCTTGACATATTTCTGTGAACTATTACGCCAAAAACCGATATTTTGGGGTGGAAATTGGGGTAGGAATTTTCATGGGATATGTACAGGGTGTTAGAGGGGTCCGATTTGTTGAAAAATCAGTATAGTAGGCCTCATGTTTCTAAGGGCTCTTCGACCGAAAGTAAAATTATCCCCCCCCCCTTAGTATAAATGCAATGAAATGAGGTTTAACGTCCTACTGTTCTGCTCCGATTGGGCTAATGAAGACGGGCATACGCGATACAGTGTGATATGAGGGAATTTTGCCCGGGCAGCAGCACTACGGTCTACTCTTATATCGATTTCCAACTGTCAAAGGATCTTTAACATGCACACCAATGTATTTTTCGTCCCATTCGAACGACTAGGCATCTGTCCTTGTCAGGCCCTCCTTCTGCATCACTGACAGGGGGAAATCACGGCCAATGCAGGGATCGAACACCCCTCGCTCAAAGTCTTGCTTACAATCTTGAATATAAACATTAAATTAGTGATAAAAAATATTGCTGGGGGCGGAAACTCCCGTGGAAATGGACAATTCCTGGAAATCCGCACCATGTCGGCTTCCAAAGGGACGCAACTCCACCACAAATATGGGTACAGACCACTGTTAATGTCATCGAGTGACTAGTGTGTATAATTAGACTTATATGTATAATTTGAAATGCAGATGTTATTTTTGAAAGTTTAATTAATACGGTCCATTATAATTGACTTCATTACAGTTCCATCATGAATGCTAAGGAGCACAAATTGACAAAGAGTCCTGAGATTAAATTATTTACATTTTTATGCCTAGGAGAGTGTATCTTGGGAAGAAAATATATTTGTGCCTGTTGCAAAAGTTATTATCTATAATTTATCAAATTCATATATAATACATAATTTATTCCTTAAATGTTATCAGATAAATAAGTAGCTGTTTTTCTTTCTGAGTGTGTTATAGTTTATTGCTCTACCCAGTTAATAGTTTTAAATTTATCAGAAATTATGCATACACGAACAATACCATTTTGGCATGGATAATAATATTGCTGTGCTGTCTATATTTTTGTTATTTTATTTATTATTTTTTTTTTGGGGGGGGGGCATTATTAATATTTTTATATTATGTTATTTTTAATATTCTGACACAGTCAGTTAGCTACATAAATGTTTGATAAATAGTTTTATTTTACTAGTTTAGGTTTATTTAAATTATTTTTATTTTATCGGGTGCTAGTGGTGTTGGGGCAGGGAGGAGAGTATTATAAATTTTATGATATAGAAATATGGGTATATGGATAAATAATTTTATATTATGTATTTATTTATGTCTTTCTTTTTTTAATATTTTGTTAACATGTACTTTTGTGTTATTTTTAGTGTTTGAATAATCAGAAACAAAGTCTTGTTTAAGTATGTTGATTCTATTGTATAATATTGTAAATGATTATGTCTAATTTATACCCTAAAGTTAAAGTTTACATACTTTTTTAATCTTCTGTACCGTTATTACAAACATTATAAAATAAAGTCTTAGGGCTATATGTGAAGTGTTTGCATGGTTGTGTTGGTGAGTAAATCTGTAGGACTTTTGGTTATTGAGATACGGAGTGGGGTTGGCAATTGAAGCAAAATGGCCAATTTCGCAAACAAGGGTTATGCCATTTTGCGTTACTAAATGGACTGTACCTCAGTCAATTCTGCACCGATTTTGATAAACTTGGTGTTGTTACAATACTGAGATGTACAGCTTTCAGACAATATCATAGAGAAAAAAATAATATCTAAAGAATAGCTGCCGGTCGCTAGTTGTATGTATAACATATATTAAGTGATACAATTGCTACATGTATAACATTAAAAACCAACTTACTTTTCTTTGACTCACTGTGATTTACGCCATTTCTCTGTTTCACGCTCACTCATTGTAACAAGTTAAACTGAAGACAAATGTAAATAAGTTAAATTATACTAGCGTGTACCAAACTCAAGGGCAGTTAACTCTGTTTGGCTTAATATTTGGTCCAAAAATTCGTCATGATTTTTAGCGGATAAGTAGGTATCGAATTACGTTTGACCATACCTTTATTTTTATTGGCGGATGGTGTAACTTGGCGGGAGATGTTCGGGAGAATGTTGGGCTTGTAGAATATGACAATTAGACCCGTATCAGGTGAGTGGAATGATTTTTTCAGGAATTTTAAAAAGTCCAAATATTTTTCATTTCTTTACGTAGGCATATTCCAACATAATTTTACGATTTTATGATACTTTAGTGAATAGTCTATTCATAAAAAATTAAAAACCGAATTGTCATGGACGTAATCATGCGTTAAATTGAGAATTAAGTAAAAATACAGCGAATAACGGTAAACCGGAAGTTAAATATCCACCATGGATGCCTATGGTGAGCGCTGTCGCTATTTGTTTTCATTCTGTAAAAACGTGCTTATTCTGTCTTTTTTACATAGATTGGTTACAACATGGCTTCGAAAATAAATCCACCCATGTTTATAATAAATAATGATTTAATTTTAGCCGATATTATTTGATCTGTAGAAAATGGACCGAAGAAGCCGACCCGATAAAAAGGCATTATTATTGACGGACATAAAGATACAGCACGTTTTTTTAAAAGCAGAATTCTATATGATGTCAATGTTTACATATTGTACCAAAAAAAAAATATTTCACATAGAAACTACAGTTAAATGTCAGGCCAACGTAGTGTCACTGACATAGAACATAATGTCATGCAATATTGTTTTAAATTGTAAAAGTAATAACTTTGTCACTAGTAATAGTAGTAATTATCAGTGGGTATAAAAACCAATCCTTTGCACTGGTTATATTTTTCTATGAAAGCTGTTTACGATAGACTCTGAAGCAGAGGCCTCATGCATTCATATCAAAAATTGTTACCCAAACCAATTGATAAACAAAAATAGAAACAAGCTAGCAAAAAACAATTATTGTTTGAAACTTTCCAAATATTATTATACAATACCAATATTGTTATTTTTTTAATATAAATAACCATTATCTATTTATTATTATATAATACAATATATTGTTATTATTTTATATAAATAACTATTATCTATTTATTTTTTTGATTTATTAAGAATTAAATTGAATTGAATTGTTTTTTTATTTGTTGGATGAAATCTTAAAAAGCCTTGTTGTAATTTTACTATTTAATATCTATTTTCAGGTATGGGTAAACAAAGCAGTTGCATAAGAAACAAATTTTACTTTCTTACAATTTCATTCTTTTTCAATTAAAAAAAAAATGTTAACTTTTAATAAATCATATTAAAAGTATTATATGGTTAGATTCAGTTTCCAAGGTGTAGGGTCAACTGCCCACCTCTTTAATTTTCTCTGCAGCATCCCCATGGTGGTGTATGTTAGTCCCAAAATGACACAGTCTGAGTCAAGTGGATTTATAACCCTCTCTGCACATCTTTCTTTCTATTTATCCATGTATCTTCCTTTTTCCCTGCTTGAATGCATATTTTAGGATTTGTATGATGGGCGCAATGTTTGATAAGGAGAAATAGCAAACAATCATCAATTTTAAGCCTTACCATGGTCATTGAGAATCATTTTTTCTGCTAAAAGGGGGTCTTATTTGTTATCTGAATGATTGTAAATTTTATAAGGAGAAACAAAACTATGATTATACCAAGTTTCATGTTAATTCCTTGGAAAATAAATTTTTTACATTGCACTGAAGTCAAATTACCACTTTTTGGACCAGATTTCGATTTTTGACCGAAAAAACAAAATTAATAAAAATTGAATATTTCAAAAAGTATAAGTCCGATTCTAGAAATTTAAACGGTTTTGAAATTCTAATGTTTGGGCAATTACTTCTGCCAAGTTGGTTGGTACATGCTAATTATACCGTGGTAAATTGGTCACATCAAATCTTGCTTAGACATATACCAAGTCTCGTATAAACATAAAAACTAACGTTGAAGGATTTCACATGTCTGGGTGAACAGGATAAAATTCTATGTATAGCTAAAGTATGTCATTCAATTTCTAGGAAACACTATTCTTAGAATGTAAAGTGAAAATGAAAGTACAATATTGACTGGAGTAAGACTACTAAATAGTCACCTTGCATTCGTCAATGTGAATTTCACAGGACATAGATGGGCTCTGGTCATTTTATATCGATAAGTGTGGAGTGTTTATAAAACTTTTGTTACACCCTCCCACACATCCGCTCACAACGACGCACACAGACACAAACACACATTAAAACTTGAACTTACTACAGTTCAATTTGGATTTGGAAAATGTGTGTGATAATAATCAATAACATGCGTGTTCATAGCGCAACACAAATGAGTCGAACAAAAATAAAAGTTACTACTCTTAATAAGATATTTTTTGTGTGGAAGGAAGGGGGTTTGGGTGTGTGAAAATCCACCACACCACCATCTGGGCGTATAAAACGTCAAATATTCTCTGACGTGTTTTAAAAACAGGATAAAATTTCCAATCCTTTAATATTCCGAGTAACTTCATGAATAATTGTCAAAAATCTAAACTCTGTAAAGTGCGGAAAAGTATGATAATCCATTGCTTTTATCAGCAGGGGCAATAACCCTGGAAATAAATAGGTACATCCTTCACTAAACGCCCACAAATCACCAATGATTTCCCCATCGGAATTAATGTTAATTCTCTTTGACCGGTTCTAACTTGGATAGAAGGTATGGGGTTCTTCTTGAAAAACTTCGAGATGCACAAGCTAGAAGTAGAAACAAATAAACATGCAATTTTCGGACCTTCATTAAAATCTAACAACATCTCAACACCCCCACCGCCGTACACACACGATATAATGAAATGTGGTTTAACATCCTACTGTTCTACTCCTGGGCTAATGAAGACAGGTATACGCCATACAGTTTGCTATGAGGGAAATTTTGCCCGGGCAGCAGCACTACGGTCTACTCTTATATCGATTTCCAACTGTCAAAGGATCTTTTACGTGCACGCCAATGTGTATACGGGACCTTAGTCGGGATATAAATACCTGCATTCTCGGTACCACCAGTGGTCTGTTCCATTCCACTATACTCTGGTTTCATTTACGTATACAACTCTTCAACCACTAAAAATCGGATGTCACATTGTCCTTTAGCACAGTGGCGCGGACACAGTCTATTTCATTGCAAGGGCGGGGTTGATATACCTCCTGTTTCGAAACAATTTCATCAACCGCAATCTTCGCTACATTGCAACTAATAACACGCTACAGCCATCATAAAATGTCTATATATTATGAATACAATTGTTTAGCCCTCGTCCCCACACGATAGTACATATACTAAAATTGGAACGATACAGAGTAGATTAGCATGGACCCTGCGCAAGGTATGACACGCAAATTCGTGAAGCGTTCCATATTTTTTAAAAGTAAAAAAGAGAAAGAGGAAAAAAAGGGAGAGAAAAAAAAAGGTCGGCCACATAGATCAAAAATGAAATGAAATGGAGTTCAACATCCTACTGTTCTGCACCTAACCTGGGCTAATTGAAGACGGGCTTACGCCATACAGTGTGCTACGGCCTACTCTTATATCGAATTCCAACTGCCAAGGGATCTTTTACGTGCATGTCAATGTGTAGACGGGGCCTCGGTTTTTCGTCCCATCCGAACGACTAGACAGCTGTCTTTGTCAGGCCCTCCGTTCTACATCACTGGCAAGAGGAAACCACGCCTGAAAATCGAAATGAACTTTCTCGGCCAATGAAGGGATCGAACACACGACCTCTAGGCTATCGAGCCAGCGCCCTACCCACTTAGCCAGGTGATCCCACACACATAGATCAGGGATGGGTCGAGTTCAGTTTGAACTGTATATTATACATGTGGGTTGTATTACTGATCAAGATAAAACATGCCACGATGTTCGTCAAATGGTAAATGATATTGAAAAATATTTGAAGACTCCAGGGGAAAACTTGGTGATGTCCCGTTTGCTGACTTCTAGGTGAATGGAAATTTCCAGTTTAAACACTTCAGTTTGGAAGAGCTTTCTTTTAAATATTGCAAGTTTCTATGAAGAATCATGCATTTAGTGAGAACATATAAGCTGGTGCACACTCCCATAACATTCCTATGGTGTATTTTGATTTTACTGACCATGGCTTGAACATAACCAGCTTTTCCCTTTTATGCCTTTCAAAAACACCTCTGTAGAGAGTGGCATGTTCAGTTGTTCCATAAAATATTTATGGAGAAGAATGAATGTACCAAGTGGTAAAATCAAACAAAATCATAAATGTGGACATCACCAGTTTTTCCCCTGTGGCCTTCATTTGCGTTTTCTTAACATAGTGACACGCCATTAATCATATAATTCAAGAGGTTTTATTCTTTAAAGTCTTTCAGTTGATTTCTACATTTAGACATATTCAAGTTGTACATAAAGAAATATTGCGATTTATTGAAGCTGTGCACAAAGACATAACCTTGCCCTCGCCCAGACTAAGCGTCTGATGGATTCTATGTGGTCATATATGGATTGATAAAGAAATATTGCTCGCACAGCGGCGTTTCTGCCAACACTTAATCGAATTTCCGCTTTCAACGTCTTATTCACTGTGCATTTATAGAAACTATCATTCAAGAATTAAATGTGGGCTGTATTTTCACCATAGATATTAGAGTATATCTGTGTTCAGACGATTGTTGTAAAATGTATAATCGGAAATTGTATACACTTTAGACTATATTTAAAGTGGAATGCTGATTTTCATTAAGAAATACAGAGTCAATTTCTATTCAAATACAAAATATCGGTACACATTTTCTAATATAAACTCCTCAATTGAAAAGTAACATAAAACTAAATGATTCGATAAGCATACGATAATAAAAGAAGTACTGTAGATCTTAGCGAATAGATAAGACTGGATAACCTGATCTAATTAGTCAGAATCGCTCCTATGTCACCTCCTCCTAACCTGAATAACCCACCACGTAGGAACAAGCCTTACGTCACGTAGGGCAGGTTAATCAGTTTGTGTAGATCCCAAATTGGACCCAAGTTTTTGCAACATGAGGGCCGTAGGGCGTATACATTTATTATTTTGTTTTTTAAAAAAAAATATTTTATAACCTCTTCCCTAACCCTTATCGTCCTAACCATAACCCCAAGGTACAAATACACTCATTAATATGCAGGGCGGCCATATTGGTTTCAGCTTTGGTCCAATTTGAGTTGGCGTGTTTACTTTAAGACGATAAAGTGCCGTATCCACCTCGTAGACAAAGATTGTGGAAAGCTGATTAAATTTACAGATACCAGTTGGAATAAGGTTGTTTTAAGTTTTTAAAAATGGACTAATCTTGTTGGAACCGAGCTAAAAGTGTGCCAACAATATAAAGATGTATTTGATGGTAAGTTTATCAACTAAATCAAACTAAAATTGAAAGTAGAGTCGCCATTTTATTTTTCCGCGAAACACAATTTTTTTTTTTGTTGTTTACATTTTAAATTAAATATTCTTAATGATAGGCGGATTAAATTTTATAGACACCTGTACTCATCACAAATGCTCGGGACTGTACAACGCAATGGGAGCTTACGTCCGTATATAATATTTCTTGTTTGTTATGGAAGACCAAACAGCTCTTTATTCAGTGTTCTTAGTTCTTAGTTCTTAATTCATAGTCCTTAATTCTTACTTCTTCATTTGTTGTCGTATTTCGACATTTGTACACGAAAATTAACATTTGTATCTTAAAATCAATATTTGTTTCACAAATCAGACATTTGTCATATCAGATTTGTAAAATGTATTTTAATATAAGATAATTATTTCTTAGAAAATCAAAAAATTAATCGATATTTACATTTCATCAGAGAAATACAACGAAAAACAAATCTCGAACAACAAATTTCAAAATACAAATCTCCAAATACAAATCTTGCAAAACATTTTTCTATAAACATTTCTCCAAAAACATTTCTCCAAAAACATTTATTCAAAAACATTTCTCCAAATACATTTCTCCAAAAACATTTCTCCAAATTCATCGAACCGGAACATTAAGACGCCATACAATAAGTCACCATACAATGATGGGAATCGAGTATAAGCACATGTACAATTAGAACAATCGCTCGGTGACCGCGACGCTAGTGAAACGACCCTTTGGCAGATGGAATTCGATATAATAGGCCGGAACATTATGAGGACACGAGCGGAAATCAATCTGGCATACAATAAGTCACCAAACAATAAAGAGGAATCGAGCAAGCACATAACAATTAAACTCGTACAATGATCAAGACTTTAATGAAAGCATTAAAATTTGCGTGTATTGTTTCTATATATAAATATATTGGTTGATATGATCTAGCATTAAATATAATGAATTTAAAGTAGACATACATGTCGTTGGATCAACTAAAGAGGACTTTGTCCTAGTAACATAGCCGATACTCGTACATTCAAAGAGCGATAGACAAATACTTTCACGAGAAGCATTACACGACAACTGGAATTTCGTGTTATGGCTGGTATTTTGACGTTAAAAACCCTCCCCACCCCCATTTGTTAGACCCCCATTTGTTAGTGTCAGTCTATGTTTTTTTCTTTTTGCACGTTATGTACATGTAAATATAAATTTACATTTTGTAGCAAGCAAAAAACATACTTTTCAGCGGGATATAAAAACGGAGTTTAACGTCCCTCTGTTCTACTCCGAACTTGGCCAATGAAGACGGGTATAGGCTGTGCTATGAGGGAAATTCTGTCCGGACAGCGACACTTCGGCCTACTCTTATATGGAATTCCACCTGTCAAGATAACATTTACGTGACGCGAATGTGTACACGGGGCCTCGGTTTTTCGTCCCATCCGAACGACTACGCAGCTGTTCCTGTTAGGCCCTCGGTCCTGCATCACTGACAAGGGGGAATCACGCCGGAAAATCTGTATGAACTTATTCCCAGGTACATTCATGAAAACATGATTCAGAAGAGGTAAACACTCTTTCGTTTGGGCGAAGAAGGGGGGGGGGGCGTCGAATAAATAAAACGTACGCGCTTTATCATAAGGTCTGTCATTGAGTCAATTGGCGTGGTTTCGATGTAC
The DNA here is from genome assembly GCA_036850965.1 of Patella caerulea. Taxonomy (NCBI): domain Eukaryota; kingdom Metazoa; phylum Mollusca; class Gastropoda; family Patellidae; genus Patella; species Patella caerulea. The sequence goes on along the minus strand of JAZGQO010000015.1, from coordinate 32,251,865 downwards.
CTGACAAGGAGTAGGGACGCCTGTCCAATCTCGTGGGTTTTCTCCGGGGCCTCCGGTTTCCTCCCGATGCTAAAGACCCGTACGCGCAGGCTAATTATTGAAATGAAATTGAAACATATGTTAGTCCCGAAATGACCTAGTTGTGTCAAGTGATTGTTAAATTCCTGCCCCCCCCCTCTCTTTGAACAAAGGAATACGTCGCTATCAGACAAAGCCTAATTTCTGAAAATAGACTAGTTTCAATTTATATTCGTTATCGAAGGCCCGGTCCGATTAGCCGTTCTAAGCACGTGGTTTCGCTAGAGAAATGAAATGAAATGGGGTTTAACATCCTACTGTTCTGCTCCTAAACTGGGCTAATGAAGACGGACATATGCCATACAGTGAACTATGAGGGAAATTTTGCCCAGGCAGCGGCGCTACGGCCTATTATATCGAATTCCAACTGCCAAGCGGTCGTTTCACTAGCGTCGCGGTCACCGAGCGATTGTTCTTATTGTACATGTGCTTATACTCGATTCCCATTATTGTATGGTGACTTATTGTATGCTGTCTTAATGTTCCGGTTCGATGAATTTCGAGAAATGTTTTTTGAGAAATGTATTTGGAGAAATGTTTTTGAAGAAATGTTTTTGGAGAAATGTTTTTGAAGAAATGTTTTTGGAGAAATGTTATTGGAGAAATATTTATAGAAAAATGTTTTGCAAGATATGTATTTGGAGATTTGTATTTTGAAATTTGTTGTTCGAGATTTGTTTTTCGTTGTATTTCTCTGATGAAATGTAAATATCGATTAATTTTTTGATTTTCTAAAAAAATAATTATCTTATATTAAAATACATTTTACAAATTTGATATGACAAATGTCTGATTTGTGAAACAAATATTGATTTTAAGATACAAATATTGATTTTAAGATACAAGATTAATATTTTAGTGTACAAATTTCGAAATACGACAACAAACGAAGAAGTAAGAATTAAGGACTATGAATTAAGAACTAAGAACACTGAATAAAGAGCTGTTTGGTCTTCCATAGTTTGTTGTCATTGCTGTGTGCAAGTTACGATAAATAATAATAATGTTCGTTGACATTCACATTGTATAGTCTCGTTATATAGTTCATAGATAGGTTTGTTTTAAAATCGATAGCATTCACGCTAGCCTTTGGGGTTTTATTTTATTAACCCCAGATTGTCTAAGTGTCTTTTCACAAATCAAGTGCAAACAGGTGGCAGTGTCTTATTGTTTTTCATAAAAGAAAAGTGATTTTTATTATGGATATTTGTTGCCACCTAAATTCTTCTCTCAGGTTCTAATTTCCTTATTTTGTTTATGTGTGCATTATATTAGGAGTATGTTTGTATTTATGGGGAATAAAGATGATGCACTATGGGTTTATGGCTATCATTCCAAGTGTTATTCGAGATTCACAGACAGAACAAAGATTGTACGAGCTACTAAAAGAGTTGCATTAGACTACAGCCTGGTGAGAGCAAACGAGTGATGAGTCAATCCACGTCTAGACAAGGTTTGCGATCAGCCTCCACTAAATCATTAACCACCCTAGCTGTCCACCTGCGAGGACATGTCTTGCCTCCTGTCGTGTATTGAACCGTAAAGGGGATTAGCCGGCTTTTCAGACACTTGTAAAACGGAGTTACAAACTCAAGCACATGTTTATTTCTAGAACGGAAATGGGTACATCGAGCATGCGCAGCAAACATACATAGTATAAAATATGGACATGGATTTAGATCAAGAACATAAACATAACATCCCTCCCCCTTTAAGTTGAAACAATATCAAACTTTGAATCTGGAAAAGTTCCTTTTTAAAATGTTCAAACTTTCAAAATTATTTTACAAGTCCACTTTTTAAATTATTTTACAAGTCCAATCTTGCAGGTTTTTTAATTACACGACTAGAACGACGCACAATCTCAGGACTCGGAGTAGATCGGTCATCAGGTTGAGGTGGAACTAATAGTTGTTCTGGTATGCGAGAATTAATCTCAGGACTTTCTATGGACGGTTCAAGTGGAGCTGAAGGTTTACTAGTGTTGATAGGCAGTGGCGGTGAAGGAATGGTTAACAATGGCGGCACAGGAGTTCCAAGTTCTGGGTTTGGTGCTCTTTCTTCGTCAGGATAACGCTTACGAAGATGATCCTGGTGTCGACGCCAAATGCGACCATCAACCAACTTTACACTGAATGTTACTGGGCCTAGCTTTTGTTCAATAACACCAGATAACCATTTTGGCTTCCCTTGGAAATTTAGAGTCCACACAGTGTCTCCAACATAAAATACACGACCCACAGCGTGCGAGTTGTGATGTTGTACATCATATTCTTGCTTTGTGAGGACACGATTTTGCATTGACGGCAAAACAAGAGCAAGTCGCGTCTTCGGTCTTCTTTTAAATAGTAGTTCAGCTGGTGATTTTCCAGTTGTTGTTTGTGGCGTCACCCGATACGAGAGCAAAAGACGATAGAGTCGATCTTCCAGATTACCAGTCGACTTTTTAAGTCCAGCTTTAATGGTCTGTACAGCTCGTTCTGCTAAACCGTTACTTGCAGGATGATAGGGTGAGCTGGTTATGTGTTTGATACCATTTATTTTACAAAACTCTTCAAACTGGCTACTGGTGAAACAGGTACCGTTGTCGGATACTATTGTACATGGCAGTCCTAAAGTTGCAAACGTTTGTCGTAACTTTGTTAGTGTGATGTCTGTCGTCGAAGACGATACAACATGAGCGTCAATGTACTTGCTGTGAGCGTCTGCAATGACGAGTATCATTCGCCCTTCAAAGGGACCAGCGTAATCAATGTGAATACGATGCCATGGCTGTCCCGGCCATTCCCATGGATGTAAGGGTGCAACTGGAGGTGTGCTTGCGTGTACTTGACATATTTCACACTCTTTTACCTTTTTCTCGATTTTCCATCCATCCCGGGCCACCAAATGTAAATGCGGGCAAGTCCTTTCATGCGGACCATTCCAGGATGACATTCATGTAACTCGTTGAGCAAGCGATCACGGGCTTGTGGTGGGATGACAGCACGAGTTCCCCACAACAACACTCCTTGTTCTACACTAAGTTCATGTTGTCTGTTGTTGTATGGACTGAATTCAGGTGTGTTAGCGATGTTGTCTCCTGTCACAATGGCTTGCCGAACTTGAGATAGGATAGGGTCTCTACCAGTCCACTGGCTAATCAATGGTGCTGTAACTGGTGTCTCATTCAATAGTGACATGGTTAAAACAGTTTCTACCGGAACAGGTACATGAGCAACTGGTGTAGGTAAGGGAAGTCTGCTTAATCCATCTGCATTAGCATTACTATCACCACGTTTATAGCACAAATGGTATTGGTAGTTTGACAGTGTTAAAGCCCAGCGTTGTATTCTTGCACTAGCCATTGGTGAAATCAGACGATCTTCTTTTAGAAGTCCCAGCAGTGGCTTATGATCAGTCTGTATAGTGAAATCCTTTCCATACAGGTATTTGTGAAATTTATTTAATCCAAACATGATAGCCAGACCCTCTCGGTCAATATGGGCATAGTTTTTCTCGGCAGGTGCCAGTGATCTAGATGCATAAGCGACTGGTTTATCGGATCCATCTTTCATTTGGTGAGAGAGAACAGCCCCAACTCCGTATGGGGAGGCATCGCAACTAAGTATCAGTGGAAGGTCAGGGTTGTAGTGTACAAGAACACTTGAAGACTGTAAAAGCTCCTTTGACCTGTCGAACGCGTTTTGTTGATCTTTCCCCCAATGCCAAGGTTCCTCATTACGTAGTAACTTATACAGTGGTGCAAGTACCGAACTTAAGTTATCCATGAACTTATGGTAGTAGTTAATCAATCCGAGATAACTCTTTAACTCTGTGACTGATGTAGGTAACGGTGCATTTTGAATAGCGGTGACCTTTTCATTTGTTGGGTGAATGCCATCTTTGTCGAGTTTGTGACCTAAACCTTCACATGTAGGCTGTAGAAATTTACATTTCTTATAGTTTACTTTCAGGCCAGCTTCTTGTAGACGGCTCAAGACGGTTAATAAGTTGACACGTGCTTCGCGGTATGTTCGTCCAGACACTATGATGTCATCAAGGTAAACGATCACCATGGGGATTCCTTGGATAACTTGTTCCATAATTCTCTGGAAAATACCTGGTGCGGAGGATACACCATAACAGAGACGAGTGTACGAGAACAACCCCTTGGTTGTGCTAATTGTTGTCAGTTTCTGTGAAGCGTCATCAAGACATACTTGTTGGTATGCATGGCTCAGGTCTAATTTCGAGAAACAAACACCTCCTCTTAAGTCAGCATACAAGTCATCGATGTTGGGAATTGGATGTCTGTCAACCTTCGCAGCAGTATTCACGGTTAAACGGTAGTCACCACAGATCCTGACATCACCATTGGAGCACCCCACTCAGAGAATTCAACGGGTTTCAGAATACCCTCATTAACGAGTCGATCGTGTTCAGCTTCTACTTTAGCTCTCATCGAAATAGGTACCAGACGTGGCTTGAAATATCGAGGCTTCACATCTTCATCAACATGCAGCTTTGCTTTCACATTTTCGTTTTCCGAGACCAGGTTCAAATAGTTCAGGAAACATACTGGCAAAATCCTCGCTATCAAGTTGGTGCAGATTGATGAAATTCAAATTTAAGTGCTCAAGCCAGTCACGTCCAAGTAGATTTGGTCCATCCCCCTTTACAATGAGGCATGGTAATTTGATTGCCTTATCTTCGTGTACAACATTTAACATAATACGACCTTCAGGTTGCATGGCTTCACCAGAGTAAGTACGTAGAACAGGTAGATTATCAGTTTCTATTTGTAACTGCTGTCCATTTCCTCGCAAGAGCTCTACTTGTTGTGTGCTGATTATAGATACACTAGCACCTGTATCTATCACCATCATGGTAGGTATATTGTTCAGTGTCAAAGTACAACAGTAAGGTTTCACATTAATGTTGGCTGTTTCAGTTCGATACAAACTCAAATGTTCATATTCATCGTAAACTGGTTGCATATTAACAGATTCACTAGTCTTTGAAAGTTCTGTTTCCATGTAGTGCGTTGACTTAGATGAAGTGTCTGTACTTCTGCAAACACTTGAGAAATGATTGCGTCTTTTACAGTTGTGGCATGTTTTTCCCCATGCCCTACAGCGTCTACGATGGTGAGGGGGTCCCCCACAGCCTGAGCAGGTATTGGTAGGGGCGGCATTGTTACTTTCATTTCGGCACCTTGTACTTTTATGTGCCCCCTTTTGAGGAAAACGGAAACTGTCAGGGTTGTGCTGTACGGAGAAACGACGATTACCAGTACCTGGATTATTATTGACATTTATCGCATTCACTGTAGATGCAGGCCTATTACTCACTGGGTTGAGCATAGCCATAGTTTGTAATTTCGTAGCTTCTAGTGTTCTACCATACGTCAATAAATCAGCAAGCGTAATGTTGGCGTTGGTCAACCCTTTGTCTCTGACCTTTTCATTGAGGCATTTCTGTATTATTTGTGACTTCATTTCCCTCGCTGTGTCAGTAAAATTACAATATTATTTGCTGAGAGATGTAAGGCGAGCATTAAATTTGTCCAGCGATTCACCTTGGTGCTGCGTTGCCTGTCTGAAGACGAAAATCTCGTATTCGGTATTGCGTTTAGGAGCGAAATAGTTCTGCAGCTTCTCTTTTGTTCTAGCGAAATCGTCGCCGTCGGCAACTCCAACAGACTCGCTCAGATCAAATACTTCTTCCCCTGCAAGGTGTAGAAGCATGGCTTTCTTGCGTGCGTCAGCCTTGACGTCCTTTGCGATGAGGAAATTGTCAAAGCGTCTGACCCATTTTTCCCAGCGTGTGCCAGCGTTGTCGGCGAGTTCTAAGTTGAAGGACGGGAGCATTTTCTCTCCTTCCATTATGCAGTGGGTTCGGACGTAGTCCTCGTCGCCAATTATGTCGTGTATTGAACCGTAAAGGGGATTAGCCGGCTTTTCAGACACTTGTAAAACGGAGTTACAAACTCAAGCACATGTGTATTTCTAGAACGGAAATGGGTACATCGAGCATGCGCAGCAACCATACATAGTATAAAATATGGACATGGATTTAGATCAAGAACATAAACATAACACCTCCTGTGTGCATTATCTGCAAAAAAGTACCTTTGTTCTACAGGTATCAGAATAAGACTGTCTCCGATAAGCTGGTTTTAGCAGAAACTAAAGATGGGGTAAGTTTTTATTATTTGTTCAACTGTTGTGATTTAATATTGTCCCCCACCCTCCTTTCCTGGCTATGTCCAGTGTTACGTAGTGGAATAGGCCCATCGGCCCTCCTCAGTGTGTCGTAAAAGGCGTTTATTGGGGAGAGTGGTCGGGTGGCCGATAGGAGTTATCTATCAGTCTGTCATCAATAGAGTCGAGGGTACGACTACGAGTCTCATTCTCTGCGATCTCAGTGAAAACGTGTGGGGGTAGCCTATCCGAACACGCAGGGTTATGTACATGTATTTACCAGGTCTGCTAAAAGTTGTCTAGTTCATTGTTAATAGTAGGTTGCTCCATACAAAGCCTATTACACACATAAAAACTGTTGCGTAAAGAATTTTGTGGGTTTTTTTTATTTATGCATATGTAATCAGAAAACGAATATGCATTCTACTTCTAGTTGGTTTATGATATCCATGATATTTACAATTTTCCATATCTTTTTAGGGCGACTTAGAGAAGCAGCAATTAAAAAGAAGATGAAACCATTCTCAGGCACATCAGAGATTAAGACTGTGTTGCTGTTGAAGTTAGGCACCATCTACGATGCTACAAGGATTATGTTCGATTTCTAACAAGAAAACCAACAGTTCAGTCGTCAGGGTAAGTTTATTTCATACTTGTAGTAGTTGTTGTGTCCTTGTGGCTTGTTGTTATATCTATTTTATATCATAGGCCTACATAGGCAACTAGTGGGTGGGAAGGGATTTATATAGCCAAGTGGTTACAAAAAGGTCTGTCATCAATTGACTTGAGTTCGAATCCCATTATCAGCGACCTAGGAGTAGCCGATTTACTCTATACTCTATAGTATTAGTAGTGCTGGTATCTTTGATGGCAAGTGAATTGGCACAAAATGACCGGTTTGTGGTGTCCAAATGCACTAAAACAAAGTACACCCGTTCTAAGAATATGTGAACATTTTTACTAGCACTTTTACTAGTTTTGAAATGTTTTAAATTACAATACACAGACATGATTTATATCTATTTTAATCTTTAAAAAATAATATATCACTAGATAAAGATGAATACATATGTACATACTTTTCCAATTTTTGATTTTAGTATTTTGTTTAACTGTTTGTTTTACCTGTATTTTACATACTAACTACATGTATAATATTCAACTACTTTTATGTACAGATTTAATTGAATTATTATTTTAACAAAACAAAGGGTTTGCTGTATTTTAAACTAGTTTTGAAATGTTGTTTTTAATTACAATACACAGGCATGATTTATATCTTTAAAAGATAATCAAACAATATATCTAAAGATAAATAAATGTGTAAATACTTTTCCATTTGTTGATTTTAGTACTTTGTTTAACTGTTTGTTTTATATGTTTCTATATTTTACATTTTAACTATTTAAGCACTAATTATTGCACAACTGTTACAGCAAGATTTAAATAAATTATTGATATAACAGTTATTAAAAATTTAAAAAATAATTTCTGTATTTTAAAAAAAATATTGATATTGAAATGTTGTTGTAAATTGCAATACACAGGCCTAATTTATATCTATTTAAACCTTTAATACTTCCATTCTTTGTTTGGTGATAGGGTGGGTTGCCAAGGCGGAAATTTGGTCTTTGTTCAATATTATAGGTCATTTATGATACGAGTTATCTCCCCTTATACCCTTTTACCTGGGACCTATCTTTGAAATATCACGTTTATGTATTGTTTATCACGTTATGTCTATGCAATTATCAAATTTATGTATGATTTCTGATAATAAATTAAATTCAATATCAATACAATCACGCTGTATTTTCATAAATAGAAAAAAACATGCTACGATGTGCAACATTACTGCTTTGAGGGCGCTTATAATTTGTCCTGTGCAAATACAAATTGAGATATTTCCATAATTTTTTTTTCAAATGATGCTGTGCATTTTGGCAGTACACACGAAAAAATGTATCCACCTGCAGTAATTTTATCATCCAAAATCACGACGTCAAAGTCATGTTAGACAAGCATGATAAATTGACCGAGACCCTGGGTAAATGGGTAATATTTTAAAAACTGGCAATATCTGAAGGTGGGAATATGGATTTTCCATCACTAGAAACCTTGTATTATAAGAAAATGGCAACATTTTTTAGTCCCGGGGGAGGGGGTGCAACAAAAATCGATTTCTAAGCACATTTTCCTATTACAGACGACAGTCTACTATGACTATCCAGTTGATTAAGAAGTATATACAAAAGAAATACATAACAATTACATAACCAATTTAAAGTAACTTTGTAATTAAGAGTCACGGTTATAAAGTCTTTAGTCAGACGAATCGTAATAATAATTGTCAGAATAGTATTCTGGTTCATAATAACTGCTGTCACTGCTGTCATCGGAATCATATCCACCATAAATGGGAAAAGCACGGGAAGCCATCAATGCAAACATTAGCCCGGCAATATTATCCGTCCTGGCATTACTATCATCTTGGTCGTCTATTACAAGGGTAAAGTATTTCTCGGGTATCAAGTCTTTCATGACGACATAATCTTGTAGATATTTTGGTAAACCAACTTGAGTTATTTTACTGCTGATTCCTGGTCCGATACAGTTCCTGATTTCTCTTCTACATCTTGACTTCAAACTTCTTGATTTACAGAAACCACGGAAATCATCAAGTTGTTGTTTATCGTCAGATTCTTCCAGCAGAGAATCAGATGTGGAAAGCGAAAAACCAGTATGTAGATCCGACAACAAAATAATGACCTCTATTTCACTCTTCGGTGCACCACTTTCAAATAGAATTTTAGAAAGCATCAATATATCGGGAAATTGAAATTCTTTGACCTTTGGAAGATCCAAACCTTTGAGAGAACAGTTTTCTGTAACAAGATACCATATGAGATCCTCTTTGTTTTTCCCCAGTAACCATTGGAATAAAGTTTTCCTATCTTCTCCTGGAGTATCAAGAGACGACGGGTGACATTTATTGATCAAAAGTAATTTTAGGCAGTTGATCCATTTCCTACCACTACCACGACTACCAACCATTATACCATGTATAGCTGATCTTCCATCTGTATCTGTTTTATTAACATCAGCTCCAGCATTTAGTAAACATTCTAAAATAGATCTATTACATGTTCTAGCTGCTGCCATCAAAGCCGTCGTTCCATGGTTATTACTCTGATTGACATCAGCTCCAGCGTTTAGTAAACATTCTAAAATAGATTTATTACGTTTTTCTGCTGCTGTTATGAAAGCTGTCTGACCATTGTTATCACAAATATTATAGTCTGCACCATTCTGTAATAGAAGTGATAAAATAGTTTCATCCTCGTTGTGTACAGCAAACATCAACGCCGTCTTACCACCATGGTCTTGTAGGTCAATATTACAGCCTGCTGTGAGTAGTTTTTCTACCACATCTTTAAATCCGTGTTCTGCTGCCACCATGAAAGGTGTTTTACCATCTTTATCTGTGGCATTAACGATACTCTTCGCTTCACTTCTCACATTTGAATATTTAAGTAAAACATCTAAATCTAGTGAAACGTTAAAGAGCGCCGCAAGGTATATCGCATTTCTACCAAATCGATCCCTAGGTTTCAAATCGGCACCAGCTTTTAGCAAAATATTTGCCATAACAGTATCCTTTTCGTTAACTGCCATCATCAATGGAGTTTTTCCAGTATTATCACAATGGTTTACATCAGCACCAGCCTTCAATAAATCTTCGGTAATAGATCTTTCTCCATTTATTACTGCCATAAATAAAGCCGTTTGTCCATCGACGTCTGTAAGATTCACATTAAGTCTATTCTGTAGTAGCAATATTTTTATTATTTCCTTCTTGTCTTCACAATAAGAATAATTTCTCGAATCTTTTATAGCTTTGTGCAACGCTGTTTCTCCTCGTAGATTTTGGTGATTTATATCGCAATCTTTTATTGTCAGCAATTTCACTAATTCCGATTTACCTTTTTCGGAAGCAAGAACGAGGGGATTATCTCCATTTTCATTTACCGTATTAACATCTATGCCTTGTTCAATAAGCAATGAAGCCGATTCATAACATTCTCGATTAATTGCTCTACACAACAGATTATTACATTTATGTATATCGGCACCAGCCTCTATCATTATCTTAACAATATCTGCTGAGTTCTGTTGGTTGTAAGAACGACATAAATAGTCCAATACAAAAGTTCCTTCGTTATCTTGAGCGTTCACAGATGCACTTTGGTCAATAAGTTGTTTGAGTAAAACAAGGTTATCAGCTTTTATGCATTCCATTAAAGGTGTAACACCATTTCTATCAGTGCCGTTAACATCACATCCAGCTTGAATCAGTATTTCGGCAATAGTCGTATGTTTTAGTCGTATTGAAGCTAATATTACAGATCCCACGTTGTTGCCTACTTTAATATTGATATCACAATGTGATTTAATTAATGACTTCACCATCTTGTCATTTCCTCGACATGCTGCTAAATACAATGGAGTTTCATTCAATGTGTTCAGTTTGTTTATGTCCACACCTTTCGTTATTAATAGTTGAATACATTCATCATACGAATCGGACATTTGGTAACACTCTGCCAGACTGTGAAGAAGGTTTCCCTGTTTGTTTTCTAAATCCAGATTTGCTCCTCTTTCTGCCAAATATGTTACCGTTGTCACCATACCACGTTCAGCAGCCATTTGGATGGGCGTTGTCCCATTAATATCTTTTAGACTGACATCCGCCCCTGACTCCACCAGTAATTTTACACAATCAAGAACCCTTTCCTGCTTCCTATCACCTTCATAATAGCTCCCACCTATACAGAAGCGTAGGTAAGAACACAGACGTATCACTGACTGTTGATCAATAGTATTTACCAGTTCACTCTTCAACAAAACCTCCAAACAATCGATCTTTAGTTCATGGCAACATAACATTATTAACGTTTCCCCTTTGTCAGGGTTTTTGTCTAGATATTTGAGTTCAAGGAGATATTTTAACACCTCGACGCTATTGTTCATGACGCACTCAGTGAGGGGGCTCCAGTTATATCTTGACATTGAATGTTCCAAATACAGAGGTATTCCTTTTGATTGGAGATATTTAACACCTTCAATGAAATCAGATTTTATTGCAGCCTTTATCAGTTGTGTATTGCTCTCAACATCTACAAAGCTGTTAGGAATTCTGTCTGACGACAGCAACAAATCCACCATAGGCAGACATCTGTTCTTGAGAGCGACTTCACAGAGATCCAACCACATCCAATATGGTAAACAGTCGTACTCCCCTTCCTGTATAAATCTTTCTACAGCAGCTGTATCATTTTTATTTACAGCCTCTATTAACCTGAAATAACAATAAAATTTAAAGTTAGGTTTTAAGATAGGTTACCATGCAACGAAACATCACCACAAAGGACCGACAATAAAACAACAACTGAAGTGCACATTCATATTAAATTCCCAAAACACAGGATACCAGTCATACACATTGCATGGTTTCACAGACGAATTTAAAAATAATATGTATAGCAAATAATATGGTTCCGATAATTGGAAATGACCCAGGAATTTTTTAATCTTTCTCTCACATTCCATTTCCCCCTTTTTGAATGGCGATTTTTGTTGACGTTTTGGTGTAGAATAGAAAAGGATTTAAAGAAAAAAGAATTTCTGACAGATTTTGTTCAATATTCATGATTTTGAAGCGGAAGGATACAAGAGGTTGAAATGTGGGGCGGAAAATTGCATGTTTATTTGTCTCTGTTTCCAGTTTGTGTATCTCCTGTTTTCCATGAAGACAGTCATACCTGCTTTTCAGCATGTTGATTCATCTGTGGTAAAAAGGCGTTTTAACTAACGACAATTTGGAGGAAGAGTTGGAGTCGGTCTACGAGACGAGAATTGATTGCAGTCAATTGGGAAATCATTAGTGATCTGTGGCCAATAGAATGTACCGCTATAGCAATTTTGTTATAATTATCATAGATTATATTCGTGTTATAAGCCTAATTAGCCTATCATTTGACGACGAAACCCTTCTATTTCAGGGGCCTGTTTCTCGAAATTCTAACTAAGATAAAATCCAAATTTCAGTTATTTGATCGGATAATATTAGATGGATTTCAGTGCTTAGCCAATCGAAATTGAAGTATTTCAGGGACATAAGGATTATCATTTAAAATGTATTTTGTGTTATAAGCATTATTTTTACTGTGTATATGTTCGGTGTCACTTGACGTGTGTTCGGCGCTTAGAGCAATTCACACATTTACATTATATGTATATTCGAACGGTAAGTCGGTATGTGTATTATATAATTTTTGAATTGATACAATGGTATATGTATAACATTTATGACCTACTTACTGTTTTTTGAAATTATGTGATTTACGCCAAAATTCCTCTGGTTCACACTCACTCATTGTAACAAGTTAAACTGAAGACAATGTAATTGGTTACAGCAAATCTTGCTTGGATATATACCAATAGTCTCGTATAATCATAAACAGTAACGTTGAATGAATTCACATGTCTGGGTGAACAGGATAAAGTTCTATGTATAGATAAAGTATGTCATTCAATTTCTAGGAAACCCTATATTCTTAGAATGTAAAGTGAAAATGAAAGTACAATACTGACTGGACTAAGACTACTAAATAATCAACCTACATTCCTCAATGTTAATTTCATAGGACTTAGATAGACTCTAGTCATTTTATATCGATAAGTCTTATATGTGTGACAAAGTCAATATGACAAAGTCATTTAATCAAGAAAACTTTATTACATACACTAACTAAGCATATACAAGACAAGAAATCTGGCCTAACAGCAGTGCTGTCCGACAGCCAAGCCTCTTCTCTCAGTCTACTCCCGAGTGTGCTAAAAATAGATCTTCAGTCAGCACTAAGGCCAACACAAGACACAAGGCCAATACAAGTTAATATATCAACCTGTCACACTCTCCCCAACTTTCTAAGAAATGCGTCCCTGCATTTACATGAATCAAAACAGCAACAAAAGAAAATGAGAAAGAAAACAATGGACATCATGTGAAAAATAAAACTAAACACTATACGAACTGTCTATGTTCGTGATAACCGCGAATCAAAACGTCTACTGATGATTGTTATTTGGCCGGAGTAGTGTTCCGATTTCCCTTAATGTCGTCGCCATCAAAGAGTTACCCAAACGAATGAGAGATTCCGAGTAGTCGGATTTGATTACGACCTCCTCACTCGTAGCGTTAACCGGTGCTGGGCGTTTGTGAGGGTTGTTATGTTTACCACGAGTTGATCTCGTAGAACGCCGCACTTCTTCCACCGGGGAATGCTCTTGATTTGTGTCATGATCAGCTATATCGATATCTTCATCACTGGAGTCTGACTCGAGACCTCTCGGATCAACGTGACCAAAGACATTGTTCGGACAAGGTTTTAGATCCATCCGATGAACTTGTTTGATTACACTTTCATCATCGACTTGACAAATTGAATAAACATGGTTGTCACCACTGATGCGAGCTATGACTTTATAAACAATGGGTGACCAGTGGTCTTGTATTTTATTTCTTCCGAGAATACCTCTCGCCTTATAGTAGACTAGTTGTTCTGGATGCAACGGAGCATCATGGGCTTTCCCATCCTGCTCGTTCCTGCGTTCCGCTGATGTGACTAGGTACTCATAAGCCTGTGAATAAGAATGTTGCAGGCGTTTCTGGTGCTCCATTATCCAGGAATCTACGTTTTCGTGCTCAATACCAAGCAACACATCAATGGGTAAGGTAGGATTCCGTCCGAACATGAGGAAGTAGGGTGTAAAACCAGTCGAAGAATGCGTTGAGGTATTGTAAGCAAAGGTTAACTCCAAAAGGTGATCAGGCCAACGTCTTTTGACATCCACGGGTAAAGTACGCAGGAGATTGTGTAGTGTTCTATTAAAGCGTTCGGTCTGCCCATTACCTTGGGGATGGTAAGGCGTTGTCCTGCTCTTCTTAATACCGTATAAACTACACAGGTTTTGTATGACTTGTGACTCAAAATTCCTGCCTTGATCAGAATGTATACGACAGGGCACACCGTATCGCAGAAACCATTCCTTCACAAGCACTTTCGTGGTTGTTGACGCCTTCTGATCTTTGGTGGCTACAGCGACAGTGAACTTTGAGAACACGTCAGTGATAACAAGAACATTTTCCAACCCATTTGACGCAGGGTCCAGCAAAGTGAAATCAATGCAAATAACTTCATTCGGTTTGTTTGCTAACAAATTCTTCATGGTTGTATGAGTGGCAACATTTGGCTTAGCCACAACGCACCGGGTACAATTCTTACACTTCCTTTCAACATCACGCCACATATCAGGCCAGTAACAGCGAAACTTCACGAGGTTGAATGTGCGCTCGATCCCTTGATGACCTGCCCGGTCATGAAGGTTGTCAAGAACCGTATCCTTTAATGCGTTGGGTAACACAAGCTGCTCTATAACACCGACGCCAGGATCCTTTATTCGTCGGTACAACACAGTATCCTTCAAAAATAGACGTTTACGCTGTCGTAACAGAAGATCTCGCAACTTCAATTGTTGCTCGGAAGTTAGATGATCAGGAATATCCACAAGCGGCAAGTCACGATGCTCCCCAACTTTGTCAGATGCTCCTTTCATTTCAACATTAACCTTATCAATAAAAAGTTCGTTGTTTTGCACGGAAAGATGTATGCTGTCTGATTCAATGTTCCCTGTGGTTAATGTTCCAATTTTAGTGTAAGGTTGAATCCATATGTCTGTATTTGAAAAGTTCGCTATCTGTACCGGGTATCTGTTATACGAATGACCGACAACTGTATCACACACCAAAAGTCCATTAGGCAGATGTGTTCTATCTTTTAACTCCTGAACACACAAATCGGTGTTTTTATTAGTAAAGACTAATGGCCTCTTTTAACAGATTCTGTAAGGGGGCTGTAACCTTTGAATAATCCTTTACATACCGTCGATAGAAACCACAAAATCCAAGGAAAGTCCGCAAATCCTTGACAGTTACAGGTCTAGGCCACGACGACACCGCGGAAACCTTCTCTGGATCCGTTGACACACCTGACGAAGAAACGACATGACCTAGATATGTGACTTCTGATCGACACATGTAACACTTGGATGGCTTTAGTTTTAAGCCATGCGTTTTCAGCACGCGAAAAACTCGATCCAAACGCTCCAAATGTTCATCAAAGGACTTGGCGAAAATTATTAGATCGTCCAAATATATTAGAAGTATTTTAAAAACATCCTCCCTAAAACAGCCCTGCATAAGTCTCTGGAACGTTGCGGGTCCATTACACACGCCGAAAGGCATACGACGGAAATGAAATAATCCAAATGGTGTCGTAAATGCAGTTTTGGCCTCATCCTTCGCATCCATAGCTATCTGATTGTACCCACTTGTTAGATCGAGGGAACTGAACCAAGATGCACCAAACATCGCGTCGAGGCTTTCCTCGATGCGTGGTAACGGGTAGGAATCTTTAATGGTCTTGGCATTTAAATGCCTATAGTCCACGCACAACCGCAATTCGCCAGACTTTTTCCGGACAAGCACAATGGGAGATGCGTAAGGACTGTAGCTTGGTACTATAATCTGAGAATCTATCAGTTTGTTCAGGTGTTGTCTAACTTCTTCTAATTGTCCAGGTGGTATTCTACTAAAAGGAAGTTTGACTGGCACTTCATCTTTGAGATGGATTTCGTGACGTATGGTATCCGTATACCCAATATCATCCCCATTACTAAATACATGGCGATGACAGGCCAGAAGATCTCGCAACTTCAATTGTTGCTCGGAAGTTAGATGATCAGGAATATCCACAAGCGGCAAGTCACGATGCTCCCCAACTTTGTCAGATGCTCCTTTCATTTCAACATTAACCTTATCAATAAAAAGTTCGTTGTTTTGCACGGAAAGATGTATGCTGTCTGATTCAATGTTCCCTGTGGTTAATGTTCCAATTTTAGTGTAAGGTTGAATCCATATGTCTGTATTTGAAAAGTTCGCTATCTGTACCGGGTATCTGTTATACGAATGACCGACAACTGTATCACACACCAAAAGTCCATTAGGCAGATGTGTTCTATCTTTTAACTCCTGAACACACAAATCGGTGTTTTTATTAGTAAAGACTAATGGCCTCTTTTAACAGATTCTGTAAGGGGGCTGTAACCTTTGAATAATCCTTTACATACCGTCGATAGAAACCACAAAATCCAAGGAAAGTCCGCAAATCCTTGACAGTTACAGGTCTAGGCCACGACGACACCGCGGAAACCTTCTCTGGATCCGTTGACACACCTGACGAAGAAACGACATGACCTAGATATGTGACTTCTGATCGACACATGTAACACTTGGATGGCTTTAGTTTTAAGCCATGCGTTTTCAGCACGCGAAAAACTCGATCCAAACGCTCCAAATGTTCATCAAAGGACTTGGCGAAAATTATTAGATCGTCCAAATATATTAGAAGTATTTTAAAAACATCCTCCCTAAAACAGCCCTGCATAAGTCTCTGGAACGTTGCGGGTCCATTACACACGCCGAAAGGCATACGACGGAAATGAAATAATCCAAATGGTGTCGTAAATGCAGTTTTGGCCTCATCCTTCGCATCCATAGCTATCTGATTGTACCCACTTGTTAGATCGAGGGAACTGAACCAAGATGCACTAAACATCGCGTCGAGGCTTTCCTCGATGCGTGGTAACGGGTAGGAATCTTTAATGGTCTTGGCATTTAAATGCCTATAGTCCACGCACAACCGCAATTCGCCAGACTTTTTCCGGACAAGCACAATGGGAGATGCGTAAGGACTGTAGCTTGGTACTATAATCTGAGAATCTATCAGTTTGTTCAGGTGTTGTCTAACTTCTTCTAATTGTCCAGGTGGTATTCTACGAAAAGGAAGTTTGACTGGCACTTCATCTTTGAGATGAACACACAAATCGGTGTTTTTATTAGTAGGGGGGCCTGTAGTCATAACAACATTTACGCTACATGATGGAACACACACTGGACTTGCTAATGAAACTTTCACAAAACCATAAATGTCCCTATCAACAGACTTCTGGTTACCAAAGGTAGCAGTTAAATGGCGAACAACAGCATCATGCTCGTCAACTGTGGTCTTTTCAACCTCCTCAAGAAAAGCCCAACAATGGCGAATGACATTCATTCCCAGAATTCCAGGTACCTCAGATTTACGCTTCTTGGTAGAAAGATCACTGGGGTCTTTTGTAACCAACAAACATTGTTTAGGTAACTGCTTCTCCATTACACACAAATCTGCATGCCAAACACCTACATATGGGAGGTCAAAGCCATTAGCAGCTCGAACATTAAGGAAGTCAGTTTTAATAATATCCGCACCCAATGGTAAGAGTTTTTCTTTATAGAAAGATTCCGTAAGACAAGATATTTGCGAGCCAGTATCAATGACAAATCGACAAGGAACACCAAACACACCCAGAACAATAGTGGGGCAGTTTCCAACAGCATCCTGATAAGAAATATGTTCGTTAGCCAACATAATTATGATCGCCCGCGCATTGGCTCACAGTTGAGGGCGTTGTTAGTTTTCCGCAGGTTTCTTTGAAGGACAATTTCGCTTAATATGACCCGTCGCACCACAACCATAACAGCGACGATAGTTCCCACTGGTTGGTGACGATTTTGCCTGTTCCGCCATCATTCCCATTAGCTTGGTAAGTTGCTCCTGCTGCGATGCTAACATCTTCTTCATCATACCGAACTCCCCATCGCTGATAGAAACAACTTCTGTCAATGCATTTTTGTTAGCTGGGGTCGGTGGTTCAAAATTTGTACTGTCCTCTTCTGACCAATCTAATGCAAATTTCCGAATTGCTAGAAAAGTAATATTGGGACTTTCCCTCTTTTGTCGCTTGAGCTCCTTTCGAAGAAACGAATCCCGGACCCCCTCCACAAAATGGTCACGAAGCATATTTTGGTCAATCCTAGCGGGGTCACTGTTGCTGATTCGCTCAGTTAACTCTCGTAGTACATAAGAGAAATCACGTAAAGACTCATTTGGTTTCTGTCGCCTTTCATAGAATTGCCGTAGCAATTGGGACGTCGTTAAAACCTCACCAAAAGCCTCCACCAATGCTGTAAATATACTTTGAACTTCGCTGACACGTCTGAGCTTCACTTCTGCCTTCGCGTCTTCTGCCTTCGCGTCCCGAAATGACCCAGTTGTGTTGAGAGGACTTTAAACCCCATTTCTTCTCTCTCTCTCTCTCTCTCTCTCTCTCTCTCTCTCTCTCTCTCGTATTGACTTCGATGTTCCATCAGTGATTATAGTTTTTTATTCCCGCGCAGATTATGACATTTGTGGAGAGTGAGAGAGAGGGGCGGGGAGAGAGAGAGGTAGAGAGAAATGGGGTTTAACGTTCACTCGACACAAACTAGGTCATTTCGAGCCTAACATATGGTTTTTAATTTTATTTAAACAATTCGCTTGTGCGTAGGGGTCTTCAGCAGTGGTAGGAACCGGTGGACCCAGAACAAATCCACGAGGCTGGCCAAGCGACCCTAGTCCTTATCACGTACAACCGGGGATTCGAAACCACGCCAGTTGACTCAATGACAGGTTTTATGAAACAGCATGGACGTGCTATCCATTCGGCCATCCACCCCCCCCCCCCCCCCCCTCCCTACTAAATTTGTAGCTATCAGTCCCAACCCTCTCCACCATCTTTGAAAAATATCGTCTGAATAAGAAGGGCGAAACGAAGAAGACCAAATCAGTCTGCTAATTACTGCAGTGAATTCTGTCTGAGTAGTCTGTCTTGTTATTGTCACTTATGGCGGGGTATCGGGATGAAAATCCGATCTAGAGCAAAAAGTTGATATTAAAAAGAGAAAGTTGAAAAAGAAAAAAGTCAAATCCTTATCTAAAGGTTATTTTTATGACGGGGACCTGTAAATGTATGCATTTGATTTGTAAAAGCAATCAAGGTTTTTAACTTTCAATCGTCCGAAATTTACTTTCAATACTTTCATGGACAAAAATTATACCATGGTGACTGATAGCGTTCATTTAATTTTCGCTCTTTTCATAACGACTGTAATACGACAAAGTCGTCTTGGCCACGCCCAATCCAACTTGTAATTATCGGTACAACAACAATATGGGTATCACGCCTTCCTTGAGACACTCTGTGCAATGTGAATAATTCTTGGGAATGAATAGAGGGAAATAATCTACTTCTGGGTTGGAATTGGTGGATCATGCCAAATCCACATTAAATGCATTCCTCAGTACATGCGTTCAGTACAAGAACAAAATGGGTATACACTGTTCTTTAGGACCCACCAGGACAACATCAATCCTTCTGAGTAATCAGTTATAGTGATTAACCCAACGTCACGATTGGTCTGTCACGCGCTCTACACCATAAATGCACATCTCAGTACCTATACCTTCATTAAAGGCACAACATGGGTATCAAACTCTTGCCTGGGGCAATATGGATGCTTCTGAGTCGTCACTTTGTGTGGAATTACAAGCACACAATGGGTATCAAACTGTTACTTGCAACCCCCTGTAATAATATGGCTCCTCACAAGTAGTGAATTGTGGGGATTAGACAACTTCTGATTAAGCCAGAAGACAACATTGTTCGGACATGCCAAATTCACCGTAAATGCATATCAAAGATTAGATAATAATACGATTTGTCTTTTTATGGCCCAAAGCTTTAAACCAAGACTTACTAAAGACTGTAGCCTACATCGTCTAGCTATTTGGCAAAGGTGGGTTGTATCTTTTATAGGGAAAGTTGAGGATCGATGGGGTTTGTCCTCACGTGACCCCAACGCTTCGCTCTACATTTTAAATTACCTTTTCAAAAATATATAGCGTTCGCATGGGTTTCGGTGAAGGGTGTACCTCCAAAAGGGAGGCTGCAAAGCGCTGAAAACCGACTAGCAATGTTACATCATAAATTTAATGACAGCCTTAGTTCAGAACATTAGGGGTCACAACACACAAAAGGCGCCATGACATACATACAAAAATCAAAAGACAAAAGAGAAATGTGCATTTAAAATCAAAATACAGTTTTATAAAAAAAAAATACAAGCATAATGCAATTATTCTAAAATGTTAAATGATAAAAGTAATTAAGCAACAATAACCATGTTATATACAATTTGACGCAGTAGTCAGCACTCTTTCAATTGATCGCAAAGCTTACACAAGCAATTTATTCTGTTGTATATATTTGAATAGACCATCCGATTGTAGAATTAAGGTAGTACTATTTCTACTTCAAGCAACTGGGTTGAGTACCATAAGTAATGAATCCCTAAAGTCCTTACAAGAACATGCGATTTACAAAAAATGTGGATTCTGTGTCTGAAAAAAATATATGAATTCAAAAAAAAGAGATATTGTCCGGAAAGCGGCGGTTTTGACAACTCATCGTCGAATTTCCGCTTTCAACGTCGTATTCATTGTGCAGTAATAAAATCGTACGAAACTATGGCTCGAAAACTAAACGAGAGCTGCATTTACTTCGAAGGTACATCTGTGTTCACATTGTTATTAAACGTATACTAAGAAATGTATTGTTTTAATCAGAAATTCTATATTCTTTAGACTTTATTTAAAGCAACACACTGATATCCCGAAATGTCAAATAGAACTAAATGTTTATCTACCAAGAATTTACAATAATATAAGACGTACTGTAGATCCAAGACTGGATAGCCTGATCTAACACGTCAGTTCCGCTAACACGTCACTCCTTTCTGACCTGTATATTGAAGTCATGAGGTAAAAACAAGCCGCCCGCGGGTTATTTAGGACAAGCTATCAAGTCTATGCAGATAAAAGTCAATAGTATTGACAGTAGATGCTAACCAGCTATGATTATCCAGTGCACAACAGTAGACCGTAACCAATAGCTGTGGTTACTCATTTGAAAAGGGTAAATTACAGAAATGGATTGTTTAAAGTAACTTTGTAGTCAATAGTCACGGTTATAAAGTCTTCAGTCAGACGAATAATAATTGTTAGAATAGTAGTCTGGGTCAAAAGAACTGTCATCATTGTCAGAATAGTAGTCTGGTTCATCATTACTTTCATCGTTGTCAGAATAGTAGTCTGGTTCATCATTACTTTCATCATTGTCAGAAGAACTTTCATCACTGCTCTCATCGGAGTCATATAAGTCATCCTCATCATTTATCAAAAGAGTAAAGTATTCCTCGGGTATCAAGTCTTTCATGACGACATAATCTTGTAGACATTGTGGTAAGCCAACTTGGGTTATTTTACTGCTAATTCCTGGTCCGATGCAGTTTCTGATTTCTCTTCTACATCTTGACTGCAAAGTTCTTGATTTAAAGAAATTCAACAATTCATACCGTTCATCTTCAGATAAGCCAGTACTGAAAAAATGAATCAAAATAATAACATTTATTTCCCTCTTCGGTGCACCACTTCCAAACAGAATTTTAGACAGCATCAACATATCGGGAAATTGAAATTTATATTTGACCTTTGGTAGATTCAAATCTTTGAGAGAACAATTTTCTGTAACAAGATACCATATGAGATCTTCTTTGTTTTTTTTCAGTAACCATTGGAATAAAGTTTTCCCATCTTCTCCTGGAGTATCAAGAGAGACGTGACATTTATTGATCAAAAGTAATTTTAGACAGTTGATCCATTTTCGACCACTACCACGACTACCAACCATGATATAATGTATAGCTGATCTTCCATCTGTATCAGTTTTATTAACATCAGCTCCAGCATTTAGTAAACATTCTAAAATAGATCTATTACATGTTCTTGCTGCTGCCATTAAAGCCGTCGTTCCATGGTTATTACTCTGATTGACATCAGCTCCAGCCTTCAGTAAACATTTTAAAATAGATCTATTATAGCTTTCTGTCGCTGTCACCAAAGCCGTCTGTCCATTATTATCACTCAGATTAACATCAGCTCCAGCCTTCAGTAAACTATTTACAATACCCCAGTTACTGCCGTTGACAGTCGCTGTCACCAAAGCCGTCTGTCCATTATTATCACTCAGATTAACATCAGCTCCAGCCTTCAGTAAACTATTTACAATACCCCGGTTACTGTCTTTGACAGCAATCAACAAAGCTGTATTTCCATTGTTATCTACATGATTTACAGATGCACCATATTTTATCCATTCTTTACAATGACCGTCTTTTTGTTTCTCAACCGCCACCATCAACGCTGTTTTGCCATTGTTATCACAAATATTATAGTCCGCACCATTCTGTAACAGAAGTGACAACACGGTTACATCGTCGTTGTCTACAGCACACATCAACGCCGTCTTACCACCATGGTCTTGTAGGTTGATGTTACAGCCTGCCATAAGTAGTTTTTCTACCATAGTTTTGTATCCCTTTTCTGCTGCCACCATAAAAGGTGTTTTACCAGTCATATCTGTAGCATTAACAATACTCTCGGCTTCACTTCTCACATTTGAATATTCAAGTAAAACATCTAAAACAAGTGGATTATTATAGAATGCTGCAAGGTACATTGCATTTCTACCTAATTCATCTCTCGGTTTCAGAACAGCACCAGCCTTTAATAAAACATTTGCTATGTCAGTGTCATGATTTTTCACTGCAATCATCAATGGGGTTTGTCGACTCTCATCGCAATGGTCTATATCGGCACCAGCCGTCAACAAAACTTCGGTAATAGACATGTTTCTATAACCAACTGCTATGGATAAGGGCGTTTGTTGATCATTGTCTTGAATAGAAGTATAAAATATCGACACTTCAATAGCTTTGTGCAATGCTGTTTGTCCTTCCCGATTTTGGTGATTTATATCACAATCTTTGGATATCAGTAATTTCACTAATTCTAATTTACCTTTTCCGGAAGCAAGAGCAAGGGGATTATCTCCATTTTTGTCTACCGTATTGACATCGATCCCGTGTTCAATAAGCAATGATGCCGTTTTATAATCTCTCCGTTTAATTGCTTTACACAACAGATTACTACATTTATTAATATCAGCCCCAGCCTCTATAATAATCCTAACAATATCTGCTGAAGTAGATTGATGGTGGTAAGAACGAAATAAATAGTCCAACACAAACCTTCGTTTTTTATCTTTAGCGTTCACAAGCCCACCCTGCTCAATAAGTTGCTTAATTAAAACATTGTTTCCTGCCTCCACGCATTTCATTAAAGGTGTAACACCGTTTTTATCAGCGGTGTTAACATCACATCCAGCTTGAATCAGTATTTCGGCAATAGTCGTATGTTCTGGTCGTATTGAAGCTAATAATACAGATTCCTTGTTCCCACCTACTTTAATATTGACATTACAATGTGAGTTAATTAATGACTTCACCATCTCTTCATTTACTCGACATGCTGCTAAATACAATGGAGTTTCATTCGATGAGTTCAGTTTGTTTATATCCACACCTTTCGTTATTAATAGCTGAATACATTCATCGTAAGAATCGGCCCTTTCCCTACTATCGGCAAGAGAATGGAGAAGGTTACCCTGTTTGTTTTCCAAATCCAGGTTTACTCCTCTTTCTGCCAAATATATTACAGTTGTCACCATACCCAGTTCCGCAGCCATTTGGATGGGCGTTGTGCCATTAATATCTTGTAGATTAACATCCGCACCCGCCTCCATCAATAATTTTACACATTCAAGAACTCTTCTCTGCTCTCTTCCACAGACATGATGCCTCCCACCCATACAAAAGTGTAGGGCAGAACACTGACAATTCACTGACTGTTGATTAATAGTATTTATCAGTTCACTCTTCAACAAAATCTTCAAACTTTCGATCTTTAGTTCATGGCAGCATGTCATTAACAATGTTTCCTCTTTGTCAGGGTTTTTGTCTAGATATTTGAGTTCAAGGAGATATTTTAACACCTCGACGCTATTGTTTATGACGCACTCAGTGAGGGCACTCAAGTTATATCTTGACATTGAATGTGCAAAATACAGAGGTATTCCTTTGGATTGGAGATATTTAACACCATCAATGAAATCAGATTTTATCGCAGCCTTTATCAGTTGTGTATTGCTCTTAAAATCTACAAAGCTGATAGAATTTTTTTCTGATGACAGCAACAGTTCCACAATAGGCAGACATCTGTTCTTAAGGGCAACTTCACAGAGTTCTTTCCATATCTCGTCGTGCCCCCATTTCACATAATGCTGTATAATTCTTTCCACCTCACTTGTATCATTTTTATTTACAGCCTCTCTTAACCTGAAATAATAATCAGGTTTAAGATAGGCTGCCATGTAACGAAACAAGAACACAAGACAGCTTTCTGAAAGATAGGTTGACAGGCAATGAAACAAACGCCCACAGCAGCTAAATCGTCCAGGTAGTCAACAAGAGTTGAAACATTTATAATACTCTGAAATCTGATTAAGATTAACAACTCATAAAGTAATTGTCAGAAAATCATTAGAATTTGTTTGATTTTAATAAAGTTCTGCCCCATGCTAACGCTTGGTATACGAAACATTTAAAATCATGGATTTAGCTGTTCAGTTATCAAAATTGATTAAAAATCAATATACTTGTTCGTCTCAAGACCTTAAACTCTGTATATCAATCTGAAGTCAATTTGATGATAACTTTGGCCACTAGAGCGTCACGAAAGATTTTTCAAAGTTATTAAGGGAGATAACTCTGGCAGTAATACACGGAAATCGCTGAAAATCAATAGACGTCTTCGTCGCATGACCTTAAACACTGTGTTTAAAGTTAATCGGATACATAGAGGTGTATATATTGACTAGAATGTACTGTGGTCACGTGATCCCCATTGACGTAACGTTAACGCAGTGGACCGACACTGGAGATCGGCCGCCACGTTTCAACCGGGACAGAAATGCCCGGATGAACGCTATATAAACTAAGGGAAATGGAATGAAGAAGGGTGGATAAGTCCATTAAAAAGTAGTTCTAATTCAACAATATCAACCCAAAAAATGATGATTGAAGGTCTTGCTTTACAGTTCTAAAAACAAAATCGTTTTGATCAACTGGCATATTTTGGAGGCTTTATTATTTAGAGTAATAAAAGTAACTCTTATCATAATCATCATCATTATATGAATACCGTGGCAACATAGATTCGTACATACAGTTCTATTTTCTATGGTGGCAATGTGTAAATTGTGCGCAGAACTACGAAATCATGTTTATTTTATTAGTTGAGCTAATTGAACGTCCTCGAATGTCCAGATCTATTGAGTGTTCGCCAAAATTTTGAACATTGATCCTCGTAGTTCACATAAAACTTTATTTTGGATTTGAAATGAAAGTTCTGCTTGATTTGACAGATAACTGACTATAGTGTCATCCAGGTGATAAATAAAGGAATAAAATAGATTTTAAAAATAATCTAGGACATCCGATGCCGGTGGGATTTTTTTTTTTATTATTATTTTCTTTTTTTAAAGGAAAATATAAACAGGGCTAGCAACTAGCATGGCCGTATATAGTAGGCCTACATGGTTTTCAATTTCCATGACCTGGTGTCGGATTTTTCTTTGCTTGAAAAGTACGACGGTAAATTTTACAAAAAAAAGACAAACTTCTTTATGAGATTTTCGTAGTAGCAGCGATTAAAAAAAATTATCAGGCCTAATTATAATTTATTTTTTACAAAATTTGTTTGGGGGATGAAGTTTTCAAGACTTTCATTTATTTGTCCTTAATATAATTAGTTCAGGGGTTTTAAGCGGGTTTTCTGAAGAAAAAAAGAAACATAAACTGATATTACAAGAAACTTTCGCTTTATTCTGTACATATGTGAACACAATGTCGTCCTAATTAATTAAATTGAGGGAGTGGAACTAACAGATAATAAAGCAACTAAAGGCCAGTGAATACATGTCTGTGACTAAACACTCATTCCCTGCGATATTTTTCGTACAAAGCCACATGTGTGTATAATATATAATTTGCGCAATTTCCATAATAATTAAATAAAACATTAATTTGGAAGTTCGCTTAACAGACGGGCCTTGTAATTATTACATAATAAAAGTATCAGTACTAATAAATTAAGTGAATGGACCCGCCGGCTTTTCGTCCTCAAGCTTCGAGTGTTCGACGTCTTCTCGCCGTGTTTATTAAATTATTTTACACAATTATCATGATTATGCTATATCTATAAATTCAATATTTCACTTATAAGTTATCATGCCTACATATGAAATGATAATCCACCCCCTTTTCGCCTGACATTGAATTAACCAAAACAATAACAACTTTCCGACATGTTGGTATATGCTAACGCAGGCTAAATCTTCCCGGTTGTAAAATGGCTGCCAACCTCCATAGTCGGCACGCGATCACGTGACCACCATACACTCTAGTCAATATATACACCTCTACTTCCAGTTAGTGCATCTATATTCCATAAAGAAAACATGTTTCTATATGTTGCTCTATCTGTGGTAGAAAGCCTTCTACTCAAAGAAAATTTGAGAAAATGTTACGAGAATTGATTGTAGTCAATGGGGAAATCATTGGTGATCTGTGGCCAAATAGAATGCACCGCCATAGCAATTTTTCTATCATAGATTATATTCGGGTTTATACAGGTCACAATTCTATGGAATACAATTACTGCTTAAATATGCGATGCAGGGATGGTCAGCATTAAAGGACAATATTGGTGTCAGTCATTATCACATATGTGATAGAACTGATTAAACACTTTCCAAATATAATATTAACACAGAGATCATCGCTACCATAGAGGAGTAATAAAGGATTCATGAATCGGAAGTGACGAAAGCCAAAGGAAAACACGAGTTATTCCTCTATATAACTAACTGAAGTGAATAGTGATAACAGATACATGGGTGTATATCTGCTCACTAATAATTCCCTCGAAGACCTAAAGTTGCTGTGTGACACTGTGAGGGAATATCTTACAATTCATAAAAAGAATTGACTGCCACTAGTTAAGTATGGCGGGCGGATGCGGTCACAATGGGCCATTTATATGACTTACTTATTCCATTTATAAAGCTTTATAATTAATTTCTTACTTAGGCACGTGTGGACGCTGAAACCCATCGAAATGGGTGACTGAATTGAATATTATTTTCATAGTTTGATAAATAATTATGAAACTACGTAATTATTTATCAAGTCTTATAAATCCATTTATATAACTTAGAAAATAATCGGCAATCTCCGTACTCCTTCGTTGAGTCGGCCAATTGGCCAATGAAATCCCTCGTTACATATAGCTGTGTTTTACCTTTCATGGCGGCTAACTAAAATGACGAGAATAAGTTTTATGCATGTTTTAGTTATCCTAGCGTCAATTTACTTTGCTAAGGTCACCGCTCCCCCTCCACCCACCGACCGGGGTAGTTCTTTTTACAATTTCTTGCGAGTTTGCCGAAATATCGTGAAAACCGCGGACGGGAGTGGGAGGGGCTTGCCATTCAGTAAGACGACCTGTGATTGGCTGGCCGAAGCATCCTCGGGAATTTCCGGGCAGATGTACGAACTTTCCCGAATATTTAGTTCGTTAGATAATTCATTTATAAGACTTAGAAAATAGATTTATATAGCTACCATATTATTTACAAGACTTTATAAATCATTTATCAAGCTATGAAAATAATATTCAATTCAGTCACACGCTTCGAGGGGTTTCAGCGTTCGCACGTGCCTAAGTAAGAAATTAATTATAAAGCTTTATAAATGGAATTAGTAAGTCATATAAATGGCCCATTGTGACCGCATCCGCCCGTCATAGTTAAGAGAACACGAAAGAAAAACAGAAAAAAGTCCGTGCATTACCATGTTTTTATAAGGTAGGGGAGACCGGGGCACATTGAACCACCATGGATATATCCTTTATAAATATAATATATACAACCCAACACTATACAGAAGTGAGATAACTTCTTAGACCCATTTCTCCATCAATAAGCCACATGCTGTCAATTATTTTCGAATTTTTCAAAAAAGAGCTTAAAAGAGAAAACTTTTCCATACATGTTAACTTCTTAGCCTAGGAAATTCTTGTACTTAAAATAAGTTCATATATGTCTAATATATACAATCCAGATAAACCGGGGTTTGATCCATACAAGAGGGCATATTGATTTTTTTTTTTTAAATTTGATCATGAAACTGTGATGGGGCAGATTGAACCACTGTCAGCAGGGTACTTTGAACCATGGTTCAATGTTCCCCAGTGAATTATAGACTGTATATAATTTAATAATTTGTTTAGCCTAAGAAATTCTTGTATCTGTAATCTACAATCCATATAAACAAGGGCTTGGTCCATTTTGATTTTTTTAAAAATATCTTTGAAAATAAAAACAAAAGATTTA
This sequence comes from Patella caerulea, assembly GCA_036850965.1. NCBI lineage: Eukaryota > Metazoa > Mollusca > Gastropoda > Patellidae > Patella > Patella caerulea. The sequence goes on along the minus strand of JAZGQO010000015.1, from coordinate 32,223,150 downwards.
GAATATCAGTTTATCCAACTCTGTAGGCCTATCGTATAAAAGGAATTAAACTTGTTCGAAACTTGGCTGTGCCATGCATGGGCGCAATGGGTCTCTCGGACTAGACTCACTCGTCAGCAAATCAGGCTGTCTGAATATTGGACCAACTTTTGTTTGATCACTACAAAAGTTGCATCGATCCCACCAAACTGCCAACGTATGTGCATTTTACGGCTATTTATTTTAGCCTAGGGAATCCAGACTCCTGCTTGTTTCGATCGTTGCACCGATGTCAAATTTATGGATATTTGTTTTTAACTATACACTGCTGATTGTTTGCAGATTCATTTGATCACCACGAAATAAGTGAGTATGTTTAAGATCTAAATCCAGATCTATGTTAACATGGCATTTTTATCGGTGTTCAATTTCCCAATTATTTGGTTAAACCTACCCCGACTATTTTGTAAGAGGGATACACTGAACCATTACGGTCAAGTGGATTAAAATAGGTTTTATTGGGTTGGGGGGGGGGGTGAAAACAAAAATAAATTAAAGATTAATTTAATTGAATCTGATACACGATAGCAACTATGATATGTCTTCAAACAATACAATAAAATAAAGAGATCTTCTAATAAAAACATTTGATATGAAATAAGGACAAACATGTATGTGAACAAAATGGTTCAATGTGCCCCGGTCTCCCCTATAGAAGGAATAAAAGCAAAAGGCTGTACGGAGTATTTCTATTTTTCCCGTGTTCTCTAATCTTATGATACTTAATTACTTTATTGAATCGTCAGATAACCTCTTGCGGTCCCATATAACAACTTCGAAGGAATTATTAATGAGCAGAAATTCGGCCGTTTGTCTGTCATCAGTCGTCACTTCAGTCATTCACATAGAGAGATAACTCGTGTTTTCCTTTGGCGTTCGTCACTTCCGATTCATGAATCCTTTATTACTCCTCTATTGTAGCGATGATCTCTGTGTTAATATTATATTGCGAAAGTGTTTAATCAGTTCTATCACATATGTGATAATGACTGGCACCAATATTGTCCTTTAAGAATGTATTGTTGTGTACATGATTATATTGACTTGTCTCTTTTTTAGATTTTACCATTGCTTGATAACGACTAGAGATGCCTGGTCGAAACGTCGCTCAGTAATAAGCAGTAATTGTATTCCATAGAATTGTGACCTGTATACTCTAGTTCAATTGCTAAATGCCATTGAAACAGTTTATATTCGGGTTATATTCCCATCCCTTAATACCACGAAAAGGTTCTGTTTCAGGGATATTAGCATTATTATTTAATGTGTATGTTGTCATATATTTGACAGATTTGCATTACATGTATAATTGAATGGTACAGTCGGTATAAGTATTATAGTTATGGTTCAATCACTATATGTATAAAGAATATATTAACTGGTACAATGGTATAACATTATTAACCAACTTACTTTTCTTTGACTCCCTGTGATTTACGCCACCATTCCTCTGGTTCACACCCACTCATTGTAACAAGTTAAACTGAAGACAAATGTAAATAAGTTAAATTATACCGTGGTAAATTGGTTACAGCAAATCTTGCATATACCAATAGTCTCGTATAACCATAAACAGTAAAGTTGAAGGATTTCACATGTCTGGGTGAACAGGATAAATTTCTATGTGTAGCTAACGTATGTCATTCAATTTCTAGGAGACACTATTCTTAGAATGTAAAGTGAAAATGAAAGTACAATATTGACTGGAGTGAGACTACTAAATATTCACCTTGCATTCGTCAATGTTAAAGGGACCCTCCCGATAAGAACAGAGTCTCAAAAATTAAAGTCCGAGTATTTATGAAATTTATGGACTAAAATATAGAGGCGTGGTGTATTTACCTTGTCGCAAAATTTCAGCTCAAAATATTGAGTCGTTTGGACGTGAACGTCAACACTGCTTATCCGGACACGTAACCCTTTTAAGATTTCGGGTCTATGTTTTCATTGGGTGACCTGATAATCGATTCCCGTTTATTGATTGGTCTATACAGTGAATGACCCATGTACTGTACTTGATAACAAAGGGTAAATTTCACCTACATATTATTTTTCTAGAAAAAAAGTCTGGTTTTATCCAGATACTGTATAATACAACGGTCTCCATTTCCAGATGAAGACTGTCAGGTTTAAGTTATTTACAAGCGTATCACAAATATCATGTTAGTTGGTCGGCCTTAGGTAGTGGCTTTTAAGGGATTTTAACACAAAATTAAGCAGTTTTATTCCCCAAAAAGTTATCGGGATTGGCCCTTTAATTTCATAGGACATAGATGGGCTCTGGTCATTTTATCGATAAGTCTTACATGTCACAGCTTATTTTCTTCTTCTTGTTTATATATTAAGCTAAATAAATGTATGGAGTGTTTATAAAACCTTGACGACACCCTCCTACCCACGCAGCCGCTCACAACAGCACACACACACGCCTGCGCGTATAAAACCTTGAACTTACTACAGTTCAATTTGGCAAATATGTGTAATAATAATCAATAACATGCGTGTTCAAAGCGCAACACAAATAAAAGTTACTATTCTAAATAAGATATTTTTAGTGTGGAGGGAAGGGGTTTTGGTGTGCCCCCTCCCTGCATAAACATTTTATTCATTTCCCAGGTTCTAATAAACGGTCTTGGTCAGGTTATTAAAAGGGTAATTTATTCGTCAATTTATTTCTACCCTCTTACCCCACATGCCCAATCAAAAACATAATCGACCAAACATGATTTTTATACGTCCACATTGTCATGTGGACGTATATTGTCGTTGCCCCTGTCCGTCCACGATTGTCTGTGAACACTCTACAGGTCACACTTTTTATCCGATTTCAATGATACTTGAAATATAGGTTTATCGCCCCAAGATCTCGGTTCCTTTCGATATTGGCATATCCCATAAAAAAATAATCGACCAATGACGATTTTCAGACCGAACGTATTTTGGGAGGTCAAGTAGGCTAACCGTAAACATGGGGATTTATTGGGGGGGGGGGGATTCACAATTTGATAAGGTTGACAAAGGACAATTTTCAGACCGAACGTATTTTTGTTTCTTTTTTTTGTTTTGTTTTTTTTTTTGGGGGGGGGGGGCAAGTAGGCTATCTGATTGTAGTTAGAGTGTACGAACCAGTCCTACGTAGAATCTTTAGTGTCATTTTTTACGTCATAGAACTACATTGTTTACAAACAATATGGCGGCTTGTTTGATTGATTATGAGAAAGTTACCGAACACAAATTGGCGACATATTCGGCTAGCGACCTATTCGATCGATCCAGCTGGCAACCTGTTCGTTGGCAACCTATTCAGAATTAAGACAACGTTTATAAGGTAGAGACCTAATAATATGTAAAAAGCTTATTGAATTACCTTTCAGAATATAGCTGGATGCTCAGAATTGTGTACGATGGACCGAATTTTGACTCGGAATATTACCGGTCTTTCCCTTTAAAATTTTTGAAAACATTGGCCATGTTAGGATGAGAGTGCACCCCTTTGATATGACTGTGCTAACTTTTACTGATAATATTTTGAAAGCCTATTTAATTATCTTTCGGAATGTATTTATTTAGGGGTTGGGTGCACTTTAGATCATACGTCATTGGTTTTCCGGTGTCCACCTACTGCTAAAGACCACTAAACGTAACCGAATTATTTAAATGAAATTGTATTATAAGTTAGTCCCGAAATAAACGAATTCCACTCTACCCGCCATAGAACACAAAGATAATAATCATAGTCGGTATAAGATAAAACAAGTCATGTTCTAGAAGTAAAGATACCCTGTTTTTTCGGTAAAACAATCATCACTCGGAATTCTTCATATCAGAATTAGATAAGTGGTGTCTAAAAGGGGGTATAGTTATATAATCAGTATACGAACAAAAGCGTCGTGTTCCTGGAGTAATCCCACCCAGCCTTGGCAATTATAATTTCAAATTTAGAAAGTGGTTGTTAAACGGAGAAAGGTGCTCTGTATTGTGGAGTATATTTCTCATGTCCATTTACGTTTAAAGGCAGATAACAGTTTGAAATATCATCTACATAATATCGATGTTATTTGAATAACTACGATTCGAATAAGGGATAAAGAAATTAATTTGATTGGTGAAATTAGGGATCGAGTCAACGAAATAATAAACCGAATCTAAATTTGAGATCAAATTTACATTGAATAGCATGTCATACACGGTACAAAAGTATATATCACGTGGTAGGATAATATCAAATGGAGTACACGGTCATAGTATGCTTGCTTGCTTTTTCATTTATAGAGATTTTATTCATGTTACAAGCCTTCCAGATATTAGCTGTATTATTTAATGCGTATTATGTGTTGTGTCATTTGATGTGTGTTAGATATGGTGTCGGCTCTTAGAGCAGTATACATATTTAAAGGGACCATCCTGTGTACGTATGAAATGAATGGTCTATTTACCTTGTCCCAGATTTCGACTCAAAATATTGAGCCGTTTGGTGGACAAGTAACCCATTTATGATTTCGGGTTTTTTTTTTTGTTGGGTTACCTGATAATATATTGCCGTTCCTTTAGAGGTTTATACAGTGTATGATTCACGTACTGTGCCTGATGACGAAAGGTAAATTGCACTTACACTTTATTTTTATAAAATAAAAGTCGGGTTTTTATCTAGACATCAGCTTGGGACACTGATCTGAATTTCTCGGCCCTAAGGTAGATGATTTTAAGGACTTTTGACACAAAATTAAGCAGTTTTATTCTTCAAAATATATACATTATGTATGATCGAATAGTTATGGAACATCGGTATAACGGAATACTGTAAGCGATACAATTGGTACACCTATAATATATAATATTCATGGCCAACTTACTGTTTTTGGAATTCCTTTTATTCACACCGACTCATTGTACATGTATAAAGTTAAACTAAAAACAATGTAAATTTGTCAAATTATTCAGTGGTATATTGGTCACAGCGAATCTTGTCCGATACAACACAGTCTCGTTAACACCTGACAACAGACAAAACAAATTTTAATAGTCTCGTATAACCAATCACGTGGGATGTCAATTGTCGAATTGAACAGGCTAATTTCTAGGAATGTAAAATGAAAGTACAATATTGACTGGAGTAAGACTACGAAATATTCACCCTGCAGTTGGTAATGTTATTTTAACTTTTCTATTTAAACATAGCCAAGTTCTAAAGCAATATGGCGACCTATGAACCTGTACACAGAGAAATGAATAAAATGAATAAAGCATTAACACATGGGTGGCAATAAAATTGTTTTGTCCTTTAGTCACCTAAAGCGAATTATCATTTATAAAACCTTCAATATGTTGCTCAAATATATGACAATGGCACATACACAATTCTTGATGGATTGGTATTCATACGAGACTGAAATATCTTTGTCAGTGTTTTTACAGAGTGAGTGTGGTTGTATATGTTGGTGTATGTACAGTAAACCCAGCGGTGCCAAATAAGACATCTTAAGTAACTAAATACAGTTTTGCTTTCTGTTCCTGTGATATATACAGGCAGGTTAACTTGAATATATCAAAAGTAATTTTAGACATTTGAACCAATTCCGAGCCCTACAACCGTCATCAACCATGATCCAATGTATAGCTTCCATATCTATCTGTTTTTATTAACATCAGCTCCAATCTTTAGTAAACCATTTACAATATCCTAGTTATTCCCGTCGACAGCAATCAACAATGCTTTATTTCATGAACAACATCCTCCCAATTCCCTTTAACTACAATCAATAAGGCTATGTTTCCTTTGATATCACCTTGATTAACGTCAGCTCCAGCGTTCAACAAACCATTCACAATATTCGAGTGATTCATTTTAACGGCAATCACCAATGCTGTATCTCCAATTGAAGATCTCCCGTTTACGGCTGCATCCGTTTTTAGAATAACATATCATACTATAGTCAGACTGCTTCACCGCAATCATCAATGGAATATTGCAACAGCTTTCAATAAATCTTCAGGTAAAAGATCTCTCTCCTTTAACTACTGCTATGGACAATTAACAGAACGCAATTTTTATGGGAAACGATCATTTGGTTTATTCTAAAAGCACGACGTTTCGACAAGTATCTTCTTATCCACTGTGCTGTAACATTTGAAGCCAAACGAACAGACCAACAAAGGGCAGATTTATCTCTTACACAATGCATCTTTAAAATAATAACTCTCTTTTACTTTGGTGATATACCTAAACTGACTGGCTTGTTGTGTCTTCAAAACATAAAATATGTGTGGAAATATACATACAATCTGAACGACTAAACATGCTTTCCTCGTAGTACCATCATCTAGGACAATTGAGAAAAATCACGAATTGTTTTCTCACCCAGGTATCTTGTATTCTCACACTAGACCCGCACAATAAACTTATAACCAACTCCTTTGACATACATCCGCCATAAAGGGGTTGTGTGCACTTTAGATCATTGGTTTTCCGGTGTCCACCTACTGCTAAAGACCACTAAACGTAAACGAATTATTTAAATGAAATTGTATTATAAGTTAGTCCAGAAATAAACGTATTCCACTCTACCCGCCATAGAACACAAAGATAATAATCATAGTCGGTATAAGATAAAACAAGTCATGTTCTAGAAGTAAAGATACCCTGTTTTTTCGGTAAAACAATCATCACTCGGAATTCTTCATATCAGAATTAGATAAGTGGTGTCTAAAAGGGAGTATAGTTGTATAATCAGTATACGAACAAAAGCGCCGTGTTCCTGGAGTAAACTCTCCCAGCCTTGGCAATTACCATATCAAATTTAGAAAGTGGTTGCTAAACGGGGAAAGGTGCTCTGTATTGTGTAGTATATTTCTCATGTCCATTTACGTTTAAGGCCAGATAACATGCTTTTTGTGTTATATGACGTACCGTGGGTTTGTTTGTGTGAACCCCGGAGTTGAGGTTCGATATGAATGTAAATAATGGAAATAAAATGTGGTTCTGATTAATGAAGATATTGATGTGTATTAACACCCTCAGAACTTCTTTGATTGGCATTTAGTAATTGAACATATTAACACAAGGTACAATTTTATGGATACACAATTACTGAGTTTGATACTAAGCGACGTTTCGACGAGGATGCTCTCGTCTTTATCAAGCAATGATACAAATTTGTGAATAGTGTAGGCAAATATATACAGAATATGCAACAAAGATAAAATCAAATACAATTAAAGTTTAACACCTTTAATTAGGGGGCCATTAAGGACTAATCCTACACAACAGAAAACTCATACGGGGATTAAAATGACCCTCAGAACTGGTCATTTCCTTGACCCGTGGCGTACAAAGAAGAGACGCCGCAGCATCTTTTCAAAGTGTATCTGGATTTAGGATTCAAATCAGGAAGCTCTGGGACTACTGACTACCAATAAAGAAAAGTAGATCAACAGTGCTTAAGGGTCGTTATTTTATTGGGAATTACAAACACAAAATGGGTATCAAACTGTTACTGTGGCAATATGACTCCTCCTGACCAGTCATTGTGGACGATTAACTCAATTCTGAATAGGTCAAATCCACTTTAAAAGAACATTAAAGGTGAACTTGGGTAATGAATGATACGATACGATTTGTCATTTTATGACCCCAATGCTCTACACCAAGACTCGCTAGAGACTGGGGCCTATATCATGTAGCTATGTGGCAAAGATGGGCAATAACTCTGGTAAACACAGTTGCGGAACGCTGACCATCGATAAGATTTGGCCTCTCGTGACCCTAATCCCCTCTCTTCCAAAAACATAGATAATTTGAAAGTTATCTTTCAATATAACGTTCACTTGATTTTCAGTAAAGGGTGTACCTCGACAACTAAGGGTTGCAGGGCACTGAAAATTGACGTGGTTGCTCTGTAAGACAGTTACGATGATTTTAAGAGGCAAAACATACACAAGGCGAATGACATAAAACAAAAAAAAAATCAAAATATAGTTTTAGCTATTTAAAATCAAAACACAATTTTAAAAAAAGAAATACAAGCGCAATACAATTGTTCCAAAATGTGAAGTGGAAAAGACAACAACAGTGACCTTTCGCATAGGTACGAAACCGAACATAAGCTCGGGTACGGCCTTGTGTCCTCTAACACGTGATTTCTCAATTCGTCAAACAATAATAGCTTGATGTTGTTAATTCCTCTCAATGATATTCTCGGTCCTGGCAAAATTTTCAATCGATTTTTTGCATATTTACACATTTCGGATTCGTTTTCGTACCTATGCGAAAGGTCCCTATCAACCATGTTATGTACAATATTATGACACCGCAAAGCTAACCCAGACAATCTATCCTGGCTGACAGAAGGTAGTATAATATAAGTTATGCATTGGTGCTTGTCACCGGATTATAGGATTAAGGTATTATTGTATATGTTTCAGCTGACCAAAGGATTGTCCCGTAACTACACCATTTGTTAGTATGGTAAATTGTAAAATATTGGGATGTTAATAAGTCTCATAATTAATGAATCAAGACAATTCTTGCAAGTATATCACATTTAAGAATAAAATATTTTAAACAAATGAGATTTGAGATATTTAAATATTGTTGAACCGATAGTTGACTGTCCCCCTCCCCCCTGCTAAGCTTCTGATGAATTCTATGCAGTTATATATGGGTTGATAAAGAAATATTGCTTAGACAGTGCATTTATAGAATCGTACGATGAAACTAACACTCAAGAAGGGTCACGGTGGCTAAGTAGATAAGGCGCTGGTTCGCTAGCCTGGAGGTCGGGTGTTCCATCCTTGCATTGGCCGAGAAAGTTCATCTCGATTTTCCGGCGTGATTTCCCCTTGTCAGTGAGGCAGAAGGAAGGCCTGACAAGGATTTCCCCTTGTCAGTGATGAAGAAGGAGCTGCCTAGTTGTTCGGATGGGACGAAAAACCAAGGTCCCGTGTACACATTAGAGTGCACGTAAAAGATCCCTTGGCAGTTTGAATTCGATATAAGAGTAGGCCGTAGCGCCGCTGCCCGGCAAAATTCCCCTCATAGCTCACTGTATGGCATATGCCCTCTTCCATTAGCCCAGGCCAGGTGCAAAAGAGTAGGACGTTAAACCCCATTTCATTTCTATAACTCAAAAACTAAATATAGGCTGCATTTATAGAACCGTACGAAACTATCACTCAAAAACTAAATGTAGGCGGCATCACTGTAGATATAGTATATCTGTGTTCAGACTGCTATGAAATGTATAGTCGGGCTGGCCATACGTTTTAGACTATATTTAAAGCGGCATGCTGATTTTCCTCAAGTCAATTTCCGGACACATATGTTCTAGCATACACTCCTTAATGGAAAAGTAACATATAACGAAATGATTCGATATCATAAGCATACCATAATAAAAGAAGTACTGTAGATCCTAGCAAATAGCTAAGTCTGGATAACCTGATCTAATACGGCTGACACGCTCATGTATGTATGTCACCTTCTCCTAACCTGAATAACCCACCACGTAAGCCTCGCGTCATTTAGGACAGGTTAACCAGCTTTCGTAGATCCCAAATTGGACCCAAGTTTTTGCAGCATGAGAGCCTATTCATTTATTATTTTGTTTTTAAAAAACAATATTTTATAACCTCTTCCTTAACCCTTATCATCCTAAACATAACCCCAAGGTACAAATACACTCATTAATATGCAGGGCGGCCATATTGGTTTCAGCTTTGGTCCAATTTACCTCACACCCTACAACCGATAGTTATGATTATTCAGATGAAGTATAGCCCAGCCAATAGTTGATTATTTAGTGTGCCAGCCAAGGTCCTATAACTCCAACGAAGGGGGTACCAATGTTTACCTTTTATAGCAAGTTGCGGGTATTTCCTTGAATAATAAAACTGACTCCAACATAAATATTACTCACTAGAGGGCGTCTATCAGGGGGTAACCACTATCGAAAGTGTCTGCCGTTTATAGTCAATGATTTACTATGAAATGTCCCTTAATCTGACAAGTTTTTAGTTGGTATCTCCAATATTAGATCTAGGCCCATAGAGACCCCCCTTAGGGTATGTCTGTCAGAGGGCTGTTACCTCCAATAGTGTCTGTCATTAAGGTTTCCATAATTAAAACACATCATTCGTCACATATAAATTGGTTTCACTCCGTACCTCTAATGTTAGATCCAGACATGTTTTAAGGATCAGTTTAGGGGGCTACTGAGGTCAGGCCCCTGATTTAAGCTGACAGACGCCCACTTTTATTGTACAGGGAAATACCCTAAATAACGCTATAGGTGAACTTTAGTAGATCATAACCAATAGCTATGACTATCCAGTTGATAAAGAAGTATATACTAAAGAAATACGTAACAATTACATAACCAATTTAAAGTAACTTTGTAATTAAAGTAGCTATATAAGTCTCTAACTCATATCATCAAAAATCTTTGACATTGAAAACACGAATTGTTTGTCACTTTAAATCAACATTGATGGTGTGGTCGTACCGAGAAAAGATGGGCTTCTGATATCCAATATTTAAGACAAAATAAACGTTTTACCATTGGTACACGAATCGTCTACCATAATGTGTTTTGACGCTATCGGAATCATATTCACCATAAATGGGAAAAGCACGGGAAGCCATCAATGCAAACATTAGCCCGCCAATATTATCCGTCCTGACATTACTATCATCTTTGTCGTCTATTACGAGATGAAAGTATTTCTCGGGTATCAAGTCTTTCATTACGACATAATCTTGAAGATATTTTGGTAAACCAACTTGAGTTATTTTACTGCTGATTCCTGGTCCGATACAGTTCCTGATTTCTCTTCTACATCTTGACTTCAAACTTCTTGATTTATAGAAATCACGGAAATCCTCAAGTTGTTGTTTATCGTCAGATTCTTCCAGCAGATGAACCGATGTGGATAGCGACAAACCAGTATTTAAAACCGACGACAAAATAATGACCTCTATTTCACACTTCGGTGCACCACTTTCAAATAGAATTTTAGAAAGCATCAATATATCGGGAAATTGAAATTCTTTGACCTTTGGAAGATCCAAACCTTTGAGAGAACAATTTTCTGTAACAAGATACCATATGAGATCCTCTTTGTTTTTCCCCAGTAACCATTGGAATAAAGTCTTCCCATCTTCTCCTGGAGTATCAAGAGACGACGGGTGACATTTATTGATCAAAAGTAATTTTAGACAATTGATCCATTTCCCACCACTACCACGACTACCAACCATTATACCATGTATAGCTGATCTTCCATCTGTATCTGTTTTATTAACATCAGCTCCAGATTTGAGTAAACATTCTAAAATAGATTTATTACATGTTCTTGCTGCTGCCATCAAAGCCGTCGTCCCATGGTTATTACTTTGATTGACATCAGCTCCAGCGTTAAGTAAACACTCTAAAACAGATTTATTACGTTTTTGTGCTGCTGTTATGAAAGCTGTCTGACCATTGTTATCACAAATATTATAGTCCGCACCATTCTGTAATAGAAGTGATAAAATAGTTTCATCCTGATTGTCTACAGCAAACATCAAGGCCGTCTTACCACAATGATCTTGTAGGTTGGTGGTACAACCAACTCTAAGTAGTTCTTCTACCACACCTTTAGATCCGCGTTCTGCTGCCCCCATGAATTGTGTTTTACCATATTTATCTTTGTTAACTGCGATCATCAGTGGGGTTTGTCCAATATTATCACAATGATTTACGTTTGCGCCAGCCTTCAATAAATCTTTGGTAATAGATCTCTCTCCTTTACCTACTGCCATAGACAAGGCCGTTTGTCCATCGTTGTCACTAAGGTTCACGTTGATTCCAGTTTGTAGTAGCAACGTCTTTATTGTTTCCTCCTTGTCTTGATAATAAGAATAATATCTTAAAACTGTTATAGCTTTGTGCAACGCTGTTTCTCCTCGTAGATTTTGGTGATTTATATCGCAATCTTTTGCTGTCAGCAATTTCATTAATTCTATTTTTCCTTTTTCAGAAGCAATAGCGAGGGGATTATCCCCATTTTGGTCTACCGTATTAACATCTATGCCTTGTTCAATGAGCAATGAAGCCGATTCAAAATGTCCTCGATGAATTGCTCTACACAACAAATTATTACATTTATGTATATCAGCACCAGCATCTATCATTATCTTAACAATATCTGCCGAAGTTGATAAATAATTCTGATTGTGGTAAGGACGAAATAAATAGTCAAATACGAAAGTTCCTTCGTTATCTTTAGCGTTCACAGATGCACCTTGGTCAATAAGTTGTTTGAGTAAAACAAGGTTATCAGCTTTTATGCATTCCATTAAAGGTGTAACGCCATTTTTATCAGGAATGTTAAAATCACATCCAGCTTGAATCAGTATTTCAGCGATAGTCGTCTTATAATTTCTTATTGGCTCCATTAATACAGATTCCTTGTTCCCACCTACTTTAATATTGATATCACAATGTGATTTAATTAATGACTTCACCATCTCTTCATTTCCTCGACATACTGCTAAATACAATGGAGTTGCATTCAATTGGTTCAGTTTGTTTATGTCCATACCTTTCGTTACTAATAGCTGTACACATTCGTCGTAAGAATCTGCCCGTATCTTACTATCGGCAAGAGAATGAAGAAGGTTACCCTGTTTGTTTTTCAAATCCAGATTTGCTCCTCTTTCTGCCAAATATATTACCGTTGTCACCATACCCTGTTCCGCAGCCAATTGGATGGGCGTTGTCCTACAAATATCTTGTAGATTAACATCAGCCCCTGACTCCACCAATAATTTTACACAATCAAGAACCCTCCCATGCTTCCTTCTACCAACATAACACCTCCCACCTATACAAATGTGTAGGGCAGAACATTGACGACTTACTACTGACTGTTGATTGATAGTATTTACCAGTTCACTCTTCAACAAAACCTCCAAACATTCGATCTTTAGTTCATGGCAACATAACATTATTAACGTTTCCTCTTTGTTGGAGTTTTTATCTAGATCTTTGACTTCAAGAAGATATTTTAACATCTCCACCTTATTGTTTAAGATGCTCTCTGTTAGGGCAAAATGCAGAGGTATTCCTTTAGAGTGGAAAAATTGAACACCCTCCATGAAATCCGATGTTATTGCAGCCTTCATCAGTTTTGTATTGGTATAGCCATCTACAAAGTTGTTAGCAACACTCTCGGGGGGGAAGCAATAATTTAACCATAGGTAGACATCTGTTTTTAAGAGCCGATGTACAGAGTTCTACCCAAATCGAATGTGGTATATCACATTCGCCCCCTAATTCCTCATACTCCTGGAGAATTCTTTCTGTAGCAACTGTATCAGTTTTATTTACAGCCTCTTTTAACCTGAAATACAAAAATACAATAAATGTTAAAGATTAGTTGCCACGCAACGAAACAACAACATAAGGGACTTCTTTAATGGGTACAATTTAATGGATATACAATTACTGAGTTTGATAGTTAGCAACGTGTCCACGGGGATACTCACGTCTTTATCAAGCAAATGATATAAAAATGTGAATAGTGGGCAGCAAATATATACAGAATATGCAACACGGATAAAGATCAAATATAATTAAAGCTTAACACCTTTGATTAGGGGTCATTAAGAACTAAAGCCTACACAAAGGAAAACTCTTGCAGGGATTAAACGGGGGGGGGGGGGGTTAGTGAATGCTATTCTTTTAAAAGATCAGTGTATTGACACTATTAATGGAAAACACATTAAACTGAGCTATAGATAAACAATAATATAAAGAGAAGTGTGTATTTATAAGTGGACAAGAGTGATCGCTGATGCAGGTGTAAAGAAAAATAATAATAAACTAGATCTGTTACTGTCCCATGCAGATGTAAAAGCTTTCATATTCAGCGTCACGTGTCATCGATTATATCAAGTATCTTTTGTTTTAAAAAAAAAAGAAAAAATAATTATCAAAATCGGTCAAAACCGTGTAATGTTACAAGTCTAAATATAGTGAGAAAACGTTGGGTCCGGGCAAAGAAGTAATGTGAAAACTAAAAGGAAATAACCGAAACTTGTATTGCTGTTATCGGAATGTCATGCCGTTCCAGAAAAATGGATCAAGTGGTGTAAAAACGGGACCGGTGAGAAAACGAAATGAAAATTGCGTGAAAGAACTAAAAAAGGCAGGAAAATATCGAACATTAAATGAGATAACTTTTGAATCAGACTGACCCCAGCTGTTCGAATATTTAGGTTAAATTTGAAAATTTTGAAATAAAAGACCTTTAATACATAGAAATAATATATTTACGTTTTTTTTCTTCCAGATTTATACTCTAATAAAGGTTTTATTCAGGACTTCCAGCTTATTGATTCCCATACTTTTGTTCATTTTTAGGGCTTAAAATTCAGTTTTTTTCACAGCCTAATTATACATTTTACATTTTATCGTTTTAGTACTTAACCAGTTTTTTTACAGCCTGGAGATATGTTTCACATTGTGTGTGATGGTGCGTGTGTGTGGGTGTAGGTGGGTTTATGGGTGGGTCTTTGTTTCCGAATAGGTCGTAACATGTTCTATGCGTCTCCTATTTCTGAAATGATTTCAGGATATCCGGGATCAAGGTCAAATTTTTGTTTTTTGAAAATTTTAAATTTCGAATCTCGCCACTAACTTGTGTCTTTAATATTCAAGATGTTCAAATTTAACCTTGATATTTGAACAGCTGAGGTCAATCTGATTCAAAAGATTCGAATCTGGTCTTTGACCTTTTACGTGCCGACAATGTTGTTTACGGGACAACTTATTCTTTAATTTTCAAAATTTTCAAATTTAACCCAAATATTTGAACAGTTGAGGTCAATTTAATTCAAAAGCTATCTCATTTAATTTTCGATATTTTAATGCCCTTTTTTGCCATTTCGTTTTCTCATCCGTACCGTTTTTACACCGCTTAATTGATCCATTTTTCTGGAAGGGGAAACCATTCCGATAACAGCAATACAAGTTTCAGTTATTTCCCCTTAGTTTTCACATTATTTCGTTGCCCGGTGCAACGTTTCTCACCTTATTTAGATTTGTAACTTTGCGAGGTTTGGGCCGATTTTGATAATTAGTTTTACTTTTTTTAAGATACTTGATATAATCGATGACACGTGACGCTGAATATGAAAGCTTTCATATCTGCATGAGACAGTAACAGATCTAGTTTATTATTATTTTTCTTTACACCTGCATCAGCGATCACTCTTGTCCATTTATAAATACACACTTCTCTTTATATTATTGTTTATCTATAGCTCAGGTTGATTGGTTTCCATTAATAGTGTCAATACACCGATCTTTATAAATAATAACATTCACCTCCCTTTAATCCCTGCAAGAATTTTCTTTTGTGTATAGGTCTTAATGGCCCTAATCAAAGGTCTTATCTTTGTTGCATATTCACATATTTGTATCATTTGCTTGATAGAGACGAGAGCATCCTCGTCGAAACGTCGCTTAGTATCAAACTCAGTAATTGTATATCCATAAAATTGTGCCTTGTGTTAACACAGGGGACCTTTCTAAACACCGTCTATTCTACTGAATATAACGACGGGATAAGGCAATTAACGTTGGGAATCAGAACAAGGCAATAAATCCACAAAAAAAACTATCGTCTACATTACTATTAAATTATCGAACACTAACATTGAATGTAATGATGTATAAGCAAATTGTACTAAAATATGGAGGGTGGGGTGGGGTGGATGGCTTAATGGTTAGCACGTGCGCGCTGTATCATAAAGCCTGTCGTTGAGACAACTAGCGTGATTTCGAATCCCCGGTTGTACGTGGCAAGGAGTAGGGCCGGCTGTCCAACCTCGTGGATTTTTCTCCTGGTCCTCCGGTTTAATCCCACTGCTAAAGACCCTATGCACAAACGAATTATTGAAATAAAATTAAACCATATGTCAGTCCCGAAATGACCCAGTGGACGTTAAACCCCATTTCGCCCTCTCTCTGTACTTTAAGTATACACGGTACCAATATATCTATCACGTGGTAATATAATATCCAATGGGAGTGTACCACGATAGAAAGCCCGTTTGCCTTTTCAGCCATAAAGATTATATATATTCACACTGAAACTTGACCACGAAAGGTTTCTGTTTTCAAGATGTTACAAATATTATTTAATGTGTTGTGTCATTTGACGTGTGGTCGTTGCTTAGAGTCGTGTATTGATTATTTTTACATTGGTGATATGTATACTAGATTAGCTACGCTTCAATCGGTATATGTATGCCTATATTAGAATATTTTACATATTTCAATTGGTACATTTATAAACTACTTACTTTTCTTGGAATTCCCATATTCGACGATAACTCATTGTATCAAGTTAAACTAAAAACAAGGTAAATTTGTCAAATTATTCAGTGGTAAATGTATCACTGTGAATCTTGTTCGATACAATACAGTCTGACAACAGACATAACAAATAGTCTCGAATAACCAACCACACAGGATTTCTATTGATTTGTTGAACAGACGAAATTGCTATTCATAGCTATACTATGTAATTCAATTTCTATATTATTTGCAAGTGTCGTGACTTTGACCTTATAACGTGGAGATTTGCATGTCACTGACAGCTGATCAAAATGAGGGTTGACTCGTTATTTATGTTGTTTTCTATTTATCAAGGTAAATCCTTGACGACACCCTCACCCCCCCACCCCGCACACACACGAAATAATGAAATGTGGTTTAACATCCTACTGTTCTGGATACAAACCCAACCTACAAATAAATCAAAGTTGTATAAATAGGTGTGGGGGTGTTAAATCGAAAATTTTCGACCTGCTACACGAGGACCTATTCAATTTATGTGGTATGATGTATTCGTTATGTGTGAAAAACATTCTGGGGATCAGACCCTCTACCCCCCCCCCCCCTGTACATACCCCCTGAAGGTACCTACCCCTATTTTCACCACAAAATAGCGGTTTTTGGCGTAATAGGCCACAGAAATATGCCAAAGGTGGTTTGTATGTTGTCTTTTGATACGTTTTTAATGATGCTGAGTCTGATTATTGACTTTAGAATTATTTGCGATATTGCAAAATGGCGGAATTTCAAAATGGCGGCTAAAATTGCCTCCATTTTGCCCCAGCTCTTTGCTTATTTAACGTATATGGCTTGTAATATTTCTTTTTATAGGTTTTCGTTGCTGCAAAGTCTAAATCGCAACATTTGTGTACTTTCAGATGTTGTTATCGTAGGTTTTTCTTTGCTGAAGATCAAGTTGGCGTTTTTGATAAGCTGTACATGTTGAGGGGTACACATGGGACGACATCACTGTACACTACGATAACAACATCTTAAAGTACACAAATGTTACGCCAATGTGCGAATCGTGCATGGGGTGAGATAACTGAAGTGCATACGTGTACATCTAGTTAATCTAATTACATGATAGACACAATTAGGGGCACAAACATACAGACATCACCATTACATGGAGATCATATTAGCATTTTGAGCACTAAATTTGAGCTTTTCTCAAGTTGTCAACTGATTATGTATGAGGTTGTTCAAAATGGCGGCCATGCTTGTATCCGCCATATTGAATATCCCCCATATTGGATGGCCGAAACCATATTTCGAGATCCGATTCAGATTTAGCAGCATCGAAAACCTACAAAAAATATATTACAAGCCATACATTAGAATTAAACAAAGATCTCCAGCAAAATGGGGGTCATTTTGGTCGCCATTTTGAATTTCCGCCATTTTGAAATATCGAAAATAATTATAAAGTCAATAATCAGACTCAGCATCATTAAAAACTTATAAAAAGACAACATCCAAACCACTCTTGACATATTTCTGTGAACTATTACGCCAAAAACCGATTTTGGGGGGCGGAAATTGGGGTAGGAACCTTCATGGGGTATGTACAGGGAGTTAGAGGGGTCCGATCCCCCAAATATTTTTTGTTGAATATTCAGTATAGTAGGCCTCATGTTTCTAAGGGGTCCTCGACCGAAAGTAAAATTATCTCCCCCCCCCCCCCCAGTATAAATGCAATGAAATGGTGTTTAACGTCCTACTGTTCTACTCCGGTTGGGCTAATGAAGACGGGTATACGCGATACAGTGTGATATGAGGGAAATTTTGCCCGGGCAGCAGCACTACGGTCTACTCTTATATCGATTTCCAACTGTCAAAAGATCTTTAACGTGCACGCCAATGTGTACACGGGACCTCGGTTTTTCGTCCCATCCGAACGACTAGACAGCTGTCCTTGTCAGGCCCTCCTTTCTGCATCACTGACAAGGGCAAATCACGCCGGAAAATCGAGATGGACTTTCTCGGCCAATGCAGGGATCGAACACCCGACCTCCAGGCTAGCGAACCAGTGCCTTATCCACCGGCGCTTAGAACATTTCACCTTTTTACATTATATGTACATATTATTCAATGGTGCAATAGTTGTATGTATAATAACATATTTTAATTGATACAATTGCTACATGTATAACATTAAAACCCAACTTACTTTTCTTTGACTCGCTGTGATTTACGCCATTTCTCTGTTTCACGCTCACTCATTGTAACAAGTTAAACTGAAGACAAATGTAAATAAGTTAAATCATGGACCTTATAAGGTCCATGGTTAAATTATACCGTGGTAAATTGGTCACAGCACATCTTGCATGGAAAATGCTAAATCTTATAAAGCGAGTAAGATATAGAGCGAGGAACATGTCAGTCAATTTGATTGACAGTTCGATAAACGGCCTTGACATTATGTATAGTAGAAACTAAAATCAGATGTTGGATCTACGGTCTTGTAAATATTTGTTCAGCCTCGCTGTAATTGCGTCTGTTTAAATTAAAAGATTTTGGAATATTTTTTCAAGTAATTTCCATAAATAAAATCACGAAATTTGAGTGATTTTTTTAAATTAAGAATATTATCGTATATGTCCTAGAAATAGAGAAAATCATCGCATTATACGACACATAGAATTAGAACCCATCGGTTTCGCTTTATATATTGAGTCTTTTTCTTATATTTGAAAGAAATTTGGAGTATTTCTTTCTATTAATTTCCATAAAATAAAGATATTAGAGTGATTTTATTATATAGTCATAGATTAAGAATATTATCCTGCATAGGCTATCCTATGACCACATATACAACCCAAACGGTCTCTCTTTATAGTGAGGCTTTTTCTTATGTTTAAAAGATTTTGATATGTCTTTCAATTAATCTCCATAAAATAATTATATTCGAGTAATTATTTTTATTATAAATTAAGAATATTATCCTAGAGAGAGAGAGAGAGAAGAGAGAAATTGGGTTTAACGTCCACTCAACACAAACTAGGTCATTTCGGGACTACCATATGGTTCAATTTTATTTCAATAATTCGCTTGCTCGTAGTGCCCGGAGGAAACCCACGAGGTTGAGAAGGCGCCCCTATCTCCATGCCACATACGCTCACACCTGGGCTCGAAACCACAGCCGCAAGCCAGAGGTGACCGGCCAGCTAGAGGTCGAAGCGCGGCACTTTAGACCACTAGACACCCCCACCCCCTCTTTAGAAATAGAGAAAATCACCACACTATTACATCGGATCCAATCGAACTCGATTCTTACTGATATTTGAAAGATTTGGGGGTATTTTTTTTCAATTAACTTCCATAAAATAATGGCATTAGCGTGATTTTATTATATAAATTAAGAATATTATCCTGCATATCTTAGAAACAGAGAAAATCATTGATTAACAGTTCATTCGAGGCTAAATCAGATATTGCATCTTCCTGTAAATTTCTTCGGCCCCGCTGTATAGTGTGTCTGTTTAAAGGATTTTGGAGTAATTTCCATAAAAAAAACGGTGTTAATCTGATTTTATAACATAAATTAAGAATATCAACCTATATATTTTAGACATAGAGAAAATCGTTGCCTTATACCACACATTGAACCTAATCGAGATCGTTTTAAAGTTAGTCTTTTTCTGGTGTTTAAAAAGTGTTGGAGCATTTTTTTTCAATTAATTTCCATTTAAAAACGATATTATGTTGATTTGATTATATAAATTAAGAATATTATCCTATATATCATAGATATAGACAAAATGGTTGCCTTTTACCATATATAGAACCCAATCGTCCTCGCTTTATAGTGAGTCTTTTCTTGATGTTTAAAAGATGTTGGAGCATTTTTTTTCAATTAATTTCCATTCAAAAAACGATATTACGGTGATTTGAATATATAAATTACGAATATTATCCTTTGTATCCTAGATATAGAGAAAATGGTTGTCTTTTACCACATATAGAGCCCAATCGTCCTCGCTTTATAGTGAGTCTTTTTCTGATGTTCAAAAGATGTTGGAGTATTTTTTTCAATTAATTTCCATTAAAAAAAAACGATATTACGGTGATGTTATAACATACATTAAGAATATCATAATATATATCCTAGATATGATCCCAATCGTCCTAGCTTTATAGTGAGTCTTTCTCTGATGTTCAAATAATGTTGGAGCATTTGTTTTCAATTAATTTCCATAAAAAACGATATTAGGGTGATTTTTTTATTATATAAATGAGGAATATTACCCTATAAATCCTCGATATAGAGCAAACGGTTGCCTTTTACTACATACAGAACCCAATCGTCCTCGCTTTATAGTGAGACCTTTTCTGATGTTTAAAAGATGCTGGAGCATAGATTTTTTCAATTAACTTCCATCAAAAAAAACCAAACGATATTAGGGTGATATGATTATATAAATCAAGAATATTATCCTAGATATAGAGAAAAAAAGGGTTGCCTTTTACCACATATAGAACCCAACCGGTCTGGCTTTATAGTGAGTCTTTTTCTTATGTTTTTTTTTACCTAATTTCCATAAAAAATATATTTGAATGATTTCTAAGAATATTATGCTAGAAATATGGTAATTATCATCCTATACCACATATCTAACCGGGGTTGTATGGAATGTTGCTAGTCTTTTTAAAAGAGACACATTTTTATTATAAATTTCAATTGTATATAATGTAACTTGTATTTTTCATTTTAATTATTTATTTACATAGAGGGGTTATTTATTTTTATATTTTACTATCTGTGATTTTTGTTTTCATTTATGTATGTTAAATGTAGTAGTAGTATTGTGATTATATTTAGTTTGCCGTCACCATATGTTGACGTCACCAAATGCTTCACGCAATATATCCCGGTTGGTGCTGACGTGCCATTATACCACATTATTAGGTTAAATGCTTGTTTCCAATTTAATAAAAAATTCTCATAATACAATTCTTAAGTCAATCTATGTTAAACGAAAGAGGGGGTACAAAAGGGTACCAAAGTACAAAAATAGAAGTGTCAAAAGTGAAATTTTAACTAAAGCTTGACAATTTAGATTTAAATATTCTACGTGAGTACCGGAACGGGGTTGATTCTTTAATTGAAACTGACAAGAACGTAACTGACAACATTCCGTTAAACCATTGGCGCGTTCATTTTTCTAAAATGATTGACCAATAGTTTAAAAAAAACTTTTTAATTTGATTCTCGAATCTGCATTTATTCCAGAGTCTTTATCACAGTCTTTCCTTGTCGAAATTCACGATAAAAGCTGAAATCAAGATCCAAATAACTACAGGGGTACTGTTCTGGCCAACTGTTTGTCCAAATTAATGCTTTTTGTCCATTCTTAATAAGAGTAGCATTGCCAAAGGGTTTTTAAATACACAAAATGTCACCGAAAGAATTATATCACTGTCAGCGCCAACTATTTAGATGCAATAATCTGAAAGAATTTTGAAAAAATATTGAAAATTAAGAATGTTATGGCATTTTGAAGACGGCGAATTGGAGGCATTAAAATACGGCTTTTTTTAAAAACGCAAAAAAACTGACCGAAGCTTATATCTCAGAACCTATAATAGGTATATCCATGAAACTTCCAGAATATGAAGTTCGGGATGAACTTGTTCGAAGAAAATTATCGCGAGACTCCTCGGCTATATTGTATTTATGCTATAGACTCTCGAACTTACGACCGAGACAATTTTCTTTCAAGGTCACAGCAAAAAAATGGCCTGTCAGTTAATAACAACCATGTAGAAGTCTCACGGCTTTGAAATCTTTACCCAATCCGTTTCTTGATGTGATGAATACAGAAAAAATGTTTTCGCATTGTCATCGTATTTATTTTTTAGACACTAGCTACTCAAATTGCATTTTTTGTCTATACCATGTCAAGGTCACACAGAAAGGGTAGGTCACGGGTCAACTGCAGTTCCGGAGGCGATGGAATTTTCATAGAGTCTTTTCCTGGATACATATATACATGAGAAAACACATAGACTCTGTTCATCTTTTAGCTGACAAAAATAGTTGTTTAAGGAATTGAAAATCACAGGAATTGTGAGTCTGACCAATAGAAAATATCTTTATTTCAATTAACAAAACCAATAAAATTTAAAATTAAAATCAACCAAAAATAAATAAAATATCAGAATTTTTCTGGGTCAAAACTTCTGACCAAAATCAAACAATAACAAAAAACAAAACAGTGTATCATGTTCAACCTCAATCATATGAAAAGTACTTAAACGCAAAACAAAACTAAAACTTTGAAAAAACATTAACAATATATGATATAATCACGGATAACATTTTTATTTTAAAAACAATCATTAATGAATATTAAATATAAAAAAACAGCCTTTGTACATTTTTTTCATGGATTTTACCAAACCATTTGATACTCTCTGGAGAAGGGGGGTGAGTTTCAAACTACTAAAACATAATTTTAATGGAATTATTCTTAATTTAATTTTTATATAAGACAGCAACCTATAATAAATTTAAAACAAATTCCGGTGTAAGTGATACCATAAGGTCCATGGTGATACTAGCATACAACCATAACCTTCAAAAATGTGGGAAGGGACCAAACAACAAAAGGGCAGGGCTTAAATTATACTCGCTTTATAGAATTTAGCAAAATCGGCCCGGCTTCATCCTATTTAGCACTTACCCTTCGATGTTGGTGGATTAAAATCGTATATGCCGCTTAATGGCCGTTGATAATTAATTCAATCAAGTGGATAATCGAGACTATTGTAATGATTATACTAGGCATTTGCCTTCCATGTCGGTGAACACTCTTTCGTATCTATCACAAAGTGCAGGCCCGTAGCCAGCTTGCTGGCTTCGGAGGGGCAGTGAAGTTTTTAGGAGGGGCACACCCGTTACAATCTACAGTAGTTATTTTAGAGTTATGGTTGGCAAATTTTCTTTCGGGGGGGGGGGGGGGCAAAACATTTTTTCAGGGGGGCATTGCCACTCCCTAGCTACGGGCCTGACAAAGTGACAGGCATCATACACACCAGTGTAGAATGATTGACAGCTGTCAGCCTTCACCTTTTAAATATCAAGGGAAATAATTTGAACAACTGGAGGCAGACCACATAAATCTTAAAACCCGTTCTACTGCTATTCCAGGCCACGAATTTAAAGTAGAACAATAAACTAATATAGCCATATTTATATCGTTAACTTTGACAACCTTTTTTTCGCCAATAACGCCATTAATTCCCCCTACCCCCACATACACAAAAAGTGACGAAAGAAAGAAATATACATTCAATGTTTTAATTTTTCTACACCCCCCCCCCCCCCCCACACACACACACCATATTTATATTGGCTTTCACAGAAGCATTTTTTTTTATTCAGAATGTCCCCAAGACACGATTTTTTTTTATTTCGATTCGTGTCACAGCAGTATTTTCTTCATTGGTCCCAACAACAGGATTTTTTTTTTTTTTTTTTTTTTTTTTTTAGGTTATCCCTCACGGCGGGGATTTAGCTCACATTAATATCCAGTGGTATTTTTCTGTAGATTAGCGCCCACGGCACGATCTTTTAAATATTGCATAGTCGGTCCCGTCTACTTATATTGTTATAATAATATTAGTATTTCTATGGTCCCAATGATTTTATATAGCTTGCCCGTCACAGCAGAATTTTTATTCGTATTAGCCCCTACAACAGAGTTTTCTTTAGATTATCCATCACATCGGGCCCCGAGTTCACTAAGCATTCTCAGGCTTAAGTTAAGAATTTACTCAATTTTCAATTAGTCCCTACTGCTTATAAGAAATATCTTTGATTCAGAAACACAAAACTTTGCACATAGTTTCTTATTGATGTAGGCCTATTTTATACATTAAAACAGCCAAGGTTTTAATACAGGACTATATTTTAGTTAAAATAAGGCGAACAATTTTGAGTGAATTCTTCACTAAAGTTTGAGAATGCTTTGTTCAGTTTGTCTTTCACAGCAAGATTTTTCTTTATTAATTCCCCCACCATTATGCTCTGTAGATTGCCCCACCCACCCCTCAAAGCAGGAATTATTTATAATGGTTCCGATTTGCCCTCACAGCAGGATGTTCAATAGATTAGTCCCAACAATAAAAGATTTTCTATAGATTACTATTATAGTATATTTATTACTAATACTATTACATCATATTTATTATTATTATTGCAGCATATTTATAGTGCACCCTTCGTGTTATATTCAGGGACACTTTACAAAGTGACAATAAAATCGTATAAAATAACACACACAATAAAAAACCAACCAACTAGCAAAATTATGGGCATATCAGTTGTATACAGTGTCTGTTAAAGCCTGTTTAAATAAACGTGTTAAAAAAAAATACGTTCTTATACTAAATGGAAAATTATTCTATAAAACATGCAGTTGAAAACTAAAAGGGCCCCCACCAGCGTCCGGCCATAAGAGTCTTAGACAAAATGAACAGGGTTGGCCTTTAAAAGGAGTTTATCTTATGTATGAATGCTCGGCCCAGCAGAACTTTTCGTCGGAATAGCCATCACAACAGAATTTGTTTTCAGATTGGTCCCCACAACTTTATTTTCTATAGATTGGCCCCAACAGAGGGTTTTTGTTTAGATATCCATCACATCAGGAGTTCCGTTAGAGTATCCACCACAGCAAAATATTTCGTCAGAATAGCTATAACAGCAGAATTTTTTTTCATGATATCCGTTACAGCAGAGTTTGTTTTCAGTTTAGTCCTCACAGGACAATTTTCTATAGATTGCTTTAAACAGGATTTTTCCTTTCGATTTTCCATCATATCAGAAATTTCGTTAGAATCCATCACGTCAGAATAGCCACCATAACAGAATTGTTCATCAGAATAGCTATCACAGCAGAATTGTATATAGATTGTTCCCAACAGCAGGAATTGTGATTGGATTATTTAGTATATTCAGCAGAGCGGAAATAGTTATTAGAATCCATCACAGTAGAATACTTTCATCACACAGCCATGACAGCAGAATATTTTCATCACAACAGCCATACAGCTAAGTTTGTTTTTAGCTTGGTTCCAACAGCAAGATTTTCTATAGATTGGTTTAAACAACATCATTTTCTATAGATTGGTTTAAACAGCATAATTTTCCGTTAGATTATCCATCATATAAGGAATTTCGTTAGAATATCCACCACAACAGGTTTATTCGGCAGAATAGCCAGCATAGCAGACTTTTTCGTCAGGATAGCTATCACAGCAGAACTGTCTATATGTAGATACTAATTGGAAGAATTGATGTTAGATTATTCATCAGAGCTGAAATTTTCGTCACAGTAGCGATTACAGCAGAATATTTCTATCACAATAGCCATGACTGCAGAAGTTGTTTTCTGCATGGATATCTTCTATAGATTGGTTTCTCAGCTGGATTTTTCTTCAGATTATCCATGATATCAGGAATTTCGTTAGAATATCCATCACAGCAGATTTATTCGACAGAATAGCCAGTACAGCAGACTTTTTCGGCAGAATAACTATCGCAGCAGAATTTTCTATAGATTGGTTCTAACCGGAAGAATTGTGTTTAGATTATTCAAAAGACTTGGAATTTTCGTCAGAATAGCGATTACAGCAGATTTTTTTTTTACCCCAATAGCCATGACAGCAGAAGTTGTTTTCTGCTTGAATGTTTTTATCACAACAGTCATTTACAGGGCTTTTTTTTAGCAAGATTTTCTATAGATTGGTTTAAACAGCGGGATTTTCTATAGATTGGTTTAAACCGCAGGATTTTTCTTTAGATTATATATAATATAATAAATTCCGTTAGAATATCCATCACAACAGGTTTATTCGGCAGAATATCCATGACAACAGGTTTATTCGGCAGAATAGCCAGCACAGCAGAATTTTCGTCAGAATAGCTATCACAGCAGAATTTTCTACAGATTGGTCCTAACTGGAAGCTTTGTGGTTAGATTATTCAACAGAGCTGAAATTTTCGTCAGAATAACGATTACAGCAGGATATTTTTACCCCAATAGCCATGACAGCAGAAGTTGTTTTCTGCTTGGATATCTTCTATAGCTTGCTTTAAACAGATGGATTTTTCTTCAGACTATCCATCAAATAAGGAATTTCGTTAGATTATTCATCACAGCAATATTTTATCCGGTAGACACCAAAACAAAATTTTTCACCAGAATAGCTATCACAGCAGAATTTTCTATAGATTGTTCCAGCAGCAGGAATTGTGATTAGATTATTTAGTATATTCAGCAGAGCAGGACCAGTCATTACAATATCCACCACAGTATATCCATCACATCACATATTTTTATCGCAACAGCCATGACAGAATAACTTTTTTGTCACAATAGCCATGACAGCAGAAGTTGTTTACAGCTTGATTCTCACAGCAAGATTTCTATATGTTGACGTCAATAGCGTCATTTGTCTTTAGAATATCAATTATATCAGAATTTCATTTCTTTCGATTATCCATCACATCTAAATTATTCGGCAGAATAGCCACCACAAATTTTGGGTCAAAATAGCTATCACAGCTGAATGTTCTATAATTGGTCCCGACAGGAATAATTCTGGTTAGATTATTCAACAGAGCAGGGATTTTCGTTATATTATGCATCACAGCCGAATATTTTCGTCACAATAGCGATCACAGCAGAATTTTTCGTCACAATAGCCATGACAGCGGAATTTGTTTTCAGCTTCGTTCTGTGCAGGATTTTCTATACATTGCTCCCATCAACATTTTTTTCTGTAGATTATCATTCGTATCACGAATTGTGGTTAGATTATTCATCAGAACAGCAGAATTATTCGGCATAATAGCCACCAAAACAGAATTGTTCATCAGAATAGCTATCACAGCAGAATTTTCTATTGATTGTTCCCAATAGCAGCAATTGTGATAAGATTATTTAGTATATTCAGCAGAGCAGGAATAGTCATTAGAATATCCATCACAGTAGAATAGTTTCATCACAACCGCCATGACAGCAGAATTTTTCGTCACAATAGCCATGACAGCAGAAGTTGTTTCCAACTTGGTTCTTACAGCAAGATTTCTATATGTTGACGCCAATGGCGTGATTTGTCTTTAGAATATCAATTATATCAGAAATTTCTTTCTTTCGATTACCCAGCAAACACAAAACGTTTTGGTAACATTCGTAATTGGTTCTAATATGGTTGCGTTCAGAATGTTTGTTTAAGCACGTTCTCCAAACGTTCAGAAAGAGTTCAGAGATAGACTGTACTTTTTATAAACGTTCCAGAAACATGATCAGAATGTTGTCTTTTGACGTTTTTATTTTACTTTCATTCAATAATGACCGCACGTTATTTTGAATGTTTTCATAATGTTTCATCGGCTAACGAAGCATTAAAACATTAGATTAATGTTTCAACTCTGTTTTTATTACGTTATATCGTTGATACTGTGATACGTTACTAAACATTAGTTAATATCGTTCTACTGACGTTTACTTTAGGAACGTTCGAATTAGTTGTTCCAAGAACGTCAACTGAACCACCTGATTCAACGTTATTTGTCAAGCCTGGTCAGACAAACTATAGACGTCAGTAAATTATGTTCTTCTAACGTAACTTTTGTAACGTTTTAAATTATGATTCTTTGAACGTTGGTAACACTTTTGTTTGGGACGTTATATTTATTATATTGAATTTCAGTTTTTAAAACGTTCTGTTTTCCTAATCTAAAAACGTTGAAATTAAACGAAAAAATAAAACCTTCCAATAAAGTTCGTAAAACGTTGCATTTCTATTTTACATTCTTTACATCTTACATCATTAGCAAACGTTGCATTACAACATTAGATTATTGTTTCAACCCCGTTTTTTATGACATTATATCGTCGATACTGTGAAACGTTACTAAACATTAATTAACATTGTTCTACTGACGTTTACTTTAGAAACGTTCGGATCAGTTGTTCCAAGAACGTCAGCTGAACCACCCGAATAAACGTTATTTCCCAAGGCTGGGCAGGCAACCTCGAAACGTCAGTAAATTATGTTCTTCTAACGTAACTATTGTAGCATTTTAACTTATTATTCTTTGAACGTTAGTAAAACATTAGACTAATGTTTCAACTCTGTTTTTTTTTATGACGTTATATCGTTGATACCGTGAGACCTTACTAAACATTAGTTAATATCGTTCTATGTTATGTTCTTCTAATGTAACTTTTGTAACGTTTGAATTCTAATTCTTTGAACGTTGGTAACACTTTTGTTTGTGACGTTATATTGATTATATTGAATTTCAGTTTTTAAAACGTTCTGCTTTCCTAATTTAAAAACGTTGAAATTAAACGAAAAAATAAAACCTTCCAATAAAGTTCGTAAAACGTTGTATTTCTATTTTACATTCTTTACATCTTACATCATTAGCAAACGCTGCATTAAAACATTAGATTGATGTTTCAACCCCGTTTTTTATAACGTTATATAATCGATACTGTGAAACGTTACCAAACATTAATTAATATCATTCTACAGACGATTACTTTAGAAACGTTCAGATTAGTTGTTCCAAGAAAGTCAGCTGAACCACTTGAATCAACGTTATTTCCCAAGCCTGGTCAGACAACCTGTAAACATCAGTAAATTATGTTCTTCTAAAGTAACTATTGTAGCGTTTCAACTTATAATTCTTTGAACGTTCGTAATACATAGACTAATGTTTCAACCCTGGTTTATTTATGACATTATATCGTTGATACTGTGAAACGTTACAAAACATTAATTGGTGTCGTTCTAGTGACATTTACATTAGGAACGTTCAGATTAGTTGTTCCAATAACGTCAACTGAACCACCTGATTCAACGTTATTCCCCAAGCCTAATCAGACAACCTGTAAACGTCAGTAAATTTTGTTCTTCTAACGTAACTTTCGTGGCGTTTTAGTTTATGATTCTTAGAACGTTAGTAATACATTTGACCAATGTTTCAACTCTGTTTTTATGACGTTATATTGTTGATACTGTGAGACGTTACTAAACATTAGTTAATATCGTTCTACTGACGTTTACTTTAGAAACGTTCAGATTAGTTGTTCCAAGAACGTCAAATGAATCACATTCATTTCAATTAAGTTCGCAAAAACATAATACCGTGTCACTTCTTTTCTTACATTTTACATCATTAGCAAACGTTGCGAGGTAAGGTCAAGTTCAATGTCATTTATAAAACGTCATTATATACCATAGGTCAAAACCAAGGGTTCGAACATTTACCTTGAAAAGGAAATTTTATTTTGTAGTCATTTTTTCATTCAATAGATTTGATGGTCAATAGATTTCATGTTCTTTTGACCAATGAACTTGAACCAGACCAAAAGTCCCATCTTAAACTAGATATTAGGCCAAACACAAGTGCAAGGTCACTTCTTCTTGGTAGGCAATTACATGGACTTTAACACATTAAAGGTCAATTTACCTGACTTTACCACACGTGCCACAGTAAGGTCGAGTAAGTTTCATTTTATTTTCCATCTTTGAACAATTTTCAAGTTTGATATGACTTTGACCTCTGAGGTAAAATACAAGGCGATGTTCTGGTTCACCGTTGACGATTTAGTTGGGATGGTCGGAGTCTTTAAGGTGTGAGTCATCAAATTAAATATTTTTCCCCAAAGAGCAAATGTTCATGCTAAATTATTTTAGTCCTGAATTTAAGTTTGACTCAGGTTCGTACAGACGCCATATCTTTGAAACCATAATGAGTATCAATCCGAAATTCATTGTGTATCCAAAGCCACCCTTCAAATAGTTTTTCTTCTAGGCAGCCGGAAAGACAAAGTAATTGTTTAAGAACTCAATTTAAAACCCTAGTCGACCTTACTCCGATAGTAACATTGGTGTGCCAATATTTGTCAACTTCCTTTACCCGGGGTGGAGGGGGATTTCACACCCCGGGAGATGCTTATGGTATAAGGTCGGACTTTGATACCGTGGGTCGTCTTCTCCGACATAATTGTCAAAAGTAGCCTGGATAGATGCGCCGTAAAATCTCAAACGATCATAAAGATAGGTTGCCAGGCAACGAAACATACGCCCACAGCAGCTAAATCGTCCGGGCAGTCAACAAGAGTTGTCGCATATTTTTACTTTTTTGATAATGAAACATTTATAATACACTAAAATCTGATTAAGAGTAACAACTCATTATGTAATTATCAGAAAATCATTAGAATTTGTTTGGCTTTTATAAAGTTCTCCTCCGTGCTAACATTTAGTATACAAAACATTTAATATCAATAAAGTGGGACTTAATGCTAGTGAGCGATCCCGAATTGTAGACAAGTTCTTTGTGGTCGCTATAAAGCATATTCTATTTCTGAACAAAAGTGGCGCTGTTTCAGCGAAGAGCAAAAAGAAAAATGTTTCGAAAAGGAAACGCGACGAAGAAGAAATTATTTGTTCAACAAATAAAAAACTTTGTGTTGTAAAGAAACGAAATTACCAGCCAAAAAACCCCATCAAACCAAAAGGTGTAGAAGTGTTCGCACTAATATACTATTCAAAAAAGGTAGGGGATATTTGATTTTTAAGTGTTATTAAAGTCACCTAATGAAACTGACGAAGAAACAAATGACAAAATGAAATGAAGTTCACATTCATCGATTTATTCCAAATGATCGTTAGACTAAGTAAGGCACAGACTGAGCATTATAAGGGTAAAATGATACCCGGGATCAAACAGCAAAGTTACCACAGCATCACAACAAAGTCAGTAACGGGTAAATCCTCCTCTGTTTGCCAAACAAGCATTGATCCGACGTGGCATACTCCTAATGAGACGTCTAAGGTCATTTTGGTCCAGATTGTCCCATTCCTGTTGCAACGCAGCAGCAAGTTCTTGGACATTGGCAGGACGTTGTTGACGTTAACGTTACCTCTGTCCAAGCATGGCCCAGACATGCTCGATGGGGGTTAGGTCGGGACTCATTGCTGGCCAAGGTAACGTGGTGATGTTCTGTTGTTGGAGGTAACCTGTGACGATCCTGGCCTGTGACATCTTGCATTGTCATCCTGGAAGATAAAACGGCGGCCATGACGTCGTGCGAACGGCACAACATGGACTGCCAAGATGTTGTCCCGGTAGTACTGGCCTGTAACACGCCCTGCAACAACATGTAAAGCCGCTCTTCCAGCAACAGTGATGCCTCCCCACACCATAACAGAACCACCCCCAAATCGATCATGTCTGATGACGTTAACGTCTTGGAAGCGCTCGTTTCGACGACGCCACACCCTACTACGTCTGTCCAAAAAGTCAACAGTGAACCTTGACTCATCTGAAAACATCACATTGCTCCAGCGTCGATTATCCCAGTGTTGACGATCCCTACACCAACGACGTCTTGCCTGAATGTGATGATCTCTCAAACAAGGGATCACGCGAGGACGTCGGGCGCGAAGGTAACCACTATGCAGTCGATTCCGAATCGCCTGGCCACTCACTCTCACGCCAGTGTCTGTTTGAAGACGAGCGCTGATCTGATTTGCTGTGATGACACGATTTCTCAAGGCCAAGGTACGGATAAATCGATCCTGGGCTTGAGTTGTCGCCCTTGGTCGACCTTAGCGTGGTCTGTTCTGTACAGATTGTGTATCACGGTATCTGGACCATATCCTGCTTATGACAGACTGAGAAACATTCATCGTCCGCGCCACAACCCCCTGTGTTGTGCCGATCTGTAGCATGCCAAGGACACGTAACCTTTCATTTTGGGTTATCCGACGCATATCAAAATTTGTTTTCTGGTCACTAAAACAATTAAACTGATGTTTCCACCCTGGAATTCAATGCCACAAAGTCAGAGTCGTGCAAATCTTGGGTTGGACCCCCATGATGATCCCAAGCATCACCTGCATTCCATGCGGTAGCTATTGGTGCGTTTGTGCGTCACATGTAACTGGAAATGTTTCTTCTGTTAGGTTCTATAGTGACTTTTTTCGTAGTCATTTGCATATTTTAGTATTATGCCCCCAAAATCAAATATCCCCTACTTTTTTTGAATAGTATAGAAGGGATTGTGCCGGATTACACCTCAAATAAAAAAATAACATTCTTTGTTGTATTCTTTTTTACAAAAAAAAACTATCCGTAAAATAGTGGGCCGTTTGATTAGAGGTAATCCTACTACACACTGCTATTATGAGTGGATATTGTTGTTTTAAATTTTGATTTGTCAGTAGTCCGTCTACCAACCAATCACTAGCTGCCAATATTGGACCAAATATGTTTACATAACGTTACGTCATGACTCACGATTTTATTATGCCTAATTAACACGTGCATAGCAGAATACTACAGTAAAACTAATTGCGTGACAAACGATCGAGGCTATCAAGTCGAATGAAATGTAAACAATACTGTTTGGAAACCAACATACTTTCACGGTTTCTAATACCTTAAATCACTGTCCAAAGTTTTAGGGAAGACCTGGATTAAACGAAGGGCTGTCGTGTTGTTGTACTCAGTGAGAGCTTTCATTGAACGGAAAGAAAAGTCGGCGGTAACAAGTATTTGGTCGGCGGCAGTGCCCGATTAGCCTTGTGGGGGCTGGGGGCGGGATAATTTAGGCAGCGATTTCATTGACGTTTAGAATTCGTTGACAATTTGAGTATTTAAAACAGACTCTTTCTCTTATGATGTTTTCATTTACTTTATTTTAGTGAAATCCGGGATAAAATGTGGGGGGCCCGGAACATTTGTCCCACTTTGCCCTCCTTACCTCCGGCACTGACCGGCGGTAATTATATTTAAAAAGCATTTGATCGGCGGTGGTCGGCGGTAAAAAATACCACCGGTTTTGAAACACCATCCGGGACATGCATCTACAGGGGCCTTTGCGTTAAGATATATAACTAAATAAATATGGGACGTAAAGCCAAGTTCAAGATCATTTATGGGGGTTATTTACAGGTTAAGGACAAAGGGTGGTAAATTGACCTTTAAGAAAAAGAAGTTTCACCTATTTGACCATGGCCTAGGACCTTGAGACAGTTCAGATGGGTTGAAAGTTATTTTATGTTCTTTTTTACCACGACCGTGAACTTGGTCAAACATCCAATTTTTAAATATTACTCTATTTTATCTCTAAACTATTTTACGTTTTTTATTCTTGTACCCAACTTTGTTCAAGAAAAAAAATGTTCACGGTCATGGAGTTAAAATTATACCCATCAATGGGCTCTTTATAGAGATTAATATCACCGAAATATTAAAACAAAATGTTATAGGCCCAGAAATGTGACTGTTAGTGTTAGGTCATATTCATGGCAGAAAAATCCGCAGTATACCGACTGTCGATTAGGTATAAGTAAAATTTTAAGTAAATATTACTCAATTTTATCTCTAAATTATTTTACGTTTTTTATTCTTGTACCAAACTTTGTTCAAGAAAAAAAATGTTCACGGTCATGGAGTTAAAATTATACCCACAAATGGGCTCTTTGTGGGTATAATGATTAATATCACCCAGAGGCGTAGCCGTGAAATATATATTGGGGGGGGGGCGCAACGGGGTGGGGGGTACCCCCCAATCTCGAAACCAGAAAAAGTTTTGAAGAAATTTCTCTGGTGAATCGGGGTAGCCATTTTCCCGGAAAATCATGTGTAATTCCTACGCGCGAAAGTTCTCGTTTATTTGCGTCGTACGCCCCTGATTTTACGTGCCTGGATGACCGAATCATTTAAAAATATACCCACGCGTAGAAAAATAGATCTTTGCAAAAACTTGAATTTGTTCGTTTAGGATCCAATTTTTTATGTCCGCGAGTTGACTTTGACTTAAGGATCATTTTACAACAAACGAAACGACGATCCGACCTCTAGTTTTCGAGAAATCGACCCAAAAAGATTGACCAATCAGAGGTCAGAATGGGCGGGGCTTAGGTTTGAAAAAAATTGGAAAAAATGGACGGTCTAAAGTGCCAGAGGCCTTTGGCCCCGCGGCTGCCTCTGGGAACGAGATTGGGGTACCCCCATAAATTTTGTTTAAAGTCTCAGTCTTCTGTTAACATCACACCAATACAATGTTTATCATGTTAACAGACATTGGCACCGGTCTTCTCCGAGAGGCGAAGAAGCGTGGCTTACTTACCCCCACCTAAGAAAATTTTGGAATATTTGACGGCTGCAAACACCTTTTCCTGCTATTTCAGTCCATGAACAAAGCAATTTCAAAGTTGCCTGATATAGCCTATAATTAAGGTGGCTTGCTGACTCGAATTCCAATCACTCGTTTACACCCACGAAGACGGGACCGTTGGGAGAAAATTTTGAAAATTGACCTGCCACAAACACGTTTTCTGCTATTCCAGCCTGTAGTCTGTGAATACAACAACTTCAATTTGTTCCAATTAGCCTACCTGGCTGCCCAGAACCAATCAATCGTCGCGGGCTATGGGAGACTCACCCTCTCGGAGAAAATTTTGAAAATTTAACCACCGCAAATGCGTTTTCGGCTATTCTAGCCTGTGTGAGCAAGTCCAAAAGTATCCAATGGTTCTGTAACCGAAATCCCACTCTGAATTCCAACCATCCAATCACACTGTTGCAGTTGCATTTACAAAGTAGAGTGGCCCCAGACAAAATGTTTTAATCAATAGTCAACGCAGTACAAATTCGTGGTATTCAATTAAAAGAAAAGTGAAATAAGTGTTTTATTAGGACTCGATGACAGTTACGGTAGAAAAACTAGAAATGCCCGAAGCAGGTTTATGGGCTGCGGCCAGTTTTCTTCGACCCATCAAGAAAATTTTGGAATATTTGTTGGCCACAAACGCGTTTTACTGCTATTCCAGTCCTAAAATTAGTGTTTTATTAGATTTCGGGCACTTTACTTTGCCAAATTTGGGGGGGGGGGGTCCAAGTATATTCAGACCCCCCCCCCCAGGAAACCAATTGGGGGGGGGGGTCCGACCCTCCATGTGTGACACCCATGATATCACCGAAATATTAAAACAAAATGTTATATTATAGGCCCACAAATGTGACTGTTAGTGTTAGGTCATATTCATGGCAGAAAAAGCCGAAGTATACCGACTTTCGATTAGGTTGAAAATTGGCGCTATTTTTGTCACAGTGAGTCATTGAGTTATGCATGTCGAAGACACTGACAACACGAATGGAAAATTTATTACTATTAGACGGTGAGTACAATTTATTTATTGTTAAACTATAAGTAGACACTTTGTAGGCACTTGACTGCAACTTTGTGTGACTAGTAGTAAGTCGGTAGACATAGCCGAAAACATAGTACATAGGCCTAATGTCTAAATGTGACATAACCAGGCTAGCTAGACCAGATGTAGTTATTTTCATAACTGTCTTTTTGGGAGCGCTCCGTCTGCTCCCCCACAGTTATTAATCCCTCCTAAAGTAGCATGTGCCAACCAAAATTCAATTTTTGAGCTAGGGACCTAAAACTTTGCATACAGTTAGAAAAAAACCTGATAATCATTAATCTGTTTATATTTTAAAAATCGGTTTAGAAATTTTATTTTTATAGCTGGTTTTATATACCCATAGGTAAACAGCCTTTTGCAAAATTCCGTCAAAAACGGGCAAAACTGTTAAAATGATAATTTGACTCACTAAATTACTTTGGAGCAGGCTCAGATTTTACTCACATGTTCTAGGCATACACATTAACTAAAATCAACCACAAAAATATTGTTTTTAACATTTATTTGGACATAACTGAAAGGAAATTGGACATATTTCGTACAGAAAAGTAATAAAAATAACTATAAATAATACAAAATCATAAAGAAAATCATTAGATCTTAAAAATTGGTTTTCTGATTATAGAATAATAAAATCAAACTAGGAAGTATGTTTTCTTTGACCAGATATTAAATAAAATATATGAAATTTAATAAAACTAAAAGGAAATGAAACAAACAAAAACCTGTTACATTTGGGTAGACCTACATGTATTTACTAAGTTTAAATGAACAATAAAGCTATTTCAATAACTTTTAATGGGGACAAAAGTAATGGAAATCTTTCTTATTTCTGACTGGAATTGACAAAAATAACAATATAATTACAATAGCTGAAAAATACATTGGGAAACTGGTTTTCTTTCTGATTTTGAAATAATAAAATCAAACAAGAACTAAGTTTTCTCTCAATAATTTTAAAATAATGGGTTTTTTTATAGGCTATCCTTTATAATGATTTCAAGTTTTCTCTAAATAATTATAAATATCATGTATCAAAAAAAAACTTGATAAATAAATCATATACAAACAAAACTTACATATCAATAAAACAACTATGCTGCTCAATTTCAATCAAATCTTTTACTTTACCAATTTCTAGGAACCTGAAAAATTATAGTAAAATTATATGATTAAACAATATAGACAAACAATGGTAAAATTATATGATTAAACAATATAGATAAACAGTGGTATAATTAATGCATATGAAAAGAAGACTGGCATGCGGCAATACGCCGTGCTATGAAGAATATTTTTATTTACCACGAAACTGATATAACATACAATTCAAACTCATTTTATTTCTTTCGTAAATAACAAATTCAGTCTCAAAGAATTAAAATGTTAATAAATAATATTTCAAGTATTTTCTCGCTTTCGCACGTGTGTAACGGTCGTCTAACTGTATAGTCTCGATCGGCAGTACTTCTCAGTGTAAAGCGTTCGGCGAATAGTTGTCTGAATGATAGAGACTACATTTGACACGCCTTCCGCCATGACAGTATGGCCGATAAAATTTCAGTCATCTCAGAACAATTGAATTTTTACAACTTTCACGTCCACTTATGGAAATAAATGAAGGTGGGTCTTATCAAGGAATATTTTGTCCATAATTTAGAAAGTTTTTTTCCCCTCCGCATATTCCACGAAAAAAGTTACAAAATTCCAAACTTTTCAATCGGAGAAAAAATATATTCTTACCTTGTTATATGTGACAAGCTTTCCATGCGGAGCAACCTTGGCATCTTATTTTACTGTTTTCGGTTGAATGAAACCGGTATCAATTGCAGGAAATCGACACGAGGCCGTAATGCAAGGCGTACTTTTCGCGAAAAAAAAAGCGCCATATTTGTGACAGACAATTAAGTCAAAAGAGTTACGTCCCCTTTTTGGTTGGCACACGCTACCTAAAGGCAACTAGTATAGAGCGAAGCTCTAAAGCATCGCGCGAAGCGCGGTGCTTGAGCAAAGCTCTTTTCCGGTAACACAGTAGCGTAAGCAAAATGTCACCCACAGACTGTTGATTAAAAAAAATTTCAGACCGGAACCGGATACACTGGGCAAAATTGGCAATGCGCATGTCGGGCCCAAGCGAGATTTCGCGTCTCTAAGAAATATTTATCACTCGGCTAATCTCGACAGATTCCGTAAACTATGTAAACTACATCTAGTCTCGGATGTATGACAGTAAGTGATATGTACCTACGCCCATACATTTGCGATGCGGCTACCGGTTTACTTTAACAGGAAAACTTGACGCTATTACACAAATTGGGAACCTATTCGGCTAGCGACCGATCGAGCTGCAACCTGTTCGTTGGAAACCTATTTAGAGTAAAGACAACAGTCTCTATTTATCAACCAATAAAATCCAACGTTATGTCTATCAAATGAAAGTAGAATATATTATTTTTTATCCATTCCTTCAGCTCAGAATAGAAGTGTAATTTCGTCATTATCTTACAGCTGGATCGGTCGAATAGGTCGCTAGCCAAATAGGTCGCCAACTTGTGTTTGGAATGGGCGCAGCCATGTTTCATCCGGGACCTTTAAAGTAGGTCCAATATGGCGGAATTCATCATACAGCCGAGTTTAGATTCCCGAAATCTTCCGAGGTTTGCCGAGTGAAATATTTATATGACGCGTCGAATGAATGACGTCACATATTTTTTACGTCAATGAAAATTCTCACATTTTTGGTTCTTTTTGCAAAACCAGGTTCGCTATACTCAGGCAAGGCCTGTTACATATTATGAAATTTGCCGTTCGCTATCAAGTACAGCACATGGGCCATTCACTATATAGACCTCTCAAGGAACGAGAATCGATTATCAGGTCACTAACGAAAAAAGTGACCCGAAATCTTAAATGGGTTTTGTTTCCTGGATAAGCATTTTTGGCGTTCACGTCCAAACGACTCAATATTTTGAGCTGAAATTTTGAGACAAGGTCACTTCACCATTCTACTATATTTTGTCTTTTAAATTTCATTACTCAACTTTTATTTTTGAGACTCTGTTCAAATCGGGACTGTCCCTTTAAATTATTTAGTGTATTTTAACTAAAATGCTTAAAATCGTTTTCTGAAACTCATCTATCTTAATTATAAGTCAAGATAAAATTTTAGTTTAAGACGATTTAAAGAAGATTTCAAGTTTTTGTGAAACAGGGTCAAGAACAGTAGGACGTTAAACTCATTTCATTTCCAAAGCTAGTCACGTTCGTATAATGTGGTCACAGAGCTGCACTTACGATTTTAGCCTACTATTTTCGTCGCGACCAGTTAAGTCCGCAATGTGGTCACAGACAACACTTTTTTTTAGCTGTACAATATGTAGTAATGTACTAATAGTAGTATTGATTGTCATCTTGCCAAGCAAATCATCGCAAGTAAAATTAACAATTTATTTAGGTACGCCGATAACACAGATTTCGCGTAACGTCATTATCGTTCTCGAGCGTGCATCCTGGAATATGGCTCCGTTTTGCATATGGTCTATTCATGCGCTATTTGTACGGATCTGCGGCTGAAATTGTGCTAAATATAGAATTAACTGCTAGCTCTGTGGCCTCGTTTTCGAATTTTTATTCTAGGTCATTTCGTTCTTGGAAAAAATTTAAGTTAAAATTTTGCACCGAGTTCAGCATCAAAAATCGGATAGTTATATGGTACCAATTCCATTTTCCTTGGTAAGTGTTGTTTATTATGCATTTTTCCCCATTATCCTATATTAAAGATTCATCGAAATCATACCGAGCGTAAATATTTTTGACCGACCGGGAAAATTTCTGTTGCAGCCGCCATGTCGGATTTTTCTATGATCGTCACATCAGACTTCCCCATCAATTATCGTGTTATTATTGGGCCTGTAAGTGCAGCAGTGTAGGTTCTAACTCTCCTGCAAATTTGAGGGAGATATTTTAAAAAATAAAAAAGTTATGTCCTTTTTTGTGTTTTTTTCAAACGTTGAAGGCCGCGCGCATTGTTCTAATACATGTACCAAAAGGGTCGTTAATTACTAATGGTTAATTAGCAGTAACTTCCTTAATATTAGTCCTATTGTGTTCATCTTGGGCTTTTTGGAAAGGATTTTAAAGCCCCTTTCCAGAAATAATAAACTTGGGAGGATACAAGAAGTTTGAAATTTTCATTGTCATCCCTAAATTGAGAACTGATTTGGATATGGTACCGACTCGAGGGCTGTTCTGTGAAATTTTATAAACAAAATTGACTTTTCAACATTCTGAACAACCTACAAAAAGGCTTTTTAAAGGGCAGATTATGGGTTTATATAGATTTCAAACTATTAATCTTCGTATTTGATCTAGACGAGTAATTAATATTCTACTGAATAATAATAATACTAAATCATCTGGTCTAGTTATTTTCATAACTGTCTTTTTGGGAGCGCTTCGTGAATTTGTTATTTACGAGATAAATAAAATTAGTTTAAATTGTATGTTTTATAAATACAAAATATTATTCATCGCACGGCGTATGTATAGGCCTACCAATTGTTAATCAATCTTGTTTAATCATTCATATAATTTACTATAATTTTTCAGGTTCCCCAAACTTGGTAAAAGATTGAGCAGCCTTGTTGTTTTTTATTGTTATTAGTACAGGGTATAGGTTTTGTTATATCCGATTTATTATCAAGTTTTATTTTTTGATAATGTAGGCCTACTTGTAATTATTTAGACAAAACTTGAAATCATTGTAAAATAAAAAGAAATGTTATTCTAAAATTATTTAGAGAAAACTTAAAGTTCTTGTTAATCATTTCAACATCGGTTATAGTTATTTTTTTTTTTACTTTTCTTTATGAAATATGTCCGATGTCCTCTCAATTATGTCCAAATAAATGTTAAAAACAATATTTTTGTGGTTGATTTTAGTTAATGTGTTTTCCTAGAACATGTGAGTAAAATCTGAGCCTGCTCCAAAGTCATTTAGTCAGTCAAAATATCATTTTATCAATTTTGCCCGTTTTTGACGGAATTTTTGCAAAACCCTGCTTACCTATGGGTATATAAAATAAGTTATAAAAATAAAAGTTAAGAACCGATTTTTAAAATCTAAACAGATTAATGATTCTAAGGTTTTTTTCTAACTGTATGCAAATTTTTTAGGTCCCTAGCTCAAAAATTGAATTTTGGTTGGCACATGCTACTTTAGGAGGGATTAAAAACTGTGGGGGAGCAGACGAAGCGCTCCCAAAAAGACAGTTATGAAAATAACTAGACCAGATGATTTAGTATTATTATTATTCAGTAGAATATTAATTACTCGTCTAGATCTAATACGAATATTAATAGTTTGAAATCTATATAAACCCATAATCTGCCCTTTAAAAAGCCTTTTTGTAGGTTGTTCAGAATGTTGAAAAGTCAATTTTGTTTATAAAATTTCACAGAACAGCCCTCGAGTCGGTACCATATCCAAATCAGTTCTCAATTTAGGGATGACAATGAAAATTTCAAACTTCTTGTATCCTCCCAAGTTTATTATTTCTGGAAAGGGGCTTTAAAATCCTTTCCAAAAAGCCCAAGATGAACACAATAGGACTAATATTAAGGAAGTTACTGCTAATTAACCATTAGTAATTAACGACCCTTTTGGTACATGTATTAGAACAATGCGCGCGGCCTTCAACGTTTGAAAAAAACACAAAAAAGGACATAACTTTTTTATTTTTTTAAAATATCTCCCTCAAATTTGCAGGAGAGTTAGAACCTA
This sequence comes from Patella caerulea, assembly GCA_036850965.1. Lineage (NCBI taxonomy): Eukaryota > Metazoa > Mollusca > Gastropoda > Patellidae > Patella > Patella caerulea. Next base: position 32,181,690 of record JAZGQO010000015.1, on the reverse strand, counting down.
CACTGCTGCACTTACAGGCCCAATAATAACACGATAATTGATGGGGAAGTCTGATGTGACGATCATAGAAAAATCCGACATGGCGGCTGCAACAGAAATTTTCCCGGTCGGTCAAAAATATTTACGCTCGGTATGATTTCGATGAATCTTTAATATAGGATAATGGGGAAAAATGCATAATAAACAACACTTACCAAGGAAAATGGAATTGGTACCATATAACTATCCGATTTTTGATGCTGAACTCGGTGCAAAATTTTAACTTAAATTTTTTCCAAGAACGAAATGACCTAGAATAAAAATTCGAAAACGAGGCCACAGAGCTAGCAGTTAATTCTATATTTAGCACAATTTCAGCCGCAGATCCGTACAAATAGCGCATGAATAGACCATATGCAAAACGGAGCCATATTCCAGGATGCACGCTCGAGAACGATAATGACGTTACGCGAAATCTGTGTTATCGGCGTACCTAAATAAATTGTTAATTTTACTTGCGATGATTTGCTTGGCAAGATGACAATCAATACTACTATTAGTACATTACTACATATTGTACAGCTAAAAAAAAGTGTTGTCTGTGACCACATTGCGGACTTAACTGGTCGCGACGAAAATAGTAGGCTAAAATCGTAAGTGCAGCTCTGTGACCACATTATACGAACGTGACTAGCTTTGGAAATGAAATGAGTTTAACGTCCTACTGTTCTTGACCCTGTTTCACAAAAACTTGAAATCTTCTTTAAATCCTCTTAAACTAAAATTTTATCTTGACTTATAATTAAGATAGATGAGTTTCAGAAAACGATTTTAAGCATTTTAGTTAAAATACACTAAATAATTTAAAGGGACAGTCCCGATTTGAACAGAGTCTCAAAAATAAAAGTTGAGTAATGAAATTTAAAAGACAAAATATAGTAGAATGGTGAAGTGACCTTGTCTCAAAATTTCAGCTCAAAATATTGAGTCGTTTGGACGTGAACGCCAAAAATGCTTATCCAGGAAACAAAACCCATTTAAGATTTCGGGTCACTTTTTTCGTTAGTGACCTGATAATCGATTCTCGTTCCTTGAGAGGTCTATATAGTGAATGGCCCATGTGCTGTACTTGATAGCGAACGGCAAATTTCAACTACGCATTATTTTTATTTAAAACTAAGCCTGCATGGTTTTACGTACATGTAGACACCGCAATAATACAGTTTGGGACACCAGTACGACACAGATGATTAATTCCATGCTACATCGCTGCACAGTGGAGGACACAAGCGCTACTGACATCTGTCGTACTTTTAGTTTTGACCCCTCTGACTTTGTACCGTTGATTACAGATTAAACGGGGGTTGGGGTGGCCTAGTGGTCTAGAGTGGCGCGCTTCGACCTCTAGCTGGCCAGTCACCTCTGCCTTGCTGCTGTGGTTTCGAGCTCTGGTGTGAGTGTATGTGGCATGGAGATGGGGGCGCCTTCTCAACCTCGTTGGTTTCCTCCAGGCACTCCGGTTTCCTCCCACTGCTGAAGACCCCTACGCGCAAGCGAATTATAGAAATAAAATTAAACCATATGTTAGTCCCGAAATGACCTAGTTTGTGTTGAGTGGACATTAAACCCCATTTCTCTCTCTCTGTCTCTACAGATTAAACATCCATAAGTGTACAAATGTGTTGTTATTGATGTGTTCCCATTTCAAAATTGTTAATAAGAATAAAAATAAATAAGATATGTTTACAGAATCATTTTGTTATATGAAAAAATAAGTGATGTGTTTTTTATGGCGCTCAGTATATAGAGGCCTATCCAATGTCGTGAAAAGAGAGTGAGAGTAATGGGGTTTAACGTCCACTTAACACAAACTAGGTCATTTCGGGATTAACATATTGTTTGATTTTATTTCAATAATTTGCTTGCATGTAGGGGTCTTTAGCAGTGGGAAGAAACTGAAGGAACCGGAGAAAACCCACGAGGTTGGACAGGTGACTTGTCACGTACAACCGGGGATTTGAAACCACGCCAGTTGACTCAATGACAGGCTTTATGATGCAACATGTACGTGCTAATCATCAGCATCCAACCCCCCCCCCCCCTCATGGAAAGAAGCTCAGAGCACTCTCATCTATAAAGAAAATATCTTCGTGTACAATGGTTTAATGACTTTTTTCTTGATTTTAGAAGGCCTAAAGGCCTATAATACTAGACATACCATGTAAAATTTATTCATGCTTTCAGGGGTTATGATTTGCAAAAAGAAAAATCAATAATCACAAATGTGGTTATTGAAAAATGTTATAGCTATTTGAAATTAAATTTTAATATCATAAATTTGTTATTATTTCTCAATTAAGTCTAACGTTAATAAAACAACATTAATAAGGTAAATTTTAGGAGGCAATGTCGTGCTCGTAAAAGATCCCTTGGCAGTTGGAATTCGATATAAGAGTAGGCTGTAGCGCTGCTGCCCAGGCAAAATTTCCCTCATAGCACACTGTATTGTGTGACGCCCGTCTTCATTAGCCCAGGTTAGGAGCAGAAAGTAGGACGTTAACCCCCATTTCATTTCATTTATTTTATCTTGGGGAAAAAATCATTTGATTGAGTAGGCACTTTGGCATTTTCAAAGTATCATTGAAAGGATCTATTAGAATGACATTTCAACAAATCAAGGCATCGGAACATTGGCTATTGTCTGTTTGTTTGTGACAATACTCAATAGTTTCTCTTGTCAAAAATACCATAAAACTACAAATCCAAGCAATTTAGTTTATTGATACACATTATTTCCATTGAAGCCTGCAAGTAAATCAATTGCTAGTGACACATCAAATGTCAAGTTCAAGGCCAACCCACCAACACTTTTCGAATCATTTTTACGCATTAAACTTTTTTATTTGACCTCCCTACCACTGTCTGACCGTGTGCAGGGGGGTGGGGTGGATGACCAAATGGTTAGCGTGCGCACACTGTATCGCCTGCTATTGAGTACTGGCGTGGTTTTGAATCCCTGGTTGTACATGGCAAGGAGTTGGGTCGCCTGTCCAACCTCATGGATTTTCTCTGGGTATTCCGGTTTCCTCCCACTGCTAATAAAGACCCCTACGTGCAAGCGAAATTTTTGAAATAATGTTGAATCATGTGTTAATCCAAAAATGACCTAGTTTTTGTTGTTTGGACGTTAAACCCCATTTCTCTCGCTCTCTCTCTCTGACCGTGTGCAAACATTGCCACAACGTATGAAACTCTCCCCATTGATATTGCAACCGTTAATTCAACCTGTCAACAATTTTCAGTTTCGAAGCGTATTTGCTTTCAAGGTACACATGTAAGTAGCCGCAGGGGAAATGTGCGTGGCCGCAACTGATTTTAACTAAAATCTATTAAAATTGCATTTTAAGTTAAAAGCAGTTAGGTGTTAAGTAAACATTGCACGAGCCGTTGAGCCAATGACTGCAGTCAACGCACGTGCTGTGGACACGATCTGTTACAGAGTTAATTCGTAAGTAATTCTCTGTGAAACAGATTGACGGTATAGCATCAACCTTCTATGCCAGCCTCTATTCCAAATTTGTTGTTATTTCGTTATGTTTACAATTTGTTATTATTATGGGCTATGCGCAGTTATCATGCGCAATGGTCATGTTGCTTGTCAAATTTTCACGCTCACGTAAATCACACTTCGCCATTTAATTACCAATAAACTATGCATTGTCCTGGGTCATCCCGAATGTGATTTACTCCCCAATACCTTATTTGTAAACTACGACATAATTAGCTGTTGTCGAGCTCGGATACCCCAGAGAAAATGATACTGAAATTTGAGTGAATTTCACTGAAATTTGAAAATTTTGCCCAATATCACTGAAATGACCAAATTTCACTGAAATCTCACTGAAATGACCAAATTTCACTGTAATCTCACCAAAATTTCACTGAAATAAAAAAATATTTTGGTCTATTACTGAAATAGGCCTATCACAAATAGGCCTATCTTAATAACTGGATATGCAGATTTATTCTTTGTGAAAGAGAGCACTTTGAAATTATGAGTATCAGAAGTGAGAGAAGACTAAATTTTTTTAATTTCCATTATTAATTATTATCACGTTTATTTCCTGAAGTAGACAATTTCACTGAAGTTTATTTTATTCGTCCATCACCGTGCGTAATTCACGAACTCGTGTTGAGTAGCCTAATATTAACTACATGTATATAATGATGTCTAAACTTATGACTCGGCATCAAAAATGTTTCAGATATGTTCTGATAATAATTGCATTGCGATAGAATGGCTATTTTCTCGAACGTAACTCACGTGTGTTTCAATAGCCATATTTGGAAACGAGGTCACCAATTTTGGCTCCCGTAAATTTCATTTAAAGTAAATATTTTACGATCAATTGATATAATCATGTTTTGAAATCAACCTCTTTTATTGTGAAAAGAAAAAAATATGAGGTCACTGACTGCCGATTAGCGTAAACGATGACAGATTCCAATGAGTATCGTATTTCAGACGCGCGGCATGGTTTTTTTAAAAATTTTGGAATGGAAAACAAACGAACAAATTTTTAATTCTATAATAGTTGTAAATATATGAAACTCGCCTGTAAACAAAAACGAACCTCGCGTGCATGTTTCATTGCTAAATTGATATACTGATGCTGCTATTTTATACAATTCACGGGCTAATTACTATATTATGGTACGTTCGTTTCGCGTAAAAGTTCCACATTTATAATCGAAAGTTTAAATTCCTATAAACAGGCGCGAATTAGCAATAATAGAGTTGTGTTTGTACACGTTATTTTCTGGATTATATGATCCCAAAACACCTATCAAAGAATGTTTTGTTGGGTGAATTTGGACGTTGTTAAATATAAAATGGATGTACTGAGTGATAAGGCGTATTACAATTACAAAACAGTGATATGGTGAGTGTAGACTAGTTGTTTAAATTCTATATACTATAGTACTAGCTAGTGTGGATCGGGCTATTGGTAGTAATTTCCATCATTCAAATTATATGTGTGACCTGGCTATGTTTAGTTTTTAAAAAAAATATGGTAAAACTGTTCTGTCCATATAGGCTACCGATCCACTAAAAATAAATCGAAAGATATTTTAAGACAAAGAGTAAATTATCAGTGTTATAAATCTTGTGTGGGTTATTCAGAAGTTAATGTAAATGCCTGCCACTCGACAGTCTATGCACATTTAATATTATCCATGGTTTCCAAAATTTATATTTATATGCTTTCTTTTTGACACATATGCCTATCTTTATTTAATATTATTTTGATTGTGTCATTTCAGGCCATACATTTTTATTATGGAAGAAGAAAAGCACAACACCAGAAGAAAAAGAAAATTAGAAAATGGAATACAGAAATTTGAGGGATAATTAATAATATAGTAATGATATTGTAATTGTTGGCAGTTTCTTTTCAGAATGCATGTTAATAAACACTTTGAAATAGTAATATATAAGATTTCATTAAAATTTCGGTGAGATTTCATTAAAATTTCGGTGAGATTTCAGTAAAATTTCAACAAGATTTCAGTAAAATTTCAGTGACAAATTTAGTTAAAATATTATTGAGATTTCAGTGAGATTTCACTGAAATTTCAGTGAGATTTCACTGAAATAAAAATATATTTTGGTCTATTACTAAAATTTCACCGAAATAAACAAAAATTTTGATCTACTGAAATTTCATTGAAATAATTTCATTGAAATAAATTATATTTCGATCTACTGAAATTTCACTGAAATATTTATATTGCAAATTTCATTGAAATTAGAAAAAATAAAAATGTTATTTTTTCATTGCAAATATTTTAATAACTCATTAACTGCATAGCCTATAAAAGATTTGTAATTTCTGAAAGAGAGCACTTTGAAATTATGGCCTATTATGTCAGAATACGAAATTTTTTTGATTTCCATTATTAATCATGTTATTTTCTGAAGTAGACAATTTCATTGACGTTTATTTTATTCGTCCATCATTTATTTTATTCGTCCATCACCGTACGGAATCCACGAACAGAACACGTGCTAAGTATGAATAATAACTTTAGTATGTTTAAAATGATATGTCTTAACTTCATTACGTATGGTCTAAACTTGTGACTCAACATCAAATTCGTTTCCAATATGTTCCGATAATCATTGTATTGTGATAGAATGGCTATTTTCTCATCGTAACACACGTTTCAATAGCCATATTTGGAAACTAGGTCATTTGATTACGGCACCCGTAAAATTCATGTACAGTAAATATTTTACGATCTACTAATATAATCATGTCTAGAAATCAACCTCTTTTATTGTGAATCATGAGAATAATTTTAACCCATCACAAATTTAAGTTTGGAAGTCAATCAGTCATTGTCGGTTAGCGTATACAACAATGACAGATTCCATGAGTGTTGGACACAGACGGCATTGGTGTCAGGTTACAGTGTTTTTAAAAATTTTGGATTGGAAAAACAAACGAAGAAATTTTTAATACTCTAATGATTGTAAATATATTAAACTCTCACCCAAATGAAAAAGGACCGTACATGCATGTTTCATCGCTAAACTGATAAACTGGTGCTGCTATGCTATATAATTAACAGGCAACATAGGGTATGTATTTTTCACCATTTTTCGTAAGGGTTCCGTAATTTTAATCAACCAAATTCATGCAAAAAAAGGCGCGCGAGTTTGGAATAATATACATGACAACATGTAGTTGAGTTTGTACACGGTATTTTCTGGATTATATGACCCCGAAACACCTATCACGGAATGGTTTGTTGGATATGTTTCGAAGTAGTTACTGATAAAAATGGATACTGATATAGCGTATTTGCAAAGCAGACATGGTGAGTGTAGTTCCGTTGTTTAAATTCTAGTTCTGTAGACGTGTAGAAGATCGACCTATTCAAATTGGTGGTCGGTAATTTTCGTCACCCTGGTTTCCAAAATGTTTTTTTTTGCCTATATGATGCTTTGTATTTGACAGGATAATTTTGAAACTTATGAATTCTCTAATAGCACATTGCATGGCACGTGCCTATCTTTATTTAATATTATTTTGATTGTGTAATTTCAGGCCATATATTTTTATTATGGAAGAAGAAAAGGGCGACACTAGAAGAAAAGGAAAATCAGAAGATGGAATACAGAGATTTGAGGGATAATCAATAATATATAGTAATATTGTAATTGTTTGAAGTTTCTTTTCATAATGCATGTTAATAAAAACTTTGAAATACATGTAGTCAAGAGATTTCAGTAAACTTTCAACAAGATTTCAGTAAAATTCAACAGGATTTCAGTAAAAACTCACTGAAATTTCAGTGAGAGATTTAGTCAAAATATTATTGAAATTTCAGTGAGATTTCACTGAAATTTCAGTGAGAGATTTGGTCAAAATATTATTGAAATTTCAGTGAGATTTTACCGAAATTTCAGTGAAATTTTACTGAAATTTCAGTGAGATTTTACCGAAATTTCAGTGAGAGATTTGGTCAAAATATTATCGAAATTTCAGTGAGATTTTACCGAAATTTCAGTGAAATTTTACTGAAATTTCAGTGAGATTTTACTGAAATTTCAGTGAGATTTTACTGAAATTTCAGTGAGATTTTACTGAAATTTCAGTGAGAAATTTGGTCAAAATTTTATTGAAATTTCACTGAGATCTCACTGAAATCTCACTGAGATCTCACTGAAATCTCACTGAAATTTCATTGAAATCTCACTGAAATTTCAATAATATTTTGACCAAATCTTTCACTGAAATTTCAGTGAGATTTCACTGAAATCTCACTGAAATTTCAGTGTTCATTTTCACAGGGGTAACTATTTCCTTTCGCTTGTCAACGGCATGGCGGAACTGAAGCTTGAGCAGTGTTGCCACGCTGGCTCTCTGTTTCCACCCTACGGCTGTGTCGTTTTTAACCTACAAAAACCTACGCTTGGATTCTACCATTAACCTCTATGTACCATGTGAAATTAAGGTTAACAAACTTACAGGCATGTGGAAAGGGCGTTTCTGTCTCTCTCTCTCACTCCCTCGACTCTTGAGTAATAGCTCCCATGGCGAATTGTCACAATTTCTTGACTTTTGAGTACCCCCTCCCCCCGCCCTCATCCTGCCATAGCTTGCGTGTTCATTAACATAGTGTCATGTGATGAAACAGCAATTTATACACGTATGCCTACACCTTCTCCTATGGATTATAAAAACACAGGAGTCAATTCAGTGTCCAATTCAGAAATTATCTGGCAACACAACCTGTGCACCCAGATCGTAATGTCTCATTGGCCGTTGCTCTTTAAAATGATGCCAAATTATTTTAGGATTTTGTTTGATTACATGAATAATATACGTCAACTTTAGTATTCTCACCATTATTTTATGTTGTGCCCAATGCTGTGAAAAATCCCTACGATAACCTACGGTTTGATGGTTTTACCCGTAGGTTTAACCTACAACCTACGAAATGGATTTTTACCCTACCGTAGGGTAAAAAACCTACGCGTGGCAACACTGACTGCTGCGCGAGACGTCACTTGGCATGCGCGGCTAAGACGACGTCTTCTGATTAGCTAGTTGTTTTCCGCGGTTGATATAAATAAGGGTTCAGACGGCTTGTCAATTAGTACTCGTACTGACAACACCTAATGCACCAGAGCTCCAGAGCTATCGTCTAAATTTATCTTAAAGATAAAGTAGCCTAGCAAAGACTCGAGAAAGACTCTCCACTCGACTTTAAGACTCTACAAAGATTCTTCAGTCCCAAGGTTGTCTTTCTACTTTCATTATTTATTTTATTTTTATTTTTTTTTTATTTTTTTTTTTTTTTTACTTACTCTTTTACCTGAATAAGGTATAAGACTCTTTTTCTCGTTTGCTCTATTTCTTTTTCCCTTTACTTTTGACAGCTCTTTTTCAGTTATTCTGTTTAATTATTTAATTATTTCATTCATTTTTACTATTTTTTTTTCTTTTTACACTTAGTTGGACCATCTCATTTTGTTTTGTTTTTTTTTGCTTTTTTTTTGTTTTATACTTTGACTTTTTGCTCGATTACTCTAGATTAGTTTCTTTTTTGTTTTATACTTTAATTTTGATCTCTAGTTTTACTTCTCTTGTATCATTAGCCTCATATTTTTGCTTATTTTTATATTTTTGGTAGTTATTTCTCATATTTTTTCACTCATTTACTTTCATAGTTACGTTATCGTTACAAGGGCTTCAGTTCTATCTCTTTGTTAAGCAATCAGTACCCAAGCGATCAGAGATTAGCTCAAGCGATTGAACTACACTCAGATCAAAGATATTAAATCAAAGACTTTACCGCCTTTGTTGAGGTAACGATCTGACAGCTGATCTACTCACTGGCTTATACAATCAATCAATTACCGTATAACGCTTTTTTTTTTAATGCTTTTGTTTTAATAACTGCTCTGCCTACTGACCTATACAAACATCAGGAACCTATAGTTAATTAGTGTAACCAAATCTGATTGACTAGTGGATCTGTGTGGAAGGGGCCAATAGCAGATCATCAGGTAAACAATCAACCAATTACTACTTAATCTGAAGCACTCTACTCTAGAGTACAAATTAGAATCATCTCTTGTTGATCCCTCTTTTTAATTTAGACTTTCGAGACAGGAAAAGGGAAATGAAGTCCGTGACTGAGCTCAACATGTCGATGGTTGAGGCTTTCAACAGCAGTCCGGCACCACCGACCTTTCCGGCAGCTAAAAGTGGGAGGAACAAGCCTTCGTAGTCCAGGTGAGGCCCGCTGAAGGCAAGTCCTTCAAAGGGACCAAACTGACGGCGATAGGGAAGGAGATCAAGAAGACCTGGGGTATTATCGATATCCCAGACATCAGAGTAACTGTCCCCGGACATGTCCGACTGGCCTTTAAATCACAGAAGGACATGGACAGGGCGGTGAACCAGGTATCCCTTCTCGGCATAGAAGTGAGGGTATCCCAGCCGTCAACCTTGTCAACCGAAAAGGTGGTGGTACACGGGATTCCCTCCGAGTATGACGGAGAAGAGATCCTGGAAGACCTAAAAGACAGAGGGTATGCGGTCGCGGAGGTATACCGTTTCAAGATCGCCGAAGGTAAAGGCCAGGGAAGCGTCGCCCTGACCTTTAACAACAAGGCACCTGAGATGGTAAAAATAGTATACCTATCCCGAAGGACCCACGCATATATAAACAGGGTAAGGCAATGTTCCAATTGCCAAAAGCTTGGCCACACAGTCAAGTACTGTAAGGGAAAGACTGTGTGTGCCAAGTGCGGTGGGAGTCACGCGGTGGCTGAGTGTGGGGCGGGCATTCATACAAAATGCTCGAACTGCAAGGGCGGACACGCAGCGAACTCTCCCGATTGCCCGAAGATACAGAGCACCAGGGCTACCCTAGAGATACAGTGTAAGGAGAAAGTGAGCTTCAGTGAGGCAGCACTGATTCTTAAAAAGAAAGAGCGGGTGACAAAAGAAGTCAGGAAGACGGCTCCGGTTAATAAACCAACTACGTAGCTAATTCCATCGACATCGGCGCCGGAAGAACCACCCAAGGCTCCCCGCTCAGAACCACTACCAATCAAGATGACCAACCCAAAGAAAGAAGAAGAACAGAAAACGAAGGCTAATGAAACTCACTTCATTCCGAAATTCAAAACGGAGAGTGGTTTCATGAGTTTTATGATTGAATTCCTGAAGGTAGCAGTGTCAAATGAGGACCAAACAACAAAGATGGCAAGCCTCCTAGGGAAACTAAGAACGTATATGGTCAATGCAGACCCTCTAATCAACTCCATCAACACAGTCAAGAAAAGAGCTAGAGATGACGACGAGGAAGCTGAAAAGAAAGATCAAGAGGTAAATCTCGCTCTACGTAGGAGGATATCTCATGTTCGCCACTACAGCACTGGCGATATGCCCAGTTGCCTGCCGGTGTTAACACCAAAGGCGAATAACAGTGAGGTACCTTCTATGGAAAGCGAGACACCAGTAGATCAATAGAAGACACAAATTGAGAGGCAACAATCTGGACAGTCATCATGGCGTGCCAGGTAAAGTTTCTACAACTTAACGTTAACGGATGGCCACCAGATGTGCTGAGCTGAGAAAATACATCACCCGCAACCCCAAAGATGTAATATGCCTCCAGGAAACCAAGCTTATATCAACTAAGAACGACATCCTCCTACCCGGTTACACTTGTCAGAGAAGGGACAGGCCGGGCAGCACGACTAATGGTGGCGGTCTTGCCTTCTACGTCCGTGATAACATAAATTATATTTCTGTTTCACTGGATGTGGAGGGCCCTCTAGAAGCAATGGGCATAGCCATCACATTGAGCAATAAAACAAATTTGACAATAGTGAATGTCTATGCACCCCCAAGGGTCACAATAAAACCAGATGACTTCCAGTCACTTATCGACAAGCTTCCACGGGGCGAATCTGTGCTTTGCGGTGATTTTAACGCTAAGCACGCCCTGTGGGGGTCACCGAAGAATGACTGCAGGGGGGCTAGCCTATGCTCAATTATAGAAGGGAACGACCTATGCGTACTGAATGATGAGAACCCAACATTTGTAGGAGGAAATGCCCCACCTTCACACCTGGATCTTACATTATGTACACTGGGTCTGGCAAACCGCTGCGACTGGCAAATACACGAAGACGAAACACTAGGTGGTGACCATCTGGTGATAGAATTCAGCATCCAAGCCGAAACAATCAGGGAAGTCTATAACGGAAGACCCAATTGGAAAATGAAAGAAGCCGATTGGGCCAACTTCCGTGTAGGCTGCCTCGATTGGAAGGAAGAAGACATCATTGATACCAACATCGACGTGTACTCTGCCAACATTACGAGTGCTATCATAGGTGCAGCAAACGACTCGATTCCCAAGACGTCTGGCAAGATACCAAGGGTTAGAAAACCTGGGTGGTCCCCAGAAAGTCAGAAGGCAGTTGCCCAAAGAAAGAAGGCACTTCGCCTTCGGAAACGCAACCACAACGAAGTCAACCACCAAAACTACCTGAAGTTGAAGTACGCCGCAAGAGACACCATCAAGAAGGCGCAAAGTGGGCACTGGATGACATTCTGTAATGCGTTGAACAAAAACACGCAAACAGGCGTCGTCTGGAAGAAACTAAACGCAATGAACGGGAAGCGCAGATCATTCAACATACCAAACCTTGAAAATGGAGATGAGTACGTTACCAACGGCAATGAAAAGGCAGACCTATTGGCAAAAGCATTCGCAGACGCCAGCAGGGACGAAAACCAATCACCAGAGTTCCAAAAGAGAAAGGAAATCTTCTACTCACAGCATCCTTCATTAGTAATTGAGCCTAATGAGGATGCTGAACCAATCAACCTGCCCTTCTCTGAGGAAGAGTTAAATAAAGCTCTTTCCCTCAAGAAGGACAGCGCGGCCGGCGAGGACGAAGTAAAGTACTCAATGCTGAAACATCTACCTGAGAATGCCAAAACGATACTACTCAACTTCTTCAACACTTCCTGGCTGACAGGAGAGGTACCTAAAGAATGGCGGAAAGCCAACGTCATCCCTCTACTGAAACCAGGAAAAGAGAGAACAAAGGCAGAATCCTATCGTCCAGTAAGCTTGACATCCACACTATGCAAAACCTTGGAGACAATGGTTAACATCCGACTACAATTCTATCTGGAGAGTAACCGACTGATCGACGAAAATCAAAGCGGGTTCAGGAAGGGACGATCAACAATGGACCACTTGGTGCGACTACAGCAAGTCATGTCTCAGGCACTCCTTTCGGGGAACCTGTTGTGTGCCGTGTTCGTGGATCTAACCAAGGCTTTCGATTTAGTTTGGTTGGACGAGTTGCTCTTCAAGCTAGGACGTATCGGTATAACGGGCATAATGTTTCGGTGGATCAAAAGCTTTCTGAGTGATAGAAGAATACAGGTGAATGTTGGCAAATTCCTGAGTGCCTAGCAAACATTAGAAAATGGCACGCCTCAGGGATCGGTCATCAGTCCCACTCTCTTCAATATAATGATCAACGACATACAGAAATCGTCCTACCTCGACGCCAGAACTGAGTTAGCGAAATTTGCTGACGACAGCACAATATGGAGGAAAGGGAAGAGATTCTGCGAACTACAAACGAACATGCAGAAGGCCTTAGATAAGTTCATGGCATGGGCAAACGACTGGGGATTTAAGGTCTCAGAGAAGAAGACGGTCGGCATGCTTGTGAGCAGGGATAGTGGGATAAACAGAATGACCCTGTGTGTGAACGGGAAAACCATCGAATTCAAAGACCAAACCAAGTTCCTTGGCGTAATCTTTGATCGAAGGCTGACCTGGAAACCGCACATCGACTGGTCTGTAGATAGATGCTCTAAAATCCTTAACTTAATGAGAAGAATAATGGGCAGCTCGTGGGGAGCCAACAGAGTAACACTAATGATGGTGTATCGTGCTCTTATACGCTCTGTATTAGACTACGGCTCTTTGGCCTTCGTGAATTGCACGCCAACACTCTTAAGCAAGCTTGATACAATCCAATACAAAACTCTGTGTATTGCGATTGGCGTAGGGCTTGGGACTAAGAGAGAAGCATTACTACAGGAAGCCGGAGAGTTGCCCCTATCTCTAAGAAGAAAAGAACTAGCGACGAGATACTGGGCTAAGATCTCGCAATTAGGCGATAGATCACCAACCTTCGTCAGCCTAAAGAAGACAAGATATGTAAAGGATCCCAAAAAGAAAAGCTTCGGACAGGGTATCAGAGAAACAGTCAGAGAACTACGATTGGAGGAGCTCGTGATAAATGAACACGACCCACCGGTTGTAGCCCCTTGGACACTCCCGATACCTCGAGTGAATCTAGACCTACTACAAACAACAGATAAGAAAAACAACCCAATTGCTGCACGGGCACTATCCCTAACACACATGGAGGACAACTGGCCGTCTGATGATTGGGAACATGTTTACACGGACGGCTCACGCAATCCTGAAAGGGGCACCAGCTCGTTTGGAATATACCTGCCAAACGGGGATCAGGGAATAAGCAGGAAACTGCCCAATAACTGTTCGGTGTACACTGCAGAGATCGTGGCCATCCGTGATGCTATATCATGGATTTCCCATCAAAAGACGGGCAAGTTCGTCATTCCAAGCGACTCTCTGAGCAGTCTGATTTCAATCCAGAATGACAACTCGGACTCAAGACCAGAAGTCATACTGGAAATCAGACAGCTGTACCAGAGGGTCCTAGATAAGGGAAGTAAACTAGAGCTCGTGTGGATTCCATCACATGTGAACATTAGAGGAAACGAAGAGGCAGATCGACTCGCCAACGAAGGTCTCAAGGACACAGCACCATTCCGCACCATAGACTACAGCACTTCGGAAATCTACAGTATGATCAGAAGACAGGTCAATTCAAACTGGGAAATAAAACTCGTTGAACTTGACACATACAGATCCCGGCTGGATGACAAGATCTACACAAAGACAGCGTTCAATCACCCTAGAAGAGATATATGCAAACTTATATCGAAACTAAGGGTGAAAGAGCGGCTGCGAGACTACAACTATCAAGTCATCGTCTGTGAGTGCGGAGAAGAATGTACCACCAACCATGTCCTGGTAAACTGCGAAGTATACAAGGAGGAGAGAAGGGAATTATTGGAATTGCTGGAGGCCAACAACATACCACTCAACACTAAGAACCTACTCTTTCCGAGACCAGAAGTCAAACTGCAAATCTTCGAACTAATCAACGATTTAATGAACACAGTTGGATTAAGTGGAATAGTGAAGTAAGAGGGAGTCACGGTTAGACGGGCTCGGTATCTAAACACTAAACTACATATAGGATATTTACCAAATTAGCAGGATAGTGGAGTAAGGGAGGGTCACGATCAGACGGACTCGGCATCTAAACACTATTGCGCTTAATGGGATTGTGGAGTAAGGGGAAGTCATGATAAGACGGGCTTGGCACCTAAACACAAAATTCCAAACAGAGTAAACAGAACGGGTTAGTTGAGTAAGGGGAGACCATGATAAGACGGGTCTGGCACCTAAAGACTATACCCAGAACGAAGACATCTACCAATCCAGATAATAAGTTTTTATTAGTAAATAAAGGGAAGACCTTCCCACTAAACCAAATCCATGGCTTATGGCCGACAATGGAAAGATTGCAAAATCATATTCTAACAACAGGTAGCAGCTTCGGCTCTCCTACTTCTAGTCTGCGATATCACATTAGTGGAAGCGGACGTTAAACATACCATTCCAGTTCCAGTTCCTTGTCAGCGATATCACTTATGTGGAAGCAGACGTTAAACACCAAGTAGTAGTAGCTAGTTTGGTCAGATCGCCTTTTCCATAGAACTAGAATACTAACTAGTTCTATGGTTGTATAAAGGGGATGCGGTCAGTTTATGCCACGACCGTTTCAACCCGGACTGTTTCATCCGAACCTAATTTTTTTATCGGGCTGCTTCATCCCGGACTGTTTCATCAAGGGACTCTTTAAACCCACTTATTGTTAAATAAACATGTCCTTTGTTATTTATTATTAAATAAACACTTGGTTGATTGTTATGGATTAGTAATAAAACATGTGGTGAGGGTTGAGTTGTATTTATACATTTTTAAGTAAGAAGCCAGATAATTTAATTTAACAACATCTGACGTCAGCTGGACCTACTGTTTTAACATGTTTTTATTTATGACAAAGTGAGAAGATGACCCGCCCTCACTTTTCACGACAGTGTGATTGTAAATAATTTAATTAAATCAACCTGTCCTTAATAAGCCTGCATCGTAACAATTGTTTCCATTTTGCCTCCAACTCCAATAAAAATATAAATTCAGAACACTGTCAGAAAATAAAGTTTATGTATAATTTACAGGACAATTTGACAATAGAAAATAATTTGGTCAAAAGAGTATTTTACACATATAATTTTTAGCGTAAATTAGTTGGAATGCGAGAAAGGAATTCCAGGGGTTCGTGATCAGCTGTCCTCTGCACTTGATTGGAATAGTGTCGTGTACAGGTGCAACGTCGTGTTTGACATTCAATTTAAATTTTATACCGATATTTTAGATTCCGTAATCTACACATTTATCAACGGCAGTGTAATAAACCTGTCGTACATTCAATTTAAGGCATTGGGGACGCATGGTTTTATTACTAAGCGAAATCCACGCCAATTCGAGTCGGAAACTTACAGCTAAAAAATGCGGCGATTTGTGCGAATTTTTAGTCCGGCCGATGTCGAAGAAATTAATTATGATATTCACATGGATCAAAGACCATTTAAACGTGTTTGTGCACATGGATAAAGTGTGAGTAGTGTGACGTGGAAAATTATAAATGACAGGTTAGTTACGGTACTAAAGCGACATTTCGAGGCCTATCTGATTAAAGTTTATACTCTATATTTATTTATTTCTATTTATGTAAACTTTTTTTTTTAAACAATTAAAACCACACTATAAAGTTACTATTTGATGACAACATGCATGCGCGAAACAAATATTGAACCGCTGATGTTATTAAGCTTGTGGGACATAGTAAAAAGTATCTAAGGGGGCGGAGCTTAACTCCAAATCTCGGAATCATGAATTCCTGAAGCAATGGCCCGAGAAATCCATCTCTGACCATTGCTGGAATAGTTCCTGTTTCTTGAACTTATGCTGGAGTGTGTCTATTCTTTCCGTTCAATGAAAGCTATCACTTAAGTACAGCAACATGACAGTCCTTCGTTTAATCTGGGTCGTCCCTAAAACTTTGGACAGTGATTTAAGGTATTAAAAAGTATGTTCGTTTCCAAACAGTATTGTTTACATTTCATTCAGCTTGATAGCCTCGTTTGTCACGTAATTAGTTTTACTGCTATGCACGGGTTAATTAGGCATAATAAAATCGTGAGTCATGGCGTAACGTTTTGTAAACATATTTGGTCCAATATTGGCAGCTAGTGATTGGTTGGTAGACGGACTACTGAGAAATCAAAATTTAAAACAACAATATCCACTCATAATAGCAGTGTGTAGTTGGATTACCTCTAATCAAACGCAACACTGCGCGGAGTATGTTCCTTGAAACACTCTTGCAATATGAATATTTCTAGGGAGTGAATAGAGGAAATTAACCCGCTTCTGGGTTGGACGCTACTCACAATTGATGGACCACTCCCAATCCACCTTAAATGCATACCTCAGAACAAAATGGGTGTACACCGTTTCTTGGGAACCGCCAGGGCAGCATAAATCATTTTGGGTAGTCATAGAGATTAACCCACTTCTGAGTTTGTCAACTTCACGATTGGTCTGTCACGCGCTCTACACCATAAATGCACATCTCAGTACCTATACCTTCATTAAAGGCACACCATGGGTATCCACCTCTCCCCAGGTGTAATATGGATGCTTCTGAGTCGTCACTTTGTGTGGAATTACAAGCACACAATGGGTATCAAACTGTTACTTGCAACCCCCTGTAATAATATGGCTTCTCCTAAGTAATGAATTATGGGGATTAGACAACTTTTGGGTAAATCAAAAGAAAACATTGTTCGGCCATGCCAAATCCACCATAAATACACATCAAAGATTAGATAATAATACCATTCGTCTTTTTACGACCCCGGGGGGTTGGGATGGCCTAGTGGTCTAGAGTGCCGCGCTTCGACCTCTAGCTGGCCGGTCACCTCTGGTTTCGAGCCCTGGTGTGAGCGTATGTGGCATGGAGATAGGGGCGCCTTCTCAACCTCGTGGGTTTTCTCCCACTGCTAAAGACCCCTACGCGCAAGCGAATTATTGAAATAAAATTTAACCATATGTTAGTCGCAAAATGACCTAGTTTGTGTCGAGTGGACGTTAGAATTTGATTGCTTTTATAAAGTTTTACCCCACGCTAAAAAATAGTATATACATGAAACAATTAATATCATGGATTTAGCTGTTCTGTTATCAAAATTCATTGAAAATCAAAATACTTGTTCGTTTCAACACCTTAAACTCTGTGTATCAATCTTTATATTGATAAGTTTGGCCTCTATAGCGTCACAAGATTTTTTGAAGTTATCAAGGGAGATAACTCTGGCAGTAATTATTTGAAATCTCTGAAAATCAATAGGATTCTTCGTCTAATGCCTTTAAACACTGTGTGTAAATTTAAAGTCGATCGGATATTAACTTTGGCCTCTAGAGCTTCCACAGGATTTTTTCGAAGTGATGAAGGGCCATAACTCTGGCAGTAATTATTGAAAATCACCGAAAATCGATAGACGTCTTAGTCTCATGACTGTAAACACTATGTATAAATTTAAAGTCAATCGGATATTAACTTTAGCCTCTAGAGCGTCCACAAGCAATTGTGTAATTCATAGTCACGGTTATAAAGTCTTTAGTCAGACGAATCATAATAATGATTGTCAGAAGAGTATTCCTGGTCATAATAACTTTAATCCCTGCTGTCATCGGAATCATCTCCATCATAAAAGAGACGGCGAGCCCCCAATGAATAGTTTAGCTCGGCAATATTATAGGTCGCTTCATCGTCATCTTTGTCGTGTACTACAATCGAAAAGTATTTCTCGGGTATCAATTCTTTCATGACCACATAATCTTGTAGAGGTTTTGGAAGACTAGTTTGTTCTATTTTACTGCTAATTCCTGGTCCGATACAGTTCGGATATTTTGGTAAACCAACTTGAGTTATTTTACTGCTGATTCCTGGTCCGATACAGTTCCTGATTTCTCGTCTACATCTTGACTTCAAACTTCTTGATTTACAGAAACCACGGAAATCCTCAAGTTTTTGTTTATTGTCAGATTCTTCCAGCAGAGGATCAGATGTGTAAAGCGACAAAATAATGACCTCTATTTCACTCTTCGGTGCACCACTTTCAAACAAAATTTTGGAAAGCATCAATATATCGGGAACTTGAAATTCTTTAACCTTTGGAAGATCCAGACCTTTGAGAGAGCAATTTTCTGTAAGAAGATACCATATGAGATCCTCTTTGTTTTTGCCCAGTAACCATTGGAATAAAGTCTTCCCATCTTCTCCTGGAGTATCAAGAGAGACGTGACATTTTTTTTGCATCAAAAGTAATTTTAGACAGTTGATCCATTTCCCACCACTACCACGACTACAAACCATGATATAATGTATAGCCGATCTTCCAACTGTATCTGTTTTATTAACATCAGCTCCAAATTTGAGTAAACATTCTAAAATAAATCTATTACATGTTCTTGCTGCTGCCATCAAAGCCGTCGTTCCATGGTTATTACTCTGATTGACATCAGCTCCAGCGTTTAGTAAACATTCTAATATAGATATATTACGTTTTTCTGCTGCTGTTATCAAAGCTGTCTGACCATTGTTATCACAAATATTATAGTCTGCACCATTCTGTAATAGAAGTGATAAAATAGTTTCATCCTCGTTGTGTACAGCAAACATCAACGCCGTCTTACCACCATGGTCTTGTAGGTCAATATTACAGCCTGCTGTGAGTAGTTTTTCTACCACATCTTTAAATCCGTGTTCTGCTGCCACCATGAAAGGTGTTTTACCATCTTTATCTGTGGCATTAATGATACTCTTCGCTTCACTTCTTAAATTGGAATATTTAAGTACAACATCTAGTGAAACGTTAAAGAGCGCCGCAAGGTATATCGCATTTCTACCAAATTGATCCCTAGGTTTCAGATCGGCACCAGATTCTAGCAAAATATTTGCCATAACAGTATCCTTGTTGTTAACTGCCATCATCAATGGAGTTTGTCCAGTATTATTACAGTGGTTTACGTTTGCGCCAGCCTTCAATAAATCTTCGGTACTAGATCTTTCTCCATTACTTACAGCCATAGACAAAGCCGTTTGTCCATCGACGTCTGTAAGATTCACATTGATTCCAGTCTGTAGTAGCAACATTTTTATTATTTCCTTCTTGTCTTCACAATAAGGATAATATCTCGAATCTTTTATAGCTTTGTGCAACGCTGTTTCTCCTCGTAGATTTTGGTGATTTATATCGCAATCTCTTATTGTCAGCAATTTCACTAATTCCAATTGACCTTTTTCGGAAGCAAGAGCGAGGGGACTATCTTCATTTTCATTTACCGTATTAACACCTATGCCATCTTCAATGAGCAATGAAGCCAATTCACAATGTTCTCGATGAATTGCTCTACACAATAAAGTATACGATTTCATATCAGCACCAGCATCTTTCATCATCTTAACAATATCTGCTGAGTACTGTAGGCTGTAAGAACAACATAAGTAGTCCAATACAAAAGTTCCTTCGTTATCTTGACCATTCACAGATGCACCTTTGTCAATAAGTTGTTTGACCAAAACAAGGTTATCAGCTTTAATGCATTCCATTAAAGGTGTAACGCCATTTTTATCAGGAATGTGAACATCACATCCAGCTTGAATCAGTATTTCAGCGATAGTCGTCTGATAATTTCTTATTGGCTCCATTAATACAGATTCCATGTTCCCACCTACTTTAATATTGATATCACAATGTGATTTAATTAATGCCTTTACCATCTCTTCATTTCTTTTACGAATTGCTAAAGACAACGGAGTTTTATTTGATGAATCCAGTTTGTTTATGTCAATACCTTTCGTTACTAATAGCTGTACACATTCGTCGTAAGAATCTGCCCGTATCTTACTATCGGCAAGAGAATGGAGAAGGGTACCCTGATTGTTTTCGAATTCCAGGGTTGCTCCTCTTTCTGCCAAACACATTACTGTTTTCACCATACCACGTTCAGCAGCCATTTGGATGGGCATTGTCCCATTAATATCTTTTAGACTAACATCACAGTTAATTAACGAGATCACCATGTCTTCATTTCTTTTACTAATTGCTAAATACAATGGAGTTTCATTCAATGGGTTCGGTTTGTTTATGTCCATACCTTTAGTTACTAACAGCTGTATACATTCATCGTACGAATCTGAGATTTGGTCACTCCATGCAAGACGATTAAGAAGGTTACCCTCTTTGTTTTCCAAATCAAGATTTGCACCTCTTTCTGCCAAATATATTACAGTTGTCGCCATACCCTGTCCCGCAGCCAATTGGATGGGCGTTTCCTTATCAAAATCTTGTAGATTAACATCAGCCCCCGCCTCCACCAATAGTTTTACACAACCAAGAACTCTTCCCGGCTTCCTTCTTCCAACATTATGCAACTTTCTCTGCTTTTTTCCACCAACATAATGAATCTCACCTATACAAATGTGTAGGGCAGAACACTTACAATTCACTGACTGTTGATTTATAGTTTTTACCAGTTCAGTCTTCAACAAAACCTCCAAACATTCGATGTTTAGTTCATGGCAACATAACATTATTAACGTTTTCTTTTTGTCAGGGTTTTTGTCTAGATATTTGAGTTCAAGGAGATATTTTAACACCCCGACGCTATTGTTTATAACGCACTGAGTGAGGGGACTCCAGTTGTATTTCGTCATTGAATGTTCAAAATGCAGAGGTATTCCGTTGGATTGGAGATATTTAACACCCTCAATGAAATCAGATTTTATCGCAGCCGTTATCAGTTGTATACTGCTCTTAACATCTAGAAAGCTGTTAGAAATTCTGTCTGACGGCAGCAACAATTTCACCACAGGCAGACATCTGTTCTTAAGAGCAACTTCACAGAGTTCTATCCAGTCGTGCCCCCATTTCACAGAATCCTGTATAATTCTTCCTACTTCAGTTGTATCATTTTTATTTACAGCCTCTTTTAACCTGAAATAATAATCAATGTTAAAGATAGGTTGTCATGCAACGAAACGCCAACAGATAAGAAAATCAAATATAATTGATGTGCACATTCCTATTAAATTCTCAAAACACAGGATAGCAGTCATCCATCCGTCTGGTTTCACAGACGAATTTTACTATTTGATAAGCACATGTTATTTTAATGCTGTGTATAGTCAATGTTGTCATAATGTTGACACTTATTTGATATTCTACATTAGGGATTTTCACTTTTCACTTTTTATTGGAATTTCTAAGGTTTCTACCCCCACCAAAGTCCACTTGGTGTCAAACTAACACCGTAGTATTTTCAGAATTTTCTTATCAAAAATGGCTGCCGACGGCCATTTCTTTTTCAAAAATTGCGACTATTTTCGTGATTTTCGGACGTTTTGAGCCTGATAAATAACTTAGAAAGGCAAGGTATGGCTTGTAATATGTCAATTTTATGCTTTTCATGTATGTAGAGTCCATTTCCACTATCTTAAATGCGATTGTCAGAATCCCAAATGGCGGAAATCCAAGATGGCGCCCAGATCGTCTATTTTCATGACATGGAAAAACATTTTTCAAAGACTATGTCATTCTGAACTCCATTTTAGCCCCGCAAATGAATTTTGAACCGTTAAAATTCATTATCAGGACCAAAATGGTGTTCAGAATGACACTAATCTGCTTTTGGTTGAAACTGGCGGGAGGTAATGAGTGAAGGCGAAGCTCCGACGGGATATATTCACCACACAATTAGTCTGGCAGAACTATGACTGAACCTGGAAATTGTTTACAATTTATTTAAGGATTGATTTCAGTAACCTCCATGTAAGCTGTCCTCTTTCAGAATGTGCCGGGTGAACCTCAGTAACCCTTGAGCGTTTTGAGAAATTCAAGATGGCATCCAAGAAGGCCGATAATTCACTAAGTACACTCAAATCGGTCATTATGTTGTGGGTTGATTAGATGATAGAAAAATCCGAAATGCCACATACTAATATGGCCCTTTAACGTGTTAGCGGTGGTAAGGGGAGATATTCCACCAAACCAAATTTTATCAAAGACAAACTATATTTCTGGACATAGGAGCACATGGGTGATATGATAACATCACATACATGCCTATTAGGAGCTCCAGTTCCACATATGAAAGACTCTGGAGCAATTTGGCCGGTTATAATGTTCACCGTTTAGTAACTTTCACCCAGCAAAACAGTTCTGGCAAATGCATCATTCGTTGAGCAAGACTGATGGGGATGCTGCTGACCATACATTTCCAGTTTTGAATGTCCATAACCCCCAGCATGTTTCAGACATCGATTTTCTAGAACCATGTCCATAACCAGCCGACATATGTACATTCTATTAGAGAGAATACATGTACAATCAAGCTTTCACCACTTTCCATTCCACCGTGTCACATCCAGTAAGACTAGCATGAGCTGGCATGATTTCAATGGTACCGGTCATGTGTTTCTCAGAAGATGAACCAATGTCAACGGTTGTTCTTTCCTTGATCCATTTTAAGAAGCTTGTTATAGACAGAACTCTTGCAAATCCCTGCCTGGAACACGTTGGAGGGGATAGGCATCAAAAACAGGAAATCTATTGTCGTCATCCTTACCTCAACCATGTAGTCTTGCTCCAAAGAAAGATGCATGTGTAGGGAACGTAAAAAGATGACACCACCAAGCCATTGCGTGGCGTTGACTGAAAGGAACTATATTATAGCTGGATTATGGATACTAAATTGAGAACATTACAACCTGTCAACGTGCTCCGGAATCTGTCACGTGGCTCATCAGATATGGATGCAAGATGACATGACATGTAGTTAGTGTGCGCGCTTGTAGTTGCACTGGGGATGGTGCTCTTGATAGCATGTATGTATTGTTATTGTATCACTCATGTGCTCCTATGTCCAGAAATATATAATTTGTCTCTAGATATAGTTTGATTTGGTGAAATAATCGTCCCAACCGTTTTGGAATTTACTGTCATCTAATAACCCCACAACATAATGAACGATCTCAGTGTATTCCTTGACTCCACAAATATATCGTTAAACACGAAAAGAATCATCCTACACTAAATATTATAGGTAATTGTTTTTAAAAAGACGCCATCTTTAATTTCTCAAAAAGCTCAAGGTTGACTAAGGTTCGCCCAACACATTTTGAAAGAGGTCACCTTTGACTACTAATATCAACCCTAACAAAAAATGTTGTATACAATTTCCAGGTTCAGCCATGGTTCTGTCAGACTAATAGTGTGGTGAATATACTCCATCGGAACTTCACTTTCAGTCATTACCTTCAGTCATGTTCAACCAAAGTTAGATCAGTGTCATTCTGAACATCATTTTGGCCCTGAAAATGAATTTTATGTGTGCAAAATGATGTTCAGAATGACAGTCTTTGAGACATGCTTTTTCTGGTCACGAAAATAAATGACTTGCGGCGCCATCGTGGATTTCCACCTTCTTGGATTCTGACAATCTCATTTAAGATAGTGGGAATGGACTATACAAAACATGAAATAGATACATTATATGCCATACCTGACCTTTCTAAGTGATCCGTCAAGCTCAAGACGTCCGAAAATCCCGCAAATTGTCACAATTTTGGAAAAAATGGCCGTCGACAGCCATTTTTGGCAAGAAAATTCTGAAAATATTACGGTATAAGTTTGACCCCAAGTGGACTTTGGTGTGGGGTTGAAACCTTAGAAATTCCAAAAAAAAAATGAAAAGTGTAAAACCCTATTCTACATTTAACACTTGCCTTTGGGTTATATTGACTAGATCATATCCGGTATTAGGACTTTGTACATTGTACTTTTTACATATAATCAATGGAAAAGATATTGTAGCAGAGCATTTAATATTGGCATCGATACCCTTCCATGAAACTCATGCTAATATCAATTGGACACAGCTCACCAAATATTCTTACGCGGCCACGGCAACACCTTTTTAAAATAAAAATCTCTACCTTTCCTCCCCTTTTTCATGGCAATCGAAGAAAGGCATTTAAGAATACACGTAGGGGGGAAAATTGCAGGGTCTCTATATCTAATACTCCCAATTTGTGTATCCAGTTTTCCATAAAGAAAATAGGTTGTCACATGTTGCTCTATCTGTGGTAGAAAGCGTTCGACTCAAAAAGAATTTGAGAAAATGTTAGAGCCGGTCTAAGAGGCGAGAATTGATTGTGGTCAATGGGGAAATCATTGTTGATCTGTGGCCAACTAGAATGTACCGACATAGTAATTTTGTTATCATAGATTATATTCGGGTTATAAGCCCAACCCTTACCAAGAAAGGGTTCTATTTCGGGGATATTAGCATTATTATTTAACTAGCGGTAAAACTGCCGTTTTAAACGATACCATAACTGTAGTGTAATAAGCTCATTGTGTAATGTGTATATAGATGGGACTCAATGATCATTGAATACCGCTCGGGTTATTCAATGGTTCAAGAGAGTGTATCCCTGCGCAGAGATACACTCGAGTGAACCATTGAATAACCCGAGCGGTATTCAATGGTCCTTGAGTTCTGTTTTTATTCTATAACTAAATGAAATCTAAAAATACACTGCACTATTCAGATTATCAAACAAATCATCATCAATAACCTTAAAATTCATCACAGGTTCCGCCCTATTTTCTTTCCCTTTTACAAAATTGTCGTTGATAGTGGTGATGTCATTATGGTTTGCCGTAATATAATGAAAGTGACGTCATTCTGGGCAAAAGTAGTTCGTTTTCAAGCCATTGAATACAACCATAGGTTATTCAATAAATGTATTCAATGATATTTGCCTGTATTGGCATGTAGTCATAGAATAAATGTTGTCATTCGACAGATTTGCATTACATGTATAATGGAATGGTAAAATCGGTATAAGTATAATAGTTATTGTAATGTCCCAATTATTGCATTCGGTATTTATTAGTTATTTGACAACGTGAATTGAAATGTGAGTTACTCGTGTAAAATCTTAGTAATTAGAGTCTAATTGACCAGGGCCCGGTTGCTCAAAACTAAGTTATTTTAACGATCTGTTAAACTCTAACGGATCGTTATCTTTGTAACGTGTCGTTTGTTAACAGTCCGTTAAATTTCTGTTGCTGGAAAGTTAATATCATTATCCGTTAGCTAACGGATTCATTAAAGTTAATCCAAGAGAAGACTGTTCATTGGCTGAATTTAAAATTTTTAATTTCAATGTACATGTATAACAACTTCATAGAAGTTACTATTAACAAGACACTGAAGACAGCAAGACAACTCTGCAGTCTGTTCACAAAACTAGATTAAAGAAAAAAATGGCTTTAGAATTTATAACAGAAAACACTATAGAATACTTTATTTTTTCCTTTAGAAATTTTAGCGTAAATCTGTAAGAAAAATTATGGAATTTGCACTACATAATTATGGGGCCATTATTTCCTATAGTCCACCAAAATTTTGTAGAATAGTATAGAATTTCATCGTATAGAAAATGGAATAGGCCCGCATCGCCCAACCCTCTAGAATGTTCTATACAAAACTACATTGGTAATCTATGACTTTTTGCTACAGCCAACTAATGCCATCATTAAACAGATCACGGAGCCCCAAACCTCCGTTAAATATAACGCCAAATTAACGACACATTAAAAGTAAAAGGGAATTCCAGCAACAGTCTTTCTCTCTGTTCAAGTTAACGATCCGTTAACACGGAGTTAACGGATCGTTAAAAGATAGCGGAGCTTTGAGCAACCGGCCACAGGTCTTTATTTCGTATCAAGATGTCATTGTTGTATAATCGTGTCTATTGTCTTAGTGATAGTTGATAATTATGGGATGTGAACGAAGCATGGCGTGGAGGGCAAGAATGTCCCCACTGGCTTCGAAACCGTTTTTCACCGCATTTTTGTGGTAAATATGTGAACCGTGAATTGAACTTTTGTGAATATGAACAGTGAATCCCCGTGAACATTTTGTGAACAGTTAATTTTAACTTAATTATGTGGTGAACTCTTCATTTTCTGTAATTCAGTCATTCTAGTGAAATCGTGAACATGTGACTTTCTTTCGTGAGTGAACTTTTACTTTTCATATATGATTACGTGAATCCTGAGTTTTGTATGCTTGTCATTTGTCTACTGTAAACTCTAATTTGTTGATAAATACATTAACATTTGTTCTATAAATCGGTATTGTTTATGGTGTCACACAGTCAATGATTCGCGGAAGTTGCATATTGAAAGCCGAAAGGGACACCCACCACCAGAGGCGCGTGAAGCATCGAACCGGAATCTTGCCCACGTCATCTATATTAGCGAAAAACGCTCAAAAATGTGTTAATTTCGTGTATCTTTTTCTGTTGTTGACATCATTTTGTGTGGCACTGAATTACAAAATGTCTGATGATAATGGTGAAATTGATCAAACTTTTCAAAAAATCAGCTAAAGTACGGTCAACGTGATGGTTTGAGTATTGTCAGTACCGGTAATGAAAATTCAGATAGTGAAAATATTATTGATATAGACAGTATGAATGATCCAAATGAAGGAGATGATGCCGGTAATGTCCCAAATGGGGTCGGTGCAGTATCTGTTCAAAAAAAGTAGGGGATATTTGATTTTTGGGGCATAATACTAAAATATGCAAATGACTACAAAAAAAGTCACTATAGAACCTAACAGAAGAAACATTTACAGTTACATGTGACGCCCAAACGCACCAATAGCTACCGCATGGGATGCTTGGGATCATCATGGGGGTCCAACCCAAGATTTGCACGACTCTGACTTTGTGGCATTGAATTCCAGGGTGGAAACATCAGTTTAATTGTTTTAGTGACCAGAAAACAAATTTTGATTTGCGTCGGCTTACCCAAAAGATCGGCACAACACAGGCGGTTGTGGCGCGGACGTTGAATGTTTCTCAGTCTGTCATAAGCAGGCTATGGTCCAGATACCGTGATACACAATCTGTACAGGACAGACCACGCTCAGGTCGACCAAGGGCGACAACTCAAGCCCAGGATCGATTTATCCGTACCTTGGCCTTGAGAAATTGTTTCATCACAGCAAATGAGATCAGTGCTCGTCTTCAAACAGACACTGGTGTGAGAGTGAGTGGCCAGACGATTCGGAATCGACTGCAAAGGGGTCACCTTCGCGCCCGACGTCCTCGCGTGATCCCTTGTTTGAGAGGTCATCACATTCAGGCAAGACGTCGTTGGTGTAGGGATCGTCAACACTGGGATAATCGACGCTGGAGCAATGTGGTGCTTTCAGATGAGTCAAGGTTCACTGTTGATTTTTTGGACAGACGTAGGAGGGTGTGGCGTCGTCGAAACGAGCGCTTCCAAGACGTTAACGTCATGAGACATGATCGATTTGGGTGGGGTTCTGTTATGGTGTGGGGAGGCATCACTGTAGCTGGAAGAACGGCTTTACATGTTGTTGCAGGGCGTGTTACAGGCCAGTACTACCGGGACAACATCTTGGCAGTCCATGTTGTGCCGTTCGCACGACGTCATGGCCGCCGTTTCATCTTCCAGGATGACAACGCAAGATGTCACAGTGCCAGGATCGTTACAGGTTACCTCCAACAACAAAACATCACCTTGGCCAGAACTGAGTCCCGACCTCTCACCCATCGAGCATGTCTGGGACATGCTTGGATAGAGGTTACGTCAACGTCAACAACGTCCTGCCAATGTCCAAGAACTTGCTGCTGCATTGCAACAGGAATGGGACAATCTGGACCAAAATGACGTTAGACGTCTCATTAGGAGTATGCCACGTCGGATCAATGCTTGTTTGGCAAACAGAGGAGTGTTTACCCGTTACTGACTTTGTGGTGATGCCGTGGTAACTTTGCTGTTTGACCCCGGGTATCATTTTACCCTTATAATGGTCAGTCTATGCCTTACTTAGTCTAACGATCATTTGGAATAAATCGATGAATGTGAACTTCATTTCATTTTGTCATTTGTTTCTTCGTCAGTTTCATTAGGTGACTTTAATAACACTTAAAAATCCCCTACTTTTTTTGAATAGTATAATAATAATGTTAATAATGATGTGCCTAATATTATGCCTAAAGACAGTGTATCTAATGTATCTGCAGCATCAACAAAATCAAAAACTTTAAGAATGAAAAACATTCAACGTGAAATTGAATTAAGCTACGAGTTAGCGGCCTTGAAAGAAGCAAATGTGTTAGAGCAGGAAAAGTCAGAATTAGAGTGGAAACTCAAGCAGAAGACTGGTGAGTTAAATAGAAGACTGGTGAGATAATAGAAGACAAAAGGAAATCAGTTTGAAAGCCAAACTTAAGGCGATTAAAGATGTAAACTTAACATTTGAATGAATCCGCCGTGGTAACAAATCAGATTCTGAAGTAACATTCAAGAAACCTCCACCTTCAGCCCCGCGGTTCCAGACTTCATCTACTCAAAGTGACAGCACTCCCCAACCCCAAATACAATCAGTGAACACATCTGTGAATTATCCCAGTAAAACCGTGAATGAACCGAATGAACTTTCTGTTCAGTCTGTTAAAGTATTCAACAAACTTTTAGAAATTCGAAAAGGTCAAAGCTTACCTTCCCAAGACCTTAAACCCTTTGACGGCAGTGACATTTTGTTATATCAAACATTCATTAAAAACTTTGAGCTTGTTATTGAGAAAAATACAAGTAATGCAGATCAGCGTTTAGAATTCTTACTAAAGTATACCCGAGGTGAAGCGCATGATTTAATCAAATTTTGTCCTTTAATTGAGCCTGCTGAACAAGGTTATGTACGAGCTAGAGCTTTACTTCAGAGAGATTATGGTGACCCCCCTCTTATTGCATCTGCCTTTCTTAGTAAAGCGGAAAACTGGACAAAAATACAGTCTGTGATAAAGTTGGACTTAGAAAATTTTCGATATTTTTGATTAACTGTGTAAACTGTAAACAGAACAATTGTGAAATGAATAGCATGGATGGATTTGAATTTATAAAGACATTGTGTTCAAAACTCCCCATACCTTTACAACAACAGTGGATCGCAAAAGTAGGTAAAATACGTGAATGTGAATCTAGATCCCCAAACCTATGTGACTTTGTAGGGCTTATATCGAGAAATGAAAATGACCATAGAATCAGCGGATTAGGTTATCAGCACAGATCGCAACAGAACCATGCTCAATCTTTATATGATTTAAAGCAACCTACATGTACTCTAATCACAAAGAAAGCCTTCAGTACGCAATTAAAAGAAAACCTGGCAACTCAGCCACCTTGTTTATTATGTGGACCAAATACATTTCATGGACTTTCAATCTGTAGGAAATTTGCGTCATTAACAACATATCAGAAATCGGAAACTGTGAGAAAGTTAGGTTTATGCTATGGGTGTCTTAATCCGGGACACTTAAAATCTAATTGTGAAAACCCTGAATGGGCGAAATGTCAGAAATGTCCAAGATTTCACTCAACGATACTGTACGATTCAAGTAAAGATATACGCAGACCACAATATCAGTACAGTGGACCTGAACCTGATAATAAAACTGAACCAAAACCTTCTGTATCTGCTGGTTGTGTAAAAGCGAACATTTTAAACAGTGGTAATCCATTAATGGCTATTGTTCCAGTGAAAGTGAAAGCTAAACTCAGTGATATCGCAATCCAAACCTATGCCTTTGTCGATAATGGGTGTAGCGCTCTATTTCTAGTCTCTATTCTTGTGAATGCCTTAAAGTTGCGGTGTAAATCAACACAAGTTATGTTGAAAACCATGAACTTAAAAGAGACAACTAAAACATTTTTGGTGATTGATGTGCTGCAGATCAGTGATTTCAAAGGTGACAATTTTTTAGATTTACCCCAAGCTTATGTGAAAGATAAATTGCCTACTTCAGTATCAGATGCCCCCAAACAAATTGACTTACTGGAAGCATTTAAGAGGTATAACTCTACCTGACTTAGCACCCGATGAATATTGTATCCCAGAATCTGGTGAAAAATTATGTGAAGATAAGAAACTGTTATCTGTGGAGGACAAACAATTCCTGAATATCATGGACAATTCCATAAAGTTAGTTGATAATCATTACATTACAGATCTTCCATTTCGTGATAGGACTATTTGTATGCCAAATAACAAACTACAGGCAGAAATGTTTGCATATAGACTTCAAAAGAGATAAGCTGCCAATAGTACCTTGCATGAACAGTACACAGAATGCATGACCAATTTAGAAACCAAGAATTATGCCGAAAAGTTTCAGAAAAATGAAATTAATAGAAGTGACGGAAGAGTATGGTTTATTCCCTACCACAATGTTAGCCATCCTCGCAAAGCAGACAAAGTGAGAATTGTCTTCAACTGTCTTTTAATATTTGACGGTGTTTCGTTAAATTCACTGATATTACCTGGTCCCGATTTAACAAACAAACTTTTAGGAGTTTTATTAAGATGGCAGCAGGACATCTATGCATGTATGGCGGACATTGAAAGTATGTTTTACCAGGTTCGTGTGAACATGTTTGATTGTGACATGATGAGATTTCTATGGTGGCCTGGTGGTAACATAAACACAGAACCTGTGCAGTACAGAATGTTGATGCATCTTTTCGGTGCTGTAAGTTCACCCAGCTGCGCAAGTTACGCATTGAAACGTGTCTCGCTAAGGACAATGCCAGTATTTGTAATCAAGAAACTGTGAACACTATTAATCAAGACTTTCATGTTGACGATTTGTTAAAGTCTGTCTCCAGTGAAAAGGATGCCATAGAATTAGTTAATGACGTATCCAGTGCATTAAAATCAGGTGGATTCAATTTGAATAAATTCATAAGCAATAGTCGTGAGTTATTAAGAGCAATACCGCAAGTTAACAGAGTCAATGAAGTTAAAAACCTAGACTTTGACTATTTGCCAGATAAACGTGCCCTTGGTGTTATGTGGTCAATCGAAAATGACAGTATTGTGTTCAGAGTGGAAAACCTGTCATCGAAATGTACGCGGCGAAGCATATTATCTGCTATGTCGTCAGTGTATGATCCTTTGGGTTTCGCGTCCCCCTTTGTCTTAAAAGCTAAAATGATCTTACAGGAACTGTGTCGTGAAAAACTCTCTTGGGGCGAACCTATTCCTAATGCAAAACAAATTCAGTGGCAAAATTGGATGAAGGACTTAGTTAATCTTCAAAACGTATCAGTCGAACGTTATATAAAACCAAAGAATTTTGGAAAAATCCGTAATATCCAGTTACATCAATTTGCAGACGCCTCAAGTGATGGTTATGGTACAGTAAGTTACGTTAGATTTGAAAGTGAAAATGATGAAGTAAGCTGTGCGTTTCTACTTGGTAGATCACGTGTCGCTCCATTGAGACCACATACGATCGTGAAATTAGAGTTATCTGCGGCTACTTCCATTGTTAGAATAAACAGTATGTTGATGTCCAAACTCACAATTCCGGTGGACGAAGTACATGTTTGGACAGACAGTCAAACAGTGATTAAATACATTCGTAACGAGAAGATGCGACATCAGGTATTTGTGGCAAATAGACTAGCTGTAATCCATGATTATTCAGAAATGAATCAGTGGAACTACGTGCCTTCTAAACAGAATCCAGCGGACCATGCGTCTCGTGGACTTTCCGCATTATAATTGACTCGAGTTAATTGGTTAAGTGGACCAGACTTTCTTATTAGCCCTAAAAGTGAATGGCCAACGGAAATGCCAACATGTGACAATTTAGATACCATATCCATTGATGTGAACGCGGTGAAGATTAGTCAAGAGGCTAATAGTTTCGTGAATCAAATGTTTGAACATTACTCAGACTGGACGTAATTAAAAAGAGCTGTTTCATGGTGGTTACCTTTAAAATCCATATTAAAGCTGAAAAGTAAAAGTACAAAAATTCCTGTTAGTTTGAAAAGTGAATGATTATCTGCCGACAAGATGATAAATGCAGAGCATGTTGTTGTGAGATTTGTACAGTATAGTGCTTTCCATGAAGAAATCCAGTGTTTAAGTAACGGTCAATCGAACATGAAAACAAATAATGTTCTTATGGGCTTAGACCCAGTGTTAAAAAACGATTTATTGCGCGTGGGAGGAAGATTAGAGAATTCCTCACTGTGTTATGATGCAAAGCATCAGATTATTCTACCAAAGGATAATCATGTTTCAAAGTTAATATTAAGACACTGCCATGTTAAAGTAGGTCATCAAGGTCGTAACCATACCCTTGCAGAGTTACGTCAAGGTTTTGGATAATTAAATCTGGTGTTCTCGTGAAAAGTATATTGCGGAAGTGTGTAGTGTGTCGCAAAATACAGTCACGGGTGGGTGAACAAAAGATGGCGAATTTACCGTCTTCTCGCTTAGTAGCTGATGAACCAGCATTTATACATGTTGGGATTGATTATTTCGGTCCGTTCGAAATTAAAGTAGGACGCTCCATGGAAAAGATATGGTGTGATTTTTACTTGTTGCCTAGTTGTTTGCACTGTGTCTTGTCTGCTGAAAACTAGTTATTTTTTTAAACTTGTGATTACTTTATTGGGCTATAACTTGGCATATTTCTTCTTAAAGTGTATCTTTTATTTTACAAAATTGGATTTTAGAACTTCTGTGTAGTTTTTGTGTTATTAACATTTTTAGTTTTTAAATTTCGTGAAGTGAGTACTGGTGAGCTGAACATTGATCATGATCACTTATACCAAACATCAACTTTTAGCCTTGAATTGTACTATAAACTGTGAAAACAATAGAGTGTCTACTGAGTTGTGCTTGTTTCCTGAGTTAATCTCTGACTATAAACCTGTGTATTTTACTACCTTTAAACCTAAAATAAAAGTTTCAAGCAAGCCAAGAAAGACTAAAACATGTAGAGGAGTAAATGTGGCGAATTTAATTCAAGTAAGTAAGTTATCCTCCAATCCCTGTCCTTATGGATTCCAATTTCAATTTCTGTCTTTTAAACTGTCAGTCCATTAGAAACAAAGCCAGTGAAATTCACGAATTTATTTTGGATAATGACCTCGATATTCTTGTCTCTATCGAAACCTGGCTAAAAGATGATTGCAACATTACTCTAAACCAACTTCTTCCAACTAACTACTCTGCATTGACGACCAACCCTACTAGTAAGAGGGGAGGGGGTATAGCAGTCTTTTTCAAGTCCACCATTAAAGCATATAAGATTAAAATAGGTCCTTTTGTTAGCTGCGAAATACAACACACCACCATTAAACACCATAACGAATTATTTCATCTCATCTCATTGTATCGGCCTCCTAATACTTCACGGAATTACATCATGTGCTGGAAAACTTTTGATATGTGGTGATATAAATCTACACCTAGATGTTGATTCCAAAACTACTACACAGTTTAACGATATTCTCGAATCTTTCGACCTAGTTCAACATGTCACTAAACCTACTCACAATAAAGGTCACATACTTGATGTCGTTATTACCCGCAAATCTGATTCTTTGGTGTTCAACTTATCAGTAGACAACCATCTCATTTCTGATCATTTTTCAATCATGACTGTTCTTACACTTCCAAAACCCAAATCACTGCAGAAGACTGTATCATATCGTAAACTGAGAGATATCAACTTAACCAACTTGAAATCTGATATCTTAAATGACGGTGCCCTTAATAAGATTGGCAATTTCTGTGATATTTCGGATCAACTTCAAATCTATAATACAGAGCTTCAAAACATTATTGATAGCCATGCACCAATTGTCAGAAAAACACTCACCATCAGACCAAATCGTAAATGGTACAGTGACTCTGTTCGCGAAAGCAAACAGGCACGTCGGAAGGCGGAAAAGGTCTGGCGCAAGAGTAAGCTTGAAATTGACAGACAAATATATGTAAAGGCTCGTAATGATACAAACATCCTCATCAATCAGATAAAACAGACTTTTGTTTTAAACCGTATACAAGAAAATAACAAAAACCCTAAAGAACTTAATAAAATTTTGAACACTATGATTAAAACTAGTGACAGTACCGTTCTACCAGAGCATCGTGACCCTAAGCTACTCGCTGAATCTTTCAGTCAGTTCTTCAACAATAAAATTGTTACCATACGTAGGGCACTTGACAATTGTTCTTTATCGGTATCTGATAATGATATTGAC
Source organism: Patella caerulea (assembly GCA_036850965.1). NCBI lineage: Eukaryota > Metazoa > Mollusca > Gastropoda > Patellidae > Patella > Patella caerulea. The sequence continues at coordinate 32,146,675 of JAZGQO010000015.1, read as the reverse complement.
GTAAACTTCACTGGTTCACCACTATCAACCTTTCCAATAGCTGCTGTAGATGAAATCAAATCAATTATTTCTACATCCTCTTCCTCTTCTTGTGAGCTAGATGTATTCCAAACCCATCTTGTTAAAAGCTGTTCTACAGAACTTTGTCCTATTCTTTGTAGCATTGTGAATACATCCTTATCTACTGGAAACTTTCCTAATGTGTTGAAAGAAGCATTGGTCTTTCCACTTCTCAAGAAGAGTACATTAGATCACAATGTCTTGAAAAACTACAGACCTGTCTCAAACCTGTCGTTCATCTCCAAACTTATTGAAAAGGTTGTAGCAGCACGTTTCAGAGCTCATCTGAAGTTACATTATCTTAACGAACCCTTCCAATCAGCATATAGAAGCAAACATAGTACAGAAACAGCATTAACTCGTGTGAATAATGATATCCTTACTAGCCTTGACAATAAAAATGTTGTGTTACTGGTTCTTCTAGATTTAAGTGCCGCCATCGACACAATCGACCAGTCTCTCCTCTTAGAACGGCTTCACGACGTTTTCGGACTTGAGGGTAATGTGCTGAATTGGTTCCGGTCATATCTCACATCCCGTTACCAATCTGTTGTCATCAATAATGTTAAGTCTGCATCTGTTAAATTTAAATTCGGCGTGCCACAGGGATCGGTACTCGGACCGTTGCTCTTTACCGCTTATACCACTCCTCTGGGGTGTATTTTGAAATCATTCAATCTGAATTATTATATCTATGCTGATGATACTCAACTCTACATTTCAATTAAACCCGAAAATGAATCCCTGCGAGTGTCTAAACTTGAATCGTGCATTGATGCTATTAAGTGCTGGATGAAAAAGAACTCCTTAAAGCTCAATGATGAAAAAACAGAGTTCGTGCAAATCGGTTCTAATCATCTTTTATCCAAAATATCTGTTAGTAATATCTCTATCGGTAATTTTGTTGTTAACCCAGTTAATAGCGTTCGAAATCTTGGTGTAATTGTGGATAAGAATATGAACATGAATGCTCACATAACCTCAATCTGTAAAGCTTCCAACTTCCAACTTCACAAAATTGGACGGATCCGCAATTTCCTCGACATTGACTCTACAAAACTTTTAATCGACTCTTTGGTGACCTCACGTCTCGACTACTGCAACTCGTCACTCTATAACTTACCAGCATATCAAATTAATCGACTACAGAAGATTCAAAACAAAGCTGCAAGAATTGTTACAAGAACTAAATTATACACCAGTATTACTCCCGTTTTGAAAGAACTCCACTGGCTACCGATTAAGACCAGAATTGATTTTAAAATTCTCATGCTGACTTTCTGTGCTTTGTCATGTGATGACTCTCCTCTATATATTAAAGAATTAATTCAACCCTACCACCCTACCAGAAATCTTCGTTCTGAATCTAAGTACCTTATTAAATCAGTAACTGCAAACTCTTCTTTCGGTAGACGCTACTTTGATTTTGCGGCAGCAGAACTGTGGAATTCAAATGATTTTCCCATAGAACTCAAGTACTGTGCATCAATTGACAGTTTTAAACGGAATCTTAAAAACCATCTTTTTAGAAACGTTTTCTTTTAATTGTTGATCGCATACTCCTTTTAACTAGTGTTTTCTTTTAACTGACCATAATGTTACCAAAGAGCAGCTTCGTTTGGATTTTAGGACATTATTATTATTATGATATAGTCGTTGAAAGGGAGGTCCAGGTCTTCTCGGGTGTTTAAGACGGTCACTCTTTTCATCAAATCCAGGTATGGTGTGTCGTTCGGGAAAGGTGACGTCGTATTCGTCCACAATTTCCCCGTTCTTGGTCAATTTGATGTTTTGCAATTGATTGTGTTCGAATTGGAAGGGATTTCTGTTTTTTCTTCCGTCGTAGGCCGTGTTACGTACATACCCACGATTAATCTCTTGGGCAGGCTTTCGTTGACAAACAGATTGTCTAGGACGTGACTGGCAAGATTGTCGGGAATTACCATGCCGCGGACCACCACGCGCTTCAGGGGATACTTGAAGTTGTGCGGCCACCCGTGTGTAGGTACTGGGAGCTAGAGTGACGAACGGGATATCCAGGTAGGCTTTGGTGAACTCGACTTTGTAGTCTTCGACATCGTTGCCTTCGCCGTACATCAGAAAAAATTTCGGGGATTGCTTTTCCAATTTCTACCGTAGGTCCACACCATCCAGCAGATACCGATCTTGTAAACACATGTCCAAGTGTAGACGCGACTGCAATTCAAAGGTGCGACTGGCAGCGATGGTTTTCTGACGTTGTTCCAATCCTTTGTTATTCGGGGCCTGTGGTCGTGTCCACCATCCCCGGTGGTGGCGACGGATTTCGTGGAATTGAACTGCCCGGCGGTGTCCTTTTCCCACAGGACTTGTTTCGACAGGTGGTCGTTCTTGGCTCCCTTACCGAAACTCAGCAAATTCTCCAAGTAAGCCCGGTAGGGATAGGTGGGCAGAGAGGTGGTGACCAAAGTTTCGGCATCCTTTCTCAGGCGTAATTTGAGGTCTTTAAACAACGAATGAAACAAGTTGTTAATGGGCTCGACTTGACTATCCGCATCCAGGTCATCCCCGTTGTTCTTGGTCACCTTCAGGGCCACGTGCAGTGTCATGTTGGCCAGATCGATGAAATCGGTGGTGGCATTGGAAATATAAAATTCGATGGGTCCGTCGTGGTTCAAGTCGGGCGTCAGTGGATACTTTCTGATTTTCGTCAACTTTGTCGTTGGTGTTACTGTTGTCTCTCTTGAAAGACACGAAGGGACCTCTTGATACGGCCCCTTGGTGCATCACCTCTCGAGTTTCGTAATCGGTCTGCTGTTGCTTCTCGTGGTCGGTCATTTCTTTGTTATTGGGATCCAAACGAACGGGTTTATTGGCCAAATGATTGTAGATGGGAGGCAGGTTCCACAAATCATTCAGTCTAGTGTTCAGGACAGTCAGGATATGCCTCAGCGACTCGTAGTCGTCACTCTTGATGTGCGTTTCCATTTCGATGGATCCCTTGATATCACCAGCCTTTACACCTTTGAAACAATTTGACTGGTCGATTCTGTGGCGGTCACGGCATATCTTTACTCCGGGTTCGTCGCTCGGGGGCGACCATGGATGAATGCGTAAGCCGATCGTGTTGTCTCGTTGATCGATGTTTTGCCATTGGTCAGGTAACGTGATCATGGACAGACCCACTTCCCATTCCCGGTGATCGACGAGATGTGGCGGGTCTAGAAGTGTATGATACGTGGAGACTTTGTTGTCGAGATACCACGACATGGAACTGTCACTAGGGAGCGTGAGGTAAATGGGCCGTCGTTGTTCATTATGTTTGGTTTTCAAGGTTGGAGGAGGTAACAGGTAACCCATGGTACTGGAGAGCAAGGCCGTCCACAACGTGGTCTGCGATCCGTCGGGTTTGAAAGCCAGTTGGGACAAAGAAACACCCGCCACGACGTACACTAAAATCACTTGACAGAAAAAGACAATTTCCGCTTGTGGCACACGTTTTCCCAAGAGTGACCAATTTTGGGCACTCACGACGGTAGATGGTTTCGTCTTGCATGTTGACTGATGTCGGCGTCTCTCGCTCCTATTTATACGTTTTGGAGACTGGTCCTGTCGACCCACGAATTAAAACACGCCGGATAGCCCAACCATTTCACCAATACTTTCAATTCGAGGTACAGGTCCCCCTTTTATATACTTTGTCTTTTTTTTCTTTCGAGTACTCTTTCGATGGGAAAGATCTCGTCGTCGTTGACTTGAACCGCTTGCAATTCTTCGGGATAGAAGGTGTCCTGTATGGGTTCGCCTCTTTCGTCCAACAGTTTGTAACCGAGACCGACGTTGGGTGCGATGTTGAACGTTTCCAGAGTCCAGTTGGGCCAGTAACCTTTGTCGAAGGCACCATGTTTCGGCAAAGACAAACGTACGGTCATACCAATGTCCATTGATTTTTTCTTTTTCGGGGGACGTGGAGGAGGCGTTGTCAACATCCACTCGTGTTCGGGGCGAACGTCTTTGGGCGCCATTCCGATGGTCCGATGTCGTCTAGCATTGTAAACCGAACCAGGTTGTCTAGCACGTCGATGTACCGTTGTGTTTGTCGATGAGTAAAGTATCGCCACATGCGCTCTTTTCGTGTCCGTTGAAATCGTTCGACCACACTGACTTTGTTTTCGACGTTGTGTGTCACGAAAAAATGAATCTTTTTCTTCTTCAGGTACGCTTGCATTTTTCGATTGAGGAATTCGGTACCTTTGTCTGTTTGAAGTCGCAGGGGCTGTCGACTTTGAAAGATTTGAGGGGCAACACCCAAGCGTACTTGGAAAACACGTCGATGACGCACAGCAAATACCTGTATCCCTCATTCTGTTTGGCCAAGGCCGACATATCGCTCAAGTCGGCTTGCCACTGATGATCCTATGCCGGCCACCACCGTGGGAGACCGCGAGAATTTCTTTTTCAATGGTTTGTGCAAGGTATACGCCCTTTGTTGTTTCAACCATGCCTTGACTTTGTCCAAGGACACGCCGGTGGCTTTGTGAAGTCCCAGAGCGCCACCGAAAGCGGCTGGGTGGTTCGGGTCGTAATACACTTTCTTCAGCTTTCGTTCCATGTTTCAGCAGGTGTCCCTATGAACAGGCTATTTATAGTTTTTGCAAGGAGAGACATCTTCTGGTAGGTATACTAGGGGTATCCGTACTGGAGATTTTCTTCTTTCTCGGGCGTCGCGGCGGAGTCCGTGTCGGTGGTGTGGACAATACGTTCCATCGTTCTTGATTCCCGATGGCTTCGCGCGGTACGTTCGTGGCCTTCAAACTTTGCATCACGCCAAACCATCCCGCGGGAGCCTGGGTATTCTTTCGCCGACGAACCAAATCGTTCACGATGTCAATGGCATTGGTGTTGGGTCCGGGTACCCCATTCCGAACCAATTCCAAGTTCTCGTTCCAAGACCAAGGTGTCTTCTCTTTCATGTGTTTCAACAAAAGGCGAGCTCGGTGTTGATAAGGTCGATGGACCGACTCCAGGATGGGTGCCTCCGAATTTTCTTCTTCTTTTTGTTTGGGTATGTTTTCATCCAACAAGGGAACAACCTGTTTTGGTTTCCTTTGCATCGTTTGATAACGATGTAACAACTGTCCGTACCGTTGCATTTTATTTTCGTCGGTTAAGGTGGGATCGTTTAGCACGTGTTGCATGTCTTGGTGGACATTCTCGACGGTTTGCTGCAGTGGATCTCGATCGTACGCGGGTTCGACTGGATTGACTTCGACGGGTTTGACGTCGGTGAGTCCGTCGAAGGGTACTTATTTCATTTTCTTGGCGAATTTCATCTTTAGGAAAGGACCGAAATAATCGGGTGAAGAAACACCCTTTCTGTTGCTTCAAAAGTCGCCGACGGGTCTTCCAAGGTGTTTTAGACGTGCCCAAACGTCGTAACAAGGGGGCGTCCTTTTTCAAGCGCTTGACTTCTTTGTCGGTCACAGGAACGTTGCCGCGAATCAGGTTTCCAATACACTCATATACACCGTCGACGATGGGTTGGGTCTCGAGTAAAAGGGGACGGTCTTTCGGTGCAGTGTTCAATAGATACCGCAGTGTCTTTGTGTTGGGATCGGATGGACAGGGTGGACCCATTGTCTTACATCCTTGACACATGACGTGACATGAATGTTTCTCTGCAGCATTGTATCCTACCTGACAGGTCTCGCAAAAATACGACCTTTTCACAAAGGCGGGCATGGAGGTAATGACGTCGTAATGTCTGTCGTGTAAATACAAGTTGAGATGTTTTGTTGTGCCTGTGACGTGTTTTGTTCCCCGATAGATCGCCTTCGCAAAGATGGCCCGAGAGAAAACGTTGAGCTGGTATCCCTGTTCTCCTAAATACTTGGCGTACAATTCCCAGGTTTCCATCGCCGTGCAGACTTGTCTAGCTCCACCGACGGCATCGATGAGGGCTTCGGTTTTCTTCGTTTGCCACGAGTGGGGTCCTGTGTTGTTGGTTAATCTCTTCTTCTCTCTTATCCATTCAGGTGTGTCTTGTTTCTTGGCAAAGTGACGGGCGACGACAATAGCTCGCTGAAAACAGAGTTCGTCGGCATTCTTTATGGTGACCAGACATCTTTTTTCTTTAAATATTCGTCGAAAATAGCACTGTGTCCCTTCTTCGTGTCTGTTCCGCTATCTCGACCATCGTGAGGGGACACGTGACAAATACTCATGGACATGTGTTGATCTAGTCGAAATTCTTCATTACTCTGTAATACGGCAGCCACTTTCTGTAAAACGTCTTCGGCTTTTAACAAACGATGTTCACGGAACGGTAACCAAATAGATGTTTTGAGTCCTGGGTGACTGATAGCGATTCTAGCGTAGTCACTTTCCCTGGCGTCCAAGGGTCGGCGAATTTCCTCGATGATGGCCTCAAAGGTGTCGTGTAGTTGTGGTACATCGTTGGCTGGAACGTGGGACCAATCTTCCAGAAAATCTATCTCCACACACAGTGATTTGGTTCGAAATAATCGGCTGTATCGTCTATCCACGGGTCGTAAAGAATAACTTATCTTGATTTTCTCGCTGATCGCTTGAGAGTGATCGAAATGGTCGCCTCCCGGCCTTTTATACCCGTCACCATGAATGGACTCGTCCATGACGTCATACCCTTCAAATGGATTCGTCCGTGACGTCACCCATGAATTGACTCGTCCGTGACGTCATATCAAATGGACTCGTCCTTACGGTTTTAAAACGGTACAACACCCGTCACTCTATCAGTATGAGAATGGATGCTCCGGTCGTACGCATCGAAGACAACCGCAGCATGGATACTCTCGTGTATCTCAGGGGTCACACGCTTGCCGTGATTACCCCTGACGACATCTTTGTCTTACCTGACCAGGTATTAAAAACACCTCCCAGGAAAAGACCTCCCCCTGAATTAGTGGAGGCCATTAGACACAACCGACATAAAGTGCGTCGTACCCTCACATTCTAGTGCTCGCATTCGAGTGAGGACAACGGCCCTTTTCAGGGCCATCTTAATCAACGTAAAAGAGTTGTTTCCCCTTCCCTCCTCCTCTCTTCCCCTTTCTTCTTCTTCCAGTGCCATACAGGCCCACCTACTACTTAGTGCTCCAAGAAGTTCGTGGCCTTTAGGTCTTGTTGTTGAAACATATTAGTGCGTAATGTAAAAGTTAAAACTAAATCGGCTATGTTAGTACGTCCGATTGACAAATTATGTTTATTACTAGAACAAGATGGTGAAGTGAATAACCTTGTGATAATTAGGCTGAAAACTATCGAACTGTAAGAGATCTTTTTAATTGAACTTTCTTATGTGAACTAAGTGAATATTGGTGAAATAAATGTTACATATTTATATTATGTGTAAGAACATTAAAAGGATTGTATCCTTATTAATGTATTACAGTGTTTTGTAATGTAACTTAAGTATTTAAGTCTTATCACTCTTAAGTAAGACTTAAATCACATAATTTAGTTATTTAGTTAATCTTAAACAAATGTCTTTAGTATAATTTTGGACATATTTGTTTAAAGGTATCTCATTTGTTCATTCGATAGGGGCCGGTATTGTAAGGTCCAAATTATTGCATTCGGTATTTATTAGTTATTTGACAACGTGAATTGAAATGTGAGTTACTCGTGTAAAATCTTACTAATTAGAGTCTAATTGACCTAGATGTCATTGTTGTATAATCGTGTCTATTGACTTAGTGATAGCTGATAATTATGGGATGTGAACGAAGCATGGCGTTGCGAGAATGTCCCCACCGGCTTCGAAACCGTTTTTCACTGCCTTGTTGTGGTAAATATGTGAACCGTGAATTGAACTTTTGTGAATATGAACAGTGAATCCCCGTGAACATTTTGTGAACAGTTAATTTTAACTTAATTATGTGGTGAACTCTTCATTTTCTGTAATTTAGTCATTCTAGTGAAATCGTGAACACGTGACTTTCTTTCGTGAGTGAACTTTTACTTTTCATATATGATTACGTGAATCCTGAGTTTTGTATGTTTGTCATTTGTCTACTGTAAACTCTAATTTGTTGATAAATACATTAAAATTTGTTCTATAAATCGGTGTTGTTTATGGTGTCACACAGTCAATGATTCGCGGAAGATGCATATTGAAACCCGAAAGGGACACCACCCACCACAACAGGCGCGTGAAGCAAGGACTAAGACTAGTAATAGCATTGCAAACGGGTTTTCAAATACTACCAATGACTCAAAAATGACAGTGATACTGTAATTGTGAACTATCTAGAATGAATAATCTGAAAAAATTTCCAAAAAATATTGAAAATTAAAAAAGTTATAGCGTTTTTAAGATGGCAAACTGGGGGCACAAAAAAACGGCTTTTTTCAAAAACGCAAAAAAACTGACCGAAGTCAATATCTCAGTAACTATACAAGATAGGCCTATGAAAATTGCACTAATTAAAGATCTCGATGTACTTAATAAAATAAAATTGTCGCTATAATATTCTGTCATATACTTTTTGTGTTACAGAGGCTCAAAGTTGAGGTCCGTGCCAATTACGCACAAATCACAGCAAAAAAATTGACAAATTCCTGTATACTTAAATTGCAGCACTTTGACATTCATACAGAGGCTTATTTTTAAATGAATATGTACAAACAAAGTGTTTTCAGTCGGTTCTGTTATTTATTTTTTGCATGACACCACCTTAAATCACAATTTTTGACCGATTGATGTCAAGGTCAAAGAGAAACAACTTTTTACATGTATGTAGATATTTTCAAAAATTTTCAAAAAGTGTGTGGTAAAATGAGAAATATACATTTACATGTAAGCTTTTGGTGGATTTGCCGCTTTTTCCACACCAATTGTGTGTACATCAATTTGAGATTGTATGTTTCAGGAATGAAAATTTAACAATTAAACTATGATTTATATAACAGCTATATTTTGGTGATCAACATCATTACAATTTCAAATAAAAACAGTTACATAGACATAATTAAAACATTTAAATATCTTAAAAGAGTCCAAATAACCCTAAACAATGAGTATCATGATCACTTCAATTGTCTGATAAATATGCAAAATGATAAAAACAAAATGTAGCCTACTCTGCTAAAAAATTAATTAAAAAGTAAACTTATAAAAGTAAGGTATGATCTACATGAAAGAGTATTTAAAATAAATCAAAATTGTGATACATATGTGCATTACAATATACTAGATTATAGTATCAGTGGTAGAAATAGGCCTATAGCTTTCTTGTTGAGATATTATCCCAAGGAAAAAAAATATAAAATTCTTCGTCAGTAAAAATGACTGGGAATTTTCTTCTCCCAATTCAATAATCACAGTATGAGCTACACTACTAAATTAAACAATTCTGAAATGAAAAAAAATTTGTTGTAAATTAATTGAGACCTAAGGCTAAGATACCTAGCATGCTAAGCTAACTGGCTTCAACAAAGGACAGTAATACTAATTTTTGTTGAATTATAAGCCGAAGCTTACTTCTTCAGCTGCAGTTCATGAAAAAAATATCCAAGGTGGTCAACAACATTCACGATATTTATCCTTTGTTAGTGAAATATCTGGCTAAAGTTTGGTAGGTAGCTTTAGTAACATTCAATATAAGAAAAATCCTGTCCAAATCTATCATTTTCTTTTTTACACACTGAAGTCTGTGGCGTTTTCAATTGTGGTCTGAGCCCTGATCAACCACAAATTACCTCCCTTTAACGCCACATGGTTCGATTTCTGACAATTTACGGATTCCTACAGGGGATACAGACTTAACAAATGGTCAAACTAAGTAGTTAATGAATTGGGCTTTCCAAATATACCCAAATCTTGAGCGTCGAGGGCCTTTTTCGAAAATTTCTATCAACTTCAAATTTTCAATTGATGAAAAATATGAGAAAATCTTACCTCAGTTTCTCCAAATCCTACTCGACAGCAAGTTCATTCATTTTTCTCGATAGTAAACATTGCGTGGTCAATGTTTGACACTCTGAAAATTCATGAGAAGGCGTAGCACGAAGTATACTTTTCTCAGTCAACTTTTTGTGGTGTCTGAAAATAGTACAGTCAGCGCCCCTAGCGGCGTTTGGCATCGCTACTAGTAATTATTTCCCCTCATTTCATACTGGGGGGTGGGTTTGAAAAAGCTGTTGTAGTGTTTAATCAGATTATTTCAACTTACTTATCCTATGGAAATACAGCTATAAAGGAGACAGTTTAAAATTGATAGGCACTGCAGGTTTCAACATCTTAGATTTAACCATAATTTGGCACTTGAAACTACGTTAACTGCGAAAAACTGTGTGGTTTTTGATGAACGTGTTAAAAAGTATAATATTGCATCATGATTGCTGTTTTAAAGTATTTTCATGTTTGATTTACATTGAATTTATCTCATCTTATTACAGAATGCATTTATGTTCAACAATAAAAATGTTGTGTGGAATTCAAAATTCATGTCCTTTGAAATTTCTCTCTGAAATTCCGCAGTTTTCTGATGTATTATAGTGTTTGCATAATGCAGCACTGCTCATCTGAAAATGCATGGATTTTCATAATCTTTGGCCAGGAAATTGCATATATGTTTGTTTATTAGATTACAAAAGATTTGTTCAAATAGCAGCAACATGTGAGGTATACAGGAGGCAGACCACCATTAATTTCCCCATTGACTTCAATGTTAATTCTGGACTCTTTGCCCACCTCCAACTTATCCCCAAATTTTCGTTGGGCGAAATGCTTTTCACTATAGACAGAGGAACACATGGCCATGTCTTTGCACTCAAATTTTTATGAGGTTGACCACCAAAATTTTGAGATACACGAACTTGAAGAAGCATACTCAAAACATGTATCTAGTTGCCGTACATATCACCGTAGCCAACCTCATAACGCCGTTATCCTTCCGCCTCAAAATCATGAATATTTACCAAAACCTAGCAGAAAATATTAATTCAAACCCTCTTAGTCCATTCTAGGCCAAAAAATCAACAAAAATGGGCATGCAAAAGGGGAGAAAAGAGACAGAGAGAGAACTGCTATAAATAGACGAACTACAATTTGTGGGTACCGAGATGTAAAATTTAATGGTGGTCTGCCTCCTATATGTTTTTAAAAGTTCATATATCATCAAAATTCTTTTCTTTATAGCTTCACATTTATTTTTGCAAAATTATTATAATACAGAATCAAAAAAAATTAATTGCAGAAGAAATGGTGACCCTTTAAAGTTATGTACTGTTTTGTATGCTGGGTTGCAGATCAGGTCCATGGGCCTTTTGTTCTAGAATTGAAGACTCTTTCTTAATTTTGTCAAAATGTGAGTTTTGCAAAAAGATTTAAAGAGTTTTAAACAAGTCTCATCAAAAATATTCAAAATATTGGGATATTTTTCAAAAATTGACTTTATTTTACCTTTTTTTACAAAATGGCCCATTTTTTGACACTTTGTATGTCTCAAAATGCCAATAATTCCCTATTTCTTGGAAACTCTGAGGTGAAAGGCATTTATTTCTAGAAACCTTGGCCAGTATACAAGAAGACAAGCTGCAAATTGGTTGCATTGAGGGTAACTGCAGGGAACTATAATGAAACTTGTAAGCCCACCCCCTGAAAATGTTGCTTTGATAACAAATCCAACCTGTGTCCACATAAGTAATACTGTTGATGGAATATGGCTAAAAGCCACATTTTTCTATCCCTGGCTTGTATACATACATACAAACACAGGTACTTGTAAGAAATATGAATTATTTATTAAAATATGGATTGATAAATGTAAAATAAATGCTGTATTTAGTTGACAACCAGACACTCCAACAAAAGGGTCACAAAGCACTATTTTTTTTTAAAAAATGGGAATATTTCAGTATTTAAAACACTTTAACAATCAGAGGTATCCTTGGAATTATATAGTGTCAATATTTTGTGGAAGCAAGTTGTTTTAATCTTTACATCAATTTCCTGACAAAATGAGGTGGAAAAAGGGAGTTATGACATAATTCATTGCATAAAAGGAGTATGAAAAGGCTATTAATTAATATTTCATTGCTCTGTAAGTGCCACATTTTAAAAGATCACCACAAATAATAGATTTACATCAAAAATGTCAAACATTAAGCTGCAAAAGACACAGCTACAACATATCCATTTTGGGGTGTGGACTCATTTGGGGAAAATGTCATAGAATAACATGTTTGGCCATAAACAAAAAGTCTTAAAAATTCATGGAATCTTTTATGTAACTATTTGTTTGTGCAAAATAAAATGCTCGGTTTCAATTCAAGCACAAAATCCAATTACTGTTAATTCGGAGTCAATATATTTTCAATTGAATATCCAAATATCATTTTCAAGAAAATGGGTGGGGTGGGGAGGTTGAGCCAGTCTAAATGAAATGAAGACAGAGAAATTTCCCTGCAGACACACAGATTTTACTTTCTCGAGAAGGGAAATGCAACAATTGCAGGTTTTAAAAGATTAAAATTATGGAGGGGGATCCTCGCCAAAACTCTCAATTTGTGAAAATACATATGTCGTTTTGTGAAAGTACATTTGTTAATTTGTCAAAATACAAAATACATTTGTCGATTTGTGAAAGTACATTTGTTAATTTGTCAAAATGCAAAATACATTTGTCGATTTGTGAAAATGCATTTGTTGATTTGTCATACAACAAAAATACATTTTTTCATGTGTGAAAATACACCTGTCGAACCTACAAAGCACAAATTTTGAAATAACACAGCTTAACTTTATAGTTTCCACATATGTAATTTCAACATTTGTATTTTCAAGATATGTAATTTCAACATTTGTAGTTTCAACATTTGTAGTTTCAACAGTTGTATTAACGACACTTGCATTATCGAGCCTTGCATTAGCAAGCCATGCATTAGCGAACTATGACCATATTTGGGTTGATGACGTTGATCATTATGGAGGGGGATCCTTGCCAACGATGCTGCAAGGCCTGGATGTCGGTCAGGAAGAATTTCTTTTATTTTTTATCCCCTCCGTCATCTTAACTAAGAAAATGAGGGCTGACAAGTTACTTTTGTGTTAGGGTTAGTCCTTTCAGTGGCATATACTCTTTCAATTAACATTAGGTGGCACTAGAGTAGGAGCCCAGAGGGTCGAACCTAGACGAACGAGGTACCAATATCTGACCATATATATAGGCATCTACATACTAACCTGGGATGCACAGAAGTGGGCGTCTGTCGGGCCCAGTCCATGGGTGTGACCCTGGTGACCCCTATAATGACCCCAAAAATGGGTTAAACTCATACATTCGAGGTACCGGTCAAAACCAATCTTAAATGAAAGAATACACTCTACTGAAATTGCCCATAACAGACGAAATTGCCCATAACAGACGATTTTGGCCTTGGGACTGCCCAAACTGACACCCCAAATATGACCCCCCATCCTCCCTGGGCGGCTTAAAAAAAAAAGGGTTATATTCATACATTCGAGTTATTAGTAGACACTAATGTTAATTGAAAGAGTATATGCCGCTGATTACGGAATTGTCCATAAGAGACGATTGGGCCCATGGAATGGCCCAAATTGGCGCCCTAAGACGATGGGGCCATAAATTCGCGGTACCGGTCAAAACCAACTCTAAATGAAAGAGTACATTTCACTAGGTACGAAGTTGCCCATAACAGACGCTTATGGCCCTTGGACGGCCCAAATTGACACCCTAAATATGGACCGCAGAGCCGAAGGGTCAAAAATAGGTTATACTCATATATTCGAAGTATCAGTCAAACCAATTTTAAATGGAAGAGTACATCTCACTGAGTTTGAAATTGTCCATAACAGTTGGTTTCGGCCCTGGGGGCCAAGCTGACACCATAATATCGACCCCGAGGCTCGAGAAAAATTTATATTCACACATTCGAGGTATCAGTTCAATTTAATTTTAAATAAAAGTGTGCATCTCGCTGATAACGAAACGACCCATAAAAGATGATGGTTCAAACTGACAAAATGCATAAAATGGTATTGTGAGGCGAGATTGAAGCAGACTTTTGACACCAAGAAAGTACAATCATGGACAGGTGCAGAAGAGTAGGACGTTAACCCCCATTTCATTTCATAAGAACTGCACCTGTAGTGTTAATATTGTTTTCATACCAGACCATCTTGTGTGTGATTAACCCATCAGGAATCACCAGAAATGGACAAAACTGGCTATAGGGCAGCTATCAAATACCTACCACTGAAAGGATAACCCTAGTACAAAAGTAACTTGTCAGCCCTCATTTTCTTAGTTAAGATGACGCCATTTCAGCTATGTGAAATTTTTTAGGGGGAGGGGATAAAAAATAAAAAATATTCTTCCTGGCCGGCATCCAGGCCTTGCAGCATCGTTGGCAAGGATCCCCCTCCATAATGATCAACGTCATCAACCCAAATATGGTCATAGTTCGCTAATGCATGGCTTGCTAATGCAAGGCTCGATAATGCAAGTGTCGTTAATACAACTGTTGAAACTACAAATGTTGAAATTACATATCTTGAAATTACATATCTTGAAAATACAAATGTTGAAACTATAAAGTTAAGCTGTGTTATTTCAAAATTTGTGCTTTGTAGGTTCGACAGGTGTATTTTCACACATGAAAAAATGTATTTTTGTTGTACGACAAATCGACAAATGCATTTTCACAAATCGACAAATGTATTTTGCATTTTGACAAATTAACAAATGTACTTTCACAAATCGACAAATGTATTTTGTATTTTGACAAATTAACAAATGTACTTTCACAAATCGACAAATGTATTTTCACAAATTGAGAGTTTTGGCGAGGATCTCCCTCCATATAAAATTGTGTTAAGTCTGAGGAACACCCAAGAAAAATGCAGTTCACTCATGTTTTGAAAATTCTAACATGCCTCAGCAGTACATAATTAGACAAAATTTCTTAATTTTCAAATTTCTATTAAAATCATAGATACTTTTTCAATATCTGACAAACACATGGCTCCTTTCCAAGTTATTTAACAATGGAAATAAAGACATGCAAGACATTTTGTTTCATTTTAAAACAGATGAATAATTAAATTTTGACAGTAATATTGGGGGTAATCTGAAGAATTTCAGACAAATTATCATGATTTTTAGGCAAAATTGAGTGAAATTACAATACTTTCTTCCCATCTAACCTTTACGATGCAGAAAAAGTCAAAATTACACATTAAAATATTTTTCACTAATTTTAAAAAGCAAATAAACACTGAAAATCACAAAATTTGGACTAAAATCAAATATTCCCCTCATAAATTTGTCAAATATTTTAGAAATTTTACCATTTCACTTTTTTTATTAACAAAATGTCATATATCACATTTTCTGACAAATTGGAGATCATAGCATCAAATTTAGGCCTCTCATACACCGTCAGTTTGTTTACATACATGTTTTTAAAAGTTCATATATCATCAAAATTCTTTTCTTTATAGCTTCACATTTATTTTTGCAAAATTATTATAATACAGAATCAAAAAAAATTAATTGCAGAAGAAATGGTGACCCTTTAAAGTTATGTACTGTTTTGTATGCTGGGTTGCAGATCAGGTCCATGGGCCTTTTGTTCTAGAATTGAAGACTCTTTCTTAATTTTGTCAAAATGTGAGTTTTGCAAAAAGATTTAAAGAGTTTCAAACAAGTCTCATCAAAAATATTCAAAATATTGGGATATTTTTCAAAAATTGACTTTATTTTACCTTTTTTTACAAAATGGCCCATCGTTGGCAAGGATCCCCCTCCATAATGATCAACGTCATCAACCCAAATATGGTCATAGTTCGCTAATGCATGGCTTGCTAATGCCAGGCTCGATAATGCAAGTGTCGTTAATACAACTGTTGAAACTACAAATGTTGAAATTACATATCTTGAAATTACATATCTTGAAAATACAAATGTTGAAACCATAAAGTTAAGCTGTGTTATTTCAAAATTTGTGCTTTGTAGGTTCGACAGGTGTATTTTCACACATGAAAAAATGTATTTTTGTTGTACGACAAATCAACAAATGCATTTTCACAAATCGACAAATGTATTTTGCATTTTGACAAATTAACAAATGTACTTTCACAAATCGACAAATGTATTTTGTATTTTGACAAATTAACAAATGTACTTTCACAAATCGACAAATGTATTTTCACAAATTGAGAGTTTTGGCGAGGATCCCCCTCCATATAAAATTGTGTTAAGTCTGAGGAACACCCAAGAAAAATGCAGTTCACTCATGTTTTGAAAATTCTAACATGCCTCAGCAGTACATAATTAGACAAAATTTCTTAATTTTCAAATTTCTATTAAAATCATAGATACTTTTTCAATATCTGACAAACACATGGCTCCTTTCCAAGTTATTTAACAATGGAAATAAAGACATGCAAGACATTTTGTTTCATTTTAAAACAGATGAATAATTAAATTTTGACAGTAATATTGGGGGTAATCTGAAGAATTTCAGACAAATTATCATGATTTTTAGGCAAAATTGAGTGAAATTATAATACTTTCTTCCCATCTAACCTTTACAATGCAGAAAAAGTCAAAATTACACATTAAAATATTTTTCACTAATTTTAAAAAGCAAATAAACACTGAAAATCACAAAATTTGGACTAAAAACAAATATTCCCCTCATAAATTTGTCAAATATTTTAGAAATTTTACCATTTCACTTTTTTTATTAACAAAATGTCATATATCACATTTTCTGACAAATTGGAGATCATAGCATCAAATTTAGGCCTCTCATACACCGTCAGTTTGTTTACATACAGGAGGCAGACCACCATTAATTTCCCCATTGACTTCAATGTTAATTCTGGACTCTTTGCCCACCTCCAACTTATCCCCAAATTTTCGTTGGGCGAAATGCTTTTCACTATAGACAGAGGAACACATGGCCATGTCTTTGCACTAAAATTTTTATGAGGTTGATCACCAAAATTTTGAGATACACGAACTTGAAGAAGCATACTCAAAACATGTATCTAGTTGCCGTACATATCACCGTAGCCAACCTCATAACGCCGTTATCCTTCCGCCTCAAAATCATGAATATTTACCAAAACCTAGCAGAAAATATTAATTCAAACCCTCTTAGTCCATTCTAGGCCAAAAAATCAACAAAAATGGGCATGCAAAAGGGGAGAAAAGAGACAGAGAGAGAACTGCTATAAATAGACGAACTATAATTTGTGGGTACCGAGATGTAAAATTTAATGGTGGTCTGCCTCCTATATGTTTTTAAAAGTTCATATATCATCAAAATTCTTTTCTTTATAGCTTCACATTTATTTTTGCAAAATTATTATAATACAGAATCAAAAAAAATTAATTGCAGAAGAAATGGTGACCCTTTAAAGTTATGTACTGTTTTGTATGCTGGGTTGCAGATCAGGTCCATGGGCCTTTTGTTCTAGAATTGAAGACTCTTTCTTAATTTTGTCAAAATGTGAGTTTTGCAAAAAGATTTAAAGAGTTTCAAACAAGTCTCATCAAAAATATTCAAAATATTGGGATATTTTTCAAAAATTGACTTTATTTTACCTTTTTTTACAAAATGGCCCATCGTTGGCAAGGATCCCCCTCCATAATGATCAACGTCATCAACCCAAATATGGTCATAGTTCGCTAATGCATGGCTTGCTAATGCAAGGCTCGATAATGCAAGTGTCGTTAATACAACTGTTGAAACTACAAATGTTGAAATTACATATCTTGAAAATACAAATGTTGAAACCATAAAGTTAAGCTGTGTTATTTCAAAATTTGTGCTTTGTAGGTTCGACAGGTGTATTTTCACACATGAAAAAATGTATTTTTGTTGTACGACAAATCAACAAATGCATTTTCACAAATCGACAAATGTATTTTGCATTTTGACAAATTAACAAATGTACTTTCACAAATCGACAAATGTATTTTGTATTTTGACAAATTAACAAATGTACTTTCACAAATCGACAAATGTATTTTCACAAATTGAGAGTTTTGGCGAGGATCCCCCTCCATATAAAATTGTGTTAAGTCTGAGGAACACCCAAGAAAAATGCAGTTCACTCATGTTTTGAAAATTCTAACATGCCTCAGCAGTACATAATTAGACAAAATTTCTTAATTTTCAAATTTCTATTAAAATCATAGATACTTTTTCAATATCTGACAAACACATGGCTCCTTTCCAAGTTATTTAACAATGGAAATAAAGACATGCAAGACATTTTGTTTCATTTTAAAACAGATGAATAATTAAATTTTGACAGTAATATTGGGGGTAATCTGAAGAATTTCAGACAAATTATCATGATTTTTAGGCAAAATTGAGTGAAATTATAATACTTTCTTCCCATCTAACCTTTACAATGCAGAAAAAGTCAAAATTACACATTAAAATATTTTTCACTAATTTTAAAAAGCAAATAAACACTGAAAATCACAAAATTTGGACTAAAAACAAATATTCCCCTCATAAATTTGTCAAATATTTTAGAAATTTTACCATTTCACTTTTTTTATTAACAAAATGTCATATATCACATTTTCTGACAAATTGGAGATCATAGCATCAAATTTAGGCCTCTCATACACCGTCAGTTTGTTTACATACAGGAGGCAGACCACCATTAATTTCCCCATTGACTTCAATATTAATTCTGGACTCTTTGCCCACCTCCAACTTATCCCCAAATTTTCGTTGGGCGAAATGCTTTTCACTATAGACAGAGGAACACATGGCCATGTCTTTGCACTAAAATTTTTATGAGGTTGACCACCAAAATTTTGAGATACACGAACTTGAAGAAGCATACTCAAAACATGTATCTAGTTGCCGTACATATCACCGTAGCCAACCTCATAACGCCGTTATCCTTCCGCCTCAAAATCATGAATATTTACCAAAACCTAGCAGAAAATATTAATTCAAACCCTCTTAGTCCATTCTAGGCCAAAAAATCAACAAAAATGGGCATGCAAAAGGGGAGAAAAGAGACAGAGAGAGAACTGCTATAAATAGACGAACTACAATTTGTGGGTACCGAGATGTAAAATTTAATGGTGGTCTGCCTCCTATATGTTTTTAAAAGTTCATATATCATCAAAATTCTTTTCTTTATAGCTTCACATTTATTTTTGCAAAATTATTATAATACAGAATCAAAAAAAATTAATTGCAGAAGAAATGGTGACCCTTTAAAGTTATGTACTGTTTTGTATGCTGGGTTGCAGATCAGGTCCATGGGCCTTTTGTTCTAGAATTGAAGACTCTTTCTTAATTTTGTCAAAATGTGAGTTTTGCAAAAAGATTTAAAGAGTTTCAAACAAGTCTCATCAAAAATATTCAAAATATTGGGATATTTTTCAAAAATTGACTTTATTTTACCTTTTTTTACAAAATGGCCCATCGTTGGCAAGGATCCCCCTCCATAATGATCAACGTCATCAACCCAAATATGGTCATAGTTCGCTAATGCATGGCTTGCTAATGCAAGGCTCGATAATGCAAGTGTCGTTAATACAACTGTTGAAACTACAAATGTTGAAATTACATATCTTGAAATTACATATCTTGAAAATACAAATGTTGAAACCATAAAGTTAAGCTGTGTTATTTCAAAATTTGTGCTTTGTAGGTTCGACAGGTGTATTTTCACACATGAAAAAATGTATTTTTGTTGTACGACAAATCAACAAATGCATTTTCACAAATCGACAAATGTATTTTGCATTTTGACAAATTAACAAATGTACTTTCACAAATCGACAAATGTATTTTGTATTTTGACAAATTAACAAATGTACTTTCACAAATCGACAAATGTATTTTCACAAATTGAGAGTTTTGGCGAGGATCCCCCTCCATATAAAATTGTGTTAAGTCTGAGGAACACCCAAGAAAAATGCAGTTCACTCATGTTTTGAAAATTCTAACATGCCTCAGCAGTACATAATTAGACAAAATTTCTTAATTTTCAAATTTCTATTAAAATCATAGATACTTTTTCAATATCTGACAAACACATGGCTCCTTTCCAAGTTATTTAACAATGGAAATAAAGACATGCAAGACATTTTGTTTCATTTTAAAACAGATGAATAATTAAATTTTGACAGTAATATTGGGGGTAATCTGAAGAATTTCAGACAAATTATCATGATTTTTAGGCAAAATTGAGTGAAATTATAATACTTTCTTCCAATCTAACCTTTACAATGCAGAAAAAGTCAAAATTACACATTAAAATATTTTTCACTAATTTTAAAAAGCAAATAAACACTGAAAATCACAAAATTTGGACTAAAAACAAATATTCCCCTCATAAATTTGTCAAATATTTTAGAAATTTTACCATTTCACTTTTTTTATTAACAAAATGTCATATATCACATTTTCTGACAAATTGGAGATCATAGCATCAAATTTAGGCCTCTCATACACCGTCAGTTTGTTTACATACAGGAGGCAGACCACCATTAATTTCCCCATTGACTTCAATGTTAATTCTGGACTCTTTGCCCACCTCCAACTTATCCCCAAATTTTCGTTGGGCGAAATGCTTTTCACTATAGACAGAGGAACACATGGCCATGTCTTTGCACTAAAATTTTTATGAGGTTGACCACCAAAATTTTGAGATACACGAACTTGAAGAAGCATACTCAAAACATGTATCTAGTTGCCGTACATATCACCGTAGCCAACCTCATAACGCCGTTATCCTTCCGCCTCAAAATCATGAATATTTACCAAAACCTAGCAGAAAATATTAATTCAAACCCTCTTAGTCCATTCTAGGCCAAAAAATCAACAAAAATGGGCATGCAAAAGGGGAGAAAAGAGACAGAGAGAGAACTGCTATAAATAGACGAACTACAATTTGTGGGTACCGAGATGTAAAATTTAATGGTGGTCTGCCTCCTATATGTTTTTAAAAGTTCATATATCATCAAAATTCTTTTCTTTATAGCTTCACATTTATTTTTGCAAAATTATTATAATACAGAATCAAAAAAAATTAATTGCAGAAGAAATGGTGACCCTTTAAAGTTATGTACTGTTTTGTATGCTGGGTTGCAGATCAGGTCCATGGGCCTTTTGTTCTAGAATTGAAGACTCTTTCTTAATTTTGTCAAAATGTGAGTTTTGCAAAAAGATTTAAAGAGTTTCAAACAAGTCTCATCAAAAATATTCAAAATATTGGGATATTTTTCAAAAATTGACTTTATTTTACCTTTTTTTACAAAATGGCCCATCGTTGGCAAGGATCCACCTCCATAATGATCAACGTCATCAACCCAAATATGGTCATAGTTCGCTAATGCATGGCTTGCTAATGCAAGGCTCGATAATGCAAGTGTCGTTAATACAACTGTTGAAACTACAAATGTTGAAATTACATATCTTGAAAATACAAATGTTGAAACCATAAAGTTAAGCTGTGTTATTTCAAAATTTGTGCTTTGTAGGTTCGACAGGTGTATTTTCACACATGAAAAAATGTATTTTTGTTGTACGACAAATCAACAAATGCATTTTCACAAATCGACAAATGTATTTTGCATTTTGACAAATTAACAAATGTACTTTCACAAATCGACAAATGTATTTTGTATTTTGACAAATTAACAAATGTACTTTCACAAATCGACAAATGTATTTTCACAATTTGAGAGTTTTGGCGAGGATCCCCCTCCATATAAAATTGTGTTAAGTCTGAGGAACACCCAAGAAAAATGCAGTTCACTCATGTTTTGAAAATTCTAACATGCCTCAGCAGTACATAATTAGACAAAATTTCTTAATTTTCAAATTTCTATTAAAATCATAGATACTTTTTCAATATCTGACAAACACATGGCTCCTTTCCAAGTTATTTAACAATGGAAATAAAGACATGCAAGACATTTTGTTTCATTTTAAAACAGATGAATAATTAAATTTTGACAGTAATATTGGGGGTAATCTGAAGAATTTCAGACAAATTATCATGATTTTTAGGCAAAATTGAGTGAAATTATAATACTTTCTTCCCATCTAACCTTTACAATGCAGAAAAAGTCAAAATTACACATTAAAATATTTTTCACTAATTTTAAAAAGCAAATAAACACTGAAAATCACAAAATTTGGACTAAAAACAAATATTCCCCTCATAAATTTGTCAAATATTTTAGAAATTTTACCATTTCACTTTTTTTATTAACAAAATGTCATATATCACATTTTCTGACAAATTGGAGATCATAGCATCAAATTTAGGCCTCTCATACACCGTCAGTTTGTTTACATACAGGAGGCAGACCACCATTAATTTCCCCATTGACTTCAATGTTAATTCTGGACTCTTTGCCCACCTCCAACTTATCCCCAAATTTTCGTTGGGCGAAATGCTTTTCACTATAGACAGAGGAACACATGGCCATGTCTTTGCACTAAAATTTTTATGAGGTTGACCACCAAAATTTTGAGATACACGAACTTGAAGAAGCATACTCAAAACATGTATCTAGTTGCCGTACATATCACCGTAGCCAACCTCATAACGCCGTTATCCTTCCGCCTCAAAATCATGAATATTTACCAAAACCTAGCAGAAAATATTAATTCAAACCCTCTTAGTCCATTCTAGGCCAAAAAATCAACAAAAATGGGCATGCAAAAGGGGAGAAAAGAGACAGAGAGAGAACTGCTATAAATAGACGAACTACAATTTGTGGGTACCGAGATGTAAAATTTAATGGTGGTCTGCCTCCTATATGTTTTTAAAAGTTCATATATCATCAAAATTCTTTTCTTTATAGCTTCACATTTATTTTTGCAAAATTATTATAATACAGAATCAAAAAAAATTAATTGCAGAAGAAATGGTGACCCTTTAAAGTTATGTACTGTTTTGTATGCTGGGTTGCAGATCAGGTCCATGGGCCTTTTGTTCTAGAATTGAAGACTCTTTCTTAATTTTGTCAAAATGTGAGTTTTGCAAAAAGATTTAAAGAGTTTCAAACAAGTCTCATCAAAAATATTCAAAATATTGGGATATTTTTCAAAAATTGACTTTATTTTACCTTTTTTTACAAAATGGCCCATCGTTGGCAAGGATCCCCCTCCATAATGATCAACGTCATCAACCCAAATATGGTCATAGTTCGCTAATGCATGGCTTGCTAATGCAAGGCTCGATAATGCAAGTGTCGTTAATACAACTGTTGAAACTACAAATGTTGAAATTACATATCTTGAAATTACATATCTTGAAAATACAAATGTTGAAACCATAAAGTTAAGCTGTGTTATTTCAAAATTTGTGCTTTGTAGGTTCGACAGGTGTATTTTCACACATGAAAAAATGTATTTTTGTTGTACGACAAATCAACAAATGCATTTTCACAAATCGACAAATGTATTTTGCATTTTGACAAATTAACAAATGTACTTTCACAAATCGACAAATGTATTTTGTATTTTGACAAATTAACAAATGTACTTTCACAAATCGACAAATGTATTTTCACAATTTGAGAGTTTTGGCGAGGATCCCCCTCCATATAAAATTGTGTTAAGTCTGAGGAACACCCAAGAAAAATGCAGTTCACTCATGTTTTGAAAATTCTAACATGCCTCAGCAGTACATAATTAGACAAAATTTCTTAATTTTCAAATTTCTATTAAAATCATAGATACTTTTTCAATATCTGACAAACACATGGCTCCTTTCCAAGTTATTTAACAATGGAAATAAAGACATGCAAGACATTTTGTTTCATTTTAAAACAGATGAATAATTAAATTTTGACAGTAATATTGGGGGTAATCTGAAGAATTTCAGACAAATTATCATGATTTTTAGGCAAAATTGAGTGAAATTATAATACTTTCTTCCCATCTAACCTTTACAATGCAGAAAAAGTCAAAATTACACATTAAAATATTTTTCACTAATTTTAAAAAGCAAATAAACACTGAAAATCACAAAATTTGGACTAAAAACAAATATTCCCCTCATAAATTTGTCAAATATTTTAGAAATTTTACCATTTCACTTTTTTTATTAACAAAATGTCATATATCACATTTTCTGACAAATTGGAGATCATAGCATCAAATTTAGGCCTCTCATACACCGTCAGTTTGTTTACATACAGGAGGCAGACCACCATTAATTTCCCCATTGACTTCAATGTTAATTCTGGACTCTTTGCCCACCTCCAACTTATCCCCAAATTTTCGTTGGGCGAAATGCTTTTCACTATAGACAGAGGAACACATGGCCATGTCTTTGCACTAAAATTTTTATGAGGTTGACCACCAAAATTTTGAGATACACGAACTTGAAGAAGCATACTCAAAACATGTATCTAGTTGCCGTACATATCACCGTAGCCAACCTCATAACGCCGTTATCCTTCCGCCTCAAAATCATGAATATTTACCAAAACCTAGCAGAAAATATTAATTCAAACCCTCTTAGTCCATTCTAGGCCAAAAAATCAACAAAAATGGGCATGCAAAAGGGGAGAAAAGAGACAGAGAGAGAACTGCTATAAATAGACGAACTACAATTTGTGGGTACCGAGATGTAAAATTTAATGGTGGTCTGCCTCCTATATGTTTTTAAAAGTTCATATATCATCAAAATTCTTTTCTTTATAGCTTCACATTTATTTTTGCAAAATTATTATAATACAGAATCAAAAAAAATTAATTGCAGAAGAAATGGTGACCCTTTAAAGTTATGTACTGTTTTGTATGCTGGGTTGCAGATCAGGTCCATGGGCCTTTTGTTCTAGAATTGAAGACTCTTTCTTAATTTTGTCAAAATGTGAGTTTTGCAAAAAGATTTAAAGAGTTTCAAACAAGTCTCATCAAAAATATTCAAAATATTGGGATATTTTTCAAAAATTGACTTTATTTTACCTTTTTTTACAAAATGGCCCATCGTTGGCAAGGATCCCCCTCCATAATGATCAACGTCATCAACCCAAATATGGTCATAGTTCGCTAATGCATGGCTTGCTAATGCAAGGCTCGATAATGCAAGTGTCGTTAATACAACTGTTGAAACTACAAATGTTGAAATTACATATCTTGAAATTACATATCTTGAAAATACAAATGTTGAAACCATAAAGTTAAGCTGTGTTATTTCAAAATTTGTGCTTTGTAGGTTCGACAGGTGTATTTTCACACATGAAAAAATGTATTTTTGTTGTACGACAAATCAACAAATGCATTTTCACAAATCGACAAATGTATTTTGCATTTTGACAAATTAACAAATGTACTTTCACAAATCGACAAATGTATTTTGTATTTTGACAAATTAACAAATGTACTTTCACAAATCGACAAATGTATTTTCACAAATTGAGAGTTTTGGCGAGGATCCCCCTCCATATAAAATTGTGTTAAGTCTGAGGAACACCCAAGAAAAATGCAGTTCACTCATGTTTTGAAAATTCTAACATGCCTCAGCAGTACATAATTAGACAAAATTTCTTAATTTTCAAATTTCTATTAAAATCATAGATACTTTTTCAATATCTGACAAACACATGGCTCCTTTCCAAGTTATTTGACAATGGAAATAAAGACATGCAAGACATTTTGTTTCATTTTAAAACAGATGAATAATTAAATTTTGACAGTAATATTGGGGGTAATCTGAAGAATTTCAGACAAATTATCATGATTTTTAGGCAAAATTGAGTGAAATTATAATACTTTCTTCCCATCTAACCTTTACAATGCAGAAAAAGTCAAAATTACACATTAAAATATTTTTCACTAATTTTAAAAAGCAAATAAACACTGAAAATCACAAAATTTGGACTAAAAACAAATATTCCCCTCATAAATTTGTCAAATATTTTAGAAATTTTACCATTTCACTTTTTTTATTAACAAAATGTCATATATCACATTTTCTGACAAATTGGAGATCATAGCATCAAATTTAGGCCTCTCATACACCGTCAGTTTGTTTACATACAGGAGGCAGACCACCATTAATTTCCCCATTGACTTCAATGTTAATTCTGGACTCTTTGCCCACCTCCAACTTATCCCCAAATTTTCGTTGGGCGAAATGCTTTTCACTATAGACAGAGGAACACATGGCCATGTCTTTGCACTAAAATTTTTATGAGGTTGACCACCAAAATTTTGAGATACACGAACTTGAAGAAGCATACTCAAAACATGTATCTAGTTGCCGTACATATCACCGTAGCCAACCTCATAACGCCGTTATCCTTCCGCCTCAAAATCATGAATATTTACCAAAACCTAGCAGAAAATATTAATTCAAACCCTCTTAGTCCATTCTAGGCCAAAAAATCAACAAAAATGGGCATGCAAAAGGGGAGAAAAGAGACAGAGAGAGAACTGCTATAAATAGACGAACTACAATTTGTGGGTACCGAGATGTAAAATTTAATGGTGCTCTGCCTCCTATATGTTTTTAAAAGTTCATATATCATCAAAATTCTTTTCTTTATAGCTTCACATTTATTTTTGCAAAATTATTATAATACAGAATCAAAAAAAATTAATTGCAGAAGAAATGGTGACCCTTTAAAGTTATGTACTGTTTTGTATGCTGGGTTGCAGATCAGGTCCATGGGCCTTTTGTTCTAGAATTGAAGACTCTTTCTTAATTTTGTCAAAATGTGAGTTTTGCAAAAAGATTTAAAGAGTTTCAAACAAGTCTCATCAAAAATATTCAAAATATTGGGATATTTTTCAAAAATTGACTTTATTTTACCTTTTTTTACAAAATGGCCCATCGTTGGCAAGGATCCCCCTCCATAATGATCAACGTCATCAACCCAAATATGGTCATAGTTCGCTAATGCATGGCTTGCTAATGCAAGGCTCGATAATACAACTGTTGAAACTACAAATGTTGAAATTACATATCTTGAAATTACATATCTTGAAAATACAAATGTTGAAACCATAAAGTTAAGCTGTGTTATTTCAAAATTTGTGCTTTGTAGGTTCGACAGGTGTATTTTCACACATGAAAAAATGTATTTTTGTTGTACGACAAATCAACAAATGCATTTTCACAAATCGACAAATGTATTTTGCATTTTGACAAATTAACAAATGTACTTTCACAAATCGACAAATGTATTTTGTATTTTGACAAATTAACAAATGTACTTTCACAAATCGACAAATGTATTTTCACAAATTGAGAGTTTTGGCGAGGATCCCCCTCCATATAAAATTGTGTTAAGTCTGAGGAACACCCAAGAAAAATGCAGTTCACTCATGTTTTGAAAATTCTAACATGCCTCAGCAGTACATAATTAGACAAAATTTCTTAATTTTCAAATTTCTATTAAAATCATAGATACTTTTTCAATATCTGACAAACACATGGCTCCTTTCCAAGTTATTTGACAATGGAAATAAAGACATGCAAGACATTTTGTTTCATTTTAAAACAGATGAATAATTAAATTTTGACAGTAATATTGGGGGTAATCTGAAGAATTTCAGACAAATTATCATGATTTTTAGGCAAAATTGAGTGAAATTATAATACTTTCTTCCCATCTAACCTTTACAATGCAGAAAAA
This sequence comes from Patella caerulea, assembly GCA_036850965.1. Lineage (NCBI taxonomy): Eukaryota > Metazoa > Mollusca > Gastropoda > Patellidae > Patella > Patella caerulea. The sequence continues at coordinate 32,118,974 of JAZGQO010000015.1, read as the reverse complement.
GTCAAAATTACACATTAAAATATTTTTCACTAATTTTAAAAAGCAAATAAACACTGAAAATCACAAAATTTGGACTAAAAACAAATATTCCCCTCATAAATTTGTCAAATATTTTAGAAATTTTACCATTTCACTTTTTTTATTAACAAAATGTCATATATCACATTTTCTGACAAATTGGAGATCATAGCATCAAATTTAGGCCTCTCATACACCGTCAGTTTGTTTACATACAGGAGGCAGACCACCATTAATTTCCCCATTGACTTCAATGTTAATTCTGGACTCTTTGCCCACCTCCAACTTATCCCCAAATTTTCGTTGGGCGAAATGCTTTTCACTATAGACAGAGGAACACATGGCCATGTCTTTGCACTAAAATTTTTATGAGGTTGACCACCAAAATTTTGAGATACACGAACTTGAAGAAGCATACTCAAAACATGTATCTAGTTGCCGTGCATATCACCGTAGCCAACCTCATAACGCCGTTATCCTTCCGCCTCAAAATCATGAATATTTACCAAAACCTAGCAGAAAATATTAATTCAAACCCTCTTAGTCCATTCTAGGCCAAAAAATCAACAAAAATGGGCATGCAAAAGGGGAGAAAAGAGACAGAGAGAGAACTGCTATAAATAGACGAACTACAATTTGTGGGTACCGAGATGTAAAATTTAATGGTGCTCTGCCTCCTATATGTTTTTAAAAGTTCATATATCATCAAAATTCTTTTCTTTATAGCTTCACATTTATTTTTGCAAAATTATTATAATACAGAATCAAAAAAAATTAATTGCAGAAGAAATGGTGACCCTTTAAAGTTATGTACTGTTTTGTATGCTGGGTTGCAGATCAGGTCCATGGGCCTTTTGTTCTAGAATTGAAGACTCTTTCTTAATTTTGTCAAAATGTGAGTTTTGCAAAAAGATTTAAAGAGTTTCAAACAAGTCTCATCAAAAATATTCAAAATATTGGGATATTTTTCAAAAATTGACTTTATTTTACCTTTTTTTACAAAATGGCCCATCGTTGGCAAGGATCCCCCTCCATAATGATCAACGTCATCAACCCAAATATGGTCATAGTTCGCTAATGCATGGCTTGCTAATGCAAGGCTCGATAATACAACTGTTGAAACTACAAATGTTGAAATTACATATCTTGAAATTACATATCTTGAAAATACAAATGTTGAAACCATAAAGTTAAGCTGTGTTATTTCAAAATTTGTGCTTTGTAGGTTCGACAGGTGTATTTTCACACATGAAAAAATGTATTTTTGTTGTACGACAAATCAACAAATGCATTTTCACAAATCGACAAATGTATTTTGCATTTTGACAAATTAACAAATGTACTTTCACAAATCGACAAATGTATTTTGTATTTTGACAAATTAACAAATGTACTTTCACAAATCGACAAATGTATTTTCACAAATTGAGAGTTTTGGCGAGGATCCCCCTCCATATAAAATTGTGTTAAGTCTGAGGAACACCCAAGAAAAATGCAGTTCACTCATGTTTTGAAAATTCTAACATGCCTCAGCAGTACATAATTAGACAAAATTTCTTAATTTTCAAATTTCTATTAAAATCATAGATACTTTTTCAATATCTGACAAACACATGGCTCCTTTCCAAGTTATTTAACAATGGAAATAAAGACATGCAAGACATTTTGTTTCATTTTAAAACAGATGAATAATTAAATTTTGACAGTAATATTGGGGGTAATCTGAAGAATTTCAGACAAATTATCATGATTTTTAGGCAAAATTGAGTGAAATTATAATACTTTCTTCCCATCTAACCTTTACAATGCAGAAAAAGTCAAAATTACACATTAAAATATTTTTCACTAATTTTAAAAAGCAAATAAACACTGAAAATCACAAAATTTGGACTAAAAACAAATATTCCCCTCATAAATTTGTCAAATATTTTAGAAATTTTACCATTTCACTTTTTTTATTAACAAAATGTCATATATCACATTTTCTGACAAATTGGAGATCATAGCATCAAATTTAGGCCTCTCATACACCGTCAGTTTGTTTACATACAGGAGGCAGACCACCATTAATTTCCCCATTGACTTCAATGTTAATTCTGGACTCTTTGCCCACCTCCAACTTATCCCCAAATTTTCGTTGGGCGAAATGCTTTTCACTATAGACAGAGGAACACATGGCCATGTCTTTGCACTAAAATTTTTATGAGGTTGACCACCAAAATTTTGAGATACACGAACTTGAAGAAGCATACTCAAAACATGTATCTAGTTGCCGTACATATCACCGTAGCCAACCTCATAACGCCGTTATCCTTCCGCCTCAAAATCATGAATATTTACCAAAACCTAGCAGAAAATATTAATTCAAACCCTCTTAGTCCATTCTAGGCCAAAAAAATCAACAAAAATGGGCATGCAAAGGGGGAGAAAAGAGACAGAGAGAGAACTGCTATAAATAGACGAACTACAATTTGTGGGTACCGAGATGTAAAATTTAATGGTGGTCTGCCTCCTATATAGGACTAAGACTAGTAATCATTTCCCCTCATTTCATGATGGACGAATGTAGTGCGATTTATAAATAGACAATTTTTCCCTTATTTTTTTTCTCCCCTCTTCCTGCATTTTTGGGTTGACTTTTTGGTCTAGAATTGGAGAAAAGGTATCAAATTTTCAATTTCATAGCAGTTTTGGGTAATACTGAGGATATTACAGCGGAGGGATAGGGGGTGTAAAATGTGTTTCTGCGGAGCAATCATTGTGTCAGAAGTGAGATTTTCACCCCAATCAACTTAAAATCCCCGTAGCAAAAAATCTAAATGGTCAACCCCCTACAAACTTATGATGAGGAGATTGCCAAATGTGGTCCCCATTGTGCCTAAAAAGATTGGAAGCAACGGAATGTTGAGAAAAAAACTACAGCCTGTGATGTTACAGGCATTTAACATTGAAGTCAATGGGCAAATAATTACTAGTCTGAGTCCAGCATTGAACCGGAATCTTGCCCACGTTATCTATAGTTATGGTTCAATCAGTACATGTATAAAGAATATTTTAAAGGAGCTAAGTCTTTAACTCAAAATCTTCCAAAATTTTCAACATAGAAAACACGAATTATTTGTCAATTTAAATCAAAATTGATGATGTGATCTTACCGGAAAAAGATGGGCTTCTGATATCCAATATTTAAGACAAAATAAATATTTTACCATTGGTACACGAATCGTGTACCATAATGCGTTTCAGCCCCAGTTCTAGCAAGAGACTCGAGGAACGAGGCTAAAAACATTGTACCAAATCAAACGACGTATGTAGACTGGAATAACTAGACGCTAAAAAAAAATGCCTTCGGTTGACACTTCTGGTTTATTTCGCCGAACATAACTGATTTGAAATTGGAGTAAAAACGGAAACAATTGAATGCAAATCAGTTTATATACATTCATATCACAGTATTATATGCATTGCGATCCACTTGAGTCAATTTCTAGGTCCCAAATGTTAGCGATTTAGCTCCTTTAACTGATACAGTGGTATAACATTATTAACCAACTTACCTTTCTTTGACTCCCTGTGATTTACGCCACAATTCCTCTGGTTCACACTCACTCATTGTAACAAGTTAAACTGAAGACAAATGGAAATAAGTTAAATTATACCGTGGTAAATTGGTCACATCAAATCTTGCTTAGACATATACCAATAGTCTCGTATAACCATAAACAGTAACGTTGAAGGATTTCACATGTCTGGATGAACAGGGTAAAATTCTATGTATAGCTAAAGTATGTCATTCTATTTCTAGGAAACCCTATTCTTAGAATGTAAAGAGAAAATTACAAAGTACAATATTGACTGAGTAAGACTACTAAATATTCACCTTGCATTTGTCAATGTTAATTTCACAGGACATAGATGGGCTCTGGTCATTTTATATCGATAAGTCTTACATGTCACTATTAGCTTATTTTCTTCTTCTTGTTTATATATTAAGCTAAATAAATGTATGGAGTGTTTATAAAACCCTGACGACATCCTCCTACCCACGCAGCCACACACATGCCTGCGCGTATAAAAACTTGAACTTACTACAGTTCAATTTGGCAAATATGTGTAATAATAATCAATAACATGCGTGTTCAAAGCGCAACACAAATAAAAGTTACTATTCTAAATAAGATATTTTTAGTGTGGAGGGAAGAGGTTTTGGTGTGCCCCCTCCCCGCATAAACATTTTATTCATTTCCCAGGTTCTATTAAACGGTCTTGGTCAGGTTATTAAAAGGGGATTTGTTAGTCAATTTATTTCAATCCTCTTACCCCACATGCCCAATCAAAAACATAATCGACCAAACATGATTTTATACGCCCACATTGTCATGTGGACGTATATTGTCGTTGCCCCTGTCCGTCCATTCGTCCACAATTGTCTGTGAACACACACAACATGTCACACTTTTTATCCGAATTCAATTAAACTTGAAATACAGGTTTATCGCCCCAAGATCTCGGTTCCTTTCGATATTGGCATATCCCATCAAAAAATAATCGACCAATGACGATTTTCAGACCGAACGTATTTTGGGAGACCAAGTAGGCTAACCGTAAACATGGGGATTTGGGGGGGGGGGGTCACAATTGGATATGGTTGACAAAAGACAATTTTCAGACCGAACGTATTTTTGTTTCTTTTTGTTTTGTTTTTTATTTGGGGGGGGGGGGGCAAGTAGGCTAACAGTAAACACGATATCAAACTATCTGAGTGTAGTTAGAGTGTACGAACCAGTCCTACGTAGACTCTTTAGCGTCATTTTTTACGTCATGGAACTACATTGTTTACAAACAATATGGCGGCTTGTTTGATTGATTATGAGAAAGTTACCAACACAAATTGGCGACATATTCGGCTAGCGACCTATTCGATCGATCCAGCTGGCAACCTGTTCGTTGGCAACCTATTCCGAATTAAGACAACGTTTAGGAAGAGACCTAATAATATTTAAAAAGCTTATTCAATTACCTTTCAGAATATAGCTGGATGCTCAGAATTGTGTACGATGGACCGAATTTTGACTCTGAATATTACCGGTCTTTCCCTTTAAAATTTTTGAAAACATTGGCCATGTTAGGATGAGAGTGCACCCCTTTGATATGACTGTGCTAACTTTTACTAATAATATTTTGAAAGCCTATTTAATTATCTTTCGGAATGAAATTATTTAGGGGTTGGGTGCACTTTAGATCATACGTCATTGGTTTTCCGGTGTCCACCTACTGCTAAAGACCACTAAACGTAAGCGAATTATTTAAATGAAATTGTATTATAAGTTAGTCCCGAAATAAACGTATTCCACTCTACCCGCCATAGAACACAAAGATAATAATCATAGTCGGTATAAGATAAAACAAGTCATGTTCTAGAAGTAAAGATACCCTGTTTTTTCGGTAAAACAATCATCACTCGGAATTCTTCATATCAGAATTAGATAAGTGGTGTCTAAAAGTGGGTATAGTTATATAATCAGTATACGAACAAAAGCGTCGTGTTCCTGGAGTAAACCCACCCAGCCTTGGCAATTATCATTTCAAATTTAGAAAGTGGTTGCTAAACGGGGAAAGGTGCTCTGTATTGTGGAGTATATTTCTCATGCCCATTTACGTTTAAAGGCAGATAACAGTTTGAAATATCATATACATAATATCGATGTTATTTGAATAACTACGATTCGAATAAGGGTTAAAGAAATTAATTTGATTGGTGAAATTAGGGATCGAGTCAACGAAATAATAAACCGAATCTGAATTTGAGATAAAATTTACATTGAATACCATGTCATACACGGCACAAAAGTATATATCACGTGGTAGGATAATATCAAATGGAGTTAACGGTCATAGTATGCTCGCTTGCTTTTTCATTAATAGAGATTTTATTCATGTTACAAGCCTTCCAGATATTAGCTGTATTATTTAATGCGTATTATGTGTGGTGTCATTTGATGTGTGTTAGATATGATATCGGCTCCTATAGCAGTATACATAATTAAAGGGATCATCCCTATTTAAAATAAAAGTCCGTGTACGTATGAAATTGAAGCGAAGTAATTTAAAGGAATGGTTTATTTACCTTGTCCCAGATTTCGACTCAAAATATTGATCCGTTTGGACGTGAACATCAAAACCGCCTATCGGGACAAGTAACCCATTTATGATTTCGGGGATTTTTTTGTTGGGTTACCTGATAATATATTGCCGTTCCTTTAGAGGTTTATACAGTGCATGATTCACGTATTGTGCCCGATGACGAAAGGTAAATTGCACTTACACTTTATTTTTATAAAATAAAAGTCGGGTTTTTATCCAGACATCAGCTTGGGACACTGATCTGAATTTCCAAATGAAGACTGACGGGTTAAAGTTGTGTGAAAACATCACGATTATTAGGTTAGTATCTCCGCCCTAAGGTAGATGATTTTAAGGGTTTTTGACACAAAATTAAGCAGTGTTATTCTTCAAAATAGATACATTATGTATGATCGAATAGTTATGGAACATCGGTATATATATAACGGAATATTGTATGCGATACAATTGGTACACCTATAATATATAATATTCATGGCCAACTTACTGTTTTTGAATTCCTTTTATTTACACCGACTCATTGTATCAAGTTAAACTAAAAACAATGTAAATTTGTCAAATTATTCAGTGGTATATTGGTATCTTGTTCGATACAACACAGTCTCGTTAACACCTGACAACAGACATAAACATAACAAATTTTAATAGTCTCGTATAACCAATCACGTGGGATGTCAATTGTCGAATTGAACAGGCTAATTTCTAGGAAACACTATTCTTAGAATGTAAAATGAAAGTACAATATTGACTGGATTAAGACTACTAAATATCCACCCTGCAGTTGGTAATGTTATTTTAACTTTTCTATTTAAACATAGCTAAGTTCTAAAGCAATATGGCGACCTATGAACCTGTACACAGAGAAATGAATAAAGCATTAACACATGGGTAGTAATAAAATTGTTTTGTCCTTTAGTCACCTAAAGCGAATTATCATTTATAAAACCTTCAATATGTTGCTCAAATATATGACATGATCACGACAATGGCACATGCACAATTCTTGATGAAATGGTGTTCATACGAGACTGAAATATCTTTGTCGGTGTTTCTACAGAGTGAGTGTGGTTGTATATGTTGGTTTATTTACAGTAAACCAGCGGTGCCAGATAAGATATCTTTGATCTTGTTTTTGTATTCCATAACCCATTGTGTCATAGACCCTTGATCTTGTTGTTTCTATGTATGGTTTCAACCTTGTTGTTGTTGTATTTTGCCTATATAAGTTGCTTCACTTTTTGTTATATTGTATTAGCTTGAAAACGTTGGGAGAATACTCTACGAAACGTCGCCTAAATAAATCAGTAGCTGTTTTTCCATAAGTATGTTTTTAGTTTATTTATCTGCCCAGTTACTAAATGCCTCTTAAAGAATATAACTAAATACAGCGTTGTCGTCTGTTCCTGTGATATATACAGGCAGGTTAACTTGAATTAATCAAAAGTAATTTTAGACATTTGAACCAATTCCGAGCCCTACAGCCGTCATCAACCATGATCCAATGTATAGCTTCCATATCTATCATTTTTCATTAACATCAGCTTACAGCGTTTAGTAAACATTCTAAAGTAGATAGATAAAATGTTCTTGCTGCTGCCACCAAAGCCGTCCGCCAAGTCTTATCACTCAGATTAACATCAGCTCCAATCTTTAGTAAACTATTTACAATATCTTGGTTATTCCCCTCGACAGCAATTGATCAACAATGCTTTATTTCATGAACAACATCCTCCCAATTCCCTTTAACTACAATCAATAAGGCTATGTTTCCTTTGATATCACCTTGATTAACGTCAGCTCCAGCGTTCAACAAACCATTCAAAATATTCGAGTCATTCATTTTGACGGCAATCACCAATGCTGTATTTCCAATTGAAGATCTCCCGTTTACGACTGCATCCGCTTTTAGAATAACATATCATACTATAGTCAGACTGCTTCACCGCAATCATCAATGGAATATTGCAACAGCTTTCAATAAATCTTCAGGTAAAAGATCTCTCTCCTTTAACTACTGCTATGGACAATTAACAGAACGCAATTTTTATGGGAAACGATCATTTGGTTTATTCTAAAAGCACGACGTTTCGACAAGTATCTTCGTGTCCACTGTGCTGTAACATTTGAAGCCAAACGAAGAGACCAGCAAAGGGCAGATTTATCTCTTACACAATGCATCTTTAAAACAATAAATCTCTTTTACTTTGGTGATATACCTAAACTGACTGGCTTGTTGTGTCTTAAAAACATAAAATATGTATGGAAATATACATACAATCTGAACGACTAAACATGCTTTCCTCGTAGTACCATCAGCTAGGACAATTGAGAAAAATCACGAATTGTTTTCTCACCCAGGTATCTTGTATTCTCACACTAGACCCGCACAATAAACTTATAACCAACTCCTTTGACATACATCCGCCATAAAGGGGTTGTGTGCACTTTAGATCATTGGTTTTCCGGTGTCCACCTACTGCTAAAGACCACTAAACGTAAACGAATTATTTAAATGAAATTGTATTATAAGTTAGTCCAGAAATAAACGTATTCCACTCTACCCGCCATAGAACACAAAGATAATAATCATAGTCGGTATAAGATAAAACAAGTCATGTTCTAGAAGTAAAGATACCCTGTTTTTTCGGTAAAACAATCATCACTCGGAATTCTTCATATCAGAATTAGATAAGTGGTGTCTAAAAGGGAGTATAGTTGTATAATCAGTATACGAACAAAAGCGCCGTGTTCCTGGAGTAAACTCTCCCAGCCTTGGCAATTACCATATCAAATTTAGAAAGTGGTTGCTAAACGGGGAAAGGTGCTCTGTATTGTGGAGTATATTTCTCATGCCCATTTACGTTTAAAGGCAGATAACATGCTTTTTGTGTTATATGACGTACCGTGGGTTTGTTTGTGTGAACCCCGGAGTTGAGGTTCGATATGAATGTAAATAATGGAAATAAAATGTGGTTCTGATTAATGAAGATATTGATGTGTATTATGGAGCTTAACACCCTCAGAACTTCTTTGATTGGCATTTAGTAATTGAACATATTAACACAAGGTACAATTTTATGGATACACAATTACTGAGTTTGATACTAAGCGACGTTTCGACGAGGATGCTCTCGTCTTTATCAAGCAATGATACTAATTTGTGAATAGTGTAGGCAAATATATACAGAATATGCAACAAAGATAAAATCAAATACAATTAAAGTTTAACACCTTTAATTAGGGGGCCATTAAGGACTAATCCTACACAACAGAAAACTCATACGGGGATTAAAAGGACCCTCAGAACTGGTCATTTCCTTGACCCGTGGCGTACAAAGAAGAGACGCCACAGCATCTTCTCAAAGTGTATCTGGATTTAGGATTCAAGTCATGAAGCTCTGGGACTACTGACTACCAATAAAGAAAAGTAGACCAACAGTGCTTAAGGGTCTTTATTTTATTGGGAATTACAAACACAAAATGGGTATCAAACTGTTACTGTGGCAATATGACTCCTCCGATCCTGACCAGTCATTGTGGACGATTAACTCAATTCTGAATAGGTCAAATCCACCTTAAAAGAACATTAAAGGTGAACTTGGGTAATGAATGATACAATACGATTTGCCATTTTATGACCCCTATGCTCTACACCAAGACTCAATAGAGACTGGGGCCTATATCATGTAGCTATGTGGCAAAGGTGGCCACAGTTGCGGAACTCTGACCATCGATAAGGTTTGGCCTCTCGTGACCCTAATCCCCTCTTCCAAAAACATAGATAATTTGAAAGTTATCTTTTAATATAACGTTCACTTGATTTTCAGTAAAGGGTGTACTTCGACAACTAAGGGTTGCAGGGCACTGAAAATTGACGTGGTTGCTCTGTAACACAGTTACGATGATTTTAAGAGGCGAAACATACACAAGGCGAATGACATAAAAGAAAAAAAAAATCAAAATATAGTTTTAGCTATTTAAAATCAAAACACGATTTTAAAAAAAAAGAAATACAAGCACAATACAATTGTTCTAAAATGTGAAGTGGAAAAGGCAACCACAGTGAACTTCCGCATAGGTACGAAACCGAACATAAGCTCGGGTACGGTCTTGTGTCCACTAACACGCGATTTCTCAATTCGTCAAACTATATTAGCTTGATGTTGTTAATTACACTCAATGGGATTCTCGGTCCTGGCAAAATTTTCATTCGATTTTTGGCAGATTTACAAAAATTCAAGCAGAATATTACATTTGAGCACAATTCTTCACAATCAACAAAATACACAAGGTCTCGACAAATTGTGGAAAATTCAATATATGAGATAAGAAACATTTTCAACCCTACGTGAATTCAGATCAACTTGTGTAACGTTTTTCATTGGCCGAACACACCTATACTGTTTGACGTCACAACTACACACGAATAGAAGACGTTTCAGGATTCGTTTTCGTACATATGCGAAAGGTCCCTATCAACCATGTTATGTACAATATGACACCGCAAAGCTAACCCAGACAATCTACCCTGGCTGAAAGAAGGTAGTATAATATAAATTATGCATTGGGGCTTGCCACCGGATTATAGGATTAAGGTATTATTGTATATGTTTCAGCTGACCAAAGGATTGTCCTGTAACTACACCATTTGGTAGTATGGGAAATTGTAAAATATTGGGATGTTAAGTCTCATAAGTAATGAATCAAGACAATTCTTACAAGTATATCACATTTAAGAATAAAATATTTTAAACAAATGAGATTTTAGATATTTAAATATTGTTGAACCGGTAGTTGATTGTCCCCCTCCCCCCTGCTAAGCTTCTGATGAATTCTATGCAGTTATATATTGGTTGATAAAGAAATATAGCTTGGACTGTGCATTTATAGAATCGTACGAAACTAACACTCAAGAAGGGTCACGGTGGCTAAGTAGATAAGGCGCTGGTTCGCTAGCCTGGAGGTCGGGTGTTCGATCCCTGCATTGGCCGAGAAAGTTCATCTCGATTTTCCGGCATGATTCCCCCTTGTCAGTGATGAAGAAGGAGCTGCCTAGTTGTTCGGATGGGACGAAAAACCGAGGTCCCGTGTACACATTAGAGTGTTCGTAAAAGATCCCTTGGCAGTTTGAATTCGATATAAGAGTAGACCGTAGCGCCGCTCCCCGGCAAAATTCCGCTCATAGCTCACTGTATGGCATATGCCCTCTTCCATTAGCCCAGGTCAGGTGCAAAAGAGTAGGACGTTAAAAACCATTTCATTTCTATAACTCAAAAACTAAATATAGGCTGCATTTATAGAACCGTACGAAACTATCACTCAAAAACTAAATGTAGGCGGCGTCACTGTAGATATATAGTATAGTATATCTGTGTTCAGACTGCTATGAAATGTATCGTCGGACTGGCCATACGTTTTAGACTATATTTAAAGCGGCATGCCGATTTTCCTCAAGTCAATTTCCTGACACATATGTTCTAACATACACTCCTTAATTGAAAAGTAACATATAACTAAATGATTCGATATCATAAGCATACCATAATTAAAAAAAAGTACTGTAGATCCTAGCCAATAGATAAGACTGGATAACCTGATCTAATACGGCTGACACGCTCATGTATGTATGTCACCTTCTCCTAACCTGAATAACCCACCACGTAAGCCTGGCGTCATTTAGGACAGGTTAACCACTTTTTGCAGCATGAGAGCCTATTCATTTATTATTGTGTTTTTAAAAAACAATATTTTATAACCTCTTCCCTAACCATAACCCCAAGGTACAAATAGACTCATTAATATGCAGGGCGGCCATATTGGTCTCAACTTTGGTCCAATTTACCTCACACCCTACAACCGATAGCTATGATTATCCAGATGAAGTATAGCCCAGCCAATAGTTGATTATCTAGTGTGTCAGCCAAGGTCCTATAACTCCAACGAAGGGGGTACCAATGTTTACCTTTATAGCAAGTTGCGGGTATTTCCTTGAATAATAAAACTGGCTCCAACATAAATATTTCTCACGAGAGTGTTTCTGTCAGGGCGTAAGCACTATCGAAAATGTCTGCCGTTCATAGTAGCTGATTTACTATGAAATGTCCCTTAATCTGACAAGTTTTTAGTTGGTATCTCCAATATTAGATCTAGACCCACAGGGGTGTTACCCCAAATACTGTCTGTAATTACGGTTTCCATAATTAAAACACATCATTCATCACGTATAAATTGGTTTCACTCCTCAGTACCTCTAATGTAGGATCCAGACATGTTTTTAGGGGCCAGTTTAGTGGGGCTACTGAGATCAGGTCCCTGATATAAGCTGACAGACGTCCACTTTTATTGTACAGGGAAAGACCCCTAGATAACGCTATAGGTGAACTTTAGTAGACCATAACCAATAGCTATGATTATCCAGTTGATAAAGAAGTATATACTAAAGAAATACATAACAATTACATAACCAATTTAAAGTAACTTTGTGATTAAGAGTCACGGTTATAAAGTCTTTAGTCAGACGAATCGTAATAATAATTGTCAGAATAGTATTCTGGTTCATAATAATAACATCCGTCATAGATGTCATCGAAATCATATCCACCATAAATGGAAAAAGCACGGGAAGCCATCAATGCAAACATTAGCCCGGCAATATTATCGGTCCTGGCATTACTATCATCTTGGTCGTCTATTACGAGATTAAAGTATTTCTCGGGTATCAAGTCTTTCATGACGACATAATCTTGTAGATATTTTGGTAAACCAACTTGAGTTATTTTACTGCTGATTCCTGGTCCGATACAGTTCCTGATTTCCCTTCTACATCTTGACTTCAAACTTCTTGATTTACAGAAACCACGGAAATCATCAAGTTGTTGTTTATCGTCAGATTCTTCCAGCAGAGAATCAGATGTGGAAAGCGAAAAACCAGTATGTAAATCCGACAATAAAATAATGACCTCTATTTCACTCTTCGGTGCACCACTTTCAAATAAGATTTTAGAAAGCATTAACATATCGGGAAATTGAAATTCTGTGACCTTTGGAAGATCCAAACCTTTGAGAGAACAATTTTCTGTAACAAGATACCATATGAGATCATCTTTGTTTTTTCCTAGTAACCACTGGAATAAAGTTTTCCCATCTTCTCCTGGAGTATCCAGAGAGACGTGACATTTATTGATCAAAAGTAATTTTAGACAGTTGATCCATTTCCCACCACTACCACGACTACCAACCATGATATAATGTATAGCTGATCTTCCATCTGTATCAGTTTTATTAACACCAGCTCCAGCATTTAGTAAACTTTCTAAAATAGATCTATTACATGTTCTTGCTGCTGCCATCAAAGCCGTCTTTCTATAGTTATTACTCTGATTGACATCAGCTCCAGCGTTTAGTAAACATTCTAAAATAGATCTATTACAGCTTTCTGTCGCTGTCATCAAAGCCGTCTGTCCATTGTTATCACTCAAATTAACATCAGCCCCAGCTTCTAGTAGACCATTTATAAGATTCTTGTCATCCGCATTAACGGCAATCATTAATGCTGAGTTTCCATTAATATCAACATGGTTAAAGCTCCAATAGCATTTTTTTAAGTTATATTTTTAAAATGTATTAAAATAAAGCCCAAAAATAGATTGAACCTATAAACAGTCCTACCTTGTTAAAGAATAATCCTATTAATCCTATAATTCAGTACTGCCAGTTGAGAAATTGGCAAAAATATCATTTTCAACTTCAAATTCAAACGTTTGAAGATGGCCGTCCATGGAGAGGAATGGGAAAACAAGGGAGGTAATTGAGTAACTATTTCCTCAATCACCCTGTGTCACCCTTTATAATGCCCAAAAAATTTTGCCCAGGACCGTATAATAGTGAGTTGACAACCTTTTGAGCAAAAGACATAGAAATAATTATGTTTTGACTTTCTTAGAAAATGTGAAATTGGAACTTTAACAGATCCACCAGATTTCAACAAAATTTCACAATGAATTTCTTTTTGCATCTCAACTGCTCCCATCAACGCTGTTTTTCCATCGGTATCACACATATTATAGTCGGCACCATTCTGTAATAAATATGATAAAATAGTTTCATCATCGTTGTCTACAGCAAACATCAACGCCGTCTTACCACTATGGTCTTGTAGGTTTATATCAGAGCCTGCTGTGAGTAGTTTTTCTACCATATCTTTAGATCCATGTCCTGCTGCCACCATGAAAGATGTTTTCCCATCTTTATCTGTTGTATTAACGATACTTTCTGCTTCATTTTTCAAATTTGAATATTTAAGTAAAACATCTAAATTCAGTGAACTATTAAAGAGTGCCGCAAGGAATATCGCATTTCTACCTAATTCATCTCTCGGTTTCAGATCGGCACCGGCTTTTAGCAAAATATTTGCCATAACAGTGTCTCCCGTGGTCACTGCAATCATCAGTGGGGTTTGTCCTGTATTATCACAATGGTTTACATTAGCGTCAGCCTTCAATAAATCTTCGATAATAGATCTTTCTCCATTACTAACTGCCATAGACAAGGCCGTTTTTCCATCGACGTCACTAAGATTGACATTTATTCCATTCTGTAGTAGCAACGTCTTTATTATTTTCTCTTTAATTTGATCATCTTCAGAATATCTCGAATTTTGCATAACTTTGTGCAACGCTGTTTGTCCTTTAAGATTTTGGTGATTTATATCACAATCTTTTGTTGTCAGCAATTCCACCAATTCTAATTTACCTTTTTCGGAAGCAACAGCAAGGGGGGTATCTCCATTTTTATCTACCTTCTTGACATCGATGCGGTGTTCAATGAGCAATGAAACCAGTTCATAATGTCCTCGATGAATTGCTCTACACAACAGATTATTACATTTATGTATATCGGCACCAGCATCTATCATTATCTTAACAATATCTGCTGAGTTCTGTAGTTTGTAAGAACGACATAAATAGTCCAATACAAAAGTTCCTTCGTTATCTTTAGCGTTCACAGATGCGCCTTGGTCAATAAGTTGTTTGAGTAAAACAAGGTTATCAGCTTTTATGCATTCCATTAAAGGTGTAACACCGTTTCTACCAGGAATGTTAAAATCACATCCAGCTTGAATCAGTATTTCGGCAATAGTCGTATGTTCTAGTCGTATTGAAGCTAATAATACAGATTCCACGTTGCTGCCTACTTTAATATTGACATCACAATTTGATTTAACTAATGCCTTTACCATCTCTTCATTTCCTTGACATGCTGCTAAATACAATGGAGTTTTATTATATGAGATCAGTTTGTTTATGTCCATACCTTTCGTTATTAATAGTTGAATACATTCATCGTACGAATCTGACATTTGGTCACTCTCTGCCAGACTGTGAAGAAGGTTTCCCTGTTTGTTTTCCAAATCCAGGTTTGCTCCTCTTTCTGCCAAATATATTACCGTTGTCACCATACCCCGTTCCGCAGCCAGTTTGATGGGCGTTTTCCCATTAATATCTTGTAGATTAACATCAGCCCCTGACTCCACCAATAATTTTACACAATCAAGAACCCTTCTCTGCTTCCTTTCACCAACATAATAGCTTCCACCTATACAAATGTGTAGGGCAGAACTTTGACGACTTACTGACTGTTGATTAACTGTATTTATCAATTCACTCTTCAACAAAATCTTCAAACTTTCGATCTTTAGTTCATGGCAACATAACATTATTAACGTTTCCTCTTTGCAAGGGTTTTTGTCTAGATATTTGAGTTCAAGGAGATATTTTAACACCTCGACGCTATTGTTTAGGACGCTCTCGGTGAGGGCACACGAGTTGTATCTTGATATTGAATCTGCAAAATACAGAGGTATTCCGTTGGATTGGAGATATTTAACACCCTCCATGAAATCAGATTTTATTGCATCCTTCATCAGTTGTGTATTGGTCCTATCATCTATAACTTTGTTAGAAATTCTGTGTGACGGCAGCACCAATTTCACCATAGGCAGAGATCTGTTCTGAAGAGCAACTTCACAGAGTTTTACCCAAATCGGATATGGTAAAAAGTCGTAGCCCCATTCCTGTATAATTCTTTCTACCTCAACTGTATCATTTTTATTTACAGCCTCTCTTAACCTGAAATAATAATAATCAGTGTTAAAGAAAGGCTGTCATGTAACGAAACACCAACACGAGTATAAAATTTCCTCCCAGTAATAAATGGGCAGGTATAGAATCATTAAAATCATCTACATTTAAATTCATGTATCTTAGTTGAATAAGTAAGATTAGAATGATGAAATAAGGGATCGACTCCTCAAAATAAATAAACCTAATCCTAACCGGGGTTAAGATGGACATTAAATAGAATGTTATGACCGTATGATCATACATTTTACCAATTATATATATCACGTGCAAGGCAATACCGGAGGCTAAGTGTGAGGGGGAGGGGGTCCATCTAATGGGCATAAAATTAGACCCAACTTTTCTAGAGTAAAATTTGGCGTAGAATACGGTGGCGAGTGGTAATCAGTTGGGCGTTTTCGAGATATCCGGGGTTAAAGGTGAAATCCGTTCATTTGCACTGACAATTTTATCTTTTGACCTCCGGGGTTACAAAGAACAAAGGTTAATTTAACAAGTTTACATTGTATTGAAAGGGTGATTACTTTCGATCATTTTCAGCTTATTTTCATGATACAAGAATGGCTGCGCATTCAGTTTCAGTGCAAATGAGCTCATTTAACCTTTGACCCCGAATATCTCGAAAACCCTCAACTGATTACCACACGGAATCGTATTCCACGCAAAAAGTCTAGAAAAGTTGGGTCTGGTTTTGTGTCCATTACATACCCCCCTCCCCCCCCACCCCATGATACATGAATGTCTGCGCCTTCACTTTCAGTGCAAATGAACCTTTTTTAACCTTTGACCCCAAATATCTAGGAAACGCCCAATGACAGACTGGTTACCACACACGGGATCGTATTCAACGCAAAAGTTTAGTCTAAAAAAGTTGGGTCTGTTTTTGTGCCCATTTCATGCGCCCCCCCCCCCCAGCACTTAGCCTACAGACTACGATCTTTGTGGACTTTTTGGTGTAGAATGGAAGAAAAGCATTTCTAAAAACATTTTCTGAGCGAGGATACAAGAGTTAAGAGGGTGGTTAGGTTGAAATATAGGGCGGAAAATTGCAGCTTTTTTATCTCTTTTTCCAGTTTGTGTATCTGAAGTTTTCCATAAGGACCCTCATACGTGCTTTTGATTAATAGGTTGCCACACTCCATATGTGGTTGAAAGCGTTCTATACCAAAACAAAATTTGAGAAAATGTTAGAGCCGATCTAAGAGACGAGAATTGATTGCGGTCAATGGGGAAATCATTGGTGATCTGTGGCCAACTATAATGTACCGCCATAGTAATTTTGCTATCATAGATTATATTTGGGTTATAAGCCCATCCCTTACCACGAAAAGGTTCTGTTTCAGGGATATTAGCGTTATTATTTAACTAGCGGTAAAACTACCGTTTTAAACGATACCATAACTGTAGTGTAATAAGCCCATCCCTTACCACGTAAAGATTCTGTTTGGGGGATATTAGCATTATTATTTAATGTGTATGTTGTCATATATTTGACAGATTGGCATTACATGTATAATTGAATGGTACAGTCGGTATAAGTATAATAGTTATGGTTCAATCACTATAAGTATAATAGTTATGTTTCAATCACTATATGTATAATAGTTATGGTTCAATCACTATATGTATAAAGAATACTTTAACTGATACAAACGGTATAACATTATTAACCAACTTACTTTTCGTTGACTCCCTGTAATTTACGCCACCATTCCTCTGGTTTACGCCAACTCATTGTAACAAGTTAAACTGAAGACCATGTAAATAAGTTAAATTATACCGTGGTAAATTGGTTACAGCAAATCTTGCATACAGAATATACCAAATCTCGTATGGCCATAAAAACTAATGTTGAAGGATTTCACACGTCTGGATGAACAGGATAAAATTCTATGTATAGCTAAAGTATGTCATTCAGTTTCTAGGAAACCCTATTCTTAAAATGTAAAAAGAAAAATACAAAGTACAATATTGACTGTAGTAAGACTACTACATATTCACCCTGCATTCGACAATGTTAATTTCATAGGACATAGCTGGATGGGCCATTTTATATCGTTAAATCTTATATTAGCTGATTTTCTTCTTTTTGTTTATATATCAAGCTAAATAAATGTATTGAGTGTTTATAAAACCTTGACGACATCCCCCTACACACCCACCCACTCACAACGGCACACACACACACGCCTCTACATGATCCACAACCTTGCTATACCATATATTTACACTATTTGCGTACGATGGGCGGCCATTTTGTCCGGCAGTGTTGGTCTGATTTTCACGTAATTCATACTCAATCGTCATCAGGGTGTAACGGTGATATAATCAAACGAGGTGATATATTCAAACGTTTTTGTTTGTTTGTTTTTTTTAAAGCGGATAAAAATTGGGAACACGATTGAGACCATAGACCAAAAACCCGATTTTTCGTACAATCAAGGGCCATAATTCAGGAACTTAGGATCCGATAAGCGCCATGTCGATAAAACCCAAAATTTGTGGGGTATAAACATGCATTTCAAGTTTCCTCAAAATCAGATTTAAATTGTGACCTCTACTGGGCCCGCAACCTTCATAATACCGATAATGATAATGATGAAGTCAAAATACCTCTAAAAATGCAAATGTTAAGTTTCAAAAGACAAATGTTTTGTTACAAAATACTATTATTGACGTTTCTACATTTTATATTTATCTCATTACATTTTACATTTGCGCTCAGCCACATCTCATTTGTCATCCAGGCTTTCTACATAGCATATTTCGCACAACATCAAGTTTCATATGCAAATGTAGGACATCACGTGACTTATTAACATATACGGAAACCTGGTGCACAAAAACCAGCACACTAAAAAGATGTTCACCGCATAATAGAAGGAAATCAAGCTGGTACACTTTAAGAAACTATTTTTGGACGACCGTGCATTATTATGAATGTGCCAGGAAACCTACTTTCCAGTAATTTGTAACGCAACTGGAATTTCGTATTAATACCCACACTTCGACATTTAATCACCCAACTCTCTTTTCGGTCTCTCTATAAACAGAATTGAGTACAGCCTAATTAACTTTATTCCATTATCAAAAAAAAACAACAATATATAAACTTTGTGCCCTAGAAATAAATATTATATTTCAAGAGAGGAATGACTATATATTTTTTTATGGACATAGAAAATTATGATTAAGCCCTTTAGTTTAACCAGCCTTCCTTCTCTTCAACTTTAATCTTATATTGTAAAGTTATATGCAAGTACATTCAAAATTATAGCCCTAACTATGTCTTGGCGGTTGTTAGGGCTATAGTGCTTTATTTTGTATTTATTAGTCAGGTCCTACTTTGGTAAACTTTTAGAATGTTATAAACTACACTAAACCCTGCCAGAATCAGTTGAGAAACCCTTTGTTGCCATTTCTTGGGGTTATAGTATATTTTGACCTGACTATATTACTTCTATTTATTATAAATTCTTTCCTATAATCAGTCTGTCAATCTCTTCGAAATATTTTCCCGATCGTTTTTAGTCATGCTTGAATTGTCCGACGATGTCTTATCTTGCATAAGCAGAGAATGTCTAAATACCCCAAATCTTTAACATAGTTACACCCCCCCCCCCTGCTTGTTTAGTTTGATATGTAGGACTATCTGTTATAATACAACTTGTTAAGACAGTAAGCAGATCAGCAGGACGTTAAACCACATTACATATCTTTGCATGGCTGTTTACACAACCATACTCACTCCCTATCCATCAGGATTACGTGCGCCATTTATTGTCGTAATAAGGTCGTATATTTGAGCAAAATATTTGAGATTTTATAAATAGTAATTCGCTTTAGGTGACTAAAGGATTAAACAAGTTTAATACCATCCACCGTGTCAATGTTTTATTCATTTCTTTCTGCACAGTTTCAATGGGTCACAATATAATATAGCCACGTTTCTTTATGCATAACTTGAATATGTGTAAAGAATAAAACCTGCTCGTAAATCAAATCATATGATGAGTCATTCTGTTAGCAAACTAAAGATATTTTTTACCATTTCACGGACATCGTCTGTGGTTCATTCACGATCAGTAATACAACCAATAATAGGCCCGGGTCCAGGATTTTGTCGAGGGGGGGGGGCACACATTGGAGCAAAGGGTTAATGTTGCAGCTTTGGATTGGGCGGAGACAATGTGAAAATCTTGTTTATATCATCTATTAAAGAGCAGATATGTGAACTACGACAGTTACAAAGAAAATGAAAATCAACTATGTCACTGGGGCTGGATCCGCGCCTACAGAGGTGTAGTGTATAGTTCGGATCAACCACTTCTTATGCTATGTGTAACTTGTTTTGAGTTGTATTGTGGTGGAGGCCGTTCATAATTGAGTTTAAAGTGGTATCTTGTTAGCGTTTTTTTTTTTCATTTTCAAAATATTAAATCATAATGGTACGTTTCAAGAGATCTGTAAATCAGTAACTCAGAGATATGTTTAGTCACTAGTTTATACTTAGTTTTCATTCAAGGTTCATGTGAGCTAGATAAATATTTTCTTGATTGCTGAGCAACAGCTCGCATATCCTTCGATATGCTTCAGAAACCAATTCTCATTTTAAATCTTCATTCTAGCCATGCAGCAAAAGTCCACGAAAACGGCAAGGTGACAAAAACGAAATGTCTTTTATTCTTTCACCCATACAGATGTAAGTCGTCTTTGGCGATATTTTCTATCTACGGTAATGACTATCTGTCTTTCTTTTTCAAGATAATCCCAACTTTCTAACAAATTTTAAAGCGATGGGATGCAGTATGATTGCTGGTTTAAAAAGAGTTGTTTGTATCTTTGGCTGCACATTAAACGCAATAAGTATATTATAACAATATGGAGACAGACGGCAAAACCAATGATCGAACAAGATGATCCTGCGATACAAGGCTGGAATGGAGATTTACAATGTTAATGGGTATCTGAAGCATATCCAGAGTACATTTATCCCCCAAGTCCCGTCTTACAATGTTTTTACCAAGCTCTTAGAAAATCATTAAATCAACGTGGACTCATTTCCCACAAAATTGACCCCCCCCCCTTCCATACACGCACACCCCATAAATCAAACAGTTGTCCAGGGGCATAAACACGTATTTAGAGATGGTCAGTGTTAGAAATTTATGTTTCATTAATGTATTCTATCAACATGACCCCCCCCCCCCCTTTCAACACACACCATTGTAGACATCTGACCCCCTATATCTCGAAAACGCCACCCTCCAACGCCTGATCACCACCCAGATGCGCAATCTACACAAAAAAGATAAATTCACAGCTCAGGTAGCTATTCTCCCTCCCCCTCCCCCTTCAGCCCTATTACTTACCGTGTGTTCTGTGGCGAAAGTTACGTTCTTCTTTCTAAGACTACATGATGATCTCCCCCGGCCTCTAAGCCGAGGAGGCTACAGATATGTCGCTGTAGGAACACTGCATACTGTCTATTTCCCGGCCTATAGCCAGAGGCTAAGGACCCCGTATGATATCTCTATCTCGAACCTTGAATGGTGTCTGTATCCCAGTCTTCACGCTAAGGCGGCTATACGTCCCAACTAGGAAAGTTGTATGGTTTTCTTCCAAGGAACACCGTATGATGCCGGAATATACCTTACAGTCCTAAAGGTGGCGAGAACTATACGCTTCAGAACAAATCTACCTAATATCTTAACACAGCTGCAGTCGTCATTCTATAACCATTGCAGGTTGTCACATGTTGCTCCATCTGTTGTAGAAAGTGTTTTACCCAACGAAAATTTGGGAAAAGTTAGTGCCGTTCTAAGAGTCGAGAATTAACATTAATGTCAAAGGGGAAATCATTGGTGATTTGTGGCCGTGTTGTTCCTATTTATTTCCACAGTTATTGCCCTTGCTGATAAAAGCAATGGATTATCATACGTTTTAACACTCTACAGAATTTATATTTTTGACAAATATTCATCAAATTAGTGGGAATAATAAAGGGTTTGAAATTATATCCTGTTTTAAAAACAGGTCAATTTGTTCATTCTTTTCTGGACTTTAACGTCTACTTTCACTGGGGGAGATATCGTAGACAATAAAAACAAACAGGTCAGAGAATATTTGTATTTTTATACTCCCACCAAACCCCCTTCTCATCCCACACCCAAAATATCTTAGCCGTTCGAACATGCATGTTTTGATGGGGCATGGTGCATTATAAAAATACATTATTATTACACATATTTTCCATTTTGAACTGTAGTCTGTTCAAGTTTTATTGTGTGTGTGTGAGTCGCTGTGAGCGACTGAGTGTGTGGTAGGTTGTCGTCAAAATGTTATAAACACCCCATATATTTATTTAGTACTGAGCCCGGTAAGGAACGTAAAATAAAAAAATATATATCTAGCGCGCCGGATAATAACTATTGCGCTCTAATGAATGCCAGAATATGAGGAAAATTTTGCATGGGCAGCGGCATTGCGTTTTGTTACGTGTTTTCCATCCTATCCGAACGTCTAGATACTGTGTCTTGTAAGGCCCCTCGCCCTGCCCAATAGACAAGATACACCTACGCCGGAAATCCCGCGGAACGTTCTTTGCCAACACCCGAGGTTCGGCTTCAAATGTTATATAAATTAATAATTAGATATTTATTCAGGTGAGAAGTCCATAGACCATCAATGTAATTGTTAATGGATGGAAACACGACCTCTCTTTGATTATTTGCTTTAATAATCGCCATTTTATTTAATGTCGTAAAATTTAGCTTGATATATAAACAAAACGAAGAAAATCAGCTAATAGTGACATGTAAGACATCGATATAAAATGTCCATCTATGTCCTATGGAATTAACATTGACAAGGTGAACATTTAGTCGATATTGTACTTTCATTTTCACTTTACATTCAGGGGCGTACATAACGATTTCGTTTTGGAGGGGGGGGGGGGTGTTTAGCCAAAATGCGACCGACTGATGCACATACACCCCCCCTCCTCTCCAGTGCAATTGACGAAATCAGTAGCCGAGCACCACGTGTGAGTTTTCTAGGGAATATCGGGGAAGGGGGGATTTCAAATGTAGGGCGCCATCCCACAATGAAAGTAAACAATCCCAACTCACAATGAAAGTAAACAAAATACTGGCAATAACCTTAAGCGTCCCGGTAGAACATGGACAGTATTGTAGAATTATACAGTTGTTCGCAGATCGTTGTCTCGTCGGAAAGCAGTTTTATTTAAGTTCACATATAGTTTATATCATATTAATGATTGTGCCTATAACACTGAGTAATTTGAGAAAATTTTGAAAAATTGATTCAATATCCTGGCATTTGAGGTCATTGCTGGGAGAAATTCTTGTGGACGAGTGGACCAGAAATGTCAGTCAATAGGACGCACCAGGGGTACTACAAACTGGGCAGTTCATTATAATCTTGAATATGAAAGTGCTGAGACAGTATATAATTTCAGATTATGTTACCGAGTAGAAGAATGATATTATATTGGAATCGTGAATATGATAGTGCTGAGACAGTAGAAGACAACTGAGGAGTAGAAGAATGATTTTAAAATGGGATCGGGCGCCGCAGTCGCGAAAAAATTTCAGATATGCTAGCGAGTAGAAGAATGGTGTTCTGTCGGAATCGCGCCGCAGGCGCGAAACAATTTCTGAAATGTAACAGAGCTTTTAAATTTTTGGGACTGGGCTTGAAAATTTGAATCAATGTCATGGCAAATGGAACCAAATTCTCGTTAACGAGAGGATAAGAAATGGGACAGAATCTTGAGGCTTATCCGTCAATTTCGCCTGTTTTGTGATTGTTATCTCATTAATTCATTTAGTCGACGACCCACTGCGGTGAGTACTTTTTTTGAGACCGACTATTTTTTGCCATGGTAGAAAACATATCATAGAACAACATACCCACAACAGAATACGAGTGACAAGCGGACATGGTTATTTTATACTCTGGTTTTGTGTGGCGTATACAATTTAGGCACACGGATTCACGCAAATACATAGTATTTGGGATCTATTCTGGTATTGTTTTTGAGACCGACTGCAGTGACTGCACTTATTGTTCTCCCTGGGTGAAATTTTGTTGTTAGACCAACATACGACCGACCGAATAAGAGTGACGTATGCAATTTAGGCTCACAGATTCACGCAAATACATAGTATTTGGGATCTATTCTGGCATTGTGTTTGAGACCGACTGCAGTGACTGCACTTACTTTGAGACCGTCTATTTTTCTCCCTAAGTGAAATTTTGTTGTTAGACTCACAACAGAATGTTTTTGCGACCGACTATTTTTATACTAAAGTTTTGCGTGAGTAACGTATACAGTGAGTACCGACTACACCTATTTCGCGACCGACTATTTTTTTGCTGGGGGGGGGGGGGTATCCCCCACCCCAAATTTACGCCCCTGTTTACAATCTAAGAATAGTGTTTCCTAGAAATTGAATTACATACTATAGATATAAATATATGTTTACCCTGGTCAACGAGACAATTTAAATCCTGTGTTGTTGGTTATACGAGACTATTTGTTATGTGACTGTTGTCAGGTGTTATATACAAGACTGTGTAGTATCAAACAAGACTCTATTGTATCAATTTATCACTGAATAATTTTATATTTATTGTTGTAATGATTCGGTATAGAACAGAGAAATTCATAAAACAGTAAGTAGGTCATAAATGTTACACAATGTATTAAGTGTATCACGTAAAATATTATTTTATACATGTACCTATTGAAACGTACCTATTATATTATATATGTTACTAGTACCCCGATGTGCATTAATTATATATAGTATTAGTTTAGTTTAAACAATATTTTATTCAATAAACTGAAATGGATTGAACAACAGGCAAATGCCTATATAAGTTCTCTCCAATATATAGTATTGAAGTAGAGTGTGCTTATAAAACATTAAATTCCGTGTTCGAGAATTTAATAGTAATGTACACAGCAGTTAGTTGTTGATTTATTGTCTTGTGTAGGTTTCTAACGTTAATCGCCTTCTTCAGTAGAATAGACGGTGTTTAGAAAGCCCTCTTGAGTTGGTGTTTCGTTGCATGGCAACAATCGTTAACATTTATTGTATTTTGGAATTTCAGGTTAAAAGAGGCTGTAAATAAAACTGATACAGTTGCTGGAGAAAGAATTATTCGGGAGTATAAGGAATTAGGGGACGAATGTGTTATACCACATTGGATTTGGGTAGAACTCTGTACGTCTGCTCTTAAAAACAGATGTCTACCTATGGTTAAATTATTGCTTCCCCCCGAGAGTGAAGCTAACAACTTTGTAGATGGCTATACCAATACACAACTGATGAAGGCTGCAATAACATCTGCTTTCATGGAGGGTGTTCAATTTCTCCACTCTAAAGGAATACCTCTGCGTTTTGCCCTCACTAAGTGCGTCCCAAACAATAACGACGAAGTGTTCAGATATCTACGTGATATAACAGATCTTGATAAAAACCCAAACAAAGACGAGACATTATTAATGTTATATTGTCATTCATTACATATCGAAAGTTTAAAGGTACTGTTGAACACTGAAGCAAGAAATACAATTTATCAACAGACAAAGGAGCGTCAATATTCTGCTCTACACTACTGTGTTGATAACCGGGCAACTTGGGAAGTTTATGATTGTGTAAGATTATTGGTAGAGTCAGGGGCGGATGTTAATCTACAAGATATTAATGGGAAAACGCCCATACAATTGGCTGCGGAACGGGGTATGGTGACAACGGTAATATATTTGGCAGAAAGAGGAGCAAATCTGGATTTGGAAAACAAACAGGGTAACCTTCTTCATTCTCTTGCCGATAGTAAGATACGGTCAGATTCTTACGACGAATGTGTACAGCTATTAGTAACGAAAGGTATGGACATAAACAAACTGAACCAATTGAATGAAACTCCATTGTATTTAGCAATTCGTAAAAGAAATGAAGAGATGGTAAAGGCATTAATTAAATCACATTGTGGTGTCAATATTAAAGTAGGTAACAACATGGCATCTGTATTAATGACGTCAATAAGAAGTTATCAGACGACTATCGCTGAAATACTGATTGAAACTGGATGTGATGTTAACATTCCTGATAAAAATGGCGTGACACCTTTAATGGAATGCATAAAAGCTGATAACCTTGTTTTACTCAAACAACTTATTGACCGAGGTGCATCTGTGAACGCTAAAGATAACGAAGGAACTTTCGTATTTGACTATTTATTTCGTCCATACCACAATATGAATTATCTAGCTACTTCAGAAGATATTGTTAAGATGATGATAGATGCTGGTGCTGATGTACATAAATGTAATAATTTGTTGTGTAGAGCGTTCTTTCATCCAAAATATTGCAAAAAATAAACCAACCGACAAAGACAGGTATTATATAGATAGCATATTATATGATATTCGAACTTTTAATAATATAAAATAGTATTATTATATCCCAAAATTGTTTCAAGTTTTTTTGTTTTTTTTATAAAATCAAACATTTTGGCAAGAGTAGTCAGACATAAACCCGGACACGGACTAGAAAATAACTTTTTACACTGTTGTGTTTGTTGAAATGTAATCTAATTTATGTTAAAAAAAAGACCCTCTCTAATCAAATAAGCAGATATTTTCCACACACAATCCGTCCAACCTCTGTGTAATTATTTCACTGATTCAGTCAACAAAAATGATAATAGAATGAGTCTTTGGAAGTTTCTCTTTAGTTTCATTTTATTTTTAAGTCAATGCTGCTATGTGACTCTTTCCACCTACCAAATACTCCATATAGAAGAAAAACTGATAACAATTTGAATTTCATTTAACCTTTATTATAATTTATATTTTCTTCTTTTTCTTTTTTTTTACCAATGTCCTACAATTATTAGTGTATGTGAAGACACAATCCCACATTAAGTATTTGTTATATGGCACCATAGAAATATAGATATTTCTATGTATGGCACTTATAATATGCAACAGAGAGAGTGAGGGGGGATTGACATAAACAAGGCCTATCCTATATGTACTTGTTTTTGCCGAATCAAGTAGTCCAGGGGTGTATTCGAAACAGTGTTCCGGTGCAGAGAACGTATTGAGAACGGGTTCTTGTCGGCTTCGAACAGTCGAGAATGCGTTTGCGAACACGTTCCCGTTCTCAAATCCCACACTACCTCGTCAGCTGGTGTGAGGCGGGAACATAATGGCGGAGAAATAGAATCGCGAGTGCATTTATTGATTTTATTAAAGTTTAATACCATTCGAAAATTTCATGCAGGGTCGGATCCAGAGGGGGGGGGGGGATACATAAAAAAAATAATGCCTTGCATCAATGAAATTACATCACAAAGTGATCCTACATCAGTATAAAAACGATTTCTCTGTTTAAAAAGCTCAATTTGTATGTATGCCTATGTAATTTAGAGACGATGATGGCAGATTTCCGTAACCGAAACCTGGCAAACCCCCTCCTGCAAATATTCATGGATCCATCCTTGGCATGTAGTTTGTAGCCAGTATAACATCAAGTAAAATGCGATGAATTCCTGACCGAAAATATTGAAATGGAGTAAAATGAAGTCATTTATCAAACGCTCAATAGCAAAGTTATCCATGCGTAATATACACAACTTATAAAGGGTCATACGGACGTTTTACTGAAAACTCGGGGGACAAAAATCTAACTTTCCGTCCTTTGCCGAAAACTCTGGAAAATTAATCTCGACTCTTCTTCCTGTGCCGAAAACCCATATTTATTTCTTCCGATTTTTCGGCATAGGATTTTTTCTTGACTTTTCCGTGTTTCGGTAAACATAAAACTCGAAAAAAAAAAAATCCGAGGTTTTCGAGTTTTCGGCGTGGCCCTTACAAAGTTATAGTAATAGATTGTTTGAATTTAATTCAATTTGTTCAAGTTTATCTGCTAAGATTTAGTGTCGGGATTGGAATATCTACCTGACGCCATGTTAACGCGGATGTGTTCCCATAGATACCGTTCTCTCATGTTCGAGACTCGTGAACGTGTTCTCGCGTTCTTCTGTCGTTCACAAACCTACGCGAACACTGTTTCGAATACACCCCAAGTTGCGTACATGTATATTATCCCATGTCCTACTCGAGCTCCTACATGCATAAGCTACCGGTAATCAACTACAACGATTAGCCGACTTCCGTTGTATTGCCTCATTCAACTACATGTATTTAAAATTGGTTTATTGTGCAATATTAATTCTGCATGAACCTAGAATTGTTGTAGACGGGTCCTTATCTACTTACTACTGGCTCTAGGTCGTTTTGGGACTAAGGTATGGTTAGATTTAATATGAATAATTCGCTTGCGCGTTTGGGTATTTAGCAAAAAGAGGAAACCGTAGAACCCACAGAAAATTCAAGAAGTTGGACAGTCGATCCAGCGTCATTTCGGACTCAACACAGACGATCTGTTGGACTCGGTATGACGACTTTTTCGGATTTACTTGCCAAATTTTCGGACTCATGAAGGCTGTATTGAATTGCTCTATTTCTGATAAATTCATCAGCAACTTTTTTTTTTATATACATAGTACATAATATATAAAAAGAACCACCTTATATTGAAAAAAAACATGGCTTATGAAGATATTTGCTAGTCTTACTAGCAAAATACTGGATAACCTGAAAGGAAATGGGTGTTAGTCCTACAGTTCAGCTAAGACTGGTCTAATTCAGTGTGCTAAGTAAACATTTTGCCTGGACAATGGCACTATGGCCTACTCTCATATTAAATTCCAACTGCCAATGGAACTTTTATTTGTACGCCAATATGTAGATTGGACGTCCGGGGAAATCATGCTACAAAATACGGCTGATCCATGAGCTTTCTCGTTCAACACCAAGAGATAACCTGCGGTCTCCATACTAGTGTGCAAGCAACTAACTCACTCAGTCACCAAACAAACTGGAAGTGAGATCGGCTAACCTTTCCAGGTCATAAGCCTCCATGTCCGCCATATTTATTTCACATATCGGAAACAAGTATGGCGGCTGGAGGCGTTAACTTTTTTTTATTTAATTATTTCGGTATTTTTGTAACCGGAGTTCAGTTTTAACTGTTAGAATTTCTCTTCAACCTTATGATATGGGTTTTGTTTTTTTTGTTTTTGGTTTGTTTTTTTTTTTGGGGGGGGGGGGGTACTATTGAAACTCATTACTGCCGCTTTATCTTAACTTCACAGTGGACAGTTGCCAGAGAGAAGCCGAGAGATGTGAAGTCATGGGGGCCAGAAGTCGAAAAGACAAGGGTTTTCAAACGCACAAAAGCAAGAAATAGAGAAGGCGAGGATGAAAGAGTGCGTTAAGATTGCAAAAGGGTCGCAACATGTTTCCATACTTTACAGTAAATAACCATATAATATACATATAGACAGTGCACATTATTCAAGACAAATTCAAATACCAGAGTTTAAACTGATAGAATTTATAAATCAATACACATATTCAATAAATACAAGAGCAAAAACTTTTGGAATTGCTAAATTAATATACACATTCAAAAATTAGTAGCTTACGATTGAAAACTAATTAATGGCGACAATTTATTCTGGTTTGCATGGACTTATTATTGCTTTGAATTCAAAGATATTACACTAATTTCTAAAGTATGTCATTCAATTTCTATGACATATTATTCTTAGAATGTAAAGCGCAATATTGACTGGGGTAAGACCACTACTGCGCTGTTATGTTTTAAAAATAAAGTATTTTCCCCCCATGCCATCAAAATACATATTTATGTAGTTTTATAATCCTGTCACTGTGTTTGTAATTGCCTCTGGTAAAATAAGCTCCTTTTAAAGCACATTGAGACACTGTTTACCGACATACGCCGAAAAAGTAATATACCGAAAAAATACACTAAATTAGTACCGAATAAAACAAAACTAACCTTTAAAAAGTAAAATAAATTTTTATATTTTTGAAAATGGAAATTATTATTGTTTATTTATGTTATCATAACCCTTCTTTCCCACTTTTCCAAATCATTTTTCAGATTTGTGAGCTGCTCCCACAAAACCAGACTCTTGGGCATTTTAATGAAAAATGTGTTGATAACATATTTGTAGAGTCTACAGCCTGAGCTTTCCAAAAATGTAACTCTTTTAAAATTCGGACCAGGATTAAGAATTTTATGATATTTTAAAGTTTGTTCGTGTTTCGAAGTGGGAAAAACGCCAAAATGAGAAAACAGACTTCAAAGTATTGGGACATTTTCAGAAGAAATTTCACTCAATAATCCTTAGCAACCTTCAATTTAGATATCTAAACCCATGATTTTCTGATAGTATAAACCAAACACAACAACCAAGGCGTGGTTCGAACTGGGTTCGGAGATAATTACTTTTTCGAAATGGATAAAAATCAAATCCCAGACTTTTTGTCTGAGATTTGAAAAATGGCCAAACAGGGAAAAAGAGGCTATTCCAAACAAGCTTCTTTTATTTTGGCTTTAAAGCCAATAGCATAGCAGGAAGGAGTTTAACTTATGCTTATTAAAAAAGAATTCTGATTACACAAAATTATTCTGACCATCAAAATCTTACCATGCTGGTTGCCATGGTAACGGCAGAGGGCAAAAATGTTTTCTTCTGCACTGAATGTAACAAATCTCAAATGGCCCATTCCCAAAATGATGTTGTTTTGTGCTGCTCTGCTGTATTTATGGGAAAAGCTCGCTTACCGACATTGTGAGTCAACGTCATGATGTGACATCATGATGCGACGTCATGACGTCAATCGCAGAACAACTTTAAGAGACCCAGATGTTTTGACGTCATAACCTCATAACAAATCACCAATAGCCCATTCCCAAAACCATGTGGCCTTTGGCTTCGGGGCTGTATTTAGGGCAAAGATCTGTGACTGACGTCATGACATGACGTCAATCATAGATTAACTCTTAAAACATGCAGATTTATGATGTCATAACCTTATAAAAACCGACGTCATAATCATTATGGTTAACGATTATGGGTTTTTTTCTGCACTGAATTAACAAATCAACCAATGGCCCATTCCCAAAATGATGTGGTTTTGTGCTGCGCTGTTGTATTTATGGGAAAATGCTCGCTTATAGACATTGTGACGCAACGTCATGATGCGACATCATGATATGACGTCATTACGTCAATCACAGATCAACTTTAAGAGACCCAGATGTTTTGACGTCATAACCTCATAACAAATCACCAGCTTCAGGGCTGTATTTAGGGGAAAGATCTGTGACTGACGTCATGACATGACATCATGACATGACGTCAATCACAGATTAACTCTTAAAATACGCAGATTTATGATGTCATAACCTTATAAAAACCCATGTCATAATCATTATGGTTAATAGTGTTAAAATATAGATGTGTATTTTAAAGTCAACTCATTTGTAATAGTAAGAGGGTCCACAAGCTAAATTGTGATTTTCTGTACAATCAGGGACCCTAATTTGGAAAGTTATGGTCGAATATGCACGATTAACTAAATCTCTGGTTTATACACATACATTTCAAGTTTCATCAAATTTAGTTAGAAAATGTGACCTCTTCTGTGTCTACAATCTAAAAGCATGGTTTTTCGTGCAATCAGGGGTCATAATCCATGAGGTTATGGTCTGATACATGCCAATATCAAAAAAAGAAAGAAAGAGATCTGGGGTGGGGGTGGTGGTGGTTGGGGGGGGGGGTAAACCAATGTTTCTGGATGGACAGGGGCGACGACTTTTTTTTATGCGGACATATAAAAATTACTACGACAAATACTCTAATTTAGATATTTCAACCAACTAAAAACCGCAAGCACGAAATCAACCTGTTGCAGGTCTTTCTTTAGGCCTTAAATGTGTTAATAATTAAGTTAAAAACGGTGAATTGGGGCTTCGCCTCGAACAACCAGTACGGCGATTGTAATCCGTGCATCAATTTTATCAACCCATCACAAAGGCTGATTATATGTTCAGACATTCATTTTGTATTATCTGTTTTTGAAGTATGTTTGAAATAATGCATCTGGAATTAATTAGACTACAATTACAATGAAGTATTTTACTTGTATCACAATCTAACACAAAACTACCCATAAAATCTGTATCACTCCCATTAATAGAACATTTAATGTATAGGCCTATCTTCAAAATGGTATAGGCCTAAACATATCACCATTTTATAATAGGAGCCATGGTAACAAAGTGAGTAGGATGTTGGTTCGTTAGCCTCGAAGTTGCGGCTCGATTTTGGTGTTGACAGAGAAAGGTCATCAGGATTTTCACCTTGTCATTGCGTGTAGGATGAAGGGATGACAATGATCGACTGTCAAGCCGTTTGGGTCGGATGGAAAACCGAGTTCCTTTGTAAACATAGGCGTGCAGGTAAAAGATGCCTTGGCAGTTAGAATTTAGTATAAGAGAAAGCAGTAGCGCCACCGCCTTTGCAAAATTTCCGTCATATTAAGTTGTGTGTCCAGGGCTGGGGTACTGGTAATGGAATGTAAAGGCCATAATGAGTAATGGAAGATTTCAATAGTAAAGAGTTATGGAATTAATTATGGCCCAAAATCATGTAGTAATGGTCAATTACATTTCAGTTACGTTGTATGGCACATAATTATTTTTAATATAAATATATAAGCCTCAAATTTTATAGCACCAAAGTGTATCTCTGACACAAATCCAATTCATTAAAAAAAATTTAAAAAGATTTAAATCAGTTTAGCAAAGTATAATAAAGAAGGCATTAAATATTTCCTTTTATTAATACTTTAGTTTGATGTAGCATTGTACTAAGTAGCCACTTTGACTTAGACATGTAGGCCTACCAGCATACTCATATTAGCTATGGGATGGGAATAATCAGATATTTACCGTTGCAAATTCTTATTTACTCATTCGAGCGTATACCTCCTTGAAAATACATTTTACATTAGTCCAAGAATACTACATTTTACTATGAAACATACGTACTATGCCAAAAAGTAGCCTATTCATTTACTTAGCGATTTCTTTCGGTTCACTGACCACATGACACTTCCGACTTTTCCATCGGATTTTCATAGTTGGCATAATTTATACTTTATTAAAATGTATTTCAAGAAGAAAATCAATGATTCCTTTGGAAAATCAAAGTATCGGCTTAACAAGTTTGTCAAAAGGCATAGAAATTGAGCAGAAGCAGGGATAGGTCTTACTCAGTCAAATCATAGAAAATACGTCGAGTGGAATTGTGAGCGAGAAGTCACGTGACATAAACAAACACTTACGGAGTGAACCTGGGGGTTTATAACCGTAATAATCATTTAAGCAATAAAATATCGTGTGCAGGCCTAACATAAAAATGATTTTTTTTTCAATAGTTATGTTAAATATCACCGTTAGTACTTAGCTGAAACATCGAACTATTCCGTCATCGCCGATGCGAGTAGAAATCTATCCATTCCGGCATCTTAAATACCGATTTGCTTGGCTGAATTCTGGAGTCATGCAACTTGGGCAGTTGGTCTAGACTTGAATGACATTTTTTCAAACTTTTTAGTTAATATCAATACGAAATGACGAATTTTCATTCACGAAACTATTGAAAAAAGGATGAATTTGATAGATTGGCAAGTCATCAAATCTGTGTTTACATCCTCGTTGCGCATGCCCTTGGTACATACTGAGCACGTGCCAGAGCTTTAAGCCAATGAAATCACGTATTATTATCGGGAGGTCGGTCATTCGTGGCAACGAGAAGGCCTGTGGTTTATCTTGTTAAACTAACTCTGATTCGTTACTGACAAAGAATTTGCCTTTGATTATTCCAAATATGGAAAGTTAAGTTCACGACCTTTCCAATGACGTACGGAAATTAGCTTCAAGCACAGCGTGTGTTTTCAAAACATTGGATTACTTTCGATGATGTTTTCACCGAATAGACGTCATTTCTTGGGCCTTTTTAATCAGGTAGGCTCATAAAATTCTCCTAAAACACAATTTCCATCTTTCAGATCGTCAAAATCCTTCTTAAATCACAAAGTTCTTTTGTATTTCTTCACGTTCCAACCAAAATCTCAAAATCGACAATTTGACCCAAATCCATTGTTATCAATGGTTTTGTGCCCGTAGCACAAAATGACGTTTTGCGACAAGCGCCTAGTTTCGTGGGAGCGTATCACATTTATTAACCTTTATTTTCATGTACATGTATACGTTTTGACAGGATAGAATTCCACAAGCTATCATTATTTAAAACCCTGTTCGCAAGTATAATGGACAGTCGAAGGTAGTACTAAGGTAACCTTATATTGTTACATAATTATTTATGGTGAAAAAGAAATTAAGACTAGGGTTGGTGGGAGTGGACAGGGTTACGACTTAATTAAAATGGAGTTCCTGGGTTTTTTAAATTTTACCGAAAGACCAAATCCACTCGTTCTGTCGATCCTGGGAAGAAATTATTTCCACATTGACTTCAATGTTAAATGGCTATATCATCACGGGATGTAGTATTTTGTTCAACATTCCGCTGATTCCAATCTTTATAGGCACAATGGGAACTACATTTGGCAATATGTGACAAAGTGATCTCTAGTAGAATCAAATTGAAATATACATATACAGGTACACAGAACTGTCTGACCTCTGCTGCTTTTGATCATTAATGACATTGACGTGTTCAATGTCTTCTAAGGCACGGATTTATTAAAACATCTAATGTATTCAATATATCTTTACGTTCTACATACGAATGACCTCTGCTCGTTTTGATAAAAGGCACGATCTCATTAAACATATTATTTATTCAAAGGAAATATGCAGTGCAGTTACAGATACTATAATCTCATAAATAAACAATACCAAATAAGATGATCCCTCTAGTACCATTTTCCTAATTGTCGGTGGCTTTATAAGCCCGAGTTTACTGTCAGTAATTAAGACTTGGGATGGAGCTCCTCCCGGAGTATATCTAAATATCATGTTCTCAATAAAGGTTTATCAACTATGCTGATATTCTGTTATCTGTAGTGTTACTGATATCCTCATCATAGTGTTGTAGGGGGTTGACCGTTTAGATGTTTTGCTTGGAGGATTTGATATTGGCTGGCGTCAAAATGTTAATTCCAACGTAGTGATTCTTCTACACAAGACACTTTGTCCGCTATAATATTACAAGTATTACCCAAAACTGTGATGAAATTGCAAATTTGACCCTTTTTCGCAAATTCTTGACCTTAAAATCAAACAACAAAAGCAGTAAATTTGGAGAAACATTGTCTATTTATAACTCACACTTAACGTTCACCATCGTGAAAAATTGGGTAATGATTACTTGTCCTATATCACACTGATCAGCAGTGAATAGTCGCTTGGCTTCTACAATCACTGCTACAATCTGTTTCACAGAAAATAACGAAAGTATTATATCTCTGTCACGCGGTGTCAATCATTGGCTCAATGGTTCGTGCATTGTTTATATAAGACGTAACTCTTCGGGCAAAATGATGCATTTTACTCCTTTTAATACCCATTTACACTAAATAGGAAATATTTTTAACTACAAATACTTCAAACGTCTTCATTTATTTTTCTAATACATAAAAAAATTATGCGTCACTACAACAGATTTTTGATCCCCACCTCTACTTTGGAATCTGATACATACATGTAGCTGACCAATCACAGGTCTCCCTGTTCTCCTGGCCAATAATTCGCTTGCACGTAGGGGTCTTTAGAAGTGGGAGGACCCGGAAAAAACCCACGAGATTGGACTGTAGCGACCCCACTCCTTGCCACGTACAACCGTAGAATCAAAACCACGCCGGTTGACTCAATGACAGACGGTACTTCATATGATATATAGTCTACAGCGCGCACGTACGGCCATTCGGCCATTAGCCCCTCGTCTTGGCCAAGAGATACTATATATAGTCTTAGTCCAATTACTGGGGACAATGACTGAGTGATACAGTCAATAAACTCCTATCTCATCTTATTTAAAATGTCATAATTTACACACTATCGTTAACATTACGTGCGTATGAACTCGGATGATGGTGTTATGAGAAGGGAAGTAACTCTTGTGCAAAATTAGGTCAAAGAACACGAACACGTTAAGAACAATGTCTGGAGTAAAATTGGTATATTTCAATGGAAGGGGAAAGGCGGAGTTAATCCGCTTGGCATTGGCGTATATAGGATTAGAGGTAAGGTATGACAATGTATATAACATCTAACAGACCTGTTAATACACAGTGATAATATAATACTCCACGAACACGCTACACCGCGGCCTATCACTTATCACCACTGTATCAACATATCACAGGTATCAGACCACAAGAGTTATTATTTGACAATAAACTTTTTCATCAATAACTCATCACCGCATCAGATCTTACTTTTGTTTCATTCTTGAAAATGCACCCGCTTTTGGTTGTTTTTTTTTTTTGGGGGGGGGGGATTGGGAGGAGGGGGCGGCAAATATCACATTTGCGACATATGCATGTGTTTATATTATGCTGTCCTCAATTTCAAGGGATGAAATGAGATTTAGCATATTACTTTTTTTTGCATCAACCGGGCTAATGAAGAAGAGGTTGTGATTAGCCTCGGTTGCGTCTTTGATTTATAAATGGTGTTTATATCGTCAATAACCCCAAATCACGAATATTAATATTAAAATGTTGGGGAAAGAAACATCGTATTTTGCGACTATATACTCACGAAACATCGCCAGATGTGGCTAAGTGGGTAAAGCGCTTGTTCTCTAGCTTAGAGGTCGTGTTTTCAATCCCTGCCTTGGCTGAGAAAGATTATCGTGATTTTCCGACTTGAATATCGTTCCAGAACGTTTCAGTGTGTTCGGCGCATTACATAACACTATAAGGGACATAACTCTTAATTTCATTTCTCAACGCGACATGAATGGGATGCTCGATTCACAGTCCAGAACGTCCCGAATCGACGAAATTAAAATCGAGTGACGCGGAATTCAGAACTGTCACAGTTCTGCCAGTCCCGACAGCTGAGGTGGAGTGAGTAGAATCGTGACGTATTCCTAGGTAAAAAATATTTTTTTTGCTGTCATGATTGTTGAGATATACAGTCGACGCATGCGTTGTACTCCGAAATTCTCCCTTTCACTTGATTGACACCAGTTTTTGGAATTTAATTTCGGAACTGTGAATCGAGCATCCCCTTGATTACATGAAACATACTGTTCTGATTAAAATCTATTAATGAAAAATATTTTATTCATATCAATACAAAACGTGACATTGGTGTCAAGCAAGGGGGTGTTTTTGGTCCACAGCAGTTCAGTGTTCGTATAAACGCTTTCCATAATATACTGAATACCGTAAACCGTAACTATGTCAGGTATATTGCGTTCTTCGCCATACAGAGAGAAATGTGGTTTAACGTCCAGTCGATACAAACTAGGTCATTTCGGGACTAACATATAGTTTAATTTTATTTCAATAATTCGCTTGCGCGCAGGGGGAAGAAACTGGGGTACCTGGAGAAAACCCACGACGGACGACCCTACACCTTGTCACGTACAACCGAGGGTTCGAAACCATGCCAGTTGACTCAATGACAGACTTTATGAAGAAACTGGGGTACCTGGAGAAAACCCACGACGGGCGACCCTACACCTTGTCACGTACAACCGAGGGTTCGAAACCATGCCAGTTGACTCAATGACAGACTTTATGATTTACAGTGCGCACGTGCTAATTATTCGGCCATGTACCCCCCCCCCTCTTCTCTACTTACATGATCGAATTAGAATACAACAGTCAAGTGTACCCTTTCTTTGTCCATCGCCATTATAAAATATCTGAAACAACCAAATAATAAAAGTTATTTCCGTCAGGTTTTCATGATCTGCGAAGGCGAAGGCGAAGGGGGGGGGGGCTTGGTTGGATACGGTTTCCACCCACAGCTGAAGATTTCAACGTGCAAACGTGAATTTGTATCATGTGTATGTCCGCAAAGATCCCCCAATTTAGACAAATTGTACGAGCTTTTTTTACCCAATTTATGGAAAGAGAAATTGTTTAAGAAATGGGTAAGTACTGGGGGTTCTCAAGATCTAGAAACATGGTATTTTATAACATAATGTTGTTTCAAATACATGTAATTAAATTATTTTAGTTTGAAGACGTTTACCTGAAAGAAAAATCCGAGGTCGAGAAGTTAAGATCAGGTAATTTACAAAGTATTATCGATAATTTCACTTTTTCTAGTTACACGTAAACTAATCCTGTCTGACACTTGAAATTCGAAATAAAAGTAGGTCGTATGCCCGTCTTCATTTGCCCGGTTGGGTCAAAAAGATAGGGCGTTAAGCCCTATTTGATGGGTGGTTCAGTGGGTTTTACGTTAGCTTGCTAACCTGGAGGTCCCGTGTTTGATCCTCCCGACGTTGGCCGAGAAAGTTCATTGGGATTTTCCGAGCTCGGCTCCTTGTGAGTTGTGCGGGACGGAAGGGCTGACAAGGGACGAAAACTCGTCTTCATTAGCACAGTCGGAGCAGAGCAGTATATACCACGTTATTTGTCTGAGAATATAGTCAAAATACTGGCCCCGAGTTCACAAAGCATTCTCAGACTTAAGTTGAGAATTTGCTCAACTTTCAATCACTGTTTTTGAGAAATATCTTTGATGCAGAAACACAAAATTTTGCACATAGTTTCCTTTTAATCCATTTGATACATAAAAACAAGAAAATTATTATATAAATGACAATATTTTAGTTAAAATAAAGGCGAACAATTTTGAGTAAATTCTCGGTCCTGGTCAACTGCCAATATATTCTACCCAGTGTCTCAAAATACCTGTTTGGCCATCCCATTAGTCTAGTTATGTCCGTGGGTCGATCGTAGCGTTTTAGTCCTCTTCCACCTGGGGTGTGATATCCGTTAGTCGTTTGTTCGTTCGTTGGGTTTTACGCCCGCTTCCGCCCTGAGTGATAACCGTGAGTGCATATTTGTTTATTTTATAATTGTAGATGGTCATTTGTTATTTCAACAACTTCCATTGTTAGAAATTGATGGTAAACGTATCGTTCAATCTGGAGCTATTTTACGATATTTGGCGAGACGTGGTGGTATCTATGGTAACAGTAATGACGAGTCAACCAGGTAAAAATACATCATAT
This sequence comes from Patella caerulea, assembly GCA_036850965.1. NCBI lineage: Eukaryota > Metazoa > Mollusca > Gastropoda > Patellidae > Patella > Patella caerulea. Next base: position 32,079,465 of record JAZGQO010000015.1, on the reverse strand, counting down.
AAATTTATACTAGATTAGAGACATGTCCAGATCCCTTGAACAGGCACGGGCCCGGGATCTTGAGTAATGACAGTAGCCTATAATAGGAAGAAATCAAATTATATACAACAAGATAGCAAAAACAGTAACTAACTGATAACGATAAGTCAGAAACACTGAGTAGGTTATCTAATACTTGTTATGTCCAGCCGTAACCCACGCTTTTTCCTGGAGTAATGGTCAAAGTGGGATTAGGTCTAATCAGACGAAACAATGCGAGGGATATATGACCTACATGGCCCAGGGCATATCGATCTGTCATTCCCACGTCCACTGTCCTCTAATGGAAGATGCCCCGTCTAATTATGTTAGCATCCACGCCCATTATTGATAACACCCCGCCCATCAATGTTTGCCCCTCCCCTCCATTATTGTTAACATCCCCCGCCCATTAATGTTAATACCCACCCATTAATGTTAGCATCCACGCCCATTATTGATAACACCTCGCCCATTAATGTCTGTTCCTCTCCTCCATTAATGTTAACATCCCCCGCCCATTAATGTTAACACCCTCCGGCCATTAATGTTAGCATCCACTCCCATTAATGTTACTCCACCCATTAATGTTAGCACCCACGCCCATTATTGATAACACCTCGCCCATTAATCTCTGTCCCTCTCCTCCATTAATGTTAACATCCCCCGCCCATTAATGTTAACACCCTCCGGCCATTAATGTTAGCATCCACTCCCATTAATGTTAACACCCCGCCCATTAATGTTAACACCCTCCGGCCATTAATGTTAGCATCCCCCGCCCATTAATGTTAATACCCTCCGGCCATTAATGTTAGCATCCACGCCCATTAATGTTAACATCCACGCCCATTAATGTTAAAAATTACGATCTTCCGTTCATTGATGTTAACATCTTCCCAACAGAAACTGGCCACGGTGGCTAAGTGGATAAGGCACTGGTTCGCTAGCCTGGAAGTCGGATTTTCGATCCCTGCATTGGCCGAGAAATTTCATCTCGATTTTCCTGCATGATTTCCCCTCGTCAGTGATGCAGAAGGAGGGTCTGACAAGGACAGCTGCCTAGTCGTTCAGATGGGACGAAAAACCGAGGTCCCGTGTACACATTGGAGTGCACGTAAAAGATCCCTTGGTAGTTGGAATTCGATATAAGAGTAGGCCGTAGCGCCGCTGCCCGGGAAAATGTCCTTCATAGCACTCTGTATGGCGCATGCCCGTCTTCCATTAGCACAGGTTAGGTGCAAAAGAGTAGGACGTTAAACCCCATTTCATTTAATTTCATTTCATGCTGTTGTGCCTTACAACATCCAGCGCGTTTAAATCACAAAACATCCATGTCAATAATAATCATCTGTTCCTTTTCTTATTCGAACTTGATGTCATATTCAGGAGTGCTTCATATAAATTGGGGTGGGGGATAGTCGAATGGTTAGCGTGCGCGCGCTGTATCAAACGGCCTGCCATTGAGTCAACTTCGAATCCCCGGTTGTACGTGGCAAGGAGTAGGGTCGTTTGTCCAACCTCGTGGGTTTTCTCCAGATATTCCAGTTTCCTCCCACTGCTAAAGACCCCTACGAGCAAGCGAATTATTGAAATAAAATTAAACCATATGTTAGTCCCGGAATGACCTAGTTTGTGTCGAGTGGACGTTAAACCTAATTTCCCTCTCCCTCTCTATCTCATATAAATTGTTGAGAATTGATGAAATATAACAGATAAGTCATTCTGGAAACACCGGAGATCTAATAATGGTAATTTATATTTGCAGGATAGATGAATTATTCGAGGGCACCAGAGATTTTTACGGGCCTCTCTTAGGCATGGTCTTTAGACCAGAAGAAGACGTTTTAAAGGATGCCAAAGAAAAAGTATTACCCAGATATTTGCCTGCCTTTAATAAGGTAAGTTTGTTTTAAATTTAAATGGCATGATACAGTCAATATTATTTCATGGGAATAGGCCTATATATGGGAAAAATCGCGACAATTTACCGAATTTCCAGAAGATGAATCAACTTCCTGAAAACAACTGCTATGATTTTTATTCGCCCACATTTTCATGTAGACGTATATTGTCGCCCCTGGACACCCACCACCAGCCCGCAATTGTTTGTGAATAGTCTACAGGTCACAATTTTGATGAAACTTGTTTATAACCCGAAGATATCGCGGTTCCTTTCGATAGTTGCTCATATCGGATTGAAAATTCCTGAATTACAGCCCTTGATTGTTCGGAAAATCGCTTTTTGTTTAGTTTGTTCTCTATCCCCATCTCTTGCAAAATGTGGGCGTACCTTGCGTGGCAGCCGCTGGTTGTTTTATTATCTGTTATGTCCTGAGATTTGGTTCCGTTTTAGTCTTTGAAATACTTATAGGTTTTAGAAGAAACCGGAAGTGGTTATCTTGTTGGTAAAAGTTTGACCATAGCTGATCTTGGTTTAATAGAGACGCTACTCGTACTTGTAGAATATCTGGGTGATCAAATCTTAACTGGATATCCACAACTACAGGTGAGATCATTTTAAATCATTAAAAATTCCAATCTGTTTCAAAGAGGTGTTGCGAAAGTCCTTTTGTATCGTCGGTATAAGATGACAGACCTTTATAAGTTCAGATGCCTTCTACTTGTCGCCAAAAATAGTGATTTCTTAGGAGTGTTCTTAGCCGGCCACATCCTCAGCACCCCCGGAACATTCCGTAGCCCCCCCCCCCCTACAACCGTAGCCGCCACAAATTTTATGAGCTGGCTACGGGCCGTCTTTGTCGCCGCCCAGTGAATATTCAATATTGGTCATTGCCTTCGAAATTCAGTGTTTGGAGATACAAACGTTTAGAAGGGGGGGGGGGAAGGGAGAGAGGAGAGAGAGATGGGGTTTAACGTCCACTCGACACAAACTACGTCATTTCGGGACTAACATATGGTTTTTAATTTTATTTCAATAATTTGCTTGCGCGTAGGGGTCTTTAGCAGTAGGAGGAAACCGGAGTGCCCGGAGAAAACCCACGTGGTTGAGAAGGCGCCGCTATCTCCATGCCAAATACTTGGCCATCCCAAACCCCCAGTATGCTAGAGGTTTGGCCTACTGTTATTATCTGCTCGTTGGAAATGCATTGAGTACACTGGGTGGGACAAACCAAACCATTATTCTGGCCAAGCTGTATTGCCTTTTACCCACGCGTCTCAACATTCACATGCTGTATAGCAAGTCCACCTCTGGTCGTCTTGTTGGAGTCGTCTCCATAGATTAAGCTGCTGTTTGGCCTAACCAAGATTTTTAACAATTATTTTTCAATTTCAGTCATTTTATAAAAATATGACTTCAGATGAAAAGATAGCATCATTCCTACTGGGACCACACAGACACCCCAAAAATGATCAGACCTATGTGGATACAGTTAAAAGAATTTTGTACTGAATGTTATCATAGATTAAAAGGGAAATTGTAAATTGTACAATCAGCATTTCATAAAAATGAAATTCTTTGGAGATTAAAATTTTAAAATATGTTTATTACTGTACAAATGAAAAGAGAGAAAGAGAGAAATGGAGTTTAACGTCCACACAACACAAACTAGGTAATTTCGGGACTAACATATGGTTTAATTTTATTTCAATAATTCGCTTGCGCGTACGGGTCTTTAGCAGTGGGAGGAAACCGAGGTTTAGAAGGCGCCCCTATCTCCATGCCACAAACGCTTACACCAGGGCTCGAAACCACAACCGTAAGCCAGAGGTGACCGGCCAGCTAGAGTTCGAAGCGCGGCACTCTAGACCACTAGGCCATCCCCCCACCCCTGTACAAATGAAACGGGGTTTAACATTCTACTGGGCTATGTGGGCAATATGTCTGAACAGCAGCGCGAAGGTTTACTCTTATCTCAAATTCTGTCAAGGCTTCTTTTACGTGCAAAAGAAAGTGTACAAGGGACCGCAACTTTTCGTCAGATCCAAATTACTAAACACTGCCCTTACCTGGTATTCTGTCCTGCATCATTGACGAGGGATGAACTATGGGGCGGAAATGCCCAGAAACTTCTCGAGCCAACACCGAGACCACTGGGTTAGCAAGACCACTGTGTTAGCAAGTCGGTGACCTGCTCACTGAGCCATCGCCTCCATCTATAAATACAGTATAATGCGCTGATCCTTACTCTTGGCTGGTGATAGGAGCAGGGTCATATGTAGGATTTTAAAAGTGGGGGTGCAGCAGAGTGATGGGGCCCCAATATAATGCACAAGTTACTGAGCCCCAGGACTACCACAATCAAAGTAACTGGCGAGTAATCCCTATGGGGTTTACATGTATTTCAACCTAATGGGTACAACAGACAACCTTACTTCTTAGGGTATCATGCATGCAGGGTATCAAAACCACACCACGTGACCTTAAAGCCCCAATACCACTCTTGTTGTAACTGAAAAATATGTCTCAATCTTCATTCTGGTCAACAAATCATATTATTTTAGAATATTCCAATTAAATGATGATATAAATTTCATCTTAACACACCTATTTTGAAAAATTGGAAAAATTCAACCAATTGATTTGAAAAATCTAACGTAAATATTTTCGAACCCTCTGGACAAGTAAAATAGGTTGTAATGGATAATTTACACAACAGGTAGGACACTTAGACATCTAGTACTCAGAATAAGGGTATTATTTATTTTCTGGAGCTACCAAGCCAGCAAGAATGTTATTGTCCCTTTAATAATTTAAGAGAGAGAGAGAGAATGTGATTTAACGTCCACTTGACACAAACTAGGTCGTTTAGGGACTAACATATGGTTCAATTTTGTTTTCAATAATTCGCTTGCCCATAGGGGTCCTTAGCAGTGGAAAGAAACCCACAAAGCTGGACAGGCGACGCTATTGAAACCAGGCTCAATGACAGACCTAACGATAAAAAGTGCACATGCTAACCATTCAAAAACAAATTCAGGCCTTTTTATATATATTTATTTACAATAATATAGATAGCCTATCTGTTAAATTGATCATATTATTCACTACAGAAATTATATGAAAGATGACTCTGGATAACTCCAGAAACATTTCTTTCTTTGGTCTTCCATACTACACCAAATAATTGTTTACTGGAGTTCTGGTTACTTTACTTCCATATCAATCGGATTACAATACAGATCAATATTTAGTTTCGTTTTTATACTTTCGATGGCCTACACTACATAAAGATCGACAAGTTATAGTGGGCGGGAGTTCCCTTGGAGATCAAACGAGCAGCTTTTGTCCGTATGATGTCAGACATAGATTAATCAATCAGCATTGAAGTTTCTTATTGTTTACCCAGGTTCCGGCATTAAAATCCAAGAATTCCCCATAACAGACCGTATCATTGGCATCATCCAGAAAGTTTCAACTACAAAAACAAACCGAAATAGGATCTGTGTTTTAATCAGATTGCTTCCAGAAAAAACATGAGTATATCTTCCACTGCAGCTGGTTCACCATTCAGCAATAGTAGTCCATCCATTCGTCAATATAATTAAAATATAGATATATATTTCGTTTCGTTTTTTATACTTTCAATGGCCTACACTCATGCAGATCTAACAAGTTATAGTGGGGGCTCACGTTCTGTGACGTCAGGTATCAAGCACGGGACTTTTGACCAGATAACGTCATTCATTTGATTAACCAATTAGCGACCGCCATGCTTTTCAAAATCTACTTTTGTTTTGTTTTGATTTCTATTCGCTGGTGTTAGTATAGACGTCATTGGCTGGTAATATCTACCCACAGTTCCACGCATGAAAAGGTCAAAGAGTCGATTCGACAGACCATTTGATTGGCTGACCCCTCATTTCAGGCAGAACACGAGTGAAATAACAAGTCCTCCAGATCCAAGTGTAGTAAAGACAAGTAAAAACGAAATTTTGAACTATAAAAAACGAAACGAAATTGGATCTGTGTTTTAATCAGATTGATCCATTGATGAGGCGATCCATCAACATATTGCATAAAAGTGACACAGATTTGGTATGAAATATCAACAAAATGAAATGAAATGGGGTTGAACTGCAAAGCTGACTGTTGATTTTCAACCGTTTGTGGACATTCAATATTCATCCCATCCGAACGACTTGACCAATTTGACCAATAACGGCATAATGAGAAGGTTTGTTTGGTGACTGGAGTAGAGCCCAGTAAAAATGGGAACAAATCGTCGGTTCGGCTTCAAAAAAGTTGTAGAAAGACATAATATTGAAAGTTTGGTCTGGCAAAATTCCTCTGGTGTCTCATATTTTTCTTCATTCGGTATTGTTTTACTTTCATTTTTACTTCTTATTATAAAAGTACAATTTTTGATCAAACACACAATTAGTCCAACCTGCTCCAAGCCAGTCCTAGAGACACACAGCACTGAAGTTCGGCAAAATTTCTCTGATGTCAGACAATAATTCTGGCACACATTTGTCTTCATTCAATGTCGTTTTAATTTTATTTCTAATATATGTCCAGTACAATGTTCAAATAAACAGACAATTTCCAGATCAGCCCACAGCACTCGTATCACAAATATATTAGGCCGGAAACATGAAGTGCTAGTTTATTATTAGAGACAGTCAATCTGTTTGGTACAAAAAAAACTCTCTATTTCAAGACCAGCTAATTGAATGAACTCCCATAACAATGTGAAACTCTGTTAAATTGTAGTTAAACTTTTCCTATCTTGAAACTGTATGTGTTCGAAAGAAATATAGCATGATCTGTGGCATGGATTAATATTAAAAATTTACTGATTTGTTTGATGTAATTCCTGAAACAAACAAAACAACACAATATTTTTAGAAATAGAGAGACAGAGATCATTTCAGGAGCAACATAATGGTGTTTAGCAATCTACTGTTCTTCATTGACTGGGCTAATGAATACAGGAGACGCCATACAGTATGCTATAAGGGAAATTTTGCCCAGACAGCGGCGCTATGGCCTACTTTCATTTCGAATTCCAACTATCCAGGTTTATTTAACCGAGTAAAGGGAACCTCCGTTTTTGTCCCATCCGAACAACACGACAGCTGTCGTTAACAGACCCTCCATCTTGCACCACTTACAAAGGGAAACCAAGCGAGAAAATCAAAAGAACTTTCGCAGACAACATCGGAAGCGAACCCGCAACCTCCAAGCTCAACCCGCAACCTCCAAGCTCAACCCGCAACCTCCAAGTTCGTCAGCCAGTGTCTTTCTCACTTAGTCACCGTGGCTCCCAACCCAACATATGGGAATTTTATTCCAATAATTTGTTGGAGTATTAGGGTTGTTTAACAGTGGGAAGAAACCAGACGTCCTGGAGAAAACACAAGGCAGGCAAACCGACCAGTCGTTAGATACAAGTGATGGATTGAAATCTTGCCACTTGACTCAATGAAAGGTCTAAAGTGCATGCATTAAGACATTTTATTTTATATGCACACCTCAATTATTATTCTTCTCAACTCAGCTAGGTTCCCATTTTACACAATGATAGGTCTTTGATCTAAAGCGCATGTGTTAAGATTTTTAGAAAATTTTATTTTATATGCACACCTCAATTATTCTACCCAACTAAGCTAGTTTCCCACTATCGCGATTTGAGTTACGATTTAATTGTGGAGTAATCGTGATGATCCCATACATCGAAGTCAGTGGTAGCAATCGTGTTGATCGTATCGGAACATGCTAAATACCCAAGATTAATTGTTATCCATGTTATAGTGACACCACCTGACAGTTGCCATGGATGTTTAGAAAGCTGAACACCATCTGACAGTTTCCACGCCTGTTTAGAAGGACAGAAGGTTGACCACCGCTTGAGTTTCAAGGCCTGTCTAGAAGGTTCAACACTGCCCGACAGTTTCCAGGCCAGTCTCGAAGGTTCAACACAGTCCGACAGTTTCCAGGCCAGTCTTGAAGGTTCAACCTGCCCGACAGTTTCCAGGCCTGTCTAGGAAGTAAATTTGTTTACCTATTTTCCAGCCTTTCGCTATCTTTCACCATTACACTACTCTTGTGGAGCTGTTCAGCAACTTTTAATAGATAACGACACAGATTCTCCAACTTGGGTAAAGTTTTATCTTCTTCCAGGTCGATAAACCATTCTTTAGGGAACGTGGAAATAATCTACAATAAAATACAGAATACTGGATAAAATACTGAAAGACGAGTCCACTCGACACAAACCAGGTAATTTCGGGGCTAACATATGGTTCAATTTTATTTCAATAATTTGCTTGCGCGTAGCAGTGAGAGGAAACCAGAGGATCCTGAACAAAAACCCACGAGGTTTAACAGGTGATTCTATTCTTTGTCCAGTAAAGCTGAGGAATCAAAACCACGACACTTGACTCAAAAGACAGACCTTATGATACAGTGCTCATGCACTAACCATCTCGCTATCCAACCCCCCAATTTGCTTTGGAGTCTTTATCAGTTGGAGGAAACCAGAGGGTCCTGAGAAAACCCACCTTATTGTAACATATAATCAGCAATTCGAAATCACACAATATTCTTGTGCTTTGGGGTCTTTATCAGTGGGAGGAAACCCACGAGGTTGAACTGGCGACCCAACTTATTGTCACTGTCGCGTACAAGCAGCAAATCGAAATCACAACCCGTGACTCCATGACAGATCTTTTGATCCAGCGCATGCTTTATCCATTTACCCAATTTTATAGAGAGAGAGAGAATGGGGTTTAACGTCCACTCGACACAAACTAGGTCATTTTGGTACTAACATATGGTTTCGGAGGAAACCCACGAGGTTGAGAAGGCGCCCCTATCTCCATGCCACATACGCTCACACCAGGGCTTGAAACCACAGCCGCAAGCCAGAGGTGATCGACCAGCTAGAGGTTGAAGCGAAGCACTCTAGACCACTAGGCCATCCCAACCACCCACCCAATTTTATAAATTGGGGGTTTAATATCTTACTTTTCTACCCTGACTGGGAATTCCCAAGCAGGGCCAATGAAGACAGAATTCCCAAGCATTTACATTATTTAAAAGGACCCTTTGTTTGTTACTTGGGGATTATTACTGTTGTGCTAACTGTCTCAATAACAATCATATTTCCAAGTTAGTGTATCAATATGTACTTACAGCTTGTGATTTTTCGAGAGCTTCTTTGGTTAAACAGGAAGAATAGAGACCAAGTACGATATATCTGTTTAATAAACCGTCCAATGACAGCTGTTGTAACACACTTGATGATAAAATACCTTGCCATGATAATATGTTACCCAATAACTGAAACGTTAACAATACAATAAATACAGGCCTTGTCCTAAATATTGGATATCAGAAGCCCATCTTTTTTCGGGAAGATCATAACATCAATGTTGATTTATATTGACGAATAATTCATGTTTTCAATGTTGAAATTTTTGGATGAAATTGAGTTAGAGACTTAGCTACTTTAAGTTAAGAATTTTCTCAAAACTTTTTACTATAGCTCTTTTATAAAGCAGTTGTTTTAATGTACCAAATACATGAATAAAAAAACTGTGTGCGAAGTTTTGTGCTTCTCATAAAATAGGCTAGTTATTGAATGTTGAGTAAATTCTTAACTTAAACCAGAGAATGTTTTGTGTCTGACCAGGTTACAAAAGTACAGTAGAGACACTGGTTAGCTGATACTGTTGACTTTTGAACTTTGACCTTTTAGTAATGCCAATTTTGTCATTAAATCATATAAGTGGCCATTATTATAAACTAGTGTTTAGTATGTATAGGAAGTTGCTGGAAATAATACAGTTGTCATTAATTACTAGGGGTGTCACTAGCTGTAAACGATGTTAAATACAACAAAGAACAATTAGTTTTACTATTATACCTTAATACAGGACCACAACTGTCGATGAAAGAAAACGGTTGGACCAGACGATCTATTTTCTAGCACTCTGAAATATAAGTCACACTCTGTTTTAACATTAGTCCCATCACAAATGATAAATCAGGATAAAATTTAAACTTTCAATGCTACCATTGTCTCTTAAAATATGAACAAAGCCATGTTGTCAGTTGAGTAGCCTGACCTTTAACTCTCAGATTATTTAATTAGGTTAATTAGGTTGTAACATTAACATTATAGCACATATTTTTTAAATATAGGTAAACAACATGGTTATTTGTGTCATAAAGAAATGAAATGGGGTTTAACGTCCTATAGACTGGTGGCTTGTCTTCTCCACACACCAAAAATTGGCCAGTCCTCTCCAAAAAAAAAAACCGAAAAAAAAAACTTAATCTCTAGAGACTGGGCAAATAGAGCTTCATTCTCATCTAGTAGGTCAATCTGCATTATGTAGGTCGTGTGACGTGGTGCACGGGATTACTGCATTTGCACTGGCAAACTGGTGTAGGTGCGAGATGTTTGTAGTGGATAAAAGTTATTGTTATTTAGTGATACTTTAACGACCTAAGAATTTTGTTGACGGACAATATCTGTCGAATGAACGGATACAACGTATGGGATGAGGTGAATGAACATAAATAATTACACACGACATCATTATAACAACTTAACGAAGCCAGTTCATGCGTATCGGGACAAAGCCGAATGGCGAATGGAAACAAAAACGTGACATCAGCCCGCAGACGGTTTCAGCATGACTGCTTTGCACTCCATTCGAGACGCATGATTCATGAAGGTAAAAATCCGAACTTAATTTATCTTAGACATCACATTTACAAATTCGTGTCACGTGACTCGGGTCTTGCTTGACATCTGTCAATCATTCCAAATAAGGAACAACGTAAAACAGGACAAGAAACGCCCATTATATTGTGAAGCTTGCAAATTGTCCAGTCTCTGGTGCTGGTTACAGGTTTACTCAAATTTTTTTTATTTATACAAATGGAAACGAAAGTGTTGGTTTACTAAAAATTACTACTTTTATATAAATCGACATGTAAAATAAATAGAAGAGACTGGGCCAGTCTAAACGTCCTACTGTTCAGCACCGACGATGTTTTGAAATCAAACTCTATAGCATTTTTTAAGGTCAAAAAAACCCATCTTAAATGATGCCAGTTTTCCAGTGTAACATGGTGACACCATGCTGGATAATCCAAATGAAGTTTCTCAGCCTACCCTGGGATCGGACAAGTGCCCCCTTGGCTACTGAGCAAGTGTCTTACCCACTTAGCCACCATGGCTTTGTGCCCTAAAGAACAAGCCATACTGATGCTGCAGATACACAATAGTCTGTACATTAAAATGATAACATTCTTGTTTTTTTATTCTTTGACCTGGTTTGTTGTGCATTGATATTTCCACGTTCAAATAGTACTTACGATTTTGGATAAAGCGGCATGAAGACATCATCATCTAGTGACTTCTTCATTCTATCTGCTATAGCTTTTAATAGAGACTAAAAGAAACAAGACACACTAATTATATAAACATTTATTTTTGTTAGGGGCAATGGAGAGACAGAGAGAAATGGGGTTTAAGTCCACTCAACACAAACTAGGTTATTTCGGGACTAATATATGGTTTAATTTTATTTCAATAAGTCGCTTGCGCATAGGGGTCTTTAGTAGTAGGAGGAAACCGGAGTGCCCGGAGGAAACCCACAAGGTTGAGAAGGCGCCCTTATCTCCATGCTACATACGCTCACACCAGGGCTCGAAACCACAGACGCAAGCCAGAGGTGACTGGCCAGCCAGAGGTCGAAGACCACTAGACCATCTCAACCCCCCCTTAAGGGCAATGGAGAGAGAGAGAGAGAGAGAGAGAGATAGAGAGGTTAACCTCCACTGGAACAAACTAGGTAATATTGGGACTAACATATGGTTTAATTATATCTAATAAGTAGCTTGGGAGGAAACTGTAGGACTTTGAGAAATCCCATGAGCATGGACAGGCGACCCTTCTTCTTGTCACGTACAACCGAGGGATCGAAATCATGCCAGTTGACTAAATGACAGACCTTACAATACAGCGCGCATGTGCTAACCATTCGATGGTAAAAAAAATTAAATAGATTAAAACACTCTTGGGATTTAATATTAAAATGGATAATTGAGACAGTGTTTTCGATACTTTGATTGCTCCTAGAGATTTGTAGCAGTGGGAGGACTGGCACTTGAATCACGTTAAATATTTGGCTTCCCAACCCCCTCTATTATTTACAACCTTTACCTGGGTGTTTTTATTTTTGGCGTTAACAGTCGGATAATCATTGACAAGTTTCTGTACTAAGTTGACCAATCGGGATGTCTGCGTGGTCGACATCGGATCCCAGACGTGCTGACATAAATCTGTGAATGAAAAAATGATTTTTAAAGTCCACTCGACAAAAACTAACTAGGAAATTTGGGACTAACATGTGGTTCAAAATTATTTCCGTAACTCTCTTGTAAAGGAACTAGAAATCCAAGAGAAAAGTCATCAATTGGACAAATGAGCCTACTCCTTCACATGCATGAGATAGGATCAAAACCATGCTACTTGACTCCAAGAGCACAATCTAGACCACTCGACGCCCACCCCCTACTTTTGAAGAAATGAAATGGGGCTAGCCGTCATCCTACTGTTCTGCTTTTGACTGGGCTAGTGGTGAGCATATGTGGCATGGAGATAGGGGCGCCTTCTCAACCTCGTGGGTTTCCTCCGGGCACTCCGGTTTCCTCCCACTGCTAAAGACCCCTACACGCAAGCGAATGATTGAAATAAAATTAAACCATATGTTAGTCCCGAAATGACCTAGTTTGTGTCGAGTGGAAGTTAAACCCCATCTCTCTCTCTCTCTTTTGACAGAGCTAGTGAAGACAGGCACTGCCTGGGGCTATTGAGCTACTCTCAAACCATTCAGCCACCCAACCCCCAGCCTCATGAAGAAATCTTATAACAAGAGATCATATCCATCCCCATTAACTTCAATGAGCTAGGGATAATAACAGAAGTACTCGTTATTGCACAAATAATATGGCCAGGGTTTCACAAAAAATTCTCAGACTTCAGTTGAGAATTTACTCAACTTCCATCCAATCACTGTTTATAAAAAATATTTTTGATCCAGAAACATAAAACTTTGCACATAGTATCTTATTCATGTATTTGATACACTGAAGCGAGAGAAAGAGAGAGAGAGCGAGAGAGAAATGGGGTTTAACGTCCACTCGACACAAACTAGGTCATTTCGGGACTAACATATGGTTTAATTTTATTTCAATCATTCGCTTGTGCGTAGGGGTCTTTAGCAGCGGGAGGAAACCAGAGTGCCAGGAAGAAACCCACAAGGTTGAGAAGGCGTCCCTATCTTCATGCCACATACGCTCACACCAGGGATCGAAACTACAGCCACAAGCCAGAGGTCGAAGCGAGGCACTCTAGACCACTAGGCCATCCGAACACCCGATACACTAAAGCAACAAAAGTTTTATAAAAGGTAATATATTCTATGTAACATGAGGTGAACAAATTTGAGTAAATTCCTTATGTAACTCTGAGAATACTTCGTGAAAATGGACCTTTAATTGAAGGGACCAACTTACAAGTTATTTTAGGTAATATAATTTTATCTACAACGGATGGTAGTATTTTCGTATCATCATCAGACGGATTTGGTATAATATCATCTTCACCACGGCAACCAAATAACATCAATGAATTATACCACTCCATTTCTTCAAAATCTACAGAGATCTGTCAAAATACAAGAATTATATTAGGAATAAAGGGTTGGAGAGAGAGAGAGAGAGAGAGAGAGGGTTTAACATCCAATCGACACAAACTATGTCATTTCGGGACTAACATGGTTTAATTTTTATTTCTATAAATAGCTTGTGCGTAGGGGTCTTTAGCAGTGGGAGGAAACTGGAGGACCTGGAGAAAACCTACAAGGTTGGACAAGCGACCCTAGTCCTTGTCACATACAACCGTGGATTCGAAACCATGCCAGTTGACTCAATGACAGGCTCTATGATACAGTACGCACATGCTACCCCAATCAGCCATCCAACTACATGAAGTAAAATGAATGAATAATGATTCTCTTTCTGGTTGAAGTCAGACGGTCTCGACTTGATAATAGTACGTTTGGATCCTGGTAGTAAAGGAGTGAAATCAAATTGATGTCGATTTCATTTTAAAATACGTTAACTCTATAAACCAAACAAGCTTTATGATACAGTGTGTACATGCTAATCTTTCGGCCTTCCAACCCCCCTAATAAGGTTTGGAGTTGAACAAAAATATCTTTATCAAAAGTTCAATAGGGGGAAACCTACACCGGAAAATCGCAATGTAATTTCTTGACCTTACTGCCTGAGCCACTGCTGCTCTGATTTTTTTAAGTGAGCACTGTTTCAAACAACAACCAAACAACTCGTACCTTGAGAGGGTTCCAATCAACCAAAGCTAGTCGTATAAAAGGATTGACAAGCTTCGGTATACACAGTCCGATATACGCCTCACGATAATTATCTTCATAACGGAACTTCCATTTCTCAAACTGTTTTCTAACGCTGTCCAGTTTACTGTAGTCATCGACCGTGTCTTCAAATAACCTTTCTGTACCTTTTACAACATCATCTACAAAACAGAAATATGTTTGATTTACACAAATAATTTGACAGGAACCACCATATACTCTTAGAACAGTTCTTAACAGAAAGAGGCAGTGCTTGTGGGAATATTTAGGAAAGATGTTTTAGGGGAAGAATCAGGGGTATTTAATGGTACCCGAGTTACTGTTGACAGGACTCGCCATTTACTCTTAGAACAGTTTGTAACAAAATGGGGCAGTGCTTTTAGGAATATTTAGGAAAGATTTAAGGGGGAGAATTAGAGGTATTAGTGTTTCATAGAAGTAAATGGAATATATTTAATGGTAGCCAAGTTGACTGTAGACAAATAGTTACTGTTAAAAGATGGCAGGTGTTCTCTTTGATTGAGATCTACGTTCTATTCAGTTATTACGAGCATTCAAAGATTGTGGGGTTTTTCTTTGAGATGGGTGGTTCTGCTCTTAAGATCATGGGTGTTCTGCTTAAAATTTGTGGATGTTTAAAACCGTTGAATATCTCAAAGTCCGCAAAAACAATATCTGGTAAAAATTCTTCTTTGACATCTGTACTGTTCTATCCCGTTTTTATTTTTTACGACCAATTGTTCATTCGTGTTCACACAGAAACATGACAAAGAGTCTTTTGAGAGTCATTCGTCTTTCCTTAAATAGTTAGTCATTTCATCAAACTTCAGTCTCTTCAACAAAAGTCTTTTCATTCATCATAATAATGATGCCCGTGCAGTCAAAACGATGAAACCTAAAGAAATTCTCAGGTACTTTCACATCATCAGTTTTTACAGATCCGCTAGACATGATCCTGAATTTTCGAAAACAAAGGTCTTATTACTGCTCATGCATCTGATATAATTAATGACGCCTGTGCAGTTATAAAAGGGAGAAATATTTTGTAATAACCCTCCACGTGTAGAAGACATGTAAAGAAAGCCACCTTTCTCAACCACGAATTTAGAAATTTCAGATTGATTTTCTTCGTCGTCCGACGACAGACCATCGTGGTGTCCAAATATATTCTTAGATTCCCTGGCTCTTCTTCTTCGTGAACTGTAAAAAATTTGAGATAAAAAAATAGGTTGCCAGGCAACGAAACATACGCCCACACAGCAGCTAAATCGTCCGGGCAGTCAACAAGAGTTGTCGCATATTAAGGAATTATCAGAAAATCATTAGAATTTATTTGGTTTTTATAATCAAATATTTCTTTAAATCAGGTAATAATTGTGACCTCTAGAGGGACCACAAGCTATAGCTAATAAAGGCGATTTTTCGTACAATCAGGGGCCATAATTCAGGACGTTACGATCCAATATGCAATGGAACCAAAATTTTTAGTTTATGAACATGTATTTCAAGTTTCATCAAAATTGAATTAAAATTGTGACCTCTAAAGGGTCCACAACCCTGATATAACATACTTTCACACTATTCGCGTACAAACGGCGGCCATTTTGTCTGTCAACCTTCATTACCATGTAATGGTGATATGAAAATGTGGGCGTATAAAAAAGCATTTTAAGAAATGTTTATGTGCTGCATCCAAACTATATACCAACCTGATTAAAACACAGATCCTATTTCGTGTCTTTTTTTTTTATAGTTCAAAATTTTGTTTTACTAGACAAGGATCTGGAAAAGTTTTTATATTACCATCAATTTGGTGGAAGTGAGGTATTAACCAATAAAACGGTCGCCACTAGAAACGTCAACGCTGATTGATTAATCAATGTCTGATGACATAGGGTCAAAAGTCGCTCGTACAAACTCTGACACGACCTCCCAAGACAAGTTAAAGATCTTCATGTAGTGTAGGCAGTTGAAAGTTTAAAAAATAAACAAAAAGAAATATAGATCTGTATTTTAATCAGATTGCATGGATCTGCCCCCTGAATTAGTTCTAAAAGAATGATTTATTAATAGTTTTATTTAATACGTTACATATGTTTGTGCATGAAAAAAATATCTTCGATCACTGATGTATAAAGATTAATTTTTTGAACAGTGGTCAGGAAGTTAAGTACTTGTAAATTGGACTAATTTGGACAGTCGTTATCAAAATTAAAGTTACATTAAGGGAGATAAGATAAAGAGATGGCAGTTCTCACTATAATAGTTGAAAACTAGATAGTGTAAAGATAATTTGTTGAAAATCAGTCAAATTGAACCACTATTAGCCGAGAAAAAAGCGTTTAAAATATTCACATAGCCTTGGTCATCATTACTCAAATCATTAATATAAACAGCATAGTCTCGATTATCCACTTGATATATTTAATTATCAACGGCCATTAAGCGGCATATAAGAATTTAATCCGCCAAAATCAAAGGCTAGTCTTGACATAAAGAGTTTATTATGGTCTGGATATGTTAATTAATGTCTAACTGATTATTTAGATAACATCTCAGGCCTAAAGAAAGACCTGTAATAAGCAGATTTTGCTCTTGCATAATGCTATTTTAATCAGTCAGTTTTAAACTGGACACAAGTACAAATTAGATGATTTGGTGTGATTTTTTAAACAAAGATCTGATATCAAACAAAGGTGAAAGAAATTAGTGGTAAATACACAAGATTAAATGATAGGCAGGTTACAGATAATACTGACATACAAATATATTTGTGTAAATGTAATGATCAATGACCAGAAGATGTCCCCTTTCACTATTCATGTAAGGGGACGACCTAGTGACAATTACCACTAGGGGCCCCTCATTCAAGTCGAATCCAACTCCACCTCTGCATCATGCAATTTCAAAACTATTTCTAGACGAGATCTTACCGTCTAGCTTCTCTTTCGGCAACTCTTCGTTGACGAGAATGTTCCTCTTGTGTTTCCATGACAACCTGATGCTTCTTATCTATAATCAATGAGAATTATGATTACGGATGTGAACCATTAAACAAAATATTTGAAACCTCTTTTAGACCTTAAATAAAATAACATCCTGACAAACAAGATAATCAAATTTCTACAAGAATTCATACGAAATTATTCAAAAAAACACGAAACTGGTGATATCTTAATAAAAAAACCCTAAACTCAAAAAACCCAGATAGTGGAAACAGAGAAAGGATGTGTTTCATAGGCTCGATTAATGTTGACTTCAGTAGCTTGTCATATTTTCTTTCAGTTTCTGTTCAAGAAATTTAACTTCTAGATTGGAGTGGTAGAATCATGTTGTAGGATTTAATCTGGCGTGTTAATGTTTTACATAATCCAAGGCCAGTTAAAGATTTTTCAAATACAGATGTGACATCGTCCTTTGATGTTGGTGTACCATAATTTGGCATAATGGTACAAGAATTGTGCAAAGCGTATATTATTTATACTAGTTGAAATTTGTAACGGGCGTGACCTATTTCATTTAAATGCATGTGCTGGATAGTGTCTGTATTTTAAGTTATTTAATGATCTTGTGCAAGACATTGAGTAATACATAAGATATAGCCCTCATGCTAAACGCACTCATGCAATATCAATATATTACTTGATGTCGTATACTCGACCATTAAACTACATCTAATCCATCCCTACTAACACAGCTGATCATTTTTGAAAAAATAAAGAGCATATGTCTTGAAAATAACCGACAAAATAAAATATATGCTGCTGAAAAAAAAAAATTACATGTTGATTTAAAATGCTGTGACATAGTGAATGACATGAAATAACATGTCATGGCATTGTGACGTCAAGAAATACCGACTTGTCATATAATCTTGGCATTGATCTCGTACATCTTGTTGCCGTCTCTGTAAAAGTATATCAGCCCGCTGACGAAGGATATTGTTCATTCTTGTTTCAAAACTGTTGATTGTAGGAACCTGTATTGAAAATAAAAAAAAAAACCTGTTAAAATTTGATCTTTTCAGAACATTAAAATGATGGTGAAGGTGGCAGACTTTGTTTAACAAATTGGACTATGATGAAAATGATAACCATGACTGTACAATTAAAAAAATGATGATTTTGATGAAAATAATGATTTTGATGAACATGATGTCCAATTAAAAGATGATTTTGATGATCTTGATGAAAATAATGATGATTATGATGAAGATAATGGAGATTTTGATGAAAATAATAATGATTTTGACAAATCAAAGGATGATTTTGATGAAAATAATGAAAATTTAATTGAAAATAATGATTTTGATGGAAATAATGATTTTGATGGAAATAATGATGATTTTGATGAAAATAATGATGATTTTAATGAAAATAATGATGATTTTAATGAAAATAATGATGATTGTGACAACCTAAAAGGATGAATAATATTATGATGATAATTATGATAAAATAATGATGATTATATGTTCAAAACAAAATGATAATGACGACTGATGAATATGCTGACAACTGCTAATGATACTGCACTACAACTTGGGTAAAGTAACTGTTCACTATCACTAGTGGTGGTGAGTAATTAATTACTCAACACCGTTAGTAAAAATAAACAGTTGTAAACCAAACACTCACTAATATAACCTTGATTGACTATCTTAAACTAGGCAACAACAGGAAAAATATTGATTAATGATTGTCTATTCTTTGATGATTCTCAATGAATTTTAACAGTTTTCCAACAATGGTTTAAAACTAAACATAAAATACAGGAACTCTTGCTAAAACAGCATAAATAAACGCATACTCCTCGCAGTGTTCCGTTTGATTAGAGGTAATCCCTCTACTCACTGCTGTAATGAGTTGATGTTGTTGTTTTAAATTTTGATTGGTCAGTAGTTCAACTAGCAACCAATGACTAGCTGCTCTACAAAAGCTTTACATTTAAAATGAGTGCCAATATTGGACGAAATATGTTTACATAACGTTACATCATGGCTCACGATTTTATTATGCCCAATTTACCTGTGCATAGCAGAATAATGCAGTAAAACTAATTGCATGACAACGAGGCCATCAAGTCGAATGCAATGTAAACAATACTGTTTGGAAACGAATATACTTTCACCGTTTTTAATGCCTTAAATCACAGTCCAAACTTTTAGGGAAGATCCAGATTAAACGTAGGACTTGTCATGTTTATTGAACGCGAAGAATAGACACACTCCCTCAAAAGTTCAAGAATCAGAAGTCAACCCAGCAATGGGCAGAGAGAGATTTCTCAGGCCATTGCTTCAGGAATATGAATTAAACGATACCTAAGTTGTAGTGATGATCATGAATACAATAACCAACTCAAAACTCAAAATGGCTTTCAAGTCTAAAGCAGCTGAAAGAAGATTAAGGGGAGAAAATGGGTTTGACTCCCACTCAATACAGACCAGGCCCAAGTTCACAAAGCATTCTCAGACTTAATTTGAGAATTTACTAAAACCTGTTCACCTTATTTTAACTAAAACATAGCCTTTTATAATAATTTTGTTGGTTTAATGTATTAAATACATCAATAAGAAACTATGTGAAAAGTTTTGTGTTTCTGCATCAAAGATATTTCTCATAAACAGTGAATGAAAGTTGAGCAAATTCTCAATTTAAGTCTGAGAATGCTTTGTGAACTTGGGGCCAGGTAGTTTCAGGGCTAAAATTAGTACAATTTTATTTCAATAAATTGCTTGAGCGCAGTCTGGGGAAAACAGGGGACTCTGAGAAAACCCACAAGGCTTGACAGGCGATCCTATTCCTTGTAATGTACAAGCTTTAAATCAAAATGACAGACAGTATGATCTAAAGGATTGTGTGTTCTAAAGGTGGACAACCCAACTCTACTGTTCGACAACCCAAGCCTCTCATCCCTGTGAACTATTCCAAAACCTCAAAATTCTCCCGATCCCTCTAAATTATACTAGCCCTATCTCTAACCCTCTTCATTCCTTTAAACTCTACCTAAACTTCCCAATTCTCCCTATCCATTTGGTTGAAGTCAAATCCTCCCATTCCTCCAATACTCCTCATCCTTCTAAATCTTCCATATACCTCCAAAGTCACCCTCCCTACACCTTTCCAAGTCACCTTTCCTATCCCTTCCAAATTCTCCATATCTTTTCCAAATTATCCCTTTCCTATTCCTTTCAAATATTCGATATACATTCCAAATTCTCCCCATAACTTTTATTCTCCCTATCCCCTAAAGATTTATAAATTCTCCCTATCTGTATAAATTCTTCCAATCCTTCTTATTTCTCTCCATCCCCTAACTTCTACCTAACCCTCTAAATTCTCCCCATCCCTCTAAATTCTCCCTAACCCGGCTTTCTATTAAAGCCTCACTCCTTCCCTAAAGCTTTATAAATTCTGCCTAGTATCTGTATGAATTCTTCCAATCCTTCTCATTTGTCTCCATCCTCTAAATTCTCCCTAATCCTCTAAATTCTCCCTAACCCTCTAAATTCCTCCTGCACACGGCTTTCTATTAAAGCCTCACTTCTCTGGCAGTTAAATCTATGACCCACCTTTTCATTAAGACATTCGACCAAGTCGCGAACATACCCCCTCATTTCCTGGAAAAACTTGTACTGCTTCTCCAACACCGGAACCTTTTCCGTGCACTCCTCCATTTCCTTCTCTGTATCCTCGACCTCGTGAACCAACCGGTCTAATTCCAACTTGTGGGTCCTATAGACAGTATCTAATTCATTCATTCTAAAAAAAAAAATCATCTACAATAAACAACAGAGAGAAAGAGAAATGGGTTTAACGTGTACACGACACAAACTTGGTAATTTTGTGACTAACATATGGTTTGTGTTGAGTGGACAATTAAGTTAGTCACGAAATGACCTAGTTTGTGCCTATTTCTGTCCCCCTCCCCGTAATAAAACAAAAGATAAAAATATGGTTGAAACTATTTCTTCCTTTTATACAATCTGTTGTCCTTTAAAACAGTTTTTCTTACCTCTCCTGCAGCCTCTTTCTGATTGATTCCATCGTGATATTGGATGAGTCCTTCCCCCTCACTAAAGATGCAAATGGTTTAAACTGATTGGTCAATGGAACGTTACTCGTGGCAACACTATTTAAATTATTCATGTTACAGTTAATAATGGGTTCTGGAACAGAGTTAGAACTATTCTGGTCATAAGTAAGTGCTTCTTGGCCAGGCATTAACGCTGCTTTTCTGATCTGCTGTGCTTCCCATTGTCGATCGTGGTCACTTTCTTCATCACTTCCTACAATTATAATAACGTGATTCCGTCATTTTCATCCTAGACCATTGTTAACCAAAACCTAAATCAACCATGTTTCCATGACAATTTTCTAATTAGCAAAACGCACAACTACCATAATAAATGATGTGCATACAAAGTTTCTTGACTGAATCTATTACTGAAAATTTCAGCCCAATAATTTTGAGCAAAGTTATGAGTGCTTGAAGATTTCACAATATCTTTGCATAACAGTCATGATTCTGAAGTATCATTGCTACAATGATGTAAACCAGCAGCTGCCAGGTAAGATAATAATAATAATATTTATTGTTTTAAGCCTATTCCATCTATACGTGATCTCAACAGGCTGTACAGTTATTATTATCCCTGTCTCTAGGTAAAGCCTGATTACCTCCCTTTACCAATGAACTCTTAGGGGATACTCGATTCACAGTTCCGGAATTGAATTCCAAAACTGGTGTCAATCGAGTGAAAAGGAGAATTTCAGAGTACAACGCATGCGTCGACTGCATAAAAAGTATCCCAACCAATCATGACTGCTGAAACATATTTTTTACCTAGGATACGTCACGATTCTACTCACTCCACCTCAGCTGTCGGGACTGGCAGAACTGTGACAGGACTGAATTCCGCGTCACTCGATTGTAATTCTGTCGATTCGGGACGTTCTGGACTGTGAATCGAGCATCGCCATAGAAAGAGCCCCAACATATGCTGATTCAAGGAGCACAACAGTTTTTTGTGTAATACATACACCATCCTACTGGTACCCATTTACGGCTGGGTAGACTGGAATACGGGGATAAAATGTCTTATTCAAGGACACAAGAACTCAGCGCACAATTCGGGTCTTGAACCTGCAACCATTCGGTCACAAATCCTACTCTCTAACCATTGCGCCAAATCCCTCCCTAGATATGTCTACATTTTGAAAGAGATGGATAGAGAACAAGCTTTGTTTTACATACATTAAACTATTTGTGAACAAGGAGCGGCCATTTTGTCCGGCAGTTTCAAACTCAACCTTCATTGATGTGTAACGGTGATATATTTGAATGGTTTTAAAACTAATATAAATTGTGACTTGTAGCAGGTCCACAAGCTACAAATGTTATTTTTTGTAATCAGGGGCCATAATCCTGGAAGTTACCTTTGGAGATGCAGGATTATCGAAAGGAACCAAGGTCTTTGTGATTTAAACATGAATTAAAAGTTTCATCAATATCGGATCAAAATTGTGGCCTTTAGAGGGTCCACAAATTGGATATACGATATTTTTACACTATTTAAATACGAGGGACGGCACTTTTGTCTGGCAGTTTTGGTCCGATTTTCACGAAATTCTAACTCAAACATCTAACTGTGTAATGGTTATACATTCAAATGTTTTTTAAATCGGATAAAAATTGTGACCTCTAGAGGGACCATAATCTAAAACACGATATTTTGTACGGTCAAGGTTCATAATTCAGAAAGTGTCAAGATCTTTGGGTTATAAACATGTATTTAAAGTTCATCAAAATTGTGATATCTAGATTCGTCCTTTTGTTTATTGAGCTTAATGTCCAAGACAAGAGTGTTCACAACCTTGATATACAATAATTTTACACTATTTGCATACAACGATTTTCACGAAATTCAAACTCATTACAGTGTAACAGTGATATTTTAGAATGTTTTTTTTAAATTGTGACCTCTAGGAACCACAAGGAAAAAATGAGATTTTTGGTACAATCAGGGGCCATAATTCCACAGCACAACCAACTTCCAAGCATCTATTAACCCCTTGTGGACGTGATTTTCGACGAAATTTCGTAACCCTGGACGGGATTATTTAGGGGAAAAAATCATTTTTTTTAAAATGTGAATTTATCTTCAATCTGCTTGGCTTAAATTCTTAAAAAAGAATTCCTGTTGTAATTTTATGATGTTTTGAGTTCACAAAATGAATTTTCCTTGCCTTATTGTCTATTTTATTTCGTCGAAAGACAGCTGACGCTTCCTGGCAACCGCCATTGTTTACATGTCGTAACTATGCAGAAAATTCGAGAAAATTACACGATAAAATACAAGTGATGCCATCTAGAACAACGGGAGATAACTGGTTTATGATCGCAAGGCAAAGGGGGATTCCCCGTGCTAAATTTAGCATATTTAAATGAGGACTGATTCAGGGTGTCACGTGTGACGTGCCAACACGTCAACCGTCTCTGGGCACGGAAAATATTTGCGTGTCAACACGTCATCCGTCCAAAAGGGGTTAAACATTTACCATGTTCAGCAGCTAGGAAATCATCTCTCATTCTCTGACGTTCTCGGTCTGCATTATTGATGGTAAAATCAACCCTTTCTTCTTCTTCGTCATCACTTCTATCGTGTTCATCATCCCTAAAAGAAAAATTAGAATAATTGTATTCCAAAATCTCTGCCAATCAAACTGCTTATCACTCTGCTTACCCTGAGAAGAAAATGCTCATTATCAAACTTAGTCAAGGTATTGACGAGAGAGAGAGAGAGAAATTGGGTTTAACGTCCACTTGACACAAGTGGACGTTAATTTGGTTTAATTTTTATCTTAAAATTACGCCAAAGGAAAACCATGCTCCATATCGCGAGGAGTAATTGCACCACTAACCTCCTGGGCCCTATCTCACGAAATCTGAACTAATCTGAAGACAAATCCAAATTTTAGCAGATACTTCAATTTTGATTGGCTAAGCACTAAAATCAATCTTATATTATCCAATCAAATTACTAAAACTTGGATTTTATCTTAGTTAAAATTTCGTGGAACAGGGCCCTGATCAGATCCCGAGCCTTACTCATCGAACCTCCTTGACTACCAACTCCTTGTTAAGATAGGATGGTTGGTTGTTATAGAGAGAGAGAGAGAACAAATGGAGTTTAACATCCACTCGACACAAACAGGGTCATTTCGGGACTAACACATGGTTCAATCTCATTTCAACACTTCACTTGCACGTAGGGGGTCTTTAGCAGTGGGAGGAGAGAGAGAGAAAATTGGGTTTAACGTCCACTCGACACAAACTAGGTCATTTTGGGACTTAACATATGGTTTCATTTTATTTCAATAATTCGCTTGCGCATAGGTGTCTTTAGCAGTGGGAGGAAACTGGAGTGCCCGGAGGAACCCACGAGGTTGAGAAGGCACCCCTATCTCCATGCCACATACGCTCACACCAGGACTCGAAACCACAGCCGCAAGCCACAGGTGACCGACCAGCTAGAGGTCGAAGCGCGGCACTCTAGACCACTAGGCCTTCCAAACCCCCTGGCAGTGGGAGGAAACCAGAGAATCTAAGTAAATCCAAGATGGTGGATAGGCAACCCTACTCCTTGCCACATACAACCAGGGAATGAAATGAAAGTTAGCGTTCGGCTCCTAACCTGGAATAATGAAGATGGGCATATGCCATACAGTGTGCTACAAAGAAAATTTTGCACGGGCAGCGGCATTACAGCGTATTCTAATATCGAATTCCTACAGTCAAGGGATCTTTTACGTGCATGCCAATGTGTACACAGGACCTCGGTTTTTTATCCCATCCAAACAACAAGACAGATGTCCTTGTCAGGCCCTACCGTCCTGCATCACTGACATGGGGAAACCACGCCAGAAAATCTGGATAAAATTTCTCGTCAGTGAAGGGATCGAACACTTGGGGAATGGAAACTGGGCAAGTTGACTGAAATTGGGCAAGTTGACTTGGTGGTTATCCATAACAATATTGCTACTTTAAGGCCGTCGTTCGCACTTCATTTGGTGAATTTCAACAAAAAAATCGTTTTTGAGGTTTTATGATTATCGGCGAGTAACACTATCTAGGAACACATACCAGTCATTTTTGTCACAAAATTATTCTTTATTTCTACAAAATTTGGTTCTGAATGATGCCACCCTTTTTTATTTTGCTCAAATTCCGCTAAAACTATTGATAAAAATCTAAAAACTATAGGCATTTCATACGCGAAATACTCTGTTTTCATTCGGTCAACTGTCGCCATGTTGGATACTGTTAGAAAGCTTGGGATTTCCCCTTTTGAAAGGAAATGACGTTTTTGGGGGGTGTCTTGAAACCTGTCCTCTATGTGGAGATAAAAATAGCAAACAAGAACAAGTTTTGCATACCTAATGAGGTTATTTTGAGAATACGTTTTTGATTGGTCGGTCACATAGGTCAATGTCGAAGTGTCCAATCAGAAGCGGGCAATCTTTTAAGGTCAGGTCAATGGGCATGCGCACTTAGCTCATACCGTATCAATCCTGGTTGCTATATTACTGATCCATATGTCATTGTTTATCAATATTTATAAAAATATTCAAATAAAATGCCTTTGGAATTGTTTAGATGACTAAATAAGTATGACAGACACCCATAATAAACAAAATGAAGATGAATATTCGTCTGCTAGACCTAGTAGTGGTATAGGTAGTAATACCATTACCAGGTAGGCCTACTGACTGTAGTAACATAGTTACCGTATGGTTGTTTTGAATAACATAATGTCTGTCAAAGTTTGGTTGTAAATTTACACACAAGAAATAAAATAAGAGAAAATATTGTATATAATGAAGAAATACATTAAAAAAATATTTATATTAAAAGTCAGTATATTGAAATAAAATAAATGAATTGAACAGGTCAGCGTAAGTTGTTCTACTGAAATACTTGAACTCAATGGCTGATTTCTCATAACATTTTTTTTCGAGAGTTATCAATTTTAGTCATGCTATATCTCTGAAAGTTATGGTCAGATTTTCTTGAAACTTGGAATATAACTTCCTATATAACAAATGTGTGCAATAGGAGAATTTTATTGAAATCTGCAAAATAGTTCCTGATATATTGTTGCCATAGCAACTGTGACACGTGAAAAAATTTCAAAGTTAACATTAAAATGTGTATAACTCGCTTTCAAATTATTATTTTGTAATGAAACTTGCCTATTGCACAAAGGAACATGTCAGTAACCCCTCTGCTTAATTTTAAAACATTCTGTTGAATAGTTTTTGAGAAACTAGATGACTAAAATTATACGCATAAATCCAATATGGCCGCCGTTTCCATAGCAACAGGTACCCCCAGGAAAATTTTTCGGCCATTTTTGTATTACTCAATGGATGTGTTCTTAGATGTGTAAGAATGATAACTTTACCTCAATTATTAAAAAAAATGGAATTTTCTACTGTCCACCCCCTTAAATGAATAAAACCTATTTTTCTACCTGACTAGCCTTGATTCTTTCTTCTTCTGTGCAGCTTGATCCGGCTCATCTAGAGGTAAAAAGTCATCATTTCTTGCCTGTTGTCGTTGCTTACGAATCATGTGAATTGTTTTAGCATCAGGAATTTCACCTCCTATAAATGACAGAAATGAACATAAAGTAATTTGTCTTTGGTTATGTGTGCAAATGAGGGAGGAAAATCTTGATGCAGAAATATTACAAATTTTGATACCATTAGAGTTCTAACATCCACTAAACAATCAAGACTGCCAATTTAAAAGAAAAGAGAGAGAGAGAGAGATGGGGTTTAACCTCCACTTGACACAGATTAGGTCATTTTGGCACAAACTAGGTCATTTTAGGACTAACATGGTTCATGTGACCCTACTCCTTGTCACGTACAACCAGGAAATCAAAACAACGCTAGTTGATTTAATTATATAAACTAGGTCATTTGGGGACTAACATATGGTTTCATTTTATTTCAATAATTCGCTTGTGCGTATGGGTCCTTAGCAGTGTGAGGAAACCGAAGTGCCCGGAGGAAACCCACGAGGTTGAGAAGGCGCCCCTATCTCCATACCACATACGCTCACATCAGAGCTCAAAACCACAGCCGCAAGCCAGAGGTAACCGGCCAGCTAGAGGTCGAAGCGCGGCACTCTAGACCACTAGGCCATCCCACCCCCCACCCAAATTGGAAAGAAATCGAATAAGAACTGTTGTGCATGGTAGGCAAGAGGGGAATTGAACATCCACCAACACAAACCAGGCTATTTTGGGACTAACACCTGCTTCCTTTTGTTTCATCAATTTGATTGTTTGGGGGGAGAGGAGGGGAGCTGAAAACAGACTAGCTTACTCTCTAACATGTACAAACTATGTACTGAAACCACAACTAATGCCTCAATTTTAGACACCAGGCCACCTAAGATCCAAACTCGCTTACGGAAAAAAATAAACTTACGAGCTAACATGGCTCTAAATGTATGCTGTTCATCTTCTTCGTCGCTACCCTCCAAATTCTCTGCATCATCTCCATTCATGGTACGTAACTCTTCCCTCAATTGCTACAATTAAATAATATGTTGATTCATAAAATCAGTTTATCAAGAAAATTAAATGGGTTTATTTCCTACTACTGGTCTGCACTGAGACGGGAGTGTGCTGTGGGGAAACTTTTGTCAGAATAACCCACTCTTATGTCGAGCTCTCATCCTTAATGTCTTGTTCAGAGTCGCGATCTTTTCTTGTTGAACCATGATCAATGTCCTTAACATCCTTTTCAACAATCTTCTCTTTCTTCAGTTGCTTCGCTAATCTACGACTTTGAGTCGATTTCTTTACTTTAAAAAATTCAGTCAAAATACCCCACTCTTGTATGGAGAAGAGTGGTTGACCCAGTGTAACATGTGTAAAACCTAGTTACTATACTTGCAACCTTAACTGTGTTAAGGTTACAACTGATACCGTCTAAGAACCATTTCGCAAGTTCAAATAGGTTCAAACGCACAATTGACAACACATATCATTACAGTTTGTATTGGAATAAGTAATTCTATCACAAATAGTTCTTTGCATAGCGATGTTTATGTTGTATGCCTTGCCGCCATGACACTGGCCGGTTGAAATTTCGAGTAGCAGTTGTGTTTCATCAAATCATATAATTATGCGGTAAGGCTTCACCTTTTTTTCAATGGGAATTGGTTTATTATATGTTAAGCTATGTGCAGTACAGTTTTGGGTTAGTTTATGTGTAAATTAAGGGAGCTATAGGCCAGTAAACTTTTTGTAGTCATTTGACTAAAAATATTGCACAAAGGAACTCTGTAGGAAAACCCACTACTGCGGCAAAAGTAAGACGGAAGACATCAGCAGTGGAACCATTTCTAGTGTAAAACTATGAACCGGGCGTAACACAAAACTGCCACAGGAAGTGGAATTCCATCAACACCAGGCCTACATTATTCTGCGATCAGAGCTTCCCCTAGACACCAAATTGCAGCCTCAGGACAGCCCTGGTGTAGCTGCAAAGTCCGAACGAACAGACAAACAAACAAATTACAAACCTTTAATTTTTCATCAGCTTTATCCTTGCTCTTATCCTTAATGACTTGTTCAGAGTCGCGATCTTTTCTTGTTGAACCATGATCAATGTCCTTAACATCCTTTTCAACAATCTTCTCTTTCTTCAGTTGCTTCGCTAATCTACGACTTTGAGTGGATTTCTTTACTTTAAAAAATTCAGTATCGGCTGAAAAAATAAAATACCGACCGTGTTTTCACTCCAAAAGGTAACCGTAGTTACCAGCTATGGACTAATGAAGACAGGCATACGTCATACAGCATGTAGACTGGCCCAGTCTCTTCTATTTATTTTACATTTCGATTTATATAAAAGTATTAATTTTTAGTAAACCAACACTTTCGTTTCCATTTGTATAAAAAAAGTTGTTATAATGATGTCGTGTGTAATTATTTATGTTCATTCACCTCATCCCATACGTTGTATCCGTTCATTCGACAGATATTGTCCGTCAACAAAATTCTTAGATCGTTAAAGTATCACTAAATAACAATAACTGTTATCCACAACAAACATCTCGCACCTACACCAGTTTGCTAGTTAGTCGACAGCCATGTTTATTATCACGTGATGTTAGATATGTCGTGATCACGTGCACGACGTCACACGACCTACATAATGCAGATTGACCTACTAGATGAGAATGAAGCTCTATTTGCCCAGTCTCTAGGGATTACGTTTTTTTTTCGTTCTTTTTTTTTTGAGAGGACTGGCCAATTTTTGGTGTGTGGAGAAGACTGGCCACCAGTCTATACAGCGTGCTTTCAGTGAAATTTTGTAAGACAGGGGCACTATGGCCCAGCTTCGAAGTCCAATTTTTTCTCAAATAAACTGGTGTGATGTTATTTTAAATCAAATTGACCTCGCTAGAACCAGAATGACCAACACAACACGCTGTTTAGCAGTAAAAAGTTGAACAGTAAAATTGATGGGGCAGATTCCAGTTTCGACATGTATTGAATGGCACGGGACCTCAGCGTAGTACTGGCGAGTGTAATGAGACCTACGTTCAGAGCTTAACTACATGTAGACGTACGCTGCAGCATACTTATCAGTAGGGCTATTAATCGAATGCTGATACTTCGAAGGTCTGCAAACACTGTTTACGACTTTAGTGTAAAGATTCTTATCGGCTCCGGCTCCCATTCCTGGAGGCAAGAGCGAATACCTTACTTTACTAAAGTAACTTGGCAAACACTGGACTGTATGGACTGTACGACCTTCAACTTCATTAAAGTTACATTCCCGCGTGTAAACTGGGTGATTTGACGATATATTAGGACTAAAAACATATTCAAACTAATCAATTTTTCATAATTTTACTTCAAATCCTACTCAAAACATTGTAATTGCTAAGTATACCCTGCTATAAAAATCGGTCAAAAGAGGCCATGTTTGGGTTGGAGGATTACCCCTCTCCGTACCTATAGCAACAGAGGGCGGAGGACGGGTGAGAATTCATTGCATACACAATACGATGTTGTCTGTAATTGCTGACAATTTATTACAAATATCGAATCCTAATTAAATTCTCGGATTATCCACTGCCCGGGTCTTCGTCGGTGATTTTTTATCTGAGAAGTGTTGTATGCCTTACTCTTCATAACGTTTATCAACATGTACACAAAGTGCTCAATGTACTCGTGAAGCTTTCGACGTCACACCCTTACATTTTTGTCCTGTATACGCTCCCTGAGTGTTTTTCAGAGAAACCAGTATTCTTTCTTTTAAGATTGGATATCTCTACTTTCATACCAAAATTGCCATACTTTTACTGGCAATAACTATAACCATCCGATAAATACTTTCCTGGGAACCCAACTTTAATGTTAGATTCCAAATTATGGGTTATACAATATTAGTTCAGCTCTAAACTTCGGTCTCATTACACTCACCCTGAACGTTCAGGGACTGTCCCATTCAATCAATGTCAAAAATAATTGGAGTGCCAGTCAATTTTACTGGGCAACTCTTCACTACTAAACGATGGGGTGTCAATTCGTGTGGACGCATGTACCATGTAAACGAACATCTTAGTGAGAAAATAAGCGCGACACAACATGCTGTTAAAAATACGTCCCCTATCAAGTTACATTTTCGCCGCCATGACACTCTAACTGCAGGTCAACGTCCACATTCGCAAATGTCGATCATACAAGACGAAACGAAATGTAAGCTTACAGGCTTTCACGTGGATCGACACCCCGTCGTTTAGCAGTGAAAAGTTGTCCAGTAAAATTGACCGTTTTCCAATTTGTTTCGACACTGTTTGAATGGGACAGTCCCTGAACGTTCAGGGTGAGTGTAATGAGACCGACGTTCAGAGCTGAACTAATACAATATTTGACACATTATTTCACTTAATCTTTTATCATTACCATCTTCGTCATGGTCAAAACTAAGTACTGTCGGTGCTGTGCTCGATTTTTCCTTGGCGCGTTTCTTTTTCTTCTCTTTTTTGACATTATTTACTTCATTTTTCTGTTCAACTTCCATTGGTTTATCGTTTGGCATCTCGTCGACATCTTCAAGGAAAGGGATGGATTCTTTTTTCTTCGGGAGAGAGTCTCCATTCTCTTCATCAGAATTATTTTCAGACAATTTCTTTCTAAAATTCCGTTTTGGCTTCTTGAACATGCCCGACATTTTGTAGCTCACGTCGGGAAAACGAACATCGCGAGATCTTCCACACTCGGCAAACCTCGGCTGATGGACCAGCGGATGTTCAGTTCGTCGCAGATACGGTGGCCCATTGGTGCCATTTGTTAATTTATACTTCACCTGCAATACAATGAAGGAGTGTTTTGAAATGCAAACTATGGTAAATAAAAACAATAATTTTTCTCCGGAGCGTGAAACCTTTTCTCCGGGGATTAAGCCGTGTAAATCTTTTCTCCGTGGTGTAAACGTTTACTCCACGATAGAAACTCTTCCTCCACGGAACTGAAATGAAATGAAATGGGGTTTAACGTCCTGCGGTTCTGCTCCTTTCCATGGTAAAAAGTGCCCTCCATGGTGTAAACCTTTCAGTAAAATCAAAAATATAAAAAAAAATTTGAAGATGTCAATAATTTATGGGAAGTCATCGACAGTATAACATTTATCGGAAGTTGACACCGTCTTTGTTTATTTTATAATTGATTCATGTGTTACCGATTTACCGATAGGTCTGCATTCACCCGAATTTTTTTTTTGAATCATCCTTTTATGGTCTGCATACTTATTTTTAGGTGCTTATCTCTGGCCATCGATTTTCTCGTTGACAACTTGCGTGGCACTATGAAGATAGACAATACCAAATCAATTATGTAAAACTATGCAGTGCTATGAGTCGGCTGTACAACTGATTGGGTTTTCTCTGGGTTATCCGGTTTCCGCCCACTACTAATTAAGACCCCTATACGTAAGCGATTTATTGAAATAAAATTAAACCGTGCGTTGGTCCCGAAATGAACTGGTTTGTTTCGAGTTGATGTTAAATCCCATTTGTTTCTCCGTCTGTCCAAATTTTAATATCAAATTCATTGTTAAGTTTTTTGTTGACTCTACACGTCTGTTCGAAAAATCAGATTGACCGACTTACAGCGATTCTCAAACAGTGTGCCGTGAGATCTTCCTAAGTGTGCCGCGAAATTTCGAACGGCACACAAAGAAAATGCGAAAAAAAAACCACGTGATTGCAATATTTGAGTATTCATTTGCGTCTACTGACGAGTTCATAGCTTTGTTTTTCTTTATTTAGTTTCTATGCGGCCATGAATAGTCGGTGTCTATCGTTATGTGCCGTCTATGACTTGTCATGTTTTCATTTTGTAAATATTTTTCATATATATTTAGATAGTGTGCCGCTATTTTTTTCATGTGTTCCAAGGTGTGCCGGTGGCAATAAAGGTTGAGAACCACTGGACAAGACAGTATGGGGGCGTGAAACAATACATGTACTAGCAAATGATAGGATAATTGCACATGCACTTGAGGGATTAAGATAAAATCTCTTCAAGTGCCTGTGGATAATTGTGAACTACAATAACGACTACTTAGTTATCCCACTAATTACTGTACCTTGAATAACATAATTAATTATTGTAATATATGACAAAGTTGATAACGACCATTTCAGATATTTGATAATAGGCCTGCCAATATCGTAAATGGTGATAATAGTTTAACAACTGATGACGATAAATAACAATTATATCTCTAATCCTATTTCCTGTACAATCACAATAAATTCAACACAGAAACAGTTTAGTACCTATTATTGTTTACCTTAAGCGGGGGAGGGGGGATGTTGACGCATGCGCGTTTAATGACAACGTCTGTTATTGAGGGTCGCCTGTCTAACCTCGTTGGTTCTCTCCGGGTCCACCGGTTTCCCCCTACTGTCAAAGACCTCTATGCGCAAGCGAATTATTGAAATAAAATTAAACCATATGTTAGTCCCGAAATGACCTAGTTTGTGTCAAGTGGAAGTTAACACCCGCGCTTCTCTCTCTCACTCTCTCTCTCTCTCTCTCTCCCCTCTCTCTCTCCCTCTCTCTCTCTCTTTCTCTCGTTTATTTTGACTTCTAGATTCTAAACCACTTGGTGCTAGCCGAGAAAATTCATCGGTATTTTTCGAAGAGGTTTCCCATTGTCAGATGTGCAGGACGGCTATCTAGTCGTTCGGGTGGTACGAAAAAGGGCGTACACGTTAAAGGGCCAATACCACTCTTGTTGAAACTGAATAATATGTCCCAATCTTAATTCTGGTCAACAATTTGCATTATTTTACAATACAATATTCCAATTAATTGATGATATAAATTTAATCTTAGCATACCTAATTTAAAAAATTGAAAAAATTCAACTAATTGATTTGAAAAGTCTAACATAAACCTTTTCAAATGTGACTTGGATTTTGAAATATTTTCAAACCTTCTGGACAAGTAAAATAGGTTGTAATAGATAATGTACACATCATATAGGACGCATAAACGTCTAGTACTTAGAATAAGGCTATTATTTATTTTCTCGAGCTTCCAAACCACCAAGAGTGTTATTGTCCCTTTAAAGGTTCATTAGCAGTTGGAAGATAGACCGTGTCGCCGCTGTCTGGGCAAAATTGCCCCCAAAGCACACTGGCGTACGCCCGTGTTTTTTTTTTAACCCAGTTGGAGCAGAACATTAGGACGTTAAACCCCATTTCATTTCACTTCATTTTATTGGTAAACCACTCCGTTACAGCTAGACACAAACCATGCAACACACGCCCTCAACATGTGTTTTATAATAGCTTGCACTGGACAACACAGGCAATAATGGTTTTGACGGAACAAATAAAACAAGGTCCAGTGTACAAAATAGCGTGCACGGAAAAGAACCCCAGAGAGCTGGAATTCCATAGCAATATTTCTTGTATGACATATGTCCACCTTCATTGCCTCAGTCGGTACAGAAAAAATGGGACGTTAAAGCACCATATTACATGATTTCATTTTATTATTACCTGTTACACTCCAGATAACAGAAAATCAGCATAGTTGATGGACCTTTATTGAGAGCATGAAATAGGCATACTCTGGGGGGAGCGCCATTCCAAGTCTTCTGAAACTAACAGTAAACTCTGACTTTTAAAGCAAACAATCAATTAAGAAAAATGACACACGACCGATGAACATATTTGGTATTGTTTAGTTATGAGATTATAGTATCTGTAACTTCACTGCATATTTCCTTTGAATAAAAATATGTTTTATGAGATCGTGCATTTTATCAAAACGAGCAGAGGCCATTCGTGTGTAGTCCGTAAATAACATATTGAACACATTAGCAGAAGTTGAACACGTCAATATCATTAATGATCAAAACCAGCAGAGGTCAGAAAGTTCTATCTGGATATGTATATTTCAATTTGATGTAGGGCCTAGAGATGATTTTGTTACATACCTGACTTCAGGGCATTCTTTGCTGAATATAATTTACGGTAGTTCTACACTCACCTGGTCAACGTATATTATACCCTTTGTTTTAAGGCCTCGGGCACTTTGAAGATAAGATTTGACACTCAATGGAAAAAGTTAAGGAAATTGGGTTTAACTTCCAACTTTTCTACACCAACCTGGCTATGGCGGTAAAGACTAAAAGCTATAATTACAAATTTCGTCATAGATCGCGAGATGTAATTTGGGCAGTGGTTCTTCTCAACCCTTTTTTGCCAACGGTAGATTTAGTCGAATAGTTTGGATGCAGCTATGGCGGGTGTGGCGCCAAACAGGGTAAGCTTACTCTTCTAGACACCTGTTACCACTGTTTGTCGTGTTTTTTAACACGGTGAACAGTCCATTTGCTGATTACACTATTTTGCCTTGACCGTTTTGTAGGACTTCGAATTTTGACCAATGGTTTGGATAGTTCGTACTTGGTTTTATTTTATTGGAACACATGAAAAAAAAAATAGCGGCACACCTGGCTAAATATTAAGAAAAATACTTTAATTTTGCAAAATAAAAAAAAACCATGGCAACTCACAGACGGCATACAGTCACAGATACATCGAATGACTCAAAACAAAATAAAAAAAACCACACAGCTATGAACTTACAGTGAATACCCAATTAGGAGCATGTGGTTTTTCGCATTTACTTGTGTGCCGTTCAAAATTTCGCGGCACACTTAGGAAGATTTTGCGGCACACTGTTTGAGAACCGCTGAATTAGGATTAGGACCCCCACAATCTTGCCAACAATCACTTACTGTTACCCTAATTACAACTATCGACCTATGACGTAATCTGCAACGAGCCTTAGTTTTTAGCCTTTCCGGTGCTTTGCATTATTCAAGAGCTAAATATGCCTACTTGGCTTCAAATGAACATGATAAATTATTATTTAGATATTGCTAACTTGGCCAAGAATAAAGTAATTTGAATTAAATTCACAACATATTAATTTTGAAATATCTATTCTGGAAAAAAGATATCAAATACTGTGATCTCTTTATCTAAGTATTATATAATGAATATATTTAGCTAAAATAATTGAGGTGGTTATGGTCGTTGGTAGTAATAAACTTTTTTGTAGTTTTAAACGAAGAGTTCTGAATGTATAAGAAATTTGTCACGGGTTGTCTCCCTTTACACCCCTAGCCTCGCTTTCGTTGTAGCGAAATGGTTCTCCTTCAGTAAAGAGTTAAAGAGACGGATAGCCAACAAAATTGATGCTAATTTGGTGAAATTTGGACCTTACAAGGATTCAGAAGGACATTCAAAGGTAAGTTATGTAATTAATAGTTTTCGGCACTTATTGAGGGCTTTAAGGCTTTTTAATTGACCCAGAATTGAAAATTATATCGTCTGAAATGTCAGAAGAGTGGCAAAGAATGGAAACGTGTGCCGAGTCTGACATAATGCCTGCAAATCAAAGACAAAAACCAGTGCCGATCAAAAGTCGAAAAATGCAAATAAATAAATCACTTTGGTGAGGTGTCATAGCGATTATGTTCAGAAATCATTTAATTTATCATTTTAATCGCATATTCTTAAAAATAGCAGACGAATTTATCGAAGAAAGGAATAGGATAGGATGAACTCATAAAGAAATGTCGGTCAATAAATAATATGTTAGTGGGTACAGAGTGTTGTACTTGTAGACTTAAGATAGACCCAGCCTAAAATTAAGAATGTGTCATCATTTGACCAGTCCATAAGTGATCCATATTCGCAATAAGAATGTTATTTTACATGATATTAGAATTACTTTTTAGACAGTTATGGTCTGTCCTAAATGTTGGACAACCTCAATCACCATCAGTCAGTGACATTATAGGCAGCTAGCCAACTGAGATATTATTGTATTGGTTTCATAACTCTAGTAATAATGGCCCTGAAGCAAGTGGTTGACTCATCATAGACTATAGTATTTTGTTTAAATTGAAATGCCGTACACTGAAAACTATAATAAGCTGCACATCACATACACAACACACTGATCCAATAAATTTGATGAATTTTACATTCATAAAATTTGTCATAATGATTTCATTTATCAAATTGATTTTTTCCTGTTTGTAAGCCTACAGTTCAGTTGGTTTATTTTATATTTTGGCCGACTTGAATAACTCAATACACTAAATTTAACACAAGCTGGGCTGAATAAAAGAACCAAGGGCCCTTATCCTTATGAATGTAATTGAACACAGAATGCTCTCTGACTCACCAGTCATTTAAATTATCGTGGCACTCATAGAGAGATAATAAGTGCACATAATTTAACTTCCGATTCACGTAAGAGCTGGATTGGCAGACATAGAAACGAATGTTGTTGAGGGCCTGTATATGTACATTTGTATTATTGCACAAGACTGGCTATACTGTATAGTGATTGATAGTTACATGAACATTGTATGGGTAGTTGCAGTTGGTACATATTTGTAATTATTTCCCCAGAAATGTAACTCAGCTGGTGAGCTTCCCCATTCATGATGATCAGATTGCCTTCCTGCACATATCATGAATGGTAAAACAGAAAGAGAGGATAGACGCAAATAAAATGAATCACAGATATTTTAATAGAAATAGAAAACGTGGATGAACTCTGAATAGTTATTCCCCCCTCATTTACTGAATTCTTCATTCATTTCATTTTCTTGGCCTAAATGTGCATTCATTACATTATTATACGTATGTTGCGACCCATTTGTGTCAATTTCGAGTGATTTAGCTCTTTTAATTCTTAATTATTTTTTAAGTTCTTAAATGTATGACATTTTTTTAAATTTTAAATTCCGATGTTTAATCTTTATGACCATAATAAAGCCCAGACATGTGACAACCATGTAATAAAGTTGGTTGACGAGTGTCACAATTTTTGCGCTTTCACTCTTTCGTCAACAGTAGAATTTAAAGGTTGTGATTCCATTTCTCTAATTCATATCCATACATGTATCTCCTACAGAATTCATATTTGACTGAAACCTTCTAGTCCAAAAATTCAACAAAAGGTACAATCATAGGACTGGGAGGGGAGGGGTGAGGGGAATGAAAAATTGCTATAAAAATAGACAAACAGTTGCTATTCTCTATAGTAGTTACACAGTTACAGGTACATGTACATGTAAATTGATAAGAAGTACATGTATATTGAAACAATGCTCTTAATACAGTATAATCCATGGTAAGCATGTGGTAAGTACCAGTACATTGTTATATTTTTAGAACTGATGATACATGTACATGTACAATTACATTATGAACAATATCGATACTGTAACTGCCTTAGTCCATACCAATTTAATTTTCTGTTATTCAGCGTTCTGATTAATAAATAACCACATGAATAATGTCAAAGATGTTCTGTTAAAAATTTCAAAACTGAAAAATTTGAAACTCTAAACATTTTTGAACTGCATAACCAGGTACATGTATGGTTGGTCTTTAAGAAAGTCTTTTTCCCCCGAAGAATTAAAGAATTTTTTTTTACATGTGTTCCGGTCAAACTGGTGTGGAATTGCTCAATCTTATAATTTGTTATGAAAATTTTAAAGTACATGCATTGAATAGGCATTTGTAGGTGTACATGTAATATGACTCGACTTTTTGATAAGCTTATTATAAAGCTTACATACATGTAAATATGTAGATGAGGGACTTGTTGTCACACAGTGCATATAATTGTTAGAAACATACATTGTTAGAAACAGTTGAACCGTCTCCTCATGTGATGTTATGTATTATTATTATTAATGTTGTTTACCTACCCCACCTTCAATGGCTGTGATGATTACTACAATCTTTGCATGACTGACAGTGACCTGTATTTTCTTGAACTTGAGAACTTTATTGGTTCACTGTTGCACTATAACAAGTAAACACCATGACTTACATACCTACATGGTTGACCAGAGGTAGGTACATGTACAATATACAACTGGTAGAATTTTTTTTCTTTGATGTCCATAGCAGTTATATCTCATAACAACCTCTCATGACGTCATCAGGGGTTGATATATTCGGTTCATATCAACCGCTGATGATGTCATCAAGGTCGATATATTCGGCTCATATCAACCGCTGTAGATGATCGAAATAATACAAAGAACACAGACATAAAATTTTATTCTTTTGACAATAAAAAAAAGTTATGGTACAGTTTGTAGCATGCAGCAACAAAATAGACGGTGTACTTATCGGCATATTTAAATCGGTTATCCATACTCCATCAGGCCTCGAAATGTTTGAAAAAAGCTACCTAGCTTTTCATCATACCTGTCGCCTCAGTAAATAACCTGTCACTCTCAATTGTCAAGCCCAAAGACTAAGTAATAGTATATAGTATCACACATATCCATACATGTGTACTACACACACGTTTGTTTAGATATTGACGTATTACATTGGTTCATATAAATATCGTAATATAAAAACCTTTTTATTTCTTCGACGTCGGAATGTCTAAAAGTTCTTGAAAGTCGGCGAATCTGCGTTAGCCTAGCGAGTCGAAGATTCGTACAACTACAATTCTAATTTCTATCACCCGTAGCCACGTGGATTCCGCAAATTATCATGGTATTACACTTCCGTGCTAAATCGAATAGTTCGACGTTGAGGTGTAGAATTCAAATTTTAAAATATCCGTATTACAAATCACCTCTTTGCATCGCACAGTAAGAAATATGCCGCGCGCGAAAGACAGGTAGCGCCACCTGGAATTCCCGTCTCACATACAATGTATCGGGACTATATTTACGCTACAGTACAAATTATATTAATATCCGAGATATTTTTCCGACCTGATTATTTGATTTTGTCGAATTGTCTTGTGAATTATTTAAATGATTAGATACAAGTACTTACGAGGCATCGATCTATCGAGCCGTGTGTATTTCCCTTCCACTCCAGCCACTTTCAAGGTGTCGTTACGGTAGAATTATTTCAGGTGACGTTTTAATTTACTTAGATATAATACTCCATAATGCTATAAACTAGTGCCAAGTAGATGAAAACAAGAGTAGATGGTCTGAAATTCATTGTTATAAAATTGTCTACTTCCAAACTGAGTACCTGTAGCCTGCGACAGAGCGAAATGTAAACAATGCAAATGGCGGCTTTTCGCGGTATTTCCGTGCTCAATTCTTAATTCTTGTATTTAGAACGACTCTACGAATAAATAAATACGGCCTACATGTACATGACGTGGACATGAGTATTGTGGTCAATTTACTGAACATCAAGTAAAATTTAGTCCACCTGTCGCAAGCGACAGGTAGTTTTATTTGCTACCTGTCGGACGAAAAAATCGCCTGTCGGCGACAAGTAGACAGGTGAACATTTCGAGCCATGCTCCATGCCTAAGATATCTTTCAGAATTTTCTTTCCGCCCACATTATTTCTCCACACACTGCAAGACTTGAAAGTATTTATCGCTCAAAAGTTCCTTTGTAAAGTATTTTTGGATACAGTCCACTTAAACCAGTCGGTCAAATCCTTCTCTGAAAATACCTAAATTTCAATCACGGTTCATTGTCAGAAATATCGGAAAAGATTGCCTTTTGATCCAAATTTTCTTCAGGCTTTGGATAGATCCTCATCATATTTGCATCCACATCGTATTCCATCATCAATATGATGACTTAAAAGGATTGATTATTCGTCTGACTTCGTTTAATTATCCGTTTTGTTCTTGCTTTCAATTCAAAATGGCGACGTGTACGGTAAACAAAAACATGCGCATTATTACATCGGTAATTCTCGCTATTTGGCGGAAACTATCAAGCAATTATCCAATCACTGTTACTTTTTTTATAAGAGTCAATTAAATTTAAGGGTGAACGTTGTATATGTCAGATATAAACCTACTCTCTCTCGGATTAATATGATAGAGAACCCTTGGGCTTCGCCCGCGTGTTCTCTATCATATCAACCTTGGGTAGATTAATATCCTATACGTAATGTGACATAATATGCATGTAGGCCTATCTAATGTTATTTACCATACACTGTACCATAGTCACATGGTTATAACTACAGTAATTATTAAATTAATATAGGCCTATCTATCTATCTATCTAATGTTATTTACCATACACTGACCCCTTAGTCACATGTTAATAACTACAGTAATTATTAAATTAATGTGGTATAACTACAGAATTACTTAAGAATTATCTCTGTCACGGATGACAGTCTACTAGACGTGCATTGACTTCACGTGGCATCAGTCATTGGCTCAAGGGCTCGTGCATTGTTTGCATAACACCTAATTGCTTCAGGCAAAGTGATGCATTTTACTCATTTTAATACCCATTTACACTAACTACAAATACTTCAAACTTCTTTATTTATTTTTCTTATACATGTACTTCAAAAAGATGTTTGAGAATTTAATTTGTTGGAGTAAAAAAGTTAATATGCCGAACTCATTAAGCCTCGTCAATGTCATGCTTATCAGTGATTGTAGCGGCCAAGCGAATATTCACTGCGGGATCAGTTTGCTTTAATTATAGTCACATCTTTATAACTACAGCAATGTAGCATGATAAAGGCCTATCTAATGTTATTTACCACACACTGTACCTTTATGTATAGTCAGATGTGGCATAATTTAGGCCTACATGTATCTAATGTTGTTTACCACTGTACCTTATAGTCACATGTTTAAAAATACGTAATGCTGAGAATATATACATTCATGGCTGACCTACATGTACTGTATTACTTACATTTTTACTGAGAATCTCACTGAGATAGAAAGACATAAAAGCTGACTCATTTACCTGGTTTTATTGATTGTTGTTTTTAAAAATGAGTTTAACCTCTTCATACTTATCTGCACTGAACCTGTTATGACAAAAAAATTTAACTGAACAGTGGAGTTCCCACCTACATTACAGGTTATTTCCATTGAGCTCTTTTACATGCACCTTATTACTCAGTATGTACATCAGGCGCGGATCCAGTGGGGGGCGCACCCGGCGCACGCCCCCTCTATTTTTTGAGGTGTCGAACAATTTTTAGCTCCATATATTCTCGCGAGAAAGGAGAACGAAAATAGTTTAGGTTGGAAATCGTAATTTACAGTATTAGTACGAAATTAGTCCTTGTGGGCATTTTTTACACTCAAAAATCACGGTCCCGGGCTTCGCACTCCCAAGCTGGTGCAGCACGCCCCCTCTTTCTGAAAATCCTGGATCCGCCCCTGTACATTGTACTCTTGGCTTACTGTTGGGATATGGCAGGTGGGAGTTAGGCTGGGAAGGGGGGATATCCAGACTTTTTCTACGGCCTACTGTTACATGTATATTGAATTCCAACTGTCAAGGGATCTTTTACATGCACGCCAATGAGTACACAGGACCTCGTTTTTTTTGTTCCATCTGTATGAGAACCACTCTGGGAAATCTGGATGCCTTTCTTGGCCAATGCACGGATCCAACACCTGATCTCCAGGCTAGTGAGCAAGTGTCTTACCCACTTAATTAGTCATTGTGATCCCAATGGTCAGGGTAAGGTACATTGTACGCTGGTGGCTAGATTCAGAGTTTAAATGTACATGTACATGTAGAAATGTTGTTCCTTTCAGTGGTTTTATTATTTATTATTGATTAAATGAAAGTTAATTGACTGGGCCAGATGTTGGTTTGTTGTTTGTTTGAAGTCATCCGATAATTTTATTTAAATTGGATTGGCTTACATGACAAATTCATTCATTGTAAGGCAGGGGGGGGGGGGTTGTCGAATGGTTTGATACATGCACTTTACATCACAAGGTCTGTCAAGTGGCTTGGTTTTGATTTCCTGCTTGTTCGTGACGCTCGATGAGTAGAGTCATTTGTCCAAACTCATTTGTTTTCTGCGCGTCATCACTCATCCGGTTTCCTCCCACAGGAAAGTCTAATTGGATCAAATTTGCATAATATATGCACTGAAATAATCAGTCATGCCTCAATTCTACACTACCGAAATATTAACTGAATGTCTGCGCCCATGGCTTCAATTTACATTTATCTAGAGGTCTTTAATGTAATGTGCATGCACTGGGTAATGCAAAATGGATACACTAGACCTTGGTTTGTAGTTCCATCTGTGATAGATGGACTAAATGTTTATGCTTTTATGGCAATCCCTCCATCTGAAAACCAGAAATGAAAATCCGGATTAACTTTATCATCCAAATAGAGGAATTGAACCTAGGAATAGGATCTCCCTCCCGGTTAACGAGTCAGTACCATCTTAACAGTTCCACTGGGGCTCCCATGGGCGTATAGAGCAATAGTCTATAATAAACACAATTTAATTTGCTCTATTGGACTGCATGTTACATTGATATTGATTTTCTGCTTTTGTAAAATGTAAATACAAATCATTTGTTCATTAGTTCTATTTCATTACATTGATTGGGCAACTTGAACAGGATGTACATGTAATGTTGTTGTAATAAAAGAAATTATTTTATGTGTTTAATTTGATTAACAACGCAGAGTGGAATTAACAGAATACCTTGTTAATTTATTTACATTGGTGTGGGTGGGGGGGGATGGC
Source organism: Patella caerulea (assembly GCA_036850965.1). Lineage (NCBI taxonomy): Eukaryota > Metazoa > Mollusca > Gastropoda > Patellidae > Patella > Patella caerulea. The sequence continues at coordinate 32,035,929 of JAZGQO010000015.1, read as the reverse complement.
TAAATTTTGAGCATAAGATCTGGCATTTAGTAAACTCACAACTGGCAAGGTTTTGATTCCCTGGTTGTACATGACGAGAAATATGGCCGCCTGTCCAACCTTGTGGGTTTTCTCCGGGTCCCATAATATGTTGGGGCTGGGGTGGATGGTTAGCACGTGCGTGTTGTATCATAAAGCCTGTCAACTGGCGTGGTTTCGAATCCCCGGTTGTACCTGACAACGAGTAGGGTCGTCTGTCCAACCTCGTGAGTTTTTCTGGGTCCTCTGGTTTCCCCCAACTACTAAAGATCCCTACGCGCAAGCAAATTATTGAAATAAAATTGAACCATATGTTAGTCCCAAAATGACATAGTTTGTGTCAAGTGGACTTCATTTTTCTCTCTCTCTGTTTACGTGTACATGTACCGAGTGAAATAATTTCATTTTTGAAGAGCACAGAAAATTTTAGAATGAAATTAGAAGATACATGTATTGTTGTTATTCTCTACAGTGTGGTGTTATTTACAAAGTGGCCATTGAAATGAAATATAGTTTATCGTCCAACTATTCTGAATTGACTGGGCTAACGAAAAAGGGCATACGCTGTACAGGTGCATTGAGGGAAATTTTGTCTGCACTTGACTCTTCGGTCTACTCTGATAGCATCTAGTCACCCGAATGTGACAAAAAAAAACATGAGACAACATATAGACGTTTGGATGGGATGGAAGATTGAGGTCCTCTGTACACATTGGCATGCACATATATGTACATGTAAAAGATCCCTTTGAAGGTGGAATTCCATGTAAGAATAGGCTGTAGTGCTGCGGCCTGGGCAAAATTTCCCTCATAACACACTGTATGGTGTATGCCCGTCTTCATTAGGCTATTCAGGGCAGAACATTAGGTTGTTAAACCCCATTTCTATGATTGTAAAATACAGGCGCGGATCCAGAGGGGGGGTCCAGGGGGTTCAGACTCCCCCATGCTCAGACTTGAAAAATATTTTATGCGATTTTATTGGCGATTTAGACCTGTTATTTTGGAATTTACCTTCCGGAAATACATCAGAATGAACCAAGTTGAATCTAATTTACCAAATTATCGGTTGAGCGCAATTAGTTAAGCAATTATCAAACCTAGACCCCCCCCCTGCAAAAAATCCTGGATCCGCACCTGAAATATCCATACATTTCAGGACGAAGATAGCTAATACCCGTTACATAGTTTTCTATGACGATGGATATGGAGATTGACCTTTAGTAATTGAACTTGAAGCACCCTGAACACCTGAATTTTTAGTTGTCTGGTTCATGGAAACTATGGAGAAAGTCTATTTACAGTTCAATTACTAGAAAATACCCTTGAAACAATGTGTCTACAAAGTATTGCAAAGCATCTCTCTGAATGATTGATGATTTACTCATCAAAATGGGGCTTTTTTTTCTGTAAAAAGAATTTCATGATAGAAAACATATAGATGTACAGAGAGAGAGAAACTTAAGGACTAATATGGAATTTTGTTTCAATAATTTGCTTGCATGTAGGGATCGTTAGCTGTGGGAGGAAATCGGGGGAACTGAAGACAATTTACGATGTTGGACAGGCATATGTACATGTAGGGCCCTACTCCTTGCCACGTGACTCAATGACAGACCATGCATTTAAGCCCCTTCTAGTCCTACCCCTCTCATAAAACATACATGTGTTATATATATATTGCAATGGGTAACACAGTGGACTTTCAGTGATTTAGACTAGCCTTGTGGGTTTTCTATTGGTCCCCTGGATCCCTGCCACTGCAAAAGTGAAATAAAATTGAATTGTAAGTTGGTCCAGAAATGATCTAGTTTGAGTTGACATGAAACCGCTTTTCTCTCTTTCCCTGATTTAGGACACAGCCTTAGGGTAGATTTGTTTTATTTTTATATTTCACTTGTTGATTGTTGATGTTGACACCTACATGTACATGTACTGTATAGAAGTGACAACGTCCATGGTGTCAAGGTTGTATTATGACCTTTGGTACATAAAGGTTATTGACACTGAAAAGAGTTCACCGGTTATTCAGGAAGTGTAGTTCATTCTGCCTATTCATCCATGTTAAATAATATTTTTTTTGAAATTGAATGTAGATCTATGGGAATAATAAATTTTCTAAGGTCCAAGGAAGCAATTATTTAGCAAAGTTGGATCAAATACATGTACAAGGACAGCTGTCTAGTCGTTCGGATTGGTGACGGCGTGCAGCTCTTAGACCTGTATGATATTCTCGATATAGTCATTTATCGCGATATGGTATTTTCAGACCCAACTTCGATATCGTGGCCAAAAATCGTCGATAAAGTGGTTTATAGAATATCACCAGAAACTTCAAATATCAAAAAATTTATAATAAATAAATAATAAATACACTATACAGCAGTGTAAATTAGCCGACGGAAATAAACTATAATAAAACTAATGTTTTGAGAATTGTTAAATGTTGAAAATACTTGTGAAGTGTCTGCAGCCGTTTTTCACTGCATCGTGTATGTGTTACTTTTCTTTGTTTTTTTTTAGTCAACAATAAATTGTCAGCTGTTACTACATAAAAAGCTTAGGCCTACTAAATGCCTGAAATTTCCAACTACCACGGCTAATTACCAGGTTATAAATAGGTTGTCATGTTTTTAAAAACACGAATAGTTTTAGAAAACTCTACAACGGAACTTAACTTGTATAATTTGTGAAAGCAAGAATAAAAAATTTCTAAAAATAGATTACTGTGATTGTTCGGACAAGAATAAGGCAGCCAGTCGAATGCTTGAATGGAAGATAGTCCGGATCATTTAGTATTTGTTCTTGAAGACCGCATCTACTTACTTCCACTGCACATGACAAGGTCACAACCACACTGATCAGCAGTGAATATTTCACCTGGCCGCTACATTCACTGATGGGGATGACATCGATGCGACTTAATGAGTCCCTAGTAATAACTTTTTTCCTCCGACAAAAATAAATTCATTTTGCCCGAAGCAGTTACGTGTTATGTAAACAAAGCACTCGCCATTGAGCCAATGACTGACTCTGCGGGATGTCATTGTTCATGTTGAAGACAGTCATCTGTGACAGAGATATTATAAGTCATTCTCTTTGAAACAGATTGGGTCACAACCAATGACAGATCAGTGGACACAACATAGAACTAAATACAGTATTTAATCATCAGCGGTTGTGTTTAATTCAATTACGAAAATCTTAGCTAGTACTAGAGACATTGAAATGTTTTTATCCAAAAATGATGTTGTTTTGTTTATTTTAATAAATTTATTTTAAAAAATCCCAAAGTGTATGACCATGAATAAAGCAATTATTACTCACAGTTACACTGTAGTCAGCTTTAATGCATTTATGTTTAATTTATTTAATAGCAAAGTGACATTATTATTAAATATTGCAATATTTAACTCTATGTCATTGAAAAAAATGCCAATATAGATATCGTCCCTTTTTGCAATATCGTACAGCCTTAACCTCTCTCTACCTTTCAGAATTACATATATGTGGGTCAAATAAAAATATAAAAAGTTTTTCGGGTTAATCATACATGTACATGTATAATGCGATACTGTCTCTACGCCTAATGACTTTGTATAATTTGCAATTGGGTTAAGACATGTTAATGAGTGTAATTATGTGTGACTGTTTAATATGACTGGAGGTATTCAATGAAAGACATGTTTTTTTATTGGTGAGAGCGTCATATTGACTGGCAGAAGGACTGAGATGATGAGCTAGTCAACAATCTATTAATAGATTGTTAGATACATGTATGACTTAATATTCACTTGTATTGAACAGTACAGCGACATACATATACGTATTTACCACTATACTGTATACAGGGTAATTATGATTTTTATTTTTTCTGTCATCGAAAGGGTTGGTTGGTGGCCAGAGTTGTATCAGATAGTCTGTCATTGAGTAAATTGTTTGGATTCCACGGTTGTACGTGACAGGGTTTATGGTCTCCTTTCCAACCTTTTGGGTTTTCTCTGGGTCCTGTTTTTGTCCACTGCTAAACACCCTACACACAAGCGAATTATTAATAAACTACATGTATACTGTATGTTATTAGTCCTGAAATATGTTAGTCTCGAACTGCCCTAGTTTGTGGATGTTAAACTTTCTTTCTCTCTCTCCTTGTTTCATCCACTTGGGGGCCATGCTAGATCAGTGAGTAATAATTTGAAGCAAGATTCTAAAGCCTAGGACAGATGATTGAAATCTGCTGCCAGTTCTTTTATGGCTGATCACTCTGCAAGTTGATTATGTTGTGTGACTCATGTTGTAGCCATTTTGTGGTCATAAATATATTTATCCTGGGAAATAAAGCTTTATTAAAAAAAAAAAATCTTTATATGCTATACATAGGGGTAATTGATAGCACTAATGGTTCCGTGAGCAGAATTGTTGCTGTTGTGAAATGGCACACAGGCGATTTTTTCAAGCGAATTTTAAAATCGGTGCAATTGGATGAAAAATTACGCTCGTCTCGTCTGTCCTCGGGTCGCAGTAAATATGTCCAATGTAAGTCAGTGTTCAGTTCTGAAAAGGGTTCCAGTCTGTTTAGGTTTATTTTTATTTTTCTGCCATACATGTACATCACAGGTACACCCTTCTTCCCGGATTTTTTCACAATTTTTGATTTTGTTTTTTTCTGCTTACTACGTTTATTTTTCAAAAATTTTAATCTTCTTTATTTTTCTTCCTATCTGGAGCTAAATCATAATATTTACCATCAAACATGTTTGTATTAAAAATGATAATCTGCTTCTTGAATTTCATGAGAAAGGTGAGCTGATCACGGTCAAATGTAAACGCAACTAATTTACACACCATGTACAGTGTATATGAATGTATTAGTAATCTTATTTTATATCATACATGCATGTGTAAACTGTACATGTAATATCATTGCTGCCAGGAACGGTTCCCAGAATGGTGGTGCACTTGTCAAAAGTGAACAGCGAGAGAGAGACTAGAGAAATGGGGTTTAATGTCCACTCAACACAAACTAGGTCTAACAAAGTTTAATTTTATTTCAATAATTCGCTTGTCTGTAGGGGTCTTAAGCAGTTGGAGGAAAGCGTAAAATGTAAACTAGGCTATAGTGTACACCTTCTACACTGTGCATATTATTATACTGTTAGTTAGAATGACCTGTCAGTCAACCCAGATTTAAATATGTCATTGACCTGTTAATCTTAGATTAGTTAACTAAAGAGAAGAGTAATACTATATAAGTAAGACCATTCTTCATGAAAGTTTTCACGTTCATGTGCTAATACCTCTTATTAGCCATTTGAGGGGTTGCATGATGGCTGAATGGTTAGCACATCTGTGCTGTATCATACGTCCTGTCATTGAGTCAACTGGCATGGTTTCGAATCCCCTGTTGTACGTGACAAGGAGTAGGGTTGCCTGTCCAACCTCGTGGGTTTTTGTCTGGGTCCTTGAGTTTCCTCCCACTGCTAAAGACCCGTATGCGCAAGAGAATTATTGTATTAAACCATAGGTTAGTCCTGAAATGGCTTAGTTTGTGTTGAGTGGATGTTGAACCCCATTTCTCCTTCTATTATAGCCATCATGTCTTGGACGATGCATGTACATGTACATTGTATATGTATTAGTTTTTCATGTACTTGGATGTACTTTTTAAATATCACCAAACTCTCTCGGCTTTGGTTCAGTTAAACTAAAAGGAGACTCTTAAGTAAATTTAACCATATGTTGGCATGAAAGTAAAAGATCTCTTGGCAGTTGGAATTCTATAAGAGTAGGTCTTATTGGTCTTAACGCGCGCTGTCTGGGCAAAATTTGCCTCATAGCACACTTCATTATCCCAGTTGGAGCAGAACAGTAGGACGTTATTAAACCCCATTTAATTCGTGACAAGTCAACAAGTATAACTCATTATCGTCTTCTAGCTCAATGAAGCTTTTGTTTCACTGGTATTTACATGTAATAATTGATCGGTAATTTACAGGAGATAATTCTATTGCATATACTGTAATCAAGGCTGGGTTTTGTACCAATTCATGTAGGAAATGTGACTAAATTAGTCTGTGACTAAATTGTCGAATATGTGACTAAATTAGACTGTTCTCTTCCTCTAGAAGATTTATTTCCTGTGGACTGGTTGTGTGGACTTCCAGACACGTTTGACGAGATTTTGTTTTTAACACAGTCCGACGTGTCAATATTTGATATGTCGTCTACGCAACCAAACCAGTAAAATCTTGAACTGATAACAAATCTTGTAGATACTGTATGTAAAAAGGTTATGCCTAAACCGACAAAAAATCTATTTAAAATCCAGTCAATTATGTTGAAATGGAAGTGGAACTGAGAGTTCTCATTGAACAACCTTTCCCTCCAAACGCTAAGTCTAGTTCTGTATAATCTCGCTAAATCGTGGAGTGAAGTAGGACAGTGAGGTAGAACGTTGTTTCAAGTCTACCTGGTATTTCATTAAACTAATAGATGTATTTGTGATCGTCATTTATCTATGCCTGTCTGTTGATTGTTCAAGGTTGGCAGCTAGAGCTGTCCCAACGCGGAAGTTTGATATATGGGGTAGCTTGCACCAGGGAGTTAAAAGGGCTACATGTAGGTGGCCGTGGACTATGGTTTCTGTTGATCTGAAGTTATAGACAGAACCTGAGCAGTGCCGGGTCATCCGCTGGTAAAATATGTTCAAATCTATAAGGGCTCCTGTGCAATAAGGGTATTGTATAATAAATATAAGGCCTGGAGTGTGATCTTAAACTTTAATGGCCCCTGTTAAGGATTGGACCAAGGCTATGGGCCCACCCTGAAGTTGTACATGTATGTGAGTGAGTGTATGGTTGTATATATTGGTTGTATATTTTTTTTTTTTTAACTATACATGTATATGGTATTCCATGATCCATTTCTGGAAGGAATTTTGTGTACTCGTTCAAAAATGTAGTGGTACCGGTACTCATTTTGTGTACTCGTTCAAAAATGTAGTGGTACTCATTTCAGGGTCACGGTGGCTAAGTGGGTAATTCAGACACTGGCTCACTAGCTGAATGATTAGTGCATGCACGTTGCATCATAAGGTCTGTCATTGAGTTAACTAGCATGGTTTTGATTCCCCAGTTGTATACGTGACAAGGAGTAGGATCGTCTGTCCAACCTTATGTGTTTTCTCCTGGTCCTCTCAGTTTTCTCCCACCGCTAAAGACCCCTACGCGCAAGCGAATTATCGAAATAAAATTGAACCATGTGTTAGTCCTAATATGACCCAGTTTGTGTCAAGCGGACGTTAAACCCCATTTCTCTCCCTTCTGTCATTTCTTCATCTTAGTTAAGCTACATGTGTAAATATGGTTTTGAGTAAGTTTTGACAGTTCAGGAGTAACCAGATCCTGTCAAGTAGAGTTTTCAAGATTCTGTTAATACTAAGTTTTCTGATTTTTACTAATAAAAATTATGTTTAATTATTTCTATGTCAGCTCTTTCTGAAGAATTCACTACATGTGTTTGTTTCACTAGCTTGTGTCAGTAAACTGTGGGTTAAATTATTATTGTCTTCACCTTTGCAGGGGGGTTGGATGGCCGAATGGTTAGCATGTGCACGCTGTATCATACGGCCTGTCATTGAGTCAACTGGTGTGGTTTCGAATTCAATCCCCGGTTGTACATGACAAGGAGTAGGGTCGCCTGTCCAACCTTGTGAGTTTTCCCGGGTCCTCAGGTTTCCTCCCACTGCTAAAGACCCCACATGCAAGCGAATTATTGAAATAAAATAAAATTATAACCACGTGTTAGTCCCAAAATGATCTAGTTCATGTTGAGTGGATGTTAAACCCCATTCCCCTCTCTCTCTCTTTCCTCTCCCTCTCTCTCTCTCTATCTCTCTGGTGGTAAATTCCAAGCCTTGAGAAAATAGGACAGGCTGGTGTAAATCACTGTCCATTTCAGTGTGAACCTGATCACTAATAGTAAAAGTGTGTTACAATAAAAGCCATGCCAAACACATGATCATATAACCCCAGCAAAGGTCATTTACTCATTAAACAGGTATGTCCCACCTTATGACCTGGTTGTTCTAGTATACATGTATGTCTGGATGATCTGGATGGGTAATATATAACATCATTATAGATATATAATATACATGTACTATGTATAGAAGTCCAATGATTTACATATATTTTTACTACATATTCGGGGGCGGGGGGAGGGAATGGCCGAGTGCCGCTAGTGGTCTAGAGTGCTGCGCTTCGACTTCTAGCTGGCCGGTCACCTCTGGCTTGCGGCTGTGGTTTCGATCCCTGATGTGAGCGTATGTGGCATGGAGATAGGGGTAAGGTTGCAGCGATACCCCGGGGATGCCGCATTATCGCGATTATTTTTTTTCAAGTGATATCGTATCGGCCAAAGTTGAATAATCGCAATCCCCGGTATTTTAGGATTTTTTTGGGCGGAGGTCAGTGCAATAAATCCAAAGTTCATTTTCACCGGTGCGGGGGCCGGATCGAATTCGAAATAATAGTTTAATTACTACTTGTAAAATTATACAATAAAAATCGGTGAGAGAAAGTTCCCGAAACACATTTTGTAAACAAAGCCGCACGCGACATCGGTGTACCGTAGCAACGGTGCGGCGAATCCCCGGTTAACAAGACTGAAAATATTATGTTTATTTCAATGTTAAGTTTTCACGATTATAAATAACTGTCGTGATAAAGAGAAATATCATGATAAAGAGAATTATCGTGATAAAATTGATAATCGTAGACTTTTATTTATCGCGATAATTCCAAAAGCAGTTATCATGATTAATGGCGATATCAGAATTTGATATCGTTGCAACCTTAGATAGGGGTGGGTTTCCTCCGGGCACTCTGGTTTCCTCCCACTGCTAAAGACCCCTACGCGCAGGCGAATTATTGATATAAAATTAAACCATATGATAGTTCGAAATGACCTAGTTTGTGTCAAGTGGACGTTAAACCCCATTTCTACCTCTCTTTCACAATGTACTGTATCTATAGCCATGTTAATTACATGCATCATAAAAATAAAAAAAAGCTTTCAGCTTGTTTTAATATCATGTCATTTGCAGGCATGGCTTAATCTGGCATTACAGAGATAATACTAGTACTATCATTAAAAACACAATAAAAACACAAATCTGTTCCAGACATTATGACAGGCACCTTAGGGATTGTGTCTGTTAGCTACAGTCTGAAATTGTTCCTGACAATGTCAGATTTACAATATGGATGATATTTTATGAATAAATCAATTTTCCACGGGTTAATCCACTGTACTCAGATTCATTGATTAATTAACATTTGGTCACGGTGGCTAAGTGGAAAGGGCACTGGTTCCCAAGCGGGGAGATCGGGTGTTCGATCCCTGCATTGGCCGAGAAAGTTCATCTCGATTTTTCTGCGTGATTTCTCCTTTTCAGTGATGCAGAAGGAGGGCCTGACAAGGACAGCTGCCTAGTCCGTCGGCCTGTGTACGCATTGGAGTGCATGTAAAAGATCCCTTGGCAATTGGAATTCGATATAAGAGTAGGCCGTAGCACCGCTGCCCGGGCAAAATTTCCCTCATAGCACACTGTATGGGCAGTATAGCCGTCTTCTATTAGCCCAGGTTAGGTGCAAAAGAGTAGGATGTTAAACCCTATTTGATTACATTTGATTGTCATTAGGCAGCTGGGCTACTAAATTGATTAGTAAAATCTGGCTTCATTACCTCAGTTGGTGCACAAATATAAAAAGGTATGGAGAGAGACAGAGACAGAGACAGAAGGTATGGGGAGAGACAGAGACAGAGGGTATGGGGAGAGACAGAGACAGAGACAGAGGGTATGGGGAGAGACAGAGACAGAGGGTATGGGGAGAGACAGAGACAGAGGGTATGTGGAGAGAGAGAGACAGAGACAGAGGGTATGGGGAGAGAGAGAGACAAACAGATATGTCAAATAAAAGAATGAATTGAAAATTTCACAATATTCAGCAAGTAGCAGTTTTTTTCCATAAGTGTGTGTTTTTGTGTATCCTAAATGCCTCCAAAAGATTACAGTACTGACGCTTATACAGTAGTATAAATCTAGCCTACTATATATAGATATATGTAGAGTGCAGTTGTGTAATCTTCATGGGTAGAATTGAGGTCAGTTTTTAAAGGTCAGGTATTTATGGTAGAACTTATATACATGTAATGTAAGTTACAGTTATCTAGGTTAGTTGACGCTGACATTTATTATAATACTTTTAATTTATTTGCATGATTAGTGGCGCGAGGAGTGACTCAATAGTTGTAATGGGTTTTAATTTTTTATACGTACACGTACACATCGTATATTGTCGCCGCCTCTCTTCGTCCCTCCGTCCGTCACAATTTTGAACCTATTTGGATGAAACTTGAAATGCATGTTTATAACCCAAAGATCACGATTCGTGTACCAATGGTAAAATGTTTATTTTGTCTTAAATATTGGATATCAGAGACCTACCTTTTTCAGGTAAGATCACAACATCAATGTTGATTTAAATTGACAAATAATTTGTGTTTTCAATGTTGAAGATTTTGGATGATATTGAGTTAGAGACTTACATTAGATACTTTAATTAAGTCCCATTTAAACTGGGTGGGCTAGGGGACTGAAAAGCTTAAGCATCATCTGCATGAACATGTACTATGGGTATGACACTGGAATTGAAGAGCTAATGCCCCACTTACATTCTTCACAAAAACAGCGTCTTACCCACCAGACAAGGTTATACGAGAGATATGGTTACTCATATGTCCCTTATGAAATGCAAACATTTACATCAGAATGATACAATTACAATAGATTAAGTTATCACAAAAGGTACCAAAACATTTTTACGACCATAATTTGCCATAAATAAAAAATTCTGAAACTTTATGAGGTCCCTTGGGGTTTGTAAAACTTTAAGATGCATTTATGTAATAGCCATTATTTAGACATTTATTCATATGTTGACAAGCCGAAATCAATTCACTCGACCATCACTATGTATAAAAAACAATCAAGCCACATCTTCTCTCATAACTTGGCTAAGAATAAAGTAATTTGAACGAAATTTTCAGTACACATGTACATTTAGAGAGAAAGAGAGACTTTATTGTCCACTCGACACAAACTAGGTCTTGACACATTAAAGTCATTTCGAGACTAACATATGGTTTAAATTTATTTCAATTATGTGCTTGCACGTAGGTGTCTATAGCAGTGGGAGAAAACCTGAGGGCTCGAAGAAAACCAACGAGGATGTACAGGCAACCTTACTCATTGTCACATAAAACTCAGGGAATTGAAACCACGTCAGTTGACTCTACACGTATGCAGGCCTTGCCGTTTGTACAGGGGCAGGCCTGCGCGTAACACACACCTTATTTATCTTCAGGCATATAGATAACACACCTACATGTAAAAAACACACCTAAAAAATTTTGGGCCGTGTGCTTAATTAACAATAATGTAAATTAAGGTGGGAATTAATTGACCTATCAGGTCCTCCTATTAAATCCTGTTGCCTTGTGATGCGCTTGATATTGCCATCTATATATTTTCTACAATTATCTGTTCGACTGACTTACAATGTAGTTGTATCTGGGATTGTTGTCAACAGTAGCAATAAAAGGTCTAGGGTTTCCTTCCCCTATAGACCTGGCCAAGTTGCCATTTAGTGAAATATCTTGAGTGCGAAAGTGTCATAACCAACCTCTGGAAAAATCCATGATTTGAAGGTGGCCAATCAATCTGTTTCACAGAGAATTACTTACGAATTATCTTTGTAACAGATGACTGTCTACAACACATTGACTCCAACGGCTCGTGCAATGTTTACTTAACACCTAACTGCTTCGGGCAAAATGATGCATTTTACTCATTTTAATACTCATTTATACTACATAGAAAATATTTTTTTACTACAATCACTTCAAACGTCTTTATTTATTTTTCTTATACTTCAAAAAAATGTTTGAGAATTTAATTTGTTGGAGTTAAAAAGTTGATATGCCGAACTCATTAAGTCTCGTCGATGTCATGCTTATCAGTGATTGTATCGGCCAAGCGAATATTCACTGCGGGATCAGTTTGGTGGCCAATCTAACTCTGTTCCCTCCGACCGCTGGCATAATAAATGTCAACAAAGACAGACAGAAAAAATAAATCGTTCAGGTACCGACTTCACATATCCGGGCAATCAAGCATGACAAATAACGCGGTAGTCGATCCAGCCATGTGCTCGAAACAAAGTTATAAGTGTTATATACCATCTATGGTGTTATGAAATCTATGGCTCGAAACTAAGCAGTTTTCCACATCTGGTAAAGGGAGATAATTTAGTACCAACAACTCTCACTAACATTATCGTCTGTGCATTCGCTTTGCCAGCAATATAAGCCCCGCCAAATATTGATTTTTTTTTTTTTTCGTTCACAAAAATCTGGCGTGCATGATCAAGACACATCTTGGGGGCGGTTTGCGTGCGCCTAGGCGTGCGTGCACCATCGCGCGCCTCAAAACGCAAGGCCTGATGTATGACAGTCCTTATGATACATGTGCATTAAAGAATCAAATGTGCACACTGCACAGGATAGAATTGAAATGGGTTTTAACCTGGTCTGGAAATAAAGGATTTAGATGTACCCGACAAAATGTCGGGCACTAATGAATTAGTACCTGACATTGTCAGTGACAGGTGCCTTATTTCCAGGCTTGCGAGGAACTGGGCTAATGAAGATGAGCCGCACAGAATAACAGTGTGTAATACACCTAGGATATTCAACTCCTATGTTATTTACTGTTCGTTCCTTTATCAACTCATATGTTATTTACTGTTCATTCCTTTATCAAAACTATAAATAGGTATATGTGAAGTTCACATACCCTTTGTTGTTAATAAAACATAACCAATTGAACAATATTTCGTAATAGTGAAAACTAACAGATCGTGACTAACTGAATGATATTTATTTGATAATCTAAGAAATACACTAGTGATAGAGAGAAAGGGACTAAGAAGTATAATAGTGGTGGAAGATAGGTTTAAACATATCCGATATTAAAATGAATAACTTGACAGTAAGTACAATGTATATGTATAGGATCTGTTTACAGCTACACTAAGTTCATATTAAAGGATCAATGCACCATTAAGGGCTATAGGAATCCCTTGCAAACAACAATATTATCATCGTTTAGTCTCTAAAAGGGATATCAGTCCAGAAATAGTTCAATGTTCCGTTCAGTATATATTTACAAAGTTTTGATTTATTAAAATTTTATTGATCAGTGCTGTTCAAGCGTAATAAGACGTCTCTATCTTTTATTGATAGCAGACAAATCTGATATAGGCCTGGTTTAAATCCATTGGTTGTTCAGAGTGGAGAATGCTGATATTTTCAGCATACTCACTTTACATTATTTTCTAATCGTAACTACATTTATTATAGTGAGAACTGCCAGCTCTTTCTCTAATCTCCCATAATGCTACTGTAAATTCATGTTAGACTAGTAGATATTCGTATTGAATTGAATTACTTGAATAATTGACAGTGAATGTATAACCTGTTTGATTTAAGTCAAATAAGTTTACTGTTAATACATAAACATGTAAGACTTTGTAAGTAATATTGTGTTGATATAATAACCAACATGAATTGGTTTCAACTTTTGATTGAAAATGAAACTGCCAAATCAGTGATGGTTTTCATTCCAGTTTCTAGCTTGAGTCTGTCGATTTAATTCCTCCAGGCACTCCGGTTTCCTCCCACTGCTAAAGACCCCCTACGTGCCTGCAAATTATTGAAATAAAATTAAACCATATGTTAGTCCCGAAATGACCTAGTTTGTGTCGAGTGGATGTTAAACCCCATTTCTCTCTCCCTCTCTGTCGATTTAAAATGATACCACGTTACCTATTTAGACTCATGTTGATTCAGATGAAATGCACATACATGTATGTATATTATACTACAGTATAGAGATATCAATTTTATGTTAGTTTTCAATCTGCAAGCCAATGACAAATATTTTGAACAGTACACATGAAATTTAAATCATATGGTACTGTTGACGAGATCGAATGGGAGTGCAGAAATCCAAATTGATCGAATTGAAATCAGGTGGCAGTTCTCAAAATTATTATAATAGTATTGAAATGACTTAATTTGGAGTGAAGGTTAATATCTCTAGAGCTTTCTCTGGGTGTTGGGTGGTCGTATGTACGTGCGTGTTACATCAGAAGGTCTTTGAGTCAACAGACTGTACATGTATGTGGCAAGGAGTAGAGTCACCTGGCCAATCTCGTGGGTTTTATGCAGCTTTACCCGTTTTCTCCCACTGCAAGCGAATTATGCAAATGAAATTGAATATTATGTTAGTCCTGAAATGACCTAGTTTGTATTGACTGGAATCAAACCCCACTTTTCTCTCTCTCTCTCTCTCTCTCTCTTCTCTCTCTCTCTCTCTCTCTCTCTCTCTCTCCAGGGACAAAGGATCTCTCTGGATAAAGGATCACCCCATTGAAGGACAGGTAATGAGTCACTAGTCATGAGTTAATAGATAATAATACTCTCTAGCTATGTGTATTAAAAAATATACTATTTATATTTACAGAGTAGTAACACCTCTTTTTGAAGTATTATCTCTGGCCAAACATACCTACACTAGTCTCTGAACTCTAGTCTCTTGTTGTACTAGGTAAGTAAAACTTATACAATGTATCATTCACTGTACATTACCTTAGATTAAAGGAGATAAATCGCTAACATTTAGGATCTAGAAATTGACACAAGTGGGTCGCAACACAAAACATGTAATACAGAGAAATATGATATGAATGTATATACACTGATTTACATTCAATTGTTTCCGTTTTTACTCTAATTTCAAATCAGTTATGTTCGGCGAAATAAGCCAGCAAAGTCAATTGATTGCAAATTCCTAGCATCTGGTTATTCCAGTCTACATAGAACTCTTGCTAGAACTCGGGCTGAAACGCATTATGGTACACGATTCGTGTACCAATGGTAAAATGTTTATTTTGTCTTAAATATTGGATATCAGAAGCCCATCTTTTTCTGGTAGGATCACATCGTCAATGTTGATTTAAATTGACAAATAATTTGTGTTTTCAATGTTGAAGATTTTAGAGGATATTGAGTTAGAGACTTCCGTGTAGCTACTTAGATGTCTACCTTTTAGATGGATGTCTGAATGGTTAGAAGGTGCCACTGCATCATAAAGCCTGTCATCGTGTCAACTGTGATGTGGTTTTGAATCCCAGATTGTACGTGACAAGGAGTAGGGGCGCCTTCTCAACCTCGTGGGTTTCCTCCGGGCACTCGGGTTTCCTTCCGCTGAACCCCTACACGCAAGCGAATTATTTAAATAAAATTATAAAACCCATTTCTCTCTCGCTCTTATTAAATACTTACTTGGTGTCAAGTTGGTTATTGGATATCTGGATATGTCTGTTCGAACAGACATTTTAATATTCATTAATATGCAATGTCTATAGAAAACTAATTAAAAGTAAGCAAGACTATTCTCTACATGTATCGTACAGTAGTGTACATTGACATAATCTGCTAAAATGGTCTCATCTTGTTAATTAATTAGTTCTTGTTTTATCTGCTAAATGGCTTCCATGTTTCTATATATATATATATTTAGATCTTTCATCTTGTTAATTAATTTGTTATTGTGTCATCTGCTGAAATGGCTTCCAAAGTGTTCATCTATATATTGCACCACATTTTTGTTAATTAATCATTACATGTATTTGCTGATAATGATACCTGTATGTGTATTGAAGCATAAATGTTAATAGAATTCAGAAGTAGTATAACCCATAATCTTGTATTACTTTAACCTAATCTAATCTGTGGAAGCGGACGTTAAAACACCATGTACATGTAGTACTTAACCAAATGAATTCTGTCCCGTGTATACATAAAAAAGTGTGCATGTAGAAGAACACTCGATAGTTGTAATTTAAAATAAGAGTAGGCCGTAGTGCCACTTTCCAGTCAATGTTTCCTTTATACATGTAGCCTAGTGAACGTTGTCTTCATTAGTTCAGTTGAAGTAGGACGTTGTCGTTAAAGCCTGTATTTCGCTTCTAAAGAATTCTGACTGTGACCTCCCTTTCTTTATCCACTCGGCAAACCTCGGAAGATTTCGGACAATCTAAACTCGGCTGTATGATGTATTCCGCCATATTGGAACTACTTTAAAGGTCCCGGATGAAACATGGCTGCGCCCATTCCGAACACAAGTTGGCGACCTATTTGGCTAGCGACCTATTCGACCGATCCAGCTGACGAAATTACACTTCTATTCTGAGCTAAAGGAATGGATAAAAAATAATATATTCTACTTTCATTTGATAGACATAACGTTGGATTTTATTGGTTGATAAATAGATGAGTTAAGGCGACTGTTGTCTCTATTCTAAATAGGTTTCCAAAGAACAGGTTGCAGCTCGATCGGTCGAATAGGTCGCTAGCTGAATAAGTTCCCAATTTGTGTAATAGCATCAAGTTTTCCTGTTAAAGTAAACCGGTAGCCGCATCGCAAATGTATTGGTGTAGGTACATGTACATATCACTTACTGTCATACCGCCGAGGCTAGATGTAGTTTACAGAATCTGCCGAGATTTGACGAGTGTTTCTTTATCGTGCTATACATGTACCATTGGTAGTCTGATCCCTGTTTCTCGAAATCTTAGCTAAAGATCAAATCCAAATATTAGTAAATAATTCAATTTAGATTGGCTAATCAATCTAATAATATCCATTCAAATTAGTAAAATTTGGTTTTTATTTTAGTTAAATTTTCGTAAAACACCCCCCTGATTGTTAGATAATCGATAATCGTACATTTAGGTGTCCAGACAAAGATTTACTCATTGTATGTTCACTTTCATTATGGTGGAGTAAGTACATCATATACATGTAACTGTTTTTTATACCCAATTTCACTTATAATTGTAACTTCACAGTTTCATAACCAAGTGATTCACATTTAATATTTGTCTTTACTTTAATTTACAGGAATTTAAAGATTGAAAATTTGGATTAACTGAAGGTTAAATCTCATGTTTGTAATTGGAGTAAAATCAACGAGCAACACTGTTTATAATTGTGATGTAGGAATAATTTCTAGTCAAATTCATCGGATCAACTGGATTCGATAAGTTCCAATTTAAAACAAACACATAAAAAAAAACCCACACCAATACCGATTTTGAGAATATGGAAGGTACTGTACCCAATGGAAATTGTAATGGGCATACAAATGGATATAAGGTGCGTAAAAATGGGCACGTTAATGGAATAAATGGAACCAATGGATTAAATGGTACCAACGGAAAAAAAATAAATGGCAAAAACGGAAACACATTAAAGGTGAATATTTTTTTTTTTTTTCTCTGTGAACCGTGTAAAATGACCAGGTTACAGGTATATTTCATGTGCCAGGGCTGCATCCATAAATAACATTAAACATACATTATGCAAGACTTAGCTTCAAGCAACCGGTAGGGTAGTTGCAATTATTGCAGACCTTTTGTCAAACCTTCTAAGGCTAATGTCTTTGCTCGCAATGGAGTAATTTGGATAAAATTTTCAAATTATTCATTTCACATTATCTATTTTCTAACTACTATAACACTAGGGACTGGGTATCATTCAGATTTGATGAAAAAAGGAAATAAACTGAGCTTAGCGTCTATAATCTAATAAACATATTCAGTTATTAGATTGCTGTCCAGAAAGTTAAATACCATCAAGATTCATCAAATACATGTAAGCCCAGTTTGTGCTACTGTTTAGTTTAAGAAACAACGTTTAGTTTTGACATTGGCCGGTCACCTCTGGCTTGCGGGTGTGGTTTCGATCCCTGGTGTGAGCGTATGTGGCATGGAGATAGAAGCACCGTCTCCACCTTGTGGGTTTCCTCCGGGTTCTCCGGTTTCCTCCCACTGCTAAAGACCCCTACGTGCAAGCGAATTATTGAAATAAAATTGAAACCATGTTAGTCCCAAAATGATCTACATGTAGTTTGCGTCGAGAGGACGTTAAACCACATTTCTCTCTCTCTCTTTCTTTTTGTCATCAAATATGAATGATACCCAGTCCTTAGTGTTATAAGAACGGTCAACTCTTTATTAAACTCTTAACAAATGTATATGATCACTCCTTACATAGAAAACACGATAGCGAGGCAGGTAAGATGCTGGTTGCTAGCCTCGGGGTTGCCTGTTCAATCCTTGCATTGGTCTAGAAAGTTCATCAGGATTTTCTGACGAGGTTTCCCTTCGTCAGTAGTGCCGGGAGCCGACCTGATGAGGACAGCTGTCAAGTCTTTCAGATGCAGAAAAACTGAGGTCCCGTGTATACAGTATACGTTGGTGTGCACGTAAAAGATCAGTTGAAATTAGGTATGAGTAGGACATAGTCCCTCAGTAGGACATAAACCTCAGTTCATTTCGCTTCTTACATACATGTATCTCAAGGGTCTCTGCTGTATTCACCGAAGGTGGTTGGGATGGCCTAGTGGTCTAGAGTGCGGCACTTCGACCACTAGCTGGCCGGTCACCTCTGGCTTGTGGCTGTTTTTTCAATCCCTGGTGTGGGTTACCTCTGGGCATTCCGGTTTCTTCCCACTGCTAGTGAATTATTGAAATTAAATTAAACCATATGTTAGTCCCGAAGTGACCTATTTTGTGTCAAGTGGACGTTAAATCCCATTTCTCTATCTCTCTGTATTCACCGAAAACTTGCTGGATTGTGTTTAAAATATGCTTCCTGTATTCGTGAGTGATTAGGATGGGCAACATCCATTATAAGTATAATAGCCTTGAGACTCTTCACCTGGGGGATTGGGAGAGAGGGAGAGAAATGGGGTTTAACGTCCACTCGACACTGACTAGGTCATTTTGGGACTAACATGATTACAATTTTATTTCAATTATTCACTTTAGCAGTGGGGCGAAACCGGGGTGCCCGGAGGAAACCCACGAGGTTGAGAAAGCACTCCTATCTCCATGCCACATACGCTCACACCAGGGATCATCGAAACCACAGGGGGATTGGGTGGCTGAATGGTTAACGTGGCGTGTTGCATCAGGATGTCTGTCATGTCATTGACGTCATGTCATTGAGTCAAGTAGCGTGTAATACTTGGATTATTTAATAAATGTAGGGTAATCTGTGTTTATTATTTCCTCAATTTATCTTTATTTACATATCAATCTTATCAGATAGGTTTGTTTGGGTTATCGTCTTATGTAAAGTGACTTGAAGTAACTAACACGGTACATCGTTATCAGAAACATCATCACGCCACAAAACATCAGCCTTACAAACCATAAGATTTATACTGATTTTACATGTATAAACCTTTCTAACCAGTTCTTCAAAATTTTGATAGCCAGTAATTTTTGTCATATTTATTTTTACACTGGAATATGCAAAATATCTGTTCAAAAAGATTTGACATTTTTTTTTACAAAATGGGTGTCAATTCCCTGAAGGTCGTCGGTCAAATCTTGTGGGTTTCCCCCAGGTTCTTCTGTTTCCTCCCGCTACTAAAAACCCCTAAGCGTAAGCAAATTATTGAAATACATGTAAGATGACCCATTTTGTGTGGAGGGGAGGTTAAACCCCATTTGTCTCTCTCTTTCTGTAATTAAATGTTAATGTAGAATGGGGTATATGCTACATACATTGTTTGAATTAGGTTTGATGACTGTTGATTCTATGGTTTCCTCCTATGTTAACGATCCCTACATGTACGTGGATTGAATTGAACCATGTGTTAGTCCCAAAATCACCTAGTTTGTGTCAAGTTGACATTTCTCTCTCTCTCGATGGAATAAATTGGTAGTCCGCATAAAAGATCCTTCGGCACCTGATTTGATGAGTAAAATGTGGAAAACGCTGCTGCCTGAGCCAAATTGGCGTGCACGTAAAAGAACCCTTGTCAGTTGGAATTCTATATAATAGTAGGCCATAGTGTCACCGCTTGGCAAAGATTCCCTCATACACGTAGCACACTGTAATCCCATCCAGTTTCCTCCCACTGCTAAAGACCCCTATACGCAAACTAATTAATGAAATAAAATTGAACCATATGTTAGTCCCAAAATGACTAATTTCTGTCTAGTGAACGTGAATCCTATCTCTTAAAAGAACGCTTAGAATGTTGAAATTAAGTTAAGACATGAATTAGTAGACTCCCATTTCATATCAGATCAACGTTTTTTTTTTTTCGATTACTATATTAAAAACTAACAGTTAACAGTGAATCATAAATGATATCTTAAAATAGACGAATTACACATGAACAGTAGGGTATGTGTAAAAGGGGCTGATAGTGATCTATATATAATGACTCAACAAGTTCTATACAGGTACATGTAGCCTATACATGTAAAGTATACCAGGGCCTAATGTATAGAGAGTTCAAAGTCTAGGTTCACTACTAATAAACAATCGGATTAAGCTATTACATATGCCTGGACTACATATACAGTGTACTTCTACTCTTATTCAACATTGCAGGCATATAGGACATGAAATCCCTTTTTATTTCATAAATAAATCTTGCATTACGGATTAGTCAAACTATGTGCATGTACACAATAACGTTATTCGATAAACATATCGTGATAATCAAAGTGTTGCAATACTGTATATAAAAGAAATATTAATAGAATTCGATCAAGTTTCATGACCTACTGGTTATATACATGTACATTTATAACAAAATCTATATACATTGTACCTGCAGACTGTTTCACATATCATACTGTAACCGTATTAAAAACATTGATCGTAAAATTAATTATAAAACTTATAGGAGCATTGTCTAAGAGCTAAATTTGCCTATTGAAATTCTTTCTTTAGGCCTTAAATCAGTGCTGAATTAACCATAAGGCAAATAAGGCACGTGTCTTAGGGCCAAAAAGTAAAAAAAAAAAAAGGCCTGTAGTGCCTTAGGGCCAGCCAAAACTCCAGGCCACAAAATACTAAAGTTAAAAAAAAATGGCTTGTAGTGTCATATTGGGTTGCATTCCACTCACATTGTGCAATTTGTGGTCGTAATCTACATGTACATGTAGCTAGGCAGTGACTGGGAATATATAGGCTACTTATAGTAAATACAGTACTCTCAATGTTCTGAATTTATAATAAATTTTCTGTTGCTAAATTTAACTTAATTCCTTTTGTCAGTGAGCCCATCATATCTGTATTTTCAGGCCACCTATCAAAATGTGCCTTAAGACCAGCAGAGCCTTAACACTAGGGAGCAGGTATCGTCCTGATTTTACGAAAAAGGGAAAGAAACTACCCTTACCGTCGAGAATCTAATACGGAGGGGGGGGGTGTGATGGCCTAGTGGTCTAGAGTGCTGCGTTTTGACCTCTAACAGGCTGGTCACCTCGATCCCTGGTGTGAGCGTATGTGGCATGGAGATAGGGGTGCCTTCTCAACCTCGTGGGTTTCCTCCGGTTTCCTCCCACTGCTAAAGACCCCTACGTGCAAGCGAATTCTTGAAATAGAATTAAATCATATGTTAGTCCCGAAATGACCTAGTTTGTGTCGAGTCAACGTTAAACCCCATTTCTCTCTCTCTCTCTCTCTAGAATCTAATACATGTATCCAGTTAATAGATTGCTGACTAGAGTGTGTTAAATGCCATCAAGATATCAAAAAACGCCCAGTTTGTGCTACTGTGTAAATTTCGAAACGCTGTTTAGTTTTGACCTAGATCGTCTACTTTACGACCGTTCAGTTTCTCGGGATGGATTTAGAAATGAACACTACCATTTAGATTTAAAAGGGGTTTAGTTTTTAGACACAGCATTTATTTTTCTGGACGTTTGATATTGATAACACAAGGTGTTCAGATTTTACGCCAAATAACGACTTCACCGAGAGCCGTCAGTGTGGTGGTATTACAGGCCTAGAAAATAATAGATTATTAAAATTTAAAGGTACATGTGCATGCATATTTGGTGTCAGTACAGTATGAAAAAAACCTTGATTGTTCATGATAACAATAGAATGATTATATCACATGAGATCAGACCACCTGATACAACGTGTATCAGCATTGATAAATGTCATTTTCGTTTTTATCCAAGATTAATTTTTATTATGTAATAATAGTCTTTCAGTTAAATTATTTTCCTGTTCTGTACAAATGTATCACAGTGAATGGGTGGCAGAAAGGTTAGAATGTGCCTGTTGTATCATAACGTCTGTCATTGTATCAACTGATGTGGTTTTGATTCCCCGGTTTCACATGTACATGACGAGTAGGGTCACCTGTCCAACCTTGTGAGTTTTCTGCGGGTCCCACTGCTCAAGACCCATACTGTACATGTATGTGCAAACAAATTATTGAAATAAGATTAAACCATGTGCTAGTCCCAAAATGACCTACAGTTTGTGTCGAGTGGACATTAAACCCCATCTCTCTCTCTCTCTCTCTCTCTGTCTCTCTCAGGTTATCAGGTTACATGTACATGTATTATTTCCCTGTATCAGCAAATTATTTCGTGGAGTTTTTTAATTGACTCATCCTGACCATTATAAGCTAAATGTACAAGAACAAATATTACATACATGTACATGTACCATTAAATACATTATATATACATGTACAGTTACATTACATGCTTGTACAATATTATTTAATATATTCATGTACCATTAAATACCAGTACATTATAAGATACATGTAGGTACATTGTTATTACATCAAATACTGGTACGATATTATTACATTTACTGTACTTACATACTGGTAAAATATTATTACAATTGCATTACAAACTAGTACAATATTATTACATTACATACTGGTACAATGTTATTATGTACATTACATACTCGTACAATGTTATTACATTTACATTACATATCGGTACAATATTATTTACATTACATACTGGTACAATATTATTACATTACTTACCAGTACAATATTATTACATTTACATTACATACCAGTACAATATTATTACATTACATACCGGTACAACATTATTACATTTACATTACATTTTTCAATGTTATTACATGTACTTGTTGGTGCATGCAAAAGACCCTTGATATTTAGGTAGCTGTGGTGGCTCAGTGAGTAAGATGTTGGCTTGTTAACCCAGAGGTCTCAGGTTAGCACTGGTGTTGGCCATGATTGTTTATCAGGATTTTCTGTCGTGGTTCCTCTTTGTGGTACAGGTCAGAGGGAAACATATTCGTTCGGATAAAATTAACAATCAGAGGTCCTGTGTACACATTTGGTTTGCATGTAAAAAATCCCTTGGAGTTTGAATTTGATACAAGGGTACACATGTAGATGTAGGCAGTAGCGCCTCTGGGCAAAATTTCCCTCATGGCTCACTTCATTAACCCATTTGGAGTAGACAACAGGACATGGTTTCGAATCCACGGCTGTAGGTAACGAGGAGTAGGGTCGCCTGTCCATCATCGTGGGTTTCCTCCGGGTACTCCGGTTTCCTCCCGCTGCTAAAGACCCCTATGCGCAAACAAATTATTGAAATAAAATTAAAGCATATGTTAGTCCCCATTTCTCTCTCTCTCTCCGCTTGGTGTATGCAAGAAGGACGTTACATCTGTTTTCATTTCATTTTGTATTACATCACATACAGTATTTGAATATAACATGTATATTTTTTCTTTTCAGAACTGGAGAGATGATTTCCACGAGTCATTTGAAGAAACACCATTAGTGGTGGCCATCTTAACATATCTTAGTTATGTGATTATTGTTGTCATCGGTTACATTCGAGATAATTTACGATACTTGGGATTAGAAAAAGACAAATGTCTCAACGAACCTAAAATTGAGGTAAGTTTATTTAACTCTCTGTAATAATCAAGACTGGAAAGAAGGCAGAATCAGACAGTATCAGACACAATCTGGGGCTTTTTAAAACATAAGTCTTCTGGTCTATGCTCATTTAATTATGTTAGTTAATATTTTGGTCAAGTGATCGATAGACTTTTGGCAATGGAATGTTAAAAGGGTTATTTCTTAATAACATGTATCCAAAAGATTGAATTGTTTTTTGAATGTGATAAAAGTCCCTCAGTGTTTAAAGATGGATTGGGTCAATTTAAGTCCTGTGTTGCGCTTGTGTTAAGGTTATAAGTGGTGAATAGGGGGGTTGGGATGGCCTAGTGGTCTAGAGTGCGCGCTTCGACTTCTAGCTGGCCGGTCACCTCTGGCTTGCGGCTGTGGTTTCGAGCCCTGGCGTGAGCCTACAATGTATGTGGCATGGAGATAGGGGCGTTTTCTCAACCTCGTGGGTTTCCCCCGGGCACTCCGGTTTCCTCCCACTGCTAAAGACCCCTACGCGCAAGTGAATTATTGAAATAAAATGAAACCATATGTTAGTCCTAAAATGACCTAGTTTGTGTCGAGTGGACGTTAAACCCCATTTCTCTCTCTCTCTCTATACATGTAAGTGGTGAATAACTGGTGTCCTTTTTATGCCTTAAATTAAACACACATTATGTAAGAGGTAAATCTGCCTATTGCAGATCTTCGTTTAGGCCTGGAATGTTATCTAATTTATTAACATTAATTAACATAGCCAGACCATAATCAACTCTCGATTACATCGCTAGCATTGGATCTTTGGTGGATAAGTAGTGGGTCAATTTGACTGAAATTTTCAGCAAACTGCCTTTACATTATCTGGCTTTTAACCATTATAGTGAAACTGTCAACCCGTTATCTAATATCTCCCATAATGTATCTTTATCCTGAGCCCCTCAATTTAACACTAGTGTTTACACCAATGCATACACTAGTTTAATACCAGTGTTAACACTAATGGAAAATATACAAAAAACACGTATAGTACAACACTAATGTCAGTTTTAAATATTCCACCTTTTAGCTTCCGTCCTAAGCATTCAATTTTTGGGGGGATTGCTATCATGTTGCAGATGTGAACAATTGGCTGGTTTACCTTATTACCAGTAAGGTTTATGCACAGTGTATAGATTAGACATGAAATCCTCTATGGTTGCATATTGTTTAAAAACCACTTGGATGCAATTTTATGAATCTGTCCGAAATATAAAAAGACTCAAGCGATTTCATGTCTACATAAATGACAAATGCTCCTCTTGCAGTCCAGGATGGAGCCACTGACAAGGACATCTGTCTAGTCTTGCGGATAGGACGAAAAAACAAGGTCCTGTGTACACATTGACATTCACATAAAACTCCACTTAACATATACCGGTGTGGAATTCGATATAGTGCCGCTGTCCGGGCATAATTTCACCCATAGCACACTGTGTGGCATATGCTCGTTTTCATTAGCCCAGTTTGGAGCAGAACAGTAGGACGCTAAACCCCATTTCATTTCGGCATCTTCTCAACCTCGTGGGTTTCCTCCGGGCACTCCGGTTTCCTCCCACTGCTAAAGACCCCTACGCGCAAGCGAATTATAGAAATAAAATTAAACCATATGTTAGTCCCGAAATGGCCTAGTTTGTGTTGAGTGGACGTTAAACCCCATTTCTCTATCTCTCTCACTCTCTCCATTTCATTTCATGTGTTCAGCATTAAAGCAATTGATTAAACCATTGTGAATGGTGTGTATGTGTACAGTGTAGTGTTTAACAAAAGATAATGTTGTTTAAGTGTGTCGGATAAAATAAATCATTCGGTTTGTTTCAATACCATTAGAGTATTTATTTAGTCCTCACTGTGTGTAAACTGCGGTAATCTAATGTATTGACGTCTAATGTATTTGAGAGATCTTTATTATTGTACCTCGTTTAGATAAACCATTTATTATTGGCCTAAATGTGTTTTACTTGGTTGGTTAAAAAACATATTTTACCCTGTTAGATGTGTTTAACCTGGTTAGATATGCTTTACTTGGTTAGATGTGTTTTACTCGTCATTATACCTTGTTTAAATAAACCATTTATTATTGGTCTAAATTTGTTTTACCTGGTTAGATTCGTTTTACATGTACCTACATGTAGTTAAAAAAACGTATTTTACCCAGTTAGATGTGTTTTACTTGGTTAGATGTGTTTAACCTGGTTGCACCCGTTTAACCGGGTTAGATGTATTTTACCTTATTAGATGTGTTTAACTTGGTTAGATGTGTTTAACCTGGTTAGATGTGTTCTACCTGGTTACATGTGTTTAACCTAATTAAAAAATGTATTTTACCTGGTAAGACGTGTTTGACCTGGTTAGATGTGTTTGATGTTTTTATTGACAGTTTGAAACTGATGATGGTTATAAAAGTAGATACTCTAATATACAACAGATGATACAAGATGGAAGTCAGGTATTGATTGATTCAACTGCTCGGCTATTTACAATAGACGACTATTGCCAGCTCGTTAATTTCATTCAGTTGATTCAGTCTGTAATTGCACAAACATTTGAGTTGCCAGAGTATCATATTGTTGTTTTCTAACTTCTAAAGAGTTGGAGTGTTTTCGATTACTCAGTTGCTGTATGAGACAGGGAGTAGGGTTGCCTGTCCATCCTTGTGGGTTTTTGTCTGGGTCCGCTGGTTTACTCCCACTGTTAAAGAGCCCTGCGCACAAGCAAATTATTGAAATATAATTGAACCATATGTTAGTCCCAAAATGACCTGGTTTGTGTTGAGTTGTTGTTTAACCCTTATTCTCTCTCTCTCTCTCTCTGTTTTAAAGAAAAGGATGAGATCAATGAGGCATAGCATAAATTTGAGAAGATTGTATGTTTCCTAACTTCAGTTGTCAGAATTTCTAAATTAACATACAATTAGTACAATAAATGACTGACAATGGATGATATATTCCCCAAAAGATTCCATTATCAGTAGGCCTATAATACATGTATATATGGTATTATCCGATTGAGGGTTCATTGTAAACTAAACCTGTATTTATTCACAGTATTTCCATAATAATAATAACTAATACCAGGTTATAATATACCCCAGTGCTACTACCGGGACGTATACCTACATGTACCTAGATCTATTGTTGATTAGATATTATATTACATGAATTTACCTACAAATATAAGATTGGATATGATACTACATGTATGTATATGGATATATATCTACACTTAAGTATATTCTAGGGTTGTAGACTATTTACAAGTATTAAATCACTACTTTATCTAAGGTCTACAATCTAGCAAATAAATTCTACCACTAAAAAAAAAAAGAATGTTTGCTTTATACCACTACCCAAATATAATGTCAGTAACTAATCTGTCTTTTTTTTGTTATCCATTAAGTCATGTGTGATCCCTACTGAATGTACTGTAAGGTATACAAATACCCTAAAGGCCACATCAGTTTAATTTTCTCTTCTTAAGGGTCGGGAGGGGGGGGGGAAGCCTTGGATCGCCGAATGTGCGCACTGTATCATAAAGCCTGTCATTGATTCAACTGTTGTGGTTTCAATTCGCCAGTTGTATGTGACAAGGAGTAGGGTAGCCTGTCCAACCTTGTGGGTTTTCTACGGGTCCTCCCATTTCCTCCCACTGCTAAAGACCCCTACGTGCAAGCGAATTATTGAAATAAAATTAAACCATATGTTAGTCCCGAAATGACCTAGTTTGTGCCGAGTGGACGTTAAACCCTGTTTCTTTCCCTCTCTCTCCATGGTCTAGAAGGAACCGTGGCTAAGTGAGTAAGATGTTGGCTCATTTGTCGGGATCCCAGTGCTGTCCAAGAAAGTTCATTAGGATTTTCCGGCATGATTTCCGTCTCCTCCGCGATGCAGGATCCAGGCCTGACAAGGACAGCTGTCTAGCTATAATCAATTCACAAAAAAAAACTCAAATGACAATTAAATTTAAGGGACTGGTAAATTGACAAAAATGTGAACATCTTGGTCGATGGTTTTTACATGTACACCAACTTGTCCTCGATACTTGAAATAAGTACTTGAAATAAAAATATGATACTGGATTATTTAAAGAGATTTTATTCTATTTTGACTCTGTATTTACATGTACACAATATTTTGACTCTGAATTTACATGCACACAATATATTGAGTCAAAGGTTAACAAGTATCAAAGGTGCAACAAATTAAACCCTGCTAACTCTAGCAATGAAATACTCCGGTTTCATCGAAAGAAATAAAATGAAATTTGTCATGTCCTACCTTTCTGTAATGACTAGGAGGATAATAAAAAAACGGTTCATTGAAAAACAAACGAGACCTACTTGTCGGCCTTCTCAACCTTGTGGGTTTCCTCCAGGCACTCCGCTTTCCTCCACTGCTAAAGACCCCTACGCTCAAGCGAATTATTGAAATAAAATGAAACCATGTGTTAGTCCCAAAATTACCTAGTTTGTGTCGAGTGGAAGTTAAACCCCATTTCTCTCTCTTTTCTTGTCGGTCTACTGAAGTTTTTAGAATGAAATAAAATCTGATTAACATCCTACTGTTCTCTGCTCCGACTCAGGCTAATGAAGACGCGCATACGCCATACACATCGGCCCATACAGCCTACTCATTTCCAATTACAACTAGGCCAAGGACTTTTTTTTACGTGTATGCCAGTTTGTTTATAGGACCTCAGTTTTCCTTCGCATCTGCACGACTACACACGGAACTTCTTTCCAAATATTAAGGGCAGTTTGTTTACATTGCGGCAATTTATTTTTTTGATATCAGTTGATTATGACAAATAAATACCGTCGATTTTACAATTAAATTACACTGAGTCCTGTTGTGTGACAAATAGCGACTGCTACTCCAAATTATTTGTTGTGGCCATTTCCAACAAAAAAACAACACGTTAATTGTGTACAGTCAAACCATCACCATGCCTGTATTTGTTACATTTATTCATGCTAGAAGATACGGGGCTACCTGTGTCGCTCCATAAAAAAAACATCTGTCTTTGTTATTTTTTTTCATTTCTACACTTCAATCGTTCTCGTTTATCCTTCTCAAGTATAGTGGAACATCGCAGAAATTGCAAGATAGTGACAAACAATATATATATTCAAATAAATAATTACCAAAAATAATGTTATTAGATTTTACACTGAAATAAAATGAGCATGGAGATTGCAGCTTGTGATAACGGCGAATAATTACAAAATAATGTTATTTACAGACTGTCACTGTGAATGCATTAGTGAAGGATATTCGAATGACTAATTACAAAATAACATTACTTACATGTACATACATTCATTGAGAGAAAACTCACGATGAATATGCAGAGAAATTGATAATTGTGAGTGTGAGCACAGATGTTGCCTTTTTTTTATTTGATTGTAATAATCATTGTTCTTGTTATTCTATAAACTGTTGAGTCGAGTCTTCAAGTTGACTGGTCTCGTGTATTGAATGTATCGAGTTGTAGTCTTGGTTCAGCTCTAAAAAAGGGGTTCCCTAGCTACCTTCTCACTATTTCTCGGCCAAAGGGCCACTAAGATTAACTAAGCCTGGGTGGCGCACTGGACAGGAAACAAACAGCAATTTATTGTTATTATTGAGGGAAGAGGGTGGCACAGATGGACCAATATTGTCTATAATAATAATTGTGACTGTTGTTTGTCTGTTTTAGGGGCGCCTTCTCAACCTTGTGTGTTACCTCCGAGCACTCCGGTTTCCTCCTACTGCTAAAGACCCCAATGCGCAAGCGAGTTATTGAAATATAATTAAACCATATGTTAGTCCTGAAATGACCTAGTTTGTGCGAGTGGACGTTAAACCCCATTTATCTCTCTCTGTTTGTCTGTTTACCTGTCTGTACACTGTTGGCGGCTACACAACAAGGGCTATCCTGAGACTAAAATTTGATGTATAGTAGGGGCAGCTCGGACCGGGTAGTAACATAGGTCTGGTGGCGTTGCACTACCACTTCCAGTTTCAGTGTTAAACCAACTTCCGGTTCATGGCTATACCTGTGCTATGTCGCGTCAATCGATAGTTCGAAATAAGACTAGCCAATATTATCACTGTCAAAGCAAAATTCCCGCTTAGTCTTAGTACACTGTATGGTACATTATTTAGTACCCTGTATATGATACACTATATTTCCTTAAGAATCTTCTTCAGGATTTTTCAATGTAGTACCCCTTTGTCAGTTGTGCCGAGCAGAGGCCCTGCAAAGGGACAACGTAGAGTCATTCGCATGGGAAAAAAAAGAGACCGTGTGTAGGCATTGGCATTCATATGAAAAATCCATGGCAGTTGGAATTCAATATAAAAAGTAGTACATGCCGCAGTTTGGTCAAAAGTTCCCTCATAGCACACTGTATGCCTACATGTACAGTATATTCATTAGCCCAGTCAAGAGTAGAACAGTAGGATGTTTAACTCTATTTAATCTTATTTCAGTAAGAACATCTGCCTGGTACACGTTTTATTTCTATGACATAAATCAATATAAATGAATGATATTTTCTCTGTATTTAAGAGAATGATCAGTGTTATTGTTACATAAAGATAACAATGTTTCTTAATTAAAGATGAATATACCATGAACTGTAATGAGTCATATTTACGGTTATATACATGTATCATTACTGCTCTCATTAGATAATTATCATTATTTCTTTAGTGGGGGTGGTGGATGGTTAGCACATGCGTGCTGTATCATAAAGCCTGTCATATAATCAACTGGCGTGGTTTCGAATCCCCTTTCTTTTTCTCTGGGTCCTCCAGTTTCCATTCACTGCTCTCTCTCTCTCTCTCTCTCTCTCTCTGTCTCTCTCTCCCTGGTGTTCGATCCCTGCATTGGCCGAGAAAGTTCATCTTGATTTTCCGGCGTGATTCTTCTTGTCAGTGATGCAGAAGGAGGGCCTGACAAGGACAGCTTCCTAGTCGTTCGTATGGGACGAAAAACCGAGGTGCCGTGTACACATTGGAGTGCACGTATAAGATCCCTTGGCAGTTGAGTCTTCTTGTCAGTGATGCAGAAGGAGGGCCTGACAAGGACAGCTTCCTAGTCGTTCAGATGGGACGAAAAACCGAGGTCCTGTGTACACATTGGAGTGCACGTATAAGATCCCTTGGCAGTTGGAATTCGATATAAGAGTAGGCCATAGTGCCGCTGCCTGGACAAAATCTCCCTCATAGCACACTCTATGGCGTATGCCCGTCTTCCATTAGCCCAGGTTAGGTGCAAAAGAGTAGGATGTTAAACCCCATTTTATTTCAATTATAACTGATATGAAAGAATTGATGATCATTATGTGTATATCAGTTAATGAAGCTGTGAATGACGTTATATCATCTCTGTTCAGGGAGTGATTGCGGCAGAGTGAGTAAGGATTGCACAAACTGATCTCGCAGTGAATATTCGCTTGGCCGCTACAATCACTGATAAGCATGACATCGACGAGGCTTAATAAGTACGGCATATTAACTTTTTTACTCTGACAAATTAAATTCTCAAACATTTTTTTGAGACAAAAGAAAAATAAATAAAGACGTCTGAAGTATTTGTAGTTAAAAAATATTTCCTATTTTATTTAGTGTAAATGGGTATTAAAATGAGTAAAATGCATCATTTTGCCTGAAGCAGTTGGGTGTTATGTAAACATTGCACGAGCCGTTGAGCCAATGACTACGGCGCGTGCAGTCAACGCACATGTTCTGGACAGTCATATGTTACAGAGATAATTCGTAAGTAATTCTCTGTGAAACAGATTGAGGATTGCAATGGAGCGATTGGGGCTGGGGTGAGTAAGGATTGCTAACTTGGATTTCTGGGATTCCATCCTCGTGTTGTTAGGTTGGATAGCTGAATGGTTAACACATGCGCATTGTACTGTAAGGTCTGTCATTGAGTTAATTGGCATGGTTTTGAGGAGTAGGGTCGACTGTCAAACCTCATGGGTTTCTCTGGGTCCTCCGTCCGGTTTCCTCCCATCAATAATTATTTCGTGTTGTATATTATGTTGTCATCGGACCAATCACAATTATTTCATGTTTTGAATTATGTTGCCAAATGCTTCCAGTTCCCCATCCATTGATAATAAAGATCTAATTATTATTATATATGCCTGCACAGTTTTTATTGCATTTGTTTAGTGTTGGTGTGCAGTATGGCACATGTAAGTGGACAAATGCAATCGATATTCAGTTTTCCGTGATCTCCCATTCTGGAGTTAACCCCCTTCCATCAGTATATTACAAATATGACAAAGGCTAGAGTTTATAACAGGTTTGCTCCGTCTTGCAAACTTCAGAGGTTTCTATTTTTCTTTCAGATGAGTTGCTGTCAAGACGTAGCCGTTGTTTTGGTGTATTTCCACAATTTGGATGTTTTTGTTTTTTTGTTTGTAAATTGTCATGGTTATTAACAATAATACCTATGGGACTGCATGTATATGATTATAATTCAATATATTTTCTCTATTTTTTTCAGGGTTTTGTACCCCTATATCAAAGTTGGGAGAATTTCTACAAAAGAAACATGTACAATAGAGTGGGTGATTGTTGTAACAGACCTATAGGAAGTATAGCAGGGGCCTATATGGACGTACTAGAGAGAGATTCTGAAGATTTTAATAGAACATTAGAGTAAGTTTTGTTATTGTAACAATAACCAGTCTGTTGCACATAGGGAGGGTAATGGCACAGCTAGATCTGGGTGTTGGATCCACCTCCCTCTAACAAGGTGTCTAATCTATATTAAAATACACAACACCAGCCTGTAATAAAACATTTGCTTATTTACTGAGGTAAAAATATTATGTGACATCAAATGGTGTTTTAAAAATGTAAGCCAGAGAGACTGAAAAACAAAGCATCGCTAAAGTTAGACTACATTTTCACTTTACAGTCACACTTTTTGCATATGGTTTGTCATTGAGTCAACTGGTGTGGTTGTGACTCCTGCTAAAAGTCCTCAATACGGAAGAAAATTATTGAATTGAAATTGAACCATATGTTGGTCCCAAAATGACCTAGTTTGTGTCGAGTGGACGTTAAACCCCATTTCTCTCTTTTCTTTTTTCATTACACAACTTGATAGTGCCTGATGAAGACTAGAAAAAATGTTGCTGTAATTAATAAAACCTATTATATTTATTTATGGTGATTATATATTATATATATAAAAAAGTATAACTGGCAATTTCGGAGTTCATCGTATATTATCTTTAATTTTAGATTAACAGGGAAGAAAATACCTGCTATGAATTTTGGTTCGTATAATTATTTGGGATTTAGTGAGAATGATGGGCCATGTGCTGCTACCGCTGTGGAGAGAACAACATCTACTGGTATTGGAGTCTGTAGTTCACGACAAGAACTTGGTAAGTTGTACTCATTCACAGAACGTGATCCTAGCAATGGATCATATAACTTTGACGGCAAAGAAAAGAGGGTCTGGCTGCCGCACGCCCAAGAACTAGTTAAGTTGAACTCCACAGCTTCTCATTCATTTAAATTAATCCTTCTGATATGAAGGCAAGAAAAAGTGTGTATAAATGTAAATAATGGTGGTCACCCCAAGAATTAGCATCCTGTCCCAACATACGAAGAGCTACATGTATTCACAAGACTTAGACAGTTATGGAGCCTTGGTTTTGGACGGTTTCTCGCTGTCCAAACACCAGTATGAGCTTCATCAATAATCTCAAACTTTCTTAGAGAGACTGGGATATTAGATATTTGCATGTACCAATTGCCGAAGCGTTAGTATCTCAAGTGGGTAAGACGCTGGCTCACTACCCTGGCGGTCTCATGTTCTATCCCTGCATTGGCCGAGAATGTTCATCAGTTTTTTCCGACATGGTTTTCCCTTGTCTTTGGTACAGAACAGAGGGCCTGACAAGGACAGCTGTCTAGTTGCTCGGGTGGGTTGAAAAACCGAGGTTCCGTGAACACATTGTACACATTGGCGTGCACGTAAAAAAATCCAGTGGCAGTTGAAATTTGATATAAAGAGTAGGACATAGTGCCGCTGCCCGGGCAAAATTTCCTCTGTTTAAAAGTACCAGGAGCCAAAGGGTTAACATCAAAGTGAAAGATTCTCTTGAACTAAAACGCTTTTGTCTATAAGTGCTAAAATGATAACATAATGATATAGTCTGTTGTATATTTTTGTTTTTAGGTTATTTGGAAATTCACAGAGAATTGGATGAATTAACAGCAGAATTTCTGGGAGTAGAAGATGCTATCACGTTTCCCATGGGTTTCGCTACCAACTCCATGAATATTCCCTGTTTTATGGAACCGGTGAGTAGATTGAGTGTGAGATTAGATTGTATGGACATCCAGGGGGATATCTAGGGCCAATTTGGTTCCGGAAAACGCATAGGTGCCCAAATTATTTTATGCTCAAATTCGATGGTGAAACAAGTCAAGGATAGAGATTTTATTACCAAACTTTGTTTTTATAAGAAAACAGCAGCGTGGTTCAAATCTGCCTTGAATCACATTTAAATACGCTATACTATGCCTTAAAGTTTAAAGATACTTTATGAGAGATTAGATAAAGATCATTGTTATTAAAGTTGGCACAATAAGAAAACATAGTCTTGATTATCCATTTCATGTTTAAATCACGAATAAAAGTTGCACAGCAAAACAGATCCTAATCCAACAGCCTTAACATCGAGATTTGATTATTGTATGGATATGTTAATTAATGTCTAATTAATAATTTATATAGCATGACAGACCTAAAAAAAACCAAACCTATAATAGGTATATTTAGCTCTTGCATAATGTAGTTTTAATTCCCTCTTGATGTTTAGTAGCCCAGTATAGAGGAGCAGTAAACCAATAGGATGTTACAAATTCATTTCATTGGATTTGTGTTCCATCCCTGCATTGGCCGAGAATGTTCATCCAGATTATCTGGCATGGTTTCCCAGAGGGACAGCTATATAGTCCTTGGGATGGTACAAAAAACCGAGGCCTGTACCCATTGGCGTGCACGTAAAAGATCCCTTAGCAATTGGAATTCGATATTAGGCCGTAGCGCCGCTGCCGGGCAAAATTTCCCTCACAGCACACTGTACATGTATGGCATATGCCCATCTTTATTAACCCAGGTTAGCAGCAGAAGAGTAGGACGTTAAACTCCATTTAATTTTATTTTATTTGACTTGTATTTCAGGGTTGTCTGTTATTAAGCGATGAGTTAAATCATGCTTCGTTAGTTCTAGGATCTAGATTAACTGGTTCAGCCATTAAAGTCTTTAAACACAACAGTAAGTTACTCATTTTCTTTCTTTAATTGGGGGGTTGGGATGGCCTAGTGGTCTGAGTGCCGCGCTTCGACCTCTAGCTGGCTGGTCACCTCTGGCTTGCGGCTGTGGTTTCGAACCCTGGTGTGAGCGTATGTGGCATGGAGATAGGGGCGCCTTCTCAACCTCGTGGGTTTCCTCCGGGAACTCCGGTTTCCTCCCACTGCTAAAGACCCCTACGCGCAAGCGAATTATTGAAATAAAAGTAAACCATATGTTAGTCCTGAAATGACCTAGTTTGTGTTGTGTGGACGTTAAACCCCATTTCTCTCTCTCTCTCTCTCACTTTCTTAATTCTACATCCACATGGGAATGGGATCATTTTCTTTCTTTAATTCTACATCCACATGTGAATGGGATCATTTTCTTTAATTCTACATCCATGTGGGAATGGGATCATTTTCTTTAATTCTACTTCCATGTGGGAATGGGATCATTTTCTTTCTTTAATTCTACTTCCACATGGGAATGGGATTATTTTCTTTAATTCTAAATCCACGTGGGAATGGGGTTATATACATGTATTTGTGTGAACACAATTATCATCCAATCTTTTTAAAAAGTGTTTTGAATTCCCGGTTACAGTGACAAGGAGTAGGGTCTTCTGTACAACCTTGTGGGTTTTACCCTGATCCTCCGGTTTCCTCCCACTGCTAAAGACCCTTATGTGCAAGCGAATTATTAAAATAAAATTAAACTATATGTTTGTCCCGAAATTACCTTGTTTGTATCGAGTGGAGGTTAAACCCATCTATCTCTCTCTCTCTCTCTCTCTCTCTCTCTTCTCTCTCTCTCTCTCTCTCTCTCTCTTCAGAATTGTGAACTATATACTCCAGTTCTATTACTAAATGCCATTGAAACAATTTATTTCTTCTATTGTAGATATGGAGGATTTGGAGAAGAAACTAAAAAATGCTGTTGTAGAAGGTCAACCTAAAACACACCGACCTTGGAAAAAAATACTCATAGTGGTGGAGGGGATTTATAGGTTGGTTTTCTTATCGTAACTTTAGCAGACATTCATCATGTAGGGGAATGTGAATGCCTTGTACATTACAGGCATTCATCGAGTTAGGGAATGTGAAGGCCATGCAAACTTCAGGCATTCATCGATTCAGGGAATGTGAAGGCCATGCACACTTAATGCATTCATCGATTCAGGGAATGTGAAGGCCATGCAAACTTCAGGCATTCATCGATTCAGTGAATGTCAAGGCCGTGCACACTTCAGGCCTTCATTGTTTTAGTGAATGTGAAGGCCATGCACACTTCAGGCATTTATCGTACTGTGAACTTTGAATCTCAAAATGAAATATATGTCCAAAACTGATTGATTCTCATTCAAATTGCACCTCTGGCTTGTGGCTGTGGTTTCGATCCCTGGTGTGAGCGTATGTGGCGCCTTCTCAACCGCGTAAGTTTCCTCCAGGCACTCCTGTTTCCTCCCATTGCTAAGGACCCCTATGCGCAATCAAATAATTGAAATAAAATTAAACCATATGTAAGTCCTGAAATGACCTAGTTTGTGTTGAGTGGACGTTAAACCTTTCTCTCTATCTCTCTCTCTCTCTCTCTCTCTCTCTCTCTCTCTCTTTTTTGTTGTGTTTATTTACTCAGCTAAATTTAGCCAGTATACATGTACATTTGTGAGGAGTTGTGGGTGTACTCCACCTTTTGTGGTCTAAGGGGAGATAATAAGGACATAAAACTTAGTTGTCTCCCCTGAAATGTTAAAAGAAAGATGCATTAATGCCACATATAAAAAATAAGATAGTTCGCTAATACAAGAAGGCCATTTTTGTTACCCATTCACAGATGAGAAGGAATAAGATCGCCATGGATAGTCTCCTGATTTTTTTATGCATTTTTTTTTTTTCAGTATGGAAGGGTCCATTGTTTGTCTTCCAGAGATTATACGACTCAAGAAGAAATATAAAGCATACGTATATTTAGATGAAGCTCACAGTATCGGTGCCTTGGGACCTCGAGGTCGTGGGGTCACAGATTATTTTGGTATTCATCCATCTGAGATTGATATTATGATGGGAACTTTTTCCAAAAGTTTTGGTGCGTCTGGTGGATATATAGGGGGTTCAAAGGTAATATTTTTTTGCTATTTGATGTTTATTTCATGCAATGTGTGGGTAAGATTCCTGCATTGGCCGAGAAAGTTCATTAGGTTTTAAGGTGTGGTTTCCCCTTGTCAGTGGTGCAGGACGGAGGGTCTGACCAAGACAGCTGTCTAGTCATTTGGATGAAACAAAAAACCAAGGACCCTTGTATACATCAGCAATATTCACGTATTGCATATGCCCGTCTTCATTAGCCCAGTTGAAGCCGAACAACGATCATTTTATCGACTATCTTGCATTACTATTAGACATGTACATGTACCATATGATTGAAACGCCCGATCAGTAGAAACAGGCAGCTCAAGCCAATTATAGAATGGGTGGTTGGGTGGCGAATGGTCTAAGTAGTGGGCTTTAAATCGTAAGGTCTGTCATTGAGTTGATGTCTAGCTTGTGTAGAACAAGGAGTAGGATCCCCATGAGAGAGTGAGAGAAAGAAATGGGATTTAATGTCCATTTTGCACAAACTGTTATTTCGGGACTAACACACGGTTCAATTTTATTTTAATAATTCGCTTGCGCGTGGGGGTCTTTAGGAGTGGAATGGTGGACCCGAAGAAAACACACGAGGTTGGATTATTTCCTGAAGCATAGATTTAAAAAGTTTGTGGGGTTTTTTTTTCAGGCTATGGTAAATTATCTTCGAGCTAACTCGTACTCCATCGTATATTCGTGTTCGATGTCTCCACCTGTTGCACAACAAATCATCAGTTCTATGAGAACTATCATGGGAAAGAACGGTAATAATGATGGTAGGTACAGCTCAGCATATTCCCTTTACATTATCCTTTATCTAATCTCAATAAATAATCAAAGAGTACCAGTTTTTAACAATTATAGTGAGAACTACCAGCTCGTCATCTAATCTCCCATAATGTATCATTAATAAATCAATGAGTACATATTGGCATGTATAGTACTTTTGAAATGACCAAGTGTGATGTGTCTTGTCCGTGGGTTATATTCTTAGATTTCTAGGAGGGACAGGACTGTTGGAAGTGGTGGTCAAGTGACCTCAGATGATGTCCTGAAACTCTGGGGGGCATGATGATAACTCAATGTTGTTGTCATGGCAGTAAAAGATTTTTTAATGATGGTAAATGTTTTGCAGGATTAAGAAGAATTCGTCAACTAGCGTGGAACACGCGTTATTTTAGAAGGAGATTACGAGAGTATGGTTTTATTGTATATGGTAATAAAGACTCACCAGTAGTACCTATTTTAATATTTTATCCGGCTAAAGTGGCGTAAGTTTTAATTTTATTACATCATATGTTGTATTGGTGGCCCCTCTGTTTGAATAAGGCACTGGTTTGGTAACCAGGAATTCTAGGGTTTGGTGTTGGTTGAGAAACTTCTCCAGAGTTGTCTAGAGTGGCTTGTCCTGTCAGGATGGAACTAATGCTTCTGCACATTTAGGCGTGCACTTGAAAACTGGAATTTGAAATAAGAAGAATAGTTTAGTTTAAACAATAGTTTATTCAATAAACTGAGTTGGATTGAACAACAGGCAGAGGTCTATATAAGTTCTCTCCATGAAATAAGAGAAAGCTGTGGCGCCGCTGTCCATGCAAAATTACCCTTGATTATTATGGACTAGATCGTGAACTTGTAGAGATTCTGATTAAAATCCTGGCACCGATTTCAGACATTTTCAAGTTCAGAATTTACTTGAAATTATTCACCTTATTTTAACTCAAATATATTCTTTTATAAAACTTTTGTTGTTTTAATTTATCAAATACATCAATAAGAAACTATGTGCGAATTTTTGTGTTTCTGGATGAAAGATATTTCTGTTAAACAAAGATTGAAAATTAAGTAAATTCTTTACTCAAGTCGGAAAATCCTTTGTGAAACCAGACGTCTTATTCACGAAATTTTAACTAAGATAAAACCCAAATTTTAGTGATATGATTGGATAACATTAGATTGATATTAGTGCTTAGCCAATCAAAACTGAAGTATCTACTAAAATTTGGATTTTATCTTAAGTTAAGATTTCTTGAATCGGGACCCAGGACCAGGTGTTCCTCTGTTTTGCTTTGTCCCGACGAAAGCCCTGGCTTGGAACAGCATCTGGTCGGTTGGATGCAAGTGGGGTTGGGTGGCCAAAAGGTTTAACACATGTGAGTTAGATTTCAACGTCTGTCATTGAGTCAAAAGGTGTGGTTTCTATTACCCACTTGTACGTGGGCAATAAATAGGGTCGCCTGTCCAACCCATGGGTTTTCGTTGTGTCCGTCTTGAAATAAAATTGAACCATGTGTTAGTCTCGAAATGACATAGCTTGTTTCGAGTTGATGTTAAACCCATTTAATTTCTCTCTTTCAATTATATGCGACTGGAGCAACCTTGGTTGACTAATCATGAAGTTTCATGTTCTATTCCCTTGTTTGTCAAAAAAGTACCTCAAAATAGACTTTTCCGGTGTGATTCCTAATTGTCGGTGTTGCAGGGTGGTGGGCATGGCAACAAACAGCATCCAGTCATTTGGACAGAATGAAAAACCAAGGTTCATGTTACCTCATTTTATTTTCTGACTTAAAAGGGTATTGTCCATGAGAGTTACCTCCTCTATATAAAATACATGAATTTGATTTTATTGTTTGTATGTTTTGTATATTTAACAGGGCTTTGGAGCGTAACTGTTTATCTTCAGGTTTAGGTATAGTGGTAGCTGGATTTCCTGCAACTACTATTATAGAATCTCGATCTCGACTCTGTCTTTCAGCAGCTCACACCAAAGAAATGCTTGACAGGGTGAGTAATAAATTCTGTACCAATTGAATCAAGGAGCAATCCTATACCACCACATTGAATACCTGTTCAGCATCAATAGAATTTTATATTGCCTCACTAACCTGCTATTTGCAGGGGTGTTTCAAGGTTTATCATGGCGGAGGCTATATTATTTTGAGGGCCCTCTTTTGCCGGGCAGTGGGGGCGGCTGGATTGATGATTTTCATACCAGTGCAATGAATGCATTCTGATTCTGTAGTGGGTTCAACAGTAACAGTGTAAAGAAAATGATTGACTCGGACTCGGGGTGGGGGGGGCCTTTTGTCAGACGAGGGGCCCTTTTGTCTGCCTTTAAGGCCCTCCCTAACTACGTTACATTTCATTTTTCTCATCGTCTTTAGCATTTTTCTCCTGTTTTATTTGTTCAACTTCTTTGATTTTTTTCACGAGGAGGCTGACGCCTCCAGTGTCTCAGCTATAAAACGCCTTTGGCTATCTGATTAAGATACAGATCTGTATTTCATTTTGTTTTTTTGTACTTTCCATGACCTACACTACATTAAGATCTGACGATATTATTAAAAATAAAATGAAGTGGGCTTAATTGTTTTTACTGTTGTGCACCGACTGAGCTAATGTAACAAAGGTTGTTTTTACTGTTGTGCACCGACTGAGCTAATGTAACAAAGGTTGTGCACCGACTGAGCTAATGTAACAAAGGTATACTTTACTGTTGTGCACCGACTGAGCTAATGTAAAAAAGGTTGTGCACCGACTGAGCTAATGTAAAAAAGGTTGTGCACCGACTGAGCTAATGTAACAAAGGTATGCGGTTCTGATTATTATTATTTGACAGTTGACACAATGTAGCATGGGTAAAGCATAATTCCGGAGGTGGTAGTCCATCGCCACCAGCTCTGTTACTCCCCTGTCCGACCCCTATACACCAAATTTCAGCCTCGCGACAGCCCTAGTGTTGCCATCAACCTTGAACAGACAAACAAATGAAATATGGTTTAACGTCCTACTTTTCTGCTCCGAACTGGGCTAATGAAGACAGACATACAGTGTACTACGAGGGATATTTTGCCTGGACAACGGCACTCAGCCTACTTTTATATCGAATTCCAACTGTCAAGGGATCTTTTACGTGCATGCCAATCCAGTGTGTATATGGGACCTTGTTTTTTGTCCATCCGAACGACTAGACAGCTGTCCTTGTCAGGCCCTCCGTCCGGCATCACTGACATGGGGGAACCACACACAAAGAAATAAACAACAGTAACAAATCATAGTATAGATTAGATTATGTGTTTGTTTTATTTCAGGCTTTAGATATTTTGAATCAACTAGGAAATGAATTAAAATTAAAGTATTCTAAATTAAGTCGAGTGGCTGAGTTCCGTGAAGATGATTCTATACTAATTACAAATTAGATTAACGAAGGTAAATAATCATTATATAAAAGATGCTAATTACAAATTAAATGATATACTAATTACAAATTGCATTACCTAAGATAAATGATACACTAATTACAAATTAAATGATACACTAAATACAAATTACATTATCTAAGGTAAATGATACACTAATTACAAATTACATTATCTAAGGTAAATGATACACTAATTACAAATTACATTATCTAAGGTTAATGATTAGTCTTAAAAAATGCTAATTACAAATTAAATTGTCTAAAGGTAAGTCTTCGAAAAAAAGCATGTCAGATGGCATTATAGCACAGTTTTCAAATTTAATATTTCCTCCCTTTTCCTAAAGGGGGGTATGATGGCTGAATGGTTAGCACGTGTGCGCTGTATCATAAAGCCTGTCGTTGTGTCAACTGGCGTGGTTTCGAATCCCCTGTTATATGTGACAGGAGTAGGTTTGCCTGTCCACCCTCGTGAGTTTTCTCCGGTTACTCCTGTTTCCTGCCAAAGCTAAACCCCATTTCTCTCTCTCTCTCCCTGTTTCTAAAACCTAAAAAAATAATGCCTTGCATCAGTGAAATTACATCACAAAGTGATCCTACATTAGTATAAAAATGATTTCTCTTAAAAAGCTCGATTTGTATGTATGCCTATGTAATTTAGAGAGGATGATGGTAGATTACCATAACAGAAACCTGGCAAAGCCCCTCCTACAAAAATTCCCGGATCCGTCCCTGTCTTGTGAACACAATGGTAGCTATGTTATTTAACAAGCTATCTTTTATAAACTGTATTAAATTATGTAATCGTTTGTATTTTTTTTTATTTCAGTTCAACATTCAGTAAACATTATTTTTATTGAAGCTTCTGTGAAATATGCATAGAGATACAAATATTGTAAATAAACTCGTGGAATTCTACGTTTGATAAAATGAACTATAACAAAATCCTACCAGGTATCAGAAGACCTAGTTAGTTGAACCCCATGTCAACTTTAAGAAAGAGAGACATGTTCCTGCGTTGAAGCATTCAGACTTGGAAGTTTGGAGAAAGGAGAATAACAGTAGTACAGATATTAATATATTTTGTGGGAACAACAACATAAACCCCAGCTTAAATTATGTTATAATTTTGAAAGACCAGTATATGATTAGTAAACGAACATCTTATAGTTTTTTTTTACTCGTTTAGTATTATAACTGGCCTGAAAATTATCACAACCAAAACTCTTTAAAAATATATTTTAAAATCCGGATAATGATAAAAGTTGTCAAAAAAATAAGCCGTGCTGTAAAGTTCAAATTTTTATTGAAATAAATGGATTTTGTTATTGAAGTGTTAGTACATCTTGATACATAACACATGACAGTACAACTGTGCGATTATCTTCAAGAATTCAGTGTGTAGGTCTGCGTAAATCTGAACAAATTTTCTATGATTCTCGCAGATTTTTAGGCCTTTGTAAATGAAAATTGTAATTGTATAAACTGGTCTTGAGAAATTTGTCTAGATCTATGATTTTGTTCACTTGTTTGCCGGCCTGGAAGTAATGGTTTTAGTTGTATGTCAGGCACAAATGTAGTTCCTGACATTTTGAAATTTGTGCCAGAAATGTATTATATGTGTCTTTAAAAAGTCAGAAAATAATAATAATCTGTGTCAGACAAAATTACTGGTGCCTGACAAACCTGAATTTGTGCAGGACATTGTCTGTGGCAGGTGCCTTGTTTCCAGGCCTGCTTGATTAATTGTTTTTATACGTTGAATTACCTATGTGTGTAAATATATTATATATATAATTGTTGATGTGTGTTACAGCTTAATGAAACATTTTCATGCGTTCTTGCGTACATTGTAAACCAATCAAACAAAACCATATTATTATTCTTTGTGTTATTAATAGGACATACAGTGGAAACTAGAAGCCCACTTTAACCTGGCTATCAGCAGTATTATAGAATTACATGTAGTTAAATCCTTTTGCCAGGGTCATGAAACAAATCTTTACTCGGTGTAAAAATGATAAACTTTGATATAGTTTCAAGATTGAGAGCGTGACATTAAAGCGAGAATTTCATATTGTCTAAGGAAGTCAAAACATAATTATTTCTATGTCTTTTGCTCAAAAGGATGTCAACTCACTATTATACAATCAGGTGCAATATTTCACAGGCATTAAAATCATTGACACAGAAAATAATAACACAATTACCTCCCTTGTTTTTCTATTCCTTCCATGGTATCTTCTAACGTTTGAATTTGAAGTTGAAAATGATAGTTTTGCCAATTTCTCAATTGGCAATAGAGAATTATAGGATTGTTCTATTCCAAGGCTTTATTGTAATACAATTTAAAAACAAAACTTAAAAATATGAAATTGTCGTTTTAAGTAATATATTGATACTGCACAAGGGTGTTAAGCCACTTAGATAAATTCATATCACATCATTAGAAATCAAATGTAATTCTTGACTCTCATCTTGAAAGAACAATTGCTGTCACAAATTTTACGGGCTGTGAATATTTTATTTGTTAAAAGAAAAACATGGATGTTTTTATCGTCTATGAAATTGAGTTGAAACATGGTGCCTTATTCACAAAATTTTAACTAAGAGAAAATCCAAATTTTAGTTATTTGATTGGATAATATTAGATTGATTTTAATGCTTAGCCAATCAAAACTGAAGTATCTACTAAAATTTGGATTTTATCTTTAGTTAAAATTTTGTGAAACAGGGCCCTGAGCTATAAAAGAAAAGGAATGTTTCATGGCTTCTGGTTTCATTACAACACGAATACAAGTCCGTGGACCTAAAATCAAAGTTTTAGTCGTTCTTGTAGCCATTGGTTTCAAACTACATTCTCAACCCCTCTTCCATCATCCTTTGACGATTTATGT
Source organism: Patella caerulea (assembly GCA_036850965.1). Taxonomy (NCBI): domain Eukaryota; kingdom Metazoa; phylum Mollusca; class Gastropoda; family Patellidae; genus Patella; species Patella caerulea. The sequence continues at coordinate 31,991,413 of JAZGQO010000015.1, read as the reverse complement.
TTAATTTGGGCGTTCCTGAAAATATGTAGCCAGTCGCTTTCAACTTTCTTAATGGCATAATGGGCTGTATGATTGATAATTTGTCTCGATCATCCAGCATATCCAATGAATCATAATGTATTCTGAAAGACTGGATAATCATACATATATATCTAAAAGCCGGGACATGCATATAGGTGTTTTACACATTATGATAACGCATGATGTCAGAGGTTAATTAACTCTCTGCAATTTCACCCTTAATGGATGGATGAATGCACTTTGAAGCTGATGACTGTAAGACTGCCCCTGACTGAGTGCATAGATAGATTTTTCTAAAAGTTAGTAGGAACATTCATCAATCCGAAGGGCAGCCAGTTGTAGTCCTGCAATACATATCGGAAATTCACAATTCCATATAGTTGCATTAAACTGAAACAAAACTTAATTTGAATATATAATTGCATGATAAATCATCCTCAAAATTCAATTGCTTTTGTTAATATGTCAACTCTACGATTCCAGATAGCAAAAACGCAACAGGTGCATGCGTGGGAGGTGCGGTTCAGGCCTGATAGTTGGGACCTTCCCCTGCTTGCACAGAGAATTTGTTCCCCTAGATTTATGGAGAAAACATGAGCAGAAATATCGTCTTAACTTCTGATTTTCATCAAATTCGCAGCTCATCGCCCAGACCTCCTGCCAAATTTTACAGTAACTCCACTTTGGACCCTCTCAGCTGCTCCAATTCCTGAACATGCCCCTGTCTTAATTGTCTTTTCTCAGCAAAATGAATGTTTTATTTAACTTAATGAAGAAAGATACTGTCAAGAGGCGGCAATAGAGTGATTTTTTTTTTTGTTTTTTTGTTTTTTTTGCTATCTAATTCCAAGAATTGTCACATTAACAAAAGAATTGGTCATTTTTAGGTTTGTACGTATCCTAGTCGTTATATTATATGATAATATCATCAATATTAATTATAACCACCATCTTTTGTAAAAAAAAAACTATGATCATAATTTATATTTCATTGTAAACCTTATAATTTAAAAACCTTTGTATTATGAGAAAACCATCTTTAAATACAACGACTTTATTAAAACGACGGTTAATATCCACTCAATATTAACCAGGCTCTGAGTTCACGAAGCATTCTCAGGCTTTTTGAGAAATATCTTTGATGCAGAAACACAAAATTTTGATGTTTTTGATACAATAAAATTATTATAAAGGGCTATGTTTTAGTTACAGTAAGGTGAACAAGTTTGAGTAAATTCTCAACTTAAGTCTGAGAATGCTTTGTGAACTTGGGGCTAGGTCATTTCGGGACTAACACGTGGTACATCTTCATCCTTTGACTCAATGAGATACATTGTGATGTGAAACTCGTGTGTTAAACCCCTAGTAGAAAAGCCACTGTCAAGACAAAATTCTCCTGTTTCAGAAAATGTATTTGGGTTTTTTTTTTTTATGAAATTAGACTTCTGGCTCAAGTTCCAAGGCAAATTGGGGTGGCCTAGTGGTCTAGAGTGCCGCGCTTCGACCTTTAGCTGGCCAGTCACCTCTGGCTTGCGGCTGTGGTTTCGAGCCCTGGTGTGAGCGTATGTGGCATGGAGATAGGGGCGCCTTCTCAACCTTGTGGGTTTCCTCCGGGCTCTCCGGTTTCCTCCCACTGCTAAAGATCACTACACGCAAGCGAATTATTGAAATAAAATTAAACCATATGTTAGTCCCGAAATGACCTAGTTTGTGTTGAGTGGACCTTAAACCCCATTTCTCTTTCTCTCTCTCCTCTAGGCAAATTGATTCAGAGAAGACTTTATTAAGTCAAAATATGAAAATTCAGCGTGGACAATTGTTCCAGTAGTGAGTTTTGATGAAATCAAAAAATAAGACCTCATTTCCCAGGAGAGTTTTGATAAAAGTCGTGGTGTTTAAAGAGACTATAGGATATTTATTCTGATGTGTTGATTAGTTTATAGCATTGTAAATAATTGTATATATCATGTCATTATTATATATAAATAGTTAACGATCATCGCCATCTTTGCCATCTTTGCATAATCGTGATCTTTACTTTTTATGCTTGCTACCCTTGGTTCATCACAAGAGAGAGAGAGAGAGAGAAATGGGGTTTAACGTCCACTCAATACAAGCTAGGTCATTTCGGGACTAACATATGGTTTAATTTTATTTCAATAATTCGCTTGCGCGTATGGGTCTTTAGCAGTGGGAGGAAACCGGAGTGCCCGGAGAAAACTTACGAGGTTGAGAAGGCGCCCCTATCTCCATGCCACATACGCTCACACCAGGGCTCGGAACCACAGCCGCAAGCAAGAGGTGACCGAGCAGCTAGAGGTCGAAGCGAAGCACTTTAGACCACTAGGCCATACCAACCCCCCGGTTCATCACAAGAAATGTCATTGAGTCAACTGGCGTGGGTTTGATTCCCTGGTTGTACGTGACAAGTCGAGTAGGATTGTCCATCCAACCTTATGGGTTTTCTCCGGGTCCTCTGGTTTCCTCCCACTGCTAAAGACCCTTACGCGCAAGCAAATTATTGAAATAATATTGACCCATATGTTAGTCCAAAAATGACCTAGATTGTGTCGAATGGTTAAACCACATTTCTCATTCTTTCTCTCTCTCTGGGGCCCTGAACAGAAACGTTTATCAATGAAATAGTCTATATAAACCAGTGTCTAAAAGTCTTGAGACTTTTGGGCGAGATGAAATGAAATAGGGTTTAAAGTCCCCTTGTTCAGGTCCTATTGGGCTAATTAATATAGACATTCATCATACACTGTGCTATGAGAGAACTTTTGCCCCATGCAGTGGCATTATTGTCTCGAAGTTCAACTGCCAGGGGATCTTTTGCGTGCCCTCTGTTTTGCACCACTAACTTTTTACGGAACAATAGGCGCTCTGGTTTGTGTTCAATCCCAGGGTTTGAAGTTCTTTGAATTAACTAATTTTATTTCCTCCCCTCATCAATCCATTGGTGATGGAAGGAAGAACATGCAACGGCTTGTCCCTGGTCTAGTAGTAGTGAAAAAAAACTGGTTTCAGCCTATTTACTCGTAGGCGTGCACGATAAAGACCACCCCCCTCCCCCCCATTTTTCCTCTGGTACGCCATATGGCATATTCCTGTCTTATTTACCCTGTTGGTGTAGAAAAAAAGTAGGACGTTAAAATTGATTTCATATGGGTAAGGGGGGTTGGGATGGCCTAGTGGACTAGAGTGCTGCGCTTCGTCCTCTAGCTGGCCGGTCACCTCTGGCTTGCGGCTGTGGTTTCGAGCCCTGGTGTGAGTGTATGTGGCCGGTATGGAGATAGGGGCGCCTTCTCAACCTTGTGGGTTTCCTCCGGGCACTCCGGTTTCCACCCACTGCTATAGACCCCTACGCGCAAGCGAATTATTGAAATAAAATGAAACCATATGTTAGTCCTGAAATGACCTAGTTTGTGTTGAGTGGACGTTAAAACCCATTTCTCTCTCATATGGGTAAGGTGTGCTAACCTGGAGGCTGCAGCTTCGCTCCTGTTGTTGGTCAGTGGTGTACGGCGGAGGGATTGACAGGGAGCGCTGTCTCGTCGTTTGGCTATGTGAGTAAGATGCTGGCATGCTAGCCTGGAGGTCACAGGTTCGTTCCTGTTGCGGAGGGACTGACAGGGACAGCTGTCTAGTCGTTTGGATGGTGTTAAAAAAAATCTGAAGTGCCGTGTAGACATTTGTGTGCACATAAAAGTTCCCTTGGCAGTTGGTATTCGATATAAGAGTAGACAATAGTATCGCTGTCAAGGCAAAATTTCCCTCATAGCACATGGTATGGCATATGCCGGTCTTAATTAGCCCAGTTGAGGCAGAACTGTAGGAAGTTAAATCACATTTCAATTCATTTTATATCCATCAGACTGTTAAAGCAGGAAATACTCTGAAAGGAATGTGATGAATGAAGGATGGAAAGGATAAACTATTGGTGGCGCTTATGAAAATATGGATTATTTCCACCTCTAGAGGTGTCTGCTTGATTATTATTTTTATTATGTTAAAAACATATTTTCTTGTTGCTATAAGAACAACTCGCATGTTCTATATGCAAAGTGTCAAGGGTTAAAAACACAAAAATGTGAATATAATCAAATACAACGTTTTAGTACTCATACTGGCCACAGGACATTCCTCGCCTAAAACAAACTTGATAATCCTACGTATTTCTAACCCCTGATTATCCAGCTGTAAGGGGTCTGTGGAATTGATATGATGTATATGTAGCATGCTTAAAAATATTCATCTCTGAAAAAAGACTTGATGATCATACTTCTAACCCCAGCTAAGATGGGTAACCTAATTCAGGGCTGAGGGCTTTCTGTTCCCCGTCTTGTATCGTTGGATGGGATGAGATTTCTGCCTAACCTTAATGAGTCCTCAGTATTAAATTTTTTCCTCTGACAAAATAAATTCTAAAATATTTTTTTGAAGTATAAGCTGTAGTTAAAAAATATTTCCTATTTAGTGTAAATGGGTATTAAAATGAGTAAAAGGCATCATTTTGTCCGAAGCAGTTACATGTTATGTAAAAAAAAAAGCACGCGCCATTTAGCCAATGACTGACGCCGCGTAATGTCATTGCACGTGTTGAAGACAGTCATCTCTGACAGAGATATTATAAGTAATTCTTTGTGAAACAGATTGATCTGGCGTACTAATGAGATATGTACCCAACCTAGCTATATCTGGAGTATGGACGAGGTCTTTAATTGCTTGCTATTGTAGATAAATGTACCATATTATTATTATTAATTATATTTTGTTAACGTATTATATCTTGTGAATATTACTTTGTTTGTTATCGTCAAACTCATGTACCATAGAGTTAGTGAATTAATTTTAACCATTTTTTTTGTTCAAATTTAAATGGACGTTCAAGTCACACAATGATTTTCAAATACAATATAGAACCCATTGAAAAAAGAATCTCTGAATCATTTTTGTTGATGAAGACCTGGGGCTTTACATTTGTATTAAAGCCATCTTAAAATATTCAAAGATTGCAAGCTTTTCATGGAAATGAAATGGGGTTTAACGTCCTACTCTTCTGCACCTCCTGGGCTAATGGAAGACGTGCATACATCATACAGTGTGCTATGAGGGAATTTTTGCCCAGGCAGCGGCACTACGGCCTACTCTTATATCGAATTCCAACTGCTAAGGGATCTTTTACGGGCACACCTATGTGTATATGGGGCCTCAGTTTTTTGTCCCATCCAAACGACTAGACAGCTGTCATTGTCAGGCCCTCCTTCTGCATCACTGACAAGGTGAAATCACTAATGGGCTAATGGAAGACGGACATATGTCATACAGTGTGCTATGAGGGAAATTTTGCCCGGGCAGCGGCTCTACGGCCTACTCTTATATCGAATTCCAACTGCTAAGGGATCTTTTGTGTGCATGCCAATGTGTACATGGGGCCTCAGTTTTTTGTCCCTTCCAAATGACTAGACAGCTGTCATTGTCAGGCCCTCCGTTCTACATCACTGGCAAGGGGAAACCACGCCGGAAAACAGAGATGAACTTTCTTGGCCAATGCAGGGATCAAACACCCAACCTCTAGGCTAGTGGGCCAGCGTCTGAGCCACGTGGTCCCCACTTTTCATTGAACAAGAGATATTACAAATTGTGTTTCACAATAGTCACAATGATGCAGAACAGAGGACCTAGCAAGGAAGAGAGAGAAATGAGGTTACACCTCCATTCGACACAAACAAGGTCATTTCGGGACCAACATATGGTTTAATTTTATTTCAATAATTTGCTTGCACGTAGGGGTCTTTAGAAGTGGGAGGAAACCAGAGGACCTAAAAAAAAACCACTGGGTATTCGGGGGGTGGGATGGCCTAGTGGTCTAGAGTGCTTCGACTTGCAATTCGATGAAGGATAGGCGGAAACCCCACTGTCCCTCTAGCACACCTTTACCGAAATGGTGTAAATACCGAACATTTCCCTTTTGAGTGAGTCAGTGGGATAATGCAGATTGGCATACACCAAGTTTTTCCAGACCAGGCGTTTAAAGTGGAATATTTGTGATATGGGGGGTGGGGAAGGGGGACAAATGTCTACAATTGGGGGAATATATGATTATGTTGACATAAATGATGATCATATTACATATTAATAAATCATAGATATCTGGTACTGTCCATCAAATAAGTGTATATGATGTCCCTGGACAATTTATAGGGTGTATGTCTTTGGAAGGGGAAGGGGGGGGGCGTAAATAATTTGGCGGGAAATGAGTTCACTTAATATAAATGGTGATTTTCTTAGAGCTTGGTAAAAATATTACTTTTAATGCACTAAATGCCCCTGTGTATAAGATTCTCATTGTGTGGAAAGGGGGTGGGGTTTATTTTTGGGGACAAAAAACACTTGATTCAAAATTGACTTGGGTTCTTGTGTTCATTGCCGAGATATTAAATTATAACGGTACGTTTCAAAAACACAGTACATCAGAGACATGGTTAGATCAGCCCCCGACCCCATCCCCGTCAACCCCAGTGACATAGTTGATTTTCATTTTCGTTTTTGTTACTGTTGTAGTTCACATATCAGCTCTTTAATGATTTACGCATTTTCTCCGCTCAAGCAATCCAAGGTTGCATCGTATTACCCTTTGTTCCAATGTGTGCCCCCCCCCCCCATGACAAAAATCCTGGATCCGGACATGTAGATGGGACAACATCAATACTCTTGAGTTGAGAAATGTCGGGATTATTCTACCTATGAGTAAGTCAAATATCACATGTTGCAACTCAAGACGAAGGTTGCAGTTGGTTGGTTTTTATGAATTAATATTGCTGCTGTAACGATGTATGGTAATACGAGACTAGTGTTATAATGAAGTACAAACTTTATCTATAAATATACAGTTTTTAGGTGATGACACAGGCGTGGTTGGTTATACAAGACTATTGCTATCCACGTCACTATATAGGCGTTGTACCAAAGATTCGACGTGACCAATTTTCCACTGAATAATTTGACATATTAACGCAGTCTGAAACGCCGTATGGTACACGATTCGTGTACCAATGGTAAAAAAATTAATTCGTCTTAAATATTGGATATCAGAAGTCCATCTTTTCTTGGTAAGACCACACCATCAATGTTGATTTAAATTGACAAATAATTTGTGTTTTCAACGTCGAAGACTTTCGATGATATTGAGTTAGAGACTTAGCTACTTTAAGTTCTATTCGTTGCAATGAGTTGGTGGAAATCAGAGCAATGCTTTAATCAGTGAATAAATATTCTATTACTAAACACAGATATCACGTGACGTGATCAGACTTGGATTTATTTAGTGAGATGATTATATCTGTACCCAGTGTCGCCCTCCACCCCCTCATGTTTTAAAACATTAAGACTGGATCGGGGGTTCTGGGGTTTTATATAATATATAGGGCCCGGAGCGATGAACTGACTGCACCCCCTCTCCTTCAGCCTGCATGTACCTGTAATGGGTGTACCATTGGTTATTGTACATGTTCATGTCGAGTATATATAATATACTTGTCGACAGTGGCGGCGTCAAGGGTGGGGTGGGGCAAGGGGGCATGCCACCCCCCCAATATTTTAGAAAATACGTTTCGGTAATCGATACCTTCTGTAAACCTACTCGAGAAGTGCTTTTTAACGATCCTCAAAGTTTTTGGGTATAGGTTCAACCGGACCGTATCTAGACACCATTAAACAGGGGGCATTACCTTTCGGTAGGGGGGCGAACATTTTGAGGAAATTTTTGGAAAGGTCATTCTAACAGACTGCTGTAATCATCGGGCTATGTAGTTACCTAGGTGTCTAATAAGCATTTTAAAATAAGTATTCAAACAGAAAAAAATAGTATTTTTAGGTTAATATAAGGAACTGTGTATACTTTAATGATTGTTAGATATTTCTGAGCGGGGGGGGGGGGGCGAGCTTTTCACGCGTGGGGGGGAGGGCCAGGGGCGGATCCAGGAATTTTTGCAGGAGGGGGTTTGCCAGGTTTCTGTTACGGAAATCTGCCATCATCGTCTCTAAATTACATAGGCATACATACAAATTGAGTTTTTAAACAGAGAAATCATTTTTATACTGATGTAGGATCACTTTGTGATGTAATTTCATTGATGCAAGGCATTATTTTTTTTTATGTAGCTGAGCAGGGGGGGGTTTGGACCCCCCCCCCCCTCTGGATCCGCGCCTGAGGGCCCGGGTTCAACGCAACGAGAATATACATTAACTTGATACACTAACTCCGTTCGTTTAACACCTCTCTCTCTGTTCGGATAAGCTGGTGATTTGGCGACGAACATCTGGCCAGCTCTGTTTATCTCGATGACCAGTGTCTGAAGTGCTGTCTGGCTGCATTTCTAGCAGTCTATTTCACAAAATACAGTGGCGAAAATGTTCCTTCACTTTGAATCACCCACTCCGCCCGTTTTACACTTTCCTCTCTGGTCGAATAAACTAATGATTTGGCGACAGACGGTATCGGATAAATTCAATTTATCTCGACGATCAATGCCTCTAATACTGCCAGACTGCATTTCGGACAGTCTACTTTTCAAATTATTGGGTACTTTGTTGAGGTTCGAAAGTCCGTCCATTTGACACTTTCCTCTCTGGGCTCGGGCAGACTAGTGATCAGGCGACAGACGGCATCCGATCAGCTCTATTTATCTCTACGATCGGTCCCTGAATGCTGTCAGGCATCATTTCCAAAAGTTTATTTTTCCAAAATTTTCTTAGGGAGCCTCCCCCCACCCCCAACAAGGACTCGCTATTTTGGCGCTCTCAGGGGTAGTTTGACATTTTGTTCTCTGGTCGGATAAGCTATAGTAATCAGGAGACGGATGGTATGTGGTCAGATTTATTTATCTCGACGATCGATTACTGACTGCATACTGTCAGACAGCATTTCCGGCAGTCTATTTTTCAAAATTTCTGCGGGAGGTCCCCCATACCCTCCGGGTTGGGATGGCCTAGTGGTCTAGAGTGCCGTGCTTCGACCTCTAGCTGGCCGGTCACCTCTGGCTTGCAGCTGTGGTTTCGAGCCCTGGTGTGAGCGTATGTGGCATGGAGATAGGGGCGCCTTCTCAACCTCGTGGGTTTCCTCCCACTGCTAAAGACCCCTACGCGCAAGCGAATTATTGAAATAAAATTGGATCATATGTTAGTCCCGAAATGACCTAGTTTGTGTTGAGTGGACGTTAAACCCCATTTCTCTCTCTCCGTAAGGACTCCCTAATTGGCGCTGGTGAGTGGACTTCCTCGAGGTTCACAAGTCTGTTCGTTTGACACTCTACCTCAACGATCGGTGCCTGAAATACTTCAGACTGCATTTCCGGCAGTTTGTTTTCAAAATTATCCGGGGAAGAACCCCGTTTTGGGGAAATCCCCCGTACCCCTAGTTAGAGCTCGTGTCTTTGCCCCCTTAACCTTGGACTTCACCCTAGCTTTGCCCTTCCAGCCACCGACGGCTGGCGCCGCCACGGCTTTTCGGTTATATATGTGATTATAGTACGTGTTCATATATATACATATATAAAATAAATATAAGAGAGAGAGAAATAGGGTTTAACGTCCACTCAACACCAACTAGGTCATTTCGGGACTAACATATGGGGTCTTTAGAAGTGGGAGGAAACCGGAGGAAACCCACGAGGTTGAGAAGGCGCCCCTATCTCCATGCCACATACGCTCACACCAGGGCTCGAAACCACAGCCGTAAGCTAGAGGTGACCGGTCAGCTATAGGTCGAAGCGCGGCACTCTTTGCAGGAAATCATCGTCTCTACATTACACAAGCATACATACAAATTGTTAAAGAGAGAAATCATTTGTTTTTAAAATGATGTAGGATCAAATTATGATTTAATTCATTGATTCAAGGTATTATTTCTTTTTAAGTAGTTGACCCCCCCAAACGCCCCTTCTGGATCCGCCCCTGGCATTGAAATCTGGTTTATGTTGCCCCCCCCCACCTCCCTACCGGTTTGCTTTGGACGTTGAAGAGTTGATGGTCAGGAGACACAAAGACCTATTGATTTTAAGCGATTTCAGAAATATGGCCCCTGAATTTACAACCATTATTGATTTGAACTATTTCCGATAATCACTGCTAGATCATGTTTTGAAAACGAACCCATCTGACTTATACACAGTGATTAAGATCACGACAAGAGAGTTTCGTATAGATTTTCAAAGATCACCTACAATCGAGTTGTATCCCCTGTGTGATATTATTATTATTATTATTATTAAGAGTTCCAATCGGGCCCGTAGCCAGCTCGTAAAATTTCAATTTGGCAGAGCTATTGAATTTTTTGAGGGGTTGAGGATAAGGCCGGCAAGCCGGCCATCGCGAAAAAGCGCCGATGTGCGGCTATTTTGGGGTCCTCCCCCTGAAAATTTGGTGCGGGAGGAGTGCATTCCTTGGCCTGAAATTGAAGGCAGAGTTGTATGGTATGAATTTTCTGAAATTTCCTTCTCCAACTCCTCCCGCCGATATCATCTTGCTGGTGGTACAGAGTATCTTTAGATTTATGCGAGAACTCTAGGCTGGGCAATACAGCCGTAGCATCAAATTTCAAATGAACTATATGTATTCTATTATTCTATTCATAAAATTACAGTATAGACTACACAATAGGAACCTTATGTTACACACAATAGGCGCCCTACATGGGTTGTAGACAAATGCAAACGGTCAATCGTTGGAATGCGGTGCTGCTGATCCTGGTGCTGGTGCGGTAGACGATGTAATCACATCATTAGAAGACGATAGCCTCTTCCTAATCACAAATCCACCCATCGCCACGTCTTCGTCGCTATCGAATTCTCAATCTCAAAACGTTCAAAAATGTTCTGCCAGTTCTGCCAGAGCAAATTGCAACTCTGGATACCAGTTGGATTCTAGGCCGGTAGACGAGAGAAATATTTTGAATTCGTCATCTAACAAAGCAGATATTCTGTGGTTCCCCATTGCCATGATGCCATAAGCACGTGCTTAATAGGTAATCCAGCACTGAACATGTTGCATATTGTCACGTTAAATTGATAGAAAGTTTTTTAAATATTAATTATGCGTTTTGATATCCATTTAAAAATTACAATTTAATTTCTTCGGGAATATTTAAAGATTTATTTTATAGTTGGAACAAATTACAAGTTTAATAAATAAATGAATAGTATTGTAATATAACCGGGAGAGGCCCCCTCTCCCCGGCATTTGAAAAGAAAACAAAAACCCAAATCACAGTAAACAAGAACAAGGAAACGTATTCATTCAAGTAAACCCAGTGTCTTCAGGGGTGGTGGTGGTCTGCAGAATGAGGGCACTGACCGCGGAGACTGGGCACGGCGCTGAGAGGGATTTTAGATTTAGGGGGGGGGGGGGTCCCCTGAGATTATTATCCGTCATTTTCTTGCATCTGTAGCCACTCGAAGAGCTATTTGGCTCATATTTTCGTCCAAGTAAACGTTCGGAACGGACATATTTGGGTCTGAGAAAAGGCACTTTCAGCAGTTAAAAAGGGGGGTGGGAGTGGTTGGTGGTGTAGTGACCGTTTCCACGACAAGAAAACAATAAATGTGTTACAACTTGTGCGTTGATCGGCCATGTGTTGTATTAGCTCGCATGTGCATGTGTTTTATTAGCTCGCAATCTATCTTTATGAAAACTATGTATACGATGTGATTAAAGTTAAACATTATATATAACCGTTTCTGAAATATTTCAAGACTCGTGTGTCCGCCCATGCATTTCGTTAAGACAATGTTGACCAGGGCCCGGTTGCTCAAAACTAAGTTATTTTAACGATCTGTTAAACTCTAATGGATCGTTATCTTTGTAACGTTTCGTTTGTCAACGCTCCGTTAAATTTCGGTTGCTGGAAAGTCAATTTCATTATCCAATAGCTAACGGATTCATTAAAGTTAATCCAAGAGAAGACTGTTTGTTCATTGGCTGAATTTAAAATTTTTAATTTCAATGTACATGTATAACAACTTCATAGAAGTTACTATTAACAAGAAACTGAAGACAGCGAGACAAATGTGCAGTCTGTTCACAAAACTAGATTCAAGACAAAAAGATGACTGTAGAATTTACAACAGAAAAAAAATATAGAATACTTTATTTTTTCCTTTAGAAAATTTAGCGTAAATCTGTAGGAAAAATTATGGGATTTGCACTACAGAATTATGGGGCCATTATTTCCTATAGTCCACCAAAATTCTGTAGAATAGCATAGAATTTCATCCTATAGATAATGGAATAGGCCCGCATCGTCCAACCCTCTAGAATGTTCTATAGAAAACTACATTGGTAATCTATGACTTTTTGCTACAGCCAACTAATGCCATCATTAAACAGATAACGGAGCCACAAACCTCCGTTAAATATAACGCCAAGTTAACGGAACTTCCAGCAACAGTCTTTCTCTCTGTTAAAGTTAAAGAATCGTTAACATGGAGTTAAGGGATCGTTAAAAGATAACGGAGCTTTGAGCAACCGGCCCCAGGCCACTTCTTGTTAATGAGAACTCAATTGGCGCTACTTGTATCCTTTCTGAAACAAAGTTGAACTGCGTCCTTTTCAAATTCACAAAGGACGACAAAGTTGTTAGTGGGTGTACATGTTCACGAATTTCATATGAAAAGACACATCGATTATTGTCCGTGCCAGCTTTAAAACTAATTTTATTGTTATTTCAGGTTAAAAGAGACTGTAAATAAAACTGATGCAGTTGCTGTAGAAAGAATTATACAGAAGTATGTGGAATTAGGGGATGTTTGTATATCACATTCGAGGTGGGTAGAACTCTGTGAAGCTGCTCTTAAGAACAAAAATTTACCTATGATGGAATTGTTGATGCGAGAAGAGAGTGTAGCTAACAGTTTTCTAGATGTCCGATTAGAGGATGTTTGTATATCACATTAGGGGTGGGTAGAACTCTGTGAAGTTGCTCTTAAGAACAGATTTTTACCTATGGTGGAATTATTGCTGCCCCCAGAGAGTGTAGCTAACAGTTTTCTAGATGTTACGACCAATATACGACTATTGGATGCTGCCATTGAATCAGATTTCATGGAGGGTGTTAAATTTCTTCACACTAAAGGAGTGCCCCTTTATCACCCACCACCACCAAGGCCACTTTATTTTTCACATTCAATAGCACAGTACAAATGGAGCGCACTCACTGAATGTGTCAAAAAAAATAAGGTCGAGGTGTTAAAATATCTTCTTGAACTCAAATATCTAGATACAGGTGTTAATTTGTTGTACAGAGCAATTTATCTTGACGATTATGTAACGACATCATTGCTTATAAAACGCGGCATCGATGTCAATACGGCAGATGAAAATGGAGATACCCCCCTTTCTCTTGCTTCCGAAAACGGTAAAATAGAAATGGTGACATTGCTGATATCTAAAGATAGTAATATCAATCAACAAAATCGAAAAGGAGAAACAGCGTTGCACAAAGCCATATTATATGCTGATGTTCACAATGAGAAAATAATAAATACGTTGCTACTACAGAAGGGAATAGAGTTAAATCTTAGTAACATCTATGGACAAACGGCCTTGTCCATGGCAGTAAGTAATGGAAAAAGAACTATTACTGAAACTTTATTGAAGGTTGGTGCCAATGTAAACCAACATAATACGAGACGGGAAACCCCATTAATGATCGCAGTCATGACTAAGATGGACAAAGTAATGGTAGATATTTTACTAAAGGCTGGTGCCGATCTGAACCCAAGAGATGAATTGGGTAGAAATGTGATATACATTGCATCACTCTTGAAAGATTCACTACTATTAGATATTTTACTGCAATTTGCAAATTTAAGAGGTGAAGCAGAGCGTATCGTGAATGCTACAGATGTAGATGGTGTAACATCTTTGATGGTGGCAGCAGGGAGTGGATCTAAAGCTGTGGTAGAAGAACTACTCAGACCTGGCTCTGATATTAACCTACAAGACCATAATGGATTGACGGCGTTGATGTATGCTTTAGATAACCAGGATGAAACTATTTTATCACTTCTATTACAACATGGTGCAGACTGTAATATTGGTGATAACAATGGCAAAACAGCGTTGATGGCGGCGGTTGAAAAACAAAAAGAAATTCAATGTGAAAATTTGCTGAAATCTGATGCACCTGTTAACCATGTTGATAAAAATGGGCAAACGGCTTTAATGATTGCAGTCAAAATGGATAATGGGACGATTGTAAATGGTTTACTAAAAGCTGGAGCTGAAGTTAATATGAGTGATAAAAATGGAAATACGGCATTAATAGCAGCAGCAGGAACTGTAATAGATCTGTTTTAGAATGTTTACTAAATGCTGGAGCTGATGTTAATCGGAGTAATAACTATGGAAAGACGGCTTTGATGGCAACAGCAGGAAACTGTAATAGATCTGTTTTAGAATGTTTACTCAAAGCTGAAGCTGATGTTAATAAAACTGATACAGATGGAAGATCAGCTATACATAATAATAATAATAATGTATATTTGTAAAGCGCCAATTCGTCCACAAATGCATGCTCTAGGCGCGTACTATGTACTCTATGGTCACTATTTACACAAAAATCCTGATCCACCCCAACTAAAATGCGGTGGTAAATAGGTGAGTTTTTAATTTCGTTTTAAAATTTTCAAGTGATGGAGCTGTTTTAAGATAATGGGGTAAGGAATTCCACAAAAAAGGTGCACTGTACTGGAATGTTCTTGAGCCGAAAGTTTGTAGATTATACTTTGGAATGCGCAATAAGCACATATCTTGGGATCTTAAGTTACGGGATGGTACGTAATGATTTATTAGCTCTGATAGATATGCAGGACTGGAACCATGAAGACATCTATAAACAACACAAAGAAGTTTGTAGTCGATTCTTGAGTGAACTGGTAACCAGTGTAGTTCCTTCAGTATGGGTTTAATGTGAGATCGTCGGGATGTTTGACTAACTATCCTGGCAGCATTGTTTTGGATAACTTGAAGTTTAGAGAGTAAACTTTGTTTTAGACCGATAAGGATACTATTGCAGTAGTCCAGTCGTGAAAACACTAAAGACCGGACAAGTGTGTGAGTAGCATCTTTTGTTAGCAGGTGTCTGATATTACTTATGGATTTCAAATGAAAATAGCAAATTTTGCATAGATTGGTTACATGAGCTTCCATTGTTAGGCTTGAGTCTAAAAATACACCGAGATTTTTAACCTTATCTTGAGTTTTTATTTCAGAGTCGGCAATAATTAATGTTGATGTATCAAGTTTCTGAAGATTATGTCTTGTACCCACTATCATTACTTCCGTTTTGCCATCATTTAATTTAAGCATGCTTGCTGTCATCCAGGTTTTGATTTGCTGTGTGCATTTTTCTGTTTTAAGACAGGAATCTGTTTTACTCTCTGGTGGAAAATCATCTATGACTTGCGTATCATCAGCATACGAATGGTGCGAAAGATTGTGATTTTCAATTATAGATGCTAGTTGGCTGGTGTAGAGCACAAAGAGAATAGGACCGAGCACCGATCCCTGGGGAACACCACAGTTCAAGGAAGTTTTGTCCGGCAGCTCATCACCGATTAGAACGGACTGGGTCCGATCTTTTAGATACGATCTAAACCAGTTTATGGGCATGTTTACAACCCCACAGCATTTGGATAGATTTTCAAGAAGTCTCTTGTGATCTATAGTGTCAAATGCTGCCGACAGATCTAGCATTACTAGTGAGGCAATATTACCACTGTCAACAGCTCCACGCAAGTCGTTAACCACCCTGAGCAGGGCAGTTTCGGTACTGTGATTTTGGCGATAGGCAGATTGAAAATTATCAAGTAATGAATTTGTAGCCAAATGTTCCTTTAACCTTATGCTTACAGCCTTCTCTAGAACCTTGGATAGAAAAGGAAGATTGGACACAGGGCGGAAATTCTTGAGCACATCCTGATCCAGGCTGTCATTTTTAAGAAGCGGAAAAACCACAGCTGATTTGAATTTTGCTGGAAATACACCAGTAGTTAAACTGTTATTTATCAACTGAGTGATGAAGGGTATGAGTTGATCCAGAAGTTGAAATATTAAAGGAGTAGGAATTGGATCTGTAAGACAAGTTGTAGGTTTAGATGATTTGATGATTTCTCTTATTTCCTTTTCACTGAAAGGCCTGAAACAGTCTAACTGCTGACCACTGAAGAACTTGAATTCCGACTCATTATCTGTGTTATTTGTGGATGATTTAAGCCCATGACGAATTTTTTCTATCTTATCGACGAAGAAGCTATTGTCATTGTAGAGGTCAACTTGTTCATCAACATCAGTCAACGGTTCCAACACAAGCTTAGATCTGCACAAATCATTTTTCAAAATGTCCCAGTTAATCCCTTTAATATTCCTACAAATAATACTTCTTTGTGGATTACGAGGTTTACACAAATTTAAATTAACAGTAATTAGGAAGTGGTCGGATATTTGCCTATCTTCAACTTGTATATCTTGCACCAAAGAGGAATCACAAGGAGTAATTACCCAGTCCAAAGTGTTTCCTGACTTGTGGGTTGCTTGGTCTACGTGTTGATTATATCCTGTATGATCAAGCAGAGATAACACCTTTTTTGAATCATTCTTGTTTAAATTATTGAGTTGAACATTAAAATCGCCAAGTATCAATGTATTTATTTTAGAATGTACAGACAACAGTGAAGAGAATTCTGTGTGGAAATCTGACGTAGAAAGTTTATTTCTAGAGGAAGGTGGTGGTCTATAAATACAGATGAGCGTAAAACATTTGGTTGTTGTGGTGATTCTCAAAGATAGTTGTTCAAATGTTTTGGCTTGGACTCTGTCCTTTGTGGTCTCAACTTTAATAGATCGTTTATGAATAACGGCTATTCCGCCACCAGTTGTGTTGGATCTTGCAAGGTGGGTACATGTATAAGACAGGGGTGTCATGGCAGCAATATGAGATTCATCCCCATATGGCCTAAGCCATGATTCTGTGATAACAAGAATATCTGGGTTATTTTCAATAATCAGATCAAAGATTTCAGTAGTCTTATTATGGCATGATTGTGTGTTCCAAAGTTCTACTTTGAAACATTTAGGTTGATAGGCAGATTTTAGTTTGTAAACATGCACATTTTCCTCATGTGTAATTTGTGTATTTACGGGGGTGTTATTTATCTTATGATTCTTTTTGGTTCCAGATGCACATCCACGTCTTGTGGGTTTGAACTTTTTTATTATATAAGCAGTAGATGTATTTAGAAATGTTTTCTGTTCAGGTAATAAAATATCACAGTGTGATTTACTAAGAAGTTTATCCTTAGTTAGTGTGATTACACCTTGTTTAAAACTTGATAGTGTAGTGAACATAATCAGAATAAGACAAAAGGCTAATGAACTCAGTTTGTTTTAGAAAAGACTGACTGTCATACTTCATTGAACACTATTGGTTTCAAAGGATACAAAAAGTGTATATTTCTCCAAAGTAATCCAAAAATATTTCTTAAATTTCACATCCACAGATTCACCACAACATTATACACATGCATAACACAAATTCTAGCATAAATTGATCAGGACACTTGAATAAATAGTACAAAACCACAGAGCACATTATAGGGCAGCCATTCAAGAATAGCGCTCACTATTGATATGTATGGTATAATGATTCATCGTCATGGTGGTCGGAAATGGATCAATTTTCTAAAATTGCTTTTGATCCATAAATGTCACCCGTCGTCTCTTGATACTCCAGGAGAAGATGGTATAATGTTACTCCAATGGATACTGGAAAAAGAAGAAGCAGATCTCATATGGTATCTCGTTACAGAAAATTGTTCCCTCGAAGGTTTGGATCTTCCATATGTCAAAAATAAATTTCAGTTTTCCAATATGTTGCTGCTTTCCAAAATTCTTTTTGAAAGTGGTGCACCGAAGAGTGAAATAAAGAACATTAATTTGTCGTCGGTTTTAAATACTGGTTTGTCATTTACCACCTATAATCTGATGCTGGAAGAATCTGATGATAAACAACAGCTTGATGAATTCTACAATTTCTGCAATTCAAGAAGTTTGAAGTCAAGATGTAGAAGAGAAATCAGAAACGGTATCGGACCAGGAATTAGCAGTAAAATAACTCAAGTTGGTTTACCAAAATATCTACAAGATTATGTCGTCATGAAAGACTTGATACCCGAGAAATACTTTACTCTTGTTATAAACAATTAAGATGATAGAGAGCCTTGTACTTGGGGGGCTATGTGCTCATGTGATTATGCTGAGATACACGATGATCATGTTATATATTGATAAAACATAAATTTATAGGACTATCCATCTCTAAATAAGTGTCTATGATGTCCCCTGGATAACTATTGATTTGTGGGGTGGGGAGTTGCAGGTGTGAGTGTGTGGAAGAGGGAGGAGGTGTAAATTTGGCGGGAAATGAGTTCAAGTTAATTTAAACGGCGATTTTCTTATAGCTTGGTAATAACATTACTTTTTAATGCCGCTGCACATCTCTAAATATGTGTAGGGAGGGTCGGTGGGGGGGGGCAAAATGTGTTTTTGTGAACAGAAACCACTTGATTCAAAATTGACTTGAAAAGTGGCTTCTCATTAGCTTTTATGTTCAGTACCAAGATATTAAATTGTAATGATATAGTCTGGTGAATGAAGAGTGAAGGGGGGGGGGGGCGCCACCCGAGCTGTGAATGTATGAGATCAAGTTTTCATAGACCATTTTTTGTGTAGATTCCGAATCTGGGTGATGATCAGGCGTTTGAGGGGGCGTGTTGGAGATATAGGGGGTCAAATGTCTACAATGGGCGTGTGTGTGTGTTTGGTGGGGGTGGGGAATGTAATGTTTAATTAAACATAAATTTCTCAGACTACCCATCTTTAAATAAGTGTTTATGATACACTGGACAACATTTTTGATTTTAGGGAGGTGGCATGGGGGTAGCAAGTGTAGGTGTGTAGCAGGTGTGCAACAAAGAACTAATAAGTAAACAACTATTATAATTCAATTTCTTTTGTGTTTAATTTCAATTATTAACCGTTGTCATAAATAAATAATATTCATGCCTTTCTCTTAGGAAATGCTTTTAATACTATAAAATCCATCCATGTATTTCAGGCTTAGGAAGTCTATAAGCGGCACGGAGATTATGGGTAGCTAAAGCCACCGCAATCACAGAAGGCAAATTCCGCATCTTAGCAACCTCTCTGGCTCGTGTTAAATTAAGACGTTTCAGGATGATCAGGACATGTGAAGCAGCTTTACCGGACCCATGAACTCTGCAGTGGAGGATAATCTAAAGCAGGCTTACTATCAACATGACTGGAGAGCCAGCAAAGGACCATGTCCCTTCCGTTAAACTCGTTTGATAGTAGCAGACGATAAATGTTTGCTACAGCGAAGTCTCATGGAATTAAGCATCTGTGTCGTACTTTTGGTTTTGACCCCTCTGATTTTGTACCGTTGATTACAGATTAAACATCCATAAGTGTACAAATGTGTTGTTATTGTTAACAATAAGAAGCAAAATAAATAAGATATGTTTACAGGATCATTTTGTTATACGAAAAACTAAGTGAAGCGTTTTTTATGGCGCTCAGTATATATATATATATATTCAAAACATGGAAGTGAAAATCATATACATGTATATATAATTAAGATATTCGATAAAAATCTGTCTCTTTCAAAACATCTAGCGCATTACAATATAGATCCTGACGTAGTGATTGGCAACGGTAATGCCGTAATCTTGTATCTTTGAGATGCTTGCACAGCTAGTTATAGCAACCGGACGATAATTAGTAGGATTCGTGGGATCTTTACCCGGTTTAGGGATGGAAATTATTGTGGCTTCATGCCACGAAGGAGGAAATTCCCAAACATATATAACCACATTAACTTCCTAGTTAATCCGACAAATATTTTCTGACCTGTATAAATATCAACCCATATTTTAATTTTATGCGCCATTTATTGGCTTATAAAGGTCATACATTTGAGCAAAATATTTTAAAAACATTTTATAAATGATAATGCGATTTAGGCGAATAAAGGACTAAATAATTTTATTACCACCCAAGTATTAATGCCTTATTCATTTCTTTGTGCACAGTTTCAATAGATCTGCAATATTACTTTAATATGTGCAGGGTGGCGGTGCGGCTCGTCAAAGTTTTATAAACTCGTTAACACGCCATATATTTATTTATTCTGATATATAAGCAACAACAAATATCGGCTAGTAATGACATGTAAGACTCTACGATATAAAAAGATTAGTGTCACGACATGTATGCAATTAACATTGTCAAATGCAGGGTGAATATTTAGTAGTCTTACTCCTGTCAGTATTGTACTTTTATTTTCTATATACTTTACATTCTAAGAAAGTTTTTTTTTTAGAAATTGAATTACAAACTATGAATATAATTGTTATGGAAGGATATCGCTGCCAAGATTGAATGCTCTGCTACAATGTCTTTTCCATTGATTATATGTAAAAAGTACAATGTACAAAGTCCCAATACCGGTAATTATAACGTCAAAATACATCTAAGGCCAAAGTTATATGTAAAACGGCAAATGTTAAGTGTCAAATGATGAGGGAAAATACTTTTTTTGACGTGTGTATAATGGGCGGATATGTGAAATGGGTATGCACTTCCGGAAAGAAGCTTGAAAATTTGGCCTAGGGGGGTTTGGGTATGCTGATTTCGAAAATGGCGGGAACCACGACGTCACTCCAGCTGTTCCCACCAAAAATGGCGAAATTCAAAATGGCCACCATAAAACACGTTCTCGTCCATAAAATCGCTGTAAATGCCCCGATTTAAACGATCTTGATGTCTGTACCTTTGTTTTTTGTGACCAGGGAATCCAGTAAAATACATACGCAGACTCATAATTTTCTCCTTCATAGTGTTTTCTAAAATTGGTCATAATTCTAATCGAACGGATGTATTATTTGCACCTTCTCCTTTGCTAAACGGATATCAAGAATTCATTATGTTCCATTTCAGTGGAAACTAACTATTACTCATCAAACACAAACAGTTTTATTTCATGTCAATCACCATGTTATATAAGCATATGATAGTGTTGTAAAAATATTCAATGAACATCTGAACTTTATTCATAAATCTGATATATTGCCCGAGGAGCAAGTTTAAAGGACAATATTGGTGCCAGTCATTATTACATATCTGATAGAACTGGTAAAATACATTACAAATATAATTTTAACACAGAGATCATCGCTACAGGAGACGTGTAACAAACTCTCAAATATACGGAAAGTGACGTCAAACATGACTAACACGAGTTGTCCTTCTATATAACTGAGTGAACTAACGAGCGATAAGAAACACGCAGGCGAATTTCATTTCGCTGATAATTCCGTTGAAGATGAAAAGTTGTTTTATAAGACGATGAAAGGATATCTCACAATTCAAAAATAGAATTGGCTGTCACAAGATATGACAAAACTGAAAAAATCCCGTGCATTCCCCTGTTTTTATTCATCCTGCTGTTAATAAAAACATGGTAGTGCACGGACTTTTTCTAATTTGTTCGTTATCTTTTATCTACTGACAGCCAATTCTTTTTGTGAATTGTCAGATATACTCTCACCTTCTCATATAATAACTTTTCATCGTTAACGGTGTTGCCAGTGAAATGAAATTCGCCTGCGTGCTTCTTATCGCTCGTTAGTTCACTCAGTTATATAGAAGGACAACTCGTGTTAGTCATGTTTGACGTCACTTTCCGTATATTTAAGAGTTTGTTACACGTCTCCTGTAGCGATGATCTCTGTGTTAAAATTATATTTGTAATGTATTTTACCAGTTCTATCACATATGTAATAATGACTGGCACCAATATTGTCCTTTAAGTCTTTCAGACATGACCATCACTTGTTTCTGAAAAATAGAATGATACTGATACCTTGTTTCATGTATTTCACTGAATATATCGGATGTATGAAGAAAATTCAGGTGTTCATTGAATATATTTACAACTCTATCGTATGCTTATATATAACATGGTGATTGACACGAAATTAAACTGTTTGTGTTTGTTGAGTACATCTTTGTTTTGTCAACGCTGTCATGAGTATGATTGGAAATGTGATTGTTTGAAATCAAGAGATGCTTCTATGTTTGAGAGTTGTAGGAGCAATAATCAACCGGGAAATGTTGTTTTGGATGAATCGAAGGCCATTGTTGACACACCAATCATTACCACAGCGCATGCTTCAAGCGACCATGTTGTTACAGCACATACCAGTGTGGGTGCTTTAACGGCCTCTTGTTGTGATAACGGTTTGCAGAAAGCCCCTGTAGTTAAAGAGGCGATTCTTGCAGATTCGGATAAAATTCGTGACATTAATACTGTAATATCTTGTGACTTAAATGTAATGTCTGCTGATGTTCATTGTGAGGTAGCAATGGGGGATGATGATGAATGTGATGAAGATGTTTTTGATTGTGATTTTGAGGATTGTTCGGATGTGAATGAAGTAGCAGATGTGCATTCGGGGTCAGTAACAGGGGATAATCTAGCAACTGTTCAAAAGGGGACACGTGAAAAGAAAATAAACCGGCGCAAGAGTACAGAGAATTAAATCCAAAAGTGAATCTTTGAAACTTAGTCAAGTAAATGTTGCTTTAATATCAGAATCAGTGATGAGAGGTACACGTTCAAAATCATCACGTAAAAATGTTCCCATTGCCTAACTATCAGTGATCTCAATGGTAAAGATAGAAACGTTTATGGTCTTAGAAGTTTTTCGACATATCAAATATAGAGTTATATTAAATCCATATATAAATATTATTGATGATAAAATCCTTGTGAAATTTAATAAGTAGAATACCATAATCATATAATTTTTTTATAATTTTTATTATTATATTATTATGTATATATTTTTATGCTTTTAACCGTTCGTTTTTATCATTAAGTATTGTTTTGTATTTTTACGGTGATAAATAATAAAAAAAAATGGAACAAAGTTAATTTAGGCTGTACTCAAGACCGGGATGAGAGGGGGATGTTTAAAATGTCAAATTACTTGTATTAATACGAAATTCCAGTTATTATGTTATAAATAACTGGACAGTAGGTTTCCTGTCACATTCATGATTATGCACGGTCGTCCAGATAGTTTCTTCGAGTGTGCCAGCTTGATTTCCTGTTATCATGCGGTGAACATCTTTATAGTGTGCTGGTTTATAGTGTGCAAGGCTTCCGAATATGTTAATAAGTAACGTGATTTCCTAGACTTGCATATGAAACTTGATACTGTGTGAAAGATACTATATAGAAAGCGTGGACGACAAATGAGATGTGACAGAGCGCAAATGTAAAATGTAATGAGAGGAATGTAAAATGTAGACACGTCAATAAAAGCATTTTCTAACAAGACATTTGTCATTTGACACTTAACATTTGGCATTTTGCATTTAACTCTTGCCTTAGAGGTATTTTGACTTTATCATTATCGGTATTAGGACTGTGTACATTGTGCGTTTTACAGAGCATTTAATATTGGCAGCGATACCCTTCCATAAATTTCGCCTATTCAATCTTGAAATCCTGTGTTGTTGGTTATACGAGACTATTTGTTGTCAGGTGTTATACAAGACTCTGTGTAGTATCAAACGAGATTCGCAGTGATCAATTTACCACTGAATAATCTGACAAATTCACATTTAGCACTAGATTATTATAATGAGTCAACGTAGAAGAGAGGAATTCATAGAGCGGTAAGTAAGACATAAATGTTATACATGTAGGTCAAATATTCTATTATACATATACAGATGGAACCATAAATATTATATTATACATATTAATAACGTAAAAACACCAACTGCTCTAAGTCCCGGCCACTAATCTAACACACATCAAATGACACAACACAGAAACAACACACTAAACAATAAATCCTAATATCTCAAATTCCGTGGTCAAGTGCAAGGCTTGTAACATGAATATAATCTACATTACTGAAAAAGTAAACATGTTTGCTATGGCACTTTATTCCTTTTGATATTAGCATGAGATTATCCTATCATGTGACATATATATTGGTATCTTGGATGACATGCTTTTATATGTCGATCTTATCTCAGATTAAGATTTGGTTTATAATTTTGTGGAGACTACCGCTTATTGCACCATTGCTGTTTTGCGTAGCCAACTGTATATCATATTCCTGAAGTCATTGTACGGCGCGAATGAGACCATGTGGATGCTGGTTTTGACTTCATTACTCCAAAATAGATCGTAAAAATGAAATGAAATATATCCCACAACTAAATTTGGGCTAATTAATTGTTTTGGGCAACCAACTAAATTGAATAATAGATTGTTTGAGAATAAACTTTGAGTGGCCATTAGCGATCGGGAAACGTCCCATTTATACATCTGTTACCACGTGTTACATATGTCAAAACAATGATCCTGACAAATTTGTTACTAACTTACCGCTAAGTTAGTTGACTTTCGAATGGGAAATTATAATGCGAAAAAAATCTTAAAAAGTGATCCTGAAAAATCTTAAAAAGTTATCTTTAGAAAATTGTTTATTTCTCGACAAGGGAAGATTTCTAGAAGCAATTTGGGGTCATATTATGTATTACCGTATTGATTCAATCTATACGTCCATTGAAGTCAAATATCATAAAAAAATAACTCACTCCAAAAAATGTTTGTTTTGAAGGCTAAAAATACAGTTTTTGCCAAAATGACATTATTTTCATGATAATGAAAATGTTAAATCAAAAATGGTAAAAAGTTTATGAAAATCGAATAATAAATGCCACTTTTATAGTCCAAAAATCAGCAACCTTACAATAAAATAAAACCAAGTACGAACAATCCAAACCATTAGACAGAATTCGGCAACTACTCATATTACAAACTAATTTCCACATAGATTGTCTTCGTATAGATAGATGCTACAAATTTATGAACATTATATAGAAATATTTTAAAATATGAAATGCCTGAATGGGATGAAAATTGAATAAATTACGCCTTTTTCACCTTTAAATCGAAATGGCGTAAACACAAAACCCAAATTTACAAAATTGTGTGTAACTGTTTTTGCGCTTGTCACAGGGTCATTCTTCTTGATGTACCAGAATTGTTACAATTAATATTTTCTTCCGAAAAGACGGGTCAAAATAGTAAAATTCTAGCAAAATTACATATCTTCCTGTGTTGACAGAAAACGTTACATGGTGAAAATTCATGAAAATCGAATAATAATTGACACTTTTGTAGACCAATAACCCTGAAAAGTGACTTCTAGAAAATCGTCTATTATTTTACAACCGCACAAGTTAGGAAGCATTTAGTGGTACCATTTAAATAAAAATGTTATCACTATAAATGCAAAACCGAATTAGAAATAAAAAACTAAAAAACAAAACATAAATATTTAGCGTCTTTAGTAGGAGCATTAATATTTCATTTTTAAAAGACCTCTAGGCACGTCATAATTGAATTTTTGGGCAAAATTACGTCACTTGATTATATTTTATTTAGAAAGGTCACTCGGGTTGATGTTTTGTTCCATGGCAATCTATCTTTAATATTGATTGTATATTTCATTTCAGATTAAAAGAGGCTGTAAATAAAAATAATACAGTTGCTACAGAAATAATTATCCAGGAGTATGTGGAATTAGTGAAAGAACCAAACGTACAAGAATATCTGTGGCCTCGACTCTGTGAATTGGCTCTTAAAAACAGATGTCTACCTATGTTGGAATTATTACTACCACAAGAGAGTATTGCTAACAAATTTATCTATGCTGAAACCAATAAACAATTGATGAAGGTTGCAGTAGAATCTGATTTTGTGGGGGGTGTTAAATTCCTCCACTCTAAAGGAGTGCCTCTTTATTTTCCAAAAGAGGGACCATTGTCCAGCTGGAATTCCCTCATCGAATCCGTCGAAACATATAAGCCGGAGGTGTTAAAATATCTTCTTGGGGTGAAAAATCTAGATAAAAACCCTTACCAAGAGAAGACATTAGTGATGTCATGTTGCGATCAACTAAAAATCGAAAGTTTGAAGATTTTGTTGAAGAGTGATCTTATAAATACCATCAATCAACAGACAAAGGATCTTCAACAGTCTGCTCTACACTTTTGTATAGGTAAAAGTTACTATTGGTCGGAATTTGGTATTATGGAAAGGGAGCCGGAGAGAGTTTTCGATTGTGTACATTTATTGGTGGAGGCGGGCGCGGATGTTAATCTACAAGACATTTATGGCAAAACACCCATCCACTTGGCTGCTGAACGTGGTATGGTGACAATGGTAATATATTTTGCACAAAGAGGAGCAAACCTTGATATTAGAAACCATCAAGATACCCTTCTGTGTTGTATTGCCGGGAGTAAGGGAAAGGTAGATTCTTACGATGAATATCTCCAATTATTAATAACGAATGGTATGGACATAAACAAAGTGAACTCATCGAATAAAACTCCACTGTATTTAGCAGTATGTAAAGGAAATGAAGAGATGGTGAAGTCATTAATTAAATCAAATTGTGATGTCAATATTAAAGTAGGTAACAACATGGAATCTGTATTAATGGAGTCAATACGACGACAAGAGACGACTATCGCTGAAATACTGATTGAAGCTGGGTGTGATTTTAACACCACTGATAAAAATGGCGTTACACCTTTAATGGAATGCGTGGAGGCAGGAAACAATGTTTTAGTCCAAAGACTTATTGAACACGGGGCGCTTGTGAACGCTAAAGATAACAAAGGATGGTTCGTATTGGATTATTTATTTCGTTCTTACTCTTACCTATGTCATCCCCATCTGATAGATCAATCTTCAGCAGGCGTGATTAAAATGTTGATAGAGGCTGGGGCTGATATTCATAAATGTGATAATCTGTTGTGTAGAGCAATCAAGAAAGGACATTATGAATCGGCTTCATTGCTTATTGAACACGGCATCGATGTTAATACGGTAGATGAAAATGGTGATAACCCCCTGACTCTTGCTTCCAAACAAGGTAATGTAGCTTTTATGACATTGCTGACATCAACAGAGTGTGATATAAATCACCAAAATCTAAAAGGAAAGACGGCATTGCACAACGCTATACGAGTTAAGAGATATTGTGATCAGACACGGAGCAAAGTTATAGAAATCTTGCTGCAGAATGGAATGAACGTGAATCTCGGTGACGTCGATGGCGAAACAGCCTTGTCCATTGCAGTAGCTGCACAAAACGTATTTATTACCAAAATTTTACTGAAGGCTGGTGCCGAAGTAAACTGTTTTGACAAGAGACGACGAACCCCATTGATGACAGCAGCAAGAACATGTAATAGATCTATTTTAGAATGTTTACTAAATGCTGGAGCTGATGTTAATAAAACTGATACAGATGGAAGATCAGCTATACATTGTATCATGGTTGGTAGTCGTGATAGGGGTAGGAAATGGATCAACTGTCTAAAATTACTTTTGATGAATAAATGTCACGTGTCTCTTGATACCCCAGGAGAGAATAGAAACACTCTATTGAAATGGTTACTGGAGACAAACGAAGCAGATCTTATATGGTATCTCGTCACAGAGAACTGTTCTCTCAAAAGCTTGGATCTTCGAAAAGTCAAAGAAAAAATAAATTTCCACAATACGTCGATGCTTTCAAATATTCTTTTTGAAAGTGGTGCACAAAATGATGATATAATTTCGTCTTTTGATACGGGGGTGTCCTTTGCCAGATGCGTTTCTTTCCAGGCAATATTTGAAGCTAAATATCTCGATGAATTCCGTAATTTCTGTAAATCAAGAAGTTTGAAGTCAAGATGTAGAAGAGAAATCAGGAACTGTATCGGACCAGGAATCAGCAGTAAAATAACTCAAGTTGGTTTACCACAATGTCTACAGGATTATGTCGTCATGAAAGACTTGATACCCGAGAAATACTTTACTCTTGTACTAAACGACAGAGATGACAATGATAGCAGCGATGATTATTATTCTACTGATGATAGTAGTGATCTCTATTATTCCACTGAGGAAGAAGACGATTATATTGAAGAGGATTGTGATGATTATTATTACTGGTCGGACTGAAGTTTATATATTCATAGCCTCATTTTACCAACTGCATCAATGCAACTGGATAATCATAGTAAGCCATTTACTGAGATGTACTTGTCATTCTGTTCCACCTCTCGCGTGTCTAGGTAATGTTTCTTTTCAAGCTTTCAAAATATGCCCCCAATATCCTCTACCACACATGTTCAGCGTTGAACAGGGTATATTAGTGTTTCAATATAGTAAGGTTCCGCGATATAGTCATATTTCATTTGTAGATGCAGTATGTGTAGTTATAGCACAATCAAATTGTACATTTCCTTTATCGTCACCAAATCGCCTTCTTATTAGTTCCTTAGCGGCTCGCTAGCCTGGAGGTCGGGTGTTCGATCCCTGCATTGGCCGAGAAAGTTCATCCAGATTGTCCAGCATGGTTTCACCCTGTCAGTGATGCAGGACGGAGGGCCTGTCAAAGACAGCTGTCTAGTCGTTCGGGTGGGACGAAAAACGAGGTCCCGTGTACACATTGGCGTACACGTAAAAGGATCCCTTGGGCAAAATGTCCCTCATAGCACACTGTATGGCGTATGCCCGTCTTCATTAGCTCGGTTTAGGAGCAGAATAGTAGAGCGTTAAACCCCATTTCACTTCATTACATTTCAGTTCCTTAGCGGAGTGGGCGACATGATTTCATATTGTCAACCCGTCTTTGTTTTAGTTTCTGAAACCTTTGAACGGGCAAAGTTTTGATATGACATTAATTTACAACTTAGTGGAAATTTTATTTATAGAATTTGTCTAACTAAATATAAGTTTGTACTATCTTTCTAATTAATTATAAGTATCTATTATCTTTCTAATTAGTTTTAAGTATTTATTATCTTTCTAATTAGTTTTAAGTATTTACTATCTTTCTAATTAATTATATGTATTTACTATCTGTCTAATTAATTATAAGTATTTACTATCTTTCTAATTATGTACTAAGTATGTACTATCTTTCTAATTAAATATATAATATATATGAGAGAGAGAGAGAGAGAGATGGGGTTTAACGTCCACACAAACTAGGTCATTTCGGGACTAACATATGGTTTAATTTTATTTCAATAATTCGCTTGCGCGTAGGGTTCTTTAGCAGTGGGGGGATGCCGGAGTGCCCGGAGGAAACCCACGAGGTTGAGAAGGCGCCCCTATCTCCATGCCACATACGCTCACACCAGGGCTCGAAACCACAGCCACAAGCCACAGGTGACCGGACAGCTAGAGGTCGAAGCGCGGCACTCTAGACCACTAGGCCATCCCAACTCCCCTTTATTATAAGTATTTACTACCTTTCTGATGGATCTTAAATATGAAAAAAATGAATGGTGTAATATGTGTCTTGGTTATATCTGGGAAAACAATCTTTCCAATCAGCAGTCATTTATATTATTTAAGAGTAGAGTTTTTGATATTTTTAAGCAAAATTGGTTTGAAAAAATTTGTTCATCTCCTAAAGGCTACTTGTATCAACAATGTATTGTGAATTTTTCTCTTCGGTATTACTTAAGTAAGCCTATACATTTGAATTATGGCCCTGGATTGTACGCAAAATCGCCTTTATTAGCTTTGGTCCCTCTGGAGGTCACAATTATTGCCCAATTTAAAAAAAAAAAAAAAAAACGTTTGATTATACCACCGTTACACTGTAATAATTCGCTTACACGTAGGGATCTTTAGCATTTGGAGAAAACCGGAGGACCGGCGACCATACTCCCTGTCACGTACAAGCGGGGACTCGAAACCACGCCACTTGACTCACTGGTGGACCTTATGACCCAATGCGCACGCGTTAACTATTCAGTCATCCAAACCCCCAATATATAGGACTATTTATTTATGATTTAACATTAGAGTACAACTAAGACTGTATGGACAACGGTACATTTATTAACCTCATCTTTTATAATCTTCAGAAAATGTGTTTAGCTCAAACCATTTTTCTTACTTTAAATAAAAATATATAGTCACATCACAAGAGTAGGACGTATACAACTTATGTACCCACAGAACCTGACTCAGTCCGCAAAAAAACCCCACGGACATAGATATTTATGTCTCTTATGATTATCAACCCATGAAGAATTGGGTATACGCGTTATTCCTTCTCATTGAAGATTTTATAATTGATAATTCGCTTTAGGCGAATAAAGGACTAAATAATTTTATTACCACCCAAGGATTAATGCCTTATTCATTTCTTTGTGCAGTTTCAATAGATCGCAATATTTCTTTATGCACAACGTGAATGTCTAAACACCCTAAAGAATAAAACCTCGTAGTGAATGATATGATTAATAACGTGCCATTATGTTAAAAAGGGACCAATATTTTTCAATATAAGTGACCATTTCACTTGCTCAACCCTGATCAGTAATACAACCGACAGTAATACTCGACCAGAAATTTAGATCATATGCGTCCACGAATACACGTGTTTTTTCGATTCATGTCTCGTAACTCAACTTGTAAATGTATTTGTGCTCCCATTCTCTCTCTCTCTAGCTGGGCTACTCCCTTAATCTGAAAATATTCCTGAGAGCCGGGAACGTGCAAGTTCTGAAGTTTCCGGAAGCCAGGACCACCTGTTAAACAAAACTCTTGCAAAATGTTGGCGTATGTTGCATGGCAACCACTGCTGTGGTATTTAAAAACTGACTTTTGAGTTTAACTGGTATCAGGTAACATATCTCACATGTGACAAAATAATACCTGTACAGTTACTTGAAACATTTATACATTTGAATTAACATTTTATTCTGTTAAATCTGAATATTTATATCATAAGTACTGTTGATTACGATTGTAATTTGGTGGGAATGGGCTTAATGATAATCATAACTTCGTTAATCAGAAAGGGTTGTCGACTGAGCTCGTGCAAGGTGCTCAATTGCGCGAGCTAGGGTGTTCAACGACCTTCACCCCGAGGATCGAAAGTCGATAACTTACTTACACACTGGATTCTTTGTTTGTGTAAGAAGTTGAATGAGTGAATGAAAATGGACGGACATATGAGAGACGCAAGTTTATCACAGGCCCTTTATCACACAAATAATTTTACAAATTCGTCAGTAACAGGTATCAATACATTATTTTGCATGAGATATATTGTTGTTTACTCAGGTTTTTGAAATACAATTTCTAAGGAATTTAGATTGGTATATGGATAAATGTATTTTAAGCCTTTTTGCTGATTTCGGGGTTTTCGACACTTTTTTTTTATACGCCAACGTCGTATATTGTCGTCGCGCCGGTCCGGTGTCCGCGCTCTGAAGGCTAAACAATTATGGTCATTGTCTTACATGTACATTGTTATAGTTTAGAAAATCGTAATTGGAATACTTTAGAGTGAATTTAAAATATCGCATCATGACGTAGATCCATTTAAGTGTCCTTTGTTTAAATAGGTCGCGTGACAAATGAAGACGACCCACGCAGTTAGCGTATTTACCGGTAATTTGGATATCCCTAGCTATTCTCTATAAGTACAGAAATACAAATGGTGCCAGTCATTTGTCGATATATTAATTATTAGCTATATAATATATAATAATAATAACAATTTCTATACACGGGGAGTTGGATGGCCGAATGGTTAGCGTGGTTACGTGGCAAGGAGTAGGGTCGCCTGTCCAACCTCATGGGTTTTCTCGGGGTACTTCGGTTTCCCCCCACTGCTAAAGACTCCTACGCGCAAGCGAATTATTGAAATAAAATTAAATCATATGTTGGTCCAGAAATGACATAGTTTGTATCGAGTGGACGTTAAACCCCATTTCGCTCTCTCTCTCGCTCTCCAGTTCTATACACAAAGAACAACTTTTATCTTAACTCCATTTGAAATTCACAGCGATGGAATTTTCCGATGACTATATGTACGGTTCCTTGCACTACGGGCGTAGTTTCCTTGCACTACGGGCGTAGTAAATGAGGTTAAACTTTGGCGCGAAAATTGCACGGGATTCCTGGACATGAATATCAAATACACTTTTACACTTCCTGGTGCAGTTAGTTGAATGATTAAACTGTCAATGTAATTGTAAAATACCATTATTATAAAACAAGTTAAACGATGTTAGACATTATAACCTCATCTTATCCCAAACGTTTATCCATTGAATGATTTATATTCAGATTTCATATTAAGTCAATTAAACGGTGTTTAAACGCCAATCAACAAATAATACGAGGCTACTTTATTACAAAAATATCTATGAGCAAAGCTTATTGATCTGGCCGATGTAAAAAATGATAATTACCTAATCGGCATCATTAATTTATTTATGACCCGGATTGATTAATGAGCGATATAAACAACACTACACTTGCTATTATCAATACACACAGATAGTTAGATGACCCTTCTCAATCTGTTATTCCATTTACCAGCTAAATGTATTTGTACTGTTAAATCTAACGTATATTAAGATATATTTTCGTATTTCATTTTTACGCCCGAGTGCTCGTCTCTGAGTTGGAGACAGCCGGAACTGCCGTTCCTCGAAACGGCCAATGTGTGGTTTCACGGCTGAGTCGCGTTCTCGAGAATTTAGAACCACAATACTCTTCTAAAGAAAATGTATCTCGAATCTTTTGGACTGCACACGACTCAAAAAGCCACTTTAAAGCACAGTAATAAAATTGCTGTCGTGAGCAGGGAGGGCGGGACTTCGGGCGTTTTGGAATGATAAGGGTTTAATTAATGGTAACAAATTAAGAAATTTTGAAAAATGTGTACTCGACAGATAGCAACGTAGTGATTTAGCAAAACTACGATGTGTGTCATTGCCCTTAGCCATAGAAACTGGACGTTTAGTAAGGCCAGTAACATTATTAACAGGCAGAAAATGTAATTATTGTCACACGTCAAATAAAGAGGACGAGACTCACTTCTTGTGTTCATGTGAATCTTATTTTGATACGAGACGAAAGCTATGGAACGCCGCAGCCACCATGTTCCCTTATTAACAACTCCCACCTGGTAAAAGTCCTAGCTGGAACTGTTAAAAAAAAATGTTTTATCATAGAAAATATTTTAACATATGATGACATTTTGATTACTATTATTTCATATGTCCATTTGATTTTAGTTACTTAATGTTTTCTTACCCTAAACGATTTATATCGTGATTGCTAACAAATGTTATTGTTAGTACGTTTCGAATTTTTATTTTATTTTTATCTTAGTTACTTACATGTATCTATCTGTTATCTTCGAATGTAGATGATCTATCATGCCTGTTGTGTCTCGTAGGCCTTATAGGCCGGACATTGTACACTTATAATTTTTTGTATCAAACTGTGTTTTTATAACTATTGTACAATGTGTGTTACATTAATAAAAAAATTCTTCTTCTTCATTATAATTATAAAACAAAACGTTGATTTCTGTAGTTTGTCGATTTGTATCTGTCGGTCTCCATTCATGTCGATGGGCGATTTAAGTGGTTGAATGTAACAAAATTGTTTCTCAGCCGCCTGCCACTTTCGGCAGATGGAACACTCGTATTCTTCGCATCGATGTTCTTCTAAATTTCGTTTGGCTTTGATGACGTCCCACTACTTCTGGCACATGTCTTCCACCGATGACACACACTGTACTTGACTCTGGAACGGGTGGCAAGGTGTTTGTCGAAACACTGACGGCTCACAAACACACGATGACATCGGTAACACGTCTTTGTGTTTGGGTCAGGTGGACAGGGTGGACCATATAGGTGTTTTGAGTCCTGGGTGACTGATGGCGATTCTAATGGCGAGTCACTTTCTCTGGCGTCCAAGGTTCGGCGAATTTCCTCGGCCTCAAAAGTGTCGTGTAGTTGTTGCGGTACATCGTTAACTAGAACGTGGGACCAATCGTCCAGAAAATCTATCTCCACACACAGTGATTCGGTTCGAAACAAGAGGCTGTATCTTCTATCCACGGGTCGTAATGTAAAACTCATCTTTCTTCGCCCAGTGATCGCATGAAAGTGCCAGAAGCAGTGGCGTCGCCGCCTTTTATCCCTGAATGGACTCGTCATATCCTTCAAATGGACTCGTCCTTACGATAATAAAACGGCACAACACCCGCCTCTCTATCAGTATGAGAATGGATGCTCCGGTCGTACGCATCGAAGACAACCGAAGCACGGATACTCTCATGTATCTCAGGGGGCACACACTTGCCGTGATTACCCCTGACGATATCTTTGTCTTACCCGACGAGGTATTAAAACACCTCCCAAGAAAAGGCCTCCCCCCGAATAAGTGGAGGCCATTAGACGCAACCGACACCGACCCTTTTCAGGGCCAACCAACGGCCCATTTCAGGACCAACTTAATCAATGCAAAAGAGTTGTTCCCCCTTCTTCCCTCTCTTCCCCTTTCTTCCCTCTCTTAACCTTTCTTCCCTCTTCTTCTTCTTCTTTCTCTCTCTTTTCCCGCGCGCGCGCCCCTTCTCTCCGTACGTGCAATCACACGTGCAAGGTCACCGAGACGACGAACCCCATTGATGGCAGCAGCAAGAACATGTAATAGATCTATTTTAGAATATTTACTAAATGCTGGAGCTGATGTTAATAAAACTGATACAGATGGAAGATCAGCTATACATCGTATAATGGTTTGTGGTGGTGGCAGTGGTCGCAAGTGGATTAACTGTATAAAATTGGTAGTGATGATAGTGGTCGGAAATGGATCAACTGTATAAAATTGGTTTTAATGAATACATGCCATGTGACTTTGAGTATTCTATTTAAATGTTTACTGGAAAGAAACCGGGCATGTTATATTGATAGAGATATAGTCGATCTTATATGGTATTTCGTTACCGAGAACGGTTCTCTCAAAGATTTGAATCTTAGACGAGTCAAATTTCAATGTATGTTTCGAGATAATGTGACGCTTTCCAAAAATTTTAAAATGGTGCACCACAGAGAGAAACAGAGACTGTTATTCCAGTGCCGGATTCCACATACGATTTGGTTCCGGGAGAATCACAAGATACGTATGAAGAGCAACTGGCTGACTTCCGTGGTTTCTGTTAAACAAGACGTAGAAGAGAAATCAGAAACTGCATCGGACCAGGAATCAGCAGTAAAATAACTCCAGTTGGTTTACCACAATATCTACAAGATTATGTCGTCATGAAAGATTTGATAACCGAGAAATACTTTACTCTTGTGATAAATAATAAAAATGTTAAAAACGATTACGACGAAGACTATTATGATGAAACTCTCTTTTACATCTAAAACATGTATGATGAAAAACATGTTGAGGTTCTTTTTGTGACGTCTTTCGTGATGAAGGTTAAGTATAGTAACCAGACAAGTCTCGAACAATAAAATTGCTCATCACCCCGCTTACCCTGAGTAGAAAACACGCATTATCGAACTTAATAAAGGTATTGATGTAATGAAACTATACACCAAGTTTGATCACTCTAGGCAGGAAATGCCCATTATCGAACTGCATCAAGGTATTGACATAAGAAACACCTACACCAAGTTTGAACAAGTAGCTCAATTAGAAATAGAGTGACGGACGGACAGACAGACGGATGGACCCATTTTAATAGACCCGTGCTTTCTTCGAAAGGCGGGGACAATTAATTTTAATATAGGGAGAAATTCATGTTTCTTTTCCTACAAACAGAATGTTCTCCCAATATCCTCAAGTACCTATGTTCAGCATTGAACAGGCTATCTACAGGTATGCACCTACAACTGTGCGGGTGCCCAATTGTTGTTTGTTCAAATTGTTCGTGCTGACCGCGGATCATACTGGTATGTACTCTGCCCCCGTGAGTTCTTGGGGTGTTTTCCTCCAGGAATTTTTTTAAAAATTAGGATTAATTTCAATGCATCTGAGACAATTTAGGCAGCGATTTCGGCCCAATCCTCGCCCCCTCTGCCCGGGTACTGGTTGGTATGACTCGGAATTGTGTTGGGGCCCCTAAATATAGGAAGCCCGGAAAATTTGTCCCACTTTGCCCCTCCACCCGCACTAGATCCGGTACTGAACATTATAAACATTTGAAGGAAGGAATACCACTTAAATGTACCTATAATAATTTATGAGAAGAATGACAAGTGCGACTTGTTTGAATTTTGAAGATTATCACGGCTCAATCTACGGGTCTGAATGTATCTTTCACAGTTCTCAGTAGTGGTATTAATTCAATTATTATTGTTAGGTTACTTCATTTCTGCTTATAAGAATTGTCTTTCTTGGATTTTAAATTATAATATGCTTTATCATTTTTGTTCTGATCCCACAGACGCGAAAAAAAAAATCCCCTATTAAAATGTGTATTGTTATACGAGACCACTGGTATATGCGTTACTAGGTGATGCGCACAATCTACCATTTACGTTTTGTGTGTCGCAATGAGTTGCCGAAGATTATATGAGTGCCCTGAACCGTAAATGAGTCATAAATACAATATTATTATGCACGTACCGATGCCGTGACATTATATGAATGTACATGTACCAATGATATAACGTAAACATTCTATTATGTACCAATGGTATGACACGGGTATCGCATGAGGTGATCGGATGGTTGTACACAGATGGCCTTGTGGTCTAGAGTGCCGCGCTTCGACATCTAGCTGGCCGGTCACCTCTGGCTTTCGGCTGTGGTTTCGAGTCCTGGTGTGAGTGTATGTGGCATGGAGATAGGGGCGCCTTCTCAACCTCGTGGGTTTCCTCCGGGCACTCCGGTTTCCTCCCACTGCTAAAGACCCCATACGCGCAAGCGAATTATTGAAATGAAATGAAATGACCTAGTTTGTGTCGAGTGGACGTTAAACCCCATTACTCTCTCTCTCTCTCTCTCTCTCTCTCTCTCTCTTGTACCCAGATTGAGCGATCTAACGTTAAAGAAAGTGATAAGTGGGGTTCCATCGTTATCATGGAAGCGGAATATTATGAGTGAAACGTTCTTAAAATACTTGACGACAAACGGTTATATCCAAATAATCTTTAAGTGGCATTTAGCGATCAGGAAAACACATTAACAGAACACTTGTGCTTGATAACGATAAGAGGATACTTGTCGAAACGTCGTGCTTTTAGAATAAAACTAGTGATTGTATCCCATAAAAATTGTGTTCTGTTAACGGTTATATCCAATCATAGATTCGAACCATGATAAAAGAACAATGGGTTTAACAAGCTAACAGTGAGGCTGTTGTCCCCAGCCGATATCCCAAAATAAATTGCACAATTATTTTTTTCAAAAGTATCCAGCAATCAAATTGTGCAGTAAGTTTCATCACTCTCTATGGGATAGAATCAAGATTGTCTTTCCAAGACATCGACCAATGTTTTTTTCTTAGCTCTGCTTAGCTTTAGCTCGAAATGTTAATCAGTCAAGACATTCACCTAATGAACATCTACATTACGTAAACATTCTACGCAATTAAAAGCAGAGTAGTTATGTTTTCAAAGTCTTGACCAATCAAATCGCTTGTCACTCTTCAGCCTTAGCAGAACATTCGCGCCAACGAACGTAGTCAAGGTTACGAGTTTGTTCTCTCTGCCTTCATTATAACCACAGTTATCGTTTCCCAAAGAATCAACCGATCAGATTGCTTATCTCTGCTAAGTAATGTAATCTTAATAAACATCCATGTGATTAATTGTATTTAATATCTAATTAATTAAAAGATGTATTTACTATCAAATCACAAATTTACACGGCAACAAATTTAGAACATTAGCGTTCACAAATGTAATAATATATGGTAGCTTTCAATTCCTGTTTTGTAACGGAACTTGTGATTGTATTTACGTCTCACTACTTTCTTTATACAACATTTGAGCACATGCAAGAAATACCATAATATGTTGGGGGTGGGGTGGATGGTTAGCACGTGCGTGCTGTATCATAAAGCCTGTCAACTGGCGTGGTTTCGAATCTCCGGTTGTACCTGACAGGGAGTAGGGTCGTCTGTCCAACCTCGTGAGTTTTCTCTGGTTCCTCTGGTTTCCTCCCACAGCTAAAGACCCCTACGCGCATGCGAATTATTAAAAGAAACCATATATTATGTTAGTCCCGAAATCACCTACATGTAGTTTGCGTCGAGTGGATGTTAAACCATCTCTCTCTGTCTCTCGCCATACATAATATGTCGTATTAGTTACACAAGTGTCGGCTTACGGGTGGGCGCATTAGCCCACGCCAACTGGAAGGTCGTGCCAGGAGCCCTATAACGACAGACATTGATTAATCAATCAGCGCTGACGTTTCTAGAGGTTTACCCACAGTGCATGGAACGCCAAGAAGTCGCGGTAACATACCATTTCATTGGCTAATCCTTCACTTCAACCTAAACACCGGTAATATAACAACTCTTCCAGATCCTAGTGTACTGAAGACATATAAAACGAAATTTTGAAATTTAAAAAAACGTAACGAAATAGGATCTGTGTTTTCGTTAGATTGTATTAACTATTAATTAATATAAATTGTATCTCCTTTGATAATCCTTGTATTAACTGGATTTTAAAATTTATATTGAATTAAATGTTAATTAATATAATATGGCATACACATTAAAATTTTATCTCCTCTTTATAATCCTTGTATTAACTGGATTTTAAAATTTATATTGAATTAAGTTAATTAATACAATATGGCATACACATTAAAATTGTATCTCCTCTTGATAATCCTTGTATTAACTGGATCTTAAAATTTATATTGAATTAAGTTAATTAATGTGGCATACACATTAAAATTGTATCTCCTCTTGATAATCCTTGTATTAACTGGATTTTAAAATTTATATTGAATTAAGTTAATTAATATAATATGATATACACATTATTATTGTATCTTCTCTTGATAATCCTTGTATCAACCAGAATGGCCCTCTGGGATCATTTACGACCAGACTCTGTTCACTACATCGATGTACGCCTGGTCATTTTTAGGTTTTCTATGTGGACCAGACAGGAATGATGCTATCTTGTCATTTGAAGTCATATTTTTGTAAAAAGTCTGAAATTAAAATGACGTTTTTAAAAACCAAGCTGAAACGTGCAGACATATCTGAAAGTATGTAATTGTGAACGATGTCGTTGTTAATTTAATTAGGCACATATGGGTATTAAAACAATAATAAGTGCTGGAAGACCTGGGTCGAATTAAGCTCGCATGGTGCCGTTGATATTTTTAAAAACCAAGCTCAAACGTTCAGACATATTTGAAAGTATGTTATTGGGAAAGATGTCGTTGTTAATATAATTAGAAACATATGGGTATTAACAATGATAAGTGCAGGAAGACCTGGGTCGAATTAAGCTCGCATGGTGCCGCTGGCTGAAAGTCTCATCGAGAGCCCTCGCTTCAAGAGACATGAAAATGAAAAGAAATGGGGTTTAACGTCCTACTCTTCTGTTACAGCTTGGGTAATGAAGACGGGCATACACCATACAGTGTGCTATGATGAACAGTTTGCTAGGATATAACCCAGACAGCTACACCCCATACACAAAAAATAAAGAACAAAGTGAAATCCACAGTAGGCAATGTAAAACTTCAAATTACTAGTGATTGATCTGAATATGGTGATTTTTAAATTGTGTATTTAATTAGCTTTGATTCTGTTTGTTTTTTTTAAATATAAATTTTGTGTATATTTCGTATTTAGTCTGGTGTATTGTGTTGTCACCGTGAATAAAATATCCTGTACACCGCAAAATTTACCCAAATTTAAAGAGGGTGGTAAGGCGGGGTTCCCGAGAGGTTAGCACATACGCGCTGTATAGTAAAGTTTGTCATTAAGTGAACTGGCGTGGTATCTATTCCCCGGTTTTACGTGACAAGGCGTCGGGTCGTTTGCCCAGCCTCGTGGTTTTCTCCGGGCCCTCCGGTTTTCTCCCACTGCGAAATACCCATACGCAAAAGTGAATTATACAAACTAAATTGAACCATGTGTTAGTCCCAAAATGACCTAGATTTTGTCCAGTGGACGTTACCCCCCACCCCACATCTCTCTCACCCTCCTTCCCCTAAATTTAAATAGTTTCTGTCGAGTGGACGTTACCCCCTCTCTCCTCCTCCCCTCTCTCTTTGTTTCTCTATCCCCCTAAATTTAAATGGTTTGATACCAAAGCTCAATATGATGATATAATGTGTTTATCGGAGCCGGAAACTAGTGGAAAATTTATTAAAGTATAATAGGTCAACATTAATCAATGATGTAAAGCATCCCTACATGTCTGTACAGATACAATTTATCACATATCTAAATGGTTTGTTACCAAAGTCCAATTAAAAAATTGAATTTGTTTATCGGAGACAGTAACGGATGATAATTATTTACCCATCTTCAAATATTTAATAGACAAGCGATAACCGTACCAGTACAACATGAATTATTCACCTACATTTATAAAATCCTCAAATAATGACCAGTGACTAAGTGGGCAAGGCGCTGGCTCGCTAGCCCGGGGGTCGGTTGTTCAATCCCTGCATTGATCAAGAAAGTTCATTTCGATTTTCCGGCGTGGTTTCCTTTTGTCAGTGATACAGAACGGAGGGCCTGCCAAGGACAGTTGTGTAGTCGTTCGGATGGGACGAAAGACCGCGGTCCCGTGTACACATTGGCGTGCACGTAAAAGAGCCCTTGGCAGCTGGAATTCGATATAAGAGTAGACCGTAGCGCCCCTGCCCGAGAAAAATTCCCCTCATCACTGTATGGCGTTTGCCCGTCTTCCATTAGCCCAGGTTAGGTGCAGAAGAATAGGACGTTAAACCCCATTTCATTTTATTTCATTTCAAATAATGATCAGATATGTCAAATACTTGATATGTCCGATTCCCAACACTGGTATACACTTTATGTACATAAGTGTTCAAAAGATTAGATAACAACAGCGGCAGAATGTTTTTATTTTATCTGTGACACCCGTCATATCTGCACTGTAATCTATTTTAAACGTACCTGTAGTTGTGGATATCCAGTTAAGACTTGGTCTCCCAGATATTCTACAAATAGTAGCAGTGGCTCAATTAAACCAAGGTCAGCTAAGGTCAAACTTTTACCAACTAGATAACCACTTCCGGTCTCTTCTAATACCTGAGATAAAAAATTCAAACAATAATTTGTTTCTTTCTAACGCCGATTAAGATATATGTTGTCAATGTGCGATTTACTGATAGCCTTGGCAGACTGAAGCC
Organism: Patella caerulea; assembly: GCA_036850965.1. NCBI lineage: Eukaryota > Metazoa > Mollusca > Gastropoda > Patellidae > Patella > Patella caerulea. Next base: position 31,950,018 of record JAZGQO010000015.1, on the reverse strand, counting down.
AGGGCCTCAATATTTTTTGTTTTTGACGGTACCATAATCTTTTTCGAACGGGCTTAAGTCTTACACATCCCTCATTATCTACGGCTTTGCTCAAATGCGTTTACAACACATGGTTATCCCCCTCTGATCGTGTGAGAGGGGGCTAGGGAGCGACTCCTTTAAAAGGAATAGCCCAGGGCCGCTTTTGCACTGTCCATAATTATGAGCACGGTGACTGGATCACTGACCAGGAATTCCGGGGGTTCATCTATGTTTTGGCTGTCCTGGAGATTTTCGGCTTATCCGTGGTGCAAGGAGAAATGTCTAATTATTTGGATGGTAACAAAAACGTTAGCATAATTAAAGAACCCAGTGTTGAAAATACATGTAGTTATATGTTTACTAATTAAGTTCACAGACTAAAATGTATGTCTGCCTATTTTAAAATATTTTATGTGCACAGTTGCAAAATATATAGACCACTTTTATCTAGGTCAAAAATATAATTCCCGATTTAATTGAATTTCGGTTAATCTGTAGAAAAAAAAAATCCTTTACAATTTTGTCCGTCATTAATTGAAATTAATTACACGCCAACTCAACCCAGTTAAAAAGATCTTTGCGACTTATACCAAATGCAAATATATGACTTGTCCCCAAACTTCAATTCGATCATATTTTTTTGACCTACATAAAAGATATTAGATATTTAAGCCTACCTTATTAAAAGCGGGTAAATATCTTGGTAACAATTTTTCGTTTGCATGTTTCAGAACTTCCTTTTCTGGGTTGAAAACCATACCGAACATAGGTCCAACAAAATCCCTAGATCCTTCAAATAATTCGTCAATCCTGAAATCCACACGGTAAGAGCATCAAGAAAGACTCCACAATATGTTAAAATGAATGTAATAGAATGTGTTAAACATGCATTATGCAAAGAGCTAAATCTGCCAATTCAGGGTCTTTCTTTAGACCTGAAATGTTACCTAAATCATTATTTAAACATTAATTAACTTATCCAGACTATAATCAACTCTCGATGTCATCGCTAGCCTGCGAAATATACTGGATTAGAACCGATTAAATCAATAAAGGATAATCGAGACTATGTTATTATCGTACCGACTTTTGTAATAGATATCGAGACCAGGCCCAAAATTCAATCGCTTAATTCTCCGTTCAGGGTGGATGAATTTGACTGAAATTTTGCAGCAAATTCACTTTACATTATCTAGTTTTTAACTATTCCAGCTCTCCCATATCTTTAACATTAACATTAATATGATGGAATTTAAATTAATTTCGTTTACCTGGTTGACTCGTCATTATTGTCACCATAGATACCACCACGTCTCGCCAAATATCGTAAAATAGCTCCAGATTGAACGATACGTTTACCATCAATTTCTAACAATGGAACTTGTTGAAATAACAAATGACCATCTGTAATTATCATAAAGGTTGATATATATATTGATAGATGTAATGACCTTTTATGTTTATATACGGTTGCTAGCCATTGTCAAGATGTGTTCTTCATTATTAAACGGTTGTACGTGATAGGAAGTAGGGTCGCCTGTCCAACCTCGTGGGTTTTCTCTGGTTTCTCCGGTTTCCTCCCACTGCTAAAGACCCCTACGCGCAAGCGAATTATTGAAATAAAATTAAACCATATGTTAGTCTCAAAATGATCTAGTTTGTGTCGAGTGGAAGTTAATCCCCATTTCGCTCTCACTCATTATTAAAATAACTGCCTTGCATGGAAAGGGTATAGACTTTCGATGGAACGAAAAACCTAGGTTCCACTAGGGTGATACCGCCTCATGGGGAAACTTACAAGAAGGGTAAAACATTTGGTTCGTCTCGCATGGATTGTAGACGGGTAAGCGATTAAATAACTTAATCGCTTCTACTCCCTTAGTTAGCTATAGATAAGTAAGTGCCTTCTGATTAAAAGCTTTGACGACGTTAGTCAAGAATTATCACTGGATAGCGTGAACCAGAATGTCAGAAGTAGCCGGTTACTGGTTTTAATAATACCTTGCGGTTACCAGCAGAATGATTTATAAAGAATTACCTGCTCTTAACTTCTCTACCTCGGATTTTTCTGTTAGGTAAAATTCTTCAAACTAAAATAAAAATTGATATCAGGGTTTTGAAGATTTCTGTCCAGTTTCAAAAAAAAAACACAGCGTGTTTCCCACCTTAGGTTTATATTGTGAAATTTCTGTACAAGAACACAATCTTTATTTTTCATTTTCCCGGACTCAATACATGACTCATGCACGTATTGTCTTTATATAAGAGTAGCGGGGTTAACTTTTCCTTTAGACATCATCTAAACATCATGATGAGACCTGGGTTAACTTTCCCTTCAGACATCATCTAGACATCATGATGAGACCGTAGAGAAGGACGTTCCCACCGTCTTCTGAGCTGACAGACTTGGAAATAACACAAGCTAGGGGTTAAAGAAATTATATTTAGCTTATATTTTATATCTTAATTAGCTGTGTGTAATTTCCTGCATGTAACATGTGTATTATGGATTTTGTTTTATTCTATAAACGTAGACATTATTATCATGTTAATTGATCATATGCACGACGTGAAGTCAAAGTTAGTTCCAAATTGATCATAGTGTCACCCTTGTATCACGGGTCGTATACACAACACGGGGGGAATTCATAAAGCTATTTAACGACACCGTAGTGTCACAGGTTTAGGGGGGTTGGGATGGCCTAGTGGTCTAGAGTGCCGCGCTTCGACCTCTAGCTGGCCGGTCACCTCTGGCTTGCGGTTGTGGTTTCGAGCCCTGGTGTGAGCGTATGTGGCATGGAGATAGGGGCTCCTTCTCAACCCCGTGGGTTTCCTCCGGGCACTCTGGTTTCCTCCCACAGCAAAGACCCCTGCGCGTGCGCTAAGATATAGGACTTGTCTGCGATATCACCTTCGGTGGAAGCGGACGTTAAACACCAAGAACAGCACAGGTTTAGTCGTTTTGGAATCGGTGGCCAGGGTAGTCACCTCTGTCGCCGTAGTGTCATAAATACAATAAAATGTCAGGACTAATACTAGTAATGAAGTTCGATATATACATAGACCCTTTTTTTTCTTCCCTCTTCCTTCATTTATTGGTTGACTTTTGGTCTGGAATTGAAGAAATGGGACCAAAGTTGCAATATTATGCGAGTTATGAGTAATTTTGATGAAATTATAGCGGAAGGATAGGGATGTAAAGTGTCTTTTGTGCAGAGCAATCACTGCGTCGTAATGAAGTGAGCATCAAATCTTCCTGGCAAAAAATCCAAACGTGGGGGGGGGGGCAAATGCGGTCCCATTTGTGCCTATAAACACTGGAACGGACGGAATGTATAGCAAAAGGTTACAGCCTGTGATGTTACCGCCATTTAACATTGATTTCAATGGGTAAATAATTGCACTCGGTAATCCTCGACAGACAGCATTTCCAACAGCACCAACAAGGATAAACTAGCGACGGACGGTAGGTGGTCAGATTTATTTATCTCGACTGAATACTGTCAGACAGCATTTCCGATAGTCTGTTTTTCAAAATAAGCTGGGGGAGGTCACCCATACACTCCATAGGTACTCCCTACTTAGGCGCGCGTGAGTGTGTTTCTTCGAGCTTTTCCCAAGTCCGTTCGTTTGACACTTTACCTCAATGATTATTGTCTGAAATACTGCCAGGCTGCATTTCCGGCATTCTGTTTTCAAAGTTTTCTGGGGGAGCCCCCTCCCCCTTTAGTTGAAGCTCGTGTCTTTATGATCTTAACCTTGGACTTTGCGCCAGCTTTGCTTGTCCAACCACCGACGGCTGGCACCGCCACTGACTGAGCATTACTAATAGTAAATTCAATAGGTAACCTAGTCTAAAAACGATTTAATACAAAATACGGGGCTGATCATCATTTGACTGATTGGTGCAAACATAAAATATATTAAACTATCTCTCTCTATCATAGCTGCACAGGTTGCAGTGCATAACTGCACAGGGTGCAGTATATAGGACACCGGTGATAAGTGTTGACCGATATAGCTTTCAGACTATTATAATTCTACTGGGTATTAACTGGGTATTTTAGAAGTTATATCCAATATCATACCTTACCTCTAATCCTATATACGTCAGTGTCAGGCGGATTAACTCCCCCTTTCCTCTTCCATTGAAATAAACCAATTTAACCCCAGACATTGTTCGTAATGACTTAGTGTTCATTGACCCAGTTGTAAACAAGAGTTACCCCTCTTTGCATATTGCATATTGCATATCTATATTGTTACATCATCGTGCAACTAATATAACTATCTTGTTATGTAAATAGGGGGTTTCGATGGCCGAATGGTAGGTACGTGCGTGCTGTATCATAAAGTATGTCATTGAGCCATAGGTGTGGTTTCGAATCCTCAGTTGTACGTGACAAGTAGGGTCACCTGTCCAACCTCGTGGGTTTTTTCCGAGTCCTCCGGTTTCCTCCCACTGCCAAAGACCCCTACGCGCAAGCGAATTAAGGAAATAAAATTAAAACATATGTTAGTCCCGAAAATACCTAGTTTTTGTCGAGTGGACGTTAAACCCCATTCTCTCTTTATATATTATGTAAATAATAAGATGAGGTTTATTGTGGCATACAACAGCAGACGAAATTGATGCAATTAGCTCTGTCGGAGAACAGACATCCAACTGGTACGATCGACATTTACGACGATTTAAAGATACATTATGGGAGATTGGATAATGAGTTGGCAGTTCTCACTACAATAGTTAAAAACTAGCCAATATAAAGGCAATTTGCTGAAAATTTCAGTCAAATTGATTCACTATTAACTTAGAACTAAGCGAATGAAATTTCCGCTTAGCCTCGGTCATCATTACTAAAGTCGCTAAGGCAAAACCAGTGTTCTCGGTTATCTACTTTTATTGGTAAATCAGTAACGACGGAAAATATTTCAGCGAATCGAACTACAATCCAACAAAATCTCATGCTAGCCTTGACATCGAGAGTTGGTTATGGTTTGATTAGGTTAATCAATGTATAATTAATAGTTTTTATAACATTTCAGGCCTAAAGCAAGACTACAATAGGCAGATTTTGCTCTTGTATAATGCATGTTTAAGTGGAAAAATATTTCAAAACATTTTGAGACGTTTTTATGTTCACCTTTCATTTTCATATTTGAATCAAGCGCTGAATATACAACAAACGAGTTTCTCAAGAGCGAACTCTAGATAAAGACCTTTAAAAGAAGAAACGACACTATAAACGTTTGAAAACGCTGAAGAAACGATCATAAATAAACAAAAACAAAATAAGTATTGTCATTAAGGGCAAACAAGTTTTAAAAGTTCGATCTTCAGAGGTTTCCTAAGTATGAAAGATACAGAATGATAAAACACCCACGCTAGAAGGTCCTGGGTTATTTGAGCATCCTTCGTGGGTCAATAACCTGGAAGGGGGGGGGGGTCACAGACAGTTAGAGAGGTGAGGTTTAACGTCCGTTCGACACCCTAGGTCATTTCGGGACTAGCATACTGGGCCCTGTTTCACGAAATTTTAACGAAAGATAAAATCAAAATTTTAGTAGATACTTCAATTTTGATTGGCTAAGAACTAAAATCAATCTAATATTGTCCAATCAAATAACTAAAATTCAGATCTTATCTTAGTTAAAACTTTGTGAAATAGGCCCCAGTTCAATTCTATTTCAATAATTTGCTTTCGCGACGGGGTCCTTAGCAGTAGGAGTTGCTCTAAAAAGGTTGAAACAGAATAATATGTAGATTTATCTTAAATCGATCAACAGAAAATTAACAAAAAAACAAAACAAACAAAAAAAAACAAAAAAAAAAAAAAACAAACAAACAAACACACACACAAGGCACCTGTTAAACCTGACCAATTCATGGATGAAGACCAGGAGATAAAGTAGGTGGTGGGAGTATGTTTATTCTCTTAGTCGAACGATAATGGCCAAACACACAGCGGTTAATGATTGGAATAAAGTGCTGTGTTGATTTAGTTTCAGTTTCAATGGTAAATAATTCTAAATATATAAACATTGACTCAAGGCTACGACCACTTTGATGATTCCATTTAGAAATTTCAACGATAAGCAATCTTGATGCTTCTGGGTATTAATTTCTTATAATGATATTCAATAATTATATAATATGAGCTGATAATCACGTTGTTATCGACAGGCCCACGTATAAAAACCGATTATAAGCACGGTATTATGAAATGCATATCAATTATATCGATATACGTTATACATTTAGGGCAAATTGACATACCATTGATCAATGATGTTTGATGCCATCTTGTAAAACGCAAGAAGACCAGCCCTTAACGTCACATGCCCTGATATGTTTTGAAAAATACCGAAATAAACAACAATATCTCTGTTACTTTTAGACCCGAAACTTGGCGCTCGGTAGCTACCCTTGTTGATCTTTTTCTTGTTCGTTTGCTTCTTACTGTGGCGCTTTGGAAATAAGGAGACATGTTGACACAATGGGTAAGACGTCAGTCTGTGTGTTTCTTGACCAATCTCGACGTTGGCCGAGAAAGTTCATCGGGATTTTCCGGCTTGGTTCACTTTGTCAGTGCCAGTGATGTAAGACAGGGGGCCTGACAAGGGACAACTTTATAGCCGTACGGATGGGACTTACAACCGAGATCCCGTCTACACATTGGCACGTACGTAAACGATCCATTGATAGTTGGAATTTCGAAATAAGAGTAGGTCGTAGTGGTGCTCTCTGAGAAAAATTGTATTGACAATTGCACGTCGATAGAGGTACTTCGACGTTTGATATTGCGTCACATTTCCAAGATAGCCACCCTGACATCGTGCTCGGTTTCTTAGTAACAAAAATATACTGGCTTCGAGTTCACAAAGCATTCTCAATTAAGAATTTACTCGAAATTGTTCACCTTATTTTAACTAAAATATAGCCCCTTATAAAACTTTTGTTGTTTTAAAATTTTAAATACATCAACAAGAAATTGTGTGTAAAGTTTTGTGTTTCTTGTTCAAAGATATTCGCCATAAACACTGATTGAAAGTTGAGTAAATTCTTTTTATTTAGGTCTGAGAATGCTTTGTGAACTTAGGGTCTGGTCTTTGTTGTCATGATCTGAATTCTATCCACAAACTACTATATAATACTATCGTTGATTGGTGCACTATCAAAGTACGACAAGACCTTAAATTCGTCTACTCAGTTCTCGATGTATAAATGTAAAGAAAAAATCAGAGAATTGCAGAACGATATCTTGAATAGCGTATGTGATATCCGTTGGAATAAGTGTCAAACATACGCTTTTACATCGTGAGGCCATAGTTTTTAGCCCGCCAGGCCAATAGGTAAATCCTGAATCTTTAGGTCATAGTTTTAGCCCGCCGGGCCGATAGGTAAATCCAAAATTTTTATGCCATAGTTTTAGCCCGCCAGGCCGATAGGTAAATCGTAAATCTCGAGGCCGAATATAATAGGTTTCAGTCTGCCAGGCCTATTGGTAAATCTCTTCAGGCGGTAGATTTCAGCCAGGCAGGTTTGGTAAATCCAAGATCTTGAGACCCCGGATTTCATTCCTAGATCTCGGAGCCTTGGTTTCAGCATGCCAACTCTATAGGTAAATCTTGCGGCCCTAGGTTTCAGCCTGCCAAATCTGTAATTAATCCGAGATCTTGATGTCATAAGTTTCAGCCTGCCAGGTCTATAGTTAATAAAATTTCTCGAGGCCCTAGATTTCACCATACCAAGTCAAGTCTACAGCTTCAAGCCTGTCAAATCTATAAGTAAATATTAGAAACTAAGTCTACAGGTAAACCCAGCACCGAAACTGAAGTGATATCTCACTCACTAACTACATAACTGTCTCCCGTCGAAAGTCAAATCCTAGTAACTCACTTTTTTTTTTATCAAAATTGAGTTAGGACCAAATTTGTAGTTACTAGGGTATGTGCTTCGTGTTGTCGTGCTAGATATTCCAATCTTTTGATTTCGTAAGCAGTTACACCCATGACACAACCTAGCAACTTCCTTCTTTAGCCTTGTATGTCACAGAAAAACCTAGTAACTCAATGGATAAGCTGGGGTTTAATATTCATTCATTACGTTTTCCTTTGTTTTCTCAAAATAAGAAAAAGGTGAGTTACTAGGTGTGACCTTGCGGGAGATGTGACAAATGCACGAGTGACATTAGTAGGATTAATTGTGGATTAACACAGCGTAATAAGTCCATGTAAAGCCTAACTCACAATGGGCCGTACGGGCTACTACGGGCAGTCTATGGGAGACAATAGAGACTTTTGGCAAGCGTAAATTTCTGGCCCGTATCGCTTATCCGTATTGATTTTGTGCGTGACGTCAACAATGCTTGTATATTTCTTATACGTGATATGGCACACGGATACGGCAGCACGTATCGAACAACTTTTATACGGAAAAGGTCCGTATAACATCGTCGTCATTTTACCGTCCTTTTTGCTACTTTTAGACGTTGAAATGTTGTATCACAGTGTTTTTATGAATCTATGTGTACCCTAGAACACGAAGGTGTATAGTTGATGTTATTTTAACCATGATAAAGACTGGAATTTAATGATTACTTTTGATGAGATCTTCGCAGAATTTGATATTTTTCTGTCTGTCTGCTAGTCTGCATGCTAGTTGATCTACGTGCTAAATTTAGGGAGACATGGCCTTGCAAATATGCATTTAAAAGGGGTATATACTTTCTGATATGATACATTAGTGAAACACAAAAGAGATTCGACACTAAATTTCTTTTAAAATTTTAAATAGCTCAGCCACTGTCGAGCCATTTTATTCCCTTCAGGAATTTGTAAGCTAGGCACTTGTCTAGTACAGGACTGTGTTGGTCTTGGTAGACAACTGCCACCATGCTGCAATAGAACTAAGCTCGCTCAGCTACCCATATGTACAAAACTCTAAAACTTCATTGACGCAACAGTATCTCGTGGCGATACGGATACGTGATACGGGTGCGGAGAATTCCACTTGCCAAAAGTCTCTTTTTTAATAATCCCATGCGTGATACTTGACTGTGACCGTAGAGACTTTAGGTGCCGCCCATACAACATTTTCACCCGGTTCCCCGTGGTTGGTAACTGAGCAATCAAATTATACGTTTGGTTGTGAACTAGGCTTTAACCAGAATAATTTGTCTAAATAAATCGGAGAAGGCTAGCACATACATGTGGAGTTAGGGTGTTAGGGTAAGGGCCAGGGCCCTGTTTCACGAAATTTTAACTTAAGATAAAATCCAATTTTAGTAGATACTTCAATTTTGATTGGCTAAGCACTAATATCAATCTAATATTATCCAATCAAATTACTAAAATTGGGATCTTATCTTAGTTAATATTTCGTGAAATAGGCCCCAGGACTGCATATTTAGTCGAGGTCTTGAGATATAGTTACGGATAGCGCCATTCTAGGTATCCTCAGTGGTGTTTTTCCGTTCTACCCCACGAACGCATAAGTTAATCTAAGTGTGTGTGTGTGTGGGGGGGGGGGCGTCAAGTTATCTGCTCTTGATGAGTGTGCAATTTTTATGGGCAACTAAATAAATTGTTACTTGCAAAGGAAGTTCGCAAAGAAGGAACTCTCATCGGGTAAAAGAAGCTAAACACAAAGGTTCCCCTTCAAGAGACAAAGTCAGGAATTAGCCAGAAGGTAAACTAAATGAGAGAAGTCCAAATTATACTAAATGCATATTTATTAACAACAAATTACAATTGTTTTATTGCTATATTAATGGGGACGGGACAGGTATTATATGTGGGTTTGAGAGTTTTATTGAGATTCAAATTGCCAAGTATAAGTTCAATAATAATAAACAGAACAGAATGAAACATTTCGGACAAAGAACAAATAGTAATAACAATTACAATAGTTATTGATGTTATACATATTTGAAATCAGTAACACATACTACAGATTTTGATGATACAATAAATGAATTAGAAATATATATATAGATAGATCATTCGGACAAAGAACAAATAGTAATAACAATTACAATAGTTATTGATGTTATACATATTTGAAATCAGTAACACATACTACAGATTTTGATAATACAATAAATGAATTAGAAATATATATAGATCACTCAGGAAATGGACATGAATATGATTACCTACCCTTATATAAACGAACTGATTTGTAAACTGTTTTTTGATTGGTTCGTTGACTTTAGCTACAAAAGTCAGGGCAGATAATTTGAAATTGTGGAAACACTATGGATTAACCCGGGGTATAGTGGAGTAGAACGAGGTAATGCCACTAGGGAAACCGAGGATTGGACAGCGCTAAACCTAACCCTAAACCTAGCCCTACACCCTACCCTTACTCTAACCCACATCTCACATATGACGTCATTTGTGTAGACAGTATCCGATATAGCAATCTTATAACCATACTAATAGTTGAATATGCATATTAACTTAGACATTTTAAAAATCAAAATGCCATAACAACTTTAAACAGCCTACCACTTTAAAGGAGCAAAATCGCTAATATTTGGGTTCTCGAAATTGACAAAAATGAGTCGCAGTGTATATAGTAATGTAATATGAATGTATATAAACTGATTTACATTCAATCGTTTCTGTTTTACTAATAATTTCAAATCAGATATCCGGAGAAATACGTCATATGCCTGAATTGGATGGCAAACTCTAGCGTCTGGTTATTCCAGTCTACATCCCTGGTATTTTTTAAGAATATATGGTGCCACAGTTTGAAATGACTTGTGGGATATATCTAGCCTCGTTCTTCGAGTCCCTTGTTAAAAATGGCGCTGAAACGCATTGTGGTACACGATTCGTGTACAAATAGTTAAATGTTTATTTTGTATTAAATATTAGATATGAGAAGACTATCTTTTCCCGGTAAGATCATAACATCGTAGACTTTGGATGACATTGGGTTATGCAGAAGACAATAACGGAGCAGGTTTAATACCCCGCGCAAAGGATGAAGGTAGTGGTTGCTTCTGATAATTTAATGACAATATTGCTTCTTTAATGAAAACAGGCACACATTAAACTTTTAACGAGAGATTTAGAACGCGGCGAGACATACAGAAGCCATTATTTTGTAATGCATGTCTCAGTACAGTCGTCCCCATATCCCCCGCATTCGCCCCCCCCCCCCCGTCCCTCCGCCTCTCCTTCAATCTGACCCTGGTAAAGGTGACTTGTTGATTTTATCTCCAACATCGGAGAGGTCCAATTGTAACGTATGCTTCTTCGGTCGTACCTCCTGAAACGATAGAAATAAAAAATATAGTTAGATTTATCATACCCCCCCCCCTAGCAAAAGCCCCCCCCTTCTCCCCCCACCCCCACTGTGAAATTGTCGACCATAAGAACATTTTCCGTCAATTTTACAGCACCCCTGAGAACACTTCCCGTCCCTTTTCGTTGCACAGAGCTAGTTGAGACTCCGAGGTAGAGTGTTACACATGTGCGAAAGGGGGAAATAATATGGTCGACTCGACACAACCATGATCATCTTAGAACTAATACAGGGCAGGGTTTAATTTTATTTCAATTCTTCGCTTCCCTGTAGGGGTCTTTTAGCATTTGGGGGGGAAGCGGGGAAACCGTAGGACCCGGAGAAAGCCCATGTGTTTGGACAGACGATCCTACCCATTGCCACGTTCAACCGGGGAATCAAAACCACGCCAATTGTCCGACCTCGTGGGTTTTCGCGAGGTCGTCCATTGCTAAAGACTATCAGGCGCAAGCGAATTATTGAAATTGAATTGAACTATGTGTTAGTCCTTAAAATTCTAAATATGTTGTTAAAATGTAATTCAATCCCGCATCCTAATTGTCTCTCTGATATCACTTCTTATAGCTAACAATTTTATAGACCACCTGATATCACTTCATGTAGCTAACAATTTTATAGACCACCTGATATCACTTCATATAGCTAACAATTTTATATATCATCGGATATCACTTCTTATAGCTGACAATCTTATAGACTATCTGATATCACTTCTGATATGACTTCATATAGCTAACAATCTTATAAACCACCTGATACCACTCCATATAGCTAACAATCTTATAAACCATGTGATACCACTTCACATAGCTAACAATCTTATACCACTATCTGAACCTTTTATTTAGATGATGATGATGACATTGAATTAAAGTTATATTCAGGTTCAGATATGTACCTACCTACCCCCTAACCAAATATCCCACCAATGAACATTGTGTTGATCATCATAATCCTCTTTTTTCCCATAGATTAAACAATAATTTACAGATTTTTAATCTTTTTTCTAATATCGATCTATCGATCATGTATCGATTACCCGTGCCCATTACGTAAATATACACTGATTACCCTTCAACAAAACTGACAATAAAAGATACACGTGTAGTCAGATCGATCGCAGCCCCAGAAAAATGGATATCGTCCTCCATTAGCTCTTTGTTGTATATTGTATTTTTAGAAAATGATATTTTTTGAGAGAGAGAAAAAAAACAACATAAAAAAACCAACAAAACAATGCAAAGTATCAATTTATTGCTAGTGAACGCCATATTTAAAACTTCCTCCAACGTACATATAGATTCGGTTGTCTTGTCTCTCTGTCGGACTCGAGGAATTTAGCATAATAGTCTAACGTCACCGGAATTCTCGATGAAGAGTAGCTTATATCGGCTGAGAAATTTCACGGGGAGCATTAGATTGTGTATGATACAGCAGCATGTTTTATTATATAATTATTATTACATTATTTTAGTTGCTTTTCTTTTGGAGGAAGGGGGTAGGGTGAACGGGAAGGGGACGGGGAGCAGTAGATTGTGTATAACATAGCTGCATATTTTATTTCATAATGATTATTACTTTATTTTTGTTGTTTTTGCTTTGCGGGGAGGTGGGGGGATCTCTATGTGCTTTGTATTTGCATGTTACTATATATCTATGTATATATATCCAAAATTATTAGTACAACCGCAAAGCTGTACTACTTTGTTTCACGGTAAACGACGAATATATATATATATTGTAGAGTAGGAGGAACCCCCTGAAAATTAGTACACTTGTGCTAAGGGGACTATCCTCATTTAATAAAGTTATTATTATTATTATAATTGTAACAAGGAACTCGAAGAAGGAGACCTCGTGTCAAACGGTGACAACAAACTCTTATTTGGAGAGCATGCGCAGTATATAATATCGGTGTAGACTCGAATAACGGGATACAAGAGATTGGCATTCGATTGAGACTTTTGGCCTATTTCGCCGAATATAACTGATTAGAAATTAGTCAGAAACTGTGTCAAGTGGAGCCACATACAGTTAGGTTGTTAAAGTCAAAACATGTACATGTATTGTGAATCCACATAAACCAAATATAAAGGAAGGCCACGTAAAGTCAATTCTTGTAAAAACCAACCACGTAAAGTAAATTCATGTAGAGAGAGAAATAGGATTTAACGTCCACTAGGTCATTTCGAGACTAACATATTGTTTAATTTTATTTCAATGGTTCACTTGTGCGTTGGGGTCTTTTGTAGTGGGGTGGGAGGTGGAGGACCCGGTTAAAACCCACGAGGTTGGACAGGCGACCCTACTCCTTGTCACGTACCGGGAATTCGAAACCACGCCAGTTTACTCAATGACAGACTTTATGATATAGCGGGCTCGTGTTACCCCCCCCCCCCCGCCCCCACACACTAATTCATATAAAGCCAAGTAATTGTATACCGAGTCAAAAGCGAACGATTAAAATATTTTAAATGAATAGTGTTACCTGTATCACCGGATACAAAAGCTTTCATCGGCAGGTCATTTCGGTTGGTTATAACTCCAGCGTCTTCCCGCCAATTCGCATCATTCATGTCACAATTGCATTTAAAACTTGGGTCAGTGCACGAATTCGTGAAATGACAGGCACACGCGTTTGGAATTGTTCCATTCCCAGCAAGGTAAGTAGCGATTTCATCATTGCGTGTTACCCAACCAGTGTTACCGTCGATTTCAGCATGGTGACATTCGTATTTCACAAACTGTTCACAATAATCAGATTTCTGTATTAGAGCTAGAATGTGGGCTGATGATATGTTATAATTAAGATCCAGCCTGTAGGAATAAGCGGATTCATGGTCATCCACGAATGTTCTGTCCATATCATCATGCTCTGAAATGTCAAAAATACAATTAGGATACAGGCCTTTTATAGAGAGAGAGAGAGAGAGAGAGAGAGAGAGAGAGAGAGGGGGTGTTAACATCCACTTGTCACAAACATTTCGGGACTAACATATCGTTTAATTTCATTTAAATACTTCCCATGCACGTAGTCTTTGGCCGTGGGAGGAAACCGGAGGACTCGGAGAAAACACAACAGGGGATTGGAAACCACGGCGGTTGACTCAATGACGGGCCTACTCTTATATCGAATTCCAACTGCCAAGGGATCTTTTACGTGCATCCCAATGTGCACACGGGACCTCAGTTTTTCGTTCCATCCGAACGACTGGACAGCTATTCTTGTCAGGCCTACAGTTCTAAAGGAACTAGGTCAAGTATTGTCTGAGCTGTGATTAGGTAACATAAAATGTAATTCTGACTTATCTAGCTTGCTGGAAATTTCAGTTCGAATTATTGTGATCTACAGGTAAAAAGGGACCCTGCCTTTATCTTTCATTTATTACTCACTCATGGTACTTATTATCCTCCCACCCATAGTCATATATAGAACTAGGTGTTGGGTGTATCATACGGCCTGCCATTGAGGCAACTGGCGTGGTTTCGAATCCCCGCCGGTTGTACGTGACAAGGAGTAGGGTCGCCTGTTCAACCTTGTGGGTTTTCTCTGGGTACTCCGCCCCTCCCACTGCTAAAGACCCTACGCCCAAGCGAATTATTGAATTTTTTGTTTTTTTAAAAAAACATATGTTAGTCCCGAAATTACCTAGTTTGTGTCGAGTGGGCGTTAAATCCCATCTCTCTCTCTCTCTCTCTTTCTCTCTCCCTCTCTCTCTCTCTCTCTCTATCTCTGTCTCTCTCTCAGACCAGTTACTAAGTAACAGAATATATTCCTAGATGATGTTCTATCTATTAAAATTGGTCTATAGATTTGCTAACAAAATGATATGAAATGAAATGGAGTTTAACGTCCTACTGTTCTGCTCCGAACTGAGCTAATGAGGACGGGCATCATACGTGATAAAGTGTGCAATGAGGGAAACTTTGCTCGGACAGCGGCACTACAACTTACTCTTATATCGAATTCGAACCGTCAAGGGATTTTTAACGTGCATGCCAATGTGTACACAGGACCTCGATTTTTCGTCCCATTCGAACGACTACACAGCTTTCCTTACCATGCCCTCCATCCTGTACCGCTGATAAGGTGGAACCAGACCGAAAAGATTTGATGACATGACCGAATGGTTAGCACTTATATAGATATATAAAATAAATACGTCCCAGTAAAAGCTTCACCACGTTACTTCATTAAGAGGGTGGTAACTGAATGGTTAGCACGTGCGCGTGGTGTCATAAAGCCTGTCATTCAGTTACCTGGCGTGGTTTCGAATCCCCAGTTGATGTGACAAGGTCGCCTGTCCAACCTCGGTGGGTTTTCTCTGCCCCCCCCTCCCCAGTTTCCTCCCGCTGCTAAAGATCCATCCATACGCGCAAGCGAATTATTGAAATAAAATTGAAACATACGCTAGTCACAAAATGACCTAGATGTAAATATTATATATGGGTCTGGACCTACCTATAATAGTTACTGCATCGTCACATTTTACTTCTATTCTTGATAATAAACCGGGACCATCAACATCAACGTAAATCGTCTTCGTGGTGGTTAGTAGGTTATTAGTCCAAGCCTCGGCACAATCTTTGATTGATGCTGTAAAATAAAAAGGTTGTTTTTTACAAAATGCAATATTCCATGTGCGGAAATTTTGCCCTGACAACACCATGGAGTTCTGCGCTTTTTTTTTTTATTATCGAGTGATCTTTGAAGTACTTCCGATGGTGTGTACAGAACCCCGGTTTTCCTTCCAACATTGCCAGATCCTTCATCCTCATAGTAAATTTGATGGGCACGACCAAAAAACCTTCAATCGTTTTTACTTGCATCGGACACAATTCCACTAATAGATCAGAGGCTCAGTGCGCACAAAACCAGACCCAACTTTTCTAATGTAAAATTTTGCGTACAATACGATACCGAGTGGTTGGGGTTTGGTATGGCCCAGTGGTCTACAGTGCCGCGCTTCGACCTCTAGCTGGCCGGTCACCTCTGGCTTGCGGCTGTGGTTTCGAGCCCTGGTGTGAGCGTATGTGGTATGGAGGGACGCCTTCTCAACTTCGTGGGTTTCCTCCGGGCACTCCGGTTTCCTCCCACTGTTAAAGACCCCTACACGCAAGCGAATTATTGAAATAAAAATTGAACCATATGTTAGTCCCGAAATGACCTAGTTTGTGTTGAGTGGACGTTAAACCCCATTTTTTCTCTCTCTCTCTCTCGATACCGAGTGGTAAGATATTCGGGTTCAAAGGCCAAATGAGGTGATTGATATTGAAGGTGAGTGCGCAGTCTAAGTGACCCCGGAGGTCAAAATTGAAATTTTCCGTTTTTGCACTAGGAATTTTTAAAGCAATAAAATGTTACAAAAACTAAAGCGAAACCTGTTCTAATTTATAGTTGGTCGATTTAAAACTTATCTTTATGTGGTCATAGCACCGTATATTTACTTTGGAACGTTGATAAAGATCTTGCATAACAGAGCCAACACACTTCGAGACATGTTTCAAAAATACGTAAAAACTGTCAAATCAAAATCTAGTTCAATTGCGATGAAACAAAAATCCTAATTGATCTGTATCTACCCAAACGAATTCTACGGATCACTTTGCAATTGAAGGGTGGAAGCCCTTTGAAATTGTAACTTTATAAATTTTAAATTTAAATGATTACAGAAAGTCCATTTCACACTGACGGTAGTCATAGTACCCAAGAATAGGTAAGGCACTAGTTCGCTGGCCTGGAGGTCGGGTGTTCGATCCCTGCATCGGGCGTGAAGGTGCGTCTGGATTTTCCGACCTTGTCAGTGATGCAGGGCGAAGGGCCAGACAAGGACAGCTGTCTGGTCGTTCAGCTGGAAAAACCCCCACCGAGATGCGCGTTATAGACACCTTGGCAGTTGGAATTCGATATAAGAGTAGGCCATAGCGCCGCTTCCAGTTTCCAATTTCCATTATAGCACACTTTATCTTCATTAGCCCAACCGGTTCAGAACAGTAGGACGTTAAACCCTATTCCTTTTCATTTTTATTCCGTTTCAGACTGACATTTCGACTGACGCTTCTTAAGCAGGAATAACAAAAGTATTGGCTAAACAGTGTGATCACAAACAGGTGGGAAGAACGAGATAAAAAGCAATCCAATTACTTTTTTTTCAGACCTAGGTTTAATTCAATGACTTCATAATCCTCCTTTGTATATTTTGACAATGATGGAAGATGCAAACGAATCAAAATGGGAGATAATCATCTCCTTTTTATACGGCTTTTGTTCTCGGAGTTCCGCTTGTTATATCACCTGAATGATAATTATGGAAATAATTGCTAGTATGTTTATCATGTCCTCGTTATTCTAGTCGCTTTTTACCAGTTACAAGTGGATGGCCATTCAGAACGATTGACGCCTCGAAACAAAAAAGGACAAAACCAATAATCTATCAAGTTTGCCAATTACAGAGCACTTAAAAGCTTTCTTTTGTTACAAAAATAAAACAGAACTGCTGAATAAAATAGGGTTAAAGATCGTATCTTTCTTCACGCATCAACTGGGCTACCTTGGGGCTGGATGGCCGAATGGTTAGCACCTGCGCGCTGTATCATTCGGTCTGTCATTGAGTCAGCTGGCGTGGTTTCGAATCCTCGGTTGTTCGTGACAAGGAGTAGGGTTGCCTGTCCAGCCTCGTGGGTTTATCTGGGTCCTCCGGTTTCCTCTTAATGCTAAAGAGAGAGAGAGAGAGAGAGAGAGATAGAGAGAGAGAGAGAGAGATGGGTTTAACGTCCACTCAACACAAACTAGGTCATTTCGGGACTAACATATGGTTTAATTTTATTTCATTAATCGCTTGCGCGCAAGGGTCTTTAGCAGTGGGAGGAAACCGGAGTGCCCGGAGGAAACCCACGAGGTTGAGAAATAAACCCCCTATCTCCACGCCGCATACCGGCCAGCTAGAGGCACTCTAGACCACTAGGCCATCCCAACCCCCCTATGCGCAAGCGAAATATTGAAATAGAAATAAACCATATGTTAGTCCTGAAATGATCTAGTTTGTGTCAAGTGGACGTTAAACCCCATTTCTCTCTCTCTCTCTCTCTCTCTCTCTCTCTCTCCAAATATTGGAAACAGATATACGTCAAGCAGTGTTCTATGAGGAACTGCTACCGTGACTCCTCGAACGTTTCAAACTACATGTAACTGGGTTTGTTGGTTTGGTAATTGTGTGTAATTAACTCTTCCATACTCTCTATCTCTATTAAATAATTCATAGATTAAAACCCATTGGAACAAAGGCATGATAAATAACGAGCAGTAATTAAAAATAATATTTTTATACGGAATCAATAGATATGGGCATATACCATAACAAAGAACCAGAAGTTAATTTCGCTCTGATAACCAGAAGTTAATTTGGCTCTGATACCTGCCTGGGAATTATTAAGTTGCAATCGGAATACATGAAGGTGCGGATTCAGAAGTTGGTGGGTGGGGATCTAAGCCCCACACTGCACAGCTACAGAAAAGTGTCCCGGTTGTGCGTCTTATCCTCTATGTGGGATTGAATTGCCATGCAAAACGTGAAATAATGATCTAAATATGTGTGATATCACACTTTTAACTGACAAATTTAACGAGAACCTGTCAAACCCGCTCCCGCAACAATTCCTGGATTAGGTCGTGACATGGAAACCCACTTTTCCGTTTGATGCGTCGGGGGGGGGGGGGTGTTAGCCTAGTGGTCTAGAGTGCCGCGCTTCGACCTCTAGCTGGCCGGTCACCTCTGGCTTGCGGCTGTGGTTTCGAGCCCTGGTGTGAGCGTATGTGGCATGGAGATAGGGGCGTCCTATCAACCTCGTGGGTTTCCTCCGGGCACTCCGGTTTACTCCCACTGCTAAAGACCCCTACGCGCATGCGAATTATTGAAATGAAATTAAACCATATGTTAGTCCCGAAATGACCTAGTTTGTGTTGAGTGGACGTTAAACCCCATTTCTCTCTCTCTCTCTCTTTTGATGCGTCGATAAGACACACGACCAAAAAATGGTGCCTCGCCGACAATGGAATCCAGTCAACAAAATTCTGAGGTTTTTCTCGACCACCACTGGGATCGATCACTTAATGTTTGTGATTTTAACAATCCAAGGTACTTAAAAAAATAAACATACATTAGTCCAAAGAAGTATTTAAATCAATTAAGCGAAACATTAAGTTATGAAAAACTTAAGTTTACATAAGTTACTTTTATCTCCGGCTTTCATCGTTATATAAATACAATATTCAATACTAACCTATAATTGTCATTTTTTTCTCCACACAACACTATAAACCGCAGATTGCCTCGTTTGGCATTTCTGTCCAAACGAGGTAAAACAAATGCCCCGTTGTCTGGAGTTCCAAAACGAGTTTTTTTTTAAATTGCCCTGTTTTTGGAACGAGGTATTTTGTTCAGAACGAGGCTTGGTAAAAATGCCTCGTTTACTAAACGTGTTTTTTTCAAGAAAGTTATTTGCAGTATTTCCTAACAACGAATTTGTAAAAATTAAAATTTATGTTATTTAATACGAAAATAAAACCAGTCCAAACTATGATATTATAATCAGAGAAATAGACAAATAGAAATAGTGGATCGCACTATGAACTACATGACCGACATTTGACAGAAATGATGAAACGAACCATGAAAATGGGAAATTTGTCTAAATCCGGATAAATGTAAATTTATGTAATATCAAACAGAATCGTATAAAATTCATTGGTAATTATCTCACAGGAACCGAAATGGAACCGAATGCTTACAAGATATCCGTAGAAAATGAAACCACCAGCGACAACCACAGAATTACAGTCATTATTTGAAATGATTAACTCTCTATCAAGATTTATACAAAATCTAGTCCCAATTACAGCACCATAACGAAAAGGGTTTTGCATATGATTGGGGCGAAAACCTAGTTTTCAAAATGTGATGAAAGCAATTACACCAGCAGACGTGCCCTGAAATTAATTATAGTAATATAGAAAGTGATATGCTTGCTATAGTTTTTGAATTGAACGCTTTCATTATTATGTATATGGACGACGTATTCTCATAGACACTGATCATACGCCAATTGCGAGCACCGTAAAAAAAAGAATTTTGCCAACGTACCCCCAACACTTTGGGGAATGTTGTTCCACATTCAGAAGTATGATTTTGGAAGTAAATTAAATACCAGGTAAGGATATTCCTGTTGCAGATACCCTTAGTAGAATACCAATTAATGGAGAAGAAATCCAGACTAAGGCTGTGACGATACATAAATTAAGGACGAATTAGGTATATGTGATGGTGTTTTACTGAAAGGGAACAGAATGACAATACCAAAACAACTACAAGATAAGACTGTATCCTGAATAAGGGACATCAATGAGTTGAGAAGTGTCAACTTGAAAGAGCCAGGGATGCAGTAATTTGGTGCGATATTGACTCCGATACAGACAAAATGGAGGGGCGATGTTTTACCTGTCAACATAACCAAACTACACAACTAAAAAAACCTTTATACAGATTGAAGTTGAGAACCCTGGACAGTGGTTGGATCTGATTTATTTTTATGGATTCAACAACATTATTTGCTTTTAGTTCATTCTTGAATTTTAAGAGGAATCTGAAATGGCGTCATTGTGTCTAAGGACCACTCCTTCATCACACGGAATACCAACAGACAGTATGTTTAATCGACGGTCGTTGTTTTTTGTATTTCAGAAGAAAGCCAAAAAAAAAAAGTTCAATCAACAAATTGAAAAAAATGGCTCTCCTAAAAGGTTCTTCCAGTTTCGATAAGAGGAATGCTTTAGAGAGTGATTTATAAATTAAGGAGAGTGATCTTATATTAAGGAGAGTGATTGGTAGATAAATGTTAATAAACCCCCAATGACTTTGTTCAGGAGAGTGATTTTCAATTTTAAGGGGAGGGAAGAAAACTCCCCTCGGTCGACATCCAAGTGAGCTGTAGGCGCTCAAGAGCGATCATTCGTCTTAAAAAAAACAATGGCTGAATCGAAAGCTATAACAGTCCAACATTGCTGTGATTAATTTTAAATCGTCAGGTTAGATCATATCAACTCTTGTAAGTTAGAACCATTAAACCACTATCTACTTTAGAGCTTTGACAGAATCCCCGTATGCAGAATCATTTAACTATGAAATAGGAACAAGCAGTAGTTGAAGACTGGCAATGGTTTAAATGGCAATGGTTCAAATGGCAACGGTTCAAATGGTAATGGTTTAAATGGGAACGGTTTAAATGGCAACGGTTCAAATGGTTATGGTTTAAATGGTAATGGTTTAAATGGCAATGGTTACAATGGTAATGGTTTAAATGGTAATTGGTTTAAATGGTAATGGTTTAAGTGGTAATTGATATAAGTGGATGGTTCAAATGGTAATGCTTTAAATGGTAATTGGTTTAAATGGTAATGGTTTAAAAGGTAATGGTTTAAATGGTAATGGTTTAAACGGTAATTTGTTAAATGGTAATGGTTCAAATAGTAATGGTTTAAATGGTATTTTGTTTAAATGGTAATTGATTTAAATAATAATGCTTCAAATAGTAATGGTTTAAATGGTATTTTGTTTAAATGGTATTTTGTTTAAATGGTAATTGATTTAAATGGTAATGATTTAAATAGTAATGGTTCAAATGGTAATAGTTTAAATGGTAATAGTTTAAATGGTAAAAGTTTAAATGGTAATTGGTTTAAACGGTAATTTGTTTAAATGGTAATGGTTTAAATAGTAATAGATTAAATGGCAATGGTTTAAATGGTAAAGGTTTAAATGGTAATAGTTTAAATGGCAATGGTTTAAACGGTAATTTGTTTAAATGGTAATGGTTTAAATAGTAATAGATTAAATGGCAATGGTTTAAATGGTAATGGATCAAATTGTATAAATGTTGATATATCCCATAGTAGTAAAACTGGTGTTTTCGCAGATTCGGCGCCGAGAATGGTGGATACGTTACCAGATCAGTAAGAACAGTTAAAATCCCGAATTATAATCAATGTCGTAACATAGAGTCACTCATAATATAATGATATACTCGGGTGGTATATTATTAGTCATAGTATAATGAGTTACTCGGTGGTATATTATTACTCATAATATAATTAGTCTGTATAACATGTGACCTCGGGTATATATATATATATATATTTCACTCTTATGGAAGACATGCTTCGATCAAGACATGCTTCTGATTGCAAGACTTACATGATCAAATAATAATCATTAAACTTATATGAGTTGTTAATGTGTTTATCACGTATGAAGAAGCATAACAACGTCAGGTAATTATTATCCGGAGTGTAACGGATAACTATCTAGCGTTCTTGATAATTTGTCGCGGGCGCACTTCAATGAATATTGATATTAGTAATTCCACTCGACGGATGATAGAGGAATGGGGTTTAACGTCCACTCGACACGGGCTTCACGGTGGCTAAGTGGATAAGGCGCTGGTTCGCTAGCCTGGAGGTGTTGGATCCCTGCATTGGCCGAGAAAGTTCATCTCGATTTTCCGGTGTGATTTCCCAAGGAGGGCCTGACAAGGACAGCTGCCTAGTCATTCGGATGGGACGAAAAGCCAAGGTCACGTGTACACATTGGAGTGCAGGTAAAGGATCCCCTGGCAGTTGGAATTCGATATAAGAGTAGGCCGTAGTGCCGCTGCCCGGGCAAAATTTCCCTCATAGCTCACTGTATGGCGTATGCATCACTTAGATAGTTACTTATGCTGCACAGCGTGCGTAAGAGCCAGTCGAGGACACACGCGCTACTGACAATATAATTAACCATCTTTGTCGTACTTTTGGTTTTGACGCCCCGGACTTTGTACTGTTGATTACAGATTAAACACCCATAAGTGTACAAATGTGTTGTTATTGATGTGTTCCCATTTGAATATTGTTCACATTAAGAAGCAAAATAAATAAGATATGTTTACAGGATCATTTTGTTATACGAAAAACTAAGGGATGCGTTTTCTATTGTCACCTATAGTATCTAGGGTCCAATGATTTCCAATGGCATGGCGCTCAGTATAGTATCTAGGGTCCAATGATTTCCAATGGCATGGCGCTCAGTATAGTATCTAGGGTCCAATGATTTCCAATGGCATGGCGCTCAGTATAGTATCTAGGGTCCAATGATTTCCAATGGCATGGCGCTCAGTATATTATCTAGGGTCCAATGATTTCCAATGGCATGGCGCTCAGTATAGTATCTAGGGTCCAATGATTTCCAATGGCATGGCGCTCAGTATATTATCTAGGGTCCAATGATTTCCAATGCCACCAATCGATAGAGGAGTTCACTTATGCTAGGTTCCATCCAGGCCCGTATTAGACATCATTAAGCGGGGTGGGGGGTGGGGGGCATTACCTTTCGGTAGAGGGTCGAACCTTTTGAGGAAATTTTCGGAAAGGTCATTCTAACAGTAATCATCATGCTATGTAGTTACCTAGGTGTATAATAAGCATTTTAAAATAAGTATTCAAACAAAAAAAAATAGATTTTTTAGGTAAATATAAGGAACTGTGTATACTTTAATGATTGTTAGCAATTTCTGGGCATGAAACCCCCCCGCCCCCCCCCCCCTGTAGATACGGGCCCGGTTCTATCTATGGCAATACACCCCACGATTGAAATCCTAGTTTTAATCGTGGAGTAGTAATCATGGTCATATATTGTGGTAAGTCGTGGCAATCATGTTGATCGTATCGAAACGTAACCGAAAGTAGGGGGGGTGGGTGGCCGAATGGTTAACGTGTGTGTACTGTATCATAATTGTCATTGAGTCAACTGGTGTGGTTTCGATTCCCCGGTTGTACGTGACAAGGAGTAGGATGGCCAGTCCATTCTCGTGGGTTTTCGCCGGTTTCCTCCTACTGTTAACGACCCTTAAGCACAATCACACACCCGTCTCTTTCATATTTAGGCGTACTTGTCTAAAACTTTATACAGTAGCGACATGTATATAAACTTAATAGAGTAGCGACATGTATATACACTTAATAGAATAACGACATATAGAGATAGGTTACGTCTACAAATCCTCCGATCTAATGTCCATTTATTTCAGAATTCTCAGTTGAGTGGTATAAAGGCAAATTTAATGAGCTGATCTAGATTACGAATGCTTTTAGGCCCAACACTTTTTGTATTAGATATAAACAATGATCACGAAGCTTCCAATATATAAACCATTTACCTTGGATTTTTTTTTGTTATTAGAAGTTATATTATCTTGAAATAATAGACTGATCCATATCAGAATTATATATATTACACTCGGACAATACAATGCGGATAAGATGTTAATACTCTAAATATTAACCCACGTGACTTTGTTTTTGTTTTCGTGGAGCAGATGAAGATTAAACACGCACAGGTTGAAAAAAATGGTTAATATTTTTATGAACATAATATGTTATGTTATGTTGAGCCGTGTAGGTCGCATTACTTTGAGAGATATTTCAGTACGAGCTGCTAATATCAATATAAACTTATGATAACAATTCAAGTTGATCGTGTAAGGCAGAATGGGATGTGGATTATCTACTCACGGGATTTAACTGCAGTCGGTGAAAAACTTATTTTTGAAATCTTTATGATACACGCTGAGAGAGAGAGAGAGAGAGAGAGAGAGAGAGAGAGCGAGAGAGAGAGAGGGAGGAGGAAGGGTAACATCCACTCGACACACGATGAGTAGAGTCACCTGTCAAACCTAGTGGGTTTCCTCCAACCGCTAAAGACCACAACGCGCTAACGAATTTTTGAAATAAAATTGAATCGTGTGTTAGTCCCAGAATGACCTAGTTTGTGTCGAATGGGCGTTAAGCGCTCCCCTTCTCTTTCTCTCTCTCTCTCTCTCTGCCCCTCTCTCTCCCTCCCCACCTCTCTCTCTTCTAAATCAAATCCTGATAAATAATATTAACAACACATCGGGCTTTAGTTATTGTAATCATGACGAACTTCAATGACTGTAATTTACATTTCTCTGATGTTCTAATTTGAAATGATTAGAATCGATTGTATCGATTGGGTAAATCAATCAATGTGTAAAATGTGATACGTCCGCTTGAAAACATTTTAAATCACACATAATTGTTAAAATGTATTCATTACTTTTTATTTTCTAGGAAGTGGCCCTAAGCAACAGATAATTACACCAAAATGATTCTTCGAATGTTGTAGTGGAATAGAGATGCGCGATAAGAATTTTCTATATCCTGTCAGACATGATACAACTTCCAAAATTCAGCAACATCATGGGTTAGATTTAATAATGTTATCGCTACTTGATTTAGCCGTACTATACCAGAGGCGGATTCAAGGGGGGCGCAAGACAGTGTCCTTTTTACTACTGAAAGTGCCTTTCAACTAGCTTTTTTGCTCGATTTTGAGGCTCTTTTTCTACGATTTCCGAACGTTTAGACGAAAATATCAGCCAAATAGCTCTTGGATTGACTACACATGCAAGGAAATGACGGATAATTTTCTTGGGGCCCCCACCTCGCGGTCAGTGCCCTCATTTTGCGGCGCCCCCTTTTCAAATTCCTAGATCCGCCCCTGTATACGTTTGTTAAGTAGCTCGTCTTCATTAGGCAAGCCAGGGCAGTACAGCAAGACGGTAAATCCCATTCATTTAATTTCATTTCGCGTCGGGGGCGGGGGCTGAATGGGTAGCGTGCGCCCGCTGTGTCATACGGCCTGCCTTTGAGTCAAATGGTGTGGTGTCGAATCTCCTGTTGTACGTGGCAAGGAGTAGGGTCGCCTATCCAGCTTCGTGGGTTTTCTCCGGGTACGCCGGCTTCTTCCCACTGCTAAAGACCGCTACGCGCAAGCGAATTATTGAAATAAAATTAAACCATATGTTAGTCCCGAAATGACCTAGTTTGTGTCGAGTGGACGTTAAACCCCATCTCTCTCTCTCTCTCTCTCTCTCTCCCCCCTCTCTCTCTCTCTCTCTCTCTCTCATTTCGCGTTAAATGTGGTGCACAATGAGAGGTAGCGACATTATGGACCCATTTAGATTGATCAGTGCTATCACTAATTTACTTATTATAGGTCACTGTCTGGATTATACAGTCTTTTATGTTACCACGTGCTGAATCTACCAAAACATCTCGTTTGTGAACAATAACACTCTCTAAAATTATGTTTATAAAGCTTTTAATTGAAATGGTAATTTTCTCTCGTCAAGAATCAAATGTATGGCTTCTCACAATCTTCTTAATTCTTCATGTTTATTCCCCGTCGTCTCTATTTTGTTTCTAATAACAGATGTGCCAAGTGAATTGTGGGATATAGTTCGAGACTTTAACCAAAAGGTTCCATTGTCCATGCGTAACCGGGAGTTTTTTTATGTGATAGATTATCCAGTAATGTTTTCAAAAATTGACTACTGACCCAGACCCTCCTTACGTTGAAGACCATAGGGATCTGGGTGACCCAGACTAATTCAATTCGTGTTAAATGTGGTGCACAGTGAGAGGCAGATAGGTAGATTTGTCAGGCCTGTATTGACTCTGTGTGCATTTATATTTAAACTGTTTTAATATCAACATGAATACGTGATGGTTATCAATGCCACCATTAACTTAAAACCCATCAATCCAATAAATGTGTTTTTTTTTTTTTTTGTCTAAGAAATTCTAAATGTGTTGTGTTTGATCACAATCTAATTAAAATATAGATCTATATTTCGTTTCGTTTTTTTATACTTTCGATGGCCTACACTCATGTAGATCTAACAAGTTATAGTTGGAGCTCACGTTCTGTGACGTCAGGTATCAAGCACGGGACATTTGACCCGATAACGTCAGTCATTCGAGTAACCAATTAGCGACCGCCATGCTTTTTAAAATCTACTTTTGTTTTGTTTTGATTTCTATCCGCTGGTGTTAGTATAGACGTCATTGGCTGGTAATATCTACCCACAGTTCCACACATGAAAAGGTCAAACGGTCGATTTGATTGACCGACCCCTCATTTTAGGCAGAACGCGAGTTAAATAACAACTCCTCCAGATCCAAGAGTAGTGAAGACAAGTAAAAACGAAATTTTGAACTATAAAAAACGAAACGAAATTGGATCTGTGTTTTAATCAGATTGTATGATCATTAACATTGTTTGAGATTCCAACTTTTTGTTTAGACCCCTTGGCACAATTAGCATCACCAGAATTGTATGCTTGATTACACCATAAGAACCCGAAGCAACATCGATGAAACTATTTCATCGGCTTTACCTATTAATACACATTGTGATATTTATCAATTCAGTTAACTTTGAATTTGTATTTACTTCTCGTTCACTCTCTGATTGTTTAAACTGATGTTGAAATTCCAATTCTTTTAATTTCCCCACCAATTAAATCTAATTTTCGGAAAATATATGTTCACAATTGTTTAAAAGAACTGCATATTTTCATACATTGATTTTATGTAACTTTGAGATAAATGGCATTTTCAAATAATTCAGTATTATCAACCCGCCAAACTCCATCAGACTTGGCTTTGACAGAACTATTAGCACAGTAAACTTTCTAATTTCTGCTCATTTATATAAAAAAGAACAAAAGACTAATTTAAAATCTTGTTTGGACAACATAATAGAACTAGTATGGTAAATACAATTTTGTTTAAAGAAAGACTCCATTATTGTACATATTAATCAAGTTATTGTACACCCAACCCCAGATATTATTGTACACTTAAACCCAGTTATTATTGAACATATCAACCTGGTTATTATTGCACATATCAACCCGGTTATTATTGTATATATCCCCAGTGATCATTGTACGCATCAATCCAGTTATTAACGTACATATCAACCTGGTTATTATTCTAAAATATACACGATTATTATTATACACGTCAACCCGGTTATTATTGTATATACTAACCCATTTATTATTATACACATAACCCATTTAGTATTTTACACATAAACCAAGTTAATATTGTACATATATCTACCGGTTATTATTGTACATATCAACCCGTTTTTATTGTATATTTCAAACCGGTTATTATTGTACATATCAACACAGTTATTATTGTACATATCAATCCGGTTATTATTATACATATCAATCCGGTTATTATTGTACATATCAACCTGGCTAAAATTTCGATTGTACATTACAAGATAATTCATTGTTTTGTTTTAGTCTTTCGTGCTTTTGAAGGTGTAAAAGGGTACTTCCTATTCTTTATTAATTGTTAAATAATCAATTTGTATGGTACTGTTACATATATGAAATGGAATGAAATGAAATGGGGTTTAACGTCCTACTCTTTTGCAACTAACCTGGGCTAATGGAAGACGGGCATACGCCATACAGTGTGCTATGAGGGAAATTTTGCCCGGGCAGCGGCGCTACGGTCTACTCTTATATCGAATTCCAACTACCAAGAGATCTTTTACGTGCACTCCAATGTGTACACGGGACCTCGGTCGGTCGTCCCACCCGAACGACTAGGCAACTGTCCTTGTCAGGCCCTCCTTCCGCATCACTGATAAGGGAAAATCACGCCGGAAAATCGAGATGAACTTCCTCGGCCAATGCAGGAATCGAACACCCTCACTCTCTCTCTATCTCTTTTATCAAATCGAAATTTTTACGTCACACGATGTTTGGCGTCAAATATTTCGCCGCTAATCGTTTATTACTACAACCTCCAGATTTCGGTACATTCCTCTTACCTTCCTGACAAACAAAATCTGACCAGGTTCCATTTGCAAAACAGCTTGCTGGTGCTGAAGATCCATACAAACATGGCGACTGGATAACATCGCCTATTAACCACAAATTCTTGCTTAAAAAGACGGTGCGATTAACGGCTGTTACGATCGGTACCCCAACACAACCAAGCACAACGCATCCTACGTCATTATAATCCCTGACGTCACATCGACTATTGTCTGGACACTGGTGATTGAAACATTCTCCGGCCAAATTCAACTTTGGCCAATTTTCCGACGCGCTAAAAACAGAATTGTTATCCGTGATATATGAACTATTGTCGTTGTCCATTAAATGACAGAAAAAAGACTGAGTATTAAAATTGACTGATTTGCATAGACTGAACTGAAGACACTTTGTCATACACTGAGCTAATCCTAGGTCTCGAAATTGCCAAATTGGCGATCCAGAAATTTTCACATTTTGCTTAACATCGTTTTGAAATATAGCAACATTGGCGCACATTTGACTCAACACACACGCGCACTGTAGGCCGATGTATATACATAACACACCATACATCTTACAAGTTCAAACATCCGTGAAATAATAACGGAGAAGTTGAACCTCAATCGACGTATTATTAATTCATAGCCGCTGGGATACATAACCAATACAAATATGTTTAACCCTTGCCTAATGGTCTCTAATGGATTAATAACATTTCTCCATCGACCTTCTTGGGATTGGTTGGCGTTCATATGGACGGGTCCATCTCATGTTTTAAAAGGTACAGTTCGAAACTTCGCAGAGGCTTTAAAGATTAAGAGATAGATAGATAGATAGATAGATAGAGGGAGAGAGAGAGAGAGGGAGAGAGAGAGAGAGAGTTTTAAAAGGTACAGTTCCTAACTTCGCAGAGGCTTTAAAGATTAAGAGATAGATAGATTGATAGAGAGAGAGAGAGGGAGAGGGAGAGAGAGAGAGAGTTTTAAAAGGTACAGTTCCTAACTTCGCAGAGGCTTTAAAGATTAAGAGAGAGAGAGAGAGAGAGAGAGAGAGAGAGAGAGAGAGAGAGAGAGAAACATCCCCAGGGCACAATGGGACTAACATGTGGTTAAATTTTATTTCCATAATGCGCTTGCGTGTAGGGGTCTTTAGCAAAGGGGAAATCAAAACCAGAGGACATGGAGAATACCAACGAGGTTTGACGGGAGACGCTACTCCTTGTGAAGTACAACTGAGGAATCGAAACCACGCCATTTTACCATTCGCCCCGCCCCCTTTATGTGTTCTGCATCACCTGGGATAGTGAAGACACCTAGGTCTACTCTTCTTTCTAATTCAGGGGGTGGCAAAAAATGTTTTGCCCCCCCCCCCCACAAAGAAAATTTGCCAACCATAACTCTAAAATACCTACTGTAGACTGACTGTAACGGGTGTTTTTGCATTATGCATATAAACTGATATACATTCAATCGTGCCGTTGTTACTCAAATCAAACGGACTCAAATTTCAAATCAGTTATGTTCGACGAATAACAATCTCTAGCGTCTAGCTATTTCAGTCGACAGATAGTATTTATTGCGCATGCTCTCCCGATAAGAATATGAGGTCACCGTTTGACATGACTCGTGGAATATGTCTAGTTCCTATCCTTTGATTCCGTTGTTACAAATGGCGCTGAAAAGCATTATGGTACACGATTATTTTGTCTTAAATATTGGATATCAGAAGCCCATCGTTTCCCGGTAAGATCACAACATCAACGTTGGTTTAAGTTGACATAATATCCCTGGTTTCAATGGCTGTAATAAAATTAAACTGGAAATTTGATGATGGTAACATAATAAAATATTTAGACTTGTGCAGGGAATTCTTTCGCGAAAGATTACATGTAAAGAGGTCTACATTGCAAACTGCGCATGTCACCATTATAAGTGTAGAATACACACGGGAGTAACTAAGCAACGAGATAGTGTTTATCAAAGTCGTTATTTAAGACAAATCATAGTCATTCAGCACCGGCAATAAAATGACATACATAATTAAGCCAGTTTGTTCATTGACATGGAACTACGCCATGAATTATACCGATAAAACTGTTGATTTGTTACGGTACTAAGACTATGATATATCTTAATAATTCAACCAATAAAGTTATACATATTTCTGGTTGAACTACGCCATTTCAAACGAAAGATTCATTTTCACTTCATTACTTTTCTAGTTGGTCAGTCAGTGTGAACGATGTCCTTTCAATGAACAGATTCTTTTTTTACTTCATTAGATAAAATCGACATTAAACATCTATTATATATGCGTATTAAACCAGGCCGTAGCAAGCTCTAAAAATTGGGGGGGGGGGCTACTGAATTTTTTGGAGGGGCTGAGGACGTGGCCGACTAAAAATACTCCTATGAAATTATTATTGTTGGCGAAATATTTGGGGGAGGGGGCTAATTGACACGAACTGGCACGACGAGTTCACGCATAGTTTGCGCATTGTTTACAGACTTCCCACATTGGTACGACGAGTTTACGCAAAATCGGACGGCTCGAGTCGTGCCAATGCGTGCCACGGAACCGTGCAAGTGTCAGCCTTGCTTTATATGGCGCATTGATCTAAAAAAAAAAAATCATCTACAAATTGTGTCTGGTTTGTCTGCGGGGAGTTAATCTCCGTGCAAGTAGGTGAAAATATATTAAATGAAATTCTGGATTGACTGGGCTTATAAAGACGGGCCTAAGCCATAGAGGGCCTTACGGCCTACTTTTATAACGAATACCACCAAATGTCAAGGATTCGTTACAGGGGCGGATCTAGAAATTTTGAAAATGGGGGCGCCGCAAAATGAAGGCCCATACCGCGGGGACGGGGCACGCCACTGCGAGACGGGTTGAGGGGGTGGGTCCCCCAAAACAATTATCCGTCATTTCCGTGCATCTGTAGACATTCCAAGAGCTATTTGGCTGATATTTTCGTCTTGGTAAACCTGCGAAGAGGACATATTTGGGTCTGAAAAGAGGCACTTTCAGTAGTGAAAAAGAGCACTATCGAAAATTGGGGGGGGGGGGGGGCGCTCGCCCCTCGCCCCCCCCCCCCCGTATCCGCCTCTGCGTGTTATATGCACGTCAACATGTACACGGGGGGTTTCGATTTTTAGTCCCCAACCATCGGAAGTGGGTTTAGGAGATCGCACATAGACGAACTTCCAATCTATGGGGGAGAAATGATGTCCTTGATCTTGGTGTACAGTTAGATTGTAATGTTGATAATAAACACCATGTTTCAATGATATGTAAATCATTCACTTATTATCATCTTTGAAACATTGCTCGTATTACAAACTTTAGTTAGTCAATCCACATCTCGTCTTGATCACTGCAATCCAATTCTATTTAATCTTCCCTCATGTCAAATAAATCAGCCACAGAAGATCCAAAATAAGCAGGCGCGGATCCAGGGGGAGGCCCAGGGGGCCGTGCCCCCTCCCTCCGGTCAGCCCCAGTGTGACATTGTTGATTTTCGTTTTCGTTTGCTTTATTGCTGTTGTAGTTCACATATCTGCTCTCTAATAGATGATATAAACATGATTTTCGCATTATCTCCGCTGGGGACTACATCAAATCTGATTATTACCCTTTGCTCCAATGTATGGCTCCTCCCTCGACAAAATCCTGGATCTGGGGCGGATAAGGCAAACCGTATTGTAACAAGAAGAACCAAACAACGTGATCATATTACTCCAGTATTAAAGAATCTACATCGGTTACCTATTGAACCGCGTATCTCCTTAACGTACTTGGCTCTCAGTTCAGAAGACTCTCCACGCTATCTACAATCTCTACTTCATCGATAGACTCCAACTAGAGCTCTAACATCCCAGAACAGCAATTTACTGATATAACCAAAAACCAAATCGTCCAGAGATCTTTTGCTTAACCTGCACCAAAGTTATGGAATTCTCTACCCGAACACTGAAAACACTAGCAATCCCTGGTAACTTTAAAATTGTTGAAACAGATTTTTTTAAGCAATGTTTCATGTAGTCATCGTGATGACTTTTAAAAATTGAACTTTTTAAACAAAGTGTTATGGAATGTCTGTTATGACTTTTTAAAACCGAACTTGTTATCAAAGTTTTTTGTAGCGATTGTGATGACATTTAATGACTGAACTTTTTAGCTAAGTTGTATTATAATGTTTGCATTGTCATTTTAATAACTTCATATTTCTTTAAATTGTCCGTAATTATATGTATAATTCATTTTTATTTATTCTGCATCTACCATTGTGGATTTCCCCTGATCCTCCGTTGTCATCCAACTTCTAAAACCTCATAAGCGCTAGCAAGTGTTAACCATATGTTAGATCCAAACTGACAATTAGTGCCGAGATGATATCAAACCCCATTTCCCAACAAGACCATGCAATTCTTAAAGGGGGTATATTTCTACTATTTAAAATATTAAAATGGTCGAAAATGAGCCATTAAAGGAGAGAAAGAGAAATGGGGTTTAACGTCCACTCAACACAAACTAGGTCATTTCGGGAATAACATATGGTTCAATTTTATTTCAATAATTCGTTTGCGCGTTGTGGTCTTTAGTAGTGGGAGGAAATCGGAGGATCCGACGAAAATCCATGAGGCTCGACAGGAGACCCTACTCCGGTTGACTCAATGACCGCCTTTATGACACAACGCGCACACGCTAACCATTCGGCCATCCAACCACCGGTTCTAAACGCACATCTTAATGTAATATACACGACAGTTTATTATTATTTCTAATCGATTATCTTCGGTGAAATATGCGAGCAGTCCAAATTGTACGGCATTCGTTTACGCCGGTCAATCCGTTCCACATATATTTTTTTTCCTAAGAATAATATTGTTGTTTGTAAATCAGTCATTTTTAATTACTTCCTGGGTTATCTGTCTTGGTTCATTACAAATGAAGCTCGAAACCATTATGTCCAAGGAGTACACGGCGTCGTGTATTTAAAATCACAGATTTTCATGGTACCATAACAACATCAATATTGATAGAAATGGACCAACACCTCTAAAGTACGATAACAACATCAATATTAATTGAAATGGACCAATACTTGTTAATTGTAATATTGTAGACCATATTGAGTTAGAAGCTTAGCTCCTTTAATATTACGTAAGCTCTTGATGTATCCAACTAACGATACTTCACTGAATATATCTCAGTGTAAGGATTTGAAAAAAAAAAAAATTCTTATTCTTTTGTTGAATATCCCTTAATTAATAATTACAGTATATTAATACTGTATTAATTCCTTTGTTTTGCTCCTTATTTACTGTATATATTGTTTATAATTGTATTATTATGTTACTATGTTTACCGATGAACCAGTGGTTCAAGGTTAATAAAGATTTATATTTAGATCCCTTAATTAATTATTTAACACCGTCCTAATTATGTAGTTATCTAGACAACCATAATGTTTTTATCAGTTGTATAACGGATTAATCAACCCACCGCA
The DNA here is from genome assembly GCA_036850965.1 of Patella caerulea. Lineage (NCBI taxonomy): Eukaryota > Metazoa > Mollusca > Gastropoda > Patellidae > Patella > Patella caerulea. The sequence goes on along the minus strand of JAZGQO010000015.1, from coordinate 31,915,426 downwards.
TCATACTAAAATGTCTTTTAATCTTTAGACATGGGGGCCATTTAAGAGCAGAGATCTATTCTCGACGTATGAAGTTGACTGATCTTTGTGTGAAGAATGTCAACCACACAACTGTTTCACGAGGTAAAAGCCCTGTGGTGTGGAATAAGTTAGCATTGTTTACTAGATAAAGTTTACAAACCCATTTAATTTTAACAGTTTTTAATGACTTTCTTCTTCAGTTTTAATTCATATACCTTTACATAACTTACAAAGTGTATGTTTTAGTTTGGGTTAAACAGCATTGTATGCATTTGACTACAGTCAAAGTGCTATATACGTTCCTTTAAAGATATCTTTGTGTGGTAAAGCAATATCTGGAATAAGTTGACATTGTTTACTAGATAAAGCGGTACTGTGTTTCTTTTTAAGTCATGTTTACAAACCCATTTAATTCTAACAGATTTTAATGACTTTCTCCTTCAGTTTTAATCCATACAAAATGTATGTTATAGTTTGGTTTAAATAGCACTGTATCCATTTGAAAAGGATTAAACTACAGGGGAAAGTCCTATATACGTGCCTTTAAAGATATCTTTGTGTTGTAAAGCAATATCTGAATCGTCTGGAAAATAATAATAATAATAATAATAATGTTTACTTATAATAATTAATGGAAAAAGCCTTCTGAAGGTGTAAACAAATCTGTACTTGAAGACTCCTATATATTTATTAATATTTAATGATTGACGTGTGCAAATCTGTTTGACGTTACACTCATTGTTGTATTACTTAGTGAGAAAATGAACATTAATATAAACTAGATTATGTATTTCTAAATCTTTTATAGTTAAAGGCTCAGACAGGATCTATTAATATTTAATGAATGACGTGCAGACCTCTTTCGCGTTGCTAATGGCAGTTGTTTTACGTAGCAGGAAAATCAACCTGAACATAATTAGATACATTATGGTTTGTAATTAGGAAGACAACGACCCAGTAAAGCGTAATGTCTACACACCCCCCAACAATAGAGCCTAGCAATAAATAATATATTAATCATAATGAACAACAAATAGAGACGTTATTACGGAAGACCGAATGGGACATAATTTGCCAAAACACAAGCACGGTAAGGCGTTATGTGTAAACACCTCACAACAACATACCCACGGTGTCTCCATTGGTTCCATTCCGTTCTATTCCAGGAACCCCACGGTTAATGTATGGGGGAGACACGTTTTAAAACTAGCCCCCCCCCCTTGACGATTGTGCTATTTTTATTGACCAATGGTTAGATGTAAAGGAAGTTGACAAAGGGAAGTAATTCTCATTGGACAACCTTAGGAGTTAGCCTAAATGAATGAAGACAGTGTTTTTATATCTAAGTAGAGCCAAGAGTTTTTATTGAGAATCGTCCCCGGAGTTTTACCTCCATGTGATATCGTAGACAAGTTATTATGAATTAAATTGCCATGTAGAAGTTCAATAATAATAAACACAACGAATGAAACAGATATGTTAACCAATGTCTAATTAACCATCTAGATAACATTTCAGGCCTAAAGAAAGACATACAATATTCGGATTTATCTCGCTCTTGCATAATGCAAGTTTAATTCACAAAACAAGATACGCGAAGGATTGATCTTGAAAACAAAAGTACTGCGTACCAGGAAAATCAACGTGATCAACGATACGTATAATGATTTTGTATTATTTATTTTATTGTTTCTAAGTAGGCAACCAATGCATATGCTATTCGGAACAAAGGTTGGATAAATACGGTATTGATTAAGAGATTCAGATGCAAGGAACCAAGCCATTATAAATACTACATTAATTATTTGCAAATTCATAGACAGGGGTCAAAAGATTTCGAGTATACTAGATTTAATTTTCAACACAAATGGGAGTTCACAAAGCATGGGAGTTCACAAAGCCATTTACTTTTGTATTGTAATACAGCAAAGCCTCTGAACCCACCAGACTTGGATGTGTGTGAAATAGCTTTATCAATATGCCAGCATCTACCGAAGTGCTATCGCCCACAGTACAGGTTGGAGTCAAACGATAGAGTAATTTTCACCAAGGATTCGTTGAGCACAACCGGGTGTGGGAGAGATATAGGGCACACGAGAGAAGGTAGACGCTTGCTGTTTTTGAGCATACCCATTTTTGAAAAAGACTGAGGTGATCAGAAGACTACGAAATTGTACCCTAAAATTGAATTAAAGCAATGGTTTTACAGGCAAAGCTGGTCCTAATCATATCTTTGTCGACTGTTTTTGCGAGAGAGAAGATGTGCGCAAAACTCGATACTTTTGGATATGAAATTTCAAGAAACACTTTCCGTTCTGGCGAAAATATTTTAAAAGTCGAAGGTAGTGAATTGGTGACGTGCATGCGAAGATGTCTTCAGTATAATCTGTGTACTTTGATCAATTTCAATACAAGGTTGGGTGCGTGTTATTTAATGTCCTCGACATACAATATGGTGACCAAAAACCCTGAAGCCATCCGGGATGTAGTTTCGAGCATGGCGAGTTCGTGGCCAAATGATATATTGTCTGGCCCGTGTTTGAATCACGATTGTCCCAATAATACATACTGTAAGCTCAACGATACAGAAATGAGACAATGTCAAGTTATTGGTTGTGTGGGGGCACCATCGGTATCATATATTAACCAAAGTGCATTCCAGATCAAGACATTGTGGCAAATAGGCGAGATTGTCATGTCACCGTGTTCATATGAATCTTCAGGGTCAACGACTTGCTCTTCTGGTGGCTCTTGGTCTGAATTTAAATGCCAAACGGGTAAGCAAAATTTATAATACGTTTAACGTATACCCAACCCTCGCCAATCTCTTTTACCCTATTTTTGAATTGAAGATTATTTCATATTGGTTTTATTACTGCTTGTCTAGTGGACGTTAAACCCCATTTCTCTTTTATTACTACTTCCGGTCACATGAAAAACAGGGATACATTGGTACTAAAACAGGGTAATGCTTTAAAAGTATACCCAACCCTCGGCAATCTCGTTTACCCTATGTTTGAACTAAGGATTTATTTCGTATTGGTTTAAGTACTACTTCCGGTCACCTGATACATTAGTACTGATTGTGTCTCTTCCTTAGAACTGGTGTCACATTATTCACTAACGAGGTGAGTCTGGTGTCGACTCATCACTTAGGGGCTACTGTTTTCATATCCTGGTGTGGTCAGCGGCAGTTTACCGTGCAGGAAGGGTGGCAAAGCAACTAGATTGGTAGAAAGACCGGAGGGCTACTGCCCAGACAAATCGAACAAATAAGTTTAACGCTAGTGTGTTCCCATGCTCGCCAAACGCATTTAATTCAAGCACGCGTGGGCCACTGTGTAGTAGCACCACTAGAGAGAGCCGTCATTACCTGTTCAGGTCAATTAGAGCCAGCTCGTTGTTCGTTATTCGCGAATACCGAACAACAAACTGGCTCGTTGTTCGTTATTCGCCAATACGAAACAGCTCTTTCTTCGGATAGAATCTATTTCCCAAGACTTTGAAGTCTCATAATCCAGTTAGGCTCATAAAATCCCTACAAACGTGCCTTTATTATATTACTAATTCCATATCTGGTGATTAACGAACAACAAACCAACTCGTTGTTCGTTATTCGCGAATCCCGAACAACGAACAACAAGCTTACGTCACGTAGACAGCAACAGATGTGAAGTAGACTACCATCTGAAAGTTCAGTGGTGTTGGTCAATAACCGTGGGACATAAGTTGCACAGAGTATTGAAATTATTTATATTATTGAAAAATTTATAAAGCGCACATCTTTCACTGTTATGCGCTCATGTTCGCTGTACTGTACACAATTAAAAGACACATCAATAAACAGTTCTTATAAATAAACGAGTTATAGTAAAAAAGAAACCAAAAACAAATAGACAGATGTGTAAAATAACGACGAACATAAATTGACAAGACAAAACATGCAGAATACATTTAAATAAAACACAGGTTAAAAAACATCTATAAAAGTAACATTTAAAACGTTTATATTAAAACTTCTTTATAAAGGTGTATTTTTAGATATTTTTATGAAAGCAGGCAATGATGATAATGTTCTAATATCTAGTGAGGGTGATACTTATCTTTAAATCATGTGAAACATGTATTTATATTGGTTTAATTTCAGTTCCGCCAAGAGACTGTTCTGACGCTGTTAATAAAGACTACACAGTCGGCACCGACCCGATCATTATTGATGTTGATGGTGAAGGTCCGTTAGAGAAAATAGAAGTTACATGTGATGGGATGTTTACAGTTATTAGTAAGTTTACAGTTTTTGTAGTAATAGTCCTAGTGCCGCTATTAGTAAGTTTAGTGGTTATTAGTAATAAAAGTGCAGTTATTAGTAAGTTTACCATTATTAGAAATATTAGTAATAGTGCGGTTATTAGTAAAAGTGCAGTTATGGGTAAGTTTATCGCTATTAGTAATATTAGTAATAGTGCGGTTAAAAAGTTTACCGTGTTAGTAATATTAATTATAGTGTGGTTATTAGTAAGTTTACTGTTTTAGTAATATTAGTTATTAGTAAGTTTACCGTTATTAGTAAGTTTACCGTTATTAGTAAGTTTATCGTTATTAGTAAGTTTGCCGTGTTAGTAATATTAGTTATAGTGTGGTTATTAGTAAGTTTACTATTAGTTATTATCAATTTTACCGTGTTAGTAATATTAGTAATAGTGCGGTTATTAGTATAGTGTGGTTATTGGTTAGTTTACTGTTTTTAGTAATATTAGTAATTAGTAAGTTTACCGTTATTATAAGTTTACCGTCATTAGTAAGTTTACCGTGTCAGTAATATTAGTTATAGTGTGGTTATTAGTAAGTTTACTGTTTTTAGTAATATTATTCCCGGCTTGCTTTCCCCTTGTCAATGATTCAGGACGGGGTTCCTGACGAGGAAAGCTGTCTAGTCGTTCGGATGGGACGAAAAACCGAGGTCCCGTGAACACAATGGTGTTCACATAAAAAGATCTCTTGGTCGTTGGATAGGCCGCTGCCCGAGCAAAATTTCCCCCACAGCACACTGAATGGCGTATACCTGTCTTCATTAGCCCAGTTTGGAAGCAGAACAGTAGGACGTTAAACTCCATTTCATTTCCTTTGCATGGAGCTGTTCAACCCGTCCATATACCGAATGAAGTTGAAAAGATCGATAAAGAATAAAAAAACACTATTGGAGTTTTATTTCCAAACTCAAAGAATTAAAATCTTTAGTCGTAATGAATTGTTTAAAAGTGCAAAACAAATTGATAATTTTCCGTGTTGTGATTTCGCTTTGAAAGAAGGAAGAAAGACTGTCGGTAAAGTAACTGATTCGGTACATTAATTAGAGACTGTTTTACCCTACAAAGGGTCTGTGTGAGGGAATTCCGCATGGAATTATCTGAAATATAAGAGAAGGAGGAGAGAGAGAGAGAGAGAGAAAGAGAGAGAGAAAGAGAGAGAGAAAGAGAGAGGGAGAGAGAGAGAGAAAGAGAGAGATACAGAGGGGTGTTTAACGTCCACACTACACAAACTAGGTCATTTCGGGACTAACATAACATAATTAAAATTAAATTCAATAATTTGGGGTCTTTTGCAGTGGGAGGACAGACGACCCTACTCCTTGTCAGGTATAACTGGGGATTCGAAACCACGCCAGTTGACTCAATGTCAGGTATTATGATACAGCACGCAATAAGATCCCTCTCGCACCTTCCGACGAAAGACTCCAAGAATTATCCAAACTGAACCATAGCGTTCCAATCTATTCCTCATCTACAAAATTATGTATTTTTTTTTCGAGCGACTGTACTAGACACCAAAGCCGCCCCCCCCCACCAACACCCCCCCCCCCCCAAAAAAAAAACAAACCCATATATATTTTTACAGAAATAAGCCTAGGCCACACATAAAAATTGTTAGGTGGGTTATGGGTCAGGCTAGGCCACGCATTATAAATTGTGCGGAACTCTGGGTCAGGCATGAAAATTGTGGACACTCTAGGTCGTTAAGGGAGCCACGATGTTGGCCGACAAAGTTCATCGGGATTTGCCGACGTGGTTTGCCCTTGTCAGTGGTGTAGTACGGAGGGTATAGCAAGACAAGGACAGCTGTCTAGTCGTTCGGACGAGGCTATGTGCGCACAAAATATCCATTGACAGTTGGAATTCGATAAAAAGTAGGCCCTGGCGTCGCTGTTCGAGCAAAATATTCTTGAAGCACACGCCTGTCATCATTAGCCTAGTCGGAGCAGAACAGTTGGACGTTAAACCCCATTTCACTTCATTTATTTCCATCAGTGGTAGACTGGGACACATAGCATCAGTGGTAGACTGGGACACATACCATCAGTGGTAGACTGGGACACATACCATCAGCGGTGAACTCGAGCACATGTGGTAGACTGGCACACATACCATCAGTGGTAGACTTGGACAGATACCATCAATGGTAGACTGGGACACATACCATCAGCGGTGAACTCGAGCACATCCGGTAGAGTTGGACATTTGCATCTGTGTCAGATCCATCATGTGATTTTGAGTGTAACATGTATACAGAAGAGCTGTCAAGTGATTTCACGTTGGATTGCGGTATTACACAAAGCGGTGTTCTCTCGACAAGGCTGTATCTTCTGTTCATCAACGATCATGGTGAAACACTCCTTGATGACAAGGTATATTGCCCACACAGGTTGATGATTTCGCCGTTGTTAGTTCATCACTCATTGGCTTACAGAGATTACTACAAATATGTGAAGCCGACAGTAGGAGATGGAGGTTTCGTTTTTCACCTACCAAAAGTGTGATTCTGAATATTTCCATACCCCCCCCCCCCCCAAAAAAAAAAACAAAAAACAAAACAACAAAAACAATTGGGAAATAACAAATCTACCTCTGTAACCAAGAACTTCCAAAAGTTAGCACAATTAAACGTGTTACGGTCACTTTTTCAGATACCTTTAAATCTAAAGATCGGATTATTGGTGCTTGTTGTGCTATTCGTTCTGTTGTCACTGTCCTGGTTAAGTCCGGTGCTCATCAGGATGGATTAAACCCTTTAATCAGTGATAAGTTGATAAAACAGCGTGTATTATGCTAAAGCTTTATATGGATGTCAATTGTGGAACAATCTGACCGGTGAAGAAATTGCCATGCTTGAACGAGCATAGCACTTTGCATGTAAATATGTTTATGGTTTAAATCTACGATCTCATTCAGATATGTGTACAAGTATCCTTGACGAAAGAAAACTGTTTTTCTTTGGTCGCATCTTGAATATGAACCCAAAGTACCTTACAAGATCCAAACTCATCACACGACTTTTGGAATATAATTTCGATTGCACAAAGCACCAGAAAGGCTTTATTCCAGACGTATGTTTCATAATCTATAAATATAGTCTTGATTAATATATGTCCACGTTCCTCCAAAATCATGTTTTCTTGGATATTGTGCCTGGAAACGGATTGTGATTTTGGTTATTACAGCTAAAGAGTGTAAGTTACGAATGACGTTACACAATGACTTTCGTCTGTTTTCCCTAATACAGAAAGAGATATCGCCACAGATCGTATTTTCAGTATGGATGTGTGAGCACGTACCCCAATCCGGCAAAAAGATGATGACATTTTGATAACAGATAAAATAAAACCAAGTACGAACAATCCAAACCATTAGTCAAAATTCGAAGTCCTAAAAACGGTCGAGGCAAAATTGTGTAATCAGCAAATGGAATTTTATCAAAAAGGGTGGTAGATTCTTCCGCTCTGGAATGTGGTTATTCAATGACATGAGCAGAATATTTGGTACATATCCTAGTAACCTCTTTATCGATCTTCCAAGTTTTAAAGAGGATCAATCACGTGCTATTGTTATCAGCAGTACAACTATTTATGACTCTTGGAAAGCTGCAATAATGTTTGTATGTTTTGCTTTACGTCACTGTGATCTTAAAGTCCTTACTTCAATTTCATTAGCTTATTGTACATTTCCGTGACAAAGAGTAGGGTCGCCTGTCCAACGTCGTGGGTTTTCTCCGGGTCCTCTGGTTTCCTCACACTGCTAAAAGACACCTACGCGCAAGCGAATTTTTGAAATACAATTGAACCATATGTTAGTCCCGAAATGACCTACTCTTTCTCTCTCCCTCTCCCTCTCTCTCTCTCTCTCCCCCTCTCTCTCTCATTATACAATTTCAGATCACAATGCTACCACTAGAACATTGATACATGGTTTCGAGTCGCGATATTCTTTTAAACTTAATTTACATTATACCATATCATTGGACCATATTAAAGTCATCAAACAAAATTCAGACAACTGTGAACAGTTTCTTCAGTACGAATGTTTTGGATCGGTAATCCGTTATGCAGCGTGGACAACTATACATCAACAAAGAGCGCACTATTTTGCCGGAAATGGAAATGGCCAAACAACATGTGCCTGTGGCATCGAAGATTCGTGTGATAAAGTAAACAAGAAATGTAATTGTAATATAAACGACATGGTTTGGAGAGAAGATTCTGGTTTCATTACCAACATCACGGCTTTGCCAATACTCACCTTTGAAGCCGGTGATACTGGTTAGTAGTAATTATAGCCTTATCTATAACATATATCATATTTAAGCTTTCATATTACATATGAAAGCTTATTGTTTCTGTTAAGATTATTAAGCTTTCATATTACATATGAAAGCTTATTGTTTCTGTTAAAGTTATTATTATTATTAAGCTTTCATATTACATATGAAAGCTTATTGTTTCTGTTAAAGTTATTATTATTATTATTTTTTTTTTTGTGTGTTTTCTGCAAATCGGATTTCTCAGAATCTATCCATAGGATCTTTCTGAAATTTTGACCTACCCCCCCAAAAATGGGGTGCGAACCTTGATTAAATATATTTTCGAAACGTTTTACGAATCCGAAATCACCGAATTTTACGAACGAAAAAAATGACAATGCATAGTCGTAACTTTGTTATTTTTTGACCGATTTTACTAATTTTTTTTTCTTTGAATACCTTTAAAAAAACCATTTTCATCTGCAGTTTCACATTTTCGAATTTCGAAAATTCGTCGCTGTGATTTCGAACCGGAAGATTAGACCAATTTGACAACTTCTTTAATAGTTGTACGATTTTCATGAAATTTAGTATCTAAGTAGATCCTACCGATGTGACTTCAAAAATATAATTAGAAATTTTCTAAATTATCTCCCCTTGACGAAATTAAGGATCAAAATTTTCAAAAAAATCATCGAAATATAGGTCAGAATGACCTGATTTTTTTTTTGGATACTAGATAAGTAATTACTGATTTGTACACAAAATATGGAGTTTGTCGATCGAACCGGAAGTGCCGCCATATTTAAAAGTGAAAAATCAATAAGGCTTTTTTGCTATTTTACTTACAGACTCGGGAGTTATATTTTCTGAATCCTTGTAGGAAGGCCTAAAAAATGTCGCGAATAGAATTTTGATTTCGGTCACGTGATGGTCACCATTTTGAATTGAAAATGAAAAATAGAAGCAATTTGAAGGGTCGGGACTTTGGAACACAATTACTCTCCTTCTAATTAAGCTAGAATGTTCAAACTTGGTGTAGACGTTCACTAGGTCAATGTTATGATTGAGTTTAAATATGAGCATTTTCTGCTTAGGGTAAGCAGAGATAAACAAGCTAATTTGTTGATTCTTTAGGGCACGATAACTTCGGTTATAATGAAGGGAGGGCGGTGAAACTTTTGTCAATAGAGAGTCTAATAGCTAGCCTGTTGTGTGAAATCATTGTATTATTTTTTCTAAATATCAGGGATAGCCGAAAAAAAGAGATTGAAAACCCAAAAAGTCGTATTTTTACAATTTGGAGCATGTTTAGAGGTCTTTCTCGTAAAGTCAACATAATATTTTTTGGGAACTTCTTGTACAAAGAGTCTTATTGGTAGTCTTTTATATGAAACCATCGATCAACAGTCCAACATATCAGGAGTAGAAGAACAAAAGGATCGAACATTGAAAACGGCACCCTTTCATTGTTAAGCGAAACATGCAGTGTGGGTGACTACAATCTACACATTTAGTCATCGTATAGAGCTTATTCAACAGTATCGAATTCCAACTGCTTAGGGATATTTTACGTGCACTCCAATGTGTACACGGGACCTTGGTTTTTCGTCCCATCCGAATGACTAGACAGCTGTGCTTGTCAGGCCCTCCGTTCTGCCTCACTGACAAGGGGAACCACGCCGGGAAATCGAGATGAACTTTCTCCGTGCAGAACTTTCAATTCAGGCGAAAACGTTTATTGCATACGATTAAGCTGGTCAGTTGGAGCTTATTTTCAAAAGTTTTGTAATAATCGGTTGGTAATTAAAGTACCGTGCACATTAAACTGTTAAAACAGAAAATTTCGCCCGGTTGAAATGTTTCTTGCTATAAGTCAGCAATTTTCTGAATTCAGGGAGGCTGAATGGCTGAATGGTTAGCATGTGCGCACTGTATCGTAACGTCTGTCATTGAGTCAACGGGCGTCGTTTCGATCTCCAGGTTGCACGTGACATGAAGTATGATGTCCAACCTTGTGGGTTTTCTCCGTGTTCTTCGGTTTCCTCCCAACGGCTAAAGACCTGTAAGCGCAGGGGGAGTTTTTAAATAAAATTAAAAAACATATGTTAGTCCCGAAATGACCTAGTTTGTGTCGAATGGGCATTAGGCCGCATTTCTCTCTTTCTCTTTTATTTTTAAAGTTTTGTAATAATCGGTTGGTAATCAAAGGTACTGTAAAAGTGATAAAACAGAAAATAATCGGTTGGTAATCAAAGGTACTGTAAAAGTGATGAAACAGAAAATTTCGCCCGGTTGTAATGTTTCTCACTTTAAAGTCAGCAATTTCCCGATTTTAAGTGGCAAACGTTTATTGCGAACGCTTAAGCTGGTCAGGGGGGAGCTTATTTTTAAAAGTTTTGTAATATTCGGTTGATAACTAAAGGTACCGTGCAAATTAAACTGTTACAATAGAAAATTGGGCCCGGTTGAAATGTTTCTCGCTGTAGGTCAGCAATTTGCCGATTTTAGGGAGGTTGCGTGGCTGAATGGTTAGCACGTGCGCTCTGTATCATAACGTCTGTCATTGAGTCAACTGCCGTTGTTTCGATTTTTTGGTTGTACGTGACAAGGAGTATGGTTGCCTGTCCAACCTCGTAGGCCGTAACCGCCGCTGCCCGGGTAAAATTTCCCTCATTGCACACATTATGGCATATGCCCGTCTTCATTAGCCCATTTTAGTAGCAGAACAGTCGGACGTTAAACCCCATTTAATTTCATTTCATTTTCTCTATGTTGCTTATTTATTATAGTGGATAAATATTTTTCTGGTTCTAGCAATTATTTAATTTCTGCATAGAAATCTTGCTTTGGCCAGTTTTTTTTATTGCAGAGTGCCATTCTTGTTTAAACAAACATGATCCTTTGTTTAAAACATGCTTAAGAAGTCGTCACGATTTCCTACTTATAACCAAACATATTGGAAATATTAGTCTGGCATTATTAAATCCTAATTTTATTGGTCTTATTTAAAATTAAACTTTCATTTAACTATGAACAACCCTTAACGTGTCTCTTTAAAACTATTATGTACTCTAAAACAGTAGCTCAACCTTTTGACCTAAACTCATTAATTTACCATTTTGTTGTGAGCGACTTCTTATTCTTCCTATATGACATATTGCACGTGTCTGATTTCAAAGGGGGGTTGAGTGGCTGAATGGTAAGCACGCGCGCCTGTCATTGAGTTAACTAGCGTGTTTTCGAATGCCCGGTTGTACGTGACAAGGAGTAAGGTCGCCTGTCCAACCTGCCATTTTTAATATTTTTTTTTCCCGCCATTTTCATTTCATTTTCTCATCCGTCTCATTACAGTAATACAAGTTTCAGTTATTTCCCTTTAGTTTTCAGATTATTGTTATGCCTGGGTGCAATGTTTCATACTATATTTAGACTTGTAACTTCGCGAGTTTTTGACCAATTTTAATAATTTTTTCTTCGTATCCTTTTATTTAGGTTACTTGATACAATCAATGACACGTGACGATGAATATGAAAGCTTTCATATCTGCATGGGACAGTAGCAGATCTAGTTATTTTTTTTTTTGTGTGTTTTCTGCAAATCGGATTTCTCAGAATCTATCCATAGGATCTTTCTGAAATTTTGACCTACCCCCCCAAAAATGGGGTGCGAACCTTGATTAAATATATTTTCGAAACGTTTTACGAATCCGAAATCACCGAATTTTACGAACGAAAAAAATGACAATGCATAGTCGTAACTTTGTTATTTTTTGACCGATTTTACTAATTCTTTTTTCTTTGAATACCTTTAAAAAAACCATTTTCATCTGCAGTTTCACATTTTCGAATTTCGAAAATTCGTTGCTGTGATTTCGAACCGGAAGATTAGACCAATTTGACAACTTCTTTAATAGTTGTACGATTTTCATGAAATTTAGTATCTAAGTAGATCCTACCGATGTGACTTCAAAAATATAATTAGAAATTTTCTAAATTATCTCCCCTTGACGAAATTAAGGATCAAAATTTTCAAAAAAATCATCGAAATATAGGTCAGAATGACCTGATTTTTTTTTTGGATACTAGATAAGTAATTACTGATTTGAACACAAAATATGGAGTTTGTCAATCGAACCGGAAGTGCCGCCATATTTAAAAGTGAAAAATCAATAAGGCTTTTTTGCTATTTTACTTACAGACTCGGGAGTTATATTTTCTGAATCCTTGTAGGAAGGCCTAAAAAATGTCGCGAATAGAATTTTGATTTCGGTCACGTGATGGTCACCATTTTGAATTGAAAATGAAAAATAGAAGCAATTTGAAGGGTCGGGACTTTGGAACACAATTACTCTCCTTCTAATTAAGCTAGAATGTTCAAACTTGGTGTAGACGTTCACTAGGTCAATGTTATGATTGAGTTCAAAGATGAGCATTTTCTGCTTAGGGTAAGCAGAGATAAACAAGCTAATTTGTTGATTCTTTAGGGCACGATAACTTCGGTTATAATGAAGGGAGGGCGGTGAAACTTTTGTCAATAGAGAGTCTAATAGCTAGCCTGTTGTGTGAAATCATTGTATTATTTTTTCTAAATATCAGGGATAGCCGAAAAAAAGAGATTGAAAACCCAAAAAGTCGTATTTTTACAATTTGGAGCATGTTTAGAGGTCTTTCTCGTAAAGTCAACATAATATTTTTTGGGAACTTCTTGTACAAAGAGTCTTATTGGTAGTCTTTTATATGAAACCATCGATCAACAGTCCAACATATCAGGAGTAGAAGAACAAAAGGATCGAACATTGAAAACGGCACCCTTTCATTGTTAAGCGAAACATGCAGTGTGGGTGACTACAATCTACACATTTAGTCATCGTATAGAGCTTATTCAACAGTATCGAATTCCAACTGCTTAGGGATATTTTACGTGCACTCCAATGTGTACACGGGACCTTGGTTTTTCGTCCCATCCGAATGACTACACAGCTTTGCTTGTCAGGCCCTCCGTTCTGCCTCACTGACAAGGGGAACCACGCCGGGAAATCGAGATGAACTTTCTCCGTGCAGAACTTTCAATTCAGGCGAAAACGTTTATTGCATACGATTAAGCTGGTCAGTTGGAGCTTATTTTCAAAAGTTTTGTAATAATCGGTTGGTAATTAAAGTACCGTGCACATTAAACTGTTAAAACAGAAAATTTCGCCCGGTTGAAATGTTTCTTGCTATAAGTCAGCAATTTTCTGAATTCAGGGAGGCTGAATGGCTGAATGGTTAGCATGTGCGCACTGTATCGTAACGTCTGTCATTGAGTCAACGGGCGTGGTTTCGATCTCCAGGTTGCACGTGACATGAAGTATGATGTCCAACCTTGTGGGTTTTCTCCGTGTTCTTCGGTTTCCTCCCAACGGCTAAAGACCTGTAAGCGCAGGGGGAGTTTTTAAATAAAATTAAAAAACATATGTTAGTCCCGAAATGACCTAGTTTGTGTCGAATGGACATTAGGCCGCATTTCTCTCTTTCTCTTTTATTTTTAAAGTTTTGTAATAATCGGTTGGTAATCAAAGGTACTGTAAAAGTGATAAAACAGAAAATAATCGGTTGGTAATCAAAGGTACTGTAAAAGTCATAAAACAGAAAATTTCGCCCGGTTGTAATGTTTCTCACTTTAAAGTCAGCAATTTCCCGATTTTAAGTGGCAAACGTTTATTGCGAACGCTTAAGCTGGTCAGGGGGGAGCTTATTTTTAAAAGTTTTGTAATATTCGGTTGATAACTAAAGGTACCGTGCAAATTAAACTGTTACAATAGAAAATTTGGCCCGGTTGAAATGTTTCTCGCTGTAGGTCAGCAATTTGCCGATTTTAGGGAGGTTGCGTGGCTGAATGGTTAGCACGTGCGCTCTGTATCATAACGTCTGTCATTGAGTCAACTGCCGTTGTTTCGATTTTTTGGTTGTACGTGACAAGGAGTATGGTTGCCTGTCCAACCTCGTAGGCCGTAACCGCCGCTGCCCGGGTAAAATTTCCCTCATTGCACACATTATGGCATATGCCCGTCTTCATTAGCCCATTTTAGGAGCAGAACAGTCGGACGTTAAACCCCATTCAATTTCATTTCATTTTCTCTATGTTGCTTATTTATTATAGTGGATAAATATTTTTCTGGTTCTAGCAATTATTTAATTTCTGCATAGAAATCTTGCTTTGGCCAGTTTTTTTTATTGCAGAGTGCCATTCTTGTTTAAACAAACATGATCCTTTGTTTAAAACATGCTTAAGAAGTCGTCACGATTTCCTACTTATAACCAAACATATTGGAAATATTAGTCTGGCATTATTAAATCCTAATTTTATTGGTCTTATTTAAAATTAAACTTTCATTTAACTATGAACAACCCTTAACGTGTCTCTTTAAAACTATTAAGTACTCTAAAACAGTAGCTCAACCTTTTGACCTAAACTCATTAATTTACCATTTTGTTGTGAGCGACTTCTTATTCTTCCTATATGACATATTGCACGTGTCTGATTTCAAAGGGGGGTTGAGTGGCTGAATGGTAAGCACGCGCGCCTGTCATTGAGTAAACTAGCGTGTTTTCGAATGCCCGGTTGTACGTGACAAGGAGTAAGGTCGCCTGTCCAACCTGCCATTTTTAATTTTTTTTTCCCGACATTTTCATTTCATTTTCTCATCCGTCTCATTACAGTAATACAAGTTTCAGTTATTTCCCTTTAGTTTTCAGATTATTGTTATGCCTGGGTGCAATGTTTCATACTATATTTAGACTTGTAACTTCGCGAGTTTTTGACCAATTTTAATAATTTTTTCTTCGTATCCTTTTATTTAGGTTACTTGATACAATCAATGACACGTGACGATGAATATGAAAGCTTTCATATCTGCATGGGACAGTAGCAGATCTAGTTATTATTTTTTTTTTGTGTTTTATCCACAAATCGGATTTCTCAGAATCTAACCACAGTATCTTTATGAAACTTTTACCTACCCCCCCAAAAATGGGTAGTAGCTGTTGATTAAATATATTTTCAAAACATTTTACGAATCCGAAATCACCGAAATTTACGAACGACAAAATGGACATTGCATAGTCGTAACTTTATTGTTTTTTGACCGATTTTACTAAATCTTTTTTCTTTGAATACCTTGAAAAAAATCATTTTCATCAGCAGTTTCACATTTTCGAATTTCGAAAATTCGTCGCTGTGATTTCGAACCGGAAGTTTAGAAGAATTTGACAACTTCTTTAATAGTTGTGCGATTTTCATTCAATTTAATATATAAGTAGATGCTACCGATGTGACTTCAAAAATATAATTAGAAATTTTCTAAATTATCTCCCCTTGGTGAAATTAAGGATCAAAATTTTCAAAAAAATCGCCGAAATATAGGTCAGAATGACCTAATTTTTTTTTTTGATACTAGAAGAGGAATTACTGATTCGTACACAAAATATGGAGTTTGTCGATCGAACCGGAAGTGGCACCATCTTTAAACGTGAAAAATCACTAAGGCTTTTTTGCTATTTTACTTACAGACTCGGGAGTTATATTTTCTGAATCCTTGTAGGAAGGCCTAAAAAATGTCGCGAATAGAATTTTGATTTAGGTCAACCGGGAGTCACCATTTTGAATTGAAAATGAAAAATAGAAGCAATTTGAAGGGCCGAGACTTTGGAGCACAATAACTCTCATTCTAATTAAGCTAGAATGTTCAAACTTGGTGTAAACGTTCACTAGGTCAATGTTATGATGGAGTTCAAAGATGAGCATTTTCTGCTTAGGGTAAGCAGAGATAAGCATGTTGATTTGTTGATTCTTTAGGGCACGATAACTTCGGTTATAATGAAGGGAGGGCGGTGAAACTTTTGTCAATAGAGAGTCTAATAGCTAGCCTGTTGTGTGAAATCATTGTATCATTTTTTTTAAATATCAGGGATAGCCGAAAAAAAGAGATTGAAAATCCAAAAAGTCGTATTTTTACAATTTGGAGCATGTTTAGAGGTCTTTCTCGTAAAGTCAACATAATATTGGTTGGGAACTTCTTCTACAAAGAGTCTTATTGGTAGTCTTTTATATGAAACCATCGATCAACAGTCCAACATATCAGGAGTAGAAGAACAAAAGGATCGAACATTGAAAACGGCACCCTTTCATTGTTAAGCGAAACATGCAGTGTGGGTGACTACAATCTACACATTTAGTCATCGTATAGAGCTTATTCAACAGTATCGAATTCCAACTGCTTAGGGATATTTTACGTGCACTCCAATGTGTACACGGGACCGTGCTTTTCGTCCCATCCGAACTAGACAGCTGTGCTTGTCAGGCCCTCCGTTCTGCCACACTGACAAGGGGGGACCACGCCGGGAAATCGAGATGAACTTCCTACGTGCAGAACTTTCAATTCAAGCCAAACTTTTATTGCATACGATTAAGCTGGTCAGTTGGAGCTTATTTTCAAAAGTTTTGTAATAATCGGTTGGTAATTAAAGTACCGTGCACATTAAACTGTTAAAACAGAAAATTTCGCCCGGTTGAAATGTTTCTTGCTATAAGTCAGCAATTTTCCGAATTCAGGGAGGCTGAAATAACTCTCCTTCTAATTGAGCTAGAATGTTCAATCTTGGTGTAGACGTTCACTATGTCAATGTCAGGATTGAGTTTAAAGATGAGCATTTTCTGCCTAGGGTAAGCAGAGATAAGCATGCTGATTTGTTGATTCTTTAGGACAAGATAACTTCGGTTATAATGAAGGGAGGGCGGTGAAACTCTTGTTAATCGAGAGTGTAATAGCTGGCCTGTTGTGTGGAATCGTTGTATCTTTTTTTTAAATATCAGGGATAGCAGAAAAAAAGAGATCGAAAATCCAAAAAGTCGTATGTTTACGATTTGGAGCATCTTTAAAGGTTCTTTTCTCTTAAAGTCAACATAATATTTTTTGGGAACTTCTTCTACGAAGAGTCTTATCGGTAGTCTTTTATATGAAAACTTCGATCAACAGTCCAAAATATCTGGAATAGAAGAATAAAAGGATCAAACATTGAAAACGGCACCCTTTCATTGTTAAGCGAAACATGCAGTGTGGGTGACTACAATCTGCACATTTAGTCATCGTATAGAGCTTATTCAACAGTATCGAATTCCAACTGCTTTGGGATATTTTACGTGCACTCCAATGTGTACACGCGACCTTGGTTTTTCGTCCCATCCGAACGACTAGACAGCTGTCCTTGTCAGGCCCTCTGCTCTGCCTCACTGACAAGGGGGAACCACGCCGGAAAATCGAGATGAACTTTCTCGTTGCAGAACTTTCAATTCAGGCCAAACGTTTATTGCATACGATTTAGCTGGTCGGTTGGAGCTTATTTTCAAAAGTTTTGTAATGATCGGTTGGTAATTAAAATACCGTGTGAATTAAACTGTTAAAACAGAAAATTTCGCCCGGTTGAAATGTTTCTTGCTATAAGTCAGCAATTTCCCGATTTTAGGGAGGCTGAATGGTTAGCATACGCGCGCTGTATCGTAACGTCTGTCATTGAGTCAACCGGCGTCGTTTCGATTTCCAAGTTGCACGTGACATGGGGTATGGTGTCCAACCTCGTGGGTTTTCTCCGTGTCCTTCGGTTTCCTCCCATGGCTAAAGACCCGTACGCGCAAAGTAAGTTTATAAATAAAATTAAAAAACATATGTTAGTCCCGAAATGACCTAGTTTGTGTCGAATGGAAGTTGAGCCGCATTTCTCTCTTTCTCTTTTATTTTTAAAGTTTTGTAATAATCGGTTGGTAATCAAAGGTACTGTAAAAGTGATAAAACATAAAATTTCGCCCGGTTGTAATGTTTCTCACTTTAAAGGGCAAACGTTTATTGCGAACAATTAAGCTGGTCAGGGGGAGCTTATTTTTAAGGGAGGCTGAATAGCCGAATGGTTAGCATGTGCGCTGTATCGTAACGTCTGTCATTGAGTCAACGGGCGTCGTTTCGATTTCGAGATTGCACGTGACATGGAGTATGGTGTCCAACCTCGTGTGTTTTCTCCATGTCCTTCGGTTTCCTCCCAACAGCTAAAGACCAGTACCCGCAAGGGGAGTTTTTAAATAAAATTAAAAAACATATGTTAGTCCCGAAATGACCTGGTTTGTGTCGAATGGACGTTAAGCCGCATTTCTTTCTTTCTTTTTTATTTTTAAAGTTTTGTAATAATCGGTTGTTAATCAAAGATACTGTAAAAGTGATAAAACAGAAAATTTCGCCCGGTTGTAATGTTTCTCACATTGCCGATTTTAAGGGGAAAACGTTTATTGCGAACGATTTAGCTGGTCAGGGGGAGCTTATTTTTAAAACTTTTGTAATATTCGGTTGATAACTAAAGGTACCGTGCAAATTAAACTAATAAAATAGAAGATTTCGCCCGGTTGAAATGTTTCTATCTGTAGGTCAGCAATATTCCGATTTTAGGGAGGTTGCGTGACTGAATGGTTAGCACGTGCGCTCTGTATCATAACGTCTGTCATTGAGTCAACTGGCGTTGTTTCGATTTCTTGGTTGTACGTGACAAGGAGTATGGTCGCCTGTCCAACCTCGTAGGCCGTAACGCCGCTGCCCGGGTAAAATTTCCCTCATTGCACACTTTATGGCGTATGCCCGTCTTCATTAGCCCATTTTAGGAGCAGAACAGTAGGACGTTAAACCCCATTCAATTTCATTTCATTTTCTCTATGTTGCTTATTTATTATAGTGGATAAATGTTTTTCTGGTTCTATTAATTATTTCAACACAAGGATCAGTTATTTCCCTTTAGTTTTCAGATTATGCAATGTTTCATACTATATTTAGACTTGTAACTTCGCGAGTTTTTGACCAATTTTGATAGTTTGTTATTCTTATCCTTTTATTTGAGATACTTGATATAATCGATGACACGTGACGATGAATATGAAAGCTTTCATATCTGCATGGGACAGTAGCAGATCTAGTATATATTCTATTAATTAACAAGGGTAGGTAACTGTAGAGGACCTGGGAGGGGGCAGTAACACGTTAGTTTGGTGTAGGTTATCAACTAGGGTAGGTAACTCTCGTGAACAGATGAAAAGACATTGGCATAGGCGTTGGTGTGTATATTAAAGGTCAATATTAGCGTAAGTCATTATCACATATGTGATATATTTGGTTAAACACATTCCAAATATAATTGTAACACAGAGATCATTGCTACGATGTACGATAGATGAGGAATAACGGATTCATGAATCAGATGTAACGAACGCCAAAGGAAAACACGAGTAATTCCACTATATAACTGATCATGACTTAAGTGACTTGTGATAACAGATGCATGGGCGAATTTCTGCAAACTAATAATTCCTTCGAAAACCAAAAGTTGTTGTGTAAGACTGAGAGAGGTCGACGTTGTCCACACTTTAAGATAAAACCGAAAGGGCCTGTATAACAATTGATCATGATGTTTTTATATTGTAGGCAATGGTGCTGAAAAGGCTTTTGTTACAATTGGAGCACTTCGATGTCTGACCCGTGAAAAAGAATGATATATTCCATTTATAGTCGTGGTGGGTATACAATTCACATATTATGTATAAAATTATTAGAAAAGTTGTATCCACCAGTGCCCGGACGTCCAAGAAACGATTTGTCATTTGCGTATTTCGTTATATTAAATTATGTGCCAGAATCCACGGAGAACGCTAGATCGGAGACGGTCCTACGCATTTTTAGCACATATGACGTCATATTTAGATTGTGGGTTAGGGTTAGGGTAAGGGCTAGGACCCGTAGATTTCGTTAAATTCTCGAGATGTAAACAGGGCTAGCCCTAACCCTAACCCATGATCAAGCCTAACCCTTACCCTAACCCACAATTCACATATGACGTCACAATTTGCGTAGGACCGTCTCCGATCTAGCGTTCTCCACACCGGTTATTTAATATTTAAAATTTCAGATCGAAGAAAAAAAAATCTATTCAACATAATCTTGTAAATATGTTTTCAAGGGATTGACATTGCGGTGACTTGACTTTAAATGGTCCTGTATTGACAACACGACTACTTTCTTTGCTAACCTGTCCGTCGAAATCTCTTAACGAACTCTAGTCTGGAGTTCGGATGTTCGATCCCTTTAATGGCCAAGAATGTTCATCTCGATTTTCCGGTGCGGTTTCCCCTTGTCAGTGATGCAGAAGGAGGGCCTGACAAGGACAGCTGTCTAGTCGTTCGGGTGGGACGAAAAACCGAGGTCCCGTGTACATATTGGCGTGCACGTACAAGATCCCTTGGCAGTTGGAAATCGATATAACAGTAGGCCGTGGCGCCGCTGCCTGGGCAAAATTTCCCTCATAGCGCACTGTATGGCATATGTCCGTCTTCCGTTAGCCCAGGTTAGGTGCAGAAGAGTAGGACGTTAAACCCCATTTCATATTCATTTCATTTCTTAACGAACTGATCATACTAAATTAAATGATAACAACGTTTGGTTATAATTTGTTTGAAGTAGCTACTGTTAGGTAATAGACCTTCTGATACAACGAGCTCGCGCTAGCCATTCGCCATCCAAACCCTCTAGCGCTACCCAGAGATAAAGCTGACTGAACACTTTATAGTTATATTTCTATATACATTTGTTGCATATATTGAAATGATTTACATATAATGTAAGCCTGTTTTCTATGGGGTTG
This sequence comes from Patella caerulea, assembly GCA_036850965.1. NCBI lineage: Eukaryota > Metazoa > Mollusca > Gastropoda > Patellidae > Patella > Patella caerulea. The sequence goes on along the minus strand of JAZGQO010000015.1, from coordinate 31,894,126 downwards.
GCGTGTTGGTGTATTTATATTTTTGTATTTTTATTGTTACACATAATGTTAACCTATGTTGTTGTTTTTATCTGTTGGTGGTGGTGGTGGGGTGGGTTGGGGTGAGCGTGAGTGTGTGTTAAGACGTTAATGTAATTATGTTTCTTATAATTATACTCCACTACGGCCTACTCCACTACTAAGGTTAAACCCTATTGTTGTTTTTATCTGTTGGTGGTGGTGGTGGGGGAGGGGTGGGGGGTGAGTGTGTGCATGGACCTTATAATACAGTGTTATAAGGTCCATGGTGTGTGTTAAGACGTTAATGTAATTATGTTTCTTATACTCAACTACGGCCTACTCCACTACTAAGGTTAAACTGTATTGTTGTTTTTATCTGTTGGTGGTGGTGGTGGGGTGGAGGGGTTGGGGTGGGGGTGAGTGTGTGTTAAGACGTTAATGCAATTATGTTTCTTATACTCCACTACGGCCTACTCCACTACTAAGGTTAAACTGTATTGTTGTTTTTATCTGTTGGTGGTGGTGGTGGGGTGGAGGGGTTGGGGTGGGGGTGAGTGTGTGTTAAGACGTTAATGCAATTATGTTTCTTATACTCCACTACGGCCTACTCCACTACTAAGGTTAAACTGTATTGTTGTTTTTATCTGTTGGTGGTGGTGGTGGTGGTGGGGTGGAGGGGTTGGGGTGGGGGTGAGTGTTAAGACGTTAATGTAATCATGTTTCTTATACTCCACTGCTATTTGTGTTAATTACTAATCACATGTTAATGATTGAGTCAACTGGCGTGGTTTCGAATCCCCGATTGTACGTGACAAGGAGTAGGGTCGCCTGTCCAGTCTCGTGGGTATTCTCCGGGTCGTCCGGTTTCCTCTCGCTGCTAAAGACCCCTACGCGCAATCGAATTATTGAAATAAAATTAAACCACATGTTAGTCCCGAAATGAACTAGTTTGCGTCAAGTGGACGTTAAACCCCATTCTCTCTCTCTCGCTTTTATACAAAGTATTGTGCTTTGCCTTGTAATAAAGTCCATGTTGCATTGAAAAGCGGGGGGTGACGTTGGCTAAGACGCTGGAGGTCGAGATGTCCATCCAGATCTTCCGGCGTGGTTCCCCCTTGTCATTGATGCAAGACGGATGGGACTATCGTGCACGTCAAAGATCCCTTGACAGTCGAAATGTAAACAAAACTATTAAACTTCATTTCAACAATAGCCATGTTTTATTCTCATTTGACCAGTAAATTGAGGGGAGTTAACTCCATTTAACAAATAATAAATAGGACAAAGCACACAATGGGGCTTCAAACGACGTGTTGAAATGGTTGAAATCTATGTAACATGTAATTATTCAATGATTTCATTAATGACTGATGTTTATAGAGCAGTTAGTCCGATTTTCGTCTTTTGTTATTGGCGGAAAGCGAGCCTATCCTTTTTCGATATTGGCGAATAAGGAAAAACAAATAACTCTTTTATCGTTATTTAGATTTCAAAATAATAATAATAATAAAAAAAAATTCGGGGATGGATAGAGAACAACTTATTAAATCAAATAATAAATCTAACATAATAAATAACAAGATGAAATATGAAGATGTCTGATCTGTAGATTCACAGAATGTCTCCAATACACAATTCATTCAATCAGATTTTTAAAACAAAGAAAAGATATCATAAATGAGAAAGCCTGATCAGTTATATTAAGTAGTGAACAATTATAAATCTTAGCACATGTTTAGCTAATACATGTATTAAGCAGTGGAAAAATAAAAATCTTAGTGCATATTTATTTAGTTTATATATAAGTAGTGAAAAATTATAAATCTTAGTACATATTTAGTTTGTATTAAGCAGTAAAAAATCATGAATCTTAGTACATATTTAGTTTAAGTAGTGAAACATTATAAATCTTAGTACATATTTAGTTTATATTAAGTAGTGAAACATTATAAATCTTAGTACATATTTAGTTTATATTAAGTAGTGAAATATTATAAATCTTAGTACATATTTAGTTTATATTAAGTAGTGAAACATTATAAATCTTAGTACATATTAGTTTATATTAAGTAGTGAAATATTATAAATCTTGGTACATATTTAGTTTATATTAAGTAGTGAAACATTATAAATCTTAGTACATATTTAGTTTATATTAAGTAGTGAAATATTATAAATCTGAGTACATATTTAGTTTATATTAAGTAGTGAAACATTATAAATCTTAGTACATATTTAGTTTATATTAAGTAGTGAAATATTATAAATCTTAGTACATATTTAGTTTATATTTTAATATAAAAGTAGTGAAACATTATAAATCTTAGTACATATTTAGTTTATATTAACCGTTTTTTTTTTTGTCTGGTTTGCCGTCTTGTTCCCAGCTCGGCTCTCTGGCCTCGACTGATCCCAAAACTACTATTACTACTTGGTGTTTAACGTCTGCTTCCACATGATCCCAAAACGGGTTATCTGATCTTTTAATTACTGGGCCGAATCCATGTCCAGCCTTGCTGTCTTGATACTACACCCATGCGCCGTAACCTGATTGGTCAGTATCCGGTCGGGGTGGGTTAATAACCTGGACGGACATATAGTTATTGGGCAATCAACTAATTCCAGGTTTTATATCTCAGATTAAATTAGGGCCAGCTGGTCATTATATAATACCAGATTACGCTTGCTTTATCATTCAAGGATCTTGCGTAACTCAGGACATCTGTGATGATTAATGACTTCCTAACGACTTTTGTCTGTCTGCTAGTCTTTACTGTCATCTTTTGATCCCCGAGACCCGTCTGCTAGCCCAATGCTAACTGATTTCGTGAGGGTATGCAATGATATATCCCCCAATTGTGTAACAATAGATGCTATTTGGAGAAGCACCGTTTCATATACAGATCTATGGCAGTTATATATACAAGCCTAGAATGTCAGTAGGATTATAATTAAATTGATACAAATGGCATTGATGTTGAGAGCTATGTATTACAGTTTAATAATTATTCCGAGTTTTATACTGCCCAATAAAAGTGTTATCCTATCCTTGTTTTTCTTGTGAAAAGTTGGAAAGCGTAACATGTATACAGTTCATCAATCATATACATTAGTGGTTGGATACAGAGGCGGATCCAGGGGCGGGGTTGGGGGCTCCAAACCCCACCCTACTCAGCTACATAAAAGAATTAATGCCTTGCATCAATGAAACTAAATCACAAAGTGATCCTACATCAGTATAAAATATGATTCCTCTCTTTAAAAGCTCAATTTGTATGTATGCCTATGTAATTTAGAGACGATGATGGCAAATCTCCTTACCTGGAACCTGACAAACCCCCTCCTGCAAAAATGTTTGCATGCGTCCCTGGGATGTAAACACGTAAACACGCGTATTCTGTGTTTATAGCAATCACGGTTAAGGTTAATAACGATTAACAATGTGTTATTCATGGCTTGGAAAGTAATAAATCCGTTCGTAAACAAAGTATCATTAAATATTAATGAAAAGAGTCAATTAAATATTAATGAAAAGAGTCAATTAATAAGTAATTTAGAGTTTCCACCACGACGAAATTTAAATACTAATATATAGGAACTGGTACTTCTAATATAATCTTATATTTCTGGTGTGCACTATCCTTTCAACATCGCTAACAAACTGTTTCAGTGTTTATTTTTATATAAATACAACTAAACTTCAGAAATTATCGGAGTTGGATAAAACCCGAAGATATACTTGGCTTAATTCAGACATCGTATTTCTAGCTTTAAGACATACAACCATGGCTCTGTGGCTGACGTTTGTCCTAATGATGTCTCTCTTGGGCGTCTGTGCGACAAACCATATGTGCACAAAACTGGATACTTTTGGATATGAAATTTCAAGAAACACTTTCCGTTCTGGCGAAAATATTTTAAAAGTCGAAGGTAGTGAATTGGTGACGTGCATGCAAAAATGTCTTCAGTATAACCTGTGTACCTTTATCAATTTCAATACAAAGTTGGGTGTGTGTTATTTGATGACCCCGACATACAGGATGGTGACCACAAATTCCGAAGCCATCCGGGATGTAGTTTCCAGCATGGCGAGTTCGTGGCGCAAGGATATACTGCATGGCCCGTGCTTGAACCACAGCTGTCCGAATAATACTCACTGTATCGTCAACGATATCGAAGTAAGGGAATGTAAAGTTATTGGTTGTGTGGGGGTTCCATCGGTATCATATATTAACCAAAGTGCATTTCATATCGTAAAATTGTGGCAAATAGGCGAGATTATCATGTCACCGTGTTTATATGAATCTTCGGAGTCAACAACTTGCACTTCTGGTGGCTCTTGGTCTGAATTTGAATGTCAGCGAGGTAAGCAATATTTATAATTGAGCGGAGTAAAACATTAAAAGTATAACCATCACTCGGCAATCTCTTTTACCATATGTTTGAACTATGAGTTCCTTTCGCATTGGTTTTATTAACACATCAGGCCAGCTGAAAACCAATGATACATAATTGGTACTGATGGCGTCTTGCATTCCCAGACTTAAGTTGAGAATTCACTCAACTTTCAATTACTGTTTATGAGAAACATCATTCGTCCCGAAACACAAAGCTTTGCACATAGTTTATTATTGATGTATTTGATACAGTAAAACAACAAAAGGTCGGATGGCTATTACCCAGGCAAGACTTTAATGACAGCACATGATAGCAGTCGAGTAAATCATTTAACCTGTTATTCCATGACGACAATAAGCATTTACCCCAGGCCAGGACAATTAGTGCATAGAGTGTTCAAATTATTTTGAATCATGTAAATATTTATATTGGTTTAATTTCAGCCCCACCAAGAGACTGTACTGATGCCGTCAATAAAAACTACACAGTGGGCGCTGACCCGATCATTATTGATGTTGATGGTGAAGGCCCGTTAGAGGAAATAGAAGTTACATGCGATGGGATGTTTACAGTTATACGTAAGTTTACAGTAATTGTTTACAGTAATTAGTAAGTTCACATCAAATGATACGTTTACAGCTATAGTAATTATTAAGTTTATAGCCATTGATACGTTTACAGTCACTGCTACGCTTACAGTAATTACAGATATTAGTAATTTTACAGTTATAATTAATAAGTTTACGGTAATTAGTAAGCTAACCGTTTTTAGTAAGCTTACATTAATTTCTAAATTAACATCTATAAACACGTTTACAGTAATTAGTAAGTTTACGTCTATAAATAAGCTTACACTATTTAGTACAGTTATTAGTCATTTTACGATAATTATCAAGTTCACATTAATTAGTAATTTTACAGTAATTAGTAAGTTTACAGTAATTAGAAAGTTTACAGTAATTAGAAAGTTTACAGTGATTAGTTAGTTTACAGTAATTGAAACGTTTACAGAAATTATTAAGTTCACGTTAAATGATACGTGGACAGTAGTATATTACTAAGTTTACAATAATTGATACGTTTACAGTAATTAGTAAGTTCACGTTAAATTATATGTTTATAGTAGTAATTAGTAAATTTACAGTAATTGCTACGTTTACAGTTATTAATAAGTTTTCAGTTATTAATACGTTTACAGTTCTTAATACGTTCAGAGATAGTAACAAGTAAATATTATAAAACGTTTTATTTTTTTTTAAATCGGAAACCTGTAGCTTCTTCGAGATAGTTTTTGTAAATATTTATTCACAGATCAACTATCTGGACCATGGATTGTAAAGTTTCGCTGTTTAATGATTTTTAAATTTAAATTTTAAAATGTGGTTAACGAGAGGTAGTATGAAAATAAAAACAAGGCTATTCTTATTAAAACTTGAACCACAGATACCTTCGTATTTTATCGAAGTAATGAAAATAAAAACAAGGCTATTCTTATTAAAACTTGAACCACAGATACCTTCGTTCGCGCATACAAAAAGTAGTTCAACTGAAAATTTAAATATTCTTTATCATTATAGCGAGAACTGTCATCTCTTTTATCTACATTTTATTACATACTGGATCGATATTTAAAGATGGATCGTTAAAGTAGTATTTTTGTTATTGTACAATTTTAGACCACAACGCTGAGAATAGAATGTTTATAGATGGTTTCGAGCCTCGATATTCTTTTAAACTTGAGCTACTTTACACTGTATCATTGGATCATATTAAAGTCATCAAACAAAATTCTGACAGATGTGGACAGTTTCTGCAGTACGAATGTTTTGGTTCGACACTCAAAGACGCAGCGTGGACAACTGTACATCAACAAACAGCGCACTATTTTGCTGGGACCGGAACCAAAAATGAATCATGTGCGTGTGGTATTGAAGCATCGTGTGAGGAAGTAAACCAGAAATGTAATTGTAATATTAACGATGCAGTATGGAGGAAAGATTCGGGTTTCATTACAAACATCACGGCTTTGCCAATAATTGCTTTTGAAGCTGGTGATACTGGTTAGTAGTAATTATAGTCAACATATCATATGTTTTATTAATTGATAAGTAAACATAGCGGACCTGGGAGAGGGCAGTAACACCTGCCTTAGTCTAAGTTATTTGTTAGGGTAGTAACAAAAAAAACCCCACAACATACCGAGGACAAAGAGCAGCCACGGAAGTGTTGGTTTAGTCTGTTAATAACATCGGGTTTATAAGAAGAACAAAACAGGTTCTTTATTAACAAGGGTAAGGGTAAGTAACTCTATCCGACCAAGATAATCTATGTCAGATTCATTAATTAGGTGATATACAGAATGTCATGGATGTGATTACAATTTTCGTTAGTCTAGATTCTTAAGAAAGGCGGGTCAAGTTGGGTAACTACAATAGACGAAAAGATAATCCATGGCATGTTACACAGCATGCCATCGATGTGATTATAGTTTTATATATTGACATAAATACTTTATATTATTGTTGTTTATGTTTCAGGGCATTTGTTACAATTGATCAGGCCATATGTAATTAGTCATGTTATTATATTGTAGGGACTGTTTTTCTTCGTTATGATGAAAAAGCATACGTTACAATTGGACCACTTCGTTGCCAGCGAGCGGATGGATGATCAAGCAATATACAACAATGGACCAATGCTACAATATACTTACTGTCTGTTCCAGGTGATACTACAACTCGAAAATTGCTTGTCATTTCTACAAATTTTAATTGAAATGGCTAAAACTTCGTGGAATACCAGGAATGGTCATCCCGTTGCTTTCTAACTAAGTTTAGCTCAACCTTTATTATAGCCTTTCTCCCGGGAAAAATCGTGGTTTGTTGATATCTTACTTCTGGGAAAAGCCATGTTTGGTCTAGTTATCTGGTAGACAAGGGGGGCTAGAATTGCTGTAAGTCATTTCACCCTACTTAGATGTGTAGGTGGTTGGTTGTTTCGGTCCAGTAGACTATATAATTCTTTTGAAAAGGTTATTTACTCACTCGGCAAATCTCGACCGATTCCGATACCTACATCTAGTTTCGGCTGTATGACGAATTCCGCCATACTGGAACTACTTTAAAGGTCTCGGATGAAACATGGCTGCGCCCATGGTATCTTGGAACTACCTTAAAGGTCCCGGATGAAACATGACTGCGCCCATTGTGTCCTGTTTGCTTGTAATAGTCTCAAGTTTTCCTGTTAAAGTAAAGCGGTAGCCGCATCGCAATTGTATGTGCGTAGGTACATATCACTTACTGCCATACATCCGAGACTAGATATAGGTTTCGTAATCTGTCGAGACTTGCCGAGTGTTATTTACTGAATCCTTAGACCACGGTATTTCTCCCACTAACTTGAATATTTAATTGCCCTCCGTCCGAAGATTGTAATTTTTCGACATCGATATAAGCTAGTTTAAGAATATATAATGAAAAGTAATATATTGACACTTCTGTGGAATTGCATAATTTTGAGCGAAGCTATAAAAGATGGAATTTTTGATAAGAAAAGCGCTGTCTCGATTTCCATAGCTACCATTTTTACGATAATAAAATATTCTCGATTATCCACTTCACTCCATTAAAAACACGACCATCCGATATTTTACAGAGTTGATTGTGTAAGCCGAGCCTATTGGTCATGAGAATAAATGTCTAATTAATAATCCAAATAACATTTTTGGCCTAAAAGGGAAGACCTACAATAGGCGAATGAAACTCTTACACGATGAAGTTGAAAAGAAATTCGCTTACATACTAGTCAGTACCATGTAGATAGTGGATGGTCGCTAACTCGTCAGGTCAAATTTATCCAACTTTGGTAAACAGTTTTTAACCGTCCTTAACTTGCTATCCGGTTCTGTAGAAGCCCGTGCACATAATTTACGTGTATATTTAGAACGGAGATAATATTTTTATAAACTTTTAATTGGTTTATAATTCACTGCATTATGTTCCTCAATTAACTACAGTAATATAATTATTTTACACATTACTTGACATATCGAGTATGTTTTTATCCTGAAATTGTGCGTAACGCTATTCCATTGTTTCCTATGTGAAATTTAACATCTTATCAAATATATTTATATTATCATTATGTAATTATTGTAATCCTAAGCTTGTATATATGTTCTATATTCTATTGTAACTTTAGTCTGGTGACCGGCTCACCCTAGCGATACCTATGTCGTCGTTGTTACCGTTAGTCAATTTTGAACACTCGTTTATTAAAAGTACAACTATTTATCTGAGTTTTCGTCGTTAGTGTTGGTATAAGCTACAACCCCCAGCAGTGCGCCGCTGCGCCCCACCCCCACCTATTACTACTACCTGGTGTTTTAACGTCCGCTTCCACAGAAGTGATATCGCAGACAAATTGTCTGGTTCCACGCCTTTTAGTCCAGGTCAGGTGCAGAAGAGTAGGATGTTAAATCCCATTTCATTTCATTTTTTAACCGAAGGCACCAAATTTATAAAGCACCTTTCTACCCTAATGCGATATACAAGTGTCCCATTCAACGCACGCGCAGTCGTAATGTTTATGTTCTGAGAAAGTGACAATGTCGAAATATATGAAATTTACAAAAGAATACTGGATTTTGTCGGACATTTAGTCATTTATTCTAAGGGGAGAAATCAAAGGAATGACAATTCCAGGTAAGTCACAAAGTTTTAGCCATTTTTATCAATAATTGAAGGCATGGCAAGCATTTTTTCGAGTTGTAGTATCACCTGGATCAGACAGTAGGTGGACGAATTTATCAGGTCCATCATTGTTCGTCTATTATTCTTATTCAGATTATTAATTATGTTTTTTTTTTATCACAAAGGTAAATTATAACCTATCCAGTTTATGAGACACGTTTTTGTTTGAATGATGTATTATATTATATTCAGATTGTCAGCGGTGATTTTTTTGTCACAATGGTATATTCTATTAAATTAAATGTTTGTTTTACAAAATTTGAAAAACATCATTCAAAACCTCTAGCAATTGTTGAATCCGGCCCTACGGACAGGGGTGACAACTATGTTTTCCAATGTCATCAAATCAGAATTTTGAATAGATTTAATTTGAAGGTCGTTGGAATAAATTCCAGCATAGAATGATAGGGTACAGTTATTGATTTTGCAAGAAGGTGACCAGCTAGATACATTATGGGAACCACGGTGACTAAGACAGTAAGACGCTGGCTCCGTAGCTAAGAAGTAGTGGGTTCGATCAAAGTCTTGTCGCCTCTACTACGAATATCTGCAAGAAATTATTGCACCCTACACTCTCTCGCGTTCACTATGCTCACAGAACCTTCTCGGATGTCCTCCAGTGAAAACTAAAAGTGGTGAGAGAACTTTCGCCCATAGTGACCCAACATTATGGAATAGGCTATCAAAAAAGACTAAAGACTCAAATCTCTTGAGACTGAACTCTTTAAATCTGTTTACCCTTAGTCTTAATAACCAGTTTGTTTTTGTGTTTAAATGTTTATCGTGTTATAGCTTTGAATGACATCTTATGTAGATGGCACTCTTGAGCAACCAGTTTGTTGGATATTCAGCCCTTTATAAATAGATTATTCTTATTATTATTAATCAAACGACACACAAGAACCATTTTCGGGGAAACTATTGTAGTCTGTTAAACGTTTATAAAAAGACAAACGTTTATTATAAATATTTATATAAATTTTAATTAAAATATGTTTGCCGTATTTTTGTTTGTAACTATTTATATAAATTTTAATTGAAATATGTTTGCTGTATTTTTGTTTTTAACTATTTATATATAAATTTGAATTGAAATATTTTTACTGTATTTTTGTTTTTAACTATTTATATAAATTTTAATTGAAATATGTATGCTGTATTGTTGTTTTTGACTATTTATATATAAATTTTAATTGAAATATGTATGCTATATTTTTGTTTTTAATTACTTATATATAAATTTTAAGTGAAATATGTATGCTGTATTTTTGTTTTTAACTATTTATATACATAATAAACTTGTATTTATCCGTATTTGGTTTTAATTATTTTGGTATCTGTGATACTTTCTTAAATAAGAACTATATGATACAATGCTAAGATATTTAAAGTTCCGATAGCATATTTTTAAGTTATATTTTTAAAATGTATTAAAATAAAGCCCTAAAATAGATTGTACCTATAAACAGTCCTAACTTGTTAAATAATAATCCTATTAATCCTATAATTCACTATTGCCAGTTGAGAAATTGGCAAAAATGTAATTTTCAACTTCAGATTCAAACGTTTGGAGATGGCCGTCCATGGAGAGGAATGGGAAAACAAGGGAGGTAATTGAGTTACCATTTCCTCAATCAGCTCGTTTCAGCCATTTTAACGCCTGTGAAATTTTGCCCATGATCGTATAATAGTGGGTTGACAACCCTTTGAGCAAAAGACATAGAAATAATTATGTTTTGACTTTCTTAGAAAATATGAAATTGGAACTTTAAAGGTGACACATTTTCATAATAAGTTTTAATTTTAGATATTATCATGTATTAGGTTTTAAATATTTATATGTGTAAATGTTTTGATATTTGTTTTTATTTTATGATCAGTAGTGGAAGTTTTATCAGTGAAATAAAATTGTTATTCCACTGGTCACCAGTTGTTTTGACTAAAATGATTGTAAAATCATAAAATAAATAGAACATTTATTTAAATACATATATCTCTATTATCATTTTTTGTTTAACTTCTCTCGATAAATTCACCACATGTTGGGCCATACCTGGCTGAATCATTCAAAATACGTCATCAGGATGCCACGACTCACGACAGCTCAGAGGAACTAGGCGCTTGGAAGACTTGGCACTGGCCACACTGCAAAAGCCGTGTCAGAGATAGTCGTTACAGACACGAGGTTTAAACTCCATTCAACACAACCTAGGTCAATTTGAGACTAAGATATGGACACCAGATGAATTTAACAATAATTATCCAATCATAACATACAATGATATGCAAACATATTTCAAATATCAAATTCAGTATCACTAGGACATAAACACTAATAAAATTCATTAAATTTAAAAATGGGAGAGATAGGCGAGTCAAACATCGGATATGCCGTTGTGACGTCACGGTAACGTAATGACGTCATAGAGACATAATGTCGGATTTTTTGGACTCGCGGGTGCCGACTTCCTACCTGTCTACAATACATTTATGCTGTCTAAATCCAATAGTTTTAGAGATATAATGAGTGGAAGCTAATTTGCAATTTTATACAGCAAAGACGTATTTCCGGAAAATATTAACCTTTACTTGCTTCAATTTCATAGACGCTCAACAATAATTTCAAAATACGTAGGCTATTTAACCATGAAACAATACTGGCTATATTTCAGGTGATTGTAATACTCTGGTTAGACGCAAAGTTGAATGTTTTAAAGAAAATACGACATTTTCACTCTTAATATTTTTTTTTTGGAACACCCCATATACGGCTTAAAAATACGACAACCAGATTAAAAGATGCACAAGAAAATTCTTATTCTAAAGAAGCAAAAAAGTGAATTTTGCAAAATATGCCAGATGCGACTTTTTGACTCCCCCCGCCGAACATAAGTATCATTGGGTTGTTATTCTATTTTTAAAGAACAGTTCCTGATTTATCAAGTAATAAACACGTGAAATTAAATAAAATGGGGTTTAACGTCCTACTCTTTTGCGCCTAGCCTGGGCTAATGGAAGACGGGCATACGCCATGCAGTGTGCTATGAGGGAAATTTTAGAACTGGGGAATCGAAACCACACCAGTTGAGTCAATGGCAAACATTATGATACAATACGCACCCGTTAACCATTCCTGGAGCTATAGTAATATACATTTATTATTATTGCTTTTCTGTTGCTACTATATATTAAAGGAGTTATTTCCCCTTGTCAGTGATGCAGAAGGAGGGCCTGGCAAGGACAGCTGCCTAGTCCTTTGGATGGGACGAAAAACCTGCACGGGCTAAATTTCCCTCATAGCACACTGTATGTCGTATGCCCGTCTTCCATTAGCCCAGGGATTCGAAACCACGCCAGTTGACTCAATGACAGGCTTTATGGCATTCCCGTTCAAGTACTAAATGCCACTGAAACAATTTCTCAGGCATCAGTATGGAGATGTGGCAGTCAACCAAAAAGATTATTGATAATGAGTAGTGAGTCAAGTCGAAACGTCGCTCAGTAATAAGCAGTAATTGTACTCCATAGAATTGTGACCTGTATATTCCAGTCCAGTTACTAAATGCTATTGAAGCAATTCATACACATTAATGGTTGGAGTTAAACATGTAAGTAAACCCACGCAATCACAGCTAATGTTGTTAAAATAGCATTATGCAAGAGCAAAATCTGCTTATTACAGGTTTTCTTTAGGCCTGAAATGTTATCTAAATAATCAATTAGACATTAATTAACCTATCCAGACCATAATAAACTCTTGATGTCAACGCTAGCCTTCGATGTTGGCGGATTAAAATCCTATATGCCGCTGAATGGCCGTTGATAATTAAATCATTCAAGTGGATAATCGAGCCTATGCTATTTATATTAATGATTTGAGTGATGATGACCGAGGCTATGTGAAAATTTCGAAAGCTTTTTTCTCGGCTAATAGTGAATCAATTTGACTGGATTTGTCAGCAAATTATACCTTTACACTATTTAGTTTTTAACTATTATAGTGAGAACTGTCATCTCTTTATCTTATGTCTCATAATGTAACTTTAATTATCTAGATTGTTTTAGTCATTTCTTGGAAAGTAATAAATGGGTTCTACAACAAAGTATCATTAAATATGTATTACAAAAATCAATGCAATTAGTAATTAAGAGTTTCAACTATGAAGTAAATTTGCATACCAACATATAAGAACTGGTACTTCTAATATAAGCTCATATTTATGGTGTGCGCTATCTTTTCAACATCGCTAACACACTGTTTAAGTTTTTTTTTAAATTTAAATACTATCGAACTTCAGCTAGACGCCAGGGACCTGCAGGTATACTTGATTTAATTCATACGTCGTGTTTTTTTTTTATTTTTGTAGTTTTTGAAATAAGATACAGCCAAATTAGAACTCGAAATATGTGAATTAGAACTAGACTCGAGATATGTGAATTAGAACTAGACTCGAGATACGTGATTGAAACTAGACATCGGGATATTTGAATTAGGACTCGAGATATCTGAATTGGAAGTCGACATCTATGATTAAGCATTTTGGAAAATGCCAGAAGACTAAAACAAATATTATAGCAGATAATGCGTGTTTATTTTCAGTTGAACTAACTTGATATACAATCATGGCTCTTTGGATAAAGCTTACCCTGATCATTTCTGTGTCCGTCGTTTGTGGGACAAACAAAATGTGCACAAAACTGGATACCTTTGGATATAAAATTTCAAGAAACACTTTCCGTTCTGGCGAAAATATTTTAAAAGTCGAAAGTAGTGAGTTGGTGACTTGCATGCAAAAATGTCTTCGGTATAACCTTTGTACCTTTATCAATTTCAATACACAATTGGGTGTCTGTTATTTGATGACACCTAAAGACAATGCAACGACAACAGATACTGAAGACGTCCGAAATGTAATTTCCAGCAATGTAAGCTCGTGGCCTAATAATATATTACATGATCCGTGTTTGAACCACGACTGCCCGTATAATACTCACTGTATCGCTAACAGTAACAAAAGGAGAGAATGTGAAGTTATTGGCTGTGTGGGAGAATCATCGGTACCATATATTGACCAAAGTGCATTTCAGATCAAGACATTGTGGCAAATAGGCGAGGTTATCATGTCACCGTGTTTATATGAATCTTCAGGGTCAACGACTTGCACTTCCGGTGGCTCTTGGTCTGAATTTGATTGTCAGCGAGGTAAGCAAAATTTATAATACGTTTAAAGTATACCCAACCCTCGGCAATCCCTTATACCATGTATGTCTGAACTCGGAAAATTTCTCGCATTGTTTTTTTTTAATACTTCCAGTCTCTCGAAAACCAAGGATACAAACAGGGTAATGCTTTAAAAGTATACCCAACCCTCGGCAATCTCGTTTAGACTATGTTCGATCTAAGGATTTATTTCGCATTCGTTTTATTAATATTTACGGTCACCTGAAAACCAAGGATTCATTGGTACTGATGGCGCCTCTTCCTAAAAACTGGCGTCAAGTTACTCACTTTAGAGGTGAATCTGGCGCTGACTCATCAAACAGGGGCTACCGTCTTCGTGTCCCGGTGTGGGCAGAGACAGTTCCCCTTGTGCAGGATGGTCGGCCAAGCAGCTAGATTGGTAGCTTCGTAATGGCATAAGGTCAGATGGCTACTACCCAGGCGAGCCTTTCATAACAGCAAACAAAAGCCATCGAATACAGCAGCTAAGGTTGGTGTCTTCCCGTAATTGCCATACGAATTTACTTCAGGCCCACGTGCACCGTAATACAGAATCATATGTTCAGCAACCCACCATTACCCTATATGTAACCGATTTGAACGATACTACCAATTGAAAGTTCAATGGCGTTGGTCATTCCCACTAGCGCTTAATTTGGTTTAATTTCAGTTCCACCAAGAGACTGTTCTGACGCCGTCAATAAGAACTACAAAGTAGACACTGAATCGATCATTATTGATGTTGATGGTGAAGGCCCGTTAGAGAAAATAGAAGTTACATGTGATGGGATGTTTACAGTTATTAGTAAGTAGTGCTGTTATTAATAAGTTTATCGTTATTAGTAAGTGTACAATTAAAAGTAAATTTAAAGTAATAAGATGTTTACCGTTTTCAGTAAGTTTACATTATTTTGTAAGTTAACATATATTAGTAAGTTTACAGCAATAAGTAAGTTTATAGTAATTGATACGTCTACAGTAATTGATACGTTTACAGTAATTAGTAAGTTCACAGTAATTGATACGTTTACAATAATTAGTAAGTTTACAGTAATTAGTAAGTTTACAGTTGTTAATAAGACTTGGTATTAACACGTTTACATTTATCAATACGTATCTTTGTTTTTACTTTTAAGTAAATATCAGAAACGTGTAGCTCTCTGAAAGATACATTATTATGTAAATTTTTAGATATTTTATTCACAATGTAGCTCCTAAAGATACATTATGTAAAATATTGGATATTTTATTCACAATGTAGCTCCTTAAAGGTACATTATGTAAAATATTGGATATTTTATTCACAATGTAGCTCCTAAAGGTACATTATGTAAAATATTGGATATTTTATTCACAATGTAGCTCCTTAAAGGTACATTATGTAAAATATTGGATATTTTATTCACAATGTAGCTCCTAAAGGTACATTATGTAAAATATTGGATATTTTATTCACAATGTAGCTCCTTAAAGGTACATTATGTAAAATATTGGATATTTTATTCACAATGTTGCTCCTTAAAGGTACATTACTTAAAGTATTTATTCACAAATCAATTATCTAGACCCCGGATAAAAATAGATATCCGTTTGATATATTAATTTTTAAAATAGATAATCGAAACGTTGTATATTTTTGTTGATAGCAATGAGACACTGATTATAACTTCGTTGTTGTAGAAAAAAGTATTTCGACTGCAATGTTCAATACCTTTTTTTTTTCATTATAGCGAGAACTGTCATATTACATAATGGGTCTTTGAAGATTCGTTAAAGTAGTTTTTTTTATTATATAATTTCATATTCCAGATCACAATGCTACCAATAGAGCGTTAATAGATGGTTTCGAGTCGCGATATTCTTTTAAACTTAGTTTATATTATACCATACCATTGGACCATATTAAAGTCATCAAACAAAATTCAAACAACTGCGAACAGTTTCTTCTGTACGAATGTTATGGTTCGAGAATCAGCTATGCAGCATGGACAACTATACACCAACAAAGAGCGTACTATTTTGCTGGGACCAGAACCGACAGTAAATCATGTGCCTGTGGTATTGAAGAATCGTGTGATAAAGTAAACCAGAAATGTAATTGTAATGTAAACGACGCAGTATGGAGGAAAGATTCTGGTTTCATTACCAACATCACTGCTTTGCCAATACTCGCCTTTGAAGCTGGTGATACTGGTTAGTAGTAATTATAGTCTTATCTATAACATACATCATATTATATATTCTATTAATTAACAAGGGTAGGTAACTGTAGCGGACCTGGGAGGAGACACAGGTGCGTTGGTGTAGATTCTTAAGAGGAGTGGGTAACGGAAGCGGGTCGAGAACAGTATGTTAATAATGTTTGAGTAATTACAGTAGACCAAAAGATATTGATTGTTAACAAGGGTATGTAACTCTAGCCGCCCTAGATAGCCCATGGCATGTTCATTAATTTGGCAATATAGGGGGGGGGCTAGTGGTCCAGAGTGCCGCTCTTTCGACGTCTAGCTGACCGGTCACCTCTGGCTTGCGGCTGGGGTTTCGAGCCCTGGTGTGAGCGGATGTGGCATGGAGATAGGGGCGCCTTCTCAACCTACGGTTTCCTCCCACGACTAAAGACCCCTACGCGCAAGCGAATTATTGAAATAAAAAATTGAAACTGTATGTTAGTCCCGAAATGACCTAGTTGTGTTGAGTGGACGTTAAACCCCATTTCTCTCTCTCTCTCTCTCTCTCTCTCTCTCTACTATCATATGTAATAATTGATGTTTATATATTGTAGGGACTATGGCTGGTTATAATGAAATGGCATTTGTTACAATTGGACCACTTCGTTGTCAGAGATCAGATAAATGAATAACCACCATCGGGGTGACTAGACCATTCGTATTTATTTGTAGACTGATGGTGTACTTGTTCGATGCAATCAGATCCACCAATGTACAATTAGGCTAATATCTTGGACCTAGAAATTGCCACAAATAGGTCGCAACGCATATAATAATGTAATATGAATTTATATAAAATGATTTTATCATTTACATTCAATCGTTTCCGTTTTTAATCTAATTTGAAATCAGTTGAGTTAGGCGAAATACGCCAGACCTCTCAGTCAAATGTCAATTTCTAGTGTCTGGCTATTCCAGTCTACTTTTTGCGCATGCTCTCCAGATAAGAATGTTTGTCCCCGTTAGACATTTGTGGAATACATCTACCCTCGTTCTCGGGTCTCTTGTAACAAATGACACTGATACGCATTATGGTACATGATTCGTGTGGTAAAATGTTTATTTTCTCTTAAATATTGGAAATCAGAAGCCCATCTGTGTCCGGTGAGATCATGACATCAATGTTGATTTAAATTGACAGATGATTAGTGTTTTCAATGTAGAAGACTTTAGATGATATTGAGTTAGAGACTTAGTTACTTCAACACGGATAGGTAACACTCGTTCTTCGAGTCTCTTGTAACAAATGACACTGAAACACATTATGGTACAGGATTCGTTTACTAATTGTAAAATGTTTTTTTATCTCTTAAATTTTGGATATCAGATGCCCATCTGTTCTCGGTGAAATCACAACATCAATGTTGATTTAAATTGACAAATAATTCATGTTTTCAATGTTGAATACTTTAGATGATATTGAGCAAGAGACTTAGCTACTCTTATATATGCCATTTCTATTTTTGGCTTAATCAACGCATTAATATGTTACATATATTTACACTTGTGTTATAATATGTATACTCTTGTTACATATATTTATACTTTTGTTATAATATGTATACTCTTGTTACATATATTTATACTTTTGTTGCATACATTGAAGGGTTGGGGTTGGGTTTAAGAATTTGGGGTTAAATCTTCACTGACCAAGGATGGTGAATATTGGGTTCATGATATTTCCTAGTTTTATTACAAATACATGCAATACGTTAGATTAATATACATATCTGGTTTCGCTGGGGTTTTTTTTGGTGTTGCCGGCGCTGATGGCGTTCCTTCGGTGTCGCTTGTGGTATTCTGGTGTTTTGGGTACTAAGGATTAGATTTTTTAAAATGAGTTTTTCCACTATCCCGGTGTTGGGGCTAAGGATTATGATAACTAGCGTGGTTTTATTTACTAAGGGTATAGGGGCTAGGGTTTTATATATTCTTTGGGTTAGACTGCGGACTGGTGTTATTTAGTCTAATTTACCGTTGTAGGTATTTATCATTCACGCTGTATTCTCTTCGGTGACTAAATTATAACAATACTACAGTTCAGGTTCTTTTCTTTAAATATTTTAATTCAATAAATTGGAAGCGTTAATCACAATTCTTCCAGGTCTCAAATAAGTGTATAGCTGGTCTGACAGGAGGTGTGAGCTCTCTACCTGTGCAGCCTATTTTATAATGTCCCGCCCTAATTGGATTACGTCAAAGACTGACCACCGTCCCGATTCCAAATATGGAACGGACATACCCTACACCTCGCATTGGGCAGGGACTCCTTACCAAATTTAGTCCACAGATAGATTCCATTAATATGGCATCATATGATAAATGTCTTCATTAACTCTAAGTCCAATTCATGCATCATGTCATCGCAGACCTCCCATGTTGTTACGGGTGTCTATAACTCTATACACCATAATTAAACAAGGCCATAATATATTCGGTTATGAATTTAGAATCTATAATTTGTAAAGGTAACAATATTATTTCAACAACTCCTTGTCTATATGCATTTGAAAACAATGTCGCAACTGCAATATTGTTACACTGTGCACTAGGATGTCGTTAAGATTTTATTTTTAGAATATGCATTTATAAGCGAAGAGTCCAGGGGGAGAACGGTCTAAGGCACATTTTTGTCTTTTCGCATAAAAGGCAAAACAAACTTTTGGACGAGAATGCATGACACGAGCAAAACAAGTGGGTTTAATTACAACTTCAAAATGATGTTAAATACGAATCATAATACTAGTACAACAACGGACTTCCAGTGTTCAGCCAAATTAAGGTCAAATAAAGGGTACGATGGACGTATTTGTCCGGGTGGCCGGTTCAATGTGACTCAGATTGTTTTACCTTAAATTGATTGTTCTACACCAAGCTTATACAATGCTACCAGATGGTGCCATTAACTGAGGTTCGTTAAAGATGACTTAGATGGTTCTTCTCCTGGACTCTCCATGTGATTTATATTGCCTTGAAATAAAGTTCAGGTTCAATTGAACAGTGTATTTGATGTTACACCGACCAGGCCATGTCCAATCAGCATTTTACCCCAAACTGGAAAATTATTGTTTGGTTTCTGACTGGTGGGAAAGGGATGTCGAATGTTTATGACAGTCCTTTAAATTTCCTAGATCCACGTTGCCTGCCATATCACCATGGGTCGAAATGAAATTGGGTCTTAGCCTTCTGCTCCGACAGAGCAAAGGGAGACTGGACCATAAGCTTAAGTGGAAATAAGCGTTAAGCCCAACTCACTGACCTGGGTCCACGTCGATTGAAGTTTTCCTGGAAACTGGAATATCCCCGATGTGGCAAAACATTCCTGAACGCACAATTCTATTCCAGAATACTTGAATATACATTATGCTAAAGCTAAATCTGCCTATTGTAGGTCATTTCTTTAGGCCTGAAATGTTATCTTAATTATTGATTGGATATATTGATTAACTTATCAAGACTATAATCAAATCTCGATGTCAATGTTAGCCTGCTTTATATAGTTGTTGTCTTTTGAAACATATTGTGATGAATGATTTAACGTGTAAATGGATAATCGAGACTTCGATAATTTCATCGCACAAGTACCAATTTATGAAATTCCAATTTTCCCGCCAGAACTGCTCACCAAGTTGAATTATCCCCTAATATCTCCCGGTATCACTAAACAGCTACATTTGATCCCGAACGCTATCATATTATGATAATAAGTTTTCAGCAAAACTGGCGGTCATTTGTGATTTTTGGCCATTTTGACACGGATTTGGAACTGGGACATTATCTGATAATGTGCCTCAAATCTGACCATAAATCGTAGATAAATCTGCCTATTGCAGGTCTTTTTTAAATTCTAAAATGTTATATAAATTATTAATGAGACATTAATTAACTTGCCCAGACCATAATCAATTCTCGATGACATCGGATTTCTCTACTATTAAATAGACTAGAACAGTTTAGCCATATTTTGATTTAATCTAAAAATGAGCGGAGCGAGACGGTGGTTGAAATTTTCCACACGTCTTGTCAAACATTCAAAAACTAATATCTTCTTTCGCAATATTGTAACTTGGATGAAATTTTAGTGATATGTTATGTCTGTAGACAACGTACCTTAGTCGGGAATTGTGAATTAATCTAGCAACGTCAAGATGTTGTGAAACCCACAGGGTGATTCCATGTCAAGTGGGTCAACAATTTTTTGAAACAAAATATGTATCAATAACTTACTAGTGAAATAAAATAGAGTTTAACATCCCACTTTTCTGCCCGACTAGGCTAATGAATATGGAGAGAGAGAGAGAGAGAGAGAGAGAGAGAGAGAAATGGGGTTTAACGTCCCCTCCACACAAACTAGGTCATTTTGAGACTAACATATGGTTTCATTTTATTTCAATAATTCGCTTGCGCCTAGGGGTGTATAGCAGTGGGAGGAAACCGGAGTGCCTAATGAATATGGGCATACGCCGTACAGTGTGATATATGGGAGATTTTGCCGGGGCAGCAGCACTATGGCCTCCTCTTACCTCGAATGTCAACTGCCAGAGGATCTTTTACGTGTATGCACGGGAACTCTTTTTTTCGTCCCATACGAAGGACTAGACAGCTGTCCATGTCTGGACCTCTATACTGCACCACTCCGGAAAATCCCGATTTTGCACTATGAGCGTCTCATACCTTAAATGTCAACTGTCAAAGGATCTTTTACGTGTATGCACGGGAACTCGTTTTTTTTCGTCCCATACGAACGACTAGACAGATGAACATGTAATCATAACGTGTACGTTCAGATTTATCTTTATCTCTGGGTAGCAATAGTACAGTATTAATAATGATAATAATGATAATATCTATTCCTACAACGACAAGGGGTTGGGATGGCCTAGTGGTCTAGAGTGCCGCGCTTCGACCTCTAGCTGGCGGGTCACCTCCTTCTTGCGGCTGTGGTTTCGAGCCCTGACGTGAGCGTATGTGGCATGGAGATGGGGGCGCCATCTCAAACTCGTGGATTTACTCCGGGCACTCCGGTTTCCTCCCACTTCTAAAGACCCCTACGCCCAAGCGAATTATTGAAATAAAATGAAACCATATGTTAGTCCCAAAATGACCTAGTTTGTATCGAGTGGACGTTAAACCCCATTTCTCTCTCTCCCTACAACGCCAAACATATACGAAAATAGTGCTCGTAGCACTTGACAAAACATATCTAGATAAAGTCTTTAGCTCATGGTATTAAACTGGTTGAAACGGATTCTAATGTAAAAGTGTTTGTCTCCTAAGTATATCCACCACGACCATAAATGGTATATATTATTCTTTTTCATGGGTCTGATCTCTGACAACGAAGTGGTCCAATTGTAACAAACGCCATTTCAGGATCATCGCCTTCAATATAAAAACATCATGAATTAATTACATCATGACCAATTGCAGAACGAAATGAAATGAAACGAGGTTTAACGTCCTACTGTTCTGCTCCAAAACCTGGCTAATGAAGACGGGAATAAGCCATACATGTGCTATGAGGGGAATTCTGCACGGGAAGCGGTACTACTCTAACACCGAATTCCAAATGCCAAGAGATCTTTTACGTGTACGCCAATGTGTACACGGGACCTCGGTTGTCCGTCCCATCCAAAAGACAGTTGCGTGCCCTTGTTAATATACTAGACCAATTGCATGTGTTACCAACTAAGTTGGTCCAACTTCTTTTCGGTAAACTATAGTTACCTAAACCGCCGAACCGGTTATGGGCCAATATATAGTTACGTACGTATGTTAATATGCTGGAGTCACGTGATTGTCCCCTCCCAGGTCCGCTACGTCACCTACAAATTTTAATAAAATACAAAATATGAAACGTGTTTTATAGGGAATGTAATTACTACTAACCAGTATCACCGGCTTCAAAAGCAATTATTGGCAAAGCAGTGATGTTGGTAATGAAACCCGAATCTTCTCTCCAAACCATGTCGTTTATATTACAGTTACATTTCTTGTTTACCCCATCACACGAACCTTCAATACCACAAGCACATGATTTATTGTCGGTTCCGTTTCCAGCAAAATAGTGCGCTCTTTGTTGATGTATAGTTGTCCACGCTGCAAAACGGATTACTGAACCAAAACATTCGTACTGAAGAAACTGTTCACAGTTGTCTGAATTTTGTTTGATGACTTTAATATGGTCCAATGATATGGTATAATGTAAATTAAGTTTAAAAGAATGTCGCGGCTCGAAACCATCAATTAACGTTCTATTGGTAGCATTGTGATCTGAAATTTAAAGTTGTATAATATAAAAAAAACATCAATTTTTAAAGATGCGTTATTTAATAAGAGTTTGATAAAAAAATATATATATTGGCAGTTATAGTGGAAGGATGTAAACTTACTAATAGATGTAAAATTACTAATAGATGTTAACTTACTTGTAAACTTACCAATAATTGCACACTCATTAATAACTGCATTACTAATTACTGCGAGCTCACTAATACATGTTAAATTACTAATAACTGTATACTAACTAATAACTGCACTAAGCTAGTAAATGTAAAATTACTTATAACCATACTATAACTAATATTGCGAATAATGACAAACTTACTAATAACGGTAAACTTACTTAGAACTTTACTATTATTACTAAAACAGTAAACTTACTAATAACCACACTATAACTAATGGATAAACTTACTAATAACAGCACCATTACTAATATTACTAACACAGTAAGCTTACTATTGCCGATAAACCTACTAATAACTAATATTACTAAAAACAGTAAACTTACTAACCATAATTAATATCATTAACACGGTAAACTTACTTATAACGGTAAACTTACTAATATTACTAAAAACGATCAACTTACTAATAACTTTACTATTATTACTAAAAACAGTAAACTTACTAATAACCACACTATAACTAATATTACTTATAACGATAAACTTACTAATAACAGCACCATTACTAATATTACTAACACGGTAAACTTACTAATAACAATAAACCTACTAATAACTAATTTTACTAAAAACGGTAAACTATACTATTATTACTAAAAACTGCCAACTTACTAATAGCCACACTGTAACTAATATTACTAATAACGATAAACTTAATAATAACACCACCATTACTATTATTACTAACACGATAAACTTACTAATAACGGTAAACTTACTAATATGACTTATAACGGTAAACTTACTAATAACCACACTATTACTAATATAACTTATAAGGATAAACTTACTAATAACCAAACTATTACTAATATTACTAATAACGGTAAACTTACTAATAACTGCACTTTTATTACTAATAACCACTAAACTTATTAATATCAGCACTAGTACTATTACTACTAATAACAGCACTACTTACTAATAACTGTAAACATCCCATCACATGAAACTTCTATTTTCCCCAATGGGCCTTCACCATCCACATCAATAATGATCGGATCAGTGCCGACTGTATAGTTTTTATTAACAACGTCAGAACAGTCTCTTGGTGGAACTGAAATTAAACCAATATAGATTTCCACATGATTCAAAATAATTTGAATACTCAGTGAAAATTAGCCCCCCCCCCAACTGGAAATGACCAACGACATTGAAATTTGAGTTGGTTGTCTACTTCACATCTTGACTGTCGCCGAGTAATAGGTTTGATCTGATGCATCAGACAGTTAATGATGGTTTCCTCAATGATGCCTTTAGAATGCGGTACACGCAGGGCTGAATTTAAAAAATGTATTTAGGGATCATGGGAAGAAATTTTCTCGATCGGTCTGATGCTAAAACAGTCAAATGGGGTTGAATGTGATATTTGTGTGTAATGTCATGAAATGCTTACCGGACAAGCGCTCTCCGGTCTCATCTCATTAACAAGGCTACCAGGCCGAACATCCTGCGCGATTGACAACTATTTCTATCCACGCCTGGGAATGAAGAGGGCAGCTCCTGGACACGGTGCCAGCATCAGATCAACCTCGTAATAAGTGAGCAACGTGACATGAATTGCTAAGAGGAGACCTTATGACTACTACCAATGTAGCCTTGCTTTTCAGATGACCAGAAATAGTGATAGGGCAAAAGAGATTGGCGAGGGTTGGGTATACTTTAAACGTATTATAAATTTTGCTTACCTCGCTGACAATCAAATTCAGACCAAGAGCCACCAGAAGTGCAAGTCGTTGACCCTGAAGATTCATATAAGCACGGTGACATGATAATCTCGCCTATTTGCCACAATGTCTTGATCTGAAATGCACTTTGGTCAATATATGATACCATCGGCGATCCCATACAACCAATAACTTCACATTCTCCCATTTCTTTAACGTTGACAATGCAGTGAGTATTGTTTGGGCAGTCGTGGTTTAGACACGGACCATGCAGTATATCCCTCGGCCACAAACTCGCCGTGCTCGACACTACATCCAGCGATTTTACAGAGGACGGAGTGCCGTCCGTGGTCATTATATAACAGACACCCAACCTTGTATTGAAATTGATAAAGGTACACAGGTTATACTGAAGACATTTTCGCATGCACGTCACCAATTCACTGCCTTCGACTGTTAGAATATATTCGCCAGAACGGAAAGTGTTTCTTGAAATTTCATATCCAAAGGTATCGAGTTTTGTGCATATCTTCTCTCTCGCACCAACAACCGATAACGATATGATTAAAACTAGCTGTACCTGCAGAGCCATTGTTGTAATTTAATACGGTGAAAAATAAAAAAAATTCGGAGTTCTTTGTTATAATTTCCGTGTGTTCAAAATGTACAAAACCGACATAAATCTAAATTCTCTGATGAGTTCTGGGTCTGTCACACCTCGATTGTTTTAAACAAATTCGCACTTCGGCCTCTTGGGGGCGACTTCTCAACCTCTTCCGGGTACTCCGATTTCCTCCCACAAGAAAGGCCCCAACGTGTGCGCCAAGGTAATTAAAATGAAAGTTAGAAAACCTGTGTACGATATGACCTTCGATGGAAGCGCACGTTAAACACACCCAAGTCCTAAGGCTTCACTAAGATGAATAACATTGTACAAGTGGTATACCCAAAAACTTCTGTGTATGAGTTTAGCAAATAAAACGGGTTTGTATATAACTGTAGTAGACACCCTTCACTTGCCTTTCTACATTGAATATCGTAATAAATATTATATTTACCACAGCTTTGTTAACTTCACGTGTGTGTTTAAAATGTCCCTGAAGACTTCTGACATTTGTCTGTGATGTTGGCAAATACTTATTATCGTATTTACCATTCCTTTGTTCCCTACGTCATCCGTATTCCTTGTTTACTCAGAGACAGTAAAATACGAGAAAATCGTTCTCCGCATCTGTGATTTTTACGCTACATCTCACCGTTCCTTTCAAAAACGCCCTTTCCCGTATTCTAATATGTTTATTAAAAATCGATACATTATTTTAAACAAACCAGATTTGTAGAGATATAAATTGCCTGCAACACGGACGTCATTATGACTTCAGTATGTGTTCTGCGAGATAGACATATTACCGTTGCTGCCAGACACTACGTCAATTGTTAAACTTTTAAAGAGAGACTAACTTTTATTATGAATGTACTCTGTAGCTCCTTTTTAACTATTTATATACATAATGGAACAGTAGTTATCTGTATCTATTTTTTATTATTTTAGTGTCTGTGATACTTGCTCAAGCGGAACTATATGATAAAGTGCCAACATTTATAAAAGGGGAGGGGGTGAAACGTAGAAGTAGGTAACGTTGGGACTAATACACTATTGTCCCCCGCCTTTGGATGAAAGCAGAGGACAAATAAAAATGGATTCGTCCGTCTGTCTGCCTGTCTGTCTGCTTGCGGTAAGCGGAGATGAGCATTCTGATGTGTTGATGCTTTGGGCATAGATAGGAAACTCTGTATCTATATTTCAACATATATACATGTACAATTATACAAGAACTGAATCTACAATTATGCAAGAGCTAAATCTGCCTACTTCATGCCTTTCTTGAAGCCTTAAATGTTATATTAATCATTAATTAGACATAAATGAAAATCAACTCTCGATGCGATCGTATTAATGTGATGCGATGTTAAGTAGATTTAAATACCGTAGAATCGGATAATCGAGACATTGTTTATTATCGTAACAATAGTAGTATTGGTAATCGAGGCTAGACTATAATTGAATCGCCGATACTTTGGCGCAGATTGATGTAATTTGACTGTCATTATTTATTTTTTAACTGTTCTAGCTCCATCTGTTATCTCCTTATCTAATACTTCTTTCAGAAGATGTTATTTCGCAGAAACAAAAGACAGCTTTTCCGTGTAGTACAGTGTTTAAATGGCAGCCATTATTACATATTTGAGACGGAGAGAGAGAGAGAAATGGGGTTTAACGTCCACTCGACACAAACTAGTGCATTTTGGGATTAACATATCGTTTCATTTTATTTCAATAATTCGCTTGCGCGTAGGGTCTTTAGCAGTGGGAAGAAACCCGAGTGCCCGGAGGAAACCCATGATGTTGAGAAGGCGCCCCTATCCCGATGCCACATATGCTCACACTAGGGCTCGAAAACACAGCCGCAAGTCAGAGGTATTACATATTTGATAGAATCGGTAAAACCATAAATATAATTCTAACACAGAGATCATTGCTACGGGAGATGTGTAACAAAACCTTGAATGAACGGGAAGTGACGACACACATTACAATATCCATTTTTATAACTGATTGAAGTAACGAGCGATAACGGCCACTCGGCACAAAGTAGGTCATTATGGGACTAACACATGGTTCACTTTTATTTCAATAACGAGTCTGTAGATAACGAAGGCATAAGTAATTTAGCAACGTCAAGGTGATATAAAACTCGCAGTCGTTTCTTTAGGACCTTGCTGATGGTTTACTTAGTTTCCATACCAAACTTTCATTCGCAGTGTCATAGCCCCCCCCCCCAGGAAATTTAAAGGACTGGTATACTCGTTATCATTCGACACATCCTTTGAGAACTCAACCAATAAATTCCCACTTTGGGCTACAACGATAATTTGATAGGGAGAGGTCAATCAAATACGTTTTTCAATTAAACATGAACTTTATGACAAGGCAAAGGAAATTATTTGCTAACATAGGTACGTAGAATGTTGATCATCAAGGCATAATTATAAAATACCAGAAAATAGTAATAGAATATAAGGAACAAAATTACATTTAGACCCCTACCCCTGTTTGAATTCAATATAAATATATGCATGTAACAATACAAATATAAAGAAAAACAAAAACACCCCACCGCAAAGAAACGACAGAAAACATGTTTACATTTACAGTGTGCTATGAGGGACATTTTGCCAGGGCAGCGCACTACGGCCTACTCTAATCTCGAATGTCAACTGCCAAAAGATCTTTTATGTGTATACACCGGAACTCGGGTTTTTCGTCCCATCCGAACGACTAGACAGATGTCCTTGTCAGGATCGCCATCCTGCGCAACTAACAAGGAGAAACCACGCCGGAAAATCCCTATGAACCTAGTAAACATAAAGATTACGTTACGATTTATCTCTTGACTAGCAATAATACAGTAATAACAATTATAATTAATGTTTATTTCTACAAAAATATACAAAAAAAAAATAATTCTCGTAGCATTTGACAAAATACATCTAAATAAAGTCGTTAGCTATAATATTTTGAGGGCCTCTTTTTCTCAGGTGGAGAAATTTTGCAAAATAGAAATCATTTTAATGCATTCTGTCATATCGCCCGGCGCCGGTTTAATCTGAGGGCCGGGGCTTAATTCGATACCCGTCTGAAACCTGAATGCGAACAAATCACTTGTTCGCACCGGGAGTGGGCCTATTGTACAAGTAGCAAGCGTAATCCCGGAAATTTTTTCAGCAAAGAAATGATCGCTCCGCCAAGCCTGACCTCACTGGGAAGCCCAGTGATCTCTTTCGGGGATAGATAATTAGTAGGTTTTGAGAAAAGGTGATTTCTTGATTGATTATTTTCATGCCAATGCTATGACTGCATTCTCATCCGGTCGTGGATTGACTCGGAATCGGGGCGGGGACCCTTTCCCTTAGCCGGCCAGAGGGGCCCTTTTGTCAGATGTTTGACCGTTTTGTCTGCCTATAGGGCCATCCCTAACTAGGGTACATTTACATTTTTCTCATCGGTTTTAACATATTTCTCCCGTTTTATTTTTTCATCTTCTTTGATTTTTTGTCAGATGTTTGGCCCTTTTGTCTGCCTTTAGGGCCCTCCCTAACTAGGGCACATTTTCATTTTTCTCATCGGTTTTAACATATTTCTCCCGATTTATTTTTTCATCTTCTTTGATTTTTTTCGCGAGGAGGCTGGCGCCCACATCGCCTCAGCTATAAAATGCCTCTGCTTCTACCAGTAGCTACGCCAAACAAACGATAACGAAAAGGTTATTCTGTAACAGTTGAAGATTTCGAGGGACAGGTTAACAAAGCTATTTAGTAGTGGTACCAATAGAGGACAATTAAAGTTAAGTTGTGTTATCCTAGCGCAATATGAATCCAAATCCATTGGGAAAATATGTACAAGAATAAATTGAATCGAAGCTGAGGGGGGGGGGGTATCAAAATTATATCCACCACGATCATAATTGTATATAGTCTTTTATCTCTGACAACGAAGAGATCCAATTGTAACAAAAGCCTTTTCAGCTCGCCCACCTGAAAAAAAACCCATCATGTTCAATTGTTATACACACCTTTTATTTATATTTTAAAATGTGAACAAACTACAAATGCCCAAAAAGAATAGAATTAAATGTTATATCCACGTTGTTTATTCTGATATCCACGCCAAATCTACAAGTAATTCTTTACTTGGCCTAATGTGTCTGATATAGACATGGGCGTAGGGGACGCGCAAAGAGACTGAAGTAATTTGCCCAAAAATTTTCCTTGTCACCAAAGAAATTTTAGAATTAATCAATCATATATTTCCGACTTTTTTACCCGAAAAATGGAATTACCGCCCGTAAAAATGGATGGTCCCATCAGTCAGCCAACCCCTGTCTTCCCGGTCCCACTCGGCAATCCTCGACAGATTCCGAAACCTACATCTAGTTTCGGCTGTATGACTAATTCCGCCATATTGAAACCAATTTAAAGGTCTCGGATACAACATGTCTGTGCCCATGCACTCGGCAATCCCCGACAGATTCCAGAACCTACATCTAGTCTCGGCTATATGACGAATTCCGCCATATTGGAACTACTTTAAACGTCCCGGGTGAAACATGTCTGGCCCCATGGTGTCTCGTTTGTTTATGATTGTGTCAAGTTTTCCTGTTAAAGTAAACCGGTAGCCGCATCCTAAATGTATGGGTGTAGGTTCATATCACAGCCGAGACTAGATGTAGGTTTCGGAACGTTCCGGAATCTGTCGAGATTTACAGAGTGTGCGCCCAAACTGTCTTGGAACTACTTTAAAGGTCCCGGATGAAACATGGCTGCGCCCATGGTGTCTCGTTTGTTTGTGATAGCGTCAAGTTTTCCTGTGAAAGTAAACCGGTAGCCGCATCGCAAATGTATGGGCGTAGGTACATATCACTTATTGTCATACAGCCGAGACTAGATGTAGGTTCTGGAACGTTCCGGAATCTGTCGAGATTTGCCGAGTGTTCTCGGTCCACGAGCGAGTTACATGCCCTTGTTAATATACCAGACCAATGTATGTGTTACCAACGTCTCTTCGGTAAACTATAGTTACCTAGATCGTCGAACCGGTTATGGGCCAATATATTTACCAACTCGTGTCAATATACTGGAGTCACGTGATTGTCTCCTCCCAGGTCCGCTACGTCACCTACCCATATTAATAAAATACAAAATATGAAACGTGTTTTATAGGGAATGTAATTACTACTAACCAGTATCACCGGCTTCAAAAGCAATTATTGGCAAAGCAGTGATGTTGGTAATGAAACCCGAATCTTCTCTCCAAACCATGTCGTTTATATTACAGTTACATTTCTTGTTTACCCCATCACACGAACCTTCAATACCACAAGCACATGATTTATTGTCGGTTCCGTTTCCAGCAAAATAGTGCGCTCTTTGTTGATGTATAGTTGTCCATGCTCCATAGTAGATTCTCGAACCAAAACATTCGTACTGAAGAAACTGTTCACAGTTGTCTGAATTATTTTTGATGACTAAAATATGGTCCAATGATATGGTATAATGTAAATTAAGTTTAAAAGAATATCGCGGCTCGACACCATCAATTAACGTTCTATTGGTAGCATTGTGATCTGGAATTGTAAATTATATAATGAGAGAGAGAGAGAGAGAGAGAGAGAGAGAGAGAGAGAAGATTTAACGTCCACTCGACACAAACTAGGTCATTTTGGGACAAGCATCTAACAGGTGGTTCAATATTTTTTTTTTAATTTCGCTTGCCTGTATGGGTCTTTAGCCGTCTGATGAAACCGGAGGACCTGGACAGGTGACCCTACTCCGGGCAAACGACGGATTATGTGATGAGATTTAACTTAACTAAGTACTGAAAATTACTTATAACTTTCAACTAATTACTGCAAATTTACTAATTATTGTAAACTTGCTAATAACTTACTATAATTACTATAAACTTACTAATAACCACAGTGGTACTAATATTACTAATAACGGTAAACTTACTAATAACCACATTGGTACTAATATTACTAATAACGGTAAACTTACTAATAACCACATTGGTACTAATATTACTAATAACGGTAAACTTACTAATAACCACTTGGTACTAATATTACTAATAACGGTAAACTTACTAATAACCACATTGGTACTAATATTACTAATAATGGTAAACTTACTAATAACCACAGTGGTACTAATATTACTAATAACGGTAAACTTACTAATAACTGTAAACATTCCATCACATGTAACTTCTATTTCCTCTAACGGGCCTTCACCATCAACATCAATAATGATCGGGTCGGTGCCTACTGTGAAGTTTTTATTGACGGCGTCAGAACAGTCTGTTGGTGGGACTGAAATTAAACCAATATAGATCTTCACATGATTCAAAGATGAGTAGTATCCTCATTCGAATAATCTGTATAATCTTAAGACACATGTGCAGATGATGCTTTCAGATGGTAGTCTTGGTCTGATCTATTGCCGACGTATTGATCTGGTCTGGCACAACAGACAGATAACGTAACGGTTTTATTGAATTGCGGTCCGAATTAAATATTTTTGGCGATCATCTTAAACGTCTTTGCTCGACTTCCCGAACGCTAACGCAATGCAATGGCATTAAATGTGTTATTTGTGTGTGCTGTCTGAAAGGCTTGTCCGCCCAGTAGTCCTTCGGTTTTATCCTATTGACGAGCTGCTAGGCTACCAATCGAGGGGAACTGTCCACAACGGGATATGGAGCCGCTGGATACTGAGCCAGTATCAGACCCGCCTCGTAATAAGTTAGCACCGTGACAGTAATTTTGAAGAAGAGACAACATTAGTACCAATGCATCCTTGGTTTTGGGGAGATTGGAAGCAGTAATAAAACCAATGCGAAATAATTTCCGAGTTCAAACATACAGGGTAAAAGCGATTGACGAGGGTTGGGTATACTTTCAAAGTATTACTCCGCCCAATTATAAATTTTACTAACCTCGTTGACATTCAAATTCAGACCAAGAGCCATCAGAAGTGCACGTTGTTGGCCCTGAAGATTCATATGAACACGGTGACATGATAACCTCGTCCACCTGCCACAATAGCTTGATCTGAAATGCACTTTGGTTAATGTATGATACTGATGGTGCACCCACACAACCAATAATTTCACATTCTCCCATTTCTTTAACGTTGACAATGCAGTGAGTATTGTTTGGGCAGTCGTGGTTTAGACACGGATCATGCAGTATATCCCTCGGCCACAAACTCGCCGTGCTCGACACTACATCCAGCGATTTTACAGAGGACGGGGTGCCGTCCGTGGTCATTATATAACAGACACCCAACCTTGTATTGAAATTGATAAAAGTACACAGGTTATACTGAAGACATGTTCGCATACACGTCACCAATTCATTACCTTCGACTTTTAAAATAGTTTCACCAGAACGGAAAGTGTTTCTTGAAATTTCATATCCAAAGGTATTCAGTTTTGCGCACATTTTGTCTCTCGCATAAACGACCGACAAAAATATGATTAAATCCAGCATTACCTGTAGAACCATTGCTGCAATTCAAAACGATGAAATATAGAATTATCTGGAGTTATTTGTTATAATTTCCAAGTCCCTTTAATGAATTGTGGGTCTCCCGCATCCCGGTTATTTCCGACAAATCCTTGGTGACAAATACTCTATTGGTTGACCTGAGTGTGTTGTGGTCGATATCACTTCGGTTGAACCAGGCATAAATAAAACAATTCCAGATATACCCAGATCAGAGGTGTGGCTGTATTTCAATATAAACGGAAATAGCTCCATGCACTTAGTGTTCATGTTAAAAGTTAATAATAGTGTGCCCGATAAATGATGTTGAATTTATTCTTCTTTTGTACTTTATGACATACCCTTGATGACTATTGGCATAAGTAAAATATTAAATCTTCTTTGATTTCAAGACAAGAAACCATTCTCCGTATCACTGATCCCAGTGATGTTCACTTTACATAATATAATTCCTTTAAAGAGAAGGTTCACCAGGCATGAGTGGGTAAGACGCTGGAACGCCAGCCTGGATGTCGGGTGTTCGATCCCTGCATTGGTCGAGGACGTTCTTCTTGATTTTCCGGCGTGATTTCCTCTTGTCAGTGATGCAGGACGTGAGTCTGAAATCGCACAAATATTTTAAAGGAGACAGATTGTCATCCGGGGAACGAATCTATTTTTAACTCAATCAAAAGCGCTCAGTTGTCCAGAATGAATTCAAATGAGAGAGAGATGGGGGAGAGATGAGGTTTAACGCCTCTCGACACAATCTAGGTCATTTCGGGATTAACATAGGCTCTTTTTTTCGTTAATTCGCTTCCATCGGGAGCAAACCAGAGGACCCGGAAAAATCCCACGAGGTTGTCAAGGACAACGGGGGAAACGAAACAACGCCAGTTGACTCAATGACATACCTTATGATACAGCGTACACGTGCTAACCATTCGGCCATCCAACTCCCAAAATTTAAATAAGGCAATGCAAGCGAAAATGTAAACGTCAAAGGAGAGAGAGAGAGAGAGAGAGAGAGAGAGAGAGAAATGGGGTTCAACGTC
The DNA here is from genome assembly GCA_036850965.1 of Patella caerulea. Taxonomy (NCBI): domain Eukaryota; kingdom Metazoa; phylum Mollusca; class Gastropoda; family Patellidae; genus Patella; species Patella caerulea. Next base: position 31,860,228 of record JAZGQO010000015.1, on the reverse strand, counting down.
CACTCAACACAAACTTTCGGGACTAACATATGGTTTAGTTCAATGATTCGCTTGCGCGTAGGGGTCTTTAGCAGTGGGAGGAAACCGGAGTACCCGGAGGAAACCCACGAGGTTGAGAAGGCGCCCCTATCTCCATGCCACATACGCTCACACCAGGGCTCGAAACCACAGCCGCAAGAAGCCAGAGGTGACCGGCCAGCTAGACGTCGAAGCGCGGCACTCTAGACCACTAGGCCACCCCAACCCTCCAAGCGTCAAAGGAAACACACGGATCAAATGCACACATGCGTTATGTCCACGTAAATTTCACATGCATGATGTTCTCATCATTTCACGACGACATCATTGGTTTTCTATTGAAAAATATCTCGTTTTTATCCTTTAACATGGATACTAATTTTACTAGTTCCTAATAGAAATAAAATGAAATGAAATGGTGTTTTACTTGATGCTGATCGGCTCCGAACTGGGCTAATGAAGACGCACATAGGCCATACAGTGCGCTATGAGCCAATTTTGCCCGGACAGCGTTACTACGACAACGCCCTACTCTCATTTCGAATTCCAATTGCCAAGGGATCTTTTGCGTGCATGCCAATAATCACTGAATAATCCCAAATTTAGTGATTATGTAGAATTCATATATCCTGGTGAGCTTGAAATTAAAAACACTACGACAGTGACAATTACACCCCCCCCTTCCTTGGATCTGCGTCTCGATTTTGACAATTGCCATAAATGGTATCATAAACAGGATGACTTTGAATTTCCGATTCTTAACAATTTATCACCAGCTTATGGAGTGTTTCTGTCTATAGCTAATTCGTTACGCGAGAGTTTGTTCCTTTCATTCTGATGTTTTAAGTATATCGAGACATTTGTCATCTAAGCTTCAACAACAGTTACTTGCGCACTAAGCTTATTAAAACCTTTAAAAGTTTTATGGCCGCCATATTGATTTGATTGGGAAATATAACATGTTTGTCTCGGCTATTATTCAAGATATATTCAATTTCGTCTGATAGTTTGGATGCAGCTATGGCGGGTGTAGGGCCAGGCAGGGTAAGGTAACTCTTCCGGACACCTGCTACCACTATTTGTCATCACTCTGGGTTCAATTTTTCTCCCGCCAATTTTTCATTTTAATTTATTAGCCATATATTTTTTCTGCCAAAAAAAAAGAACGAATATTTTATTTCAATTATATTTTTTGAATAATCTTTATTTACATATAATATACATATGATATTACAATTTACAAAATTCTTCACTGATCATAGTGACGTAAAACAAAACATGCAAACATCATTGCAGCTTTCCGAGAGTCATAAATAGTTGTACTGCTGATAATGATAGCATGTCATTGATCCTCTTTAAAACTTGGTAGATCGATAAAGAGGTTACTAAGATCTGTACCACTCGTGTCATTGAATAACACATTCCAGAGCGGAAGAATCTACCACCTTTTTCATATAATTCCATTTGCTGATTACACTATTTTGCCTCTACCGTTTTTTAGGGCTTCGAATTTTGACTAATGGTTTGGATTGTTCGTACTTGCTTTTTATTTTATTATTATAAGCAAGAAAATAAAGGCATATAGAATAAAGGCATGTTACAGAAGTTTTAGATTTATTCAGACTAGCAATGTTTGAAGTATTATCTTCTATTAAGACCGTTTCTAAATTAAAGAATTTTTTTAATATTAGCTGAACAACCGCAGCAAATGATAACCACACTGTAACAAAAATATCCGTGAAAAAAACGGAAAAAAATCCGGAAATAAAACTTAATTACCAGGACATTTTATCCGTATTTGTTTTTCCTGTAATTTACAGAAATTCCCGCAATTAACATAAATTCCATTTTCAAATACAGAAAAATAAATCCTGGTAATTTTGGTTACCTTGACATGAACATGATACAAATTTAATTGAATTAACCATTGACTTTATACGGGTATGTGAGATAGCTTTATTTAACGCCCGCTTCCACCGAAGTGTTATCGCTAACATTATTCGATACCCGTCTGAAACCTGAATGCGAAACAAATCACTAGTTCGTACCGGGAGTGGGCCTGTTGTACAAGCAGCACGCGTAATCCCGGAAATCTTTTCAGCAAAGATATGATCGCTACGCCAAGCCAGACCACACTGGGAAGCCCAACCATCCCTTTCGGGGATAGATAATTATTAGGTTTTGAGAAAAGGTGATTTCTTGATTGATGATTTTCATGCCAATGCTATGACTGCATTCTCATCCGGTAGTGTAGTGGATTGACTCGGAATCGGGGCGGGGACCCTTTCCCATGGCCTAAAGGGCCCTTTTGTCAGATGTAGGGCCCTTTTTTCAGCCTTCAGGGCCCTTCCTAAATAGGGTACATTTTCATTTTTCTCATCGGTTTTAACATATTTCTCCCGTTTTATTTTTTCATCTTCTTTGATTTTTTTCGCGAGGAGGCCGGCGCCTCCAGCGCCTCAGCTATAAAACGCCTCTGACTTGCTGGTCATTCCACCGTATTCCGTAAAATAACAGAATTAAGTCCGTTATAGAAGGGAATAAAATATTTTATCCCTAAATTTCACAGAAATTTCTTGTATCACTGACTATTCAACATAAATACATAAAACACGTAATTTGACGAAATAATTCACACTTTTAACACAATTTCTCCCCCAAATCGATTAACAGAGAAAAGGGTGTTAAACTACGCAATTCTGTCACATAAAAATGGAATTTTTGTTTTCAGTGCACCTTGTAACTGAAATCTGCTGAAATCTCGTATCATTTTCAGACATTATGTGTTGGAAATATTTTAGTTTGTTAGATACAGTTTATAATTTACTGATATTAGGCAGAAGGACTAATACAATAACTTCAATCTTAATACACTTCCTTCAATCTTCAAGTTCGGAATTCATTGAATCGGAACATTATGACGAAAAGAGCGGAAATCAACCTGGCATGCAATTAGTCACCATACAATAATGGGAAATCGAAAATATCTATGTGTTATGTTTCTATATATATATATATATATTGATTAATCTGAGCCACCGATTCTGAATAAGATACCCTACTTATAAATATATCCTAGATAAATGAGGTTACTATGGGCAGGGTGTAGTTTTAAACTATTACTCCGTCAAATTTGTTCTGTCCTCGTTGGCATTTAAATTCTGACCACGAGCCATCAGAAGTGCAAGTCGTTGACCCAGAAGATTCATAGAAACACGGCAACATGATAACCTCGCCTATTTGCCACAATGTCTTGATCTGAAATGCACTTTGATCAATATATGATACCGACGGTACACCCACACAGCCAATAACTTCACATTCCTTTACTTCCATATTGTTGACGATACAGTGGGTATTATTCGGACAACCGTGGTTCAAACATGGACCATGCAGTATATCCTTTGGCCACGAACTCGCCATGCTCGAAACTACATCCCGGATGGCTCCAGAGTTTTTGGTCATAATATTGTGAGCCGGGGCCATCAAATAACAGTCACCCAACCTTGTATTGAAATTGATAAAAGTACACAGATTATACTGAAGACATGTTCGCATGCACGTCACCAATTCACTACCTTCGACTTTTAAAATGTTTTCGCCAGAACGGAAAGTGTTTCTTGAAATTTCATATCCAAACATATCCAGGTTTGCACACATCTTCTCTCTCGCACAAACAGCCGACAAAGATATGATTAAAACAAGATTCACCTCTCGAATCATGGCCGTAATTACAATAAAATAATCCGTATTGTTTGTTTATGGTTTTTGAGTCTAAATTCTCTCATGACTTCCGGTTTGTTCTACGAAAGATGGGTTTTGATCAAAGTCTGTTTTGTGGGCGACATCACATAGGAAGAAGCACTGTCTCACACGCACACCCTAGTTTGATGGACTCGATGCAAAAGTAATTAACGTTGTGAACCCCTAGCTTATGTTGACAGTTACATATGTTTATGTACCCGACGGCCTTTGACCTCTGTTACTATGGTTTCTATAGTTCCAGCTGGACACGCTTTAATTGACTTTTGGAGGGAGCTGCGATGGTTCAGTGAGTAATACGATGGCTCGCTGACCAGGAGGTTTCGGAGTGTTCTGGTTCAGTGGTGCAGGGCGGAGGGTTTGTCAAGGAACAGTGTATTGGCGTACATGTCAAATTGGAAGCTGTAACGCCAGGGTTCATGCAGCCGGTTCACTCCCGGGTTTTGGGTTCCCACTGTTCTGCACCGAGTGGGTTAATGAAGACAGACATACACCATACAGTGCGCTATGATGGAAATTAAGCCCATTCAGTGGCTCTACGACTTACTATCATATCGAATTTTAAATGTCAAAGGGTCTTTTACGTGCATGTCAATGTGTACAAATGAACTCGGTTTTTCCACCCATCTCAACGACTAGACAGAAATCCTTGCCAGAACCTCTATCGTGCTCCCCTATTCACAAGAAAGGGTCATGGTCTGTAACACCGTATCATAAAGTAATAATTTATTTACCACGAAATGAAAGAAAAATATTACTTCAAAGAGAAGTATATTAAAACAAAAATTAATGGATGAATTTTTGTAAAGAAACGATTGAAACCGTATGAACAATACGAACATTAATATTTTATACTTCCAAATTTCCACGATTCATTGCAGACTTTGATTCCCATTGTGGAAAGAAAATAACATTAGTAACCGGTTTATTTTATATTATCAAACATGAAACATTAATAATAATTTATGTAGAGAAAACCAAAAGAGAAATATTACATCAAAGTGAAATCCTGCAGTGATTTTTTCGCTTTTCTCCCATGTTTATTCTTTAAATGGTGTATGGCTCTACTTTTTTAACTATAAAATAGACAAACATGGTTCTAAAAGCACATATTAATGTAATATGGATGTATACAAAGGGATTTATATTGGATGTTTGAGAATTTTTTTTTTATTATATTGTACTTTCTAATCAATTGTGTTCGGTGAAATACGTAAACAGTTCAAAATGAACGGCAATCATTTACCACTGTAAATTACATTTTGGGTATGAAATACCACATCCACCACCAGAAACCTGGCAGACATGCATTTTGATGATACCAGATATACTTGCATTGATACCATAAGGGAGAAAAATTGGTACACTTTTCAGCTAGGTTAACCTCATGGGCTCTGCTCTATATGGAATTTTTAATTTCGAATATTATAGAGTAGAAGGCGAGAGAGAGGGAGAGAGGGGGGGGGGGGTAACCTCCACTCGACACAAACTATGTAATTTCGGGACTAACACCTAACACATGGTTCAATTTCATTTAAAAATAATTCGCTTGTGCGTAGGGATCTTTAGTCCCCCCCCCTCTTCCAGTAACTGACTAGTGGCCTTTAGGTTTTATGATATTTTCTCTTAATGGGGTAATCCATTCAATAACATTCTATAACTGTTTTGCGAACTTAATTTTGTTGCCGTAGATATTTTTGACCTGGAATATTTTGAACCAAGGTATCAACAGCCCCAACAATATAAGAAATCCAACTCGATTATAGTCGACTAGTTATGTGGTAGTTATCACTACTATGAACCTATCTGAACTAAAATCGTCAGAATTTTTCTGTTTCCCCACTAAAATATGTTCAACAAAGTCCAGTAGAGCCAGCAAAAATCTCCGTTCTCAGAACAACACCTTCTAAAATATCAAATAAATATATTAACTTATAAAATAGACAACGTATTCTGTCCGATGTTGGACCCCTTCTCTTGAATAGATGACCACGGTCAATTAAACAGTTAACGTCAGTGGGCCGTTTTGATTCTTAACTCATAGCATTCTTGTTTCAAAACCTTGATCTGTATCAATGAATACAACAACCAATAGCGCCTTAGAAGCTGTTCTGCAGTATTAACACGCTTAATTATAAATGACGACATTATCATTATTAACTTTACGTCTTCATTAGTCCAATCATAGCAGATCAGTAGGGCTTTAATTCCCATTTCATTGTCATTATTATTATTGTTATTGTTATTGTTATTGTCATTATTATTATTGTTATTGTCATTGTTATTGTCATTATTATTATTATTATTGTTATTATCATTATTATTAAGTCGTTATGACGACTTTCAATATGCATGTTTATCACAGCCTGGTGACGATATATTCGTCTTCATCAATATCCAGAACAGTGGTATTGTTTCCACCGATATGGTTGTACTCCTCAGTATTCACATCAGTATTGCGACCTTCGATGTGATTGTGGTCACCACTGTCCGCACCAGTGCTATTTTGTTCACCAATATGATCGTACGTATCGTCAGTAACACTGTGAGGTTTGTTGTCTCCAGTATTTTGGTCCCTTGGATTAAATGAACCTACATGATCATAATTACTATCGGGAACGCTCGGTTTGTTAGAGTTATTTCCCTTTAGATGGTCGTATTCATCATCTGACGTCACACCGCTCATTTCGATGTTGACATAGTTGTTTTCTACATCAGAATTAGGGATAGGGGTCGTTTGGATATTTGGTTTGTTCTTATAGTCATTAATAGGACTGGTGATTTGATGTGGATTGGAACCATTTTTATTGACATAAACATCCTTTGCTGGTGCTTGCTCGGATTGTCGCCTGAAACAAAAAGTGCCAAAACAATTATATATCAGATTATGCTTAATCTGTATTCTTTATCAGTCATGTAGGACGGAGAGTCTGGCAAGGAACACACTCTCTCTCTGTAAGGCCTCTGATGGGACTAAAAATTGAGATCCCGATACACGCGGACAGCTGGAATTCTAAATACGACGTAGCGCCGGTATCCTGAAAAATGTCCCTCGTAGCACACTGTATGCCCGTTCATTAGTCCAGTTGGTGCAGAACGGTAAAGAGAGAGAGAGAGAGAGAGCTTAACGTCTACTTGACAAAAACTAGGTCGTTTAGGGACTAACACATGGTTCAATTTTATTTCAAATAATTTGCTTCCGGGAAGCACCTTTAGCAGTTGGACGAAACCGGAGGACCCGGAAAACACCACGAGGCTGGACAGGAGACTTTACTCCTTGTAACGTACAACCAGGGATTCGAAATCACGCCAGTTGACTCAATGACAGACCTTATGATACAGCCAGTGCCGGAGTGGGCCTAAGCTCATTAAAAAAAACTGGGCGTAAGCCTATAAAAAAAGAGAAAGAAAGAAGAGGGTGAGAAAAGAAAAGAAAGATGGGAGGACAGGGCACAGGACTGGAGAAAGAAAAGATAGGAAGCTTTGGTCTGAAATGCTTTGAAAATGGGTTTGCAGTTGTCAATTTTCAAAATTTTCCGCACTTATGTATGTGGACTTCGGCAAACCAGTCCAGCACTGGATGCAGCGCGCACGTGCTAACCATTTGACCACCTCCCCACCACTCCATTTCAATTTATTTCACTCGATCGATTCCAGTTTCCGTTCGTGATAACCTGTTCTGTTGTCATTTGGGGGGTCCATCTGCTGTTTATACCATTTCAGAATTCGTCCACTTAAGATTGTATTTTGACCCCCGGTTAGGTCTAATTATTTTGCTATAAAAACATTTAATAGGACTTGATAAATAAATTAACTGACATAGTGTACATATACGCACCTTTTAATAAAGAATATGAAAGCAGCGACAATAGCAATAACTACTATAGCACCGAGTATTCCACCAACAATAGTTCCTACGTCCTTATCTAAATATGGATACACAAAACAAGGCAATAGTTGTTGTCTTTTTAAATCAATAAAATAACATAAAAAAGAGCACATACACTTTTGCAAATAACAAAAAAAAAAACAAAACAAACAAAAACACGTGCACTTTTGCAACAAGGTTGTTATAAATATTTGATCCATCGGCAGGATGGTGTATGTATTACACAAAAACTGTTGCGCTCCTTGAGGCAGCATATGTTGGGGCCCTTTCTCTGTTTATATGGTAAAATGCGCAACCTTTTATTGACTTAAACATGTGTGTTTTTTATGTGGTTGATAATCCAGTAAAATGTAAGTAACTGTCCAAGACAATCCGTTGTCTCTACAGTACAATCGACGCTTATAGTTAATCTTTGGATCCATTCAATTGACTTGATTATACCGTTGTTGTTAATTCCTCGTAGTGTACGAGTCTTGCCCGAAAATAAAAAAAAAAAAACATGAGCCGATCGATCGAGTTCAGAAAGCATTTTCAGACTTAAAAATTTCTTAAAACTGTTCATCTTACATTCATAAGATATAGTCAGTCCTTTATTGAACTTTTGTTAGAGTAGGCCTTAGCGCCGCTGTCCGGTAAAAATTCCCTCATAGCACATTGCGTATGCCCGTCTTCATTCGCCCAGGTTAGGAGCAGAAGAGTAGGACGTTAAACCCCATTTCATTTCATTTATTGGACCTTTGATGTTTTACTGTATCAAATACATCAATACGAAACAATGTGCAAGGGGTTATAGATCAAAGATATTTCTAATATACAGCGATGAAAGGTTAAATAAATTCTTAACTTAAATCTGAGAATGGTTTGTGACCTCGGGACCTGATTTCTCCTGGGCATTATGTCCCAGAAAGATAGCAAGCTGTATTACTATAGGTTTACCTTGTGTATTGGTGTGAGCAGCTTGGTTAGGTGGTAATATGTTAGTAACAGTCGACGTCGATTTGGTTTCACCTGTTTGTTGCGAGGAGGCAGATACAGCTGAAACAAAACAGAGACATTACACAAAACAGAGACATAATTTTACTATTATGGACCATATTGATTAGTATTTAGCGGCTTTATTATTTAATGCCAGGTTCCCACTATCACCGTTCGGGCTACAATCTGTTTGAAACACAGATCTTACTTCGTTTCGTTTTATAATTCAAAATTTCGTTTTACTTGTCATTACTACACTAGGATCTGGAAGAGTTGTTATCATGGACGTGTTCTGGATGGTGTGAGGGATTAGCCAATGAAAGGGACTGTTACGGCGAACTGTTGGCGTGTTTTGCACTGAAATGTGGGTAATCCACTAGAAACATCTATGTTCATTGGGTAATCAAATGTCAGACATCATAGAATCAAATGCCACTCATATGACATTTGACGCAGCCTATCGTTACAACTTGTTAGATCTTCATGTAGTGTAAGGTCATCGAAAGGACAAAAAAAAAACCCCGAAACGAAATATAGATCAGTATTGTTCCTGCTACGGTTTCAGTCGTGGAGTAACCGTGATGATCCTTTCAAGTCTTATCATATATTGTGGTTAGTCGTGGAAATCGTATTGGTGGTATCGTAACGAGCGTATCTAGATTCAATATAGACAATGGGAATCTAGTATAAAAGTTATCTTCAGTTTACCTTGTGTATTTGTGCGCGGGGCTTGGCTAGATGTGTCTGTCGCAATAGTTGATGGTGAAGCTTGGCTAGATGTGTCTGTCACAATAGTTGATGGTGAAGCTTGGCTAGATGTGTCTGTAGCAATTGTTGATGGTAGAGCTTGGCTAGATGTGTCAGTAGATACCGATGATGGTGATGTAGTATTTGTAGGTGGAGCTTGGTCAGTGTTTACTGTATTGGTAGAGACGCTTGACGGCGATGTAGCTCCAGATGTAGGTTGAGACGAAGAAGACAAATCTGGAATATAATATGCTCGAGATAACGTAAAATTATAACATATGACTGATTTCACATATTTATGGCGGGGTTGGATGGCCGAATGGTTAGCACACGCGCGCTGTATCATAAGATCTGCCATTGAGTCAACTGGCGTGGTTTCGATTCCCCGCTTGTACGTGGCAAAGAGAAGGGTCGGCTGTCCAACCTCGTGGGTTTTCTCTGGGTCCTACGTTTTCCACCCATTGTTAAAGAACCCTATAATGAGTATATTTATAATGCGCTATATCCATAAACCAGGTTTATGCTCAAAGCGCTACACAATTATTATCCCGGTCTCTAGGTAAAGCCTGATTACCTCCCTTTACCCCTGAACTCGTAGAAACCCCAACATATGCTGCTTCAAGGAGCGCAACAGTTTTTTGTGTAATACATACACCATCCTACTGGTACCCATTTACAGCTGGGTAGACCGGAATTCAGGGATAAAGTGTCTTATTCAAGGACACAAGAACTCGGCGCACAATTCGGGTCTTGAACCTGCAACCATTTGGTCACAAATCCTACTCTCTAACCATTGCGCCAAATCCCTCCCTCCCTACGCGCAAGGGAATTATTGAAATAAAATTGCACCATGTATTTTTCCCGAAATGACCTAGTTTGTGTTGAGTGGGCGTTAAACTTCCCTCCCTCTCTCTCCCCCTCTCTCTCTGATTTTAATTTCAACGAAAAACGTGTTACGTACATATTAAATACAAATATATCTGTCAATTTTAAAACATGTTAAAACAACGTTCTATAAACACGGGGAAAAGCAAATATGTATGACTGACAGTGATTAAAGGTTGATCTTACACTTTTGAAATAAAATAAAACCAAGTACGATCAATCCAAACCATTAGACAGAATTCAAAGTCCTAAAAAAACGTTACAGGTAAAATAGTATAATCAGCAAATGGACTGCTCCCCATGTACAAAATACACGACAAACAGTGGTAACAGGTGTCGGGAAGAGTAAGCTTAAATCAATCAATCTATCTGTCAATATGTCATTCATTGCCAAAATAACCTGAACGTGGTGAAACTGTGGTTAAAACGCTCACTTTATGTTAAACCGATGGATGTATATATTATGCCTGATGTGAAAGCGACACAAATCAACGCCAGAAAATAAAGGAAAATAAAGAGTAACACGTTTTTTGTTGAAATTAAAATCCAAGCGACTAGACCACCACAACGGAAATCCCGATGAAGTGCACCTTAGCAATACTGTATTAATAATAATAATAAATGTCTATCATACATCGCCAAAAATAGTGCTGTAGTCCGATTACCTTGTGTATTTGTACTTGTTGCTCGACTAGCTGCGTTAGTAAAAACTGTTGAAGGTACTGTAGTTTCAGTTGTCGACTGAATCGTGTAAGACGAATCTGCAACATAATAATAAATATAATTGGCTTGACACTTGAATGACAGCTTGAAACATGCCAGTAAATGGATATACTGTGTTATCCAGCACATAATTTTGTTCACAATCAGAGGGAGGATATTTATTAAACGGAATGTTTGTGCATTATAAAATAAAATGGGGTTTTACGCCCTACTGGCCGTTTTCTGTGTATATTAAAAGATTCCCAATATAACTTATTTAGTTTTGTTGTGTTTCCAGTCGCCAATAAGAAATGAGGGGTGGGATGGCCTAGTGGTCTAGAGTGCCGCGCTTCGATCTCTAGCTGACCGGTCACCTCTGGCTTGCGGCTGTGGTTTCGAGCCCTGGTGTGAGCGTATGTGGCATGTAGATAGGGACGCCTTCTCAACCTCCTGGATTTCCTCTGGGCATCCGGTTTCCTCTCACTGCTAAAGACTCCTACGCGCAAGCCATTGAATGCCACTACGAGATTACACATTAGTTTATAAAGCAATGAGTCAATATACCCAACAATCACAAAATGTCTCCAAGTTTTCCGTCTTCATTAGCCCAGTCGGTGCAGATAAGTAGGACGTTAAACCTCATTTAATGTCGTCTCCGATTATTACTTCGAAACGTACTACAGGTGTTGCCCCCATTACACTGACATTGTGATTTTTGTTACGTTACAAGCGGGGTTGGATGGCCGAGTGGTTAAACGCATACACGTTAGACCATAAGGTCTTGCATTGAGTTAAGTGGCGTGGTTGTGATTCCCTGCTTGTCTGTACGTGGTAAGGAGTAGGGTCGCCTGTCCAACCTCGAAGGATATCGTTTTGTTACCTAGAACATCTAAAGACCCCTACGCGCAAACTGAATCATAACACACTCTCTCTCTCTCTCTCTCTCTCTCTCTCTCTCAATAAACTTACTGTCTGCAACACACAGATACTCGATCTTCTGGAATGAATGACGTATATTACCAATTCCACAATCTGCAGATGTTTCATTCAAGCCATGATCACTATCAAGAATACACATAGATTCACCGTCACATATATCTTGTAGTTCTAAGAGTAGAGTTTGATTGAGGGGTGTAAAACAATCCCCGGGTAGGTCACTACAACATTTTATATCCCCACAGTTGGAGATACCATTACCAGCACATCCTCGTCTGTATCCAAACCTTATACTAGTTATTGATATTACCAATGATGGTTCACAGCTCAGTGTATGGTCAGTACAGCCATTACCTGGTGTGCCATAGCAAGCTGTACTATTGTTAGCTGTTGGAGCTTCTGTAAAAAACATAATAACAAGCTGTAATGTGGGAGCTTCTGTAAAATAAACATAGTAACACGCTGTTCTAAAGCTAGAAGACTTTGGACTTCAGTAAAATAAAACAAGTTGTACTAAAGTTAGACTTGGACCTTCTGTAAAATAAACATTATAACAAGCTGTACTAAAGCTAGAAGACTTTGGAGCTTTTGTAAAATAAACATTATAACAAGCTGTGTTAGAGTTACCCGTCGGGGTGTCTGTAAAATAAACAATATGATAACGTTTACTAAAGTTACCCGGTGGATCTTCCAATAAAAAACAAATAAATATTGAACTTGTTTTTATATGGCAAATATTCGTCATTAATTTATATAATACCAACTGTTCATCTATTTAGAGACTTGGACCGGAAGTACTGTAACTCAGAAACTGGATGTGGTGTGGTATTGCATCGCCACACAGCTGGCTCAAGCTAACCTGGTACTCAACATTTCAGATTAGAAACAGCTCCGGAACACGCAGACATACATATTAAGTCGCTAACAAATGTATATAGCTGTATTGGTGTAGCAAATCTTGCATTTAAATTGTTTTTTTATATAAGAAATGTTTTAATTTTTAAACCAATCTGATTAAAATACAGATCTATATTTCGTTTCTTTTTTTTTTATCTTTTCGATGGCCTACACTACAAGATCTGACAAGTTATAGTAGGGGTTCACGTCAGGTGTCAAACGAGCGACTTTTGATCCTATGGCGTCAGACATGGATTAATCAATCTGCGTTGACTTTCTATGGGTTTACCCACAGTTCCGCGCAGGAACGCCAAGAAGTCGCCGTAACAGACTGTTTCATTGGCTAACGCCTATTATATAACAAATCTTCCAGATTCTAGTATAGAAAAGATAAGTAAAACAAAATTTTGAACTATAAAATCGTAACGAAACGAAATAGGATCTGTGTTTTAATAGGATTGAATTTGTAGCTATTTTAAATAGACTTTCACAAAGACATACAAACCACTGTTACCTGTTTGTGCCGAGCACAGGCCGGATGTTAAGTACCAAGCCCATAATACACTGTACATCAACATGTTGATGATCTATTCCCGCCAACTGCATTAAACATACATTATGCACGAGCTAAATCTATTTATTATAGATCTTTCTTTAGGCCTGAAATATTACATTAATTATTCACTTATTCAGACCATAATTAACTCTCGATGTCATCGCTAGACTGCGAAGTTTACTGGATTAGGATCCAATCTCATGATAAAATCAATGTTTCATATCGTATCGACTTGAGTAATGACGATCGAGGCTCGTCCTAAACTCCAATCGCTACTTTCTTGGTTCAGAGTAGCTCAATTTGACTGAAATTTTAAGCAAATTCCCTTTGCAGTATCTAGTATCTATTTGTTAACTACTATAGTGAGAACTGCCAGCCAGCTCTGTATCTAATCGCACCTAATATATCTTTAAAATAAGAAACTATTTTCGAGGAGTATGAACTGTTGAATTGAATACGTTTTCCCTGAAATGTTAAGGGGGTTGTATGGCTGAATGGTTAGCACATGCGTGCTGTATCATAAAGCCTGTCATTGAGTCAACTGGCATGTTTTGAATCCCCGGTTATACGTGACATGGAGTAGAGTCGCCTGTCAAACCTCGTTTTCTCCAAGTCCTCCGGTTTCCTCCCACTGCTAAGACCCCTACGCGCAAGCGAATTATTGAAATAAAATTAAACCATATGTTTGTCCCGAAAGGACCTAATTTGTGTCGAGTGGACGTTAAAACACCTTTCAACTCCCCACAGAAATGTTAAAAGTCGAGATATTTCGACAATTCGATATTTTGGTACCCATGTGTACCAATATAAATAATAATGATCAGTGAAATCTAGACACCCCCCACTAACATCGAATGAATAATATATGCTGTTAGACTTAGATTTGATGTTAGTATTTGATCACAAAAGATGCAGCACATGCACTAATTCGGTGGCTAATTGGGTGAAACGCTGGTTCACTAGCCTGGAAGGCGGGTGTTGGATCCCTGCATTGTCCGAAAAAGTTCATCCAGATTTTGCGGCGTAACTCCCCCTTCCTTGTCAGGGGTGGGACAATACTACCTACTACTACCCAATACCACCTCATTACTACCTCAATATCACCATATACTACCCAATACTACAACATAATGATGCAAAATAGACATATCATTTGATTGTTTTCAAAAATATCCTCTATTTATTTTATGATCAGTAGTGGAATACCGCGTTTTATCAGTGAAATAAAAGTGTTATTCCACTGGCTAGCAGTGAAATAAAACTTGTTTTACATAAAATTATTGTATTATCTCTAAGTAAGAAAACGTTTATATTTTCACGAATGCGTAACATTCGTGAAAATATAAGTTTTCTTGCTTAGAGATGAATAAAATATGTTATTCACTCTAAAACGACAAATATCCTCTATATATTACGGGAAATGTGCTTCAAATACGACATCGATACCCGACTGTTCCATTTGCCTCCCTATACCGCCAAAATAACCCCGATATTACCAAATACTCACCAAATACTACCAAATACTACCCAGTATGATCGAATAGCAACCTAATATTGTCAAATAACATCACATTAGTATAATTAATGCAACGAATATTCGATATATTGCAGAAAATTTAAATGTTTACCCAGTTATCCCCCTTTACAACCGATAAATAGATTTTTGATAGCAACTCAGTTTAATCTTCTTAGCTTTGCAGTTGATTTCCAAGACGACAAACTTAGAATAAGAAAACAAGTATGGCGATATATCATATTTTAGTCCCAAAATGACCCATCTCTCTCTTACCGCTTGATAGTGACAAGGCGTTGGGTCGTCTGTCAAACAAGGTGGATTTTTTCTGGTCCACTGGTTTCACGTTACTGTTAAACACCTCTTGGTGCAAGCGAGTTAATGAATTAATACTGTGGTTAGTCCCGAAAGTACCTATTTAGTGTCGATTGTTTGTATGTATTTTAAGATTAATGCTTTAACAAAATGTTTATATTTATATTTTCATGTCAACTAGTAATTTGTTGCATATTCACTTACTGCACGATATTTCATTTTAAAATTAACGAAATTGCAAGTTTCTTTCAAGTGTGTAATTCTCGACGCGACACTCCTCAGTTCATCAAAACTATCATTTACGACCTGATACGACAGCTCTGTCGGTTTCCTTGAAGTTATAAAATAAACCAGAACTTGATTACCCAATCAACAATCTTAACCCCGGTGATTAATTGTAAAGTCAGGTGCGGCGCTCACGCAGTCGATCGACAATTCCGCCAATTGCGATAAAAAGAATTTTGTAAATTGTAATATCATATGTATATTGTATACTTATGTAAATAGAAATTACTGAAAAAATCTAACAGATTTTTATTGTTTTTTTTTTTTTTTTTTTTTTTTGGCGGAAAAATATGTAGCTAATGAATTGAAATGACATATTTGACGGAAACATATATTGCTAATAAATCAAAATGAAAGATTGTCGGGAAAAAAAATACACAGTGAGCACTGCACTGTTACAAAAATCTGTGAAAAATCGGAGAAAATTCCGGAAACAAAAATTACCAGGAAAATTTTATCCGTATTTTGTTTTTCGTGTAATTTACAGAAATTCTCTCAAATAATATAAATTCCATTTTCATATACAGAAAAACATCCTGGTAATTTTAGTTTCCTGGAGTCGAAAATGATCAAAATTTCATTGAATTTTACATTGACTTTATATGCGTGTGCGAAATATCTTTATTTAACGTCCGTTTCCGCCGAAGTGCTATCGCTGACGATATTTTTACGCAACCTTTTTCCGCTAATATAAGAATACCCTCATGGAGAAAAGGGTGTCTAACAACTATTAATGGTCAGTGTTAGGAGCGGTTAGAGGCTTTCAGGTGTAAGTTACGGTATTATCATAGAGACAAAGCGGCTTACAACTGGCCATTCGGTTATATTATCCAGATTTAAGCTTGCTTGGTTACCTGACAATACAACCTCCTTTAACCCGCTAGGCGTAGCAAATTGTTTTACACAATTATGAAAATACTTACATTCTGATTACCGTATGATGAATGAGAACACACTTTATAGATCTTATAAATAATGGAAATTTTTTACAGTGTGGTTAGGTGGAATGTATATTCAAATAGAGCATTACACATTTGTAATAATTAGAATTTGTTCAATAGTAATAATATTCGAAGAACTGGTAAAATTTTGAAATGAGTTTTTTTTTTTTAAAGGTGTCTGGTTTGGTACCGGAATCATTCAAAAGATAAAGATAACGCGTAAATATACTATTCAAAAAAAGTAGGGGATATTTGATTTTTAAGTGTTATCAAAGTCACCTAATGAAACTGACGAAGAAACAAATGACAAAATGAAATGAAGTTCACATTCATCGATTTATTCCAAATGATCGTTAGACTAAGTAAGGCACAGGCTGACCATTATAAGGGTAAAATGATACCCGGGGTCAAACAGCAAAGTTACCACAGCATCACAACAAAGTCAGTAACGGGTAAATCATCCTCTGTTTGACAAACAAGCATTGATCCGACGTGGCATACTCCTAATGAGACGTCTAAGGTCAATTTGGTCCAGATTGTCCCATTCCTGTTGCAACGCAGCAGCAAGTTCTTGGACATTGGCAGGACGTTGTTGACGTTGACGTAACCTCTGTCCAAGCATGTCCCAGACATGCTCGATGGGGGAGAGGTCGGGACTCAGTGCTGGCCAAGGTAATGTGGTGATGTTCTGTTGTTGGAGGTAACCTGTAACGATCCTGGCCCTGTGACATCTTGCGTTGTCATCCTGGAAGATGAAACGGCGGCCATGACGTCGTGCGAACGGCACAACATGGACTGCCAAGATGTTGTCCCGGTAGTACTGGGCTGTAACACGACCTGCAACAACATGTAAAGCCGTTCTTCCAGCAACAGTGATGCCCCCCCCCCCCACACCATAACAGTCTTTCATTTTGGGTAAGCCGACACATATCCAAATTTGTTTTCTGGTCACCAAAACAATTAAACTGATGTTTCCACCCTGGAATTCAATGCCACAATGACTGTAACATTCAAAGTCAGAGTCGTGCAAATCTTGGGTTGGACCCCCGTGATGATCCCAAGCATCACCCGCATTCCACGCGGTAGCTATTGGTGCGTTTGGGCGTCACATGTAACTGGAAATGTTTCTTCTGTTAGGTTCTATAGTGACTTTTTTCGTAGTCATTTACATATTTTAGTATTATGCCCCCAAATCAAATATCCCCTACTTTTTTTGAATAGTATAATTCAGAGGCAATCTAAAATATGTTTATCGGTTGTAAAGGGGGAAAACTGCGTAAATATTTCAATTTCCTGCGAATTATCGACTAGTCTTTGCAATTAATATACTGATGTGCTGCTAATTAACGATATTAGGTTTGTATTTTATAATATTGGGTAGTATTTGATGAGTATTTAATGAGTATTTGGTAATATTGGGGTTATTTTGGTGGAACAGGGAGGCATCGGGGAGTATTTTGTAGTATTTGATAAGTATTGGCAGGATTGGCGTTATTATTTGCTTGATTTCGGTGATATATGGATGCAAATGGAACAGCCAGACAAGTAATATGCTCATCTGTAGTAGTATTTGGTAGTATGTGGTGATATTGGAGTGTTATTCGGGTGTTATTCGGTGGAATTGGGTATCGTTGGGTAAATCGTCCCGCCGCCACGTCAGTGATGCAGGACGAAGGGCCTGACAATGACAAGGACTGGTGTCTAGTCGTTCGGATGGGACGAACAACCAAGGTCCCGTGTACACATTTGCATGCACGTCAAAGACCCATTGTCCATTGTATGGCTCATGTCCGTCTTTATTAGCTCATGTCGAGCCGCTTTATGCCAGTACGAAATCTAAATCTTGTTTTGAATTATTCTAATAAATGTATTTGCGCCTGGCCCTTACTAGCACATTTAGAATAAAAAGAAATAATCATTTGGTGTTACGTGTTATTAAAAATCGAAGGGCCAGTGTGAATAGAATATATTACAGGAAGTAACATCTGGCAGACTACTGTTAAACATGCATTATGCAAGAGCAAAATCTGCTTATTACAAGTCTTTCTTTAGGCCTGAAATGTTACCTAAATTATCAATTAGACATTAATTAACTTATCAAGACCATAATCAACTCTCGATGTCAAGGCCAGCCTTCGATGTAGGCTGGATTACATCCCTATACGCCGCTTAACGGCCATTGATAATTAAATCCCAAAAAGCGGATAATCGAGACTATGTTGTTTATACTAATGATTTTAGTTATGATGACCGAGGCTAAGCGAAATTTTACTCGCTTCGTACTCGGCTCACAGTGGATCAATTTGACTGACATTTTCAGCAAATTACCTTTACACTATTTAGCTTTTAACTATTATAGTGAGAACTGCCAGCTCTTTATCTTATCTCCCATAATGTAACTTTAAGTAAACGGTATCTTACAAATGTAATCTGATTAAAATACAGATCTATATTTCGTTTTGTTCTTTTATACTTTCGATGACCTACACTACATGAAGATCTGACACGTTATAGTGGGAGTTACGACATCAGACATTAATTAATCAGTCAGCGTTGACGTTACTAATGGTTTGCCCACAGTTGCCACTCGGCAAACCTCGACAGATTCTGGAACCTACATCTAGTCTCGGCTGTATGACAGTACGTGATATGTACCTACGCCCATACATTTGCGATGCGGATACCGGTTGTCTTTAACAGGAACACTTGACGCTATTACAAACAAATAAGACATCATGGGTGGAATTATCCACTGGCGGAATTCGTCATACAGCGGAGACTAGATGTAGGTTCCGGAATCTGTCGATGTTTGCCGAGTGCCACTGTTCCATGCATAAATTAAAGGTCGTAACAGATTGTTTAATTAGCCAATCCCTCACATCACCCACAACACTCAGTTGATAAAAACTCTCCAGATCCTAGTGCAGAACAGACAAGTAAAACGAAATTTTGAAATATAAAAACAAAACGAAATAGGATCTGAGTTTTAATCAGGTTGTTACAAATGCGAACCCGAATTTGTCCGTTTTATCGAAAAAATTTTTTTCTTTTTCTTTGATTGGCATTTAGTAATTGAACATATTAACACGAGGTACAATTTTATGGATACACAATTACTGAGTTTGATACTAGGCGACGTTTTGGCGAGGACTCTCTCGTCTTTATCAAACAATTACATATTTATATATATTGATACAATGATATCCAAGGGTAGTTCAGGGGATATAGATTTGATTTCACATACGCACCAATGCTATCTTTGGGGATGGGGGGGGGGTGGCTAGCTGACCGGTCACCCCTGACTTGCGTCTGTGGTTTTGATCCCTGGTGTGAGCGTAGGTGGCATGGAGATAGGGGCACCTTCTCAACTTCGTGGGTTTCCCCCCAGTGCTAAAGACTCCTACGCGCAAGCGAATTATTGACGTAATATAGAACCATATGTTAGTCCCGAAATGACCTAGCTTGTGTCGAGTGGGCGTTAAACCCTGTATCTCTCACTCTCTCTCTCTCTCTGTCTCTCTGTCTCTCTCTCTCTCTCTCTCTCTCACACACATATAAACAGACAACACACTATGAATAACATTATGTGAATGACTTATACACAACGTATAGCTACAATAGAGCCATTGTTTGCTGTTGAATATAAGAAATCGACATTCATTTCGTAACGCCACTCAGACTGACAGAAAAAATCAGGCATTGCGCATATTCACGATGATCGATCATTCGTGTCATAATTATTGTCACACAATAAAATAGCCAAACCTTAAAATAGTTCTATATTTATATATAATAATATATATACACTGTGTACAATCGGGACGGGGCCGTCAGGCCCGTAGCAAGAGGTGGGGGGGAGGTAAGCAGCTCCCTCCCCTGGAACAAATCGGACACTCACTGGGTACATTTACCAAATGGGGAAAGAATCGGTTACCTCAATGGTCGCCTTTGGTGTCCTTTCCATTGGGTGCATTACAAAACCAACGACCATTATGCGCGTCTTGATCCCCCCCCCCGCTAGCTACGGACCCGGTTGTAAGACATAGCCATAACCCGTTCACTTTGAATGTCTGGTGGTGGATGGCCGAATAGTTAGCGGGTCAGGTGCACGTTGTATCATAAGGTGTTTCATTGAGTCAACTATCGTGGTTTCGATTCTCCGATTGTACGTGACAGGGAGAAGGGTCGCCTGTCAAACCTCGTGGGTTTTCGCTGGGTTATTTGCACCCCAGCGGACATCGAGTGGAAGTTAAGTCCCATTTCCTGCTCCTCTCTCCACTGGATTGTAATATTATTTAAGCCAGATTTCTCATTACTTTACAACGAGCTCCGCAAGAATAATTCTAAAGTGAACGAAATACGTTAGACTGACATAATAAAATTATTTAGATGTCTAACCTTACTTTTACAAAGCATATAACACTCAACATGAATCAATAGTAATGCAATCTCATTAACGCTTTACATGTGCTATGGTTCTACACCCAAAGAAATGAAATAATACAGGTCGTAACAATTTCTTGCCTTACCTTGACAAAGAGTATATCATCCTGCCCCATAAAACACTTGGCCTGTAATTTGATAGTGTTCACTTGTATCGCTGTATTGACTAGAGCTGAATATATGATATTATTATATTACATGTTACTTCATCGGTATTCAATTTGTTGTATAAACACACTGCACTGTATTATGTCACGCACCTCTAGTTAAAGCTGTCTTTATTGACCCAGTTAGTACAGGAAATTTGGACGTTAAACCTCAATTTATTGATTAGACAATTTCGTTTCGTTTTTTATACTTTCGATGACCTATGATCTGACTAATTGTTTTAGGAGGTCAGAGGTCATACGAGCGACTTTTTACCCTTTGATGTCAGACAATTTGATTAACCAATGAGCACTGATGTTTCTAATGGATTACCTACCGTTCCTTGCACCTCACACCAAAATCTTGCCGTAACAGACCGTTTAACTGGTTAATCCCTCGCATCAAATAATAAGCAGGTTATATAGCAACTCTTCCAGATCCTAGTGTAGTAAAGACAAGTAAAACAAAATTTGGAACCATAAAAACGAAACGAAATAGGATCCGTGTTATAATCAGACTGGTAGTTAAAGAGACTGTTTTATACTGACAAGACATGTCCACAACATCCTGAATCAAATACTGTTTGTATAAAAAAAAAGATGCAAACTTGTTTAAAGAGATAATTTCATATTTTTAAGTTATATTTTTAAAAAGTATCAAAATAAAGCCTTAATATAGATGGAATCTATAAACAGTCATACCTTGTTAAAGAATAATCCTATTAATCCTATAATTCTCTGTTCCCAGTTGAGAAATTGGCAAAAATATCATTTTCGTCTTCAAATACAAACGTTTGAAGATAGCTATTCCATGGGAGGGAAATAGAAAAACAAGGGAGGTAATTGTGTTATTATTTCCGATGTCAATGATTTTTATATGTGAGAATGATTCTTATGATCGTATAATAGTGAGTCGACAACCTATTCAGCAAAATTTATGTTTTGACTTTCTCAGAAAATATGAAACTCTCGCTTTAATAAAAACTGTGCATATTATTCATGGGTAAAGTATCCATGCATGAATAAGAGTTATGTACAAAAATCCAAGTTAGTGTATACAATCCGGTTTCATTCATATACTGTCTATTCATTGCGGCATGTCTCGGCTATTAACACGTCTTGTGTGATACACGTTATGGCTTTATTACTTCAATTAATAATTCATAAACATAAATTAATCACCGCGCCTTTTGCATTGTAATGACAAAAATAACTTATAAAATTGTTGTTTAATTGATGTTATAGCATTCCTTCTATTGGTTTCAAAACAAATATAAATGGTTGGAGGCGGAAAGGGTACACTGATATGGCAGGTCACCACACTCCTTCTTCTGGTGCAAAACGTTTTCAAAATGCTTAAAAACAACAAAAACATGACATGTACAAATGAAATAAAATAGAGTTTAATGTTCTACTGTTCTGCTGGGCTAATAGAGACTTTTGGCAAGTGGAATTTTCCGCATCCGTATCACGTATCCGTATCGCCACGTGATACGTTGCGTCAAGGTAGTTTTAGAGTTTTGGCAGATTTTCGCGGCGTGTACATATGGGTAACTGGGCTAGCTTAGTCCTATTTACAGCATGATGTCAGTTATCTACCAAGATCTTCAGTACTAGTCAAGTGTCTACTATAACACAACATTTCAGCGTCTAAAAGTAGCAAAAAGTATGGTAAAAAGACGACGATGTTATATGGACCTTTTCCGTATGAAAGCTGTTCGATACGTGCTGCCGTATCCGTGTGCCGTATCACGTATGAGAAATACACAAGCATTGTTGACGTCACACACAAAATCGATACGGATACGCGATACGGACCAGAAATTTACGCTTGCCAAAAGTCTCTAGTGACGACGGACATGCGTACAGGACGTTAAACCCAATTTCATTTCATTCAGGGGCGGATAGGCGCCGGGAACCGGCCCGGACTCCCGTGTCGGAGCGGTCCCTTTAACTGACCGCGGAGCCCGGACGGGGATAGGGTGTGTGTCCGTGGGCTCTCCCCTTGGAAATTTTTGAAAAATGAACGCCATATGTTGACCCTTTCATTAACCAGTTAGGAATATTGAACAAGTAGGAATATTTTCATTGATAAATGTCCCATAATTCTTATATCGAATTCCAACTGCCAGGGGATCTTTTACTTGCACGCCAATGTATACACACGGGGCCTCGGCTTTTCGTCTCATCCGAATGACTAGACACCTATCCGTGTCAGGCCCCCATCCTGCACCACTGACAAGAGAAAGCCACATCGAAAAATCTGGAAGAATTTTCTAGCGAACCAGTGTCTTACCCACTTAGCCACCGTGATACCCAGTAGGGACCGGGGGTGCATAATATCCCATTTCATTTCGACACTACCGGGGGTGATTACCCATGAATGACCATCTATGGAATACAACAAATACCAAATAATTATCATTCGTTTATTTCCACTTCGTTTCACAAAGCACACATAAGAAACACATACGTACATATATTCAGATTTATGGAAACCTTGTTGAAAATCGTTGGTATTCCCCTTTAAACTCATCATTTCTGTTTGACTATTTTTGTATACTTAACTCTACGCATGCGTCGTGGTACTTTATACATAATTAGAGCCTATACTGTAAATTGCAACATGCTTAAGGGTAAATCTTGCGTTTTGATTTGTCAATAAGACATTGTCTATTGGACAATAACACCCCTCTGTTTTAGTAATTCCTTTTAAAATGCTAAAATAGCATGTTACAATGTCGATAAACACTTCTTGTGTCGCATTTAGAGGGATGTTATTGTCCAATAGAAATGTCCTCAGATATTACATTAGAACCTGCGACACTAACACGTCTTGGGTCCTCATGATCCCAGGGCACGTCCATTGGACAATAACACCCCCCTGAATGCGAAACAGGAAGTATTTATCTCCGAAATAATGGCCGGTAAATAATGTACAACAAATACAATAGGTGAAGTCAAAACAGTGTTCCGGTAAGATTGTAATTCGAATTTTTGATCTGAAATAAAATGTTACAGCAAGGTTGATTTTTGGACATAATTCGAATCCTCGCGTTTGACCTTACATAAAATGTAGAATGGAACAGGGAGATAACTATAATGTCATATATTTCCAGCTGGGGATAAAATTACATAATTTCAAATTTTGTTTCCCGTTATCTTAATTTCTGGACTTGTCTCTTTAAAAAAAAACGACCGATGTTGTGTCTGTTGCTGTGTACGTAAAATATCACTTTACCGTTGGAAAATGATCTAAGAGTAGGACGGAGCGCCGCTGTCCGGACAAAATTTCCCCCATAGGACACTGTATGACGTATACCCATTTCAATAGCCGAGTTTAGGAGCAGAACATTTCATTTCATTTCAGTTC
The DNA here is from genome assembly GCA_036850965.1 of Patella caerulea. Classification (NCBI taxonomy): domain Eukaryota; kingdom Metazoa; phylum Mollusca; class Gastropoda; family Patellidae; genus Patella; species Patella caerulea. The sequence goes on along the minus strand of JAZGQO010000015.1, from coordinate 31,835,845 downwards.
GATGAAGTGTTAAGCTATGTTAGAGTTACCGTCCATGAGATGGGACGAGGAAAACACTAACGTGATACTGGATTCACTCCATTTGTGTAATTAAATGCGAAGTTAAAACAATTAAGTAAAATATGTGTTTTGAGAATTAAATATAAAGATTGTTTTATTTTAAACAATAAATATTTTTTTAATTTAAGCAATTACATAAAAACAAATATGTTTCAGTGAACAATCAACTATATAAAAGCTGAACAATTAAACATAAATATAATTTAAGTTAAAATGTATAAAAGATATACAATTAAATAAATGAAATGTTAAAGGGACTATCCCGATTTTAACAGAGTCTCACAAATAAAAGTATGAGTACGTATGAAATTTATGCGCCAAAATATACATGAATGGTGTATTTACCTTGTCTCAAAATATTTAGTCGTTTGGATGTGAGTGTCAAAAGTGTTTATCCGAACACGTAAACCTTTTAAGATTTCGAGTCAATTTGTATCTGTGGGTGACCTAATCGATCCCCGTTCCTTTAGAGGTCTATACAGTGAATAACCCATGTAAGGTAAATTTTAAATACACATTATTTTTTATAAATACAGCTTGGGACACGGGTCTCCATTTTCAGGGTTTAAGTAGTTTGGAAACGTGTCACAAATATTGAGTTAGTTGCTCGGCACTTTGGGGGAGGATTTTAATGGGATATTAACACAAAATTAATCAGTTTTATTCTCCAAAATATTATCGGGATTGGCCCTTTAAAGTTAAACAATTAAATAAGAAAATATGTTTAATGTGTTTAATCTCATCGAAATCATATAATGGACTAAATTTTCCTTCCAAAACGTAATCTTTTTACTAACTTGAACACCAGATTAAACTCTGACACAAACTCAAACACAAGCACTAGCTTTTGATTCTGACCACACCCATTATCTTTAAAAATGAATTCAGATTTTCCAAATCAACTTTATAAAAACAGACACGTGTAAAATACTGAGTAGATTTAAATGTCACACATCTATAAAATATTAGTTTAATACACAATCAGCCGTCAGATGAAACGCGGTGCTAATTTAAAATAAAAGATTGTGGAGAGCTAAACAATGCATGGCTTTTGTGTACAAAGTTAAGACGGGGCTAAACAAATTATCTATGAGATATGGTATTTCTGATTACTTACTGGAAGTGACATACAATGAATACCAGTATTTAAAATCTACAGCCGAACATTGAAATAAAAAGATAATAAAAACTGTACTTCGCGTGGGATCAAAGATATGTTTACGATACTTGTATGTACACAATTAAAGGAGCAGTCCCATTTAAATATGCTTAGAAAAGGCTCAATTGTGAAGAAATAGCAAATTTGCTTTAATGTTCCAGTTTAACATATAACATATTGAATCATTCTTAAAGGGGTTGCGTTAAGGACTATCATTGAGCGACGTGATAATTGCAACAATGAAAAAATACATGTCGGTATATAGAAATGGTTATCCAGGCACTTGAGAATATTGGGGCATTTTTGGGGGGTGGGGTGGGTAAATTGAACCTCTCTTTAAACTGCTTTCGAAATTAGAATTATGAGTTATTTTTATTTGTTTATAAGTTTCGCTTGAAAATTTTGACGTCCATGGCCAATGTTGAAATCGAATCAATTGTTTGTCGACTCAGCTAGCCAAATATGACATTAAGGAAGTACACAAAATGACTTCCGTTTTCATCATGTAAAGCCAATTCAAGTAACACACACGGGATCAAAGCTTTTGCAAACTGAAAGTTTAGTGGATACTGCACAATGAACACATATAGAATTAGACGAAAGATACATTTAATTATAAGACATCACTCATATTGTTTACGACGAGTTCATGCGAGGAGGTTTAAGTGCGTTTAGAAGAAACGGAACAATGTATATACATGTACATATAATTTGACGACAGACGCTTGCATTATAACACACAACTACTTCTTTTTCAAAACTAATTACGAATAACGTTTGGGACTCCGTGGGATTTTTGTTAAGCGCACAGGTGAAGAAGGTGGATGTGCTGTGCGTGCTGGGGAGTTTACGGGAGAAGGATCAATTTTAGTCATGAGCTTTCGTGGTCGTTCAAGGCTGGTTGAGGGCATCTCTTCGGATACATAAATGGTTGGTATAGGGTGGTTCAGGTATTCGGTTTCTACTAAAGATTTACAGTATGGGCTGGAATCAATCATTGACTTTAGTTTACCAACACGATCATAAGGCGGTGGAGGATCAGAGTTATCGTCCCTGAAATGACATTACATTATTTAAACATACGTTATACAAGAGCTAAATCTGCCTATTGCATGTCTTTCTTTAGGCCTGGGGGTCACGGTGGCTAGGTGGATAAGGCGCTGGTTCGCTAGCCTGGAGGTCGGGTGTTCCATCCCTGCATTGTCTGAGAAAATTTATCTCGATTTTCCGGCGTGATTTCCCCTTGTCAGTGATGCAGAAGGATGGGACGAAAAACCAAGGTCCCGTGTACACATTGGAGTGCACGTAAAAGATTCCTTGGCAGTTGGAATTCGATATAAGAGTAGACCGTAGCGCCGCTGCCCGGGCAAAATTTCCCTTATAGCACACTGTATGGCGTATGCCCGTCTTCCATTAGCCCAGGTTTGGTGCAAAAGAGTAGGACGTTAAACCCCATTCCATTTCATTTATTTCTTTAGGACTGACATGTTATCTAAACTATTAAGTAGACATTGCTTAACTTTTCCGTAACATAATCAAGTCTCGATGGCATCGCAAGCCTGCGATTATAACCCGATTTACTGCACGATTAAATCAATAATTGGACAATCGAGGCTATGCTTTTTATCGTACTGACCTTAGTAATGATGATCGAGGCAAGGTGGAAATTTCAATCGCTTAAATCTCGTTTCATAGTGAACCAATTTGACTGAGATTTTCTGTAGATTTTCTTTACATTATCTAGTTTGCGAAAACTGACAATTTGTTATCTAATCTCCCGTTATGTATCTTTAAGTCCACGAAAAATAAAAATAGTGTTCTGCAGTTTACTGAACTGTGGTAGTTTTGTGGTTAGTCCGAACTAATTCAAAGTTACGAGCCTTCCCGAACTGTGATAGTCTTGTGGTTAATATGAACCAATTCTACGTTACGACCCTTCCCGGGGTTTACGCTCATGTGACCTAATACAGTTGGTAACTCCAAGGGTGAGAATGAAAACATTTGGAGCAAGAGCTTTTAGATTTTTGCGCTCCATTAAAATGAAACAACCTTCCTGTGTTCGCCAAAGGTGCTCCTACTATCGGGCGTTTCAGCGTTATATGTAATTCGAAATTGTGTGTAGATAGCGCACAGAGGATACTTTATGTGTTGAATCGGCCATATACAAATGTATTTTTGTTGCTATATATCCCCAATCGACACTAAAAAATGGTGCCACCTAATTTTAATAATTCGCTTGGGCGAGGAGTCTAAAACAGTTGGGTTGGGTAGAGCATCTGGCGAAACCACGAGGTTGAGCAGGCATACCCACTCCTCGCCATGTACTAGCTTCAGATCGAATAACAACAATTGACTCAAAAACAGACCTTAAGATTTAAAGAACATGCTTTCAAACACCCCCATCAGGTGCGGATCCAGGGGGAGGCCCAGGGGGGCTGTGCCACCTCCCCTCCGTCCGCCCCAGTGTGGCATAGTTGATTTTCGTTTTCGTTTGCTTTGTTACTGTTGTAGTTCACATATCTGCTCATATAAACATGATTTTCGCATTATCTCCTCTGGGGACTACCTCAAACCTGATTATTACCCTTTGCCCCAATGTATGGCCCCTCCCTCGACAAAATCCTGGATCTGGGCCTGCCTATCCCAGTACGGATCCATGGAACCGTGACGGTAATAAGTTACAAGGACAAATACGTACTGAATTGAGTAGATGTTATCAGGTGCCAAAGGTGGCCTTGTTTCTGGTCCAGGTAACATCCCTCCTGTTGGCACGTGATCTAATGGCATCTCTGCAGGTTTTCTACGTTGACGAGCTTTGTATCGCACAATTGCTATAATAATAACAGCAACAATGAGAACAGCCACAACGGTGAGTGCTCCTGAGTAATACTTAACGGATTTTAAGTGAAGTCTGGCTCGTCTTTGCGATTTAGTTTCTGAAATAAAGGAAACGTTTAAAATGATTCCTAGTTACATAATAATATAATATACACCCACATTTATTATTTGCGTTGTCTTCTTTAAAGTTCGTAACTACTCAATAAAACACGAATCAGCAGTGGCCCACTTCAATAAATTGGGTGTTGTTATATTACATTACCGTGAAAATGTGGACTTGTGGTATCCAATTTTTAAGATTCAAAAATGTTTTAAATTTGTCCACTTCGACAGTTCTCGATGGCCTCGAGAGCCATTTGTAAAGAACACGGGAAGTCATATTCCTCCACTCAATGTGGAAGTAAGTATTTTCAGCTGTCATGGTTGGTTGAGATATATTGTTATGCAATCGACGCATGCGTTATAGCCCTTAATCCAATTTTCGCTCGATTGCCCCTATTTTGGGGATTGAGAGAATTCTGTTTCGGAACGTTGAATCAACTATCCCCAAGAGGTGGCATATCGATTGAACAAACATTATGCAAAAGCTAAATCTTCCTGGGGGTTGGGATGGCCTAGTGGACTAGAGTGTCGCGCTTCCACCTCTAGCTGGCCGGTCACCTCTGGCTTGCGGCTGTGGTTTCGATACCCGGTGTGAGTGTATGTGGCATGGAGATAGGGGCACCTTCTCATCTCAACCTCGTGGGTTTCCTCCGGGCACTCCGGTTTCCTCCCACTGCTAAAGACCCCTACGCGCAAGCGAATTATTGAAATAAAATATAAACCATATGTTAGTCCCAAAATGACCTAGTTTGTGTTGAGTGGACGTTAATCCCCATTCCTCTCTCTCTCTCTCTCTCTCTAAATCTTCATATTATAGGCCTTTCTTTAAGCCTGAAATGTTATCTAAGCTATAAATTAGACATTAATTAACTTATCCAAACCATAATCATTATTGATGCCATGGCTAGCCTGCTATATTTACTGGATTAGGATCTGATTTGCTGCTTAACTTTCATACATGGCTAAATCAAGAAATTGATAGTCGAGACTATGTTTTCACCGTACCGATTTTAGTAATGATGCTCAAGGCTATAGACATAAATGGATAATCGAGACTATGTTTTTATTGTACAGACTTTAGGAATGACGGTCAAGGCTGGGCCCGAAACGTAAGTAGCTAAAATCTGGGTTCAGAGTGGATCAATTTGACTGAAATTTTCAGCCAGTGCCCTTTATAATATCAGGGGCGAATCCAAGGATTTTTGCAGGAGGGGGTTTGTCAGGTTTCTGTCATCTCTAAATTACATAGGCATACATACAAACTGAGCTTTTTAAACAGAGAAATCATTTTTATACTGATGTAGGATCGCTTTGTGATATAATTTCATTGATGCAAGGAATTATTTTTTATGTAGCTGAGCAGCCCCCCCCCCCTCTCTGGATCCGCCCATGAATATCTAGTTTTAGTGAGAACTGCCAGCTTTTTTATTTAGTCTCCCATACTGTATCTCTAAACTTATACTGTGTTTAGCAGTTTAAATGAAATGTTTCTGTAAATAAGGATGATATTTATTTACCTTTTCGTGTGATAACCTTTACTAGAAAGATACAGTTGGCGATATTGTCTTCGTAATCAGCTGTTTTGTAAACTATGGTATGTTCTCCACGCGTGAACACTTCACCTAGAAAATACAATTACAAACTAAAACGTGTTTCATTTAAAGATGCATTACTTAAAATTTAGATAAGAAAAGAGAGAGAGAGAGAGAGAGAGAGAGAGAGAGAGAGGGAGAGAGAGAGAGAGAGAGAGGGAGACGGGGTTTAACGTCCACTTGATACAAACTAGGTCATTTCGGGATTAACCTATCTTTAAATTTTATTTCAATAATTCGCTTGCGCGTAGGGGTCTTCAGCAGTGGGGGGAAATGGGAGGATCGGAGAAAACCCACGAGTTTGGGAAGGCGACTCTTCTCCTTGTCACGTAAACCGGGAAACCGAAACAACGCCAGTTTAATCAATGGCAGACCTCATTATACAGCGCGCACGTGCTAATCATTCGGCCACCCGACCGCCATGTCGATAAAAAGCTAGTCATTTTTGCAATTATAAATCCATTAAAATTACTTTATTTTACTCACTTAGCCACCGTGTCCCTTATACCATTTGGAGCAGACTAGTGACGAGTTACTTTATTATTAGTAGAATTTAACATACATTATTCAAGCTCTGCCTATTTCAGGTTTTACTTTAGTTCTTAAACGTTATCTAAATCATTAATCAAAATCCAGGCCATAATCAACACTCGATGCCAACGCTAGCCTACGATGTTTACTGGATTAGGATCCGATTTGCACCTCAACTTTCATTCATGATTTAATCATGAAATAGATAACTAAGACCGTGATACTTTATGTAAAGACTTTAGTAATGATGATCGATGAAAGCCGAACATTTAATCGCTAAAATCTCCGTTATGAGTGGATCAATCCGACTGAAATTTTCATCAAATTCTCTTTACATTATCAAGTTGTTAACTATCATAGTTTGACCTCCCACCTGTTTATTTAGTCTCCCATAATGTATCTTTAAATTATTAAAATACCTGGGGTATTTTTAGAATAAGGCGGTATAGCCAGTCCAACATTGTCCTTAGCAACAGGAATTGCCCAGCCGACCCTCTCATCTGTGGAGGTTATATCTGATGGACAGCTAGTGAAGACCGGCGGTTCTCGATCTGAAATAAAAAAAAAAAGCTAATTACTTAACAATACTCTACTTTCTGAAATTTCTTGCGGGAAGGTGGGTAAGTGAGCGAATGGTTAACGCGTGAGAGCTGAGTTATAAAGTCTGTCATTAAGTCAACTGGTGTGGTTTCGATTCAGGGGGTTGACGTGGCCTAGTGGTCTATAGTGCCGTGCTTCGACCTCTAGCTGGCCGGTCACCTCTGGCTTGCGGCTGTGGTTTCGAGCCCTGGTGTGAGCGTATGTGGCATGGAGATAGGGGCGCCGTCTCAACCTCGTGGGTTTCCTATGGGCACTCCGGTTTCCTCCCACTGCTAAAGACCCCTACGCGCAAGTGAATTATTGAAGTAAAATAAAAAACCATATGTTAGTCCCGAAATGACCTAGTTTGTGTTGAGTGGACGTTGAACCCCATTTCTTTCTCTCTCACGGTTTCGATTCGCCGTATTCTTCGGGGTCTTCATACGATGCCTTGTCCATATATTTGTTTTTGTGTAAAAAATGTGTGTGGCGCAGTCCTCCTATCAAAATACAGACACCCCGCACGTGCTTTTACAGTGAAATACGTCACACTAGTCCAATATTTCACTGGTATGATTAATGTACGAATGGCAAGTTGCCTGTACGATTATTTGAAATAAGGTTACGCCAACATCAAAGGGTTATGTCACATCTATATTTAAGTGTTTTTAAACAGTATGATCAAGTATTTATGTGTTTTTAAGCTAAGTATTTTTCACAAAGGAATAATGCTAAAAATGTCAAATAGATATTGAAGTATTCTGAAATTAAAAAAAAATAAAAAAAAATAAACAAAATAAAGAAAAAAACCCCAAAAAACCCCAACATCTAGAAACCCGCTACTGATTCTCCATGCTAAATAGATAATGAAGTCGTTCGAGGCAGAGAGTAAGCTGTTACATTTTATGCTATGTGTGAATAGTTTGGTTTTAAATCAATGCGCCGGATGTGACGTTATGAGGTGAACTGGTATTCACTGTATATGAGCAAACAACGCGCGTGTTATTGTCTACGATATCATCTTAGGTGGAAGTGGACGTTAAACCCTACGAACGAACGAACGTGTTATTGCAGTCTATAATAAATTTAAAGGAGCTAAATCGCTAATATTTGGGGCCCAGCAATTGACACAAATGGGTCGCAAGCCATATAATAATTTAATATGAATGTATATAAACTGATTTACGTTCAATCGTTTCCGTTTTTACAGAAATATCAATTCAGTTATGTTTGGCGAAGTACACCAGAAGTTTCAATTGAATCACAATATATATATATATATAGCGTCTGGTTATTCCAGTCTATATTGTAATTATTGCGCATGCTCACCGTTTGAGATGTAATATGGAGTATACCTAGCCTTGTTCTTTGGGTCCCTAGCTAAAAATGAGTCTGAAACTCCGTATGGTACACGATTCGTATACCAATAGTAAAAAAAATATTTCGTCTTAAATATTGGGTATCAGAAGCCCACCTTTTCCTGGTAAGACCACATCATCAATGTTGATTTAAATTGACAAATAATTTGTGTTTTCAAAGTCGAAGACTTTCGATGATATTGAGTTAGAGACTTCGCTACTTTAAATTGTATACATTTGATCATATGCGATACTTTGATATTTGCTATTGTTGCTGTGATATGTGTTCTTATTTTCATATATAAATACATCTCAGTGATATTCTTTTACTTTGTCTCATTAATTTCACCATGTTTTGACATTAAATTCCATTTCATTTTACTTCAAATCTTCTGATGAGAGTAAAGCTAGATTACATTTTTTTCGGAAAAAATCAAATATTCTCGACTTTACGTATAAATAGTTTAGTTTTAAATCAATACGCCGGATGTGACCTTATGAGGTGAATTGTCATTTACTATATTATAGACACACGACTATCTTATTGTGCTCATTTACAGCAATTGACGTATGGGAGAGAGATAAACGGGGGTGGGGGTAATTGAAGGATCGACTGCAGATTGATATTAAAATTACGTTGTGTTTACGTACTTTTTTGTGCACTTACCCCTGAGTCTGATCTGGAAAGAACACGTAGCTCGATTTCCCGCAACGTCAATAGAACTAGTAGCTAATACTGTAAAATAATTAACTCCGTCCGGACCAATAGTAAACGTTGTGGCAGAATAAGTTACGTCCAAGTCGCGCATTAAATAATCCTGAGACTTTAATTTGATTGGTAAATGAACTGAGTTGGAATCAGCTGGTAGGTCGATCTGAATGTTGGTTGCTGGACAGTTAGTAAATTCCGGCTCTGCAAGAACAATATGTAAAAGAGCTAAATCGCGCAAATATTCTGGACAGATGAATGTATATGAATGTACATAAACTGATTTACATTCAATCGTTTCTATTTTTACCGTAATTTCTAATCAGTTATGTTCGGCGAAATACGCCAGAAGTTTCAATCGAAAGGCAATCTCTAGCGTCTTGTTATTCCAGTCTACATTCATGGTATTTTTTTTGTGCGTGCTCTCCAGATAAGAATATCTATATGCGATATCACTAGTAGATAAGAAGATAGCGTTCCCGTTTGACACGGGGGGTTGGGATGGCCTAGTGGTCTAGCGTGCCGCGCTTCGACCTCTAGCTGGCCTGTCACCTCTGGCTTGCGGCTGTGGTTTCGGGCCCTGGTGTGAGCGTATGTGGCATGGAGATAGGGGCGCCTTCTCAACCTCGTGGGTTTCCTCCGGGCACTCCGGTTTCCTCCCACTGCTAAAGACCCCTACGCGCAAGCGAATTATTGAAATAAAGTTAAAACCATATGTTAGTCCCGAAATGACCTAGTTTGTGTTGACCGGACGTTAAACCCCATTTCTCTCTCTCTCTCTCTCTCCCGTTTGACACGACTCGTTCTTCGAGTACCTTGTTATAAATGACGGTGAAACGCATTATGGTACACGATTCGTGTAACAATGGTAAAATGTGTAGTTTAAATACACTGATACTCTCATGTCACTCTAAATACACCCAAACCCTCAGGTATGTCACTCTAAATACACCCATACTCTCAATACATCCATACTTTCATGTATGTCACTCTAGATACACACATACTCTCATGCCACTCTAATTACACCCATACTCTCATGTCACTCTAGATACACACATACTCTCATGTCACTCTAATTACAACCATACTCTCATGTCACTCTAAATACACCCATACTCCCATGCCACTCTAAATACACCCATACTCTCATGCCACTCTAAATACACCCATACTCAAATGGCACTCTAATGACCTACATACTCTCATGTCAAACTAAATACACTCATACTCTCATGTCACTCTATATACACCCATAACCCCCTCTTACTCTAAATACACCCATACTCTCATGTCACTCTAAATACACCCATACTCTCATGTCACTCTAAATACACGCATACTCTCATGTCACTCTATATACACCCATACTCCCATAGCACTCTAAATAAACTCACACTACCATGTCACTCTTAATACATTCATACTTTCATGTATGTCACTCTAGATACACCCATACTCTCATGTCACTCTAAATACACTGATACTCTCGTGTCACTCTAAATACATTCATACTCTCAATTCACTTTAAATACACCCAAACTCTAAATACAATTATGGTCTCACGTCACCCTTACACCCGTACTTTCACGTCACTCTAAATACACTGATACTCTCATATCACTCTAAATACACCCACGTCGCTATAAATACACCGCAAATGCACCCTGTGTCACTGTAAAGATACTCACACACTCGTGTCACTCTAAATACACTCATCCTCTCATCACGCCACTCTCGTTCTTCTCCTAGGGGTTGGGATGGCCTAGTGGTCTAGAGTGCCGCGCTTCTACCTCTAGCTGGCCGGTCACCTCTGACTTGCGGCTGTGGTTTCGATCCGTGGTGTGAGCGTATGTGGCATGGAGATAGGGGTCCCTTCTCAACCTCGTCGGTTTCCTCCGGGCACTCGGTTTCCTCTCACTGCTAAAGACCCCTATGCGCAAGCCAATTATTGAAATAAAATTGAACCATATGTTAGTCCCGAAATGACCTAGTTTGTGTTGAGTGGACGTTAAACCCCATTCTCTCTCTCTCTCTCTCTCTCTCTCTCTCTCTATCTCTCTCTCTCTCTCCCCCTCATTCTTTTCGCCGTTATATTTTTCAGTGAATGCGAAGATGAATTTTATCTAATTTGAAATACGAATATATACATATGTCACAACGCACGATGATCCTATTCGATAACTATGTATTAGGAGTTTACCTTTATATTCTTCCAAAGGTATTTGAGCAGCGCCATCTACAGAAAAAAATATAGTCATACAAAAATATGATAATACAACAGATACATGGAGAACGCTAGATAGGAGACGATCTTGCACATTTTGGCACATATGACATCATATGTGGATTGTGAGTTAGGGTTAGGGCTAGGACCTGACGATTTTGTCTCGAGATGTAAACTAGGCTAGCCCCAATCGTAACCCTGGGACAAGCCTAACTCTTACTTAACCCACAATCCACATATGACGTCATAATATCTGCAGGACTGTCTCCGATGTAGCGTTCTCGAGATACACATCAACACTATAGAATATTGGATGGCCGGAGAGCACCAGTCTCCAAATAGATCACGTTCCTGGAGCAACGACTGTGAATTTTACAACATCTGAATGTTGCTAGATTACTTCACAATTCCCGAACTTTTAGCTATTTTATCTACAGACACGTTAGACTGTCGTCTGTCAGTAGCTATCGTTTCAAAAAAATTCTATAAAATGGGTTTAGTTGTAAAGTCACACATTAGTAAAATGTGAATTTATATGGATAAAAAGCCGCCTTCCCGCTTCTAGAATGTCCCAGTTTTTATAAACGAGACGTCGCAAGTTTCTATTCGCGCCATGAAGTTTATCAACCATTATTTACACCTGATGCATATCATTAAAACAAACAACCAATCAAAAACACTCTAGAGCCAATTTGACCTCAAGTTCACAGGTCAAAAGGTGAGTCGAGTTAGCGTGTTTACTTTAAGACGATGTAAGTGCCTTATCCACCTCGTAGACAAAGATTGTGGAAAGCTGATTAAATTTACAGATACCAGTTGGAATAAGGTTGTTTTAAGTTTTAAAGAATGGTCTAATCTTGATGGAAACGAGCTAAAAGTGTGCCAACAATATAAAGATGTATTTGATGGGAAGTTTATCAACTAAATCAAACTAAAATTGAAAGTAGAGTCGCCATTTTATTTTTCAGCGAAACACAAAATGATAGGCGGATTAAATTTTATAGACACCTGTACTCATCACAAATGATCGGGACTGTACAACGCAACGAGAGCTTACGTCCGTATATATTATTTCTTGTTTGTTGTCATTGCTGTGTGCAAGTTACGATAAATAATAGTAATGTTTGTTGACGTTCACATTGTAGGCCTAAATATAGTCTCGTTATAATTAGTTCATATAGGTTTGTTTTAAAATCGATAGCATTCACGCTAGCCTTTGGTTTTATTTTATTAACCCCAGATTGTCTAAGTGTCTTTTCACAAATCAAGTGCAAACAGGTGGCTGTGTCTTATTGTTTTTCATAAAAGAAAAGTAATTTTTATTATGGATATTTGTTGCCACCTAAATTCTTCTCTCAGGTTCTAATTTGCTTATTTTGTTTATGTGTGCAATAAAATTAGGACTCAGTATGTTTGTATTTATAGGGAATAAAGATGATGCACTATGTGACTATGGGTTTATGGCTATCATTCAAAGTGTTATTCGAGATTCACAGACAGACCAAAGATTAAACGAGCTACTAAAAGAGTTGCATTAGGCTACAGTCTGGTGAGAAGCAAACGAGTGATGAGAGTCAATCCACCTCTAGACAAGGTTCTGTCCACCTGCGAGGACATGTCTTTCCTCCTGTGCATTATCTGCAAAAAAGTGCCTTTGTTCTACAGGTGTCAGAATAAGACTGTCTCTATCTGATAAGCTGGTTTTAGCAGAAATTAAAGATGGGGGTTAGTTTTTATTATTTGTTCAACTGTTGTGATTTAATATTGTCCCCCCCACCCTCCTTTCCTGGCTATGCACAGTGTTACCTAGTGGAATAGGCCCATCGACCCTCCTCAGCGTGTCGTAAAAGGCGTTTATTGGGGAGAGTGGTCGGGTGGCCGATAGGTGTTATCTATCAGTCTGTCATCAATAGTCGAGGGTACGAGTCTCATTCTCTGCGATCTCAGTGAAAACGTGTGGGAGTAGCCTATCCGAACACGCAGGGTTATGTACATGTATTTACCAGGTCTGCCAAAAGTTGTCTAGTTCATTGTTAAAAGTAGGTTGCTCCATACAAAGCCTATTATACACATAAAAACTGTTGCATAAAGAATTTTATGGGGTTTTTTATTTATGCATATGTAACCAGAAAACGAATATGCATTCTACTTCTAGTTGGTTTATGATATCCATGATATTTACAATTTTCCATATCTTTTTAGGGCGACTTAGAGAAGCAGCAATTAAGAAAGAAGATGAAACCATTCTCAGGCACATCAGAGATAAAGACTGTGTTGCTGTTGAAGTTAGGTACCATCTACGATGCTACAAGGATTATGTTCGATTCCCAACAAGAAAACCCACAGTTCAGTCGTCAGGGTGAATTTATTTCATACTTGTAGTAGTTGTTGTGTCCTTGTGGCTTGTTGTTATATCTATTTTATATCATAGGCCTACATAGGCAACTAGTGGGTGGGAAGGGATTTATATAGCCAAGTGGTTACAAAAAGGTCTGTCATCAATGGACTTGATTTCGAATTCCATTATCAGCGACCTCAATGACAAGGTGTGGGAGTAGCCGATTTATTCTATACTCTATAGTATAAGTAGTGCTGGTATATTTGATGGCAAGTGAATTGGCACAAAATGACTAGATTGTGGTGTCCAAATGCACTAAAACATCCGTTCTAAGAATGTGTCAACATTTTTTATTAGCACTTTTACTAGTTTTGAAATGTTTTAAATTACACTACACAGACATGATTTATATCTATTTTAACCTTTAAAAAAAATATATCACTAGATAAAGATGAATAAATATGTACATACTTTTCCATTTTTTGATTTTAGTATTTTGTTTAACTGTTTGTTTTACCTGTATTTTACATACTAACTACATGTATAATATTCAACTACTTTATGTCCAGATTTAATTGAATTATTATTTTAACAAAACAAAGGGTTTTCTGTATTTTAAACTAGTTTTGAAATGTTGTTTTTAATTATAATACACAGGCATGATTCATATCTTTAAAAGATAACCAAACAATATATCGAAAGATAAATAAATGTGTAAATACTTTTCCATTTGTTGATTTTAGTACTTTGTTTAACTGTTTTTATATTTTTTTATATTTTATATTTTAACTATTTAAGCATTAATTATTGCACAACTGTTACAGCAACATTTAAAAAAATTATTGATATAACAGTTATTAAAAATGAAAAAAATGTTTTCTGTATTTTAAAAAAATATTGATATTGAAATGTTGTTGTAAATTGCAATACAAAGGCCTAATTTATATCTATTTAAACCTTTAATACTAGTCATTACATAAAAGATTAATGTTTTAAATTTGTTTTCATTCTTTGTTTGGTGATAGGGTGGGTTGCCAAGGAGAAATTTAGTCTTTGTTCAATATTTATAGGTCATTTATGATACGAGTTATCTCCCCTTATACCTTTTTACCTGGGACCCCTCTTTGAAATATCACGTTTATGTATTGTTTTTTGGTTGAAATCAAATATGTCTATGCAATTATCAAATTTATGTATGATTTCTGATAATAAATTAAATTCAATATCAATACAGTGACGCTGTATTTTCATAAATAGACAAAAACATGCTACGATGTGCAACATTACTGCTTTGTGGGCGCTTATAATTGGTCCTGTGCATATACAAATTGAGATATTTCCATAATTTTTTTTTCAAATGTTGCTGTGCATTTGGGCAGTACACACGAAAAAAATTACTCACCTGCAGTAATTTTATCATCCAAAATCACGACGTCAAAGTCATGTTAGACAAGCATGATAAAGTGACCGAGACCCTGGGTAAATGGGTAATATTTTAAAAACTGGCAATATCTGAAGGTGGGAATATGGATTTTCCATCACTAGAAACCTTGTATTATAAGAAAATGGCAACATTTTTTAGACCCAGGGGGGGTGCAACAAAAATCGATTTTTAAGCACATTTTCCCTATACAGACGACAGTCTACGTGAACAGTGATGTCCAATCAGAGATTGTACCATATCGAACCTTGACATGGAACGAACCTTGAACTTTGCAACTCGATTATCGCGGGTAGGCATTTTAGCTTGCAAGCGCGAGACTTGCTATTTCCGACGATCGAGGAATCTGATAGGCTCAAAACCTGGGCTTGTATCCACTCGGAATTGCTGGAAGGCCTTCTTGATAAGATGCACATAGTTAAAGCAAGATCAAGCCTTCTATTAAAGCTGCACATCGACAGGGCACATGACGATCTATTCGCACATGGATTGAAACTTCCCGAGGCAGTGGATAAATTCTGGGAACTTCCGGTTCGTGACACTCGGCAAACCTCGGGAGATTCCGTAACCTACGGAACCTACATCTAACCTCGGCTGTATAACGAATTCCGCCATATTTGAACTACTTTAAAGATCCCGAATGAAACATAGCTGCGCCCATACCGAACACAAATTGGCGACCTATTTGGCTAGCGACCTACTCGATCGATCCAGCTGTAAGATAATGACGCAATTACACTTCTATATTCTACTTTCATTTGATAGACATAATGTTGGATTTTATTGGTTGATAAATAGATGAGTTAATTCGACTGTTGTCTTTATTCTAAATAGGTTTCCAACGAACAGGTTGCAACTCGATCGGTCGAATAGGTTGCTAGCCGAATAGGTTCCCAATTTGTGTAATAGCGCCAAGTTTTCCTGTTAAAGTAAACCGGTAGCCGCATCGCAAATGTATGGGCGTAGGTACATATCACTTACTGTAATACATCCGAGACTAGATGTAGTTTACGGAATCTGTCGAGATTTGCCGAGTGGGTTCGTGACTCATCTCTTACAAACTATGTGGCATAAAGAAATGAATTGAAATGGGGTTTAATGTCCTACTTCCGGTCAATTCCTGAACCTCCTAAGGCAGTTGGTTGGCGCAATATAACCCGGTTGGAGCTAACGTGCCATTAAACAACATTTCATTCATTCCTAAGGCAGTTGGAATTCGATGTGTTGAACCGCTGTTAAGGCAGACTTTCCCGCATATCACACTGTATGTCGTATACCCGTCTTCATTAGCCCAGTCGGAGCAGAACAGTAGGACGTTAAACTCCATTTCATTTCATTTATGATTCTTTTGTTTACTGTTACATACGTACCTATACATGTATCACAGCAGTCAACTGATATCAAATTAACACAGTAAAAGTGAACCTCGGGACAAGGGATATAGGTACAAGAAGCTCCGCCATATTCCCTGTAGTTGTTAGGGTCAAAACACGTGCAGACCAGGCACGCCGTTGGTTGAAAAGTCTCACCCAGATAATATTTAGTGTTATTCCAGCGGCAGAAGTCGTCAGTGGGTGTCATGCAGGCCATTCCACATCCGGTAGAGCAACATTTGTCAATGCCAATACAGTCTATGTCATCGTAACAAGTATCGACACACACGCCAGCATTTACTATCATCGAACTGTGCAATTGGGGACAATAACCAGGCTTTTCTTCGTAATTACCTAAAATAATCACAGCAACTTGTAATATACATTAAACAAGGGTTAAATCTGCCTATTGTCGGTCTTTCTTTGGGACTGAAATGTTATCTAAATTTTTAATTTGACCACAATCAACTCTCGAAGTCATCACTTGCTTGCGATCTTTAATGGATTATGATCCGATTTGCTGGCTAAGTTTCATTCGTGATTGATTTTGTGAATGATGGTTGGAATATTAAAATTATGTAACCCAGGCATCCCAATTATATCTATATGTCGCAATATATGTAACAATGTAGCTCTAATCAATATATGTTAATGTCAGGATTTTAAGTTAGGACAGGGTGACGGGATATCCTAAGTTAAAATTGATCTTAGTTAAAATTGTCGTTAAAATGGGTTTGTGAAACGCCACTATAGCTATTTTAAGTTAAGATTCGATTTTAACTTACAATATTATTTTAGTGCATTTAACTAAAATGCTTAAACTCGTTTTGTGAAACTCATCTATCTTAAGTTAGAATGAAATTTTAGTTTAAGACGATTTTAAGGAGATTTAAGTTTTTGTGAAACAGGGCCCTGTATCATAATCAGATTGGTTGTCGGGTGATTAGATGATAGTAAAATCCAAAAGGAAAGACACTATGGTCCTGGTTCAGCAGTTGGTGGGGGGGCAGGAGGACCAGTTAAAAATCCACGAGGTTTGACGGGCGATTGTAGTTCCTGTAACACACTAGAGGGGAATCATCGAAACCACGTCATTTGTTCAATGACAATCCTTATAATATAAAGTGCAGGTGTAGGGGTGTTTAGCAGTGGGAGGAAACCGGAGTACCCGGAGAAAACCCACGAGGATTGGCATGCGACCCTACCCCCTGTCAATCGCTAACGGGAAATCGAAACAACGTCACTGGTTTCAAAAACAAATCTTATGACAAATATTCTGCCCCACCCCTCGATTCCGTAAGTAATTCGATACATACTATGTTGACAATAACTACCACTGTATTCTTCTGGACATAAACATGTCGGTCCTGACCACTGAGAACCACTCACACAAACACCACCATTTATACACGTGTAGGGACATTTGGCTGCAATGTATAGTTTAATATCATTGATTATTTATACAAACACACATAGAAAGATTGACACGCTAATAGTAAGTGTGTGTGTGGACAGCACTACCTGCAAAACAAAAATCCACAAGATAAACCTGCGGACAAGACAAAAACCAGACATTGCAAAAAATGGATTCGGTGGCCAGCCGTAAGTATCAGTGGGGAAATATGCCCACACAATAGCTTTGTATTAACTGCAGCTTGTCCGAAAAGAAATCTTGGATGTTGATTGTTGATCAACTTTGATGACTCCCAAACGGAAAGTCCCAGAACTCTTTATAGCAATAGGGTTCATCTTGCGCCAGAAACTGTAGCCTCTGTCATATGTTGACAAGATTGTGGTAAAGGGGGATAGGTCTGAAACGGAAAGTCGCTTAAAGCTGAATATCGATAAAGCTTGTCATCTCATGAGCTACAATGCTGCAAACCAAATTTGAAAAAAAAACTTTGTTAAGAAAAAATGCTAAACATCGCGCTTATAATGTTTGGGCAAACGGGGGCATGCCTTGCAGATGTTTGAAAATCGCTAAAGCTCATCCTCTCACGACAACGCTATTTCAGATCAACATCTGAAAAGAATCCGCCAGAAACTGTTGCTTCTATCGCGTTCACAAGTCAGTTGTTGATAGACTGGCGGACCAACGGACAGGTTGACGATATAATACGACCATATGGGAGGCCACCGAAGAACCCAGGTAGAATAGTTAGCTGATGAACCTTTTAAACATATAGTAACCTCCACAAATCATTTGTTGATCAAGTTTAGACAATCTAATTTGAGATACCAGACAGGGGGGGGGGAGAGATGCGGTTTAACGCCCACTAGACACAAACTAGGTCATTTCGGGACTAACATATGTTTTATTTCTATTTCAATAATTCGCTTGCGCGTAGTGGTCTTTAACAGTGGGAGGATTCAGAGTACCTGGAGAAAAACCACGAGGCTGGACAGGCGACCCTACTCCTTGCCACATACAACCGGGGGTTCGAAACCACGCCAGTTGACTCAGTAGCAGGCAGTATGATACAGCGCGCACCCTTTCATAGCCATTCGCCCCCTCCCCCCGAAAGATACCAGAGAATACATACGTATTTCACACTGCGCCCCTTCATAGCCATCTTTACAGACACATCTGGGAGCTCCATCAATAAAATCACACAATCCATCATTCTGGCAAACTGGGTAGCATAAGACTGAAATAATAAATACGATATTAGTATACTAACAACCAATTTGTCCAGATGGAACAGAAAAATAAAACATTAAAGCCCTACAAACCCCATATGATAGTAATATTACCATACTAACAAACGCTATTTTACTAATATACTACCATACACCGGGGGTCGGTTGCTCAAAGCTCTGTTAACGTTTAATGATCTGTTAACTCTACTTTAACGAAGGAAAGGAGTGTTGTTGGAAGCCCTGTTAACTTTAACGTGTCTTTAACTTGCCGTTATTGTTAACGGAGATGTTGGGCTCCGTTATATGTTTAACGGCGGAATTATTGGGCTGTACCATAAGTCATACATGTAGTGTAATTTTCTCTAGAACGTTGTATAGGGTTGGGTGTAGGAGGCTATTCCATTTTCTATAGGATGAAATTCTATAGTATTCTCAAGAATTTCGGGGGGGTCTGTAGAAAATAATGGCCCCAAATATTCTGTAGTAAAAATCCCATAATTTTTCATACAGATTTATGCTAAAATGTCTAAAAGGAAAAATAAATACTCTATAGTAAAGTCTCTTTTTGTCTTTAATCAAGTTTTGTGAACAGGCTGCCCAGTTAGTTGTCCCTCTGTCTTCAGTTTCCTGTTAAATCTAAATTTAAGATTCAGCCAATGGACAACAGTCTTCTCTTGGATTAACTTTGATGAATCTGTTAACTAACGGATAATGAAATTGACTTTCCAGCAACAGAAATTTAATGGACCGCTAACAAACGACAGGTTAGCAAGATAACTACCCGTTAGAGTTTAACGGACCATTAAAATAACTTAGTTTTGAGCAACCGGCCCCAGATAACTAACGAGCAAAATATTTATAGTGTAGCAAACGCCAGATTACTAACAAACACCACGTAGCAAACACCAGATTACTAACAAACACCACATTACTAACATACTAGTAAATCGTATATTACTGACAACACAATATTACTAGTTATTTACTATTACTAACAACCACTATATTACTAGTATTCTAGCAAATACAATACCAAACTGATCCCGCAGTGAATATTCGCTTGGCCGTTCGCTTGGCCGCTACAATCACTGATAAGCATGACATCGACGAGACTTAATGAGTTCGCCATATTAACTTTTTTACTCCGACAAATTAAATTCTCAAACATTTTTTTGAGGCATAAGAAAAATAAATAAAGACGTTTGAAATATTTCCTATTTAGTGTAAATGGGTATTAAAATGAGTAGGCCTATTAACTTTTTTACTCCGACAAATTAAATTATCAAACATTTTTTTTTGAACTATAAGAAAAATAAATAAAGACGTTTGAAGTATTTGTAGTTTAAAAATATTTCCTATTTAGTGTAAATGGGTATTAAAATGAGTAAAATGTATCATTTTGCCCGAAGCAGTTAGGTGTTTTGTAAACAATGCACGAACCGTTGAGCCAATGACTGACGCCCCGTGAAGTCAAAGTACGTGTTGTAAACAGTCATCTGTGACAGAGATAATTCGTAAGTAATTCTCTGTGAAACACATTAATACGATACTATTAATATACTAACCAACACCAAATTATTGCATTGTCCAAAATACTTAGTACGTGTCGAGTGAACGCTAAACCCCATTAACTTACATGTTTCGCAATGTCGACCAGTAAAGCCGTGCCTACAAACACAAACCAGTCCATCTTGTGTATTCATCACTGTACCTCCGTTATAGCACTCCAGTGTTACCGGATCCAGAGTTTCTATACGAAAACAAAATAGAAAAATTTCTTCTTTAACGTTGCATTATAAAATAAAAACCAAGTACGAACAATCCAAACTATTAGACAAAATTCGAAGTCCCTATAAAACGTAATAGGCAAAATAGTGTAATGGACTGTTCATGTAAGTTTGAGATCAACAATATAGAAAAACGGTAGGGTCCACTACTCCCTTGGCAAATTCAGGATAAAGAATATTCGATTTAATGCATTCAAGGAAAAGTCTGGTAGACAGAAGTTATCAGTAGTGGAACTATTTCTAGATTTAATATAGACCCCCCCCCCATCTCCATTAAAGATTGGGGGTCGGGTGGCCTAGTGGTCTAGAGTACCATGATAAAATTTTATTTCAAGCTAATTATTGAAAAAAAATAAAAAACATATGTTAGTCCCGAAGTGACCTAGTTTGTGTCGAGTGGACGTTAATTTCTCTCTCTCTCTCTCTCTCTCTCTCTCTCTCTCTCTCTCTCCCTCTCTCTCTCTCTCTCTCTCCATTAAAGATACATTATGTAGGAATATATTGCAAATTTCAGTCCAAATTCTTTATAGTCTTCGCGGTTCCCCCTTGATGCAGGGTGGAGGGCCTGATGAAAACATGGTACCACCTCTCGTTTCAGGAGTTTATGCACATAGCTGAGGCGTTTATGTCGTAATTTAAAATATTATTTCAAAATAATTCAAAACATGGCAAAGATATTGGGGTTTATATGAAAGGACAGTTGTTTCGTCGTTCGGATGAGACGAAAACCCGATGTCCGTGTGTACACCGCTGTCCGGGCAAATGTTCTACTTACTGCTTCAAAGCTGGGCTAATGGAAGACTGCCATACGCCATACAGTGTTCTATGAGGGAAATTTTACCCGGACAGCGGAGCTACGTCCTGCTCTTATATCGAATTCCATCTGCCAAGGGATCATTTACGTGCACGCCAATGTGTAGACGGGATCTCGGTTTTTAGTACCATCAAAACGACTAGACAGCTGTCCTGTCAGCCCCTCCGCTCTACATCACTGACAAGGGGAAACCACGTCGGAAAATCTAAATGAACTTTCTCGGCCAATGCTGGGATCGAACATCCGAGTTTGTTCAAACCATCAAAACAGACAAAATTCTAAGTCCTAAAAAACGGTATAGGCAAAATAGCTTAATCAGCAATTGGACTGTTGACCAGTACAGAATACACGACAAACAGTATTATTATTCCCTAGCAACGATAAGTAATTATATACATATATAGTCATCCTAATAATTACCATGTTATAATATTCATTACAATTTATGATATGGACAAACACATTTTGGTATATTACATGTCAGGTATATATAATCTCCATTATAAAAAATACATTATGTGATAATAGATAACGAGTTTGTAGTTCTCACTATAATAGTTAAAAAATAGATAATGTAAAGGCAATTTGCTGAAAATTTCAGTCAAGTTGATCCATTATAAACCGACAATTAAGCAAGTGAAATTTTGGCCGAGCCTCGATCATCATAACTGAAGTCGGTACGGTAAAAAGCATAGTCTCGATTACCAACGTAAAAATTAAATCGAGAAGGAAAGTTATTCAGTAAATCGGGTCATAATCCACTAAAGATCGCCGTCTAACTATGCGATAGAGAGTTGGATTTGTTTTTGATATGTTAATTAATGTATAATTAATGATTTAGATAACATTTCAGGCCTAAAGAAAAACCCGCAATAGGCAGATTTAGCTCTTGCAAAGTGCATGTTTGATAGGATCTATAAAGTGTGTTGTTATTCATCATACGTTTATTGGATTATAAGTATTTTCATAAATCTACAAAAAAAAATATATGTTTTGATTTTCACGTTTTATTTTTTCGTTTGTTGTCGTATTTCGACATTCGTACTCAAAGACTAACATTTATTTCTTTTAAAGGGACAATAACATTCTTGCTGGCTTGGTAGCTCCAGAAAATAAATAATACCCTTATTCTAAGTACTGGATGTTTAAGTGTCCTACCTGTTGTGTAAATTATCCATTACAACCTATTTTACTTGTCCAGAGGGTTCGAAAATATTTTAAAATCAAAGTCACATTTGAAAAGGTTTACGTTAGACTTTTCTAATCAATTGGTTGAATTTTTCCAATTTTTTAAAATAGGTGTGTTAAGATGAAATTTATATCATCATTTAATTGGAATATTCTAAAATAATACGATTTGTTGACCAGAATGAAGATTGGGACATATTATTCAGTTACAACAAGAGTGTATTTATCAGCTTTGTAAAATGTAGTTTTGTTTAATTTAAATGTATTTTAATATACAGATAAAATTCCTTAAAAGAAAAATAGCATACATTTACATTTCATCAGCAAATAGTAAAATGTTTCTATTTCAGTTGATAATTTATTTCTCCTTTACTTTGAAAAATATTCAATTGGAAAGTGATTTAGGGGGAAGATTCTCGATGTTTTGCAATTTATGGAATTTTGACTTCTGGAAACAAATATTTAACAAAATTTTTGTTCCTCTATTTGAAAATGGAATTCAAGTGAAATGAAGAAATTTCTGAAAATTACAGGAGAAAAAAACACAAATAAAATTTTTGTAAAGTGAATATAGTATACATGTATATGTGAACTGTTTGTAAAATGAAATGTAATGTTGTTTAACGTCCTAGAGGAAATGAAGTGAAATGAAATGGAGTTTAACGTCCTACTCTTCTGCACCTGACCTCGGCTAATGGAAGACGGGCATACGCCATACTGTGTGCGCTGAGGGAAATTTTTGCCCGGCCAGCGGCGCTACGGCCTACTCTTAGATCGAACTCCAACAGCCAAGGGATCTTTTACGTGCACGCTAATGTGTACACGGGACCTCGGTTTTTCGTCCCATTCAAACGACGAGGCAGCTGTCTTTGTCAGGCCCTCCTCTGCATCACTGACAAGAGGAAACTAGACCGGAATATCGAGATGAACGCCCCGGTCAATGCAGGGATCGAACACCCGACCTCCAGACTAGCGAGCCAACGCCTTGCCCACTTAGCCACCGTGATTCCCTGCTCCGAGAGGGCTAACGCAGACTGGCGTACAAGGTGCTATGATGGAAGGGTATTTCACCCGGACGGCGACACTATGGTCAACTCTTATATCGAATTCCAACTGCTAAAAGTTCATATCCGAAAGTGCTGCATCACTGATAAGGCGGAACTTTCTCGACCAACGACGGCAGGGTTTGAACACGGGAACCCCAGGTTAGCAAGCCAATGGAAATGTTTGTAAAGTAAATTAATAACTTACTGACTGTACACAGGTTTGTGACTGGATCCATCGTCCACCCTTTACAACAAACATCGGTACATTTATAATATCGACACGTGAACGTCTTTGTTTCGAAACATGCTTCTATTCTGGGTGCTTGCGTGGAGACGACATGGGTTTCATAATCTCGATAAAACCTTGAAAGCAAAACGAGGCATTGTAAAAGTAATTGTGAGTGTGAAGGGCACGCGGTGTGACGCTGTGGTGTCATTAAACAGATCAATTGTGAATGTATATGGCCCGTGACACTAGAGGCACTATGATCAATTTGGGACTAACTTTGACTTCACGTTGTGTACATGATCAATAACTCTGGAACACATTATGGGTTAACTATGTTTTTATATTTTTATAATATCTATAATACGACGATTATATACAGGAAACTACACACATACAGCTTTGATATTAAATATAAGCATCTCTATCCCCTGTGTTTTGTAGTGTTGTTTCCCAGCATGTCAGCAAAGGAGGCTCTCGGTATGATGTTCCACTGGAAATTCAAAATGATATCTACTCTAGGATCTCTCAATGATATCTGAAGGGAAAGTTAACACTGCTCCTCTTATATACAAAAAGATGCATGCACGAGTCATGTATTGAGTCTCGGGAAATGGACCAGGCACTTCCGTTATCGGATTGGTCAGCTGCACAGGCGTTGTCCTGGATTTAAACCCATAAAATCATTGTATCAATATTGTATCATTTCGCCTAAATACTGACTGATAATAAACTACTGTGCGGGCATGGTATGGGCTGTCAGCCACCGCCCCAACCGCACCCGACTATTAAACACAACCGAAAATGAGAGCTTGCGATGGCTATGGCCTTTGTGTCGATTCGTGAAAAAAAAAAAAATAACTCAATGAAACTCACCTACTGTACCGCCCCCTCCGTCCACTCCAAAAATCTCGCTTTTTTCGCCAATGTAATTTATGATCAGGATAGTTGTTGTACGTCGCCTCATAATTAGGTAAAGTTGTTTGGTGGACATTATTACAGGCTATAGGCGTTTCCCGTTTACATGTCCGATCGTCTACAGAACATGAATCACATATATTTTCCGTTTGGTTTGGGGAAAGCCCCAGTTCTATATTATCAGATGACCGCCTATAAATATATCATAAAGCATTGTTAACACTGTCCGCAGTTTGAATTGAGATGAAACGAAAGTTTAACGTCCTATGAAGACGGACGCACTCCATGCAATGTGCTATGGGGGACAGAGGACACACTCCATGCAATGTGCTATGAGGGACAGTGTACCCGACAGTGGTTTCTTCGCCCACTCTTCATCGTAAACATCTGATCTGATTAAATTTCATACCCACCGTCAGAAATGGACGAAATTCTATATTCCACCAACTTCCAAAAATAAACTAAATTCTCTACCCCCAATCCCCACTTTGTAAAAATAAACTGAATTCCATATCACAAAAAGAAACAAAATTCCATATCACAAAAAGACACTAATTCTATATCCCTCACCATGACAAAAAAGAAACCTCATTCTATATCCGCTCATCTCACAAAAATAAACAAAAAAATGTTAGGCACTCCGTCTTGCATCATTAATAAGTGGGAACTACGGCGGAAAATCTGGATGAACTTTTTCAGCCAATGAAAAGGTCGAACACAATACCTCCAGGCTAGCAAGCCAGCGTTTTAACCACTTAGCCACCGTAACCACCACCCCCACCCCACCCCACCGGTAATATAACAACCCTTCCAGTAAAAAAACAAATTGAACGATAAAAAGCGAAAGGAAATAGGATCCCCCTAATCACAAAAAGAAACTAAATTCTATATCCCTTCTAATTAGAATGAATGGAATGAAACGGGGTTTAACGTCCTACTGTTCTGTTCCGAACTGGGTTAATGAAGACGGGCATACGTCATACAGTCATGCTATGAGGGAAATTTTGCCCGGCAACGGCACTACGGCTTAAGCCAGGCTGACACTTGCACGACTTTTGGCCACGATTTTGTCGTGTCCATCAGTGTCCACATTGACACTAACTGGCACGACGAGTTCACGAATAGTTTGCGCATTGTTTACGCACTTCCCGCATTGGCACGACGAGTTTGCGCAAATCGGACAGTGTCGTGCCGACTTGAGTGATGCCAATGCGTGCCACGGAATCGTGCAAGTGTCAGCCTGGCTTTACTCTTATTTAGAATTCCAACTATCACGACTCGACAGCTGCCTTCTAATTAGAAAAAAATAAACTAAAATATAGCTGTTATATTATAATTGTATGATCAACTTTGTTGGAACTGTAAATTTTGCATACTGTCCTTGGTTGATGTAATGCTACAATAATATCTTATCTTAACATACCTCTTATCACAAAAATAAACGAAGTTCTAAATCCTCCCAGGGGCTAATTGGGCGAGTTGAGATAACAAACTTTTCTGTCATGGTTTAGAGTTTTGCACCTCCTTGAGTTTTTGCGCTCCTCGTTAATGGCAAAACATCACGCGGTTTCAATCAACCGGTATTGCACACAGCCCAGTATCACTCGGGATATTGTTCGTCATGCAAAATATTGGATCAACCACGCCACTAAATTCTACCCCCCCCCCGCGCAACTCCCTTCGCCTCAACCCGCTACGCCCCTCCGTTCTACACACACATTTTAAAATTAAAATTACAATACTTACACATATCTCTTGGCCTCGCTGATTATTCCGGAAGAAATTATTAAAATGCATGATATGAGATAGGATATTGTCATAGTATCACGAGCACTTCAACTTGACGTCTGCTACAAAAGGTATGGTTGTTTACTGGTACCTGATGTGTTATATCACGTGATCAGGACAGGGTGTTATTGTTGACGAGTTGATTTCTACGTCAATATAACCTCCCTTTTCTGTTTGATATTGTGATTATCATTCCGATTTCAAATAACTTTTCATTGAACAATAATTCCTTTTAAAAACGCCTAGTCGGAGATACTAACGGTTCATTGGCCGGTGGAAAAATCGATATTGGATTTGAAATTTCAGATTCTATTCTGATGTTCATATAATAAAGGTAAATCGAGAACTTATTTATATTACAAATACGTGCGGGAGGGGGGCGTAGTGGTCTAGAGGGTAGAGATTCTAGCCCTACCGGACCATCACCCCCCCCCAGCTTACA
Organism: Patella caerulea; assembly: GCA_036850965.1. Classification (NCBI taxonomy): domain Eukaryota; kingdom Metazoa; phylum Mollusca; class Gastropoda; family Patellidae; genus Patella; species Patella caerulea. Next base: position 31,808,689 of record JAZGQO010000015.1, on the reverse strand, counting down.
GTCAAAGTGTAAGCGGATGTGGCTTGGAGGCAGGGGCTCTTTCTCATCTTCGTGGGTTTACACTCGGTTCTCCAGTTTACACTCGGTACTCCAGTTTCCTCCTACAGGAAAAACGCGTGCACTAAGGTAATAAAATGAAATATGACAGGTTTTCTGCAATATCACCCTTGGTGGAAGCGGACCTTAAACATCAACGACAACAACATGTACAGAGAGAAATGAGGTTTAACGTCCACTCGACACAGACAAAGTCATTTTGGAACTAACATATGGTTTGATTTTATTTCAATAATTCATCTTTATCAATGAAAGGAAATCGGAGGACGATCGAATGAGAAAAAAATGTCCGAGGTCCCACGGAGAAATAAAGAAATTGGGTTTAACGTCTACTCACCAAAACTATCATGGCGAGTTATTGGAATAAAGTTGAACCTGTGTTGTTCACGAAATGGCCTAGTTTTAGTTTGTGTCGAGTGGACGTTACCCCCCCCCCCCCGCCCCTACCTCTCTCCCTCTCTCTCTCGCGCTCTCTCTCTCTCTCTCTCTCTCACTCTACGCAACTTTTCATCGTGAACGCCTTCCATCACATCCCAACCCAAGTGTGATCGTACCTTCATTGTTGTGCACGAAATGACATAGTTTTAGTTTGTGTCGAGTGGACGTTACCCCCCCCCCCTCTCTCTCTCTCTCTCTCTCTCTCTCTCTCTCTCTTTCTTTACCTACGCAATTTTTCATTTTGTACGCCCCGCCCCTCCAATCCCACCCCCAATGTAAACGCACCTTCTCTGTTATTATATTTTAGTTGAATTTTAAATCTTTACTTGCTGTTGATGTTGAGAATGTTAAAAGCTAACATGAACTGTTTCGTTATTAATTAGCCATATTGATTAAACAACAAGATGATGTTAACCCTGTCAACAGAGACAACCCTTCCCACACTGGACTTAAACAAACATTAATACTAACTTCATCAACAGTTCACAAGTCGACGAATAAACATTCCATTCACGTCTTTCTTTCATTTAACAATAGGATGGGTTCGTTTGCCTAACGTCCGCTTCCGCCGAGTTTGATATCGCAGGAGTTGACAGTTGTTTAAGCAAGAAAATGAAATTGGGTTTAACGTCCTACTCTTTTGCACCGAACCTGGGCTAATGGAAGACGTGCATACGCCATACAGTGTGCTATGAGGGAAATTTTGCTCAAGTGATCTCTTACGTGCACTCCAACTTGTACACGGGACCTCGGTTTTTCGTCCCATCCGAACGACGAGCCAGCTGTCCTTGTCAGGCCCTCCTTCTGCATCACTGACAGGGGGAAATCACGCCGGAAAATCGAGATGAACTTTCTCGGCCAATGCAGGGATCGAACACCCGACCTCCAGGCTAGCGAACCGGCGCCTTATCCAAATAGCCACCGTGACCCCAGTGGTCTAATAAAGACGCACGTAAACCGTATAGTGTGCTATGAGGGATATTTTGCCCGGACAACGGAGCTATAGCTTACTCTTACATCGAATTCCAAGTGCAACGGGTTTTAGGGATGACTTGCTTTAATTAACGTCCGTTTCCACCAAGGTGATATCGCAGAGTTGACTGTGAGACTAACCAGAAAATGAAACAGAGTTTAACGTCCTATTACTAATGACGATGCACAATTCTGGATCTTTGGCGTCGTGCTAAATATTTGGAGAACGCACATTGTGGGTTAGGGTGAGGGTAAGAGCTAGGACTTGTAGATTTCGTCAAAGTCTCGAGATGTAAACAGTGCTAGCCTTAACCCTAACCCTGGGCTAAGCCTAACCGTACCCTAACCCACAAATAACAGTTGTGCAATGAAGACGGGAATGCGCCATACAATGTTCTATAAGGGCTAGCCTTATATCGAATTCCAACTGCAAAGAGTTTTTCGTTACGAACACGGCAATATGTGCAAGGGATCTCAGTGTTTCGATTTAAATCACAAGGTATGTTGTTACGTCAAATGCAGTAGTTTCGATTTCGACCCCACACGTGTACGTGATAAGGAATTAGACCCTTATCGTTCCTCATACATGTACTTCTAAACAACCCCACAAATGAATTATTGCAATTACACCGTAGTCCATAAATGGCGTAGTTTCGATCCGAAACGTGTACGTGAAGGAGTAATAACCTTATATTTCCTCGTACTTCTAAAGTGAAATATTGCAATTGTATCAACCATACCGTATTCCACAAATGACATATATAGACACTACAGTTCGCGAACGGACTTGATGAGTGTAAGGGGGCATACTTGAAATGTTTCAAGAAAATTCCAGTTTACAGACAGAGAAGCTGGTTGTCAGCGAGCACCGAAAAATCAGAGCTCACCAGATGGTGCCGTGACAACCCCCCCCCCCCGTGAATATAATAACTTCAACATCGTCCAATATAGACAAACTTAGTTTGCTGGCCTGAATTCAAAACAACCAATCAATCGTTCTGGAGTATGGGGAAATCGCATATACCGAGAAATTGCGGAAAACGCGTTAGGGGATAACTTACCGCCCCGCCCACTATCGCGTACGCCTATGAAAAAAAACCAATCCAAAATCAGAAACAAGGAATAGAGTTGCCTGTTTAACCTCGTGGGTTTTCTCCGTGTCCCTAGATTTCCTCCCACTGCTAAAGACCCCTACGCGCAAGCGACTTATTGAAATAAAATTAAACCATATCTTAGTCCCGAAATGACCTAGTTTGTGTGGACGTTAAACCCCATATCTCCCTCTCTCTCTTCTCTCTCTCTCTTTCTCTCTCCCAAAATCAGAACACACTGTATCATTGAAATTGTTGCACATGGTATCTCAACAATATAAAATGTTAAAATCACGTCACAGTTTAACCCCCCCCCCTCCCCAACCCTCCAAGCACAGTGTTCTGTTTTATTAACGTCATAATTTCAAATTTACATATTTATTAAAATTCTGTATTATTACAATTTCATATTTCAAAATGATGATTCTTTTTATGGTAATAATCGATAATTCAGCATCAAAATACGATCACAGTTTCATTAAATTTCGCAATAATGGAAAATATAAAAATATAGAATTTCTTGGGGAATTTAATACGTTCATGAAACTTAAAACTGTGTTACCAAATCAATACCACAGTAGCATTCACTGTTCTGCACCAAACAGCGAAAAGGGGCGCTACTCTTATTTCAATTTTCAATGATATGAAATGAAATGAAATGGGGTTTAACGTCCTTCTGTTCGGCTCCGAAATGGGCTAACGAAAGGAAGACGTGTGTGTGTACGCCATACAGTGTGATGAGGGCAAGTTTGTCCGGACACTATCGAATTAAAACTGTCAAATGATCTTTTACGTGCACGCCAATGTGTACACGGGACCTCGGTTTTTCGCCCCACTCGAACGACTATACAGCTGTCTTGCATGAATGACAATGGGGAACAACACCGGAAAATCCCTATGAACTTTCTTGGTCAATGCAGGGATCGAACACAGGTCCTCCAGGCTAGCAAGAGAGCGTCCTACCCACTTAGCCACCGTGAAGCCCTGTCAATTTTACACATATTCCAAAATGAAATGGAGTTTAACGTCTTAGTTGCGTCATCGACTGGGCTAATGAAGATGGGCATACTCTAATGCCCGTTCTAAAAATCATTTTTTTGTGCAGGCGGGCACGGATCCAGGATTTCGTCGAGTTGGGAGGGGGGGGGGCACGCATTGGAGCAAAGGGTAATATGTTCCATCTATTAAACAGCAACAAAGCAAACGAAAATGAAAATCAACTATGTCACTGGGGCAGACGGTGGGGGGGGGGGTGTATAACAGATGTAAACCGTTTTTCTCCCACCCCTAAAGACCCCTGCGAGCAAGCGAATTACTGAAATAAAATTGACCAGAGTGTCGAGTGGATGTTGACCCCCGTCTCTCTCTCTCTTTTTCTCTCCCTCCATCTCCCCACTCCCTCTCTCTGATCGTCTAATGGTTTGTCTGGCGTTGAATAAATGATTAACTAAAATCTGAGACTGCTTTGTGATACCAGCATCTGATGTTCTGAGATTGTTAAAGGCTTTTGCTATCTGTCCAAAGGCTACAACAGTACTGCCCTATCATCATATTGTCCAGATTTGCTAACGGTGTTGATTACGAATGTTTTAGGATCTGGGGTTTAACGTTCACTCGACACAAACAATGTCATTTCGAGACTAACAAATGGTTTAATTTTATTTCGCAGTGGGAGGAAATCGGATTTCGGGGTTGGCAATGAGAGTGTCTAGTTGATCGGGTGGGACAAAAATAAAGTTTCCGTATTCATAAAAGAACCCCTAAAATTTATAATTCTAAATCAACACAGACCGTGGCGTACCAGTCGAAAAAATAACACACAGAGTAGACCACATAATTGTTAGGACTATTGATTGATAATTGACTCAGTCAAGTGCAATAGAGGTTTGTGGAAAGAAAAAAAAATCACTGCCAGGGTTAAAAAAGAACCGTCATACAGGAAAAAAGTTATCACATAAAATTTCGCCAGATTGAATATTTTATCGCCAATTTCATTTCTCTCTCTTTCTCTCTCTCTCTCTCTCTCTCTCTCTCTCTCTCTCTCTCTCTCGCTCTCTCTCTCTCTCTCTCTGTGACTATCTGTCTCTGCCTGTCTGTCTCTCTCTCTCTTTAAAAGTATCCATTACATAAAAAGTAATTAAGGTCATTGAACGTCATATGAGTATATTTAATACCTAGCAGACTGAAACATGATGGAAGTGGAATCTTCGAATATCAGTCCAAAAACTGGTTGAATCGCGTTCAGTATTTAGAATTAAAGTTATGCTGAGTTCGCAACATTCAGTATCCACTGTTCATGATGCCAAACTGATCCCGCAGTGAATATTCGCTTGGCCGCTACAATCACTGATAAGCATGACATCGACGAGGCTTAATGAGTACGGCATATTAACTATTTTACTGCGACAAATTAAATTCTCAAACATTTTTTGAGGTAAAAGAAAAATAAAGACGTTTGAAGTATTTGTAGTTAAAAAATATTTCTTATTTAGTGTAAATGGGTATTAAAATGAGTAAAATGCATCATTTTGCCCGAAGCAGTTAGGTGTTAAGTAAACATTGCACGAGCCGTTGAGTCAATGACTACGAGGCTGGCAGTCAACGCACGTGTTGTGGACTGTCATCCGTTACAGAGATAATTCGTAAGTAATTCTCTGTTAAACAGATTGTGATGATGCTAAGAAGAGACAGAGAGAGAGAGAGGGAGAGAGGGTAGGGGGGTGAAAGGTTATGCGATGGCGCGTATATCCGAGGTCTCGTGCGATGAAACGTGGGCGGAACGCCGCATTGCGGGTAAATTGTCTGCCATAGCACACTCGATCACGTCTGTCCGTCGTCATTTAGCCCCGGCTTTCGATAATGTAAAGACGACTTTGAACTACATAAAAACGAAACGACATGATATACGTGTTTTAATCGGATAGCTATAACAGCCATCTTGAGTCATACTGTACCTAGTTACGGTGATGATTCTTGATTCCTGGTTCCTATTAGTGTCTGTTATTCCTGCCAAAATATATGAGTCGACTCAAAAGATCTTGTTACTCGTAAAATTCCCCGGTTCCATTATCACAATTATTATTGGAATAAAACAACGAATGGTTTAATTACTTGATAACACTGTCATCAGTAGGTATATCACGACATTACTATCTCATGGTGTTCAGTTGCCACCCATACTCCGACCATCGGGTTAAAGGTCAAACTCGGAGACCCAGAGAAAAAGACGATGACGTCATCAGATAAATAAGTAATAAGAGCGACAGAAAAACTACTGTCCGTGATGCATAACATAATAGCCGGAATTTCACCCCACACCCCACCCCGGCACACCCACCTTCCCCTCACTAAATATAGTTCAGAAAATATTCGGTCATGCACCCCCAACCACTCCTTTTAACAATTGTTTTATAATATGACAGTAGAATAGTTGGTGTGTATGGTGTATAATCACTGTTTACTACACTGCAATGTTTCAACAAGATATGGGGAGTTGGGTGGCCGAATGGTTAGCGTGCGCGCTGTATTATACGGCCTGTCATATTAAGTCAACTGACCTGGTTTCGAATCTCCGGTTGTACGCGGCACAAGGAGTAGGGTCGCCTGTCCAACCTCGTGGGTTTTCCCCGGGTACACCGGTCCCCCCCCCACACACACTGCTAACGACCCTTACGGGCATGCGAATTATTGAAATAAAAATTAAACCATATGTTAGTCCCCAAATGACCTATTTTGTGTCGAGTGGACGTTAAACCCAATTTCTCTCTCTCTCTCTTTCAGCAAGATATCTTGTCTGCGATAACACTCTTGGTGGTGGAGGTGGACGTAAACCTCCAGGAACGAAAGAACCAAATTTTCACAAATTACAATCAAGAAAGGGGAGTCACCTTGGTAAAGTGGACAAGACGGAAGCTCACCTGGACGTTGCGTGTTCGATCCCTGCATTGGCCGAGAATGTTCATCTAGATTTTCCGGCATGGTCCCCCCATGCCCATTACGCAGGATGGAGGACGAAAAATCGAGAGTCCGCGTACACATTGGGGTGCACGTAAAAGATCTCTAGACGGTTGGGATTCGTGGATTTCGATATAAGAGTAGGCCGTAGCGCCACTGCCCGTGCCAAATTTCCCCCATAGCTTACAGTATGGCGTGTATGCCTGTCTCCATTTGCCCAGTTCGGAGCTGAACAGTAGGAAGTTAAACCCGATTTCATTTCTAAATAATCAATCTGTATTTCGTTTCGTTTTTTTTTTTATACTTTTGATCACCTCTTCTACATGAAAATCTGAACAGTTGTTGACGGCGGTCGCCACTCGGCAATCCTCGACAGAATTCGGAACCTACATCTAGTCTCGGCTGTATGACGAATTTCGCCATATTGGAACCACTTTAAGATCCCGGATGAAACATGGCTGCGCCCATGGTGTCTTGTTTGTTTCTAATAGCGTTTTCCTGTTAAAGTAAACCGGTGGCCGCATCACAAATGTATGAGTGTAGGTACATATCACTTACTCGCATAAGCCGAGACTAGATGTAGATTCCGGAACGTTCCGGAATCTGTCGAGATTTGCCGAGTGGGCGGTTGCGTCAGGGGTCATACAAGCAGCTTTTGACCCTACGACGTCAGACATTTGATTACCCGACCAGCGTTAATGTTTCTAGTATGATGCCCACGTTCTATTCATCGCACGCCAAGAACTCGCTTTAACAGACCGTTTTATCGGCTAATCGCTCACATCAACTAGAACACAGGTTATATAACAACTCTTTCAGATCCTAGTGTAGTAAAGACAAGTAAAACGAAATTTTGACTATAAAAACGAAATAAGATGTGTGTTGTAATCAGAATATTTAGTCACATATTTTGTTTTTGTGGTGAAATAGATTAGAATTCACAAAATGTAAACGATGTCAGAACAGACAAGAAATAAAGGTGTGACAGGCAGAGCACCATTTAATTTCACCGTCTCGGTACAAATTGTAGTTCGTCTATTTATAGCAGTTCTCTCTCTGCCCCCCCCCCCTCTTTGCATACCCATTTTTTGTTGATTTTTTGGTCTAGAATGGACGAAGAGGGTTTGAATTAATATTTTCTGCCAGGTTTTGGTAAATGTTCATGACTTTGAGGCGGTAGGAATACGACGTTATGAGGCTGGCTACGGTGATATATACGGCAACTAGATACATGTTCTGAGTATGCTTCTTCAAGTTCGTGTATCTCAAAATTTTGGTGGTCAACCTCATACAAATTTTAGTGCAAAAACATGGCCATTTTTTCCTCTGTCTGTAGTGAAAAGCATTTCGCCCAACGAAAATTTAGGGAAAAGTTGGAGGTGGGTAAAGAGTTCAGAATTAACATTGAAGTCAATGGGGAAATTAATGATGGTCTGCCTCCGTGTAACTCCATTCTATAAATGATAGTTATCTCCCTTACTATAATTTGCTATGAACCCTAGTTTCACGTTGTTCTGAGGAAAGAACTTCAAATAGACTCCAGACAGTGATTCCGTGACCGTGATATCACTTTTATATTGACATTTCGGCCAATTAAAGCCAATTAACGCCGTCATACGCTATCTTGGATTGATTATTGATTTTCAACCTCGACCCGCAAATTGGTTTCCGGAAGACTTTTAGTATTTTGCGAAGCAAGCACCCTAGATACAGAAGCAGTTGAATTTAGCGACTGTAATTTTATTCCAGGTTTAAATCCAGAGTGGTATCTTCATTGCTTTCATATTTCAGCTGAATAAGACGAAAGGAAACTCGAGAAACCTAATTGCATGAATAATTGGTTGTACGCCATTACCACAACAATATATATTATTATTCAATAATAATCGAATTTTGAGGGGTCTTTTTTTTGACAAAACAGCGAGCGAGAGAGAGAGAGAGAGAGAGAGAGAGAGAGAAATGGGGTTTAACGTCCACTCAACACAAACTAGATCATTTCGGGAGTAACATGGTTTAATTTTATTTCTATAATTCGCTTGCGCGTAGGGGTCTTTAGCAGTGGGAGAAAACCGGAGTGCCCGCAGGAAGCCCACGAGGTTGAGAAGGCGCCCCTATCTCCATGCCACATACGCTCACACCAGGGATGGAAACCACAGCCGCAAGCCAGACTGACCGGCCAGCTAGAGGTCGAAGCGCTGCACTCTAGACCACTAGGCCATCCCCCCTCCCAATTTTAATTAGACATACATTGTAAGATCTAAACCTTCCTATTAGTTAGACACTAATTAACTTATCCAGACCATAATCAACTCTCGATGTCAACGCTATCCTGTGATATTTACTGGATTAGAATCTGATCTGCTGCGCAACGCTCAATCATTATTAAATCAAGAAATGGATAATCGAGTCTGTGTTTTTATTGTCCCAGCATTAGTAATGATGATCGAGGCTACACCCAAAATTCAGTAGCCAAATTCGGGGTTCAGAGTGGATCAATTTCGCAGCAATTTTCAGCAAATTCTCTTAACATCATCTAGTTTTTAACTATTATTGCGAGAACTGCCAACTCTTTACCTAATCTCCCATAATGTATCTCTAACATAACTGATGGTGAACAGAAAAGAAAGCAAGATCACGTTCAACGCTTACTAAATCTGATCCGTTTAATTAGATGGAATTTTAAACCCTTGGAGATTCGCAGAGTAGTTTTTCGTTAATAAAAATAAACAATGAACCGTGGTTCTGGTTATTGCCTACTATTTAAATGTCCGTGATTAAGTGTCGATTTTCATGTATCCCAATATTTCAATTACTATTCGGCTTAGTTACCCAGTCTACTTCCTGTCTAGGTTTTTGATTATCCAGCTCGAGTTATTAACGTGGATTAAATTTCAATTCTTATCCCTTACAAGTGGAAATTAATTAATTTAGAAATACCCTGTTACAATGTAAATACACAGGCGCTCGGATAATCGTTTAAGAAGGAGTTCTTTGCCCCTGAATCGGAGTCAGACCAGTTATTTTAGTATCTCGCTCGCTTAGTCACAATTTGATATCAAATTGTTTCAATGGCGTTTGAACTGAAACATACAGGCTAGAATTCTATGAAATGCCGGAAACCATATAGTTCACTGTGTCTTTTAATATTGAATATATGAGGATCCCATATGTTCATATTGATGGTAATGGACCAATATTGAATTTCAATTCGTGTTTTTAATTTCGAATATTATGGATAATATTGATTTAGAGGGTTCGCTCCTGTAACGATTTCGAAAAATCACAACCAGGGCAGTAACTAAGAGGTTGTGTGTGATTTTTCGGTCGCGTGTGTAACCTTGTGGGGTTTGACAGATTCCCGGGGTACAGATCTGTATTTCGTTTCGTTTTTTTTTTATGCTTTCGGTTGTCATAAGACGAGAACGCTAGATCGGAGACGGTCCTATGCATTTTATGATGTCACATGTGGATTGTGGATTAGGGTAAGGGTTAGGCTTTGCCCAGGGTTAGGGTTAGGGATAGCCTTGTTAACATCTCGAGACTTTGACGAAATCTACGGGTCCTAGCCCTTACCCTAACCCACAATCTATATACGACGTCATAATATGTGATAAAATGCGTAGGACCGTCTTCGATCCAGCGTTCTCCGCCATAAGAAATATTGAACGATACGAAACGAAACGAAATCAGATCGGTCTCTTATTTAGATTATTAATACACACACACACATAAACTTGAAAACTTTATTAGCAAGAACCCCTAACATTAAAAATTTTTGACAACGAATTAAAAATTGATTTTACAAATATTTTTATCTGTACATTGAGTTTTTTTAATTTTAAATATTTTAGAGTAAATTGCACTGTCTATCATTATATAAATAATTATCAAATAAAAAGTGCGTGCGCGTTGCATCATTAGGTCTGCCATTGGGTCAGTTGGCGTGGTTTTGATTCCCCGGTTGTACGTGAGAAGGAGTAGAGGGTCACCTGTCCAACCTGGAAGTTTTCTCTGGGTCCATCGCTTTCCCTCACGTCTTAAGCGAACTATATGTTAGTCATTTAATGCTTTGGTTGGTGTCGAGTAGATGTTATCCCCTCGCCTTTCTCTCTCCCTCTCTCTCCCTCTCTCTCTCTCTCTCTCTCTCTCTCTCTCTCTCCACCCTCTCTTTGTGTGTGTGGGTGTGTACACTTCTCTCGCTCTCCCCTTTTCTCTCTCCCTCTATCTGTCTCACTGAAATCTCGGCCCAGCTCTTATTTTATCCGTCCATCGTATCAGTGTATAAATCAACCTGTTCTAGCATCACGATTTATCTAACGAGAATAAAACTAAGATTCTTATAAATTATTCATGTTGTCGGGGTTATAAATCTGACGACTTCTCCAGCTCGTGCATCTGGGATTTATATTGATGTTATCTTTATAATCAGCTCGTATGATAAGATCAGCTCATTGGCGAATGACTAGAATAATCTTAGGCCAAAATAAAAAATACTCGTGTCAACATCAGCGGAATGCTTTCCGTGTTCTACTGTTCCGGGGGCCTATTACTCGAAATCTTAACTAAAGATAAAATCCAAATTTTAGTAGATATTTCAATTTTGTTTGGCTAAGCACTAAAATCAATCTAATATTATCCAATTAAATTTCTAAAAACTGGATTTTATCTTAGTTAAAATTTTGTGAAACAGGCCCCTGTTCCGACTGGCCTAATGAAGAGGGACATTATAATAATATGTAACATGTAGACCCACTAGATATTGAGATCCTCAATGTCGGTCTACCAAGCATTGTATGCACAGTAATGAAATGAAACGGGGTTTAACGTCCTACTATTCTGCTCCGAACTGGGGTAATGGAAGACGGGCAGACGCCATACAATGTGCTAAGGTGAAAATTGTGCCCGGACAGCAGCGCTACGCCCTACTCTTAAATCGAATTCCAACTGCCAACGGTTCTGTCACGTACACGCCAATTTGTAAACAATATCTCTGTTTTTGTACCATCTGAACTATACGCCCCCCCCCCTCCTAGATTAGATCTATTTCACACCTACAGATTTCGTCATGGGTCATATTATTATAACCCTAACTAATCCTTTATCCAAGACCTAGCTCCAAGCCTGAGCCTAATCCACAATCCTAGGCAACAGCCACGTGCTCTAACCCACAATCCTAGGCAACAACCACGTGCTCTGTTTCTCGAAATTTTAACTAAGATAAAAATCCAAATTTTAGTTGATACTTCAATTTTGATAGGCTAAGGACTAAATTCAATCTAATATTATCCAATCAAATTACTAAAATTTGGAATCTACCTTCAGCATTTATAACAGCATCCAACCTCTCTGGTTTTCCCCGGATCCTCCCACATTCGAAAGCGAAATAGAGAAATAAAATTTAATGTTAGTCCTGAAATGACCTAGTTTGTGTCTACGGCCCTCGTGTTGTTTCAATTTATTACTTAATGTCTCTCTCTCGGCTATTAAACAATACGTAACCATAAACATCGGTATATTTTCTTGGCCTTAGTATAATAAGCACAATAGCTGTCTTGAATACCGTCTACGGATTGACAACATTGTCATTATCACCACAAAACACTTTTTAGATATTAGTATTTATTCTGCTTTTGTCTAAAATTTTTGTTTTCAAACACGAACTATAGATTTAAAGATGCATTAGTAAATGAATTAAAATGGGGTTTAACGTCCGTATGAGTGTTGGGCCACGGTGGCTAAGTGAGTAAGACTCTGGCTCGCTAGCCGGGGGTTTCGGGTGTTGGATCCCTCCATTGGCCGAGAAAGTTCATCTCGATTTTCCGGCGTGATTTTTCCCCTTGTCAGTGATGCAGGACGGAGGACCTGACAAGGACGGTTGTCTAGTCGCTGGGATGGGGTGTAAAACCGAAGTTCCGTGTACAGATTGGCGTGCACGTAAAAGATCCCTTGGCAGCTCGTACCCGTCTTCATTAGCCCAGTTCGAAGCAGAACAGTAGGACGTTAAACTCTATTTCGTTTCATTTCTGCAGAATCATTAAAATACTACCGGTTTACCTCCGGCGTATCAGACGAAATGAACGAAAAGTTGGTTAACGTCCTCATGTAGAGGAACACGCGCCTTTCCGTGTGTTATGAGAGAAAACAATCTATGTACAGCGTCGGTTCTGCCTACTATCGCATTAAAACACAGGATCCTGTTTTTGCGTCCACCCGAAAGACTAGACACTGTTCCTCGTCAGGTTCTCCGTGTTGAGATGGGGTTTAACGTCCTACTTATCTGCACCGACTGGGCTAATAAAGACTAATGGGCTAATCGGAATTTTGCCTGAACCGCGAGGCTACGGCCTACTCTTGTATCGAATTTCGGGGGGGGGGGGGTGTAGATGACCGAATGGTTTGCACGTGCGCGCTGTATCATAAGATCTGCCATTGAGTCCACTAAAGTAATTTCGATTCCTCGGTTGTACGTGACAAGGAGTATGGTCTCCTATCCACTCTCGTTGGTTTTCTCCGCTCCTCCGATTTCATCGCACTGATTAAGACCCCTACGCGCAATCGAATTATTGAAATCAAACTGAACAATGTGTTAGTCCGGAAATTAACTAGTTTATGTCGAGTGGACGCTAAACCCCATTTTATTTCATTTATATCGAATCCCAACTTCAAGGCGTCTTTTACGTTTATGCCATCATGTACTCGGGACCATGGCTTTCTATCCATCAAACCGATTAGACGTTGTCCGTTGCCAAGATGGCGGTAATGTTGGAAAGAAATAGAATAAAAACCATCAATATATCCTCCTCAGTTTATATAGCCCACAAAATGTTATATACACGAGCTTCATCTGAATGAAGTCTTGAATATTGACTAATTTTAGAGATTTATTGGACCTTTGATCTCAATTATTGAACCATTCCTTTCTCTGTTATCGATCTTGGCTTGCGAACATCTATCTTGGTACAACTGTAAATCGCTGACTGGATGTTAGCCCAGTGTTCGACATTAGACTATATCTTGTTGTTTGTATTCAGAAACTTCACAGAACATAAATCAATTATCTTCTTAGCTCAAAGGGGGTCACATGGCTAAGACGTTGGGTGTTAGATCCCTGCATTGGTTGAGAAAGTTCATACAGATTCTCCGGCGGGATTTCCCCTTGTCAGTGATACAGGAGCGAGGACCTGACAGGGTCGGTTGTTTAGTCGCTCGGGTGATACGAAAAAACAATTCCCATGTACACACTGGCGTGCACATAAAGGTTACCTTGTCAGTTTGATTTTGATATAAGGGTAGATCGTAGAGCTGCTGCCAGGGCAAAATTTCCCTCATATCACCGTATGGTGTATGTCTGTCTTCATTAGCCCAATCGGAGTAGAACAGTAGGACGTTAAACCCTATTTGACTTCATTTCATTTTTGTTTTTTCATTTCTTAGCTCAATTATGTTGAATACTTTTAGCGAGACATTTTAACACTTTTCTCCCAACATTTCTTAATGATCGTGGAAGGGTGGGGTGAGGTCCGGGGGTTGATGGTCTACCGAGGTAAAACGCAACGTAACATCCATGCAAAATCGTGTGTTCGATCCCGTACTTGTCCATGATGACAAGGAGTAATGGACAATTGATCAATGGATAAAATTTATCTTGCAGATTTGTTCAGACAACACCGACTGTTTTTTTGTGTCTTTTTCTGGACCCCCCCTCTCTCTCTTTTTCTCTCCCCCTCTCTCTCTCGTTCTCTCTCCGTCTCTCAGTGTTCTCAGGGTCTTCCAGTTCCCTGCCACTGCAAAAGAACCTTATTCGCAAGCCAATTATTGAAATGAAACTAAACCATATGGTAGTCCCGAAATGACCTAGTTTTTGTCGTGTGGAAGTTATCACCCCCCCCCCTTCTCTTTCTCGTTCCATTGTGAATAAATATCAAGATGTAAACATTATTAGACGAACAGGAGAAGATGTTTTAATTGGAGACCATATCGTGACTTATCTGTATCCACAGTCAATACAATAAATAAACTACTGAATGTAATTGTTCTACGTGACTGGACTCCAGGATGGCCACGAATTAACTCCTTAATCAAAGGGCAAAGAAATAGATTACACATTCCCTGGTAAGACTAATAACGATTCATGAAGAAATCAAATAAGTTAAAGCGGTAATTTCATATTTTCTAAGAAAGTCAAAACATAATCATTTCATGTCTTTTGCTCAATTGGTTGTCAACTCACTATGTCTAGTCGTTCTAATGGGACAAAAAAAAAAAAACGCGGTCCCGCGTAGACATTGGCGTGCACATTAAAGATCTTCGATAGTCGGAACTGCATGTGTCTGCGATATCATTTTTGTTATTCAAGATTTGCGACCATCTTTAATTTATGCTAATTATTACTTTTCCAGGTAACTGCTTTGAAAGACTTTGGTTGATATATGCATAACTTTTGTGGTGTAAACTGTTTTTGGGTATGGCTGTATTTGAGTTTTTACTAGCCAGAATTGTTCCAATTCGACCATTTCCAGCTGTCTGCTTTAAGAGACTTTACATGATAGGTTTTGCACGCCTAAATCTCTGTAAATACACCAGACATCGGTAATATGTGATGAGGTGGTGCAACAGACTGTTTGAGATGTTAGTATTATAATACAGATATATATATATATATATAACATATGTTTAGTTCACGTATATAAATAAATACCCTGAATCATCTTAATCTAAACATATAATCATGTCATCCCAACCTTCTACTACATAATATACAGATGGGCAGACGGAGAGAGAGAGAGAGAGAGAGGGGGATGTGTTTATTGAGAGAGGCATCCGCATGATGTCATTTAGATTGTCCGTTGGGATATTTAGCAGAGGGAGAAAACCGGGGGTTATGCCAGCGACCCGACTTATTGTAATGTGTAAGTGTTGGATCGAACTCACGCCATATTAGTCCCCCACTTGACTCCGTGACAAATATTATGACGTAAAGCACTCCCCCACACCCAGAGCTCCCCTCCAACAACCTCTTACACAATCAAACAGCTGATCGGCATATTGTAGACAATCTCAAACCGGATAAAGAAAATTTAGGAATTCTGATCTTTGATAACCTAAGACTATTTATTTTATTTATCATAGGTCGTAATGATTATCTAAAAGCTAAGTCGTGATGTATTATTAGTAGAGAGTCTGATCACACCACAGGTATCACTGAATAAATGAAATGGGGTTTAACGTCCTACTTTTCTGCTCCGAACTGGGTTACAGTTCCAATTTCATATTTTCTAAGAAAGTCAAAACATAAGTATTTCCATGTCATTTGCTCAAAAGGTTGTCAACTCACTATTATACGATCATAGGCAAAATGTATTGGGCATTAAAATGGCTGACACAGGCTGATTGAGGAAATAGTAACTCAATTACCTCCCTTGTTTTCCCATTCCTCTCCATGGACGGCCATCTTCAAACGTTTGAATTTGAATGTGAAATTGACATATTTGCCAATTTCTCAACTGGCAATAGTGAATTATAGGATCATTCTTTAACAAGGTAAGACTGTTTATGGGTTCAATCTATTTTAGGGCTTTATTTTAATACATTTTAAAAATATAACTTAAAAAAATGCTATTGGAACTTAAATGAATAGGGACATATGTCATACTGTGTGAAAATGTTGCCCATCAGCGGTGCTACGGCCTACTCTTATATCGAATTCAACTGCCAATGGATATTTTACATGTACATGTACGTCAATGTATATACCACGGACAATGCAGGGATCGAACAAGCGACCTCCAGGCTACCGAGCCAGTGTCTTACCCACTTAGCCAGTGTGGCTCCTGACTGAATAGATAAAATGGGGTTTAACGTTCCAATTTTCCGCACCAACCGAGATATAAAGGTGGGCATACGCCACGCATTATATGCGCTAAATGTTGCCCGGAAACGGCGCTACGACACTCTTATAGTCAAAATTTATCAAATTAACGTCTACTCGATACAAATTAAGTCCTTTTGGGACTAACATACGATTCAATTTTATATCAACAATAGCGCGTAGCGGTCATTGGTAGTGGGGGAGGGGAGAGCAAACGACAGAGTTTGGACAATCGTCCCTACTAGTTTGGACTCAATAACAGACCCTATGATCCAAAACACACGCGTTATACTACCGAACACAAATTCCCAACCAAACACCCCTTTTACTAAGAGTCTAGAAAAATCAGTAGTGGGAGAGACCTGGAGAAAACGAGGGTGTTTGGACAAGCGACGCTACTAGCTTTGGCTCGAAAACCCAACGATTGACTCAATGGCAGACCATAGGTTCTAAAGCACACCCAACATATCCCTCAACCCCCCTTTCCTCTACAGTCTAGACAAACCATCCCCTATTTGTCTAATAATCACCCCTGTTTATACCATTACATTTTAATATGAAACAGTTAATATAAATAAATTACCAGGGAATATTACTCATGTATATTTCATAGTTTATATGCACGTGGCATTTACATCAAAGACCGGATATGACCTCATTTTAACACTGGGTGGTTTATATACTTTTATTTACATTTTGTAAAACTAATTGACACAAAAATAAATATCAATGCCACTAGTGTGTATCGCGAAGTCGGGACAGGAATCAGTTGAAACCGAAATAAATGTATGGAAAAGAGATTGACGGCGGTGATAGTCATTATCATATCTAATTTGCATATCCAATTTGTATATCTAATTAGCATATCTAATTTGCATATCTAATTTGTCATGGTTTAATCTTGTGGAAAAAGGATAAAACTGGGATTAAAGCTGCGTTATGGAAGATCAGATAAACCTTGCAGTCAAATTGCTCACTCTAAGTCGTCGTTCGGATGGGATGAAAAACCGAGGTCCTGTGTACACAATGGTGTGCAAGTAAAAGAATCATTGACAGTTGGTATTCGATATAAGAGTAGGTCGTGGAGAGAGAGAGACAGAGAGAGAGAGAGAGAGAGAGATGGGTTAAACGTCCACTCGACACAAACTAGGTCATTTCGGGACTAACATATGGTTTTTAATTTTATTTCAAAAATTCGATTGCGCGTAGGAGTCTTTAGCAGTGGGGGGAATGCCAGCTTAGTAAACTAGAAGGTAAACGTAGCCAAGTGTGCAACAATCTAATGGCTTCACATTGCACATTTATATATTATCGTATTTGCAATATTTTGTATACATTATTAATTAATAGCTGAAGACGCCCATAGAAGGCAGACAGCTAGCTTATGACATTAAAATGTATGTCATAATGAAGTAAAGTGAAGAATTGGTTATTTATTTATTTATTTATGCATTTATCTACCGTAAACAAAGAAGTAGGCCTACTTATACTTTATCTACTTAACGATACGAGAATATTTATCGAAACGTCGTCGTGGTTGTACATAATAAACCAATGTTATTTATTTATTTATTTATGCATTTATCTACCGTAAACAAAGAAGTCGGCCTACGTGTACTTTATCTACTTAACGATACGAGGATATTTATCGAAACGTTGTGTTTGTACATAATAAACCAATGTATAACTGTGTAAGTTCTGTACATGTGACTATATTGCCTTGTTATATTTTCATATTAAATTTATCATTGCTTGATAATGAGTAGAGAAGCCTAGTCTAAACAAAGCTCAGTAATTAGAATTCCTAGTGTCGCCTGTATGCTCCAGTACATGGATATATTGTCTTTTATGTTTTCATATTGTATCATTGCTTGATACCATTGCTTGATAATGACCAGAGAAGCCAAGCCTAAACTCAGTAATAAGCAGTAACTATATTCCATAGAATTGTGACCCGTAGATTCAACATTTGGTGTAAATCTGGTCAGGTCAAGTTGCCTGCGGGCGAGTTAAATGATCGTTTAGTTGTAGCCATGTTTATTTATAGCGTT
Organism: Patella caerulea; assembly: GCA_036850965.1. Classification (NCBI taxonomy): domain Eukaryota; kingdom Metazoa; phylum Mollusca; class Gastropoda; family Patellidae; genus Patella; species Patella caerulea. Next base: position 31,790,258 of record JAZGQO010000015.1, on the reverse strand, counting down.
CTATTATAGTCTTCATGTATTTCACACAATTGGTGAGATCCATTGTTGATCTCGAGTGATCTTTACACCGCATCAATTACAACTCAACTTGTTACTCACATGGGCAATAACACATCAAAGGAGAGAGAGAGAGAGAGAGAGAGAGAGAGAGAGAGAGAGCAATCCCACACTGTCATTGGCTGGGCGAGATGGAGAGAGAGACGGGATAGAAAATGGGGCTTAACGTACACACAAACTAGGTCATTTCGGGACTAACACATCGTTCAAATTTATTTCAATAATTCGCTTGAGAGTAGGGGTCTTTAGCAGTGGGGGTCCACACAAACTATGTCATTTCGGAACTAACACACCGTTCAAATTTATTTCAATAATTCGCTTGAGAGTAGGGGTCTTTAGCAGTGGGGGGAAACTGGAGGACTCGGAGAAAACCCACGAGGTTTGACAGGTGACCATACTCCTTGCCACGTAAAACCGTGGAATTGAAACCACACCAGTTGACTGAATGACAGACCTTATGGTACAGCGCGCACGTGTTACCCATTCTGTCATCGAACCTCCAACATCAAAGGCAGGTCCACCGAAACGAAATTCATATTTGGGGTGGGTTGAGGGGACTGTCAGCGTAGTGAAGCCATAGGATGAGATAACGAAGGCTTGATCTCTGAAAAATTCGTAAAACACAGATATCTTCAAATTATTGGGCAGAGATTGGCCCTTCTCCTCCTCCCGCCACCCCCAATCTGTTCCGACGGCCATGTAAAGAAATTAATATATCATCTAAGCAATATATTTGAGGTCATTTGGGGCTAAAATGTTATCCAGATTATACGGTTTATAATAGACCTGCGTAATGGAAAGATACCAATTTTATTTATTCGTGAAATATGAAATGAGACGGGCTTTAACGTCCGACTGTTCTACAGCGAGTCTATTCCAGAACGAAAATATCTTTTGGAATTTATGTAAAAGTTTGAAATAAATTACATCACAACACCAACTAGTCCAAATAGAAAGTAGTTTTTTTCAATTTTAATACAAATGTCTTTCAACATTTTTGTATTTTCCAGATGGCGATTATAAGGAGTTTAAATTTGTGCATTTTTATAGTGAATTTTATTCTTTTTTATACTTAATTGTATGTGTTTCGAGTTCCTGATTATGCGTGTTTACGTCTGACCCAAAAGATCTTAGAAATAAATGAATGCACGAATGAACGAATAAAAGCCATCAATGATATTTATTTTCATTCCTCTATAAATATTTGCTGGTTCAGATGTCGATGTCTAGATTTGAGAATGTTCGCAGAATTTCTGATGAAAGATTCCAGCTCTGGCGTCTGAATAAATACCAGAAAACACAGACGGTAATAATTGACATACACATGTGGGTGTGCTCGTGTAGCGAGGGAGTGAGTCATTGGCATTGAACAAAGGACGAAGAAGGGATTTTAGGGTCACTTGAGGCGACAAGAAACCAAGCGGGTCAGATGACAGTTGTCTTTATGTTTGCTGTGGGAGTTGAAGATGACAGGACAGTAGCGATATCTTTGTCTCGTTGTCTTTTGTCGGTATTTTGATGTCCATTTATCACAGTCAAACAGAAATCTGAATTATCATTTTTAAGCGCAGATTAAATTTTCTTGTAATAGTATAACAGGGTTTAGCATCCTCTTTCGTCTAGTGATATGAGATGGGGAGAAATGGGGTTTAACGTCCACTCGACACAAACTAGGTCATTTCGGGACTAACATATTATGGTTTAATTTTATTTCAATAATTCGCTTGTGCGTAGGGGTCTTTAGCAGTGGGAGGAGCCGGGGAAAACCCACGGGGTTGGACTAGTCTGATATCGCAGCTTAGATATATATATCGATACGGTAGAGAAATGGAATTATAAGAAATGGCGTTTTACGTCCTACTTTTCTGCACCAACTGGTATTATGGACCCGGATGTGGGACATTTTGCCCGGAAGACGGGCTACGGTCTACTTTTATTTTGTTTTCCAACAGTCAAACGTTCTTTTTAAAGAACTCCAATATGCACAAAGGACCTATGCTACGGTCTACTTTTATTTCGTGTTCCAACAGTCAAAGGTTCTTTTTAAAGAACTCCAATATGCACAAAGGACCTCGATTCTTCGTCCCATATGAACTATAGCACTGTTCCGTGTCACACCTCACCCCACCCCGCCCTGCACCACGGACAATGGGAAACCACACTGGAAAATCGCGGAGACCTTTCTCAGTAAACACTTGAGTAAATCGCCGATATCCTAATTAGTGAAACAGCGCCGCACCTACTGAGCCACCGTGGGTCCGTCGTACAGAAGTTAACGTTGTAGTAACTATTTCCATATTTGGTTTGGTGCAATATAACCCGACTGGAGATGAAATATTTATGATTTATATTTGTTAAATGTATAATTGAATTAAAATTATAAATTAATTTATTTTTCTAAATTAATTTATATTTTTTTTTTGTTTGAAAAATTGTTACGAATTTAATAATATCCTATGAAATAAAAACAAATATTTTCTGTTAATTTGTTATTACATCTGGTTGATATTTTAACACAAACCATCTTGTGGCAAAGTTGTTTTTGTCTGTTAGAAATGCATTTAAATCTCTGAGCAAGCGTGATTTGAACGATATACGAATTCTATGCAAACTACAACATTGAGAGACAGAGAGAGAGAGAGAGAGAGAGAGGCGGGTTGGGGTGGGGCGTAACGTCCATACACCATCATTTCGGGACTAACATATGTTACACCCTACAAAGGGGATGGATGGCTGAATAGTAAGCACGTGCGTGCTGTATCATAAGCCCTGTCATTGAGTCAACTGTCGTGGTTTCAAATCCCCGGATGTACGTCACAAGGAGGAGGGTCGCCTGTCCAATCTTGTGGGTTTCCTCCGGGTCCTCTGGTTTCCTCTCACTGCTAAAGACCCCCACGCGCAAGCGAATTATTGAAATAAAATTAAAACCATATGTTAGTTCCGAATTGACCTAGTTTGTGTCTAGTGGACGTTAAACCACGTTTCTCTCTCTCTCTCTCTCTCTCTCTCTCTCTCTCTCCGGTACACCCCACCTTAAATAAAAGAAAATGTTTTGTTAATTAGTTGCTAAATCTGGCTGGTAATCTAACATGAAACAGAACCCATAAAATTTTTCTTCTTTTTCTGATAGAAATGCATTAATAATTCCCGAAAGAAAAACACTTTTATTCCAGCCGATGCATTAACTTAAAACATAGCACATCGTGTTTCACTCGTAATGGTTTTTTTCTGCTATGAATCTATTACCATTCTACAGATGAAAAACAAACTGCCTCACATTTGTTATTCTGACTGATGAAATTCTGGCGGCCATCTTATTTTATTCATGACCCTGATTTTCTATGATTTGACGCATGATTAATGATATCTGATGACGTGTCTTATTCACGCAAGCACCCTGACAACCATGTGGGTTGATCACAAAATTGGGATTCTCTTAAGTGGACAACGGAAAAGGAAAATTATAGTAATTACATTTGGTAAAGCAATTGGCCTGATGTCCAGTCGACGTGGGGTGTTCAACAATGGACACTTGCTGTGATTGACAGCTGCTATCATAAATGGTCATTTCGATATTAAGTTAACGGGAGTGGAAAATGGTGTGTGTGAGAGAGAGAGAGAGAGAAGAGAGAGAGAGAGAGAGAGAGAGAGAGGGTTTAACGTCCACTCAACACAAACTAGGTCATTTCGGGACTAACATATGGTTTAATTTTATTTCAATAATTCGCTCGCGCGTGGAAAATGGTGAAGCCAAGAAATTTATTTGCCAACAATTTCGGTTTATTATTAGCACCGAGATCAGATATTTTTGTAATAAAGAGTTCGGAAAATTGTAACTCATGATGTAGGCCTAAATGTAATCATTATTTTATGAGATTACGATGCCATGCCGTAAAGTTCCCGCTTGTCAGTGGTACGCGAGGTCTGACAAGGGACAAGGGAGGCCGAAAGTACGCCATCATTATGGTGTACGTAAAAGATCCCTTGGCAGTTGGAATTCAATATAATAATAGGACGTAGCAAAATTCCTTCGTAGCACACACGTAGTTCCACTGTCCGGGCAAAAATTCCCTTCGTAGCACACGATGTGTCGCATACCCGTCTTCATTATCCCAGTCGGGTATCCTGACAAGGACAGGTGTCTAGTCGTTCGGAGGGGACGAAAAACCGAGGTCCCGTTCTACACATTGGCGTGTACGTAAAATATCCCTTGGCAGTTGGAATTCGATATAAGAGTAGGCCGTAGTGCCGCTGCCCGGGCAAAATTTCGCTCATAGAACACTGTATGGTGTATGCCCGTCTTCGTTAGCCCACTTTAGGACCAGGGGCCTGTTTCACAGAATTTTAACTAAGATAAAATCATAATTTAATAATCTGATTGGATAATATTAGATTAATTTTAGTGCTTAGCCAATCAAAATTGAAGTATGTACTTAAAATTGGATTTTATCTTTAGTTAAAATTTCGAGAAACAGGGCCCAGTCAAACCCCATTCCCCATTTCATTTCATTTTTTACCGTAACAGTCATTCTTCTAGGTTTGTTTTGGCTTGTATACCGTGCCGTCGCCTTACATTTTATCGTAACTTTTACTTTTCGACTTTCGTGTTTTGAAGGAGCGAAAAGTAGAAATTATGAATGGTACTTATTGGCTTCCATAACGTTCGGATATATTATAGAAAATTGTAAATGTCATAAATGAAAGGGAACGTGATAATTAGTAAATAAACGAAATAAAGACTTTGCTTTGTTGTTTTTTTTTTCAATATATCTCTTTTCATTGTCTATTTATAAACTACGATAACCCGAACTGTCAGCTCTGTATCTAAATCTTAATATAGAAATAGCAATTAATGTTGTACAAGTTGAACATTTATAACGAAAGTCTCGCATAATTTAAATTTGAATGACAATGTTGATAATATTAATATCACTATGTATTCTAACTATAGAGTTGATAATTTATAGTCCACATGAATATTCATTAGTTCCATGATTTATAACACATATTCAAACATATAGTTATAGTCCACATGCTTTATAACGCATAGCGTATTCAAACATACAGTTATAGTCCACGCGGATATTCATGCTTTATAACGAGGTGTGGGGGGGGGGGGGGGGTACGGTGGCTAAATGGATAAGGTGCTGGTTCGCTAGCCTGGAGGTCGGGTGTTCGATTACTGCATTGGCCGAGAAAGTTCATCTCGATTTTACGGCGTGGTTTTCCCTTGTCGGTGATGCAGGGCGGAGGACCTAACAAGAAAACACGAGGTCCCGTGTACATATTGGCAAGAACGTAAAGATCCCTAGGCAGTTAGAATTCGATATAAGCGTAGACCATAGTGCCACTGTCCGCTAACAATTTCCCTCATAGCACACTGTATGAGCGTATGACCGCCTTCATTAGAACAGAACAATAGGACGTTAAACCCTACATGATTTCATTCATTCATTAGAACACATTAAATCGTCAGTGCATGAAAATGTGCAATATTTTCTATATCTATATTCTAAACAGGCCTTTCCTTTTAAAACAATTCAACTTTAATTAATGGTTAAATTCCAGATTTCCAGACAAGGTCGGGGTTTCCGTTTTCCCACGGTAAAAGGAAGTAGACATTATAATCTTCCTACTTATCTGATGACGTCATCCTCTTTTTCTCTGGGTCTCGGAGTTTGACCTTTAATCTGATGGTCGGAGTATGGGTGGCAACTGAACACCATGAGATAGTAATGTCGTGATATACCTACTGATGACAGTGTTATCAAGTAATTAAACCATTCGTTGTTTTATTCCAATAATAATTGTGATAATGGAACCGGGGAATTATACGAGTAACAAGATCTTCTGAATCGACTGATGTATTTTGGCAGGAATAACAGACACTAACAGGAACCAGGAATCAAGAATCATCACCGTAACGAGGTATAGTATGACTCAAGATGGCTGTTATAGCAATCTAATTCAAACACAGATATCATGTCGTTTCGTTTTTTATGGTTCCAAAATTTCTTATTACTGTCGAAAGCGGCTAGATCTATTTCTTGGGGCCAACTTAAGACGTCATCAAGGTCGGTGATATGTAAATAAGGTCAGGGCACGTGATTGTTGGCGAAATTGTAGATTATGTTAGGGCAAGCGTTAGGGCTAGGTTCAGGACTTGGGTTAAAGTTGTGATTGGCATCAGTCCTGGTTACATCTGATGACCTTTGACCAAACTGGAAGTTAGCCTTATGTAATAGATCTAACCATCGAAGGCCGGGGCTAAAAGACGATGGACATGTGCTATGGTAGACATTTTACCTGGACTGCCGCGCTCTGGCTACTTTTCATCACACTCCATTTACCAAAGGTGTACACGCAGGCGCGGATCCAGAGGGGGGTGGGGGAGGTCCAGGGGGGTCCGGCCCCTCCCCCTGCTCAGACTTGAAAATTTTTTTATGCGATTTTATTGGCGATTTAGACCTGTTATTTTGGAATTTATATTCCGGAAATACGTCAGAATGAACCAAATTGAATCTAATTTACCAAATTATCGGTTGAGCGCAATTAGTTAAGCAATTATCAAACCTAGACCCCCCCCCCCCCACCCTGCAAAAAATCCTGGATCCGCACCTGACACGGTACCTCGTATTTTCGTCCCATCTCTCTCCCCGTCTCACTCTCTCTGTCATTCTCTCTCTCTCTCCCCCTCTCTCTCTCTCTCTCTCTCTCTCTCTCTCTCTCTTTCTCTCGTATGTTGATTGACAATAACACAGGTTACAATTTAATGGATACACAATTATTGAGTTTGATACTAAGCGGCGTTTCGACGAGGATACTCTCGTCTTTATCAAGCAATTGGGTATCCATAAAATTGTACCGTGTGTTAATATGTTCAATTACTAAACGTCAATCAAAGAAGATGATTGACATTACTTACTCAGGGTATTAACATCACATCATGTTATAGGGTTACACTCCACGACCAACTTATCTTTTACACTACAGATATACACCAAAGTCAAGTTACGCGACCTTTGACCCCTATTATAACTGTGTTATTTACAGCACGTGATAATAGGAATGTAAACATGTATAGCCTATACTTTATCTATGTTTAAACAATAGATACATGTATAGGCAGGTGAAACTGTGAGATATGCTAATACGTAATGTGGATTAACAGAACTGTGTTCTCAACGACATATACCATAGTCCGTTCGTGGGTTGACCCCCAACGTCCCCTTCCACACGAGGGGTAATATCCCAGACAGAATTAGCTATGGTGATGTAACGAAAACATTATTGTTAGACTAATACAAATTCTAGGAAGAGAGAAGAGTAATTATTTGTGGAAAGTAGCTATTGTTCAAAATGGAGTAATATGTGTTTAAATTGGAGATGCCAGTGTAAAACCTATAATAGTAAGCAATTTCAACTTTTATATTTAAATTGTATTTTATCATAGCGCCTCGTGCAAATGTGACCGTATACATTCCTACTCCCATTGTGTTTTTACGTAAACGTCATTGTGTACACAATTTTTTTTCGTCCCATCCGAACGAGTATACACTAATTACCGCCAATGTATATGTATACACAGAATCAATATTATCAACTGTTATTAAATCCAACTTATTAAAAACACATTTTTTTTCAAAAATGGCCGATGGCCCCCTTACCACCAACTTACAACAAGTGTATTAAACACAAGTAAAACGATATTTTAACCTATAAAAAAAAAGAATCGAAATATGATCTGTTATTCAATGAGATTGAGTTTCGGGGGGGGGGGGGCTAGTGGTCTAGTGTGCCGCGCTTCGACCTCTAGCTGTCCGCTCATCTCTGGCTTGCGGCTGTGGTTTCGATCCCTTGTATGAGCGTATGTGGCATGGAGATAGGGGCACCTTCTCATCTTCGTGGGTTTCCTCCGGGTACTCCGGTTTCCTCCCACTGCTAAAGACCCCTACGAGCACGCGAATTATTGAAATAAAATTAAACCATATGTTAGTCCCGAAATGGCCTAGTTTGTGTCGCGTGGACGTTAAACCCCATCTCTCTCTCTCTCTCTCTCTCTCTCTCTCTCTCTTGACGAAACTTTTATTGAAATATTTTAAACACAGAGCAGTAGTGTACAAAGGTGACTTACTGGTGTTTATGAGTCACGTTCTGAATTAAACATTGAATGTGAATTTTAAATGGCCGGAAATTACCGTTTAGTTTATACTATGATCATAACATACTTGACGCTCTGAATGAAGTATGAACCGTGGTTTATCAGTATATAACAGAATGACTATATCTGTAAGTAAACATATTATTATTTTGTATTTAGATTTTATTGTAGGCTCCCTATTAGAATATTTGAAGTGTTTTGGAGGGTTGTTAATATGACATTTTAAGTGTGTTATACGAGTCTATTTGTTTATATCACATAACATTACATAACAAACTATTTTTAGTAGACATGTACCCTTATGTCGCAAAATGAAATAAAATGCAATGGGGTTTAACGTCCTACTGTTCAGCTCCGACTGGGCTGGTAATGACTGGCATACGCCATACAGTGTTCTATGAGGGAAATTTTGTCCGGACAGCGGCACTACGTTCTACTCTTATATCGAATTCCAACTGCCAAGGGATTTGTTTATGTCCCGGTTCTGTCAAGGTTTTGGTCGAGAAAGTTCCTTTAATTGTTTGGATAGCATATAAAGGGCCTTGGTTTTACCTTGACTTTTCGTCCCTTCCGAACAACTAGTACACATTCCTTCCTTGTCAGCGAACAATAAGTAGAGGATTATACCGAAGCAGCACCATCTTAACAAGCAAAACACATTTAAATATACATGGAGAAATATTGGATGTTAAATAAAATTTCATATTGTTTAAATACACAATTCTTCTCCAGTCTAGTCGTTGGAATATCGGACGAATAACCGAGACCAGGGACTCGTTTATTGGCGTGCACGTAAAAAAATCCCTTGTCAGTTGGAACTGGATATAATAATAAGGGTAGGCCATAGTGCCGCTGTCGGGACAAAATTTCCCACATAGCACACTGTATGGTGTATGCCCGTCTTCCTATAGCCCAGTCTAGGAGCAAAACAGTAGGACATTAAACCCTATGGGTAAGGCACTGGCTTAGCACTGGCTCGCTAGTCTGGAGGTCGGGTGTTCGATCCCTGCATTGGCCGAGAAAGTTCATCTCGATTTTCCGGCGTGATTTCACCTTCTCAGTGATGCAGAACGGAGGGTCTGACAAGGACAGTTGTCAAGTCGTTCGGATGGGACGAAAACCGAGATCCCGATAAACATTGGCGTGCACGTAAAAGATCCCTTGCCAGTTGGAATTCGATGTAAGAGTAGGCCGTAGCACCGCTACCCGGGCAAAATTTCCTCATAGCGCACTGTATGGCGTATGCCCGTCTTCCATTAGCCCAGGTTAGGTGCAGAAGAGTAGGACGCCAAACCCCATTTACATTAAATCCCATTTCATTTAATTTGGAATATGAGAAATGAATCATCATATACTAGCATTAAACCGTTATTTGATGGTTATATACAGAACCACTGAGAACTATTCCATCATTTGTTTACATAGCTGGCTGGTCGAGATGTAATTAGCCTCGGCCAGCCTCCAACTGGGGGGTTATTGAATCAAATCGAGTCGTGAACAACTCCAGCTCGAGCTTAACAGCAGACGATAAAACAAGTGTACAACAGCAGACGACAGACTGTTGTGCGCGAGCGGTGAGATCAGGCGATTAGCTCACGTTCTGAAGGAATGGCAGAAACAAGTTTTGATTTGGAGTGAAACTAATTTTGTGAAAAGTGTGAGTTCGTTTGCGGATTTAATTCGCGTGAATGGATAGAAATCAAAGTTCTAGATGGATGACGGAATATGCTAAGTGAGTTTGTGATTGGAATAATAACGTATTTATAGACATGTAGTCTACCGTTTAGCAACACCAAAGAGAGATTCTTCTTGGTATTCTGTATCTCCAAGCTTTATATACTCAGTAAGTAAATAATGTGATTTTCGTTTAGAATTTAAATCAATGGGGACTTGCTAGGTCGTCATCTGTTTTTTTTTATATTTAATCAAGTAGAGAGAATTGAAACCATTTTACTTTTCAGCTGATTTGAGTTTCATATTTTACAAAGTTAAGATACATACCGGTGTTCATTTGACTGGAAGTAGGAATAAGAGAGAGAGAGAGAGAGAGAGAGAGAGAGAGAGAGATCGGGTTTAGCATACACTCAACACAAACTAGGTAATTTCGGGACTAACACATGGTTCGGCTCTATTTCAATAATTCGCAGGTGTAGGGGTCTTTAGCAGTAAGAGGAAGCCACATCAGATGATTCAATAGTATATCTTATGCGATAGAACTAAGACGTTAAACCCCATTTTATTCTATTTCAATTTGAACGTGTTTGAAAAATCACTTTCGTCAAACAGTAAAAAAATTAGAAATCCACATGAAATGTAATGAAATAGGGTTTAACGTCCTACTTTTCAGCCCATAAACTATGACTAATAAAGACAGGTATACGCCGTACAGTGTGCTATGAGGTGAATTTCGCCGGGCCAGTGGCTCTATGGCTTCCCCTTGTAACAAATTCGAAATGGCAAGGGGTCTTTTACGTGCATACCAATGTGTGCACGGGACCTCTGTTTTTGGTCCAATCCGAACGACTAGACAGCTGTCTTCGTCGTGCCAAGGGAAACCTCGTCGGAAAATCTTTATGAACTTTCTCGACTAATGCAGAAATCCACGAGACGACGTCTACAGATCCCAGGAATTTTGCTCTGTAGATCGTTAGAATATAATTATAGTATTTATCAGCGACAAATGAGATATCTATAAAAACAGTGGATATAAATATATTACTGTACGAGAAACCTAAAACCTAAAAAAACCCACATAAAACTCGTAGATGCCAGAGAGATGAGATCTATTTTGCCTCTTTGTGTATGATAATGTTCGGCAGCCATGACAGTGACAGATGACGGGTTCCAGAATTCCTGAAAGCATTTCTGATTTAACCGATGAGCATCGCGCGTCTCTTGTCAGGCGGAATAATTAAAGAGCGCCTTGGTGAACAGATTTTTGTCTGTTGACAATGGAACTGCACATCTCAGACTCAAGAGAACGGCGTTGAATTGTGACAATTATGGATCCACCAAGACTTTTAGTCGTTGCCCAAAGAAGGCTATGAATAGAATCGCTTTAGGGCTTAATGCGATATGAATGACTGATAATATTTGACATAAAGGAACGTTCTGCAAAACGATTCGAGATAATGCATGTCATTTAGTGCTTTGAGTATCATTCTTTTTTATACGCCCACATTGAAATGTGGTCGTATATTGTCGTCGCCCCCGTCCGTCCGTCCGTCCGTCCGTCCGTCCGTCCGTCGGTCCGTCGGTCCGGCGTCCACAATTGCTTGTGGACGCTCTACAGGCTAAAGTTAATATCCGATTGACTTTAAATTTATACACAGTGTTTAAGGCCATGAGACGAAGAAGCCTATTGTTTTTCAGCGATTTCCGATAATTAGTGCCAGAGTTATGGCCCTTGATCACTTCAAAAAATCTTGTGGACGCTCTAGAGGCCAAAGTTAATATCCGATTGACTTCAAATTTATACACAGTGTTTAAGGTCATCAGACGAAGAAGCCTATTGATTTTCAGCGATTTCCGATAATTAGTGCCAAAGTTATGGCCCTTGATCACCTCAAAAAATCTTGTGGACGCTCTAAAGGTCAAAGTTAATATCCGATTGACTTTAAATTTATACACAGTGTTTAAGGTCATAAGACGAAGAAGCCTATTGATTTTCAGCGATTTCCGATAATTAGTGCCAGAGTTATGGCCCTTGATCACTTCAAAAAATCTTGTGGACGCTCTAGAGGCCAAAGTTAATATCCGATTGACTTCAAATTTATACACAGTGTTTAAGGTCATAAGACGAAGAAGCCTATTGATTTTCAGCGATTTCCGATAATTAGTGCCAGAGTGATGGCCCTTGATCACTTCAAAAAATCTTGTGGACGCTCTAGAGGCCAAAGTTAATATCCGATTGACTTTAAATTTATACACAGTGTTTAAGGTCATAAGACGAAGACGCCTATTAATTTTCAGCGATTTCCGATAGTTAGTGCCAGAGTTATGGCCCTTGATCACCTCAAAAAATCTTGTGGACGCTCTGGAGGCCAAAGTTAATATCCGATTGACTTTAGATTTATACACAGTGTTTAAGGTCATGAGACGAAGAAGCCTATTGATTTTCAGCGATTTCAAATAATTACTGCCAGAGTTATCTCCCTTGATAACTTCAAAAATTCTTTTGACGCTATAGAGGCCAAAGTTACTATCCGATTGACTTCAGATTGATACATAGAGTTTAAGGTGTTGAAACAAACAAGTATTTTGATTTTCAATGAATTTAGATAACAGAACAGCTAAATCCATGATATTAAATGTTTCATGTATATACTAATTGTTAGCGTGGGGTAAAACTTTATAAAAAGCAATCAAATTCTAATGATTTTCTGATAATTACATAATGAGTTGTTACTCTTAATCAGTTTTTAGTGTATTACAAATGTTTCATTACCGAAATTAGTAAAAATATGCGACAACCCTTGTTGACTGCCCGGACGATTTAGCTGCTGTGGGCGTATGTTTCGTTGCCTGGCAACCTATCTTTAGCATAGTTATTATCCCACAGCTCTAGAAGGAAATAGAAGGAAAAATATTGGTATTTCTCAAAACATATTTTCAATTTAGAACAGCAAAAATATAAGGTCTTAAAGGAGCTAATTCACTATAATATTTGGACCCTGGAAATTGACACAAGTGCTTCGCAACGCATATAATACTGTAATATGAATGTATATCAATAGTTTCCGTCTTTACTGTAATTTCAAATCAGTTATGTTCGTCGAAATAAGCCAACAGCTTCAATTGAATGCAAATTTCTAGCGTCTGGTTATTCCAGTCTACATTCGCCGTTTGATTTCGTGCAATGTTTTTTTTGTCTTAAATATTGGATATCAGAAGATCATCTGTTCCCGGTATGATCGCAGCATCAATGTTGATTTAAATTGACAAATAATTCGTGTTTTCAATGTGGAATATTTTGGATGATGTTGAGTTAAGAGACTTAGCTACTTTAAGATCAGAATCGTACGCATTATTTGAAAAATGAAAATGAAATGAAATGAGGTTTAACGTCCTACTGTTTTCGACTTCTCTAATGAAAGTGGACAGTTTGCCCGGACAGCTGCGCTACGGCTTACTCTAATATCGGATTTCAAATGCCAAGGGATCTTTGACGTGCATACCATTGGTCCAATGTGTACACGGGACCTGTTTTTTTACCCCCCCCCCCTTTGTCGCTTGCCACGCCCTGCACCACTCCTATGAAGGAACCACGCGAAAAATTTCGATAATCTAACTTTGTTTATGCCTACTCTTCATCGAAGTCTACATATCAAGAGTTCTTTTACGTGTACGGCAACCGATACACGAATGGGCCTCACTTTTTGTACCTCCCGAACGACTAGATGGCGTATTTTGTTTGTACCTCCTTCTCACACCAGTGAACATCTAGAGCTTCCAATAACTCTTTGTAAGTGGGCCTGTACCTACTCAGCATGTTACCGTCTCGGCCAGTAACTAGATCAAGGCACCGTGGTTCAGTGTCAGATATTGGGAATGAGTCACCGACACACCTATATTGCGTCTGGTGCGATACTGCATGGCTTTTAAGAACTTGTTAATCTGGTAGAATTTAAACCTTGATGTTTTTAAGTTCTTGCAGGGTTTGTTTCCCTTGAGTCAAGTATCGTACGTTAGCAGTAGCGGATTATCAGTGAGGCTGATGAGGCTGCAGCCTCAGGCCCAAAGATTTTGTAATAAAAAACAAACTTAGACTTGTCTGATACGATTAAAAACGCATAGACAATGAATGTTAGGGGGGTGGTGTTGAGGCCCAACGGGAATCAACATAGGCCCTGACCCGAAATTAATTAGGCCCACGCCTTTTTAAATAGGCCCTCCAGAAACTGCCGCCTCGGGCCTTGGTGGAGCTTAATCCGCCACTGTACGACAAGGAGGACAGTCACGTGGCGAAGCTCGTCTGTTATACCCGACTCCTCCGGTTAGCTTCTACAGCTAATGACTCCTACACGCTAGCGAATTATGGAAATAATAAATTGTACTATACGTTTGTGTCGAGTGGACGTTAAATTACATCGTTCTGTTTCTCTAGAAGTTCTTGTAAGGACTATTTGTTGATGCCAGGTCGGGGCTTCACAAAACATTCTCAGACTTAAACATGCATTATGCAAGAGGTACATCTGCCTATTGCAGGCCTTGTTTAGGCCTAAAATGTTATCTTAACTATTAATTAGACATTTATAAACAAAACAAGACCATAATCAACTCTCAATGGCATCGGATACAAGCGATTTTAACTAGATTAGAACGGTTCGCCATTTAAAAATTCAATTTAAAAATGGGAAAGCGAGGCTTAGTCGCGAATATACCAGTGTGCTCGCTACTGCACTTTGCACACATCTTGTCAAAACTACAAACAGTGATAACTTGGCTCTGAATGAAGAAATTGAAAGAAATTTTCAAAATATTCATTGTCGATTTTTGATTTATTATAGAAAGAATGACCAACTCTTTATTAAATAAAACTCTTAATTAATGTATCTTTAAGGTAAGAATTTGCTCAAAATTGTTAGCCTTTATATATTAACTAAAAATTTTAATATAGAACTTTATAAAGCTCCTATTGTTTTAATATACATCCCGGGGAAATTATTCGCAAACCTTTGTGTTTCTGGATCAAATTTTTGTAAATTTCATGACTTAAAGGTATGGGAGATTAGATAAAGAGGTGGTAGTGATAACCGTAATAGTTAAAAACTAGATAATGTATAAGGAATTTTCAGCTTAGCCTCGAACAACATTACTAAAGTCGGTACGGTAAAAAGACATAGTCTCTAATATCCACGTTATGATCAAATCACGAATGAAAGGCGAGCAGCAAATGGGACCATAATCAAGTAAATATCGTAAGCTAGCGATGACATCGAGAGTTGATTATGGTCTGTGTAAGGAAATTAATGTCTAATTAATAATTTAGATAACATTCCAGGCCTAAAGCAAAACCTGAAATAGACAGATTTAGCTCTTGCATAATGTATGTTTATGTCTGAGAATGCTTTGTGAAATCTGGGCCTGGTATAAGTTAAGCTCGATGTTTATATAAAGTCTTGTATGAACATCTATAGATGTTAATAGAGTGCTGGTCGTAATGTCTGTTATAAAGTATGATATAAATGACAAAGGGTGGGTGTGTATAAACAGAAGCCATTATACAACATTTGTTTATTAGCCTCTACAATGCTGTTAGCAAGAATCTCAAGTAATGACACATGTCACTTCAGACATATTTGCTCGTATTTTATTAAACCCCAGGGTCAGACGCTAGCTCGCTAGAATCTAGATCGCGGGTTCGCTATCGGCGTTGTCCGAGACAGTTTATAAGTATTCTCCGGCGTGGTTTCCAATTGACGGAGGGGTTCCGTGTACGTGGAGTGTACGTAGAAAACCCCTTGGCTGTTGGAATTGGATAAAAGAACAGGTCGTGTCCGGGCAAAATTTCTGTCATAGCACAAAACCTGTCTTCATTACTCATTAGCAGAACAGTAGGACGTTAAACTTCATTTCATTTCGTTTCATTTACTATAACGTCTGTAAGGGCCTACGGATAATTTGCGTTCGGTAGCGAGAGAGAGAGAGAAATGGGGTTTAACATCCACTCAACACAAACTAGGTCATTTCTGGACTAACATATGGTTTTAATTTTATTTCAATAATTCGCTTGAATGGTTTTTAGCAGTGGAAGGAAACCGGAGTGCCCGGAGGAAACCCACGAGGTTGAGAAGGGGCCCCTATCTCCATGCCACATACGCTCACGCCAGGGCTCGAAACCACAGCCGCAAGCCAGAGGTGACCGGCCAGCTAGAGGTCGAAGCGAGGCACTCTAAACCGCTAAACCCCGCGTTCGGTAGCCACGGTGACCCTGTGAGAAAAGCCCAAGAGAAATGTGGGACCTTAACCCAGAGAGAGACAAATGGGGTCCAACGTCCACTCGACACAAAATATCGCATTACGGGACTAACACATGGTTCTATTGTATTTCAACAATTTTCTTGCGCGTAGGGGTCTTTAACAGAGGGAGGAAACTGGAGGACCCGGAGAAAACCCACGAGGTTGGACAGGCGACAATACACCTTGCCACATACAACCTGCAGACCTTATGATACAGCGAGCACGTGCGGGACGCTAAGGTCCATTTCAACGCAAAGGACGTCAATTAATTTTAATTGAACATTTGATCGAACCGAGTCACCGCCGTGGCTTCTTGTCTCTCTGGTAAACAATCGGGGTCGACTACACGAGGATTGTTATAAATCTTAATGACGTAATATTTGCTCTCATTGAGCGACGATATATTTAGGCCTACATTTAAATGTCACATGATATAAGTAGAGGCTGCAAGTGTTTACCTACATTTTGTCTACTGTAGTGTACAGTACACACTCAGTCCAAAACAAGGTATGATGTCATCGAGTCGGCTGCTATGACAACGAGAAACCTCGCCCTCTATTTGGTTCGGGGGGGGGGGGGCATGACAAGGAGTAAGGTTACCAGTCCAATCGTATGGGTTTTCTCCTGGTCCCCAGAGTTCCTCCCCCATACGCGCAAGCTGATTATTGAAATAAAATTGAATCATATTATGTTAGCCCCAAAATCCCCCCTCTCTCTCTCTCTCTCTCTCTCTCTCTCTCTCTCCCTCTCTTCTCTCTCTCTCTCCCAAAATAACACCAACAGGCTTTAGTTACCTGCAGAGGGGTAAACTTTAAAAGAGTCGTACACCCTGCATTAACTATTTTCATTCACACAAATATGTGTGAGACTTTTCCCTTAAATCTTTAATATTTTATGGAATTTGAAATATTTGTATGAAATGACTCAATCTACGATAACCTAGCCACATGACCTTAAAACTAAAATTAACAACATATCTATCCATCTATATTGGCGTTTATGTGTACTTCGATACAGACGACTGAATACATTTCTGATTATGCTAATGACATATTGCGTCTAGTAGTTCGAATGGAATAAAAAAAACTGAGGGCATTGCCAGTATACAGTTTGGCGTTCACGTAAAAGACCCTTTGACATTTTGAATTAAAGATAAGAGTAAGCCGTATCGCCCCTGCATAGGTAAAGTTTATCTCATAGCACACTGTATGGCGTATGCTCGTCTTCATTAGTCCGGTTCGGAGCAGAAATGTCGGACAATGAATTCCATTTCATTTCGTGTGGTTTGAGAAATAATTCTGATTACTTATGAGGCAAATTTTAGCCCATTTTGGCTCTTTATATCTTCCTCTCCCTGCCAAATGTCCCATTGAAACCTCCTAAGACTGGTGTTTTGAATTTGCCCTATCAATTAAAAAAAAAAAAATAGCTGCCAATTAATATGGTAAAACCGGCAGTTTTTTTCGTCACTGGCTCTTGGACTAGTACGGATGATTATCCTTTTTGTGTTGCATAATAAGATTATTAAGGTCGTAATATTTTACCATTAACGTTCGTGCGTAGTTTCATTTTATTATTTAAATAAAAACATGCTTTGCATAATAATTTGATAATGGAGGTGTTTGTATGAATAGTTATTTGTGTGTGTGCTATTCTGAGCACGATTGTGAATTTGACGCTATAAATACCATTACTATTATTGTTTGCAAGTCTTGTTGCATATTTTATGAATAGTTTCAGGTATCTGTTGATGTTCGACCTTCCATAAGTTTCTATTTCTTATATCCTGTTAGGGGGGTGGGGGCGCACAGTGACTAAGTGGGTACGTCTCGCGAATTGTCGTTAAGTTTCGTTCTTTTGTGGACCACGTAGTTCGAAATTATTTGAAATAGATTTCTTATTGTGGGTTTAGAGCGAAACCTTTTACAAAATAAAATTACGCTTTCCAACGCCGATCACATATTGACTATAAATATATTATTAACTATATTATTACTTATCACAGGTAACTTTTGACGAAACTACAAATGGATATTAATCTTTTAGAGGCATTTAGTAACTGGATAGAGCAATACACAAAAACACATACTTATGGAGTAACAGCTACTTAATTTATTTAGGCGACGTTTCGAAGAGTATTCTCTCAACGTTATCAAGCTAATACAGAAAAACAAGAATTATGAGATCAATATATACAGAAAAACTATAACAAAAGTTATACACATCAAAAGCCATACACATCAAAAGAAACAGCCCAGACCTCAACCGCGACACGGGGATATTCCTGCCCAGTGCTTATGATGAACTCATTAAATAACAACATTTGTGTTTCTCCATCTTTCCTACTTTTTATTAGTATTTATTAATTTCATTTTCCTAACATCATTATCAATTTTTATCTGTTACATCCATCTTTTCCAATTAAACAATGAGAAAGTTAGCTTAGTCATTGTCCAACTAATCACAAAGAGATCATAGTTATTACAAGTTAATTAGCGTTATCTAAACTCAACATGCTATATCATAACTGTAATGTAGGTATATCCATATTAGTTGGTAGTATTGTACACATTCATAGTTATTAATTGCTTAAATCAACTCATGGCTACAATTAAGCTTAGTGTTAATTAGTTTGTTTTGAATAACTCCTTTGATCTTGTTGTTGTCCTGTATGGTTTCATGAATTGTTGTTATAGTTTTTCTGTATATATTGATCTCATAATTCTTGTTTTACTATATTAGCTTGATAACGTTGAGAGAATACTCTTCGAAACGTCGCCTAAATAAATTAAGTAGCTGTTACTCCATAAGTATGTGTTTTTGTGTATTACAAATGGATATATTTGTATTAATATATCAACTAAAAAAATATGCTTTTATTTAAGATGTATGCAGATGATTGTGTGATAGTGTGTGTGTGGGGAGGGGGCGCATATTTATATATAACTTTTAAACTGTAAATAGCCTGTGAAATTACTCTTGTAGAATGAAAATAAAATATGCATTTTGTATATTGTGTGAATAAATATATCTACAAGAAAATAAAACGGCACTGGCTGGCTATAGGCTGGAGGTAGAGTGTTCGATCACTGGCTTGGTCGAGAAAATTCTTCCCGATTTTCCGGCGTGGGTTCCCATTGTCAGTGATGCAGGACGGGGGAGGGGGGTGACAAGAGAGAGAGAGAGAAATGGGGTTTAACGTCCACTCAACACAAACTAGGTCATTTCGGGACTAACATATGGTTTACTTTTATTTCAATAATTCGCTTGCGCATAGGGGTCTTTAGCAGTGGGGGGAAACCGGAGTGCCTGGAGGAAACCCACGAGGTTGAGAAGGCGCCCCTATCTCCATGCCACATACGCTCACGCCAGGGCTCGAAACCACAGCCGCAAGCCAGAGGTGACCGGCCAGCTAGAGGTCGAAGCGCGGCCCTCTAGACCAATAGGCCACCCCAACCGCCCGGGGGGTGACAAGGACAGTTGTCTAGTCGTTCGGATGGTACGATAAACCGAGGTCCCGTGTGCACGTTAGTGTGCACGAATAAAATCCCTTGACAGATAGAGTACGATAAAAGATTAGGCCATATCCCCGCTGCCCCGGCAAAATTTTCCTCAGGTTTATGCCCGTCTTCATAAGCCCAGTTTAGGAACAGAGCAGTGGGACGTTAAACCCCATTTCATTTTATTTATATCCTGTTTATGTGCAGTTTATAGAAAACTAAATCAGTTATTTATATTTAAAAAAAAAAATATTTTACGCGATTTAAATTCATAACGTTATTTTTTCAGTTATGACTCAGTTTGTAGATGTACATCCTGATAATGATGGTTGATAATGGCGGGATGCATGACGTGAACGGGATGACGATACAACTCTAGATTTTATATTCGATTAACTCGACAAGATAAAGTGAGTATATAATGTGATTATCTGTACGGTTAATCAGATTAAAACACAGATCCAATTTCGTTTCGTTTTTTTTATAGTTCATAATTTCGTTTTACTTGTCTTTACTACACTAGGATCTGGAAGAGTTGTTATATTACTGTCATTGTAGTTGAAGTGAGGGATTAGCCAATGAAACGGTCTGTTACGGCGAGGTATTGACGTTTGATGCAAGGAACTGTGGGTAAACCACTAGACTTTCAACTGTCAATGGATCTTTTACGTGCACGCCAATGTATACGCGAAACCTTGGTTTTTCGTCCCATCCCAAGGACTACACAGCTGTTATTGCCAGGCCCCGGGTCCTGTATCACTGACAAGATGTGTTATCAACAAGTAATATGAATTAATTGCCCAGCTTTCGCTGGATTTCCCGGGTTTCTCCGTACTGCCATAGACCCCATTCGTTCATAAAGAGTGACTTACGTTGGGTTCCACCGAGGCTGATATCGCAGACAATAATAAAAAGAAGTGCTGATAACACTATTTTCCCATCCCGTTATTTGAGGACTTGTCAATTAATGGTTTGGATTGTTCGCACATGGTTTTATTTTATTTATATCATTTCTTCCTTCTGCTAGTATGCAGGTAAGTCACAATTCTATGGAATGCAATCACTGAGCGACGTTATAACTGAGCGACGTTTCGACTAGTCTTCTAAATGCTTGATAATGACTAACGAAGCCTAGTCAAAACGTCGCTCAGTAATAAGCAGTAATTGCATTCCATAGAATTGTGACCTGTATATTCCAGTTCAATTTCTAAATGCCACTGTAACATTTCTCCTGCCATTAATTAACTGTTAATTAACTGTTATATAATATACTTATAGCTAGCACAAATCTATGTCGTCTAACATAAAATGCATCTCTAATGCTCACTATTATTACTGTAACTTAATCCCCTAGACAGCGGTGTATCATTTGGGAAATGTTCCCATGACAATGAGAAACCAGGCTGGAAAATCCCGACAAACTTTCTCGGATCCATCCCTGGATCTGCTGGTTATATTAATCGATCTTGTCTACAATATCTCCACCCTTGGTGGAAAAGGACGTAAAACCCCCAAAACGAACGAACGATTTAGAGGCAGAAGGGTATTCTACTGATGGGGGGCCTCCCACGCCTGTGTTGTAACTTGTAAGTGTAGTTTAGAGAGAGAGAGAAATGGGGTTTAACGTCCACTCGACACAAACTAGGTCATTTTGGGACGGACTAACATATGGTTTAATTTTATTTCAATAATTCACTCGCACGTAGGGGTCTTTAGCAGTGGGAGGAAACCGGAGTGCCCGGGGGAAACCCACGAGGTTGAGAAGGCGCCCCTATCTCCATGCCACATTCGCTCACACCAGGGCTCGAAACCACAGCCGCAAGCCAGAGGTGACCGGCCAGCTAGAGGTCGAAGTGCGGCACTCTAGACCACTAGGCCATCCCAACCCCCAAAGTGTAGTTCAATGATCGAGTAATATTTTGATGTTGTACGAGTGCGATATCTATATATTACGTAATGTCTGGCACCAGACAATTAAACAACTTAAAAAAAAACCACACACCATCCAACGCGTGCATTTCAATGAAATACGTCACGCGCGTCCAATATTAAAACTTATATGAATAATGTGCGCTTGGCACATTTTCCGTACCATTATTTGAAATAATCGTACGCCAACATCAAGGAATGGCGTCACATACTGTATTTTAAACATAATTAAACATGCATTATGCAAGAGCTAAATCTGCCTATTGCGGGTCTTTCTTTAGGCCTGAAATGTTATCTAAATTTTAATTACACATTAATTAACATTGACAGACCATAATCAACTCTCGATGCTAGCGCTAGCCTACGATATTTAATGTACTGGATTACAATTTTTGAGTATTAGTATAATTAAACGTTAAAATAGATAACGACTTTAGTAATGTTGATCGAGGCTAGGCCTAAACCGAGAATCAAAGTCGTAAGATAATAACCTAGTCTCGATTATCCATTTCATGATTAAATCGTGAATGAAAGTTAGGTAGGAAACCGGATCATAATCCAAAAATATCGCTGTAGACATCGAGAGTTGATTATGGTTTGGATAAGTTAAGTAATGTCTAATTAATAATTTAGATAACAATTGAGGCCTAAAGAAAGACCTGCAATAGGGCGATTTAGCGCTTGGATGATGATGCATGTGTAATTTAAACTTCAAATTACAACAAGGATATATATATCTTCTATATTAAAGTAAATGTGTTCCTAATTTGTGGGAGATCTAGCTGACATTAAAGTGGTATTTAAATCTGACATTTTGCTAGCGTGGTGATATTAACATTTAGTTTCACATTTGATATTATTATTATCTAATGATAAGTGTTGTTCCATGTCACGTGTCAGTGGCTGTTATCCCCATCATTGTCATCGTCGTAGTCATGTTTCATGCCGCGTGTGAATGGCCTATTTGTATATTAGTGCATATTTAATCAACATCATCATCACTGTCGTTGTCATCATGTTTTATGTCACATATTGTAACATATGAATGACATATTTGTATTTTACTACATCCAATCATAATCATCATTATCATCGTCGTCTTCATCGTCCTCATCCTCCCTCCCCTCCTCCATGTCTTCCTTCCCATCATCATCATAACCATCACCATCATCATCCTCGACATCCTGGTCCTTCTCTCCCTCCTCTTCCTTATCATCACCATCACCACGAGTAAGGGATTGGGGGAGTCTATTGCCTCTTTTGCCCCTTTTAAATCCAATCCTTTATTGATCTTTGTTCCGTTTAAAGCTCTTTTGATGTAAATTTTTAATTAGGTTACAATTACAGGACACCACTCGCGTAATCTACAACTGAATTATCCCCTGGTAGTAAACTGAATTGAGTGTAATTCGATAGGGCTGGTAATTAAGGCTGTAACAATGCTAAAAAAGATAGTTTTATCAGGTTGAATAAACAAACACCAGATGTTTCGTGAGATTTCTTCATTTGAAATATTAAATATCGTACAGTATTAATGCTGTTTGTAACGACTAGTATTAGGAGACCCAGTATTTTGGATATAGCGCGGGGATCATTGGATAAGACGCTGGTTTGCTAGCCTGGTGGTCCGGTTTTCGATCCCTGCATTGGCCGCGAAAGTTCATCCAGATTTTCCGGCATGTTTTTCCATTGACAGTGATGCAGGAATGAGGGACTGACAAGGACAGCTGTTTAGTCGTTCGCGTGGGACGAAAAATCGAGGTCCCGTGTGCACATTGGCGTGGGCGTATAAAGATCACTTGGCAGTTAGAATTCGATATAAGAGTAGGCCGTAGTGCCGCTGTCCGGGCAAAATTTCCCTCATAGCACACTGTATGGTGTATGCCCGTCTTCATTAGCCCAGGTTAGGAGCAGAAGAGTAGGACGTTAAACCCCATTTCAATTCTTTTCATTTCTGATATAGCGCCCTATCAACACAGGTTCTGTTATTTCGGGATAACATATATTTTTATTGCGTAGGATTTGATAAAGAGCTGGCAGTTCTCCTTTTAAATAAATAATAAAAACAAAATATGCTGAAAATTTCAGTCAAATTATTTCTCTCTGAGCCTAATTGGAATTCGATGAAGAGCAGGCTGTAGCTCCACTGCCGGGGCGAAATTCCCCTCATAGCACACTGTATGCCCGTCTTTATTAAATCGGTTGGCGTTAAACCCTATTTTGAAAGTGAACGTGCACATGATGCCGTGTACGTAAAAGAATCCGCGACAGTTGGACTTGGATGAAACGTATGCGCATACGCTACCACGCGGACCAAATTCCCTTCATAGCAGACTGCGAGGCATTTGTCCGTCTCTGCCCGTCCTAAACTTCCCTCCTAACGCACTGCGTGGCATATGCCCGTCACAGCCCGTCCTAAATTTCCCTCGTAGCACACTGTGTGACATACTGCGTGGCATATGCCAGTCTCAGTCTGGCCTAAATTTCTCTCATAGCACACTGCTTGGTATATGCCCGTCTGAGCCCGTCCTAAACTTCCCTCATAAGCACACTGCGTGGCATAAGCCTGTCTCAGCCTGGCCTAAATTTCCATCATAGCACACGGCGTGGCACATTCCCGGCGTTTTTTACAGCTCGGTTGGTGCAGACATAAAACCTCATTTCATTTGATTTTATTTCCCAATAGACGCGTATTTCACGTCATTGTGATTATAATTAACATCCCCTCGAGACGAATGAAGTATGAACTAATAT
This sequence comes from Patella caerulea, assembly GCA_036850965.1. Classification (NCBI taxonomy): domain Eukaryota; kingdom Metazoa; phylum Mollusca; class Gastropoda; family Patellidae; genus Patella; species Patella caerulea. The sequence goes on along the minus strand of JAZGQO010000015.1, from coordinate 31,765,895 downwards.
AAATACAGATATGAAATGTTTAGATAACACGAAGAAGAACTACTGGAAACAAATCAATATTCGGTATTCGTCTTGCTACAGAAACACAGGCCAATCAACAGTTAATTTAATCTATGACTTGCTTTACTGCTTCTTGTAACAACTGCTAATAAACATCATCATCGCCAGCCAGTCATCATCGTCATTGGTTTTTATTAATCTCTGTTCGTTTTTCTACTTGCTCAAATCCACGGTTGTACGGGGCAAGGACATGGGTCGCCTGTCCAACCTCGTTGGTTTCCTCCGGGCACTCCGGTTTCCTCCCACTGCTAAAGACCCCTACGCGCAAGCGAATTATTAAAATAAAAATAAAACCATATGTTAGTCCAGAAATGACCTAGTTTGTGTCGAGTGGACGTTTCTCTCTCTCCTATTTACTACTTGGGGCCACGGTGGTTAAGTGGGTAAGACGCTGGCACGCTTGCCTGGAGGACGGGAGTTCGAGTGTTCGATCCCTGCATTAGCCGAGAAAGTTCATTCAAAAATTACCCAATACACCGAGTTCAATGTTTATAATGTTCTAGTTTATGGGGATACCACATTAAAATCGAATTTTAAATTCAACTAAAAGCCGTTGACCACCATTAGGCGTGTTCTGAATCTACCTTAAAGACTACAATATTGTTCAAGCTGGATTTTAAGAAACAAAATGTCAGTCTAAAAATAAATGCAGGGGAACCCCTACGATTAGCGCGTGCGTGCTGTGACATCTGGTATGTCCTTGGGTCAACTAGCGTGGTTTCGATTTCCGGTTGTACGTGACAAGGAGTAGGGTCTCCTGTCCAACCTCATGGGTTTTCACCGGGCCCTCTGCTTTTCTCCCACTGCTAAAAACCCCTACGGGCAAACGAATTATTAAAATGAGCTAGTTTGTGTCGAGTGGACGTTAAACCCCAGTCCCCTCTACCTCTCTCTCTCACTCCCCCTCTCATATTATTTTCTAAAAAAATTGCGCGTTGATGACTGTGACGATGATTTGATAATGTGTCATTGATAATCGTTGCTGAAACTGGCCTGTGATGATGTTGATATTAGCTTAATCCACTTGTTTTTCCGCACCGGACAAAAATCGTGTAAACGCATGAATCATAAATAATTGTACAATTATCCTCCCCAAATGTCAAGTTAATGTTCGACACATCTGGATGAAGAGAAACACTCGAGCTGGCCAGCTTAATACAGCCGATCGATATTGGCACACCATCAGTTGGAATACTACACTATGGAGTTTAAATACAAAACTACCCAAATACATCATTCACTTGTAATGGCCGATCAGCTGTCTTCTAAAAAATTCTTGTAGAAATACAAAACTACCCAAATATCCCATTCACTTGTAATGGCCGATTAGCTGTCTTCTAAAGATGTTTAGCATATATACATTTGCCACGAAATTACCCAAATGCCTAATAATTTGTTTTTATTGAACGTTCGTTTGTCTTCTACGATATCTTTTCATACCATAAATAATTTGCACTAAATGGAAAAGGTATCATAACTACATCTTTGGGTAGACATGAGGAACTATCGCAAAAAATACCCCATTTTCGTTCCATAAAATCGACAATTTTCGAATTTATACATATATGACTAGGAAATAGGAAACTACCCAAAGGCCGTATTCCCGTCTTCATTAACCCGATCGAAGCAGAACAGTGGAACGTTAAACCCCATTTCATTTCAATTTTTTATCTCACTGACTGCATATCTTTCTTTTATGTACAGGGTGGTTTGGATAGCCTAGTGGTCTAGAGTGCCGCGCTTCGACCTCTAGCTGGCCGGACACCTCTGGCTTACGGCTGTGGTGTGAGCGTATGTGGCATGGAGATAGGGGTGCCTTCTCAACCTCGTGGGTTTCCTCCGGGAACTCCGGTTTCCTCCCACTGCTAAAGACCCCTGCGCGCAAGCGAGTTATTGAAATAGAATTAAACCATATGTTAGTCCCGAAATTACCTAGTTTGTGTTGAGTGAACGTTAAACCCCATTTCTCTCTCGCTCTCTTTCATGTACAAAATGAAACAAAATAATTACTAGATTTTTGTTTGAGTCAGTATTTGAACCAAATTAAAACCAACAGTTCCCACACAACTTTTAACATTTATTTCTTTTTTACTATTTTCAGGATGGCCGTGGCGAGAATTCTGAGATATGTGGTTTTCGTGATCATGGTATGTTGTTCTGTCAAAGCCGAACTGCCGTGTACAGACGCCTCCTGTCTGTGCACACCGGAACACTATGATCGGGGTATCTTATGGCTGTGTAAAATACGACGGTTACGGGAAAATACAATCAACTTTGAACGCTTGCCAACCAACGCTTCAAAATTCCTGACTCTGAGCTGTGACGAGACGAGTAAGATTTGGAGTGCACTGTGGGATCACATGTTTAAGATTTTACCCAAACTGTTAGTACTGAAAATAGAGAACTGCCAAATCAGCCAGATTCCGGAGTTGGCCTTTTCTGGATTAAATAAATTGGAGGAACTAACTATCAAATATTCATCTATATCCCTGATCCATGAGAACAGTTTTAGTAGCTTACCCAGATTACGGTTACTAGAATTCATCTCCAGTGGTGTCCGCCATTTACCAAAACTCTGTTCGGTAAAGACATTGCGAACTCTAAACGTTTCACACAATTTCATCACCAGTTACGACAAAACGGGCGTGAAATGTGACAACGATAACGACCAATTGCCGAACTTTGAAGTGCTGGATGTCAGTTATAATCTTATTGAAACCATTCCCTTGTGGTTAGGCAATTCGTTTCCAAAGCTGAAAAGACTGACAAGTTCTGATAATGTTGTGAGTCGGATCGACTCAGGGACAATCAATAATCTCCCGGAGCTGATGTGGCTTGATCTTGGGAACAATTCATTAACATCAATTGATAGTGGAATGATGAGTAATTGTTCGGGGTTAGTTGTCCTGTCATTGGGTGACAATCCTGTTCAGAATCTTCCCGCTGGATTAATGTCCAACCACTCAAAATTAGTTCATTTGTATCTGAACAACCTTTCACTACACGATGATATATGGTCGGAGTTCCTGACGCTGAAACGGCTGGAATATTTGCATCTTAGATCGAATTTGTTGACGTTTGTGAACAGTTCTGTGATGGAGAGGATACCGCTGCTGAAGGAGCTCGATTTATCCAATAATTTCATCACTCAATTCAACATCTTTACTTTTAAGGATCAATATATGCTGAAACTGTTGAATCTCTCCAACAATGCGATACAGGTCGTGCCCAAACAGGCCTTCAAACTGATCCACAGCCTCAAGGAGTTGGATATGTCCAGAAATAACCTAACATCATTCTCTAAATCGGCTTTTAAAGGATTAAGAAAGCTGAAATCTGTGGACTTGAGTCAGAATAAACTCAAAGGTTTCTCAATTGGAGTATTCAATGAAGTATCCACGTTACAAAAATTAAACCTTTCTCATAATATTTTAACTAAACTACCCGGATTCCATGAAATGCATTCTTTGGATGTCTTGGATTTAAGTACCAATCACCTCGCTATAATCGACATTTCCACATTTTTCGGTTTAACTGGATTAGTAGAACTGGATTTATTTAATAATAAGATCGAATATATACCACACGGTGTGTTTCAGCATTGTCAACAGTTAGAAAGATTAAATTTAGCCGACAACGGAATCAGACAAATATCTGCCGGTGGCTTTTTAAATTTGAAAAAATTAAACTATTTGAATCTTGGTCAAAATAACCTCGCTGAAACCGTCACGGTTCTCAGCAGTCTGAATAGCTTAACCAATCTGATTCTCAAAGAGAATTCTGTTACTAAAATATATCGAGGTCAGTTCCCAGATGCCATCCAAACCCTGGATTTATCGTACAATAAGATTACGTATATGGCCCCTTTCACCTTTCGGACCATGAAAAACTTAAAATCAGTGCGATTGGAATTTAACAAACTCACGAGTCTACAGATGCAATCGGTGGAGATACCTCGCGATGTTCACCCTAAACCCCTGTTTTATATTAGTGCTAACCCACTTCAATGTGACTGTAGTCTGTCATGGCTGAAGGAACTAGCTGAGTCGGACGCGGCTAATGTGGACCTATATCCTAATATTGTGGATTTACAACTACTCCGGTGTACCAGTGTGTATAATTCCTCTCCGAAATTTTTTAAATATGTGCCTCGTTCTGATTTTCTGTGCTCGTATCGCGAGAAGTGTGAATATAACTGCCCGTGTTGTGGAACAAAGACATGCGCATGTAGATACGAATGTCCCGCCGGATGCCAATGTCTGATTTCTGATGATAAAACGAATATACATAAAGTGCATTGTGAAAATCAGAACATGACGTCAGTTCCGGTTGCCATACCGTACGCGGTAACCGATTTAATGTTAGACGGGAATAATTTTACGACATTACCACCTGACGTGTTTAAAGATCTAGAGAACGTGAAACGGCTTTATTTGAATAATAGTAATATCCACGCACTACAGAACGCGTCGTTCATTGGATTAAATAATGTGGAAGAATTGTATTTAAATAATAATAATATTACTGTTATTCCGTCACTATCCTTCCCGGAGTTGGGCAAACTTCAAACATTGTATTTAAATAACAACGATATTCATAGGATTGAAGACGAATCTCTTGGTCATCTGGAATCTCTACGAATATTAGCACTGGATAACAATATGCTAGAAGTCATTCCATTGAATGACCTGAAGCAACTTTTAAAGAATAGTCACGTTTCATTGGCTCAAAATCCATGGTCATGTGACTTTAATTTTGTTTGTAGTTTCGTTGATTTGTTGACGTCGCATTCTAAAATGATAATGGACTCTAGTGACGTTAAGTGCACGTGGGATGACGACGCATATAGTATATCATTGTTGGATGACGAAGTCCAAATGCAGTGTTCCTCGAATAAAACTGATTTTATTAATTCCACCATCGAACAGCCACAGACAAAAGGTCGCGACGTTCATATAGCGGCTCTGGTGACCATTTCGGTAGCGACAGGAATTATATTTGGAGTTCTAATTTTAATTTATTGGAAACGAGACTTAATACAAGTCTGGTGTTTTATTAAATATGGATGGAGAGTGCATAATAATACTGATGACGACGACGACGATACTAAAAGGCCATTTGACGCTTTTTTGTCGTACAGCAATCGCGATGAATTATTTGTTATCAACGAATTAGCACCGCGACTTGAACACGGCGAAAAGAAATATAAACTCTGTCTTCACTATCGAGATTTCCCGATTGGAGCTTGTATTGCAGAAACGATCGTGCGTAGTGTGGAGTGTAGTAAAAGGACGGTGATGCTTATTTCGGACCATTTCTTACAAAGTGAATGGTGTCGATACGAGTTTCAAACGGCTCACCATCAAGTTCTCACGGAGAAAAAGAATAGACTCATTTTAATTCTACTCCACGATATTGATCACAATAAACTCGATTCTCAGTTAAAACTTTATTTTAAAACAAGGACGTATTTAAAATACAATGATCCCTGGTTCTGGGACAAGTTATATTACGCTATGCCGGACACATGTCTTCCGGTGTTAGAGCGGAATGGAACGATCAAACGTGAACGGTTACCAATGGATGACCGTTTCCAAAGAAACATAAGTCAGTTATCCGATCAGATTCTTAATGAAGATATGTACGAAGTTCCTTTAACCAATCATTATCAAACTATAGAATCTCCGGGAAATTCCGAATACACTTACGGTTCGTCATCCGGGCACTATGAAGAGGTTCACCCGTGTCCCAACCCAACGGTTATAACTCGTATTAATCCGCCGCCACCAGTACCCAAGCACCCTCCGCCACCCCGATCTAGTTCTATTTGTAAACCTCCGCCGTCTAGAACCAGTTCTGTTTGTAAACTATGAGGTATATGGAATTACAATATGTCGTCTAGTGCTATTTCACATATTTCGCCCAGAAACCAATCTCATTAAAACACAGACCCTATTTCGTTTCGTTTCTTATAGTTCAAAATTTTGTTTAACTTGTCTTTACTACGCTAGGACCTGGAAGCGTTGTTATCATGATGTGTTCTAGATAACGTGAGAGATTAGCCAATGAAACGGTCTGTTACGGCGAGTTTCTGGCCTTTTGAACCACGGAACTGTGAGTAAACCACGCGAAACGTCAACTCTGTTTGGTGAATCGATGTCTGACGCCAAAGGGTCAAAAGCTGCTCGTTTGACCCCTGACGTGAACTCCCACTATAATTTGTCAGATCTTCATGTAGTGTAGTCCATCAAAAGTAAAAAAAAAACAACGAAATATAGATCTGTATTTTGGTCAGACTGACCAATCACTACTCATCTTATTGCTCTTGTTCTGTTTGGGACGATGTTCAAAGTTCCGCCAATATTTACGACCAACACGAAACTCGACTTGTTTGCCTCATGGACGAATGTACATCGTTTAACGGGCGCGGACTTTCAATGTGACGTCACTATTCCACGACGGCGGCGATGACCTCATTCACTATTCCTGGTCCATAACATGGTCGCAATCTCCCACGTAGAGTTGTCTCTCCTTTTAGATAGCAAGACCAGTGTGGAGAAAATGATACAATCGTTGTTGTTTGGATAAATTCTAAAAATGACCCTTAAGTCATGTAGGAAATTGGAAATAAAACTCACTTTATCGAATCAAAAAGAACAATTCCCAAGTCTATCACCAAAATGTTTTCATTCCATTATACAAAACAATTCAAAGGCTCTCCATCATCAACATTAATTTTGTTACGTATTGTCTTTCATGTGCACCAATCTGATTCAAATACAGGTCTATATTTCGTTTCGTTTTGTTTATACTCTCGATGGCCTACACTACATGAAGAACTAACGAGAAGCTTTTGACCTTATGACATCATACATTGATTAACCAATCAGAGCTGATGTTTCTTGTGGTTTACCCACAGTTCCGTGCATGTCACACCAAGGAGTCGCCGTAACAGACTGCTTCATTGGCTAATCCCTCACTTCAACCAAAACGCCATTATATAACAACTTTTCCAGGTCATAGTGTAGTAAAGACAACGAAAACAAAATTTTGAACTATAAAAAACGAAACGAAATATGATCTGTGTTTTGATCAGATTGTTTAGTGTACCGTGTTTGACTATTCTTTTATATATTATTTTTTATTCAGGCTAAATTGTTTTAGCCGGAAACATTTTGAGATGAAACGTTCTCTTTGTATATCAGTATTATTATTGTAGTTGTGAAATATTGTTTTAAAATGAAGTGATGCATAATATATATATATATATTATGCATCACTTCATTTATATATAACGCAGATATCAGATATTGCGGGCAATATTCAATCAACTCGATTGTAGGCTTTTCATGTCAATAAATGTCTAGATAATAATCGATATGACATGTGAAGCCAGAAATACATTGGACAAACTGAGCTCTCGCATAATGCCTGATTTTTTTTATTAATAAATATAAATATATCTATTTATTCAAGTAAGAGATATACTCGTCTTCCAGTAACTTTGTAAATATAAATGTTTATTTTTGTTTTTAATATGTCATTGTATGTACTCATTAACATTGTATCGGACTCACACAGTGCGACACTGTCCTTCATCCGTCTTCCACGAAATCGAACCCGGATTCGTCAAACGCTTTGTTGTCTCTTTAAACTCGAATTTTGATACAGAAGAAAGATAAATTGGGTTTAAAGTCCACTCGACAGAAGCTGGGTCATTTCGGGACTAACATAATAATAATGTGGTTCATTTTTATTTCAATAATTCGTTTGTCTGAAGAGGTCTTTAGCAGTGGGATGAAACCAGGGACCCGAAGGAAATCCGCGAGGTTGGCCCGACGACCTTATTACCCCTTGTCACGCACAAGCAGGCATACTCTTCATTTTGAGTTCTGTATCCAGAGCCTTCTAAGAAATGGCCCGAGCTCTCACTATAGGGATATCGCAGAATCCGTCTTCCATTACCCCAGAATAGGTGCAAAAGAGTAGGACGTTAAACCCCATTTCACTTCATTTCAGACATCGCAGACAAGTATAAAAAGTCTTCCAAGTAACTGATTATATCCATGGTCATGTGTTAAATGTTTTAACGTGTTTTGTCTTCCATACTTTTTATACTCATTTGTCTTTGTTTGATCTGGTAAAATTTATTATTTTCCGATACTGCCAAATTATTCTGTTAATGTTTTTATTATTTTACACACAAATAGTCAATAAACTAATATTACATGTGACTTTAGGGGTTGAAAATTATTACAGCACGTTTGTCTGGGGTTTGGTAAACGTTGTATGCCATGGGTTTAAATGGCGGGTTTAGCGCCCTTGGGGTTTACAACGAAACGAGTAACAACTGCTCCTTCGAGTTTAAATGTTGAAAATTGGCCCAGGCTGTCGTAAAGATTACACGGCATAGGTTTGAATATTGGCGTTTACAGTGAAATCGGTGACTGCCTTTTCGCCCGGAACGAAAAACCCAGTAAACGTTTTCAGCAGGAATTCTGACGAAAGTCATATCGCAGAAAGTGAAAAAAAAATATGGCAGAGTGCGTCCGATCCATCCATTTCTTAAATATTAATTAAATGACCATTTTTTCAATCATTCTGTATCCGTAGTGAGAATCGTCGTTAGGATAGAGAAATAGAACCCGGGTGGGGCCCAGGCATGGCTCATGAAATAGAACCCGGGTTGGGGCCGAGGCATGGCTCATGTCCCTTGTCTGGTTTTGAATCCTTTTGAATATAGCATGCAATACCGGGTGTACATTTGCAACAAGGTTATGCACTTCTAGTGGGCCCCGAGATACCCACTACCCCTAGCTCAATATCCGATATGGTAAATCCGATCGTGTTGCGGTGACTCAGTGAGTGTAGCGCTGGCTCAATAACCACGTGTTTCTCAGATATTCCAGTTCGGGTTCCATTGACCCTTTCTAAGTGGAGAAGGACCGAGGATCCGACAAGGAAATAAAGACTGCACGTAAAAGCACGCTTGCCTCTGTCCTTGCAAAATTTCCTCCTAGTTCCCCATGAATTTCCATTGCGGTTTCCCTTTCCCATTTGTATAGGACGGGCACGGACGGTCAAATAAAAACATTATCTAGTCTTTTGGATGGTACTACAAAACTGAGGCCCCGCGTACACGTTGATGTGTGCGTAAAAGAAACATGTCCAGGCAAAATCTCCCTTCCCTCATAATGTATTGTGTTGCGTATGCCCCTCCTCATTAGCTCAGTTTTAGCAGAAAAGTAGGACGTTAAACCAGGGGCGAATGGTTAGCAGGTACGAGCTGTATCATAAAATCTGTCATTGAGTCGCTGGAGTGACAAGGAGTAGGATAGCATGTCCAACCTCGTGGGTTTTCTCCGGGTCCTCCGGTTTCCTCCCACTACTAAAAACCCGAATTATGGAAATAAAATCAAACCAATTTGTTTGTCCCGAAATGACCTAGTTTGTGTCGAGTCGAGTGAAGTGGACGTTAAACCCCATTTCTTTCTCTACAGATATTTTGTTCGTGCTAAATCTCAGCTATAACTGTCAATACTACGTAATATTGCAGATCATTTTAACTTTCACAACATGCTGATTGTGAATACGATATACGCTTAATCCCATTGACCCGGATGTTTAAGGAAGAGATATTGCAGGTCATTTTAACTTTCACAACGTGCTGATTGTGGATAAAATTTAGGTTTATATATATTGACCCGGATGTTTGAGGAAGAAAGGCCCCACCTCTATTCACTGACCCGGATTTAACACTAAAATAGTCAATGTTTGTATTTTGTTTCCACAAACTCGCTAAAAATATCTAAATAATTTTTTTTTTGGATAAATTTATGTCATCGTGATCTAATGAACAAATTACGTGTGTGGATGAATATATGTTATCGTTATCTGATAGTGTTCTTAGAGGTGATGAGCCAAACCGGACTTCTCTAATGAACAAATTACAAGCCAAGGGGTATATATGTGGGTGAATTGAGGATAAAGGTTCGGTCCCATAGCGCCACCTCTTCCTTAATTCAATATGCCCCTAATACACGTGTACATGTAATGGGATGAAATAAGAGATAGAGGGAGAAAATAGGTTTATCGTCTACTCAACACAAACTAGGTAATTTCGGGACTAACATATGGTTCAATTTTATTTCAATAATTCGCTTGTGCGTAGGGGTCTTGAGCAGTGAGAGTAAACCGGGGGACCCGAGGAAAACCCACAATGTAAATTGTGAGTATAATAACATGGTACCACCTCTCGTTTCAGGAGTTTATGCGCGCAGCTGACTTATTCGTGTAGTAATCAAGACATGTCAAAGATATTGAGTCATTATATAAAACGACAGCTGTCTATTCGTTCGGATGGGACAAAAAGTCGAGGTCCCCTGTATCCTTTGGCGTGCACGTAAAATAAAAATCCCTTGGTAGTAGATTTTGATATAAGAGTAGGCGGTAGTGCCGCTGCCCGGGTAAAATCACCCTCATAGCCCACTTTATGACGTATGCCAGTCCTCATTAGCCCGTCGGAGCAGAAAAGTAGGATGTTAAACCCCATTTCATTATATTTCATGTCTTTATATAACCTAGTTTGTTTACGATGTCTTCCACTCCTTGTGTATGTACACTACACGCTGAACCTTTGACCCCAAATTATCATTTTGCCACTGTTTGGATAGTCAAGTATTATTTCCTTCCCTTCTATTAACCGCTAAGTGATAGGTATATTATTGCGATGTGATTTATTGGAATTCTTGTTATGAAATATGATCGGGGTTCAACAGGGATCACCTTTATCCCCGTTACGATTTCATTTATTGTCGAAATGAACAAGCTACGTCTAATATCTAAATTGAGTTACATGTGGTTTAACAGTGATCGCACTTGTCTCCTTTTTTTTATTAGCAATATTTTTATTTAGATTTCTATCTGATTGGGGAACATATGAAGCCCTTCTCCCCTCTAAGTATTGTCTCTTTTTAATGAATTTATATATTCTGATAATGAACCAAATCCAGTATCATACTATTTATTATTGCAGTTTAAGTTTGTTTGTTCGTTCGTTCATTTCTGAAGTTTAACGCCCACTTCCACCGGGGGTGGGGGTGATATCGATATCGTAGACAAGTTTGCAATAAGTATTTTAATGCCTACAACTACAAGTAGATTCAGCACAAAGTTTAAAATATGTCCGGGGGTTCCACAAGGATCGCCTTTATCTCCTCTGTGACTTTTATTGTGGCAATACACAACTATCACTATCGTAAATATAGAGTCATGTTGGTAAGCATTTTAATGGGAAAAGAATATTTCGCATGTGGTTTTAAAATAATTTAGAATATGTTATTGTAAAGTTTAAATTTTCTTATATGTGATGAAAGTGGTTTGTAGCATTTTAACCTAGTCAGTTATGGTTCGCTTGGAGAGAGGTTATAAAACAGCTGATCGCTGTATATGGTAGTCACCCATATCCGTTATTGATGAATGGTACAGTTGATCGGTGTATATTTCTATTTTACGCTATAATCATCAAAACATAGATAATGAAACCAAAATATGCTGGAAATTTATCCTATAGCCATTTATATTTACGTTAGTCTCGGCCATCATTACTGCCGTTGCTATGATAAAAAAAAGTCTCGTTTATCCATTTTAGTGTTAAATTAGCCTTTACCAAATGTATTCAAATCCACTCAATATCGTACGCTAACGATGGCATCGAGAGTTGATTATGGTCTGGATAAATTAATGAAAGTCCAATTAATAATCGGCACAAAGAAAGACTTGCAATAGGCAGAGTGAATGATGCACCCTTAACGTTTTATTATCTAAACATAGGCTACGTGGCGGAGGTTAAGCCCAATTTCACCATAGATACTAGATAGGTTATCGAGTTCAAAGAGAGAGAGAGAACGAGAGAGACAGAGAGGGGGAGGGAGGGCACAATCCCACACTGTCAGTGACTGGGCGAGAGGGACAAAGAGAGACGAGAGAGAGAAGATGGGGTTTAACGTCCACTCGACACGGTGGGAGGAAACCGGGGGATCCGTAGAAAATCATCGTTGAACAGCGATTTACAGCTATACATTAATATTTAAATACCGTTTGCTATGTAAGGCCTAATATATACCCTGCGAGCATTATTAATATAATTTAATATACTTATAGAAACCTCAGTAAACCTTATTCTATGTTCTTTATTGTGTTGTAGGCCTACTTTGTATTGTATGCTTTACCACACTCGTGTATATACCATGTAGTTATGTAATAAAGAAAGATACCAAATATAAAACTTTCATCAATAATTCATTTATATGAATATCAGATCACACCGACTTCAAAAGTATATCCTTCATCTTGTCGCTATTAAAATCATTGTCAATCAGGCTCGGATCCAGGATTTTGTCGAGGGAGGGGCCATACATTGGAGTAAAGGGTAATAATCAGGTTTGGTTTAGTCCCCAGCGGAGACAATGCGAAAATCATGTTTATATCACCTATTAAAGAGCAGATATGTGAATATAACAGCAACAAAGCAAACTAAAACGAAAATCAACTATGTCACACAGGGGCTGACGGAGGGGGGGATGGATCCTCGCCTGTCAATTACAACCAAGCCGATGACGCGCATCTTCTATAGAAGGCTTGATCTTGCCGTAACTACGTACATCTTATCCCGATGTTGTAAAGCTCGCGGTCCTTGCTTCAGGAGCATATCCGACAACAAGATGAGTCAGTATCATGTAATATCTGCGTTTCAATGTTTAAAATGACACACACACATAGTCTATATATATACCGTCGTGTCATATCTGTAAGGGTACACGACATTGACCTATTTAAACATGTTGACTTGTAACTTGATAACAGTTACGTCTCTTCCAGCTGTATCTCACACTTAATGTTTACAGTTCGTCAGAAAGTTGAAATGCGGACAAACAAACACTAGTTTCTACCAAACGGATCACTGAAGAGAATCGCTGAACATTGGAACCATCAACAGGGCCAGCGATATATACAGTTCGAATATTATTAGTCACAGACGGTTGTACGACAGACAAATAAACAACGCGAATACAATTGTTTCTACCAAAGTTGTCACTGATAACGAGCTGAACGGGACACTGAAGAGAATATCCGGACATTGGAACCATCAAAGGAGCCAGCAATATTTACAGTTGGAACAATATTAGCCACAGAACTTTATACTGTATACAGACATATAAACAACGAGAGAATACACTTGGTTATATTGGTTATGTCACGTTTCAAAATGTTCAGTGACAATGTGATAAAAGGTAAACAGAATATATTTTCCGAATGTTGAACTCACCAGAAAAGTCAGAAATATTCGAAATTGAGGTAAGATATACACTATAAGCTTGATGTGTTTTATATATATTAATACGTGAGGATTATTACTAAAACAGGCGGTGATATTCACTTTCGACAGAATTTTTTTTTAAAATTTGATACCAGAATATTGGATGTATTCTCAATAAGTGTTATTGGATATATTGTAAGCGAAAAGAAATCCTTCTATATACGGGTGGGTGGGTAAATGTATAACCTGAGACGTCCACAGCCAAACTTGATTGCAGTTGGCCTACATTTCCGTAAGTTGTGTGTGGGGTGGGATGAGAGTGAATGTGCGCGTTGTATACTAAAGTTAGCGTGTGCGCGTTGTATACAAAAGTTAGCGTGTGCGCGTTGTATACAAAAGTATTCAATGAGTCAAGTGGCTTGGTTTCGATTCTCCTGTGTACGTGATAAAGAGTAGGGTCGATTGTCCAACCCCGTGGGGTTTCTCCCACTTCTAAAGATCCCTACGTGCAAGCGAATTATTGAAATAAGACATGGGACTGTGTTATCTCTGGCTCGTGTAAAACGACAATTTACGGACAGAGATCTTTGATAATATATCTGCACAGAATGGCCACAATAAAAACAATATATATATACCATCAGATCCTCCTTTCCGTCACCACGGAAAAGGCGTAACCGCGATGAAAAATAACCGGGATCTAAACTAGTGACTACTGAAATAGGACGTGGACTGCCTTATCACTAGCACTTGTAACGACACTTTACACACAGAGATCTTTCTATTTTGAACATAGATCTCTGGCCTAAATAGTCGCCATATTAAAGCAGGAATTTCATATTTTATAAAAAAGTCAAAACATATTTCTATGTCTTTTGCTCTAAAGGTTGTTAACTCACTATTATACGATCATGGAAATTATTTCTCAGACATAAAAATCAGTGACACAGAATATAACACAATTACCTCCCCTGTTTTTCCATTCACCCCCATGAAATGGCTATCTTCAAACGTTTGAATTTGAAATTGAAAATGATATTTTTGCCAATTTCTCAACTGGCAATAGTGAATTATAGGATTAATAGGATTATTCTTTAAGGCAGGGCTGTTTATAGATACAATCTATTTTAGAGCTGTATTTTAATACATTAAAAAAAATATATAACTTAAAAATATGAAATTGCAACTTTAACATATAATTTTGTAAAGTGGTTCTGATCCATTTACATCTGTCATAGAAACAAAGAAAAAATAATCATTTTCAATTGTATTAAGTGAAGCAGAATAAATACTTTTCAAAATTGTCGAAGTATACTTTGTATTTCCGCCTAAAATCGTCGACCAGTGGCTATGTGGGTAAGGTGCTGACTCGCTAGTCTGGAGGTCGCGTGATCGATCTGTACATGAGGCGAGAAAGTTCATCGGGATTTTCCGTCGTGGTTTCCCCGTGGTCAGTTGTACATCTAACAGCTATCTAGTCGCCCGGATGACACGAAAACCCGAGGCCCGTGTCCCCTGGCAGTTGGAACTCTATATAAGAGTTGGCCATAGTGCCGCTGGCTGGCAAAAGTACCTTCATTTCATTTAATTGTATGTTCTCAAGCTAAGCTAATTGTATACAGCATAACGTTTTTATTCTTCAATAATTTATACACATTTTCTTTTTCAGTATGGGTGTGGTGGATACACTGGTTTATAGTCTGCTATTCATTCCTGTAATAGTATCAGTCGCCACAGAATGCTTGAAAGTACCAGAGTGTCAATGTGAATCATTGAGTGTCGATTCAACGGACATCAAGGCCATTTGTCTCGAAACATCCAATTTACTCTTATTGCCTAAGTCGGTGTCGATTTTAGAAGTCAACTGCGTCAATAAATATGTCCAGCATACTCTGTCTGCTGACCTGTTCGTTCGTTTGTCAAATCTTCACTCCGTAAACTTTATCGGTTGTCGTTTCGATGGAATATCGACAAGAGCATTTCAATCGCCAAGATTAAAAAACATTAGGTTTACGTCATGCTTTTTGGGGAACACGTCACTGGTATTCAATACATCTCTAGTTGAGTTGGAAATGTCTGACAGCGGCTTGAAATCATTTCCGGAAATACGTGACCTTGACCATCTTGAAGTGCTGAACATTTCTAACAACAGGTTGACTAGTTATGGAATGTTTGAAAAAAACTGTAAAGTGGCGAATCGATCGTTAAAACATATTGATTTTAGCGGCAACGCTTTTAAAACATTTCCAAATTTATCGAACTGTGCTCCGAATCTGGTGAGCCTGACAATAAGTCATAGTGCTTCACTAAAGTTAGAAACTAATTTAAACAACTTAGTATCTTTAGAAAGTTTGGATCTAGCTGGAACCATATTGAAGGGACATATTGGAAATCTCAAAAACCTTACCAGGCTGCATGTGCTGCATTTGGTTGGTGTTGGACAAATGTTAGAGTTCTATCCACGGGACCATCCCAAGTTAAAGGAATTACATTTACAAAATGTGTACCCGGATGTTAAATTAATTTCGGAACTAGTACATCTTCCCGACCTGACCCAGTTAAAGTTAATTAAGTGTAACATCACAAGCCTACCATCATCGACCTTCTCAAATCTAACGCTTTTAGAAGATTTAGATTTATCCGATAACAGTATTTCGACAGTTGGGCCTGGTTTGCTGGATGATTTAGTTAATCTTAGACACTTAAGCCTATCACATAATGCCATTACACACGTGTACCAAGGAACTTTTACCCCTCCTAAATTGACCATGCTGGACATATCCGTTAATCAGATTGAATTTATCACACAGGGAAGCTTCGATAATCTTACGGAGCTAATTCAGTTAAATCTAACCTCGAATATAATTACCAATTTACCTAAAAACATTTTCCATCACTTAATCGCCCTTGAAAACTTGTTTTTGAAAGGAAACTACTTGAAAGCACTGCCCTCTTTTAGCCAATGCAAAAAATTGAAACATCTTCATTTGAAAGATAATTTATTAAAAAGTCTAACAGTAAATTTTGAAGGATTGGTTTCCTTAGTAGAGATAAGCGTGGGGTATAATGATTTATTATTCGTATCATCCACAGCATTTAAAGACTCACCTGAACTGTCGTATATCGACTTATCTCATAACCAAATTAGATCGATACAAAAGCACCCGTTATATTCTACACCATGGGGGAATCTCAACAAATTGAATTTCTTAAGAATGGATTATAACAACCTGACACGATTTCTCAGTGACTTGTCGTTATTTACAAATCTACAACATCTTTTCATAGATCATAATCAAATTAATCGAGTCTACCCGGATATGTTCCCCGAATCGCTAGTTCTATTAGATCTATCCAGCAATCGGATTCGCTCTCTAGGTCAGCTGATGCGAAAACTTAAAAATATACACACCTTGAATTTACAGCACAATTTTCCATCCTTGAGAAAGTTGATATCATATTCGTTTTATTTGGGATCGGTGCATATACCAACGGTTTATATCGGATTCAACGAATTTGTCTGTGATTGTAGGATGATGTGGTTGAAATCTCTAACAATACCGGGAATCACCCTGCCATCAATTCTACAGAAGATGCCAAATTTTCCTGACATTGACAGTACATATTGTCAAAATGATGGTCCATCGTTGATTAAACTGAAGGATTATCCGGTATCTAAGTTTCTTTGTGAATACGAGAAGGAGGATTTTGAATGTGACATGGAATGTGATTGTTGTCTTGGTAGTAACTTTATGTTTAATGAAGACTGCCCGTGTGTCTATCGGTGTCCTACGGGATGTCTTTGTAAAAAAAGTGTCTTGATTTTTCAGTCAAACGAGATTCAATGCCAGAATAGAAATCTATCTTCTATCCCGCCTGGACTTCCATCAGGCTCAACCGAGATAAATTTATCCGGCAATGATATCCCCATGGTAACGCGTCATTACTTGGAAGAGTTGAATATGTTGGATACACTCTATTTAAACGGAAGTAGGGTAAAATGGCTGTCACCTGGGTGCTTTGACGGAATGCCGAGACTAGAAGCACTTCATCTCGACCACAACTTATTAAAATCTATTCCTTCTGGATTGTTTCAGAATCTCAAATCTTTGGAACAACTTTTTCTGCATAATAATCTCATTTCTTTTATCGTGTCGGATGCCTTTCACGGATTAAACCGCGGACTTAGCCTTTCTCTCCACGACAATAAACTTAGCGATCTGAGTTCGTTGGATTCGTTGAACTCCAACCAGATAACCGCAGTGTCACTATCTAACAATCCATGGAGCTGCCGGTGTGAATTTATCACCGAGTTCCGGGACTTTATAACTATAAACGCCGAGAGAATCAAAGATATCGACAACATAGCTTGCACGTGGTCAGCAAGTGAAGAAGACGTGTTAAACTACACGATGCCGGAAATTGACCGAAATTCAAGCGATCGTATGACTCGTGTTGTTGAATTTAACTACTCGAGTCTGTGTTCGAATAAAACTATCATAGTTAATACAACTATTATCCAACGGGTTTTACAAGAGGATGATCGCTTAGTCGGACCAATAATAGGCTTGGTCTTCTTCTTCTCCTCTCTGGCCGTTTTAGCGGTTTTAATCGTGTGGAAACGACATTTGGTACAAGTTGTTATTTATATCAAGTTTGGTGTACGTTTTGTTCCAGGGGATGAAAAGATTGATCGGGAATATAAGTACGACGCTTTCGTTTCGCACAGCAGTAAGGACGAAGAATTTATACTTAAAGAGCTTATGCCTAAATTAGAACAAAGGAAGAAATTGCGACTATGCCTTCATTTTCGAGATTTCCCAGTCGGTGAATCTATCGCTGATAACATTGTAGATGCTGTGGACGCTAGTAGAAGAACTTTGCTCATTATTTCAAATAATTTTTTACAAAGTGAATGGTGTAAATTTGAGTTTCAAACGGCTCACCATGAAATTTTAACTAATCACGCGGAAAATATTGTTATTATATTACTTGATGAAATAGATCAAGACGCCGTGGATCCTGATTTAAGAACTCTTTTAAAAACCAAGACATACATGAAATATGGCGACCCATGGTTTTGGGAAAAACTTTATTTTGCACTACCAGATAAAATGGACGACGATAACATAGCTCAAAAAGGGGAGGAGGTGATTCGGTTTGAAAGGATTTGAAGTTAAAGTCGTTGACAGACATTCCGCATTTTGTGTGATTGTTATAAATGGAATGAAATGAAATGAGGTTTAACGTCCTACTGTAGTTCTGCTCATAACCTGAGCTAATTAAGACGGGCATACACAATACAGTGTGCTTTGGGGGAAATTTTGGCCGGGCAGCGGCGCTACGGTCTACTCTTTTATCGAATTCCAACTGCCAAGGTATCTTTTACTTGATTGTTATAAAATTCTAGTAAAATCAAAGACAAATTTTATAGATGTTTTAGTCCCGAAATGACTTAGTTTGTGTCGAGAGGACGTTAAACCCCATTTCTCTATATCTTTATATATGTCTTGACTTGTCTATCGCAAAGATGGCGTGAAATGAATTTATACAGGTTATATGTCAAGAAGGCTAATAAAATTGTTGATTTTCTTTGATTGTAGCTATACATAGTGTTAGTGTTATTGCTCTTGTTCTGCCTATCAGTAACTCAAAGTTAATGATAATGTATGTGGGAGCAATTCCAATTGACCCAGGGGCCTTATATGGGTCGTTGTCTAGCCCAGCGCCAGGGGCGGATCCAGGAATGTTTGCAGGACGGGGGTTGTCAGGTTTCTGTTACGGAAATCTGCCATCATCGTCTCTAAATTACATAGGCATACATACAAATGGAGCTTTTTAAACAGAGAAATCATTTTTATACTGATGTAGGATCACTTTGTCGTGTAATTTCATTGATCCAAGGTATTATCTTTTTTTATGTAGCACAACAGGGTGAGGTTTGGACCCCACCCCACCCCCTCTCTGGATCCGCCCTTGAGCGCTATAATGCACTTAAGTGACTACTGTCTGTGCACATAATGACAGAAATGAAATGGGGTTTAGCGTCCTACTTGTCTGTACCAACTTGACAAATAAAGACAGGCATGCAGTATGGTATGAGAGCATTTTGCCCGGATAGCGGCGTTTCCGTCTACATATAATTCCAACTTTCAGTTTTTTTTTCTGTGACTACTGTCTATCAACTCAATAACAGAAATAAAATGAATTCGTTTTCATCGTCCTACTGTTCTGCACAAATCTGCCTTGGGAGAGCATGGGCGGGTCCAGAGAGGGGTCTGAAGGGGGGGGGGGTCCACCCCCCCCACTGCTCAGCTATATAAAAAAAATAATGCCTTGCATCAATGGAATTACATCACAAAGAGATCCTACATCAGTATAAAAATGATTTCTCTGTTTAAAAAGCTCAATTTGTATGTATGCCTATGTAATTTAGAGACGATGATAGCAGATTTCCGTGACAGAAACCTGGCAAAACCCCTCCTGCAAAAATTCCCGGATCCGTCCCTGCAGAGGAGCATTCGCACGCCAATGCGTACACGGGACATCGACTGTTGACCTATCAGAGACAGTCTACCAGGTTTGGGAAAACTACGCTTGACATTCCCCTCGAACGTTGCCAACTCTAAGGACGTCACGACCTGTAGATATGGGAAAAATCGTAAAGATGATAAGTATACTCTTAGCCCGTCAATACGTTGGGAGTTGTCTCCCTTGGCCAACCTTGATTCAGGAAATACATTACTTTTGCATTATGTTGGGCTAGGTTTCTGCCAATAAAACAAATTATCGCTTTTATTTTAACATATCTATCGTGGAAAATATTTTTTCAATATTAATAATTAATTCCTGGATCGTCCCAGATATTTCGATCCCGAGATGTTGAATCGGCTTTGTATAACATTTGAACTGATGGATCGTTTTTGATTGGGTTGTTGACCACCTGCTGATAAAGTATAAGCTCCTGAAAAAAACAAAAACATAAAAAAATAGTGGAAATATTTTTTGGAAGTGTCAAAAGAGGTGCAGAGAGGCGGGTCATGTTTCATCAATAAATCGTCTGGCTTGTATGTGACAAGAAGCAGGATCACCTGTATTAACTCGTCTGTTTTCTAATGGTACTGACCTAGTTTATTTCGAGTGGACTTTAAACCCCCTTTTCTATCCCTCTCTTCTTCAATAATGTTCTTCTATGTACTGCTCTTTGGCAGAGGCAGAAACCCTACGCTGTAATATAGGTTACCATCGGTGCAGGATTGAGATTCATGGTTGCCCATGGGAGAGAAAGAGAAATGGGACTAAACGTCCACTCGACACGCACTAGGTCATTTTTGGGACTATCATATGGTTTAATATTAGAATCAATAATTTGCTCGTGCGTAGGTATCTTAAATAGCAATGGGAGAAAACTGGAGGATCCGGAGAAAAGCGATCCTACTCCCCGTCACGTACACGCAGGGAATGGCAACCACACCACTTGACTCGATCAATGACAAACCTTCTGATCCCATGTGTACAAGGGACCTAGGTTTTTCGTCCCATCCGACCGACTATACGTTTTCCCTTGCCAGGCCTCCTTCTTGCCAGTACAAACTTACCTCAATTCCAGACGTTATCATCAACATAAACAACCGAATATTGTAGAATCGCGAGACATACTTTAGACCAATTTTACACAGAAAATTGACCCAATTAAGTATCGTTTTGAGCAGCTCTGGAAACTAAATTAAAGATACGCCAGATTGCGTACAGACCGGGACGGGACGTACATTACTACTAATTGTAATGCATTTACATACACCCTTTATCTGAAAGAGTTAAATGTTCGATTTCCGTATGTGTAACTCTGCGCGAAATAGAACCAATGGCATACCAGCAAGCACTGAAATTGTGTCCCTTTCTAAATACCATAGACCGATTATTATTTTTTTTTTAGATATCTTTAAATTCTAGACTATTTGCTAGTGATTAGCGTTAATGCTGGTTCCCTGTAGTGTCCCCGTGTCCTGTGAGTCGTGTCTAGGGCACGAGCCATGCCTTTTATACCGTAGATATGCCACTGTACTTTGTGAAATATCGTAGTTGTTTCTCAATAGCTTGTCATTGGTTTGACAACCATGGGCATTTTATGAAAACATCGCCCCCGGAATATTGTTAATACTCCATCAAACTGAACACAGTACTAAAAGTTTCAAGCATAATAGGCAACTAATCCTGTAAATGTAGATGCACCAAATTGAACCCTCTCTTGTGTCTACCCCTTGCGAAAGTATTTCACGATCCATGGCGTCAATTGCGCGTAGATTGGGGTCGACCATTAAATTAATTCCAACATGATCTGCATCGCCGAATAGAGATAGAGATTAAGACTGAAAAGCGGCCTGGTCAGCTGTGTTGTTCTTTTGTATAACTTGATGACGGCCATATTAGAATCACAAACAATGGCGACATTCCAGTCAAGTTGTCTTTAGGTTAAATATCAATAATATGATCTTTCTCCGGAAGCCCAGTTCATAAAACTGAAGCACGAAATATACTTACCACCCTCTATCTTCCAGCCAGTAGAATCATCAGCCCAGACGGCAAAAATGTCAGCTTTTATAGCAAACGGAACAGTTATTCGGGCACTATTTGGGATAAAAACGCGGGAAAAGTTTCCCAACTGAAGTTTTGGTACTGTTTCAGACGGTCGGACCCATGAAAAGTATATCTGGACAACCTGAATTATACCAAATATTCACGAACATCAAATTGATGAGAATATTGATCCGATACAGAACACATTAGCACAATAATGCTAGAGATGCTTGTGGCCTTAAACAGATACTACATGTAAATTAATAAAACACTATCATCTTTTATTCATAAAACCAATAAGGATATTCGCCAATATGGATCTCTAGAAATGCTAGCCTAAACGTACGAAAATAAAATGGTAGTTGGCTTTTTTTCGCTCGTGTACAGTGAACGACCACTTTGCTCAGTAATCCCAACCAGAATTTGGCTATTTATTTTAAATTGTGTTACAGTTTTAAATTTTTGTTCAGAACTGAAACAAATTAACTATTAGTCAATCCCAACGCTAAAAACATTGACAGAATTGAATGTGTATATCTGAAATAGACCCGCCCGAAGCACTAAATAGTGCCAATATGGCAGTCTGCATGAACAACCATTCGCAGAAGCTGTAATTTAAGACGACGTCAATTCAAGAGTTGTTGATGCTATTGAAAAAGCAATAGTATGTTATGGATGTGCGGATTACAGTCCCAAGGGCTGCAAGAAGACTATTGTTTACAATGTAACATTGGTCATAATGATGGTGTTGACATTTGTTTGTTGATGTGACCTGTGACGTTTAGATAAGGTCATATGGATATCATGGCTATTCACTGTGTCAGAGTCACTTAGGGTGAGTCTGTCGTTCAGATTGCAACACCTTGGTCACGGCACCAATTAGCACCGAAAAACGACTGGGATGTGACGCTGAGGGAGTTTAAGAATGGGGTTTTATTTGAACATCTTCGTAATAAGTTAAATACACGTGGAAAATCATAGTGCGTGTCACTATAAACCCCAGAATGCCTCGTTCGCAAAAACGTGGTAAAGTTTTGTTTGCCACGATTTTGCAACGTTTTAACGAGATAAAAAAAAATGCCTCTTTTGTTTGGGGTTCCAAAATGCGTTTTTTGAAATTGCCTTGTTTCTGGAACAAGGTATTTTGACCAGAACGAGGCTTGGTATAAATGCCTCGTTTACTAAAAGTGTTTTTTTTTTCAAGATAATTATTAGTGGTATTTGCTCTCTGCGAATTTGTGAAAATTAGGATTTATGTTATTTGATATGAAAATAAAACCAGTCCAAACTATAACATTATAATTAGAGAAATGTTCAAACAAAGAAATATACAAGACAAGAATACACGCCATACCATAAATTATTAAAAGGCGTTTGTTCATTTACTTTTTAAAGTAAAATATAAAAATACCTCTTCAGCATCAACAGGACCAGTATTTTCGACGTCTACAGTACCACTGAAATCTGAGCCAGCTGGTATGGTTTGAGAAAATGTTAAGTTAGAATATTTAAATGTTGTATAAGATAAACCATAACCAAATGGATAAAGTGGTTCTGTGTTTAGATATCGATATGTTCTTCCTTCCATACTGTAATTCGTTATTGGTGGTATCTGGTAAAAACATTTTTTAAAAAAATGATTGTTTATGTATTTGGTTATTAGTGGAACCTAGTAAAGATAAATGTAACAAACACACTAAGGCCGCAGTGCACAGGAACGTTATTAGTAAGAGAGGGAAGGGGGGTGTGGTAACGTTCACTTGACACAAACCAGGTCATTCGGGAATTACATATGAATCAGCTTGCGCGTAGTGGTTTAAGAGAGAGAGAGAGAGAGAGAGAGAGAGAGATGGGGTTTAACGCCCACCCGACACAATCTAGGTCATTTTTTATTTCATTAATTCGCTTGTACGTAGGTATCTTTAGCAGTGGGGAGAAACCAGAGGACTCGGAGAAAACCCATGAGGGTTGACAGGCGATCCTAATCCTTGTCACGTACAACCGGCGATTCGATTCCACGCCAGTTAACTCAATGACAGACTTTATAATACAACCATTAAGTCATCCAACCCAACTACCCCCGCCCCCGAGTAGTGGTTAAAGTTTCAGTCGACACAAACTGCGTAGGCGTCTCAAGAAGTGGGAAGGAACTATACGATTCGGGTAGAGGGTCTACAAACGACTATAGTCTTTGTCACGTACAAATGTACAAGCAGAAAGTCGAAACCACGCCACTTGACAAACATTAGCATTTCGACATTCATCCACCCGACTGATAGATGTACATTGCAGAGTAGACGTTATATGGACCTCGGTTGAAAATCTAATGCCTTAACAACTCGAAAAAAAGAGAAAAAAGGAAACATATAAACGGTAATTATATCCCTATTTAGCCAGTTTAAGATTAGTCTATGTTCACATTGATAACCTTACTTGATCTTCGCTCATTGGCCATGTCATCGGAAGTCTTCCAGCAGGAACTGAATCACTTCCGCCTTTCATAGTGATGACGTTATACAGCGCGACACCTGTGGCCTGGGATGGGTAAAATACTTCTAATATGGAGGTAACTCTATCGTTACTATCTGGCCATCGTAGATCTAACGTTCCAGCATTAAATAAAATTAAGACGATCGCTGCATTGGGTGGACCTGTAATAAAATAATTTACAATATACATTTACAGTATACATTTACAATATACAATGTACAGTATACAATGCACAATATACAACGCACAATACACAGTATAAAATGCACAGTATACAATGCACAATATATATGTACAATATGTAATACACAGTGTACAATATACATTTACAACTACAATTATATTTACAGTAAGGGTTGTGGTTATAGCCGAATAAAAATTAAAACAAACCCGGGTTTTTAATTTGAAACACCAGGGTCCGGTTGTCCGAAAATAAGTTATTTTAACGATCCGTTAAACTAACGGATCGTATCTTTCATGTGTCGTTTGGTAACGGCCCGTTAAATTTCTGTTGCTGGAAAGTCAATTTCATTATCCGTTAAAGTTAACAGGGCTTCCAGCAACAACATTTCTATCCGTTAAAGTTAACGATCCGTTTACCCCATGTTAACGGATCGTTAAAAGTTAACAGAGCTTTGAGGAACTGGCCCCAGATCAATAACAGTTTTGTGGTAATACACATGAACCAGATGTATCACTTACTATTAGCAACAGCATCCTTCAGAATGTCAAGCTGATGTTCCGGAAGCGAAATATTTGTTCTATCGTGTCCCTCACTCTCGACTTTATTCCCTTCAAAATATAATTGATTTTTTAAATATACATATATGTAAGGTCAATAAACCAATACTAACATTAAGTATATACAATTAAGTGGCACCAGAAACAGTCATAATCAAGGATTAGAGTACTGTTTGTAAAGTTTCGAAACAACATGTCCAATACCCCCTCCGCCAACACATGTACACCAAAAAATTAGTCGAAATGGCTGACTTACCTAATCCCAAACAAACAAAGACCACGTCAGCACCAGTGACAGCCAGTTTTACCGCTGTGGAATTATACTGTAAACAATTATTATCACCAAGGCAACCAGGTGTTGATTTTACAGTGTTACCGAGTGAAGATAATCCGTCGATAGGTGTCGTTGTATATTCGGGCATGATATCCGGTGCATAGTTTCCTGTCTGTGCGTTAGGATTATCAATCATTGGTCCAATAATCTATTTGAGAGAGATAAAGAGGAAAAAACATATACATCCAATAGTCTGCTCGATTACGTAACGATTGGGTTTTACACACATAATATTACAATTATATACAATAAATACATGGCTTTAAAGTTTTTTGAAGATAAATAAATGGATTTCATGTTTTTTAGATATTATATAAATGGATTAAAGTTTTTAAGATATATAAATGGGTTTAATGAGTTTTTTTTAAAGATATTATATAAATGGATTTAAAGTTTTAAAGATATATCAATGCATTTAATGTTTTTTTTAAAGATAAACGAATTTAAAGTTTTTACGATATATAAATGCAGTTAATGTTTTTTAAGATAAATAGATTTAAAGTTTAAAAGATAATTATATAAATGGATTAAAAGTTTTTAAAGAGGTATTTGAGAAGAAAATATGAACTTACAGAAACGACATTGTATTTGGGTTGTTTTAAAGGTAGAAAGTTGTTTTTATTCTTCAGTAGAACAAATGATTTCATGGCTGCCTCTAGTGATAGAGCTCTGTGGGCGGGGGTCTGGATAATGGACAAATTCAAGGAGGAGTACGGAACCATATTTGGCGGATCGAATTCTCCCAACCTCATTCTAGTATACCATAATGGTTTTATTGATTCTCTTACAAACGTTTCATCTAATTTACCTTGTTTAACAGCTTCAACTGAAAATTAGATTAAAATACAATATCACTGTCGATGACGGTACGGTTCACACAATTTTTGTATCTCCTGGCATCGTTCTGTTCTACTCGACTAACCTCTGGGTCCATTCACAGGGGAGACACAGTGAAATGACCAACTCCTTGATACTTTGCTATTTTTATCGACCCATTGAGTGAACGTAGACAATGAGGGAAGACTGTTTTGCTACCACCATGGCCAGATAATCTGAATTCTTGGAAACCCCGTGTTGTTGTTCTTAGTGTTTAACGATAGCTTCGACAACTAGGCCATCCCAACCACCAAAACCTCGTGGATGGACCTGAATTCATATAGCTAACAATTTCTTTTACGCTTCTGATTCTTAGTGCTTGGGATTTAATAAGAAATTGCATTGAATTACAATAAATACCTTCTACCTAATAAGCGGTGGTCTCAGGTTTTATAGAAAAACAAATACATGCACAGACCGACACCTTCGACACTTGAAACAACGACGGACCTAGAAATTAAGGATTGCGTCTTGATATATCAGTGTCACAAGTTTCTAATAATATCAGATTGATTGTAAATCTCACTCCTTACATCGGCTCCCCTTCTTTATTATCCTCATCATGTTTGGGGGGGAGTTGGGATGGTCTAGTGGTCTAGAGTGCCGCGCTTCGACCTCTAGCTGCCCGGTCACCTCTGGCTTACGGCTGTGGTTAGTCCCAAGATGACCTGGTTTTTGTCGGATGGACGGTAAACCCCATTTCTCTCTCTCTCTCTCCCTCTCTCTCTCTCTCTCTCATCATGTTTGACACGTGGGCAGTATACGGGTTGTCCTATAGATTGGACTTGTGGGGGGGGGGGGCATGACGAACAGCATCATAGTTTACAACATGAAATAATGGACTAAAATGTTATAGAACCCAACATAATCGACAAAGGTTTGGGTCCCAAGCCAGTAGGAGAATCAAACACATAGCTTAAAAATGAAACACAAATGAAACAAATACAATGATTGTAAAATCATTACTGACCCATAGAAAGATATGCGTTAGGTTTTGATGGATCTGTGCTCCCTGCATTGATATTGCATCCAGCCTTCAGACTACCAGCAACTGTATCTACAGAATTATTATAATAATGATGTCCAGTCATGATGTCTTCTATAGCACCAACATCACTTATAACATATCCTGTAAAACCCCAATCAGTACGTAATATATCTGTTAACAGTTCTTTACTAGCACACGCTGGAACACCATTAACACTGAAATAAATAAACCGACATATAATAATATATGTTAACACTTTTTAACTAGCAAGATGGTCACGTGTAAACATTGGCGTGCACGAAAACGATCCCATTGCAGTTGGAATTCGATATAAGAGTAGGCCGTTATCCGGGCAAAATGTCCCTCATAGCACACTGTATGTCGTATGCCCGTCTTCATTAGCCCAGTTCGGAATAGTAGGTCGTTGCACGGGACCTCAGTTTTTAGTCCTATCCGAACGAGTAGATATCTGTCCTTTTCAGGTCCTCGCCGGAAAATCTGGATGAACATTTTCGGCTAATATAGGGGGCGTCTACTAACTTAGCCACCGTGACCAACCTAAAAACTATTTAACGACGAAACTATCACGACAGTATCATTGTCGAAGCGTTGCATGTTAATAAACTAGTAATTGTTTTTCCATCAACAATTAAAAAAACTACAGACATATTTCATTGTGTTTAAGTATATAGCTTCGCATTTTCCCTCAATTGTCAAATATTTAAATATGTTTTTTTTCATTTTTAATTTTTGAAACATTTCTCTGTGATTAGTTCCAAGACCGAGAGAGAGAGAGAGAGAGAGAGAGAGAGATAGAGAGAGAGAGGGAGGGGTTAAACGTCCACTTAACCTTGAAACGAACTAGGACATTTGGGGATTATCTTATGGTTCAATGGAGGGGTCTTTAGCTGTCGAGGAAACCAGAGGACCCAGAGAAGACCCACGAGGTTGGAAGGCGATACTACTTCTTGACTCAAGTGACATAACTTTTAAGATGCAACGTACATTCGTTATCCATTCGGCTAAGCAGCCCAACGGTTTGCGCAATACTTACCTGTTATAAGCACATAGTATACCATGAGTTCCTGCTCTAACACATGCTTTAAAACCAGGCAAAAAACTCATCTGTAAATCTCGCATAGAAACCTGTAAATATAGATTTATATGCAACTACATGTATATTGTCAGATTTTCATCATCTGGAATCACCGGGGGATACGATTGTCTTACAAAATCAATTTCCCACATTTCTCATTTTATTCAAACTTCAAACCGTATAATATAAATACTCAGTTCATCTCGTTCAGAGAAAGAGAGAGAGATGGGTTTTAACGTCCACTCGACACAAACAAGGTTATTTCAGGAGTCTTTAGCAGTGGGAGGAAACCGGAGTACCCGGGGAAAATCCACGATGTTGGACAGGCGACCCTACGTACAACCGGGAATTCGAAACCACGTTAGTTGACTCAATGACAAGCCGTATGATACACGGCGCGCACGCTAACCATTCGGCCATCCCCCCCCCCCTCGTATGGTCATTAAATTATACTGAGATATGAAACTTTTAATTTTTTACAGAAAACAAACAGATCTCTAAATTATTTTAAAACAAATACATATTCGGTAGCCCCCTTACCTTGGCATCAAACGTGAATCTTGAAACGGGGTAATTATCTGGTCCGCCATTTGCTGTATAAGTTTTACAAGTTGCTCCCAACAAGGAATAACGTGAGTTATCTCCCTGTACACCGTGTACAAAGGCCTCAGCATAAGAACTGGCTAACGTGGTATCTTCGCCCCATGTTCCCTGATAAAATGAAAGAATGAACGAAGTGGAGTCAATTTGTCATACTGAAATTCGTTATGGGTTAAAGGGACAATGACACTGTTGCTGGCTTGGAAGCTCCAGAAAATAAATAATAGCTTTTTTCTAAGTACTAGATGTTTAAGTGTCCTACCTGTTGTGTGAGTTATCCATTACAACCTATTTTACTTGTTCAGATGGTTCGAATATATTTTAAAATCCAAGTTACATTTGAAAAGGTCTACGTTAGACTTTTAAAATCAATTTGTTGAATTTAACCATTTTTTTTAAATTAGACGTGTTAAGATGAAATTTGTATTATCAATTAATTGGAATATTGTAAAATTATACAATTTGTTGACCAGTATAAAGATTGGGACATATTATTCAGTTAGAACAAGAGTGTTATTGGGGCTTTAAAATGCCTCCTATTATAAAGAAAAATAAAATAGGGTTTATCGTCCCACCGTTTTGCTCCGACTGAGCTAATTGATACACACGTACACCACGCTATGTGTAAAAAACCTTTCAAATCTGGATAAAAGCACAGAAATGTGATGGGTGTCCCTTTATGGTCATTTATTAAGAAATACCCTTTAGCGACCTGTGCTTATTGTCGCCTATTGTCCACGATGGCTGGCCAGTTTTGGTCTTAAGGAATAGCTATATACCCACTGGACTTTACTTAACTGACTGTCGTGCAGATAATATATCACGGTCCAAGATTGCGGTCAGTTTTTGGACTTTCGGGAATAGCTTTCCTCACTGGACTTTATTTAACTGGTTGCCGTTGAGATATTATATCACGGTCCAAGATGGCGGCCAGTTTTTGGACTTCAAGGAATAGCTATACTCACTGGACTTTACTTAACTAATTGTCGTGCAGATAATATAACACGTTTTCATATTTGACCTATTCACTGGACACCGTGTCAGCAGCTGGTCTTAGACCCTTGACCTAAGAAAACTAGGTTCGATGTCCAGCTGTTTGAAACAATGACCAATTTCGATAACCTCATATTGGCATGCGCTATCGCCAAGGTTTTCAAATGGGAATTGGTCAGTCTGTTTTGCAGGAGTATTTCAAAGCCCTTCTTTGTACCACAAGTATTTTGTCTGGATAGAATTAACACATTTTACCCATTTTACTATTTTATATACCCAATATAATTAGGAAATATTTTTTTAATCCAGATATAATTTTTCTTAATGAATATATATCTAAAATTTAACTTAAAAAGCTAATATTGAGAGCTGATTAGCTTTCTCCGATGTCATCAGTTCCAGTAAAAGTAGCAGCAAAGCGAATATTTACTGCTGGTCAGTTTAAGAACTCAGGTCTTTTGTTCATAACAAATATACACTACAGTGGTCCTATGTACAATATAAATTTATATTTCGTTTCGTTTTTTTTATACTTTCGATGGCCTACTTTTCATCAAGAATCTGACAAGTTATATTTGGGAGTTCACCTCAGGGGTCAAACGAACGGCTTTTGACCTTATGACATCACACATTGTTGTTTCTAGTGGTGTACCCACAGTTCCGCGCATTGAAATGTCAAACACTCGCCATATCAGATAGTTTCATTGGCTAATCCCTGGCATCATCCTGAACACGTCAATGATAGCAACTCTTCCAGAGCCTAATGCAGTGAAATTATGAACTATATAAAGAAACGAAATGTGTTTTAATCAGATTATCCAGTGTACATAGCCTTATATAATTGTATTCTCGTGATATTTTCAAGCGTGGACTGGTGTTTACTAATAATACGATATTCGGAATAACATCTTTATTGTGGTATTTTCATCTGGGAACTGGTGTTCGTCGTAAACACGACATAATTCGGAAGCATTGTTCTATATTAGATAAAAACTAAATAATGCAAAGAGAATCTGCTGCAAATTTCAATCCAATTGGTCCACCCTGAACCAAGAATTTACAGATTGATATTTCGGCCTAGTCTCGATCATCATTACTAAAGTCCGTAAGATAAATAAACATAGTCTCTTTTACCCAGTTCATGATTTAATCATGAATGAAAATTGTGCAGCAAATCGGATCCTAATCCATTAAATATCGTAGGCTAACGATGGCAGATTTATATCCTACAAAGTGTTTAATAGCTTGTGTATATTAGTAAACAAAAACAGCCGCAGGTTACGTGTTCGACCCCTGCCTTTAGAGGCTAAAAGTGCCCTTTTTACAGCTGAAAGTGCCTTTTTCATTCCCCCCTCGCAGCGGCGTGCCCCGTCTCCGCAGTAAGTGCCCTCATTTTGCGGCGCCCCTCCCCCTCCCATTTCAAAATTCTCAGATCCGCTCCTGGCATTGGCCGAGAAAGTTCATCGGGATTTTCGGTGGTGCTGGTCAGAGGGCCTGGCAAGGGACGATATGTAAAAATTGTTTGCTTACCTCATCTCGTCCCCACCTAGGATCTCGATATAAATCAAGGGTTGGGCTGAAACAGCTCAGACCCTGATGAATGTGGTATGAACCTTGCTTCACAAAATAATTATTTTTTGCACGAGTCTCAAGAGCTGTTACTCTAGCAACACGGAACATCAAGTCCGGGCTGAAAATGCATACAGACATCCATATTAGGAGTAATATCTTGATTTGGAAGTATGAATTAAAATGGAGTCTAACGTCCTACTTATCTGCATTGAATGGGTTACAGAAAACGGGCAAACGCGACATGCGTTCTCTGAGGAACATTTTGCTGAATTCCAACCGTCAATGGTTATTTTACGTGCACGTGATTTCCTCCCAAACGAACAACTAGACACTGTTCTTGTCAGAACCCCGGTTTTCACCAGGGTTTTTATCGACCTCCTTTTTAACTAGTCAGCGGCCCACATACTGAGCAAAGACGTGTGCATTAACGTTTGCTCAGTTAACTCATGAAATACAAAAAACTATTCGCAACTCACCTGAAAGCTGCCGATAGTCCAATAGATTCTGGAAACGACGTGGCATTTCCTGCCGCGGCATCACCATGAGCACAGTTACTCCACCAAACAAATGGTTTTATACCAAGTCTATCAATAGCTGGTGCTGCACCTGTACCATGTGCTATCTGACCTTGTATCTCCTCTAGTGTCAACCGTCCAACTAAATCATCCACTCGATCACCGAATGGTAAATCTGGATTCAGAAACGGGTACTTGTAGCTATGGAGCCCAACCAATAATGACAGCAGGCATATGCCGATGACATGTAGCGTTACCATTTTGATTGTAGTATAACCAAGAGATTCCTTGGGAAAACTCTAAATCCTAACGATGCTAAGTCCAGATTGTTTTACAAATAGATTACAACGCTTTTATCTATGATATCTGAATTACAGGTCAGTTTATACTACTCCGTTTATCTCAGATTTGTGCCGAAAATTATTTGTATTATCTGTACATCTCCTGAAACCTAGGTTACTGGTTTCATTGGTGTTTGGGGAAGGGGGGGGGGCGATTTCCGAATGTTTAGCAGGTGTGCGCTGTATCATAAGGTCTGTCATCGAGTCAACTGGCGTGGTTTCAATTCCCAGGTTGTACGTGATAAGTAGTAGCGTCGACTGTCCAACCTCGTCTGCTTCTCCGGGTCCTCTGGTTTCTTCCAACTGCTAAAGACCCCAACGCCCAAGTAGGAAATATGGAAATAAAATTAAACAATGTTTAATCCCGAAATGACCTAGTCTCGTCCTCTGTCTCTCTTTCTTTCTTCAGTGGTGTTTATTTCATCCTGCCTGCACGAACAGAGCTTGGTATTTCTTTATGTCTCTAAATCGACGCAATTAAGGGAGCAATAAAGTATTCATCACTGGATCCACTGTCGCTATAGGAAATTGGTGATGTTGCTGAATCGACAAATAAGTTTTCTACGGAAGCCCATAAGGGTCAATCAAATGAAAAAAAAAAAATTCTGACTATCTTGTAATTACAAGATAGGCTATCTTGTTATTACAAGATAGCTATCTTGTTATTACAAGATACCGAGATGCCAATTTAAAGGTCACCATACACCGATTTCATGCTCCCATAAATACCATTGCCTTCATACACCCACCAACTGCATATTTATATCATGACTCATCAATTTTAATACGCTCTTTGAAGCCACAGAACGCTATTTCTATTTTTCAAACTTCTTTAAATTTTGATTTTTGAAAAGTAAGTAAGGAAAGGGATATTCTGAGAAACGGACCCTCCATCAATGAAATGAGCTGACTGACATAGCGTTTAAAAGCAGATTATTTATAGCTTGCGGTATCTCCTGATGTATACAATGTTTTGAGAGGGATTTGAAGCAAACGTTTGATAGATTAATTAGCTTGAATATATTTTTAGCCCAAATATATCATCAAATCACACAGTATCTTTAAGGAGAACATGAAATCAATGTATCATAAATGCTATTAATGAGGGAATGAAGTTAATGAGAGTATGAATAGTATTTAATGAGGGCACAACCTGGTGATGCCGATCCCGTGACATACAAAAAGGGGATTCGAAACCACGTCAGTTGACTCAATGACAGGCTTTTAAGATAAAACACGCACGTGCTAACAAATCGACCAGCCAACCCTCCAGCTCAACGAAGTATTATTGTATGTTACGGGATCGGCATCATCAGGTTGTCAGTCCTCCGGGTTCCTCCAACTGCTAAACAGAGAGGGGTATATGGTTTAACGTCCACTCGACACAAACTAGGTCATTTCGAATCCCCATTTGTACGTGACAAGGAGTAGGATCGCCTGTCCACCCTCGCCTGTCCACCGGTTTCCTCCAACTGCTAAAGAGAGTGGGGGGAGGTGTAACGTCCACTCGACACAAATTAGGTCATTTCGCGACTAACATATAGTTTAATTTCGATAATCGCTTGCACGTATGGATCTTTAGCAGTGGGAGGAAAGCAGAGGACCCGGAGAAACCCCACGATGTTGGACAGGCGATACTACTCCTTGTCGCGTACAACGGGGGATTCGAAATCACGCCAGTTG
This sequence comes from Patella caerulea, assembly GCA_036850965.1. Classification (NCBI taxonomy): domain Eukaryota; kingdom Metazoa; phylum Mollusca; class Gastropoda; family Patellidae; genus Patella; species Patella caerulea. The sequence goes on along the minus strand of JAZGQO010000015.1, from coordinate 31,731,711 downwards.
ACTCAATGACAGGCTTTACGATACAGTGCGCATGTGCTAACAAATCGACCTGCCAACCCTCCAGCTCAACGAAGTATTATTGTATGTTACGGGATCGGCATCATCAGGTTGTCAGTCCTCCGGGTTCCTCCAACTCCTAAACAGAGAAGGGGATGTGGTTTAACGTCCACTCGACACAAACTAGGTCATTTCGGGACTAACATATGGCTTAATTTTATTTCAATAATGCACTTGCGCGTAGGCGTCTTTAGCAGCGGGAGGAAAGAGGAGGACCGGAGAAAACCCACGAGGCGACCCTACTCCTTGTCACGTACAACAGGGGTTTCGAAACCACGCCAGTTGACTCAATTACAGGCTTTGTGATACTGCGTGCACGTGCTAACCATTCGCCATCCAACCCCCACCCCACTACTAAAGACCCCTACGCGCAAACGAATTATTGGAATTAAATTAAACCATATGTTAGTCCCGAAATGACCTAGTTTGTGTCGAGTAGACGTTAAACCCCATTCCCCCTCTCCCTCCCCCTCTCTCTCTCTCTCTATCTCTCTCTCTCTCTCTCTCTCTCCCACACACACACACTTTGGCTTATAACTATCCGATAAATCAGTGTGGGACGACCTTGAAATACAAGAAAACTAATTTGGCTATCTTGTAATTACAAGATAGCCTAACTACAAGATAGCTATCTTGTAATTACAAGATAGCTATCTTGTAATTACAAGATAGCCAGAAGGCTTTGGCTATCTTGTAATAACAAGTTAGGCTATCTTGTAATTACAAGATAGGCTATCTTGTAACTACAAGATAGCTATCTTGTAACTACAAGATAGCTATCTTGTAATTACAAGATAGTCAGAATATTTTTTTTTCATTTGATTGACCCTTATGGGCTTCCGTAGTTTTCTGATTATTTTAATTTACGTGAATGCCAATGTGTACGCGAAACTTGGGTTCGTCGAACCAACTGTTGGGAAACGCCACGATGTCTTGCTATCATTGGATGACCTGACATGCCAACATGATCTAATCAATCGATTATGACTTAGATCTGCCACGTGGTTACGTCAATGTACTCCGGAGGACCAGGAGAAAACCCACGAGGTTGGACATGCGACCCTACCCTTTGTCACGTACAATTATTGACTCTACCCCTACCCCCCCCCCCAGTTGACTCAATGACAGACCTTATGATACAGAGCGCACGTAATGATCATTCGACCAGCCCCTCGTGTAGGTAGGAGCCCCATGCAATGTCTAGCTCGAGAAGGGGGCTTTATAATGTTGTACAGACGACTCTTTTCGCAGATATATTTCTTGTATCATATCTTTAACCCGGCACTGGCTACATAGACTGACTCTTGGGGATGACGTTCTTCAAAAAAGACTAAGTTTTTGGGCCATTGCGCACCGATCAATCGACTTCAAATTTTGATATGACGCCACAATTACATGGAAGGGGGGGGGGTCATCATCAGATCCGACTTCATACCATAATCGTGTCCTTGGTATGTCAATAAACGTATTACGCTGCCACATATAATATCACTTGTGATAGTACATGTCTTCCATAAGATGGACAAGGACAGGCAGTGAAATATATCTTGTCAGTTTGAATTCTATATAAGAGTAGGTCGTAGTGCCACTGTCTGGGAAAAATTTTCCTCATAGCACACAGTATGACGTATGCCCGTCTTTATCATCCCGGTTGGCGCAGAACAGTAGGGCGTTAACCTCCATTTCATTAGACTGATTGTTGCAGAAATGTAAATACAAATCTATATTTCAATTTTTTATATACTTTCGATGGCCTGTACTACATAAAGATGTGACAGGTTGTAGTGACAGGTCGCATCAGAGATCATACGGAAGATTTGGGGCCTATGACGTCAGACATTTGATTAACCAATCATCAATTATGTTCTGTGCTCCACACGACAAAAGCTCGCCATCGCATACCGTCTTATTGGCTAATCCCTCAAATCATCCACTTCAATGATAAGAACTCTTTCAAATCCTAGTGTAGTAAAGACAAGTCAAACGAAATTTGGAACTATAAAAAAAAAACAAAACGAATTAATAGAATCTGTGTTTTAATCAGACTGGTATAATCAATGTATTTCAAACAAAGTAAACTTCACTATGTTTTTAATTCTAAATCCGCTAGGTATTTATGAAGAGCGATGTCTAGTCCATTCACGATGTGCGTTACATTAAATCATCGGAAACATTATGTTTATACTTTCATAGTCTATGTTAATTACCCGCTCCAATGATTTCAAATTTTCAACAAAATAAAATATCTACGATGGAAAATTTCATATGTATTCAGTATCAAAATAAATTCCTGGTTCTTCCTAGATATTTTTATGCAACAAATATATTTTAATTAAGACAATCCATATCTTTGGGTTAATTCCTGGATCGTCCTAGATATTTTGATTCCGTGATGTTGAATCGACTTTGTAGAACATTTGAACTGATAGATCGTTTTTGATTGGGTTGTTGACCTCCTGCTGATAAAGTATAAGCTCCTGAAACAAAAACATTAAAAAAATAATACATTATACAAGTACTAAATATGCCTATTGCATGTCTTTCTTTAGGCCTGACATGTTATCTAAATTATTAATTAGACATAAACTAATTCACACCATAATCAACCTTCGTTGCCATCGCTAGCATAGGATATTTAGCGGATTGTGATGTATATTTTAAAAGATAATTAAACGGTTGATCCCGTTATTGGAGGGCAATGTTCATTGGAATTTTTAAACGTGGTTCCTCCTTGTCAGCGATGCAGGGTAGGGAGACTGGAAAGGGGACACCGCATAGTCGCACGGATGGGACGAAAACCCGAGGCCCAGTGTACACCTCGTATCGCTGGTGTTCGGACAAAATGTCTCTCATAACACACTGCATGGCGTATGTCCGTCGCCAGTCTTCATGAGCTCAGTCGGAGCAGTAAGACGTGTAACTTCATTCCTTCCATTTCATTCCAGCTTCCAGTAACACGTTCTTTCTAACTAACGGAATAGATAATCAAAACTGACAATCGTTTACAGGTGAGATTTTCACACGGCACAGGTGCTCCTTTCTCTAAATGGATGCACTTTTATACACGCCCAGTTCAGCATTCAGCTAGATAGAAAATTGGTGCAGTTAGGTGAATAGATAGCGGCTATCCTGGAATCATGAGTAGAATAATTCAATGATGGCGATCTTCGAGTCAATTTGTTTATAATTCAATATCAACGCAGTCTTGCAGCACGAGTCCCATTCACAAACTGCCTAAACATGACATAGAAAACTTAATAAACTTACCACCCTCTATTTTCCAGCCAGTAGAATCATCAGCCCAGACGGCAAACACACCAGATTTTATAGTAAACGGAACAGTTATTCGGGCACCACCAGGTATAAAAACGCGGGAAAAGTTTCCCAGTTGACGTTTTGGTACTGTAACAGACGGTTGGGTCCATGAAAAGTAGACCTGTACAACCTGGATTATACAAAATAAGGAAGCTTCGAACATCTAATAGATGAAAGATAAAAACACTAGTAATATAAACAATGCTTGGGGTGCGTTGAAAAAAATCATAAGACATTAATAAAACAACTTTTATCGATATAAGTTGAACACATGCTTACAGACATTCCCAACTAGCTGAGTGTATGATATGCTTTCTTAGTACCGTTGGGCCAGACGACCCTACGTCTTGTCACGTACAAGCGGGAACCGAAACCAAGCCAGTTGACTCAATGATCAACCTTATGATGCAGCGTACATGCGTTAGCCATTTGACCACCCAGCGCACCTACATTTTAGTGTGGATAAAGTATAAAAATTACCGTATTGTCCGAATATGCTAATATGGATAGCATTTTTAAACTAAATGTATGTAAAGTAAATGTACCACTGGGGCTCTGAATGATCATGAATAAAGTACTGACACATCAAATAGGAGGTCCCAGGTCCGATCCTTTTCTTGACCGAAAAAGAGTTCCTGGGGATTTTTCAACGAGGTTCCCCCTTGTTAATGACACAGGTTGGGGAACCTGGCAAAAAGCAATGCCTCTTCGAAAATCCGAGGTCTAAAGATAAAGGAACCCGTATTATTTGATATTTGAATATAGTAGTAATCACCGCTGACCCAGCATCATCAGCACACTAAACAACTTTCCAAATTATTTTCTATTCAAAATGCATTTGCTTATTTGTAATAATATATAAAAGCATTTGTGAATTTTGTTCTAATATATAAAGACGGTTTCATTACCTCTTCAGCATCAACAGTACCAGTATTTTCGACATCTACAGTGCCACTGAAATCTGAGCCAGCTGGTACGGTTTGAGAAAATGTTAAGTTAGAGTATTTAAATGTTGTATAAGATAAACCATAACCAAATGGATAAAGTGGTTCTGTGTTTAGATATCGATATGTTCTTCCCTCCATGCTGTAATTAGTTATTGGTGGAATCTGGTAAAAATAAAACAAAGATTGTCCATACTGTTTTTGGTTACTGGTGGCATCAGGTAAAAATACATTTCATTGAACCGCCTTGATAAATTGTATGATTCTTATGTACAGTGTATGTATATTAAAATCTTTTTCAAGAATTGCGGAAGGCAATAACTATCATAAATAACATAACTGCCATGAATATCATAATACTATGGAAAGCAACGACTGCTATAAAATCATACAATTAGGGATTATAACGATTGCCATAACCACCATACAACTAGGGTAGATAACGACTACCATGACTATCATAATACTAGGGAAGACAACGACTGCCATAACGATCACCAAGTTTGGGAAGATAACGACTGTCATGACCAATATAAAAAAAATGGGAACACAGCGACTACCATGACCACCAAAACTAGGGAAGATAACAACTAGGGAAAACAACGACTACCATGGCCACAACAAAAACATAGAAATAAGAAAACATGAAAAGTTATTCGTTTTATTTAAGTTATTACTCTACGTGTTTAATTTACAATTATTTCATAAATTAATTTTTGCTTACTTGATCTTCGCTCATTGGCCACGTCATCGGAAGTCTTCCAGCCGGGACTGAATCACTTCCACCTTTCATAGTAATGATGTTATACAGCGCAACACCTGTGGCCTGGGATGGGTAAAATACTTCTAATATGGAGGTAACTCTATCGTTACTATCTGGCCATCGTAGATCTAACGTTCCAGCATTAAAAAAGATTAAGACTATCGCTGCATTGGGTGGAGCTGTAGTCAAATAAACATTTACAATATACATTACAATAAACGTTTACGTTTAAAATATACAATTACAATGTATGTTTAAAATATACAATTACAATATATAATATACAATTACAGTTACAATATATAATACATAATTACGACACATAATCACAACATATAATTACAATATGCAATTACAATTACATATATACAATTACATATATACAATTACAATATACAATTATAATTAAAATGTATAACATAGCAATTACAATATACGATTACAATTACAATATACAATTATAATATATAATTACAATATACAAAAGTCGAGATATATTTACGTTAAAATATAAATATAACCCGTAATAGACTATCAATCGGTTCACGTGATCTGAATGAAATGAAATGAGGTTTAAAGTCCTATTATCCTGTACACGGGAATACGCCATGTGTAACAAAGTTATCTGAACATTCATTTAGGTGCAAAGAACTGTATGACCTCTGTTAGTTTTGATATTTATTATAGTGGACGTTTCTTTTACTGTCTAAACTTATTTAAGGCACGATCTTGTTAACTACATAATTTATTCCATATGTTATTTACTAGCTACATACGATATGTACAAACGCCATAGAACTTCCTTATTTGATGATCCCTCCTGTCCACCTTCCCGAAGTGTTGGAGGCTTTATATACAGTAGTGTATACTCACAGTAGATTAGTGAAAGACAAGACAGCCAGAGAGAGAGGGAGAGAGAGCCGGCGGCAGAGACCGGCGTGTGGACTTGCCTGAGTCCAGCCGCTGCGTTGGCAGCGGTGTAGAATGGATGTTACAATGTAGTTAGATATGTTACAGTATATATAGACTAGTTCCTGTAGTGTAGATGTAGGCCTATTTGTGTATTTGTTGATATTCTGTTCCCGATGTAAATAAACCATATAATTACGAAGCTGACTCTGTAATAACTAAAATATGTTACAGTGATTAGATTTGGTGTCATCGACCAACGAGACCCTTGGGTGTGTTCCCGTCAACCAGAAAAAAAATCCCGCGTGGCAGACAAATGAAGTTTCACCGCTAGCCGCCCGTTGCGTTTGTGAAAAAAAGAAGTTTAAATAAAAATCCAGGACTGAAACGTTTATCTGTGAAACCGTGAGTGGCAGGCGCGGTTTCGTTGATATAAAAAATTCTTAATTCACGGATGGAAATGGAGCAAATCACCAAACACGGGGAAATGACGAACAAACAAGCCACGAAAGACGTTCCGATTAATGGCGACGGAACAGCGAGAAAAATGTGTGTGATTGTTGTTTTACGGTGAGTCATTTTGTTTTTAAAAGAATGTAAATTGTCCGTGTTTGTTTTTGAACACATATTTTGGCTGTTAAAGTGAATAGTAATAAAGTATTAAGAAGTTTGTAGTAAGAAGTAAAATATTTTGTGATTGTTTGACTGGAATTGAGTTAAGTTCCTAATTAGGAAATTCTTGAATAGACGGTTGAATAGATTTTTCATCGTCCATCGCCATATTTGCGGTGAAGATATTAACTCACAAACATTCACATAATATTCACGGTTTTATCTCCTGTTAATTTTTTTGTGTGTTTTTATATACCCCGACGTAACGGGAGAGTTTTTTCAAGAGTTTTTACCTCGTAAATTCGAGACATTTGTGTATTCCTATAAGGAGGAATCGGTTTTGTATACCCTCAAGGAAGAAGGGTCGCGCTTAGGTTAGAAGCGTATGTGGTGTTTTGTTTTGTTTAAAGAATAGAGAGATAAACCGTTGTTAATTTTGATAAGTTCTTTGAAAATATCTTATTTAAGATTAGTAAAATGTGTTCAAATCATTCATTCACCATTTATCTCAAGTAAAAAACAAAATGACAAAATCCTATATTAATTTCTTACTATATATTATGTACATTTTCTATTTTATAAAATGTTTGCTATTTTTTTATTAACATTATATTTCAAGTATACGAATTCCCTTTTAGAAATGTTTACGATCGACGTTTATATTGTGTACATTATTATAATATCGTGTGTGCCGTTCTTATTTCGCGTGTGATCAATTAATGGAGATGAACCCAGTGTCCCAACTGTGTGAATGGTGTTATTTATTTACTTTCGTAAATAAACTGTGGGTGAGAAAGGAAATGTAACAAAGTTATCTGAACATTCATTTAGGTGCAAAGAACTGTATGACCTCTGTTAGTTTTGATATTTATTATAGTGGACGTTTCTTTTACTGTCTAAACTTATTTAAGGCACGATCTTGTTAACTACATAATTTATTCCATATGTTATTTACTAGCTACATACGATATGTACAAACGCCATAGAACTTCCTTATATGATGATCCCTCCTGTCCACCTTCCCGATGTGTTGGAGGCTTTATATACAGTAGTGTATACTCACAGTAGATTAGTGAAAGACAAGACAGCCAGAGAGAGAGGGAGAGAGAGCCGGCGGCAGAGACCGGCGTGTGGACTTGCCTGAGTCCAGCCGCTGCGTTGGCAGCGGTGTAGAATGGATGTTACAATGTAGTTAGATATGTTACAGTATATATAGACTAGTTCCTGTAGTGTAGATGTAGGCCTATTTGTGTATTTGTTGATATTCTGTTCCCGATGTAAATAAACCATATAATTACGAAGCTGACTCTGTAATAACTAAAATATGTTACACATGTACTGTGCAATGAGAGGACTTTTCTTATTTCGAATTCCATCTGCAACCGGGTCTCTTACGTACACGCCGGTGTCTACATAGGACATCTGTGTTTCGTCCCATCTGAGCAACGAGGCTCTCCACCCAACACAACATACAAGGGGCATCAATGTCGGAAAATCCCGATGATCTTTCTCGGTCACCGAGATCGAACACTGGACCTCCGGGTTAACGTCCAACTCACTGGGCAACGGGGGTTTCCGAGTTAGAAATGTAAAAATACAAAATAAATTTTAATCAGATTGAATGCACCACTTACTTCCATCAACAGCATCCTTCAGAATGTCCAGCTGGTGACCCGGAAGTGAAATATTTGTTCTATCATGTCCTTGACTCTCGACGTCATTTCCTTCAAAATAAAGGTGATGGTCTTACAATTCAATATTAAAACCAATTAGTTTGTACATCGGTAAACCTTGAAGTTACCCCTTCCACATTCATCCAAATGCCAAAGACACAGAGAGAAATGGGGTTGAACATGTACTCGACGCAAACTAGGTAATAAATCTGATTTTTATTGCTAATATTAATCTGATATCAAATTTGTTTTAAATATCCGAGTCTTTGGGTAGCGTAAGTTGGACCAATTGTAAGGCACATAGCTATACATTTTTTTAGTATACAACAGGTCTTTGACATCAAATATGAATATCCAATATAAAGACACTGGGTAACAGCATGATGTGCATGTCTAAGTTGCTGACTTACCTAATCCCAGACAAACAAAGACCACGTCAGCACCAGCGACAGCCAATTTTACTGCTGTAGAGTTATACTGTAAACAATTATTATCACCAAGGCAACCAGGTGTTGATTTTACAGTATTACCAAGTGGAGATAATCCGTCGATAGGTGTCGTGGTATATTCAGGCATGATATCCGGTGCATAGTTTCCCGTCTGTGCTTTAGGATTATCAATCATTGGTCCAATAATCTATTTGGAAGAAGAAATCAGAATGTCTAGAATCCATATAGAATGTGTGGATTTCAATAACACATACATCCAATAAATATTTGGGTATTTTATTATATTAGGACTTATGATGTTTTAATATATGCTCCCTGTTAAAATATTGCGTGCTTTCCGATGTCTGTCAGTCTACTTTCTTATTTTAAAAAATATTTTATTTGAGCCAGTCAATAGGTTTTTAAGAAATAAAACATTTTTATGAATTTAATAGTTTTTAAGAATACGACATCATTAGCTCTAATCTATTCAAATGTACGTTTTTACAATTTTAAAAACTTTTTAAGAATTTAAGTGGCTTTAAGAAATTAAAAAGGTTTTAAGATTTTGACATGTTTTGAGAATTTAACAAGTTTTTTTTTAAAGATTTGAGAATTTAAACGGTTCTAAGAATGTAAAATGTTCCAAGAATTTAAACGGTTCCAAGAATTTAAACGTTTCTAAGAATTTAAAAGGTTTTAAGAATATGACTTTTTTAAGAAAATGATTTAAGGAAGGAAAGGCGGGGATCGATAAATTTAATGCATTTAAAGAAGTTTAAAGATTTAAATTTTGCAAGATAAATATATGGATTCAAGAAATTTAAGAAGATACGATGAACTTACAGAGACGACGTTGTATTTGGATTGTCTTAAAGGTAGAAAGTTGTTTTTATTCTTCAGTAGAACAAATGATTTCATGGCTGCCTCTAGTGATAGAGCTCTGTGGGCGGGGCTTTGGATGATTGACAAATTCAAGGAGGAGAACGGAACCATATTTGGTGGATCAAATTCTCCCAACCTCATTCGAGTATGCCATAGTGGTTTTATTGACTCTCTTACAAACGTTTCGTCTAATTTACCTTGCTTGACAGCTTCAACTGAAAATAAGATTAAAATCAGGATATCACCGACTATTTCAAACCATTACAAAAGTTATACACTAATAAAACATGATGAAAGGAATGGAGTTTAACATCCTATTGTTCTTCTCGGAATAGGACTAATGAAGACAGGCTGATGCCATACAGTGTGTTATGGGGACATTTTGCCTGGACAGCGACACTGCTCTTATACCGAATTCCAACTGTCAATGGATCCTTATATTACTGGTAAGAGGAGGGACCACGCCGGAAAATCTCGATGAATTTTCTTGGACAATGCAGCGATCGAACACCCGAGGTTACCGAGTCAGTGTCTCACCCACTTAGCCACTGTGACTTCCCAGCTATAAAACGAATGTAAATAACAAAGAATGTGGGCGTTTAATAGAAAATTACAAAACAAAATCTGTCTTCTATGTAAACCCCACCATTGAAAAATGGTAAAATGGTATCATTAGGTATTCCACAAAGATAAGCATATCTGTACAGGAAACCCGCTTCACGCTATAGCTGGTTGTAGCAAAAACCCTGATACTAAAGCGTAATGTAAATAAGGGATCGTTTCTATAAGCACTATTTTTGTGTCACAGTGTCATTTATAATCCGATTGTCGGGAATAAGTATAACATTTGTAAAATAAATCCTGACCCATGGAAAGATAGGCGTTAGGTTTCGACGGATCTTGGTTCCCTGCATTGATATTACACCCAGCCTTCAGACTACCAGCAACTGTATCTACAGAATTGTTATAATAATGATGTCCAGTCATGATGTCTTCTATAGCACCAACATCACTTATAACATATCCTGTAAAACCCCAATCAGTACGTAATATATCTGTTAACAGTTCTTTATTAGCACACGCTGGAACACCATTAACACTGAAATAATAAACAATTGCTCCACTGTGTTATATATTAACTTTCAAATGTGTGCTGATCCCTAAATTTGTTTTAGAGTACCCCTGCCCCCTTCGTTGATTCTTCCGTTCCCAGGTACAACATGTTTAAAGCATGGACACTTAAAGAAACACAGTAGTTCTGTAGATCTAGTTGTAACACGCACCTGTTATATGCACATAGTATACCATAAGTTCCTGCTCTTACACATGCATTAAAACCGGGTAAAAAGCTCATCTGTAAATCTCGCATAGAAACCTGGAAAAAACGGATTATTATTTTAAGTAAAACATGTATTTCCATCTTAAAACCGATATTCGTACTGATGGTTCTTATCGTATTATTAAGAAAATATTTTCACTATGTTTTTGATTGTTGTCTAATGGCGTAGTCAAATCCATTTGTTGGTTATATATATTAGATTTCGAACTTACCTTAGAATCAAACGTCATTATTGATACGGGGTAATTAGTCGGTCCGTCAGATGCAGCATAGCTTTTACATGCCGCCGTCAACAAAGAATAACGAGAGTTATCTCCCTGTACACCGTGTATAAAGGCCTCGGCGTAAGCACTGGCTAGTGTTGTATCTTCGCCCCATGTTTCCTGTTAAAATAAAAAAAAATGTTGCATTGACACAACAGTTTGATTCATGCTGTTGTCAATTTGAAAATATTGGATATGCTTGCTGTTATTAAGGTCTGGGGTTGGATGACCAAATGGTTATAATAAAGCTTGTCATTGAATCAACTGACGTGGTTTCGAATCCCCGGTTGTACGTGACAAGGAGTAGAGTCGCTTTTCCAACGTCGTGGGTTTTCTCTGGGTCCTCCGATTTCCTCCCACCACTAAAGACCCTACTCGCAAACGTATTACTGAAATAAAATTAACCATATGTTAGTCCCTAAATGACTCAGTTTGTGTCGAGTGGACGTTAAACCCCATTTCTCACTCTCTCTCCCTATTAAGGTTTCATTGACCTTGCAAACTATAATGGGTCGCTGATAGCAATATAGGTCCAAAATGGCTCAGTCTATATGCTGCTTAATTCCCATGTATAAAGGCCACCGCCATTTTGTTGTGGCCTTGATTTCATTTTCTAAATTAAATGTTCAATAAACAATCTAAGTACATGTTAGCGTGGCATAAGCCGTAAGAAATTTGAATGCCAAATTTACCTCACCTCTGCCCCATCTTGGATCTCTAAACAAATCAAGGTTTGGGCTGAAGCAGCTCAGGCCCTCTTGAATGTGGTATGAACCTTCCTTCACAAAATAATTATTTTTTGCACGTGTCTCAAGAGCTGTTGCTCTGGCAACACGATACATCAAGTCAGGGCTAAAAGAGCATAAAGTAAAGAAATGCATATTTAGAATAATATCTTGATTTGAATCAATGCACATTCGAATTAAATATACAAAATATCACATCTACGATACTAGATTTTGCTGTATACTTCATTTATATTTTAGCTAACGGTGGGGAACAACCATGCTTGATATTTATCTATTATTTGTACTTAATCTGAATGAGGAACTTTCCCGACCAACGCCGATATGGACCCCAGGGGACCTCCAGGGCAGTGCACCTGTATGAGGAACTTTCCAGAACAACGCCGAGATGGACCCCAGAGGCCCCCAGGGCATGTGCACCAGTATGAGGAACTTTCCCGACCAACGCCGATATGGACCCCGGATGCCCCCAGGGCATGTGCACCAGTATGAGGAACTTTCCCGACCAACGCCGAGATGGACCCCACCGGGACAGTGCACCAGTATGAGGAACTTTCCCGACCAACGCCGAGATGGACCCTGGAGGCCCCCAGGGCATGTGCACCAGTATGAGGAACTTTCCCTACCAACGCCGAGATGCACCACATGGGCCCTCAGGGCATGTGCACCAGTGCCGTACGCACTGAACCGCTCTGTCATCTGTTTGGCCAAGTACAGTAGTCTATGTATAACCAAGTAGTTTATAATTTTGTATGTGATCTGATGGTAAATAAGCGCAGACCATAACTTGCACCTCCAGGTGCTGTACGCAATGACCCAACGCGAGTCTCTGATCTTCTCAACCTCGTGGGTTTCGTCCGGGCACTCCGGTTTCCTCCCACTGCTAAAGACCCCTACACGCAAGCAAATTATTGTAATGAAATTAAACCATATGTTAGTCCCACAATGACCTAGTTTATGTCGCGTGGACGTTAAAAACCATTTCCCCCTCTCTCTTATTCCATACATGAAATAAACAGGTCGTTATTTATATATACTTTTTAGGAGCGCAGACTGTGTGTAAACTGACCTGAAAGCTGCCGACAGTCCAATCGACTCTGGAAACGACGTGGCATTTCCTGCTGCGGCATCTCCGCGAGCACAATTACTCCACCAAACAAAGGGTTTTATACCGAGTCTATCAATAGCTGGTGCTGCACCTGTACCATGTGCTATCTGACCTTGTATCTCCTCTAGTGTCAACCGTCCAACTAAATCATCCACTCGAACACCGAATGATAAATTTGGATTCAGAAACGGGTACTTGTAGCAGTGTAGCCCAACAATGATTGATATGATACAAAACACATGTAGTAAAACCATTTTAGTTATGTGGTACTGAACATTCGTCACGGAAAATAAATTACAACACTGTCTCCTCCGATAGCGTTTGTCCAGAAAAAGCATTGCAAAGAATGAAAAATGATTTTATAACGGATATAAATCCGTGACAACGCCGTTCTGTTATCTGCGATATCTATTATCCAGGTCAGTTTATAAAACCCCGTTTATCTCATACCTTGTCGAGAAAAAGACATGTGCCGATAAATACCATTATGATACCTTAATAAACAAATGGAAACCCAGTTATTGAACAAGACTATGACACCTGTGTTGATTTCGTCCTGGATGGACGAAAGGGGGTTGAATCCTGTTAAACCTTTCTCTAAGTTTAAATAATGATCTAAGTCCTGTAAGTCCTGTTGGGTAATTGAAAGGACAAACACGTGCTTGGTGGGTAATTGAATGCACAAACAATTGTGTGAAAAGACAAGCCCGTACATTGTTTGGTAATTGAAAGGACCAACGTGTAATTGTTGGGTGTGATCATATTTACGAAAATGGTTATTTAGGAAAGGATTTTTGTTCAATATGGCAGCATTGACATTCCTTGTTGGACATAGCCTATCACTACCGCCCCAGGATTGTACACCGCAGTGAACGCGTGTGGCTAACTAAAGCTAGATTAACTAATGAGCGAATTAAGCGCTTGCTTTGCAGCGCTTCATGTTAATGTGGTCACCACAAAATGTCTGCTTTGTTAGATGCCAATTTGAAAATATATACGTGTAATTTGAAAATTTACAGCTTTGCATTAGATTTTCGTTGTTTTTATCCTTTCGTTAAGTCACCAGTTTTGTCACAATTAATAAATAAATAAATTGTAGGAGATCCCAGAAAAACTCTAATCACGTGCTTATCGGATTTTTCAAGTGCTTATGGTCTGATAGTGGGTTTTAATCTGGTCTTGTGGCTAACCCTCGCTTAATGGAGACTTTTAGCAAGTGACATTTTCCCTATCCGTATCACGTATCCGTATCGTATACCTGACACGTTGCGTCAGAGTAGTTTTAGAGTTTTGGCAGATTCTTGCGTCGCGTACATGTGACACTGAGCTGAGCTTAGCTTTGTACCGTTATCTACCAAGATCAACATCAGTACTAGTCAAGTGCTATATATGCTAGAACTTTTCAGCGTCTAAAAACACAACAATGTTACACGGACCTTCTCCGAATGAAAGCTGTTCGATACGGGCTGACGTATCCGTTGGCCGTATCACGTATGGGAAATACACACACATTAATGACGCCCCACACAAAATCCAAACGAATACGCGATACGTACTAGTAATTTACGATTGCCAAAAGTCTCTCTTGTTTTGGTTGTCTGTTCTTGTGCAGTATGAAATGTGTAATTGTTCATGTGTTTAATAAGCCTATAATAAACTTTACTCTTAGTGATATTATTTGGTGTCGATGTGAAGGTGGAGGGGGAATGACTAACGCGTGCACGATGCACCTTAAGGTCTGCCTGTAAGTCATATGGCGTGGTTTCAATTTCCAACCTTGTTGGTTTCTCCAAATTGAACATGTTAGTCCCGAACTGTGTCAAGTGAACGTTAAACTCTCTCTCTCAAAGGTATAAACCTAAATACAAAGATGCATATTTATTTAACATTAATAATTTAATTCCTGGAACCTCCCAGATTTCTATAAAACAAATATGTTGAAACTTAGACAATCCATTTCTTGAGTTACTTTTATAGTCTATCTTAATTATCCGCTCCAATGATTTCAAATTTTCAAATAATAATAATAATATCTTTGATGGAAAATTTTTATAGTCTATAAAAATGACCATCCGCTACAAAACCAGTCACATGTTTCAATTTTTAAAAACTGTGATTTAATGCTTGTCTTAAAGGGGACTGAAATTGCTTCCTGTTGATATATAAAATATGCAAATCACAAAAAAAATGGCTGAGTTATGGCCATCTGAAGTTTCCACAGACGTGTTGCTGCCAAATATAAAATAATGAGAAATTTGCATTTTAAAACAGTGAAAATAAATCCAATAGGAACACATATCTATTGCATACATCAAAATGAATTTTTGTGCATATAATAATGTGTAGTGTACCAATATTTGTACAAAATTTTATCAACATATTTCTTTGGTAACATTTTTTTTTTTATTATTTTATCTTTATTTTTTTTTGGGGGGGGGGGGCTGAAATTTACCTAAAATCCATATTTCTTCGAATTGGCTTTGTTATGGCTACAAATGCCTCGTTCCACATCTTAAATGTGATTTTTGCCACAAAAACTCATTTTGCCCAACTTAATTTGCTTTGTTTTTTTAAGTGATAATGTTTCTAGAGTCCCCAAAATAAAATTATTTTTGCCCGTTACCATGGTAACAGTTTTACAAATAATTGGTTTTACATCAAATTCGAAGGGGAAAACCAAACCAAACCCCTCTTATTAGAGTAGAAATATTACCACATGGCTCATTTTCACACAATCGTATGCAGTGACATTGAATTAAACAATCACAATAACAACTCATATGAATTTCACCTGATTATAATTTTTCTTTTCTACAATGATTTACAAAAACTAGCAACAGAGTTACAGTATTTACGGTTCTTTTTTTTTCACAGCGTCCACAAAATAACCATTTTTATGCATTTTTTATTATATTTTCGCAAAAAATTTCGAATTAATGAAAAATAGATGCTTTTTTTTAAGCGTTTAGTTATAAAAAAAATTTTTCGGTAGTTTTGACCCAAATAATGTATTTTGCCATGTATATAGAAATAGAGTCGTGGAACATGCGACTGATTTTGTGCTGGAGGGTATGTTAATTACCCGCTCCAATGATTTCAAATTTTCAACAAAAAAAAATATCTACGATGGAAAATTTAATGTTTATGAAATATTAAAATAAAGTCCTGGATCTTCCTAGATATTTTTATGCAACAAATATATATTTTAATTAAGACAATCTATATCTTTGGGTTAATTCCTAGATCTTCCCAGGTATATGGATCCCAAGATTTCGAATTGACTTTTAAGAACATTTGAACTGATGGATCGTTTTTGATTGGGTTGTTGACCACCTGCTGATAAAGTATAAGATCCTGAAAAACAACATAGAAAATAGTTGATATATTTATGGAAGCGTTAATAAACATACATTATACAAGTACTAAATAGTTGATATATTTCTGATAAAGTATAAGCTCCTAAAACAAAAACATTGAAAACAGTTGATGTATTTCTGGAATACGCTTGAGATCGTACATCGGATTATTGCAATAACGTGCTTCTGTACAGTAAATAAAAGGGATCGATTTTGTATTTTACCGGTGTTTAAAGATACTTAATTCAGTTAAACTATCGTGGAATGCCGTAATTTACTGAGGTTTTCTATCGTAGAATTTGGTTTTTTACCGAGAGGATATCGAGTATCGGCGTGTACAGTACATCTACTGTGTTTTCGATCATGGAATTCTGTAATTTACCAAGTGAATATCGAGAGTTTTCTATCGTTGAATTTGGTAATTTAGCCAGTGGGTATCGAGAAAAAGCATGCGCAGTACGTCTACCGTGTTTTCTATCGTGCTATTCCGTAATTTACCGTTGGATATCGAGTAACGGCATGTGAAGCACGTCTACCGTGTTTTCTATCGTGGTATCCGTTATTTACCGGTAGAGTACCGAGTAACGGCATGTAGTGTACATGTACGTCTATCGTTTTTTATATCGTGGTATTCCTTAATTGTTGTATTTAATATCGGTATGCAGAAGTTGCTTGCCGTGATTTTACGCCAGCAACAAACATATAGAAGATAAATAATCTTACCATCCTCTATCTTCCAGCCGGTAGAATCATCAGCCCAGACGGCCAAAATATCAGATTTTATAGTAAACGGAACAGTTATTCGGGCACCACTAGGTATAACAACGCGGGAAAAGTTTCCCAGTTGCAATTTTGGTACAGTAACACTCGGTTGGACCCATGAAAAATAGACTTGAACAACCTGGATTATACAACATAAAGTAGACGGGAACATTCATTGGTGAATAATGAACGTTTAATACATTAACAATGAAACCATACCTTCAAGACCACACAGTTCGGTTTTTTTTGTTTTTTTTTTGGTTTTTTTTTTGTCAGTGTGTTCTGCAGGGTCTTAAGACAATTTCATATTTTTTAGTTATTTGTTTAGAATGTATTAAAATAAAGCCTTAACATATATACTATCTATATACAATCCTACTCTAAAAGAAAAATCCTATTAATCATATAATTAATTCACTATTATTGTCAGTTGAGAAATTGGCAAAAATATCATTTGAGGTGGGGGGGGGGAATAAAGGAGGTAATTGTGTTATTATTTTTCGGTATGCTCGTATAATAGTAAGTTTGACAACCTATTGAGCAAAAGACATAAAAATAATTATGTTTTGACATTCTTAGAAAGTATGAAATTCTCGCTTTAATACATAAATCATTTGATTCAAATGGGCGATGCGTTTAAAATGTCAAAACAGCAGAACAAAAGGCTTTTGGTCTATTTCCCTCAATAAATAAGGACAATCGTTACAGAATAAATGAATAAATCTATCATGTTGAGCAATTGGTATCTCAAAATTGACATCTACTGACGTTTTGCAGAACGCATTTATTGCAAACTTCGGGGCCTTTGAGTGGGATTTGTCACCATAAACGTCACCCAGATGGTCCAGGGTATGCTATGATTTCGAAGCAAATATTTAAAAGCCGTTTGGTAATTTGTTTTTTAAAATATAAAAATACCTCTTCCGCATCAACAGTACCAGTATTTTCCACATCTACAGTACCACTGAAATCTGAGCCAGCTGGTATGGTTTGAGATAATGTTAAGTTAGAATATTTAAATGTTGTATAAGATAAACCATAACCAAATGGATAAAGTGGTTCTGTGTTTAGATATCGATATGTTCTTCCTTCCATACTGTAATTAGTTATTGGTGGTATCTATGAATAAATCAATTTTAGGCCCCATTTTACATGGACTTTATAGGAATTTTGATTAAAACAATTGAAATTTAACTAAATGCAATGGAGTTTAACGCCCAACTGTTTTTCTTCGACTGGGATGATAGCCACATAAATAGATGGTTGCTATGGTTACGTGTGTAATTCCAGACTTGACAATTTCTTTTCGTTTGCTTTTGTTCAAAAAGTAGCATTTATATGCATACCAATGGTCAGTAAGGAATTTCGAAACACGCGACATCTCGTGTCCTATGACAAAATCTGCTATCGGTCTTGGCTTTTAGCCTTTACCATACTTAGTCTTCTTTCTAATTGACAAATCTCAACCTCGTGGGTTTCCTCCGGGCACTCCGGTTTCCTTCCACTGCTAAAGACCCCAACGCGCAAGCGAATTTTTGAAATAAAATTGAAACCATATGTTAGTCCCGAAATGACTTTTTTGTGTCAAGTGGACGTTAAACCCCATTTCTCTTTTTTTCTCTCTCTCTCTCTCTAATTGTCAATCTTACTTGGTCGTCGCTCATTGGCCAAGTAATCGGAAGTCGCCCAGATGGAACTGAATCACTTCCACCTTTCATAGTGATGACGTTATACAGAGCGACACCTGTAGCCTGGGATGGGTAAAAGACTTCTAATATGGAAGTAACTCTATCGTTACTATCTGGCCATCTTAGATCTAACGTTCCAGCATTAAATAAAATTAAGACTATCGCTGCATTGGGTGGACCTGTAATAAAATTAAGAAACAATCGTGTAAAACGCTATAAATTAACTTTTTTAGTTGTTTTGTTACAGGGGCGGACGCGGCCCCGATGTGTAACAAATGACATAAGATATATATATATTTTTTTCAAAATAAATACAATTCAATTTAGCATCTATTAAAAACAATAATGACGAATATCCGAGAAGAAATTTGATCCATTGGTGCGATGGTGTAAAAGTAAATCAAAAGCGTTTATTTTTCTCGTTCTGGCACGAAGAGGATTCTGGAAACCTCTTGTTCCAGGGTCCAGAGATAGCTAGTACGACTTGACATGATACCACTCGGCAAAACTCGGCAGACCACGGTGCAATCTAACCTCGGCTGAATGACGAATTCAACCATACTTTCAAGGTCCCGGATGAAAAATGGCTGCGCCCATGGTGCCTTGTGTTTTGTAAGAATAGAGATACAAGCTTGAAAATCACACATAGCTCTCAATGTCTGAAGCTGTTTGTTTTTCAAGTTTATCTGATTTTCTTTAAACAAAGGAAAACTTTGCAATGAAAACTCTTCACTCTGTACAAATCACCCCATCTTGGGAACTTCTTTGTAAAAGCAACAAGTTTGCCTCTTAAAGTAAACCGGCGGCCGCATCGCAAATGTATGGGCGCTGGTACATACCACTTACTGTCATACAGCCGAGGCTAGATGCAGGATACCGGAATTCGCCGAGGTTTTCCTAGTGGGCATGATACACCATTATTTTTGGTTCCGGTAACACAAATAACAATAATGTATCACTTACTATTGGCAACAGCATCCTTCAGAATGTCAAGCTGATGACCCGGAAGAGATATATTTTTTCTATCGTGACCTTCACTTTCGACGGCATTACCTTAAATAAAATAAAACCAAGTACGAACAATCCAAACCATTAGTCAAAATTAGAAGTCCTAAAAAACGGTCGAAGGAAAATAGTGTAATCAGTAAATAGACTGTTCACCGTGTACAAAATACACGACAAACAGTGGTAACAGGTGTCTAGAAGAGTAAGCGTACCCTGCCTGGCGCCACACCCGCCATAGCTGCATTCTTCTTTAAGGATATGTTTACCTAAAAACATATGGGTCATTATCTTATAGTAGAGCTGACTTTATCCGTGCTTTAATATGAAGGAATATTTCCTTTTATATAGTTTATACGTGTTTTAAGAATTATACCAACATCAGGCAGACGTGGCGGCCAATTGAGTAAGGCGTTGGATCGGCCCCGGTGTTAGCGGAGAACAGAACGTTCAATGCTTTTCCTTTGTCAGTGGCGCAGGGAAAATGTATGGCTTTAAGAATTTTGGGGAGATCAATGACACCCCGCCCCCCCCCCCCCCCAATAAAATATAGCGACCGAGAAAGTACTGACTTACCTAATCCAAGACAAACAAAAACCACGTCAGCACCAGTGACAGCCATTTGTACTGCTGTAGAGTTATACTGTATACAGTTATTATCACCAAGGCAACCAGGTGTTGATTTTACAGTGACACCAAGTGGAGATAATCCGTCGATAGGTGTCGTTGTATATTCAGGCATGACATTTGGTGCATAGTTTCCTGTCTGTGCGTTAGGATTATCAATCATTGGTCCAATAATCTGTTTTGAGAAATAGAGATAGGAATAAACGGGACGCTTATAATTACACATGTGTCGAAAAACTAAACGCTAGTTAATTAACGCTTGGTAATCAAAATTGAACGTTGAGATTTAAGTTATATACAAGGACAAATTGAACGCTATTAGCCCAAATTCAATAATATTTATGAATAATTCCACATAGCTTAGAAAATAACGCTATTTACGCAAGATTCCATGATACCAATCTTACAGTGAACATATACATACAAAAATCTGTCAGAGTGGTATCAAAACCACGTTATTTGACTCAACGACAGACCCTCTGACAAAACGTCCGACTAGAGAGAATCTGATTAAAATGCAGATCTATATTTCGTTTCGTTTTTTTTTTTATACTTTCGATGACCTACACTACATGAAGATGGGACCAGTTGTACTGGGAGGTCGCATCAAGAGTCATACGAGTGGCTTTTGATCCTATGAGGCCAGGCATTGATTGGTCAATCACCGTTGACGTTTGTAGGAGTTTACCCATTAGAACCGAACAGACCGTTTAAGTGGCTAATTCGTCACATCAACTAGAGCGCCTGTTATACAACAACTGTTCCAGATCCTATTGTTGTGAAGACAAGTAAAACGAAATTCTGAACTATAAAAAAAACGAAACGAAATAGAATGTGTGTTTGAATCAGGTTGTAATAGGGAAAACGTAGAAATTAACGTGCTATAAAATTAAGGAGTTATTATTATTAACAAAAAAGAGTTATCAGGTAATCGGGAATCGGATCTTTACGATAACATTGTTTAAAGATTTCGGAATATTTCCGTGATACCAATGTATTAATAGTTTTTCATCGAAACGGGGGAATGATCGCTCAATGAATTTAAAGATATGTTAAGAAGAAAAATTGAACTTACAGAGACGACATTGTATTTGGGTTGTTTTAAAGGTAGAAAGTTGTTTTTATTCTTCAGTAGAACAAATGATTTCATGGCTGCCTCTAGTGATAGAGCTCTGTGGGCGGGGGTTTGGATGATGGACAGATTCAGGGCGTTGAAGGGAACCATATTTGGTGGATCAAATTCTCCCAACCTCATTCTAGTATACCATAATGGTTTCACTGACTCTCTTACAAAGGTTTCATTTAATTCTCCTTGCTTGACAGCTTCAACTGAAAATTAGATTAAATCAGAATATTATGTAGGTCCTAGTAAAGAATCTACCAAAGCTGGGTGAAGTCAGCATGCAATTCGTTCGCTTAACTTGTGCATCTGTCGGTGTTATTATGAAAGTGCAATAAGTTTACACCTGACCATGGAGTTTAAAGAGACCCACACCCTGAATGATGTATATAAATCAACATCATTTTTAATGCCCAAAATGTCTTAATTACTCCGGCATCGCAGCCTACGTTACACGAGCCCCTCCACTACGATTGAAAAAGTTGCAGCAAGCACCGGTCTGCGAGATCACTCTAGGGTGAATAGAAGTTACGTCCGATAAACGAAAGAATAATAAGAAGAGCTACTCAGCACATTAAGTAAAAAAATGTTTGTGAAATCATTACTGACCCATAGAAAGATAGGCGTTAGGTTTCGATGGATCTGTGCTCCCTGCATTGATATTACATCCAGCATCCAGACTACCAGCAACTGTATCTACAGAATTGTTATAATAATGATGTCCAGTCATGATGTCTTCAATAGCACCAACATCACTTATAACATATCCCGTAAAACCCCAATCAGTAC
This sequence comes from Patella caerulea, assembly GCA_036850965.1. Classification (NCBI taxonomy): domain Eukaryota; kingdom Metazoa; phylum Mollusca; class Gastropoda; family Patellidae; genus Patella; species Patella caerulea. The sequence goes on along the minus strand of JAZGQO010000015.1, from coordinate 31,709,325 downwards.
GTAATATATCTGTTAATAGTTCTTTACTAGCACACGCTGGTACACCATTAACACTGAAATAATAAACAAATAGACTGTGTTGTATAGTATAAACTTTCAAATGTGTGCTGAACCCTAGCACATGCTGGAACACCATTAACACTGAAATAAATGAATGAACACATTGTGTTGGATACAGCTCACCAACTATTCCTACAAGGGAAAATAAAATAAAACCAAGTACGAACAATCCAAACCATTAGGCAAAAATCGAAGTCCTAAAGAACGTAATAGGCAAAATAGTTGGGCAAAGTAGTGTAATCAGCAAATGGACTGTTCATCGTGTACGAAATACACAACAAACAGTGGTAACAGGTGTCCGGAAGAGTAAGCTTACCGTGCCTGGCGCGTCACACCCGCCATCGCTGCATCCAAACTACTAGGCAAAATGTAGGTAAAATAACGTGATTGGCCAATGGACTATAGGTATGCAAAATGCACGTGATGAACATTGTTAACGGTGTAGTAGACATAATCAGAGAGATAGTAAATAGGATACGCGTCAATTAAATATATCAAGAATAATAGCTGAGAGCGACATGTTATATTTACCAATCAAGTCAATATGACGGCCATAAAACTTTTTAAAGGATTAGTTATTTTTAGTCTTTCTCTCCCTTTGACGTTTCGGTGTAGAATCGACGAAAAGGGTTGGAAAATGCATTTTTTCGGCCAGGTTTTTGTAAATGTTCGTGATTTTGAGATGGGAGAATACAAGAGTTGAGCGGTTGGTTAGATTGAAATGTGGGCGAATAATGTGTTTCTAAAGCTTTCCGTGGTGAACCACAGACGTGCTTTTGAGCAAGAAGTTGCCAAGTGTTGCTCCATCAGTGGCATGGAAACGTTCTACCCAACCAAAATTTTGGAAAAAAAGACGAGAATTAACATTAAAGTCAATGGGGAAACATTAGTCATCTGTGGCCTGCTAACTTTCAAGTGTGTGCTCAACCCTAAATTTATTTTGGAGTAGCCACCCTGGAAACTACGTCCATGCTCTCTGCAATGGAGTATTTTTAAGTTTTAGTCCACATTTGAATATAGAGACGGAAACGCCACAAGAACTTGATGAACCAATAACTGACCCACAGATAAAATAAACATTTCATTTTCTTCTTTTAGCTTACGTCACTTAATTACGCCATATATTATTTTCTTTGAATATTCCAGGGGTATATCGTCCCGTTATGAATGGATAGAGTATCAATTTATGACTTATGACTAATTTCAAAGAGGGTGGGGGGCATTTTTGATACCTGTGACCTAATATTATCATAAAAGTACAGAAAACATGTCACTCGGCAATCCTCGACAGATTTCGGAACCTACATCAAGTCTCGGCTGTATGACGAATGTCGCCATATTGGAACTACTTTACAGGTCCCGGATGAAACATGGCTGCGCCCATGATGTCTTGGAAGTATTTTAAAGGTCCCGGATGAAACATGGCTGCGCCCATGGTGTCTTGTTTGTTTGTAATTGCGTCAAGTTTTCCTGTTAAAGTAAACCGATAGCCGTACATATCACGTACTGTCTTACAGCCGAGACTAGATGTAGGTTCTGGAACGTTCCGGAATCTGTCGAGATTGTGATAACGCCGCACAGAATGGAGTAGTTTTACTGAAATTACCAATATATTGATTTTTCGCTATCTCTTTATATACTATAGCAAGAACTGTCATGCCGTTATCTTATAATAAGTGCAAAAGGACCGCGCTAAACGCAAAACCAACCAACTCGACAAGACAAATCCGTGGCCAACAAAACTACATGTGTGTATACATTTCAGGAAATAAACAAATATAAAGTGAATGGGTCCGTTCTTACCTAATACACCTTTAATGAGATATGCACACTACTTACCTGTTATAAGCACATAGTATACCATAAGTTCCTGCTCTAACACATGCTTTAAAACCAGGTAAAAAACTCATCTGTAAATCTCGCATAGAAACCTAGAAATATATAGATTGATATTTTAAGCTATATATATATATATATGTACTGATGTTTATTATCGTCTTATGTTCCTGAAGTCGCTATAACTCAGCATCATCCACATAGTCTTCGACATTGCAAACATGAATTTAAATCAACACTGATGTTGTTATCCCACGGTGAAAATATGGGTTTCTGATGTCCATTATATAAAACAAAATGACCCGGAAAAAACCCACTTGATTGGAAAACTGTCCCACTCCTTGTCACGTAAAAGCGGGAAATCGAAACCCTGCGACTTGACTCAATGGCCGACCTTTAGTTCCAAGGCACACGCAATAACCATTCCGCCATGCAAGCACCCACCCGTATCTAACTGGTAATTGTTCTTACTTTAGCATCGAACTTCAGTCTTGAAACCGGATAACTGTCCGGTCCTCCAGAGGCTGTGTAATGTTTACATGCTGCTGTCAACAAGGAATAGGCAGAGTTATCTCCCTGTACACCGTGTACAAAGGCCTCAGCGTAAGAACTGGCTAACGTGGTATCTTCGCCCCATGATCCCTGTCAAAAAGCACAATTTCATTAATTTAGATAAAGAATAAAGCGACAAAAGTTCCTGAATCTGGTTAAAAAAAAATAATAACATAACATCGTATCTATGATCAATTTTTCAATGTGTTGATTTGTATTTAAAATATACGTATATAAACCATAGCTGCGTTGAAAACTCAACAATTTAAGCAAACCTTGTTGAATATATTTACTGATATGATACTAATAAACAACATTTCACACAGGGAAGATAACATTTAATTGGCCAAAACAGATAAACAAGCATTCCACTGCCGATCAAGCATACTTCTAGGCCTAATTTAAAAAAAAAATCAAAGCTACTCTGGTGTGGCACCTTGTCTTTTAAAGATACATTATGGGACATTAGATAAAAAAAAAACTGGCAGTTCTCACTATATTAGATAAAAACTAAATAATGTAAAGAGATTCTGCTGCAAATTTCAATCCAATTGGTCCACCTTGAACCAATAATTTTATAGATTGATATTTCGGCCTAGTCTCGATCATCATTACTAAAGTCGGTAAGATAAATAAACATAGTCTCTTTTATCCAGTTCATGATTTAATCATGAATGAAAATTGTGCAGCAAATCGGATCCTAATCCATTAAATATCGTAGGCTAACGATAGCAGATTTATATCCTACAAAGTGTTTAATAGCTTGTGTATATTAGTAAACAAAAGTACCTACAGGTCACGTGTTCGACCCCTGCATTGGCCGAGAAAGTTCATAGGGATTTTCAGTGGTGCAGGACAGAGGGCCTAACAATGGGCGGCATGTAAGAATTGGGTGCTTACCTCATCTCGACCCCACCTAGGATCTCGATATAAATCAAGGGTTGGACTGAAGCAGCTCAGACCCTGGTGAATGTGGTATGATCCTTGCTTCACAAAATAATTATTTTTTGCACGAGTCTCGAGAGCCGTTACTCTAGCAACACGGAACATCAAATCAGGGCTGAAAAGGCATAAATTAAATGAACGCATTAAAAATAAAATTTTGAAAAACTAGTACCATGTATTATGGACCAGAAAAATGCATCTGGGAAGTGTGCCTTCATATCAAGAATCGACGCGTACTACTTCTCCAAGGCACAATCAATCGTCCCAAGCTATATGTCGCCCGCAAATGAATGGATACAGCTTTGGCTTTATTCGAAGAGCGCTGTCCCTAGAACAAGATTGGGATCTAGACACCGGTCCAAATAAATCACATAATAATCGCTTAAAATGTATATGGAGGATTGCCCAAAGCAAAATAATCCACGAACTTTTTCTCCGCTTCCCCTGATCTCGTGAAGGTAAATGATTATTACGAATAATTTGTGAGTTGGAAATATGCGCACTTGTTATCTCTATCTACTTCAGTCAGTAACGATAACTTCATTACAGTCACTTCCGGGTATTATCTCTGTGCTATGCAAAAATGGTGCCCGGGCAACGGTTCTATTGTATGTTCTAATTTCGAAATCCAACTATCAAAGGTTGATTTCTTATACGCGCACAGTGGAGTGTAAGTGGCACCTCGGTGTTAATCAGATCCGTCCTGCACCACTGAAACGCAGAGTGGCCAATAATTGGTCAGTTTTAGCCACTGCCGTACACAATGAGCCAGCGTGAATCTGTGATCTATATGTCCAAGTACCGCATATGACATACATGTACATAGATTGTTATTTATCTATTTTCATGAGCTCAAAATGTGTGTAAACTGACCTGAAAGTTGCAGATAGTCCAATAGACTCTGGAAACGACGTGGCATTGCCTGATCCGGTATCTCCCCTAGCACAATTACTCCACCAAACAAAGGGTTTTATTCCAAGTCTATCAATAGCTGGTGCTGCACCTGTACCATGTGCTATCTGACCTTGTATCTCCTCTAGTGTCAACCGTCCAACTAAATCATCCACTCGAACATCGGGTGGTAAATTTGGATTCAGAAACGGGTATTTGTAGCTTGTCAGTTCTCCGAGTAATGGTAACAAACAAAAGACAATGTTTTGTAGTTTAATCATTTTGTTATGAGATATTGGAGATTCTTCAGGGACCAGCTGTAACCCTTTCTAGCTAATATTTGTTTACAATGCTTAGTCCAGAACACGCATTCCAATGAAGGCGAATATTGATTTAAAACTAATATAAATATATGACAAGGCTATACTTTTATCTATGGTATCTATAATCTAGGTCAGTTTAATCTACCATTATCTCCAAGCATGACCCAGCACCTCTCCCGTAAACTGGAGAAACCTAGCAAGTCAAATTTTGGTGAAATTTGGACTTAGTACACATGTACATGAATATAACAATAGATTTTTTTTCTACTTCACTAAAAAGGCTTCTAATTATCTTTCTCTAAAAAGACAAAATAAAATTAGTTTTATATTCAGTAGCTTAATTAAAACAAAACAGTTTTCCTTTGTTTTCTCAAATCTACATTCAACAGTGTTACTAGGTTTTTCCAGATTATGGGAGACTTGTAGAAAAAACATATGCTGAAACATATAAAATGGTCTTGTATCGTAATTTAATAGATACCCGTGAATCAAGCTTTTGTTTTGGCGCCGTTTTGGCAGACTTAGTCATGTCATGCCACCATCGACGCTACAAAGGGAGTTTTATGAAAAATAAAATCCGGTGCCGTTACTTAGCACTGCTATAGTGCAAGAGAATGACACTACACAAACCCGTGGACAAGACACATGGATATCGCTTACAATAAACAATTATATTAAATAACGATTCACATAGCATGGACTCCCCATTCTTGGCTTCCAACATGTTTAACATTCGGACAGTCTCAATCTTCATATTGACAACGGACAAATAATACAATCCTCTTCTAACAACATTGAAGGGGATGACCCTCGTCTCTACTGTTCGACAATTCTAGGGGAACATTTCAACACAAGATCGAGGGTTGGATGGCTGAGTGGTTAGCACGTGCGCGCTGTATCATAAAGCCCGTCATTGAGTCAACCGCCGTGGTTTTGAATCCCCGGTTATACGTAACAAGGAGTAGGATCGCCTGCCCAACCTCGTGGGTTTTCTCCGGGTCCTCCGGTTTCCTCTTATTGCGAATTATTAAATAGAATTATCAACAAACGATTACATGCAAACAGGACCGAGGGTGGCGATGTGAATTGCTATGCATAACATAAAATGCCGGGACAGCGACACTGCGGCCTTCTTTTATACCGAATTCAAACTGCCACTAAATACACGGTAGGTCGGATTTCGCCCCATCCAAACGATTATTCGTTGTCCCTTAAATTTGCCTCGTTCCTGAACCACTGACCGGGGGGAAACACCTGGAGTGAACTTGTAACCTCTAACTTAATATTTTCCATAATATTTAAAATAAAAAAAAAAAAACACGAATTAGTATTCAATATTGGTCCACCCAAATCGATATTGGCCCATCTCAATCAATATTGAGACAGAGAGAGAGAGAGAGCTGGGGTTTAACGTCCACTCGACACAAACTAAGTCATTTCGTCATATGCTTTAATTTTATTTCAATAATTCGCTTGCGCGTAGGGGTCTTTAGCAGTAGGAGGAAATCGGGGTGTCCGGAGGAAACCCACGAGGTTGAGAAGGCGGCCCTATCTCCATGCTACATACCAGGGATCGAAACTACAGCCGCAAGCCAGAGGTGACCGGCCAGCTAGAGGTCGAAACGTGGCACTCTAGACCATCCCAACCCCCACCCCAATCAATATTGATGTTGTTATGTAGACGTGTAAATACGGGATCCTAATACCCAATATCTATGGCATGATAAACCGTATACTAGAGATTCTCACTCGATTGAGACTAATTATATCAGCCGTGTGCTCCGTGACCCAATAGCAAGTACGCCATGTCCAAAATTATAGTAGTGGAAGCAGAGGCCTTGTTTGGTGAACCTTTAAACAGCAGTATAAAGCTTTTTCATTGGCTAATAGTGAACATATCCTAGTATATATTTTAGCTTTTGGTTAGTGGAAAGAATGAATTCTTAAAACGTATACTATATGTTTTCAGACGCCATTTATAATGAACAAAGTAAAATGTTACCCCGCAAGACAACTTGGAAGTGTCTATTAATGACCGATTTACAAACGACAAAATCATAAAATATAATAATATAATAGACTTAGTAGACCTAAATGAAAATCATTCAATTTGGATTGTCCTATATTTCACGTAACATAATTGATTAGAAATGAATAAATTGTTTTTACTAATTGGATACATTCATGCTATATTAACAATTGCTTTTAGATCCATTTCTGTCAACTTAATTTTTACGTTTCCCAAAAATAAAGCCTTTTTAAAGCTGTGAACAAAAGACGGATTTAACTTTCATTTCCCGATGTACATTTAAACCTCCTACGTAGCAAATATATTTTAATTAAGACAATCTATTTCTTTGGGTTAGTTCCTAGATCTTCCTAGGTATTTTGATCCCAAGATCTGGAATCCACTTTGTAGAACATTTGAACTGATGGATCTTTTTTGATTTGGCTGCTGGCCTCCTGCTGATAAAGTATAAGCCCCTGAAAAACACCATAGAAAATAGCTGATATATTTCTGGAATAATCGAGAAGACGGAAATGGGGCGGTTTCAATAATAAAACTCCAATTATTTATAATTTGTCATTTTTTTTTATTTTTAAATTTATTTAAGTGTTGGCTATGCAGTGTATCTATGCCGTTTGTTTGAGTTTGCCCCAGTTACAGAAGAATTGGAAAGTCAACTTCCTGTAGCCTAGATCCCCTTCCAACATGGCTTCTGAAGTTCAAACAACCAGTATCAGATGCGCCCCTTCCTTTCATCACTGCTATCATAATCTCCCCAATTGCCAACAGCTGTGTGTCGACTTGAAATTCCACTTCTGACGAAACAATCTCTTGATTGCGAGATCCAGAAGAACTATCGTCCTGTCTCAAATCTTGAGTTTGTCGGAAATGTGCTTGCGAGGTGATAGCGAGGCCAATCGCTACTTATCTGCAAGCTAACAATGTTTATGAACCACTGCAGTCTGCGTGTAAAGAAGGTCACAGCACAACGACAGCACTCTTTACGGTAAAGGCTGGTACTGATGCAGCAGATGGTCAGCAGCCTTGGCATCAACCTTATACTTCTGGATCTAAGTGCGGCATTTGATACTATCGACAATAGCATTTTGTTCAATTGACTGCAGTTATCTGTGGGAATAAAGGGATTGGCAAAAGTTAATCTGTCTATATTCATAGCAGCAACTCTGTATCTAAACCGCTGTCCACTGGAGTCTCACAGGGATCGGTTCTAGGTCCACTACGTTTCTTACAGTAAGTAACTCCACTTGACAAAATTATTCATAGATATGTTATCAGTTATCATGATTTTGCTGATGATATCTTTAAGATATTTAACAGTATGGTAGTTTCCAAGTTATTAAATCCCCTCAAATGATGATGAGGATCTTTAAGTAAATTGTCTGGTAACACTTACCATCTCCGATCTTCCAGCCGATAGAATCGTCAACCCAGACTGCAAAAATGTCGGCTTTAATTGTAAACGGGACAGTTATTCTGGCACCACTGGGTACAAAAACGCGGGAAAAGTTTCCCAGTTGACGTTTCGGTGCTGTAACAGTCGGAAGGGTCCATGTAAAATAGACTTGAACAACCTGCATTATATAACACAAATCGACTTGAACAACGCGCATTTTATAACAACACATAAAGCAGACTTAACCCTCATCGAATATTGTACACTTGATTAACCTGGATGTTCAAATAATTCTTTAGTACACTTGAACAGCCTGCATTAGTCAAACTGGGGGTAAATAACTTTTCAATCGTTAACATAAAATTTTAAGTGTGCTCTTTCGGCCAATCTTTGGGGGTATGGTGTAGTATGAAAAGTCAGCTTGGGCCAGCTTTCCATGTAAGCGTTTCTCCAGCCAATAAGTCCGCCTGGTGGTTTAAAATAATTGAATATAGGTTGAACACATGTGAAGACAAGTGCACAGAATATTCGTTCTCAGAGCAATTAGTTCCTACAATGTTCATTTTAAATTCCTTGAGCATCTATTACAAGACCTAATATACAGTTTAGTTACCTCTTCCGCATCAACAGTACCGGTATTTTCGACGTCTACAGTACCACTGAAATCCGAGCCAGCTGGTATGGTTTGAGAAAATGCTAAGTTAGAATATTTAAATGTTGTATAAGATAACCCATAACCAAATGGATAAAGTGGTTCTGTATTTAGATATCGATATGTTCTTCCTTCCATACTGTAATTCGTTATTGGTGGAATCTGGTAAAAACAAAAATTATATAATTGATTTGTCCATAGCAATCTGTAAATTGGACAGTTGGCCTGGGCACTGTTTCTTGAAATCTTAACTAAAGATAACATCCAAATTTTAGTGGATACTTCAATTTTGATTGGCTAAGCACTAACATCAATCAAATATTATCCAATAAATTTGCTAAAATTTGGATTTTATCTTAGTTAAAATGTCTTGAAACATGCCTGTAGCCGAGAAACCATACCATCATATTTGATCAATGATTAATTCGAACCCTACCTAGTTGATTGATGTTAGTTCTGCACGGCGTGTCTAGATTTCAAATGTAAGTATATTTTATTACCTGCTCTGTCTACTAAATGTTTACCTGATCGTCACTCATTGGCCACGTCATCGGAAGTCGCCCAGTAGGAACCGAATCACTTCCGGCCTTCATAGTAATGACGTTATACAGAGCTAGACCTGTAGCCTGCGATGGGTAAAATACTTCTAATATGGAGGTAACTCTATCGTTACTGTCAGGCCATCTTAGATCTACGGCGCCAGCATTAAACATAATTAAGACTATAGGCGTGTTGGGTGGACCTGTAAATAGAGACAGGATTTAAGGCCCAAGTGCGTTAATTATACTTATTATATATGTGTGGGCAGATATGAGGAAGAAAAATATGTGTACATATAGAAGACATAAAATAGGGGGCCAAATCCTTTACCGAAACAATAGTTAATAAGATTAAAATCTAACTATATGTATATGTAAATATATTTTACTAATAAATTACAGAAAGGAAAACCTACTGTTAGCAACAGCGTCTTTTAAAATATCCAGTTGGTGACCCGGAAATGATATGTTCCGTCTATCATGACCTTCCTTCTCTACGTCATTTCCTGTAATATTAATATCGTTTGTAAAACACCAACGTGACTTTATATATGTCGTTTTATATATAGCCACACGGGTGGTAATATTTTCTTCAAAAGAAAGGTAATATGGGCAGGATTTTACAGGCCTACTCATTGATGAACATAATCATTATCATCTGTGCTTATTCGCGATATTCTCATAATAACAAGCTGGATATCAGCAAATTAGGATACCAAAACATGTCGTTGTCATTGGCGAAGCAAAAAGAGTCACGACCAGACAAAGTGAGTGTTGGTGCCATTATTGTACCACAACAAAGAGATATCTCTATGCTTAATGAACGAAACTAAGGGGGCATCGTTGTCTTTTAGTGCTACAATTAAAGATGTATCCGCACAAAATCAATTATTGGGTGGTTATTTCCAATATAAGTGTGGCAATTTTGGTATTATATATATGGAAAGCAGAGACAAAGCACAAAGACAAGCTCAGAACTACTGACTTACCTAATCCCAAACAAACAAAGACAATGTCAGCACCAGTGACAGCCATTTTTACTGCCGTAGAATTGTACTCAAAACAATTATTATCACCAAGGCAACCAGGTGTTGACTTTACAGTGTTACCAAGTGGAGATAATCCGTCGATAGGTGTCGTGGTATATTCGGGCATGAGAGTTGGTGCGTAGTTTCCTGTCTGTGCGTGAGGATTGTTTGTCATTGGTCCTACAACCTAAATATAAGATGAAACGAAATTGTGATGTTTAATAATAATCTACTCTTCGGCAAAGTATGCTTAAAGTAATAATAATGTCCCAGGTACAAATCTAAGATGTGGGCTGAGAGAACCGTTATGGGTTTCCCAATTATAATAGGAAGTATTGGAAGTCTGCATTACACGCAAAGCACCAATATTTTTATAGCATCACATATCTGGAATCTATTAACCGTTAATTAGGGAATCCAAATCGACCGAAACATTCAAGTCAGCATTGAAAACCTATCTCTTTCAAAATACATTTATTTGATCAGCCTGAAAATACTTGCATTATAAAGTAACGGCTAGTAACTACAGACTGCCTCATTAACAAAAATCACCTTAGAGTTCGACATAAACTGGATTATTTCGGGAGTAATAAATATATGGTTGAATTTCATTTCGGTAATTCGCTTGCGCTTAAGAGTCTTTAGATGTTGGGGGAAACCGCAGGACCCGGGGAAAACCCACGAGTCTTTAGATGTTGGGGGAAACCACAGGACCCGGGGAAAGCCCACTTTTTGTCATGTACAAGAGGAAAATTGAAACCACGCCTAATGACAGAAGACGCGTAAAACCATTTGGCCAGCCAACCGCATCTACTGGGAATAACATACAACGCTGCTGTCATACTTACAGCTACAACGTCATAGGTTGTTCTTTTGAGTGGAAGAAAATTATTTTGATTCTTCAACAAAACGAAAGATTTCATCGCTGCTTCAACTGACAGAGCTTGGTGGGCTGGTGTTTGAATAACGGACAAGTTTAATGCTTTATAAGGAACCATTTCTTCTGGATCAAATTCTCCCAACTTGATTCTGGTATACCATAATGGTTTGATTAAATCTCGCACCAGCGATTCTGTCAGTTTACCTTGTTTGATTGCATCAACTGTAATAAAGATTGACAAAAGGAATCACGTTTCACTTCCAACTTGTCTGCTCCGACTGGGCTAATGAAGACGGACATACGCCATACAGTGTGCTATGGGAAACATTTTGCAGGACATTGGCACGGTAAAAGGGTCTTTTACGTGTACACGAAGCCGAGGGTAGACAAACGATGATGAAGATTAACAAATGTATAGTTAGAACAGAAGAACAGGCTTCTTATTATATCGGCCAGAAATATACTCTACGATACGGATTATATTGCGCAAATATTCAAAACGGACTCAAGAATGTTACAATTGCGCAAAGATTAGAAACGGAAATAAGAATGTCACAAACAGTTGTAATTGCCCGTTTTAGTACACTTTGCTGTGGGACTGTATTATATTTATTCATGCCTTCCTCCAGTTCGATAACACTCTACCCCGACACTTTGTCGAAACTCATGTGTCCGATCCTGACCTCAGATCAATATTCGCCTTCAGATTTCTCTGAACACGTTCCAATCTCAACAAATGCCACCATGTTGTTCGATGAAATTCATAAATCAAATCCATGTTGATCAGACTTAAATTGTCTGCGTCTTATGCCTTTTCAAAATGGGTCACCCCAAACAGAAGAACAAGAAGGATAGTGATTAGCGACCAGTTCCTTGTCCGACAAAAAATGCTTAAAGATTCGGTATTATGTAAGTACATACGCATGGAATAATAAGCATTATGTTTAGTTTTTCCACCAGCAGCATTGATATTACATCCAGCATTTAAACTACCAGCAACTGTGTCAACTGTATTGTTATAGTACTTTTGGTTTTTGATCATCCCTTCAATGGCTCCAGCATCACTGATAACGTATCCTTTAAAACCCCAGTCAGTTCGTAAAATATCATTTAATATGAGTTTATTAGCACACGCTGGAACACCATTAATTCTGTAATAGAGAGGTTTAACGTCAACAAGACAAAAACTTACATTTTATTCCCTGTCTGTTATATTGTATGTTATAGATATGTTTTTTTGTGTTACAGATGTGTTATAGATATGTTTTAGATGTGTTATACGTATGTGTTATAAATGTGTTATAGATGTGTTACAGATGCGTTATAGATGTATTATAGATATGTTATATGCGTTATAGATGTGTTATATATAAGTTTGTGTTATACTATAGATGTGTTATATACATATGTTATATAAATGTGTAATAGATATGTTACAGATGTGTTATAGATGTGTTTTAGATATGTTATGTCTAACATATGTGTTATAGGGATGTTAAAGCTTTGCTATAGATATGTTATAGATGTTTTATAGATGAGTTATATGTTTTATATATGTGTTACAGATGTGCTATAGTTTATGTGTTATAGATATGCAGACATATGAAAGCATTAACTTTATACATAATGTATAATTATAATAAAATATTGAACGTGTAAATATTACTTGTTGTAGGCGCAGACGACACCATCACTGCCAGCATTGATACATTCTTTAAATCCGGGTAGAAATGTCGTCTGAATATCTCTCATTGAAACCTGAAATAATATCAAATAAATCAACACTAATAAAAATATTTTGTAATTTGACATAAATTATCTGTGCAGCAGATATGACCGACATTTATGCACCAGAGGCGGATCCAAAGGTGGGGGGGGGGCTAGTCCCTTCCCTCTAATTTTCGACAGTGCCTTTTTTTACTGCTGAAAGTGTCTTTTTGCACACCCAAATATGTCCGTTCCCGACGTTTACTTCGGCGAAAATATCAGCCAAATAGTTCTTGGAATGGCTACAGATGCAAGGAAATGACGGATACTTTTCTTGGAGGAAAACCCCCTCTCAGCGGCGTGCCCCGTCCTCGCGGTATGTGTCACCGTTTTGCGGCGCCCCCCCCCCCCTTCCTAGATCCGCCCCTGTGTGCGTATATTTCACATACACTATCTGAGCAGCAGAGATGACAGATCGAATTAGAAATAATTAGACAATCATACCTTTGCATCAAACGCCATTCTGGATATTGGATAGCTATCAGGTCCACCAGAAACAGTATAATGTTTACAAGTGGCACTCAATAACAGGTATCGAGAGTTGTTCCCCTGGATACCACTAACAAAGGCTCTGGCATAAGCTACACCTAGTGTAGTGTCTTCACCCCAAGTACCCTGCAAAACAAAAGGAGTACATTGTATGTGGGCAGGTGTGAGAAAGAAAACTGTATATATGTGTGTGTAGATGTTAGCAGGTATGGAAAAAAACTTTATTTGTGTATACAGATATGGAGAAACTTTTCAACAACGACAAGCTTAATAGTTGTATATAAGGTTTCAAAGGACCCCCCCCCCCCCCCCCACTCGAACGTATACCCAATTGATTCATTAAATTATAGATAGTGTCTCTGTATTTAGTCTAGTTACGTTTTCAATTATTTGTCTCTTTTATAGGTTTCAACTCAATAATTATAAAGATTAAAATCTCATTGTGTCATTTTGCCTACATTATAATTCATTGAAAAGAGTTACGCGCCCTTTAATAGTATTTTGTACTTGCCTCATTCCTACCCCATCTGGCATCTCTATAGATGTCCATCATGGGACTGAAACAGCTCAACCCATCGTGTACAGCGTATTTCCCAGTCTTCACGAAATAGTTATTCTTAGCTCGGGTCTCGATTGCTGTGGCGCTTGCAATTCGGTATATTAAATTTGGGCTGAAGGAAGAAAATCAAATATATCGTTGCTTTACATCATATTCACTATGAAAATGATCGTCAAAATTGATTAAATAAAAATGAATGTAAACGGTTGTTTACGCGTTATTAATGAAATATGGTTTAACGTTCGCTCCATTTGTTATGAACGGTTGTTTAACTGTCGACGGTAATTGTTTACGTGTTATTAATGAAATGAAATATGGTTTAACGTTCGTTCTATTGTTCTGAACGGTTGCTTAATTGTGAACGGTTGTTTTCGCGTTGACTAAAATGAAATGGGTTTAACGTAAGTCCTGTTGTTCTGATCGGTTGTTTAATTTTGAATGGTTGTTTTCGCGTTGACTAAAATGAAATGGGTTTAACGTAAGTCCTGTTGTTCTGATCGGTTGTTTAATTTTGAATGGTTGTTTACGCGTTATTAATGAAATGAAATGTGGTTTAACGTAAGTCCTATTGTTCTGGACAGCCCCACACTGCACTGGACGCACTGGGCAAGTCGTAGCGGTATGGACGGCTTAATGGCGACCGTCGTACGTTATTCGTTGTGATATGAGAGAAAAATCTTCGCGGACATCGGCGCTACAGCCAACTCTCATTTAGAATTCCAACAGTTGTTACTGAAAAGTAGGCGATTGAGCTCCATTTAATCTCATTTCGTAACAAGAATTTGAGCGATCGTCTTATCTGACACAATGTAAGACCAATGCGAAAAAATAAAGACATTAATTCTTTAAATGACATCTAGAAGCACAGATTGCTATTCATAACAAAACACAACACAAGGTATGCATGGATATAACTATTTCTTTATAATTTAATAACGACGTTTGGTAACACATACAGATCACGTTTTCAAGTTAACGAAACGTCGTTATTAAATTATAGAGAAGTAGTTATATCCATATAACGATGCCATAGTTCTGGAAGGTTGTAAGTGCCACTTATAACACAAATTGCCTTTTTTGCATATGATGACTAATCACATCTAGAGCCTTTTCTATGCAAAATTTCAGAACTGTAAGGTCGTAACTTTCATAAAAACATTGCTATTAAAATAAATTTAACAATTTTTGACACTTAAGACCTTTCAGAACTATGACATCGATATACCTTGTCCTGTGTTTTGTTATGAATCATAAAGACATTGTCTTAAAAATGTAATAAATGTATTTGAAAAAACAATTTCACCTGAATGCTGCAGCTAAACCGATTGCTTCAGGAAATGAGGTTGCATTCCCAGCTCCTACATCTCCTCGACCACAGTTGCTCCACCAGACATATTCACCTATACCTAATCGTGGTATCGCTGGTGCCCCACCTGTTCCCTTAGCCAGTTGGTCCTGGATCTCTTCTAAGGTAAGTCTACCAACCAAATCATTCACTCGTTCATCTATTGGTAATGATGGGTTCATAAAAGGGAAGGTCGCTGATGTAGCAAACAGCATAATACAGAGAAGAACCAGGGATGACAACATCCGGCCGACCATTTTGACTACAAGACTTTCGGATTATCTCTCAATCAACTTAAACATAACGGAAATTTGTATTACAAAACGGTGGTGAATGAAATTTCATGACACATTAATTATCTGAAAAGGCTACCTTGCGGTTTTGGCTTCAAAGATAATCTGTTCTTGCACGATATTTAATCACATGTTAATTATCGGTTTTGGCTTGGAAGATAGTCGTGGAAGAGGACAGAAGGTCGGGCAAATGGGGCTAATTCTCGGTGTTGGTCGAGAACGTCCGAATCCGTTATCAGTGATGCAGGGTGAAGGATATGGCAATTGAGCCCTCTTTCAACTAATCATGGTTATAGTACACATTAATTTAAACCTTAGAAAACAGATATCCTGTTGCCGCGTTTCCCTTTAACGAATACCTCTTAACCCCTATCACACTTGATCACTTCGGAGTTATCCGTTTGTCGGGACAGAGCCGTATCTAGCGAGGGTTCAGGGGCTACATTGCACCCCCAGAAAAATAAGGCACCCGGGAAATGGCGCCCCTCTCCCATCCAAAACAATATAATTTGACAATCTTTCAATTGTATACACTTATTTATGACTAGACAGTGATGCTCTTAAGATCAATCGGTCGGTTTTAAGGGCGCCCTGATCCAAACTTTCTTATATCACTTACGTGGAAGCTATGGCGCCCCAGTACTTTGCTGCACCCCCACTTTTAAAATCCTACATACGGCCCTGTGTCGGGAAATACAGTTCCTGCCAACACCCTTTCGACCATGGGCGGCAATATGGTACCTACCTGTGTACACAACTTAACACAAATACAAAATCTGTATTCTCCTGGAGATAATAGTGTAAGAAACTGAATTTATATAAACAATTTTATCTAGGGTGAAAACATACCGATTATTTCAACTGTCCTTCAAGATAAGTTATCTATCTTATAAAGTCTTATAGGACACTAAGATAAAAGAAACGTGTCATCTATAGGTTTTCATCAATGAACTTAAATCAACTTTTATTCATGTCTTTTATAATTTGCTTCCTCGTAGGAGTCTTTAGCAGTGAGAGTAAACCTGGTGGACCTGGAGAAACCCCACGACGTTGGACAGGCGACGCTACAACTGGAGATTCGAAACCACGCAAGTTGACTCAATGGCAGGCTTTCGGTCTTTGCGTATCTCATGTAAAATGTGAATTTTATCAGGAAGGTCACACTCCTTATTTTTTTTTTACCAATGAACTGGTTTTAACTTCAACTTCAAATTAATTTATTTATTTTGGAATTTTATCAGCAAGATTAGACACAGAATTGCATGATAAGCCAACCCACACAAAGATACTACATAAGAGAAGACGTTTTAAGCTGTCAATGTGCCAACTTGGAAATATATTTATCTCTTCCCATAGCTTTACATAATTGCCAATCTAATAAAATTGTATACTAATTGAAACCTAATGCCATAACATTGCTACAGATCAAACAGGATGAATTCAAGATGGCGCCCAATATGGCCACCATATCATGCAACTGACCATAACGAGAGTGTATGACCAGTAAATGTAGTCGTGATAATTATTATGTGCTTAACGGTTCTTGTTCGAGACACGTGTCAACTACGATACTTTTGATTGGCATAGGTGAAAACTGTGTAATGGTGTTTCCAAATTAAGAAAGAATCTTAAATTCTAGAACGGAAGTCGAATACTTGCTAAAACTGTTGGTTTATCATTTGATGTCATTGTTTTTTTTAGCTTCGATATGTTGTCTTCCTTTTAACACGTGGTTTTATGAAATTGAATTTGATCTGGAGTGTTTCACTGACGTCCCCACCC
This sequence comes from Patella caerulea, assembly GCA_036850965.1. Classification (NCBI taxonomy): domain Eukaryota; kingdom Metazoa; phylum Mollusca; class Gastropoda; family Patellidae; genus Patella; species Patella caerulea. The sequence goes on along the minus strand of JAZGQO010000015.1, from coordinate 31,691,962 downwards.
CCATTATCTTCATCAGATTAAAATATAGATCTATATTTCGTTTCGTTTTTTTATACCTTCGATGGCCTCAACTTCATGAAGATTTTACCAGTTACAGTTGCTTATCACGTAAGATAGTAGTGGAAAAGGATAATATTGTGGCGTTGGGTTTCAATTCGTGTACACTTGTATTAGGTTGGGCATTATCTAAGGCTATGGGAATAGATAAAAACATTACTGCAGGATAAGCCAACCAACACAAGTTTAGTAGGGTTGAGTTATGTATATATACATGTACATGTCTCCCGTAATCTGGAAAAACCTAGCAAGTCAAATTTTGGTGAAAATTGAGTTACACCCATTTTTGGACTTAGTACACATGTATATAATAACAGGGTTTTTTTTCTCCTTCACCGAAAGGGCTTCTAATATATTCACCTAAAAAGACAAAACAAAATTGGTTATATATTCAGTAGCTTAACAGAACAGTTTTCCTTTGTTTACTCATAACTACATTCAACAGTGTTACTAGGTTTTTCCAGATTACGGGGGATGTATTCTTAAAGAGAAATGAAATGGGGTTTAACGTCCTACTGTTCTGCTAATAACTGGGCTAATGGAGACGGGTTTACGCCATACAGTGTGGTATGAAGGAAATTTTGCCCGGACAGCGGCATTACGGCCTACTCTTATATATTGTACGTGCACCCCAATGTTTTGCGTCCCATCTGAACGACTAGACATTTTTTCTTGACAGACCCGCCGTCCTGCACTACTGACAAGGTGAAATCACGCTGAAAAATCTGGATGAACTTTTCTCGGTCAATGCAGGGATCGAAAAAGCGACCACCAGGCTAGCGAGTCAGCGTCGTACCCTGTTAGCCACGATGGCTGCATTTAATTAAAGAGAATACTCGTACTCGATACCGTAAGCGACACGTTATTAGATAGTTTTCATTTCTATGGGCAGGGGGTATTATATTATTATATATTAATTAAGCTAGATACAAATAAGATGTGGATACATATATTTTATGTGCCACTAGGTTAGGCAGGCGAACCTCCACGGTTAGATCTAAACATTAAGGCCAACTGCAGATTTTGAAAGATTTAGATATCTTAACAGGGACCTAACCCACAATCTGTTCAATAATCACGTGTCCTAGCCCTGTTTACATCTCGCTACCTTGACGAAATCTGCAGTTGGCCTTACTATTTAGACCTGGACCTACCCAACACCTTCACTCGGCAAACCTCAGCAGATTACACAGATTACAGTACCCTACATCTAACCTCGGCTGTAGGACGAAGTCCGCCATTAGAACTACTTTCATCCCGGGTTACCAACGGAATTCCCCATGACGACGCCTTTGAGGAATACTTTATCTTGCAAAGTTTTCAAAGTTTGAAGCTATTTTTCTATCAATTTTATCCGATTTTCTTTAGACAAGAACAAGTTTGCACTGAAAATTCTACACACGTTTCGAACGACGCAATTTTGAGAACTTCTTTCTAAAAGCGGCAAGTTTTCCTAATAAGTAAACCGGCGCCGCATCGCAATTGTATAGGCGTAGGTACATATCACTTACTGTCATACAGCCGAGGCTAGATGCAGGTCCCGGAATCTGCCGAGGTTTGCCGAGTGCTAACACCTGTTCACATTTTCTTGCATACCTAAAACCACTCCTCGTGGTCCAACGACATGATATAAAGGGGAATAACGAATAAAAAAAAGTCGTTGAAGATTTAAAAAAAAACTTTTAGTAATTAATAATTTGATTTTATAGCCAATTAAAATTCAAAGTTAAAACAAGAAATAAGTCTATCATCCTCCTCGTCATCTTCATCATCTTCGACATCATCATAAGTACTATATATATAATATAAACAATAAAATCCATGAACAATTCATAAGCTTTTCAAACCAATTTCTCAATATAAATCTTTCTATATTATTATAATATAAAGATAAATACCTTCAATATAATATATACATCGTTAACACGTGTGCTAAACACCAACAACAGTCTACAACGTAGATATAGAATTGGCATACAACCTCAGGCTGTATGTCGACGTTTTTACACATCGAATAGTCGAACAAAATTTATGCCATTTCCCAAAATCTGAGAAAAATAGTATTTACTGTATTTTTTTTTAAACCAGGGGCCTGTTTTACGACATTTTAAATAAGATAAAATCTAAATTTTAATAAATTGAGTGAATAATATTAGATTGATTTTAGTGCTTAGCCAATCAAATTTGAAGTATCTACTAAAATTTGGATTTTATCCTTAGTTAAGATTTCGAGGAACTGGGTCCAGAACACTAAAATTGACATATACTGTGATAAGAATTAGAATGGTGAAAATTAACAAATCTGCTATAAATGATCTTATTTGAACAAATCAAATGATCTTATTTGAAAAAAATCAAATGATCTTATTTGAACAAATGAAATGGTCTTATTTGAACAAATGAAATGATTTTATTTGAACTAATCAAATGATCTTATTTGAACAAATCAATGATCTTATTTGAACAAATCAAAAGATTTTATTTGAACAAATCAAATGATTTTATTTGAACTAATCAAATGATCTTATTTGAACAAATCAAATGATCTTAGAGCACTGGAATCCTCAATTGTTTTTAGTTCTTGTTAGAAAGCCAAACTGGGGGATGTTTTGAATGAGTTAGAGTTAGAGACAATACTGTACATATCTAATGTAGACTGTTGTTGGTCTTAGCGCAATATAATACATCATTTTATTGTATACAATAAATAGTATTTACAAATAGTTATTTAAAATAGTAATTATCTTGGCCTTCCCCACCGTGGCTAAAAATAGGCAAACTTAAAGGGGAAGACCAACGATTTTCAACAAAGTTTTCATAAAACTTAAACATACATTCAGAAATAATCTCCTAAGCTTAGATTTATGGAAACCATGTTGACAATCGTTGGTATTCCCCTTTAATATTCGATTAGAGCTTTACGTCAACGTAATAATTCGGTCATGGTTGAGACTGACTAACACCGGTATTAAAGCACGGGAAGAAAATGAGATGAAATGGACTTTAACCCCGGTGTTTTAAATCCAGTTGGGCTATTAAGGACAGGCATACGCTAAACAGTGTACTTCAGAGGAATTTTTGCCCGTGTAGCCAGGGGCGGATCCAGGAATTTTTGCAGGAGGGGGTTTGTCAGGTTTCTGTTACGGAAATTTGCCATCATCGTCTCTAAATTACATAGGCATACATACAAGTTGAGCTTTTTAAACAGAGAAATCATTTTTATACTGATGTAGGATCACTTTGTGATGTAATTTCATTGATGCAAGGCATTATTTTTTTATGTAGCTGAGCAGGGAGGCCCCCCCCCCCCTCTGGATCGGCCCCTGAATAGCGGCCTACTGACTTCCAACTGCCAAGGGTTCTTTTAAACGTACGCGCGAGACCAAACGATAGGACGCTGTCTCCTGCTTAGAATTCCGTCCTGTACCGCTGATAAAGGGAAATCACTCCGGAAAATCCCGAAAAACTCTCTCGTTATTACCATAATTACAGGAATTGAAGCCACCGTGGCATCACCAATCGCTGACGTAGCGGACAGATGGGGAAGACCAAATTGGATATTTATACAGAATAATAAAATTCAGTTGTTCTCCATTCTTATTTTTTTGTACTTTTTTTTAGCATTAATAACTTATTTTAAAATAAATTTACATCGACAATTCTTTCATCCGGGAAAACGTAAATCAAGGGGGCAGTAACTTCAACATCCTTTTAAGTTGGACCGAATAAATTATGTCCAGATCTATGCTTAAACTGTTGTTAAAGTGAAGGGCCTGTATTGTTTTCTTGTTGTGCGACATATCATATTTTGTTTGCTTTGCTATGTGATTTCATCTGACGTAACATGATTTCCTACTGATGGCACATGCCTACCAACCGACATAATATGATTTTAAACCGAGGTCACATAATTCACAGCAGAGGTCACATGATTTCCAACCAACACCAAACGATTTTCAACGGATGTCACATGACCTTGCAACCGATATCACATGATTTCCATCCGACGTCAATTGAGGTAGGCTACTTTTAACACATAAAATGATTGTACAGGTTCTTAATTTCTTAGCAAAATACATTTGTGTGTGGGGGGAGGGGTGGGGGTGAAGAGGCAAAGGCCTAGGCTTAATATGTCTGATATCTTTTTTCGTCTGATTCTGTGATGGTGTCATCTAGTTGATACTCATCCATGGTTGATAATCGATGTTTCTTATAACTTGGTTTACTTGATGACTGTAAGGCCTTTTCCACATCATGGACCTGAAACATGCATTAAAATGAAATTAGTTTCAATGAAGATGTAAATTTTGGATGGTAGAAGGGGCGGATCTAGTTCCTTTTGGAACTGCCCTTGAGCGAACGATATATTCGCTACACAGTTCCTATCCGGCCTTCTATAACTGCAGTATGAAAATACCGTTCTTCCCCACCTCTGTTCTAAGGCTATTTTGGAATCCTTACCTACTATTTTTCACCTTGATTCTACTTCATTCGCCAAAGGAATCATTTCTTGCCACAGCTGACACACATTTATAACGATTCAACACTATTTTCAATTAGAATTCTGCGATTATCAATACGTTATACACCAAATACGTTTAAACTGAAGAAACATTACGAGACCCGGACATGCGCAAACCACATGTTTATTTCATCGCTAAATTCTACTTGAAAATGGAGTCAAATATAGTGAGAAAGGATTCCTTTTGGTGGAAAATAAAGAATTGTGGTGGCAAATAGACGATAAGGGTTCTAAAACAGCCCGAGAACAGGGGTTGGGAATAGCGATATTTTACCGTATTTTCATACTGCAGTTAAAGAAGGCCGGATAAGAACTGTCAGCGAAAGTTCATTCAAGACAGTTCTGAAAAGAAGTAAGGCGGATCCAGAACGCCCCCCCCCCCCACAAAAAAAGAAAAAGAATTGTCTTAGTTACCGCCGCCCCTGCAAAATATTCCTTGATCCGCCCCTATTACGTTTCTGGAAAGATAGCCCCTAATGGTCAGTAGTAGTAACGTTTGGCCGATGGTTTGGTCACCGGTTTCCGAAGCGTCAGGGGGCGAACAGTGGTGACCGAAACATCGGTGGCTTAATTAAACTGCATCGTGTGTTTTTCGAAGTAGCAAGAATAAATGTTTGATTCGTTTTGACCAATTGTGAAAATAGCCGGCAAATGCCAAAAATTCGTCATTTTGGTCGAGACCGAAGGCGTCATTTAAAATTAAACATCTTCGCCCTGATTAACTGGAACGAAATAAAATGGAAGTTAGGTTTTCGGGTGATGATTGTGGCTATAACATGGATATTTAAGTTTTGTAGTCATGTTTTTGAATGTAACATGGATGTTCTGGTTTTGTTGTCATGTCTTGGCGGTGTATCGTGGATGTTGTTCAGATCATGTGGTGACTGTAACATGAATTTTAAGAGTTTGTGGTGTCTGTTACTGTAACGTGGATGTTAAGGTTTTGTGAAATAACTGAGTTTAACGCGGATCCCCCCCCCCCCCCCGCCCTGCTCAGGCTTGAAAATTTTTTAATGCGATTTTATTGGCGATTTAGACCTGTAATTTTGGAATTTACCTTCCGGAAATACGTCAGAATGAGCCAAATTGGATCTACTTTACCACATTTTTCTGGGGGAGGGCCCCCCCCCCCCCCCCGTTAATCCGTTAAGCGCAATTAGTTAAGCAATTATCAAACTTAGACCCCCCCCCCCTGCAAAAAATCCTGGGGCTGTTAAGATTTTGTTGCAATGACTATGACTGTAAAATAGATGTTAAGGTTTTGTGTCTATATCTTGTTTTTGCGCATGTGTTAATAAGGCTTAAATGACAATATTCTTCTCAAATTTTGTGACTTTATTCTTTTAACTTCTATATCTTGGAATGTCTATATTTAGTGTTTCCTGGATGTCCTACCTTTTTGTCCGTCTAACTTGGTGATGGTGGGGAGAACAGGGACTACCTTCGGCTTACACCATAGACGTGTATATATTTTATGCAAGGGGTTACAAATCTGGTTCCCTACATAGAAGTCCTGTTCGCAAATAATAATATTGAACCTTTTTGAAATAATTGAATAATTTAGTTTCAATTTGATAAACATTTTACTACAAAAAAAAACATAAAATGGTCTGTGAAAATGAGTGGAATTGAACGACATGATGTAAAATAAATGACAGGAATTAATAAAATGTTTCAAATTCACAAAGATTTTGATCGCAAATTGCAAATCGCTAGTAGCTAACATATTAAAACTAAATACTACTTCATAAATTCTATGAAGATGGATCAATCACACAAATGATATATGATGCAAATTGTCACGTCTGATCTTATTATAGTCAATATAAGAAGCCCTCCAAGTTCTTGAAGCAACGACTGCTAGTTTTACAACATCTGGACGTTGCTTGATTACTTCACGTTATCTACAGACACGTGAACAGTAGCGTCCAATCAGAGATTGTGGCATAACGACCCCCCGCGGAAACCTTGACATTAAACGAACCTTGAACTTATCACAGGTAGACCTTGTATTCGCGATGATCGATTGCTGACTTGTACCCAATCGAAATTAGTGCCGAAATATGCAGGGTATTACGTGAAGGCCCGATAAGATGTATTTAGTTAAAACGACATCAAGCCCAGGATACACATCAAGCGAAATCACCTTAGCTGGAAGCGAACATTCAGCCCGACACACACACACACCTCCCAGACTTGATCCTTCTGTCATAATAAAATTCCTTAAAGGGACAATCCCGAATTAAACAGAGGCTCCAAAATAAAAGTCTGAGAATGTATGAAAATTAAACGCCAAAATATAGAGGCATGGTGTATTTACCTTGTCTCAAAATTTCAACACAAAATATTGAGTCGTTTGGACGTGAACACCAAAACTGCTTATCCGGACACGTAACCCTTTTAAAATTTCGGGTAATTTTTTCGTTGAGTGACCTTATAACCGATTACAGTTACTTGAGACGGCTATACAGTGAATGACCCATGTGCTGTACTGGATAATGAAAGGTAAATTTCACCTACATATTATTTTTATAAAAAATGTTTGGTTTTGTCCAGATACTGCAAAATACACCTTGGGGCACCGGTTTCGAATTCCGGATGAAGACGACGGGTTTAAGTTGTTTGAAAACGTATCATAAATACTGAGTTAGTTGATCGGCCTTTGACTGGGAGATTTTAAGGGATTTTAACACAAACTTATGCAGTTTTATTCCCAAAACAAATATCGGGATTAGCGCTTTAAATGATTGGGGTAGGAACATACTAAACTTACGCTGCCTGTCTACAATTATCTCCGCTTGAATGAAACAGACATTAAATAGTATACTAATTTTTTAATATGACTGCGATCCAAAGCAGAGATCTAATCTCAGAGTAGATAATTCTGTGTGGGTCGAATGGAGTAGGAAGGCTTCTTACACCACCTCTCTGAGTGCCGAATGAAGTAGGAAGACTTCTTACACCACCTCTCTGTGTGCCGAATGAAGTAGGAAGGCTTCTTACACCACCTCTCTGTGTATACTAGTAGATCTAGAATCTAAGTGTTAGTACCACTAGCGTTGAATAATCTAACTCTAGACAAACGGTTCAAACTGTCTGACAGCAGTTGTGATATTACAGATTGTGACCCTCCCATTATGGATCACGACCCTTATATTATGGATGATCGCACTGACATTATGGATCATGACCCTTACATTATTGATCACGTCCCTCACATTAGAGATCACCGCCCTCATATTATGGATCACAGCCCTTATATTATGGATCACGACCCTTACATAATGGATCATTGCCCTCACACTAGAGATCATGACCCTAACATTATAGATCACAGGCATCACATTATGGATATGTCCTTGCATTATGGATCACAGCCGTCAGATTATGGATCATCGACCTTACATCATGGATCAACGCCCTCAGATTATGGATCAAGACTCTTACATAATGGATCATTGCCTTCACACTAGAGATCACGACCCTCACATTATGGATCACGACCCTCACATTATGGATGACGACCCTCACATTATGGATCATTGCCCTCAGATTATGGATCAAGACCCTTACATAATGGATCATTGCCTTCACATTAGAGATCATGCCCTCACATTATGGATAACGACCCTCACATTATGGATCACGACCCTCACGTTATGGATCACATCCGTCAGATTATGGATCTTGACCCTTACATTATAGATCACACCTTATATTTAGTAGGGTTAATTATCCTCTAAATCCAAACACTCAATTGCATCCATTTTATAACTTATATCTATCCACAGTTACACATTTGATCTCTCTCCATGTGAGTGGTGCAGAAGGCAATGTCTGACAAGGCAAAAACAACCAGTTGTTCAGATACAAATTGTTGCAATCTCTTTGTATGCTTTTAAAGGTATTTAATCATCAAAGAGCGGTCTCGTTTTACCAAACTATGATAGAGTAATTTATGATGTGTGTAGGGGCCTACGTCCAGTCATCCATGCACATGCTGAAACAAACCAATCTGATTCTATACTATACTACAGTTGAATGATGCAGCTCGCTGCCAGCTTCTTATTCATCTTGATGAAACTTCTCAGATAACAAACTCAATGACTTCTAACATGATTCACTTGCTGGTGGTTTCATGAGGGAAGTTTGGACAGAGAGAGAAAGGGGGTCTAAAGTTCCTACAACACAAACTAGGTAATTTCGGAACTTATATATGGTTCAATTTTATTCCATTAATTTGCTAGTGTGTAGGGAAGTTTAGCAGTGGGAGGAAACCAAAGGTACCGGAGGAAACAAACGAGGGATCGAAACCACGCCACTTGATTCAATGACAGACCTTCTGATCAAACCATTCGGTCACATTACCCCCATGGGGCCAAATTCCAACTGCTTTCTTACATGCACACTAGTTACCAACGCCTGGGCAACACCTTACTTGTCAGCTTGGAAATTCCTGAGATGCTTTGCAGTTAGATTGGAACCCTGTTCTTTTTTAGGGAGATTTGAACCCTGTTTTTCTCAGAGAGAATCGAATCCTTTTTTTCTCAAGGCGATTCGAACCCTGTTCTTCTCAAGGCGATTCGAACCCTGTTTTTCTCGGGAAGATTCTAATCATTTTCTTCTTGGGGAGATTCAAATCCTGTTCTTCTTGGGTAGATTCGAACCCTGCTTTTCTCTGAGAGATTGTTAGATTTACGATTGAAATCGGAAGAAGAAGAAAGAGTTTGTTATCCTGTTTCATCAAGATGATTATTAATATTGCTAGTTAATATTCATTCTAGTCCCAATATCAATACTGCCAATAAATTATCTCCCTTTATAATCAACAACAGGTTATCTCCCTTTATCATTAGCAACGTCGTATGCCATCATTTTGTGCCAGAATAAAAATATTTGGAGAAACATAAGCTATTTTCATTTAGAAAATATTTGGCAATCTTCCAATGCAAAATAGTCACTATTTGCAGATAAACGAGAAATGGGCACCATGTTTCAAATTCCATTATTTGAACATATATTTAAGCTGGTTTTGGGCCCAGTTGTAGTCAGTTCCATATGTGATGTCTAATGAACTGCACTATACAATATATTATGCATTTTGGCCCTGTTGTAGTCTGTCCCCTATGTGATGTACACAAGCGCTACACTATGTCGTGGGCCCAGTTTCTCGAAATCTGAACTAAATCCAGATTTTAGTAGATACTTTACTTTTGATGGGCTAAGCATTAAAATCAATCTAATATTATCCAATCAAATTTATAAAATTTGGATTTTATCTTAGTTAAAATTTCATGAAATAGGCACCTGCTATAGTGAGTTCCTTATATTGCATCAACATGGCTGCACATTAATACTTTTGGGTGCCTTGCTGAAAGTTTTTATACCGAACAATGGCATATAATGTTCTGTCAAATAAACTGACAGACTTTAAGTCAAAGGAAGCACAAAAGAATTGACAATTTGAGAACATCTTTTAAATCTTGAACTGATATGGGACTAGAAATGAAAGCAAAAAGCAACAAACTACCTCAAACTCTGGCCATGATGGTAGAAAGGTTTGAGTAGGAGATGGTTGATTGGATGTTGTGGTTGATAGAGGGCGCACCGTAGATGAGACTGAGGCTGTTGACATTCTCGATGACATCGATAACGTTCGTCTTCGGAATGGTTTTTGTGGCCTGTCGATATCCGTTTCATCTTCCTGAAATGGAATTAAAAAGAATGAAATTTACCTGTCATTTTAAAAAAATAAGGCAATTGCTGTGATAATACGCTACAGTAGCTTCCTAACCAGGAGAAAGTATCTCAAGATTTTCCAGCTTTGTTTCCCAGGAATTCAGAGATGCATCATCATAGAGGTCCTGGCAAAAATTTTAAGAAAAAAGCTCTGTGTACACATTTGCATGCAATTGAAGTAGGACATTAAACCTACTTCATTGTATTTGCCTACTTTTAGTTTCATTTTGGGCTTACTGTGTCACAATTTAATTAGGATGGGACAAAAAACAAGGTCCAGTGAAGGCCATAGCGATGCTCTCCAGGAAACATTTGCCTCAGAGCACACTGTATGGCTTATGCCTGCCGTCATTAGCTGAGTCGGAGCAGAACAGTAGAATGTTAAACTTGATTTCATTTCATTTACACATTGGCATGCATGAAAAAGATTCTTTTGCAGTTCAGGGCAAAATTTCCCTCCTAGCACACTGCATGGTGTATGCCGAATGCCCATCTTTAGTAGCCCCAGTTGGCGTAGAAAAGTAGGACGTTAAACCCCATTTCATTTTATTTCATATAACTCAACACTAGCTGTATCGTAAATACTATCATTTTAAATTTACCACATTGCATTCATCCGCAATAATCACAGCAGATTCGTTCTCTTCAGCACGTTTCTGCCGTAACTCCACCATGATTTCACGGAATTGTTCTTTTAAATTCTCAATTCTCTGCATTAAATGAGCCTCACTATGAGATATGCGATGTGACGAACTGGCGTCGAGTTGAAGTTTTATCTCGTGTATTTCTTGTTGTAATAAAGTCATCTGTAACTGCATCTGAAATGGATAAAAATAATTCATTAACATTTTCATTGCGAGAGGGTGTGTCACTGGGTAGTCATACAAAAAACAGATCTTTCCATGGGATGTGGTTAACGGGACCCTATGTTTTTGTAAATAATGTTCATTTACAGAGTGCTTAATCCATCCAAGGTGCATGTTCTAAGCGTGGTGATAAATCAATGGCTACCGTAAATGATACATCACGAACATGTGTGTCTTAAGTCTAGATTTAAACTGAACAATTGATTGTGAACACTTTATCACAGCTGATAAGTCTTCTCCAATCTAAAAGCTTTATCACCAAATAATTTTAAAATAGTTGATGCTATAACAAGTGATCGTTTAGTCTCTGAACGGGGTGGTTGATTTGTTACATACAGTTTCAATGGGCACTGAAAGTTGGTGACAACATTGAACAACTACGAATTGTAATTACGTGGGGGCCTGTTCACGCACTAGGTAAACATTCTGTGGGACCTTGTTACTGGACTGTATTCTATTATTATTGTAGCAGACTAGCAGTGGGTATGGGAAGCTGAAGACCAAATACTGAAGACTAAAGGGAGACAATCCAAGTGCATTTACATCAGAATGTAGTGCTTGCCATTAATACTCTCTCTCTCTCTCTCACTTTCTCTCTCTCTCTCTCCAAATAATGGAGACCAAATACTGAAGACTAAAGGGAGACAATCCAAGTGCATTTCCATCAGAATATAGTGCTTGCCATTAATACTCACTCTCTCTCTCTCTCTCTCTCTCTCTCTCTCTCTCTCTCTCTCTCTCTCTGTATTGACCAATGTTAGTTACATGGTCATTCTGAAGACTTTTTGGATAAAGAGGGTATGAATTGACACTTTCTACCATGAATATCCCTGGCTTACAGGCAGAATGATAACAAATTTAAGTATTGTTTAAGACTAAAGGGAGATAACTGCTGGAGAATTAAGTTTATCAATGAAATGTCAAGAGATTTATAAATAGATCGTATTTTGCTAATGTAAATGTAACATGTTTAATGAACAAACTAAAGCTATTCCAAATGTGACAGGTTGTTTGTGTCAGAAATAGAATCTGCTACCTGAGGCACTGAAGCCATAAAACTCTACCCAATGAGCCAAAGGGAATTCCCCCATGAACATGGTAGTACATTAGTAGCCTAAATATTTACATAGATAGAGACAAAGGGAATTCCCCCATGAACACGTCAGCAGTAGCCAAAGTATAAAAATAGATGATATGGTATTATCTATGGTATAATAATAAACACCAGAGGACAGATAAATCCCCAGAATTACCAAAATTACCAAAATTCTCTCTAATAATCCTAAATCACCACATTTTTTAAAGGGCTTACTTCACAGCACTTACTCATTCTATGTATGTTTGATGATGTCCAAATAAACTGAACTGAACTGAACTGAACTGAACGTATCAATGTTCTGCTGCGACTGGGCTAGTTAAAGCATGCATACGCCATACCTTCTGCTATGAGGGGAATTTTGCCCGGACAGCATTTTGCTACAGCCTACTATATCAAATTTGAATGAATAAGGGATCCTTTACGTACACGCCAATGTGATCACCAAGATCGAACAGAGGACCACAATGTTAGAGAACTCACCAAGGCCCCCTGCCCAAATAAGGCAACATACCTGATCAATAGTGAGATCCTTTAACGTGAAACCTGATAAAAGTTGAGCATTCTCCATTTTACGATTTAACTGTTCACCTGGAATTCTACGATTAGCCAACAACTGCGATAAAGTCTCCAACTGAAACATATAAACAGGTGGATTCAAATTATACAAAACAGTTTTCTTTCACACCGATCTGATTAAAACACAGATCCTATGGCTATTTCATTTCGTTTTGTTTTACTTGTCTTTATGTAGGTCATCGATAGTATAAAAAAACGAAACGAAAGATAGATCAGTATTTTAATCTGATTGCTTTCACACAGTCACCAATCTGATTAAAGCTCAGGGCCCTGATTCACGAAAACTTAACTTAAGATAAAATCCAAATTTTAGTAGATATTTCAGTTTTGATTGGCGAAGCACTCAAATCAATCTAATATTATCCAATCATATAACTAAAATTTGGGTTTTATCTTAGTTAAAATTTCGTGAATAAGGCCCCTGATCATACTTCTTTTTGTTGTTAATAGTTCCAAATCTCATTTTATGTGCAGGGGTGTTTAAAAGTTTATCATGGCGGAGGCTATACAATTTTGAGGGCCCTCTTTCGTGGAGAGGGTGGGGGTCAGGGTTATTATTGATGATTTTTATACCAATGCAATGACTGCATTCCCATTAAGCAATGGATTCGACAGTAACAGTGTATGAAAACGATTGACTCGGACTCGGGGTCCTTTCCCTTGGCCAGAGGGGCCCTTTTGTCAGAAGTGGGGCCATTTTGTCTGCCTTAAGGGCCCTCTAACTAGGGTACATTTTAATTTTTCTCATCGGTTTTAGCATTTATCCCACAAGAAACACCAATGCTGATTGGTTTTAATCAAATGTCTGACGTCATAGGGTCAAAAGTCGCTCATATGACCCCTGGCGCGACCTCCCACTGCAACCAGTCAGATCTTCATGTACCAGGTCTTTTTGGGACTAACATATGGTTAAATGTTATTTCAAGGGATCTTTTGCAGTGGGGGGAAACCGGAGATATCCCATGAGGTTGGAAAGGTGACTCCATTCCTTGTCACGTACAAGCGGAGAATTGAAACCACATCTGGTGCCTCAACGTTAGACTTTCTGATCTAACATGGACATATTTAACCATTTGGTCATCCACTCACCCCGCCCTCTTTTTGCCACTTAAAGAAGCAATTCTAACCTTTTTTTGAAAGCAAAAATTGTCTGACTTACCTGATGAAAGAAATCTGTCGTTAAAAGTTCTGGATTGGGTAAAACTGATCGATCCGAGACAACAGCCATTCGGATCTGTTCTCCGTAAGTTATAAACGATATAGACACCGCAATATCATCAAGGGGAGGTAACCAATATATTATACACTTAATTTCACGACTGGCAAGCTTTAGAACAGATTTTGGTCCGACTAAATTTGAAAGCAAACATGTACATTTCTTGTAGATATTTCTCCAAAATTTATGGCAAGATGATTTTGGCAGTGTAGCGTGGGTGAACCACATTGCATTCCGCACAATTGCTGCCTCAGGAGAGGATTTGAACTGTTCCATTGATAATTTGGTCTCCCATAATCGGGGAATAGCACCTTCAATATTTGTTGGAAGAGGCAGTACTACGAACGTGTATTTGTTTCCCATAGATATCGTCGACTGATCTGTGTTGAAGTCTGTTGGTACGGCACAGTGCATATCATAAGGATTGGATATTCCGTTAACTTGCATATAACGTCGCATATTAGCTGCCGCAATGGAAAAAAAAAGTTCATTTAACGTACATCTAGCCACTTGTTTGATTCTGGTCGCAGCACTCAGACTGAACGGTTCTGACCAGGCGACTACAGTCTTACCAGAGGGGTGAATATGTCGTCCGTGGATCAAATTAAAATCGCGTTTAAGACATAAATATTTACGAAAAAAAGTCACAGGACCGAGGAAGAAAGCTTTGAAAGACTGTAAACAACTTGAAGTTCCGGCAAAATTCAGATCGGCAGGTTGAATGGTGTGGGTATCCACTAAAGCTTGTTCTAAGATTCTAACCAAGGAGACACCATCTGTCATGCATGGATGCATCCGGAACAACAAGACTGTGTCCTTTTGTTGTCCGTAGTTGACAAGCACCTGAATTTCCCAGAGCGGATGTTCCATGGGTAATCCTTTGCACGCCATTTCCGATGTGTATTCTTGAAGTTCATCCAAAGTTTTGATATAATTTGGCATGTTAAACACGTGATTATTGATAACAAAATCTGAATCATTCACCCATGCGTAACCACAACAAAATGGCGCAGCTTTCTGGCGGAATCGTGGATACAAGCGCTTTCCTCGTCGGTTCTCCGCAGAAATTAATCGAATATTGATGAGATCACGTATTTTATGAATATCCAGGCCGTGCTCAACAATTATCAAACTCTGAGCAACCATTGTGGATTGCATTTCCGATTCTATCCAGACATGTTCACTGCCTGTCAGGTGGTCATGGCAACAATAAACACAACAGTTTCTCCAATATGGGCAAAAACAAAGACAATCGAACAGACGCTTAACGATATAACACACAGGCACAAGTATGATCAAAATCACAGTGAACGGTATAAATATCAACAATGAGAAAAACACTAACGTAAAAACACTAAAGCACGAAAAACATGTGTTCTTGCGGAAAATGAGGGGAATAGTATGATAGGGGGCACTCGGGAACCCTAGCTGGACCTGGTGACGATGTTTCTCTATGGTGGAATGTGATAGTGTGAAGTTTGGCGTCTCGGGGTCGGATGGTAAGTCTAGAGAAATATCATCCAGTTTGTCTACGGGTATATTCTGAAAGGAGACTCTACTGGGTGACGAGGTTATGTCGGGTTTCGTAGACTTTTTAACAGGTGTTTGTACAAACTCAAAGTCCAGATTTTCTGATATGGGTTGTTCTGTGATGACGGATTGTAAACTACGCCTAGAGGACTGCAACGTGCTATATTTAATATTAGACGACGAATGAGAACCATGATGACGCTGTCCTTGTAGCGTACTATACTTAACGTCCTTTGGCCGCATGGCCATGTCACCTTCATGCACATCATTACTCTGGGGAGCTGATATTGAACGTTTGTAGTGTTTTTGATGTTTTTCATGGTGTTTAAGTGCGTGGGATCCGGTATATTGCGCCGTATTGGGTGGTAGACTTGATCGTTTAGATGGAAGCGTGCTGTATTTAGCTGGAGATCTGTCCTGGTGAATAGAGGGTTGGATATCCTGAAGTGACGTTGGTCTCTTATTTCTCTGGGATGTCCGTGGTCCTGGGCGAATATCAGGGAGATTTGTTTGATTAACTGATTTCGGATAAGTCGGTATGCTTTTCTCATTTGCCATGAAATCCCTCGACTGCAGCTGATGGGTTGTTTTTGATTTTGATGCGGGTTGAATAGAGTGAGTGCTAGACCGTCTGCTTGGCTGATTACTGGATGGGTAACCAGAGCGGTGCGCGGATCCAGGAGCCTTTTGATTATCGCTTTGATATCCTTCCTGGTTTTTTCCAGATTTGAATTCTGAAATCTTTGCACTGTTTCGATGACTTGTTCGACCATCTTGTTGGGTATATCTTTCATGACCGGGTCCGGGGCGTGACATTTGCATGCCCTTCTTGTCTTGTATTCTGTCCTGACCCCTCTCCACCCATCCGACGTAAGAAGTGTCATGGCGGTCATCTCGGCCAATAGATCTTTCCATTGGATGACACCAGAGTCCATTACCTTCGCTTCATATTACCTGAAAAAATTTTTTTTTTTAATTTATTTTGATTACCATTAATTCATCAATTAATTACTGGTTCCGGATGGAGGGCTTGGCAAGGTACCATGTTTAGTTGTTTGAATGGGACAAAAAATGAGGGTGTGTAAATGGGAAGAACCCTTGGCTGTTGGAATTCAATGAGGACTAGACAGAAAAGCTGCTGCCAGGGCAAAATTTCTCTCATAGCACACTGTATTGTGTATGCACCCGTCTTCATCAGCCCAGTCGAGCAGAACAGTAGGACGTTAAATCTCATTTTTTTTTCATTTCATTTCGAAAATGGAAGGAGGGTTACAATATTAGAAATTAAATGAAATGGAATATTCCTAGTGTTTTGTTAATGAAAGCATACCCACTGTGTCTGACAGAGCACCACTACGGCCTACTCTTATATTGGCGCTGGTTCGCTACCCTGAAGGTCAGTTGTTCGATCCCTGCATTGGCCGAGAAAGTTCATCTCGATTTTCCGGCGTGATTTCCCCTTGTCAGTGATGCAGAAGGAGGGCCTGACAAGGACAGCTGCCTAGTCATTCGGATGGGATGAAAAAACGAGGTCCCGTGTACAAATTGGAGTGCACGTAAAAGATCCCTTGGCAGTTGGAATTCGATATAAGAGTAGGCCGTAGCGCCGCTGCCCGGGCAAAATTTCCCTCATAGCACACTGTATGGCGTATGCCCGTCTTCCATTAGCCCAGGTTAGGTGCAAAAGAGTAGGGCGTTAAACCCATTTTATTTCATTTTCATTTCTGTCAAGGGACCTCAGTTTTCCATCCGAACGACTAGACAGCTGACCTTGTCAGGCCTTTCGTCCTGCACAACAGACAATGGGAAGCGGCGTGGTAAAATCCTGGTGAACTTTCTTGATCAACACCTGGGAGCGAACCTGTGAAGATAGCGAGCTAGCACCTTACTCACCTAGCCAGCATGGCTCGTGTTGACTGTAATTTTTAGCATACTCTCTTTACATTATCTTGTTGTTTTTTTTTATAGTGAGAACTGCCTACCATACATGTACATAACATGCAGCTCTCCTTACCTCAGGGGGTTAGATGGCCGAATGGTTAACATTTTCATGCTGTATCATAAAGTCTGTCATTGAGTCAACTGGCGTGGTTTCGAATCCCTGGTTGTACATGACAAACAGTAGGGTCGTCTGTCCAACCTCGTGGGGTTTTTGTCCGAGCCTCCGGTTTCCTCCCACTGCTAAAGACCCCTGCGTGTAAGCAAATTATTGAAATAAAATTTTAAGAAAGTATATATTAGTGCCGAAATGACCTACATGTAGGATGTTAACCCTTTGAACACTAACTATACATGGGGTGTTGCACACTCCTCCCTGGATTTACAGGACATCATATTAATTATGACGTCAACGTAATTGGAGCTTGACACGCCCCAAGCCGCAAAACCGACATTTCGGGTATATGCGATACAACGTCAAGCCGGTTTTGCGGCATTTCCGGTTCTAAGGGTTAAACCCAATTTCTCTCTCTCTCTCTCTCTCTCTCTCTCTCCCTCTCTCTCTCTCTCTTACCTCAATTTACTATTCAATATTATTTAATACAGACAACTTCATAATAAACATCCAAATGATGAGTAAATTTCATGTATGTAATTGTCCTAAATCTACTATTCAATAATCTAACAGCTTAAAGCAATTTATTTGACATACAATATCTATATGACAAAATATAGACAATTTTAAACAATTAACTTCCTGTTGCAGCCCTAGATTTTCTTCCCACATGACTATAACTAAGTATTTACGCACTGATGTTAACTCTATGTAATAATAATTTAATCGCTACAAGCCTCACTGATTTTATTTAGCTAGCCACGGACAATAAGTAATATATGTATAGCATTAATGAAATAGATACATGTATTATGGTTAAAATCTTGTTATTCTCATTCAAACTTTTTTGAATGCTTTATAGGAGCATGGCCTAAATATTTCTCATCCATGCTTTCTTTTTTTTTTCTAAATGGTACATTTTTATATCCTAAATTGTATATTCTTGTATTCCAAACTGTGCATTTTTGTTTGCCAAACTGTGCAATTTTGTATCCCAAAAGGTGCATAATGTATATTTTTGTATCCAAAACGGTGCATAATGTGTATTTTTGTATCCCAAATTGTGCATTTTTGTATCCCAAATGTGCATTTTTGTATCCCAAATTGTGCATTTTGTATTCGAAATAGTGAATTTTGTATTCTAAAATTAAAATGTAGACCTATAGATAGTGTCGTGATTACAATTTTTATTTCTCAAACTTTTTTGTGTACTCATTTTAGTCTTATGATACAATGCACACACTCAGACCATTTTACATCCACCACCACCCCCCTCCCCTCCCCAATTTTCCATCAATGCAAATATACATGAAAAAATGGTGAAAAGAAAAAAAATGTATGAGAAATCAATGTACTCATTTTAGTTTGTTCTATAGCTCGTTGTGTAGTCAAGGTATATGGAGCCCAGACCAAATACAAGTACATTGATTTCTCATACATTTTAGTTTCTCTTCACCATTTATTCATGTATTTTTGTTCCGCCGGGCACTCCGGTTTCCTCCCACTGCTAAAGACCCCTACGCGCAAGCGAATTATTGAAATAAAATGAAACCATATGTTAGTCCCAAAATGACCTGGTTTGTGTCGAGTGGACATTAAACCCCATTTCTCTCTATCTCTCTCATGTATTTTTACATTGATTAGAATTTGGGTGGGGGAGGGGGTGTGTGGGGGATGGCTGAATTGTATCTTAAGGTTCGTCATTGAGTCAGCTGGCTTGGTTTCGACTCCCCGGTTGTTCATGTATATGACAAGGAGTAGGGTCGCCTGTCTAACCTTATGGGTTTTCTCTGGGTCCCCCAGTTTCCTCCCACTACTATAAAGACCCTCCACAAACAATTATGGAAATAAAATTGAACCATGTGTTAGTCCCGAAATGACCTACTTTGTGTCAAGTGGTCGTTAAACTCCATTTCTCTCTCCCTATGTTGGAAATTTTGATTACCATAGTAACCATACTATTTTACATCCACCACCACCCCCCACTAGGGGGGTGGTGGTGGATGTAAAATGGTCTGAGTGTGTGCATTGTATCATAAGACTAAAATGAGTACACAAAAAAGTTTGAGAAATAAAAATCATTCACTTACACTATTTCATGGCGTCTTTCCTTGACAAAATTACTTGGTTGACCAAATATGTTAGTACCCAAATGACCTGTTTGGTGTTGAGTGGCCAGTGAAGATTTCAAGATATTAATTTATATTGGCCATTTGCTATTCTTTACTATTTAATCTAACGTTATACATATAGTAAATTTTAATTCAAATGTTTGCTGTGCAACCCAGCCCAGACATAATGTCATATAGAATTCTAGGTGCACTGAAGATAGAACTATAGACTAGATATATTGATCTAAATATAAACAAATAGGTGTACCGACTAATATAATTTATTTTATCAATTACCATTAACAGTACATTAATATAATTACATTATTTTGTTTCACGCTTGATCAATTAACAAAACCTATTTATTACATGCGATGTAAAACAAATATTTTCAATTAGTATTTTATGAAGGGGGTGGGGGTTGTGGGGGGGGGGGATGAAGTAACGTGCAGATCATAATGTCTGCCAATCAGTCACTCGACATGAACTATGTAATTTGGGAGACCTGATTTTGTCCCATCCAAACAACGTGACAATTGTCATTGTCAGGCTATACGTCCTGTACCAATGACAAAGGGAAACTGCACCAGATATTCCCAATGAATTTTCTTGGACGACATTGGGATGCATAATATTATAAGAGAGAGAGAGAGAGAAATGGGGTTTAACATCCACTTGACATAAAAGAGAGAGAGAAATGGGGTTTAACGTCCACTCAACACAAACTAGGTCATTTCGGGACTAACATATGGTTTAATTTTATTGTAATAATTCGCTTGTGCGTAGGGGTCTTTAGCAGTGGGAGGAAACCGGAGTGCCCTGAGGAAACCCACGAGGTTGAGAAAGCCCCCCTATCTCTATGCCACATACGCTCACACCAGGGCTCGAAACCACAGCCGCAAGCCAGAGGTGACTGGTCAGCTAGAGGTCGAAGCGCGGCACTCTAGACCACTAGGCCATCCCAACCCCCCAACTTGACATAAACTAGGGACTAAACCCCACATGGTAAGGTTTTTATTCACAGATATAAGGTGTAGGGTCATCTGCCTAACCTCATGAGTTTCCTGCGGGTCCTCTAGTTTCCTCCCACTGCCTAAGACCGCTACACACATGCTCAAAATTGAAATAAAATTGTACCATGTAATACCGAAATCACCCAGTTTCTGTTTAGTGGGCCTCTCTCTCTCTCTCTTTAGGGGTGGGTGGGTGGAGGGCCGAATGTGCGGGTTGTTTCACAAAGCCTGTTATTGAGTCAAATGACGTGGTTTCGAATCCCCGGTTGTACGTGACAAGGAGTAGGGTCGCCTGTCCAACCTTGTGGGTTTTCTCCGCGTCCTCCTGTTTCCTCCCACTGCTAAAGACCCTGACACGCAAGCGAATTATTGAAATAAAATTAAACCATATGTTAGTCCCGAAATGACCTAGTTTGTGTCGAGTGGTGGTTAAACCCAATTTCTCTGTCTTTTTCTCTCTGTACTATATTAGGAAGTAGTATAGTATGGTTACTATGGTAATAGGCTAATATTTAAACTCAATTTCTCTTTCTTTCTCTCTCTCTACTATATTGGTAGTAATATAGTATATTTAAACCAATAATTCTTTCTCTCTCTGTCTCTCTCTCTCTCTCACTCATATATCCAGGTTAGAGTGTGCAGATATTCAGTTGTATGCAGTATAAATACTAGATGAGAAGCATGAAATTCATGTTTATTTCACTGCCTATTCCATCAATTAAATGAAAATATAATGAAAGGTATTAACTTAAACTGAGTCCAAGATAGAGATAGATGAGACCATATGTTACACTATGTAATGTTTAACTACATTAAACACCCCTCTCTCTCTCTCTCTCTCTCTCTCTCTCTCTCTCTCTCTCCATCCATATTAGGAAATAATATAGTAGGCTAATATTTACACTATCCAGTATACTCTAAGTTTATAATCCACTTACTTATATTCTAATACAAATAAGCTTAAAAATGCATTATGTAAGATTTAGATCAAGAGCTGACGATAGTTTAAAAATAGATGTGAGCATATAAAAAAGGTTAGGGTTCAGGTTACAGGGAATTCAAGTGCATTTACTCTGCATCCTGTATGATCCTCACATATCACGAACTTGAATCATAATCGGTAGAGAGTTGTGGTGACGAAGTGGGTAAGATGCTGGCTTGCTCACCAACAGGTCTTGAGTTCGATTCAAGTATAGGCCAAGAAAATTCTTTCATAGCTTTTCCATGTCAGTGGTGCAGGATTTAAGAACCTACCAAGCAGTGTCTTGCTGTTTATAAAGGTGCCGGGTACACATTGTTGTAGGGGGGTTGGTATAGCCTAATGGTCTAGAGTGCCGCGCTTCGACCTCTAGCTGACCGGTCACCTCTGGCTTGCGCCTGTGATTTCGAGCTCTGATGTGAGTGTATATGGCATGGAGATACGGGCGCCTTCTCAACCTCGTGGGTTTTCTCCGGGCACTCCGGTTTCCTCCCACTGCTAAAGACACCTACGCGCAAGCGAATTATTGAAATAAAATTAAAACCATATGTTAGTTCCAAAATGACCTAGTTTGTGTTGAGTGGACGTTAAACCCCATTTCTCCCTCTCTCACACATTGGTGTGCATGTAAAAGAACCCTTAACATTTGGAATTTGTAATAAGAGTAGTTGCTGCTCGGGCAAAAATTTCCCTCCTATTACAGCCTTCATTAAACCCAGTCGGTGTAGAAAGTAGGACGTTCAACCCAATTTCATTTCCAAATACAATCAATTAAATCACACTGGAATTTGAAATCAAAGTAGCCTGTAGAACCGCTGCTCAGGTAAAATTCCCTTATATTACACTACATGCGGAGCGTCCATTAAGCCCAGTCAGTACCGAAAAGTAGGACGTTCAACCCCATTTCATTTCCAAAACAATCAATTAATTCCCAACGGCCTTTTGGTGTGAGTAATGAGTAATTGTTGAAGAGGTTAAAATGGTAAATTCCTGGAAGCTGTAATCCAATATCGGCTTTAAGTCATTGCTACAATCACTTGACATATACTGGCAATATGAAACAAAATAGAACCTCCCATTTTCTACCTGGTTGCCTAGAAACACCTTGAAATAGATTTGGTGGAATTTCTTGTTGAAATGTCACTGGTTGTTTATAAATATCAATATAAATGTATATATTGTATTAAAAACATATTTTGGGTTACATTTCGGTCAGATTGGAACAGGTAGCTCTCTTGTGGTTACATATTTACCTGCCCAAACCAAATCTACTTTGATTATATTTTGGTCTGATAGGAACAGGTAGATGTACTAATGTTACATTTTGGTCAAATGAGAACTGTTAGTTCTACAGTGGGTACATTTTGGTCTATTGAAACGAAATGGGGTTTAACGTCCTACTGTTTTCCTCCGACTGGGCTAATTTATGTTTGATAATAACAAATGATGCCGATTTCTTGAGCATCAAATCGATCGATAAGCTGCTAAAAGCATGAAATGAAATTGGGTTTAACGTCCTACTCTTCTGCACCTAACCTGGGCTAATGGAAGACGGGCATACGCCATACAGTGTGCTATAAGGGAAATTTTGCCTGGGCAGCGGCGCTACGGCCTACTCTTATATCGAATTCCAACTACCAAGGGATCTTTAACGTGTACTCCAATGTGTACACGGGAACTCGGTTTTTCGTACTATTCGAGACGACTAGACAGCTGTCCTTGTCAGGCCCTCCGTTCTGCATCACTGACAAGGGGAAACCACGCTGGAAAATCAAGATGAACTTTCTTGGCCAATGCAGGGATCAAACACCCAGCTTCCAGGCAAGCGAGCCAGGGCCTTACCCACTTAGCCACTTGATCCCTGTTGCACAAAGCACTTTTAAAAGCAATAAACTATAATAAGTATGTTTTTATTTGGGATTTGAAACTTGTAGGAGTTGCTGTCGTTAATATTTTAAGATAAATCGTTCCCTAGTTGTAGCAAGGCTGTAATATAACTAATTATTTGTACGTTTATTTCATTGCAGTCACATGATTCTGAGTTTCTATTCTAACTATGTGGTGTATCCATTACCATACAGATTCTTATGTGAGAGAGAGAGAGAGAGAGAGAGAGAGAGAGAGAGAGAGAGAGGAATGGGTTTAACATCCACAAGACACAAACTAGGTCATTTCGTGACTAACATATGGTTTAATTCTATTTCAATAATTTACTTGCATGTAGGGGTCTTTAGTAGTGGGAGGAAACCGGAAGACCCGGAGAAAACCCGCGAGGTTGGACAGGCGACCCCACTCCTACACACAGGACGGAGGGCCTTACCAGAACAGCTCTCTAGTTCACTAGTAGTTCTTTGGCCAGGGCGAAAAACCACTAGTTGTGGTTTGGATAGGACAAAAAACCAAGAGCCTGTGCTTACATCAGCGTAAGTGATAGCCTCCACATAAGGGATAAAAGAATGTTTGGATCAGGGCAAACAAATCCATTGGCGTGTGGATACCCTTAAAACTGATCGACTGCTCAGTGCCTTAAGAGTATCATTTTGTGATCATAATCAAGCATATTATTTCAGAATTGAAAGATTGTCAAATTATCTTATTTTGGATGAGGTGTGGGGGCGCCATTTCTTGGGGCGCTATAATTTTCTGAGGGTGCCATGTAACCCTTGCATCCCCTATCTAAATACAGTCCTGTTACATACATGTATTAATTAATTAATTTATTACTCTGACATTTTTCCAGTGGGAAAACATCAGGGAACCTGGTTATTATTTGAACCTGTTTACACGCCAAATCTCTCTCTCTTTGTAATAATTTACAAACAGGTACGTACTCTTTTATATGCACAGGACCTTGATTTTTCATACTATCCGAATCACTATTCCTTGAATTATAGTCTTAATATCTGATAATAAAGATTTTAAAACAGCAAACACCCCCAACAGACTGACTAAAATTAACATGATATAACCTTGCTATAGGGGATTGGATGTTAAAACATGTGCAAGCTGTATCATAAAGCCGCTCATTGAGTCAGCTGGCGTGGTTTCGATTCCCTGGTTGTACGTGGCAAGGAATAGGGTTGCCTGTCCAACCTCCGGGTCCTTCAGTTTCCTCAGACTGCTTAAGACCCCTACACGCAAGCGAATTATTGAAATAAAATTAAACGATATGTTAGTCCCGAAATGACCTAGTTCCTGTCGAGTGCAGTGAAACCTCATTTCTCTCTTTCTCTTTAACAAATCATCACCGACTGACTGATTAGAAGACACCTGAAAATAACTCACCAGATCTTCTGGCAGTCAAACACAATATTTTTTCCATTCAAGTTTTGTTTCATTAAATCGTGCCAAGAAATACCTGATACCTGACTGACGTGAAAGGCAGACTGAAACAGAACAAACTGTAATTCATGTAGTGCATGGTTTTAAAGAGACGGTACTTTCTTTCGCCCTCTGATAGCCACATCAATTTTGTTTTATATGTGAGAGCGAGAAATGGGGTTCAACCTCCACTCAACACAAACTAGGTCATTTTGGGACTAACATGGTTTAATTTAATTTCAACAATTCGCTTGCGTGTAGGGGTCTTTAGCAGTGGGAGGAAACCGGAGTGCCCGGAGGAAACCCACGAGGTTGAGAAGGCGCCCCTACCTCATGGGTTTTCTCTGGGTCATCCGGTTTTCTCCCACTGCTAAAGACCCCTACGAGCAAGCCAATTATTGAAATATAATTGAACCACATGTTAGTCCCAAAATGACCCCCCCTCTCTCTCTCTCTCTCTCTCTCTCTCATATATCCATGTTAGAGTGTGTAGATATTCATTTGTATGCAATATAAATACTAGATGAGACGCATGAAATTCATGTTTATTTCACCGCCTATTCCATCAATTAAATGAGAATATAATGAAAGGTATTAACTTGAACTGAGTCCAAGATAGAGATAGATGAGACCATATGTTACACTATGTAATGTTTAAAGGGACTTGTTGATTAATTAGATCATGCATTCACGAAAAGTTGAAATTTGAGTTTAAGCGGATGAAATCTCCTCCCCACAAATTGGGGCGATCTAGCTGATGAAATCTCCTACCCTCCCCGGTTGGGGTGATCTAGCGGATGAAATTAAATGTTATATTCGGTTCAAAATATGGAGAACTCGATTTTTCTAAATTTTCTCAAAGGAGAGAAATCTTCTTCCCAGGCCTACGCTAACCTAATATCCTATTGCCACAGGACCCGGAGAAAACTCACAGTGTTGGACATGTGACCGTACTCCTGGTCACATACAACCAGGAAATAAAAATCACAAGCATATACGTTAGATGTCCCAGTTTATAAGATGAAGAAATTTGGTTCAAGGACTTTTCAATATAATGCATCAACTCTGTCGAATGCCCTACCACCTTCAATTCGAAAATGTGAAACATTGTCCATCTTTAAATCAAGTGTGAAAACCTGGATGTTTAGTCACTATAATTAATCCCACGTGAACACTTTCATGCGCCTAGAGCATCCCCAATGGGGATGAATTGTTGCGCAATATAAATTTCGTTATTATTATTATTATTATTACCCAACCCCAATATAGTCCTTAATTACTGACAAAATTCATTCTGTAAAAATTAGCTACCATTTATATACACCCAACTCGAATATAGCCCTTAATTACTGCCAACATCTGTATTGTAAACACTTAACCCACCCAACCCCAATATAGCCCTTCATTACTGACAAAATCTGTACTTTATACACCCAACCGCCCAACCCCAATATAGCCCTTAGTTACTGGCAACATCTATATACTCAACCCCAATATAGCCCTTACATGTAGTTACTGGCAACATCTATACTATAAAATCTAGTTCCAATTTAATTACAAGAGGTTTCAGTGTCCCTTGAATTACAAAATGAACACTTATACTTCTATCAAAACTCATGTGCAATCTGATGTGTCATTAATAAACAATATTTCATTTCATTTCTACCCTAACTGATTTTATTTATCAACGCCTGTATAGAGTTTTAACCGGAAACAGGAAACAGACTATAACCATAAAGACAGCCTGTGATAGAACAGACTCACTTCACTTATCAACCAGATAAAAAACAAAATAAAATAATTACAAACAATTACACAGAAGTTCAATATACAATTTGATTCTCTTTTTTTTATTAGAAATGTCACTCAGTCAACTGGGGTGGTCAGGATGGCCTAGTGGTCTAGAGTGCCTCGCTTCGACCTCTAGCTGGCCGGTCAACTCTGGCTTGTGGCTGTGGTATCGAGCCCTGGTTTGAGTGTATGTGGCATGGAGATAGGGGCACCTTCTCAACCTCGTGGGTTTCCTCCAGGCACTCCGATTTCCTCGCACGGCTAAAGACCCCTACGCGCAAGCGAATTATTTAAGTAAGATTAAACCATATGTTAGTCCCAAAATGACCTAGTTTGTGTCGAGTGGACGTTAAAACCCATTTCTCTCTCTCTCAGTCAACTGTGGTGGTTTTGAATCCCTGGTTGTACGTGACAAAGAGTAGGGTCGCCTGTCCAAACTCCTGGGTTTTCTTCGGGTCCTCTGGTTTCCTCACACAGCTAAAGACCCCTACGCGCAAGCGAATTATTGAAATAAGATTAAACCATATGTTAGTCCCGAAATAACCTAGTTTATGTTGATTTGCCAATACATTAATACATGCAAATTTGCATGACTCTTTCATTTTGTCTGCTTGCCAGATTCTAGTCCAGACACACATGGTGATGGGTATGCAACATGCAGTGAGGGAAATTGTAGGCTACTTGCCAATGGTAAAGGCAAGATTTCGGTTTTTAATTTCATCCGGACAACTAGACAGTTTTTATTGTCAGGCCCTGAGGTCCGAGACTTTCTCAACCAACATCGACATTGAGTCTGAGACCTCTTGATTTGTGAGCCTGTGTCTTACTCAATGAGCCACCATGATGGCCAGTGAGAACAGAATGAGGTGTAAAGTCCACTCAACATTAACTACATCAGTTCAGGACTAACATATGGTTCAATTTTATGTCAATAATCTGCTAGCTCATAGGGTCTTTAGCACGGGGAAGAGAGAGAGAGAGAAATGGGGTTTAACGTCCACCCCCTATCTCCATGCCACATATGCTCACACCAGGGCTAGAAACCACAGCCGCTGTGACCGGCCAGCTAGAGGTCGAAGCGCGGCACTCTAGATCACTAGGCCATCCCAACCCCCAGCACGGGGAGGAAATCAGGTCTAACATACATGTAAGATACAATTTTTTTTTCAATAAAACACAGGGGTTTTTAGCACAGGACGGAAACCGGAGGACTTAGAGAAAACCTACAAGGTTGGACTGGTGACATTAGGCTACTCCTTATCATTAATCATTCGGCCACCCATCATCTAAACTTTTCAAGACAAACATTAAGCCTGGCACTATACTCACCTCATCACTTGTATACAAACATTGATGCAAAACTATTGATGTAATTTTGCTGATCTTCGTTGCAATTTTTCGAATTATATCTAATTTTGTCACTGTTGATCAATGAAACCCTGGTTGACACAGATCAATTAAAAACTTAATCAATAATCCTTTACATTGAGACTGTGTTCACACCTGGCACATACTCGCCTTGGAATTTGTAAACACAATCATAGATTCAAAACTATTTTTTAATCCACTTTTAATGAGATTGTAGCATAAAGCAGCTGATCTTATTCGTTTGCGTTTTTCCGATAATATCTCACTTTTCACGTCTGAAAGGGGCATTATGGGAGAAAAAGAATTGACAGGTCTCGCTATAAGATTCATTATGGGAGATTAGATAAAGAGCTGGCAATTCTCACTTTAATAGTTAAAAGCTAGATATAATGTAATGGAAATTTGCTGAAAATTTCAGTCTCAAATTGATCCACTAAGAATCAAGATTTTAGTGATTGAATATTGGATCTAGCCTCGATCTTCATTACTAAAGTCGGTAGGATAAAAAAAACATAGTCTCCATTATCCATTTTTTGATTTAATTATGAATGGAAGTCGAACAGCAAATCGGAATGTAATCCAATAAATATCGAGAGTTGATTATGGTCTGGGTAAGTTAATTCATGTCTTATTAATAATTTAGATAATATTTCAGGCTGAATGAAAGACCTGCAATAGGCAGATTTAGCTCTTGCATAATGCATGTTTAAATAATAGATAACATAAATAGAAAATTTCAGTCAAGTTGCTCTAATCGTGTGACCTTAATGAAATCTGCAGGTGGCCTTAATATTTAGATCTAATCGAAAATACAAGGTGATTACAGATATGTTCCTATTAACTGTGCCAGAT
The DNA here is from genome assembly GCA_036850965.1 of Patella caerulea. Classification (NCBI taxonomy): domain Eukaryota; kingdom Metazoa; phylum Mollusca; class Gastropoda; family Patellidae; genus Patella; species Patella caerulea. The sequence continues at coordinate 31,662,869 of JAZGQO010000015.1, read as the reverse complement.
TCAGATGAATGGTGGACCCTATCAGGGGCGGATCTAGGAATTTTGAAAAGGGGGATGCCGCAAAGTGAGGGCACTGACCGTGGAGAGGGGGCACACCGCTGAGATGGGGGTTTCGGGTGGGGGGGGTCCCACAATATCATTATCCGTCATTTGCTTGCATCTGTAGCCTTTCCAAGAACTATCTGGCTGATATTTTCGTCTATGTAAACGTTCGGAACGGACATACAATGTAAGTTTTATTTGGATCTGAGAAAAGGCACTTTCAGCAGTAAAAAAGAGCACTGTCGAAAATTAGGGGGGATGCACGCCCCTTGCACCACCACCCCCCCCACCCCCAGCCCACTGAATCCACTCTGCCTATGCTATGTTCCTTAACATAATTTCTAATCTAATAATCTTCGTTGTTGTTTTTAGCGCTTTACTTCCGCTTCCACCGACGGAGATATTGCAGACAAGTTCTCTTATTTTTCGTTTTTATTAACTTAGCACACAGGTTTTTCTTGTTGGAGGAAACGGGAGTACCCAGAGTAAACCCACGAGGTTGTGAAGGCACCCACATACTCACACAAGGGGTCAAAACCACAACCAGCCACACTAGAGGCCAAGGCGCGATACTCTAGACCACTAGGCCATCCCAACCCATCACCAGTTGTCTTGCACATGGTGGAAGTTAAAATCTGGATTAATTAACATAAGTTTAAATATGGAGTACTAGCGCTATATAAATGTACTTAACTATTATTAATAGTGGCCCTGCAAGAGGCTGTTCCACTTACATGTATGAGGTCCCCCCCAATCCCCCATCCCCACGAATAGCAGATCCTCTCAATCCCCCGCCCTCAGGACTAGAAGAAGATGTATCAGGTCCCTCCCAATCCCCCACCCTCATGACCAGAGGAAGATGAACACAATTAAGCAAAGTCAAGGATGATGACAGGTGTTTTAGACTAAAGTCCGTGTACACGTCACCTCAGCATTTCACCCCATCTGAATGACTAGACTGCTCTTCTTGTCATGTCTTCCATCCTGCAACACTGCCAAGGGGAAACTACTCTGTAAAATCCCATATTAACTTTCTCAGTCTTCACCGTGAGTGAACCAGTAAGCCTAAAGGTATATTCTAGATCTTGAGTCCCTAGGTTTGAGCCTGCCAAGACAATGGGAAAATCGTGGATCTTGAGATCCTAAGACTTCAACCTGACAAGCCTATAAGTAAATCCTAGATCGTGATACACTAGACTTCATCCTGCCAAGCCTGTAGGTGAGTTTTTGATTGTGAGATCCTAGACTTCATCCTGCCAAGTAAGAAAATCCTAGATCGTGAGGTCCTAGACTTCATCCCACCAAACCTATTGGTGAATCTTTAATTTTGAGACACTAGGTTTCAGTCTGTCATGCCTGTAGGTAAATCCTAGATCATGGTGAATCTTTAATTTTTAGACACTATGTTTCAGTCTGTCATACCTGTAGGTAAATTCTAGATCGTGAAACTTTAGTTTTCAATTCAACCTGCCAAATCGAGCACTGCTTACTACCAAGTAATTAACTAATTAAGTAGCATGTCTGTTTTATCAACAGGTTTATCAGTCTATCTATATATATATATAATGTATGTTTCATATTATTTAATAATTTACCTAAATACCAAAACTTACATGTAATCAACGTTAATATCTTGGAATTTATATAATTACATCAGCCATTAACAAGCAAACAAATCGTGATTCTACAAACTCAAACTCCAATATGACGATGCAGTGTACGGTTGCCAGGGCCGTCTGAATGCAGAAAAGAAAGAGGGAAGAGGAAAAGAGGAAAAAACTCTATCTGTCGGTCTCAGTATTTCTTTTTCTCAGGTTATTTTCTTCAGTCTTTCCTTCTCCCACATAATCTCAGTCTTGTGCTTTATGCTATATACTTAAACTCTGGTTTTGCTTTGTTGGGTATCACATGGCTAAGTGGGTAATGGCTCCCTAGCCCAGAGGTCGGGTGTTCGATCCCTGCATCAGCCGAGAAATTTCATCCAGATTTTCCAGCCTGGTTTCCCCTTGTCAGTGATGCAGGACAGAGGGCCTGACTACGACAGCTGTCTAGTCATTTGGATGGAACAAAAAACCGAGATCCCGTGTACACATTGGGCGTGCACATTAAAGATCCCTTCCCGGGCAAAACTTCCCCTCATAGCACACTGTATGGCGTATGCCTGTCTTTATTAGCCCAGGTAGGAGCAGAACATTTCTGGTGTTTGTTTGAAGTACAAATAATAAAAGTCTTCATACACGAGATCAACAATTGTGTATGTTTTGGCCTAAGAATAGCCTGGTAAAGAATGGTAGTAATGAGCCAAGATATTTGTGTAGGTTTGTGTAAAATCAGTGAAAGCTATATATAATGGTATACATGTACCATGATGAAGTGAATGTCTATATCGGGACTACTGTATCCAATAGTAAAAACATCTATCATCAATCAACAAAGGTCTAATACTTCCACCGACAAGAGTTTTTTTTTTAAAACTGTATATTCCTCCTACTATTGAGAGCTATTTTTGATATTCATCAGACAGTAAAAGGAGGTGGTTGTCTAATAATGGATGGAACTGTGTTAACAAGCAAATTTAAAATATGAGAGATAGAGAGAGGGAGAAAGAGAGAGAGAGAGAGAGAGAGAGAGGAGGTGGTTGTCTTATAATGGATGAACTGTGTTAACAAGCAAAGGTCTTTAAAATATGAGTGAGAGAGAGAGAGAGAGAGAGAGAGGGGGAGAGAGAGAGATTGTCTGAACAGTACCAAGATAAAAATGACCATAAATAGATCTACATAAAAACATGAACATGTATCCAGCCGCCAATCCTTCTTTGAAGCCGTCAGGTAGATTTCTCCACAGGCTTTGTTCCATCAGAGATAAAATAAGTTCATAACCTGGCGATCTCTGCAGGTAACAGTTCTTCTCAGATTTTCTCAACACACAATTAGTTAATTACAGGTATAATCAACAGGTATATTTATAGTCTGTTTGTCTTTGATTATGTTTAACAAGCTTTTATCTTACCTGTACACTCATGGTGTGACTACCTTCATCATTAATACTAAAGTATGGTTAAATACTTTCTATATCTCGACATAAAATGAACTCAGCAGGGGCGGATCCAGAGGTGGGGTTTGGGGGGTCCACCCGCACCCCCCTGCTCAGCTACATAAAAAAAAATAATGCTGCGCATCAATGAAATTACATCACAAAGTGATTCTACATCAGTATAAAAATGATTTCTCTGTTTAAAAAGCTCAATTTGTATGTATGCCTATGTAATTTAGAGACGATGATGGCAGATTTCCGTGACAAAATCCTCGCAAACCCCCTCCTACAAAAATTCCTCGATCCGCCCATGCTTAGATTCTATGATAAATACTAATGATGAATAGTGAAATGTAATGAAATGGAGTTTAACATCCTACTGTTCTGCTTTGAACTGGGCTAATGAAGACGGGCATATGCCATACAGTGTGCTATGTGAGACATTTGGCCCAGACAGCGGCACTGCAGACTACTCTTATAATTATTGAATTCAAACTATCAAATGATCTTTATGGGCACGCCTACTCTTCCTCTCTTTGTCGCATCTGACACCACGGACAAGGAAAACCATGTTTTTCATTCCAACAGGCAACAGAATGACTAGACATTCTTCTCCTACACCATGCAGCCATTAGGGAAGGTACCAGCACGGTCATTAGTTAGGGTAAAAGCAAAGATGTTAGGGAGAGTAAGAGCACATCCATTTGGGAGAGTAACAGCACAGCCATTAGGGAAGGTAACAGCACAGACATTGGGGAGGGTAATCGCACGGCCATTAGGCAGGGTAACAGCACCACAATTAGGGAAGGTTATTGCACCGCCATTAGTGAGGGTAACAACACCACCAGTAGGGATGGTAACATCACAGCCATTAGTGAGGGTAACAGCTTTGCCGTTGTTTGATACCCAGGCGCGGATCCTGGGGGAGGCCAAAGGGGATGTGCCCCCCCCTCCGTCAGCCCCAGTGTGACACAGTTGATTTTCGTTTTCGTTTGCTTTTTTACTGTTGTAGTTCACATATCTGCTCTTTAATAGATGATATAAACATGATTTTCCCATTATCTCCGCTGGGGACTACACCAAACCTGATTATTACCCTTTGCTCCAATGTCTGGCCCCTCCCTGGACAAAATCCTGGATCCAGGCCTAGACACCTAATACTGAATCTCGATAACGTGGGAAATACACAAAGTAAATTATTTGTGTCGCATTCTGTCGTTACCAGAATTGAGACAGATCAATTGACAAACATGCTCGGGATGTCAGATTCTAGAGTTAATTACAGAGTAGTAATTTGTGAGACCAATCAACCAATGTCTGGGTCAGTTGTAAAATATCTTAACAACATCTTGGTTACCGTTTCGCTTCAATCTAACCAATCAAACACGGTTTAACATCAGGTATACATGTATATATGTCCATGCCGTCTTAAACCTTTGAACACTGACTTTACATGGGCCATGGGGTGTTGCATGTTCCTCCCTGGATTTACAGGACGTCATATTAATTATGACGTCAACGTAATTGGAGCTTGAACACGCCCCAAGCCGCAAAACCGACATTTCGGGTATATGCGATACAACGTCAAGCCGGTTTTGCGGCATTTCGGGTTCTAAGGGTTAAAGGAGCCAAGATGTTAACTCAATATCATCCACAGTCTTGGGCATTGCAAACAGGAATTATTTGTCAATTTAAATCAACATTGATGTTGTTAACTTAACATGAAAAGTTAAGCTTCTGTTCTGATATATCCAATATTTAGGAAACAATGAAATATTGAAATTAGCGCACAAATCATGTGCCACTATACTTTCAAGTGACAGTTTTATGAAGTGACTCTGTGAACTAGGCTAAACATATCCCATGTAGGAGAATGCTACAGGTGCAGGCGCGGATCCAGGATTTTTTGCAGGGGGGGGGGTCTAGGTTTGTCAACTAATTAACGGGGCGTTAACGGCCCTCCCCCAGAAAAATTTGGTAAATTAGATTCAATTTGGTGCATTCTGACGTATTTCCGGAAGGTAAATTCCAAAATTACAGATCTAAAAGTCGTCAATAAAATTGCATAAAACATTTTCAAGTCTGAGCAGGGGGGGGGGGACGGACCCCCTGGACCCCCTCTCTGGATCCGCGCCTGAGGTGTAGACTGGAATAACCAGTAGATGCCACCAAAGACTGCCATTCAATTCTCTAAACATAACTGATTAGAAATTACAGTAAAAACAGAAATGATTAAATGTAACTCAGTTTATATGCATTCATATTATATTATTATATGCTTTGCAACCCAATTGTGTCCATTTCTAGGCCAAATGGTTAATGCGTGAGTGTTGTATCAAATGGTCTGTCATGGAGTGAATTGGTGGCGTGGTTTCAATTCCCCAGTTACACATGACAGGGAGTAGGGTCGCATGTCTAACCTCGTGGGTTTTCTCTGAGTCCCCCGACTACTAAAGACACCTATGCTAAAGCGAATTATTGAAATAAAATTGAACCATACGTTAGACCCGAAATGACCTAGTTTGTGTTGAGTGGAAGTTAAACCCCATTTCTCACTCTCTCTCCTGTTGAACATTTAGGAAACTTTATAATATTATGGGAGATATGGGCGCCTTCTCAACCTCGTGGGTTTCCTCCGGGCACTCTGGATTCCTCTCATTGCTAAAGACCCCTACGCGCAAGCGAATTATTGAAATAAAATTAAACAATATGTTAGTCCCGAAATAACCTAGTTTGTGTTGAGTGGACATTAAACCCCATTTCTCTCTCTCTCTCTCTTATAATATTATGCATGCCAATGTCGTCCAAGAAAATTCATTGGGAATATCTGGTGCGGTTTCCCTTTGTCATTGGTACAGGACGTCGGGCCTGACAATGACAATTGTCAAGCTGTTTGGATGGGACAAAATCAGGTCTCATGTACATTTGGCGTGCATGTAAAAGATCCTGTGGCAGTTGGAATTCGATGTAAGAGTAGGCCATACATGTAGTGCCACTGCCTTGGTAAAATTTTCCTCATAGCACACTGTATAGTTTATTATTAGCCTAGTAAGAGCAGAACAGTAGGACGTTAACCCCATTTAATTTCTAATGGTATGCCAACAATCCCTCCAATTTCGAAATTGTGGATACACCAGTGCTCAATCTGAAATTGTGTCTGTGGATACAACACTGATAAATCTGAAACTCTGAATAACCCCACTGCACAATCTAAAATTCTGGACACAACCCTGCTCAATCTGAATAACCCCACAGCTCAATTGGAAATTTTGGACAATCTGAATAACCCCACTGCTCAATCTGAAATTCTGCTCAATCTGTAACTCTGAATAAACACTGCTCAGTTTGAAATTCTGGATACAACAATTTTTAATCTGAAATTCTGAATAACGCCACTGCTCAATCTGAAATTCTGGATACGCCAAAGGTCAACCTGAATGATTTTATTTTGATTTGATTTAATTTGATTAATTTGCTATAGAAATGTAGAAATGTCATTTCGTTGAAATGGATTATGTTGTGCGTAATGATCGTGATGGGGAATAATAACGGTTATTTCACTATATTGATTGGTTGAAACTTACAACGGTTGTCAATTCTGGTATTTATTGATAACAATTACAGATCAATAACAACAACAGCATACATACATAATCAGGAGCGGATCCAGGAATTTTTGCAGGAGGGGGTTTGCCAGGCTCTTGTTAAGAAAATCTGACAGTTAACCATGCATAATGCCATCATCATCTCTAAATTATATAGGCATTACAAATTGAGCTTTTTAAAGTGAGAAATCTAACATACCGTTTGACACTATCTGAATAAACAATGGGCCTGCTTGATTTCTCCATCAATACGCGAGCCAGTTTACAAACGGCATACGCCAGTCCCGTCACAGCCCTGGGAAAGCCAGTATCCTCTTAGTATACTATCTCCAAACAAAATATCAATATATTATTGTTTTCATTGTTTCTGGGGTAGTGGGTGGTCGAATGGACCTAAGCGAGCACTTTAGATCAAAATGTCTGTCTTTGAGACAACTTGCAGTTCGTAAAGTGGGTATCAAGTGTTCTAGACAGGGGGATATTGGTTGTTCTATATAGAGTGGGTATCAGGTGTTCACATATATATAGATGTGTAAAGTTTACATGACACTGTAAAATCACATGACTTTTTGTCACATTTAGCTGTGCAAAGTCCCATGATGTCTATACCTTGTAAAGTCACATGACTTGTGTCAAATGCAGTGTGAAGTCACATGACTAGTGTATAAAGTCACATGACTTGTGTCAAATGCAGTGTAAAGTCACATGACTTGTGTCAATGAAATGATATAATGGGGTTTAATGTCTTACTAGATGACTTATGTCAAGTCATATACTTCAGATAGTCGCATGTAAAGTCACAATGAGTTTCAGGTATATTGTGATTTTATTTTTTCCTTTCATTAGAAAATGACATTTTCGGAAAAATACTAAAATAACATAATTAGATTGAATGGAATAATATCTTGGATTGTTCAATATAAAATAGAAATAAACAAGCTATGGCCAAAAAAAAAGCAAAACAAAAAAATTATTTTACAAGAACAAATTTTCTCTATTCATAAGAAATAAATACTTTCAGACAAGAATTGACATTAAGTCATATAGTGCTAAATAAAAACAGGCAAAAAACCTCAAAACTAAACAATGAAATATATCTGGCTTAAACTATTTATACTAAAAATATCCTACTGTATTTCCATGGCAATGACAATTATACGGTTAACTATACATGATAAACCACCTTGCTGTGTATATAGAATATATTTATATACCACAGTTTCCCGTTAAATAACAAGGTAGGTATTATACTATATAACTCCCATTTAGCTCATCTATACCACATGTATCAATATTATTGTAAGTGAAAACACGTTTTAAAAAAACCTGGTCATTATGCCTGATAATAAATATTCAACATTGTTCACAATATGCACCGTGTATTCGTTCTAATGTAATGATAATGCCCCGGGATTATACCCAAATACCATGACGGTATACCCCGGTAATGATGGTGTTCAAATTCTCTTACCTATGAAGTCTTCCACGAGCTCACCATCGGGTTCTTTAACCGTGAAGAGAAGATATATTCCACAGAAGGCGAGGGAAGGTCACAAGAACGGCAATGGCAGCAGCACCATGGACCAGTCTATATTCAGGATGCCATACATAATACGAACCGTAATACCAGGCAATAGGAACGGTCTATTATGGCACCAAGGGTGCAGTAGCTAGTAATATTATAAGCTCGGTAATTGTACTCTGATGGTACGACGAGTCTAGTATGGCACCAAAGGTAGATCAGCTTTACATTATGACAGACGAGTCTATTATTACGGAAGATGTGATGTTGGCATCATTCCATCGTCGGTATATATTTTTAGTGCGCGTGCTAATTTTTTGTGTTTAAATATAAGCAGGTGTTTAGTTTTTTTATATCATATTATTGTTATTTCATACACCGGTATATTATCATATTGCATTACTGGCGAGTTCGTGACATATTTTGTTGTCACTATAAATTACTGCATTGCAATGTCAGTGTTGTTTTAAACAATGTATTTAATAAAATGAAATGAAATGGTCTACTACTTTCTACACCAACCGCGGGAGAAAAACAGAGAGATAGAGAGAGAGAGAGAGAGAGAGAGAGAGAGTAACGTCCACTCGACACAAACTAGGTCATTTCGGGACTAGTGTAAGGTTTAATTTTATTTCAATAATTCGCTTGCGCGTAGTGGTCTTTAGCAGTGGGAGAAAAACCGGAGTTGCCGAATGTTGGACAGGCGACCTACTCCTTGCCGTGTACCAATAAGATCGTGTACCAATAAGAAATTGTTTTATTTTGCCTTAAAAATTGACCAATAATTCGAGTTTTCAATGTTGAAGATTTTAGAAGGAAAGCGTATCTCTACGTGCTGGTTAAAACAACGAAGAGTGACGTCATATCTATGTTTTAACAAACTGCGGATTTTCATCAATTAATTCAATATCAATATGGACTAGTTTTGAAGTGGCCACCATATATTATTTGGTGCAATAAATAAAGTATTATAGTATATAAAACAGTATAATAGAGATATAAACATTCCTTTCTAAAATCAATGTAAAGATGGGTTGATAAGTCGTTGGTATAATAAATGAAATGAAATGTGGTTTAACGTATACTCTTTTGAACCTAACCTGGGCTAATGAAAGACGGGCATACGCCATACAGTGTGCTATGAGGGATATTTTGCCCGGGCAGCGGCGCTATATACGGCCTACTCTTATATCGAATTCCAACTGCCAAGGGATCTTTTACGTGCACTCCAACGGGTACACGGGACGTCGGTTTTTCGTCCCATCCGAACGACTAGGCAGCTGTCCTTGTCAGGCCCTCCTTCTGCATTATTGACAAGGGGAAATAACGCCGGAAAATCGATATGAACTTTCTCGGCCAATGCTGGGATCGAACACCCGGCCTCCAGGCTAGCGAACCAGCGCCTTATCCACTTAGCCATCGTATACATGTGTGAAAGAGTGTAGTATTACTCTACTTGTACATACAGCATTAATTGTGAAATATTATGTATTTAAAGTTTTATATATATTTTATTAGTATTACACATATGTTCATTTCATATATATATATATATATCATTATTATTACACTTTTCTTATAGACGTTAAGCAACTCTTAATCTTGATAGATTAGTTGTAAAATAATCTTATTGTTTTAATTACCAAAACGTTTAGATAACTTAAGCTCATTCAAACTATATTCTTATAATCAAATCTATTGTGCTAATTGTTTAATCTTTGGACGCTCTAAATCAGACCTGGTTACCAACATGTTTATAAACTCAAGCAGAGTGCAGCATAGATATTCACTCTGGAAATAAACATACATTTTGAATAACCTCATCTGATTTAGAGACTAATTTACTTATAGGATAATAAAGAACGAAACAGCCAAGCGAGTAAGCATCCACCCCCCAACCTATACCCAGGCGCGGATCCAGAGGGGGGTCCAGGGGGTCCGGACCCCCCTGCTCAGACTTGAAAATTTTTTTATGCGATTTTATTGGCGATTTAGACCTGTTATTTTGGAATTTACCTTCCGGAAATACGTCAGAATGAACCAAATTGTCGGTTGAGCGCAATTAGTTAAGCTTATTATCAAACCTAGACACCCCCCCCCCCCCTGCAAAAAATCAAATTATCGGTTGAGCGCAATTAGTTAAGCAATTATCAAACCTAGACCCCCCCCCCCCTGCAAAAAATCAAATTATCGGTTGAGCGCAATTATTTAAGCAATTATCAAACCTAGACACCCCCCCCCCTGCAAAAAATCCTGGATCCGCACCTGTATACCTATAGTAGAATCTTGTATACAAGATTTCCTCAATATAGGACGCAATAAGGCGACCCGTTCTCACATGTGTACTCCCGAAAAGGGCAGGGTGCCATCCGACGACCATGCTCTCCATCTTCTGTCACCGGTTATGCTACATGTAGGTTCCTACTCTGTCAATTTGCGTTCTGATTGAAATTGTTGTTTTAATCGCGGTTATCCTGTATCCGATCGTATCGAAACGTATCCGATCGTATCCAAACGTATCCAAACGTATATGCACGTACCATAACCGTTGATTCAAAAGGGGCAATTCTATTGTAACGCATCGCACCACAGTGGGAACCTCGCATTAAAGGACATTATGGGAGATTAGATAAAGAGCCAACAGTTCTTGCTATACTAGTTAAAAAAATACATAATGTAAATAGAATATGATGGAATTTTCAGTCAAATTGCTCCACTCTGAACCGAGATATTAGTCTCTTATCATCCAAACAAATATTCTACGAATAGCACTAGGGGGTTCTGGGTTACCGAGACTACCGAGATATTAGCTTTTGAATTTTAAGCTAGACTCGATCATCATTACTAAAGTCGGGGCGATAAAAAAACAAAGTTTCGATTATCCATTTTTACGTAATTATTTTTTTGAAAAATGTACCCATCCGCTAAATATCGCAGGCGGTTGATTGCCTGTGAATTTTAGGCTAGACTCGATCACCAATACTAAAGTCGGGACGATAAAGAACAAAGTTTCGATTATCCATTTTTACGTACCGGTAATTATTTTTTTAAAAAATGTACCCCAATCCGCTAAATATCGCAGTCTGTTGATTGCCTATGATCTGGATAAGTTAATTAATGTCCAATAAATAATTTAGGTAACATTACAGGCCTAAAGAAATACCTGCAATATGCAGTTAGCTCTTGCCATGCGTGTGTAGGCCCTAATCTTTTACCACCTCTTAATTTTTGGTCTCATCCGAACAGCGAATCACTTTTTTTTGCCGGGCTCTTGGGCCTCGAAGCTTTCACAAAGGTGGGGTGGGGCATTTGGATCTATCTCATGGGGCCAACTAGCTGAAAATGTCACTGGGGCCCTTGCACCAACAGTGAAAAGGGGACATATTCTGGTTATTGTCCGTCACACACATACCAGTGTATGCCAGTATGGTAGATAGATATATTTATTTAGCACACAAATATATTCAAAAATAAACGACATAATTTGTTTATGGTAAGCCCCAAGCCTACATTTTTTTTATAATTATTTTGGGAATACGAACCCGGGACACTATCTGCAGTTGCTGAGTAAGAACTTTAACCCATATATCTAGACCTAGGTCGAGCCACCGTTAATTTAACGGCTCAATACCACTCTTGTAACTGAATAATATGCCCCAATCTTTATTCTGGTTAACAAATTGTACTATTTTACAATAGCCTATTCCAATTAACTGATGATACAAATTTCATCTAAACACACCTAATTCAAAAAATTGGAAAAATTCAACTAAATGATTTGAAAAGCCTAACGTAAACCTTTTCAAATGTAACTTGGATTTAAACACATTTTCGAACCTCTGGACAAGTAAAAGAGGATTTATTGGTTAATTTACACAACAGGTAGGACACTTATTAAACATCTAGTAGGCCTACTTAGAATAATGCTATTATTTATTTCCTGAGGGTGTCAATTTTAAGCCAGCAAGAGTGTTATTTTCCCTTAGGACCCGCTGTCAGGGCAGAAACTTTCTTCATACAAGCACACTGTATTTCGTACGGCCACTAGTTGCAGAAGGATAGGACGTTAGATCTCATTTAATTTCATTTTATTTTAAAATATTTGTATTAAATAACGTTGTGACACGCATGTGATATTTCTACTTTGAGTTGCAGATAAGCAATTTCATTGGATATCCTAAAATAGACTGGCCAACCAGGGGCTTATAATGTTATCCACTACCATTGGACAAAACAGTGAAATGTCGTCTGTGCTAATGCTGATGTCAACGTCCTTATTTAGTAAGTTGTAGTTAGCTTTGTCAAACATTTTCTTGTTCAAAACTTATGCTTGCAGGATATTTTAATGATCAAGTACATCTTTGCAGTGTTGTTGGGCTAAATCAAAGCGACATTTCAGAACAAACTCCATTGGAAATGACTGGTCTTTCTCATATTCAGATCATTGTCACGTGATAGGGTGACTATTCTGTTCGTTTGTTTTTTGTTATGATTATGAAATTTGCAATATTCATATCATTGTCACGTGATAGGGTGACTATTCTGTTCGTTTGTTTTTTGTTATGAATATGATTATGAAATTTGCAATGTGTGACATTCGATTGATCGACTGGGCTATGTATATAGTGTAGGTAATTAGTTTTAACACATTGTAAAAGGTTTAGTTTAGTCAGGTATTATTGATTTTATGTATCAGTCATTTAAAATAACTAACTTATTATTCGTACTGTGAGTCAACTGAATCAATATATGTCAAGCCATGGAAAATTGACATTCACATTGCATTTGCAGCCATTTGGATATGAACATAACCAGGTATGGGTACTGTAACTACTGTGTGAGTTCTGGTAAATAATAAACGGATTTCTTCGATTATGAACAGACTAGTTAACTTTGGTTATTATAAACTTACCTGTGTGTTTAAAATGAACTCCCGTTAAATAAAATCCTTTGCACCACTAAAAATCCCAACGAATAAAACCGGTTCTCTCTTGAAAAATTTGAATATTTACTTGTTATTTCGACAGAGTGGATAATAACATTGCTTTCGTCACATATTGGACGAATCCAACACACTGAAGCGAGGTTGTTTAAAGTTAACGCATATTTTGGCAACCACGTGCTATACTCAAAGCAAAGCGCCAACATTACGATCGTTTGAGTTTGGGCGACGAAAATATCAATTGAAGGCAATTACATCGGAGCTTTATATTGAAACCATTGATCGCGAGTCTATCAAATTTTATTCACAATGAAAGAATCACTGATTGCACGGATACTCGTAAAAACATATATAAAATATAAATTTTAATATCCTATCTTCTTTATATTATAAATAGTTTAACACGGATCACGAAGCACACCTCCGAAGTGTCTGAGGACTCTGAGTGTATTATTAATTTGATCTCATTCTTTCGATCAAATAATAACCGCTTCAGTGACATTTTTAAGCGTGTTGCGGCAGCGTTCAAGGTGCCTAATGGCATTGGGTGGCGGATACAATGCCGATAAGTCCGTAACACCCTGTAAGAAGCGGGACATTAATTGTAAATGGCCTGTATATATGTTAAATAATAATATCATCATACCATATTATAAAGATGGGTAATATTTAAGGCCCGTGAAAAGAATGTAGTTATTTTTGTTCCTCATGCGTGTTAAAAAGAAAATAATCCCATCCGAGCCGCTAATCAAATAATTAAGTCGGTAACAAGTTTTAAAAAATACAGGTTGTTATGTGTGCGAACGCTCAAACTCAATGCCGAGTCGAGACGTGCTTTTAAATGCCACATTTCCTATGCTGTCACCCCTGATACAAAGTGATATCTCCCGAGGTGTGACGTAACCAGCTGCCATATTGATATTTTTGTTAACCGAAAGTTTGTGGGATTTCAATTTTTCAAGAGAGAACGGTTTTTATACGTTGGGACATTTAGTGGTGCAATGGATTTTATTTAACGGGAGTTCATTTTAAACACACAGGTAAGTTTATAATAACCAAAGTTAACTAGTTTGTTCATAATCGAAGAAATCCGTTTATTATTTACCAAAACTCACACAGTACATGTATAAGTCAGTGTATGCTTTATTTCATCCAAGACTTTTAAAAGGACCAAGCAGTAGATATATTTTTTTCATTTTTTTAATAATGGGCTTTCAATCTTTCTACCATTGGATTATAAATTATAGACCTGAATTATCTTGTATGAGCAGCAAACCATGCAGGGCCTTCTGTAGAATGTTTAATTTGGCCTACACAGGCTTCCTGTCTATAGACTGTATGAACAATGTTTTAGACTCATTTTTGGGGGTCTGATTCAGTGATGTACTTCTACCAGTTCTTGAAATTTCAGGGTATGTTCATGGACACTTAGCCACATGACCTCAAGTCTCACTATATACTTGACATATGGTTTCTTTTCGGAATCTTCACTGTGATGATTGACCAAGTCTTCGGACATGAAAGGAGAAATGTTTAAATTTACTCCTATATAGTAGAGCTGGCAGTATTTGACTAGGCCTACTAACTGTACGGTATAAGATTAGGAATAGGCCTACCCTAAATAAGATACAAGATACATTATGTAAGATTTAGAAAAGAACTAGCCATTCATGCTATAATAATTTTCGAAAGTAGATAATGTAAAATGAATAATTAATTTGAAAATTTTATTCAAATTACTCTATTGCAAGCGAAGATATTATCATATATATTTATATAGCTAGGGTTGCAAAGGGTGGGAAACTTTCTGTTAAGTTTCCGTGTTGGGAATTTTTAAATCTATTTTAGTGTCCGTGTTGGGAATTTTCAAATCTATTTTTAGAACTGAAAAATACTAAAATTATAATTATTAACTGGAATTTATGTAAACTATTAAAACTTATTTAACAAAGTTAGTTGTGTCCCAAATGGAAAAATTAAAGAGATAGATTTATGTAAATTCTGCTCTCTAAGGTTACAAAAAAATATAAGATCTAATTTGAAATTCTTCGAAGCTGACAACGAACCTTTACTTTCAGCACAGAAATTTCAGATATTCATGAGGATTCATTTGAACCTGAAATCTCCCTTTCATCCACCGATGATGATGCTGGGCACTCCGGTTTCCTCCCACTGCTAAAGACCCGCCTTATGCGCAAGCAAATTATTGAAATAAAATTAACCCATATATTAGTCCCGAAATGGCCTAGTTTGTGTCGAGTGGACGTTAAACCCCATTTCTCTCTCTCTCCGATGATGATGATGATGATGTAGATAATGATTTTGAAGATGATGAAATATCAGAGTTACCTTACTTTGAGCATTAATTATAGAGTCTCTCTCTAGAAAGAGAGAGAAATGGGAGTGTGTAAGTGTATGAACAATTTAACAGAACTATCTCATTATTAGTTATTAGATTTTAGTATTATGACATATCAGATAATATGTTTTGTATCGTTTAGTAATTAGAATATTACTGTCACTTGCAACTCATTAATAGCGACACAGGTTTCAATTTAATACACCAAATTGAAAATTCCCCAAATTTCTGGGAAATTTACTCTGTTTGAAAGTTCACAGGAATTTTCCAAATCTAATATTAGCCCTTCAAGGTTTGACAGATGTGTGCAATAATTTCAACCACTGTACTGCACTGGTAACGGTTGATCTAAGCAAAGTCTTGTTCTTCCATATTTGATTAAATCAAAGTATCACTGAACCGTTTCAATCTATTTAATAAGAGAAATCTGATGCCATCGAGAGTTGATTAAGGCCTGGATCAGTTAATTAATGTCTAATTAATACTTTATGTCTTTTGCTCAAAAGGTTGTCAACTCACAATTATTATTATTATACGATCATGGGCAATATTTCAGGGGGGTTTAAATGGCTGACACAGACAATAATAACACAATTACCTCCCTTGTTTTCCCATTCCCCTCCATGCAATGGTGATCTTCAAACCTTTGAATTTAAAAGTTGAAAATGATATTTTTGCCAATTTCTCAACTGGCAACAGTGAATTATAGGATTAGGGGAAAGGGGGGTAATATGGACATGAGGGTAATATGGACCACAGCCCTGACAAACTTGTCATATGACATTTCTTTAAAATGTTATTTACCAAGACCTCTACATTCTCTAAACTTGTGTTACACATCATAACAAGTTCATAGATACATTCACAAAAAAGCTCAGTATTTTAAAAAAAATGTGCGTTAGAAGTTTTTTGCAGCTGGAAGACCACCAGTCCATTTCATAACACATTTACCTTTTAAAAAAATCTCTTCTGAGCATTAAAATAGATTTTTACTGTTAGCCTCTAGCCTTTATTTACCTTGAGAGAACTCCTGGTCTATCTTTATGAAATTTTGACTTATCCAATCGTTGTCACTTGGGGTAATATGGGACATGCAAATTGGGGTGATATGAGCCATGGTTCATATTCCATCCTAACCATTAAATATAAAATAATATTTTATATTTAATATTAACCAAATTTTTACAAATTTCTTATGAATGATTTGTAGAATAAATCATCTAAGCTAAAATTATTATCAGCAATTCTATTTTATTTGTTTTAGAAGCATTATAATGACTATTTGGCGAAGGGGGGGGGGGGGTAATAACTAATATGAGACATAATTTTTTACTTTTGAATATTTTATAGGTATAATGATTCGATAAACTAAACATTATATCTTTCAAATGAAACTGTACTCCAAATATTCCATATTGTTCTGGAATCAGTGTTAGAAATCTGTAAAATGCTGTCGGTTCATATTACCCCATCCAAGTGGGGTAATATGGGCCGCCACCCATTATTTTTAAAACCCTTTAGCAAAAAATTAGCAACTCAGATTGTCCTTATATTTTATAAATTGAAAGATGAGTTCAGTAGCTTTAACTAGAAAGTTGATTTGTTTTAATATCACATTATACCAATAAAATATTCCACAACAAAAAAATATGTCCCGTATTATCCCTTCTTCCCCTATTCTTTAAAAAGGTAGGCCTGTTTACAGATACCATCTATTTTGAGGCTTTATTTTAATATATTTTAAAAATATAACTAAAAAATATGAAATTGCCGTTAACATCTATAGGCCCAACTCTAGCGGAACAATTAGGCCTAACTCTAGCACAACAATTAAGTCTACTTTAAGCCAATTTCTTCTTCTTTTGTATTTCAGGGGACACAGAAGTGACAGAATGATATAAAACAGCTAGAAAACATGAGTGAAGACGTAAAATATGGAAGTAATTGCAGGAATTCTGATAATGAGGAATCTGTTGTACCATCACCTAACGACCAAGATGAACCGGATCTCATCCGACAAAAACAGGCAGAACTACCAGGAATTAAGTCTGACTCCTTTAAAAGAAGATATTTGTCAGTGGTTGGCAAAAACATTAGGTAGGCTACCGGCATGTTTTTTTTTTATAAAGTGTACCAGCGTGTCCCTTACAAATGTAATGGTTTTATAAGAAAAAGAAAAAAGTGTTTGTAAATATTTTTCTTATTTTCAAAATCAGCAAATATTGGACATATAAAATACTTAGTACAAGGTTTATTGATGTATTTTTAAATTAAAATAAATTATAAAAATTTTCATGAATTGCATCATTTAAGACAGACATTTTCCCACCATTTTTTATGAAGATTTTAAAAAAACTTTGAAATAACATTTGTTTTAAAATTTTTAATTTGTTTTTGTATAATTAATATAATGGTCAGGGTGAGAAAAATAAAAGATTTGGAAATTTAATTGTTCAAACCCCAGTGAAAATTTCATTGGTCTGTCCATCCACTACATTATTGAAGTGGTCTTACATTAGTTATGTAAACTTTTGTTTTTTATGTCACATGGAAATAAATTTTACAGACAGTATTGTGGAATGGCTGTTGATGTTTTACTAAATGCCTTTTAAAATATCGCAGGAAAAAGGCTTAGACAATCAAATTTCAATGCTTACATTTTGGTTTCGTCCATTTATGTCTTCCAGTTTTAGCGAAACGTTAGCATTTTTTTAATATTGCTTTTCGGCTTCGTATTACGTGTTAGTATAAAACGAAAGTAGGTAGTAGTCTCGATCTTCCACACAGGAAATAGATAATTTGTTACAGACAGGTAGTATGGTCGATTTGTTAATGTTATGCAATTTTTACAGCTGTCTGTCCGAAAATGTGAACGTTAGCACTCTTGATACGTTAGCACAACTAATTCGGCTTTCATGGCGTTATTTACTCATAATGTATCACTTTCTTTACGGCGTTTAGAAGGGAAAGCCGGAATTCCGATTATCGATGCATAAAAATTTAAAATGGCGGTCGAAATGACTTTGACTCCGGGCACTCCCACAAAAAAGTGCTAACGTGTCAATTATCAGACAGATTAAATAAACAGTCTGTCCTTACGTAGCATTAGCACATGCTTTTAAAATACTTTTTGTCTGATGTTAAAAATAACCACTCACACAGGGTAGAAGTATTATATAATATTTATTGATAACTTTCATTTTGGACTATTTAGTATTTGAATTTTTAGATAAAAACAATAATTCAAGTGAAGTAATACAGTTATTTATAAAATTTCCATACCATGTTTGTCCTTAGGTAAAATTAGCAACATTTGCATGCCCCCAAAATATTTAAATGTTAGGTTATGAAAATGTGATTACATGTATATATTATCATCTTTTATTCTTAATATTATGCTTTATTTTTCATGGTATAAAAAATCTCAGAAACTGAGTAACTATTTACATTAACACTATAAATAGAAATTTTCTTTGAATTTTAGTGCTACAAATTTGCCAGAATGTCTGTCCACATGTAACATTAGCAATGCAATTAATTTTTAAATTAATAATTAATTTGTAAAACATACATTTGTATCCCTATGAACTTAAGATTTAGATAACGTAATTTAAATTCCGAAGAAAATTATTAATATCTATAAGCAATGGTTAGTAGCTGAAGGGAAAATAAATTTTTCATTCGTCTGTCCAATCAAAATTGTCCTTTTAATGCTTCTTGAAATTGTCATTGTTACTGTCTTATGACCCAAAAAAAATTTCCATCTTCTTTCATTTAACATAGTTCAATGTATATTCTACCTATTGCTATTTATATGAATTTTTATGTGCACCATTCGCATTTGGTATAATTTCATCTAGAGTCATACTTTTTAAAAAATTTCAGTATGTTAGGTAAAATGTTCAATAAAAAAATTATTTTGTGAAAATTGAATCGAATCCGAATGACTTTTTTGAAAATGAAATGAAATAAAATGGAGCTTAACGTCCTATTGTTCTGCTCCAAACTGGACACTATAACCCCGTTTATATTACAAATTTTAAGCGTGCCAGGTACCGTTTCTGGTACGGCAGGGTTAATTTTTTTGTAGTGGCCCACTGAAGTGAGGTGGTCTCGGAACCGTACTAAGAACGGCTCACTTCAAATTTTTGTAGTGTAAACGCTAACTGGTCCGAGTAAGGATTACTGTGCATGCGCCAAATGAACCTTGACCTTTTTTCCCTGCAAACCTTGACAGTTCTGTCATCAGTTCTGTCATTAGTTCTGTCAAAATGGCTGCTCAGACTAAATCAGTCATCATAATTGTTTTCATCTGGGTAATTTGAAAAGGGGCTAAAATTAACTTTACTGTGAAGAGTTCCACATTTGGCACGGTTCTGAGACCGGTTATTTTAGAGTAATGTAAACGGGTCCATTTCTTGAAATTTATCGCTGGCCTGGTACCGTACCTAGTACGGCACGCTTATCGTGGCCAAATGTAAACGGGGCTTATGGAGACAAACATATCCATACAGTCTGCTCTGAGGGAAATTTCACCCGGATAGTGGCACTACAGCTTACTCTTACCGTAAGGAATCTGTCAAGGAATCTTATACGTGCACGCCAATATGTACGTGGAACCTCAATTTTTCGTCCCCTCTGAATGACTAGACAGCTGTCCTTAGAATGTTCAAAAAGTAAAATCATTCAATATACGATATAATGTGACAATTACCGGTAGGCCTATTTAAGGTGTTGGCTTAAATGATTTTTTTTTTTCTTTTTTCAGAAATAGACATCAGTTCAGAGACATTCCTGGATGTTCTGGACAATGGTGTTTACTTGTGTAGACTAGTAAAAATTATCCAGTCAAAAGCAGAAGAGTGTGTTAAAGTAGGAAAATTTAAAGAGGTGAACAAAATTGATTTTAATGGAATTAGATTACAGTCAAAGCAGACGCACTAATTAGTCACGGGAAGACAAACTGTCTTGCAATCTGGACTGAACTGATTCCGTAACAATTTGCATTTTAAAGGGACAATAACACTCTTGCTGCCTTGGTAGCTCCAGAAAATAAATAATAGCCTTATTCTAAGTACTTGATGTTTTAGTGTCTTACCTGTTGTATAAATTCTCCATATTTACATCCTATAATAATATTACTTGCCCAGACGGTTCGAAAATATTTTAAAATTCAAGTCACAAAATTTTCGTTAGACTTTTCAAATCAATAATTTGAATTTTTCCAATTTTTTAAATTAGGTGTGTTAAAATAAAATATATATCATCAGTTAATTGGAATATTGTAAAATAATACAATTTGCTGACGAGAATGAAGATTGGGACATACATGTATCATTCAGTAAACAACAAGAGTGGTATTGGGGCTTTAAATCAATGTCTTGTCCAAGTTAAACCTTCATCTTTGGTTCCCTGAGACTACATCAATTCTCGAATTCTTATTTCAGTCAATCAGTGCTTGAATTAGCTAAAAAAAAAAATACTAACGATAATTGTAGTCTACTGGCGCTTTCTGATTTGTTTTGTTCAATTTACCGGTACCGGTAATGAGTGTAATGCCATGAAAACAATTTTTGAAACTGGCAAGAACTAAATCTTCCTATTACAGGTCTTTCTTTAGGCCCGAAATATTACATAATCTATTAATTGGACATTAATTAACGTGACAAGATCATAATGAACTGTAGATGCCATCTGATGGGTCCAATTGTCCATGAATTTGTGTCCTATCTGTGGTTCAACGACGATGAATAAGTGTAAAAATGGATTATCAGGTCTTTGTTTAATAAGGGGGCTTGGGTGGCCTAGTGGTCTAGAGACGTGCCGGGCTTCGACGTCTAGCTGGCCGGTCACCTCTGGCTTGCGGCTGTGGTTTCGAGCCCTGGTGTGAGCGTATGTGGCATGGAGATATAAGGGTGCCTTCTCAACCTCGTGGGTTTCCTCCGGGCACTCCGGTTTTCTCCCACTGCTAAAGACCCCTACGCGCAAGCAAATTATTGAAATAAAATTAAACCATGTGTTAGTCCCGATATGACCTAGTTTGTGTCGAGTGGACCTTAAACCCCATTACTCTCTCTCTCTTTGTTTAATATTGTAACAACTTTACATCATCCATTCTTTAAAGTTACATTATGGGAGATAAGATAAAGAGATGGTAGTTCTCACTATAATAGTTAAACACTAGATAGTGTAAAGGTAATTTGTTGAAAATTTCAGTCAAATTGGCCCACTATTAGCTGAGAAAAAAGCATTTGAAATATTCACATAGCCTTGGTCATCATTACTCAAATCATTAATATAAACAGCATAATCTCGATTATCCACTTGATTGATTTAATTATCAACGGCCATTAAGAGGCATATAGGAATTCAATCCGCCAACATTGAAGAAGGCTAGCCTTGAATTTAAGAGTTTATTATGGTCTTCATATGTTAATAAATGTCTAATTGATTATTTAGATAACATCTCAGGCCTAAAGAAAGACCTGTAAGCAGATTTTGCTCTTGCATAATGCTATTTTAAAGTAACCTTCATTAATAATAGATTTGAATTGTTCATTGGAATTTAGTCATTGATCTAGATTATTGCATACAGGACAGCATTCTATGGTACACACTGTATATAGTTTACTCGTAGCAATGTTTCTCTAGTTTTTATAGTTGGGTTGGGAGGCAGAATGGTGAGTGTGAGTGCATTACATCAAATAAGGTCTGTCGTTGAAGGGCATGGTTTCATTCCCTGTTCTATATAACAAAGGAGTATGGTCACCTGTCCATCCTCAGGGCCACTCCAGGTTTTCTCCGGGTTTTCTTCTTTCCTCCAACTGTTCAAGACCTCTACACCCATACAAAGTAATGAATTAAAATTTAACCTTTTAGTCCCAAAATGACCCATTTCTCTCTATCTTCAAGTTTTCATGAATTAAACCCACAATTGTTTTTAACAATTATTATCATTTTCTTCAGCCTCTGCCCAATTATAAAGTACGATGTAAAGAGAATGCTGCGTCTGGTAGTTGGTTCGCGAGAGATAATACCACCAACTTTATACAGTGGTGTCGAGAATACGGTATACAGGATGATTGCTTGTTTGAAGCAGAAGATTTGGGTAAGAATAGTGAGAAGTAGAAAATGAAATAGGGTGTAACGTCTCCTACTATTCTGGAAAGGGTTGGGTGACTGATTAGATGAATGTTTGCACATTAATTACATCTAGAGTTATGGCCCTTGTTTGACATTGTGGAACCTCGTGGACGCTTTAACGAGAAAAAAAATGAAATTTTAAAGTATTAAGAAGAATCTTTGACGTCTTCTGGACTATATGGACTATCTGGCTGCTGTCGCGGTATATTTCTTTATTGGCAGTGCTGGATAGCCGAATGGGTAGCATGTCATCGAGTTAAGTGGCATGGTTACGATTTCAAATTCTGGATTTTCTCTGGGTCCTCTGGTTTTCCCCAGAAATGACCTATGGATTGATGAAGACGATTCAGGTTGAGGCCAAAGACTGTGTTTCATTTTCAAACAGACTCAGCGCGTCAAGGTTTTATGCATGATGTCGGCAGAGAAAGTTCCCCATAGTTCTATGAACTCTTTGCTGTGCACGTTAAAGAACCCTTGGTAATTGGAAAATGATGACGAGGATTCAGACTAATAGCGCACCGCATATATGCCCGTTAAACCGGTTGGTGTAGAAAAGTAGGACGTTAAACCCTATTTCAATTAATTTCAGACATTGTTAAGTGGGGTTAACCTGTTGTCTATATCATGAAAGAGGGTCAATAATCTTCCATTTCTTTTAATAGATTTCTACATAAGGTAGCATATCGTATTGCATATGTATAGTCAATATTTTTGGTAATTTTAAGTTTGATTCGCCAAATCTGGCAGATATGGTATTAATTCTGTGTACAGGGTTCTGGACAAAACAACCCATAACTATAATATGTATTCTAGCTGAAGCAGATTTAAGTTGTCTCTACAAATTATTTGATAAATAAACTCCTTCATCTGACACATATTTGGTCCACAAGGGAAGAACTGTGTTAATAGGTTACTGTTTAAGGGAAATAACTCCATTTAGTGATACTGGGATCAGACTAATAATTCCTACATTCACTTAAGTGTTCAATCCATACCATTTCTTGGCCAAAATAGGTTTTACTCTCATTTCTAATCAGTTACGTTCCGAGAAATAAACAGTCTCAATCAAATGAAAATTTCTAGCGTCGGTTTATTCCAGTCTACATACACCGTTTGATTTGGTGCAATGTGTCTTGCCTCGTTCCCCGAGTTTCTTGCTAAAACTGGGGCTGAAACGCATTATGGTACACGATTCGTGTACCAATGGTAAAATGTTTATTTTGTCATAAATATTGGATATCAGAAGCCCATCTTTTCCTGGTAAGATCACAGCATCAATGTTGATTTAAATTGACAAATAATTCGTGTTTTCAAAGTTGAAGATTTTTGATGATATTGAGTTAGAGACTTAGCTACTTTAAACCGAATTTTATTTCTACTTTCAGTTTCCTATAAATATGAGAAGCCAGTTATAGTCTGTTTAATGGAACTAGCAAGACTGGGTTATAAATTTGATCTTGAACCACCAACTCTAATTAAGATGGAGAAAGAAATAGAAAAAGAAGAAAAGTTAACAGAAAAAGAGGTTGCAGTCAAAGTGGTGGAACGACCTAAGTCTTGTGTAAATAACAACAAAAAACTTGATTCATTGGATGTTAAAGTAAGTTTTCTGGATGTTTATCAATCATAGACAAGATTAACCAGACACTCTGATTATAATAACGATATGAGTAAGAGTCAAATTGCTTCATTCTGAACTGATTAGTGATTCAATTTTAATCTAGCCTTGGTCGTCATTACTAACGTTGATACGATAATAGATAAAGTCTGGATTATCCATCTTTACGTTACGTTATTCATCACAAAATGTATTCAAATTCAATAAATATCACAGGCTAACAATGGCATCGAGAGTTGATTAGTGATTCAATTTTAATCTAGCTTTGGTCGTGATAGAATTACTTATTTTATTACAAACTGTAATGATGTGTGTTGACAGTTGTGCGTTTGAACCTATTTGAACTTGCGTAAGGGGTCTTAGACTGTACCAATTGTTACCTTAAACACAGTTTAAGGTAAAAAGTATAGTTACTAGGCGAGACTGAGGTCATATGTGGCTAGTGCCCATAAGTTGATTATGGTCTGTTAGATAATGTTTAAGGCCTAAAGAAAGACCTGCAATAGGTAGATTTAGCTTTTAATAGGGCCAAAAGGATTCACCGGTGAACCAGTGTACCGCGATTTTTTCCATATGAACGATATTTTTTTTAAGAATATCGATAATCGAGATTTTTTTTTCAATTCAAGGTTCACGATTAATTTCATACTACATCGCGATATTTGTTCAATAAATGAGACATGTAGGACCCTTAGAAGTACGTACGTACACAAGGCCTAAGTAAAGAAGAAACCCTCGGTAGCTATAAATATACTAGGAACAGCACGCGTATTCTATAGGCCCGGGCATCCAGACTTCACAATCA
Organism: Patella caerulea; assembly: GCA_036850965.1. Lineage (NCBI taxonomy): Eukaryota > Metazoa > Mollusca > Gastropoda > Patellidae > Patella > Patella caerulea. Next base: position 31,637,800 of record JAZGQO010000015.1, on the reverse strand, counting down.
TTGCAAAACTGACCTACTAATCGCGTGCAAAATACGACTCGGAAACTGAATAAGGCAATGTTTTCCATTGGACAAAATACCGGAAGCCATGCGTTTTACACCAATGAAATCGCATTTTATTTAACAGTCATTTCTTCTCGCCATGCTGGTGGCTCTTATTCGAATGAATGAAAAGCGTGTTGAAATTTTGGTTAACAGTCTCTCTTAGTCTTTCAACTATTATGTTCACGCCCAGTACTGGTGGTAGCTAGGGCTGTGTCGATATATCGATACACCGATATGTATCAATACGTTCCAGCGATATTTATATCGATATGTAATATGGCCGTATCGTCGTATCGTTGAAAAAATTCTTCAGTTCAGAAAGACCACGAATTGAAACCCACATGACGAAAGAAAACGATCTTAGCATGATGGTTTGTCAATCGAACGTCTTCAACTCCCCATATGAATTCCATGTACCGCTAAATATTATAATAACTGGATCAAACATTGATGGATTCACTGACCAGTTGTTAGGTAAATTAAATCTTCATTTAATATAATCCCCTGATAGAACACCGAATACACCGAGAAACAATCATTTTATAATATATTTTCCCGATGGCATCTCCAATGCTGAATTCCAATGACACGTGACATCGGTTGCAAATTAGGTCAATAAACCAGTTCTAAAAAGCGCTTACCATGACTTTTTTTTATTTTATACACATTCTGACAAAAGTTTAATTTAATAAATATTGTCGTTTTTATTGAAGGCTATATCATAATCGTACGGAATTTTTATTTTTGAAAGCAATTTCAAGTATGGTTGTCACGTGACAATTGTGTCGTGTGTCTATCATCATTGGCGAATGACTAAAAAACTTTTGTAAGTTACGTTATAGATTTAAGCTACAAATTGTGTTATGAAGAAATGCCATGGTGCCGTATCAGCTTATTTTGGCTACGGTATTTTCTGATATTGACAGTAGTAGAAAAATGCTGATATTTTAGATCATCGACTTATGAAAAATGAAACGCGAATGTTTCATCGAATAAACGAAGATCGTAATTTTTATTGAATTATTTTTGTTTAAGTCTAGTTTTAAAGGGAATGGACGCATTTCCTACGGGACCTCAATTGCCATTTCGTTTTAAAATGGATTTAGAAGCCTGATGGCCCGATGCTTACCCATCACAAACAACTTCTTGAAACAGAATGTAGTTTGGGATTTTTTTTTGGCATAATTTATGACGTCACCATATCGCGATACGTATCGCATATCGGTTTACCGTATCGCCAATACGTATCGTATCGAAAATGAACTGTATCGACACAGCCCTATTGGTAGCAGTGTTACACTTGGTGAGGTTAAAATGGAAAAGCCACCCGCCTGTTCGATCGAAGCAATCTGATCCCATAGTGAATATTCGCTTGGCCGCTACAATCACTGATAAGCATGACATTGACGAGGCTTAATGAGTACGGCATATGAACTTTTTTACTCCGACAAATTAAATTCTGAAACATTTTTTTGAGGTAAAAGAAAAATAAATAAAGACGTTTGAAGTATTTGTAGTTAAAAATTATTTCCTATTTAGTGTAAATGGGTATTAAAATGAGTAAAATGCATCATTTTGCCCGAAGCAGTTAGGTGTTAAGTAAACATTGCACGAGCCGTTGAGCCAATGTCTGATGGCGTGTGCAGTCAATGCACGTGTTGTGGACAGTCATCTGTTACAGAGATAATTTGTAAGTAATTCTCTGTGAAACAGATTGCGATCGAAGGTGTGGGAGAATATAGGTTTTCCTGTTTCGTTCTTCCTGTTTGAGTGTTTCGCACAAAATGAAAAATCTGCCAAAAATATTGGTTACAAGTTCTCTCTTTAGGCTTGAAATGATATATAAACTATTAATTAGACATTAATGAACTTAAAAAGACGATAAACAACTCTCGATGCCATCGGATGGCTCTGATATTTAGGAGATTTTAATTTGATTTGTGGTTGATGAAACAACCGTAAAAGCGGATAATTAAGACTTTGTTAATTATCGTAACAATCGTACGGTAGTAATGATGGTCGAGGCTAGACAAAACTTGTATTGCTGATAGCTAAGCAGAGTGAAGTACTATGATGGAAATTTTCAGCTTATTCTCTTTTCATTATCTATTGTTTAACTATCATTATAGCGAGAACTGGCTGCTCTTTATCTATTGTAAACTATTATAACGAGAACTGTCAACTCGTTATATTATCTAAGCAGTGAAAAATTAGATATTTACCAAAAAATTACATTCATGTAAATAAGTAGGCGAATTCTGTCTTGTATTATAGGTTAGAAAAGTAGCTACTAAATGTGGATGTTTACCGTATGTAAAAAGGATCCGTGAAGGAGTATATAATATATTTGGTCGAGTCGTATTTATCAGGGTAAGTTCATTCATTCTCACTTGGGGTCACATGACTAGTTTTGTATTCCAGCTTGGGGTCACATCTTGGGACCTTGACAAAATCTGCACATGGCTTTAATATTTAGACCGACCATCGCAAGAATTATCGTCTGTCATTCAAGCTGCATGAAAAAGTTGGGCGTTAAACCCCATTTCATTTGATGTCATGTAAGAAACAATGTAACAGTTTGTTACAATCCCTATTTTTTAATGTATAGTAGTTCAGATGGGACCAAAAAAAACAAGATCCTGTGTACATATTGGCGTGCATGTTAACAATCTCTTGTCAGTTGGCACTAGTACCAATGTCAAGGCAAAATTTCCCTTATAGCACACAGTATTGTGTATGCCTGTCTTCATTAGCCCAGTCGGAGCAGAACAGTAGAACGTAAAACTCTATTTCATGTCATTTATTGATTTATTTATCGTTTGTTGTTTTATTAAAGTTATTACAAGGTAAGCATCTGATGGTCAGAGTAGGAGGAGGCTGGGATACATTGGAACACTACCTTGTAACACATGAACCTCAACAAATCTTTGAATTCCGAAGAGCTGGTAGTCAAGACAACCTTCTTGATGATGCCATAGATAAGAAATTTCTGTATATGCGAGCCAAGTATAAATCTGATACTAAGTCCACGTGAGGTCTGACATGGTGTGAGAGTCTACATGCGGTCAGATTTTGTGTCTGAGTCTACAGGAGGTCAGAAATTTGATTTTTGTAAATTTTGTTATCTGGGTTAATCTTCATAGAACTTAGATCTCTGCGAACAAGTGGCAGATTGCAGTTCTAATCATCGCTTGTCTTTTCTGAAACTGTAAAATTACCTGGTTGTAAATGGCAATATTTTAAGTTTGCCCGACTGTAAATGGCAATAATTTAAGTTTGACCGATTGTAAATGGCAATAATTTTAATTTGCTCGATTGTAAATGGCAATAGTTTGAAATTTGTCCAGCTGATGCGATACAGATTTGATATTACCTGGTTGTAAACCGTGCATTTTTACGATTGACTGCTGTAAACAGTGCAGACAGTTTTGGGATTTCCTGGCTGTAAATAGTATAGTTTTAAAATTACCCAGCTGAATTCCGTACATTTTTGAGACTGCCTGGTCATAATCAATACATTTTTAAGATTGCCCTATTTGAAGCAATACAGTTTTAAGATTGCCCGGCTATAAGCAGTGCAGTTTAATATTTCCCGGCTGAAAGCAGTAAATTTTTAAGATTGTCCGACTGTAATATTATAAGAACTGTCAATGTGAAGTTTAAGCTGATGTGTAAGTGTGAGTAGTAAAGTGATGTTAAGGTCTCCACCATCTTGATCTGCACTTTGGAAACTGGTGTTGTTTTAATATTTTAGTGGTATTTAGAAATGCATTTACGGAATACAATTTTTATGGGCAATAAAGGAGTGGTTGTGTCATCTCCTAGACTGGCATTATACAAGATCTTAATCTGTCTATTACAGGTCTTTCTTTAGGTCTGAAATGTCCTCTAAATTATTAATTAGACATTAATTAACTTATCCAAACCATATTCAACTCTCGCTGTCATCGCTAGCTTGCAATATTTACTGAATTAGTATCTGATCTGCTGTCAACACTCATTCGTGATTAAATCAAAAACTAGATAATCGAGTCTATGTTTCTTATCTTACCGACTTGAGTAATGATGCTCGAGACAAGACCCAAAATTCAATCACTACATTCTCGGTTCAGACTGGATCAAACTGACTGAAATTTTCAACAAAGTCCCTTTACATTACATGTTTTTAACTATTATTGTAGTGAAGACTGCAAGTTCTTTATCTAATTTCCCATAATATATAATGTATCTATAATATATAATGTATCTATAATATATAATGTATCTATAAAAAGCTTAATGAAAATTGTGTTCTGTTAGTGATTGTGGTAATATTTAATGTAATTTTTTGGTTGTATTATCTTCAACAGTAAGTGTAGATATTTATTTTCAACAGTATTTTTAAATAAATAAGGGTATTATCAAAAGTTTATATATATACATAATATTATTTTCAGCAGTATTTGTAAATATAGAAAAGTATTATTGTCGACAGTTTTATATATATATACATATATTCGACAATATTTGTAAATGTATAAAAGTTTTATTGTCGACAGTTTATATATATACATGTATATACATATATTCGATGATATTTGTGAATATATAAAAGAATTATTGTCGACAGTTTATATATATACAATATATACACGTATATACATATATTCGATGACATTTGTAAATATATAAAAGTATTATTGTTGACAGTTTATGTAAAATATGTTAGCTACTATATAAGAGGAAGGGAATGGCCTAAGGCATGCACTTTAGATCAGAAGATCTGTCGTTGAGTTAAGTGACGTTTCGATTCCGGGTTGTACATGACCGTTTGTGGGGTAGCCTGTCCAACCTCTTATTTTCTCTATATCCTCCACCTGTTCCCTCCACAGATACCTACGTGCAAGTGAACTAATGAAAAAAAAAAGAACCACATATTAGTCCCGAAGTGAGCTAGTTTATCACAAGTGGATGTTAAACCCCATCACTGTTACGGAAATGCATGCTATTGTAATGTAATAATAATAATGATAATTACATAGATAGTTTAGATAGCTCCTAAAATTTGGCCAATACCGCTCTTTGGTGCTTTAGAAAGGTAAAACAGTGATATATATACAAGATGTCGTATCACATACAAATTCACAATTACAGTGAAAAGACACAAGAAAGAACACAAAAAAAGTGCAAAGGTCATCTAAAAAACTTCATAAAACATAAAACAACATATTCTTTCCATAAGTATAACACAATCTCCAATGTTAATATTACCTGCTACAGGTAGATTTCTACTATTCTCTCAAGAGCGCTTGTAACTTTCCGCCAATAAACTGCAAGCTATGCCGTTATTTTAGTCCCTCTGCTCAAATTCTAGTTTATATTTAGATGAGCAGAAACACTAAAGTTACGTCATATCAACACACTTAGGATTATTGTTAATAAAAAAAAAGATGATTATTACATTAAAATTATTAATTGACAAGTTTTACTTCTTCCAAATATTCTGTAAAATGAAGTTTCTCTCAGTTAACTTTTTTTTCACTCTGTATGCATTCCCCCAAAATCCTAGCATTGTATGATGTTTTTCATTGCATGTCTTATCAATCCTATCTATAGGTAAATCAAACGGAAATATTTGTGGTCCTTGTGCCAGATCACCCATACATTTTGCAAGTTCCTTTTGATATCAGCTAAACTCAGAGTTTCAACTTTTTTTTAAAATGACTTCTCACCGTCTACCTCTCTGATACAATGTTTACACAAGTTACAATGTACAAGATCATCCATACATTTTACAAGTTCCTTTGATGTATCTTCGGTTGTGTTAACGCTGGTATCAGATAAACCCGGAGTGTCTATCAAGTATTTTGAAGAGATACTTTTCACCGTCTAACTTAAGCAAATAAATACAAAAAGTACACAAAAAATAAGAATAATAATGAAAGAGACGATGTGCTCGTGGGTTATAACGTTACAAAAAAAAAGCAAATTCTTGTTTTACATCCTCTATAAACTATGTTTCTATCTCCATTTTATTTTTATTTTTGTTTTTTTAACCCTTTCAGTCCTAGACACATTTTTTTTTCAAAATAATTTTTTCCTGCTGCCATAATAAAGCTGAGGGACTACATAGCAGTAAAACTATTGGTTTTGAATTTTTTTTAGTTTTGACCGTGTTACAGAGGTGGGACTCATAAGTCCCAACAGGAAAATACTAACCCAATACCAACGGGACTTAGAAGTCCCGTACAGTATCCAATACCAAAACATGGTAAAATAATGAATATGTATCATGAAATATAAATCTTTTTTTATTGAAAACTATTAAAACTGTAATAACAAACTGTTTTTGAACAATAACATGTGTAAATATTCTACACATTCAAAAATAACCAAAACTTTTTATATTTTACATTTTTCCGCATTTCATATACCGGTAGGCCCCGCTTCACCTTTAATGACATCTATTGGCAGGTAAATTTAGTTTTCACTTACACTTCAGACACACCATGGTACACATTAAAACAATTTTTGCTTTGATTGCAACATAGGCGCACTCCGCAGGTTTTGCACTTACTTTTGGGACGGAATTCCACACCGGTAATACTACAAACTTCGCATCTTCCTCTGATTTCGGAGAAAACTATCCAACGGGCCCCTAAATTCTGCAATCTTACATCCCGCGATACACTGGGTGCTTGTCTTTTACGTTTTTGTGCTGTGGGATTGGGTTCAACACTCAATGGTCTACCAACTTGTGGCTTCCTTGAAAGATTAACAACACTCTGTGCAACTGCCCTTCTAAAATCAAATGTTGATATGTTATTTTGACCACGTTGCAGTTTGGAATATACCACCTGACTATTGACGATAGCTCGATCGATGAGTCCGAAGAAGATTCGGTGCCACCACTTCATTGATTTGCGGTCTCTGCCATGTATTGCACAAAGCATGTACGCTTTGTCTACTCCCCCCATCGACTTATTGTAATCCACAACAGCTTTTGGGCAGTCAAACTCTTTCTTAGTTCCGTCCTGTAATATGCGAGTGCATGTCTCTGTAATGTGCGAGTGCATGTCTCTATCTCGGAACCATGGAAATTGGAAGCTAACATGATGGACTTAGAGTCTTTCCATTTATAGACAGAGATTCCAGATTCTGATACCCTTATGTCACTCTTACCCCGAGGTGTCAACTCTTTATCAGACATGAAATCTATTGGCAAACCTTTTCTGTTGGCACGGAGCACATAGATGTCACTACTTTTTCGCCAAGACTTGACAACTCTGAATCGTCCATATCCTGCCCTAGTTTCCCCTGGTAAATATCAAAATTGGAAATGTATCCATCAGAGTCAGCTCTGACCCAGAGCTTGTAACCACGTTTGATGGGCTTCAAGGGGTTATATTGCTTGATCGAGGAGCGTCCCTTGAATCGTATCATACTTTCATCGATACTAAATTCTTTAGCGACATTGTAAGAGTTTCACAAAATTAGCATTTAGTGATACTATCAAAGGGCGTAATTTGTACAGTTTGTCTTTATTATTTTGTTCAATTTTATCATTATCGTTGACGTGCAAGTTGGACAAAATACCTCTGAACCTGTCCCTTGGCATTACCAATGCGATGTAGGGAATGGCCAAATCCAATAGTCTCTTATGGCTGGTAGTATATGATATGACATGATAATATTCATTCCAATGAACCCATAGAATTCACGCTTCAATATAGGAGATATTCTACGATGCTTCTGGGTCATGTAGTGGTTTGTCTGGTAGAGTATATCTGTTATGATGTCATCAAGAAACTTCAAAAAGACGGTTCCTGGAGTCTCCTTCTGGGCATCAAAATACACTGGCTTTACCCCTGAAATAAAATGTGAAGGAAGTTATAAGGTATCAGGTTTGAGTTCCACTCACAGTCAAAGAAAATGGATTATATTATAATCAAACATGAGACTCTTAGTTTTGTTAATAGTTGCGTTTTGTGGACGAAGATTATGCAGGTTTGATTCATGAGGATTTAGTCTTACCTTCTGGTGAAGAAAACATGTCAGCCTTTGTCTGAGTAGTCTTCTTTCTCCACCGTTGCCGAGCCACTTCTAACAGCGATTGAACTTTTCCAGGTTTTACATCTTCCTTCTTGTCACCAACTTTTGCTAACTTTCCAGATAGGTCTTTGAGTTCAGTCTTTGAAAATTCTGCATCCTTATTACATCTTTTATCAATGTATTGTTCTAGATATTTCACTTTCTCAAGGTATGGTACCTGTTTCTTGTTAGACGCAGTCTGGGGGTCATCCTCACCAGATGAAGAATTAGACTGTTCATCGGTGTCATCCTCATCAGAGGTAGAATTAGACTGTTCATCGATGTCATCCTCAGTATCAATTAGATCGTCAACAGTATGCTTACTAGTCTTTGACTGAGCCTGATCTAATGCGTCACCGTTGGCATAGCCCCCGCCCTCAGGATCAGAATCTGAAATTGACTCTTCATCCATGTCTTCCTTGTCCGATGGTACTTCATCAAGTAGCCTTTGTATGTCGTCATGGTTTTTTACACGGAACTTCAGTTTCCAGGACATGTCGTTTATTTTATTTTACCTGAAATGATACAAATTTGTTACACATTAGGCTAAAATCCATAAAAAAAATCAATCTAATATTGTTAGAAAGTGAACGATTAATATATTTATATGATGGATGCTACATGGCATTACTAATAATTGATTTACATATCTATTACCACAAGTCATTATGTCACAAGTAACTGTCGGGACTTACAAGTCCCACTTGCTTCAGTTCATAGTGGCCTGACGGGACTTGAAAGTCCACACCACAAAATATGCTCCAATATCACTAAAATATGTATTTATGATATGGTTTATGTGTTCTACATTATCTCTGATTTATAAACAATGCTAAGAAAATTATTCACCACTTCAGCTTGTATGTAACCCATCAAAATTATTGAAATTTACTTACCAACATGCACAGATTTATGAACACATGGGCGCTGCCATTTTGAATGATGACATCATCAGTCTATGAGTAGTAATTGTTGAAGGACTCAGATACCCTTCAGGCAGTTTCAAATAGATTCTTAGAATTATCGAGTGAAATATGGTTCGGGACTTGATAATTTATGTTTTTCTCTGCATATTGTTATTTACATATCTCTGCATTTCTTTTTTTCTTTTTTTTTTAAAAAAATGATACTTTCTGCATGTTGGGGTTGCTGGGTTTTTTAACAAGAAAGATGATTATTACATTAAAATTATTAATTGACAAGTTTTACTTCTTCCAAAATATTCTGTAAAATGAAGTTTCTCTCAGTTAATTTTTTTTTTTCACTGTGTATGCATTCCCCCCAAATCCTAGCATTGTACATGATGTTTTTCATTGCATGTCTTATCAATCCTATCTATATGTAAATCAAACGGAAATATTTGTGGTCCTTGTGCCAGATCACCCATACATTTTGCAAGTTCCTTTTGATATCAGCTAAACTCGGGAGTTTCAACTTTTTTTTAAAACGGCTTCTCACCGTCTACCTCTCTGATACAATGTTTACATAAGTTACAATGTATGCATTCCCCCAAAATCCTAGCATTGTATGATGTTTTTCATTGCATGTCTTTGATGCATCTTCTGTTGAGTAAATTTCCATTGCATGTCTTATCAATCCTATCTATATGTAAATCAAACGAAAATATTTGTGGTCCTTGTGCCAGATCATCCATACATTTTGCAAGTTCCTTTTGATATCAGCAAAACTCGGAGTTTCAACTTTTTTTTAAAAAGACTTCTCACCGTCTACATGTACCTCTCTGATACAATATTTAAGTAATTTACAATGTACAAGATCATCCATACATTTTACAAGTTCCTTTGATGTATCTTCGGTTGTGTTAACGCTGGTATCAGATAAACCCGGAATGTCTATCAAGTATTTTGAAGAGATACTTTTCACCGTCTAACTTAAGCAAATAAATACAAAAAGTACACAAAAAAAAAAGAAGTTCTTTTAATGTATCTTCGGTTGTGTTAACTTTGGTATCAGATAAACCCGAAGTGTCTATCAAGTATTTTGAAGAGGTACTTTTCACCGTCTAACTTAAGCAAATAAATACAAAAAGTACAAAAAAAATAAGATTAATAATAATGAATGAGGCGATGTGCTCATGGGTTTATAACATTACAAAAAAAAAAGCAAATTCCTGTTTTACATCCTCTATAAACTACGTTTCTATCTGCATTTTATTTTTATTTTTGTTTTTTTTAAACCCCAAAAGATAAATTATGTTTTTCTCTGCATATTGTTATTTACATATCTCTGCATTTCTTTTTTTCTTTTTTTAAAAAAAAATGATACTTTCTGCATGTTGGGGATGCTGTTTTTTTTTACAAGAAAGATACATTTCCATTGCCAATTATAACAAGTCCAATAATCCTACCAATAGGTAAAATAGAATATGTGAGTTTAACAAAAAAGACACAGTTACATTTCTCTCTGCATTTTTTTTTTTTTTTTATTGGGGGGGGGGGGGGAGGGGTTGAAAAAAAAAAAAAAAAGATTTATGTTTCTCGGTACATTTACAGACACAACCCAAATAAATTCTTTATATTATTGACATGTTTTTTTGTTGAAATAATCAGGTTCGCCCAATTTATTAGGTATAAATTTGAATATTATGTTAACACATGATTTGTAATTGTGGTCTGAAACCACCTGTTTAAATAACGCGAGTTATGCTCCTTTATTTTCGGGAAAAAAATGTCTGACAAGTAACATTTTAATGGTGCAGATTATCCATACATTTTGAGTGTTCCTTTAATGCATCTTCTGTTGAGTAAATTTCCATTACATGTTCATCAATCCTATCTATAGGTAAAGCAAACAGAAATCTTTGTGGCCTTTTTGTGCAAGATCATCCATACATTTTGCAAGTTCCATTGCTATTTCTTGGTGGGAAATTTTGGTATCAGATAAACCTTGGTGTGAAACTTTGGTATCAGATAACCCTGGTGTATCAAGTATTTGGAAGAGATTGTTTTCACCGACTAACTTCTGCACATAAATACAAAAAGTACACACAAAAAAAGATTTTTTATTGATATTCTATAAATGATGTTTCTCTCAGTGCATTTTGTTTTTGTAAAAATACATTTACAGACACTACCCAAATAAATCCTTGTATTGTTCTATTTTTTTTTTAATAACATATTTATTAGTCCTATCTATTGATAAAAAAAAATTATGTCTGGTCTTGTCATTCTATCATATTACGACAACATTACGACAACATGTAATTTTGTAGGAATATTACTGACATAAATTTGAATATCGTACGGCAATTAAATATGAAAAATAACGATGTGCAGCTATTTTTTATTACGTACGAATTTAAATATTTTGTTGACACAGGATTTAAAATCCCAATACAGGTATGGTGAAGATTGCCCTTCCATTTTGCAAGTTCCTTTGATACATCCTCTGTTGAGTAAATTTCCATTACATGTTCATCGATTCTATCTACAGGTAAAGCAAACGAAAATATTTGTGGCCCTTGTGCAAGATCATCCATACATTTTGCAAGTTCCATTGCTATTTCTTGGTGGGAAATTTTGGTATCAGATAAACCTTGGTGTGAAACTTTGGTATCAGATAAACCTGGTGTATCAAGTATTTGGAAGAGATTGTTTTCACCGACTAACTTCTGCACATAAATACAAAAAGTACACACAAAAAAAAGATTAATAATAATAAAAGATCTTTGTTTTCGTTTTTTTTGTTTTTTGAAATTTAAAAAAAAAAGAAGATACATTCAAGTTTTTCTCTGCATTTATTTACACATCACTGCATTTCTTTCTTTTTTTTTGAAATGATACTTTACATTTCTCTCTGCATTTTGTTTTTTTTTTTTTTTTACAAGAAAGATACATTTACATTTACAAATACAACCCAATTAAATCCTTCTACCAGTGCCAGTTTTTCCACCAATATTAATCACAAACCTTAGCTTCGGAGTTAATTTTTGGTTTAATTGTGGATCTACTTTTTAACGTAAATGTTCTTTATATTTTAATGTTGTACTGCCTTTTGAGAGGTCTATGTTGATGTAATTGGCATTATTATTATTCTGAAATTAGCATGCTAAGGCCTACAGTGGGGTAGTGGGGGACTGCAATGTGCGTGTGCGAGGTTCTTCTGCACTATACACATGAGATCAGAATAAAGTGCTGTCGTAAATATTGATTCACGTTTATTTGGTAAAGGCGTGTCTTGAAGAATAAAAGTGTTAAAGAAAAATGAGGTTTAACGTTCACTCAACACAAACTAGGTCAATTTGGGACTTCAATATGGTTCAATTTTAAATTTTATTTCCACAAGACTGACAGACGACCCTACTACATGTACTTGTAGGAATCGAAACCACACCGCTTGACCCTACGACAGACCTTATGGTGAAACATGTGGCCACCCAAAGCCCCATCACATCCTGAAAAGTAAAAATGTATCAAAAAGTGGTTAAAGGGACAATAACATTCTTGCTGGCTTGGTAGCTCCAGAAAATAAATAATACCCTTATTCTAAGTACTAGATGTTTAAGTGTCCTACCTGTTGTGTAAATTATCCATTACAACCTATTTTACTTGTCCAGAGGGTTCGAAAATATTTTAAAATCCAAGTCACATTTGAAAAGGTTTACGTTAGACTTTTCAAATCAATTTGAAAAGGTTTACGTTAGACTTTTCAAATTTTTTAAAATAGGTGTGTTAAGATGAAATTTATATCATCATTTAATTGGAATATTCTAAAATAATACGATTTGTTGACCAGAATGAAGATTGGGACATATTATTCAGTTACAACAAGAGTGTTATTGGGGCTTTAATCTCCCAATGCTGTAAAAACTTTTTTCGTTTTATTTTTATATTTCCTACATTTTAACTCTCGTATGTAATTCTATACAAAAAATGTGATATCTTCCAAAGTATTAATTGAATTGGAATTCCACTGTAATTACCACCCCTTGGTTCAAGCATCTCAATCAAGTCCCCACCATTTATGGAACATCTCTTTGTTTTATATGGGAACATTCCAATACTAAATTTAAGATGCACTATGTAAGATTAAGATAAAGAGGTGGCTCTTGTTGTAATAGTCTAAAAAAAGATAATGAAAAAGCAATATATAGAAAAATTCAGTCATTTTTATTTATTTTGAGTGCAGTTATGACTTGTTGAAGACTAGCAAAGTCTCTGTATCATTGCTATTGTTGTTAAAATAATAAGCAAATTCTCGATTATCCATTTCCAACATAAATTGTTAAATGGCGACCATGTTTCAATCCAATCAAGATTGTGACCATCTGATGCTCTTGAGAATTATTTGTGGGCTTGTCAAACGAATAAATGTCTAATTAATAATTTATATAACATTTGAGACTTTAGGTAGATTGATCTCTGACATAAAGCATCATTCATATTATTATTTTTGATACCATTGATATAAAGATTTAATTAAGAATTCAATTTTGATTTCAAGTATTGTCTGCTTGTGTAGATGTCCTACAATATCAACATCAAAGCCATCCAGTGATCCAGAGCGTTGATTGTGGCCTTTAATGTGAACAAATGTCTTGAATAATGATTTATATATCATTTGAAGTCAGAAAATAGACCAACAATGTGTATCTTACATTTGTATCTTTAAGTATAAGGTGTTAATATATTATGGAAAAGATCAGATTCTTGTTGATAAATTTCAACATTTACATGTAGGCCAAAATCATTTAATTTTGTGCTGTTTTGGATCTTGATTAAATAGTAACAAAAGGTATTGTGAACATGATTTGTTTTAGGTTTGAAATTTAATGTGTTTGAAGAGAACAAAAATGTGTGTGGCCTTATACTATATTCAATATATTACCCTTGTGCCAAAATGTAATATGTATTTTAATCATTCTATCATAGCGCAATTATAATGTTGGTAAATACAGTTTATATTTAGAATATTATGCTTAATTGTCATGGATTGTAGCTGGTTAATACAGTTTATATTTAAAATATTATGATAAAATATACTATTCTCTGTATATCATAAATGGATAACAGAGTATACCATTCTAAAATTAACCATTTTGTATAAATACTTTGGATAAAGATGGATGTCATGCTAAAGTATACTGGTCTCTGTATACCATGGATAATACAGGTTATATTTCATTCTAAAATATACTTTTCTCTGTATATCATGGATAATAAAGTTTGTATTTCATGCTGAAATCTACCATTCTCTGTATACCATGGACAATATTTGAATTATACAGTTTATATTTCATACTAAAATACACTACTCTCTGCCCCAGTGATTATTTGGATAATATAGTTTATATGAAAATTGCATACTAAAATACACTGTTCTCTGTGTCCTATGGATATTAGATGGACAGTTTGTATGAATAGTTCATACTTAAATACACTGGTTTTTACTTATTAACAAAATTATAAGTCCCTGTGTTAAAAATAATATTAATCCCTATATTGAAAAAATATAAATCCCTCCCTGTATTAAAACACTGGTTGTAAACCTATTAACAAAAATATTTCCATTATTATACAGGGTAATTAGGTTTTTTTTTTAATTATTGTAATGCATCTACATCAACACTGTTTAAGAAACTGTTCAAAATTATATATTTTTGTGAAAAAAGTTATTATCTCTTATTGTCTAGAGTGTAAAATGAAGGCCACTTTCTATGGTGATTTAAGGTGGCTATTCAGTGTATCAATGTTAAGATGTTTATTTTTGAATGACCACCTGGAAAGTGGTTTGCTATACTACATTGGCATCTTATTGATGGTGCAAGGGCATGTGTATACTAATTATTATAGAAATACTTGGATCTTTATAATTATTATAGAAATACTGGCATCTTTATAATTATTATAGAAATACTAGCATCTTTATAATAAATAGAAATACTAGAAACTTTACAATTAATATCAATGAACTATTGCTTTGTCATCTGTGAGTATGAACTATCAACTTCACCAGAGCAACCACAATTTATTTATTCATTAAATGATCATTTATTAGTAAATGCAGTCACGTTTGTTTCTTATTGATCTACAAATCCTGATTTTTTTATTTTTTTTTTTTAACATTTTATTCAGGTTGTCTAAATGGGATTAGGGAACAGGCTTAGTCTATGTAAAACCCCTCTCCTGATAAGGATAATAAGATTTGTTGTCATTTATTTTAAAATCCAACCAAGATGCATTTTTATTATCTGAAAATCCAGTCAAGATTTGTGTTTATTGATTTACAAATGCAGCCAAAATTTGTTTAATCTGATAAAACACTGATCCTATTTTGTTTTGTTTTTTATAATTCAAAATTTCGTTTTACTTGTCTTTACTACACTAGGATCCGGAAGAGTTGTTATCATTGATGTGTTCTGGATGGTGTGAGAGATTACCTGATGAAACCGTCTGTTACGGCGAGCTTTAGGGGTGTTTTGCACGGAACTGTTGGTAATCCACTAGAAACATCAATGCTGATTGGTTGATCAAACGTCAGATGTCATAGGGTTAAAAGTCGCTTGTATGACCCCTGACATAAACTCCCACTACATCAGGGACCTGTTTCACGAAATTTTAACTAAGATAAAATCAGATTTTAGTAATTTGATTGGACAATATTATATTAATTTTAGTTCTTAGCCAATCAAAATTAGAGGATCACATTAGATTAGAGGCCATCACAAGTATAGAAAAACGAAACGAAATGTAGATCTGTATTTTAATTAGATTTAAATTTGTTTTCATGTAACCTACCTGTAAATCCAGTCAAGTTTTATTGCATTTTCTAAACTGTTGACAAATCCTGTCCTTGTTATAAACATGTGCCTTTTGTTAAATTGAATTGAAATATTTTTCTACTTTTATTTTTGGTGTTGTGTTTTATTGCATTTTCTAAACTGTTGACAAATTCGGTCCTTGTTATAAACATGTGCCTTTTCTTAAATTGTATTGAAATATTTTTCTACTTTTATTTTTGGTGTTGTGTTGTTAAGAGTATTTTTTGCTTGTTTTTTGTTGTTATGTTGAAGGAATTTCCGCCCATTTACTGCTTTATTAAATGATTTGAAAAAATTAAAACATGAGTTGTTCTTAATGTGACATCATAATTAGACTTTCTTATATTATGGATTATCTAATTGAAACGGGAGATCTAGTGGGTGTGATATCTATACTGTATATGTAGCAATGGGCGTGGCCTTATTCTCTACTCAGTATAAGTAATAGTAGGTATGGTCTCCGAACTGTATAAGTAACTGTGGGCTGGGTAACCCAACGGTATAAGTAGCTCTGTAAATGATGTGGCCTAAACAGGGGACTTAAGTGTGGTCTCCATACCATAAAGGGAGCAGAGGGTGTGGTCTCAATACTGTATAGGTACATTAGGGTGTGGGTGTAGTCTCCATACTGTGAAAGAAGCTGCACTGTGAAACTGACATCGTTTAAGATGGGGTTTTTTGACTTTAAAAAATGCTATAGAGTTTGATTTCAAAACATCGTTTGATAATTGACAATAATCGTTTGAAAACTACAAAAATGGTTTAATTAGAACCATAGTTTAACTTAATGGTACAGCGTTTGATATCTCCGAGTGGGGGTTAAAAATGGACGAACCGTCGAATTATGTAATGCGTTTGATTACTAGACATCGCTTTAATTTCCGAGCTGCCGATTAATTTATCAAGTGTTTAAATATTAGACGAAAAATTTATTTGCTCGCGAGTCGTTTATCCGATCGGTTCATTTTGATTACGATTATTTACATATGAAATGAAGTACGAATAAAAAGGGTGGATATAAAAAAATGCACACGAAGATATGCTAAACTTACCGTGGTCGTAGTATTATTATCCATTAAAAATAATGATTCAAGGTACCATTGACAAATACATCAAAAATCGATACGTCCATTGTTATTATACCATCGGAAATCGGTAGAGCACATTCCCGGTGATGTATTTTTCTTTAAATCACAAATGATGAAAATAGATTTCCACGTGTACACGTGACTAGAAGACCTGGCAATGATTCCACCATTGACAAATACATCAACAATCGGTAAATCACGTCCAATGTTATTATATCATTGGAAATCGGTAAAGCACATTCCAGGTAAAGTATTTTCTTTAAATCACTAATGGATGAACACAACTTTTCATCTGCACATGTGGTCGTGTGATAATCTCGCGAGACTTGTATACTGGCGCCAAACGTCGCTATTCGTCGATCGCCATAGACGAGCTATCGCTCAGGGTGGTGCGGGTCTGTTCATCCCACGATCTTTTCACCCTGGGCTGTTTCATCCCAATGTTGTTGTATATTACAGATTTAACGTAAAATACATTTAATATGATATTAAGTTGATTAAATTAAATTATTTACACTGCGTGGGTTGGAAGTTGGTAAAAACATACAATTGGTTAACACAAAAAAATAAAAAGTCCTTGTTTGTTAAAAAATCAATTTAAATCACACTTATAAGACCGCTCCCTTTGTCGTAACAAAAACATGTTTCACATCAACGCAGACAGGTAAATACAAGTGGGAATTGATAAAACAATAGCATTTGACCAATCAAATAATGAATGTAAATAAAAAAAACACATTAAAAAGGACATTTATGACTCAACTGTATATTCAAAGACATGATTTTGTGTGGCACCCAGACAGGTGAGCACAGGTGATAATTAATAAAACAACATCTTTCGACCAATCTCAGGATTAACCTATACTGTACTAACATACATGTATATTGAAAATATGCATTTCATATGGCACCCAGGATTTGAAAAACCTAAGCATTCGGCCAAACAGATAATCAATCTACACTTATAACGGACATTTATGACTCCACCGTATATTCACCTGGCCAAAAGGTGACTAGCTCAGCATACCGTGTATACACAGACCATTTCTGTAATTAATGTACATGGGGATATATATTAAGAGGTTTGCATGCCGCTAGTTCTTGCAAACGTTATTCATATGTATAAACCATGATATTCCAATGTTCGATTTCTTTTTAATGTGCATGCTGCAAATAAATGTCTTTAAAACGTTCTTTATAATAATATGTATAAACTAGTGATTGCATGCAGCAATTATTTTTTTTGAATCATTCTTTATATGTGATTGTTTTCCAATTTTATATCTGTGAACCAGTCTCTTCCAGTATTTTAAGAGTTCATGTTATTTTTTAGTATTTATTTTTTAGTGTTTATTTTTTAGTGTTTATGTTATTTTTTAGTGACATGGATTCCACTAAGTAAAAACACGTGTCCCAAATCATGCTTTATATTTATTGTATAAGTCTATGGCACTGCCGTTCAGGCGTCGAATTCGGATTCTAATATATCGGTATAAAAATGAATATCAAACACGACGTCGCGCCTGTACATGACACTATTCTAATCACGTGCAGAGGACAGCTGATCGTTCCCCCTGGAATTCCTTTCTCGCATTCCGACTAATTTGCGATAAAAATTATATGTGAAAGAATGATATTACAGAAGAGCAATGAAGACATAGATCAGTAATTAATTTTAATTGTTAGGTTATCTGGCTTCTTACTTAAATGTGTGAATACAACTCAACCCTCGCCGCATGTTTTTATTACTAATCCAAAACAAATAATTACTTGTTATTAAATAATAAATAAAAAAAAGTACACGTTTGTTTAACTATAAGTAAGTGCTTAACAGTTTATTTAACAATAAGTACAGCTTAGTTAATTAACTGCTTTTCTAATAACCAACATTCAACCTATGAAGTGTAAATAATTTAATTTAATTAACCTGTCCATAATATCATATTAAATATATTCGATGTTAAATCTATAATAAACAACAATAACAAGGACGGTGGTGGGGGGGGGGGGGTGAAACAGCCCGGAATGAATAGATTACTTGTCATTTCGATCCCGCGTCATTTCGGACTCAAGAATAAAACCTCGACGTTTCAGACTCAGGTATGTGACATTTCTGACTTGGGTAGGTGACGCTTCTGACTCGGGGAATAAGTTTAAAGGAAAGGTTTAACACAACTGTCAAATCAATTTATAATAAGCCCCCCCCCCCCCGCACAAATAACATGCAGGCTAAATTATATAATTTACACCTCGCCATCAAGTACAGCCAGTGTTCGACACAAACGTCGGTCCGTAGGTCAGAGGCCGACTGATTTATCGGAGGACTCCTGCTTGCCTATTTCACGCGGGTCTGTCGGGCCTTCTTCTCATCTTAGCGTCCTCATTCGACAATTCTGGATAAGGTAGAACTGTCATAGAAACGCAACGACACAGTCTCCGATAGTTAACGGTTATTGTTTACTTGTCATCGACATGACGGAAGCTGATGTTTTTCCAAACAATGACTCGCGTAACCAGCCTCTTATTTGTGCATCTCGTTCGGGAATCGCGCTTCTTCGACGCTCCATGTGAATTCCAGGTACCGGTAGACATTAAACTGATAACTGAATCACACGTTTAATGCTTTCGCTGACCAGTTGTTAGTGAAATTTAAATCTTATTTGAATAATATCCTCTGATAGAACACCAAATACACTGAGAAACAATCATTAATAATAATATATTTTTTCCGCCATTGCCAAATCCGCCGATGACACGTGTGACATTGATTGGAATTTCTAGGTCAATAAGCCGACGATGCTACGTTTAATTTTAAGTTGCATCTACCGTTGTGATTTTTTATAATATACACGTGCTAACAGAGGCTTAATTTCAACCATGTTGAATTTTTGTCGTTATTATTTTTGAAAAGTATGTGGAGTCGTACGGAATTTTATTTTAAAGCAATTTCAATTATGGTTGCCACGTGATCACTGTGCCGTGTGTCTATCATGGACGAATGAATAAAAGCATATTTGAAAGTTACGTGACAGACAAAAATTAAAACTTGTGTTATGAAAAAATACCATTGTGCTGTATGCATCCAAAAAACGAAGACAGTAATTTATTCAGGAAAATTAGGCTTACTGACATGAATTTCATGAAGCCGAAACGTGTATTAAATTTTCCAAACAGTTAAGTTGTGGGCCTACCTTTTATTAAACGCAATGGATGCTGATGATTTTAAAAACATTTTTACGGACCTCTTTTGACTCAATTCTGGGCTATTGTGCTAACAATCTAGGGCAGTTGTTTGGGTTTTCTTTTGTAACTATTTGAAGTTTACGTAGGTTAATATGGAAAACCCAATGTAGCCATGAATAGATAGATTTGTTCCATTAAATTGAAATGACACACTAATTCGTGTCTTCTTTTTTTTTCTTTCGCAAGTTACTAAACCCATAGCTTTATACACGGAAACTATAAATAATTATTATTGGTTGGGCCTGTGTGTTACCTGACGGACCCACGTGATCATGTGTTGCACAGGTCCTGTGGGCCTGTGCTTGGAAAATGTTTGTTTCGGACACTGAGTACAGCACCTGGAGTTGTGCATAACGAACCTACGGCAAAATTTCAAATGTTGAATGTTTACGAAAAGAGCGTTTTATTTTTTTTATATCTGTACTATCTATATAAAAATGTTGTTGATGAATTTATTTGAAATAGGCCAATTCAAAACACGAAAGAAAATATTTATTAACACGAAACACGTGATTAGTAAAAAGGCTCCACCAAACGTTAAATCATTAGTGAATAGTTGCACTTGCGGTTCTTTGATGATCATCGTTTCCCGTAAAAAGTAATGCATTTGTTTAAAACGAATAATATGCTGATGAATTGATTTGAAAATGACCTACACAAAAATTAAAATAAATATTTACACGACATGCACTCTTTTTACAAGTATCTAGAAATTGTTAACGATAATCTGCGAGCTGCACGTTGACATGCATTATTCCTCGACAAGCTTGGCAATACCAATCGATAAATTTGTGCGTACAAAGCAATGTTTTTCTATGGAAAATATTAGAAATAGCAACGATCAAAGCGGAATAATTAAAGCTGATTAGCCGATAATCCCCATGTTATTGTTGTGGCTGTGCAAAGAAATCTTACGGTTGTTTGGTGGATGAGGAAAAACGTGAGTTGTCAATCATCGATAATGGCGGCCGTGTGTTGATTGCAATTATTCCGTTTCACAAAAAAACCGAATAGCAGTGATTGGTCAATCAAGGTCGTTTACTATTTGATAAAAGAAAAACAATGAAGTATTACTAAATATACACAAATTTTCAACAATATTTTATTACCTAGTTTATTACTCGCCGATGAAACAAAACAAAAGAGAACTAGCAATGTTAATCGCGATCTCAACAGTCGCCGATCAACTGAATAAGGCAACTATCAGCCTCCCATAAAACGAAAAGATAAATGTCTGTACTGTCACATAAATTTTCCACAGTCTTTTAATTATTAATCCGAAACGTCGCTAGCCGAATCCGAAATGAAACAGCCCGGGATGAACAGTCCGATAAAAAATAAGGTTGAGATGAAACAGCCCAGGGTGAAAAGATCGTGGGATGAACAGACCCGCACCACCCTGAGCGATAGCTCGTCTATGGCGATCGACGAATAGCGACGTTTGGCGCCAGTATACAAGTCTCGCGAGATTATCACACGACCACATGTGCAGATGAAAAGTTGTGTTCATCCATTAGTGATTTAAAGAAAATACTTTACCTGGAATGTGCTTTACCGATTTCCAATGATATAATAACATTGGACGTGATTTACCGATTGTTGATGTATTTGTCAATGGTGGAATCATTGCCAGGTCTTCTAGTCACGTGTACACGTGGAAATCTATTTTCATCATTTGTGATTTAAAGAAAAATACATCACCGGGAATGTGCTCTACCGATTTCCGATGGTATAATAACAATGGACGTATCGATTTTTGATGTATTTGTCAATGGTACCTTGAATCATTATTTTTAATGGATAATAATACTACGACCACGGTAAGTTTAGCATATCTTCGTGTGCATTTTTTTATATCCACCCTTTTTATTCGTACTTCATTTCATATGTAAATAATCGTAATCAAAATGAACCGATCGGATAAACGACTCGCGAGCAAATAAATTTTTCGTCTAATATTTAAACACTTGATAAATTAATCGGCAGCTCGGAAATTAAAGCGATGTCTAGTAATCAAACGCATTACATAATTCGACGGTTCGTCCATTTTTAACCCCCACTCGGAGATATCAAACGCTGTACCATTAAGTTAAACTATGGTTCTAATTAAACCATTTTTGTAGTTTTCAAACGATTATTGTCAATTATCAAACGATGTTTTGAAATCAAACTCTATAGCATTTTTTAAAGTCAAAAAACCCCATCTTAAACGATGTCAGTTTCACAGTGCTGCGTACTTTGGTGTGGTCTCAATACTGTAAACACGGCCACTGGTTGTCTCCATGCTGTACAAGTGGCCAGTGGTGTTTTCTCCATACTGTTCCAGACGTGTTCTCCTAACTGTACAAGTGGCAGTTGGTGTGGTCTCCACCATACTCAGGTGCGGATACAGTGGGGGGCGCACCCGGCGCACGCCCCCTCTATTTTTAGAGGTGGCGAACAATTTTTAGCTCCATATATTCTCGCGAGAAAGGAGAACAAAAATAGTTTAGGTTGGAAATCGTAATTTACAGTACTAGTATAAATTTAGTCCTTGTGAGCATTTTTTACACTCAAAAATCTCAGTTCCGGGCTTTGCACTCCCAAGTTGGTGCAGCACGCCCACTCTTTCTGAAAATCCTGGATCCGCCCCTGATACTGTACAAATTGCAGTGAGTGTGGTCTCCATACAGTATAAGTAAGTAAGAGCAGGTACCACAGAATGTGGGTTAGAAATCCATACTATGTGGGTGTGATCTCCATAATGTATAAGCAAATGTTAGCTTGGTCGCTCTACTACAGAGTGGCAGTAGGAGAAAACGTGGTCTAAATTCCGTGTAGCAGTTGGCAGGGGGGGGGGTGTCTCTATACTGTATAAGAAACAATGGGTGTGGTCTCCATACTGTGTAAGAAATAGTGGGCGTGGTCTCCATACCATATAAGAAGCAGTGGACGTGGTCTCCAGTAGCAATGGTGAAAGCCGACATTAAATAAAGCTATTTCACACAAAATACTAAGTAACAGCGAATGTGGGCTTGATCGCCATAGTACATAAGTGGCATGGGATCGGTGTAAGTATCAGTGGGTGTGGTCTCCATACAGTAAAAGTCAACGTGGGTATAGTCTCCTTATGGTATAAATAGCACTGGGCGTTGTCTCCAGACTAACAGTACCTGCAGGTGTGGACTTGGTACTGGTCTCCATCCAGTATAAGTAGCAGTGGGTATGGTCTAAATACAGTATGGGTAGCAGTGAACATGAGCGTGGAGGCTATGCGGTATAAGTAGCTGTTGACGCGGGAATGGCCTTCGTATTGTATAAATTGCAGTGAACAGTGGATGTAGTCTCCATACTCTATAAGTAGCAGTGGGTCTGGTCTCCATACTGTATAAGTAACAATGGTGTGGTCTCTATACTGTATAAGTAATCGTGCAGGGGCGGGCGTTTTAAGGTTGATCATGGCGAAGGCTATACTATTTTGAGGGGTCTTTTTCGCTGGGGGGAGGGAGGGAGTGTCTTGATGATTTTTATGCCAATGCAATGACTGCATTCTCATTCAGCAATGGATTCAACATATAACAGTGTATAGAAAAAGATTGTCTCGGACTCCGGGGCCTTTTCCATTGGCCAGAGAGGCCCTTTTGTCAGAAATTGGACCATTTTGCCTTTAGAGCCCCCCTAAGTAGCGTACATTTTCATTTTTATACGCCCACATTGAAATGTGATTGTATGTTGTCGTCGCTTGTGCACACTGTAGGGGCTAAAGTTAATATCCGATAGACTTTAAATTTATACACAGTGTTTAAGGTCATGGGACGAAGAAGCCTATTGTTTTTCAGAGATTTCCAATAATAACTACCAGGTCATGTAACGAAGAAGCCTATTGATTTTCAGAGATTTCCTATAATTAGTGCCAGAGTTATGGCCCTTGATCACTTCAAAAAATGTTGTGGAGGTTCTAGAGACCAGAGTTAATATTCGATTGGCTTTTAATTTATACACAGTGTTTAAGGTCATGTGAAGAAGCCTATAAATTTTCAGCGATTTCCGATAATTAGTGCCAGAGTTATGGCCCTTGATCACTTCAAAAAATCTTGTGGACGCTCTAAAGGCCAAAGTTTATAACCGATTGACTTTAAATTTATACACAGTGTTTAAGGTCATGAGACAAAGAAGCCTAGTGATTTTCAGCGATTTCTAATAATTAGTGCCAGACTTGTGGCCCTTGATTACTTCAAAAAATCTTGTGGATGCTCTAGAGGCCAAAGTTAATATCCGATTGACTTTAAATTTATACACACATTGTTTAAGGTCATGAGACGAAAAAGCCTATTGATTTTCAGCGATTTCTGATAATTACTGACAGAGTTCTGACCCTTGATCACATAAAAAAAACCTGTGGACGCTCTAAAGGCCAAAGTTAATACCTGATTGACTTTAAATACACACACACTGTCTAAGGTCATGAGATGAAGAAGCCTATTGATTTTGAGCGATTTCAAATAATTACTTCCAGAGTTGTCTCCCTTGATCACTTCAAAAAACCTTGTGATGCTATAGAGGGCAAACTTATCATCCGATTGACTTCAGATTGATACACAGAGTTTAAGTATTTTGATTTTCAATGAATTTTGATAACTGAACTGCTAAATCCATGATATTAAATGTTTCCTATACTAATTGTTAGCGTGGGGCAAAACGTTTATAAAAAGCAAACACATTCTAATGATTTTCTGATAATTACATGAGTTGTTACTCTTAATCAGATTTTAGTGTATTAGAAATGTTTCATTACCAAAAAAAGTAAAAATATGCGACAACCCTTGTTGACTGCCCGGACGATTTAGCTACTGTGGGTGTATGTTTCGTTGCCTGACAACCTATCTTTCTCATAGGTTTTCCTCTCGTATTATTTTTCCAATTTCTTTGATTTTTTTTCACAAGGAGGCTGGCGCCCCCAGCACCACCCCAGCCCAGCGCTTCAGCTATAAAACGCCTTTGTAACTGTGGGTGTGGTCTCAATCAATCGGCGTCGAAATTTGCGTAGAGTGTCTCCACTGTCATTCGGCCAAATTCACTAACATGACCAGGCCATAATCAACTCTCGACGCAGTCGCAAGGCTCCAATTTTAAGGAGATTAGAACCCTTCTGCAGTTTAATGATTTAGTAATGTTAAGCCTCGAATAATTAGCACCTTGGTTTCTATCATAAACAATCACTGCCCACGTCTTGACAAAACTACAAACAATGATAACGCCGCTCAGAAGAAAGTAATTTGAAATTTTCAATATATTCAATCTTCGTTATCTATTTTTGAACTATTATAGCCAGAAGGACCAGCTCATCTAAATCTTACACAGTGCATCGTTAAGTATCTTGTACTCCATGTGTCATGTCCATCCTCGTGAGTTTTCTTCGGATTCCTCTTACTGCTAAAGACTCCTACACGCAAGCGAATTATTGAAATTAAATGAATCGTATTTTAGTCCCGAAATGACCTACTTTGTGTCGTGTGGACGTCTCTCTCTCTCTCTCTCTCTCTTCTCTCATCCTATACAATTCTCCGGAACCACCTCGGAATATAAAAAAGTGGTCAAGTATCGGGATAATGAACTTATCGCCCAGACGTACCATTATCGCGTCGTACCGTCATTCCTTTTTCCGGATTTTCTTCTTTTTTTCTAAATTTTCCTTCTTTTTTTTTTTTTTTTTTGCCTTTTGTCTTTTTCGTACATATCATCAACATAATCAATATTTTTTTGGTTTGGAATGATTTCCATACGACAATTAAATCCGCCAGGTTAAGCCCCAGAACCCCTTCGTACCACCAATCTAGGTCTAACTTTGATTGTCTTATAAACGCGTGGATTTACTATCAAATAAAAATTCCGGTTGTCCTTTTGGAATTTCTCCTGACATAAACATAAGATTATTAGCTTACAAAATCCATGTAATGTTGCACAATTGAAACTGCTATTTCTAAACGTTTCGAGTGAAATTTTGATAGGAACAGATTCTCTTTTCGAGAAACTAATTAACACGATTTTCAATTCTTAATATAAAATTTGATTCAATGTTTTAAAATAATGGAGGATCTATGTAATTTAGAGTACGTAATAATAACCTAATATGAAACATGCTGCTAAATTTAGAACATGGATGAATACTTTAGTATAGAGCCAACACGATGGTTTATATCCTGTTCTAGCTAGCTCTCACTCTTTATATGTAAGTAAATATATGTATGTATGTATGTTTGTGTGTATGTCAGGGGGTGGGTGGCCGATTGGTTAACACGCGCACGATGTATCATAAGGCCTGTCATTGAGTCAACTGGCGTGATTTCGAATTCCCGGTTGTAGGTGACAAGGGGTTGGGTCGCCTGTCCAACCTGGCGGGTTTTCTCCTGGCCCTCCGGTTTCCTCTCATTGCTAAAATTACACCATATTATATTAGTCCCGAAATGACCTAGTTTGTGTCGAGTGGACGTTAAACCCCATTTCTCTCTATGTATGTATGTAATGTAATGTAATGTTTGTATATGTATGTGGATCCACGGTGGCTCAGTCAGTAAGATAGTTAGCTATATTGCCAACGATATATATTATTCGAAAAATATTCCATTATGTATTGTTTAATGGTCGAGCGCGGTCATTGAGTCAACTGGCGTGATTTCGAATTCCCGGTTGTAGGTGACAAGGGGTTGGGTCGCCTGTCCAACCTGGCGGGTTTTCTCCTGGCCCTCCGGTTTCCTCTCATTGCTAAAATTACACCATATTATATTAGTCCCGAAATGACCTAGTTTGTGTCGAGTGGACGTTAAACCCCATTTCTCTCTATGTATGTATGTAATGTAATGTAATGTTTGTATATGTATGTGGATCCACGGTGGCTCAGTCAGTAAGACAGTTAGCTATATTGCCAATGATATATTATTCGATAAATATGCCATTATGTATTGTTTAATGGTCGAGCGCGAGACATTAAGTAATATACAAGAGGGCCGATATATTACTCAATGTCTTAAGCTCGAGACCATTAAACCAGAGACAGTGCGCTTTTTTTACTACTGAAAGTGCCTTTCAACTAGCTTTTTTGCTCGATTTTGAGGCTCTTCCTGTACGATTTCCGAACGTTTAGACGAAAATATCAGCCAAATAGCTCTTGAATTGGCTAGAGAGGCAAGGAAATGACGGATAATTTTCTTGGGGCCCCCATCTCCTCTCAGCGGCGTGCCCCGTCTCCGCGGTCAGTGCACTCATTTTGCGGCGCCCCACCCCCTTTTCAAATTTCCTAGATCCGCCCCTGTAAACAACTTTAAATACATGTGTAACAGGGTCATATTTTGGGACTCTGTCAATTTTGTTGAAGAATGTCCTGGTCAGTGTCTTGATTATTGGAAGTTTTGGATTAGTGAGTTTATAGTTTTGGTTGTAAGATAATGTAAATTCGTTTAAATGTTTTTGGGGATGGATTTTCAGTTGTATGGGTCTGGAATTGTATTGTCCGGATTATGGTGTTTTATTTTAGTGGTTGAAATGTTTTAGTTCTTTTATGGGTTTAGTTTTAATATTTTTTGGTATAGTTGAAAGGATAACTCGTTGGACTCTTTATAGTTCTGAAGGCGGTCTCTTTCTGAAATATTGTTTATCAGGTGATTAGTAATTCTTTGTCCTGGTTGGTTATTCAGAAGTTTAGCTGGGATAAAACTAAATTACACGCATGCATCAGTACCACATGTTACAGATTTAGTGAAGGTCAATACCGGCTCTTTTCCACAAATGAGTAAGCTATTTAATTTAACTTTCTTGTAATAGATGACTGTGCAAGTGGACTGTGAGTTTCATGAGTGTTTCATATATAATTATATATGTAATTCAAATACTGTAAGGTAAAAATTGTAGGATGTGTAGCCAATAGAACTGTTGGTTGCGAATATATGGATAATGGCAACTATTGTATTTTCAGGGCCAACTTGTCAAGCATAAATGTATTTTGTGTTATAGTTATGTGTAGTACCAACAGAAATGGTGTTTAATGGTTATGGTGAATTGAAATACATGTAGATCAACCAACATCGACTACGCTCTTACGCGTGTTATTAATTGTTTTAACTGTATCATGTGTAATTTGTGGATTATATAAACTTATTTAAACATTATATTGTGTTATCAATCAAGAAATCTATTGTCCCGAACTAAGCAGGTTCAATCTACCAACTTTACCACACCATTGCAGGTGATGGAAAGGGTAGGTCTGCAATAATGGAGCCCCCAGGGAGGAGTAGATTTTCTTGGTTGTAACAGTAACATGTTGAACTGTTTAGTTTTCAATTAACTTATCGTTAGACTTTAAAGTGAATCCGTTGGCGTTTAATTACTGACATTCAAATTTATGTGCACATTTATCATCAAGCTTGAATTCTCGTGACTTTGTGACCGTGTTTAACCACTGGAACTGAAATAACAGATTCTGTATGAAGATTGGAACTGTGTAACAGTGAATATTGAACATTAATATTATGAACTATTGATTAATTTAGTGTTAATTTGTTTGTTTTCATTTATTTTTAGTGTCGGTTAACCTGGTATGTATGGTTGTAAGTATGGATGTTGACAGTACTAATAAATAAATAGGTCAAGTTTAAATAAGTTAGGGCATAAAATTACGTAACTACTGATAACCTTAGAACATCATTCAATACACATTGCATTATACTAAAATATATAACAGTTATCCCAGTAACACACTATAACTTGTATTGTCTTTATTTTATCAACAGTGGAGTTTTGTTTTTGTAGAGTTTAGAGTAGTTTGGTCAGTTGATTGGTTTGAATATGTCGGAGGAAGAAGTTGTGGTCTTGGGTAACACACTAAGAAAGTTGGGTCTTTTTCCAAAGCGTATAGGTAAGACTGAAGATGACGTTTCTGAGTGGATGGAAGATGTTTTGAAATCTAAAGGTAAGTGGCCGGTTAAATCGGATGATGAAACAGTCGTCTACTAAATCAAGACCACCAGTTAATCCGATGCCGAAGTTGTCAATGTTTTATGGTGAACCAGGAAAAGGTGAAGTTAGTTACGACCTTTGGAGATACGAAGTAGATTGTTTAATTTCAGAAGGTGTATATGATAACCATGTAATACTGTTGGCTATTCGCCGATCACTTAAAGGGGAGGCCGGTAAGGTTATAATGCGGTTAGGTCCGCATGTTGATGTTAAAACTGTCTTAGCCAAATTGCATAGTGTTTACGGTACATGTGAAGAAGCAGAATCTTTAATCGGACTCTTTTACAGTGCTAAACAATATCCATCTGAAACGGTTACAGATTGGGCATGCCGGTTAGAAGATATATTCGCAAGAGTAACTCGAGAGGGTAGTCCAGATCCTAAAGAATCCGATGAGACATTAAGGAATGTATTTTGGCGTGGATTGTTGCCACACTTACGTGATTTGTCTGCTCACAAATATGATAAATCAACAAGTTTCGACACACTACGTGTTCAACTTCGCCGTATAGAGCATGATGTTAACCAACGAAACTTATCAGCGAGTACCGCTACTTCGAAGCCAAATCCTTTTAACATGATACATACAAAGTCTTCTAATTCTGAATTTCAGGAACTTAAAGGGATAGTTCACAGTATTTCTTCACAAGTTAGTGGATTGAAGGATCAAGTTTCGCAATTAGCTTATAAAGTTGACAGACCTAATGTTCCACGATGGCAGTCACAAGGAAATGATTCAAGAGGTGAGATGTCAAATAATTTTAGTAGTAATAACCGGGATATTCGGCGTAGTAGTCAAGGACCGGGACCCAAGTGTTGGGCTTGTGGTCAGTACGGTCATATTAGGTTGGGTTGCAGAGCAGCATTTAACCAGAATCGTTCTTTAAACGTTCACAACCTCAGGCCAAGGGAAGCGCCCTGGGGTACTCCACGCAGAGACTTCCCAGAGCGACGTTGAAATCGAATTTTGTAGTTGGTGAACCTAATGAAGCCAATGTTAAAGTTGAGGGAAATTGTTGTACTGCACTTTTAGATACTGGATCAACTGTGTCTACTGTAAGTGAAGAGTTATATAATTCTAAATTAAAACATTTACCTTTACAACCGCTTAAAACTATGTTGGATATAGAATGTGCTGATGGTAAACCACTGCCGTATAAAGGATATATTGAAGCAGATTTACAGTTTTCAGAATTGACAGATGAAATAATAACTTGTATTTTATTAGTAGTTCCGGTGAGTAGATATAATTCATTGGTTCCGGTTTTACTTGGAACAAATGTATTGAGTCTTCTGATGAAACAATGTAAAGATGAACATGGGAAATCTTTTCTCCAAAAAGCGAAATTAACCACTTCCTGGTATTTATCTTTTCGTAGTATGGATTTATCAGAAAAAGAATTAGTCAAACGAGATTTCAGTTTAGGAATAGTGAAAAGTGCTTCGGTCGATAGGATACTAGTTCGTCCAAATTCTCGTATAACGTTACCATGTTATGTTGATAAAAAGTTAAGATACCCGAAGGTGTCGGTGATGGTACACCCATGTCAACGTTCCAGTATTTCATCTGATTTAGATGTTTCTCCATCCATAATGATGTATGATTACAATAATACAGATTATATTTCAGTTAACGTTTCAAATGTGTCTACAAATACTATTGTTATTTCACCCAAAGCTATTGTGTGTGAACTACAGCCGGTAAATATTGAAGATAATGAAGTTACTTCAGATGGATCCAATGCCTCGATCTTAAATAAAGTAGAAATTGACGAAAGCGATTTATCAGAGGAAGAGATAATTCAAGGTAAGAACCTGTTGTTGAGTTTTGACGATATTTTCGCACATAATGATCTGGATTTGGGACATACATCCAGAGTACAACACAGAATTGAACTTATAGATGAACAACCGTTTAAGCAACGGCACCGCCGTATACCTCCATCGATGTTTACTGAAGTAAAAGATCATTTAAAGCAGTTGTTAGCATGTGGTGTTATAAGAAATTCACATAGTCCATGGGCATCAAACGTGGTACTTTGTCGTAGAAAGAACGGTAAATTACGCATGTGCACTGATTTCAGACAATTGAATAATAGAACGATCAAGGATTCGTACGCTCTTCCTAGAATTGATGAGTTATTGGATCATTTAGCAGGTAACAAATTTTATTCAAAATTAGATATGAAGTCCGGATATTATCAGGTCGAAGTTGCCGAAGAACATAAGGAGCGTACCGCTTTCACAATTGGTCCGCTTGGTTTTTATGAGTATAACAGACTCCCTTTTGGTCTTTGTAATTCTCCCGCGACGTTTCAAAGACTTTTAGAAGATTGCTTAGGAGATCTTCATTTGACGATATGCGTAGTGTATATTGATGATTTGATTATTTTTGCAGATTCATTCGAGGGGCATCTACAACGCTTAAATAAGGTTTTAGAGCGTTTACGTCAGTGTAATTTAAAATTAGCACCTGATAAATGTAGTTTCTTTAAAAGACGGGTAAACTATGTCGGACTCTTTAAAAGACGGGTAAACTATGTCGGACATGTTATCTCCGAAGCGGGTATTGAACCAGATCCAGAGAAAATTGAGGTGATCCAAAAATGGCCGCGCCCATTGAATTCTGTCGAGGTACGAAAATTTCTTGGATTTGCTGGTTATCGTCGTTTTGTGAAAGATTTTTCAAAAATATCAAAACCTTTATCTATTTTGATGCCCACAACTGGTAAGAAAAATAAAAGTAATGTTTCCGTCAAGTGGAAGTGGGATATTGAGCAGTGGGATATTGTAGTTCTCCAATTCTTACAAGCTGTGACTATACGTTACCATTCGTTTTACATATCGACGCTTGTCAAACTGGTCTGGGTGCAGTTCTTTATCAGAAACGAGATAATTTATTAAAAGTTGTGGCTTACGCGAGCAGAAGTGTGAATAAATCGGAACAAAATTATTCTGCTCATAAATTGGAATTTTTAGGGTTAAAATGGGCCGTTACAGAAAAGTTTCATGATTATTTGTATGGGAACAAGTTTGTTGTGTATACCGACAATAATCCATTAACCTATATTTTGACTTCTGCTAAATTAGATGCAACAGGTCATAGATGGCTCGCCGCTCTTTCTGCGTATGATTTTGAAATAAAATACAGACCCGGGAAAAATAATTTGGACGCCGATTTATTGTCAAGATTACATAAAGAATCGGAATATATTTCACATGAACAGGTACATGTAATTTGTAATTCTATTCAGCCAAGTAATTATGCCGAATGTTTAAGTATATCACCAGAATTAGTGCCGGAGGTAAATTTAGGTCTAAATGGTATGACACCACGTGATTGGAGAAAGGAACAAGCGAAAGATGCCTCGATATTGTCTATTCTTAAATATTTAAGGTCGGGAATAAAGCCATTTGACAAGGAGTTCAACAAAGAGGTCCAAGTATTATGTCGTCGTCTAGAACACTTAAAGCTGAATCAGGGAGTTTTATATCGATCTGTGGAATATGAAGGGGAGATAATTGAACAACTCGTACTTCCAGGTCATTATAGGAAATTAGCATTTCAGGCTCTTCACGATGATCTTGGTCACATGGGTAGAGATAGAACTATGGTATTGATGAGGGAACGATTTTATTGGCCTGGTATGGCAAGTGATGTTGAACTTTGGATCAAGAATTGTGAACGTTGTTTAAGACGAAAATCTCCTACAAATATCCGAGCCCCTTTGGTGAATATAGAAACTACTCACCCCCTTGAAGTTGTTGCGATGGATTTTCTAACACTAGAGCCATCTAAAGGTAATTATCAGTATATTCTAGTTATTACAGATCTGTTCACAAAATATGCTCAAGCAATACCTACGCGGAATATGACAGCTCGTACAACGGCTGAAGTATTTTTCAATAATTTTATTGTTCATTATGGTTTACCAAGTCGGATACATTCTGATCAAGGAGCTAATTTTGAGAGTAAAATTATTAAAGAATTATGTAGTTTAGTAGGTATGGATAAATCCCGCACCACAGCTTATCACCCGATGGGTAATGGGCAGTGTGAAAGATTTAATCGGACACTTTTGAATATGCTGGGTACACTTACGCCGGAGAAGAAAAATGATTGGAAAATACAAGTAGCACCTCTTGTACATGCATATAATTGCACACGACATGAAACCACTGGATTTTCACCCTTCTATTTAATGTTTGGACGCCACCCTCGTCTTCCAATAGATTTAGCGTTTGGAGTGAGACGAGAAGTGTCTAATGTGTCATTACATTCGTATGTAAAAGCGTTAAAGGAACATTTACAACGTTCTTATGAATTAGCGATTAAATCATCAGAGAATTGTAAAGAAAAACAGAAGACAAAATATGATCGGAAAGTTAAAGGTATTCGTCTTGATATTGGTGATCGTGTTTTAGTACGTACTTTAGCATTTCAAGGAAAACACAAATTAGCTGATCGATGGGAACCTGGCGTTTACATTGTTGAGGATCAACCTAATTTGGAAATTCCTGTTTTTGTGGTCAGACCAGAGTCTGGGCGTGGACGATCGCGTACTTTACATCGAAATAATTTGTTATCAATCAATAGCGTTGAACCCGTGTATTTTCCGACTCCAAAACCGAGAAAGCGAAAAATAGTAATTGAGCCTAAAGTAGCTGCGGAGAAATGTGTTGAATTAGATTCAAGTTCTGATGAAGAATTTAGTTATGTGGAAGCCAATGATCCTGTAAATGAGAATTACCCGGAGGTTATTCTTGCGGGAGGAGGGGAAGGTGATCATGAAATTATCGAGGATATTGTTGAGGGGGATCACAATACCGAGATATTTCATGGGGTATCTAATGACGCATCTGTAAGTAATGAAAATACTGAGGTAAAATCAATTGAAGTTAATGTTTCAGGTGACGCCGTGGATAATAATCCAAGTCCTCTACCGGCAGATGTTTCTATTGAAACAAGACCTCGCCGAACATGTAACCAACCTCAATGGATGCAGAGTGGTGATTTTGTTATGGCTCAAATTAATAATCCGTCAGATTGGTATGAGAAAGCTAACTATATTCATTCATTACATCTTTCAGGTTCTTTAAGCAAAATGGCTCCAGAGGTTAGTACGGCATTGTTGTCGTTAATTACCGGTAAGTAAATGACGGGACGTCATTTTTACGGTGGGGGGAAGTATGTAACAGGGTCATATTTTGGGACTCTGTCAATTTTGGTGAAGAATGTCCTGGTCAGTGTCTTGATTATTGGAAGTTTTGGATTAGTGAGTTTATAGTTTTGGTTGTAAGATAATGTAAATTCGTTTAAATGTTTTTGGGGATGGATTTTCAGTTGTATGGGTCTGGAATTGTATTGTCCGGATTATGGTGTTTTATTTTAGTGGTTGAAATGTTTTAGTTCTTTTATGGGTTTAGTTTTAATATTTTTTGGTATAGTTGAAAGGATAACTCGTTGGACTCTTTATAGTTCTGAAGGTGGTCTCTTTCTGAAATATTGTTTATCAGGTGATTAGTAATTCTTTGTCCTGGTTGGTTATTCAGAAGTTTAGCTGGGATAAAACTAAATTACACGCATGCATCAGTACCACATGTTACAGATTTAGTGAAGGTCAATACCGGCTCTTTTCCACAAATGAGTAAGCTATTTAATTTAACTTTCTTGTAATAGATGACTGTGCAAGTGGACTGTGAGTTTCATGAGTGTTTCATATATAATTACATATGTAATTCAAATACTGTAAGGTAAAAATTCTAGGATGTGTAGCCAATAGAACTGTTGGTTACGAATATATGGATAATGGCAACTATTGTATTTTCAGGGCCAACTTGTCAAGCATAAATGTATTTTGTGTTATAGTTATGTGTAGTACCAACAGAAATGGTGTTTAATGGTTATGGTGAATTGAAATACATGTAGATCAACCAACATCGACTACGCTCTTACGCGTGTTATTAATTGTTTTAACTGTATCATGTGTAATTTGTGGATTATATAAACTTATTTAAACATTATATTGTGTTATCAATCAAGAAATCTATTGTCCCGAACTAAGCAGGTTCAATCTACCAACTTTACCACACCATTGCAGGTGATGGAAAGGGTAGGTCTGCAATACATGTACAGACACTTGCATGTGCTTTTACAGTGAAATGTCACACGAATCCAATACTAATTAAATTATTGTATGTATGTGTGTATATATTTTTAAACTGTAAATATCCCGTGATGTTATTCTTGTAGAATGAAAATAAAATAATTATGTATTTCGTATATTTTGTGAATAGTATATCTACAAGAGCGCCAGTGTACACTCGGCAAACCTCAGCAGATTCCAGTACCCTCGACTGTATGACGAAGTCCTCCATTTGATCTACTTTCAATTTCCCCGATTACCAAGGGGGTTGCCCATGACGACGCCTTTGAAGAATGTTTTATCTCACAAAAAGTTTTCAAGGTTTAAAGCTGTTTTCTTTCGAGCTTATCCGATTTTCTTTAGACAGGACGGGGGTTGGGATGGCCTAGTGGTTTAGAGTGCCGCGCTTCGACCTCTAGCTAGCCGGTCACCTCTGGCTTGCGCCTGTGGTTTCGAGCCCTGGTGTGAGCGTATGTGGCATGGAGATAGGGTCGCCTTCTTAACCCCGTGGGTTTCCTCCGGGCACTCCGTTTTCCTCCCACTGCTAAAGACCTCTAATAAAATTTTTAAAAAACCCATATGTTAGTCCCGAAATGACCTAGTTTGTGTTGAGTGGATGTTAAACCCCATTTCTCTCTCTTTCTCTTAGACAAGGACAAGATTGCACTGAAAATTTGATGGACGCAATTTTGAGAACTTCTTTCAAAAAGCGGCAAGTTTTCCTAATAAGTAAGCCGGCGCCGCATATCAATGGTGTAGGCGTAGGCATAGAAATATATATATTTCTATGGGCGTAGGTACATATCACTTACCGCCATACAGCCTTTGCTAGATGTACGTTTCGGAATCTGCCGAGGTTTGCCGAGTGGGCCAGTGTACGATCGCTGCGTTGGCCGAGAAAGTTTATCGGGATTTTCTGGTGTGATTCCCTCTTGTCAATGGCACAGAACAGAGGACAAGGGACAACGACAGTCGGATGGGACTAAAACCCCAAGAATTGAACATGAGAAAAATCAGCACTTTTAATCAATGCTGTTTAGTGAAATGGGAATAAGCGGCGGAGCTTTCATACGAGTACAGTAGAACTTGCTCGGGCGTGCACTCCTAATCAGCGAACACTTGCTTCAACGAGCACCAAAAAATCCCCCCGAGCGATTATTAAGTAATTTAACCTCTACTAAACACGCACCTGTTCAACGCGTGCAACGGGCACCACGATTAATTCCCTCCGTAAAAATTCTACTGTTTCAACGGTCACTCCTCTAACAAAACATCGCCCATTCAACGGCCATTGTTGAATGATACCATCTTGTCGTTCTTTCTTTGAAACAATCCCGCTAATCCCGTGAGTAGTAGTTAATTAACTGGACCCCCACTGATCAGGTAAAAACAAATGCAAAAATAACAATCAACCCGGGATTATCTGTTAATTAATCTTTTGTTTTATTAACACTTAACGGAACATTATTTGATACTGATTGAATAAAATGAAAGTACCGAGTTTTTTCCATTGCAACTTTGTTGTTAGACGTTTTAGCGCCCCCTATAATATTACATACAGAGTTACACCCCCTGTAAATCGGTGATAAAATCAGCGATGGATTTTTTGTTGATGTGCTTTTTTTGATAAAATAAAATTAATTCATCGATTTGCTTCACAAAAATGGATAAATATTATCGAATGCATCACAATGGTAGACAGTAGTATCGAAGGTTGGTACACAATGACAAGTTTACAGAAGTTATGTTCGAGATTTGAGTAAAGAATTTTCGTTCGGCGCAAGATTCAACGGCGCTCAAATTTATCAATGCAAGTATTGATGTTCGCTCCCAATGCACCCAAGCGTAATTAATTTATGTCAGCACAAAAAGCGCCGAGATTTTATTTAGTGGTCGCGTAATCGCTAAAATAGTTGGGGTGGGAAATTCTCAAATTCACGGCATTTTGAAACGCTTTTAGACGCTATGAGTATGATGAAAGTAAAAGAAATATTGGAGGCCAGAGACCCAGTATTACTAAACAAACACGTATACGCGACTACTTTGAATTCACAATAGATAAAAAGTACATGTATTGTTATTGTTATACTACATGAATAAAACAATATATGCAATCTATATCTTTATTTTTTGTGGGAGGGGTTGGGGCAATATTGGATACCTCTAGTCAAAGAGCACCTCCATTAAGAAAGCATTTTTGAATTTCCCTTGGGTGCTTGCTTAATACAAGTTCTACTGTATATGAATATAAACATTGCACACTGAACTACTTTAGTCTTAAGTTCAATAACTCTGATGTGGATCTTTATCAGTGAGAGGAAACCGGGCGATCCGCAGAGAACCCACGAGGTTGTCACGTTAAAGGAGGGAATCGAATCCACGCCACTAGCCTCAAAGAGAGACCTTCTGTTTTCGCGAGCATGCTTTAAATCATCAGACTCCATACCATTGCATATTATACCCCTATATATAAAAAACTTGAGTTTTTTGTGGAATTTAGTCAGAATTTGCAGTCAAAACCGCATGTGTTGCAAGCATTCTGCCAACATGGGTTCCATTAAAAAACGAACATGTGAGTAATGCAACTCAATCTCTCGGCAGACGAGATGTCCCGATACAACAACCAATGCCGACAGGTGGATATGGCGATTCTCGATTTTGCGAAAGTTTTCGACAAGGTACCACATCGCAGACTGGCGGAGAAGATGCCGTACTACGGGATCCGTAACAATACCTTGTCATAGGTTAGCAGCTTCCTTATAGGACGCCTACAACAAGTGATGGTAGACGGCGAAACATCCAACTTATCCCATGTCACATCCGGTGTACCACAAGGTAAAGTGCTTGGGCCGAGGTTGTTTTACCTGTTTATAAACGACACAGAGTCCAATATATCCTTTTCTGCTATACACCTATTCCCTGAGTAACACCTGACAGATGCAGTTTAATGTTAACACAATGTGCAGTCATGAATTTATCAACAAAAAGGAAAGTTTCCCACTTTGATGACTAAATGGAAAGTACATCGTTGGAAAACATCCAGGCATATCCAAGAACTATATCTGTCTATCGCAGGTGTTTCTTCAGCCGTTAAATGCTATCTATGTTAACGTACCAAGACAATAATCAAGTCTCAATGCCATCGGATACCTGCGATATTTAGTGGATTCAAATACGTTTTCTGGTCGATGCAGGTATCGTTAGCATATGTAACCTAGCCTTTGTTTACAATAACAACAATAGCAGTAATGACGATCAGGTCTGGCCTATTATTCTATCGATAATATCAAGACTGGGAGTGAAGTAATTTGACTGGAATTTCATGCATTCTCTTTTCAGTGTCTATTTTGTAACTGTTATAGTGAGACCTACCAGCTCTTTACCTATTGACGCTTTAATATAAATCAGTGTAACAGTTTTGAGGGAAATATTGTATTTGCCACGTTGGCTCACTAACCAGGACGTTCAGGGGTTCTATAACAGTGGGAGGGTGGGGGTGCGCACGCTGTATCATACGGCCTGCCATTGAGCCAACTGGTGTGGTTTCGAACCCCGGGTTGTACATGGCAAGGAGTAGGCTCGCCTGTCAACTTCGTGGGTTTTCTTCGGGTACTCCGGTTTCCTCCCACTGCTAAAAGACCCCTACGCGCAAGCGAATTATTGAAATAAAATAAAACCATATGTTAGTCCCGAAATGACCTAGTTTGTGTTGAGTGGGCGCTACATCCCATTTCTCTGTCTGTCTCTCGATCCCAGTGTTGGACAAGAAACTTATATCGGGGTTTTCCAGAGTGATTTCCCCTTATTAGTTGTCAGTCAGGCATGGTTGAAGGATTGACAAGAGCAGTGCCCTGTTGTCTATGGTGTATGTCCGTCTTCATTAGCCCAGTCGAGGAAGCAAAGCTGGGCTACAAACCACATGTCGTTTTATTTAATTTCATTACTATTTTTTTTTTTTTTTTTCTTTTTGGAAGTTTTAATTAAATATACATTATGGGAGATTAGATAAAGAGCTGGCAGTTCTCACTATACTAGTTAAAAGCTAGATAGTGTAAAGGGAATTTGCTAAAACGTTTAGTCAACTTGATCCACTTTAAATAAATCGAGGTTTTAGTGATTGAGCCTAGCCTCGATCATCATTACTAAAATCGGTACGATAAAAAACATAGTCTCGAATTAAGTCGAATATCAAATTTTTTATTTAATTATTAATGGACGTTAAGTGGCAGATAGGTTTGTATCCAGTTAATATCGCTGGCTAGCGAAGCTATCGAGAGTTGATTATGGTCTGGATACGTTAATTAGTGTCTATTAATAATTTAATTTAGATAAAATGTCAGGCCTAAAGAAAGACCCGCAATAACCCGATTTAGCTCTTGAATAATGTATGTTTAATGTAAACCTTTATAGATCAGATAAACATATAAATATCTTATCACTAAGTAGATCACGTGTCAAATTCATAAACACGCCTCTTTTTTATATCCATCAAATATAAAACATTAAATATTTTTCACACATTACACGATGCACACCAATATTTTAAAACTTCTATCATAATTGTAGACATATTATTAATAAATGTTATTATAACCGCCAGGTCTGTCGTAACACTGTGTATTTTTATAATCAGGGTTTATAGGTGTAGCGATGTCCTATTCTGTAATCAGTGAAAATTTTCATTAGGTTTAGCAAACATTTATAATGAATTGACAATGATTATGAAATTGTCATGGTACGCAGGGATGAGTGAAAATCGATGGGAGCGCACTCGTTTGTCGAAATTGTGAGCATTGTCTAGCAGAAGGCTACCTGTGTACCAGTGAGCTGTAGATGTGTATCTGATGGCATAGACCCTGGCTTTATCCACCATCCTATACCTTGACCATGACTTTTATTCATGTACCGTAATAACTCTTTTATAAGTTTAAATGGCTTGCATTCCCGGATAGACCCCAACAGAGTTTCGTGTGATAAGACATATCTCAAACCCCGAAGAAGGATTTCTCGGGCCATCAAGTAATATCTTTTAAAGCCAAGTGCCCCCGTACTGAAATGTCCCCCCCCCCGCCAGTGAAGCTAATATCTTTAAGTTGCGGGGGGCATCATTGGTGGTTAGGGTTGGTGTAAATTAAGTCACCCTCTCTGCCCCTGCCCCTGGTCCCACCACTCCTCTTCGTGATCCCATCATCTTTCCACCTCTCCTCCTCGCGACCCCATCACCTTCGCACGTGTTGGTGCAGTATGTTTTGTTTTATGTCAGAATTTCTCATCAACCTCAACTTAGAAAACGCAAAGCTCATGACGATATAGTGTCGGAAAAGGTGATGAGGAAGAAGATGAACATCCAGTTGAACCGCAATCTCAACCTTACTCACTCGATACTCCTGGCACTGCTGCTGACGACTTGGCTGCGACATATATATATATGTACAAGGGCAAACCCAAACTGATCCCGCAGTGAATATTCGCTTGGCCGCTATAATTCGTAAGTAATTCTCTGTAAAACAGATTGGGGCAAACCCCCTCAAAATGAACGCGCTAATGAAAAAATATACAGCTCTAGATAAATTACCATGACAACTAAGAATGATGAAAATGACACTGGTTTCAAAATGCACAATGTTCAAAACACGATCAAATCAGATAATATGTCACAGTTTTTTCTATTCTCAAGTTGCGCTTTATGAACCTAATGTAAAGCGAAAGTAAACATTATATTCATATTCTAGTTTCAGTTTCATTATCCCATCAGAGGCACAAACGTTATAAGCTTTTAAGGACTCCAAACCCCATTTATTTATTCATTCATTCGTGCATTCATAATAACTGTGGTTAACCAATCCTTAGCAGGTAAAATAGGACACACATATGTGACATGACGTCACAGCTTGATCTAATTCTTAGAAGCCAAAACTCGTCTGTTCACGTTTTAGTTTCGGAAATAAAATAGTTACCTGTATGGTGTAATAAAGAGTGTTAATTATCGACGAGAATTCATACAATATTCAACACATATCATTTTAAATAAATTACTGAAATTTAAATATTTCATCAAAATTTAATAACCAACATTTAGAAATAGCAGTTTACATTTTGGGTGATTACATGGAGATTTGAAGTTAATAATCTTGTGTTTATGTCTGAAAGAATTTCAAAATGATCACCAGAATTTTATTTGGTGGTATATCGACGCCTTTATAAGGAGACCAAAATCATGATTAGATTGGTGGTACGAAGGGCTTGCTGGGTTCTATCCCAGTCTGTCATTGTCATGGCTAAGTCAATCGGACAAAAAAAATCATAAAAATAACGAAAAATGGCGATTCATTGTTGCATGTATTTCATAGTGTTCTTTGTTCCATGCATTTCATCCTTCTAGCCAATCAAAAAAAAATATAACCTATGTAAATATATATAATAAGTCACAAAAATAAGAAAAGTTTGATGGAAGCCATGACGTGAGCAATGACAGGGCTGGGTAAGTAATTCGCTATCCTAAATGCTGGACCACCTTTTAAACAACCTGGAATTAAAAAAGGAATCTTATAATATCATCTTGTCATCTGGCGTACCCCAAGGCTCCGCCCTTGGCCTCTCTCTGTATAGATTCTGTATAGATGTATGCACGTAATTCTGTCAATTTATATGATAAAAGTATGAATGTAAATGATGATTTATGGCTTACACGAATCAAATCATATTGTATGTTATGGATCAAGAAACTAATCTCTGCTTTGCTTTTAATCAATGCAGACTAGTCGTCGTGTTTACTCATAGTCTAGTTCCATCTTTGGTGTACGGTGTCGATATTCAAATAGACATTCTGTAATATCTTTACATTGATAATATGTCATAGGTATTTAGTTACTGGATAAAGAAATATAACACAGCTACTTATTTACTTGGGCGACTTTTCGAAGGGTTTTCACTCAACATTAAAAAGTTTTCCATACGTATGTGTTATAGTATATTGCTTTATCCAGTTCCTTGTGTCTAATATGTCATCTAAATTATATATTAGATATTTATTAACTTACCAAGACCAATGCCATCCGGATGCCTGCGATATTTAGTGGATTCAAATATATTTTCTGATGGATGCTTGTCCCGTAAAAATGGATAATCGAGACTTTTTTTATCATCATAACAACGGTGGTAATGACAATCGATGTTTGCACATAATTTTATTGCTAACTCAATGCTATGGCTAATTTGACCGAAATTTACAGCATTCTCTTTCCAATATCTTATTTGTAACTATTATAGTGAGAACTGTCAGCTTTTTATCTAAAAGTTGCTTTAATATAAATCAGTATAACAGTTTTGAGGGGTCGATTTAGGTATTCGTCAGGTATCGAAGGTGACGTTGATCTTGGATCCAGAAAGGTGCCGCGGTGGCTCACTAACCAGGACGTTAACGGGTTCGAACCCGGTGTTGGACAAGGAACTTATATGGGGGTTTCCGGAGTGACTCTCCCTTGTTAGTTGTAAGTGGCGGACGGATTGGCAAGGGCAGCGTCATACAGGCATGGTTAAAGGATTGGCAAGGACAGCGTCTTGTTGTCTATGGTGTACGCCCGTCTTCTAGATAACAACCTCATCTCTAAACCCTCCGTGTTTCGAGATGAGAGATGGTCCTATTAGTTCCACGTAACAAAGCCGAACGCGAATCACACTCGCAAAAAGTAAGCAAAATTGACAATATTTTTCATCAAAACAACGATTGATTATTGTTATTTATAATATTTCTGCCACATCCAACTACAATTAGGCAGATAATCCTACCAGACACGGGTACAAATCCCCTCTTTTTAAATCTTAGCGATAGTAGATTGCTTTTTCCGACATTTTAAATTTACGTTATACACATAAAACAACGCTAGATTTACTTTATGGTCAGTATTTGCTGATAAATGAATGTTGTTTCAGCAGATGAGGCTAAGTATGTGTAATTAGTAGTAATAGTATAAATTTAACTTATTTTAAACATGGCACAAACATTAATAAAGAAATTGAGCTTGTCACTTGTAACTAAATGCATCCTATCGTAGCTAAAAACAAGCACATCAATATATCTCAACGTTTTTAACTACGTTCTCGCAGCTAGCCCATCTTCATGCGCAGTCGATGAAGCAAAGCTCAGGGGCGGATCGAGGAATTTTAGCTGATGGGGTTTTGCCAGGATTCTGTTACGGAAATCTGCCATCATCGTCTCTAAATTACATAGGCATACATACAAATTGAGCTTTTTAAACA
Organism: Patella caerulea; assembly: GCA_036850965.1. NCBI lineage: Eukaryota > Metazoa > Mollusca > Gastropoda > Patellidae > Patella > Patella caerulea. Next base: position 31,594,181 of record JAZGQO010000015.1, on the reverse strand, counting down.
GAGAAATCATTTTTATACTGATGTAGGATCACTTCGTGATGTAATTTCATTGATGCAAGGCATTATTTTTTTTTGTGTAGCTGAGCGGGGGGGGGGGGGGGGGTGCTGGATCCGCCCATGAAGCTGGGTGTGTTAAACCTCATATTTTTTTCCAATTCATAATTTGTTGTAGTATTAAAGCCCCAATAACACTCTTGTTGTAACTGAAAAATATGTCCCAATCTTCACTCTGGTCAACAAATCGTATTATTTTACAATATTCCAATTAAATGATAATATAAATTTCATCTTAACACACCTATTTTAAAAAATTGGAAAAATTCAACCAATTGATTTGAAAAGTCTAACGTAAACCTTTTCAAATGTGGCTTGGATTTTAAAATATTTTAGAACCCTCTGGACAAGTAAAATAGGTTGTAATGGATAATTTACACAACAGGTAGGACATTTAAACATCTAGTACTTAGAATAAGGGTATTATTTATTTTCTGGAGCTACCAAGCCAGCAAGAATGTTATTGTCCCTTTAACCACTTTTTGATACATTTTTACTTTTCAGGATGTGATGGGGCTTTGGGTGGCCACATGTTTCACCATAAGGTCTGTCGTAGGGTCAAGCGGTGTGGTTTCGATTCCTACAAGTACATGTAGTAGGGTCGTCTGTCAGTCTTGTGGAAATAAAATTTAAAATTGAACCATATTTAAGTCCCAAATTGACCTAGTTTGTGTTGAGTGAACGTTAAACCTCATTTTTCTTTAACACTTTTATTCTTCAAGACACGTCTTTACCAAATAAACGTGAATCAATATTTACGACAGCACTATATTCTGATCTCAAGGGTATTATTTATTTTCTGGAGCTACCAAGCCAGCAAGAATGTTATTGTCCCTTTAATTAAATGTAAACCTTTATGAACACAGTTCACCATTTCTACGCCATCACCCAAGGCGAAAGTTATTTTTAGTCTCCGCGTTCCAGCGAATATTACGGGAAAAGTTAGAGACGAGAATTAACATTAAAGTCAATGTGAGAAATCAGTGAGTATCCTTATAGATCAGACAACAATATCTTATCAAGAAATACATGACATGTTGGGAGAAGGCGGGCATGTTATCAGTGGTGTAAAATTCATAAACACGCCTCTTTCTTACATCCATCAAATGTAAAACATTAAGTATCATTTAAAAAATACATGATACAGGTAGGATTTTAAAACTTCTATCATAATTGTAAACATATTATTAATCACTGATACTGTGAACGCCAGATTTGTCGTAACACTGTGTATTTTTATAATCAGGGTTTATAGGTATTGTAAAATCCTATTTTCTAATCAGTGAAAACTTTCATTTGGTTTAGCAAACATTTATAATGAATTGAAAATTCTATCTAAGTTGTCATGGTACGCTGGGATGAATGGAAATTGCTGACAATCTAAACAAGTTCGGAGCGCTCCGAACCTGGTAGAAGTTGCTGGGCTTTCAATGGCCATACAAAGGCAATCGTATACCTCATATACGTCCAGTAGATTGCCAGAACCACCATCATATACCTTAACTACGACTTTTATTAATTACATCGCATCGTTCGACCAATATTTCGATTGACCTTCGGCGAATTACTTCGAACGCCACCAAGCCCACATTAATTTGTCTCCATATCCATATATAACGACATTATTTCTGACCAGCTCCCTAGATGACCGAAAATGTATTTTAAAATGTCAAAATATTATTAAACCAGCGTTGAAATCAGTTGGTGTCGGCATACCCTTTATCCTTTCATCGTTTACAGTAAAACAAAATGGTGCAGTTGCATTTCAACACTTAACTGTTTAGCTCATTTGGAGAACTCGCCAGAACTGGTGTCAGGAGAACAAGATATAATAATGTACATATTTACATGATTATATCCAAACTGATCCCGCAGTGAATATTCGCTTGGTCGTTATCACTGATAAGCATGACATCGACGAGACTTAATGAGTTCGGCATATTAACTTTTTTACTCCGACAAATTAAATTCTCAAACATTTTTTGAGGTACAAGAAAAATAAAAAAAGACGTTTGAAGTATTTGTAGTTAAAAAATATTTCCTATTTAGTGTAAATTGGTATTAAAATGAGTAAAATGCATCATTTTTCCTCGTCTGGGTCACCCAGAACCCCCTGGTCTTCAACACACGGGGGGTCTCAATCTGTTTCACAGAGAATTACTTACGAATTAACTCTGTAACAGATGAGTGTCCACAGCACGTGCGTTGACTGCTCACCGCGCCAGTCATTGGCTCAACTGCTCGTGCAATGTTTACTTAACACCTAACTGCTTCGGGCAAAATGATGCATTTTACTCATTTTAATACCCATTTACTCTAAATAGGAAATATTTTTTAACTTCAAATACTTCAAACGTCTTTATTTATTTTTCTTTTACCTTAAAAAAATGTTTGAGAATTTAATTTGTCGAAGTAAAAAAGTTAATATGCCGTACTCATTAAGCCTCGTCGATGTCATGCTTATCAGTGATTGTAGCGGCCAAGCGAATATTCACTGCGGCATCAGTTTGGGAGGGTCTGGGTCGGTTCTCAATTTTTGACGAAAATTACTGGATAATCTACCACATAAAAAACCAAACATTTGGTTACGCATGGGCAATGGAACCTTTTGGCTAAAGTCTCGGAAAGTGCTAGATCTTATGAAGCCGGGCCGATTTTGCTAGATTCTATAAAGCTTGGTTGAAATATATCCCACAATTCGGGGGGTTGGGATGGCCTAGTGGTCTAGAGTGCCGCGCTTCGACCTCTAGCTGGCCGGTCACCTCTGGCTTGCGGCTGTGGTTTCGAGCCCTGGTGTGAGCGTATGTGGCATGGAGATAGGGGCTCCTTCTCAACCTCGTGGGTTTCCTCCGGGCACTCCGGTTTCCTCCCACAGCAAAGACCCCTACGCGTGCGCTAAGATAATGAAAATGAAAAATAAGACTTGTCTGCGATATCACCTTCGGTGGAAGCGGACGTTAAACACCAAGAACAACAACAATATCCCACAATTCACTTGGCACATCCATTATTAGAAACAAAATAGAGACGATGAAGAATTAAGAAGATTGTGAGAAGCCATACGTCTGATTCATGACGAGAGAAAATTACCATTTCAATTGAAACCTTTACAAACAAAATTTTAAAGAGTGTCATCGTTGACAAGCGAGCTGTTTTGATAAATTCAGTAGGTGGTAACTTAAAAGACTGGATAATCCAGACAATGACCTATTTTCCGTCAAATTTTGAGGACACATCCAGACTAATATTCGTAGAATATTTGTATGGATGATAGAGACTACATTTTTCCCGAATCAGTTAGGTGGTATGTAAACATTGCACGAGTCGTTGAGCCAATGACTAACGCCACGTGTTGTGAACAGTCATCTGTTACAGAGATAAATCGTAAGTAATTCTCTGTGAAACAGATTGAGTTATATCGTTGTCTGTTGTTACATTGTGCATGGGTAACTGAATGAGAACATGTAACACGTGTGTTAATCTTTCAAAATATACGGGGGGTTGGGTGGCCGAATGATTAGCGTGCGCGCGCTGTATCATACGGCCTGCCATTGAGTCAACTAGCGTGGTTTCGAATCCAAGGGTGTACGTGGCAAGGAGTTGGGTCGCCTGTCCAACCTCGTGGGTTTTCTCCGGATACTCCGGTTTCCTCCCACTGCTAAAGACCCCTACGCGAATAATTGTAATACAATTATATGTTAGTCCCGAAATGACCTGGTTTGTGTCGAGTGGACGTTAAACCCCATTTCTCTCTCTTTAAAATGAACATCAAGTAATCTCGGGATAGATTAAGGTCATTAATGGACCATTTGGACATTTTAATAGATTGGGTTGCCATTATTTATCTTTTTGTTTTGTCATCGATTTTCATCTTATTAAACGGGAAAACGTCTTCCGTATAATACACTTTACCGGGTGTTGCATGGGTAAAACCGAAAGGTGTAATGCTACACCACGAGCTCTAATACCCTAATGCCTAATACCTGAAATTTCAGGGAGCGGGGATGGTCTAGTGGTCTAGAGTGCCGCGCTTCGACCTCTAGTTGGCCGGTCACCTCTGGCTTGCGGCTGTGGTTTCGAGCCCTGGAGTAAGCGTATGTGGCATGGAGATAGGGGCGCCTTCTCAACCTCGTGGGTTTCCTCTGGGCACTCCGGTTTCCTCCCGCTGCTAAAGACCCTACGCGCATGCGAATTATTGAAATAAAATGACCTGGTGTCCCAAAATGACCTGGTTTGCGTCGAGTGGACGTTAAACCCCATTACTCTCTCTTCTCTCTCTCTCTCTCCCAAAATTCAGTCCCGTGGCAAGCGTAATGTGGCTACCAACCACAGGCAGGCAGCCAAAGAGACAGGCCAAAGTCACACATATATAGATAAAATAATATTTACCTTGATGTCTGTAAAAACTGATTTAATCTCTTTCTTCAATTGTCTGTTTTATGATAATTGAAAAGGAAACCAAAATTTCTAGTACCTAAAGATAAATATAACCACTACAACGCCACTGGTTAAATATTGCCTTTACGCCACTGGTTCAATATAAAATGTACGCCACTGGTTCAATATAAAATGTACGCCACTGGTTCAATATAAAATGTACGCCACTGGGTTAGAGATAACATGCACGCCACTGGTTAAATATAATTGTGTCCGTAGTAAAAGGTGGTCAAATTGACGGGATTGTGGTTTACCTTTGAACGTTCAAGGCAGCAGGCATGAAAGGATTTTAAGGGAAGATTTTTTTTTTTTATATATATATTTATTTTTATTTTTTTAAATCTATTTACTAATTATTTTACTTTATTTACAACTTTGCATTCCCTGCTGCCCTTTACGTGGCCAGTCTCCGGAATCCATCTATCCCCGCGGACCACCGTATTTTCAATGTATTCAGGATGCTTATAAACTGTGAAAAACACGACTTAAACTATCACTGGCAAATTTACTGTGGCATTTTAGAAGAAAGCACAAGCACATAAATAAAAGAGAAACATCTTGGATTGTCTAAACCTAACAGATATAAAATTAATGATTCATTTAATTTATGATAAGTAATCTGCACTTCCTATAACTCCCGTTTTGTAGAAATTTATCAATTTACCCCAAATTAAGTATTGAAGATTTATTATCATTAATTATATACCTATATAATTAGTGCATTATCTCCGACACGTGCGCCTGTTATCAATTTTGGTGTCGCCTATACTATTATGTATAGATAATAGTCCAGGAGATAATAATAACATGGTCATCAGTTACTTTTCTACTCCGAATCCCAACTTGCGCATAGGGGTCTTTAGCAGTGGGAGGAAACCGGAGTGCCCGGTGGAAACTCACGAGGTTGGACAGGCGACCCTACTCCTTGCCACGAACAACCGGAGATTCGAGTCTTTAGTATGAGTTTCTGCAATAAAGTTCACTTTCTTGGTGGTCAATAGCCCCAGGAATGTTCTTCTGCTTTGGAGATGTTAGATGTATCAGTGGTTTAACGTGTGCGTGTTTTAGCACATGACTTGTTATTGAGTCAAGGGATACACGTAGGTTTCAATTCCTAGGTTTTGATTTATATCCTACTTTCACTTTCATATGTACTAACAGTGGGAAGTCAGATTAAGTCACAGTTCGATCAAGGTAATAAAAGTTAGATAAAGTTATGTCTATTTAACAATTTACCTGCGACGACAGCATGTTTATCCAAATAAGGTGTACTTTTCATAAAAAAAACACCAATAAATTAGTTAGTCTCATATAAATGTTTGTTAACGTAAAGCGAAAATAAATATCATATTCATATTCTAGTTTCAGTTTCATTATTCAATCAGGTGAAGAATAGTAGGTAGCTAAACCTAAATTCATTAATTCTTACATTAATTCATGTATTTATTCATTCATTCATTTATTCTGTCGGTAGTATGTCAGTAGTCCAATTGGTGCAGAAAGGTAACCCCTAAACTTCATTCATTCATTTCATCATTTATAATAACTTAGCAGGTGAAATAGGTCACACGTGTGACATGACGTCTTATTTTGATCTAATTCTTAGAAGTCATATTGATTTAATCCTCTGTTCACTTGTAAGTATAAAGAATAACAATAGTATAGCGTAATAACAGTGTTATCGACTTGAATTCATATAATATGGCGTAATAACAGTGTTATCAACTTGAATTCATACAATATTTAACAAATTTTATATCATAAACGATTGAAATAAGTTACTTAAGTGTATATATTACATCAAAATTTTACACTTAATGTTTAGAAATAGCATTTTAAATTGTGGGCCATTACATGTAGATTTGGAGTTAATAATCTTGTTTCAATGTCCGCAACAGTTTCAAAATGATCACCATTATTTTTATTTGGTGGTATATCGACGCGTTTATAAGGAGATCAAAGCCATGTTTAGATTGGTGGTACGAAGGGCTTATTGAATTCTATCCCAGGCTATCATTGTCATGGCTAAGTCAATCCGACAAAAAAATCATAAAAATAACGAAAAATGGCGATTCATTGTTGTAAGTGCGTGCTCGTTTAGTGTCAGCCAATCAAAAAAATTATATAACCAAAACAAAATAGAAAAACGAAAAAAAAATATAAAACACATAAAAAAAGTTTGATGGACGCCATGGCTTGAGCAATGATAGGTCTGGGTAAGTAATTCGCTATCCTAAATACTGGACCACCTTTTGTATAACCCTGTTCCGCCTATGGCCCTATTCTCTTCAATCTATATAGTAATTTCATTTGGAATTGTGTTATAAAACATGGTTCATTATTTAATTTATATGCTGACAACACACAACATTGTATGGACCAAGAAATGAATTTTATCATCTTGTAATTTGGTGTACCCCAAGGTTCCGTCCATGATTAACATGACTTGATGTGTCGGACTTGACATCCGCTTTCCGCATGAACAAGGATTGTCCGTGGGGGCCGAATGTCCAGATGCTAGCTTTGGAAGAGGGAATTTCGGACTAAATTTATTTCAGTTATCGCGCGTAGGGATCTTTAGTGCTGGGAGGAAACCGGTGGTCTTAAAGAAACCCACGAGATTGGACAGGCGACCATAGTCATAGTCATGGAATCGAAACCACGCCACTTTACTCAAAAACAGACCATGTAATCTAAAGAGCATTCACCCAACCCCTGCATAATAATAATGTTTTCGCTCAGATATACCGAAGCATGACAAAATCTGACAAGCTGCACCTGATGACATCGAGAAATTCATAGTATCAAAGACGTCAACCGTAACTGTAAAGCAGTATTGCGATACTATAAATAATTTTTGTGTGTATTTTTACCGCAGAAAGTTGCCAGTAAAATGACTATTTTAAAACTGACTTGTAAATTTACACCTAAGCGGTACATTAGATTTACAAATAGCATGTAAATTTACAGTGAGTGCAAAATTACTTCGATGTAAATTTACATTGTGGTTGTAAATAGAAAGCGAGTTAAATTTATATAATGGAGCAAAACATTGGGGGGGGGGGGTCAAGCCGACAAAAAATACAGCAAATGGTAGAACCGGATCGAATACCCCAGAATTTAAACATTTAAAAGGGAAGACAATGATTTTCAACAAGGTTCAATAAATCTTAAATATTTTATTCAGAAATAATCTTCGCTGCATTACATGCCAAAAACGGAAAAAAAAGGTTTTTGCAAGCGAGAAATTAACTATTTTGCAGGCGAGAAATTATCAGTCACTAGAACACATAAATGAAATTCGCCTGCGTGTCTGTAATCGATCGTTAGTTCATTTAGTTTTATAGAGGGAGAGCTCGTCGTGTTTGTCATGTTTGACGCCACTTCCCGTATATTTAAGAGTTTGTTACACATCTCCCGTAGCAATGATCTCTGTGTTAAAATTATATTTGGAATGTATTTTTACAAATACTTCAAATAACTATTACTAAAAAAATATTGTCATTGTCCATATTATGAAATTGACCATATGAATGTCCATTAACAGTGGTGTTGATTTCCTAAAACGTTATCTATGTCGGGAAACAACCGCGTGTTTATAATGTACAGCTAGACGCCACTCCCTCAATTTACAGTAAAATAGCCGAATATCGTATAAGCTTGACATGTTGCGAAAGATAAAGCTGGTGCTACTCTAATTACTCATACACATAGATAGAATTTACAAACACATTATAGATAGAATTTATTACAAGATAGAATTTACAAACGCATTATAGATAGAATTTATTACAACTATAACTTCGTTTGTCACTCAACCAAAATCATTTAGGACTGTACAAACACATTATAAAATACACACACATTTGTACATCATAAAATACACACGAATTTGTATATTATAAAATGCACACATATTTTTACATTATAAAATGTACACAAATTTGTACATCATAAAATACACACAAATTTTGCACATTATAAACTACACACACAATTGTATTATATTATACACACACATTTGAACATTAAAAATATACACAAACTAGTAAATCATAAAAAAACACACACATCTGTACATTATAAAATACACAAAAAAATTGTACACATGAATTTGTATATTATAAAATACACACACATCTGTACATTATAAAATACACACATATTTGTACATTATAAAATACACAAACAATTGTACATTAAAATACACAAATTATTACATATACACACATTTGTACAATAATATATATACACATTTGTACATTACAAAATACACACAAATTTGTACATTAAAAAGTACACACAAAATTGTACATCATAAAATACACACACATTTGTACATTATAAAATACACACAAATTTGTACATTTAAAGATACACACAAATTTGTTCATTATAAAATATACACATATTCTTTACATTGTAAAATACAAACATATTTTTACATTATGAAATACACACAAATTTGTACATTATAATATACACACACAAATTTGTACATCATAAAATACACACATTAGTACTTTATAAAATACACAAATACACACACTTTATAAAATACACACAAATTTGTAAATTATAAAATACACACTAATTTGTACATTAAAAATACACATAAACTAGTAAATCATAAAATATACACAAATCTGTACAATATAAAATAAACACACATTTGTACATTATAAAATGGTCACAAATTTGTACGTTAAAAAAATACAATTTTTTTTGTATATCATGTAGAAAATATAGATGCTGTTAACATATAAATCCAAACGAAATATAATTTGAATTTTGATTCATACCTTCTTTTAAAATTTCATTATATAAGATTTAAATAGGGTGCAATAATAGTTCCAAAATAGATTATGCAAAATGAATATATTAAAAACATTTTACAAAAATATTTTGGACAAAATGATACCAGCCACTCCAATGTCTAATCCGTTGGTATCGAACTTGGTGTCCAAGTGGTTAACATAATATTAATACATAACACGTCATTATTTAAAATAGCTTTCAAAGGCTGTGTTCAAGGGGGGTTAACATGCGTTTTATACATAACCTATAATGATTTTAAAATAGCTTTCAAAGGGTTAGCATTCCTTTTTTCAAAACACATACATTCAATCACATAATCATTGTTAAAAAATTCTGTTGTTCAAAGGAGAATCAAATATTTTATATATAACTCATATTTATTTTAAAATAACTATCGATAACTCCGTGTTCAAAGAGTTTATAAACATTTATACATAACACAAAATCCTAGCTTTCAGAGATTGTGTGTTCAAAGAGTTAATATGCTTTTTATACATAGCACATCTATTATTATATTCACTCTGAATCGTTTTAAAACAGTTGCCAAACAGCTGTGTTTGAAGGGTTAATGTACATTTTATGCCAACTTTGAGAGACTCTATACTCTGCATTCAAAGGGTTAATAAGAACTTAAATTTTATGCACAACTCAAAATGATTTTAAAATTTGTTGCTTATAATAGATGTTACACGAGAGCTTGTTCCTTTTATTCTGATTTTTTAAATAGATCGAGGCATTTGTCATCTAGGCTTCAACTACAGGGATACTTGCGCACTAAACTCATTAAAACCTTTAAAAAGTTTTATGGACGTCAGTCATATTGACTTGATTGGTAAATATAACATGTCTCTCTCGGCTATTATTCAAGATATATTTTATTGACTCGTAAAATATTATCTTCCTAATTATGTCTGTCTATTACATCGTTAACACTGTTCATCACGTGCATTTTGTATACCGATAGTCCATTGGCCAATCATGCTATTTCATTGAGATTTCGTCTAATAGTTTGGATGCAGCGATGGCGGGTGTGGCGCCAGGCAGGGTAAGCTTACTCTTCCGGACACCTGTTACCACTGTTTGTCGTGTATTTTGTACACGGTGACCAGTCCATCTGCTGATTACACTATTTTGCCTCGACCGTTTTTATTGGACTTGAATTTTGACTAATGGTTTGGATTGTTCGTACTTGGTTTTATTTTATTGTCATTACTTTCTCTGGCCACCTCCTGCAACGCATTGAACCACCGTGGCTCAGGCTATAGATGAACGATGAAGTCGATGATATATAGTTTCAGTTTGGGTGAAGATGTGTTCTTTTATACAAATTATACAGCGGTTCGTGGTTTTCCGAGCGAAGTTACAATAAAATTTGATAATGCCGTCAAAATGACGTTATGACGTTACAATAAGGTCGGAGGAAAAAAAATGTCACTGCAGTTTTGGGTCATCGATCTTTTATTGTATCATCAATATTTCGGTAATCGAAATTTCTTTAAATTGTCCAATGGATAAAACATTTTAAAATCAGTGTAATTTAAATTTTGAAAAAAAGTGTGTATCGTCACGCTGTCCTAAGCGCGATGTGGGTTTCGGAAATATTTGTTTCATCAGAGAAAATTTCTGGTAACATGTGAATGCAACGACAATTGAATTGTTGATTGGAGTTCAGATGTCTTCGTTAACATGGATCACCTGCAGATTGCTGTATTCGTGCCCGAAATTCGTAGCAAGACAACGCTTTTTCCGGCTTGTAATTTTCATGAATTTTGTAGGGGAGACTGGCACGCACACATTCCACGACGGCGTGTTTCATGACTTCTGCACGCGACGGTGACCTTTAATTCAAAGACATCGACATCCCTTTATAAGACGTAGTAAAAGTCACATCTTTTCAGAAAAATAGGTTGCCAGGCAACGAAACATACGCCCACGGGAGCTAAATCAGCCGAGCAGTCAAAAAGAGTCGCATATGAAGTAATTATCAGAAAATCATTAGAATTTATTTGTTTTTTATAAAGTTCGTTTAGTATACGAAACACTTAATATTATATGGATTTTGCTGTTTAATTATCGATTTTCAAGAAATTCAAACTAAACCACCATTAATGTGTAACGGGGATATAGTTAAACGGTTTATTAATTCGGAATAAAATTGTGATCTCCATAGGGTCCACAAGGTAAAAAAAACATGATTTTTCGTACAATCAGGGGCCATAATTCAGGAAGTTATGGTCCAATGTGCCCGAATATCGAAAGGAACCGCGATCTTTGGAAAATTGTGACCTCTACAGGGTCCACAACCTTGATATATCATATTTCTTTTTACACTATTCCCGTATTAGCGGCAGCAATTTTGTCGGCAGTTTCATCAAAATCGGTTCAAAATTGTGACCTCTACACTGTTCAAAAGCCCAAAACATGATTTTTCGTACAATCAGGGGCCATAACCCATGAAGTTACAGTCCGATACATGCCAATATCGAAAGGAACATACATTTCAAGTTTCATTGAAATCGGATAAAAATTGTGACCTGCAGACTGTTCACAAACAATTGTGGACGGACGTCCGGCCGGACAAACAGGGGCGACGACAATATACGTCCGCATGAAAATTTGGGCGTATAAAAATGACATTTTAGTATTACGTTCATCTGAACAAATCTGAATAGGCAAGTGGAACAATAGAACAAGGTCACCTTGATGTAATACGCAAGACGATATGAACATAACAAATGATTCAACTGAAATGAGATATATATGCAACATAGGTGATTCATATCTTCATTCAAGTCAAAAAGATAGGCTGGCACTGCCAGGCAGGATACGCCCACATTTTTGAGAGATGGATAGAGAACAAGCAATACCGAAAGTGATTTTTCCTCATTAAGTCCTGTATTTCCTGGGAGCAGCCATTTTGTTGGTCAGTTCCAGTCTGATATTAATGAAATTCGAAGCCGACAATGATTATGGTGTGACGGTACACAACCTAGAAATGTTACTTTTCGTCAAAATCGGATAAGAATTGTGACCTGTAGAGAGTCCACAAACATGATATACCATATTTTTACACTATTCGCGTACAAACGGCGACCATTTCGTCCGGCAATTTTGGTACGATTTTCACGAAATTCGAACTCAACCTTCCTTATGGTGCAACAGTAATATAATCAGAGATTTTTTTAAGTTAGATAATAATTGTTCGAGAGATAGACAGAGAACAAGCAATACCGAAAGTGATTTTTCCTACAATCAAAGGCCATAATTCATTAAGTTACAATTTGATATGCGCAAATATCGAAAAGAATAAAGATCTTTAGGTTATAAACAAGCATTTCAGGTTTCATCAAAATCGAATTAAAATTGTGACCTCTACATGGTTTTTTTTAAATCGGATAATAATTGTGACCTCCAGAGGGACCATAGGCGATTTTTCGGACAATCAGAGGCCATAATTCAGGAAGTTACGATCGGATATGTGTAAATAACGAAAGGAACGAAGATCTTTGGGTTATAACCATGCATTTCAAGTTTCATCAAAATCGAATTAAAATTGTAACCTCTACAGGGTCCACAACCATGATATACAATTTTTTAACAGTATTCGCGTACAAACGGCGGCCATTTTGTCTGTCAATTTTGGTCCGATTTTCCCGAAATTCGAACTCAACCTTCCTTCCGGTGTAACGGTAATACTATCAACCGTTTGATTAAATCGGATAATAATTGTGACCACCAGAGGGACCACAAGCTAAAATATGGCGATTTTGCGTATAATCAGGGGACATAATTCAGGTAATTACGTTCCGATATGAGCAAATATCGAAAAGAACTAAGATCTTTGGGCTATTACCATAAATTTCAAGTTTCATGAAAATCGAATTAAAAATGTGACTTCTACAGGGTCCACAACCTTGATATACCATTTTTTAACAGTATTCGCGTACAAACGGCGGCCATTTTGTATGGCAATTTTCGTCCGATTTTCCCGAAATTCGAACTCAACCTTCTTTAGGGTGTAACGGTGATATAATCAAACGGTTTTTTTAAATCGGATAATAATTGTGACCTCCAGAGGGACCACAAGCTAAAAAGGGTGATTTTTCGGACAATCAGGGGCCATAATTCAGGAAATTACATTCCGATAGGCGCAAATATCGAAAGGAACCACGATCTTTGGGTTATAAACATGTATGTCAAGTTTCATCAAAATCGGTTCAAAATTGTAACCTCTATAGGGTCCACAAGCTAAAAACGTGATTTTTCGTACAATCAGGGGTCATAATCCATGAAGTTTTCATCCGATACATGCCAATATCGAAAGCAGCCGAGATCTTTTGGGGATGAACCTATATTTCAAGTTTCGTCAAAATCGGATAAGAATTGTGACCTGTAGAGAGTCCACAAACAAATTGTGGACGGAGGGACGGACGGACGTCCGGAAAGACAAGGAGCGACGACAATATACGTCCACATAAAAATGTGGGCGTATAAAAACTGTATCTATTCAGTTTAAATCTTACGCCGAAGTGAATAAACTAAATGCAGTCATTGAATCGGCAATGGATGGTGTGAAAACAGCGTGTAATTCAAGATTATAATTGGATCTTTGTAGAAATAATCATATTTAAAAATTTAAGGTGTCATACGGTTTGCACGTCGATTCAAAGACATATAAGCATATGAATTTATTACATTCTTTAATTACAATTCTCAATAGTGGGAGGGTATACTATATCGTGTAGCATTGTGATGCATGGTGTGTAAACAGCGTGCAATTCAAGACTATAATTGGATCTTTGTAGAAATAATCATATTTAAAAATTTAAGGTGTCTTACGGTTGCACGTCGATTCAAAGACATATAAACATTTGATATTATCACATTCTTTAATTACAATTCTCAATAGTGGGAGGGGTATACTATATTGTGTAGCATTGTGAATGGAATTTCTGCCACCATGGATTCATTTTTGAGATCAGTATTGAACTCGGCGACATCGCGAACCGTGTAAATGACATGTTACAAGTAATATCCAACAGGGAAAAAAGAAATGACGATTAAATTAACATCTGCTGATTTGTGTTGCTGCCATTTTGGGTTTTAAAAATTTATCTTTAAATTCGGATATTGAAAACCATATAAAAGACATTGCAAAAGTAAAATCTTACGAGATTATCGCTGCCCTTTAATTGCCCGGCACCATATGAAAAAATAAATTTTTTAAATTGATATTTGTCAAATTCGGTTTTTAGGCACATTTCGCTTGCATTATCGCTCTGTGTTTGAGGAATTTATCCTTCCACCACCGAAACACACTGATTGCGAGATATCTCTTTCCAGAAATTCCTGAAGACCGCCATTTTGAATTATGTTAATCGTGTCATTTTGCTTTGGCCGAATTCAGCCGATTTTGAGTATGATTTTGTCTGACATATTTATCATTGAACCAAACTGCATTGGTGCAGTTTGTTTAAGGTAGAACGTTAACTCTCCCACCTACATAATATTGCATGAAGTAAATAAAAAGTTTTGTAATGTTAAGTAAAACTGTAGGCCTATGACGCCATTGTTTTTGTGCGTCATAGTTGGGAGCCAAAATGGCGCCTGGAAACGAGTTGTCGTAACTTTCCCTATATAGGACTCTGGTTACGATATTGTCGATAAGGTCGTAGGAAAATAATGTCGGCATTTTTGAACTCGTGGGTATATATTTAGCTGAACTAAAGCCATCCGTTTATGAGACCTAGTCGATTTTGTGGTCCACTGAGCGCCATCTTAAAATGGTGTTGATTATGCAAATTTCCCTCAGACCGATAATGGCCGCTTTAGTTATGGGAGTACTACAGACCACACCCGAACAGTTCCAAAATAAATGATTTCTGTTGCCGTTTGTTCTAGGTCACTCCTCTCATATTGTTATCTCTGCCCACCTAAATGCACGGCCAAGTGTATACAGTTTAAAAGATCTGAGAGGTAAAAGTAAGTAATAAAATCTAAAAATCAATTCGATATTTAACAGTCCACCAATGTAAATATTATATAAAACAGAAATTATGTTGTCACATTTCTTATTTAATGCAACAGGTTGAGATGCAGTATTGTGTACTTTTTGAAATTTATTTAAATTAACTAAAAGTGAATTAAAGTTATCTTTATTGGCCTTTACAGTTACAAATTTATGTATTTTACCACTTATTTATGATATGAAAATAACCCAATTTACCAATAGTATTAACTTGATCTCCCATAAGCATAACACTATCAAAAATTGCGTCCGTAATTTATCCTTAATTGACAACAAACACGTTATTGTTATTAAATTATGATCAATAAAATGTAGGCACGTAAACTTGCAGGAATCTTTCTTTCATTTATTATAATTAAAGTGGTAAATTCTCTCACATTAGCATTCATTACTGGTTCTACCTCCTTGGTTTTCTCCGGGTCCTCCGGTTTCCCCTCACACGAAATGACCCAACTTTTGTCCAGTGGACGTTACACCCCCCCCCCCTCAATACTGGATATGCATCTGTTATTGAAATACATAGTCCGTGCGTGATATACATATTATAAGCAACATACCTGTAGATGTTTCTGGCGTCGTAGTTGTTTCTGGGGTTGTAGTTGTTTCTGGGGTTGTAGTTTCTGCTATTGCAGTTGTTTCTGCTATTGTAGTTGTTTCTGGGGTTGTAGTTTCTGCTATTGCAGTTGTTTCTGCTATTGTAGTTGTTTCTGGAGTTGTAGTTTCTGATATTGTGGTTGCAGTTTCTGCCATTGTAGTTGTTTCTGGGTTCGAAGTTGTTTCTCGGGTTGTAATTTCTGCTATTGTAGTTGTTTCTGGGGTTGTAGTTGCTACTATTGTAGTTGTTTCTTGGGTTGTGGTTTCTGGCGTCGTAGTTTCTGTCTGGGATTGTAGTTCCTGCTATTGTAGTTATTTCCGGGGTTTTAGTTTCTACTATTGTAGTTGTTTCTGGGGTTGTAGTTTCTGCTATTGTAGTTGTTTCTGGTGTTATGGTTTCTGGCGTCGTAGTTGTTTCTGGGGTTGTAATTTCTGCTATTGCAGTTGTTTCTGGGGTTGTAGTTGCTACTATTGTAGTTGTTTCTGGTGAGAGAGAGAGAAATGGGGTTTAACGTCCACTCAACACAAACTAGGTCATTTTGGGACTAACATTTCAATAATTCGCTTGCGCGTAGGGGTCTTTAGCAATGGGAGGAAACCCACGAGGTTGAGAAGGCGCCCCTATCTCCATGCCACATACGCTCACACCAGGGCTCGAAACCACAGCCGCAAGCCAGAGGTGACCGGCCAGCTAGAGGTCGAAGCGCGACACTCTACACCACTAGCCCCCCCCCCCCCCAGTTGTTTCTGGGGTTGTGGTTTCTGGTGTCGTAGTTTCTATCTGGGGTTGTAGTTTCTGCCATTGTAGTTGTTTCTGGGGTGGTAGCTTCTGTACTTAGGAGTTATTTCAGGTGTTGTAGTTCCTGGCATTGTAGTTACATATTGTTATGATAAAAGAGAGAGGGAGATAGAGAAATGGGGTTTAACGTCCACTCAACACAAACTAGGTCATTTCGGGACTAACGTATGGTTTAGTTTTATTTCAATAATTCGCTTGCGCGTAGGGGTCTTTAGCAGTGGGAGGAAACCGGAGTGCCGGAGGAAACCCACGAGGTTGAGAAGGCGCCCCTATCTCCACGCCACAAACGCTCACACCAGGGCTCGAAACCACAGCCGCAAGCCAGAGGTGACCGGCCGGCTAGAGGTCGAAGCGCGGCACTCTAGTCCACTAGGCCATCCCAACCCCCCTTGTTATGATAAGAATTTACACTTTCATAATCTCCGATGTAACTAATTAACCAAAATTTTAGCATCTTTTTTGGCATACGAAATAAAAACATAACTATACTAGAACAAAAAACTTAATTTAATTTCATCAAATAAGAAATAAAAACATAACTATACTTAAACAAATTTCGCCAAATAAGAAATAAAAACATAACTATACTATAACAAATTTCAAATAAGAAATAAAAACATAACTATACTATAACAAATTTCACCAAATAAGAAATAAAAACATAACTATACTATAACAAAACCTAATAGAAATAAAAACATAAGGCGGAACATTCGTCTGTATTTGAATACATTGGCGTGTATCTGGCATACAGAAAAAAATGCCATGGGAAAAGTTGGCCATTAATGCTGCCATGTATTGTTTTATATATAGATTTGGTAAAATATCATGGGAGTTACGTGGAAGGTACTGTCTCCAAAAGTTGTATCTGACTGGCAAAGATATCTCAAACTGGTGGGGTAACAAAACCAAGGATCATATCATCGACACCATCATCGGATATTTCAAGTTTTGTTGTTGGTATTTTTCGATATATTGATCCTCTTGCGCGATACAGGCTATGTTTCGTAGATGCAAAAGTTGGAAAGTACTATTTTAGAATCACCTGTCCTTTCGCCGCCACGAAGCTTAATCAGGGAATTGGTTTTTAGAATATTATATGAATTTCGAATAGTGTAATAATTTCATATTTTCCAAGAAAGTCAAAACATATTTATTTCTATGTCTTTTGCTCAATACAACGTTGTCAATTCACTATTATACGATCATATAGACATTATTCGTCACACTTAAAAATCATTGACACCGGAAATAATAACACAATTACCCCCCTTGCTTTGTTAAAGAATAATGTGAAGGAAAATTTCTTTCAAGTGATCAACTCTATGTATTCTCAGCTCAAGTCTTGTGTCAAGTCAGATCAATTGACTCTGTCAGAGTACTTTGGTTGTAGTACTGGAAATAAACAAAAGAATCTACCTGTTTTGCGTGTGAGATATTTCTGAATCAGAGAGTATAAATTAAAAATGTTATCTGAAGTACTATACCCCTTCCTGTAACCACATTGTTTTTCCTGGAGTAGATGATTAGTGTTGCACTATTTGGTTAGTCTGCTATTTACAATTTTAGTGAAGACTTTTCCTAAAACTGACAATAATGAGATGCCTCTGTAGCTAGAAGGATCTGTCTTATCACCCTGCTTATGGATTGGGAAAATAACAGCTTTACACCATGACTCTGGGTATTCTCCCTTTTCCAAAATTTAGTTAAACAGTATTAGTATATACGGAAGTAAGCTATATAGGACATGGCGTAAATGTTCATTTAGAATTCCATCTGGTCCGGGCGCCTTACCAGTTTGGAGATTAGTTATGGCTTCTTCAACTTCTTCGCTTGAAATTACGTTGTTCAAGATATTTTCAGAAACCTCGTCTGTGTTTTCTAGGTGATCATATTCTTCTAATTTCTGAAAAACCTCATTTAGAAAATTTCGTCTGCTGTAGTTGTAACATTGTTAAATAATTAGGCATTCCAATCTTCTAATGATATACTTCTGGAAATCAAAGTGCCAGAATGAAGGGAGTTTTTAAGACATCTCCATAAATCAACATTGTAATTGGTATTAAAAGGTAGATTATTGAATGTACTGTCCGTGTTCTCTGGTAGTTGTTTTGCGGTCACACAGAGCCTTAAATTGCTGTCGAGCTTTGATTCAGTTTTCTTCATTGTAACATGCTCTCCAGGAGTCTAACAATTTATATTTCAAACACTTACTGTTTTCACATTCCATATTACACCATATAGGATGTCATTTATGTGTACCATTACCCGGATTTTTTTTTTGATTACCATTCCATTATGAATGGCTGCATTGGTTATTGCTTTATTTATTTTTTCAACCATTCTGTTAACATCACCCTCTCTGTATAGTTCTAAGAATGTTTCATAGAAGTTTTCATTCAGTGTTGCATTGATAGAGTTCGTATGCTCTTCAGCTTTGGTTTGATTCCATCTGAGTCGATTCCATTTATTAGTTACCTTTGGTTGTGAATTTTGTTCAGTTACATTATCTCTTATATTAATGCTAAAGATTATAATAAAGGGAAGTGATCAGAGCAGTCTTTACTTGAGATTTCAAATTTTGAGACTTTGGGGAAAATTCTTGTTGATGCTAAAACTTAGTCATTAATACTTTTGCCTACATGGAAGACAAAAGTAAATTCACCTTCACTATCTCTTAACGCACGGCCGTTGAGCATATGAATATTTATAGTTCTGCACAGCGATATAAGTGAACTACCAAAGTTGTTGACTATTTTATCCTTAGACTTTCGTATCGCCTCAAAATCGTCGGTGTTGAATCCAGCATTTAGATATTCAGTGCTATTATCTGCAATGAAACCCTGCTCCTTCTTGTCAAACAAAGCTTCTGAAATGAAATAAATTCCATTTATATAATTTTGACAAATTCTTTTAATATAAACACTCACACCCCCTGAGCCACGACCTTTACTACCCTTTCTAACAATAGAATAATGCTTATACCCATTTAATAGATCTGCAAACTCTTCTGCCTCCTTTGCCCAGGTTTTTTGTAAACTAATTATTTCAAACCTACTTAACAATTACACGAAATAATTATTAAATTTATTTTTTAAGCCATTTACATTCCGTGAAGGAAAGTTAATGTTTTTAACACAAAACGTATTTACATCATTGTCACATGTACTTGAGCCTTGGCCACACCCCTATTTATAAAAAAGTCTGACATCCAGTCTGGCAGTGGTTCTTTATCTATTGAAAAGACGCAATCCTTCTCTGTATCAAAACTAAATGTTCGATTTCCTATAACAATAGTGTCTTGTTTAAATAGGGTTTTCTCAGACTCACCGTAAATATCAATGGCACACTTAAAAATTGGAAATAGTTCAGATCTGATTTTTCGGGTTTTGGGAGTAAAATCTTCTTTTATTATGTCCCGTTTGGAATAGTTTACCGCTGAAACTGATCTGGGTTGCTACTCTTGTATCTTCTGAATTTGTCCAATGTCTGAAATCGGTGTTTGGTGCGGGTGAATTGTACACAGACTGGCCGATTGTTATTTTCTCCATTTTCCCAATACGGAAAGCCCTCTTATCGGAAAGGTCATGTCATCACCAGCTTCAATGTCTAGTGTTTCTAATTTTTAACTCACTTTTATCTGGGCCTTCTGGATTGTCCTCCTTTATATCGAAGACGATCGGATTTTTCTGTTTATAATTCTTCTCTAGTCTTTCAATTTTCTCTTCCATCATCTTGGTTGTGGTCTGCAGTACAGACACATCGTCTGCTAGTTTGACATATTTTTAGAGTTCCTCCTTTATTTCACTTATTTCGGACCTCAACAAAGAGAATTGTTTATTGTGTTTATTCATATTATTTTTCTAATGATTTAATGCAATCGCGTTCTTCGATATATTGTTCATGTTCATTATTATCATTACGCACTGCCCCTCCACTTGCACTATTTCTGCCCGTAATATACGTTTAGGAGAACGGTAATTCTGTTTGATTCTATCCTCCCGTTTCTGGACCCGGGTTCTGTTCAATCCCATCCTTCAAAAGTAGAATACCGAAAATAAATGTGAAATAGGCTGCTGATTTTGAGATCTGTAGGGCTTCTACTGCTCAACCAAATATGCGAAAAAATCCTCACCAAAATGGCGTCTTGTTTATAGAGGCAACCCACGCTTCCTTCTTTCCTGTGTTGTTTACTCCCCTTTCTTCATTGAATTCTGCCATAATATTCCCCTATTGCGACTCTCCATCTACTAATATCGTCATCCATTTTACCAATAGCTTCTTTATAAAACTTAGACTGGACTAGATCGACTTACATTCGTTTTCTCATGGCATAAAAATTACTAATTGTCAGAGCTCCTCTCAAAGCGTGCGGCCATTCACAAGGGCAGATAACAATCTTCAATTAACCTTAACCATAAATATCCAAATGTTCGCTCACCGACAAGACTATATTTCTTGCTAGTTTTATAATAGAACCATGTTGGTTAATTCGTAAATTCAACTGATCAGTAGTTTTTCCAATGCACTTGCCAACAAAGTAAATTACATTTTTCGATTTGCAAATCATTTTGTTTTGCATAGAATTTAACATCTTTAATAATTTGGACAAATGTTCCTTTTAATAGATCGGAACATGTCATACACTGTAGGTCCCAACACTTGGATACACGGGGTACCGAAATATCAAAATCCAATTTTGATGATGTTAATATTATGCTACGATTTTGAGGGTTTTTTTTTTTAGACTTTTACAATTTTCCAATTTTGTATTTAGGATATATTTTAATTTACACTATAGTTCTTTAAAATACCCAACCGCCCCTTTACATGGATAACCCACTTTCTTGAGAAAGATAAAATGTTGTAACAAGTGTTATATTACCAGAATCGTTCTCTTTTTGGGAGGGCGGGGGTGGTGGTCTGACAGGAACGAAAGTCTAAATATTGATGTGTATCCGTGGTTTTCTAAAATAAGTCGGTTCTTATTTCTCCAGTGGATAAAAACTTACTGACAAATCTAGAAAGTTGCGACGGGTTACGCTTTTTTCCATCGCGAAATTTAAACTTTTGTTCATCGAATTAAGCAGGGAATGTAGTTTTGGATTATTTTGTAACATTATGAAACAATCACCCAGAAATCTCCCCCACGTTGCTTTAATGAATAATTATTTTTCACGACCAAAATTCTGCCCAATTTCAGAATACCACATACACTTCTTCAAAATAGCCAAGAGTAAGCGTTGCATATGTTGGGCCGACCTTGGCGCCTATAGTACGATATAATAAATATCTCTACAATTACGCCACAATATTTATATATATACAAAGCCTTAAATCAGTTTCACACATTTATAGTCACTAAATAAACGATCATGTTGTATTTAATAAGCTGTGCCCATTTAAGTAATATAACTGGTTCCGGTTGTCGTCTATGACATCCAGACACTTTTGAGTAAAAGATAGGTTACGTGCCCTTGTTTTAAAATTTGTCTCGCTTAACCAGTCTACCGACCATTCTACTTCACATTGACAGGTCGGGATAATCAAGACTATCATTTTACGAAACATAACAAAATTCTGGAACAAGAAATTGAATTTAGAAATACTCACGTAAAGCCCGGCTCAGATCGACCTTGCGACGCGACTCAACTGTCGGCGACTATCGTAGATTGCACTCATCGTAGATCGCCGACCAGTTGCTATCGGTCGTAAGATTGAACGCGAGCGCGCTCACATCGATACCGATACACCGACTAGTGGCGTCTTCACGAATAGATCATGTGACTCGTTCAAAATGGCGCCACACAGAATGCAGGTACGGGCACACAAATTTTCCCCATAAAAATACAAAATATGCCTAATTATTCCATAATCTCTCCATCTAATTAGCGAAATTATAGTGAGAATGCAAATTTAAATCACCTCGAAAGATTCAAATTTTTGTTTATGATTCTATTTGATATGATTTATATTCATAATTTTTAGATTTATCAACAAAGGCTTTATATCAACATGATACAAAAACGTCGTAGACAGGCAGCTACAGCAGTCGCGTTAGCCGTTTCTCTAGGCTTAGAAAAGAAGCAAAAAAAACGAATTTGGAACAATCAGGCTTTCTTCTTCTTCTTCGGTCGTCCATGATTGGCTAAAATTTAAAGCGCAGTCGGAAACCGATCGGAGAAACGCACACATCGAAGATGACGAGTCGGCGACTGGATCCGTCGCGTCGTAAAAGTAGAACATGTTCAACTCCTGCGACTCAGTCGCCGATCGTGAAAAACTGTTGCACGACGGTCGTAGCTAGACTCCGATCGACTAGAATCGGCGACGGAAATTGTGCGACGATCGGCGGCAGTCGCCGGAAAACCAGTCGGCGACCAGTTGAGTCGCGTCGTAAGGTTGATCTGAGCCCCCCTTAAGGCAACTCAACAATTGTTGTAAGTACCTTGTAAAAGTAAGATGAAACTACTGCTAGTATCATGTTCTTGCTGACGAAAGTTTTTCAGAGATGTTATTTGACTACTAAATCAAAAGATGTCACTCCTATTCCTAACGGTACTGTTAATGGTAAAGCAATTTAAAAAATATAACGAACGTAATTTCTAAAGTTGCTATATTAATCAAGAAGCTAAATTTTACTGCTCTTCAAAATCGTCAACAATAGATTTTTACGGCTGTTATTGTTGATTGATTTGAAGAGAAGTGCACTGCCATGGCTATTTATAGTATCATTGACTCCACGGCTGGCTATGAGTCCAACTTTCTGCAGATCATTGCTTGATAAAGATACCTGTAAGAGTATTGAAACGTTGCATGTAATAAACCAAGAAGTAGTAAATCCATAAAGCTGTGTTATTATGAATATTATACCTCTACTTCTAAATGTCATTCAAGGAAGATGAACACTGTTTATGAAAAGTTTATTAAATAGCTGAAAGTTCAAATTGTATGTCATTCCAAAATGGCTAATGGACAGGTAAACGTTAGATATTCCAAACTCGAGAGGTACTCGAAGCCTAGGTTATGATAATTATAAGTTTAGTATTAGGACACACCATTCACTGGAGATGTACTGTTCGTGAATGCCCTGCTACTTGCAATACCAAGAATGACCAGGTTACTACCTACAGAAACCCATAATCATCAAGCTGTTCCAAACAAATTAAAAGTTGACATGTTTTTATCAGTAATGAAAGAATCCTTTAAAGCACATTCTAAGCCAATTCCAACAGTTTACCAAGAAGAAATTAACAGAAAGTGAAATAAATCAACATTTGAAAAAAAAATGGTGAAAACTTCTTACTTCATGCAGAATATCAAAATAAGATGTTAGTATTCTGCAGCCAATAAAATCTCTACCAACTAGCAGCAGCCGATACCCTATTCTGCGACGGAACCTTCGCTATTTGTCCATTTGTCCAGCCCTTTAATATCAACTATACACTATCCACGCTTTTATTGGTGCCAAGATGTTTCCGTTGGTATGCGCCCTTATGCCAGATAAAAGACAGTCAACATACCAAAAACTTTTCCAGGTACTGAAAGAGAAATCCAGTTCATTAAATTTAAACCTACAACCAACAATCATCTTCACAGAATTCTAAGTAGCAGCACAGAATGCAGTTCGTCTAGAATTTAACTGCACCCTTAAAGGTTGTATATGTATGTTCTATTTCCGACAGTCTATGTGGAGAAATGCCCAGAAACATGGTTACAGAAACTGTATGGTGAGAAATTCTGTGACTAGTTTTGTGAAGACTTTTGGTTTTACTCCTTAGAAGACGCGGATATGGATATATCTGGGGTTCGTGAATTTGCAGACTATATTACAGAACAGTGGGTCTAAGGTGTAGATATAAGTTTATGGAACAATTTCTATACTGAAGGTGCAAGAACAAATGTTGAAGGTTGGTATTCAAAGTTAAAGAAAGTATCGTCAAACCATCCGATTATTTTTAGATTCATAGAACTACTAAAGTCAGAACAGGGTTACAGAGAGATACAAATTTTACAATATGGAAATGGAGGGGTTTCACGTCCAAAGAAAAGAAAATACATAGAATTAAACAGAAGAATACATGATGAAAAACAAAGATTATTAACTGGTTTGACGACTTTATATGAACACGGAAATTCGATATCACATTTAGTCGGCTTTTAAATATACATGTACAATACTAAATTGATTTGTTAATAATATAACTTGTATTAAACAGAAGAATACACGATGAAAAACAAAGATTATTAACTGGTTTGACGACTTTATATGAATACGGAAATTCGATATCACATTTCGTCGGCTTTTAAATATACGTGTACAATACTAAATTAATTTGTTAATCAAATAACTTGTAAGTAGTTAATATTGATATGAAAAATATATATGTACATGCTAAATTATGTGTTAATAAAAAAAAAACTTTAATGTAAAGTCACACGTGGTTGATATTGATATGAAACAGACTATAGGTTTAACGTATTAGTACTGGTCCAATGATTTTACATGGAAAACAAGTGAGAACACACCCAGTTAAACACTGCTGCACATAACTTCATTATCGTATACGGTGCATTGAATCATGTGAATTGGCTGCCTGCAGTCTAGGGGCGTCATTAGATTAAAATCTGAAGTTAAGTGCAGAATTACTTTACCTGGACGTATGTTTTGTCTGAAGTTAAGTGCAGAATTACATTACCTGGACGTATTTTTTGTTATATAGATATTTGTGGGTTGGTGATGTTTGCATACAGTACTAGTTAAAGCATTGATTGCTTTACTAAGATTTCACAAACAGGAGCCCCCCCCCCCCGGACTCTCCTCCTGGACATTTTTTAAAAACGAATCCCAAATATGCGATTTTGTGCAATATCTGATTATAATATCTGTCAAATAATATATTTCATAAATTGATTATCTTAGTTAGTAAATTTGCGGGCGACAGTTTCGGGTGAATTGGTCGGTCCAATGCCTACCTCTCCCATATAATGTTCAGCAGAAAAAGGTTGTTTTTTTTTAGACGAATTGGACAAAATTACTTTATTTCGTTTTTTGTCCGATCGGCCCTTCGAGCGATCGTCCGACCGGCCCTTCGGGCGATTGCCCGATCGCCCAATCCGCCTCTGTTCACAGGTCTGAGAAGTGCGTCAATCTGAAATGAAAATAAAATGAAATGGGGTTTAACGTCCTACTGTTCTGCTCCTAACCTGGGCTAATGATGACATGCATACGCCATACAGTGTGCTATGAGGGAAATTTTTCCCGGGCAACGGCGCCACGACCTACTCTTATATCGAATTCCAACTGCCAAGAGATCTTTTACGTATACGCCAAAGTGTATACGGGACCTTGGTTTTTCATTCCTTCCGAATGATTAGACAGCGGTCGTTGTTAGTCCTCCGGATCCCCCGGTTTCCTCCAAGTGCTAAGGACCTCTACGCACAAGCGAATTATTAATATCTAATTAATAACTTCTGTAACATTTCAGGTCTAAAGAAAGACCTGCGAAAGGCAGATTTGGCTCTTGCATAATGTATGTTGAAATCATAAACCATAGAAAGTCGGGGGGGGGAGGCGGATAGTTAGCACGTGCGCGCTTTATCATAAACCCTGTCATTGAGTCAACTGATGTGGTTTCGAATCCTCGGCTGTACGTGACAAGGAGTAAGATCGTCTGTCCAACCTCGTGCTTTTCATCCTGGTCCTCCGTCCCCCCACTGTTAAAGACTCCCACGCGCAAGACCATAGATCACAGTAGCCTACACATACCAGAACGGTGTTTTGTTATAGCATCTGGCACGATGAAGGCGTCTGATATCACGCACGGGTGTGGGATGCTCAATAATCGAACATCATTTCTCATATTGTAAATGATAATAATTTGATTATTAGACCCTTTGATGATTATTTACATAATCCATACCGCGATATTGACATGGCGTTTTACGGGGGGTGGGGGGTGGGGGCGGGGGTGGCCTAGTGGTTTGGAGTGCCGCGCTTCGACCTCTAGCTGGCCGGTCACCTCTGACTTGCGGCTGTGGTTTCGATCCCTGGTGAGAGCGTATGTGGCATGGATATAGGGGCGCCTTCTCAACCTCGTGGGTTTCCTCCGGTTTCCTCCCACTGCTAAAGACCCCTACGCGCAAGCGAATTATTGAAATAAAATCAAACCATGTTAGTCCCGAAATGACCTAGTTTGTGTCGATCTCTCTCATGGCGTTTTACTTTGATGGTACTCCATTGTGGGCGCCCTCCGGGATAATACACTCCAAAGATCATGCCGTTTTAGGCCCAAATCAATCAAGTGATGGGGGAGGCGGCAGCTGCTGTCTTGCCCATCGCTAGCTACGGCCCTAAAATGCAAATTACATCGGCTTTATGTGCGAATATATCTTTAACTGTTGCGTCAAAATATATGACTTTGTTCAATGTGCTGCATGGTTACATAAGGTGTCCAATATGCAAGATAATCTTATTTCCACATGCTAAATAATGTGTTAATAAAAAACTTTTATGTAAAGTAACACGTGGTTGATATTGATATAAAAAAGACTATAGGTTATATTATGTTGATATTATACAGAAGGACTTCATATTCCTATTTGATGGGGTGCAATCCAGTTTATTAACTTAATATGTCTGGGAGTCATAGAATATATCTGTTGATTTCAATTATATCAAGTGGATATGTTTCAACAGAATGTCATCCAGAAAATCTTATATTATTTGCATGTCGTTTCTCCGACGGTATATTTAACGGCGATTGCAAAATCGCAAGAGCAGCTTTAATCCCATAAACGACCACAACGCTAGAAGCCGCCACAACTCTCGAAACAACTACAATCATAGAAGTTACAATCCCAGAGACAACGATAGAAGCTAAAACTCCAGCAACAACCACCACGACAGAAGTTACAATCCCAGAGACAACTACAACGATAGAAGCCAAAACTTCAGCAACGACCATAACACAGAAACCGCAACCCCAGAAACAACTACAATGGCAGAAGCCACAACCCCAGGGACAACTACAATATTAAATTCCAGCAACAACCACAAGGGCAGGTAGGAACTTTTGAAATCACTTACGCATTGTCGTAATTATAAATAATTCACAGCTCTTTTTGAAACGGTGCTTTACATTGATAATGTGCCATTTGCATTTATAGGAGACTATAAAATTTATCACGGCTTAATTATTCCGTCAGTTTGATTATTTAACATTTCAATTAAGAAAACAAAATCAAAATACCAATCAATTTCTTTCTTGGAAAATATAGACAGCGTCATCTTGTTACAAATGAAGCTGCTTATTTTTTTTTTTTTGGGGGGGGGGGGGTGGGATGGCCTAGTTGTCTAGAGTGCCGCGCTTCGACCTCTAGCTAGCCGGTCACCTCTGGCTTGCGGCTGTGGTTTCGAGCCCTGGCGTGAGCGTATGTGGCATGGAGATA
Organism: Patella caerulea; assembly: GCA_036850965.1. Lineage (NCBI taxonomy): Eukaryota > Metazoa > Mollusca > Gastropoda > Patellidae > Patella > Patella caerulea. The sequence continues at coordinate 31,566,000 of JAZGQO010000015.1, read as the reverse complement.
GGGGCGCCTTCTCAACCTTGTGGGTTTCCTCCGGTCACTCCGGTTTCCTCCCACTGCTAAAGACCCCTACGCGCAAGCGAATTATTGAAATAAAATTAAATCATATGTTAGTCCCGAAATACAACAACAGATTTTTATTGTTTTTTTCTTTCTTTTTATATGTATATGTGGTTAATAACCCGTAAACTTTTCAATAAGTTGGGCATGATCTATAACCTTTTCAGTTACATTTTAACCAAAATAATGCAATATGGCAGTTATAATTAAATATCCGAGTTTTCCGAGTTTTGTATTTTGGCCTATACGAAAATAAAAAAACTTGGAAAGTGGCAAAAAGATATCAAAATAAACTATTTTTCATTGGATAATTATGATTATGACAGTAACACATCTATTTAATAGTTTTGTAGTTTGGCCTAGTTTATTTTGATATCTTTTTGCCACTTTTCGATTTTTCCGAGTTTTGTATTTTCGTATAGGCCAAAATACAAAACTCGGAAAACAAGGATATTTAATTATAACTGCCATATTGCATTATTTTGTTTAAAATCTAACTGAAAAGGTTATAGATCATGTCCAACTTATTTAATAGATGTGTTACTGTCATAATCATAATTATCCAATGAAAAATAGTTTATTTTGATATCTTTTTTTCCACTTTCCGAGTTTTGTATTTTCGTATAGGCCAAAATACAAAACTCGGATATTTAATTATAACTGCCATATTGCATTATTTTGGTTAAAATCTAACTGGAAAGATTATAGATCATGTCCACCTTATTAAATAGATGTGTTACTGTCATAATCATAATTATCCAATGAAAAATAGTTTATTTTGATATCTTTTTGCCGCTTCCCGAGGTTTTGTATTTTCGTATAGACCAAAATACAAAAATCGGATATTTAATTATAACTGCCATATTGCATTACTTTGGTTAAAATCTAACTGAAAAGGGTTATAGATCATGTCCACCTTATTAAATAGATGTGTTACTGTCATAATCATAATTATCCAATGAAAAATAGTTTATTTTGATATATTTTTGCCTCTTTCCGAGTTTTGTATTTTCGTATGGGCCAAAATACAAAACTCGGAAAACTCGGATATTTAATTATAACTGCCATATTGCATTATTTTGGTTAAAATCTAACTGAAAAGGTTATAGATCATGTCGAAATTATTACATAGATGTGTTACTGTCATAATCATAATTATCCGATGAAAAATAGTGTATATTGATATCTTTTTGCCACTTTCCGAGTTTTCCGAGTTTTGTATTTTCGTATAGGCCCACGTTTCTCAACCTTTTCTCACCGCTCACCCCTAAATGAATTCTCAACCAACCCATTTATTCCCAGAGTTTTGAGTAGTTTACTGATCGCGGAGCCGTGGCCGGCGAAGCTGGTCACCGCGAGCGCCGTAGGCGAGAAGCTCGTCGAGGAGGGTCAAGCGGCTCCTCCCTAGGAAATTTTTAAGAGATTGGAGCCCGGAAATGTGATTTCCAGCCATTTCAGGCACTCTTCAGCCCTTTCATAGGAACTTGAAAATGGCCTTTTTCTATAGAAGCCATTCGACATGAACCGCGGATCCTTGCACGGGCCTGCATCTCATTACCACATTGACATTGAATATGGAATGAATACGGATCGAAGGTGAGATTCAATAATCACCAAATTTATATTTTAATGAAAATACGTTGTTTCCAGTTCAGTGCTAAATTTGCTCCTGGTGATTGTCACCAACGATTTTTTTTATTCTCGGGACAGTGTTTGAGAGTGCTAATCTCAACTGCACAACCTTTATATGATCATTTTTGAAGTTACCCTCTGGACGCGAGCCATTCTCCCCTTGGGGGTGAATTCACCCCAGGTTGAGAAACGCGGGTATAGACCAAAATACAAAACTCGAAAAACTCGGATATTCGATTATAACTGCCATATTGCAATATTTTCCGACTTTTCAGTTTGAAACAAAAGTTTTCCGAGTTTTGTGTTTTCAATCGAGTCAATTCATAAAACTCGGAGAGGAGAAAAGTCGGAAACTATTTTCCGAGTTTTATACCTGACCGGTGTGAGCGTATGTGGCATGGAGATACGGGTGCCTTCTCAACCTCTTGGGTTTCCTCCGGGCACTCAGGTTTCCTCCCACTGCTAAAGACCCCTACGCACAAGTGAATTGTTGAAATAAAATTAAACCATGTGTTAGTCCTGAAATGACCTAGTTTGTGTCGAGTGGACGTTAAACCCAATTTCTCTCTATATATAACAAGAACAGCCAGCACCAGATAAAATAACGTTAAAAGCTGGGAATTATTAAGTTATGTAATTGTACAATTTATAATGTGTAATATCCCACACGAAGAATGCAAAACAGGTACTTGTACGTTGAAGAAATCGTACTCTGTTAGTGTATTTATAAAGGCATAAAATAAGAGCAATAATCCAGATAGGATTAGGTAATTACAGAAAATTTTAGATAAATTATATTAAATTGGATCATTATCCAAAATTTAGTCTGTTATATACTTATAAGAAATGTCAAACTTGGTATGTTGATGAAATGGAAGTTTCGAAATTTCTTTAAATACAGTGGACTCTGTCACATCTGATAAATCCGGATCTCTGTGACATCCGACATGATTTTAATGCCTCGATTTATTTCCTTATTTCTTCAGCCAAAGAATCTCTGGTAAATCCGGACTGGGTATTCCGGATCCGACATATTGTAACGATCCCGTACGATGTCGGATTGGACAGAGTCCACTGTATGCGGAATTGTGCACCGCCTTTGACAGTGCACTTAAAACACAGAGATTTTATTCGGGAAAGAAATGCTTATTAATAAACAAACTGAAAGTAGCCATCGGTTAATTTTTTGTCTGGTTAAAATGAGGGTGTATATGGGTGTCAGTTTGTCCTTGACATTTGTGACGTGCAGCCACCATCTGTCTGTCTGAAGTGTGCTTTGACGGGAATTTTGCCTGGACAAATAATAATTTACGCGGGACAAAAGTGCACAGACAGCCTCAGTTGTTTATAATTTCCGAACGAGAAAAACAATTTCAGTTGTCAGGTCCTAAAAATTCGTAGATTAAAAAGGTACTGGCTTTTGTTGCTATAATAGTCCCAAAACAGATAATGCAAAATGAATATATTAAAAACATTTAACAAAAATATTTTTGACAAATAATATGATACCAGCCATTCCAATGGCTAATTCTTTGGTCATTGTGTTCAAGGGGGGTTGGGGTGGTAATATGCGTTTTATACAGAATTTATAGTGATTTTAAAAGCTTTCATAGGGTTAGCATTCGTTTTTTTCAAAACACATACATCCAATCACATAATCTTTGTTGGAAAATTTTGTGTTCAAAGGATAATCATATATTTTATATATCTGTGTTCAAAGAGTTAATGTAAAATAAAACCAAGTACGAACAATCCAAACCATTAGGCAAAATTCGAAGTCCTAAAAAACGTTATAGGCAAAATAGTTAGGCAAAGTGGTGTAATCAGCTTTTAACGTTATTTTATCTGGTGCTGGCTGTTCTTGTTATATATAGAGTGAAATTGGGTTTAACGTCCTCTCGACACAAACTAGGCCATATCAGGACTAACACATGGTTTAATTTTATTTCAAAAATTCACTTGTGCGTAGGGGTATTTAGCAGTGGGAGGAAACCTGAGTGCCCGGAGGAAACCCAAGAGGTTGAGAAGGCGCCCGTATCTCCATGCCACATACGCTCACACCGGTCAGGTATAAAACTCGGAAAATAGTTTCAGACTTTTCTCCTCACTGAGTTTGTGAATTGACTCGATTGAAAACACAAAACTCGGAAAACTTTTGTTTCAAACTGAAAAGTTGGAAAATATTTTCCGAGTTTCCTATTCAAACAAAAAAGTGGCAATTTATTTTTTATACGTAGCACATAATATATTCAATCTCAATCATTTTAAAATAGTTGCCAAAGAGCTGTGTTCGAAGGGTTAATATACATTTTATGCACAACTTACAATGATTTTGAAATGACTTTGGGAGACTCTGTACTCAAAGGGTTAACAAAAACTTAAATTTTATGCACAACTCAAAATGATTTTAAAATTTGTTGCTTATAATAGATGTTGAAAGAATATTTCCTGATTGTTGTCAGGCATCGGTAGAAATGGAAAATGAATGCACCAAACAAATAATAAGATATTGTCAAGTAACTGGTCGCTGCTTTGGAATCTGGATTTGGAAACGCAATATAATCCAAGTGAGTAGTTGTCTTATCCTTCATTAGCGACCGGCGTCACCGCTAGAGGGCTCAGACAGTATTACGCACTGCTATGGGTCAACCACATTCCACTCCATCTGTGTTTGGGTCATGTTTTCGCTGAGCTAGTACAGCTTTTCCCATCGAAATTTTGGTCGGAAACCAAGTGATTCTCTTAGAAAGTATCCAAGCGTGTCTGTAAAAATGGTTAATGGCGGTTGACACGCGGTAAGTTGGCTTTTTATACGCCCACATTTTCATGTGGACGTATATTGTCGTCGCCCCTGTTCGTCCGTCCGGACGTCCTTCCGTCCGTCCACAATTGTTTGTGAACAGTCTACAGGTCACAATTTGTATCCGATTTCAATGAAACTTAAAATATAGGTTTATCACCCTAAGATCTCGGTTCCTTTCGATATTGGCATATATCGGACTGTAACTTCATGGGTTATGGCCCCTGATTGTACGAAAAATCACGTTTTTTAGCTTGTGAACAGTGTAGAGGTCACAATTTTGAACCGATTTGGATGAAACTTGAAATGCATATTTATAACCCAAAGATTTTGGTTCCTTTCGATATTTGCGCCAATCGGATCGTAACTTCCTGAATTATGGCCCCGGATTCTCCGAAAAATCGCCCTTTTTAGCGTGTGGTCCCTCTGGAGGTCAAAATTGTTATCGGATTTAAAAAACCGTTTGATTATATCACCGTTCAATGATTATGAAGGTTGTGTTCGCATTTCGTGAAAATCGGACCAAAATTGACGAACAAAATGGCCGCCGTTTGTACGCGAATAGTGTGAAAATATGTTATATGACGGTTGTGGACCATATAGAGGTCAAAATTTTGAACCGATTTTGATGAAACTTGACATGTATGTTTATAACCCAAAGATCTTGGTTCCTTTCGATATTTGCGCCCATCGGATCGTAACTTCCTGAATTATGGCCCCTGATTGTCCGAAAAATTGACCTTTTTAGCTTGTAGTCCCTCTGGAGGTCAAAATTGTTATGGGATTTAAAAAACCGTATGATTATATCAATGTTTCATGGTTATGAAGGTTGAGTTCGAATTTCGTGAAAATCGGACCAAAATTGACGGACAAAAGCGCCGCCGTTTGTACGCGAATAGTGTGAAAATATGTTATATCAAGGTTGTGGACCTTATAGAGGTCACAATTTTGAACCAATTTTGATGAAACTTGACATGTATGTTTATAACCCAAAGATCTTGGTTCCTTTCGATATTTGCGCCCATCGGATCGTAACTTCCTGAATTGTGGCCCGATTGTCCAAAAAATCGCCCTTTTTAACTTGTGGTCCCTCTGGAGGTCAAAATTGTTATCCGATTTAAAAAAAAAAAACGTTTGATTATATCACCATTCCATGGTTATGAAGGTTGAGTTTGAATTTTGTGAAAATCGGACCAAAATTGACGGACAAAATGGTCGCCGTTTGTACGCGAATAGTGTGAAAATATGTTATATAAAGGTTGTGGACCTTATAGTGGTCACAATTTTGAACGCATTTTGATGAAACTTGACATGTATGTTTATAACCCAAAGATCTTGGTTCCTTTCGATATTTGCGCCCATTGGATCATAACTTCCTGAATTATGTCCCCGGATTGTCCTATAAATCGCTTTTGGAGATCAAAAATTATTATCGGATTTAAAAAAACGTTTGACTATATCACCGTTACATGGTAATGAAGAGAGAGTTTGAATTACGTGAAAATCGGACTAGAATTGACGGACAAAATGGACGCCGTTTGTACACGAATAGTGTGAAAATATGTTATATCAAGGTTGTGGACCCTATAGAGGTCACAATTTTGAATCGACTTTGATGAAACTTGACATGTATGTTTATAACCCAAAGATCTTGGTTCCTGCCCGGACAATTTGGCTGCTGTGTGGGCGTATGTTTCGTTGCCTGGCAACCTATTTTTATAAATTGTTGAAGCTTTTTTTATTGAAATTGTCTGATATGCGAATATGCGCTCAAAGTTCTAATTACAATTATGTAAATAAACACTAAATTAGAGATCTAAAATATTGCAGAGAACGGAAACCCCGTAGAAAGTGGCAATTCCTGGGAATTGGCACCGTGTCGGATTCCAAAGGGTCGCAACTCCATCACAACAGACCACAGTTAATACTTCCCCTGACTTTGACAAAAGAAAAGGTTGCCTGTCGTTCTGTGTGTATTTATTAGATTTATAAGTATAATTTAAAATGCAGATGTAATTTTTGAAAATTGAATTAATACAGGCCATTTTAATTGACAGCATTTAGAGTTCCAAAAATGCTTGGGAAGAAAATTTATTTGTACCTGTTGCATAAATGATATTATTTTAATTTATCGGGAATGTTAATATTGCTGTGCTGGCTATATAAACATTCACTTGATATATATATTTTTCAAAACCTTTCGTATTTTCAGTAGTATGGTAGACCTGCGGTTTGCTACCTAGGGGTGTGCCAACTTGAGAAGAAAATTATATTTTCTGTTGATTTATTTAATACAGTTAGCTATATAAATAATTTTTTGGGGGGAGAGGGGGGGGGGGTATCATAAAAAAAAACCGGGTGTGTGATTGTATTATGATTATGTATAGTTCACGTTCAAGTATTTATTTTTATTTAATTTTTCGTACCGCTGTTTCAAACCATAGAAAATGAACTATCTAAGTTATGTGTTATTTATTTTTGAATGGTTGTGTTGATGCAAATAAGTTTGTCTCTAGCTCTTTTTGTTTCTTAGATGTGGTGTTGGGCAGAAACGTGCCGCAACAAAGCTGGACGTACTTGGAGAAAAAGCAACCTGATAGTCCATAAAGGGATCTATAAATCATGCAAAAACAGTGTCACTCGACTTATTGAAACCGCGAAAAGGTCGTACTTCTCAGAAAAAATTGGGACCAGTGAAAATAAACAGAAAGAACTCTTGAAGGTAGTTAATTTGCTCCTTGGTATGAATTTCGGTAAAACTACTTTACCCACTGACTGCGATAGCAGAGCGTTTTTTAGATTTCTTTACCAATAAAATAAGTGATATTAGAACTGAACTGGAAAATAACACGTCTTCTCAACCAGCAACAGGCTATTACAATCTCCAATCTGATACCAGCCAAACATTTGATCACTTTAATACGCTGTCCGGAAACGAAATTAGAAAAATAATACAGTCATCAGCCTCAAAGTCTTGTTCGTTGGACCCCTTACCGATATGGCTTCTCAAGGACTGCCTGGATGAACTGCTCCCTAGTATCACCCATATTATCAATTTATCTATCAATGAATCAGTCTTTCCTGGAGAATTTAAAACAGCAAATGTTGTGCCGTTGATTAAAAAATCGACCCTTGACCCAAATCATTATAAGAACTGCAGGCTGGTCTCTAACCTTAGTTTTATTTCTAAGATTCTTGAAAAGTGCATTGCTTCACAGTTAGTTGAATACATTGGTGAACACCGTCTTCTTGAAACATTTCAAAGCGCTTATCGCAGAAACAACAGCACTGAAACAGCCTTGCTCCCTGTGCAATATGACATTTTATGTTCCATTGACTCTCAGAAATGTGTTGCTCTGACACTCCTAGATCTGTCACAATTGACACAATTGATCACACAATTCTCTTAGAACGGTTATTGAGTGATTTCGGAATCGTTGGTCATGCTCTTAAATTACTCGAGTCTTATCTTTAAAACCGCACTCAGCAAGTCTTTATTGGGGACTTCATTTCTGATAAGAAGCAGCTAAAATGCGGAGTGCCACAGGGATCTGATTTGGGGCCTATCCTCTTTAGCATCTTCACGACCCCATTAGGCAGAATTGTCAAAAAGTACGACACCGCATTCCATCTCTATGCAGATACTACTACTACTACTACTTGGTGTTTAACGTCTGCTTCCACATAAGTGATATCACAGACAAGTCTATGCAGATGATACTCAGTTGTATTTATCCTTTAGGCCTTCTTCCAACTTTAACCCATCCAAACGCCAGCTAGAATGTTGCATTGAGGATATTAGAACATGGATGTCAAACAATTTCCTTAAGTTAAACGACAATAAAACTGAATATATCATTCTTGGTTCTGATAATTTACTTTCTAAAATTGATTCTGAATGTAATAAAAATGTTTTAATAGGAGATTTTAATGTAACCCCTTCAAACTATGCCCGTAATATAGGCGCCATCTTCGACAGTCGAATGGGCATGGGAAATCAAATAAATAGTGTGTGTAAATCATGTTATTATCAACTTCGTAATATTGGCCTAATACGTAAATATATTTCAGTCGAAGCAACCAAGTCTTTAGTGCATTCCCTGATTACATCTCGTCTTGACAATCTTAACTCTTTTAGTTGGTCTTCCTTGTCGTCTATTGCATAAACTACAGAAAGTCCAGAATTCAGCTGCTCTACTGGTTACCAGAACAAAACTTAACGAACATGTTACACCCATTTTGTACACCTTACAGTGGCTGCCAATTATTTATAGAATACGTTTTAAGATTTTATTTCTAACTTTTACATGTTTAAATAGAATGGCACCTGCGTATTTGTGTGAACTAGTACAATGGTATCCACTATCACGAAGTCTACGTTCATCAAATGACTATCTCCTCAAACGTCCAACTGCGAGACTATCGACATATGGAGAAAGATCATTCTCGTACCAAGTCCCATTGCTCTGGAATGGACTTCCAATTAATATACGCAGGTGCCACGCCTTGCCAACTTTTAAATCACTTCTTAAAACTCACTTATTTGTACAAGCTTTTACATAATTTATCAATGTTTTATAATTTATTTTGGAATGATTTTATCCATTATAGTTTTTATTTATATGATTTTATACCATGTTACGCGCATTCGAACACTTTATAGTGGAACAGTCAAATTTTGGCCACATTCGCATTTCTCTGGGTTAAATGTTTGGTCCGTGATCAGATTCTTTCTTCTCAATAAGCATACCAGCTGTCAAACCGTTAACCCAACAACGGCGATAAAACCCTTGATTGGATACCTGAGTTTAGTTCAATTACTCGAGTTATCGCGTGGACACTGATTGCCTAACAAATCGTTAACCCAACAACGGCGATTAGATTAAACCCTTAATTGGATACCTTTCATCTGAGATTTAGTTCAATTACTTGAGTTAACTCTGAAGCCCTTATAACGATATTTAAAACTAAGAGTGGAATATATGAGCAATAAATATAAAAAGTTTAATAAAAAAAAGCCAGTCCAATATTAAAATAAAAACCCAAAATAAACTGAAAATGTAAAACCATGTAAGGCCGAGGTTAGAAACTAAAGGTAAATTAAGGGAGAGTAGATATAGTCAAAGGCAGCGAACAAAAATAATTAAAAAAATATATGGGTACCTAGACGAGAATAAATAAATGTACAAAAAAAAAATATTCAGAAATCTGATGGAAAAATGTGTAATTAGCCAAACGAAAGACAAATGGAACAAGTAGAAAGTCCTAAAAAGTGAAGTACCGACAAAATAAATAAAACTAAGATAAAAATATGAAGAAGAAACGAAAAAAAAAATCAAAGTATATAAAAGAACAAAACAAGTATAGAAGAGAAAAAAAAATGAATTTAACTTATACCTTATTCAGGTATAAGAATAGGCGACCTTGAGACTTTGTAGAACCTTTGTAGGGTCTTAGAGTCGATAGGGGAGTCTTTCCTGGAGTCCTAGCTAGGCTACTTTATCAAAGATCAATTTAGTCGATAGCTTTGGAGCTCTGGTGCAGTAGTTGTTATCAGTACAAGTATTAATTGACCTACGGTGAGTTCACAGCCGGATAAGTCGATGATGCCGGATTGCTTTTAAAGGCTTTAACCATCGACATGTTGAGGTCAGTCACGGACTTGTTTATTTCCTCCCCTATTGCACTTAATGGATAATCACGAGGCCACCATGAAGGTTGGCCAAAATGGCGATACGGATTAAAAAGGTTTTAGCCTGCATAGACCAAACCTCGCATCAGTGTCTTAAATTCAAATCGACGCAATCCGTCGGTGTCATAAATCACTGTGGCACTATGAGAAATAGCATAGGTATAACCGATATTTTTTTCTAGCGTAGCTCTCTTCTGGTATGAAATCTGCTATTTTATAACCAAGTTGATTTTCTTGGTCAATGTCTAAATATACACAGTTGTTCAATCTGAAACAACAAAGAGATATCCTCCTACGTAGTGCGAGGTTAACCTCTTGATCATTCATCCCAGTTTCCTCGTCGTCATCCGTAGATCTTTTTTGACCGTGTTGATCGATTTGATCAGTGCTCTGCCTTGACCATATACGCTCTTAATTTCCCTAGGAGGCTTGCCATTTTTGTTGTTTGGTCTTCATTCAACGCTGCCACCTTCAGAAACTCGATCATGAAGCTCATGAAACCACTTTCCGTCTTGAATTTCGGTATAAAGAGCTTTTCATCAGCTTCCGTTTTCGGTTGATCTTCTTCTTTGGAGTCTTTGTTGTCGGTAGTGGATCTGAACAGGGTGCCGTGAGTGGTTTTTTTTTCGTCCTGACCACTTTTGTGTCCCGCTCTTTCTGTTTAGGATCAGAGCAGCTTCGCTGAATCTTACTTTCTCCTTCCTTTGTATCTTCGGGCATTCGGAGGAGTTCGTTGCGTGGCCTCCCCTGCAGTTCGAGTTTTTTTGTGTAATGCCCGCCCCACAGTCGGACACTACGTGACTCCCATCGAACCTGGCGTACAGTCTTGGCTTTGCAGTACTTGGCTGTGTGGCCAAGTTTCTGACAGTTGGCACACTGTCTTACCCTACTGATGTAGGCATGAGTCTTTTGGGATAGGTAAACCACCTTCATTAAGGCAGGCGCCTCCGTGATCTTTACCCTCAGCGGCTCGGAACCTATAATATACCTCCGTGACCACATAAGCTCTGTCTCTCAGGTCTTCCAGAATCTCTTCTCCGTCATATGCGGAGGGAATCCCGTGTACCACCACCTTTTCAGTTGACAAGGTTGACGACTGGGATATTCTCACTTCTATGCCGAGAAGGGATACCTGGTTCACTGCCCTGTCCATGTCCTCCTGTGTTTTGAATGCCAGTCGGACATGTCCAGGGACAGTGACTCTGCACATATCGTTGTATATTGTCGATGTTAATTAACTTTAACCAATATTTGAATATTCGTTTTTTCTTATTACTGAAAGTGGATATCGACCCAATTCATAGTATGAACGAACATTGGACATTTTGCGACTTAATTTTAGCATTGCGTCATCATCTGGATCGTTTTACATTATCCCCTGTTGGCTTAATGGTGTTTTCAATTAATCCAAGATATATTCATTGTTTATTTCCTCTCCTGTACTTAATGGATAACCACGAGGCCACAGTGTAGGTTGGCCAAAATGGCGTAGGGATTAAAAGGTTTTCGCCTGCATACAGCAAACCTCGCACCAGTGTCTTAAATTCAAATCGACGCAATCCATCCCATAGGGGCACGTTGTCATAAATCACTGTGGCGCCATGAGAAATAGCATAGAGATAACCGTTACTTTTTCTAGCGTAGCTCCCTTCTGATATGAAATCTGCTATTTGATAACTAAGCCGATTTTCTTGGTCAATGTCTAAATATACACAGTTGTTCAATCTGAAAGAACAAAAAACAACACGAGAGTAAAATGATATGCACGAATAACATTGCTCCACAATACCAATGTCAAAGCCCCAGACTTCCGACCCGTAGCATAAAATACTACTTAGGGCATATTATAAATAGATAGTGCGTAGGTACTTGAGACCGACGATGGCAACTTTTTACACATAATGCGAAACAGGAAGTGTTTATCTCCCAACTATCAACACTTTTATCTATACAAGCCTGGTTTAGCTCCCCTATTTTACAATCACATATCAAGCAGGATTTAATTGAACTAACGTCACCAATAGGATTTTCTATTTTAATTTCTTCACAGTTAATGATCTGTCTTCGAATTTTTCTTTTAATGATATCTGAACCATGTGTATTAACACTCGCTTTGCCCCGGAAGAGGACGTCCACCAAGGGGTAATAACTAATAGAAAAATAAATAATAAAACCAACGTATGCCAAAAATCAAATGCATTACAATCACTAGTTTTTTTAAAATTTACAAAAAAAAAACCTAACTTTTCATTGAAATCTAAGTATATCACAGTGCAGGTATGATATTTATATCAGTCTTTGGGATATTTCCTGTCAGCTTGTAAGAGATAAACAAATGTAAGTCTGTAGATAACCATATTTGGAACCCATCTGTTAATTACTGTTGCTATCGCGATCTCAATATAAACACACCTCTGTTCTAAGGCGTTTTGGTATTGACCGTTACCGAAGTTAACATCAAAAAATATCTCTTTGTTTTAAGAGTTTTTTTCCCGGAAGACACCAGTCTACTAGTTGACGAAAAAGAGCGTGATACCAAGTTTCTAGGTGGTCAATAACATGGCAAAAGTCTTTCTTATAGTAAATAATAATTAGTAAAATATTACTAAAACACCTGGATGGTTTCCTTCTGGCATGGTGTGACGCGTTGATTTTGTCTTAAGATGCAACCAAACAATTTATTTACGGCTGGACCTATGTTTTTCTACCTCTGAACGAGTAGCATACGTAACTAATGGTAGTTGGCTTTTTTTTCTCACGTTTTCAATGAATGGCCATTTTGCTCAGTAATCCCAGCCAGAATTTGGCTATTTGTTTAAAATTGGGTTAAATTTTTGTTTTTGTTTAGAACTGAAATAAATTAACTATTAGTCAATCCCGACGCTGACGCTAAAAGCATTAACAAAATTGATTGTGTATATCTGAAATAGACACGACCGAAGCACAAAATAGTGCCAATGCAGCCAATATGCCGACGTCCAATCTAGAGTTGTAGATGTTATTTTTGTGAAAAATCATCGGAAGAAGCGATAAGACGTTATTGCTGTACGGATTATACAGTCCTAAAGGCTACAGGAAGACAATTGTTTATAATGTAACATTGTGTCTTGTAATGTTGATAACTGTTGACATTTTGTTTGTTGATGTGACCTCATGACCTGTGACGTTTAGATATGACGTTAAGATAACGTCATGGATGTCATGGCTGTTCACTGTGTCAGGGTCACTTCGCTGCAGGTAGGGTGAGTCTGTCGTTCAGATTGAACGAGTAGAACACTTGTTAGAACAATATCCACAAAAAAAAAAAAAAAAAACCCAACAAATTAACAAAAACACAACAGAGACATAAAAATAACTTCTTTATTGATTCTTGAACATTTTCTATGTTTGCAATTGTCTGTTATGAGCAAAAGTCTGTCCTTGACAAAGGGGTGGGGTCACATTTTATGAACCTACATAAACACTACCGTTGTTCGCGCCGCATGGATGCCAGTTTTCCAGAAGAAATCTTTTATGAAGGTGATTCGTCTTTCTCTTCTCATGGACACCAGAAGATACCCTTCATGACGCTGACCTCTTCCTGTCTCACGACCGATTCTTGTCCACTACTATTGAGCATCAGAAAATAACTTTAATGATGGCGACTCATCTTTCACGCAACAGCGGTAATGTTATCATCAGTAAATATCGCTTTGTCTTTTTAAAAAAACAAAACAAAATAAAACATTCACTTAAATCCATCATGCACGTGAAAAACATGACACCTTGGTCACATTTTCAGTTGGTTGTCACGTTACTAATCCGTGGTTTTCCATGACCACCAATAGGTCAAAATAACATGCTGTGTAAAAAATGTATTTTTATGTTCTGTGTTTTTCTCCCAGGTTCGGAATATCCACTGGATAATAATTCTTGTACACATCACGATCTCGTTACCACGTTAACGTCAGTAAATATAGCTTTGTCTTTTAAAAATTCATCGTCTGTATCTGTACGTATAGGGCCCATTCTGGCAGCCACGATACTTTCACTAAGGGTGTTCCAGTCTTGCACTATTTTAATGAAAAAGGAGTTTTTGTAATTCTTATATGATTGGTACTGTATTTTTCGACGATATTTGATTTAATTGAGTCTTGGTATTTTTTTTTTTTTTTTTTTTGCTTTTATTTGTCTTCTTGTTTTACCAGGTGTTAAGTTGCTTATATTGTTAATTGCCGACATCTTACTATTTTGCCTGTTTGCAGGGGTCTTTCACCTTGCAGAGACACAAATACATCTATCTTCTCCAGAAGAGTAGTCCTTCAATATAACGTATGTGGCATGGAGATAGGGGAGCCTTATCAACCTCGTGGATTTCGTCCGGGCACTCCGGTTTCCTCCCACTGCTAAAGACCCCTACACGCATGCGCATTATTGAAATAAAATTAAACCATATGTTAGTCCCGAAATGACCTAGTTTGTGTTGAGTGGACGTTAAACCCCATTTCTCTCTCTCTCCCTTCAATATAAAGCACGGTGTTGTATTTTTTCAAGTGCATTGATATCTTTGGTATAATGCGGATCCGAGATGACTGACCAATATTCGAGGGTATAGCGAATGAGGGAAATATAAGTCAATTCTCTACTTTCTTGAGGAAATTTTTCAAGCACGTGATAAAACGTAGAACGTTAATCACATTTCCAGTTGCGCAGTAGGTTTCTCAACTACCCCATTTCCTGTCTCGCGGTTTTCCTCCGGGACCAGCATTTTTACGTTCCGTATTTTCTCCTGGGTTCGAAATATCCACTGGATAATGATTCTTGTATTCATTTCGTAACCACAGTAACGTCATCATCATTAAATATCGAACAGAACAACGAGTGGGTTTAATTACAACTTTAATATGATGCTTAACACGAACCATAATTACCAATACAGTTGACTTCAACTTTTCAGGATGGACTTGTATTTGGTTCGATATGACTCCGACAGTTTTTACAAGAAATTGATTTGTTCCACTGAAAGCTTGCACAATTTGCTACCAGCCGTACTCTTCAAGTTTTATTCTGGTGCCTTATTCGTCGTATTTAATAGTAAAAAGGGCCATAAATATGTACAAAATATTTTATTTTAAACGTGGAATTGTATTGAAAAATCGTCATTATATATTTCATGATACGGATGACAGCAGTATCGAGAAAATAAGTGAAATTTCTGATATTTTGCCAAATGTGACAATTAAATATATACTATAAACTTTCGAAACCATTTTAAAGCTGTACTTGATATGTACAGTTGATGATAAAAGGATCTACTTACTCTAAGGTAAAATATATCAAAATATGAAAATTTAAAAAGAGAATACTGTTTCAATTTTAAGTAGCACTGTCACCCAAAGGAAGTCATCGGACATTTAGTAATGCGATAAACCCCAAATACGTACGTGTCGTCATGGTGTTGTCATTAATGCGTTCATAATAATATCAAGCATTAATATGTTCAATCTGGTTAAGACACATATCTTATTTCGTGTTTATTGTTAAAAATTTCGGTTTACTTGTCTTCACAACCCTAGATTCTAGAAGTTCGATATAAATATATTGAAATAAAGCCTTAAAATAGATGGTATCTATCAACAGTCCTGTCTTGTTAAAGAATGATCCTATAATTCACTATTGCCAGTTGAGAAATTGGCAAAAAATATCATTTTCAACTTCAAATTCAAGCGTTTGAAGATAGCTATTGTGTAGGGAGAAAAGAGAAACAATGGGGATAATTATGTTATTATTTCCAGTGTGAAAGATTGTTGGGAATAATGCCTATGGTCGTATAATAGTGAGTTGACAACCTATTGAGCGAAAGACAGAAATAATTATGTTTTGACTTTCTTAAAAAAAATATGAAATTCCCGCTTTAAGCTTATTAAGCTGTCATTATTAATATTAAAGCTTATTGTTTCTGTTAAGATTATCATTATTTGTAAGCTTTCATGAAAGCTTATTGTTTCTGTTAAGATTATTATTATTTTTAAGCTTTCATATTCCATAGTAAAGCTAATTGTTTTTGTTAAAGTTTTTAAGTTTTCATATGTATAGAAACATTTTTAGCGATCACTTTTATAAAAGCAAGGAGAGAACCCAACCGATCCCCAAATGAACCCGTGGTAACTATCAGCCTTGGTGCTACCAGGAGGGACCGGGGTTAAAGGATATCTAAACTATGATGTATGCTGTAGTTAGGATCGAATCCCTCTAAATAATCATGTACCCTGTAGTACGGATAGTCTCTAAACCGTTATGTACCCTGTAGTTCGATATAACCCTTATATACATGTACTCTCTAAACCGTAATGTACCCTGTAGTTCGATATAACCCTTATATACATGTAGTCTCTAAACCGTAATGTACCCTGTAGTTCGATATAACCCTTATATACATGTAGTCTCTAAACCGTAATGTACCCTGTAGTTCGATATAACCCTTATATACATGTAGTCTCTAAACCGTAATGTACCCTGTAGTTCGATATAACCCTTATATACATGTAGTCTCTAAACCACGATCTACTCTATAGTCTCTAAAACATGTTGTATCCTGTAGTTCGATATAACCCTTATATACATGTAGTCTCTAAACCGTCATGTACCCTGTAGTTCGATATAACCCTTATATACATGTAGTCTCTAAACCACGATCTACTCTGTAGTCTCTAAAACATGATGTATCATGTAGTCTCTAAACCACGATCTACTGTATAGTCTCTAAAACATGATGTATCCTGTAGTTCGGATAAGAATCTCTACGCCATGATGATCTACTGTAGTTGGAATGAACCATAGTTTTCTTAATAAGAGATCGGTCGTCAAATGAATAGGAATGTTTACGATATGTTAATCTAGAAATGACACAGTTTCTCTTAAATGAATATATTGTTAACGTGCTTTACATATGTGGAAAGCCACACAGTTAACTACCCATAAATGTTTTTAATAGACCATACAGACAACGTAAGACATGAAATAAATAGATGCATTTGGTTTAACTTGAATGTATAATATCATAAAGATATCGTATTTTATATAGGCTTAGGAATTTTTCAACATCAAGGTGAACTTGCTCTATTTAGCCTATTCAGATTTGTTCAGATGAATCTGATTTTTAAATTTATCTTACAGCGCTTTATCTGGTGTATCTTCTATTTTATTTTCTTATGAATTAGAATCTTTTTCGCGGAAATCTATGACATATTTATCCACACCCTGTATGTCTGGGCAGCCAATTGCGACACAACAATAAAATACATGTAGGGGATATTATAAATAGATAGTGCGTGATACTTGGGACCCAAAATGGCAACTTTTTACACATAACGTCATATTATTTTCATGACGTCATGTGAATTTTCTGGCTTCACAGTTGTCGCAACTGTATCTATATAATATACGGCTTTGGGTTGCACACGCCTCTTAACGTCACGGATTTGCTTAACCTCACACGGTGACGTCATTTCTATGTCAAAAGTTCTATTGTAAGCAGAAGACATTAAATAAACAGTTACAATTCCACGCTGTATATCCTCCCATCCTCCAAAACAACAAGGCAAACAAATAACACATAGTCCGAGAAGTTTATTTTCTAATGTTTGCAATAACCACACAGAAGATTAAATAATTACGTAAACTTGAACTAGCTACGGACAGCTATTTTTAAATATTATGTTGTTGTTAATAACCTTGTTATTTACAGAGCGCTGCATATCTCAGCATTGTAACTAGAAGAGTCCATTTTGACACTGAAATATATCTGATACGCCATTTTCGAATTTCACACAACTTACTTTTTCGTTAGAGATCTGACTACCTTAACCCTCTATTCCCTGTTGCATAAGCGTATGCCATAAATTAACCTATTATTCAGATCAAATGCCTTACTGTAATCCACAAAACATCAGTATAGACCGCTTTTTTCTGTTTTAGGGTTCGATCAATAATTGCTTGGAGAACAAATATTGCATCTAAGTTACTTATATTTTTTCGGAATCCAAACTGACTCGGTGGTATTATGTTATATTTTTTTTTTATCAAATTTTAGCAACCTATTATCAATAATTTCAATTAGGTAGGCCATCATAACGTCTTTAGTTTTTGTATACATTCTCGTATATCAGTCTCTGTTATAACAGTGTCTAATTCGCTTTTACAAAATTGTAAATTTAAGTCATACGTTTTAATATAATTTATAATACTGTCGTCTACAGTAGGGCGAGTGGATGCTAAATTTTTTAAACGTCTATGAAAATTGTCAATCTCTAATGTTGTAGTAACGGATTTTTTTTTTTGAAAAGCTTGTAAAATAGCTTCGGGTTTGTTTTGTTTTAACAGGTTGTACTAAGTTCCCCTATTTTAACCGTCGTTCCAATTTTTTGTAAGATCCCTTTGTTCGATTAACTCGTGAACGGTTTTCATTATTTTTGTCAACATTAAACGCGTTCAGCGCGGATATGTAGTCTCTTTATCTTTTTAAACAAGAATCATTGAACCACGGTTTGTCTATTTTAACTAACTTCTGATTACCTTTAGTGATTACAGCCTGTTTTGTATACTTTAGCATCAGATCTGAAAGGGTTTGCGAGACATTGTAACATGCTTCAGTGTAAACTCTGCGTTTTGAATGGTCAATTAGACACTGTCTATTGGACAATAACACCCTTCTGTTTTAGTAATGTCTTTTAAAATCCTAAAAAAAGCATGTTACAATGTCGATAAACACTTCCTGTTTTGCATTTAGAGGGGTGTTATTGTCCAATAGACATGTCCAGAGATTTTACATTAGAACCCTAGACGCTACGCGCCTCGCGTCCTAGTGATCTCAACACATGTCTATTGGACAATAACACCCCTCTTAATGCGAAACAGGAAGTGTTTATCTCCTAACTATCAACACTCTAAATGCGAAACAGGAAGTGTTTATCTCCTAACTATCAACACTTTTATCTATACAAGCCTGGTTTAGCTCCCCTATTTTACAATCACGTATCAAGCAGGATTTAATTGAACTAACGTCACCAATAGGATTTTCACCCTCGATGTGATCTCAACACATGTCTATTGGACAATAACACCCCTCTAAATGCGAAACAGGAAGTGTTTATCTCCTAACTATCAACACTCTAAATGCGAAACAGGAAGTGTTTATCTCCTAACTATCAACACTTTTATCTATACAAGCCTGGTTTAGCTCCCCTATTTTACAATCACGTATCAAGCAGGATTTAATTGAACTAACGTCACCAATAGGATTTTCACCCTCGATGTGATCTCAACACATGTCTATTGGACAATAACACCCCTCTAAATGCGAAACAGGAAGTGTTTGTCTCCTAACTATCAACACTTTTATCTATACAAGCCTGGTTTAGCTCCCCTATTTTACAATCACGTATCAAGCAGGATTTAATTGAACTAACGTCACCAATAGGATTTTCTATTTTAATTTCTTCACAGTTAATGATCTGTCTTCGAATTTTTCTTTTACTGATATCTGAACCAGGTGTATTGACACTCGCTTTGCCCCGGAAGAGGACGTCCACCAAGGGCTAATAACTAATAGAAAAATAAATAATAAAACCAACGTATGCCAAAAATCAAATGCATTACAATCACTAGTTTTTTTTTTTAAATTTACAAAAAAAACCTAACTTTTCATTGAAATCTAAGTATATCACAGTGCAGGTATGATTGTTTATATCAGTCTTTGGGATATTTCCTGTCAGCTTGTAAGAGATAAACTCCTGTAAGTCTGTAGATATCCATATTTGGAACCCAACTGTTAATTACAGTTGCTATTGCGATCTCAATATAAACACACCTCTGTTCTAAGGCGTTTTGGTATTGACCGTTACCGAAGTTAACATCGAAAAAATATCTCTTTGTTTTAAGATTTTTTTCCCGGAAGACACCAGTCTACTAGTTGACGAAAAGGAGCGTGATACCAAGTTTCTAGGTGGTCAATAACATGGCAAAAGTCTTTCTTATAGTAAATAATAATTAGTAAAATATTACTAAAACACCTGGATGGTTTCCTTCTGGCATGGTGTGACGCGTTGATTTTGTCTTAAGATGCAACCAAACAATTTATGTACGGCTGGACCTATGTTTTTCTACCTCTGAGCGAGTAGCATACGTAACTAATGGTAGTTGGCTTTTTTTTCTCACGTTTTCAATGAATGGCCATTTTGCTCAGTAATCCCAGCCAGAATTTGGCTATTTGTTTAAAACTGCGTTAAATTTTTGTTTTTGTTTAGAACTGAAATAAATTAACTATTAGTCAATCCCGACGCTGACGCTAAAAACATTAACAAAATTGATTGTGTATATCTGAAATAGACACGCCCGAAGCACAAAATAGTGCCAATGCAGCCAATATGCCGACGTCCAATCTAGAGTTGTAGATGTTATTTTTGTGAAAAATCATCGGAAGAAGCGATAAGACGTTATTGCTGTACGGATTATACAGTCCTAAAGGCTACAGGAAGACAATTGTTTATAATGTAACATTGTGTCTTGTAATGTTGATAACTGTTGACATTTTGTTTGTTGATGTGACCTTATGACCTGTGACGTTTAGATATGACGTTAAGATAACGTCATGGATATCATGGCTGTTCAGTGTGTCAGGGTCACTTCTCTGCAGGTAGGTTGAGTCTGTCGTTCAGATTGAACGAGTAGAACACTTGTTAGAACAATATCCACAAAAAAAGAACAACAAAAAAACCCCAACAAATTAACAAAAACACAACAGAGACATAAAGATAACTTCTTTATTGATTCTTGAACATTTTCTATGTTTGCAATTGTCTGTTATGAGCAAAAGTCTGTCCTTGACAAAGGGGTGGGGTCACATTTTATGAACCTACATAAACACTACCGTTGTTCGCGCCCCATGGATGCCAGTTTTCCAGAAGAAATCTTTTATGAAGGTGATTCGTCTTTCTCTTCTCATGGACACCAGAAGATACCCTTCATGACGCTGACCTCTTCCTGTCTCACGACCGATTCTTGTCCACTACTATTGAGCATCAGAAAATAACTTTAATGATGGCGACTCAGCTTTCACGCAAGAGCGGTAATGTTATCATCAGTAAATATCGCTTTGTCTTTTTAAAAAAACAAAACAAAATAAAACATTCACTTAAATCCACCATGCACGTGAAAAACATGACACCTTGGTCACATTTTCAGTTGGTTGTCACGTTACTAATCCGTGGTTTTCCATGACCACCAATAGGTCAAAATAACATGCTGTGTAAAAAATGTATTTTTATGTTCTGTGTTTTTCTCCCAGGTTCGGAATATCCACTGGATAATAATTCTTGTACACATCTCGATCTCGTTACCACGTTAACGTCAGTAAATATAGCTTTGTCTTTTAAAAATTCATCGTCTGTATCTGTACGTATAGGGCCCATTCTGGCAGCCACGATACTTTCACTAAGGGTGTTCCAGTCTTGCACTATTTTAATGAAAAAGGAGTTTTTGTAATTCTTATATGATTGGTACTGTATTTTTCGACGATATTTGATTTAATTGAGTCTTGGTATTTTTTTTTTTTTTTTTTTTGCTTTTATTTGTCTTCTTGTTTTACCAGGTGTTAAGTTGCTTATATTGTTAATTGCCGACATCTTACTATTTTGCCTGTTTGCAGGGGTCTTTCACCTTGCAGAGACACAAATACATCTATCTTCTCCAGAAGAGTAGTCCTTCAATATAACGTATGTGGCATGGAGATAGGGGAGCCTTATCAACCTCGTGGGTTTCCTCCGGGCACTCCGGTTTCCTCCCACTGCTAAAGACCCCTACACGCATGCGAATTATTGAAATAAAATTAAACCATATGTTAGTCCCGAAATGACCTAGTTTGTGTTGAGTGGACGTTAAACCCCATTTCTCTCTCTCTCCCCTCAATATAAAGCACGGTGTTGTATTTTTTCAAGTGCATTGATATCTTTGGTATAATGCGGATCCGAGATGACTGACCAATATTCGAGGGTATAGCGAATATAAGTCAATTCCCTACTTTCTTGAGGAAATTTTTCAAGCACGTGATAAAACGTAGAACGTTAATCACATTTCCAGTTGCGCAGTAGGTTTCTCAACTACCCCATTTCCTGTCTCGCGGTTTTCCTCCGGGACCAGCATTTTTACGTTCCGTATTTTCTCCTGGGTTCGAAATATCCACTGGATAATGATTCTTGTATTCATTTCGTAACCACAGTAACGTCATCATCATTAAATATCGAACAGAACAACGAGTGGGTTTAATTACAACTTTAATATGTGCTTAACACGAACCATAATTACCAATACAGCTGACTTCAACTTTTCAGGCAAATTAAGGTTAAATAAAGGGTAAGATGGACTTGTATTTGGTTCGATATGACTCCGACAGTTTTTACAAGAAATTGATTTGTTCCACTGAAAGCTTGCACAATTTGCTACCAGCCGTACTCTTCAAGTTTTATTCTGGTGCCTTATTCGTCGTATTTAATAGTAAAAAGGGTCGTAAACATGTACAAAATATTTTATTTTAAACGTGGAATTGTATTAAAAAATCGTCATTATATATTTCATGATACGGATGACAGCAGTATCGAGAAAATAAGTGAAATTTCTGACATTTTGCCAAATGTGACAATATATACTATAAACTTTCGAAACCATTAGCACAATTTTAAAGCTGTACTTGATATGTACAGTTGATGATAAAAGGATCTACTTACTCTAAGGTAAAATATATCAAAATATGAAAATTTAAAAAGAGAATACTGTTTCAATTTTAAGTAGCACTTTCACCCACTGGAAGTCATCGGACATTTAATAATGCGTTAAACCCCAAATACGTACGTGTCGTCATGGTGTTGTCATTAATGCGTTCATAATAATATCAAGCATTAATATGTTCAATCTGGTTAAGACACATATCTTATTTCGTTTTTATTTTTAAAAATTTCGTTTTACTTGTCTTCACAACCCTAGATTCTAGAAGTTCGATATAAATATATTGAAATAAAGCCTTAAAATAGATGGTATCTATCAACAGTCCTGTCTTGTTAAAGAATGATCCTATAATTCACTATTGCCAGTTGAGAAATTGGCAAAAAATATCATTTTCAACTTCAAATTCAAGTGTTTGAAGATAGCTATTGTGTAGGGAGAATAGAGAAACAAGGGAGGTAATTGTGTCATTATTTCCAGTGTGAAAGATTTTTAAGTGTTGGGAATAATGCCTATGGTCACATAATAGTGAGTTGACAACCTATTGAGCGAAAGACATAGAAATAATTATGTTTTGACTTTCTTAAAAAAAAATATGAAATTCCCGCTTTAAGCTTATTAAGCTGTCATTATTAATATTAAAGCTTATTGTTTCTGTTAAGATTATCATTATTTGTAAGCTTTCATGAAAGCTTATTGTTTCTGTTAAGATTATTATTATTTTTAAGCTTTCATATTCCATAGTAAAGCTAATTGTTTTTGTTAAAGTTTTTAAGTTTTCATATGTATAGAAACATTTTTAGCGATCACTTTTATAAAAGCAAGGAGAGAACCCAACCGACCCCCAAATGAACCCGTGGTAACTATCAGCCTTGGTGCTACCAGGAGGGACCGGGGTTAAAGGATATCTAAACTATGATGTATGCTGTAGTTAGGATCGAATACCTCTATATAATCATGTACCCTGTAGTACGGATAGTCTCTAAACCGTAATGTACCCTGTAGTTCGATATAACCCTTATATACATGTAGTCTCTAAACCGTAATGTACCCTGTACTTCGGTATAACCCTTATATACATGTAGTCTTTAAACCGTAATGTACCCTGTAGTTCGATATAACCCTTATATACATGTAGTCTCTAAACCGTAATGTACCCTGTAGTTCTATATAACCCTTATATACATGTAGTCTCTAAACCGTAATGTACCCTGTAGTTCGATATAACCCTTATATACATGTAGTCTCTAAACCGTAATGTACTTTGTAGTTCGATATAACCCTTATATACATGTAGTCTCTAAACCGTAATGTACCCTGTAGTTCGATATAACCCGTATATACATGTAGTCTCTAAACCGTAATGTACTCTGTAGTTCGATATAACCCTTATATACATGTAGTCTCTAAACCACGATCTACTCTGTAGTCTCTAAAACATGATGTATCCTGTAGTTCGATATAACCCTTATATACATGTAGTCTCTAAACCACGATCTACTCTGTTGTCTCTAAAACATGATGTATCCTGTAGTCTCTAAAACATGATGTATCCTGTAGTCTCTAAAACATGATGTATCCTGTAGTTCGGATAAGAGTCCCATGACGATCCACTGTAGTTGGAATGAACCGTAGTTTTCTTAATAAGAGATTGATCGTCAAATGAATAGGAATGTTTACGATATGTTAATCTAGAAATGACACAGTTTCTCTTAAATGAATATATTGTTAACGTGCTTTAAATATGTGGAAAGCCACACAGTTAACCACCCGTGTGGTCATCAAGTTGAAGACGTTTATCACGTCCTTCTTGTTTGCTCCTTACATTAAGATGTCAGAAATAATACCATGTTATGTCTACCACCATTATATCGAAATATTAATATCCTTTTATATGGAAACTCCGATTTTTCACTAAAAGAAAATACTAAAATTTTTTCAGCTGTTCATGATTTTATTGAAAAATCGAAGCGTTTCAGCCATTGAGTAACTATACTTTTCATCTTAAATTTTTTTCTTAAAAAATGTTAATATATTGCCAAAAATTTTTTATTTTATATGAAATGTATGTAATTGTACATTTGTATATATGTTATATTTAACTATTATTTCTCATAATACTTAATGTATATACTTTTCTTTGTAACGGAGAGGGGTGATATAGGCTCTGTCCTGTTCCCCAATCCTATTCACTAGTTTGAATAAAATATTGTTTAAATAAAAAAAAAACCAAAAAAAAAACACCCATATATATGTTTTTAATAGACCATACAGACAACGTAAGACATGAAATAAATAGATGCATTTGGTTTAACTTGAATGTAGATATTAATCTCCCATCCTGTATAGAACCTTCGGTTGAATAATATCATAAAGATATCGTATTTTATATAGGCTTAGGAATTTTTCAACATCAAGGTTAACTTGCTCTATTTAGCCTATTCAGATTTGTTCAGATGAATCTGATTTTTAAATTTATCTTACAGCGCGTTATCTGGTGTATCTTCTATGTCAAAAGTTCTATTGTAAGCAACAGATATTAAATAAACAGTTACAATTCCACGCTGTATATCCTCCAAAACAACAAGGCAAACACATAACACATAGTCCGAGAAGTTTATTTTCTAATGTTTGAAATAACCGCACAGAAGATTAAATAATTACGCAAACTTGAACTAGCTACGGACAGCTATTTTTAAATATTAATTTCCAAATCCAGATTCCAAAGCAGCGACCAGTAACTTGACAATATCTTAATATTTATTTGATGCATTCATTTTCCATTTCTACCGATGCCTGACAACAATCAGGAAATATTATTTCAACATCTATTATAGGCAACAAATTTTAAAATCATTTTGAGTTGTGCATAAAATTTAAGTTTTTGTTAACCCTTTGAGTACAGAGTCTCCCAAAGCCATTTCAAAATCATTGTAAGTTGTGCATAAAATGTATATTAACCCTTCGAACACAGCTGTTTTACAACTATTTTAAAATGATTGAGATTGAATATATTATGTGCTACGTATAAAAAGTATTGCCACTTTGAACACACAGTCTCTGAACGCTAGGATTTTGTGTTATGTATAAATGTATATTAACTCTTGGAACAACGATTATGTGATTGGATGTATGTGTTTTGAAAAAAACGAATGTTAACACTTTGAAAGCTTTTAAAATCACTATAAATTCTGTATAAAACGCATATTACACCCCCCCCCCCCCCATTGAATACAATTTCTGAACGCTTTTTAAAAATAACGATGTGTTATGTATAAATATATGTTAACCCTTTGGACACCAAGTACTAGACCAAAGAATTAGCCATTGGAATGGCTGATATCATATTAATTGTCAAAAATATTTTTGTAAAATGTTCGAGAACATTTCAGTATATTCATTTTGCATTATCTGTTTTGGGACTATTATAGCAACAAAAGCCAATACCTTTTTAATCTACGAATTTTTAGGACCTGGCAACTGAAATTGTTTTTCTCGTTCGGAAATTATAAACAACTGAGGTTGTCTGTGCACGTTTGTCCCGCGTAAATTATTATTTGTCCATGCAAAATTCCCTTCAAAGCACACTTCAGACAGACAGATAGTGGCTGCACGTCACAAATGTCAAGGACAAACTGACACCAATATACATCCTCATTTTAACCAGACAAAAATTTAACCGATGGCTACTTTCAGTTTGTTTATTAATAACCATTTCTTTCCCAAAAAATCTCGGTGTTTTAAGTGCACTGTCAAAGGCGGTACACAATCCCGCATACAGTGGACTCTGTTAAATCCGAGACCATACGGGGTCGTTACAATATGTCGGATGTTACAGAGATCCGGAATACACAGTCCGGATTTACCAGAGATTTTTTGGCTGAAGTAAAAAGGAAAAAAATCGGGACATCATGTCTGATGTCACAGAGATCCGGATTTATCAGAGATAGGATGTGACAGAGGCCACTGTATTTAACGATATTTCGAAACTTCCATTTCTTCAACATACCATGTTTGACATTTCTTATAAGTATATAACAGACTAAATTTTGGATAATGATCCAATTTAATATAATTTATCTAAAATTTTCTGTAATTACCTAATCCTATCTGGATTATCGCCCTTATTTTATGCCTTTATAAATACACTAACAGAGTACGATTTCTTCAACATGCATGTACCTGTTTTGCATTCCTCGTGTGGGATATTACACATTGTAAATTGTACAATTACATAACTTAATAATTCCCAGCTTTTAACGTTATTTTATCTGGTGCTGGCTGTTCTTGTTATAGAGAGAGAGAAATTGGGTTTAACGTCCACTCGACACAATCTAGATCATTTCAAGACGAACACATGGTTAAATTATATGTCAACAATTCGCTGGCGCGTAGGGGTCTTTAGCAGTGGGGGGAAACCCAAGTGTCAGGAGGAAACCCAAGAGGTTGAGAAGGCGCCCCTATCTCCATGCCACATACGCTCACACCAGGGATCGAAACCACAGCCGCAAGCCAAAGGTGACCGGTCAGCTAGAGGTCGAAGCGCGGCACTCTACCCCCCCCCTGTTCTTGTTATAATAGTAATGCAAATGTATAAAATGTATGTTGACTCTTGTATCATTTTTTTCAAAAATATTGTTGTAAAATTCTCGAGAAATGTTCAATATATTCATTTTGCATAATCTATTTTGGAACTATTATTGCACCCTATTTAAATCTTATATAATGAAATTTTAAAAGAAGGTATGAATCAAAATTCAAATTCTATTTCGTTGGTATGTATGTAACAGTATCTGAATTCTCTGTTTTTATAATGGATAAACTTATGTGTATTTTATAATGGATAAACTTGTGTGTATTTTATAATGGATAAACTTGTGTGTATTTTATAATGGATAAACTTGTGTGTATTTTATAATGTACAAATTTGTGTGTATTTTATAATATATAATAGTTAGTGCACTTCAACGTACAGATTTGTGTGTAATTGATAATGGATAAATGTGTGTGCAATTTGTAATGGATAAAACTGTGTTATTTATAATGGATAAAACTGTGTTATTTATAATGGATAAATGTGTGTATATTTTATAATGAATAAAAGTGTGTGTAGTTTATAATGTGTGTAATTTGTAATGTATACATTTGTGTGCATTCTTTTAATGTACAAATTTGTGTGTATTTTATAATGTACAAATTTGTGTGTATTTTATAATGTACAACTTTGTGTGTTACGTATAATTAGTGTGTATTTTATAATATACATGTATCGTTCAGTTGCTTTTTTTCAGAACTATTAGAATAAATTGAAAAGTGTACGGAATATTAACCATCTATACATATAAAAAGAAAGAAAAACGTACAAATTTGTGTATATTTTATAATGTACAAATTTGTGTGTAATTTATAATGGATAAATGTGTGTGTAATTAATAATGGATAAAACTGTGTTATTTATATTGGATAAATGTGTGTATATTTTATAATGAATAAATGTGTGTGTAGTTTATAATGTGTGTAATTTATAATGTATAAATTTGTGTGCATTCTTTTAATGTACAAATGTGTGTTTATTTTATAATGTACAAATATGTATGTTACGTATAATGTACTAATTTGTGTGTATTTTATTATATATCGTTCAGTTGCCTTTCTTCAGAACTATTAAAATAAATTGAAAAGTTTACGGAATACTAACCATCTATATAAAAAGAAAGAAAAAAACAATAAAAATGTGTTGTTTTATTTTTAAAAAATAAGCAGTTTCATTTATAACAAGATGACGCTGTCTATATTTTCCAAGAACCAAATTGATTGGTATTTTGATTTTGTTTTCTTAATTGAAACGTTAAATAATCAAACTGACGGAATAATTAAGCCGTGATAAATTTTATAGTCTCCTAAAAATGCAAATCACACATTATCAGTGTAAAGCACCGTTTCAAAAAGGGCTGTGAATTATTTAGAATTATGGCAATGCGTAAGTGATTTCAAAAGTTCCTACCTGTCCTTGTGGTTGTTTCTGGAATCTAACCATTCTTCATTTTAGTTATCCCTGGGGTTGTGGCCACTGCCATTTTAGTTGTTTCTAGGGTTGTGGCTTCTATTATTGTAGTTGTCCCTGGGGTTGTGGCTTCTGCCATTGTAGTTGTCTCTGGGATTGTAATTTCTGTTGTGGTGGTTGTACTCATTAGTACGATGGCCGTAATTATAACATTTTTGCATGGGCCGAAGATGATCAATTTCCATTGGCTCATGATAATTGGTAAATCGAGGGGTAGAACGCTGATTTAAACGTAACGCAAATCGAGCTTGCAAATTTTGTTCTGTCACGGCCCAAACTGTGGCACCCTGTAGAGTTTTAGGATGTTCGCGAATTAATTTTAGTTTTAACCGATCATCTAACAATCCCGTTATTAATAAAACGTCAATGATAACAACTCGTCCAGATCTTAGTGTAGTAAAGACATGTAACACGAATTTAGAACTATAAAAAAAACGAAATATGATTGTGTTTTAAAAAGATTGGAGAGAACCAGTACCTCATCGCTTGTTGGGGATCGAGTGGGTAAGGCGCTGGCTCGCTAACCTGGACGTCGGGTGTTCGATCCCTGCATTGGCCGAGACAGTTCATCTCGATTTTCCGGCGTGGTTCCCCTCCCCCTTATCAGTGATGCAGAGCGGAGGGCCTGACAAGGACAGCTGTCTAGTCGTCCGGATGGGACAAAAATGCGAGGTCCCGTTCATTTCATCAAAAGTTTCAGTATTAAACTCCACTCAAGAAAAAGCCATGGATGTGATAAATAAACACTCATGTATATAGTCATTAAATTGTCTAAAATATGGGATACTATCGGCATACTTAATCATACATTGTATTCTAACGCGCTGTTTATTTTGTTGTCTATCGCGGTAATTAAACACAATGATGTAATCGGGCATATATATTTCATTTAGTAGTGGGTGGAAACCGGAAGACCCGGAAAAAACCCCATGAGGTTGGACAGGCGATCCTACTCTTTGTCACGTACAACCGGGGGATCGAAACCACCCAGTTGACTCATTGACATACCTTATGATACAGCGCGCGTGGGCTAACCATTTTGCCACCCAACTGCGCTACAGGGATGCAAAACTTTACTTCTAATCATCCAATGCGGTTAGCCATCGGGAACATACATGTTCGGTTTTTGGCACATTTGACCCATGGTCCTGCAGCTCACCAACTTTAAATTGTCAAGTTTTATTTTAGACTAGAATTGACATAGTAGGGCACCATTATGAATGAAAATTCAAAACAGTAAAGCCAGACTGACACTTGCACGACTTTTGGCCACGATACTGCATAAACTATCACGATTCGGACTAGATTGAAATTGTGGTTTTAGTAGTGGAAGTGGAGTAATAATGGTGATCTTATCAGGTCTGAAGATATATTGGGCTCAGTCATAGTTAACGTGTTGATCATATCGAAGCGTATCCGGGCGTATCTACACGTACCAGATCGTGGAATCAATTGGGACAGGCATATCGCAACGCATCGCACGACAGTGGGAACCTTACATATAAGCATGAAGTCGATCAAAATAACTAAATACATACAAGGATATAAGTCAGTCAAAAGAATTAGATGTGTCGCTTCAATACACTGATTTACTTTGGTTAACAAACCGTACCTATGTCACAGATGCTTGATATCCATTCTTGTTAGAAAGTTAATTTAGTATTTATGATTTTAATTAAAATCGCTTTCATACAATTAAAGTACAAAAGACATATAATAGATAACAGTGGTAGATCTTCATAAGGTAGTAAAAGGCCACGGGGAGCGGAAGAATGCTGTTTGTAATTGTGAATTGCATGTCAATAGTTAATGAACGATTTTCATTATGGCCACTAATGTATGTATTTCCGCGCGTTTCTGACAATACATGTCCATAATACATTAACGAACACACAATTAAAAATCCATAGTTGTTTTCTGTTCAT
Organism: Patella caerulea; assembly: GCA_036850965.1. Taxonomy (NCBI): domain Eukaryota; kingdom Metazoa; phylum Mollusca; class Gastropoda; family Patellidae; genus Patella; species Patella caerulea. Next base: position 31,535,077 of record JAZGQO010000015.1, on the reverse strand, counting down.
TCCGGTTATAGTTCATGCGTTTATATATCCCCGCTTGAGTAAGAAATTAGCTCGATAATCTAGAGGTTCCATATTCGATCTCGATGTCCACTCTGAAAGTTCATTGGGGTTTTCCTTTCCGTTTTCCCTATGTTACAGGTGGGGGACGATCGGTTTGTCAAGGTAAAGGAATGCGGTTTAAAATTCTACTTTTCAACACGGAACGGGCTATCCCATCTAATGTGCTATGGGGGATTTCCAACGAAGGTGTACGTAGTCAGCTTTAGATGGCATGCAAATTGCCAAACCCCGACAACCATTTTATAGAATTTATGATACGACACAATACAAAGCCGAGCGTAGCTATCGAAATGATTCTCGAATGGTTCTAGTGGCTTCTCCGGGACAAAATACACGACGAATTCGACTAATGAGCGCATATTATTATATGTTACATGTTTGTGACATTCTTATTGCCAAGAAGGTGTCACTCTGATTACTCCCAAACCGTTGAAGCACCGAATATTTCCTACCAAGGGGTGTAAGAAAAGGAAGACAAGCTTGATGAATAAAGATATAGTTTCCCACGTTTATTAAATGACAAAGGGCGCGGACTGCATATTATCTGAGTGTTTTATATGGTAACTTGCACACGTCATTTGGGTGGGGTTGGGGGGGGGTAACAGTTTGGTAATGCAACGATATTAACATGGCACATTTCACAATGAACTATTATGAAAGACAATTTACCTTTTTTTTTATGTATAACTCACCAGCCGAGCGGATCGAGTCAAATAATTGTTTCGTCGAAATTACCAAACCATGTTCAAAGTCTTTTTGAGTGGGCGGGTGATAACATTCCAGAAACTCAATAGTTTAAACATTGCACATTTCATGATGAGCTTTTAGGGAATACAACTAGAACAGTTTGAAAAATTGAATCAATATCCTGGCATTTGTGGTCATTTTGGGGGACAAATTCTTGTAATCGAGAGGACCAGAAATGGAAGTCTATGGACAGAATCTAGAGATCGGCCTGCCAATATTTTATTATGTGGTGACTTACTATACGCTAGGTCGATTTTGGCTCATGTTGTCATAATGTTCCGGTTCGATGGATTTCGAGAAATGTTTTTGGAGAAATGCTTTTGAAGAAATGTTTTGCAAGATTTGTATTTGGAGATTTGTATTTGGAAATTTGTATTTAGAAATTTTTTGTTCCAGATTTGTTTTTCGTTGCATTTCTCTGATGAAATGTAGGCTATTTTTTGATTTTCTAAAATAAATTTTATGATTATATTGAAAACACAATTAAAATACATTTTACAAATCTGATATGACAAATGTCTGATTTGTAAAACAAATATTGATTTTAAGAAACCAATGTTAAATTTAGTTTACAAATGTCGAACTAAGACAACAAATGAAGAAGTAAGAATTAAGGACTGTGAATTAAGAAATAAGGATTAAAAACACTGAAAGAAGAATCGTTTGGTCTTCCATAGATTACCGACACAGGCCTGTATGAGTTACACCGACCCTAGATTTTACCCCACATGTCTGCACAATTAATGTTGATTTTCAACATCAGATTCGGCCGAATTTTTGAGGATTGATCTGCTGTGCGTTAACATCCTTTACTTGAGCTATCTTCGTGTTCTCTTGGTGTTCCATTCAGAATTGTGATTTACAATCATCCATTGATAAAAGTGCTATGTTTTCGTTGTATATTGTGCTACTCTTAGTACCGTCAAAGTGTCACACAGGACTATACTCAGCCAGTACGACACTTGATGTGAGAGCGTGTTATGCTACACTGGGCTGTTGTATTAATATGAATGGAAGATGAATCGAAACAGAGACAGGCCCGGGAGAGTACTTGGGGCGGGGAGGGGTAGGGGTGTCGTCAGGTAACAGCACGCAAGTAACTACTAATTTTAACATGGAAGTAATTGGAAGCAAGACTTCTAGAACGTAGACTTCCAGAAGAAGACAACCTTGCTATGCTATATACTATACTGATCTTTGGGTTATGAGACTTACGGTTGCGAGGGTCGCAATTATATAACTGAGCAGCGGGTTATCGTGAAAGGTCCACAAACTTCATTCAAGTAAAATGCAGGGGCAGATGCGCACGAAAATTGAACACAACCAAAACTAGTGCTACTCGTTTTAAGTTTTATCTAAATCGGATAAATTCATAGGCGTACGAGCCAGGGGTGGGGGCGGCTCTGACTTTTCGGAAAGACGGGTAACGTGAAAGTGAAAAAAAAAAAAATGATTTCATCTAGTTGGCAAAATAAAATGCCCGAAATCTAATAAAACACTAATTTTACTTTTCTTTTAATCGAATAGCTCGAATTTGTATGGAATTGACAAAGGATTAAAATGTTTCGTCTGGAGCCATAGATTTTTATTTGCCCGAAATCTAATAACGTGTTCAAAATCTAATAAAACTCATTTGCAGTAGTTAGATTTTCAGAACATTTTGCGGGAGGGCGAGGCCTCCATACCCTGAGACGATTGATTGGTTATTGGGGATTCAAATCAGCCACCAAAGTTAGGCTAATTGGACCACATTGAAGTTGATGTACTCACAGACTGAAGTAGCAGGAAAACGCGTTTGCAATAGTTAAATTTTTAAAAACCACGCCAGTTGAATCAATGACAGACCTTATGATACAATACGCACGCGATAACCATTTGGCCATACCCCCACCCTCCCCCCAGATGAAACGAAACACGTTCATTTATTAGGTAATCTACAATTAAACCCATTTCATATATCATGCCATTTTCAATAAAATACACTCGCAAGGAGGAAGTAAGATGAAATAATATAAATTCGTTTTGTTGGGTCCGACTATAACTTACACGCGTTATTCTACTCATCATCCCAAGGCAAAAAAAAATATACATTATGCAAGAGCTAAATAATCCTATTGCAAGTCTTTCTTTAGGCCCGAAATGTTATCAAAATTATTAATTAAACATTAATTAACTTATCCAGACCATAATCAACTCTCGATGTCAACACCAGCCTGCGATTTTTACTGGATTAGGATCCGATTTGCTGCTCAACTTTCATTCAAGATTTATTTATGAATTGGATGATTGAGTTAAACGTCCACAAACTAGGTCATTTCGGGACTAACATTTTATTTCAATAATTCGCTTGCGCGTAGGGGTCTTTAGCAGTGGGGGGAAACCGGAGGACCCGGAGAAAACCCACGAGGTTGGACAGGTGACCCAACTCCTTGTCACGTACAACCGGGTATTCGAAACAACGCCAGTTGACTCAATGACAAGCTTTATGATGCAACAAGCCCGTGCTAACCATTCGCCCCCCCCCCCTGTATGCTTGAGAGATTCACCACATAGCTAACACTATATGACATAGTATCGTCCACTGGAGTGTGTAAGTTGGAGAGGTTAGTTCAAACAGCTAACATTATACGACATGGTGTCATCCACTGGGATGTGTATGCCTGAGAAGTTCACATGGCTAACCATAGCAATTATCCCGATATATTGCAAAAACCTGGCACGTGAGGATGAATCACTGCAACCAGGACGTTTACATGATATTTAATCGTGCGCAATTGTAAAGAGGAAGAATGCCCTATAATAAAACTATATTATATCAAACACCACGACACGATACACTATAACAAACTTCCCTGTACTTCAATCAAAAACATGGTGGCTGATGTGCTTGAAATGGTGATGCCTATCTCACATAAATTGGTTATTTAATGCAGCTGGAGTGGTGGGGGGGAATGGTTACCGAATCTCATTTTCAATATCATGTGTTTCATTCTAAAGGGAATCACTTTATAAAACTGTTCGAGACATCTAATGTATTATGTATTGAGAATAATGAAGTTAAACAACGCCTTAATCCCTAAAATTAAAAGGAATCTAAAAAGGTCATGCATAGATAAATATGATATGTTAATAAAAATGAAAATTGACGAAATATATTTTAGTTAAGTACATTCTTTATTTGGGGTTTAGAGCGAAACCTTTTACAATATACAATTAATTATGCTTTCATACACGCAGTCAATGCAGGGGAGAAAATAGAGGGATAGATAATTGCCATAAATAGATGAACTACAATTTGATGGTGGTCTGCCTCCGTATGCAAAAATGTATATGCAACAATAGCAATTTCGAAATTGACAAATCGGGGTAGCCATTTTCCCGAAAGTGACGAATCACATGACTGTCACGTGACATGATTTTTTTTTACGTGCCTGGATGACCGAATCACTTAAAGAGAGAGAGAGAGAGAGAGAGAGAGAGAGAGAGAGAGAGATGGGTTTTAACGTCCATTCAACACAACTAGGTCATTTCGGGACTAACACATGTTTTTTTTAAAAAATTTTTCAATAATTCGCTTGCGCGTAGGGGTCTTTAGCAGTGGGAGGAAACCGGAGTGCCCGGAGGAAACCCACGAGGTTGAAAAGGCGCCCCTATCTTCATGCCACATACGCTCACACGAGGGCTCGAAACCACAGCCGCAAGCCAGAGGTAACCGGCCAGCTAGAGGTCGAAGCGCGGCACTCTAGCCCACTAGGCCATTCCTCCCCCACTTAAAAAGATACAGACGCGTAGAAAAATAGATCTTTACAAAAAATTGAATTTGTACGTTTAGGATCCATTTTCTTATGTCAGCGAGTTGACTTTGACTCAAGGATCATTTTACAACAAACGAAACGACGATTTCGAGAAATCGACCCAAAAACATTAACCAATCAGAGGTCAGAATGGGCGGGGCTTAGGTTTGGAAAAAAGTGGTAAAAATGGCCGGTCAAAGGAACCAGAGGTCTCCAGACCCGCGGCTGCCCCTGGGAACGAGATTGCAACGATAGTAGTTAAAAAAACCTACACTGAAATAGAATGGGGTTTAATGACTCGCCAATTCTTTCAGACAGATTCATATTTCGTTTCGTTTAAAATACATTTTTAAACTTTAATTTTACAGGACATTTACACATTAAAAGTTGTATATAAATTTTACACAACCATACATACAGACCCACACATCTACATACACCTTAAGTAAAAGCATATTTTTCGGTTTGTATACCAATACAGACAGTAATGTTAACATAAAATGCATTTATATAGTCGAAATGTGATCTACCGTCGTGTTCCCTTTTACATTTTGTGGTTTAGAATGGACGAAGGGGACCCGAATTAAAATTTTCTGCAAGGTTTTGGTAAATATTCATGATTTAAAGGCGAATAGTTACATGCCTTAGTATGTCCATTCAAGTTTGTGCATCTTACAAAATTTTGTTGATCAACCTTGTGCAAATTTTGGTGCTAAGGTATAACTATTTGTTTCTCTGTCTGTAGTGAAAAATGTTCAAACCAACGATAACTTGAGTGGGCAAAGATTCCAGTAATTTGCATTGAATTCATCGAGGAAGTTAATGGGGGCCTGCGTCCATACGACATGAAGTGGAGTTAAATCCCTTTCATATGTGACCTTGAACCCATCGCGTTCCATAGTGTAATTTCCTGTAGACTGAATATTGTAATTATCATTTAGAATAAATGGAGAAACAACTACGAGTGATTCATTCCAACCCAATCCCCTACAACTATCCAGTGTAGGAGTTATTTATTCAAACCCAATACCCCACAACTATCCAGTGTGGGAGTTATTTATTCTAACCCAATATACCCCCAACTTTCATACCCATTGTTAAAGATAGGCTGGCACTGACAGTCAGGATGCGCCCACATTTTTGAGAGATGGATAGAGAACAAGCAATACCGAAAGTGATTTTTCCTACATCATTAAGTCCTGTTTTTCATACTGTATTGGGAGCAGCCATTTTGTTGGTCAGTTCCAGTTTGATATTTATGAAATTCGAAACCGACAATGATTATGGTGTGACGGTACACAACCTAGAAATGTGACTTTTCGTCAAAATCGGATAAGAATTGTGACCTGTAGAGAGTCCACAACCATGATATACCATATATTTACACTATTCGCGTACAAACGGCGACCATTTCGTCCGGCAATTTTGGTACGATTTTCACGAAATTCGAACTCAACCTTCCTTACGGTGCAACAGTAATAAAATCAGAGTTTTTTTTTTAAAATCAGATAACAATTGTTCGAGAGATAGACAGAGAACAAGCAATACCGAAAGTGATTTTTCCTACAATCAAAGGCCATAATTCATTAAGTTACAATTTGATATGCGCAAATATCGAAAAGAATAAAGATCGTTAGGTTATAAATAAGTATTTCAGGTTTCATCAAAATCGAATTAAAATTGTGACGTCTACAGGGTTCACAACTTTGATATACCATATTTTTACACTGTTCGTTTTTTCTGGCAATTTTGGTCCGATTTTTTCGAAATTCGAACTCAACCTTCCATAGGGTATAACAGTGATAGAGTCAAACGTTTTTTTAAATCGGATAATAATTGTGACAATCAGGGGCCATAATTCAGGAAGTTACGATCCGATATGCGCAAATAACGAAAGGAACCAAGATCTTTGGTTTATAACCATGCATTTCAAGTTTCATCAAAATCGAATTAAAATTGTGACCTCTACAGGGTCCACAACCATGATATACACTTTTTTAACAGTATTCGCGTACAAACGGCGGCCATTTTGTATGGCAATTGTGGTCCGATTTTCCCGAAATTCGAACTCAACCTTCTTTACGGTGTAACGGTAATATAATCAACCGTTTTTTTTTTCAATCGGATAATAATTGTGACCTCCAGAGGAACCACAAGTTAAAAAAGGCGATTTTGCGTATAATCAGGGGCCATAATTCAGGAAGTTACGATCCGATATGCGCAAATATCGAAAGGAACCAAGATCTTTGGGTTATAACCATGAATTTCAAGTTAAATCAAAATCGAATTAAAATTGTGACCTCTACAGGGTCCACAACCTTGACATACCATTTTTTAACAGTATTTGCGTACAAACGGCGGCCATTTTGTATGGCAATTTGGATCTGATTTTCACGAAATTCGAACTCAACCTTCCTTCGAGTGTAACGGTGATATAATCAAACGGGTTTTCAAATCGGATAATAATTGTGACCTCCAGAGGAACCACAAGCTAAAAATGGTGATTTTTCGGACAATCAGGGGCCATAATTCAGGAAATTACGTTCCGATAGGCGCACATATCGAAAGGAACCAAGATCTTTGGGTTATAAACATGCATGTCAAGTTTCATCAAAATCGGTTCAAAATTGTGACCTCTATAGGGTCCACAAGCTAAAAACATGATTTTTCGCACAATCAGGGGCCATAATCCATGAAGTTTTCATCCGATACATGCCAATATCGAAAGCAGCCGAGATCTTTTGGGGATAAACCTATATTTCAAGTTTCGTCAAAAACAGATAAGAATTGTGACCTGTAGAGAGTCCACAAACAAATTGTGGACGGACGTTCGGACGGACAGGGGCGACGACAATATACGTCCACATAAAAATGTGGGCGTATAAAGGTGATTTTTCGGACAATCAGGGGCCATAATTCAGGAAATTACGTTTCGATAGGCGCAAATATCGAAAGGAACCAAGATCTTGGGTAACATGCATGTCAAGTTTCATCAAAATCGGTTCAAAATTGTGACCTCTATAGGGTCCACAAGCTAAAAACGTGATTTTTCGTACAATCAGAGGCCATAATCCATGAAGTTTTGGTCCGATACATACCAATATCGAAAGCAGTCGAGATCTTTTGGGGATAAACCTATATTTCAAGTTTCGTCAGAATCAGATAAGTATTGTGACCTGTAGAGAGTCCACAAACAAATTGTGGACGGACGGACGTCCGGACGGACAGGGGCGACGACAATATACGTCCACATAAAAAATGTGGGCGTATAAAAACAAAGTAATACGCAAAAAATACTATGTCGAGGTGATTTATATAATAGTTGGAAACAGCAAATGGCTAAACCAGTTGACTGCTCGATATTTAAACGAAGGCACCGGATGGACTGAAAACCAGTAGACGCAACATTTTACGAAAAACGCCGATAATATATGTGACTGTTTCCATTTCTTTAAACTGACACTGTCTCTTTGATCAGGACCAAAATCTAAATTGGTGATGATCTTGAAATTGGTGAACTATAATGAAGACTGGCGACAATGCAATTTACCTTACAGCGGTAATTAAATCTAATTTTATGTTGCTGATCTATTGTCTCTTTGTTCACACCGGTTGGGGTGTGTGATAATTAACCCAGTGGATTTGATATCAATAGACCACTATAAATACTGCTATAAATAGACCATTACGTATTTTTTCAACGCCTCTTTTCAAATTCAGTCATATATAAATAAAATAATTTTTCAATAATGAATGGGTTCATTCAATTCTCTTAGGTTGTAACAAAATGTTCATAAAACAGTTTATGAAAATATGGGGCATTTTAAAATGGCTACTCGATTTTATCATCCTTTGGTTAGTGTGAACAAGCCCGAAACTCCGAGACAGCGAAATACCGACATCCCTCGTAGCTCGATTTATAAACCAACGAATTGTACATACTGTTTGGTCCGCTAACGATAGACATGCAACGGGATCTCAAAAAGAGTATCCTGGCAGCTGGCTTGGTTCAACCATCATCCTGTATCTTGACCACCTTTTCAGATGAAATAGCACATATGTGACCCTTCGTGGCAAATGAGCAAATTCTAAAAAAATAATAAGCAGATAATACAAGTGTAAATATTGATCTTGATGGAAGCTGAGATTTTTGTTTTAGAAAAATGTGTCTATAAATATACTATGTATCGATCCAAAAGATCAAAATAGCAATTAAACGTATTATAACATTTTTATTTGGACGTTTTGATAAGAGTACAGATTTCATAAATCTGTTTTGTCTCTTAAAATTCGCAGCGAAATTAGTTATTTGTCTCCGTTCGCAGTGGGACGACCAGTCAATCATCTTACAGAATACGTATCATCGTTGTAAAGCGGCGAATCTCTACTTAACAATTATAACCAAAGCATTGCAGATGAATTGATGGTGAACGAATACAAACGAGTTTTTAAAACACCTACAAAACATAATCAAACCCAGCTTGTTGCTATGTAACCCATACAATTCGTTTGCTGGAAGACAGACACACCGTGCAAAGCATTATGTATCATGTCTGCCTTGAGGCTCAATCTGGCGATAGCAATTTGATTTTGGCGATAATTTTTGGGGTATATGCTACTCCATCTGAGAGGTGGGAAACAAAAATATTAAACTTCTGATCATGTCTAGGTTGCCGTTGAGTCTCAACCAAAGCCTTCCAACGCATACTGCTACTGTAAATTAATCATCAAGCGGACCGTGTCATTGAGTAACAGGAACAGTTCACTGTACCCGCACCTATTGTCTAGGGTTGTAACGGGAACACCTAATGCGCCCACTTCTATTGTAATAGTGAGTAATCACGTTTGATTGATATTTTACTTTCACTTTCATATATACTAATACTGGGTAATCAGATAATAGGTCACAGTCAAAGTTTGATCATAGTATTACAAGTTAACTCGAATTACCTATCTATTAAACAATTAATTACCTGTAGCAATAACCTGCCAATCGAAATTATTACTATGAATGTTTGTTAAAGTAAAGCGAAAGTAAATAGTATATTCGTATTCTAGTTTCAGTTTCCTTATCTCATTAGATGAAGAAAGTTTGCCGCTATTCATTCATTTATTCTTACTTTAATTAATTATTCTGTCTGAAGTAGCCCAGTAGATGCCGAACCTGACTCTAAACCCAATTTCATTCATTCGTTTAAGATAACTGTCGATGATCACTCCTCCTTAACAGATATAATAGGTCAACCGCGTGTGACATGACGTCACAGATTGACCCAATTCTTAGAAGCCAGCTATAAGTACTGTTATATGTAAAACTCACCTGATCGCGTTTTAGTGTCGGTAATATTATAGTTACCTGTATGGCGTAATGAAGAATGTTATCATACAAAATTTAACAAATTTTATCTTATAAACGATTGAAATAAGTTAATGAAGTATGAATATTTCATCAAAATTTTACATGCCTCATTTAGAAATAGCCGTTTATATGGTGGGCCATTACATGGATATTAGAAATAAATAATCTTGTGTTTATGTCCGAAAAAATTTCAAAATGATTACCAGAATTTTTATTTGGTAGTATAACGACACGTTTATAAGGCGGCCAATGTCAAATTTAAATTGGTGGTACGAAGGGCTTGATGAGTTCTATCCCAGTCTGTCAATGTCATGGCTAAGTCAATCCGACAAAAAAAATCATAAAAATATCGAAAAATGTGTTATATGTTTCCTAATTATGTGTTTCCTAATTATATATATGTTTCCTAATAATGTGTTTCATGTCAGCTAATCAAAACAAAAAAATAATATAATCTAAAAAATATATAGAACAATAAATAAAAAAATAATAAAAGACCCAAGAAAAGTTTGATGGGCGCCATGATGTGAGTAGTAATAGATCTGGGTTAGTAATTCGCTATCCTAAATACTGAACCACCTTTTAGAAAGGAATCTTATAATCTCATCTGGTGTACCACACGACTCCGTCCATGGCCCAGAGAGACAAGGAGGGAGAGAGAGAGAGAGAGAACTAGGTTCCTTTCGGGATTAACATCTGATATAGATTCATTTCAGGAATGCGCTTTCGTTCATGGATCTTTAGCCTGGGGGAAAACCGTTGGACAGGTCACTATATTCCTTGTCAGGTACATGCGACGAATCAAAACCCCACCAGTTGACCCCATGATAGACTTTGTAATCGAAAGCACACGTGTTAAACAAGCCCCCCCCCCCCCTGTATATATATATATATATATAGGAAAATATATGTACAAACTGGATATTATTGTCGAGGGGATCACGTGGCTTTATGGGTAAGATGCCGGTTCCTTAGCCTGGAGTTTGGGTGTTAGGTCCCTGCACTGACCGAGAAAGTTCATCCAGATTTTCCGGCCTGGTTTCTCCTTGCCAATGATGAAGGACGGTGGGCCTAACACGGAAAGCTGTCTAGTCGTTCAGATGGGACAAAAACCGAGGTCCCTTGTACGCATTGGCGCGCACGTAAAAGATCTCTTGACAGTTGGAATTCGATAAAAGAGTAGGCCGTAGAACCGCTGCCCAGGGAATCTTTCACTTAGTAGTAGTAGTTTGTAGAAGTAGTTAGTACTTAGTAATTAGTAGTTAGTAATAGTAGTAGTAGTACGACTTCTGACGCCACATCCCAATGCAACCACTACTACTACTACTATAACTTGTATTAGTAGTACCGATTGTATTGGGAGGTCGGCATTTTATTAACCAGTAAGCGTTGATGTTTCTAGTGGGATACCACGCCAAAGATTTAATCTGGTTTATGAGTCTTAGCTCATTAAAATATTATCCCCATTACGGGGATTGGCCTGCATTCAATTGTAAGCTTTAGTCAGAGTTTTCGGTGCCAGGGCAGATGGGGATATATTTCCTCTCCCGTAGCATGTCTGGTTCAGATATAAGGGGCGTTGCCTTAATTATTCTTTCCGTCGGACAGATTGTCCACCTTAAAAGTTCACAAAGAGCAAGTGCTTTGTACATTTGACATGATGCCGTATAATACAATATCATTCGAGATTTAAATTAATAATTGCTATTTTAATTTTATATTTTACACTTCTTATCTTTGGACAATTTTAAGTGACAGATTAATTTGCAAGCAGGTGGCAGGTGTGAGATTTTATGACATGGTATTATGTAAGAAGTGATATGCTGTACAAACGTGTATACTCGGAATCCTTCTAAAGAATTGCATGATATAAGATTTAAAGTGGAAACTTCATATTTTCTATAAAAAAAGTCAAAACATAATTATTCCTATGTCTTTTGCTCAAATCGTTGCCAACTCACTATTATACAATCATGGGCAATATTTCACAGGCATAGAAATCCCTGACACAAGAAATAATAACACAATTACTTGAATTACCACCCTTGTTTTCCCATTCCCCTCCATGTAATGGCGATCTTCAAACGTTTGAACTTGAAGTTGAAAATGATATTTTTGCTAATTTCTCAACTGGCAATAGTGAACTATAGGATTAATAGGATTATTCTTTGACAAGGTAGGACTGTTTATAGATACAATCTATTTTAGGGCTTTATTTGTTAAATAAAAAAGAGTTATGTATTCTACGGAAGAGAGCAAGAGAAGAGGTCACACAGATGCACACCCTCTACGATGACGAGATCGCCGAAGTAGATGATGCTGTGGCCTCTCATCTGCCGGCTTTCTCCAGTGTCAGCAGCGCCCTGTATCGTCATCGCCGGAAGACTATACCTGCTTTGCCCAAGAGTCTCTCTGAAGTTGCCCTTGATGGAGCGTGGACCAAGACATCAGATGGACGACCCTTTCTGCTGTTTGCCGATGGAGAAGATGACAAGATCATGGCTTTTGCTACCTTGGATCACTTGAAGGCCTTACAGGCAGCTGAGATTATCTACATGGACGGGACATTCACTGCCTGCCCTGACCTGTGGGATCAAGTCTACATTTTCCACGCAAGGTCCGGATCCACAACTTACCCTCTGGTCTTCGCTCTACTGCCCAACCGTCAAGTGACGACCTACGCCAGACTCTTCCGACTCCTGAAAACCAGTGTTCAGCAACACCTCAACCAGCCTCTAGCTCCAAGTCGTGTGCAGACTGATTTCGAGTTAGCAGCCATACGGGCAATCGAGAGAGAGTTTCCTCAAGCTGAGATCAAAGATGCTATTTCCACTTCTGCCAGACCCTTTGGAGGAAGACCCAGGACTAAGGACTAGCAGTTACCTACAGAGAGGATCCAGAGTTGAAGACTTTCGTCAGAAGAGCAGCTGGTCTGGCACTCCTCCCTCAGCGAGAGTAGACGACTTCAAAGACTACATGGTGACAACCTGGATCGACTGCGATACCCGATTCCCCCTGGCTCTTGGGAACCACCACAATACACAAGACCCAAGAACCAATAACAACCTGGAGGGATTTCACAACAGGTTGAACCACTCTCTCCCCAACCGACATCCCAACATCTTCCGCTTTGTTGGCATCATCAAGAGAATCGAGAACGCAGATCGAGCGAAACTGGCTCAGCTCAACTTTGGAGCTGCAGCTCCACCAAAGAAGGGAGTCTATCGGGAGATAGAGAACAGATTGGTCAGACTTAACCAAGATTCAGTATCTGGACGCAGTCGGCCATTTGATCCATCTCGGATAAACACTTTGCTAACATTTGCATTTAAGATTTGTGAACATAGATTAAAATTATTATTATTTATATAAGTAAAAACTTGATCAGTAAAGAAATGAACGAAATGGTACTATATTTGTTGATTTATACTTGTTAATAAATCTGCTTTAACATACCAATGTTACAATTTGCTGTTGTTTTGAACTGGCTGTATACATTTTGGGATTTTTTTCTAGATTTTCTTGTACTATTCCATTATCAAATATAGGTAACAGGTTGAGGATTAGTTGTGCACTTGACCGTAAATGTTGTTGTTTTAAGCTGTCTAAGATATGGCTGTCTAAGTTTTGGCAGGTTACCTCGTGTTACATAGTACGGGTATCGGACTGGGCTGACTTTTCGATTAGGCCATTCTATAGCTATGGCGAGGCCGCGTAGGCAGTGTTGTCTCTTTGTGGCTTCGGTCGTGCGACTGGCGAGACATTATCGGTCATTTCACTTTCGCGGTTTACAAAAATCCACTTTCTTGAGAAATCGCTATGCAAAACCTGCGTTTTATCATTTCGCGTTTAATTAAAGCTGCAATTTCATTTTTTTTTAAAAGTTATATTTTTAATATCAATACGCCGTCCTACCTTGTTAAAGAATAATCCTATTAATCCTATAATTCACTACTTGCCAGTTGAGAAATTGGCAAAAATATCATTTTCATATTCAAATTCAAACGTTTCAAGATAGCTGTTGCATGTGGGAAAGGAAAAAAAGAGATAATTCTGTTATTATTTCCGATGTGAAGGATTTGTAAGTGTGGAAAATAATGCTAATGATTGTCTAATAGTGAGTCGACAACCTAATAAGCAAAAGACATAGAAATAAATATGTTTCGACTTACTTAGAAAATATGACATTCCCGCTTTAAAAGGGATGTATTTCGGTATAATTATGCGAAGACACCCGAGAAAGACCATCAGGCAAGATTATTATTCGGTGTATGTATGGTTTAATGGTAGAGAGAGAGAAATGGGGTTTAACGTCCGCTCGACACATACTGGGTCATTTCAGGGCTAACATATGGTTTAATTTTATTTCAATGATTCGCTTGCGCGTAGAGATCTTTAGCAGTGGGAGGAAACCGGAGTACTCGGAGAAAACCCACGAGGTTGGACAGGCGATCCTACTCCTTGCCACGTACAACCGGGGATTCGAAACCACGCCAGTTGACTCAATGGCAGGTCGTATGATACAGAACTAGACATTAAGTAATATATTGAAATCGCACGCGGCATCAACCGAGCGTTGTTTCAACATATTACACAGTGTCTTTAGGTCCAGAACATTAAACAACTTAAAATACAGACACTATACTGCACGTACTTTTCAATAAAATACATTATGCCAGTCCAATATTTCATTTAGTACAGATAATGTAAGATTGGCAAGTTGTCTGTATATTATTGTAAAGTTAAAGTTGTTGAATATTTGTGTGTATTTATCTACCGTAATACATATCCTCGTCTTCCTCTTTATAGGCGTATATCAATCACCACGACACGATACACGGTGATATTACATATAATTATAATGATACATAGTATGTAGAATTTAATCTAAAACATTTAAAATAAGAGGAAGTTAATGTACAGATAAAGAAATAATATTGTCAATAATATCAATGTATGGGTTCTGGCTAATAAAAGTTTCAAATTTATAAATCATATTTGTGTTTTTCATGTAATGGTACATATAATCACAGTGATCGGACAAAATCTTCTTCAATAATATACAAACATTTATTTTTGAATTGTGCATATTGAAAAAGAGCCTACACTTATTCTTTACGGGGAAAAACGATGTTAAGGAATTTACTTTGCTGATTGTATTTTTTGACTTGGTATCCAAACAGGAGCCAAAAAAAAACTGTACATCGTGTAACCTATCTCTTTAAAGAAGAATGGAATGATTGATTTAACTACTTCTTGAAGGCTGTTTAGTTTTTTACAATTAAGAAAAATGTGTCCTATATCTTCTATAACATTATTTACACTATAAACAGTTTTACATAATTTACAATATAGCGAATCTATTTTACCAATATTGTAAAATTTTATAATCATTTTCTATCATATCTGTGCTTTTTAGATTAAAATTAATAGATTCTTAGATTTTCTGCCAATTTGTAATGTCGTAGCCTTTTTGATTCCAGTTTGCCATTCCCGTGGATTCTTGTACATATTTATTCCTAAGAATATCATAGCAGACTTTTGATGAGAAATTTATAATCTGGAGTTGTCTCCCGACTTCAACTTCGATTAATAGATTTGAGGCGTTTGATCACTGTAGGAGTTAGTATTTATAATATCAACCTAGTCCCTCGGTAAAGATGTTGTTTTGTTATTTTCTCTTCATGATTACAATCATCATCGGAATCTTCATCAAGATCAACACAATCAATAATAGAAAGTGTTGGTAAAAGGCCGGGGACAAAAACATAGCTAATATCATATATCTCACGAAGACCTTTACTCACATAATTAGGAAAATACAATGGTTTACTGTTAAGTAGAATATTTGGGTTATAAAAAAGTAGCTGGTTTACTATTTCAGTATAAGTGGTATATTTTACTCTTTTTTGGCTTGTGATAGTTTCCCGTGCCGTTAATATGTCTCTATAAAACTCGGGCAAATCTTTCAGGCCCTTTTGGCTATCATTGATAAACAAAAGTTCATGAGATAGTTTTAAGTTCTGATATTTGTTTAAGAAAAACTTCATAAAAGAAGTCCAAATTTCTCTTGTTGAGACCAGAAATTTTTTAGTCCACTGTAATCTAAAGGCATGTTTTCTTAGCGTTATGTCAGGAATGTTAAGACCAACGCCGAATTAACCATGAGGCACAGGCCCCAGCGCCCACCACATTAGGGGGCCACCCACAAAAATCTCAGTTGCGCGCCTCGGGCATGGTCGGACCGAGGACTCCAACGGCCGGTGACCTGGTGAGGGCCCCCTCCGATGCTTCGACGGTCCTCCATCGGAAATCCCTGGGGCACCCTCAATCCATGGTAAGTTACGATCGACATCCGAGAATTCGGTGTAATCCGGTGGTGGGTGTAACACATGTTTTTCTTATTGGCGTGAGATCTTCTATCGGACCGACCATCGTCTAACTCGAATTATCGTATAACTCGAACGAATTACACGTCCCCATCATTTCGAGTAGAGCGAATTTTGCCTCAGTTTGACGTACGATTGTATATAAGCTATAGTTGTTGTTGTTGTTGATATTTGTTGTGGGTATAAGCTGAATTTGATGAGATGCACACCATGATCACACGAAATATTCATATTTCTTGATTAAATCTCGTGTCAAACATCGAGTCCGGCCCCCCACAAAAATCTCAGTTGCGCGCCTAGGGCATGGTCGGACCGAGGACTCCAACGGCCGGTGACCCGGTGACGGGCCCCCTCCGATGCTTCGACGGCCCTCCATCGGAAATCCCTGGGGCACCCTCAATCCATGGTAAGTTACGATCGACATCCGAGAATTCGGTGTAATCCGGTGATGGGTGTAACACATGTTTTTCTTATTGGCGTGAGATCTTCTATCGGACCGACCATCGTCTAACTCGAATTATCGTATAACTCGAACGAATTACACGTCCCCATCATTTCGAGTAGCGCGAATTTTGCCTCAGTCTGACGTACGATTGTATATAAGCTCTAGTTGTTGTTGTTGTTGATATTTGTTGTGGGTATAAGCTGAATTTGATGAGATGCACACCATGATCACACGAAATATTCATATTTCTTGATTAAATCTCGTGTCAAACATCGAGTCCGGCTTGGTCGTAAAGTTACGGCCTCCATTCATCAAATCATCGGGGGGGGGGTATGATACGATTCCAAATCAAGTAACCCCGTTATTTATCACTGAGCAACTTCAAAATTAGCTTTGGTGTCGCTCTGCCCACGTACAGTCCCCTATACTAGAAAAGTCATCATTTCATAGCACTCGCATGGATTGGTCCACTGAAATAATGCCAGAATGCGCTAATTTGGTGGCAGATTTTTTTTTTTTCTGGGGGAAGTACTTCTAAAGGGCTCCAACATAAGTGCCTGAAATGCCAGGAAATCACGTTTCTGGCCTCCAATTTCTGAAAATTTCTTTGGGGCGGGGGGAGAGAGAAAACCCCCAGACCCCCACCCTTATGCGAGGCTTCGCGCCTTTGGCGCTCGCGGTCAGTGATCAGGGCCCCCCCCACATGTTCCAGGCCCCAGGGCCCCCACCATGGTTAATCCGGCGTTGGTTAAGACCACCAGACACTTTGGAACCAATTATAGCCCTGTACTTTAACAATGGAGGTTTGTCATGCCAGAGAAAATTGCGAATGGCTAAATGTATTTTTAGCCTTGCCCACTCAGGTATACTTTTAAATCTAGATGTTTATGGAGGGGGATCCTCGCCAAAACTCTCAATTTGTGAAAATACATTTGTCGATTTGTGAAAGTACATTTGTTAATTTGCCAAATACAAAATACATTTGTCGATTTGTGAAAGTACATTTGTTAATTTGTCAAAATGCAAAATACATTTGTCGATTTGTGAAAATGCATTTGTTGATTTGTCATACAACAAAAATACATTTTTTCATGTGTGAAAATACACCTGTCGAACCTACAAAGCACAAATTTTCAAATAACACAGCTTAACTTTATAGTTTCAACATATGTAATTTCAACATTTGTATTTTCAAGATATGTAGTTTCAACAGTTGTATTAACGACACTTGCATTATCGAGCCTTGCATTAGCAAGCGATGCATTAGCGAACTATGACCATATTTGGGTTGATGACGTTGATCATTATGGAGGGGGATCCTTGCCAACGATCCTGCAAGGCCTGGATGCCGGCCAGGAAGAATTTTTTTTATTTTTTATCCCCTCCCCCTAAAGAATTTCACATAGCTGAAATATTCATACATTCGAGTTATTAGTAGACACTAATGTTAATTGAAAGAGTATATGTCGCTGATTACGGAATTGTCCATAACAGACGATTGGGCCCATGGAATGGCCCAAATTGACGCCCTAATACGATGGGGCCATAAATTCACGGTATCGGTCAAAACCAACT
The DNA here is from genome assembly GCA_036850965.1 of Patella caerulea. NCBI lineage: Eukaryota > Metazoa > Mollusca > Gastropoda > Patellidae > Patella > Patella caerulea. Next base: position 31,516,708 of record JAZGQO010000015.1, on the reverse strand, counting down.
CTAAATGAACGAGTACATCTCACTAGGTACGAAATTGCCCATAACAGACGCTTATGGCCCTTGGACGGCCCAAATTGACACCCTAAATATGGACCGCAGACCCGAAGGGTCAAAAATAGGTTATACTCATATATTCGAAGTATCAGTGAAACCAATTTTAAATGGAAGAGTACATCTCACTGAGTTCGAAATTGTCCATAACAGTTGGTTTCGGCCCTGGGGGGCCAAACTGACACCATAATATCGACCCCGAGGCTCGAGAAAAATTTATATTCACACATTCGAGGTATCAGTTCAATTTAATTTTAAATGAAAGTGTGCATCTCGCTGATAACGAAATGACCCATAAAAGATGATGGTTCAAACTGACAAAATGCATAAATTAGTATTGGGAGGCCAGATTGAAGCAGACTTTTGTCACCAAGAGAGTACAATCATGGACAGGTGCAGAAGAGTAGGACGTTAAACCCCATTTCATTTCATTTCATTTCATTTCATAAGAACTGCACCTGTAGTGTTAATATTGTTTTCATACCAGACCATCTTGTGTGTGATTAACCCATCAGGAATCACCAGAAATGGACAAAACTGGCTATAGGGCAGCTATCAAATACCTACCACTGAAAAGATAACCCTAGTACAAAAGTAACTTGTCAGCCCTCATTTTCTTAGTTAAGATGACGCCATTTCAGCTATGTGAAATTTTTTAGGGGGAGGGGATAAAAAATAAAAAATATTCTTCCTGGCCGGCATCCAGGCCTTGCAGCATCGTTGGCAAGGATTCCCCTCCATAATGATCAACGTCATCAACCCAAACATGGTCATAGTTCGCTAATGCATGGCTTGGTAATGCAAGGCTCGATAATGCAAGTGTCGTTAATACAACTGTTGAAACTTCAAATGTTGAAACTACAAATGTTGAAATTTACATATCTTGAAATTACATATCTTGAAAATACAAATGTTGAAACTATAAAGTTAAGCTGTGTTATTTCAAAATTTGTGCTTTGTAGGTTCGACAGGTGTATTTTCACACATGAAAAAATGTATTTTTGTTGTACGACAAATCAACAAATGCATTTTCACAAATCGACAAATGTATTTTGCATTTTGACAAATTAACAAATGTACTTTAACAAATCGACAAATGTATTTTGTATTTTGACAAATTAACAAATGTACTTTCACAAATCGACAAATGTATTTTCACAAATTGAGAGTTTTGGCGAGGATCCCCCTCCATAGATGTTGAGGTTTCAATTTGCGGAGCACCATTAATTTCGCTATTGTCCGTCGTTGTTACTTTCATGTTTTCATTTGGGTCATATTTTCTGTATCAATTTTATCCCCCTTTCCTGCCTCGTTTTGTTCTAAATTCTTGTCTTTTTCTGTATCGTCTAATTCACAATTGCATTCCCACTTATATGTCTTACAATAATCACAAAATTCTTCCTCACAATTGAGTTTCTTATGTCCATGCTTACCACATTTATAGCATACATTTTCGGGACAGTTTTTCGCAATATGGTCTGTCTTTAAACAATTAAAACATACCTTTGATTGGGCATCGTGTTTGACAAAAAAGGATCTTCCATCAAAGGTTGTTGCGTAAGGAAGACCTTCTACGTTGGTGGGAATCTAACACGTACGAATCGTGTGCCATCTGAAATTCTTCTATTTCCGTGCCTCAAAAAACTCTTTTTTATTTTGCCAATAATTGGTTTAACTTTCCAGATACTTAATTTATGAAAAATTTCGCTATTGCTTATATATTCTGGGATATTCATAAAAGATACAACTACAGTTCGGTATCCTACCGTTGAACACTGGATATTCATACCTTCATATTCGACTCCGTTCTCCAATAATCTGTGATACACATTCTCCATTCATCATGCTAACTTCATATGATCCATTTATAGGTACAACAGCCAACACGGTATCATAACCGGTTAATTCTTCAATACAATCAATTAATTTTCCAAGATCACATTTTAGTCCAATATCAAAAACTACTGTACAATCTTTAACATTCCGATAATATTCACTTTCCATGGCTTGAGAAGGTATAGCAACCATGGTGTTTTCGGTCGTTTGGACAATTACGCCTAAATGGAGCGAGAGAGAGAGAGAGGGAGATGAGGTTTAACGTCCAATCGACACAAACCAGGTCATTTTGGGACTAACATATGGTTTCATTTTTATTTCAATAATTCGCATGCGCGTAGGGGTCTTTAGCAGTGGGAGGAAACCGGAGTCCCCGGAGGAAACCCACGAGGTTGAGAAGGCGCCCCTATCTCCATGCCACATAGGCTCACACCAGGGCTCGAAACCATAGCCGCAAGCCAGAGGTGACCGACCAGCTATAGGTCGAAGCGCGGCACTCTAGACCACTAGGCCATCCCTAACCCCACCTAAATGGAAGTAAGAAGTCACAAACATTTAACATACGGTGCAACTGCACGTTTAGTCGAATTTGTCGTGTTATTTTCTCTGAGACGACATTAGAAAAGATTAATAGCCCCCCCCCACCACCGCTTCAGTTTTTCTGCATCATTATTTACAAAAAAAAAAAACGGTTGTCGTATTCAACAGCATAATACACGGTGTTTTGTATACCATACACACGAATCAGTTCAACCACATTTATTCGATATGCCAGACCGTTACTGGCAGTGGCAATACGCTACCTTTTCTCGAATTCCAATACGTTCTCCTTGTTGTCAAACATTCTTTCCGAAACAACTGACAAATGGCAACAGCACCGAAAAATCTCGATGAACCTTGTCGGCCAAAACCAACAGGATCGAACATGAGATCTCCTGGATAACGAACCGGGATATATCAATGCATGGACTCACACGACATTAACTTGCATGATGAAGTGTTACTTTAATGTATTAATATCTATATTATGAGCGTGGATTGCCGGAAACATGCGCGGAAATAAATACATTTATGAAGTAGGTTTAAGTGGCTATAATACAAAAAGTATACTTGACAATTGACATGTAATTCGTCCAATGGAATCTATATTTTGTAGCTGATCAGATTTACAATTGCTAAATTCATCCAATGGTGTCGTTGTACCAATGAACCCGGACAAATATCGTAGAGCTTTTATTTTCATGGTTTATGATTTTGATAGTTAAAACTAATCAAGTGGGCAGATTTAAAGATGTTAATTACAATAGCGGTCATCAATTTATTGGTGTCGACTGTGAGAATCGGTAAGAAATAATTTATGTAACTTTAATTGCGATGTATAGATTTATTCATTGTATTAGTCCAAACCGTGAAATGAAATGGGGTTTAACGTTCTCTGCTCTGCTCTGAATGGGTTAATGAAGATGGACATACATAATACAGTGTGCTATGGGGGATATATAGTACACTTGACCGCGGTTTGTCGTCCCATCCGAACGACTAGACAGCTGTCCTTGTGAGGCCGTCCGTCCTGAACCACTGACAAGGGGAAAGCACGTCGGAAAATCCCGATGAACTTTCCCGGTAAAGACCGGGAGCCAGGCCCGGATCCAGGATTTTGTCGGGGTGGGGGGCACACATTGCAGAAAAGGGTAATATGTTACAAATTTGGATTGTTTGGGCGGATTCAATGCTAAAAACATGTTTATATCATCTATTAAAGAGCAGATATGTGAACTACAACAGTAGCAAAGCAAATGAAAATTAACTATGTCACTGGGGCTGGGGGGGGGGCACGGCCCCCAGCCCCCACCCCTGGATCCGCGCCTGGGAGCGTACTAGCGACCTCCAGGCGAGTGAGCCAGCGTCTTTCCAACTAAGCCGTCGTTTTAATAACTTATATATTTCAATGTGTAATTATGGAAGCCTATAACTACCATTCATAATTTCTCCTTTTCGCCCCTTCAAAACAAGAAAGTCGAAAAGTAGAAAAGTAGAAGTTACGACAAAATGTAAGGCGACAGCACGGTATACAAGCCAAAATGAACTCGAAAATAGGAAATTAAGAAATAATACACATCGATAATAGCAGATCTCGTTATTTTCTTATTTCTTAATTTCGACTTGCATTTTGGCTTGTACACCGACTTTTGTAGCAATAGAGTCGTGGTGACATATTATAGACAAGGAATGAGTAGATAAGATATAGTTTGATGTTTCTAAACATATTCACATATATGCAGGTGTGTACTGAGATCAACTAACATTTGGTTGACATATTGTTATATAAAAAGGTCTATAGAGGCAGAGCATACTGGTTATATCTTTCAACAAAATACGTGTGGGTCGGAATATTCCTATTGCATCATTTGGCTTAATTTAACCAATCATTACGTCGATTGCACAGGTTCATAGTCATGAACACGCATGGGTCTGCGTGATACCATTGCGGCTATAATGGAAGCTATAGTATGTCTTTAAATCAGACTTCGATTAGGTTCCAGAGGGTTACCATCTAAGAGTCCTAGACACCGCGAGGTGTCTAGGTTGAGAATAGTTTAGGTAGCATTGACTGTAATTGTAATATGCTTGTATGTATACTTATGCTACATAAAAGGTAAAAACGAACTATTGCATTGTTATAACTGAAGAAGACAAACGTCTTAAGAAACCAGTAAGAAGTAAACACAACGTGAAGGAGGAGAAAAGACGATCTGAGATAAATCCTAGACGATCACAAGGCTAACGGTAATATGTAGCAAAAACAAGATGCATGGGTCATACGTAGGATGTGGCGACCGGACCGGTTAACACACGCTCTCCGCGTCAGACGAAAAGGCCCATGGTGCTACATATACGATTTGGTGCCGTGATGAAGTTTCGACCTTTAGGGTAAGCAGCAACATTTAGAAGAAAAATACATATACGATTTGGTGCCGTAACAGTTTCGAACTTTAGGGTTAATATCAACTTTAGAAGAAGAAGAAGAAAACATATTTGATTTGGTGCTGTAACACAGTTTCGACATTTGGGTTACGAAGTTGTTTTAGAAGAAGAATACCTATTTGTAGACGTTCAGCGAAGAAAAATCAACCGTACCACCCAGAGACGGAGAAAATTTTTGGAGGAAATACGAAAACCTGATGATGATATTCGAAAAATCTTGGTAAATAAATTTTGTTTGTTAAATTAGATATGTTACATTTGTTAAAAGACCAAATAATATTAATTTAAGTTTAAAAATCTAATTAGAAACTAAATTGAAAAAATTTAACTGTTAGAGAATAAAGGATGTTCATTCATAAGTTTTGATGGACAGGTTTGGTAAACAATATAATATCACTGGTTATCGGGTTAACATGACCTGTAGTAATTAAAGTTAAAGAGAGTCTCTACGGAGTAGGTTTTAAAACAAACAAAATTTTCTTTGATATAACTACGAATTAATAAAAATAAAGAAAACAAACAAAATTTTCTTTGATATAACTACGAATTAATAAAAATAAAGAAACTGGGTAGGGAATATAACCAAGGAATAATAAATACTGATAAAGAAACGGAATAGGAATAAAATAGGAACTAATGTTGTCTCCGGATTGCAGTGGTAAGACGGCAGATCTAAGCATGACGTTTGTGAGTGTTTAACTCTAGTTTTCAAGATGGCCATGCTCTCTACTGTAATTCGTTAATATGTGTTATTTGTTGTTTCGTATTTAATATAATTTTTGGGATCCTTGTCCAAAGACTCAAGAATTAGGATTTTAGTCGAGTTAGGCTAAATGTGGGTAATTCAGCTTTTGACTAAAAGGTTGAGTTGCTATTATTGTTTGCGTTCTGTGTCGTCCATGTATGTGGTTCGATACGTAGAGTAATGTAATTTTGAAGCTCTAGTCCAAGGTTTCAAAGATTACGATAATTTAACTTTTGAAAAAAAAAAGTTGGGTTATGTTAAAATCCCAAGTGGTTAAAAATCTAGGGATGTAGGTATAGTTTTCCTGGAAAAAAACCCCTAAAATTATAGGCTCGTTAAATTGTGAGATTATCGCATACGAGTTTTATAGGAGTTTAAGGTGAGGATATGCGGTAGATTTTTTCCGTATATAACTGTGTCATTACATTTTTGCTTTAGAAACGTAATATATAGGCTACGTTTGATATATTTTTGCTGTTATACGCTGTCGCTGTCGACATAATACGCGATGATTAGAATGTGTAATTTGACATTAGGTCGAATTACTACAAACACTAGGTTCTAGCACCTGTGTTAATGTATATAGAATATAATATATATTGGATATAGTATTATATGTGTAGTAAAAGGCTCGGTATATTTTGGTTGTCGTGTTTAAAAATACAGACTGGTGTTCCGAGTGAGTGAAGTGCACGTCACTTACTTTGGACTCAGTTCTAGATAAAGTAAATAATATGGAGTGTCATTCATATACGGGCCATATTTGATTGACATTCTTGATTATGTAACACTGGTAGTAAAAATAGCAATTGAAATTATACAGGAGTAGGTCAAAAAGGTCACATTACTGATGAGTGAATTATAAAATAATCATGGGGGAATTCTAAAACACAAACGGAAATTATAAAATGAAAACGCAATTATAAAATTATAAACTATTCACTTACTCAGTTCAGGTCACGAGGTCAAAGTTAATTTGGAGATTTATAATTAAAGAGACACATCAAAGTTTATTAATAGTTAAATAAAGTTTAATTGTAATTAAGAGTAAGGTTTGCTAATAAGTGTTCGAAATAATATATTAATAATAATGTTAGGTTAATAATTAAACTAAAGTTTTAAAAAGAATTAGGAATAGTTAGTTCTTGGTCTGATGGCAATGACATGTTTGATTGACGAATAAGATTGTACAAGCCAATCGTAGAAGGAAAAAAGAAAGTTGTCAACTTGAAACTATGGTAGCTGAAAAGGACAACTACAGAGGCAAGGAAAAATGGTTTACCAGTTTACCAAATTGAGATTTCCAGAGACAGACTTTAAAGTGAAACTGAACTTTAAAAATTTGAAGTGATGTGCTATAGTGTTTTGAAATTCGGACACTTGAAGATTTAAAAAAGACAATTTGTGTTTTCTGGGTTTAGGTTTAGGCTTAATGAGTTTTCATAGGATTTTGAGATAGTTTTTGCATGCGATTTTTGATTTTTGATTATTTGTGTTTTTCTTTCACAGCTCTGTTGTATTGTAATCATTTATATTTTCCTGATGCGTGCATAATTAGTTAGAATATCTATATTCTATATATATTCTTAAAGGGGGAAGTAATGTAGCAATAGAGTCGTGGTGACATATTATAGACAAAGACTGAGTAGATAAGATATAGTTTGATGTTTCTAAACATATTCACATATATGCAGGTGTGTACTGAGATCAACTAACATTTGGTTGACATATTGTTATATAAAAAGGGCTATAGAGGCAGAGCATACTGGTTATATCTTTCAACAAAATACGTGTGGGTCGGAATATTCCTATTGCATCATTTGGCTTAATTTAACCAATCATTACGTCGATTGCACAGGTTCATGGGTCTGCGTGATACCATTGCGGCTATAAAGGAAGCTATAGTATGTCTTTAAATCAGACTTCGATTAGGTTCCAGAGGTTACCATCTAAGAGTCCTAGTTTGAGAATAGTTTAGGTAGCATTGACTGTAATTGTAATATGCTTGTATGTATACTTATGCTACATAAAAGGTAAAAACGAACTATTGCATTGTTATAACTGAAGAAGACAAACGTCTTAAGAAACCAGTAAGAAGAAACACACAACGTGAAGGAGAAGAAAAGACGATCAGAGATAAATCCTAGACGATCACAAGGCTAACGGTAATATGTAGCAAAGAACAAGACGCATGGGTCATACGTAGGATGTGGCGACCGGACCGACAACACACGCTCTCCATGTCAGACAAAAAGGCCCATGGTGCTACACTTTGCGACTTTCGGTGTAGTCATATTTTTGTATTTTTTGATGTCTGTAAGAAGGCGACAACACACATACCAAGCAATAATGCAATAATAGGAAATTAAGAAATAGTCATTATTTCCTAACTTCTTATTTTCGACTTGCATTTTGGCATGTACATCGTCTTGGCGACTTTCGGTGTAGTCATATTTTTGTATTTTTTGATGTCTATAAGAAGGCGACAACAGGCAAACCAAGCCACAATGCAACTCGAAAAGTAGAAATTAAGAAATAAACACAAGTGCCATTAGCGACCTCGTTATTTCTTAATTTCTTATTTTCGACTTTTAGCCTCGGAAGTTGTAGTAGTCTCTACTTTCCAGATCACACTTGAATACGTACAATCAAGGCTCACACTGGCCTTCGTTTGCTTTCGCCAAAATTGATAAAACATTTTATTCCAAAATATTATTCACATTTTTTCTCCTCCAACTAATATAGCTGGGCATACGCCATACAGAAATTTTGCCCGGGTAGAAGTACTATGCCTACTCTTATATCGAATTCCAATTGACAATGTATATATCTGGACTTCAATTTTCGTCCCATCCGAACGACTAGACAACTGTATTTCCTGCACCACTGACAAGAGTAAACCTGACCGAAAAATGCCGAGGAACTTCCACTGCCAATACAAAGATCCAACATGCGTCCACCAGACAAGCGAGCCAGCATCTAACCCACATGACCACCGTGGCTCAGGATGATACATAGCAATAGAACTACACATCATTTCACATATAATTTAAACAGAAAAACGAGTTTAAACCCACCTCTCTTAAACCAGCATAGGAGTTTACAATGGCTCCCACACCCAAACTTGTTTACTCGCGACCTTCGTTCATTTTGTTTGGCGCTACACGTGTTCTCTCTCTCTCTCTCTCTCTCTCTCTCTCTCTCTCTCTCTCCTAAAGATACATTCTCGCGTATAAACTGGGTGATTTGATGATATGTTTGGACTAAAAACCTATTCAAACTAATTAATTTATAATAATTTTGCTGTTTCAAATCATTCTCAAAACCCAAAACATTGTAATTGCCAAGGATACCCTGCTATAATATTCAATCAAAAGAGGCCATCTTTGCTTCACGTGACTTGCACTCTCGGTACATATAGCAACGCATGTGAAGTCGGGGGAGAATGCATTGCATACACAAGACAATGTTGTCTTTAACCACTGACTATTCACTACAAATATCGAATCCTAATCAAATTTTCGGATTATCCACTGACCTTGATTTTTATCTCAGAAAGTTTTGTACGTCTAACTCTTCATAAAGTTTATCAACATGTACAGCAAGCGCCCAATCTTCGCGTGTGACCCTCGACGTCACGCGTGCAATTATTCCTAATTGTTGGGCTTTCGATTAGGTAAACCCTTGCATGTTTGATCTGTATACGCTCCATGAGTATTTCTCATGGAATCAATTATTTTTCTAGTAAGGTTAATTGGATATCTCTACTTTCCATATATATCATAATTACCATACTTTTATCGGAATAACCACCCGATGAATACTTTTCTGGGAACCTATCTTTAAACCCTATTGGGAAGCCATTTAAACATCTTGATCACCTGCTGCAGTGTTCTATGTGCAATGTGAGGGTTGCGAATTTTGTCCAAACATGAGCAGGGATTTCGCCGTTTTTTTATCGCCTGAACATACTGAAACATCTGAAACATGAGCATAAACATGAACAGCGATTTCGCATTGTCTTCTCTAAATTTCAAACGTTACGTATACTTTATCTGGAGTCCAATGTGAAACATTGAGCTTGTTTGTTCTTCTGACATTTCAGTATTTACAGCATGTCTCTCTTATCAGTGCGTGTGATGTACTAATTGATATACTGATATTAAATATGATTAAATATACATTATGCAAGAGCAAAATCTGCTTATTACAGGTCTTTCTTTAGGTCTAAGATGTTATCATCTAAATAATCAATTAGACATTAATTAACATATCCAGACCATAATAAACTCTTTATGTCAAGGCTAGCCTTCGATGTTGGTGGATTCAATTCTTATATGCCGCTTAGTGGATAATCGAGACTATGCTGTTTATATTAATGATTTGAGTAATGATGACCGAGGCTATGTGAATATTTCAAACGCTTTTTTCTCGGCTAATATTGGATCAATTTGACTGAAATTTTCAGCAAATTATCTTTACACTATCTAGTTTTTAACTATTATAGTGAGAACTGCCATCTCTTTATCTTATCTCCCATAATGTAAATTTAATGGAATTTGTTTATGTGATGCTTTAGGTTTGGCGTGCCTGTATCTGGTTGAATTAAGGATTTGATTATTTCTTTGTAGAATCCCAACAGATACGACTAGTTGGAGGATCTGGATCACATGAAGGAAGAGTTGAAGTATTTCATAATAATACATGGGGTACAGTCTGTGATGATGAGTGGGACGATACAGATGCGTCCATTGTTTGTCGACAACTTGGATTTAGCCCGTAAATATAATTCAATATAATTATAGATATCTATTCTTGACAGATACGACCCTTAATATTTTGGATTACCTTTGGGTATTTTTAGCTGTACTTATAAAGACTAGTCTCTTCTTAAAAAAACAAAATGTCAGCGATATCATTTTATCGGAAACGAAAGTTATATAAAGCGTTTTCACACTCTCTAAACAAATGATTGCGTCTACAAATTCTGAAATGTTTCGGTATTACAGCAACGCTTAAGGACAAGCATGGAGAAGGGCTTTACCCCTGTTCGTAAAACATGGTTATTTTGATTCCTAATAAACTTATCCTCTGGTATACATTGTCGGATATAGATTAAGAGAGAACCTGGGCTTTTCCACTTTCGATTCTTTGCTCAATCCCCCATCCTCACGACTAGATGAAGATTGTGTTTTAAACATAATTGAGGGTGGTTTCGAATATTTAAGACTACAGTGCGTGTTCGAACGGCTTACCCGATTTGAACTTTGTATTTATATCAATTTTGAACAAATCTATATTGGGGCTATCTTTTAGAACTGGGGCAGTTGCGCTCTCCGAATCCTATTTTGGACAAGGTACTGGTGAATTATGGTTAGATGATGTTGACTGTCAAGAATCTGATATGATACTAGCTGAATGTTCCCATGCTGGTTGGGGATATAGCAATTGTGGTCACGCCGAAGACGCGTCGGTGATTTGTAAATGTAAGTAATGTAAGTTTTCGCTTGACTAGCCAGACACCTATGTTCAGTGATGTGGTAGATAAATTGAGGTTTGACTGTCAGCCGTGTCCTTGGACCCGCCGCCTGTGGTAGGTAAATTTAGGTTTGACCGTCAGCTGACCCCTAGGGCCCGTCGTCAGTCCGACTTAGGTTTGGGTATGCAAGCAATGTTCTCCGGGCTAAGCATAATCGTGCCGTTGGCCTGATCCACAAAAGCAACAAACGCCCCCACACCGGGTACAAGACATCCCATCACGTAGAAACGTCCGAATGCCAGTAACCCTCTGGATGATCACTTATGGACCCGTCCACAGAGTAAGACACACTTTCCGTCCATCTGGGGTCACATCATTATATTTAGGATATCAATCTCACAAACGACTAAGTGTTTCATATCCACCCAGTATTCCACTCAGTGTTTCAAATTCACTTAGCGTTTCAGATTAACTTAGTGTCCCACATTCACTTACGATTTTGAAATAACTCTTGGCATTGAGATCAGATATAAAAGTAATCACTGTAGATTCCAGGCGAATTTTGGTTATTTATTGTAAGTTAAGATTGTAACTTGCATGGCTTAACTCTTTTAGCTAAGATTTTTGTTTTTCCGTAGATGTTGCCTTGGTTGGGGGATCAAACGCTGCGGAAGGACGAGTGCAAGTATTTTACAACGGCTCATTTGGAAGAGTTTGTCGTGGTGGTTTTGGCCAGGAAGAAGCCCGAGTAGTGTGTCGTCATTTAGAATTTAACAGGTATTGTAGTTTTATGATATACAGCGTGTACGCCATTATATAAATACAGGAATTCATTACACATGAGTGTTTTTAAACGCATTCATAATAAAACAGTTCAAAAGCATTTGTGAAATAAATATCTTTTTAAGTTAGTCTTAAAGTTTTGGGTGGAAGAGGGCACTTGAAGAGTTTTTGGAAAATCATTCCACATTTTAGCTGCTCTGACGGAGAAAGCATATTCACCAGAACGTTTATTTTATTTAGGAATCATAATTATACTACGATCACTTAAAGAACGAAGGTTGGATCGTCGGGAGTATAGAAATCAAAGAGTTCTTTTAAATAACTGGGTGCAGTGTCAGAATAAATTGATTTAAACACATTCACAGGAGCTTTAAATTGAACACTCGCTCGAACATGAAGGAATGGAGTTTTTGTAACTTAGCTGATATATGATCAAATTTTCGTGTTCTAGTTATGAGACGTGCAACAGTGTTTTGCGCAATTTGTAGTCTGTTTTAAGGTGTTTCTGGTGCTCCCAAAAGAAGAGAATTTACATAGTCCAAATGCTCTAACAACACTCTGGCAAACATCAGTATTAAGATTAGAGTGTATCCTCGAAATTATGGGGACATGAATTCATCGGTCACATAGCCAAGATTGTTAGCCTGTTTCTTGGGAGATATATAGCAATCACCAATCTTAATGGAATCCGCTTTAAACAGTTTACTGAGTTGTGATTTTGATGATATGATAAGAAATTCGGAGTTGTCATCGTTAAGTTTTAGCCTATTTCTGGTCATCTATCCTCAAATGTCATTATGAAGCAAGATAGTTGTTGTGTTGAAAGTAGTTATATATTTGGGTGTCATCAGCAAAGCCGTGGTTTTGTACCCAATGTCTTCTTACGATTTGACCAATTGGAAGAATGTATAGAAGAAAAAGTAGAGGTCCCAATACAGCTCCATGTGGAACACCTATCCTTATGGCAAAGAGTTGAGACACAAGACCTGTTGTGTTCTATCACACAAACCTGTTATTTGCACCTGTTGTCTTCTTTCTTGAAGATATGGCTTTATCCATGACGGTGCGGCGCCGCAGATTCTAGCCTTTGAAATAAAATACTTCGATCTATAGTATCAAATGCGGCACTGCGATCCAAAGGTACTAGGTGCGCGGCTAGATTCTCATCCAGGTCAATATTGTTTTTAATTTTTAGTAGACCGGTCTCTGTGCTGTTACCACGTTTGTAAGCAGATTGATTGAAGCGATTCGTGTAAATAATTTTCAAACAGATAATTTTAAATTTGAGAAGTAATCACTCTTCCAATAACCTTGCCAATGAATGGCAAGTTGGAAGTAGGTCGGTAATTCTTACACAGCTGAAGGTCAAGGTTGGGTTTCTTCACCAAAGCTGAAATCAGACCGAACTTTAAGCATACCGGAACAGTGTTGTTATAAAAAAATAAAATAAAACCAAGTACGAACAATCCAAACCATTAGACAAAAATCGAAGTCCTAAAGAACGTAATAGGCAAACCATTCCACATTCACAGTTTTAACACTTTAGTGACAAAACACCTACTTAATGTCTACTGTCTAATTACTAACAAGTTTAACTCACTAATACCGTATAATGTATATAATCTGACGAATTTGATCTATTAGTGTCGTATATTTTATTTATATAACAGTTATTTGTTGCTTAATGTTACAGTGATACCGGTGTCGTCATATTTAATTAGTGCGTTTCATCATATTTGTTTTTTCTTAAATTAAATTGTCATTTCGATATAATATTCCTTTATTTAAAGAACGTGATACTGGTGTTAATATTATGATCTCCACGTTGTGATTATGTTTTCCAATAAATAGTGATGGTAGTGATCCGATATGGATATCAATTTTTTTATAATCTCCACTGTATATCATCTGTTTATTTAATATCGATGGTAGTGATTTGATATTGATGTTACTTTTGTAATCTCCGTTGTGTTTTTCATCACAGTGATGAGGTTGATCCTGATTTTAATGCTGATTTGGGTAAAGGGTTGGGCCCTGTTCTGGTGTCTAATATTGATTGTAAAGGAACCGAGTCATCACTAACTGACTGCAAGGACCCAGAATTTACGTTTGGAGAATGCAGTGACAACCATGATGCCTCGGTGAATTGTAAATGTAGGTCTATATTTAGATTCAAACATGTGTCTGTATGTCCACCCAGTAAGGTTGTACATGTACTATGAATTGGTTTTCTTTTCTTTACAAAATACGGTAACAGAGCGGGAGAAATGAGATTTGGTTTAATGTCCACTCGACACAAACTAGGTCATTTTGGGACTAACACATGGTTCAAGTATATTTCAATAATTCAATTGCGCGAAAGGGTTTTTAGCAGTAGCAGCAGTAGGAGGAAACAGGAGAACCCGAAGAAAATCCACGAAGTTGGACAGGCGATCCTACTAATTGTCACGTACAACCGTGAAATAGAATGCAGACCTTATGCTAACCATTTGGCCACCATATCTCCCTCGGTAGCATTTTCGTTGATTTATTGAGTTGGTTTCGCACACTATAACTTTGGTAAGAAGTATGTACGGGTGATGAACCTTGGTGTATATTTTCATTGACAAAGTTTGATAGTGAACATTTTTAGATTAAGATGAAATTTAATTTGATTGTCTGTTTGCGTTATAATAAAGTAAATGCTCAAATAATTACTGAGTTTCAATATTTGCCAGATAGCGCATTATTTATCCGCTTTTGTTGTCCACTCGCTATTTCAGTTGTTCCACTGCGACTAGTAAATGGATCAGGGCCACACGAAGGAAGAGTTGAGGTTCGTGTTGAAGGAAAATGGAAAACCGTTTGTGATGATTTTTTGGATGACAAGGGGGCATCTGTGGTTTGTAGACAGCTAGGATATAGTGGGTAAATATACCACGTATAATAATATATCAATCTTAATACAGTATCGGATGCTTAAATTAATTTATAATAAATGTTAATACATGTATTTGTGCGAATTAGTACATAAATATAGAGTTACTGTAGATAATTAATTCAGTGTATGTTTGTGTGCATTGACATCACATATTATGTTTAACCATGTTTTAGGACAGGAGCAATAAGTAAAGATAGAGCCCACTTTGGAGAGGGGAGGGGGAGAGACAACATAGTGGCCATACAGTGCAATGGAAAGGAGGAGTATTTGACTGACTGTACATATCGTGCTAGATTGTGTCGTCATTATGAGGATGCTTCTGTAATATGTAATGGTAAGATTGCAATCTAATTAAATTACAGATCCATATTTCATGAAGATCTGTCAAATGGTACTTAGAGTTCAGGTCAGGGGTTAAGCGATCGGCTTTTGACCCTATAACGTCACACATTGATTAATCAAATCCTGCAGTTCCGTGCATCAAAGCCCGTAAAATATACGCATTTTCAACTTCTTCATCTGCTGTTTTGTCCCGCAGTTCCGTGCTTCAAAGCCTGTAAAATATACGTATTTTCAACTTCTTCATTTGCTGTTTAAAGAGATATTTCTCCAAGCGTCCCCATCAGTACATGGAGTCTAATTTCTGTTACCTTTCCATTTGTATTTCAGAAACATCCAAAACTACCACAACAACAACTCGTGGAACAACAACCACCACTATTTCAACAACAACTACAACTCGACTTACAACAATCACCACTAGTCCCCCAACAACAACAACTACCCCAACAACTACCACCACTACCCCAATAACAACCACCACTATCCCATCAACAACCACTACTACTCCGGTAACAACCACCACTATTGCGACAACAACCACCATAATCCCCTCAACAACTACTACTATTCCGACAACTACCAGTATTCCGACAACAACCACCACTCGCCTTACAACAACTACCAATATCCCAACAACTACCACTATCCCAACAATAACTACTACTATCCCAACAACAACAACCACCACTGCACCAACAACAACCACCACTATCCCAACAACCACAACTACCACTATCCCAACAACAACAACTACCCCTATCCCAACAACAACTACCACTGTCCCAACAACAACTACTACTATCCCAACAACAACCACCACTGCACCAACAACAACCACCACTATCCCAACAACCACAACTACCACTATCCCAACAACAACAACTACCACTATCCCAACAACAACAACTACCATTGTCCCAACAACAACAACAACAACTACCAATGTCCCAACAACAACTACTACTATCCCAACAAAAACAACCACCACTGCACCAACAACAACTACCACTATTGGTGAATATCAAAAAACGAGCTACTCGTTTTCCGATAATGGCGAATAACGAAAAACAACTAGCTCATTTTTCGATATTGGCTAATGTCGAAAAACGAGCTACTCGTTTTTCGACATTCAAACTTGAATCTCAAAAAAAGCAGACTTGATGGATGCATATCTACAGAATGTCTTCAAAACACATTTGATTAAGTCAGTGATCTAAAATGATCTAAAGATATCATAAATGAGGATGACTGAGCAGTGGATTTACACAAAAACTGTTCTTTCTCGTTGTTTTTTGATATTGGCGAATCTCGAAAAAGGATTTGATGGATGTATATCTGCAGAATGTCTCCAAAACACATTTTATTAAATACATTTTCTAAAAGGAACTAAAGATGTCATAAATCAGGATCAGTTCTGTAAAACGGGCAAAACGAACTAAAGATATTATAAAAGAGGATGCCTGAGTAGTGGATTCGCATAAAAACTGCTATTTCTCCTTGTTTTGGGATATTAGCGAATGTCGAAAAACGAGCTACTCGATTTTCGAGATTCAAACTTAAATATCAAAAAGTCGATTTGATGGATGTATATCTGCAGAATGTATCCAAAAAACATTTTATTAAGTACGTTTTCTAAAACAAACTAAAGATGTCATAAATGAGGATATCTAAGCAGTTAATTCACATAAAATGTCTTCAAAACTCATTTGTTTAAATCAATTTTGTAAAACGAACTAAAAATGCCATTAATGAGGATGCCTGAGCAGTGGATTCACATAAAAACTGCTCTTCAAACTTGAATATCAAAAAAGCAGATTTGATGAATATATATTTGCAGAGTTGTCTTCAAAACTCATTTGATTAAATCAATTTTGTAAAATGAACTAAAAATGTCATTAATTAGGATGCCTGAGCAGTGAATTCACATAAAAACTGTTCTTTCTCGTTGTTTTTTGATATTGGCGAATCAAACTTGAATATCAAAAAAGCAGATTTGATAGATGTATATCTGCCGAATGTCTCCAAAACACATTTTATTAAATACGTTTTCTAAAACGAACTAAAAATGTCATCAATGATGATGTCTGAGCAGTGGATTCACATAAACACTGCTCTTATTCTCCTTATTTTTTGATATCGGCGAATCTCGAAAAACGAGCTACTCGTTTTTCGAGATTCACATTTGAATCTCAAAAAAGCCGATTGGATGATCTACAGAATGTGTCCAAAACACGTTTGATTAAATCAGTGATTTAAAACCAACTGTTTTGTTGAGATTCAAGTTTGAATGTCGAAAAACAACTAGCTCGTTTTTCGGCGTTCGCCAATATAAAAAAAAACAACGCGAAAGAACTGTTTTTATGTGAATTCACTGCTCAGGCATCATCATTTATGATATATTTAGTTCATGTTACAATATTGATTTAATCAGCTTGACATAATGGGTGACTTTGAGAGGACATAATTTGGGAAGATTCTTTTTTTCGTTATTTCAGTAAGCTCTCCACCAAATTGCAAACCAGGGGTCCATGAATTTGAATACAATATAAAAACAGCCGATCCACGCGGTGATATTCTGTGTTTGGATATTGGTTCATTTGATAACAGTTCATGGTGTTCTGACGATGAGGATTCTTTAATATTTAGTATCGACGAAGATCCATTTGGTTTCTTTAATTTGTTTGAACTTGAAATAAATAAAGAAATGCCGAAGTCATGTTTGCAACTTAAAGCGCCAGATCGGATACAAGTAGCTAAAGCACGGGTAAGTATGATTAACGTGTGGGTGTTTTATAAATGAGTAATACATCTAGATTGAGGTCTATTAGAAATGTACATCAATATAAACATACCTGGGGCCAGACGAAAGAAGGTAATGGGGCGCTGTGCATCAAGGTTTCTGCACCCCTCTCAAATGGAAATACTCATAATCATAATGCTCAAGCAGTGTCACCAAACATATACCGATATAAATATCGAGCCCCCCCCCCCGATACCTACCCCTCTCCAAAGGGTTCTTGTTCCTTTAGAATTTAGCGTTGCCCCGCCCCTGGAGCACATAAATTCATTGTCGGATCTGAGGTACAAAACAGCTGTAAATTGGCATAACATATTTATGCAGTTTTAAGTAGCTAAGTTTGGTGTTGTTATTGAAAACACGAATTATATGTTTATTTAAATCAACATTGTTGTTGTTATTCTTCTGGGAAAAGATGGGCTTCTATCTTCTGATATCCAATATTTAAGACAAAATCAGCTTTTTACCTGAATAAATATTGTTTAAAAAAAAAATAAAAAAAATTATGACTTCTGACGTATTTAGCCGAACATAACTGATTAAATTTTACAGTAAAAACAGACAATGTATGATGTCATAATGTCAAACGTCGCTCGTATGACCTCTGACGCGATCTCCAATTACAATTTCTAGGTCCCAAATATTAATCCCTATATATTTTTACAGCTTACCATAATAGCAAAGGAAGATTCTGCACAGGGTCGAACAGCAACCCTAAGCATTATAATAACATTTAATCGGCCACCAACAGTGACACACAGAATTATCAACTGGGTTGCAAATATTGCTAAACTTGGCGCACTTGATGTCATAAAACAATCACAGGCAGAGGATTCTAATAGCATAACACTCACTTCTGTTTGTAAGTTAAAATGTTCTTTTGCGGGGGGAGTGGGGAGATGGCCGAATGGTGGCGCGAATGGGTTGGTTTTGATTCCCTTGTTGTACGTGGCAAGCAATAGGGTCACTTGCCCAAACTCGTGGGGCTTTCTCGGGGTCCTCCGGTCTTATCCCATTGCGAAATTGCGGTTACATGATACTTATTATCAAGAGGTGGTTTGTTGTCCACAATTATTGGAAATGCTGGTCTCCGGAGATCTCCTGAAAACGCTGTGAGGTTGGAATTTATTGCCCGTGTGATGCAGATTTCCAATCTGATTAAAACACAGATCCTATTTCGATGCGATCTTTATAGTTCAAATTTCGTTTTACTTGGATTTGAAAGAGTTGTTATATAGCATATGTTCTAGTTGATGTGAGGGATTAGCCAATGAAACAGTCTGTTCTTGGAGTACTCGATCACAGAACTGTGGATGAACCCCTAGAAACGTCAACGATGATTGATTAATCAATCCCTGGCACGACCCCTGGCACAGCTGGCCAGATCTTTAACATTCAAATTGGTTCAATGATTCAGTTAAATATTTCAGATTATCAAGAGAACGGAGTGGTTTCTGCAACCATTAAAAATAATATGTTACAGTTGAATCTGGTGAACACAGGTACCACATTTGATCTGAGAAGAATGCAAGTTCAAATCAAAGTAGGTTATTATATCAAACTTGTATACTAGATATCGGTGATGACAAGGAGAAGGGGCACCTGTCCAACCTCGTGGGTTTTTTCCGAGTCCTCCGGTGTGGTCCCACTTCTAAAGACCCCTACGCGCAAGTGTGTATCGAGTGGGCGTTAAACCCCATTTCTCTCTCTCTCTCTCTCTGGACTAGTGAACCGGTGGACAAGTATCGGATACTGGACCTACAACATGTTTTCAGCACACTTCGCATAATTATAATAGAGTTTTGGGCCCGTATTTAAATATTTTTGTTGAAAGTTTCCAACACTAGCAGCCACTTTGCTAACTCTCTTTGAATTGTTTGTTTGTTTGTGAGTATGGTGTCTTGTCCATATATTTGTTTTTTATGTAAATTATGTGTGGTGCAGTCCCCTGCACTCTTACTATTTGAGTATGGTTTGACGTGATTTTTTGATTTAGGGTTACGGCTGGGGTTACGGCTGGGGTTTGATATGTTGTTTGTTTTGGGTTAGGGTTAGTCTAATGTACTGTGCACTAAGATGCCATTCTGATTTTTATTTTTGGAATACTGTATGCAATTATAAGATTCTGTGTGCTTATATTATGTGGGTGTTTTTCCTGAAGATCAGCATAGGGTGTTCTGGTGAATTTAGACGCACCTGCTGCTAAATGAGACTACAAAGGGGGCTAATGCGCAAGTCGTATGAATATTCAAACTCACGGGGGAGGTGTGGTTTCAATTTGTCAATCCAGAATTCTTTCTTTTTAGCCTAAACGTTTTAATTTCTTCGCCCGGTCTGAATGCTTGTGGTTCCCAAGGAATGCTTTTGTAACTGCTTCAATGCATGTGGTATTATCGATGTTCGTGTCCATGCTCTGTACGTCAATGGATATTAAAATGTGTCTTTAAGGTAGGATGCGTGTTGGCGTGCTAATGGTAATATGAATTACGATTAACAGAAAATATAAATATATAAATTCTGTCAAAATAACAGCGAGGTTTAGTTAATATTCCACTAAAGTTGACACTGAAGATAACCATTTGTAAGGGCTCAAGGGGACGGGATTCAAGATGCGAAAGACTAGGGAATATTGCTTCGCTTAGATTCACGTAGCTTTACTTAGCATAAAACCAACAAGTAAATAAAAATTATTAATGTTATTATCAAACTTAAGTTTTGTTCTTGTATGATTTAGATGTCAGACGATGGTATACCAAGTTTATCAACAAATGTAACAGTACAGATAGTTATAGTAAGGTTAGAATGCACTTCAACTGACAAGATGCCGGTAAATATAGGAGAGCTTCAAAGTGTCAAAACTCTTCCTATTGGTCAGATTAATTGTGCGATTTCTAGAGGATATCAAATCCGTTATGATGTCGCGAATACTGCACTGCAACAAGGTATTTGGATCTTGCAATCTTAGATTTTCGATTTTATAAAATCAATATTGCACATACAACCGAGGCGCATTATATGTGTTTGAAAGTAAACGTAAACGATGTATTGAGTTAATTGATCATAGCTATAAACCAACAAAGTATTCCAGAGTTAATTGATCATATCAAATACAGCAAACTACAAAGGTTAAATACATGTAAATTACAACATCTTGTAAAGATATTTGAAGAGTTAATAAGATATCCATAGTCTGAGTTAACATCCTTTATGACGCTGACCCAAGGCTTTAACATTACATTTTGTCTCTATCCCAGCCTCTCTGTCGAGGCGACTGTGAGTACGAGGTTCCCCTAGGAACTCACAGAGTATGTCTTCTCTACGGTCTCATCATCATGTCTGTTTCCAAACGTCTCGGCCTAGGAGGCTGTTGGTATGATGTCCCCCTATCTCGGACCGCTCTATGATGTCTGAAGGGAAAGTTAACATCGTTCTTCTTATATAAATATTATAAGTGTATGAATCAGTATTGAGCTCATGGAAATTGACCAGGTACTTTCTTTATCGGATTCGTCAGCTGCACAGACTCTACCCTGGATTTAAAATCATTGTACCAAATGGGCAAAACAGTTTATAAGAATTACGCAATTTATAGCAGTGGTCTCCCGTGTGTCTGCTAGCCCCATGTAGTTACCCAATAAAGGCTACTACTGGATATATGTAATTGAAACTTGTAATCCCCAGAAGTATGAGACCACTTTTGTCCTGCATTTCCAAGGCCAAATGGCCGTTGATTACTAGTATGTCGTTGAAAACGTATCACAAATTTGGATAGGTGTTGAGAATTAGAACAAAGAGCCTTCCACGCAGAATTAGCCGGTTTTATTTACTGGAATATATGTGAGATTTCCCAATTTATATTTTCCATTAAACATTTCAGGACATGAATTGAGATGTCATGATGGTATAGTGAGTATAGTTCAAGGTGGCGGCATCACGATCAGGAGTAAAACAGAAGACGTCGTCGTTAATGTGACGATGGTTCAGTTCCCATCTATACATGTCAATGTTACTTTTCAATTAGAATTTGGTAAGTTTTAAACCGCTTGCGTATTCCCAAAGATAATCCTTTCAAATCATCTTTAATCTCTTTTCTCTAATCATCACGGTTTAATTAACCGACGAAACACTTGGCCGTTACATATAAATCCAGGTGACGTCTGATTCCACAGTATTTTATAGCATTAATATATGAATATGATTACAGCATTTTATGGACTGATGTGGTTACAATCTAAATATATATCTTGGACAAGAGAACTGATAGATAAATCAAGTAACGAATACAGAAACGCTGCCAAGAACATCACAGACATGGTAAGTCAATATTTATTTCAATAATGGATATTGTTATCATAATTTTAGATATTGTATATATTGCCTATTACAGGTCTGTCTCTACTCCTGAAATGTTATCTAAATTATTAATTACACATCAAATAACTTATCGAGACCATAATCAACTCTCGATGGCATCGCTAGCCTGTGATATTTACCAGATTAATTAGCGATTTGCTGCTCAAATCAAGAAATGGATAATCGAAACTATGTTTTTTTATGTCGTACCGACTTAAGTAATGATGATCGGTGTTAGGCTCAACTTACAATCGCTGAATTGTCGGTTCACAATGGATCAATTTGACAGTTTTAGCAATTTCTCTTTACATTAGCAAGTAAAGTGAGAACTGCCAGCAACTGAGGCCCCGTGTATACATTGACGTGCACGTAAAAGATCCCTCGGCAGTTGGAATTCGATATAAGAGTAGGCCATAGTGCCGCTACCCGGGCAAAATCTCCCTCATTACACAATGTATGCTCGTCTTCATTTTATTTATTTACCTTTACAGATAAGTGAAGTTGTAGATCGATCAGTTACCGTGGACATAGTACAGTTCAGGTGGTATATTTATACAAATTTACAATATTATTTATAAGTTTATAATTATGAAATACATCATATTTTACATTACATATATCTTGATACATATTGGATACCAAAATTACAGTTCAGGCTGGATATTTATACAAATTTACAATATTATTTATAAGTTTATAATTATGAAATACATCATATTTTACATTGCATATATCTTTATACATATTGGATACCAAAATTACAGTTCAGGTTGGATATTTATACAAATTTACAATATTATTTATAAGTTTATAATTATGAAATACATAATATTTTACATTACATATATCAAAATACCCACAGCAATTGACGATGAGATGTTATATCACATTGTATAATCATCTTAAACATATGTCGAATGTAGCGGTATTCCTTTCGTTTCAGGCAAGATTCTTGGGTAGATGTTCAACTCGCATTTCCTAACCAAGCCGTTTTTAAAGAGACCAAATCTTTACTTCTTGATCGTAACGATTCTGTGATTAGCGGTAGCCATGTCGAGTTTAATAACCGAAGTAAGTTATTGTTTCTGCGTGTCTTTAAATGGCATTGAAGTTATTATGCGGCGCCTTCGAAATTGTTACACAGAGACACAAAGAAACAAATATGGTTACGTTTAGGAACAAAGACTGCGATATTTACTGGATTAGGCACGATTTGCTGTTCAACTTTTATTCATGATGAAATTATGAACTGGATAATCGAGACTATGATTTTATCGTACCCACTTTAGTAACGGTGATCAAGCCTAGGCTGATAATTTCAGTAAATTCCCTTTACATTATCCAGTTATTAAGTGTTAAAGTGAGAACTTTCGGCTCTTTATCTAATCTCCCAGAATTTATCTTTAACTGTATTTACTCATTTGATTTTATAGCTTTTAATAGTAATAATGTTATAATTCAATAAAACCATTCCATTTATGACATGTATACTTTTAGGTAGTCATATATTTGCTCCAAGAGTCAACATATTGAGCAAGACAAAAGACATCCTGGGTGGCGATACTGTAGAGATCTTCTGTGAAACTGATGTTATAAATTCGATTGGTCCGGTTTCTGTGGAATGGACATTAGATAGTGCCGGTGTTCGACCGTTGTTGTCATCAAGATTTCAAATTTCGACGGGATTTGAGTTTCCGTGGCGAATAAGGTCTACTTTAACAATCACACACATTACAATGATAGACCAAGGTAAAGAAATATTACTAACATTCTTAGATATCACCTTGTCAAATATTAAATACGATAGATCAAGGTGGTGGAAACAGTACACACATCAATAGATACCACTTGAAAATCTTACAGTGTCCATAACAAACTGCAGTCTATTTAGCAGTGAAAGACACCAATTAAATTTATCAATAGATATTGGTTATTTTATGTCAAATATGAAAAAAAGAATGAAGAATTGAAATGGGGTTTAACGTCCTACTGTTCTCCTCCTGACCAGGCTAATGAAGACGGGTGTACGCCCGACCAGCGGCACTGTATAGGCTGCTCTTATATCGACTTCTAGCTGCAAAGGGATCTTTATAACGTGCACGTCAATGTATACACGGGCGGTGGTATTTCGCGTCATCCCAATGACTTCTAGCTGCAAAGGGATCTTTATAACGTGCACGTCAATGTATACACGGGCCGCGGTATTTCGCGTCATCCTAATGACTAGAAAGCTGTCCTTGTCAGGCTTCCCGTCCTGCACCACTGACAAGGAGAAACCACGTCCGAATCTTCCCGATGAACTTTCTCGGCAAATGCAGAGACCGGACACCCGATCTCCAAGCTAGCGAGCCAGTGTCTTACCCACCTAGCCACCGTAGTTCCCTATATTATGTCAGACATTAGGATTTATATTAAAACGGACACTTATTTCAGGTAAAGTACAGTGCCATGTTAGTGACCCAAGTGGTTATAGACAATTTGGAAGTATTACTTTGGTAATTATTTCTCCCCCAACTGTTGGTGTTCCAGACACTCAGTTTGTCAGGCGTAATGCAAACATCAACTTAAAGTGCGAAGTTTTAAAACCAGAGAATATACCTACAACTTTGATGTGGCTACATAATGGACTCAATATACAAAATGGTAAGTACATTGTATTAAGTGATTATGTGTCATATATGACGTTTACAATACCCCCTTTACCACTGGCGGACTCCAAGTACCGTTTACTACTCTCTGGCTTAATTGCCATTTCGGTTTGATTGTACTATATTGTATTCTATTCATGTTTTCCAGGTTCGGAATTGAATACGATTGTGACCAATGATGCAAATTTTACATGCGTTGGATTAAACATAGCTGGTCTAGGTAAAGGCAACTCAACCAAGATAATCATCATTAAAGGTACTAAATTTACTGTTCGGGTGTGTGTGTGTGTGTGGGGGGGGGCTAGTGGTCTAGAGTGCCGAGCTATGACCTCTAGCTGGCCGGTCAACTCTAGCTTGAGCGATCCCTGGTGTGAGCGTATGTGGCATGGAGATAGGGGCGCCTTCTCAACCTCGGGCAATCCGCTTTCCTCCCACTACAAAAGACCCCTACGCGTAAGCGAATTATTGAAACAAAATAAAACCATATGTTGGTCCCGAAATGACTTAGTTTGTGTTGAGTGGACGTTAAACCCCATTTCTCTCTCTCTCTCTTACTGTTCTGGTTTCTTTGTATTTTATAAACTACATTTTTGTTTTGTGACGCACAGTCTGGCAACGTTTTCGTATGCCTTGACGAAAATACACTTTTACACTTTCAAAAAAAATGAAACATTTTTCCATGATTAAAGGACCGTTATCCTGTCCACGTGATATCGATGAAAGAGGAACACATTGGTCTGAAGCAGCACCTGATGCCAAAGCTGAACAGTCTTGCCCATCTGGATACTCAGGTAATATTCCGAAAATACAACATTCTGATTAACCCTTATGCGTTTACAAGGGGTATTTTGGACCCAAACGACCATATCCTTAACGTTTGTGAGAAATTGGTTCATAATTGTCTAGCGAGAATTTTTATACATTGTCAGCTACTTGATGTCGAGTATAATGCTGCAAATAGAATGGACGTGAGGCAGTAGCAACATTAACCATTTGATAAAAAACTACGAATATTACATTATCGGATACCAGGGGTCTTGTGGACCCCTCTTCCCTTTCATTTCAACATTTTGGCGGTTATATGTGTCTAATCCGTCCTGCAATCGGTGCTGGCTTTGTATTAGGAATCTTTCTCACTGATAATATTGTTTTGGTTAGTCTTGTAATCTAGACCTGAAAGCAAATCAAGGTACCCTACCAACGCCATCAAAAGACGATTCTACGTGGAATATGAAAATTACGATATTTTTAGATTTGTATGGTTTCAGAAAAATCTTATTATTCCTATCATCACTGATAATACATGAAATATTTTGTTTTAGCTGGATTGATTTTTGTTCAGTTTGATCATATTTGAATAAAATTATTCACCCAAAAGCCTATTTATATCTGGGGACTTAGAATACCCCTAGTTAAAACACAGATCCAATTTCGTTTTGTTTTTTATAGTTCAAACTTTCGTTTTACTGGTCTTCACAACACTAGGATATGAAAGAGTTGTTTTATAACAGGTGTTCTAGTTGACTGTGAGGAAATGGTCAATGAAACGGTGTGTTACGGCGTGTGCTATGCACGGAACTGTGGGTGATTAATCAATTCCTGACGTCAAAGGATCAAAAACCGTTTTTATGACCACATAGAATGACTAAACTAAATAAAGAAAAGCAAAGCCATGAACTCGTCAGTAGACGCAAATGAATACTCAATTGCAGTCATGTGTTTTTTCGCATTTTCTTTGTGTGCCGTTCGAAATTTTGCGGCACACCTAGGACGATCTCACGGCACTCATGTGTGCCGCGGCACACTGGTTGAGAGTCACTGACTTGACATATATAATAGCTTAAATATTCTGCAGTACATTTCTCTTATATTATATTATTTAAACACCTCCCCATTTGCATTAGCTCGGATGTAGCAGCACAGTAGGACATTAATTTCCGTTTTATTTTATTTCCAGGGAGTGTATCTAGATATTGTAATAACGATGGAAAGTGGTTGACGGGAGATTACAGTTTATGTATTCAAGCATCGTTGATAAACATCAAGAACCAGGTTACGTTATTACAATATTCATTAAATGGACTGTATACAACAAGAGTTGTTTTATATCTGAATTGTTAGTGGGTTTTAGATTTGACAAGACGATTGAATGCGACACAAGAAACGATCATGGAAAATAAAAAAAAATCTGTCTAGTCAGCTGAAAGTTATATAAACGGAATGGTCACTTATGATCTTCAATTCTCTACATTTTCAGTCGTAAATCATGAATATTTACGCCAGACGGATGGCATGCACGTAAACAATAAATTGACTGTTGGAATTCGATACAAGAATAGTCGGCGGCACATCGACCGGGAAAATATGCCTTATAGCCAACTGTATGGATATGGTATTTTTCATTAGCCCACTCGGTGCTGAAATGCTGGAAGATAATCTTCATTTTATTTCTATTGAGGTTGTTTCAGATTGAACAGGTAAAAGCCGGAATAGTTGTGTCTGAACCCGATAAGTTGCTAGCTAATCTGACCAAAATAACCAAACAATCTACGTTAGAGAAGACAGAAATACTTCAAATGACAAGTGCCATAAAAACCCTGACACAGATTACTGATGAAACATCCCAAAACTCATCCACAGCCCAGAATAAAACTAAACAGTTTGCTAAGGTAAGTGACGATTAGCCTTAATATCATATCAATCAAACACGATAACCAAATGATATTTTATATGGTTTCCCGATTTAGAATGAGATTTTCAAATGAGCGACATGTGTATCTGATTAAGACCAAAAGGGTGTGCAATATGCAAATTAAACAATTTGGATCCATAAATCTTATTATGAAAAAGACATTTTGAAATGTAATAGAGTGTAAATGTAATTTTAACCCCTCGACCAGCTTTCCTTTTGGGGTAGTTTTGGGGTAGATCCATAGGATATAAACATTTACTGTCCACTGAGCGATTCTTTGGTCTGTAAAAAATGTGAGTTCAGTTGTATTGATATATATCTTTGTAGGAATCGGTAATTCTGGTCAGCACATTATTTGACCGAGAGCAAGCTTCAAATATGGAGACACTTGAATACGAGGTAACATTATATTTACTGTTTATATATTATAATGTCTATAGCATTTGAAGGAACTCTAAAGGAACCAAGACCATCCGAGACATCAGTGGTCTTTTCATCATTGCTATTGTTGTGTACTTTTTGAAACTATACAGGGCCCTGTTTCACGAAATTTTAACTAAAGATAAAATCCAAATTTTAGCGGATACTTCAATTTTGATTGGCTAAGAACTAAAATCAATCTAATATTGTCCAATCAAATAACTAAAATTCAGATCTTATCTTAGTTAAAATTTTGTGAAATAGGCCCCTGATGACTTAATTAACAACCAAGAAATATCTTTAAAATGTGTCCGTTATTTAGAATAGCAGTATATCCCACGATTTAATGGACTCGATGGAGAAAGTAGGAGAACTAGTTGGGGACAACTTACCAGATGGCAAATCCGAGACAATTCAATCCGAAAATATAGGTAAGATATGTAGTTTGAAGATTGTTTTAAAATCAACAGTTGGTTATTACTACCAATGCGATATTTCGGTCTGTTACACATGTTCAAATAGTTACGTAGTTTTAGTGTAGTTATTACGTAGTGTGTTTGTTGGGTATAATATTATTATAATCGTTTTGTGTCTATGATTATAGTACTATCTGTTGGT
This sequence comes from Patella caerulea, assembly GCA_036850965.1. Lineage (NCBI taxonomy): Eukaryota > Metazoa > Mollusca > Gastropoda > Patellidae > Patella > Patella caerulea. Next base: position 31,488,039 of record JAZGQO010000015.1, on the reverse strand, counting down.
AAAACTGATCCATTTAACATGACTGATGTTAATTTCCCTGGTGACATTGATACAGTTATTAAAACAAATGCTCAACTACCAAAAGAAATATTTCAATCGTCCTCAGGTAACTATTTTAAAAATGCTTTGCGACTTTATGCTTGTAATGATAACAATCACCCCATTTCAGACAGGTAAATTTCTATGTAGGTGTTTAGAGATGTAGAAATGCATACTTGTAACTTTGAATATCACGCCTACACTCCCGTACATTTCCCAAATATCAATATATATAAATATATATATATATATATATCCAGAAAAATCAGCACAACCGTAAAGCTGCACTACTTTGTTTCACGGTAAACGATGAAAAGATAAAAGGTATGCCGACACAAACTGATTTCAACACTGGTTTAATAACATTTTAACATTTTAAAGTACTTTTCGTCCGTCTTGGGACTATTCATAATTAATGTCATAACAAATAGATGGACAGTATAGTATATTTATACATATTTATATTTACATAGTAACACTGTGGTTTTAATTGGCTATAGTTACCATTGTCTATGGTTACATAGTATATAGGTAACGAGCAGGAAACATGTATACACGTGTGTTAATCTGTAGTATATGGGTTCAATTAAGGAACAATGAGTGGAAGATAATCCTAGATTGAAGAAGATTAATGAAGCTAATGGTCAATTGTTACTTATTGACTATTAAGTTGAGGAACGAATTTTTTAATAAAATGGTTTTCCATTAATTTCCTTTTCGTGGTGTCATCGACTTTCATTTTATAAAAAGGGAAAATTTGAAATATTACCTGTAGGTGTTGTGCACATTTAAAGATATGTCTATTTACAAATAAGGGCCCATTTTCAATATTACAATCCCGTCGATGGTTACGTACTCTATCCCGTAGATGACACGAAGTTTCTCCAATATAGATTTTTAGACAGCCTAAGCAAGTCAAGACATATATGAGATTTTTTGTGTCACAATTCATATTGTCGTTGACACTAAACGTAAAGTTGTGGAAAGTATATTTGCTATTTGGCGTAATATGGTCGCAACATTTACATCGAAGGTCCGAGCATTTAGATACATGAAAGCCGGTCATTGTGATAGATGAATTGAATTTTGCTTTGGTTAGGAGGCGTTTCAGATTAGGTGGCTGTCTTTGTGATTTAATGAATTGAACATTATCAAATTTCGTTCTGAGGTTGTCGTTTGATGCCAATAGTGTCCTGCTCTCGTACATTGTTTTAAAGAAGTTGGGATGTTGGGGGTTATGGGTAGTAACAAAGGTAATTATATTATCCGAATTGTCTTTTGCTTTAGTAGCCCTCGGTGTTTGGATATCAATTGCCAAAGCCTTATTTATCCCAACTTCTATTACCTCGAGGGGGTAATACTGCTTCAATAAATTTCTTTTTAGCTCACCCAATCTGACAACCCGTAGGTCTTCATCTATCACAATGGTGCATATTTTTCTAGCTAAAGAAAATGGTATATTATTTTTGGTATGGCGTGGGTGACATGATTTATATGAAAGATAGTTTTTGGTATCTGTTTCTTTAGAATACATATCCGTTATAAGGAGTTCTCCCCTTCGTTTCACTAGAACGTCCAAGAATGCGATTTGCAGATCGTTCGTTTCAATTGTGAATTTGATATTTATATCTAAATCATTCATTATTTTGTGCAAATCTGCAATGTTGCCAATTCGGTCATTCCAAATACAGAATATATCGTCTAGGAATCGTTTCAACTGATTTTCTAAATATAATCTGTAATCCACGCCATGTTCAATTTCTACAATGGAGTATAGTTTTTCTTCAAGAAATCCCATTGTTAAATTACCTAATTGTGGTGCCGCCTTGGTGCCCATCGCTATACCAAGAATCTGTTTATAATTTGTTTCGCCAAATGTAAAAGTGTTGTTAGTCAGGATGATTCGTATAGCTTTGAGGATGAAGTTGTTTGAAATTTTTTCATGACTGCATTCAGGATGTTTATCCAACCAATACTCTATGGCCTGAAAGCATAGGTCATGGGAAATGTTGCCGTACATATTACAAACATCCATGGTTGCGAAAACGTCGCCATCGTTCAATATATATATATATTGATATATATCTATATTGATATATATCTACATTGATATATCTATAACATATTTATAATATATTTAGTCATATATCAATGAAAGAGGGGGTAAGTGGGGTTTAAAGTCCACTCAACACAAACTAAGTAATTTCAGGACTAGCACATGCTTCATTTTTATTTCAATAATTTGCTTGCGCTTAGCGGTCTTTATCAGTGGGAGAAAACCGGAGGACGTGGAGAAAGACCACGAGGTTGGACGGGTAACACTACTCCTTGTCCCACACAACCGAGGAATCGAAACCTCGCCTTATGACACAATTTATGATGCAGCGCACACGTGCTAACCATGCGGCCACCCAACTTCCCCCACCCCATATATAAATGACGTTAGTGTTTAGGATATTAGAAATGTATGCCTGTTACGCTGAATATCACGCGCTCATTCCCGCACATTTCGAAAATAGATGAAATGAAATGAGGTTTAACGTCCTACTGTTCTGCTCCGAACTGGTCTAATGAAGACGGGCATACGCCATACAGTGTATAATGCGGAAAATTTTGCCCGGACAGCGGCACTACGGCCTACCTTTTATATCGATTTCCAACTGTCAAGGGTGTGGGGGTAAGATAACTGTGTAGGCTGTTATTATACATACTGTCATTATAAATATTGCAAATGTTTTGGAATTCTGGGTTTATTGCAGATCTGAATACAGTTACATATTCGATAATATCTTATAAAAGTATTCCAAATCTACCAACGGGCACAGACAGGTTAGATTTCTTTTTATTTGTATGAAAATCAAAATTTCTCCAGAACATATAAAACATAAGCCCAGTTTCCTGCTTTAATGACCAATAAATCAAAACGTTTGTAAATGTGGTAGATTTGAAATCATTAAAGACACCCTTTGTAGTTTACCAGCTTAACGTGTTTATTGCAACTTCTGGTACCATCCAGAATATATATTCAGGTAATGCCTACTTAAATATAACTAATTTCGGTACCCATATTGACGTGGGTTCCATCTCAGAACAACCTTATATCTTTGTTTTGTTTTTACGTCTTCGTGAATTCGTTTTACACTATAAGATCTTACAACATATTCCGCGTCCATTTCTCTTGCCCGCAACCTTTTGAGATGAAAATAAACATGCTATATTTGATTTTACAGGAATATCACTACTGATGATGACAACTCATCCACAACATACGGGGTTAATTCTGAGATTTTAGCTATTAATGTGTATGGACAGGACACTTCTAAACTTAAATCAGATATTGTGTTGACATTCTACCATCTTAACGTAAGCAAATAATAATACACTTTCTATCGAGTAGGATAACAATTATGGAAGACCAAACAGCTCTTTATTCAATACATTTCTCCAAAAACATTTCGCTATGATTTAAGAACTAAGAACACTGAATAAAGAGCTGATTGGTCTTCCATAAACAATATGGTTGTGGACAGGATTCTGCTGAACTCAAGCAGATATTATGCTGTTATTTTCTACTATTGTAACGTAAGGTTTCGTATATTATACCCTTATTATTTATGGGAAGGGTAGCAAAAGGCTATGGATGCCATTTCAATAATATTACTAACCGCTGGATTCTTGATACACGAAATACAAAATTAGACTTCCTGATGGCCGAAAGCTTAGATTTTGCTTCACCTGATGGCAGTATAAAATGTGGGATATTAGTCCAATATTCTTTCATTTGTTTGATTACACGTCTTTTCATGTATATCGATGTATCTCTACAAATATTGGAGCTTTTAAGAATATTTAGCCTAGACGAGGTAGATTTTTTCCTATATTCCATCCATGTACATATTAACTCATATTCATTATCTAGTTGATCTATCATATTATTGTATTTTAGACTAACCTCGAGAATGCCGCTTGTTCATATCTGGATCCTTCTAAGTGAGTATTATTGGGTTTGGCTTCTTGGTTGGTAAATTTTCCCCAATTTTTGTTCTGTGTGTGTGTGTGTGTGTGTGTGTGTGTGTGTGTTTAATAGCTGTAAAGAGGAACAGAATATCATATACGCTTATAAAAGCTGAACAAGACCACGATCTTGGTGGTAAAAGGGAGAAACCACCCCACTTGACCCAATGACAGACCTTATGATGCAGCCCGCACGTGCTAACCATTCGGATATCCCTGCACCACCCCCACCCCAATTACACTTTGTAAATATAAACACAGTAATATTGATAAGATAAGAGCAAAATCATGACACTTTTGTTGCTGACGAATTTCAGTGTCTGGAGTAGCCAAGGATGTAAGGTAGTGGATACCAATCAAAGTTTAACAGTATGTTCTTGTGATCACTTGACCAATTTTGCTCTTTTAATGAAACCAACTGAAAGAAGTGTGAGTGAATATATAGTAAGTATTTACCATGTGATTCGTAAAGAATTGTTAAAAGGTCATCTGGAGTGCAGAAGCAGAAGGGGGACATGGGTCTGGTTATGGAACGTGTAGAATTTGAAAGATATATGGGGACCTAAAAGATAAATGATCGTTCTTAATGTTCTAAATTGTTCAACTTTCTTAATCCAAGGCTTGTCCATCTATGTTTCGGGAACTACGTAGCAACAATTTCACTACCAATTGTTATTTATTGTTGTAACGTGTGTATTTTCTTGCAGCTGCACCACTATGAAGTTTTATCGACTATAACAATAGTTGGATGTTCAATCTCTTTGGTGTGTCTTACTATAACCCTGGTTATATTCATAACTGTGTGGAGGTTTGTAACATATTGTTTTACTATTATTATATTTGCGACTTCTTCGGTTTCTGCTGCATACCGCCCACCTAATGCATGGCTTGTGTTGAATTAAACATATTTAATATCGTCTTATGTTGTAAGCTTCGCTTCGTAAATATAAAATTAAAACTTGTAATTGTGACAACATCAGATCAAGGGTGGTGTTTATGGTTTTTGAAAACCCCAAAAGTTTCGTATTCTGGAATTTGCTGTGATGTGGAGAGGTGACAGCGGGCGGTAAATCCTAAGAGCGAACGAACTAGCGATAGTGCACATAGAAGGTGTGAAGTAATTATCAGATGATGATTTGGTCTACCCAGTACACAAGACATTCAGGGGGTTAGGCTCCCCATTGCATCTATTCAGGGCAGAAATATCTCTTTGTGGTTTTTTTTTCAAACCAAGCATACCGGTTAGTATTTGCAGACCCGTGTTTGCAAATTCCAAGAACTATCTTGTTACATATGGGCTGCAGTGCTGTCATTTAGCATTTTGGGCTACAGAGTAGTGAAAAGTGTTTCGGGACAAAATAGAACGGACAGCACGGGGGAAAACCCAAGTGTCGTTTGAAAAAAAACCTTATAATTATTATCACACACCTTTGTCGGTTTATGAAAATGAACTTCGGGCTTCCTCGCTTTTATAGTAGTAGTGGTGGCAAGGGGAGGGGCGTAATTTCCGAAAACTACAGGAATGGGTACATGTGTTAATGAAGTAAGGACAACATTATATAATTTATGTTATACATCGATCATTATTATGTCGCTTTGAATTAAAATTATCATTTTTCTTTTTAATATCTATCAACTTCAGATTTGTCCAATGTACCCGCACAATTATCCTGGTTAATCTATGTGTAGCCTTGATCATTTCTCTCCTACTCTTCTTATTGGGTGTAGATAAGACATATAATAAGGTTAGTAATAGATTAAATGGGGTTAGCTCACTGCAAGTAGCGTCTGGTCTGCCTCCTATAGCTGTATAAATAGGAGTTATTTCCCTTGGCAATTCGCAAGGTGTAACTGAACGGTCAAAATTGTAAGTCAAACTGTCATGGTTTTGATCCACGGCTTGTACGTAACTAAAAGGCGATTTGCTTGTCAAAAACTCGTCATTTGTCTACGAAATCTGCGAATTATTGGAATATTTAACATAGGTTAATCCTTTAATTATCAATTTATAATTGAGTTGAAGTTAATTGCTATTTCACCTTTTCTGTGATGAATGTTTTTATTATGCCTGCCCTGCCGTGCTAAGAACGATAGTTCTCATCCTTATAGTATATGTTTGTTGTAGGATCTCTGTACCGGGATAGCTGTTGGATTACATTTCTTCTACTTGGTTGTATTCTATTTGATGTTAGCTGAGGGTATGGAGATTCTGCTCACCATCATCAACGTATTTAACAGTTTGTCCAAGTTAAGAGAAGTTGGTCTATTGCTCTTTGCTTGGGGTGAGTAGATTTCGAGGCTTTTGAATAGCTCAGCGACTGTCGAGCGACTGTCGAGCGACTTTACTCCCTCCAGGAATTTGTAGGCTAGGCACTTGACTACATCATGCTGTAACAGAACTAAGCTCATCTCAGCTTCTCATACGTAGGCGGCGGGAAAATCTGCCAAAACTATAAAATGTCATAGACGCAACGTATCACGTGACGATACGAAAACGCGATACGGATGAAAAAGTCTCTCTTATGTTTTTTTTGTTTCCAGGAATACCCTTGACGATTGTGGTTACTTCAGCGGGCGTGACACGACTCCAGGGATATGGAAATAAGAATTTGTAAGACTTATTTTAGTTTTGTCTATAAATAAAATAAAACCAAGTACGAACAATCCAAACTATTATACAAAACTGACAGTCCTAAAAAAGCGTATAGGTAATATAGTGTTATCAACAAATGGACTGTTCACCGTGTGCAAAATACACGACAAACAGTGGTAACAGGTGTCCGGAAAAGTAAGCGTGCCCTGTCTGGTACCACACCTGCTGCTGATGGCGATACGCCAGTGTGCAGTTAGTGAATGTATTGGTTTGGTCGGTCTGAAGTTAAAGTCTGGAATTACATATCTAGGGACACCGTATAGTCGTTCGAATGGGACGGAAAACAGAGGTTCCGTGTACACATTGGCGTGCACGTTAAAGAACCTTGACTGTTGGAATTCGAAGTAAGAGTAGGCCATAGCGCCGCTGTCCGGGTTGAATTTCCCTCGTTGCACAGTACATGGACGTTAAACCCATTTCATTTTATTCCCTTGTAATTGTTCAGTTTGGGTTTCGTTAATTCATGATGCGGGACAATGTGGCTGGCAAGGAAAAACCTATAGTCTTGAACGAAACACTGAGGTCCCGTGTACACGTTAACGTGCACGTAAAATAACTGTTGTCAGCAGAGTAGATTAGGAGTATGCGTAAACCCGGCTGTTCAGCAAAATGTCCACCACAACATGTTCCATGGCCGTCTTCTTAAGCCAACTCGGGACAATGTGGCTGTCAGGTCCCGTGTACACGTTAACGTGCGCGTAAAAGAACTTTTGTCAGCAGAGTAGATTAGGAGTATACGTAAACCCGGCTGTTCAGCAAAATGTCCACCACAACATGTTCCATGGCCGTCTTCTTAAGCCAACTCGGTGATGATAAACATGACGTTAATTCACCCTGTCTTCGTTCTAGCTCGGTCGTTTTAATTTTTATTTATTAGCCTATGCAACATCTTTTAATTTTATAATGATGTTTTTATTAGCTGCTGGCTCTCTATAAAAGGTGGTCTAATTTGGGCGTTTATAGCTCCAGCATTAGTAGTAATTCTGGTAGGTATACATATGTTTTACTCCCAGTAGTAGTGAATATGTAGGCTTGTTGTTTTCTAGTTTGGGTTGTTTTTTTTCATCACTGGGTATGCGGGTGAGGGGGTTGCAATATAACTAAAAACAATGGTAGAATTAAAAGCATAATATGACATATGTGCAAGCTCTGACAACTGTCAACTAGAATAGTAAAATACATTTAACTAATGTGCATTTCAATATCGGTCAATTGCGCAGTCGGTGCAGAACAGTAGGACGTTAAACGCCATTTCAATTCAATTACTGTCAATAATTATTCAGAATTGTTGCTATACTGTAATTGCAGTTCTAGTACAATCATCCGCGTTTATACTGTACGGTTTTTATTTTGTTGTTTTTTTTTATGTTCGTTAAGGTTACTGACTGTTAACATTTCTTTTTCAAGGTGAACGTAATGATTGTTGTTAAGATCATCCATGCAATGCTGACAACCAGAGTTATGATAACTAAGGACACTAGAGACAAGGCCAAGTAACTGTATTAATCTCTCTCTCTCTCTCTCTCTCTCTCTCTCATTATGAGTTCTTCTTTCCTATTAAAATCTTTCATATGAAAATTTAAGCATTATATTTGTCACATTTTGAAATTTGAGTTTTGGAAATCAATCTGTATTTACGATATATTTGAAATCTATATTGGGGATATATTTTGAATTGATGCTTGTGGTCCTATTTTTAAAAAGTCGGCGCAAGTGGTATATATGAGACCGGTATGTATGTTATATGTGAAATCTATATTTATAACCAGAGCTGCTGTAAGAAGTATTTGTGTGTTGTTGCCAGTAATGGGTGTGTCGTGGGGTTTTGGTATCCTTGCAGTCAATGAAGACTGGATTCTGTTTGATTATATTTTTACCATCTTAAACACTCTACAGGTAACGTTGCGACTTTTATACATTTTATGTTGATTATTAAAATACAAACCGCTATTTTTATTGAAACAAGTACTGTGATATTTTAACTGCAAACATGAATTATGGCTATATATGATTAATATTAAAACTAAATGGAATGGGGTTTAACGTCCTCCTGTTCTGCTCCAACTGGACTAATGAAGACAGGAATATTAAACCTAAACATTGCACATATGGCTATATAGAATAAATATCAACCTGGATACTGCACACATGACCGTATAGAATTAATTAAATATCAAACTTAAACATGGCTATATAGAATTAATATCAAACCTAAACATGACCATGTAGAATTAATATCAAATCTAAACATAACCATGGCCATATAGAATTAATATCAAGCTAAACATGACCACATAGAATTTAATATCAAGCTAAACATGACTATACAGAATTAATATCCAATGTAAACATAGCTATACAGAATAAATATCAAGCCTAAACATGACTATATAGTATTATTATCAAGCCTAAACATGACTATACAGAATTAATATCCAACGTAAACATGGCCATATAGACTTAATATTAAACCTAAACATGACCATATAGAATTAAATATCTAACCTAAACATGGCTATATAGAATTAATATCAAGCAAGCCTAAACATGGCCATATATAATTAATATCAGGCCTAAACATGACTAAACAGATTTAATATCAAACCTATCGTTATTATTGTATCTAATGACAATTATTGAAATTCAGCAGATCATAACAATGATCATAATAGTTATATAAAAGATTATAACCAGCTAATCATGATTAACATATTTTTGTATTGTAGGGTTTGTTTATCTTCATCTTCCATTGTGTCCTGAACAAAAAGGTAATTAAAATATACCCTTTTTAAAGTAACACATTTTGTGTTCCCCCATCCAGTAATGACTAACAAAAAATACAAAGTCCTCTCGTTGGTGTAAAAATGTCATTTATTAAAATGACGTAAACATATATATATATATCTATACAACAAAATATACATGATAAATACAAACATACATGTATACAAGAATTTTTTCAATGATACAAAAATAACTATCTACTGATTGTTGGGCTAAACAATCCGCCCAAAAATACGCCAAAACAAAAATTATACATAACTACAACCATACATGATATATAAGACTTTTCTAATGATGATAAAAAACTATCTACTAAATGTTGGAATTAATCTGCCCAACATATTATTTTGCTAAGAATTTACAGATAAGCATCGCTAATTACTAACAGATATATATGTTAAATGATATATAGGCTAATACTTGTCAGGCTATGCACAGAAAGGACAGGAAACAACTACAAATGACAAATCTTTATGGTGGCGGTTGGGGTGGAGGAGGTTGAAAAATCTTCAATAAACTTTGCTTGGATTATTTGCTGATAACAAATAATCACCACTTTACTCTACGACTGCGTTTGCTGGAATGATTGGAAGCGCGATTTAAACCGCGGGAAATCTTAGCTGGCTCATTAGCATAATCTACACATGGAGTAAATAAAAGGAAATAATCCGATTGGCTAAAAAACAACACTGGCTCTTAGACATGCAGTAAATAAGAGGAAATAATCTGATTGGATAAAAAACACAAATTACATTATTTACAATAATGCTTATTTGTGTTCCCCCATCCAGTAATGACTAACAAAAAATACAAAGTCCTCTCGTTGGTGTAAAAATGTCATTTATTAAAATGACGTAAACATATATATATATATATCTATACAACAAAATATACATGATAAATACAAACATACATGTATACAAGAATTTTTTCAATGATACAAAAATAACTATCTACTGATTGTTGGGCTAAACAATCCGCCCAAAAATACGCCAAACAGAGACCAGTCTGTGATATAATCACAGTCTGGGATATCTGGCCCAACAAAGGGGTACATCATTCACACTAAACGAGGAGCTATAGACATGACATAAACTAATCCCAAAAAACGGATAATACTACAAGGTTTCTTGGTGGAGAGATTGAAGTGCCAACCATAGGCCCGTCTACACTGGCCTACGGCAGCAACACAATACCCACATATTATCATAACTGCAAGTTACATGTACATATGTGGCATGATAATTAATATGAAGTTACTTAAACACATCTGTGTGGGAGAATTACTGTATTATGCCCTCAACAAACCAGCCTACACTGATCGACCTTAGGCAACAACACAAATAAATACCCACAGATTATCATTAAAAAAGCAAGTTACATGTACACATGTGGCATGAGAATTAATATAAAAAGACACAATTACCTAACAACATTTGTGTATTTTGCCCTCCACTAACCAGCCTACACTGATCGACCTTAGGCAACCCCCAACACCCATTGGTGGCATGCTATGCTACTAATGCAAGCTGGCCCGTGCGTATTAACAATTAAAGGATGGGGTGAATAATAAGCATACAAAGTAAAAATAGCTCTTTGTATGCAGTGTAGTGCCCTAAAACCTTAACCTAGGTAATCTAACATATGATTGAACCGCGTTACTCTTCCAACGTCCCATGCGGCGAATGGCATCCTCCGAGTAGCCGTTGAGGAATGCTGTTGTCGCGGCACCAATCCGAAAGGAATGTAATTTGTATCGAGAGCTATCCAAACCAATGAATTCGATCAACTTGTTCAACCTAGAATTTAAAAATGTATATGATACGGCCGAACCGTCGGGCCACTGGAACACCGGACCTCTCACATGAGGAGAATTTTTAAAATAAGCCAACAGCAAGCAGGGGGCGCAACTAATTGTAGATATTTGACATGAACACTGGAAAAACAATTTTGTGGGAGTGGCTGACGATTTATGTTTGTAGCAATGCATGGATATTTCCACCGCTTGCAAGCAGTTACCCGCAAAAGAAAATTGAACATTTTTTCAATAAACTTTGCTTGGATTATTTGCTGATAACAAATAATCACCACTTTACTCTACGACTGCGTTTGCTGGAATGATTGGAAGCGCGATTTAAACCGCGGGATATCTTAGCTGGCTCATTAGCATAATCTACACATGGAGTAAATAAAAGGAAATAATCTGATTGGCTAAAAAACAACATTGGCTCTTAGACATGCAGCAAATAAGAGGAAATAATCTGATTGGATAAAAAACACAAATTACATTATTTACAATAATGCTTATATGTGTGCGATATTGAAATAGACACACGATTTCTATGGAAAGCAATTGTGGCATATATTCAAAGTAATACTATGGAAAGTAATTACGGTATTTTAAAGATACATTGTCCCGAGTGTGTCTATCGGGTGGTTTTCCCCAATAACAGTATGGCAAATTTGGTATACATAAATATATAACTGATCGTGAACAATTTCCACACCGGCCATGGAATTTTAAATTTCTGTCCACCCTCGAGATTCATCCGGTTTCCTCCCCCTACGCGTAAGCGAATTATTGAAATAAAATTAAAACCATATGTTAGTTCCGAAATGGAATGGTTTGTGTCGAGTGGACGTTAAATCCCATTTTTCTCTCACAATTATATTTGCAGGTGAGAGAGGGCTTAGCCATTCATCATCGACGTTACAGGAGTCGACATACATCTCTGTCAGGACCATCAAGTTCAAGGTCAATGTCTGAAATTGTAAGTAGAAAACCCCGTTTAGCTCTTGCTTAATGTATGTTAAATGTCGGAAAACATAGCCTTGTCGCAGAAATTCTATGACTGGTACCAATACTTCTCAATCAAAGAATTATCGGGTCTTTTCCCTTGGTCAGGGTTTGGTTACTTAAGAATAGGCCAAATTCCGATTTTGCAGGTCTTATTTCAATACCCAATGATGTCCATTCAGGCAAGTCTGTGATGCTAGTCCATTCTGACGTCGACAATAAATCTAAAGTTTGGGTGGTTCAGGATTATTGAATATGGGAATATGATGCCGTCCCCTGTAGTAGTATTTATTTAAAAAAAAGACATTTGGTAATTAAGATTAAAGAAGTATTATTCAAAAAGGAAGTGCTTTATTATTCAGCTTTTATTATGATTAAATAAAATAACCTGATTTGGCGAATTTACCCTTTTAACAGATTCGGCGTAAATCTTCGGTTGCCCTGACTGCAAATTCACCATTACGAGCCTTCATCAAATTCAACACAAGCGTCTTTGCCGGAAGTAACGTAACGGGAAAAAATGAAACTAGTTCTGGTGTTCCCAAATCTGGTGAAACAATTGCTGAAATTCACCCAGGTAATCGTAATGATCCCGATGCTATGGATGTACCACTGGATAACGACCATGCTGCACCAGCCGCGGCCATTGACATGGAGATTGGTATAAAAGCAAGAAGGGAAGGCCAACCATCAACAACAGCAGGCGATGATAATATGAAAACACAATATTATATTCCGATCAGCTCTACTAAATAACCCACAATGGAACCTGAAATTGATTTCATTGATGATTAATTGCGTCACCTTTCCTTTGATTATTTGTTTATTATCCAAATTTACATGGCCCCCGAGTTCACAAAGCAATCTAAGACTTAAGTTCAGAATTTACTAAACTTTCAATCACTGTTTATAAGACATATATGGCCTTTGATCTAGAAACATACAATTTGATACATTAATTATAAAGGGCTATATTTTAGTTCAAATAAGTCCAACAATTTTGAGTTTATTCTTAATTATCTCTGAGAATACTTTGTGAACATTTTTACGATAATCGTTCCTTTTAATGAATATTACACGTTTATTACTTAATTGTATATTGATATGGTTTTAATTTGCTTTTGACCAAGTTAATTTGATTTATATTTAATATTGTTATATTTAAGTTTACATTATAAAGCTTTGGTCTGCATACATACACCTCGCACTGTTCCGTTTGATTTAACCTTATACCACCAAACACTGTTGTAACGAAAGCAAATTTGCGTTCCAAATAGTCCGATTAACAACCAATACCTAACTGCGTAGCAATATCGTTCGAATTTAAACAGAACCCAAAATATTTTTACATAACGTTACGCCATGACTCATGACATATGTTACGCTCAGAAAATCAGTACATAGTGGAATACTACTAACTAATGTAAACAATACAGCTTCGAGCTAACAATACTTTCGCCGTTTTAATACCTTAAATCACAGTCCAAAGTTTTAGGGTAGACCGCAGATTAAACGGAGCGTTGGCATGTTGCTGTACATAGGAGAGATTTTTTGATTAAATAAGAAGAATAGACACTGTCCCTCAAAAGCTCAAGTATCAGAAGTCAATCCAGCAATGGCCAGCGAGGGATTTCCCGGGCCATGGCCAGAGAGGGGTTTCTCGGGCCATTGTTTCAGGAATAATGTCTGCATATAGATGCATTGTATGAAAATAATACATTTCACGATGTTTTTGTTCGAAATATTTATTCTGTTTGTTTATTTAAACTTTATTCTACAATATATAGTAAGAACATATAATATACGATCAATAGATATCTTGGGACCTAGAAATTGACATAAATGGGTCGAAACTCATATAATAATGTAATTTGATTTACTCTTAATTTCAAATCAGTCATGTTCGGCGAAATGCGCCAAAAGTCTCCATCGGATATCAATGTCGAGCGCCTGGTTATTTCAGTCTATTGTGTATGCTCTCGCCGTTTGATATGACTTGTGGAATGCCTAGCCTCTTTCTTCGAGTCCCTTGTTTCAAATGGTGCTGAAACGCATTGGTACGTATACCAATGGTAAAATGTTGATTTTGTCTTAAATTGGATATCAGATGCCCAACTTTGCCCGGTAAGATCACTGTTTTTTATTGTCTAATAATCCGTATTTTCAATGTCGAAGACTTTGGATGATATAGTTAGAGACTTAGCTTCTTTAATTGCTGTCCATTTTATAAAATTTATTATTAAGTTGATATTTCTATAACAGTTTAAACGACCTGGGTGACAACAGTGATATCGTTATTTTAACAAAAACTGTATATTTGCTATTTATCTGAACGATTCGTGATTTGCTAAAGTATACATCTTAGAGCTGTGGCTAAGTGGGTAAGACATTGGCTCGTTAGCCTCGAGGTCGAGTGCTCGATACCTTCATTGGCCGAGAAAGTTCATCCAGATTTTCCGGCGTGGTTCTCCCTTGTAAGTGATGCAGAACGGAGGCTCTGACAGAGACAGCTGTCTAGTGTAACATTATTTTAGTTATTACAGAGTCAGCTTCGTAATTATGTGGTTTATTTACATCGGGAACAGAATATCAACAAATACACAAATAGGCCTACATCTACACTACAGGAACTAGTCTATATATACTGGAACATATCTAACTACATTGTAACATCCATTCTACACCGCTGCCAATGCAGCGGCTGGACTGCCGCCTGCTCTCTCTCCCTCTCTCTCTGGCTGTCTTGTCTTTCACTCATCTACTGTGAGTATACACTACTGTATATAAAGCCTCCAACACTTCGGGAAGGTGGACAGGAGGGATCATCAAATAAGGAAGTTCTATGGCGTTTGTGCATATCGTATGTAGCTAGTAAATAACATATGGAATAAATTATGTAGTTAACAAGATCGTGCCTTAAATAAGTTTAGACAGTAAAAGAAACGTCCACTATAATAAATATCAAAACTACCAGAGGTCATACAGTTCTTTGCACCTAAATGAATGTTCAGATAACTTTGTTACACTAGTCATTCGGATGGGACGAAAAACCGAGGTCCCGTGTACACATTGGCGTGCACGTAAAAGATCCCTTGGCAGTTGGAATTCGATATAAGGGAAGGCCGTAGCACACTGTATGGCGTATGCCCGTCTTCCATTAGCCCGTCTTCCATTAGCCCAGGTTATGGGCAGAAAATTAGGACGTTCAACCATTACATCTTAGAGCTTCTTTATTTGTAAAGAATTTAAATAAAATTGATTCTACATCATATATTGTTAAAGATACATTATGTAAGGTTGAGATAAATAATTTGACAATTGCATCAAAATTACTCTATTGCGAGCGAAGATATAAGCCTTTTAAGACAATTACAACCACCGTACAGGTTGTTTAAAGCTAAGCCTCGCACCTCCATTTATAAATCAAATCGAAATATGACTGAACCGTTCTAATCTATTTAATATCGGAGAAAAACAATGTCATCGAAAGTTTATTATGGCCCGGATCCGTTAATTAATGTCTTATTAATAATTTAGAAATCATTTTAGGTGTAAAGAAAGTGAAAGTCCTACAATAGGCAGATTTAGACCACGCATAATGCATGTTTAAGAAGTCGAGTCTTTGTCTTTGTGATGACAGTACTGGTTTTCTGCACGGCTACTGCATTGTCAATCACATACAGAAACCAAAACAATGAGACCCAAGCCCGGATCCAGGATTTTGTCGAGGGGAGGGGGATATATTGGAGTAAAGGATAATACGTTACAGCCCTGGATTGCTTGGGTGGAGACAATGCGAAAATCATGTTTATATCATCTATTAAAGAGCAGATATGTCAACTACAACAGTAACAAAGCAAACGAAAATGAAAATCAGCTATGTTACTGGGGCTGACTAGGGGGGGGGGGATCTACGACCGTCATCAATTATTGACTGAATAACCACACTGTTGCTCGAGTAAGGACTATGTTATGTTGATCATCCAGCCAGATATTGTTGGTTATCCAGCTATCCACAGATCCAGTGAGAAGGCTTCTGGTACAATTTGGATGATTCGCGAACCACCAGCCACCCCCGTATCGCTCAGCACATCGATAGTCGGTGTAATCTGCGTCATAGGTGGAGAAGGGTCTTCCGTCAAGATTTAAGCTCCCAGTTATGGAATCCCCACAACCGCCTGTTTGGTAATCAAACAGTAGTGTGTGGCCAACGGATTTGTTTCCGAGTTTCAATCCATGGTAGAACTGATGGCATGCCACCCAGTCTGAATTGAAAAGGATGAATTGAAGGTAATAAGGCAAACCCAACTTGTTGTTTATGATCGCCTGGAGTTTATCAAAACCGATCCATCTGTTCTTTGGAACCATTCCAAATCCCTTATCGTAGTCCCAAAGTGAACGATTAAAGTCTTCATATGAGCAGCCCATACTCCGTTCCAGTATTATAGTACCACTACCGTATTCCGTTTCACACACAACTTCAAACGGTTCAAATGATGCACTCGGTTGAATATAAAATAGGACAAAATGAGAACTGATATTGAAAGGACGATGTGCGCCATCTATGCAATCTGTAATAAACAAAGTAAAATAAATATTCTTTTAATTAATGTTTTCCCTTGTCAGTGGTGCAGCACGACGGGCTTGGTAGAAGACAATGTCTAGTCAGACGGGTGGGGGAAAAACTACGAGAAAAGTTGCACAAAGGTATGGACTTTTCTTCAATCCGAATAAAGATAGTGTTTATAAACTAAGGTAAAAAAGAAAAAAACTGCGATCTCCTGTAGCCGATGACATGCATGAAAAAGACACCACTGACAGCTGGAATTTGAAATATTGTAGCGGGTTACCTAATAAAAATATGGAAATACATTACCTGTTATTATATGTTGGCAACGTTCACCATAAAATCCCAACGGACACGTTATCGTTGATGGTACAGTTTGACCAATATTCTGAAACATTATGTCATCTCTATTTTATCCGACTTTAGTAATGATGATCGTTGCTAGGCCTAAAGTTCAATCTGTGATATCTCGTTTCAGCAAATCCCCTTTACATTATCGAGGTTAGACCTATAATTTAAACGCTAATATCTCCGTTCAGAGTAGAGCAATTTGATTGAAATTTTAAGCATATTCCCTTTACATTATCTAGTTTTAAACTATTATAATGAGAACAC
Organism: Patella caerulea; assembly: GCA_036850965.1. Taxonomy (NCBI): domain Eukaryota; kingdom Metazoa; phylum Mollusca; class Gastropoda; family Patellidae; genus Patella; species Patella caerulea. The sequence goes on along the minus strand of JAZGQO010000015.1, from coordinate 31,470,570 downwards.
CATCTCTTTATCTAATCGTCCATAATGCTGGGAAAAATAAGATTGGGTCTATTGTCGATGAGTGGTACGGTCAGTTAGCTAAGCAAAGGCCTACTGGTAATATCTATTTAATTGTTTCTGTATGTAGACATCTTAAATTCAACAAAATGTACGTTATTCCGCAAAAGACCTAGTTTGTGCCGAGTGAGCGTTATACCACAGTTCGGATTTTTTGTTTTGTCTCATTACAGTAACTTTTTTGTTGATATCGTCCTAAAACCTGAACTGCCGTAAAATAACAAGTTGGAACACAATGGAAAGTCAGGCATCTTTCTCATTTTCTGTTTAATGTGTTTCTTGACATTATTCAGAAAATGTATCCCAATATGTAAAATTTAAAAAATCACATATTCAAATCGATATCCACGTCCACAACACTAATTTAACTACAAAAATAGCATATTTATCGTTTAAAAAGTTCAACTTTGTAACATTCGCTTCCATCTTGTCACGTCATATATCGTGAACTCGGTATAGTTTTAGCTACCCGAGTTCTCCAGTAGTAATTACGACTTCCGAGCCATTTTTCGTAGTTACGAACGCTACTTACCATTTGGTTAGTCGTATTTTCCATAAAACCGAGGAGTAACGAATACAGCATTAAAGCTGAACTCCGGTTATAAAACTACCGAAATAATTAAATAAAAAAAAAAAAAGGTAACGCCCAAATCAACCGCCATACTTGTTTTCAATTCCTGAACTAAGATGGCGATCGCTTTGAGCACAAACACACAAGCAGGCCACGCCTACTTCCACTATATACCTTGTCAAGCGAAGTGTGCACTTCCGGCGGGGTGATCAACACTTGTCAACAGCCAATAACCTCCTGACTGAGAGAAGTTTTTGTTTATACTATCAGCTCACATAAAATATTATTGCTACACAATTATTATGTCTGATCAGGTACATATTATTTTATTAATTAGACTAAATAAGTCAACCACGGTGTACTTTTGCTCTAAAATTACAAAAAAATATTTGGTGAAATGTTTTGCACAACAATAGAGTAGACACACCAAATAATTTTCTGCGTCATAATTTCTAGTATTATCGTTCCAAAATATCTCCAAAACAGCAATAAAACTGTAGTCCTCCCCATCAAATAAGTATGTAAGTATGTTTTCAATTCGAACTGTTATAATGGAGATCAAGCGAAATAACTTATATTTTTCTGGACATTACAATAAAGGGACATTACTAATCCTTTATCGGTTATTATTTGGGGACAGGCAGATTTCTGTTATCTTTAGAGCAAAAGTACGTTGTGATTGACTTATTTCGTATAATTAGTAAAGTAATATACCTCATCAGACAAAATAACTGTGTAGTAATAAAATTTTCTGTGGACCAATAGTGTAAAAAAAACCCTTCTATCAGTCAGGAGGTTATTGGTTGTGACCACCTAGCAGGAAGTGCACACTTCGCTTGACAAGGTATATAGTGGAAGTGGGTGTTGCCTGCCTGTGTGTTTGTGCTCAAAGCGATCGCCATCTTAGTTCAGGAATTGAAAACAAGTATGGCGGTTGCTTTGGACGTTACCCTTTTTTTTTATTAAATTATTTCGGTAGTTTTATAATCGTAGTTCAGCTTTAAAGCACATGGAGAGGGTGGATGGCTGAATGGTTAGCGTGCACGATTTAATGTTTTTACGTGAAGGAGTAGGCTCGCCTGTCCAGTCTCGTGGCTTTTCTCAGGGTCCTCTGGTTTCCTCCTTCTACTGCTAAAGACCCTTAGGCACTAGGGAATTTTTGAAATTGGCCTAGTTTGTGTCGAGTGGACGTTAAACCCTCTCTTGTCTCTTATATAATAAACGCGCTATGATTATTTTGCCTTTCCTTTCTTACATCCATAGGCGTACGGGGAAATTTTTGACTGGGGGGGGGGGCGGTGGTGGTTGGTGCCCCAAAAATATAGTTAGGTTCTTAGTATGTTACACAATAATAATCATAGGCATTCGGACTCAATGACAGTTTTCGGGTTTACAGACGCACCATTCCAACCATCCAACCAGACTGTTGTAGCTGCATTTACAAATACTAATCGATGCCCGAAAACTGTCCCACAAAGTAGAATGGCTCCAGACAAACTGTTTTAATCCATAGTCGACTCAGTACAAATTCGTGGTTGTCAATTAAAAGAAAAGTAAAATTAGTGTTTTAGGGCTCAAGGACAGTTAGGGAAGCAAACTAAACAGAAATTCAGGTTTACAGACAGCTGCGCCTGTTTTTTTCGATAGGCGAAGAAACGGAGTTGACCTTGATAGACCTCCCAAGAAAATTTTGGAATATTTGACGAAACGCGTTTTACTGCTATTCCAGTCTGTAAAATTAGTGTTTTATTAGATATCGGGCTAAGTAGGTGAATTTTTTTTTCACACTTTATCTGCCTGCCCGAAAAGTCAGCTTGCCCGAAAGTTAGGGGGTCAATGTTGATTTAAATTGTAAAATTATTCATGTTTTCAATGTTGAAGATTTTGGATGATATTGAGTTAGGGACTTTAATATTATTAATACATAATATAGGTTCACGTACCAGGCCTGTAGGATGGAAACGACCGAGTACCGACAATATTTCCGATCCGAATGCTGCTAAGGGTGTCTGTGTTTTTATTTAACCAAATCACGTATGAATAAATATGCATTTTAAGTGATTCTAAGGAGTTTTTACCAAATAAAAAAAAGTTCAATTTTTATTTGAAGGCCCATGACAGGTTCTACAATATCTCTTTTGCGATGAATAAGTTCTAGATTTCTAATCATCAATAAAAGAGAACTAAATTTTATTTACTTGTAATATACACAACTAGAAACAGTTGTTTATGTAACTGTAACTCGTGGCTTACTGTACTTCAAACAAAAGAGGGTTCGAGTCATAAGATTCCCATGTAATTGCCTAACTATAGACACTCTGAATTTAAATTCGCTGTTAAATTGGACACATTCAATAACACAATATTTTTTTATACAACTTTTACAAAGTACAATTGTGTGACCAAATTTTCCCAGCATTTGGTGCTAAAAATGGTCGGGTGGGGGGGGGGGCGGCCCCCACTCAGCCCCCACCCAGCTCGTACGCCTATGCTTACATCCTATTGAGGGAAATATTTGGTGTTTTAGGACGTTTGGACAGTTACGCCTAAATGGAAGTAAGAAGTCACAAACATTTAACATACGGCGCAACTGCACGTTTAATCGAATTTGTCGTGTTATTTTCTCTGAGACGACATTAGAAAAGATTAATAGCCTCCCCCCCCCCACCTCTTCAGTTATTCTGCGTCATTATTTACAAAAAAAACCGGTTGTCGTATTCAACAGCGTATACCATACACGCGAAGCAGTTCAACCACATTTATTTGATATACCAGGCCGTTACTGGCAGTGGAAATACACTATCTTTTCTCGAATTCCAATACGTTCTCCTTGTTGTCAAACAATCTTTCCGAAACAACTGACAAACGGCAACAGCACCGAAAATTCTCGATGGACATTGTCGGCCAAAACCAACAGGATCGAACATGAGATCTCCTGGATAACGAACCGGGATATATCAATGCATGGACTCACACGACATTAACTTGCATGATGTAGTGTTACTTTAATATATTGGTATCTATATTATGAGCATGGATTGCCGGAAACATGCGCGGAAATAAATACATTGATGAAGTAGGTTTAAGTGGCTATAATACAAAACGTATCCTTGACAATTGACATGTAATTCGTCCAATGGAATCTATATTTTGTAACTGATCAGACTTACAATTGCTAGATTCATCCAATGGTATCGCTGGACCAATGAACCCTGACAAATATCGTAGAGGTTATATTTTCATGGTTTATCATTTTGATAGTTAAAACTAATCAACTGATCAGATTTAAAGATGTTAATTACAATAGCGGTCATCAATTTATTGGTGTCGACTGTGAGAATCGGTAAGAAATAATTTATGTAACTTTAATTGCGATGTATAGATTAATTAATTATACTAGTCCAAACCTTGAAATGAAATGGGGTTTAACGTTCCACTGTTCTGCTCTGAATGGGTTAATGAAGATGGGCATACGCCATACAGTGTGCTATGGGGGATATATAGTACACTTGACCTCGGTTTGTCGTCCCATCCGAACGACTAGACAGCTGTCCTTGTGAGGCCGTCCGTCCTGAACCACTGACAAGGGGAAAAAACGGGCGTGTGTTTATTTCTTAATTTCTACTTTTCGAGTTGCATTTTGGCTTGTACACCGTCTTGGCGACTTTCGGCGTAGTCATATTTTTGTATTTTTTGATGTCTGTAAGAAGGCGAGAACACGCATACCAAGCCATAATGCAACGCGAAAATAAGAAATTAAGAAATAATCATTATTTCCTAACTTCTTATTTTATGACTTGGCATTTTGGCTTGTACACCGTCTTGGCGACTTTCGGCGTAGTCATTTTTTTGTATTTTTTGATGTCTGTAAGAAGGCGACAACACGCAAACCAAGCCATAATGCAACTCGAAAAGTAGAAATTAAGAAATAAACACACGCCCTATTAGCGACCTCGTTATTTCTTAATTTCTTATTTTCGACTTTTCGCCTCGAAAGTTGTAGTAGCCTCTAATTTCCAGATCACACTTGAATACGTACGATCAGGGCTCACACTGGCCTTCGTTTGTTTTCGCCCAAATGGATAAAACTTTTTATTCCAAAAAATTATTCACACTTTTTCTCCTCCAACTGGAATATTTAATTTGCAAAAAATGTCTGATATTTTGTTGGGTCTATTATGAAACAATTACTGAATGAATGAATGAAATATGGCACGTCAGCACCAACCGGGCTATATTGCGCCAGATCTCGTACCGGTATATACAATATACAACTTATACCATGCGTTGGGTGATCTAGTAGTTTAATACGTACGTGTGATATTACAAGATCTTTCATTGATTCAAGTGGCGTGGTTTCTATTCCTCGAATAAACAAGGGAATAACGTATGATTTAATTATATTTTAATAATTCGCTTCTGCCTGGGGGTCTTTAAACTTAAATTTAAGAGAGAGAGAGAGAGTGAGAGAGAGAGAGGGGGTCACTCGACGCCCACTAAATCATTTCGAGACTAGCATGTGATTCAATAACTATTTCAATAATTCGCTTGCACTTGTGTGTCTGTATGAGTGTGGGGGTGGGGGTGAATGGCCGAACGGTCGTACGTCACAAGGAGTACACTGAAAAAAACACAAGTTGGGTGTTACTATTTAACAACACAAACTTGTGTTGAAACAACACAAACTTGTGTTAAATGCTGAAACAACACAAGACTTGTGTTAAAATTTGTCAAACAACACAAACTTGTGTTGAAACTTGTGTGAAAATCTACACAATACTTGTGTTGAAATTTCTGAAACTTGTGTTGAAATTTCTGAAACTTGTGTTGAAATTTCTGAAACTTGTGTTGAAACTTGTGTTGAAATTTCTGAAACTTGTGTTGAAATTTCTGAAACTTGTGTTGAAATTTCTGAAACTTGTGTGGTTTCATATACAAACTTGTGTATAACCATCAACAAAAACTTGTGTTGTATTTCCCCCAATTTATATCCAATATAGCAACCTTTCCCATGCAGCATCCCTCCTTTTGCTCTGTTTAATCTGCAAAGTTTGATAACATGAGGTAACAATAATTTTTTTTTGTTAAATATTTATTTATTCATAAAATGATGTTTGGAATGTTAACAGAAAAATAATATTAATAAAATTGTGTTAAATAATGCCCCTCCCCATCACAAACTATAAAATAGCTATTTAAATTTTTCTTTACCCATTAACAAGTACTAAGCATATAAAGACAGTATCCCTACCCCATACCCCCAAAATATATAATTCAAATATATTTAAATTTAATAAGATATTATACGATAAATTATCCACTAATTTTAATTACTTTCAAACAGTGAAAAGTGTTATAAGTTGAATTACAAGTGATTAGTGAGTAATCTATAATAACTAGCATACACAGAAAATTAACAAAAGAAAAATGACCTATTTTACAGTAGTAATAAAATGGTGTAGAACTCTTTCCTCATTAGGAAAAAAAAAAAACCAAACAAAATAAATATTTTGTGCATATAAGGAGCAAAGCATCAAGACTGCAGGATTGAAATATAAAAATATCAGAGACAACGGCAAATATTGAATAATATGTACAAAATATTTATATACAATTACAAATTATAAGCAATGGGAAGCCATGGTGAGTATAAGGCGTTGGCCGAGAAATTTCAACTGGAGTCCCAAGCATAGTTCCTCCATGTCAGTAGTGTAGGACGTGGGAAGGGACAATATATAGTTATTTGGATAGGACAAAAAACCTCGATCTAATGTACACATTGCCTTGTATTTTAAAGAAGAGATAGAAATGAGATTAAGCGCCCACTTGACACAAACTGGGTACAAGCCTGGATCAAAGACACTTCGACTGTGTTCACTTTAAAGTACCCTTGACAATTGACATATTTGACTCATTGCCAGACCTCCTGCTGATCCAATGTGTGCCTGTTAACCATTCGACCCCCTGAGTTCCCTTTAATGATTCCTTGACAGTTGAAATATTTGATATCAGAGTAGACTGTAAGGCAAAATCACCCTAATAACACAGAAAAGTGGGATACTAAACCTTATTTCGTTTCATAAGCAAGGAAAAGTCACCTTAATGTAAGTCAAGGTTTTTTGTAATTCTGGGTATATCTGATCTACATTTGGTTTCTAGATAATGTCTATTAAATACTTTTATGATTTCCGACCAAATTTTAAGTGATTTATATGTCACTTTACTTTCTATATTATACAGAAATTAATAAGAGGATTAAAATCTAATTGTGTTTTCGAAGAATACTTAACATTAAAAACAAAAAATAAATATTTAAAATTGGGTCAAATGCATTCTTTTCCAGAATTATAAAATAAATTGATGCTTGGTTTCTCTTCTTTTTATCATTCATTAAATTCTCCTCCGAGGGTGCTTCAGCCTAAAAAATAAAAAGTGGGAAATAAGAATACTTTCTATATGGTTCATAATGTTTTTAAAAAAACAATTTATTTTGCCACATCAAGACTTAGTTTCTATTTTGTTTCAACTTTGCATAACACTCCTTATGTCTTGTCAAGTTACAGGCTCAGACAAAATATAATGCTCTAATGAAATAGGTTAGAGTCAGAGAAAGAGAGAAATGGGGTTTAACATCCACTTGACACAAACTAGGTCATTTTGGGACCAACATAGGATTTAATTTTATTTCAATAATTCGCTTGCGCTGAGGGGTCATTAGGAGTGAGAGCAGCTTTATGATACAGCGCGAAGGTCCTAACCATCCGGCCATCCAGCCGGCAATTCACCCCCACCCCCTTAGAAGTCACAAAAAGGCCTTGAGATTTTGGACTGAAATTTTGCACGGTACCGCGACCCTAAGGCATACTCTTGTATCAAATTCCAATTGCCAAAGGATCTTTTACATGCCTGCCAATGTGAACACAGGACCATTTTTTGTTGTTCAATCTGAACAACTAGACGAATGTCCTTGTCAGGCCCTCCATCCTGAATTTTCTATGTCAACATTGGGAGCAAACCTGCAGCCTTAAAATATGAGTGCCAGTGTCTTACCCACCTCGACTCTCCACAAATGAGACAGTCATATGTGCACATACATGTATGTGTATACTTTTACTAAATTGAATTTTATATTTTAAAATAATAAACTGAAATGGAGGCTAATGTCACCTCCGCTCCAACCGGGCTATATTGTGCCAAACACATTTAATGGCGAGATTTCAAATTACCATAACAACAATCTTTTCTATTAGAATTGAACACTCACCCTCCAAAAACCTCATTCTTTCAGCTCTTTCTTCTCCCATATTTGTTTTTTTTTTCTTTTTTTATTATATGATGTTTTATTTGCTATGGCATCTAATATGGAAACTGAAAAATATGAATACGTGACATGTAATTAACTGGGTATGTCCCATTGTTGGTTTTTAGAAAATACAGACTTTTCTAGAAAAGCTGTGGACACACCAGAATGATGTGTTCAAATTATTTGCCCAATTCAATTGGCGCATAAGTGCAGCTGAATGAGTGGATACTCCAAGTCTAGTGGTCTAGAGTGCCACGCTTCGACCTCTAGCTGGCCGCTAATCTCTGGCTTGCGGCTGTGGTTTCGAGCCCTTGTGTGAGTGCATGTGGTATGAAATAGGTTAGAGTCAGAGAAAGAGAGAAATGGGGTTGAACATCCACTTGACACAAACTAGGTCATTTTGGGACCAACATATGGTTTAATTTTATTTCAATAATTCGCTTGCGCTGAGGGGTCATTAGGAGTGAGAGCAACCGGAGGACCTGCAGCTTTATGATACAGCGCAAATGTCCTAACCATCCGGCCATCCAACCGGCAATTCACCCCCACCCCCTTAGAAGTCACAAAAAGGCCTTGAGATTTTGGACTGAAATTTGGCACGGTACCGCGACCCTAAGGCATACTCTTGTATCAAATTCCAATTGCCAAAGGATCTTTTACATGCATGCCAATGTGAACACAGGACCATGTTTTGTTGTTCAATCTGAACAACTAGAGGAATGTCCTTGTCAGGCCCTCCATCCTGAATTTTCTATGTCAACATTGGGAGCAAACCTGCAGCCTTAAAATATGAGGGCCAGTGTCTTACCCACCTCGACTCTCCACAAATGAGACAGTCATATGCGCACATACATGTATGTGTATACTTTTACTAAATTGAATTTTATATTTCAAAATAATAAACTGAAATGGAGGCTAATGTCACCTCCGCTCCAACCGAGGTATATTGTGCCAAACACATTTAACAACAATCTTTTCTATTAGAATTGAACACTCACCCTCCAAAAACCTCATTCTTTCAGCTCTTTCTTCTCCCATATTTGTTTTTTTTCTCTTATTTTAATATTTTAAGTTGTATTTGCTATGGCATCGAATATGGAAACTGAAAAATATGAATATGTGACATGTAATTAACTGGGTATGCCCCATTGTTGGTTTTTAGAAAATACAGACTTTTCTAGAAAAGCTGTGGACACACCAGAATGATATGTTCAAATTATTTGCCCAATTCAATTGCCGCATAATTGCAGCTGAATGAGTGGATACTCCAAGTCTAGTGGTCTAGAGTGCCGCGCTTCGACCTCTAGCTGGCTGCTCGCTTCTGGCTTACGGCTTTGGTTTCGAGCACTGGTGTGAGTGCATGTGGTATGGAGATAGGGGCGTCTTCTCAACCTAGTGGGCTTCCTCCGGGCACCCCGGTTTCCTCCCACTGCTAAAGGCCCCTACGTGCAAGCGAATTATTGAAATAAAATTAAACCATATGTTAGTCTCGAAAAGACCTAGTTTGTGTTGAGTCGACGTTAACCCCATTTCTCTCTCTCTCTCCCTTGTCAGATTCACCACTCCGTTACATTACCTTTTACGTCACATGATTTAACATTTGTCTTCAAAAAATTCATGTGACTTTTTGATATAAATGTGTGCTTATTGGCTAATGAATTCTAAAACCAGACGAATGCTTCAACAAAGCCGGCACACCAATCAAATACCGTTCAGCCAAATATATCAAACCTGTTTGATTTGGGCGAATGTCAGTGTACACACTACATGAATTTTAGCGCTGATTGATTCAGCAGAATCCTTCTGCTAGTGTGTCCGGCGCTGCCGATTTACGTTTATACTTATGCAAATGCAAATATCATATTTGAAATAGACCATTTTGTTATGCAACAAACACTAACAACATCTCCAAAGTTTATGCCGAATTAATATAAATACAACATACACAATGTCAATGCTCAGGAAAATGGCGGAAGACCAGTCCTACTTGATTCTAGGATATATATCATGCATGGGCCTACTTGATTCGACCAATTTAATACAAGGACATGTATATCGCACAGTTCTGTTAAGTGAACTTAAAACCCGATTTCCCCTGTCTCTTGACTGGATAATATTACTACTGATAGTGATATTATTAAAAAAATATATTAAAAGAAAATGAAATTGTTACCAGTTTTCTTTGTGGAGTAGGCCTATATGCTAACATCAATGACTGAAAAAAAATAAAAATAAAAGAAATTATAGAGAAACTTCAGACGACAACAAGTGTTTGTTTCTGAATCAGTACGTCTAATATGTTACACATTGCATTGATTGATATAAAAATAAAAGGCTGATTTGTTTGTTTGTTTTTTATTTTTTTTACACAGATAAGATTACATTTCAATTAAACTAGTACAAAAGTTAGTATCTAGCTATAGTCCATGCCTGATATACACGTATTTCTCATTTTGCCCGAAACAAAGATGGCTGCCGGGAAAGTATAAAATGAAGAGAAATTCTTACCTAGTGCTGGTCCCAGTTGGGGTTGTTTTTTGCAAGTACAAGTATTTGAACAGCGGTGTAGCGCCGGATAATATTAATTAAGCACGTTTTCAGAAAAAATAAGACAAATTCGTTAGACTGCTGAATTACCGGGTCCGAGACGCTTTAGAAACAATCAAAAATTTTCCTTCCCTTGTCCGCCATTTTTCAAATACACACTTCCGGTTTAATTGTTCTGAGTTAGTCTCTAACATCCAGAAAAATATTCTATGAATAACGTACGTTGAAGATTACGAGGTTCTAGAACAAGTCTTGGTCTGACTTGTTTGTTTTAAATTATTAGTAATATACATATACACAATAAATCGATGCTAAATTAAATATACGGTTTTAATTTTTTTTTTAAATTTTACAAACCTGCGGTCTTGTATTCTGTGTGACAATTATATTTTTAAAAATATCACTTTCGGTTAACACTACTACGAAACATGGCGTCCTACAGTTAAATGTCTAACTGAATGTCGCTGATAAAATATCAAATAGAGTATAGATAACTTGGAGAACCATTGTATCAATAAATCAATTATGAGACAAATCTGGAAGATTAATTAAATTTGATTGGTTACTGTTTAGTTAACCAATATACTGTCCAATTTCGATTACATCAACCAATTACATTACTAAGAGTTTTACTCATTGTTTTCCAGTGCACATTGAATCAATTTTGACAAACACAAGGGTGCTGAAAATCACATGTATACTATATATTCCTTTGATATATCAGTTTATTGGATCAATAAAAAAAAGACAACCAGACATTTCATCTTTACAGACAACTTAACACCAATTAACATTCAAGTCTGCCTGGCAATTGTCTGATTAATTAGTGCTCACACTCTTCCAGTGAAGAACAGCATGTAATTTACGGGATTTGAATTAAACCTTTTATTTTATTACTTTTCTTAAACTTGTGAACTCCCGAATTCTGACTTTGTAAAAAAAAAAAAAAAATCGTTGGTTGACGGTAGGCCTACACAATACTTGTGTTACTGATATGAAAACACACAAGATTTTTAGAAATCTACACAAGTTTGTGTTAATGCAATGCAAAACAACACAAACTTGTGTAGATTAGTTTTAACACAAGTACTTGTGTTGAGATCCAACACAAGTTTTTTTTCAGTGTAGGGTTGCCTGTCCAACCTCGTGGGTTTTCTCTGAGTTCCCCAGTTTTTCCCACTGCTAAAGACCTCTAGGCAGAAGCAAATTATTAAAAAGAAATTAAATCAAACGTTATTTCCAAAATGTCTTCCTGCACCACTGACAAGGTTAAACCTGACCGAAAAATGCCGAGGAACTTTCACTGCAAATGCAAAGATCCAAGACGCGACCACCAGACAAGTGAGCCAGCGTCTAACCCATTTGGCCACCGTGGCCAAGTTTGATACATAACAATAGGACTACACATCATTTCACCTATAGCTTAAACAGAAAAACGAGTTTTAACCCACCTCTCTTAAACCAGCATAAGATTTTACAACGGCTCCCACACCCAAACTTGTTTACTCGTGACCTTCGTTCATTTTGTTTGGCACTACACGTGTTCTCTCTCTCTCTCTCTCTCTCTCTCTCTCTCTCTCTCTCAAATCATTCTCAAAACTCAAAACATTGTAATTGCCAAGGATACCCTGCTATAATAATCAATCAAAAGAGGTCATCTTTGCGTCACATGACTTGCACTCTCGGTACATAGAGCAATGCATGTGAAGTCGGGGGAGAATTCATAGCATACACAAGACAATGTTGTCTTTAATCGCTGACTATTTACTACAAATATCAAATCCTAATCAAATTTTCGGATTATCTACTGTCCGCGATTTTTTATCTCAGAAAGTGTTGTACGTCTAACTCTTCATAAAGTTTATCAACATGTACACCAAGCGCCCAATCTCCGCGTGTGACCTTCGACCTCACGCATGCAAATATTCCTAATCGTTTGGGCTGTCGATTAGGGGAACCCTTATATTTTTGTCCCGTATACGCTCCATGAGTGTTTGTCAGGTAACCCAGTATTTGTCTAGTAAGATTGGATATCTCTACTTTCCATATACATGTATACCAAAATTGACATATTTTTTTTATTGGAAATAACCACCCGATAAATACTTTTCTTTAAACCCTACTGGGAATACCTATCTTTAAACCCTATTGGGAAGCCATTTAAACATCTTGTGCAGTGTTATGTGTGCAATGTGAGGGTTGCAAATTTTGTCCTAAACATGTACCGAAATATGAGCAGCGATTTCGCATTGCCTTCTCTAAATTTCAAACGCCACGTATACTTACTTACTTACTTGGAATCTATTGTGAAACATTGAGATTCCGATTTAGTCCCGAAATGGCCTACTTTGTGTCGAGTGGACGTTAAACCTCATTTCTCTCTCTTGTTCTTCTGAGACGTCAGTATTTACAGCATGCCTCGCTTACCATTGTGTGTGATGAACTAATTGATATTCTGGTATTAAATATTATTAATGGAATTTGGTGTGCCTGTATCTGGTTGAATTAAGGATTCGATTATTTTCGTTATAGAATCCCAACCGATACGACTAGTTGGAGGATCTGGACCACGTGAAGGAAGAGTTGAAGTGTTTCATGATAATACATGGGGTACAGTTTGTGATGATAACTGGGGTGGTAGAGAGGCGTCGGTGGTATGTCGACAACTTGGATTTAGCCCGTAAATATAATTCAATATAATTAAAGATATATTTTCTCGGTAGATGCGACTCCTTACTATTCTACATTACATTGAGATATTTTTGGCCACACGTAAAAAGACTACTTAATGTTATCATATATAATTGTTGGCGGAAGTTAAATAAAGCTATTTCACACTCGCAAAACGAATGATGCGTCTACAAATTCTGAAATGATTTGGTATCACATCAACGGCTTTACCCATGTTCGTTAAACATGGTTATTTGGATTGCTAATAATCTTATCTTTGGGTCTGGTCGTGTTATTCCTCTGGTATTCATTGTTGGGTATAGATGAAGAGGGAACATGGGCTTTTCCACTTTCGAGTCCTAGCGCTTAATCCCACACGACTAGATGAAGATTGAGCAGAGGGTGGTTTCGAATATTTAAGACTACAATGCTTGCCCGAAAGACTTACACAATTTAGATTTTGGATTTATCAATTTTGAAAAAAATCTAATTCGAGACTATTTATTTTGTTTCAGAACCGGGGCAGTTGGGCTCTCCGAATCCAAGTTTGGACAAGGTACTGGTAAAATTTGGTTAGATAATGTTTACTGTCAAGTATCTGATATGACACTAGCTGAATGTTCCCATGCTGGTTGGGGAGAAGAAAATTGTGATCATACCGAAGACGCGTCGGTGATTTGTGAAGGTAGGTCTAACTTAAAATGATGTATACGGAAGCCCATAAGGGTCAATCAAATGAAAAAATTATATTATGACTATCTTGTAACTACAAGAGAGCCATTTTTATACGCCCACATTTTCATGTGGACGTATTATGTCGTCGCCCCTGTCCGTCCGGACGTCCGTCCGTCCACAATTTGTTTGTGGACTCTCTACAGGTCACAATTCTTATCCGATTTTGACGAAACTTGAAATATAGGTTTATCCCCAAAAGATCTCGGCTGCTTTCGATATTGGCATGTATCGGATCAAAACTTCATGGATTATGGCCCCTGATTGTACGAAAAATCACGTTTTTAGCTTGTGGACCCTATAGAGGTCACAATTTTGAACCAATTTTGATGAAACTTGACATGCATGTTTGTAACCCAAAGATCTTGGTTCCTTTCGATATTTGCGGCTATCGGAATGTAATTTCCTGAATTATGGCCCCTGATTGTCCGAAAAATCACCCTTTTTAGCTTGTGGTCCCTCTGGAGGTCACAATTATTATTCGATTTAAAAAAACGTTTGATTATATCACCGTTACACCCTAAGGGTGTTTGAGTTCGAATTTCGGGAAAATCGGACGAAAATTGCCATACAAAATGGCCGCCGTTTGTACGCGAATACTGTTAAAAAATGGTATATCAAGGTTGTGGACCCTGTGGAGGTCACAATTTTGATTCGATTTTGATGAAACTTGAAATTCATGGTTATAACCCAAAGATCTTGTTTCTTTTCGATATTTTGCGCATATCGGATCGTAACTTCCTGAATTATGGCCCCTGATTATACGCAAAATCGCCTTTTTTTAGCTTGGAGGTCACAATAGTTATTCGATTTAAAAAACCGGTTGATTATATCACCGTTACACCCTAAGGAAGGTTAAGTTCGAATTTCGGGAAAATCGGACGAAAATTGCCATACAAAATGGTCACCGTTTGTACGCGAATACTGTTAAAAAATGGTATATCAAGGTTGTGGACCCTGTGGAGGTCACAATTTTGATTCGATTTTGATGAAACTTAAAATTCATGGTTATAACCCAAAGGTCTTGGTTATTTTCGATATTTGCGCATATCGGATCGTAACTTCCTGAATTATGGCCCCTGATTATACGCAAAATTGCCTTTTTTTTAGCTTGGAGGTCACAATTATTATCCGATTTAAAAAAAAAACGTTTGATTATATTACCGTTACACCGTAAGGAAGGTTGAGTTCGAATTTCGGCAAAATCAGACCAAAATTGCCATACAAAATGGCCGCCGTTTGTACGCGAATACTGTTAAAAAATGGTATATCAAGGTTGTGGACCCTGTAAAGGTCACAATTTTAATTTGATTTTGATGAAACTTGAAATTCATGGTTATAACCCAAAGATCTTGGTTCTTTTCGATATTTGCCCCTGGTTATACGCAAAATCCCCCTTTCTTTAGCTTGTGGTCCCTCTGGAGGTCACAATTAATATCCAATTTAAAAAAACGTTTGATTATATCACCGTTACACTGTAAGGAAGGTTGAGTTTGAATTACGGGAAAATCGGACCAACATTGACAGACAAAATGGCCGCCGTTTGTACGCGAATACTGTTAACAAAATGATATATCATGGTTGTGGACCCTGTATAGGTCACAATTTTAATTCGATTTTGATGAGGAAGGTTGAGTTCTAATTTCGTGAAAATTGTACCAAAATTGCCGGACGAAATGGTCGCCGTTTGTACGCGAATAGTGTAAAAATATGGTATATCATGGTTGTGGACTCTCTACAGGTCACAATTCTTATCCGATTTTGATGAAAAGTCACATTTCTAGATTGTGTACCGTCACACCATAATCATTGTCGGTTTCGAATTTCATTAATATCAGACTGGAACTGACCAACTAAATGGCCGCTCCCAATACAGTATGAAATACAGGACTTAAAAGATGTAGGAAAAATCACTTTCGGTATTGCTTGTTCTCTGTCCATCTCTCGAAAATGTGGGCGTATCCTGCCTAGCAGTGCCAGCCTATATTTTCTATACCTATCTTGCAAGAGAGAGAGAGGGGCGGGGGGGGGGGGGTAACGTCTACTCGACACAAACTAGGTCATTTCGGGACTAACATGTCGTTTAATTTTATTTCAATAATTCGCTTGCGCGTAGGGGTCTTTAGTAGTGGGATGGTGGTTGGATGGCCGACTGGCTAGCACGTGCGCGCTGTACCATAAAGTCTGTCATTGAGAGAGAGAGAAATGGGGTTTAACGTCCACTCGACACAAAGTAGGTCATTTTGGGACTAACATGTGGTTTAATTTCATTTCAATAAATCGCTTGCGGGTAGGGGTCTTTAGTAGTCGGGGTGGAGGTTGGATGGCCGAATGGTTAGCACGTGCGCGCTGTATCATAAAGCCTGCCATAGAGTCAACTGACGTAGTTCCGAATCGCCGCTGTACGTGACAACGAGTAGGGTTGCCTTTCCAGTATCGTGGGTTTTCTCCTGTTTCCTCCTACTGCTAAAGACCCCTACGCGTATTGAAATGAAATCAACCCATATGTTAGTCCCGAAATGACCTAGGGCCCGTCGTCAGTCCGACTTAGGTTTGGGTATGCAAACCCATCGGGTTCAAGACATCCCATCATGTAGGGACGGCCCAATACCGGTAATCCTCTGAATGATCACTTATGGACCCCGTCCACAGAGTAGGACACACTTTTCGTCCACCTGGTGTCACATCATAATATCTAGGGTATCAATCTCACAAACGACTAAGTGTTTCAGATTCATCTAGTATTTCACTTAGTGTTTTAGTTTCACTTAGTGTCTCACATTCACTTACGATTTTGGAATAACTCATAGTATTGCGATCAGATATAAAAGCGATCACTTTAGCTTTAAGGCGAATTTGGTTATTTATTTCGTCAAATAAGATTATAATTTATCCGTAGCCCAGTCAGCGCATAGCTTAACTCTTTTAGCTAGTATTTTTTTGTTTGTCCGTAGATGTTGCCTTGGTTGGTGGATCAAACGCTATGGAAGGACGAGTGCAGATATTGCACAACGGCTCATTTAGAAGAGTTTGTAGGGATGGTTTTGGTCAAGAAGAAGCCCGGGTAGTGTGTCGTCATTTAGGATTTAACAGGTATTGTTGTTTTATGATATACAGCGTGTGCGCCACTGATTTGACCAAGTAGAGGTCCCAACCTGTTATTTGCACCTGTTGTCTTCTATCTTGACTTTATCCATGACAGTGCGATGCCGCAGATTTCAGCCTTTGAAATAAAATACTTTGATCTATAGTATCAAAAGCAGCACTGAGATCCAAAGGTACTAGGTGCGCGGCTAGATTCTCATCCAGGTCAATATCGTTTTTAATTTTTAGTAGACCGGTCTCTGTGCTGTGACCTCGTTTGTAAGCAGATTGATTGAAGCGATTCGTGTAAATAATTTTCAGACAGATGATTTTAAATTTGAGAAGCAATCACTCTTTCATTAACCGTGCCGATGAATGGTAAGATGGAAATAAGATCAAGGTTGGATTTCTTCACCAAAGCTGAAATCAGATAGGACTTTAAGCATATCGGAACAGTGTTGTTACACCATTCCACATTCACAGTTTTAACACTTTAGTGACAAAACACCTACTTAATGTCTACTGCCTGATTACTAACAATATTAACTAACTAATACACATTATGTATATAATCTGACGAATTTGATCTATTAGTGTTGTTTATTTTCATTTATATAACAGTTATTTGTTGCTTAATGTTACAGTGATACCGATCTCGTCATATTTAATTAGTTTCATCACATTTGATTACTAACAATATTAACTAACTAATACACATTATGTATATAATCTGACGAATTTGATCTATTAGTGTTGTTTATTTTCATTTATATAACAGTTATTTGTTGCTTAATGTTACAGTGATACCGATCTCGTCATATTTAATTAGTTTCATCACATTTGTTTTTTTTTTTTTTTATTAAATTGTCATTAGGTTTGCATTTCGATATGATATTCCTTTATTTAAAGAACGGGGTATTGGTGTTAATATTATGATCTCCACGTTGTGATTCAGTTTTCCAATAAATATTGATGGTAGTGATCCTGATATGGATATCAATTTTTTATAATCTACATTGTGTATATCATCTGTTTATTTAATATCGATGGTAGTGATTTGATATTGATGTTAATGGTATAATATCCGCTGTGTTTTTCATCTGTTTATTTAACAGTGATGAGCTTGATCCTGCTTTTAATGTTGATTTTGGTAAAGGGTCGGGCCCTGGTCTGGTAGCTAAGATTGATTGTAAAGGAACCGAGTCATCACTAACTGATTGCAAGGTTCCAGAATTTACATTCGGAGAATGCAGTGACAACCATGACGCTTCGGTGAATTGTAAATGTAAGTCTATATTTAGATTCAAATATGTGACTGTATGTCCACTATCAATTGGTTTTCTTTTTTTTACAACGTGCGGTAACAGAGTGGGAGAAATGGGATTTGGTTTAACGTAGACTCGACACAAACTAGGTCATTTTGGGACTAACACATGGTTCAAGTATATTTCAATAATTCGCTTGTGCGAAAGGGTCTTTAACAGTATGAGGAAACAGGAGAACCCGGAGAAAACCAATGAAGTTGGACAGGCGACCCTACTCATTGTCAAGCACAACCGTGAAATAGAAACCACACCAGTTGACTCAATCGCAGACCTTTTGGTAACTATTCAGCTACCATATCTCCCTCGGTAGCATTTTCGGTGATTTATTGAGTTGGTTTCACACACTACAACGTTGGTAGGAAGTATGGACGGGGGATGAACCTAGGTGTATATTTTCATTGACAAAGTTTGATAGTGAACATTTTTAGCTTGGGATGAAATTTAATTTGATTGCCCGATACTTTATAATAAAGTAAATGTTCAAATAATTACTGAGTTTCAATATTTGCCAGATAGTGCATTATTTATCAGCTTTTGTTGTCCACTCGCTATTTCAGTTGTTCCACTGCGACTAGTAAATGGATCAGGGCCACACGAAGGAAGAGTGGAGGTTCATGTTGAAGGAAACTGGAAAACAGTTTGTGATGATTATTTGGATGACAAGGGGGCATCTGTGGTTTGTAGACAACTAGGATATAGTGGGTAAATATATCACGTATAGTAATATACCATTCTTAATACAGTAACGGATGCTTAAATTAATTTATAATAAATGTTAATGCATGTATTTGTACGAATTAGTGCATGAATATATAGTTACTGTAGATTATTAATCCTGTGCATGTTTCTGTGCATTGAATAGTTGGTTATAAAACATCACATACGTTTAACCATGTTTTAGGACAGGAGCAATAAGTAAAGGTGAAGCCTACTTTGGATGGGGGAGAGGCAACATAGTGCACGTACAGTGCAATGGAAATGAGGAGTATTTGACTGACTGTACATATGGTCGTGCCACATTGTGTGGTCATTATGAGGATGCTTCTGTAATATGTAGTGGTAAGATTGCAATCTGATTGAAATACAGATCCATATTTCATTTTTTTATACTTTCGATTGTCTACAATACATGAAGATCTGGCAAATTGTCAGGGGTCAAGCGACCGGCTTTTGACCCTATAACGTCACACATTGATTAATCAAATCCTGCAGTTCCGTGCATCAAATCCTGTAAAATAAACGTATATTCAACGTCTTCATCTGCTGTTTTATCCTGCAGTTCCGTGCATCAAAGCCTGTAAAATATACGCATTTTCAACTTCTTCATCTGCTGTTTAAAGAGTTATTTCTCCATGCGTCCCCATCAGTACATGGACTCTAATTTCTGTTGCCTTTCCATTTGTATTTCAGAAACATCCAAAACTACCACAACAACAACTCGTGGAACAACAACCACCACTATTCCAACAACAACTACAACTCGACTTACAACAATCACCACTAGTCCCCCAACAACAGCCACTACCCCTACAACTACCACCACTACCCCAATAACAACCACCACTATCCCATCAACAACCACTACTACTCCGGTAACAACCACCACTATTGCGACAACAACCACCACAATCCCCTCAACAACTACCACTATTCCGACAACTACCAGTATTCCGACAACAACCACCACTCGCCTTACAACAACTACCACTATCCCAACAACTACCACTATCACAACAACAACTACTACGATCCCAACAACAACAATCCCCTCAACAACTACTACTATTCCGACAACTACCAGTATTCCGACAACAACCACCATTCGCCTTACAACAACTACCACTATCCCAACAACAACTACTACTATCCCAACAACAACAACCACCACTATCCCAACAACCACAACTACCACTATCCCAACAACAACAACTACCACCACTATCCCAACAACAACAACTACAACTGTCCCAACAACAACTACTACTATCCCAACAACAACAACCACCACTGCACCAACAACAACCACCACTATCCCAACAACCACAACTACCACTATCCCAACAACAACAACTACCACTGTCCCAACAACAACTACTACTATCCCAACAAAAACAACCACCACTGCACCGACAACAACTACCACTATTGGTGAATATCAAAAAAAGAGCTACTCGTTTTCTGATAATGGCGAATAACGAAAAACAACTAGCTCATTTTTCGATATTGGCGAATGTCGAAAAACAAGCTACTTGTTTTTCGACATTCAAACTTGAATCAGACTTGATGGATGTATATCTACAGAATGTCTTCAAAACACATTTGATTAAGTCAGTGATCTAAAATGATCTAAAGATATCATAAATGAGGATGTCTGAGCAGTGGATTTACACAAAAACTGTTCTTTCTCGTTGTTTTTTGATATTGGCGAATCTCGAAAAACGATTTGATGGATGTATATCTGCAGAATGTCTCCAAAACACATTTTATTAAATACATTTTCTAAAACGAACTAAAGATGTCATAAATCAGGATCAGTTCTGTAAAACGAACTAAAGATATTATAAAAGAGGATGCCTGAGCAGTGGATTCGCATAAAAACTGCTATTTCTCCTTGTTTTGGGATATTAGCGAATCTCGAAAAGCGAGCTACTCGATTTTCGAGATTCAAACTTGAATATCAAAAAGCCGATTTGATGGATGTATATCTGCAGAATGTATCCAAAACACATTTTATTAAGTACGTTTTCTAAAACGAACTAAAGATGTCATAAATGAGGATATCTAAGCAGTTAATTCACATAAAATGTCTTCAAAACTCATTTGTTTAAATCAATTTTGTAAAACGAACTAAAAATGTCATTAATGAGGATGCCTGAGCAGTGGATTCACATAAAAACTGCTCTTCAAACTTGAATGTCAAAAAAGCAGATTTGATGAATATATATTTGCAGAGTTGTCTTCAAAACTCATTTGATTAAATCAATTTTGTAAAATGAACTAAAAATGTCATTAATTAGGATGCCTGAGCAGTGAATTCACATAAAAACTGTTCTTTCTCGTTGTTTTTTGATATTGGCGAATCAAACTTGAATATCAAAAAAGCAGATTTGATAGATGTATATCTGCCGAATGTCTCCAAAACACATTTTATTAAATACGTTTTCTAAAACGAACTAAAAATGTCATCAATGATGATGTCTGAGCAGTGGATTCACATAAACACTGCTCTTATTCTCCTTATTTTTTGATATCGGCGAATCTCGAAAAACGAGCTACTCGTTTTTCGAGATTCACATTTGAATCTCAAAAAAGCCGATTGGATGATCTACAGAATGTGTCCAAAACACGTTTGATTAAATCAGTGATTTAAAACCAACTGTTTTGTTGAGATTCAAGTTTGAATGTCGAAAAACAACTAGCTCGTTTTTCGGCGTTCGCCAATATAAAAAAAAACAACGCGAAAGAACTGTTTTTATGTGAATTCACTGCTCAGGCATCATCATTTATGATATATTTAGTTCATGTTACAATATTGATTTAATCAGCTTGACATAATGGGTGACTTTGAGAGGACATAATTTGGGAAGATTCTTTTTTTCGTTATTTCAGTAAGCTCTCCACCAAATTGCAAACCAGGGGTCCATGAATTTGAATACAATATAAAAACAGCCGATCCACGCGGTGATATTCTGTGTTTGGATATTGGTTCATTTGATAACAGTTCATGGTGTTCTGACGATGAGGATTCTTTAATATTTAGTATCGACGAAGATCCATTTGGTTTCTTTAATTTGTTTGAACTTGAAATAAATAAAGAAATGCCGAAGTCATGTTTGCAACTTAAAGCGCCAGATCGGATACAAGTAGCTAAAGCACGGGTAAGTATGATTAACGTGTGGGTGTTTTATAAATGAGTAATACATCTAGATTGAGGTCTATTAGAAATGTACATCAATATAAACATACCTGGGGCCAGACGAAAGAAGGTAATGGGGCGCTGTGCATCAAGGTTTCTGCACCCCTCTCAAATGGAAATACTCATAATCATAATGCTCAAGCAGTGTCACCAAACATATACCGATATAAATATCGAGCCCCCCCCCCCGATACCTACCCCTCTCCAAAGGGTTCTTGTTCCTTTAGAATTTAGCGTTGCCCCGCCCCTGGAGCACATAAATTCATTGTCGGATCTGAGGTACAAAACAGCTGTAAATTGGCATAACATATTTATGCAGTTTTAAGTAGCTAAGTTTGGTGTTGTTATTGAAAACACGAATTATATGTTTATTTAAATCAACATTGTTGTTGTTATTCTTCTGGGAAAAGATGGGCTTCTATCTTCTGATATCCAATATTTAAGACAAAATCAGCTTTTTACCTGAATAAATATTGTTTAAAAAAAAAATAAAAAAAATTATGACTTCTGACGTATTTAGCCGAACATAACTGATTAAATTTTACAGTAAAAACAGACAATGTATGATGTCATAATGTCAAACGTCGCTCGTATGACCTCTGACGCGATCTCCAATTACAATTTCTAGGTCCCAAATATTAATCCCTATATATTTTTACAGCTTACCATAATAGCAAAGGAAGATTCTGCACAGGGTCGAACAGCAACCCTAAGCATTATAATAACATTTAATCGGCCACCAACAGTGACACACAGAATTATCAACTGGGTTGCAAATATTGCTAAACTTGGCGCACTTGATGTCATAAAACAATCACAGGCAGAGGATTCTAATAGCATAACACTCACTTCTGTTTGTAAGTTAAAATGTTCTTTTGCGGGGGGAGTGGGGAGATGGCCGAATGGTGGCGCGAATGGGTTGGTTTTGATTCCCTTGTTGTACGTGGCAAGCAATAGGGTCACTTGCCCAAACTCGTGGGGCTTTCTCGGGGTCCTCCGGTCTTATCCCATTGCGAAATTGCGGTTACATGATACTTATTATCAAGAGGTGGTTTGTTGTCCACAATTATTGGAAATGCTGGTCTCCGGAGATCTCCTGAAAACGCTGTGAGGTTGGAATTTATTGCCCGTGTGATGCAGATTTCCAATCTGATTAAAACACAGATCCTATTTCGATGCGATCTTTATAGTTCAAATTTCGTTTTACTTGGATTTGAAAGAGTTGTTATATAGCATATGTTCTAGTTGATGTGAGGGATTAGCCAATGAAACAGTCTGTTCTTGGAGTACTCGATCACAGAACTGTGGATGAACCCCTAGAAACGTCAACGATGATTGATTAATCAATCCCTGGCACGACCCCTGGCACAGCTGGCCAGATCTTTAACATTCAAATTGGTTCAATGATTCAGTTAAATATTTCAGATTATCAAGAGAACGGAGTGGTTTCTGCAACCATTAAAAATAATATGTTACAGTTGAATCTGGTGAACACAGGTACCACATTTGATCTGAGAAGAATGCAAGTTCAAATCAAAGTAGGTTATTATATCAAACTTGTATACTAGATATCGGTGATGACAAGGAGAAGGGGCACCTGTCCAACCTCGTGGGTTTTTTCCGAGTCCTCCGGTGTGGTCCCACTTCTAAAGACCCCTACGCGCAAGTGTGTATCGAGTGGGCGTTAAACCCCATTTCTCTCTCTCTCTCTCTCTGGACTAGTGAACCGGTGGACAAGTATCGGATACTGGACCTACAACATGTTTTCAGCACACTTCGCATAATTATAATAGAGTTTTGGGCCCGTATTTAAATATTTTTGTTGAAAGTTTCCAACACTAGCAGCCACTTTGCTAACTCTCTTTGAATTGTTTGTTTGTTTGTGAGTATGGTGTCTTGTCCATATATTTGTTTTTTATGTAAATTATGTGTGGTGCAGTCCCCTGCACTCTTACTATTTGAGTATGGTTTGACGTGATTTTTTGATTTAGGGTTACGGCTGGGGTTTGATATGTTGTTTGTTTTGGGTTAGGGTTAGTCTAATGTACTGTGCACTAAGATGCCATTCTGATTTTTATTTTTGGAATACTGTATGCAATTATAAGATTCTGTGTGCTTATATTATGTGGGTGTTTTTCCTGAAGATCAGCATAGGGTGTTCTGGTGAATTTAGACGCACCTGCTGCTAAATGAGACTACAAAGGGGGCTAATGCGCAAGTCGTATGAATATTCAAACTCACGGGGGAGGTGTGGTTTCAATTTGTCAATCCAGAATTCTTTCTTTTTAGCCTAAACGTTTTAATTTCTTCGCCCGGTCTGAATGCTTGTGGTTCCCAAGGAATGCTTTTGTAACTGCTTCAATGCATGTGGTATTATCGATGTTCGTGTCCATGCTCTGTACGTCAATGGATATTAAAATGTGTCTTTAAGGTAGGATGCGTGTTGGCGTGCTAATGGTAATATGAATTACGATTAACAGAAAATATAAATATATAAATTCTGTCAAAATAACAGCGAGGTTTAGTTAATATTCCACTAAAGTTGACACTGAAGATAACCATTTGTAAGGGCTCAAGGGGACGGGATTCAAGATGCGAAAGACTAGGGAATATTGCTTCGCTTAGATTCACGTAGCTTTACTTAGCATAAAACCAACAAGTAAATAAAAATTATTAATGTTATTATCAAACTTAAGTTTTGTTCTTGTATGATTTAGATGTCAGACGATGGTATACCAAGTTTATCAACAAATGTAACAGTACAGATAGTTATAGTAAGGTTAGAATGCACTTCAACTGACAAGATGCCGGTAAATATAGGAGAGCTTCAAAGTGTCAAAACTCTTCCTATTGGTCAGATTAATTGTGCGATTTCTAGAGGATATCAAATCCGTTATGATGTCGCGAATACTGCACTGCAACAAGGTATTTGGATCTTGCAATCTTAGATTTTCGATTTTATAAAATCAATATTGCACATACAACCGAGGCGCATTATATGTGTTTGAAAGTAAACGTAAACGATGTATTGAGTTAATTGATCATAGCCATAAACCAACAAAGTATTCCAGAGTTAATTGATCATATCAAATACAGCAAACTACAAAGGTTAAATACATGTAAATTACAACATCTTATAAAGATATTTGAAGAGTTAATAAGATATCCATAGTCTGAGTTAACATGACGCTGACCCAAGGCTTTAACATTACATTTTGTCTCTATCCCAGCCTCTCTGTCGAGGCGACTGTGAGTACGAGGTTCCCCTAGGAACTCACAGAGTATGTCTTCTCTACGGTCTCATCATCATGTCTGTTTCCAAACGTCTCGGCCTAGGAGGCTGTTGGTATGATGTCCCCCTATCTCGGACCGCTCTATGATGTCTGAAGGGAAAGTTAACATCGTTCTTCTTATATAAATATTATAAGTGTATGAATCAGTATTGAGCTCATGGAAATTGACCAGGTACTTTCTTTATCGGATTCGTCAGCTGCACAGACTCTACCCTGGATTTAAAATCATTGTACCAAATGGGCAAAACAGTTTTTAAGAATTACGCAATTTATAGCAGTGGTCTCCCGTGTGTCTGCTAGCCCCATGTAGTTACCCAATAAAGGCTACTACTGGATATATGTAATTGAAACTTGTAATCCCCAGAAGTATGAGACCACTTTTGCCCTGCATTTCCAAGGCCAAATGGCCGTTGATTACTAGTATGTCGTTGAAAACGTATCACAAATTTGGATAGGTGTTGAGAATTAGAACAAAGAGCCTTCCACGCAGAATTAGCCGGTTTTATTTACTGGAATATATGTGAGATTTCCCAATTTATATTTTCCATTAAACATTTCAGGACATGAATTGAGATGTCATGATGGTATAGTGAGTATAGTTCAAGGTGACGTCATCACGATCAGGAGTAAAACAGAAGACGTCGTCGTTAATGTGACGATGGTTCAGTTCCCATCTATACATGTCAATGTTACTTTTCAATTAGAATTTGGTAAGTTTTAAACCGCTTGCGTATTCCCAAAGATAATCCTTTCAAATCATCTTTAATCTCTTTTCTCTAATCATCACGGTTTATTTAACCGACGAAACACTTGGCCGTTAAATATAAATCCAGGTGACGTCTGATTCCACAGTATTTTATAGCATTAATATATGAATATGATTACAGCATTTTATGGACTGATGTGGTTACAATCTAAATATATATCTTGGACAAGAGAACTTATAGATAAATCAAGTAACGAATACAGAAACGCTGCCAAGAACATCACAGACATGGTAAGTCAATATTTATTTCAATAATGGATATTGTTATCATAATTTTAGATATTGTATATATTGCCTATTACAGGTCTGTCTCTACTCCTGAAATGTTATCTAAATTATTAATTACACATCAAATAACTTATCGAGACCATAATCAACTCTCGATGGCATCGCTAGCCTGTGATATTTACCAGATTAATTAGCGATTTGCTGCTCAAATCAAGAAATGGATAATCGAAACTATGTTTTTTTATATCGTACCGACTTAAGTAATGATGATCGGTGTTAGGCTCAACTTACAATCACTGAATTGTCGGTTCACAATGGATCAATTTGACAGTTTTAGCAATTTCTCTTTACATTAGCAAGTAAAGTGAGAACTGCCAGCAACTGAGGCCCCGTGTATACATTGACGTGCACGTAAAAGATCCCTCGGCAGTTGGAATTCGATATAAGAGTAGGCCATAGTGCCGCTACCCGGGCAAAATCTCCCTCATTACACAATGTATGCTCGTCTTCATTTTATTTATTTACCTTTACAGATAAGTGAAGTTGTAGATCGATCAGTTACCGTGGACATAGTACAGTTCAGGTGGTATATTTATACAAATTTACAATATTATTTATAAGTTTATAATTATGAAATACATCATATTTTACATTACATATATCTTGATACATATTGGATACCAAAATTACAGTTCAGGCTGGATATTTATACAAATTTACAATATTATTTATAAGTTTATAATTATGAAATACATCATATTTTACATTGCATATATCTTTATACATATTGGATACCAAAATTACAGTTCAGGTTGGATATTTATACAAATTTACAATATTATTTATAAGTTTATAATTATGAAATACATAATATTTTACATTACATATATCAAAATACCCACAGCAATTGACGATGAGATGTTATATCACATTGTATAATCATCTTAAACATATGTCGAATGTAGCGGTATTCCTTTCGTTTCAGGCAAGATTCTTGGGTAGATGTTCAACTCGCATTTCCTAACCAAGCCGTTTTTAAAGAGACCAAATCTTTACTTCTTGATCGTAACGATTCTGTGATTAGCGGTAGCCATGTCGAGTTTAATAACCGAAGTAAGTTATTGTTTCTGCGTGTCTTTAAATGACATTGAAGTTATTATGCGGCGCCTTCGAAATTGTTACACAGAGACACAAAGAAACAAATATGGTTACGTTTAGGAACAAAGACTGCGATATTTACTGGATTAGGCACGATTTGCTGTTCAACTTTTATTCATGATGAAATTATGAACTGGATAATCGAGACTATGATTTTATCGTACCCACTTTAGTAACGGTGATCAAGCCTAGGCTGATATTTTCAGAAAATTCCCTTTACATTATCCAGTTATTAAGTGTTAAAGTGAGAACTTTCGGCTCTTTATCTAATCTCCCAGAATGTATCTTGAACTGTATTTACTCATTTGATTTTATTTTATATACGCAAGATGTATTACAAGTAGCTTTTAATAGTAATAATGTTATAATTCAATAAAACCATTCCATTTATGACATGTATACTTTTAGGTAGCCATATATTTGCTCCAAGAGTCAACAAATTGAACAAGACAAAACACATCCTGGGTGGCGATACTGTTGAGATCTTCTGTGAGGCTGATGTTATAAATTCGATTGGTCTGGTTTCTGTGGAATGGACATTAGATGGTGCCGTTGTTCGACCGTTGTTGTCATCAAGATTTCAAATTTCGACGGAATTTGACTTTCCGTGGCGACTAAGGTCTACTTTAACAATTACAAACATTACAATGATAGACCAAGGTAAAGAAATATTACTAACATTCTTAGATATCACCATGTCAAATATTAAGTACGATAGATCAAGGTGGTAGAAACAGTACACACATCACTATAATAGATACCACTTGAAAATCTTACAGTGTCCATGCCCACTGCAGTCTATTTAGCAGTGAAAGACACCAATTAAATTTATGAATAGATATTGGTTATTTTATGTCAAATATGAAAAAAAGAATGAAGAACTGAAATGGGGTTTAACGTCCTACTGTTCTCCTCCTGACTAGGCTAATGAAGACGGGTGTACGCCCGGCCAACGGCACTATAGGCTGCTCTTATATCGACTTCTAGCTGCAAAGGGATCTGTATAACGTGCATGTCAATGTATACACGGGCCGCGGTATTTCGCGTCATCCTAATGACTAGAAAGCTGTCCTTGTCAGGCTCCCCGTCCTGCACCACTGACAAAGGTAAACCACGGCGAATATCCCGATGAACTTTCTCGGCAAATGCAGAGACCGGACACCCGATCTCCAAGCTAGCGAGCCAGTGTCTTACCCACCTAGCCACCGTAGTTCCCTATATTATGTCAAATATTAAGATTTATATTAAAACGGACAATTATTTCAGGTAAAGTACAGTGCCATGTTAGTGACCTAAGTGGTTATAGACAATTTGGAAGTATTACTTTGATTATTATTTCTCCCCCAACTGTTGGTGTTCCAGACACTCAGTTTGTCAGGCGTAATGCAAACATCAACTTAAAGTGCGAAGTTTTAAAACCAGAGAATAAACCTACAACTTTGATGTGGCTGCATAATGGACTCAATATACAAAATGGTAAGTACATTGTATTAAGTGATAATGTGTCATATATGACGTTTACAATACCCCCTAATATGTAGCATTTACCACTGGCGGCTTAATTGCCATTTCGTGTTGATGGTACTATATTGTATTCTATTCATGTTTTCCAGGTTCGGAATTGAATACGATTGTGACCAATGATACAAATTTTACATGCGTTGGATCAAACATAGCTGGTCTAGGTAAAGGCAACTCAACCAAGATAATCATCATTAAAGGTACTAAATTTACTGTTCTGGTGGGGGGGGGGCTAGTGGTCTAGAGTGCCGCGCTTTGACCTCTAGGTGGCCGGTCACCTCTGGCTTGAGCGATCCCTGGTGTGAGCGTATGTGGCATAAAGATAGGGGCGCCTTCTCAACCTTGTGGGTTTCCTTCGGGCAATCCGGTTTCCTCCCACTGGTAAAGACCCCTACGCGTAAGCGAATTATTGAAATAAAATTGACCATATGTTGTTCCCGAAAGGACCTAGTTTGTGTCGAGTGGACGTTAAACCCCATTTCTCTCTCTCTCTTACTGTTCTGGTTTCTTTGTATTTTATAAACTACATTTTTGTTTTGTGACGCACAGTCTGGCAACGTTTTCGTATGCCTTGACGAAAATACACTTTTACACTTTCAAAAAAAATGAAACATTTTTCCATGATTAAAGGACCGTTATCCTGTCCACGTGATATCGATGAAAGAAGAACAAATTGGTCTGAAGCAGCACCTGATGCCAAAGCTGAACAGTCTTGCCCATCTGGATATTCAGGTAATATTTCCGAAAGTACAACATTCTGATTAACCCTTATGCGCTTACAAGGGATATTTTGGACCCAAACGACCATATCCTTAACGTTTGTGAGAAATTGGTTCATAATTGTCTAGCGAGAATTTTATACATTGTCAGCTACTTGATGTCGAGTATAATGCTGCAAATAGAATGGACGTGAGGCAGTAGCAACATTAACCATTTGATAAAAAACTACGAATATTACATTATCGGATACCAGGGGTCTTGTGGACCCCCCTTCCCTTTCATTTCAACATTTTGGCGGTTATATGTGTCTAATTCGTCCTGCAATCGGTGCTAGCTTTGTATTAGGAATCTTTCTCACTGATAATATTGTTTTGGTTAGTCTTGTAATCTAGACCTGAAAGCAAATCAAGGTACCCTACCAACGCCATCAAAAGACGATTCTACGTGGAATATGAAAATTACGATATTTTTAGATTTGTATGGTTTCAGAAAAATCTTATAATTCCTATCATCACTGATAATACATGAAATATTTTGTTTTAGCTGGATTGATTTTTGTTCAGTTTGATCATATTTGAATAAAATTATTCACCCAAAAACCTATTTATATCTGGGGTCTTAGAATACCCCTAGTTAAAACACAGATCCAATTTCGTTTTGTTTTTTTATAGTTCAAACTTTCGTTTTACTGGTCTTCACAACACTAGGATATGAAAGAGTTGTTTTATAACAGGTGTTCTAGTTGACTGTGAGGATATGGTCAATGAAACGGTGTGTTACGACGTGTGCTATGCACGGAACTGTGGGTGATTAATCAATTCCTGACGTCAAAGGATCAAAAACCGTTTTTATGACCACATAGAATGACTAAACTAAATAAAGAAAAGCAAAGCCATGAACTCGTCAGTAGACGCAAATGAATACTCAATTTCAGTCATGTGTTTTTTCGCATTTTCTTTGTGTGCCGTTCGAAATTTTGCGGCACACCTAGGACGATCTCAGGCACACTTTTTGAGAGTCACTGACTTGACATATATAATAGCTTATATATTCTGCAGTACATTTCTCTTATATTATATTATTTAAACACCTCCCCATTTGCATTAGCTCGGATGTCGCAGCACAGTAGGACATTAATTTCCGTTTTATTTTCTTTCCAGGGAGTGTATCTAGATATTGTAATAACGATGGAAAGTGGTTGACGGGAGATTACAGTTTATGTATTCAAGCATCGTTAATAAACATCAAGAACCAGGTTACGTTATTACAATATTCATTAAATGGACTGTATACAACAAGAGTTGTTTTATATCTGAATATGACATTGTTAGTGGGTTTTAGATTTGACAAAACGATTGAATGCGACACAAGAAACGATCATGGAACTAAAAAAAAAATCTGTCTAGTCAGCTGAAAGTTATATAAACGGAATGGTCACTTATGATCTTCAATTCTCTACATTTTCAGTCGTAAATCATGAATATTTACGCCGGACGGATGGCATGCACGTAAACAATAAATTGACTGTTGGAATTAGATACAAGAATAGTCGGCGGCACATCGACCGGGAAAATATGCCTTATAGCCAACTGTATGGATATGGTATTTTTCATTAGCCCACTCGGTGCTGCAATGCTGGAAGATAATCTTCATTTTATTTCTATTGAGGTTGTTTCAGATTGAACAGGTAAAAGCCGGAATAGTTGTGTCTGAACCCGATAAATTGCTAGCTAATCTGACCAAAATAACCAAACAATCTACGTTAGAGAAGACAGAAATACTTCAAATGACAAGTGCCATAAAAACCCTGACACAGATTACTGATGAAACAACCCAAAACTCATCCACAGCCCAGAATAAAACTAAACTGTTTGCTAAGGTAAGTGACGATTAGCCTAAATACCATAACCTTCAAACAAGATATTCTATATGGTTTCCGGATTTAGAATGCGATTTTCAAATGAGCGATATGTGTATCTTATTAAGACCAAAAGTGTGTGCAATATGCAAATAAAACAATTTGGATCCATAAATCTTATTATGAAAAAGACATTTTGAAATGTAATAGAATGTATATGTAATTTTAACCCCTCGACCAGCATTCCTTTTGGGGTAGTTTTGGGGTAGATCCATAGGATATAAACATTTACTGTCCACTGAGCGATTCTTTGGTCTGTTAAAAATGTGAGTTCAGTTGTATTGATATATATCTTTGTAGGAATCGGTAATTCTGGTCAGCACATTATTTGACCGAGAGCAAGCTTCAAATATGGAGACACTTGAATACGAGGTAACAATATATTCACTGTTTATATATTATAATGTCTATAGCATTTGAAGGAACTCCAAGGGAACCACAGCCATCCGAGACATCAGTGATCTTTTTATCATTGTTATTGTTGTGTACTTTTTGAAACTATACAGGGCCCTGTTTCACGAAATTTTAACTAAAGATAAAATCCAAATTTTAGCGGATACTTCAATTTTGATTGGCTAAGAACTAAAATCAATCTAATATTGTCCAATCAAATAACTAAAATTCAGATCTTATCTTAGTTAAAATTTTGTGAAATAGGCCCCTGATGACTTAATTAACAACTAAGAAATATCTTTAAAATGTGTCCCTTATTTAGAATAGCAGTATATCCCACGATTTAATGGACTCGATGGAGAAAGTAGGAGAACTAGTTGGGGACAACTTACCAGATGGCAAATCCGAGACAATTCAATCCGAAAATATAGGTAAGATATATAGTTTGAAGATTGCTTTAAAATCAACAGTTGGTTATTACTACCAATGGGATATTTCAGTCTGTTACACATGATCAAATAGTTACGTAGTTTTAGTGTAATTATTACGTAGTGTGTTTGTTGGGTATAATATTATTATAATCGTTTTGTGTCTATGATTATAGTACTATCTGTTGGTAAAACTGATCCATTTAACATGACTGATGTTAATTTCCCTGGTGACATTGATACAGTTATTAAAACAAATGCTCAACTACCAAAAGAAATATTTCAATCGTCCTCAGGTAACTATTTTAAAAATGCTTTGCAACTTTATGCTTGTGACGCTAACAATCACCCCATTTCAGACAGGTAAATTTCTATGTAGGTGTTTAGAGATGTAGAAATGCATACTTGTAACTTTGAATATCACGCCTACACTCCCGTACATTTCCCAAATATCAATATATATATATATATATATATATATATATAGATATATATATATATTGATATATATCTATATTGATATATATCTATATTGATATATCTATAACATATTTATAATATATTTAGTCATATATCAATGAAAGAGGGGGTAAGTGGGGTTTAAAGTCCACTCAACACAAACTAAGTAATTTCAGGACTAGCACATGCTTCATTTTTATTTCAATAATTTGCTTGCGCTTAGCGGTCTTTATCAGTGGGAGAAAACCGGGAGACATGGAGAAAAACCACGAGGTTGGACGGGTAACACTACTCCTTGTTCCACAAAACCGAGGAATCGAAACCTCGCCTTATGACACAATTTATGATGCAGCGCACACGTGCTAACCATGCGGCCACCCCCCCCCCCCCCCACCCCATATATAAATGACGTTAGTGTTTAGGATATTAGAAATGTATGCCTGTTACGCTGAATATCACGCCCTTATTCTCGCACATTTTGAAAATACATGTAATGAAATGATGTTTAACATCCTACTGTTCTGCTCCCAACTGAAGACGGGTATACGCCATACAGTGTGATATGCGGAATATTTTGCCCAGACAGCGGCACTTTGGCCTACTCTTTTATCGATTTCAACTGTCACGGGTGAGGGATAACTGAGTGTAGGCGGTTATTATACATACTGTCATTATAAATATTGCAAATGTTTTGGAATTCTGGGTTTATTGCAGATCTGAATACAGTTACATATTCGATAATATCTTATAAAAGTATTCCAAATCTACCAACGGGCACAGACAGGTTAGATTTCTTTTTATTTGTATGAAAATCAAAATTTCTCCAGAACATATAAAACATAAGCCCAGTTTCCTGCTTTAATGACCAATAAATCAAAACGTTTGTAAATGTGGTAGATTTAAAATTATTAAAGATACCCTTTGTAGTTTACCAGCTTGTAGTTGGGACCTAGAGATTGACACAAGTATGTCGCAACGCACATAATATTGTAATATGAATGTATATAAACTGATTTACATTCAGTGGTTTCTATTTTACTCTAATTTCAAATCAGTTATGTTCGACGAAATAAGCCAGCACTCTCAATAGCATGCAAATTTCTAGCGTCTGGTTATTCCGTTGGATTTGGTGCAATGTTTCTAGCCTTGTACCTTGAGTTTCTTGCTACAACTGGGGATGAAACGCATTATGGTACACTAATCGTGTTCCAATGGTAAAATGTGTATTTTGTCTTAAATATTATATATTTTACGGGCCCGATCAGAAGCCCATCTTTTTCCGGTAAGATCACATCATCAATGTTGATTTAAATTTACAAATAATTCGTATTTTCAATGTTGAAGATTTCGGATGATATTGGGTTAGCGAGTTTAACATGTCATTCCATGTGTTTTTATTGCAACTTCTGGTATCATCCAGAATATATATTCAGGTATTGCCTACTTAAATATAACTAATTTCGGTACCCATGTTGACGTGGGTTCCAGTTCAGAATTGTTTTGTTTTTACGTCTTCGTGGATTCTTTTTACACTATAAGATCTTACAACATAATCCGCGTCCCTTTCTCCTGCCCTCAACCTTTTGAGGTGAAAATAAACATGCTATATTTGATTTTACAGGAATATCACTAATGATGATGACAACTCATCCACAACATTCGGGGTTAATTCTGAGATTTTAGCTATTAATGTGTATGGACAGGACACTTCTAAACTTAAATCAGATATTGTGTTGACATTCTATCACCTTAACGTAAGCAAATAATAATACACTTTCTATCGAGTAGGATAACAATTATGGAAGACCAAATAGCTCTTACATTTCTCCAAAAACATTTCGCTATGATTTAAGAACCAAGAACACTGAATAAAGAGCTGATTGGTCTTCCATAAACAATAGGGTTGTGGACAGGATTCTGCTGAACTTCAAGCAGATATTATGCTGTTATTTTCTACTATCGTAACGAAAGGTGTCATATATTATACCCTTATTATTTATGGGAAGGTTAGCAAAAGGCTATGGATGCCATTCCAATAATATTACTAACCGCTGGATTCTTGATACCCGAAATACAAAATTAGACTTCCTATATATGATGGCCGAAAGCTTAGATTTTGTTTCACCTGATGGCAGTATAAAATGTGGGAAGTTAGTCACATATTCTTTCATTTGTTGGATTACACGTCTTTTGATGTATATCGGTGTATCTCTAAACATATTGGAGCTATTGAGAATATTTAGCCTAGACGAGGTAGATTTTTTTCCTTTATTCCATCCATGTACATATTAACTCATATTCATCATCTAGTGGATCTATTATATTATTGTATTTTAGACTAACCTCGGGAATGCCGCTTGTTCATATCTGGATCCTTCTAAGTGAGTATTATTGTGTTTGGCTTCTTGGTTGGTAAATTTTCTTCAATTTTTGTTCTCTGTGTGTGTGTGATGGGGTGTGTGTGTGTGTGTGTTTTTAATAGCTGCAAAGAGGGACAGAATACCATATACGCTTAAAAGCTGAACAAGACCACGATCTTGGTGGTAAAAAGGAGGAGGGGGGACGTCCACTCGACACAAACTATTCCATTGTGGGACTATCATATGGTTCCGTTTGATTTCAACAATTCGCTTGTTCGTAGGGGACTTTAGCAGTGGGGGGATATCCACGTGGTTGGACAGACGACCCCACTGCTTGTCACGTACAACCGAGCGATCCAATGACAGACCTTAAGATACAGCGCGTACGTGCTAACCATTCGGATATCCCTGCACCACCCCACCCCAATTACACTTTGTAAAATATAAACACAGTAATATTGATAAGAGCAAAATCATGAAACTTTTGTTGCTGACGAATTTCAGTGTCTGGAGTAGCCAAGGATGTAAAGTAGTGGATACCAATCAAAGTTTAACAGTATGTTCTTGTGATCACTTGACCAATTTTGCTCTTTTAATGAAACCAACTGAAAGAAGTATGAGTGAATATATAGTAAGTATTTACCATGTGATTCGTAAAGAATTGTACAAAGCTGAGCTGGAATGCAGAAGGGGAAAACGGGTCTGGTTATGGAACGCGTAGAATTTGAAAGATACATGGGGACCTAAAAGATAAATGATCGTTCTTAAAGTTCTAAATTGTTCAACTTTCTTAATCCAAGGCTCGTCTATCTATGTTTCTGTAACTCCGTAGCAACAATTTCACTACCAATTGTTAATTAATGTTATAACGTGTTGTGTATTTTCTTGCAGCTGCACCACTATGAAGTTTTATCAACTATAACAATAATTGGATGTTCAATCTCTTTGGTGTGTCTTAGTATAACCCTGGTTATATTCATAACTGTGTGGAGGTTTGTAACATATTGTTTTACTATTATTATATTTGCGACAGCGAGAGGTGACAGCGGGCGGTAAGTCCTAAGAGCGAACGAACTAGCGATAGTGCACAAAGAAGGTGTGAAGTAATTATCAGATGATTATTTGGTCTACCCAGTACACAAGACATTCAGGGGGTTAGGCTCCTCCTTGCATCTGTTCAGGGCAGAAATATCTCTTTGTGTTTTTTTTTTCAAACCAAGCATGCCGGTTAGTATTTGCAGACCCATGTTTGCAAATTCCAAGAACTATCTTGTTACATATGGGCTGCAGAGCTGTCATTTGGCATTTTGGGTAGTGAAAAGTGTTCCGAGACACTATGGAATTGACATCCCGGACGAAAACACAAGTGTTGTTTGAAAAAAAAAACTTATTATCACACATCTCTGTCAGTTTATGAAACTTCGGGCTTCCTCGCTTTTATAGTAGTAGCGGTAGTAAGGGGAGGGGGGTAATTTCCGAAAACTACAGGAATGGGTACATGTGTTAGTGAAGTAAGGACAACATTGACATTATAAAATTTATGTTATACATCGATCATTATTATTAAACTTTGAATTAAAATTATCATTTTTCTTTTTAATATCTATCAACTTCAGATTTGTCCAATGTACCCGCACAATTATCCTGGTTAATCTATGTGTAGCCTTGATCATTGCTCTCCTACTCTTCTTATTGGGTGTAGATAAGACATATAATAAGGTTAGTAATAGCTTTAATGGGGTTAGCTCACTGCAAGTAGCGTCTGGTCGGCAAAGAGGAATAGCTGTATTAATAAGAGTTATTTCCCTTGGCAATTCGCAAGGTGTAACTGAACTTAGTCAAACTGTCATGGTTTTGATCCACGGCTTGTACGTGTAGCAGGAGTATTGACGGACAGACAGACCACCCACCATTCAAGGTCATGGGTTAAATTGCAGAAAACAGTTGACAACAGTTTATTTCGGGACAATATACACTACACACTTGATATACAACAACAAAAAACACCTAAGACAGGTGCTTTTCAGGAAAATAGATGATTTATAAAGTTATACACTTTAGTCAACACAATACGAAACACTTGAAATTTAATTTGTGCTATAATTAAGAAGAGCTGTTTAAAGATGGGTAGAAAATAGAAGAGTGAAGTTAGTAACCAAAATCAACAAAGCAGGTTTCCAAGGGAATGAAATCTGCTCACTACCTTATAACAATAGCATCTTTTAAACCTTAAACTAAAGTAATTATCATTACTGGGAAAGACAAGACTTGCTGGATACTCAAAAGACAATAGAAACTGACTAAAATAGTTAAAGAGACTATAACACCCTACTAAAATATTTAAAGGAGCTATTACACCCTACTACATACGTAGCTAAAAGGCGATTTGCTTGTCAAAAACTCGTCATTGTCTACGAAATCTACGAATTATTGAAATATTTAACATAGGTTAATCCTTCAATTAATGAAGGCCTATTCCACCTTTACTGTGATGAATGTTTTTATTATGCCTGCCCTGCTGTACTAATAACGTTAGTTCTCTTCCTTATGTTATATGTTTGTTGTAGGATCTTTGTACCGGGATAGCTGTTGGATTACATTTCTTCTACTTGGTTGTATTCTATTTGATGTTAGCTGAGGGTATGGAGATTCTGCTCACCATCATCAACGTATTTAACAGTTTGTCAAAGTTAAGAGAAGTTGGGTTGTTGCTCTTTGCTTGGGGTGAGTAGATTTCAAGGCTTTTGAATAGCTCAGCCAGTCGAGCGACTGTCGAGCGCCTTTACTCCCTCCAGGACTTTGTAGGCTAGGCACTTGACTACATCGTGCTGTAACAGAACTAAGCTCAGCTCAGCTTCTCATACGTACGCGGCGGGAAAATCTGCCAAAACTATAAAATTACATAGATGCAACGTATCACGTGACGATACGAATGGAAACGTCTCTCTTATTTTTGTTTTTTTTTTTTTTTTGTTTCCAGGAATACCCTTGATGATTGTGGTTACTTCAGCGAGTGTAACACGATTTCAGGGATATGGAAATAAGAATTTGTAAGACTTATTTTAGTTTTGTCTATAAATTAATTAAATAAAACCAGTGCGGAGGGCCTGGCAAGGGGCAACGTATGGTCGTTCGAAAAAGTGAGGTTTCGAGTACACACTGGCGTGCACGTTAAAGTAAATGAAATGGGTTTAATATCCTACTGTTCTGCTCCTAAACTGGGTTAATGAAGATGGGCATACGCCATATAGTGTGCTATGAGGGAAATTTTGCCCGGCAGCGACGCTACGGTCTACTCTTATATCGAATTCCAACTGCCAAGGGATCTTTTACGTGCACGCCAATGTGTACACGGGACCTCGGTTTTTCGTACCATCCGAACGACTAGACAGCTGACATGGGGAAACCACGCCGGAAAGCACGTTAAAGAACCCTGACGGTAGGATTCGAAGTATGCCATAGCGCCGCTGTCCAGGCCGCAATTTCCCTCATAGCACGTTACATGGCGGAAGTAGGTCCTGTGTACACATCTACGTGCACGTAAAAGAACTGTTGTCAGCAGATAAGATTAGGAGTATGCGTAAACCCGGCTGTTCAGCAAAATGTCCACCAACATGTTCTATGGCCGTCTTTTTAAGCCAACTCGGTGACGATAAACATGACGTTAATTCGCTCTGTCTTCGCTCTAGCCCGGTCGTAGCAGAAAATTGCATTTTAATATTTATTTATTAGCCTATGCAACATCTCTTAATTTTATAATGATGTTTTATTAGCTGCTGGCTGTCTATAAAAGGTGGTTTGATTTGGGCGTTTATAGCTCCAGCATTAGTAGTCATTCTGGTAGGTATACATATGTTTTACTCTCAGTAGTGAATATGTAGGCTTGTTGTTTTCTAGTTTTGGTTGCTTTTGTTCATCAGTGGGTGTGTGAGTGAGGGGGTTGCAATATAACTAAAACATTGGTTGAATTAAAAGCATAATATAACATATATGCAAGTTCTGACAACTGTCAACTAGAATAGTAAAATACATTTAACTAATGTGCATTCATTTCAGTATCGGTCAATTGCGCAGTCGGAGCAGAACAGTAGGACGTTAAACCCAATTTCAATTCAATTACTGTCAATAACTATTCAGAATTGTTGCTATACTGTAATTGCAGTTCTAGTACAATAATCCGCGTTTAAACTGTACGGTTGTTATTTTGTTGGTGTTTTTGTTATGTTCGTTAAGGTTACTGACTGTTTTTTTTTTTTTTTTTTTTTTTTTTTTTTTTTTTTTTTTATAAACAATATTTTATTCACAATGTCTGAACGGGATTGGGGAACAGGCTTGGCCTATGTAAAACCCCTCTCCCTAGTCAGTTACTGACTGTTAACATTTCCTTTTCAAGGTGAACGTAATGATTGTTGTCAAGATCATCCATGCAATGCTGACAACCAGAGTTATGATAACTAAGGACACTAGAGACAAGGCCAAGTAACTGTATTAATCTCTCTCTCCCCCTCTCTCTCTCTCTCTCTCATTCTGAGTTCCTCTTTCCTATTAAAATCCTTCATATTAAAATTTAAGCATTATATTTGTCACATTTTGAAATTTAAGTTTTGGAAATCAATCTGCATTTACGATATATTTGAAAACTATATTCGGGATATATTTTGAATTGATACTTGTGGTCCTATTTTTAAAAAAGTCGGTGCAAGTGATATATATGAGACGGGTATGTATGCTATATGTGAAATCTATGTTTATAACCAGAGCTGCTGTAAGAAGTATTTGTGTGTTGTTGCCAGTAATGGGTGTGTCGTGGGGTTTTGGTATCCTTGCAGTCAATGAAGAATGGATTCTGTTTGATTATATTTTTACCATCTTAAACACTCTACAGGTAACGTTACGACTTTTATACATTTTATGTTGATTATTAAAATACAAACCGCTATTTTTATTGAAACAAGTACTGTGATATATTAAAGGCAAACATGAATTATGGCTATATATAATTAATATTAAAACTAAATGAAATGGGGTTTAATGTCCTCCTGTTCTGCTCCAACTGGACTAATGAAGACAGGAATATTAAACCTAATCATTGCACATATGGCTAAATAGAATAAATATCAAACCCGAATACTGCATACATGACCATATAGAATTAATTAAATATCAACTTAAACATGGCTATATAGAATTAATATCAAACCTAAACATGACCATGTAGA
This sequence comes from Patella caerulea, assembly GCA_036850965.1. NCBI lineage: Eukaryota > Metazoa > Mollusca > Gastropoda > Patellidae > Patella > Patella caerulea. The sequence goes on along the minus strand of JAZGQO010000015.1, from coordinate 31,429,902 downwards.
ATTAATATCAAATCTAAACATAACCATGGCCATATAGAATTAATATCAAGCTAAGCATGACCATGTAGAATTAATATCAAATCTAAACATAACCATGGCCGGCCATATAGAATTAATACCAAATCTAAACATGACTATATAGAATTAATATCAAACGTAAACATGGCCATATAGACTTAATATTAAACCTAAACATGACCATGTAGAATTAAATATCTAACCTAAACATGACCATATAGAATTAATATCAAGCAAGCCTAAACATGGCCATATATAATTAATATCAGGCCTAAACATGACTATACAGATTTAATATCAAACCTATCGTTATTATTGTTCTTTACATGATCATAACAATCTAATGATAATTATTGAAATTCAACAGATCATAACAACGATGATAATAGTTATATAAAAGATTATAACAAGCTAATCATGATTAATATATTTTTGTATTGTAGGGTTTGTTTATCTTCATCTTCCATTGTGTCCTGAACAAAAAGGTAATTAAAATATACCCTTTTTTTAAAGTAACACATTATGTGTGCGATATTGAAATAGACACGAGATTTCTATGGAAAGCAATTGTGGCATATATTCAAATTAATACTATGGAAAGTATTTACGGTATTTTAAAGATACATTGTCCCGAGTGTGTCTATCGGGTGGTTTTCCCCAATAACAGTATGGCAAATTTGGTATACATAAATATATAACTGATCGTGAACAATTTCCAGACCGGCCATGGAATTTTAAATTTCTGTCCAACTTCGGGGTTCCTCCGGTTTCCTCCCCCTACGCGTAAATAAAATTAAAACCATACGTTAGTTCCGAAATGACATGGTTTGTGTCGACTGGACGTTAAATCCCATTTTTTTCTCACAATTATATTTGTAGGTGAGAGAGGGCTTAGCCATTCATCATCGACGTTACAGGAGTCGACATACGTCTCTGTCAGGACCATCAAGTTCAAGGTCAATGTCTGAAATTGTAAGTAGAAACCCCGTTTAGCTCTTGCTTAATGTATGTTAAATGTCGGAAAACACAGTCTTGTCGCAGAAATTCTATGACAGGTACCAATACTTCTCAACCAAAGAATTATCGGGTCCTTTCCCTTCGTCGGGGTTTGGTTATTTAAGAATAGGCCAAATTCCGATTTTGCAGGTTTTATTTCAATAGCCAATGCTGTCCATTCAGGCAAGTCTGTAATGCTAGTCCATTCTGACGTCGACGATAAATAAATCTAAAGTTTGAGTGGTTCAGGATTATTGAATATGGGAATATGATGCCGTCCCCTGTAGTATTATTTATTAAAAAAACAGACATTTGGTAATTAAAATTAAAGAAGTATCATTCGAAAAAGGAAGTCCTTTATTATTCAGCTTTTATTATGATTAAATAAAATAACCTGATTTGGCGAATTTACCCTTTTAACAGATTCGGCGTAAATCTTCTGTTGGCCTGACTGCAAATTCACCATTACGAGCTTTCATCAAATTCAACACAAGCGTCTTTGCCGGAAGTAACGTAACGGGAAAAAATGAAACTAGTTCTGGTGTTCCCAAATCTGGTGAAACAATTGCGGAAATTCACCCAGGTAATCGTAATGATCCTGATGCTATGGATGTACCACTGGATAACGACCATGCTGCATCAGCCGCGGCCATTGACATGGAGATTGGTATAAAAGCAAGAACGGAAGGCCAACCATCAACAACAGCAGGCGATGATAATATGAAAACACAATATTATATTCCGAGCAGCTCTACTAAATAACCCACAATGGAGTCTGAAATTGATTTCATGGATGATTAATTGCGTCACCTTTCCTTTGATTATTTGTTTAATATCCAAGTTTATATGGCCCCGAGTTCACGAAGCAATCTAAGACTTAAGTTCAGAATTTACTAAACTTTTAATCACTGTATACGAGACATATTTTTGATCTAGAAACATACAACTTTGCACACAGTTTCTTATTGGTGTATTTTATTAAGGGCTATATTTTAGTTCAAATAAGGCGAACAATGTTGAGTTAATTCTTAATTATCTCTGAGAATACTTTGTGAACATTTTACGATAATTATTCCATTTAATGAATATTACACGTTTATTAGTTAATTGTATAATGATATGGTTTTAATTTGCTTTTGACCACGTTAATCTGATTTATATTTAATATTGTTATATTTAAGTTTACATTATGAAGCTTTGGTCTGCATACATACACCTCGCAGTGTTCCGTTTGATTTAACCTAATCCCACGAAACACTGTTGTAACGAAAGCAAATTTGCGTTCCAAATAATAGTCCGATTAAGAACCAGTATAACAAAGTTGTCTATACTTTTCATAAACTGAACATTCATTTTGGTACAAAGAACTGTATGACCTCTGTTAATTTTGATATATTATAGTGGACGTTTCTTTTACTGTCTAAACTTATTTAAGCACGATCTTATTAACTAGATAATTTATTCCATATGTTATTTACAAGCTACGTACGATATGTAAACACGCCATAGAACTTCCTTATTTGATGATATCTCCTGTCCATCTTCCCTAAGTGTTGGAGGCTTTATATACAGTAGCATACTCATAGTTGGAGTGAAGAAAGACAACGAGAGAGAGAGCAGACGGCAGAGACCGGCGGACGAGTCCAGCCGCGCATTGGCAGCGGTGCAGAATGGTAGATATTATATAGTTAGATGTGTTCCTGTCGTAGTAATTGTTCCAGTATAGTAATAGTATTAGTTTCTGTAACCTATCTTTGTACCTGTTTTAAATTCTGTTCCTGTTGTAAATAAATCATATATTTACGAAGCTGACTCTGTAATAACTAATATACTGTTAACAGTATCTAACTGCGTAGCAATATCATTCGATTTTAAACAGAACCCAAAATATATTTACATAACGTTACGCCATGACTCACGACATATATTACGCCCAATTAAGCAGTGCATAGTGGAATATTACAGAACTAATTGCGTACCAAACGAAGCTATCTAAACAGCCCAATGTAAACAATACTGCTTCGAGCTAACAATACTTTCGCCGTTTTAATACCTTAAATCACAGTCCAAAGTTTTAGGTTAGACCGCAGATTAAACGAAGCGTTGGCATGTTGTTTTACTTAGTAGAGATTTGATTAAACCAGAAGAATAGACACTGTCCCTCAAAAGCTCAAGTATCAGAAGTCAACCCAGCAATGGCCAGCGTGGGATTTCCCGGGCCATGGCCAGAGAGGGATCTATCGGACTGTGTCCAGAGAGGGATCTATCGGGCCGTGGCCAGAGAGGGATCTATCGGGCCGTGGCCAGAGAAGGGTTTCTCGGGCCATTGTTTCAGGATTAATGTCTGCATATAGATGCATTGTATGAAAATATTACATTTTACGATGTTTTTATTCTGTTTGTTTATTTAAACTTTATTCTACAATATATAGTAAGAACATATAATATACCATCAATAGATATCTTGGGACCTAGAAATTGACATAATAATGTAATTTGATTTACTCTTAATTTCAAATCAGTCATGTTCGGCGAAATGCGCCAGAAGTCTCAATCGGATATCAATGTCGAGAGCCTGGTCATTTCAGTCTATTGTGTATGATTTCACCGTTTGATATGACTTGTGAAATGCCTAGCCTCGATCTTCGAGTCCCTTGTTTCAAATGGTGCTGAAACACATTATGGTACACGATTCGTGTACCAATGGTAAAATGTTGATTTTGTCTTAAATTGGATATCAGATGCCCAACTTTGCCCGGTACGATCACTGTTGATTTAAATTGACTAATAATTCGTATTTTCAATGTCGAAGACTTTGGATGATATAGTTAGAGACTAAGCTTCTTTAATTGCTGTCCATTTTATAAACTTGTTCCATAAAATTTATTATTAAGTTGATATTTCTGTAAGTTTAATGGGGGTTGGGATGGCCTAGTGGTCTAGAGTGCCGCGCTTCGACCTCTAGCTGGCCGGTCACCTCTGGTTTGCGGCTGTGGTTTCGAGCCCTGGTGTGAGCGTATGTGGCATGGAGATAGGGGCGCCTTCTCAACCTCGTGGGTTTCCTCCGGGCACTCCGGTTTCCTCCCACTGCTAAAGACCCCTACGCGCAAGCGAATTATTGAAATAAAAAATTAAAAACCATATGTTAGTCCCGAAATGACCTAGTTGTGTTGAGTGGACGTTAAACCCCATTTCTCTCTCTCTGTAAGTTTAAACGACCTGTGACAACAGTGATATCGTTATTTTAACAAAAACTGTATATTTGCTATTTATCTGAACGATTCGTGATTTGCTAAAGTATACATCTTAGAGCTGTGGCTAAGTGGGTAAGACGTTTGCTCGCTAGCCTAGATGTCGATTGCTCGATCCCTGCATTGGCCGAGAAAGTTCATCCAGATTTTCCGGCGTGTTTCTCCCTTGTAAGTGATGCAGAACGGAGGGCCTGACAGAGACAGCTGTCTAATCGTTCGGATGGGACGAAAAACTGAGGTCCGTGTACACATTGGCGTGCACGTAAAAGATCCCTTGGCAGTTGGAATTCGATATAAGGGAAGGCCGTTGCACACTCTATGGCGTATGCCCGTCTTCAATTAGCCCAGGTTATGGGCAGAAAAGTAGGACGTTAAACCCCATTTCATTTCATTACATCTTAGAGCTTCTTTATTTATAAAGAATTTAAATAAAATTGATTCTCCATCATATATTGTTAAAGATACAGTAAGGTTGAGATTCTTGCTATAACAGTTCGAAAATAGATATTCTAAAATAATAATTTGACAATTGCATCCAAATTACTCTATTGCGAGCGAAGATATAAGCCTTTTAAGATAATTACAACCACCGTACTGGTTGTTTAAAGCTAAGTCTCGCACCTCCATTTATAAATCAAATCGAAATGTGACTGAACCGTTCTAATCTATTTAATATCGGAGAAAACCAATGTCATCGAAAGTTTATTATGGCCCGGATCCGATAATTAATGTCTTATTAATAATTTAGAAATCATTTTAGGTGTAAATAAAGTGAAAGTCCTACAATAGGCAGATTTAGCCTATGCATAATGCATGTTTAAGAAGTCGAGTCTTTGTCTTTGTGATGGCAGTACTGGTTTTCTGCACGGTTACTGCTTTGTCAGTCACATACAGAAACCAAAACAATGAGACTAAGGCCCGAAACCCGGATTTTGTCGAAGGCGGTATATTGGAGCAAAGGGCAATACTTTGCAACCTTGGATGCGAAAATCATGTTTATATCATCTATTAAAGAGCAGATATGTCAACTACAACAGTAACAAAGCAAACGAAAATGAAAATCAGCTATGTTACTGGGGCTGACTAGGGGGGGGGGGATATACGACCGTCATCAATTATTGACTGAATAACCACACTGTTGCTCGAATAAGGACTATGTCATGTTGATCATCCAGCCAGATATTGTTGGTTATCCAGCTATCCACAGATCCAGTGAGAAAGCTTCTGGTACAGTTTGGATGATTCGCGAACCACCAGCCACCCCCGTATCGCTCAGCACATCGATAGTTAGTGTAATCTGCGTCATAGGCGGAGAAAGGCCTTCCTTCAAGATTTAAACTCCCAGTTATGGAATCCCCACAACCGCCTGTTTGGTAATCAAACAGTAGTGTGTGGCCAACGGATTTGTTTCCGAGTTTCAATCCATGGTAGAACTGATGGCATGCCACCCAATCTGTATTGAAAAGGATGAATTGAAGGTAATAATGCAAATCCAACTTGTTATTAATGATCGCCTGGAGTTTATCAAAACCGATCCATCTGTTCTTTGGAACCATTCCAAATCCCCTTTCATAATCCGCCAGTGAACGATTAAAGTTTTCGTATGAGCAGCCCATACTCCGCTCCAGTATTATAGTACCACCGCCGTATTCCGTTTCACACACAACTTCAAACAGTTCAAATGATGCACTCGGTTGAATATAAAATAGGGCAAAATGAGAAATGATATTGAAAAGGATGATGTGCGCCATCTATGCAATCTGTAATGAACAAAGTAAAATAAATATTCTTTTAATTAATGTTTTCCCTTGTCAGTGGTGCAGCACAACGGGCTCGGTAGAAGACAATGTCTAGTCAGACGGGTGGGGAAAAAACTACGAGAAAAGTTCCACAAAGGTATGGACTTTTCTGCAATCCGAATAAAGATAGTGTTTATAAACTAAGGTAAAAAAGAAAAAAACTGCGATCTCCTGTAGCCGATGACATGCATGAAAAAGACACCACTGACAGCTGGAATTTGAAATATTGTAGCGGGTTACCTAATAAAAATATGGAAATACATTACCTGTTATTATATGTTGGCAACGTTCACCATAAAATCCCAACGGACATGTTATCGTTGATGGTACAGTTTGACCAATATTCTGAAACATTATGTCATCTCTATTTTATCCGACTTTAGTAATGATGATCGTTGCTAGGCCTAAAGTTCAATCTGTGATATCTCGTTTCAGCAAATCCCCTTTACATTATCGAGGTTAGACCTATAATTTAAACGCTAATATCTCCGTTCAGAGTAGAGCAATTTGATTGAAATTTTAAGCATATTCCCTTTACATTATCTAGTTTTAAACTATTATAATGAGAACACCATCTCTTTATCTAATCGTCCATAATGCTGGGAAAAATAAGATTGGGTCTATTGTCGATGAGTGGTACGGTCAGTTAGCTAAGCAAAGGCCTACTGGTAATATCTATTTAATTGTTTCTGTATGTAGACATCTTAAATTCAACAAAATGTACGTTATTCCGCAAAAGACCTAGTTTGTGCCGAGTGAGCGTTATACCACAGTTCGGATTTTTTGTTTTGTCTCATTACAGTAACTTTTTTGTTGATATCGTCCTAAAACCTGAACTGCCGTAAAATAACAAGTTGGAACACAATGGAAAGTCAGGCATCTTTCTCATTTTCTGTTTAATGTGTTTCTTGACATTATTCAGAAAATGTATCCCAATATGTAAAATTTAAAAAATCACATATTCAAATCGATATCCACGTCCACAACACTAATTTAACTACAAAAATAGCATATTTATCGTTTAAAAAGTTCAACTTTGTAACAGTCGCTTCCATCTTGTCACGTCATATATCGTGAACTCGGTATAGTTTTAGCTACCCGAGTTCTCCAGTAGTAATTACGACTTCCGAGCCATTTTTCGTAGTTACGAACGCTACTTACCATTTGGTTAGTCGTATTTTCCATAAAACCGAGGAGTAACGAATACAGCATTAAAGCTGAACTCCGGTTATAAAACTACCGAAATAATTAAATAAAAAAAGGTAACGCCCAAATCAACCGCCATACTTGTTTTCAATTCCTGAACTAAGATGGCGATCGCTTTGAGCACAAACACACAAGCAGGCCACGCATACTTCCACTATATACCTTGTCAAGCGAAGTGTGCACTTCCGGCTAGGTGGTCAACACTTGTCAACAGCCAATAACCTCCTGACTGAGAGAAGTTTTTGTTTATACTATCAGCTCACAGAAAATATTATTGCTACACAATTATTATGTATGATCAGGTACATATTATTTTATTAATTAGACTAAATAAGTCAACCACGGTGTACTTTTGCTCTAAAATTACAAAAAGATATTTGGTGAAATGTTTTGCACAACAATAGAGTAGACACACCAAATAATTTTCTGCGTCATAATTTCTAGTATTATCGTTCCAAAATATCTCCAAAACAGCAATAAAACTGTAGTCCTCCCCATCAAATAAGTATGTAAGTATGTTTTCAATTCGAACTGTTATAATGGAGATCAAGCGAAATAACTTATATTTTTCTGGACATTACAATAAAGGGACATTACTTATCCTTTATCGGTTATTATTTGGGGACAGGCAGATTTCTGTTATCTTTAGAGCAAAAGTACGTTGTGATTGACTTATTTCGTATAATTAGTAAAGTAATATACCTCATCAGACAAAATAACTGTGTAGTAATAAAATTTTCTGTGGACCAATAATGTAAAAAAAACCTTCTATCAGTCAGGAGGTTATTGGTTGTGACCACCTAGCAGGAAGTGCACACTTCGCTTGACAAGGTATATAGTGGAAGTGGGTGTTGCCTGCCTGTGTGTTTGTGCTCAAAGCGATCGCCATCTTAGTTCAGGAATTGAAAACAAGTATGGCGGTTGCTTTGGACGTTACCCTTTTTTTTATTAAATTATTTCGGTAGTTTTATAATCGTAGTTCAGCTTTAAAGCACATGGAGAGGGTGGATGGCTGAATGGTTAGCGTGCACGATTTAATGGTTTTACGTGAAGGAGTAGGCTCACCTGTCCAGTCTCGTGGCTTTTCTCAGGGTCCTCTTATTTCCTCCTTCTACTGCTAAAGACCATTAGGCACTAGGGAATTTTTGAAAATGGCCTAGTTTGTGTCGAGTGGACGTTAAACCCTCTCTTGTCTCTTATATAATAAACGCGCTATGATTATTTTGCCTTTCCTTTCTTACATCCATAGGCGTACGGGGAAATTTTTGACTGGGGGGGGGGGGCGGTGGTGGTTGGTGCCCCAAAAATATAGTTAGGTTCTTAGTATGTTACACAATAATAATCATAGGCATTCGGACTCAATGACAGTTTTCGGGTTTACAGACGCATCATTCCAACCATCCAACCAGACTGTTGTAGCTGCATTTACAAATACTAATCGATGCCCGAAAACTGTCCCACAAAGTAGAATGGCTCCAGACAAACTGTTTTAATCCATAGTCGACTCAGTACAAATTCGTGGTTGTCAATTAAAAGAAAAGTAAAATTAGTGTTTTAGGGCTCAAGGACAGTTAGGGAAGCAAACTAAACAGAAATTCAGGTTTACAGACAGCTGCGCCTGTTTTTTTCGATAGGCGAAGAAACGGAGTTGACCTTGATAGACCTCCCAAGAAAATTTTGGAATATTTGACGAAACGCGTTTTACTGCTATTCCAGTCTGTAAAATTAGTGTTTTATTAGATATCGGGCTAAGTAGGTGAAATTTTTTTTCACACTTTATCTGCCTGCCCGAAAAGTCAGCTTGCCCGAAAGTTAGGGGGTCAATGTTGATTTAAATTGTAAAATTATTCATGTTTTCAATGTTGAAGATTTTGGATGATATTGAGTTAGGGACTTTAATATTATTAATACAAAATATAGGTTCACGTACCAGGCCTGTAGGATGGAAACGACCGAGTACCGACAATATTTCCGATCCGAATGCTGCTAAGGGTGTCTGTGTTTTTATTTAACCAAATCACGTATGAATAAATATGCATTTTAAGTGATTCTAAGGAGTTTTTACCAAATAGCCCCCCCCCCTCCTCAGCCCCCACTCAGCCCCCACCCAGCTCGTACGCCGATGCTTACATCCTATTGAGGGAAATATTTGGTGTTTTAGGACGTTTGGACAGTTACGCCTAAATGGAAGTAAGAAGTCACAAACATTTAACATACGGCGCAACTGCACGTTTAATCGAATTTGTCGTGTTATTTTCTCTGAGACGACATTAGAAAAGATTAATAGCCTCCCCCCCACCGCTTCAGTTATTCTGCGTCATTATTTACAAAAAAAAACCGGTTGTCGTATTCAACAGCGTATAATAATAATATAATAATATATGTTTATTTCAGTAAAGTGGGTCCATGACCAAAGTTACAAAACATAAAATTTCTCAATCACAGTCACGTTTAGATATGTACCTAAATATATTTTCTTGATGGACATTTTTAACACGCTTAGTATACTCAAGGCATTTCAAACCTAGTTTCCAACCACTAACCTGTGCAAGTACAGATATATTATAACAATCTTATTATTCAATCTTAGTATCCAAGTAGTGTGCAAGTACAGATATATTATAACAATCTTATTATTCAATCTTAGTATCCAACTCTACTTTTACTATATCAGCTTTACTAAAGCTATTATAACAGTCTTAACATAACACTCTTAAATATCCTGCCTTACTTTCTATTATGTCAGATCATGTTACAGCTATAGTATTTAACTTTAATTGTTACCGGTTTTAAGTGAATTTTGTGCCAATCTTTAATCTTTAGCCTTGATCGTTTAGCTAATAGTTTTAATTTAAGTATTTTCAGATTAATGTTTGTGGCTATTGCTTTTCACTTCTGAGTTTTAATGCAGCTTCAATGTACTTAGAAACAGCTAGCAGGGTAGATTTGTTCTCTGTTGTACAAAGCTGTTGGTAATTTAAATTTTTTGGAATAATCTCCTCTCTCAACTTGTTTAAATATTGACAATTTAACAGAAAGTGCACAATGTTTTCATTTTCAAAACGGCATAACTTACACCTGGGGCTACTGCATTGTTTTCTTAAGAATTTGTTAGCAGCCAAGGGTAACAAGTTTAACCTTAATCTTGTTATGTTCCTCTTGTGATGGAACATCAAGTCTATACTAAGATAGCTTTCTTGAACAAGATCTTGTTTAAAATTTCGATAATTAACAAGATTTTCGCTTTCAGCAAGTTTGCTTGACCATTCTTGTATACTTATGTCTATTAACCGTTGTTTGAATTGTGCCATAAAGTGATTTATGTTACCTATGCTTGTAACGTTCCAAATGTATGCAAAGCCAAGACTGAATAATATTTGCCTTATTTGAGAGGCCCAATTATTTCTTCCTGCTGAATCGTGGTTCTTCAACATTGAAAATACCTGTTTTGGATAACGATGGAGTGGCATATTTACTATCTTACACCAGTATTTGATGCATGTGGACATATAGTAGATACTTAAAGGCACACGCCCACATTCCCCAAGTACCCCTGTATTGGTGCTACTTTTATGGACTCCTAAAGCAAATTTACAATAACTTGTTTGGATTTTTTCTATTTCTGGTCTATGTGTATATCCCCATACCTGGGCTCCGTACATAAGAATGGGCCTGATAACACCATCAAATATTTTTGTTTTGTTCAACAGCGTATACCATACACGCGAAGCAGTTCAACCACATTTATTTGATATACCAGGCCGTTACTGGCAGTGGAAATACACTACCTTTTCTCGAATTCCAATACGTTCTCCTTGTTGTCAAACAATCTTTCCGAAACAACTGACAAACGGCAACAGAACCGAAAATTCTCGATGGACCTTGTCGGCCAAAACCAACAGGATCGAACATGAGATCTCCTGGATAACGAACCGGGATCAATGCATGGACTCACACGACATTAACTCGCATGATGAAGTATTACTTTAATATATAGATATCTACATGTATATTATGAGCATGGATTGCCGGAAACATGCGCGGAAATAAATACATTTATGAAGTAGGTTTAAGTGGCTATAATACAAAACATATCCTTGACAATTGACATTTAATTCGTCCAATGGAATCTATATTTTGTAACTGACCAGGTTTACAATTGCTAGATTCATCCTATGGTATCGTTGTACCAATGAACCCTGACAAATATCGTAGAGGTTTTATTTTCATGGTTTATCATTTTGATAGTTAAAACTAATCAACTGGTCGGATTTAAAGATGTTAATTACAATAGCGGTCATCAATTTATTGATGTCGACTGTGAGAATCGGTAAGAAATAATTTATGTAACTTTAATTGCTATGTATAGATTAATTAATTATGTTATTATTCTTATCACTAGCTAAACTTTGAAATGAAATGAAACAGAGTTTAACGTCCTACTGTTCTGCTCTGAATGGTTAATAAAGATGGGCATACGCCCATACAGTGTGCTATGGGGGATATGTTGCCCGGACAGTGGTGCTAAGGTCAACTCTTATATCGTACACTTGACCTCGGTTTGTCGTGCCATCCGAACGACTAGACAGCTATCCTTGTGAGGCCGTCCGTCCTGAACCACTGACAAAGGGAAAGCACGTCGGAAAATCCCGATGACCTTACCCAGTAAAGACCGGGAGCCAGGCCCGGATCCAGGCCCGGATCTAGGACTTTGTCGAGGGGGAGGCACACATTGCAGAAAAGGGTAATATGTTACAAAGTTGGATTGTTTGGGTGGAGTCAATGCTAAAAACACGTTTATATCATCTATTAAAGAGCAGATATGTGAACTACAACGAAAATGAAAATTAACTATGTCACTGGGGCTGAGGGAGGGGGGCACGCCCCCTGCCCCCCCAACCCCACCACACCCTGGATCCGCGCCTGGGCGCGTACTAGCGACCTCCAGGCGAGTGAGCCAGCGTCTTTCGAACTAAGCCGCCGTTTTAAAAACTTTAATATTTCAATGTGTAATTATGGAAGCCTATAACTACCATTCATGATTTCTACTTTTCGCCCCTTTAAAACACGAAAGTCGAAAAGTTACGACAAAATGTAAGGCGACAGCATGGTATACAAGCCAAAATGATCTCGAAAATAGGAAATTAAGAAATAATACACAGCGATAATAGCACCTCTCGCTATTTCCTTATTTCTTATTTTCGATTTGCATTTTGGCTTGTACACCGTCTTAGCGACTTTCGGCGTAGTCATATTTTTGTATTTTTTGATGTCTGTAAGAAGGCGACAACACGCATACCAAGCCATAATGCAACGCGAAAATAGGAAATTAAGAAATAATCATTATTTCCTAACTTCTTATTTTATGACTTGCACTTTGGCATGTACACCGTCTTGACGACTTTCGGCATAGTCATTTTTTGTATTTTTTGATGTCTGTAAGAAGGCGACAACACGCAAACCAAGCCATAGTGCAACTCGAAAAGTAGAAATTAAGAAATAAACACACGCCCTATTAGCGACCTCATTATTTCTTAATTTCTTATTTTCGACTTTTCGCCTCGAAGGTTGTAGTAGCCTCTAATTTCCATATCACACTTGAATACGTACAATCAGGGCTCACACTGGCCTTCGTTTGTTTTCGCCAAAATGGATAAAACATTTTATTCCAAAAAATTATTCACAGTTTTTCTCCTCCAACTGGAATATTTAATTTGCAAACTAATTAATTTATAATATTTTTGTTGTTTCAAATCATTCTCAAAACTCAAAACATTGTAACTGCCAAGGATATCCTGCTATTTAATCAATCAAAAGAGGTCATCTTTGCTTCACGTGACTTGCACTCTCGGTACATATGGCCACAGATCACTAATTATTTCCCCATTGACTTTAATGTTAATTCTCGTCTCTTAGACCGGCTGTAACTTTTTCCCAAATATTCGTTGGGTAGAACGCTTTCTGCCACAGATGGAGCAACATGTGGCAAACTCTGGCCCAAAAGGATGTATGAGGTTCACCATGAAAAACTTGAGATACACAGGCTGGAAGTAGAGACAACTAAACAAGCAATTTTCTGCCCTCCCTTTCAACGTAACCAACCTCACAACCCTTGTATCCCTCCGCCTCAAAATCATGAATATTCACCAACATCTGACAGAAAATGTATTTTTAAACCCTTTTCTTCAATTCTACACCAAAAAGTCAACAAAAATCGCCATGCAAAAGGGGTAAAAAGGGAAAGGGAGAGAAGGACTAAAAATAACTTTCGCCCTACATTCGTACGTGACGGCCCATGAATATTTAGTGATCCGTGTCCTATATAGGAGTGAAACTTTAGGTATCACTAAAAGGCCTCTTTTATATGGTTCCCATGTGTTCTGGCAACACACCGGTGAAAGAAAATCAAAGAATAACGCCAAAAATGATGGCCCTTTAAGTATACATGCTGCTTTATGTACAACGGTGCATCTCAGGTCCCTGGGCCTTTTGTGCTAAAGTTTAAAAATCTTTCTTATTAAAGGCAGTATTTGAGTTACAAACACATTACACAGAAATGTGTTACAAACACATTACACAGAAAACACTCATAATCTGGATTTTTTTTCAAAAATATATTTTTTTACTGCCATGTCATGAAAAATGTACAAAATTTACATGTAGCATCTTACAAAAAAACAATAATTTTCCACTTTTTTTAGATAGTCAGACTGGCAAATAATATATTTTTGGAAACCCTGGACAATATGCAAACAGAAAAATCACAAATCAGATGCATTGGTTGTAATTATAGAGGTATGTACTGAAACATGTAACCCCACCCTCTAAAAATGTCAAAAATGGTTGCAGAGCTAACATTACCAAAGGAATCTGTCTAACAGCTATGTTTTACTAGATGGAGCAAAATGTGGCAAATTCTGGCCCAAAAGGATGTATGAGGTTCACCATGAAAAACTTGAGATACACAGGCTGGAAGTAGAGACAACTAAACAAGCAATTTTCTGCCCTCCCTTTCAACGTAACCAACCTCACAACCCTTGTATCCTTCCGCCTCAAAATCATGAATATTCACCCAAACCTGGTAGAACGCTTTCTGTCACAGATGGAGCAATATGTGGCAAACTCTGGCCCAAAAGGATGTATGAGGTTCACCATGAAAAACTTGAGATACACAGGCTGGAAGTAGAGACAACTAAACAAGCAATTTTCTGCCCTCCCTTTCAACGTAACCAACCTCACAACCCTTGTATCCTTCCGCCTCAAAATCATGAATATTCAGCAAAACCTGGCAGAACGCTTTCTGCCACAGATGGAGCAAAATGTGGCAAACTCTGGCCCGAAAGGATGTATGAGGTTCACCATGGAAAAACTTGAGATACACAGGCTGGAAGTAGAGACAACTAAACAAGCAATTTTCTGCCCTCTCTTTCAACGTAACCAACCTCACAACCCTTGTATCCTTCCGCCTCAAAATTATGAATATTCACCAAAACCTGGCAGAAAATGTATTTTTAAACCCTTTTCTTCAATTCTACACCAAAAAAACAACAAAAATCGCCATGGAAAAGGGGGAAAAGGGGAAGGGAGAGAAGGACTAAAAATAACTTTCGCTCTACATTCGTAACGGCCCATGAATATTTAGTGATCTGTATCCATATAGCAACGCATGTGAAGTCAGGGGAGAATTCATTGCATACACAAGACAATGTTGTCTTTAACCGCTGACCATTTACTACAAATATCGAATCCTAATCAAATTTTCGGATTATCCACTGTCCGCGATTTTTATCTCAGAAAGTGTTGTACGTCTAACTCTTCATAAAGGTTATCAACCTGTACACCAAGGTCTCCGCGTGTGACCTTCGACCTCACGCGTGCAAATATTCCTAATCGTTGGGGTGTCGATTAGGGGAACCCTTATATTTTTGTCCTGTATACGAACTGTTTGTCGGGGAACCCAGTATTTGTCTAGTAAGATTGGATATCTCTACTTTCCATATACACCAAAATTGACATATTTTTTTTATTGGAAATAACCACCCGATAAATACTTTTCTTGGAACCTATTTTTAAACCCTACTGGGAAGCCATTTAAACATCTTGGGCACCTGTTGCAGTGTGCAATGTGAGGGTTGCGAATTTTGTCCAAACATGAGCAGGGATTTCGCCTTTTTTTATCGCCTAAACATACACCGAAATATGAGCAGCGATTTCGCATTGCCTTCTCTAAATTTCAAACGCCACGTATACTTACTTGGAATCCATTGTGAAACATTGAGATTCTGATTTAGTCTCGAAATGGCCTACTTTGTGTCGAGTGGACGTTAAACCTCATTTCTCTCTCTTGTTCTTCTGACACGTCAGTATTTACAGCATGCCTCGCTTACCACTGTGTGTGATGAACTAATTGATATTCGGGTATATTTCAAAATATCATTAATGGAATTTGTGTATGTGATGCTTTAGGTTTGCCGTGTCTGTATCTGCTTGACTTAAGGATTTGATTATTTCTTTATAGAATCTCAACAGATGCGACTTGTTGGAGGATCTGGACCACATGAAGGAAGAGTTGAGGTGTTTCATGATAATACATGGGGTACAGTCTGTGACGATAACTGGGGTGATAGAGAGGCGTCGGTGGTTTGTCGACAACTTGGATTTAGCCCGTAAATATAATTCAATATAATTAAAGATATATTTTCTCGGTAGATGCGACCCCTTACTATTCTACATTACATTGAGATATTTTTGGCCACACGTAAAAAGACTACTTAATGTTATCATATATAATTGTTGGCGGTATCACTTTAGCGGAAGTTAAACAAAGCTATTTCACACTCGCAAAACGAATGATGCCTCTACAAATTCTGAAATGATTTGGTATCACATCAACGGCTTTACCCATGTTCGTTAAACATGTTTTTTTTTTTTTTGATTCCTAATAATCTTATCTTTGGGTCTGGTTTGTGTTATTCCTCTGGTATTCATTGTCGGGTATAGATGAAGAGGGAGCCTGGGTTTTTCCACTTTCGAGTCCCAGCTTAATCCCACACGACTAGATGAAGATTGAGCAGAGGGTGGTTTCGAATATTTAAGACTACAATGCGTGTCCGAAAGACTTACACAATTTAGATTTTGGATTTATAAATTTTGAAATAAATCTAATTCGAGACTATTTATTTTTTTTAGAACCGGGGCAGTTGGGCTCTCCGAATCCAAGTTTGGGCAAGGTACTGGTGAAATTTGGTTAGATAATGTAGACTGTCAAGTATCTGATATGATACTAGCTGAATGTTCCCATGCTGGTTGGGGAGACGACGATTGTGGTCATACCGAAGACGCGTCGGTGATTTGTAAAGGTAGGTCTAACTTAAAATGATGTATACGGAAGCCCATAAGGGTCAATCAAATGACAAAAAAATATATTATGACAATCTTGTAACTACAAGATAGCCATTTCTTTATAACTATTTTGTAATTACAAGATAGCCTTACTAGTTTATTTTAAGGTCGTCCCATACTGATTTATCGGATAGATATAGGCCAAGGAAGTGAGGAGAGAGAGATAGGGAGAGAGCGAGGGAGAGAGAGAGTGAGAGGGGGGTAACGTCCACTCGACACAAACTAGGTCATTTCGGGACTAACATGTGGTTTAATTTTATTTCAATAATTCGCTTGGGCGTAGGGGTCATTAGTAGTGGGATGGGGGTTGGATGGCCGACTGGTTAGCACGTGCGCGCCGTACCATAATGTCTGCCATTGAGATAGAGAGAAAAATGGGGTTTAACGTCCACTCGACACAAAGTAGGTCATTTTGGGACAAACATGTGGTTAAATTTCATTTCAATAAATCGCTTGCGGGCAGGGGTCTTTAATAGTCGGTGTGGAGGTTGGAAGGCCGAATGGTTAGCACGTGCGCGCTGTATCATAAAGCCTGCCATAGAGTCAACTGACGTGGTTCCGAATCGCCGCTGTACGTGACAACGAGTAGGGTCGCCTTTCCAGTATCGTGGGTTTTCTCCTGTTTCCTCCTACTGCTAAAGACCCCTACGCGTATTGAAATGAAATTAACCCATATGTTAGTCCCGAAATGACCTAGTTTGTGTCAAGTGGACGTTAAACCACATTGACCGTCAGCTGACCCCTAGGGCCCGTCGTCAGTGCGACTAAGGTTTGGGTATGCAAACCCATCGGGTCCAAGACATCCCATCACGTAGGGACGGCCCAATACCGGTAATCCTCTGAATGATCACTTATGGACCCCGTTCACAGGGTAGGACACACATTTCGCCCATCTGGGGTCACATCATAATATCTAGGGTATCAATCTCACAAACGACTAAGTGTTTCAGATTCATCTAGTATTTCACTTAGTGTTTCAGTTTCACTTAGTGTCTCACATTCACTTACGATTTTGAAATAACTCATAGTATTGCGATCAGATATAAAAGCGATCACTTTAGCTTCACGGCGAATTTGGTTATTTATTTCGTCAAATAAGATTATAACTTATCCGTATCCCAGTCAGCGCATGGCTTAACTCTTTTAGCTAGTATTTTTTTTTTGTTTGTCCGTAGATGTTGCCTTGGTTGGTGGATCAAACGCTACGGAAGGACGAGTGCAGATATTGCACAACGGCTCATTTAGAAGAGTTTGTAGGGATGATTTTGGTCAAGAAGAAGCCCGGGTAGTGTGTCGTCATTTAGGATTTAACAGGTATTGTTGTTTTATGATATACAGCGTGTGCGCCACTGATATAAATACAGGAATTCATTTCACATGAGTGTTTCTAAACGCATTCATAACAAAACAGTTTAAAAACATTTGAAACAAATATGTTTTTAGTCGGTCTTAAAAAGCTCGGGATGGAAGAGGGCCCATGAAGAGTTTTTGGAAGATCATTCCACATTTTAGCTGCTCTGACGGAGAAAGCATATTCACAAGAACGTTTGTTATATTTAGGAATCATCATTATGCTACGATCACTTAGATAACGAAGGCTGGGTCATCGGGGAGTATAGAAACCAAAGAGTTCTTTTAAATAACTGGGTGCAGTGTCAGAATAAATTGATTAAAATTGAACCCTCGTTCGACCGTGAAGGCAATGAAGTTTCTGTAACTTGGCTGATATATGATCAAATTTTCGCGTTCTTGTTATGAGACGTGCAACATTGTTTGGCGCAATTTGTAGACTGTTTTAAGGTGTTTCTGGTGCTCCAAATAGAAGAGAATTTGCATAGTCCAAATACGATGTCACTAATGCGTTAGCAACACCCTGGAAAGCATCTGTATTATTAGCGCGTTTTCTCGAAATGGGGACATGAATTCATCGGTCACATAGCCAAGATTTTTATCCTGTTTCGTCGGATATAGAGAGCAATCACCAATCTGAATGGAATCCATTTTAAACAGTTTACTGAGTTGTGATTTTGATGATATGACAAGAAATTCGGATGGGTCATCGTTAAGTTTTAGCCTATTTCTGGTCATCCATCCTCGAATATCATTAAGAAGCAAGATAGATGTTGTGTTGAAAGTAGTCATATATTTGTGTGTCATCAGCAACGCCGTGGTTGTGTACCCAATGTCTTCTTATGATTTGACCAAGTAGAGGTCCCAATACAGACCCATGTGGAACACCTATCCTTACGGCACAGGGTTGAGACACAGACCTATTGTGTTCTATCACACAAATCTGTTATTTGCACCTGTTGTCTTCTATCTTGACTTTATCCATGACGGTGCGATGCCGCAGATTTCAGCCTTTGAAATAAAATACTTTGATCTATAGTATCAAAAGCAGCACTGAGATCCAAAGGTACTAGATTCTCATCCAGGTCAATATCGTTTTTAAGTTTTAGTGGACCGGTCTCTGTGCTGTGACCTCGTTTGTAAGCAGATTGATTGGAGCGATTCGTGTAAATAATTTTCAGACAGATGATTTTAAATTTGAGAAGCAATCACTCTTTCATTAACCTTGCCGATGAATGGTAAGATGGAAATAAGATCAAGGTTGGATTTCTTCACCAAAGCTGAAATCAGATAGGACTTTAAGCATATCGGAACAGTGTTGTTATACCATTCCATATTCACAGTTTTAACACTTTAGCGACAAAACACCTACTTAATGTCTACTGCCTGATTACTAAAAGTATTAACTAACTTATACACATTATGTATATAATCTGACGAATTTGATCTATTAGTGTTGTTTATTTTCATTTATATAACAGTTATTTGTTGCTTAATGTTACAGTGATACCGATGTCGTCATATTTAATTAGTTTCATCACATTTGTTTTTTTTTATTAAATTGCCACGAGCTTTGCATTTCGATATGATATTCCTTTACTTAAAGAACGGGATACTGGTGTTAATATTATGATCTCCACGTTGTGATTCAGTTTTCCAATAAATATTGATGGTAGTGATCCTGATATGGATATCAATTTTTTATAATCTCCATTGTGTATAGCATCTGTTTATTTAATATCGATGGTAGTGATTTGATATTGATGTTAATGGTATAATCTCCGCTGTGTTTTTCATCTGTTTATTTAACAGTGATGAGCTTGATCCGGCTTTTAATGTTGATTTTGGTAAAGGGTCGGGTCCTGGTCTGGTAGCTAAGATTGATTGTAAAGGAACCGAGTTATCACTAACTGATTGCAAGGTTCCAGAATTTACGTTCGGAGAATGCAGTGACAACCATGACGCTTCGGTGAATTGTAAATGTAAGTCTATATTTAGATTCAAATATGTTCCTGTATGTCCACTATCAATTGGTTTTCTTTTTTTTTACAACGTGCGGTAACAGAGTGGGAGAAATGGGGT
The DNA here is from genome assembly GCA_036850965.1 of Patella caerulea. Classification (NCBI taxonomy): domain Eukaryota; kingdom Metazoa; phylum Mollusca; class Gastropoda; family Patellidae; genus Patella; species Patella caerulea. The sequence continues at coordinate 31,409,798 of JAZGQO010000015.1, read as the reverse complement.
TTGGTTTAACGTACACTCGACACAAACTAGGTCATTTTGGGACTAACACATGGTTCAAGTATATTTCAATAATTCGCTCGTGCGAAAGGGTCTTTAACAGTAGGAGGAAACAGGAGAACCCGGAGAAAACCAATGAAGTTGGACAGGCGACCCTACTCATTGTTAAGCACAACCGTGAAATAGACACCACACCAGTTGACTCAATCGCAGACCTTTTGGTAACCATTCGGCCACCATATCTCCCTCGGTAGCATTTTCGGTGATTTATTGAGTTGGTTTCACACACTATAACTTTGGTAAGATGTATTACGGGGGATGAACCTAGGTGTATATTTCCATTGACAAAGTTTGATAGTGAACATTTTTAGCTTAGGATGAAATTTAATTTGTTTTGCCCGATACTTTATAATTAAGTAAATGTTCAAATAATTACTGAGTTTCAATATTTGCATTATTTATCAGCTTTTGTTGTCCACTCGCTATTTCAGTTTTTCCACTGCGACTAGTAAATGGATCAGGGCCACACGAAGGAAGAGTGGAGGTTCGTGTTGAAGGAAACTGGAAAACAGTTTGTGATGATTATTTGGATGACAAGGGGGCATCTGTGGTTTGTAGACAACTAGGATATAGTGGGTAAATATATCACGTATAGTGATATACCATTCTTAATACAGTAACGGATGGTTGAATTAATTTATAATAAATGTTAATGCATGTATATAGTTACTGTAGATTATTAATCCTGTGTATGTTTCTGTGCATTGAATAGTTGGTTATAAAACATCACATACGTTTAACCATGTTTTAGGACAGGAGCAATAAGTAAAGGTGAAGCCTACTTTGGACAGGGGAGAGGCAACATATTAATCGTACAGTGCAATGGAAAGGAGGAGTATTTGACTGACTGTACATATAGCCGTGCCAGATATTGTGGTCATCAAGAAGATGCTTCTGTAATATGTAATGGTAAGATTGCAATCTGATTAAAATTCAGATCCATATTTCATTTTTTTGTACTTTCGACCCTATAACGTCACACATTCATTAATCAAATCCTGCAGATCCGTGCATCAAAATCTGTAAAATAAACGTATATTCAACTTCTTCATCTGCTATTTTATCCTGCAGTTCCGTGCATCAAAGCCTGTAAAATATACGCATTTTCAACTTCTTCATCTGCTGTTTAAAGAGTTATTTCTCCAAGCGTCCCCATCAGTACCTGGACTCTAATTTCTCTTACCTTTCCATTTGTATTTCAGAAACATCCAAAATTACCACAACAACAACTCGTGGAACAACAACTACAACTCGCCTTACAACAATCACCACTAGTCCTACAACAACAACCACTACCCCAACAACTACCACCACTATCCCGTCAACAACCACTACTACTCCGGTAACCACCACTACTATTCCGACAACAACCACCACTATCCCCTCAACAACTACTACTATTCCGACAACTACCAGTATTCCGACAACAACCACCACTCGCCTTATAACAACTACCAGTATCCCAACAACAACTACCACTATCCCAACAACAACAACTACCACTACCCCAACAACAACAACCACAACTGCACCAACAACAACTACCACTATCCCAACAACAACAACCACCACTGCACCAACAACAACTACCACTATCCCAACAACAACAACTACTCCTGCACCAACAACTACCACTATCCCAACAACAACAACTACCACTATCCCAACAACTACTAATACTATCCCAACAACAACAACCACCACTGCACCAACAACAACTACCACTATCCCAACAACACCAACTACCACTACCCCAACAACAACAACCACCACTGCACCAACAACAAACACCACTGCACCAACAACAACTACCACTATCCCAACAACAACAACCACCACTGCAACAACAACTACCACTGTCCCAACAACAACAACTACTCCTGCACCAACAACTACCACTATCCCAACAACAACAACCACCACTGCAACAACAACTACCACTGTCCCAACAACAACAACTACTCCTGCACCAACAACTACCACTATCCCAACAACAACAACTACCACTATCCCAACAACAACTACTACTTTCCCAACAACAACTACTACTGCACCAACAACTACCACTATCCCAACAACAACAACTACCACTATCCCAACAACTACTACTACTATCCAAACAACAACAAGCACCACTGCGCCAACAACAACTACCACTATCCCAACAACAACAACTACCATTTTCCCAACAACAACTACTACTATCCCAACAACAACTACTACTGCACCAACAACTACCACTATCCCAACAACAACAACTACTACCCAAGCAACATTAACCACTATCCAACTAACCACCATGGCTCTGATTACAAGAACTGCTACCTCCACAACTCCACAACAATCTATAACTATTCCTGCAACAACTATCACGACTCGGGATTCATTTACAAAATCGTCTACCATACCCCAAGATGTACCAGGTAACGATCTTATTTTTAACACCAACACGTGAATCAATTATGTTTGTTTTTTTTCTAATCGTTTCCCCCCACTGCTAATGACCCTTAACAAAATTATAGGGTGGCTTTGACAGAACCAATCTGATTTAAAATCAGATCGTTTCGTTTTGTATAGTTCAAAATTTCGTTTCACTACAAACGGATCTGGTTAATGTGAGGGATTAGTCAACGAAGTCTGTTACAGCGATTTCTTGTTGCATTTGGCACGAAACTGTGGGTAAACCACAAGAAATGTTAACGCTGGTTGATTAATCAATGCATGGTGACATATTGTCAAACGCCGCTCGTATGACCTCTGACGCGACCTCAAATTACAACCAGTCAGGTATTCGTGTAGTGTAGGACATCGAAAGTAAAACAAAACGAAACGAAATATAAATCTATGTTTTAATCAGATTGACATGGTGGGTGACTTTTTGTTTCTTTATTTCAGTAGGCTCCCCACCAAATTGCAAACCAGGGGTCCATGAATTTGAATACAATATAAAAACAGCCGATCCACGCGGTGATATTCTGTGTTTGGATATTGGTTCATTTGATAGCAGTTCATGGTGTTCTGACGATGAGGATTCTTTAATACTTAGCATCGACGAAGATCCATTTGGTTTCTTTAATTTGTTTGAACTTGAAATAAATAAAGAAATGCCGAAGTCATGTTTGCAACTTAAAGCGCCAAACCGGATACAAGTAGCTAAAGCACGGGTAAGTATGATTAACGTATGAGTGTTTTATAAATGTTGCAGTAATACATCTAGATTGAGGTCTATTAGAAATATACATCATTATAAACATACCTGAGGTCAGATGAAAGAAGGTAATGGAGTGCTGTGCATCCAGGCTTCTGCACCCCTTTCAAATGGAAATATAGTAGGGGTCGAACTCCCAGATCCGTGACCAATTTCCGGGGAGGAAGGTTTGACGATTGATTCTGGTAGGGGGGACTGTTCTGAGGATTTGTGCAGTTTGCAACCTCTGGAAAGTGTGGGCAACTCTCAGGTGAAGCAAAAATCCAAGATGGCGGCCTGAAATAGCACAGAGACGTATAGTTGGGTGCTAATGTCATCCAACCGTCCTTGTAATATGTCATTTTTATAGTTTTCAGGGTCGCTGAATCCATTAAGATCACCCACAAGTCAATTTGATGCACCCATATCCCAATATGGCAGAAATCTGGCGGAGATGGTGGAAAAAACGAAAAATAATGTTATATATTCTAGTAAGGCAAATATGGGCTTGTAATATATCGTTTTCGGGGTTTTCATGGATGCTTAGTTCATTTTTGATGGTCTCGTATCAATGAAATCTACATTAGATGTTAAATATGAAACAAATGTCAGAGCACAGAAGATACAAAGATACGGAAAACATCATTATATACGCAATACGCCATTCATATAGCACCTACTAATATCATAATTTCTATTCATAGGCATATACATTTCACACAAATCTTTCAAGACGGCAGCCTTTAACCAGAGTCCGAGTCTAATGTACTCCCAGACTCAGATGTGTCACGAACAGAGGTATCATTATCCTCATCATCATTACCACCATCAATGTCTACCGATGATCTGAATTTACATGTATATGACATAAGTCCACATTTAGTGCAGATGCATCATTGTTAGATGGTTTAGGTGTCGCATTAACTTTATCCGATAACCCGGTAGCCTCCATGGAACAATTTGTGCTGAGATGTATCTATAATGACAAATAATCACAACTGTAACTTGTGGTAGAGCTAGCCGTATCCCACCTGATGAAGATAGTCTGGAACAGCACATAAAAAGAGTGAACTATCAAGCATATATATGCTAAGTTACAATGTCAGTAACGTAGCTGGTCCACTCGAACATGGATGGGACTTGAAAGAGGGAATGTGTGTGTTCCTGTAGGGCAATTAAACCTGGCCTTGTCATTTACATGTAAATTCAGATCATCGGTAGACATTGATGGTGGTAATGATGATGAGGATAATGATACCTCTGTTAGTGACACATCTGAGTCTGAGAGTACATTAGACACGGACTCTGGTTGAAGGCTGCCATCTTGGAAGATTTGTGTGAAATCTATATGCCTATGAATAGAAATTATGATATTAGTAGGTGCTATATGAATGGCGTATTGCGTATATAATGATGTTTTCCGTATCTTTGTATCTTCTGTGCTCTGACATTTGTTTCATATTTAACATCTAATGTAGATTTCATTGACATGAGACCATCAAAAATGAACTAAGCATCCATGAAAACCCAGAAAACGATATATTACAAGCCCATATTTGCCTTACTAGAATATATAACATTATTTTTCGTTTTTTCCACCATCTTCGCCAGATTTCTGCCATATTGGGATATGGGTGCATCAAATTGTCTTGTGGGTGATCTTAATGGATTCAGCGACCCTGAAAACTATAAAAATGACATATTACAAAGACGGTTTGATGACATTAGCACCCAACTATACGTTTCTGTGCTATTTCAGCCGCCATCTTGGATTTTTGCCTCTCCTAAGAGTTGCCCACACTTGCCAGAGGTTGCAAACTGCACAAATCCTCAGAACAGTCCCCCCTACCAGAATCAATCGTCAAACCTTCCTCCCCGGAAATTGGTCACGGATCTGGGAGTTCGACCCCTACTAATAATCATAATGCCCAAGCAGTGTCACCAAACATATACCGATAGAAATATCGAGCCCCCCCCCCCCCCGAACCCGAGTCCCTTACAAAGGGTTCTTTTTGCTTTAGAATTGAAGCGTCGCCACGCCCCTGGAGTACATACATTCATTGTCGGATCTGAGGTACAAAACAGCTAGAGTAAAAATTGGCATAACATATTTACGCGGTTTGATGTAAAGTAGCTAAGTTATTGAAAACACGAATTATATGTTTATTTAAATCGACATTGTTGTTTTTATTCTCCCGGGGAAACGATGGGCTTCTGGTATCCAATATTTAAGACAAAATAAACTTTTTACCATTGGTACACGAATCGTGTACCATAATGCGTTTCAGCGTCATTCGTAACAAGGGACTCGAAGAACGAGGCTAGACAAATTCTAGAAGTCATGTCAAACGGTGATGTCATATTCTTATCTGGAGAGCATGCGCAATAAATACTATCGATGTAGACTAGAGTAACCAGACGCTAGAGATTGCAATTCGATTATGACTTCTGGCGTATTTCGCCGAACATAACTGATTAAATTTTACAGTAAAAACAGACATTGTGTCATATTGTCAAATGTTGCTCGTATGACCTCTGACGCGATCTCCAATTACAATTTCTAGGTTCCAAATATTAGTGATTTAGCTCCGTTAAGTTGTCGAGAAAAGGACCTTAATAACGAACATGGATAATTAAGTCAAGATTAATACCTATATGTTTTTACAGCTTACCATAATAGCAAAGGAAGATTCTGCACAGGGTCGAACAGCAGCCCTAAACATTATAATAACATTTAATCGGCCACCAACAGTGACACACAGAATTATCAACTGGATTACTAATATTGCTAAACTTGGCTCACTTGATGTCATAAAACAATCACAGGCAGAGGATTCTGATAGCATAACACTCACTTCTGTTTGTAAGTTAAAATGTTATTATCAAGAGGTGGTTTGTTGTCCACAATTATTGGAAATGCTGATCTCCAGAGGTTTCCTGAAAACGCTGCGAGGTTGAAATTATTTGCCCGTGTGATGCAGATATCCAATCTGATTAAAACACAGATCCTATTTCGATGCGATTTTTATAGTTCAAATTTCGTTTTACTTGGATTTGAAAGAGTTGTTATATAGCATATGTACTAATTGACGTGAGAGATTAGCCAATGAAACAGTCAGCTGGCCAGATCTTTAACATTCAAATTGGTTCAATGATTCAGTTAAATATTTCAGATTATCAAGAGAACGGAGTTGTTTCTGCAACCATTATAAATAATATGCTACGGTTGAACCTGGTGAACACAGATACTACATTTAATCTGAAAAGAATGCAAGTTCAAATCAAAGTAGGTTATTATATCAAACTTGTTCAGGTTGTGTAGATATCTGTGGTGACAAGGAGAAGGGTCGCCTGTCCAACTAGTCCCCCGGTTTGATCCCATTGCTAAAGACCTCTACGCGCAAGCGAATTATTGAAATGAAATTAAAAACCATATGATAGTCTCCCAAATTGACCTAGTTTGTGTCGAGTGGGCGTTAAACCCCATCTCCCCCCACCCTCTCTCTCTCTCTCTCTCAGATATCGATGGACTAGTGAACCAGTGGACAAGTGAACCCGCGGACTAGTGAATCCGCATATTCCCATTTGCCGTTTTATATGTTAGCTGTAGTTGGAAGTATCGGCTACTGGATCTACAACATGTTCTCAGCACACTTCGCATAATTATAACAGTATGATGTCTTGCACTCTTACTATTTGAGTATGGTTTGACGTCATTTTTTGACTTAGGGTTACGGCTGGGGTTCGATATGTTGTTTGTTTTGGGTTAGGGTTAGTCTAATGTACTGTGCACTAAGATGCCATTCTGATTTTTATTTTTGGAATACTGTATGCAATTACAAGATTCTGTGTGGTTATATGTGGGTGATTTTCCTGAAGATCAGCATAGGGTGTTCTGGTGAATTGGGGCGCACCTGCTTCTAAATGGGACTACAAATTGGGCTAATGGCCAAGATGCCATTCTGATTTTTATTTTTGGAATACTGTATGCAATTATAAGATTCTGTGTGGTTATATGTGGGTGATTTTCCTGAAGATCAGCATAGGGTGTTCTGGTGAATTGGGGCGCACCTGCTTCTAAATGGGACTACAAATTGGGCTAATGGCCAAGTCGTATGGATATTCAAACTCACGGGGGAGGTGTGGTTTTCAATTTGTCAATCCAGAATTTTTTCTTGTTAGCCTAAAGGTTTTAATTTCTTCGTCCGGTCTGAATGCTTGCGGTTCCCAAGGAATGCTTCAATGCATGTGTTATTATCGATGTTAGTGTCTATGCTCTGTATGCCAATGGAAATTAAAATGTGTCTTTAAGGTAGGATGCGTGTTGGCGTGCTAGTGGTAATATGAATTACGATTAACAGAAAAAAATAAATATATAAATTCTGTCAAAATAACAGCGAGGTTTAGTTAATATTCCACTAAAGTTGACACTGGCAGGTAATACTTTGTAAGAGCTCAAGGGGACGGGATTCAAGATGCGAAAGACTAGGGAATATTTGCTTCGCTTAGGTTCACGTAGCTTTACTTAGCATAAAACCAACAAGTAAATAAAAATTATTAATGTTATTATCAAACTGAAGCTTTGTTCTTGTATGATTTAGATGTCAGACGATGGTATACCAAGTTTATCAACAAATGTAACAGTACAGATAGTTATAGTAAGGTTAGAATGCACTTCAACTGACAAGATGCCGGTAAATATAGGAGAGCTTCAGAGTGTCAAAACTCTTCCTATTGGTCAGATTAATTGTGCGGTTTCTAGAGGATATCAAATCCGTTATGATGTCGCAAATACTGCACTGCAACAAGGTATTTGGATCTTGCAATCTTAGATTTTCGATTTTATAAAATCAATATTGCACATACAACCGAGGCGCATTATATGTGTTTGAAAGTAAACGTAAACGATGTATTGATCAGAGTTAATTGATCATAGTTATAAACCAATAAAGTATTCCAGAGTTAATTGATCATATCAAATACTGCAAACTACAAAGGTTAATAAGATATCGATGGTCTGGGTTTAACATCCCTTATAACGCTGGCCCAAGGCTTAAACATGTGAGGCGACTGTGAGTATAACGTTCCCCTAGGAACTCACACGATTATGTCTTCTCTACGGTCTCATCATCAGGTCTGTTTCCCAACCTCTCGGCCTAGGAGGATGTCGGTATGATGCCCCCCTCTCTCGGACCGCTCTATGATGTCCGAAGGGAAAGTTAAACCCGTTCTTCTTATATAAAGATTATACGTGCATGAATCAGTATTGAGTCCCAGGAAATTGACCTTTATCGGATTCGTCAGCTGCACAGACTCTATCCTGGATTTAAAACCATTGTACTAATATGGGCAAAAACAGTTTATAGGAATTACGCAATTTATAGCGGTTGTCTCCCGTGTGTCTGCTAGCACATGTAGTTACCCAATAAAGGCTACTACTGGATACACGTGTATATGTAATTGAAACTTGGAATCCCCAGAAGTACTAGACCACTTTTTCCATGCATTTCCAAGGCCAAATGGCCGTTGATTACTGGTATGTCGTTGAAAACGTATCACAAATTTGGACAAAGAGCCTTCCACACAGAATTAGCCTGTTTTATTTACTGGAATATATGTGAGATTTCCCAATTTATATTTTCCATTAAACATTTCAGGACATGAATTGAGATGTCATGATGGTATAGTGAGTATAGTTCAAGGTGACGGCATCACGATCAGGAGTAAAACAGAAGACGTCGTCGTTAATGTGACGATGGTTCAGTTCCCATCTATACATGTCAATGTTACTTTTCAATTAGAATTTGGTAAGTTTTAAACCGCTTGCGTATTCCCAAAGATAATCCTTTCAAATCGTCTTTAATCTCTTTTTAATAATCATCACGGTTTATTTAACCGACGAAACACTTGGCCGTTAAATATAAATCCATGTGACGCCTGATTCCAAAGTATTTAAATAGCATTAATATATGAATATCATTACAGCATTTTATGGACTGATGTGGTTTCAATCTAAATATATATCTTGGACAATAGAACTGATAGATAAATCAAGTAACGAATACAGAAACGCTGCCAAGAACATCACAGACATGGTAAGTCAATATTTATTTCAATAATGGATATTATGAATTTTAGATAATGTATATATTGCCTATTGCAGGTCTGTCTCTAATCCTGAAATGTTATCTAAATTATTAATTACCCATCAAATAACTTATCGAGACCATAATCAACTCTCGATGCCATCGCTAGTCTGTGATATTTACCAGATTAATTAGCGATTTGCTGCTCAAATCAAGAAATGGATAATCGAAACTATGTTTTTTTTATATCGTACCGACTTAAGTAATGATGATCGGTGTTAGGCTCAACTTACAATCGCTGAATTGTCGGTTCACAATGGATCAATTTGACAGTTTTAGCAAATTCTCTTTACATTAGCAAGTAAAGTGAGAACTGCCAGCAACTGAGGCCCCGTGTATACATTGACGTGCACGTAAAAGATCCCTCGGCAGTTGGAATTCGATATAAGAGTAGGCCATAGTGCCGCTACCCGGGCAAAATCTCCCTCATTACACACTGTATGCTCGTCTTCATTTTATTTATTTACCTCTACAGATAAGTGAAGTTGTAGATCGATCAGTTACCGTGGACATAGTACAGTTCAGGTGGGAGATTTATACAAATTTACAATATTATTTATAAGTTTATAATTATGAAATAAATCATATTTTACATTACATGTATCAAAATACCCACAGCAATTGAAGATGAGACGTTATATCACATTGTATAATCATCTTAAACATATGTCGAATGTAGCGGTATTCCTTTCGTTTCAGGCAAGATTCTTGGGTAGATGTTCAACTCGCATTTCCTAGCCAAGCCGTTTTTAAAGAGACCAAATCTTTACTTCTTGATCGTAACGATTCTGTGATTCGCGGTAGCCACGTCGAGTTTAATAACCGAAGTAAGTTAATGTTTCTGCGTGTCTTTAAATGACATTGAAGTTATTATGCGGCGCCTTCGAAATTGTTACACAGAGACACAAAGAAACAAATATGGTTACGTTTAGGAACAATTTTGTTTTTATGAATATAAAAGATATCATCGCTAGCCTGCGATATTTACTGGATTAGGCACGATTTGCTGTTCAACTTTTATTCATGATGAAATTATGAACTAGATAATCGAGACTATGATTTTATCGTACCCACGTTAGTAACGGCTGACATTTTCAGAAAATTCCCTTTACATTACGTGTTATAGTGAGAACTTTCGGCTCTTTATCTAATCTCCCAGAATTTATCTTTAACTGTATTTACTCATTTGATTTTATTTTATATACGCAAGATGTATTACAAGTAGCTTTTAATAGTAATAATGTTATACTTCAATAAAACCATTCCATTTATGACATGTATACTTTTAGGTAGTCATATATTTGCTCCAAGAGTCAACATATTGAACAAGACAAAACACATCCTGGGTGGCGATACTGTTGAGATCTTCTGTGAGGCTGATGTTATAAATTCGATTGGTCTGGTTTCTGTGGAATGGACATTAGATGGTGCCGGTGTTCGACCGTTGTTGTCATCAAGATTTCAAATTTCGACGGGATTTGCGTTTCTGTGGCGAATAAGGTCTACTTTAACAATCACACACATTACAATGATAGACCAAGGTAAAGAAATATTACTAACATTCTTAGATATCACCTTGTCAAATATTAAGTACGATAGATCAAGGTGGTGGAAACAGTACACACATCAATAGATAGATACCACTTGAAAATCTTACGGTGCCCATGTCCACTGCAGTCTATTTAGCAGTGAAAGACACCAATTAAATTTATCAATAGATATTGGTTATTTTATGTCAAATATGAAAAAAAGAATGAAGAACTGAAATGGGGTTTAACGTCCTACTGTTCTCCTCCTGACTAGGCTAATTAAGAAGAGACTGTACGCCCGGCCAACGGCCAACGGCACCAACGGCTGCTCTTATATCGACTTCTAACTGCAAAGGGATCTGTATAACGTGCATGTCAATGTATACACGGGCCGTGGTATTTCGCGTCATCCTAATGACTAGAAAGCTGTCCTTGTCAGGCTCCCCGTCCTGCACCACTGACAAAGGTAAACCACGGCGAATATCCCGATGAACTTTCTCGGCAAATGCAGAGACCGGACACCCGATCTCCAAGCTAGCGAGCCAGTGTCTTACCCACCTAGCCACCGTAGTTCCCTATATTATGTCAGACATTAAGATTTATATTAAAACGGACAATTATTTCAGGTAAAGTACAGTGCCATGTTAGTGACCTAAGTGGTTATAGACAATTTGGAGGTATTACTTTGATTATTATTTCTCCCCCAACTGTTGGTGTTCCAGACACTCAGTTTGTCAGGCGTAATGCAAACATCAACTTAAAGTGCGAAGTTTTAAAACCAGAGAATATACCTACAACTTTGATGTGGCTGCATAATGGACTCAATATACAAAATGGTAAGTACATTGTATTAAGTGATAATGTGTCATATATGACGTTTACAATACCCCCTAATATGTAGCATTTACCACTGGCGGACTCCAAGTACCGTCTACTACTCTCTGGCTTAATTGCCATTTCGTGTTGATGGTACTATATTGTATTCTATTCATGTTTTCCAGGTTCGGAATTGAATACGATTGTGACCAATGATACAAATTTTACATGCGTTGGATCAAACATAGCTGGTCTAGGTAAAGGCAACTCAACCAAGATAATCATCATTAAAGGTACTAAATTTACTGTTCCGGTGGGGGGGGGCTAGTGGTCTAGAGTGCCGCGCTTTGACCTCTAGGTGGCCGGTCACCTCTGGCTTGAGCGATCCCTGGTGTGAGCGTATGTGGCATAGAGATAGGGGCGCCTTCTCAACCTTGTGGGTTTCCTCCGGGCAATCCGGTTTCCTCCCACTGGTAAAGACCCCTACGCGTAAGCGAATTATTGAAATAAAATTGACCATATGTTGCTCCCGAAATGACCTAGTTTGTGTCGAGTGGACGTTAAACCCCATTTCTCTCTCTCTCTTACTGTTCTGGTTTCTTTGTATTTTATAAACTACATTTTTGTTTTGTGACGCACAGTCTGGCAACGTTTTCGTATGCCTTGACGAAAATACACTTTTACACTTTCAAAAAAAATGAAACATTTTTCCATGATTAAAGGACCGTTATCCTGTCCACATGATATCGATGAAAGAGGAACAAATTGGTCTGAAGCAGCACCTGATGCCAAAGCTGAACAGTCTTGCCCATCTGGATATTCAGGTAATATGTCCGAAAATACAACATTCTGATTAACCCTTGTGCGTTTACAAGGGGTATTGTGGACCCAAACGACCATATCCTTAACGTTTGTGAGAAATTGGTTCATAATTGTCTTGCGAGAATTTTATACATTGTCAGCTATTTGATGTCGAGTATAATGCTGCAAATAGAATGGACGTGAGGCAGTGGCAACATTCACCATTTGATAAGAAACTACGAATATTACATTATCGGATACCAGGGATCTTGTGGTTCCCCTCTTCCCTTTCATTTCAACATTTTGGCGGTTATATGTGTCTAATCCGTCCTGCAATCGGTGCTGGCTTTGTATTAGGAATCTTTCTCACTGATAATATTGTTTTGGTTAGTCTTGTAATCTAGACCTGAAAGCAAATCAAGGTACCCTACCAACGCCATCAAAAGACGATTCTACGTGGAATATGAAAATTACGATATTTTTAGATTTGTATGGTTTCAGAAAAATCTTATTATTCCTATCATCACTGATAATACATGAAATATTTTGTTTTAGCTGGATTGATTTTTGTTCAGTTTGATCATATTTGAATAAAATTATTCACCCAAAAGCCTATTTATATCTGGGGACTTAGAATACCCCTAGTTAAAACACAGATCCAATTTCGTTTTGTTTTTTTATAGTTCAAACTTTCGTTTTACTGGTCTTCACAACACTAGGATATGAAAGAGTTGTTTTATAACAGGTGTTCTAGTTGACTGTGAGGAAATGGTCAATGAAACGGTGTGTTACGGCGTGTGCTATGCACGGAACTGTGGGTGATTAATCAATTCCTGACGTCAAAGGATCAAAAACCGTTTTTATGACCACATAGAATGACTAAACTAAATAAAGAAAAGCAAAGCCATGAACTCGTCAGTAGACGCAAATGAATACTCAATTGCAGTCATGTGTTTTTTCGCATTTTCTTTGTGTGCCGTTCGAAATTTTGCGGCACATCTAGGACGATCTCACGGCACTCATGTGTGCCGCGGCACACTGGTTGAGAGTCACTGACTTGACATATATAATAGCTTAAATATTCTGCAGTACATTTCTCTTATATTATATTATTTAAACACCTCCCCATTTGCATTAGCTCGGATGTAGCAGCACAGTAGGACATTAATTTCCGTTTTATTTTATTTCCAGGGAGTGTATCTAGATATTGTAATAACGATGGAAAGTGGTTGACGGGAGATTACAGTTTATGTATTCAAGCATCGTTGATAAACATCAAGAACCAGGTTACGTTATTACAATATTCATTAAATGGACTGTATACAACAAGAGTTGTTTTATATCTGAATTGTTAGTGGGCTTTAGATTTGACAAGACGATTGAATGCGACACAAGAAACGATCATAGAAAATAAAAAAAAATCTGTCTAGTCAGCTGAAAGTTATATAAACGGAATGGTCACTTATGATCTTCAATTCTCTACATTTTCAGTCGTAAATCATGAATATTTACGCCGGACGGATGGCATGCACGTAAACAATAAATTGACTGTTGGAATTCGATACAAGAATAGTCGGCGGCACATCGACCGGGAAAATATGCCTTATAGCCAACTGTATGGATATGGTATTTTTCATTAGCCCACTCGGTGCTGAAATGCTGGAAGATAATCTTCATTTTATTTCTATTGAGGTTGTTTCAGATTGAACAGGTAAAAGCCGGAATAGTTGTGTCTGAACCCGATAAGTTGCTAGCTAATCTGACCAAAATAACCAAACAATCTACGTTAGAGAAGACAGAAATACTTCAAATGACAAGTGCCATAAAAACCCTGACACAGATTACTGATGAAACATCCCAAAACTCATCCACAGCCCAGAATAAAACTAAACAGTTTGCTAAGGTAAGTGACGATTAGCCTTAATATCATATCAATCAAACACGATAACCAAATGATATTTTATATGGTTTCCCGATTTTGAATGAGATTTTCAAATGAGCGACATGTGTATCTGATTAAGACCAAAAGGGTGTGCAATATGCAAATTAAACAATTTGGATCCATAAATCTTATTATGAAAAAGACATTTTGAAATGTAATAGAATGTAAATGTAATTTTAACCCCTCGACCAGCTTTCCTTTTGGGGTAGTTTTGGGGTAGATCCATAGGATATAAACATTTACTGTCCACTGAGCGATTCTTTGGTCTGTAAAACATGTGAGTTCAGTTGTATTGATATATATCTTTGTAGGAATCGGTAATTCTGGTCAGCACATTATTTGACCGAGAGCAAGCTTCAAATATGGAGACACTTGAATACGAGGTAACATTATATTTACTGTTTATATATTATAATGTCTATAGCATTTGAAGGAACTCTAAAGGAACCAAGACCATCCGAGACATCAGTGGTCTTTTCATCATTGCTATTGTTGTGTACTTTTTGAAACTATACAGGGCCCTGTTTCACGAAATTTTAACTAAAGATAAAATCCAAATTTTAGCGGATACTTCAATTTTGATTGGCTAAGAACTAAAATCAATCTAATATTGTCCAATCAAATAACTAAAATTCAGATCTTATCTTAGTTAAAATTTTGTGAAATAGGCCCCTGATGACTTAATTAACAACCAAGAAATATCTTTAAAATGTGTCCGTTATTTAGAATAGCAGTATATCCCACGATTTAATGGACTCGATGGAGAAAGTAGGAGAACTAGTTGGGGACAACTTACCAGATGGCAAATCCGAGACAATTCAATCCGAAAATATAGGTAAGATATGTAGTTTGAAGATTGTTTTAAAATCAACAGTTGGTTATTACTACCAATGCGATATTTCAGTCTGTTACACATGTTCAAATAGTTACGTAGTTTTAGTGTAGTTATTACGTAGTGTGTTTGTTGGGTATAATATTATTATAATCGTTTTGTGTCTATGATTATAGTACTATCTGTTGGTAAAACTGATCCATTTAACATGACTGATGTTAATTTCCCTGGTGACATTGATACAGTTATTAAAACAAATGCTCAACTACCAAAAGAAATATTTCAATCGTCCTCAGGTAACTATTTTAAAAATGCTTTGCGACTTTATGCTTGTAATGCTAACAATCACCCCATTTCAGACAGGTAAATTTCTATGTAGGTGTTTAGAGATGTAGAAATGCATACTTGTAACTTTGAATATCACGCCTACACTCCCGTACATTTCCCAAATATCAATATATATAAATATATATATATATATATATATATATATATATATCCAGAAAAATCAGCACAACCGTAAAGCTGCACTACTTTGTTTCACGGTAAACGATGAAAAGATAAAAGGTATGCCGACACAAACTGATTTCAACACTGGTTTAATAACATTTTAACATTTTAAAGTACTTTTCGTCCGTCTTGGGACTATTCATAATTAATGTCATAACAAATAGATGGACAGTATAGTATATTTATACATATTTATATTTACATAGTAACACTGTGGTTTTAATTGGCTATAGTTACCATTGTCTATGGTTACATAGTATATAGGTAACGAGCAGGAAACATGTATACACGTGTGTTAATCTGTAGTATATGGGTTCAATTAAGGAACAATGAGTGGAAGATAATCCTAGATTGAAGAAGATTAATGAAGCTAATGGTCAATTGTTACTTATTGACTATTAAGTTGAGGAACGAATTTTTTAATAAAATGGTTTTCCATTAATTTCCTTTTCGTGGTGTCATCGACTTTCATTTTATAAAAAGGGAAAATTTGAAATATTACCTGTAGGTGTTGTGCACATTTAAAGATATGTCTATTTACAAATAAGGGCCCATTTTCAATATTACAATCCCGTCGATGGTTACGTACTCTATCCCGTAGATGACACGAAGTTTCTCCAATATAGATTTTTAGACAGCCTAAGCAAGTCAAGACATATATGAGATTTTTTGTGTCACAATTCATATTGTCGTTGACACTAAACGTAAAGTTCTGGAAAGTATATTTGCTATTTGGCGTAATATGGTCGCAACATTTACATCGAAGGTCCGAGCATTTAGATACATGAAAGCCGGTCATTGTGATAGATGAATTGAATTTTGCTTTGGTTAGGAGGCGTTTCAGATTAGGTGGCTGTCTTTGTGATTTAATGAATTGAACATTATCAAATTTCGTTCTGAGGTTGTCGTTTGATGCCAATAGTGTCCTGCTCTCGTAAATTGTTTTAAAGAAGTTGGGATGTTGGGGGTTATGGGTAGTGACAAAGGTAATTATATTATCCGAATTGTCTTTTGCTTTAGTAGCCCTCGGTGTTTGGATATCAATTGCCAAAGCCTTATTTATCCCAACTTCTATTACCTCGAGGGGGTAATACTGCTTCAATAAATTTCTTTTTAGCTCACCCAATCTGACAACCCGTAGGTCTTCATCTATCACAATGGTGCATATTTTTCTAGCTAAAGAAAATGGTATATTATTTTTGGTATGGCGTGGGTGACATGATTTATATGAAAGATAGTTTTTGGTATCTGTTTCTTTAGAATACATATCCGTTATAAGGAGTTCTCCCCTTCGTTTCACTAGAACGTCCAAGAATGCGATTTGCAGATCGTTCGTTTCAATTGTGAATTTGATATTTATATCTAAATCATTCATTATTTTGTGCAAATCTGCAATGTTGCCAATTCGGTCATTCCAAATACAGAATATATCGTCTAGGAATCGTTTCAACTGATTTTCTAAATATAATCTGTAATCCACGCCATGTTCAATTTCTACAATGGAGTATAGTTTTTCTTCAAGAAATCCCATTGTTAAATTACTTAATTGTGGTGCCGCCTTGGTGCCCATCGCTATACCAAGAATCTGTTTATAATTTGTTTCGCCAAATGTAAAAGTGTTGTTAGTCAGGATGATTCGTATAGCTTTGAGGATGAAGTTGTTTGAAATTTTTTCATGACTGCATTCAGGATGTTTATCCAACCAATACTCTATGGCCTGAAAGCATAGGTCATGGGAAATGTTGCCGTACATATTACAAACATCCATGGTTGCGAAAACGTCGCCATCGTTCAATATATATATATATATTGATATATATCTATATTGATATATATCTACATTGATATATCTATAACATATTTATAATATATTTAGTCATATATCAATGAAAGAGGGGGTAAGTGGGGTTTAAAGTCCACTCAACACAAACTAAGTAATTTCAGGACTAGCACATGCTTCATTTTTATTTCAATAATTTGCTTGCGCTTAGCGGTCTTTATCAGTGGGAGAAAACCGGAGGACGTGGAGAAAGACCACGAGGTTGGACGGGTAACACTACTCCTTGTCCCACACAACCGAGGAATCGAAACCTCGCCTTATGACACAATTTATGATGCAGCGCACACGTGCTAACCATGCGGCCACCCAACTTCCCCCACCCCATATATAAATGACGTTAGTGTTTAGGATATTAGAAATGTATGCCTGTTACGCTGAATATCACGCGCTCATTCCCGCACATTTCGAAAATAGATGAAATGAAATGAGGTTTAACGTCCTACTGTTCTGCTCCGAACTGGTCTAATGAAGACGGGCATACGCCATACAGTGTATAATGCGGAAAATTTTGCCCGGACAGCGGCACTACGGCCTACCTTTTATATCGATTTCCAACTGTCAAGGGTGTGGGGGTAAGATAACTGTGTAGGCTGTTATTATACATACTGTCATTATAAATATTGCAAATGTTTTGGAATTCTGGGTTTATTGCAGATCTGAATACAGTTACATATTCGATAATATCTTATAAAAGTATTCCAAATCTACCAACGGGCACAGACAGGTTAGATTTCTTTTTATTTGTATGAAAATCAAAATTTCTCCAGAACATATAAAACATAAGCCCAGTTTCCTGCTTTAATGACCAATAAATCAAAACGTTTGTAAATGTGGTAGATTTGAAATCATTAAAGACACCCTTTGTAGTTTACCAGCTTAACGTGTTTATTGCAACTTCTGGTACCATCCAGAATATATATTCAGGTATTGCCTACTTAAATATAACTAATTTCGGTACCCATATTGACGTGGGTTCCATCTCAGAACAACCTTATATCTTTGTTTTGTTTTTACGTCTTCGTGGATTCGTTTTACACTATAAGATCTTACAACATATTCCGCGTCCATTTCTCTTGCCCGCAACCTTTTGAGATGAAAATAAACATGCTATATTTGATTTTACAGGAATATCACTACTGATGATGACAACTCATCCACAACATACGGGGTTAATTCTGAGATTTTAGCTATTAATGTGTATGGACAGGACACTTCTAAACTTAAATCAGATATTGTGTTGACATTCTACCATCTTAACGTAAGCAAATAATAATACACTTTCTATCGAGTAGGATAACAATTATGGAAGACCAAGCAGCTCTTTATTCAATACATTTCTCCAAAAACATTTCGCTATGATTTAAGAACTAAGAACACTGAATAAAGAGCTGATTGGTCTTCCATAAACAATATGGTTGTGGACAGGATTCTGCTGAACTCAAGCAGATATTATGCTGTTATTTTCTACTATTGTAACGTAAGGTTTCGTATATTATACCCTTATTATTTATGGGAAGGGTAGCAAAAGGCTATGGATGCCATTTCAATAATATTACTAACCGCTGGATTCTTGATACACGAAATACAAAATTAGACTTCCTGATGGCCGAAAGCTTAGATTTTGCTTCACCTGATGGCAGTATAAAATGTGGGATATTAGTCCAATATTCTTTCATTTGTTTGATTACACGTCTTTTCATGTATATCGATGTATCTCTACAAATATTGGAGCTTTTAAGAATATTTAGCCTAGACGAGGTAGATTTTTTCCTATATTCCATCCATGTACATATTAACTCATATTCATTATCTAGTTGATCTATCATATTATTGTATTTTAGACTAACCTCGAGAATGCCGCTTGTTCATATCTGGATCCTTCTAAGTGAGTATTATTGGGTTTGGCTTCTTGGTTGGTAAATTTTCCCCAATTTTTGTTCTGTGTGTGTGTGTGTGTGTGTGTGTGTTTAATAGCTGTAAAGAGGAACAGAATATCATATACGCTTATAAAAGCTGAACAAGACCACGATCTTGGTGGTAAAAGGGAGAAACCACCCCACTTGACCCAATGACAGACCTTATGATGCAGCCCGCACGTGCTAACCATTCGGATATCCCTGCACCACCCCCACCCCAATTACACTTTGTAAATATAAACACAGTAATATTGATAAGATAAGAGCAAAATCATGACACTTTTGTTGCTGACGAATTTCAGTGTCTGGAGTAGCCAAGGATGTAAGGTAGTGGATACCAATCAAAGTTTAACAGTATGTTCTTGTGATCACTTGACCAATTTTGCTCTTTTAATGAAACCAACTGAAAGAAGTGTGAGTGAATATATAGTAAGTATTTACCATGTGATTCGTAAAGAATTGTTAAAAGGTCATCTGGAGTGCAGAAGCAGAAGGGGGACATGGGTCTGGTTATGGAACGTGTAGAATTTGAAAGATATATGGGGACCTAAAAGATAAATGATCGTTCTTAATGTTCTAAATTGTTCAACTTTCTTAATCCAAGGCTTGTCCATCTATGTTTCGGGAACTACGTAGCAACAATTTCACTACCAATTGTTATTTATTGTTGTAACGTGTGTATTTTCTTGCAGCTGCACCACTATGAAGTTTTATCGACTATAACAATAGTTGGATGTTCAATCTCTTTGGTGTGTCTTACTATAACCCTGGTTATATTCATAACTGTGTGGAGGTTTGTAACATATTGTTTTACTATTATTATATTTGCGACTTCTTCGGTTTCTGCTGCATACCGCCCACCTAATGCATGGCTTGTGTTGAATTAAACATATTTAATATCGTCTTATGTTGTAAGCTTCGCTTCGTAAATATAAAATTAAAACTTGTAATTGTGACAACATCAGATCAAGGGTGGTGTTTATGGTTTTTGAAAACCCCAAAAGTTTCGTATTCTGGAATTTGCTGTGATGTGGAGAGGTGACAGTGGGCGGTAAGTCCTAAGAGCGAACGAACTAGCGATAGTGCACAAAGAAGGTGTGAAGTAATTATCAGATGATGATTTGGTCTACCCAGTACACAAGACATTCAGGGGGTTAGGCTCCTCATTGTATCTATTCAGGGCAGAAATATCTCTTTGTGGTTTTTTTTTTTTCAAACCAAGCATACCGGTTAGTATTTGCAGACCCGTGTTTGCAAATTCCAAGAACTATCTTGTTACATATGGGCTGCAGTGCTGTCATTTCGCATTTTGGGCTACAGAGTAGTGAAAAGTGTTTCGGTACAAAATAGAACGGACATCACGGGGGAAAACCCAAGTGTCGTTTGAAAAAAAAACCTTATAATTATTATCACACACCTTTGTCGGTTTATGAAAATGAACTTCGGGCTTCCTCGCTTTTATAGTAGTAGTGGTGGCAAGGGGAGGGGCGTAATTTCCGAAAACTACAGGAATGGGTACATGTGTTAATGAAGTAAGGACAACATTATATAATTTATGTTATACATCGATCATTATTATGTCGCTTTGAATTAAAATTATCATTTTTCTTTTTAATATCTATCAACTTCAGATTTGTCCAATGTACCCGCACAATTATCCTGGTTAATCTATGTGTAGCCTTGATCATTTCTCTCCTACTCTTCTTATTGGGTGTAGATAAGACATATAATAAGGTTAGTAATA
Source organism: Patella caerulea (assembly GCA_036850965.1). Lineage (NCBI taxonomy): Eukaryota > Metazoa > Mollusca > Gastropoda > Patellidae > Patella > Patella caerulea. The sequence goes on along the minus strand of JAZGQO010000015.1, from coordinate 31,388,478 downwards.
GATTAAATGGGGTTAGCTCACTGCAAGTAGCGTCTGGTCTGCCTCCTATAGCTGTATAAATAGGAGTTATTTCCCTTGGCAATTCGCAAGGTGTAACTGAACGGTCAAAATTGTAAGTCAAACTGTCATGGTTTTGATCCACGGCTTGTACGTAACTAAAAGGCGATTTGCTTGTCAAAAACTCGTCATTTGTCTACGAAATCTGCGAATTATTGGAATATTTAACATAGGTTAATCCTTTAATTATCAATTTATAATTGAGTTGAAGTTAATTGCCTATTTCACCTTTTCTGTGATGGATTTTTTATTATGCCTGCCCTGCTGTACTAATAACGTTAGTTCTCGTCCTTATGTTATATGTTTGTTGTAGGATCTTTGTACCGGGATAGCTGTTGGATTACATTTCTTCTACTTGGTTGTATTCTATTTGATGTTAGCTGAGGGTATGGAGATTCTGCTCACCATCATCAACGTATTTAACAGTTTGTCCAAGTTAAGAGAAGTTGGTCTGTTGCTCTTTGCTTGGGGTGAGTAGATTTCAAGGCTTTTGAATAGCTCAGCCAGTCGAGCGACTGTCGAGCGCCTTTACTCCCTCCAGGACTTTGTAGGCTAGGCACTTGACTACATCGTGCTGTAACAGAACTAAGCTCAGCTCAGCTTCTCATACGTACGCGGCGGGAAAATCTGCCAAAACTATAAAATTACATAGATGCAACGTATCACGTGACGATACGAATGGAAACGTCTCTCTTATTTTTTTTTTGTTTGTTTCCAGGAATACCCTTGATGATTGTGGTTACTTCAGCGAGTGTAACACGATTTCAGGGATATGGAAATAAGAATTTGTAAGACTTATTTTAGTTTTGTCTATAAATTAATTAAATAAAACCAGTGCGGAGGGCCTGGCAAGGGGCAACGTATGGTCGTTCGAAAAAGTGAGGTTTCGAGTACACACTGGCGTGCACGTTAAAGTAAATGAAATGGGTTTAATATCCTACTGTTCTGCTCCTAAACTGGGTTAATGAAGATGGGCATACGCCATATAGTGTGCTATGAGGGAAATTTTGCCCGGCAGCGACGCTACGGTCTACTCTTATATCGAATTCCAACTGCCAAGGGATCTTTTACGTGCACGCCAATGTGTACACGGGACCTCGGTTTTTCGTACCATCCGAACGACTAGACAGCTGACATGGGGAAACCACGCCGGAAAGCACGTTAAAGAACCCTGACGGTAGGATTCGAAGTATGCCATAGCGCCGCTGTCCAGGCCGCAATTTCCCTCATAGCACGTTACATGGCGGAAGTAGGTCCTGTGTACACATCTACGTGCACGTAAAAGAACTGTTGTCAGCAGATAAGATTAGGAGTATGCGTAAACCCGGCTGTTCAGCAAAATGTCCACCAACATGTTCTATGGCCGTCTTTTTAAGCCAACTCGGTGACGATAAACATGACGTTAATTCGCTCTGTCTTCGCTCTAGCCCGGTCGTAGCAGAAAATTGCATTTTAATTTTTATTTATTAGCCTATGCAACATCTCTTAATTTTATAATGATGTTTTATTAGCTGCTGGCTGTCTATAAAAGGTGGTTTGATTTGGGCGTTTATAGCTCCAGCATTAGTAGTCATTCTGGTAGGTATACATATGTTTTACTCTCAGTAGTGAATATGTAGGCTTGTTGTTTTCTAGTTTTGGTTGCTTTTGTTCATCAGTGGGTGTGTGAGTGAGGGGGTTGCAATATAACTAAAACATTGGTTGAATTAAAAGCATAATATAACATATATGCAAGTTCTGACAACTGTCAACTAGAATAGTAAAATACATTTAACTAATGTGCATTCATTTCAGTATCGGTCAATTGCGCAGTCGGAGCAGAACAGTAGGACGTTAAACCCAATTTCAATTCAATTACTGTCAATAACTATTCAGAATTGTTGCTATACTGTAATTGCAGTTCTAGTACAATAATCCGCGTTTAAACTGTACGGTTTTTATTTTGTTGGTGTTTTTGTTATGTTCGTTAAGGTTACTGACTGTTAACATTTCCTTTTCAAGGTGAACGTAATGATTGTTGTCAAGATCATCCATGCAATGCTGACAACCAGAGTTATGATAACTAAGGACACTAGAGACAAGGCCAAGTAACTGTATTAATCTCTCTCTCCCTCTCTCTCTCTCTCTCTCTCTCTCTCATTCTGAGTTCCTCTTTCCTATTAAAATCCTTCATATTAAAATTTAAGCATTATATTTGTCACATTTTGAAATTTAAGTTTTGGAAATCAATCTGCATTTACGATATATTTGAAAACTATATTCGGGATATATTTTGAATTGATACTTGTGGTCCTATTTTTAAAAAAGTCGGTGCAAGTGATATATATGAGACGGGTATGTATGCTATATGTTTATAACCAGAGCTGCTGTAAGAAGTATTTGTGTGTTGTTGCCAGTAATGGGTGTGTCGTGGGGTTTTGGTATCCTTGCAGTCAATGAAGAATGGATTCTGTTTGATTATATTTTTACCATCTTAAACACTCTACAGGTAACGTTACGACTTTTATACATTTTATGTTGATTATTAAAATACAAACCGCTATTTTTATTGAAACAAGTACTGTGATATATTAAAGGCAAACATGAATTATGGCTATATATAATTAATATTAAAACTAAATGAAATGGGGTTTAATGTCCTCCTGTTCTGCTCCAACTGGACTAATGAAGACAGGAATATTAAACCTAATCATTGCACATATGGCTAAATAGAATAAATATCAAACCCGAATACTGCATACATGACCATATAGAATTAATTAAATATCAACTTAAACATGGCTATATAGAATTAATATCAAACCTAAACATGACCATGTAGAATTAATATCAAATCTAAACATAACCATGGCCATATAGAATTAATATCAAGCTAAGCATGACCATGTAGAATTAATATCAAATCTAAACATAACCATGGCCGGCCATATAGAATTAATACCAAATCTAAACATGACTATATAGAATTAATATCAAACGTAAACATGGCCATATAGACTTAATATTAAACCTAAACATGACCATGTAGAATTAAATATCTAACCTAAACATGACCATATAGAATTAATATCAAGCAAGCCTAAACATGGCCATATATAATTAATATCAGGCCTAAACATGACTATACAGATTTAATATCAAACCTATCGTTATTATTGTTCTTTACATGATCATAACAATCTAATCATAATTATTGAAATTCAACAGATCATAACAACGATGATAATAGTTATATAAAAGATTATAACAAGCTAATCATGATTAATATATTTTTGTATTGTAGGGTTTGTTTATCTTCATCTTCCATTGTGTCCTGAACAAAAAGGTAATTAAAATATACCCTTTTTTTAAAGTAACACATTATGTGTGCGATATTGAAATAGACACGAGATTTCTATGGAAAGCAATTGTGGCATATATTCAAATTAATACTATGGAAAGTATTTACGGTATTTTAAAGATACATTGTCCCGAGTGTGTCTATCGGGTGGTTTTCCCCAATAACAGTATGGCAAATTTGGTATACATAAATATATAACTGATCGTGAACAATTTCCAGACCGGCCATGGAATTTTAAATTTCTGTCCAACTTCGGGGTTCCTCCGGTTTCCTCCCCCTACGCGTAAATAAAATTAAAACCATAAGTTAGTTCCGAAATGACATGGTTTGTGTCGACTGGACGTTAAATCCCATTTTTTTCTCACAATTATATTTGTAGGTGAGAGAGGGCTTAGCCATTCATCATCGACGTTACAGGAGTCGACATACGTCTCTGTCAGGACCATCAAGTTCAAGGTCAATGTCTGAAATTGTAAGTAGAAACCCCGTTTAGCTCTTGCTTAATGTATGTTAAATGTCGGAAAACACAGTCTTGTCGCAGAAATTCTATGACTGGTACCAATACTTCTCAATCAGAGAATTATCGGGTCCTTTCCCTTCGTCGGGGTTTGGTTATTTAAGAATAGGCCAAATTCCGATTTTGCAGGTTTTATTTCAATAGCCAATGCTGTCCATTCAGGCAAGTCTGTAATGCTAGTCCATTCTGACGTCGACGATAAATAAATCTAAAGTTTGAGTGGTTCAGGATTATTGAATATGGGAATATGATGCCGTCCCCTGTAGTATTATTTATTAAAAAAAACAGACATTTGGTAATTAAAATTAAAGAAGTATTATTCGAAAAAGGAAGTCCTTTATTATTCAGCTTTTATTATGATTAAATAAAATAACCTGATTTGGCGAATTTACCCTTTTAACAGATTCGGCGTAAATCTTCTGTTGGCCTGACTGCAAATTCACCATTACGAGCTTTCATCAAATTCAACACAAGCGTCTTTGCCGGAAGTAACGTAACGGGAAAAAATGAAACTAGTTCTGGTGTTCCCAAATCTGGTGAAACAATTGCGGAAATTCACCCAGGTAATCGTAATGATCCTGATGCTATGGATGTACCACTGGATAACGACCATGCTGCATCAGCCGCGGCCATTGACATGGAGATTGGTATAAAAGCAAGAACGGAAGGCCAACCATCAACAACAGCAGGCGATGATAATATGAAAACACAATATTATATTCCGAGCAGCTCTACTAAATAACCCACAATGGAGTCTGAAATTGATTTCATGGATGATTAATTGCGTCACCTTTCCTTTGATTATTTGTTTAATATCCAAGTTTATATGGCCCCGAGTTCACGAAGCAATCTAAGACTTAAGTTCAGAATTTACTAAACTTTTAATCACTGTATACGAGACATATTTTTGATCTAGAAACATGCAACTTTGCACACAGTTTCTTATTGGTGTATTTTATTAAGGGCTATATTTTAGTTCAAATAAGGCGAACAATGTTGAGTTAATTCTTAATTATCTCTGAGAATACTTTGTGAACATTTTACGATAATTATTCCATTTAATGAATATTACACGTTTATTAGTTAATTGTATAATGATATGGTTTTAATTTGCTTTTGACCACGTTAATCTGATTTATATTTAATATTGTTATATTTAAGTTTACATTATGAAGCTTTGGTCTGCATACATACACCTCGCAGTGTTCCGTTTGATTTAACCTAATCCCACGAAACACTGTTGTAACGAAAGCAAATTTGCGTTCCAAATAATAGTCCGATTAAGAACCAGTATAACAAAGTTGTCTATACTTTTCATAAACTGAACATTCATTTTGATACAAAGAACTGTATGACCTCTGTTAATTTTGATATATTATAGTGGACGTTTCTTTTACTGTCTAAACTTATTTAAGCACGATCTTATTAACTAGATAATTTATTCCATATGTTATTTACAAGCTACGTACGATATGTAAACACGCCATAGAACTTCCTTATTTGATGATATCTCCTGTCCATCTTCCCTAAGTGTTGGAGGCTTTATATACAGTAGCATACTCATAGTTGGAGTGAAGAAAGACAACGAGAGAGAGAGCAGACGGCAGAGACCGGCGGACGAGTCCAGCCGCGCATTGGCAGCGGTGCAGAATGGTAGATATTATATAGTTAGATGTGTTCCTGTCGTAGTAATTGTTCCAGTATAGTAATAGTATTAGTTTCTGTAACCTATCTTTGTACGTGTTTTAAATTCTGTTCCTGTTGTAAATAAATCATATATTTACGAAGCTGACTCTGTAATAACTAATATACTGTTAACAGTATCTAACTGCGTAGCAATATCATTCGATTTTAAACAGAACCCAAAATATATTTACATAACGTTACGCCATGACTCACGACATATATTACGCCCAATTAAGCAGTGCATAGTGGAATATTACAGAACTAATTGCGTACCAAACGAAGCTATCTAAACAGCCCAATGTAAACAATACTGCTTCGAGCTAACAATACTTTCGCCGTTTTAATACCTTAAATCACAGTCCAAAGTTTTAGGTTAGACCGCAGATTAAACGAAGCGTTGGCATGTTGTTTTACTTAGTAGAGATTTGATTAAACCAGAAGAATAGACACTGTCCCTCAAAAGCTCAAGTATCAGAAGTCCACCCAGCAATGGCCAGCGTGGGATCTATCGGACTGTGTCCAGAGAGGGATCTATCGGGCCGTGGCCAGAGAGGGATCTATCGGGCCGTGGCCAGAGAAGGGTTTCTCGGGCCATTGTTTCAGGATTAATGTCTGCATATAGATGCATTGTATGAAAATATTACATTTTACGATGTTTTTATTCTGTTTGTTTATTTAAACTTTATTCTACAATATATAGTAAGAACATATAATATACCATCAATAGATATCTTGGGACCTAGAAATTGACATAATAATGTAATTTGATTTACTCTTAATTTCAAATCAGTCATGTTCGGCGAAATGCGCCAGAAGTCTCAATCGGATATCAATGTCGAGAGCCTGGTCATTTCAGTCTATTGTGTATGATTTCACCGTTTGATATGACTTGTGAAATGCCTTGCCTCGATCTTCGAGTCCCTTGTTTCAAATGGTGCTGAAACACATTATGGTACACGATTCGTGTACCAATGGTAAAATGTTGATTTTGTCTTAAATTGGATATCAGATGCCCAACTTTGCCCGGTACGATCACTGTTGATTTAAATTGACTAATAATTCGTATTTTCAATGTCGAAGACTTTGGATGATATAGTTAGAGACTAAGCTTCTTTAATTGCTGTCCATTTTATAAACTTGTACCATAAAATTTATTATTAAGTTGATATTTCTGTAAGTTTAATGGGGGTTGGGATGGCCTAGTGGTCTAGAGTGCCGCGCTTCGACCTCTAGCTGGCCGGTCACCTCTGGTTTGCGGCTGTGGTTTCGAGCCCTGGTGTGAGCGTATGTGGCATGGAGATAGGGGCGCCTTCTCAACCTCGTGGGTTTCCTCCGGGCACTCCGGTTTCCTCCCACTGCTAAAGACCCCTACGCGCAAGCGAATTATTGAAATAAAAAATTAAAAACCATATGTTAGTCCCGAAATGACCTAGTTGTGTTGAGTGGACGTTAAACCCCATTTCTCTCTCTCTGTAAGTTTAAACGACCTGTGACAACAGTGATATCGTTATTTTAACAAAAACTGTATATTTGCTATTTATCTGAACGATTCGTGATTTGCTAAAGTATACATCTTAGAGCTGTGGCTAAGTGGGTAAGACGTTTGCTCGCTAGCCTAGATGTCGATTGCTCGATCCCTGCATTGGCCGAGAAAGTTCATCCAGATTTTCCGGCGTGTTTCTCCCTTGTAAGTGATGCAGAACGGAGGGCCTGACAGAGACAGCTGTCTAATCGTTCGGATGGGACGAAAAACTGAGGTCCCGTGTACACATTGGCGTGCACGTAAAAGATCCCTTGGCAGTTGGAATTCGATATAAGGGAAGGCCGTTGCACACTCTATGGCGTATGCCCGTCTTCCATTAGCCCAGGTTATGGGCAGAAAAGTAGGACGTTAAACCCCATTTCATTTCATTACATCTTAGAGCTTCTTTATTTATAAAGAATTTAAATAAAATTGATTCTCCATCATATATTGTTAAAGATACAGTAAGGTTGAGATTCTTGCTATAACAGTTCGAAAATAGATATTCTAAAATAAATAATTTGACAATTGCATCCAAATTACTCTATTGCGAGCGAAGATATAAGCCTTTTAAGATAATTACAACCACCGTACTGGTTGTTTAAAGCTAAGTCTCGCACCTCCATTTATAAATCAAATCGAAATATGACTGAACCGTTCTAATCTATTTAATATCGGAGAAAACCAATGTCATCGAAAGTTTATTATGGCCCGGATCCGATAATTAATGTCTTATTAATAATTTAGAAATCATTTTAGGTGTAAATAAAGTGAAAGTCCTACAATAGGCAGATTTAGCCTATGCATAATGCATGTTTAAGAAGTCGAGTCTTTGTCTTTGTGATGGCAGTACTGGTTTTCTGCACGGTTACTGCTTTGTCAGTCACATACAGAAACCAAAACAATGAGACTAAGGCCCGAAACCCGGATTTTGTCGAAGGCGGTATATTGGAGCAAAGGGCAATACTTTGCAACCTTGGATGCGAAAATCATGTTTATATCATCTATTAAAGAGCAGATATGTCAACTACAACAGTAACAAAGCAAACGAAAATGAAAATCAGCTATGTTACTGGGGCTGACTAGGGGGGGGGGGGATCTACGACCGTCATCAATTATTGACTGAATAACCACACTGTTGCTCGAATAAGGACTATGTCATGTTGATCATCCAGCCAGATATTGTTGGTTATCCAGCCATCCACAGAAAGCTTCTGGTACAGTTCGGATGATTGACGAACCACCAGCCACTCCCGTATCTCTCACCACATCGATAGTTGGTGTAATCTGCGTCATAGGTGGCGAATGGTCTTCCGTTAAGATTTAAACTCCCAGTTATGGAATCACCACAACCGCCAGTTTGGTAATCAAACAGTAGTGTGTGGCCAACGGATTTGATTCCCAGTTTCAATCCATGGTAGAACTGATGGCATGCCACCCAATCTGTATTGAAAAGGATGAATGGAACGTAATAAGGCAAACCCAACTTGTTGTTTATGATCGCCTGGAGTTTATCAAACCGATCCATCTGTTCTTTGGAACCATTCCAAATCCCTTATCGTAATCCCAAATTGAACGATTAAAGTTTTCATATGTGCAGCCCAAATTCCGCTTCAGTATTATAGTACCACCACCGTATTCCGTTTCACACACAACTTCAAAGGGTTCAAATGATGCACTCGGTTGAATATAAAATAGGACAAAATGAGAACTGATATTGAAAGGACGATGGTGCAGCACGACGGGCTTGGTAGAAGACAATGTCTAGTCAGACGGGTGGGGGAAAAACTACGAGAAAAGTTGCACAAAGGTATGGACTTTTCTGCAATCCGAATAAAGATAGTGTTTATAAACTAAGGTAAAAAAGAAAAAAACTGCGATCTCCTGTAGCCGATGACATGCATGAAAAAGACACCACTGACAGCTGGAATTTGAAATATTGTAGCGGGTTACCTAATAAAAATATGGAAATACATTACCTGTTATTATATGTTGGCAACGTTCACCATAAAATCCCAACGGACACGTTATCGTTGATGGTACAGTTTGACCAATATTCTGAAACATTATGTCATCTCTATTTTATCCGACTTTAGTAATGATGATCGTTGCTAGGCCTAAAGTTCAACCTGTGATATCTCGTTTCAGCAAATCACCTTTACATTATCGAGGTTAGACCTATAATTTAAACGCTAATATCTCCGTTCAGAGTAGAGCAATTTGATTGAAATTTTAAGCATATTCCCTTTACATTATCTAGTTTTAAACTATTATAATGAGAACACCATCTCTTTATCTAATCGTCCATAATGCTGGGAAAAATAAGATTGGGTCTATTGTCGATGAGTGGTACGGTCAGTTAGCTAAGCAAAGGCCTACTTGTAATATCTATTTAATTGTTTCTGTATGTAGACATCTTAAATTCAACAAAATGTACGTTATTCCGCAAAAGACCTAGTTTGTGCCGAGTGAGCGTTATACCACAGTTCGGATTTTTTGTTTTGTCTCATTACAGTAACTTTTTTGTTGATATCGTCCTAAAACCTGAACTGCCGTAAAATAACAAGTTGGAACACAATGGAAAGTCAGGCATCTTTCTCATTTTCTGTTTAATGTGTTTCTTGACATTATTCAGAAAATGTATCCCTATATGTAAAATTTTAAAAATCACATATTCAAATCGATATCCACGTCCACAACACTAATTTAACTACAAAAATAGCATATTTATCGTTTAAAAAGTTCAACTTTGTAACATTCGCTTCCATCTTGTCACGTCATATATCGTGAACTCGGTATAGTTTTAGCTACCCGAGTTCTCCAGTAGTAATTACGACTTCCGAGCCATTTTTCGTAGTTACGAACGCTACTTACCATTTGGTTAGTCGTATTTTCCATAAAACCGAGGAGTAACGAATACAGCATTAAAGCTGAACTCCGGTTATAAAACTACCGAAATAATTAAATAAAAAAAGGTAACGCCCAAATCAACCGCCATACTTGTTTTCAATTCCTGAACTAAGATGGCGATCGCTTTGAGCACAAACACACAAGCAGGCCACGCCTACTTCCACTATATACCTTGTCAAGCGAAGTGTGCACTTCCGGCTAGGTGGTCAACACTTGTCAACAGCCAATAACCTCCTGACTGAGAGAAGTTTTTGTTTATACTATCAGCTCACAGAAAATATTATTGCTACACAATTATTATGTATGATCAGGTACATATTATTTTATTAATTAGACTAAATAAGTCAACCACGGTGTACTTTTGCTCTAAAATTACAAAAAAATATTTGGTGAAATGTTTTGCACAACAATAGAGTAGACACACCAAATAATTTTCTGCGTCATAATTTCTAGTATTATCGTTCCAAAATATCTCCAAAACAGCAATAAAACTGTAGTCCTCCCCATCAAATAAGTATGTAAGTATGTTTTCAATTCGAACTGTTATAATGGAGATCAAGCGAAATAACTTATATTTTTCTGGACATTACAATAAAGGGACATTACTTATCCTTTATCGGTTATTATTTGGGGACAGGCAGATTTATGTTATCTTTAGAGCAAAAGTACGTTGTGATTGACTTATTTCGTATAATTAGTAAAGTAATATACCTCATCAGACAAAATAATAAAATTTTCTGTGGACCAATAATGTAAAAAAAACCTTCTATCAGTCAGGAGGTTATTGGTTGTGACCACCTAGCAGGAAGTGCACACTTCGCTTGACAAGGTATATAGTGGAAGTGGGTGTTGCCTGCCTGTGTGTTTGTGCTCAAAGCGATCGCCATCTTAGTTCAGGAATTGAAAACAAGTATGGCGGTTGCTTTGGACGTTACCCTTTTTTTTATTAAATTATTTCGGTAGTTTTATAATCGTAGTTCAGCTTTAAAGCACATGGAGAGGGTGGATGGCTGAATGGTTAGCGTGCACGATTTAATGGTTTTACGTGAAGGAGTAGGCTCACCTGTCCAGTCTCGTGGCTTTTCTCAGGGTCCTCTGGTTTCCTCCTTCTACTGCTAAAGACCATTAGGCACTAGGGAATTTTTGAAAATGGCCTAGTTTGTGTCGAGTGGACGTTAAACCCTCTCTTGTCTCTTATATAATAAACGCGCTATGATTATTTTGCCTTTCCTTTCTTACATCCATAGGCGTACGGGGATATTTTTGACTGGGGGGGGGGCGGTGGTGGTTGGTGCCCCAAAAATATAGTTAGGTTCTTAGTATGTTACACAATAATAATCATAGGCATTCGGACTCAATGACAGTTTTCGGGTTTACAGACGCATCATTCCAACCATCCAACCAGACTGTTGTAGCTGCATTTACAAATACTAATCGATGCCCGAAAACTGTCCCACAAAGTAGAATGGCTCCAGACAAACTGTTTTAATCCATAGTCGACTCAGTACAAATTCGTGGTTGTCAATTAAAAGAAAAGTAAAATTAGTGTTTTAGGGCTCAAGGACAGTTAGGGAAGCAAACTAAACAGAAATTCAGGTTTACAGACAGCTGCGCCTGTTTTTTTCGATAGGCGAAGAAACGGAGTTGACCTTGATAGACCTCCCAAGAAAATTTTGGAATATTTGACGAAACGCGTTTTACTGCTATTCCAGTCTGTAAAATTAGTGTTTTATTAGATATCGGGCTAAGTAGGTGAAATTTTTTTTCACACTTTATCTGCCTGCCCGAAAAGTCAGCTTGCCCGAAAGTTAGGGGGTCAATGTTGATTTAAATTGTAAAATTATTCATGTTTTCAATGTTGAAGATTTTGGATGATATTGAGTTAGGGACTTTAATATTATTAATACAAAATATAGGTTCACGTACCAGGCCTGTAGGATGGAAACGACCGAGTACCGACAATATTTCCGATCCGAATGCTGCTAAGGGTGTCTGTGTTTTTATTTAACCAAATCACGTATGAATAAATATGCATTTTAAGTGATTCTAAGGAGTTTTTACCAAATAAAAAAAAGTTCAATTTTTATTTGAAGGCCCATGACAGGTTCTACAATATCTCTTTTGCGATGAATAAGTTCTAGATTTCTAAATCATCAATAAAAGAGAACTAAATTTTATTTACTTGTAATATATACAACTAGAAACAGTTGTTTATGTAACTGTAACTCGTGGCTTACTGGACTTCAAACAAAAGAGGGTTCGAGTCATAAGATTTCCATTTAATTGCCTAACTATAGACACTCTGAATTTAAATTCGCTGTTAAATTGGACACATTCAAGAACACAATATTTTTTTATACAACTTTTACAAAGTACAATTGTGTGACCAAATTTTCCCCAGCATTTGGTGCTCAAAATGGTCGGGGGGGGGGGGCGGCCGCCCCCCCAGCCCCCCCCCTCCTCAGCCCCCACCCAGCTCGTACGCCGATGCTTACATCCTATTGAGGGAAATATTTGGTGTTTTAGGACGTTTGGACAGTTACGCCTAAATGGAAGTAAGAAGTCACAAACATTTAACATACGGCGCAACTGCACGTTTAATCGAATTTGTCGTGTTATTTTCTCTGAGACGACATTAGAAAAGATTAATAGCCTCCCCCCCCACCGCTTCAGTTATTCTGCGTCATTATTTACAAAAAAAAACCGGTTGTCGTATTCAACAGCGTATAATAATAATATAATAATATATGTTTATTTCAGTAAAGTGGGTCCATGACCAAAGTTACAAAACATAAAATTTCTCAATCACAGTCACGTTTAGATATGTACCTAAATATATTTTCTTGATGGACATTTTTAACACGCTTAGTATACTCAAGGCATTTCAAACCTAGTTTCCAACCACTAACCTGTGCAAGTACAGATATATTATAACAATCTTATTATTCAATCTTAGTATCCAAGTAGTGTGCAAGTACAGATATATTATAACGATCTTATTATTCAATCTTAGTATCCAACTCTACTTTTACTATATCAGCTTTACTAAAGCTATTATAACAGTCTTAACATAACACTCTTAAATATCCTGCCTTACTTTCTATTATGTCAGATCATGTTACAGCTATAGTATTTAACTTTAATTGTTACCGGTTTTAAGTGAATTTTGTGCCAATCTTTAGCCTTGATCGTTTAGCTAATAGTTTTAATTTAAGTATTTTCAGATTAATGTTTGTGGCTATTGCTTTTCACTTCTGAGTTTTAATGCAGCTTCAATGTACTTAGAAACAGCTAGCAGGGTAGATTTGTTCTCTGTTGTACAAAGCTGTTGGTAATTTAAATTTTTTGGAATAATCTCCTCTCTCAACTTGTTTAAATATTGACAATTTAACAGAAAGTGCACAATGTTTTCATTTTCAAAACGGCATAACTTACACCTGGGGCTACTGCATTGTTTTCTTAAGAATTGGTTAGCAGCCAAGGGTAACAAGTTTAACCTTAATCTTGTTATGTTCCTCTTGTGATGGAACATCAAGTCTATACTAAGATAGCTTTCTTGAACAAGATCTTGTTTAAAATTTCGATAATTAACAAGATTTTCGCTTTCAGCAAGTTTGCTTGACCATTCTTGTATACTTATGTCTATTAACCGTTGTTTGAATTGTGCCATAAAGTGATTTATGTTACCTATGCTTGTAACGTTCCAAATGTATGCAAAGCCAAGACTGAATAATATTTGCCTTATTTGAGAGGCCCAATTATTTCTTCCTGCTGAATCGTGGTTCTTCAACATTGAAAATACCTGTTTTGGATAACGATGGAGTGGCATATTTACTATCTTACACCAGTATTTGATGCATGTGGACATATAGTAGATACTTAAAGGCACACGCCCACATTCCCCAAGTACCCCTGTATTGGTGCTACTTTTATGGACTCCTAAAGCAAATTTACAATAACTTGTTTGGATTTTTTCTATTTCTGGTCTATGTGTATATCCCCATACCTGGGCTCCGTACATAAGAATGGGCCTGATAACACCATCAAATATTTTTGTTTTGTTCAACAGCGTATACCATACACGCGAAGCAGTTCAACCACATTTATTTGATATACCAGGCCGTTACTGGCAGTGGAAATACACTACCTTTTCTCGAATTCCAATACGTTCAACAGGATCGAACATGAGATCTCCTGGATAACGAACCGGGATATATCAATGCATGGACTCACACGACATTAACTTGCATGATGTAGTGTTACTTTAATATATTGGTATCTATATTATGAGCATGGATTGCCGGAAACATGCGCGGAAATAAATACATTTATGAAGTAGGTTTAAGTGGCTATAATACAAAACGTATCCTTGACAATTGACATGTAATTCGTCCAATGGAATCTATATTTTGTAACTGATCAGACTTACAATTGCTAGAATCATCCAATGGTATCGCTGGACCAATGAACCCTGACAAATATCGTAGAGGTTATATTTTCATGGTTTATCATTTTGATAGTTAAAACTAATCAACTGATCAGATTTAAAGATGTTAATTACAATAGCGGTCATCAATTTATTGGTGTCGACTGTGAGAATCGGTAAGAAATAATTTATGTAACTTTAATTGCGATGTATAGATTAATTAATTATACTAGTCCAAACCTTGAAATGAAATGGGGTTTAACGTTCCACTGTTCTGCTCTGAATGGGTTAATGAAGATGGGCATACGCCATACAGTGTGCTATGGGGGATATATAGTACACTTGACCTCGGTTTGTCGTCCCATCCGAACGACTAGACAGCTGTCCTTGTGAGGCCGTCCGTCCTGAACCACTGACAAGGGGAAAAAACGGGCGTGTGTTTATTTCTTAATTTCTACTTTTCGAGTTGCATTTTGGCTTGTACACCGTCTTGGCGACTTTCGGCGTAGTCATATTTTTGTATTTTTTGATGTCTGTAAGAAGGCGACAACACGCATACCAAGCCATAATGCAACGTGAAAATAGGAAATTAAGAAATAATCATTATTTCCTAACTTCTTATTTTATGACTTGCATTTTGGCATATACACCTTCTTGGCTACTTTCGGCGTAGTCATTTTTTTGTAATTTTTGATGTCTGTAAGAAGGCGACAACAGGCAAACCAAGCCTGGGGTCCCCTTCTACGCGTACTTCGGTTATGTAGCAATCAGGCTGGTCCCATCCTTCATTTTTTGCTGCAGAAATACACTCCTCATAGGTTTTGTGCCACGCCAGTCCAGATTTTAACAAACTCCAATCCTTTACCTCGAGACACGGCTTGGCAGGCGAACAACCATACACATGATAACGACCGCGCTTGAAAGATCTTGTTACTCGCGACACGCCCGTCAGGTCGGAAAAGGTTTTTTCGAGTATCACCAATTGTCTACCATTTTTCCTCTCCACAACCATTTGACGGGCGGTTCCCAGTTCACAGCTTAACTCATTGTTGACGGCAAATTTCGTAGGTTTTGTACAGGATAAATATCTTTTGAAACGATCAACAACCCGACTCCATTCTTTTAATGTCATCTTAAAAACCATTTTACGTTTCAACCCTAAATAACCCGCCTTCAGTAATATTTCAAGGTCTGTATTATCAATGTCACCTAAACTCAATGTCAAACCGACTGAAACATCTGATATCTTGGGTGAAGCCATGTTGTTTCGTATGATAACTCAATAGCCAGACATCTATTTATATATATATATATACACGGTAACGTGTGTAGAAATGTCGTCAGAGCTTTTAGTATTGGGCTTCTGCGTTAGAAAATCCTTTGAGCAAGTCGTAAAGCTTAATTATGGTTACTATTAATGAAAACTAGTGAGAAATATACGTGTTGTCAGTTTTCCTTAAACCCGTCAGTACTTGTACCGTACGTCAGTATTTCTGTTAATGGTCAGTAATAATCTTACGGTGAGTATGTGAGTTAATTGGTTAGTATTCCTTACTTTTGTCAGTATGTAAAAAATACGTGAGTAATTAAATAAACGTGAGTTTATCTAAACATATCACTATTGAGGCACGTGCGGGAGAAATTGACGAAAGCGTGACTAATTAAGAAAACGTCACTATTTGAGCTAACGCTCACTATCTGAGTATAACCGCCAGTTACCTTTGATGTGCGTTAGTAATTGGACACGGCGCCAGTAGAGCGTGAAATCGTTAACTATAAACATTTCTGGTGAGTATTGTTACTATAGGTAATTTAACTTCCCGATAAATTGTCGCTACCTTCTGAATAAAATATTAATTATTTATTATTATTCTCGAATCCGAAAATGTTTTATTTTTTTAACAATAATGGATGGTAGTGAACACGGGTATTTTTCGGTTACCGCCGTAGTTTGCAGAATACTGTTTTAAAACATTAACGGGTGTATTTTTCTCCGATTTCCATAACCGCCGTAGTTCGCAGAATACGGGGCAATGTGTAGTTTGTAGAATACGGGGCAATGTGTAATTTGCAGAATAAAGGGCAATGTGTATAGTGTTATTTCATTTACAATTTATATTTATTCTCGTTCATGCAGATTAGCACTTGTTTTGGGACGTGCGGCGCTTTACTATCTGTATGGTTTAAATTGGAATCACAACTAATGGTTAAAAAAGATCACCAACACAAATCTGTTTTCATTAATTTTATTGAAACAGATAACATGATAGCTGATAACACAAATAATGAATTTCAAACATTCGCATACAAGCTGAAATTCTTAGCACTGAAGAATCGTGTGCATACCGGACTGGTATGAGGCATCGCACATCTTGGGTTGTCGCTTATCGTGAAATAGTTCCAAATCTTACTACTTCACGTTAGTTTTATCTAGATCACTGCTGGTATTGTCTGGATACTTAATCATTATGAATAGAAGTATTGGAAAAGGCGGGAAAATATACCGCATGGTTTTCGTGTGAGTAGCATGAAAGATGAAAGGGAGGATATCCCTTTGATGTCACAAGATTGACATTCCAGCTTCTAGATGCCAGTGAAAATTTAGAAATATTTTTGTGATTTCTTTTGTTATGCTAGGCTACTTTAAGAATTTAGATATAATATGTATCAACAAATAATAATTTATGATATAGATCATACTTTATTTATTAATAATATTACAAACAAATAAGTTCCCATTAGATGGTTTATAGTTCTGGAAATGACGAAAGAATGTCACGTGATTGCTCTTCGCTTTGATGTTTCATTCATTGCCGCGTGAACCTATCAGTTCAGACACCTATTATAGACATACAGGTGCCAATCATTTTAGGAATTACATCGGAATCAACACTAGTTACTATCGTACTTATAGTAACTATCGACTATCAACACATGACATATTATAATCTCGACTTTATTTAATGATACAGCAAAAAATTAACGTCCGCTTGACAAGATAGATGGAGTGTATTTGTGATTGCGTAGGAAGCGTGACACAATTTTATTTCTTCAAAAACGCGGCGTTTGTGCTTATAACCGAGGTAGAATAGTACCATGCGTTTCCTGACTAACAGTCACATTCATCTACAAGGATTATTATGCCATTCGAGACATTTCAATGTGTAATAGTATTATATCCACCACTATCGATAATTATATGTATCAGCCGATATTATATGTTGCTGTCAATATTTGATATCGGTAAAACTGATAGGTGTCATATCGGACCATCACTATTAATGTATTTAGGACCTAGAAATTGACCCAAATGGGTCGCAACGCATATAATAATGTAAACTGATTGTATATGAATATATTCATTCACATTGAGTCACTCACCCCGCCCGTTTGACACTTTCCTCTGGTCGGATAAACTAGTGATTTTGCGACATTTTCGAGAAAAAATAAGTTAAAGATATCGTTAGATTTTAACACTAAATCACGTAACAACCATGTCATATATTTGTTAATGTTTAATATTTCGCTCGGTGTTAGAATTTAGAACCTAAGAGAATAGTCCGTACATTAGTAATATAGGTTTTGTATATTAAATCTTTTATGGGATTAAATTCTGTTAATCTCACCACTTAATTAGCACCTTTGTGTTATAGTGCTCAAGAGATTAAGAATGTTGATTGGCTAGGTGTATCACCTCAATAGAGCGTGAAATCATTTTTATATAGTTAAAACTATATAAATTTCTGTTAAGTTTATTGATAAACTGTATCATTAAAAGACAATTTGTTACCGGTGTGACTATTGAACAAAAACTCAAACGACAATTTCGGATATGTAAGTGACAAATTTTAAGAAATAAAAATGCTCTATAAATTTGTTGGAAATCTTTAACAAAAGTTTTGCTATTGTGTTTTCAATTTCTTGAAATTTCCCGTGTTTAGAATTGTCTCAGTTTTGAATATGTAATATAGTGTAGTTATAAATGTGTTTTTTTAGGGGATAATTTTCAATGTTCCTTTAGAAGTATTTCTATCAGCCTTTAGTTTTAATAAAGAATTAATCGCACAGGATATCTACATGAAAAATATCCCAAGATCGAACGTCGGACATGGTTTTACTATTTCAACATTGCATGCAATGTATCAATTATATTTATCGTGTGCTAAATAAAACAATTTCTAAATTATTAATAGAATCTTCTGTGCTCATAATTTTGAATTACTTGAATGAAATTTATTATTTTTCTGTTACGTACGATCAAATAGTATTTTAACATTGTGTATCGTACCTTATTATATGCTATTATTATTTTCATCGTTATTTATATTGTTTCATTGCTATATATATTGTTTAATAGCTATTATTTCTCAAAAGTAAATAGATAATCACACGATTCTTCGGTGTTCAGAATTTCAGCGTTCATGTGTATGAAGTTCAATATTATCTGCTATCATAATTTATTTCAATAAAATTACCGAAAACAGATTTGTGTTGATGCTTGTCTTAAACCATTAGTTCTGATTCCAAATTTACTAATCCTTACTGCGCCACCTACCCCAAAATATGTACCAACCCGCATGTAACGAGAATACATATAAATCGTAATATATATTGCGCCGTATTCTGTATGGGAACCCCGTTGTAAGAACGTGAACGGGTACAGATAATGTGACGAATAAAACCTCGCCACTGAGCATTTAAATTCATATTTATATATGAAGTGGACTCTGTCTCATCCGAACTCTGATCACTGTATTTAGAGATCGATCTATCTAACTATCTTTGGCGTTTTTTTGCAAACTACGGCGGTAAGCGAAATTGCCGACAAATAGTCCCTTTACTCATTGCCACCAATTATGGTTTAAAAAATCTCCTCCGATTCGAGAATATTAATAAATAATTTTAATTTTAATTATTTATTAATATTCTCGAATCGGAGGAGATATTCAGGTTAGTAATACAAATATTATGATCACTTACAGTAACAATACTCGCCAGTATTTTATATAGTTAATGATTTCACGCTCTACTGACGTCAGGTCCAATTTCCGACGCACATCAAAGGTAACTGGCGGTTATACTCGGATAGTGAGCGGTAGCTCAAACAGTGACGTTTTCTAAATTAGTCACGCTTTCGTCAATTTCTCCCGCACGTGCCTCAATAGTGATATGTTTGGATAAACTCACGTTTGTTTAATTACTCACGTTATTTTTACATACTGACAGAAGTAAGGAATACTAACCAATTAACTCACATACTCACCGTATGATTATTACTGACCATTAACAGAAATACTGACGTACGGTACAAGTACTGACGGGTTTAAGGAAAACTGACAACACGTATATTTCTCACTAGTTTTCATTAATAGTAACCATAATTAAGCTTTACTACTTGATCAGAGGATTTTCTAACGCAGAAGCCCAATACTAAAAGCTCTGATGAAATTTCTACACACTATGCACCTTGTAGTGATATATATATATATATATATATATATATATATATATATACAATAAAAAGATATAGAATCAGAAAGTCTTTACTAATAGTTTCATGTGCGATGCACACTCTTCAGAAGACAATTATGAAATGAAATTTGAATATACAAAACATAGTTACGTTAATGACGTCAACATGGTAACAAGACAACAAAACAACAAAAACCGTTAACTGGTGTCGAAAGGAAACACGTGGTGAAAGCTATCACTTAAAGTTTTGTAATAAATGTTTATGAACATGCCTACAGGTTGTTACAAGTTCGTTTCTTCTGTTAAGGGTAGAAAGTTCCGGTTTACAAATTATAAAATATTTTTCCCATAGACATAAGTTGCATCTATTGGACGAGGGGTTGTATGGTAGGGATCGCTTTAAAATTTTCCATTTGATAATGTGGTCGGTGTTTTCTTCCTTTAGTTTCCATATATATTTACTTAATTCTGTGCTGTTTATCATCTTGGGGTTTCTAAAAGAATAGGTATGGTTGTTGAATCTTGTTTTAAAGGGACCCTCTGTTAGACCTACATAAGTTTCATCTTGTTTGTTCTTAGCAGAGACTGTAGCTTGATATATTACGGATTCGGTTAAACATTTATTTTGTAAGGGGCAATCTTGGCGCGTTCTACAATTACATACTTTATTATTTGGATGAGGTTCACTTTTATTCAGGATCGATTTATTGTGGTTATTGATACTTTGTTGGATATTGCTCATAGTGCAGTAACTTATTTTAACGGTGTTCCTGTTGAAAAGTTTATGAAGTTTGTTGGTAGCTGGAAATTCTTCATCTAATAATTTTAGGAACAATTTCCCAACATTTGTCTGCACGTTTTTGCTATATGGGGGGTTAAACCAAATGATGTTTCTCTGTCTTTTTCGGGAATCGGCTTGTTTGCTGCAGTTCGGTGGTACACTCGGGGAGTAGGGGAGTTTGTGTGTATATCCGCTTTTATCCAATGCTGTTTGATATAGGGGGGCAGATTGTCAAATGTTTCTTGATCACTTGATATTTCACTTAAACGTTTGTTTATGGTCACAGGAATATTTTTAAGTATACTTGGGGGATGATTAGACTTTTTGTTTACATATAGGGGGTGTTATTCGGCTTGTTAAATGGGGAATGTTTACCATTTGCGAGATTCAATGTTACATCCAAGAAGTTCACTATGGTTTTGTTTGCTTCAATGGTTATTTTTAATCCGTGTTTATGAAATATGGAGCAGAGATCTTTCTTTATTAGTTCAACCTGTCTTGGTGGTGCTTTAGTGATGCCTAGGCCATCATCTCTGTATAATCCAAAAATATTCCCATGCTTCTCTGTAATTTCATTTAGAAGATAAAGACCAACGAGTTCACATACTTCAGCCCCGTCATGGCTACCCATGGTAATGTCAAACAAATTTGGTGACTGTGTTTTTCCCCATGGTTCGTCACAATTATATAAACAAGATTTTTTTGAGTGTAGTATAATTTTTCGATCATCTTGGTTAATGGTGCAATATTGTGATGCAAAGTCCAGTGCTGAGTTAAGTAAATCTTTTGAAATGGACGGGTAAAAGTCGACAACATCGAATTCGATAAATTTACATTGGTGTTTATTTTCAACGTTGTTGAACCAGTTTAAAACTGATGCTGTGTTCTTCCATTGGTTGAGTTTCAGGATATCTCGGAGCTCAGAATTGAATTTAATTTTTCAAGGATGGTTTTGCTTATTTTTCCGATTTCTGATTTGGTAGGGTTAATAAGTCGACATGTTGGGTTGTTCTGGAAATTAGGTTTGTGGTCTTTTAAAGTAATAAAAGCGTCCTTCTTAGCGGAAACTTTGATTCTATCCTCGAGTTTGAGGTTTGCTGCGATGCTTTTATTTTCGATTTCAATCGCTGAAACAGTGTCCTGACTTATCTTTTTGTAGTTCTTTGTGATGTTATTAATAAGTAATCTGCTGTACGTACCTTTTTCAAATTTGTAGAAGTTAGCTGTTTTATCCGCTGGCACAAGTAGATCATTTGTTCGGTTAATCTTATATTTAATATCAGTTGCAAGGCGTGTTTGGAATTGGCAGTTCACTTCGCGAAATTTTAAATCTTTAATGATAGAAGATAATTGCTTCTCAAAGCTAATCAGTTCAGTTACGGTAGGTGGTGTTTTAGTTGAATTGAATCCAAATGTTTCTTTTTGTTCACCAGTGTTTTCGGGATTCAAGTAGAAAAAAGCCTTCCATCGCATTCTTCTGCACAGTAGTTCCGTTTGCTGTATAAGTTTCCTTGTATATTGTTGTTCACTAGGTATTGGAATGTTCTTGGTAGCATATCCAAAGTTCATTGATTCCATGTTAGTTCAGACGAATGTACAGAGTGCTCGACAAAGAGGGAGCGTAGAAATTAAAATCCGAGTAGTGCACATTTACTGAACACAGAGTGCTCGATGAATAAATCCAGAGCGAATACACAATAATTGTGTATTCGCTCTGGATTTATTCATCGAGCACTCTGTGTTCAGTAAATGTGCACTACTCGGATTTTAATATATATATATATACAGCTCGTTATATTATTGGTTCGCGCAGACCGACCAATAAATAAAACGTTCGACAGAAATTATACACAGGTCTCCGCCTTCGCCAAGCCTACCACACCTAGGGATGGTTCCTCACACGTAAATTATTTTCAACCAACTCTTTGAAGCTAACTTTCAACGCCTACCATTGTTTCAAGTTTAAATGACATCCCTTTCGGGTAGGTTTTGGCATTCGTTCCTCTTCACACCATCAAAATTTACGAATGTTGACTCCAGGGTATTTGTTGTCAATCGTTACGTACACGTCATTACCAATATGCACTGATTTTTTTACAATGTTTTTTTGTAAATACTCATCTATCTCCGAGGCAGTGTTCATCAACGTTTGCCATTGCCACTCAAAAAACTTGATACCATTGGGAGTTGGATATCTATCACTCTTAATACCATAACCATACAACCTCATGTGATAACACACAGCTTCTTGCCAAATACATTTTACAACCAAATAATCATTTCCAATATCCTTTCGATACAAGTCGATACGCATGATGTTAACTTCTTGTTCAACTTCATAAAACAATTCTACATTTGACAGTGTAGTCACTCACTTTCATACGTAGATTTTCGAAACTTAGAACCAAAATTTAAATAACCACAAATATGTAGATTAAAACTATTGGCTTAGTACAAAACCGACAAAATCACCTGTCAATTTTAATAGCGGAGGTCATTATCCCTTAACTCTGTATCTATATGTGACCTGAACTCAACGTGAACCCTATACACCTGGCTATAAAGAGAAATATCTCCCCCACCCCACATACCAATAAACAATTCGTGGACCCCATACCCTTGTTACAAAAGTCAAACAAGATCAAAGAATAAACACCTGCACATTATAACAATACCTGTTTTATTATTCATAACCTCGTACAGTCAATAATAACCATATTCAAGCTATAAATAGAATGCCTGTGGAATGCCAAACTCTGACGTCACACCTTTGGAATGTCTGGAATTTCAAAAATGCTCCAGAACGCCGTCCCTACTACTAACGTCTTACTGGGCTAATATAGACGGACATACGCCATACGAAATTTTGCCCAGGCAGAAGTACTATGCCTACTCTTATATCGAATTCTAATTGACAATGTATATACGGGACTTCAACAATTTTCGTCCCATCCTAACGACTAGTCAACTGTCTTTCCTGCACCACTGACAAGGCTAAACCTGACCGATAATGCCGAGGAACTTTCACTGCCAACACAAAGATCAAACGCGCGACCCCCAGACAAGCGAGCCAGCGTCTAACCCAATTGGCCACCGTGGCTCAGTTTGGTACATAACAGTAGAACTGCACATCATTTCACCTATAGCTTACGCAGAAAAACGTGTTTAACTGCACCTCTCTTAAACCAGCATAAGAGTTTACAACGGCTCCCACACCCAAACTTGTTTACTCGAGACCTTCGTTCATTTTGTTTGGCACTACACGTGTTCTCTCTCTCTCTCTTCTCCCTATCTCTCTCTCACTCTCTCTCTCTCCTATAGATACATTCTCGCGTATAAACTGGGTGATTTGATGATGCTATGTTTGGACTAAAAACCTATTCAAACTAATTAATTTTATAATAATTTTGCTGTTTCAAATCATTCTCAAAACTGCAAAACATTGTAATTGCCAAGGACACCCTGTTATAATAATCAATCAAAAGAGACCATCTTTGCTTCACGTGACTTGCACTCTCGGTACATATAGCAACGCATGTGAAGTCGGGGGAGAATTCATTGCATACACAAGACAATATTGTATTTAATAGCTGACTGTTTACTACAAATATCGAATCCTCATCAAATTTTCGGATTATCCACTGTCCTTGATTTTTATCTCAGAAAGTGTTGTACGTCTAACTCTTCATAAAGTTTATCAACATGTACACCAAGGTCTCTGCGTGTGACCTTCGACCTCACGCGTGCAAATATTCCTAATCGTTGGGCTGTCGATTAAGGAAACACTTATAGTTTTGTCCTGTATACGCCGCTCCATGAGTGTTTGTCAGGGAACCCAGTATTTGTCTAGTAAGATTGGACATCTCTACTTTCCATATATACCAAAATTGACATATTTTGTTATTGGAAATAACCACCCGATAAATACTTTTCTTGGAACCTATTTTTAAACCCTACTGGGAAGCCATTTAAACATCTTGAACACCTGCTGCAGTGTTCTGTGTGCAATGTGAGGGTTGCGGATTTTGTCCAAACATGAGCAGGGATTTCGCCTTTTTTATCGCCTAAACATATACCGAAATATGAGCAGCGATTTCGCATTGCCTTTTCCAAATTTCAAACACCACGTATACTTACTTGGAATCCATTGTGAAACATTGAGATTCTGATTTAGTCCCGAAATGGCCTACTTTGTGTCGAGTGGACGTTAAACCTCATTTCCCTCTCTTGTTCTTCTGAGACGTCAGTATTTACAGCATGCCTCGCTTACCATTGTGTGTGATGAACTAATTGATATTCTGGTATAAATATTTAAAAATATTATTAATGGAATTTGTGTATGCGATGCTTTAGGTTTGGCGTGTCTGTATCTGGTTGACTTAAGGATTTGATTATTTCTTTATAGAATCCCAACAGATACGACTAGTTGGGGGATCTTGGCCACTCCAAGGAAGAGTTGAAGTGTTTCATGATAATAAATGGGGTACAGTCTGTGACGATCACTGGGGTGATAGAGAGGCGTCGGTGGTATGTCGACAACTTGGATTTAGCCCGTAAATATAATTCAATATAATTAAAGATATATTTTCTCGGTAGATGCGACCCCTTACTATTCTACATTACATTGAGATATTAATGGCCACACGTAAAAAGACTACTTAATGTTATCATATATAATTGTTGGCGGTATCACTTTAGCGGAAGTTAAACAAAGCTATTTCACACTCGCAAAACGAATGATGCGTCTACAAATTCTGAAATGATTTGGTATCACATCAACGGCTTTACCCATGTTCGTTAAACATGGTAATTTGGATTCCTAATAATCTTATCTTTGGGTCTGGTTTGTGTTATTCCTCTGGTATTCATTGTCGGGTATAGATGGAGAGGGAGCCTGGGCTTTTCCACTTTCGAGTCCTAGCTTAATCCCACACGAATAGATGAAGATTGAGCAGAGGGTTGTTTCGAATATTTAAGACTACAATGCGTGTCCGAAAGATTTACACAATTTAGAGTTTGGATTTATAAATTTTGAAAAAAATCTAATTCCAGACTCTTTATTTTGTTTTAGAACCGGGGCAGTTGGGCTCTCCGAATCCAAGTTTGGACAAGGTACTGGTAAAATTTGGTTAGATGATGTTGACTGTCAAGTATCTGATATGACACTAGCTGAATGTTCCCATGCTGGCTGGGGAGAAGGCAATTGTGATCATACCGAAGACGCGTCGGTGATTTGTAAAGGTAGGTCTAACTTAAAATGATGTATACGGAAGCCCATAAGGGTCAATCAAATGACTACAAGATAGCCATTTTTTATACCTATCTTGCAAGAGAGAGAGAGAGAGAGAGAGAATGGGGGGGGTAACGTCCACTCGACACAAACTAGGTCATTTCGGGACTAACATGTCGTTTAATTTTATTTCAATAATAAGCTTGCGCGTACGGGTCTTTAGTAGTAGGATGGGGGTTGGGATGACCGACTGGTTAGCACGTGCGCGCTGTACCATAAAGTCTGTCATTGAGAGAGGGAGATAAATGGGTTTAACGTCCACTCGACACGAAGTAGGTCATTTTGGGACTAACATGTGGTTTAATTTCATTTCAATCAATCGCTTGCGGGTAGGGGTCTTTAGTAGTCGGGGTGGAGGTTGGATGGCCGAATGGTTAGCACGTGCGCGCTGTATCATAAAGCCTGCCATAGAGTCAACTGACGTAGTTCCGAATCGCCGCTGTACGTGACAACGAGTAGGGTCGCCTTTCCAGCATCGTGGGTTTTCTCCTGTTTCCTCCTACTGCTAAAGACCCCTACGCGTATTGAAATGAAATTAACCCATATGTTAGTCCCGAAATGACCTAGTTTGTGTCAAGTGGACGTTAAACCACATTGAACGTCAGCTGACCACTAGGGCCCGTCGTCAGTCCGACTTAGGTTTGGGTATGCAAACCCATCGGGTCCAAAACATCCCATCACGTAGGGACGTCCGAATACCGGTAATCCTCTGAATGATCACATATGAACCCCGTCCACAGAGTAGGACACACTTTTCGTCCACCTAGGGTCACATCATAATATACTATTCAAAAAAGTAGGGGATATTTGATTTTTAAGTGTTATTAAAGTCACCTAGTGAAACTGACGAAGAAACAAATGACAAAATGAAATGAAGTTCACATTCATCGATTTATTCCAAATGATCGTAAGGCTCAGACTGACCATTATAAGGGTAAAATGATACCCGGGGTCAAACAGCAAAGTTACCACAGCATCACAACAAAGTCAGTAACGGGTAAATCCTCCTCTGTTTGCCAAGCAAGCATTGATCCGACGTGGCATACTCCCAATGAGACGTCTAAGGTCGTTTTGGTCCAGATTGTCCCATTCCTACAACGCAGCAGCAAGTTCTTGGACATTGGCAGGACGTTGTTGACGTTGACGTAACCTCTGGCCAAGCATGTCCCAGACATGCTCGGTGGGGGAGAGGTCGGGACTCAGTGCTGGCCAAGGTAATGTGGTGATGTTCTGTTGTTGGAGGTAATCTGTAACGATCCTGGCCCTGTGACATCTTGCGTTGTCATCCTGGAAGATGAAACGGCGGCCATGACGTCGTGCGAACGGCAAAACATGGACTGACAAGATGTTGTCCCGGTAGTACTGGCCTGCAACACGCCCTGCAACAACATGTAAAGCCGTTCTTCCAGCAACAGTGATGCCTCCCCACACCAAACAGAACCACCCCCAAATCGATCATGTCTGATGACGTTAAAGTCTTGGAAACGCTCGTTTCGACGACGCTACACCCTCCTACGTCTGTCCAAAAAATCAACAGTGAACCTTGACTCATCTGAAAACATCACATTGCTCCAGCGTCGATTATCCCAGTGTTGACGATCCCTACAACAACGACGTACTGCCTGAATGTGATGATCTCTCAAACAAGGGATCACGCGAGGACGTCGGGCGCGAAGGTGACCCATATGCAGTCGATTCCGAATCGTCTGACCACCCACTCTCACACCAGTGTCTGTTTGAAGACGAGCGCTGATCTGATTTGCTGTGATGGCATGATTTCTCAAGGCCAAGGTACGGATAAATCGATCCTGGGCTTGAGTTGTCGCCCTTCGTCGACCTGAGCGTGGTCTGTCCTGTACAGATTGTGTATCACGGTATCTGGACCATAGCCTGCTTATGACAGACTGAGAAACATTCATCGTCCGCGCCACAACCGCCTGTGTTGTGCCGATCTGTAGCATGCCAAGAGCACGTAACCTTTCATTTTAGGTAAGCCGACGCATATCAAAATTTATTTTCTGGTCACTAAAACAATTAAACTGATGTTTCCACCCACCCTGGAATTCAATGCCACAATGACTGTAACATTCAAAGTCAGAGTCGTGCAAATCTTGGGTTGGACCCCCCATGATGATCCCAAGCATCACCTGCATTCCATGCGGTAGCTATTGGTGCGTTTGGGCGTCGCATGTAACTGGAAATGTTTCTTCTGTTAGGTTCTATAGTGACTTTTTTCGTAGTCATTTGCATATTTTAGTATTATGCCCCCAAAATGAAATATCCCCTACTTTTTTTGAATAGTATATCTAGGGTATCAATCTCACAAACGACTAAGTGTTTCAGATTCATCAAGTATTTCACTTACCGTTTCAGTTTCACTTAGTGTCCCACATTCACTTACGATTTTGAAATAACTCATAGTATTGCGATCAGATATAAAAGCGATCACTTTAGCTTCAAGGCGAATTTTGGTTATTTATTTCGTCAAATAATGACTGTAACATTCAAAGTCAGAGTCGTGCAAATCTTGGGTTGGACCCCCATGATGATCCCAAGCATCACCTGCATTCCATGCGGTAGCTATTGGTGCGTTTGGGCGTCACATGTAACTGGAAATGTTTCTTCTGTTAGGTTCTATAGTGACTTTTTTCGTAGTCATTTGCATATTTTAGTATTATGCCCCCAAAATGAAATATCCCCTACTTTTTTTGAATAGTATATCTAGGGTATCAATCTCACAAACGACTAAGTGTTTCAGATTCATCAAGTATTTCACTTACCGTTTCAGTTTCACTTAGTGTCTCACATTTACTTACGATTTTAAAATAACTCATAGTATTGCGATCAGATATAAAAGCGATCACTTTAGCTTCAAGAGGAAATTTTGGTTATTTATTTCGTCAAATAAGATTATAACTTATCCGTAGCCCAGTCAGCGCATAGCTTAACTCTTTTAGCTAGTATTTTTTGTTTGTTTGTCCGTAGACGTTGCCTTGGTTGGTGGATCAAACGCTATGGAAGGACGAGTGCAGATATTGTACAACGGCTCATTTAGAAGAGTTTGTAGGGATGGTTTTGGTCAAGAAGAAGCCCTAGTAGTGTGTCGTCATTTAGGATTTAACAGGTATTGTTGTTTTATGATATACAGCGTGTACGCCACTGGTATAAATACAGGAATTCATTACACACGGGTGTTTCTAAACGCATTCATAACAAAACAGTTTAAAAACAAATATGTTTTTGAAACAAATATGTTTTTTAGTTTGTCTTAAAGCTCTGGATGGAAGAGGGCCTATGAAGAGTTTTTGGAAGATCATTCCACATTTTAGCTGCTCTGACGGAGAAAGCATATTCACCAGGACGTTTGTTATATTTAGGAATCATCATTATGCTACGATCACTTAAATAACGAAGGTTGGGTCATCGGGTAGTATAGAAACCAAAGAGTTCTTTCAAATAACTGGGTGCAGTGTCAGAATAAATTGATTTAAATTGAACCCTCGTTCGAACATGAAGGCAATGAAGTTTCTGTAACTTGGCTGATATATGATCAAATTTTCGCGTTCTTGTTATGAGACGTGCAACATCCAATGTTATCTACGGTATAGAGTGTACAATCTGCGGGCTCGTTTATGTTGGCGAAACTAAAGGACCTTTACATATACGCATTAACGGTCGTCGTCACAGCATTAATAAGGGTAGTAACCAGATTCTTTATAGTCATTTTAACCAACCTGACCACTCTATACTATCAATGAGAGTGTCTATATTAGAGAAGATTTACCACCAAACTAACAGCCCTACTCTGAGTACTCCATTTCGTAGAAGCCGAGAGGAATATTGGATACGTACATTAGGTACTGCCACCCCTTACGGGTACAATGATAATGTCGCTAGTATTGGAAATCTGTCTAGCCCTGCATGTAGCAATGTTAATGTCATGACGTTATTCCCAAAGTTTCGTCGTCGAAAACGCAGTCATGGACATCGTCGCTACACACCACCCAAGCTTAACACTATTTCATTGGATGCCCTTTTGGAAATTATCCAAGAACCACTAGGGCCACACCATATTCGTACTAAATTATATTCTATTCCACTTACTATTTTGAAATTACTTAAATCTGAATGTTTGGATTCAAATTGTACTGATCCTGCATCCATTGAATACAGGGTTGTGTCCATTGTTCTTGACATTGCCCGTCGTCGTTTGGACGTTGTGACTGAGCCCGATGCATCTAACACCAACAGTTCATTTCTAAAACTGAAATTTGCTAATAAAGGCATTGATGCTATCGGGTTAAGCCAAATATTACACCATAAGCATGTCACAGCACACATCCCTCCTTACTTCAAAACTGTTACTGTTCCAAGGATGTCTTATACTTATACTAAACCCATTGCACCCAAGATATTTAATTACAGAAACGCATTATCTGACATCAATGCAAAAGACTTGTATGATAACCCTCCGCCCTGTTCTTGCTCTACGTCGTCCTTCCTTTACCAGCCAGCTGGACATGTGGTTACTGGTGATTTGAATATAGTCCAGAATAATAAGTTGCGTGAAATTCTGTCTAAAGGACCCAAATACCGGCAACCGCAACCATTTTCATGGGATCAAAATTTCAAACTTATTATGGATGCCGTAGAGGACTACGCTAGATCATGGGCCAAGAGGGAAGATGTTATCATCGATACCCTCTCAGATTGGACTAAGTCTATTAGTCGTTTACGGAAACGAAGAACTTACATGCAACGTTTGTTAGTTGACACAAGGCCTAAATCTATTTTCAATGATGTTAGCATTATTGAAAATCTCAACGCCTTACATGACAAGTATATCATTGTTCCGGCTGACAAAGCGTCCAATAACATAGTGTTTATATGTAAACGATACTATTATGACTGTCTGTTCAAAGAACTTGGTTTTGGGACATCAGTTGACAGTGCTACGTATAAACATACTACACTTAGTAAGGATGAAATTATATCCAATCACAAATCTGTACTAACTTCATTTGGTACTCCATGTGGAGATACCTATACAGATCTGCCCTTGTTATATTGGATACCTAAACTACATAAAAATCCCTACAAGCAACGTTTTATAGCAGGTTCATCCCGTTGTTCCACAAAACCAATTTCTAAAGTATTGACATCTATATTAACGGCAGTTAAAGAAGGTATCCAAAAATACTGTGACAAAATATACTCTCGTAGTGGTATTAATCAGATGTGGATATTAAAAAATTCCAAAGAATTACTTGATGGTTTACAATCGAGATCACTTGCTTCAGTCTCCTCTATACAAACTTTTGACTTTTCTACATTGTACACGAAAATTCCCCATAGTAAATTAAAAGCTCGATTAAAAGACACTATTCACAGTGTCTTTTCATCAAAATCAGGAACTACTAGATATCAATATCTAGTTGTTAATTACAATTCCACATATTTTGTCAAGAACCATAGTGATTCAAAAAATAAATTCTCCGCCAACAAGATAATTCAGATGTTGGATTTTTTAATTGATAATATCTTTGTTGAATTTGGAGGGGAAATATATCAGCAAGTGGTAGGTATCCCCATGGGTACCAACTGTGCACCTTTGCTTGCTGATTTATTTCTCTATTCGTACGAAGCCGATTACATACAGGCACTCGTAAAAACTAATAAACGATTAGTCAGACATTTTAATTTCACTTATCGATATATCGATGATGTTCAATCACTGAACAATCCAAAATTTAGTGATTACATAGAATTCATATATCCTGATGAGCTCGAAATTACAAACACTACTGACAGTGACAATCACGCTTCCTACTTGGATCTGCGTCTCGATTTTGACAATTGCCAAAAACTTAGTGTTAAATTGTACGATAAACGTGATGACTTTGAATTCCGATCGTTAACTTTCCATTTATTAGTAGTAACATTCCAATATCACCAGCTTATGGCGTGTTTGTGTCTCAGCTAAGACGTTACACGAGAGCTTGTTCCTTTTATTCTGATTTTTTAAATAGATCGAGGCATTTGTCATCTAGGCTTCAACTACAGGGATACTTGCGCATTAAACTCATTAAAACCTTTAAAAAGTTTTATGGACGTCATATTGACTTGATTGGTAAATATAACATGTCTCTCTCGGCTATTATTCAAGATATATTTTATTGACTCGTAAAATATTATCTTCCTAATTATGTCTGTCTATTACATCGTTAACACTGTTCACCACGTGCATTTTGTATACCGATAGTCCATTGGCCAATCATGCTATTTCATTGAGATTTCGTCTAATAGTTTGGATGCAGCGATGGCGGGTGTGGCGCCAGGCAGGGTAAGCTTACTCTTCCGGACACCTGTTACCACTGTTTGTCGTGTATTTTGTCGTGTATCAGTCCATCTGCTGATTACACTATTTTGCCTCGACCGTTTTTATTGGACTTCGAATTTTGACTAATGGTTTGGATTGTTCGTACTTGGTTTTATTTTATTGTTTGGCGCAATTTGTAGACTGTTTTAAGCTGTTTCTGGTGCTCCAAATAGAAGAGAATTTGCATAGTCCAAATGCGATGTCACTAATGCTTTAGCAACACCCTGGAAAGCATCTGTATTATTAGCGCGTTTTCTCGAAATGGGGACATGAGTTCATCGGTCACATAGCCAAGATTTTTATCCTGCTTCTTCTGATATAGAGAGCAATCACCAATCTGTATGGAATCCATTTTAAACAGTTAACTGAGTTGTGATTTTGATGATATGACAAGAAATTCGGATGGGTCATCGTTAAGTTTTAGCCTATTTCTGGTCATCCATCCTCGAATACCATTAAGAAGCAAGATAGCTGTTGTGTTGAAAGTAGTCATATATTTGGGTGTCATCAGCAAAGCCGTGGTTGTGTACCCAATGTCTTCTTATGATTTGACCAAGTAGAGGTCCCAATACAGATCCATGTGGAACACCTATCCTTACGGCACAGGGTTGAGACACAGACCTATTGTGTTCTATCACACAAATCTGTTATTTGCACCTGTTGTCTTCTATCTTGACTTTATCCATGACAGTGCGATGCCGCAGATTTCAGCCTTTGAAATAAAATACTTTGATCTATAGTATCAAAAGCAGCACTGAGATCCAAAGGTACTAGGTGCGCGGCTAGATTCTCATCCAGGTCAATATCGTTTTTAATTTTTAGTAGACCGGTCTCTGTGCTGTGACCTCGTTTGTAAGCAGATTGATTGAAGCGATTCGTGTAAATAATTTTCTGACAGATGATTTTAAATTTGAGAAGCAATCACTCTTTCATTAACCTTGCCGATGAATGGTAAGATGGAAATAAGATCAAGGTTGGATTGCTTCACCAAAGCTGAAATCAGATAGGACTTTAAGCATATCGGAACAGTGTTGTTACACCATTCCACATTCACAGTTTTAACACTTTAGTGACAAAACACCTACTTAATGTCTATTGCCTGATTACTAACAGTATTAACTAACTAATACACATTATGTATATAATCTGACGAATTTGATCTATTAGTGTTGTTTATTTGCATTTATATAACAGTTATTTGTTGCTTAATGTTACAGTGATACCGATGTCGTCATATTTAATTAGTTTCATCACATTTGTTTTGTTTTTTTTTATTAAATTGTCATTAGGTTTGCATTTCGATATGATATTCCTTTACTTAAGAACGGGATACTGGTGTTAATATTATGATCTCCACGTTGTGATTCAGTTTTCCAATAAATATTGGTGGTAGTGATCCTGATATGGATATCAATTTTTTATAATCTCCATTGTGTATATCATCTGTTTATTTAATATCGATGGTAGTGATTTGATATTGATGTTAATGGTATAATCTCTGTTTTACATCTGTTTATTTAACAGTGATGAGCTTGATCCTGCTTTTAATGTTGATTTTGGTAAAAGGTCGGGCCCTGGTCTGGTAGCTAAGATTGATTGTAAAGGAACCGAGTCATCACTAACTGATTGCAAGGTTCCAGAATTTACATTCGGAGAATGCAGTGACAACCATGACGCTTCGGTGAATTGTAAATGTAAGTCTATATTTAGATTCAAATATGTGTCTGTATGTCCACTATGAATTGGTTTTCTTTTTTTTACAACGTGCGGTAACAGAGTGGGAGAAATGGGATTTGGTTTAACGTACACTCGACACAAACTAGGTCATTTTCAATAATTCGCTCGTGCGAAAGGGTCTTTAACAGTAGGAGGAAACAGGAGAACCCGGAGAAAACCAATGAAGTTGGACAGGCGACCCTACTCATTGTCAAGCACAACCGTGAAATAGAAACCACACCAGTTGACTCAATCGCAGATCTTTTGGTAACCATTCGGCCACCATATCTCCCTCGGTAGCATTTTCGGTGATTTATTGAGTTGGTTTCACACACTATAACTTTGGTAAGAAGTATTACGGGGGATGAACCTAGGTGTATATTTTCATTGACAAAGTTTGATAGTGAACATTTTTAGCTTAGGATGAAATTTAATTTGATTGCCCGATACTTTATAATAAAGTAAATGTTCAAATAATTACTGAGTTTCAATATTTGCCAGATAGTGCATTATTTATTAGCTTTTGTTGTCCACTCGCTATTTCAGTTGTTCCACTGCGACTAGTAAATGGATCAGGTCCACACGAAGGAAGGGTGGAGGTTCGTCTTGAAGGAGAATGGAAAACAGTTTGTGATGATTATTTGAATGACAAGGGGGCATCTGTGGTTTGTAGACAACTAGGATATAGTGGGTAAATATATCACGTATAGTAATATACCATTCTTAATACAGTAACGGATGCTTAAATTAATTTATAATAAATGTTAATGTATGTATTTGTACGAATTAGTGCATGAATATATAGTTACTGTAGATTAACCCTGTGTATGTTTGTGTGCATTGAATAGTTGGTTATAAAACATCACATACGTTTAACCATGTTTTAGGACAGGAGCAATAAGTAAAGGTGACGCCTACTTTGGACAGGGGAGAGGCAACATAGTAATCGTACAGTGCAATGGAAAGGAGGAGTATTTGACTGACTGTACATATAGCCGTGCCAGATATTGTGGTCATAAAGAAGACGCTTCTGTAATATGTAATGGTGAGATTGCAATCTGATTAAAATTCAGATCCATATTTCATTTTTTTATACTTTCGACCCTATAACGTCACACATTGATTAATCAAATCCTGCAGTTCCGTGCATCAAATCCTGTAAAATAAACGTATATTCAACGTCTTCATCTGCTGTTTTATCCTGCAGTTCCGTGCATCAAAGCCTGTAAAATATACGCATTTTCAACTTCTTCATCTGCTGTTTAAAGAGTTATTTCTCCAAGCGTCCCCATCAGTACCTGGACTCTAATTTCTGTTACCTTTCCATTTGTATTTCAGAAACATCCAAAATTACCACAACAACAACTCGTGGAACAACAACTACAACTCGCCTTACAACAATCACCACTAGTCCTACAACAACAGCCACTATCCCAACAACTACCACCACTATCCCGTCAACAACCACTACTACTCCGGTAACAACCACTACTATTCCGACAAAAACCACCACTATCCCCTCAACAACTACTACTATTCCGACAACTACCAGTATTCCGACAACAACCACCACTCGCCTTACAACAACTACCAGTATCCCAACAACAACTACCACTATCCCAACAACAACAACTACCACTACCCCAACAACAACCACCACCACTGCACCAACAACAACTACCACTATCCCAACAACAACAACCACCACTGCACCAACAACAACTACCACTATCCCAACAACAACAACTACTCCTGCACCAACAACTACCACTATCCCAACAACAACAACTACCACCACTATCCCGTCAACAACCACTACAACTCCGGTAACAACCACTACTATTCCGACAACAACCACCACTATCCCCTCAACAGCTACTACTATTCCGACAACTACCAGTATTCCGACAACAACCACCACTCACCTTACAACAACTACCAGTATCCCAACAACAACTACCACTATCCCAACAACAACTACCACTACCCCAACAACAACCACCACCACTGCACCAACAACAACTACCACTATCCCAACAACAACAACCACCACTGCACCAACAACAACTACCACTATCCCAACAACAAAAACTATCCCAACAACAACAACTACCACTATCCCAACAACTACTAATACTATCCCAACAACTACTAATACTATCCCAACAACAACCACCACCACTGCGCCAACAACAACTACCACTATCCGAACAACAACAACTACCATTTTTCCAACAACAACTACTACTATCCCAACAACAACTACTACTGCACCAACAACTACCACTATCCCATCAACTACTACTACTATCCCAACAACTACTACTACTATCCAAACAACAACAACCACCACTGTGCCAACAACAACTACCACTATCCCAACAACAACAACTACCATTTTCCCAAAAACAACTACTACTATCCCAACAACAACTACTACTGCACCAACAACTGCCACTATCCCAACAACAACAACTACTACCCAAGCAACATTAACCACTATCCAACTAACCACCAAGGCTCTGATTACAAGAACTGCTACCTCCACAACTCCACAACAATCTATAACTATTCCTGCAACAACTATCACGACTCTGGATTCATTTACAAAATCGTCTACCATTCCCCAAGATGTACCAGGTAACGATCTTATTTTTAACACCAACTTGTGAATCAATTATGGTTTTTTTTTCTAATCGTTTCCCCCCACTGTTAAAGACCCTTAACAAAATTATAGGGTGGCTTTGACAGAACCAATCTGATTTAAAATCAGATCGTTTCGTTTTGTATAGTTCAAAATTTCGTTTCACTACAAACGGATCTGGTTAATGTGAGGGATTAGTCAACGAAGTCTGTTACAGCGATTTCTTGTTGCATTTGGCACGAAACTGTGGGTAAACCACAAGAAATGTTAACGCTGGTTGATTAATCAATGCATGGTGTCATATTGTCAAACGCCGCTCGTATGACCTCTGACGCGAACTACAATTACAACCAGTCAGGTATTCGTGTAGTGTAGGACATCGAAAGTAAAACAAAACGAAACGAAATATAAATCTAGATTGACATGGTGGGTGACTTTTTGTTTGGTTATTTCAGTAGGCTCTCCACCAAATTGCAAACCTGGGGTCCATGGATTTGAATACAATATAAAAACAGCCGATCCACGCGGTGATATTCTGTGTTTGGATATTGGTTCATTTGATAGCAGTTCATGGTGTTCTGACGATGAGGATTCTTTAATATTTAGTATCGACGAAGATCCATTTGGTTTCTTTAATTTGTTTGAACTTGAAATAAATAAAGAAATGCCGAAGTCATGTTTGCAACTTAAAGCGCCAGATCGGATACAAGTAGCTAAAGCACGGGTAAGTATGATTAACGTGTGGGTGTTTTATAAATGTTGGAGTAATACATCTAGATTGAAGTCTATTAGAAAAGTACATCAATATAAACATACCTGGGGCCAGACGAAAGAAGGTAATGGGGCGCTGTGCATCAAGGTTTCTGCACCCCTCTCAAATGTAAATACTCATAATCATAATGCCCAAGCAGTGTCACCAAACATATACCGATATAAATATCGAGCCCCCCCCCCCGATCCCTACCCCTCTCCAAAGGGTTCTTGTTCCTTTAGAATTTAAGCGTTGCCAAGCCCCTGGAGCACATAAATTCATTGTCGGATCTGAGGTACAAAACAGCTGTAAATTGGCATAACATATTTATGCAGTTTTAAGTAGCTAAGTTTGGTGTTGTTATTGAAAACACGAATTATATGTTTATTTAAATCAACATTGTTGTTGTTATTCTTCTGGGAAAAGATGGCCTTCTGTCTTCTGATATCCAATATTTAAGACAAAATAAGCTTTTTACCATTGGTACACGAATCGTATACAATAATGCGTTTCAGCGTCATTCGTAACAAGGGACTCGAGGAACGCGGCTAGACATATTCCAGAAGTCATGTCAAACGGTGATATCATATTCTTATCTGGAGATCATGCGCAATAAATACTAACGATGTAGACTGGAATAGCCAAACGCTAGAGATTGCCATTCGATTATGACTTCTGACGTATTTCGCCGAACATAAGTGATTAAATTTTACAGTAAAAACAGACAATGTATGATGTCATATTGTCAAACATCGCTCGTATGACCACTGACGCGATCTCCAATTACAATTTCTAGGTCCCAAATATTAGTTGGGTACGAGACTTGAAATCCGTGACCAATTTGCGGGGAAGTTGTTTTGAAGGTGGTTTCTGTATGAAAAAAACCTGCTGAAGCGATTAAGCTTGGGTGCCTCTCTCTAAAATGCTGGCGGAAGCCGCTAGAGGGCCAAATTCAAAATGGTGGTCAGATGTGGCGGGAAAATATAAAATTATGTAATATAGGCTTCTGATGTGTCTATTCGTATGTTTGAACGGTCTCTGAATCGAAATATTGCAATCAAAAATCCAGCCAGCCACTAGGTTTGCCAATATGGCCGAAAAATCCAAGATGGCCACCATTTGTGGCCTGGGAAATAGTTTCGGGTTGATGTCTTCAATTTTGATGAATTTGTGTCGATAGATGGCAACCAGCAATAATACTCACCGATATTTATCAACGGAAGAGTGTTTGATCTCAGACTTTCAGTAATTAAGCATTAAATAAGTCTGAAAAAAAATAAAGACAAGACACAACTATCGTTATGCGAACAGTTGTTTTATTGATAGCTCGACGATGAACTTAACTACCTAAAATCGGAAGGATGAGGAGGATGCCGCTATTGCAGTTATTTTCCTTGCTGGTGCTCATCTCAGAAGACAACATTGTCACGGTCGTATTTCATTATAGTATCACTATCGGTCGCCCAAATTCTGCTATCTTCGTCTAAACTAATTACCTGCAATATATTACGACTCGCCCAAACTTTCTACCTGCAATGCACGTGCATACGGGTAGTATATAAGCCGGCCAATCGGGCTTGTTGGGAGATGAATTATGACAGTGCTACTGAGAACTCGATACTGCAAACAGGTACTTGGGTGAGTGAAATTATACTTTTAACTTTGTTGTCTTAGGTTCCTCTGTTCTACTCATCGTTGTATATTTTAGTATGAGTAAATAAGTTAGTATGAGTAAATTTATGTACTAATGTTGACTAATTTTACAGGTTCCCTTTGGATACCTACTGATTGTTCCTGGAATGGTATCGTCGTTAAATAGTCGCCGATAAATGGTATCGTCGTTGAATAGTAGCCGATACATGTATCGTCGTTGAATAGTAGCCGATACATGGTATCGTCGTTGAACAGTAGAAGATACATGGCATCGTCGTTGAATATTCGCCGATACATGGTATCGTCGTTGAATAGTCGCCGATACATGGTATCGCCATTGAATAGTCGCCGATACATGGTATCGCCGTTGAATAGTCGCCGATACATGGTATCGCCATTGAATAGCAGCCGATACATGGTATCGTCGTTGAATAGCAGCTGATACATGGTATCGTCGTTGAATAGCAGCCGATACATGGTATCGTCGTTGAATAGCAGCCGATACATGGTTTCGTCGTTGAATTGTAGCCGATAAATGGTATCCTCATAGTACGGTCTTGCCGATGGGTGGATGGTTTCTTCTTGGAATGGTATCGTCTAAGAATAGTCGCCGATAAATGGTATCGTCGACTGTTTGTTCCTGGAATGGTATCGTCGATGACTGGTCGCCGATAAATGGTATCGTCGACATTTTGTAACGTCATAATTAATTTAGTGCGCGCACTCGAGAAAGAATTGTTATGTTGTACATGTATGTACTATATAAACTGATTTTATTTTTAAATCTTGGTTTTCTTTATTCCCCAAAGCGGTCACGCCTCGCCCATCCTGTGACAAACATGTCTTCAGACAACGCCCACGGTGCTGGGCCCGGCCAATTTTAGAACTCGCAATGAAGTGGCCTTGAAACAGACCGGGAGATGCATCTCCATACAATATCGTACTGGTAATTGCGTGTTCCCTCTTGTGTAGCTGAAAAAGAATTGTTCATTGTCTTTGTTCCCGATCACAAGACCACATGTTCCGTGTGCGAGGCCACATGTTCCCTGGGTACAACCTGTGGGAACAAGCACATTAAAAAAACAAAGGTTCAAGAGAACACGCCACAAGTGAACAGCTTATGGATACAGGGCCTTACATGGGTCCATTATTAAGCGTTGATTAAATTAAAATCGAAATCAGTTGACTATCAGATGATAAATCTCGGTGAGTATTATTGTTGGTTGCCATCTATCGATACATTTATCAAAATTGAAGACATCAACCCCGAAACTAATTCCCAGGGCACAAATGGTGACCATCTTGGATCCTTCTGCCATATTGGCAAAACTAGTGGCTGGATTGATTTTTGATTGCAATATTTCGATTCAGAGACCCCTAAAACATGCGAATAGACACATCAGAAGCCTATATTACATAATTTTATATTTTCCCGCCACATCTGACCACCATTTTGAATTTGGTTCTCTAGCGACTTCCGCCAGCATTTTAGAGAGAGGCACCCAAGCTTAATCGCTTCAGCAGGTTTTTTTCATATAGAAACCACCCTCAAAACAACTTCCCCGCAAATTGGTCACGGATTTTAGGTCTCGTACCCAACTATATTAGCGATTTATCTCCGTTAAGTTGTCTAGAAAAGGACCTTAATAACGAACATGGATAATTAAGTCGGATTAATCCCTACATATTTTTACAGCTTACCATAATAGCAAAGGAAGATTCTTCACAGGGTCGAACAACAACCCTAAGCATTATAATAACATTTAATCGGCCACCAACAGTGACACACAGAATTATCATCTGGATTGCAAATATTGCTAAACTTGGCGCACTTGATGTCATAAAACAATCACAGGCAGAGGATTCTGATAGCATAACACTCACTTCTGTTTGTAAGTTAAAATGTTCTTATCAAGAGGTGGTTTGTTGTCCACAATTATTGGAAATGCTGACCTCTGGAGGTTTCCTGAAAACGCTGTGAGGTAGAAATTATTTGCCCGTGTGATGCAGATATCCAATCTGATTAAAACACAGATCCTATTTCGATGCGATTTTTATATACTCTTCAAAAAAAGAAACGCACAACCCATTTTTCATCATTTTCTTATTTGAACCAGGTCTTTGTTTCGGTAAATCTTACTTGCTTTCAATGCCATTATGTAAGGATAAAAGAAATTGATTATTGATTTTAAAGGTAGGGTCACTAATTGCGACTGGTCATCCTTTTTGTCGAAATTTTTAATCGCTTGATTGCACCAAGAAACATGAATTTAACAACTTCGCGAGTTTTTCTCATGGAACCTAAATCTAAGGTCTTTAAAATCCCGGGGTTCTCGGTTTCCAAATCACTTGCACATGTAAACACTCAAAGACCCAAGTGATGCCACATCCGAACGAAGACCAACGCAACAACGCTATTGGTGGATTACAAGCAGGTGAATCCAATACAGATGTAGCCAGGCTGCTGAATGTTTCCTTAGTTCCATTTCTCGCCTTTGGGATAGACACCGACAGCGAAGTTCAACAAGTGAACGCCCAAGCTCAGGCCAAACAAGTGTGGTCCCACTTGTCCTGTGTCGTCACTTCCGGTTACGTCATTGGCGTAAATGGTTTTCAACAGCGACCTCTACTGCAGCAGCAATTCCCGGACGGCGTAGAATCTCGTACCAGACAGTAGGCAAACGCCTACGTGAAACCGAATAACGAGGCAGACGTCCCCGTTAGAGCTTCTGTTTTGAAATACGCCGACACCATGAAATCCAACTTTAATGGGTTCAGGCACTGAGGTTATGGTCACAGCTACACTGGAGTGCCGTTTGGTTCAGCGACGTGTCGCCGTTATTGTTGCAACAAGGCGATAGTAGAGCGAGGATATACTGACGACTAAATTGCGTTGCGTTTCTTTTTTGGGGGAGTATAGTTCAAATTTCGTTTTACTTGGATTTGAAAGAGTTGTTATATAGCATATGTACTAATTGACGTGAGAGATTAGCCAATGAAACAGTCTGCTGCAGCGAATTCTTGGCGTACTCGATCAGAGAACTGTGGATGAACCCCTTATAACGTCAACGATGATTGATTAATCAATCCCTGGCTCGACCCCTGGCACAGCTTTCCAGATCTTTAACATTCAAATTGGTTCATGATTCAGTTAAATATTTCAGATTATCAAGAGAACGGAGTGGTTTCTGCAACCATTAAAAATAATATGTTACAGTTGAACCTGGTGAACACAGGTACCACATTTGATCTGAGAAGAATGCAAGTTCAAATCAAAGTAGGTTATTATATCAAACTTGTTCACGTTATGTAGATATCTGTGGTGACAAGGAGAAGGGTCGCCTGTCCAACTAGTCCCCCGGTTTGATCCCATTGCTAAAGACCTCTACGCGCAAGCGAATTATTGAAATGAAATTAAAACCATATGATAGTCTCCCAAATTGACCTAGTTTGTGTCGAGTGGGCGTTAAACCCCATCTCCCCCCCCCACCCTCTCTCTCTCTCTCTCTCTCTCTCTCAGATATCGATGGACTAGTGAACCAGTGGACAAGTGAACCCGCGGACTAGTGAATCCGCATATTCCCATTTGCCGTTTTATATGTTAGCTGTAGTTGGAAGTATCGGCTACTGGATCTACAACATGTTCTCAGCACACTTCGCATAATTATAACAGTTTTGGGCCCGTATTTAAATAGTTTTGTTGGAAGTTTCCAACACTAGCAACCACTTTGCTGACTGTACAGCGCAGTGGACGCTTACAGCTAGCCCCTGGATTCATCACTCGCTTTGAATTGTTTGTTTGTTTGTGGTCTCTGAGTATGATGTCTTGCACTCTTACTATTTGAGTATGGTTTGACGTGATTTTTTGACTTAGGGTTACGGCTGGGGTTTGATATGTTGTTTGTTTTGGGTTAGGGTTAGTCTAATGTACTGTGCACTAAGATGCCATTCTGATTTTTATTTTTGGAATACTGTATGCAATTATAAGATTCTGTGTGGTTATATGTGGGTGATTTTCCCGAAGATCAGCATAGGGTGTTCTGGTGAATTGGGGCGCACCTGCTTCTAAATGGGACTACAAATTGGGCTAATGCGCAAGTCGTATGGATATTCAAACTCACGGGGGAGGTGTGGTTTTCAATTTGTCAATCCAGAATTCTTTCTTGTTAGCCTAAACGTTTTAATTTCTTCGTCCGGTCTGAATGCTTGCGGTTCCCAAGGAATGCTTCAATGCATGTGTTATTATCGATGTTAGTGTCTATGCTCTGTATGCCAATGGAAATTAAAATGTGTCTTTAAGGTAGGATGCGTGTTGGCGTGCTAGTGGTAATATGAATTACGATTAACAGAAAAAAATAAATATATAAATTCTGTCAAAATAACAGCGAGGTTTAGTTAATATTCCACTAAAGTTGACACTGGCAGGTAATAATTTGTAAGAGCTCAAGGGGACGGGATTCAAGACGCGAAAGACTAGGGAATATTTGCTTCGCTTAGGTTCACTTAGCTTTACTTAGCATAAAACCAAC
Source organism: Patella caerulea (assembly GCA_036850965.1). Classification (NCBI taxonomy): domain Eukaryota; kingdom Metazoa; phylum Mollusca; class Gastropoda; family Patellidae; genus Patella; species Patella caerulea. The sequence continues at coordinate 31,344,805 of JAZGQO010000015.1, read as the reverse complement.
AAGTAAATAAAAATTATTAATGTTATTATCAAACTGAAGCTTTGTTCTTGTATGATTTAGATGTCAGACGATGGTATACCAAGTTTATCAACAAATGTAACAGTACAGATAGTTATAGTAAGGTTAGAATGCACTTCAACTGACAAGATGCCGGTAAATATAGGAGAGCTTCAGAGTGTCAAAACTCTTCCTATTGGTCGGATTAATTGTGCGGTTTCTAGAGGATATCAAATCCGTTATGATGTCGCAAATACTGCACTGCAACAAGGTATTTGGATCTTGCAATCTTAGATTTTCGATTTTATAAAATCAATATTGCACATACAACCGAGGCGCATTATATGTGTTTGAAAGTAAACGTAAACGATGTATTGATCAGAGTTAATTGATCATAGTTATAAACCAATAAAGTATTCCAGAGTAAATTGATCATATCAAATACTGCAAACTACAAAGGTTAATAAGATATCGATGGTCTGGGTTTAACATCCCTTATAACGCAGGCCCAAGGCTTAAACATGTGAGGCGACTGTGAGTATAACGTTCCCCTAGGAACTCACACGATTATGTCTACTCTACGGTCTCATCATCAGGTCTGTTTCCCAACCTCTCGGCCTAGGAGGATGTCGGTATGATGCCCCCCTCTCTCGGACCGCTCTATGATGTCCGAAGGGAAAGTTAAACCCGTTCTTCTTATATAAAGATTATACGTGCATGAATCAGTATTGAGTCCCAGGAAATTGACCTTTATCGGATTCGTCAGCTGCACAGACTCTATCCTGGATTTAAAACCATTGTACTAATATGAACAAAAACAGTTTATAGGAATTACGCAATTTATAGCGGTTGTCTCCCGTGTGTCTGCTAGCACATGTAGTTACCCAATAAAGGCTACTACTGGATACACGTGTATATGTAATTGAAACTTGGAATCCCCAGAAGTACTAGACCACTTTTTCCATGCATTTCCAAGGCCAAATGACCGTTGATTGCTGGTATGTCGTTGAAAACGTATCACAAATTTGGACAAAGAGCCTTCCACACAGAATTAGCCTGTTTTATTTACTGGAATATATGTTAGATTTCCCAATTTATATTTTCCATTAAACATTTCAGGACATGAATTGAGATGTCATGATGGTATAGTGAGTATAGTTCAAGGTGACGTCATCACGATCAGGAGTAAAACAGAAGACGTCGTCGTTAATGTGACGATGGTTCAGTTCCCATCTATACATGTCAATGTTACTTTTCAATTAGAATTTGGTAAGTTTTAAACCGCTTGCGTATTCCCAAAGATAACCTTTCAAATCATCTTTAATCTCTTTTTCTAATCATCACGGTTTATTTAACCGACGAAACACTTGACCGTTAAATATAAATCCAGGTGACGTCTGATTCCACAGTATTTTAATAGCATTAATATATGAATATGATTACAGCATTTTATGGACTGATGTGGTTTCAATCTAAATATATATCTCGGACAAGAGAACTGATAGATAAATCAAGTAACGAATACAGAAACGCTGCCAAGAACATCACAGACATGGTAAGTCAATATTTATTTCAATAATGGATATTATGAATTTTAGATATTGTATATATTACAGGTCTGTCTCTACTCCTGAAATGCTATCTAAATTATTAATTACACATCAAATAACTTATCGAGACCATAATATTCTCTCGATGGCATCGCTAGCCTGTGATATTTACCAGATTAATTAGCGATTTGCTGCTCAAATCAAGAAATGGATAATCGAAACTATGTTTTTTTTTATATCGTACCGACTTAAGTAATGATGATCGGTGTTAGGCTCAACTTACAATCGCTGAATTGTCGGTTCACAATGGATCAATTTGACAGTTTTAGCAATTTCTCTTTACATTAGCAAGTAAAGTGAGAACTGCCAGCAACTGAGGCCCTGTGTATACATTGACGTGCACGTAAAAGATCCCTCGGCAGTTTGAATTCGATATAAGAGTAGGCCATAGTGGCCGCTACCCGGGCAAAATCTCCCTCATTGCACACTGTATGGTCTATGCTCGTCTTCATTTTATTTATTTACCTTTACAGATAAGTAAATTTGTAGATCGATCAGTTACCGTGGATATAGTACAGTTCAGGTGGGATATTTATACACATTTACAATATTATATATAAATGTATAATTATGAAATACATCATAATTTACATAACATATATCTTGATACATATTGGATGTCAAAATTACAGTTCAGGTGGTATATTTATACAAATTTACAATATTTTTTATAATTTTATAATTATTAAAGATATCATATTTTACATTACATATAACTTGATACATATTGGATATCAAAATACCCACAGCAATTGAAGATGAGATGTTATATCACATTGTATAATCATCTTAAACATATGTCGAATGTAGCGGTATTCCTTTCGTTTCAGGCAAGATTCTTGGGTAGATGTTCAACTCGCATTTCCTAACCAAGCGGTTTTTAAAGAGACCAAATCTTTACTTCTTGATCGTAACGATTCTGTGATTATCGGTAGCCACGTCGAGTTTAATAACCGAAGTAAGTTAATGTTTCTGTGTGTCTTTAAATGACATTGAAGTTGTCGATTCAAAACTAAATATGGTTACGTTTAGGAACAAATTTTCATGAATATAAAACATATCATCGCTAGCCTGCGATATTTACTGGATTAGGCACGATTTGCTGTTCAACATTTATTCATGATGAAATTATGAACTGGATAATCGAGACTATGATTTATCGTACCCACTTTAGTAACGGCGATCAAGCCTAGGCTGATAATTTCAGTAAATTCCCTTTACATTATCCAGTTATTAAGTGTTAAAGTGAGAACTTTCGGCTCTTTATCTAATCTCCCAGAATTTATCTTGAACTGTATTTACTCATTTGATTTTATTTTATATACGCAAGATGTATTACAAGTAGCTTTTAATAGTAATAATGTTATAATTCAATAAAACCATTCCATTTATGACATGTATACTTTTAGGTAGTCATATATTTGCTCCAAGAGTCAACATATTGAACAAGACAAAACACACCCTGGGTGGCGATACTGTTGAGATCTTCTGTGAGGCTGATGTTATAAATTCGATTGGTCCGGTTTCTGTGGAATGGACATTAGATGGTGCCGGTGTTCGACCGCTGTTGTCATCAAGATTTCAAATTTCGACGGGAATTGAGTTTCCGTGGCGACTAAGGTCTACTTTAACAATCACACACATTACAATGATAGACCAAGGTAAAGAAATATTACTAACATTCTTAGATATCACCTTGTCAAATATTAAATACGATAGATCAAGGTGGTGGAAACAGTACAGACATCACTATAATAGATACCACTTCAAAATCTTACAGTGTCCATGCCCACTGCAGTCTATTTAGCAGTGAAAGACACCAATTAAATATATCACTAGATATTGGTTATTTTATGTCAGATATAAAATAAAGAAATGAAGAAATGAAATGGGGTTTAACGTCCTACTGTTCTCCTCCTGACTAGGCTAATGAAGGCGGGCGTACGCCCGGTCAGCGGCACTGTATAGGCTGCTCTTATATCGACTTCTAGCTGCAAAGGGATCGTTATAACGTGCACGTCAATGTATACACGGGCCGCGGTATTTCGCGTCATCCTAATGACTAGACAGATGTCCATGTCAGGCTCCCCGTCCTGCACCACTTACAAGGGGAAACCACGTCCGAATATCCCGATGAACTTTCTCGGCAAATGCAGAGACCGGACACCCGATTTCCAAGTTAGCGAGCCAGTGTCTTACCCACCTAGCCACCGTAGTTCTCTATATTATGTCAGACATTAAGATTTATATTAAAACGGACAATTATTTCAGGTAAAATACAGTGCCATGTTAGTGACCTAAGTGGTTATAGACAATTTGGAAGTATTACTTTGATAATTATTTCTCCCCCAACTGTTGGTGTTCCAGACACTCAGTTTGTCAGGCGTAATGCAAACATCAACTTAAAGTGCGAAGTTTTAAAACCAGAGAATATACCTACAACTTTGATGTGGCTGCATAATGGACTCAATATACAAAATGGTAAGTACATTGTATTAAGTGATTATGTGTCATATATGACGTTTACAATACCCCCTAATATGTAGCATTTACCACTGGCGGACTCCAAGTACCGTTTACTGCTCTCTGGCTTATTGCCATTTCGGTTTGATGGTACTAAATTGTATTCTATTCATGTTTTCTAGGTTCGGAATTGAATACGATTGTGACCAATGATGGAAATTTTACATGCGTTGGATCAAACATAGCTGGTCTAGGTAAAGGCAACTCAACCAAGATAATCATCATTAAAGGTACTAAATTTACTGTTCGGGGGTGGGGGGTGGGGGGCTAGTGGTCTAGAGTGCCGCGCTTTGACCTCTAGCTGGCCAGCCACCTCTGGCTCGAGCGATCCCTGGTGTGAGCGTATGTAGCATGGAGATAGGGGCGCCTTCTCAACTTCGTGGGTTTCCTCCAGGCAATCCGGTTTCATCCCACTGCTAAAGACCCCTACGCGTAAGCGAAATATTGAAAATTAAACCATATGTTTGTCCCGAAATGACTTAGTTTGTGTCGAGTGGACGTTAAACCCCATTTCTCTCTCTCTTACTGTTCTGGTTTCTTTGTATTTTATAAACTACTTTTTTGTTTTGTGGCGCACAGTCTGGCAACGTTTTCGTATGCCTTGACGAAAATACACACTTTAAAAAAAATAAAAATAAAACATTTTTCAATGATTAAAGGACTGTTATCCTGTCCACGTGATATCGATGCAAGAGGAACATATTGGTCTGAAGCAGCACCTGATGCCAAAGCTGAACAGTCTTGCCCATCTGGATATTCAGGTAATATTTCCGAAAATACAACATTCTGATTAACCCCTGTGCGTTGGACCCCAACGACCATATCCTTAACGTTTGTGAGAAATTGGTTCATAATTGTCTAGCGAGAATTTTATACATTGTCAACTACTTGATGTCGAGTATAATGCTGCAAATAGAATGGACGTGAGGCAGTGGCAACATTCACCATTTGATAAGAAACTGCGAATATTACATTATCGGATACCAGGGGCCTTGTGGACCCCCCTTCCCTTTCATTTCAACATTTTGGTGGTTACCGGTGTCTAATCTGTCCTACAATCGGTGCTAGCTTTGTATTAGGAATTTTTCTCACTGATAATATTGTTTTGGTTAGGCTTCTAATCTAGACATGAAAGCAAATCAAGGTACCCTACCAACCCCATCAAAAGACTACATGGAATATGAAAATTACGATATTTTTAGATTTGTATGGTTTCAGAAAAATCTTATAATTCCTATCATCACTGATAATACATGAAATATTTTGTTTTAGCCCGATTGATTATTGTTCAGTCTTGATATGAAGCTGTAGTTTGATCACATTTGAATAACATTATTCACCCAAAAGCCTATTTATCTGGGGGTCTTAGAATATCCCTATTTAAAACACAGATCCAATTTCGTTTTGTTTTTTTATAGTTCAAACGTTCGTTTTACCGGTCTTCACAACACAAGGATATGAAAGAGTTGTTTTATAACAGGTGTTCGAGTTGACTGTGAGGAAATGGTCAATGAAACGGTGTGTTACTGCGTGTGCTATGCACGGAACTGTGGGTGAACCCCGGAAGGATTAATCAATTCCTGACGTCAAAGGATCAAAAACCGTTTTTATGACCACATAGAATGACTAAACTAAATAAAGAAAAGCAAAGCCATGAACTCGTCAGTAGACGCAAATGAATACTCAATTGCAGTCATGTGTTTTTTCGCATTTTCTTTGTGTGCCGTTCGAAATTTCGTTGCACAATTAGGACGATCTCACGGCACACATGTGTGCCGCGGCACACTGGTTGAGAGTCACTGACTTGACATATATAATAGCTTATATATTCTGCAGTACATTTCTCTTATATTATATTATTTAAACACTTCCCCATTTGCATTAGCTCGGTTGTAGCAGCACAGTAGGACATTAATTTCCGTTTTATTTTATTTCCAGGGAGTGTATCTAGATATTGTAATAACGATGGAAAGTGGTTGACGGGAGATTACAGTTTATGTATTCAAGCATCGTTGATAAACATCAAGAACCAGGTTACGTTATTACAATATTCATTATATGGACTGTATACAACAAGAGTTTTTTTATATCTAAATATGACATTGTTAGTGGGGTTTAGATTTGACAAGACGATTGAATGCGACACAAGAAGCGATCATGGAAAATAAAAAAAAATCTGTCTAGTCAGCTGAAAGTTATATAAACGGAATGATCACTTATGATCTTCACTTATGACATTTTCAGTCGTAAATCATGAATATATTTATTTACGCCGGACGGAGGGCATAGACGTAAACAATAAAATGACCGGGAAAATATGCCTAATAGCCAACTGTATGAATATGGTGTTTTTCATTAGCCCACTCGGTGCAGAAATGTAGGAAATTATTCTTCATTTTATTCCATCTATTGGGGTTGTTTCAGATTGAACAGGTAAAAGCCGGAATAGTTGTGTCTGAACCCGATAAGTTGCTAGCTAATCTGACCAAAATAACCAAACAATCTACGTTAGAGAAGACAGAAATACTTCAAATGACAAGTGCCATAAAAACCCTGACACAGATTACTGATGAAACAACCCAAAACTCATCCACAGCCCAGAATAAAACTAAACAGTTTGCTAAGGTAAGTGACGATTAGCCTTAATATCATATCAATCAAACACGATAACCAAATGATATTTTATATGGTTTCCAGATTTAGAATGAGATTTTCAAATGAGCGACATGTGTATCTGATTAAGACAAAAAGGATGTGCAATATGCAAATAAAACAATTTGGATCCATAAATCTTATTTAATTGATGTATATATGAAATAGACATTTTGAAATGTAATAGAATGTAAATGTAATTTTAACCTCTCGATCAGCATTCCTTTTGGGGTAGTTTTGGAGTAGATTCATAGGATATAAACATTTACTGTCCACTGAGCGATTCTTTGTTCTGTAACAGTTCAGTTGTATTGATGAATATCTTTGTAGGAATCGGTAATTCTGGTCAGCACATTATTTGACCGAGAGCAAGCTTCAAATATGGAGACACTTGAATATGAGGTAACATTATACTTACGGTTTATATATTACAATGTCTAGACATACAGCATTTAAATGTCATTGACCAACACTCTAAACGAACCATAGCCACCCGAGACATCAGTGGTCTACAGCTATCTTTTTCCATTATTGTTATTGTTGTGTACTTTTTTAAACTAACTGATGACTTAATTAACATCCAAGAAATATCTTTAAAATTTGTCCCTTATTTAGAATAGCAGTATATCCCACGATTTAATGGACTCGATGGAGAAAGTAGGAGAACTAGTTGGGGACAACTTACCAGATGGCAAATCCGAGACAATTCAATCCGAAAATATAGGTAAGGTATATAGTTTGAAGATTGCTTTAAAATAAACAGTTGGTTATTACTACCAATGCGATATTTCAGTCTGTTACATATGTTCAAATAGTTACGTAGTTTTAGTGTAGTTATTACGTAGTGTGTTTGTTGGGTATAATATTATTATAATCGTTTTGTGTTTATGATTATAGTACTATCTGTTGGTAAAACTGATCCATTTAACATGACTGATGTTAATTTCCCTGGTGACATTGATACAGTTATTAAAACAAATGCTCAACTACCAAAAGAAATATTTCAATCGTCCTCAGGTAACTATTTTAAAAATGCTTTGCAACTTTATGCTTGTTACGCTAACAATCACCCAATTTCAGACAGGTAAATATCTATGTAATGTGTTTATATTGGTCATATGTAAATGGCGTTATTTTGGCCGGGAGGGGGGAATTTATAATATATTTAGTCATATATCAATGAAAGAGGGGGTAAGTGGGGTTTAAAGTCTACTCAACACAAACTAAGTAATTTCAGGACTAGCACATGCTTCATTTTTATTTCAATAATTTGCTTGCGCTTAGAGGTCTTTATCAGTGGGAGAAAACCGGAGGACGTGGAGAAAAACCACGAGGTTGGACGGGTAACACTACTCCTTGTCCCACACAACCGAGGAATCGAAACCTCGCCTTATGACACAATTTATGATGCAGCGCACACGTGCTAACCATGCGGCCACCCAACTCCCCCCACCCCATATATAAATGACGTTAGTGTTTAGGATATTAGAAATGTATGCCTGTTACGCTGAATATCACGCCCTTATTCTTGCACATTTTGAAAATACATGTAATAAAATGATGTTTAACATCCTACTGTTCTGCTCCGAACTGGGCTAATGAAGACGGGTATACGCCATACAGTGTGATATGCGGAATATTTTGCCCAGACAGCGGCACTTTGGCATACTCTTATATCGATTTCAACTGTCAAGGGTGGGGGATAACTGAGTGTAGGCGGTTATTATACATACTGTCATTATAGATATTGCTAATGTTTTGGAATTCTGGGTTTATTGCAGATCTGAATACAGTTACATATTCGATAATATCTTATAAAAGTATTCCAAATCTACCAATGGACACAGACAGGTTAGATTTCTTTATATTTGTATGAAAATCAAAATTTCTCCAGAACATATAAAACATAAGCCCAGTTTCCTGCTTTAATGACCAATAAATCAAAACGTTTGTAAATGTGGTAGATTTGAAATTATTAAAGATACCCTTTGTCGTTTACCAGCTTGTAGTTGGGGCCTAGAGATTGACACAAGTATGTCGCAACGCACATAATATTGTAATATGAATGTATATAAACTGATTTACATTCAGTGGTTTCTATTTTACTCTAATTTCAAATCGGTTATGTTCGACAAAATAAGCCAGACTCTCAATAGCATGCAAATTTCTAGCATCTGGTTATCCGTTGGATTTGGTGCAATGTTTCTAGCCTTGTACCTCGAGTTTCTTGCTACAACTGGGGATGAAACGCATTATGGTACACGAATCGTGTTCCAATGGTAAAATGTGTATTTTGTCTTAAATATTATATATTGAAAGCGGGCCTGTACCCCCCACCCCCCCACCCCCCAAAAAATCGAATTACCCCCCCTCCAAATATTTCGGCAAAAATAATGATTTCTTAGGAGTGTTCTTAGCCAGCCACATCCTCAGCCCCTCCAAAACATTCTGTACCCCCCCCCCCCCCTAAACAAACATTTCGTAGCTTCCCCCCCCCCTCAAAAAAAAAAATAAAAAAAATTACGGGCCCGATCAGAAGCCCATCTTTTTCCGGTAAGATCACATCATCAATGTTGATTTAAATTTACAAATAATTCGTGTTTTCATTGTTGAAGATTTGGGATGATATTGGGTTAGCGACTTTAACATGTCATTCCATGTGTTTTTATTGCAACTTCTGGTATCATCCCGAATATATATTCAGGTATTGCCTACTTAAATATAACTAATTTCGGTACCCATGTTGACGTGGGTTCCAGTTCAGAATTGGAGGTTCCGAGAAGAACAACCTTATATCTTTGTTTTGTTTTTACGTCTTCGTGGATTCTTTTTACACTATAAGATCTTACAACATATTCCGCGTCCTTTTCTCCTGCCCGCAACCTTTTGATGTGAAAATAAACATGCTATATTTGATTTTACAGAAATCTCACTACTGATGATGTCAACTCATCCACAACATACGGGGTTAATTCTGAGATTTTAGCTATTAATGTGTATGGACAGGACACTTCTAAACTTAAATCAGATATTGTGTTGACATTCTACCATCTTAACGTAAGCAAATAATAATACACTTTCTATCGAGTAGGATAGCAATTTTGGAAGACCAAACAGCTCTTTATCCAATACATTTCTCCAAAAACATTTCTCTATGATCTAAGAACCAAGAACACTGAATAAAGAGCTGATTGGTCTTCCATAAACAATAGGGTTGTGGACAGGATTCTGCTGAACTTCAAGCAGATATTATGCTGTTATTTTCTACAACGTAACGTAAGGTATCATATATTATACCCTTATTATTTATGGGAAGGGTAGCAAAAGGCTATGGATGCCATTCCAATAATATTACTAACCGCTGGATTCTTGATACACGAAATACAAAATTAGACTTCCTATATATGATGGCCGAAAGCTTAGATTTTGTTTCACCTGATGGCAGTATAAAATGTGGGAAGTTAGTCACATATTCTTTCATTTGTTTGAGTATACGTCTTTTCATGTATATCGACGTATCTCTACAAATACTGGAGCTGTTAAGAATATTTAGCCTAGACGAGGTAGATTTTTTCCTTTATTCCGTCCATGTACATATTAACTCATATTCATTATCTAGTGGATCTATTATATTATTGTATTTTAGACTAACCTCGGGAATGCCGCTTGTTCATATCTGGATCCTTCTAAGTGAGTATTATTGGGTTTGGCTTCTTGGTTGGTAAATTTTCTTCAGTTTTTGTTCTGTGTGTGTGTGTGTGTGTTTAATAGCTGTAAAGAGGGACAGAATACCATATACGCTTAAAAGCTGAACAAGACCACGATCTTGGTGGTAAAAGGGAGGAGGGGGCGACGTCCACTCGACACAAACTATTCCATTGTGGGACTCACATATGGTTCAGTTTGATTTCAACAATTGGCTTGTCCGTAGGGGACTTTAGCAGTTGGAGGATATCCACGTGGTTGGACAGACGACCCCACTGCTTGTCACGTACAACCAGGGAATCGAAACCACCCAAATTGACCCAACGACAGACCTTATGATACAGCGCGCACGTGCTAACCATTCGGATATCCCTGCACCACTCACCCCAATTAAACTTTGTAGAATATAAACACAATAATATTGATAAGAGCAAAATCATGACACTTTTGTTGCTGACGAATTTCAGTGTCTGGAGTAGCCAAGGATGTAAAGTAGTGGATACCAATCAAAATTTAACAGTATGCTCTTGTGATCACTTGACCAATTTTGCTCTTTTAATGAAACCAACTAAAAGAAGTGTGAGTGAATATATAGTAAGTATTTACCATGTGATTCGTAGAGAATTGTTAAAAGGTCATCTGGAGTGCAGAAGCAGAAGGGGGAAATGGGTCTGGTTATGGAACGTGTAGAATTTGAAAGATATATGGGGACCTAAAAGATAAATGATCGTTCTAAATTGTTCAACTTTCTTAATCCAAGGCTCATCCATCTATGTTTCCGTAACTACGTAGCAACAATTTCACTACCAATTGTTATTTATTGTTATAACATGTTGTGTATTTTCTTGCAGCTGCAGCACTATGAAGTTTTATCAACTATAACAATAATTGGATGTTCAATCTCTTTGGTGTGTCTTACTATAACCCTGGTTATATTCATAGCTGTGTGGAGGTTTGTAACATATTGTTTTACTATTATTATATTTGCGACTTCTTCGGTTTCTGCTGTACACATCGCCCACCTACGGCTTGTGTTAAATTAAAAATATTTAATATCGTCTTATGTTGTAAACTTCGTGGTGTTTATGGTTTCTGAAAACCCCGAAAGTTTCGTACGCTGGAATTTGCTGTGATGTGGAGAGGTGACAGCGGGCGGTAAGTCCTAAGAGCGAACGAACTAGCGATAGTGCACAAAGAAGGTGTGAAGTAATTATCAGATGATGATTTGGTCTACCCAGTACACAAGAAATTCAGGGGTCTATGCTCCTCCTTGCATCTGTTCAGGGCAAAAATATCTCTTTGTGGTTTTTCTAAACCAAACACCCCGGTTAGTATTTGTAGACGTATTGTACTGTCAATCTATCATGTTTGCAAATTCCAAGAACTACATGTATCTGGTTATGTGGGCTCCAGGGCTGTCATTTGGCATTTTGGGCTCCTGAGTAGTGAAAAGTGTTCCGAGACACTATAGAATTAACATCCCGGGCGAAAACCCAAGTGCCGTTTCAAAAAAAAAAATATTATCACACATCTCTGTCGGTTTATGAAAATGAACTTCGGGCTTCCTCGCTTTTATAGTAGTAGTAGTGGTAGCAAAGGGGGGGGGGGCTGATTTCTGAAAACTACAGGAATGGGTACATGTGTTAGTGAAGTAAGGACAACATTATAAAATTTATGTAATACATCGATCATTATTATGTAGCTTTGAATTAAAATTAACGTTGTTTATTGATCATAACATTCATTTTAGATTTTAATTTTAATATCTATCAACTTCAGATTTGTCCAATGTACCCGCACAATAATCCTGGTTAATCTATGTGTAGCCTTGATCATTGCTCTCCTACTCTTCTTATTGGGTGTAGATAAGACATATAATAAGGTAAGTAATAGCTTTAATGGGGCTAGCTCACTGCAAGTAGCGTCTGGTCGGCAAAAAGGAATAGCTGTATTAATAAGAGTTATTTCCCTTGGCAAGGTGTAACTGAACGGTCCAAGCAGTTAGTCAAACAGTCATGGTGTTGATCCACGGCTTGTACGTAACAAAAAGGCGATTTGCTTGTCAAAATCTCGTCATTTGTTTACGAAATCTACGAATTATTGGAATATTTAACATAGGTTAATCCTTTAATTAACACAATTACCTTCATTGTCCACATGCAATAGCTATCTTCAAACGTTTGAATTTGTAGTTGAAAGTGACAATTTTGCCAATTTTTCAACCGGCAATAGTGAATTATAAGATTAATTGGACCATTCTTTAACAAGGTACAGGACTGTTTATAGATACAATCTATTTCAAGGCTTTATTTTCATACATTTAAAAATATAACTTAAAAATATGAAATTGCAGCTTTATCAACTTATAGTTGAGTTGAAGTTAATTGCTATTTCACCTTTTCTGTGATGAATGTTTTTATTATGCCTGCCCTGCCGTACTAATAACGATAGTTCTCTTCCTTATAGTATATGTTTGTTGTAGGATCTCTGTACCGGGATAGCTGTTGGATTACATTTCTTCTACTTGGTTGTATTCTATTTGATGTTAGCTGAGGGTATGGAGATTCTGCTCACCATCATCAACGTATTTAACAGTTTGTCCAAGTTAAGAGAAGTTGGTCTATTGCTCTTTGCTTGGGGTGAGTATATTTCGAGGCTTTTGAATAGCTCAGCGACTGTCGAGCGACTGTCGAGCGACTTTACTCCCTCCAGGAATTTGTAGGCTAGGCACTTGACTACACCATGCTGTAACAGAACTAAGCTCAGCTCAGTTTCTCATACGTACGCGGCGGGAAAATCTGCCAAAACTATAAAATTACATAGACGCAACGTATCACGTGACGATACGAAAACGCGATACGAATGGAAAAGTCTCTCTTATGTTTTTTTTTTTGTTTCCAGGAATACCCTTGATGATTGTGGTTACTTCAGCGAGTGTGACACGATTCCAGGGATATGGAAATAAGAATTTGTAAGACGTATTTTAGTTTTGTCTATAAATTAATTAAATAAAACCAGTGCGGAGGGCCTGGCAAGGAGCAACGTATGGTCGTTCGAAAAAATGAGGTTTCGAGTACACACTGGCGTGCACGTTAAAGAAAATGAAATGGGTTTAATATCCTACTGTTCTGCTCCTAAACTGGGTTAATGAAGATGGGCATCCGACATATAGTGTGATATGAGGGAAATTTTGCCCGGGCAGCGACGCTACTGTCTACTCTTATATCGAATTCCAACTGCCAAGGGATCTTTTACGTGCACGCCAATGTGTACACGGGACCTCGGTTTTTCGTACCATCCGAACGACTAGACAGCTGACATGGGGAAACCACGCCTGAAAGCACGTTAAAGAACCTTGACGGTAGGATTCGAAGTATGCCATAGCGCCGCTGTCCAGGCCGAAATTTCCCCCATAGCACGTTACATGGCGCAAGTAGGTCCCGTGTACACATCTACGTGCACGTAAAAGAACTGTTGTCAGCAGAGTAGATTAGGAGTATGCGTAAACCCGGCTGTTCAGCAAAATGTCCACCAACATGTTCAATGGCCGTCTTCTTAAGCCAACTCGGTGACGATAAACATGACGTTAATTCGCTATGCAACATCTCTTAATTTTATAATGATGTTTTTATTAGCTGCTGGCTGTCTATAAAAGGTGGTTTGATTTGGGCGTTTATAGCTCCAGCATTAGTAGTCATTCTGGTAGGTATACATATGTTTTACTCTGAGTAGTTAATATTTAGGCTTGTTGTTTTCTAGTTTTGGTTGCTTTTGTTCATCACTGGGTGTGCGAGTGAGGGGGTTGCAGTATAACTAAAAACAATGGTTGAATTAAATGCATAATATAACATAATAATGTGCAAGCTCTGACAACTGTCTACTAGAATAGTAAAATACATTTAACTAATGTGCATTTCAATATCGGTCAATTGCGCAGTCGGTGCAGAACAGTAGGACGTTAAACGCCATTTCAATTCAATTACTGTCAATAACTATTCAGAATTGTTGCTATACTGTAATTGCAGTTCTAGCACAATAATCCGCGTTTATACTGTACGGTTTTTATTTTGTTGGGTTTTTTTTATGTTCGTTAAGGTTACTGACTGTTAACATTTCTTTTTCAAGGTGAACGTAATGATTGTTGTTAAGATCATCCATGCAATGCTGACAACCAGAGTTATGATAACTAAGGACACTAGAGACAAGGCCAAGTAACTGTATTAATCTCTCTCTCTCTCTCTCTCTCTCTCTCTCTCTCTCATTATGAGTTCTTCTTTCCTATTAAAATCTTTCATATGAAAATTTAAGCATTATATTTGTCACATTTTGAAATTTGAGTTTTGGAAATCAATCTGTATTTACGATATATTTGAAATCTATATTGGGGATATATTTTGAATTGATGCTTGTGGTCCTATTTTTAAAAAGTCGGCGCAAGTGATATATATGAGACCGGTATGTATGTTATATGTGAAATCTATATTTATAACCAGAGCTGCTGTAAGAAGTATTTGTGTGTTGTTGCCAGTAATGGGTGTGTCGTGGGGTTTTGGTATCCTTGCAGTCAATGAAGACTGGATTCTGTTTGATTATATTTTTACCATCTTAAACACTCTACAGGTAACGTTACGACTTTTATACATTTTATGTTGATTATTAAAATACAAACCGCTATTTTTATTGAAACAAGTACTGTGATATTTTAACTGCAAACATGAATTATGGTTATATATAATTAATATTAAAACTAAATGGAATGGGGTTTAACGTCCTCCTGTTCTGCTCCAACTGGACTAATGAAGACAGGAATATTAAGCCTAAACATTGCACATATGGCTATATAGAATAAATATCAACCTGGATACTGCACACATGACCGTATAGAATTAATTAAATATCAAACTTAAACATGGCTATATAGAATTAATATCAAACCTAAACATGACCATGTAGAATTAATATCAAATCTAAACATAACCATGGCCATATAGAATTAATATCAAGCTAAACATGACCACATAGAATTTAATATCAAGCTAAACATGACTATACAGAATTAATATCCAATGTAAACATAGCTATACAGAATAAATATCAAGCCTAAACATGACTATATAGTATTATTATCACGCCTAAACATGATTATACAGAATTAATATCCAACGTAAACATGGCCATATAGACTTAATATTAAACCTAAACATGCCCATATAGAATTAAATATCTAACCTAAACATGGCTATATAGAATTAATATCAAGCAAGCCTAAACATGGCCATATATAATTAATATCAGCCCTAAACATGACTATACAGATTTAATATCAAACCAATCGTTATTACTGTTCTTTACATGATCATAACAATCTAATGATAATTATTGAAATTCAACAGATCATAACAATGATGATAATAGTTATATAAAAGATCATAACCAGCTAATCATGATTAACATATTTTTGTATTGTAGGGTTTGTTTATCTTCATCTTCCATTGTGTCCTGAACAAAAAGGTAATTAAAATATACCCTTTTTAAAGTAACACATTATGTGTGCGATATTGAAATAGACACACGATTTCTATGGAAAGCAATTGTGGCATATATTCAAATTAATACTATGGAAAGTAATTACGGTATTTTAAAGATACATTGTCCCGAGTGTGTTTATCGGTTGGTTTTCCCCAATAACAGTATGGCAAATTTGGTATACATAAATATATAACTGATCGTGAACAATTTCCAGACCGGCCATGGAATTTTAAATTTCTGTCCAACCTCGAGATTCCTCCGGTTTCCTCCCCCTACGCGTAAGCGAATTATTGAAATAAAATTAAAACCATATGTTAGTTCCGAAATGGAATGGTTTGTGTCGAGTGGACGTTAAATCCCATTTTTCTCTCACAATTATATTTGCAGGTGAGAGAGGGCTTAGCCATTCATCATCGACGTTACAGGAGTCGACATACGTCTCTGTCAGGACCATCAAGTTCGAGGTCAATGTCTGAAATTGTAAGTAGAAAACCCCGTTTAGCTCTTGCTTAATGTATGTTAAATGTCGGAAAACACAGCCTTGTCGCAGAAATTCTATGACTGGTACCAATACTTCTCAATCAGAGAATTATCGGGTCCTTTCCCTTGGTCGGGGTTTGGTTATTTAAGAATAGGCCAAATTCCGATTTTGCAGGTCTTATTTCAATAGCCAATGCCGTCCATTCAGGCAAGTCTGTAATGCTAGTCCATTCTGACGTCGACAATAAATAAATCTAAAGTTTGAGTGGTTCAGGATTATTGAATATGGGAATATGATGCCGTCCCCTGTAGTAGTATTTATTAAAAAAAAACCCAGACATTTGGTAATTAAAATTAAAGAAGTATTATTCAAAAAAGGAAGTCCTTTATTATTCAGTTTTTATTATGATTAAATAAAATAACCTGATTTGGCGAATTTACCCTTTTAACAGATTCGGCGTAAATCTTCTGTCGGCCTGACTGCAAATTCACCATTACGAGCTTTCATCAAATTCAACACAAGCGCCTTTGCCGGAAGTAACGTAACGGGAAAAAATGAAACTAGTTCTGGTGTTCCAAAATCTGGTGAAACAATTGCTGAAATTCACCCAGGTAATCGTAATGATCCTGATGCTATGGATGTACCACTGGATAACGACCATGCTGCATCAGCCGCGGCCATTGACATGGAGATTGGTATAAAAACAAGAAGGGAAGGCCAACCATCAACAACAACAGGCGATGATAATATGAAAACACAATATTATATTCCGAGCAGCTCTACTATAGATCCCACAATGGAGTCTGAAATTGATTTCATAGATGATTAATTGCGTCACCTTTCCTTTGATTATTTGTTTATTATCCAAGTTTACATGGCCCCCGAGTTCACAAAGCAATCTAAGACTTAAGTTCAGAATTTACTAAACTTTCAATCACTGTTTATAAGACATATTTTTGATCTAAAACACACAACTTTGCACACAGTTTCTTATTGGTGTATTTGATACATTAAAGCAACAAACCTTTTATAAAGGGCTATATTTTAGTTCAAATAAGGCGAACAATTTTGAGTTAATTCTTAATTATCTCTGATAATGCTTTGTGAACTTTTTTACGATAATCATTCCATGTAATGAATATTACACGTTTATTAGTTAATTGTATATTGATATGGTTTTAATTTGCTTTTGACCAAGTTAATTTGATTTATATTTAATATTGTTATATTTAAGTTTACATTATAAAGCTTTGGTCTGCATACATACACCTCGCAGTGTTCCGTTTGATTTAACCTAATCCCAACAAACACAGCTGTAACGAAAGCAAATTTGCGTTCCAAATAGTCCAATACCTAACTGCGTAGCAATATCATTCGATTTTAAACAGAAACCAAAATATTTTTACATAACGTTACGCCATGACTCATGACATATGTTACGCTCAGTAAATCAGTACACAGTGGAATACTACTAACTAATGTAAACAATACAGCTTAGAGCTAACAATACTTTCGCCGTTTTAATACCTTAAATCACAGTCCAAAGTTTTAGGGTAGACCGCCGATTAAACGAAGTGTTGTCATGTTGCTGTACTTAAGAGAGATTTGATTAAACGAGAAGAATAGACACTGTCCCTCAAAAGCTCAAGTATCAGAAGTCAATCCAGCAATGGCCAGCGTGAGATTTCCCGGGCCATAGCCAAAGAGGGTTCTATCGGGCCGTGGCCAGAGAGGGATCTATCGGGCCGTGGCCAGAGAGGGGTTTATCGGGCCATAGATGTACTGTATGAAAATAATACATTTCACATTGTTCCTAATATTTATTCTGTTTGTTTTTTTAAACTTTATTCTACAATATATAGTAAAAACATAATAATATACGATCAAGTCAATAGATATCTAAAAACCAATTTCGGATCCATTGTCCCAGAATCACTATAGCTAATTTCGGATATGAGTTACATTTTAATTTAAGATTTGGCCAATGGTTCACGGAACTAAATCACCAATATTTGGGACCTAGAAATTGACATAAATCGGTCGCAACTCATATAATAATGTAATTTGATTTACTCTTAATTTCAAATCAGTCATGTTCGGCGAAATGCGCCAGAAGTCTCAATCGGATATCAATGTCGAGAGCCTGGTTATTTCAGTCTATTGTGTATGCTTTCACCGTTTGATATGACTTGTGGAATACCTAGCCTCGTTCTTCGAGTTCCTTGTTTCAAATGGTGCTGAAACGCATTATGGTAAACGATTCGTGTACCAATGGTAAAATGATTATGTTGTCTTAAATTGGATATCAGATGCCTAACTGTGCCCGGTAAGATCATTGTTGATTTAAATTGTCTAATAATCAGTATTTTCAATGTCGAAGACTTTGGATGATATAGTTAGAGATTTAGCTTCTTTAATTGCTGTCCATTTTATTAACTTGTTCCATAAAATTTATTATTAAGTTGATATTTCTATAACAGTTTAAACGACCTGGGTGACAACAGTGATATCGTCATTTTAACAAAAACTGTATATTTGCTATTTATCTGAACGATTCGTGATTAGCTAAAGTATCTTAGAGCTGTGGTTAAGTGGGTAAGACGTTGGCTCGCTAGCCTGGAGGTCCAGCGCTCGATCCCTTCATTGGTCGAGAAAGTTCATCCAGATTTTCCGTGCTTGTATGTATACCTATGCTAAATAAAAGGTAAAAACGAACTGTTGCATTGTTATAACTGAAGAAGACAAACGTCTCAAGAAACCAGTAAGAAGTAAACAAAACGTGAAGGAGAAGCAAAGACAGCTAGTGACAAATTCTAGACGATCACAAGGCTACGAAAATATGTAGTAAGAAAAGATGCATGGGTCATACGTAGGATGTGGCGACCGGTTTTTGGAACATGTCCGCTCTCCACGTCAGACAAAAAGACCCATGGTATTACAAGTACTGTGGTTAATATAGAGGGTTTTTAGCCGTCCAAATTTTGATTTGAAATTTCATATATACTCTGATATAAGTAACAGACTCACAGGGTGAAGGACGCAAACAAATTCACGAAATTCAAAGTCAACCGTCATTATGGTGTAACAGTGATATATTTGAACGATTTTTAGAATCGGGTAAAATTGTGACCTGTATAGGTTCCACGTGTTACCGTTCGATATGTACCAATATCGCAAGCCATAATTCATATCGAAAGGAACCGAGATCGTTCGGATATTTAAAACCTATATTTCAAATTATGACCCGTAGAGTGTCCACAAAACAATATGAACGGACGGACAAACGTCCGGGTGTATGGCGGTATATTAGTGCCAAAATTCTATCGTCTAATTTCTTGCTTCTGTTCATGTAATTTCTAACCTCCATTCATGTAACTTCTAACTTCCGTATATTAGTGTCAAAATTCTAACATGCTATCGTCTAATTTCTTACTTCTATTCATGTAATTTCTAACCTCCATTCATGTAACTTCTAACTTCCATTCATGTATTTTCTTAATTAAGACAATGTATAAGTCAACTTCTTTATTTGTTCAGTGTAAATATCAATTCTGTTTCATCTTATTTCTATTATTGAGGCAAAACATGTCTACTTCATTGTGGTATTACATGTTAAGTATGAACGGCAAACAAATTTAGAATTCTGATACTTCTACCTGGCAACCATCATTATGATGTCGGGGGTCACG
This sequence comes from Patella caerulea, assembly GCA_036850965.1. Taxonomy (NCBI): domain Eukaryota; kingdom Metazoa; phylum Mollusca; class Gastropoda; family Patellidae; genus Patella; species Patella caerulea. Next base: position 31,324,619 of record JAZGQO010000015.1, on the reverse strand, counting down.
ATGGCCAATAGTGGATAAGGCGCTGGTTCGCTAGCCTGGAGGTCGGGTGTTCGATCCCTGCATTTGCCGAGAAAGTTCATCTCGATTATCCGGCGTGATTTCCCGTTGTCAGTGATGCAGAAGGAGGGCCTGACAAGGACAGCTGCCTAGTCGTTCGGATGGGACGAAAAACCGAGGTCCTGTGTACACATTGGAGTGCACGTAAAAGATACCTTGGCAGTTGGAATTCGATATAAGAGTAGACCGTAGCGCCGCTGCCCGGGCAAAATTTCCCTCATTGCACACTGTATGGCATATGCCCGTCTTCCATTAGCCCAGGTTAGGTGCAAAAGAGTAGGACGTTAAACCTCATTTCATTTCATTATGATGTCGTTTGGTGTCGCCACCATGTGCTCAGTTTGGCGATTGGGCACCTGATCGGGACCATTCTATTGATACAAACGACTCGCTCTTCGTCAGATTGAGTGGCTTGCCTGAGTGTTCAAATTGAAAACAACATCGGGAGAGAGAGATGGGGTTTAACATCCACTCGACACCAACCAGGTCATTTCGGTATTTACACCGTTCAATTGTATTTCAATAATTCGCTTGCGCGTAGGAGTGTTTAGCAGTGGGAGGAAACCGGAGGACCCGGAGAAAACCCACGAGGTTGAAAAAGCGGCCCTACTCCATGTCACGTAAAAACGGGAAATCGAAACCACGCCAGTTTATTCAATGACAGACCTTATGTTACAGCGTGCACGTGCTAACCATTTGGCCATCCTACCCTCTAAACAACATTGGACGTGATATAAATGTATGGTTTGCAAATGTTATTTCGAATACCGTGGCTAAGTGGGTAAGACGCAGGCTCGCTAGGCTGTGGGTCGGGAGTTCGATCCCTGCATTGGTCGAAAAAAGTTCATCCAGATTTTCTGGCGTGGTTAACCCTTATTAGTGTCTTGTCGTTCCGATGGGATGATAATCCGAGGTTCCATGTACATGCGTGTACGTAAAAGATCCCGTGACCGTTAGACTTCGATTTAAGTCCGGGTCGTAGATCCGCTCTCCGGGCAATATTTCCTTAAAGCACACTGTATGGTGTATGTCCGTCTCCATTAGCCCGGTTCGGAGCAGAACAGTAGGGCGTTAAACCTCTTTCATTTCATTTCATTTTCTATTTCAAATATAAGCTAAACGGGATTTGGAGAATTTTAATTGATTTTCTTTTATTTCGGGACTAACATATGGTTTAGTTTTATTTCAACAATTCGCTTGCGCGTAAGGGTTGTGACAGTATTACATTAGTTCTTTAATCGGGTTCTTGGATGACAACACTGGTATATACTTCTAATAATACTTTTATTCTGCTTCTTACAATAGGTACAAACATCGTGATGTAAACGACCGTAGAACTAACTATATGGAAGGAGTCATGACTTAATTAGCTTGGCTTAGCACGAGTGTGCTAACTCCAGAAGCTCTCGTCTCGTCTCGTCTCGTCTCGTCTCGTGCCAAGGCACCCATGGCCAAGGCACCCATGGCCCGCCTAGCATGGCCTCCTGGACCTGACTAAAGATTCGTTTCTGTTCTGAGTTTATAAACGTATTCCAGACAAAGGAGCTCATTAGACATCTGTCTAATGTATCAAGCATCATATGAAGGTTTAACATTCAATATAGTTTATCAGATAAAGAAAGCTAGATAAGACATGCCAGCAACAAATTATAGTTACGCAATGACATAAGGAATACTACCAAGATCTCCAGCCGGGTATTGATAGCGACAGGTTTATGTTACAATCACTAACACGTATTTTAATATGGCAGGACGCCTCTATGACATATGTCATTATGTTATAGGGTCTTTATAGACCTGGCAAGGGAGAGAGAGAGGGAGAGAGAGAGAGAGAGAGAGAGGGAGAGAGAAATGGGTTTAACGTCCAGTCGACTAAAACTAGGTCATTTCGGGACTAACATATGGTTTAGTTTTATTTCATTAATTCGCTTCGACCAGTTCCTAGTACAAACATGCTGATAATAAACATGAATTATCTGTGCTAGTTAAACAGACTTTAGGTTACTCAAGCTGAAACCATGTCACTTAATAAATACATGTAGATAGAATAAACTTCGTAACAGTAAATAATGTCGTCTATTTCTGATTTTAACGAAGCTTCTGATCATCATCATCTAGTTTTGAACTATTATAGTGAGAAAAACCAACTCGTTATCAAATATCCCATAATCTATGTATAAAAACATATTTCTATAGATTGGGTCATGTGACAATAGCTATCCAATAAAGAATCATATAACGTTAACGATTTCTCTTTCAGTCACATTGGCAATCAGTTGGAATTAAAGAGATATAATCGGAAGATATAATGAAATTTCTGCAAGTTTTGGTATATCTCCTAACTTTGTTTTCCTTGGTAACAAGTCTGAAATATTCATTATTTTCAAAAACGGTTATTATTATTAATACATGTACTCGTGATAATCTGCTACAAGAAATTAAAGTCGAACATCATCTCCAGTGTTCCATGGCTTGTTTACAAGACACAGATTGCAGAAGATATCTTTATTGTAAATCAGATTTATCATGTAAAACATATCTTGATGGAACAGATTGTATTTTATTTGATAATTCGGGACAATGTTCTTGTTACAGAAAGGTAAGTTGAAATTCAGTAATTTATTAAATTTCGGTTTCCTTTAGTGGTGTTAAAATAACAACTAGACCTCTATGATTCGAATCAGAAACGAAGCCAGTGCTCTGATATAATCGTTTTTCTGTTCAACTGTCGACACAATTAAAGTAAAATTAGTCAATAGGTCGATTTTCGTTTAATAGTTGGAATAATTTCGTGTCGAGTTTGTCCAATCTCTAATCTAAATTGAGGGGTGGGGTTGGGGTTGGGCGGTCTAGCGGTGTAACGTGTGTGCGTGAAACAATAAGGTCTGTCATTGAGTCAAGGGGCGTGGTTTAAATTTCCGGCTTGTAACTGACAAGGAGTAGAGTTGCCTGTCCAACCTCTTGTTTTTTTTTATATACATAATGGTTGATGTTGGTTTAAGACCTGAAACTGTACCAGTATGTAGTGATGATAATGATGCTGTACAGATGCTAGTGATGATAATGATAATAGACGACTACAGTACTTAAAATCTATTGCATAATTCTGAAAAGTTTTGTACCTCGGAAAATATACTGATATCTTTCGCGTGAAAAATTTTGTGTTGATGTATTCTGTTAGTAATGTTTTTATAGTTGTGTTTCGTGTATTCTGAGAGAAACATATCAGCAGAAATATACATTTTTTTGTTATAGAAAATCGGATGTTATAAAGGGGTGTGTACTTGTCCAATTGGTTACTATGGTAACAACTGTCAGAATATTATAAAAGGTAGGATTTTGATATCATATGGTTGTCAAGAGGAGTATCCGACATTGAAAACAAATTAATTAAAACGAATCAAAATGTCCATTTGTATTATGTGGTAACAAACGTTCATGAGATTAAAATAGAGAGAGAGAGGGGGGGTAACGTCCACTCGACACAAACCAGGTCATATCATAAGATTTAGAGAGAGAACGGGGGGGGGGGGAACTTCCACGCGACACAAACTACGTAATTTCGGGACTAACACATGCTTCAATTTTATTTCAATAATTGGCTTGCACGTAGGGTTCTTTAGCATGCAGTTGGAGGAAACATACAACTGGGTAATTGAAACCAGATCACATCTTGGCCGTTTTACAATAATTATCATGAGAACATGTAACATATAAATGCAATTTAACTCGACTTCCGGTTGTACTAAATTCGGAAATAACGAAAAATTTGGAATGACTGATAAAATCCGAAAAATGTTTTTGAAGTACCGCAGAACACCGAAAAAATATGGGTCATGGGTCGGGGTTGGCTTTATATAACATTTGTAGGGAACTGTAGGTCACACATACAAATCGTGGAAACTCTAGGTGAGTCTTGGATTACGGGATTTCCCCCCATTTACATCATTTCTTTATGAACTAGTTATATTTCGTTTTACCGAGGGGAGACATTCTAGGTTGGCCACGGATTATGCTACGTCAGGTGGGTCATAGGTCAGGCCAGCCCTCTTATAAACATTTTCCCTATTTACACCAATCAGAACGGCATTATTTTCTGTATGAACTAGTTATATTTCGTTTTGCCCGCGGTCGGGGGGGGGGGGAGATTAGTGTTGTTAATTCGGTAATTAATGTAGTTTTTCGGTAATTAATGTCGTTTTTCGGTATTGGGGGTTTGCGCATCAAAATAATTTTTTTATGTATTTTCGGTGTTTTGGGCTATTTTTGGACTTTGTTCTGAATGTTTTCGGTATTTAGTATAAGTCTTCGACTTACATGCCAGGGAATAAGTGTTTGGTTTTTTTTATAATTTTGTTTATGTCACCAATATCATTCGTTCCAACCTAGCTATACCTCGTCAAACCAGGGACTAAGCAATATCTACTACTGTATCAATTAGGGTACTGAGACAAATAGCGACATTGGACACCTTTTCACAGGTTGCAATTGACTTTTTATTGTGTCTTAAATACTGGATGTTAGGATCCCATAGTCTCTCACAATATGATAAAGACATCGATATTGATTGAATTCTAATTCGAGTTTGTAATTTGGGATATTATGGCCCCTCTGACTAGTATTGTCCCGCTAATTTGTTTCCTTTATTAGTCATTTACGATTTACGGCCGACCGAATTTGTACGTGTATGCACATCTTAGAAATCCACTATTTTGTATTGTAACAAACGATAATAACAGGTCAATTTCGTTCGGTTCCTGCCATTCATTGATTTCGATATTTGTATCCAATCCAACGATTGTCTGCACTTGTACTGTAACTAAGGATATTTGTACTGTAACTAACGATATTTGTATTGTAAGTAACGTAAATAAGGATATTTGTACTGTAACTAAGGATATTTGTATTGTTACTAACGATATTTGTATTGTTACTAAGGATATTTCTATTGTAACTAACGATGTATTGTAACTAACGATATTTGTATTGTAACTAACTATATTTGTATTGTAACTAACAATTTTTATATTGTATCTAACGATATTTCAGATTGCCGTGAGGGGTTCTATAGGAATATTACCCTGGATTACACGAAACAAGTCTATATCCAGCCAGGCTCCGTACCATTTGAAATCGTCTGTAATCCTGGGTCTGGCGGAAACATGATAATCATGAGACGGGATAGTTATTGTTTACACGAAGACTTCAACAGAACAATGGACGAATATAAAACTGGATTTGGAAATGTATCTAGAAATATGTGGATTGGTCTAGAGAGAATGTACGAAATACTCAGTCTGCCAAGCAGTGGATTTAAGCTTGTCTTATCTGCGGTAAAATTAGACAGGTCGAAATGCCGGACATTATTTACCGGGTTTCAGCTAGGAAATGTAAGCACCGGATACAGCTTTGGTTATTCTAATGTGGAATATAATACTAATTTTAATAGATGCGGTAACCCTTTCGGACAGCCATTTAAAAACATATTCTCAACTTATGACCACGATAACACCGGAAGTAATCGTTGTGCTACCATATTTGGTGGTGGATGGTGGTTTGACACGTCTCTAAATTGTACCAACGGTTTTTTGACTGGATCCATGGATGGGTCTGGAGTTGGTAGTTTTCTACCGGATGATTTGCCCGATCAACAATATAAAAACATTATTGTTGCAATTAGATTCCAATAACAATGGTATAAATGATTTTCCTCTTTCTATTTTTCGTGATAAACGTTGCATCTGCCAAACTATAGTAGAAGTGGTATTGTTGTTTCTATATGTTACGCCTGGCTTCGGTTTGTGTGTCTAATCGTTTGTGAGGGGCAATAAACGTGGACCCATCTATAGGTAGCATACGTAATCAACAGAAACCCCATACAAATGCCCCAGTGTTCGTTATTTTGAAACTAGGATCCTTCAATAATGTCTTTACAAATAAAATAATTATTGCATTTATATACACTGGGTGATTTTTGATGAAAAGCGAAGTTCGACGAGTGTGATAATTTTCTAAGATTTGGTGGATTCACTTTAAATGAGCTAAATCGCTAACATTTGGGATTTAAAAATTGACAGAAGTTGGTACCAATGCATATAATACTGTAATATGAATGTATATCAACTGATTTACATTCAATGGTTTCCGTTTTTACTCTAATTTCAAATCAGTTATGTTCAGCGAAATAAGCCAGCAGTCTAAATCAAGCGCAAGATTCTAGTGTCTGGTTATTCCAGTTTACATACGCCGTTTGATTTGGTACAATGTATTTAGCCTCGTCCCTTGAGTCACTTGTTAAAACTGGGGCTGAAACGCATTATGATACACGATTCGTGTACCAATGATAAAATATTTATTTTCTCTCAAATATTGGATATCAGAAGCCAATTTTCTCCGGTAAGATCATAGCATCAGTGTGGATTCAAAATGACAAATAATTCATGTTTTCAATGTTGAAGATTTCGTCAATAAGTTTCTCTGTGTAATGTTGCTTTTAAAGAAATGCTTTGGTGGATTCGCATAAAATTAATAGATCGAGCTTTAGCGTCAACAAATAAGTTTATGTGGGGAATGTTGCTATTAAAGAAATGCTTTTAGTTCAGCTAGTCTTTCAAGTTTTGTGTTAGTCTTTTGAATTATGGTGCAGCCTCTTTGATCATATGGTTTTGTATGCTAAGTGTGACAGGTTGAGAAATTAGGATACTGATGATTATCGGTAGGTTTATATTATGAAATGAGGTCTAACGTCTTACTGTTCTGTTCAGATTGGCTTATGAATACGGGCATACACCATACAGTGTTCTATGCGGTTCAATATGTTTCTATGTTCACAAAGGTTTATCCGTCTTCAATGGCCCAGTAGAATGCTGCTGTAGAAAAACATCCGGTAAATTTTACAGACATTCTAATCAATATTTAACTTTTTAAGATGGTGTGTTTTTGATATTTTTGTCAATCAATATTGAGAAAATATTGATTTTGTTTGTGACTTTACCATACATTTACTTGTGCGGGTTAATAAGCAGATTTTTATTGTAATAAAGAGAATGATCAGATCAATAATTCAATGTTTTTTCCATGTCAGCAGACATATTTGTAGGCATTGAACTTCCACCGTGGACAATGCATCACAGAAGTTCAACATAATCAGATGATATAATAACTGTGGATTGGGCTTCTTTATTTGTATGTATTGAACTGCCACTGGAGATGATGTACCACAAACGCGTTGACAAACAGTTAAATGAAGATGTAAATATTGCTCAGTGATCTTTCATCACACGTTAATACCCCCCCACACCAAATATATATATATCATAATGATGCAATCAGACAATATTCATTTTTTATTATGTGACACTAGTAGATGATGTTGTTTATTTTTTTGAATTGTCAGATATCGTTTCACAGTCATTTATAACAACTTCGAAGTATTATTAGTTATCACGCGTCACTTCAGTCACTTACATAAGGATAACTCGTGTTTTCCTTTTGCGTTCGTCACTTCTGTTTGTTGAAACCTCCGTTACGCATCTATTTTAGCAAATGGTCTCTGTGTTAAAATTATATTTGCAACCTGTTTAACCAGTTCTATCGCATATATAACGGCTGACACCAATATTGTCATTTAACGATTAACTCAAAATACAAATATACATACTGTTCAAATAACAAGTCGGGTGGGAATCGAATCGAATCATCAAAAGTCGCCGCACCTTGAGTCTGAGTCGAGTCCGAGTCCCGAGTCCCGACCAAGTCGCCGGTTCACCAGAGAGAAATAGGGTTTAACGTCCACTCGACACAAACTAGGTCATTTCGGTACAAACATATAACATATAATTTTATTTCAATAATTCGCTTGTGCGTACCGGGAGACCTTGGGTAAGAAACGAATATTTTCTATAAACTCTTTTCTTAGCATACAATCGTCAGGTAAATAAAATAATAATGGATAATAGTATACAAATACTATAATTAAATAAAATATTGAACTCGAAATAGGACCGACATAGTTCAAAAGAGTAAATAAAGGGAGACAACTAGCTTTAAGTGATCAGTTTTGCTTTGACAACAAATCTCCCTATACTCTTTGGTTGACAATGACAGTACTATTCCGACAAAGTCATAATACTAGTACTTAAAACAAATAATAAACTGACAAACAAGTCCAAAATGACTGCCAAAGTCACTAATGGATGGTGCGGTTTTCATATAGCGGGAGCAGGATTACGGACCTGACAATGACAGCTGTCTGGTCGTTCGGATGACACGAAAAACCGAGGTCCCGTGTACACATTGGCCTGCACGTAAAAGATCCCGTGACATTTGGAATTCTATATAAGAGTTGGCCATAGGGCCACTGTCTGGGCGAAATTTCACCCATAGCACATTGTATGACGTATGTCCGTCTTCATTAGCAGTCGAGTAGGATGATAAACCCCATCTCATTTCATGAATATGACAGGCTGAGTGAAAGGCTCTCTGCTCTGTTATGCTACATATTTCTTTTTAAAACGCAATTAATCTGGATTCAAAAAATGATTCTTATTTCTCAATTAGGATGTTCTGCAGATACACCTTTCACCAACTAATAGCATAAAAATTCGAGATTCAATCCCATGGAATATACAAGACAAGGTTTACACATCCATATTTAACTAATTCTATGCAAATTTGGGAATATTCAACCAATCAAAATGAATTAATCTCTAATCCCGGAATATCAGGGATATGAAATGCGAGAACGCACTTCGCCTGACCAGACCCATCGGCATTCTTAGGAAGACACGATAACACGATGTAAGTTAGTCACCCAGGCTAAAGTGTCGCGCTTATACCTGTAGCTGGTCTGTCACCTATGGCTTGCCGTTGTGGTTTCCATCCCTGATGTGAGCATATGTGGCGCCTTCTCAATCCCGGTTCCCTCCCACAGGAAAGACCCGTGCGCTTGCGCTAAGATAATAAAAATGAAAATAAGACAACTCCTCTGTGATATCACCTTCGGTAGAAACGGACGTTAAACACCAAGTTTAACAATCGCCCTGGCTAGGGTGAGCTGGGTGTTTTGAATTCGAAAAAACACCGTGAAGCAAGTAATTCGCGGCCGTGACGAGAGTTTAACGTCCACTCAACACAAACTGGGTCTTTCGGGACTTACACATGGTTCAATTTTATTCCACTTGTGTGTAGGAGTCTTTAGCAGTGGGAGGAAACCGGGGGACCCGGAAAAAACCCACGAGGTTTGACAGGCGACCCTTCTCCTTGTCATGTACAACCGGGGAATCGAAACCACGTCAGTTGACTCAATGACTGACGCTAACCATTCCGCCATCCACACTCCCGAGTGCGGACATGAATTTATATTTACTAATTGTTATAAAGAATACCCACTAATTTCTAGAAAATGTGTACGATGAAATATTGACTAACAGCCTATCGGACATATCCAAATTATGTGAGTGTGTAATCGTCAATGCTATAGAATAAGAGAGAGAGAGAAATGGGGTTTAACGTCCACTCAACACAAACTAGGTCATTTCGGGACTAACATATGGTTTAATTTTATTTCAATAATTCGCTTGCGCGTGTAGGGGTCTTTAGCAGTGGGAGGAAACCGGAGTGCCCGGAGGAAACCCACGAGGTTGAGAAGGCGCCCCTGTCTCCATGCCACATACGCTCACAGCAGGGCTCGAAACCACAGCCGCAAGCCAGAGGTGACCGGCCAGCTAGAGGTCGAAGCGCGGCACTCTAGACCACTAGGCCATCCCAACCCCCCAGATGTATTATACGGTGACTGGATAAAACCAGACGTTTATGTTATAAAAATAACGTGTAGGTGAAATTTGTCTTTCATTATAGAGAGAGAGAAATGGGGTTTAACGTCCGCTCGACACAAACTAGGTCATTTTGGGACTAACATATGGTTTAATTTTATTTCAATAATTCGCTTGCGCGTAGGGGTCTTTAGCAGTGGGAGGAAACCGGAGTGCCCGGAGGAAACCCACGAGGTTGAGAAGGCGCCCCTATCTCCATGCCACATACGCTCACATCAAGGCTCGAAACCACAGCCGCAAGCCATAGGTGACCGGCCAGCTAGAGGTCGAAGCGCGCCACTCTAGACCACTAGGCCATCCCAACCCCCCAGATGTATTATACGGTGACTGGATAAAACCAGACGTTTATGTTATAAAAATAACGTGTAGGTGAAATTTGTCTTTCGTTATCAAGTACAACGGCAATCGATTATCAGGCCATCCAACGAAACATTTGTTCCGAAATCTTGAAAGGGTTACTTATCTGGATAAGCGCTTTTGATGTTCACGTCCAAACGACTGAATATTATGAGACGGACTTTTATTTTTGAGATTCTATTTAAACTCGTCCTTAATCGGAATGATATATGCTTTTGTTTTTCAAATACAGAATAATACGCCATTAAATAGACATATTATACCCCATGTAGATGATCCAACCCTCCAACTTTCAAGAACAATACAATTCACTGAATACAAACATTTTTTATCTTACTTGAAATTTCGACCATAAAACTGTTTGATTTCTTATGTTTCAACTTTTAATAGTAGTAATGACTTGCATATGCTAACGTTAATCGAAAAATAAATACCCGTCGTTTCTTTAAATTTATCTATTGAACCATTGCGTTTTTATTTTCTCAGATGCATCCTCTTTTGAAAAGAATGTTACACTGGTTGCCACAAGCAATGACGTCGTGGCTGGCACATCTGTTACTCTTGTCTGTACAGCTTTTGGTATTGACGAAATAACCTGGCACGGTGCAAGCGGCCAAATTACGTATTTGAGTGGATGTAATGAATTATCTGAATTTAATGGTGCAGATGTGGCTCGTTTTCGTATAACCTGCTCGTTCGGGATCGGTTCCCAGTTTGACACTCTAAGTAATCTGACAATCACTAGTTTTGACCCAGGGAGGGATACCGGTAGCTGGGGATGTAAAGATGCAAACGAACAAGTAGCCGAGGCATACATATTATTGACTTCCCACGGTAAGTTGAATAAGGCTCTTTTATGTATAACTTTGTATATATGTTATAATTAATCTGAATGACCCTTTAACCGTAGAAGAGGGGTGGGGTTGTGTAGGGCGAGTGAGTCGTTGTTCTATACTCAGCTTACGTAATAAGTAATAGATTTTCTTGTTTAAATCCGTTGGTTTGCGCCGAGTCTTCCGGTCATCTCACGCTAGTTTAATTTTAGCAGCTGGGGGAAAAATGAGGACCCGGAGAAAACCCACGAGGTGACCCTACTCCTTGTGACGTACAAACGGGGGTTCGAAACCACGCCAGTTGATTCAATGACAGGTATTATGATACAGCGCGCACATGCTTTTTTTTTATTCAGATACATAAATTCAAATACAATATATGGCGTACAGTATCAAATAAAACATTAAAAGACAATAATATCACAGACTGAAAATAAACAATGTAACTTTAAATGTAGGTAAAATAATAAATATATCACGATATTTTAGCAAAGTTATTGTCTAATAGAATAGAACGGATAAAAATAAACGTTTTAACTGCTTCTTAAGCCAATTTTAAAATCCATAATCTAAAACAAACTCATTAAAATCACTTATTGCTGCCATGAACATTTTTTGCCATACCAGTCATCACATCCAAACCAAAATCTTTAAGCACGTTCTTAACAGCTTTGATCTTCTTCCCTTTATCTGTCACCGTTTTCTTGTCTTTATTACAAATTTTAAAAGTTGTGTTACGCCTGCTTCGTCGAATATGTACCTGACTTTGTGTGTTCTCATCGTCATCAATATCTTCATAATCACAAATACCGCTTTCTAGATTCGCATTTTCGACTGCTTTAGTAACATTAGGTATCATTATATCGGTATTTAATTCACTCGGTTTAACGAACTCTGTTATACCGCCCCCTTGAGTTGTATTAATCTCATTACTCATTTCACCAACATCAGCCTGATGAACAAACACCTCATGAGTATTGCTTATACCACTGTTGTTATTGAGATCTGGTTTTGATAACAAACTTGTGTCCGACATTGGTTGATGGTTATTAGCCTCAGGTACAACACTATTAGGGATGTCGCTAATTTGTTCACCGAGTTTATTGTCTGTCTGCACAATACTGCCACATACACATGCATCGCCATATTTATCACAATTCGAACACGGCACACCTTTACAATTATATGATACATGACCAAAAAGTTTACAGACTCTACATCTAACACCAGGACAGTTAGTAATAATATGATCTATCGAATAGCATTTCCAACATACCCGTTGTTGATCTGAATGTATAACACGGAAACTCTGCATACCTTCTACAGTTTCAAAATTCATCGCATACGGTAAAGATTTGATATGGGGTGGACATTTACATCTCATAAATCTAGTACCATCACAGCACTTATAACCTGCATAATATCTCCTATTTACTTCTCCCATCACTTCTATTCCGTGTCCGTTCAATCTTGTAATAATCTCTCGATCTTCAATATAACTAGGCAAGTTCATGAAGGATACAACAACAGTAGTTTCACATAATCTATCACACAGAAATTTATCATCACCAAATTGCAAACCTTCACATAGCAACTTAGAGTTTTCTTCGTTGTTAACAGTTACTTCAAAATGGGTTGGAGATCTCGGAACACAAGCAAAACAAGAACCTTCACCGCAAACATTTTCTACAGCCTCAATTAAATCCACAATATTCACTTTCTAAAAATTAGGAGTTCTTACTTTAACAACACACTCGTTCTTAAAGGAACGCTTTTCACCGCCATTCGATGATGGTTGAACAGGGCGAGACAAAGACATTTCTGAGTAGACTCACAAAGAGTCGGACCAAAGGCCCAATCTTACACCAGTCTAAGTATCTATATAATTCTCACCCTAGATAGTTTTTAGTCCTCAAGAAAACATAGAATTATATCCAAAATAAACACCGATAAAAATCGATTTCAAGAGCCGAAGTAAAACACGTCTTACTCAAACAAATCACAAACCGGAAGTCAGGCGACCCTACTCCTTGTGACGTACAAACGGGGGTTCGAAACCACGCCAGTTGATTCAATGACAGGTATTATGATACAGCGCGCACACGCTTACCTATTGGCCATCAACCCCCCTCCCCCATGCACCAACCGGACTAATGCAGTCTGGCAAACGATATGAGTGGCATACTCAAGAAGCGATGTCCGGATTATTTTGACAAAATTTGCAACGACGATTCGGCCCATCCGCTTCGTATTTTGTGGATTTTTCGATTTGTCGAAAAAATTAGCACAATTATGACGGGTAGATCAATTGGCTAATTCAGCAATCTTTGTTGCGATAGAATGGGAGTTACTTCCCTTTGCTCACTATCATTATTGTATTTATTGGTCGATAAAAATAGCACCATTATCAAGGGTGGATAATATAACTACTTGTCTCTACCGTGAAGAGAGAGGAGTAGAACCAAACGATACCATTGCTGATACCGAGGATGCTATAGTATAGACTTACCTTTGGTTCGTGATATTAGAAACGTAAAAATAAACATTGAGATACTGGGCAAATATGTAGCATTAATGATTATAGCTCATTAAAAAAGAAAAATATGCACATAATGAAGCCCTTTTCTGCCCTTATAGTATCTGACCCACCCAAGTCAATATTACTTTTAAATATATTTTATAAAGGCTGGTATCACAAATATAAATATATCTTCAACACCCGGTTCTATAACAGCGACCAATGTACTAACATTGTTAGAAAAAGAGAGCGATACTTTAACATGTAGAGCTGAATGTAATGGTACCTGCCAGTATAAATGGATGAAAGGAGGCGAATTAGTAGCATCTACAAGTCAACTTTCCTTAAACAACATTACCATTACAGCGTCCGGACAATATATATGCCATGCATCCTATGATGGCGTGGAACTGACTACAAGCGTAATGATATCAGGTAAATATTATTGCTCAGAGGCGTATTTAAGCTGGGGGGGATCTAATTTTCGACAGAGCCCTTTTTTACTGCTGAAAGTGCCTTTTCTCAGACCCACATATGTCCCTTCCGAACGTTTACTTTGATAAAATATCAGCAAAATAGCTCTTGTCTTGGAATGGCTACAGATGCAAAGAAATGACGAATAATTTTCTTGAGGAACCCCCTCCCACAAACCTCCCTCTCAGCGGCGTGACCCGTCTCCGCAGTAAATGCCCTAATTTTGCGCCCCCCCCCTCTTTTCAAAATTTATAGATTTTTCAGATTTGTACAGTTTATTAAATGTGGATAAATACCATCAAATATTGGGGGTAGGAGGGCTGTTTCAGGAAGTTACACACATAGCTGAAGATGGACTCTTTCCCTATATACAAAATGTAACTATGCCTGTGGTATCTTTAGTGTGATGAAATAATATTAAACCAAGTAAAACAATCCAAACCACAAGACAGAATTCGAAGTCCTAAAAAAACGTTATAGGCAAATATTGTAATCAGCAAATGGACTGCTCGCCGTGTGCAAAATACACGACAAACAGTGGTAACAGGTGTCAGGGAGAGTAAGCTTACCCTGCCTGGCGCCACACCCGCCATAGCTGCATCGATCTCCCAACTTTGCCGTAAACCTTGTGAACCCGATAGTGCAATCCCAAGGTAGTAAGGAGTCTCTGTTAGCCCAAAAGTAAACTTTTAATTCCAAATTAAAAGAAACGTGACTACATAGTTTTGGCGTGTACAGGGTCTAGTGGACTACAATAATTTGGGTTGACAGATCTATTATATGTATGACCATATTAACATTTTGATGTAATATCTTTAATTATATTTGGCGCAATATATCCGGGTTGGACCTACACTAATAAGCTTTAATTATTTTTGTCACAATATTATCCTGGTTGGAGCTGACGTGCCATAAACCCATATTCCATACGTGTGTACTGAATTAACAACCTCCAATGTATTTTATTTGTAATTTTAGTCCGTCAAAGAGATTATGTTATATTTGATCCACCAGTGGATTTAATAACGGTATCCCAAGGACAAACGGTTTCTATAACTTGTTCAGCTGAAAATGGTATGTGTGACCAAAATGATTATCGTCGGTGTCTTTACTGTTGGAATAATGATTCAAATACTGCGGGAACTTGCAGTGAGCAATTGGTGATTCACAACGCAACACTGTCCATGACTGGACTGTACAGGTGTCATTATACTGAAGAAGAACTGGGTATTAATGCCCTCTGGAGCACTTTCAAAACTTTAGAAGTACGGGTTCTGGGTAAGTTTGACTTATTATCCTATTATATACTGATTATGATAGTTTTATATATTATATTAAAAGCACAATATTCCAAACAAAATTGGGGGGTTGGGTGACCGATTGATTAGCGTTCGCGCTGTATCATACGACCTGCCATTGAGTCAACTGGCATGGTTTCGAATCCCCGGTTGTATTTGGCAAAGAGTAGGGTCGCCTGTCCAACCTCGTGGGTTTTCTCCGGGTATCCCGGTCTCCTCCAACTGCTAAAGACCCGTACGCACTAGCAAATTATTGAAATATATTTAAAAAACAATATGTTAGTCCGGTACAAGTGGTTGCAATGCAAGAAACGTCACATTTTGCAAAATATGGACAGAGAACGTGGGGGGGGGGGTGTCAATGGGGACCATCCTCTCATTGTCGCAATGCTGCACATCGAATTAGAAGAGACAGCGGTCACTCTTACTTGACAAGGGCTTGGTTTTAAAAAGAGTGTGCTTATTGGTCAAGGCCATTGTATAGTTTCAGGGAACTCGTCTAATTTGGTGGCAATATGTACAATGAACCAAATATACATTGGTTTAGACCCCGTGTTATATGATATAGTGTTTCAGTACTGTTCATTATAGAATAAATTTAAAGTAGCTAAGTCTCTAACTCATTATTATCCAAAATCTTCATCATTGAAAACACGAATTATTATTTAAATCAATATTGATGCTGTGATCTTAACGGGGAAAATGGGCTTTTGATACCCAATATTTAAGACAAACTAAAGATTTCCTCATTGGTACACGAATCGTGTATGCCAGTGTGTTTAAAACAAGAATCTAACACCTTCAAGATCGTTTGATACTAAACATATTTGTTAAATTTAACCTGAATCACTATTTGTGTACAAGAGAGCAGTCACTCTAGCGGGAAGTTTCAATCCGAATTTCACACAAAATTCAAACTCAACTGTAATTATTGTGTAATGTTGAATTTTTTTTTTTTAAATCAAATTAAAAGTCTGACTTTGAGGGTCCACAATCTAAACATACCTAGGGTGTTACGGATAACATGCTTGAGGGAAAATATCTTTATGGACATACAGAAATAAAATTTAACCTAGAAGCATAGATCATTTAGATTTTATTATAAATTGGCTAATCCCCCATATCAACCAAAACGCAGGTTATATAACAGCTCTCCCAGATTCTAGTGTAGTAAAACTATAAAAACTGTGATAAACCAAACGAAATAGGATCTGTGTTTTAAGTAGATTAACTGTAGATAGGTAAACAACGCGCTCAGTAAACAAATTTCTTTGGTTGAATTTGTCCAGGATTATATTGATTTAATTTCTAGTAGGAATATAAGTCCAAAAATGGTCCAGTATTAACAGAGATATGTTGAATTGAAATTTCATCGATCTATGTTGCTCGGTATGTAATAGGCCTACGCCCGTAGCCATTTTGCTGTTCGCTAACATAAGTGATGCGCATATCGACAAAACAATTGCGCTTGTTGTGTTATTAACTATAAATAGCTTTCATATTCAATAGTCGCCTTTGTTATACACTAATATGTTGTAAACGATTTGAAAGGAGTATAATTTTACAAAGTGTATAATTTTACAGCTCACGAATTGAACACAATAAATAGAGGATATATCCAGCGTGCATTTTGAACTTTGTTTTGAAGTTAAGGAATCCCAGTACATACACACCACACCCTCTCCTTTATGCAATAGCTTGTAGCCGATCCTCTACATTAACATAGATGTGCGCAACTGATAAAATTGCATTAAACTGTTTGGCTTCGTTCGTTTGTATATTAGTCGCGAAGGAGCGATAGTGGGTTATTTTCAGTACGTCAAAATAAAGATGAATTTAATTTCCTTTCTCTGCCTACTTTTAGGAATATATGTAGATTGTAAGTATACAATTGTAAGAGAGAGAGAGGTGGGGTTTGACGTCCACTCAACACAAACTAGGTCATTTCGGGACTAA
Organism: Patella caerulea; assembly: GCA_036850965.1. Classification (NCBI taxonomy): domain Eukaryota; kingdom Metazoa; phylum Mollusca; class Gastropoda; family Patellidae; genus Patella; species Patella caerulea. The sequence continues at coordinate 31,307,293 of JAZGQO010000015.1, read as the reverse complement.
CATATGGTTTATTTTTATTTCAATAATTCGCTTGCGCGTAGGGGTCTTTAGCGGGTTGGACAGGCTACCTTACTCCTTGCCACGTACAACCGGAGATTCGAAACCACGCCAGTTGACTCAATGAAAGGTCGTATGATACAGCGCGCGCACACTTAACCATTCGGTCATGTATGATATCATAGGTCAAAAGCAGCTCGTACGAACATACAACTTGTCAGATCTTCATAAAGTGCAGGCCATCAAAAGGAAACGGACTATAGATCTGTGTTTGAATCTGATTGACGTAATAATAAACAAAATATGAAAGCAATTCTTTATTGGTTTATGTAAGATCATCGGTGGATAACAATGTCTGGCGTTAATGATTCTTAAACCTTAAAACCTATCATCTTCTTATTGTCACAGATGCATCTTCTACTGGAACAACCCTCACATCGGCAGCTATAAGCGGATTTACAGACGTATCCGATGCGTACACATCAACGACCTCCTCAGGTGAGTTGTATAACACGTATAATGTATTTAAACCCATTCCTCACCAATTACATCGGGTTATTGTCTTACAGTAAAATTTATTTGGAAGAAAAGTTCTATATTTTATATTCAAAAGATATGTTTAAAAACACAACAAAATGTATATTAATATTTTAATGATAAAGAAATCGAAACTGTAACGTTTTCCTTCGTAACCATGAAAACTACCATTAACCGCCCCCCTCCACCGCCGAAGGAACCAGAGAAAATCTTCGATCTTGGACAGCCGACCCTACTGCTTGTCATGTACAAGCGGAGTATCGATATGATATGAAGCTTAAACCACATTAAACTAACATAGTTATACAAATCTATTTAAAATAATGTTATTAATTTTACCCCAGCTGGGCCAACACTGGCAGTAGTAACAGCACCACAATCGGATCCATTAATGACAAGTGGAGAATCATAATTATAATTTGTGGTTCTGATTGTCAACCAGGTTACTTCCACATACTAATGATGCCATATTAAATCCTTTCAGCTCCACCTGTACAGTTACCAAACATGACATTAGTAGCATCCAAAACAACTGTTACAACAGGTTCTTCAGTGACCTTAACATGTTCTGCATTTGGCCAAGACGAATTAAGCTGGTCAGGTCCTTCTGGTATGATCACCACATTTATGACTGGGTGTTTTAGACTGAGTGAAACAAACGCTCCTGATATAAGTCATCTAACAATAACATGTGGTTCTGGAAGTGGTGCATTAAGCGATTGGACAATAAGTATCCTAACTATAAGCAGTTTCGACCTAGGTAGAGATAAGGGATATTGGGAATGTTCAGATGTTACAAAATTTATAGGTGATAGAGTGTATTTGAATTCAACAGGTAGGTACATTAGTAATGATTATTGACTAATGGAACCCCATCATAAATGATTTGTGTGGCTGGGATATATGGTCAAAGCAGTAATCTAATAACTCGCATAGCACCCAACACGACAACTCTAGAAGAGGAATAAGCTAATCGAAGAGCCAAACGTATAAATAGTTAATTTAGGATTTTATTGCAAACAAGAACGGTGCCCATGCTCGTAATATCTGATCGCATGTAGAGTCTTTATGTTGGAAATTTAAACATTGAATCACCTTAGTATTCACACTGTTAATACCACCGGAGCAATTTATTCCCATTAAGAAATTATTAATCATTGTGGCAATAGTTGTTAGTATCATATTCTTATTATTTTTATATGTTTGATAATAATAATTCCTCTTTTACAAGACGCTGGTATTAAAAATATTAAAATAAGATCATCAACGGGTTTTATATCTTCTACCAACGACCTAACTTTACTATCCGAGGAATCCGATATTTTAACGTGTACAGCCGAATGTAATGGCATCTGTCAATATAAATGGATGAAAGGAACTGAATTAGTAGCATCAACAAGTCAGCTTTCGTTAAATAATATCAACTATACACTGAGAGGGATGTACACATGTATTGCCACTTATAATGGTTCGGAGCTAAAACGGTCATTAAGATTATTCGGTATGTATAGGAACATTGTAAGACATTTATTTTGTAGCTTTTTTCTGCAGACACGTTAGATTGTGTACCTTTTATGCTTTTATGTTGGAATACAAACGGACTAAACAGTTAACTTTTCATACTTTAAAATAAATTTTATACTTGAAAGAACATCACTACATAAGATATACATTTATATTGAGTTGTTTTATCGATTAAAATCTGTAATTTTTAAAAATATATTAATCCTACAGTTCAAGACAGAAGTTCCATAACAATCAATCCACCGGGTGATATTATAACAGTTAATGAAGGCGACAGTATAACAATCACGTGTTCTGTTGATACTTACCCATGTAATAACGTAAATGGTATAACCTGTACAAATAGGTGGGATACATTATCTGGATCGTTCTATAACACTGGACAAAGTGATTCCATGGTGATCAACATGGCTGATCGTACGATGACTGGGCGATATAGATGTATCCACGTAGAAGATGAACCGTCATCAAATACCCACTTCGAAACTTACAAATCTATACAGTTACATGTTCAGTGTGAGTATACATCGAAACTTACAAATCTATACAGTTACAGGTTCAATGTGAGTATATTGATCATTTTATCCGTACTTCAACGTACGTCCGGCAACAGGTCAACAAACCTGGACATATAGTCCACCTAATGTTTTTTGATGGATTATATATCTTCAGTATGTGTAGATTCAGAACCCGGATGATTCCACCCTGGCACCATTGAGGAAATTTAAATATCCAAGATAGCCGCCATGGGGGATTTTCTGGTCATTATTAGTGGGGTAAAATGTGCCACAGATTCTCTCGGATCCTGGTTTGAAGATGGTTTCTATAAGAATGTGACCCACTGAATCCAATGAACTTGTGTATCCCTCCTTAAAGTGATGGCTAATTCCGATAGGGGCCAAATTCAAAATGGTGGCTTATTTATTTTGGCAGGAATCTTATAAAGTTTCCCTAAAATGGTGTGTAATATATTGAAATATATTTATCTGGCATTGGGCTAATTTGTCCTCTGTAAATCCGCCCGGCGGTCCGATAATTTATGATACGGCCATGTTAGAATATATAAATTTCAATGATTTTAATCTACAGTTTGTTATGTCATTTAAATCTGTTATTTTCTTTTATCATTTCAGATGAACCATTATCAGTAGTAATAACACCATCTTCAGATCCAGTAATAATAACAAGTGGAGAATCTCTTAGCTTCAACTGTTCTGTTGGTTGTCAACCAGATTGTAGCTATACATGGACATATAACAATGTTATTGTCTCTAGTATTGCTACTTATATCATAAGTACCATTAAAATCAGCCAAAGTGGTATCTATACTTGTACAGCAACCAACACTTTAGGAAGTGTGACAGCATCTAGAAATGTTCAAGTGAATTGTATGTGTCTTCCTTTCTTTAAAATTAAAAAATTAGTGCTAATAAATCCGTCATTTTATGATGCAGTTATATTCCATTATTTGTGGTTGAGAACTACAACCGACTTACTTTTATGTTTAATTGAAAGTTGTTGAAAATGATATATGGTGTTTTTTTATCGTAGATGGACCATCATCAGTAGTAATAGCACCAGCGTCAGACCCAGTAACAATAACAAATGGAGAATCTTTAAATCTCGTCTGTTTTGCTGATAGTCAACCAGATTGTTATTATACATGGAAATTTAACAATGTTATAATTTCTACTACAGCTACATATAATATAAACTCCATTACTAATATAATGTACACTCTGAATTCATGGAACAGTATAAATATCTTCTACAGTTAGATTCTCTTGTACAAGAAATTCCACAATCAAAACGACGTCTAACTGTATTTGTAAACATAAGTTTAGAATAATCACAGGTATTCGGAATAATTCGTGTTTTAGTAAAAAAAGACAATTGGTGAAATTCGGCATCGCGGTGGACGGCCAGGGCGATTGGGACCAATATTCCAGACAAAAGTACCATTACCAATAAAAAAAGATTAATGCTTCTGTGTGGAATATATAATGGGGAATGTTACTTGTCCAATACCGCTGGGAGTTGTGTGTCGGAATTATTCAATGAAATATCCATTAAAAGGCAATGTGCTGGACGTTACATCCTGGGGCAATAAGCATTTTTAATAAAAGAAAATGTTTTAGAAAAGAATAAGGTATTTGCATTAAGCAAGCCACAGTTGCTAAGTGGGTAAGACGCTGGTTCGCTAGCCTGGAGGACGAGTGTTAGATCCTTGCATTGGAGTAGAAAGTTCATCGGGATTTTCCGACATACTTTCCCCTTGTCAGGATGGTGTTCTGGGCATGGACAACTGAGTCGAGTAGTCGTTCGGATGTACGTAAAAGATCCATTGGCAGTTGGAATTCGTTATAAGCGTAGGTCATAGTGCCACTGCCCGGGCATAAATTCCTTCATGGGGTTTTAAAGTCCTACTGTCGTGTACCGAATGTACTAACTGCAGGAGGAGCGCACTACACACAAATCAAAAATCTACATGATAAAACTGCGTACAAGACAGAAGGTAGACATTGCAACAAGTAAACAAATATCAAATCAAGTGAATGGATGGGGGGGCAACCGTAAGAGTCCACTGCGCTGTAGAATCCTGGGCCTATTATGGTACTGGCCTCATCTAATACAGTCTTGTCCCCTGAATACATTTGTCACACCTCACAAAAACAATTGTCAAAGGAACATCCTGTACAATGATATGATATTTAGAGGTACTGTGCTAGAATATAGTGCTACTACCATAGGATGTATTGACAGAATAAACAATTTTTTACAGTTTAAATAAAAGTTGATATTTTTCATATCACATGTTCGCTCTCCACTTTGGGAACCACGGTGACTCCGTGAATAAGACGTCGGTTCGCTAAGCACGGTGGCCGAGAAAGTTCATCGGAATTTTCCTGTAGGGTTCCATATCAGTGCTACAGGATAAGGAAAATGTATTGCAGTTCGGATGGAACGTAAAAAACACAGCCAATGGAATTCGAAATGAGAGTAGGTCGTAGCGCCAAGGTCCGGATAAAATTTATTCCATAGCGAGAGAGAGAGAGCGAAATGGGATTTAACGTCAACTCGACACAAACTAGGTCATTTTGGAACTAACATATGGTTCCATTTTATTTCAATAATTCGCCTGCGCGTAGGGGTCTTTAGCAGTGGGAGGAAACTGGAGTGCGCGTAGGAAACCCACGAGGTTGAGAAGGCGCCCCTATCTCCATGTCACATACGCTCACACCAGGGCTCGAAACCACAGTCGCAAGCCAGAGGTGACCGGTCAGCTAGAGGTCGAAGCGCGGCACTTACATAGCACACTGAATGTCGTATGACCGTCTTCATTAACCCAGTCGCATCAGAACAGTAGGAAGTTAAACCCCATTTCAATTCATTTCGCTCCCATCCCTCTACATCAAAATAGTATAGAGTGTATATGTTAAATAATCATCTATATCACCTATTTAGAGACATGAAATGGGGCTTAACGTCCTACTCTTTTGCACCTAACCTGGGCTAATGGAAGATGGGCATGCGCCATGCAGTGTGCTATGAGGGACATTTTGCCCGGGCAGCGGCGCTACGGCCTATTCTTATATCGAATTCGAACTGCCAACGGATTTTTTACGTGCACTCAAATGTGTACACGGGACCTCAGTTTTCCGTCCCACCCGAACGAATAGGCAGCTGTCCTTGTCAGGCCCTCCTTCTGCATCACTGACAAGGGGAAATCACGCCGGAAAATCGAGATGAACTTTCTCGGCCAATGCAAGGATCGAGTACTCGACCTCGAGGCTAGCGAACCAGCGCCTTATCCAGTTAGCCACCGTGACCCCACCTATTTAGAGATTTTAAAGTTTACGAAATTAACGTTTCGCTAAAAGAATGAGCATAATTTATACGAACATCGGCACCCAACCCCACCCCAAAAAAAACGGTTGTCAACATCATGCTATATGCTTATTTATAGAAAACTTTAGGTATTGAACCCACCTTATATTGAATTTTAGTTGTAATTATTCTTGTAGGATATCAGAGACAACAATTACTGGTTTTACGATAGCATTTACAACTTATAGTTTAATACATAAATACCAATTTACAAAATATATCAAAGTGTTCCAAAATAATACGAACATACAAAATACAATGTTTTGAATTCATACAAGCAGTAACAGTAATGACTTAAAACATTATCAAAGCAGGAAACAGTAATGATTTAAAACAGTATCAAAGCAGGAAAAGTAATGATTTAAAACATTATCAAGGCAAGCAACAGACATCCAACGATCCTTAAAAGGGTTATCATCATGGAAAACCGAGATGAACTTCCAGATCCAGCACCAAAGATTGTGACTGAAGAATAAAGTGAAAATACGTAAAGAAAACCTTCACCAATATTTGTTGTATATGTTTCATTGTACATTAAAGGTATAAGACGTAACATTATTCCAACAAAATCTCAAACATGAACGATGTGTACTGGTTGTACACAGTTCTTTCGGAGAACGCAGGAATCGGTTAAAACGCCACCTTCTAATTAAGTTAGAATGGGGTTTAACGTTCACTCAACACAAACTGGGCCATTTCGGGACTAAGATATGGTTCAATTTTATTTCAATAATTCGCTAGCGCGTAGGAGTTTTTATCAGTGGGAGGAAACAGGGGGATCCGGTAAAAGCGAGGAAAAGACGCCACGTCATTTGACTCAATCAAAGCCTTTATGATACAATGCGCATGCGCTACCCCCCCCCCCCCAAATATACACTCATATAGTCGTTAGATAGAAATGAAATGAAATGAAATGTGGTTTTATGGCACCGTCAGCTCCAACCGGGCTATATTGCGCCAAACAAAATGATGATTCTTTTGAGACAAGCTAAATCATATCACGATCTTGTATATGCATAAATAAAAACAATATCACAGTTTATCAAATTTAAAAATAAAAAACAATCTTTTATGCATATAAACAATAAAAGTTAAATATTACATATATATATATTATAAACAAATTAAAATTTATAATAAAAACCTGTCTCTTTTAAAAAGTTTAGTATTTCGCAATATAGCCCAGGCTGGACAAACAAGTTATGTAGTGACTGGCAACGGTAATACCGTGATCTTGTATTCTTGAGATGGTTGCACTCAATCAGAATGTGCTTCACTGTCAAAGGAACATGGCAGTGTTCACACTCTGGTTGAGGCTCTCGCTTCAAAATGAAAACATGAGTTAAAAAAGTATGACCAATGCGAGAGCGACACAAAACCACTTCATCCCTCCTACTGATTCTATAGGAGCTTGGCCAGTCTCCTAAGAGAGGCTTAATGTGATGAAGTTTATTTGTATCTGCAAGATCCCAAGACCGTTGCCAGCGGCCATAAATGAAATGTTTAATTGAAGATTTAAAATCAGTATATGGTATTAAAAAATAGGATAAGGGAAGATCTAAAGCAGACTTGGCAGCCGAGTCTGCTAGATCGTTCCCTTTTAAATCCATGTGACTGGGGAGCCAGCACAGGACAATGTCCTTGCTGCTCAACTCGAATGTTAGTAGCAGACGGTAAATATCTGCTACTAATGGGTGTTCAAGCTGTTTGTTATTTATTGCTTGCAAGGAGGACAAAGAATCAGAAAATATTATATATTTTAAATTGGATGATGATTGGATGAACTCCAAAGCCTGTAGAATGGCCTGGAGTTCAGCTGTAAAGATGGAAGCAGCAGGTGGAAGACGGATAGAAATTGTCTCGGATGGTGTTACAGTAGCCGAAGCTACCCGATCATCATCCTTCGAACCATCTGTGTATATTGGAGCATAATCACCATATTTAGACCTTAGCTCTCGAAAGAGAGACTGAAAACCCGTAGAGCTAGTATCTCTCTTTTTGTGTTGAGTAAGATCGAAATCGATCACTGGGGGGGATACAGCCCACGGTGGAGTCTCAAAGAGAGGGGTATTCGCAATACTGTCAAGGCTGATACCAGCCTCAGACAAAAGGGGTTGAATGCGAATACCAAATGGTGGAACGACGTTAGTCTTCCGCATATATAAATGCTCATGATAGGGTCTAAATATGGTGTTAAATGAAATGTGATGAGGCAGAGATGCAATTTTTGTGGCATACTGCAGTGCAAGCTTATCACGTCTGTCGTGCAATGAGGGCTCGTGCGCCTCGACGTATAAACTCTGCACTGGAGATGTTCGGAATGCTCCTAAACTGATTCTAAGTCCTTGGTTGTGTATGGTGTCGAGCTCTTTGAGATAAGACTCGCGGGCAGACCCATACACAATACACCCATAATCGAGTTTTGATCTTATTAAAGCTCGATATAATCTGAGCAAGACCTTACGGTCTGCTCCCCAGTCAGTATTTGATAAGACTCTCAATATGTTGAGGGCTTTCAGACATTTCTTTTTTAGGTTTTTAATGTGGGGGATAAATGATAATTTCTTATCAAATATCAGCCCCAGAAATTTGGTTTCATCCACAACTGGAAGGCGGTTGCCATCCAAGAAAAGTTCTGGATCAGGATGTAAACCTCGTTTCTGACAGAAATGCATGCAGACAGTCTTGGATTTCGAAAAACGAAATCCATTTTCCGTTGCCCATTGTTCAAGTGAATTCAAACAAAGCTGCAACTTACGTTCGATTATCCGCATGTCTGTAGAACCATAGCACATCTGAAAGTCATCAACATAAAGAGCGCCGTTTGTACCTGGTTTAAGGCACGCTGGGATCGTATTTATTTTTATTGCAAATAATGTAGGAGATAAAATACTTCCCTGAGGAACTCCCATTTCCTGAGGAAATGGGTCAGAGAATATTGATCCCAGTCGTACCTTAAATGACCTATCTTCGAGGAAATTTTTAATGAAGATAGGTAAGCGACCCCGTAGGCCGAGGTTATGGAGGTCGCGCATGATACCATGTTTCCATGTAGTATCATAAGCTTTCTCCAGATCGAAAAATATTGCAACTAAATGTTGCTTCTGGATGAAAGCGTCCCTGACAAACGTTTCAAATCTGACGAGATGATCAAGAGTGCTCCTTTGGGACCGAAATCCACATTGGAGGTCTGTAATGAGGTTGTTGGACTCAAGGTACCAAACAAGCCTTCGATTGATCAATCTCTCCATGGTTTTGCAAATACAGCTAGTTAAAGCAATCGGACGATAATTGGTAGGATTCGTATGATCTTTACCCGGTTTAGGGATGGGAATGATTGTGGCTTCATGCCACGAAGGAGGGAAATTCCCATCAACCCAAATCCGGTTGAAAAGATCCAGTAAGATGAGGAGTGTTGGAAAAGGTAAATGTTTCAAAATCTGGTAGTGTATTTCATCTGGACCAGTTGCAGTATCCCGAGCCCGCTTAAGTGAATCTCGAAGTTCTGCAATGGAAAATGTATCATTATAGCATTCATCATTGCGGGACTTGAACTTAAGTCGCCTTTTCTCCTGTTGTTGTCTAATGCCTCGAAAGGCATCGGAGGAGAAATTGGATGATGAATTGAATGAAAAAGTACTGGCCAGAGAATTAGCAATATCAGGAAATGTTGTTAAGTTGGTATTATCAACAGTTAGATGGTTAACTGATAATGCACTACTTTTACCTTTAATCCTACGAATCCTATCCCATACCGACTTAGATGTGGTACGGGAATTGATCCTTGAGACATAACTCTCCCATGAAGATTTCTTTGCTTGACGTATGGTTCTACGGGCCTTCGCCCGGACCATTTGGTATGCCGCAATATTCTCCATGGAAGGATGATTCTTTAATCGTCTCAGGATACGATCACGCTCTTTAAGAGCGGATTTGCAATCGTCGTTAAACCATGGTTTATTGAAACGTTTTGGTTCAGTCGTGGTTTTTGGAATCGCCTGCTCAGCTACATCTTGAAGAATTGAAGTGAATAAGGCCATAGGCTCATCTGCATCTTCTAACTCCTTTGCATCAAAAGAGAAAAGACACAAAGATTCAAATAGAGCCCAATCAGCCTTATGCAACTTCCACCTCTGGGGTCTCTCGACCGGAGAGGGACCATTATTATCAATTATGATAGGAAAGTGATCACTACCACACAGATCTTCATTTACTCTCCATGTAAAATCCTGAAACAGGACCGGAGAGCAAATGGTTAGATCCAGGGAAGAAAAAGAAGCTGTGGCAGGATGTAGATAAGTAGGCGAGTCATCATTTAATAAACACAAATTATTAATGTTAATGAAGTCCGCTATTTGTTTACCTCTGTTGTTATCATCTGGACTACCCCAGAGTGAATGATGACCATTGAAATCTCCCGTAATAATAAACGGGAGAGGAAGTTGTGCAACAAGGTCATCAAGATCTCTGGGATTAAGATGTAAACTTGGTGGAAGATATACAGAGCAGAGTGTTATAGGAATATGCAAAGTCACCCGAACTGCAACTGCCTCTAAAGGCGAGTTGAGGGTGACTTGACTTTGAGGGATATCTCCATTAAGAATAATAGAAACACCCCCATGAGCTCTACCATCACCAACTGCGTGATGATGGTAACCAACAAAATGTCTAAAAGACAAATTGTCAGAATTCCGTAAAAAAGTTTCTTGTAAACAAATAGCCAAAGGATTGTGCTTTTGAATTAATAATTGGACTTCATTAAAATTTGGTTTTAAACCACGACAATTCCATTGAATAATGGAGTTTAACATTGTCAGGGAAATTTAATTTTTGGCGGTTTACCGTGTGAGTCCTTATGAACGTCCACTACGGTAGTACCGTCCATCAGATCATCCCCATATTTATTAAAGAGAGTGATAGGATTGTTTGAACCCTTTTTACCCCTCTCTTTCAATTTTAAAAATTTTTGTTGTCTCTTGGTTAGCACCGTTGACAACTGCGTACCCTTAAACTGCACCGCGGACCCAGAGGACCTGGAATCAACAGTATCAGCTTTAGAGCAAACAAAGGGTTGAGCCCCCTTGCCATTTTGGGTGGGAGTATTGGGAATAACCTCAATGACTCCAGATACAGGCAAGGGAGATGAACCCTCGTCGTCAGGAATGATATCAGTGCTTTGAGTCGAGCACTCCCGCGATTGGGAAGGGCTCGAGACCCCTTTACAATGATCTGATGTAATATTTCTAGGCTTTTCAACTTGATCAGGCCAGGTTATGTCTGTCTGAACAGATGCAGATTTCGTAGATGCTTTAACAACACTCGAAAAAGATTTCCCTTGTGGTGCAATGGGAAAGAGTGAAGTAAGCTCTACTTGTTTCCTAGCATCGAAGTATGATATTTTTCTTTCAGACATAATCTGTTGAATTCGTTTCTCTTTCTGCCAAATGGGACATTCGCGAGAGTAAGCAAAGTGCTTACCCTTGCAGTTGACACAACAAAATTCCGCCTGGCAGGTAGTGCTCTCATGGCCATCATGACCACATCGAGCGCAGGTATCTTTACCTCTACAGACGGTCTTGCTGTGACCAAACTTTTGACATTTGTAGCAGCGAAGAGGGTTTGAAATATACGAATCAACAGGAATGTTTAAATAACCTGCCTTGAGAGTCTTTGGAATGTCGGGACGATTGAAAGTGAGGATATAGGTACTTGTTGGAATTACCTTATCCCCTCGGCGTATACTAATTCTTTTAACATGAGAGACGCCTTGAGGTGAAAGGTATTCTACCATTTCATCCTCACTGCTGCCTTCAAGATCTCGACATCTAATTACACCTCTACTTGAATTAAGTGACCTATGTGGTGACACCTTGATAGGAATGTCTGCTAAGGACGTTGACTGGAGTAACATGGTCGCATGCTGCTCCTTGGCACATTCTATCAAGAGTGTTCCATTTTTAAGTTTTTTAATAGCTTTGGGTTCACCGGCTAAGCCGGCTATACCCTTACCTATTAAAAATGGCGAAACTTTAGATAGGTCGGTAGAGGGACTCTCAATCAAGAGAAACCTCGGCCATGCCTTTGTAATTTTTCTTTTTATATTAAACAAATCAGAAACGTCATCTGTACTATGACGTTTCTGTTTATTATTTCCTATTATTGGGGTGGGTGGGACTGGGGAATCCATGAAAGTATTTTTTTAAGTTTCACCCCTCGTCGTCCCCCAGGTTACTTCCCTGCCTACCAGGGGGAGGACTAGCGCGGGTAACCAGCGCATGGCCTCAGGGCTCGACGAGGGGTATACTCAAGCCAGAAAGTAAAAAAATACTTGTCTAACCTGATTGACCCGAGCCGCCGCCCTGTAGAATGTACTAAGGACACAAAGGTAGATAATTGCTGAGTGAATAAACAACAGAGCATTACACTGGGAAAGGGTACATTCTACAGAGCTACAAACGACCAAAGCCGATTGATCAGAGTGGGCCACTCTGACCTCCCGTCTAGGTGAACCATGGGCCAAAGTAATGTGTTGCAGAGAAAGGGCTCGCAAGCCAAATCCCCACTCAATTACCAGGATTCCACTCTCCACCGACACGGGTCGCAACGCACGGCAAACACGTTGCCCCATTACAGGGATCCTTTTAGTCGCCTCTTACGACACGCAGGACATACGAAGGGTATGTCGTTAGATAGCCATGGGTTTAAATACGGATGCATTATCAAGTAAGACCTTATGACCTGTCAATAAACGTATAATTAATATTTATTTATTTAACATTTGAAGCCAGTTAAAGAAGTTTTGCAAAAGTCTGGTTTAGCTCTTAATGCATTTTTATATTAATATTATTTTTCAACTTTTATATTGTGTATGGTTTTCATCGCTATATTTTCCTTTTAATCCGACATGTTGGGGCGTTATTCGATTTCTTTACAAATCGGAATTGTTTGGGTAGGTATCGTCACTCACTTTTAACACTGATCCTGGTAGTTTTCTCGATTGGACCTCCCATTGAATTACCAGCCGAACACGTATATGTTCCAGAATCAACTGTTTTTAAAGCTGATAAAGACAAAACACCATTGGAAGTCGTAAAAATGGTCGTTCCTTTACTCCATTGGATTGTACAGTCGGGAACACAGCTCACAGAACACACCAGGGTTAGACTGGATCCCTTGTCATAGGACGATCGGTTGGGTGTTCTGCGAATAACCATGCTTGCTGCATCGGGTGCATCTGTGAACACATATAAATCAGACAGACGAGATTATACCAGCCATAGTTCAAACAAATAATATATATCCAATAATTCAGCCTGAAAAAAATGGCGTAAATGCAAGTTTGACATGAAATGAAATGGAGTTTAGCGTCCTTTTGTTCTGCTCCGACCGAGCTAATGAAGACGGACATACGCCATCCAGTGTGCTATGCGTGACATTGGACTCGGACATCCGCCCCTACAATCTAATATTATATATAAATCCCAATTGCCAAGGGATATGTTACGTGGATTATCCGTCCCATCCGAACGACTAGACTACCCTCGTTGTTTAAATGAAAATTTGATGAATATCCGATGATTTTTTTCATGGGCTTTGAGTTTCCAAGTGTACAGTTAGGTCCAGTTTACACCAACGGCTAATGTCGCGCTTTAAATCGGCGAGCAAAGCGCCATCATTTTTGTTTACTTTTCCAAAAAAAATCACGATCTCCTAAGAAATGTTACGCTCTGATACGAATTGGTTACGCTTTAGGGTACGAATTATTTCCCGATTTGATCAGGCCTTGTTACGCTTTAAATCACACTTTGATAAGCTTTACTACGCTTTGATGCGAGTATGACTCTGCCTGTCCCTATCTGGCTCATCTTTGCTGCACCTCTATCTCTCTTGGGTCCCATCTTTGTGTTGTTTTTCAGGTTCATGATACTTTTTCTGAAACAATGCAATGAGTGGTACTCACGTCACAGTGCTGGAGACAGAGCTTGGGTGTCTTAGGAGAGCGGTGGAAGCTTGTCAAGCGTAACAAAGCCTATCAAAGCATATCCGTCCTTGATCAAAGCATCTCAATTTGTGGGAAGGCGTAACAAAGCGTGTCAGACATCTTAACAAAGCGTGTCAAGTGGTGACAGACCGTGAAAACTGGGGTCCCCGCTTTGAAGAAAGCTCTGTTAAGCTTTCCTATTCTTTAGTCACACTTTGGTGCCGCTTTGTACGCCGCTTTGAGGCGCCATCAAAGCGCCGTTAGTGTGAACGGCCACTTAGTATTTCACTCACGTTTAATCGCAACCTGGATTGATGCGGATTTTGACATGTCGTTACTTGCCATACAAGTGTATGTCCCCGCATCAGATGTCGTTATATTTGGTAGAGTGATCTCCCTTCGAACTGAAAGCATCCTGTTCTGGCTGTCTTTCCACACATAATTACAGCTATTTACTGGCATACAATCAGCTTCACACGTCATAGTTATTGCACTGCCTGGTTCCATTGATGATGGTGTACCATCTGATTGGACGACAACTGTTTTTATATAACCTTTAAAACACACAAACAAACATTCTACGGCATGGGGCAATAATTTGATACCATCCCACGCCATACACAAACACAAAATAGTCAAACTCAGGAATAAAACACACAAATCAACATGTAAATACCACAATACTACAGCGGTGGTAAGACACGCCCATCACTCCTAAACGGGACAATGGTTTAGACTTGTAAATCAAACCAAATACGAACCTGAATTCAGCACATAATGGGCTGAAAACCGAACGTCTTAACAAATAATGAAATATAAAGATGTCACAGTTAGGGTTTATCAAATAATGAAATATTATAATTAGCTTACTTTTAACAACAACATTTGAGGAATTTGTAACACTTCCAATATCATTAGTAGCTGTACAGCTGTAGGTGCCAGTTTGAGAGATAGTAGTAGTATATGTAGCAGTAGTAGAAACTATCACGTTATTATATTCCCATCTATAATTACAAACTGGTTTACAATCAGATGAACAAACAAAACTAACATTTTCTCCATATTGTACATTTACAGGATCTGTAGTCGGGGTTTTCAAAACTGATGATGGTCCATCTAGAAAAAAAGATACAATAGACTTTGTTGATATATGTTACAGGATCTTAGGTCGGGGTTATCATAACTAATGATGGTCCATCTGGAAAAAAAAGATACAATAGACTGTTGAGGTTATTATAACTGATGATGGTCTATCCGGAAACAAAGATAATCTACACTAATGTAAACCGAAGTATGCGACACATAACGAGCCAACGAAAGGACATGTACGACATACATAACGAACCAACGAACGTTGACAAATGTAAATATGTCACACGATGGCGCATCTGGAAAAGGGGATATTATAAAACATTAACTCCGGTTAGGCGATATGAATGTAGATCGACTAACTATTAGATAGCAACTTACAGCTAATTGTCAAAATTGACCAGATTTTCTGATTGCACTGACAGCGAAGTTAATATTCCAGCTACTATGGAATTGCAAATTGATATCGGGTCTTGGTTTTTACAGCCCATATTCTGAAACAGCTACGGTCATGAGATGTAGCCTGAACGCAGATCAAATTTACATATGATATACTAAGATGGGAAACACTAGTGAAACACAAAGCCATTTTACGATCTACATGTTCAGTATTGTCAATTAATCTAAACGGACTCTAAAAACTTACAATTAACCGCAACGTTTGTAGATTTTATCGCACTACCTACGACGTTGGTCGCTGTGCAGGAATAAACACCGTGTTGGCTATTAGTAATGGAGTTTATATTAAATGTAGCAGTAGTTGAAACTATAACATTGTTATATGTCCATGTATAGTTACAACCTGGATGACAATCAGCAGAACAGTTGAAGCTTAAAGATTCTCCACTTGTTATTGTTACTAGATCTGATGATGGAGTTATTACTACCGATGATGGTCCATCTAAGATAAAAAAAAACATATATCATTTTCAACAACTTTCATTTAAACATAAAAGTAGGTCGCACTATAAACCTCAGAATGCCTCGTTCGGCATTTCTGTCCAAACGAGGTAAAGAAAATGCCTCGCTGTCTGCAGTTCCGAAACGAGGTTTTTTAAATTGCCCTTTTTTTGGAACGAGGTATTTTGTTCCGAACGAGGCTTGGTTAAATGCCTCGTTTACTAAACGTGGTTTTTTGAAGATAGTTATTAGCGGTATATCGGCCAATTTGTAAAAATTAAAATTTATGTTATTTAATACGAAAATAAAACCAGTTCAAACTATATTATTATCAGAGAAATTGACAAGACAAGAATACACGCCATCGG
The DNA here is from genome assembly GCA_036850965.1 of Patella caerulea. Taxonomy (NCBI): domain Eukaryota; kingdom Metazoa; phylum Mollusca; class Gastropoda; family Patellidae; genus Patella; species Patella caerulea. The sequence goes on along the minus strand of JAZGQO010000015.1, from coordinate 31,291,009 downwards.
TGGAGGTGTAAAACAATTGCAGACACTCAGCTATACCTTGATTAATTGATTGCCCCCAATAAAATGTCACAACACCACAGTTGTTTCTAAACACCTATACCTGATTGGGGCAATAAATCAATCAAGGTAGCTATGTGTCGGCAATAGTTTTACACCTCCACCGATGGCGTGTATTTTTGTCATGTCAATTTCTCTGATAATAATATAGTTTGAACTGGTTTTATTTTCGTATTAAATAACATAAATTTTAATTTTTACAAATTGGCCGATATAACGCTAATAACTATCTTGAAAAAAACACGTTTAGTAAACGAGGCATTTTACCAAGCCTCGATCTGAACAAAATACCTCGTTCCAAAAAAGGGCAATTTAAAAAACCTCGTTTTGGAACTGCAGACAACGAGGCATTTTTTTTTACCTCGTTTGGGCAGAAATGCCGAACGAGGCATTCTGAGGTTTATAGTGTCGGTTGTAGTTCTCAACCACAAATAATCGAATATAATTGCATCATAAAATGACGGATTTATTAGCACTAATTTTTAATTTCAAAGAAAGGAAGACACATACAATTCACTTGAACATTATTAGATGCTGTCACACTTCCTAAAGTGTTGGTTGCTGTACAAGTATAGATACCACTTTGGCTGATTTTAATGGTACTGATGATATAAGTAGCAATATTAGAGACAATAACATTGTTATATGTCCATGTATAGCTACAGGCTGGTTGACAATCAACAGAACAGTTGAAGCTAAGAGATTCTCCACTTGTTATTATTACTGGATCTGAAGATGGTGTTATTACTACTGATAATGGTTCATCTGCAATGATAATAGAAAATAGCAGATTTAAATGACATAACAAACTGTAGATTAAAAGCATTGAAATTTATATATTCTAACATGGTCGTATTATAAATTATCGGGCCGTCGGAATGATTTACCGAGGACACATTATCCCAATGCCAGATAAATATATTTCAATATATTACACACCATTTTAGGGAAACTTTAAAAGATTCCTGCCAAAACAAATAAGCCACCATTTTGAATTTGGCCCCTAGCGGAATTAGCCATCACTTTAAGGAGGGATACACAAGTTCATTGGATTCAGTGGGTCACATTCTTACAGAAACCATCTTCAAACCAGGGTCCGAGAGAATCTGTCGCACATTTTATCCCACTAATATATAAATAACCAGAAAATTCCCCATGGCGGCCATCATGGATATTTAAATTTCCTCAATGGTGCCAGGGTGGAATCATCCGGGTTCTGAATCTACACATATTGAAGATATATAATCCATCAAAAAACATTAGGTGGACTATATTTCCAGGTTGCCAGACATATCTTACGTTGAATTACGGATGGAAAGGTCAATATACTCACATTGAACCAGTAACTGTATAGATTTGTAAGTTACGATGTATACTCACATTGAACCTGTAACTGTATAGATTTGTAAGTTTCGAAGTGGGTATTTGATGACGGTTCATCTTCTACGTGGATACATCTATATCGCCCAGTCATCGTACGATCAGCCATGTTGATCACCATGGAGTCACTTTGTCCAGTGTTATAGAACGATCCAGATAATGTATCCCACCTATTTGTACACGTTATACCATTTATGTTATTACATGGGTAGCGATCAACTGAACACGTTATTGTTATACTGTCGCCTTCATTAACGGTTATAATATCACCCGGTGGATTGATTGTTATGGAACTTTTGTCTTGAACTGTAAGATTAATATATTTTTAAATATTACAGATTTTAATCGATAAAACAACTCAATATAAATGTATATCTTATGTAGTGATGTTCTTTCACGTATAAAATTTATTTTAAAGTATGAAAAGTTAACTGTTTAGTCCGTTCGTATTCCAACATAAAAGGTACACAATCTAATGTTTTTGCAGAAAAAAAGCTACAATATATGTGTCTTACAATGTTCCTATACATACCGAATAATCTTAATGACCGTTTTAGCTCCGAACCATTATAAGTGGCAATACATGTGTACATCCCTCTCAGTGTATAGTTGATATTATTTAACGAAAGCTGACTTGTTGATGCTACTAACTCAGTTCCTTTCATCCATTTATATTGACAGATGCCAAAACATTCGGCTGTACACGTTAAAACATCGGATTCTTCGGATAGTAAACTTAGGCCGTTGGTAGAAGATATAAAGCCCGTTGATGATCTTATTTTAATATTTTTAATACCAGCGTCTTGTAAAAGAGGAATGCTTATTATCAAACATATAAATATAAAACGAATATGATACTAACAACAATTGCCATAATGATTAATAATTTCTTAATGGGAATAAATTGCTCTGGTGATATTACTAGTGTGAATACTAAGGTGATTCAATGTTTAAATTTCCAACCTAAAGACTCTACATTCGATCAGGTATTACGAGCATGGGCACCGTTCTGTTTGCTACAAAATCCTTAATTAACTATTTCAACCTATGGCTCCCCGATTAGCTTATTTGATCAGATATTACGAGCATGGCCACCGTTCTTGTTTGCTACAAAATCCTACATTAACTATTTAAACGTATGGCTCTTCGATTAGCTTATTCCTCTTCTAGAGTTGCAGTGTTGGGTGCTATGCGAGTTTTTAGATTAAAGCTTTGACCATAAATCCCACCCACACAAATCATTTACGGGCGATTGGACCATTGTGGCCACGATGGGGTTCCTTTAGTCAATAAGCATTACTAATGTACCTACCTGTTGAATTCAAATACACTCTATCACCTATAGATTTTGTATAATCTGAACATCCCCAATATCCCTTATCTCTACCTGGATCGAAGCTGATAATAGTTAGGATACTTATTGTCCAATCGCTTAATGCACCACTTCCAGAACCACATGTTATTGATAGATGACTTATATCAGGGGCGTCTGTTTCACTCAGTCTAAAACACCCAGTCTTAAAGATGGTGATCATACCAGAGGGCCCTGACCAGCTTAATTCGTCTTGGGCAAATGCAGAACATGTTAGGGTCACTGAAGAACCTGTTGTAACAGTTGTTTTGGATGCTACTAATGTCATGTTTGGTAACTGTACAGGTGGAGCTGAAAGGATTTAATATGGCATCATTAGTATGTGGAAGTAACCTGGTTGACAATCAGAACCACAAATTATAATTACATGATTCTCCACTTGTCATTAATGGATCCGATTGTGGTGCTGTTACTACTGCCAGTGTTGGCCCAGCTGGTATAAAATTAATAACATTATTTTAAATAGATTTTTATAACGATGTTAGTTTAATGTGGTTTAAGCTTCATATCATATCGATACTCCGCTTGTACATGACAAGCAGTAGGGTCGGCTGTCCAAGATCGAAGATTTTCTCTGGTTCCTTCGGCGGTGGAGGGGGGCGGTTAATGGTAGTTTTCATGGTTACGAAGGAAACCGTTACAGTTTCGATTTCTTTATCATTAAAATATTAATATACATTTTGTTGTGTTTTTGAACAGATCTTTTGAATATAAAATATAGAACTTTCTTCCAAATAAATTTTACTGTAGGTCAATAACCCTATGTAATTGGCGAGGAATGGGTTTAAATACATTATAAGTGTTATACAACTCACCTGGGGAGGTCAATGATGTGTACGCATCGGATACGTCTGTAAATCCGCTTGTAGCTGCCGATGTGAGGGTTGTTCCAGTAGAAGATGCATCTGTGAAAATAAGAAGAGGATAGGGTCATTCGACTAAAGGGGGGGGTGGGTGGCCGAATGGTTAAGCGTCATTGAGTCAACTGGCGTGGTTTCGAATCCCCAGTTGTACATGGCAAGGAGTAGGGTCGCCTGTCCAACCTCGTGGGTTTTCCCCGGGTACTCCGGTTTCCTCCCACTGATAAAGAACCCTACGCGCAAACGAACTTTTGAAATAAAACTAAACCATATGTTAGTCCCGAAATGACCTAGTTTGTGTCGAATGTACGTTAAACCCTCATCTCCCTCTCTCTGTCTGTCTGTCTGTCTCTCTCTCTCTCTTATTCGACTGAAAGTGAATATCTAAATTAAGAAAGATTATTTATTAGCAATGTATACTTACAATCTACATATATTCCTAATAGTAGGCAGAGATAAGAAATTCTGCCCATCTTTATTTTGTATTTTGACGTACTGAAAATAACCCACTATCACTCCTTCGCGACTGATTTACAAACGAACGAAGCCAACCAGTGTAATGCAAATTTATCAGTTGCCAACATCTATGTCACAACAAACAGGACATAAATACAATCTTTGTGAAAATCTGTCAATAAATCGGCTACAAGCTAGTACATAAAAGAGAGGGTGTGGTGTGTCTGTACTCGGATTCCTTAACTTCAAAACAAAGTTCAAAATGCACCCTCGATATATCCTCTGTTTATTGTGTTCAAGTTGTGAGCTGTAAAAGTATGCACTTTCTAAAAATATACTCCTTTCAGATCGTTTTCAACATATTAGTGTATAACAAAGGCGACTATTGAATATGAAAGTTATTTATAGTTAATAACACAACAAGTGCAATTGTTTTGTCGATATGCGCATCACTTATGTTTGCGAACAGCAAAATGGCTACGGGCGTAGGCCTATTACATACCGAGCAACACAGATCGACGAAATTTCAATTCAACATATCTCTGTAAATACTGGACCATTTTGGACTGATATTCCTATTAGAATTTAAATCAATATAATCCTGGACAAATTCAACCAAAGAATTTTGTTTGCTGAGCGCGTTGTTTACCTATCTACAGTTAATCTACTTAAAACACAGATCCTATTTCGTTTGGTTTTTCATAGTTTTTATAGTTTTACTTGTCTTTACTACACTAGGATCTAAGAGAGCTGTTATATAACTTGCGTTTTGGTTGATGTGGGGGATTAGCCAATTTCTAATAAAATCTAAATGATCTATGCTTCTACATACATGTATATTATTCTAGTCAAATTTTCGCCGACATTACTGGTTGTACACATGTATTCACCCTGCTTACTTCTAGAGACATGTGACATAGTAAGAGTTGAAGTATTAGAAATAATTATTGTCGGATTACTCAAAGACCTCCAGGGGCCTATGTCACAAAATTTTAACTAAGATAAGATCTGAATTTTAGTTATTTGATTGGGCAATATTAGATTGATTTTAGTTCTTAGCCAATCAAAATTGAAGTATCCGCTAAAATTTGGATTTTATCTTTAGTTAAAATTTCGTGAATCAGGGCCCAGGAATAATTACATTCTAGTTGACATTCAGCTGAACAATTCAACGTCACAGTTGATCCTGATTTTATTGTTATAATGTCAACGTTGGGATATATGCAGTTGATGATGGCCCAGTTGTAAAAGAAAATCCAACAACAAACATATTCTCACTGCTTTTTGACCGACAAGCAGACTTATACCTAACTAATTTAGTGGGCCCAATCCAAAGAATACATATACCACTGCTCCGAGTTAGAGATGACTTGATTGTTTGTTAATACAGAATGAGACGTTGACATAAATTTTATTTCTGTATGTCCATAAAGATACTTTCCCTCGAGCATGTCGGTCCGTAACACCCTAGGTATGTTTAGATTGTGGACCCTCTAAAAGTCAGACTTTTAATTTGATTTTTTTTAAAAAAAAAAAAAACATTCAACATTACACAATAATTACAGTTGAGTTTGAATTTTGTGTTCAAATCGTATTGAAACTTCCCGCCAGAATGACTGCTCTCTTGTACACAAATAGTGACTCAGGTGAAAGTTGAAAAATATGTTTAGTATCTAACGATCTTGAAGGTGTTAGATTCTTGTTTTAAACACGCTGGCTTGTTAACTCGCATACACGATTCGTGTACCAATGAGAAAATGTTTATTTTGTCTTAAATATTGGATATCAAAAGCCCATTTTCCCCTTTAAGATCACAGCATCAATATTGATTTAAATAATAATTCGTGTTTTCAATGATGAAGATTTTGGATGATAATGAACTTTAATGAACAGTACTGAAACACTATATCTTGTAACATGGGGTCTAAATTCACTGTGAGTTATTTTGTTAATACACATTTATGTTTATAAACCAACATTGCGACGATGGGAGGATGGCCCCGTTCTCTGATGGTCCCTATTGACCCCCCCCCTCGTTCTCTGTCCATATTTTGCAAAATGTGACGTTTCTTGCATGGCAACCACTTGTTTTTTTTTCTAATGATGTCCATATACCGAAACTAGTTATTCATCAGTTGATGAATATCCTTGAAAGCAATACAACGAGACATTGGGGATCAATTATATGCTATTAAGACTTCTTTTCTTGTGAGAAATGGGGTTTAACGTCCATTCGACACAAACTAGGTCATTTCCGGACTAACATATTGTTTTTTAATTATATTTCAATAATTCTAGTGCGTGTGGGTCTTTAGCAGTTGTAGGAAACCGGAGCACCCAGAGAAAACCCACGAGGTTGGACAGGCGACCCTTCTCCTTGCCACATACAACCACGCCAGTTGACTCAATGGCAGGCCGAATGATACAGCGCCCACGCTAATCATTCGGCCACCCAACCCCCCAATTTTGTTTAGAATATTGTGCTATATAATATATATAAAACTATCATAATCAATATATAATAGGATAATAAGGCAAACTTACCCAGAACCCGTACTTCTAAAGTTTTGAAAGTGCTCCAGAGGGCATTAATCCCCAGTTCTTCTTCAGTATAATGACACCTGTACAGTCCAGTCATGGTCAGTGTTGCGTTGTGAATCACCAATTGCTCACTGCAAGTACCCGCAGTATTTGAATCATTATCCCAACAGTAAAGACACCGACGATAATCATTTTGTCACACATACCATTTTCAGCTGAACAAGTTATAGAAACCGTTTGTCCTTCGGATACCGTTATTAAATCCACTGGTGGATCAAATATAACATAATCTCTTTGACGGACTAAAATTACAAATAAAATACATTGGAGGTTGTTAATTCAGTACACACGTGTGAAATATGGTTTTATATGGCACGTCAGCTCCAACCAGGATAATATTGCGACAAAAATAATTCAAGATCCCACACCGACATGTTAATATGGTCATTATATATAATATGTCGGTCCAGAAAATTAGTGTAGGTCCACTAATGTGTTAATATGGTCATATATATAATAGATCTGTCCACCCAAATTATTGTAGACCAGTAAACCCTGTACGCATCAAAACTATGTAATCACCTTTATTTGGAATTAAAAGCTTACTTTTGGGCTAACTGAGACTCCTTACTACCTTGGGGTTGCACTATCGGCAAAGGTGGGGAATCGATGCAGCTATGACGGGTGTGGCGCCAGGCAGGGTAAGCTTACTCTTCCGGGCACCTGTTACCACTGTTTGTCGTGTATTTTGTACACGGGGAGCAGTCCATTTGCTGATTACACTATTTTGCCTAATAACGTTTTTTTAGGACTTCGAATTCGGTCCTGTGGTTTGGATTGTTCGTACTTGGTTTTATCTTATTTCATCACTCTAAAGATACCACAGTTATAGTTACATTGTGTGTAAAAGGAAAGAGTTCTTCTGCGACTATGTGTGTAATTTCGCACATGCTTCCTGAAACAGGCCCCTACCCCCAAGATTTGATGGTATTTATCCACATTTAATAAACTGTACAAATCTGCGGTATCAAACAACAGGGGCGGATCTAGGAATTTTGGAAAGGGGGGGGGGGCGCAAAATGAGCGCATTGACTGCGGAGATGGGGCACGACGCTGAGAGGGAGTTTTGGGAGTTCCTCAAGAAAATTATTCGTCATTTCCTTGCATCTGTAGCCATTCCAAGAGCTATTTGGCTGATATTTGATCAAAGTAAACGTTCGGAAGGGACACATTTGGGACTGAGAAAAGGCACTTTTAGCAGTAAAAAAGAGCTCTGTCGAAAATTAGAGCCCCCCCCCCCCAGCTTAAATCCGCCTCTGAGCAATAATATTTACCTGATATCATTACGCTTTTAGTCAGTTCTACTCCATCATAGGATGCATGGCATATATATTGTCCGGACGCTGTAGTCGTAATGTTGTGTAAGGAAAGTTGACTTGTAGTTGCTACTAATTCGCCTGCTTTCATCCATTTATATTGGCAGGTACCATTACATTCAGCTCTGCATGTTAAAGTATCGCTCTCTTTTTCTAACAATGTTAGTACATTGGTCGCTGTTATAGAACCGGGTGTTGACGATATATTTATATCTTTGATACCAGCCTCTATAAAATATATTTAAAAGTAATATTGACTTGGATGGGCAGGCGCGGATCCAGAGGGGGGGGGGGTCCAGGGGGTCCGAACCCCCCGCCCCCCGTTGCTCAGACTTTGCAAAATTTTTATGCGATTTTATTGGCGATTTAGACCTGTAATTTTGGAATTTACCTTCCGGAAATACGTCAGAATGAACCAAATCGAATCTAATTTACCAAATTAATCGGTTGAGCGCAATTAGTTAAGCAATTATCAAACCTAGACCTCCCCCCTGCAAAAAATCCTGGATCCGCGCCTGATCATATTCCTGAAGCAATGGCGCGAGAAATCCCTCTCTTACCATTGCTGGATAGAAGTCATATTCTTGAAATTGGGCGGGGCGTTCTCTTTTTAACGTCCAATCAAATCCCTCCTCTCTTCTCGCATTCGGCATAATTTTCAAAATGGCCGACGAAGAAAACATGTTGGCACTGGATAATCGAGCATAATAAATTTCGCGGGTTATGACGTAAACAAGTCGCGATTGTCACTAGATACATTGCGGTAACATATTTTGAGGTATGGTTAACCCCGATATTGTTTGTTACAATGTAGGTCATTGGTTGGTAATGGCACTACTGACCAATAATAATTTAGCACAACAATGTTCACTCAAGATAACAGTGTGAAGTGGATTAGTTCTAATCAAATGAAACACTGCGCAGGAGTATGGCGCCTGATGGGTCGGATACTAAAAGGTCACAAAGGGGCTTCATTGTGTGCATATTTTTCTTTTTTAATGGGCTGAAATCATTAATGCTGCATATGCTCAATGTTTATTTTAACGTTTCTAATATCACAAACCGAAGGTAGGTCTATACTATAGCATCCTCGGTATCAGTAATGATATCGGTTGGTTCTACTCCTCCCCCTTAGTGCATTCACGGTAGAGACAAGTAGTTATATTATCCACCCTTGATAATTGTGCTATTTTTATCGACCAATAAATACAAAGATAGTGAGTAAAGGGAAGTAACTCCAATTCTATTGCAACAAAGATTGCCGAATTAGCCAATTGATCTACCCGTCATGATTGTGCGAATTTTTTCGACCAATCGAAAAATCCACAAATACGAAGCGGATGGGCCAAATCGACGTTGCAGACTTTGTCAAAATAATCCGGACATCGCTTCATGAGTATGCAACTCATATCGTTTGTCAGACTGCATTAGTCCGGTTGGTGCAGGGCGGTTTGATGGCCAATAGGTAAGCATGTGCGCGCTGTATAATAAACCCTGTCATTGAATCAACTGGCGTGGTTTCGACCCCCGTCTATACGGTCGCATGTCCAACCTCGTGGGTTTTCTCCAGGTTCTTCTTTTTCCTCCAACTGCTAAACCCATCTCTCTCTCTCTCTCTCTCTCTCTCTCTCTCTCTCTCTCTCCCTCTCTCCCGTTAGCAGTGTGAGATGACCGGAAGACTCGAAGCACACCAACGAGTTTAAACAAGAACATCTATTACTTATTTCATACTCTGAGTATAGAAACCATCCGTAAAGGACAACAACCCACTCGCCCTACCCCACCCCACACCCCTCCTCTACGATTAAAGGGTCATTCAGATTAATCATAACATATAGACAAGTATAAAGTCGATCGAATAGTATGGGACAAAGTTATATACATAAATCAGCTTTATTCAACTTACCGTGGGAAGTCAATGATATGTATGCCTCGGCTACTTGTTCGTTTGCATCTCTACATCCCCAGCTACCGGTATCCCTCCCTGGGTCAAAACTAGTGATTGTCAGATTACTAATAGTGCCAAACTGAGAACCGATCCCGAACGAGCAGGTTATACGAAAACGAGCCACGTCTGCACCATTAAATTCAGATAATTCATTACATCCACTCAAATACGTAATTTGGCCGCTTGGACCGTGCCATGTTATTTCATCAATACCGAAAGCTGTGCAGGCAAGAGTAACAGATGTGCCAGCTACGACATCAGTGCTTGTAGCAACCAATGTAACGTTCTTTTCAAAAGAGGATGCATCTGAGGAAATAAAAACGCAATGGTTCAATAGATAAATTTAACGAAACGACGGGTATTTATTTTTCGATTAACGTTAGCATACGCAAGTCATTACTACTATTAATAGTTGAAACATAAGAAATCAAACAGTTTTATGGATGAAATTTCAAGTAAGATAAAAATGTTTGCATTCAGTGAATTGTATTGTTCTTGAGAATTGGATCATCTACATATTGGGGCATAATATGTCTATTTAATGGCGTATTATTCCGTTTTTGAAAAACGAAAGCATATATCATTCCGATTAAGGACGAATTTAAACAGAGCCTCAAAAATAAAGGTCCTTCTACAGAGATTTCAGCTCATAATATTGAGTCGTTTGGACGTGAACGTCAAAAGTGCTTATCCAGATACGTAACCCTTTTAAGATTTAGGGTCCAATGTTTCGGTGGATAGCCTAATAATCTATTGACGTTGTACTTGATAAACAACGAAAGACAAGTTTCACCTATACGTTTTTTTTTTTATAAAATAAACGTATGGTTTTATCCAGTCACCATATAATAAAGCTTGAAACACCGGTCTCCATTTCCAGATGTTTTAAGTTGTTTGGAAACGTTGCTCGGTCATAAGGTAGATAATTCTAAGAGCTTTAAACTTAAAAATAAGCAGTCTGATTCTTTGAAATACAGTCGAGATTGGTCCTTTTCAAACGGGAGAGAGAGAGAAATGGGGTTTAACGTCCACCCAACACAAACTAGGTCATTTCGGGACTAACATATGGTTTAGTTTTATTTCAATAATTCGCTTGTGCGTAGGGGTCTTTAGCATTGGGAGGAAACCGGAGTGCCCGGAGGAAACCCACGAGGTTGAGAAGGCGCCCCTATCTCCATGCCACATACGCTCACACCAGGGCTCGAAACCACAGCCGCAAGCCAGAGGTGACCGGCCAGCTAGAGGCCGAAGCGCGGCACTCTAGCCCACTAGGCCATCCCAACACCCCCTTTTCAAACAGTATGAAATTAGCAATATATACTTACAATTTGCATATATTCCCAAAAGTAGACAGATCAATGTAAACCGGCCCATCTTTATATGAATCTATTAAAAAAAATAGCAACTATTAATCCTTCATAACCGATATATTCAAATCAGATTTACTTGTTGATTTCACTATATATCATATATAGGCAAATTAACTGATTCTTCAATGCTAGGTACTTCTATTCACACGTTGACACTTCCCAATGCATAAAAAAAAAATATTTGAAAGGAATTCGTGCCAAAACTATTTTATATCACAAGTAAAAAGTTATACTTGTTTATAGAGTAACAAGAAATAACAGCAATGGCCTTGACCAATGTGTCTCTTTCAATAGATAAACTGTTGAATAAAGGCGAAGGTGTGGTGTGTCTTCTTTAAGCTCAGGGTGTAGTCTTCTACATGGCCGTTATATCGTGATATTTATATGTAGGTCAATTTCAATACTCGATAATCACATTTCAATAGCATTGACGATTACATGGTCACTTAATTTGAGTCAAGTGGTGTGGTATGCGTGAAAAGAAAAGGGTCGCCTTCCAACGTCGTGGGTTTTCTCCAGGTTCTCCGGTTTTCTCCTATTTCTAAATAAACCCAATGCACATTCAATTATTGAACCATGTGTTAGTCCCGAAATGACCTAGTGGGTGCCGAGTTCAGGTTGAACCCCATTTCTCTCCCTTTTATTTTACTCGCGAACCTTATTCTATAGCATTGACGATTACACACTCGCATAATTTCTATATATGTCCGATGGGCTGTTAGTCAATATTTCATACTACACATTTACTAGAAATTAGTGGGTATTCTTTGTAACAATAAGTAAATATAAATTCCTGTCCGTACTCGGGGGTTTGGATGGCCGAATTGTTAGCGTGTGTGTGCTGTATCCTAAGGTTTGTCATTGAGTCAACTGACGTGGTTTCGATTCCCCGGTTATACGTGACAAAGAGTGGGGTCGCCTGTCAAACCTCGTGGGTTTTCTCCGGGTCCTCCGGTCCCCCCCACTGCTACGGCCTACTCTTATGTATCTGTCATGGGATCTTTTACGTGCACGCTAATGTGTCCAAGGGACCTTGTTTTTTCGTGCCATCCGAACGACCAGATATCTGTCATTGCCAGGTCGTCCATCTGTGTATCTGCAGAACATCCTAATTGAGAAATAAGAATCATTATTTGAATCCAAATTAATGGCATTTTAAAAGAAATATGTAGCCTATCAGAGAGCCTTTCACTCAGCCTGTCATATTCATGTTATGCTGGACTCATATATAAATGAAATGAAATGAGATGGAGTTTAACGTCCTACTCGTCTGCTAATGAAGACGGACACACGCTATACAATGTGCTATGAGGGACATTTTGCCCGGACAGCGGGACTACGGTCTACTCTTATGTAGAATTTCATCTGTCAAGGGATCTTTTACTTGCACGTCAGTGTGTACACGGGACCTCGGTTTTTCGTGTCATTCGAGCGACCAGACAGCTTTTCTTGCCAGGTCCTCAATCCTGCTCCCACAATAAGAAAACCGCGCCATCCATTAGTGACTTTGGCAGTCATTTGGGACTTATTTGTAAGTTTATTATTTGTTTTAAGTACTAGTATTATGACTTTGTCAGAATAGTACTGTCATTGTCAACCAATGTTATTGAGCATACAGAGTCGTTTTTGTCAAGGCAAGGGGATATTTGATTCCATTGATCACTGAAAGCCAGTTGTCTCCCTTTATTTACTCTTTTAAACTATGTCGGTCCTATTTCGAGTTCAATATTTTATTTAATTATATTATTTGTATACTATTATCCATTATTAATTTATTTAACTGAAGATTTTATGGTAAGAAAAGCGTTTATAGCAAACATTCATGTCTTATCCAAGGTCTTCTGGTTTCCTCCCACTGCTAAAGACCCCTACGTGCCAGCGAGTTATTGAAATAAAATTAAACTATATGTTAGTCCCACAGTGACCTAGTTTGTGTCGAGTGGACGTTAAACCCCATTTCTTTCTGATGAACTGGCGACTTGGTCGGGACTAGGGACTAGGGACTCAGACTCGACTTAGACTCAATGTGCGGCGACTTCTGATGATTCTATTCTGACCCGAGGCCATGCGACTTATTCTCACCCGGCTTGTTATTTTAATAGAATGTATATTTATATTTTAAGTTAATCATTAAAGAATAATTTGGGTGTCAGTTCATTTGCTAAAATAGATGCGAAATGGAGGTTTCAACAAACGGAAGTGACGAACACAAAAGAAAGATACGAGTTATCCTTCTATGTAAGTGACTGAAGTGACGAGTGATAACTAACAATAACTTCGAAGACAAAACGTTGTTATAGAGACTGTGAGAGGATATCCGACAAATCAAAAAGAAAATTGTCTGTCACCAGATAAGAAAACACATATGTGATCATAACTGACACCAATATTGACCTTTAAACTACCATAAACATCATTAAACAACTTCACGTACCAATTTCAGATATATAAAAAGTATATTGTCCAATTGCATCAACGTGATTCACGTACCAAATTCATATATAAAAAGTATATTGTCTAATTGCATCATCGTGATTTTTTTTTAGGGGTGGGTGATATTAACGTGTGATTAAAGATCACTAAGCAATATTTACATCTTCATTTAACTGATTGTCAACACGTTTGCGGTACATCATCGCCAGTGGCAGTTCAATACCCACAAATAAAGAAGTCCTATCCACAGTAAGTATATTATCTGATTATATTGAACTTCTGTGGTGCACTGTCCACGGTGGAAGTTCAATACCTACAAATATGTATGCTGAAATGGAAAAAAACATTGAATTATTGATTTGATCATTCTCTGATTTTGTTCATTGATCCCGCTATTCAAGTGCATATCTCATAAACAGCCCAAGAAATCTGTACGAAACTGTGTGAGGTGAAATAAAAATGGGGTTCAATGTCGTACTGTTTTCCTCCGAACGGGGCCAATGAAGACGGATAAACCTTTGTGAACACAGCAATGAACCTCATAGAACACTATATGGTGTATGCCCGTATTCATAAGCCGGTCTGAGTAGATTAGTATTAGGCTAGACCTCATTTCATTTCATAATATAAACCTACCAATAACCAGACCGTCACGCGTCGCTTACAAAACCATAATATGGTCGCACCATAGTTCCAAAGACTAGTACAAAACTTAAGAGAGAGAGAAATGGGATCTAACGTTCACTCGACGAAAACTAGATCATTTCGGGACTAACATATCGTTTTTTTTTTTAATTTAGTTCAATAATTAGCTTGAGCGTTGGGGTCCTTAGCTGTGGGGAAAACGGAGTACCCGGAGAAAATCCACGAAGTTGGACAGGCGAAAACTTGAAAGGCTAGCTGAACTAAAAGCATTACCCACATAAACTTACTGATGGAGCGAAAGCTCGGTCGAATCCACCAAAGCATATAGAAACGACAATACCACTTCTACCATAGTTTGGCAAATGCAACGCTTATCAAAAAAATATAAAAAGAGAAAAATCATTTATACTATTGTTATTGGAATCTAATTGAAACAATTATATTTTTATATTGTTGATCGGGCGAATCATCCGGTAGGAAACTGTCAACTCCAGACCCATCCATGGATCCGGTTAAAAAACCGTTGGTACAATTTACAGACGTGTCAAACCACCACCCACCGCCAAATCTGGTAGCACAACGATTATTTCCGGTGTTATCTTGGTCATAAGTTGAGAATCTATTTTTAAATGGTTCTCCGAAAGGGTTACCGCATCCCATGATATTGGGTTCAACTTCCATGTTCAAATAACCAAAGCTGTATCCGGTGCTAACATTTCCTAGTTGAAACCCTGTAAATGTTGTCCGGCATTTCGACATGTCTAATTTTACCGCAGATAAGAGAAGCTTAAATCCACTGCTTGGCAGACTGAGTATTTCGTACATTCTCTCTAGACCAATCCACATATTTCTAGATACATTTCCAAATCCAGTTTTATATTCGTCCATTGTTCTGTTGAAGTTTTCGTGTAAACAATAACTATCCCGTCTCATGATTATCATGTTTCCGCCGAGCCCAGGATTACAGACGATTTCAAATGGTACGGAACCTGGTTGGATGTAAACTTTTTTCGTGTAATCCAGGGTGATATCCCTATAGAACCCTTCACGGCAATCTGAAATATCGTTAAATACAACATAAAAATCGTTAGTTAAAATACAAATATCGCTAGTTACGTTAGTAACAATACAAATATCGTTAGTGACGTTAGTTACGATACAAATATCGTTAGTTACAATAAAACATATCGTAGTACAAATATCGTACAATACATCGATAGTTACAATACAAATATCGTTAGTTACAGAACAAATATCGTTAGTAACAGTACAGATATCGTTAGTTAAAGAACAAATATCGAAATCTTCACTATACCAATTGGTGTAGAAAATCATTTGTTTGAAAACAAATATCGTAATCAATGAATGACAGGAACGGAGCGAAATTGACATGTTATTATCGTTTGTTACAATACAAAATAGTGGATTTCCAAGATGGGCATACGCGTACAAATTCCGTCGGTCGTAAATCTTAAATGACTAATAAAGGAAACAAATTAGCGGGACAATACTAGAGGGGCCATAATATTCCAAATTACAAACTCGAATTAGAATTCAATCAATAATGATGTCTTTATCATATTGTGAGAAACTATGGGATCCTAACATCCAGTATTTATGACACAATACACAGTCAATTGCAACCTGTGAAAAGGTGTTCAATGTCGCCGTTTGTCTCAGTACCCTAATTGATACAGTAGTGGATGTACCTTAGTCCCTGGTTTGACTACGTATAGCTAGGTTGGAACGAACGATATTGGTGACATAAACAAAATTATAAAAAAAAACCACCAAAACTTGCTCCATAGGCATGTGAGTCGAAGACTATACTAAATACCGAAAAAAATCAGAAAAAAAAATATTAAAAATACCGAAAATACAATAAAAGAAAATTTTGATGCTAACTCCCGAACAAATCCGCAAACTCCCGTTACCGAAAAACGACATTAATTACCGAAAAACGACATTCATTACCGAATTAACAACACTACCCCCCCCCCCACCCCCCTGACCGCGGGCAAAACAAAATATAACTAGTTCATACCCAGTTGTATATTTCCTCCAACTAATGCTTAAGAACCCTACGCGCAAGCATGTGTTAGTCCCGAAATTACGTAGTTTGTGTCGCGTGGACGTTGCCCCCACCCCTCTCTCTCTATATTTTAATCTCACGAACGTTTGTTGCCACATAATACACATGGACATTTTGATTCGTTTTAATTAATTTGTTTTCAATGCCGGACACTCCTCTTGACAACCATATGATATCAAAATCCTACCTTTTATAATATTCTGACAGTTGTTACCATAGTAACCAATGGGACAAGTACACACCCCTTTATAGCATCCAATTTTCTGTAATAAAAATTTATATTTCTGCTGATATGTTCCTGATATTCAGAATACACGAAACACAACTATATAAACATAACAACAGAATACATCAACACAACATTTTTCACGCGAAAGATATCAGTATATTTTCCGAGGTACAAAACTTTTCAGAATTATGCAATAGATTTTAAGTACTGTAGTCGTCTATTATCATTATCATCACTAGCATCTGTTTACATATTGGTACAGTTTCAGGCCTTAAACCAACATCAACCATTATGTATATGTTAGGCGCAATCTTCACCCCTCGCGCAGATTGCAATCTGCGCTGTCGTGTTGCGCAGATTGCACTCCGCGCGCGCAGATTGCACCTTGCGCGCGCAGATTACAAACTTCAAGAGGTTGGACAGGCGACTCTACTCCTTGTCATTTACATGCCTTGACTTGAACCACATGCCTTGACTCAATGACAGACCTTATTGTTTCACGCGCACATGTTACACCGCTAGACCGCCCAGCCCCCATCCCACCCCTCAATTTAGATTAGAGACTGGACAAACTCGATGCGAAATTATTCAAACTATTAAACAAAATCGGCCTATTGACTAATTTTACTTTAATTGTTGCTTAACTGTGTCGACAGTCGAACACAAAATCGGTTATATCGAAGCACTGGCTTCGTTTCTGGTTCGAATCATAGAGGTGTAGTCATTATTTTAACACCACTAAAGAAGATCGAAATTTAATAAATTACTAAATTTCAACTTACCTTTCTGTAACAAGAACATTGTCCAGAATTATCAGGTAAAACACAATCTGTTCCATCAAGATATGTTTTACATGATAAATCTGATTCACAATAAAGATATCTTCTACAATCCATGTCTTGTGAGCAAGTCAGGGAACACTGGAGATGATGCTCGACTTTAATTTCTTGTAGTAGATTATCACGAGTACATGTATTAATAATAATAGCCGTTTTTGAAAACAATGAATATTTCAGACTTTGTACCAAGGAAAATAAAGCTAGGAGATACACCAAAACTTGGAAAAAATTCATTTTAAAACCGATGAACACGCAAACAACATGTCCGATGAACTCCATGTCCGACCTTAGATTGAATCTCTGTTATTCCAACTGATTGTCAATGTGACTGAAAGAGAAATCGTTAACGCTATATGATTCTTTATTGGATAGTTATTATCACGTGACGAAATCTATAATTATATGTATTAAAGATACATCATTATGGGAGAATAGATACAGAGTTGGTAGTTCCCACTATAATGGTTCAAAGCTAGATGATGTAAAGGGAATTTGCCGAAAATTGAGTCAAATTGATCTACTCTGAACCGATCAAATAACATATAGTCTCGATTATCCATTTCATGATTAAATCATGAATTAAAGTTGAGCAGCAAAACCGGATCCTAATCCAGCAAATATTGCAGGCTACCGATGACATCGAGATTTGATTAGAGTCTGGATTATAATGTCTAATTAATGACTGAGATAACATTTCAGGCCTAAAGAAAGACCCGCAATAGGTAGATTTAGCTCTTGCATAATGTATGTTTAATTCATAGATCTTGTGTAGAGATACATCTTATGTCATGGGTTAATTATGTGAAAAATTAGATCAGTTTTTGTAGATTTAGCGGTGGGTTCGATTTGCCCAATTGTCTAAACGGTCACAATGCCAACTATGCCTCTCATTGATATGGATCGTTAAAGGGACAATCCCGATAAGAACAGAGTCTCATAAATTAAAGTCCGGGTATTTATGATATTTATGGACCAAAATATAGTGGCATGATGTATTTCCTTGTCTCAAAATTTCAGCTCAAAATATTGAGTCGTTTGGATGTGAACGTCAACACTGCTTATCCGGACACGTAGCCCTTTTAAGATTTCGGGTCAGTTTTTTCATTGGGTGACCTGATAATCGATTAATGTTTCTTGAGAGGTCTATACAGTGAATGACCCATGCCCTGTACTTGATAACAAAGGGTAAATTTCACCTACATATTATTTTTATAGAAAATAGTCTGGTTTTATCCAGATACTGTATAATAAAACGTTCACCATTTCCAGATGAAGACTGCCAGGTTTAAGTTATTTACAGGCGCATCACAAATATCGGGTTAGTAGGCGGGCCTTAGGTTAAGGATTTTAACACAAAATTAAGCAGTTTTATTCCCCAAAAAGTTATCGGGATTGGCACTTTAAAATCAAAATAGACGACATTATTTACTTCTACGATGTTTATTCTATCTAATTATTAAGTGACGCGGTTTCAACTTGTGTAACTAAAAGTCTGTTTAACTAGCACAGATAATTCATGTTTATTATCATCATTTTTGTACAAGAAACTGGTCGCTAACCGCAACTCATCTTGTTCTTGCTGTGATCCGCTTCGAAAAAGCCTATTAGAGCGAGAGCCCAGGGGGTCAACCTATTGATGAGAAGTGTACCAATTTATTTTCTCCTCTATGGTATCACTGCATGCATATTTTGTTCCATCCGAATGTAAGTCGGTCGAGTATCTGGTAGTGGGTGTCGTGTTCCATGCCAAAAATGTCATGCCCCTGTACTAGGCTAGATTAGCTCCAAAGTGTACCACATAAAATCGTACAGCACAGCAATGTACCGTACATCTTTAGGTATTACAAAAACACCCTGACAGACATTTATAGTGATGTGGTACCCCTGACAGAGTAATTGGCAGGCATTGTAGAGCTATATAATTGCCAGTAAATATGTTTCGCAGATGTCCGATCAGCAGTTTCTAGTAAAGTATAACAATCATCCATAAAAGCAGAAGATAGTGGTGCAGCTTTGAGTGGATGGGCCTTAAATTTATCATCAATACCAGATGCAGCTAAGACATCGTTCAACCATCTAGCAACAGTGCTAGTTGTACTTATATGTACAGTAAAAATCAAAAGCTGGTCTGACAAACGCTTTAATTACAGTACTTTACATAAAACAACAAAGTGTGCGCAACCCACAGTCTCTCATCTTCAAAATAAAAAGAAACATCTTGAATTTTGTATCTTGAATTTTGTGTTCAACAAATTGGTAAACATAAATTCATCGTCAATGCTACAACAGTTTGTTAGCTAGTCAAGTCACAAGTTTATAAGTTAATGATCTCAATCCCAAACCAAACTATCAAAACTCTTTTTTTCCGCCAGTTATCTTGCTAGCGACATACGAAACTCACGAACGCTATCTCAATTTAAACCAAAGATTAGGCAAAAAGATTCTATATACAACCAGCACCCGAACTCTATTGTTTAGGCAATAGACAAAATCAAATTATTCACAGTAAATTAAGTAATCTCAAAAGAGATCATTGTTGAAACGCTACAGAAGATTGTGAAAAAATTTTCTTTCATTGCCCTAGATTTCTAAAAGCTAGAAAAGAAACATTTCAGACGAAAAACAAAAACAGTCAATCCTTACTTTTCGCGCAAAAAAGTAATACATATTATGAAAACGCTAACATATTCAAAACTGTTCATAAATACATGGATATTACAAAACAGGCGACCTTACTCCTTGAGAGGACGTTTAACCCATCTCTCTCTCTCTCTCTCTCTCTCTCTATCTCAGGTGCGAGACATTGCGTAAGATCTCACATTCGACCATTAACCTACACATAATGTAATTAATGGTTTTGGCTTATCGTCGCCATTGGAAAATAACACCATCGTTATCAATGTTTACTTTTCTTTCTTTAGATTAAGCTGTAAATTTGTAATTTGACCCAGTTATGTCACGTGAATACGTGATTTAACCACATTGTGTCGACAGTTCTTTGAAAAGGGCTCTTTTTTAGTCATTTTTCATATTTACGTATTTAAATTATTCTACCCTAAAGCTGTTGCATCTTCATTGGAAATTAAAATATCGATATAAATCGATAGTATCGATTGGGCGGCCCAGAAAAGCACTATCGATAGCGGTGGGTTACTATCGATTATCGCTCTTCGTCTATTTTTCTTGCGTCTGAAATGTCAATGTTTTCTTTCAGTTAATCATAATACACCATTCACTGAAATTACTATCAAGGATCAATGTAACACATAACAAAATTGTGACTGCTTATTGAACAGCCGTTTTCATAAATTGAAACGTTACTTTAGTTTTGAAGAAGTTATTGTTGAATATCGCTAAATCGGAGATACCCGGATGTGTAAATAAAGTTAGAGTTATTTCCCTTTGCAAGCTAAAGAATTCGTCTGTACAGTTCACTATTTCTGTACGTGTGCCTCAGTAATAGAGTACCCGGTACAATAAATAGCACACATGGACGACAAAACGCTTTTTGATTTTCCCGACAAAGCTAAAAGTGCTGTGTGGAAGAACTTTGGGTTTTAGACAGGAGCAAACAATCTTTCGCAACTTCTATGGTTTTGAACTTTGAACTTACACTGCTACTGTATCCAGTCTTGATGACGACCGTGAAAATAAGTTTGTTTTCGATACTATCGATTATCGACCGACATTTCATTTCCGATTATCGATAGTAAAAATCATTATCAATACCCAGCCCTATTGGAAATATATGTAACATACGCACAGGCGAAATTGTAAAAATGTACGGAAGACCATTCAGGCCAATATAGAAACTGCCTTGTAACTACGAGATAGTTATCTTTTTCCTGTCACTATATTGTAATTACAAGATATACGGAGAAAATCATCAGGGCCAACACACGAAACAAAGGTGTTCTAACTAGTTTATTTCAAGGTCACCTTGGATATTTAATGACTGTCTAGGTCAAAGCTAATCGCTGGATTATGAAAATTCAGTGTCACTTTTATTTATCAGTTTTGTTCATTAGCCAGGGCGGTGTAGAAAAGTAAATTGTTAAACCCTATTTTATTCCACTTCGTTCATTAAAATTTGTGTGATATACTACAGTACAACTATTAATCACACATAGCATTCAAATGGTGCGATCACTTGTATTTGTGCAGGTTATCAATTTCGTCCATTGGCCAACTCGGTGTTCAAGAACTTGAAACCCCATTTTATTCCATTTCGTCATATAGAATTTGTAATATATTACTGTAAAATTACGGATTACACATATCATGTGAGCGAGCTGTGTCGTTTACGTCTTAATAATTGTTATGACACGAACAGCTGATATATATCACTATCACCAGCGATAACGTTATATTTATAATAGTTTTACCCAGTTGCTTATATCAAATGAAATTGGTTGTAACGTCCAACTGTTCTCCATCGACTGGGCCGATATTTATTTATACTCTGTAGTCTTTGAATAAATGAAATGGGGCCTAACATCCTGGTCTTTTGTGCGACTGGGCCAGTTAAGACGGGCATACCTATGTTGTTATAATGGAAATTTTACCCGGACAGCGGCGCTGCAGTCAGCTCTGATTCACAATTCCATGGGTTATCTATGTGCCTCCCACGTGTACATGGGACATTGATCTTTCGTCCCATCCCAACGGCTAGACAGTGTTCCTTGTGCGGCCTTCCGTCATGCGCCCCTAACAAGGATAAACCACGCAAGGAAATCTTGAGCTGTAAGTCGATACCCCATTGATTTTATTTCATCGCTCGCTTTTAGGTCCCCTGTACACATGGGGGGTTGGGATGGCCTAGTGGTCTAGAGTGCCGCGCTTCGACCTCTAGCTGGTCGGTCACCTCTGACTCGCGGCTGTGGTTTCGATCCCTGGTGTGAGCGTATGTGGCATGGAGATAGGGGCGCCTTCTCAACCTCGTGGGTTTCCTCCGGGTACTCCGGTTTCCTCCCACTGCTAAAGACCCCTACGCGCAAGCGAATTATTGAAATAAAATTAAACCATATGTTAGTCCCGAAATGTCCTAGTTTGTATCGAGTGGACGTTAAACCCCATTTCTCGCCCCCCCCCCCCCCCCCCCGTGTACGCATTGGCAGTTGGAATTCGATATAACAGTGGGCAGTAGCGCCACTGCCCGGGCCAAACTGCCCTCATAGCACACTGTGCGGCGTATGTCCGTCTTCATTGAACAGAACAGTAGGACGTTAAACCCCATTTCATTTCATTTCTCTCCCTTTTACATATGATGCAAAGATTTTATTTTGGACAGCAGAGATAACCCAAACGACAGGAGTGTTTTTCAATCGACGATACTGAATATGGTGCAAATATTTTATTTCGTACAGCATAAATAACCCAACCGATAGGAGTGTTATCTTTTCAAATCAGCGATACTGAATATTGCTCAATTTATACCACACAGCTATGACATGTCAAACCTGTATCACACAAATATTATATCTTAGACCATAAAAAATAGTCACGTGACAAGATACGCCTACATGTATTGCCCAATATTAATAGATATATAAAATCATATTGTACCAAGTTTTGATGATTGTTTGTGTGTGGAATTATCAATATGACAGGACTAATTATATCTGGTGTCGTGGTTATACTTTGTGTATTAAGTGTTCCTGGTGGAAAGTCTATACCCCTTGGTTTGTTCGTTTAGTATTTGTAATGATCAGAGTAATTAGGCTATTGTTCGGTGTTTGTCAGATATTGAGTAATGAAATGGAGTTTAACGTCCCCAGAACTCGGCACATGAAGACGAACAGGCGCCATACAGTGTGTTACGGCCTAATCTTATATCGAATGGGGAACCGCACAGGAATATCTGGATGAACTTTCTCTGCCAATGCAGGGATCGATCACTCGACCTCCGAGCTAGCGGGCCAGTGAGTCAGATATCCAAGTTTGAATTCATATATTATAGATAGATAGATATTCATTATTTTCCAAACAGTACATAGAAATAGTGTGGGATTTAAATTTTGGTTTATGTTAATCTGACAACAAGAAATGGGACTTTATCGGCAGCATTCTATGTATGGGGGGGGGGGGAGTTTAAAGCGACAATTTCATATTTTTTAGTTATATTTTTAAAATATATTAAAATAAAGCCCTAAAATAGATTGTATCTATAAACAGTCCTACCTTAGTTAAAGAACAATCCCATTAATCCAATAATTCACTATTGCCAGTTGCAAAAAAAATCATTTTCAACTTCAAATTCAAATGTTTGAAATCGCCATTGCGTGGAGGGGAATGGGAAACAAGGGAGGTAATTCAAGTAATTGTGTTATTATTTTTTGTGTCAGCGATTTTTATGCCTGTGAAATATTGCCCATGATCATAGTGAGTTGACAACCTTTTGAGCAAACGACATAGAAATAATTATGTTTTGACTTTCTTAGAAAATATAAAATTCTCTCTTTCACAATGTTTACTTATTATTTTATTGATTTTATATCAATTATTATATTTATTGATTTTGTTAGTTCAGGCATGTTATATGATGATTATTTCTTTATTTATTTTAGAAACCTTTGACGAAGCGTGTGGGACAGAGCTACATGTTTATGATGCAATCCGACTTTTTGGTAGAGAATTTACTCGGAATTGTAGCGTGACCATAAAAACGGAACCAAATGCAACACTTCGTATATCATATGATGGTTATTTTGGCGTCGGAAAATTTGATCTTAATTGCACGGACGCGCATGTAAAGCTATACTTGAATGGTTCAGAAACGGATGATTTTACAGAATTGTGTGGTGAAAAACAACCCCCTCTTAATGACGAATATTTTACGGTTGGTAACACGGCGGTTATAGGAATTCAACTTAATAGCAACGAAAATGTAACCGGATATGTTCGGTTGAGACTCACAAAAATACGGGAAAGTAAGTATCTTTAAAATCAATTTTGCTGGAGTAGGAGGCGTGCTGAAGGTGAATTTTTATCCAAATATGTCTGCTGAAATGAAATAAATTTTAACGCCAACTGTTCTGTCCCGACTGTGTAAATGAGACTGCCAGTATTTGCAATGCGGTTCTTACGATTGACACAATATGGGATATCTGAACGCTCAGTTCGTTGTATTGGATCGACATTATATATCAGAACGTGTGTAATATAGTTTAGGGGGTTGCTATTTTTTGGCGAGTATGTAGTTGAGTGAATGGGGAGTGTTTGATAGTTTAGATGTAGCTAGGTGAATGGGGAGTGTTTGATAGTTTAGATGTAGCTAGGTGAATGAGGAGTGTTTGATTGTTTAGATGTATCATGTAGTTGAGTGAATGGGGAGTGTTTGATAGTTTAAATGTATCATGTAGCTGAATGAATGAGCATGATTTGACATGTTAAATTTATTATTATGTATGGGAAATATTGGATATTTTACGTCTAATATCTTACTTTTGAAATGAGTAGAATTCGACATTTAAATCTCGACATGTAAATGCTTTGATATTTCAGACTCCGAATGTGAAACTGGAGAATTTAAATGCGACAACGACCGATGCATTAACACAACATTACTATGCAATCAGTATGATGACTGTGGGAATTGGACAGACGAAACATGTTGTAAGTATTGAATATATACCTATTGTATACAGATGTACCTATTCTCATGTGCGTACCTATTCTCACGTGCGCCCCAACCCACGCCCAATTTTGGGCACCAAAATGCCGGGAAAATTTCGGCACACAATTTTACTTTGTAAAAGTTGAATAAAAACATACTGTGTTCTTGAATGTGTCCAATTTAAAAGCGAATTTGAATTCACAGTGACTATAGTTTGGCAATTAAATAGAAATCTTAAGAATCGAACCCTCTGTTGTTTGGAGTACACGATAAACATTCTAAGAATCTAACTACATTTTTGGGGCACCAACCACTAGCGCCCCCCCCCCCCCACAGTCAAAAATTTCCCCGTACGCCTATGCCTATTCTATACAGATTGTTATAGAATGATCTGGGTGTTACGTGGACGCTCAAGCTAAATGTTTCGCTTTTATTTGGCAACTTCCATGATTCTCGATATTTATATGGCTATCCAATTGTATCGGACAAAATATTTATCTGAAATAAATCGTCTTCATTAGCCGAGAAGGATGTGGTAATGCCACTTTGTAATCATGGCATGGTTTTCAAGCACCTGGCAACAGATTGTCGAGAAATATAATCGACTATGTGTATATATACAAAACAATCAAGCTGATCCACTTTGTTTCACGATAAACGACGAAAAGATAAAAGGTAAAAGATTAATATTAAAACGAAAGGTAATTAAGAGAGGGAAATGGGGTTTAACGTCCACTGGACACAATCACGATCAGTTCGGGACTAACATGGTTCAGTTTTATTTCAATAATTCGCTTGCGCGTTGGGGTCTTTCGCAGTGGGCAGCAATCGGAGGAACCGGAGAAAACCAACGAGATAGGAGAAAGGAAAGTGACATCACTGTTGGAATTCTACAGGCCGCAAACAATATCGGTTATAAGAGACGTTATAACGTATGGGCGTCTTCATTAGCTCGATTGTTGCATAGCAGGGGAGGTTCACCATTGAGTAAGCAAATATTTTGTTTTATTTGTTATCAGGTGGGGGAGGTCCCCCGTATGGTTTCTGCAATGGTTCCACAGAATTCACATGCAAAAACAAACTATGTATAAGCAACAATTTAACATGTAATGGTTACGATGACTGCTATGATAATTCAGATGAGAACGATTTTATGTGTAAGTATATCTATTAAACATACAGTCATTAGGCCTGAAATATATAAACTATTAATTAGCCATTTGTTTACATGAAAAGGCCTTATTCAACTCTCGATTCCATTTTGCCATCTTGTCATTGGATTTCCATCTAATTTGCTGGCGCACGTTCATTGATGATAACCAACGCTATGTTGTTTTTTTTTATCGTGCCGACTTTGGTAATGATGACCGGTGCTAAGTTCATTGATGATTTAACCCAAAACTGGATAACCGGGACTGTTTTTTTTATCGTGCCGACTTTGGTAATGATGACCGGAGCTAAGCCTAAAATTCAATCGATAATATCTCGTTACAGAGGGGAGCAAAAAGAGTTACACTAACCCCCCCCCTCCCCGCCTCCTCCAGGCGATACATTTCTTTGCCTCAGGGGGGCCATGTTATAAATATGAGATAACTTCAGCAAACATAAATCAAGTCAATAATCGAGAGTTTTTCAGCGGTGTTGTTTATGAAAATTGTTTTTTTTTTATGTATGAAAAAAACTTGTTTCAGAAAACATAAATCAACCAACTTTGGTCTATAAGAAAACTTTTATTTTATTTATTAGGTAGCCCTGATGATTGGTTCAGGTGCAAAAATTCCAAATATTTTCGAACCCATAATGAATTTATTCCGATCGTTCAAAGATGTAATGGTCAGAATGATTGCTCTGATCATTCAGACGAACACGAGTGTGAGTATCATCTTTAATATTGTGATATTTTTTTAGTACTAAATGTGATCACATTGCACATTCAAATATTCGCCGCCATAAGTTATGTCTGCGACGCGCATGCGTTAACCGAATCCAACAGTATAACTATGTGAATTAACAGAACAGTACCTTTAATATACAGGTTATTCTGTAATATTACAGGTCTTTTAATTAATAACACAATTTGTATTGTTAATAAATAGTTTCTATCGGTTAATATACTGAAAAGTATGTAAAAATACCGACGTTTCTGTCCAAAGACAGAAATGCATGTAAAACAACAGATTTTATGGTAAAATAACGAGTTATTTATCTCAAATCACAGATTTTTCTGTGATAATACGGATAATTTCCTTAAAATAACAAAAAGTAGCGATTTTAAAAACAGAAATTTTTTACAGTGCACTTCAACCGATGTAATTATTTCAGATGTGTATCAGACTAAACCAAACGTTTGGTTAATTTTAATTTGGTTGATTTCAGGTTCAAACTGCACCGAAAATGCTTTTCACTGCGACAACAGTAGATGTGTTTTGTTAAGTTCCGAATGCAATGGACTGAATGATTGTGGCGATAATTCCGATGAAGAATCGTGTGTAAATACAGGTATCCCACAAAATATCACGTTAGATTTCTATTCTCTGAGGCTGACACACAGATGATTCAAAACATTCCTATCGCAGTGGGGCAAAAATTAAATTGTGTGTTTTCGGTAACAAACTTGCACGTTTTCATAAGCCGAGAAAGAGTTGTATAGTAGGACGTTAAACCCAATATCATTCCATGTATTTTTATTAGTAACAGATCAGATTGATATGTTGTCGTGGTCCACAAGTGTTCGGGGCGGGGGGTGGTGGTCTAGTGGTCTAGAGTGCCGCGCTTCGACCTCTAGCTGGCCGGTCACCTCTGGCTTACAGCTGTGGTTTCGAGCCCTGGTGTGAGCGTATGTGGCATGGCGATAGAGGCGCCGTCTCAACCTCGTGGGTTTCCTCCGGGCACTCCGGTTTCCTCCCACTGCTAAAGACCCTTACGCGCAAGCGAATTATTGAAATAAAATTAAACCATATGTTAGTCCCAAAATGATCTAGTTTTAGTCGAGTGGACGTTAAACTCCATCTCTCACTCTCTCTCTTTCTCTCCACATGTGTTCGTTGTAAGTTTGTAATAAGTAGGGTTGATGGTTGATCATATTTACAGGATCATGTTTTGATGACCAATTTAAGTGTCTCAACGGTAAATGTATCCCCAAGTCGTACCGATGTGATGACCAGGATGACTGTGGTGACAATTCTGATGAAACAGGTTGTGGTGGGTATAATCAAATCTGCCTAAATGATAAAACAATTCATCGTAAATATGAATTCTACTTTCATGTTTAAAGCTGAACTCCGGTTACAAAAATACTGAAATAATGTAATAAAAAAAAAGTTAACGCCCGCAAGCCGCCATACTTGTTTCCAATTTGTGAAATAAGTATGGCGGACATGGAGGCTTATGACCTGGAAAGGTTGGTCGATCTCACTTCCAGTTTGTTTCTCGTCAGCTAGCTATACACATCCGGCTTTATTCTCTTCACACGGTTCACTGATTACTGTATTTCCCCCCAACAGTATACCAAATTATTGAAGATTGCAAAATGTCTGATCAGGTAGGCCTGTAAATAATTATATGAACTGCGTCTACTACAATATAGCCTAAGCTTTACTCCAAAACAAAAGATGCGACCAGATGTCTTACCCAACCTGTTTTTCAACCAAAACAAATCACCTATACAAACTATTAGTATTGCCTTCTTCGTGTGTTCATGTTGAATAGTGTTCATGAAAACGACCAAGGGACATAACTACATGTTTGGGACGGCTCTCATTGGGGAGTGTTTGACAGTGCAAAATTTATTGATGTTATGGTTTTTTTCTCCATTTTACCAAAGTGTAAGAAATTGATATTGTAGTAGACGCAGTTTATATAATTATTTACAATCTTACCTGATCAGACATGTTCAATCTTCAATAATTTGGTATACTGTTGGAGAAAAATACAGCAATCAGTGAACCGTGTGAAGAGAATAAAGCCGGATGTGTATAGCTAGCTGACGAGAAACAAACTGGAAGTGAGATCGGCTAACCTTTCAAGGTCATAAGCCTCCATGTCCGCCATACTTATTTCACAAGTTGGAAACAAGTATGGCGGCTTGCGGGCGTTAACTTTTTTTTATTACATTATTTCGGTATTTTGTAACCGGAGTTCAGCTTTAAGATTAAATAAGAATTGGCAACATTTCAGAATACAATTGTGACCTGTATATTCCAGTTCGATTATTAACTTCCATTGAAACAAGTTAATTGTGTTTTACATTGACCCTGGTTTTATATATATATATATATATATATATATATATTTATATTATAGATACATGTGCTTATAACCAGTTTAAGTGTTTAAACGGTAAATGTATCCCAAGTGCGTATAAATGTGATAGCCAAGATGACTGTGGTGATTTTTCTGATGAAACAGGTTGTGGTGAGTACATATGCCAGAATGGAAATGCAATTCTACACAAATAGCTTAAACAATTATGTTTAAATATATGTTTAAACTTGCTCTCTCCGATATTCTTAAACATGCCTTGTTCGATATTCTTAAACATGCTCTGAATTGATATTTAAAATATGTTGACAAAGTTTCAGAATAGCGTGGATTCCATTAAAGGTGCAATCTGACTATTGCACGTCTTTCAAAATGTTATTTAAATCATCAATTAAAGCTGAATATCGGTTACAAAAATACCGAAATAATTTAATAGAAAAAAAGTTAACTCCCCCAAGCGACATACTTGTTTCGAGTTTGTGGAATAAATATGGCGGACAAGAAGATTGTAGCAAATGCTTACTCATCGACCCTTTATTGCGATCAGTTCAAAGGGTGATTATGGACTGACAGTTTTCACTATAATGGGTAAACACTAGATAAAGTAAAGCGAAAATACTGAAAATGTCAGTCGACCTGCTCACTCTGACCCAAGATATTAGCGATTGAATTATAGGCCTAACCTCTGTTATCATTAATAAAGTTGGAATGATAAAATAACATAGTATCGATTATCCATTTTTTATCAATTACATTTTATATAGATTTAGATTGTTTATTTGACCAGTTTAAATGTTTCAACGGTAAATGTATCCCAAGTGCGTATAAATGTGATAACGCAGATGACTGTGGTGACGATTCTGATGAAATCGGCTGCGGTAGGTAAAATCAAATCTGCAATAATCTCCACAAATACCAATAATTAAATATATGTTTAAACTTGATCTGTCTGATATTGTTAAACATGCTCTGCCCGACATCGTTAAACAATAGTTTTTGATACACTGATAAGGCGTCGAAGATGTTACTCGTCAAGATAGCTCTCGTTTTAAATCTCTTTAAATAAAGAGACTGATGACTCGAAAGACTTGGTCAGAGTTATTGTCCCTGTCTCATATAAACATACATTGTCGTACCGATAGGCCGCTGCAGAGTTTTAACTCTAAAATTATTGTTAACATTGAGTTAAAACACCCGTGTCGATATATCTAGTTTGATTAAAGGACATTACCGTCCCATACCCAACCTATAAAATGGAATTAAGTGCAATGAAGACGGGCATCCGCCACACAGTGTGCTATGAGGAAAATTTTGTGTGGACGGCGGTGCTATGTCTCACTCGTACTTCGAATTTAAGCGGGTTATCTACGCTTCCCTCGACGTGTACAATGGACCTCGGTTTTTTGTTCCAACCGAACGACTATAGTTGTTCCTTACCAAGAACCATGTCCTTCATCACGGACACACTAGGACAAAGCCCGAAGGTGCCGATGAACATTACCGGCCAACGCATTGAGCGAATATGTTCGGGGTGCCACTGTGTTTCCATGGGTAGGACCTTGACTTACACTATAACCTGAAGATTCCTGCATTGGCCGAGAAAGTTCATTGGTATTTTCCGACGTGGTTCATCCTTACTAATGGTGCAGAACCAGAAGGGGGAGGGGCAGAAACTGGGATCCCATGTACATATTGGCTTACATGTAAAAGATCATTTGTCAATTGAAATTCGATATACGTGTTGGTCGCAGCGCCGCTGTCCGAGCTAACTCTCCCTCAAAGTACAACTTACGTCTCCGTCTATGCCTGCAGGGCAATTGCTTGTTCGTTGGATAGTGTAGTACTACTGCTACTTTTAGGACTTCTTCTTTGTTGTGTCTTGTGATCGTAAAACAATAGCACAGTATTTCAGCTATAAGAACTTTATTGCCAAGCTGGATGATTTCGCAGGTCCCTTGTTCTCAACAGATAATGGCTGCTTGAATATCTGGGAGAGTATCTAATGGGGCTTGATTCTACACTCAAATTTATACCCCCATCCCTGCACGTCCAAGATATAGCCTTGACGTTAATTTTTATTCCAAATGCGTAATAACATACTAAATTTCACACAAATAAAGCAGGTGCTGATACCATATTATGTCTACTAACCATAGGTCCAATAACAGGAAGAACGTTTTGTCATAGGTTATGATTTTACCAAAACATCACTGACTTATTATGTATAGCTTTTATTTCACGTTTACTAGGTACGTGGGATTTTAATCTTATAGACAGAGAATTTAATAATTTTCCAAAGACACAATATGGTCTTAAAGACCTAAGACCAAAGTCTTACAATAGCGACGATGACAACATGCCATATTCCGTGTCCATATCGTCCTTTTTTCAATCAGCATAAATTATATGTGATTATATTTTGTATATTATTGTTTTGTTTGGGTTTTTTTTTCAGTAAAGACGTGCGGTCTGTTTGAGTTTAAATGTGACAATGATAATTGTGTACCGGAAAGTGATGAATGTGACGATTTTGATGATTGTGGTGATAATTCAGATGAGACAAACTGTTACTATTCCTCGTATTACTTATCAACTGGAGCTTATGGTGGTATCGGTGTATCAACTACATTTGTACTATTTGTTATTATAGCATCAGCTACTTACAGGCGGAGGCGATACGGGGGTGTCTTTAGAGTAAGTGTCATAGTATACAATTACAGTTCATAATCTTGCAAAGCGGTTAATAAAAAAGAGATGCATTTGCCTATGTTGCCGAAGGTCTTTACCTTTAGTCTTTCTTTTAATTTTATATAAGCTTTTTTTTTTTGAGAAATTTATTGACACGTAAAGCATATAGACCATCGAATGACGGCGATTGAAATGGATTAAATCATGGCTCGTTATTTAATTTAAAAATGCCAAAGTGAGGCTAAGTCTCGAATAACAAAGATAGTTGTTACGATAATGATTTATGCGACATCTTATTGAAACTTCAAACGGTAATAACTTAGCTCCGAATAAAGTAACTCAAATGGAATTTTCAATATTTATATAATGCATCTGTAGGCACTGAGTGTGGTTGGGTGACCAAATGATTAGGACTGTCATTGAGTCATCTGCCGTGGTTTCACTTCCCCGGTTATACGTGACGATTAAGGAGAAGTGCCCTGCGGTTTCCTTCCACGGCAAGCGAATTATTAAAATACAAATGAGCCATATATTAGTCTCGAAATGACCTAGTTTGTGCCCAGTGGACATTAAACCCCATTTCGCTCTGTGTGTTACAAAATGAGTGACTGTTCATTTTCTTAATAACCTAACAATTAGTGTTAAAAGTATTTTTTTTATTTCGAAATATTACCTTAATAGTCGCTAATCGTTTAATTTCAGAGCGCCCCAGTCCCGTACACGACAAGCTTTCAACCAAAGACGTATGGAAACGGTCCAAAGGTTTGAAATACCAGATAGAGGAAACTCCATCTTTACAGACCTAACCATTTTTTTCCAGTATTATTCTTAATTTATAATTTTTATTTGTGATATTTATAATAAAAACCCGGTGTTACAGCCTAATACAAATTTTACCCCTCTACAATATCCCAGTCGATCGCTTATTTGCTTTTGTCAAAAAAGTCTAAAAGGCTTGTAATAAACATATATTGAAAACAACAATGGGCACTGTTATTAAACCCACGAAGAAATCTAGGCCTGAATATTGTATAATATATTGTTGAAATACAGTTTTTCAATACTATGTTATAACTTTAAACGGTACTGGTAATTTTGTTTAGATTGACACCCCAATAGATAGTACAATACCAGCAGATAGTGCTTAGTTATTATCACAAAACAGATGTTCCAGACCTAAGCAATTTTGGATAATACTATGTGGGAATGAGATGTACCACTGATAATCATAAGAAACTTCTGTTTCAAATCTACAGGCGTTTATAGGAACCGGCACAGATACAATTTCATATAGCCTCAGGTGTTTGGGTGGTAGTAACTACAGCCACTTTTAAAGATGCATAAATGTAATATTGTTTACGAGAAACGAAGAAGTTGGACGACGAATAATTTTTTGGTTCTAGTACTCGGAATCAGTGATATTTTTGCGCTTTGAATTATATGGTACAATGTTGTTTCTAGACCTCCGAGGAAACAACCAACCGGAATAATTTCCTGTGTACTTGTACTTGATTTGAGGTCTTCAAGATAGGTTTCGACCATCCGAGATTGCTGTAGTTGATCAATACGCAAATGTGACATTGCGACAATTGTTTCCGGCACATTCTTGTAAGTCGTTTCGATATTATTTGTAGAAAATAATTGCAGCGTGGTCTGTAAGAAGAGAAACATTCAGCATGTACAGTGAGTTCATAAGTTGTCGTCTGATTCTCTTGTTATAAGACGTTGATATGGGGTGCTAACGAATCAATATCTCCAGTGGTGGCTGTACCAAAAAGGGTCCTGGAAATTTCTCCTATGAATTCAAGGAGTCTGTCGATAAAAATGTACTAACCCAATTACACAGTCCGCCGCCAACGAAATATACAAGCATAGAACCAGATACAGTGCATACATATATTTAACCAAGTTGCAAAAACGATCTAAAATACTTCTTGCCTTGAAAATATACCAGAGGAGAATGTGTAGGTGCCTCTCCCAATATCCATTAACGACAATCGAGCTAACTTCATGCTGCCATATTTCCTGGGAACTATATGCTAGTCAACGGTCAAGGAGTTTTATATTTATCC
Source organism: Patella caerulea (assembly GCA_036850965.1). NCBI lineage: Eukaryota > Metazoa > Mollusca > Gastropoda > Patellidae > Patella > Patella caerulea. The sequence goes on along the minus strand of JAZGQO010000015.1, from coordinate 31,256,776 downwards.
AATATTCTAACTATTGCCTGCGTCTTCCCGGTCTAAATATTACTCTTTAAAGTCCTTCAATCTTGTTGGTACTGTGCATTGTCTATATTGGGGTTATTTTTTCGCCTTATCTCGCCTTATGTTTTCCCTACCCCGTGACAAATTCAGGTTCGTACAATCCTTATTCTTGCTGAACAACGTGAATTGTTAATCATAAATTGACTCCCTGGATTAGCGGCGTGCTGGGTGCTCCGACGGAGTGTAAGCGTTTCAAACTGAGGGAAGTTAAGGAGGTGTTAGTGCAAAGTGCTGAATGTTTTGGTTCTGTGCTAGAATTGACTTGAAGTACAACATGACATACCGAACACTGACACTTGGTTGAGGGATTAAGTACTGACGACAATCGGAACATGCACATTGTTGTTAGCAACAATCTTCGGCATTTCACCAATAACTTATTAGTCAATTTAAATCAAAAATGGCGTTGTTATCTCACCGTGAAACGATGGGCCCCTGGTGTCCAATATTTAAGACAAAATGGACATTGTCAAACTGGCACACGAATCGCACGCTAGAATGCTTTCGGGTGACATTTGTTATGAAGCTTTTCGAAGAACAAATCTAAAAGTACCCCACGGGAGCATACTACTGGTGTACACTGGCATAACCAGGTGCCAACGGCCGTCATTCAATAGGGACTCTTGGCATATTTCGCCTAACATCACCTATTATATATGACAGTAAAACAGAAAGGAATAAATGTAAACCAGTTTCTGTGCATTCATAATACATTATAATATGCGTTCCGATCCATTTGTGTCCATCTCAACGGTAGGTAGATTGTAATCTGTATTCGGTAAGTACTAGAATAACATTTAAAAATCAACCCAATCTTGTTAATAGATTGATATGTATACAGTGAATAGTCATTTAAATCATTCTAGTCTTAATATATTTGTCTATACACAGTAAGTACTTAAAACAGTTTAAGATCAACCCAGTCTGGTAAATAGAATTATCTGTATTCAGATTAATTTGTAATCGTTGTCACCTTTATTTTTTCGGTTTATCAATTTCGCCCATTAGCTTCGATCCCTGCGCATTGGCCGTTGTGCAGATCCGACGACCTTTCTCGGCCCACACTTGGAGCGAATGCAAGATCTCTAACTGGCCAATATACTCACTCGGTCACCACAGCGACTCCATATTTCGTTTTGTCTGGAAAAGCAACAGAAAAGTATTACATATGAGCCCAGGCTCCCCATTAGAATAACTGGGCCAACGTCTTTTTTACGAAGTCGAGAACAAATGAAATGAGGTTTACATCCTACTGGAAACTGAGAACACGTGCCAATCACAGCAGATTATGCATTGTATTTACAGCTTACATACGGTCATGTGAGGTAGCATAGGTGAAGAGAGGCCTAAAGAAAAACAATTTCATGGCTTGTCAAGTGGCAACTGCTCATGGTAAAAAATATAACACAAACATATTAAAAGGTAAAAATCTTAATATTCGTTAACGACCATTAAAGTCCTGACAAACACAAACGCCTAAATTTGGCGGAAGTCACGAACCAAAACAGTATATGATAATAGGACCAGGTTATAGATATTTAATATGAGGGGCTGGGACATTCATGTTTTGTAAGCCAGGGTATTACAGATTACAGCACAAGTGGAATACGACATACGTTCCAACCGTCTTAATTGTAACTGGGCTAAAGATCAAGGCGGGTTGTCGCTGACGTGACCTCTATGTTAAACATAATTATAACATCGTCGACTGTCTAATATATTTTTTATGCCATTTCTAAGCAGTTAAAGTTGTCATAGTGGAAATACCGTGATTAATTAGCCGGCCAAATTTGGGCCTCAAAATAAACGAGACTATATAAAACTGTTGCAAGTTTCACAAACTAGGTGTGCCCGAGAAAGCAGTTATTACAGTGTCCATCTGCTGAAGTATGGCAGTAAGGTGTAGATCATTCATTGGTATTCTTTTATGGCTAGTTTCAGGTAGATGTTTAATTTAACTTGACAAAGTATTTAAGAAATGGTATGGCTAAGTTATAAATTTATTTAAATCGCGTGGCTAGATTGTACATGCGTTTAGGAGATCGCATGGCTAGGTTGTACATATATTGGCATCTCATAGCTAGATTGTACAATCATTTATGATACGGCATATGTCTAGGTTTCGCATGCATTTAGGGGATTGAATGACTAGGTTGGTACATGGCTTGATTATGATAAATCATAGGAATCATGCTAGCGTTTTATATACCAGTTGTAACTTAAAACTACCTCCCTTGGTGTCTTCATCCTCCATGGAATCGACAAAGCGCAACGTTGATGTTTCGACTTGAAAATAAAATATTTGCCAATTTCGGATCTCAGAATTTTGAATTATATAATTAATAACTTTATTCCATGACACGAAAGCACTGTGCGCAGGATTTACGGATATATTTAACTGACAATGACAATTACTTTTCTTACTTGGATCTGCGTCTCGATATTGGCAATTGCCATAACCTGAGTGTTAAAGTAGCTAAATCGCTAACATTTGGGACCTAGAAATTGACAAAAGTGGGTCGCAACCTATATAATACTGTAATATGAATTTATATAAACTGATTTACATTCAATGGTTTCCGTTTTTACTCTAATTTCAAATAAGTTATGTTCGGCGAAATATGCCAGCAGTCTTAATTCAAGCGCAGATTTATAGCGTCTGGTTATTTCAGTCCACATACGCCGTTTGATTTGGTGCAATGTGTTTAGCTTCGTCCCTCGAGTCTCTTGTTAGAACAACTGGGGCTGAAACGCATTATGGTGCACGATTCGTGTACCAATGGTAAAATGTTTATTTTGGTTTAAACATTAGATATCAGAAGCCCATCTTTTTCCGATAAGATCACATCATCAATGTTGATTTAAATTGACAAATAATTCGTGTTTGTTGAAGATTTTGGATGATATTCAGTTAGAAACTTAGCTACTTTAAATTGTACGATAAACGTGATGCCATACTTTCCGATTGTTAACTTTCCATTCATTAGTAGTAATATTCCAATATCACCAGCTTATGGAGTGTGTGTGTTTCAGCTAGGTCGGTACGCCAGAGCATTTTTTCCTTTTATTCCGATTTTTTTAAGCAGATCGAGACATTTTTCAACTAAGGTTTTTAACTACAGGGGTATACTTGCCCACTAAACCTACAACATATTTTTCTGAAAAAATTATGGCCGTCATATTGATTTGATTAGTAAATAAAGCATGCATGTCTCAGGCTATTATTCTAGATACATTGTATATTTAATTGACGCGTATATTATTTCCATGATTATGTCTCTTACATCTCTTAATACTGTTCATCACGTGCAATTTGCATACGGATAGTTCATTGACCAATTACGTTATTTTATTGAGATTTCGTGTAATGGTATGAATGCAGCTAAGGCGTGTGCGGCATCATACAGGGTAAGCTTACTCTTCCGAACGCCTGTAACCACTGTTTGTCGTGTATTACACTAATAAGAATACAGATTATCTTCATAGCATTGTTTCAATTATTTCAGTGAGCTTTATAGATTGCGAAACAGCGTACGGCTGCTATGGACCTCCCGGCTCACCATGTACCCAGCATACTTTAAGCTGTGCCGAGGGTCAAGTTCTAGCTTTCTATAAAATATCATACGGCAAAAAAAGGGACCAAGCTAGTTGCTCGGTGTTACAAGAAGACCAGTGTAGCACTAGTGCATGTTGTCAATATGAAAACTCTATTAAAGATATGGAGCCGTTTGTAGATGCGAGTTTGGAGGATCGCAAGATGGTTAATGGAAAATGTGCTAATCAACAATCGTGTGTCTTTTCGTCACCATACACACCAGGAAATCTCACAAATTATAATTATGTTCATTATTGGTATGGCTGTATACCAAGTAAGTTTTATTTAATGCTTACTTAAAAAACTAAATAGTCAATGGAGGGGTGGGGCCTTGGGAGAGGGGGCGGGGTATACGCAAAAGACCCTTAGCATATTGTCCTCCAATGGTTGATCCATTCTTAGGGCCATCTCCAAGTTTGGTCAAAGGTCACGAGATGTAAGCCTAACCCGAACCCGAACCCTAACCCTTATACTAAACTATTATTTTGTCGACAATCACGTGCCCTAGCCATGACTAAATATGGAGGCGGCCTTAAGAAATAGATTTAGCCGTCCTCCAGTTGAGTAATGAGTTGGTGAATCAAACACTTCGAGACATGAGTAACAGAATAGTGAGCGTAGGCGAGAGGAATTGCATACATCGAGGAGAAGCAAGGGTATGGATGGAGAATAGTCTGTTCGGTAAAGCCAAGCACCAAACTAAATGGGCACACAAACCTCAAGTGAGAAAAATAAGCACGGATTGCCTTCCCGCGGGGTTTGGTAGCTCGCAGACCAGCCGCAATAAACCGGTGAAAATTTTGTATGTGCAGGGCCAGTCTCTACGACTAGTCTGTGATCTTGTAGACTGCCCGCTGCAGCACGTACAACGGATGTGAGTCAGTGTACTATACTACAAACTTACAATTCGAAAGGTAGTTTAGGGTAATTTCTTAATTCCAAAATAAATCTGTACATAATAATAAAACTAAGAACCGTATGAGCCAACCCATTATTCGCCTATAATTGGAACCTTGTACTTAATATTTGCCTAACCTGCAAAAATCGATTAACAAAAAAACTTAACATGCACATTCCTTGGACAAATGCACACTGATAGACGGAATTTCTGTTATTTTACGTCACATTTCCATCTTTATATTCCTATAGGTGCATTTATTTCTCCTTTTTTTGTAGCTATGAGAAATTTTAACCTCATGAACATATCTCAGCTGACAACATCTAAAGAGTTTTTGTTGTATTTTAATGGCATCAGTCGACGAGACTTGGGAATAAAGTGCACGTGTGATATAAGCAGTAACGATCTAATCCGTATTGCCAGTTTATACATCAACCTTAGCCCAGAATCCTGTTCAAAAGTCAAAATATCGTCACTGAATCAGACTTTATTCAACTGTTCCAATGATGGTGTGGTTGTATTCTTTCAATATCTGAATGTAACGGGCCAACAGATTAAGATAGAGATTGATGTTGCGTCTGTGAATATGGACGATGTTTTGTGGATGTACTTCCATTCTAGTAAGATAGTTTAACTTCTAATAGTTTATATTCCCATTCTAGTTAGATGCATTAAACTAATATAGTTTGTCTTTGATTTTATTAAGGTGATTTAAAATATTATAGATCGTCCTGTCCTTTCAATCTAATAAGATGTTTGTAACGATCCGAACTTGTCTTTCTTTCCTTTCTTTCAATATAGTAACAGGTTTTAGACTATTGTAACTTATCTTTCATTCTAGTAAAACACGCGTTAGATCACTAGTTCACAACCCCTAACACCCCCACCCCACCCAAAGTGTCTCCAACACCCCCACCCTACCCCAAGTGTAAAGCAAAGTGTGGCGTTAATTCTCAATTCACTTGATTTTGACAGTCATCAGAAAAATAATATCATTTTATAAGTACAAATGTATAAGGGATTTAAAGTTATTAATTGTTGATTACAGATGTAGGGGATATTGATGTATCGTGTACAGATTGTGAAGGCAGAATTCAACAAAACGTTTCAGGTAGATATGCTGTTCCTATTATTTAAAATACCGATGTGACGTCACCCTTTAAGGTTGACGTACTATTCTTTCCAATAATGTTCGGGCAACGTGCCAATCGCACATTATCTATACTGGATGAAATATTGGACTTACGTGACGTATTTCATTGAAAAAGCGCGTGTGGGATAGTGTCTGTATTTTAAGTTGTTTAATGGTCACAAGCTAAAGAAATTGCGTAATATATTGAAACAACACTCGGCCAACGCCTCGTGCAGTATTACTTAATGTCTCACTCTCGCCCATTAAACCAAACATAATAGCTCGATACCCGGCTTCGCCCATTTCTTGTACGCTAGCTTACATCATGCGTTACTATTATTAAACTTACGCTAGCTTACATCATGGGTTACTATTATTAAACTTAATTAGGACAATAAAAAGAGTCACCACACCCTCACTCCCCTCCATTAACCGTTAATGTCAGTGAAACAGACTAGCATAGATTTTGGGCTGTGTTGAACTTCGAAATGATCTTGACCTTCATAAATCATGACCTTAAATATTCACCAGTGGGTGTGGATCGCGATGAGGAAAGGTGATGGACAAACATACACATACCCCCCCCCCCCCCACACACACACACATGCTCAAATCTTTGATTTTATTCGTTTCGATCTGCATCTATTGTTTTCCATATAGAAGCTCAGTGAAAATTGTTACACACCGGCTCGTTTACTTTGGATGTATTTTATATGATTTATACAAAGACAGTATGGCTTAAACATCCATTATGCAAGAGCTTAATCTGCCTATTGCATGTCTTTGTTTATGCCTGACGTTTTATCTAAAGTATTAATTAATTAACTTATCCAGACAATAATGAACTGCCAACGCTAGCCTACGATACTGACTGGGTTAGAATCATATATATGCTTTATATTGAATCAAAAACTGAATAACCGAGACTTTAGTAATGAAGATCGAGGCTAGGCGGAAATTTCACTCGCTTAAGTCTCGGTTCATAGTGGATCATTTTGACTGAAATTTTCAACAAATTCCCTTTACATTATTAAGTTTTAAATTATTGTAATGAGAACTGCCAACTCTTTATCTAATCTCACATAATGTATCCTTCAGTTTGCATTATTCGTGCACGTTATTTAATGTTTATTTGACAGGCAACCACTAATGTCATTCTTCCGTGACATTTTAATAATGTCTCTTACTTTATAAAAACACATAAAGCTTACGGGATTATTATATATGAATTTTTCTGAATTTAAAATGCAAAAACACTTTTAAGGGCGACACACTTCAAAGCATATTTGTCGTCCAATAACCTCGTGACGATCTTGGTCAACATAAACATACAGGGGTTAGAATTAAAAGCAGGAATAACCGGTGAAGTTCCAATAAGTTTATTGTCTAATTTGACAAATGTTTTTAAGATATTCCTCGTGTGATCGTTATATAATGGCTAAAATATGCAAATTTTAATAAGACAGTTGCGGGTGAAAATGTGCAAATGTACACCGGTCCCAACAACCAACTTTCTCTGTCTCCGCTGTTAAAGCGTGAATGCTGGCAGGACTCTCTCAAGCCTATGTGGGGAAACAGAGCAGAAGGTACCGGGACGCCCCCTTCCTGCGTACTCTAACTGTTTCGTTCCGTTCAGTGTCTGCGCTCAGTCGACATTTTATGGTTATAGAATTTAAAATGCAAATTTTTTTTTATACTTTTAACATTTCATCTAAAAAACTATTTATTGTTTATTTCGTAGTTTTTTCCCTTCAACGCTCCATTTGATCGAAAAACCCATTTATCTCGGAAAAATAATAATTGTACCCCCTTCCACTATTTGCTGTAACATGAACTGGATTAAATATTTCTGGTATGCACTCAGATGACCCCCCCCCCGCTAGACATATACACCCCCCACGCCCCTACCCGATGTGTAACATGAACTGGATTGAATATTTCTGGTATGCACTCAGATGACACCCCCCCATGCCCCTACCCGATGTGGAAAGAGCCACCCCCAGTACAAAAAAGCTTCGATGATAGTATGATTAACAACCACTCTACTGCCTCCCCCATACCCTCCCCCACCCCAAACCCTACCCTCAACCCCACCCTCCAACACCTCCTCCTCGTCTCGCAAGACACATAATAGGTTGTATGATACTTCAACATATCCGAGTCCCGCCACTACCCTCACTATTCATAACGATTTACTACTGCTAGTTTGCTTGGTTGATTACATACAACGTGTCAATATACTCTTACAGATATCTTTATCAAGCAATAATCAATGATCAATAATGAATAACAACTCTACATTTATAGTACAATCAAATTTAACAATCAAAACGTGACATTAATAAAGACTTAAAACAACAAACATTTTCCTTTGAATATGACTTCACTATTTCTCTTCAATATAAGTAGAAAATCCATAAAGTTGTGTTACTATGAATATTATACCTCTACTTCTAAATGTCATTCAAGGAACTTACCGTCACAATATTTGACTATTATTGTAGTTACATTATGCGACATAAGGTTTTTTTGACACGGAATAAATGTAAATGACAACACTAATGTCTTTTAAAATAAAACTTCGTAAAAACATTTCGTACAAGATGAATTGACACCCTTATTTTAATGGCATGTTGACTTTAAATCGCTATAATGAAAGACAACGACACAAACTTACATAGATAAAGCTTGTAACTACGCGAAATTTACGATATATGTCTGGAAAATACATGTAGCCGTGGGCCAATTTAACCAGATTACTTGATTCTCTGGAAAGTTAAACATACATAATGTGGAATTAGATAAAGAGGTGACAGTTCTCACTATAAAAGTTAAAAACTAGATAATGCTTAGGGAATTCACTGAAAATTTCAGTCAAAATAATCCACCCTGAACGGAAAATTTAGCGATTGCATTTTGAGCCTAGCCTCGATCATCATTACTAAAGTCCTTACGATAATAAAACAACACATTATCTCGATTATCCATTTCTTGATTTAATCATGAACACTGAGCAACAGATCAGATCCTAATCCAATGAATATCGCAGGTTAGCGATGACATCGAGAGTTGATTATGGCGTGTATGAATTAATTAATAATTTAGATAACATTTCAGGCCTAAAAAAGCTTGCAATAGGCAGATTTAGCTCTTGCATAATGTATGGTCAGCTAATTTAAAGAAACGAGTAAAAATATTGATCATATATAAACAACAGAACAGCAATGGCCTTTTTTCCGTCGATTATCCGACGCAAAGTTGTTCTTGGAGCAACTGTATTCCTTCTCCCATTCAATGCGAATGATCCACCAAACTCAATATCGAGTCAGTTACCGCCTTTTGTGCCCCGTGAGATGGTCAGAGTTGCAGACCACTACTGTCTAGATCATCCTAACATGAAAACTCTTTCATCCCTTACAAACACGCTACAAAATCGCATTTACACAAAATCCACTGTATACACAAAGTGCCAATTGGCGGTTATTTAGGGCAGTTATTTAAACCTTACCCCCGGTTAGATAAATCGATTGTACGAACAAACTACTGCTTATTATGGTGGTTGTGTCTTTCAAATCACCTGTGGTTAAATAATACCCGATATATTACATGATAGCTTCCATTTTGGTATTTCTCAATGTAAAAGTTTGCATGCATATCAGTGATGCAAGACAGAACTTTCTGAATTGTTAGATTATTTTGTTTAACCAGGGATGATTTCAACCAAATAGCCCAAATCATTATAACCATTCCACAAAAGATATATCCCGATATCAAACATGGTAGCTTCCATTTTGATATTTTCCAATGTAAAAGTTTATTTGCAATTTAAGCCCCCGTCAGACCGGAGTGGTGACCCTACTGCGCTCTGCGACCGAATGGCGGCCTGGAAATACACAAGGTCGTCGGCAAGCGTGAACACAACGCGGAAAAATGTCCCAAAATTACAAACTTAAAAAAGTCGCGTTCTTACTGCGACCTGTGCGTTTATATAGCATTCTCGCGGCGGGTTCGTCACGATCTCTCCGCGCTTATGGCGTTTCGATTGAGATCTATAAGCTTGGCAACGACTGTCATCGCGAACCCACGTCGCTCAACCACACGTCTTATCTGGGCTACACGTGCGTTTCACCACGTGATCACGGCGACTATGTAAACTGGTTAGATTTTTTTGAAATTTCAAGATGACCTTTGAATCGCCCGTTTTCAAAGCAAGTCGTACATGAAAAGCATGGTCGCCATAAGCGAATAATGCAAGCAAGCCTGGTAACCGCGCCATGGTCGTATTAAGAACTCCATACACGTTGTGGGAACCTCATAACATCGCCATATGCTTTAGAGGTAGCCCCATGAGGTCGTGATACAGTCGCGCAACAGTGGTGGAATCATCGTAACATCGCCATGACAACGCCATAAGGACTCAGAGCGCTTGGTGGGGTCGCGGTCAATGCGTGAGGGTTGTGGTGAAGACGCCATGAAGGCACCGTTGCAAATGTTACCATTTTCGCAGGCAGCGTCTTTTCCACGTGTGTACTGCGCGTGTGCTACGTTCATAGAGATGTTACCACGCTTATCTCGCGACCATCGCGACCCACCACGTTCTCTCGGTTTTCCAGGTCATATGGCAGGACCTTGGCGTTTGCTTTGAACATACTCAAAGCAAACGCCGTGACTCAGCGATCATTGGCGACCATGGCGACCACAGCACGATATCTAGTGTTTCCACCGCGCTTTTACCACCCTTATGACGATCTTGACTCGCTTTGAGACCATTTTTTGTCGCAGTAGAAGCGCAGTAAGGACGCAACCCCGGTCTGACGGGAGTATAGGTGATGCATGACAGAACTTTTTATTTAACCGGGGGTGATTTCAGCCACATAGCTGTTCTGGTGGGACGAAAATCGGAGGTTCTGTGTACTCATTGCGTATATATGACTAGCCCGTTGTGCCGCTGTCAGGGCAACATCTCCCTCATAGCAGTCCATATCATTTGTTCATTAGACAATCTGGTTGAAGTGAAGGATTAGCCAATGGTATTTTATTATGAGTTCTTGCACGGTACATGAAGATAGATCTGATCAGTTGTACTAACAGATTCTTTCCCTGTGACGTCAGACATTGATTAATCAATCAGCGTTGACGTTTCTATTGGTTTACCTATACAGGTCCGTGCAAGATACCGTTTCATTGGCTAATCCCTCACTTCAACCAGAACACCGGTAATATACTAACTCTTCCAGATCATAGTGTAGTAGAGACAAATAAAAGGTTGCGTATTAGTAGATGACGGATGTTATGTTTATATTTTTAAAGCTTTAACGTATCGCCTTGTTGGTGGACGAAGCCAACTTGAAGGACGAGTGGAGGTTTTATACAATAATACATGGGGCACCATTTGTGATGATTACTGGGGACCGGAAGAAGAAATGGTTGTGTGTCGACATCTTGGATACAATCCGTATGTAGTATATACTTATATATCTAGCTCATTTCTATAATCCGCTAAGCCGCCAATACCCAGTAAATTAAATTAAAGATTATGTAAATAAGGGACCAATCTGTCCATTGCAGGGTTTCCTTTTGACGTCAAATGTTATATAAATTATTAATTAGACATGTTTTTTGCATGACAAGCGCATAATAAAATGTTATATAAATTATTAATTAGACATGTATTCACATGACAGGCCAATATTAAAACCTTTAAACAATCGGATGATCGTGATTTTGAATCGATTGAATCACAAAATTGGATTTAAAATTCGAAAATCAAGACTTTGTTTATTATCGGAACAACGGCAGCAGTGATAACCAAGACTACATTATTATTTGTCCTGTAACGTCCTACGTCCTTCAGAATAAAGGAATGAAGTAATTTGATTGCAATTTGCAACATATGTATGTCCTTTTCATTATCTATTCGGGTGGGGGTGCAATGGTTAGCGCGTGCGCGCTGTATCATAAAACCTGTCATTGAGTTGACTGGCGTGGTTTCGAATCCCCGGTTGTACGTTACAAAGAGTGGGGTCGCCTGTCCAGCCTCGTGGGTTTTCTCTGGTTCCTCAAGTTTCCTCCCACTGCTAAAATTAAACCATATAATAGTCCCGAAATGACCTAGTTTGAGTCGAGTGGACATTAAACAAACCCCATTTCTCTCTCTCTCTTTTTCTCTCTCTCTCTCTCTATCTCTGTTTCTCATCTATTCTTAAACTATTATAGCCAAAACGGTCAGCACATTATCTAAATTTTACCTCATGTCGCTTTAATAAAATCTAATCAGAATTACGATACTGTGTGTTATATATAAAAAAAACCCACCAAGATTCATTTGAATCCCTTAAAAACTAATCTGAAAGATAAATCTTTTAACGGAATATCTGCCCATCTACTTCATTCCTCGAGAATAGAACTCTGTCTTAAATAGCCGCCATAATGAACATTATTATACTGTTTTGTAATGTCAGCCAACTAAAGTGTCTGCTCTCAAGCAGAGCTAATTGTAGTCAGGTATCCTGACAAGGAAATGCGTACCATAGATCAATAATCTCCAGACAGTTGGCATTGAAATTAAGAGTAGACAATAGCACGATCATAATAGCACGATGACCGGGCACGGTTTTCATCATAGCAGGGATGTATAAGTACGATGGTCCTCGTAGCACGGATAAACGGGCACGACGGTCCTCATAGCACAGATGTTCGGGTACGATTGTCCTCATAGCACGGATGACCGGGCACGGTTGTCATCATAGCAGGGATGGTCCTCGTAGCACGGATAAACGGGCACGATGATCCTCATAGCAAAGATGTTCGGGTACGATGGCCGGGTACGAATGTCCTCATAGCACGGATGGTCATCACAGCATAGATGTAGGGACACGAATGTCCTCATAGCACGCTCCATATCCGTCACTATTATAATATGTTTTGTTATGTATTAAAGGACAGGCATTAAAGAGTTTTTCGGTTCAGGTTTGGGGCCTATCTGGTTGGATGATGTTCTTTGTACCGGCTCGGAGGCTTCTTTAGCGGACTGTAAACATTCTGGATGGCAGAGACATAACTGTGATCACCGAGAAGATATTTCTGTCGTATGTAAAGGTTAGTTCGTTTTCAAAGTAAGGTGGACTGGATGACCGTAGGTCCGTCATTAGGTCAGGTGGCGTAGTTTCGATTTCCACCTCGCATCTCCAACCTTGTGGGTTTTTACTGGGTTACTAAATAACCTTAAGCGCAATCAATGGCGGGGTTTAGATACCCCCCTCTTCTGCCCGACCTCGCGGGCGTCCACTAGGTCCCACGCAAAACTAAAGATTATTACGCACAAGCGATTTATTATTATTAATTTATTATTGGTATTATTATTATTATTATTTTATTAAAGACGTGGAGTATCGGCTTGTAGAAGGTTCGGGTTCACATGAAGGAAGAGTTGAGGTATTTTTCAACAACCAGTGGGGAACAGTTTGTGATCACGGTTGGGGCGAATCCCAAGCCAGAGTGGTCTGTAAACAACTAGGTTTTGAAACGTAAGTACGGTCTTTTTAATTTTTCCATACAGACGGCATACATTTTACTATTGGAGTAGAGTTAAAGGGGGGTAATTTGGTGAAATTGGTAAGCAAGTTGAGTTTGGTGCACTAATATATGGAAATATACTGAACAAGGCTCGAAATTCTCCTCATAAAGATGTGCCCATCATCTCCTTCACTTTGGTTTGCTTCTCCCTAAAGGTTGTTATGTAACCTACCAAGAAAGTGTAAGCATATCCTATTCGACATACGACACAAGTGCAAATTACATTTATTCAGTACTTTTCAATTAGTTAAACGTATTGTCATTTCATTTTCTACTGTATTGCAATTGACTGTAAACTTTCAGTACCCAGGCTAAAGCCTATCCGCTTGCACATTTTGGAGAAGGATTTGGACCTATATGGTTAGATGAAGTGTCGTGTACTGGTAGCGAGTCGTCCTTGGCAACATGTAGACACCGCGGATGGGGAGTACATAACTGCAGTCACAGCGAGGATGCGTCGGTTGTATGTAAACGTACGTATTATAGCTATTCACAAATTGAGAGAGAGAGAGAGAGAGAGAGAGAGAGAGATGACACAAACTAGGTCATTTCGGGACTAACATATGGTTTAATTTCATTTCAATAATTCGCTTACGCCTGGGGGTCTTAAGCAGTGGGAGGACCCGGAGAAAACCCACGAGGTCGGATGCATTTATATAGCATAGTCGTTATCTAGTTGTTCGACAGGGACACAAAATCAAGATGTATACAATAGTATGAACAACTGGTAATGAGAAACAGATAAAGAGTAGGCGGAAACGCCGTTTATAGAACCCTTGGTGGGGGTAGGGAGGGAGCGACACGGGTACCAAGGAGGGTGTACCTAGTTGTTCGACAGGACGCAAAATCAAATGAGTACGTTGACTGACACGAAGGATCACCTGGCAGAAAAAGAGTAGGCGAGAACGCCGATTGTTCCGGAAAAGTATCCTAACTCGCAATAACAAAAATACAGATAACTATTCATTGATTTGAGTTGTTGTGTATGCTATTGCAGGTGTTAGCTATAGACTGGTGGATGGTGGTGTACCACATGCTGGTCGAGTGGAAGTCTTCCATAATAATCAGTGGGGCACAATTTGCGATGATGGCTGGGGAGTAGAGGAAGCTGCGGTGGTCTGTAGCCAACTTGGATTTAATCCGTAAGTTATGATTGATTAAATTATCAACTCCATTTTCATTTTTATATGAGCCATTGGTGTATTTGTATTACCCCAGAGTGATCCATGGTGTTTGTGTATTGCCTCATAATGAGTCATGATATATGAGCCATGTGGTTATGTGTATTACTCCAGAATAAGTCATGGTATTTGAACCATGGTCTATAAGCCATGGGTGTATGCATATTACCCCAAAATGGACCACGGGTCGCGTTTCACGATATTTCCCGACTAACATATGGTTTATTTTTATTTCAATAGTTTGCTTGCGCATTGGGTTCTCTAACAGTGGGAGGAAACCTAGAGGACCCGGAGAAAAACCCACGATGATGGACACAGGCGACCCGGTTCCTTGTTCCATTTTACGCACAATCGTGAATTTAAACCACCCCATTTGGCTCAATGGCAGACCATGTTGTTCAATACACCACCCACGCCCTAACTATTCGGTGTTTTTGGAGATCTTGTTCAGAAAGTTAATCTGATCAACTTTACTTTACCCATGCTGTTAACAATGTGTTTATATTCCAGTGGTGTAAGTAAGGCGTATTTTGGTCCAGGCAGTGGGCCCATCTGGTTAGATGATGTAGTTTGTTCTGGAGCCGAAAAGTCGATAACTGATTGTCGACATACTGATTGGAGTGTTCATAACTGTGATCATAGAGAAGACGTGTCCGTTGCATGTAAACGTAAGTGTCGGCATATAGAATGTAGTCACTGATATGGAAGACCAAACAGCTCTTTGTTCAGTGTTCCTTTCCCTTATTTCTTAGTTCATATTCCTTAATTCTTATTTCTGTATTCATAGATATCTAGAGATCGACACAAATCTGGTCATTTCGGGACTAAAATATGGTTCAATTTTATTTTCATAATTTGCTTGTGAGTAGGGGTGGGTGAGCGGAGAAAACACCCACTCTTTCACGTATGTCTGCATTAGCCCAGCCAGAGTAGAGCAGTAGGAATTCATTTATTTTATTGGCTCCATTTAGTTATATTTAAGTTCACAGCAGTCTCTAACCTAATTATTTTCTTCAGCTGTCACCTATCGTCTGGTCAACGGTACAGGAAGACATGAAGGACGGGTTGAAGTGTTCTTTAACAATGCCTGGGGAACCATTTGTGGTTACGGTTGGGGAGATGAAGATGCAGCAGTAGTTTGTAATGAACGTGGATTCAGCTCGTAAATATACCATTACGTACATAAAGGAATTGAAATAAAATAGGGGTTAACGTCCTACTTGTCTCAGGACGGATGTTGTACGGTGTCCAGGGAAGCCAATTGCTTCTGGACTGCGGATTTTTCACTTCCTCGTCATCGAATTCTCCCTGTCCTGGAATCTTTGACGTGACGCCAACGACTACACGAATAGGCCAATCCCGTTTGTTCGTCACATATCAGACGCTTGCCAATCCAAGCTGCTCTTAAGTTACTTAATTTATTAAAAGACAGCTTTATGATTAATATTCGCTACATACCCAGTGAATGTTATCCATAAAGCTGTCTGTTATTTATCTCCTTCACAAAATGCCGTTCAAAGATACTTAACATATTGTTCTCGGATGAACTGTGAAGAACCCTCTCACTATGGTAATCTCGAGATGGCGATAAAGTTCTTATTCTCACGTAATTTTAAGACCATTTACGCGGGTTTTTTTTTTTTGTTTTTTGGGTTTTTTTCTGTCTAAATGATAAGCAGTCTCTGGAGGCTGTGCACTAGGGATATCCCTATAAAGCACCTTTTACAGTCAATTTTTCAAATATTTGCTCGCGCCCGAATGGAGTGAACGTATAGAGTGCAGGTGTCCGCAGTGACCACCCTCGGGGTTCCTGTGACTATATAAGCCATTCCCTGATTGTTCTGTAAGAGAAAGTAGTATCTATATTGTTTTCTTGTATAATTGACACCGAAAAACACACCTCTAAGGTAAGTTCAATCATCATCTTATCATTACATTATTTTATAGAGCCGGGGCTGAAGCTAGAAGTGCGGCGTATTTTGGAGAAGGTGTTGGGTCTATCTGGTTAACAGAAGTAGCTTGTGCTGGTATAGAACCAACTGTAGGTGAATGTAGTCACCCTGACTGGGCTGTTCACAACTGTACGCATGAAAATGATGCTTCAGTTATCTGTAAATGTAAGAATCAATTAAATTGTAATAGAATAGCATGAAGTAACAGAGAAAGAGACAGAGACGACCATGCTCCTTGTCACATACAACCGGAGAATCGAAACAACGCCAGTTTACTCAACGACAGTAATTGAGGGGGGGTGGGGGGTAAAGCGCGCGTTATGGCCTACTCTTATCTCTTTGGACATTAAATTCATTTCAGAATGTAAGCTTTGCCAAGAAACCAATTTAAAATATTTACAAATTAAATCAAGCCATTTGACCAAGCAAATCATGGTTGCAATCAATTCGTGGATTCAATAAAATCATGAATTCAATCAAATCACGTATTCAATCAATTCATGGATTCAATCAAATCATGGATTCAATCAATTCGTGGATTCAATCAAATCAAAGGAATCAAAGGATTTGACTGAAATGGAATGAAATTGTTTATGTATTTATCTATTATAGATGGTCCTGGTGAACTCCTTATTAGTTCAGCAACAGAAATAATGGTAGTGGAAGGTCAACAACTGATTAATATGAAAGAAGGCGATAATATATCATTATCGTGTGCAACCGAATGTGTTCCGGAGTGTCTGATAGACTGGTATAAGACCTCTGCTGATAATATTTACAGCGACCCACTACCGTCTATTAATGGGAAACTGACTCTAACTGATGTCAATAAAAACCAGAGTGGAAGCTATTATTGCATCGCGGTTAACCCGGATGTACTTGGGTCAACTCAAACCAAGGCAATCATCTTAAATGTTATCTGTAAGTATGCTGCCGTGGTTAGCTCCCATTGCGAAGCCTAACGCGATATAATTGCGGTATGGTGTCCCCACCTTTATATTGCTATGGTTAGTTCCTAACGTGGTATAATGACAGTATAACAGCCTACACTCTCCCATGGTTGTAATTAGTTCCCATTGCGAAGCCTAATGCGATGTAATGGCATTATGACAGCCACCACGCTCCTATGGTTGTAGTTAGCTTCCATATTACGAAACATAACGCGATATAATGGCGGTATGATAGCCTCCACTCTTCTGTGGCAGTGGTTAGATCCCATGGGGAAGCCTAACGCAATATAATGGCGGTATGGTAGCCTCCACCTTCCTATGGCCGTGGTTAGTTCACATTACGACGCCTAGCGCTATAAAATGATGGTGTGATATCCAACACGTATCTATGGCCGTGGATAGAGAGAGAGAGAGAGAGATGAGGTTACGTCCACTCGACACGATCTATAGGTCATTCCGTATCTAACATATGGTTCAATTATATTTCAATATTTTGCTTGCGTGTAGGAGTTTTAGCTGTGGGAAGAAACCGGAGTACCCAGAGAAAACCCACGAGGCTGGACAGGCGACCCTACTCCTTCACACGCACAACCGGAGTATCGAAAGATATTAAAGGTAGACGGCCCATTTTGCCATAGCTCATAACGACTAATTAATTACATAGCGAATTCCCTTACCCTTTTAGTTATTCAATCTGATGAATTAGTGGTAATTTAAAATAGTTCATGCACACGATTGTATTTATTTATTTTATTTTCTACCATTTTATGCTTTGATTAGATGGACCTAACGACATCCAATTAACCTTACTGAGTGATATTCTGGCCATGGAAGGGGAGATAAAACGATTGAATATAATGGCAGGCCAGAACATATCTGTAACATGTTATACTGATTGTTATCCCACGTGCTTGATTAACTGGTATAAGAGCACCACGGTCAGAGATCCTCTACCAACCCTTAAAGGGCAACTGAGTCTGACGAAAGCCAACCGAAATCAGAGTGGTTTTTATTATTGTTCAGCCATTAACCCTGTAATACGAAATCAAGTTAAAACGAAATCTGTAGATGTGGAAGTCATTAATGTAAGTATTTGCGTTACAAGTTACCATAACAACATAAATCAAACAGATTCTGGTGAAAAGATCTTCATAACTAGGGAACATTCGTTATAAAATGTTTACTGTTGTTTTCCTGTTCCAATTTGAGTATAGCCTGCCCCACCTCCTCACTCATCCCCTCCGACCCATCCCCGTGGTCTTATATTTTTTTATTTATTACTTACATTGTCCATTTAACTCAATGGTTCTCAACCTTTTTTTGCAATCGGCAAATGGCGGCACACCTGGCTAAATAAATATTTGAATTTTGCAAAGTAAAAACATGGCAAGTCATAGACGACATACAATCGTAGACACAGTCATAGACACATAGAATGACTCAAACTATCTAAGAACGGCCATGTTTCGAATTTCATCAGTCAAATAGATGACTTCTTTAGTGAGAAATTTTCTTAGTGTGCCACACATAGGAAGATCTCGCGGCACACTGGTTGAGAATTACTGGTGTAACTTGTCCTGTCCACATGTTTGTCTTATAGGGTTTGGTTTTGGTGTAGTATGACTTATTATTCAATAAGACATGAAAATACATTAATTACTGCCATCGACTGCTACAATCGCCGTAATGATGCTTATATTGGGGACGGATCCAGGAATTTTTCCAGGAGGGAGTTTGCCAGGTTTCAGTTAAGGAAATCTGCCATCATCGACCCTAAATTATATAGGCATATATAAACAGAGAAATCATTTTTATAATGATGTAGGATCACTTTGTGATGTAATTACATAGATGCAAGGCATTATTTTTTTTTCAATGCAGCTGAGCAGGGTGGAGTTTGCCCCCCCCCCCACCGGGATCCACCACTGTTATATATACTACAGTTTTGTACTCATCTGCTGATTTGTTCCCTCTCTTATTTTGCAGAGACTGTTGAACTGATGTCGGTCGTGGGTGTATGTGGTAATACTATATTTAGTAATCGGGGTTTAAAACGCCGACATAGTTTCAAGTTCGAGATACCAAGAGCTCATCTACTCGACTATATATATTTTTAATCAATAATAATAATAAAATACAATTATGTAGTTTTAATTTATATGGATTGTTCTACATATATCTGGATATAATTTGTTTTTTCTGTGTGGAAAAAGTTTAGCAATATCCTGGTATTATGCAACTGTTACTTTTCGACGAAATCGATGGTGCTGCACAGGGGCAAGCTGGCCAGGCGCAGTATCTTTCGGACGTGACGAAATACCAAAGTCCCGTATACACGTTGGCGTGCAAGAAAATTAAACTTGGCTTATTCTGAGTGGAAAAGCTCTTAGGAATATTTGTCCCTGTACTGCTGCTGTTCTTATTGTTTAAAATCCACTTCCACCGATGGTGATATCGCAGACAAGCTGTCCCATGTGGCTGTTGGGGGGGGGGCTTAGTACCCGAATTAAACCCACTAGAGTCACATACGCTTATACCAGAGACTGAAAGCACGACCACAATGCAGAGCGCGACACTCTGGACCACAGGAGTCATCCTTGTACTATGCTACTGTGGCCTTTGAGGGGGGTGTGATGGCTCAGTGGAGTCGGCTAGTGATGAACCCGTGTTCGGTTTTCGACCTGCGTGAGACAATACCAAGTTCATTACGTGGTGAAATAGAATGAGGGTTTAACAGATATTTCAGTTAGTTTGTTTCTCCATACCATGGCCACGTGGGAACGACTTTAATCACCCAGTCTATTGTATCCTGATCTAGATTTCGAACCATGTCACAAGACAAGGGAGGTAACGCATGAAAGCACTCTAGCCAAGTTTATTGTTTCCATAAAAATATAAAATGAACTAATCTAAGACAAGTAATTATAGAACAGCACTCATTTAGGCGTTATAATATATTTTGTATTTAATTTCTCGAATATTAAATTCTTTTAGCCAATGAATAAATTCCTCCTGCTGTATCAGCATCAGGAAAAGGGGAAATATCTCCACAATCTTTAGCATTAGCATCAGGAATAGCGGAGTAATCTTCTACAGAATAATGGATATCCACCATACTCGGCAGCTCCTGTCCACATCCAATATGATTGTAGTCACCACCGTCCAGACCAGTGTTACTGTGCCCATGACTTTCTCCGATATGGTGGTAGTCATCACTTTCCAGACCAGTGTTATTGTGCCCAACAATATGACTGTAAGTATCTTCACTAATAAAATGAGATTGATTTCCTACTATATGGTGGTAGTTATCTTCCTCGGTGGTAAACAAACCAACATGGTTATAATTACAATCGGGGGCAGCGGTTGTCTTATCAGAGTTAATTCCCTTTAAATAGTTGTAATCCCCATCTGTCGTCAAGACGTCCACTCCAATATGATCATAACTCTCGTCCCTTCTGGATGGTTTTGCCACTATTACATCATCGTTATCACTGGAGGTCAGCTGTGTAGTAGTTGAGCTCGTGTTGTTGTATGACTCCAGTTCAAAGTATACAGGAGAGATTGGTGCGGGTAAAGTCTTAGTTACGTCAGTGTCATAAGTAGACTCAATATGGACATTGTTTGGTGATATTGGATCGATTCGTTGTCTCCTTGAAGTAATAAATTTAAAAGTAACCATATTAATTTATGACAACGCTAGCGTTTATATGACTATTTCTAATTTTAGAGGATTCAATATATATTCTTACTTAAATCTACATTTAATTCAAACGAATAATGAAACAAAACTTATGTAAACAATATCTTATTAGTAAAAAAAATGGCAACAACAAAATATCAGTAGAATTCACAATAAACTTACCTTTTAATGCGAAATACACAAACGCCAACTATTACACCTACTACTATAACACCAACAATCCCACCAACAATACCTCCTACATCTGTTTTAAACAAATACATAGAGATAATTAAATCATAAATTGCTTCTTTTGTTTAAAAAAAAAGGCCCCAAAAAAACTTGATATTCGAACATGGACAGTATTTTATTTCGGGAAGGGGCACAACGCTTACTTGACTTGGCCAGAAGATACTGGATAATCAACCACATTAAAAACCACAACGCCGGTTACGCATGGGCAATGGACTTTACGTCAAATATTGACAACGGTCGAAGAGAGAGAGACAGAGAAATGGGGCTTAACGTCCACTCGACACAAACTAGGTCATTTCGGGACTAACATAATATGGTTTAATACTAGGAGGTCTTGGGTGAGAGCTGGTTGAACATTGATGAGAGCTGATTTACCCTGTAAATAAATGTTCTTAGAAAAAACAACAATCCTCTAGTTCTACCTTGATCGTGTGTAGAAATTTGGTTGGGCATTGGATCATTTGGCTGTGACGTTAAATCATGATTTTGGGTTGATAAATTAGGGGTAATGGTTACTGAACTAGAAGGATTGTTTGATGTTGATGCGCTAGAGTTAGCATTGCTTGTTTGTGTCGTTGAAGCTTGTCTTTCTTCAGAAGAAGTAGAGCCCGAAGTATGGGATGTAGCTTCGGAAGGTGTTGATGAAGTAGAGCCAGTAGTGTGTGAGTCAGCAGGATGGGATGTTGTCTCGGAAGGTGTTGATGAAGTAGAGCCTGTAGGATGTGATATAGTCTCGGAAGTTGTTGATGACGTAGAGTCAGTAGTATGTGATATAGTCTCGGAAGTTGTTGATGGCGTAGAGTCAGTAGGATGGGATGTTGTATCGGAAGGTGTTGATGAAGTAGAGCCTGTAGGATGTGATATAGTCTCGGAAGTTGTTGATGACGTAGAGTCAGTAGTATGTGATATAGTCTCGGAAGGTGCTGATGAAGAAGCTGTAAGATAAACATGTTTACCTATTAAAATAAATGAACGTCGACTCTGCACAATTATGTCATACTAGTAAATCGTAGGATGTAGCAGTATGTAATGGACCCTACCCCATTGGCCATGCTGCTACAAACCTAATATCCACATTACAGCCACCAAGACCGCTAAATCTCACAACGCTCATTTTCAATAGCAAAACAATTTAATAAACGCGAAAAATAGATTTCTTTTAGTTATATTTTAAATAACTAAGATTTTGTTGTTGTGGGCATCACACAAAATAAGTGTTATATTTCAACAGAGTATAAATATAAACAACAATAATATTAAAATACGGTAGATACTGTGTTAGCTTAAACAAAAAATGAGAACAGTTTTATAGTGTGATATTATTTATGTTATGCATTATACTTTATCTGATATTTCTTCCTAACTGTAAATAAGTACACTTACTACTTGTATTGTATTCATATTCTATCTTGAAGTAAGAACACTCATTCACTAGAATATCACTTGAAGTTCCGTTACAGATTTGTTGTATTTTTGACAAAAGAGTCTGATTGAAATGTGCAGAGCAGTTCTGTAGTCCACTGTGTTGTTGACGGCATGTATTATTATAACAGTGTCTGTCAAAACGAAAAAAACATCCTGGTCTACATTTTACATCAGTTTTTGATAGAATCTGCCAACAACTGCAGGTTAGGTTTTGTTTAACACTTAATGCTACAATACAACATTCTGTACTTTCTCTTGTTTCTGAAATGTAAACAAGAATATGTTAATTTGTTGACCATTTGTCACAGCACTATATTTCCGTAAAACTCTCATATTCATTCAAAATATTTAGAGACATTAGGGCACAGACGTTTTCAAATTGTCAGCAAAAATCCTATATTGAGGATATGTATGGCCATTGAGGCACAAAAGGTTTACAATATTTATAGTTGTATAAACCATTCTTGTGATTTTTGACAGTGATTGTTATACACCGTGTCAGTATCTTAATATTCTAATCCATCCAAAAGAAAGGATATTTAATTTTACATGGAGACGTGATAACCATTGGGTAGAATAAAAGATAACACACTTCCTGTAGAGAGAACTTTATAATTCCAACAGATAAATGCATGTTAATTATGGAATGAGAAACACACACGGATACTGATTGGGGTTTAGAATAGTTTGGAATTCGAGTTAATAAAAAGCATTATTATGATGTTACTGAATAGCCGTATCTTCTAATAAAACTGTGATTTTTTTATAAATAAAAGTTTGTCTTTTATTGTTTCATTGTGGGACTGCTTTTAGGGGGGGGGGGCTCCATTACCTGTCCCTAACATTAATATGCGCAAATCACTCGGCATACTTGTATATTCGCTTCCTGGCAACGCCATTCTTTCTATTCTTACCAACAGTAAGAACGTATAAAGCTTCACCCTTGATTTGTACTGTCTCTATAATAAAATGTGAGAGATTGTTTTAAAAAATGCCATTTTGTGCAACAATGCTTTATAGTTTACCTGTTGTTGCCAGGTACCAACAAACCAATAATTCTGTAGTTATTCTAATTAACATGTTGCTCATCTTTTTATACAGACAACACGAGGTTCGCTATCCAAATGAATTCTCTGAAGGGATCTGACAATATCACCAACACCTTAAAGACAAGACATTACACTGTATATATATATGCTAAGCAGCAAAAGAAACGCCAGGTCGGTTTTTCTCACCACAAGGGTTCCACAAGAAATTATTTCAAAAATTTCTTCTCAGGAGCCCTATATGCCTGTGTGGTACCACATTCCACAAGCTGTATTTGGATACAGTGTTTTCGGTCTGTGGCGTTTTTTACCACCAGAGTTCCACAAGATATTTTTCAAGCTAAAGAAAATATTTCATAATATTTTCATGGTACACTTTTCCAAATGCCCCAAACCTTGCCATAGATGTGTTAGTTTTCTATAACTGTAGTTATATATTATTGATAAATTGAAGAGTTATTGTTCACATGTACTTATAATGTATTTCAACCACTGCAGTGCACTGCAGTCTTTAGCAGTGGGGGTAAACCGGAGTACCCAGAGAAAACATACGAGGTTGGACAGGCGACCCTACTCCTTGCCACGTACAACCGGGGATTCGAAACCACACCTGTTGACAGTGCACTAGTAGCTCAAGCGATTGAAATTATTGTTCAAGCTATTAGTGAGCTATATGTTATGATGGGTATCATGTACAATGCAGGGCATGTTAACGCTTTCTAGAACATCTGACACCACTTCTTATACTGGCATATTGTACGCTTAACACAATATAGGTCTTGCATATGTTTCACAGGAATTGTAGTCGTACGAGGACACTGCTATCATCCACGAGGTTGGTCAGGGTTTCCTTATCGGTCTTATTGTAAAACACAAGCGAAATTCGGTAAACCTTCCCATTAACTTGCGTTACCTTAAAGCGATAATTTCATATTTTCTAAGAAAGCCAAAACATAATTATTTATATGTCTTGTGCTCAATATGTTGTCAGCTCACTACTATACGATCATAGACATTATTCCCCACTCTTATAACTCATTAACACAGGAAATGATAACACATTTACCCCCTTGTTTTTCTATTGCCCCCATGCATAGCTATCTTCAAACGTTTGAATTTGAAGTTGAAAATGACATCTTTGTTAATTTCTTAACTGGCAATAGTGAATTACAGGATTAACAAGATTATTCTTTAACAAGGTAGGACTGTTTAGAGATACACTCTATTTTAAGGCTTTATTTTAATAAATTTTAAAAATATAACTCAAAAATATGAAATTGCAGCTTTAAATATACATTATAGGAGATTAGATAAAGAACTGGCAGTTTTCACTATAATAGTTAAATGCATAGATAATGTAAAGGGAATTTGCTGAAATTTTCAAATTGATCCACACTGGACAGATAATTTAGCGATTACATTTTTTGCAGCTACGTCTCAATCATTATTACAAAATTCGGTACGATGAAAACATATTCTCGATTATTCATTTCATGATTAAATTATGAACGAAAATTAGGCAGCAAATCGGATCCTAATTCAGTAGATATCTCAGGCTAGCGATTACATCGTGAACTGATTATGGTCTGGATAAGTTATTTAATGTCCTATTAATAGTTTACATAACATTTCAGGCCGAAAAAAATACCTGCAATAGGCGGATTTAGCTCTTGCAAGAGGTATGTTTTAAGTCTAAAACATCAATTATATTTAAATGTTACTATGCAAACTTATAGCCTTACCTCTGTAAAACATCAATTATATTTAAATGTTACTATTCAAATTTATAGCCTCACCTCTGTAATGATGACGAATATTACCGTTACCTACACCACAGACCCTCGTATGTGTAGACAGACGTGATGCATACTGAAAACCTTAGTAGTAGTGAAATGTACAAGTACTGGAAAGTAATGAATCTTGAGTAAAATCAGCGAAGGGAAAAACACAATCGTGTGGACTTCCTAAAGGATTCAAATGTCACAGGGTGTTAAACTTCCCCGTACAATTATTGTAATTGGATATTATTACATGAATGAACAGTAGGACGTTAAACCCTAGTTTATTTCTTTTCTATCACAAGAATTGATTACAAGTTAAAAGGACAAAATAGGCACGAGGCTATAAAAAATACAGCATGGTATAAATAATGTGGCACCGATAACTTTAGGACATAAGAACAAAGCAGTACAGTCTCTTTGTATGAGATACAAACTAGGTAATTTCATGACTACCGATTTAATTTCAATAATTGGCTTACGCATGGGGGGGGGGGACCAGGGAAAACCCACGAGTTTAAATAGGCAACCGTACTTTATGTCACTTATTAGCAGGGATCTCCACTAAAACGAAGAGACAGAGAATCGTTAACAACTTCATCATTTCCTTGTTTCGGAAGGTCGAATTTCTGGGTATCACAATTATTTTAACCCGTAATTTGAACAAGGAAAGTTTTATGTAAAAGGTGCGTTATACGAGAGCTAAACCTGCTCAATGCAGATTTTTCGTTGGGCCTCTAATGTTACATAAATTATTAATCAGAGCTCTCTAGAGCATCGGATAATTTAGCGATTTGGTTTTTAATGGATTTAAAACACAATTGTAAGTGAATAATTTATTTGAAAATAGATAATTGAGACCTAACAGCGACAGCAATGGAATCGCGACTACAATTACTACCAGTGCCGGATTGGTGGACAGAAGGCCCACCTGTCTGGTCACTGACCAACGCACACACAAGTTTTGAAAATTGACAAACGCAAACCCATTTTCCAAGCATTTCAGAACAAAGCAGAAGAATGCACATTTTTGATTTCCTGGTACAATAGAATAACAGAATGGCCTAAGAGCACTATAATTAGATTATGAGGATTCTCTTTTCTTTCTTCATTATAGGCTTAGGCCCGTCACGGACAGGTGTACAGGTGGGCCCAGCCCAGCACTGATTACTACACTCTTCTTCTTGCGGCCAAAACTTCGCACTGAATAAAATAACTTGACTAGAAATACAACATATTCACCTTTCAGTATCTAGTTTAACTATTAGATATAGCGAGTCGGATCTTTAAACAAGGGACCCCAACGACCATATCCATAACGTTTGTGAGAAATTGGTTCATAATTGTCTAGCGATAATTTTATACATTGTCAGCTACTTAATGTCGATTATAATGTTGCAAATAGAATGGACGTGAGGCAGTGGCAACATTCATCATTTGATAAGAAACTTGGAGTATTACATTGCCGGATACCAGGGGTCTTGTGGACCCCCTTAACCTTTCATTATTTTCGGCCGATTTCGTCTATAAAACCACTTTATGTTTGAAGAATTTAAAAACAAATACAATTGTTGTACCGTAACTAAAATGCACTAGTTACTGGATATCCCTCTCCTAAACGTCCCGTGGACCACCATATTGATTCATGTTAATTACGGCATTTCGCTTTACGGCATTTGACTTTTGCGGAATTTGAATATGATGTTGTCTGAATTGAGGTAAATCATTATCCATTCCCGCGTAACCCAGGGTACCTTATTCATGACATGAGCGATAAATAATATATAAACGATAAAAATGTAGATTATCTTTAATTAAAATCTGTATTCACACAGTCTGGTTAAAACACAGGGTACCTTATTCGTGACATGAGCAATAAAAGATATATCAAAGATAAAAATGTAGACCATCTTTTATTAAAGTCTGTATTCACACAGGCTGGTTAAAAAAATGTAATTGTCAGTATAATGGAACCCTGACATCACCAGGTAAAGTTATGTTGCCATGGATACCTATAACTACTATTATAAATATCATAACACATGACTTCAGTGTTGGTAGAATTGTATCTTAAAGGTTCTTAAATTCAAGTTTCCAGTACAACCCTGAAGCTTCCTAGACTGATTTAGTTAGTTTACTGTACTGCTAGCTTTAAGTTCCATGGTGCTTATTTTAGATATCATCTTATGTACCAGTTATGGTGATGTTGCCAGTATTATAATATCCAGTTTGTTCTCTTGTATATAATGCATCATAAACAACTACTGGACCACGTCCACCACCGATGGGTGAGTCATAGTGATGTTCATAAACTGAGTCGTTCTGCTGTGGTGTGTTTACAGTCTTCAATAACGGAACCACCCCGTTCTCTACTTGGTGAGTTGTTGTATTGGTGCTCATTGTGGTTGGACTGTAGTGTCTTCAATAATCTGCAATTGCAAATACATCAGACATGGAATAAAACGGTTATGTAACAAATACTGGATTTAGTATGAAGAGAGAGAGAGAGAGAGATGGGGAGAGAGAGGAGAGGGGGAGGGCATAAATACCTTCCACCATAAGAGCTATATAAAAATCTTCAGTTATTTTCTGTCGATAATAAAACAGAGAGAGAGAGAGAGAGAGAGAAATGGGGTTTAACGTCCACTCGACACAAACTATGTCATTTTGGGACTAACATATGGTTTCAATTTTATTTCAATAAATCGCTTGCGCGAATGGGTCTTTAGTGGTGGGAGGAAACCGGAGTGTCCGGAAGAACCTAAGAGGTTGAGAAGGCGCCACCTATCTCCATGTCACACCAGGGATCGAAACCACAGCTGCAAGCCAGAGGTGATCGGCCAGCTACAGGTCGAAGCGCGTCACTCTAGACCACTAGGCCATCCCAACCCCTCGATAATAAAACAGAAGCATGTCTTTACCTCTTGCTGTGTATCAGTAACAGAATGATGATTATAATACTGATCATTAAAGCTGTACCCAAAACTCCACCAACAATAATTGTTAATTTATCATCTGGTGGTGATTCTGTTCAAATATAATATTATTATTAATCTGGTTAAAACACAGATCCTATTTCGTTTCGTTTTTATAGTTCAGAATTTCGTTTTACTTGTTTTTACTACACTAGGCTCTGACAGAGTTGTTATCATTGACTAGTTGTGGATTATGTGAGAGATTAGCCAATGAAACGGTCTGCTACGGCGATTCTTGGCCTTTTGGTGCACGGAACTGTGGGTAAACCACCAGAACCGTCGACGCTGATTGATTAATCAATGTCAAACGTCATAGGGCCAAAGGCCAGTTTTCGTGTACTTAAGACCATCGAAAGTATAAAAAACGAAACGAAATTTAGATCTGTCTTTTACTAACTCTCACAAAACAGGAAAAATTGACAGGCATATCTTTAGATTCTGTCTCATTTACCACCTTCCCTTCACAAGAACTGTGTCAAAGCAAACTTCAAACGCCAGGATGATAATAGATCAATTAACACTTGGTCGCAATAGAAAACAAGCTATGAACGTGTAATATCTAGTATAATTAGGTTCTGTCAGGTAGGGCGTTCGGGGCGGGGGGGGATTCTAACAGAAGCAACGTGAACCAGGGATAACTGTCATATTTCTATATAATGATTTTCAAGGAGACCAAATGACAAATTTCAACTCGGACTTGTGAAACTTGTATAAATGTACTTGAAGAAATATTAATCCATTAGTTTATTTACCTTGATTGTGTGTTGAAATTTGGTTGGGCGTTGGATTATTTGGCTGTGACGTTGAATCTTGTATTTGAGTTGATAAACTAGTGGTAATAGTTACTGAAGTTGAAGGGTTGTTGGGTGGTGATACACCAGATGTAGCAACGTTGATCTGTGTTGATGGGGAGGCTGAAAGACAAGTTTGTTTACCTACAGTAGACCCTGAAACCATGGAAGGTGTAGATAGGGAGGCTGAAAGTTTGTTAGTCTATTTAGCAAATGGGGGATTCGCGCTACCCGTCGACTCTACACACATGTATGTATGACGACACATTTTATCAGTAGGATGTCGCTGTCCCTACCCCATGTTGCCACAGATCGATTTGATGTTAAACCTAATATCCACAGTGCAACGCTTTAGATCATTAAATCATACAACGCTTATGTTTTAAGTAGCACATCAATTAAATAAACTTGAGCAATAAATTTTATTTAGATTTAAAATACAGATGTGACTTTATCGTTTGATGTCTGCGTACCATTACATTCAATAATGTACGGGCAACTTGCTAATCATACATTATCTAAACTAGATGAAATATTGAACTCGTGTGACGTATTTCATTGAAAAGCATGTGTGGGATATTGTCTGTATTTTAAGCTGTTTAATGGTCTCGAGCTAAATACATTGCGTAATATATTGAAACAACACTCGGCTTTCGCCTCGTGTTGTTACAATATATTACTTAATGTCTCGCTCGCGACCATTAAACCACGCATATTGTAAATAATTGTTTGCTGGTTTGTTTTGGGGGGTTTTTGGAGGAGGGGGGGGGGGTAGTCATCGCACATGACACTTGTTATATTTCAACAAAGTATGAATCTACACGATAATAATATTAAAATACAGTAGATACTGTATTAGCTGAAACAAAAATTGAGAACGGTATTATTTATACTGTGATATCATTTGCGTTATTCATTATATACCATTATAAACTTACTAATTGTATTGCATTCGTATGTTATCTTGATGCAGGAACAACATTTGACTATTGCAAGACACTCATCGTCCAATTCTCTGGAACCCAGATTCGTTAAAGTACAACTTGAAGTTCCGTTACTGATTTGTTGTATTTTTGACAAAAGAGTATTGTGTTGTTTACAGCATGTTTTATTATAATAGTGTCTATCAAAATGAAAACAAAATTTTGTTCTATAACCAAATGTCACATTAGTTATTAATAGAACCTGTCCATCACTGCAGGTTAGATTTTGTTTAGCACAACATAATGCTACAATACAACATTCAGTACTTTCCATTGTTTCTGAAATAAGAACGAGAATTGTTGAATATTTCGCTAATATTCTACATAATAAATATTGTGATAACTAGCAACACAATCATGCCCCTGAACAACTTTATAAAAATTATCACAAAAACTCTGACCTGTAGGACGTTTACACGAATCCTATTCAAGATATGAACATTGACACTCAGACGCTTTAAAATGTACAGTAATATAACCCTCTTCGTGCTATTTGGCAGACATTTTTATACTCGTGTGTTATTAGGTTAATATTGTGTTTCATCCAAATGAAAGATCCCTATCGAAAAGTTCGATTTACTCACGAACGCTTGTACAGTTTAATGCAGTAGAACACACAGCGAATAACATCGAATCTTTTATAATTTCAACAAATAATTGCAAGTTTTAAAATATGCGGTGAGCAACAGACACGAATTATTGGTGGGCTTATCGTTAATTGACCATCTGTCAACTCTTCCGTTTTGATATTCAACAAGGATGACAGTTTGCTCAAATATAGTCTTAACGTGTAAAATATGTAACCTGCATATTAACGTTCAATCGCAGATCAAGTCAA
The DNA here is from genome assembly GCA_036850965.1 of Patella caerulea. NCBI lineage: Eukaryota > Metazoa > Mollusca > Gastropoda > Patellidae > Patella > Patella caerulea. Next base: position 31,225,666 of record JAZGQO010000015.1, on the reverse strand, counting down.
CATATGAGCTTTGGGAAGGAAATCTCCATTTTATGCAACAATGCTTTATAGTTTACCTGTTGTTGTCACGTGTATCAGGTAACACCAAACCAATAATCCTGTAGTTATTCTGAATAACACGTTGATCATCGTTTTACACACACAATACACGGTTCATTATCCAAATGAACTCCTCTAGAGAGATATACTAATACATCATCAATACATAAAATACAAGATTTTCAGATAAAATATTATCATGTTAATTTATGATTTTCTAAATCTGTTTCTGTGTCTATTCATGATAGGTGGATACAGCAGGGCTTCCGCGTAGCTTTCTTTAATAGCGATCTTTTCGTTAGATTTCAAGAATTTATAGCGAATTGTTTCTCCTTCTACATTACGAAACAGGAAAAAATATCAATTTTAGGAGGTCATTTCTTTACATTATAATAAATGACTATTTATCGAATTTTCCCAATAAAAAAACAACACACACCAATATCTTAATTTTACGTAATATTCCCTAACATATATGGCTTTACGCGTATGTACTATAGTATCTAATAATAAAGTTAAACACTCCAGACTTCATAAATTTAGAAATTTCTAAGTAAGACAAAACTATCCCTTAAATTTGATTACTAACGGATTCCAAAGAGACAATAAAGACTTAAGAAAAAAATCAAAATAAAGAAAGTAATAAATCTGATTCAGTACAATTGCAAGTCACTACTTTTAATCTTTCGCAAGAAAAGGGAATGGGTGCATTTCTTTAAAATCAGGGTAAACTGTCCAAAAGCTCGAAAATTAAATACATTCTGAAAAATAGTAAATTGATAAATAGTCTGAAACTGTCTCCAAATTTACCTCGGATTCCAGATTCGATTTAAATATTTTACAACCTTCAGTATCCAAGTGTGGGGACTCACGATGCCATTTATGTTCATATTAAAATGCGGGCGACTCAATCCAGTTTTCTTGAAAGGAAAAGGAAATGGAAAGGGGTTTATAATAACGAACTGCTGTTCTGCTCCGACTGGGCTAATGAAGACGTATCTACTCGCTCCGGCATAGCTTGATTTGACAGGTTTTTTTTAAACGTGTACTGTGCAAACACTTATGACATAAGACTTATCCCACTTTAATAAAAAAAAAATTCTAGGCCACCTGATATATACGGAACTCATAGTCAGAAGCGACCATAAGGTGCAAGATACGAAACCTATTATCTAAAAAAAAATCAATTACATGTAAGTATTACTATAAATACATCTAGTCTTACCTGTGCATTGACAGAGAACACGGCTATTACTGACGTCATAGACTCTACTTTTACTAGTCGACAGACATGTTACACATACTGAAAATCTTAGTAGTAGTCGTATGTACTTGAAGTCATAAATCATGAGTAAAATCACAAGAAAAACACTATCTAATGGACTTCCTCGAGTTTTCGAATTTCATCCTGTTGTTCAACTTCCCCGTGCTATTATATTACAATTAGATATTATTACAAGACGTGATTACCACACTGTAAATAATTTTTATGTATTTTTACTGTAAATTGACTGGCAGAAAGTTGCCAGTAAAATGACTGTATTTTAACACTGACTTGTAAATTTACACCTAATCGGTAAATAAGATTTACAAACAGCATGTAAATTTACAGTGAGTGTAAAATAACTTCCATTAAAAACTTACATTGTGCTTGTAAATAGAAAGTGATGTAAATTTACATTTACTATAAATTTACACAGTGGTGGTAAATTTACCCCATAGCTATTTTACATTCACTGTATTTGTACACCTACTGTCAATTTACGTGGTGTTAAAATACAGTGATTTTACTGGCAACTTTCTGCCAGTCTGTTTACGGTAAAAATACAATTTTGAAGTGTATATTTAAATGTGTTTGTCCCAACTCGGCCAAGTAGTCCTATGTTTGATTCTGGCAAACACATACAATTTTGCGGACCTTTCAGCCAAAGCATGCAAAACACCATTCGATAATGGAAAGAAAAGACATAAAATATGGTATAACGTCCTATTGTTCAGCCTCTTATGATGGAAAGAATAGAAGGCATGATAGCAACCAAAATGTCCCACACAACCTTAAGTATGACATATCAGTGTGTTTACACGCCAGATAGGTGCATTCAGATTTTGAATAAGCTATTTCTCTGAAAAAGACTTATCTTACTGACTTAACAGTAAATATTTTTCGATATGTAGTCGAAGGGGAATAATCGATTTCAACACTATTTGATGGTAAATTTACAATTTGTTGTAAAAATACTATTTCTAATGGCATTTCTGTTAATATACAGCTCACAAAATGTAAACTGACATATAGTTGTATTTCTACATTACGTTTGATATAATCTTACATGAGGACAAAGAGGGAATGACAGGTATTACCACTATTTTACAGTTAATTTACAATTTGTTGTAAAAATACTATTACAAATGGCATTGTTCTATTGATATACAGCTCACATAAAGTAAACTGACATATGGTTGTATTTCTACATTAAGTTTGGTGTAATTTTACATAAGCTTTGCATTCATGTGCATTTACATCGTTTTAAATGTGAGTTAACAAACTATGTGGTATTTTAAGTACTGTATACTTACAATTGTAAATATACATATAATTCTAACCGGTTACTATGGATCTTTTACGTGTATGCCAGTGTCCTATCCCCTGCCCTGCATCACTGACAAGGGGGAATCACGCCGGAAAACCTGAATTAACTTTCTCGGCCAATGCAGGGATCGAACACCCGACATTCAGGCTCGTGAGTCAGCGTCTTACCCACTTAGCCACTGTGACTAAAGGCGAAAAGTAAGGATGCCTTAAAAGGTCTATCAATGTGTAAGTTCTAAAGAGAAATACAATTACACGTTTTCTGTAAATTATACACAAAGCCTGCATTTAAACATGCTTGAATAGTAGAATTACCCATAAAAAGTAATCAAGGTACAAGATACATGTACGTTAACAAACACAGTTGTATAAATACAGGTTACATGTAAAGAGAATACAGTTATATTATTAAAACTACACTTTTATTGTTAATTTACCAATTTCATTTCACAGTAATCCCACGTTACCTCATTATTACAGTAAATTTATAGTATAAAAACATACCGTGGTATTAATACAGATTACATGTAATAAAAATACAGTTGTAACTTGTAAAACTACACTTTTATTGTTAATTTACTAATTTTCTACGGTAATCCCATGTTACCTCATTAATACAGTAAATTTACTGTATAAAAACATGCAGTGGTATTTTTACAGCGTTATGTTAAATAAATTACATATTTTTCACTGTAATTTTATATTTATTTTTAACAGTGCAGTTAAAGGGACAAGATAGGCACGAGGATATAAGATGTTCTGTTTCCGTAATTAAATATAGAAATAATATAACGCGTGTACTATACAGAAGAAATCCTAACAAATTCGGAAAATACGGAAACAAATCCGTAAATTATTGAAAAAAGTGACTACCGAAAAAAATATATATAAATAAATACCAAAAGAAAAACAAAGCTATACATTAAAATTGATAGATGGGTCATGGGTCAGGCTTAGCCACGGACAAAAATTGTGGGGAACTCTAGGTTAGGCATAAAAAAATGGACACTCTAGGTTGGTAATGGGTCATGCTAGGCCATTCATAAGTATAGTGGGACAGTATAAGCTGGTCCTGGGTCACAATATAGGTTCCAAATAAGATGTGACAATTGGGTCAAGGGTTTATACCATTTTGCAGGGCATTTTCTTTATGAACATTCCAATGCAGGTTAAAAGCGGGTGACATTTGTTGTTCAGCATTGCACCGACCGTCGATATGCCACGTTTGAAAGTAACAAAGAAAAAGGGGGTTCAAAGTAGGAGCAGCCTAAAAGTTAATCAAATAGGTTCCAGTCTCCTCCTGGTAAAAAGGCCATGCAGAAAAAAAATTGTACAAATCTTATGTGGTACCTAGTGTGATCAATGACCAACCACGAGTATTTATGCCCTAGTGCCCTAGCGTGACTCATTACCAACTCAAGAGTATCCACAATTTCGTACGTGAGCGAGAGAGAGGGAGAGAGATAGATGAGGTTTAACCTCCACTCCACACAGACTAGGACGTATAGGGAATAAAATAATTCCGCCTAATCTAACCGAATGCCCACTTAACAGTCTCTTTGTGTGGTCTAGTTTTTTTTTTCGGTAATTAGGGTTGTTTTTTCGATAATTAGTTTCGTTATTTAGGGTTTTCGGATTTTTTTTTTTTTTTAGTAATTAGTATAAAGATTTTTTCCTTAATTTTCCTTTCCTTTCGGTAATTAGTGCAGTCCAAATATATCTCAATCGTGGTTTTAAACTATTGCTCCAGCTATAATAGTAGTGCAGGTAAAAATTGATGTAGAACTGTTGCATTTTTGGTTTTTACTCGTAATCCCAGTCCAGGAATAACCATTCTGGAAGGTATACTGATATGTTAGACATTAGAACAAAGCAGTACCGTCTGCTTTGTCAGAAACAGCGAGAAAACAGTCGACACAAGGTAATTACAGACTAATTATTAGCTTCAAAACGTTTAGAGAATACTCTTCGGAACGTCGCTCAAATAAATAAGTAGCTGTTTTGGTTTTTTTTTCCCATAAGTACATGCGTCATAGTTTATTAATAACAATCTTATTGGCTTACGCAGTGAGTGTGTGTGTAGGAGGGTGGGGGAGTAACCGGAGAAAACCCACGAAGAAGGGCAGGCAACAGTAATTCATGTCACGTACTATCGGGGATTACATGCCACTAGACTCATTGACAGATTTTGTTATAGAAAGCGCACATATTACACCACTCGGCCACCATACTAAAGGAAGACTGTTTATAAGAAATATCTTTGATCTAGAAACACAAAACTTAGCATACAGTTTCTTATTAGGGTATTTAATACATTAAACCAACAAAAGTTTTATAAAGGTATATATTTTAGTTAAATAAAGCGAACAATTTTGAGCCAATTCTCAACTTAAGTCTGAGAATATTTTGTGAATATTTGTTAACAAATCCATCATTTCCTTGCTTCGGTAAATCGAATTTCAGGGTATCACATTAAGTTTAACAGCTTTAACCCATACTTTGAACAAGGAAAGTTTTATAAAACAGATTCATTATATTTCGTTTGGCCTCAAATGTTACATAAATTAATAATTAGACATTTATTCACATGGCAAGCGTATAATCAACTCTCTAGACCACCTAATCAGTTGGATTTGATTTTCAACGGATTTAAAACCAGATTGTCAGTAATAATTTACTTTAAAAAGTGGACAATCTAGACTTTGTTTAGTATCTTAACAACAGCAGCAATGAAATCAGGTCCCAAGTTCACAAAGCATTCTCAGACTTAAGTTGATGAGAAATATCTTTGATACAGAAACAAAAAGTTGTGCACATAGTTTCTTCTTCATGTATTTGCTACATTAAACAACATAATTATTATATAGGTCTATATTTTAGTTAAAATAGGGCGAACAATTTTGAGTAAATTGTCAACCTAAGTCGTCTGAACACGGGGTCTGGACTACAACCACCACACAGTTATATAAACGGCAATCAATCCACATTAGGGACTTTTCGCATCGGTACGAAAACGAGCACCAAAACAAATATATGTTGGTTTACGTATTCGTATCCTCTAACACACCGTTTCGCAATCTGACGTACGAAAATAGCTAGATGACGTTAATTTCCATTTCTCTGTCTTCTCTTTTCTCCGGTTATCTCCCACTGCTAAAAACCCTACAAGTAAGCGAACAATATTGAAATAATATTGAACCACGTGTTAGTCCTGAAATGACCTAGTTTGTGTCGAGTGGACGTTGAATCCCATTTTTCTCTCTCTCGGTGTATCTCAATCTTACGTAATGGACTTTTTAAGGAACTAAACATCTCCCGTGTCGAAACTTTGAAGTGCTATAAAAACTTCACCGAAATGCTAATTTCGTCGTCACTTCTAAAAGATAGTCTGTTTTCAGAGCATTTTATCGTCACTTGTGAAAGATAGACGATATACAATTGCATGCTATCCACACTTCTAAAAGATAGTCTATATACAACTGCGTGTCATTAACACTTTTAAAAGATAGTCTACATACAACTGCGTCTTATCAACACTTCTGAAAGTATATATACAACTGCGTCTCATTAACACTTCTAAAAGTCTATATACAACTGCGTGTCATGTGTCATTAATACTTCTAAAAGTCTATATACATCTGCGTATCATCAACACTTCTGAAAGATAGTCTATATACAACTGCGTGTCATTCAGACTTCTTGGAGATAGTGAATATAGATGACCATTTCATCTCCACTTCTGAAAGACTGTTAGAAAACGATCATATCGATGATCATTTCATCGCCACTTCTGAAAGACTGTTAAAAAAACGATCATTCTATTCACTCATGAAATAAAATGACGCGTAGTGTGCCCCCCACCTCCGCTCCCGACACAGCTCCGCTCGTTAACAAAAAAAGGAATAATATCGGGGAGTCACCGTATGTTTATATATATATATATATATCCGAAATTATTAGGACAAACGCAAAGTTTCACTACTTTGTTTCATGGTAAATGATAAAAAGATAAAAGGTATGCCGACACAAACTGATTTCAATACTGGTTTAATAACATTTTAACATTTTAAAGTACTTTTCGTCCGTCTTTGGACTATTCATAAATAATGTCATTGTATAAAGATGGACATTCACTATAAACCACAGAATGCCTCGTTCGGCATTTCTGTCCAAACGAGGCGAAATCGAGGTAAAATTTTTGCCTCGAATTTGCCTCGGTTTAACGAGGTAAAAAAAATACCTCGTTTGTCTGGGGTTCAAAAACGAGGTATTTTAAATTGCCCTGTTTTTGGAACGAGGTATTTAGTTCAGAACGAGGCTGGGTAAATTGCCTCGTTTACTAAACGTGGTTTTTTGGTCCAATATAATTATTAGCGGTCTTTGCTATCAACAAATTGAGACATGTAAATTATGTTCGGACCATCACGTGACAAATTGCAGATCTACAAATTAGATCATTTATTTAGGACATGATATTGTTCATATCGTGTATAATAAACGCTTCCCAAGCGAAACAAAATATAACAATGTCACATGATATTATTACATATGGCGGATAAAAGCGTTCTTTGATTATATACTGTTTGTTTTCATTAATAAATAATACGACAATCCCTATTTATGGGGAAAGAGAATGAATTTCCCCAAATCCAAAACTAGAAGACTGGGATATTTATTGAATGGTAAGTAAATATTATTTTATATACAAACCCTACTCCTTGCCACGTACAACAGGGGAATCGAAACCGCGCCAGTTGACTCATGATACAGCGCTCACATGCTAACCATTCGCCCCCCCCCCCTTTCTAGCTTTTGTGGGTTTGTGATTTGAATCCTATGTAACGATGACAGTAAACAATTCGATTACGGTCAACTTTTATAGGTATTAAGTTACATGTAGGCCATATTTATATTTTGGCGCATCGTCTTAATTCCATCTCAATACGGCAAACTGTATTTATGAGAAGAGAATTAATATTTCCCAAATTCAAAAATTTACAAACTAGATTATCTATTCGGACATAATATGGTTTATTATTAGGATTTACTGTACTGGAGTTCTATCGTGTATAATATGCGATTCCCCGGCAAAAAATGACGTGAAATTATTACATATGGCGGATATAGACCTTCTTTGATTACACTTTGATTATTTTTAAAAAAAACAAATTCAAAAATAGATGACTGGAATATTTATTGAATGGAATCTTGATTTTATTTTATACAGAAAGATTTTCGGATTTGTAGTTGTGTCTGATTTGTGACGAAAACAGTAAACAATTCGATTGCGTCTACTATGGTAAACTTTTATAGGGTATTTAAGATACATGTATCTATACTAATATGTAACTGTAGTTTGAGGGTTGTCCCGAGGCTGAAATTTGGCGCATGGGTAGTTCGGGCCCTGGAGTAACATAGGCGTGTATTCCGTATTTATATTAGCTTCTCGTCATATATTTGTATTATCATAGTGCTTGTGACCTATACATACAGTGCCGGATTAACATTGTTGGGGGGGGGGGACTGGAGAGACCAACTGTGCTGTGGCCCAATTGTTGTTTGTTGAAATTGTTTGTAAGGACGGCGGATGGTACTGAAATTATTTAGGTGACCCAGAATTATGGGTGGGGGGACCTAGGACATTTGTCCCACTTTGCCCCACACCCTAGATCCGGTACTGTATACGTATATCAGCCATCGCATTTTCCATACACAACTTCAGTAGCATATGTTAGTCAAAACTCGAAGTCGGTGTTTTATACATTTTATTATAAAATTATAATAAATATATCTTACATGAATGAATACAATAAAACAATAAAATCTACAATTTTGAGAGTACAATAATGTTGAGATTGGACGTCGTGGGAATCACTGCGAGTATATAATTGACTAAAATAAGTTTATGGTCAAAAAATGACACTAGATCAAATATGTTTTCAAATCAGCTAGTTTTTGTCTCTCTATTGGTATATAGCAGACAATTCACATCACACTGTACACCACATTATACATCACCACATTGTACATCACACTGTACATCACCACAGTGTACATCACCACAGTGTACATCACATTGCACAGGATATATGGATTTAAGTATAATAATTGACAATGAATGAATTATTCAGAAATGACCATCGAATTTGCCCGGTAAATCACTTGTATTTTTTTCACTCCACCATTGGTTTGGCGCAAAGTTATCAGTTGTGTTCATGGGCAACATTTTGTTTTATTCGTCTAATTTGCTGTCTTAAACACCATTGTTCTACAGTGTAATTGTCTTGACACATGACCCATCTTACACACATTTAATTTGGTGTGGTTCCCTTACTTTTACCTAATTTATTTCATTTCATTCTATTGCCAAATCTTTTTTGTAAAACGTTTTTAAAATGTCTTTCCTGCTCTTACTTTAACATTATTTTATTGTTTTGGACACCACATCTTCTTGACGAAATAATGTTTTCAATTTTTGTCCATAGAATGTCGTTCACATTTAGATATGTTTTTTGAAAGGATCTTTACTGAGCACGCGTACCTCGGACTCCTTCATATCGACTAGTGCACGCGTCTCAACTACTACCCCTTTCAAAAAACCATATTCGCCACCCCAGTATGTAACGACTATATCCCCATTCATAATGGAACTGCCATCCCATGCCTTTAACTGAAAAAAGAGTATGTTTGGGAACTTGTTAAAATTAATACAAGTAGGTTATTGAGTTTAACAAGGAGACATAAGAATTATAAAATTTGCATTCTAGAATAGAGGAATCTGTTATCTAACAAATTCAGGTTCACAAAACACAATTTCTTTCGAACCCATGATGCGATTAGCCGATATGGGCGACGACATTCGTTACTGATTTTTAAATTGATATTTCATAAAACCAAAATACTTACAACGGTATCAGATGTTGGAAAATTTAACTTCCGTCTTAATCTGGTGGACCTTGTATACTGAAACAATTATTATTCGTAATGTGAACGTAGCAATACCAATTTGTTAGGGTTTCACACTGCGTAGCTTGTGTGAAACACTATTGTTTTTGTTAAAATTATTAGGGTTTCACACTGCGTAGCTTGTGTGAAACACTATTGTTTTTGTTAAAATTATTCTTATTATTATTCTTCTTATTATTATTATTTTTTTTTTTCCAATTTGCTTATATCTCAGCAACTTCTTGTTGGATCGATACAATGTCTTCAGTTTTACTGGGAAAGTGGGTGTGACTTAGAGATTAAAGCTATTCCCGGCATTCTGCGACATTGCGAAATGTCCGAAATCACCGAAAATGTCGTTTTTTGAAATATTGCCGTAATATTAATAATAATCATTGGATTTTAGCATATGATGCATTTTGACATAGACAGAAACAGGGGACATAGCTATGTTACTTTTGATTTTTGATTTTCGACGAATCTTGGAAGATATTAGGCGCCAAATTTTGAAAATTTAAATTTTTACAAAAAACTTTTTTATTTATTAATATTTTTATATGACATTTTAACCAAGGTTAAAGAGTCATCTGATTTGAACAAAAATGTCAACATTTTTTGTTTCCGTAATTTTCCTTGGCCGCCATTGGCTAATTCAGTTTTTCAGTCCTACATTAATTATTTATTGTTCGATTTGTATAAAACCATGTTCATATGTTCCGTGGTTCAAAATGCCATTTTTTTTGTTACCGGTGGAGTTTCCTGTAGGCACCGGAAATGGCGTTAATTCAGCAAAAACTACAATATTGACAGTTCGGTACAACATTTTGAAAGCAAATACTATTTTCTACTAATCTGATCTTACTCAAAAGATGCGCCCTGTAAAGGTGCACAAAATCTCGGACTCAGTTTTTTTAATTTCGATTTTGTTTTCGGGCCATTTCGGTTAAAAGGTAAAAAAAGGGGTAAAAATAAGCTATTTACAACCCATCCAGTGTCTTCATATATTAAAATATTTCTTCGATACTTTCATAAACTTGTAGCAATAATCCATACAAAGAGAATGTATGTGAAATTTAGTTTGTTATATAAGCAGTTGCCGAGAAATGGGCAATTTTGCATGAGTCACTTTTCCCGTTATTTTGACTGTAAAAGAATCAATTATTATTCGATTTTCAATTTTCTTTCACTGTCTGTTGCCTATTGCCACAGTCGACTATTCCAAACCATTTTAACACTTTCACTGTTACCGGAAGTGACGTCATTTAGGCAATAACTGAATTTTTAGCCTTAAAAATACATTTTTTATTCAAATGAGTATTATTTGTAATATTTTTAGAATTATGAAATTTGGTTCCCATTAACAGATAGAATGAACCGATACGATCATATAGATACCACAAAATGGTTTCTAACTTGTACGGTTGCAGAGAAATGGATGATTTTCCACAAGCCACTTTTTACTTTATTTTGGCTCTAAAAGAATTAGTTATTATTCGATTTTCACAAAATTTTCACCATATGATGTCTTATGCCATTTACGATTTCATAAAACTAATTGAACTTTTTTAGTATCACCGGAAGTGATGTCATTTTGTCAAAAACTGAATTTTTAGCCTGCAAAACAGATATTTTATTCAAATGAGTCTGATTTGTAATGTTTTCAAAATTATGATATTTGATTCCATTCAACAAATGGATTGAACCCATACGATCATACAGACACCAAAAAATGGTTTCTAACTTGTGCGGTTGCAGAGAAATAGTCGATTGTCTACAAGTCACTTTTCAAGGTTTTTGGTCTATAAAAGTGGCAATTATTATTCTATTTACATATGTGACAAAGTGATCTCTATATCATATTGAAATATAAATATACAGATAGAACTTTCTGACCTCTGCTGATTTTTGATCATTAATGATATTGACGTGTTCAACTCGACACAACTTCTTCAAGGCACGGACTTAATAAAACAGCTAATGTGTTCAATATGTTATTTACGGACTACACACGAATGGCCTCTGCTCGTTTTGACAATAGGCACGATCTCATTCACGATCTTATTAAATATGCAGTGCAGTTACAGATACTATAATCTCATAAATAAACAATGCCAAATATGTACATCGCTTGTGTATCACTTTTCTTAATTAATTGTATGCTTTATAAGCCAGAGTTTACTGTTAGTTTCAGAAGACTTGGAATGGCGCTCCTCTCGGAGTATGCCTATTTCGTCCTCTCAATAAAGGTCTATCAATTATGCTGATATCCTGTTATCTGTATGTAGTGTTACAGATATCAGATTTGGATGCCGTGACCGTCCTGGGTCATATCAGATTTGGCGCCGTGAATCAGTGAACCAGACAGAACGGGATCCAGTCCCATGAAGCCGCTGGCAATCTTGTTAGACAGAATTCTCCAGTTAATCTGCAAGTTGAAAAGATTTTGGTTTCATTAGTAATCAACCGGGATTGTTAATTACAATTAGTCAAGATATCAGATTTGGTTGCTGTGACCGTCCTGGGTGGTATCAGATTTGGATGCCGTGACTAAATTTTCACTATATGATGTCATATGCCATTTCGGATTTCATAAAACTAATTGAACATTTGCATTATCACCGGAAGTAATGTAATTTTGTCAGGATCACTTACAAGTAACAGATGTATAAAATGAATTGATATTTGCTGGATTTGGTTGATTCTGCGTCCAATTTATTTGATGTGTGCAATGCTTATGGGGAAACCTGTTTAATGGTTTCATTGGTACCGGAAGTGACATATGTTCAAGGGTAACGTGGCACCGGAAGTGACATGTTAAAGGGTAACGTGGCACCAGTGAAACCCGTCATTCCTGCATGCAGGTCTAGTTCTTATTATTATTCTTCTTATTATTATTATTTTTTTTTTCCAATTTGCTTATATCTCAGCAACTTCTTGTCGGATCGATACAATGTCTTCAGTTTTACTGGGAAAGTGGGTGTGACTTAGAGATTAAAGCTATTCCCGGCATTCTGCGACATTGCGAAATGTCCGAAATCACCGAAAATGTCGTTTTTTGAAATATTGCCGTAATATTAACAATAATCATTGGATTTTAGCATATGATGCATTTTGACATAGCCAGAAACAGGGGACATAGCTATGTTACTTTTGATTTTTGATTTTCGACGAATCTTGGAAGATATTAGGCGCCAAATTTTGAAAATTTAAATTTTTACAAAAAACTTTTTTATTTATTAATATTTTTATATGACATTTTAACCAAGGTTAAAGAGTCGTCTGATTTGAACAAAAATGTCAACATTTTTTGTTTCCGTAATTTTCCCTGGCCGCCATTGGCTAATTCAGTTTTTCAGTCCTACATTAATTATTTATTGTTCGATTTGTACAAAACCATGTTCATATGTTCCGTGGTTCAAAATGCCATTTTTTTTGTTACCGGTAAGGTTTCCTGTGGGCACCGGAAGTGGCGTAAATTCAGCAAAAACTACAATATTGACAGTTCGGTACAACTTTTTGAAAGCAAATACTATTTTTTACTAATCTGATCTTACTCAAAAGATGCGCCCTGTAAAGGTGCACAAAATCTCGGACTCAGTTTTTTTAATTTCGATTTTGTTTTCGGGCCATTTCGGATAAACGGTAAAAAAAGGGGTAAAAATAAGCTATTTACAACCCATCCAGTGTCTTCATATATTAAAATATTTCTTCGATACTTTCATAAACTTGTAGCAATAATCCATACAAAGAGAATGTATGTGAAATTTAGTTTGTAATATAAGCAGTTGCCGTGAAATGGGCAATTTTGCATGAGTCACTTTTCACGCTATTTTGGCTGTAAACGAATCAATTATTATTCGATTTTCAATTTTCTTTCACTGTCTGTTGCCTATTGCCACAGTCGACTATTCCAAACCATTTTAACACTTTCACTGTCACGTGAAGTGACGTCATTTAGGCAATAACTGAATTTTTAGCCCTAAAAATACATTTTTTATTCAAACGAGTATTATTTGTAATATTTCTAGAATTATGAAATTTGGTTCCCATCAACAAATAGAATGAACCCATACAATCATATAGATATGACAAAATTGTTTCTAACTTATACGGTTGCAGAGAAATGGACGATTTTCCACAAGTCACTTTTCAAGGTTTTTGGTCTATTAAAAAGTCAGTTATTATTTGATTTTCATAAAATTTTCACCATATGCTGTCTTATGCCATTTATGATGTCATAAAACTAATTAACATTTTTAGTATCACCGGAAGTGATGTCATTTTGGCAAAAACTGAATTTTTGGCCTTCAAAACCGATATTAAATTCAAATCAGTCTGATTTGTAATGTTTTTAAAATTATGATGTTTGATTCCAATCAACATATAGATAGAACTCATACGATCATACAGATACCACAAAATGGTTTCTAACTTGTACGGTTGCCGAGAAATAGGCGATTATCTACAAGTCACTTTTTAAGGTTTTTGGTCTACAAAAGTGGCAATTATTATTCGATTTACGTAAAATTTTCACTATATGATATCTTATGCCATTTTTAAATTCATAAAACTAATTGAACATTTTCATTATCACCGGAAGTAATGAAATTTTGCCAGGATCACTTACAAGTAACATATATATATATATATTTAAAATGAATTGATATTGCTGGATTTGGTTGATTCTTCGTCAATTTTATTTGATGTGTGCAGTGCTTATGTGGAAACCTGTTTAATGGTTTTATTGGTACTGGAAGTGACTCATGTTCAAGGGTAATTTGGCATCGAAAGTGACGTGGCACCAGTGAAACCCGTCATTCCTGCATGCAGGTCTAGTTTTTTATATAATTTTATCAAATTGTTAGTTTCTTATAGCTGGGCTAGAAACAAATTTATGTAAACTATATTTTACAATTTCATAAGCAAAACCAAATTATAATATATTGTAAATATGATAAGATGCAAGTATGTGGGTGCTAACACTATATATTTTACAAAATAAATTTTAAACATAAGATCATATCCATAGTAAATTTAACAATAAATATATAACTTACATTCATAAACTTGCTTTTTCTCTTATTTTCTTTTTTTTCAATATCCTATTAAATAGAACAAGACATACATCAATTTATATCTTCAGTTCAAACGAGTGTCGAGTCCCAATACTGTCAGTTTAACTCGAAATAGGAAAATCTACACAATAGGGCGGTATTTATTATTCAAAATTGTTAATGTCGTGCTTTGGTCCAAATGCTGCTCGATTCTCTTCATGTTATTTTTAATTTTGCTTTGGCGAGCGTTTCGCCCTAACAGAGCTTTATTTTATGACTGAAAGAATGAAATGTGGTTTTATGGCACTTCAGCACCAACCGGGATATATTGCGCCAATCATACGATGATTTATCAAAGAAAAAGTATTATATGCATAAATAAATATAATATCACAGTAAATAAAATATAAAAATGAAATGATAAATATGCAATTAAAATTTATAATAAAAGCTTGTCTCTTTTAAAAAGTGGACTATGTTACAATATAAACCCGGTTGGGCAAATAATTGACGCAGTGACTGACAACGGTAATATTTCAATCTTAGGTTCTTGAGAACTATTTTATGACTGACATTATAAGTTTCGCCCCAGTGATTTGCGCTGGGCGTCGTTCTTGGATTGCTAGTACTGTGTCTAGTCGTTCGGATCGGTGGAAATTTAGCCCGTACAGTGACGCTACGGCCTAGTCTTTTTTCCAATTCTAAGTGTCAAAGGTTTTCGTTCGATCCAAACGATCTATTGTCCAATCATTCAACCAAGCGACTTCATAATGATAGTTGCCCTGTTCGATCTTTGTGCAAAACATGTAACGCGTCAGTGAAGAAAACATTTGCGTCTTGTTAATAGAAATAAGATGGAAACAGAATCAAAATTTAGGCTAAATAAATACAGGCACTTTGCATGTTCAGATAAAAAGTTTTTGTCTTTGTAAATGATTTATAAGTTATAATATTATTTACTTACGTTGTTTACTTCCGTAAGCACTGTTGCCTGTGGAGGCTCCTCTGGCAATGTTTTCATATCTAAAAGATAATTGCATGTATAACATATAATAATGGCTGTTCTAAACTTAAAATAACCATCAGTCATTTCTGTGATTCTGTTTCAATTCTTATTTTGAATATACAAGTACGGCTGAAGCTTACCTCGTGATACTTTGGTTAGTAGATGTGTATACAATCTAACAATAGGGACGTAGTCGTCAAGCTCCTGTAACGATAACCATTTACTATCTTAGTCTGTGTTATTGATTTAAAAAAGATAACCATTCTTGCAATAATAGTTTACAAATAGATAGCAAAAACTGAATACATTCAGTCAAATTACTTTATTCTCTGCGAAAATGTTTGGATGTTTGATAAAAAAATACTCTTAATTAATTGTTCGTTCCCGACGAAGTCTTGATAGCTCTTGCATAATTCATCTTTAATTGTTCTGAGACAGAAATGGATAATATTGACTAAAAATCAAGAATATTTAACCAATTACAAGTGACAGATATAGTTACTGTACCTTGCTTTGACCAGGAATAACATTTTCAAGGAATTCAACACAACCAGGTCTGTGACATAAAACCTGAATTTCGGCGTATCCTTCGTTATCTTCGTTCACAGCTAAAAATATAGACAGCAATTTATTCTAATGATCTTTGTGGTCTTTATAATAGAAATTCAGAGAAATAACATTTATGATTACAATTTACGGGTAATTTCTCGAAGTGAGAAGATATGATAAAATATCTTCAAATATCGGTATTATGAATAAATAAGGACGACGGCTACTCACACTCCTCACTCCCAACGGCCAAGACTTTTCCTAAAAGAACCATAGTGGTATCCTTGTACAAACACACCCGATCACTGAAATCATAAATGTTTGGAATTTCTAATATTGATTTAAATACACCTGTCAATAACTGGATTTTCGAGTAAGGATATATTTAAGAAACGAAAAGGCGGTTTGAACGGCGTGTTTATAGTACCTTCATTGGAAACTGGGTGATAATCGTTTCAAGACGAGTCAGATGTATTATCATTTTCAAACTGCAAGTTTGGGGATCATTAACCACAATCTCAATATTTAGAATCTAAATTGAAATGCATGTGTTCTATTTCCATATACATGTAGTATAGGACAATTTCTGTAAAGTAATCGTCTACAAATACGCCACCATCTTGAAAAAAAGGTAAAAATATTAATATTACTATGTGGTGTCCATCTACTATGAGACCTATAGGCTTAACTTTGATGCGAAAGTAAGATTGAGAATTATTCCCTCGTTAAATAAATTCTGAATTCTTACCTCAAAACTACTTGTACGTTCTCTGTTCAGGGATTCAATCGAGACTTGTAGTTGTGCTAAAACATCTTAATACAGCCGACGTCCTTTTGCAGGGCAGCTACCGACAAAGCCATAGCGATAAAATAATATACGTTCAAAAAGTACAGGTATAATCACAGCGTAAAAAATAAGCACATGAAACAATGATGATCAATCTTCACAGGGTTTACGTTCGCTTCCACCTTGGGTGATATCGCAGACAAATGAAACAGCACTACTACTACTACTACTTAGTGTTTAACGTCTGCTTCCACATAAGTGATATCGCAGACAAGACTTAGGAGAGCCGAAGCTGATCCCTGTTTTTTAGAATATGATTTTGCAATCTTTCTATTTGGCTTTAAGCCAATGAAACAGCAATGATTACTGGCAATTATATATGATGTCGAACAGAGCCATAAAACAATAAAACCAGCATGACTCCAGTGTGTTTTTCTGAGAGTTTTAACTTTTCGTTCGGCTTCTTTCATCTGCTTAAAGTTTGTACGTTAGCACATAAGTGTGGAATTCGCGTGGCAATAAATTGAGATAAGGTTTTATTACCCCACCTGGCTGAATCAGTTCAATGATCATAATAACAAATATATATATATATATATATCTATTCTATTTTGCCATTAATAGATATGGTAGTGATTTCACATGCATATATCAAATCTTAATATTGTGGCTCATAACAACTTCTTGATCAGACATCATGATCCCATCAAATCTACAATATATGTATACTTCGATTAGATTTTATTTTAACGCCCGCGAACACACAAACAACAATCTGTCTTAAATAAAGAATTATGTTACCCTTAATTAAAGGGACAATAACATTCTTGCTGGCTTGGTAACTCCAAAAAATAAATAATACCCTTATTCTAAGTTCTAGATGTTTAAGTGTCCTACGTGTTGTGTAAATTATCCATTACAACCTATTTTACTTGTCCAGTGGGTTCGAAAATATTTTAAAATCCAAGTCACATTTGAAAAGGTTTACGTTAGACTTTTCAAATCAATTGGTTGAATTTTTCCAATTTTTTAAAATAGGTGTGTTAAGATGAAATTTATATCATCATTTAATTGGAATATTCTAAAATAATACGATTTGTTGACCAGAATGAAGTTTGGGACATATTATTCAGTTACAACAAGAGTGTTATTGGGGTTTTAATGAGGTCCTAACATTTTGTGAATTGCATTTTTCTTATGTCTGCCCACACCTGTTATATTTGTCAATACACACGTCGTTGTAACTTTAATTAACCTGTCTGCACAACTTTGTCCGTAAACTCGTCTCAAATGGCAGACATTGTTGTTTTAACGTTTGAAATGTTATTTGTCTTATTACACCCCAAACATGTCACAAACAATCATAGCCTTATATAAAATATGTTTTCCTAACCTATGTTAAATTGTCTGCGATATCACCTCGGTGGAAGCGGACGTTAAATAAAACTAATTCACACACCTATGTTAAACACTAAGAGCATCAACGTAACCTATGTATCTTAATTCTATTGAACAGTATAGGTAAATTGACTAAACTACAACCGCCTATCGTGATACATATGTGTATGATTTAGTGATTTGTAAGGATTATTCGATGTCATTGTGGGAAGTTGAACATGTCTAGATCAACAAGCTTTTGTGACAAATGTGGCGTGAATGGGAAACTTGTTTCAGATCGTACTAGAAAGCGACATCTCACCGAAACAGACACAGTTAGTTCTTTGTACTTGCAGGATATGTGGAACCTAAGGCCGTAATATATCAATACGCTTATATAGAAAACACCGCGAGTCCGATGATTTAGAACTTTATACACAAACTGGAGACATTTATTTTCCATCTGTAGTTAACTTTTTAAAGAACAATCTTGACGAAAGAAATTCACCCTTATTTGCAGGTTCTACATGGTCTGTGCTTGGCTTTCATGCGTCTATGCAACAAACTAAAATGCGGTCACCCTGGATTATCACAGAGTGCTTTCACGGATATTTTATGTCTTTTTAAGCGTGTTTTAGAAGAGAGTGGGTTAGAAAATGTCAAAATTAAAGACACATATAAAAGTTCATTCAATTGTATTGAAGAACTGTTGGTGCCCAGTAAAACTGTCGATATTTGCATAAATGACTGTGTCTTTTACCGGCGAATATGCTATTTTAGATTCGTGTCCAGTGTGTAAAGAGTCTAGTTACGTTTTTTCTTAACCAGTAAAACAGTACGAATACATTGAACTGCTACCAAGAATAGCACAATTCTATGAATTACCAAATATATCGAAATTGCTTCAAGTGCCAGCCAAAGATGGAAACTCATGACTGATTTCAAAGACAGTCCACGGTGGAAGGAGATATTTGAAGAAGATGGACATTTTAAGGTAAAAATTTTTTACAATAATTATACCTTTATATATTTCACTACTAATTTTTACAACATATACTGAGTCTTTACAATTCATTTGACTGATGAAAATCCGTATATAAAATAGCCTAGAAATAATAAAATGCATACATGTGTGAATAAGATTTCGCCAAGGTTGTTACAACCTTAATTAATCGTACAACTTCCGTATATTCGATTGAAAATAGAATTTAGGAGAAAATATAAAATATAAAGAACTTTTTTTTTTTTTAATTTTAAACCTTGTAGACAATGCTTATAAACTTTGGTCTTGTCAGGATTGCATGATTCAGGTTACCATCCTAATAACAACAGTACGGAATGGAACAGCCCGATAAAAAAAATATAGAGAAAGAGAGGATTTAGCGCCCACTCGACACAATCTCAATAATTTCGGGACTAATATGTAGTTTCAGTTACTTCAATAATTCGCTTGCGCGAAGGGGTCTTTAGCAGTGGGAGGAAACCCACGAGGTTGGGCAAGCGACTCAACGCCTTGTCACGTACAACCTGGAAACGGGCTTTATGATACAGTGCGCACGTTCCAACCATTCGGCCACCCCCCCCCCCCTGTTAAACGTATTTTGTACGAGAAGTGTACATATCACAGTTGTATTTGTAGTATACTCAATATATAAGGAGACAAATTAATATAAGCCTTTGGCTTGTTTTTGAATCCTTACCTCCAGAATTGCATATGTATACGACACCTATCTTATTTGAATAAAATATTGTTTAAATCAATCACCCCCCCCCCCCCCTCCCAAATAGGTTGGATGAAACGGTCGAGGGATGACCGACCCGCATCCCTTAAACGGGTGATAAATTCATTATTTTTGTCAGTTGCTTAAAACTCAGTTTTCTAATTGGTATAAATTACGAATTTATCATCACACTCAATTTCAAAACAGGCCTAGTTCTCACACTCATTCACATTAAAGTACATATTGTATATTTGATGGCTTATATTTTTAATTGGCACTTAGAATCTGTGCAGTTTAAATGGTTATTATCAATGGCCGTTTTTGAGAGATGTAATTTGGGGTTTAGGAGCTTAAAGGCCATACAATATAAAATATATTTTTAATTGGCACTTAGAATCTGTGCAGTTTAAATGGTTATTATCAATGGCCGTTTTTGAGAGATGTAATTTAGGGTTTGGGAGCTTAAAGGCCATACAATATAAAATATATTTTTAAAAATAAAATGGAAGGGGACCATGTTGCCAACTTTCGGAAATGTGGTTCACTTATATAATGTTTAATGACCGTATGGATTAGTCCTTCCACAATAGGAGTCTCACGGCAATATATTACAAAACTGAATTGGTACGACTTTGCATCGGTACGTGCAGTTTTACATCACTGGGAAGATACACAATTTATATTTATATATGATACAATTGTTTCTTTCAGATTAACAGCCTATGTGCATTGTTGGAGTATTCTGGCCTTAATGTTTTCGACTCCTACCGAAAAGATGACGACAGTTCAAGATTTTCAATCATATCTCCGATGACGAAAAAAGACAACACCATATTAAATTTTTTTCTTCAATAAGCAGCTACCTAACAACATTTTTAAATATCTAGGCGCGACAATTCAAAATCAACTTGCGAAAATACGATTACAGAGCCGTGTCACGTGAATTAGCATTAGGAACTAAAACACGAAATTCCCTGGTTGCAGTCAACTTTGATGAAAACTATTACGTTGGATTTATTTTATAGTTTTTATAAGGTGAAAACGGGAGACCTGGCTTTTATTGATTGGTGGGGACCGGCAATTTTAAATGTGGAAAAAGGTTGGTGGAAAGTGGAGAAGTCACTGCATAGTTTCTACCAGTTGTCTGTCAAGACCATTACTGTATATACATGATATTGACAAAGAGTTGACAGTTTTAAATTTAAAAGAATCGTGGTTTTAATTTTGACGTTTGTATATTTAAAATATATTTTTTTTAAAAAAATGATAATAACTAGGACACTGGTGCATATATGTTTGTGTGATATGAAAGAACAGAACTTATGATTGTTATATTGAATTGTATATATGAATGTACACTTGACGCATGTACGACTCGAAAATATGTTAAGACTGAATGGCCGGAAACCAGATATGTTATTGTAAGTGTTAAACTGACTACTAAATATACTTTGTGATCATTTTTATATTCCAATACTTAAGGCAGGGTCGGCCTATAAATGAACATGGCGGACCTTTTTGGCTTCTATTGGGTAATTGGTGCAACGTTTTATCTAGTTGATAGTTCCAAAGTATTTTTACATTCCATGTCCGTTAAATTTAATCAGCATGCAACTACTGATTGATAGGTCGTCAAAACACTTAGAAGCATACATCACAACACCCTGATTTAGACAAATTGCATTTGAAAGAAATTGGGTTATTTCACAGATGAATGTATTGTAAGAATCTCAGAACCTAATACACACTCTGCCAGCGGCATCTTTTATCTTTAATCCAAACCTCAAATCTTTCAACGGTTTAACAAGAAGGTGCTAAATAAATGATTACATCACCAGTTGTATGGTTATGTAGGCCATAAAGACGTGTTATAACTGAGCAAATAAGTTATAACAAAAAAAAATAGACCATTTCCATTTAAACTTTATTCGAAAAATAAGCCCTAAGTAAAGGAACCATTTCAGTGAATAAAGCTATTAATAGGCCGCTAACCGAGTGGCGTTTTATAGTAAATTTGACGAATAAAACATAACGTTGCCATTTCGACCCTGATGCCCAACGGACACAAATGACGATTTTAAGACACACCAACGGTGGAATGGAATTGATTAATGGAATATAAATTTAATTATATATGGACAACAAGTTTTCTGAAAAACATGCGTACTGGTGACAATTTTGGCAGTCATATTTGAATGACTCAAACTAGTTATATTTCTTTAACTTTTCGTGTACTTAAATTCGGGTCAAAGCTTTAAAACGCATTTTTAAATAGATAAATAAATTGATGCACCCTAAGAACCAAACTGAATTTATAACACCAAGGATAAATAAATAAAAATAGCTATAATGCACGATCTTATTGAAACTAGTGTACTGATTAATATTGTACACTTTATACAAACGGTAAATTAGTCAACAGAAGATTTATGAAAACATAGTTTTCAGGTTACTAGTAAAATAAACACTTACCCACATCTTGGCATACGCATGATTTAAAATGGTCACGGCTAAAATAATTTCGTGCGGATCAATCAGTTTCATTCAATGTTAAACCCTGGGATATTGATAAATGGGAACAAAAATTAGAAATCAAAATAACCGAAAGCTCTTTAATCTTGCACGTGTAAGTATTCAGTACTCAAAATTTCCAATATCAGTATATTTATACAATAAGATGTACAGATGCGTTACTTTACTTTAGCGAAAGGCTAAATAACGTAATCTTAATATAACATTAAGCTAGCCAGAATAAATCCTTTATTGGGTGTTCATAAATAAACAGGCTTCAGTTATACGAATGATATATTTCTATAAACATGTATTACGATCGAAATTTTGTCTCAATATTTACATAAGCACACCCTTAATAAATGAATAACTCAGTGATTTGTAGGGTGTCAATCCCTCTATATATTAGTGTTTATCTATAGCCCGAGTTAATTGGTTTCCCATTAAATAGTGTTATTACCTTTATCTTTTAATCCACGCTAGTGTTTCTGTTGTGTATGTTTAGTTGAAAAGGATCCCCTAATCAAAGGTGTTAAGATTTAATTCTCATATTTGTTGCATATTATGTATATATTTGCCCGCTATTTCACATACTCTATCATTTTCTTGATCAAGACGAGAGTATCCTGGTCGAAACGTCCCTTATTATCGAACACAGTAATTGTATATCCATGAAATTGTACCCTGTGTTATTGTACTGTTGTTATAAATTATAATTTTTATTATTTTATTCATTGATGTAAAAAAATTGTTACAATTTTATAATAAAATGTATAAAACACTGACTTCGACTTTTGTCTAGCAAATGCCTACAAAGTTATGAAAATGCGATGGCTGATACATGTCTAGTTCACAAGCGGTATCATAATACAGATATATGACAGGAAGCTAAATACATGTACGGCCTATGTGTAGCTTAGCACCCTTTAAAAGTTTACCATAGTGCATTGTAATCGAATTGTTTACTATCCTCCTCACATGGATTAAAATCACAAATTCGTCCAAGCGAGCGAACTGCAAACCCAAAGATCTTTGTATATACTATATTTACTTACCATTCAATAATTATTCCAGTCATCTAGTTTTGGATTTCGGGAAATTCATTCTCTTTCCCCATAAATACAGATTGTCGTATTATTTATCAATCAAAACAAACATCATATAATCAAAGAACGCTTTTATCCGCCATATGTAATAATATCATGTGACATTGTTATGTTTTGTTTTGCTTGGGAAGCAATTATTATACACGATAGAACTCCAGTAAAATAAATCCTAACTGTGAACAATATCATGTCCTAAATAAAAGATTTAATTTGTAGATTTGCAATTTGACACGTGATGGTCCGAACATTATTTACATGTCTCAATTTGTTGATAGCAAAGACCGCTAATAATTATATTGGACCAAAAAACCACGTTTAGTAAACGAGGCAATTTATCCAGCCTCGTTCTGAACAAAATACCTCGTTCCAAAAACGGGGCAATTTAAAATACCTCGTTTTAGAATCCCAGACAAACGAGGTTTTTTTTTTACCTCGTTAAACCGAGGCAAATTCGAGGCAAAAATTTTACCTCGATTTCGCCTCGTTTGGACAGAAATGCCGAACGAGGCATTCTGTGGTTGATAGTGAATTATAGTATATTTATACATATTTACATAGTAACACAGCTATAGTTATCATTGTCTATGGTTACATATCGTTAAGCCCGAAAAAAATCTTCTCGAACGGTACGCAAAGAGAGAGAGAGAGATTATTCTTTTATGTGTTTAACTTTATCCGTTCGAGCTCGAAAAATCTGGTGGCGCCATCTTTCCTGGAACGGTACGCTAAAGGAGGGAGGGGGGAGAGAGAGTTTATTCTTTTATTTATTCTTTTGTTTATTCTTTTATGTGTTTTACTTTATCCGTTCGAGCCTGAAAAATCTGTGGCGCCCTCTGTCGTCGAACGGTACGCTAAGAATGAGTGAGACAGAGAATCAGAGAGAGAGGGAGAGAGAGAGAGAGAGGCGGTGAGAAATAGGGTTTAACGTACACTCGACACAAACTAGGTTATATAGAACGTGCAGTTTGTCTTCGTCTTTCAGAACATCTGTTACTACATAATCTTTTCGAGCCTTGTCAGTCTGCCTATCGGCCATTCCATTCTACAGAATCTGCTCTTATCCGTGTGTCCAATGATATACGTACTGGTATTGACAGTGGCAATGCTGCTCTCTTGGTACTACTTGATCTGAGTGCAGCATTTGATACCATCAACCACAATAATCTACTTTCGATGCTAAAAGAGGACTATCGAGTTGCTGGTAAGGCACTGAATTGGCTCGGGTCATATTGATCAGACAAGTCAAAGTGTTACAGTTCACGATTGTGTCTCTACTCCTGTTGATCTAACCTGTGGAGTTCCCCAAGGACCTGTATTGGGGCCAGTACTGTTTACTCTATACACTAAAGACTTGGGTTCACTTATTAGTGACCATGACCTTCTTAAACATTTTTATGCTGACGACTCTCAAATTATGTCTATATTAAAGCCCACAAAATGTCAGCTGCTATAACCAATTCCAAACTTTCAAGATGTTATGACGAAATTAAATTGTGGATGACAGCAAATAAACTTAAACTTAACGATGAGAAAACTGAAGCTTTACTTTTTGGTCCGGAATCTAGACGTGATCTCTGCGGTTTAACCCATGTTCATGTTGGCAACCTTTCTATCCCAATTTCAAATAGCATACCAACTCTTGGAGTGATGTTTGATAGCAGTCTTAATATGGAAACCCATATCAACCATATACCTAAAGTGTGCTATCTCATTCTACGGAACATTGGGTGCATCAGGAAGTATCTGAATGCTGATTCTGCTAAGATAATGGTGTCCTCGTTGATTCTTTCCAGAATAGATTATTGCAATAGTTTACTGGCTGGTGCCCCTACTTCTCTTATTTCGCGACTCCAAAAGATCCAGAACACGACATGGCTCCTCATTACAGTCATATAACACCAATTCTTAAAGAACTTTCTTCCTGTTAGTTACAGAATCAAATTTAAAATTTTGTGTTATACATTTCGATGTTTAAATGGCACAGCCCCAAAATACCTGAGTGATCTCGTACAATCATATACTCCTGCAAGAACCTTAAGATCTGTAGATAAGAAACTCCTTGTTGTGCCTAAACCGAAAACAGTCCGTTTTGGACCAAGTACTTTTTCGTACTCAGCCCCAACAGAGTGGAATGATCTGCCACTTGAACTAAAGAACTCTCCAGATATAGCGGTGTTTAGATCCAGACTTAAAACCTTTTTATTTAAGAAAGCATTCAATTTATGACAGTTGTGATCATTTTTGGACCGCTCTTTGAGCATGCCCATGCATGGATATTGCGCAATATAAATAGACTATTATTTCAGGACTAACATATGGTTTAACTTTATTTCAATAATTCGCTTGCGCGTAGGGGTCTTTAGCAGTGCCGTTGAATCGGAGAACCCGGAGAAAACCCACGAGGTTGGACGAACGGTACCGTACGCTGAATCAACTGAACAAAATGGTATCGATCGATTTTATAGGGCAGTAAAAATATATATATATTCCTTTATTTATTTTACTTTATAATCTATAAGCCCGAAAATTATGGTAGCCCCTCGCTTCGCTTGAACTTGAACGGTAGGCCTACACTGAATCAAATAGAAGTGAATGTAGCAACATGGCGTCTGTCTAAAAATAGGTCATTAGTATTATTGACATTAGCGAGGTTCGCTCTTCACTAGACTTCACGGAGTCCATCGCATATACTGCATATATGCAGCTTATTATTGCAATATCCCCCTTTCCGTGTCTGAAAAATTAATCCTGCAGTGATTATTTATACATAGTAATTAATCAAATTGGTGGTTATTAGCTGTTAAGCGGGGTTTTTTTTTAAAAAAAAAAAATGAGGGAATAGAGTTAATTCACATGACGTCACACGCATTGGTAACATTGTCATGGAAAGCGGCGAAAGTCAGTGCTGCGGAACTCGTATTATTTGACGGCCGGTCACAAAAAGCACGTTCGTTGCTCTTTTCAAATATGTAAATTATTTTCTGGCGCATTTATATTTATTTACTTTGAAAAACAATCAATGTTTGATAGTACTAAAATATATTACCATGATTACCGAGAGGTGGCGGTTTGTTGTCCATGGCATAAACATGGTGCCGGCCTGTAGCCTAAATACAGGTCATGTACATCGGGTACGCTCATTGCTCCGATAGCCATAGGCAAAGACAAAAATAAAATTGGCCGACGAGAATTGAATGTTTTGATACTTGAATTTCATTAGAGCCTAAATATGATGCAGCTTGAAATGGAATGCAAGTATTCCTGACTTATTTGATATTTAATACTTTTTTTTTTATCAAATTACAAATACAATCACCATGGATTCTTTTACTTTTACATGTACATCAATTTCCTAACTACTCCAAACAAGTTACAAATACAATCACCATGGATTCTTTTACTTTTACATGTACACCAATTTCCTAACTACTCCAAACAACTGCAGACACTTTCTTGACAGGCCCTCCGCCCTACACCAATGACAATGAGAAAACTCGGGTCAGAAAATCCTAATAAACTGTGGGTGGTGGATAGCTGAATGGTTGGCGCATGCGTATTGTATAATAAGGTCTGTTACTGAGTAAACTGGCATGGTTTCGATGCCGCAGTTACGTGACAAGGAGTAGTAGCCTGTCCAACCTTGTGGGTTTTTCATCGGGTCCTCCGGTTTCCTGCTAAAGACCCCATAAATGCATGTGCAAATTTTGGAAATAAATTTGAACCATATTTTAGTCTCGAAAAGACATTAAGTAGGTCTATAGCCTATGTTAAAATTGCGAGAATCAGGGGGGGCTACAGCATGTTTTGGAGGGGCTGAAGATGTGGCCGGCTTGGAACATTCCTAAGAAATCATCATTTTTGGCGAAATATTTGGGGGGGGGGGGCTAATTCGATTGGGGGCGGGGGCATAATTTATTTATTTATTTATTTATTTATTTATAAGGACACCTGTGTAGTTGGAATTTGATATAATAAGTGTGGGCCGTAGCGCCGCTGCCCGGGCAAACTTTCCCTCATACCCCACTGTATGGCGTACGCCCGTCTTCATTAGCTCAGTTTAGGAGCAGAACAGTAGGACGTTATCCCCCCCCCCATTTCATTTCATTTATTTATTATTGTTGTTTTTTTTTATTTATTTATTTTTTTGTTTGAAGAGTTCAATAATGAATAGACCTATACAGCAAGTAACAATTATTAGGTTATTCTAGAAATGTAATTTAAGAACAGTTTATTTCACGACAAACAAAAGTCTAATACTAGCAGATCTAATAGAAATAGAAAAGCAGGAATAAATTATATTTTTTTTTTTTTCTTTTTTTTTTTTTTTTTAGTGTTCAATAACGATGTAATTTTAAGGACAGATATTTCACGACAAACAAACTTTAACTTTAAAAGTCTAATAGAAAAGCAGGAATTTTTAATATTTTGAAACATTCATTATTTCACTTGTACAGTTATTACTGTGACTGTGACCTAGATTCTAGACTAGATAGATGCGACATGGATTGACGGAAATAACGGAAAACAATGTTTTCTTACATAATTAAAAATTTGTTTAGGAAATATATTTATAACCAAACTCAAACAAAAGAATGTCTGTTAATAAAGATTTTTTAATTTCTTTTTTTACTCGTATTTTCTAAAGATCGCTCGGATTGGTCAACAAGTGCAATTTAATCCAATCGTAGCCTTCGTCTCAAGTTATGCCGCCATGTTTTTACTTTCGTTGTCTTGATTTAGCGATTCAAACAATTTAAGGTAAGTTATTCAATCGTAATATTTCTGGAAGTTTTAAGACCATTTTTTTCATATAGCTAGGCTTTTTAATGATTAATTACAACTATCAGTAACAAAATGTCTAAGTTGGTGAAAATCGCGGAAAAATAAGTTTAGCCTGTGAATTCTCGAACGCAATTTCACATTTGGATTTGGTGTCGTCGTGGCGTGGAACTGGGGAACGGCCTAAGGAAGGGCCATTTCATTGATTGATGAAGTAAAATTAAAATGTACACTGCTATGAGGTCGCTTATGTTACCTGTTTATAATTTGACGATTTGTCCAAGAAAATTATTCAGCTTAATGTAGTGATTTTGTAACTTGACGAGTTTCTAACGTTCAGAGTAGGTTTGGCGCTCCCAAACTCAACCTCATTTGATGGGCTTCCTTGACTCAACTACCTATATGGTTGGCCCAAACTTTTGTATAAACTCGGAGTGCACGTGCTATTGGCCTATATAAGAGGATTGATAAGCTGAAGTGGGGTGTGTTTTTATTGCAGTGTAGAAATGGTCGCCTGTCGAGCAGACCAGTTGATTATATGGTTATCTTGGGTCACTTCTTTGGGTCGCTCAAAACTAAGTTATTTTAACGATCCGTTAAACTCTTACGGATCGTTTTCTTTGTAACGTTTCGTTTGAAAACGGTCCGTTAAATTTCGGTTGCTGGAAAGTCAATTTCATTATCCGTTAGCTAACGGATTCATTAAAATTAATCCAAGGGAAGACTGTTTGTTCATTGGCTGAATTTAAAATTTTTAATTTCAATGTACATGTATAACAACTTCACAGAAGTTACTATTAACAAGAAACTGAAGACAGCGAGACAACTGTGCAGTCTGTTCACAAAACTAGGTTAAAGACAAAAAAGATGACTGTAGAATTTACAACAGAAAAAACTATAGAATACTTTATTTTTTCCTTTGGAAATTTTAGCGTAAATCTGTAGGAAAATTTATGGGATTTGCACTACTGAATTATGGGACCATTATTTCCTATAGTCCACAAAAATTCTGTAGAATAGTATAGAATTTCATCGTATAGAAAATGGAATAGGCCCGCATCGCCCAACCCTCTAGAATGTTCTATAGAAAACTACATTGTTAATCTATGACTTTTTGCTACAGCCAACTAATGCCATCGTTAAACAGATAACGGAGCCCCAAACCTCCGTTAAATATAACGCCAAGTTAACGACACATTAAAGTTAACGGGACTTCCAGCAACAGTCTTAATCTCTGTTAAAGTTAACGATCCGTTAACATGGAGTAAACGGATCGTTAAAAGATAACGGAGCTTTGAGCAACCGGCACCTGGTGATTTTATATTGTTCTGATGGAGTTGTCGATTGGCAGATCTCGCCAGCCTTTATCTAACCTTCCTACATTTGGCAAATCACTTCATCGGCGCTGCGAGCTAAAAATTTTAAAAGAAAGGATAGGTTATTTATGTTTTGAGATTCTATTTTTTGGCTTACAAGTATGTGGTAATGTGGATATTTGAGGTGTGGGGACCTTATTGTACTTTTTTAATATTTAACGTAAGCCACTCTTCAATTAAATACAGGGTAGCTGGAAGTCAATATAACGATGATTCTAATATTACTATCGGAAATTTTCTATATTTTTAAGTTTTAAAGCGACAGTTTCACGTCCAGTATAGCAAGAAAGTGTTTTGCATTTGTTGTCCAACTCCTGTGACAGGACGAAGTCTTGTAGGTGTCGGTCGTATGACCATATAAAGTCAAACCATATTTTTAGCTTTTTTTTGCCATCGCTCTCCATTTGTTTTTATTTAAGAATCTAACCTCCACTCGAAGGTGCCACCAAGTTAGCCACTCCTTTCCATGTTCACGTGGTTTCTGGTGGTTTTTTTTTTTTAGTTTATTCGATAACTCTGTCCTGGGTTTATGTACGATTGAGCAATCTAAACGGTTTTCCTTAAAATGATGTTTTGGTTTTATTTATGGTCGTTTGTTCGGTGGGCACCTTGTGCTATGTTTTGGTGACATTGAAATTATGACTCTGTGCTATGAGACTTTGTTTATTAACTGTAATTTCATCTTGAGACTCGGTGTCTGAGTTTTGCTCGGAATATTCTTATGAAGCAACTGATTGTATTAGATTAATCAAATAGGTTGTGACTTTGTTTCTGCTAAGGGGGATTGTGTTAGTTGTCGTTTAGTTATGTATTTTGAATTATTTTATAATTGGAAGCAATAGCCCAACCCTGGGGTAATCCTGTTTCAGTAAAGAAGAGTACAATCTTTATGCCGAGTTAAATGGGGCTCCAAATGACATTCACTTGAATGGTGATTGAATCAGGTGGTGATCATCCTGATGGGGATCGTTAAATGACATCCGGTCAGATGGTATCAATTAGGAGATAAACACTTCCTGTTACGTATTTAGAGGGGGTTTATTGTCCATTTAACCATGCTTGAATCATTAGAACACGAGACGCGATAGCGTCGCGTTGTTCTAATGGATAATTCAAGCATGGTTAAATGGACAATAAACCCCCGATAAATACGTAACAGGAACGTGTTTATCGATATTGTAGCTCAAATATTTAGGGATTTTCTTAGGAACTATTTAGGAAACATTTTTACACCTATTTCAAAAAGCCGTTATTTGCCTACGTGCTTGCGTTCATTTTTCAAAATATTCTCAACACAGATTTAGGCCGTCCTAGCTTTCCTTCAAATTTAAAATTCTGGATTCTCGAGTGTCTAGTAAATGAATTATGAAAGAAAATGTTATTCGGATATCGATATCAATTTTTTTTAACGTTTGAAGATTTTTTTAAAAGAACGGGAAATTAGTCTTACTGTGGCATTTTAAGAGACGGGTGTTAGCGTGATAGAAATAATTCCGGCCTGCTATCCGAGACGAAAAGAGGGGTAACTCTTGGCAACAAAGGTTTCTTCGCTTCGTGAGTTTCATGTAAGTTTTCAGTCTTTATTATTTTATTTGCAGACTTTTATCACAACCCAGCAGCTTGTTCGTGTTCAAACAATTGCATTTCGTAGTTACATCCTCAAAAATACCGTATGACAGTGGTGGCTAGCCTAAGATTTCAAGTGGTTGCTATGTATACTATTCTGACGTGTTGTCAACAAATGTCAATTTTGGCATGTTTAGATATTCAGCTGCTATTTTCGACCCCCTCATTGTATTTTTAAGCGGTTTCTTGTGACTAATGACTTATTATTAGGTAGATCATGTTAGCCAGACTTTGATCAAACCGTGATTTAATAAAAAATCCACCTGATTAAGTAAAAATTAATTGGTGAGTGAAGCTATATCCTACCAAAAAAGAAAATAATTTTGTCCATACTGTGACAGCCTAGTTACGAATATATTTAGATACCTGAAAACGGTTTTAATTAATATATGGACTGATTTTCTTCTGTTTTATGTATTTCAGAAATGTGTTTTCATAAAAGATGATGTTTGAAAATGGTGTGATAGTCATATGTGCAGAATTTCTTGAAGATATTTGCCAATAAAGATTTGAGTTGAGGAAGATCATGGAGCACAAAAATGAAAAAAAGTACACTGGAATATTTATACGCAGTAATTCGCCTTGATAATTCAGAGGGGATTTATTGTCCATTCGACCACACTTTTCGACCAATCAGAATCGAGGAAATTTCTAATTTGTGCTACAATTTATGATGGTGTCCAGTCAATTGGTATCCATTTCGTCAGACAGTTAGTTGGTAAATGATAAAGATACAAAAAGATTTGACAATGTTATCTAATATAACTATTTTTCGTTATATTCAAAATAAATAGTAAAGATTTGGGTCAACATTTTAAATGTGTACTTCCCATACCATAGAGTTTAGTAAGGTTGCTATAGGAAATACACCTTTAAGCTTGAAATAACCTCATAACGTTCTTACAACCTTTCGATATTTCTTCCTGCAAGATAGTTGTAAATGGGGTTACATTTTCAAGATCCTTGTACTCACTGGAATAATTCTCAATTAGCTTTCTTATCGTCATCTTCGGCAATCTTGAAATTGATTCCCCAGCACCGTTCGATGTTTAATTTGTTTCGAATCTGTCTGGTCTAGGTCTAAAATAGGGAATAAGATTATGGGCGTAGTTTTGCCCAATTAGGGTGTTAGTTATTGGATAAAACATTTTAAAAGATATGTAAAGGTTGATAGCGTCTGGTGTCCGAATCATCAATAGGTTTATTGATGTCACCGTCGTTGGCAGTGGATGAAGAATCGTTGGTAGTAGCAATGTCAGAGTTGTTGGCTGTGTCGAAAGAGACTCGATGTAGTAGAAAGAATAGCGTCTGGTGTCAAAATCATCGGTGGTTGTGGGTTTAACGATCTCATCGCCGTTGACTGTATTTTGTCGATGTCACCGTCGTTGGCTGTGAGGAAGAATCATTGGTGGTAGCATAAGTTAACAACAATGCAAATAGGGAGTGTAAGAGGGTGACCGTGGGAGCCTTGGACGTGTCGAGGGAAGTAACCATGTCTGATGATCTGAAATCCGTTAGTTTAATGGTTCTTGAGTTTGATACATGGTGAGACGACCTGTTGTTCAGATATCTTGTCAGAAAAAGTCATTGCCAGTAGCTCTCAATATGGGGATCATTTAGCTAAGTGGGTAAGGCGCTGGCTTGCTAGTCTGGAGGTCGGGTGTTCAATTCCTGCATTGAAATAGGGTGCCCCATGCAACACTATTTTATCCGCTAAGAAATTTGGTCTTACCTTGGAGAGTTGTTGACTGTCCAAAGACGAATTTCTGAATGATGACGAAATAGCCCCGGGCCCACTGGAAGCACGTGCGAGTAATTCACAGCAGCAAATATTCACTATATATGGCCATGCACGTGGTATTGTCACAACATCAAATGGTATATAAAGACAATTTAAAATTATTCTCACCACGCGTTTGTCTTTAGATATTATTTCATCGCAATCTACGTTCAAAATTCTAAAAATTATTGTCGTTTTTATTTTTCAATTCGCTATTTATCTACAGAGTGTTGTAATTTAGTTTCGGCGATTTCCCATCTCCGTAGCACCTGTGTCAGTCGAGATAAGAGTAAAAGCCGTATTTATCTTTTTAATTTTTCAAGATTCCTAAAATCTTTGTGGAATTGCTGAGACAGGTGACGTCAAATTAGAAAATAAACAAATTGTTTCGTATCTAAAATTTGCTACCGGGAATTAATCGAAACGCACGATAGTTTACTGTTCGAGACTATCGACTTTTAGGGTTAAAGGGAAATAGATCTTTTTGATTTGTTTAGGAATTGACCGACGGACTTATATTTAATTTGTTGTCAATCCATTCAATTAGCAGGCATGAATTACTATCCAGCATTGGTTTGGGCGATGACTATGATCTCAGTAAAATAACTAAACTTCCCTTCGCAAGAATTACAAATAGGCTAGTACTAGGCATTATGAATAAATTTCCGACCAATACGGAGCACCAGTCTATAATTACTGCTTTACATGACGACAGTGTGACGTTTGATGACAAAGTTATGCGAAGTAGGCTGGCCAGACTGAAGACAAAGGCTAGAAAGCTGGGTAAAAATAAAAATAGTTCTAATAAATCTTTAAAATTATATGACGGGATAGTTGAAAAGACACCAGCGGCAGATACCAGCGAGATCCATTTAATTAATAGAGAGACACAGGCATCTGTCGATGTGACTTTGACCAAATTAAATAGGAATTTAGTAAGTAGGATCAATAGGTATAAAAAAAAACAATTTTTCGTTTAACAAATCGACTAAGGAAGACCTCAAAAGAATTGATTCCCACGAAGGCTAATAATAATAAAGTTTTGGCAAATAAAAAAAACTGGCTGTAAGTCCCAACCTCGTGGGGAAGAAGTAATTTTGTATGATGTCGAAAATCAAAGATACACTTCAGAATGCCATAATTTGGTCATGCAACTAAAAAATCTCAACGTTTCCGATAGGAACGTCGCCGCGGTTATAACCGCATGTTTGACTCAAATCTAATTACACTCCAACAAAAACTACAGTTCAAAGAATATCATGTGAGCGCGTCGGTGTATCTTTAAAACATGTGTCGGAAACACCGCTTTATATGCGGACGAAACTACAAAATTTGGCTCCAAATTCGGTCAATATGCAATAACCGCCGACTCGACTCATACGCCAATTATTGGTCTTTGAAATATGGCTGATAAATCTGCGCAAACTACTCTTACAACTTTAAATGAAATTTTGGCAGATCTTGATGATATAGCTGGGCCCATTAGTAAATCCGTAATTTTCGAATTTAGAAATACAATGTCAGACAGAGCCAGCACCGAAAAGCTTTTTAACACTTTATTTACACAGTACAGAGGCAATATTTGCTCTAAATTAGTAGAAAAATGGTCAGATTTATCAGATTCAGAGCGAAATATTCACCTAAATATAAATCATTTCTTTTGCGGTCTTCATCTACTAACTGGTTTGGCCGATAAAAGTGCGTCTGAATTAAAGAAATTTGAGGAAATGTATTTTAAAACGTATTCGGCCAAAACGTTTAAAACCGCTTCTTCATTTTTGCCAAATGAACCTGGGTGTGTTCGATTGATTCGAACCATCTGTAAGGCCTTTACGCAGGGTGGGGATGGAAAGTCGGGTTGTCATTTGCCTTTTAAGTTATATCTCAAGTCCCTTGGGATTTCAAAATTACCGCTAACGCCATTTCATGGTAACCGGTTTAACATCATTTTCCACAATGCCGCAATTGTAAATTATATGGCCAAGCATATAAAAAATTTTCTTGGTGATTTTGTAACAGAAAATAGATTGACCCAAAGCATATTTTTAGATATTTAAAT
This sequence comes from Patella caerulea, assembly GCA_036850965.1. NCBI lineage: Eukaryota > Metazoa > Mollusca > Gastropoda > Patellidae > Patella > Patella caerulea. Next base: position 31,190,361 of record JAZGQO010000015.1, on the reverse strand, counting down.
TCCGTTATTTCATATTGAGTGCCAGGCTTTGGGCTTGATAGATAAATTAATTACTGCTCCACTGTGGCGCATATTAGAAAGCGGCATTAATGCACTTGACATGAAAACTATTTATCAAAAATTACATGATTTTTTCGAAAACTCGAATATTCTAAATTTTGTCGAAGGTAAATCACACCCATTCGAATCTCTAATCAAAATTGAAAATGATTCGGTCCTTGCTAACCTGACGGAAATTAATTCTGATTTAACTATTAATTCAACCCTGGTCCATGTTTTGGAAGTCCTCTTTGCCGAGTTCAAAAAGTATATTGCAAAAATCGAGATGATTTAAATCCTTCGTGTTCGAGTTCTGCCATGCCTCACAACAAATTACCAGAAACCGTGTTCAGTCATCTCGATAGATTAATGAGGATCGCACCCTCGTCTTATATTTTTGGCAACGAAGCATCCATTTTATATAAATTGAATAAATCTGATGAATGGCTAAAAAATCTTTCACCTGATAAACGTAATTCGGTCTTAATGGATGCTCAAACGATAACAAAAAATCAACTTTCTAAATTTAGGCTAAGACGGGAAGAAATCGAAAGAAAAAAGGTAGCTGTTCTTTTGGCGAAAAAGAATGAATTATTACAAAAGGGGAAACGTGAGATTAGGAAAAACGAGCGCCTAACAACAGAAATTGTCGGGGTGGGTCTTGGGAAAAGTAAAGAGGGTATGGAAAATGGGCTTTTACAACTTACAGATAGGGAAATGAAAGAGGCACTGAAAGCACAGCTCTTGTTTCGTAGGTATGTTTTAAATCACCAAGTTTCCAATAAGTCTCTATTTTATTTTTCTGTCGCCGGTAAGGAACACTCGATTCCAGTTTTAAAAGCAAATTTACAAAAATTAATTGACCTGGCTGATCCTACCTAACCGGCAGAAACTTTCAATGCCTTTTTTTTAGCGGTTATTAAAAATACAATTTCTTCATTCTTTGTTTCTAATTTATTTGTCAATCCAGACGTCCCAGCAGACTGACATTCCGACAATTCTCAGAGTATTTTAACAATTCATTATTTTATAACTGATTCTTTAAACCAAGTGGCTAATTTTCCGGTAGCAATTTATTTTACAAAATACGCCTACTACTGTAGATCAGCTTTGATATCGTGTTTGAAAAGTTGCCTTTGACATACTCTAAGTAAAACTAAAACTTTTTATTTTGTCCCAAAGGGAAGAATTGAGATTATATGTTTACTGCAGATTAGTTCTAAATTACATATCTTTGTTTGATAAATAATGACTATATATTATTTATTATCAATCGATTTGTGAAATGTCGTAACCGATCGGGTTTTTGGGTAAGATTTGAGTTATACTTAGTTTGGTAAAGTGAATAGACCTGCGCTGATTACCTTAATTTTTAACCTATTTATCTTTGGGAAAACCTGTATTTCCGTCGTATAATAGCTGACAAGATAATATTGACTGTTTTATAAAAAATATCTGCTAAGACAGATGTTATATAATGTACATAATATAAATGTATATGATTAAAGGGTGTTGTAATAGACGACATGCCGTTACGAAAGAAAATCTAACATACAGGCATGTTGACTTAGGGCGTTGGTCACGATGATATGTGCTTTTGTTAATGTTATTGATCGCTTTCAGTCCCTATAAAGTTATAGGAAATATAAACGAATATAATCAGCATATTTATTCTTGTGTAAATGCTATCATGCAAGAAGGAACGTGATCCCAAGTTTGAATTTGTTCTTAATTAGGTATCTTCTAGTTTGTATTCACTTATTCCGCAACCCAACTTCAAAATGTTAATGAACATAACTTGATCAGCCATTGCATATTTTTTCATTCAGATTGATTAAAATAGTCTGTCATTATTTATTTAATACTCTAATTATTTCATAAAACTTTCCTTCAATAAACGTGCTTCCAAACATTACTTCTTAAATGGGACATCAAATATAAATTTACAAAGGCAAGTTCACATATAAATACCAATATAAATAGACCCGTGTGTCTATGGGTATATAAAAAATATAAATATACCGGTCCATTATATCAACAAAAACTTAAATAAATTTAAATTGGACTGCACACATATAAATTACACAGGAATGACCGATCCAAAACTGAGCTATGTTGCGCATGCTCAGATCTGAAGTGCAATCGATACGTGGAGCAGATTTTGTTAAATAGCAAATTACGATTTAAACGAATGGTAGTGGTGCCAGTTAATTCTTATCGGAAAAGAAATCCATAATTTTGAATGACCAAGAAAATATAACTCCGTCAACAATGAAAACCCCAAATAATATGTCCGCCGCCAGTACACAAAGGCAGTGTATTTTATCGTAAAGCCGAATGGATATATCTTGTGAAATATAGCACGCAGGTACAGTTTCTTGGCAGTTTATAATAAAGAATTATCTGGGGTTGTTGTTTGTATAGATATAGTGCCATAACTGTAAATAGTTTTCGAGATTTTTTTTAGCTCGGGGCACCCTAATTGAAAGAGAAAGTTCGTCTCGATTTTCTCCTGTCAATGTCAGAGATGCAGAACGGAGGACCTGACAAGGACAGCTGTCAAGTCGTTCGGATGATACGAAAAACCGAAGTCCCATGTACACATTGATGTGCACGTAAAAGATCCCTTTGCAGTTGGAATTCGATATAAGAATAGGCCGTAGCAACACTGCCCAGGCAAAATTTCCCTCATAGCACACTGTATGGCGTATGAGAGTCTTCCATTAGCCCAGGCTAGGTGCAGAAGAGTAGGACGTTAAACCCCATTTCATTCAGCTCTCAACATATTGAATAATTTCTCATGTGGAAATAACATGGAATCCACCCTCGCCACTGTTACAGTTCAGGGTTCGATCTTGGTGTTACTATGTAAATTCCTCAGGACTTACTGGCATGATTTTTCCTTGTCAGATTCAGATAGGACAAAAAAACAGGGACTGTTGGACATGTAGTGAGTAAACGTAAAAGAACCCATGACAGTTGGAATTTGTTACAAAAGGACACAATTTTTCTCAAAGCAACAGAAACCCTCATGGTCAAAGGACAGCTGTCTAATCGTTCGGATGGCACAGAAAACCGAAGTCTTGTGTACACATTGATGTGCACGTAAAAGATCCCTTGGCAGTTGGAATTCGATATAAGGGAAGACCATAGAGCAGCTGCCCGGGGGAAAATTTCCCACATACATGTAGCACACTGTATGGCGTATGCCCGTCTTAAATTAGCCCAGGCTAGGTGCAGAAGATTAGGACGTTAAACCCCATGGTCATAGGCCAAGTGCTGCATAGCGTATACATGTTCATCTTCATTTAGCCGCATTTTCCATTTTTTTCAGAAAAACTCCAGTTTTAAAGTAAAGAATTCCAAGATGGGTATGGCATGATGCGAAACACTCATATGTGTAGGTAATATATTTAAATTGATTTTTATGAAAGTTTTCTTTACAGGTCAAATTTAGCCTAGAACACTGTAAATGATTAAGCTTAGGAAGACGTAGGCACCCTAATCGAGAAGTTTTGGGTTTGCCAAGAAAGTTCCACCAGATTTCCTGGAGCGTAGTGGGACTAGGAGGCCCTGGCAAGAACGATGTCCAGAATCGGATGGTCCAAACAACACAGGGTCCAGTGTACGCATTAACCCCATTTACATTACACATTTTAAGTGTTTCAGGAACGTTACCTGGCATGGTTAATTTTTTTGTAGTGTAAACCGGTCAAAAAATAAGCGTGCCATATTGAGTACCATGACAATCTGACCTACTGAAATGAGGTACGACGTGCAGTGCGGTTAAATGTTCTAAGTGTAAGCGCTATCCTGTCTCAGCACGGTTTTAGTACGGATAAATGCGATAAACGAACCTTGACCTTTTTTCCCGAAACTTTGACAGTTCATCAAAATGGCTGCTCAAATTAAATCAACAATCATAATTGTTTTCATCTGGGTAATTTGTATGGGAACTGAAATTAACTTTTCTTTGAAGAGTTTCACATTTGGCCAAAGTTAATATCCGATTGACTTTAAATTTATGCACAGTGTTTAAGGTCATGAGACGAAGAATCGTTTTGAATTTTAGCGAATTCTGATAATTACTGCCACAGTTATCTCCCTTGATCACTTTGAAAAATCATTTGTAACGCCGTAGAGGCCACACTTATCATCCAATTGACTTCAGATTGATACACAGAGTTTAAGGTCTTGAGACGAACAAGTATATTGATTTTCAATGAATTTTGATAAATGAACAGCTGAATCCACGATTTTAAATGTTTCATATGCGTTAGCATGGGGCAGAACTTTATAAAAACCAAACAAATTCTAATGATTTTTCTGATAATTACTTTATGAGTGCTTAATATTAATCAGATTTCAGAGTATTATAAATGTTTCCTTACCACAAAAAGTAAGAATATGCGATAACTCGTGTTGTCTGCTCGGAGGATTTAGCTGCTCTGGGCATGCTTCGTTGCCTGGCAACCTATCTTTTAGCTTGTTGTCTGTCCACCTCTTACAAAGTGTGAGTGTACCTTGCATGGCATCCACTTGTTTTTATACGCCCACATTTTCATGTGGACGTATATTGTCGTCGCCCCTGTTCGTCCGTCCGTCCGTCCACAATTGTTTGTGAACAGTCTACAGGTCACAATTTTTATCCGATTTCAATGAAACTTTAAAATATGGGTTTATCACCCTAAGATCTCGGTTCCTTTCGATATTGGCATGTATCGGACTGTGGGACTTCATGGCCTCTGATTGTACGAAAAATCAGGTTTTTAGCTTGTGAACAGTGTAGAGGTCACAATTTTGAACCGATTTGGATGAAACTTAAAATGCATGTTTATAACCCAACGATCTTGGTTCCTTTCGATATTTGCGCCAATCGGATCGTAACTTCCTGAATTATGGCCCCTGATTATCCGAGAAATCGTCTTTTTTTGGTTGTGGTCCCTCTGGAGTCAAAATTGTTATCCGATTTAAAAAAAAAAAAAACGTTTGATTATATCACCATTACATGGTTATGGAGGTTGTGTTCGAATTTCGTGAAAATCGGACCAAAATTGACAAACACAATGGCCGCTGGTTGTACACGAATAGTGTGAAAATATGTTATATCAAGGTTGTGAACCCGATAGATGTCACAATTTTAAACCGATTTGGATGAAACTTGAAATGCATGTTTATAACCCAAAGATCTTGGTTCCTTTCGATATTTGCGCCCATCGGATCGTAACTTCCTGAATTATGGCCCCTGATTGTCCATAAATCGCCCTTTTTAGCTTATGGCCCTGTAATATAACATATACCCTTTTTATTAAACAGACGTTTTATTACTGCATAACATATTTACATATGGTGGTTGGATCCTGAGATATCTAACTAAAGATGTTCTCCCTAGGTCACAGAAAACCCAACTCACCGGGGTCTGAGGACAGACCCCCATGGTCTGGGAGGGAAGCGACTTCTCCCCAGGTCTCTCCAAGATATCCTCTCTCCCCTCTGGTGTCCTCCCTACCTAAACTAGACTTTATATACTATCCAACAATACCTGTCAAATAGCTGAGGCACGCCATAGTTAATAGAATTAGAAATGAGAACAATGAAAACGATTAATTAAGATAAACACATCTTAGCTCTAAAACGACAAGTGATAAGCTTACGACTTATTTCAAATAGACACTTCGATGATACAAGTTTGTACAACCAATACATCTTACATAATACTATGTCAGATAAACTCACGCCTGCAACAGACTAAAGATTGCCATTAAAATCTGTCACTTAATAATATGTCCAGAATAAGTTACAATTGAAATTACTATATAAAATATGAATTATAAATACAACATTACATTTTAGATCCCAAATGATATTGTATTACATTTCCTCCATTACCACAATTTAAAATAGTGGAATATATAAAATTATATGTACTATTCAAAAAAAGTAGGGGATATTTGATTTTTAAGTGTTATTAAAGTCACCTAATGAAACTGACGAAGAAACAAATGACAAGATGAAATGAAGTTCACATTCATCGATTTATTCCAAATGGTCGTTAGACTAAGTAAGGCACAGACTGACCATTATAAGGGTAAAATGATACCCGGGGTCAAACAGCAAAGTTACCACAGCATCACAACAAAGTCAGTAACGGGTAAATCCTCCTCTGTTTGCCAAACAAGCATTGATCCGACGTGGCATACTCCTAATGAGACGTCTAAGGTCATTTTGGTCCAGATTGTCCCATTCCTGTTGCAACGCAGCAGCAAGTTCTTGGACATTGGCAGGACGTTGTTGACGTTGACGTAACCTCTGTCCAAGCATATCTGGGGGGAGAGGTCGGGACTCAGTGCTGGCCAAGGTAATGTGGTGATGTTCTGTTGTTGGAGGTAACCTGTAACGATCCTGGCCCTGTGACATCTTGCGTTGTCATCCTCGAAGATGAAACGGCGGCCATGACGTCGTACGAACGGCACAACATGGACTGCCAAGATGCTGTCCCGGTAGTACTGGTCTGTAACACGCCCTGCAACAACTTGTAAAGCCGTTCTACCAGCAACAGTGATGCCTCCCCACGCCATAACAGAACCACCCCGAAATCGATCATGTCTGATGACGTTAACGTCTTGGAAGCGCTCGTTTCGACGACGCCACACCCTCCTACGTCTGTCCAAAAAATCAACAGTGAACCTTGACTCATCTGAAAACATCACATTGCTCCAGCGTCGATTATCCCAGTGTTGATGATCCCTACACCAACGACGTCTTGCCTGAATGTGATGATCTCTCAAACAAGGGATCACGCGAGGACGATTCCGAATCGTCTGGCCACTCACTCTCACACCAGTGTCTGTTTGAAGACGAGCGCTGATCTGATTTGTTGTGATGACACTATTTCTCAAGGCCAAGGTACGGATAAATCGATCCTGGGCTTGAGTTGTCGCCCTTGGTCGACCTGAGCGTGGTCTGTCCTGTACAGATTGTGTATCACGGTATCTGGACCATAGCCTGCTTATGGTAGACTGAGAAACATTCATCGTCCGCGCTACAACCGCCTGTGTTGTGCCGATCTGTAGCATGCCAAGGGCACGTAACCTTTCATTTTGGGTAAGCCGACGCATATCAAAATTTGTTTTCTGGTCACTAAAACAATTAAACTGGTGTTTCCATCCTGGAATTCAATGCCACAATGACTGTAAATTCAAAGTCAGAGTCGTGCAAATCTTGGGTTGGACCCCCATGATGATCCCAAGCATCATCTGCATTCCATGCGGTAGCTATTGGTGCGTTTGGGCGTCACACGTAACTGGAAATGTTTCTTTTGTTAGGTTCTATAGTGACTTTTTTCGTAGTCATTTGCATATTTTAGTATTATGCCACCAAAATCAAATATCCCCTTCTTTTTTTTTTGAATAGTATATGAAACGATTTTAAAACAATAAAAGATTAAAGCATAATACAATAACTGAAGCATTAAAAGTTATATACAAGAAGAAGCACAACATCAAAACTAAAAATATTCATAAAAGTCACTGGTCACATTACACGTTTGTTTCTCGATCAGTATAATCTATTTTGAAAAAAACCCACACACTACGTGGGTACAAAATATGTGGGAAAATCGTCTAAAATCTTTGTTGGAAATATCTCCATGAAGTATCAATAGATGGATATCTTCCACCAATTATGCACATAGTATCCACCATGTATGTATCATCATGTCAGTATATATTTTTCACCGTGTATGCATCATGTCGGCATACATTTTCCACCATTTATGCGTATTATATTCTTCGTCATGTCAGCCGATATTGCCACCATGCATGCATCAACATGTATGCACATATTCTTTGTCGAGGTGAATGCGAATTTCTCCATTTTCAAGCTAACAGCTCCATGTGGCTTTAGCCGCCAACATCTTTATACTGGCCGTTATTTTTCTTGTCGGTTAGTCTATTCCTTTCCATACATGATCTATTCGTGAGGACGCCACAAGCCAGTGTATCGGTGTCGATGTGAGCGCACTCGCGTTCAATCGTACGACCGATAGCAACTGGTCGGCGATCATTGCTGAATTCGATCTGAGTGCAATCTACGATAGTCGCCGACAGTTGAGTCGCGTCGCATGGCGATCTGAGCCGGGCTTTACGATCTATTTTAGAATATTTATTTTAGAATTTGCATAAACCAAAATGAAAGTCTGGGGGTCATATTGCTTTGATCTGAACACATCTCACTAATTTTAAATAAGATATTTTGGAAAGAACCTATCGAAATTAACAGTGGTTTTATCTCCATAATCATTTAAACAAAACACAAAACAATACATCATATTCGCTCGTAATTTCGAGCATAAAACTTTTCCCGTAACATATCCGGGCGTCCCAATTTCATATTATTGGGGTTAACGCAAATAAAATCCCTCCCGTAATCCCGGGGTTAAACCAATCCCTCCTCATAGGAATTTCACATAAAACTTTTCCCATATATCTGGCATCCCAATCTCATATTATTGGGGTGAACACAAATAAAATATCCCCCGTACCATATCGGGCTTCCCGTAAATCCCGGGGCGAAATATATAAATTATAAGAGATAAAACCGTTAATACTAATTTTAAGCCAAAATATGTTTTCAAGAACAAACAATTATAATTTTGATATTTTAAATAGTTACGTTCCACTACTGGCAATATATTTATATTTTTTGAATATTTCTTAAAATATTCAAGGGATTTCTAGAAAATGGTTGAGCTAAAAGAGAGAGGGTTTAACGTCCTCTCAACACAAACTAGGTCATTTCGGGACTAACATATGGTTTAATTTTATTTCAATAATTCGCTTGCGCGTAGTTGTCTTTAGCAGTTGGGGGAAACCGGAGTGCCCGGAGGAAACCCACGAGGTTGAGAAGGCGCCCCTATCTCCATGCCACATACGCTCACACCAGGGCTCGAAACCACAGCCGCAAGCCAAAGGTGACCGGCCAGCTAGAGGTCGAAGCGCGGCACTCTAGTCCACTAGGCCATCCCAACCCCCAGGAGAAAAAGCAGTTTTGATGCGAATCCACTGCTCAGGCATCCTCTTTTATAACATCTTTAGTTCGTTTTACAGAACGGGGCCCTGTTCCACAAAAACTTAAATCTCCTTAAAATCGTCTTAAACTAAAATCTCATCATAACTTAAGATAGATGAGTTTCACAAAACGATTTTAAGCATTTTAGTTAAAATCCACTAAAATAATATTTAAAGTTAAAATCTAATCTTAACTTAAAATAGTGGCGTTTCACAAACCCATTTTAAGGACAATTTTAACTAAAATCAATTGTAACTTAGGATAGCTTAAAATCAAGACATTAACAAACACTGATTAGAGCTACGTTGTTACATATATTGCGACATATAGATATAATTGGAATAATGATAATATTGTGAACGGCTCGGGTTACATAATTTTAATATTCCAACCATCATTCACAAAAACAATTCTCATTCAAACCCTTTTCACCCGCTTATTTTATTGTAAGTCAATTTAAGCATTTGGATGGCGCTCCATATTATTAGAACTCCAAGGAAAAAAACCGCTCAAAGCCCCAGTAAACTAAACACTAAAAGAAAAGCATTTATTCATATCCAATGTCTTGGAAAGAAGAGCCCTCTTATCTATAAAGAAAATATGTTCGTGTACAATGGTTTAATATGGCCCATTGCTTGGTTTTAGAAGGCCTAAAGGCCTATAAAGCTAGGCAAACCATATGTAGTATTTACGCATACTTTTGAGGGTTATGATGATATGTAAATACCAAAGAGATAAATCAATAAGCTCAAATGTGTTTATTGAAAATTTTAAAAGAAATTTATTATTATTTTTTAATGAAGTTTTACGTTAATAAAACAACAAAAATAATTGGCATTTTAGGAGCCAAAGCTGTTTTATCTTTGGGGAAAAATCATTTAATTGAGTAAGTATCATTTTCAAAGTATCATTTTCAAAGTATCATTGAAAGGGTAGGTCTATGAGAGTGACATGTCAAATCTAGGCATCGGAACATTGGCTATTTGGTGTAATAATTTCTAAGTTGATAAATACTTTTAAAATGGGACGAAAAATTACAACCTAGATTAGCCGTTTGAGTCATAATATCATAATATGTTTGTGACAATTCTCCATAAAACTACAAATCCATGCGATTTAGTTTATCGATACACATTATTTCCATTGAAGCCTGCGAGTAAATCAAATTCCCATGTCACGAATCAAATGCCAAGTTCAAGGCCAACTCATCGATACTTTTCGAATCGCATATAATGCAGTACACACATTTATTTCACCTCTCTACGGATGTCCGACCGCGTGCAAACATAGCTTCAACGTATGAAACTCTCCCATTGATATTGCAACCGTTAATTCAACCTACCAACAGTTTTTAGTTTCGAAGCGTATTTGTTTTCACCGTAAGTACCCGCAGCGGAAATGTGCACTGCGCGGACGCAGGCGATTTTAACTAAAATCTATTCAAATCGCATTTTAAGTTACAATCAATCTTCGTGAAACGCATAAAATTTAAAATTTCATTTTGATTTTAGTTAAAATTTATTTTAGTGATTTTAGCTTAAGTTTTTGTGAAACAGGGCCCTGGTCCTGATTTATGACATCTTTAGTTGGTTTTAGAAAACGTATTTAGTGAAATGTGTTTTGGAGACATTCTGCAGATATACTTCATCAAATCAAGTTTGAATATCAATATCCCAAAACAAAGAGAAATAGCAGTTTTTATGCGAATCCAATACCCAGGCATCCTCTTTTATAATATCTTTAGTTCGTGAGACATTTTGCAGATATACATCCATCAAATCGTTTTTCGAGATTCGCCAATATAAAAAAACGAGAAAGAACAGTTTTTGTGTAAATCCAATGCTCAGACATCCTCATTTATGATACCTTTAGTTCATTTTAGATCACTGACTTAATCAAATGTGTTTTGAAGTTAATGCCCACACACTTAAGTGTCTTTAGAAGTGGGGGGAAACGATTAGAAAAAAAAATATAATTGATTCACATGTTGGTGTTAAAAATATATTGTTATTTAAGGCGAATTTCTGGATCGTTACCTGGAACATATTTGGGAATAGTAGACGATTTTGTAAATGAATCCAGAGTCCTGGTAGTTGTTGCAGGAATAGTTGTAGTAGTGGAGGTAGCAGTTCTTGTAATTGGAGCCTTGGTGGTTAGTTGGATAGTGGTTATTGTTGTCTGGGTAGTAGTTGTTGTTGGTGGTGCAGTGGTAGTTGTTGTTGGTGCAGTGATGGTTGTTGTTGTGGTAGTTATAGCTGTTGGTGCAGTAGTAGTTATTGTTGGGATAGTGGTAGTTGTTGGTGCAGGAGTGGTTGTTGTTGTTGGGATAGTGGTAGTTGTTGTTGGTGCAGTGGTGGTTGTTGGTGCAGGAGTGGTTGTTGTTGTAGGTGCAGTGGTTGTTGTTGTTGTTGGGATAGTAGTAGTTGTTGTTTGGGATAGTGGTAGTTGTTGTTGGGATAGTGGTGGTTGTTGTCGGAATAGTAGTGGTTGTTGAGGGGATAGTGTTGGTTGTTGTCGGAATAGTAGTGGTTGTTACGGGAACAATAGGGATGTTTCTGAAATGCAAATGGAAAGGTAACAGAAATTAGAGTCCAGGTACTGATGGGGACGCTTGGAGAAATATCTCTTTAAACATCAGATGAAGAAGTTGAAAATACGTATATTTTACAGGCTTTGATGCACGGACCTGCAGGATTTGATTAATCAATGTGTGACGTTATAGGGTCAAAAGCCGGTCGCTTAACCCCTGACCTGAACTCTAAGTACCATTTGACAGATCTTCATGAAATATGGATCTGTAATTTAATTAGATTGCAATCTTACCATTACATATTACAGAAGCATCCTCATAATGACGACACAATCTGGCACGATATGTACAGTCAGTCAAATACTCCTCCTTTCCATTGCACTGTATGGCCACTATGTTGTCTCTCCCCCTCCCCTCTCCAAAGTAGGCTCTATCTTTACTTATTGCTCCTGTCCTAAAACATGGTTAAACATAATATGTGATGTCAATGCACACAAACATACACTGAATTAATTATCTACAGTAACTCTATATTTATGTACTAATTCGCACAAATACATGCATTAACATTTATTATAAATTAATTTAAGCATCCGTTACTGTATTAAGATTGATATATTATTATACGTGGTATATTTACCCACTATATCCTAGCTGTCTACAAACCACAGATGCCCCCTTGTCATCCAAAAAATCATCACAAACGGTTTTCCATTTTCCTTCAACACGGACCTCAACTCTTCCTTCGTGTGGCCCTGATCCATTTACTAGTCGCAGTGGAACAACTGAAATAGCGAGTGGACAACAAAAGCGGATAAATAATGCGCTATCTGGCAAATATTGAAACTCAGTAATTATTTGAGCATTTACTTTATTATAACGCAAACAGGCAATCAAATTAAATTTCATCCTAATCTAAAAATGTTCACTATCAAACCTTGTCAATGAAAATATACACCAAGGTTCACCCCCCGTACATACTTCTTACCAAAGTTATAGTGTGCGAAACCAACTCAATGAATCACCGAAAATGCTACCGAGGGAGATATGGTGCCCGAATGGTTAGCATAAGGTCTGCAATTGAGTCGAACTGGTGTGGATTCTATTTCACGGTTGTACGTGACAATAAGTAGGATCGCCTGTATAACTTCGTGGATTTTCTCCGGGTTCTCCTGTTTCCTCCTACTGCTAAAAACCCTTTCGCGCAAGTGAATTATTGAAATATAATTGAACCATGTGTTGTTAAGTCCCAAAATGACCTAGTTTGTGTCGAGTGGACTTTAAACCAAATCTCATTTCTCCCGCTCTGTTACCGTATTTTGTAAAGAAAAGAAAACCAATTCATAGTACATGTACAACCTTACTGGGTGGACATACAGACACATGTTTGAATCTAAATATAGACCTACATTTACAATTCACCGAGGCATCATGGTTGTCACTGCATTCTCCAAAGGTAAATTCTGGATCCTTACAGTCAGTTAGTGATGACTCCGTTCCATTACAATCAATATTAGACACCAGAACAGGGCCCAACCCTTTACCCAAATCAGCATTAAAATCGGGATCAAGCTCATCACTGTTAAATAAACAGATGAAAAACACAGCGGAGATTATACCATTAACATCAATATCAAATCACTACCATCGATATTAAATAAACAGATGATATACACAGTGGAGATTATAAAAAAATTGATATCCATATCAGGATCACTACCATCAACATTTATTGGAAAACTTAATCACAACGTGGAGATCATAATATTAACACCAGTATCACGTTCTTTAAATAAAGGAATATTATATCGAAATGCAAACCTAATGACAATTTAATAAAAAAAAAAACAACCCAAATTTGATGACGACACCGGTATCACTGTAACATTAAGCAACAAATAACTGTTATATAAATAAAATATACGACACTAATAGATCAAATTCGTCAGATTATATACATTATACGGTATTAGTGAGTTAAACTTGTTAATAATTAGACAGTAGACATTAAGTAGGTGTTTTGTCACTAAAGTGTTAAAACTGTGAAAATTGAATGGTATAACAACACTGTTCCGGTATGCTTAAAGTTCGGTCTGATTTCAGCTTTGGTGAAGAAACCCAACCTTGGCCTTCAGCTGTAGAACAATCACCAAACAGTTTACTGAGTTGTGATTTTGATGATATGACAAGAAATTCGGATTTGTCATCGTTAAGTTTTAGCCTCTTTCTGGTCATCCATCCTCAAATGTCATTATGAAGCAAGATAGCTGTTGTGTTGAAAGTAGTTATATTTGGGTGTCATCAGCAAAGCCGTGGTTTTTGTACCCATTGTCTTCTTATGATTTGACCAATTGGAAGAATGTGTAGAAGAAAAAGTAGAGGTCCCAATACAGATCCATGTGGAACACCTATCCTTACGGCACAGGGTTGAGACACAGACCTATTGAGTTCTATCACACAAACCTGTTATTTGCACCTGTTGTCTCATACCTTGAAGCTATTACTTTATTCATGACAGTGCCATGTCGCAGATTCCAGCCTTTGAAATAAAATACTTCGATCTATAGTATCAAAAGCAGCACTGAGATCCAAAGGTACTAGGTGCGCAGCTAGATTCTTATCCAATATCGTTTTTAATTTTTAGTAGACCAGTCTCTGTGCTGTGACCTCGTCTTTAAGCAGATTGGTTGAAGCGATTCGTGTAAATAATTTTCAAACAGATAATTTTGAATTTGAGAAGCAATCACTCTTTCAATAACCTTGCCGATGAATGGTAAGATGGAAGTAGGTCGGTAAACTGTTTAAAACGGATTCCATTTAGATTAGTGATTGCTGTATATCTCCACAGAAACAGGCGAACAATCTTGGCTATGTGACCGATGAATTCATGTCCCCATTTCGAGGATACACTCTAATCTTAATACTGATGTTTGCCAGAGTGTTGTTAGAGCATTTGGACTATGTAAATTCTCTTCTATTGGGAGCACCAGAAACACCTTAAAACAGACTACAAATTGCGCGAAACAATGTTGCACGTCTCATAACTATAACGCGAAAATTTGATTATATATCAGCTAAGTTAAAGAAACTCCATTCTTTCATGTTCGAACGAGTGCACAATTTAAAGCTCCTGTGAATGTATTTAAATCAATTTATTCTGACACTGCACCCAGTAATTTAAAATAACTCTTTGATTTCTATATTCCCCGACGATCCAACCTTCGTTCTTTAATTTATCGTAGCATAATTATGATTCCTAAATAAAATAAACGTTCTGGTGAATATGCTTTCTCCGTCAGAGCAACTAAAATGGGGAATGATTTTCCAAAAACTCTTCAAGGGCCCTCTTCCACCCAAAACTTTGAGACTAACTTAAAAACATATTTATTTAAAAAATGTTTTTGAACTGTTTTGTTATGAATGCGTTTGGAAACACTCATGTGAAATGAATTCCTGTATTTATATCAGTGGCGTACACGCTGTATATCATAAAACAATAATACCTGTTAAATCCTAAATGACGACACACTACTCGGGCTTCTTCCTGACCAAAACCATCCCTACAAACTCTTCTAAAGGAGCCGTTGTAAAATACTTGCACTCGTCCTTCCATAGGGTTTGATCCCCCAACCAAGGCAACATCTACGGACGAACCAAAATTTTAGCTAAACGAGTTAAACCATGCAAGTTACAATCTTATTTGAATAAAATAAATAACAAAAATTCGCCTGGAACCTAAAGTGATTACTTTTATATCTGATCTCAATGCCAAGAGTTATTTCAAAATCGTAAGTGAATGTGAGACACTAAGTGAATCTGAAACGCTAAGTTTGTGAGATTGAAATCCTAGATATTATGTGACCCCAGGTGGACGACTAGAGTGTGTCCTACTCCGTGGACTGAGTCCAGAAGTGATCATCCAGAGAATTACTTGTATTCGGACGTCTCTACATGATGGGATGTCTTGTACTCGGTGGGGGCGTTTGTTGCTTTTGTGGATCAGGCCAACGGCACGATTATGCTTAGCCCGGAGAACATTGCTTGCATACCCAAACCTAAGTCGGACTGACGACGGGCCCTAGGGGTCAGCTGACGGTCAAACCTAAATTTACCTACCACATCATCGGACCTGAGTCGAACCTCTATTTACGTACCACATCCCTGAACCTAGGCGCCTGGCCAGTCAAGCGAAAACTTACCTACCACTTAGCATTATAGCGAAGGGGGCCAGGCTCCGCACGCTCGCCATTCATACCATCTTGTCTTAAACCCGGGACCTCTTCTTTCGATGAAATATACCTTTGACGCTTCCCCGCAAAGACACTTGTCTACTACGATATCATCGCCCTTGGTGGAAGTGGACGTTAAATTCCAGAAACGAACGGACGACTGCAGAACGAACGAACAATTCTAGATATGGCCCACATTTTATTAAAATGAAGTTTAATTGTACGACTATTGTTGACAGAACTCACAGCAATAGACCCCAGCTGCTTAATAGTGTTACATGTATTATATCATTTTAACTTAGACCTACCGTTACAATTCACCGACGCGTCTTCGGCGTGATCACAATTGCTATATCCCCAACCAGCATGGGAACATTCAGCTAATATCATATCAGATTCTTGACAGTCAACATCATCTAACCATATTTCACCAGTACCTTGTCCAAACCAGGATTCGGAGAGCGCAACTGCCCCGTTTCTAAAAGATAGCCCCAATATAGATTTGTTCAAAATTGATATAAATACAAAGTTCAAATCGTGTAAGCCGTTCGAACACGCACTGTAGTCTTAAATATTCGAAACCACCCTCAATTATGTTTAAAACACAATCTTCATCTAGTCGTGAGGATGGAGGATTGAGCAAAGAATCGAAAGTGGAAAAGCCCAGGTTCTCTCTTAATCTATATCGGACAATGTATACCAGAGGATAAGCTTATTAGGAATCAAAATAACCATGTTTTACGAACAGGGGTAATGTCCATCTCCATGCTTGTCATTAAGCGTTGCTATAATACCAAAACATTTCAGAATTTGTAGACGCAACCATTTGTTTAGAGAGTGTGAAAACGCTTTATATAACTTTCGTTTCCGATAAAATGATATCGCTGACTTTTTGTTTTTTTAAGAAGAGACTAGTCTTTATAAGTACAGCTAAAAATACCCAAAGGTAATCCAAAATATTAAGGGTCGTATCTGTCAAGAATAGATATCTATAATTATATTGAATTATATTTACGGGCTAAATCCAAGATGTCGACAAACAATGGACGCATCTGTATCGTCCCACTCATCATCACAGACTGTACCCCATGCATTATCATGAAACACTTCAACTCTTCCTTCATGTGATCCAGATCCTCCAACTAGTCGTATCTGTTGAGATTCTATAAAGAAATAATCAAATCCTTAATTCAACCAGATACAGGCACACCAAACCTAAACCATCACATAAACAAATTCCAATAATGATATTTAATACCAGAATATCAATAAGTACACATTACACACATCACATGCGGTAAATACTGACGTGTCAGAAGAACAAGAGAGCGAAATGAGGTTTAACGTCCACTCGACAACAAGTAGGCTATTTCGGGACTAAATCAGAAGAAACCAACAAGCTCAATGCTTCACATTGGATTCCAGGTACGTATGCGTTGAAATTTAGAGAAGGCAATGCAAAATCGCTGCTCATGTTTAGGCGATAAAAAAAAGCGAAATCCCTGCTCATGTTTGGACAAACTTCGCAACCCTCACATTGCACATAGAACACTGCAACAGGTGTTCAAGATGTTTAAATGGCTTCCCAGTAGGGTTTAAAGATAGGTTCCAAGAAAAGTATTTATCGGGTGGTTATTTCCAATAAAAAAAATATGTCAATTTTGGTATATATGGAAAGTAGAGATGTGTCCAATCTTACTAGACAAATACTGGGTTCCCCGACAAACACTCATGGAGCGTATACAGGACAAAAATATAAGGGTTCGCCTAATCGACAGCCCAACGATTAGGAATATTTGCACACGTGAGGTCGAAGGTCACACGCGAAGATTGGGGTTGATAAACTTTATCACCGAAAGTGGATAGTTGATTAGGATTCGATATTTGTAGTAAATAGTCAGCGGTTAAAGACAACATTGTCTTGTGTATGTAATGAATTCTCACTCGACTGCACAATCGTTGCTAAATGTACCGAGATTGCACGTGTAGTGCCAAACAAAATGAACGAAGGTCGCGAGTCGGAGCCGTTGTAAACTCTTATGCTGGTTTAAGAGAGGTCGTTTTAAACTTGTTTTTCTGTTTAAGCTATATGTGAAATGTGCAATTCTATTGCTATGTATCAAACTGAGCCACGGTGGTCAAGTGGGTTAGACGCTGGCTCGCTTGTCTGGAGGTCGCGTGTTGGACCTTTGTATTGGCAGTGAAAGTTCCTCGGCATTTTTCGGTCAGGTTTACTCGTGTCAGTGGTGCAGGAAAGACAATTGTCTAGTCGTTCGGATGAGACGAAAATTGAAGTCCCGTATACACATTGTCAATTGGAATTCGATATAAGAGTAGGCATAGTACTTCTGTCCGGGCAAAATTTCTGTATGGCGTATGTCCGTCAATATTAGCCCAGTAAGATGTTAAATCACATTTCATTTCAGTTTAACCGGACGGGGGTTTGGAATGGCCTAGTGGTCTAGAGTGCCGCGCTTCGACCTCGTTATTTACTAATATCTTATTTTCGACTTGCATTTTGCCTTGTATACCGTCTTGGCGACTTTCGACTTAGTCAATTTTTTGTATTTATTGTTGTTAGTAAGACGGTGTCAACACGCAAACAAAGCCACAATGCAACTCGAAAAGTAGAAATTAAGAAATAAACACAGGTGCTATTATAGCGACCTCGTTATTTCTTAATTTCGACTTTTAGCCTCGGAAGTTGTAGTAGTCTCTACTTTCCAGATCAAACTTGAATACGTACAATCAGGGCTCACATTGGCCTTCGTTTGTTTTCGCCAAAATTGATAAAACATTTTATCCCAAAAAATTATTCACATTTTTGCTCCTCCAACTGGAATATTTAATCTGTAAAAAATGTCTGATAAAAAACCCAAATTACTTACGACAATTTAATTTATTATGTAGGCCTATTATAAAACAATTATCACGTACCGGTATATATACAACGTCCCCGAGACACAAACTAGGTCATTTCGGAAATAACGTATGATTTAATTTCGTTTTATTAATTTGCTTCTGCCTAGAGGTCTTTAGCAGTGGGAGAAACTGGGGAACTCGGAGAAAACCCACGAGGTTGGACAGGCAACCCTACTCCTTGTGAAGTACGACCGTTCAGCCATCCACCCCCATCCCCACACTCATACAGACACACACAAGTGCAAGCGAATTATTGAAATAGTTATTGAATCACATGTTAGTCTCGAAATGATTTAGTGGGCGTCGAGTGCCCCCCCCCGCCCTTCTCTCTCTCTTAAATTTAAGTTTAAAGACCCCTAGGCAGAAGCGAATTATTAAAATAAAATTAAATCATACGTCATTCCCTTGTTTATGCGAGGAATAGAAACCACGCCACTTGAATCAATGAAAGATTTTTTGATATCACATGTACGCGTTAAGCTACTACATCACTGAACGCATGGTATAAGTTGTATATTGTATAATATGTACCAGTACGAGATCTGGCGCAATATAGCCCGGTTGGTGCTGACGTGCCATATCTCATTCATTCATTCCGTAATTGTTTTATAATAGACCTACAAAATAAATTAAATTATCGTAAGTTTGGTTTTTTTTTGGGGGGGGGGGGGGTATCAGACATTTTTTGCTAATTAAATATTCCAGTTGGAGTAAAAAAATGTGAATAATTTTTTGGAATAAAATGTTTTATCCATTTTGGCGAAAACAAACGAAGGCCAGTGTGAGCCCTGATTGTACGTATTCAAGTGTGATCTGGAAAGTAGAGGCTACTACAACTTCCGTGGCGAAAAGTCGAAAATAAGAAATTAAGAAATAACGAGGTCGCTAATAGGGCGTGTGATTATTTCTTAATTACTACTTTTCGAGTTGCATTGTGGCTTGATTTGCGTGTTGTCGCCTTCTTATAGACATCAAAAAATACCAAAATATGACTACACCGATCGTCGCCAAGACGGTGTACATGCTAAAATGCAAGTCGAAAATAAGAATTTAGGAAATAATGACTATTTCTTAATTTCCTATTTTCGCTATACATTATTGCTTGGTAGGTGTGTTCTCGCCTTCTTACAGACATCAAAAAATACAAAAATATGACTACGCCGAAAGTCGCCAAGACGGTGTACAAGCCGAAAGTCGCCAAGAAATTAAGAAATAAGGAAATAACGAGATGTGCTATTATCGCTGTGTATTATTTCTTAATTTCTAATTTTCGAGTTCATTTTGGCTTGTATACCGTGCTGTCGCCTTACATTTTGTCGTAACTTCTACTTTTCTACTTTCTTGTTTTGAAGGGGCGAAAAGTAGAACTTATGAATGGTAGTTATAGGCTTCCATAATTACACATTGAAATATTAAAGTTATTAAAACGGCGGCTTAGTTGGAAAGACCTCATTCGGCTGGAGGTCGCTAGTACGCTCCCAGGCGCGGATCCAGGGGTGGGGGGGCAGGGGGCCGTGCCCCTCCCCCCTCAGCCCCAGTGTTATAGTTAATTTTCATTTGCTTTGCTACTGTTGTAGTTCACATATCTGCTCTTTAATAGATGATATAAACATGTTTTTAGCATTGTCTCCAAACAATCCAACTTTGTAACATATTACCCTTTTCTGCAGTGTGTAACCCCCACCCCCCTCGACAAAATCCTGGATCCGGGCCTGGCTCCCGGTCTTTACCTGGAAAGTTCATCGGGATTTTCCGACGTATTTTCCCCTTGTCAGTGGTTCAGGACGGACGGCCTCACAAGGACAGCTGTCTAGTCGTTCGGATGGGATGACAAACCGAGGTCAAGTGTACGATATAAGAGTAGGCCTTAGCACCATTGTTCGGGCAACATATCCCCCATAGCACACTGTATTGCGTATGCCCATCTTCATTAACCCATTCAGAGCAGAACAGTAGAACGTTAAACCCCATTTCATTTCAAGGTTAGGACAGTGATTAGTATACTAGAATAATTAATTAATCTATACATCGCAATTAAAGTTACATGAATTATTTCTTACCGATTCTCACAGTCGACACCAATAAATTGATGACCGCTATTGTAATATTTGTAATTACCATCTTTAAATCTGCACAGTTGATTATTTTTAACTATCAAAATGATAAACCATGAAAATAAAACCTCTACGATATTTGTCAGGGTTCATTGGTACAGCGATACTATTGGATGAATGTAGCAATTGTAAATCTGATCAGCTACAAAATATAGATTCCATTGGACGAATTACATGTCAATTGTCAAGTATACGTTTTGTATTACAGCCAATCATGCAAGTTAATGTCGTGTGAGTCCATGCATTGATATATCCCGGTTCGTTATCCAGGAGATCTCATGTTCGATCCTGTTGGTTTTGGCCGACAAGTTCCATCGAGATTTTTCGGTGCTGTTGCCGTTTGTCACTTGTTTCGGGAAGATTGTTTGACAACAAGGAGAACGTATTAGAATTCGAGAAAAGTTAGCGTATTGTCACTGCCAGTAACGGTCCGGCATATCAAATAAATGTGGTTGAATTGCTTCGCGTGTATGGTATACAAAACACTGTGTATTATGCTGTTGAATACGACAACCGTTTTTTTTTGTAAATAATGATGCAGAATAACTGAAGCGGCGTGTGTGTGTGGGAGGGGGGGGGGGCTATTAATCTTTTCTAATGTCGTTTCAGAGAAAATAACACGATAAATTCGATTAAACGTGCAGTTGCACCGTATGTTAAATGTTTGTGACTTCTTACTTCCATTTAAACGTAACTGTCCAAACGTAAAACCAGGAAATCATGCACGCTAACCATTCAGCCATCCACCTCTCTACATGTGCTTTAAATAACAAATGGCGTACAGGGAAGTGTATCACTGTGTATCATGTCGTGGTGTTTGATATACGCCTATAAACAGGAAGACTAGGATATGTATTACGGTAGATAAATACACACAAATATTCAACAACTTTAACTTTACAATAATATACAGTCAACTTGCCAATCTTACATTATCTGTACTAAATGAAATTTTGGACTGGCATAATGTATTTTATTGAAAAGTACGTGCAGTATAGTGTCTGTATTTTAAGTTGTTTAATGCTCTAGAGCTAAAGACACTGAGTAATATGTTGAAACAACGCTCGGCTGAAGCCTCGTGCGATTTCAATATATTACTTAATGTCTAGCTCTGTATCATACGGCCTGCCATTGAGTCAACTGGCGTGGTTTCGAATCCCCGGTTGTACGTGGCAAGGCGTAGGCTCGCCTGTCCAACCTCGTGGGTTTTCTCCGGGTACTCCGGTTTCCTCCCACTGCTAAAGACCCCTACGCGCAAGTGAATTATTGAAATAAAATTAAACCATGTTAGCCCTGAAATGACCTAGTATGTGTCGAGTGGACGTTAAACCCCCATCTATCTCTCTCTCTCTCTCTCTCTCTCTCGTTCTCTACCATTAAACCATACATACACCGAATAATAATCTTGCTGGATGTTCTTTCTCAGGTGTCTTCACATAATATACCGAAACACATCCCTTTTAAAGCGTGAATTTCATATTTTCTAAGTAAGTCGAAAAATATTTATTTCTATGTCTTTTGGTTAATAGGTTGTCGACTCACTATTATACAATCATTGGCATTATTTTCCACACTTACAAATCCTTCACATCGGAAATAATAACAGAATTATCTCTTTTTTTCCATTCCCCCATCCCATGCAATAGCTATCTTCAAACTTTTGAAACTATGACTACGGCTGATAATTGAATGCAGGTCAATCCCCGTAATCGGGATAATATTTTAATGAGCTAAGACTCATAAGCCAGATTAAATCTTTGACGAGCGAAGGACGGAGCTGTGGATATCCCATTAGAAACATTAACGCTGACTGGTTAATAAAATGCCGACCTCCCAATACAACCGGTACTACTAATAGAAGTTGTAGTAGTAGTAGTAGTGGTTGTATTAGGATGTCGCGTCAGAAGTCCTACTACTACTAACTACTAACTACTAATTACTAAGTACTAACTACTTCTACAAACTACTACTACTACTAGTACTACTACTACAAGTACTACTACTACTACTAACTACTTCTACACACTACTACTAGATACTGTTACTTCTTCTGGGGATCACGTTTCTATAAGTGAAAGATTGTTTGGGCAGCGGTGCTACGGCCTACTCTTATATCGAATTCCAACTGTCAAGAGATCTTTTACGTGCGCGCCAATGCGTACAAGGGACCTCGATTTTTGTCCCATCTGAACGACTAGACAGCTTTCCGTGTTAGGCCCGCCGTCCTTCACCATTGGCAAGGAGAAACCAGGCCGGAAAATCTGGATGAACTTTCTCGGTCAATGCAGGGACCTAACACCCAAACTCCAGTCTAGCCAACCAATGTCTTACCCACTTAGCCACGTGATATCCTCGACAATAATATCCAGCTTGTACATTATAATCATATATATATATAAACAGGGGGAGGCGCTTGTTTAACACGTGTGCTTTCGATTGCGCAGTCTATCATGGGGTCAACTGGTGAGGTTTCGATTCGCCGGATGTACCTGACAAGGAATATAGTGACCTGTCCAACGGTTTCTCCCTGCTAAAGATCCATGAACAAAAGCGCATTCCTGAAATAAATCTGTATCAGATGTTAATTCCTAAAGGAACCTAGTTCTCTCTCTCCCCTTGTCTCTCTGGGCCAAGGACGGAGCCTTGGGGTACACCAGATGACAAGATGGTATTATAAGATTCCTTTCTAAAAGGTGGTTCAGTATTTAGGATAGCGAATTACTAACCCAGATATATTACTACTCACGTCATGGCGTCCATCTGTTAAAGAGGAGTGATCATCGACAGTTATTATAAACGAATGAATGAAATTGGGTTACGAGTCAGGTTCGGCACCTAATGGACTACTTCAAACAAAAAAATTAATTAATGTTAGAATAAATGAATGAATAGCGGCCTACGTTTCTTCATCTAATGAGATAATGAAACTGAAACTAGAATATGAATATAATATTTACTTTCGCTTTACTTTAACAAACATTCATAGTAATAATTTCGATTGGCAGGTTATTGCTACAGGTAATTAATTGTTTAGTAGATAGGTAATCCGAGTTAACTTGTAATACTATGATCAAACTTTGACTGTGACCTATTATCTGATTACCCAGTATTAGTATATATGAAAGTGAAAGTAAAATATCAATCAAACGTGAGTTCTCACTATTACAATAGAAGCGGGCGCATGAGGTGTTCCCGTTACAACCCTAGACAATAGGGGCGGGTACATTGATGTGTTCCTAGTGCTTGATGATTAATTTACATTAGCAGTATGCGTTGGAAGGCTTTGGTTGACACTCAACGGCAACCTATAAGACATGATCAGAAGTTTAATATTATTGTCTTCCACTTCTCAGATGCAGTAGCATCAAGGCAGACATGATACCATAATGCTTTGCACGATGTGTCTGTCTTCCAGCAAACGAATTGTATGGGTTACATAGCAACAAATGGGTTTGATTATGTTTTGTAGGCGTTTTAAAAACTCGTTTGTATTCCTTCACCATCAATTCATTTGCAATGCTTTGGTTATAATTATTAACTAGAAATTCAACGTTTTACAGCGATGATACGTATTCTGTAAGATGATTGACTGGTCGCCCCACTGCGAACGGAGACAAATAACTAATTTCGTTGCGAATTTTAAGAGACAAAACAGATTTATGAAATCTGTACTCTTATCAAAACGTCCAAATAAAGATGTTATAATACGTTCAATTGCTATTTTGATCTTTTGGATCGATAGATAGTATATTCATAGACTCATTTTTCTAAAAAAAAAAAAAAAAAAAAAAAAAATCTCAGCTTCCATCAAGATCAATATTTATACTTGTATTATCTGCTTATTATTTTTTAGAATTTGCGCACTCCGACTCATTTGCCACTAAGGGTCACATATGTGCTATGTCATATGAAAAGCATGTCTAGAACAGGTGTCCGGGTGAATCCAGACACCCCTGCGGACCACAACAGTATGTACAATTCGTTGGTTTATAAATCGAGCCACGAGGGATGTCGGTATTTCGCTGACTCGGAGTTTCAGGATTGTTCACACTAACCAAAGGATGGTCAAACCGATTAGCCATTTTAAAATGCCCCATGTGATCGAATATTTTTATAAACTGTTTTATGAACATTTTGATACAACCTAAGAGAATTGAATGAAGCCATTCATTATTCAAAAATTATTTATTTCATTTATATATGACCAAATTTGAAAAGAGGCGTTGATAAAATACTGTAATGGTCTATTTATAGTAGTAAAGTATATTGATATCAAATCAATTGGGTCAATTATCACACACTCTAGTATATTGATATCAAATCAATTGGGTTAATTATCACACACCCCAACCGGTGTGAACAAAGAGACAATAGATCAGCAACATAAAATTAGATTTAATTACCGCTGTAAGGTAAATTGCATTGTCGCCAGTCTTCATTATAGTTCACCAATTTCAAGATCATCACCAATTTAGATTTTGGTCCTGATCAAAGAGACAGTGTCAGTTTAAAGAAATGGAAACAGTCACATATATTATCGGCGTTTTTCGTAAAATGTTGCGTCTACTGGTTTTCAGTTCACCCAGGGCTTTCGTTTAAATATCAAGCAGTCAATTTGTTTAGCCATTTGCTGTTTCCAACTATTATAGAAATCACCTCGACATAGTATTTTTTGCGTATTACTTTGCTTTTAACAATGGGCATGATAGTTGGGGGTATATTGGGTTTGAATAAATAACTCCTACACTGGATAGTTGTGGGGATAAATCACTCGTAGTTGTTTCTCCATTTATTCTAGTTACAGTGAACCCTATTGGTTCAAGGTTACATAGGAAAGGGAAGTAACTCCACTTCATGTCATATGGACGCAGTCCCCATTAATTTCCTCGATTAATTCAATGCAAACTACTGGATTCTTTGCCCACTCAAGTTATCGTTGGGCTGAACATTTTTAACTACAGACAGAGAAACAAATAGTTATATCTTAGCACCAAAATTTGCACACGGTTGATCAACAAAATTTTGTAAGATTCACAAACTTGAATGGGCATACTAAAAACATGTAACTATTCGCCTTTAAATCATGAATATTTACCCAAACCTTGCAGAAAATGTTTAATTCGGGTCCCCTTCGTCCATTCTAAACCACAAAATACAAAAGAGAACACGACGGTAGATCACATTTCGACTATGTAAATGCATTTTATGTTAACATTATTGACGGTATTGATATATAAACCGAAAAATATGCTTTTACTTCAGATATATGTAGATGGGTGGGTGTAGGTGTGTATGTATGGTTGTGTATAATTTATATACAACTTTTAATGTGTAAATGTCCTGTGAAATTATTCTTGTAGAATGAAAGTTTAAAGATAGGCTGGCACTGCCAGGCAGGATACGCCCACATTTTCGAAAGATGGACAGAGAACAAGCAATACCGAAAGTGATTTTTCCTACATCTTTAAGTCCTGTATTTCATACTGTATTTGGAGCAGCCATTTAGTTGGTCAGTTCCAGTCTGATATTAATGAAATTCGAAACCGACAATGATTATGGTGTGATGGTACACAACCTAGAAATGTGACTTTTCATCAAAATCGGATAAGAATTGTGACCTGTAGAGAGTCCACAACCATGATATACCATATTTTTACACTATTCGCGTACAAACGGCGACCATTTCGTCCGGCATTTTTGGTACGATTTTCACGAAATTAGAACTCAACCATCCTCATCAAAATCGAATTAAAATTGTGACCTATACAGGCTCCACAATCATGATATATCATTTTTTTAACAGTATTCGCGTACAAACGGCGGCCATTTTGTCTGTCAATTTTGGTCCGATTTTCCCGAAATTCAAACTCAACCTTCCTTACAGTGCAACGGTGATATAATCAAACGTTTTTTTAAATTGGATAATAATTGTGACCTCCAGAGGGACCACAAGCTAAAGAAAGGGGGATTTTGCGTATAACCAGGGGCCATAATTCAGGAAGTTACGATCCGATATGCGCAAATATCGAAAAGAACCAAGATCTTTGGGTTATAACCATGAATTTCAAGTTTCATCAAAATCGAATTAAAATTGTGACCTTTACAGCGTCCACAACCTTGATATACCATTTTTTAACAGTATTCGCGTACAAACGGCGGCCATTTTGTGTGGCAATTTTGGTCTGATTTTCCCGAAATTCGAACTCAACCTTCCTTACGGTGTAGCAGTAATATAATCAAACGTTTTTTTAAATCGGATAATAATTGTGACCTCCAAGCTAAAAAAAAGGCAATTTTGCGTATAATCAGGGGCCATAATTCAGGAAGTTACGTTCCGATATGCGCAAATATCAAAAGGAAGCAAGATCTTTGGGTTATAACCATGAATTTCAAGTTTCATCAAAATCGAATCAAAATTGTGACCTCCACAGGGTCCACAACCTTGATATACCATTTTTTAACAGTATTCGCATACAAACGGCGGCCATTTTGTATGGCAATTTTCGTC
The DNA here is from genome assembly GCA_036850965.1 of Patella caerulea. NCBI lineage: Eukaryota > Metazoa > Mollusca > Gastropoda > Patellidae > Patella > Patella caerulea. The sequence goes on along the minus strand of JAZGQO010000015.1, from coordinate 31,162,950 downwards.
CGATTTTCCCGAAATTCGAACTCAACCTTCCTTACGGTGTAACGGTGATATGATCAAACGTTTTTTTAAATCGAATAATAATTGTGACCTCCAAGCTAAAAAAAGGCGATTTTGCGTATAATCAGGGGCCATAATTCAGGAAGTTACGATCCGATATGCGCAAATATCGAAAGGAAGCAAGATCTTTGGGTTATAACCATGAATGTCAAGTTTCATCAAAATCAAATCAAAATTGTGACCTCCACAGGGTCCACAACCTTGATATACCATTTTTTAACAGTATTCGCGTACAAACGGCGGCCATTTTGTATGTCAATTTTCGTCCGATTTTCCCGAAATTCGAACTCAACCTTCCTTAGGGTGTAACGGTGATATAATCAAACGGTTTTTTAAATCGAATAATAATTGTGACCTCCAGAGGGACCACAAGCTAAAAAGGGTGATTTTTCGGACAATCAGGGGCCATAATTCAGGAAATTACATTCCGATAGCCGCAAATATCGAAAGGAACCAAGATCTTTGGGTTACAAACATGCATGTCAAGTTTCATCAAAATCGGTTCAAAATTGTGACCTCTATAGGGTCCACAAGCTAAAAACGTGATTTTTCGTACAATCAGGGGCCATAATCCATGAAGTTTTGATCCGATACATGCTAATATCGAAAGGAACCGAGATCTTATGGGGATAAACCTATATTTCAAGTTTCGTCAAAATCGGATAAGAATTGTGACCTGTAGAGAGTCCACAAACAAATTGTGGACGGACGGACGTCCGGACGGACGGACGGACGGACGTCCGGACGGACAGGAGCGACGACATAATACGTCCACATGAAAATGTGGGCGTATAAAAATGTATTTTAAACGAAACGAAATAAAAAAAAAGAATGTACTTAACTAAAATATATTTCGTCAATTTTCATTTTTATTAACATATCATATTTATCTATGCATGACCTTTTTAGATTCCTTTTAATTTTAGGGATTAAGGCGTTGTTTAACTTCATTATTCTCAATACGTAATACATAAGATGTCTCGAACAGTTTTATAAAGTGGTTCCCTTTAGAATGAAACACATGATATTGAAAATGAGATTCGGTAACCATTCCCCCCCCCCCACTCCAGCTGCATTAAATAACCAATTTATGTGAGATAGGCATCACCATTTCGGGCACATCAGCAACCATGTTCTTGATTTAAGTACAGGGAAGTGTGATATGGTGTATCGTGTCGTGGTGTTTGATATAATATAGTTTTATTATAGGGCATTCTTCCTCTTTACAATTGCGCACGATTAAATATCATGTAAACGTCCTGGTTGCAGTGATTCATCCTCACGTGCCAGGTTTTTGTAATATATCGGGATAATTGCTATGGTTAGCCACGTGAACTTCTCAGGCATACACATCCCAGTGGACGAGACCATGTCGTATAATGTTAGCTGTTTGAACTAACCTCTCCAACTTACACACTCCAGTGGACGATACTATGTCATATAATGTTAGCTATGTGGTGAATCTCTCAAGCATACACAACCCAGTGAACGACACCATGTCGTATATTGTTAGCTATATGAATCTTTCAAATAAATGAGACGTGGACGTATACCCTTGAACGATGTTGAGATTTGTCGATGTGGATATCAGTAGCCGTATAGACGTAACCTGTCCATTGGGCTTATTTTTTCTTTTACTTTTTTTAAGAACCACTCCCATACATTATATTAAAGATATATTATGAGAGATTAGATACACAGCTGACAGTTCCCACTATAATAGGTATAAACTAGATAATGTAAAGGCAATTTGCTGAAAATTTAAGTCACTTCACTCTGATCATGCCTAACATCGATCATCAGTAGTAAAGTCGGTACAATAAACATAACGCTAACGCTACAATATACGTCCACATTCCTGCTTTGATTGATATGATACTTTGTCAAGAAGGCTAGGCGTTTGGTTTGTTTAGCGTTGAGGGTCGTGCACCAACATTAATAGTTACCGTCCTTAGAGTATAAGGAATAACTATACCAAGATAATCCATTCAGAATTGTGCCTTCCTAACACTAAAGACAAAAAGTGGGCGTGGCTCTGCCCCTGGGGGTCGGGACATTCATCAAAATCAATAGTGGACGCCCTCAGGCTATAAGGAATACATAAACCAAGTACCAAGCTGATTCATTCAGAATTGCGGCCTGTAAACGACAAACACAAAAATTGGTCGTGTCTTGCCTGTGTGAGTCGGGACATGCAGTTGACGTCCTTAGGCTATATGGAATACATATCCCAAGTTTAAAGACGATCCATTAAGAATCGTGGCCTGTAGACAACACACATAGACACGAAGTGAAAATGGGCATGACTCTGCCCCTGGGGGTTAGAAAATCACCAAAAACAATAGGGGTCATCTTTATGCAGCCTGTAGACGACAGACAAACAAATACACGAAATGGGTGTGCTGTCCCATGGGGGTCGGGCATGCACCCAAAACAAAAGGGGTCATCCTTAGGGTATAAGGAATAAGTATTTTAAGTTTCAAGATGACCGATTAAGAATTATGGCCTGTAGGCGACACACAAAAAGAAAATGGGCGTGACTCTGCCCCTGGGGGTTTGGCATGCACCCCAAATGATAGAAATGTTCCTTAGGGTACAAAGAATAATCATTCAAAGTTTCAAGATGATACGTTAAGAAATGTGGCTTGTAGACGACAAACAAATAAATACAAGGAATGGGCGTGGCTCTGCCATTGGGGGTCGGGCATGCACCAAAAAACAATACGGATCATCCTTAGGGTAAGTATACAAAGTTTTAAGAAAATACAGTTAGAATTGCGGCTTCTAGGCGACACAGAGACACACAAAAAGAAAATGGGCGTGGCTCTTCCCCTGGGGGGTTGGGCATGCACCCCAAACGATAGGGATCATCCTTAGAGTATAAAGAGTAAGTATACAAAGTTTTAAAGAAAATCCAATAAGAATTGTCTCCTGTAGGCGACACAAAGACACACGATAAGAAAATGGGTGTGGCTCTGTCCCAGGGGGTTGGGCATGCACCCCAAATGATAGGGATGTTCCTTAGGGTACAAAGAATGTGTATGCTAAGTTTCAAAATTATAAGTTAAGAAATGTGGCCTGTAGACGACAAACAAATACATACTAGAAATGGGCGTGGCTCTGTCCCTGGGGGTCGGGCATGCACCAAAAACAATAGAGATCTTCCTTAGGGTATAAGGAATACGTATACCAAGTTTGAAGAAAATCCAGTAAGAATTGCGCCCTGTAGGCGACACAAAGACACACGAAAAGAAAATGGGCCTAAAGAAAGGCCTGCAATAGAAAGATTTAGCGCTTGCATAATGGGTTTTTTTTTGCCTTGGGATGATGAGTAGAATAGCGCGTGTAAGGTAGTAGTCGGACCCAACAAAACGAATTTATCTCATCTCACTTCCTCCTTGGGAGTGTATTTTATTGAAAATGGTGGCATGATATATGAAATGGGTTTAATTGTAGATTACCTTATTAATGAACGTGTTTCGTTTCATCTTGGGGGAGGGTGGGGGTATGACCAAATGGTTATCGCGTGCGTTTTGTATCATAAGGTCTGTCATTGATTCAACAGGCGGGGTTTCGGTTTCCCCTGGTTACGCGCATCGAATCACCGAAATAAAATTGAACTATAATATGTTAGTCCCAAAATGGCTTAGTTTGTGTCGAGTGGACGTTGAACCCAACTCTTCCAGGGCCGGCGGAAGCAATTCTCGATTGGGGGGGTGGTACCATCTAAGGACCTTAGGCGAGGGTGCAGGGGCCTCCTAGGCCCCGGAAGCTCTTGGGGATCTAGGTCGTCGAAGACGCTTCCTGAGCGATTTCTGGCTAATAAAATTAGCAATGAAGTGAAATTTTATTTCTTTTTTAACTCCCGTGCCGTAAGAACACAAGCCATTGTGGTTTAATTCTGTGACAATTGTCACAATTTTTATCCCATGTATGTTTATTACCGAAAGATCTCGGCTCCTTTCGATATTGATATATAAGGCCACCACTTCCTGGATTATAGCACGAACAATCACATTTTAGCTTGTGGATCTTGTAGAATTAACAGTTCTTCTTTGATTGTAAAAACCGTTCAATTATATTAGGTCACAATTACTGTGTCGGTAATCTATGGAAGACCAAACGACTCTTCTTTTAGTCTTCTTAATCCTTATTTCTTAATTCATAGTCCTTAATTCTTACTTCTTCATTTGTTGTCTTAGTTCGATATTTGTAAACTAAAATTAACATTGGTTTCTTCAAATCAATATTTCTTTTACAAATCAGACATTTGTCATATCAGATTTGTAAAATGTATTTTAATTGTATTTTCAATATAAACATAAAATTTACTTTAGAAAATAAAAAAAATAGCCTACATTTACATTTCATCAGCGAAATGCAACGAAAAACAAATCTGGAACAACAAATTTCTAAATACAAATCTCCAAATACAAACTTTGCAAAACATTTCTTCAAAAGCATTTCCCCAAAAATATTTCTTCAATAACATTTCTCCAAAAACCAATAACATTTCTCCAAAAACATATCTCGAAATCCATCGAACCGGAACATTATGACGACATGAGCCAAAATCGACCTGGCGTACAATAAGTCACCACATAATAAAATATTGGCAGGCTGATCTCTAGATTCTGTCCCATAGACTTCCATTTCTGGTCCTCTCGATTACAAGAATTTGTCCCCCAAAATGACCACAAATGCCAGGATATTGATTCAATTTTTCAAATTGTTCTCAGGTTGTGTTCCCTAAACGCTCATCATGAAATGTGCAATGTTTAAACTATTGAGTATCTGGAATGTTATCACCCGCCCACTCAAAAAGACTTTGAACATGACATGGTTTGGTAATTTCGACGAAACAATTATTTGACTCGATCCGCTCGGCTGGAGTGTTACGCATAACAAAAGGTAAATTGTCTTTCATAAACGTTCATTGTGAAATGTGCCATGTTAATATAGTTGCGTTACCAAACTGTTACCCCTCCCCCAAATCCCACCCAAATGACGTGTGCAAGTTACCATATAAAACACTCAGATAATATGCAGTCCGCGCCCTTTATCATTTAATAAACGTGAGAAAGTGTATCTTTATTCACCAAGCTTGTCTTCCTTTTCTTACACTCCTTTGTAGGAAATATTTGGTGCTTCAACGATTATGGATTATTCATAGTAACACATACTTGGCAATAAGAATGTCACAAACATGTAACATATAATAAATTGCGCTCATTAGTCAAATTCGTCGTGTATTTGGTCCCGGAGAAGTCACTAGAACCAGTCAAAAATCATTTGGATAGCTACGCTCGGCTTTGTATTGTGTCGTATCATAAATTCTATCAAATGGTTGTCGGGGTTTTGCAATTTGCATGCCATCTAAAGCTGACTACGTACGCCTTCGTTGGAAGCCCCCCATAGCACATTAGATAGGATAGCATTCCGCATTCCTTTACTTTGAAAAACCGTTCGTCCCCCACCTGTAACATAGGGAAAACGGGCCGGAAAACCCCGATGAACTTTCAGGGCCGACACCGGGATCGAACTAATTTCTTACTCAAGCGGGGATATATAAACGCATGAACTAGAACCGGAATGAACAGAAAACAACAGGCGCGGATCCAGTAGGGGGGGGGGGGCACCCGGTGCACGCCACCTCTATTTTTGAGGTGTCAAACAACTTTTAGCTCCATATATTCTCGCGAGAAAGGAGAACGAAAATAGTTTAGGTTGGAAATCGTAATTTACAGTACTAGTACGAAATTAGTCCTTGTGGGCATTTTTTACACTCAAAAATCACGGTCCCGGGCTTCGCACTCACAAGCTGGTGCAGCACGCCCCCTCTTTCTCAAAATCCTGGATCCGCCCCTGAACAACTATGGATTTTTAATTGTGTGTTCGTTAATGTATTATGGACATGTATTTTCAGAAACGCGCGGAAATACATACATGTACATTAGTGGCTGTAATGAAAAACGTATCATTAACTATTGACACGCAATTCACAATTACAAACAGCATTCTTCCGCTCCCTATTCTAAAAAAGTAGGGGATATTTGATTTTGGGGGCATAATACTAAAATATGCAAATGACTACGAAAAAATTCCAGTTACATGTGACGCCCAAACGCACCAATAGCTACCGCATGGAATGCAGGTGATGCTTGGGATCATCATGGAGGTCCAACCCAAGATTTGCACGACTCTGACTTTGAATGTTACAGTCATTGTGGCATCGAATTCCAGGGTGGAAACATCAGTTTAATTGTTTTTGTGACCAGAAAACAAATTTTGATATGCGTCGGCTTACCCAAAATGAAAGGTTACGTGCCCTTGGCATGCTACAGATCGGCACAACACAGGCGATTGTAGCGCGAACGATGAATGTTTCTCAGTCTGTCATAAGCAGGCTGTGGTCCAGATACCGTGATACACAATCTGTACAGGACAGACCACGCTCATGTCGACCAAGGGCGACAACTCAAGCCCAGGATCGATTTATCCGTACCTTGGCCTTGAGAAATCGTGTCATCACAGCAAATCAGATCAGCGCTCGTCTTCAAACAGACACTGGTGTGAGAGTGAGTGGCCAGACGATTCGGAATCGACTGCATAGGGGTCACCTTCGCGCCCGAGGTCCTCGCGTGATCCCTTGTTTGAGTTGGTACTGCGAGACAGGATAGTGTCACAGTCCCACAACGTGAAGCGCGAAGAAAAGCCCCAGACGTCATTGTCCCATCTGTGACACCGTAGTGTAACATAGCGTCTTTTGATCCATCTCCACACACTCAAGAGTTTCTTTGTAAGATATTTATGGCTTCAATCCACAGGTGGTCAAATCATTCTCTAAACATACCGAAAGCCTTCACTGTCCAAAATGGCGACAGTATAAACAATGCATTCATGGTATTAATTCGGAAATTTTCGTTATTTGACGGAAACTATCGAGCAGTTGGATATGCGCTATATAACTGTATGTTCCTTTTAACACTGGTCATTATATATTAAAAATGCATTAGTTAGGATTTAAATAAATAGTTAACCGATCTTGATAAAATTGTAAAATATACTGAGCGCCATATAAAACGCAGCGCTTAGTTTTTCGTATAACAAAATGATCCCGTAAACATATCTTATTTATTTTCCTTCTTATTGTGAACAATATTCAAATGGGAACACATCAATAACAACACATTTGTACACTAATGGATGTTTAATTTGTAATCAACGTTACAAAGTCAGAGGTGTCAAAACCAAAAGTACGACACAGACGGTTAATTCCATGCTACGTCGCTGCACAGGGTGTGTAAGAGCCAGTGGAGGACACACGCTCCACTGACATCTGTGTCGTACTCAGTATATTAAAAATACATTAGTTAAGATTTAAATAGATGATAAAAAAGAACATATTGAAAATCTTAGTAAAATTAGTTTAGTCTAATCGATATTATCAGTGTTGGAAGTTTGGACCAGAAATAGGCATCAACAATCCCCGCACCGCTTCCGAGAATTGTCGATTGCTTGATTGACAGACATACCGCCCACTTATTCTGGAATATAAAGTAACATTCTCCATGACTACGATACCCTTGGTTTCCAGTCCTTTCATTGGCAGTCTCTGGTAGGGACGAAAGGTAAATATTAGCTTGGTCACCCAATTAATTATTACATGGAGGACTATTTAAATCTAAGGTGCATCCAAGCCAACCGAGGGTCTACATTGTAAAAGTCTAATTGATCCTTTCTATAACACTTGAAGCCTACAGAAAGAGTAGAATTCTCAATTTGTGTTAATAATTAGCCTGTAAATTTGGCGAAACAAATCCCAACGCCTAGCCCATGACATCAGGCATTCGGTAAACCAATAAAACGCTTTGATTTTTCTAGTATGATACCCACAATTCCGTGCATCGGACGCCAAGAACTCGCTTCAACAGACTGTTTCATTGATTAATTCCTCACATCAACCATAACGCGGGTTATATAACAACTCTTCTAGATCCTAGGGTAGTAATGACAATCTGAACTATCATAGACGTACGGGCTCGATGACAGTTAGGGGGGGGGGGGGGGGCAGAACCCGAAATGCCCGAAAAAAGTTCGGGTTTACAAACAGTGGCGCCGGTCTTCCTCGAGAGGCGAAGGATCGGAGCTTACCATGTATGGACCCCCCCCCCCAGAAAAGTTTTGAATATTTGATGGTTACAAACACGGTTTCCTGCTAATTCAGCACGTGAACAAAGCAACTGCAAAGTGGACTAATATGGCCCAATTAATGTGGCCGACTCAAATTCCAATAAAGCGTTTACAGTCTACGTAGACAGGACCGTTGTGAGAAAATTTTGAAAATCTAACTGCCGCAACTGCGTTTTCCTGCTATTCCATGTATAGACACACACATCCCCTCCGAAGAAATGTTTTAAATATTTGATGGCTGCAAACACATTTTCCTGCTATTTCAGCCCGTGAACAAAGCAACTTCAAAGTGGTCTAATATAGTCTAATTAAGGTGGCTGACTCGAATTCAAATCAATCGTTTACAGTCCACGAAGACGTGACCGTTGGGGGGAAAATTTAACTGCCGCAAACGCATTTTTCCGGGTACTCCTGGTTGTGAATACGGCAACTTCAATGTGGTCGAATATAGCCTACATGGCTGACCCGAATTCCAAACAACCAATCAATCGGCGCTGGGTTTGGGGGCCTCACCCTACCGGAGAAAATTTTGAAAATTTAACCACCGCAAATGCGTTCTCTGCTTTTCTAGCCAGTGTAAGCAACTAAAAAAGTATGCAATGGTTTTGTTATAACCGAAATCTGACTCGGAATTCCAACCATCCAGACTGTTACAGCTGCATTCACAAATAATAATCGGTGCCCGAAAAAATGTAGAGTGGATCTAGACAAAATGTTGTAATCTTTAGTCAGCTCAGTACAAATTCGTGGTATTTAATTAAAAGAAAAGTAAAATTACTGTTTTATTAGGGCTCGGTGACAGTTAAGGAAGAAATGCCCGGACAATTTTCATGTTTACAGACAGCAGTGCCGATTTTCTTCGCGAGGCGAGGAAGCGGGGCTGACTTTGTATGGACCTAATGAAAATTTTGGCTCATTTGACGACCGCAAACGCGTTTTACTGCTATTTCAGCCCGTAAAATTTGTGTTTTATTAGATTTCGGGCACTTTAATTTGCCAAGTAGATGAAATAATGTTTGTTTTTTTCACTTTACCCCTCTGCCCGAAAAATCAGCCTCCTATGTGAACTATAAAAAACGAAACGAAATAAGATCTATGTTTTATTCAGATTGAATTAAAAAGAATAGATAACAATATTTTTATCATAATGCTATAAATTTCATAAAATTATTCTATTAATAACGCTGGTAGAAAAGAGATATAGGAAATAATATTGATTGATTTTACCTCCTTGTTTTCTCGGGAAAAAATGAAATATGACATACGAATAAAAGTGAATTATTCTAGATTATATTCAAGCAATCTAGAAAAATAAAACAACATTTTAAAAAAGTTAGTTAGCTGTTTCCCTCTCCTTTTATGAGAATTGATATCATCCGTGTTCTAGAACATATAAGCATACCGCGCCGCTTGCACTACATTCATCATGCCTTATATATAGGTATATTAAGTTTGATCAACCCCCAAAGTGGAACTCAAATGAAATTGGGTTTAACGTCCTACTCCGACTGCCAAGGGATCATTTACGTGTACAGTAATGTGTACAGGAGACTCAGTTTTACGCTCAATACAGACGTACCATGAGCAGTATTCTCACAATAGCGTTTCGAAAACGTTATTTGAACGTAATTTGTCGATCTAGGTGATTAGAATTAAGAAGAGCTAAATAATATAAATGCGAAAGTATAACAAAATTCAACCGCATTCAACCAAAATTATAGATATTGCACTTGCCGACAATAATAATACATATATAAACACACTGATGATTACCGCCGTTTTATACATGATTGACCAACTGATAAAAATGTAATCTTAGAACAATTGAACACTTGAATAATATTGGACGTATATATTTAGTTGTAACGCGGACAGGGGATCTTCCTTTGTTCTTTTCGTTCAATAAGCAGATTGTTTTACCTCTACTAAACTCACTTGGGGGTAACTGTGCAATAACTAGACATTTTCGGTATTATTGAACATTTTTGCTGGTTTACGCTAGTTTTAGTAGAAATCATATAGAGAAGTGGGGTGGGGTTTCCGTGCAATAACAACGAGCATGTTGAGCAGGCGTCAGTATTACGAGTCATTTATATCACGCTTCATTCCTTACCTGGTTTAACATCTCGACCTGCGGTCTCGTGTTAAAACTGTTAACTCATGAGAGCCGTGCTATAAATATAACTTCAACCAATCCAATTCTTAGTGTATGCCAGAATAAATAATTCTATTATTCGCTTACGGACAAATGTAGATGTCAAAAATCAGAGACAAACTAGGTAATTTTGGGACTAACATATGGTTTCAATTTTGTTTCAATAATTCGCTTGCGCGCAGGGGTTTTTAGCAATTGGAAGAAACCGGGGGACCCGGAGAAAACCCACAAGACTGAACAGGCGACCCTACTCCTTGTCAAGTACAACCGAGGATTTGAAACGACACTAGTTGACTCAATGACAGGTTTTATGATTCGGCCATCCCACTACCTAGATGTCAAAAGAGGAAAGGTACATTATAAATTGAGTTTGAAATAGACTGTAGTATGACGACAATGGCAAGATGTGATTTTACAAGACTTTGTATTCTTTTCTGATAGCTTTACCCAAACAACAGGCTAATATAATACCAACAATCTGTAAGAGAAACAACATGTTATATATACCTATGTTATAGAGTGAATGAATAATCTGGATTAATTTATTCTTTAAATCTGCATAGTCTAATTAGAAATTTGGTAGAAATTCTCTAACCGGACAGGCAGAAATGGGGTTTAACGTCCACTCGACACAAACTATGTCATTTCGGAACTACACACGGTTCAATTTTATTTCAATAATTCGATTGTGCCCAGGGGTCTTTAGCGGTGGGAAGAACCCGGAGGTGGTTGGGCAGGCGACCCACTCCTTGTCACGTTCAACCGGAGACTCGAAACCACGACAGTTGACTTAATCACAAACCTTAAGATACAGCGCGCACACGCTCATCAGGCGGTCACACCCGCCACCCGTTTTTTGAAGACGCACAAAACAACGAGGTAGGGCTATGTCCAGTAATTATTATACCAGTCCAAAATTACGTCGTTTTAATTCACACATTCATATTGAAATACTCTTTTAACAGGGTTGGAGATTAAGAGAATTGTGAGCTTTTCTCATAAATTAACCCATTGTTTAACCTTAATTTCATAACTTGACAGAGTTACCTTGAGTGATTAAGACAGACAGTTAATCGGCAGGGTAATTGAGTGAAGTCTCTGAGGCAGAACTATTGCTAGATTGAAACAATAGGCTGGCTAATCCAATTAAGGCTGGCAGGTTAATTGGGATTGAGCTGTGACGCTTAAGTTAATCCGTAAAGCTGACCAATCGTAGGCTAATACACATTCCATGCCATGGAAACCTCAACTGTAGTTTGGGACACACGAATTGGGTATATAAGTTCATGTTGCCTCTGAGATTCTCATAATATACTTTACCAACGATTGAAACAACTGTCTTCTTGTTATTTAAGGTGAGCGACCGTCAATGTATTATTTCTACTTGTTCTCATTAGTTTTCTATTGTGATAATTGAACTTATGTGTTTATTAGTTTACTATAGTTTATCACCCAATATCTTATTTGACAGTAGATATCGCTTGTATGATAAATTACATAATCTACTGCGATATCTCCTTAGGAGATATCGCTTTACATGAATTTGATTGGTCAATCAGAAAGGAACTACTTTCTTTTATTTTAAAGAAACCACTTATTTTAAATAAAAAGTGACTTTTTTTTTTGTTAAAAAGAAACTGTTTTTATTTAATTGACTTTGAAGGAAATACTGGGTCAATATATAGGACTTTGCAATAGCTAAACTGCAGTCAAAAAACTGATGTATCACTACGCAGTAATGAAATTAGGTCCAGTAAAGGTGAAATTTATACCAAAGAATTATATTTATTTATTTCTGAATGTAAGAAAGGATTGGGTGATAAATAAAATCTCCAACTCGTGTTTTTTGATATCAAAAATATCAACACTCGTTGATAAAGTAAAAAAAACTCGGCAGAGCCTCGTTTTTTTTACATTATCAACTTGTGTTGATATTTTTTGATATCAAAAAACACTCATAGGAGATTCTCTATTTATCCAATTTTAGATATTAATTATTGCATTCTAGTTCGAATGTTGTGATAAGTATGCACGTTTTATTTATTCTACAAAAGCAATTAAATCGATATTATCGATGCCGTAGAAGAATCCACAACGCTTTGCATATAGGCTTGTGTTGCAAGTAATAGTTAACGTCATATTTTAATAATACATAGCGTCGACATTTCAGTTCATTATTATTATTTGTCGACCCAACCATGCATGACGTAATATAGCAAGACATGTAAATAGTGCCTCGTCACAGGCCGTAGACTGGAATAGCAAGACCGCTTTTATAGCGCTTGATATCCGTGTCTACGTATAAGCGAGTATCCCAAATAATTGCTTAAATCACCCAATTATATCTTTAACCCCCAATTTATAATAACTCCTTGTTTATCTAGTTATACATATATTTCTATTGCTCTTTTGTTATTTGTACTTATAATATGTTACATAATATACTTTACCAACGATTGAAACAACTGTCTTCTTGTTATTTAAGTTAATTGAGAAACCCAAAGAAACCCCAAAAAAACAGACTTTCACACTGTGAAGAAAACTTAACTTTGATAATATACCTGAACGATAACCAGAGCAATAATAACTCCTATAACTATTAGTGACTCATCCTTTAACAGGTTTGATAATGCGGTTGCACAACCCTGTATACAAACATAATAATGATTACAGAATATAAACGCAATATATACGTATATACATAATGCTGATTACAAACCATTAAAGGGCATGTAACTAACAGGCAAAGAAAAATCTTATCAAATGTTGTTAAAAAAAACTCATTTACGAGGACATGATAACAGACTACACCCTAAAACAGCAAAGCTCATTCCCCGATGAATAATTAGAAATTTAAACCTTACAAATGTCACCAGACAAACCATGCTCTTTCAGGCAGTGTAGGAGCGCCCTCTGTTTCATCTAAACAGAGTTATCTCCCCTGCATCATTCCCCGTAAAGCCCATTTAACGCTCTTGCATAAATGTCACTTTTTTTGAATATTGAACGTAAGGTTAAGTTTCAATCCTAAGCTTCACAAATACTATAAATCGAGAGGTTTAATTACTTTTTTTTTTTTGGGGGGGGGGGCGAGAACTTTCAAATTCAACTAAAATATAGGTTACCTGAATATAGAAGTCTGTTTTACTAAGTGTCTGTGTTCTGTTTTCACATTGGGTACTATCTTCAACAATACAGCATGATGTCGGAACGAGTTTAGGTGTTAATATAGTATACCAGTCACTGTAGGTGTTCGCACCACAACACTCCAACTGAACATAAATAAAGTTACTTTACTTTAAACCTTCAGACAGTGAATTTAGATAATAAACTTTAAAAATTTTTTACTAATAATATATTAATTTTTCACTCCAGTCATGTCAACATACAAGCGGTCATTGGTTTACCTTCAACAAAGTTTATCATTGGTTGATGTTGTATTGATGCTTTTATTATGTCCTATCCAGCACTTATAGCTGAGTCACCTTCTGCTGTTTATACCCCCGTCAGAACGCGTGGCGTCCTCACAGCGACCTCGGTCTCGGGTCGCAACAATATCGCCATAAGTCCAGTACGCGTGATGGAAACGCGTACGTTTGAGCATGTTCAAAGCAAACTCGAAGGTACTACGATAAAACCTGGAAAGCTTGGTACCATCTCCATGAACCGGGTACACGCGTTGCAAAGACGATGCCAAATTTGTAACACCTTCAGCGGCGACTTCATGGCGTCTTCGTCACGAACCTCGCCTTTCTGCCACGACCCCACCAAGCATTCCATGTCCTTATGGCGTTGTCATGGCGATGATACAATGCTTTTATCACTGTTGCATAGTGGCACCACGTCCTCACGGGGCTCCCAATGCGCAAATGTCAGCGTTTATGGAGTTCTTAATACGACAATGGCGCGGTTACCACGCTTGCATTACGCTCCTATGGCGACCTTGCTTTTCATGTGTGTCTTGCTATAAAAAAAGGGCGATTCAAAGTTCATACATCAGTGTGCATGTCGTATTTATCGTGTTGTTCAAAACCATGGCAGTAGATATCCGGAGCCTTCTAATACTACAACAGTTTGTGAAGTAACATACAGACGATGATGCTGCAGCAGTAAACCTCGTCAGACAGTGAAGAAGCCGGTGGGCAAGGAGTAGGGGGCAAGATGTTGGATTAGACCATGGCTGGGTGATGTCCGAAGATCTCAGTTTGAGCATTTCAATCGCGTCTTGTCAGAGTTCAGACGCGAAGATCATCCATTTTCCCACAGCTTTCTCAGAATTCCACCAAATATGTTTGATGGGTTGCTCGCCAGACATGCCGCAAGAAGGATACCAATCACATAAAGCTTGTGGTCCCCTGTGCGCCATCTGGTGACACACACGTGAATATGAAGCTTGACTTGGGAATCCCATCGAATACGCTGTCTGTCGTTGTGAAGGAAGTCTGCCAATCACAGTAGATCAGTACAATGATGAAGTGATCAAGTGTCCTACCACTCCCGCAGAATGTTCCGTTTACCAACTCCTTAACCAGTTGGCCATACCTGGTCCGGGTAGACAGGTACCGTGCCGTGATGTTCAAAATAGTTTCGCCCAGTAATGGCACTTGCTCTATATACAAGCTTTTAAGTCCCCGTAATCGCGTGGTAGAGATGCACATGCAGTCACGATATACCTAGAAGAAGCCCATTAGCGTGGCTAGAGCGCCGCGGATTTGCCTATGATCGCCGTTGCCAAGCCAATAGATTATAGTATAGAAACGACATAGGTCGTGACGGGCGCGTCGTGAAAGCGCGGTATAATCGCACAGATCATGGGAGGAACACGGCGTTTTTCAAGTTCGTAGGTTGTACTTGTTGGGGAATTTTTTCGCGTTGTGTTCACGAACTTTTGTATTTTCTGGTCGCCAAATTATTATTATTATTACAGCATATTAATTATAGTGCGCACATTCATATAATTTTTTCACGTCGTGTATTTTCTGGTCGCCAAATTATTATTATTATTATAGCATATTTATAGTGCGCCCATTCATATAACATGTTCAGGGGCCCTTTATAAAGTGACACTGTGATCATAAATACCTTATAAGATGGGGACCTGTTAACGATTGTATACATAGTCGATATTTAACAAGTATTGTGTAAATTATATAACACATGAATTAAGTTGTCACATTTCTTAGTTAAAGTAACACGTTTAGCTGCAATATTCTGTACTTTTGGCAATTAATCTATAAACATTAAAGGTAAACCAACTAAACGTGAATTAAAGTTAACTCATCGAGTAGTGATCATAGAATCAACAAGTGACCTCTATGGTTACAAATTTACGTATTTTAACTATATTTCTGATATTAAAATAGCACAATTTAAAAATATTATTTACCTGAGCTACCATAAGCATAAAACTATCAAAGATTGCGCCAATATTAGGAGCAGAATAAGATGAGCGGAGGCCATAGTAAGGACGCAACCCAGGTTTGACGGTAGCATTGCCACAATGATGAATGTTAATATCTTTGCCGTGTGGTAAATTATCATATAGGGCTATGATACCATTAATACTAAGGCTACACAATTATTATTAATATTAACAATTGTGACAGGTTGGTGATTGGAACAGAGGTGTCATTTCGTGCTAAATACCCAATCAAGCATGTCCATTATGCTGAAACTTGGGTAATTTATACTTATTCTGGCTAATGAAGCGGATATTCTGCATGTTAGTGTGATCGGAATAACTCTTCCTGAGATACGACTCAACCAATTGGCGCATTTGTCTTTGTTTTCCACGTGTTACAGAGATGAAATTTGCTGACAAATTTAGCTATAGATGTTTTCTACACAATATTACAAAATCGGGAATATAATATTGTTTTATTAGACTGAAAGATCAACCCAACAAGCATATTGACAAGAGGAAACCACGCGACACCCATACTTTCTTTGTTAATACATATTAAAAGATTAACGTTTAAAGCTAACCTGTTGTTGTAGTTTATCCAGGGCCTCCGTTAGACCGCCTGCTTCTTTCTTTCCATAATAAGACATGGCTTTCATCAATAATTTAGCACTTTTTGTTTGCACCTAGACATAAAAGGGAATTTCAATTTTACATCATCACCCCGCCCCCCTTTGTTAGTGAAACATGAATTACGATCTCCCAATTATCAATAACTATCGATTCTTGTCGGTACGTCATAAATTAAGATTGGAAGTAATATAGCTGTAAGAACGACATGATGAAATCATAGTGATCTGAATCATTTCGGGTTTTATTGCTTGATAACGATAAGAAGACACTTGTCGAAACGTCGTTAATAAAAATCTAGTGATTGATATTCCATTAAAATTATGTTTTGTTGAATTATTTTTAGTATGCTGTGAAAAGACAAGTGCCCCCACCACACACACACCTCCCGCCCCGCATGTGGTTGCAATAAAATCTGTCATGTGAAGTTTCGACGACGTTTTTGATAGTTTTGAGTGACGCAAAGCACTTATCTTTCATTTCTTTTTTTAAACTCGTAATGTAAGCGAATGCATACGAGAATAAATACTTTTGTAATATAGCATGAACGGTACAATTTCAACTTTAAACGTATATGAAAAAAAAAAGGTGAGACCGAGTAATTTAAACCTATTGCAGAATTTTCATGGTCAGAAAACACTTATTATAACATGAGTAAAATTGAGAACTACGAATAGGAATTCATGCTATTTATCAATGATTTGGCAAAAACCTATACAATCTGATTTAAAGTACAGGGCCCTGTTTCACGAAATTGTAACTTAAGATAATATCCAATTTTAGTAGATACGTCAATTTTGATTGGCTAAGCACTGAAATCAATCTAATATTATCCAATCAAATTACTAAAATTGGGATCTTATCTTAGTTCAAATTTCGTGAAATAGGCCCCAGGTCTATATCTCGTTTCGTTTGGGGTTTTTTATTCTTTCGATGGCCTTCACAACATGAAGATCTGATCAGTTGAAGCAATAGGTCACGTCAGGGGTCGAAAGACCGACATTTCATTAACCAATCAGCATTGATGTTAATAGTGGATTACCCACAGTTTGGTGCAAAACACACCTAAAACTCGCCCTACCAGACGGTTTCATTGGCTTATCCCTGGCACCACTCAGAACACGTCAATGATAACAACTCTTGTTTTGGTAAATATACATAAATTAGCAAAGAAATGTCCTCGTATTTTTATCAAGCATCAGGTCACGCTCACACGCAAGTGTTAATGAGGCGTTTCTGTTTCATTACTGAAAGAGAGAGAGAGAGAGAAATGAGGTTTAACGTCCTCTCGACACAAACTAGGTCATTTCGGAACTAACATATGGGTTGATGTTATTTCAATAATACCCTTGCACGTAGGGTCTTTAACAGTTAGAGGAAACCGTGGTACTCGGAGAACACCCACGAAATTGGACAGGCGACCCAACTCCTTGTCACGTACAATCGAGGAATTGAAACCTCGCCAGTTGACTCAATGACTGGCTTTGTGATACAGCGCGCATGCGCTTTTTTTCTTGAAGATATATTAATTCACATATAATAGATTCGGCCATCCAACCAACCGTCATTAAAGAAGCAGTAACAATGTTTTACAAATTGGAGATTTGAAAAACTGGCGCATATTGTGAGAGCCAATCAAAGCAATCATATTCATACATATATTAAGTATTTGGAATTTTTCCATTTCTCTTTAAGCACTGTCTGAATTATTGAATAGTCAAAATTAAAATTTGATCTTATTTCAATGTGAAATCCATCATTTTATAGGGAAATAGATTGGACCTACCTCACCTCTATAAACAATAAATGATGTAGCAGGAGCAGCTATTTGAATAATGATGATAACACCCATTAAAACCGCAAACTGAAAAACAATATCTTATTGGTAAATACATTAATGCTGAATGGTTTTGTGTGTTTGTTCTTTTTTTAAATTAAAGAATATACCTGTATCCTCAAATCCGTTAAGTGAAAGAACCCGAACCACTTTTTGTCTACCCATAACTAGAAAGAATGTCTGAAGACCTGATCAACTGACAAACCCTATATTGTTTCAAAATGCACTAAATCCTGCACGCGACCTACAAAAATTGAAGACAAACTTAAAAATAAATTTGTTACCGTCATAATACAGCGGTAGTTCTCTTTCAGTGCACCATAACATCCGAAAGTTGTGACAATAAATATGAAAACACCGACGACTATTAGTACTGTTCCTGGTCCAGGAAGCTGATTCCCAAAGAAATCAAAGTACTCGGCATGTTGGACCTGTATGTAGATACCGAAACCAATCAGACCACATGCTGCTAGCTGAAATTATAAATATACATAAAAAATAAATCAGATGATCGTTTCGAAAATGGTACATAATGTATCTCGATTTTTCTAAACATTACGTTAACACAGTTCTATCAAGTTTTATCGTGTTTCATTAAAATTGGGGGGAGGGGTGTCATTGCGCTAATTGGGTAAGTCGCTCGCTAGCTACCCTTGACGTCCGGTTGTTTGATCCCTGCATTGGCCGAGAAAGTTCACCTAGATTTCCCGGCGTGGTCCGCTTTGTCAATGATGCAGGACGGAGGGCCTGACAAGGACAGCTGTCCTGTCGTACCGATGGGACGAAAAACCGAGGCCCCGTGAACACATTGTCGTGCACGTAAAAGATATCTTGACAGCTGGAATTCGATATAAGAGTATGCCGTAGTCCCGCTGTCCGGACAAACTGTATAGCGTTTGCCCATCTTCCTTAGGCCAATTCGGGGCAGAACAGTAGGACGTTAATCCCTATTTCATCTCATTTTGTTCCATTTGAGTATGTTGTGTTGTTCCTTGTTACACAATTCTGACTTATTACATTGTGTTAGGTCTTGTGTTTGTGGATGTGTGTGTGTGGGGGGGGGGGGTATGTCAAGGGAGACGCAGTGGTTCGGGGGAAGCCACTCGCTCATTATTAAACAGGTGGTCCGGGGTTTGATAAAGTTCTCCGGAACTTCCCAGCGTGGTATTGCTTTGTTATCGGGTACAGGCCCGGGACTTACCTACAAACATTTTTCAGTCGTCCTAAAAAACGGTTGAGGCAAAATAGTGTAATCAGCAAATGGACTGTTCACCGTGTACAAAATACACGACAAACTGTGGTAACAGGTGTCCGGAAGAGTAAGCCTACCCTGCCTGGCGCCACACCCGCCATAGCTGCATCCAAATTATTAGTATTAGACTCAATAAAATGGCATCATTGGCCAATAGACTATAGTATGTAAAATGAACATGATGAAAAGTGTTAATGATGTAGTGGACAGACATAATTAGGGACATAATATACGAATCAATTAAATATATCTTGAATAACAGACGAGAGAGACATGTTATATTTACCAATCAATATGGCGGCCATAAAACTTTTTAAAGGTTTTAATGTGTTTAGTGCGCAAGTATCCGTGTATTTCAAGCCTATATGACAAATGCCTCGATCTACTTAAAAATCAGAATAAAAGGAACATGCTCTCACGTAACGATTAGCTGAGATACAAACACTCCATAAGCTGGTGATATTGGAATGTTACTACTAATAAATGGAAAGTTAACGATCGGAAAGTCAAACGCTGGTTTCAACCATGGGGTTTAAATAAATATTGTAATGCGACCTTATTGGCTATCTTGGTAAATTGGCCTACAGAAAATAAATTGGTTGTATTTCTATGTTTACAAGTAATATATACATCGCCTACATTTCAATACGTATTATATGTTGAAAGTAAAAGAGAAAATTGATTCAATAAACTATAATATTTGTACATCAACTGACTTCTATTACTTTAATAGGTTACTTTTATTGCTCTTTATAATTTCGCTTTACTTGATATGCATCTACCAAACCGATGTCTAATAGTTATTATTATTTTTCATATCAGATTTGTAAAATGTATTTTTGCTTGATTTAATTTTATATGTAAATAAAGGTAAAATTTATTTTACTAAAAAAAGGTAAAATTTATTTTACTAAAAAAAGGTAAAATTTATTTTAGGTAAAATTAATTTTAGTAAATCAAAAAATATAATCTACATAGACATACAACGAAAAACGAATCTCCAACAACAAATCTCTAAATACAAATCTCAAAATACAATCTTGCAAAACATTTCTCAAAAACATTTCTTCAATTACATTTCTCGAAATTCATCAAACCGGAACATTATGACCTGGAACATGTAATTAAATGAAATGAAATGGGGTTTAACGTCCTACTGTTCTGCTCCTAAACCGGGCCAATGCAGGGATCGAACAACCGATCTCCAGACTAGCGAGCCAGCGTCTTACTCACATAGCCACCGTGATTCCCAAAACTTAATGGTAGATTATTCCATAAAATCCGTGTTTGGTAACTAAAACAGCACAGACCATAAGAGACTAGTTGAACAGTTTTGGGCTTTAAAAGTAGTTTTTCTGATATACGTAGTGTTCGGCCAGGTGTTTCAACATTTAAAGGTCGGTAAAGATTATAAAAATGAATTCCATATTTAACAAGTGACGAGTGTAAATTAGGCCTATATAAAACATTTGTTAGTTAAAGTAACAAGTCTAGCTGTAGTGTACTGTACACTGTAACAAAAATGTCCGTGAAAACACATAAAATATTCCGGAAACAAAAATTATCAGGAAAGTTTTATCCGTATTTGTTTTACCTGTAATTTACAGAAATTCATTCAATTAACACAAAAATCCTGGTAATGTTTGTTTCCTGGGCATGAAATTTCATTACATTGAATTAACCATCGACTTTATACGAGTGTGTGAAAGAGTTTTATTAAACGTTCGCTTCCACAAAAGTGATATCGCAGACAATCTTTATACGCAACCTAATAATATCCTAATCGAAGGTATCACAAACTGCTACTCGGCAGTGATTTGACCGGTTAGAGGCTTTCAGATGTAAGCTCGTGGTACTATTAATTTGCAGCAGGTAAGCTCTGCCATACAGACAAACCGGCTTACACTAGTCAGTCGGTTATAATATCAGGATTACCAGCTAATACACCCTAAGCACGCGAAGCGTTAAAACATATTTTTACACATTTATGAAAATACTTACAATCTGATTATCTAAGGGACATAAAACTATTTTTATTGATATCATCAAGATAGAAGACCGGTCTGGTTGTTTCAGTTATCACACGGTCTCCAGGATTTGTATAATGTGTCATTATCTGTGTTACGTTAATTGCACTTCAGTTTAGATGTCATTTGTTAAGGCCTCGCTCAACAGCGGTCTCGCTTCGTACACTCTATCATTTCGCCTAGATCTAAAATTTCCGAGAGTATAACGTCAACGTTACGGTTAATCTCCGCCCACGACGTCATTTAAAAATTTAACCAATCATTGAAATCATGTTTAAATCCCAGCCATCAGTGGGTCTACAGAGTTGATTTTGTGTTTGTTGTGTTAATGTATAATTTCTATGACATCTCACTGGGGTTATAAATTAATCAAGGTAGCTGTGTGTCTGCAATAGTTTTAAACCTCCACCTATGGCATGTATTCTTGTCTTGTCTATTTCTCTGATTACACTTATCATAGTTTGGATTGGTTTTATTTTCGGATTAAATAACATAAATTTAGATTTTTACAAATTCGCTGATAGCAAATACCGCTAATATATATCTTGAAAAAGCCACGTTTAGTAAACGAGGCATTTTTACCATGCCGCGTTCTGAACAAATTACCGCGAGGCATTTTTGTTTTTTGGGGTTTTTTTTTACTTCGTTTAGACAGAAATGCCGAACGAGGCATTCTGAGGTTTATAGTGTCTGAAGCCTAAATATAGACTTGCAAAAAACAGATTTAGCTCTTGCATAATGTGTGTTTAACTGACTCTGTATACAATCGTTAACATGTCCATAATCTTGTTGTTTATTTATGATTACATTGTCACTTTGTAAAGTGAACATGTTATATGCAAGGGCGCACTATAAATTATATGCTGTAATATTATTAATAATAGTAAAAATAATCTTAATGCCGATGCTTGCCAGACTGTTAGACAGAAATGGGATTTAACGTCCACTCAACACAAACTAGGTCATTTCGGGACTAACATATGGTTTAATTTTATTTCAATAATTCACTTGCGCGTAGGGTCTTTAGCAGTGGTAGGAAACCGGAGTGCCCGGAGGAAACCCACGAGGTTGAGAAGGCGCCCCTATCTCCATGCCACATACGCTCACACCAGGGCTCGAAACCACAGCAGCAAGCCAGAGGTGACCGCCAGACTGTTGTTAAAGCATTAGCAACATCGCATATGGCCTACGCAAATTATCTGCTATTAGGAGCACCAGACACGGCTTTAAACAGACTGCAAATTGCGCAAAACAATGCTGCACGTCTCATAACTAGAACACGGTAGCGTGGTCATATATCAGCTAAGTTACAGAAACTCCATTGGCTTCAAGTTCGAACAAAGGCTCAATTTAAAGCTCTTATAAATGTGTTTAAATCGATTTCTTTGGCACGGTATCCAGTTATTTAAAAAAAAAATCTTTATTTAATTTATATACACCTCGACGCTCCAACCTTCGTTCTTGAAATGATCATAGCATATTGACGATTACTAAATATAATAAACGTTCTGATGAATATGCTTTCTCTGTCAGAGCAGCTAGAATATGAAATGATCCTCCAAAAACTCTTCGAGAGTCCTCTTCCATCCAGAGCTTTTCGACTAACTAAAAACATATATTTTCATTTCAAAAATTGTTTGGATTGTTTTGTTGTGAATGCGCTTAGAAACACTCATGTGTAATGAAGCGCTATATAAATCGAACAACAGTATTAATAATAATACAGGAGTTTCGAAGTACGATAAATTGCGAAGCTCGAAAACCTAAGAAAGTAACTTACCACGAAAACAAAATTGAAAGCGAAAATGGTAAATTTGATGCATTTCATTCCATCGCTTTCGATCATCTTGACGGCTTCTTAGATTTCCCCAAACAAAGAATATATCCGGCGACACGCGACACGTGGTAGGTATAGAGCTTAATGTATATATACAACTGGCAGTAGTCTTTTCTTAATGCGCATATCAACCTGCCATGACGTCATCACTGGTCGATATATTCGGCTCATATAGTCCGGTGGCTGAAAGGGGGTGGAGAATCGCTACCCGAGCTGTGAATTTATGAGACCCAAGTTTCTCTAGATCAGTTTTTGTGTAGATTCCGAATATGGGTGGTGATCAGGCGTTTGAGGGGGGCGTTTTCGAGATATAGGCGGTCACAATGTCTACAATAGGCGCGTGTGTGTGTGGTGGGGTTGGGGAGAATGTAATGTTGACATAATGCATGTATATTAATAAAACATGGACTGCCCATCTTTAAATAAATTTTATAATACTCTGGACAACTGTTTTGATATCTGGGGAGGTGGGTGTGGGTAGCAGGTGTAGGTGTTCGTGTGTAGGGGTGGGGGGAAGGGGTGTCATTATGTTGACTTAAATGATGATCATCAAGATTGTTACACATAATAAAACTACATAAGTGGAAAATTCAGTAAAACTGAAACATGATATGTAAAAGAGTAACTATAAGAGGAAAACTCCAGTAGTAAAATTACAATAAGCTATGCGCTTTACAAAATATACTAAGCGCCTTGGAAAACGCATCACTTTTTTCCCAAATATTTAATTACTAGGTGGTTTTGTATGTATAATATTATGCAATATCTTTGTTATTAATTTGTTTTATTGGTGCAAGGTGGTTGAAGTTTCCATTTATAAAACATTTTCTTAATTCCTGTTGGTGGATGAATCATTACGTTCAATCTAGCTTTTGTTTTTGCATATCGTTATATGAATTTTTCTATGCCTATACTCCCCATGAGCTGAGAGGTCCGGTATCTGTCATCTGGATGTGGGGAAAGGAGAGAATTGAGACAAATTAAGGGTTCTGCCCCTCTTTCTTACACTGTCAATCATTGATTATCATTTGTTAACTGTTTGCAATGTATTGTTTTGAGCCTCGTGATAAGCTTTCATATTTTGATCGAAAGACAGTTGATGTAAACCATTTCTACAAGATTGCTATCTATTTGATAGGGATGGGCGTTTTCTTGTTTTAGGCGGGATTTCCATGTACTTTTTATCTTCTCTGTTGCTATTCTTGCAAATTCCTGATTGCTATATTCTAACTTTTCTAGTTCATTCAGTGAGAACCGCGTGGCTGAAAATATCCACGTTCGAAGGTATGCGTGCATGTGCGACGTCTCTCCCACTACTCTTAATTCTTTGGTAACGGTCCCTAACTTGATGGATTATGTCCTGCCGGCTTTAGGAGGAGTTTGATTCCAAGGATTGGGGCAGGTTTAAGGCTTTTTTGTTGTGTTTGCGGTAGCCTTTTCCTTTGGGTAATGAAATGAAATGGGGTTTAACGTCCTACTGTTCTGTTCCTAAACGGTGCTAATGAAGGGAGGCATACGCCATACATTGTACTATAAGGAATATTTTGCCCGGTCAGCGGTATCACTTCTGTGGAAGCGGACGTTAAAACATCAGGTATTAGTAGTCAGCGGCGCTACGACTTACTCTTGTATCGAATTCCAACTGCCAAGTGATCTTTAACGTGAATGTGTACACGGGATTCGGTTTTTCGTCTAACTTACAAGGGGAAACCACGCCGGAATATCTGGATGAACTTTTCCAGGCCAATGCACCCGACCTCAAGGCTAGCGAGCCAGCGTCTTACCCACCGCGACCCCCTTTCTTTTAGGTACGTATATGCCTATCCTTTGACTCCCCGTGTAACTTCTTTTGATCCATCTCCACACACTCTTAAGTATTTATAGCACAAGAGTTCTCTATCATATCGACCTCGGGTAGGTTTGTATCCTATACACAACCAATAAGTATATATTATTATTATTAATGTATATAATGAATAACTATATTATTTTATATAGAAATATGTAGCAGACTATCATATTGGTAATTAACGTTCTTTATGTGTTACCCTCTTTCATTTACATGAAACATAGATGGACAGCATTATGTAGCAAAGAGCTGATTATTGGAAAAGCTGAAACTTAACGTAGCTAAGTCTCTAACTCAATAGAGACTTTTGGCAAGTGGCATTTTCCCAATCCGTATCACGCTTCCGTATCGTATACGTGACACGTTGCGTCAGAGTAGTTTTAGAGTTTTGGCAGATTCTTGCGCCGCTTACGGATGTATCACTGAACCGAGCTTAGTTCTGTACAGCACGATGGCAGTTATCTACCAAGATCACCATCAGTACTAGTCAAGTGCCTTGCCTACAATATCTCGCAGTGCGTGAAGTCACTATGAAAGCTGTTCGATACGGGCTGTGGTATCCGTGTGTCGTATCACGTATGACAAATACACACACATTGGTAACGTCACACACAAAATCCATACGGATACGTGATACGCACAAGGAATTTACGCTTGCCAAAAGTCTCTAATATCATCGAAAGTCTTCGACGCTGGAAACACAAATTATTTGTCAATTTAAATCAACATTGATGGTGTGGTCTTGCCAGGAAAAGATGGGCTTCTAATATCCAAAATTTAAGACGAAATATTTTTTTACCAAATTGTGTACCATACGGAGTTTCAGACTCATTTTCAGCTAGGGACCCAAAGAGCTAGGTATACTCCACATTACATCTAGTCTTTATCATTCACACAAATATTCTACGAATATTAGTCTGGATGGGTCCTCAAAATTTGACGGAAAATAGGTCATTGTCTGGATTATCCAATCTTTTAAGTTACCACTGAATCTATCAAAACAGCTCGTTTGTCAACAATGACACTCTTTAAAATTTTGTTTGTAAAGGTTTCAATTGAAATGCTAATTTTCTCTCGTCATGAATCAGAGGTATGGCTTCTCACAATCTTCTTAATTCTTCATCGTCTCTATTTTGTTTCTAATAATAGATGTGCCAAGCGAATTGTGGGATATATTTCAACCACTAATCTAGCAAAATCGCCCCGGCTTCATAAGATCTAGCACTTACCGAGACAATCTGTTTCACAGAGAATTACTTACGAATTAACTCTGTAACAGATGAGTGTCCACAGCACGTGCGTTGACTGCTCACCGCGCCAGTCATTGGCTCAACTGCCCGTGCAATGTTTACTTAACATCTAACTGCTTCGGGCAAAATGATGCATTTTACTCATTTTAATACCCATTTACACTAAATAGGAAATATTTTTTAACTTCAAATACTTCAAACGTCTTTATTTATTTTTCTTTTACCTCAAAAAAACGTTTGAGAATTTAATTTGTCGGAGTATAAAAGTTAATATGCCGTACTTATTAAGCCTCGTCGATGTCATGCTTATCAGTGATTGTAGCGACCAAGCGAATATTCACTGCGGGATCAGTTTGTTACCGAGACTTTAGCCTAAAGGTTCCATTGCCTATGCGTAACCAAATGTTTGTTTTTTTATGTGGTAGATTATCCAGTAATTTTCGTCAAAAATTGAGAACCGACCCAGACCCTCCGTGCGTTGAAGACAAGGGGTTCTGGGTGACCGAGACTACATTACATCTCAAACAATGAGCACGCGCAATAAATACTATGTAGACTGGATTAACCAGACGATATATATATCTTATACGGAAACGATTGAATGTAAATCAGTTTATATACATTCATATTAAATTATTATATGGCTTGCGATCCATTTGTGTCAATTTCTAGACCCAAAATATTAGCGATTTAGCTCCTTTAATGTGAATCTGCGATTCGATGAGATAGCAAACCATAACAGTTTCCTCAATTATTGTAATGAACAAGAAATATGAACGAAAGGCCAATAGACGTAAACTCCATAGCAACACTTGAGAAAATTCTGAAAGATGGGATCATCAGTAATGTTTTTATGGTCAATAGTAAATGGAAAAAACACTACTTTCCATATATACCAAAATTGCCATACTTGTATAGGAAATTACCACCAGATAAATACGTTTCTGGGAGCCTTTCTTTAAAGGGACAATAACATTCTTGCTGGCTTGGTAGCTCCAGAAAATAAATAATACCCTTATTCTAAGTACTAGATGTTTAAATGTCCTACCTGTTGTGTAAATCATCCATTACAACCTATTTTATTTGTCCAGAGGGTTCGAAAATATTTTAAAATCCAAGTCACATTTGAAAAGGTTTACGTTAGACTTTTCAAATCAATTGGTTGAATTTTTCCAATTTTTTAAATTAGGTGTGTTAAGATGTAATTTATATCATAATTTAATTGGAATATTGTAAAATAATACAATTTGTTGACCAGAATGAAGATTGGGACATATTTTTCAGTTACAATAAGAGTGTTATTGGGGCTTTAAGGTGGAAACTGGAAAATCAGTGAAAATCGGTTTACACAATCTGATTAAAATACAAATGTAATATTTCGTTTCGTCTTTTATACGTCCACATCCATAATATGGACGTAGTATGTCGTTGCCCTAGTCTGTATGTGGGTTCGGGTGTGCGTGTGTGTGTGTGTAGAGGGGGTGTATGTATACAACGTTACGTTGAAAAAAGAAATAAAATCATGTTTTTGGTTAACTTTTTCAGCTCTCTTGAACCTCTTCAGGCCATATTAATATACACGTAATACAATTATGAGATAAACACTTCCTGTTTCGCATTTAGAGGTCCTATAGACATATCCTGGGGTCATTAATACCCAAGACGCGTTTTGCAGGGCAGAAATACATAATTTTCCAATAGCGTATTAGGCTTGCGGATCCTGTTAGTCACAATTGGATCAAATCTTGATTTACAGTTTCCACCTTAAAGATAGGTTCCCAGAAAAGTATGTATATGGTGGTAATTGCCTATACAAGTATGGCAATTTTGGTATATATGGAAAGTAGAGATATCCAATCTCACTAGAAACATACTAACAAGGGCGGATCCGGGAGAGGGGGTCCAAACCCCACCGAACTCAGGTAAATAAAACATTAATGCCTTGTATCAATGAAATTGAATCACAATGTGATCCTACATCATCATAAAAATGATTTCACTCTTTAAATTTGTATGTATGTCTATGTAATTTGGAGACGATGATGGCAGATTTCCTTAACAGGAACCTGGCAAACCCCCTCCTGCAAACATTCTTGGGTCCGCCTTTAACTGGATTCCCTGAAAAACACTCATGGGACGCATACAGGGCAAAAATGTAAGGGTTCCCCTAATCAACAGTCCGTCGATTAGGGATATTTGCACGCTTGACGGCGAAGGCTGCACGCAAACATTGATCGCATTATGTGTACATGTTGATAAACTTTATGAAGAGTTAGACGTCCGCCACTTTCTGAGATAAAAATCACGGAGATAGACGCGGAAAGTGGATAATCCGATAATTTAATTGTGATCAAATGTTTGTAATACGTAGTCCAAAGCTTTCATTCATTGTTCATCAATAAAATTTTCACCTACCATTTTCGTCTCACCTGGTTAATCTTCAAAGAAATCAAATTCAACTAAGGCCATTTCCACACCACGAAAACTAAGCACTTTTTAACCTCTTTGTCGTCACAAGAGATATCAAACAGTTCAAAATATTCAGTGTTAAATAGTTTAACATTCTCGTTATATTTGTCATTTTTCCTTGCCTGGTACGTTTGGATGAGATTTTGGAATCTTGTGTAGAGCGTAAGTAAATTCGTTTGATATGTTTGGTAGTGATAGTATATACTATACGTTGCAAAACAACCGGT
Source organism: Patella caerulea (assembly GCA_036850965.1). Classification (NCBI taxonomy): domain Eukaryota; kingdom Metazoa; phylum Mollusca; class Gastropoda; family Patellidae; genus Patella; species Patella caerulea. Next base: position 31,133,766 of record JAZGQO010000015.1, on the reverse strand, counting down.
GGTCTGAAAGCACATATGCCAAAACTAATGCTGCATTATTTTTAGAACGTCCACTTTAACCAGTCCTACTTGGTCTCATTAGATACATCATATTAGTTATGGTATCCTTTTTAAAAGGTAAAGGGAACTGCCCGAAAAAAATAGCCGCTCTATGTAATACGAAGGTTGTGGACCCTCTAGAGGTCACAATTTGTATCCGATTTTGATGGATCTTAAAATATATTTTATATCCCAGAGATCTTTTGATATTTGCACATTTCAGGCCATAGTAATTATTTGCCCATTGACTTCAATGTTAAATGCCTGTAACATCACAGGCTGTAGGGTTTTTTTCTCAACATTCCGTTGCCTTCAATATTTTTAGGCAAAATGGGGACCACATTTGGCAATCTCCTCATTTTAAATTTGTAGGGGGTTGACCGTTTAGATTTTTTGCTACGGGAATTTGAAGTTGATTGGGGTGAAAATCTCACTTCCGACACAATGATTGCTCCGCAGAAAGACATTTTACACCCCCTATCCCTCCGCTGTAATATCCTCAGTATTACCCAAAAATGCTATGAAATTGAAAATTTGATGCCTTTTCTCCAATTCTAGACCAAAAAGTCAACCCAAAAATGCAGGAAGGGGGAAAAAAGGGAAAAATTGTCTATTTATAACTCGCACATCATGAAATAATTACTAGTTTTCGTCCATAACTTTCTGGATTATTGCCCCTGGTTGTATAAAGCATTGCGTTTCTTTTACCTTGTTCTCTATCGATTTCTTGCCAAATGTGGGCGTGTCCTGTTTGGTAACTGGTAAATGCAGCAGTTTATATATACAATTCCTCCCCTAACTGTTTTCCGCAAGCATACAATAAGCACACAAAGGTGAGTACATATAGACAAATATAGATAAGTATACATAAAACGTTTTATAGACAAGAACATGTAACAGTAAAATGACAGAAATATCGTTTACACGGAGAAAATATCAACACGTATGGAATTTATGGAAATATTACCGCAATTTTGGATTTCTGCCATTTTGGATTTTCAAATCTCAAATCTAATATCACCAATAAACCCAGCAATCCCGAAAACCTAAGTACCAAGTGAAGCTGAAGTTTATACAGGGGCATTAATGAAGATTTGTTAATGAAATCTAAATTATCACCTTCAGTTGAACCCCATCTATCTTCAGAGGGTATGTACAGAGGGTTAGGAGGGTCAGAAAATTTTTTTAAAAATATGTTCAAACATGGATAGGGTAACTACAACTTTTGGAGGGGGCCCAAATATTTAACACCACCCCCTAATACATAAGAGTTATGACATCTTGCTATAGATGCACTTCCTGTTTTCCCTGTACAACCATGTGCTCTACAAATAAACATGTCAACTTATACTGGTCTTTTATCAACTAAGAACCCATCACAGAATAAACTAAGCAGGCATGATATAATGTAGTTCAATTTGGACATTCACCGAATGTATAATTGGGTAGAAATTACAACCTCTTTATTTTTATTTTTAAATATAAATCACTTTATACTCACTCATAAACATTGATAAGTGCTTTTAGACCAATTTTCGTTTATTCTTAGGTTCCAGATAAATACGCCCCTGAACTATGCAGTGGACAGAGTGATTTCATTGTGGTGTCTTTAACTGGTGTAATAAAAATTAGTATGGTAACGTGTACAGATATCGCAAGAAACCCACCTGTTTATTGTGTGAAGGGAGTGGCCTAGTGATCTAGAGTGCCGCGCTTCGACCTCTAGCTGGTCGGTCACTTCTGGCTTGCAGCTGTGGTTTCGAGCCCTGGTGTGCGCGCATGTGGCACAGAAACCCATCTGTTTATTGCATGAGTTAATAATGATTGGGTGAGTTAATAACGAGCTTATCGTGTGAACCATGTTAATTAATAATGAGCTCACTGTGTGATTTAAATGGAATAAGGTCTAACATCTCGTCAACAAAGGTATATCTATGAACGAATTTAGTCACAGAGTCTATCATATCCAGAATTCGAGCCATGTCACAAGACAATGGAGCTAACGTATGTAAGCTACTGACGCCGAGTCTAGATTTTCCAAACAGAAATCATATGGACTGATATTAGATTGTTAATAATCGAAAACATTCATTCCCTCTCCCCTTATATTTTAATACCGTTTATTGTTAATTTCTCGAATATTAAATTCTTTTAGCCAATGAATAAATTCCTTCTGCTGTATCTGCGCTAAGATCATCATTACCATCATCATCGCGAATAGCGGAATAGTCTCCACTATCTTCAACAGAATAGTTGACATCTACCATACTCGGCAGCTCCTGTCCATATCCAATATGATTGTAGTCACCACCGGCCAGTACTTCGTCATGATCATCACCAATGTGATTATATGTATCATCCGTCACAACTAGTTGTTCACGACTATCTCCGATATGGTGGTAGTCATCACTCTCCAGACCAGTGTTATTCTGCCCAACAATATGGTTGTAATTATCTTCAGTAATAATTTCAGATTGGTTCCCTCCTATATGGTGGTAGTTATCTTCCTCGGTGGTAAACATCCCAACATGGTTATAATTACAATCTGGGACAGCGGTTGCATTATTGGAGTTATTTCCCTTTAAATAGTGGTAATCCCCATCTGACGTCACGACGTTCACTCCAATATGATTATAATTGTCGTTCCTTTTAGAGAGTTTTGCATGGTTATCTACCCCTATTATGTCATAGTTATCACTAGAGGTCAGCTGGGTAGTAGTTTGGTCCGTGTTGTTGTTCGACTCAAGTTCAAAATATACAGGAGCAGTAGTTGCGGGTAGAGTTACGCCAGTGTCATAAGAGGACTTGACATGGGCATTGTTTGGTGGTACCGAATCTGTTCTTTTTCTCCTTGAAAGAATAAATTTAAAAGCAACGATATTCAGTTAATTTGTGACAGCATTAACCTTTATAATTGAAATGAAATGGTCCTATTGTTCTGCTCCGAACCGGGCTAATGAAGTCATACAGTGTGCTATGAGGGAAATTTTCCCCAAGGGATCTCTTACATGCACGCCAATGTGTACACGGGACCTCAGTTTTTGTACCATCCACACGATGGTAGTAGAAATTTACAACAATAAACTTTTAATAAATCTTTGCTTAAGTACTAGGACATGTAAAGTATAGTAAATTTATCACAATAAACTTAGCTCACTATAAAGATCAGTCACATCCTATCTCGTTTCGTTTCTTTTTTTATAGTTCCCAAAATCTCGTTTTACGTGTCTTCACTACACTAGGATCGGTAAATTATATTTTCGGTGTTCTGGTTGAAGTGAGTGATTAGCCAATGAAATGGGGTGTTACGGTGAGTTCTTGGCGTGGGTAAACCACTAGAAACTTCAACGCTGATTGATTAATTAATTCTGACGTCATAGGTCAAAAGCCTCCCGCACGACCCCCGACGAACCTTCCAGTACAACCATCAGATCTTCATGTAGTGTAAGACTTGTATTTGTATTTGTATCAGATTGTATATAAAGATAACCAATTAGCAAAATTCACAGTAAACTTACCTTTTAATAAAGAATATAACAACACCAACTATTACACCAACTAATATAACACCAACAATTCCACCGATAATACCTCCTTCATCTGTTTTAAATACATTAGGGTAATTAAATATATATTGAATAGGTGGACATAAACGGTATTTATTTAACACGACTTACAATAGAACATAAAAATCACGATCCATACCACATTTTGTACTTATTTTTTTTTTTTTTTTTTTTTTTTTGAGGGGGGGGGGGTTAAAGAAGAAAACATGCCGATATTTCGTTTCGTTATTATTCTTTGTTTCATCTATTAAGTACGCGTCAAACGTCATGCTTTTAAAACAGTCCTGCTATATTAAAGCAATATTCCGCGTTTATTAGTTGATTTATAAACTAGACTTTCTACCAATCTGATTAAAACACAGATCCTATTTCGGTCATTTTTATACCATAAAATTTCGTTTTGCTTGTCTTTATAACGCTAGGATCTGAAAGAGTTGTTATCATTGACGTGGCCTGAATGGTGCGAGAGATCAGCCAATGAAACGCGCTTTAACTTTAGGCGTGTTTTGCACGGAACTGTGGGTAATCCACTAGTAACATAAATACTGATTAGTTAATCAAATATCTGACGTCATAGAGTCAAAAGCCCATCATATGAAAGTAAATCAATGCGAAAATAAATATAGATCAGTGTTTTAATCAAATTGGACTTTTTACCATATTTACAATCGGATTAAGATACAGATCTATATTTCGTTTCGGTTTTTTATACTTTCGATGGCCTACACTACATGAGGATCTAACCAGTTGCAGTGGAAGGTCGCGTTAGAGGTTATGCGAGCGGCTTTTGACTCAGACATTTGATTAACCATTCAAGGTTGGTGTTTCCAGTGGGGTTACCAGCAGTTCCGTACACATTATCCAGAAAGTGGGTTATATAACAAATCTAGTGTAGAAGAGACAAGTCAACGAAATGTTGAGCTAAAAAATAAACTTATAGATAGAAATACAACTATATGTAGAGATAAGTATAAACTGACCTGTTTCAGCCCTGATTTCTGATGAACCTTAAATAGAATGGTTTAAGTGTTAATTTAAAGAAAACTGTAATATGTTTTTGTATAGATAAATAGAAATCCAATCCAGAAGGTGAAATACCATTCATTGGTAAGGATGACGTTATATAAATAAACCACGGGAGATTAAACATACATTATGCAGGAGCTAAATTAGCCTATTGTAGGTCTTTCTTTAGGCCTGAAATGTTATAACAACTATTAATTAGACATTACTTAACTTATCAAGACCATAATCAACTCTCGGTGTCAAGGCTAGCTGTCATATTTACTGGATTGTAGTTCGGTTTGCAGCAAGATTTTCCTTCGGTATTAACTATTAAGTGGATAATCGAGACTACTAGTTTTGTCATACCGACTTATAGTGAGAACTGCCAACTCGTTATTTAATCTCCTATAATGTATCTTTAATTGAGTGAGAAAAAGATTTTAAATATGAATGGTCACCGGAAAAGCTTCATAAATTCTTTAAGTAATTCAAGTAATTATGTCAACATATCTTTTCTAAGAGTAAAACAATCCAGAATGTCAATGTTACCTTTCAGCAGTTCTCCGTGGTAGTCGTAACTTTCTGCCAATAAACATTTTAGTCCTGCTCTTATTCTGGTCTATATTTTATGGGCAAAGGCTAAAATGACGTCATGGATTGTTTATTTACGGAAAGTTACGAAACTTTTCCGGTGACCTTTAAATATTAATAGAAAACATCAATGTGTTCGTTGCTGTAGAGATAAATAAAAATTCCAATAAGCCACGATAAGTCATAGATTAAAGATGTCACCGACAATGAACATTCACAATAACAAACATTTGTAGTACAGTTGTAACAGGGGAAGGGGGGGGATGGGCTTGGTGGTGAGGTTTAAGGTCCACTCGATACACACCAGGAAATCAGTGAATTCTTGTCGAAACGTCGGGTGAGTATAATACAGTGATTGTTATCCATAGAACTGTGTGTTGTGTTATCTTATGTTCAATCGCTAAATGCCATTTAAAGATGATAAAGATTAACCTGTAAATTAAAATAAAAATGAGTTGTCCACCTTGTTTCAATGTTTCTGTAATAACAGAAGTTGTTGGTTGGTTGCTTGTTGATATGCTTGTGGTGGATCTATCACGTTGGGTTGTTGACTGCTGAGTTGGAAATATAACTGTATTTAAAGTAGAAGTTGCTACAGTAGAAGCAGGGATAGCCAGTCCTGGTGTTGCAGCTGTGGGTTGTATTGGTACTGTAAGGTAAAAGACACGTGTAAACCACTGTGAGGACTGTAAAGACCAGTCATCGGAACTTAATACTAGTACTGGACGAAAATAGAACATATTTTTATTTCAGTAGAGATGAGATGAAACGAAACCAAGATGGTCAAATGATCAATTGAATATTGTCATTGTACGATAGTCAGGGGCTTTGCGTTCACCATGTTGTATTTTAGGGTGTGCAGATCGGATATTGAAAGATGTATTCATTATCGATTTTATAGTCATTCGTCGGGCGTTGTGGGTAGGTATTTAAATATTCTCTAACACGATATATCTGGAGCTGAATGCGACGCGGAACTTTTCAAATGGTCACAACAGTACTACCTCGATCCTTGGTAAGTTCTGAAATTTGCGAGCTAGACACACGTTTTTAAAATATTTAATCCTCGAGTAATGTAGGCTCATAGTTTTTGAAAAGTCGTTTACGTCAAGGATGATTTGCATAATTTGTATCCTGATTATAGTCTTGTGAAGATACATCCAGCTAATAAATTTTTTACATTAAGACAGATTTTGATCAAATGATAAGTAAGGGAATCTTACTGGTCAGATTCAACTGCACCAACTCTTCAAAACCTTTCATGGTTAATTTGGGTTAATTTTTAGTTTGCCAACTGATACTAATATGAATCTCATTTCAAGCATTTCTGCATTCAAATCGTTCGATCTCTGTGTTTATGTGCTCTTATATACAACGCAAACATCTATTGACAAATGGGGTCTTTTATTTATCCGTGTCGCCTGATTAAAATACAGATCTGACCGATTGTGGTGGAAGTTCGCGTCAGAGGTCATACGATTGGCTTTTGATCCTGACACTTGGGTCATTCGATTAATCAATCAGCGTCGATGTTTCTTGTGGGTCCCCAAACATTTAGTGGACCTCACGCCAAAACCTCGCTGTAACAGACCTTTTCTTTAGCCAGTACCTTACACTCACATCACCCAAAACGCGCGTTATATAACAATTCTTCCAAATCCTAGTGTATAATATAAAATATAAAAAAAACGAAACGAAATAGGATCTGTGTTTTGTAAGGCATCGATTATATTAGATGTTCAAATCTTAAATGTAAGTGTTAACTGAACAATTATGACACACTGCCTGAGGAAAAACTCACCCATTTTAACACACTGATATTTGATAATGCTATAACTATGAAATATATCACCAAAATCACATAATGTAGATTTTTCATTCAGTTGATTTTTGTTAAGAAAACATATAGATTTTGCGTTACATATCGCTTGTAGTTCAGACAGAACAGTTTGGTTAAAAGGTGTAAAACAATCATTTTTTCGTTTTTTACAACATCGTTTGGCCCATGAGTCGCAATAAGCTACACCCACAGCAGAACAACCTCGTCTATATCCAAACTTGACATCAATCAATGATATAACTTTCGAATTTGTGCATTCCAGTTCATGATCAGTACATCCAACACCTGGCGATCCATAACAAACTGTACTTGTTTCTGTTTTTGTTTCTGTAACATAAACCAAGTGTTAAGGTTCAGTTAAAACATGAGTAAAACATTTATTACGCTATTAAAGATGCGTTATGTTAAAGCTAAATCTGCATATATCAGGACTTTTTGACATTTAATGCTACAATCTGTTTCAAGGAGAATTACTTACGAATAAACTCTGTAACAGATGAATGTCCACACCACGTGCGTTGACTGCAGACGGCGCCAGTCATTGGCTTAACGGCTCGTACAATGTCTACTTAACACCTAACTGCTTCGGGCAAAATGATGCATTTTACTCATTTTAATACCCATTTACACTAAATAGGAAATATTTTTTAACTTCATATACTTCAAACGTCTTTATTTATTTTTCTTTTACCTCAAAAAAATGTTTGAGAATTTAATTTGTCGGAGTAAAAAAGTTAATATGCCGTACTTATTAAGCCTCGTCGATGTCATGCTTATCAGTGATTGTAGCGGCCAAGCGACTATTCACTGCAGGATCAGTTTGGTAATGTTACATCAAGTATTAATAAGACGTCAATTGGCAAATCCGTAATCAACTCTACAGATTTGTGCTGATTGAAACACGATCGTCATTTAATAATTTAATTTAAAAATGGACAATCAAAATTATCGTTCTACCCTATTCTTCATACTTTATAACTGCAGCTCAGCGTGAAGTAATCTTTTTTTACTCGTATAGTTATTGATCTACTTCTTATAACAACGCAATTCAGCCACCTTCAATATATGTTGGGCTTTATTCACAGATCATAACGAATACGAAAAAGAACACACTTTAGGACTTTTACAGTCTGTGGTGACAGCCAAATAGTATCTTTGAATGGCATGATTATAAATTAGTTTTTCAACAATATCCTGGTTCATGGGTTTTAATTGGTAGGTTGAAAGAGGGTCGATGAATCACAATCTGTGAATTACTAAAATGGCAATATTTAAAGTGCCAATCCCGATAACTTTTTTGGGAATAAAACTGCTTAATTTTGTGTTAAAATCCTTTAAAATCCATAACCTAACTAAGGCCCACCTGATAACCCGATATTTGTGATACGCTTGTAAATAACTTAAACCTGACAGTCTTCATCTGGAAATGGAGAACGCTTTATTATACAGTATCTGGATAAAACCAGACTTTTTTCTATAAAAATAATATGTAGGTGAAATTTACCTTTTGTCATCAAGTACAGGGCATGGGCCATTCACTGTATAGACCTCTCAAGAAACGAGAATCGTTTATCAGGTCACCTAATGAAAAAATTGACCCGAAATCTTAAAAGGATTACGTGCCCCATAAGCAGTGTTGACGTTCACGTCCAAACGACTCAATATTTTGAGCTGAAATTTTGAGACAAGGTAAATACACCATGCCACTATATTTTGGTCCATAAATTTCATAAATACTCGGATTTTAATTTTTGAGACTCTGTTCTTATCGGGATTGTCCCTTTAAAAATGACTTTGAACACCAATAATGTGGGGTCAAGAAACGAAGAGTTAAAACGGGACGAAATAGTGGTATAATGTCAGGGGAAACATTCATAAATCTGATCATTGCGATTTTATAAACCCACATACATTGTTATCACCTACTTGGCGGGGGGTCACGTGGCTAAGAGGGTAAGGCGCTGGCTCGCTAGCCTAGGGGTCGGGTGCTCGACCCCTGCATTGGCCGAGAAAGTTAAAACTCGATAATCCGGCGGGGTGTCCCCTAGTCAGTGATGCAGAACGGATGGCCTGACAAGGACAGCTGTCTAGTCGTTCGGATGGGACGAAAACCGAGGTCCTATGTACACATTGACATGCACGTAAAAGATCCCTTGGCAGTTGGAATTCGATATAAGAGTAGGCCGTAGCGCCGCTGCCCGGGCAACATTTCCCTCATAGCACACTGTATGGCGTATGCCCGCCTTCCATTAGCCCAGGTTGGATGCAAAAGTGTGGGACTTTAAACCCCATTTCATTTCATTTCGTCTTGTGGGTAAAATTTCAATTAAACTGCTTTACAATACAATATGTTTAGCTTTCTACAATACTGGTACTATCGCTAAAGATTCCCGTATAACAATCATACCTATATCTACTAAATTGTGGAACACCGTCAAGTACCAAAACAGCAATAAACATTCGGATCTTCTAATTTGCATATTTGCCTTCTATTCAGGCACCATAAAACCCCAACTTGGTGATGATCTGAGTCAACCCATCGGCATTGTAGTTTGCTGCTCTCGAATTTTTACGATTTAATAAAAATTCTAAAAGAGAATGGTACATCACATCACACTCACTCCATGTAGACGCCTTTTAAACTGAAATTTAAGATGGTTATGGTGCGTTCCATTGTAATTTGGCCTGGCAAAAAGCGGATGTATACTTTATCGATACATAGACAATGAAGGTTAATGACTCAAGTTATTACCTGATTCTGCTTGAAAATGGATTATTTCCCGATTGCCATAGCCTCTGTCGAACAACTACTATGTATTCCAGCCACTATCTGGCAGAGTCTCCCGCTTATGGTTTATGAAGGACGCACACAACCTTGTCCGGAAAATGAACTAAAGAATACAATTCGGCCAAAATGGCAGGGGCGGATCCAGGAATTTTTGCAGGAGAGGGTTTGCCAGGTTTCTGTCACGGAAATCTGCAATCATCGTCTCTAAATTACATAGGCATACATAAAATTGAGCTTTTTAAACAGAGAAATCATTTTTATACTGATGTAGGATCACTTTGTGATGTAATTTCATTGATGCAAGGCATTATTTTTTTTACTTTATGTAGCTGAACAGGGGGGGGGGGGGGGGCACCCCCCTCTGGATCCGCCCCTTACATAAGCTCAAAAGAAATACTAAATTGTGGGTGGAAAAGGTTCTTACGTCAAGTGGTTTATGGAAACTGAGTTGGGTGTGATGGGACTTCTTACTCCGGCAAAAATAAAATTGACATTAGTTTTTAAAACTCGTACTATGTTAATACTATTTGAGAGGTAGACCTGAAATTTGGAGTAAAGTAAAAGTTGTCAAACATCCACTGTATGGTTCAAACTATTAAATGTTATATTAATGATAATAATTTTTGTGCACTCTGGGCCACCTGATATATTTGGAACTTGTAATCGAACGTGAATCCGTTAGACCGCTCGGCCACCCATCCCCAACAGGGTGCTAGCTGCGAAATCCTGCGTCTAAAACATCAATTGCATTACTATCAATATTTCTCGCCTTACCTGTACCTTGACAAAGAATATTACCATTATCTACGTCACAGACGCTAGTCCGAGGAGAGAGACATGTTATACATACTGAACGTTATAATTCCTGCCTAAAATCAAAAACAAAACGTCAATTACAGTTACATTACAGGGCGCTAAAATCAAAAGCAAAACGTCGAGATAACAGTAAAGTCGACTTCCTCAATGAAATATCAATTAATGTCCGCAGGTATTCAACTCCCCTGTCCTATAATACAATAAGATATATATACTATCACATGACTTGACTATAAATATAACAAGTTAAAGATACAAGATAGGCACGAAATATTCCTTGATACAATTGGATTGGGCAAAAGTTATTAATGCGTACAAACGTTCTTTCATTGACAGACCTTATGATCTAACGCACAGGAATTAGACCTTCCGCCATTAACAATAATAGACAAAGAATCAATAACTACCATGATTTCTTTTTTAAAAAAGAAGTAAAAACTATTCAAATTCACATTTCCTTGTTTCGGTTGTAAAAATTGCTGGATTTTGTATTAATCCTCTCAAATCCGTACTTTTAACAAGGTTGGTTTATATTAAAGGAGATAAACCTCTAAAATTAAACATGAATTGAAATTCAATACTTGTTCTTTTCGATTCGGGGAATTGAAATGCCGAATGGCTAGCGCCTGTATCATAAGGTATGTCATTGAGTCAAGTGGCGTGGTTTCGATTCCCCCAGTAGACGCGACAAGGGATAGTACCGCTTGTCAAACCTCGCGGGTTTTCTAAGGGACCTCTGGTTTCCTCCAACTACTAAAGACGCGCATGTTTGTGTCAAGTGGACGTTAAACCCCGTTTCTGTCTTTCTTTCGCTTACAATGATTATATCCCACTTCTACTCGTTGCCAATGGCTGAGCCCCCGACCAAAACTGTCCTGATATTCACCGATACACCGAGGAAAGTGTGCTAATAACTATTACATGGTATACTTTAACCCGTATCTTAACGCGAGAGCTTTTATATTAGGTGTTGCCCTCTAACCAGGTTAAACGGTGGTGGTTAGTGAAGCGTGGTATATAAATAAAACTCCATATGATGTTTTGTTATTTCAACCTCACTCTCTCAATGCTTTACTCTTGACATCAAAATAGATATTCACCGTCATATCAAATACCAGACGACTTGCTTATCATGTGATATATTTATCAGAATGTCTTTTTTTATTTTTTTAAATGGGGGTATTTTTTATTTATTTATGTATTTATCCATCGGTAACATATAAGAACTTTGATATCAGATGAAATTATTTTTTTTCTTTCTAAAAACCTCATATTTCTATATTCTTTTACATGAGAGTAGAATATTTTATTATCATGTATATAGTGTATAGTTCATCCAATTAATATAGATTTTACTCCATAATACATGTACAGATAACGTTGAGAGAATACTCTTCGAAATTTCGCTCAGATAAATAAGTATGTGTTATAGTTTATTGCTCTTTCCAGTAACTAAATGTCTCTCAAAGATTATTATATATAGTTCATACACTATTAATATTACTACATCATAACACATGCCTATATCTTATATACAATGCGTACAATATTACAATAGAGTCATATACGTAACATATATAATATATATAGATCGTGCAACACACCATAACACATGCCTATATTATATTTAGAGTGCGTACAATTACAATAGATTATATACATAACCTATAGTTCGTGCAATATTAATATAGTATATTACACCATAATGTCTATATCTTATGTATAGTTTATACAATATTAATATAGTACGTTGTGCTATACATGTCTATTACTTATATGTATAGTGAATACAATATAAATATAAATGTTGCACAATATCTCATATATAGTTTGTACATTTACAATAGAGTTATATACTGTACGTACCTTATATCGTACCTTATATCGAACACATACCTTTTGTTTTAAGGCTCAAATTGTAAACAAATCGACCCGTTTTCACATTCGGATCAAAACGGTCACGTCTATCCAAGGCGTAGACTCCATTTTCCAGAATTTCAATAAGAATTCACAGTTTACCCGAGTTGTTTTAAAAATATCTGCAATTTCTTTTATAGCCAACCCATTGTGACAATTAAAACTACTCTCGTGTATAACAAATTATACGTCACACGTATCGCGAACATGAACACTATTGAGCTAGTCTCTGTGACACCTTTTTGAGCTAAATTGTGTGAGAAACTTTGGCAAATACTTTATATCTCCAAAGTGTTTGCTGTATTCACGAACGGTATCACCGGTGTATAATCATTGACCTTTTGTTCTCCTCTTCTCTTTTTAAAAATAGTTTATTTGTGTCCCCACTCAACCGTGTCTTGTTGCAACTTGATGAATGGGTTGTTTCTAGTGACATGCGTGGCCCCGTGAATCTATAGTGTATGTCTTGTTTTTAAACTCGTCCTATCTTTAACTCCCGATCCTAACGTCCCCTCCCACAGTTCATTATTATTCACTAAACGCTATATTATGAATTTAAACTCTTATACATTTTCTACGTATTATTTCAGCAATATGGCACCCATAGTGTATCTCTTCTCGTGCAAAGTGACGACCATTTGTTTCTCTGTCTATAGTGAAAAGCATTCAACCCTACGAACATTTTCAGGAAAAAAGACAAGAGTTAACGTTGACGTCATTGGGGAAATTAATTGTGGTCTGAATCCTACAATGGTGTTTGTCCTGTAGTTATCCCCCTTTACATATATGTTCATCTTGCTGTACATTGTAGGGGAAGGATAACGCTATATAGGAGACAGTCATGCACATTTTAGGTCATATGTGGATTGTGGATTGGGGCTAGGGTAAGGCCTAGGAGCTGCATATTTCGTCAAAGTCTCGAGATGTAAACAGGGCTAGACCTAACCCTAACCCAGGGCCCAAACTAACCCTTACAATAGGACCGTCTCCGATCAAGCGTTCTCCCATTGTAGTAAAACTCATTTATAACACCTGTTAACTCTCGTGATTTTTGGAAGGTATATGTAAATTATCAGTTATCCATTCAACCCTCGACCTTTCTGTGAATTACAGAACTAAATCAACGCCCGTGTTGTTGTGCGTGGTATGATAACACCTACGTCATTTACCCATTCAACCTTTTAATACATAATGGTTGATAAATATACATTCAGTCGCCAACTCTTATTCTGCTCCTGACTGGGCTAATGAAGATGGGCATACGTCATACAGTGTACAGTGTGGTATGAGGGCAGTTTTTCGTACCATCCGAAAGACAGCTGCCCTTGCCAAACCCCCCATCCTGCATCACTGACAAGGGAAACCACGCCGGAAAATCTGGATGAACAATCTCGGCCACTGAAGGGATCGAACATCCGACGTCCAGACTAGCAAGCCAGTGACTTACCCACCGTGACTCCAAAACCTCCCCGAAGAGAGAGAGAGAGAGAAATGGGGTTTAACGTCCACTCAACACAAAAAAAGGTAATTTCGGGACTAACATATGGTTTTAATTTTATTTCAATAATTCGCTTGCGCGTAGGGTTCTTTAGCTGTGGGAGGAAACCGGAGTGCCCGGAGGAAAGCCACGAGGTTGAGAAGGCGCCCCTATTTCCATGCCACCCCCCTGAAACTTGGCACTGTTGTTGTTTATTCATTATAACTTTCGGCATAATATTTGTTTATTGATACCACAATATTCTTATCGCCGTCTGGTGCCTGACAGTTTTATCTTAAGATGTAATATATCTATCTACCTGTTACTCTACACGGATTAATGTTTTAATTTATACGTACACTGAAAATCAAAATCTGACCTTCGACAAAACTAAAGATAGTTTACCTCCCCCTGCAGAGGCGGATCCATAAAAAAAAATAATGCCTTGCATCAATGAAATTACATCACAAAATGATCCTACATCAGTATAAAAATGATTTCTCTGTTTAAAAAGCTCAATTTGAATTTAGAGACGATGATGGCAGATTTCCGTAACATAAACCTGGCAAACCCCCTCCCGCAAAAATTCCTGGATCCGTCCCTGCCCTGATTTAAATGATGAACTAAGGGCGATAACTTGTAAAACTACATATAGTCACGTGACCAGGATCTTGACACGAGTTTCTGTTAGGGAGATATTTCGGGAATAACACATGGTTCAATTTTATTTCAGAGATTCGTTTGTGCGCAGATGTCCTCACCAATTGGACGAAACCGGAGTATACCCACACGGTCGGACGGGTGACTCTACTCCCTGCCACGTACCAGCGGAGAATCTAAATAATGCCTGTTGACTCAATGACATACTTTGTGATCTAAAGCGCCAGCATTAAACCAGACAGTACCACCCACAATTATTCTTCTCGACCTAGTTAGCGTCATTCCTAAGGAGTCGATACCGAGCCAGAAAACACCCAAAGATCCTTACCAGACCCAGCCGATGCAGAAAAGTAGGGCTTTAAACCCCCAACCATTTCTTAGTGACCTAATATTCCTACGTGGTTTCCTCCTTCTGCGTGATGTAGGGCGGAGGGTTTGACAAACAAGGTCAGCTGTCTTGTCGTTCGGATGGGACCAACAACCGGGGTCCCGTGTACACATTGGCGCACACGTTAAATATCCCTTGACAGTTGGAATTCGATATAAGAGTGGGACGTAGTGCCTCTGTCCGGTCAAAATTTCCCCCATGGCACATTGTATTGTGTATGCCCGTCTTCATTAGCCCAGTTCGGAGCAGAACAGTAGGTCGTTAAACTCCAGTTCATTTCATTTGACAAACTACAACAAATATATCTCATTTTCTGTATTTAATATAAACCTACCCGTCTCCAAGTTAAATAATTTAGATACAAATATTTTACATAATCAAGTAATATAAATAATATTGCATAAATTCGTTGGATAAATTTTCAAGAAGTTAGTTTTCTGTTGGATATGTAATATAAATTATTCTATAGAAAATCATATAATATGTCGTCTTGTGTCCCCACCTTGGTCCAATTCGTTGTCCCCCATCCAGATTTTTTTGTGTCTATTCGATGGTGAATAGAGTCAACTCATTTCTTTAAATAGTGATAACAGCTTTGTCATCAATAAAGATCAACTAATTTGTAATTTAGCGTGTAGGTAGAATCGCTAGTTGTTTTTCCTCGTAGCGGAGACATTAGACCTTGTAATATAAAGGGAACACGGGTTAGACCATCCGGCAATCTGATTAAAACACAGATCCTAATTCGTTTCGTTTTTCATAGTTCAAAATTTCCTTTTACTCGTCTGTACTACACTAGGATCTGAATAGTGTGAATGATTGGCCAATGAAACGGTCTGTTACGGCGACTAATTGACATGCCTTGCATGGAACTGTGGGTAAACCACTATAGAAACGTCAACGCTGATTCATTAATCAATGGTTGGCGTCTTAAGCTCAAAAGTCTCTCGTATGACCTCTGAACTCCCAGTATAACTTGACAGATCTGCGTGTAGCGTAGGCCATCGAAAGTATAAAAACAACGAAACGAAATATAGATCTGTATTTGAATCAGATTGACTATTCGGCCACGAAACTCCTCAAATCATTTACACAATTTGAAATCATTTGGTACCGAGGTGAAGACATACGACGCCATATTGTATAATTCTTTCTTAACACATGCATAGATATGAGGTATATGTTCAAAATAAATACAAGTTTTATCGCTCGTTTAAAACAGGTGCGTGTCTACACGTAACGTCACGTTATCAGCCTAAGCAACATTGGTCATAGAAAGAACAAAATTATCATGCCTTCGAAACAACAGGCTGGTCCTTTGTGTCCATACTGTATTTACTGACCATACTCGACGTAGCGACATTGTCGACAATATCACCTACAGAAACTACAGAAACGGGCGAACGTAGCGACCAGTGAAATCAAGCAAAAACTAAACTGAAGAGCCGATATCGCCATCGATGACCAATATTTTTTAACTTAATGGCTACCTTCTATGTCTGTGATCAATGTTTTAAACCGACTACGTCACGCTACCCATGTCCTGAATCGTGATAAATATTCAGTTCACGACAAATCGAAATATTAGATATATTTAATTAAATTTACACTTTCACAATTCTTAAATATAGTTGTCTATAGTCTTTGTTCGAGTAGTTTTTGAACGATATCAATCAACCAAAGCTTGTTATAGAAGCTTATCACAGCAAAATATATATTTAGTATCACAAACCAATATGTCAAATTTAATGAAAAGTTATTCGTGGTGTAAATTGTCCTCCAAGTGATCCACGTTGTAACGTTTCAAAGTGACAGAGCTTACTCAGGAATATGGTTCCATTATGGACGCAAAGGTAAACAATAGCCAACACGGAGTGTTTGGCGCCGAAAATTAGCCACTCATCAATAGTTTCAAATTCGGAAAACAAAACGAAACGAAACGAATATGTAATCAGATTTCAATACATTTTTTTGAGAATTGAAAGTTTTTTAACTTGTCCTTTAACACTAATCATATGGCGCCCTTTTCTGGGATTCTCATCGAAATATATTTTGGAAATTCAGATAGCTAGCATTTTCACTATTCGGCATCTCGCGTAAACGAAATACGTAGAACACTGTATATCACGCGATCAATCTCGTTCCCAGAGGCAGCCGCGGAGCCGAAGGCCTCTGGCACATTAGACCATCCATTTTTTCCAATTATTTTCAAACCTAAGCCCCGCCCATTCTGACCTCTGATTGGTCAATCTTTTTGGGTCGATTTCTCGAAAACTAGAGGTCGGATCGTCTTTTCGTTGTTGTAAAATGATCTTTGAGTCAAAGTCAACTCGCTGACATAAAAAATTGGATCCTAAACGAACAAATTCAAGTTTTTGTAAAGATCTATTTTTCTACGCGTGGGTATATTTTTAAGTGATTCGGTCATCCAAGCAAGTAAAATCAGTGGCGTACGACGCAAATTAACGAGAACTTTCGCGCGTAGGAATTACATATCATTTTCCGGGAAAATGGCTACCCCGATTCACCAGAGAAATTTCTTCAAAATTTTTTCTGGTTTCGAGATTGTCACGCGATTTAAAATAGCCGACACCTCACGCTACAGATAAATTTGTTAGATTGTTTAAAATGGTACCAATCTGTTGATGTATGTGTTCGCTTAAATGGTAGTAATCTGTTGATTAGTTTGTTCGTTCTAGAACACCGGGTACCACTTCAAATCTATTCGTAAACGTTCAATATCGTGTTTTGTATATCAATGTTCAAACCACGATCGGTGTCCTATGAATTAGCTTCACGTGTCCTATGAATTATCTTCACGTGTCCTATGAATTATCTTCACGTGCCCTATGAATTATCTTCACGTGTCCTATCAATTATTTTCACGTGTTCCGAAACATGAGAATCCACAGCATGGATGTATTTGCTACATCTTACAAGAATCGGGAACTCCTAACGACGTAGCACCAAGTTGAGAATCAGACAAATCCGAATCTGTTTCTCGCGATAATCGGTTCGATTTTTTGCCCGGTTTTAAAGATGGCGACGATGGTGGTTTCTTTCCTTTAGATTTCGTTTTAGACTTCTTATCCTCCTTTTTCTCTTTTTCTTTTTTGGCTTTCATTTCCTCTTCTTTTCGTTTTTCTTCTTCTCTTCGTTTTTCTTCTTCCTCTTTCAAGTATTTTTTCTCGTCCTCTTTATCATCTTGGATGGAGAAAATACGAGATCGGACGTAGACGAAAGGTCGTGCTTTATTAGGGATTTGAATTTTAGGGGGTTCCGGGGGCGGTTTGGGTGGGGGTGTCCATTTTGTTGTTGTATGAATAATCTCAGGCTTTTGTTCTGCTTCTTTCTTCTTTTTAGAAAAAAGCCTTTGCATAAAACCCGCTTTTTCGCTTTTCTGCTTTGGTTTAGAACTCGCTGAGGTGCTGGCCGCTCCCGGTTTATCAACTGGCTTCTCCACAGGCTGTGGAGCTATTGCACCTGCTACATGTTCGCTCGTTCCTGAAGATACAGTTCCTATGGAAGGCGTTAGCGAAAGACTCATGGAATCTCCAGAAGTTAAAGATAAAAATGACACGTCAGAGGAATCTGAACAAGACGACGGGGTTCTGGTCTCGGAAATTGCAGGAAGAGAAGGTTTCTGTTGTGCTTTGGTTTTCTGGGCCCCACTATACATGTCTGTCATTGGTTGCTCTGGGGAGCATTGTCGACTACTAATGGGAATTTTGCTTGGCGAAACTTGCCTTTGGTGAGAGGTTCTCAACGGTGGTGATTGTCCAGCTTTCTTCAGCAACGTATGGGTTGGTACGGTCGCTATTCGTCCAGGGGCTGAGTTATATCGTAACAGAGGTAGACGACTTGGTGGCGACGTTTGAATTATTAAGGCACTAAGTGGCGAATTTTCTGTGGAGAACTGGCGCGGAAGACTGCGTGTTTTGTAAGTATTATAATCTTCTGCCTTTTTTCCTTTTAAGGTCGTAATAGGTTGCGGCTTACGCTTTGGGACGTCTAGTTTCTTCCGCATCTGGACAGGAGTGGTGATGGGGTCGACGTCAGATTGGGCATGGCTGATATCCAAGTCTTGGTCTAACTCCTTAAGTCTAGATTCAAGGAGCAATGGATCGGCGTCTATCGTCTTATCAGGAGTTTTGGATAACACCCTTCTAGGTTTAATTACAGGTGTTGCAGGTGACGATACCGTTTCTCGAGGACCAACACATTTCGCTGCCTGGCTACTACTTGGAGTTTTAAGAATGGATTTTATGGGTGTTGGATTCAAAGCTGCCTGCGGAGTACTTCCAGACTTTAGGGATTCGGGTTTTTCTGGCACTTGTGGTTTTGGTGTTAAAGGTCGTTCAGCTGAACCGGATGATGATCGTTTCGGCTGTTTGGCATTAAGCGCAGTATCTTTCTTGCTGGCTACTTTGTTGTCCTTGGGCTTCCTAATCGTTTGTGTCTCGGCTAAGAGTTGCTGTAAATGTTTCTGCCTTTCTTCCTCTGATTTTTCGCTGGGAGAACCGGGTGACTGTTTTCCTTCTCGCAGACTAGATGAACTATCTGTTAATATTAAGGAGGACGTCAGCTCAGACGAATCGGATCCCCTTTTGTAGGGAAATGATTTATCAAAGAATACATCGCTTTCGCTGCTTTGTCGCATGGTTGGACTGTTTAATCGATCGGACACACTTCTTAATTTGGTGATACATTCTGATATTTTCCCGTCAAGAAGAGTCTGGTCCGTTTCTACAGATGCATCTCTTTGTTCAGCTTTGTGGGTCATGGTATCCTTATCCGAAACCAGATATTTAGTGGATTCCCGACCTACACGACCCCCAAACTTTGCAGATTCCGCTAAATATCTGGATTGGTTGATAGTGCTTGTGGCTTTATCAGTTCTTGAGACATAAAATGTCATGGTTCCTTTTGAGAAAAGGTGTCTAATGGGAGTACAAGTTTCTTTCTCAAATGTTAACTTCTGGTGGGTGTTGACCCCTACGTTTCTAAACAGTTGTGGTAGATCTTCGGTGACTGGCGTGGAGGTTCCAGATGGTTGGAAGGTCTGGGTTCCTGTTTCTATTCCATCTAACCAGTCTGTTGATGTTTCATCATCTACCATTTCAACATCATCTTCGGAAGACGAGTAATCAGACACAAGATCAAACTGAGCTTCTGGGAAGACGATTAAATCATCAACGTCAATCTCACTTAACAAACCTATGTACGGAAGAGATTCGGTTGATGTCGCTGCATCGGTGTAATGCAACAAACTTTTGGAAACTTCTTCATGCTCAAAGGCAGCCGTCACAGACTTATCACTTGTAGTGATTTCACTGGTTTGGGTGTCAACATCTACGACGTCTGGGGAATTACCATAAATGGACAGAGCCATGGTCCCTACCTCTTGTGTTTCATATTTCTGTGGCATTGTTCCGCTATCAATGTATTGTTTCTCTTCGTGAAGGAGATTTTCGCACCGAACGCATTCTAAAATATCTGAATGGGAATTATTGAATGAATCGTCTAAACTTGAATTCACCAGAGACCCCTCGCCTAGCTTTGTTTTCCCACACTGCGTTTCTTTGGAATATGTCTGGGTATCTTCTTTGCACGTACACAGTTCTGCCATAGTCATTTCATCCATCATTTCTACCTTATCCGTTGAAGTTTCTGATTCCTCCGTTTGTATTTCAACACACGTTTGTGCTTCTGAGGTTTGGATCTTTTCGGTCATAGTCTCTGATTCCGCCGAAACCACAACTGTTGCCACGCCCATTTCTTTGTACGTTTTTACATCTGTGTATGTGGCCTGTTCCATAGTTATTACGGCATTTGTGGAGACGCCTGCGTCAAAGGTTGCAGGTGTTGGTGGCGAAACGCCCGTGTCCATAAACTGGGGTTTGTTGGTTAACGTCCACTTATCCGTATACTGTATTTGGTTGGTACCCGTTTCTTTATCACAAAGCCTAACATCCAACGTTTCTGTACTGGACTCCATGCAATGAAAACTAAGGCGATCCATACTTTTTGTCCAGACATCCAAACTTTCCGTTCCAACACAAATACTTTCATAGTGGACATCTTTGACACCATTAACCTTCGCTGGCTCCGTTACACCATTTGGAACAACGTTTTCGTTAACCGGCAAATCCGTCTGCGACTCACGAGTTGCCATTTTACAAGGACGCATGTTCGTAGCGACGGTTCGTTGTCGTGGTCGCACTTGCACTCCATAATCGCCATATTGCACTGCTTGTGTTGCCGTGGAGCGTTCATTTAACGTTGGATTGACCGTGCATGTCGCGCGCTCTGTCGTCATCATTTTTTCTGTCCACGTCACTTTCGATTCGCTGGTCACGTGTGGAGTACCTGTTGCACATTCAACGAGAGAGACCTTGACAGTTGATACACCTTTGTGCTGTTGGCCTTCATAATCCGTTGCAACTGACGAGTTTTTGGTTTTAGTTATCGGAGTTTGTGTTTCTATAGCTACAGATACAGGCGAAACCATAACACTCTGATCTTTTTGTAATATTTTATCCGGGGATGTTTCCTTATCTGTCATTTTTGGGGCAGAAGTAGAACGTAACCGACTAATGTTATTATAATCACGTCGCGCCATACTTGCACTGGTATTATTCACCTCGGCATGCCCATTAACCATATCATCACGAGTCATTAATGTACCGTTGCGAAATGACTTATCATCTTCAGTATTATCGATAGCGCTAATGTCTGTCTGTATTTTTCGGCTACGAATCCATCTATTTTGTCTATTATAAGAAGAATTCGCATCGCATGCTGAGTTAGTGACATTTGAACCCGATTGAGACCAGTTATCTCCCTTGGATTGGGAAGGAGGTATGCTAGGTATTGAGGTCATGCTAGTTTGGTCGTACATTGGAACTTTATCCGTTTGGCTTTTTAGGGATCTGACATCTAATGATGGTGTCATGGTCCCTTTTGTTTTGGATTCCATTGTGAATACTGTTACTCCGCGATCTCTCGTTTCCTTCACCAGCGTCGACGTCTCTTTTGTGCACATTCTTAAAGGCTCAGTTTGCATTTCGCAACACGTTTGCATAATTTTCATATCCGCTGCCATTGAGGTTGTCCCCGCACTATATTCTTTAATGGTCGTTTGAGTCGACTGAGTAACCCCTTCACTAGAATACATAGAATCTTTAATAGATTTTGGTCCCTCGTGCTCCCCATTAACAGACAGATAACCCAACCTGACATCCCCAGGAATAAACCGAACATCTTCGGGCAGATTATCGGGTATCTGGGGTAATTTTGAATCAAGCAGGTGCGCGAATTTAGCCTGTAATTCACGTTTTAGTAACATCATTTCCACCCCCTTGTCTTTCATAATTATTTCAGTTAAATTACACGTACTCTGGAGATGATCTAAGTTCTCTTGCAACCAAGATTTATTCTGAATAAACTCGAGAACATCACTTCCGAAAAGATCATCAACTTTTTTCATAAGTTCACGTTCCCTAGCACGTACCTGAGTCATATAGTCGATCGCGATATCACGAATTCTTTCTCGTATTTCTTTCATAAGTAATTCATATTTATCTATGAGTTTAACTCGCGATGCCACGCCCCCTAACCTTTCCTTACATCGACCGAGCAAATCGACCAACGTTTCTTTATATTTAGTAAAACCGTCATTGAAGGAACAAATCTCGTGATCGCGATGTTCTTGGA
Organism: Patella caerulea; assembly: GCA_036850965.1. Lineage (NCBI taxonomy): Eukaryota > Metazoa > Mollusca > Gastropoda > Patellidae > Patella > Patella caerulea. Next base: position 31,110,963 of record JAZGQO010000015.1, on the reverse strand, counting down.
ACGTACACACGACACAAATACACGCGTCACAGGGTTCACAATAAAATCTGACAATTTCTTCTGGGTGAGCCTTGCATTCTATATCCTTCTCACCCTCGATGTCAATAAGACTGTGTTTTTGTGTAACTTTGGTCGTCATGTGTAATTCAACACACCCCGCACATAACAATTTATTACATTCCAAACATTTTGAACAGGCTTCGTTTGAACGGGGTCTTATGGTATGACATATTTCACACGGCGGTATTTTCGTACATGTTCGTTTGTTGATCACTTCCGTTAAACTGGACACGAGGAAATTATCTTGTAAGTTTCGAATACCTCCACTCGGAATTTCCGTCTTTTTCCGACAAAGCGGACACGTTACGTATCGACTGTACAAGTTATAGCGAGAAGGTCGGCTGTTTTCCGCCTCTGTGTGTTTCTGCACGCAGTCGCAACAGAACGTGTGCAAACAAATCAAAGTCTTGGGATCTTTGTAAGGTTCAAAACAAATCTTACAGATGAGAAACTGGTCGTTGATTTCTTTCATAAGTTTTGTTCCCGTCGCCATCTTGAAATGTGTGTTTGTTGTTCGATTCGTCTCGTGTTTATTGACAGGTTAAGAAAATTTGCTTAATGCAGGTTTGTTGACAGATGACTTCTCACCATTACCGTTGACAAATTTTCGTCCCTTGATAAGAACATATCCACGATGCACCCGACATTTTGAACTATATAGGTCAAATTAATCACATAAATAGGTCAAACTCATCACATAAACCCTGTTTACTTTTTTTGATTAAATGGCGATTTTTATTTACCGTTCAACAAACTTGAACTGTCTATGTAACACGAATATATTTTTAAGACAGCCAATTTTCTGCTGAATATGAAATTTCATTAAATTACTTAATTCACCGATGGCGGGTAGAGCTGAACCATAAATTATTAAGTGCCTTTACACGCAGTAGGATATTAATTGCTGCAAAATCTCAGTGTTTGTTTTTATGGCATCAGAAAGTAATGCACCGAAACAAGAATTCACGGTACTTGTTTTTTTAATATGTTCCAAATTTATCCTGCGTGTTTCTCCAACTGAGCATATAAACTAACACACGTGTGTGTCGGCGAGGAAGCGGGTGCGTGTTATCATTTGTTCAGCTAACACAAATCAAGATATCTGAATAAACATAAGACACCATATCCACCGATTCACGGTACCGTTAGTTAACGTAATAAATGTAGTTTAATTTGAACCTACAAACACTGCGTAACACTTTACTTAATACATCCGAAAAAGTTTTAAGCTCTGAGTTTTAATTTAGTAAAAAGTGGGGTTTTGTGTCCGCTGCTACACACGGTAATATCGCAGTCACGCAGATTTCTGCGGTTGAATAAATGCTTTAAAACGTATCGAACACGTTACAGTCCTATGTACAGTTTATCCAGTTGACAAGTTGTCAATATGTGTGTTGAACAAGACGGGTACAAGTCGTTCCCCTTGCCTTACCCATGAACATGTAAATAGAAACGCGCAATTATCTTTTATCCCCCTCCTTACTTTTCGGACTCTGGTATCCCTTATTATAATGATATACTGGCTTTGTATTGTTTATAAACACGCTACAGTGCGGTATATCTTACACCGTGTATTCTGTTTTAACTGTTAATGTTACGTTCATAATGGCTTTAATCAAAGGCACTCATACCACAATGTGTTGGGTGTTAGAATCATTTGGCACATGTTCTTAAACTGAGAAACTCTTTGTCTGGTAGAAACATTGTTGTAGTACTCCCCCAATGGCGTCAACGTCAGGATGCAGGTTTCCTTTAGCCAAAATATCGGTATTTATTACTGAAATACGATGCTGATGTTTTTAACGTGATGCCAAATGTATCTAAACATCTGATACCACTTGTTTACGCTCAACGGATTTATGCGCAACTTGTTTATGCGCAACTCTGTGGGGTAAACAACGTCAGGTTTCTACATTCTGATGTTCATTTGCAAATGCACGACGTGTTTTTAAGAGTTCAATAATTTCCCTTAAACGAAATTCCCCTTTAATACTTGTTTCAAACTATGACGATTTTCACAGTTATAGGGTCTTCCTGAACACAGCGATCCTGTACAAAATGTCTTTTAATTCTTAAAAAAAAACTGAATACACTTGACAGCGTGTTGTTAGAATTCTCCTTTAAAGTTTCACTCTGGAGTTTTGCTATCCCGAGTTGATTGAACGTAATACACATGACAAGGTGTGCCAGTTATTGCTAATTTTACCGTTAACTCGATGAGGGCACTTCACACAAAAATCCACTCTCTAGCCCCATTAGTTGAAATTGCTCCCTGATATCGTGCGTTTATCGTGTTAAATTAACAGACATTACACTGTCGTTTCATACGAAACATCAAATAAAATAACGAAACGAAATTATCCACTTTGTAAAAATCGCGTTCTCTTGATGTTGACTGTAGATCTACTTTGTTTCGTGGTAATTTTTCTGATTGATTTGCCGGATGTTAATGGCGGAGTAACTAGTAAAATTAATGTCCTTTCCATACCGATACTATCTGATCTAATCACCAACTCCTCCCTTATCGCTACAAATTACTACGCCTAATAACCTCACTCATACTAATATTAGTTATTACTCGCTTGTATTGCCATTTCTCGCTGTTTATTTTGTACACGGAACATGAAACACGGGCCAACGTGCACAGAATCAACACACAGAAAACTTTTAACAAATATTACGCCGGTTGGGAATTTGTGTGTTTCTCTTAAGTAATATCAAATGGCAGGAAATGGTTTTACAAACAGAGATAACGCGTTTCTACTATTTATATATATCTTAATATTTGTCCAGTTACGTCTCTCACGAAAAGAATTTCAACAGCTGAGAAATGTTCGGTATTTGTGTGATAACCTACAACGGGTTGTATTTGGTGCATTGTGTACACTCAGTTTGTTTCCACTGTTCTGAACTCGGGGTTCGGATATCGAGCTGCATTCGCCGCTCTTCGGTTTGTTTTCCCCTTTTTTAAAATGTTTAGATTGTTAACAGTTTGTTTGGCCCGTGTGTATAGATTGTATATATGTTTCCACTGTTCCGTAATTGGGGTTTGGATAACGAACTGCATTCGCCGCACATCGGTTCGTTTTGTTTCCCCTCGTTTGATCGCTGATACAGTGCTTGACCCTTGTCTATTGATTACTTTTTCAATTCTGATATTAACTGCTTCACTCCAGTGAATTTATCCAATAAATGAAATATTACTAGGGCCCGTTTACATCGATTTTAGTATTTTCTACAAATACATCTCCAGATTATTGAATTCTTTAATGATTATATATTTGTACACAGCACTATAAATCTTGAGTTACTCGGGTCGATCTATGCAACTATTTCAATGTTTTTGAGTTATTCGGGTAGAATGTTATTCGACGTTATGCAATGTTTGGTCTAACAATTCAAGTAATATAATCTTCTTCCAGTCCCATGTTACAGAATCAGTCTTGGAGACAGCCCGTTTTTAATTTCACAATCGCCCTGAAAAATAAAGAAAAGTTGGTAATTTTTTGGCACTAAAAAAAAATGATTAGAGTAAATGCATCGCATGACTTGTGGTTCACGTTCGACGAGAAACCGAATTAACACCCTACATATAGTAATACAGAGCCACGATAAGATTTCTCATCTAGTAAAGGATATTATCATATTTTGTTTCAGATAGATATCCAGAACCCCATGTGTGTGGGTGTGGGTATGAAATACTCACCCCACCCCACCCCGACTTTTCTCCATTCAATGTATACATATTCATTTCTATATGTTACACAGCAATTTTTATATCGAAATGAAATGGGGTTTAACGTCCTACTGTTCTGCTCCTAAACTTGGCTAATGAAGACGGGCATATGCCATACAGTGGAAATTCTGTCCGGCAGCGGCACCATGGCCTACGTTTATATTAAATTTCAACTGCTATTGAATCATTTACGTGCAAACCAATGTATACACGAGACTTCGATTTTTCGTCCCATCCGAACGACTAGACAACTGTCTGTATCAGGCCCTCCTTCCTGCCCCACGGACTTCTCGGTCTCGGCCAATACAGGGATCAAAGATATGAACTCCAGACTAGCGAGCCAGCGTCTTGTATGTAGTGTACATAATATACTGAATGAGAGAGAGAGAGAGGAAAAGGGTGTTTAACGTCCACACGACACAATCTAGGTCATTTCGGGACTAACATATGGTTTAATTTTCTTTCAATAATTCGCTTGCGCGTAGGGGTCTATTTATGTAGAATAAAACCGGAGAACACCCACGTGTTTAGACAGGTGACCCTACCCCTTGTCACATACAACCGGGAATTTGAAACCAATATACATATAGACTCATATTTATATATAGTATAGGCTACATGCAGACTCTCACATCTTCCTCTATAGCGGTGCAGAACAGTAAGACGTTAAACCCCATTTCATTTCATTTCTTTTTCTATAGTATATCTATATCAGTTAATCTCAATCTCTAGGGATTAATGTAAAAACAGGTGCCCGGCATATGGTATCGAATTCAACAGCTGAGACGGGTGTGTGTAGTGTTCGGTGGCCTGTATCCTGGACCCAAAGTAATGCACACCTTCCATATGCTCTTGGTCCACTTTGTTTAATTTGCCTATTGGATTTTGTATATTGACTACTGTGTTCAATATATAATATACAGTTCACTTTCCAGTGTTATAGGAAAGGAAGACTACCAAGCCCTTTGAACAACATTGGTTACAGATAAACTGAGCTGTGTGGATTTGCCGCGACATCCGTCACTGGTGGTAGCCTCGGGCAATCCTCCAATTATTAAGACTACGGGCTTAATAACGAGTTTAAATTTGGAATTTAAGCCCAAATTTAAAATTTATTTTAAAGTGTGGTTATGGTCCTCTCGACACAAACTAGGTCATTCCGAGATTAGCATATGGTTCAGTTTTATTTCATTATTTCGCTTGCGCGTAGGGGTCTTTAGCAGTGGGGGGAAACCGGAGTGCCCGAGAAAGCCCACGAGGTTGGACAGGCGACGCCACTTTTTGGCACACGTACAGCCGGAGAACCGAACCCACATCAGCTGACTCAACGAGACCCTATGATGCAGCGCGCACGCATTATTCATTCGGCTACCCCCCCCCCATGTTTTCTGGATTTTCTACCTGATATAACCTTAGTAGTAAATATTTTACAGTCAACAGGAGAACATGCTTCCTCATCCAAGTGGTCTGTGGAATGTCAAAATGCTACGAATGAATGGTATACAAGTCTTGTGAACTTTTACCCATCCTGCAGATGTGTACAATATCGTATCAGATCATGTTATATGTATGTACAAATAAAAGCGCTGGATATGAAATAAAATGAAATGAGGTTTAACGTCCTACTGTTAAACTCCCATTGGGGCTAATGGAAGACGGACATACGCCGTACAGTGCGCTACGAATGACATTTTGCCTGGACAGCGGCGCTATGACTCTTCTTACATCGAATTCCAACTTTTAAGGGATCTTTTACGTGCACTCCAATATGTAAATGGCACATTGGCTTTTCGTCCCATCGGTACGACTAGACAGCTGTCCTTCTCAGGCCCTCCGTCCTGCATCATTAACAAAGCGGACCAGGGATCTTAAGGGATCTTTTACGTGCATTCCAATATGTAAATGGCACCTTGGCTTTTCGTCCTATCCGAACGACTATGGGTTATCCCTTGCCAGACCCTCGGTCTTGCACCTCTGACAAGGGGTAACCCCGCCAGAAAATTAAAGTGAACTTTCTAGGCCAATACCGAGATTGAATATGGGTCGTCCAGGTTAACATACCAACTATCGCCATTTATTTATAAATGCTGGGGGTGCACCATTCATATTGCATTAACTATAGAAACACAGAGCAAACACATGGACAAGACAAATGTACGGACATTGTAAGGTACTCACTATCCCAGTTGAGGCAGAACAGTTTTTCTAGGTCATTGTTTGAGCTTATTTCAATGGGTTGTGATTGATTCTGAAAGTAATAGACAAGTCCACGAACAGACCAGCCTCACATAGAAGATACATAGTACAAGAAGAAAGCTCTATAATCAGCCACAATTTCGCCCACAGATGAGATGGAACAATATAATCTAGAGAATATCTACAAGAGATTGGTGGATTAAAGAAGCTGATAAAGGTAGTCGATAATTTAGTCTGAAATAGTTTTGGTTTGTTTAATGCCAAGGGGTTTTGTCTCTGTGCTTATTAATCCGAATTTCTGTGATAAAACATGAAAGGTGCGGTTTATTAGAAATCTTTCGGTTGACCGCCTTGGCTCAGCTCTTTAAGCTCGCGGCATCTACGCTTCTAATAAACCTATAGATCTACCCTCCCAGTCATATCTCCTTATTTATACATATGAAATCAGGGGACCATACATTTAAAGGATGTGGGGCTTTATTGTATTGAACCTTGAAATAGACGGAAGTAGGTCGAAGGGAAGAGAGAGCGCGAGGGACAGATGGGGTTTAACGTCCGCTACAAATAATATTTGCGTGCACGTTAAAGATCCATTGGCAGTATAAATTCGATGTAAGGGTAGGTCCTAGTGTCGCTGTCCGGGCAAACGTTACCTCAGAGAACACTGCATGGTGTATGTCCGCCTTGATAAGCCCAGTCAGAGCAGAACAGTAGGTCGTTAAACCCAATTTGATTTTCAACCTTCAGAAATTTTTCCAGGTCCATTCTGATAAGTCACAGTAATTATAACCACTGTTCAATCGCCAGCCAAGGACCGCAGAAATTTAAGATTGTATGCGGGGTATAAATTAAATGAAAATGAAAATGCAATGGGGTTTAACGTCCGACTGTTCTGCTCCTAAACTGGGCTAATGAAGACGGACATACGCCATACAGTGTACCAAGGGATCTTTTACGTACACGCCAATGTGTACACGGGACCTCGGTTTTTCGTACCATCCGAACGACTAGACAGATGCCCTTGTCAGGCTGTCCGTCCTGCATCACTGACAAGGTGAAACCACGCCGGAAGATCTGGAGGTACTTTTTCGGCCAATGCATGTATAAATCAAAGTAAACCACGAAGGCGATTACTTGTTCATTTTCACACAACCACTGTTCAATCCCTAGTAATGGACCGCAAGAATTTAATCTTGTACGCGGGGTATAAATTAAAGGAAAATGGAAGGTGGTTATTTGTTCAGACAATTTGCTTTCGTCTGATGTGATTCGGTTAAATTACAAAGTTAATGTAGCCGTGTATAAACTACAAGGGTTTGTATGAAACCATCTGCTCTGGTAGACCAAACAAACAATCTAAACAAGGGTCATGCTACTTTTACTTTTATCAACAACTAAATTATTTTCTTTGACAGATCAATGATATTGGTGTTTACATTTTGGTTCGATGTTAATACCTATTTAGGATCGATCTACGGTATAAAACGGCAAAAGGTGAACGCCAAGCAATTAGGAAATTATTCTGCTGTAAAATTAGAACTACGGGAAAATAACTACGAAAGGAAGAAATGCTGATAATACGAGAAGACGTGTATTCTAAATGCCATTTAAAGACTTTATTAAATATTCGCTTATATGTGTTAATAGTGAGCCACGAACAAACTGCAACATGTGACAAGATTTGAGAGTAACCCCTAGCTCCTGCCAACCCACACCTAACCTCGTCCACCCCACCCCCATTGAAAAGCCAAAACTCGTAATTACCGTAAACACGATATAAATTGAAGGTAGCACTCGTCTTACCAACCGCGCTATATAGGTTGTCGAATGATTGATTCATAAATAGAATTAGACAGTAAAAAAAATACCCACCAAATTTACGATTGACTGGCATAGAAATTGGCACGGTATGGAGAGTTCTATAGACACCATCTATATGAATGTATTATAATAGATAGGCACCATGTATATTACAGACAAGCCTGATTAATAAAGGACGGAACTGTGTACTGTTTAGCGTCTCGTCGAAACTTAACTCCTGCTCTTGCGCTAGAATTCCCCCGGTTCCAACCCCAGCGTGGTCCGAGAAGACCTTTGGGATATTTCAAGATTGATTCCCCAAACTGATCCAGACTCGGTGAATAGCGATCAATTTGCTTTGATCTTCTCTTGGGACGAATAAACGAGTGTACGGAATTCATCCGTGTACGGCCTTGGAAGCTAGTATAAAGAGACGGGGACATGGAGGTTAACGTCCACTGGGAATTAGAAAATGTTTTTGTTTTTTTTTCAACTATTTTCAACAATTCGCTTGGTCGTAGGGGAATTTTAACTGTGGGAGGAAATTAGGGGACCCGGGGAAAACGTACGAAGTTGGACAGGCGACCTTACCCTTTTTCACGTATCAGTGGGGGCGGGGCCGAAATCCCAGAGGTTCCTGGGGATTTGTAAAAAAAGGTCGATATGCCATACCTACTGTTTGACTATCATCACTAAAGTTAAAATGAACTCAGATAAATGGGGCAATAGTTTATATCAGATATGAAATACGCCATCTTCGAGACATCAAGTACACCTTTTGGTACAATACAATCAGACAATACTAGACATAAAATAACACATCCTCGAGAAACAAAGGGTTATTCGATCTTGTCATGTAATTAGCGGTGGCTTCAACAGATCTGTTATCCTCGCGTGCTAATGCTCAGATATCAAAACAAATATATAACGATGATAAAGATTTGAGACAAGGCATGAAACAAACTGATGTATATCTACTGTTAACTACGTACTGAAACACACACTCACTACCTACATCTCCCAATCAGTCAATTACCTACTGATGCACTACATCCCCTTCCCTCCACCCACTCACCCAGACTTCCCCAACCTGATAACACTACAGCCTGGGGATGGGATGGTCTAGTGGTCTAGAGTGCTGCGCTTCGACCTCTAGCTGGCAGGTCACCTCTGGCTTGCGGCTGTGGTTTCGAGCCCTGGTGTGAGCGTATGTGGCATGGAGATAGGGGTACCTTCTCAACCTCGTGTGTTCCTTCTGGGCACTCCCGTTTCCTCCCATTGCTACGCACAAGACCCCTACGCACAAGAGATTTATTGAAATAAAATCAAACCATATGTTAGTCCCGAAATGACCTAGTTTGTGTTGAGTGGACGTTAAACCCCATTCTCTCTCTCTCTCTCTCTCTCCCTCTCTCTCTCTCTCTCTCTCTCTCTTTACACTACAGCCCCTTCCCTCCACTCCCTAATCCAGACTTCCCCAGTCAGATGCACCACAACCCCTTCTCGAACTTGATACACACACTACCACTCCCCACCCTTAATTACCTAATGATACACAAACTATAACCTCTTCCCTCTAACCCATAATCCTTTAATAACCAACTGATACACAAACTATAACCCCTCTCCTTAATTCCCTAATCCACCTGATACACAAAATATAGCCCCTCTCCTCTAACCCCTAAACCACCTGATACACAAAATATAGCCTCTTCCCTCTATCCCCTAGTTTGAAAGGAGTTCAATCTGTTTAGTTCTGTATTTTTCTGTTAATCGGCGAGGTTTTATTTGGATTCAATCACTTCCCAATTCTCAACTACTGGCTAAAATATGGTATTAACAGGCAATAATTTAATTACTGTGTTATTAGACACCTGCCTGATGAATGAAATGAAATGAAATGGGGTTTAATGTCCTGCTGCTCGACTCCGACTGGGCTAATAAAGACGGGTAAATGTCAAAGGATCTTTTACGTGTGCGCCAATGTATACACAGGACCTCGAGTTTTCTTCCCATCCGAACGACTAGACAGATGTCCTTTTCAGGCCCTCCGTCTTGCAACACTAACAAGCTGAAACCACGCCGAATAATCGTCCTACATTGGTTAGAATCCGCAACCTTTAGACTAGCGAGCCAGCATCTTACTCACTTAGCCAATGTGGCTCCCCGACCTATCAAACATGTCATATATTAAGACCACTGAGTTTTACTACGGTTCGACCTGTTCCCAACTCCATTAAGAAATATTAATATAAAGCCTTACCTTTATTATTGTGTACCTTTCGTATCGAACATGGGATATATCTATTCCTTCTGTAAATGCGCCTGTCTATATTCTCTCTATCTCTACCTGTAAATATATAACAGTGTACATATACACACACCAGATGGCGATTCAACCCAAGCAACTCGGTCAGTTCGTATTTACCAAAATCCTATACTACTCAATCGATATAGCACATACTCAACACTCAATGAAATAAAATGTGGTTTAAAGTCCTACTTATCTGTACCGACTGGATGAGAGAAATTTTGCCCTGGCAAACGCACATTAAACGAATATGATAATCTAAAATACCAAGGTCTTAGCTGCCCGGACTTGAACCAAACGTATTCAACAGATAATTTAGAACGTTTCCAAAGATCTTTAATTTGAAACTTCCATCAAGTGCACATTTATCACTACTCACAGCATAGTTCCTTTCACCAGACTACCTGTACCATGCATTTACATGCCAGATACCCAGTAATCGTTACAGCGTCGCCTGACTGGAATATGAATTAACTCACCCACCACCTCCAATCCCTTCAGAATTATCTTGAAGCAAATCCTAACTCATTAAATTATGAAAGCACAAACAATTATCCGTGTTTTATGAATCAGAAACATAACACATAGTCTTTTAGTGGACTGTGTTATGTTCCGTCCTAGCGATACAAATGGGCTGTGATATAGAATCGCTAGACTGGTATAGGAATTAACAGTTTTATTATGTACTGTAAATCTACACCCGACACTGACTACCAGTGTATATTATACTAGTACAGCATAAAGACGTGTTCATAGATCTATATATACATATATATAAATATCACCGTTCCCACCAAGAAAACAGAAATAGATATTGACAACTTTCCAAACATCTTTCAATGAAAACAGGCATTTTACCAAACTATTCTTGTTAGACTTTCTTCTCTCTACTGGGTCGTTATGCAATTAAACAGTTAGACATTGTCTTGTTATTATTAAATGTTTAGTTCAATTGTCTACCCTGTTATGTAACTTAACGGTATCCCTGGCTGAAAAAGAGAGAGAGATGGTGAGAATGACATTGGGTTTAACGTCCACTCGAAACAAACTAGGTTATTTCGGGACTAACATATCGTTTAATGTTATTTCAATAATTCGCTTGCGCGTAGGGGTCTTGAGCTGTGGGAGGAAACCGGAGTACCCGGAGGAAACCCACGAGGATGAGAAGGCGCCCCTATCTCCATGCCATATACGCTCACACCAGGGATCGAAGCCAGCTAGAGGTCGAAGCGCGGCACTCTAGACCACTTGGCCACCCCGCCCCCCCCCCCATGACTAACATATATGATATATGGTTAAGTTATATTTCAATAATTCGCTTGTGCGTAGTAGTCTGTAGCAGTGGGAAGAAGCCGGATGACCCAAAGAAAATACACAAGGTTGGGCCGACACCTCAAACTTTTCATCCAACCCACACCCGTTAGCCCCCATGTTCCCGCCCCATTGGAAAAGAACCTTTGACCGGTAGAAATTTTTGAAGAAGATAAGGAAGCGCCACTGCCAAGGCAAAATATGCCTTGCTAGTATTCCGCACATGACCATAGAAATAAATAACCGTATGTTGGTGAAATGCCATATTTAACGTTCTACTGTTCCTCTATCGTCTTAAAATGACCAGGATGTTGTTTTGACGAGACGATACATGCATTTATAAGGTTTGTCATTGAGTCAAGTGGTGTGGTTTGATTCCAGGCTTGTACGTGGAGAGAGAGAGAGAGAGAGAGAAATGGGGTTTAAGGTCCACTCGACACAACCAGGTCATTTTGGGACTAACATATGGTTTCATTTTATTTCAATAATTCGCTTGCGCGTAGGAGTGGGAGGAAACCGGAGTTCCCGGAGGAAACCCACGAGGTTGAGAAGGCGCCCCTATCTCCATGCCACATACGCTCACACCAGGGCTCGAAACCACAGCCGCAGGCTAGAGGTGACCGGCCAGCTAGAGGTCGAAGCGCGGCACTCTAGACCACTAGGCCATCCCTACCCCCTCCAACCGCGTTGGTTTTCTCCGGGTCCCCCGGTATCCTCCCACTGCTAAAAAACCCTGCGAACAAGCGAATTATGGAATAAAATTGACGAATTTTTCAGTCCCGAAATGACAGAGAGAGAGAGAGGGAAAGAGAAAGGGAGGGAGAGAAATGGGGTTTAACGTCAACTCGACACAAACTAGGTCATTTCGGGAATTACATTGTAACATGTGGGTTTTTTTTTAATTCTATTTCAATAATTCGCTGGCGCGTAGGGGTCTTTAGCAGAGAACAACCCGGAGAAAACCCACGAGGTTGGACAGGCGACCCTACTACTTGCCACGTACAGAAATGACATAGACGATGTGTTATTATTTCTATCGCATATTTCTGTAAGTAATATTAACAACCACGTGTTAGTCTCAAACAAGGGAAGTGGGATAACAAGTCGTTGAACTTTTAGAATTCTTTCTGCAAATTTATTTTCGCTCTTAATAACAATTCTCAGACAGAAAAAAACAAAACTCAAAGTTCTTCCCAGTGGGTTTCCAAAGTTTTATAATCCAATAAGAATATATCTCCCTTAATCAAATAAAATAGTAATATCTCGATTATTTTATTCTTTCCCTATCAATTTTTATGTTTTATTCTCCCGCCATTTGGGATGCTGGTAAAATATAATTGGCATATTAGCATTTATTATTTAATAAGTAGAAACTGAAAAAAAGATAATTCCGCGATCTTACGCAATCATATCTCTAAATTTAAAAATTTAAAGATACATTATGAGCGATTAGATAAAGAGTTGGCAGTTCTCACTATAACGAGGGGGGGGGCTAGTGGTCTAGAGTGCCGCGTTTCGTCCTCCAGCTAGCCCCTGGCTTGCGGCTGTGGTTTCGAGCCCTGGTGTGAACGTATGTGGCATGGAGATAGGGTCGCCTTCTCAACCTCGTGGGTTTCCTCCGGGCACCCCGGTTTCCTCCCACTGCTAAACACCCCTACGCGCAAGCGAATTATTGAAATAAAATTGAACCATATGTTAGTCCCGAAATGACCTAGTTTGTGTTGAGTGGACGTTAAACCCCATTTCTCTCTCTCTCTCTCACTATAACGAGAAATTAATTTTGGGCTTAGCCTCGATCATCATTACTAAAGTCGGTACAATAAAAACATAGTCTCGATTATCTATTTCTTGATTTAATCATGAATGGACGTGGAGCAGCATATAAGATCCTAATCAAATATCACCTGCTACCAAGAGTTGATTATGGCCTGGATAAGTTAATTAATATCTAATTAATAATTTAGAAAGCATTTCAGGCCTTAAGAAAGATCTGCAATAGATAGAATAAGCTCTTGCATATTGGATGTTTAATAACGCATAGAAGTGTGGGGGTGGGGTGGGTTGGGGCGTAAATGAAGTAAAAAATACAGACAGCTACGATCGCTTTGTTTTCAGTCTTCGAGCACGGCATACGGGACGATATACAAAATAACAGTCGTGTGTTAATGACCGATTTCTTTTCAGGTTTTTTTTTTGTGTCGTATTACTCTGAATATGTCCGAAGAGTTAGGGGTTTTTTTGGTGAGAGAGAGGGAGAGGGATCATCTAGGGACTAACACATGGTGCAATCTTTTTTCAATAATTCGCTTGCACGTAGGGTTCTTTGGAAGTGAGAGGAAACCGCAGGACCCGGAGAAAACCCACGAGGTCAGACAGGCGATCCTACTCCTTGTCACGTACAAGCGGGTAATCAACCCCACGAAGATGTACAGGAGACCCCACTCATGTACCATCGGGGAATTGAAACCATGCCAGTCGACTCAATGACAGACCTTATGATACAGTGCGCACGTGCTAAACATTCGGCCACCCAACCCCCTTGTTTTGTGGTGCCGTGAGGGTCTCAAAACGACCGAACTTGTTTTCTAATGGGTGGTATTAGTCCCGTCCAGATGTTAAACCCGGACCAATTATCGAACAAAATCTACACGTCAGCACAATAAAATATTAACAATCTGTTCTAATTTTGTATCACGAGTATGTAAATATATTTAACATATCTGCACTTAGAAGCACTCTTATCTCTCATCAAAACTTGTTGATAAGTTGTTCATTTCTTACATGCACGTGTTAGAAAATACACTCGGCACTCGTCGACAATGTTTTCTGATTACAATACCTTCATATTTATAGAATGCTTCCGTTCCCACGTAGTAATTCACCCCTAAAAGCGTAATTGAAAACACGTGTTTTTTATTAAATATAACGATGAGTATAATAACTAATATTATCATACATATGTTGTTATTAGCATCATTATCTTGTTCATTTGGTTAATTAAATCGACATAGATGTACAGGTATTACATAATTACTGATAATCCATGCCGACAATACAATATACCGGAAAACGTCGGCAATACTATATACCGGAAAACACCTGAAAACTACCGCAAACTACATAATTACTGATTATCCATACCGACAACACTATATTACAAAAAACATCGGAAAACTACATAATTACTGATTATCCATGTTGGGGTTTTGTTCTATTCACGGTGGGGGCCACGGTGACCAAGTGTGTAAGACGCTGGCTCGCAGGCCAGGATTTCGCGTGTTTAATGTATGCATTGGCTGAAAAAGTTCATCAGTATTTTCCAACGTCATTCTACCTTCTAACTCCCAATCTAACCCAGTCATTGGCCCTACAATTTATATATACTTTTATTTCGAATTCAAACTGTCAAAGGGCCTTGGTATACGCAATGCAGTGTGCTATGAGGGAAAGAATTGACTGACATTGGCGATAAGGCCTATTCTTATATCGAATTGCAACTACCAAGGACATTTTTACGTGCAAAGAAATGACTACACGGGACATAGGTTTTTTTCCCATACGAACGATTTCGATCCCTGGTGTGAGCGTATGTGGCATGGAGATAGGGGCGCCTTCTCAACCTCGTGGGTTTCCTCCGGGCACTCCGGTTTCCTCGCACTGCTTAAAACCCCTACGCGCATGCGAATTAATGAAATAAAAATTAAAAAAACATATGTTAGTCCCGAAATGACCTAGTTTGTGTTGAGTGGACGTTAAACCCTATTTCTCTCTCTCTCCCATCCGAACGACTACACACAATTAAACAGTAAACCAATGGTACTCGTAAAAGCCTTTCTTATTGAGCTCTTGGCGTCCTGGTGGTATCATAAACCCATTTCAACAAATTAACTACAGCGAGAGATTGATGGGTATTCAATCATAATTACAACTTTATCATATCTTGATCATTCCAACTCCGCCATTATTGTAAATGATGATGGTGGAAATTAGAGAAATAGTTTCTTTATTGATCTGGGTGAAATTTCTACACACTAGATTCTAATTCATCATTTATCGTTCTGTGTTGATCATAAAGGGGATGCTCGATTCATAGTCCAGAACGTCCCGAATCGACAGAATTACAATCGAGTGGCGCGGAATTCAGTCCTGTCACAATTCTGTCAGTCCCGACAGCTGAGGTGGAGTGAGTAGAATCGTGACGTATTTTTTATACATTTAGCACATGCGTTGTCCTCCGAAATTCTCCTTTTCACTCGATTGACACCAGTTTTGGAATTGAATTCCGGAACTGTGAATCGAGCATCCCCATAGTCAACTATGTATTCTAATCATATACATTAGATGGGACTGAAGGCATTTATCTTGTTTGGGATTGTAATGAAATTTAATGAAACGAAATGAAAGGGGGTTTAACATACTACTGTTCTAGCCTGTAGGATATTGATGTAATCTTTAGGACTGGTCAATTTTAATCAAGGGCGGATTAGGGACCGAAGGCCTTAGCCCCCTCTCCCTTTTTAGAGTATATTCTGTCTGCCAAACCTCCAGAGACTGCTTTGCTTACCCATTCATCAAAACGACGTAGTTTCAAGATTAAAACGGGTCTCAAAACTACTTTCGAACATTTTTAGGGCTAAAAAAATGTTTTTTTAACAATGTGCTTTTTTACCTACATCCTGAGTTCCAATCACCAGAGACTGCTTTGCTTATCAATTCACCAGAAACGTCGTAATTTCAAGTCTAAAAAAGTCCTCAAAACAACACACTCATTAGCTCCCACTCTGGTCAGCAGTAAAGGTTCGCTAGACAGGCTACAATCACTGAGCTCGCGATATTAACTTTTTTTCCATACGCAAATCAAATTCTAAAACATTTTTTTTTTTTGAAGTAATAGAAAAATGAATTTGTTTGAAGTATATATCGATAAAAAAAATAGTTCATATTTAGTGTAAATGGGTATTTTAAATTAGTAAACGGCACTGGACCAGTTAACGCAGCAACACCTTGAAGGCGCCATAGAGTCAGTGATGGTCGCCCAGTAATGTGACGTCATCTGTAGAATGCATACTTGAACTTATAAAGGTCAGTAATCTAATACAGAGGTATAAGAACGCTTTCACAATACCTAAATGAATCAAATAGACTAACTCCTTCTCAACCCGTCTCTAAATTTTACTTATTTCTGGACCCATGCAATTTCTTAAGTTAACTTTTGATTTTGGGTAGTTTATATGAAATATTGAGGTTTGATAGAGGTGGGATTATCTTGGATATGTGTTGTGCTTGTTTTCGGTGTTTTGCTTATAAAACCAAGTATACATGTAGAATCACAGCTAGAACTGACATATGCCAAATGTGAAAAGTCACGAACGTGTTTCAAGAATGCACAGAACTGTCATGCTTAACTGCTATCGTATTAAGAACATTTTCCCTTGGGGCGTTTACGGATCTTCTTGAATTATTCCAAGAAAAAAGACATGTTCGCTATGTCGATGCAGACATTCAGATTGCTGAATGATAACAAAGAAAACATTTTATTTTGACATTTTTAACCATTTTTTTTTATTCATCAATTCTTTTTAAATATATAATTGGATATCCAATTTCCATTTAAAGGGCCAATCCCGATAACTTTTTGGGGAATAAAACTGCTTAATTTTGTGTTAAAATCCCTTAAAACCCATTACCTAAGGCCGACCAACTACCATGATATTTGTGATACGCTTGTAAATAACTTAAACCTGACAGTCGTCATCTGGAAATGGAGACCGTTCTATTATACAGTATCTGGATAAAACCAGACTTTTTTCTATAAAAATAATATGTAGGTGGAATTTACCCTTTGTTATCAAGTACAGTACATGGGTCATTCACTGTATAGACCTACCAAGAAACGGGAATCGATTATCAGGTCACCCAATGAAAATACTGACCCGAAATCTTAAAAGGGTTACGTGTCCGGATAAGCAGTGTTGACGTTCAGGTCCAATTGACTCAGTATTTTGAGCTGAAATTTTGCGACAAGGTAAATACACCACGCCTCTATAGTTTGGTCCATAAATTTCATAAATACTCGGACTTTAATTTTTGAGACTCTGTTCTTATCGGAAGAGTCCCTTTAAGTCGACTAAACCGTCAAAATCTACTCTTTGAGTTAACAGTATCCTTTCGTATATTTTTGTGTAACTATTATAAAGTGTCGATGTCGATTGATTAAGAACCAAAGATACAATATAGAGTATATTTTGTTTTATGTCTTGAAAATAGGCACGCAAAACATGCCCGGCAAGACAAAACTGCGGACAGGGCATACTACTCAGACATTGTAAGCAATAAACAACCAAAGTAATCTGTTTCAATGGCATTTAGTAATTGAGCTAGAGTATACAGGTCACAATTCTATGAAATGCAATTACTGCTTATTACTGAGCGACGTTTCGACAAG
This sequence comes from Patella caerulea, assembly GCA_036850965.1. Taxonomy (NCBI): domain Eukaryota; kingdom Metazoa; phylum Mollusca; class Gastropoda; family Patellidae; genus Patella; species Patella caerulea. The sequence continues at coordinate 31,093,104 of JAZGQO010000015.1, read as the reverse complement.
GCTTCTCTAGGCATTGCTTGATAGCGACTAGAGAATACTAGTCGAAACGTCGCTGAGTTATAAGCAGTAATTGTATTCCATAGAACTGTGACCTAACAAAATTAATATTTAATCAAGTGAATGGATCCGGGGGTCAGCAGTAGTGACGTAATAAGCAGGCTTTATTCAAAATAACAAATAAGTTATCGATAAGTTATCTACTGTATAAGTTTCGTGTAACTGTTACAGCTGGAGAGAGCGAGACAGAGGGGGGTAACGTACTGTATAAGTTTCGTGTAACTGTTACAGCTGGAGAGAGAGAGAGAAAAGAGGGGTAACGTCCGTTCAATACACAGGAAGCCATGGTGACTCAGCCGATAGGACGTTGGTTCGCCCACCTGGACCTCTCGTGTTATCGATTGCCCGCACCGGCTGAAAGAATTTCATCGTAAATCTCCGTAATAGGATTACTTTAGTGAGTCGGATAGGACGTACGAAAAACCGATATCCCGTGTACACATTCAGGTACACGTAAAAGATCCCGTGATAGTTGCAATTCGATACAAGAGTAGGCCGTAGCGCCGATATCAGGATAAACTTACTCTCATAGTAAACTCTATGCTAGTTATTAGCCCAGTCGGAGCAGAACAGTAGGACGTTAAACCCCATTTCATTTCATTTCATTATCCTCTTTGCACTCAATGGAACCGATCAACAACCACCTTATATTTTAAGCTAACAGAATTAAAACTGGCATAGAGTCAAAGATAGAGAAAGATGTTGACATAAGTTTGCTAGTTGATACGGTTAATGGTGTAAAAACGATTTAAGAATAAGCCAACAAGTCTAATATAAACTGATGGACTTGACTTAACACTTAACTCTACATCGTGATTGAAACACCCTGTTAACATTTCAACACGTTCAAAACTCGAGATTGGACTTAACTAATGGAATGGGGTGGGGTGGGGCAATACTGAGAGAGAGAGAGAGAGAGAGAGAGAGAGAGAGGGGGGATGGGGTTTAACGTCCACTCGACACAAACTAGGTCATTTCGGGACTAACATATGGTTTAATTTTATTTCAATAATTCGCTTGCGCGTAGGGGTATTTAGCAGTGGGGAGAAACCGGAGTGCCAGGAGGAAATCCACGAGGTTGAGAAGGCGCCCCTATCTCCAGACGAAAAATGAGGAGTCCCAATATAAGAATTGGTGTGTACGTACAAGAACTCTTGACATTTAGAATTCGATACAAGAGTGGGCTGAATGCTGCTGTCCGGGCAAAACTGACCTCATTGCACATTGTATAGCGTAATCAGAGCAGAACGGTAGGACGTTAAACCCCATTTTATTTACCGAAGGAATGATGTTTAGCGTCTCGTAAACGCAACACATCGGTAATTTTGGGACTAACACGTGGTCATTTTCATTGCGATGGTTGCGTCTGCAATGTTGATGGCGTCTCAACCCACCCAGTGAGCACAAATATCTTAAGTACAGCCCACAACTCACCAGGTCACCACCGTACGTATCCTCACGTTAAACCTTACTCTCTCTCTCTCTCTCTCTCTGTCTCTCTCGCTCTCTTTCTCCCCCTCTCTCTATCTCTCTCGCTCTCTCTCTCTTCTTTCCCTCTCTCTCTGTCTGACATGCGATTGTGTCAAATGAGCGTTACATCTCTCTCTCTCCCTCTCTCTCTCTCTCGCTCTCTCTTCTTTCCCTCTCTCTCTCTTTAAGAGAAGTATTTTAATTAAAGTAATGATATCTGATTGCATGCTGTTGTTACCGTAGAAGATCAATGAGGAGGATAACGATAGCTGCACCTATCAACAGATAAAATAGATGAGAACGGAACCGGCACCGTGAACAACCAAGCCTGGACGTGATTGATAAATAGAAAAACTTTTCGAGACAAAATCTGCCGCTTGGTGCTTTCAATATAACTATGTAAAGCTTCACAGAGAAATCTTTTCAAGCTAGAATCAGCTGATTGATTCTTTAAATTTTCCCTTTCCTTTCTTTTTATTCAGCATTTAATGTAACTTCTCTTGGCGCCATTGAGGCAACCGTAACATGCTCCATTGATAAACTCTGCTCAGCAAACTGAATAATTACCAACCCGAGAATTGATTCTGTTGTAGATTGTACACAGTGCTTAGTATTTTCAGTAGCATCGGTTTCTAAAATCCAGATTTAAATGTTAACTTCAATTATCTATAATTAGTGACAGGTACCGTGTACGAGACAATCTATCTATTTCATATAAGAACATCTGATATCACTTCTTATATTAAAGGGACAATAATACTCTTGCTGGCTTGGCAGCTCCAGAAAATAAATAATAGTCTTATTCTAAGTACTAGATGTTTATGTGTCCTACCTGTTGTGTAAATTATCCATTACATCATATTTTACTTGTCCAGAGGGTTCGAAAATATTTTAAAATCCATTTGAAAAGGTTTACGTTAACCTTTTCAAATCATGTAGTTGAATTTTTCCAATTTTTTTAAATTAGGTGTGTTAAGATGTAATTTGTATCATCAATTAATTTGAATATTGTAAAATAATACAATTTGTTGACCAGAATAAAGATTGGGACATATTATTCAGTTACAACAAGAGTGGTATTGGGTCTTTAATTTACATAGCTAGCCTATGTTTGTCGACATTAATAAGTATACAGAGACATAGAGACAGGGCGAAAGACAGAGGGAGAGGGGGAGAAAAAGAGAACAAGAGAGATGGAGAGACAGAGAGAGATTAACACCCAATCGACACAAACTAGTTCATTTCGGGACTAACATATGGTTTAATTTTATTTCAATAATTCACTTGCGCGTAGGGTCTTTAGCAGTCCTTGCCACGTACAACCCAGATCTTACGATCTACAGATACAAATAATATTAGAATATATATAAATTTCAAGCGATTATTCAGAATTTAGTGTATAATATATTGATGGATAGTTTAAAAATGATAAATTAATTAAACATGCATTATGCAAGAACCAAATCGGCCTATTGTAGGTCTTTCTTTGGGCCTGAAATGTTTTCTAATTAGATGCTAATTAACTTATCCAGACCATAATCAACTCTCGAGTCCATTGTTAGCCTGTGATATTTAGTGGGTTTGAGGACATTTTGTGATGGATAATTTAACGTAAAAATGGATAACCGAGACTTTGTTTATCATCTTACCAGCGTTAGTAATGACGATCGAGGCTAGCGTAAAAATGAATCGCTAATATCTCGGTTGAGAGTGAAGCGATTTGTCTGAAATATTCAGTATTTTCTGCTTTCATTCTTTATTTTCTAACTATTATAACGAAAACTGCGAGTTCTTCAGATAATCTTATTTAATGACCTTTTAATAAATTGGTTATTAAAAACAATTATAAGAATTTGGTGTGTAATAATAAATTGATGGATATTTTTAACACGATAAATTGTTTAATAAATTGTTTTGTGGATATAAATATAATGCAATATAAGAAACGCCCAAGGACGATAGCTGACAATATTATAGCGTGGCCTACTTATAACGGAATATCGCCATGATGATAATTAGATTGCTTTTCAATTTAGTTATAATTTATATTTCTTTACATACTTAAAGGGGAGAACGCTAGATCGGAGACGATCCTACGCAAATTGTGACGTCATATGTGAATTGTGGGTTAGGGTAAGGGTTAGGCTTGATCATGGGTTAGGGTTAGGGCTAGCCCTGTTTATATCTCGGGACTTTGACCAAATCTACAGGTCCTAGCCCTTACCCTAACCCACAATCTATATATGACGTCATATGTGCTAAAATGCGTAGGACCATCGCCGATCTAGCGTTCTCCACTTAAAGGAGCTAAGTCTCTAACTCAATATTTTCCATATTATTCGAAAATAAAAAAAAACGAATCAAAAATTCCATATTGATCAATTTCAATCAATATTGATGATGTAATCTTGCCGTGTCACTATATGATTCTAATATCCAATATTTAAGATACAATTAACATTTTATAATTAGAACACGAGTCGTGTACCTTATGATTGCAGATCTCGGTTTGTAATAAACAAATAAAAACATACCATCACTAGCCTACGACAGAAGTAGATTTAAATACATTTTGTGGTCGATGCAGTTACCGTAAAGATGGATAATCCAGACTATGTGTATTATCGTATCAACGATAGTAATAACAATCGAGGCTAGACTAGGTTCAGGGTGAACCAATCTGGCTGAAATGTTCAGCGTATTCTCGTTCCATTATCTATATTCAACTATTATAGTGAGAACTTTTAGCTCTTTGTCTGTTGTCTAATCTTACCTAATGTCCCTTTATGTGGATAATCGAGACTTTGTTTATTATCGTATCAACGATAGTAATGACAATCGAGGCTAGACGATAATTGTATCGCCGATATCTTGGCTCAGAGTGGAGCAATCTGGCTGAAATATTCAGCACATTCTCCATTCATTATCTATATTCAACTACTATAGTGAGAACTGTTAGCTCTTTATCTAATGCCCCTTTATGTGGATAATCGAGACTATGTGTATTATCGTATCAACGATAATAATGACAATCGAGGCTATACTATAATTGCATCGCCGATATCTAATCTCGATTTGATGTAGTTGGACTGCAGTGTTCAGCATATTCGCTTTTCATTAGACTCAATTTGATGTAATTGGACTGCAATGTTCAGCATATTCTCGTTTCATTATCTATACATAATCTTACCTAATTATGGCCCTTTAAGTTACTGTGTTATAATTTATCTGTCCTGCATTTAGTTTGAAATGGAGAGAGAGAGAAATGGGGTTTAACGTCCACTCAACACAAACTAGGTCATTTCGGGACTAACATATGGTTTAATCTTATTTTCAATTATTCGCTTGCGCGTAGGGGTCTTTAGCAGTGGGAGGAAACCGGAGTGCCCGGAGGAAACCCACGAGGTTGAGAAGGCGCCCCTATCTCCATGCCACATACGCTCACACCAGGGCTCGAAACCACAGCCGCAAACCAGAGGTGATCGGCCAGCTAGAGGTCGAAGCGCGGCACTCTAGTCCACTAGGCCATCCCAACCCCCAGTTTGAAATGGACACTTGCACATAACATCTATATCGTGATTGATTAGATTCTATTTCTAGTCGAAATCTCGTATAAAAAAATATACACGATTTCATCGTAACAACAAATAAAACACGATTAAAGGGGTTCTATTCGTAGTGTGAGGTCACGATGGCTAAGTGGGTAAGATCGAGGCTCGCTAGCCTGGAGGTCGTTTGTTCAATCCCCTGCATTGGCCGAGAAAGTTCGTCCAGATATTACGGCGTGGTTCACCCTTGACAGTGATTCAGGGCGGGGAGCCTGACAAGGACAGCTGTCTAGTCGTTCGGATGGGACCGAAAATCGAGTTCCCGTGCATACAGTTGGATTTCGATATAGCATCGCTGTACGGGACACTGTGTGGCGCTTGCACGTTTCAGGGGTCTAGTGCCGCTCTCCGAGCAAAATGTCCCTCATAGCACACTGTATGGCGTATCCCCGTCTTCATTAGCCCAGTTTAGGAGAAGAACAGTAGGACGTTAAACCCCATTTCATTTCTAGTCGACAACTTGTATACAAAAAATATACGTGATTTCATAGTAACATCAAATACAACACGATTCAAGGGATTCTATTTCTAGTAGGAAACTCGATAAAAAAAAACACACCAAGGTACACAATTTTATCGTAGCATCCAATATTTACAGGTGAAAACTAAAAGGTTGGTTATTTTGTTTACATTATATATGTACGTATATTATACCACCTGTTCTATATATCACATCTAGCACTGCACGTGCATTACGTTTACATGGTAACCTCTTTCATCTTTATTATCCCGCGCGCGTATTAGAGTAAACAAAGATTGACTTGGTTGTAAATATAACATTTCAATATTCTCAAACCAGATATACCTATATGTTATTATATCCAGAAATTTGAACTGATAAAACAGTCAATCTAATTAAAATATACATCTATATTTCGTTTCGTTTTTTATACTTTCGATGGCCTACACTCGTGTAATAAAGACAAGTAAAAACGAAATTTTGATATAAAAAACGAAACGAAATTGGATCTGTGTTTTAATCAGATTGATAAAATAGTAGAAATGAAATGGGGTTTAACGTCCTACTTTTGTGCAACTACTTTGCTAATGAAGACGGATATGAGGGATATTTTGCCAGGACATTTGGCATTTCGAATTACAACTGATAGGGTCAATTAACGTTCACGTCAATACGGACACGGAACCGCCGTTTTTCGTCCCACCCGAACAGCTAGACACTGTTCCTGGTCAGGTCATCGGTTCTGCACCACTGACAAGGGGGAAACACATTGGAATTGAAGACTAGACCTCTCAGTTATTGAGCCAGCATCTCACTCGTTGAGCCACCGCGGCTCTCAAAACAATACAATATAATGGAACTAACATACGGTATTTTGTTTATGTGTTATGTGAGGGGAACAAAATAAATATGACTGAGCAATTCCGCTTAGTTTTCTTCATATTCCATTTTTATCATCGTGTTCGTTGTATCATAAGGTCTGTCATTGAGTCAACTGGCCTGGATTTGATTTCCCGGTCGAATGTGACAAGGAGTAGGGTCGCCTATCCGGCAGTGTGACGTTGAATCGTTTTTCGTTATTCGTTTTTCTTCTATCCAACCTCGTGAGTTTTCTCCTGGTTCTCCGGTTTCTAAAGACCCCTACGCACAAGCGAATTATTGAAATAAAATTGAACCATATATTAGTCCCGAAATGACCTAGCTTGTATCCAGGGGTGTTTGAACCCCAACCCTCTCTCTCTTTCCCTCCTCCCTCTCTCTCTCTCTCTCTCTCTCTCTCTCTCTCATATGTTAGTCTCGAAATGGCCTAGTTTCTGTCGAGCGAACGTTACCCCCTCTCTCTCTCTCTCTCTCTCTCCATCTCTCTCTCCCGGATACGGGGGGTTGGGGTGGCCTAGTGGTCTAGAGTGCCGCGCTTCGACCTCTAGCTGGCCGGTCACCTCTGGCTTGCGGCTGTGGTTTCGAGCCCTTGTGTGAGCGTATGTGGCATGGAGATAGGGGCGCCTTCTCAACCTCATAGGTTTCCTCCGGGCACCCCGGTTTCCTCCCACTGCTAAAGACCCCTACGCGCAAGCGAATTATTGAAATAAAAATTAAAAAATATGTAAGTCCGGAAATGACCTAGTTTGTGTTGAGTGGACGTTAAACCCCATTTCTCTCTCTCTCTCTCTCTCTCTCTCTCTCTCTCTCTCTCGAGTACCGAGTACCTTTATTAAAGTAACAGTAATATGATAGGCCTTATGAATGATGCACGTGTTATTGTCGTTACAGATACATTTTACATATGCATTAAACAAACACATATTTCTCCTGTAAACAGATGGTGGACACAAATTGTCATGTAATGATTACATGAAACATATCATATATCAATATTACTTATATGTACATCTACACACGTAGTATACCACTAGCCACTAGCTATATGTGTACCTACGTTTAGTAAACAAATATATTATCTCTCCAACACAACTTGGAAACCATTTGTGTACGGTACCTCTTTGGTGGGGTTGGAATGTAGAGAGAGAGAGAGAGAGAGAGAGAGAGAGAGAGAGAGAGAGAGAGAGAGAGAGAGAGCGTTCACTCGACACAAACTAGGTCATTTCGGGACTAACAGATGGTTCAATTTAATTTTAATATTTCGCGTAGGGGTCTTTAATTAGAAGTGGTGGAAAAACGGAGGATCCGCGGAAACCCCACGAGGTTGGCCAGGTGACCCAAAAGAGAGAGGATTCGAAACCACGCCAGCTGACTCAAAAACAGGCTTTATGATGCAACGGGCATGTGGTACCATTCGGTCGTCCACCCCTACCCCCCATTAGTCAAGCAAACATTTAGCTATACAGAGCATAAGGACAGATCTCGATCAAAGCTTACCGCATAAAAATAAGACATTTCTCTTCAATCAAAACGTGATTATAGCCAGTCCTATAGTTTTCAGAATATTTTGTAATAATAAGTCTTACCTGTTAGCTAATTAACAAAAATACTCATCAGCGATCACGAAATTTCCAAAAGATTCGGGCAGTCCCATCTGAGTTCAGGATTATCGATACCACCGTTACACGAATTAATATTCAATTGTTACACAGGAGTCAGCTGATCTGTTCGTCTGCTAAACCTTGTTAGATCATTAACACGTATCCAATTATCTTGAAATGGTAGACTGAAGCAGCACTCAGACATTCTGTTGACATAGAAACATGTGCATGGATAGTCTTCACGAGACGTTCTCTATCAAAGAAAACTGAAACCGTTAAGTAAACCTCAATAGCGTTACAGTTAACACTGTATTTACGATTGTCTCCGGGTAGTCTCAAACGGTGAAGAAAACACCGTAACTGTTTAAACACTGTTTAACTTCTGTTTTGCATTGTTCACAGAGTTGACTCCCCTTTGTTTTGTTAAAAAGCTAATATCTAACTTCACGTCACCGTGGATACTCAACGAAATAAAAATATATACCGGATTGTTATTCACCGCCCGAACTATAGATGTTAGTAAAACGAAATGATACGCTGACCGACTCGCAAAATGATTTATATATAACTGCCGATACGAGCTTGATCGCTGGTGGTGGGAGTTAAGAGAACAGAAATAGCCAGAACTCAACAAGTAAACAAGCTGGCTCTCATCAGCCGATAAATACCACGAGTATATATTATGTACCTTCAGTCATTTAGTATCATCATCTACACCGCTTCCACTAATCTCGTCCCCTATATGATGTCATACGTTCCTTTAGTCCACAGACAAATCTTCCAAATCGCACACGTTTTCCTGGAGTTCCAAATCGCACATGTTTCTTGGAATTCCAAATCTCACGCTTCTAAATGGAATGTTAAGAGACAATGTACAAGAGGCAGCCTTGCATGAAATACTAGCTATATACACGTACATACAATTGATGAGCGGTGCGATTAAATGTAGAAATATAACGGTAAATACATTCCGATGCTCTATCAACACACACGAGGCAGATCTGATATAGTTTATATACACACTATTTTATCTATGGAACAAATTGTAATAAAACTGCGGTTGCGGTTTCTATTAAGTGATTATTTCTTGCGGTTTGTATTCACGTGCACGTCTTCAATTACAGGTTACTACATATGTTTAGGATTTATGGTAATACAGAGTTCTCTATGCAGATCTGGGCAAGGGCGGAACCTGAATGGGGAGGGTTAGGTGGATACAAACCCCACACGGCTACATAAAACCATTGTAAAACAAAACTGTACGAGAAAAGTGTAACGGTGTGAGTACTTTATCCGTTATCAATGAAATTGAGAGAATGAGAGAGAGAGAGAGAGAGGGAGAGAGAGAGAGAGAGAAAGAGAGAGAGGGAGGGGGTAGCGTCCAATCGACACAAACTAGGTCATTTCGGGACTAACATAATTATGGTCTTAATTCTATTTCAATAATTCGCTTGCGCGTAGGAGTGTTTAGCAGTGGGAGGAAACCGGAGTACCCAGAGAAACCCACGAGATCATAATATCATAATATGATCTTATTAATTGATTACAAAAATTGACATCTAACACTGTGTTGGATTTATCTTATCAAAAAGCTCAATGTGTATATATGCCTACGTAATATAGACGATGATGGCATCATGCATTCTCAACTGTCGAATATTCTTATACATGAGCCTGGCAAACCCTCTCCTGCAGAAATTTCCTGACACGCCCCTGCTGTGTAAGATATATTTTGAATGGTGTTTTCATTCATAGTTAAAACGTATATTCTACAGTAATGTTTGTGTATGTCGAAAACGGCGATATCGATCAATGGGTTGAGATAGAATTAAGGAATGCTCAATGGTCTCTTCATTCACAGTTAGAACGCATGTGCTATAAATAGTTTATTACTGTTAAATGGAGTAAAGGATGAATTATGATATCAAAGAAATGAAAAAAAAATGAATTGAAATGAAATGGGTTTAACGTCCTATTTTTCTGCTTTGACTCGGCTAATAAAATGAAATGAAATGGGGTTTAACGTCCTACTGTTCTGGGCTTATGAAGACGGGGATATGTCATACAGAGTGCTATGAGAGAAAGTTTGCTCGGACAGCGTCACTACAGCCTACTCTTATATTAATGGATATTTTACGTGCACGCCAATGTGTACACGGGACCTCGGTTTTTTTGTACCACCCGAACGACTAGACACCTGTCCTTGTGACGCACTCGGCCCGGAACCACGCCGGAAAATCTGGATGAACTTTCTCGGCCAATGCAGGGATCGAAATGAAATGAAATGGAGTTTAACGTTTTACTTGCAGGGATCGAACACCCGATCTCCAGACTAGCGAGCCAGCGTCTTCACTTAGCCACCGCGGCCCCGATATAAAATAAAAGCACGTGCTACGGTTGTGTGTGTTAATTGAGTGAGAGAGAGAGAGAGAGAGAGAGAGAGAGAGAGAGGGGGGTAACGTCCACTCGACACAAACTAGGTCATTTCGGGACTAACATATGTTTTTTAATTCTATTTCAATAATTAGCTTGCGCGTAGGCGTCTTTAGCAGTGGGAGGAAACCGGAGTGCCCGGAGGAAACCCACGAGGTTGAGAAGGCGCCCGTATCTCCATGCCACATACGCTCACACCAGGGATCGAAACCGGCCAGCTAGAGGTCGAAGCGCGGCACTCTAGACCACTAGGCCATCCCAACCCCCCTTTCCCACGTGGAAAGTGGAATAGAAAATAATTTCAATAAATAGACAAAGTACATTCGTGTGTCTAGTCTTAATCCAAATACGCACGTTTTAATCAAATTAATCGCTCACTCTCTAAATCAGGTGGTCTCGGGTTCGATCCCGATGTGGGCCGAGATTCTTCCGCGGGATATTCCGGAATCGTGTCCCCTTGCCCATGGAAATGATAAAGAGCCTGACAAGGCACAGTGTCTAGTCGTTCGTCAGAGACGAAAACCTGAGGCCCCGTGTATACAATGATGTGCCCGTAAAATAACCATTTACTGTTGGAATTCGAAATGAATATACATCGTATTGCCTCTATCCAGACAAACTTCCTTCATAGCACACCGTATGACGTATGGTACGGTATACCTGTCGTCTTTAGACCAATCAGCGAAGTAGTTTCTCTTCATTTCAATTAATCAGAGGTCGGAGACCCATTTCCACATTTGGCTATATCGCAGATCTCTCGAGTCTAGATATTGCTTTTTAAAACCTATATAATTGCCAAATACCTAGAAGAAGGTTGGAAATTGCCGAATTAATTGAAGTCTATATATGCTAATGACCAATAAATACGGCAGTATATTATACTTTGACCTCGCTTCGACCTTATATTAAGAGTCATCGAGTTCTAATTTTGCAGCATTAGAATGAATTATAGATTCCTTAAGTAGATGGTGTATGGTAAATGTATTCTTTCATTTTGAAATACATGTATAGCATTTGACTATGATATGATCTTTATAAGGAGAAGTTTTTATCAAGGCGAGATATAGTAAGTATAGCATTCATTATCTGGAATAATCTTAATTGTTTCGAATTTAAAAGACAAATTTTTCTATTCCTCTAAAAAGTACTCAAAAAGTCTCTCTCTCTCTTTCTCTCTCCCTCTCTCTCTCGCTCTCTGAATGTAAACCCCATTTTTGAACAGTAGGACGTTAAACCCCACTTCAATTCATTTAAACCCAATTTCCCCGTAAAGAATTTATAAATTTTTAAACCAAACGATGAACAACTTCTACTTGCTTGAAAATGTTGAGAGAATACTCTTCGAAACGCCGCCTAAATAGATTAGTAATTGTTCTTCCATAAGTATGTGTTATAATTTAAAACTTCTAATGTTTTGTTCAAAAAAGAATATCCCCAAATTATCTGCCATTTTTTTAATAAAAGATCTGCCAGTCGTCCAAAGTGAAAAAAATGAAACAAACATCAACAAAACAAATTATAGTATTGGCGATTCACAATCGGAATAAAATACTGATCTATATTTCGTTTCGTTTTTTTTTTTTTTTTTTTTTTTGTTTTTTTGTACTTTCGATGGTCTTCACGGAGAACGCTAGATCGAAGACGGTCCTACGCACTTTAGCAAATATGACGTCATTTATAGAATGTGGTTAAGGGTTAGGTTAAGGGCTAGAACCTGTAGATTTCGCCAGTCTCGAAATGTAAATAGGGCAAACCCTAACCCTAACCCTTGGCTAAGCCTAACCCTTACCCTAACCCACAATCATACATATGACGTCATAATATGCGTAGGACCGTCTCCGATCTAGCTTTCTCCGGCCTTCACCGCATGGGGATCTAACCGGATGTAATGGAAGGGTATAACGTCAAGGTCATACGCGCGACTTTTGACCCTATGAAGTCAGACATTGATAAATAAATCAGCTTTGATGTTTCTAGTGGGAACCCAAAGTTCCCCAAAAGCTGTAACATACCGTTTCATTGGCTAATCCCTCACTTCAACCAGAACGCCGGTTATATAACAAATCTTCCACGTCATTCTAGTATAATAAACACATGTAAAACGAAGTTTTGAACTATAAAAAAAAAACGAAACGAAATAGGATCTGTGTTGTAATCCGAATGGGTAATTCATGAAGTCAAAAAAATGACTAATGTTTAGTTGAAATATCATCAAATAACAAGCTTTTTTGAGATCATATAAACCTTCATCTCCGTTCTATGTTTGATGTGGATAACTATGATAAACACGAAACATAAATTAAATCACGATAACATTTGATATTAATATGTTCTTTTAAAGCGTGGCGATGTGTTTTTTCGGTAAATCGTGCGGAACTCTCTTTTTATTTTCGCTTTAATTTGAAAGTTCTGTTTGGGTTATTTTAAATAGATTAATCGAAAGCTGATATTCATAAAAGATAACTTGAACTTTATTGTTCTGTCAGAAAGCACAAACATGTTTGAAATGTTGTTTGCCATGCTTTTATATTTTTTTGTTTTGATCGCTGAGATAAAGAGATTCTGATTAGTGAAAGCTAATTCAGTTAGAATCAACCAGGAAATCAAGTAGCTAGTAACTATCACGAAGATATGTTGAGTTTTTATAAGAGCGAAACTATCAATCCCAGTGGAAAGAACGGTGGCGGTGGCGGGGGGGGGGGGGGGGGGGGGGGCATGGAAGGATGGTGGTAATGTGGGTGGGAGAGAGAGAAATGTGGTTTAACGTCCACTCGACACAAACTTTGTCATTTGGGGACTAACACATGGTTTAATTTTATTTCAGTAATTCGTTTGCGCGTAGGGGTTTTTAGAAGTGGGGGGAAACTGGAGTTTCCGGAGAAAACCCATGAGGCTGGACAGACGACCATTCTCCTTGCTACGTACAACCGAAGATTCGACACCACGACAGTTGACTCAATGGCAGACCGTATTATACAGCGCACGCAAGCTAAACATTCGGCCATCCGACCTCCCAGTTTGGGTGGGATGTTTGGGAAAAGTCCATTTAAAACTACAGCAAACGAGAGGAGGATGGTTGGAGTCTTATTAGATCTGACTCTCCTTATATGTTTCTTGTTGGTTTTTGGTGTGTGGGGGGGGGGAGGACGTCTTCCTTTTTTCTGGGTGTGTGTATGGGGGGGGGGGTGTTATTTTTTGGGAGAGGTGCGCATATTTTTTTAGATTTGTTTTTTGCTTTATTTTTGGTGTGTTTTTTTTTTTATCTCTGTACTTTTTCTTTTTTTATTATAATTTTAATGAGCAGGGGTATTCTTTATTGGTATATAACTTTTTTGACGGGTTTAGTTTTGTGAGAGGGGGGGGGGACGCCATCCAAATGTAATGGATGTGAGTTGAGTTATTTCTGTAGTTGTATTTTGATATTGAAAGGAGTTAATTAAGATGAGCAAGTTTGACTAAGTAAGTCAGACATTATATATGGTAGGCCTGCAATAAAAACTGAATTTACTGTATTGTAAACTAATAAAAATAATAATGAGGCTCATCAGGGGTATTATGTCTCACAGAAATGTGATAAAAATATATTTTTCTTATCAATGATGTCAAACGTTTTAACTAGTTAGAAAAATAAAACCGTAGATGTAATAGTTTAAATGTCATAAACTATTTATTTATTTTATACCTTTTGGTCTATGGTAGACGTAGGTTGCCATCTGTTTTATGGCGGGAAAGATAATCACACCGGTATATCAGATTTAAGTCCAGGTTTTTATCAGATTATGTGCTATAAACACCTATGGTATATAGTCACGGTTATCATATAGACAAACTATTAACTCCTACATTGATAGTAATGATTATTAGGTCGTGTTTCTGCAATAAATGGGTATGTCTACCACAGTGATTATCTTTCCCGCCATATAAAAGATGGACACCTACGTCTTCATTATCTTTAAACTACGTGTATCAATTCTCATCGTCTTCCGCTTTTATCAATTTCCGGAAATGACGTCACCACTTTCATGCAATCCTCAAAGTCTAAGAATTGTGTCAATTTCCGGAAATGACGTATCTACTACGAATTAAACATACATTACGCAAGAGTAAAATCTGCATATTGCAGGTCTTTCTTTAGGCCTGAAATGTTATAAAAATTATTAATTAGACATTAATTAACTTATCCAGACTATAAACGACTCTCGATGTCAAGGCTAGCCTGCGATATTTGTTTGATTATAGTTCGATTTGCTGCAAAATTTTCCTTCGTGATTTAACGATTAAATGAATAATCGAGACTACTAGTTTTGTCTTACCAACTTTAATAATGATAATCGGAGCTAAGCGGAATTTACATTCGCTTAGTTCTCGGTCCATAGTGGATCAATTTAACGGAAATTTATTTTCTGCAAATTGACTTTACATTATGTAGTTTTTAAGTATAACAGTGAGAACTGCCAACTCGTTATCTAATCTCAAATAATGTATCTTTAACTAACGAGAAAGGTTTATATAGGCTTTGCCTGTTCCCCAGTCCCCTCAGTTTCTGAATAAATATTGTTTATAAAAAAAAAACTCAGTAATGTTTATTAATACATTTTGTCTCAGTATAAAAATTGAATTGCTGTTTTTCCCCAAATTATTATATTTTGTATACTGTATATAAAGAAACAGACACTTTGTCTACATACAGGAAGGAACCACGTCAATAGACTGCACGTGGACTATTGTACTTTTGGCGGGAAATCTATTGCCTCTATTATAAAAGGGTGTTGTCTCCATTTAGCAAAAAAACATCTCGACAACAACCCAAGAATAGAAAGCAAGTAATAACTCACAACTTGCCAAAATAAATCAGAGGCTTTTTATTTTATTTTTCCAGGCTGTGGAGTTATTTAGAGAGGAATATCTTATGATAAGAATACACATATACATGGAAACATAAGTGTCTTGAAGTGGGCTTTGGGTTATGTGTTGATATTTGAAGCGAATTATTTTTAACCTTTCAGTATGGCACCTTCTGCTGCCTCTCAGCTGGTGTAACTCCTGTGCACTGATGTCGTTATCAAGTTGAATTTTGAGCCGCGGTGGTTCAGTGAGTTGCTCCCGGTTGTGGAACAGAAAGTTCATCTGGATTTTCTGCGCTGTTCCCCGCTGTCAGATGGTTAAGAAGTTGGTTCGCTAACCAGAGGTCCTGTGGTCGATCAAGCTTGTGGTCGAGAAAGTTCATCTGGACTTTCCGTCGTTGTTAGCCTTTGTCAGTTTCGCAGGACAGTCGTTCAGATTGGTAAAAAAAACCGAGGTCCCATGTACACATTGGCGTGCACGTAAAACAAAATATTATGTCAGTTGGCATTTGATATAAGAGTAAGCCGTAGCGCCGCTGCCCGGGCAAAATCTCCCTCATAGCACAATGTATGGCGTATGCGTATCTTCATTTTTCACACTCTATAGTAGTAGAAAAGGTTAAACATTTAACTAAACAAAATGGGGTTTAACGCCCTAGATTTCTACACCGACAGGGCTAATGCAGACGAGAAATGACAGGTTCTGGCGGAAACGAAATAGATACTTCTGTACAAACGTGTTGGTATGTATGGGAATTAGTTTATCGTGGTGTTCAATTGAAACCCAAGCTAGGATAGTAAGTAACAAGACGATTTTAAATAATAAACTTTATCTTGACATGTTTAATAAACTAATACCAATTATTACCTTATGTCACCATGTCATCAATAACAAAATACATTCTAATATCATAAATACTTACTACTACAACTCTACCGTCAAAAGGCAACACCTAGTAACTCACTTTTTTCTTATTTTGAGAAAACAAAGGAAAACGTAATGAATGAATATTTTAACCGCAGCTTATCGATTGATTTAACTATTGAGTAACTAAGTTTTTCTGGGGCATACAAGGCTAATGAACGGAGTTGCTAGGATGTGCCATGGTTGTTTGTAACTGCTTACAAATTCAAAAGATTCGAATAACTAGTACAGCAACAGGAACCTCATACCCTAATAATTACAAATTTGATCCTACCTAAATTTGGATAAAAAAAAAGTGAGTTACTAGGTTTTGACTTTTGACGGGAGAACACTAATGAGAAGTGATTAGAGTTCTTTTAGACGAATGGCTGGGGTGGGTGGGTGGGTGGCCGAATGGTTAGCGCGTGCGTGTTGTGAAATTAAATGAGGTTTAACGTCCTACTGTTCTGGGCAGCGGCACTATGGCCTACTCTTATGTCGAATTCCAGCTGCCTAGGGATCTTTTAGGTGCACTCCCATGTGTACACGGGAGCTCGGTTTTCCGTCCAATCCGAACGACTAGACAGCTACTCTTGACAGGCCCTCTATACTGCACCACTGGCACGTAATAAAGCGTGCGCGTTGTTTCATAAGGTCCGTCATTTAGTCAAATGGTACGTGAGAAGGACTAGAGGACTAGAGGGTCTGTTTAACCCCGAGGTGTTTCTCCGGGCCCCACTGCTAAAGACCTCTACTTACACGCGAATTATTGAAATAAAATTGAACCATATATTAGTCCCGAAATGACCTGGTTTGTATCTAAGGGACGTGACCCCAGCTCTCCCCCTCTCTCCCTCTCTGCCTAGTTTGTGTATGGTGCCGTTAAACTGTGTTTGTGTCGAATGGACGTTAAACTCTCTCTCTCTCTCTCTTTAACGTCCTAGTTTTTTGTTCCATCAGGACTACGGAAGACCGTGCAGTGTGGTATAGCCATCTTTCGATTTCCAACTGTGGCGGATTCTTTAATGGGCGTTCCTCGTCCTATCCGAACGACTAGATGATGTTCCCCGCCAGGCCCTAAGTCCTGAATATCTAAGGATTTCTCGACCAACATCGAGATCGATGCCGAGACATCTGGGTAGCGACCCAGCGCACTAACCACTGTGTCATCACGGTTCCATTGTGTTCTAGAAGAGGTAGTATATCCCGGGAATAGAATTTATCATCATGAAATTGTAAATTTTCTTAATATATAGATTGTTTCTCATTATACCAAAGCACAAAACAAATTTGTAAGCCACTATTTAGGAAGACGAAGGTAACTCCATGCCAACAGCAATCTCCAGCCTCCTGGTTTAAATACAAACATACCATGAAAGATGTCTATGAGAACTTCTTAAACGTACAAGAATCCTAGGCAGTTTTAATTCGAAATGATCGCCGTAGCGCCGCTGTCTGGGCAAAAATTCTCTCATATCACACTGTATGTTGTATGCCCGCTCCATTGGCCCGATTGGTTTTGAAATGTAGAATATTAAATACCTATTTCGTTGGGGAGTTTTTTTAAGGGAAGGGGCGTAGTGAAATAAAAACACAAAATTAAACTATGAATGTTAATGGCGCATACAAATAGTAAATTGGCTAATTATAACACTAATTCTTAAGGACGCTTTTTAATTTTTTTTCCAGTAAAATCAATTTAGAAGCTGACATGGTAGTGATGGTAACGTTTACAGAATAAAATGAAACCAATAATATACATACGAAAAAAGTTCAGAAATTGAATAACACGCTTGATGAAAATAATTCAAAGGTGTATAATTTATTCTTTACTGGCTAACGGTCTGTGTTATCTCGTCTAAAGTTTCTAAAATATTCGACATATCAGTGTTCGACATCAAAAAGAACTAATCTAGATAAACACTGAACCATGCAAAATATATATACAGTCCATGAGATAGTAGGCGATACATCAAAGCTTGCTATCTATATTGGATGTACACTTGAGTGGTTTTACATTAGTAAGAATAGCATGAAACTCATAGTTCTTCCCGATATCAGAATAGGTATTGGTAAATAACTAATATGTTATACATCCAAGTGTTGAATTAAATAGTTCGTTTACTCGCAGATATAGAATCCATACTTTCATCTTCGATCACGTTGCTATTATCTGTAACATTGGATGGATAGTTTCAGGGTGCAGTTTTTTGTGATGTCTGTGAATAGGCGAGAGAGAGAGAGATAGAGAGAGAGAGACAGAGAGAGAGAGAGAGAGAGAGAGTTTAACGTCCACTCGACACAAACACATATGTCGTGTTTAACGGCACCATACACAAACTAGGCATTTCGGAGCTAACATATAGTTCAATTTTATTTCAGCAGTGGGAGGAAACCGGAAAAGCTGGAGAAAAGCCACGAGGTTGAACAGGCGACCCTACTCCTTGCATGTTGAAGCGGGACATCGAAACCACACTCAATGAGAGACCTTGTGATGTTTTATCAACCACAAGACCCCCACCCCGCCAATTAAAGAGAGAGAGAGAAATGGGGTTTAACGTCCACTCAACACAAACTAGGTCATTTCGGGACTAACATATGGTTTAATTTTATTTCAAAAATTCGCTTGCGCGTAGGGGTCTTTAGCAGTGGGAGGAAACCGGAGTGCCCGGAGGAAACCCACGAGGTTGAGAAGGCGCCCCTATCTCCATGCCACATATGCTCACACCAGGGCTCGAAACAACAGCCGCAAGCCAGAGGTGACCGGCCAGCTAGAGGTCGAAGCGCGGCACTCTAGTCCGCTAGGCCACCCCACCCCCACCCCCGCCAATTAAAGGGTAATTATATAATAAGCTTAAGATCCGTAATGACGCAGCTCTCTCGCACTCTCATGCTTCGAGGAATGGGACGGAAGCACTGGGTCCATCATCTGTGTGCAGGTAAATGAATTTTTGGCATTTGGCAATCCACGGAGAGTGCGAACACAAGCTGTTGTTCTAACATATTTCTCTTCCTCGTATTGCGTCCGTAACAACCGAAACACAATTAGCATATGTTAGTCCAAAAATGACCACATTAATAGGGCGATGGGACGTTTAATTCCACCCATTCTTTTCCTTCGAGAAGGTTACAATAATAGATAACGGTAACTATAGACAACAATACCACTTGTTATAATATCTGCTGGCCTGGTATCTATAGACAATACCATGTGTAATAATATCTACTACTGATATCTATAGACAATACCATATGTAATAATAGTTATATAATCATTGTTTTACAACACAATACAATCTAACCTTTCAACCACATTTTTTTCCTGAGAAACTTGCATAGGGCGCGGAGATGAAAACAAAACTAAAGGACATTCGCAACCCCACACCATCTCTGAAGAAAACGACGCAGTCAGTTGTACGCGTACCTCTGGGAACAAGGGATAGGTTGAATCTAACAAGGACCACAAGGGTGTTGATAAGTATATGTTGACTGTTGAGTCCACCTTTCAATCACATATCCAGGAGGTCCAACTGAAAGCTCCGCGGTACAGACTCTAGTCGTTCGGGGTTGGCGGAAAACCGAGACGTAACTAACGCCTAGCTTGCGACCCGCCGTACGGGCTAAAACTACTGTCTACCTGAGGGATTTTAGTAAACCGCGCGTGACGGCTGACGCGTCACCTGCTTGTGTTCGGCACCGTAGAAGATCGCAGTCTGGTCGTAGAGACTTTTGATAAGAGATTTTTGATCCCGGTTTCTTGCGGCTGGTTTATTTGGTCTGTACTGATATTTCATCGAATTGACGGAAGTGTGAATACGGCTTTAGGATACATTACACGCAATATTTGTCTTCTAAAATATTTTATATCTGCACAACCCTTAGACACGGTAGACTTCGGTTGTCCGAATGATTCCGTTTAAAACAAAAAGTACACGAATCAGTTTAGCAAGATGATTGACATTTCGCAATTGCATTGTAACGAATCCTCTTTTCGCCGTTTTTTCATGCAATTTCTCCCACGATTATTTTTTACCCAGTCCATTAAATTTCAAGAATACATTATTGGCATTTCTGTCTGTTATTTACTGGTTTATTTTTCTCGTTATCTCAAATGTCATGAAGGGCTCGTGACAGGAGTTTGTACTAACTTAAAATGCTAAAAGGGAACCATTTAATTAGTAAGGAAGTGGGTTTGAAAATGTTTATTCCTGTTCTCCGCTTCTCAAGTAAACAGAGATTGTTACTAATTTGATAGCAGTTACCTCTTGTCAGTGGTGCAGGACGGGGCCTAGTCTTTCGGATAAGACGAAAAACCGAGTTCTCGTGTATACATGGGTGTGCACGTAAAATAAACCATGACAGATGAAATTTGAAATAAGTTTAGGTTGTTACCAACCCACCCTTTGTGCACTAATCCTAATAGGGTGTCATAACTGCGTTCGCATTCTGAAATCAATGTTGTACACGAGGCAGGGTATGCTTTACTATATGTAGAATAGCTAATATTTAATTAGCTTATGGTTTTTATTTTATATTTACTGTGGTGTTTGTTTTATTTGTTTCTATTTCGCCTCGATGTTTGGTGCCAATATAGGCCGGTAGAAGCTGACATGCTATAAAACTCCATTTCATTCATTCATTCATTCATTCATTCTGATGTGGACCGAGAGGAACCCTTATCACGCCATCACTTGTCCGCGTTGTTGTTGAAATTAAATCAAACGTTATCCTAAAATATCGCTAAAAGTGAACTTTATATCTTAATTTTCTTTTCAAATAAGGGGCTTGAGTGGCCGAATGGTTAATGTCTGCGCGTTGCATGATAAGTTCTGCCATTGAGTAAAGTGGTGTGGTTTCGATTTCCCGCTGGTACGTGACAAAGTGTAGGGTCGCATGTCTAACGTCGTGGGGTTTCTCTGGGTCCTGTGATTTCCTTGCATCTCTAAGGACCCATACACGCAATGCAAAATATTGAAATAAATTTGAACCATATGTTTGTCTCGAAATGGCCTAGTTTCTGTCGAGTGAACGTTACCTCTCTGTCTCTCCCTCTCGCTTTCTCTCTCTCTCTCTCTCTATTCCTTTCTCTCTTTATATTTGAGAAGAAATGTAAAAGTGAAGTTTTAGATAACGATATAGTCCCGATTATCAATGCTATCGTTGTTAAGATAATAAACAACGTCTCGATTATCCATTTTGTTAAACCATACATTTTGTTTTGTTTTGGCTGGTAATTCTGAGTTTAGTAGAAGCCATGTTAAGGTTGTTGAGGTTACGACCTTCAGACAATGAGTTGATGTTATCACGTGTTAGTTGTCTGTACTCTATAATAGATATATCAACATGTTAGATCAAGTGTTAGGGTTACACACCCAGTTCAACCAGTAGTTGCTCTTTATAAAATATCTAAAATAGTTCTAGAATGCCTGATACCACTTCTTCTTTGCCTCCATAAGACATCTGATACAAGTTCTCATTTCAAGATTCCACAAAGTTTTGTTTTAAATTGAAATTTTATACTCGGATCCCATCATACCGTTCCACTATCAATAGTTAGAGATAAAGAGGGAGAGAGCGAGAGAGAGAGAGAGAAAGAGAGAGGGTGAGGGGGTGTTAGCGGTGGGGTAAATGGAGGATCCGGATACAACCCATAAGGTTGGGCAGGCGACCCTACTGCTTGTCACATAGACGCGGGGAATTGAAACCACACCACTTGACTCAATGGCAGACCTTATGATCTAAACCAATCATATTTTGACACAGAAAATGACGTTTAGACCTGTACGTTTGAAAAAAAGTGCAACCCAAGGCCTGCAAAAAAGAGAGAGATTAGGGTTTAGCGTTCACTCGACACAAACTAGGTTATTTAGGGACTAGCATAAATTGTATGACATTAATTCGCTTGTGCGTAGGGGCCCTTTAGCAGTGGGACGGAAGCCCACGATGTCGGACTTGCTAAAGAACTGTTTTGACTTCTTGTAACTGAACCCATACAGCATATCTTTGATTATCATCCATGTGCAAGGAAGTTCTTTTCCCATCATATATTTGGGTGTGCACCCTCTAAAAACTTATAACATCTCTCAGAGCGGATGCGAGATTATCGTCTACACATGCATGGTATGGCTATAGTTTAAATCAGATATAAACAGAATAGCACAACACAGACGGGAATGCGTTTGTTTTATCTTTGAAAATATTAGATAATATATGAAATATTACAGCATGGTATACATAAATAAATAAATAAAAGCCTTACGTCAGGATTCATTAACAACGACATTGTAACTACATTATTACCAGATGGTAATCTCCCGGAAACACGTGACCCAAAGACCTATATTACAGCTGCGCGAACCAGAGCCTCGCACCAGATGTTGTTCGTTTATTTGGATATGTGTTTTATGACATCAAAAAATAGTTTTAAAATTTTTTTTTTTTACATTTAAACATCTGTAAGTTGTAAGACATACGCGTGCCGCTTGTCTAGTAGTTTTTACTCCTGAAAAAACACATTAACAACAAATGAAACGCTTCCGTTACATTTCACACATTTTTATTCACATTCTTTATTATGTTTATTAAGGAGCCATTAGGTAAGATAGAATAAGAAGCTGACAGTTCTCGTTGTAGTAGTTTACATAGATAATGCAAAGAGCATTCTGAAAATTAAGGCCCAAAAAAGACCTACAGTAGGCACATTTAGCTCTTCGTAATGGATGTTTAAGTGCAACATAACAAGATAAGTCTTGTTAAAGCATACACGGTCGTGTGAATGATACCTCTCATTCGGTCATATAGTTGAGTGGGTCGAACTATAAGAATCGACTACATCGTCATTAGTTAAATATGGGGAATTCCCCGATTGAATGACAAACTTGAACATCATTGGAAATAAACCCGTGTACATTGCGCTTTTTTGATGATTTTCTTGAGTTATCCCTACTAACCAGATCATTCAGCTTCTTTTTTGATTTTTCATTGTCACAGATTGTTGAAGCATGGCCCGCCCTGTGCATGACACCTCTCAATCGATCATGTAGCTGAATGGGCCGAATGGGTTAACCGTGAAAAAGTCTCCGAATATATGTGATTTTTCCAGGCGACATATGTTCTAGTAAGAGGCGCTTTGATATTGACCAAACGTGTAGGACGAGGGTTTGGGCCAGGTAAAGCGTCCAGTCATTCAGGTGGCACCGTGTATAACTGATTCCATAACAGTTAGAAATCGATTTAGGACGTAGCGCCATTGTCAGAGCAAAATTTCTCCCATATCACATTGTATGGCGTTTGTCCGTCTTAAACATGCATTATGCAAAAACTAAATCTGCCTATTGCAGGTAGCAGGACAGTAGGACAATAAAACTCATTGTTTTCATTTCATTACAGGTCTTTCTTTAGGCCTGAAATGGTGTCTAAATGGGAGAACGCTAGATCGGAGACGGTCCTACGCATTTTAGCACATATGACGTCATTTATAGATTGTGGGTTAGGGTTAGGGTAAGGGCTAGAACCTGTAGATTTCGCCAAAGTCTCAAAATGTAATTAGGGCTAGCCCTAACCCTAACCTTTGGCTAAATCTAACCCTTACCCTAACCCACAATCACATATATGACGTCATAATATGCGTAGGACCGTCTCCGATCTAGCGGTCTCCGTCTAAATGATTAATTAGACATTAATCAATTCACTAAGACCGTAATCAACACTATTTAATGGATTGAAATACGTTTTGTGGTTAATAAAATAACCGTTAAAATGGATAATCGAGACTTTGTTTATTATCGTAATATCGGTAGAAGTGGATAATCGAGACTTTTTTTATTATCGTAACAACGATAGTATCAAAATTGAATCGCTAAAATCTAGGTTCAAAGTGAAACAATTGGACAGAAAATTTCAGCATATTCTCTTTTCATTATTTATCTTTTTAACTATTATAGTGACAACTATCCATAGGCGTACGGGTAAATTTTTGACTAGGGGTGGTGGAGATGATGGTTGGTGCCCGAAAAATGTAGTTAGGTAATTGCCTAACTATAGACTTTAAATCCACTGTTTAATTGGACACATTCAAGAACACAATATTTTTTATACAACTTTACAAAATGCCCCCCACCCCAGCTCGTGCGCCTATCCGTCCTTTGTCTAATCTTACCTACTGGCCCTTTAATAAGCCCGTTCGGTGCAGAAAAGTTAGAGTTTAACGCCCATTTCATTTTTAGAAAGATTAAACCCGTTCGTTCCGCGAGCAATAGATGACACTAGTTAACGCTAAATAGGCCAGCAGAGAGTTTGAGACTTAGATTCCAGAAATGGAACCAACTTGTTGTATTAGAAATGTAATTTATTGATAAAACCATGGTGGCACTATCTTATATCATTAATTTAATCGTTATCGTCGAGCAAATATCTATGATGGGGCTTTTTTCTTATCGCATAGTTTCTCATTTGGGAATAGGATGTCCAGATTACGATGTGGAAATAGATTTAACTTAGTTCAGCTATCGTGATCAGAATTGACCAAAATAAATAAAAAATAGCTGAAACCAATTCCTGACTTATACTTGTGCCTTTATCCAACGAGCCTTAGTGGACCAGTGAGGCCCGGTCTTCCTTACCAGCTGTCCCCTGGATCAGTGAGGTCCGGTCTTCCTTACCAGCTGTCCCCTGGATAAGTGAGGCCCTGTCTCCCTAACCAGCTGCCCCCGTATCAGTTAGTCAATGGGTCCCTAACTAGCTGTGCCTGTATCAGTGAGGCATTAGTTCCCTAATCATCTGTCCCTGGATCTGTGAGGCTTTATGGAACCCTAATTGTCTGTCCCGGGTTCAGTAATGCTCTGTCTTCCTTACCAGCTGTCCCTGGATTAGTGAGGCTCTGACTCCCTAACCAGCTGTTCCTGGATCAGTGAGGCGCTGGATCCCTAGTCACCTATCCCTGGGTCAGTGAAGCTCTAACTCCCTAACGAGGTTCTGGCTCCCTAATCAGCCATTCCTGGATTAATGAAGCTCTGGCTCCCTAACGAGGCCCTGACTCCTTAACGAGCTGATCCCTGGATCGATCCCGCTGTTTTCGGGGTGGTGTCAACTTGTTGGTGATACAAGGAAATGAAATGAAATAGGTTTTAACCTGCTAATGTTCTGCCCCGATTGGGCAAATGAAAACGGGCATAATGCATCATACAGTGTGCTATGGGGGAAATCTTACCCTTACAGCGGCACTACAAAATACTCGTATAACGAATTAAACTGTTTAATTTGGTTAAGCTTGAACAAATTAAATTAATGGTGCCGAGTGTAAATGGTTTAACTTCACTAAAGTTGTGTGAACGCAACCCGAGAGATGCAATAATGGAACTTGTTCCAAATCAATGAAGCATCGTTGCATTCTGCATGACACTCGCCAGTACTTGGTTGTTTTTGGTTGTTTACAGACACGGCGTAAGTAAGAATTAGGACTCGGTGACGTTCTTTCATCGCTGTAATCCTAATAGTATAGCCCAACAGTGTCAAACATATACTCTTGCTTACATAAGCTAGAAATCTACACAGCCCGAACAAAATATCTCTCTTTTGCTTTTCTAGGATTAAAATATTCGAGTTTTGTGGCTTCGCACTCACCACATCCCAGTGAGCATAAATGTTTTAATCAAATTATGTTCTTTTTAAAACAAAATCACCATGAAAAATAAATTTAAATTTTCCAGATAACTTCCGAATCAACTGATTCCACACACCCTATTTTCAAATCAGATCTTATTATTTTATCTGTCATTGAGTCAACTGGTGTGGTTTCGATTCCCCTGTTGTACGTGACAAGGACTAGGGTCGCCTGTCCAACCTCGTGAGTTTTCTCCGTGCCCTCTGGTTTCCTGCTGTAAGCGATTTATTGAAATAAAGTTCAACCATGTGTTAGTCCCGAAATAACCTAGTTTGTGTCGAGTGGACGTTCACCCCCCTCTCTCCCTCTCTCTCTCTCTATCTCTCTCTCTCTCTCTCTCTCTTATTTTATCTATCAATTACGTAATAAACCCCAGTTATCACTAGCATTTAATTTAAGCATACGCCCTATTATCTTATTATGAAGAATCTTTGAAAATTTATTTTGAAGTTTTTAGATAACCTCGTCCCTGCAAGACCCAGAACCAGTTTCTTCCCATCCTTGTCAAAATATCGTTTTCGCGTCTGGCTTTAATGATGTTTGCAATACGGCACGTGCTTAGTGTAAAAGGCTCGTGTCCTAATTTGACCTGTGACCTCTGCATAGAGCGCCCTCGGGTGATAAGATCCGGTGTGGCAGACAGATGGTAGCACGTGATGTTGTTCCAACGATAAGATTAGGTATCACAAGTTCCAACTGAGACGACATTCCTGACATTATAAAATGATGAATTTCTCTTTTAACCGAATTTTAATACCGACATTTTAAAAATATATTTCAGTATGTTGTGATCTTTGCTCAAAATTTATTTCAAGATTCTTAACTATTCATCCTATATGTATACTGAGCGCCATAGAAAACGCCTCACTTAGTTTTCGTATAACAAAATGATCCTGTAAACATGTCTTATTTATATTGCTTCTTATTGTGAACAATATTCAAATGGGAACACATCAATAACAACACATTTGTACACTTATGGATGTTTAATCTGTAATCAACGGAACAAAGTCAGAGGAGTCAAAACCAAACGTACGACAGAGATGGTTAATTTGTGTCCTCCACTGGCTCTTACGCACGCAATGCAGCACAATTAACCATCTTTGTCGTTCTTTGGGTTTTGACCCCTCTGACTTTGTACCGTTGAATATTGTTTAAAGGATCATTTTGTTATACGAAAAATTAAGTGATGCGTTTGCGTTTTCTATGGCGCTCAGTATATTTTCTGGACAAACAAATTCTGTTTCATAAACATCAGTCATATATTATCAGAATTGCTCGTATTACAAATTGGATAAAGATTCTTTGGTCCAAATCATTGCTCCAGTTTAGTGACGGATAAAGATCGATGGGGGTGAGGGTACCGCTCACTTAGCAAAAGCCATCCAATATCTAGCGCTTGGGAAGGCACTATAGTCCTTGGAATAGGCAAACAAAAGTAACAGTGGGGTTTTTGGTTGATTGTTAATAATGGTGGGGGTGGCAAGGGGGGGGGGGGGTCAAAATCATCTTTCATTTGTATGATTGTCATTTGATTAGTGTAATGGACTTTCTTTATAAAAGACAATTTGATGCACAATAATGTACTAATTGACGGGGACGAATTTCATTTGTTATGATTTTGATTATCAGTAGAATACAATCTCAAAGCCAACTGGACCACCATCTTTCAATGGTAGACCACATCTTTCGGCAACAGAAACTTGGGAAATCCATCTTTCGGCAACAGAAACTTGGATATTCCATCTTTTAGCAACAGAAACTTGGGAATTCCATCTTTCGGCAACAGAAACTTGGAAATTCCATCTTTTAGGAACATAAACTTGGGAATTCCATCTTTCAGCAACTTGGGAATTCCATCTGTCAGCAACAGCAACTTGGTAATTCCATCTTTCAGCAACAGAAACTTGGGAATTCCATCTGTGTCAGCAATAGCAACTTGGTAATTCCATCTTTCAACAACAGAAATTGAGAATTCCATCCGTCAGCAACAGCAACTTGGGAATTCCATATGTCAGCAACAGAAACAGTCCAGCTTTAAACAACTGAAATGAAATAAAATGGGGTTTAACGTCCAACTGTTCTGCTCCTAAACTGGGCTAATGAAGAAGGACATACGCCATACAGTGTGCTATGGATGAGAAAAATTTTGCCCGGGCAGCATTTAACGTCCACTCGACACAAACTGATATGTCATTTCGGATCAAAGACAATGTTCTATTTCATTTCAATAATTCGCTTGCGCGTAGGGGGTCTTTAACAGGGGACGAAGGGCCCGGAGAGAACCCACGAAGCTGGACAGGCTACCCTTTCCCTTGTCAAGATCAACCGGGGAAGCCAAAACACGCCAGTGGACTCATGACAAACGTTGTAATGCAGCACACACACTCACCATTCGACCACCCAACACCCTCTCAAATATAAAAGAACACCATATAAAACAATTATTCGACACATTTGATTACTTTAACAACATTTATTAAAATAGGTTGAAATTGTGCCTACCCGTTTGGGGGTGGGGGGCGCCAAGTGTGTCTGTGCCTCCGCCCTGAAACCCCTGGATAATACAGAAATATTTTTCTCGGGAGATTCCGGCTAGAACCATCTTCAGGATGATGATCAGTCTGAAATGCTAATTAATCAAAATGAGGAAATATGACTAAGAAAGATATGTACCTTTGATTGATATCGGAAATATGTTCTTATCTTAACACCTTGCTTCCTAGAAGAACTGTAAAGATAGACGCTAGACTCCCATAGGGAGTACCCTGCGGTTTGATTCCGTTTCGAGCGATGTTTCAGAAACAGCCCGTCTGAAGTGTATTTGCGTGAACATTGGTAAAGGAACTGTTACCTAAAAATTAAGTGGTGATACTTATATATGATCCAAGTTGATGTGAAAACAGGTGTAAATCTTTTAGACGAGATATTTACTAAGACATGGGGATTTTTCATGAATGAAACACTGGCTCACTAGATTCGACTCCGGCGTTGACCGTGACGAAAGTTCTTCGGGTTTTTTCAATATGGTCCTTCATGGTACACACGTGGCTTATTCCCGTCTTCATTAACCTCATCCATTGCATATTGTTGGTTTTTGGTCTGTCTTTTTTTATTTTATTTTTTTTTTTTTTTTTTTTTTTGGGGGGGGGGGGGGGTAAACTACAAAACAATGAAACTAATTCGGGACTCACATATGGTTCGATTTCATTTCAAAACCAAAACCACACCAGTTGACTCAACGACAGACCTTATGATACAGCGCGCACGCGCTAACTGTTCGCCCCCCCCCCCCCCCATGAAGCTATGAAGTGAAATAGTTATACATAGTAAACTCTATAAACAGAAGCTTACGTATCTATAACCAAAAACCGATCCTCTCTCATATATTTAAGAGTTTTTTCCATGCCTTATTCTATACCTTACTAATTTTAAGCGGAAAAATCAGAAATATTAAAAGAAACGGAATTAAATCTAAGTTTTACGGGAGTCAGGATGGCCTAGTGGTCTCGTGTTTTACGCTTCGAGCTGTAGCAGGCCGATTATATCGGAGTTCGGTTGCGGTTTCGATACCAGGAGTGAGCGAATGTGGCTTGGAAATAGGGCGCCTTTTTAATCTCGTGGGTTTTCTCCGGTTAGTTCAGCTTCCCCCCACAGGAAGACTCGTGTGTGTGTGTGGGGGGGGGGGGCGTAGGATAGTAAAATAAGACAATTGATATGCGATATCACCTTGGGTGGAAGCGGACGTTAAACACTAATAGAAAAAGAAGAATTTAAATAACAAGTGGTTTTGAAGACTTGAAATTATTTTCATTTAAATGCTTAAAAAAAAAACAGATTTTTGAAGAATTGTTTTAATTCCAATTCAGTGGTCTGACTCCGGGTAACATATAAGGTAGGAAGGTGTAGATTACCTGGTAAAGTACAGGTAGTTATTAGCAAAGTTAACACGTTGAAAACAGGTGTATATTTCATCATGTATCAATCACTGGAACACACCTTTAGATTGCTGGCTACAAGGATGCCCCACTGAGTCTCTATCGTTTACACCGACTATCAAAGGTATACTATTTTAGTTTACTTGGTTGCTGGGTATATCTTTCACTCCTATCTCAATTTGCTGTTATCTTTACCTTGATTTAGGTGATGTTTCGTCGTGGTTTAGTATTAGAATTACTTTGATGGAGGGTGTTTCAGTCTTCGTCTAAGTTACTTTGATTTTCTGCGTGAGTTCAGAGTTTAAGTGACTAATAAGACAGTTTCTTGAAAAAAAAAGAGTATTTCATTTGATAAAAATTAATTTAAAGCTCCTCGCTGCATAGGTTGGGAGTCTAAATGGCTAAATTGACAGTTTCTTAAGAGAAAAAAACGTTTACAGTTTTAACAGTGTTCATTTCATAATATTTATTTAAAGCTCCTCGCTGCGCGGTTTCAGAGTTAAAAAAAAACTATAAGACAGTTTCTGTTTTGATAAATTTTAATTTAAAGCTCCTCGCTGCGTGGGTGAAGAGTTAAGTTTTAGCAGGGTGATTCATTTGATAAAATTTAATTTTAAAACTAGACGCTGGTGTATCAGAGCATAGGGGTTTGTTGTGGGTGGCTCGACCGTGACTCACGAACCTGTACGTGGAGTTCTATTCTGGCCCCCATGTCAGTGATGGTGCAGAAATAATAAAAAAACGTTGTACATGTACTTGGCGCATACGTAGGGCGGAAGGGTTGACAAGGGATACATAATAGGTTTTCGGATCGGACGAAAAATTGAGGTCCCGCATACATATTGTCGTGCACGTAAAATAACCCTTGACTGTTGGCATTCGATAAACAAAGGAAGTAAACTCCACTGACCCGAAAAATGTCCCTTGTAGCAAACTGTATACCGAATGCCCGACTTCGTTGACTCGATAGGAAATTAAACACAATTTTATTTCGTTGTTGTGTCTGACTTCAATTTGCTGGTCGCTTAGTGTGGTGTTTTCATACTTTCAGTTTCTATAAAAAAAAAAAAAAGCAATGACGTATTTCGCACTGCCCAGCACTCATTTAAAGCAGTAAATGATTGGTTGTTTAAACGTTTTCTAAGAGTCCAAACGTTTCTTCTTGTGCGTAGGGGTCTTTAGCAGTGAAAGGAAACCGGAGGACCCGGAGAAAACCCACGAGCTTTGACAGGCGACCCTACTTCTTGTCACGTACAACCGGGATTCGAAACCATGTCAGTTGACTCAATGACAGGCTTTATGATACAACACGCACGTGCTAACCATTCGACCATCCACCCACCCCCGCCTAGCCTCGATCTCTGTTACTAAAGTCGGTACAATAAAAAACATATTGTCTCGATTATCCATTTTTTGATTTAATCATCAATGCGCGTTGATCATCAGATCGAATTCCAATCCAGTAAATATCACAGGCTACCGATGTCTAATTAATAATTTAGATAAGGCCTAAAGAAAGACTTATAATAGGCAGATTTAGCTGGTGTATAATATATATTTAAGAATACAGGAACCAGAAGAACCGTGGGTTGTTATAAAGATGCCTGGTGTATGACTCAACCCGTTCTCACGATATATATGTAGGGTTTTTATATATACTTCTTGCTAATATTACCATCAGTATCTATATACATAGTCGGTATTTGTTAAAATAACACAGCATACACACACAAATATTCTACTCGTGTAGGATCTCAACACCAATATGCGGACCCAGTAGCTAGCAGGGGACCAGAGGGTCATGTTGGTCGTTGGTTTCGTATTGCGACCCATGGAAAGGGCACCAAAGGCGCCCATTGGGGCAACCGATTCTTTCCCCATTGTGTAACGGCTCTCATTGGGTGACCAATTTGATCCAGGTAAGGCGACTGCCAAAGGCGTTTTATAGCTGAGGCACTGGAGGCGCCAGCCTCCTCGCGAAAAAAAATCAAAGAATTTGAACAAATAAAACAGAAGATAAATCCTAAAACCGATGAGAAAAATGAAATGTACCCTAATTAGGGAGGGCCCTAAAGGCAGACAAAAAGCCCCCATGTCTGACAAAAGGGCCCCTCTGGCCAAAGAAAAGGGCCCCCGAGTCCGAGTCAATCATTTTCTATACACATTTTACTCTTGAATCAACTACTTAATGAGAATGCAGTCATTGCACTGGTATGAAAATCATCAATCAAGACCCCCCCGCCCCCCCCCCCGGACCCCCGCGAAAGAGGCCCTTCAAAATAGTATAGCCTCTGCCATGATAATCCTTAAAACGCCCCTGGCGACTGCTCTTCCTCTCTTGCCCCCCCCCCCCCCTCACGCTTGCCACGCGCCTGACATGGTGCTGCCACCGCTTTTCTTGAGTACCTTTGGTATCGCGTGTGAAGTAATGTATGTTGAAACTATCATAAAACCCCGGAGAAAACCCACGATGTTGGACAGATGACCCTACACCGCGTGACGGACAGGCTGGGGATCGAAACCACACCACTTGATTCAATGACAGACTTGACGTCCTAAAATACACGCGTTAGACCCAGGGTTTGCACCGATACCGAGTCTCTCGATGTTGTCCGTTATTCTGGGGTAAGAATAAAATGTCAAGTGCGCATCTAGTGAGGGGGCGAATTGGCCGAGAAATTTTATATCCAGGTTTTCCAGCGCTCCCACCCCCTCTCTTGTCAGTGATGCAGGGCGGAATGTCTGTCAAGGTCACTCGTCTAGTCGTTCGAATGGGAAGAAAAACCTAGGTCCCGGTACACATTGGCGTGCACGTAAAATATCCCTTGAAAGTTGGAATTCGTTTGGACCACTGACCACTGTCCGAGCACAATTTCCCTCATAGCATACCACACTGTATAGCGTATGACCGTCTTTATTAGCCCAATTAGGAGCAGAACAGTAGGACGTTAAAGCCCAATAAGGAGCAGAACAGTAGGACGTTAAAGCCCAATAAGGAGCAGAACAGTAGGACGTTAAATCCCATTTCATTTTGTATACATTTTTATAACTTACAAGATACACACCATCAGACTATTTAT
Source organism: Patella caerulea (assembly GCA_036850965.1). Taxonomy (NCBI): domain Eukaryota; kingdom Metazoa; phylum Mollusca; class Gastropoda; family Patellidae; genus Patella; species Patella caerulea. The sequence continues at coordinate 31,060,169 of JAZGQO010000015.1, read as the reverse complement.
TATCCATCATTAAATTCTTATTGACGGAATTTATGACGGGAATGTGTTAATACGGCAGTTAAGTAATGCCCATTAAAGAATTCCAAAACAGGGGGCGATATATAACAAATAAACATCACTGGTTGTCTAGGCGACGCGTGTCGACGCCACGTGCACTGCGAGAATCCGATATTCTGACGAGATAACTATGAGATAATGACGTGGACATGCAGTTTTATTTAATTTGATATCCTGTAAAACTCTGTCTAAATACATGGGTTTTAAGATAAGCAACAGACAGAAAAAAGAAAATATCTTCAGCGTCAAACGATAAACTTACACAGGTTTTTTTTAAATGTCAAGGTCGTATTTTCTGTAATTGATATTTTAAAGTAAATCTTCCAGAGAAGATTATAGTAGGGATGGAATTCCCTTGAGGTCACTTATAATGTCTGAGCCACCGTGGCTCAGCGGGTAGGTTGCTGACTCGCTAACCTAAGGGTTCCATGTCCGATCCCAGTGTTAGCAGAGAAAGTGCATCGGGAATTTTCGGCGTGGTTTTCCCTTGCCAGTAAAAGGCTGGGGACAGCTTATAGTCAAGTTGTTCGGATGAGATGAATCGCCGGGGGCCAGTGTTGTGCACGTAAAAGATCCATTGGCAGTTGGGATTCGATATAAGAGTAGGCCGTTGTGCCGCTGTCCGTGCAAATGCACAATGTATGTCGTGTGCCCGTCTTCGTTAGCCCAGTCGTAGCTGTGCCATGTTTCGCGAAATATTAACTAAAGATAAAATCCAAATTTTAGCAGATACTTCAATTTTGATTGGCTAAGAACTAAAATCAATCTAATATTGTCCAATTAAATAACTAAAATTCGGATCGTATCTTAGTTCAAATTTTGTGAAATAGGCCCCCAGATCAATTGGACGTTAAACCCCATTTCATTTCATTTTCTTTTGTGTCGATCTTGTGGGATAAAAACCTAATGAAAAATATATTTATGCTAAACCAAACATTTCATGAATAAAATAGACAGGCATCGTCTTATTGTAAATGACGAAGGGGGGGGGATATCTCCGTGTGTGGGGGGAGGGGGGCGTAGGACAGCACGTAAAATAACCCTTGGCAGCTGGAATGTTAGTTTTGAAATGACCGTATATGTGCCTAGTGGACGTTAAAGTCCCCCCTCCTCTCTCTCTCTCTCTCTCTCTCTCTCTCTCTCTCTCTGTTGGTGCAAAAAACTATGACGTTATCATTTCAAGTCTGTGCATCAGATGTCACTGTTACCTATAATATGACCCGTGTTACCGAGTTAGAGTTCAGGGTACCCTGGTCTGTAGATGTCACTGGTGGATCTACAATAGTAATCTATCATTGTCTAATATATAAATATTTTCTAGCATTTCAAAGACATCTTTTGAAAGTAAGAAATATTACGTGTATCGCGTGAAACATTCCGCATCTGTTACAATATTGCTGTTTATATGGTTTGTGGGAATTAATGAGTTTGTCAGCGAGGATTGAAAGGATCTTTTTAAGATTAGGGGTGACTAATTCAACAACGGTACATTAATTACCCTACCCACCCCTACTGCCACCCCGAAAGGTGAGGGAGGGGGGGGGGCTTAGGAGATAATTCTTTCATGCACATATCAAACAAAAATAAAGTCTGAAACCATTTCTTAGCCAAGATATATGGATTAGTGAACCAATTCCATACCCACGGGCCACGATAGATCATGGGGTTTGCCATTGAGTCAAACGGCAAAGATTGGGATTAACTATCTAACCTACATATAGTCGTTTTATAGAAATTGAATTATATGTTAGTCCTGAAATGACCCAGTAAGTGTCGGGTGGATGTTAAACACATCTCTCTCTCTCTCTCTCTTTGTCTGTCTCTCTTGTACGGGACATTGGTACTACGGTACTACGATCTGCTTTTGTTTCGAATTCCAATTACCAACATACGACCAACTAAACGGGGGGAAATCACATCACATGTATTGTTCATAAAAGGATAAATCAAATATGACACAAGAACAGGAACATACCAAATTAGCCTTGGTGTACCGATTGTGGACATTAAGTGTCGGACGGGGTGGGGCTGCACCACACATATTTACACAAAACACATCTACGGACAAAACGCAATACGCAGAATTCACAACAAACGTAGATATCGGATTTAACCCTCATTCACGCCACCAACCCTCGACTATTAGCAGTGCTAGTGAACCGTGAATCGTGATTCCTATTTACATTTTGATTGCAACGCATCTGTTGTCATGTAAACAAAAAATTCGTTTCGTTAAAAAAATACATTATTCTATATACAGCTCAAGATGCAGTTTACTAACAAGAAAGGTAGAACGGGGTAACCGATATCCGCCCATACCTTTATAACTAGGGTGACATTTGGTTGAGAGGCAGTGGTGTTTCCGACTCGCGAATGTTGGTTCTGAATCATCAAAAATGTGGGCAAAACACTTGTGTTGTTTACGTGCAATGTACGTGCTTTATGATAATAACGAAGATGCTTGGTTCGAGATATTTGTGACGATCATAACAAGAATGGTTATAATCTAAGATGGTGGAAACTGGTGGGTGGCGCCATGTTTTTAGCAGGCGACCAAACGGAAGGGGAAGGGTCAATGGACGGCGGTATTATTATTAATACCATATTTCTTAGAAGTACAAGAATTGATACAAAAATACCAGGAACCATGATGATCTCTTCTCGTATTAAAGGAGCTTGACCTCATATAAAACCATGCTGGTCGCGTTTCATTTCAAAGGGATATGAACTCTTGATTTAGAATAGGCCATTTCGGGACTAACATATGGATCAATTGTATTTCAAGTACAAGAATTTGCATTGGAGGAAATCGAGACTGGACAAGCGACCACGACACTTGGCCCATTGACGGATCTTATGATTCCGCCACCAACCGGTCATGCAGAGGGAGAGAGAGAGGGGGCGGGGGAGAGAGAGAGAGGGGGAACATGGTTCAATTTTGATCTGGAGAAAACCCACTAGCCATATGTTATTATCAAAATGACCTAGTTTGTGTCTAATGGACGTTAAACCCCATTTCTTGCCCCACCTCATTACTTAAATTGGATGAATATACGGACACGAAGGGGGCATCTCGCAAAATAATTGGTCATTTTTAGTTCACTAAAAGAGGATGTGTCAGCCCCTTTAATATATATATATATGTACTCTTATATGCTTCTTGCCCCAAACCTTTAGCCGAAAGGGCAAAGTTGTAATATTGTTTGGCTGGGAAATCCCCGTGTAACATTTACCAAATGTTTTATCAGAGGAAAAGAAAAATAGAATAGTTGTCGATTGATCCACCTGAGAGTGGAATTCCAAGTGGTCTTTGAGGTTGTCTAACCGCTGGGTTTATTTTCCACAGTTGTATCATTTCATCTAATTGGTCGATGAAGAATGATAAAGGTCAGATGTCAGAGCCTCGTTGGTCCTGATATAAAGACAGCGGGGAATTCCATTGGCAGGATCTATAAAGATTTGATGAAACGTTGCCGAAACATGTTTCATTGTATTCTGATCTTATTGAACTCAGTATTGTGTAAGCCGTTGTTTGAAATGTAAATGGTGTGAGCGTATGAGGCATGGAGATAGGGGCGCCTTCTCAACCTCGTGGGTTTCCTCCGGGCACTCCGGTTTCCTCCCACTGCTAAAGACCCCTACGCGCAAGCGAATTATTGAAATAAAGTTAAACCATATGTTAGTCCTGAAATCACCTAGTTTCTGCACCAACCAAACAGTGAGCTATGACTTTGGATAGATAGTGGCGTTAGCCCTTAATTGCGTCGAATTCCAACTGCCCTAGGTTCTTTTGTGTAGACGAGACCTCGGTTTTTAGACTTATCAGAACGCCTAGACTCTGTTCCTTCGGATATTCTCGGTTGAGTTGATCCAGTGGTGACATACCCGAAGCGCATGCGCCACTGGATAATCTAGTTCATACACAAGTAAAGGTTGTCTGCTTTATCAGATATTGTTTTTTAATTTTAAATATTTAAACACAAATTATGCAAGAGCTAAATCTGCATATTACAGGTCTTTCCTTACGCCTGACATATTTTCTGAATTAGTAATTATACATTAATTAACTTATCCAGACCATAATCAACTCTCGGTGGCATTTCTCCGATATTAAATAGGTTGGAACCGTTCAGCTGTACTTTGATTTAAGTTAAAAATGGAAGGGCGATACTTAGCTTCGAACACGTCTTGTTAAACCTTCAAAGGCTAATATTTATATTGGCTCCACAATACAGTAATTTGAATGAAATTTTCAAATAATTCATTTTATATTATTTATTTTGGAACTGTTATAACAAGAATGGCTAGTTCTTTGTCAAAACCTTTTATAATGTATCTTTAATATTTTTATCATTTTACAAGAATTAGACGGAGGTATAGATATGTATAATGACGCAGATGAATTCGTGTGTTAACAAATAGTAAAACGTTAGCCACCCTTGAGTCAATCTCTAAGAAATCCGCCAACAGAAAGTTTATTTTGGTTAGTTAGGGGAAGTAACTCCAGTTTAACGTTGGCTGAATTGTAGCTGGTACATAATTCTATGGAGGGAGAGTGGGTCTTTAGCAGTGGGGGGAAACCGGAGAAAATGCACGAGGTGGGACAGGCATGTATTGTTCAAATCTATTTTGCATAATCAGTGCAGGGGGTCAGCCCTACACGTGAACAAAACCGATAAGACTTTGTAAGAGATAAAAAACAATAGCAAATCAAGCGAAATGGTCCAGCGGCCAAAAGTTAGCGAATTATTGGATAAAATTGAGCGTTAGTCCAGAAATGTCCTAGTTGCATCTCTCCCCCCCCCCCTCTCTCTCTCTCTCTCTCTCTCTCTCGTATTGAACAGCGGTACTGTAATTTGGTGTTGTTTCGAATTCCAATTGCTAACATACGACCAACTAAACGAGGGGTATCACATCAAATATGACACATAAACATGTACATAATAAGGGCGATAATCAGAACAGAATTTCGGAAAACCTTAAATAAATTAAAAAGAAACAGTTATCACATTTTCTAGTTGTCGTTAAAGTATTTCTGAAAGAGGGCAATATAATGCGATGTTGAATTTAAGGCCTGTAAATTGGTGAATACGTGAATTTCATGCATTTAAAATAACTCAGAACTGTGTTAAAGTTACAATTTCATATTTTTAAGTTATATTTTTAAAATGTATTAAAATAAAGTCCTAAAAATGGGCGATGTCTATAAACAGTCCTGCCTTGTTAAAGAATAGTTTTATTAATCCTATAATTCACTATTGCCAGTAGAGAAATTGGCAAATATGTCATTTTCAAACGTTTGAGGATAGTTATTCCGTGGGGGGACATTTCTGGCGTGAATGATTTTCAAGTGTGGGAAATAATGTTCGTATGATAGTGAGTTTGACAACCTTTTGAACAAAAGACATAGAAATAATTATGTTTTGACTCTCTTAGAAAATATGAAATCCTTTGCATTAAAGCTTGGTATATTCAGAAATAAATTAATATATTGTACTATAAAACTAAGCATAAAAATGTTTCGAAAATATGAAAACCAAAGCTTCGGAAAGATTTTGTACCAGAAAACACGTAATGTAGCAATTAAACTCTTGTCACTCGTAAAAGTAGACACTATAGACCTTTCTCACGCTCAAATGACCGACGCGTGGGAAAGCCCCGTAGCACACCACTATTGCATAACCAGTCCATCAAATACCCAATGATGCTAAGTCTTATCTTTGCACAATGATGTAGTTCGGTTATGCTATAAACTTGGGTCCGATTTCTCGAAATCTTAACTAAAGATAAACTCCAAATTTTAGTAGATACTTCAGTTTTGATTGGCTAAGCACTAAAATCAATTAAATACTGTCCCATCAAATTACTTAATTTTGAATTTTGTCTTAGTTAAAATTTTGTGAAACCGGCCCTTGGGTTTTACATAAAAATTAATGACAAATGTCCACTTGACTGGAACCAGACTAAATCATTTAGTAGAGTTACCTCCCTTATACTGTTCAGGGTGTCCTTAGCATCAGTCATTCACACGGCTATATAATTACTGCATTTAAAATCAATCCCCTTACTGAATTATTTACGAAATTTTAATACGGTCGCACTGGTAATCTGATAGTCTATTATCAAGAACAATAAACTGGATATATTATATTGTTTCGTAGATGAGTCACTGCAACGGACAGATAACTACGAGCTTTTCCAGATACCTTTATAAAATTCAGGGAAAAGTCGCGTCCTCCCGTGGCGCCCCTTATTCATGAAGTATTTATGAAACATTAACTATCATTCCCTTCCCTAATTTCCTTTTACCTGGTGGATTGTCTTCCTTGTTTATTGTTGGTTTTGTTTCGTATTAGTCAACGATGTCCTGGATAGATTTGGTGGATTCTTTTCCTGTTTTTAACAAATGCTCTGCAAGTTTTATCAACTGCAATTATTGACGACATGATTAGCAAACTGAGAAAAACAAACGTCTGGGAAATCAACTCGTTTCATAACGTTTATTTATAGTAACCATGGCGGGAAATGTTAGTTCACACGCTAGCGCGGTCTCACAACAAAACAACGCTGGTTTATTTTGATGGTCAGTGAAGTGGTCAAGAGGTCAGTCAAACGTGTGTCGGTTGTTGCACTGGTGTTGATCAGGTCACGAACAAATCGGTCAGTTCAATCGTTAAACTTTCCCGCGTTACTTGTGACACCGGGAACAATTAGGTCAATTCATTCATTCAATATTCCCGCGTTATTTTCGACGCTTTCCACAATTCTACATTTGTCAATTAAATTAATGCGGTAATGTATTAATTTGTCAACATGTGAACCGCACTGCGTTAATTTGAACCAAGAGGTTAATTTCCCTTCAAATGTTAGTGATGATGCAATACGACGCTACTTTCGATTACGCAAGAACGAACCCGAACTAGTGTAAGGGGTCAAACACGTGTTGTTAAGAACATGAGTTTCTTTTTGGAAAAGGGAAATCAAGCCCATAGCTTTTTACAAAAAAAGGGGATCCGCGGCGACTCCCTAGTTAGGCAATGGCTTGGTAACTTGGCGGTCTTGTATACGAACCCCGTCTTGGACCAGAAAGTTCCTCTTGAATTTCCGATGATATTGAGAACAGTGTCTAGCAAGGAACAGCGTGTAGACTTTCTTATAGGGCGTAAACCCGAGGTTTTGTGTACAACGGGCGTGCACCTTATAGAATTTGAAATAAGAGTAAGCCGTTGTGCCACTGTCCCGGTAAAATTTCCCTCGTACATGCACAAAAATGAAATGAAATGAATTGAATTGGTTTTAGCCTCCTACTCAGATGATGTAGAGTGGGAGAGAGCGGTGGGGTTTAAACTATATCATTTCAGCACTAACATATGGTTCAATTTTATTTTACTAATTGGCTGGCGCTTACGGGTCTTGAGCAGTGGGAGAAAACCCACGATACTACTCCTTGCTACGTACAACCGAGGAATCAAGACCAGTTGAGGGGGGGGGGGGCTAGTGGTCTAGAGTGTTGCGCTTCGACCTCTAGCTGGCGGGTCACCTTTGGCTTGCGGCTGTGGTTTCGATCCCTGATGTGAGCGTATGTGGCATGGAGATAAGGGTGCCTTCTCAACCTCGTGGGTTTCCTCCGGGCACCCCGGTTTCCTCGAACTGCTAAAAGACCCCCCTACACGCAAGCGTATTATTGAAATAAAATTAAACCATATATTTTAGTCCCGAAATGACCTAGTTTGTGTCGAATGGACGCTTAACCCCATTTCTCTCTCTCTCTCTGCTAAAAGACCCCCTACGCGCAAGCGAATTATTGAAATAAAATTAAACCATGTGTTAGTCCCGAAATGACCTAGTTTGTGTCGAATGGACGCTAAACCCAATCTCTCTCTCTCTCTCTCCCTCCCTCTCTCTCTCTCTCTCTCTCTGTCTCTTTCTCCACACCAGTTGACTCAGTGGCAGACCTTGTGATGCAACGAGCGCGAGTTAACCTTACGGCGACCAAAACCCCCTCAGAATCGTCAAGACATATTTCCCTCATAGCACATTGTATTGTGTATGCCCATCTTCATTTGTCCAGTCAGAGCAGAACAGTAGGACGCTAAACCCTATTCATTTTATTTCCTTACAGATATAAGTTAGTTATATCGATTTATTTTTTTCATCACCCCAATCAAAGATGTTCGTTTCCTGTACAATTTATTTCTTAAAAAAACTTAAGTCTCAATTATAATTCTGCATTTAGCACAAGTCTCCTTTCAAAAAGAAATTACCCGGAAATACCAAGTTTGAAGTAGTTTTTTAATAGAAAGTGGTGATGCAGAAATAATCTGAGTTGGCGAGGGGTTTTTTTTTATATTTTTATCCCCGGAAATCCAAACATATTAAAATATCTGCCAAGTGTCGACGTAGAAGTAAATTTAAGGGCTTTTTGATCCCCAAATGCATTACCTCAATTGACCTTTCTGTAAGGAGATGAGACGCATAGAATTTAAACGACTTTTTTTCATCCCAATAATCTCCCATCGGGATCCCCGTCCATTTTAACAAGATGGTCGGATTATGTGGTCACTGACTGGTCACCCTTCTCATTATAACGAGGTCCAGATGGTAGCGTCATTACTCACAACCTGTCGTCCCCGCGCGTACTATTTCCCGCCAAATTCGGACTGGTAGCTTCAGTGACCCAGTTAGTAGATGCAGTAAACATCACGTTAGAATCTGTCACGTGCTATCTTGTAATTGTGACTGTCGGTCCATGGGAAGAAACGACATGGGAAGTTCAGACAGAAATCAAGTTAAACATACATTATGGGAGATTTGATGTTAAAAAACTAAATAATGTAAAGGCAATTTGCTGAAAATGTCAGTTGAATTGATTCACACTTAACACACTTTTTGGCTTCAGAATTTTAGAATACATTTTCCGCCGCCCTACTTACAGCGGTAGAAGGGGTGTGGGGTGTGGGGTGGTTTAGTTTCATTTTACTCCATTCTGGCACTGTAGATACGAGGGCGAGTGAGAACGAGATACTCATAGGTACCAACTTATGTTATCACCCCCAACCCAACCCCACCAGGGGCGGATCCAGGGGGGTGGGGGTCAAAACCCCACCCTGTTCAGCTACATAAAAAATTAATGCCTTGCATCAATGAAATTAAATCACAATGTGATTCTACATCGGTATAAAAATGATTTGTCTCTTTAAAACGCTCAATTTGTATATCTGTCTATGTAATTTGAGAGACGATGATGGCAGATTTGGAATCCGGGAAAATCCCCTCCTGCAAATATTCATGGATCCGTCCCTGCCCACCCATCCCTTTCACCCAAATGATTTCAGAAACCCAGCAAAATAATCCAGGTGGGTTTATTGGTGAGAGGAACAGATTAATATGTTAGTTTGGTTATAACCATAATTAATTAATCTGATTAAAACACAGATCCTATTTCGTTTCGTTTTTTTATAGTTCAAAATTTCCTTTTACTTGTCTTCACTACGCTGGGAGTGTAGGTCATCTAAATTATAAAAAAAAACGAAACGAAATATAGATCTGTATTTTGATTAGATTGAGATTTTATTGGTAAGATTAACAGTTTAATTTGTTCGTTGATTATGACCAGACTCTCTCTCTCTCTCTCTCTCCCTTCCCTCGCTCTCTCTCTCTCCTTTCTCTCATCATCGCTCAGTTCCTTACAAATCATCTAAACCCCTCTCCCTCTCTCGCTCGCCCCACCCCCTCTTTCTCTCTCATCATCGTTCAATTCCATATAGCTCTGTCATTTGCATGTAATGTGGGCCGTCAATAACCCATCATATGATATATGTATTTCTATGGCCATGACAGGTGGTATGTACGGGGGAGGACCGTAAACAACCAGGTTATTTAATTAACTTATTGATCCAAAACATGTTCAATCAAATTTCTTTTTCCACTTGGAATAATCTGGCGTCGCTATTGGTGATTTATGAACAGCAGCACGGGGTAGGCTGATGAATACAGAGATCGTGATTGATATTGTGGATGGATCGCATTGTGTGCATAAAGAGGCAAAGTAGTCCCTATGGTAATGATGCATTTTGGTCATCTATACAATAATAATATCTAATTTTCCATGTCATTTTCAAGCATGGCTACTCGAACAAATAAAATACGCTGAATAGGAATAATCTTGAATGACCTTCTGTCATGTTAGTCGTTGCTTTTTTTAATATCAATCCCATAGCCAGTTCAAGGGTGGATGGGCACCGAAAGACAGATGCGATAATCACTCTTTTTTTTCATTTTTTGAGTATTTTTTGATATATTCTGTGGTAGCTATTATATTGCGGACTTCAACTAAAAATATGTACGATATAATGTATTGAAAGATCAATTATGTAAGATTTAGATAATTAGAGCCTGATATAATAGCTCCAAAAACGATAATTCAAAATGAATATATTGAAAATTACATTCCAATTACTTTATTCTGAGCAACCAAGTTAACACTATTTGAAGTTAAGACAAGGTGTGGCAATACTGTTTATTATCGTAGGAACGTTCCTTGTATGTTAAGATTCCATTTTTGGGGGGTTTAACGTCAACTTGGAAACAAACTAGCTGTGGTGGGAAATCGGAAAGAGAGGAAACGCACGAAGTTCGATAAGCGATCCGACTCCTTGTCACATTCAAACGGGGAATCGAAACCACGCCATCTGACGCAATGGCAGAGAGGGAGAGAGGAATGGGGTTTAACGTCCACTCAACACAAACTAGGTCATTTCGGGACTAACATATGGTTTAATTTTATTTCAATAATTCGCTTGCGCGTAGGGGAGGAAACCGGAGTGCCCGGAGGAAACCCACGAGGTTGAGAAGGCGCCCCTATGTCCATGTCACATACGCTCACACCAGGGCTCGAAACCACAGCCGCAAGCCAGAGGTGACCGGCCAGCTAGAGGTGGAAGCGCGGTACTTTAGACCATTAGGCCATCCCAACCCCCCTGACGCAATGACAGAAGTTGTGATTTCCCGGGCACGCGTATAACCACTAGAATCATGTACGCCAACTAGTTTTGTTATCAGGGGCGGATCCAGGATTTTCAGAAAGAGGGGGCGTGCTGCACCAGCTTGGGAATGCGAAGCCCGGAACCGTGATTTTTAAGTGTAAAAAAATGCCCACAAGGACTAATTTCGTACTAATACTGTAAATTAGGATTTCCAACCTAAACTATTTTCTTTCCCCTGTCTCGCCAGAATATATGGAGCTAAAAATTGTTAGCCAACTCAAAAAATAGAGGGGGCGTGCGCCGGGTGCGCCCCCATCAGGATCCGCGACTGGTTATACATATATATTAGTTGTTCTATGTGACAGCCGGTTGATATACACGTGCTTTAATTATGGAACACCCGGATACGGCTTTAGGTGTTAATCCGTCCATAAGCCGATTCACCTTTACTTAATAATTTTTGCACAAAATCTAAATCTTTTTCACAGTCATTAGTGGTCGGATCCGGGTGCTCAGTCAAAAATAATTAAGGTTATTTCACGTATAAATTTAGAGTTGTCGGTCGTGGTGACGGACAGGCGTCAATAATCAATTTACTTCCTATCATAATGGTCGGAATTAATCTTCACACGTGACCTTAATAATATCATATTGCTATCTCACGTCACGTGATACTCTCACCTCATGTGAACCCATTCTAACAGACGGATCTTAAAGCACGTGCTGTGGAACGCTAGTCCGAGGTCAAGATCCTTTCAAATACAAATGGCGCTAATGATGCTTGGACACACTTGGGTCAAATTGACACCGAGGACAAAGACAATTCGTGAAATATCGAGACTTTATCCCATTTACGCTAAAATCAACAAAAATGGCGGTAATGGACGTCCAACACAAACAAGAAATACAAGAATCTGTTTATAGTTGACAATGACCACTTGGCTGATCAATTTTAGACCATAAAAACTATTGTTATGGTCTCTTGAACCTCTTCTGTAGTGGACAATACACTTCAGGATACAATAATAATAAAATTTCAATTTGATTTGTTTAGAAGTCAAGAGTCGGAAGATGAAAAGATGGATATTACCTCGGGATGTTTACAATCTACACAGCTACACGAATACCATAACCCTTTATGATACATTCCATTGGAGAGACACATAAAAGAGATTTACTGTCCACTCGACCCAAACTGGGTTATATCAGGACTAACACATGCGCGTGTAGTGCAAATGTGCGCTTGGCTTGTGCGGGTCGGGAGTGGGGGGGGGGGCGATAACGTCCACTTTGCAATAACTTCGGGATGAATATATGATGGGTGTTTTGGTTTTTTTTTAAATAAATCACTCACGGCTAGGGAGCTTTATCACGTGGAAAGGCAGACGATATTGCTCTTATCGAGCTCAAACTCAGGACTGACTTGGCAAAAAAAATAAATTTACACGGATAACCTTCATCTTATTTATATAATCAAAGGGGTTGGATGGCCGAATAGTTAACGCGTGCGCGCTGTATCATAAGGTCTGTCATTGAGTCAGTTGGCTGCTGTACGTAGGGTCGCCTATCCATCCTCGCGGGTTTTCTCTGAGTCTTCAGGTTTCCTCCCACTGCTAAAGATCCCTACGCACAAGCAAATTATTGAATTAAAATGAACCATATGTTGGTCCGGAAATGACCTAGTTTGTGTCGGGTGGACGACCTTACATGGTAATATACGAATAATCTTATTCCATCAGGGCGACATGTTAATACTCTACATGCCAATAGCCATGTCATATTAATCCATCAAGTCCGATAATCGTTTATTGATTACTGAGGGAGAGATGAAAATGAAATGGGGTTTAATGTCCTGCTGTTCCGCCCCGACTGGGCCATTGAGAGAGAGAGAGAGAGAGAGGGAGAGGGAGGGAGGGAGAGAGAGAGGTAACTTTCACTCGACACAGACTAGGTCATTTCGAAACAAACATATGGTTCAAATTTATTTCAATATTTTGCATTGCGTGTATGGGTCCTTAGAGATGCAAGGAAATCACAGGACCCAGAGAAACCCCACGACTTTAGACATGCGACCCTACTGGAGAACTCGGAGTAAACTCACGAAGTTGGACACAGAGAGAGAGAGAAATGGGGTTTAACGTCCACTCAACACAAACTAGGTCATTTCGGGACTAACATATGGTTTTATTTTATTTCAATAATTCGCTAGCGCGTCGGGTGTCTTCAGCAGTGGGAGGAAACCGGAGTGCCCGGAGGAAACCCACGAGGTTGAGAAGGCGTCCCTATCTCCATGCTACATATGCTCACACCAGGGCTCGAAACCACAGCCGCAAGCCAGAGGTGACCGGCCAGCTAGAGGTCGAAGCGCGGCACTCTAGACCACTAGGCCATCCCAACCCCCGACTAGACCATTGAAGGCGGACATACACAATACAGTGTGCTATACGAGGGAAATTATGTCCGGACAGCGACGCTACGGTCTACTACTGTATCGAATTCCAACTGTCAATGGATCTTTTACCTGCATACCAATGTATACACAGGAACTCGGTTTTTGGTACCATCCGAACGACTAGACAGCTGTCCTTGTCAGCCCCTCCATCCTGCATCACTGAAACCACACGGGGAGGACAGGACACAAACATATAAACATAATTATATGCTCACAAAGAAAAATACAGCAACTGAAATGAAATAACATCCTGTACTTTTCGTCGCCGATTGGGCTGTATTTTTGCTCAGCATCAGCATCCTATCCGACGTGTCATGTCGGACAATATTGGCGCCTAGTTGTGGTCACCGGACCCAACTAATAATGTAAACAAGGCTATAAACATTAATGGATGGGCAGATCTAAATTAGTACTGCAGCAACTAACGATCCGGTTCTATCTCTAATTAAAACTCGCTTGGTCATTCTTACAGGCAGCAGAGTTCATGACCTTTAAACGAGACTATCAGCGCGTGAAATCTTTACCAAAAACCACGTGCATGGAATTCATGTCCGAGGCATGATGCATGGTGCAGACAGTAATATGTCAAAACAAATATGTTATTTGCAGACGTGAAGAATATTATCACATGCTTGTTTATCAACTCGAGGATATTTGTGTACAAATGTTGGCGCCTTTTATAGTCAGATGCCATTTTATGATGATTGTAGCTACGGTCTGGACGTTTAGGTCTATCAAATTACTAATTACATGTATATTCATTGCTGGTGTGTGTCATTGTTTGTTTATCATTTACAGATTGTTCGATCCATGCATTCGCCGAGAAAGTTCATGAAGATTTCTACTTGTCAGTGATGCAGAACGAGGACCTGACAAGAGGAGCACTTTAGTCGTTCGGATGGGGCGAAAAACCGACTTCCCGTGTACACTTTGGCGTGCGCGTAAAAGATTCCTAGACAGTTAGGGGTATTAAGCTGGGGAGGAATCCAGAGAAAACCCACGAAGATCGACAGACAACACTCTCCTTCTCACGTAGGTACGACCGCGCCACTTGACCCAGTGGTAGATCTGAGAGAGAGAGAGAGAGAGAGAGAGAGAGAGATGGTGGGGTTAGAGCCCTTGACAGTTAGAATTTGAAATATGAGTAGGCCTAGAGATTTCCTTTCCACATAGGCCTCAATGATAACCTGGATGATGATGAAATGGATTGTATTGAAATAAGGTTTAACGTCTTACTAGGACGGTGCACAGAGAGAGAGAGAGACAGAGAGAGAGAGAGAGAGAGAGAGAGAGAGAGAGAGAGAGAGACAGAGAGAGAGAGAGAGAGAGAGAGAGAGGGTTTAACATCCACTCGATGCAAACTATGTCAATTTTATTTAAAAAATTCGCATGCTGATAGGGGTCTTTATCAGTGGGAGAAAACTGGAGAACTCGGAGTAAACTCCCGAAGTTGGACAGAGAGAGAGAGAGAAATGGGGTTTAACGTCCACTCAACACAAACCAGGTCATTTCGGGACTAACATATGGTTTTTAATTCTATTTCAATAATTCGCTTGCGCGTAGGGGTCTTTAGCAGTGGGAGGAAACCGGAGGGAGGAAACCCACGAGGTTGAGAAGGCGCCCCTATCTCCATGCCACATACGCTCACACCAGGGCTCGAAACCACAGCCGCAAGCCAGAGGTGACCAGCCCGCTAGAGGTCGATGCGCGGCACTCTAGACCACTAGGCCATCCCAACACCCCCGAAGTTGGACAGACGACCTTACTCCTTGTAGACTCAATGACAAATCATGTGATGCAAAGGGCACGCGCTAACCACTCGACCATCCAACCCCCGTTTATATTAAGTATGCTCGCGATTCGCCATGAAACAGGCCACATTTGGAATACAAGTATCATCACTTCCGTTTAGAAATCTCAATCGACTTCACAATAATATTACGTAAATAGCACGCTCACGTACGGCGTGTGTCAAATAAAATAACCGCAATACTAGTATTACTATATATGGCAATAAACCTGATTTGTGTCGTCTGCCAATGGCGCAATTAAACAGAAATCAATATGTTAAGATTCCCCCGATACACATCTTAGTGACGTAACGAGTTTATCAACGCAGAAAATAGTGACGTCAAGATCGAGGTCGTAAACAAGATAAACGTCCATCACCTTGAAATTCGTGGGACTGTGCAAGGCAAGGTCACTCCAGAAAAACAAAACATCTATTCTTGGAAGATAGTAATTAGGCTATATCTGTTCTAGAATAAAATGGACTTTTCACGCAGAAATATAATATTTATGGGACATTTGATCCAAAACTCATAATATCACTGCAAGTTATAAACAGAAATTGATTTAACAACGAGTAGAATTTCTAACGAAAGTAAGTCTGCTATCGGTCTATTCGGTGTCCTCATATCAAATAAAATGAAATGAAAAGAAATGGTGTTTAGCGTCTTTCTTTCTGCTCCATACGATCTAATGAAGGCGGTCATACGTGTGCGGTATGATATAAATTGAAGGTAGGTCTAACTTCCTATTTTCTGCTCCATATGGGCTGAGGAAGACGGGACTAAGCAGGGTTTTGTGATATGAGGGAAATTTTGCCCGAACAGCGTCGCTGTCTAATCCTATTTCGAATTCCAACTACAATGGCTTCATTCACATCGGTTTTCGTCATACCCAAACGACTAGACGCTAAGCAAGGCCTTCCCTCTCGCACCAGTAGGCCTAAATAGAAATGAAATGAAATGGGGTTTAACGTCCTACTGCTCTGTTCCGATTGGGCTAATAAAGACGAGCATACGTCATACAGTCTGCTATGGGGAGCATTTTGCCCGGGTAGCGGCGCTACAGCCTACTCTTATGTCTAATTTGAACTGCCAAGGGATCTTTTACGTACACGCCAATATGTACACGGGACATTGGGGTTTTTTTTAGACCGTCCGAAAGACTAGACAGATGTCCTTGTCAGACCATTATCACTGACAAGCGACTACGTCGGAAAATATGGATGGACTTTCTCGGCTAATGCAGGGATCGAACACCCGACCTCCAGGCTAGCAAGCCAGCGTCTTACCCTCTTCGTCATCGTGATCCCCAATAGGAGAAACCACGCTGGAAAAATCTCGGTATCGAAGCCTGTGGAAATTAATGTTTGTATCATGTGTTAAAGCGAGAATTTCATATTTTCCTAGAAAGTCAAAACATAATTATTTCTATGTCTTTTGTTCAAAAGGTTGTCAACTCACTATTATACGATCATAGGCATTATTTCCCACACTTCAAAATCATTCAAGCCGGAAATAATAACACAGTTAGCTCCTTTATTTTAGTACATTTTGAAAATATAATTTAAAAATATGAAATGGTAACTTTAAAGTAGAACGAGATCGGGTTTGACATAACCCACATTAACAGGTGTTATAACCACGTTTTTCATTAAAAACAAAAAAAATACCAAAAAGGCATAACTAATCTGGATAATAACGTCTAAGTATAGACACGATTCTTTAGTCTAATATCAAAAACAACGCCAACGCCATTAATAAATCCTATTAAGCTTAAAGTTTTTGAAAACGTCTGAATCGGACAGATTAGATTTCATTTAAATACTCTTCCAACTAAAGTCCCGTGACACGTGCGGCATGACATTGAAAATATCTTCCTGATTAGGAATGATTTTGAGCACGTTTTTACACGATTACGTTGTATTGATGTGCTAATCATATGGTTGGTTATTTTATTAACTAATATTTTGTTGTTAAGAAGCAAAACTAACATTACCCGACTTCGTATAACCTTTATAAAATATTTTCCAATCTTTCATAACACAGCAGGGGAATCACTGTGGCTATTTCCGAGGTCGGGTGATCGATCCCTGCATTGGCCGAGAAAGTTCATCCAGATTTTCTGGTGTGGTTCCCCCTTGACAGTCATTCAGGACGGAGGGCCTGGAATGGGCAGTTGTCTAGTGGTTCGGATGAGACGAAAAACTGATGTCCTGTGTACACTTTGGCGTGCACGTAAAAGCTCCCTTGAAAGTTGAAATTCGATATAAGAGTAGGTCGTAGTGCTGCTGTCAGGGCAAAAATTCCCCTCATAGTACACTGTATGGCGTATGCCCGTCTTTAATAACCCAATCCGGAGAAGAACAGTAGTACATTAAACACCATCTCATTTCACAATAAAGCGAAACGAATTAAATTCCATATACTAAGAAGTGGGGCAATTGGGCTTGGACCTGGATTTAAGACGACAATATCTTCCTGCGGAATTTACAGCACTGGATTCAGGAATCTAGCACTTTTTAGAACTCGGTACGTTTGGTCCACCGCAGTGAAAACACGTAGGATCGTACTACGGGCCAGGAAGTGATGATGTTGCTGCATGCAAAAATCTAATTCACCAAATCGACGCAGAATTTTGTTCAACCAACAAGCATGCCATTTTAATTGCCGACCTGACCCCAATTGACGGAGCCTTAAGCTTTTTAGAAGAGCGTCACCTCTAGAACAAGAACAAGATGAGTAGCAGAGGGTTACCAGTTCCGGTTCCGAAACCGGTTCGGGAAATTAGAAGGACATGTTAAAGGTTTTTTTAAAGCTAATACTTTTCAGGAATTCTAGTTTTGTACGGATTCGGGACTGTACATAAATGTCGATTATCCATTTAATCGTTAACCACGAAGGGAAGTTTTGAGTGTTAATCTGACTATAACCCAACAAATATCATAACATATAACATATATTATAACATTTCAGGCCTAAAGAAAAACTTACAATAGGCAGATTTTGCTCTTGCATAATGTTAGGACAGTGTGGGAACAAGAAAAGCATGTCTGTCAGACAGTGTCAAAAATATTATATATATATATATATCTTGGCTAGAGGGACCCTGTAGCCCTTGAAGCCATAAGCTTCGGTCTGCCAGTTAAGGCTACCAAGCACTGGGTGAAGGTGTGTGCTATGGGGGTGTAATGTAATGCAATTATGCTGTCATTGTATTAACAACGGATTCCATCGAGATAATTATGTAATCTGTGACAACAAAATGTCTGAAGGCGACTTTCTTCTATGAATAAGCTTAACCTTATTACTGCCCACCGCCGCAAGTCTTACATCTGACGTGTGTTTTTACGTCCGACTAATAAAATAGGTTTTATAAAGTCATTATTAAATTAACACCAACGCTTAGCCTTCAAGTCATCCTGTTTGAGATTTTTAATGTAGAACATGACATCATGGTTTCGTTAACCCTTGTGCGGTCACGTCGCACAAAAAAACAATGTTGGCAACACGGGGTTATTTAAACCTCAACCATAAATTGTTTTTTGCATGCATAATTTGATTTAAATACGATCAAACTACACCTTGGTATAAAGGCTAAATAATAATCTTATTTCAATAATTCGCTTACACGGAGGCGTCATTAAAGGGACAATCCCGATAAGAACAGAGTCTCAAAAAAAAATTCCGAGTTTTTGTGAAATTTATGGACCAAAATATAGAAGCATGGTGTATTTACATTTTCTGAAAATTTCAGCTGAAAATATTAAGTCGTTTGGACGTGAACGTCAACACTGCTTATCCGGACACGTAATCCTTTTAAGATTTCGGGTCAATTTTTTCATTGGGTGACCTGATAATCGATTTACGTTTCTTGAGGGGTTTATACAGTGAATGACCCGTGTACCGTACTTGATAACAAAAGGTAAATTTCACCTACATATTATTTTTATAGAAAAAAGTCTGGTTTTATCCAGATACTGTATAATACAAAGGTCTCCATTTCCAGATGCAGACTGTCAGGTTTAAGTTATTTACAAGCGTATCACAAATATCGGGTTGGTTGGTCGGCCTTAGATAATGGGTTTTAAATGATTTTAAGACAATTAAGCAGTTTTATTCCCCAAAAAGTTATCGGGATTGGCCCTTTAAAGTGGTGGGAACTGGAGGACCAGGGGAGAAAAAAACAATTTAAGACCTTGGTTGTGTCGAGTGGACATTAACCCTCCCTCTCTCTCCCTCTCTATAAATCACGGTCACTAATCAATAAACGATTGTCGGACTTGATTGATTAATATGACATGGCTATTGGCAAGTACGGTATTAACATATCGCCGTGATGAAACTCAGATGATGAGCAACGCATCAGGGGAATATAATCAGCATATTATATTAGTAGGACATGGAAGTATTTTAACCCTTGGCTCGCTACCACCTCTATCATATTGATTACAGTGGACTTTCCCTGGTCGTTGACCTCGACTTCTAGAACAAGACTAGATAAAGACTAGAAAAGCCCGATGGAAACGTCGCTTAGTAATTAGCGGCCATTCTTTGCCATAGAGTTGTGACCTGTCTATATTTCCATTTCAATAAATAAATGGTGCGGATCCAGGAATTTTTGCAGGATGGGGTGTGCCACGATGCCGAGATAATGTATTGGTTTTGGAAATCTAGGATCTGATCTAGAAAGGGGGCGGGGGAATTTTAGTTATCATGTAACCATCCTGATGAATATGATTTTTAAACAGCTCTGGGTTTACGGTCCAGGTTAGGTAGAAATTATGCCCCGTGTTGAATTATTTTAACTGATAGATAAAGTACACACCTATGACACTTTTCTCATGAAAATTGTTGTTTTACCATTTTGTTATGTAGACAGGCCCTGGATTTCTATATTGCGGTACTCGAAGGTCAGCCGTTTGCGTTTGTTGTTCTTCGATATTTTGGTCTGATGTTCAGCCAATATGAAAAGGTTAAATTTGGCTGTTATGGAAACGCCTATTGTCGTTGAGATGGCATGAGGAGTAGGATCTACCCGGGTACCCGCTGGCGTACATTTGTGTAAGTAAAGTAAAAGTAGAAGATTGGTCGCTAATGCCGCTGTCCTCGCAAACTCTCCCTCCTAGCAGACTTCATGGAGCATGCCCGTCTTTATCACTACCTTTGTTGCAGAACAGTAAAACGTTAAACACAGAAAAGGCAAACCATCCATAAAGTTTCAACCACTAGTTAAACGCTACATCATAAATCATGTACTGGCATGCTTTGATTAAAGGGCGTACTACTCTCATTCATGTCTCGAGTATTGACATTACAAACACAAATTATCCGTCCATTCTAAATTGAAGGTGATGTTGTTAACTTACTAGGAAACTATGGGCTCATCGTGTACATTAGGAAACAAACAGGAAATAATTTTATAACCAGTACACACCGGCGCGATTTGTAATGGGGAGCTTTGATAAACGACGCTAAACGTCAGCAGCACGAAAGTGAAAAATCAATCTGTACATCCGCTGCATACCGGATTAACCAGGCCTGAGTCTGTCATTAAATTCGGACTGATTGATTATTTCGACGACAAAAATGTTATAAGAAATTACAATAAATTTTAAAAATTGAATGTAAATCCAGGTTCCACAGAACAGAGAGTTAGTTCCTTTTTAATACGACCATTTTTTTGTACAGCTAAACAAGAGGGACAGGAGATTGAACATACTGTATTACAAACTGAAGTGAGAGTGACCTAGTTGTGTCGAGTGAACGTTAAATCCCTCTCTCTCCCTCTCTCTCTCTCTCTCTCTCTCTGGTGCAGGACGAAGGGCCTATTTGTTCGGATGGGATGGAAACTTAGTTCCCGTGTCACATTGGAGTGTACTTTAAAGATCCCTTGTCAGTGATGCAGGACGAAGGGCCTAACATGCACAGCTGTCTAGTTGTTCGGATGATACGAAAAATTAGTTCCCGTGTCACATTGGAGTGTACTTTAAAGATATGGACAGCCGTCTAGTTGTTCGGAGGATACGAAAAATTAGTTCCCGTGTCACATTGGTGTGTACTTTAAAGATATGGACAGCTGTCTAGTTGTTCGGATAAGATGAAATATTAGTTCCCGTGTCACATTGGTAGTTGGAATTCGATATAATAGTAGGCCATAGCGGGCAAACCTTATCCCATAGCACACTATATGGCGTAGAATCGTCTTCATTAGCTCAATCGGAGCCGAAACGTTAAAACCCATTTTATTTCCGTCTCATTCGAACGACTAGCCACGCCTTCCTTGTCAGCTTCCAAGGCGCCACCTGGTGAATCGTCGGTTATTGATAACGCAGAGGGTGAACAATATTGATAGTATCATTTTAAAACCAAATGACAATAATTGTGGTTTTGTGATTTATGTATTTTTGGTAGTAAATCGTTCCATCAGACCATTATGAGACAGTGGGCGTGTCTAGGTTGTCATATTTTTAGGATATGATATGATAATTAGCTGATTTGTCAGTCAGAATTTGACGATGATGGAGAAACTGACACGTGACATCCATGTTGAAGACAATAAGTCCAGTGGCTTAAAAATTGACCAATTAGAACTAATAAAATGTAAAGAGCGGTAACGTTCTACTGTTCTTCACTCACAGGGTTAATGAAGCCATGCATACGCCACAGTGGGGTACGACGGAAATCCGACACAAACTCTGACACAATGTATTTTGCTGAGAAGCGTTTAAGGTGCTGTGCATCGAGAAACGTTCCAGAAGAGTCACAAAAAAGGTTTGGTCCGGCTTTTAGTAAAGACACGATGTCTTTTGCTGAGAAGCGTCCAAGGTGCTGTGCATCGAGGCCCCCACTCGTTTGATACAGACGAAGGAATCTAATTAGTTCATTATTTTTTATGGATAAACACCTGAGAATCCTCTACCCAACAGACCTTTTATCTTACTAATTAGAAAAAACATCAATTGCCACGAGACTCTTCCATTCAGAAGAAATTGCATGGATATTTAATTTGCAGTATAGGATTAAAGTATTTGTATTTTTTTCTCAAATATCAAGATTCTGACGGCTTAATCCACGTTAATATGTACTTTGATTAATTTGTTAATATTAAAATAAAGAAAACCAAAAACAAAATACCAACGCTAAATGGGGTGCGCGGGCCCGTAACCAGCTCATAAAATTGGGGTGGGGGGGCTACGGAATGTTTTGGAGGTGCTGAGGATGTGGACGGCTAAGAACACTCCTAAGAAATCACTATTTTTGGCGAAATATTTTTTTTTTGGGGGGGGGGGGCTAATGAATGAATGGTGCGTGCGCGTTGTATCATAAGGTCTGTCATTAAGTCAACTGGTGTGGTTTTGATTCCTCGGTTGAACGTGACAAAGAATATGGTTGCCCCTCCCACTGCCAAAGACACCTACGCGCAAGCGAATTATTGAAATCAATTGTTAGTCCCGAAATGACCTAGGTTGTGTCGAGTGGACGTTAAACTTATTTACTTAAGCTGGTGGTTTAACGTCCGCTTCTACATAAGTAATATGGCAGACTATGGACGTTAAACCCACTTCACTCGTCAGACGTTCAGACCTAAGGGGGTAGGGGGGTGTCAAGATACCAACAGCTCCACAAGGCGAAGTAAGTATCCCAGATCAAAAATAAAATCAAGGTTTTAGAATCCCCGGTTCCCCGATCGGAACCACCACTTGTGTATTCAGACGCGGCTGCGAAGCGTTCAGGCAAGTGTTTGTTCAAAGGGTTAAAATCACTTCGCGACGGTGGTTCCCCAAAGGGTTAAAATCTTAAAAATGAAAATCAGTGTACGCTAAAGTTAAAATCTAAACTGGATATCCCAAACGCAATAGTCTGTATATACAATTCAATCAAATCTAAAATGAAAATCAGTATACGCTTAAATTAAAACTTGAACTGGACATCCCCACCCCACCCCACCAACGTAAGAGCAAAACGTATAATAAAAAATTAAGTTTTCATCATAAAAAAAACGCGTACAGTCTCTATATAGAATTCAATCAGACGTTTACATTTATGGCTCCAGACAAATTAGTAGTTTTAATGGTTGGTCTGATATATATACAATATTAAAAGACGGAGATAGAATCTGAGACGAAACAAAACCGTAAATTTTCCATCCAAAGGTGTCAAGGTGGCCACAGATCACTAATTATTTCCCCCATTGACTTCAATGTTAATTCTCGTCTCTAAGACCGGTTGTAACTTTTTCCCAAATATTCGTTGGGTAAAACGCTAGCTGCCACAGATGGAGCAATATATGGCAAACTCTTGCCCAAAAGGATGTATGAGGTTCTTCATGAAAAACTTGAGATAGACAAGCTGGAAGTAGAGACAGCTAACCTTGCAATTTTCGGCCCTCCCTTTCAACGTCACCAACCTCACAACTCTTGTATCCTTCCGCTTAAAAATCATGAATATTCACCATAACCTGACAGAAAATATATTTTCATACCCTTTTCTTCGATTCTACACCAAAAACTCAACAAAAATCGCCATGCAAAAGGGGGAAAAAGGGAAAGGGAGAGAAAGACTAAAAATAACTTTCGGGAGAGAACGACTAAAAATAACTTTCGCCCTTGTTTCGTGACGGCCCATGAATATTTGGTGATCTGTGGTCCATATAGTTACGGTTTATGAGATGAATTGGAGTGAATTAGGATTTTATTTCCTATTGTTCTGCTTCAAATGGGTAATGAGGGCATTGTTCTATGAGGGAAAGAAAGCAAAGAAAGAAATGGGGTTAAACGTCCACTCGACACAAACTAGGTCATTTCGGGACTAACATATGGCTTTAATTTTATTTCAATAATTCGCTTGCGCGTAAGGGTCTTTAGCAGTGGGAGGAAACCGGAGTGCCCTAAGGAAACCCACGAGGTTGAGAACGCCCCTATCTCCATGCCACATACGCTCACACCAGGGATCGAAACCACAGCCCAAAGCCAGAGATGACTGGCCAACTAGAGGTCGAAGCGCGCGCGGCACTCTAAGGTACTATGCCCCCCCCCCCTCCCTCTAATTGGGACGGAAACAAAACTGACTAATACATTAATCAATACAAGCACCTATTAGTGTTTTATCCGGCTAATTACGACGAGATGACAATCGTCAACTAAAAAATCAACCAACCGTGTAAATGAAGAGCAAAATCAATAGACATGCACTGGGTTCCATGTTTTGATGAATATATTATGAATAGTTTTAATTGCACTACATACACCTTTAGATAATACCACTGAACCCATCAACCCCGGTATCATCACGGTCAGGGTGAATCACGTGGGTGTCTCGTAGTGCACGAGATTCCTCAAGGTTCACGTAACGCTGTTCGGTGCTCTGCTCAACGGGTACATTCTGAGTTTGTTTGAATTAAAGATTTATAATATGAATGATTGCAATTGCGAGATATTCGCTTTAAGTAATTAAAGTGCAATACTCGGGTTAGTATTTGTAAGACCAAAAAACGGGGTTAGCGTTCTATACAATCAGCTAAATAATATTTGATGATATATGTTAAATTCTACACTCGAAACTGATGGTAAATACAGAAGATGGAATGACCCGGTTCTTCAAACCACCGAACAACTAGAAACTGACCTTGCCAGGCCATTCGTCCTGCAAATTGACAGGAGAAACCACGCCGAAAACCCAGGAGAAACCTTCTCGTTCGAGCGAGTGTCTTACTCACTGAGCCACCGCGGTTCATTATAGTGTGTTACTTATCAAAAGGGACTAGGTCATTTAGGGACCGACAAGTTCGGTTTGATTTCATTAATCGCTTGGGCGTATGGGTCTTTTGAAGTTGGGGGGGGGGGCGGAGGATCCACGAAGTTGGACACACACAAACCCACGGACAAGCGAGGAATCGAAACCCCTATGACTACCAAACCTTATGATACAGTGCACGTGCCCCCACCCCCCACCCCCCGCTAACTGTTGATCAGTCCCTCAACGTTTACCAGTGTAGTTTAGTGTACATACCAATTGAATCAATGATACCAAACTGATCCCGCAGTGAATATTCGCTTGGCCGCTACAATCACTGATAAGCATGACATTGACGAGGCTTAATAAGTACGGCATATTAACTTTTTTACTCCGACATATTAAATTCTCAAACATTTTTTTGAGTTAAAAGAAAAATAAATAAAGACGTTTGAAGTATTTGTAGTTAAAAAATATTTCCTATTTAGTGTAAATGGGTATTAAAATGAGTAAAATGCATCATTTTGCCCGAAGCAGTTAGGTATGAAGTAAACATTGCACGAGCCGTTGAGTCAATGACTACGAGAGAGAGAGAAATGGGGTTTAACGTCCACTCAACACAACCAGGTCATTTCGGGAATAACATATGGTTTCAATTTTATTTCAATAATTCGCTTGCGCGTAGGGGTCTTTAGCAGTGGGAGGAAACCGGAGTGCCCGGAGGAAACCCACGAGGTTGAGAAGGCGCCCCTATCTCCATGCCACATACGCTCACACCGGGGCTCGAAACCACAGCCGCAAGCCAGAGGTGACCGGCCAGCTAGAGTTCAAAGCGCGGCACTCTAGACCACTAGGCCATCCCAACCCCCCTCAATGACTACGAGGCGTGCAAGTCAACGCACGTGTTTTAGACAGCCATCCGTTACAGGGATATTTCGTTAGTAATTCTCTATGAAACAGTTTGCAATGATACCACCAACGTGCGCCCTTACCTTTCGCCCCCCTCCCTCACCCCACGCCCCCACCTGTGTTACTAATCTATCAGGTACTTATACTATATATATATATATATATATATATATATATAGTCTAGACTATAATAGTACTAACAGTCTGGACTATATATATATATATAGCAAACGTGCCGTCTATCTCGACTCTCTGAGTCAAAATGAACGAGATTCCAAAAACGCAGAACTTCAAGGACGAAAACAAATGAGTAAGACTTTTACATCATAGAATGAATGAAGTGGCAGCACCTTCCGGTAGTTAGGTCAAGGCTTGGATACTATAAATAATTCCTGAAAATATGATTCAGATACTTGCATTAATAGTTTTATTTGGTACCAAATGAGTCGAATACCAAGAACGCAGAAAACGGAACGATGACAGGCGAAAACAAATATTAGTAAGCGCTTCATCATACCACGAATAAAATTCCATCACTGTTTTTGTGGCTACAAGATCATGATTCTGTAATAAGAGATGGTTCCTGGAAATTGGTTTATTCTAAATATAATGTGATCAATGCTGTGTAGTACGTTAATCGATCTATTCTCGTGTTTGTCATTATGACATGACACATCTACTACGCATCGTGTAGAAGTAGGAGGGAAAGAGACAGACAAACAGGGAGAGAGGGAGCGATGTGGATTCCACTAAACAAACTGGGGAGAGAGAGATAGAGAGAGAGAGAGAGAGAGAGAGAAAGCGATGGGGATTCCACTGCACAAACGAGAGAGAGAGCTGGGAGGATTAGGGGGCGGATAATTTATCGCTCATTCGACACAAACAAGGCCATATCTGGCATTTGCTCTCAGTGGCAGGTAACCCGTGATCGGAGAAAACCCAGGAAAGTGGGCAGTCGTAATGTACCAGCCTGGGTCGAAACAAGAACCTAGCCTCAACGACATACATTATGAGAGACCGCAGGCGTTTGGCCACTCTGCAACCCATTAAAATGAGCGGCGTTTCGGCCACCGCCGTAAGTTCTTACAAGTACCATTTTGAGTCCATTTAACACTCTTCTATTATACCAGTTCGCATCTTTTACCAAAGCAGTTACCAGTTCGCTTCTTTGAACCATAATCCTTACCAGTTAGCACATATATAACTAGTTCGATTCTTCAACCATTGCCCGTACCAGTTAGTTCTACTATAACCAGTTCGCATCTTTTAACCATTGCCCATACCAGTAAGTTTTTATCATAACCAGTTCGCTTCTTTTCATCGTAGCCCTTACCCGTTAGCTCCTATTGTAACCAGTTTGTATTTATGTAACCCTCGCAAAGCACCAGTATTAGCACCAGTCTGCACCTATTTAATCGCTGTAGCCGAAACCTCTCATTAAAACACGGATCCTAACTAATTCGTTTCAGGTTTTATAGTTCTAAATTTCGTTTTACTTGTCTTTACTACTCGAGGATCTGGAAGAATTGTTATCATTGGCGTGTTCTGGATGATGTTAGGGATTTGCCAATGAAACGGTCTGTTACGGGGGAGCTATTGGCGTGAGGTGCACACGGAACTGTGGGTAATCCACTAGAAATCTTAATGATGATTGGTTAATCAAATATCTGACGTAATAGGTCAAAAGCCGCCGACGCGACCTCCCAAAATTATCGAAAGTATAAAAAAAAACGAAACGAAATATAGATCTGTTTAATCAGAATGTAGCCGAGACCCCTGTGACCAAAACGTCGACATACCAATTATCATGTATATTTTTAGCACCATAAATATACATTGAAATAAAATGTGGTTTAACGTCCACTGTTCTGCTCCGAACTAGACTAATAAACACGGGAATACGTCATACAGTATGCTATGGGGGAAAGTTTGCCCGGGCAACAGTGCTGCGGCCTACTCTTATTTCGAATTCAAACTACATAAATATAGAATAGAAAAGGCAATAATTAGAAATACACCCCCGTGTACAAACTGGGAGATTTAATGATATATTTGTATTAAAAACATATCCAAACTAATCAATATATCTAAATTTCACTTCACATCCTTGTGAAAACAGTAAGCCCAAGATTAATTACATATTCCTTCAGTAAAATAAAAATAAATATTCAATATAAACATTTTATGTATTAGAAATCAAAATAATTCATATGGGCATTAATTTTTAGGTGCTTATACTCTGTATTTAACCTTCTTTAAAGATTCATTACAATTATTTAGTTAAAGGGGGGAGAGAAATGGGGTTTAACGTCCACTCAACACAAACTAGGTCATTTCGGGACTAACATATGGTTTCATTTTATTTCAATAATTCGCTTGCGCGTAGGGGTCTTTAGCAGTGGGAAGAAACCGGAGTCGAAGCGCGGCCCTCTAGACCACTAGGCCATCCCAACCCCCTTAGTTAAAGGAGCTAAATCGCTAATATTTGTGACCTAGAAATTGACACAAATGGGTCGCAAGCCATAGAACAATTTAATATGAATGTATATAAACTGATTTACATTCACTCTGCTCTGTTTTACTCTAATTTCAAATCAGTTATGTTCGGTGAAATACGCCAGAAATCTCAAACGAATGGCAATCTCTAATTTGTGTTTTCAATATCGAAGACTTTGGGTGATTTTGAGTTAGAGACTTAGCTACTTTAAATAAGCTATTAGGTATATATAAGTCTAGGAGATTAATTAATAATTATTTTCTTCTTTATATTTTGATCTTTAATTATTTTTTAAACATTTACATTTATGGTTAGGACATCAGTTCAACAATTCGTGTTTTGTCGGGTTGTGAAATAACAGGGGTTTTTTTTACCTTGGGATTCTCACAATCATATTAAAACATAGATCCTATTTCGTTTCGTTTTTTATAGTTCAAAATTCCGTTTTATATTAGAGTACGTTATATGGCTTTAAGTAAGACGCTGGCTCGCAAGTCTGGAAAGTTCATCCAGATTTCCCGCCGTGGTTTCCCTTTGTCAGTGATGCAAGGCGGGGGACCTGACAAGGACAGACGTCTAGTCGTTCGGATGGTACGAAAAACCCGATGTCTAGGGCACACATTGGCGTGCACGTAAAAGACTCCTTGGCAGTTGGAATTCGATATAAGAGTAGGCCGTAGCGCCGCTGCCCGGGCAAAATTTCCCTCATAGCATACTGTATAGTGTATTGTATGTCCGTCTTCATTAGCCCAATTTAGGAACAAAACAGTAGGACGTAAAACCTCATTTCATTTCATTTCATATATTGCTTTAAGTTATTTATGTTATTTATTGTATGAAATAAATGAACCGTGTCTATGATTCATCAAGTTTTTCACCCCGATGATTACACAAGAGTTGTACTTTAATAAGATGCTAATATTGATAAGATTTGAATCAATATGTATAGTATTCACTTCTATTTTTAAGTACCAAGCTTTCCGGTTGAATATGTAATGGTCAACAATGCATGACGGTTTTAAATACGTTGCTTAATTTACCAGAAAGAGAAAGAGGGACATGGGGTTTAACGTCCACTCGTCACAAACTAGGTTATTTCCGGTTTAATTTTATTTCAAAATTCGCTTGCGCGAATGAAAGAGTAAAGCCTTTTTCATTTGATATCTTTTAACAGGGTTCATTTTGGACAAGATCGCTACGTTCAAATTTTTGTTTCCAATTTTTAGCCAAATTGAAGATAGCTGAATTGATCTTAACCAGATTGGGGTAAACTTACCGTAAGTACAGACAATTTTGTTTGGTCACTTGATGTACTCTTGTGTTTTTCGATTTATATTTCATCATTATTTTTATCTTAGGAACTAAACATCGATTAATACCAACAAATCAACTCAACAAATTTAATTTAGTCAACAATCTAATTTTGTATGCAAATCAAAGATACTATATTAAAGCTCATCAGCCAGACAATAGGCGACTTT
This sequence comes from Patella caerulea, assembly GCA_036850965.1. NCBI lineage: Eukaryota > Metazoa > Mollusca > Gastropoda > Patellidae > Patella > Patella caerulea. The sequence goes on along the minus strand of JAZGQO010000015.1, from coordinate 31,030,266 downwards.
AACTTGAACATAATTTTATGTATATTTTATACCATATTATGTACAAGTGTGCCAGGCCATCAGTACCATATAAATGATAAATTGGTATTTCTTTGTTGGTCCGTTTTCTCCCTGATTAATTGTCAAGATGATATCTGTGGTAGTTATTAGAGCGCACCGTATTGTTTCGAATAGTGGAAGGGTTGTAATAATCGTTCTGGGAATACAAATACAGGGAATAAAACCCTATTTGATTGAGAAAGATAGGAATCGAAACCACGCCAGGTAATTCAGTGACTGACCTTATGGATTAGAATCTTATTTGTTTGAGAAAGACGGGAAAACCCCCGGCTAAACGTCAGCCGAAATACGAATAATGATGTTGGGCTTAATTTTTCTGCATACAGTGTGTTAGAAGGGAATTTTTGTCCAGACAGCAGCATTATGGCCTACTCTTCTTTCCAATTCTAACTGTCGTGGGTTATTGTATGTGCATGCCACACGGGAGCCCGGATTTTCGTCCCATCCGAACGACTAGACACTATCATTTGTCAGACCCTCCAGTCGGCACTAGTGACAACAAGAAATTGCAAAGGAAAATACCATGGGAACTTTCTTGGAAAGTACTGACAGCGAATATGGGGACCCCAATCTAGAGAGCGAGTGTTTCAGTCACTGAACCATCGGGGCTCTCTGTGAAGATCAGAGAATCCTTTTAATATAAAGCTTTTATAAACGTCTCAAGAAATAAACACACAACACAAACACTTGTAGCCCATGCGATATTTAATTCTTCAATATGCATTATGATCGGCGTTTGAATTGTTTTTTATTAGGAGGTGGGCGTGAGAAGGAAGTCTTCAAGTTGTAAGATTCAATGTTATCATAACAAAATTGTTGTTTTAGAAAATGCAATTAAGAAATATCAAAATACAAAATACTGCATGAGAGAGAGAGAGAGAGAGAGAGAAGAGAGAGAGAGAGAGAGAGAGAGAGAGAGAGAGAGGGGGTGGGGTTTAACCTCCACTCGACACAAACTAGGTCATTTTGGGACTAACATATGGTTTAATTTTATTTCAATAATTCGCTTGTGCGTAGGGGTCTTTATCAATGGGAGGAAACCGGAGTTCCCGGGGGAACCCACGAGGTTGAGAAGGCGCCCCTTACTCCATGCCACATACGCTCACATCAGGGAACGAAACCACAGCCGCAAGCCAGAGGTGATCGGCCAGCTAGAAGCCGAAGCGCGGCACTATAGACCACTAGGCCATCCCAACCCACCAGAAAATGCTATTAAGAAATATTAAAATACAAAATACTGCATGAACAAATTGGATACCAAAAATCCTGCACTTTATTGTAAACTAGTCCCAACCTGATAAAAGGATACCATTTACAGACCAAAAGGGGTGGGAGGCGGGCTTGTGTGGAGGGGGGGGGGCTAGCTTATTGTTGGCATACAATTGTACCATATGTTAGTCTCGAAATGACCTAGTCTGGATCCAGTGGACTATAACATCCCTCCCCCTGTCTCTCTGTCTCTCTCTCTCTCTCTTTCTCTCTCTCTCTCTCTCTCCCTCTCTTAGGTTAACGAGAAAGTTTTGAGGAGTGTATCCTTGTCAGTGGGGCAGTCGTTCGGATGGTCCCTGTACACGTTGGCGTGTTGGAATTGGAAACAAGAGTTAGTCGTGTGAGCTTCTAGTCCCTTTATTTTAGCTCTCAGTTTCGACTGAATGAGATTTAAATATTAACTAGTTCAATATGACTAATACTCCACGCAGTACTATCTCCTTCATCTTCCATCCACTTCAGAATCACTTAAAAGTACATTTCTTAATGTTTTGGACGCTAAATATGGTCATGCTATTCAGTTTCAACTTAAATATTTATTAAATTTTAAGCATAGGGCTATCAGAATAAATTTCTAATTCTTGATAAAGCAAAATTTCAAGATGCAGTATCGTTGTTGTTAATTTTGGTTTGTTTATTTTTTTGTTTTTGGTGGTGTTTTGTTTTGTTTGGGTTTTTTTGAGGGGGGGGGGGATTATTTTCGATTTGTTTGGTTTTTTGGTGGTTTTTTGGTGGGTTTTTTTTTTGTTGTTTTTTTTTTTTTTTTTGATTTGTTTTGTTTTGTTTTGTTTTATTTTGATTTTGGTGATTATTTTTTTTATTTTCTAATGTATTTTTTTTTTTTTTTTTGGGGGGGGGGGATATATATTGTTTTCCTTTTCGGTTATCATGCTTTAATGTTTCATAAGCTGCATATGTCCGTCTTCATTACTCCAGTCGGTGCCGAACAGTAGGACGTTAAACCCAATTTTATTTTCATATAACGTGTTATTTTTTCTATGATCGACGTGCTGTGTTTTATAGTTCATGAATGAATAAGTCATTGTCAACTGGTAAACAACAGAATATTATATTAAAACCTGCCTGCCTCAGATTAACCATTGTTTCGTATTTTATTAGTTTGGATCACGCATGATTGGTCACTCGCTTTCTGGACGCCATGTCGATGACCGGTCGTTAGGTTCAGTCCGGCCAGTAGCGATCGATATGGACACTGTATACATATTGCTCATTTGTGATTCAGCAATACATTTTTCAATGCTCTAGTTGTTTGAAACATATGCAATCGTTAGCCATGAGTTTAACGTCCTCCTTTTGCACCATAATGTAGACGGGTGGGGAGGGGGCACATGCAGTGTGCTCTGACATTTTGCCTGGGCAGTGGCGTTTCACTCTACTCTTCGTCTAATTAAAATTGCCAGAGATTTTCACGTGAAAGTGGATAGAACATCCTACTATTCTGCACAAACAGACGGGGTGGGAATGCCCAAATTGTTAGCGTGTGCGCGCTGATTCATAAGGTCTGTCATTGAGTCAGCTGGTGTGGTTTCGATTCCCCGGTTGTACATGACAAAAAGTAACATCATCTGTGCAGCCTCGTGGATCCCTCCCACTGCTAAAAACCCTACGCGCAAGCAAATTATTGCAATAAAATTGAACCATATGTTAGTCCTCAAATGACCTAGTTTGTGTGGAGCGGTTGTTAAATCTCTCTCTCTCTCCCTCTCTCTCTCTCTCTCTCTCTCTCTCTCTCAACTGAAAAGGTTTCTAATTATCTTTATCTAAAAAGCACAAATATTTTTGTTGTTATATCCAGTAGCTACAATCTAATTAAAATTCAAATCTATATTTCGTTTCGTTTTTTATACTTTCGACGGCCTACACGAAATTTTAAACTATAAAAACGAAACGAAATAGGATCTGTGTTTTAATCAGATTGCAGTAGCTATATCCTGAAAAAAATCAGTTTTCGTTTGTCTTATTTATATTTGCATTCAACCGACTTATTAAGTTACAGGAATATTCCAGCCAACACTAACTTGGATCGAACTCCGGACCTCTCAATTAATGACCCAGCGCCCTACCCACTGAACCATTGACATGAAAGAGGATGCGTCCTGTCATTGAGAGACAGTGGGAATTTATACCTGTCATCAATATAAAACTTAAACAAAGAAATAAAATTATCATTATATTAATGAATTGGGGGGGATGCTACAAAAGACCAAGACAAAATAAAAACATCAATATTTCGTCAGTTTGTGTCAAATTTTGCCAATTTCCTCACTCCCAGACGCACTGACTTAGTAATTTCCTACTCGGCGTGAGACCCTTGTTATATTTATAGTGAAGCGTCGGTTATATATCACTTGAGGTCCTTTTTGTGTCAAAGCCATTTCAAGGAGAGAGAGAGAGAGAGAGAGAGACAGAGAGAGAGAGAGAGATGGGGTTTAACGTCCACTCGACACAAAGTAGGTCATTTCGGGACTAACATTTTATTTAAATAGTTCTTGCGCTACTCCTTGTCACGTCCAATCGGGGATTCGAAACCACGCCAGTTGATAGAATGACAGGCTTTATGGTACAGCGCGCACGTGCTAACCATTCGGCCATCCCAGCCACCTCCCCCACCCCGCCCCCATTTCAAACAGTATTTTAATTGCTTTATATAAATGCTTCAAGTAAATATAATTGTAAATCCCGATTGATTCGGATAAATTATCCTGAATATATTATCCAAATTGTTCCCAACGTGATATATATTTTATTAATTTTTATTGGGAAATCATACACTAGTCCCGCCTCTCTATATATTTTTGTGGGTTGGGGCGGGAGAGGGTGGGGTGTGGCATTCAGCTATTTTTCCTGACGTACTGGCACTGGGTCTCCACAGCGATATGGGCTTTTCTATTTAAAGGTATAATAGGCGTTTCAATTGGTTTTATAAATATTATCCGGTGTGATAAATTTTGCTTTCTTTCCCAGCGAGGTTTCTTACCCCCGTTAGTGAAAGCACGGCGACTGTCCTGGCAAGTACATTGTCTAGTCGTTAGGATAGTACGAAACACCAAGGTGCACGTAATATAACCCTTGACACATGGAATACGAACAAAGATAAGGCCATAACATCACTGTCTAGGCAAAATTTTATTCATAGAACACTGCATGTCCTGTTTTAGTCCTGGCCCAGAGTTCACAAACATTCTCAGACTTAACTTAAAAGTTGAGAATTTACTCAAATTTGTTCACTTTATTTTAACTAAAATATAGCTCTAAAATACATCGATAAGAAACTATGTGCAAAGTTTTGGGATTCTGGATCAAAGATATTTCTCATTTGATTGAAAGTCGACCAAAGTCGGAGAATGTTTTGTGATGTCGAAAAGTAGGACGTTAAATCCTATTTCAGTTCACTTCAAGATGTATCGTGTATCTGGGGACATCTGTGGGCAGAGATTCTCATCAGTTTTGGAGGGTTTTTTAAATATTTTTAAATTGTTCAGGAAATAGCTATAGACTCCCTGTGGCGCATTTTCGGGGAAACAGGAGCGGGGGGGGGGGGAAATTCCTTGAATTTTTCCCAAATGATAACACATTGAACTTAAAATACCTGTGTCAGAGCTCGGTTAATTGAACAACCTTGAACAAGTTGGCCCTTGATACGATCAAACAAAGCAATTTATATTAACTGCGCAGTTTCTAGTCTCGTCTCGGTCAGGTGCTTATCGCGAGCTTTGTACTCCGCCTACATATTTACACTTGATGAACTTTTTCTTTGTCAAATGTTTCTTTAAATTATCTCCCCTGTCTGCACTCTTGCAATCACACTACGTCATATCCCTACATCGTCGATTTCTCTTTGTTTCATTATACGTCCATTAACAATCTGTCACTCATTGACAAGGAAATAATCGATAAAAATGATTAAAAATCGATCGATTATCCCATTTCTTTGATCTTGATATTTGATAATGTATTGCACATGTCTGTATCAGGTACTGCTAGGTAATTACTGAAGTCGTTGAAATATAAAACTACTGACGATCATGGATAGTAATCGAAGATATGCCCCCTAGTAATTAAGAATACGTAACGCACCCAGACTGACACGAACTTTAAACTTAAACATTGCGTTCATATGAAGGAGGGGGGGGTGATGGCCTAGTGGTCTAGAGTGCCGCGCTTCGACCTCTAGCTGGCCGGTCACCTCTGGCTTGCAGCGATGGTTTCGACCCATGGTGTGAGCGTATGAGGCATGGAGATAGGGGAGCCTTCTTAACCTCGTCGGTTTCCTCCGGGCGCTCCGCTTTCCTCCCACAGCTAAAGACCCCTACGCACAAGCGAATCATTGAAATAAAATTAAAACCATATGTTAGTCCCAAAATGACCTGGTTTGTGTCGAGTGGACGTTAAACCCATTCTCTCTCTCATATGAAGGAGCCGAATGGTTTAACTCGTGCACTTTAAATCAATAGGTCTGTCATTGGGTCAACTGGTGTGGTTTCGAGTCCCTATAGCTTGTACGTGACATCGTAGGTTTCTTTTAGCGGAAATCCCCCCACACCCACACTTTACTAAAGACCCCCCCCCCATCCGCTCACAAAAGCGGATTATTAACAAAAATGAATCAACGTAGTTTATGTTGAGTAAACGTTACCAGACCCGGACCCAGAATTTTGTCGAGGGGGTGGGGTTGACACCTTGGATTGCCTGGGCGGAGACAATGCGTAAATCATGTTTATATCATCTATTAAAGAGCAGATATGTGAACTACATATAACAAAGCAAACGAAAATGAAAATAAACTATGTCACTGGGGCTGGGCCGTGTCCCCCTCCCCCCCGGATCCGCGCCTGGTTACCCACCCCTCCCACCCCCGCTCTCTCTCTCTCTCTCTCTCTCTCTCATTTTATTTCAGAGACATCATGTTGGAGTAGTTAATTATTAAAGTCTATGTCTGATGTATGCTGTGTTTTATTTTCCCAGGGTGATAATGTAACCTTACTGATACAACATTGTCTTTCCTTACATTATTAATGTGAAGATTCTTTATTCTCTTACGTCACTATAATTCCATAAAACAGCCTATCAAATACGCTGTAAGAAAAATTGTGTAACGACAGCGCGTGAAGTCGCAACGTGAGAATAACCACACGTGGAAAATGATAATAGATGTGCATACCCAGTCTCCGGCATGAAACGGAAGTTGAAAATGTTTCATGCATTTTCCCAGTGCTTGAAAAAGACAATGTCTGGATATTCGGTGCTATCTTACTTGCTTTAAGCTGATTAATGGAGAGTAATTAAAGTCACCTGTACGTGGAATATTATGGCTACTTCCGGGAAGACCTACGCGGATTCAGGCCAAACTAAATCATTTCGGGACTATCATACATATGATTCAATTTAATTCAGAACCCGGAGAAAACCCACGAATTTAGACAGGCGACCCTACTCCTTGTCACGTACAAGCGAGGATTCGATACCATGCCACTTGATTCAATGTCAGACCTTCTGATCCAATGCGCACGAGTTAACCATTCGATTATCCACCCACCCACCTATCCATCCATCCACCCCTATAAAGAAAAAGGAAAAGCAATTGGAGATCAATCTCCACATGTATTTACGGTTACCTCGGAGTGATATTTATTTTAACTTTTATTGCAGAATCCGACCTTATAACGAGAAAAAAAAAACTCTGTACGCGGTAAATTAGTCAACTACCTTAACGCACGCGTTAGGTCACCCAAGGACCTTAACGCCCGCGTTAGATCACACAACCACCTTTACGCACGCTTTAAATCACTTAACCACCCAATCGCGCACTTAAGATCATTCAAACACCCAAACGCACGCGTTAGACCACTCAACCATCTTAACGCACGCGTTAGATCACTCAACCATCTCAACGCACACGTTAAATCACTCGACCATCTCAACACACGCGTTAGATCCCTCAACCATCTCAACGCACGCCTTAAATCACCCAACCACCTTAACGCACGCGTTAGATCACTCGGCCATTTAAACGCACACGTTAGGTCACTCAACCATCTAAACGCACGCGTTAGATCACTCAAGTACCTTAACGCACGCGTTAGATCACTCGGCAATCTCAACGCACGCGTTAGGCCACTCAAGTATTTCAACACACGCGTTTGATCACTCAACTATCTTAACACACGCGCTAGATCACTCAACCACCCAATCGCGAACGTTTTATCATTCTACCACCAAAACGCACGCGTTAGATATCAGCCAACCAACCCAACGTTTGTAGTCAGTGGGTTGCTAAGGGAAACATATCTTGTAAAGTAGGTAAGTATGTCAATAAAATAGAACAAAGACTAGAAAAAGTATACAAAGTCCTAATACAAAGTATAGTAATAATACTACATGACCTAATTACTGTTAAAACAATGTACAGTAGTACATGACCTAATGTACTTAAGCGTCTCTCTTTGTTTAATATATATGTATGACCATACGTCATGAGATGACGCAACCTAAAAGTCTCTAGGCGTCATTTGTATTTTTTTTTTTCTCGGTTTAATCTATGGGAGAGAGAGAGAGAGAGAGAGAGAGAGAGAGAGGGGGGGTAAAGTCCAATCGACATAAACTAGGTCATTTCGGGATAACATATGGTTTAGTTTTATCTCAATAATTCGCTTGTGCGTAGGTTTATTTTTAGCAGAGAGAGAGAGAGAGGGAGAGGGTGTGTGTGTGTGAGAGAGATGTAACATCTACTCGACACAGTCAGGGTCATTTCGGGAATAACATATGGTTCAATTATACTTCAATAATTTGCTTGTGAGTACGTGTGGGGAAACCGGAACACTCGAAGAAAAGGCACGAGGCTGGACAGGCGACTCTACTCCTTGTCACGTATGTAAACGGTTTGGCTGGTTGTCTCTTTAAACCTCACCCCTTTTAATCAGTCGGCAACTTAAAATTGTATTTTAACATCATCAGGTCAACAAAATACTTTAAAAAATATTTTTTCGAAAATTATTTTTAACCCCAGCATGGTGGCGCTACGGGGCTATGCTAATCTGTATAATACGTTAGGATTGCACTCGTATATTATTCAAATAGTAGGAGGTCTTCGTTGATTTCCGCCTTGTTATTATAATCCACTCGATATTCGTGTTCGGGTACGAAACCAGCGTATTAACGTTATATGAGTACAATGTTAAACACGTCACATGACGTCAGCATGCCTTTTGGACGCATATCACGTGGTAGTGTGATGTTATCGGCGACCTTGACTCATTTTCTCCTATGAAAATTACATATTTCGTTCTGCGTGGATTTACCGCATCATTCGGTGACCTTTATGAAAACTTTATTCATAATTGTCAGCGATAGACACGGATGAATTCGTAATGCAGAAACAGATGGTATACACGGTCAATCCCACGAAAGTTAATATGCAAATGCCGTCTTTGTCTGATTCAAATAAATAATTTTAACGAAGGAAAAAGAGAAAATATATAAATTTCTTTTTGATACCAACAATAGTTATGTCAAGTCAGGTATTTACAAAGCTAAAATAAATTTGTAATTCCATGGCAGAGAAATAAATGAAATGGGGTTTAACGTCCTACTGTCCTGCTCCGGACTGGGCTAATAAAGACGGGCATACGCCATACAGTGTGCTATGAGGCAAATTTTGCCCGGACAAGGATCTTTTACGTGTACACCAATGTGAAAATGTCGACTGATAAACACAAGACCTACGTGCCATCTGACACGACAAATTCTCACGTTTAATACAAAACACATTTGCCTCGTGATTTTTAAACATAAAAAAATAAAACGTCATTTTAAGAGCCTAACCGACATAGTTTGAAACAGTATATCCTATTGTATTAAGTTATTAATAATAAGTTATAAATGAACGGCCTAAAATAAATATAAAACATATTACAGTTATTCTTGGTGAAGTTTATTTTTATCTTATGGCGTGTCTAAAAACAGATCAAATGATGAATCGTTGAACGAATCGTTTAACACGTGCGCGTAAGATCATGATGTCTATCATTGTGTCATTGATTTAAGTAGGGTGGTTTCGATTCAACACTTGTACGTGACAAAGAGTGGGGCGGCTGCCTAACTTCGTGGTTTTCTCTGGGTCCTACAACTTCTAAACAGGCGCGGATCCAGGGGAGACCCAGGGGGACGTGCCCCTCCCCCCCCCCCGTCAGCCCCAGTGTGACATACTTGATTTTCGTTTTCGTTTGCTTTGTTACTGTTGTAGTTCACATATCTGCTCTTTAATAGATGATAGGCCTATAAACATGATTTTCGCATTTTCTCCGCTGGGGACTACACCATACCCGATTATGGCCCCTCCCTCGACAAATTCCTGGATCCGGGCCTGGTAAAGATCACCACGCACAAGCGATTTATTGAAATAAAATTGAATCCTATATGTTAAACCCGAAATACCTAGTTTGTGTCGAATGGACGTAACACGAGCAGGGGCTATACGCGGGTAGGGTCTATACACGGGTAGGGTAAACAAAGCCTATATCTACGGATGTGGCGTATAGCCCTATACACGGGTAGAGTCTGTGCACGGATAAGGCCTATACAAGAGGTATGCTTTTTCTTCCCATCCGAAAGCATAGACTCTTTGCTGTGCCAGACCCTGGAAGCCAGGCTTTTAAAATCGGACAGACCTTATCGGGCAACAATGGAATCGAACTCGATACCTCCTGGTTGGGTAAGCCATTATGGGAAGTGACATCAGCTGTTCCAGTAGAATTTCTCTGTAATTAATATCAATCATAAAAGGTGAGTAAATTAATCACTCGGCAATCTCAACGCACGCGTTAGGCCACTCAAGTATTTCAACACACGCGTTTGATCACTCAACTATCTTAACACACGCGCTAGATCACTCAACCACCCAATCGCGAACGTTTTATCATTCTACCACCAAAACGCACGCGTTAGATATCAGCCAACCAACCCAACGTTTGTAGTCAGTGGGTTGCTAAGGGAAACATATCTTGTAAAGTAGGTAAGTATGTCAATAAAATAGAACAAAGACTAGAAAAAGTATACAAAGTCCTAATACAAAGTATAGTAATAATACTACATGACCTAATTACTGTTAAAACAATGTACAGTAGTACATGACCTAATGTACTTAAGCGTCTCTCTTTGTTTAATATATATGTATGACCATACGTCATGAGATGACGCAACCTAAAAGTCTCTAGGCGTCATTTGTATTTTTTTTTTTCTCGGTTTAATCTATGGGAGAGAGAGAGAGAGAGAGAGAGAGAGAGAGAGGGGGGGTAAAGTCCAATCGACATAAACTAGGTCATTTCGGGATAACATATGGTTTAGTTTTATCTCAATAATTCGCTTGTGCGTAGGTTTATTTTTAGCAGAGAGAGAGAGAGAGGGAGAGGGTGTGTGTGTGTGAGAGAGATGTAACATCTACTCGACACAGTCAGGGTCATTTCGGGAATAACATATGGTTCAATTATACTTCAATAATTTGCTTGTGAGTACGTGTGGGGAAACCGGAACACTCGAAGAAAAGGCACGAGGCTGGACAGGCGACTCTACTCCTTGTCACGTATGTAAACGGTTTGGCTGGTTGTCTCTTTAAACCTCACCCCTTTTAATCAGTCGGCAACTTAAAATTGTATTTTAACATCATCAGGTCAACAAAATACTTTAAAAAATATTTTTTCGAAAATTATTTTTAACCCCAGCATGGTGGCGCTACGGGGCTATGCTAATCTGTATAATACGTTAGGATTGCACTCGTATATTATTCAAATAGTAGGAGGTCTTCGTTGATTTCCGCCTTGTTATTATAATCCACTCGATATTCGTGTTCGGGTACGAAACCAGCGTATTAACGTTATATGAGTACAATGTTAAACACGTCACATGACGTCAGCATGCCTTTTGGACGCATATCACGTGGTAGTGTGATGTTATCGGCGACCTTGACTCATTTTCTCCTATGAAAATTACATATTTCGTTCTGCGTGGATTTACCGCATCATTCGGTGACCTTTATGAAAACTTTATTCATAATTGTCAGCGATAGACACGGATGAATTCGTAATGCAGAAACAGATGGTATACACGGTCAATCCCACGAAAGTTAATATGCAAATGCCGTCTTTGTCTGATTCAAATAAATAATTTTAACGAAGGAAAAAGAGAAAATATATAAATTTCTTTTTGATACCAACAATAGTTATGTCAAGTCAGGTATTTACAAAGCTAAAATAAATTTGTAATTCCATGGCAGAGAAATAAATGAAATGGGGTTTAACGTCCTACTGTCCTGCTCCGGACTGGGCTAATAAAGACGGGCATACGCCATACAGTGTGCTATGAGGCAAATTTTGCCCGGACAAGGATCTTTTACGTGTACACCAATGTGAAAATGTCGACTGATAAACACAAGACCTACGTGCCATCTGACACGACAAATTCTCACGTTTAATACAAAACACATTTGCCTCGTGATTTTTAAACATAAAAAAATAAAACGTCATTTTAAGAGCCTAACCGACATAGTTTGAAACAGTATATCCTATTGTATTAAGTTATTAATAATAAGTTATAAATGAACGGCCTAAAATAAATATAAAACATATTACAGTTATTCTTGGTGAAGTTTATTTTTATCTTATGGCGTGTCTAAAAACAGATCAAATGATGAATCGTTGAACGAATCGTTTAACACGTGCGCGTAAGATCATGATGTCTATCATTGTGTCATTGATTTAAGTAGGGTGGTTTCGATTCAACACTTGTACGTGACAAAGAGTGGGGCGGCTGCCTAACTTCGTGGTTTTCTCTGGGTCCTACAACTTCTAAACAGGCGCGGATCCAGGGGAGACCCAGGGGGACGTGCCCCTCCCCCCCCCCCGTCAGCCCCAGTGTGACATACTTGATTTTCGTTTTCGTTTGCTTTGTTACTGTTGTAGTTCACATATCTGCTCTTTAATAGATGATAGGCCTATAAACATGATTTTCGCATTTTCTCCGCTGGGGACTACACCATACCCGATTATGGCCCCTCCCTCGACAAATTCCTGGATCCGGGCCTGGTAAAGATCACCACGCACAAGCGATTTATTGAAATAAAATTGAATCCTATATGTTAAACCCGAAATACCTAGTTTGTGTCGAATGGACGTAACACGAGCAGGGGCTATACGCGGGTAGGGTCTATACACGGGTAGGGTAAACAAAGCCTATATCTACGGATGTGGCGTATAGCCCTATACACGGGTAGAGTCTGTGCACGGATAAGGCCTATACAAGAGGTATGCTTTTTCTTCCCATCCGAAAGCATAGACTCTTTGCTGTGCCAGACCCTGGAAGCCAGGCTTTTAAAATCGGACAGACCTTATCGGGCAACAATGGAATCGAACTCGATACCTCCTGGTTGGGTAAGCCATTATGGGAAGTGACATCAGCTGTTCCAGTAGAATTTCTCTGTAATTAATATCAATCATAAAAGGTGAGTAAATTAACCACGTGAGAGAAATGGGGTCTAACCTCCACTCAACACAAACTAAGTCATATCGGGACTAAATGGCTCAATTCATATTTCAATAATTCGCTTGCGCGTAGGGGTCTTTAGCAGTGGGGGGAAACCCACGAGGCTGGAAAGGCGACCCTACAGTCGGGAATCGAAACCACGTCAGTTGACTCAATGACAGACATTATGATATAGCGAGCCCGTACTACCCCCCCCCCCCACCACTAAAAATGGTGCCGAGGCCGAGTGTTTCAGTAAATGTAATTATTTCAGTGATATGTCTCATTAATTATTATTAATCCTGTGAGCTAAGTAAATTACGGTAAAACATTGGTTACGTGTCACTAAGGTACGCGAACCTGTTAACCTGGGGTGAAGTCTCGTACAACAGGTTACATACAAACATGTGTACCTATTTACTCCTTCTTGTTTTATAAATAAATAAATATAGGTCGGCATTTATAGTGATCGTTAACATTTATATGATATTTTATTGTCGATCTTAATATCTGCACAGATGAAATGATATGAAATGGGTTTAACGTCCTACTGTTCTGCTCCGACTGGGCTAATGAAGATTGCGATACACCATACAGTGTGTCATAGGGGAAATTTTGCCCCGGCAGTGGCAATATGGCCTCCTGTAATATCGAATTCCGACTGCCGAAGGATCTTTTACGTGTACGCCGGAACCTCGGTTTTCGTATCATCCGAATGACTAGACGGCTGTCCTTGTCAGACCCTTCGAGGAACTTTCTCGGCCAATGCAGCGATTATTAACATTTATTGTCGATAGTAATCTTAAAGGGGCATTATGGTAGATTAGATAAAGAACTGGCAGTTCTCACTATAATGTAAAGGGAATTTGCTGAAACTTTCAGTCCAGTCAAATTGATCCATTCTGAACCGAGATTTTAACTTTTGAATTTTAGGCCTAGTCTCGATTATCATTTCTAAAGTCGGTACGATAAAAAAAACGTAGTCTCGATTATCCAATTTTTGATTAAATTATCAATGAGCGTTTAACAGAAAATCGAATTTAAAATCCAGTAAATATAGCAGGCTAGCAATGACATCAAGAGTTGATTATGGTTTAGATAAGTTAATTAATGTCTAATTAATAATTTCGATAACATTTCAGGCCTAAATAAAGACCTACAAAAATCAGATTTAGTTCTTCCATAATGTGTGTTTAATATCTACAAAGATGACCTTAAAGTTAATATATATATAATACATAAAGCATTATCTAACAGCTGTTAGGGTTTTAGAGGGCTTTATGGCGATCGATCACTTAACAGCAGGGTTCGATCCTTATGTGAACCGAGAAAGAATTAATATGACCAAACAAGACATGTTGGAGGCTATTACAGAATATCATATTGATCTTCATTAATGACTAAATTTTATCTGAACGTTTTTAAATCTCACCTTAATAAACGCTATTTAGATTTGCAATGCAAAAAAGAGTCAAGTCAACGAATATGACCTTTACTTTCTCCATTAGTAGTACAGTTTGCTTCCCTTTTTGTTTCACGAGCGCTATTTTAGGTTATGCACTGCGCCCACTACATTTTGTGCCTTCGGCTGATTTTTTTTACAACCAGTAAATGTCTAGTGTTCAGGTGTTTGCTAGGCCGGAAACGGTGACCTACATAAACAAAACCACCCAGACAGTTTATATACAGATTCTGACGGGACAGGTATCATCAAACGACAAAACAATATGGATATTATGGGAAACATCATTTACAGGGTATGTCTCCTCTTGGTCTCAGGTGAAATATCGGGAGGTTTTATCAAACCCGGTTTCAATACCAGCGGTGGCAGACCACGATGATTAATGGCAAGTGTACGTTATGGTATCCCCCTCCTTCTTTCTCGATCTCAGATGAATAATTGAAACAAAATTTGACCACGTGATAGTCTTTGCATGAGCTAATTCCCTCATAGCACTCTGTATGGCGTATGCCCGTCTTCATTAACCCAGTCGGAGCAGAACAGTAGGACGTTAAACCCCATTTCATTTCATGTTCATGTTTATCTTAGAATGGTGCAACCTCATGCAAGATACAAAGGTTCAAGTCAAATGTTGCAAGATATTGCTCCGTGGTGATAAAGGGGGTTACCCACCCCCACAAAAAAAAATGGAAAATAGGTGCAGTCATAAAAAGACCAGAATTAACATTAGAATCAATGACAGTCGATTTGTTTGTCTGGTTCCAAATCCAGTTAGA
The DNA here is from genome assembly GCA_036850965.1 of Patella caerulea. Classification (NCBI taxonomy): domain Eukaryota; kingdom Metazoa; phylum Mollusca; class Gastropoda; family Patellidae; genus Patella; species Patella caerulea. Next base: position 31,015,167 of record JAZGQO010000015.1, on the reverse strand, counting down.
CATCAAAAGTTGCTTCCCTTTGTTGACACAATTCGTCCTTTGTACCTTCGACGTCTGATCGACAAGTTTACCCAGACAGGACTGATCTCGCTTCTTTGGCTAACATTTACTATAATATTAGGAATAATCTTTCATTGTTTTCCCGTTCGACTAGGATTTGTTTACGAGTCGTCTGTACAAAGAGTTGGGTTGGGTTACCGTTGATTAAAAATGTCGACCCAAATATTTCAGGTCGAGACGCCTATTGATCTAGAACTTGAAACGGGTGGCCATCTTCATCATATGCAGACACAAAACAGAATTTTTAAGAAGTTGAGACAAGATTAATCTGAACATTTTTCTCATAAAAACAAACAAGACAAAATACCGCAGTGTCAAACAATATATACAAATCCGCGCCAAGATCAAAGGCGCCGCTAATACGATAATCTGTCCCGGTGTCGATCTAGCTGTAATAATACCAGACATAATATATTTTGTAGACTATTTGGCGGTTGCAGGGGGGTAGGCAATGTCTATTGTATTTAAAGGCGTATTAACACTTTTCAGATCCACACCGGAAGTAAACAAACCGGCATGATTTTACTTAATTTTTTCATCGGGGTGTTATATTATGTTCCCAGCATGGTTGGAGCCACAGGGACTCACTAAACAGGACGTGTTGAGTTCGATTCCGGTATTTGGCAATGATGTAACCCTTTTAAGATTTTGGGTCAATTTTTTCGTTGATTGACCCGATAATCTATTGCCATTCCTTTAGAGGTCTATACAGTGAATAACACACGTGTTACACATGATAATGAAGGGTAAATTTTAACTATATGTTATTTTTATTGTGTATACAGGGATGGTCGATAAGAGGAATTAACCCCGCCGAATTGTCACTAGGAACCTCTTACTCATGGGGCCATCGTGCTCCCCACTCCCCCACGACTATAAATACATAGACGGAGTTTAATCATGAATTAAATTGACTTAACTCCCACCTGGGCAACCTACATCAGACGTTATTTGTTTAAGGTACGTGTATGATGGTAATTAGGGTGTCATAAATTCCAGTAAGGCTGGTACATTCTCCTATAGCGATTTCCTGTCATAAACAGTTACAAAAAAACATAACTACAGGTAAAGTGTTACCGCCTAAACACATTCTGTCTTGTAAATCTCGACTATGTGCAACTTGACACCGGTGACTACCTACGCGAATGTTATTATCGGTCAATCCCGACTAATATACTTTTACGATGATGACCTATATACACTTCTTGCCGCAGTCTCGCTTTCAGCAGATAACTCGTGAAAGAGGCGGGGCTTGTTATTGACGTCAGAGACACTGTGGGCTGCTGTGAGTGCCAGACATGATAATGATTAACGTGCGTGTAAATAGTCACGATTATCCAGACAGAGAAATCTTTCCACATTCTTAGATAAATGCTGTCAAAATAGCACAATTTTCAAGATTTTTGTCATTGTAAAAAGCAACGACGAATATTCCTGTATGTTGTACTGTTTGAAAATAAGGTTGTCAATTTCCAATATCCCGTTTTTTCAGGGGAAAATCCATAGACCCACTTCAAATTGTTCATTACTAACGATAAAGTATGGCTACGATGGGTGTTATTTAATGATTTAATGATCTTTTATTTGACATACCCTGAATAAAATTATGTTGTGGTAGGGAGAATAGTATATAAAATTACGTTATAATAAAATTTGAGCATGACATTGATTTAATTTATGATAATTATGCTAAATATTAAAACATAACCATATAGCATTGAATATACTGGTTATACGCGACTTAAGTACGCCGGTGTTTGGGATCCGCCCACTTGCTTTGACCTGAATACCAATCCAGGTTGCATCACCGGAGGCGATTCATTCATGGTGGAGCTCGATTGCCATAAAAGCTTCGAGTTAAAGATAAAAGACGAGATATTTAGATGAGATAGGAGTTTTAAATACGTGGAGGTCATTACACGACTAAAACATATCAGACACTCTTTTTACACGTGTTTACTTAAAGGGACAATAACATTCTTGCTGGCTTGGTAGCTCCAGAAAATAAATAAATCCCTTATTCTAAGTACTAGATGTTTAAATGACCTACCTGTTGTGTTAATTATCCATTACAACCTATTTTATTTGTCAAGAGGGTTCGAAAATATTTTAAAATCCAAGTCACATTTGAAAAGGTTTACGTTAGACTTTTCAAATCAATTGGTTGAATTTTTCAAATTTTTTAAATTAGGTGATTTAAGATGAAATTTATATCATCATTTAATTGGAATATTCTAAAATAATACGATTTGTTGACCAGAATGAAGATTGGGACATATTTTTCAGTTACAACAAGAGTGTTATTGGGGCTTTAATTTAACTCACTGCAGCACGCTAGGCTATAAATAGAACTCATTCTACATACGACGAACCTAATAAATGGATGTTTTACCGGTTAGGGAAAAGTGCCGGCTAACACTTGTCAGTGTTTTCCTCCATGTCTGGTGAAAATGAACAGAAGATGGACATTCCGGCGTTTCGGACAAAAGATCACAGAGGTTATCGAATGAAATGGGGTTTAACGTCCTACTATACTGCCAAGACTGACAGATCAGGGAGGTTATCGATTGAAATGGGGTTTGACGTCTTACTGTTCTGCTCAGACTGGGCTAAAAAAAATAGACGGGCATACGCCACACAGTGTGCTTTGCTGAAGGAAATTTTGTCCAAACAGCGGCGATACGACCTATTCTTATATCGAATCTAAATTGTGAAGGGATCTTTTAACGTGCACGTCAATGTGTACACGGGACTTCGGTTTTCCGTCCCATTCTAACAAGTAAGTATACGTTGTCCTTTGTCAGGTCCTCGATTCTGCACCACTGAGACGTAGGCACCAAGCTGAAAAATCTCGATGAACTATTTCAGCCAATGCATGGATCTCCAGTGTCTGCTGAAGGTCTGTCCATCGATCCCATGCGATGACTCAGTGAATAATCCGCTAGCTCACCAAACTGGAAGTCCCGGATACGATTTCGGAGAGAGGAAACTGGCGGACCCAGAGAAAACCCACAAGGTTGGACACGCGATCCTACACCTTGTCACGTACAACTAAGGATTCGATACCACTCCAGTTGACTCAATGACAGGCTCTATAATACAGCACGCACGTGCTAACCATTCGGTTATCCACTCACCCCCGCCCCAACCACCAAAATGGTAACAATGTTGATTACAATCGCTGTTGTGACCCCTTTTTTAAGTTTGACTAATCCCACAGCAGGTCTCCCTTTGTGCTCAGTACTCCCAAGTCGCAGCGACTTCAACTTCAAAATCGTGGAAACAGGTTCTGCTAGACGTTTAGCGTGAGGCGGTCATGGGGGGGCAACTTTTGTAAATTTAGATATCGTTTGATCTATGTCCACAAAAGGATGAAAGTATATGATATTTTGGTCCTAGTGACTCTATCCACGCTTCATTTAGCTACATCAACCAGATCTGACATCTGTGAACCAACCCTGCACAACCAGTGCTCGACCTTTACGCTTTTACTCTCAATTCGTGAATTATGTGAGCAAATAATATTTGACAGTTGATATTCAGGAGTGGCCCGAACTCAAACTATTTTCGGTTGATAAACAAACCACATAAAGAAATTTTGAACTCGTTAATCTTCCTACTCGACGAACGAATACTTTGTAGCACAGATACCGAGGGTCTTCTACCTCAGCTGTCACCTGCTGGGTAATATCGCTGTTAAATATGCAAATTTCAGATATACTTTTAAAGATATAAAAGGAAACGAATTGGATTTTTTTTTTTGGAAACAGACATTATGTATATAAAAAAAATCTTGGATACATTTTGCGTACCGCGACTGACAGTTGGTTAGTTGACCAAATGGTTACCACGTGCTGTATCATAAAGCCCGAAAATAAAATTAAATCATATGTTAGTCCTGAAATGACCTTGTTTGTGTCGAATGGACGTTAAACCCCATTTCTCTCTCCCTTTTCCCCCTCGACTGACACCTGCTGTCAAAGATATAACAAGTCTTCTTAGGCCTGAACTGTTCTCTAAATTATTAATTCGACATTAATTAACTTATCCACCCCATAATCAATTCTCAATGGCATCGCTAGCCTGTGATATTTACTGGATTAGAATTCGATCTGCTGCCCAACGCCCATTGATGATTAAATCAAAAATTTGAAAACCGTACCGACTTTAGTAATGATGATCGAGGCTAGACCTAAAATTCAATCGCTAAATTCTCGGTTCAGAGTGGATCAATTTAACTGCAATTTTCAGAAAATTCTCTTTTTATTATCTAGTTTTGAACTTTTATAGCGAGAACTGCCAGCTCTTTATCTAATCTCCCATAATGTGTCTTTAAAGGCTTGGAATTTTCCAAACAAAGAAAAGCGTGTTAAAGGGTAAGCTAGAGGGTCCAAGCATATACCCTGTCGGGATAACTAGATACGACGAACCCTTTTAGTGGGTAATCTTGAAGAAACCCTAAAGGTCTTCCCTGTACACCCAGCAATAGGTACGACGGAGCTGGGTTGTAGGTATTCTTGGACAAGAATAGGGCTGGCAAGGAAAAACGTAACGAGGTCCAATGTACACTTTGAATGAACGTCCATCACTACTGCCTTGGCATGATTTCCCCTCACTGCAGAGTGAATGTAGTATGCCCCATTCATTTGCCCAATCGGTGCAGAAAGGATGGTCAACCGAGGTCCCGGGTACATATTGGTGTGCACGTAAAAGACTCCCCTGGCAGTTTGAATTCGAAATACAAGTAGGTCGAAGCGCCGCTGTCTGGAAAAAATCTCCCTTATAGCACACTGCATGGCGTATGCCGGACTGCAATTATCCTACTTGGAGCAAAACAGTAGGACGTTAAACCCCATTTCATTAGAAAACTATGGGCAAATTGACTAGGAGTAAAAAATACAGGTCGACGTCGTTAAGAGTGTGCCCAGGAGGACATTAAACCCCATTTCATTTAAATTAAGGTAACAAATGTGCGTGTACAATAGAAATCTCTAGACCAAGTCTATCTTTCCCCTCATCCACGTTATGTAATAAGATATTTAAAGAGAGAAAGACACGAGACATGTCGTCCCATGTAGGTCAACTTAACGCGGATCTCACTGTTATGTTATACTGTTTTGTCTGGGTTAAAAGAATTTAGTTCGTCTGCACCGAAAATAAGGGCTATATACAAATGATTTAATGTACATGTATATCAGAATGAAGTAAAGTGGCCAATTGTTTACATGGACGTATATTTTATTTATTTATTTATATATAAGAAGTACCCGGGGCCTGTTTCACGAAATTTTAACTAAGATAAAATCCAATTCTTAATAATTTGACTGGATGATATTAGATCGATTTTAGTGCTTAGCCAATCGCAATTGAAGTATCTACTAAAATTTGGATTTTATCTTTTGTTACAATTTCGAGAAACAGAGCCTAGTAACTTCAATAATGATTGGTTAATCAGATGTCTGGCGTCGTAGGGTCAAAAGTCTCTCGTATGACCTCTGACGTGGCCTATCGGTACAATCGGCCAGAACGTCATGTAGTGTAGGCCAACGAAAGTATAAAAAAACGAAACAACAGCTCTATTCAGACTTATATGACTAAATGATTATGAATATATAACAAATATAAACAAAATTCATTTTCAGTACTTACCTAGTGGCCCAATGTAAAGTAAATCCCTGGTTAAAGTAAGACATATTAGTACGACCCTTATTAAGGTAAGACCTGTTAATAAGACCCTAGTTAAAGTAAGACCTATTAAATACGACCCTAGTTAAAGAAAGACCTGTTAATACGACCTTGGCTAAGGTAAGGCCTATTAAATACGACCCTAGTTAAAGAAAGACCTGTTAATACGACCTTGGCTAAGGTAAGACCTATTAAATACGACCCCAGTTAAAGTAAGAGCTATTGTTAAAGTATTAACTCTAGTTAAAGTATTGATACGCCCCTAACAAAAGTAGGAACTGTCTTAAAAGACGACCCTAGTTAATGTAAGACCTGTTAATACGACCCTAGTTAAAGTAAGAGCTATTAATACGAGTGAAAGTAAGATCTATTAATACGACCTTGCCTACAGTAAGACCTATTGATACGAACCTAGTTAAAGTAAAAAGCTATTAATACAACAATCAAACGGAGACCAATGAATATAAATCAGTGTATATACATTCATATTACATTATCAGATACGTTGCGACCATTTGTGTCTATTTCTATGTGAAAACGAAAACCGATTCAGCTCCTTTAAAGTAACGACTATTAATGTGACCCTAGTTCAAGTAGGGGGTAATAGGGCGTTTATTCCGCTCTTACACAATGCAAGCTGAAACATGGCTGCACATTCCATACCAGAAATACAATACAATGGTGTAATTCATATCTACTCCAAGAAACTTTTTACGTCCGTGGCGAAAGCTAATTAAGAAATTTTATCACCCGAGCAGGTCAAACATTATATAAATACCTTAAAACTAGGTGACACGACACAAATAACAAATCCTAATTTAAAGAGATCGTCGTATTTTAAGTAAACTGATAACATCATTACATCTACATCGAGTGTGTGCAAATCTAGAACCGGCGTTGATCCGCCCCCCCCCCCCCCCCTCACCGTCAGCCCCAGTGACATAGTTGATTTTCGTTTTTCCTTTGCTTTGTTACTGTTGTAGTTCATATATCTGCTTTTTAATAGATGATATAAACATGATTTACGCATTGTCTCCGCCCAAACAATCCAAGGTTGCAACATATTACCCTTTGCTCCAATGTGTGCCCCCCCCCCCCCACCTCGACAAAATCCTGGATCCGGGCCTGTAGACTGTTCTTACGCAATTTAGATTAATTTAAATGAAAAGTGGTTTAACATCGGGGTTTTCTGCATCGGTCAAATCTGGTTCAAATAATACAAAATGGGTTTGGAGGGCCTGACAAACACAGCTGTCTAGTCTTTCGGATGGGACGAAAACCAGAAGTCCCGTGTTCATATTGGAGTGCACGTAAAAGATCCCTTGGCAGCTTGAATTCGATATAACAGCATGTCGTAGTGCCGCTGCCCGGGCAAAATGTCCCTCATAGCACACTGTATGGCGTATGCCCGTCTTCCATTTGCCCAGGTTGGGTGCAGAAGAGTAGGACGTTAAACCCCCAGTCAAGCGAATCAGCGGCTTACCCACTTAGCCAGAAAAAAAGTAGGACGTTAAACCCCATTTAATATCCCCCCACCGCCTTGGTTCGGTAGTTGTAGCATCTTTAACGTCCACTAACTACAGTAATATCGCAGAGACCCCTGGTTGGGTAATGTAGCTTTAAGTTTTATACCAGCGTCTATTGTCATTGGATGAATCATCGGTGTAAAATGCACCAACACCTACAATCAGTAGGTAAAAGTCAAATCAAGTATATTTATACATGTATACTTCTACTACAACTCGTTTAAAGCCCCAATAACACTCTTGGTGTAACTGAATAATATGTCCCAATCTTCATTCTGGTCAACAAATTGTATTATTTTACAATATTCCAATTAATTGATGATATAAATTTCATCTAAACACACCTAATTCAAAAAATTGGAAAAATTCAACCAATTGATTTGAAAAGTCTATCGTAAACCTTTTCAAATGTGACTTAGATTTTAAAATATTTTCGAACCCTCTGGACAAGTAAAATAGGTTGTAATGGATAATTTACACAACAGGTAGAAGAACACTTTAACATCTAATACTTAGAATAAGGGTATTATTTATTTTCTAGTGCTCCCAGGCCAGCAAGAGTGTTATTGTCCTTTTAACATATATACTTGAAGTCCCTTACTCATCGTCTTACTGTTTGTTTTTCTATCTCAGCTGGTCCCCGGTTCGAAACCTGCAGGGCGAAGAAGAAGTTATATATTTGCTGTCTCCAATGCAGAAATGCATAGGCCCAGAAGAACAATGTCATTTTGCGTCTTGCCGTTTGGAGAGAGAGGGGGTGGGGTAACGTCAATTCTACAAAAACTAGGTAATTTTGGGACTAACATATAGTTCGATTTTAATTCAATTATTCGCTTTAAAGTGGGGGTCTCTAGAATTCAATGAAAGAGTGGCCTCTCAGAGCACACTGTATGTGCGTCTTCATTTTAGTCCCGAAATGATCTGGTTTATGTCGAATGAACGATAAATCCCATCTCTCTCTCTCTCTCTCTCTCCCCCTCTCTCTCTCCCTCTCTCTCTCCCCCTCTCTCTCTCTCTCCTTTCCGTCATCATTATCTCGGTTGGTGCAGAATAGTAGGACGTTAAACTCCATTTCATTTCACAGTCCCGGTTTTGTAAATTTCCAGGGGGTTGGGATGGCCTAGTGGTCTAGAGTGCCGCGCTTCGACCTCTAGCTGGCCGGTCAACTCTGGTTTGCGGCTGTGGTTTCGATCCCTGGTGTGAGCGTATGCAGCATGGAGATAGGGGCGCCTTCTCAACTCCGTGGGTTTTCTCCGGGCGCTCCGGTTTCCTCCCACTGCTAAAAACCCCTACGCGCAAGCGAATTATTGAAATAAAATTAAACCATATGTTAGTCCCGAAATGACCTCGTTTGTGTCGAGTGGAGGTTAAACCCCATTTCTCTCTCTCTCTCTCTCTCTCTCTCTCTCTCTCGTAAAGTTCCGAAGTTCTTCGAAACGCAATAACGGACCGACGGCGAACAATTTTGACTTTTTGCATCCTATTTTTGGATCCGATAGAATTAACTACGTCTAATGTGGCAACAATCTGTTTGATTTGTCTGGGGCGACCCGTGTTGGAATTCGCTGTATGGCCCTTGCGTAGCTTTGTGCAACAGGTCCCACGTGATGTTGACCGAAAAGAATGTTATGAATTCTGCAAGCTATGAGTCCATATCACTTGGTGGGAACACCATCGTTGCTAGGCTTTTATTAAACACGCGTTTTATCTTAGTCATGCTCCTATATTTTTTATATTTTTGAACTAACAAAATACTAATCGCTTTTCTCTTTAAAAAAAATATGAATGTTTTCAGTGGTATCCGTGTATTGTATTTTAATACGACTAATGAACAAAAACCCAAACGCTAAAAAAAAGATCTGGACGAGTTTGTACATTATCTACCACACGTAACAAGACTACAGGGTGAAGTTGAGTTGAACATCATTATTAAGTTTTTTTCACAATCTTCTTAAAAACTCAATATAGCTGTGTTTTATATTCGTGGCAATTTCAACATGGAGGGTGTTTTATTTTTGGTAAATGCTTAACAACCATAATCCAATTATGATTTATGATAAATTAAAGATAGCCTTATATAGCTCGCCTGGATGAGTAAAAAAAAAAGTTTAATGAAATAACCGTTTTAAAGCCCCAATAACACTCTTGTTGTAATTGAAAAATATGTCCCAATCTTCATTCTGGTCAACAAATCGTATTATTTTAGAATATTCAAATTAAATGATGATATAAATTTCATCTTAACACACCTAATTTAAAAAAATTGGAAAAATTCAACTACATGATTTTTTTTTTTTTTATAAACAATATTTTATTCAGAATGTCTGAACGGGATTGGGGAACAGGCTCAGCCTATGTAAAACCCCTCTCCCTAGATAATATATGTACATAATATTAAAACAAAATGGGTGTATATACAGAATTAAAATGGCAAACACATACCTAAATATAATAATACATATATAATAGGAAAGATAGCAATGTGTAATATGAATAATATTATATACGATGGGTTAAGTTAAATCATCACGTTAATTAAAATTAATACTATAAAATGAAGCTGCTGATGAGCTAGATTTAATATCTGTTAAAATCTGTTTGACATCTTAATAAACTTGTGGACTTGATTAAAAATATTGTTGTTTACATCAGTACTGTAATTTGTGGATCCAAACAAGAGACAGTTAATGTTTTTTTGGTTGTATTGTAATTTGTCTATGGTTTCCTTTCGTGCATTTGAATGTAAAAAGCATTGCAAAAGGTAGTGATCAGGATCTTCAAAGGAGTGACCACAGAGGCATGCGGGACTGTCAGCAACATGTCTTAGGTACTTGTGACCCTGTAGATCAGAACATCGGAGTCTGAGTTTACTATGGATTATTTGGAATTTCCGCTGACCGTTGTAGTAAAAAGATGGAATTTTTATATCTGATTTGGAGAGATGATCGGAAAATATTTTAAGAGTTCTTGAATTTCTTACAGGGGGACTGAGTTTATTCCACTCCTTTATACTGGATGGGATAAATGATTTTGAAAATATTTCAGTACGACATCGAAATTCTTTAATTTTATCTTCGTTTCGAAATGCATATGTATTTGTTGGTTCCAGATTTATGAGGTTCTTGAGATAGGGTGGGGTTAGGTTATTTATAATTTTGTATAGTAATTTTAATTTGTGCCGATTTCGTCGTTCTTTGAGTGGAATAAACCCAGTTTCCGCGTAGAGGGAAGCGTGACTAGTACCTTTAACTGCCCCACATATGGTGCGTAGTGCATCAAGCTGAAGGGATTCGAGATTATTAGATAGGTAGTCAGTGCACCCGTCCCAGATTACATCGGCATAGTCAAAGTGTGGCAGAATAAATGAAGAATATAAGGTATTTAGCGATTTTCTGTTTAAGCGATATTTAAAGGAGCGTGGACAGTTTACTAATTTTGACACTTTACTAATTATACTATCAATGTGACTGTTCCATTTACAATTGGTTTGAAAAATAAGTCCAAGATGTTTGTGTTCAGTTACTTCCTTTATTCGTATTGATTTCATTAATAGGGGTGGTTTCACAATGTTGCGTTTAGTTGTGATGGTTAGTGTTTCTGTCTTTAGGGGATTAAAAGTCACTAGCCACGCTTCCGCCCATGCATTGATTTTTTGTAGATCTTTGTTTAGGGTAACTGCGCATGCCTCTGGATCGTCTATTTTTAAATAAAGAGAAGTGTCATCAGCAAATAGTCTAATGTTTGATTGTATATCGTCAACAATATCGTTGATATATAATAAAAATAATAGTGGTCCCAGTACACTGCCTTGTGGGACACCAGCGGGGATGCTCCTGGAATCCGAGGAGGTTCCATGTATTACTACGCATTGGTGTCGATTATCTAAATAATTCTTGAACCATAATAATAACCCCCCTCGGACCCCAGCAGCATCCAGCTTGTGACAGAGTCCGGCATGCCAGACTCTGTCAAAGGCCTTGCTTATGTCACAGAAGATGATCCTGGTATATTTATTATGATCGATGGCTTGACAAAAATAGTGATTTAGATCTATTAATTGGAAAACTACATGATTTGAAAAGTCTAACGTAAACCTTTTCAAATGTGACTTGGATTTTAAAATATTTTCGAACTCTCTGGACAAGTAAAATAGGTCGTAATGGATAATTTACACAACAGGTAGGACACTTAAACATCTAGTACTTAGAATAAGGCTATTATTTATTTTCTGGAGATACCAAGCCAGCAAGAATGTTATTGTCCCTTTAAATTCGTCCTCATCTCCTCGTGGTTTCGATTCCTCGTCTGTATGAGACAAGGAGTAGGGCCGCCTGTCCAGCGCTTATCTAGCTCACGGCGCTACGGCCTACTCTTATATCGAATTCCAATTTCCAAGGGATCTTTTACGTGCAAAACAATGTGTACACTGGACCTCGGTTTTTCGTCCCATCCGAATGACTGTGCAGCTGTCCTTGTCAGGCCCTCCTTCTGCATCACTGACAAGGGGAAATCACGCCGGAAAAACCAGTTGGACGTTACGCCACATTCAATATTATTTCAGTAGGCCGGCCCTGGATTACAAACAAAAATAGACATTACAAAACGAATCCTCTGCGCCAATGTATGCAAGGGAAGTCGGTTTTTCCTACAATCCATACGACTAAAGACTTGTCCTTGTCAGACCCTCCATCTGGCACCACTGACAATGGAAAACTACGTCGTAAAATCTCGATGAACTTTCTCGAACACGCGACACCCAAGCTAGCGCGAGTCAGTGTCTTACCCACTTAGCTACCGTGGCTGTTATCATGTCTACAGATTGAAGCAAATTTGCTCTAGCCCACTCATATTTTAGTCTCGCAATACCGTAAACGAATTCGAACTCGGAAAAAATACCCTGAGATTAACTAGAAAACAGATCTAGTCGTTGTAGAGTTCAGGGGTCACCTATGAAAGGTTTTAGTCACCCAGACACGTGCCGGAAGTCTGGTAGTGACACCTGACATTTCGCACAAGTACCAGCGTGTTGCACAAAAATTCGGTTGGTCGACAATTGGAGTTAATTTAAATAGAATGTTGTTCACGCTATGCACCTACGCACTCTTATTAACACATTCGATTATTATTCAGCGCTTATCTAGCTCACGGGCTCACGAGCCCACACACTTTTATGCATGATGCATTCATATTTTAACCAGATAGCTTCGAGCATTGAGACATCTGGGGCAATTAACGTTTTCCAATATATCCTCATTCACATCAAACTATAATAAATCTTGTACATCCAGTCAGAGCATTGATTAATGTTATGCACGACGCATTGAAATTTAAACCAGGTAGCTTCGAGCAACAAGACATACGTTTTCCAATATTTTTTCATTCAGAGCTAAATATAAATCTTGAACATCCAGTCAGGGCATTGCTTATTTTAGAATATATTAGCAGCGTTTGTAATTAAGGCACGGCACAAAATATTGTTATTGACAAATATTGGACAGCTGTCCAGTTGCTCGGATGGACCGAAAAACCGAGCTCCCGTGTACACATTGGCATGCACGTAAAAGATCCCTTGGCAGTTGGAATTCGATATAAGAGTAGGCCGTAGTGCCGCTGTCCGGACAAAATTTCCATCATAAGCACACTGTATGGTGTATGCCCGTCTGCATTACCCCAGTTCGGAGGAGAACAGTAGGACGTTAAACTCCATTTCATTTCATTTAAAAGACCACGGTGAATCTATGAGTATAGTCTTGGTTCACTGATTGGGGGTCGTGGGCTCAATCTTTGTGTTGGCCTTGAACATTCCCCGGGCGGTTTGCCGCTTGATTAACCCTTGTAAATGGTGCAGGCCGGAGAGCCTGGCAAGGAAGCATATTGAGTCGTAAGAAAATTATATGAAATGGGGTTTAACGTCCTACTGTTCTGCTCCGACTGTGCTAATAAAGACGGACAAACGCCATACAGAGCTAGTCGTTGTAGAGGTCAAGGGTCATCTAATCTGGAAGGTTTTAGTCACCCAGACACGTGCCGGAAGTCTGGTAGTGACACCTGACATTTCGCACGAGTAGGGGGAGGGATATTTTGCCCCGACAGCAACTCTCCGTCCTACTCTTATATCAAATTCAGGCCCGTATCCAGGATTTTGTCGAGACGAGGGGGTACACATTGGAGCAAAGGATAATATGTTGCAACCTTGGATTGCTTGGGAAGAGACAATGTGAAAATCATGTTTATATCATCTATTAAAGAGCAGATATGTGGACTACAACAGTAACAAAGCACACGGAAATGAAAATCACCCCCCCCCTCTTGATCCGCGCCTGAAATTCCAAATGCCAAGGCTTCTTTGATTCTTTTACATGCATGCCAATATAAAACCTCGGGATTTTGTCCCATCCGAACGACTATAGATAATATCTCGATGAACTTTCTTGGCAAACGCAGAGCTTGAACACGGGACTTCAAAGTTAGCTATTCCAGACGATCGATGTTGTTGCGTCACAGTTCAAACAATCTGGATAATCGAGTCTTCTCGTACCGCGTAACAAATTGGCCATGCGTAAGCCGGTTAAAAAAAATAGAACGGATCGATATTGCGAGTGGAGTTATGCGGTCGATCAGCCAGTCTGCTGTGTGTGGAAGTATTCTTTTATAGAATTAGTGAACGAGACAGGACCGTACACCGAGGTCAACAAACTTATATATATATAAATGATCAACACTTAGTCTGCAGACGGTCTTAGCGTCCATGTTTCTTCACGAAGTAAGTGAAATGAAATGAGGCTATATCGTCTTACTGAGCTAATAAAGACGGGCTTACGACTTAGAGTTTATGAGGGAATTTTGCCCGGGCAGCGGCGCGTTGGCCTAATCATATTTCGAAATCCAACTGTAAAGGTTCAGGGGATTGGATGACCGAATGGTTAGAGCTAAAATAAGGTTTGCCATTGAATCAACTCCCACTGCTGAAGATCACTAAGCGTAAGCTAATTATTGAAATAAAATTGAACTATATGTTAGTCCCGAAATTATCTAGTTTGTCTCGAGTGGACATTAAACTCTGTCTCTGTCTCTGTCTCTCTCTCTCTCTCTCTCTCTCTCTCTTCTCTCTCTCTCTCTCCAAGATCATCATAACATAAAATGTGTTTATTTTTTGCAATGTCTGTTTTCTGTCTTGTTCGCAGGTTCCTCTTATAGATTTTTGGTTTGTGTGTTGTGCGGTCCTCCTGCACTTACTAATACATCTAGATTGATTAATGTTTGCTTGCAAGAAGGATGTTAACCATGAGTGTTTTGTGAGGAATTTCTCAGATCAAAGAATGATTAAAATACCTCTTATAGAAATGATCCAATTACGAAATAATATCGGGAAAAGAACGAGTTCCTTCATAGCCAGACAGTCTACGGTATTTTCATTCTGTGGAAACAAATCATTTTGCAAGTTTACGATCTAGAGCTCAATATTTTTCCGGGGATAAGGCGACTGTCTAACCTGGTGGTTTCTTCACAGTGTCCTCACGACTGTTAAAACTCCAGACGTGAGCATTAAATTTCCAGGCATCTGCATCCAGCACGCTTACACTACAACAGATTATTCAAATTAGTTTCCATGGAAACGGAAAAAAACGATTAAATACGAAAAATTTCCCTAAATGGCAAAATGCACAACTACAGGTTGTTGTGTGAAAAGCTTCAGATAAATTGCACGGCTTGGAGGACGCTAGATCGGATACGGTCCTGCACATGCTAGCACATATGACGTCATGTGTGGATTGTAAGGTTAGGGTTAGGACATGCAGATTTCGTTCAAGTATCGAGATGTAAACAAGGGTATCGTTAATCCTAACCCTAACCATGGAACAAGCCTAAACCTTAGGCCTACAATAAACCTAGCACGCAGTCCACCGTCTCCGACCGGTTTATGAAATATGTTCCATAAACGAAATCGGATCGGATAAAAGGACAGACTAAGTCCACTTTGATATCCGTTTCCATGATATATATATATAGAGAGAGAAATGAGGTTTAACGTCCACTCAACACAAACTAGGTCATTTCGGGACTAACATATGGTTTTAATTTTATTTCAATAATTCTCTTGCGCGTAGGGGTCTTTAGCAGTGGGAGGAAACCGGAGTGCCCGGAGGAAAACCACGAGGTTGAGAAGGCGCCCCTATCTCCATGCCACATACGATATCACAGCCGCAAGCCAGAGCTGACCGGCCAGCTAGAGGCCGAAGCGCGGCACTCTAGACCACTAGGCCATCCCAACCCCCTCCATGATATAGAGGATATGTTAGTTTCAATATGAACTAATTATGTGCGTGTGACAGTTCGACACGATTCCCGCCAATTATCTAATTTTGGTGGTTGTCATGCAACGTTGCCATGTACTGTTGTCATGTACACTCATTCTGAAGCTCGTTACACCACTTCTCATTCTAGGAATTTAAATAACAAATATTGTTTTGTTGTATATTGTTTATAGACGCTGGCTAGCTAACTAGGATTTTTCTGCTTGTCAATGTTCCAGGACGGAGGATCTGTCAAGTCACGGTGTCTAGTCGTTCGGAAGCCAGGGGTGGGGAATCCCCACTGGGGATTGAGGATCTTTCAAGGCAAAATCTCCGATGGGACGGAAACCCAGAAAAAAATCCTTGACGTGTGGAATTCTATATAAGAGACCCGGTGGCGGATGACAAAGGCAACTGTCTAGTCGTTTGGATGATACAAAAAAACGTGGTCTCGTGTATGCATATTGGAGTGGAAGGTAAAAGATCCCTTGGCAGTTGGAAGTTGATATAAGAGTACATCGCAGTGCAAAATTTCCCTCATAGCACACTGTATGACGTATACCCGTCCTCATTAGCACGGTTTAGGGGCAGAAAGTAGGACGTTAAACCCCATTTCGTTACATTTGTAACCCAGGTAAATTATAGCTCACCTGTGTAATCAGCCCATGTACCTGCCTACATGTTGTTATTATGTTATCTACCTGTGGGAATTCGGTCAATCTAAGGTGTGGGCATGTGCTGGTGTTTACCTTGGTGATTTTACCTATTATAGACACAGATACAATACACGTGACCTATACATTCCTAGTCCCATAACTTCCCAGATTAAAACAGCTGAAGATAAAATTAATCTTATTTCTAATTTAAAAATCGCTATTCAAGTGTCTTGACTTAAAATTTGATTCGGTACTAGGTACAAATCACTAACTTATTCATTTTTAATCCTATCTATGGGTTAGATTACAATAATGTATGTCGAAGCCAGTGTGTCGTTTATTCAGGAGGGTAGGGGGCGTGGCGACTCAGCGAGTAGGACGTTGTCTCACTAAACCAGAGGCCTGTGTTTCGTTTATTCAAGGTGGCGGGGGCGTG
Organism: Patella caerulea; assembly: GCA_036850965.1. Classification (NCBI taxonomy): domain Eukaryota; kingdom Metazoa; phylum Mollusca; class Gastropoda; family Patellidae; genus Patella; species Patella caerulea. The sequence goes on along the minus strand of JAZGQO010000015.1, from coordinate 30,998,510 downwards.
GTGGCTCAGCTACAGAACGTTGGCTGGCTAACCCGGAGATTTCGTGTTCGACCAGTGCGTTGGGCGAGAAAGATCTTTGTGATTTTCAGGTATTAATCAATTACTAATTGTAAAGTAAAGCTTAGTTGGCTTAAATATATGAATGAATATAGGCCTAGTTAAAGTTATTCATATCCTGCATTGTATTCAAATCCTGTACCACATTGGGCACCACATCTGCTACAGGTGTAGGAGTTCATTGACTTCCAGGTTTTCTCCGTGTTATCCAGTTTCCTCCCAATTTCAAATGTAAATGAAATGAAATGGGGTTTAATGAACAGGGCTAATGAAGACGGGGAATTTTGCCCGGGCAGCGGCACTACGGAATACGCTTATATCGAATTCCATCTGCCAAGGAATCTGTTACGTACACACCAATGTCTCGACGGGGCCTTGGTTTTTCGTACTATTTGAACGACTAGGCAGCTGTCCTTCTCAGGGGAACCACGCCGGAAAATCTGGATAAGCTTTCTTGGTCAATGAAGGGATCGAAAACCCGATCTCAAGGCTAGCGAGCCAGTGTTTCCCACTTAGCCACCGTAATCCCCACTCCACTTCCAAGTACTTCTTTGTGCAGTCCAGTTAATGAAATAAAGACGTTATACTCTGGATTGACTCGATTCCCTTTATAGATCTATATACTGTATTGATTATTATCGGTCTGGTAAACACAGTCTATTCACTAGTCCAGTACAACTAGGTGACTAGAAAACAAAACAATGTACGTCTTTACCCAGTTTCGCCAATCGATGTGTTTTTTCGAGAAATAATATAATATGTTTTAAAGTTCATGGGGAGTGCGTATCTAAGGGAAGTTGCGAGAGCTCGCGCTATACCCCACCCCACCCCCACCTATGGTTTATCGCCATAGAAAAGTTCTGAAATTGAGAGCTTTATGATACGAATAATTAGGGTAGAAATAGGCTGTTTACTTTCCAGACTAGTTTAGATAATTTTCGTTTTAGCTCTATTCTGATTTTCATTATACCGACCATCTTTAGATGCTTATAAACTTATTTGATCAAAATGTATATCCATAAAGGATCACCCAAGTAGCACGGTCGTATGTAGGACTTTAAAAGTGGGAGTGCAACAGAGTGATGAGGCACCAATACAATGCCCAAGTTACTGAGCGCGGGGACTGCCGCAATGAAAGTCGCTAGCAAGTAATCCCGTCGGGGCGCATTATTTTTTGGGGGTCCAATGTAATGCGCCCCTGTACCCCAGCTAAATACGGCCCTGCCGAGTAGTTATCTTATTTGTATGATCAACGTTTGTTGAAACTGTGTATGATGTGCTTTGCGGATGCAATGATCTTATCTTATCTTATCTAAGTTCTATTCCTATAACATAATATTCGAACCTCGTGGGTTTTCACCGGATCCTCCGATTTCGTCCCACTGCTAAAGACCCCTACGCGCAAGCAAATTATTGAAATAAAATTAAACCATATGTTAGTCCCGAAATGTGTCGAGTGGACGTTAAACCCCACCACCTCTCTCTCTCTCTCTCTCTCTCTCTCTCTCTTTCTCATATTCTGGACACCACGCTGAGTATTTGGCCCGAGCGCCTTATTTGTTTTGAATTCTAATGTTTTAGTCATCATTGCAACTTAGAACCAGAGTTCAATATAATCTATGTTATAGAAATTACTTGAGGATGTTTTAAGATGGTTGCCTGTTTTACCCTACAGCACTGCACACAAAAACAACCTTATTAACGCATCTGTTATGGCAACTTTGTCTATAAATAAAAGCACAGGAAAGACGTTAACCCGCTGCTGTTTATAAAAAAAAACATGCTACAGTTTCTCGGGTGCACTACATTTAATTAATGAGTGAGAGGGAGATGGAGAGAGAGAGAGGGAGAGAGTGGGGGTGAGAGAGAGAGGGGGGTTAACGTCCACTCAACACAAACTAGGTCACAGGACCAGATACTGATATAGACATGTGAGATATCACAATTAATGCTTTGCATCAATGAAACTGAATCACAATGTGATCCTTTTAATTTATCCTAAAAATTGGCAACACCTGGTGAGCTGTGGACCCCCTCTCCATATAAAAAAATCAACCACCTTTTTGAAGGGACTGTCCCAATTTGAACAGTCTCAAAAATGCTTATCCGAACACGTAACCCTTTTTAAGATTTCGGGCTACTTGTTTCGTTGGGCGAACGGATAATCGATTCCCGTTCCTTTAGTTGCTCGAACCTTGTAAACATTTTAAGATTTCAGGCTATTTGTTTCGTTGGGCGAGCTGATAATCGATTATCGTTCCTTTGGTTCCTAGATTTTAGTGGATTTTAACTCAAAAATAAGCAGTTTTATTCACTAACATATTATCGGGATTGGCCCTTTAATCTGACAAACATCAAATAAATATAAACACCCACATTAATTCGACAAAAATACAACCCAACGCCGTACATATACATGTAGATATACTGCTTTGATATCACCGATCGCACGACGTCACTGAAGTGAGAGTATACGTCATAGCACGTTTCAGACACCATGTGACCATTATCGATCCGCAGACGTCGATCTGTAACAACTGAATTAACCAACTTCCTGCCATCTTAATCTACAGGGAGACGGAGATTGCAGGTGAATGACTTTTTCTTCTTTGTCAGAACCCATTTATTTCTAGGTAAGGTTTTCAGGTTAAAATCGGTTGAAAAAAAAACAAATCTAGTTTTTCAAATGTCATTGCCCCCATTAATGTCTCAAATAAACTGCTTCCTGCTTGGATATCGAGATATTAGGCGAATGACATTCTGTTCGCAAAAAGGCCTGGGGCCTGTTTCACAAAATTTTAACTTAGATAAAATCCAAATTTTAGTAATTTGATTGGATAATTTAGATTGATTTTAGAGCTTAACCAATCAAAATTGAAGTATGTGCAGTAATGAAACGAAATTGGGTTTAACGTCCTATTGCTCTGCACCGATTGGGCTAATGGAAGACGGGCATACGTCATACAGTGTGCTATGAAGGAGTTTTGCTCGAACAACAGGTTCTTTTACGTACACGCCAATGCGTACGCGGGACCTAACTTTTCGTCACACTCGAGCGACTATAGCCTATGTTGTCCCTTGCCAGGCCTTATCTCCTACACCACTAACAAGAGGCAACAACGTCGAAAAATCCCGATGAACTTTCTCGGCTAACACAGCGATCGAACACGGTTAGCGAGCTAATGTCCTACTCACTGGGTCACTGTGGTTCCATATTCGAAAACATCATGTGCCTGTGTCCTGTCTAACCTCCATAGGCCAAATTTTTCACCCAAGTGTCCCGAACTATGTTAATCTACTATTAGTAGATTGTCTTCTTTATTACTTATTTGCCCCTACCCTCCCTTCTCCAACCACTACCAGAAACTTTCGCTACCGCAACTGCGAAGTATCCCATATCGTTGCTACTTATAAGTAACTGAAGCAACGAGATGAAAGTCAATAATAGTTAATCCAGTTCTCCGATGTTAAACATTGATATAACTAATCTAATATGTCAGTTAATATACATTGTCCTAGTGAGGCCTTATTGAATTATATACTGGTCTAGAGAGACTTAATTAAATTATATACCCAACATCATAATATAGCCCAATAACATTGATAACAGTATGTCATGTTCTTCAAGACGTTTTGACTTGTGCACACTTATTTGTGACGTCACTTCAATTTGTGTTGATTACTAATGCACCGTTATTCGTGACGTCATTAAAATGGTTGCTACGATCATGCCACTCGGCAAACCACAGCAGATTCCAGTTCCCTACATCTAGCCTCGGCTGTATTACGAAGTCCGCCATTAGAACTACTTTCAAGTTCCCGGATTACCAACGGCGTTGCCCACGACGACGCCTTTGAAGAATATTTTATCTTACAAAGTTTGGAGCTGTCTGTCTTTCAAGTTTATCCGATTTTCTTTAAACAAGGACAAGTCTGCACTGAAAATTCGCACACCCTTCGAACGACGCAACTTTCAGAACTTCTTTCTTAAAGCGACAAATTTTCCTAATAAGTAAACCGGCGCCGCATCGCAATTGTAAAGGCGTAGGTACATATCACTTACTGTCATTCAGCAAGATGTAGGTACCGGAATCTGCCGAGGTTTGCCGAGTGCGAGCATGCAAGATATATATTCCGGTTCAGTGATTCCGCACTTGGTGCTTTCTATAATACTGTAAGACGTTTGACTTTTATGAAATTGACAGTAGTGTGTTTTTTGTACAACACATAAATAAAAACGTACTTCAAACTAAAGCCATAGAGATGAAACCGAAAATAGACACTATGCGCCTTAACTTAACAGTGGAAATAAGCCTTAGCTTACCTAGACCATCAACTACCTTGTCCTGAGTAATTACCGTAACACGGTTGGCGTATCAATGGAATATGCGACGCATACATACTTCAGACAGACGCCCGAGAAATGAAACTGAAAATGGAATATAATATGTGCTTTAACTGTTTAAATAGGCCCAAGAAATTTTAAATTCTAAAATATTTGATGAAAATCATTCCGCCATTTGTTATAAAATAACTCTGACATACTGTTCATAATTGTTATTTATTCAATTTCCTCAACATATAAATTCGATTAATTATATAATTCTACCCGACACGAGCCACAATGATAACAAATTAATCGAAGCAAAGAACCGGTTACTAGGCAGACATTTTCATTTCCAACGGAAACGGAAGTAGCGACTCCAGCAGCGAATCAAGCTACCCAGCTCTCAGTCTGTCGTGATGACGACGCTCAAACAACATAAAAAACAAAAAAGCATTGGCTAGCAATGGAAGGGCGAGAAAGGAAATATTCGTTGCGTCTGTCGCCTTTGTTAAAGTACCAACTAGCTACGTATTTTAAGATATAGCATTAAAACTCTCGAAGGCCGGGGTGTGGTTAAGTGAGTAAGACGCTGGCTCGCTAGCTAGGAGGACGCGGGTTCGCTCCCGGTGTTGGCAGAGCAAGTTCATCGGTGCAGGACGGAGGGCCTGGCAAAGACGACTGTTTAGTCGTTCGAATGGTACGAATAGCCGAGGTCCCATGGATACGTCGACGTGCACGTTAAATATCGATATAAGAGTAGGCCGTTGCGCCGCTGTCCAGTTAAAATGTTCCGCGAAGCACACTGTATGGCGTATGCCCGTATTCGATAGCCCAGTCGGAGTAGAAAAGCAGGACGTAAAACCCCATCTCATTCCATAACTATAGGCAAATTTTCTAGGAGTAAATACCAGGGGTCGACGTTGTTAAAGTGCACCCAGTGTCCACGTGTTTTTGAAATGGCGCTAACACATTAATCGGTTTTGTTTGTGTTCTTTTTGTATTTGTATAATATGAATCAGTTTGCTATATTTACCACTAACTGGTTTCATATACAGTTAGAATTATTTCACGTGTATAATCATTTATGTAAATATTTATCCGTCAGAACTGCTTGTTTTTTGACTGTGTCCTAAATTGTAGAATCACATGACTACAACGTCAATATTTATTCTGATCTTGTGTGCCTAGATTCGTAATTGCACGTGAGTGCTGAATAATGATTGGTTAATTGACGTAACAAGAAAAATATTATAAACATTATGTGCAAAGTCCTAGATATCCAAACTATATTTAAAACAAATATCGAGCAGTAGAACACAATGTGCTGGCTGAAAAAAAAATAAAAATTGCAATTGAAAATAAGAGACCGTAGGGAGAAAACACAGGCACTTGAAGGGATTAAAATAAAACTTCTTACTACTGTTTGACTATATAGTAAAGTATAATAAATGTAATTCAGACGCCATCTTTGTTATGACTGGTTTACGATATATCGTCTGTTATCATCTCACAATACTCACTAGTTCTAAGACTTTTCATCGTTTTAATTGCCAACGAGACTTTATTTGATCATTATACACCCTCCAATGTAGTTCAATTGGTCATTTTACAGTGCTATTAATTATAATTCAAACTTAAAGTGTGTTCACTTGGCGATTCATATCTTCAACAGACCGGAATAACGACGAAATGGGGTCAACAAAAGTCTGTATCACCCAGTCCCTTTATAAACCTATAATTACTCGATATGTGCCTAGGAACATATCACGTGATAGGGCCTACGAAGCGAGGCCGTTGTTGAGCGAGGCTTGATCACCCAGTTCCTGGAGAGGGGTATGAGGAGTTCACCGCCAGACAATTTTGAAAGTTTGGGTCTCTCTTCCATACGCTCCGCTCCCACGTGGGCCATTTTGGGACAGTGTCTACACTAACCCCGTGGTTTTTAGCAGCAAAGTTTATCAAGTCACACTTGATTCCATTTACAAACGAACTGTTATCAAAGGACAGTCAACACGCTGCAGCCACGGGGCCCATAATAATAATGTCATTTATTATGTTGTATATGTCATTTATGATGTTGTATATATGTCATTTATTATGCTAAATAATGTCATTTATTATGCTGCATATGTCATTTATTATGCTGCATATGTCATTTATTATGCTGTATATGTCTGTGTTAAATGCATCTACCTATGTATCATACTGACATATAAATTGCATTTCAGTGAACCGGATGTACCTCCATTTTCACTGTTGGACTAAAACTATTTTTGTAGCTGGCTTCTTCGGACAAATCTCTTAGCCATAGGAAACATTTGTCTACCAATGTAGAAGTGGATGTAAAACCCCAGTAACGAACGAACTGGAGACATGCAAGACATTGAATCGAAACCACGTCATTTGATTGAATAATCTAACGCACAGGCATTCGACCGCATTGATTCAAATCAAGTTGATTAAAATACAGATCTATATTTCGTTTCGTTTTTGTATACTTTCGATGGCTTACACTACATGAAGATCTGATCAGTTGTACTGGAAGGTGGCGTCAGGGGGGCATTCGAGTGACTTTTGACCCAATGACGTAAGAGATTTATTAATATCAGCGTTGTCGTTTCTAATGGACCATTTCATTGATTAATTCCTAAAAAAATCAGAATGGCTGTTATATAACAACTCTTCTAGATCCAAGTGTTATCAAGACAAGTAAAATGAAATTTTGATTTATAAAAAATGAAACGAAATTAGATCTGGCGTCTTATTCACGAAATTTTAACTAAGCTAAAATCCAAATTTTAGTTATTTGATTGGATAATATTAGATTGATTTTAGTGCTTAGCCAATCAAAACTGCAGTATCTACTATAATTTGGATTTTATCTTAAGTTAAAGTTTCGTGAATCAGGACCCAGTGTTTTAAGCAGATTGGGTTCAAATTAATTATTGAACGTGTAATCGCAATGATAGTCACGGTACATTCGTTTTGCACATAACCATACAAGTGTTTACGTTTTTACTCATTAGTCCTTAACCTATCTTATTGACTTAGTTTATTCTCGTCTGGATGATCAAGATTTGTTCTCGTCTGGATGATAAATACGTATTTGAAACTGTAAACAAGGTCATTAATGGAAGGAGATTACTTCCTGAAACTTGTATTCCTACGTCATACACTTGTAATGAGGCCAACGGATGTACAGGGTGGTAATATGTCGCGAAGGCTTCCGTCAGACAATTTGGAACAGTCGACCTCGCTTGATTTATATATGTTCGATTATAATTGACTAGAATATCGGCCATCACCTGCTGTTCATCGTCGGAGATGTGAAATGAAATTGGGTTTAACGTCCTATTTTGCACCAACCGGTATATTACAAAAGCCATAGGCCAGGCAGCCATAGGCCTACTCTTCTCCTATCTCCGTGTGGTTTGATGGTTTGCGCGTGCGCGTTGTATCATAAGGTTTATCATTGGGTCAACTGGCATGGTTTCGATTCCCGGCGTATTCGTGTCATGGAGTGAGGTCGCCTGTCCAACCTCTGGGTCCTCTGGTTTCCTCCCACTGCTAAAGACCCCTACGTGTGAGCAAATTATTGAAATGAAATTGAACCATGCGTTAGTCCCGAAATGATTGTAGTTTGTATCGAGTGGACATTAAACCCTACCTCTTTCTTTCTAACTATAACTTAGTAAATTGAGATGGCTTTAACAAATAGATTTAGTCATATAACTAGGTAAATTGGACACGCAATAAAAGTTGTATTGTTGACTAACTTGGCAATTATTTATTTTGGCAATTGCACTGTTGGCACTTTTTTCTATTCGCCTTGTTTTTAAATTCTTCTGTCGTTCAAATTAGATTGTAATAAAGTTTCCTTATAGGGCGGAGGGGGGGGGGTACTTAGGCCTGGCATTGAGTCAACTGTCGTGGTTTCAATTCCCCGTTTGTACGTGCCAAAGAATAGAAACGCCTGTCCTCCCTCGTGGGTTTCCTCTGGGTCCCTCTGTTTCCGCCCACTGCTAAAGATCGTCTTCCTTTCTTTTCCAAATTGCTCAATTTTTTGATTTGCAATTTTGATTATAGCCACTTTTACCTGCGGTATCCTGCACAGTCTGGGCTGCCACTTTAAGGGCCGAATATAAGGAGACATATAAAGGGGTATTTCCCTTGTATTGTTACCACGGCTTTATATTCGAGACAATTACGTCAAAGCCATTTCAAATGTAAATTAATTCCAATTAAAATTCTTATTTCGGGGAAAGATCGTTTAACTGTTAAAATGGCGGAGGGGTTCGACCTTATTTCATATTAAGGAAGTTCGTGTTTTTGTCAATATAACAATAAGGAGACGTCAATAACTAATCGATTAATCGGTTTATTTCTAGTTGTTGTGTCATACTTTTCAAATTGATAATTCATCTCAAATCATTTGACGGGAACAGCGGTGGCTCAGTAAGTAAGACGCTGGCTCGCCGAAATTGAGGTTTTGGTATTTCTCCTGACGTTGCCCCACCCCCACCCTACATTGTCAGTGGTGAATGACTGTAGGCCTTACAAAAGCAGTGTTTAGTCGTTCGGATAGGACGAAAAACCACTGTCGCAAAACCCACTAATCTAGGCTATATTGTTTATGATAGAACCAACTACATGTAAACAAGAGGAAACAATAACAGACGAGAATCCCGATCAATAATATACCCAATGTACATAGAGTCATGGCCTTGGTAGGTACTTCCACTGTGTTACCGACCGTCTGCTTTCAACTAGTTTTTTGTATATTATCATTTGTTTGTTAGCCTACTTGTGTGTAATTGTAAGTTGATTCCCGGGGGCGTTTTTATGCAATAAACTTTATCATAGTGGATGGGACATCAGCCGAAGATAAGCAGGTCACTCTTCTGCTCGGCATACACAAGGCCTGGGGATCGAAACCGCGACACCTGACTCTATGGTATACCTGTTGATTTAAAGCGAACATAATTAACAAATATTTTGTTATGTGAAGAAGCGAGGGGTGAAATATTTTAAATTCCTTGTAATGAATAGAAGCTCTGTGCTTCGTTTCGCCTTTTTGCACTTTCAACCAAATTATGTTGTTGAAGACGCGAATAACGCACTTCATGTCAATGGTCTACCTTGATTATTGTTATATAGGATGACGTGAGTAACTCACTTCAAGTCAATGGCCTACCTTGATTATTTTTATACAGTCTGCTTCTTGACTTAAGTAGTAAACAAGTTCATATATGGTCATAGTGACGGTTAATGAAGAAAACGATCGAACAGTTAAAGCCCGATACACAATACGAAATTTAGCCCAAGACCTTGTACTCCGGCGCCATTTACGTTGGCTTAACGTGGTCGATGTGTGTAATTCCCAGATGAGAATGTCTTTTAAATACCATTGATAGAAGTCCGGGATGATGACATAAGAAAGACGCCATGACGCGAGGTCTTCTAGATCTTAAGACACTAGCCCTCGTTAAATCTGGCAGTGTATACTGGGCTTTGGGTAATCGGATTTAGCGTAATTGGTTTGGTATATTGATTACCACATTATCGCAAAGCCACCAATACACACCTCACAACAGATATACATTGCTCACAGAGAAAACAGGTTTATGAACAAAGCGTATTTTTACTTTAGCAAGTTGCCACTTGCCCGCCACGAGGCAAACAAAATACCAAATATGAAAAATAATCCGTCAATGGGGATTAGTATTGTTCAGATCGATATAGAATAATATAGAAGTACAACCAAGGTTGTGTTCGCTATGAGATCGTCTGCCCATCCTCGTTGGTTTTCTACGGGTCCTCCGACTGCTAAATGCTAAAGACACTTCGCGCAAGCGAATTATTGAAATGAAATTTCGAGTCTCGAAATGACCTAGTTTGTGTCGAGTGGACGTTAAACCCAATCTCTCTCTCTCTCTTTCTCTCTCTCTCCCCCTCCCTCTCTCTCACACACATTTCTAAATACCCCTACGTGCCACAGAACGATATGTTAGTCTCGAAATGACCTAGCTTGTGTCGACTGGACGGTAAACCTAACCTCCCCTCTCTCTCTCTCTCTCTCTCTCTCTCTCTCTCTCTCTGTGTAACCCGGGTGTTACCGAGGAAATCCTGGTGGAACGTCACTCAATACGCAATAAACACAATCATACACAGTAATGATATTCTATAGAATTATGTACTCTTATATATAATGTATATTTATGAATAAACAGTAGTTAGCTATAGTATATATAGGTCGATATATATAATTCCCAGATTGTTAGAGAGTATAACTAGCCGACCGTATAACACTGTGAATGAATGAATGTTGATGTGACTGACTGACTGATTGTACTGAACCGTGGGAACCAAAACATTCGTTCTAGACATTGCTAAGGCCTGGATAACAAAACACGAATTTGCCTTTCATTCATTGAAATTGTGATAATTGAACTTTTAACATATACGAATAAATATTATTTTCATCCGATGACTAAGCAACTTTTTGAAACGTAATTTTCTCGTTCACGGTTCCGGTGTGGTATGCCCCTGTCAAGTCGTTGGTACAAAAAAACATCCGGTCAACGTATCACCCAGAGCACATTGCAAGGCGGATGCTCGCCTTCTTGAGCCTTGTTGATACAGAACTTTAAACCCATCCCCTCTTATCTCATTTCTGTTAGGGGGTTGGATGGTCGAATAGTTAGCGTGTATCAGCGAGGCAGCTGGGTTGGTTTCGAATCCCCGGTAGTATGTGACAAGGGGTAGCATCGTGGGTTTCCGCTGGGCCCTCCGGTTTCCTCCCACTGATAAAGATACAAGCGAATTATTAAATTAAAATTGAATTTGTTAGTCTCAAAATGACCACATCGACTGACGAATTTCCATTTTTGTAGTCACAATTCCAAGATAGCCGCAATGACGTCGTGGTGGTTCTTGATTCATGATCAGTTCCTGATTTTGTAATAGTTTATGGGTATTACATTACATAGTCAGATGGGGCAGACTGAATATGGATTATTTAATTAGCTTTTATTCATAGGTAATCCAAAATTATTAAAAAACTAGCCGAATCCATCTTGGTCTATCCATCGGTCCGCTATTATTAACTGCCCTTTGACTGGTGAATGCTGGAGGAGCGTATTTTCTGGCCGGAATAAACTAATTTGTAAATGACCTCCAGAACGCCACATTACTGACTTAGTGTTCGATCTGAATCGTCTCGAATATCCAGAAATATTTCGATGCCATAGTTCTGGAAGGTTGTAAGTGCCACTTATGACCCAAAGAGCTTTTTTTGCATAGGATGACTAATCACATTAAGAGGCTTCTCTATGCAAACTTTCAGAACTGTAAGGTGGTGACTTTCATAAAAACAGTGCTATTAAAATGTTCATATCCTTATTGCGTTATTAAGATTAGAATAGGTTTTCCTCTCATATCTCAAAAACTAAATCCGACAATTTTTGACACTTAAGACCTTTCAGAACTATGACATCGATTTGTAGACGGATAACTTATATAACGGCAGCGGTCTCGGGAAAAGATTTCGATTTTTTGTTTTGATTTTTTTTAAACAGTAATTTATTCAGATTTGTATCTGAATAAGGATTGGGGAACAAGCATAGCCTATATTTAACCTCGCCTTTCTTCCTTTCTTGATAATCGTGACTCATATTTCTTGATAAGTAAGTTTGCACCAATCGTGGCCAGGGGTAGTAATAATGGAAATACTGACCATTTATTCATCTGTATATATAATTGTTTTGGGTATCATATGTTTTGTGCTCGTGGCATGACATGCATGACTGGACAAGAAAACATACTAAGGTTTCAGATTTCTGGACTGTATGTGTTTTGTTTAAACCGTTTGTTTTGGTTGTAGTATGATCTATCATCGACGTCTGTTAGTAATTCTCGCCATGTTTGTATATTCGTGGGATCCGTGGTGACTCCTGTATCACAAAGCCTGTCATTAAACTCATTGAGTCAACTGGCGTGGTTTCGAATCCCCGGTTGTACGTGACAAGGAATGGAGGCGAATTGTTGAAATATAAAATTAAACCATGTTTTTTTGTTAGTCCTGAAATGAACCAATCTGTGTCGAGTGACGTTAAAACCCAATAACCCTCCCTCTTTCTCTCTATTTCTCTCTCTCTCTCAGTGAAAAAAAACTGAGGTCCCTTGAACACATTGGCGTGAACGTAAAGGATCTCTTTGCAGTTGGAATTCGAAATTAGGGTAGCCTGTAGTGCCGATATCCGGGCAAAATTCCCCCAGTTCGGAGCAGAACAGTAGGACGTTAAACCCCATTTCATTTCATTGTCCAAAATCACATGACAAGTGTCCATGTCCAAACATGGCCTTCAATCATTTACCGCCCTCTAATTACTGCTAGCTATTACTGTCAATCAAATTTAGAACATGTGACGTGTGCAGGCCCAACATGTAATTGAATTGACAGGGGAGGTCACTCCCAGATATTATATGAATGATAATTATGTACGAAGACCGAGATGTCTGTTTTACTGAGTGATATCTCATGCGGTTAATGAATTAAATGTGCAGTCCATTAATTCAATTAATAATTATGCTTGGGGTTATTCATACAAGTCGATTTGTAAACTACATTATTTCGATCGAGACAGACTGGCTTAATAACTAGGACGCGGGTTCCCTACAAGATTCTATAGCGTGTTTTTCCCTTCTGCCTTAGTCGTTAGTGCTGGACGGTGGACCTGACAAGAATACTGTCTCGTCGCCCTCTTGGGATGAAACCGGAGGTTCCGTGTAAATATTGCTGTACACGTTAAAGAACCCTTCAAATTTAGGATTTGAAACGCCTCTGTTCGGGTGAGAGAGATGGGAGGGGAGAGAGAGGGAGGGAGAGGGAAATGGGGTTTAATCCCCCAGGCCATAGCACATAATAATAAGCCCGTCTTCGTGGGGCTGATTGGTCCAGGATTCTGGAAAGTAGCTCGTCTCATCTCCTTCAATTTCAGTCATTCTTCCAACAATTTATGACTTCTATATGTATACACTGAATTTAGCTACCGTATCTGTCCGACATTACCCTAAATTTGTGACAGGTCCAGGCAAATTATTGTTAGAATACTCTAAAAAAACAAAACACGTGTTGTTCCCTCACGTTTCAGCCTGTACTCTTATAATAGCTATATTTAGAAAATCTTATTAATCGAAATTTTAACAGCAATTGTTGCATTGGAAAGGCTGATCGTCTTAAATCGATATTTACTGTTATTTGATTGTGTGCACAAGTATAACTATCGGTATCCTCTTACCGTATGTCTTCCCCGCCATAACAGGTTTCTTGTATAGGTCGAATATTTTAAATGAAACCACACATGGACCGAAGCCTTGAAAATGAAATAAAATGGGGTTTAACGTCCAACTATCAAGACGAGGATAACATATTGGATTCTTTTGTAACGAAAGAAATGAAATGAAATGGGGTTTAACGTCCTATTGTTTTGTTAGGTTTTTTTTGGGGGGGGGCGCTAGTGGTCTAGAGTGCCGCGCTTCGACCTCTAGCTGGCCGGTCACCTCTGGCTTGCGGCTGTGGTTTCGATCCCAGGTGTGAACGTATGTGGCATGGAGTTAGGAATCCCTGGTGTTAGCGTATGTGTCATGGAGTTAGGAGCGCCTTCTAAAACTAGTGGGTTCCCTCCGGGTACTCCGGTTTCCTCCCACTGCTAAACCCCCTACGCGCAAGCGAATTATTGAAATAAAATTGAAACCATATGTTAGTCCCGAAATGACCTAGTTTGTGTTGAGTGGACGTTAAACTCCATTTCTCTTTCTCTCTATTACGTACACGACAATATTGGTTTTTTGTTCCATCTGAACGACTAGGCAACTGTTTTTCAGCCACTGCCCTGTACCACTGGCAAGGGGTGACCACACCGGAAAATCCAGATGAACTGCCATGGGGGACTCGAGCCACGACGAAATATCGCAGGGTCACGACATTCGACAATGTTCATTGATGTCAATATGTAATTGGTTGATTTGAGTTCATCAAATATTTGGCCCAGGAATTTGCTTTGTCACTATGACAAGTGTCTTCCTTATATAGGTTATCGTGTTGTATCCGTGAGATCACGTGGACAGGTTGGCGTGCACGTAAAAGAACCGATGATAGATGGAAATCGATATAAGAGTAGGCCGTAGTGCCATTGCCCGGGAAAAATGTCACTCAGAAGCTCGTCAGCTAACAATTGGCTCCGACTTCTGAAATCCATGTCCTGCATCACCGTCTTTATTAGCCTAGGTTAGGAGCAGAACTGTAGGACGTTAAACCCCATTTCATTTCATTCCTTGTATCATACCCGTCTCCATTAACAAAGTCGACACAGAACAGCAAGATATTCAACTCGATCAGACAGGAAAATTGTCACAGACTAAAGGCAAAATGAAAGCTATAAACTATTATACGGTGGCCAGTTACATATAATGGTAATGATGATGAAGTGACCTATTTAAGATGACGTCGACGATGATAATGATGATCTTGATGGAGTGGCTATTTTAAAATATTAATCCAAACCAGAGTTAGATGATTATTCATCATTAAGAAGATGTCGACGATGACATTGAAGTGTGTGTAGTTTAAACCGATTCATCATTATTTAAAATTTCTAAACCTGAAACGTATGATCATATCATAACTACCACTCGTTATTCAGCCAACAGACAAGCAAGATTGAATATATTTTACACGTCAAAGTGAATGATAAGCGATATTGAAGATACATTATGTAAGATTTAGATAAAGAGCTGACCATTCTTACTATACTTTCAAAAAAAAAATAATTGAAAATGAATATATTGAAAATATCGATCAGTCAAATTACTTTATTTATATTCTGAGCAAAGTTTGAGGATTTAAATTTAATATAGTCTGGATTGTCAAATTTACGAAAGCCTACAGAGCTCATCTATTTTTTTTTTTACTTCTGAGTTCCTAGTTCTCACTTCTGAGTTCCTAGTTCCCACTTCTGAGTTTAACTCTGAATTCAACGATTTGTATAAAATGCACATGCGCACTTTCTACTTTCACATTACTTATTGGTTCGACGCCGACAGTGGTAAAATAAAGAATGAGATCAATTTGCGCCAATCCACATGTTGTCGCAGATGATCTGCTTATACGCTGGGAGTACTTGCGGAGTCACCCGACCACTCTTCCCATGAGTCGCCTTTTACGACACGCTGGGGAGGGGCAATAGACCTATTCTATTACCTAGTACTGGGCTAGCCTCGGTCCACAGGGGGGATCTCAAGGATAAGGTGTACTATAATAACCATCCTGTAACGGATCTAGGTGGGGGAGGGGGCAGGTGTGATACGAGATTGACTGGTGGGAGACCCATGGACTCAAATTACCAATGAATCGTGGATTGGGCACAATTATTTTTATCTAACGGACATCGCTGCTGAAATGGTCTCAAATGCACGAAATTCATTCGTTATTTTTTTTAATTCCTTGGGTGGTGTAACCCTAGACACAACCTTTAGCGCTAGCGTTGGGTGATTGCGGTGTATAGTGATGTAAAGTTTTCCTCCTAAAAGCCCACTTCCCAGCAGACATTTAGCGCTTAAGGTAGATGCCTACGATACTAATATATGCTCCGCGTTCGAGATAATCAAACTGCAAAGCCTCGCTTGAATAAATCCTAATTTGCAAAAATGTTTTAGTTAAACAACCTCTCAGACACTCTCCACCACTCGCGTTGAATGCCTACAACACAATAACGATTATATAAATAACTATAAGCGATATTTCAACATTTTATTACATGACAATGTATATTCTACTGTCTTTATCCAACTAGTGCCATATGTCGAAACGTCGCTTGTTAGTAAAGAAGTAATTGTTACCCATATAATTGTGTCCAGTTACTATAATAACCTGATTATTGATATTTGATGTACTAGACAAACACACACGCCTATTCACAATTCACATGTGGTTCTAAATAATTCAATTTAGTTGCAAGCTAAAAAAACATTATACATGTATATGATCCCAAGATAATCGAAACGTTTGTTCAAGCAGGGATTAAGGAGGGTGGGTGACGTGGAGTGTATAAAAAGGGACAACATTATTGTGAACAAAACACGTTTCTACAACACATTATTAATTACAGGAAAGTATAATCATTTTAGTACTTATTATGAGTCAGAGGTTTGAAGCTAATGGCTTTATCTTGTCATACCCATCTACATGCCAAACCGCATTTGGTTCTTTACAAATATATCATCTTCGATGTAAACGTCGACGTTTTCTCACTCGAATTCCTTCTGGATCAACAATCCGCATAAGTGAGAATTTCATCGCGAGGAAATCTGATGCCCCATTCAATCTTTAAACGATACCACATAGATCGGTATCCAATACAGCGTCCTTACATCCGATTTCAGTTATAATTGCATTAACCACATCGTTATAAGAAGAAATTGTGTTTCTACTCCCAGTGAGTTTACGTTTTAATCTCAAAGATCTAAGACGTCTTTTAGAGTGCTCAAACTGATATTGACCTGGTGTAGATACAACAACAGAAGCATTATTTCCCCATTACAAAAATCACAATTGAAATATCGAAGAATCAGCTCATTTAGACTGAAAACATTATTAGACAAGCATGGTAGATAACTGGTAGGTACAGGTAGGCACTTTACACACGAAAGGCAGGATACCAAAATCAAACCGAAAAAGAAAATTATCCCCATAATGGTATATGCAGTATAACACACGTAGGATGCCTTTAAAAAGAATAGTTATCTATATTTTCATTCATCTATTCTCATTCGTTATTTTACCGCTGTCGGCGTCGAACCAATAAGAAATGTGAAAGTAGAAAGTGCGCATGCGCATTTTATACAAATCGTTGAATTCAGAGTTAAACTCAGAAGTGGGAAATAGGAACTCAGAAGTGAGAACTAGGAACTCAGAAGTAAAAAAAAAAAAATATATGAGCTCTGTAGGCTTTCGTACAAATTGCATTGCTACGATAATAAAGTTTTCATTACCCCTTTTATCACTGAAATATTAAATAGTAAGAGGGTTATAATCCATTGAATATCAAAGACATCCTATGATCTAGAAGAATGATTATCGGCTTTTCGTTAGAAAAACTGTCTAGAAATAATTTATATATCATTTGAAGTAAAGGGGGGAGGGGCGTCGGATGGCCGAGTGGTTAGCGCGTGCGCACTGGGTCATAAGATCTATTATTGAGTTAACTTCCGTGGTTTCGACTCCCCGGTTGTACGTGAGAAGGGGTATAACGATCGCCTGTCCAACCTCGTGGGTTTTCTCTGGGTCCCCCCCCCCCCACACACTTCTAAAGAACACATACGCGCAAATGAATTAATCAAATAGAATTCAACCATGTGTTAGTCCCGAAATGACCTAGTTTTTGTCGACGTTAACCCCCCCCCCTCTCTCTCTCTCTCTCTCTCTCTCTCTCTCTCTCTCTCTCTCTCTCTCTCTCTCTCTCTCTCTCTCTCTCTGTGTAATCATGTGAGAATAGATAAATATAGGCCCCTATGAATGTATGAATCGTGTCAGATCTATAAATTTACTGGTTGTTATATAATGCCATCCACTATTAATCATATCCAAGGTTTCACTCTCACTTCAGTTCAGTCACCTTAAACATATTACAGACGAGTCTGTAGACTGTCTACACCAGTCCTTGTCTATATCATTAAAGAGATAGATGGGGGGGGGTAACATTCACTTGACATAAACCGGTTATTTCTGGGGCTAACATGTTATTAAAATCCATTCCACGTAGGTTAGGAAACTAACCCTAATGCTTACCGTAACCCTAACCTACAATCTCGCAAACAATCGCATACCCTAACCATATTTACATCTCCGCGACCTTGACGAAAATTGAGCTGGCCTTAACAAATAGATTTAGTCATAAGGTTATATAATATTGAATGACCTCGTAGTTTATTACAAAACACACATAGGGTAAAGGTTTAGAAAACGTCCTCAGTATTAACGTTAAACGCCCTATATATGGAGATAACTGTGTAGTCTGATTTATAATACCATTTCTCAAATTTTGCTGGGTTTTTTTTGTGGGGGGGGGGGGATTCAAGATGCTCCAATACGGGTTCCATACAAAAGTGCATGGGTTGGACTTTAAACATTACGCTGTCTTTGAGGGTGTTCTGAAAAGGAATATCTACTTTACCGTTATCGATTTACAATGATAAATGAATTCACGTTGTCTTTGAGAATGTTTAAAATAGGAATTGTGCACTTTACTCATTTCGATTGGAATAAGAAATGTAGTCACGTTATATTAGTCTTTATTTATCACGCTACTTTTGTTTTTTTAAACTTATTCCACTTTGAAGTATATTATGCAAGTAGTGTGACGTCATACAATCAACAGAAATTGACCGAATTGTTGCACGTGAAATGATTGGAATGATATATGGTAAATAGCCAGGTGGTTGTATGTAAAACATGGACTTGGATTACATCCAATATCAACACTAATTAAACAATCGTCTTCATGTCAGTATCGACATATTTTAGTCTCGTTTAACAAGCGCTATAAATAGATCTGATTGTTGTAATGTAAGGCAACGCCCTTTTTTCATACAGATGACGTCATTGGTAAATAGATATACAAAACATGTAACGCAGGTAAATCAATTGATGCCGGTTTTAAGCCAGGTTTTCACAAGTTGTGGCTA
Source organism: Patella caerulea (assembly GCA_036850965.1). NCBI lineage: Eukaryota > Metazoa > Mollusca > Gastropoda > Patellidae > Patella > Patella caerulea. The sequence goes on along the minus strand of JAZGQO010000015.1, from coordinate 30,979,384 downwards.
AGTGGGCGGGGTCGAGCGTCTGTTGTCTTGCCACACGGATATGACGCAAAAGAAATATTAAATCTACTTGACAGTTCCAATTCGAAATAAGGGGGGGGGGGGCCGAATGGTTAGCGCGTGCACGTTGTATCATAAGGGCTATTTTGAGTCAATCGGTGTGGTTTCGATTCCCGGGTTCTACGGACAAGGAGTAGATTACCTTGTCCAACTCTGTAGGTTTTCTCCAGGTCCTCCGGTTCCCCAGCCCCGATTCGCACATGCGAATTTTTGAAATAAAATTAAACCATATTATTTTAGTCCCTAGTTTCCATCTCCCTCTCTCTCTCTCTCTCTCTCTCTCTCTCTCTCTCTCTCTCTCTTCTCTCTCTCTGGAAATCGAGTAGTGCCGCTGTCCAGACAGAAATTCCCTTATAGCACATTGATTGGCGCATGTCCGGCTTCATTAGCCTTTGGCGTAGAAAAGGAGGACGTTAAACCCCAATTTGGGTGGCTGCAAGGTGTATGTCTGTCTTGATCATCCTTGTCTAAAACAGAATAGTGGGCTGAAACCCATTTCGTTTTTCGTTTCTCATTTTATCCCCAGGCGCGGATCCAGGATTTTTTACAGGAGGGGGTCTAGATTTGATAACTGCTTAACTAATTGCACTCAACCGATTAACAGGGGGGGGGGGCTCCTACAGAAAAATTTGGTAAATTAGATTCAATTTGGTTCATTCTGACGCATTTTCGGAAGGTAAATTCCAAAATTACAGGTCTAAATCGCCAATAAAATCGCATAAAAAATTTTCAAGCCTGATCCCTTTACGGTGAAGAAAGGTTAGACATTTAACTCCTAATTTAAGTCCACGCCAACCAGAAAGTTTACAATGATCCATAAGAAGAATGCATGACAGAACTATTTATTGAACGCGTTTAGATATTTTGCTATACTTGGCAAACATTCTCCGTTCGCAATCAATGTTGTATATGTAGGCTCTGTAAATAAATCCAAATACATGTGTACTTCCTAGTTGGAGAGACATGTATGATATCGTCGTTGGAGTCTATTTTTACTACAACTATAGAAGAGAAAAAGAGAGAGAGAGAGAGACCAACATATGATCAATTTCCAATAATTCGCCTGTGCCTAGGGGTCTTTAGAAGTGGAAGGAATCTGGAGGACCCGGAGAAAACCCACGAGGTTGGACATGCGATCCTACTCCTTGTCACGTACAACAGGGTCTTCAACTTCCTTCTGTTCTGCTCCGTCTAATATGTACGATTATACGCGAGAGAGAGAGAGAGAGCAGTTTAACGTCCAGGTCATTTCGGGACTAACATATGGTTTAATTTTGTTTCAATAATTCGCTTGCGCGTAGGGGTCAGCTTATCACTGTTTGTGGTTTTGATAAGATGTGTGCATTGTGGTAACCAGGACACTGGTATATTCGAGACTTAGCCTCGCTTTTCCAGTTTTAAATCAAATTTTTAAATGGCGAACCGTTCTAATCTACTTAAAATTTCGAGTACCCGAGGGCATCGAGAGTAGATTATGGTTTTGATAGTTAATTAATGTCTAATTTCCCTCATAGCACACTGCATGGCGTATGCCCGTCTTCATTAGCCCAGGTAAGGAGCAAAACAGTAGGACGTTAAACTTCATTTCATTTTATTTTGAATTGTTCGAATTCACAGGAATTTTAAATTCGATTCTTGAATTACCGTTACCGTCGTTGTTGGTCGATACCGGTCTTGGAGACGTGAGTTCAGGGGCGGATCCAGAGGGCGGGGGGTCCAAACCCCACCCTGCTCAGCTACATAAAAAAAACTAATGCCTTGCATCAATGGAATTAAATAACAAAGTGGTCCTACATCAGTATAAAAGTGATTTCTCTGTTTAAAAAGCTCAATTTGTATGTATGTCTGTAATTAAGAGACGATGATAGCAGATTTCCTTAACGGGAACCTGGCAAACCCCCTCCTGCAAAAATTTCTGGATCCGTCCCTGGAGTTCCAGTCATCCATCAAGCTGACGAGGAAATGACAGGAGTTTATCGTCCTGCTTTCCTACGCCTGCGGAGCTAATGACGATGAACAAACTCCATTGCAACCCCCCATCTTCATTAGCCCAGTCGGAGCAGAACAGTTGGACGTTAAACCCCATTTTATGTAACTAACTATTTAACGTCCTACTGTTCTGTCGGGACTGTGTTAATGAAGACGGATATAAGCCGCACGGGGTTAAAGGTCAGGTATGCATTGACTACCGAAATCCAAGTCGGGTGTCATTGCTGAATGACGATATTCTTTTTATTTTTATAACAAGTGATACCAATTTGAAAACTTTTCTGCAGGGCCTGATACCACTTTATTCTAATCTCTTTTTGAGGCATAGTTTGTGCTACCACTCTACAATTGCTATTATGTTGGGAGTTTGTTTTTTTTGTGTGTAACACCAGTCGGTTTTTGGTGTTTATAAAAGTACGCGTATTGTAATACTAGTCCGTTTTTGTGTATAAAAGTACACGTGGCCTCGTTATGAACCAGAACAAGATGTATATCGGTCTAATAATCATTATATACTAGTTGTTACTTAAACTACTGTAACAGACAGATATTTGGCACCAAGGTCTCATTCCTTACCTTCGTAAATTACTCTTAGACCAAAAATAAGTTTTTGTTCGTTGGGAGCCGGCTATAATATTTGTTTCAATGTTGTAGGACTGCCCCAGTATTAGTAGTCTGGAGGTTTAACGTCCGCTTCCACATAAGTGATATCGCAGACTGCCCCCCCCCCCACCATACCAAGTTTGTTAAGCGACCATGGCGGTGGCTTGCTAACCATTATTTCCTGATTTCCAGATTCGTTCCCCGAAGGCTTGGCAATAAAAATGTGTCCAGTCGTTCGAAGGGGACAATATACCGTGGACGTGGAAATAACGAAATCGCCAAGGATGACGAATCATGTCTGTGGTATTACCCTAAATGGAAGTGACGTAAAATCCCAGGAACGAATGGACGAGGACGAATGGTCTGGGCAAAATCTTCCTCATAGCACACTGCACCTAGGGCTTGGCAATAAAATGTATCAAATCGTTCGAAGGAGGCAATATACCGTGGACGTGGAAATATAGAAATCGTCAATGATGACGAATCTTGTCTCCGATATTACCCTAAGTGGAAGTGGACATTAATTCCCAGGAACGAGTGAACGCGGATGAAGAATCTGGGCAATATGTCCCTCATAGCACACTGCATGACGTATGTTCACTATCATTATTCCAGTCGGTTGAGAAAAGCAAGAAATCTCATCTTATCCCGGCACATTACAAGAAGAAAACGTGTGTCTATAATTAGATTCCTTACCACAGCCAGACCAAAAACATCCGCTATTTGGACTTTCTTTAGCTCGGTTGGTGAAAAAGAACAAAAATATCATTTTATCCCTGTACCACATGAGAAAAAAATTTTTTTTTTCTATAATTAGACTGCTTCATGATTATCTATAGTCACTACCTGGGCAAAATATCCCACGTATGGCGTATGTCCGTTTTCGTTAGCTTAGTTGGTGCGACAAAGGAAAAAAATCTCATTTTATTTTTGTACCAAACGAGATAAAACTATTTACCTATAATTATACTCATCACTACAGCCAGACAAAAAACATCTAAGATATAGCCCATCAACAACTAAACTCTCCAGGATTCAATAATTACCACAGTATTAGAACCGTGCTCCACAGAGTCTTGTAATCCTGCAAGTACTAACAGACTGACCAATTCCATTAACTTTGTTTCTTTAGTTAAGAGGTTTCTGTAAATAGACCATCGTGACCTAGTTGTTTCAATAACATCCACCTTGTGGTATTCATCTATGATAATGTTCATTTCGACCCAGAAAGGAATTCGGTCAATCCAGATCGCCAAGAAAAGAAAGCAAGGAATCCATATTTAGTACTAATATTGACAGAAGAGTGCCCAGTACTCATTAATTAATTGATTATTAGTCGCCTAGAGCATTGACTGTTGCCATTTGATCTACAAATAGACCGACTCAAAGTCAAGCCGTAGATTAGCGTTAACGTACTCAGAATGATGGAGAGAGAGAGAGAGAGGGAGAGAGAGAGAGAGAGAGAGAGAGAGGGAGAGAGTTTGGGGTTTAACCCCCACTCGACACTTACTAGATCATTTCGGGACTAACATATATGACTTTTAATCATTTGGTTGGGCGTATGGGTCTTTAGGAGTGTAAGGAAACTGACAGGCCCAGACAAAGACCATGAGGTTGGACAAGCATCCTTGTCACGTACATGTGCGGGATCGAAACCATGCCACCTGACTAAATGACAGACTTTAAGGAGTGAAATACAAATTCTTAATCCTGGGCCTTAGCGGACAGTGGAGTCGCCAAGGTATTTACACGAAGGCTTAAATTACAGACATTGGTCGCTTAGGTGTTGTTCCAGAATGCTCAGAACAAGTAATACATTTTTATTGTTGTTTTTTCATTCCAAGGTAAACTGCGACATTTAATGATATAATATGATGATACATTAAGTTCGATATCACCAAGGTGAGTTATACAGGTAGAACCATGTAGAGAATTGATTAAATAATATGTACCTGTTGACGTAAAAACAATATTTATACAGATCTGTCTCTTTTGTTTATCTTATCTTGTTCACTTTTACTGGTGTTGATTCGGTCGGAAGGAGAGAAATAGGGTTTAACGTCCACTCGACACAAACCAGGTCATTTCGTGACTAACATATGGTTTGATTTTATTTCAATATATCGCTTGCGCGTAGGGTCTTTAGCAGTGAGAGGAAACCGGAGTACCCGGAGAAAACCCACGAGGTTGGACAGGCGACCCTACTCGTTGCCACGGATTTTGAGACATAGAGGGGGAGAGAGGGGAGATAGAGAGGGAAGAATAATTGAATAAAAACTGAACCACATGTCTCGAAATGACCTAGCTTGGATCAAATGGGCGTTACCCCCTCTCTCCCTCTCTCTCTCTCTCTCTCTCTCTCTCGGAGGAGAAGGAACATGAGGTAGGCCTACAACACCAACCCTATATCTCTCCCTCTCCCTCTCTCTCTCTCTCTCTCTCTCTCTACGAGGAACATGGGGTAGACCTACAACCCACGAAGTTGATATTTCCTTATGACGTACAATTCTGCCATCACAACCACGCCATTTATAATATATACAGAGCCTCGCGTGTTGGACCCCACCCCACCCCAACCCCGACCTAATTTATGACAAATGAACACGTGAATAACACGACAAAACACAGTAGATCACTTTGTTACGGTAACCAACAACAAAGCCAATTCTTTATTATTTTGCCGGTGTTATAAAATTGACCTTTAGCCATAAATAAAGCAGATAACCTAAAATCAATCACCCCATTTTACAGCGTAGACAAGCCACTACAGTCGCAGTGGGCTGGTTGATCACAGCACCGATCGAAATGTCGGCCTGAGAAGGGAAATAGAAACTAGGACAGCCTGACCTATTTATATATAGTTAATATTTGTCACGGTGTCTTTGATCATTATAGTGAGGTGTCATTAACTTTTCACCGATTTAAAGCGAGGGGGATAGGGATCTTTAGCAGTGGGGGTGGAGAACCCGGAGAAAACCCACGAGGTTGGAAAGGGGACCATATCTACTCCTTGTCACGTACAACCGGGGAATCGAAACCACGCCAGTTGACTTAATGGCAGACCTTATGACACAAAGTGCACGTGCTAACCATTTTGACCACCCAGCCCCCGTTTGACAGATTTAAAGGGATAATAGGCTAGTTATAGACAATCAAATATAATTTTAGTGTTACCCCACAGACTTTGTGCTCTAAATGGTACACGCTATACCACAGGACCCTCTCTCACCGCACACATACCGCACACACACCGCACACAAACTACGCGCACTCCACTCTCTAATAAATGTGGTTGAAAAATTCTAAAGTCTGTTGTGTTTCTGCGCGTTAAGGATCCTTGGTAGATGGAATTCGATATAAGCGCCGCTGTCGGGCAAAATTTCCCTCACAGCACATCGTATGCCCGTCTTCATTAGCAGAACAGCAGGACATTAACGCCCATTTCAATTCTGTAATTGTTAACACCTGTTTCGTCATCTGGGAGAAAGGTGTGTTTTATAAACCAGGTGACCGATAACACCTGTACACAAACATTGGACTCCATCAAACTTTCTCTAACCACCTGACAGAAGTCGTGGTGATTCAGTGAGTTAGACGTTGACTCGCTAACCAGGACGGCTCGGGTAGGATGAAAATCGTGGTCCCATGCGTACGCAGTGGCAGTTGGAATTCGATATTGTATTACCGATGTTCCGGCAAACTTTCCGTCATAGCACACTGTATGGCATAAACCCGTCTACATTAGCCCAGACAGTGGCTCTACTACGCCCCACATCCTCTCTTCCTGCATCACTGACAAACGGAAACTACGCTGGAAAATTTCGAGGTACGTTTCTTCGATCAACACCGGATTCGAAACCCAGAACCCCGTGGTTACTCGACTCTGACCCATCATGGCTTCCTAATTAAGGACTAAAATAAGTATGGTATCTTTTATTACACCAAAAAACTCCAGCAGAATTTTTATTTCGTAAGTTATCGGTTTCTATCCTGCATGGGGGATTTGTTTTGTTGGGGGGTTTTTTTGTTTTTTTTCCATAAATTTCACAACATGTATGAAATAGATAAGCGCTTTTGAATCTGTTAAATCAAAAACAAATAAAATATGTTTCAATCATTTGAAATATGTAATGCGACCACGTGAGTTTATCTAATATGTCACGCCCTCTAACGGTAATCTACAGGATAAACTCAAAATATAAATCTTGTTGGCACGCGCTAGTGTCATGGTGTATATATATAAACCAGTGACCTCTAATATTTATCAATGTACATGTTAAAAACATTTCAGACGTTAAACATTTGTAACCTCTGTGTTTAAAACATTTTGCATCTACGGGGTTTATGCGTGATGTACTTCCGGTGTCTATTGATTGCCCGGGTTCGGCTAGACGTCACCCTCGTCATGCCGTTCTGTGGAATCTTTGATGGTGGCATATCACTAATGATTTCTCAATTGACTTTAATGTTAATTCTCGTCTCTTGGACCGACTCTAACTTTTTCCCAATTTTTTGTCGAGTAGATTGATTTCTATCATAGATGGAACAATATGTGGCATCCGCTTGCGCAAAAGCATGTATGAGGTTCATTATGGAAAACAGGTACACCAACTGGAAGTAGTGACGAGTAAACGTGCAATTTTTATATTGGATACCACACCACACAACGGACAAACATCCACACTCATTGCAAGGCCCAGCAAATACCGTATGACGAGTGTTGTAAATGCGGCAGAGTATGCATGCTAGTTTGTTAAAACCTGATGCTAATTCCTATTCGAATATGCCTAACAAGAACGACTGTCAATTTGTTTGGGTGGGACAAAATCTGAGGTCCCGTGAAACACTGGCGTGCACGCAAAATATCCCTTGGCAGTTGGAATTCGATATAAGAGCAGTGTCGCTGTCCGGGCAAAAAGTGACCCATAGCACACTATTAGTTTCGTTTCATTTTATTATATACTGGCGGCGGTGAATTCACATGAACTCAGGTGTCTGCTCGTTGTTACAACCAATGTGGATATGAGTGTTTCTACTTACGAAGATTGGTGTGATATTGACTTTAGAGTGGTTATACAACCTATGAACTCCTTGTATTACATTGTCAATAGTTATTCGATCATTGACTGATAGCGATTATATATAGACATAGATATACATATGGTTTACATACGTCCGATTCTCTAAAAATCAATAATACACGCTTATCTATAATCTCCTTGCTCCCTTTTTAAGGTGGGCTGAGGGCGATTGAACTCTATTGTCGAGTCCAGTGGCGTACTTTACATACAAACCAATATGATTTAAATATCAATCGTTTCGTTTTTTATGCTTTTGATTGTATACGCTACACATGTATCTGAATGGTTGTAGTAAAAGGTCGCTTTAGAGGTCGGTCGAACGGCTTTTGACCCTATGGCGTCGGACATTGATTAATCAATCAGCGTTGACGTTTCTAGCGGTTTACCCACAGTTCAGTGCATCGCACGACAAGACGTCGCTGTAACAGATGGTTTCATTGGCTAATCTCTCACGCCATCCAGAACTCTTCCAGATCCTAGTGTAGTAAAGACAAAAAAAAACGAAATTTTTAACTATATCTAAATTCAAATTACTTTAAGCTAGTCTTGTTTGTAGATGTTAAACTCCCCTCTCTCCCTCTCTCTCTCTCTCTCTTGCATCTACATGACTGGAAATGAAAGAGTGGCTAGTCCTTCGTATGATGCAAAAACACGTTTACACAATGGCAATTAGGTGGAAATACCGCTGCCTTTGACAAATTCTCTGAAATATACCAATCAAAATGATCGAGACTTCAAACCTTGAGGCGATGGAATGCACCTCAATGTCATGTTTACTGTGGAAAGAAAGAAAAAAAAAACATGTCGAACACTGCGTACTGATCATCGGGATAAAACAGGAATTAACTCGGGAACCAACCATCTAAAGGTCACAAAGAACTATCCCCAAGTCAACGACCTAGTCTCCACAGACAAAGAGCGTGTTAATAACTCTGTGTGCAATAATAGCCACATTTAGATGTATTTTAAATGTCATGGACCATTGAGATGATTTATTAATACTAAAGTAGACTGATGTAGTCGGTCGGCCTCCAGGACATCGTTTGATCACCAGATAACAACCAATACATATGGAACAAACAACAAACACACGCATCAGATCGATGTACGTCTGCTAAAAACACATGCTCTTAAGCTAAGGTCGAAATAAGTAGTTCTTCGGAGTCTTGATAAAGAAATGCAATAAGGTTTAACGTCCTACTGTTCTGCTCCTAAACTGTGCTAATGAAGACGGGCATACGCCATACAGTGTCGTATGAGGGAAATTTTGCCCGGGCAGCCGCATTACGGCTTACTCTTACATCGAATCCCAAGGGGATCTTTTACGTGCTCTCCAATGTATATAAGGGACCTCGGTTTGTCGTCCCATCCGAACGACTAGACAGCTGTCTTTGTCAGGCCTCCTTCCTGCACCACTGACAGGGAGAAAACACGTCGGAAAATCCCGATAAACTTTCTAGGCCAATCCATCCGAAGGACTAGATACTGCGCTGTTCCCTACCAGTCCCTTCGTTTCTGACAAGGGGATAAACAAATAACCAAACAAGTGTCGTGAACAATGTGTTTGTTTGAAATAAAAAGACTAATTGTTTTCGAGATGAGCACTCAAGCGCTTTGTTTATCACAGAAACAGGAAGTACCAAAGAACAACACTTTAAATTGATGTGTGTTAAACGACGGTTGGATCTTTTTATAAGGTCAATTTGAAGTTTTGAAAAAGCCCACAAGATGTAAACAGGGCTAACGCTAATTCCGACCCTAGCCCTAACCCTAACCATGGATCAAGAACTAACGCTTACCCTAACCCTAACCTACACTCTAACCAACAAAATGAAAATGAAATGGACTTTAACGTCCTATTGTCTAACCAACAATCACGTGCCATAACCTTATTTACGAATCAGCGACCTTAACGAAATCTTGAGCTGGCCTTAAGAAATAGATCTAGGTCTCAATGCCACATGAATACAGCAACGAGCAGTCAATTCCACCAGACATAGATATCAATTCATCTCTCTGCAACAACAGAGCGCACTTAATAACATTTTGATAGAAAGATAATATTACAATATGTTTGATCTTTTCTCATACATGGCTCAATAAATATCAAACACTATTGAAACAATGGAACGAAACAAAATGGCGCCAGACAAGATAGCTCGTGATATACAAAACAATATTGGGTTATGAATTTTCGCCTGTACTAAAGTACATTTCTCAACCAATCGAAGCTTAGTTGTGTATTTGTGTTATTTGCCTTGACGGAATCTGGAGTGGGCCTTAAGAAATAGGTCTAGCCATGTAAAAAGAGTGGAAGTATGTTCCGATGTTTTAGAAACATACATTAACCGGAAATGAAAGGGAGATTTATGTACGAATTGTGCTAATGAAAATGGGGTTTGGTTTTAGTAAAATTAATCTTGATCTGATGGATTATCGAAGGGCCTGACAAGGACAGTTGTCTAGTCGTTCGAATGGGACGAAAAATCGAGGTGTCGTATACACATTGGCGTGCACATAAAAAATCATTTGGCAGTTGGAATTCGATATAAGAGTAGGCCGTAGCGCCGCTGCCCGGGCAAAATTTCCCGCATAGCACACTGTATGGCTTATGCCCGTCTTCATTATCCCAGTTTAGGAGCAGAACAGTAGGACGTTAAACTCCATTTCATTCCATATCATTTCTGGTGGATTATTTGTGGTGTCAAAAGCTCTATTGTTATTTCGATAAACAAGCCAAATGACTTCCGGTTTTAACCAAAGTCCAGCGGCTTGGTTGCTACTTTTACTTTCATTTTTAGCTGCCTGACTAAACACAAAATCTGTTACAACTTATAACTGGCTTAATCTGTAGGCCTAACATATTCAACGAAGCCAGAAAGGTAACATATCAAAGACATCTGGAATCCCATGAAATCGTAATCTTTATTTGGTCCACACTCCGCATGATCTAGCCATCTTAAAGGGACAATAACATTCTTGCTGGCTTGGTAGCTCCAGAAAATAAATAATACCCTTATTCTAAGTACTAGATGTTTAAATGTCCTACCTGTTGTGTAAATTATCCATTACAACCTATTTTATTTGTCCAGAGGATTCGAAAATATTTTAAAATCCAAGTCACATTTGAAAAGGTTTACGTTAGACTTTTCAAATCAATTGGTTGAATTTTTCCAATTTTTTAAAATAGGTGTGTTAAGATGAAATTTATATCATCATTTAATTGGAATATTCTAAAATAATACGATTTGTTGACAAGAATAAAGATTGGGACATATTTTTGAGTTACAACAAGAGTGTTATTGGGGCTTTAATATGGTCATCCGTCTGACCCGTCTATAATTTCATTACAAAACACCGACACCATTAAATCTTCAGGTCATCAGACGGCTCCAGATACGACACAATCTGATTAAAACGCAGGTCCTATTTCGTTTCGTTTTTTATAGTTCAAAATTTCGTTTTTACTTGTCTTTACTACTCTTGGATCTGGATGATTTGTTTTATAACAGGCGTTCTTGTTGATGTGAGGAATCAACATATGAAACACTCTGGGTAAATCCCTAAAAACGTCGACGCTGATTGATTAATTAATATCTGCCGTCACAGGGTTCAACAGCTGTTGGTGTCACCCCTGGCGCGACCTCCCAGTACAACTGGTCAGATCTTCGTAATTGAAAGTATAAAAAAAACGAAACGAAATATAGATCTAGAATATAGAATGGATGCGACCGTACAGCCATGTCCCAGATGCGACATTAAAGAGAGAGAGGGAAAATGGGGTTTAACGTCCACTCGACACAAACTAGGTCATTTCGGGACTAACATATGGTTTAATTTTATTTCAATAATTCGCTTACGCGTAGGCGTCTTTAGCGGTGTGGGGGAGGGGGGACCGGAGTGCCCGAAGGAAACCCACGAGGTTGAGAAGGCGTCCCTAACTCCATGCCACATACGCTCACACCATGGATCGAAACCACAGCCGCAAGCCAGAGGTGACCGGCCAGCTAGAGGTCGAAGCGCGGCACTCTATGCTACCCAACCCCCACGACATTAAAGCCACCACACACCAGCAGTAGAGGTCATGACAAATTTACATAAATGGTCGTACATATTGAAGGACACTTTGATTTATTACATTGATAAACGACCCGTAAACATGATTTCCGTTGATAGAACATTGACATGTCTGACTTCATTACAAACTAGCCTCATTTATCTGTGTAGAACAATTACTATTCTCCTTGGTTCCTGATACTATCAGACAGACCGCGGTTCCAGATACTATAAGACAAATAATGGCTCCAGCTACTATTAGAACAACCACGGGGTCCTGATACTTTCAGACCAACCATGGTTCCAGCTACTATAATAAGACCAACCATGGTTCCAGCTATTATAAGACTAATAATGGTTACTGATACTATCAGACCAACGTGGTTCCGGTTACCATTAGACCAGCCATGGTTCCGGTTACTAAAAGACGGATCTGCACCAACTGGGCTAATGAAGACGGACATACGCCATGCAGAAATGGGGTTTAACGTCCACTCTACACAAACTAGGTCATTTCGGGACTAACATCGATTTTATTTCAATAATTTGCTTGAGCGTAGGGGTCTTTGGCAGTGGGAAGAAACCAGAGAATCCGAAAAAAACACGATGTTCGACAGGCAACCTTACTCCTTGTCCTGTACAACTGATAGAAGTACTGATTCATTGCGCATTCGACCAGACAACCCCCCCCTCCCCTCCTTCCTGACAGGTAAATCAAGGTATAGGTAACCTCGGGAATAAAGTTGGGTTGTCACCTACTTTATTTGAATCTTAGTGCAACTGTTCTGAAGCCACCTTTATAATACATGTATATTCGCCATACTGCCGACAGTCGGTTCCTGATAATCCCAGAATGTACAGATTGTTATTAAAGAGCTGTGCGCACGGTCAATGGGCTACATGAACTGTAGTACAAATTTAATATCGATTACTGTGGGGATTCTAGAAACTGATTTGTTGTTATTCCAGTCGCAAAAGTAACTCAAGCGGAATTCCAGAAAGATTTAGACTGCTTTCTTGAAGGGCAGTGTCTAATCGGGGTCTTGGGTAAAACAACCTTTGACGGGTAAACCTAGATTAGGTCATAAAGCTGCTGCCCAGGCAAATGTCCTCCAAAGCACACAGCATTAAGAATCCCCGGTTAAATCCCCATTTCTTTTGATTCCTTTGATAAAACCATTAAGTGGGAAGTATTTGTGTTATGGTACAAAAATTATAAGAAAGGTTAGTTGATCTCCTTCTCCTACTGGAGTTGGATGTTTTGGATGACGGGATGGTTAGCACGTGCGTGCTGTATCATAAAGCCTGTCATTGAAACAACTGCTTGGTTTCGAATCCATGGTTGTACGTTGACACCGCGAAGGGTCGCCTGTCCGACCTCGTTAGTTTTCTCTGGGTCCCCCATTTTCCTCATACAGCAAAATACCCATAGGCGTTGTTGTAATAAAATCAAACCATGTGTTGGTCTAGAAATGACCTAGTTTGTGTGGAATGAATGTTAAACTCTCTATTTCTCTCTCTCTCTCTCTCTCCACCCACCCTGCTGGAGTTCATCAAATTCTTGATTGATACAGGATAATTTGAAAGACTGTAATTATTGGAATGGCGGCCAACATATTATTGAAATATACAATCGATATTTTCTGCTTTTAAAATGTTATGCTTGGTGTTTTATGGCGTTTTAGTCTCTTATTCTTAGAGTGTTTTTGTAGGGTTTTTTTTTTATTAAAATACCAATCAAAGTTTTATGTCAAGTAGTTCCCCAGAAAAGTCAATTGTGGCTTTTTTTTTAAAAAAGCGGATAGAAAACCTCACTAAGGGTTTTCAGAAAAGGGTAAGCGATATTGTGGCTGTGTCTCTATTTGATATCTTTACACAATGAAAGGGTAACTATGTGCTTAGGGAGGGGTGAGGTCCGGGCATTAGTACCCGAATTTCGCAATGTTTTCCCGTATATCACCCGGCACCGTTTTAGTCATACTCCTCGGCGATGTAAAGAGTGACCTTATTAATGCTTAGATCCCACTGGGAAAATCATCGGCGATGTGGAAATAAAAGAATCCCCTCCTAGTGCTCCATATGCTCTCGATACCTCTTCTGGGACGTATGAATTGAAATTGTTCCCCCCCCCACCCACCCCGAATGGTTCTACATGGTTCACCGGGGAACATAATATTCCCAGGGCTCACCAATTTCTATCGGTTGTACATCCCCGAGTCAAAAAGTCTTCCATGAAATAGATATAAAGGCAATATGAATTTCAGTGACCGCCGTGTCCGATTTTTAGTCGCTCGGATAATCTGAGCTGGGCCAACGCCACTACCTGTCACCAGGTTTTGCGATGAGACCTAAATTACCCTAAGTTGATTCGACGGTATTTACTTTTTGTTGCTTAGTCACATGTCAACAAAAGGAAATTTATAAGTATGGAAACCTGGCTTCATCTCATATTTCATTTTTCCTTCTTGACACATATCCAGATTTAATCTCTCTAACTAGAACATGTAATTTTAAAGTCTGCCATTTTACTTCCGGTATTTAAACCTCGTTTTCGCGGAAGTAAAGTCACGTCTGCTATCGACCTAATTATTAAACCAAACAATGAGAGGAAGAATGGCTGGTTATTCAGACGTGACGAACAATAATAATATCCCAACCACATCCATCAACCATTTTCACAGACATGGCTTAAGTAGGCTTGACCTCATTCTGGAACCACGTGACCTATTGTTTCGTATCTAAATAAACCTGTACTTAATTCTAGACGACTCAGACAGAAAACAGTAGTTCATAAATAAGATGACGCTAAATATTTACAGATCTGATTAGCATTTTGTTACTATGGAGGGTGGGTCGGTAGGTGGGGCTTGAAATTGACGGGTTTTCCAGTTGTCATTAATAAAGGGTGGGGCACCCCGCTAGGGCAGCGTATGGTCTTTTGGGTGGGACGAACAACAGAGGTCCCCTATACACATAGGCGTGCACGTATAAGAGTCCTTGAAGTTTCGAATTCGAAATAAGAGTAAGCCGCAGGTCCGTTAAGATTTCCTATAGTACATTGTATAGCGTGTACCCGTCTTCTTTAGTCACCATTTCATTTTCAGTTACAGGTTTGTACTTATAAGAGTAGGCCGTAGCGCCGCTGCCCGGGCAAAATTTCCCTCATAGCACTCTGTATGGCGTATGCCCGTCTTCCATTAGCCCAGGTTAGGTGCAAAAGAGTAGGACGTTAAAGCCTATTTCATTTCATTGTACATGAAAAGGAGTTTGATTGGCTGCCTAACCTCGTGGGTTTTCGACCATGTGCTTCCCGATGGTAAAGAACCTTATAACGATTGGTCATATATAGTATTGCGTGGAGGTTAATTAATCATAAAATATCGGTTTTATTTTTTATACTTTATTGTGTCGACAGTATGGAACGTCAAATCGATTTAAGTATGTGTTATTATGCATTGCTTTATCCAGTTACTAAATGCCTCTAAAATATTATTGTAAAAGCTTAGTTTACATGCACACCAATTAATACCCAGGCGGACCTCATTTTTTGGTCTATCCGAACCACTAGACACTGTCCGTGCCAGGCCCTCTATCCAGCATCAATGACAAGGAAAACTACACAAACACCTTTCATAGTAACAAAATTTAATCAGATCTGTAAATATGTAGTGTCATCCTTTTTTCTGAGTCGTTTTTGGTCCCACCCGAAGGACAAGGCACATCCAATCCCGCCGAAGTCACCCCTGGCCAGTGTAAACCTTGCTTGACCAAGTTTTTATGGTCGGATAATATTTAATCATTAGTAACTTCCTCTAATCTTATTAGAATAGTTAATTTAATTTGGTCGCGGTGCTTTGGGGGACATATCTCACTTTCTTTCCTAATATATCAAATTTCTATTTTTAACTGTTATCACGTTCTCCCACAGGAAAGGCAATAGAATTAGGTCAGGGTGGGTAAATTGACCCATTTTCTTTTCTCTATTTCTCTAGCCCGTGTTTTCTATCTAATTATCTAAATGGAGGTTTATAGGAAGAATGGATCCCGTATTGATACATGATAAGGCCTGGCGTCACTCTCATTATACACAAACGCACGCGCGTGTTTTTCATTGACCCAATTCCAACAAACGTGACCCAATTGATTTATACGAGAGTTAAAATAGGTCACGGTCTTTTGATGATTCATATTTGGATAACTCAGATTGGTGTTGGTCACCTGGTGTCGGACACCGGTTAATGGTCATTTCGAGAACTAAGTCTGTAACGTGTACTCGATACCCTATGTAAATACGGTCCGGTCGCGTGGCTGAAATTCCATTGTTTAAAAACAACTAGTAGAAGTCAGCGATATCTACGCTTGGTACCTGTAGACTTCGGCACTGTTATCTAGTCTAAATCACCAAGACGCCAGATGGTAACCACCAATATTCAAAAAATAGATTTTTTGGTGATCTGGACTATATATATATATATATATATATATCATCCTAAGACTAAGTCATCAAGACGCCAGTTGGTACTGTCCATATCCCACCAACTGATGTCTTGGTGATCTGGACTAAATATCACCCAGGTGTTTGAATGTACTCCCTGCCCGCATTTTACACAAGGTACACATATGTAATAACATTATATGAACTCAAATATTCCATGTATGCCAAATTTATGCACAACCATATTTGGGTGAAACACGACAGTGTCGAATTTGTGATAGTATTCTATATGAATTTCCGGTGTGGTTTTTCCCCTTGTCGGTGATGCAGGATGTGAATAGGGTTAGGGCACGGGATGGTTGGTCAGATTGTGTTACATCTCATCTTGTGAGCTTGGATAAAACTTCAAATTGAACTTATAAAAAGATCCAACCGTCATTTAGCACACACCATTAAAGTGTTGTTCTTTGGTACTTCCTGTTTCTGTGATAAACAAAGCGCTTGAGTGCTCATCTCGAAAACAATTAGTCTTTCAATTTCAAACAAACACATTGTTCACGACTCTTGTTTGGTTATTTGTTTATCCCCTTGTCAGAAACGAAGGGACTGGTAGGGAACAGCGCAGTATCTAGTCCTTCGGATGGATTGACCTAGAAAGTTTATCGGGATTTTCCGACGTGTTTTCCCCTTGTCAGTGATGCAGGAAGGAGGGCCTGACAAGGTCCCGTGTACGCATTGGCGTGCACGTAAAAGATCCATTGGCAGTTGGAATTCGATTAAGAGTAGGCTAAAGAGTCGTTGCCCTTGTAAAATTTCCCTCATTAGACTAGGTTAGGAGCAGAACAGTAGGACGTTAACATCCTTTTCATTTCATTTTATTCTAGATGAATCAATAGTTACAATTCTTTTAGGTGCCACTGGTTTGTACATACTAAACTTAGGCTGCCGGTCTACAGTTAGCTCCGCTTTAGAACAGACACTTAGCTAGTTGACCGACATTTTAAGTCCCAGATCGACGATTTTGGCAAAAACCACTAAGTATACTTCGAGAATGTTGTGGAGTTCTTATTCTGCTTCCATTTAATAAAACTGAAAAAGTTTGTTTTTGTTTTTGTTTTGTTTTGTTTTTTTTTGGGGAGGGGGGGTGTCTTTGTATGGCAGCCTTGAACCGGAATAGGACCGCATTATAAAACAGTATACTAATTTTTGTATATAATGGTGGCCATTTAGGGCCGGGATCTATTCTTGAAGAATGCGCCAAATGTTGTTGGTGTGATATCGTCGGTGGTGGACACTGAATATTGACAAATGTTCAATTCGTACAAATTTTCAATTCGTCTTATCTTTGAAACTACTGAATGGGATTGGACCATATTTGGAGCTGATATTCCTGAGATTCATTGACTTTAAAGTTACATTATGGGAGATAAGATAAAGAGATGGCAGTTTTCACTATAATAGTTAAAAACTACATAGTGTAAAGATAATTTGCTGAAAATTTCAGTCAAATTGATCCACTATTAGCCGAGAAAAAAGCGTTTGAAATATTCAATAGCCTCGGTCATCATTACTCAAATCATTAATATAAACAGCATAGTCTCGATTATCCACTTGATTGATTAAATTATCAACGACCATTAAGCGGCATATAAGAATTTAATCCGCCAACATCGAAGGCTCGCCTTGACCTCAAGAGTTTATTATGGTCTGGATATGTTAATTAATGTCTAATTGATTATTTAGATAACATCTCAGACCTAAAGAAAAACCTGTAATAAGCAGATTTTACTCTTGCATAATGCTATTTTAATCATAATTTTTATACCTATGTTTCTCATGTAGACGAATGGGGTAACTCGAGCGAATTAGATCATTTTGAATCAAGTGGTTTTAGCGATTCCCAACATGTACGAGCAGAGTGTTCGCCTGTCCACCCTAGTGCGTTTCCACCTTACCGCCACTGCCAATTCTAAGGAGTGGTATTGCCTGTCCAGTCCCGTAGATATTCTCCCGGAACACCAGTTTCCTCACCACTTTCAACCCCTCTCCCTCGAATATATTCTCCCGGAACTCCAGTTTCCTAACCACTTACAACTAATCCCCCTCTCTCTCTCTCTCTCTCTCTCTCTCTCTCTCTCGTGGTCAAGTATAATGAAATGATGGTCAGACCGTCCTGATAGATATAATATTATTGATATAGATAGATATGTAAATACAGTAAACAGTAGAAGATATTTATTTATTTAACCGACTATACTAGATTGATCTAGTATGTTTACTCAGTACATATAGGTCAACATGTCTGTATATAGGTTAACCATCTGCTAACTGACCATTCACGTAGTAAACACACTTCTATCGCTAACTGACCGACCTTTGTAGTAATAAACTGACCACTCGTACGTAGTAAACAAGCTACTATAGCTAAACTTGGAACTGACTGACCAACGCGAGAAACATGGCTTACAACTAAGGACATGTTGGCCATGTGGAGAATGCGATTATGGTCATTTATAAACAGGGGCAGACTGACCATACACAGTGAATGAAATAGAGTTAAACGTCCTACTGTTCTGCTCTTACTGGGCTAATTAAGACGGGCATACGTCATACCGTGTGCTATGGGGGATACTTTGCCCAGGCAGTGGCGCTATGGCTTACTCTTATATTGAATTTCAACTGCCAAGGGATGTTTTACATGCACACCAATGTACCACTGACAAGGAGAATCCGCGCCAGACGACCCCCATGGGCAATGGAACAATAGTCGTGTACATTGTCAGAAACTGGATTTGAGAACGGAAAGAGTCTGTAGATTTATCTCCAAAAACAAGGCAATATTTTGAAAAAAAAAAAAAATATAAAAGAAATTTTTTTATCGTTGAAGCAAATCGATTACATTGCAAGCAGGGGTGGACGGATTGGTCATGTGGATATTTGCGCTGGATTGAATACAAATACTACCAAATAATAGAAAGAACAAAGCATCAAACCGTTCGGATGGAACGAAAAACAGAGAGTGTCTCACTGGACATGGCGTGGCGCATGCCCGTCTTCATCCCAAGATGCTATTTGTAGGCCAGTTGGGAAGGTTCGGAAATGGACTCCACAATGGCCGCTTTATATAAAAGATTATTAGGGGGGATAGTAATCCTTGCCCCAACCCATTCAAGGGGGGTAAGAGTAAAATAAGAGCCAAGTTCGGTTTTCTAAAAAGGGTAAGGGTTAGTGTTAGTATTCGTCCAAATACTCATTTATATAAAGCGGCCATTGTGGACTCCGGAAATTCCCGAATCTGCCCAATCGGCCTAAAATTATCATCACCCGAATTCTGTAACGGGATTGTACATAGTTTAACTTCATTTCATTTCCGATTGATTTTCAATCGATTTAAGGGAGCTTCCTTAATGTCAAGTATCCTTAAATTTGAGGTTTTCTCCTTTCTTTTAACTGAATATAGTTCACCTTGAGAATAAAGAAATACTTTAGCATTTTGCTTAATTTTAAAGATGCTCTCTCTCTCTCTCTCTCTCTCTCTCTCTCTCTCTCTCCTTCCGTTTCAAAACAGTGTTAAGTATTTGCCAATGATTGTGTCATAAAGTCCTCTTTAAACTATAAATCATTGCTGCCTGAATAGACTAATAACTTTGTAAACAGGAAGTGTTGTACTCTAACTTCCCGTTTAAAAATTGTCCAATCAGATCGTGTGTTAAATTTGAGATTATCGAACTAGAAAAATAACTGCTTAATAGAATTATTACCATGGGTTAGAAGCCAAGTTTGTGCGTGTCTGCTACTTTTGTTCAATGCGTAATCTTAATTTCACCTTTTGAATGGGTGTCCACCTGAAACGGATTCTCACCACCCCTTTTGCGCCTCTATGCCCGCTTCTGGCTCGAATCTACGCTTGTATGGGGGGGGGGTGAATGATTAACGCGTGCGTGTTGTGTCATAAGGTCTGGCCTTGAGTCAACTGGCGTGATTTCGATTCTCCCCCTGTTCTCCTGTAGAACCGCGTGGGGTTTTTTCCGGGTCCTCCGGTTTCCCCCACTCTTAAAGACCCCTACGCGCAGGCGAATTATTGAAATAAAATTGAACTATATATTTGTCCCGAAATAACCTGGCTTGTGTCGAGTAGGCGTTTAACCCCATTTATCTCACGCTTGCATGCATGCTATTATTGTCTTGTTTTTACCAACTTCCTCTATTAAAAGAATAAATGACAATGAATGATGTCTTCTGTTGCTACATAGTGAGATAATGAGGACTATCCATGCCGCTATACCGGTATAAAATGAAATTGATTAAAAACCTTCCATTAAATCTTCTGTTACTGCTCTTGTGTTGGTCGTCTTTTTACAATCAAATTAGTAATGTACTGAAACTTAGTTTAAACGTACATCACAGTAAGACCTAAATCGTTTGGATTAATTAATTAATTTCTAATAATAACTTTTAAAATATAAATTAATTAACTTATCCAAACTTTGATCAACTGTCGATGACATCTTAAGTGTCGGATTTTCACTGGATTCCAATCCAATCTACTGCTCAACGCTCATTGATGATTAAATCCAAAATTGGATAATCGAGTCTATATTTTTTTTATTGTACCGATTTTATTAATGATGATCGAGGCTAAGCCTAAAATTCAAAAGCTAATATCTCGGTTCTGAGTGGAGGAATTTGACTAAACTGTTCAACATATTCTAGCTATTTACGTTATCTATTTTTAACTACTATAGCGAGACTTGTCAACTCTTTATCTAATTTCCTCACACTGCTACACAGTCTACAGACTGGGTACCGAAAAAGGGCTAAATTTTGGATGTTTGTGTTGTGTCCAGTTCACTGACATTTAATTGGCTGGTATGTTACTCTAGACAAAATGTCCCACTTGATAGCATTATTAACCTGTTACGTGTACAGACCCATTCACGCAACCCTCCTTCCCCCTCTCGCTCTCTCTCTCTCTCTCTCTCTCTCTCGGTAGAGGAGAACTGATCCCCGTCTACCTGTATCCATTTCAAAGGCAATGATGTTGTCTCGATCCCACTAACTGACCAACGGCCGTAGATAGATAAAACTATAACCAAGAAGATCAAAGACATAAAACCACTCTCCAATATCACGTGAAGGCATATGGTCATCATTAACACTAGTTCATAACAGAGAGAAAATAATGTTCAGTAATGGGAAACAAAGAAGCCTCGGATATCATATTTACAAACATTATCGTAAAAGGCGCACATCAACAGATAGTCTCGATCATTCAGGCGCATATTCGACGTTGAATATTTAGAAGGTCTTGGATGATTGAGACTAAGTAACAGATTATTTAGTCATTCGAACACATACTAATCAGTGTAGTATTGTGACCGTATTCTCCCGCCATTCATAACAGACGTGTGGACGAGACATTAACGGTGATATGGCTTCCGCTTGGCAACGTTCTCACAATGTCGACGACCCATCATATTTGGTTGAGTGATTTGTCGGTGAACCTATCCCAAGGTTAATGCTGGCTGTAGGTAGATGGTCAAAACGAGGAGGTTGACCTCGGCAATTTTTATGGCGCTCGTAAAAACGCTGTGGGCCTATTATACCAATATATATATACACAGCAAACATTGATAGTCATGGAAACACCCTTTTATAGCCCGTAACAAGTAGGATATACAGAATGAGAGCAACATAAAATTGTTTGTTGTTATTTGTTTTGTCTCCTTCTCAGTGGTGAAGGACGGGAGGCAAGGGACAATCTGATTAAAATACAGATCCTATTTCGTTTCGTTTTTTTATAGTTCAAAATTTCGTTTCACTTGTCTTCACTACACAGGGATCTGGAATAGTAGTTATATAAGCCGTTTTTTGGTAATGTAGGCGATTAGCCAATAAAATGGTTTGATATGTGTGGCGATAGATGCATTGAACTTTGGGTAAACCACTAGAAACGTCAACGCTAATTAAAACGGAGAACGCTAGATCGGAGACGGTCCTACGCAAATTGTGACGTCATATGTGAATTGTGGGTTAGGGTAAGGGTTAGGCTTGATCATGGGTTAGGGTTAGGGCTAGCCCTGTTTACATCTCGGGACTTTGACCAAATCTACAGGTTCTAGCCCTTATCATAACCCTAACCTAACCCACAATCCTCATATGACGTCATAAGACCTGGCTCCGGTGGACGGAAAAAAATGCTTACCAATTAAAACTGGTCAGATCTTCATGTAATGTAATCGAAAGTATAAAAAAAAAAACGAAACGAAATATATATCCGTATTTTACTCAGATTGAGCGAAGGACAACGCATAGTCTTTCGGATGAGACGAAGAACATTGGCTTGCACGCTAAAGGACACCCGTGAGTAGGCTGTAGTGTCGTGTTCCGGGTAAAATGTCCATCGAGGCAGACTTCATTAGCCCAGTTTGTGCTGATAACAAGTAGGACTTTAAACCCCATTTCTTTTCTGCTGTGCGGCCGTCGTGGATTCACTTACTATCAGCATCTAGCGCGTCTTCATTATCCCAGTCGGTGCAACAGAAAAGTAAGACGTTAAACCCCATTCCATACCATGTTGATTATTTGCTGTTCACATCAATCAACACGGTGTACAGTTCTCTGATATCAACACTTGGAGAAGAAATATGTTTACAGGTCACAGCAACTGGAATACAACAACCGGGCCCGTGGCCACGGGGGGCTATTGCCTTCCCCTCAATATTTGGCCAAAAATAGTGATTTCTTAGGAGTGTTCTTAGCCGGCCACATCCTCAGCTCCTCCAAAACATTCCGTAGCCCCCCAAAACATTCCGTAGCCCCCCCCCCCCCATATTTTTCACGTTTTATCATTACAGAGCGATGTTACGAGTAAGCTTGATAATGACTGGAGAAGCCTATTCGAAACATCGCTCAGTAATAAGCAGTAATTGTATTCCATAGAATTGTGACCTGTTTACTCCAGGTCTAATACTAAATGCCATTGAAACAGTTTAGAAGTATGTTCTAAGAAACGGATACGTTTCTGGAGAGTAAATTAGTTGTGGCAGCTGTCCATGTTAACATTAAAAGAAAATAAATCCAATAATTGCTGTTATATAGATCTGCTGACAGCCAGGATGTTTTGGTCAGTAGTTAACTCTTTAAGATGAGCATTAAAACAACATTTTTTACATGTCAGCTTGTCAGTTGTTGTCCATGATATCAACACTCCAACCAAAACATATCAACATCTTGAATATACATTCTAATATCTAAGCCTTCTTTTTAATTACTCGAGAATTTTGGCGTAGCGTTATAAGTCAAGGACCCAAGTTCCATTTTATTTCAATAATTCACTTGTGCGTAGGGGTCGTTAGCAGTTAGAGGAAACCGGAGAAAACCCACGAGGTTACACAGGTGACCCTACTCCTTTTCACGTACAACAGGAGATTCAAAAACCACGAGTGTTGATCCAATGACAGACCACACGATTTCGCGCAACAAGCGTTAAACAACCATACCACCTGAAGACAAAGAAGGGCCACAGATTTCCTCCCTTTCATGAAAAAAGGGTAATTTACTTAATGGCGGGTAATGATACGGTGAGTGGAGTGAGTAGCCCGGTCAGTAAAACTATACTCCATTACTTCTCTTGTATCTCATTACAAACCTCTAATTATCTCCCGCCCAGAATACATCTATAATAAAGATAAACTTTATTACCTATCATTAGTATCTAAGGTCATTATATTGACTATTGATGAATGACAAACAGGTGCTCGCAACAAAAAAACTCTAATAAGTCTTGGATTCTACAATGGAATGTTTAACCACGGCGCCCGGGAGAATTTTTATATATATACCGCAACAAGACGTAGACTTCGAGAATTCCTGGAAGTTTTTATTCTACTTTCATTTAGTGTGTATGAAAGTTGTGAAACGGAAAAGAGCTGCATTAAAGGGACAATAACATTCTTGCTGGCCTGGAAGCTCCAGAAAATAAATAATACCCATATTCTAGGTACTGGATGTTTAAATGTCCTACCTGTTGTGTAAATTATCCATTACAACCTATTTTACTTGTCCAGAGGGTTCGAAAATATTTTAAAATCCAAGTCACATTTGAAAAGGTTTACGTTAGACTTTTCAAATCAATTGGTGGAATTTTTCCAATTTTTTAAAATTGGTGTGTTAAGGTGAAATTTATATCATCATTTAATTGGAATATTGTAAAATAATACGATTTGTTGACCAGAATGAAGATTGGGACATATTATTTAGTTACAACAAGAATGTTATTAAGGCTTTAAAAAACAGTAAATTCATTTTTGAAAATGGCGGCCTTTAAGGGCAGAGATTCATTCTCGAAGTATAAAGTAAATAGATCCCTGAGTGTAGAATGACTTTACGCCTACTCTTGATCGAATTCCATCTGTGAAAGGATCATTTACGTACATAATGCACCATCGTTTACTTTCGTCCCATCCGAATGATTAGATATTGTTCATTGTCACGCCCTCCGACTTACACCCCTGAGTAGGGGAAACCAAATACCGAGATGGAACCCGAGAGCACTAAGCTAGTAAGCCTGCCCCTTACCGAACCATCGCACCCCTCCCCTACCCGGGATCGGGCCAATTCCTTGTAACGATATATACCTTGGCTATGCCACAGCTCAGAACACTCTGTGTTAACAAAACAAAAGTTGATTTATTAATCTTTTAAATATTTATTGTACAAAAAGATGACTTACATGGCGTAGAAAATATTAATAGCAAATAATGATAATATAGTGAGTGGTATGGGTCAAATATGATATGAAAGAAACTAGCTAAATATATAAAATACTACAGTCATACTAACAGGTATGAATTCAGACATCCTCTACGATTCATTTCAGTATATTGTGATATCGGAATTCTTTGGTATTCAATAATAGGATAAAAGATCAGGTGGTAGGTTTGGTCTGTGGAGTGTTCACAAGGAATTGTGGACAACAGACGGACGGGGACTATGGTAATACACGACCACGTGTTAATGTGGGCGTGTACAGATCAGATGGCACGTAGAGGACATCCGTGTAGTATACAAAACAAACAATCTGATTAAAGCACAGATCCTATTTCGTTTCGGGTTTTTTATAGTTCAAAATTTAGTTTAATTTGTCTTTTCTACACTAGGATCTGGAAGAGTCGTTAAATTACCGGCGTTCTGATTAAAGTGTAGGATTAGCCAATGCAACGGAACTGTGGCTAAACCACTAGAAACGTCAACGCCGATTGATTAATCCATGTCTGGCGTCACAGGATCAAAAGCCGCTCGTACGACCCCTGATGCGACCTTCCAGTACAGCTGGTCAGATCGCCCTGTAGTGTAGTTCAACGAAACTATAAAAAAAAACGAAACGAAATATAGATCTGTATTAAAATTAGACTGATACAAAACAAATGTCTACCATACTCGCAAATAACGCATGGCTTCGTTTATAACTAAGTACATTGCTTATTAAGTTAATTGTCTTTGAGACATGTGACGATTGCACCAAATTATAATCATGAATGAAAAATGAAGCTTGAAGCTTTTTGATACTTATTAATATGGTGGATGAGATTTTATTTAAAATGAAACAATATTTAGAGATGTATTGGCAGTTGAAGGTTTTTATTCTAATTTCAAATGTTACTCGAGACTTTGTTAATAATCGTAACAATGGTACTTGACATTTAAAACTTCAAACATACATAACTTCTCTCAAAATAAATTAATTTGACTGAAATTGTCATACATTCATTTCCCATTATCTGTTGTTATGACAATAACAATAAGCAGATCTTTATCTACATCTTACATACTTCATCTTTGATATCGGGGATTTGAAATAAAACAACAATATTTAAAGATAGGTTATATAAGATTTGGATTAAGAACTGACCATTCTTGCTATAATAGCTTAAAAGGAGATAATGCAAAATTATTTTTTTGAAAATTCCAGTCAAATTGCTCCATTGCGAGCGAAAATATTAACCATGTATGACAAGATGTGTGTATTAGTTGAAACCATCGCACTGGTTGTTCGAAGCTCAGCCTCGCTTCACCAGTTTTAGATTAAATCAAAATATGGCTGATCCGTTCTAATCTACTTTAAGTTGATTGATCTTGTCATGTTTAACAAAAGTCTAATTAATAGTTTACATAACATTTCAGGCCTAAAGAAAGACCTACAATAATCCTTGAGTGGCATTTAGTGATTGAGCACATTAAAAAACACAACACAATTTATATGGAAAACAATCACTGGTTTATACACATACAACAAGACGTTTCGACAAGTATTCTCTTATCGTTATCGAGTACAATCGTTATCAAGTACAAGTTATTTGTACTTGATAACGATAAGAGAATACTTGTCGAAACGTCGTGTTATATGTGTATAAACCAGTGATTGTTTTCCATATAAATTGTGTTGTGTTTTTTAAGACCTACAATAGGTAGATTTAGCTCTTGCCTAAAAACGACAAACCGGTAACTAGATATATGATTTGATCGTGTGGCCTGTTTCATTCAAAGAACCATGAATTGTTTGATCTCATAACGGGGGTTCATAATCTTCACAAAATCATGGTTCATGGTCTATTAAGTTACGGGCCATGGTTTTTGTTTGCTAAGATGTTGTATCAAGGCATTTTTGTGGCCTTTGATTTATTTGTAACGATGAATATATCCTGCCAGGTGTCTGTGGGACATCTCGACTATAGACGTTTTGGTCACAGAGGTTGAAGTATATCTTGAAGTATATCATTTTGATATACAAAAGAAGTTTATCTTGTCGGAATTCAGGACCAGTTTTACTAGTAACATTTAACCGCTCCGCCCGAAACGTTAGTCCAACATTTTCAAAGATATACAGACGTTTGGTCTTCCGATTTTACACAATATAACCTTTATTGGAATGGTATTTCATTTTTTTTATGACAGGTATGTATATGATCGTATTTTTTCTTCTTCTTACCATATGAAATGATTACATTTAGTAGTTGCAATGTTTTACATTAGATACAAAATTCATATAGCTAATCATCATTCATACAACATTAAGTTTGCCACGCCTTTTAGAAGCGTGAACTATGTGATCTAAATATAGAACAAAAAGAACGAGGTTACACATAACCGCTGCAAGATCTATTTGATAAGGCCAGCTTCAAGTTTGGCCAAAGGTCACGAGCAGTAAACAGGTCTAGCGCTAACTCCAACCCTAACCTAGGACCTAGCCCCAATGCTTTCCATAACCCAAACATAGACCAATAATCACATGCCCTAACCTTATTTACATCTCAGCGACCTTGACGAAAATTGAGCTGACCTTAACAAATAGATTTAGCCACATAACCACGGTGTTTATGAATTACAAACTCTTAAACACGCTTGAAACATTATAAAGAATAACAATTATTGAACTAACCCTAACCCTAACCCTAACTCTTGTACCCTGTACTTGTTTATTATACAATAAACAGTTGTTCTAACCTTACCCCCCCCCTCCCCATCTCACCACTAAATACTGTGATTACGAATAACCTCTTCTAAAAGAAAGGTCATAAGGTAAAAATTATCATGTTATAAAGAACAAAAGGTGATAAAACTGAAGATTTCATTTCAGGCAAGTCTATATCATATTTCCACTCAAAGCATTCTACAAAACTTATCAACTTTTTATCATACAGAAACATCTATACATCCATAATACGACTAACAGACAGGCAGACTGTTATAGGACAATCTGATTAAAACACAAATTCTATTTCGTTTCGTTTTTTATAGTTTTAAAATTTTGTTTTACTTGTCTGGAAGGGTTACACTAGGACCTGGAAGGGTTGTTATGTATCCCATGTTCTGATTGGTGTGAGGGATTGTCCAATGGAACGGTCTGTTACAACGTGTTCTTGGCGCCCGGTGCATGGAACCAAGCTAAACGTTTTTTTCCATCCACCGGAGCCTGGTCTTATGACGTCATATGTGGATTGTGGGTTAGGATAAGGGTTAGGCTTGGTCCAGGGTTAGGGTTAGGGCTAGCCCTGTCTACATCTCGAGACTGTGACGAAATCTGCAGGCCACAGCCCTTATCCTAACCCACAATCCACATATGACGTCATAAGACCAGGCTCCGGTGGACGGAAAAAAACGCTTACCCTTAATCAAATGTCTGATCCCTGACACGACCTTCGACTACAACTGGTCAGATCTTCAGGTAGTAGGGGTCATAGAAAGTATTGAAAAAGAAACGAAACGAAATACAGATCTGTATTTTAATCAGATTGGGAAGAAAAGCCAAGATGCAGATATCAAGCAGAACCATTCATTAAAAAAACTTCTAACAATACGAAACGATATGTAATAATTGCCGATCAGTCGGCATTTCTCGATATATTCCGGTATTTTCCGTGTTTTCATACTATTGATTGGTCCCTCTTCGTTTGGAATCAAGAAGGACTGGAATCGGCTTGATAAATTAAATTGATAGATAATCGATAGACAGTTATTGATAATATGTTAATAAAGAACCGGGGAATCACCGAATGATCTATCAATGCCAGTTAGATAACGCCTCTTTGTCATATTCCATCTTCCCAAGAGAGTATTAAACACTCACCATACATGCTTTGGGATGATGAATCGGAGGCGGGGTAAATGCATACTAACTGTTGTCTTCGCGATTTGATTTACAAATCGCAATTTGTTAACATTCTAAAACAGCAAACAATACAATATTTGTTAATCAAAATGTGAATCGAATTCTACTTTCGTTTTAGATACAGTATTAAAATATACATTTCTCCTTCACGTGAAATTCGGTACATAGGTTAATTTCGAATCGTGTGATATTTATGGTAATCATAGGATTACGAATTTAAAATATTGCTGTTTATTAGGAATAACAGGACTAATAAAGACCTTATCTAGAAATTACCCTTAATACTAAACGATTCGGTATAATATCATAAAGTTTCGAACGCAATTATTATTTATTTTCGAGTTCAATATTTTTTATTTTCGAACTCAATATTATTTATGTTCGAACTCAATATTATTTATTTTCGAACTCAATATTATATATTTTCGAACGTAGCCTAATATTATATCTTTTCGAACGTAATATTATATATTTTCGAACCCAGTATTATTTAGTTTACAAATATCATTATTCGTATTGATCCTTAATATTTCATGAGGTATATTTTTGTTTATATAACTTTCAGCAAAAACAGTTGATAGAAATTTGGGAGTTTATCATCTGTAACATTAAAACATAACAACATCAACAATAGTCAATATACATTCATTATTATTTAAATGCTCAACCATTACCGGTACTATATAAATAATTAAAATTCATACGCAACAAATTCTATGTCATTTTTTTCCAGTATTTAACGCAATCATTTATGCGCAATGAAGTTGAAATCACCGGGTTTGTCTAAAAAAGAAGTACCATTCATAGCTATTATATTTTCAATCTAATTAACAGAGATCCTATTTCGTTTCGTTTTTTCATAGTTCAAAATTTCGTTTTACTTGTCTTATTTTCAGCTTTCTGGTTGAAGTGAGGGATTAGCCAATGAAACGGCCTGTTATGGTGAGCCTTTGGCGTGCTATGCACTAGAAAGATCGACGCTGATTGACCAATCAATGACTAACGTCACAGTGCCAAAAGCCGCTCGTATGACCACTGACTTGAACTTCCAGTGCAACCGGTCAGATCTGCATGTAGTGTAGGCTATTGAAAGTATGAAAAAACCAAACGAAATATAGATCTGTATTTTAATAAAATTGTTTCATTTTATCAAAAGCGCGACGTTTTTGGTCGTTCAGTATAATTTCATCAGCAAAACTATCCAAGGAAATTGTAAATCTAAGACATTCCGTTTTCAGATTTAATGTAATAGAATTAAAGATGGTAAAATTATGATTAAGTAGAATCTCTTTTTTAAAAAAAGATAAAATTTCTGAAATATTTCCTTTGTGAACATTTCCTTTCATCAGAATAGGTAAACTGGTCGAAGCGTGGAAGCACAAGATAAAAAAAAATCTGTTTAAGTAATTCAAAAAAGTCTTGAAAATCCAGATGTTATGTATGATATTATCTGTGTTCTATCGACCTCCCAGTGACTTTTACCCGGAATTAAAGGATATTCGAACTGAACTTTTTGCTA
Organism: Patella caerulea; assembly: GCA_036850965.1. Lineage (NCBI taxonomy): Eukaryota > Metazoa > Mollusca > Gastropoda > Patellidae > Patella > Patella caerulea. The sequence continues at coordinate 30,948,974 of JAZGQO010000015.1, read as the reverse complement.
TGCTCACGAGACGTTGTCGATTCGGGCTCGAAATCAGACTCTTGCTTCGTATTTGGATCGAATCGGATTGCAGTTATCCAAATATTTTCGTTTCGGTTAATATTCGGTGTCAAATGGTTTCGGAACCGTTCGGAGTAACCAATGACACGGTTTAATTCTAACGAAAAGTGATTTCCCGCCAAAATATATTTTATTGTCAAGAGTTTTGTCTGTTGTTTCACAATCTGATTAAAACACAGATCCTATTTCGTTTCGTTTTCTATAGTTCAAAAATTTCGTTTTAGTTGTCTTCACAACACTAGGATCTGGAAGAATTGTTATATAACAGGCATTCTAGTTGATGTGGGGAATCAACCAATGATACAGTCTGTTACGGCAAGTTATTGGTGTGCCCTGCACGGAACTATGTTTAAACCACTAAAAACGTCAATCCTGATTGATTAATCAATGTCTGACGTCATGGGTCAAAAGCCGCTCGCATGACCGCTAACGCGACCTCCAAAACTAACTGGCCAGACCTTTATGTTGTGTAGAACATGGAATGTATAAAACGAAACGAATTATCGATCTGTATTTGAATCAGATTGTTTGGTCTCTTTCCATATTTTATTATTTTCTATCCACTTACTTTTAAATATTTTATTCCCATCAATTTATGAAATTGTTTCTAGTTCACAATTCGATGAAACATAATTGCTGCTTATTAATGAGCGACGTTTCGACTTGGCTTCTCTAGTCATGATCAAAGAATGTCGTTCAGTAGTAAGCAATAATTGTATTCCATCATTGCTTGATATAAACTCGAGAAGCCTAGTTGATACGTTGCTTCAGTAATTGTTTCCCATTTGTTTTCCATAGAATTGTGACTTATGTGCAATTCATTAAAGATGGCTTTGATGCTGTACATATGACATTAAACCAGATGAAAATCTAATCAATAAAGAAGTCAGGGACAAAGATATAAAAGTAGAAAAACAGACATCTATAAGAAAATACATCAAAGATTGAACATAAAAAGATGAATGGGTTTAAAGAAAACAGTTATGGTAGGTATACCAGGATAACTAGTCTGTTTGTCAAATTGTAACGTTTATCATCGTGTCGTGTTTTGGTGAATTATCCGAGAGAAATTGGTTTAACGTCCACTCGACACGAACCAGGTTATTTGTGTAGCGAGGGGAAACAGGAGGACCTCGAGAAAACCCATGAGTTTGCAGGCTCCTCGACTCATTGCCACGTACAACCGGGGAATCGAAACTACGGTAGTTGACCGAGTGACAGACCATATGATACAAATCACGCGCGTTAAACATTTGGCAATCCAATCCATCGGAAATTACCAGGGTCGGATTTATCAATGAGCATTGATATCTACGGGCCTACTGATGGGTTTTACCGAATGCCCACGTGGACACGTGACTTGCAGCTTGAGTGGGTATTATCAAGTCGGAAACTTGCAATAAGGCCCGCTTTCAATGTACGTGTTTCCGCGAGCGATTGTTTCTGTTCCCGCTAAAAAGTTTAGGGTACCTCACGTAAATCACGTCATAAGCGACGATTTCTCTTTACTGCATCGAGCCGAACAATGTTCACATTTATTCGCCGCCTTTTTACGATAACATGTCAAAAGACCCTGCCACTTGCTGGCTAAATTTGCAGCAACAAGAACGGTTGATTGACTTAATGGAAAAGAACCGATTTTTGTACGCCAGAAGATAACACCCGTATTGGAACGCTTATGGTTATCTTGGCGCGCTCTGACACCATTATCCTTCGGCGTAGCAGCGCAGTAAGGATGCCAACCAGGTCTGACGGGGGTATAAAGTCAATGGATTAGTTGTAGCCCTGGACACGATGGCCAGCTCAATCACAGACGTTCGACGACCTAGCAATGTTTGAAATGCCAGTTAAATTAGCATGTCGGAAGTTATTAGCGGGATTAATGGGGCCGAGAGGTCAATAACTTACAACCTCGACTACGATGACTAAGGGAAAATCTGCTAAAAAGCACCATCAATAACTTAGAAAGATCGTTGTGTCGACTCAAGTGTGCTTACTCCAAAATAGCAATCAGATTTTACTCTCGTTATTTGAGTCGGGATTCCTCTGATTAGCTTTCGTTCAAAACTTGGCATATTACGGTGCTATATTCTACACCAAAGAGTTAGACTTCATGCCACGTTTTATTAATTGGACCAAATTTCATTTTAGTTTTAGAGAAGCTAAATGACAAAGGAGCACGGATTCAGTTCTTGTCACAAAGTCCAACAAACACTAGATAATGTCCATGCATGGATTCAATGAGATTTTAGAAAGGGCCTTCCAATAGATTTTCATGGACAACAAATTGCGAGAGAGAGAGAGAGAGAGAGAGAGAGAGAGAGAGAGAGATGGGGTTTTAACGTCCAGTCAACACAAACTAGGTCATTTTGGGACTAACATATGGTTTAATTTTATTTCAATAATTCGCTTCGCGTAGGGGTTTTAGCAGTGGGAGGAAACCGGAGTGCCCGGGGGAAACCCACGAGGTTGAGAAGGCGCCCCTATCTCCATGTCACATACGCTCACACCAGGGCTCGAAACCACAACCGCAATTGTTGGCGGGGTTATTACATAAGCTAAGCAGCACAGATCCATGAAATCTCAATCCCAGATAAATGCTGAACGGAATTGATATTCATATTAGAGATTCATCTTTCACGGTGTTATAGTTTGTAAATGGCGCATCTGGTGTTTGAAGAAATCTGCATCCTTCTGAAGGAAATATTGCTTTATGGATAAGCAATCTGTGCAAAGAGAAGCAAACATTCCCTAGTGGCTCTTTGATATACCGATCGTTTATCATTAGTATAAATAAATCATATCGAATGTTGAGTCAACACGAAGAAACATTTACATACACGCCGGGTCTCGACCCGTCCATAAATCATGAAATGGGCCAACTGCTAGACATTCCCTTCACAATGGTCGGCATAAATATGTTCACAGAATGACCAAAATGTTTGGTCAATAAGATGAAACATTGATGGAAAGACGCAGAACTCGACTGGTTGTTCATAAATCACAAAATGGCCGAGGATTGTCTGAACATGAACATTAGTATTTATGAGCCGATTGGACACTACTAGCTTTTGTCCCATGTTGGTTATTGGAGGTATCAACCACCTGGCGGATTCTATCCTTTATTAATAGAATATGTAGTAGAGCTTTCAATCAAATCTTTTCAGTCACCCCCCCCCCATATTTCTTTGATGGGGGGTGGATGGGATAGTCTGAAATTCGATTTCAGAATCACCAACAAATATATAATCTTTGAGAGGCATTTAGTTAACTGGATAGAGCAATAAACTAAAACTGACATACTTATGGAAAAACAGCTACTTATTCATTTGAGCGACGTGGCTATTTCTCAAATGAATGGGAAGTGGTGAGAAATGACTTAGAACAGGTAATCACACACTGCCTTTTACACAACACCTGCCATAACTTATTTCAAATTTGAACCAGCACTAAAATCTCAGCAGTTGGGTGCTACTGAGTAAAATTTGAATGCTCCTACTCGGCTGATGAAGATAGGCATACACCACATAGTGAGCTATGAGAGAAATTTTGCCCGGGCAGTGGCACTATGGCCTACTCTTACATCGAATTCCAAGTGCCAAGGCATCTTTTACGCGCAAGTATGGCAGTGTACACACAAGGCCTCTGTTTTTCAACCCATGTGAACGAACTGTCCTTGTCAAGCCCTGCCCTTCGCTACTATAGGGGAAACAATGTTGGAAAAGCCACTTAAGCAATTTTCACACTGCGATCAAACCAGCGCCACCGTCTCTCCTAAACTAACTCTGATCCTATTATCAACTCTCCCAATAATATCCATTCTTATGCTCTATATTACTTTAAAAAATGAAACTTGGCCAATGAAGGCAGGCATATTGCATACAGTATGCTATGAGGGAAATTTGGTCTGGACAGTGAAGCTACAGCCTACTCATATGTTGAATTCCAACTGCAAAAGGGTTCATTTACGTCCACGCCAATATGCTATGTTGAATTCCAACAGCAAAATGGTTCTTTTATATGCACGGAACCTCGGTTTTTCATCCCATTCTAACAATTTTTACGAACTGAAAATTCTACCCAACCCCATCTCCTCCCTGAGTGTACATCAACAGAAACAGATAAATTATAAAAAGGGACTAAAAAAGCAAATAAAGTCCATTGAAAAGCAACAAAATATAACAGAGAAAAATAAAATTATTGTGAAAATTGTTTTAATGAGATTCAATGTCAGATATGTACAATATTGAAATCATGTGATTGTTTTAATGTACCCAGGTATGACCAGGAATTTATGATAAAAAGGTTTCAGTCATGCACAGGCTTAAAATATCAGATGACAGAACAGATACCCATAATAATAGTAATAATAATAATTAATAATAATTTTAACACATTCATAGACAAATAACATGACTAGATTCCAAATACAAAATCTGGAACAATCTAAAACCATGGAGATTTTACAACCAGTTCTTGATAGAAGCCATTTGGTGTCAAGGTGACCTTCAACCTTGGTAATTGATATATTTCCAAAGTGATCTTAACTATGTTGTTTCCAAGGTGACCTTCACCTTTAAGATAACCTTGGAAAATAATGTTTTCAAAGTGATCTTAACAATGTTGTTTCCAAGGAGACCACCTATATAATGGTATTGTTGTCAATAGAGATGATCTTGATTAACTGACCTACATAGATTTAACCTTTGAACAGGTTTAATTTATTTAAGAGTGGAACTGGTTGTAAGAACATTATCTATTATTCACTACAGCTATATATACATATAGACATTATTTCATAACTGCCCAGGCCTACTGATTCTACAAATCATATTTTCAGATACTCATATACAGACACTGGGTAATAATATATTTGAGGTATTCAACTGTTTTGATCTTTGGAGATGTCTTAAGAGTGAAGTCCTAGTTGGTAGGATTCTATAAGAGTGAATATGAGAAACGTTGGGAAATATTCATAATTCACAAACAAACAATATTAAACCCTTGGAGCACTTAACCACGAAAACAGAAATAAAAACATCATATTGATTGTTAAATTTCATTGGTGAAAAGATCAAATCTGAGGAATGGATATTTCCACCCTTAACCAATAAACTCACAGATCTTTCAAATATTTCTGTTGGCGTTTTTTCTTCTTCATATAACTTGTCCATAGACTTAGATTGTTATTAAAAGGCCTAAATAGACCTTGGCCATTAAAACGTTCTTTTACAAATTTTTTCCTGCATTTAAAATGTGATAACTCTAATGCATCTGGGTTGCTGATATAGCAATGTTTTATGGCTTAGTGATTTAGTCTATGTTGAACATTAATTTAAGGCAGTGTTCCGATTATAGGCTAATATTTCTGATAATGAAATAAGAAAGATAAAAAGTTTCCAAGCAATGATGAAACAATGTCAACAGCAATCAGCGACAATCAACAGAGATTCCGTCACAAAATGACAAAGTGACAGAATTAGTTGAAAATATCCGACTGCATCTTTTTCCCTAAAAACATGCATTATATAATATCCGATATACTAATAATATATATATAATAATGAATAACACATAAACAATAGCAACAAACAGGTTTTCTGTAGATGCTATCCCAGTCATCGCTATCTACCTTTGTAAATGGCAGATATAGAATCACGAATTTGTATCAGGGCAATCTGACAGGATGGGATAGGACTGTCAATCTTAAATCCTATAGCACTCCATCATTAATCGATTGGTTGATGACTGGGATAGATTCCACATCTCACCCAACAAACAGGAGAAACCTTAAATCCTATCCCGCCCCTCAGAATCTACATGTAGTCAGTTAGTCAATAATCTGGATGACTAGGATAGGATCTAGATTACACCCAACAATGGATTACAGTCAGAATAAGTTACTTATAATACACTAAACTTTCATATCATTCACAAATGGTCATTTATAAACAAGAACGGCAAAATAACATTACATAGGACTTTAGTAGACTATTTATTTACATACAAATGGTTCATTTCATGGTGTATTCAGATTCATACCAAAATCTACTCAAATAGTGGTTTTGACCCAAACTTTAAAATTTCGTGTATATATACATTTATTAACATTACCCCAAAATGTAAAAAGAAAATCTTTTAGGATACTGCAAAAATTATTAATTCAGGTGACCATTGGCCAGTCTTTAAATAAAAATAATAGTGATCTAAAGATCATTTAATTTGTTCTATGAATAAATTATCTTTTCCTTTCTAAAAATTATACATTAATCAGCCCAAAATCAATGTGGAAAGATACCTTTGAATTCATTGTGTCAGTCCCAATAATTTACAAAACAAGATTTAACACTCTCATATTATAGGTTACACAGTCAACAAGAAATAAATTAAGTATTTATAAATAAGATTTGTGGAATATTATATTTCATCGTAGTTATTTATAAATATTTTTTTTTAAAACATTTTATCTTTTTATATAGCAAAGATGGAAATAAAAATAAGGAATAAGGGGTCAATCAAGAGACTATGATCCCTTTAAAATAAATTAAGGACAACATACATTCTGGCATGATTGATGAATTGTCCAAAATCTATTCACAGAAAACTATTCATATATACCTCATGCTACACACCCAAAGAATAAAAAATGAACAAAAAATAATTAAAAAATATTTAAAGAATTGAGACTATTATATAAAAGGGTGTTATTTAATATTTCATTATGATAATATTACTAAGAAGTAATATATTATGGAAGTAATGAATAAATAACTATACAGTTTATTTTATAAGGATGCTACATGCAATTCTTTGGAAAGGTTTGGTTGTAAACTTGGATAAAGAAAAACTAATGCTTAATTTGAAATGAGAGGAAGCTTTCTGTTTACTAGTGATTTTTGTTGATATGTAAATCATTCCATGGCAGAAATGGGAGCTTGGTCAAGATTACAAAATAAGTAGTAGGTCTTCACATTGTGTAATCCATTTGGGTTAACAAACTGTCAGGAGACGTTTCAGGGTGTAATGGATGAACAATGCTAATATCAATATCTCATGGATCTGAATGCGATATAAATAGGAACAGCTATTTTAGATTTCAACAGTATAATAAACATGACTGAAAGAGGGAAATATACACAAATTCATAATAAATAAGTAGTGCAAAAAATATATGCTTGCAAATTTTTGTACAATATTTTGTGGTGACTTTATTTATAAATATACAAATCCATATATAGCATGTGTATTGGAAGAGTTAATACTTTGACTGTATTTTTGTCATTTTGGTTGATTTATAATCAAGACCTTGGGTCTGCTTAATATTGAGAACAACCAATGAAATGTTATGCACATAAATTATTACAATACAACAAAAATCCTCCTTTGAAGGTTTTCTGAAGCAAGACCTGTGCTTACTGACTTGAAGGCTATAAACTGATCACCCAAAAGTCTGTAAAAATATTTTAACCCTAATTTGTTATGATGTTATCTGAATGTTATGTACATGTATATTTTCTCAAACCTGGATTTTAATAATATCAAATATGACATCACAAACCTTCAAAAATACCATCACAAAACACTTCATTATTCACTTGAATGTATAAAAACATCTCTTTCAATTTGATTGTACATTTACTCTTAACTTTTAAATTAAAAAAAACCCACTGAACAACCTAACCGATATTCAACTATTTAGAGTTTAGATGTCTAGACTGTATACAACTAAATTCTATGAGAAAGAAAAAAAATAATTAAAAATTCAATGACTTATTTTCATGCATATTCACTGAGTATTTTCTTTGTTTTAATTCATTGTTGAATGAAGGTGTTTTGGTAGTTCCCGTATTATAATTCAAGGATGTAGATATTCTGCATACAAAATGACCTGAATATTAAGTTGTATCAATGGCCTTTTAGCAATAGAACTGGAAATACATAATTTTAGGGAATACAATTACATGAAGTAAGTTATACATCAGTGAGGTTTCTCTGCCTGTCTGGTCCTTTTTAAGCAATGACCTGAATATTTATAAGGATAAATTTCCTATTTTAATCTTGGGAGTGAGATATCTACTCAATATTACAGGATCCATTGCTGATGGACAGCACATTGAGTTGTTTTCAGGCACACTGTATTAATGCATTCTTACATGTACATTTCAATAAACCTGCTGGATTTCAGATTCAGAGTAAATGTACCAAGCATGAACGTAGTGCCAATTCAGCAATTATCTCTTAGATAAAATGCTAACAAATTTTCAACCATTATTACAAGTATATTTCTATAAACCCATTGGTTTGCAGATTCAAAGAACATGTACAAAGGATGAAGAGTGCTGATTCAGCAATTAGCTCATAGATAAAATAATAACAAATTTCCAACGATTTTTAAAATAATTTCCTCAGCTCAAAAAATGGTATCTACATCCTTGATTATTGTCTGATGTTGAACTGGAGATGAATTAAGGCAGGTTATTAATTTCTTTATAAGCAGTTGAAGTTTTATTTTCATTTAATATGAAATTTAGGCATCTTTTGATTAAAGGCAAATTAATTATAAATGTTAAGTTACATGGTGTTCCATGAATGAAATAATAATTCTAGGCTTACTGTTGCTAAAACAACCCTTTTTGACATAAAATGACCTTCATTATTGCATTCAAGGACATTTGTCAAATCAATAATTCAGCCGTCAGCTAGAATATGCAAATGAGGAAACCAGTTTAAACATTCTAATTCATGTAGTAAAGAACTTTTCACCACCATTCAGTTGTTGCATGCTAATCAGTGACAAGACCTGGTGATCATTTCAGCATTTCGATGTTATTGCAAAAAAATTGCATTGACAATATTTGCTTGCAAGTACGGTACAGAAAGAGATTGAATTTGCATCACTTAAAATAAATAGTATGTTTGGTAAATAAAAAAAATATGTTTGGAATTAAAGCAGTAAGTTCATTGCTTTTGGATGAGAATGATGCTCATGCAGTTTGAATTTGCGTTCTTTTTCATGGTCCTGAAAGGTGTGGAAAAGGACAGAGAAATGAATGACCTGGCAAAATGACACTGCTTGTATATTATCAAATGACTGCATAGTCAGTTTTATGAGAAATATGATAAATGAATAAGATGTGATATTTAAAATTTAAAAAATCCATTTTTGGCAGAGCATATTAGATTTGTTTAGATAGGATGATAGATAAACGGCTTTGAGATCAATTTAAAAGCATGGGAATTTGCTGGATCATGCAGGATGATAAATAGGCTTCCGTTCATTGTATAACTTAGGCTCTTTGAAATTTTTCCAGACATTTTATACGTCGCCATATTTAATTATGACTTAACTCCCAAATCTTAATTTAAAGTAATTGAAATTCTATATTTAAATTTTAGGGTGGTAAACTGTTCAATTTTGAAGACGGTCTGATGTTCACTGATCAAAACGATCCATGAATCAGAGCCCTGTTACAATGAGAGGTTCGATAACATACTTCTAAAAATGATATATTTTTCACAAGAAACTGTAACTGGAATTAGGTATGAGATAAAATCGACTGGAAACGTGTAAAAAAAAAAGAAAAGAATAGAAATCTTCACTGAAATATTCCATTTAATGGAACAGATCAGAGAGATATACCACAAAGAAACCAGGTACACACACAAACAAATCTCAGTTATGCATATTTTCAAATCAATGGCTAAGAAATGTTGATTTTTTTTTTTCTGGCTCATTCTCCCTTTTCTTGGGTGATAATAACTACAGGAGTATTCGTAAAAAATGAATTTCACAACCATTGAAGAGCCTACCTCCATATTTGATGTACTTTATATATCCTCAGAGTTGCATCCATCAATTGATTTTAAAGAACGGACAAGAGCAACAATGATTAGTTGAGCAATAAAACAAATAAACTCCAAGATTTATAAATAAAAAATATCCTATCGGTAATTCCTCACGATATAAAAAAACACACACAGAGGGGGAGATAATTCAAGCATACATCATTCATAGATCGATGGTTTTGTAAGTCACTGATGTAACGTGAAAATGGCAGGTTAAAAAAATCGTCACTTTGTGATAATATTGTCTTGTATCAGTTTTTGGAAGGAAAACCTGAGTTATGCTTATAGGTTATAATTTAAACTTTGTCTCGTAATACGTTAATAATATGTTATATAAATTAATCCACACTCCTTTTTCGCTTGTTTTCTGTCTTGTTTAAATATACTCCGAATTTGATTCAACACTCCATTGCCAACGCATGTGTCGTAAATCCAGTTGAGAATTTATTGTCTGGCATCGTGGGTAAATTGTCTAATGAATATGCACTACTTGAGTCTTCATCTTGTGGCTTTGAATCAAAGTCATTATCGTCACCATTATCGTTATCGTGTTCGTTATATCCAGAACTACTCGCGTTGCTCTCGGTTTCCACCGACTGACTTCGATGCATTTCTGTACTGTGCTTATTTTTGTCAGGATTACAAGACAAACACGGCCGCAGTAATTTGGGGTCAAGCAACACTTCCCCATTCAGGCCCTTGAATATAATTCCGCAGCAGACCTGAGTTCTGGAAAAGAGAAAATGAAGATTGTCAAAATCAAGCGTCGAGTTTCCAGAATAAATATAAATTTGGGATAAGAGAAAAGTTATGTAGGTATACATTACAACAAATGACATGTGTTTTTTCAATAAGAATTTGGGTTCACCCTGGGAGCTTTCTCTGGAACGCACATTATTTAAATCCGAATATATACAATATCAGTTTCAAAATGACCTAGTTTGTATTGTCTGATCAATTGTTCAAGGTCTATATAAGTGGGAGGTAACAAAAATACCCTGAGAAAACCAACAAATTAGGCAAGTGACCCAAATCCTTGGCATATATTCCCCTCAAGGTCACAAGATGTAGACATGGTTAGGGCACATGATTGTGGATTGTGGGTTAGCATAGGGCTAGGTCTTAGCCCTCTTTACATCTCGTGACTTTAAGGACATTATGCATTTGACCTTTAATCCCTGATCTGACCCCTGATCTGACCTGACAGAGAGAGAGAGAAAGAGAGAGATATTAACATCCACTTGGCACAAATAAAGTCATTTCGGGACTAACATATGGTTCATTATTATTTGCTTAATTCGCTTGCGTGTAGGGGAATTTAACAATGAGAGGTATCTGGAGGACCAGGAAAAAATCCATGAGGTTAGACAAGCGACCCTACTCCTTGTCACATAAACAGCCAAATCGAACCCATGCCAGTGGACTCAATGATAGTCCTTATGATACAAGGTGCTAACAATTCGACCATCGACCCCACCCCAACCCTACAACACAGGAATCAGACCAGTCTTTTAAATAATATATGGACTTACTTCTTCCAATAGGTGAGATCTAAGAAGGAACTGACATATTGAGATCCTGATCGTTTTCTGGGACGACTAACTTCTCGAGCTGGAACATCTTCTGTGTCCGATTCATCACTTAAACTTTGTGATCGTTTCTGTCGGAAAGTTTCAGTTCCATCTATGCTGTTCTCGTTTCCTGAAAAAATGAAATATCAAAACCATTCAATGTTGTTCTTTCTTGTGTATTTCAATCTATTTGTAAAGATTTATATACCTGTGTCAATAGTGCAGGATAAAGGGACTGGCAAGTAAAAGAGCCTTTGACATTTGACAGGAAAGGTGGAAATGAAATGGTGATTAATATTCTACTGTTCTGCTCCGACCAGGCTAATGAAAACGGCATACGCCATGTTGTGTGCTATGAGGAACATTTTGTCCGGGCAGTGGCGCTACAGCCTCTTACACAGAATTCCAACTGCCAAATATGTACACAGGACCATGGTTTTTCTGTCTCATCTGAACGACATGACAGCTGTCTTTGTAAAGCCCTCCTTTCTGCATCACTGACGAGGGGAAACCACGCTGGAAAATCCTGATGAACTTACTTGGCCAACACCAGTAGCGAACCTGCGACCTCCAGGCTAGCTAGTCAGCATCTTACTCACTTAGCTACCGTGGCTCCCAAGAAAAGGTGGAAATTTTGATGTTTTCGGGACAAAATTCCCCTTGTGTGCATGGCGTATGAACGTTTTCATTAGCCCAGTCAGAGCAGTAGGACGTTTAAACCCTTTCCATTCCATTTCATATCAAGTACAATGATTTTTAAATACAAATATCAAATTTTGACTTTAATTAGCCAAAGGCTAGAAATTCTGACTTAAATTTATTTTCTGATCCCGCTGAGTGTAATCACAAGTAATTAATCTTTTTATTTCAGGCCTAAGAAAGTGATCATGAATTGTTCCAACAAGTAGAATTTAAAAAATGATGTTTCTTTGTGTAAATATATGTGTTAGATATTTGGGATATTGTTAGTAGTAGTACACACTGACCTAAATGTAATAAAGTATTTCACAAAATGACCGTAAATATATCGCATGAATTAAGTAATTTATCGATAGCCCATTACTATTAAACTGACAATAAAAGGTTTAGTGATTTTCTATATAAAAACAGCTGCTACTAACTACAGCCCTTTACTAATAGCTGACCTAATATTCTACAATCTTGTTTCAAACAAAAAGGGGTCAAAATACTTGGAAAGTAGGTCAGGTCAGGTCAGGTTATCTCATGGACTCTTCAATTATCCTCTTCTCTTATCAGAACAGACTAACAAATAACAGCATTTGAGGAAAATGTTGAATATTAACACAAATTTTCTGATGTCTGATCAAATTAATAAACTTAATTTATACAACACACTGCAGTGGCACCATTGTGTTAGTCAGCAAAAATCATGTCTGTTCCCGTGTCTTTAAGTTAACCTACGATTTTGATCCAATGACCTAGTGCAGTCTTTGTCTAAAAGATGTTTAACATTATGGGTTCTAAATTTTTGGTTGGTTTGGATCTATCTTAATACAAAAAGAAAAAAAAATATCTGCTTTAAAAATAGCTCCTGACATTGCCTTATTTTATTTTATTGAAAACAAAAAAAAAGGAAGAAAAAAGAGTAAAGTCCAAAATCAAAATTTTTGGAATGCTTGGTTGGTAAAATATGAGTCATATAAAAATAAATGAGGTGTATCCTCTTTACTTTATCAGGGTTTACACTGCTTTCCACTTGCTTTATATGGTTATATGGGTCAAAGCACATACAATTTTTGTACCAAGTGGATGGCCTTTGACCTAAAAAGGCATGCTTCCAGATGTCTGGTCTGTGCCGGCAAGTTGGTAGATAAGTACTAGCAGGGTGTATATAACATGTAGGTGTGGGCTAGTTCATGTATCAGAGAGAGATTGGACCAATCACGGTGAGCACTATAAGTGAGAACGAGATATATAACATTACATAGTAAATAAAGGCCAAGTGTACTTGACACGAGTCTATTTCAACACTGGCTTGGTTATATATGGAACACCAAGCTTTAATATAGTACCTGCATGCTATTCCAATAAATATATTACCTGTAGTTACATAGAGAGAAATGGAGTTTAATTGTCCACTAGACACAAACGTCATATTGGGACTAACGTGTAGTTAGATTTTATTTCAATAATTTAGAAAAAGAAAGAGAGAAATGGGGTTTAACGTCCACTCGACACAAACTATGTCATTTCTGGACTAACATATGGCTCAATTCTATTTCAATGATTTGCTTGCACATATGGGCTTTTGTTTGAGTTGGAAAGAGAGAGAATGGGGTCTTAACGTCAACTTGACACAAACTAGGTCATTTTGGGACTAACACATGGTTCAATTTCATTTTAATAATTTGCTTGTGCGTTGGTGTCTTAAGTATAAATAGGAAAACAGAGGACCCAAAGAAAACCCACGAGGTTGGAAAGGCCATAAATGATTATAACAAATGCAAGATATTTTTTTTTTTCCTTCTATGGATTATTGCTATTATTTTCCTTAACACCTGATATTACTTATTTGTAGTTGACTTACGTTAAGAGAGTAGCCTAAACGGTAGTCTGAAGATATGGGATAATTTCCTGTAGTTTTTGTCAATAGAAAGTATGTCATTGGGTCATGCTAGTTTTAGACAAAAATATGTTTGGAATTCAGCCCATCTGATAGGCACACTAAACAAAGAAAAGTTCCACTGTATGCCACAATAAACTTCTTAAATATTTAATCTATGGACATGAGATGGCAGATTGTTAACTAACAGTTAGACGCCATTTGATTAAAAGATAAAAAAAAAATCCTGCAACACCGAGAGATTAAGGTTTATAGGTCTTCGATACAATCCCCTCATATCACCACAACTAATAATGTCAATAACCATGGCTGGCCCCATATTTTTATTCTGCAGAGAGATATGTAAAGTGGGTTACACAGTTAAAGCTGAGATCTGTAGAACATTTCACTGTTTAGTTAGGTTAGTGGGTTTTAAGGTTGTTTTCACACCCTGCAACGACATTGATTTTTTTCACCCTCCTCGGCAATAACAGTTATCGGCCTCATGATCAAGAAGAGGTGGTGAATGCAAGAGCATGCACGTGTGTTTGTTGGCAACCGTAATCAGCCTCTGTTTCTATTGATTTGTATCGTCTATTATGAACAAATTTAATGCTTATTTCAATATAGTCAGACAGGAGAAAAGATTTAATATGCAATAACAACAGAATTCGCATTTATAGCTAATAAATTATTCAATAACCACTCAAAACGTAATCTATATAAGATTTATCAGAGAAAACAGACTGGCTGTAGAGCAGTTAGTTCACGGACAAATTTGCACTGAATCAATGTTTTCTTTTCAGTTTAGTCTGTAGTGAAAATTTGATAAAAATTGTCTTTTTCTGTGGGTTTATTCAAATTAATTACAAATGTGAAACACACTTGCCACGCCAAAATCAATATTAATTATAATATTGAATAAATGAGTTCAGATTTAACATTTTACTTTTGTGCACCCAATCAGGTTTATAATACAATCAAACGTGCATGCAATGCAGTAAGAAAAATATAAGCGATTTCCTTGTTTTTTTGTCCCATCCAAATGACTAGGCACTTTTCATGCCTGACCTATGTCCTGCACACCTAACAAGTGAAACTTGTGAGGGAAATTTTGTCTGGGCAGTGACGCTACGGCCTACGATAATAAATCGAATTCCTACTGCCAAGGGATCTTTTACATACACGCCAATTGGTTTTTCAGCCCATCCGAATGACTAGACAGCTGTACTTGTCAGGCCCTCCATCCTGCACCACTTGCAAGGGGAAAAAATCTCAAAAAACTTTTTAGCCAAGAAGAAGATAATTACCTGAAGCATCAGAAAATGTTGGACTGGGAATGTTTTGAAATTGGGACTCTTTCTTGATTTTTTTCTTATGTTTCTTGAATTTCAGTGGACTTTTTTGGTTCTTTAATTTATGAGATGATTTTGTTCCTGGTCCAGCTCTCGCATCAACAACCTAAAAATACAAAACAATTAAACATCAAGATAAATAACCTATGGATGAACATATAAACATAACTGCTGCAACCATAACAACATTGCTCGCTGGTGATATTAAAAATGTAATCTAAAATTGTTTGTGTACTTTAAGACTTAGAAGATATTAACTCATTATGTCATTTCTAGTTGACTTATATTTCTGTCAAAATTTCTTGATGCAATTTAATTTCATCAAAAGAAATTGAGTGTATTCATGTTGCTATGGGTTTTGTAGTTTAGGTCACTGTTCTGTTTGGGTGTGTTCTAAACATGTTTTCATGTCATTGCATTGCAACAAAACATACTTGATACCATGCTTTAAATAGGTAGGCAAAAACACAACTGCATAAGTGTAGCACATGCTAGAAAGCTTGATTCTTTCTAAGGGCGTTTGCTTCACGAAAATAGCTCATTTAGAATAAATTTAGAAACAATGATAATCATGAACTTATTTAGTTTGGACAGAATGACATTATGAATTGCAATAAGGTTAATTTCATTCTTTACCTCACATGATACCTGGTCGTAAAATTTGCAAGCGATGCATTCTCCACAAATCCCACTTTTCTATCATATAGGGCTAGAAATTGAACCTTGAAGACAAATTTGTAGGGATTGAGAGGGCAAGAAAGAGGGTTTAAATTCCACAGGACACAATCTAGGTCATTTCGAGACTAGCATTAGGTTCAATTTCATTTCAATAATTCACTTGCGCGTAGGGGTCTTTTGCAGTTGGAGGAAACCGGAGGACCCACAGAAAACCAGGACGTTGGACAGGTGACCCCTGTCATATACAACCGGGGAATCAAAACCACACCACTTGACTCATTGGATGCGCACACCCTTCGGCTATCAAATGAGAAGAGGTAGAGTGTTTGATTGAGAAATTTGACGTGATTTTCCAATTGGTGCCGGACAGAGGGTCTAGCAGTAGCAAGGAAAAGCGTCTTGTCATTCAGATGAGTTGAAATTAAGATCGATCAACATGGCACGCACGTATAAGATTCCAATGCAGAAAAATAAGAGCTCGAAATCCATTTCATTTCATTATTGGTCATTTGAAGAGTTCATATAGCAAATAATTTAATCAATGTTCTTATAATTATTGGTATCTCATTAATTAATTTATTAATCGATGCTCATCTTCATTAACCAAGAATAGTAGTATATTAAACCCCATTTCATTTGATGTTCAGTATCAGACCTGTCAACCCCTCAGAGCTGAAATGCAGTAGGGTAGTGTAAAAAATGGCAGTAGAAACCATGATTTGGCAGTAGATTTCCAAAAACGCGTAAATTCGCACTTCCAAGGGTAATTTATTTGGAAATGTCAAATGATACATTGAATTGTAGGCCTAACAATACAAAAATTGCATTAAATGGGTAATAAATAAAATACACACACATTCATTAGCAATGAACCATATCTAAAATTATTTATTAAACCAAAATTGAATATGTACCCTACAGAAAGAAATAATTAGTATTTATTAGCAAAGGAAAAATAATTAAAATTAGCAGTCCAGTAGTGGGCCTACACTGGCAGTAGATTCTACCATTTTTCTTTTGTTTTAACTTATTAGTATTAGCATGATTTTAAAAAAAAAATCCTCGTCTGGCGTGGGTTTCCTATTCCGACAGTTTTTGTCAATTTTATTTAATGTAAGATAATTGTACTTATTATATAGATTCTACAGCAATTCTTGATAAGGAATAGAGAGAGGAGGGCGTAAAAAATAAGTTTTGCATAGCGACTAAATAAGTAAATAATAAAATATCATTGGCATCGAACATGCTTTTCATTAATTTCTTAATCAATGCTCAACTTCATTAACCCAGAACAGTGTAGTTAAACCCTATTTCATTTCATTGATATTTGATTTCAAACTAGTAACATACTAATATTTTGCTTTGCATTATTTCCTGACATTGCACATTCTGCAAGGAAGTAAAACCACAATATCAGCAACATAGTGCACAAAACTACAAGGTCAGTACTACTTGCAGGAGAGAAAATATCTAAAAATAACCACCAAGAACTGAAGCAAGGGGATCAAAATCAATATTGCAGGTGGAATTAGTTTGCTGTAATTCCAGACACCGAGTGTGTGCAAGTTGTAATATCATTACCTCGCTCGCTTTACACATCAATATTCATTTGAATTAACTTCCGTTTTATCGCACGGCTGACAAGCAAAGCATGGATAGTTCTTTGGATGAGTTAATAAAAAAAACCCCACCAAGGTCTAAGCGTTAAAGAACCCTTGACAGTTGAAAGTAGAAGATTGGCATAATTGATGCTGTCAAGGCAAAATTCTCACCCGCACATTATGCATGTATCCATTGAAGTGAAAATGACCAATAAACCCCAAGCCCTATTCGATTAAATCGACTTGATTTCTTTCAGTTGCCTTGTATAGGCCCATACTGATCCTGCAGTGAATATTCGCTTGGCCGCTACAATCACTGATAAGCATGGCATTGACAAGGCTTAATGAGTACGGCATATTAACTTTTTTACTCTGACAAATTAAATTCTCAAACATTTTTTTGAGGTAAAATAAAAATAAGTAAAGACGTTTGAAGTATTTGTAGTTAAAAAATATTTCCTATTTAGTGTAAATGGGTATTAAAATGAGAAAAATGCACCATTTTGTCCGAAGCAGTTAGGTGTTTAAAGTAAACATTGCACGAGCCGTTGAGCCAACGACTACGCCGTGTGCAGTCAACGCACGTGTTGTGGACAGTCACCTGTTACAGAGATAATTTGTAAGTAATTCTCTGTGAAACAGATTGGTATAGGGCCTCTTATACATATGCATAACATAAATAGAAGTATGATAACAAATATTTCCTGATTCAAGTAACGGAGTTGAATACCCCCGATATATATAGTTCAAGTGTTTATTATAATATATATATACAGTCAGTGAGTTATATAATGATATATACAAGTAGTACCTGTCACCACGATATTGATATACTATATAGATACATATATATATAATCGGTATTGATATAATCTGAGTACCTGTTCTAGAAAAATAATACACTTATCTGAATTAGGAAGACAAACATGTGACAGAATAGGATGTTAAGATGTTTTTCGGCGTAGGAAGAGGGATACATGTTAGCGAGTATATCTTTAATATTAGCTTGCAGGGGCGAGGATTCCCCGTTTCTGAGTGGTGCAGTCCGATTGTAAAGAGGGACAGTGTCGAGCGAGAATATCTTCCATCTAAGTATTCATGTGGAACGATTCCCTAAAAAATCCCCGAATTCTTGTCACTATACACATAATCGCGGTACTTATGATCTAAAGTGGAATTGATAGATTAATCAGATTCTAGTCCCTTAGATCTGAACCCAGTCTCTTTATCTACATTATGGCCTAGATTAAGGACACTGCATGACCTTGTAAACATGGGTTTAAAGGTGCATTATGCAATAATTCGCTTGCGCGTAGGGGTCTTTAGCAGTGGGAGGAAACCGGAATGCCCGGAGGAAACCCACAAGGCTGAGAAGGTGCCCCTATCTCCATGCCACATACGCTCACACCAGTGATCGAAACCACAGCCGCAAGCCAGAGGTGACCGGCCAGCAAGAGGTCGAAGGGCGGCACTCTAAACCACTAGGTCATCCCAACCCCTCACGCGGGGAAACGAAATCACACCATTTGACTCAATGACAGGCCCTATGATCCAAAGCGGACATGTTATGGAGAGAGAGAGAGAGAAATGGGGTTTAAGGTTCATTCGACACAAACTAGGTCATTTCGGGACTAACATAGGGTTTAGTTTAATCTAATTTCAATAATTCACTTGTTCGTAGAACGTGTCTTTAGCAGTGAGAGGAAACAGGAAAAAACTAACGAGGTTGAACAGGCGACCCAACTCCTTGCCACGTACAACCGCGGATTTGAAACCACACACATGTTTAAGCACCTAGCCGTCTGTTCTTTGTATAGTAAAGATATGTATAACAAAACAACATAGGATCTGCATTTTAGTCAGTTTGTCAGCCACTAAGCCTCCCCGTTTTCCCCCAAAATACCCTAATTCTAAGAAAAGGTGTTACAAATAAATAGGGAAGTATTTTGAAGAGTTTGTTGACTGATATACATTCAACATGTGATATAAGGTAACCTGTTGTTGTCAGCCTTAGTTTATTAGTTTTATCAACTGGGTCACTATATGACAATTCAAAACACTTAACTCAGTTAATAACAAATGGAAAATTAATACTTTTTTGTTTGTTCTTTTGAAAGGACTTTTTTCAATTCATATGTATCTGATCTCCGAAAATTTGAACTATAAGTATCAATAAACCTTAATCTTTAGGTCCATTTTTTGTAAAATTAAAACAAAAGATACTGTGGGTTTTCTGTTTCAACCAAGACCATCATTATGTGTAAGCGAATTAATGCAATATCACTAAACTATATGTTAGGTCGAAATAAGAGAGAGAGAGGGATGAGGTTTAACATCCACTCACACAAACTAGGTCATTTCGGGACTAATATCTAATATATTGTTTAATTTTAATTTCAATAATTCGCTTGCACTAGTCCATCCCAACCCCCTGTCCCCAAATGACCTAGTTTGTATGAGTCGACGTTGAATCCCTCTTCTCTCCTTTCTCCACGATATAATTTTCCACTCCAATAAGAGTAGAAACAACATAACCGGTAGAAATTCTATTAAAATCAAACTCCTTCACCAAAGCAATGAAGATTAACTCCAGAGAGAAGTCGAACAATATTTCAGACCTAGTCTCATTAATATGTAAATGTGTCAATTTATTTTATGCGGTTTTGAGTCTGACCTCCGCGGCCATACCAGGACAATGAACTGCAGAAAATCAATAGCATGTAATATATTCTTGCAGAAGTTCTCTGCAGGCATCTGTCAAACGCCCATAAGCCATCGATGGTATTTCCCATTCCCGATATCTTTCTCTCGCAAACTCGGCTAATTACAGAATATTGGATGTTATTGCTTTTATTCTGGCTCAATGCACGCACCTCAAATATCTTAACAATCTCAACCTAAATGCAATTTCCGATTCAATCAGATTTTGAAGTGAAGCCTTTTTTTTTTGTTTTTCAAATTGATTGATTTTCTCTCTTTCATTTTATCCAAGAAATATTATAAGCTTATTTCTAAAGAGATTATTTTCTTAAATATTATACCACAAATGTTTTTGTTTTATGGAAATGTACAAAGTGTTACTGTGTCTGGAATTCTTCTCTTTTAAAAAAACTTTGCCTGTGTTGCACGAGTGGTAATGTCAAATAAACTGAAGTTTGAGCATTTGTGCAAAAATCTTCATCGAACAGGAGAGAGAGAGGGGGTTTAACGTCTACTGATCATTTCGGGACTAACATATGGTTTAATTTTATTTCATTAATTCTCTTGCGCGTAGGGGTCTTTAGCAGTGCGAAGAAACTGGAGGACCCAGACAAAACCCACAAGGTTTGACAGGCGACCATACTCCTTGCCACATCACCGGACAGGGGAGGGGGTTGAGTGTGTGTGTGTGTGAATGGCTGTATGGTTAGACCGTTGGCGTTACATCATAAGGGCTCTCATTAGCGTAGTTTTGATCCCCCAGTTGTATGTGACAATGAGTAGGGTCGTCTGTTCGTCCTCGTGGGTTTTCTCTGGGTCCTTCATTTTCCTCCCGAATTAATGACATAAAATTGAACCATGTAAATCCCTAAATGACCTTGTTTGTGTCAAGTGGAGGTTAAACCCCATTTCTTTCTCTCTCTCTCTCATGGAACAGTTTAAGATTGTCCCATATCGATACATTTTGCATTAGGTTTTTTCGTTGTTATTATGTAAATGTAAACCATTATGAAAAAGAATAACACATTGAAAAAATAATTTTCAAAATAAAATACCTTTCAGATGAAAATATAATTGGCACATTATCATTATGCAAACAAAATGATTTAAAATAAAAAAAGCAACGATTGTGTATTTATATAATTTATAAAAACACTACTTATTCGTTAAATGGAATAAAACAATTAGCTTTAAAAATAACATCAATTACCAATAATTTCTTCTTTTTTTTTAACTACACAGGAATGTAAATAAAGTTTGTAAGAAAATTAATTATTTTTTCTAGTCTGTCTAGAACTTTCAATTTATCATATTCTGTCCTATTAAACATAATTTTTTTTTGTATGATCTGAATCCATAGACATTTTGCTTATAGATGAGAATTTAATTTCGTAGACTGAGTTACTGTACCTGATTGTGTCTCTTTAACCATGGTATTTAGTTTGATTATATCATAACATTACGAGTGCATCAAGTACGTTCAATAAGCCGACAACTAAATAATTAATATCAATATGTTTTCGTCGAATAGTATACATTCCATTGAAAGAAGACTTCTAGTGTAGATATAATTAATTATCAAGAAAGGTAAGCTTAAAGAATAAAATGGGGTTTAACATCCTACTGGGGCTAAGGAAGACAGGCATATACACCATAAAAACGACCTATCTTTAGCAGGTCCTCCATCCTGCAATACTGACAAGACAAAACCACAAAAGAGATAAAAGCGATTTGGACCTCCCAACTAAATGATAGGTGACATCAGGTGGTTCTAATCTAGAGACATTAAACATATAATGCAGAAATATTAAAATGCTTTGGAATTTTTGTAGAGCAATCATTCAAGTCAGTTTATGTCTCGGAGTACGTATAATCATGGCATGTATGTTTGCTTTCAGAATAGTTTATTTTAATATGTAATAAATAAAGTCGCTTCTTCTTCTGTAAAAGATGCAATGATTTTGATCCATTTAAAATGTCTTTCATACTGGTTTTTCTATGGCTGTACAAGAGAAGAAAAGCTAAAACGCTATTTCTGGACTGGCCAGCCAGAAGAGCATACTACATTTCTGGCCAGCCAGAAGATTATTAATATTTTCATCTAGTGCCATACTTGTGTTATCTGGGTGAGCGACCTCCTAGTTACAGACAAATTGGGGTTATAAAAGGGCATATATAGACCCTTTCCCACCACAAATCATTCACTCCATAAAGTTTTACTATAACATAACAGCATAATAAGGACACTGACCAGGTTTGGGGTTATCTTGAGGCCAGCTATTGGCCTGAGACTATTTTACATGCATTCCCAGTAGAGGCTAACTATAACAAGATGCGCAGTTAATTCTGGCCCCTTTTAACATGTGTCTGCTGCTTTCAGACTATTTCAGTCTGTTGTTGAGTAATTTCAAGTAATAATTTAATTTGAATTTAAAGAGAGAGAGAGAGAACTCATAAGGGGTTGCACAGGCCAGTTAACACATACCTGTATAATATATTCAAATGACCCCTAGAAAACCCTGCATGAGCTTGATCAATCAAATATGGCTGCCGTTGGGGAGCTGTTATACAACTTTTAGTGACCAGTGAACTGGGGTGAGTTCAGCCCCTAAATAGTCATTCACGCAATCTGTTAGTTGTAACAAGAGGAATGTGAGCAGGGAGTTTTCTAAACATGGTCAAAAGTTCAGGAGCAAACCAGGCAGATGGGAAATCATCAAGGTGGTCACTGACCCATTTCTTCACTCTGCAAGGTCATGTAGTGACCCCACCTCATTTCCCCTTTACGTAGTCATACTCTTATTAGAGAGAAATCTTTGCACTGAATTATCATGTTAAAAGATATTATTATCATACATTGTATGTCCATCTACAAGCTGATTAAATCTTACAAACCCTTCACAAATATGCTGATGAAGAATAAAAATGTAGAAATTTTAAAATCTTTAGGAGCTTTTGCATACAATTTATTCATGTCTTTGTAAAGTTGAGAATCATTGTATAATTATGTCAATGTTTGTATCTTTTGTCTATTTCATGTACATTTCTATTATTTTTTCTTTTTTGTATATTAAACTTTGTAAAGTTTTTTAAGCAATAAAGTTACTTTCTTTTTCCTGAATGTTTGCAAACTCTAATTCTTAAAATAACTGGCAATCAAAATAAGGTTTCTTGGTACATGTTCATGGCTGCATGACCTTAACAGCAGTTTCTAGCACTTCACATACTCTCACAAGATTCTGAGAAATATCCCCTACACAGGTAAAATTGTGGAAACAGGAGACCTTTTAAGCCTGAACTTTCTCACATATTCAGAGAATATTCCCCTCTGAGAAAATTCCTATCAACAAGTTGATTAGATAGGTGAGGTTTATCAGATGGAATTAGAGAACTGTCAGGAATTAATACAGGATTATCTCTTAAGCTAGCTACTCTCTTGGTTGTAAGAAGTCAGATCTATGATAAGCTTAATTAGTACTAATGAATCTGATCTTAAACCAACAACTTCACAGTGTAAACAACAGCAGAGTAAAGGCATATCAAACTGAGATACACCAAGAATTACACTCTTACCAAACCAAGACATATGAAAGTAAATATGCATCAACCATTTTTTTTTTTTTATTTCTTGTCTTTGATCTTAAGTGTGATGGATCTTTCACCTGTAGTGCCAATTTAAACTTGGGCGAAATAACAGAGAGCGGAGGAATTATGGCTGACGGCCTGACGTAGTATAAATTTGTGACGGACAATGCTAGTGATTTGCTGTATTTCCCAGCCAGAATGAAACGGGACTTTGCTACTTGTATCAAAAGTAGCTTGAGGGCAATGGCCCCACTAGTTGTAAAAATTTCTACCATCCAGGATATTGGACACCCTTCAATACACCAATTGAATTAAGTGCCAACAGTAACGAGGGATCATTAAACAACCCATTGATTGATCAAATTGAAAACTTACAGCAAATTAATTGTCCCCCAACCTATAATATAACTTCACAAGTTTTAATCATTTTACTAGCAATTGGTCACTTTGAAGCATCAATTTAATCACCATCATTCTGTATGACAGATGGAATGAAGCTACCACCATCGGGCCTTAATGTTTATTGGTAGAATAAACCAATTGTTGTTACTAATGAGTTTGTCAGTTGACAACCAAGTAAAACATATGTTCATGTATTAATGGATTAGTGTCAAATTGTTTTATATACCCCAATACTGTCTTTGTATTTCCCAATAAACCAATTAATGGCCATAAATCCTATTCTAATAAACAGGACAGAAGCTAGTGTCTAATCTGAACCTACAATTTTGCACATATCTCCTCAGAATTTTGATATCTTTCAACAATTTTCATGAAGATAAATTCCATTCATTACAATTTTTTCTAGTCGACATAAACTAAAAAATAAGAGAAAAATAAAAAAATAAAAAAAGTTTGAGGAAAGAATGAATCTGTTATATGACTTGACAATTACGAAGATTTAATATACCTTAAATTATCTTTTTATACATACCGGGAAGCTGAAGCTATAACTATAAATGTGCCACAACAGGGACATACAAGAGAAATAAACTTACAACTATTTCCTGGTGCAGAAAGATTAAAAGAATAAGATCTTACCGGTATTTAAAAGTAGCTTATAAGAATAAAACAATGCACATATTTCTTTTTTTTATTGAGCACTCACTAACCTATATCATACAGTGTCACATTTTTGTTACCCGGGAAAGTTCATCAAGTCCCAAGTCGCTGACTTTAGTACCGTACTGTCAGAGTCGAGTCCAAAGCCAAAGCCCTGAGTCTGGTTCAAGTCCCCAGATGCCCAATTGCTGCAATTGCTCCTATGCTCTTTCAAGTCAAGTCGCGAGTCATCACGACTGCCGAGTTTGAGACGAGTTGTAATAATATTTCAAGTTGAGTCGCAAGTCGGCTCCCATTTCTGTTACCAATGTGCTTGCATGTTTAGATATCTTTATCAACTCCAGGTCCAGATTTAGATGAAGAGAAACCCTAAGTTATTCCATTTGTAAGGCCCCTAAATCCACATTCCCACAGTCACAACGCCAGAAATGTTAAAGTGTGTTGAGCTAAGAATGATGATGGATATTTAAGACTACAGTGCGCTTTGTACGAAAGGCTTAAGACCTTGTCAAACATGTAGCTAAATGCAGTACAGACCTGACAAGGACAGCTGTCTAGTCGTTTGGATGGTACGAGAAACCGTGCACATTGGTGTGTACATAAAAAAAAAAAGCCTTGGTAGTAGGAATCTGATATAAGAGTAGGCTGTTGCGCCACTGCCTGAGCAAAAATTTCCCTCATAAAACACAGCATAGTGTATGTCTGTCTTCATTAGTCCAGGTTAGGAGCATAACAGTAGGACGTTTAGGTCGTTAAACCTCATTTCATATCTTGTAAAACGTTTGACATTAACTAGAATAGAAGTGACAGGAATGTACGAGAAGAATGATAAATAGAGTCTCGATATAGAGAGATGAATTATAAATGAAACATGTCTTCCAGTCTCCGTGGACAGAATGACATTCACATGTGACATAACTATATATAGATGTTCTGTCATGTCATTCAGTAGAACAAGGTTTGTCACTAATGACCTCTGTTAAATCTTCCATGCATATATTTATGGATCAAGTCTTACATGCCTATTGTGTCATCACCCAATATTTAGGGCATTTGAAGGCAAACCTACTTTCTTTTTTTTTTACTACGGTCACATGATCTAGGACAGGGGAAAGAATTATGCAAGGACAGTGGATTTCCCCAAAATTCCAACATGGAAGGGCCGTCTCATCGATTTGAGTATTTGTGGAGTTCACATCGCTTAAAACCAAAATTTGTTGCTCGTTTTTAAGAACCGTGATAATTTAATGATTTTATGATCAAAAAGAGAGCAAGGCATATAAACTAACATTATGAGTTACAGATAGCAAGAGCTGCAAGATATAGTCAAATTTCGTAACCCTAGAGCAAACCCAAAATTCTTGGCAACATTCACGTACCCTAACACTGTTCACATCTCTTGACTAAGTTTAAATCTGCATGCGATCTTAATATTTAGATCCAAACCCATTAAAACCTACTATCCTTGGTCTTTATTAACCTGCTTCCTGCATACAGTTCTTAAAAGTATAAACATGTTCATAAATCAAATACACAAATAAATAATCATCAATCAAGAAATGTTACACACCAGTAATTTCCACCATTTATAACTATTCATAAATTCATTTCACATGGATTAAAATAGATGACAGTACCACCTACATGTTTCGATTTTAGGAGCAAGAACAAACACATTGGTAAGGGGGAAAATAGGTCATCAGGGAAGGGCCACTTAAAATAAAACAGCAAAAAGGTGTGGTGCTACTGATAAATAAATTACAAAGGGTCAGTGTCCAAAGGGACCACCCATGTTATGTAAGAAATTGAAAGGAGTGGGCAAGGGACCATGACCTAGTTTAGATGGAGTGGTTTGTACTGTGTACTAAATGATATTCAACTATGTTCAATCAACCGTACAAATTACAACTGTTAGGGTTAAGATTTGAATTTTTGAACCTAAACTGTCCGACCTCATGGCCTGTGTCCTCATTTCTTATTATCTACTAGAAGATACATTATCATAAAGTAAAAAGAA
This sequence comes from Patella caerulea, assembly GCA_036850965.1. Lineage (NCBI taxonomy): Eukaryota > Metazoa > Mollusca > Gastropoda > Patellidae > Patella > Patella caerulea. The sequence goes on along the minus strand of JAZGQO010000015.1, from coordinate 30,921,936 downwards.
AAAGAGTCTACTTTAAATGAAACAGTCTTCTCCAAACATTGTATACAATCCTCTGGCACCCTACTGATTTCTTAACACCATATTTGGAAAGTCACCTGGCATTACTCTAACCAATTATAATAGTTCTTACAACAACTTAATTCAACCAGATGACAGGCTTACAAATTCTTCTATTTTTTTTTTTTATAAAAGTATCATTGTCCATTATTTGTTAAATCAAAATTATCTCTTGTAAAAATGAATTCACTTTAAATTTTCTTTTCGGAGAGCAGTGCTTATTTAAAGCCTGATCAACACCTACTAATACTTGAATGTTTCCTTTGATTGGCATTTAGTAATTGAAAATACATGTATTAACACAATTTTATGGATACACAATTACTGAGTTTGATATTAAGCGACGTTTCAACGAGGATACCCCCCCCCCCCGGTCATCATTTGCTTGATCAATTAGCGAGTATCCTCGTCCAAACGTCGCTTAGCATCAAACTTGAATGTTTTATCTAAAGGTTGTTCAACACCTAGATATGTCTGGATAACCTTCTGTGTTTATTTAATGCCTGATTAACACTTATGTCTGGATAACCTTAATACTTTGAAATCAAATTGGGTTTCTTATTGTTCTTTCTTGACATTCAGAGGTAGGCCTGCATCATTATTTGGCAACATAATGTGCTATACAAACTGTAACAGCAGTGATGGGTAAAATTGTGGTGTTGGATTTCAGATGTTTGATATGGAGAAGGCTCACTCTAAATTTTTACCCTGTGGTGCTGGCAACATGCAGGGTCTCGCATGTGCTCTTGTTTTCACTTTTCTTTTTGTGACCACAGTCAACCATTCACTATCACAAGTTGAGAGAGACAGAAAACTGGGGTTTACATCCATCAGACACAAACTAGGTCATTTCGGGACTAACATATGGTTTAATTTTATTTCAATAATTCGCTTGCGTGTAGTTTTTTTTTTAGCAGTGTGAGGAAACCAGAGTACCCGGAGAAAACCCACATATACAACCAGGGATTCAAACCCATGCCAGTTGACTCAATGGCAGTCTGTATGATTTTTTTTGATTTTTTATAAGCAATACCGATAGGCTGTATGATACAGCGTGCGCACGTACGCTAACCCTTCGACCATCCAACAGCCCCATCACAAGTTGATAAAGTTCACTGGAAACCACAGACTTGTTCTAGGTAGCTGGACCTCCCCATTATGCTCAACCACCGAAGTATCCATTTAAATGTCCAATTTTCATCAAGAAATAGTGGATTATCTGATTATCATTTTGAGAGAGAGAGAGAGAGAGAGAGAGAGATCTAAACCAGATTGCCTGGGGAACCATTTGGTAACCCCTACTTCTCAATTCTCCTTAATTAGTGATGACTGTTGAAAGATGCTGTTAAGAGCCTCAGCCTTCAGACTTTAAAACCATATGTTGCGGATTTGCTCTACTGACTTGCTTTAATCAGATGTGGTCAAAGTAAACAAAGAATGCATCTATAATTAATTCTGGAGCACTATGTTCGATGCATCAATATTCAATTAAAAAATATGATACAGTGTTTTGGGGGATCCTATAGTTTTTAGATCAACCAATGGCCACTGGTTGCGTACAATTTATTTACATTTTATTAGTCCATTGATGATTTGAAGTGCTATGAATGATTTAAATAGTCCATTGACGATTTGAAGTCTTACGAATAATTCAATCATATTAATGATATGAAGAGCTATGAATGAACGCGTTACTTTTACTCAACACCTTAAAGTGCACATAAAATGTCCCTGAAAACTTCTCTATGTGAGCAGTCCATGGTTATTTTATCCACTTTACGGCAAATTCACATCAATCCGACTAAATTTAAGTCAGCTATCTTCATTCAAAGTCGTAAAAATAGACCTCCCGTAAAAACGACTTTGCCAATTATTAAAAAAACTCTTAATCCCCTCAGACGCCAGTGACGTCACAGTGACCGAATGCATATTCGGAATGTTTATTCCTTAATTACCTATATACAGCCGGCGTGTGTATTCATTAACGCCTGACTGATTCCTTAATCCCCCTAATTAAATAAAACAATTGACTACGGATCGGAATAATTTGTTTTATAATTCAATTTAATTCAAGATCCAATTTAGAATTTGTTTCATAATGTACGGTCGTTCTGTTTTCTCACGGCAGCGATTTTAATACACTCTACCATCGTGTACAGTCAAAACGATTCGAGATACATTTTCGTCAGAAGTTTATTGTTCGAAGTTAGAACCCGTTTCATTATGTACGGTCGTTCTGTTTACACACGGCAGCGATTTTAATACAATCTACCATCGTGTGCAGTCCAAACGATTCGAGATACATTTTCGTCAGAAGAGTATCGTCGTTCTAATTTAGAATTTGTTTCATAATGTACGATCGTTCATTTTCACACGGCAGCGATGTCATACACTCTCCTATGTGTGCAGTCCCATCTATTCGAGATACATTTTCGTCAGAAGAGTATTGTGGTTCGAATTTCCCCGAGTAAAAGAGTATAGGAGTAAGAAGATGTGGTCACGCAAAATATATCATAAATTTCAAACATGATTGAAACGCGATTTGTAAATGACGATCCGTTATCGACGTACGGCGCCTTTATTTCTGCTTGCGAATTTGACTTTATTACTCTGAAATAGACCGTAAAAATGAAATACGAAGAAATATCTCAATATACATTAGAATTAACAGATTGAGAAGGATCATCTAACTATCTATGTGTATCGCAAGTGTAGTGTCGTTAATACCTGTAATTAATCAATCAGACTAAATTTGAACAGTGATTGGGTCATAAAGTAATTTAGAATGTTGATTAGGTAATTATCTTTTTCTTTGCTCACCAATGTTTTTGTAATAAAGTAGCCTCGTATTATTTGTTGATTGGTGTTTAAACAACATCTAAATATAAATCCTTCGATGGATATACGTTTGTGATAAGATAAGGTTATAATGTCTAACATCATTTAACTTTTTTATAAAGAATACAAGTATTTTACAATTAAATTGACAGTTTAATCACTCACCAAACGGCACCAGGAACTCCACATTTGATCAAGTGTATTTGATATCCATTATTACAAATTGATCTGGCCGGCGTAACAAAAAATGATAATTACCCTTCTAAATTAGAACCACAATACTGACGAAAATGTATCTCGAATCGTTTGGACTGCACACGATGGTAGATTGTATTAAAATCGCTGCCGTAAGAAAACAGAACGGCCGTACATAATGAAACAAATTTTAAAATGGATCTTGAATTAAAATGTATTACAAAACAAATTATTCCGGAGTCAATTGTTTTATTTAATTACGGGGATTAAGGAATCAGTCAGGCGTTAATAAATACACACGCCGGGTGTGTATAGGTAATTAAGCAATCGTTCGTAAAATGTTCACTGCATATCACTGTTGTGACTGTAGGTTGCCAATCAGGATTTGAATTGTTTACAAACGCATTCCAATTTTTCCGTACGATTTCATCGTTGGGAAATTTATGAAACGCCGGTACATTATTCCCCTGTCCCTTGCTGGGATTTCCACAACTCTCAATAACACAACGGTAATATGGCATCTTGAAATACACTCGGTAATATTCTAGTCACAAATATATAATCTATTACAACTCAAGACAAGAAAGGTCGGCTTTTACTACTACTACTACTTGGTGTTTAACGTCTGCTTCCACATAAATGATATCGCTTTTGTTGGCTTTTGAAAATGCTTTGACTATTATAGTAGCTTACTTGACATGTAGCTTACGTGTTAAATTATGAGTTAATGATTACGCCAGTCAAATGTTAATTGGACCGACAAATACACACGTGTTAACTGGCGGTGTGTATACAGTGATATATCGTACAGATAGTGCTATATTGTATCGATAATGTGTATAGATTATGTGTAGTGCCTGTGACGTCACCAGCCAATCAACCGGATAAAGGTTGTAATTGAAAATTTGAAAACCGTTTTTGGCTGTCTGATGTTTAAACGTTAATATCTTAATTAATTTTAATCAGATTGGAGTGAACTTGACGTAAAATGAATGTAGTAACCCTTGGCTATCAATATATGCAATTAAAAATTATTATTTTATGTGGTCTTTAATCTTTACCTCACACCGTTATCTTAATCCATAATACTTTAATAGACCCTTGACACTGAATTCTAGCCCCAAATTTTCACCGATTTAACACCTTGGGGCTTTGGTTTAAGACTAGACGATTAGATGGACATCTAGGATGAACCTTCCAGTTGTTATCAGATTGTTGCTACCTTGAAAATATGAAATCTAACCCTTATTTATCAATCACCAACTTACTCCGTAATCAGACAGACTGACTGACATGATGTGCAGATACACTAGTTCTGTCAGTCAATGTCAGACATTTTTAAACCAATTGAGAGAGAGAGAGAGAGAGAGAGAGAGAGAGAGACAGAGTGAGAGATGCGATTTAATGTCCACAAAAAGCAAACTAGGTCATTTTGGGACTAACATATGGTTCAATTTTATTTCAATAATTCATTTATGAGTAGGGTTCTTTAGCAGTGTGCGGAAACCAGAGAAAACGCATGAGGTTGGACAAGCGACCTGCTCCTTGTAAAACAAATTGAAAGATTCTCCTTAATCCTTTTGGACCAATTAAGATTCTCTTATTTTAACTTCCTGTTCTTGTCTATAATATTGCAGAAGCAGACACTAGACACCAAAAGACAGAACTTTGAGAGAGACAGGCCCATGACCACATGTGGCATAAATTAAGGCCTAAAGGACAGGTCAAATGTTTCAGAATTTGAAATTGTTCCATTGTTCTCTTTTTTTGTTTATATCTAAGTGTGAGAGAGAAATGGAGTTTAATATCCACTCGACACAAACTAGCTTAATTTGGGATTATATGGTTTCAATTTCAATCAAGCCTCCATTAAGCAAAACTGCCTTGACCTTTAAAGACCATGAATCTGAGTTTACAGCCTTTGCCAGCTAAATGCACATAGCCATGTAGAGGACAGAATTATACAACAATATCCAGCTTTGTTACAATACAAGCACGGAGGGTTAGGTTTAGCCAACACAAAGCCGCTAAAGACCTAAAAAGGCTGAAAGGGGGCTGTGAAGAGTTGTTATATAACAACCTAGCAATCATAATTCAAAAGCACACAAGGGAAAGAGACTTTATAATACAAACTGTTACATAACTACAATCAACATGTTACATGTTTGGACTGTACAGCAACATCTGCTTGGTATTAGTTATCAGCTCTGATCAGCCCCCCTTTAATGGATCAGTATTAAAGTGACCATGTGGCAACACCATAGGGTCAGCTGGAAGTCATATTAGTTAGTTAGGTTACTGAAAGACAAATGAGATATTGAGAAACTGTCAATTAAGAGTCTTTGGTTCATTGTAAGTAAGGACTATTTATGAGCTATGAGCTTACTAGCATACTGGTTACCCATCCAAACTAACCTTCTAGAAATAACTTTTTCTTTTCATTATATACACAGTCTTTCTGCTGGTACAGGTGAAAGCATAACTTAAAAGTGCATTATGTAATCTGTAGTAAGACTGTAAGACTAAGGGCCAAAACAGCCTTTTGCAGGTCTTTTATTTCGAACTTCAAATTCTACATAAATTAATTTCTTTAGGTCATTCCCACGAGAAGCACATAATCAACTTTCAAGACCTTCAGATGGCTGAGACTGACATACAAGTAGTTTATTATCATGACGATGGTGCTTGCTAATCAGGATTATTTAGACTATTTCTTGTCAAAACTTCAAAGATTCATAATTTTGCTCAGAAAAAAGTGATTTGATCTATTTTTGAACGACCAACTCTTTATCTAAATCTTACATGAAAAATCTTTAAATTGTTTGAGCTACATGTACCTGTAATTAATCGTTATCTCTCTAGGTATTATATTTCAGAATCAGACATGATACACCGGTACTAAGTAATTATATAAGTATGGTATACGTACTGGGACTACAGTAAGTTATGTAAACCTCTAGTATAAACCATGTGGAAGTCTGTAGAGTCTTAATTCATAAGGTCAGAGAGGTCAAACTGTATCAAATCTCAAGTTTGAAATACCAGACACTAGAGGCTTGGATGAATTCTTCATGAACTTTGTTGGAATCATTCCACGGACTGACTCTTATGTCATATAATAGATAATTTCTGATCTCATAGAAGGAATTCCTGACAATTCTAGTCATTTAGTACTCAATCAAAATACCTTTTCTGAAAACACCTTGTTCTGTAAAGTTATGTATCTTTGTATAATTACGTCCATTTAATGTATCCTTTGTTTGTTTCATGTATAATTCTATTACCAGTATTTTTATTCGTATATATGCACCTAACCTCGTATGGAGTTTTACACAATAAAGTTTCTTCTCTTCTATGTAAGAAGTGGAACCAGAAGAATTCATATTGCATAAAAAAACTTACAAAGTTATGTGCACATATGAATAAATAAAAGAACAGTACATAAATAAACGTGTTTAATTATCATAATAAAGGTTTGTCTTGCTGTTTTTTGCTAAAATGTGTGTTTGTGTAGCCCTCCTGTACTTACTATTCAGAAAACTGACAGCATTATACTTTTGAAAAGTTGCAGTAGCCTGATGGAATAAAATCCAGAACATATTGGTGCAGTGCATCCATGACCATATTTGAGCAGTGCATCCATGACCATATTTGAGCAGTACATTCTATGATCCATGACCATATTGGTGCAATACTTCAATTACCATGTCGGTCCATTGCAGTACTGTACATCAATGACGATTTTGGTGCAGTACATTGATGACCATATTGGTGCAGTTCAGCACAACCATGACTATATTGGTGCAGTACATTCATGACCATATTGGTGAAGTGCAGCAGATCCATGACCATATTGGTACATGTACAATGAAGACCTTGTAATAGTATACAAATTGACAATTTCACCAGGATAAAACCAGAGAGATCTGTTTATTCACCACATCAGAAAAGAATCACTGATAACTGCATTTCAACCTGATGATGATAAACCCATAATCAAACCTATTTAACCCTGGATAAAAATCTACTAACAACTATAAAATGACAGTTGAACAATAAAAGTAAAATCATATGATAATTGAATGACAGAAAGAAAATGGAGGAAAGGTGAAAGGTTCAGATTGCTGGATTATGATGAAAGTTTTTAAAATGGTTGGTTTTCAGGTTTGACTGACAATGATCGGATGTCCGTAGAATAAGAAATCTGCTATCAGATAGATAATTGTTTAAATGACATTTTGTTAAAAATCTAATAAAACAAATATTAGAAAAATTGAACTTTCAAACATCAAAAATTCTTGATGTGCCTCAGAGGATGATTATTACCCCGTTCAGACGCTTATAACTAAACTGGTTTAACTTATCCGGCGATTTTTATCCGGCAATTTTTGCGTTCATACGCGTTTTAAGATACTGGCACTATACTGGATTAACATTCCTGACCATGTTCCTGACCTCGTTGGTCAAGGGTCAGAGGTAAACGTGCATGAGCACTGATGAAGAACAAGAAGCCGCCATTTTTCTAAGATTGTTATTTACTATGCACTGCGCATGTCCAGAGTGAAAATATCCGGATATTTTAATCCTACCTGTTCAGACGCCGAAAGTTAAACCAGATAAAAAAAAAGCTGAATTCAATTCACCTATGGAGGTGGATATTTTAAACTAGTTTAAAATCTCCACATATGCGTTCAGACTACAAAAATTGCTGAATTAACTATCGCCGGATAAGTTAAACTAGTTTAACTTGCGCGTCTGAACGGGGTATATGTCACCATCAACTAGCAATTGCTTTCAGTTACAAGTTTGCCTGGTTGGCAAACCTAACATTTCTAAAACCTCAAACATTTCCATGTTTTCATGAATTCTGTCTCTTGCAAAACACCTGGTGTATGTTTCACCAAATTGTAATTAACGTTAGAATCCAAATTTTAGTAGATACTTCAATTTTGATTGACTAAGCACTAAAATTAATATTATATTATCCAATAAAATATCTAAAATATTTGATTTTATTTTAGTTAAAATTTCGTGAAACAGGCCCGTGGTTACTTTGGTAAGCAGGCCTCACCTTTCCACAAATCAAAAAGTAGACAATATTTCAAGTTCAATTCCAACGTATCACTGTTTTGTTTGTTTGATCAAAACAAATAAATGTATTTTTAATATGCAAGTAATGTAGGAATTTGGGGAATTCCGGTTGGCAGGCCTGTTGTAAGTTTGTACTGGGCTGATAGATACTCTTAGCATAATTAATCGTTTACACATGCATCAGAACTGAAGTGGCATTAATAATCCATTCCACAATGTCCAAATGCAATTATTTTCTGGTTCATATGGGACTAACCCCTTGAGAATTCTTTGATTGGCATTGCAGATGAGGTTTGCAGGCCTAACACTCCTGATCGCAGCGATCAAATTCTCTCAAGGTCAAATCTCTTGATTAGAATTGAAAGCTAGAGAAAGATAAGTGAAATGATAAGTACAGAACTAAGAAGCTAATGGGGTGGCTTTCGGTAAAATTTGAATTCTTGTAGTAATGTAATTAGTTTTTGAACTTCTTAGTGCAGTATATGATGGTTTCTTGCCAATATCAATATTATCCTCAACCTTTGTCTACAATGCTCTGCAGTATCTGGACCAACTCAATTCATATAATCATAATAATAATTCATGAGCAAGCATCTATTCAATTTGGGACCAGTGCCCAACTGTCAAAAACAATACTCTTGGTGCACTGCATTAACATTTAGGAAATGACTTGAGAATGGTATGCATGTGGTCTCAGAACTCTGTCAATGTCTTAACAAATCAGTCGTCACTCGATGTCCATATTCTATCTCATAATATATCCACAAACGTTTCAGAAATGCAGACCTTTGAGAGGTGAACTATAATTGCTGCCCAAGGCAAATTCTTGGTTTTCAACTGACCAGGAAATACGTTTACAAGAGGCGCTGGTTTACTCATTAACTTGACCATCAAACTCTGGTAACCATATCAACAAGTTTGCATGCATTAATATCCTCATCTACAGGGTGGCCAACCTGGAATTGACATCTTATCCAAACTACTTCAGATTTTTTATCACAGCAAAATAATATAAAATTTCTTTTGATCAATGCTTTCCATATTCTAAAAGATGGTGAGGTCTAACATGTGCACTTTAGATCATAAGGTCAGTGGCATGGTTTTGATACCTGCCTAATCTTGTGGGTTTTCTCTAGGCTTGAATTGGCAGATCAGATCAATTTATTAGGTGTTTGAAATGACAATTATTATAGAGGATACCACCGGACTGGATCCTACTTCCTGAGTTCAATTTGTGGAAAGTAACCAAATACCCATCCAATTAAAGACGCATATGAAAGAATTAAATAAAGAGCTAGCTAGTCTTGTGATAATAGTTCAAAAATCGATAACGGAAAATGTATTGAAAATTTCAGTCGAATAACTTTATTCTGGGCAAGTTATGAGAATTTGAAGATTTGAGAGAGAGAGAGAGAGAGAGAGAGAGAGAGAGAGAGAGAGAGATGGGATTTAACGTCCACTCAACACAAACTGGGTCATTTCGGGACTAACATATGGTTTAATTTTATTTCAATAATTTGCTTGTGCGTAGGGTTTTTTAGCAGTGGGAGGAAACCGGAGTGCCCGGAGGAAACCCACGAGGTTGAGAAGGCGCCCCTAACACCATGTCACATACGCTCACACCAGGGCTCGAAACCACAGCTGCAAGCCAGAGGTGACGGGGCCAGTTAGAGGTCGAAGCGCGGCACTCTAGACCACTAGGTCATCCCAACCCCCCTTGAAGATTTGAGACCCTATAACTTAGATTGTACCTGAAATGTCTTGTTTAATGGTTTTATTTATTTTATCATTCAACTCTTAAATAGTCACACTGTTCTAATCTACTTTTTGAACCAGTTGATAGCCTAATGTGAATAAATGTTTAAATAATAGTTAAATAACATTTGAAGACTCCCCACCCCACCGCTTTTGCAATAAGCAGATTTAGCTATTGCATTACGCAGCTTTAATACAGGTGATGACCGATATTTTTCATATTTGCTTTAAATTCTTTTCCACACAAGATAAAGCAGATAAGCACTAGAGGATTAAGAAGTCAAATTGGTTCACACCAACTAAATAGTTGTTTACACTGGGAGGTAAATGAACTTTACAACAAAACGGACGATTTCTTTTTTGTCTCGTCTCGAGGTTCAAAGGACCAAAACAAAGAGAAGCACGCCATGTTTCATTTCACAAGATTTCCACCTGGGAAGTGCTGTGTGTCACATTGTAATTTGAACAACGATGACGTAAATGACTCAATGTTTCTGTTGAGATTTAGCCTACTGAACCAGATAACTTGACTTTGCAATAAGTGGCCTTCTCACCTAGTTGAAATTTTAAAATTTCCAGAATTCTGTCTAACTCTAGTGTCTAGCATGAGGAAAACAGATGTAATGTGTTTTCATAATATTACTCAAGGACTCAGCCAGAAAGTTTACATGAGTAAGCTAATAAAAATTAATCCATAGCCTAATTGGTCAGATTTGTTTGAGTGAGGGTATTGATATGTCTATGGGAAAAAAAAAAACCACTTTAAATTTCTAAACTTACAAAATATTTAATTCATATTTAGTTAAGATTAATTTAGATTCATATCTATTTAAGATTTATTAAGAAGGAACTTGTTTCTTAATCCACCAAGACGTAAAATCTGTGAGTAAAAAATAAGTCAAGTCTTAAACATGCGTGTAAGAGAGAGAAATGGGACTGAGTGTCCACTCAACACAATTTAGGTCATTTTGAGACTAAAACATGGTTCAATTTTATTTCAAAAATTCGCTTGTGCGTAGGGGTCTTTAGCAGTAGGAGGAAACTAGAAAAAACAATATGCATGTAAATCAACTTTCCTAACTGGTTTGAGTAATATGATAATAGGACAGATTTGTCGTAACAGCAATTGGGATTTCTCACTGCTGAACCAGCAATGGCACAAATTCACTATGAACCCCCAATACGTGTTTGTAAAATCTAAAAGTACATAAATGGGCTGAACTTGAACCCAAAAACATTTCTTACATATTTCCAGGCTTAAAACATGTTCACGACCTCTTTTCTTGTACCTGAGAAGTCAATAAACTGTTTAAACTCTAACTGACCAGCAGTGGTTAAACTATTTACAGTTTTACAACACAAAACAGTTGGAGAGTTAAATATTTAGTGTCAAGAGTTACCCACCCCTAGCTGTGAATCAGTACCACAGTGTGACCAATCCCTCTCTTTATCCCCCATGTCAGGCATGCCTGCAGGGAACAACCTATCAGGTATCACTAGGGTATCCCTTGAGGGTTGTTAACAGCCTCTGATTTATAATGAGAATTTAAAGAGTGGGTAAGGAGAAAAAAAGAATTAATTTCTGTCTGTAACTTTAAGAGACTGGAGACAGTTAGAGGATAAACTTAACCCGAATTGCAATAAATAACTTTTGTTGATCTGTCGAAAATACCTGATGCGACGGGACGAGAAAATCCTCACTGCTATAAATAACTAGTCGTTTATAAAATTGTCTGTTTGCTTGTCGGAACCTTATTGATGAATTTTTCTTCAAACTATCGACTGACACTTGATTCACCTTTTTTTCACCATGGAAACAAACACTACAATTCAAGGTTGAAGTTACATAATTTTGAGGTCCCAAGCCAGTCATGGTGGTTATATAATTTTAAACCCCTCACAGACGATTTTTTGGTTTATTGTTTATTTTAAACAAGGCTAGGTTAATAACAATGGTTGTTGTTTGTATTTTAGAGGAGAGCCGAGAAAAGCTCCCCTTAAATCAACAACTCCCCTAAAAAGGCTCTCCCATGCAGTTTTGGTAAGAAGAGTGATTTAGAAATTAAGGAGTGTGATCTAATATTCAGGAGAGTGATTGTTTTTGTGTATGGGAAATGGTTCTGAAGATCAATAACTGCATGTAATCGGGTCATTCCTGATTTCATAAACGATAACAAAATGCTCACGACTTTGTAAAGGAAAGCTATTTTCAATTTTAAGGTGGGGGAGAAAATCCTTACCTTGTTGACATTCAGGGTGCGCGGCAGGTTCTCAAGAGCAATCACTCGCTTTATAAAATAACGACTGTTAATAATTGGTCAGGAATATGTCTGTAGATGGACAAAATGATATGCCGAAAGCACAATTTAATTTGTTGGGTTTTTAGTGCAACATTTCGAATGTTTGAGATTATTCTTCCATAGAATAAAAGTTTATAAAAACCATACAGAAAAAGCTAAAAAAATTTGTTCCTGCCTCATTCATGGAACAGTTATAACCTAATGTCCATATGGGCAAAGCTAAGATGCATCCATTACTGACCGAAAATAAAATAAAGGGAGATGATGAATATCACACAGTCATTTATAATAGTGCTAATTCAAGGAACATGGTCTATTACCTTATAGGAGACAAAAGGTCATGACCCCATCGTCATCAGCAACATTCTGATTTACACTACAAACATTGAGAGAATGAGTCACGTTTGTTTAGTAAACATCTTTCTTTGCACCACCATTTTCAAACAAATAGTTTACAGACAAAACACACACAACAATTGGAAAACGGTTGAGAAATGTTGGGGAGTTATCTGGGTCAGGAATTTGGAAGCTGTGACCAGGAGATTTATATAGAACTTTGGAGACTTTCCGACTATCAATGACAGGTTGAGTCCTGGTTGCCTAATAAGAGAGAGAGAGACGGGGGTTTATTGTCCACTTGTCAAAAACTAGGTCATTTTGGGACTAACATGGTTTAATTTTATTTCAATAATTCGCAGTGGGAGGAAACTGGAGTACCTGTGGAAAACCCACGAGGTTGGACAGGCGACCCTACTCCTTGTCACGGAAACCACGCCACTAGACTCAATGACAGGCCGTATGATACAGTGCACGCAGGCTAACCATTCGGCCATCCAACCCCCCTGCCTAATAAGAGAGAGAGTCACTACCACTCAACATAATCCTGTCCACTTTTGTCATAATCTTAGTCATTTCAGGACTAACATTCATACACTACAATTTTATTTCAGTCAATACGGTTAAGGCACCCGAGACAAAACTAGTTACATAATAGTGTGTCTTTCCCTTTAATTCCATTCCTTTAAAGTCTTCAAGTAATTAGCAAAAAACAAATTTAGGAAAGAGATAGAAATGGGGTTTAAAATCCACTTGAAATTGAAACAAGTTACACCATTTAGGGACTAACAGGATTCAATTTTATTTTGATAATTCAGTAAGGGTAGTCATTAACGATGTAGGACATAGTAAGTTTTGACACCCTACTTGCTTCCATCAAGTAAACTAACTCTTTGATTAAAAGTTGTAAGTAGCTGAAGGGCGATGACAGGTAGCTTCAGGCAGCCTGTTTATTTTATTTTGGCACCACTCTGAGAACTCTTCAACTTTTACGTACAGGTTTGACCCAGTCAGACTTGTCTAGACAAAACTTGCGGTTTGAGGTTTGGATTGAGGGTCCTCCCATATTTAATTCCTCTACAAGCAAAGGTTTCTAGAACAAGCCAAAAATTTGGAAATTTATGAAATGGGTTAAAGATTACCATATGAATTTTAACAATGTACATATGCACACTAAGATGTCAATTTAGAAAATAAAATAGGGTTAATGTTCTACCTTAATGCACCAACTGGGCTAATGAAGACAAAGGGAAATTTGGCCCAGGCAGTGGCACCCTGGCCTACTGTAATTTCATTTTCCAATGGTTCTTTTACGTTCACACCAAAGAGTGACCTCCCAAACAACTATACATTGTCCCAGAAATGTCGAACATAAGGGGGAGAGAGAGAGAGAAATGGGGTTTAACGTCCACTCAACACAAACTAGGTCATTTCGGGACTAACATATTTTTAAATTTTATTTCAATAATTCGCTTGCGCGTAGGGGTCTTTAGCAGTGGGAGGAAACCGGAGTGCCTGGAGGAAACCCACGAGGTTGAGAAGGCGCCCCTATCTCCATGCCACATACGCTCACACCAGGGTCGAAACCACAGCCGCAAGCCAGAGGTGACCCGCCAGCTAGAGGTTGAAGCGCGGCACTCTAGTCCACTAGGCCATCCCAAACCCCCCTCGAACATAAGGACCTCCAGGTTAATGAGCTAATAATAATATTCTACTCCGGAGCGGCACAAAGTTGGTTTATGACAAGGGTTTTACATAATAAAGCCAGGTCTTGGGACATAGGTGTCTAGTCAGGACAAATTGAACATATTAGCTAAGAAGTGGTTTTAAATGTCTTGGGAATGAGAATCTATAAAAACTCAACATCTGGTCATGAAACTGATTCTAAAAATAAAAAAACATGAGACTCAGGAATGCAACTATCTACATGTCTTTCGGTGCCATTACATCACTGTTTGTGAAATGAGACCTCGAAAATGTAAACTGTTTATGAGAATAAATTAAGATTATAATAATAATAGCAAATTCAGCAAAAAAATTTTGACAATAGAAATAATTAACAATTTGTAGTGTAACAGATTTTAGTCTAACGAGACAAACAAAAATCAAATGGATTATTTCATGAATTCACGAATGTGTTAATTTATATCGACCTTCACTGAACACTGAATGGATGTGAATTAATATGACCAACCTAAATGTCAATATATTATGTTATCAGTAAATTTTATATAAGCGTAGGTGTCAAATAAAAAATCAATTGAAAAACAAAATATTGCATTCACACCCAACTGACTTGACAACAGGTGGTTTTCATTGCAAATTGTGCTATGATTTCAAAATTAATATATATTTTCTTCCAAGGCCGTCTAGGAGTGATATAATGAAACAGGGCCTTCATCTTATTTATAATTAATGGAACCTTGCTAAGTCCAGGGTAACATAAGTGGGTAATACTAGTCTGTGGGTTCATTAGTCCACCCATATCTATTATTAGAGTTAGGGTTGGGTTAGGGTTCATTAGTCCACTAATATCTATTAGAAGGGTTAGGGTTAGGTTTATTGATACCCATATTTAAGGTATTTCTTATAGTGCTGTGACTAGTGAACCCATCTCCTTAAAAGTAATAGAGAAAGTAGCAAATGGCTGATTTTGACTCCCAAAATTTAAATTACCGTACCTACATTATATGCTTTTATTAAGTCTCAATATGTTATAACAAATTTCGGTCTATATGTATTTAAAAACTTCTTTCCGATATATTTACAAACCTTTTTCCTCAGCTTATCAAAATACTATCTACATGCCTGTAGATAGTAAAATGTAAGTCAACTCCTGTTAAAGCTACTACAAGAACATCAGTAAAATACTTCAAGTATTCATTACCAGATATCATTCATATATCCATAAGTTAAATTTAATAAGTCAAGTGTGTTAATATGCATGAATTAACAAGAATTCCTTGAGTACAGTTGGTATCTTGTTGTCATAATAAGGTATTGAACTACACATGGCTATACACTTAGTCATACATATTACATACTTCAATGAAGGTGGGGCAAATATTTGGAATTAATTACCTTGAAATAGTCCATGTAAACATTGGATGTTATGACACAGAAGTAGGCTACTGTGTATTATTATATTTGGGCACTTATTGCCAAAAATTACGAGATGAAATCATTTAATAATTTCTGTCTTCCTCGTAAAGCTTTCTCATTGCGTATTTATCCCCTACAGATACATGTACAACCAGATATCTATCTAAAATGACATGGTTTGCTTATGTATGGAGAGTGATGGGCATTACATGGGTACTCAAATTTGCATGGTTTGTGTATTGCACAATCAGCTTTCTCAATACACATGCATTATTAGGTTTGTAAAATAAGAGTAACCAATCAGCTGTATATTGGTCTCTATAATTACATGGTTTGTGTTTTTGTGTATTGTGCAGTTAGTTTCCTTGATGCATGTGTATTATATATTGAGAGTAAGTTAATTGAATTATATGTATTAGATAATACATAGTATTTTCCTTGATACACATAGTACATGTATATTGATAGCAACACAGTAATCCGTATTACAGGAAAGACACATCTGTATATAATGGTAATTGACATGGTTTGTGTATTACACAGTAACTTCATGAATAATCTCCAGTATTTGTGAAAGTGAACAGAGTTATTGTATGTAATTAGTATTCTTCCACATCTTATTCTATATTTCTTTGTGTGTAGGTGATCATAAATCACAACCCTAAAGATGAACTTCCTTCATTTTGACATTGGCGGGGACAATCCATATGACTATCTTGACAATGTCAAGCATCTCAACTGTCATTGTGTCAAGTTTCCTGTTATACAAACAAGTCATCTTCACATCAAATTATGGCAATGATATAATCTTTCATGATCAGATGAATTGATACATTGGATCGTTGACCTTTATATAGTGATAATCATCAATTTGTTTAATATTAGTCGTGCCATTTTGAGAGAGAGAGAGAGAGAGAGAGAGAGAGATCAGGTCATTTATTTTATGGCTAAGGTATGGTACAATTTCATTGCAATAAAGCTGTTTGTGTAGCTGTCTTTTACAGTGGGAGGAGATTGTGTAGCTGTCTTTTACAGTGGGAGGAGATTGGACGACTCAGAGAAGATTGGACGACCCGGAGGAGATTGGACGTCCCAGAGAAAAAGTAAAGGCTTGTCTACGATATCACTCTCTGTGAAAGTGAACCTTTTCCACTATGACAGTTAGTCATTTTCTAAACACTTCAATCAAAGTATTAATGAAAAACACATTCATCCAAATTCTTTGAAGTTTTAAATAAAATTAGTCATTGAAAATGTTTTAAAAATTTGTCATCTAATTATGATGATTTTACTCATATGTGGAATAATTCATTTAATTTAAATTGCTTTAGGGTAAGGTATCAGTATAAATTGTTGATGACTAATATGTTAAAATATATTTTTCAATCGATAATCGAAATATCACACACACCCTGTTCCTATAGAGGTTTAGCAAGCTCCTTTAACCATACAATATGTAAGAGGTAAATCTGCCTATTGCAGGCCTTTCTTTAGGCCTGAAATGTTATCTGAATTATTAATTAGACATTTATTAACATGGCAAGACAGTAATCAACTCTTGATGTCATTGGTAATCTGCAATATATACTGGATCAGAATCCGATCTATCGCTCATTGATGATTTAATCCAAATGCAGATAATCAAGGTTATGGTTTTTTTTCTATTGCATTAACTATAGTGAGCACTGACAGCTCTTCTAAATATCTTATCTCCCATAATGTATCTTTAAGCCAAATTATTTCTCTTAATATGTACAATTTTCTCGTAAATTTTGTGAAACATTTGGTTCAATTAATTTTTAATCACTTTTTGAAATAAACATCAAGTCAGTCCAGTCCCGATTCAGTATTCTTTCTCTTTTTTTACCGAAATGAAAGAGGTTTAGCTCCATTAAGTCACATGACAATATTTCGCTCTCTCTGTGTGTGCAATTTTCTCATGAATTTGGTGATTGGGGTCAAACTAAGGTTAGTAGTAGAATAAATTAGCATATCTGGGTTCCCTCGAAAGCTGATTGAATTTATTGGATTGTTAAACCAGTGTATAATAAACAATCATAATGCATGCTGTTTACTGGCGTGACAAAATAATCTGTTACAAATAGAAACTATGGTGAACATGTAGGTATAGAGATACAATCTACATAAAATAAAAATTAATAATCGACACTGGTCAGCATGTATACTATTTATATTATTGTGGTTCGTCGTCAATACATAAAATCAACACGACAACGGTCAGTGCATGGATGTAGCATGTGACCTGTGGTCAAGGTTTTATATTGATAGGTACATGTACATAATCAGAAAATCAATCTATTCTGATCCAGTTATCATAGTATCAGACATGACTGAACTTTTCTCTCTCTTGTTACATACATACATAGACAAACAAACACAGACCATTCATACATGCAACTATTTTAAGATTTGTAACATGTATAGCTCACTCAATTCATCTGGCATGGATTTATCCTCTGTCTTTAAGTTGAAGTGAGAGAGAGAGAGTTAGAAATGGGGTTTAAGGCCACTTGACACAAACTAGGTCATTTTAGGACTAACATATGGTTGAATTTTATTTCAATAATTTGCTTGTTCATAGTCATAGGTGTCTTTTTTTACCAATGGGAGGAATCTTAAGGACCATTTTGGACAGGCAACCCTACTCCTTGTCACATACAAGCGGGTAAATAAAAATTATTCGGCCACCCAAACCCTGTCTTCACACCTACGACACAAAGTATCACTATCAGTTGATAATTTATCAAAGTTGATATTTTGTACTCTAAAATCATAATTTCCAGCCCTGCTGACTAACTACACGTGTAGCATGATTTTGTTATTTTCATTCTGTACTCAGTTTTAAACACAGGAAGTCAATGTGTACAAATTAAAATACTTTTTTATGTTTAATAATATTTCATTTATCTAGAGATAACATTACTGGTAAGTGAAATGAAACAAATACATGCACATAAACCTTTTTTTTTGGCTACAGAGTGACTTTAAAAATCCATCTTAGTGTCAAATGCCTCATAAATTACAAAAGTATCTTGCCCATTTCATATTCTGTGGGAATTACTAATAATAAAATGTAAGCTTATGCTTAATTTAGCATTTTTATTGACATGGCTGCCATAAAAATAAAACTTCAAATGTCTTGAAACCTTATCAAAGAGAAATAAGTGTCATAAATCTAAGATCTAAACACAATCAGATTTTATAGATAATCAACTTAAATTGAATTATTTACCAAATGAAGGGGGTTAAATTAATTAATTACTTGCAGATTAAAAAGATACCCTGAGGTGACCCAGTTGTAATTAACTCTGACCAGATTGTTATTTAAATAGGCCTAGTGATTAAAGAGCCCAGCCTGAAGAAATGCCAAACCTAAGTAAACAGCCTTTGTTTCAGTTTAATCTAATTTATTTAAGATCTAAGAAAATGATAAATTCAGACAACAATGGACTGATTACAAGTCTATCAAGTATCAACACATCAAATGAAATCGAGACCATTGTCTGTGTAAATGTTTACACAGTTTGGCAAATTATTCAGTGCACAGCTTTAAAAATGCCATTTTTGTTTTTATTACATATTTTTTTTATTCATTGTTGATCTAACTGTGATATGTTTGATTTTATTTATATTGGCATCTAGCGGAGTTAGATTTTAGGCGCACTATCAAGTAAATCAAAATCATTATTATTGTAAGTGTAGATTGTAATTGTAGCCTGTGTACTACAGACAGTAAATGAAATTTGATTAAATCCAAGTTTCTATGGTTTCTTGTAATATAGTTGTCTTGTATTTAATATTGTCAAGAACAATTGTGTAAATAAATGCAATATAATAAATATGTGCTGACATGCCAATAAAGTTGACTTCCTTATTACTTTGTAACAACATGTTATGGTACTCCCCCCCTCAATGGTGCTAAGTCACACCATTGTTTCGTCTGTCACATACAGATAATGGTATAAGGAAATAATTGAAAACCTTTAAACAGTCAAAATTGTACTTAAAACTGATCGATTTATATAATTTGGGACCAAATATAAGAGTACCTGTGATTATGTACATGTATTTAATTTTTATTCTGGCATGTTGATGATTTAATTTAATATGGTACACAATTGATGTACAGATAGGTCTGCTATTAACACTATAAAATGTCATTTCCTAAATTAATTTCCTGTTCTGGACATAGGAAAATGTTTGAATGAAAGGGTATGTAGGAAATGTTCACGAACAGCTGTCAGATAAAAGACATTACATATATTAAATTTGACTAGACCTATTTATTGATCTTATTATAGGCTACAAGTACATGTACATTCATGATTGGTGTCTATTTCTGTTTGTAAAAAAAAGAATTGTTGTGTCTGTGGATTAAGGAGGTACATGCTACCAAGGCCTGGGCCATCAGAGACTCCGATTTACTCCAAAACCAAGCAATATTGATAAACAATTATAAAACCCTCACCACTAACCTTTGTGGTATCTCTATTTCAATTTGAATTCACAAAAAAATACTCTCACAAATAAAAAACGTTATTCAGACAGTAAGTGTTTTAGAATTGCTTGGTTTTTTTCTTGAGTAAATCTTATACTCCCGTTTTATAATTTTAGTGTACTGCTTTTATTTCCTAGATGCATCCCCTGAAGTAATTTCAAAATCTATCTACACTTATTTTATTTTTTTTTCTCTCATATAGGACTCCATCTGACCTAATATTCACACTGTTAATTCAGTGCAATAATAATCTTAATGATGACTTCATTGATGCATCTAGCTAACATGCAAATCCATTTTCTAAATTCAGGCAGATTAACAATGAATCACTGAAAATTTGTGAATGTTGAGTGTTGTTAATGTTAAAAATTATCTACTTACATGATGCCAATGTCTGCTTGTTCCTTCTGGTAATTTTTTCCATCTTTTCACCAATAAAACACACGCATTACATATTTCTCCGTGCCGTGAATCTCTAATCCGGAAACACTTTTCAAACTGATCCTGATATTTGATACTGTCCGTAAAGCGAGAGCTTGAGGACTTCGCACGGCAGATGCAACAGCCATTTATGCTGCGATAAATTTTTGGTTTGTGAAAACTGAACATTATGATCCAATATTTGCTGAAATAAAATAATCATCCAAGAATTATTATTATAGAAAAACAAAATCACATCCAGGAAAGTATTACTTTGAGCAATGTGAATATCATTTACTAAAAATTCACAACTAGGAAATCAATTTCCTAATAATATTTCCTTCAGTGATCCCACATAAACCTAATGATATTTTAAAGAAATTCATTATACCTGTTCAGTTATTTTAAGAATGAAAACTATACCCTAATAAACAAACTATATAGTGTCACTAGTTTAGGATTCCTAATGGGAATTCGAATCCTACCAACCTAAGTTCTTAGTACTAAGAAACTTTTAAAAACAAATTCACACACATCTAAAATGTGACTCATTAAAGACTGAGGTTTAGTTTAACCCACACACACACAATCCTGGCTTTGTGTAGTCAAGTTACGCCTTTTTAGAGTGTTGGTACATGTACCTAGTTTATATGTAATTTATAAGTAACGCCCACTCAGACAAGTCGGTGCTTTACTATGTGAGGCGCGTACTGCCTGACACTGAATTAATCGAAGATCTTTGAGCACCGATAAACTTCACAAAAATCGATGACAACACCTCAGAAAGCATTATATGTTATAAACAAATCCCCCATCTACAAAAATTTCCCGCTGTCACAAATTTCGATTGCGTTTTCCATCCGCTAAGCCAGATCAATTTGTAAAGAGCAGCGGCAAATCAGCCATCCATGGCGGGCTAACCTAGCTGAGTTCATTGGCCCCTTGCCTTTGCTCTAGTTCAGTCGGTACGCTGTTACTAGGTTAAATATGCACAAATTACGTAAATTATCCACGGTCAATAAATCTTTGAATCGAACAAGTGCTAATTTCATTAGATGTCGGTACAATAAATTATTTTTCCATTTTACAAATTATGATATTCCTACATCATAACTCTTGAGAAGACATGCCTAAAATTATTTGAACAGCCATACCCCTAAAAAAAAGCCGTATCCAAGAAAGCTCAGCACGATACACAGTCACTCGTAAACTTGTTCCTCTCTCGCGTACACTTCGAGTAACGAGCAGCTGGAAAAGGATCAAGCTTAATATACTCTCATTATAATGATTTATTCATCGGTCACTGGGGCAAAGCAGACAGACATGTTGACTTCTGCCTACGTCACTACGTATTCGCGAATCAAAATCCGCCCTTACATTCCTATGACAAAATTGATGAAAAATCAATTCAAAACAAATTTTGAAAACATATTTTTGACTGAAAAGTATCCCCCGTTCATTGACCGAGATCCCTAAACAGTTGTCACGGTTTTTCTCTTTGAGCTTTTGCGTAATTATGGGGCCCGCCGCAGCGAAGCGTCCTTTGTCAAGTCGGCAGACACAGAAAATTTCGCGCTGTTCCTGTTTTATGTTCTGGGGAAAAAGTTTTTGATGGCAAAGTATTTTGATGTTTTATGAATGTCAACTTACAATTGACACCTTAAATTGTCCATAAATTTAAAATATACCCTTACACGCAAAGTATTATAACATTTGTTACATAATTCTGGAAAATTTCAAAATCGACAACGTTTCCTTGTTCGATTCGAATGAGACTGGGAGACACCGACATTCTTTTTTTTGGGAAGAAATGAACTATTCAAAGAAAGAATGGCACACATACAAAAGCTAAAAGACCAAAAAATAATAATTATTTGTTTTACTTGGTGCCGTTTAAGTTTAGCTGTCGCCTCCTAAAGTTTTGTCTTACTTCTGGTCTCTTTCGTCGTGTGTGTACGATTCTATTTCATAACGACCATTCTGGAGAATCTACGCATGTCCAAGTAGTAACACATTTTGTTTCCAAATAAAATGTTAAAAAATACGTACAATTTTTACCTTTTAAGAGACTGTCAGTCAAAAACAAATGTTATCTATCCAATTTTTCACTGAGACTTTTTCTCGTTAACAATGACCAACTTCTTTCACACTTAGTAAGCTGCGTTTCTCAGTGGTCACGTATTTATTCACTGAAGCCATCCAACTAACGTTGGTTGAAGATTACGAGCTTGACAGCTGTTTTGACCCCGCGCGAGATCTCGCACAAATTATGGGATGGACGAGACTTGATAGTTCAGCGGACGCCATTTTGGGAAGAACTTTGGTATTTCCCGCCTAAAGGCATAAAAGTGTTTTAATTTCGTTAATATTACGCTATATTTTTTGCTGTCATACCACAAAATTAACCAAGACAGCTTCATGTAACTATTTTACGAAATATTTCAACTCACCAGTCCTTGGTGTTCTCTTAATAGACGTTTAAAAAGGTCAGGAGTGCACATTCAGACAGATAAAAATGGAGAAATAGTGCCCGATAACAGAGTATAAAAAATACATTTATATCGCTACCAGTTTTTATTTTTAGTATTGAAAGCATCAGTCAAGTGTAAGTGGTAGTTACTTAGTTAGTAGACAATGTATTGGTCATATATTTATTTTTAAAAGAGGTTTTTATTGTATCGACAATAACCTCCGTGTCAGAAACGAAATGAGTGATTTATTTATAAACAAATGGTCAGATGACTTGGGAGTTAGATCTACAATGTCAAATGATTAGATCTAAGCCTACAAGTGTTTTTCAACTGTTCGGTGGTCAAAACCAGATAGAAACCGGAGCATCACCAATTTGATGTTAAAAATGTTTGTATTTTGTAACAAAATTCAACATCCCTTTTGACAATCACAATTGAAAGCCTTTTCCCTCTTGTAACGCATCACAACAACATGATAATCATTACTATTAGTTTATTTATTATTTTAGCAGGCAGAATTAAAATGATGGCAAACTATTTTGTTTCATGATAGTAGAACTTCTGAATATTGTCCTGCATAGCGCTTGTCTTTTACCGACCGGTACTAAAAGCCATCACGCCATAAATTGGTATAATTTTAATTAGATATGTAAAGAAGAGAACCATGACAATTTAATCTGCACAATGTCTGTGAAATCCTTTGAATCATTTAAAATTTTAAGTGAGATCTTGGCCTTCATATCATACTTCATGGTGTTCACAAAATTCCTATCTTACTTCCTGAATTTCATGTTTGCTGTAAACTGAGAGGTTGCCACCCCTCTGCCATTGTTATTGGTCTTGATTGATCCCCCTTGGTATTGCCAATTGGTACATGATTGATCTCCCATGGTATCTATATTAATTTTGATTGATCCCCTGTGGTATTGGTACTGATCTTGATGGATCCCCATGTGATATTGATACCATTTCAATTGCATATTGAGGCCACATCTTTTATTGCTGTAGTTATGCCATAATGACTGCCCTCTTATTAAATAATCTGTCTCATTAATCAAACTGGTTTTTTTAACACCCTTAATTGATAAATCTCACTAATTAAACAATTATACATGTACATGATGAAGTTTAGCACCGAAGAATGTAATGGTGTACATAATATGGAATTAACAGAGATATGTACATTGCAATTTGAATTTTATTTAAGTTATTCATGGTATGGTGTCAATGAATGAAAGGGTACTAATTTGTATTGAGGTACAGGTAGTCATTGCTTCAAACATATGTCCACCACATAGCAACTATAATGGTGTTATTTTATTGTTGATCTGTGTTTTAATATTTTAATTTACATTCATGTACACTTTATTTTATTAATTTCTCAAAATGCATACATGAACATATTCACAGGATTTTATATTTATGTTTTTCAGTAAACAATGTTTTGGAAATTTAACTTGCTTACCTCCACCCACATTGATACCTTGTTAGACAAGGAGGTAGTGTATACAATTCTTTTAGTTCATACATGTACATCTGACCCCCAAGTTCACAAAACTTTCTCAGACTTATGTTAAGATTTTACTCAACTTTCAATCACTGTTTATGAGAATTATCTTTGATCAAAAAACTCAAAACATTGCACATAGTTTCTTATTGATGTATTTGATACATTTTAACAACAAAACTTTTATAAAAGGGCTATATTTGAGTCTAAATAAGGCAAACAATTTTGAGTAAATTCTTTAATTTTGGCTGAGAATTCTTTCTGAACTCAGGGTCTGGACTGCACTACCAGTCAGACAAATATCCAATATTAATGCTCTCTTTTTCATTCTCAAACATATCGCAACGTTATCACACTTTACTGCAGACATGTGAACAATAGTGTTGTGCATACAAACTCAAATCAGCCGTAGCTACCTCCCCTCAGACTGCTGGCCGGTCACCTCTGACTTGCGGCTGTTGTTTCGATTCCTGGTGTGAGCGTATGTGGCATGGAGATAGGGGCGCCTACTTAACCTCGTGGGTTTCCTCCAGGCACTCCGGTTATCTCCCACTGCTAAAGACCGCTACGTGCAAGCGATTTATTGAAATAAAATTAAACCATATGTTAGTCCCGAAATGACCTAGTTTGTGTTGAGTGGTTATTAAACCCCATTTCTCTCTCTCTCTCCACTCAGACCTTTGAATATGAACAAACCTTGAACTTTCCAACTTGACTATCACAGGTTTACATTTTAGCAGGAAAGCGTGTGACGTGGATGGTATTCACAATGATATATTCTATTAAGGAATTAAGAGGTCCCTGGCTGAGTCAGTAGCCAGTCAAATTTAATGACGAAATTTACAGGGTATTTACGTGAAGGGTTTTAAAAGATGTAAGGAGTTGAAGTGTAATCAAGCCTTCTATTTAATGTGCCAAACTGGGTGGCGGGTGCCGGGTGCTCTTTCAAAAAGTACAACTTGAGTGTTTGTACTATCGTACCTCCTCCCAAAACTACCCACAACTATTATCACATTTAAACTGATTTAAATTGTAAAATACTTTAATTTTTTTCAGGATGTCACGTTACATGAATTAATGGATGAAGATGATATTCTACAGGAATGTAAAGCTCAAAACAGGAAACTTGTTGATTTGTGAGTTTCTTTAACACAATAACTAACAATAATCTCGCAGACTTGATTCCATTCAAGACTCTTTAAACGTTGCCAGTTGTTCAATTCATCACATTTTTTCTTTACTTTACATGTTTTCTTTAATTTGCACAGAGAATAGGACTAAACTAAACATTCGTATATTGTTTTATTTCAATGGTGTTAAACATTAATATATTGTTTTATTTGAAAGGTTTTAATTTTATTACTTGTCATTTGGGAAGGCATGTGTACGATAAGCATGTTATTTGTCCAGATTGTTTCACAATGATAATATGAAACCCTTTAACCGCTAAACATGTTGACTGACCTTTTAAGGTCACATTCAGTGAAGTTCTTTATGTGACGTAACATCATGTGACTTCGATAACAATTTACTCATTTTATGCTTCTGCATATGTTTTATCGAATATACTTCAAACACCTCTGTTTAATAAAGAGTTAACCATTCTTGCTATAATAATTAAAAAATAGACGATAATAAAAGAAAACTTTGAAAAATTCAGTGCAATTACTTTATTCTGAACCGATTTGTCACTGTTTGTTCCATATCCTCTTAGTCCCGAAATGACCTAGTTTGTGTCAAGTGGACCTTAAACACCATCTCTCTCTCTCTCTCTCTCTCACTCTCTTTCTCTCTTTCTTCATATCCTCTGAAGTGTGGTCCTCAAAATGTTAAATAATGAAATAATCAATCAGGGTAATTTTATTAGCTGTGAAGAAATTAAATATTATTCCTAACAGGGGTTTATATGAAAATGGACTTCTAAAATTATCTCATATTCTATTTTAGCCTGATTCTGCCAGAAAATATGGAATCAATGGTAAATATGATAACATCCGATCCTTCTGAGGACGTAGAAGAAAAAGTTAGATTTAAGTAAGTTTTCGTGTTAAATTACTTTAATCAGTTGACAAAAATGGCTGCCATTAATCTTACTAATTATTATGAAATATACATATTTTGAAAATTGAGCAGTTTGTAATGTATGTGTGTCCGCTTCCACAAGGTAATATCGCAGACAATATTCAATGTACTCGGGTCCTTATTTTTCTATTATGTTCAAACGGTGAACATTTTTTTATGGACCTTCTGTTTATTACAGTGACTGTCACAAAATGACTTTCGTGGTGTAAGGAAAGACAACTCTATTTTTGGACAAAATTGACATTTTACAATTTTTTAATTTTTTTCTTGAATTTACTTATATTTTGATAAATGTAATGAATAGAATGGATATGGTATGATATTTGGATTATATGTTATGTTTTATTTGTAATGTTTATACATAAAATGTGGTATCATTGTGGATATCAGTTATTTTAAGGGGAGACAACTCCATCTTTAAAATTTTTGTAAAAAAATCTCTGAATTTGTTGGCTCTTTGTTTGCCCTGTTTGTCTTGAAATAACTGTATAAATACTCACTTTCAGTCTTAATTAGGAATATTGAAATAATTATAAAAGATTTATAATTGGATTTAGTAGACAAAACCCTGAGTTCACAAAACAATCTAAGACGTTATATAGGTCTCCTTATTTAACTACACTATGATCGTTTAAAGGAATTTGTTGCTTTAATGAATCCAATACATCAATAAGAAACTATGTGCAAAGTTTTGTATTTCTGGAACAAAGATATTTCTCATAAACACTGATTGAAATTAAGTAAATTCTTAACTTAAAGCCCCAATAACACTCTTGTTGTTACTGAAAAATATGTCCCAATCTTCATTCTGGTCAACAAATCGTATTATTTTAGAATATTCCAATTAAATGATGATATAAATTTCATCTTAACACACCTATTTTGAAAAATTGGAAAAATTCAACCCATTGATTTGAAAAGTCTAACGTAAACCTTTTCAAGTGTGACTTGGATTTTATAATATTTTCGAACCCTCTGGACAAGTAAAATAGGTTGTAATGGATAATTTACACAACAGGTAGGACACTTAAACATCTAGTACTTAGAATAAGGGTATTATTTATTTTCTGGAGCTGCCAAGCCAGCAAGAATGTTATTGTCCCTTTAAATCAGTTTTACAAAAGTATTTGCTCTGATTTTACAGTTAGGTATATATTGCATGGTATGCTTTTATGTTGGAAGTTTGAATAATAAATAAATATTTAATATAATATAAATATGACATTTTCTACGTTTTTAGGTATCCGAATACAGCGTGCGAGTTGTTAACGTCTGACGTCTCCCAGATTAATGACAAATTAGCAGGGGACGAAGAGTTAGTTGATAAACTTTACTCGTTCCTAGAGTCAGATCAACCGTTAAATCCATTGTTAGCAAGTTTCTTCAGTAAAGTAATGGGATTATTAATAACTAGGAAAAGTGAAATGGTGAGAGGATTTTTGTAAATTTTGTTATTTTTTATACAACCCCACATTTAGGATTGCAAATGAAGGAGGAACTCCTTTTGGTTTGGGTGGGGGGGGTCTTTTTTTTTTCTCTTTACCAGTGGTGCAGGACTGACAAGGATAGCTGTTTAGTCGTTCGGAAGGAATTGGAAACTGTGGTCCCATGTGCACATTGGCATGCAAGTGAAAGATCCTTTGGCAGTTTGGATTTGATATAAAAGCAACTATCGTGCTGCTCCTCGGATAAAATTTCCCTCATAGAACACTGTATGCTGAACTGTAAGAAATTAAAAACTTATTTCATTTCCTTTGAAGTCAAGAATTGTCAATTCCATGATTATTTTTTCGCACTGAAAACTTGTGAATTGTGATAATGGACATAATTCTAAATGGTATTTTATAAAAGTTGCTAAGTTGGCTTTATTGATGATGATTTCAAAGTTATTATAGACAAATTTGCGTAATGTCTCTTCTCCCTATACCGCCTCCCCCCCCCCCCCAATTGTCTTAAGTACAAAATTAATTTTCAATGGCTTTTGGTGGTCTTTATACTTGAATGTATTAAAGTTTTCTGACATATTTCCACCATTAATGGTTTTACAAAATATAGTATTCATGCCTAATATTCGTTTCTTTTTTTACCTTCAGATATTTGAATATTTAAAAAGTAGAAAAGATTTTGTAGGAAGTTTGTTACGACATATAGGGACGTCTGCTATAATGGATTTATTATTACGTCTTATAACTTGCATAGAATCTATTACCATTAGAAGGGCTGTGATAGATGTAAGTATGATATTATCGACAAACCATGGGGGTTCAGTGAGTAAGACCCTGGCTCGTCATGTGGAAGGTCTCCGGTGCACTCACTGCGACAGGCAAAAAAATGTTTTGACGATTTTCTCTCTCAGTTTCCCCCTTCTTTGTGGGTGCTGGTCAGGGGAACTGGCAAGGATAGCTGTTTAGTTGTTCGGATGGAATAAAAAAAAAACAAGGTCCAGTGTACACATTGACATGCAAGTAATGTAACCTTTGACAGTTGGAGTTCGAAATAAGAGTAGGACTGTAGAGCTGCTGTTTGGACAAAATTTCCCTCATAGTATACTTGATGCCTGTAAGCCTGTCTTCAATAGCCCAGTAGGAGCCGTCAAATAGGGTATTAATCTCCACTTCATATCTCTACATCAGTCAAGGTCAAAATAATTTTTTTTTAATCATCTAATTTACCATCTTAAGTAAACATTTACATGAAATTGTCTTATGTACTTATGTTTATATAAAATAAAAGATATCAACTGTTTTACAAGGCTGATTTGTAATATTTTTCCATGTTTGATTATTTCAGTGGTTAAATGAACAGAAAGTAGTAGAAAGATTAGTAGCTAGTATTGTCCCAGAAAAAGATGAAGATGTAAGTCACATGTTTTATATTGATACTCTAGAGGTTGCGGGTTCGATCCCGGGTTGGTCGAGAAAGTTCCATCAGGATTTTCCGGGGTGGTTTCCCTTGTCAGTGGTGCAGGATGGAGGGCCTAACAAATCATAGGGAATGAAAAACCAAGGTCCCGGGTACGCATGGGCATGCACGTAAAAGATCCCTTGTCAGTTTGAATTCAATATAAAACTAGACCTGCATGCAGGAATGACGGGTTTCACTGGTGCCATGTTACCCTTAAACATGTCACTTCCGGTGCCAAGTTACCCTTGAACATATGTCACTTCCGGTACCAGCGAAACCACTAAACAGGTTTCCAAATTAACATTGCACACAAATAAAATGGACGCAGAATCAACAAAATCCAGCAATATCAATTCATTTTATACATTTGTTACTTGTAAATGATCTTGACAAAATTAAATTACTCCCGGTGTTAATGCAAATGTTCAATTAGTCTTATGAAATCAGAAATGGCATACGATATCATATAGTGAAAATTTTATGTAAATCAAATAATAATTGCCACTTTTAAAGACCAAAAAACTTGAAAAGTGACTTGTAGAAAAATCGGCTATTTCTCTGCAACCGTACAAGTTAGAAACCATTTTGTGGTATCTGTATGATCGTATGGGTTCATTCTATTTGTTGATTGGCATCAAATACCATAATTTGAAAAAGATTTCAAAACAGACTCATTTGAATAAAATATCTGTTACTGAGGCTAAAAATACAGTTTTTGCCAAAATGACGTTACTTCCGGTGATAATGAAAATCTTAAATTACTTGTTTGAAATCCCAAATGGCATTAGGTATAACATGGTGTGACGTTTATGAAAATCGAATAATAATTGACCCTTTTATGGCCCCGAAACCTTCAAAAGTGACCTGTAGAAAACCGTCTATTTCTCGGCAACTGAATAAGTTAGAAACAATTTTATGATATCTATCTGACCATTTGAGTTTTGTTTATATGTGAATTTAAACCAAACGTTAAAATTATTAATACATATGAAGTTATTCTTGGTTGAATAAAACATTGATTTAAAAAGTTTAAAATGCATTTTTTGACCAAATGATGTCACTTCCGGTGTCAATTTTAAATTGTAATCAACTTGATATGACGCTACGTGCTTTTTGAATCAAATAATGTCACTTTTATAAAAATCCAATCATAATTGACTATTTTACAGGCAAAATAACGAAAACAGTGACTTGTACAGAACTGCCCATTTCTTGGTAACTGCTTATATTACAAACGAATTTTAACATACATTTTCTTCGTATGGATTATAGCTACAAGTTTATAAAAGTTACGAAGAAATATTTTGAAATCTGAAAAGCCTGAATAGGCCAATTTTACACCATTTTTAGCCTCTTAATCGAATTTGCTCGAAAATGAAATCGAAATTAAAAAAACTGCTTCCTACATTTTTTGCGCCTTGAAAAGACACACTCTTTGAGTCATATAATTTTTCAAAAAAATAATATTTGTTTTCGAAATAGGAAAATAACTGTCAAAATCGTAGTTTTTGGTAAAATTATGCCACTTCCGGTGCCGACAGATAACATTATTGGTAACAAAAAAAATGACAATTGAGACAACGAAGCATATGAACTTTGTTTTATACAAATCGAACAATAAAAAATTAATCTAGGACTGAAAAACTGAATTAGCCAATGGCGGCCAAGGAAAATTACTGAGACAAAATTTTTTAACATTTTTGCACTAGTCAGATGACTCTTTAATTCTGTGCACAATACGACTAAAAAATATTCATAAATAAAAAAGTTTTTTGTAAAATTTTAAATTTTCGAAATTTGGCGCCTAATATCTTCGAAGATTTGCCGAAAATCAAAAATCAAAAGTAGCGTAGCTACGTGCCCTGTCTCAGGCTATACCAAAATGTATCGAAAGTTAAAATCCAATGATTATTGTTAAAATTACTGCAATATTTTCAAAAACGATAACTTCGGTGATTTCGGACATTTCGCATTGTCGCAGAACGTTCAAAATAGCTTTATCCTCTAAGTCACACCCACTTTCCCAGTAAAACCGAAGAAATCGTAACGATGCGACACATAGTTGCTGAGATCTATTCAAATTGGAATCTGAATAATAATAATAATAATAATAATAATAATTTTAACAAAAACAATAGTGTTTCACACAAGCTACGCAGTGTGAAACCCTAATTAGGCCAAGATTTTAATCATAGCACTCTGTATGTCGTATGCCCATCTTCAATAGCCCAGTAGGAGCAGAACAGTAGGACGTTAAACTCAATTTCATTTCTGTAAACAGTCAAATATATAGAGGATATTTGTCATTTTAGAGTGAATAACATATTTTATTTCATCGAGAAGCAAGAAAACTTATGTTTTCACGAATGCGTAGCATGAGTGAAAATATAAAGGTTTTCTTGCTTAGAGATGGAATAAAATATGTTATTCACGACAAAACGACAAAGTTCTATTTATTTTATGATTTTACAATCATTTTACGTAAAACAATTGCTAGCCAGTGAAATAACACTTTTATTTCACTGATAACAAGCGGTATTCCACTACTGATCATAAAATAAAACTGTTTATATATTCTAGATACATTGTCCAGCCATTATGTTATGTGTTTAGATATATTATCCAGTGTTTATATTGTAGATATGTTATAGATACATTATCCAGTGTTTATATGATGTGTTTATATGGTAGATACATTGACCAGTGTTTATATTGTAGATATATTATCCAATGTTTATATTGTAGATATATTATCCAGTGTTTATATATGTTTATATTGTAGATACATTGTAATGCTGCCCAGTCTTTATGTGATATTGTAAGATTAGGAAGAGAACAGATTATACAACAACAAGATTCTTCTGATCCTGATCCACTATTAGTTACCATGGAATTGTAAGTTTAATTACCATAACTATTTATATATAATTCATTTAATTGTGTTATTTTCGATGGAGTTTCTGTATTTGATATTTAGTTTCAAGCCATTGTAGGAAAACCAATCAAATCTGTTGACAGTCATAGAAAACCATTGGGTTTCTACTGTTATGTGGGTTACCGGGTCTGTTTAGGTTAATTAATGAGTGTTAGGTTTATTCTGCCCTTTTATTGTGCTAGAAATTTATGTGTTAAATGAAGAGGCTAAAGGTTTTCATGCTCTTGATTCTCACTTGGAAAAAAAAAACCCCAGTCGATCCTTGAGAAAAACGTTTCCAGATATTTTAAACTTTACTTTCAACTTCTTGCAAGATTCCTATGGCACTTGGAATGTCCATTCACATGTGCCCACAATCAAACAATGGATTTCTTTGACATTTTCTTTTTTATTTTTCAGAGAAGAAACTGTTAGTCAATTATTAACGAATATGTTAGATACAGAAAAGAATGAATCTGTTTTAGTTAATGGTTTATTTGTTATTCATACTTTATTAGAAGTTCGAAGACAGGGGTAAGAATATAATAATATTATATATAAAAAAAAATAAATAAATGTGCGGAATCAGGCTAAAAAATATGTTATTAAGAAGTTTTTGTGCAAAATCATCCCACATAAAGTCAGTGCAAAAGTTTTCTGTCAGTGGCTGATCCCTCCGTAAAATCAGTCCTCTAATGTCTTAATAGTTACGGCAATTCTTACTAGTGCTTCTTACTAATGTGTGTTCGAGTGATGTACGGCGCCAACCATTTTGATGCAGAAGTTCCTCTGCAAATTCAATTATTGTCATGACATTCTTCAATTTGTTTTCTGTTTTCATTTGGATTTTACCAGACTCAGTTTTACATAACAAGGGTGGTTGAATGGTTAGCGTGTGTGTGCTGTATCATACGGCCTGCCATTGAGTCAACTGGCTTCGTTTCGAATCCTTGGTTGTACATGACAAGGAGTAGGGTCGCCTGTCCAAATATCTCTCTCTGTCTCTCTCTCTACTTAACAAGTTTGATTGTTGTGTTATTTTGCTTTTGTACTTTAAACATCCAATGAAAATGCAGCGTTTCAAATCAAGCTTAGACACAGTCATTCGATCTATCGATGAACTCGCTGAAGGCAGCTGCCCCGAAATATATGCATAATTTTGATTAAATTGGCCCTTAGAATTACCATATTAAATATTATCCTGTCTTCGTGAACCTGATTGGATGTTAAAAGTTCTAGTTTGTTTTATGAAATGATATTCTAGCGAGAGTAGTTTGTTTTCTGGCTTCAGGCCTGAAGGTAATAATGATCAGATGTCAGCATTAGATACAGATCGTCTCTCACAAGGTGTTAACAGTGTATTATCAGCTATAACTCCACGATTAAAAGACTTCCATAATCTATTATTAGACCCACCAAAGGTAAGTCTCTATAATCTATTAATAGACCCACCAAAGGTAAGATTCTATAATCTATTAGACCCACCAAAGGTAAGTCTCTATAATCTATTAATAGACCCACCAAAGGTAAGGCTCTAGTATCTATTATTAGACCCACCAAAGGTAAGATTCTATAATCTATTATCAGACCCACCAAAGTCTCTATAATCTATTAATAGACCCACCAAAGGTAAGTCTCTATAATCTATTATTAGATCCACCAATGGTAAGATTCTATAATCTATTAATAGAACCACCAATGGTAAGATTCTATAATCTATTAATAGACCCACCAAAGGTAAGATTCTGTAATGTATCACATACAAATTAAGGGTGCATGCGTGGCTGAATGGTACAATGAGAGCTTGTTAGATCATATGGTCATTGAGTTAAGTGGCATAGTTTTATTTCCACGCTTGTATTAGACAAGGAGTCGAGTTGCCTGTCCATCCTTATGAATTTTCTCAGGGTCCTAAGGTATCCTCCCACTGATAAAGACCCCTACGGGCACACGAAATAAAATTGAATCGTGTATTAGTCCCAAAATGACCTAGTTTGACTCAAGTGGAGGTTAACCCCATCTCTCTCTCTCTATCTCATCCAGACCCAATGGACACAGACCACAAGGAATTTCAACACATTCTAATCCATATGAATTAAGTGTATGGATCCACCTCATTGTCATCGTTATTCCGCTCCACATCTTATCCAAAGATCTATTTGTGTTTGTTTTTTGTTTTTTTCAGCAAAGATTTTGTGCAATGCCAACCACCGCTGGTCATCTGGACCCACCATTAGGAAATACGCGTTTACAAATAGCCAAATTAATCACTGCACTAATATCAACTAATACACATTCAGTTAATACAGAATTAGCCAATCTTAACACAGTACATGTTTTATTGGTAAGATAACTTTTTATCTTGTTGATTTTATTTTCTGTTCATTTACTCAAATATCATTCTAACTTTCTATCTAGTTCATATATGATAACTTCATAACCCGTACCAAACAAAGTTAAATATATATTTTGCAAGAGCTAAATCTGCCTATCACAGGTCTTTCTTTAGGCCCGATAGGGGGGTTGGGATGGCCTAGTGGTCTAGAGTGCCGCGCTTCGACCTCTAGCTGGCCAGTCACCTCTGGATTGCGGCTGTGGTTTCGAGCCCTGGTGTGAGCGTATATGGCATGGAGATAGGGGCGCTTCTCAACCTCGTGGGTTTCCTCTGGCCACTCCGGTTTCCTCCCACTGCTAAAGACCCCTACGCTCAAGCGAATTATTGAAATAATATTAAACCATATGTTAGTCCCAAAATGACCTAGTTTGTGTTGAGTGGACGTTAAACCCCCCTTTCTCTTTCTCTCTTTAGGCCTGAAATGTTATATACACTGTATTGATACAGATATTGCTGTACATGTATTACTGAATCCCACTAGACAAGAACACAAGACATTGTAATCCCTAACAAAACTGTGTAATCAGTGAATCCAGAGGCCGGTTTATGGTCTTTGAAATAAAAAGGAGTTATGATGCGAAATGTATAACTGATAAAGGTAAAAATGCCCTGTACTAAATATATATTGTATTTTATTTTATAGGATCTCTATTTTAAATATATATGGAATAATTTTTTACATACCCAAGTTGAACAGTGTTTATCGACAATACTCACAAACTTACCTGTTGAAATAGATGGTCGAAAACAACATCCATTACTAGCTCAGGTAAATATTACAATACCTGCTTTCAGAGATGTCATTGTCCATGGTGGCTCAGTGCGTAAGGCGCTGGTTCACTAGTCTTTTAACCTTGGACAGGTTTCATGAATTGGGGGGTTGGATATCTGAATGCTTAGAAAGTGCGCGCTGTCTCATAGGGCCTGCCAGGGAGTCGATTGGTGTGATTTCAGATCCCGGATGTACATGACGAGGAGTAGGGTCGCCTGTCCAATCATGTGGGTTTTCTCCGGGTCCTCCGGTTTTCTCCCACTACTAAAGACCCCTACATGCAAGCGAATTATTGAAATGAAATTAAACCATATGTTAGTCCTGAAATGACCTGGGTTGTGTCTAGTGGACATTAAACTCCATTTCTCTCTCTCTCTTGTTTCATGAATTTAGCATTCATCTGTTGATATTGTTCTTCTTGGAGCGACACTCCAATGATTGGCACAATACAAAGTTTGTGGCCAAGAAACTTTTTCAGGTTTTTCCAGCCCGATTTCCGCTTTTCAGTGGACAAAAATCTGAGACTGACGCATGTACTTGTGTAGGCATGCACTGAAAAGAATGTGTAGAAGTTGGATTTTGATTAATAGCAATTCTAAATTCAGCTGGCAAGGAGAAGGGTCGTCCGGTTTCTTCTCACTGCTAAAGACCCCTACGCTCTAGTTAATTATTGAAATAAAGTTGAACCATATGTTAGTCTCGAAGTGACCTACTTTAAACCCTATCTGTTACTCTCCATAACGTGTCACATGTCGCTTCCCTGTTTCATTTCATTTACAATTAAATCATGAAATAGATGATACCAATAGTTGTATGTCTTTTATTTCAGTTATTTTCAGGGTCAAAAATAATACAGAGGTTAACGGAAGAATGGCAGGAAAATGACAACGTTGAGTAAGATATGTTTATGCTTATTTATCAAAAGGAGAGCCAGTGGGATGTTGGCTTGTTAACCTGGCCCCAAGTTCACAAAGCGTTCTCCGACTTAAATTGAGAATTTACTCAACTTTCAATCACCGTTTAAAAGAAATATCTTTGATTCAGAAACACAAAACTTTGGCACATAGTTTCTTATTAGGGTATTTGATGCATTGAAACAACAAAAGTTTAATTAAGGGCTATATTTTAGTTAAAAAGGCGAAAAATTTTGAGTAAAATTCTTGACTTAAGTCTGAGAATGCTTTGTGAACTCAGGGCCTGGAGGTCCCATGATTGATCCACGCATTGACTGAGAAAGTTCTTCAGGATTTTCCAGGGTGTTTTCTTCCCACTACTAAAGAACCCATAGCACAAGTGATGAATTGAAATAAAATGGAGCCATATGTTAGTCCCAAAGTGACAGACCCAGTGTTAAAGCCCCAATACCACTCTTGTTGTAACTAAATAATATGTCCCAATCTTCATTCTGGTCAACAAATCGTATCATTTTAGAATATTCCAATTAAATGGTGATATAAATTTCATCTTAACACACCTATTTTAAAAAATTGGAAAAATTCAACTAATTCATTTAAAAAGTGTAACGTAAACCTTTTCAAATGTGACTTGGATTTTGAAATATTTTCGAACCTTCTGGACAAGTAAAGTAGATTGTAATAGATGATTTACACAACAGGTAGGACGCTTAAACATCTAGTACTTAAAATAAGACTTTTATTTATTTTCTCATGCTGCCAAGCCACCAAGAGTGTTATTGTCCCTTTAAGTGGAGGTCAAAGTCTCTCTCTTGGTCCAGAAAGGTGATGGCACTTGTCAGCATGGTTCCCCTTGTGTCATTGTACATAAAAGAAGTCTCGGCAAGCCCCACATCACATTGCATGGCGTACGCCCATCTTAAGTCCCTGCAAGTTGAAACCACTGTTATCACTGCACTAAAATTTAATTGTTTTCTTTTTTCGCAGGGGCAAAGAAAATGGTAAACGAAAGGGCTTTATGGGTCATTTAACTAAAATGGCCAATGCATTAGTTAGTGCTATGGAAAAGGGAGATAATTGTGAATTAGTCAAAGATCAGTTTATAGGTTAGTCAACAATTTTATAGCAACAATAAGTCTATGCAAGCCAGAAGAGTTTGTCGTCATTCATCAGCTGTTGGTCATACTAATTGGCAGTTCTCACTATAATAGTTAAAAACTAGATAATGTAAAGGGAATATGCTGAAAATGTCGGTCAAATATTTATACTGTGAACCAAGATCTTAGCTTTTCAATTTATTTTATGTCTAGCCCCGATCATCATTACTAGTCTCGATATCCATTTTTGGATTTAACCATCAATGAACATTGAGCAGTAGATATGATTCAAATCCAGTAAATATTGCAGACTGGCGATGACATCAAGGTTGATTATGGTCTGGATAAGTTGATTAATGTCTAAATAATAATTTAGATAACATTTCAGGCCTGAAGACCAGCAATATGCAGATTTTGCATAATGTATATTTAATTTTGAAATTAAATATTTCAGAGGTTAGTGATGAAGAGAAGCAAAAATGGGAAAAATTTGTGTCAAGTTCATTAGCAGATACAAATAAGAAAAATACAATAGAATTGGTAAGTTACACCTTCATTGGTCCAGTCATTGCAGAAAAGTAGGACTTTAAACTACATTTAATTTCATTTTCATTTCTTGTTCAAGTTGTTAAAACATATTTTCTTCAATGATATTTTTTTTTAAAATTAAATATTTTTTGAAAACTATAAGAATTTTGGAAGTTGTATTGCAGAATGGTTAGCATCCACGCTGTATCATAAAGCCTGTCATTGAGTCAACTTATGTGGTTTCGATTCGCCAAGGAGTAGGGTCGTCTAACCTCATAGGGGGGGTTGGGATGGCCTAGTGGTCTAGAGTGCCGCGCTTCGACCTCTAGCAGGCCGGTCACCTCTGGCTTGCGGCTGTGGTTTCGAGCCCTGGTGTGAGCGTATGTGGCATGGAGATTGGGGTGCCTTCTCAACCTCGTTGGTTTCCTCCGGGCACTCCGGTTTCCTCCAACTGCTAAAGACCCCTACGCGCAAGCTAATTATTGAAATAAAATTAAACCATATGTTAGTTCCGAAATGACCTACATGTAGTTTGTATAAAGTGGACGTTAAACCCCATTTCTCTCTTTTTCTCTAAAGACTTCTAGAACCATATATTAGATTTAGTTTGTGTCAAGTAGGGTTTAAACCCCATTTCTCTCTTTCTCTCTAATGACCCCTAGAACTATATATTAGACCTAGTTTGTGTCAAGTGGGGGTTAAACCCCATTTGTCTCTTTTTCTCTAAAGACCCCTAGAACCATATATTATATTTAGTTTGTGTCAAGTAGGGGTTAAACCCCATTTCTCTTTCTCTGATTTACGGTTTGATTTTGTTTGTGTTTTAGTTAAGAAATCATACAATAGGATCGAGTAGTGAAGATGATGATGCTGATTTTAAAGACATTCCATTTCCTCAGGATACTGCCATGCAACAGGTGAGCTTCATTCATGTACAGTATATTGTCAATTAGTAGGGACAATGAATAGTTCTTCGGATGGGACAGGGGGTTCGGGGGGTGGATGGCCGAATGGTTAGGGTGCACGCTGTATCATACGGACTGCCATTGACTCATGGGTTTTCTCCGGGTACTCCGGTTTCCTCCCACTTCTAAAGACCCCTGCGCGCCAACGAATTATTGAAATACAGATAAAACCATGTTTTAGTCCCAAAATGACCTAGTTTGTGTTGAGTGGACGGTTAACCCCATTTCTCTCTCGCGCGAATGGGACAAAAACCTGGACCGTTGGAGTTCGATATAAGTGTAAGTCCTATTACCGCTGCCCAGACAAAATTTCCCTTCATGCACACTTGTATAATATACTTGTCTTCATTAGCCCAGGTTGCAGTATGTTAAACCCCATTTCATTGCCACCTCTGGCTTGCGGCTGTGGTTTCGATCTCTGCTGTGAGCGTATGTGGCATGGAGATAGGGGCACCTTCTCAACCTCGTGGGTTTCCTCCGTGCACTCTGGTTTCCTCCCACTGTTAAAGACCCCTACGCGCAAGCGAATTATTGAAATAAAATGAAACCATATGTTAGTCCCTGAAATGACCTAGTTTGTGTTGAGTGGACGTTAAACCCCATTTCTCTCTCCCTCTCTCTCCATTTCATTGCTTAACTTTGTTAAATACCTCACCTCTCTAAACAGAGGATCTTTGTTGAATGTATGCATGTTAGATGAAAAGGTCTATCATTAAGTCAGTTGGCGTGGTTCCGTTTACCCACTTGTACGTGACTGGGATTAGGCTCCCCTTTCCAATCTTGTGGGTCCTCACCCAGCTAAATTCCGCTACTCACAAGTAAATAATTGATGTCCCTGGGCCATCCTGTTGGGTTTTCTCCGGGTCCTCCCCCAGCTAAATACCCCTAAACACAATCAAATAATTGAAATAATAAATCAAATCATGTTAGTCCCGAAATGCCCTGTTTTCTTTCTCTTTATCTGTAAATTATGACTCTTTTCTTCATTCTTGTACGATAGGTTTATTTTCTTTTTTTTTTCTTAGCCCTCATTCCAGTTGTTCTATACTGCTTAATCTGCTACATTATTGCACTGCATGTTTCGTTTTCATTGAACCTCCCCCCCCACTTTTTTTTTTCCAAATTAAAACCTTTGAGCATGTAAGCCCACATTTAATCATTGAAACATTCTGATATCCATTTGCTTCATACTTCAAGAATAGATCTCTGCCCTGAACGGCCACCATATCCAAAGGGGGTCATTCCTGGTTACATAGGATAATTCCAATACAGATAATCTTTAAGTGGCATTTAGTGATTGGAGAACCCAATGGGAAACGTTGTTTAATCCTTTACTTCTTATTGGTATTATTATTCAATTGTTGTATATATTAAACTCAAGTTTACTAAATGTCATTGTGCTTGATAACGATAAGAGGATACTTGTCAAAACGTCTTGATATTAGAATAAAACCAGTGATTGATTCCCATAAAAATTGTGTTCTGTTATCCAATACAGATAATTCTTGACATTTCTTAATATATATAACTTGTATAAATTTTGTTTAAAAACATAACCCCTATTCAAAATATGATCATAAACCCTAGAAAATTCTATCAAAATTTCAAGTTTCTTCATTAATTATTTCATTAGAAATTTTCATGAGCTAACTCTCGTAATTTCCAAGGCATCATAGGTGCTATCTATTTTTAGCAACATATTAATCTGAATTTTATAACCATGTGCGATCACAAACATTGTGTATATTTTCTAGTATGTATTGGATATGACTGATGTGTTGCTTGTGCCATTTGTTTAATACCCCAAAATTAGATATTGCTATCTCTGCTAATTTATAAGTTGTTTCACAGTTTGACACTCTGTTGAAACGGGACATAAGATATATCCATGGTTGGGCCTCCTCCTCTTATACCCATGTGCCCTCCATAACAAAGTTTTTACCATAACCCACTTCAGTGGTCCATTAAATCTGATTAAATATCTACAGTATGTTGATTCTTGTTTTTTTTCACGGTGGCTAAGTGGATAAGGTGCTGGTTCGCTAGCCTGGGGGTCGGGTGTTCGATCCCTGCATTGGCCGAGAAAGTTCATCTTGATTTTCCGGCGTGATTCTTCTTGTCAGTAATGCAGAAGGAGGGCCTGACAAGGACAGCTTCCTAGTTGTTCGGATGGGACGAAAAACCGAGGTCCCGTGTACACATTGGAGTGCACGTTAAAGATCCCTTTGCAGTTGGAATTCGATATAAGAGTAGGCCGTAGCGCCGCTGCCCAGGCAAAAATTTCCCTCATAGCACTCTGTATGGTGTATGTCCGTCTTCCATTAGTCCAGGTTAGGTGCAAAAGAGTAGGACGTTAAACCCCATTTCATTTCATTTGATGACCGAATGGTTAATGTATGCATGTTATTCAGTAGGTCTGTTATTGAGTCAAATGGCATGGTTTTGATTCCTCGCTTGTATGCGACAAAGTTGAAAGAGTAGGAATTGTCTGCTCAACTTTGTGGGTTGCCTCTAGGTTCTCCGGGTCTCCAGCCCATTGTTGAAACCCCTATGCGCAAGCCAATTATTGAAATATAATTGACCCATATGTTTTTCACGAAATGACCTGGTTTCTCTTGCTTTTTCCTTCCTTCCTTTCCCTTTCCTTACTGCCCTTATCTACAACTGTGAGATAATTTATTGAAATGGCTGCTGATTTTTAAGCTGATTAGCTGTTGTCCAGCATGTGTTAGGACAGGGTTATTATTTGCTGGCTGTTTACGTTATATTTAACCGTAGCTGTTGTGTCACCCCATGTGTTATTAGGTAGGACGGGGTTAATATCTTGCTCTTGACTGTGTCATTACCTGCTTTCCTTATTAGGCCTTCTCTGATTACCAGCTACAACAGATGACCAGTACCTTCATTGATCAGTTTGGTTTTAACGAGGAAGAATTCGCAGAACAAGAAGAAAAAATAGAGTAAGTTTACTGGATTACAGGGATATTATGCTGCCGTGGATCTGCGAGTAAGACTTGGCTCACTAAACTGGAGGTTTTGTGTTTGGATGTAAGATCTAACAAGGGCAGCTGTCTAGTCGTTCGGGGCCTAGAGTGCCGCGCTTCGACCTCTAGCTGGCCTGTCACCTCTGGCTTGCGGCTGTAGTTTCGAGCCCTGGTGTGAGCGCATGTGGCATGGAGATGGGGGCGCCTTCTCAACCTCGTGGGTTTCCTCCGGGCACTCCGGTTTCCTCCCACTGCTAAAGACCCCTACGCGCAAGCGAATTATTTAAATAAAATTAAACCATATGTTAGTCCCAAAATGACCTGGTTTGTGTTGAGTGGACGTTAAATCCCATTTTTCTCTCGCTCTTGTCGTTCGGATGGGACGGTAATCTAAGGATTTCACATACATTGACGTGTACGTAAAAGATCCTTGGCAGTTGGAATTCGATATAAGAGTAGGCCGTAGTGCCGCTGTCGAGCATAATTTCCCTCATAGCACACTGTATGGCGTGTGCCCGTTTTCATTAGCTCAGTTCAGAACGGAAAAGAAGGATATTAAAACCCCATTTCATTTCATTTCCTTTTGGTTCCGTGTTTGATCCCTGTGTTAACCGGAAAAATTAATTGGGGTTTTCAATATAGTCGTTTGCATGTAAAGGAACCTTTTGCAGATGCAATTCATATCTATTAGCCCAGTCGGTGCCGAATAGAACTCTATAAACCCCATTTGATTTGCCTTAACAAGGTACGATTGTGGAGAACTGTGTACTTGAGGGTAGTACTTCACTGATACCTAGACTGCTGCTCTCGCTGAAAGTGCTAAAGGAAACGTTTTCTCCAGTGTATTATAATTGAGAGTTTTGATCAGTTGACCATACTCCAAGTATTTATTTGTTTCGTTATATTTTCAGTACACCTTTCAATGAGAGAATATCCAGTATAGATTTTAATATTACTGCTGATGAAGAAAACGTAAGTAGTGTTTATTACAAGAGGGTTGGTAATAAGTGGCGAACGGTCGTTTGGGTTACCGGGAGGTCGCCATGCTTAGAAAACGGGCGAACGACCCTTCGTTCTCGTGTAAATCGGAAAGAAAACATGCAGACAGCGGGAGAGATTTCCCCGTACTCCACGCAGCAATCCACATCTAGATTTCCCCAGTGAATAAAGGGGTATTCCGATCACGTGATAATCGATAACGCAGCTGTATTCCCTTGTCAACAGCATAGCCTCGTTTTTGTTCGTCTTAAAAATGGCATCCCCCACAATGAAACCAGAACCACTCGGCAAACTTTGGTAGATCCCCGTACCCTACATCTAGCAAGATACCGAGATCTGCCGACATATCATTAAAATTAAAGACGTTTGTTATGGAGACATCATTATGACTGTTTTGGACGAGGTGAACGACAATAAATTGACAATACTGATATGTAGTACGTACATGTTCAACAATGAAATAGAATATGAAGCAAGGTGACGGGTCATGGTTTTGACTCCTCGCTTGCGTATCGGTACGTATTTCACTATTTGTTGACACGGTTAACTAGTAAACTACTTTAACTACATTTCACGAGGGTGGAATAATTGATTCATATTCTGTTTGTGTTACAGTGTCTCAGTTTATATTAATATAATCAATATACATGTAATATAAATTTAAACAAATCAAAGAAATAAAAACTTGAATTCTCCGTTTTATTAAATTCTGATCTTTTACTCCCCAATTCCTATAGGTCACTATATAGACATTCTCACATAGCACTACTCTGAAAACTTAATGGGTTACCATAA
The DNA here is from genome assembly GCA_036850965.1 of Patella caerulea. Lineage (NCBI taxonomy): Eukaryota > Metazoa > Mollusca > Gastropoda > Patellidae > Patella > Patella caerulea. Next base: position 30,877,996 of record JAZGQO010000015.1, on the reverse strand, counting down.
ATCATTTTGAGGCAACCTGTGTGGTAACCTGTTAGGTTACCATCCGGTATTTTGTGGTAACCCATAACCAGGTTCCCACGCCCAGTCCTTAATTCCAGACCTGTTACAACTCTGGTATCGTAATACGGTCATACACCGTGCAGTCAAACCTTCAGTAACCAAATCAAATTTCTGTTCCAAATTATGACTGATCAGTAGTACCTAACGGGTTTAAACAGAGCTCGAAATGTGGTTACATCACGACTCATGAAATTTATTTGGCCGAATTTACCTGTGCATAATAGAATATTGCAGAAAAAAGTGAGGCTATCAAAACGGCTACAATGTAAGAAATATTGCATGAAGGCAAACAATACTTTCACCATTTTTAATACCTTAAATCACTGTCCAACATGGTTTCCCCAGGAGAAAGTGGAAATGCATACCATATTGTGTCTTTAATTGCCTTCGTTATTTTCAGAATGCAAATACAGCAATGTTTGAACAAGCATGTAACTCTAAGATCCAACAGTTCGATGATAATGACAGTGATGAGGATATCTGGGAAGAAAAACCACTCACATTTGATAAAAGCTCATCACAAAATATAAATACTAGACCAAAGTACGTCAATTAGTACTCAATTTCCACTGATATAATAGAAGGGGGGTGGATGGCCGAATCGTTAGCATGTTCGCATTGTATCATTAGCTCTGTCGTTGATTCAACTGACGTGGTTTCGATTCTCCGGTTGTATGTGACAAGGAGTAGGGTCGCCAGTCCAACCTCGTGGGTTTCCTAAGGGCACTCCGGTTTCCTCCCACTGCTAAAGACCCCAACTTGCAAGCGAATTATGGACATAAAATTAAACCATATGTTAGTCCCGAATGACCTAGTTTGTGGCGAGTGGACGTTAACACCATTAGTCTCTCTCTCCCTCTCATTAGCCCAAGAGGAGGAGAATAGTAGGACAAATCCCTCATAGCCCACATTTCTCTCATAGTTTACTGTATTGTGTATGCCCGTTTTCATTATCCTAGCTCAGAGCAGAACAGTAGGATGTTAAACCCCATTTCGTTTGATATGCTGGTAACTGAATATGTGTGTGGCTATTTGTTATAGTAGATTACAAGACGCTCGAGGGGAGAATAGTAGCGAAGAGGAAGAGAGTACAGATAGTGAGGAAGAATTAGATTCACCACGAGTTATCACACAAAAACCTTCCGCAGAAAAAATGGATGTCGATGGTATGTTTTCTATATATATATAACATCTCATGTACAGGTCAGGAAATTAAAATTTTAGATGAACCAGGCAAATGAACTAGTATAGAAGGTGTATTAAAAGGAAAATTTGTTTTATACAAAATAACAAGGACACTGTGTAAATGTTCCATGTATACATTGTCTTGCATGTGAAAGAACTTTCGAAATAAGAGTACTTGTGCTGCTGTTCAGGCAAAATTCCCCTCCTACCAAACTGCATGCCATATGCATATGCCCATGTGTGATAAGTGGTAACCAGGACACGTTTTCCCATTTTTAATTTGCAAACTGTTCTAATTTAGTTAACATTAGGGGTGGGCGATATAACCGGTATACCGGTGTATTGCGATTCAAACTTGCCAATACATCATATCGTGATACACATCCAAGAACCGGTTCAGTCAATACGATCGGCAACTTCCGTAATAATCATCGGAATATTCCGTGAGATTGTCAATTCTATTGAAAACTTGAGAATTTCCTTGACGCATTTTTGACGGCACGTGCCTGGCGGTAATGAATCAACTCGCGGACCCTTCGTACTTGGCAACAGCATTAGCGAACCCAAGCGAGAAATCAATCAACTTATTTCTATTGTTTCTAATTCATTAATTAATGGTGATTGGGTAATAAAAGAAATAGGTCAGAGGTGAAAATTCACACCGTGCCTATCACATTTGCGCTATTCCAATATTTTCACGCTGTCACTTACGGATAATAATTATATGATATTGAGAGTGAAATAGAATCAGATTTTATAATTTACTGCCAGGCATATTGTGGAATATGATAATGTCGAAGAAATCAACTATTTATTATTTTTTTTGACGTTATGATTCGAAGAATGCGTCTACTCGAGCCGAGATCAACCGTGTCGCCGCCATCTTGGATACGTTCGATCAAACAGATGATAACAAAACTTACGGCTAATAATTCTAGACTTTGGAAAGCTAAATTGAATCAAAACTTTTAGGATTTAATACAAGCTAAATTAAGGAAAATTACACTGTCGAAGCTTTCAATGAAGCAAAGAAAACGACAATTCACGTCATAAATCCAAAGAAAGGCAGAAATGTTAAATGCCGAAGGCGATGAAGTAACCGTTATTTGGGTGATGTTTCTTTTTAAAAGTTATATTTATATTTACTGCTGCCAACATGAAGTACTATATTTTTGTTTTATTTTTAAAAAAAAAAATCGTAAGGGATACTTTTTCACGTTATTTTGCCAATATGATAGAGAAAAGTCATAATTGGCTTTTCAATATAATTTATAGTAATATAAATGCTACTTTGTACAATTGAATTTTATATCATTGGGAAGAACACGACAATTGTCGACAATGTTTACATTTTTATGTATAGAAAATATTTTTTTAGTTATTTTCAATTTTGTAGAGGGTATTAGGATTAACAATAATCCTCTTATTGGCTTTGGGAGATGGGCCATGCTGATTTAATGAGCTTAGGGGTAGGGTAGCTAATCTTTTAATGTTGAATGTTGCATTATGCAATAAATGTAACGCAGAAGTGAGGTAAATAAAAACATATGTTTTGTGGATAAATTGTTCTTGTAGTTGACTAGTTGTACAATAGAGGAATTGCATGTTCAAAGACCTTCACATGAGTTTCAGTGTTGCTATGAGATACATGTAAGGCTGTACTTTTGCAATAAATCTTGAGTTAGCACTTTCACAATATATTGCAATATGTATTGCAATACGACAAATCGTATCGCAATATATCGCAATACGATTTTTTTGGCAATACCCACCCCTAGTTAACATCTCAAGTATCCGATGTCATTGAGAGTTGATTATGGTCTGTATAAATTAATCAATGTCTAATTAATAATTTAGATAACATTTCAGGCATAAAGAAAGATCCACAATAGGCAGATTTAGCTCTTGCATAATGCATGGTTAAAGACATCTATTGAATTCACATAATTTTGAAAGAAAAATGATTGAACATAATTGATGCCTTTCCAATTCACCAACAGACTGTGTGCTTACTCAATGAATAGATTTCCCTTGCATTTGGGAAAGCACCAACAGATACCCCGGAAATGATCATATTTGAATTCTCAACTGAATCAGTTTATTTATAATGTTGTTTGCAACAAATAGCAATACAATCGCCAGAATAATAATTTCTGTCTTTCAGGTGGCTGGGTTGCAAACTTCGAAGACGCCAATGTTGAGGGTGATCCTGTAGCCATGGATACAGCTTCTCCGTGGGATAATGTACCAGTAGTAACAGCAACTGACAATCCAGAAAAATGGGCGGAGTTTACCAATAAGGTGCCAGCCACTGCTGAAGCCGAGAATTGGGCTGATTTTACAAGTTTTCCTCCCAAAGATGATACTACTTCTAAAAAGTATGTTTATGTGTTCAATTGTGCAATTTGTGCTAGCCAATCAGGACGTCTTGGATTTGCTCCTGGGGTTGGCCTAGAAAGTTTCTTGGTATTTTCTGCGTGGTTTCCGTCTTGTGATCGGTGCAGGATGGGAGGACCCTATAAGGAACTAAGGTCATTTGTACATCTTCTTTAATTGGCATTTAGTAATTGAACATATTAACACAAGGTACAATTTTATGGATACACAATTACTGAGTTTGATACTAAGCGACGTTTCGACGAGGATGCCATGATAAAGACGAGAGCATCCTCGTCGAAACGTCGCTTAGTATCAAACTCAGTAATTGTGTATCCATAAAATTGTACCTTGTGTTCATTTGTACATGTCACCGTGCTTTCATTTGCCCAATAGGTGCAGAAAAGTAGGAACATTATTTCACTTATGAGGCATTTGATCAAGAATTCTAGAATTAAATTCTTTTGATCCAGCTAACAAGTGTCATTGGTTTTCGACTCCAGGTTGTATGTGACAAGGAGTGGGGTCACCTGTCCAACCTCGTAGGTTTCTCTGGGTCCGGGGGGGTTGGGATGGCCTAGTGGACTAGAGTGCCGCGCTTCGACCTCTAGCTGGCCGGTCACCTCTGGCTTGCGGCTGTGGTTTCGAGCCCTGGTGTGAGCGTATGTGGCATGGAGATAGGGGCGCCTTCTCAACGTCGTGGGTTTCCTCCGGGCACTCCGGTTTCCTCCCACTGCTAAAGACCCCTACGCGCAAGCGAATTATTGAAATAAAATTAAACCATATGTTAGTCCCGAAATGACCTAGTTTGTGTTGAGTGGACGTTAAACCCCATTTCTCTCTCTCTCTCTCTCTTCTCTGGGTCCTCCTACCACTAAAGATCCCAACGTGCCAGCAAATTATTTAAATAAAATAGAACCATATGTTAGTCTCGAAATGACCCATTTAAACCCATTTCTCTCTCTTTTGATCCTGCACGTAGATCGGCCGCAGGAAACTAGGTGAAAATTATATGTGCAGAACCCAAAGTCTCTAGGGGGGTTGGGATGGCCTAGTGGTCTAGAGTGCCGCGCTTCGACCTCTAGCTGGCCGGTCACCTCTAGCTTGTGGCTGTGGTTTCGAGCCCTGGTGTGAGCGTATGTAGGGCGCCTTCTCAACCTCGTGGATTTCCTCCCACGGCTAAAGACCCCTACGCGCAAGCGAACTATTGAAATAAAAATTAAAACCGTATGTAAGTCCCGAAATGACCTGGTTGTGTTGAGTGGACGTTAAACCCCATTTCTCTCTCTCTCTCTCACCAAAGTCCAAAGTCTCTATGACCAGTTTTCTATGGAGCTGAACGCACAGGTGACACATAGGATGGGTTGTGAGCAACATGTAGGCTTTAGATTAATTGTATGATTATTTTTTATTGTACAGTTTATGAATGTTTTATTTCATATTTCAGAGGTAGTCCACATGAGCCTAGAAATAGTTCTCCTATTGCCATGGATACCAGTGACAGTACAAGAAGTAGTGCCTATTGTAAGTGTAACTTCTCTTCTTGCTTTTAGTAACATTTGGCCATCCCTTCGGGTTATGTTTGTTTTACTGTTAGTGCTTATTATCCAGGAGGGACCTTGATTTGATTCCAGCATCAACTGAGATGGTAATTTAGGATTTTCTAGCGTGTCTGCTTGTTGGTGGTGCTAAAAAGATGTTAAACGTATTGCATTTTCATAAGACAAAATTATTGTTTACAGATTACTATTTATGTTCCTGCATTTACTGGTTAATTCTGACTGTACTATTTATTGGTTAACAATGACTATAACTTGTAAATTCTGACTACTATTTACTGGTTAATAATGACTATACTAATATTCCTGTATATACTTGCTAACAGTGACTATACAACTTGATTGGTTGACAGTGTCTATACTATGTATATATATTTACAGTAGTACAAAGTGCTCCCGCTAATTTAGAAAATCAACTGATAGAAGCGAGTAAAACTGGTAAAAAAGAAGATGTTACATTAACAGATGTTAGCGAATCTACAGAATTCCCTAAACAAGTTCCAGTAGATAAAGATCCTAATATGGTCTCCACTGTAAATAGGTAAGTGCTTTTTAACTTCTGTCTCATTAGCATTGCATAATTCTGAGATTAAGTCACTGTAGGTGATTTTGGCACTGACCAATTAACTGGGTGGGGGTATGGCAGTTTAACACGTGGACATGAGAGTACAGGGTCTGTAATTGAGGGGGGTTGGGATGGCCTAGTGGTCTAGAGTGCTGCGCTTAGACCTCTAGCTGGCTGGTCACCTCTGGCTTGCGGCTGTGGTTTCGAGCCCTGGTGTGAGCGTATGTGGCATGGAGATAGGGGTGCCTTCTCAACCTCGTGGGTTTCCTCCGTCACTCCGGTTCCGTCCCACTGCTAAAGACTCCTATGCACATGCGAATTATTGAAATAAAATTAAACTGTATGTTAGTCCCGAAACGACCTAGTTTGTGTCGAGTGGACGTTAGACCCCATTTCTCTCACTCTGTAATTGAGTCAAGTGGTGTGGTTTCAATTCCTTTCTTACGACAAGGTGTAGGGTTGCCTATCCAATCTTGTGGAATTCCTCCAGTTTCCTCCCACTGCTAAGGCGAATTATTGAAGAAAATGTTAGTCCCGAAATGACCTAGTTTGTGTCGAATGGACATTGAACCCCATTTCTCTCTCTCTCTCGCTCCTCATTCATTGGTGCAGCATGGGATGGGCCTGGCAAGTTTTTAGTCATTTGGATTGGACGGAAGACCAGTAGACCATAGCACTATTGGTTGTTTGACTATGTTTTATGTTGGGATGGATTCTGTATGATTGATATTTATATATTTTAGTGAAAAGAGTACTACTAGTGAATCCGTTCCAGTAACTGTCGCTAATGACAATAAAACGAACCTAGAAGCAAGTGTATCAAACAAAACAAGTCCGACCGATTCGACCCAAAGTTCGAAAGACAAGTAAGTAACTGGTATCTTCAGTCATTTTGTTCTGTAGTTCGACCCAATCCCACCCGATGGCTTTCCTCTGGTTCTCTCCTACAGCTCAATACCCCTACGTGCATGTTAGTCCTCAAAAAACCTCTATAGATTAACGATTTTGTAATGTTTTGATTTTTAAAATCATTCATCCTAGTGTCATGGAGTTAACAAGTTCATCTTCCAGATTTCAACTATTGTTTTAAATGCAATTTAGTTTTTTTTTGAGTTCATGCAGCAATATACAAGCAAGATCAGTTTTACTTGAGTTAATTCACCAATACACTTGTAAGATTGATTTTACTTGAGTTAATTCACCAATACACATGTAAGATAGATTTTACTTGAGTTAATTCATCAATTCACATGTAAGATAGATTTTACTCAAGTTAATTCACCAATATTTTGTTTAATTTTATCGTATCCATATAAGGTGTGAACAGGAAAACATAGATGATTCTACAGATAACTTAAATGCAAATTATCAGTGAGTTGAGGTTAAATGTTACAAGTTGTCTCCTCTTTCTTTAAATTAACAAGCCATCTCCGATTTCACAGTTGGTACTAAAATATATCTGCGACAGCTCCTTTAAAGGTCCTGGTTCTTTTTGATTGTATAACCCATTCTAGAGGAAATTACTGCATCAGTAATCATGTCTTGTACTAGATAGGGTATTCAAACCGTAGTTTATATGTGAAATTTGGATAGTTATAAACATACTGATAAGTCTATTTCAATGTTTGGCTTATTTAGTTTTAGATGAAAACTGTGGTAGAAAGATCTTTTGTATTCAAGCATCATCCATCCATCTATGAACGGAAATAAGAAATAACTTTGTTTATGGCTACCACACCGACCCTCTTTAGTTAAAACTTTACCTGATTTTTCTCAATACATATTCCAGCACTAAAATTTCGGTATTACTCAGTAATAAAGCTAGAAATTCTTGGAAATAGATAAAACAAAATACAATGTTTTTCGGCCCAAGTGTCAGTAAATGTTGTTTTTTTTTTGTTGGCCTTATAAAAGAACCAAGTCCTGGATTATAATTGTTTATTTATTGCATGATTATTGACTTCACTGTTGTTAACTATTGTTGTATTTCTCTGTCTAATCAACAACATTAAATATCGGGAGGCTGAAAACTCTCCTATCATAAGGGGGTGGGGGGATTACTGAATAATTGGTGTGCACGAGCTGTATCATACGGCCTGCCATTGAGTCAACTTAGTGGTTTGAGTTGAGTGGATGTTAAGACCCTCCCTCTCTCTCTATCTTCTATCATAAGCCTGGAAATAAAGTGCCTGTTATACCAAACGAAATATAGAATATTTGAATGAGATCGTAGTTAATATTTTAAATTGTATCGTATCATGACTATAGTTATAATACCCAGTACAATCTCGCTGGTTCCTATCATCATGTCAGATTTGGTGTTGTCCTGTTATTTTTTAATGCATGTTTATCACCAAGTTAAAAATGTCAGGTATTAGTTCTGTCGTGCTTCATATTTTGTCCAGAGACAACTAAAAGCATTGGAAGATGCTAAATGTAGACTGGTTGCGGAGGTCCACTATTGTAGCTTTATATAAATGAGTATTTTGGGGAACACGAACCCAAACCCATTTTTTTTAGAAAACTGAACTTGGATCCAGTTTACCTTTTACCCCTCTTAAAATGTAAAGTGGCCATTTGAAATTCCTGAACATCCACAACTGGCCTACAGTTGACATTTTTTCCATGTCCCGAGTTCACAAAGTATTCTCAGACTTAATTTGAGAATTTGCTCAACTTTCAATCACTGTTTATGAGAAATATTTTTGATCCAGAAACACAAAAGTTTGCACATAGTTTCTTATTGATGTATTTGATACATTAAAACAACAAAAGTTTAATAAAAGGCTATACTTTAGTTAAAATAAGGTGAACAATTTTGAGTAAATGCTTGACTTAAGTCTGAGAATGCTTTGTGAACTCGGGGCCAGGTATGATAATAATCGGTTTATATAAGGAAGTTAACTCATCATGGTAACCAAGTACTCATTTTCACAAGGCAAAGTAATATTAAGAGGGGCCAATGTTATTAAAACTTCATAAAATAACTACTGTATAACTTCTTCTTGCATTAGTTTTAGAAGAGATAACATTGTATTGACATTTTATCGATAGATAATTTAACCATCTTAAATTGTTTTCTATGTCATTGTATATAATATACAGAATAACATTGACTCTCCTAAATATCTACAAGAAATTATTACACCGTACACTCCCTCGCGTTCACTTCGCTCACTGAATGAGAACCTTCTCGTATGCCCTCCAGTGAAAACTAAAAGTGGTGAGAGAACTTTCGCCCATGGTGGCCCAACATTATGGAATAGACTATCAAAAAAGACTAAAAACTCTAAAAACATGACATCTTTTAAGAAATCTCTTAAGACTGAACTATTCAACTCTGTTTACCCTTAGTGTTAATTTATTTTTACCATTTCAGACTTTTATTCGGTTCATTCCTTCAATGTGTTTAAATGTTTATTGTGTCATGGTTTATTTAATCTTATGTATATAGCGCTCTTGAGCAACTAGTTAGTTGGATATTCAGCGCTTTAAAAATAGATTATTATTATTATTATTATTATCCTCAATATTGGAATGGGTCTGCGTATATTACAGATTTTCCTACGCTTGTCAGTGATATGGGGCAGCCGGATCGTATAGTCGTTTGGATTAGACAAAAAATAAAAGGTCCCGTGTACACATTAAAAACCCTTGAGAGTTGGCATTCAATAGGCTGTACATGTAGTGCGGATGTGGTTTCAATCCCTGGTGTTAGCTTATGTGGCATGGAGATACGGGCGTCTTCTCAACCTTGTGGGTTTCCTCCGGGCACTCCGGTTTATTCCCACTGCTGTGCCAAAAAATTTCTCATAGCACACTGTATAGCTTATGTTTGTATTCATTAGCGAAGTCGGAGCAGAACAGTAGGACGTTAAACCCCATTTGATTTCATGATTAGCACTAATCTATATAAATAAAATCAAAGATGTCTGTCTATCCCTCTTGTTTAATGCGTCGTCGCCACACTGCACCTCCAGATATGCGGTATAAAATCGATTTTTAGTATTCTGGCTTATTTGGGCCCTTGGTGAATTTGGACTCTATGCGAATTTAAGTCCAGGGCAAGGGTCTAGTACAACGACTGATGGAACGACGGCTAGGATAAAAAGAATTGAGGTTCAAACAAGTACATATTTCCTCAATTTTCTGTGATGTATAATTATCTAGTTAATTTTATTTGGAAGTTGCTAATTTGGTTCATTTTGATGATTTTACTTATTGTGTATTATTTTTGATTTGTTTTAGATTCCTTGCTAGCTCAGGACTAATGAAAGCTAAGCCGTGTCTCACCACCACCTCCCCTAAATCTGGTGGAGATGCTGGGATAATTCAAGATAACGGCCCGACAATTAAACCTGTAGATACTAAAGATGCAATCACAGAAGCTAGGTAGGCAGTCCTCGAAATTAAGAATTTTCTACCACGGCACAAAAAAATTAAAAGTGCCGTGGCAGAATAGTACTGCTACGGCACCACGGCATTTTTTGGTATTTCAAAATCAATGCTTTTTTTTAACTTTTCAAGATGGATAAAACTTATTTATTCACCCCACAAAATTTGACGCAAATGATACCAATCGGTTACGTGTGGTCGCGCCATGCAGTTCAAAAACATGTGATCGAATTCCTGGTTACGCAAATTGAAAGATCGGTTACCTGAACAAATTTCATTAACAAATTTATTCACATTTGATCAATATTTATACAGGATGACTTTGTGATGCTGGTCTAAATTATTAATATTATACAACAAACTCAATTCATTCATTCTTCATTCTTGCCATTTCATTTCTCCATCAGTCTTACCTTTGAGTTTGACAGATGAGGTATTTTTTAGATCAGGTATTGACCAGTTGTAAGCAGGTTGATTTAAAAATACCCCAAGCCTTAATTCTTTAAATGATTAGTAGTGCCATAAATATTTAAACATGTCAGCAATATTTCCAAAGAATTTACTGCATGTGTTCCTTTCACTTATAGCCATGCTGTATGGTAGTACTGACCCGTATGTAGGTCGTCTATTTTGACCCCCACATGGCATCGCTTGACTGCTATAACGTAAACGATTTTACTGTCTTGTCTTGTATGTATATTTTAATATGATTTCATCACAACAAATTATTCTGTTTCCTGTTGAAACTTGGTTTGTAGAGTGTCGAGGTTAATAAATACTATTTATTTTGTCAATCAGTCGCTACCTATCATTGAGGCCATTACTCTCCGTTACATAGGGCGTAGTAATTATAAACAAAGGGTGTGAATCGGTCCAGGTCCATCGTATGTGACAAACGATGCAGTTAAAAATACAAATGACGAGAATGGTAACATTGTTCATGTATTAGCTAGTTTAACTAGGGAACAGACCGTGCTCTCTATCATCTGTGTCTTTTTTAGTTTATAATCGTTGAAAAAAAAAACACCACTGTAACGGTAAAGCATGGATACGCCTACGTACAGCACATGGTTAAAAGTGTATCTGTATTCGGTAATTGCAATATATTTGTCAGACTTTCGTCTACAAAATGATAAATATGTCACTTTATTACACGGTTAGACGACATCATCCTGGCACTATTCTATAACAGGTACATTTAGTCATTATAATTTTTGGGATCGTAAGATCTACCACGGCAAAAAAAAAAATAATTATGCCGTGGCAGACGGGAGTTGCGTCGGCTTTTACCACGGCTTTGCCGTTTGCCGTGGTTAATTTCGAGCGCTGGGTAGGTTATTTTATAATTAGATAGGAAGGTTGGATGGCTAAGTGGGTAAGATGCTGGCTACCTAGCCTGAAGGTCTGGTGTTTGATCCCTGTATTGGCCGAGAAAGTGCTTACAGATTTTCTAGCGTGTTCATTGGCAGTTGAATTTCTATAAAAGGGTAATGCAGCTGCCTGGGCAAAATTTCCCTCATAGCACTCTGTATGGCATATGTCCGTCTACTTTAGTCCAGGTTAGGAGCAGGACAGGACATTAAACCCCATTTCATTTAATTTCATCACTCGTTATAAAAGCATTAAATAGCCTCAACTGATCATACTCCGCGCAGCGTTTCGTTTGATTAGAGGTAATCACAATACACACTGCTGTTATGAGTGGATGTTGTTTTAAATTTTGATTGGTCAGTAATCAGAATCCCAACCAATCACTAGCTGCCCTACTAAAGCTTTACATTTAAAAAGTGTGCCAATATTGATCCAAATATGTTTACATAACGTTACGTCATGGCTCACGATTTTATTATGCCTAATTAACCTGTGCATAGCCGAATACTGCTGTAAAACTAATTGCGTGGCAAACACGGCTATCAAATCCAATGAAATGTAAACAATACTGTTTGGAAACGAACATACATTCACCGTTTTTAATACCTTAAATCACTCTCCAAAGTTTTAGGGAAGACCCTGATTAAATGAAGGACTGTCATGTTGCTGTACTTAAGTGATAGCTTTCATTGAACGGAAAGAATAGACGCACTCCCGCATAAGTTCAAGAAACAGATGCTATTCCAGCAATGGCCAGAGACGGATTTCTTGGGTCATTGCTTCAGGAATATGTCAATTGATTGATATGCTGATTGTTTTACAATATTTATAATCCTCATCACTCCATAAACAAAGATTGAAGAGGAAACCAATTTGATGTGATCAATAGTATAATGGGTTATAATAGTAAAATTGCTTATATTACCACATCAGCGCGTGTCACTTATTCCATACGATACAGCATTGCGTCTGATAGGAATCAAACTTATTTTGTATTTGAAAATACAAAGGTATGCTTTCAAATATTGATATCATAACTAATCTTATGAAGTATTAGAGAAACTATTTTTTTTTTTTTTTAAATCAACCTAATTTCAACTGATCTATACCTGACCTGTACCAGGCAAGAATGAATGAATGAATGAAATTTGTACTGACTGTTAACTAAAAAACTTTAATACGAATAATTTAAAAATATATTATCAAGTCTTCCCGTGGTGCACCAAATATTTTGATAGAAAATTATTATCGTTAATTGGTTATGGTTGTGTTTTTAAAGACCAGTTAACCGGTTCGATAATTTTTGAACCTTTACATTCTTATCAGTGATACTTAAGGAATTTGGGTCTGTTTCACGAAATTTTACCGAAGGTAAAATCTAAATTTTAGTAATTTGTTTGGATAATATGAGATAGCCCATCGAAATTGAAGTATCTACTAAAATTTGAATTTTATCTTTAGTTAAGATGTCAAGAAACTGGGCACAGGAGTAGTACAAAGTTCTATGGTTAACTAGTGTATATGAAATAATTGTTGTATTTCAGGACACAAGCAAAGGAGGCGCTAGAAAATTATGATGCTGCTTTAACAGACTCAAATGTTAAAAATGGTCCAGTGTGAAACTTAGTTTAATGTGATAGATTAAATATGTTATATATAGTATATAGACAATTATACATTTCCTGGAGTTGTTACCCATTATTATACAGGTTCCAGGAATTCTTAATCAATTAATTATTATACATGTTCTGGCAGCTCCTGTGTAAATATTGCCTTAACAGTGTACAGACTGTGACTTAAATTGATATAATATATATTATCATATAAAAAACAATGTGATGTTTGTTGAAATGATGGATTATTTTAACTTAATTCAGTAATTGAAGAACGATTATCAGGCCTCTCGAGGGCAGTCAAGACTTTTCAAGTGATTATGAAATCATCTCGAGAACAGTTAACGGCCATCGTCGATTTTAACTCTTTAATTGATGAACAGTGAACAAGTTTCTATCGACCGATGAAGACATAAAGAGATTATAAAATCAGTGAATGGCCATCGTGGATTTTAATTATGCAGTGATTTATAGGAGATGAAGAAAAAGAAGTTGTAAGATAAAAAGATAAATTAATCCGAGAGGAGAGAGTGATGTCATGAGATAAATTGAAATAATTAGTCTATATGTGTTTTGTTATCTAGTTCTAATTAATTAGATTATATTGATTATAATGCAGAAATTATGGAATGAATATTTAGGGTGCGTTGCACAGATGGGCAAGGTATCGTAAATAGTATATGCTCGCTTGTAAAATTTCTACTGTAGAGATACTAGCGGTTGGGTGGAAAAAATGAATTATCTCTCATTAACGATGATGGGGAAAAGCTCAAAATTTGCACCCGTTTTGAAATGTCCTTCCAAACTTTTATCAATATCCATAACTGCTATGTAACCCATATACCAGAAAAATAATGCTGCATTCAATTTAACTCAGTTTATTGAAAATAATGTGCGAGTCTCTGTCAGTTATTTTAATGTATAGGTAAATATAAAATTTTCCAGTCGTAATCCATTCTTTTAAGAAATAAAAATATTAACAGTAAATAATCTCTTGACATGGATTCAATCAGATAAAGAAAGAGGCCCATCATCTCTTTATAAATATGAACAAAATTGATTATCGTTATTTAAAATACAGATGTTGGCGTACCATTATTTCAAATAATCGTACGGGCAACTGTAAAAGCACGTGCAGAGTGTCTGTAAGATCAAGCTTAAATGATATAATTTACCCCGGATTTGTATCGACTTAAGCAATTGTTAATTAACGAGAATAAATTGTATGGTAATATTATAATTTACCCAGGATTTTTATCGACTTAAGCGATTGTTAATTAACGAGAATAAATTGAATGCAGCAAATATCCAAAGATAGTTTTAGCATTAGTACAACCTTGTTGTTATATCATCTTCACTATAACAAGGTATCCACTCACCTGTATTTATATAACAACCTGACACTATAAAGATGTTATTATCAATATATTTGTTACAAATCGCATAGGTTAGCCTTATCATTGTATTTTTTGCAAATCTGATAGGTTAGCCTATGCTGTGTTTGCCTTTGCCTTCGAAATTTAACTTTATGATAATTACTGTATTATGTTCCCTAAATTATGATTTACGCCAGTTTTTAAATTTGAAAAAGGACCACTCTAATTTGCTGTGTTAGTATTCAATATATTCAATCTATTCCTAAAACAAACAAGAGTTACCTCCCCTTACCTTTGATTTTGTGATATAGTTTAAATTAATTTATGATATTACGATCAGATCTAAGACAAGGAGAAGATGTTGTGTTTGGATGGATTAACCATTCTTTTGTTTTACGTTTAGGGCGTTGAAGACAAGATATTAACAAAACAGAGATTATCATTTCATATTGAATATCAAATTGAATTATCAACCTGTGATTTCGGACGTGGTTAATTCACTCTTCTTGTTTTGTTATTAATTGATGCCACATTCTCAGATATATTAATTTTCAAATATCCCCAGTTGTGTGTGTTTCAGTTTCTCTTGTGAGTTTTTTTTAAAAAAAATATCCTGGTGATTCATTTTGGATAATATCGTTTTCATCCCCTCCCCCCAAATGTTTTATCATTTCTTGGCCTATATTTGTTTTAGCATTCATTGATTCATTGAATCTTGGTCAATTTTAAATGAATTCAAATGCAGACATCCATTATTAGTGACAAAATATTTGCTGTGGGTGGTGAAATCTTATATTATTAAGTTATAAAAGAAAAGAAGCCATTTTGTATATTTTAGTCAATTTTTTTTTTTAATAAATCAAAGCAATAATTCAAAATGGTGTTATAAGTAAAGATATGAAAATACCAAGAAAAATGTATGAAAAATATATAATTATAGTCTATTTCATAAGTCCAAAAGGAAAATTGAATAAAATGCATCAACTTAATTTGATTAATTTGAAACTTTCTAGCTGCTAGTGTACTTATTTGTACTCGGGGCCCATCCTTGGTTGGCACAGTGGTAGAGTTCTGTTCTACTCAACTAACCCCTGGATCTATTCACAGGGTTTGCCCAAATTCAAATTATCTGCCCTTGTTGATTTTATTGGACATGTAGTTTGATTTTGAGACCCAATCAAAAGGAGTTTACATACCGGTCTTAGCGCCATTGTTTACGTTCATCATGATATAGCAACTTGTACACTTGATTATGAGGGTTTCAAGAAATTTAATGTGAATGGGGTAACATACACACCAAATACATTGACAAGTTTGCAGTAAGTTAGCGATCTTAGTTGCAAAAAAATGTGTGTTACTTCCCTTCACCCACAGGCTTAGTATGTACATGTACCGGTATTGAATTTTTTGTTTGGTCGATAAAAATTTAAAAGGAGGATATTTTGACTGTGTCTCTTCCCCCTTTCCCCCGTGAATGGACCCAGGGGTTAGTGAAGTAGATCTTTATACCAGTTATTTATTTAAGTTACAATAAAGTAATCTGAAAAAAAAGAAGAAAGTATTCACATAGTTTAATTCATGTGTAAGTTAAGACTATCTAAAGTTATCATTATCATTACTTTCTGTTGATATTCAGGAATCCATTTTGTTTGTCTCACCTGGACGATATGCCATTTATATCAAGCTCAAGATGGAATTTAATCATCGGAATCACTATCCTAAAGAACATGCTTGATTGAGATCTTAGTTTTTTAAACTTAGCCCTTTAGCTCTCAGAACACCCTAACTAAGGCTCCTGAGACTGCCCAAGATGTGGTTCCCACACGACCTGGCTCTGAGTTCACAAAGCATTTTCAGACTTTAGTAAAGAATTTACCCAACTTAAAATCACTGTTTATAAGAAATATCTTTGATCCAGAAACACAAACTTTGCACATAGTTTCTTATTGATGTATTTGATACATTAAAACAACAAAAAAAGTTTTATAAAGAGCTATATAAAATAAGGTGAACAAATTTGAGTAAATTCTTTGTGAACTTATAATGCAGAAAGCTATTCACATATCTCGGGCTGTCTAAGAAACTGCAAGCATGTACCAGTTCGTGTATTAATATTATATCACTTTTCACTAAATTTAATCGAGGAACTACAGTAGTCAATGTTTACAAGCGATAAAAGATTAAATTTACTAAAAATTATCATTGGCTGTCTTGTGCATTGAGGCTTTAATTCCAAATTTAATTTTCTAGGATTTTTGAATTATACTATAAATAGTCGATTAGTGCTGTCCATCTTATAATGGAGTGTATGTGATAAATAAACATCGTTATTATTTTATTACCTTTTGTCTGTATATTAGCATTCAATATTGAAATAAATAATTTAAAAAAGAAGGGGGGGGGGGTAGTGAGTGGATGGCTGAATGGTTAGCATTTGTGGGCCTTTCATTGCGTCAACTGGCGTGATTTCAAATCCTGTTTGTAGGTGACAAGGTGTAGGGTCGTCTGTCCAGCAATATGTTGGTCCCGAAATGACCTAGTTTGTGTCGAATGGACGTTTAACCCCATCTCTCTCTCTCTTAAAAAAGAAGGGAAGATGTTAATGAACTAACGCTGAGGGTCGTGCACTTCTCCTACTGAGTTCCTTTTTACAAAGTATACTTTAGACTTGCGTACATCTTAATAAAACATTTTACTGTATTACTCAATTGAACTAATGTGTTGAGTTCGTAGCTTTAATGTACACTTCGTGAAAAGGTCTCTGTGGTGGGGTAACTATACTAAATGGTGCAGGATAGAGGCATAGCTATGAAGCCTGAAGTTAATTTGCACCTATGCAACACAAGGCTAATACTGCTCTATAAATGTAGGCCTTGAAGTTTTAGGAAATATATTTTGTTATGTTGGTACCGATAATAAGAGGTTGAGAATATAAAGCCAATTTCTTGTTTTTAAAATGGTTATTATTTTTATTTTATTGCATTATGGCATTTGTAAGCGTGTATTCTGTTGAATTATTTGGAAATGTATCATATTAAAGGGAATACTTCAAGCTGTCTCCATTGGTTATATTAAAAATGTCAAGTATTTTGAAATAAAAACATAGTTTTCTTTAATGAATACTGTGTAGGGTACATGTTTGTATGTTCACTTGTAATTTGGAATCGCTATAACCAAGCCTAGAAATAAGGCACCTGTCACTGACAATGTCAGGCACATATTAAGGGTTTGTCAGGCACAAAACCTCTGGTGCCTGGCATTTTGTCGGGTAAATCTAAAACTTTTATTTCCAGGACTGGCTATAACTGTTGACTTTGACTAGCAGTGTTGAGTAATTAATTAGTCTGTTGTAAACCCAGCAATCATTATCCGTGTGTCAGTAGGAACCAATTTTTTTTATTATTTGCAACAAATATTAAAACCTTACTTCAGTTACCAGTAAATTGTTTTCGTATGATTTAAATTTTTATTTGAATTTCCTAATAATGCCACATAATTATAATTCCTTTATGTTAGGGTCATGCCTTTGGGAAGGGAAGTAGTGTTGATTTTGTGGTGTGACATCTTCATAAAACAAATTGATAGGAGATACATGTATAGCATAAAACACAAGATTCAGGGCTCTTGGGTCAGTTATTATTGTCAGTCTCGACTGACAGGCAGTTAAATTGACTGGCTTTAGAACTTACTGTCATTCAATTTATTTTCTTTAGAATTAGAATTTCAGAGGAATTAACCTTAAAGGAACTTTATGTAGGAGGTAAATCTGCTGATTGTAGTGTTATTATTTTGGCTTCAAATGTTAATATATGAATTATTAATTAGACATTTATTTACATGGCAAGCCTATAATCAATTCTCTAAACTATCAGATGGCACAGATGATTGAAATAAAGTCAATTCACATGATCAACTATCTAGATCATCAGATGGGGCAGATGATTGAAATACAGTCACCATTTAATGATTTTATTTAAAAATAAAGAGAAGCAAGGCTGAGTTTCGATAACAAGTAATGTTTCTACGATATTAAAACTTAAAACTGTGTTAACATTGCTTGAATGAAGTTTTCAGTCTATTAATTTAGAAGTATCTATTTTAGAACTATTATAGCAAGAAGTCAAGCGCTTTATCTTAATCTTACATAATGTATTTTTAAAATACATAAAAGTAGATATTAAAATGATAATAATGCTCAAGATTTCCACATTCTTTAGAAAAACTATCTTGCTAATGCAAATAAAACAAAATGTGTTAATAATAGATCAGCTAGCAAAATTTAAAGTGAAAGCTTGGATTTATTCCCATTACACTCTCCTTCATTAACTCTCCATGAAATGTGTCACCATTTTTATTAGGGGAATTCCCCTTAAAATCTCTCTACTGTATTTGATGTACTTATATTTGTAGTTAAATGCATATCCATAGCAACCCTATCATGTGTTGTAAGTTATGTGTATATGAAATGTACAATAGCACCATTGTAATTATTTATGAATATGTAAATTTGTACAGTATAGTTTTTATTTTAGTTTGTTTGAAAATATACCATTCTTTTTAAATTTGATAAATAATTCTCCACGATGAAAGTCATTATGAATGAACATTTTATTTAGGTCAATATAAAGTGTTGAATATGGTCGATATGAAATTGAGGGGAGGGTCTAATTGTCCAACTTCTTGGTTTTCTCTGAGTCCCCGGATTTCCCCCCTTATGAGCAAACAGATTATTGAAATAAAATTGAACCATATGTTAGTCCCGAAATGACCTAGTTTGTGTCGTGGATGTTAACCCCATTTCTCTCTAATGAAGACAGACATTTGTCATACAGTGTTCAATAAGGGAAATTCTGCCCAGACAGCAGCGTAACACTTACAGCCTACTCTTGTTTTGAATTTCAACTGTCAAGGGTTCTTTTATGTGCTAGCTGGTCGGTCACTTGTGGCTGTGGTTTCGAGCCCTGGTGTGAGCGTATGTGACATGGAGATAGGGGCGCCTTCTCAACCTCGTGGGTTTCCTCCGGGCACTCCAGTTTCTGCCCACTGCTAAAGACCCCTACGCGCAAGCGAATTATTGAAATAAAATGAAACCATATCTTAGTCCCAAAATGACCTAGTTTGTGTTGAGTGGACATTGAACCCTGTTTCTCTCTCTCTCTCTCTTTTATGTGCACACCAAGGTCTGCACAGTACCCCTCTTATTCGTCCCAAATGACTAGTCGCTGACCCTTGCCACACCCTCCATCTTGCACCATGCTGGAAATTGGGTCTTGGCTAACAAGGGGATTGAATAGGCCTTAAAACATTTGAGAAAGGCTACTTTAACTGTTAATTGGTTTACAAGTTTACGGACACAATTGGTTTAAATATTAAATGAGAAACTGAAATACAGCTATTTTAAATCATTATTAATTAAAGCTTCTTGCGTCTATGACACATGTAGCTCAAGATTTATTGAATTTTTATAGACTGTTTCAATGTTTCGACCCTTGCGCCAAACGAATAACCCGCAGAAGTTATTGGGTGAGTTGAACGACAGCGCAGTTAGAAAATGATATATTCAATTTCGGTAATGTTGACCTGCATCATATTCCCATTTTCAATGTTTTGGTTACTACATGAGCATTAATTGAGCAGGTGGGGGAGCATGTTCCTGAAGCAACGTCCGTGAGTTTTACAACATCTAAGATGTACAGGGTTAAGGCGAGATCAAGCTTTCTATTGAAGATGGAGGGGTGGGTGGGTCACGATCTATCTGCTTGTTATTTGTTTGGACACAAGTGTTGAAATTTTGCAACTGTTGCTAAATGATTAATTATTGATTTTTTTGCACAAACTTAATTGTCCATTTTCTCATTAGTTGGTTTAATTGACATAAATAAATTGAAACGTGTAACTGTTAAATTACAAACTGATTGAAGGCTTGATTCAAAAATGAGTCTGAATCCTGTTATGTGTAGATTTATATTGAAGTTATCTCCCTTTGGCTATAGTTGTAAATGTTCCTTGAGTCATAACAAGATCCATCCTGTTGTAAGCAGTGGTTGTACACAAGGCAGGGTATGCTTACTTTAAAACACCTAATACCACCGTGTAGTCATTCGTTTGAGTAGTTCTAACAGCTGTGTCTCGAATAAATCACCATATTTTTTTGCTGCAATATAGCCCAGTTGGTGCTGACTTACCAATACACCTCATTTCATTTATTCAAACAGCTGATATGTATTCTCAAATCTATTTTGTGTGTTTCCGATCTTAAAACTGTCACATAGATAGATTTAATTCAATCTGGTTAAAATACCGATGTATATTTCGTATCTTTTTTTATACTTTCAATGGCCTACACTACATGAAGATATGACACGTTTTGACCCTATGACATTAGACATTGATCAATCAATCATTGTTGACGTTTCTAGTGGTTTACCCACAGTTCTGCCACAGACTGTTTCATTGGCTAATCCCTAACGTCATCCAGAACCCTAGATACTAGTGAAAATGAAATTTTGAACTATAAAAAATGGAACGAAATAGTTTCTGTATTTTTATCAGGTTGGATTTAATTATAAGATATTATATTCTATAATGTTTAGTGAAAGCCTTGTAATTCCAATTTATCATGTGTAAGCTACCTCTTAAAAATTTCACATAATTGTTTTCACATTTTCTTCTGCCTTCATTGCAGGTACATGCGTTTCATAACTAAGTTCAAATTGTTCCAACCGCAAATTTAATATATTTTCAGCTTTTCATCACAGTTTATTTTTGAAAATGTTCTGACAGGTATATTTTTGTATTTTGATTGAATTCAGGTGAGATTTGTTTCTACATGTTGTTAATGGTACCTGTAGGTTATATAATTTTTGAAAAAGTTCTGGCAATGTGAAAAACTAAATGGAAATACATGTAGTCTGTAATTGTAATTGTATTTTGATTGAATTCAGGTTGATTTGTTTCTACTTGTTATTAATGGTACCTGTAGGTTAATTTTTGAAAAAGTTCTGGCAATGTGGAAATAGTCTGTAATTGTACATTTGGAAAAGCAAAACCTGTTCGATTTAAATAGTTAACTGAAATAGAACAGGTTTTGTAATTCATCAAAACTGAATTATCAGAAAGATGCAGCGCTTTGATTTTTTTTACTGGCTAATTGGGTAAAACGCTGTCACGAAAAACCCTGAGGTTCCGTGCATACATTGGTGTGCACCTGAAAGATCTCATTGGCAGTTGGAATTAGATATAAAAGTAGGCCTTAGATCAACTGCCCGGGCAAAATTCCCTCCTAGCACACTGAATGGCGTAGTGCAGCTGCCTGGGCAAAATTCCCTCCTAGCACACTGAATGGCATAGTGCAGCTGCACGGGCAAAATTCCCCTCCTAGCACACTGAATGGCGTAGTGCAGCTGCCCGGGCAAACTTTTCCCTCCTAGCACACTGAATGGTGAAGTGCAGCTGCCTGGGCAAACTTTCCCTGCTAGCACACTGAATGGTGTAGTGCAACTGCCTGGGCAAACTTTCTATCCTAGCACACTGAATGGTGTAGTGCAGCTGCCTGGGCAAATTTCCCTGCTAGCACACTGAATGGTGTAGTGCAGCTGCCTGGGCAAACTTTCCCTCCTAGCACACTGAATGGTGTAGTGCAGCTGCCTGGGCAAAATTCCCTCATTAGCACACTGAATGGTGTAGTGCAGCTGCCTGGGCAAATCTCCCTGCTAGCACACTGAATAGCGTAGTGCAGCTGCCCGGGCAAAATTCCCTCCTAGCACACTGAATGGCGTATGCCTGTCTTCATTTGCCTAGTGGGAGCAGCACAGTGGACGTTAAACCGCATTCCGTTTCCGTTCAGTGATTGCGAGTGAAAATCCTGCTTTAAATATTAGGCCTACCTCTTAGCAAATGAAAGTACTGAATTCCTCAAATATTTTTGATTCATTTTTTAAGACCCCCTCAACCCCAAACTGTGTTTTTGACCTGTATTTTATCAGTCATAGATAATTTAAGGAAAATTGTAATTTTACGATACCAGTTGTAACCCCTGAGTTTCACTAGTTGAAATGAGGTTTAACGTCCTACTGTTCTGCACCGAGGATAGGACGTTAAACCAATATTTTATATCATTTCATCAATCCACTATTAAATTTGATAGCACATGTGTACATTAATATTGAGCTGTGCGAATTGTTTATATTTGTAAAAGATGAACATATTTATAATAAAGTTAAAATAGAAAAAAAAATATAACAGCCTTCATGACTTATTTTTATGGTATCGGGAGCTGAGGTGCCTCAGTCAGTAAATTGCGAGCTCTAGACGCAGGTGCTATGTGGTTCGATTTTATTGTTGGCCTAGAGAGTTCCCGAGGGATTTTCCCAAGTGGATTTCCATTGTCAGTGGTGCAGGATGTAGGGCCTGACAAGGAAAGTGCCCAGTTGTTCAGATGGACGAAAAAACAAGGTCCCTGTGTACACGTAAGCGTGGGGGGTTGGGATAGCCTAGTGGTCTAGAGTGCCGTGCTTCGACCTCTAGCTAGCCGGTCACCTCTGGCTTGCGGCTGTGGTTTCGATCCCTGGTGTGAGTGTATGTGGCACGGAGATAGTGGTGCCTTCTCAACCTCGTGGGTTTCCTCCAGGCACTCCAGTTTCCTCCCACTGCTAAAGACCCCTGCGCGCAAGCAAATTATTGAAATAAAATGGAAACCATATGTTAGTCCCAAAATGACCTAGTTTGTGTGAGTGGACGTTAAACCTCATCTCTCTCTCTCTCTCTCTCTCTCTCTCAGACGTAAGTGTGTATGTAAAAGAACCCTTGTCAGTTGGAATTGGGTCGAGAAGAATCTTCGGAACCTTTGTGGCCGATAACACAGGGGTGGCCGATATAAGTGTGGCCAGTTCAAAAGGTATAGAATACACATTGCCATTGACGTTAAAGAACCCCTCTCAGAAAGAGTAGGTGGAAACACTTCTCTCCATGCAACCCCTTGTCAGTGGGGCAGAATGGTGGATCTGACAAGGACAGCTGTCTTGTCGTTCGGATGGGACAGAAACACCTTTATTGCAGTACATGTAAAAATACCTTGGCAGTTCGAATTCGATATAAGAGAAGAAGACTATGGTGCCGCTGCCCAGGCAAAATTTCCCTCGTAGCACCCTGTGGCTTGTGCCCAGTTGAAGCAGATCTCAGTAGACCATTAAACTCTCCGTGCAAAATCCTCCTACCTGTACTGCACACTAAAATGACATTACCAACAAATTTGTCTTATAATTACCATTCCAATTTGAAGGCAAAAGGCACTTCAAGAGTGTGATGGGCAGAATTTCCTACCTTGCATCGCATGCATGATGATCATGTATAGTTTGTGTCGGATGTGGTAAACCATGATTCCTTTTTTGTGAACAAATTGCTTTATCATAAAGCCTGTCATTGAGTCAACAGGTGTGGTTTCGAATCCCATGCTTGTACGTGACAAGGAGTAGGGTCGCCTGTCCAGCTTCATGGGTTTTCTCCTGGTCCTCAGGTTTCCTCCCACTGCTAAAGAGCCTGACGTGCGATTCAAGCGAATTATTGAAATAAAATTAAAACCATATTATGTTAGTCCCGAAATTACCAGTTTGTATCGAGAGGATGTTAAACCTCATTTCTCTCTCTTTTTTTGTGAACAAAGAATAAAGAATCACAGTAAAAATAGAGGTAGGGGGAGGGGCTTGCTCCTATTACGAATTCCCACTGCCAAGGGTTCTTTTTGGAACTGCCAAGGATCTGGAATGACAAGGAAACATCTTTAACTCGGTGAACTTGTTTGACGCCCATTCATTGATTTAGTTCAATCGTATTTCGGTGATATTTGAAGGGATATAAAGTTACCGACTGCCACAAGTATTACTAATTATAGACAATTGATGATTAGACAATACAACTTTATTTTAGCTGAATAAGTTGTGCTATGTCTTGTGAACCCACGTCTCTGTCTTCTTGAAGGCTACAGGCTTTTAGTATGTATGTAGCCCAAGTTCAACAAGTAGCCATTTCCGATTTACGTTTTATGACAGTCGTCTTTCCTTTAAACGACGTCATGCTGCTGTTATTCATTGTACAACCATTTGGCAAATATAGGTTAACGTTGTCATGTGATAAAGAATAATAATAATAAATAAATTATAATGATAATAAAGAAAACCAAAACAGCAACAGTTGCGGATCCGATGTATTATGGCGCTCTTGAATTTGAACTTTAAATCACCATTTGTATAGAGGGGTTGAATCGCCGAATGGTCAGCGCATGCTCGCTGCATTTTATAAGGGCTGTTCTCGAGTCAGCTGGCGTGGTTTCCTTTTCAAAAAAGGAAAGGCCTCCCATTTCTAAAGAGTCCAGCCCTCATTCCCTCAAGTAAATTATCAAACTAAAGGTATACCTCTCCACATTTTCGGGTTCTGAATTAGGCTGGAGCGGATTTGTGGAATCCTTGGGAAAACACTACGTGAAGATCCCAGGGGCGTTTTAAGGTTTATCGTGGCGGAATCTATACTATTTTGAGGGGCCTCTTTCGCCGGGGGGGGGGCTTGATTGATGATTTTCATACCAGTATAATGACTACATTCTCATTCAGTAGTGGATTCGACAGTAACAGTGTAAAGAAAACGATTGACTCGGACTCGGGGGGGGGGGTCCCTTTCCCTTGGCGAGAGGGGGCATTTTGTCAGACGAGGGGCCCTTTTGTCTGCCTTTAGGACCCTCTCTAACTAGGGTACATTTCATTTTTCACATAGGTTTTAGCATTTTTCTCCCTTTTTATTTCTTCAACTTCTTTGATTTTTTTTTCGCGAGGAGACTGGCGCTTCTCGCGCCTCAGATATAAAACGCCTTTGGAAGATCCATTGGTATGGAAATCATGTTATATGCCTATGTATATAAATTATCTGCTACTATATAGCCTTTTTATACGCCAAATTCCGTCGTCCACAATTTCTTGTGAACACTCGACAGACTACATGAACATGTATCATCCAACCTTTTTAGAGATACATTACGCAAGAAAGAGTTAAATCTGCCGATTGCAGCTTTTGCTTTTGGCCCCAGGTTGCAGGGGGGGGGGGCGATGGGGGGCGTGCTGCACTCACTTGGGAGTGCGAAGCCCGGCCCGTGACTTTTGAGTGGAAAAAATGCACACAAGGCCTAATTTCATACTAGTACTGTAAATTACGATTTCCAACCTTAACTATTTTGTTCTTCTTTCCTGCGAGAATATATGGAGCTAAAATTTGCTCGCCACCCCAAAAAATAGAGGGGGAGTGCGCCGGGTGCGCACCCTCTGGATCCGCGCCTGTGTTGTATAAATTATTCGACATTTATTCACATTACAAGCCCATGTTCAACTCCAGGTCTAGACCCTTGAATGGTCGCGATTTTCAAAGGATTGAAACACGAGCGCCATTTGATTACTGAATTAAAAAAATGGATATTCGCGACTTGTCAATTATTATAACAATGGAAATTGTCAACACGTAAAAGCTTGATAACTTCGCTCATGTTCAATATATTTATTTTTCGTTATCTACGTTTGAAACATTTTAGCAAGGGAGCCACTGTGGCTAAGTGCGTGGGACGCCGACTCGCTATGTTGGAGGTCGTGGTTTCAATCCATGTGTTGACCGAGAAAGTTCATCCAGATTTTCCTGCGTGATTTCACCTTGTCTGTGTTGCAAGATGGAAGACCTGACAAGGACAGTTCTCTAGATGTTCCGATGGGACGAAAAAACGTGTTCCCGTGTACACATTGGTCCACGTTAAAGATCCTTTGGCAGTTGGAATTCGATACAAGAGTAGGCCATAGTGCAGCTGTCCGGGCAAAATTTCCCGCGTAGCACACTGCAAGGCGTATACCCGTCTCCTGCCCAGTCGAAGCAGAACAGCAAAAGTGCAGGACGTTCTGTCTTGTTTGTGCTATTTCTATCTTCTACAGTTGTTTTTTTTTTCCTTTTGTGTTTGTGTTTGTAATTACTTGTAATATCATGTAGATATTGTTTGTATGTAACTGTCATGTGTTTATATTGAAAATAGAACAAAAACCCATGATGCGGTAAAGGAAAAAACACAAAAACAAGTCATCATGTCAGATAAAGCTATCTTCATTTACATTATGTGCATGGTGATGACGTAATATACTAGAACAATACGGTAAATTACAATGTCTTTGTTTATTTTTTGTAGTTCTTCGTATATAAAATAACACACTTCTCTATAGAGCTATAACATGATGTGGATCAAGCATGGATACAAGGGCTAGTGGAATGGTAGGGTAAGAATTGAAATCTGGATACAGAAAATCTCAATCTGATTAAAACACAGATCCTATTTCGTTTCGTTTTATACAGTTCAAAATTTCGTTTAAATGATCTGCAAGAGTTGTTATAATATTATCGGCGGTCTGGATGATGTTATGGCGAGTTTTTGGCGTAAGGTGCTCGAAACTGTGGGTAATCCACTGGAAAGATAAACTCTGATTGGTTAATCAAATGTCTGACGTCATGAGGTCAAACGCCGCTCGTATGACCTCTGACACAACCTTTCACTACAAACGGTCAGATCTTCATGTAGCAGAGGCCATCAAAAGTATAAAAAAGCGAAACGAAATATAGACCTGTATTTTAATCAGAATGTTAAAGGGACAATAACACTCTTGCTGGCTTGGTAGCTCCAGAAAATAAATAATACCCTTATTCTAAGTACTAAATGTTTAAATGTCCTACCTGTTGTGTAAATTATCCATTACAACCTATTTTACTTATCCAGAGAGTTCGGAAATATTTTAAAATCCAAGTCACATTTGAAAAGGTTTACGTTAGACTTTTCAAATCAATTGTTTGAATTTTTCCAATTTTTTAAACATAGGTGTGTTAAGATGAAATTTATATCATCATTTAATTGGAATATTCTAAAATAATACGATTTGTTGACCAGAATGAAGATCGGGACATATTTTTCAGTTTCAACAAGAGTGTTATTGGGGCTTTAAAATATGGTAACTGCAACTCGCAAAATTTCTTTTCGCTAACATATCTTGTGACTTGCTAGATATTTTAGGTTTTTTTCTCGTACAGTAAATTTTGTTATCTCTATCCGTTAAACTTATTACAATTTGATTTTTGGTCAAAATTTAGATTTCTGTTGGTCTACACTACATGGACATCTAACTAAATTGTATGTAAAGTTAAAAATATATATATTTATTTATTGTATTGGCACTCCCAACAAAATCAGCAAGTCGGAACATACGAGTATTAGATGGGTCCCTACATTCGAGGTACGCCCACGCTTAAAGACGGTCTTGCATGGAAACAGCGCCCGGAGTCATATAAGGGCGGAGTGTTTGAGCCCTCTACCACTGCGTCTAGCTACGCCTCCGATTACGACAATAAGCAAATGATCAATTATACCACCGGACGTATGGGGTATATCTATTTCCCGTTTCACTATAAATTAGCCATAATACCGATGTACAATTGTCATTTAATAATGTTATCATAATCATCAAGTGTCTTCAATTAGACAACTGACGAATACATTAAGGTTGGGTTCATTTTCATTTTGAATTAGCAACGTCAACGGCAATTATAATTTGAATGCATTTTTGGGTTGGGGCAAGTTTGTTTTGGAGAAAAATGATTTCTTGTTAGAATATATGTGAATTTCCGACATCAATTCTGTTTGCAGGGGATGTTTAACTTCTATTGAATTTGTCGTGATTTTGGATTTTGTAATATTCTAGAACAATGTTTTTCTGTAGTGCTGTTTTGTTGCTGGTGCTCGTTCAGATCCATTCGGGATTTTCTGTGCAGGGTAAGTAGTAGCTCCTTATTAATAAATTTGCATATAGTAAAATTATATTTGATATGTGTTTAACCAGTTCTACCTCATAAATTTATATCTGGAATATGTTTTACCAATTCTATCACATATGAAATTATAGTTTTTAACCAGTTCTGCCCAATATGTTAAATTATATTTGGAATATGTTAACTAGTTCTATCCCAGTAATGCAGGACGGGTCTGGTAGGGGACACCGTATAGCCCCCCCCCCCGAAGTGTCTTGTACAAACAGTTGCATGAAATATAGCAACGACTAATGATTTATCCTGGGCAGGGACGGGCCTTCAACTTGATGGCTCTGAAGCTTGAACTTGGCTCCACCTTGTCAGTCGCGCATTGTCTGGCTAGGGCCCCATGTACACTTTGGCGTTCACGTAAAAGAGCCTTTGTTATATAGTTGTAACTAATATACATTTAAGAGTAGACCGTATCGCCGCTGTCCGAGCAAAATGTCCCTCATAGCACACTGTATGACGTATGCACGACTACATTATCCCAGTCGGTGCAGAAAAGTAGGACGTTAAACCCCATTTCATTTTCTTTTTTTATTTTACAGATATTTGTCGTGAATACCCGTACCCGGAATCAGAGGCCGATTTCTTCGCTTGTAAGATATTTGGACCGCGATCGCTGGAACAGCAAGTGGAACTTGATTGCCCAGGGAAGACAATCTTAATTGGTAAATTAGAAATTGGATACAGGGACAGATTATGCAAGGACGTAATAAATTATATGGGATGTTGCTTCGGCGAGAAAATACCCAAAAACTCTAGCATCGTTTGTTTATCACAGTCCGATATAACTGGAACGACCAACAGACTGATACAACTCCGACGAAATATCATTAAAGACTGTAAAAATCGGCCATCTTGTAGAGTTGTTTTAGATCTAAAACCCTTAACAGAGCCTAGCCTCGCTGATGTTTACAGCGTCTTCGTTGAAGTACAGTATGACTGTATCGGAGGTAAGTCAGTATAATTTTATATCAGGGGTTAGTGTTCGGGGTGTTGGATTTCTCTCTTCATGAAGCTCAAGGTGTATGTCATTCTGCAAGAGAGAGAGAGAGAAATGGGGTTTAACGTCCACCCAACACAAACTAGGTCATTTCGGGACTAACCTATGGTTTAATTTTATTCCAATAATTCGCTTGCGCGTAGGGGTCTTTTAGCAGTGGGAGGAAACCGGAGTGCCCGGAGGAAACCCACGAGGTTGAGAAGGCGCCCCTATCTCCATGCCACATACGCTCACACCGGGGCTCGAAACCACAGCCGCAAGCCAGAGGTGACCGACCAGCTAGAGGTCGAAGCGCGGCACTCTAGACCACTAGGCCCCCCCCCCCATGTCATTCTGCACATAGACATCCACGTATCTCATTCTGCCCGAGTTCATCCAGATTTTCCACCGTGGTTTCCCCTTGTCGGTGTTGCAGGACGGAGGGACTGACAAGAACAGGTATCTAGTCGTTTGGATGGGACGAAAAACCGACGCCCCGTGTACACATTGGCGTGCACGTAAAAGATCCCTTGGCAGTTGGAGTTCGATATAAGAGTAGGCTGTAGTGCCACTGCCAGGCAAAATTTCCCTCGTACCACTCTGTATAGCATATTATGCCCGTCGTCCGTTAGCCAAAGGTTAGGTGCAAAAGAGTAGGACGTTGAAACCCATTTCATTTCATTTCATTCCATTGCATTTTAAGTCTTAACACTTAGCTATACATGTACTTCGGATTTTGAGAAAAAGAAATTCTACCGCCATTCAGTGAAACTAAAAACGTGTAAATAGTCTTTGTGAGTGTGACAGATGTAAAACGGATTAGAACCTCATTACAATACCGTACACCAAGTTTTAGATATGGCCGCCATTCCGGGCAGAATGAAATGAAATGAAATGGGGTTTAACGTCCTACTGTTCTGCTCCTATACTAGCTTGTATTAATATGTTCAATTACTAAATGTCAATCAAAGAAACCTAAGTTTGGTATGTGTGTATGTATGCCTACGTAATTTGGAGGCGATGCTGGCATCAGGCGTTGTCAACTGTCTAATTTCCTTACGAATAGATGTCTTAAGGCACAAATCCCACCCACCCCACCAAACAAAAGGTACATTGTCACAGGAACCTGACAAACGCCCTATCTGACATGTTAGTATATTTTGGATAAAATTAAACTCAAACTAATTCAAATTTCTTTTTTCCATTTTCTAATTTCAGGTCCACACAAACCGAAAGATCACAGTAAGTATTTATTTCATTACAATATTCTGGATGTTGAAGGGCAAAATGACATAGTAACTGGAATAGCGAGACATTGACCATCAATTTTGTCTCACATATTTTCAAGTTTTATTTGTAACGAATGAACTCATTGGTGATGTTTTATTCACAGTCCAGAACGTCCCGAACTGACAAAATTGCTATCGAGTGACGCGGATTTCAGGCATGTCACCGTTCTGTTAATCCCGACTACGGGGGTAGTTTGAGTAGAATCGTGATGTAATTAAACACAGTGGATATATTGCGGTTGCATGGTTGGTTGAGATATTCACGTATTCAATCGACTCATGCGTTGTAGTCCGAAATACCCCTTTTCACTCGATTGTCACTATTTTTGGAATAGAGAGAATTCAATTCCGGAAAGTTCAATGTAGTAGGCTACCCCTGATATTGTTTGCTTTATATAACTAAGGGCGATAACTCTAACCATGTTATATATCTTTACAGGTGTATCAATAGCTGGATGGATTATTGCTGGAATCGTTAGTCTTCTACTTGTTGTAACGATAGTAATGTTGGTGTAAGTATATATATAAAACTTGGTGAGATGGTCGCAGCAATGGGGACATGATTTTATAATTGCACCAGGAGTGGGGTTTAGTAAGGTTCGATCTACATGTGTGTGATAAGGGCAAATAGATCTATCCACTTTAGTTGTGTCAATCCAAGCAGCCGTAGGCCGAAGCGTCGCAAGCAAGCTGGATTGGGGCCTTAGCGATTCCAGGCCCGCGATCCCGGGAATGCATGTGATTTTTAACCCGTTTTGCTATTAAAATCTACCACTAGCTATAAGGATGCTTCCTTTTGGGTTAGATTGAGTAAACTGAAATAGAATGGGATTTACAGTTATGTCCGAGATTCAGCGACGGCCAAATTTACCGATGCAAGTGCCCCCAAGCGTACTATTAATTGATGTCGGCACAAAAACACGAGTGGCTGCTTAATGCAGATTCTACTGTAATGTCCAACTGTTCCGCAAACTCCACGAAAATAAAAACGGGCATATGCCATGCAATGTGCTATGAGGGATTTGACCCATCGACAGCACCCATTTCCGCTTACCGTTCACCATATTCCAGCTGTCAATGGTTATTTTACACACACGTCAACGTGTATAACAGGACATCGGGTTTTCGGCCCTATAGAATGATAAGATGCCCTTCCTTACCAGGATCACAGCCCTGCACCATTGACAAGGACCGCCACCCTACACCAATGGCAGGGACCACCACCCAGCACGTCAATAACCACCGCTCTGCACATCAAACAAGGACCGCCGTCTTGTACCACTGACAAGGTCCACCGCCCTACACCACTGACAAGTACCCCCGTCCTGCACTACCGACAAAGAGAAAACAGATGGGTTATGGTCAATTGTCTTCTATGTGTTGGTATCTGTCTATTTTCAGGATTGTGTACAAGAAAAGAAAGACTACTAGTGCCAAGAAATGTCTTCCAGCCGTCAGTATACGACCCCTGCCTTGTGTTCCAGTCAATGGTACATACTCTTCACTGGAAGATCGAGGACGCAGTTATGTGGACAATGATTACGAGAAATTGAAACTGGAACACACTGACTATCATGAGTATCTGGAACCGGTCACGGTACCTGACGTCATCGGTCAACACAGCGTGAAGAAAAACGAAAAGTGTTGATCATATATCACTAATGCAAAGCTAAAGTAATACCGGTTTTAGATACGAAAAAAAGACCTTAGTATATTCTTATCATGGCATTTGTATATCACAGCTTAATCAAAGTCGACCAGATAATTATATAAAATAATTAAAGCATCCTACCGTCATTTTAGAACAATAAGATCCCACTATGATCGATGCCGTGTCATCTAACACAGAGTTTTTGGCACTATCTCTTGGCCTTATCCTTATGAAACAGATTGGCGATTTCAGTCAGGTCACATGCAAAATGAACCGAGCCGATACGGTTATGTTTCAACCCGCGACACCGGTGTATTTAATAAAATTTTTGTCGTCATATAATCCACACTAGAGGTGCATATAAACTACCGAAACGATAGTGAATTGTTTTACAATGTTTTACTTTTTATATATCCTAATTAAAAATGAATTATGTAAGAATTACATAAAGAGATGATGGTTCTTGCTATAATAGTACGTATATAGATAACGAATAAATATTATATTGAAACTTTTTATTCAAATAACTTTATTCTGAGCAAAGTTATGAGTAATTAAAGTTTTAACAAGATAAAGCGTAGATTCTTTATTATTGTGGCAAGTCTCGATTTTCCCTTTTGTCGTTAAATTTTTAAATCTTGTGATTAGTCTTATCCATTTAAATCTCGTCCATCCTATGCTCTAGTGAGTTGATTGTAGGCTTATCATGTGAAGGAATGTTTAAATAATAATTTATATAAAAATTAAGATCTACACTATGCAGATTTAGCTTTACATAACGCATCTTTGACGTTCTTTCGTTTTCGTTTAGCCCCCCCCCCCCAATAATTTAGTCGCAAGTGCTCCCCTCTCCAGGTTATTGCAGCCCGTGGACCCTCACCTATAAGGACCTAGGATGGAAGCCCCCCCCTCCCCACCCCATCAAGAATTGCTTCCGCCGGCCCTACAGAACTTTGTGTTGTATTGACTTTATAGAAGAACTCTTCATGCCGCCATTAAGCAGAGAACTTGATTTGGGTAAGAATGACTTCAAGCAGGGTCGGATTTATCTAAAGCGCGTCCCTAGACATATTTGGCAACTGTATCTGGCAATCTTCATTCATTCTCTCTTTCTCTCTCTCTGTCTGTGTGTGTGTCTCTCTCTCTCTCTCTCTCTTTCGGGGGGCCAATACGAACCTTCTGGGTTTTCGAAACTTCGTTATATATGGCGTCCATTGAACATAAGGCAAGTATTTAAATGGACCCAGTCCGCACACCAGTACATCCCGCAAACAGAATCGTCATAAACCTCTGTACATACATCAACCTATTATACTTGTGCCAGTTAAACATTTCTGATAAATAAATAAATAAAATTTCTTTTTCATTTCTTGATAAAAAAAACAAACAAATCCGTTTTCATTTCATGAAATTGTAAAATTATTATTTCGATTCTGTGTGAAACTAGTTCGATATCTCTGTCTTCCACTCAAATTATTTGGCCTATTATCTTTCCCCATTCTTAATTGCATTAAGACCTTTTGTAAACGGTCGTGTATAGGAGTCTGTCTTTACCGCCATTGTTATAACCGGGATTGGATGGCAGACGGTCCACCTCATGTTTTCAAAATGGACACGTACGTTTCTTTCACACATTTCCATTTAGTCGATAGGCTTCTAATTTATTTCCATCCAGCAAATTATACTTCATTTGTCTCCTAAATGAGTGAAAACTTGTTAGAATGGGGTCTTATTTAATTTGTACCAAGCGAGTATTTTCACATAAAAGGTTTACGACGTTTATCCGTATTGGTTTTTGTTCTTACGTGACATTTGATTGGTTCAACCACTCTCCCCTTCTACGATTTGAGCTAATCCCGTATCAGATAACAAAGTTATTAACATCAAATGATGCCGCGAGTTTTTCAGTCATCGATTGAGAAAAAAAATGGCCAGACATTTAAAATTATTACAATAGGGTGATCTGTCTTCTTTTAAACTTTAAATGGCTGTTAATGGGCCATAACATCTTAAATCAAAATGTATACGATTTGCTATCACTGTGTTTCGAATTATTTTTTCAGCGAGAGTCTTGTGTAACATTTTATAAGGCACACGTTTCGGTTTGGTATCTCATTTTGTCGAGTTACAAACAAACATCAGAAAGATTTGTTTTACAGGGCGTACAATCTCAATTCTTTGGAACTTAATATAGACGAAAATTTGTCTATAAGCACATATAAAGTAATTCTAATTAATTATGTGTGATGAAATACGCGAACAGTCCAAATTGAACGACAGTGACTATCGTTTATGCCTGTTGAATCCATTCTACAAACTGTTTTTATTATTATTTTGTCTTTTAGGATATGTTTGTTTTCGATGTTCATTACAAATTGAGTTCGAAACCGTAGTCGGATTTTGGGATCCCATATTTTCCCCAGAAACACAACAACATCAATATGGATATAAATGAAGGAGGAAACCGAGCGACATTACTCCATCTACAAGCCTGTGAGTCAAGTCATGACACCTCGATTCAATAATAATAAAACCAATCAGAGATTTACTCATGTAATTTACAGTTGATTGCGTTGTTGAACAATTCTATAGCAGCGAGTATCAGAAACATAAAGGAGGCGTAGCCAAATGATTTAACGCGTGTGCGTTAGATCATAGGGTTTGGAATTGAGTAAACTGGCTTGGTTTCGATTCCCCGCTTGGACGTGACAAGGAGTAGGGTAGTCAATCCAACGTCGTGGGTTTTCTCCGTGTCCTCCGGTTTCCTTCCACTAATAAAAACCCCTACGCGCAAGCGAATTATTGAAATAAGACTGAACCATTTGTTAGTCCCCGCATGGCATTAGACCCTTATAAAAGACAATTGAATAAGGTTAAGCAATTCTCAGCTGATAACTTGGAACCAAATATATGTAACTGATGCTCCCTTAGTCGCGTTCCATGTTCAAGACACGTGGCCCAATCCAGTTACCGAGTCAAGCAGCGAAATTTTCTTTGCAGTAACAGTTCCAGGAACATTATCAAGGTCAATGCAACTAATTAAAATACAAGATATAAATGCGATCCAGTGTTCTTGGGCATTAATAACACATAAACTATTTAAAAACTGTATATTATAATTATAGCAAAGTTTATTAAGGCGCTTCTCAGAAAACAGGCGAGTAAAAACAATGACCTTTGTATTTTCTTCCTTTGACCTTTGAAAACACGCCCCTTGAAGTGGCATCCATTACAAAACGACAAAACGTGACGTCGTCAATAAGTACGACCACCCAATAGTTACAATTGCTATCTGGATAACGTGCTTCTCACGCGACAAATGGAATTTTGAATTTGAATAAAATATTTAGAGTGTAGAATCTGTTTGTTTGTAAGTGAGATGTATAGTGGTATGAAGACTCTAATTGTCGGCTCTAATCTTAACTAAATACGCAGCTCAATTTTCCCTTTCTTAACTCGTGACGAATGACAGAATTTGAAATGAAGTCGTATTATTAACACGCTTACCAATCTGTTAACAAACTACAGGATTTGGAAGGGAAACTCCCCAATGGGCGGGGTGTAGAAATTCAAATCCTAAGGCTCCGAGACAAAAGTATTTTTTTTTATATTCAAAATGAGAAAATGAATCTAAAAAAATATCCATTTCGTTTGCTTGCAACATTCAATAAAAATGAACGAAGGTCGTGGACCTTAAGACAAAGGCTTTTTTTATATTTAAACTCTGGAATCTTAAATTAAAAATATATATTTTCTTTGTGTGCAACGTTTAATAAAAAATGAATAAAGCACCATATACAATATCAAGAAAGGCACAAAGGCATATGCCTCTATGTGGATACTGGTGGTTCGCCATATTGGGTGGGCTATAAAATGAATAAAAAGCTTTTACAATTAAATGTATTTAAAGCTCGGCGCTCCTTGTATTGACCAAGAAAGTTCCCTGGGTATTTCCCCGTGTCTGCAGTGATACTACTTTATTTCATTTCCTTAGATAGTGCCCATATCTTACTTACGCTCACGGCTAGACAATGGCCGGATCCATTCACTTGATTTGGTTTTTGTTGTTTATTGCTTGCTTACAATGTCTGTAATTTATGTGTCGTGTCCGCAGGTTTGTCTCTGCGACTTTGTTTGCGTGCAGTGCTGTCCTCCTGCACCTAGTATTATTTCAAGAAATTCTAAAGTGGTAAAAGAATATACAACTCTATTCCATTAAACAATTTTTTAAAAATTATTTGACCGATGTAGGCGTCATAAAGAGATGATAGCTCCCGGACCAGGAGGTCCGGCGTTCTATCCCGATGTTAAACGATATATTTTCTCATGGATTTTCTAGCGTGGTTTCCAGTTGTCAGTAGTGGAGGACAGATGGCCGCAAGACAACATCTAGTCGTTGGGATGGTTCGGAATACAAGGATCCCCATGTTCACATTAGCGTGAACGGAAACTAACAGCCTTTAAAAACCCAACAACACTCTTGTTGTAACTGAATAATATGTCCCAATCTTCATTCTGGTCAACAAATCGTATTATTTTACAATATTCCAATTAAATGATGATATATATTTCATCTTAACACACCTATTTTGAAAAATTGGAAAAATTCAACCAATTGATTTGAAAAGTCTAACGTATACCTTTTCAAATGTGACTTGGATTTTAAAATATTTTCGAACCCTCTGGACAAGTAAAATAGGTTGTAATGGATAATTTACACAACAGGTAGGCCACTTAAACATCTAGTACTTAGAATAATGTTATTATTTATTTTCTGGAGCTACCAAGCTAGCAAGAATGTTATTGTCCCTTTAATAGGCCTGTAACACAACTGCCTGGACAAAATTGTGCTCTAATGGCACACGCTATTCATTTCTAATATAGTCTCCATTAATTCTGGGAACAATGAACACACGGTTGAATTAAGACTAAAGAAAACAGTTAATATAAATATTTATTAAACAAAAGCGTATAGGCCAACATGTAATGGAGGATGGATTAACGCCAGATAAATATACAAATTTATCATAGATTAAATTATGACATTCAAAATATTGCGCAGCATCATATACTAAATCATTACAAACAAAAATATTATGCCCCATCATATATAAAAATATTACACAACATTTTTTCCCAAAAGTGTGTTTTTTTTTTTTAAATTACTTTAACTCCCATACTCAGGTTATTTATTATGCATGTATTTACAAGCCATCATTTTATAAATACATAAAAGCTATACAGAACGCCTCTCTGTTAAATGTCTAGTTATCATTCCGATGAATTATAAATTAAATTTTGTAATACATTTAAAATATCCAAACCTTTGAAGATTCGTAATTCAAAATTGAAAGCTAAATTACAAGGAATATATTATACCCCATAATGTCCCGAAATTTAAAATCAAAATCTAATTCTGTTTAAAAAACAAAACTCGCTACAATCTTAATACTTACAAACCTGACACTTATATATGGTGGTAAACTGCTTCCCTGAAAATATAGAAAAAATATGGTAAGTAAGAAAATTTTTCACATATTTAAAAAAAAAATCATTTTCATCCCAAGATAAGACTTTCATTCCAAGAAGAACGGCCTCGATATCAAATTCGTGCAGCACCACTGACAAAGGGGGGGGGGGGGTGTCAGATTGTAAAGTTCCAAGAAACTTTCCCGGTCAGAGTCTCTTGTAAAGTCCCGAGAAACATTCTCGGTCTGAACCTGAATTGAAGATTCGACTCCTTTGTGAAGGAGTCAGCAATATACACACACGGCCACCAGACGTAGTATATCTACATAAAATCTGCATATTGTTAGTTTTTAAATTTAAATAAACTAATAACAATAAAAAAAACCATCGGTGTTTCGTTATATTTAACCTATCGCAAAAAGCATTACAAGATATCTTGCAAACGTCTAGAGAAAGGACTAATAAACTAAGAAAAGCATAACACATCAGCACAAGGTACAATTTTATGGATACACAATTACTGAGTTTGATACTAAGCGACGTTTCGACGAGGATACTCTCGTCTTGATAAAGCAATGATAATTGTGTATCCATAAAATTGTACCTTGTGTTAATATGTTCAATTACTAAATGCCAATCAAAGAAGATAACACATCAACACAAAATTATACCCAACTTCTGTTTTTGCGTATTATTTTGCTTACCACAGACAGTATTCCAAAACATTATGGATACTTCTAGAGAAAAGGGCAACCGTAAAACAAGTAAAAAATAAAAGAGAATACGACCCGAAATGTTTCTGGTAATATCTGACTTATCACAAACAGCGTTACTAAAACACTTTGCAGGCGCGGATCCAGAGGGGGGCGCACCCGGCGCACGCCCCCTCTATTTTTTGAGGTGGCGAACAATCTTTAGCTCCATATATTATCGCGAGAAAGGAGAACTAAAATAATTTTTGTTGGAAATCGTAATTTACAGTACTCGTATGAAATTAGTCCTTGTGGGCATTTTTTACACACAAAAATCACGGTTCCGGGCTTCGCACTCCCAAGTTGGTGCAGCACGCCCCCTCTTTCTGAAAATCCAAAATCCGCCGCTGCTTTGGGTACGTCTCAAGAAAAAAAAACTGAACAAAATAAGTTAAGCAAAATTATAAATCATCAATCCCAAAGAAAAAATAAAACACGGACCCGAGATTATCTTTCGAATAATATCTGACCTGTCACAGACAGTATACAAAACAAAGAACATCAACTGAAAGGAGATCTGGAATTACGTAATCATTCCAAAAAATTTCATCCAATTACTATCAACATAATACGCTCCTTGTCATTAAATTATGCGTAATATATGACCAATCACGGGGAGCGTTACAAAAACTTATATATGCAAAATATAAAACATCAAAGATAAAAGTGGATCAAGTCTTACGTAATCAATCCAAATTCTTTCAATCCAAAATCCAATAAATATATACTATAAAGTTTCAGGATAATATCTGACCTATCGCAGACAGCGTTATAAAACACCATGCAGACGTCTAGAGATAAAACTAAATTAGAAAATCAAACACGACGATCACTTAAAGGATGAGAAAAGCAAGTTGTTTGGCCAAATAATTTGTTTAGATGTCTAATGACTTCGGTTAAACAACTTTTCATACATCTCCACCAAATATAGCAGGCTAAACACAGGCTAAGAGCTTATGAGCACACTTCAAGCAGGCAATCCAAACTTGACATCTCAACATTTCGCCTATTTGGCACGATTGTCTAAGTTAACCATTACCTTGCCAAGTTTACTGGACAAATTCTACCGGATAAGTAATCACCAAGATTGGTCACGATCTAGGGACAGAGTCACGGCAAATTGTTTAAATCCAGCAAAGCAAGATTACACTGTGTCCATAAGACGTGTTTCAAGGCGAGCAATGGCTGCGACTGAGGCCTGCTAAGTAATTTGCATGAAATGGAAAGCTTAATCCTTTTCATTGATTTCATTATCGGTATCATATTAATGCCACTTTCTCAAATTAATTCACGAGAAATGTTATTACATCACCGTGGTTATTCTCCGGGGCGTATTTAGTTATATTCCGGATATTGGCCATTAGATATTAACAACTGGCCAATCAGAGTTTAACAGAATGACAGATGAATAAATGAAATGGGGTTTAACGTCTTGCTGTGCGATAGACAAATACATTACAACTAAATCACTGTATGTTGCATATAGAATATATCTAGTCTTTAAAAATAGATCTCTGCCCCGGATGACCGCCATCTTGAACAATTAATGTACTGTTTTGTTATAGGCTTCTTATTTTTTTGGGGGGGTTGGGATGGCCTAATGGTCTAGAGTGCCGCGCTTCGTCCTCTAGCTGGCCGGTCACCTCTGGCTTGCGGCTGTGGTTTCGAGCCCTGGTGTGAGCGTATGTGGCATGGAGATAGGGGCGCCTACTCAACCTCGTGGGTTTCCTCCGGGCACTCCGGTTTCCCCCCACTGCTAAAGACCCCTACGCGCAAGCGAATTATGGAAATAAAATTGAACCATATGTTAGTCCCGAAATGACCTAGTTTGTGTTGAGTGGACGTTAAACCCCATTTCTAAAAAAAAAAAAAAAATACATTTTTCATTAACACAAAGACTAAATAATTCAATTTCATTAAATATGAAATGAAAGATATGAGTTTAACGTCCAACTTATTAAATATGAAAACATATTCTCTCAGTTTATAAACTTAGTGTTTTTGACTAAAATCGTCGATTTAGGAATTAAAATGTCGGTCAGCTAGTTTTGTGTCTGATCTCAGGCGGAGCAAATTATACACAGAGAAGAAAAAAACGGAAATAGGGAAAGAAAATACGAATTAAACAGCAAAAAACATGGATCTCGGCAATATAAATCACTGACTCGATGCTAGAAACTGAACCAGACAAAACGCCTGAAAACGACTATACATTGTACTGTGTCAGGCCTTCTATCTTGTACCAGTGACAAGATGGAACCACGCCGGAAAAGCCTATGAAATTTCTAAGCAAATGCAGGGATCGAGCACGGAACCTCCAGGTAAGCGATCCAACGCCCTACTCACCGAGCCACCGTGACACCCCGATATAAACAAGATAGTGCCAACAATAAATGGCGTGTAAAATCTTTTGATGGGCCTCTGCAGTTGATATGCTGATATCTTTAAACAAGAGCTAAATCTGCCTATCGCAGGGGAGTTTGGATGGCCTAGTGGTCTAGAGTGCCGCGCTTCGACCTTTAGCTGACCGGCTACCTCTAGCTTGCGGCTGTGGTTTCGATCCCTGATGTGAGCGTATGTGGCATGGAGATAGGGGCGCCTTCTCAACCCCGTGGGTTTCCTCTGGGCACTCCGGTTTCCTCCCAATGATAAAGACCCCTACGCGCAAGCGAATTATTGAAATGAAATTAAACAATATGTTAGTCCCGAAATGGCCTAGTTTGTGTCGAGTGGACGTTAAACCCCATTTTCTCCCTCTCACTCTATCTGCCTATTGCAGGCCTTTCTTTAAGCCTGAAATGTCATATAAATCATTAATTTGACATTTATTAACATGAAAAGATATTAATGAACTATCGGAGCTATCTATTGAGTCGGATTTTCATCGGATTCTCATCGGATCTACTGCTCAACGCTAAATCAAAAAATGGATACATACAATCAATGCCTAATATCTCAGAAAGTTTCAACAAATTCCCTTTACATTATCTAGTTTTAAGTATTATAGTGAGAACTGTCAGCTCTTTATCTAATCTCCCATAATGTATCTTTAATTAAATGTTAAATAATCGAATTGTGTAAAAATGTATACAATTGTCCGAAACATCACAATGACCAGCGGCGGCTTGAAAAAATAATAATAAATGGAAACTAAATGGCCCCAGAACTGCAAAACGAATCAAAAAATGAATAAAGGTTGCAATAATACACAATAATTTAAGCCACGCATTTTTGTCTGGAAAGTTATTTTTTCAGAAAACCTTCACCTTCAACACATTATACATTTGGAGAAATATTCCAATCTGGAATCTATAGGCGTTTGATACCTGGACGCCATGAGTTTAAGGGATACAGCAGACTCTATTGGAGACGTAAAAGAGAGTGTCTTATAAAGAATAGTAAGCATTGCTACACTTAGCGATCGTTCCACATTAACCAACTAAATAAACTCCTCCACGATCTATATTCCCGTAATTAAGTAAAATTAGTAAAATGCCGAAAAAACAAAGCGATACATCGAAAATAATAGGCTGAATAAAATGTTTTATAACTAAGAGCATTAAGCGACGTTTTTTCTACTATGGAGGCCATGCACAGTGTTGGATACTTGTAGGATACAGGGCCTTAAGGATCAGCCCTGAGGCCTCTATTATTTATAATATTCACGAGAAAAACTTCATAAAATAGTCCGAAAATATAGGCGTAATGTTCACTTGTTTGCAGTCATCAATACACAGTTGTACATCAGCTTTGATCATTCATCAGAAACAGCCAGAGAGGTGTTGAGATTAAATTCATAACAAGATGATTCTTCATTTTTTAATTACATCGGTACTAAACAACAACTCAGTAAAATCAATAAGAGGAGCCTTTCGATTGCCGGGGAGTTAATTCAACCAACAAACAAGGCGAAAACATTGGTGCTATGATCGATTCCACAATATCTTTTGAGACCCACATCCAAATTAACTCATCAGAATTTACACACAAGCAAAAGAAGTACCTAACGTGTGAAAATCTAAAACTCCCTGTTCATGTTTTGATCTCTTCAAGGCTGGATTATCATGATGCTTCAGGCGCGGATCCAGAGGGGGGGTCCAGGGGGTCCGCCCCCCCCCCCCCCTGCTCAGACTTGAATTTTTTTTTATGCGATTTTATTGGCGATTTAGACCTGTAATTTTGGAATATACCTTCCGGAAATACGTCAGAATGAACCAAATTGAATCTAATTTACCAAATTAATCGGTTGAGCGCAATTGGTTAAGCAATTATCAAACCTAGATGCCCCCCCCCCTGCAAAAAATCCTGGATCCGCGCCTGTGCTTAGTTGTATGGACTGCCACAGTAGCAGTTGCAGAAGCTTCAATATGTCCAGAATGGTTCAATTGGACTCATCACTGGAACCAGGAAAATGGATCACATTAAACCATCATTACGAACCCTCCATTGGTTGCCCATAAACTCCCAAATTCTGTTTCTGACTACTAAAGCCATCAATAATCTACGTCACAATATATTCAAGATCTACTCACTCCATCAATCCAGTAGTACCCAAGATCACATTATTAGTTTATTAGTTATTCCTGATGTCAAACTTCGACAGGCGAAACCATCTTGTCACTTTGCTGCACCTTTTCTCTGGAAGACTCTACCCTTAGACATCAAAAACTTAGGCATCTTCAAGTCACGTCACGTTTAAAGACAAGTCTATGTGACAAAAATCTATATAAACGTTATTGAAGTATTGTTCGCGCAATACAAATTCTGTGTAGATTGAATGATTGATGTCATCCACTGTAAAAATTCCTCAGTTACTATCAATTATTTGCCAGAGAAATAAACCGAAAGCTCATAAATGTGCAATTTGATAAAAAAAAAATATCTAAAAGATATTAATTCCTATTGTGCAAATTGAGAAACTATATTAATTCCTTTTATTTTGAAATATAAATTTTAA
The DNA here is from genome assembly GCA_036850965.1 of Patella caerulea. Classification (NCBI taxonomy): domain Eukaryota; kingdom Metazoa; phylum Mollusca; class Gastropoda; family Patellidae; genus Patella; species Patella caerulea. Next base: position 30,834,521 of record JAZGQO010000015.1, on the reverse strand, counting down.
ATTCTTTATTCGTGTTAATTTGTTATCATTAGATTTTAAAGTGTTTCATGAATGTTTCATTTCAAAATATATTCGATCCCCTGCGTGCTGCACCACGTTTTATAGAAATGAAATCCATTTGTTAGAAATGTATTTACGTGTATCATTAGTTTCTTTATCCATAAAAGTTGCTCTCGTATTTTTTTTTATTGAACTTGTATAGCGCAAAAATCCAGCTTGTACGAAAGAAGAGAGAGAGAGAGAGAGAGAAAGAGAGAGAGAGAGAGAAAGAAATGGGGTTTAACGTCCATTCGACACAAACTAGGTCATTTCGGGACTAACATATGGTTTAATTTTATTTTTATAATTCGCTTGCGCGTTGGGGTCTTTAGCAGTGGGAGGAAACCGGAGTGTCCGGAGGAAACCCACGGGGCTGAGAAGGAGCCTCTATCGCCATGCCACATACGCTCACACCACGGATGGAAACCACAGCCGCAAGCCAGAGGTGACCGGCCAGCTAGAGGTCGAAGGGCGGCACTCTAGACCACTAGGCCATCCCAACCCCGCGTACGAAAGGAAAATATAGGATTATAAGTATACAATGTACAATGGTACATATGGATATCATAAAAATTAAAAACCCATTTCAAAACATTTCTACCCCGAATATATATATCAACATTTATAAAGCCCCCCAAAATATATATCAACATTTATAAAGCCCATAAAAATAAAACCTTTAAAGTTTGTGATGCACTGCTGGTTATCACTAATTATTTTACACGAGAGTTTTCATGAAATGGGCTTTGAATTGTTCCGGAAAAAAGGCACCCATGTGTGTTTTTTATCATTTACCAATATTTTTGTTTTTTATTATTATACATTATTATATGATGTTGATATATTACTGTTATATGTGCTTAAATATGTTATATTTACTATTATATATGTTCATATATTATTATTACTATTATATACGTTGATACATTATTATTACTATTATATATGTTGATACATTATTATTATTACTATTGTATGTGTTTACAGTATTATTATTATACTATTGTATTTGTTGATATTTTATTACTATTATATGTGTTTACTGTATTATCATTATACTATTATATTTGTTGATATTTTATTGTTATTATTATACTATTATATAAGTCGATATATTATTATATTTTTTTATTAAAATTATTACTATCGTATATGTTGATATATCATTATTATATAAATTGATATATTATTATATAAGTTTATATATCATTATTATATTTTTATATTTTTTTTTATTAAAATTATTACTTTCATATATGTTGATATATTATTATTATATAAATTGATATATTATTATATAAATTGATATATTATTATATAAGTTGATATATTATTATTATATAAGTTGATATATTATTATTACTTAACATATATACAAGAAAATAAATCGGGCATTTTAATATTAATGGTAATATTGATTCAAATTGATCTTCAACATGCTCCTTACAATTATCACTAGCGTTAAATCTAAAAAGGTTAGATTAAGATTAAAAAAACAAAACAAAACAAACTCGGTGAGACTCAGTTGATGTTTCGGAACGATTCCTTAAACACCATCATGATGAACGAATTCAATTACAACGAAGTTTTACCTTTGACTGCAACGACGCGCCTTTTAAAGTAATAGTAACTCATTGTAAACTACACTATTGTGAAAAATAAATCTCTAGTATTATCGATCAGTCCAAAAATTGTTCAATATCTTTCGGTATTTATGTTGCTTTGCCGTATGCAATAAGCCCGCCACCATTTTGTTGTCCACGGTAGTTTATTGGTAGGCTTTGATATTTTGATTTTATTTTCTTGATCAAATGTTAAATAATTGATATGAGTACATGTTAGCACAAACTGAGCCGTGAGAAATTTGATAAGTTTGCGAAACATTAATACCCCACTACTCTTCCGATCGGTGTTTACGATGGTGCTGGGGATGTGTCTTTGTTTTAGCGATGTTCACCGAAAGAAGTCAAGTGCCCGGCGTTTTCTAATGTTGTTCATTGAAGGTTTAATTTATATCAAATTTTAAAAATTATCTGGAAACCGATTTCATTGAAATCAACCATTTAATTGACAATACTGATCCCTTTACAGCAATGTAAAAAAAATTACATGAATTATCATATATTTGAGTTGTGCCTAATTTTGTTAATGCCAAAGCCCACCGATTTTACTGCTATGGACATCCGAGCGGTGTTGGAGTTAAGGCATGTTATTACGAACACGATGATGGGCCTCGAAACTCTTAATAAAACTGCACGCTTACGATTTGTGATGTCTGTCATGATGTATCAAATATGATTATTCTATAGAAAAAAAATGAATAGTACTATTTTCTTTCAGATATATAAAATTTCAACGCAATTACATTGAAAAGGAAATTCTTGAACATTATTATTGATGAAGACGAAGTTGGTGATAGTTATGAAGATGATACTACTAATAATGCAGTGATTTAATTAGGCTAATAAGGTGACAAGTAAGCCTTACACGTTCTATCACAAAATGCATTAATTTAAAAACAAAAAAAAAACCAAAAAAAAAACCAAAATTAAAACAACCCCCCCCCCAACAAAATCAACTAAATATAATAATAATAATAAAAAATAATTAACACTATTTATTTTCTGATTGTTGATCTGTATATGAATTTCAGTTAGGTATTGAAGAATGCAATGAAGACCGAATTATTTGTAAATTAAAATGGAGGCCGAATTAGTAGTATCTTCAGGGTACTCAGTTCCCGTCCAGACTGTTCCCAGATTCAACCTCAGCATGGTATTTTACACCGGATTTTCACTGACCCGGTCGGCAAGACCCACGAAGCCGACAATAAAAGTGTGTTAAGTGGTTCCGGTGGACGAGAAAGCGAACTCGGATGTAAATAAGATGGAATTCAAACGAAATTGTAGCCAGAAAAATTCTTCCACGGATATTGGACACGTCGCTTTAGAAACCAAATATACCATAAGACATTACTAAAATGACTAAATTGTTGTATTTACTTCCAAGTCAACCGCTTAGAATGACTTGTTTAGATGTTGCGGATAGAAATGGATCGAGCACAGTAAATAAATTTAACCCTAAAATTTCTAAATTTCTTTTTAGTGCCTTACCTTAAATTTAAATTTTAAAACGTAATCAAAAAAGAATTCATAACTAATTCACGTTGAATAAAATCCGTTAAGAGTAGCATCATATCTATCCAGTGTTTTCTAACGACTATTCAGTCAGGGCGAATTTCTACCAGCATATAAAGGCTATTAGTTTCTTGTACGTGTCTAGGGTTTTGGTCATGGGTAGTTAAATTCATGCTTTTCCTTTCTTTTCCCGTCGTCAAATTTCCTCAAACTCGGCTATTTAACGCGAAACGTGAGAAAGAAGGGTCTTTTTAATACGTATTGCACAAGCGCAATATTGTTATCGAAGACAAGCCGGCGGATTTTCCATAATCATGAACCTCAAGAAGACTAACAACAGCCCTCCAACGCCAGAAGTCACATACAGTCTTTCACATCCACGTATTACAACCAATGAATGAACTCCTTACACTCGGACATGATTTCCGGCACATTTGCATACTTCAATTTGATGTCAGATTACGCTAGTAGCAATTTAACTCAGATTTTCTCACATCATTTTGTTAGCTCTTCTAATATAGAAAAAAAATGAAAGTCTAATGAGTTCTGTAGCATTTCAGATTTAACAATGATTCATTCGAGGTATATTTACTTTTCTAGAACACATAATGTCACGTGTCATTTATTAGGGCAAATATAATGGGGTTTAACGTCCTGCTTACTGGTACCACCGGGATAGTGAAGACAGACATACGCTATGCAGTTTGCTATGTGGATATTTGGCTGAATAGCAGCCATACGGATTAATCTTGTTTTACTTTCTAGATCTGGGGGGTTGGGATGGCCTAGTGGTCTAGAGTGCCGCGCCTCGACCTCTAGCTTGCCGGTCACCTCTGGCTTGCGGCTGTGGTTTCGAGCCCTGGTGTGAGCGTACGTGGAATGGAGATAGGGGCGCCATCTGAACCTCGTGGGTTTCCTCCGGGCACTCCGGTTTCCTCCAACTGCTAAAGACCCCTACGCGCAAGCGAATTATTGAAATAAAATTAAACCATATGATAGTCCCGAAATGACCTAGTTTGTGTTGAGTGGACGTTAAACCCCATTTCTCTCTCTCTCTCTCTCTTTCTAGATCACCTGATACCACGTGGATTTTAACAGGGGCAATATAGCAACTGGGCTAATGTTATGAAATGAAATAAAATGAGATGAAACGTCCTACTGTTCTGCTCCGACTGAGCTAATAAAGACGGACATACGCCATACATGCTACGAGGGAAATTGTGCCCGGACAGCGGCGCTACGACCTGCCAAGGAATCTTTTACCTGCACGCCAATGTATACACGGGATCTCGGATTTTCGTCCCGTCCGAACGACTACACAGTTGTCCTTTTCAGGCCCTTCGTCCTGCACCACTGACATAGGGGAAACCACTTTGGAGTGGGCTAATGAAGTCTGCCTTGAGGGAATTTTGCCTCGATAGCAGCACACCAATTTATAAATTGTATCGAACAGCCATTGGAATACACGAAACGTCCCTTCGTAATGTTCCGCTGACACGAAATACCAGACTGGAAAATAATCCAGAATATCTTGGTCAGCCAACAAAGAGATGGAACCCGAGACCTTCCGTTTAGTGAACCAAAGGCATACTCGCCGAGCCATGGGAACTCCACCATTTATTAAGAGGAGCACACAACGAACAACAAGGGGATCGAAACCGGAACATTCTTGTTACTGATTCAATGGCCTACTCATCGAGCCATGCTGGCGCCCCCATTTATCAGGATGGTAACTCGGCTAATACAAGAGAGAGAGAGAGAGAGAGAAATGGGGTTTAGCGTCCACTCAACACAAACTAGGTCATTTCGGGACTAACGTATGGTTTAATCTTATTTCAATAATTGGCTTGCGCGTAGGGGCCTTTAGTAGTGAGAGGAAACCGGAGTGCCCGGAGGAAACCCACGAGGTTGAGAAGGCGCCCCTATCTCCATGCCACATACGCTCACACCAGGGCTTGAAACCACAGCCGCAAGCCAGAGGTGACCGGTCAGCTAGAGGTCGAAGCGCGGCACTCTAGACCACTAGGCCATCCCACCCCCCCTCGGCTAATACAAAAACCCCCAACAAACTTGACTATCTTATTTTAGCTCTATCTAATATTTGTTTTTTTATCTGCATTTTATATTTTTTATTTGCGCTATTTCTGTTTTTATTTTAACAAAAAATAAAAAATATTTTAATCCAAAACACATGACCAACTAATTCATCCTAGCGGTGGATAGATGTCAAATTTAGATCTACGTCGTTCAGTAATAGCTTATGTCAATACAACAAATAAAAACATTCCTATACACCATCCCAAGATTAGGATAAAACATCACCAACAAATAAACAAAGAGGTGGTGACAATTTTAGAATGGGGTTTGTTATAAGAGAGAGAGAGCGAGAGAGAGAGAGAGGGTTATAGAGAGAAGGATACAAACTAGGTCATTTCGGGACTAATATATAGTTCAATTTTATTTCAATAGTTCGCTTGCGTGCATGGGTATTTAGCAGTTGGGAGGGGGAAACCGGAGGACCCGGCGAAAACGCACCCGGTTGACAGGTGACCCTACTGGCTACTCCTCGTCACGTACAACCGGGGAATCGAAACCACGTCAGTTGACTCCATGACCTTAAGATACAACGCCCACGCGCTAACAATGTGGCCATTCAAGCCACAGCTTTGTTACAAAGTTTTTTTGTTTTTTTTTAAAAAATAGTTATTGAAACACTGACATAAGTTTTATTTTTTGAAGAGAAATTAATGATATCACAAGTGTATGAAATTGGTCAATTGTAGATAGGCTGATGCTGTTGTAACAAAAGAATCCTTTCAACAGGGAATATATTTGAAAAGTATTTAGTAGGCACGTGTTATATTAAAAGTGCAATTGGTACGATTTGACAAGAACTGAAGGTCTCGCCATAATTGTTACAAATAGATATTGAATAGAGAATATGCTGAAAGTTTAGGCTAGCTTCGATTGTCATTATTAACGTTGGTACGATAATAACAAAGTCTCGATTATCCAAGTTTACTTTTACTTTAAATCATCCGGTTAAAAACGTATTCAAATCAGGAAGAACCCGTGACAGCCATGCTTAGCCACCCCTTTAACTCTCTTAGAAGAGATGATGTCGTTTCCAATATAAATGGGACGTTTTCATAGCTAACTTTGTATGTGAAAGAAGCGAAGCGAGACATAATGATATAGTGACCTATTAATGTAGAGGTATTGTTTTTAATCACCCCAACCCCCTTTTTCGACAAACAGGGATTTTTCTGAATAAATGGTTCCATTCCCTCCTTTTGTCTGAAGAGATGAAACAATTGCCGATTCTCTGCCATCCCTGAAACTTGACCCATTCTCGGGGTTCAGAGTGAAAGTATAAATTTGCATAAGTTTGATACCAAGCCCTATTTCAGAGTGAGTATAAATCGGCATATTTGGCCTATTTTCAGAATTCAGAGTGGATGTTTGTTCTATTTTCACATTTCAGAGCAAATAATAAATCTTTATCAGTTCCTTTTCCACATCTCGAACAAACCATATTTCTCAGTGGTCGGAGTGAAAGTATAAACGGACATCCTGTCACCAGTTATATTATTTTCAGACGTATCAGTTTCAATTTCACTTGTGCCACTTGGCATATTATCAGAGTTCAGAGTGAAAGCATAACCACCACTATTCTCAGTTTGGTCACCTGTACAGTCTGTATAAAGGTCAGTCGGTAACGCCCCGCTGCTAAAGATCCCGACGCGCAAGCGAATTAAGTTAAAACACATGTTAGTTCCGAAATGACCTAGTTTGTGTCGAGCGAATATAGGGTCGATGGTTATACCCCATCTTCCTCTCCCTAATTGAAACCCCATTCCCTCTCTCCCTAATTGAATCTATTATAGTATAAATGAGTATAAGTGTATAGTAGTTTGTATATCATCTGTATACGAACCCCACCCGATCACCACATGTATAGTCTGTGCTGATTTAGGTGTTAAAAGGATTATCTCAATGAAAACACTAGTAAAGAGACGGTGAACATCAAAGAGAAAACAGGTGAAACAAAATGTGAGAACAAACAACCTTTTTCAACTTTGTCATGATCTCTGGATGCTAGGAGAGAATCAGTCAGTCCCGACCTTAATCAACCTTAAAGAGACCCATTAATGGACGAGATATTTAAACCCAGCCTTAGATGCCTTAAAAGATAAATATTATATCCAATATTGATGGCTGTATATATTTTCATAGAGATTAGCATATTGGTCCAAAAGTTATTAGAATATATCAAATCATTCCTAACGTAAGACCACTATAATCTAATTTCCTTCATATTTCTTAAGTTTAAGAAAAAGATTTCGTCCAAAAGCTTTTATTTCCAAATTTGTAAGTCTCGAAATTTTAAGTGGCTACTTATTTATTAAAAAACATTAGAACAGACAATCAAATTACGGTTTTCCCACAACTTTCCTTTGATTTTACGCCTTATACTTTAAGCTTTTTTTAGGGCTGGTTTCCGACTTACTTATACTGTGATGGATCCATATCGAACTATAATTTTCTACACTTAAAGAAAAGCCACGTGTTGTCCACACTCGTCAAAATATTTGTAAAAAATGATTTTGTCTGTTACTTGTGTTAAATTTCCGGTTTAAAAACCCTTTACCGTGCGGGCTTTCAAACGCCCCATCATATTTTCAAGTGCTTATGTTTGGAGATAATGTCGTTTTAACAAACTAAACACATAATCATATAAAGCGAAAAGTAACACCCCAAAGTCTATCAAAGAAACTTCCCGAGTTCAAAATCAAATTTCATCAAAAAAATTTCAAAAATGAAATGGTTTGTACCTGGTTGACATTAACTCATGCAGGTGTCGATTTCACGTTTAATACCCTTTTACAGATTATCGTAACACCTTTGACAATGTGCTACTCGTAGGGGATGTGATACGATGAAATAGTCGACGTCGTCTTGGTACATAATAAAATTACTTCCAATATGTAATACCTCGTTCAAGGTACAACACAATTTAAACAACCAAATTCTTGATTTTACATCTCTTTGAAATTAAACAAAACACATATGTCGTTTACCTTAAATTTTTCTAATTAAGGACTTCATTGTCTTAGATACAATGTCGATTTGCTGCTTAGAAGTTTTTTTTGCTTTAAATCCATGTCCCCCTCCATTATCTGGATTATATACTGAGCGCCATAGAAAACGCATCACGTGTTGTACTTTTGGTTTTGACCCCTCTGACTTTGTACCGTTGATTACAGATTAAACATCCATAAGTGTAGAAATGTGTTGTTATTGATGTGTATCTATGGCGTTCAGTATATTTAAAGCAGAGTATCGTGTCTGTGACTAGATCCTCATTATTCACACAACTTACAATGTATGTGCATAGAACACTCGAAATAACTCATTTAATTTATTCACATGGCTAACAATTTATATGCCTAGAAAAAAACCCGATACAGGTCATTTATTCACATGGTTAACAATTCTGTGATCAGAACACTCACAACAATTTGTATGACCAGAATACTCGAAAACAAACCATTTCGTCACATGGCTAACAATTCTGTGACATGAACACTAGATGCAACTCAGTTACTTACATAACCAACACTCTGTGACTAAAATTATTCAACAAATATTCACATAACAATTTTTATATATAGAAAACATAATGCAACTCATTTATATAAAGTTAACAATTTCCGTGACCGGAACACCCGAAAAAACTCAATTATTCATATTCTCAACAATTTCTGTGACTACACAGCCAGCTATAACTCAATTATTCACATAATGATGTATATGTACAGAAAACATAATTCAACTCATTTATTCAAAGTTAACAATTTCTGTGACTGGAACTCAATTGTTCACACCGAAGTAACTCGATGATTAGCACCGAAATAACTCAAGTATTAACATATCTAACAATTTGCGCGTTGAGATCACTCTACACAAGTCAGTTATTAAAAAATAACTAACACCCGATATAACAACTTGCTTATTCACATTGTCAATTTCACTTACCAATAATTTTGTCATTTTTTGTTATGTATGAAATCAGTTGTGCAGAATATACATATCAATAAACCTAATTTTCCTTGTCAGTCTTTTTTTTCAATACTTTGAAAATTAATCACCAAAAACAAATCCGCTCTTGTCGGTCCTTATCGGACCACTAATTAATACTTGAAATTTCTATTCTCAGTGGTTTGAAGCGTAACGTTTTATCCATTCGGTGTAAAGAATGCCCCTGTAACGGTTCAACCCGACAGAAATTAATCAATGAAATAAACAAATTAACCTGCACTATCAATACCACTTAATTGCAAGAATTTGGGTCACGAAGAAAATGTTTCTGTCAATTTGTTGAGTTACCCACGTTTAACGTTTAGAAAGATTTTCGTGAGGCTTGTATTGACATTAGCATCGCTCTTTCTACACACTATATAGTATTATCTTTCTTGAGTTTTTGTTGTAAAATCATCCAAGAAAGTTTAAAACTTTGATGTGTCGTGGTATTGCTTTGCTTTCTGCACTTAAAGTTTTTGTTACGTTTTGTGAAGTAAAACAACCCCACAAAAAGCCTTTAGCCGTTTTGAAATGTGTAATTATAGTTGTGAAGAAGTTGGTCGGAATCACAGTATTCAGGGTTCCTTTTCGGGCCCTGTATAATAAACCAGCAGTGTTTGGTACCTTAAATAAGTTAGGGGATAGAGATAAATGGGGTTTAACGTCCACTCGAGATAAATGGGGTTTAACGTCCACTCGACAGAACCTAGGTGATTCCGGGACCAACATATGGTTCAATTTTATTTCATTTCAGTAATCCGTTTGCGCGCAGGCGGCCGAGGGGAAAACACACGAGGTTGGACAGGCGACCCTACTCCATGTCACGTACAACCTGGGAATCGAAACCACGCCAGGTGACTCAATGATAAACCTTATGATGCAAGCCGGTAGAGTGGGGATTTTAGATATCACATAATAAAATACCCAAAGAAGTTGAGTTAATCAACATTTTCTTTATAATTCCCTTTCTTTTATAAAATTAACAATTTTGAGACAGTCACAATAATTACTAGAGATAAATATAGGTCAGATGTCAACAATTAAACTAAACAACCCCCCCCCCAAAAAACAATTACAATTATTAACGATAAAAGCGAACCGAATTTAAATAAATCGTCTGTCATATGCCAATCAAACATTCTCCAATGTCGTAGAAACAAACAAAGAGCTCATCTGTGTTTACGATTAGTGGCGCCAGTAGAAAAACAAAATTAAAGTTTTATTAATGACGATAGAAGCTCATTGGCGTTCGTTATATCAGCATAAAGAAACTAAATGAAATAGGGTTGAAAGTCCTACTGTTTTTTTCCCTTTTTTACCGAAAGGCAGGCATACGCCATACGGTGTGCTATGAGGGGAAGTTGTGCCCTGATTAAGACCTACTCTTATTTCGAATTCCAACTGTGAAGGTTTCCTTTTACACGGGACCTCGGTTTGTCGTGACATCTGAACAACTACACTTTGTCCCTTACAGGGCCCTCAATACTGTACCGATGAACTTTCTCGGTCAATACTGGGATGGAACAGGGGACCGCCATGTTAGCGAGCCAAAGCCTTACTAACCAAGCCACCGAGGCTCCCAAACTGGAAATGACTAAAAGTATTACACTCAATTGACAGTATTACACCCTCAATTTGCAATATGGAAATCCCTGGATAACACGAGACTATCAGACCTCCACTGCCTCCACATACAGCAAGGATCGACGATTGAGTCGGGTATCGAACCCATACCGCAGAGTAATTAAACTCGGGTTATACACATTCGGATAACCCAATCGTTGACTGTTTAAATAAAACAAGATCGGTTCCTATCAACAGAGATTGCATGACACACATTCCTTCAAAATAAAAAGAAACTAAAAAAAAAAACCAAACAAAAACAAAACAAACCCAAAACAAAACAGATAAAAAACAAAAACAAAACAAGATCAATTATTCGATATTCTTCTCACAATATTGTCTCCGAAATTTTTATTAAAGACCGCTGAAAGATATCGTCTTAAAAGATTGATTATAAATATTTGAACATTTAAACTTGTATGTCGTATTCATGTTTCTGGACTATTTACTGGACAGATGATCTTAAAGCTTCTTTAGCACAACCAAAACCGTACAACAAAAATGTATCAATATTCTCTATTGGACTGTCTGGGTGCGTGTATTGTATTGTACTGGAGCAGGAACTGACCATGTTGTTTTTGAATTTTAAAAATCTAATTCAGCAAATCGATGCAGAATTGTTCAACCAACAAGCATGCCACCTTTCATGTCGATCAGACTTGCATTGACGGAGCCTTAGGTTTTTTTCGAAGAGCTTCATCTCAAGAAGGGGGTTTGGATGGCCAAATGGTTAATGCATGCGTGTTGTATCATAAGGTCTGTCATTGAGTAGGCGGGTTGGGTGGTGCGCGCAGTATCGTACGGCCTGCCATTAAGTCAACTGACGTGGTTTCAAATCCCCGATTGTACGTGGCAAGGAGTAGGGTCGCCTGTCCAACCTCGTGAGTTTTCTCCGGGTACTCCAGTTTTCCTCCACTGCTAAAGACTCCTACGCCCAAGCGAATTATAGAAATAAAATGAAACAATATGTTAGTCCCGAAGCGGAAGTTAAACCCCATTTCTCCTTCTCTCTCATCCCAAGAACAAGATGAGTAGCGGTTGCCGATCAGTTGCTGGTCCATAAAGCATCAATTCTACTGAATTTGGGAACATGGATGTTCGTCTCTGACACAGGAAGTACCAAGGAAATAGTTTTCTAAAGGCGAATAACCAAGACTCCATAAAACAATTATGAAATATATGTATAACCATTTATTACTGGACGAATTTATTCATAGCCACACAATGTTTACGAATAAGGATTACTGTATTTAAGAATTTTGATTATATCATAAATACTTACGAAGCATTGATTACCTAACCAAAATCCTAAACCTAGTTCACCGAAGCTACCAAGCACTTAAGTGTCCTAATAAAATGGTTGCACTAACCCTACCCCCACTGTCAACTCTATCCTTTTAAAATACAAATGATATCTGGTCTTTGCTAACTGGATTGTAAATGCCAATGACTGGACGACACCGAAATGTTACCAAGACGTAAGACCACGGCCTCCTTTCGATGGAAAGGCTGGACAATCAACGATATAAACCATCATCGATGTTGGTACTGATTACCCCTGTTGACGGCAGATTCTTTGTGCTTCGAAGCCATATCGATAACCCGGCTGCTAATCGAGCATGAACGACTAGAATAGCACAGTAAATAAAAAATTATAAAGAGAGCAAGCACGAACATTGAGAGAGCGAAAAAATGGTGCTTAACGTCTACTGGACACTAACCAGGTCATTTCGGGACTAACATATGGTTCAATATTTTATTTGCGCGTAGGGGTATAGCTGTTGGAGGAAACCGGAAGTCGCACACCTATTCCTTATCAAGTACAAGCGGGGAACCGATACTACGCGACTTGACTGAATGGCATACCATGATTCGTGCAGCATACACTGTCTTGAGTACGGTTAATATAAATGTACAATACAGTGTTATTAGGTGCTCTTGAAAATCACAATGATCAATACCTAAAGTTATGAATAACTGCAAAAATTGTGTAGTATCCGTGTCCAACAGGGATATCAAAACAATTGATCGAAAAATCCGATATGGAAGTGTTCTTCAATAGACAAATGTTAAAGTTGATAAATAAAAGAGACACAAACACTGTTTTCATCGTCAGATGTTATTCGACCAACATTTCGAAAAAGTGCCCTCATTCTTCTTCAAAGAAAGGTACTTATAAATTACCATAGATGAGTTTGGGGGTATTTTAATACTTAAAAGTATTCTAGAAAGACACAATGTCCAGTACTTATAACTTGCTAAGTGCAGGGGGACCGCACTACACACAAAACAAAATCTACAAGATAAACCTGCGGACAAGACAGAAAACAGACATTGCAAAAAAAACCACCAAATATCAAATCAAGTGAATGGATCCGTGGCCAACCGTAAGCGTTCACTGTGCTGTACAGTCATGGGCCTGTTATGGTACAGGCTTCACTAAAAATGATTTACAAAAAAGACGTAAACAGAAACTTAGACGAGGTTTGGGACATGAAATCTTATGTTTTGTGTCACAAGTATGATGTTGTCATATCTATTCTACTTTCCATTTCTCAAATATTTGAAATCTTAGGTATTGCCCCACCACCCGTCTTCATTAGTTCATTTCGGAGCAGAACAGAAGGGCGTTAAACCCCATTTCATTGCCCTAATGCGCCTGATACACGTTTTTGTAAGCAGTGGGTCAATTTGTTTCAGCAGTGGAGCATTTTCCCACTGCTTACTAAACACTTATCTGCTGAATCCACATATTCCTTAATTTGTTTTCGAATTCATTAGCTAATCCTTTGACGAGGGAGGAAACCTACGTGAAGATTATTTTTTTTCTCAAATTATCGCCATATAAAAATGATATTTTTAAATATAATCCATTTGACCCAAATCGACTCAAAGTAGAAAGTGTTCATATCTTAAAACTCATGAAAGGTGTGCTAAAATTCCAACTCCCCTGACCCCCTATCCTCCCTAGTGGCTAGTCTTTCGGATGGTACAATAAATCGAGGTCACGATTTTTTAGTTTAATAAACTATTAATTTCCAGAAACAAAAACCCTGAATTGTTTTTCCAAGATGCTGTATCTCTTCCAAGAGGTGTTCGGGAAATATCCAGAAACAAATGGATTATATTTTACCAAACTAATCAATTCATAATAAACCATTAATTTCCAGAAGCAAAAAACTTCAACTGTTTTTACAATAAGTCACATTTCTCTCAATTTAGGTACAATATTCCGGTAATCTATTTATTAGTATCTATTAATTTCCAGAAACAAAAAACCTCAATTGTTTTTACAAGAAGTCACATCTCTCTCAAACATTTTATTATATTTTATGAATTCGTCAACAAATTGAGAACTGTGGATGAAAAAGTCTCCATGGCCTCACCTGGCGTCGCGGATTGACTGAAGACGATTTCGGTATTTAACACTAATGAAACAATAGCTAGAAATTTACCCACCTGCAAAATGCAAATATGAACACTCCAACGACACAAAATTGTAAACAAACGTCACTTGTATTGGTAAGAGTTGTGTGTTCTGTTGAACGGCTGTGCGGTAAACAGCATCATCATCATCAACGCTCAATGCTAAACTTTTCACTTTCGTCTTGAAAATTTTTGTTGAGATTTTCAGTGTAGGCCTTGCTGGTTTGTGTGATGTGCAGGCTAGATGGAAGATTAGGCTTTTCCCTCTTACTGTGTTTTGATACCATCTCGGCGGTCGCATGTCACGTTTAAAAATTGATGAAACACTCGCTTAGGTAGCACACTTTATTTCGGTGCAGCTACTGTGGTCGTATTGTTTTCATACGGAAGATGTTGTTAGCTAATTAGTGATATCGTAAAGTTTTGCTGTGTTAAAAGTCTGAAGAGTTCGGATAGCAAATTCAGGAATATTCTGTCTGCAAATCTAGGGATCTTTAGTTCTACTTGACAAAAAAAAACCTACTTTTCCTCTCTTTCTTGAAATCGGGATTGGCCGAATCGATGTTGATTGCCATAGCATTACAATAGGATGCGCTGAGATGAGAGGTTTTGCCGTCAGAGGGCGCTAAGATCTCTAGCAAAGAACTGCTGGGGTCACAACTTGAGTAAATGTAGTGAAAAGAATAGCGAAGAAGTGTGACAGTCTTGGAGACACGAACAGAAATAATGGAACAGGACGAGGAAAGGTAAGTTATAATTTCTCCTAATCTCCTTTTCTGCTTTCTTTTAATCCGTAAGTCAGGTATATTCATACCGCCTGTGGTCCGTCACGCTGCTTGATGATTACGTTCTAAACATATCAAGTTTCAGACTTGTTCCGATTTTGTCAATACAGCTATGATTGTTTTAGTATCGGACAACATACATGATTTAGGATGGATTTACGCACGTGCTTCAATTGCCTACGTGCGTCAGGAAGAAATTTGTAAGAAAGTTTCACGTTATTCCACTCGTCAAAGAACTTGGTTTTACGAATACCGAAGATTTGGCTCGAGACACGGAGAAACGTGGAGAAAAAAAGTTCATTAAAATAAAAAAAAGGTGTTGGGTCTTAGGACAAGGCAATTATAAACCAGCACCTGGCCGACTACAATGGATAAATATGTATACTTATTATATGTATATCGATCTAAATTCAACTTACTATATAGTATACTTAGTATATACGTGTTACAATTTTTATCTTTACTTCTTTAAAATCAAATATTGAGATTATTTTTGTTATTTCCTAAAATGATTACACTATTTTGCCTTTGTCGTTTTTTAAGACTTCGAAATTTGTCTCATGGTTTGGATTGTTAGTACTTGGTTTTATTTTATCAAGACAATGATATATAAATATGATTTGTTTATTGATCTGCTGAACAGTGATAGGGTATCTTTTGTTTATTATTCTACTACTGTAAAGCAACTGAACATATATTTTTTAAAAAATATTTAATTGTTTGCAATATACAATGTTTGATTATTAATCTATAGTAAGGGGAGTATCCAATATTTTGCGATATAGAAATATTTATTTTGAAATATTAAACTGCTGTGCTGTGACTCGGTATATTTGTAGTAATATCGAATACTTTGCGATATAGAAATATACTTTGTTCATAGTGTGCAGTGATTGTGTTTATTTAGTGACCAATCTATTAATTTGCGACATATAAATACATTTTAAATATTAATTTATATTTTATCTTGTTGTATCTCGTCAATATATTTGTTGAAATATCTAATAATTGTGTTAGTCCATTTGCTGATTACACTATTTTGAGGATACCGTTTTTTAGGAGTTCGAATTTTGTTTAATAGTTTGGATTGTTCATACTTAGTTTTATTTTACTTCTTTCTTACTCAAATATTTTAATTTAATTGTCCTTACACACACATATTTCATATTAATATGCCGTTCACTAACTTAGTGTTATTTAATATAATATATTGTTTTTTGTTTATATACTAACAAATCATTAATTAAGATACATATATTTTTTATCTACCCAACTTCTCAACCTGGGTTTCGATACCCCAGTTAAATGTGACGGGGAGTAGGGTCACCTGTCCAACCTTCGGGCCCACCCACTGCTAAAGACCCCAACGCGCAAGCGAATTATTACAATAAAATTGAACCATAATATGTTATCCTCGAAATAACATAGTTTGTTACATTTTTAACAAGAATTGCTTTATAGTAGAATGAAATATAGAATCAGTAATTACAAAATATCGTATTGTAAAATAATTATAAAACAGGATCCCCAATTACAAAATATAGTACCAGAAAATAAATATTTACAAAATATAGCACAATACAGTATGAAAATATGGTACTAGAAAATATAGTATCATAAAAGAAATATTTACAAAATATAGCACAATACAGTATGAAAATATGGTACTAAAAATAGATATTTACAAAATACTGTATAGCACAATGAAGGGTGAAGGGCCTTATTGCAAAATGTGGTACCATAAAATAAATGGAATAAAAATTGTTAATTACAAAATATAGCAAAATACAGTATGAAAATCGTAATTGCAAAATATAGTACCAGTACCATAAATAGATAAAAAAATACCGTATAGCACAGCGAAGTATGAAGAGCCTAATTACAAAATATAGTACCATGATATAAATAGATAAAAAAAAATACCGTATAGCACAATGAAATATGAAGAGCCTAATTACAAAATACAGTACCATAAAATAAAAAGGAATAAAAAAAAATTATATCTACAAAAAATCGTACAATAAAGTATAAAAACCCAAAATACAAAATATAGTACCATAACGTAAATAGAACAGAAAATTCTTATTTACAAAATAACCCTAATTACAAAATATGGTACCAGAAAATAAACAGATAAACATTCTTAGCACAGTAGTCTAAATACAAAATATAGTACTATAAAGTAAACAGAATAGAATATTCTTATTTACAAAATAGTATTAAATCCCTTATTACCAAATATAGTACTATAAAGTGAATAAGAGAATATCGAATTACAAAATAAATAATTAGTGTGATAAAGTGTGAATTTTCCCACCGGAATGTACTGATAATGATATGTATATTTAGAACTACATGAATTTGTGTAAACATAAAATCAATATTGATATCAGATTGTGTTTAACCTTCAACATATCTGCACCAAAATAAAAATTAAAAATGTATAGGCCTACATTTATTAAATAGTTCACGCATGTAGCAATATTTGAATATTGTGCTTAAAATAGTTAGATATAAATCCAACGGCAATGACCCAATACAAACCATAATAATTTGTGATCATTAATCAGTTTTAAAGCATACTAATTATTGAATATGTATATTAATTTATACATTCTAACAGTTTAAGTACTTGTAATGTTCTTCAATAATATCCGTTGTTTGTCTCTGTATAACGTCACTTATTGTAAACAAACGTTATTTTAGAAGCTTACCTATATACGTGTTACAGTTATCAAACTACGTTTATGCGAAATGTGAAAGATTCTACAAGTTTGTAGATGGCCATAATATAGTATATTGTAACCCCATGCAAGAACTCAATATGCTTTTTTGTTTAAATATAAATTAAAAACAATATTGCCATTATAAACACAGAGTATGTTATAACCCCATGTAAGGACTGGACACATTTTTTAAAAAGAATAAATAAATTAATAACAATATTGGCATTAAAAACGTACCATTATTCACCTTAAATTCAAGCTGTGTTTATTCACATTCGATTCGTACTTGGTTTTATTTTATTTGAATATTTATATTTTGTCTCAAATTTGTCTCCTCTGTATTTATATTGAATTTGGGTTTATTGCAATTTAATAAAAAATAAAAATGTTTCTTAAAAAATAACAATGTTCATTCTTTTTTTCATAGTATCCAATTAGGGCGATATATATTCCCGTTGAACTTCAATAAAATTATTGAAAGAAAAATCAGTATAATTGCCATATAAGACAAGAAAATAAACAAAAGAAATTATTTCACTAAAAACGTTTACTTCTAAATTAATTATAACTTAGGTCTTTATCAGCTATTTTTATATATAACATAATAATGATAGACTTTCCTCGTAAATTTCCATTTCTTGTTATTTGTCAATCAAATTACGTTTTTTTTTTTAAATCGAGAGTCATTTTTAAAAGGTTAAAATGTTTATATCTGCAATCCCTAACGGCTTATCATTAAAAGTAAATATTGTTGAAGCATTTTTTTTTGTCCCTGCCAATTTCTGGCTTAACGAGTAAATCAATCAGCAAATTGTTTTGATTGTGCATACGTTTATAAGCCAATTGTTAACTGTATTCATATTTTGCTTGGTGACATAGTTAAAACGTTGCTTCTATTAAATTCATTAACTGTATTCCGTAAAATTTGGTGTTATATACAAAAAATGAACAAAGAACCCATAAACTATCTTGTGTAAATACTATATATTAAATTCTTGTCGTTGAGCAAACAATGTTAAAACATCTTCCTTAAACCCCATTTCATTTCATTTAAAACTTCTTTGATTGGCATTTATTAATTGAACACAAGATACAATTTTATAGATACACAATTACTGAATTTAATAAGTTTTAAAAGGATACTCTCGTCTTCATCAAACAAAACATTAGATATTATGGTTATTTTAGAGTTGAAATACATTATTTATAATATATCTAATTTATAAAATCTTGTGTCAAGCACAATTGAATACTGTGTTTAAAAGATTACATATTTACAGTTGTATAGTTTAACTATTTCACAGTTGAAATATTGAAACACATTTGTATAATATTGCTTTTGGTTATTGCTTGCATTGTTCGTGCATTTTGTTTCTTGTCCTGGGGTTTGTCCTCAGTGTTTCAGTTTGTGTGAGGTTCGATTCTCCCGTACTCACCATTCGAATTTAATTCAATTTAAAAATTTAACTTTTTTTTGCTTTGATAAATTGGTCACAAGGGGAAAAGAATCACACTTTATTAATTAGCATAAAAACAAGAGAAAAAGTGAACTGTAACCGACCATCAATTAGTTTATGGGTATAATAGGATAAAACTATTAAAGTTATCCCCCCTGTCGAGTCATCTAAATGCTTCCTTGTTTGATTGTATAGATAAATATAAACACGAGTGAATACATAAAAGACCGCATAATTAAATTTATATCAACGATTTTAATACAGTCCGTGTCCTTTGATCTTGTATGATTTTATTTTTTTGTTATAATTGTTCCATAATAATTAAGTGGTGAATGAATTAATTAATATAGCGTCGATAATTCAACTCAGAGCTGCTCTCGGGCGCTTTACAATTAATATAAAATTACAACATTCACAACACAGCTATTTAGTACACATTGTAAAAGTCTGACATAAACAGTATTTAATCGGTTGTATATTTGATTATATGTTTTCCTCTCATTTTGTGTCACTGTAATAGCTTGATAACGTCGTGAGAGTACTCTTCCAAACGTCGCCCAAATACATAAGTAGATGGGTTTCCAATAAGTATATGTGATAGTTTATTGCTCTATCCAGTTGCTTAATGGCCCTAAAAGATTAAAATTGATTTATTTGTGCTTTTAGAATAGGAAGGATTATCACAGAAAACGAAAACCGACATGTCGTTTGAAGGTACCGTACATGCCATAAGCAGCACATTACAGAACCCCTTGCAGAGATAGAAATCAAAATTGGAGTAAAATTTCCCCCATACCACATTGCATGACACTAGCACATCGTAAAACAGTACACATCCACATTGCAAAAGTTAAAAAATGAAATGTAGATGGAAAAAAAAGAGAAAAAACCCCCCTAAAAACAATGAAAACAAAACACACCATTTTTAGAATATTGAATGAATTGCGTCAAAATAGTTATTTGCATTTTGTATAAATATTTTTGACAGCAATTCTTAGATGTGGCCTTGGAATATTGTACACAGTCATGCTCCTTTACACAACTTACCCGTGTTGCATAATTTGATATTTTTATTATAAAACAGCACTTAAACAGATAATACAATGGAGATGCAAAAATATATAGCATAGTCCTGAAAATAACAATGTAAGCGCGGATTCTATTTTCATAATTTGAAGAATGGTTGCAGATGTTTTTGTATGGTATGATAAAAAAAAGTGTGAAATGCATGTCATCTGTCGATTCACATAACAAAACCCCCATAACTTTTACTTCCATAAATATTAATCTCGAAATAAGCTAAGAAATTACACTATCAACTTGAAATTTCAAAATAAAATATCGTCTGTAATACAATATTAAATATACCAGTTCTGGATTATTGACTAAACATTTCGAACGAGCTACAGTGTACGTAGGACAGAGTGGTTGTGCCTTTCGGTTTAGCTAATTGTCCTGCCCCGTAAAAAGAGACACCGAAACATTAGATTTAATAAGGAATTGACTCGAAAAGTAATGAAACGTGAATTTATATCTTCAAAGAATATGGTAACCGAACATGTATTTCTTTTGAATTTAACGAACCCGACATTGGTTTCTTATGGGTATAAGCTTTTTAAAAAAAATCTTCGTATAGTATATTTGTTATTTAGCTTACACATCTTTATAAAGTCTCCTAAAAAGCTGGAAAATCTAAAACTGTCTTCAAACGATTTGTGTTTAAGTAATAGATATTTTTAAATTTACACATTAATACTTTATTAATATAAGTCATCAAAAAATAAACCAAAGAAAAGTAAAGACATCTCGATGTAGATTCAGATTTTAAAGCTACTCAAAAAATAGTTTTCTGGGACAACAATCTTTTTGATGTTTTAGATATGAAAGAAAATAAATATGGCTGTTTGTCTTGAAAGGGGATTTACAGGTTAAAGCTGTAACAATTCTCGTAATAATTTGTCCCCGTTAATCAGTTTTAATTGTTGAATATGTGTTTATTGATTTATAAATGCTAAGATTGAAGTTCAGGTACTGGTGACATTCTTCAATAATATATCCTTGGTTTATCTCTGTATAAAATGGAGGGCCTGACAAGAACAGCTGTCTAGTCGTTCGAATGGATGAAAAACCGAGGTCTCATACATCGGTGTGCAAGTTAAAGATCGCTTGGCAGTTGGAATACGATATAAGAGTAGGTAGGCCACAGTGTCGCTGCCCAGGTACCCCCCCCCCCCCCCCCTCACATAGTACACTGTATGGCGTATGCCCGTCTTCATTAGCCCAGTTGGGTCAGAAGAGTAGGACGTTAAACCCTGATATACTCATTTATATAATACAAAAATTATTTACATTAAAATGGGACAGTATATTACCCTGGTGTACTCAATTACATAATAAAAAAATGTATTTATATTAAAGTGGGATAACATATTTATCAAAATGCAAATCTTTGTAACGGATGCTATACTCCTTGTTCTCGTTTTCAAAATTCAGACCGACGTTGATTCCTGTATTTAAAGGAGTACTTTATGCCACAATTTAGCTAAAAAGTCTTGGAAGGAACTGGGCGACATTTTACCCGGACAGTGGTGTTTGTTATTAATTGATGTGAAAACAATACGACATATCTAAAATAAGGATGCGTTGGTTGGCTAGTTTCGCGTAACGAAGTAAAAAGTATGAAAGTTTTACAATTGGTTTTGGGTGGCTTATTTATACAGTGAATGTATTTTGCCAGGACAGTGGCGTTTGTTATATGAACGTTTTATAACTGGGTAATTTTTAGTGGATGTTAGATTGGATATTTTTGCGAAACGAAAAAAAAAGGCTATGAAAGTTTTACAAATAGATTAGGGATTCTTATTTACAGTGGATGTATTGAAATACATTTCAAGGCGTTGAGTCATTATGTATTGTTGTATTCATGGTTGATTATGTCACATCTGTACAGTCAGAAATATGGCGAAGTGTTAGAACGATTCAAAAACAGGTGTGGGCAATTTAACTTTGTAAATAAAATGTTTGAAGCGAGTAATTAATAGGTAACTTACACCCAGATTATCTGGATATTTTATAGCCGTACAACAATTGTCGTTATTAGCGATTAGGGAACATGAGATGAGAACGACCCTTTAATCTTTGTTAACTCAATAGATTAGGGATCACTTGATCTAAACGATTCGCGTGCAACATTGTCTTGGGTTTAGATCACTCGGCGTTTAGACCAACCTAGTTTAATTTTCAGTTCCTCGGGGTCTAGATCAATAAAAAAGCGCAAACCACTTGAATCATATACGAGAGAGAGAGAGACAGGGAGAGAGAGAGAGAGAGCGATATGGGGTTTGACGTACACTCGACACAAACTAGGTCATTTCGGGACATATGATTTGATTTTATTTCAATTATTCGCTTGGATGTAGGGGTCTTTAGCAGTGTGTGTGTGTTGGGGGGGGGGGGCGGAGAAACCCCACGAGCCATCTCTTGTAGTTTAAAAGTTCAAAATGTTGCAACTTTGTAAAAATTTGTGACTAAAAGATTTTAGTTTTTAAACTAGTCTTGTCTCGATAATTTGAGCAATCTGATTAAAATACACCTCTACATTTTGTTTCGTCTTTTCATACTTTCGTGGCTCCCACCAAATGACGACCTGTCCGGTTGGGAGAAGGTCATGTCAGGGAACAGTCATATCATCGTGTACACATTGGCGTGCGCGTTAAAGATTTTCTGACAGAGTAGGTCGTAGTGGCGCTGCCCGGGCAAACGTTCACTCATAGCACACTGTAGTATTAGCCCAGTCCGGGGCATAAAAGTAGGACGCTAAACCCCATTTCATTTCAAATCAACGAAGAACAGAAAATCAGATAGGTGTGGCCTTAGAGGTCCAGCGTAAATAATTGAATGCATGGATGATATTGTTTGCCGAACAAACGACAGAGATTCGATTCGAACAATTTTGGAAACAACGCGGAGATTGTTAACCCAGTTGCAAATCCTTGGTTCATATAAACGACACATTCTTTTGAAGATGGCGAGATAAAATGAGTACTGTATAATACCGGCATTGTGGCGATTGTTCGCGTGTCTTGGGCCCCTTATGCCAATAAATATACAGCATTCTAAATCTATTGTCAACAGATATGTTTCGTCTTATAGACAATAGGTTATGATAATCCACTATAACGCCATTATTTAATTTTTCTGTCATTTTATTTCATTTTAACGGCTCTGAGCTCGTGGTTTTATTTCGCGTAATACCCAAAGTTTGTTCTGTTTAGCTCGCAGTTATTTTATTCCTTGTAGCACGGTTTAGAACGGTTATTGTCGCGAGAGAGTTACACGTACAATATCAGACGACTGATCCGGTTTTTTTTTGGCTAAACAATAAAATATTATGAACAAATAAAAACATTTTCTTAAAATATAACTACCAAGCAATGTGATAACAGTTTTCCTAAAATATAACTCAAACATAAAGTCATATTTTAATAACTGTCTGATTTATTGAAAACTGAAAAAGTGAATTTGGTGCCGGCATGCCGTATAGATAAGCATTCACTGCTTGTTTTCTGTGAAAGTTTTGTAAACTGTGTTTTACTTGTAAAATGTTTTTTACTGCTTTAAAATGGTTTTGTACTAAGACAAGGTACAATTTTATGGATACACAATTACTGAATTTGGTACTATGCGACGTTTCGACGAGGATAGTCTCGTCTTTATCAAGCAAATGATACAAAAATGTTAATAGTAGGCAAATATATACAGAATATGCAACAACGATAAAAAAATCAAAGAAGATGGTTTTGTACTGTTTGTAACCTGTATTTTACAGCTAGTGCACTGTTTTGTATTGTTTGTAACCTGTATTGTACTGCTAGTGCACTGTTTTGTGCTGTTTGTAAACTGATTCGTGTTGTATGTAAACTGTTTTGTACCGCTAGTGCACTGTTTTGTGCTGTTTGTAAACTTGTACTGTGTTGTGTTGTTTGTAAACTGGTTTGTACTGTTAGTAAACTGTTCGTGTGAAATTCCTTGTTAAGTTTTAATTTGAAAGTGACATAATGAAATATTTTGAACTCCATGTAGCTGATTTGTTAATAAAGGTGAAACAAGCATGCAACAACAACCCTACAAAAATTCCAAATAACCATTGGTACTGCATTTGAATTGCTATAGATATAATTATTGGTACTGCATTTGAATTGCTATAGATATAATGGACATTAAATAGATCTTTCACCGACTCTGTGACATTACTATGGATCCAAATTATGACTTTAAAAAGTTTTCATCGGCACATTGACATTGTTGTTTGTCGAATTAGTGATATAACAAGCTATTAGTGGTTTTGTGGGTCCAAACAGTAAGGCTTTCAATAAGTTTTGGTTTTGCTATAGATCAGAATAGTGATCTGGGTGCAATAGCAGCTTAGCAACCTTTACCACGTAATGGTGTTACTATGGGCACAGCTAGTGACATATCAAGCTTTTCACCAAGTGTTGGATTTACTATTGGCGCAAATAGTGACATATTGCAAGGTTTTTGAACAATATTGATATTGTAAATTTGATTTAAACCAAATGATGGGTATTGCTGTCAGTGTTTTAACCTGGTTATTGCTATCGGTACAAACATTAGCTTAGTGTAAGCTTTGTAACTAGCTCAGTAGCATTATTATTGGTATCAGGGACGGATCCATGAATTTTTGCAGGAGGGGGTTTGCCAGGTTTTTGTTATGGAAATCTGCCATCATCGTCGCTAAATTACATAGGCATACATACAAATTGAGCTTTTTAAACAGAGAAATCATTTTTATGCTGATGTAGGATCATTTTGTAATGTAATTTCATTGATGCTCTGGGTATGAACCACCAGCCAACTGGTATTACTATCGGTACGAACCACCAGCTAAGTGGTATTACTCTGGGTAGTTTGTATCGAGTAGAAGTTAAACCCCATACTCTCTCCTCCCCTCTCTCTTTATCTATCTCTCCATATCCCTCTCTCTCCTGTCTCTCCCCATCTCTCCTGTCCCCCCTCTACCTCCCCTTCTCTCTCTCCATCTCTTCCCCCATCCCTCTCCAACCCCTCTCTGTATTTAATACGTACATCCAAGGTAAAGGATAACGTCTTTAACTCAAATAAAACAGAATTATTTGTTTATTTTTCTGATATAAGCAAGTAAACAAATTAAGACGGTGTGTTCGTGTTGTGTTGTTCTTGTCTTGTGTTCGTGACTAAAGGCTTGATCTACAAGTTTATTTTATATGAAGGGTCAGTGTCTTTATTTAAGCTGCCTACCCGGGATTTTTAACTGCTTCTTTGTAGTTCAACATTTTAATTACTAGAAAAAACAACCCGCTGTTTAATATTGGAATAAGACAAACTTAAGTCATTAATCCAATAAACCAATTAAAAGCTTACACTTAAAGTATGCGCCATATATATGACAAATTTTATACCGTATTAAAGGAATTCGTTCCAGATACGGGGCCACAGCGATCAAGCGATAGCCTCGAATCCAGGTAAGGGCCGCGAATGTCAGGGGCGACATATGAATTAGTTCGTATGGGCTGAGTGAACCATAGTTAATATTACGTTTTTCAAATCGTTATACAAAATTGAAGAATCGTATATTAAAAGTCAGGGTTGGCTTTAACGTGTAACACTCGTTAATAAATATGTCCTTCTCCATATTTAGATTAATAATATTAAATATTTCCCATTTATTGCTTCATTCTCTTTGTATTATGCAATTTAACAAACTTTTGTAAACTACGTCAAAATTATGACTACCCGTGTTAGGGCGCCACAAGTCCCAAGACCTCTTACTTTGTTACTGGAAAAATGCCACGGGTATTGAATATTGGGTTTATTCAGATGTTTGCTCGTCTATCCAGGTCTTATAACATTAATAATCATTAAAGGGACACTGTGTAAGGTTTAGATAGAAGAGCTGATTGTTCTCGTTGTTATAGATAGAGCTGATTGTTCACGTTGTTATAGATAGAGCTGATTGTTCTCGTTGTCATAGATAGAGCTGATTGTTCTCGTTGTTATAGATAGAGCTGATTGTTCTCGTTGTCATAGATAGAGCTGATTGTTCTCGTTGTTATAGATAGAGCTGATTGTTCCCGTTGTTATAGATAGAGCTGATTGTTCTCGTTAGAGATAATGAAAAAAGAATATGTTGAAAATTTCTGTCATATTACTTCAATATTATGAAAATCTCGAGTACCCGACTATCGTCTTGGTAAGTTAATTAATGTCTAATTAATAATTTGAATAACATTTAAGACCTGCAATAGGCAAATTTAGCTCTTGCATAATGTATGTTTAATTGATACTTCCATCATTAAAGGGACAATAACATTCTTGCTGGCTTGGTAACTCCAGAAAATAAATAATACCCTTATTCTAAGTACCAGATGTTTAAGTGTCCTACCTGTTGTGTAAATTATCCATTACAACCTATTTTACTTGTCCAGAGGGTTCGAAAATATTTTAAAATCCAAGTCACATTTGAAAAGGTTTACGTTAGACTTTTCAAATCAATTGGTTGAATCTTTCCAATTTTTTAAAATAGGTGTGTTAAGATGAAATTTATATCATCATTTAATTGGAATATTGTAAAAATAATACGATTTGTTGACCAGAATGAAGATTGGGACATATTATTCAGTTACAACAAGAGTGTTATTGGGGCTTTAAATACTGCACCAAAAACAAAATAATAGCAACATTAAAGATACACAATGCAAGCGGTAAATCTGCCTGTTGCAGGTCTTTCTTTTGGCCCGAAATGTCATCTAAATTATTAATTAGACAATAATTAACTTATCCAAACCATAATCAACTCTCGATGTCAATGCTAGCCTGTGATATTTACTGGATTAGAATCGTATCTGTTGCTCAACGTTGGTTGATAATTAACTGGTTATTATCATATATTCATTTCATATCTTTTATATAGAAGCCATGTATAAGTGATCATAACGAGTCATAGGGATCTAAATTACTTTCGGCCGCCTCTTTAAACCTGATTATACTTGTCGTAAACTTTGAATATTGGGTTTTACGAAGTTGTTTTTCCCTCTCTCACGCTTTGATTTTAATGGAAAACGAAGAAGAAATTGGGTTGACTCGACCGCAAAAGCGTGCAACAAATTGACAAAAATATCCCAAGTACTTAGACATCTCCGATTGTCTTAAGACCGAAGCTAAACTACTGACTGTTTGTTTGTTTTAAACAACGAACCGTTTTGGAAAACGTTTGTTTAGAGGCAATGTATGACAAATGGACACACTCACAGTTTACCGCGAACAAATTTAGTGACGAAGCTGGCTTTCTATTGTTGTCCTCTTGTAATTTTAGTGAGATGTGGACGCGCGAGAACGACGCATTGACAACAGGTGCCTTGGGACGTCCTAGTGACCGCTGTCCGAACACACCGGACATCTGTCAATACCCAATTCTTCATGGTCATGTGACTGAATATAAGCACGTGCATGTTAAAGGGAAGTAAATACGAGGGAGATATGGCGTTAATTTGATATGTATTAGCTGTATGTACAGAGACAAGTGGAAAATGTAAGAAAATCATTAACGCTAACAAATGAACTGGGGTTTGACATCCTCCTGGGCTAATGAAGACGGGTATACACAATACAATGTGCCACGGGGGAGAATTATGCCAGGACAGTGGCACTATGGCATAATCATATCAAATTCCAACTGCATAGGGATCTCATACGTGTAAGCCAATGTGTACACGGACGGGTCAAAATCCAAACGACCATACGATGACCCTTGTCAGGCCCCCATACTAAACGTCGGCTGTCTGTTTACACTTAGCTCCGTTTGAGAACAGTCACCAAGCTAGTTGATCTGCATTGTACAGAGGCGGATCTAGGAATTTTGAAAAGGGGGGGGGCGCCACAAAATGAGGGCACTTACTGCGGAGACGGGGCACTCCGCTGCGAGGGGGTTGAGGGGAGGGGGCCCCAAGACAATTATTATCCGTCATTTCCTTGCATCTGTAGACATTCCAAGTGCTATTTGGCTGATATTTTCGTCTAAGTAAACGTTTGGAGGGGACATATTTGGGTCTGGAAATAAATAAGGCACTTTCAGCAGTAAAAAAGGGCACTGTCGAAAAATAGGGGGGGGGACACTGGATCCGCCTCTGTTGTAAATCCTAAGTCGATGAAAACACTAAGTATGCTCCGAGAATTTTGTTAAGCATTCATTCTGCTTCCATTTAATAAAATTGAAAAAGTTTATTTAGTCTTTGCGTGTATAACGGTAAACATTTTTTTCCATCCACCGGAGCTTGGTCTTATGACGTCATATGTCGATTGTGGGTTAGGATAAGGGTTAGGCTTGGCCCAGGGTTAGGGTTAGGGGTAGCCCTGTCTACATCTCGAGACTGTGACGAAATCTGCCCTTATCCTAACCCACAATCCACATATGACGTCATAAGACCAGGCTTCGGTGGATGGAAAAAAACGTTTACCGTGTATAACAGATATGAAACAAAGTCGAACTTTATTACAAAAGAGCATAATAATTTTTAAACATGGCTGCCATTTAGGGAAGAGATCTTTTCTCGAAGTCTGAAAGTAGATGATTCTCTATGTGTGCAGAATGGCCAGGGCCCCCTTGAAGAAATAAGAAGCATGCTCTAAAAGATGTTCCCGAAGATGTGTGTACAACGTGTCCTAAAGATACTGAAACTAAATCAGGACAGAAAGACGGGCAATCGGGGCCGATTTCACATCACACCCCCTCCTCCCCAAATGAACTTCATTCGTTGCTGGATAAAATGAAATGATTTTGGGTTTAATGTCCTACTGTTCTGCTCCTCAATTGGGTTAATGAAGACGGGTTCTGGAGAAAAGAAACCTCTTACACTCCCTCCTCTTTTCCTTTACAAGTTTGAATTAAAACAATGGACATCTGTTTGAGGTTTAAACTAGGTTTGCAGTTAAATTCAACAAAGATTAAATGAATCTGTGTATTGGTCGTTAATTCAGATAGCATGACCACATCAAGATTATTACAATCTAGTAACCAGAAAGCCGTGGACAAAATGGGGTTTAACCCCCCCCCCCCTCTCTCTCTCTCTACTTCTGCACCAAACGTCATATCCATGGGGAATATTTTGCCGGGACAACGGCATTTCCACAAATTTTTCATCATATTCCGACTGTCAAAATATTATCATTATTATTATGTATATTAGATACTTGGTCTCGTGCACGACAACATTCCATATTAGGCCAGGATTACGATTTGTAATGTCAAGGGTACCATCTATAACGTCCTGAGAATCCTTAGAGCACGGACGTGTCCCCTAATTTTTTGAAGTGTAGACTATAGTTTCGGTCACCTTAGGAAGAACATTCCTATTATTTAATTGGTCGATTCGTTGTTATAAATCTACGAAAAAACAGAGTTTCAGTGAAGGACATGTTCCTTAACGGGCGCCCATTTATGCACAACCAATTAGTTGCTTCTTATCACGTGATACCGCTGATAACGATTACAATTTACATCCTACACATTGCGAGAAAATTGTTGTATTTTGTTAGTTATTCATTAGAACGTGTGAACGGATGACTCACGAAACACACATGCAGCTAGTTACATCTTGAACGCGACATTTCACAACTATTGATGACGTAGACAACCATTGGTTGTAATTTAGTTGAGTGACAGATTTGTATCAGTTTGGCCTCACGTGGACGAAGTGTTATATCTTTTCTGATCTCCTGCTACCGAAACGGCATTAGTTAAGTTGACACATTATCGTGGTGGATAATCGAGGGTAAATACTGCTTTGGTGGTATTTGTCTTCAAGCCATCCACGTTAAACTGGAGTCATTTGGGTCCCACCTATAGGATTTCGTCTTTGCAGCGACAATTCTTGTCTAAATCTTTATACGTGTTTGTGAGGTAAAGCTGGGAAGATGCTGATCTTTGTGTCAATACGTAGTGATGAATCGACCCTAGGTGTCACCCACACCGAGTTTTTCTCATAACCCTTGACCCCAAAACATTTACTTGCCGTACAACAATCAAGATACGAAACTAACGGCTAAACGACATTGGCGCAAGTCCCGGGTTTTTAGGTTAATCTTTTACTATATCACCCTCCACACGATATAATTATATTGGGGGGGGGGGGAGGGCAGGGGGGAGAGAGAGGGAACTGAGTTATAACGTCCACTCACTACAAATTAGGTCATTTCGGGACTAACGAATGGTTTAATTTTATTTTAATAATTCGCTTGCTCGTAGGGGTCTTTAGCGGTGGGGGAAACCGGATTACCTGGAGGGAAATGGGGTTTAACGTCCACTCGACACAAACTAGGTCATTTCGGGACTAACGTATGGTTTAATTTTATTTTAATAATTCGCTTGCGCGTAGGGGTCTTTAGCGGTGGGGGAAACCGGATTACCCGGAGAAAACTCATGAGGCTGGACAGGCGACCCCACTCCTTGCCACGTACAACCGGGGATTCGAAACCACGCCAGTTGACTGAATGGCGGGCCGTATGATACAGCGCGCTCACGCAAACCATTCGGCCACCCAACTCCCAGGCCAAGGTGTACGCGGAGCTTCAGTTTCTTGTCCCATCCGGCGGACTAGACATTACCCCTCTTCAAAATCCAATCTTCAGAAACGCTCTGTATATAATATCGAATAGTAGTCTATATAAATTTCATTTTCAGCACCTTATCGTTTAACGGAAGTAACCCAGCCTACACAATCTTAAATTGTCTTTTGTCGCCGTTACGTGACCCGGAACTGACATCTGAACAAACACGACCGAAACATAAGGCAATATCCTGATTTTACTTTTTTCTTTAATTAGCCAGCCTTCATTGTAAATACTTGATTATTACAAGCGAATTATGGAAATATTTTTTCTAACCATGTGTTATTGAGGAAATGACCTAGTTTGTATCGGGTGCTCCCTCCCAGGTATGCCAATAAAACCTAACAATGAATGCATACTACCCCATGAAAGTTTTAAGACACATAAACCTACTATGAAAGAGAAATGGGGTTTAACGTCCACTCAACACAAACTAGGTCATTTGGGGACTAACATATGGTTTACTTTTATTTCAATAATTCGCTTACGCGTAAGGGTCTTTAGCAGTGGGAGGAAACCGGAGTGCCCGGAGGAAACCCACGAGGTTGAGAAGGCGCCCCTATCTCCATGCCACATACGCTCACACCAGGGCTCGAAACCACAGACAGAGGTGACCGACCAGCTAGAGTTCGAAGTGCGGCACTCTAGACCACTAGGCCATCCCAACCCCCCAACCTACTATGAAGGTGGTTCACGGGGAAATTTAATATAAGTAGTTTCTTGAAATAGTTTTAACTTTAAATTCAAAATAGAAGTATCTTTTATTTTTGTGCCAACTTATTGAATTTTTCTTGTCTGTGTTCTCAAATAACTGGAATATATTCTTATATAAAGATTATCCAACAAGTCCAACTAAAAATACGAAAACAACAAACACAGATTCTTGTAGAATTATGTTAAATCCCCAAAAGAATACGCCAATTGTGCGGCAGATTTGATACAATATACCTTTGTCGCCAATAAAAGTCTGATTTCTCAGGAAACCAGTGAAATGTATTAAAAATCGCGTCCATTTGCTGCCATTTTGTTGTTGCCATGTCTACAGAGGTGATATATAGGCCGCCATTTTGTCTATCTTTATCCCTACGCCAATATACGTTATCCTATGGGCGGCGGAAGGATTTAACATGGCTGGTTAAAGAATCTCTAGGCATACTTTTTCTGTTGTGGTTTACTTAGATAGTTTGGAATTGCCACACCCCTCTGATCTTCTTGTTAAATAATTACTGCAGTGTATATAGTTAACTCCATTACAAATCTAAGATGGCTTCGTTATTCGGCTTTTGTGTTCGCAAATGTGTAATTCAATGTCCATTTAAAAAAGTATGTTCACGACCCTTGGACCAGGACACACGTCAATCCGAAAAAGAATTAACCCCACGTGTCAATACCCTTTATAATGACAAGAACTAGTTGTTTGGGAGGGACGAAAAACAGGCCCTTCGAACGCATTTTGAAGTAGGACTTTAAACCCTATTTGATTTCATTTAATCTCGCTTCTCTTTTCTTTTACTTGGTTTGAGAGGAGTGAGTAAGACGCTGGCTCCGGTTGCCTCGGTGTTGGCGAAGAAAGTTCATCGGGTTTTCCGGCGTCGTTTCCACTTGTCAGTGGTGCAAGATGGAGGGCCTGACGAGAACAGCTGTCTAGTCGTTCGGATGGTGCGAAACATCGAGGTCCCGTGTACGCATTATCGTGCAGGTAAAAGATCATCATGACAGCTGGAGTTCGAAACCAGAAAAATTCCCGACATAGCACACTGTATGGCATATACCCGTCTTCATTAGCCCAGTTGGAGCAGAACAGTAGGACGTTAAACCCCATTTAATTTAATCCCAGGGTTTTGTTTGACATGATCCTTTTTCTCATTCAATTGTGACAATCACATTGCTTATATTTTGTAATTGTGATTCATTTTATAATAAATAATGCTGACTTGAATTATTATTTCTTTATGAATTCATTTCAAAACTTTGGTCATGATGACAACCAGAAAGTATACAATGTCAGCGAACTATCATTATAACAAGAACACAGTCATGATATATGTTAAATATATTAACTCACAGTCATATGATAACAAAAGTTATAAACCAGTGAAATAAAACAATGATTTGTAATGTATTAAGTAGGCCACTTCCTTTTGCAGTTTGCTTGTTACTCGTCTGTGGACTCTTATCTTATTGTCCAAAACTTTATGTCATTCTATTTTAATTGTACAAGTCTCTGTTTCACTGTTTTCTTCAAAAGGTTAAATCAGACATCGAAATAGAACCATTGTTTCGTACAAAGACATAAATTATATACTTTGTGAAAATGTAAAACTTATCCATTCATGATTTAATAAGGAAGTCATTCGCTCTCTTGTTTTTTTCTTCGCTCTCAGCATTTTTAAACTTTGAAGTTTTTATTAAAGTTTTGTTTTCGTTATATATGTAAGTAGGTCATGAACACATAATGGTATTTTATTACAGTCATTGTAGTCCAGGTTTTCTATGCTTTTTCTACATTTATTTATATTAGTCAGAGGCGGATTCAATGGGGGCGCAAGCCCCCCCCCCCCTAATTTTCGACAGTGCCCTTTTTTTACTACTGAACGTGCCTTTCAACTAGCTTTTTTGCTCGATTTTGAGGCTCTTTTTCTACAATTTCCGAACGTTTAGACGAAAATATCAGTCAAATAGCCCTCTCAGCGGCTTGCCCCGTCTCCGTGTTCAGTGCCCTCATTTTGCGGCGTCCCCCTTTTCAAAATTCCTAGATCCGCCCCTGTTTGTTAAAGATGAAATGAAATGGGGTTTAACGTCCAATTGATCTGGGGCCTATTTCACGAAATTTTAACTAAGATAAGATCCCAATTTTAGTAATTTGATTGGATAATATTAGATTGATTTTAGTGCTTAGCCAATCAAAATTGAAGTATCTACTAAAATTGGATTTTATCTTAAGTTAAAATTTCGTGAAACAGGGCCCAGGTTTACAAAAATTTCTCCCGTAGACTGCCCGTAGTAGGCGGTCGATGGAAGTAGTAGCTTGATGCTGTTTATATACATGTATATGCATCATTATCAGAGGTGGGTTCAAGGCGGGACGCAAGGGGCGCACCCCCTAATTTTCGACGAAAATATCAGCCAAATAGCTCTTGGAATGACTACAGATGCAAGGAAATGACGGATAATTTTCTTGGGACCCCCCAACCCCCTCTCAGCAGCGTGCCCATACTCCGCGGTCAGTGCCCTTATTTTGCGCCCCCACCCCCCTTTTCAAAATTCCTAGATCCGCCCCTGATTATTACATAAATTAAATATCATTGTTTGAATGAATAATTATATAAATTAACAAAGGGAGATTACTCGTTTCTATGAAGTCAGTTATTGTCGTTTATTAGACGATGTCGACTTAAGCCAATAAACTCTTTTAAATTCAACAATAAGGTGGAAACGTCGTAGACGATCAGAACATTATCGAAACGTTGCATCTTCAAGCGGGAAGTTCATATTTTTTAAGAAAGTCAAAACATAATTAATTCTATGTCTTTTGCTCGAAAGGTTGTCAACTCATATTATACAATCACATGCATTATTTTCCACACTTAAAATATCTTTCACATCGGAAATAATAACACAATTACCTGCTTTATTTTCCATCCCCCCCATGCAGTAGCTAAATTCAAACGTTTGAATTTGAAGTTGAAAATGATATTTTTGCCAATTTCTCAACCGGCAATAGTGAATTATAGGATTAATAGGATTATTCTTTAACAAGGTAGGATTGTTTATATATGCCATCTATTTTAAGGCTTTATTTTAATATATTTCAAAAAATACAACTTAAAAATATGAAATTGCAGCTTTAATAAAACGATAATTGAAAATTGTATAAGTAGTTTTCAGTAGTAAATTCCACACAAAGAAGAATTTCAGATAGATCGGTTTATTATTGTTTTCGGGGAAAAAACTACTTTTTTTTTAATGAAAGTCTGTATTTATTAATTTTTATGAAGCCATTTAATCTTTAGTTTATTTCTAGGAAACGAAATAGGGTTTGACAAGGAGAAACCACGCAGGCAAAATCCCAATGAATTTTCTCGGCGAATGTACCTGGAGGTTGGGTGTTCGATCCCTGCATTGACCGAGAAAGTTCATCCCGATTTTCCGGCGTAGTCCCCTTTTGTCAGTGATGGCCTGACAAGTACAGGTGTCTAGTCGTTCGGATGGGACGAAAAACCGAGGTCCCGTGTACAAATTTGCGTGCACGTAAAAGATCCCTTGGCAGTTGTAATTCGATATAAGAGGTGGTCGTAGCACCGGGAAAAATTTCCCTCATAGCACACTGTATGGCGTATGCCCGTCTTCCATTAGCCCAGGTTAGGTGCAGAAGAGTAGTATGTTAAACCCCATTTCATTTCATTTTCGGCGAATGCATTGATCGAGCACCTCCAAGCGCGCCAGTGTCTTACCCATTTGGTCAACGTGGCTCCAAATTATGTAATAAAATAGCGCTGTTTTTCATAAATAGTGTATATTATTGATTTTCTTAATCTATTTTCCCCCATCAATTCACAATACTTATGATATAGATAATATTTCATATTCCTTATATGAGGAGAGGGGTGACATAGTTTACACACCCACCCCACCCCTCAATTACTTAGCTTGTATAAACTTCAAACTGGACATTAAATAGTTAACATAAACTAGCATGTTCTCCCATCCCATATTATAGACTTTAAGATGGGGAATAAATATATGAACGCTGGTAAATACAAGGGGGACAACTCGTACAGGCCAGCTTTGTTGACGAACTGTAAATTGCAATGACGGACACCGTCTAAAATGAATGCCCTGCTTTTCCGACTGGCACAGGCTAATGAAAACTCACACGCGCCATACCGTGTGTTATGGGGGAAATCTTACCACGATAGCGGCGCTTACAGTCTACTCTTATTTCGAATTCCAATTGTCAAGGGTTCTTTTACGTGCACGCCAATGAAAATCTGGTTGGTAAATATTCCGGACTCGGTACGTTCACGATTTAATCTCAACTGTGGAACCCTTTTCGTTTTAAATAATTAAAAAATAAAGACGAAAAGGAATTTTTCAAGGGACTACGTAGTCTATAGTCGTTCGGATGATGCCAAAAAACGAGGTCCCGTATACACATTGGCTTACATGTAAAAGATGCGTTGGCAGTTGGAATTCGAAAAATAGTAAGCCATAGTACAGCTGCCCGTCCAAAATTCTTTTATTAGCCCAGTCGGAGAAGAACATTCGGACGTTAAACCATTTTTTTTTTCGCCATTTACAATAAATTAAAAGCACGTGAGTTGATTGAGCACGTGGCCTGCTTTATATTTGCATAAAAATATACTTACGTTGTATGGTAGAATAAAGGAGAAAACTATTATAGTAAAACATGTCGAGGAATATAATAACACCTGTTATATCACCTGTTACCTTATTACTCACATATTTACTTAATTCGCATTGAAAATTAATTAGGTTGTCTTTTTGTACATGATAGAAAACAAAAAAAAAATGAAAATAAATGTTAAAGTGGCTGAGAGAGAGAGAGATAGAGAGAGAGAGAGTGAGAGAGAGAGAGAGCAGTTTGCTCAAAATATAACTGCCAAGCAATTAGAGGGAACAGCTATATTAAAATATAATTCAACATTAAAGTCATATATTTGAATAAATGTCTAATTTATTGAAAACGAACAAGTGAATTTGGTGCCCTAATGATTAGCATTCAACCCTTGGTTCTCAGCGGAAGAGAGAGAGAGAGAGAGAGAGAGAGAGAGAGAGAGAGAGAGAGAGAGAGAGATCATGCGTTTAACGTCCACTCGACACACATTAGACCATATCGGGACAAACGTGTGGTTCAATTTTATTTTCAATAATTCGATTGCGCAGTGGGAGGAAACTGAAGGGCCTGAAGAAAAACTCACGTACAACCGGAGAATTGAAACCACGCCAGTTGACTCAATGACAGACGTTATGATAAAGCGCGTACTTCGAGAGAACATCTCGCCAATTGAATTTTTCGTGTAATATCTGATTTTCTCACAACTCAAAGATATAGTATATAAGATTTTGACACAGAGCTGGCAGTTCTCGCTATAATGGTTCAAAATTGAAGAACAAAAAGTGAATATGTTGAAAATTCCAGTCAAATTATTTCATTTTGGACTTCGCTAGAAAAAATGTAGTCGCGATTGTCATTGCTACTGTTGTTATGGTAATAAACAGTCGCTCAGTCATTAATCAAGACTACAGAGAAGCCTAGTGGATACGTCGCTCAGTTATAAACCGTCATTAATCAAGACTACAGAGAAGCCTAATGGATACCTTGCTCGGTAATAAAACAGTCATTGTTTGATAAAAGCAAGAGATGCCAAATGAAAACGTCGCTCAGTAATAAAGAGTTATTAATCAAGACTATGGAGAAGCTTTGTCGAAACATTACTCAGTGATAAACGGTCATTACTTGATAAAGACTAGCGAAATCTTGTCGAAGCGTCGCTCAGTAATAACCTAGTCGAAACATTGTTAGTCATTGCACCCATGGAATTATCTACGACTTATTCCATTTCTATTACTAAATAAAAATAAATACGAGACATTTGTGAGAACTGTGTTTATTTTATTATGTTAATGCCTATTACTGGGTGGATTCACTAATATACTTTTCACATAGGACTTAACTATTGTATTCGCCGTGAACAGTAGGACGTTAAACCCCATTTCATTTCATTTTATTTGTATTCACCGTGTTTATTAACAGCTGATCACATTCTATTTATTTATTTGATCCGAGTATATATCATTGACAGCCGTGGGAAAATAATGACTAATAAATAAAATAAAAACCACAAAAATTTAGCACTTTCTTGCTTAAAAGCGCTTTCCCCAAAATAGCAGTCTACCTTTGATAATGTGATTTTAGTTCTTTGAGATCCCACGTTATATGTGACACCTTATATTATTAACTGTACTGAAGAATATACAAATGTGTTAAATAATATAGGTATTAAAGTTCCAATTTCATGTTTTTAAGTTATATTTTTAAAATGTATTAACATGCAGCCCTAAAATGGATTGTATCTATAAACAGTCCTACCTTGTTAAAGAATAATCCTATAATTCACTATTGCCAGTTGAGAAATGGGCCAAAATATCAAATTCCCGCTTTAAATTAAAACTAAAACAAGGCATAATAAGGAAGACAAATTTAATATTTACTATGAAAAATATTTATTCATATTAAATGAATAATAATTTAAATAAAAATATTTAATTAATTTTTGGTTGAACTAAAATATTTAATTTTTACACCTCTTATAATATTTAGATTTAGGTTCCTAACATTTAGTTTTTTAAAAAATATATTTTGTTCTGTTCATTATTTTACTTGTCGTCCTAATGGGAAGTCCCTTGTAGACATTAACGGAAAGAACCCTTGGTAATGCGAAATAATAGCAGACTGTAGTGCCGCTGTCCGGACAAAATGTCCCCCATAGCATAGCATACAGCAGTATGACGTATACCCGTCATTAGCGCAGTCAGTACAGAAAGATTGAACATTAAACGCCGTATTATTTAATTTCATTTATCGTACAATCGTACAGTATTTTACAATTCAAAACTCAATATCGGAATATATATTTACTTTATTATGGATGGATTGAAAAGTTAATCTAATAATACAGGACTATATTACAAGTACTTAAAAACTAAACCCCCTTTTCGAAATGTATTTAGGATTTGCCGAGTGTTTTTATGGATTATCTAATACAATTAATCCCACCATCCGTGTTATAAAGTGTCATTTTTACATACCAAACCTTTTCTCATGTTCGACTCTTTTATGAATTCTTCGTATGTAAATAATCTTAATTAAATCTTTCTATAATATCAAGGAAAATTTATTGGACAACAACAACAATGAACGACAGTTGATTGGATTTTAAAATTGTCCAACAACACATGACATTTCGTCTTATTTAATATATCTTAGCGCCTTTTAAGAATAAGTATTTTCTAAAATGAAATTATAATAATTTATTTTTGCTATATTACACGTATATACATTTAAAATTATTGAAGACTCTCAAAATGAAAGGAAATGGGGTTTAACGTCCTACTCTTTTGCACCTAACCTGGGCTAATGGAAGACGGGTATACGCCATGCAGTGTGCTATGAGGGATATTTTGCCCGGGCAGCGGCGCTACGGCCTACTCTTGTATCGAAATCCAACTGCCAAGGAATCTTTTACGTGCACTCCAATGTGTACACGGGACCTCGGTTTTCGTCCCATGTGTCACTGACAAGGAGAAATCACGCCGGAAAATCGAGAGAACTTTTTCGGCTAATGCAGGGATCGAACACCCGACCTCCAGGCTAGCGATCCAGCGCCTTATCCACTTAGCCACCGTGATCCCTCTCAAAATTAAAAGATATAAACTATATTCTCGGCCACATTAATTTCAAAAATTGATTTTTAAAATTTAAATTAAAGCAGATTAAATATACTAAAGCAAACAGTTTTTGATTCAGAATATATATATATTTAATCGGTACTTGGATAAAAGAAAACTATTATTTTAAAATGGACGAATTAGATTAACTAAAATATTAGCGTTAATACAGAGTACAATTTTTATGGATACACAATTACTGAGTTTAATACTATACGAAAATACTCTCCTGTAAGCAGCGATGATTCCACTTGTCAGTGGTGTACGACGGAAGGGCTGACTAGGGTCAACGTATGGTCGTTCGGATGGGATGACATTTGTCGCCGGGGCAAGGGATAACGTATCTATATAGGCGAAAATCCGAGGTCCCGTTTACACATTGGAGTGCACGTAAAATATCCCTTGACAGTTCGATATAAGAATAGGCTGTTTCGGGCAAACAGTCCCTCATAGCATACCTTATTCCATTTCGTGAACCAGGCTTGAAAATCACAATGGTTCCTCTGTGCCCACATCGGAATAGTAACCCACAATATTATATGAAAATAAATAAAATAATTGCTAAGCACATTAAATATTAAAAATAATTTTCTAATTACGTGTTAAAAGGTTAAAGTGTCTTACGTTTAAAATCGCTGTCTACATAAAAAAAAAATCTCTTTAAATAATTATTTATTTTAACAACGTCAATTAACATGATCTATATCTTCTAGCTGAAAAAAACATCTCTAACTAGTTTTAGCCTTGATAGGTTTAAACCAATCGTGAACAAATAACCTTTGTGAAAATACAATGGAAGTAGTTTTTAATATATTTATTAAGTCAATATCAAGATTGATTTATTACAAAAAAATACTAAGAAAATTATGATAAAGGATTAAAACATGTCCTCGTTGCACCCTTGAAACGTTATCGAGCGTTTTGGTGTCAAGCAAGTTAAATTAGTTTATTTAATCGAACGAGGGCGTCTCCTTTTCCCCAATTACACCACGTATGTTCTATAACTTCACACCCTCGATATAGAATAAGGTATTCATCGAGTACTCCACAACTTCTCCCTGCATAAAGGCCCTCTTATCGTAAGGTTTCTTATAATGGGTTGGATCACTAATGATGACCGCAATATGAGACCCTAGACCCGAATTCGATCTCCTTTGTTCCCGGCTCTACCTTGAGAACAACGCAATCTGGCAACATCTAGTTTGTATACCATGCGATATATCTATTGGGTGTACACTTAGTGAATATAGATCTCGATTCCAGGTCATTCTTCTAATATATCGTATATTTTAAGCCAGGCAAGTTAGTCACTATTTCAGCATAGCACTATGTGAGATGTTTTATTGTCATTTAGCAATTGGTAATTGCTTCTTTCAAGGTATATTAGTTAAGAGTTTAATAAAGAGTTGGCCATTCTTGCTATAATCATTCAAAAATAGACAATGAATATATTGAAAATTTCTTTCAAATTTCTTCATTCTGAGTCAGGTTATCACTGTTTGTAGTTTTGACAAGATGTGTGCATAGTGGTATATTCGATACTTAGCCTCGCTTTCCCATTTCTAAATTAAATTTTTAAATGGCGAACCGTTCTAATCTAGTTAAAATCTGGAGTATCCGATGCCATCGAGAGTTCATTATTGTCTTGTTTTGTTAATAAATGTCTAATTAATAGTTTAAATAACATTTCAGGCCCAAGGAACGAACGGTAATAGGCAGGTTTAGCTCTTGCATAATGTATGTTTAAGTGGCATTTAGTAATTGAACAGTAACAAACTAACAATATTTTTGGTATAACTATTACTGGTTTAGTAGCGTTTCGACGATGATACTCTCGTCTTTATCAAGCAGAAGCAAATGCTTGATAAAGACGAAAGTATCATCGTCGAAAAAAAGTTTGATAAGGACGACAGTATCATCGTCGGAACGCTACATGTTAATAAACTAGTAATTGTTAATTGTTATTCCAAAAATATTGTTTAGTGTGAAATTGGAAATTGTACTAGAAAAACACAAGACACAATAATAAGGACTACAATTACTGTTTTATTACTGAAAGAAACAACAACGCTGAATGGTTAATCAAACATCTGACGTCATAGGGTCAAAGCCCCTTTATGACCCCTGACACGACCTCCCACAACAACTAGCCAGATCTCCATGTAGTAGAGAACATCGAAAGTATATAATAATTAAAAAAAAAAAAAAACGAAACGAAATATAGATGTCTATTTTAATGAGATTGGCAATCCACTGGACACAGTTCCATGGACTTGGCAGTTAGAATTCGAGGAAGGGTCGGCACAAGCCCGTCTTCATTAGCCCGGTTGGTGGAGAAAAGGAAGAACGTTTTAACCCCATGTACTTCCATTTCCCTGGCAACCTTTTAAAATAAAATTGACAGTATCTATAATTATATTAAAGTAGCGATGCATCATTTGTATGCTTTGCTAAAATCTTTTGATGGGCATTAGTTTTAATCCAAGCGAATTTAATCCGGGATGTTATCTACCGCTTGTGTCTTGATTTTGTTTTCTTAATTAAATGTTCAGTGATCAATTTGAATGCATATCGGCGTGGGTAAAATCGGAAAAATGAGAAGTTATCCGAACAAAGCAAATGGCGATTAATGACTTGAAATTAGTTTAATTGTTTATGAATGAAGTTAAATCTCTAAAAAGGAAAAGAAATTCCATTCATCTTTCGGTGTCTCCCACCATGGACTAGACTCGAGGTGAAATTATCGAAGATTCCCAGGAATGCAGCATCAATACCGTCTCAAACTTTGTCACCGGATCAAAACACACTTGTATTAATTGTCTCGGCATTGCGGTCGATTTAAGTCGGACTAAGACGTATTTACATCAGTCGCCTCAGGTTGAGAGAGACAACATTTCTGTTTATAAACTTCTATAAAAACTCGACAAGAAAAATAAACAAAAGTCCCTGATCCCGAGAGCCATCTTTCAATCGGTTGTGTAAAATTTGAGAAT
Organism: Patella caerulea; assembly: GCA_036850965.1. NCBI lineage: Eukaryota > Metazoa > Mollusca > Gastropoda > Patellidae > Patella > Patella caerulea. The sequence continues at coordinate 30,792,118 of JAZGQO010000015.1, read as the reverse complement.
TGATCCTAATGCGTATCGAAATACTGAAGATTCCCATGGTCTTTATAGGTGTCGACAAATATGTCACATCGACAGAATATGTTCCTTGCAAACAAAAACGAAACGAAATCAGATAGAAGAGAAGACAGCGGTGACACCTTGTCGATAATTACAACATGTATTTGCTTATTTCGTTTTCTTTTTCCGGTTATCTTTTTTACGTGTTTGGTTATTCAATATACAAACGAATGTTAAATGCACGAGGAGATGGGCTGTGTTATATTCAATATTTAACGGTTTTGTTGTCGTGTTGAATCTTCCGACATTTGTAAGTATTTAAAACGTTTTAGGAAACCATCAAGGGGGATTTTTGTTGTTTTTATTTTAAAAAACAATGAATTTAAGATACGTGTCTATCTGTAAAGCAAGGAGAAGCACAGACCTTCCAAGTCAAAATTTAAAAAAAAATGACAAATCATTAAGAGGATATTTACGAAAAACATGAGACGTGGTGTAAAATTGAATATAATCATAACTGATTCCAACGGATACTCAAAATTTGAAATCCAATGGACTCCATCCATATTGTATAGATATAAAAAATAGCGTCACACTCTTCTTCTCTGTATACCAGAAGAGGGGGGGGGGGGGCTAGCGTGTGGGCGTTGCATCATAAGGTCTGTCATTGGCTCAACTGGCATGGTTTCGATTCCCCGGTTTACGTCACAAGGAGTAGAGTCGCCTTCAAACCTCGTGGGTTTCCTTTGTCCCCCGGTTTCCCCCCACTGCTAAAGAGGGATCTTTATTAGTTGCAGGAGGACCCGGAATAAAACCCACGACATTGGACAGGTGACGCTAGTCATTGGCATGTACCAGTGCGGAAACAAAACTCAGTGATCGACCTTGTGACCTAAAACCCCGAATCGGTTTGCAGGACATTTTACAACATTGATGGCCTTTAATCGATACTGCTGTTTTTAAACGCCGAGAAAAATTACCCGATTTTTCGGCAGGTGAATGAACCATCGATAAGTTGATAAATCGATAAGTCGATAAATCAATAAAACTTTTTTGTTTTGTTTTGGAATTCGCCTGAGTACATATATTTTCGTGTGTTAATTCGATGAAGAATACAACTCTTTGTTTCATGCAAATTATTTTAGTTTATAGTTTCTGACATGAAAGACATGGAATGAAATGGGGTTTTACGTCCTACTGAAGTGTCCCTACTGGGCTAACGAATACGGGAATACGCCATACAGTGTGCTATTAGGGGAATTTTGTCTGGGCAGCGGCACTATGATCTACTCTTATATTGAATTCCAACAGTCATGTCAATGTATAACCGGGCCACCAGTTTTTTTTATCCCCTTCGAATGACAAGACAGCTATCTTTGTCACTGTCAGGTCATCTGTCCAGCACCACTGACAACGGGAAACCACGCCGAAAAAATCTGACGAACTTTCTCGACCTATGCAGGGATTGAACCTCCAGACCAGCCAACCAGCGTCTTACCCACTTAGTCACCTTGGCTTCCATTCTGACAGGCGCTGGTTCGCTAGCCTGGAGGTCGGGTGTTCGATCCCTGCATTGGCCGAGAAAGTTCATCTCGATTTTCCGGCGTGATTTCCTCTTGTCAGTGATGCAGAAGGAGGGGCGAAAAACCGAGGTCCCGTGTACACATTGGAGTGCACGTAAAAGATCCCTTGGCAGTTGGAATTCGATATAAGAGTAGGCCGTAGCGCCGCTGCCCGGGCAAAATTTCCCCCATAGCACACTGTATGGCGTATGCCCGTCTTCCATTAGCCCAGGTTAGATGCAAAAGAGTAGGACCTTAAACCCCATTTCATTTCCATTCTGACAATGACGTGCAAGTCAAAACTCGTTTAGCTAGAGAGTAATGACGGATATGGTATACGAGGCACAGTAAACATATTTTGGTTATTTATTCGGGAAAACCACATAGCTAAATACTTTTGTATTAAAATACTTGATATAAGAATATAAAAATACCTAGATCGATAGGAAAAGGGTTTTGCAAAACTTCAGAGATTTCCGATTGAAACTATTGCTATGGATCGGAAATACCGGCCTGAATTATAAAACCGCGAACACTGTTTTTTCTCTTTACATTTCATGCGTTGCGCAGTCGTAGAGTGGATACAGTCGGGTATTTTTATAGTATGATTCAGATGGATGTTTCTTTTCTATGAATGAGTCGACGAGGAACAACGGGAAAATAAAGACGCCAATTCTCCGATTTCATACTTGTTTTACTATATTATAAGTGAGTCATTCGGGTTGGGTTGGACCCGGATTGAGTCATTTAAACACGAACATGGAGACGGAAACCTCACACTTTCGTCATTGTGGAACCTCGTCTGATCACATTCATCAAACAGTTGCAATTCTCAGTGAGCAAGATGGCGGATTAAATGGATCATTAGGCATATTGTCTTTAAAATGAATTCCCTCGTGTACATAAATTTTTTGGGGCAACGGGAACTGTCTAAAAAAAACAAACAAAACCCCCCTAAAACAACAAAACCGGAGTGTTATCAGGTGTTCAAAGGGATTACCTTAGCTCATGTTGTAATAAAGTGGATTTCGGAAGCCGAACCTAATAAGCGAAAGATAACCCAGTGTAATCAAATGAATGGGGTTTAACGTCCTACTGTTCTCGGCTCCAACTCGACAGATGGAAACAAGCATGTTGTACTAAGAACTGCTCCGAGACCACCTCACTTCAGTGGGGCAAATTGGAACGGTTCTCGGTACGGAAAGTTTATCTTTGAACACTGAGCCACACTAGGTCCAAGATGTTGTAGTATACAACTTAGTTTGTGCAATCTGATTTAAACACAGATCCTATTTCGTTTCGTGTCTATAGTTCAAGATTTCGTTTTACTTGTCTTTACTACACTAAGATCAGGAAGAGTTGTTATATAATCCGCGTCCTGGTTGATGTGAGGAATTAGCCAATGATACAGTCTTTTACGGCAAGTTCTTTGTGTGATCTGCACGGAACTGTAGGTAAACCCTTAGAAACGTCAACGCCGATTGATTAATCAATGGCTGACGTCATATGGTCAAAAGTCGCTTAATAAACCCCTCCCAATACAACTGGTCACATAGAATTAAAAACGAAACGAAACCAGATTGTAGTTTGAGCTTATAAAACATTATTTCAACCACCACACATACTTTTAACCGGGTAAAAAAATAAACAAAAAAATCCTCAAAAGAAAACAAAAGAAGGATAACTCTAAACATACGAACAGCTCCCGCACGTGTCGGGATACACACAGACTCCCGCGTTTTGTTATAATTTGTTCAACAGGAGTCCAGATTGCATACCATTGAACATAGTTCACTGTTTAAAAGTCGTATTCACCGTACACACCACTACACGTCGTGCCTCCCTCTTACAATTTCTTGATTTATTTTTATTTACATAATGACACAATTTGACAGAATGCCTACCATTCTTGAGATACTATTAGAATGTATCATTGAACAGTTACGTTTCTGATCCCATTTTGTAGTTTTCAAATGAGGATATCCAACAAATGTCGATACCCCCGGTAAAACTCGTATCTGTTACGGTAAGCTGCATTTATTGTTCAACATTTTTATGCAATGAAATGGGGTTTAATGTCCTACTGCTCTGCTCATATATTGGGCAAATGCAGACAGACATACGACATACAGTGTGCTATGGGGGAAATTTGCATGGACAGCGGCACTATGGCTACTCTTACATCGAATTCTAACTGCCAAGGGATCTTTTACGTGCACGCACGGCCAATAATTTTATGATTCATTTACTAATCATTACTTTTAATTTAATTAACAAGATTTGACAGGAAGTTACGTAGTGTTACTGTAAGTAACATTTATGTTTCAATATAATTCACCGCGTTTCTATTAATTACTTAGTTCATTATTTGAAGATGGTACAAATATTTGGTTCCAGTTTCAATTATTAAAATTTAATGGAAGTGGCATACCTGTGATGGTAAACAGTATTTTGAACATAATTCCACTTTTTTGAGTTTTTAATTTTGAGACGGAAGTGACGTAGGCAGGACAATGTTTTATATTATCTGGACGAATTCTTGTTTTTGAAAGGACCAGAACATGGTCAACGAGTCGCCTTTGGGTAACTCTCATATCTTCCATTGTTTTTAGAGGCCCGTTTTTATTTGATAAATCAGAGTCGAACAGTAGGACGCATTCGTATTTTTGGGAGGGCTATTTCAAGATAATAATTCGCTTTTGGATGAATTCAATGAGTTGTTATATAACACAATGCTGAATTGCTAGGTTTTGGGGAGGGCTTTTGGTTGAATTACACACGTGGTGTTTATATCAAGAAATAAAAGAGGAGCTGTATCCATAACTTAACAACAATCGGATAATCTTTAATCTCCTTTCTTTGAACACGCTAGAAATTACGACCACCCAGTCTAACTATAGACCTGTGTAATACGGACATATTAAAACCGCCATGGCTGGTGGTCTGTCTCGACCATTGAGGTGATAACTCACGAATTATTTTATTTGAATCGTTTGTTCCATGACTTATCAACTCGTGTTTTCATGTGTTCTTGTCTACATGGCGATATTCAAAACCCCTCAGTTTGTTTTCGTATTAGTTTGATGCAATAATAAAGGGATTATTGTACCGATGACGAGGGCAGATAACGACCCAGTACAGTTAGTCTTTACGTCTGTGTTTAAAATTTGATGTGGGTATTTTTTGGTGAATTGGTTTGATAAATGTATTTAAAATAAATAATGTTGACCATTTATACGAAACAGTGTGAATTTTATTTTTAGCCTTTGGTTGCTTTATTCAATTACACAAATATTTTAAGGGCTATGCCTCTTCATTGGGAAATTGTCAAAATTTTAAAACTAATTTTAGCACCATCGATCAAGTCTCAAATTTTGTACTGGATTTTACTTACTATTATTCAAGATATAAAATTTGTACTGGATTTTTAACACTTAAAATTGGTTAAGAACAGAAATGTGTACTCGGTTTATAACACTGGCCAAGTACCAACATTTGCACTGGAGTTTTAACATTTATCGTTGGAAAATTTGCACTGGATTTTTAACATTTACCGTTGGAAAATAAGCACTGGATTTTTAACACCTACCGTTGGCCAAGTGCCATAATTTGCACTGGATTTTTAACACTGTTGGTCAAGTACCAAAAATTTGTACTTGAGAGCAAATTCTAAACATCGAAATAAGCAAATTCAGATTGTTTCTTCCTAGACTCTTTATTTCTGTATCAGAATTGTATTTCCATGTGAACAAAGATTTTATATTCGACTTATAAAAATGAAATTATTTTTGTTGTTTTTTTCGAGGATTTGTTTGCTTTTTCAAGATTGGTTTAGAATATATGTTGATTGGTAATTATTTGTTAGGCATAAGCTTGTCGCTTGTAATCTGTATACTTGTTCTTCCAATAGCTTGGCATGTTTACGTTTCGTTTTTATTTTAGAATATCTCTCATTGGATGGCATGTCGGAATGATAAACAATATCGGTTAACACGAAATAAGAACTATTCATAATCAGACGCGGATCCAGAGGGGGGGGGGGGGGGTCCGGACCCCCCCCCCCCCCGTTCAGACTTGAAATTTTTTTTATGCGATTTAATTGGCGACTTTTAGACCTGTAATTTTGGAATTTACCAATACGTCAGAATGCACCAAATTGAGTCTAATTTACCAAATTTTCCTGGGGCAGGGCCCCCAAACCCCCCTTAATTGGTTGAGTGCCTTTTATCAAACCTAGACCCCCCCTGCAAAAAATCCTGGATCCACGCCTGATAATGCCCCCCTCCCTCCGGTCATTATCTTAACAGTTTAACCAATTGCCTCTGTTAGCTACGGGTCTCGTGCATGGGTTTGGTACGCAAACCGTCGACTCACAAAACATGATGCATCGGGTTTCTATCCTAATGCTTACTGAAAAAATCCTTCGGGATTTTCCAGCCTGTTTCCCTTATCAAAATTGCAGGGTGGATGACCAATGGAGACGTGCAGAGTCAGATTCGCGAAAATTTCCCCGAACACGGGACTTCCTAAATGGGAAATTGACACAATACTGATACCCAATATTGAAAATATTCTTCAAAAAAACAGTATTTATTTACACAAGTGCAAAATTATTATTCTCATCGTATTTTAAATTGCGAAATATGAATGTTTCTTTGGAAAAGTTTATTCACTCAGAACTCATTAGTATTTTAGCGAGTAAACCCGCACGAATGGCGAGGAGCATTTGCATACATTTAGTCGGCAAGCCAGGGGCTGATCCAGAGAGGGGGTGGGGGGGTCCAGGGGGTCCAAAACCCACCCTGCTCGGCTACATAAAAAAATAATGCCTTGCATCCATGAAATTACATCACAAAGGGGTCTAAAAAGGATTTCTCTGTCTAAAAAGCTTAATCAATTTGTATGTATGCCTGTGTATTTTAGAGACGATGATAGCAAATTTCCGTAAAAGAAACCTGGCAAACCCCCTCCTGCAAAAATTCCTGGATCCGTCCCTGCAAGCGTTTTAATTACATGCCAAATCATATGGACACGAGTGGAATCGGTTTCTGTGCCACCTGAACCACCAGGCAACACGTTATTGTTCTATGTAAATCCTTTAGCCCGCCCGATAGTGCCCCGACTTCACAAAGCATTTTCAGACTTAAGTTTAGAATTTACTCAACTTTCAATCGCTCCTTTTGAGAAGAATCTTTGCTCTAGAAACACAATACTTTGCACATAGTTTCTTATTGGTGTCTTTCATACATTAAAACAACAAACGTTTTATAGAGGGCTATATTTAGTTAAAATAAGGCGAACAATTTTGTGTAAATCTTAACTAAAGTCTGAGAATGCTGTGTGAACTTGGACCAGGTGTTAAGGGATAGATCCGTATCCCTGACAAATTCAAAATTCCAACAATCATTAAAAGGTAAAAGTCTCTGGGTCTATTAATGACGAGGATGAAACATAAATACAATATCTTTTTGACAAACAGAGGGAGACATTGAATTTTAGTCAGCGGTACAGGACGGAGGTCCTGGCCAGGTACAGTCTCGAGTGGTGAAGATAGGGTAAAATTTCCCTCATAACACACCGTCGGTGCAGAACAGAAGGACGCTAAACCCCATTTCATTTCATTATTTTTGATTTGGATTGTAGAAGCCGGGGCTATTGTCACTAAAAGACACCACCAATAAGCATATTCCCAGTATGATAGCGTCGGGAGCGATTGAAACTAGAGGTATACTTTAGTTCTATAAAGCACCAATAGATGGATTAATAAAGGTGGCCCGTCTTCATTATTATTGGAGTAGATAAGTAGGACGTACGCTAAACCCCATTTCATTTCATTTCAATAAATGCCGACCGTCTTCATCAGCCCAGATCGGAGCAGAAAAGTACAACGTGAAACACCATTTCATTTCATTTTATTAAATGCGGATAGTCTAGTTAGTGGTTAAATAGTACCAGCAAAATTTCGATTTGTAATCCATGTCCGTCTTCATTAGCCCAGTTCGGAACAGAAAAGTACAACGTAAAACACCATTTCATTTCATTTTATTAAATGCGGATAGTTTAGTTAGTGGTTAAATAGTACCAGCAACATTTCGATTTTTTTATCCATGTCCGTCTTCATTAGCCCAGTTGGGAACAGAAAAGTACGAGGTTAAACACCATTTCATTTCATTTTATTAAATGCGGATAGTCTAGTTAGTGGTTAAATAGTACCAGCAACATTTCGATTTGTAATCCATGTGGCGGAGTCCGTAGATGATTTAAAAGATGGTGTTTGCATTGTTTAGTCAAATCTCATCCAAGATAATTATAGAATGAAACAATGAAAGGAAAATCGTCTTTTTTCCCCTGGTTTAATAGATTTACTAAGAACAGATACATTTCTAGCCAAACACTAATCAATGATGGTAAATAGGTTCTCGGATGTCAGAACAGAAATCTCAAATTGGAATAATACGAACAAATTTTGTGGATTGATCGAGGGGTAATTTGACCAAGGAAACGGGACCCCGGTTCGAAGCTAGAAAAACTGCTAGCTGATATTCGACTAGAGGTCCTAAACAAATATTGAAACAGGGTTCCCCCATCTATTCATTCAATTGTTTTCGAGGTCCGCCATTTTCCTCGATCATAGTAGCACACGGCAAATACAAATATTATGGCCTCGTTTTGAATTGGCGCCTTTCACAATAAGCAGACGATATCGGTAACAGGCGTGAATTATTTCAGTTATAAAAATACTATTAACTGTTTGTAAAGGGGATCTTTTAACAGGACGGTTTATCTACTAACTTGTAAGTATTTTTATATATCATATTCATTTTATGTTCAAGTATATTTTCTCAAGTTTTAAGTGATACGATAAGATAGTTTTTTTTTGGGGAGGTATATCGTAGTTTAGATTGTTATTAAATACAACCTTAAATAATAATAATAATAAAAAAAACCCTAAGATTTTAAAACTAGGTTAAGAAAATACATCTTCAGTAATAATATTCTCAAATTTATATTGAGAAAGGTACTTCAGGTTCTTCAACGTTATTAAGAAAAAAAAAACCTCCCAAGGAAAATATAATTTAGAAATATATTTATTCAAAGATAATACGGTTAAGAAAATATATCTACTATTTTACATTTAATTTTCTTTAAAATTTGAAAAATCCAAACATCCACGATTTTATAGAAATTTATTTGAGTAAGGCCATATCCCTAATATTATTTTAATAAACGGTTTAAGATGAAGTCGTTTCAGGAAATACACGAAGTCAATTTTATATTAATTGATTTGAATAAAGTATCACTCCGCATAATATTATTTAAATAAATATTTTAAGAACAATTGTCTCTAGAGAATATAAGACATAAATAACTTTATATTAATGAAAATACAAATTCAAAATGGAGTACACTATAATGAATGTTCATTGGTCATGTAAAATTATAAATAAAATGTACGTGTTCGGCATTAGAATTTACATATTTTACTAAGGGAAAAATGAAAAAGAATAGCAGGCTTCCAGCATCAACGCTTACAAAAATATTGCCGAATATATTTCATTTATTTTATTTATTTCCTTAAAACAAAAAGGGACGATAAGTTTTCGATTTTGAGAATACAATTTACAAAGATATCAATTTTCCATTTCTAAATTATTTCGTCAATATATAAAAATACAAGTCAAGGACAACAATACTTCAAATCTGCATACTAATTATCATAGCTAAAAACTACCCGTTAACTGAAATGCTGGTAATGATTTTTTTTTTTTTTTTTTTTTAAATATATTTAATTTAATTTCTAATGCTCAATTTATTTAAATGTATTAATTTACAGAATTACAATTATATGATTTAGCTTTTGAATGATTTAGAATATTAAATTATATTTGGTCACCATTTCAAAAAACTTATTTAACTGTAGAGGACTTGATATATTCCTTCAAATAAATAAATATTATATATTTTCATTATTTTCAGCAATATTAAGACAAGAATAATTTATGATGCATGTTTTGTTTAATTATTCAAATAATATCTTAATTAATAGATTTGTGTTAAAAATTTATTTATTCATATCTTATTTTATATATTATTATTTCATTAAATAAATAAATATTAGCAGGAAAACAGGGCAATAAAACATAGACAGGACTTTTACGATACAATAAGATTCATAATGAAAAAGAACACCAAAACAAACCCCGAAAGAAAACATAGCGAAAGCTTTTGTGATAGAGTTTGCCATTACAGAGAACGTGATAAAATTCTCCCAAAATGAATCGCAAAACATTTTTATTACAAACCTGTGTGTATCACGGAACACAACATACATATACTATTATCTAGTTTTACTTACCATCAAGTGTAAGTACATGGATGTTGACAGTTCAATTCAGGTATAGGGTGTCTTAACAGTTGTAACATATCAGGAAAGGACGCCGCTGTCCAGGCAAAATTCTATCCTTCACATCCAGCCAGACACTCGTAGCCATAGTAATAAACTATCATGGCTGTTTGACATAATTAAAATACAGCCGTGTTGACAAAAATGATGTTTACCCATAAAAAAAAAACCAAAACACGAACAAAATGTCAACGTCTCTTGTTAGAAGTAATATCCAGTCGTATTCCAAATTTATTTATTTTCAATTTCTTCTTCTAAATATTTAGTACCCCTAATTGAGATTTTTTGAGTATGAAAAAGTTTTGACAACAAGGGGACAAACCGCGGCCCATCACATTGGACCACTTGATTTTCTCTTTAGTTACAATATTTACATGGACTACGAAATCATGAACGGTATATTAATTTACAATTCTAAGGAGATAAATTCGATTTAAAATTACAATTCATACGATCACGTCTCAAAAATTAAATTTTGGACTCATTTCAATCGAGTTGACCTTTTTGTCAGATCGGCAAGTTCACATTTGGAATTTTTCTCGTTCAATATCAAAAATCTTTAATTGTTTGATTGCCAAAATCTAAAATAAACAATTGCGAGGGTGAAAATACATTTCTGTATTTACCAGGTAAATTCTGCGAGGAATTTCTATCGACCGAGCAGAAGAATTATGTCAATTAAAAAATTGATTATTTTTTTTAAAAACTTTCGTTTCGTTTTAGTTGTCTGTGTTTTAATATTTGGATAAGGTTTGTGGATATGTGTGTCATCATTCAAGTTAAATACCGGGCTAATAAACCAACTTCTTCTTTCAATATTTTCAAGACAAAAATTTGAACAAACCGATAAATTTGAAGTTAAGTTAGGATTTCGTGATGACACTTTTTCGATATCTTGTCCATTTAGTTATTTTTGTTATTTACTAAGGGATCGGCTCGGGGGATTCTAAAAACTAAAAAATGTATTTCTAGAAACCTAAACAACTGAACGATTCCATATTTTTTTCGATAGCTTGTCATCGGGTGTTTTAATTTTTAATTATTACGAAAACGCCGAGATCGACTGGGGGATTCTAAAACCTGAAAAAATGTATTTCTAGAAACCTAAACGATTTCAGATTTTTTTTCAGATTTGTCATGGGGTTGTTTTATTTAGTAAAAATAATGGCCGAGGGGAATTTAAACATAATTCATAGCCTGCTCTCAGGTGTACCTAACCTAGCTTCCGTCACAAATTTGAACTTAACAAAACTCGTTAAATTCGTTCAACATTTCTGGTAAGCAGAGAGAGAAGACCAAGTTATTTCGGGAATAAGATATGGTTTAATTTTATTTCAATAATTCGCTTGAGCGTAGGGGTCTTTAGCAGTTCAGGGAAACTGGAGGACCCGGAGAAAATCCACGAGGTTGGACAGGCGACCCTACTCCTTGTCACGTACAACCGAGGAATTCGAAACCACGCCAGTTGATTAAATAACAGACCTTATGAAACAACTCGCACACGCTAACCATTTGGTCAACCAACCCATCATTTCTGTTCAGCAAGACTGTGTAATAGCATTAATAGCTAGTTCGTTTCGTTTGTCCAGTTCTTGGGTATATCATTATTTTTGGTTCGTTTGTCCAGTTCTTGGCTATATCATTATTTTTGGTTCGTTTGTACAGTCCTTGGATATATTATTGACAATTTGTTCCGTTTGTATACAGTCCTTTCGTTTTTTCCCGGTTCTTTTGTATACAACCTTGGGTATATTGTCAATAAATCGTTTCGCCTGTATACTGTCTTGGGTTCGTTCGGGATTTGCTGGAACCAAAAGCCTGGTCGTGTACACATGGTGTGCACGTAAATGAACCCTTGACAGTTTGAGTAGGCCGTAACGACGTGGCCAGGGCAAAATCCCCTTAGTCCAGTTTGAACCCCTCACATTTCATTTCTTACCCACAGGACCCACAGTTGAAAAAACCCGTTCAATAATTCCCGCTTTCCTGACTCTAGAAAAAGTAGGTCGTTAAATCCCACCCCAAATGTGACCCACCAGTGTACAAACACTTTCCTGACTCTACAGAATGTATCACTGTTTTAACACTAAGTATATTGATCAAGCCACTATTTTAGCCAGTATAGTGTTATAGTAGAAGATATATTACAGACGTCAGGATCAGATCCGGTTTCTATAGTCCGTGGGGTATAATAAATGACATTGTCATTATATTCAAATTCTTTACCATATTTCATTTTAGTCACGAAACGAATATTTTCGTTTAAATCCATAAATTTTTGTTTGTAATTTTTGATGATCTATAATATGAAGTGTTCAATCGTAGCATTCAAAATTGCTAAATATTGTTCAAAATTTAACGCTTAATCTGATAAAAGCCAAAACAAAAAGCAACTCAGCGCATAGTTTTATAAACGCCAAAACACAAACTTAGCTCATAGTTATGCAAAACCAAACCACAAACTTAGTCAGCGCATCGGTATATGTAAAATAACCAAAACACAAACTTAGTCAGCGCATCGGTATATGTTAAAAAAATCAAAATACAAACTTAGTCAGCCCATTGTTATGTAAAAATCAAAACACAAACTTATTCAATGCATCATTTTATCTCAAAAACCAAACATCAGCGCATCTTTATAAAAACCGAAACACAGAGCATAGATTTATTCGAACATAATAATTAAAATAGAGCATTTTGTTAATTTAACGAATTTTTTTTATTTAGTCATTACGAAAATATTTCTTGAAGGTAAACATCAAATAATTCACATGTCATCCAACTCAACAAACAAAGACCTATTTTCATTACCCTTTGAACTATATTTATGTGAATAAAAATGGCGGTTGTTTGCTTCATATTTTAACAATTTAGATTAGTGTTTATAATAGATACATTAGATTGCTGTCAAATGATTGGCTACGTCTGCTTCTCAATAGAAATCATTAGATGAAGGAAGTAATGGTCGTCTGCAATAACTCGTCTGCCAACGTTACGTTTCGTTTCCTTGGATTCTCGCGAATCTCGTTCCATATTTCACGTGAATCGATATATTCCCTTCATTGCTGATGTTATAATTGAATAAAAATAATGATTGTGTGAAATGTCGACTTGGATTAATATTTTTCTGATGGTCGCCATTCAATTTGTAGGATCATTAGAAGTAAACACGAACGGGACTCCGGAGGAAATCGTAAAAAGAAATTACCAATACGTGTATCTCTCCATCGTGAATTGGCGAAGTTATCGCTCTATCGAGGTCTTTAAGACCATAGATACCATCTACAGCGTTTCTTACAGTTTAACAATTTGACACAGAAACGATTTTTGGGGAGGTTAAAATGTACACAAACGGTTTGCAATTGATTTTCTGATATCGTTAAGGAATTGATTTATTTCGTTTTAGCGGAAATATACAACGCGCTTGTTCTATTTATTCAGGAGTCGGTGGTTTGGTTTTTTGTTTGGATCGAAGATGACATTTTATCACTATTATATTTTAATACAAGTTTGTATTGAGTATGCGGGACGGAAGGCCTGACAAGGACAGCTGTCTTTTCGCCATGATGTGACGAAAACCCAAGGTCCCGTGTACAATTGGCGTGCACGCAGAAGATCCCTTGACAGTTCGAATTCGATATAAGAGTAGACCGTAGTGCCGCTGTCCGGGCAAAATTTCCCTCATAGCAGAGTGTATGGCGTATGTCCGTCTTCATTAGCCCAGTTGGATCAGAACAGTAGGACGTTAAACCCCATTTCATTTTAATTGAGTACGAAAATGAATTTCTATTGGCGGCTTATTAAACATTGAATGTGACAGAAGCACAAAAATGTATTTTCCACATTTATAGTTAAAGTTACTGATCGACAATTGTATTTTTGGGGTAAATATCTAGTCTTTCACAGCTTAAAGCACGTTACAATGTTCTCAAATTGATTATTTAAAATTTCATTAAGAAAATAAAATGAAAGAGCTCCAACACTTATGCTTAACGTGTCGAAATTTGGGAAATGTATAATTCGACACATTTTTATAAAAAACTGAGCGGAATGGAAACAGGTTTGGACTGATATTCCTTTTAGAGGGTTAACTTTCACAATGTATTCTGGACACAGGGAACCATCTGCTTCATACCTCGTGAATAGATCTCTGTCGTGAGTGGCCGCCATATCCAAAATTTAGTATACTGTTTTGTAAGGTAAACGTTTTTTTTACCATCCACCGGAGACTGGTCTTATGACGTCATATGTGGATTGTGGGTTAGGATAAGGGTTGGGCTTGGCCCAGGGTTAGGGTTAGGGCTAGCCCTGTCTTCATCTCGAGACTGTGACGAAATCTGCAGGCCACGGCCCTTATCCTAACCCACAATCCACATATGACGTCATAAGACCAGGCTCCGGTGGATGGTAAAAAACGTTTACCGTTTTGTAATGTGGTTCTACTCCCGCTTCACATCTGCCATACACCCGAAGACTAAATAAACCCTTTCAATTCCGTTAAAGGGACAATACCATTCTTGCTGACTTGGCAGCTCCAGACAATATATAATACCCTTATTCTAAGTACTAGATGTTTAAGTGTTCTACATGTACCTGTTGTGTAAATTATCCATTACAACCTATTTTACTTGTCCAGATGGTTTGAAAATATTTTTAAATCCAAGTCACATTTGAAAAGGTTTACGTTAGACTTTTCAAATCAATTGATTGAATTTTTCCAATTTTTTAAAATAGGTGTGTTAAGATGAAATTTACATCATTATGTAATTGGAATATTGTAAAATAATACGATTTGTTGACCAGAATGAAGATTGGGACATATTATTCAGCTACAACAAGAGTGGTATTGTCCCTTTAATTGGAAGCAGAATAAATAGTTCTTAAAATTTCTCAAAGTATACTTAATATTTTCGACTAAAATCGTCGATTTAGGACTTAAAATGTCGACCAGTTAGCCTATAAGTTTTGTAAGCGTTTTTTTACGTTCACCGGAGCCTGGTCTTATGACGTCATATGTGGATTGTGGGTTAGGATAAGGGCTGTGGCTTGCAGATTTCGTTCCAGTCTCGAGATGTAGACAGGGCTAGCCCTAACCCTAACCCTGGGCCGAGCCTAACCCTTATCCTAACCCACAATCCACATATGACGTCATAAGAAGGCTCCGGTGGGTGGAAAAAACGTTTACCTATTAGTTTAGTATGTTTTAGATTGCTGGAGTTTGCAAGAGAGCAAAATACCACCGATGAGAAAATGAATTAAATTAAGATATTTACACCCCTCCCCAAACAAAACATAAACACAAAACTGAAACAATTAATTGAACCTTGATAGCGCGAAATCAAATGAAGAAAATTATGTGACGATTGTGTGGCCAAATTTAATTTACAAAATTAATAAATTTAAATTTCACGATAGGTCAACAAAGTGAAATATTGCTCCGAAGGCAGTCGGAGAAGAACAGTAGAACCTTAAGCCCCATTGCATTTACAGCTTCCAAGGCCCATTACATTTGCAGCTTCAAAGGCTGAGGAGCCAAATTCTTATTTAAGGAAGGGATCATACTCGTTACGGCTTCAAATAGTCTAGCATACTGGTTTGAAAACATAGTATAAAGTTATATTTTTTCTCGGCCAATAATGGACAGACTTTGTTCATAATAATTTTTTAAAAGCATTCATAATTGTTTTGAAAAAAGCATAAGATAAATACATTTTTTTAAAAAAAAATATTACCTAAATAAATTTAAAAAGATCATTACATAAATTTTTAAAACCAATACATAAATTTTTAAAACCAATACATAAATTTATAAAAATCATTACAGGGTAATTTTTGGTTCAAATTATTACAGAAACAGTTACATAAATCATTACAAAAATAGTTTTTATTTTTTTTAAATCACTACAAAAATAATTTTTTAAAATCATTTTAAATTTCATATACCAGAAAGAAATCAACAGAATAGTGTCATACATTAAAAAAAACAACAAAAAAACAAAACAAAAACCAAAACAAACTAAACAACCCGATTACTCAATGTTTTATAAACATTTATTTAATAAAATGTCACATGTGCTAGCACATATTAATGAAGGCATTCTAGCCTGGGGTGGTTTATTATCAGGAATATTAGCATTTTTATATCCATATAGTATTTGCAAAACTCTTTTATTAACATTCATTTAAATGCTGTGAATGTTTATCTCAAATATTTGTTTTATTTTAATTTTAATCAAAACTCACATACAGATAAATACACATTTGGCTTCAAAGTTCTTCCCGAGAATAAATCCGTTCGATATATGAACTATTATATTAAAGTATCCGAGAATATGCATCGTTCACATTCGTTCGTTAGTTCCACCAAGGGTGATATCGTAGACAATCATTGTTCACGAAAAGAGTCCGTAATTATAGGTTAATAGTTTCCACTTTCTTGTATACTGATATGCAGTATTATCATTCAGAGCGTAAGCGGAAGTACATCCGAGCTGAAGCGGAAGCGGAAGTACATCAAGTATCGGAGAAAATAAAACATACCCCGCCTCATGTACAACACCCGCCATTACATATAGGTAAATAGTAAGCTAAATATACAACAATTTTCTTGTATACATACACTCTATATTAGGACTGAAAGAGACCGGAAGTACATCAGTTATGTTTGTTTATTACTTGTGAAGTGTGATATGTTCTATGTATAGGTTGGTTGAACTGTGAACGGGTAGACCGTTTAGTATCGATGCTAATCGGGTAACTACGTGATTTATCAGTTGTGTTAGATCGTGTTATTAAGAATAGATCTATGTAGTAAAAGTTGTTTAATCCTTTCACACCGTTTACCATTGGTAAGATACCGACCCGTGCTTTATCAACAGCAACTCCACCACTTTTCACGATAATTTACTAAATACCAATCTAACTGACCAGACTACTCGATTGATGGGGAAAATTACGAAACAATCTGAAATGTCCGTCACAACATGGCGGCTGTATATCATTGGCTTCATAAAGACGACAGAATGATCGTCAGGAATTTGTTTTAAAATAATCAAGTTTAGTAGTGTTGTCAATATCTAATTGAGATAATGACTATGATAAATATGATTTATGGAAATAACAGATAATTGTTATATTTGGGCGGCATCTTTACATGAGTATTGTGGATTAAAAGTGAAATTAAATAAGTTTGGCGATCAAGAATCTCTCTCTTTGTCAAATTCAGGCGCTGGATTTTTATTTATGACTTGATATTCCCGAGAGGGACGGGAGAGAGAGACAGTGAGAGAGAGAGAGAGAGAGAGAGAGAGAGAGAGATGTGGTTAACGTCCACTCGGCACCATCTAGGACATTTCGATAGAGAGAGGGAGAAAGAGAGATGTGTGGTTAACGTCCACTCGGCACCATCTAGGGCATTTCGGGATAAAGATACATAATTATGGTTCAATCTAATTTCGATAATGTCGAGAGAGAGGGTTGGGGAGAGAGGGAGTGGGGGAGGTTCCATTTATATTGATATTAAAGGGTGGTTGTATATATGGTGGACGGCGGTAGTAAAATATCCCGTGGGGTTAAATTCCACCAACAAAACAACTTTTCAGTCAGTGTATCAGTTAAAAATCGGGAAGAAGCATCTAACCAATAACCAAAAAATACGACAGTGTAACACCGATGTGTGCCTAGTTTCTAAAAGTGCGATAAGTTTTGGCGTTGGACCAGGTCACCTTTAACAGTGAACTACTTCCGCGCAAAGGAAGGGGGAGATAAAAATAGACGCGAGCAGACTAAATACCTCCGAATTCTCTCAAATAACAATTAACAACTTATGTCAATGCTAGAAGACAAGAACGTGAAAAAATTGAGCCGACCTGGCTATTGACTCGGGTTTAAATACCACTTTCAAATTTACTTTAACTGTTGACACTTCTAGTTGTTGGCAGGGGACGATGAAATATTGGAATATTTACGCGCGGTGACAAATCGTATCCATGCCAATATGGTGGAAAGGCATTCTAAAATTACGAAACCAGCGGCTGCAACGCGTAGCTTAAATGCCTATTGTCCTCCATTTTGCAATTTAATAGGGTTGTAGTGATGAGGACTGATCGTCCAATAGACGAAAAGTAGTTGACTTCAGACAAATAAAACGTAGATCAATGTTGACCGAGGTCCGATGTGATCTCTTTGTTTAAAGAGCTTGACTGTTTTTCTACATGGTGACATTCATTTAGATAGCTGATGCAGAATGACGTAATGTGATATGCGTAGGTTTAGATAGTTTAGTTTCGTAGAATTAGTTTCGTAAACTTGTATGTTTGTAATTAACGACCGTGTTTGTCGTCTGACAAAATCAATATGAAAGACAGGGCCTAATATAAAATAAAATAATGCGTAGGGAGAATCATCTTGGTACAAACGCCAGAAAAAAAGTTTGTAAAAATGTTTGTCCAAGCTTCTCCAAAACAATAGTGAGAATTAGACTTAAAACTGTTCCAGGGACCTGTTACCAAAACGTTATGACCCCATTAAATTTGCATAACTTAAGCATTCTTGTTTCATGAACCATAACAACCACAGTATATAACAACAGAAATCCACTTTGTGAAACATTTCCGGTATCCCGATGCCAGAAAAAACCTAAACTTTGACCTCCATAATTTGCATAATATTTGCATTTTCGGATACACAGCATATTTTTTAAAATAAATCTGCATATTGCAGGCCCCGTGTTCAAAATGCATTCTCAGACTTTAGTTAAGAATTTACTCCAAATAATTGTTCGCCTTATTTTAACTAAAGATAGCACTTTATAAAACGTTAGTTGTTTTAATGTACCAAATACATCAATAAGAAATTATGTGCAAATTATTGTGTTTCTAGATCAAAGATATTTTTCATAAACAGTGATTGAAAGTTGAGTAAATGTTTAAATTAAACCTGGGAATGAATTGTGAACTCAGGGCCAGGTCTATGTTCTAGCTTCAAAAATATAATGTAAATTATTACTTATGCATTTATTAACGTTGGCTTATATGTTGAATGGATCAGCAGAACATCTTCATCATTTAATCATTTTATTATCGTAGCAACGCTACTTGACAATTGAGACTATTTGGTCCAAACCTCGCTCCGAATAAATGAAATGAAATAAAATGAACTTGGATTTAACGTCATACTGTTTTGTTCCGACTGGGACAATAAAGACGAGCGCTCCGAATAAACTCCCTTGACTGAATTTTCCATTATCTATTTTTGAAGTAGTATAGCAAGAACGGGCAACCCTTTCTCTAAATCTCGCATAATGCATCTTTAATCTATATATTGATATTATAAGATCTGTATACCAAGATTCAATCACACCTTATTTCACGCCCTTTTGATGTACCTTAATTGATAAATTAGCATAATGTCGTCTTTCCCACGAATCTGGTATTAATACCGACTTTTGTAAATCTTAGAGAACTTTTTAAAATACGAGATTGACTGTAGTTATATTAAGAAAGTCAGAAAAGTGATTTAATATCCGAGAAAAATCTGGTCATCCGAATCCGTTGATTAAATTCACTAACACGCAGTTTACTCACTTAACTGTGTCTCGATACAGATTTTGGCGGGAAATTATGCGAGATTTAATGAGAACCATGAATGAAAGATTTATTGTAAATGAAGAAAAGCAGGACGTGCGATTTGGAGTGAAATTGCAGTCCCAGTTTTCCTACGGATGTGTTTAAGGCTTTAACACGATCTGTTGTTCAATCGGCAAGGTTCGGCTGTCCGCGGATCATGCGTATTGAGATGTAGAGACATGAAGTGTACACAGATCTTGCCATATAGATAAATATCAGAAACTCTTCACTACAAACCCACAGCGGATATACTCATTGGTATCCTAACCACCTAGCAAATAAACATACAAACCTGCTGTATACAAACAATGGACGTGGATTAAAAAAAGGAAACACGGGTTTATAGTGAATAAATAGACATAATTAATCGTGTTGGGTAATTAATTAACACATAGACACCCTCGTAGTACTATTGTAGGTCACTGGTTAATCATGATACACGGTCACGATTAATGGGTCTTTTTGAATTTTCGATAGCAGCGGTGGCTCTGTAAGGTGATTTCTCGCTGACCCAGAGTCCCTGGTTCGAGTCCTGTGTTGGCACTCTGGGGATGTGGTTTCCCGGTGTCCGTGGGGGTTTGCCGCTGTGGTTTCCCGGTGTCCTTGATGCATAGCGGATGATCAAGGTCCCAGACATACATTTGCAAACCCGTTTAAAACCTTTCGCGATTGAATTACGAAATAAACATGCGCCGTTGGACTTACAAAATCCCCAAATAGCACAATTCGTGCCGTATATCCGCCTATATTACCCCAGTCGGCGCAGAGACGTTTGACATTAAGCCCACATTTTATTTCATTTCCAGATTCTATGACAACCAAACGCGTCATATTATTGTTGTAAAGGGAAGTAACGGACAATATTATTATTATCTAGGCCTACTAGTATTTTTTATAGGAATTGTTCATTTTGATAAAGAAAAAAAAAAGTTAATTACGGTTATGCAAACAATCATCTATAGGACGTCATTTTTACTTATATAGCATTAGGTTTCAAACGAATTTTTATGGCATAGAATCCTACGATGGGTTGGTCCGCTTTGAAGTTTGAAGCTTGTAGTGTTCCCTTACGGTGATTGAAAAATATTTCAAGAGGCATTCGAACAAAAGAGGTATATTTCAATATTTATTTAATGTCACGGAGGGTTTATGATCGAGTATAACACACCCTGCGAATTACCCAGATTTTGTTCTTGTTTGAACACCATTAAAATCTATAAAACTAGAGAAGTCTATTCGTGGCTAACATAATTGTAAAGTGGAAGAAAAACTGAGTATTTATTTTGTATTTATTCTCTCAATGTTTGATTGTTATAACTCGAACTAAAAGTATTATTTTGTTCTCCTATAGTAAAGTCTTATAGTAATATATATTTAGTGGTCCGTCTTTGTGTTTTGTGAATATATTTACACAGCGATGACAGCCTTGATCATATTATTTGTTCAAGATTTCTAATAATCTCCCTTTGCGCGGCCATGTTTTCTTTCCAAACAACACGAGCCTGTATCCATAGCAAAGCAAAATAACAAAATACTTTTTGATGAACTATTTCTTAGTTTAGATATCGACAAATTTATATTTTGATATTCGGGGCAGGTTGTGAAGGGGATATTCAAATTTTATCAAAATATTTAGAAGGCTGAAACGAGCTTATTTTAGTAATTTTATTCACAAATTTTCGTACATACCCTTGGCTGGGTATTGATTATAGCCGACTCAGTTGGAAGAAATATTCACTGTAAGAATATCTTGTAGTAGCTAAATAAATCACAATAAAAATACAGACTAATATTTTTTTATTTCTATATATTCACAAAAATGTAAAAAATTAGCAGTGAACCAGTA
The DNA here is from genome assembly GCA_036850965.1 of Patella caerulea. Classification (NCBI taxonomy): domain Eukaryota; kingdom Metazoa; phylum Mollusca; class Gastropoda; family Patellidae; genus Patella; species Patella caerulea. The sequence continues at coordinate 30,770,683 of JAZGQO010000015.1, read as the reverse complement.
TTGTTGAATGATGATAAAGTCACACACACAATCTTACTAAAAATAATTTTTAAAACAATTGTTTCTAGATGTTTTACAAAACACAATCCTCTCTTGATGTTTCACAAATAGAATCCTACCGTTTCTAGCTGTTTAAAAAAAAACTAAAAAAACACAATCTTGACCAAACGCCATCTTCTATGGCTGTTACGAAATGCCATCTTCTCTAGCGCTGACCGATAAAGTTCATTGAGATTTTCTGACGTGGTTTCCCCCTTTCAGGGGTGTAGGGCGGAAGGACTGGCAAGGGACAACGTATAGCCGTTCGAATAGAGTTTACAACCGAGATCCCGTCTATACATTGGCGTGCACATAAAAGAACCCATGACAGTTGGAATTCGGAATAAGAGTAGGCCATGGCGCCGCGGTCCGGGCAACATTTCCCTGTCGTATGTATGTCATGATTAGCGACGCGGGGGCAGAACAGTAGGACGTTAAACTCAATTTGAGTTCATTTCATTTCTTTGGTTGTTACAATATGCCATATTTTCTGTTTCAACTTACAAATCGCCATCTTCGCTAGATGGTTGAAAAACATAATCCATAATCTGCTCCGGCTTTTTCAAAATGCCTCCTTTGTTTCAACTGCTCTACAAAACGCCATCTTTGCTATATAGCTGATTTACGAAACTCCCATTTTCGCTTAGCTGTTTTTTTAAAACGGAATTTTGATTTACTTTATTTTGTTCTGCCTCTTGGTTTATGAAATTAATTTCTTATAATTCTGCTTTACAAAATGTTCAAAATATAAAGTCTATGAAACATAAAATCGAAACCATGGTACATAACTCTGTAAAAGGGTCATGTTATGAAATCAAATGCCCATGTTCTTTTTTTTAAAAGCAGAATGGAATAAAGTCCATATTAGGGCAAACCAATTTTAATAAAACCTTAAACTACAGTGATTCAATCAAGAAAATGTTACTATCTTATGAGAGGATGTACATTTTAGAATTATAGGTATCAAAGTGCAGGATACGAAATCAAATGACCCGTGTTTATTTTTTAAAGCTGAATCGAGTACATCCTTAATCCTTTTTTTGTAAGTGCCTAAAAAGTTTAGATTTTTAACAGAAAAGGTAAAATAAAAAAAAAAACCCTCAAGCACTTTAGCTTAAGATAACTGTCAAAAAAACAAACCAACAAACATTTATTTTAGGATGTGTGTACCCTGATTGTTTGAAATGTTATCAACTCACGTTTTTCAAATATATTTTATTTGGTAACTTTTAGACTCTTAAACCACAGAAAACAACCCAAAAATCAATCTCTAGAAAAGTCAGAAAAAATACAAACGAAAATTCGATGAGAGATAAATTAAAGAAGCATAAAAACTGCATCAGCAAGTTTTCAAAAACATGCAAAAAGGGAGAAAATAAACGTTGTGGAATTCCGGAAAGTGTTTGAAAAGTTAACTAAGAGGTTTCATAAGAGCCGATCTAATCTAAATCGTCATTAAGTAAGAGACGAATTGAGAAAAGAAGGATGGTGAATTGGGCTATAAAGGTCAAAGGAACATTGAGCCCTATTTGAAATCTGTACTTGTAAACCAGTCGAAGCGAGTTAGTAGTGGCATTATATTACCTTTCTACGTGCTTCATCATCGCTTTCTTGCAATTAGTCTAAATTGAAACTCATTTTGTCCGTCCTCGTTCACTCAGACAGAAATTACCTCTTTCCTGTTATCATTTGCCGCCATTCTTCTCTGGGTGGATTAGAAATATGGGAATGGAATGGAGAACCCGAAACGAAATAATAAAATAATAATTTAATCATTATTGAATCTAATAAGATTGGTTACGTATATTTTTCTAATTTGGTTATATGTCCGACGATTAAATTGATATTTTTATTTTCTTGAAATAAAAAATTGATTAATTTCATATATTAGAATAATTTGGTGATTAATATCGATAAGCGTAATTTTTATGAATATTTCTGATCGGTTTATGGTTACCGATTTTATTTAATTGTTTCCTGATTTGAAAAAAAAACCCACACAAAAAAAACAAAACCCACACACAACAGAAGCCATAATAGAGTTGTTAAGGAATAGAAATATTGTTTTTGTGATATCTTGAATAAGAGAGGTATGTACAATTTACTACTTTAGATTTAAGTCTCAGTTTATTGAAATATTAAAATACAAATTTGTATATGAATTTAGAAAACAAATTAAAGAAAGTTAATTACTGAAATATTAAAATATATCTGTGCTTTTAGTTCTAGGCCGTAGTGCCACTGTCTGGACAAATTATCCCTCATAGCATCATGATGGCGTATATCCATCTTCTTTAGCCCGGTTTACAGAACATTATGACGCTAAACCCCATTTTATTTCATTTCTTGTTTTTAGTTCTGAATATCCATTATAATATCCATAATTTAAAAAAAATGTTGATATTTTTAAATCTAGAAGTGTTAAGGGAATAAGCTCCTGAATAAATTCCCTTCATTATAATATCCATAATTTTAAAAAAATGTGGATATTTTTAAATCTAGAAGTGTTAAAAGAATAAGCTCCGTTATTACATGGAAGCGTCTAAGATTATATTACCGGTACCTGTTTTTCTCTCAATACCTTCCTGTACTGTAAGACAAGTGCCATTTTGATTGTCAACGGCTTCAAGAAATTGGGTTTTCAAACAATGTTTTTGAGAAATGTTAGAATATGCAGGACACAGTTAATTGTTGGTTGCTATGGCAAAGGCCTAGTATATAATTTACTCTTAAGATACCCGTATTCATTAGACCTGCAAGAAAAGTATGACGTTAAACCCCATTTAAATTCATTTCATTATCGGTGGAATTGATTTATAAAAAAGATTTATATCTTTGGACCAGGTTTAATATCTGCCCTGTGCACATGTTCAGAATTACTTAAAAGTAGGCATTAAATTACTCACCCACGGCCACGGCATTAAATTACTCACCCACGGCACGGCCTGTAATTATTCACCCACGGCCACGGCCTAAAATGCAAATCGTCAAAACATTTTGTTGGTTGGTGTAATATAGCAATCAGAAAAATATATCTTATTCTTAACTGTCTACTGTATCAAACAGAAATCGATGGAAATTCGAGTAAAACTTAGGTTATTGACTTGATTAAACAAAAACAAAAAATACATCGGTTATATGAAATTAGAATTTAATAGGACCAGATATCAGATTTATAACCCTGAGCTCAGATACCAGCAACTACAAGCCCTTCAGTAAAACAATGGAAACTGTCACAGTAGTTCATCCCTGCAGCGTGTTCAGATGGTGTACCGGTTGAAATTTAATTTTATGTTGTTCTGAAAATTTCTTTACCTACTATTATTCGTTATTGTACTCCATACATTGGGTTAAACGTTCTCTTGTTGAACGGGGATGGTGGGGGTGGATGGCCTAGTGGTCTAGAGTGCCGCGCTTCGACCTCTACCTGGCCGGTCAAATCTGGCTTGCGGCAGTGGTTTCGATCCCTGGTGTGAGCGTATGCGGCATGGAGATAGGGGCACCTTCTCAACCTCGCGGGTTTCCACCGGTTTCCTCCCTGTGGTAAAGACCCCTACGCGCAAAAAAATTATTGAAATAGAATAAAACCATATGTTAGTCCCGAAATGACCTAGTTTGTGTCGAGTGGACGTTAAACCCTATTTCTCTCGCCCGCTCTCTCTCTCTCTTGTTGAACACTTTATGGCCCATGTACGTCTTCATTCAGTTCCCGAGTTCAGAAAGCATTCTCAGACTTAAGTTAAGCATTTACTCGAAATTGTTGGCCTTATTTTAACTAAAATATAGCCCTTTATGAAACCTTTGTTTAATTGTATCAAATACACCAGTAAGAAACTATATGTAAAGTTTTGTGTTTCTGGAGCAAATATATTTGTCATAAACAGTGATTGAAAGTTGAGTAAATTCTTAACTAAAGTCAGAGAATATTTGTAAACCCGAGGGCCGGTCAATACAGAAAAGTAGGACGTTAAGCCCCATTTCAATAGTGTGCAATTACTCAGTGATTAGAACAATATCCAACGGTTTCTTAAATTTCTTAAAGCCCTTGGATAGCACTCTGATGGCGCATGCGACAGTGTCTTAGTCGGTACCGTAGTGGTAATTTGTTTTAGTGATTCTATATCTAATGTATGTATGTACGGAAGGACACCGGAGTATATCTAATTTGTGTATGTACAATTGGAAGAACACTAAAGTATATGTTTACCTGTAACAACATTTCAGCTGTAATGTTACAAACTGCAAAACTTAAATTAAAGTTCCAATTTCACTTTTTCTAAGAAAGTCAAAATATAATTATTTCTATGTTTTTTGCTCAAAAGGTTGTCAACTCACTATTATACGATCATGGACAAAATTTTGGGGGGGTTAGAAAGGGTGACACTGGTTGATTGAGGAAATAGTTACTCAATTACCTCCCTTGTTTTCCCATTCTTCTCCATGGACGGCCATCTTCAAACGTTTGAATTTGAAGTTGAAAATGATCTTTTTGCCAATTTCTCAACTGGCAATAGTGAATTATAGGATTAATAGGATTATTCTTTAACAAGGTAGGACTGTTTATAGGTTCAATCTATTTTGGGGCTTTATTTTAATAATTTTTAAAAATATAACTTAAAAAAATGCTATTGGAACTTTAAACAAAAGATATAACCAATTTTTCACTGTAATATCAACAACGTTTCGGCTACATATTTACAAATTGTTAAATTGTAATTATGGAATATAAACATAAATAAGATCCACTTGCGTAATGTTTCACCTGACAGCCGTCTAGTCGTTCGGATGGGACGAAAAACCTAAATCCCGTGTGCTCATTGGCGTGCTCGTAAAAGATCCCTTGGCAGTTAGAATTCGATATAAAAGTAGGCCGTAGCGCCGCTGCCCGGGCAAAATTTTCCTCATAGCACGAATAATCGGACGTTAAGCCCCATTTCATTTCATTTCATAATGTTTCAGCTGGAGCTTTACAAATTGTAAAAATCAAAATTGTAACATAAATGTAATCAATAAATGAAGATGGCGAAGCTTTAGGTTACGATAAAGCCCTAAGTCTACATACGATATAGAGGAGGCTTAGTTATGACAATATTACCAGGGTATATTTCTCTTCGGGCTTGTATTTCATTTTAACTTAACATTCTATTTCTTTTGTTCGTATCGGAAGGATTTTTGTGGCGAATGAGGGAGGCTGCAGTTGGTTTTATTTATTCGAAGGCAACTAAGCGGACCTCGGATCTCAATAGATCACGAGAGATGTAGGCTACGCCTGTATTCTGAAACAGGATGGAATATTCACTATTGACTTATGATAATGTAATTTTCTAGCAATCATCCGTGGGCCACAGAGAACCTAGGTCAAATTTCGACATTTCTGTCGACTCTAATCGCTAGTCAAACACCGCTAACTATCAGAAAATTAACTGAAAATGGAGCTGTATGAATGATGCTACGGGGAAATGGAGAATGGGTACACTATTGTCTCGTGCAATATCGTACTGGATATAAAATATCGGCGAAATAAATATTAACAAAATGTAGCCGCTGAAAGAAAGTATTAATTTCAAAGAGACGCTCCCTAGGTTGTAGATTGTCTATTATATTAAAGGGCCAATCTCCATTATATTTTTGAGAATAAAACTGCTTAATATTGTGTTGGAGGTCCTTAAAATCCCCAACCTTGTGGTCGAGCAACTAACTCAATATACGTGATACGTTTTCAAACAACGTAAACCAGTCAGTTCCCATCTGTAAATGGAGCTAGGTGGACCAAGCTGTATTATACGGTGTCTGAATAAAGGCAAACTTTTATTTTATAAAAATAACGTGTAGGTGAAATTTACCTTTAGTTATAAAATACCACACGTGGGTCATGCACTGTATATACCTCTAAAGGAACAGCAATAGGTTGTCAGGTCACCCAACGAAAAAATTGACCTGAAATCTTAAAAGTGTTACGTGTCCAAATGACGCAATATTTTGAGCTGAAATTGTGAGACACCATTCATCTATATTTCGGCGCTTAGATTTCAAACGTACACGGAATTTGATTTCTGATACTGTGTTAAAAACGGGATGGTCTCTTTAAGAGAGAATATACAGACAGATTATTAGCAAATGATATACCCTAAACTAAGAGTCTCTTATTTCATAGATTATGGGCAGATTTTATAATTTATTGTCTGGAAGTTGGAGTTCTTGCACTTAAAAATCGCTACATTTCTGAGAGCGTGTAGTGTTTTTGAAAAATTTGATATATCCGTACTCAGTCATGTGGGGGATTTCAGAGAGAAAGTGGGACCACATCACCTTTTTAATATGAATTGCTTAAAATGATATTAAAAGGGGACAGGTGTTAGGGTATGCGCAGCCCTACCGCAATTTTGCAGTTAAATTTCCCCCGCAAAAGCAGCATTATTTTGGTTCATCATGTGAGTTATTGAACCCTTTGGGTGAAAACGATCCAAACCTGGATAGGGAGGTGATGGGGCTGGAGAGCGAGGTGGGGGACGCAAGGGATCCATCCCATGAATTTGTCACTGCCCTGACTTTACATGGACAGGAGCTTTTTAAGATCTCTGAAGAGGTCAATAACACCATAGTGTAACTACGACTCGAGTTTCAAAATGAGTAGCCTCCCTTGGATTAAAGTCAGTTTAAGAGTGCATCATTACTGAAAAGAAACGAAACGGGTAGAACGTCACACTATGCAGCATCGATCAAGCTAATGATGGACATTACAGTTTTGTTATTATACGCCCACTTATAAGAAGTACGGAATCCATAAAATTTTATTATTAAATTATACATCTTCTTATAAGATGTAGTAAATCCATAAAGTTTTGTTTCAAAAGAAGTAAATCCATAATGTTTTGTTATCATAAATATTATACCTCTACTTGTAAGAAGTAGTAAATCCAAACAAAATGGGGGGTTGGGATGGCTTGCGGCTGTGTTATCGATCCCTGGTGTGAGCGTATGTGGCACTCCGGTTTCCTCCCACTGCTAAAAAAAACCCCTACGCGCAAGCGAATTATTGAAATAAAATTAAACTATTGTTTGTCCCGAAATGACCAAGTTTGTGTCGAGTGGACGTTAAACCCTATTTCTCTCTGTCTCCAAAATGTTTTGTTATTATGGGTGTTATGTTATACATCTACTACAAGGACATCACGTTTGCCCATTTAGCGATCCCAGTCCTTGGTTTCGTTTTAATAATGTCTTGTACACTGGTGAGTGGCAAATTATATTTACAGATCCAAGTATCTGGATTTTTTTGGAAAATCTCCAGTAAACACACAATGAATTTTGAATCTGGGCAAGAATCTAGATTCAAAATCAAATCAATCGAGCACACCTTAAATATCCTACTGCTTTATCAATAGCACTATTTAAGGAGTTTGGTTTGTGGATATTTACATTGGAAGTTTGGCTCTTGTAGTTTACTCAAGGCCTTCGATAGGCCGATTCTGGTCTACTTTTGGTTTGTTTACATTCAGTTCTTCGACATGATTTTGGTTTTAACTTGGTCCGTTTTATAGTCCCTAGATGTATACACTAGGTCAGAAATGACTCACATGGACTCCCATTATTGGCTTACTATTTCTGGTTTATTTTCTTTTTTTTTTAATTCCCGATCTTCGATCGATATTCAATTTTGATTTTCGATTCGTTTGTTTGGTTGATGACAAATTTTTAGATTTTTATTTTGTGCTTCGTTTGATTGATCTTGAAGCAATGAAAAAAAAACCGATTTGAATTAATAATAAGAGTTATTTGTCTGAACCAGGCGAAAAGCCAATTGCACTGACGTGTAGATGTTCTTGTTAAGTTTGCCATCATTTGCATATCCCTCGACAAGTTAAACAGTGGCGACGTGACAATGGCCAACTCGTCTCAATTTACGCCACATAGCATCCAAGATGTTGGACAAACGATTTCCGATAAGAGGTAAATTTCATTTGTCCGAAAACCTTAAATTCTCCGTGCTACATTTTTTCTTTGGCCAGAATTTTAACTGCTATATTTGTTTTGTCAATAAGGGGCTGCCATTGTATTTGTTTTCTTTAACTTGTCTGTGTTGAAAGATTTTAGCGAAAGTAAAAATTAAAACGTCGTTAGGCCTTGCGTCAACAAATTATGTGTGTTAAATAAAAAGCCGAGGAAAAAACAAACGAAAATCGAAATGTTAAAATAACTCGTCAATTTGAAGGAACATTTTTGAAAGTCTTTGCTAAATGGCCTCTTTTGTTGACCAGAGGAAGTCTTGACGCGTGGACGCTAACTGACCACGAGTGTCCACTTCTTGAGTCTCTAAATATTTCTCGTTTAAACAAAATGACCAGTGACACCTTCCAGCTATAAGTTGAACACGACCCTGCTAGATTTCTCTCTCTCTCTCTCTCTCTCTCTCTCTCTCTCTCTCTCTCTCTCTATGCTGATGTTTCCATGCCAGGTGGACGTGTATTTGCTAGTGTCGTGCATCTGGTTGGCTATGCTAACTCCTTCGGGAATGCTGGCTTATTTTGACTTTGTAGTACTTAACGGCCCTACCAACCGTCTCACTGAAAGGGGTGGTCAACGCGGCCCACATCTGGTAGACTGGTTCTTTAAGTTAACTTAACCAATTTAAGCTTCGTGACTTAAAGGGCCAGTCTGGCCACCCATGTGAGCGAGAATGTAGGATCATTGAATCTTTTTTGTAATTTTTGACACTGGATAGTGTTTTTGCTCTGGTATAGCTTAATATAGTCTTTGTAGATACCTGAACAGAGGGATTGAACTTTTAAAGTATTGTAGTTTGGTAGGAATTTATAATCTATCAAACGATGATAACAGTCTCATTAAAACACGGATCCTATTTCGTTTCGTTTTTTTTTATAGTTCAAAATTTCGTTTTACTAACCTTTACTACACTCGGATCTAGAAGAGTTGATATATAACCCGCGTTCTAGTTGATGTGAGGTATTAGCCAATGAAACGGTCTGCTGCACCGAGCTATTAGCTTGTGATGCACGAAACTGTGGATATCCTACTAGAAACATCAATGCTGATTCGTTAATTGAATGCCTGGCGTCATATGGTCAAAAGCCGCTCTGTGTCCCCTGACGCGACCCCTACTATAACTGGTCAGATCTTCATATAGTGTAGGTCATCGAAAGTATAAAAAAACGAAACGAAATATAGATCTGTATTTTAGTCATATTAATGAAGATCAGGGACTGTAATAATTAGATAAAGAAAAAAAATGACCCCAAAACCCCCCAACAGTATCATAAGCGGAAATGCGACACAAATAAATAGAAATTTACAACGTAATTATAATAATGATATTACAAAAACAAATTTAGATTATTAAACCAATAATTCATCCGGCGTCCTGCTATACCTTGACAGGTAGATCATAAATAATGGTTACCTATGACGTATAAGTCCATTTAGTTAATTTCTAACCACCGTGAAATTAAGTTAAGAAATTCAAGACAGTGCGACTGAAAAGATTTCATCAACTATTTAGCATTTTTATCTCCGATAAGACCATGTTAGTCTATTAAATTAGTTTAAGGGCCAACTGATTGACCTCTTCACTGACGAGGCACATTTTAAATAAAAAGTATACCCTTTCTCCCCAATGATGAGATAAGTCACTCCCTTTACCCTTATGTTGTCCTTCAACCTAATACGCCGATAGTTAAATTGGTTTCATCCCGAATTCGCGAACCCCGCCCCCCCCCCCCGCCCGCGACGCAGGGTGGTCGCGTTCTGGTAAGGAAAGGGCGTTGACAAATTTTCACTCCCTTCTATCTGTGCAAATACAGACAGTTTTTGGACTGATATTCACGTTTAAAATCCCCTGAACTAGGAACTCGAGAAATTAATAGGCTCAGCCAATCCATACATAGGCCTAATGTGGATAGTCGAGTGGTATCATAAGCCAAGGAGTGGGATCGCATGTGGGCTTACGCTACGCGTAAATGGATTATTGGAATAAAATGGAACCATGTTAGTCCCGAAATGACCTTGTTTGTGTCGAGTGGACAATACATTCTATTTCTCTCTCTCTAATGGGTGTAGATGCGTTGGGTGAGTGTTAAAACCCATTTCCTCTTCCCTTTTGTGTCTAAAACCGACACGATATTTCATCCATCCACCTTTTTAAAATTGCAATTTTCAGACACCAGACCTAAAATTGGTGTGGCACTAACCATAATCACTATAGACTTGATCAATTCACAGAATAAAATATTAGCCGCGATCATATCTTGAATATACTCTTGAATATTAGATATAATTTTAAATATTGCTTTTCGTCTAGACCAAACGTGCTTCACAGCACACAGACTTTTTATTTTTTATTATGGATATGAGCAATTAAAAATGAATAGAGACCTATTTAATACTTTAATACGCCATGTAGATATTCAGTTAATCTCTAATGGTAATATTCAATAAGATTCGTTTAGAAATCTCATATTTGTTCTATCTAGGGTAGTCAGAAAAGTTCCATTGGCTATAAGTATTAACTATGATATTTTTGTTTGGAATGTACGTGAAAAAGGGTAGAGGCGCCGGTCTAACTTCGTGGTGAGTGTCCTCAAGTTTCCTGCCTCCTACTGCTAAAGTCCCCTAGGCGCAAGCGATGTATTGAACTATATATGTTAGTCCCGAAATGACATAGTTTTTTTTTCAGAGTAGGTGTTAACCATCTCTCTCTCTTTCTCTCTCTCTCCCTCTCTCTTCATGTTATTATCCACCCCTGTGAATTTTTATAATATTTTTTATTATATAAATATATACTAGTATACTATATGTAAAGCCTAATTCCAAATTATCATTGAAATATGAGAATGTATAATCAGGCTTTATTTAATACTTATTGACTTATACAGATATATAGATATATTGATACATGATTTTATTTTATTCATTAGAATTATACTCCAGTATTGTTGTTGTACAAAACATTAAGGTGGTGCCCCAAAAACATTACCAATATGTGTATCACTGTTGCCTTTTGGCTTCTGTAATACCCCGGCTTCATTATAGCAGTTTGGACAGAATAGTGGGACGTTAAACAACATTTCAGTTCAATTCATTTCACTCCTTAAACATTAAGTCATACATGTCTCATCTTAATTGGGTGCGAGGAGGGTGTCTTTGAGTAAAGTGGTGTGGTTTCGATCCAACCAATGCTCATACGTGAGAAGGAGTAGGGTTGTCTGTCCAACCCCGTGGGCTATCACCGTGAAATTCGGTTTCCCCTACGAGCAAGCGAATTAGTGAAATAAATGTGTACCCCTCACCCGTGTCCCTGACTGCTCGTGTCGACTTGGTCTTCTTATACGGCTACTCGCTAATACAAACTATAAAGAATGCGCATGTTTATTTATTTTGTTAGGCTATTCCTGTTTTATTATCAACACGGGTTTTAACTTAAAATGGCTGCGTTTCGTAATAATGACGAGAACAATGTCAGAAGAATGAATACAGCTCATGAAAATGGTGAACAAACACTGAATTTACATGATAAAGGCAATAATATTGTATTTTGTGTTAAGTTCAATGGTCGAACAGCACAACACTGCGGTAGGCCATACACGCAGTAAAATACAAAACTGCGTTCAGGGAAATAGCAACGATTAGACCAGACAGGGTTAGTGAATATCAGTAGACTATTTCACCTGGTTGGAGGTATAGCGTTCAGAGTAACCCCGGTTATTTGTACCCGACTGAATATTATCACAGCTTACAAAGGGAGAGATAGACAAATGGGGTTTAGCGTCCACTCGACACAAACAAGGTCATTGTGGGAGTAACATATGGTTCAATTTTATTTCAGCAATTGTGTGTAGGCTACTTTAGCAGTGGGAGAAAACCCTCGAGGTTGGACAGACGATCTCTGTCCTTGTCACGGACAACCGTGGAATCGAAACCATGCCAGTTGACTCATTGGCAGACGTTATGATACAGCACACACGCGCAAACCCAAACCTCTTTCCTATAGGGAGGTGAAGGGCAATATCGTTCCTTACATGTATGACCTAGGTCGATTCTAAATAAAGATCCGAAAGTTGAGGTTAACCTTGGTAAAGTGGTTGACGATAATCTCCGAGAAATTATTTAACATAACCTCGGTGAAATGGTTGAAGGTAACCTCGGTGATATGGTTGAAGGTAACCTTGGCGAGATGGTTGAATGTAACCTCGGTGAAACGGTTGAAGGTTTCACGAAATTTTAACTAAAGTAAAATCCAAATTTTAGTAATTTGATTGGGTACTATTAGATTGATTTTATTGCTTAGCCAATCAAAATCAATGTATCTACTAAAATTTGGATTTTATTTTCAGTTTAAGACCTCGAGAACTTATTAGTTAAAATCAAAGAACCATAAGTAAAAACTCGACAACTTTCCGATGTTTTCTAGAAGGTAACTTCGGTTCAATGCTCGCCAGAAAAGTCAGTGACTAGACTGTTTATTTTGTATACCTATATATACTAGACTGTTACCTATATATACTAGACTATTACAATATACACTCGTATTAAAATACCTATATCCTTTAAAATCATTAAAACAATCATAGCTCTAAACACGTGTGTAGCACGATATCAAGACTAGCAATGGGGGTAGCGAGATATCAAGGCTTTTAAAGTAAAAGACAACAGTTCGCTAGAGAGCAGGTATCTTTAGCGGGGGTGGGGGAAAGAGAAAACCCACGTGGTTAGGGAGGCAACCCTACTCCTTGTCACGTACAATTCCTGGAATAGAAACCACAACACTCTCATTGATTAAAGTTATCAAAACTTTTAAAGTACAAGTTAACAGTTCGCTATAGAACTGGATCTTTAGCAGTGAGGACAGGAGAACCCAGAGAAAACCCATGTGGTTAGAGAGGCAACAATACTCCTTGTTGCGTAGAATGCCTGAAATAGAAATAATTTGGAAAGTCTACTTTCTATCGCTGTAGTGTGTTCAAATCTTATTTGATTGTCACGGAGTCCCCGGTTTCCTCCAACCGCTAAAAGACCCCTACGCGCAAGCGAATTATTGAAATAAAAATAAACCATATGTTAGTCCCGAAATGACATAGTTTGTCTTGATTGGACGCCCCCCCCCCTCTTTTTGAACAACCAGTATGCTTTATATTAATTCCCTGGTGGTGTTGTCCCTTTAAGGAAACTATATTTTGATGAATGGCATAAGGTCAGTGTCAAAATTGAGCTCAATAATCGAGACAGGTAAAGCCGTCAATCAAGGACTCTCGATCTACAGGTAAATGCGAATTGTACACCTGCGCTCACGCCGAATAAAACAGAAGCAATGTTTAAGTCGCGAACCTAGCAACAAACGTATTCGCCGTCTTTGTATGTTTTAAGACGCAGGTGGTTCGATTGGATTCTCGAATCGGATTGTCATACTCTAACATTTAAATTCCCTTACAGAGGCCAAAATATTCAGGTGTTCAGGCAGGCCATTTTCGTTCACTCCTAATCACGATATCACAATAGTATTGGTCATATCTAAATACTAGATATCGTACAACTTTAACATATGTTACAATAAACACATTGATCAAACAGAAATTCATAAATAAAATTATGAAAGGGTAAAATTTTTAAGCTTACAAGCTAATTTTGGAATAAATTAAATAATGTTTCCTCACGGAAAATAGTTCCAATTGGAAATTCTAGGAGGTTTAATCAATGTTTTGGGGAATAATCAAATAATTCTTCCTCACGGAAAATAGTTCCAATAGGCAATTCCAGGAGGTTTGCACATGTCCTGGAGAACTTCTCTGATAGGCATTTTGTAATTTAACATAAATCCAGTAATAAGGTATACATAAAATTGTAATTTAACATAAATCCATAAATTGTGTATACAAAAGATTGTAATTTAACATGAATCTAGTAATTGAGTATACATAAATTGTAATATAACATAAATCCAGTAATTGTGTATACATAAACTTGCAATTTAACATGGGTATACATAAATCCAGTAATTGGGTGTACATACGATTGTAATTTAACACGAATCTAGTAATTGAGTATACATAAAATTGTAATTCAACATAAATCCAGTCATTGTGTATAAACAAAAGTGCAATTGAACATGAATCTAGTAATTGAGTATACACAAATTTGTAATTCAATATAAATCCAAGAATTGTGTATACATAAAATTGTAATTGATCATCAATCCAGGATTTGTGTATACATAAAATTCTAATTTAACATAAATAATTACTTATACATTAAATTGTAATAAATCCAGCATTTTCTGTATACATAAAATTCTAATTTAACATAAATACAGTAATTGCTTATACATTAAATTGTAATTTAATCCAGTAGTTGTGTACATATATAATTGTACCTTGTGTTAATGTGCTTATGGTAATATGGAATTATTGCAATAAAATTGAACCATCTGTAAGTCCTGAAATGACCTAGTTTCTCTCTCTCTCTCTCTCACTCTCTCTCTCTCCACCGAAAATCGTCCTGTAAATAAACTTCATAAATCATCTTACTGCATATTTTCAGATTACGACGTCTTCCTTCACTGATTTCAGATTATGGTCATTCCAAAATATAAATAAATTAATTTTCAAGTAGAATTCTTAGTCTGTGCATTGTTGAAAAAGATTAAGGCATTATTGAAGTAATTAAAGTGTAGCGATGGCCCTTTGTCCGCCATTGTCCTTCAAATACTACAGTCAAGTCCTTTAGACAGGGGATAAAATATAACCTCTTATAGACAACATTATTTGATTAAAAGACCCTTAGTTTTGAATGTGACCCCTTTACAAAAGGCCCCTCTCTACACTAAAAAGGTCATCGAGACGTTTGTATTGTAACACTGAGTAGGTGTCAAGGAGAAATTTGGCAGAATTTAAACTAAAAGAGTGACAATATTGTCGTAGGTCTGTTGATGTTGAATTTTGCATAAGAATACAATAATCTGGAAGTTATATACTAGGCAATAGGAATAATATTGACCATGTTGTACATTGGTATTGACAATCACCGTCCAGAATATCTTGCTATCTAAAGAGTTAATGTTTATCTGTTAGATAACGCAAGGGATATTTTACGGACGGTTACAACATAATTTCTAGCTTTCTAAACAGTTGTGTGTGTATCTGTAGGATAGCTGACAGGGGTGGGGTATGTTTTGGGGACGGTTACTACATAATTTCTAGCTTTCTAAACATGCTGTGTATAACTGTTTCAGGGGGAAGGAGTACTTTTCGGGACGGTTATTATGGTTTCTAGCTTTGAAAAGAGTTTATGTGTATCAGTAAGATAACGCGGGGGGGGGGGGGTTGGAACGGTTGCCACATAATGACTAGCTTTCTAAACAGTTTTATGTGAATCTGTAGGATAACGATGGCGGGGCGAGGGGATATTTGTCTGGCTAGTTGCGACAGAATATCTAGCTTTCTAAACAGTCTGCTTCTGCATGGGGTGGTGTCGGAGGAGTAGAGTATATTTTCGGGCTGGTTGCGTTTGGAGATTGAGAATTCCTCCAAACGCCGAGTGAGATAACACAGGTGCCTTCTAATGGAGTTGAAAATGGTGTGTTGAACAATGTTTGTTTAAGGCCTAAAACTGTTTTAGGCCTAAAACTATACTTTAAATACATGTACTTGTCTTGTGGGCCTACATGTAGGGCCCATCTTGAACAATATTAATTCCTGCACTTTATATTCATTTCAGTAATGACGTCCTACTACTATTATATTCATTTTTATTTGCTTATATTTCGTAAACGGTGAGAAAAAATCGAGCAATGTCATTCATTAACAATGCCATGTTAATGATTAATGTAAAACTCTTACTGGGTCAGAATAATAACAAAGGCAAATCGTATTTCCGGAATAGGAGATTACTATTAATGTCTGTTTAAAATATGTCTTATACATGGATAAAGCCGAGACCTGTCCTCCATTCTATAGCTCATGTCACTGTGTTTGCTGAGATTTACATATGATTACAACCTCTTCCAACAGTTAGTTAGAACGTATTCTTATTCTACAATGACATGCTGTCACGTCTGTCGTTCGATCATACATGTGTTGTCCTTCCTTCCGGCCGAAAACGTCACTACACAGATACGTCATATTATATGCACAAAATCGTCACTATATTATGTACACAGATACGTCACTATGTAAAGTACACAAATCCATCCCCTGATTCTGTAATGGTTGTTAATAAGGTGTCAAATGCTGTTTGATCGAACAACACCTGCGAGATAAACTTCTGGAAAAGTAAAGAACAGATTCACACTTTGTGGTGATAACTTTGATATATACTAGATATGAAAACATTGTCTTTAGCGACTCACGCGTTTTCGTAGTTAATAAACAATTCATGGAAAACTCGCTAAATAATTATTTGGTAATGGAGTTTAGAGAAAGAGAGAGATATTGGGTTTAACGTCCACTCTAGACACAAACTAGATCATTTTGGAACTGACATATAGTTCAACTTCATTTCGAGCTTAGGTGGATCTGGAGAACATACGACCCTACTCCTTGTCACATACAAATGTGGAGTCGAAACCGAACAATCTTGACTCGCATCGAGTAGGCTATTTCTCCTTTTGAGAAATGAACCGCAAAAGTGGAAGATTTTAACAATAAAAAAACTGGAAATTTTACTTCATTTATTTGAAGCAACAGGGACATTCTCTGAGAATTGGTTGTTTGAGTTTCCAAGGAAACCAAGATGTTTCCACGCGGCATATATTGGGATATAGAAAGATTACGGGTAACTATTGTATGTCGATAAAATTTGATTACGGAAAATCTTAATTTTTAGGCGGTCAATCAAGTCACTATGTGTTTGTCTGTAATTATAAAGCAAATGTTCAACGGTGGTCTTTTCATTATTGTCTACGATATCACTCAGAAACAAACGCAAGTTGTTGAAGACATTTATAGAGTCCGGCCGTTGTCTTTCGGAAGGTATTTCTGGGAGTTCGATATTTTGGGGTGGACATATTTTCACTTGGCAAAATACGAGTAGTCACTGGCGAACTGACCTCTAATGAAACGAAGAGATGCTTAAGAACAATGTGGAGTTAGTTAAATTTGTTCTAATAACTGGACACACTGCATGACCGTCCCATTAGCCCAATTGGTGCAAAAAAGTAGGATGCTAAACCCCAATTCATTTCATTTTTAATACTTGAATAATAACAGAATTAGGTAACAAAATGGCAACAGTTGGTCAGTCATCTCTGGTAGCCATTGACGAACTGACCTGTGATGGTTCAAGAACAACCGTGAGTTAGTTGAACCTGCTCTAATACCTGGATAATAAGGGGATTAGAATGGACGGGGTTTACATCCTCGTGTTAAACTTCATACTAACACCGTTACCGTGTCCGCTGGTTGTACACCGTACGGACGTGATCGTAACAATTGATCTGGTCGGTCATTTACAACACGAACAGGTTCATTCAATGTTCCGCCAGACAATATATATAGTTCGAATTAGTCTGTATTAACCAGACTAATTCAATACTCTAAAAATTATATATCGATAGTTCAGATTAGCCTGTATTAACCAGACGTATTCAATAATATGCATACAATATTATATATAGTTTAAATTAGCTTGTATTAACCAGACTTATTCAATGTTCTAAAAACGATATATAGTTCAAATTAGCCTATATTAACTAGGCTCGTCCAATGTTCTGAAAATAATATATATGTATTGTTCAAATAAGCCTCTTTTAACCAGACTGATTCAATTCAAATTAGTCCGCATTAATCTGACTCAAATACACCCGTCAGAAAATATGAGGAATTGCTAGCAGACAGACTGTCACAAACATTACGGATCGGGGTTTCTCTCGGAATTAAGTTGCCAATGGAAATTGGGAAAAGTTTTGTTTTCATGTAAAATTACAAGGGAACTAGAAAGATAGGCGGGGGCAATTAGAATACTATATCTGGCAATTATTTTCAACACTCTAATTTATCCGAACTTTCGCCCGGGTCTCCAAGGTCCGTACAATATACGTAATGGTAGCTGTCCACAGATTCTTTTATATAGCCACGGAAGATCATAAAATAAATTAATTATCCTGGGTGACAATGGGAAGGTAAGTCGCCCCAACACCCTCGTCAATGTTAACAAAAGCAGTTCCACATTAGAAACATTATGGTCTACTTTCAATTTTAGCCTTTATTGCAATTAATGATTATCCCACCCCTACTTTACTACGTCATGTATAGGTGATGTTAACGTCATCAATAGTGTACTAAAGTATTCAGGTAATTAGATGTAGTGTATATATGGTAGATAAGAGGGGTGCTCGTGATAAGATAGAGTATTTAACAGATGTCTGTGACGTTTATTATCCCCTCGGTTCCCTTTTATGATGTTCCTCTATCAGCTGAGCGATAATAGTAATATGTAATACTATTAGCATTTACTTTATCCTCCCTCGGTTTCTTTATGCGCCGAAATTCTCTTCTAAAATAGCATTTACTTTACACCCCCCCCCTCCTTTTCCATTAAGTACTGGAATTCTCTTATGGAATAGAATTTACTTTATCCTCTCTCGCTTTCTTGAAACGCCGGAATTCTCTTCTAGAATCCATTAAAAGCCACTATCCCACCAAAATTCGCCGTAACTTATGCTGCAAACGCCACTATCCGGACAAAAAGGACGTAATTTATACTGCAAACGCACCCATGTTTGTCTCAAAATGATCATATGTATTTTGTATTAAACCCAATTTTTTCTTTGTTGATATTTCATCATCGAGGTTCAAATTTTAATGATCCCAGTACAAGGCACTAAAATATTTTTGAAATGTTTTTATTTTAAAGCGTGAATACAACCGTATTGTTAACCACAATCCAAATCTTTCTGGGTGACAAACAGGAATATATTTATACATCAATCTTGTAATTCAGTCGTCGTTTATTTTGTAAATAACCCTCCATTTAATTTTCATTTTTGAAGTAGAACCCCGTCTTCTTTTATTTCTTTTGTAACTCAAATATTTTAATTGTCACAATTTCTTTTGCAACTCAAATATTTTAATTGTCACATTTTAAAGCAGTTCCGTTTAGAAAATATAAATTATGCAATTCATTCAAAGACATTAGAAACTATAGAAAAAGCGAGCGTTACAGAACCGCCCAAATCACTTATAAACTCACAAAGCGTTTACAGAAAGCATAATAAACATAAATGCTTACAAAAAAATTTATTCGTTCTTTTCATCCGCGTTGACCTAAGTCGTAGACCACCGCGATTCTGTTCAAGTTGGGTTATACAGAGATATAGCCCTTGAAGAGGCGTACTTGAACACAAGCAATGAGGCAACCATCTCGAGCAACCCTTCAGATTATAAAAGTTAAATGAAGCGAGAGGGTTGTGTGTTAGGCGGTATTCATCGACATGGTTAGCTTATTTTGATCTCCTAAGTGTCTAATAGCTCGACAGTAGATGGATTTTCCATCAAAACTTCATCTCAACTCATTCTGTGTAATGACTCGTGAAAACGACTTAAAAACAATTTTATTCTTTTCTAGATAAGATTACAATTAAAGTTATGTACCCAAATTCTCTGCTTCAGCGCCTTTAGTTAACGAGATGAATTAAGCTACGAATTGGCTCCCCTGTACGCATCCCTCCATAGCTGCGTTTTCTAAAGATCATAATATAGCCAATTGAGAGTGGAATGGCGTCGTGTGACTTGTATTTTCGTATTTCTACTTCACACAAGAGGCTTACTGATGTTAGAAAATAAAATCAAAAAGGCAACAAAAAAAAATCTCATTTCTTGGGTTTAAGAATGGCAGCGTATTTCATAACAGACAACTTGACAAGAAACAAATTCTAAACACCAAAACGTAGCGACGAACAATACATCTTAAAAGTTGAACAAAATTTTTCAAACTCTAATGAAAATACTGACTTTCTATCGCTCGTGCCGCTTCATTCATATTTCAGAAAGAGAATAATAATCGCAATATAATTTGACTTGTGAGCATGGCTACATTCTATAGCCACGCCCCGTTGTCATCGGGTCAACCCTCAACGCAACGATCAACCAATCAGAAGAGAGATCCATGACATCCGTTACATTTGATTGATTGATGATGCGATTGTAATGGCTGTCGCAGATTGACAAACACTATTGCTCTCTGCAGATCAGTAAAGACATTAAAATTTAAGAAAAGGCAGAAAAAGACGAAGGATTTTTTTTTCAAATTGAAGACAAGAGCTTCTACATATCGAGGGTTTTAGAACGTGAGGTTGTCGTGAAGCGAGGAAGGAGGGTGTCTGTGATATCGACGTTCGAAACGTCACGTGCTGAAGATTACGGCTCTTCGATTAGAATTAATTATAGGAGACGATCGGAAAGTTGCCGAGGGGCTGAGCAATGTTTTCTTAAGTTCATCTTTAGTTTAACTAACGATCACGTAGTACTTTGTGTTGCTGTATTTAGTAAAGTTTGGATATCAAACAAGGGGAGCTACTCATATATTGGAATTATTTATATCAGTCGATCGGAACGTGAAACCTGTTCGTAATACGCTAACGTATATACATAGTATCGTAACATATCGTATACACAGTGTGTGCTAGCCTACCTTTTATTATTACCGCGACTCGAGTTCTTTTGGATTTCAAATCTCAGTGACTGACATACACAGTTTTATGTTTCGACCTTAATCTGTTTGTGTAGAAGGGATTAAGAACACAGGTATAGTTATTATTATTACATTGTAGAGAGGGGCTGTCATATTTTGATGTGTAAATGTACAAGATGAACAAAATACTACAATGTGTAGGACATTTTTTCTGCTTGTCAAATTCTATGTGGTTGTATGTCATTATTCATATCGATGGCGTAGCGACTTAACTCACCGTCGAAACAGCTGAAAATAATTCATAATAGAAGGGCGTTGATGTGTATTTGTTATGTTCACGGATCGGTTTAGATCACTATTTGATCAGATCTTAGAAAATTTTAAAATTTGATAATAAAGGATAAGCGGTTATCTATCTATTTATTTACTTATTTTCATGTTGTTTAACAAATATTTTTATAAATTCATTATTATCCCCAAAACGTTGTCTTTATTGTTAACGTTAGATGCCTGACATCATTAGCCTTGCCGAAAAGTAGGATGTTAAACCCCATTTTATTTTATGTATGTGATATATTCTCATAGTTCTAGGTTTATCATTATCGAAGATGCACTTTTAAAATTAAACAGATTATGAATTTCGAATGGCATGTTTTCTGTTTTGTTGCTTTTGGGAATGATGATGTCTTTTTAAAATAATTTCAATAAGGTCATTTCTATTATTAACTTGCCATATATATAAACAATATTTTACTTCGAGTACCACATGGGTATATATTATAATACCAATAAAATAAACATGAAAACATGCCGAAGCTCATATAAATTCGTCTCCATTATGACATGTTTTCAGTTTTATTTGTGTTGGTATTATTATTAACCGTAGGGATTTTGTTGTCTTTAAAATAAGGATTTTAACCAAATGTTATTAAAAAATGTCGTCCATATATTAATCACCGTTTGTTACTGCGTCGGCTTTGTTAATCGCCCGTCTTAATTGGCCAAATCGACGCAGAAAAAAGTAGAACGCTAAACCCTAATTCATTTCATTTATCAATAGCATTGTGGTATACACCGAATCTACACAGGAACTACTAAAAATAGAGTTTGCTGATTTTATTCGCGATTCTTTAATTTTAATCCAAATATCGCAATAATAATAATGTTCATAATTGCAATAAAATGAAAAGGATGAAATATTCTGAGTATCAAAATCAGTGAAGTGGCGCGTGAGAACTCATGGTTGTAATCCCGCCAAATTGATAACAGCTTATATCATTTTGTTTGTGTGGTGAAACATTGTTTGTTGCTTTCGATATATATATATATAAAATAATGGGTGGATTGTGATTGAATTTTTCTTGGTCACAGATCGATGTTTTTTTATTTTTTTTAATTTGTTGATAAAGAAATATAAATCTTTCGTAATTAACCAATAACATAATCAACAAACGGGCTTAGAATATGAATAAATTCATTAATAATCCCAATATTGCTTTGCCTACCTTTGAAAATAGTATCATAATATTTGATCTTATATTTCAAACATTGTTGTGGTCTTATCAGCCTCCCCCTCTCACTTTTTGTTTCTTAACTCACGTTAATACCAATTGCAATATCTTGCTACAAGCGCTGAAGGTGAAACATGCAATGACAAACTAGTCAATAATTTTTTCTAACATTATGCTATCAGACGAAGTTATTGTATTTTAATTCTTGTAGGACGTTAAACCCCATTTTGCTTCAATCAGCTAATTTTTTTGGTTTGAATAATCAGCTCATTAATTCTTGTAGTCTGTCAGAAAAGTAGGACGTTAAACCCCATTTGATGTCATTGACTGTTAGGCCTAGACTAAAAATATTTTTATGACCTTGTCTTTATAACCCGTTATGGGTTGTTTATTACACTAATACCACAATATAAATAAATCTATATTTGTTTCTAGTGGGATAGTGGTAATAGGGATAATAAATCAACACTTTATATCGTAAATTTCTTGATTTCTTTAATACAAGTTAGAAATATTAATGAATATCACTCAATAATCAATTGAAGTATAATAATATAGATGTACTTTAAATTGGAACAGTATGATAACAAATGGCCACCTTTTATCGTTTATTTCTTGATTTCTTTGATATACATCAAGAATATTAATACATATGACTCAAGAATTAATTGAAGTTTATTATAATGTATAGATGCACTTTCAATAGGAACATTATGATAAAAAAAATCAAAATTTTTGTCGTAAATTTCTTCATTCCTTTCTTATAGGTTAAGAATATTAATAAATATGACTCAATAATGAATTGAAGTATAATATGTATAGATGCACTTTTAATAGGAACAGTATGATAATAAATCAACACGTTTTATCGTACATTTCTTGATTTCTTTGATATAGCTTAAGAATAGTAATAAATATCGCACAACAATTAATTGAAGTATATTATAATGTAATAGATGCGCCATCAATAGGATTTGAGAATACAGAATTAACAGAATTGTTAAAATGTAAACCTTTTCATTAAAACTATATAAATATTAAATATAGTGTTTATTACAATAAATGTTACGTTTATAATAACCAATGTTTACCAAAAAAGGTATTACTTTCATTAAAAAACAGATGTTGTTTTCATTTTAATATATCACATTGAAAACAACAAGCAAAGTATGTCCGAAATCCAAGTACTGGTTGAGTTAGAGTAAAGCTTGTTGAACAGC
Source organism: Patella caerulea (assembly GCA_036850965.1). Taxonomy (NCBI): domain Eukaryota; kingdom Metazoa; phylum Mollusca; class Gastropoda; family Patellidae; genus Patella; species Patella caerulea. The sequence continues at coordinate 30,747,279 of JAZGQO010000015.1, read as the reverse complement.
CGGTCGATAAATTCGCTGAAAAACCATACAATTAAAAATCAAATCGAATATATCTCAGCGGACTCCCAGTGTTGTTCCAAATTTTGAATTTAATTTGATTTTAACACTTATCCTGGATGAAATAAAATAATCAAAAATTAAGATTTTTATCAACCGGGTGCCCCTTTAAATGATACATGTCTGTATTTATTCTATTGAGAATAATAAGAGAATTATTTCATCTAAATTATATCATCAAAATGTCTCTTGTCGACTGAATATACTGACATAAAGAGAGGGTGGGGTGTGGTACTAAAATAAGTATTCAATGGGATATAGATATTATACTATTAATAGAAATATTTGAGATATATAACACACAATAAGGCACAGAAACAAAACCTAATGTGTGAGATACGTTGCAAACAATAACAAGCCCGGAAACAAAACTGAAAATACATTATTTCGAGATATGCTACAAACAATATTAGGTTCCAAATGTGAGATATAATATTAGGTCCAAAAACAAACTTAAAATACATAACTTGGGATATATTAAATACAATATTAAGTCCAAAACGTCAAGATATTCAAAACCAAATATTAGGTTCAAAATGTGAGATATGTTAACACAAGATTGGGTCCAGAAACAAAACTGAAGATAAATTAAAAGCAATATTATTTAACATATGTAGCACACGCACAATATCAGGACCAAAAACGAAAGTGAAAATAATACAATATTAAAAAACATCTATGGAATGAGTGCAGACGGACCGCACTACATGTCAACAAAACACAAACCAAAAACCTGCGTACAAGACACACAAACCTTTAAGTCACAAACATCATACGTCATGAGTGGAGCCTGTATCATTAGAAGCCCGGGACTGTACAGTGCGGTGGACGCCCATGGCTCACCTCCCGGATTCATTTACTTGGTTTGATATTTGTTGTCTATTGCTTACAATGAATGTGTGGTTTGTGTCATGTCCGCATGTTTGTATTTTCGGTTTGGTTTGGGTGCAGTACTGTCCAATTGTACTTACTCCTTGATACAATAAAGTGAATGGATCCAGATACTAAAAATAGATAATATCGAGATATATAACACATAATATTAGATCCAGTGACCAAGAATCAAAACTGAAAATACAATATCAAGTTTTCCCGTGGAATAACATTTTAAAAACGTATGGAGAATATGTTAATATTTATAACACGGAATACTAGACCCAGTTTCCCAGAAACAACACTGAAAATATGATATCTAATCTTCCGGTGGGATGAAACATTTTAGAAATATATTTGTATGATTTCAAACATATTGATAGAGGAATACATGCCATTAAACAATACTACAAATACAATATTGAACACAAATCAAGCAGCGGGATAAAATTGGTAAACGATCACCACAAATCATAGATATTTTTATTATATGTAACTTGTTGAATGGTCGTGGAAGTGTTATCTAGTTTTTGAAACTGTTGTCTCTTTTCATGTATTCGAGATAACATTATAGTATTAATTTATTCTAATCTTTATTCTAAACGATATTGAATTGCATCAGATTAGAAATGATTTCCGTTGGTCGATGATCTCCGGGGAAACCCAGCAGTTTCATTTCAGCTGAACATATTCCAAATTTCCCAGAATCTTATAAACCAATTCTATGCTAGTTAAAGTCGTGCCGTAGTGAAATATCAAAAGTTATATTTTAATATCGGATTGGACAGAAATATTGTGTAATATTTTAATTCTAAAATATTGATATTTATAATCGGTCGTGAAACGTTGACTTGAACCGTTAAATATGAGAAATTTGAAATCTGTGAATATTAGTGATTGACAGCATAATTGTGCCAGCTGTGTGAACTCTTCGAATAAAAGATTGGTATCAGGTGTTCTTTTAAATAAGTAAAGCATGGCGTCCTATACGGCTTGAAATAATCCAAACCGACTCGTTGTTCATTATACCATGGCGACATTACGTAGTCTAAAAATAAACATGGCGGCTAGCATGTTTTATATCGAAGTAAACGAGAGAAGGGGAATTTATGTCATTAGAAACAACAGAGAAAATATCCAAAATCAATATTTTCTTTTTAATAAAATAGTGCCATATTTCCCCCAACGATATCATATATTTTTACTGTATTATTAGAGTTTTGTTTAAATTGAAAAAGCTAAGCTTATAAAACGACCTACACAAATAAATTTCGTCTCGTTCTTAATTAATTATTAAATGATGGGAAATAAATTGGCTGTTCTGAAATGAAATCAAAATATGGGTTATATTTATTCGTTAATTTGTATTATGCATATAACAGAAAATAGTCGAAATCGTTTTATTATTTTGTTATATTTTAAGCATAAATCGACAAACAAAATACAGTTTTGTCACGAAAAGATATTAGCAGAGCAATCTAGGTTTAATACAAGGTGATATCGCTACTGTCAGCTGTAAGCCAAAGAATGATTCACGAAAAAGGTGGCGCAACAAACGGGCGACTAAACATAATTGTTATGCCATTATTTAATCAGGAATAAAGCTTTGAAATTTTATAATTTTTAAACATGTTGAATACAAAACGAAGCATACGCCCAAAGTTTAGAAAAACAAATTGATTATTTTAATTAGTCGAGAGTATTTATACACTTCCGACCTGTATTCGGACGAATAAATTAGCATATTATTGAAGTTATTAAACAGCGGGGATGCCTTTTGATGTAAATATCAAAATTAATGATGTTGTATTGTAGCACTTTGAAATTCTGGATGATGCTATAAAAAACACCACACAACCCAAAAATTTAAAAAATAAATTGTATTGGGGTGTCGTTTACGAGGCAGGATATTATATAAAGGGTAACCGACGTATTTTGTTTAGAGTATTCAGCACGAACTATTTTTTTGTCTTTATTAACCCAGTCGGTGTAGAAAAGTAGGATGCTAAACCCCATTCCCCCATTTCAGAAACAAAATTATTGGTGTACCTTTGTATCATTTAACAACCGTGTTTTGAATTTGAATAAATCATGATAAAGTGTAAAATTATATGGCTGTCGTTCACAAGGCAGACCGTGCTGTATATCCCTGTTGACATCGATTACCTGCGCATGTCTGTCAACTCACGTGCTTAAAACAATTTGATGGACATTTTGTATCCTTTGTAGACTTCGTGATTAAAACTTAAAAATCAATAAAATCATTTAAAATTCAATTTATTTTATAATCTTTGTAAAGTATATAGAGATATTTAGAAGTATGTATGTAGCTAATCTGTGCATCGAGAAAGCTTAAACATGAAGTAAATCAATTTCAGCTACTTTTGAGTTATATGACGTCAGATTTAAACATACAATAAACGGATATCCGGTGACGTCGTCAAAATGGTCGAAATATTTCGAAAGTTCAAAGTGATTATTTCAATATTTATAAAATAAAAATAAACAAAAACAAAAATGATATTAAATTTCCATAAATTTGACATAAATTGGTACCTGGAAAGGTTAGGGGAAAGAATAGAATTATTTATTCCTCCGAAGTAAGCAGCCGGAAATGACTTTTAAAATATCATCGATATTTCGAGTATTTTTATACATAATTGTTTCTTTATTCCAAACACGTGATACGAATTTTGGTTTGTATTTATAATCTATTCAACGGTCAATTTCTTTTATTTTTCAGATCCGAAGCAGGGGGCGGGGAAAGTGGATCCCCCGATACTGATTCGAATTTCGCTGAAAAACATGAAAGGTATTTATAGCATTTATTAAAAACTGAACTTCAATATTTTTAAAAAAAAGCTTTTGAACACATTAACTCACTTCACATCAGTTTAAAATTATCAAATTTGTGCTTTAAAGTTCATTCACATACAACAGCTCTGGTTATGATAACCATATTTTGTTGTTGAATGAAGATGTATATAGTTTAGGGTTTGATTTGGAAATTCAGATTAACCAGACGTCTTTGTTACGAGTTTGTTATAAACAGTGTGCCTGTAACGTCCAGGGAAATCCATGGACTATTGTAATATTTGGTCTTTAAATGCTTACTGGTATTTGATACTTGTTCGTTATAACGGGAATTGTTTGCAACGTCAAACGGGTTTGTTCTAAACAGTTTGCCTGTAACGCACAGGGAAATCCATGGAATATTGTGATATTTGGTCTTTATACTAACTGGTCTTTGATACTAGTTTGTTAAAACGGGTATTTCTGCAACGTTAAACGAAGTCCATGGACTATTGCGCATTTTGGCCTTTTATATGAGTTCGTTATATACGGTTTGCCTGCCTCGTCAAGCGAGCTAGTTTGACTGTAAAGTCAAAGGAAATCCGTGGACTATTGTAATATTTAGCCTTTTATACGGGTTCGTTATATATATGGTTTGATTGCAATGCCAAACGAACTATTTCGGTATTTGATAGGAGTTTGTTATATACAGAAGTTCCCCACAACGTCAACCCAAGTCCAGGGATTGTTACATTATTATGGTCCATTGGATTCTAGATTAGGTGGTTCATTATTCTATTACTCTTGAAGACATCAACATAGTATTTAATCGTGTGCGGTTTTATGTTTTGTTGTGTTTATGTCATGGATAGATTTTCACTTAAACTCTATTTTCAAGTTTTGTTTATGGATAGGCTATACTCTATAATAGACTAGTATATTTCAACAAATATGGTCGATTTAATCTCCATTAGAAGATAACACATGGTCCAGTTCTCATCGTGTAGATATCGAATATGTATACATGGAGTAAAGGGAGAGAGAGAGAGAGAGAGAGAGAGAGAGGGGAGGGGGAAGGAGAGAGATACAGGGGGGGGGGCGAACAAGGTTATTTTGGGATTAGCATCCATATTTCAATAATTCGCCTGGGTGTGTGTGATTCTTTGGCTGAGGGGGGGGGGGGGTCCATTGGAGGCCACAAGGTTATGCAGGCAACTCAACTTCCTGTCACGTACAAGCCTGGGTCGTTAAACCCCATTGCTATTCTGTTTTTGTCTGATGGAGGTGTTAAGAGCGTCCATCTGATATCACTGCATATCTGAAGGGTTCAAATGGTTAACAAATTTTTGATACAGTTTTGCATTTGAAAATTGGCTACTAAAGTGTGTTTTTAATAAAAAAAAAAGCATAGCCTACAACTGGTGTAAGAAAGCATAGCTTGACCGACTTCCGCAATAAATAATCTCCGCGAACATGTGGTATTTTTAACTGCTATTAGACTGTTCTCTATTAGAATTACAATATGATGCCCGTATAATATTTACAAGCGATGAATCTCCCAGGGCATGTTGATTTATGCTAATCTAAAAACCATTGTTGATAATAACGGGATTAATTTTCATACATTCTCCAGCGCCGTGTTATTATAGTATTTTTTAGCGCGAGATTATGTTCAAGTCTATATAAATAATAACCAGTCATTTATATAAGCCCATATTCGATTATAGAAGTGTAGAGTTTTGTATGTTGAAATATTACAACATTTCCTTTTAATGGAACATGGTAAATATCAAATAAATCTAATAACATACCAAATTCTGTAAAATAAATGAATAACAAACGAAATATCTATTGGATATTGTTCATGAAACGATATTTCACTAAACCAACAATTGAAATACATTGTTATGATTGTGGTTGTCTAAATTTATCATTTAGAACCAACTCTTCTATTAATCACTGCACTGGATAATCAAGTTGTTGCACAGACGCAAATGACCTGATGTACCAGACTATAGAAACCAATCTAGATTTTTTGAATTGAAGTTTCTAGATTATATAATTGTAGCTTCTAGATTATATAGATATTAATTTTTAGAGTTTATAAATTGTAGTTTCTAGAATTTATAAATTTTAGTTTCTAGAATTTATAAATGGTAGTTTCTAGAATTTATTAATTGTAGTTTCTAGAATTTATAAACTGTAGTCTCTAGAAGATTGCAATTTCTAGATTTTATGAATTGTCATTTCTAGATTTTATGAGTAGGAATTTCTAGATATTATAATTGTAGTTTTTAGATTTAAAAAAAACCCTGTTAGTTTCTCGATTTAATAAAATGTCACATCTAGAATTTATAGTTTCTTGATTTTATTAATTCTAGTTTCTAGTTTTTGTAATTATAGTTTCTAGATTTCATAAATTGTAATTTCTAAGTTTTATAAATTGTAATTTCTAAGTTTTATGAATTGTAATTTCTAAGTTTTATAAATTGTAATTGTTGGGATTTATAAATTGTAATTATTTAATTTATAACTTTGCTTAACATTAAACGATGCGTGTATGGAAAGGAAATAACTGCTAAAAGCGTTTAAAACCGTGCCTATCTACTTACACATTATGACGAGATGCCGGGAAGCAATAAATTAAATCTTAGAATCATTTTAATATAAAAATGTCAATATTTTCTCTGTTTAGGTTTTTCCCTCAATAAGGAGTTAAGTACATTAAATACGATCATTTTCACTGGATGTTTGTAGTCTTGTAAAACATGTGTTGGACATTAGACCTTGACACAATAGTATTAGAGTGGGATTATTTTGGTCCCAGATTGACGCATAAAGAAAATCTATAAAAATAGGGCCAACCTCAAAGACCAACCGCCGAATCAGTCGATATATATTATATTCTTAAGAAGAAATAGAGTAAAGATTTTTTTTTAAAATTAGGGTCTATAAAGTACAGGTGAGCCCTAGTTATCTTAATGCCATTCAGTTATAAATGATCCGAGGAAACATTTGGACAGTTTAAACAATCCCTTTATATCATATTAAAAGCACGGCGTTCAAGGGGCATTATGTGGATCGGTTATTATTTGAAACAATAATTAAGCAATGCTTGTTATTCAGAACATTCTTTTTTACATTATCTGGATTTTAACTATTATAGTGAGAACTTTCAGCTCTTTATCTAATTGCCCATAATGTATCTTTAAGCAATGCTTATTATTGTATACCCCAATGTTTGAGATTTTTCTAAAGGGAGGAAAATATAGTCATACTGCCGATTTTATTCTTTTTATGAAAACTGTATTTTGTCGGATTTCAGCTGTGCAGTCATTCTATGTTGCCTTAATAAATTACCCCCACCCAACAGCATCCCATGATTTGAGGTTTTGCTGTGCAGTAACTCTGTGTTGCTTTTATACTTCTAATTTAAAACTACCCTTTGTACTGAACCCTAACCCCAACATCACCCCACGGTTTGGTTTTTTTTAAATGAGGGATGAAAATAAGTCACCTTGCAGGTTTTTTTTAAGGAATATTGCTGTGCAGACACTCTTCGTTGCCTTAGTACTTGGGGTTGAACATTGCCCTTTGTACTTAACCCTAACCCTAACACAACCCATCGTTTGAGGTTTTTCAATAGGGATGAAAATGAGTCAGTCGGCAGGTTTTTCTTAACGGAGTTCTGTTGTGTAGTACTACGAGTTGTATTGTTGTGTAGTGCTACGAGTTGTTCTGGCCCAAAGCATTCTCAGACTAAAGTTGAGAATTTACTCAAACTTGTTCACCTTATTTTAATGAAAATATTGCCCTTTATAATAATTCTGCTGTTTTTATGTCTAAAATACACCAATAAGAAACTATGTGCAAAGTTTTGTGTTTCTGCATCAAAGATATTTCTCATAAAATTCCCAACTTAAGTCTGAGAATGCTTTGTGAACTCGGGGCCTCATGTGAAGTACTACGAGTTGTTCAGTTGTGTAGTACTACGAGTTGAACATTACTCTTTCTTCTGAAACCCAACACCACCCTACGGTGTGAGGTTTTTCAAAATTGATGAAAATAAGTCAGGTTTTTGCTGTGCAGTCATTCTGTGTTGCCTTAATGCTACGAGTTAAACATTACTCTTCCTATTGAACCCCAACCCCACTACAGATTTTTCAAAAGGGATGAAAATAAGTCAGCCTGCTATTGCTGTGCAGTCATTCTGTGTTACGTTTTAAGCTACTAGGTTAGAATTATCGAAAAATAAATTATTTTTCTAGGTTAGCAATGTAACGCATTGTAATCTAAGTGACTGTAAGGTATTGTAATCTGGCTGCGACAGGTAGGTCCGGGTCCAAACAATACATACAACTCATTTAAATTCATTGATATGTTGATATATATGCTATTCATATTGTTTAACAATAGGTTGACGTTCGTTGACACGTAACACGTCAAATTAAACACAGTCTGGCTTTAAGATACAACATCGGCGCTTGCACAAGGGACTTAATTTGTTAACGGCCTTGACTCGGAAACAGGACTGTTGATGTGGATATTTAGAGAGAAAAGAGGGGTATGCAAGTGGGGTGGGTGAGATAAAATTGTATTAGATCATTTTGGAGACAAAAATGGAAAGGGGTTTAACGTCCTACTAAAGTGCTGCTACTGGGCTTATGAAGACGGGTCTGCAACATGCAATGTGCTATGAGGGGAATTCTTCCCGGGCAGCAACACTATGGCATACTTTTATATCGAATCCCAACTGTCGAGGGATACACAGGACCTCGGTTTTTCGTCCCATCCGAACGACTAAACAGCTGTCCTTGCCAGGTTCTCCACCCTTCATCACTGACAAGGGGAAACCACGCCGGAAAATCCGTATGAATTTTCTCGGCCAATGCAAGGCTCGCATGATGTAATGTAGTTCAGGATATGTTAACTACGGTTGAATATAAGATAGGTCAGTCAATATTGATCTATTCATCTCATATTTAAATATTTTATCTTATCTGATTTTCATTCATATTTTTAATCTCGTAATTTATCTAGTTTTTTTTCATCTACTTTCAATGTCACGTGATGTGCAGATGTGATGCGCAGTGTAATATTCGTCTGCTGGGCCCTGGTCGTCTGCAGGGCTCTGGTCGTAAGGCTCTAGTCGTCTGCAAAAGGGAATAAGGTGTAATGATAAGGTGTCTATGCGTTCGAATACCACGACAAACCGACGTCCACTTGTAGAGCGAGAGAGAGAGAGGGAGATATATAGATAGAGAGAAAAGGGGGAGGGGGTCGAGGGAGGCTTTAAGGGCCACTTGACACAAACCATGTCATAATGTCATATTGATTCTTTTCTTCTTTCAATAATTCACATGTGTGTAGGGGTCGATAGCAGTGGATGGAAACCATGGGACTCGGAGAAAACCCACGAGGTTGGACGAGCGACCCTAATCCTTTTTACGTACATGTATATACATGTACAAGCTGAGAATCAAAACGACGCCACTTGACTTTATGATCTAAATCAAAGGCCTAAGACCATTCTTCCACCCCCACCCCCTAATTTATAAAACTTTACAAATGTTTCATTATGTTGATATGTAAAGAGTAAATAGAAAAATGGCTGACTGTTAGTTTTAAAAAAAAACTGAAACAGACTAAGAATGGATTATACAGTATTGTTTAATCCCGGAAATCTTCAAGTTCTTTTCATTTTGTCAACAAATGCATATTTAAATAGAAAACAATACAGCTATATTCATTCAACTTGAATACAACGGCTTATTACTTTTTTTGGTTATTAAAATTGTGAAATAATAGTTTATTTTGTATGGTTGTGAAACGCATTTTAAAATAAAGTGTTAATTATTAACTTACAATAAATTAAATTTATAAAAAATGAACTAAAACATTATCTTTTGATTTAAAAGAAAAATGTTTTGAATTGAAATCTGAAATAACCGTGAGTAGGATATTTTTGTCCTTTTTGGAAATACTTTTATTAATAGAGATTGTGTATTATATTTGTAATTATTGCCATATCATTCTTATAAGACAGAAATCGCCGCCATATTGTTCGAAGGTATTATTTTTATGACGTCATACACGACTTTGTCTCAAAATAAAAATGTTCCTTTAAACAAAAGCAGAAATTTATGTTTTCATTTTGACTCTATCATTGTTCTAGCAAACAGATACATGATGAAGTTTAAGGTTATTTACCTAGATAGTAATGACTAAGTGAAATAGGGCTTAAGGAGTATGAGGGAAATTTTTCCTCTGACATCGGCGTTTCCGTCTTCTCTTCACCGTTCTTCATTAGCCCAGATGGAGCAGAACAGTTGGACGTTTAACCCCATTCCATTTCATGTCTTCTCTTCTACGAATTCCGGGGGGTTGAGATGGCCTAGTGGACTAGAGTGCTGCGCTTCGACCTCTAGCTGGCCGGTCACCGCTGGCTTGCGGCTGTGGTTTCGAGCCCTGGTGTGAGCGTATCTGGCATGGAGATAGGGGCGCCTTCTCAACCTCGTGGGTTTCCTCCGGGCACTCCGGTCTTCTCCCACTGCTAAACACCCCTACGCGCAAGCGAATTATTGAAATAAAATTAAAACCATATGTTAGTCCCGCAATGACCTAGTTTGTGTTGAGTGGACGTTAAACCCCATTTCTCTCTCTACGAATTCCAACTGTCAAGGATTCCGTTACATGCATGCAAAGAGCAAACGGAGAGGCCAGACTGAAAAATTCCGAAGAATTTATCAGTCAACCCTGGAATCGAACTCAACGCCACTGGGCTCTGAGGCCCCACATGGGCTCAAGTAAGAGGCATATGACGTTTCGTTAAGAGTAGGCCTCGCTACGAATGTTCGAGAGACTGGTAAATAGCAAAGACGGCGTCCGAGGAGGGTGGGGTGGGGTTTTAGTAGTTGAGGAAGCATGTGCTGTGCTATTCATAATATAAGTAGGCAGCCAATATTTGTTAATACTGTAATGAGATAAACAATGAAGCCTATTTCTATTTACCTTGAGATTAGTTCTGTGTGAACGGGGTGTAGGAATTACGAAGTCTGATGTATAAAAAAGCTAAGTAAAGTATACACTAAATAGTATGAAGAATTAACAGACTTTACCACATACCCTTGATATTGGCCGTGATATATTTGAAGTCAGTTTTCAGGGGGTTGTCTTTTATGTAATTCGACACACAGAAGGCCGTCAGAGAAATGATAAGCAGACCGCTTATTTCCCGCGTTTTATGCCTAATAACAAATGTAAACTCGAGGTTAATAGGCTCAAATGGAGATCAAAGGCGCCGCCTCGTAGCGCGACCTTCCAATGTGTGTAGATCATTGTTATGTATTTAATTCCCTATTCACGGTTTAAGTACTCCCGATTGTCCCCTTAATCCGCACCCTTAGATCCTCAGTTTTAAAATTAACTTAATCCCCAAATTTCACAAGCTTCGAGAATTTCAAATATCATTGTCCAATTTTAATAAAATAATTCAAATACTCCTCGTCTCTTAAGTCATGGTGATATCGCTTAAGACGGGTTTTAATTTTCTTTCTTGCTGCGCTGTTACTTGTTTTCCCGAATCACTTTGAAATATTTTCTTTTAAAAAAAGAAGTTTCCTTGAAATTGGAAGAAAACGTCAAGTCCCAATATTTAACTATTGATTGGGCCACGGTATTTCATTTGATTCTTCTTAAAGAAATATAATATGTTAGTCACGAAATGACCTAGTTTGTGTCGAGTAGACGTTACCTACTTTTTCCCTCTCTGCTTCTCTTTGGTCATCTTGTATAACTTCTACTCTTTTACGCAACATGGATGGGTACTAAAGGACCATGTGCCAAATCAAAATGATGAAACAAATAACAAAAAAATTATAACCATACGTTCATCTCAAATTGATCTATTTACGTGTATTGGTGTGAAACGCAAACTTTCATTCACTCTGACGTTTATAAATTGTCACCACATCACAAGTATAATGGTCATTCAGTTAATCACCATCTTGGTATTTCATTTCGTAAGCGTTTCCTCTAACATAAAGCAATTGTTTACATCTTGGTCAACATCGTTGTATTTTTTAAGTTATACGCCGACCAGTTTAGTGAATGGACGTATTTTTGTCTCAATAGCAAGGATTGTTGTTACAATGACAGAAGGAAATGGAGACATCATGACAACACCACTCCCAATAGCCTTCAAACAACAGCAACGTTGTAAAGGTAAATTTATAAAGAAGATGGTACAATAGGCAAAATCCCATGGACGAAAACAGAAAACTTGTTCAATAGTGTATCTGAGAGAACTATGTCGAATCATGTAAAAAGGATAGACTGTTTGACAATTTTGCCATTTGGGCTCTGCAATGCGCCCGAACAATTCCGATTAATAGATTACGTTTTTTTGAAACATCAAATGACCTCTATTAAAATGTACGTCTATTAAACATTTTCTTGCGTTACCGAAATAAATTCAAAGTATTAGCTATAAATACTTTACGAGACAGGTCATGCTCACTCATTCTAGAAAACATTACTCATTTGCTGACGACACTGCATATTAATTGTATTTTACATTTGACATTTTGCATATACAGCTTTTTTGTTTTTTATATTTAAATGTATTTTACTCTGAACACCTTACAAGATTCACACGTGCTATAAGATAACTAGACCCGTGTATAGATAGATTAAAGCCTTAACCATTGTGCCGCCCGTTCTCTTGTTAGAGATGATAAGCTCAAACATAGTTAGGTTTATTTCAACACTTAGAAAACTTACATGTCTGTCATTCGTGTCGCTTATTGTAACATGAGCTCACAATTACATTTATAAATGGTAAACAGTGGTTTAACCTACATGCATTGCGGGTGTTGTGAGAAGAAAAACCTAACTAGGAGATATACATGTAATCCTGTAGCTAACTGATTATCTCTTGGGATTGATTTTAAGATTTACGTTTTCTCGTCGATTGGTCAAAATTACCATATACATGAAATCAACAGGTGATTTACCCGGAAGTACCGAACTATTTTGTATGGAAGCATAACTGTGAGATTATTATGGTGAGAAAAGTGACAGTGCCATTATATATCTAAAAACTGAATGGATGTATTTTCAGAATTTGTTATTATCGTCATCCAGATATGGAACAGTCAAGTTAAACAAATAAACGGGGGTGGTTGCCTGTTATACCTTACTTTTATAGCCTGGAGCATCGCTGATGTATTTGTTTTCATAATGAATGGCTATTTACATTTGTGAAATTCTTGATATAAATGATATCTTATACACGGATAATGTTCTTCTAAGAAATTGTGTTTAAATAACGTCAAGTGAAGTCTGACAATTTAAAAAAATGAAGATTGATACGTTATCAATATGAACTGTTCTATTTCAATCGCAGGGTCGAAGCTATGAAGGAAAAATCGAAAAATGCTGCAAGGACTCGCAGAGAAAAAGAAAATGCGGAATTCTACGAATTGGCAAAGATGTTGCCTTTGCCATCGGCAATCACCAGTCAACTGGATAAAGCCTCCATAATACGTCTATCGACCAGTTACCTTAAAATGAGGACAGTTTTCCCTGAAGGTAAGAACACTATTTCATTCATTATTATTAACACATAGTATCAGTCTGTACTAAAATATATTAACACATTCTCCTCCCTTTCATACATACAGAAACATTACAACCTAATACAGATACAACTCTGTGTATTACAAGTTATTACAAACAATTAATACAACTTTTCTGTGTTATAATTAATACAACTGTTTTGTGTGTTACAAGTTTCTACAAACAATTAATACAACGTTTGTATGTTATAATAAATACAACTTTTTGTGTGTTACAAGTTTCTACAAACAATTAATACAACTTTTCTGTGTTATAATTAATACAACTTTTTTGTGTGTTACAAGTTTCTACAAACAATTAATACAACTTTTCTGTGTTATAATTAATACAACTTTTTGTGTGTTACAAGTTTCTACAAACAATTAATACAACTTTTCTGTGTTATAATTAATACAACTTTTTTGTGTGTTACAAGTTTCTACAATCAATCAATACAACTTTTGTGTGTTATAATTAATACAAGTTTTGTGTGTTACAAGTTTCTATATACAATTAATACAACTTGTGTGTTACAGATAATGCATAAAACTTTTGTATGTCTGTACTATTATTTAATATTAGTCCAATTTCTCCCCCTTTTTGCCCACACGTCACATACAAACAGAACTTTACAACTTTTAGTTAGCCTAGCAATCAATCAAATATTATTTTGCTACATAATATGTCCTTATATTGAGTTAAGAATTAAGAATCGCCACCAAACATATAAATTTGGGGGAATAAATTATTAGAATTTCTAGAGTAATATAAATTCATAAATGACATGTTATTCCAGAAAGACATTTATGAATTAATATAAACCCGTCATTGACTCGACACAACCCTGAATGATAAAACCGCTAAAGATAAAACAATTATATAATTTTCAACACCAGTTGTAAGTTCTCTCACGGCACCAAGCCTACGTGTTTAGCATATATATGATAGTTACGTACATTCATAACTAAATAGTGAATAGAAATATAATAAATTGCCATTATATTTTCTGACCAGACTTTATTTTGAAATAGCGGATCATATGTTTGAGGTTAAGTTTTTTTGTACATTCACAACAAACATACACAAAATCATAAAAGTGCATTGTATTTGTCTAAAAATACATTTAATAATTTCAGTTTGAAAAATCAAAACTTATATGTGAAATATATTTTTTACACGATTCTTGTTATAATAAATTATAGAAATGCACATTCTTAGAAACACCTTTCTAATTACACTGTATAACGAACGTCACGTTTTAAAATTGATGCAGATCACTCATAAACATAAACCTTTTACTTAATTTCTGTTGTTCATTAAACTTGGCATTTTGGCTATAGCTCCATATTGTTGAATTATTTAAACTGCCCAGTGAATTCGGTTTTAGGACACTCAGTCAACATGAATTCTAACTTCCGAGTACATCGTTACAAAGAGCAGTGTTGTGAGTACAAGGAACCAATACACTGACGGAAATTTGAGATTTTAATTCAATTTGAACGAAACTAGAAAACCATGCTTAAAACCAGTAAGTGTTTTGATAAATATAGTCATGAATAAAAGTGGATCAGCTTGACTGTTCATGCAATTTATTTATTACTTAGAGTTACCCGCCCCTTGTAAATAAACTTTGTTTTCATCTCTTGGTGGCGCTGACCCTTGGCTCGTGTTTTCTTTGAAGGGGTCAGTTTTGTACTTACCTAAGAAAGATGATAAATAAAATAGTGTCAATATCTGGCGAGTCTAATATTATTTTAGTCTAAATTTTGTGTATCTAGTAAATGTAATCAAACCCAGGCTATGTTTGTCTATATACGATCGCCATCTTTAAATCAAATAATCTTTTTTTTTATTGAAGAGTTTTTGGTGGTAGAAGGCTGGCCCCGAAAGGCTTTCAATTGGAATGTACTTATTAATTTTGCTTCCGGTTATAGATTTACCCCAAAAATTGTGAGACTTCCCGGGGCAGAGTGTGCTTCTTTGTTCATGAGCGTCTTATATAACTTGTTATTCAGATCGATCTTCGGCCTCAAACGGTTTCCAATAATGTCGAGATATAATAACTAAAGTTTGAAGTATTTCTAACACGTGTTCAATTTGTTTTCGATGGAATTCCTTGAAACTGAATATGCAATAAAAATAGGTTATAATTTTTTAAAAAATTTTTGAACAATTCTAAGTAGTAGGGTTATGTGGTGTTTTAAAAATAGTAAGCCTCTCCTGTCGGGTGCACAGTTACAGAGTATAGCTAATTATTAATTGTGTGCGATAGTCTATAGAGATAAATAATAGTAGTATTACAAAGTGTTATTTTGTTAAAGACTTCGCCATCAAAGATTATACAAGAAACCCCCAACTATTTACTTTACGTAGCCATTAAAATCTTGGTAAGCTGTCCAGAGTAAATACTGTCTGATTTTAAAGATGCATTATGTACGAGCCAACTGAACCCATGACTGGTATTTTCCTGGCTTTAATTGTTATATAAATTATTATTTTGATACTTATTCAAATGAAAAGGCCATAACCAACCATCTAGATTATTAAGTGGTCTAGATATTCAACAGTTTCGTCATTCAATAAATTAAAGATAAATGGATAATCGAGATTTTATCGAGATTTTGTTTATTATCCTATCAGTGGTCCTTGAAAATAGAGACTATCTTGTCAAAACTTCAAACGATAAATGAATAATCGAGACTTTGTGTATTATCGTAGTATTGGTCCTTGGAAATAGAGACTGTCTTGTCAAAACTTCAAACGATAAATGGTTACCGAGACTTTGTTTATTGTCGTAGCAATGGTACTTGGAAATAGAGACTATCTTGTCAAAACTTCAAATGGTTATCGAGACTTTGTCTATTTCGTAGCAATGGTACTTGAAAATAGAGACTATCTTGTCAAAACTTCAAACACTCATAACTTCGCTTACATGTTATTTTCAATATATTCCTTTCTCATTATTTATTCTTGAACAATAGCAATAGCGGTCAACTGTTTAGCTAAATCTTATATTATAAATATTCAATGTTTCGTGTTTTGTAGTAAAATTTCGTAAATGGCTTCATTTTTGAGGTATGTAAACAACGTTGAAAATGAAAGTAAAAAAAAAACCCAGAATGTCGATGTATACGAGATGTCTGAACTAGTGTGTGGTTGTAGATCAAAAAGAATGATTATTTAAAATTCTATCCCCACCGTGGCAAGGTAAACAAACTTATCCAAACACAGAATTAGAGCATTTAGACCAACACAAACGGTGAAAATATTAGGAGTGGCAAACACCATGGAAAATAAACTACTGAATACTTGAATGCTATCTAGCTATCAGTCCGACAGTTAATATACATGTATGTTTAGTTTGTGTTTTGGTTTAGAACAAACATTTAGACATTGATATTGAAGTAGTCTTGACGTAGGTAAATCGTCCATTCGCCATTTTTCTAACAAACCAATAAAGATTTCGGGGACTTGGGAGATACAAACTTTTCTCAAATAAAAAAAAGAAAAAAAGAAAAAGAAATAGACAAAAAATAAAATATTGTATTTGACAGACTTTTTAAAATTATTTTTGATTGAAAAATGGGGTTTATTTATTTATTTTTTTGATAGATAATAAGAATTTTTTTAAAAATATTTTTTTTTAGCAATTTTTACCAACAAATATTGTTAAGTGTTTTTCATGAGAGAAATTATAGTGATGAGTCTAGAATACGAAGCAGGATAGGCTTTTAACATCCGTGTTCCAACATGTGTCGTGCACAAGGCATGATATAGCTCCGTTTATTTTGAAAGCATGCTGAACTTACTGTTCTACATTATCCGTTTTGACAATACTCCCAATTATCCGGCGTGGTTTCCTCTTGTCACTGGTGCAGGACGAGGGGGATGGAGCTAACGAGGACAACTGTCTAGTGGATCGGATGTGACGTGTACGTAAAAGATCCCTTGGCAGTTGAAATTCGATATGTGAGTAGGCCTTGTGCCGCCATCGGACAAAATTTCCCTTATAGCACACAGCATGGCATATGCCCGTCTTCATTAACCCAACCGGAGCAGAACAGTAGGACGTTAACCCCCATTTCATTTTATTTTTATAAACCTAGGTTTCTACTCTTTAAATATTCTGTTTGCATAATGTTCCCCTGAAAGATTATATATTGAAATCCAGTAAAGGATGTTACACTTTGTATGAAGTAGTTCAGATGGTTCACATATCAAAATACTGAATATTGAATTCACGCACTCTATAAAGTGTTATTAGGCATAAAAAGATAACTTGATAAATTCAGTTTTTAATTATTTGTTAAAAAAATAAATATTTCGTTTTATTAGAAGTCATTACTAAACGAGAATATAAAGTACATTGTGGACTAATAAATAAAACGGTACTCAAATACACAAAGCGGTAGGCCAATACACAAAACAGTAAGCCAATACACAAAGCAGTATGCCAATACACAAAGCAGCAGGCCAATACACAAAGCAGTAGGCCAATACACAAAAAACAGTAACCACAATACACACAGCAGTAGACCAATACACAAAAAACAGTAACCAAATGCACACAGCAGTTGACCAATACACACAATCACAACAAAAGATACAATAATAGACACGAGTGTTAATGGACATAACTGGTCGGTGACCTCTGGCTTGCGGTCTTGGTTTCAATCCCCGGCGTGAGCGTATTTCATACATATCTATTGTGGGTTCTTTTTAGGAGTGGGGGGGGGGGGTCATGGGTGTGTTCCTTCAAATATCATGGTCGTTTTTTAATCAATATGAATTGCAATCATCCAGACAGTCATAAAAAGGGGACCAGGATAACAGTTAGATATTTCGGACTGTACGAATACCGTGTATATAATGTAAGGCAAGGTCACAAAGTTCCACGATAGGAGGCAGATATTTCGGACTGTACGAATTACATATAAGTTCACAAAGTTGGATTTGATCTGTGGTCTGTCATTCCAATATAATGATAGAAAAATAATTATTGTAAAAATTTCATAATGTATCACCCAAATTAACAAATTGGTCAACCAGACGCATAATTAACCACCACGTGGACTTTTTGACTGATCAACGAATAGTCACATTCTTAATAAGCATCGTTTGGGAATTCCATTTTCTACACGGGTTGATAAACAGGTCGAGGCTGTTTGTAGCGCGTGTTTCTCACTGGGAGGCCAGAGTTATCCTCATCATTACAGCTCTCTAACATTACTCCAGCAATTAGTTTCGCATTCACGTTGAATGGAGATCGGAAAAAGCCTACGGCGCAAAATTAACAACTTTTTCTGACTGTCGGCGCAAATTGTCTTCGACTTGTCGTTTCTTTTATTAAGTGAAACGGAGATATTATTGACAAATTGCTAGCACACATATTATTTTACTGGTGAAGAAATCATCAGAATATATATTTCAGAACAATATAAGGTTGCAAAAACAGATAGAAACCTAAAAGGGGGCAAAGTTTTGACTCGGTATCACCCACAGTCTTCGACATTGCAAACAGGACTCATTGTTCAGTTTAAATCAACATCAATATTGTTATCTTACCGTGAAAAGATGGACTTCTGATATCCAATATTTAAGATAAAATATAAAATATTAAAATCGGCTATCAGTGGTTTTAAAGCGGAGTTTTTTTTTCTCATGACATCCATGACATAATGTTTACATGCAGTGTGACAGTACTATTGGTAAAGTCTCTTGTTGTTGGGGAAGGGACTTGACAACAACTCAGTAAATAAAAACATCGCTATTAACGTGAAAATAAGATCGAATGATGATTGATTATTTGTTTTCAGCAGTTGACATGTAAATGGCGACGCTAATGTGATATTTACATTCTAACCATCTCGGACACCGCACGTGTTAGTTGCGCCAAGAAATAACAGGCGAACGTGCCGATTGGCGCCATTTTTTGAGTAACTAAGCGTTGACGTCCTATATTGCCTTAGTAACTTGGAACATGCTTTCGTCTGTTTAATCGGCCATCAACTATAATAAATACGGACATGTTATAATAGCCGACGAAACAGATCAAGAGATATTTAGTATATTTTAAAGTACCAAATAATTCAGAATTCAAATATTTTGCCAGTCCAAATTTCCTTACATGGCATACAGTCTATTTGGAGATATTTCTGTCTTGTATCATGCAATGTTCTGTTATATGTAGGCCTAGTTCAGGCTGTATACAATTTCCAGTCCTCATTTCAGCCTTAGGCCTACGGTTTATTTTGAGATATTTCCTAGTTTATGTTATAAATAATTCCGAATAAATCAATTTGAAATATTTTCCATCTCTCTGCGCCCCTAGTATATATTTGGAGTTATTTCCTTTTACGTTACGAATAACTAAATAATTCAATATTTTTAAGCCAACATTTCCATCCTTGGCTTGCAGTCTAGCCTATATTTTGGGTAATGGATAGACACATCATATCATCATTCAGAATGTGTAGGTTATTTGAAGTATTTCCTAGTTCATATTTCCATCTACCCTACATTAAGAGATATACTTCCTTTAGCGGGGTGTTATTGTGCAAAAGACATGTCCCGCGGTTATTATGTAAACGAATTAGCGAAATATTATCAAGTCATAACTTTTAGTGACGGGTGACAATTCACAACGGGTGACCGTTCGTACAACCGAATTTTTATCGCTAGAGATATGATAGTCGACTGACATCAGATAGGCCGAGGCTCAACCATGGTATTACAAATCGTTTGGCCATTATCTACATAATTACCAACGTGGTGCACCATTCAATATTTAGTACTGTATTTGCTTTTAGATAAGGCGGTGCATCACAACATGACGCAGTGATTTAACGCTAGGTGTCACTTGAGTAGCATCCATGACAGTTCCAGTCTGATTTGTCCCATGAGAGGTATCGGTAGACTACGGTCGGCGTTCGGAAACTACGAAGGGTCTCGGAGGTATAAACTCAGACATTAGTGACGAGTCCTATCTTGCCCCTATCAATGCCAAATATGATCTATTTCACAGCCCATTTTATTTTAGCGTTTAACCTTTAAATAAAAAAATAACATTAAAGATGCATCGTGGGAGATTAGATAAAAACCAGTCAGTTTTATATCTCACTGTAATAATTAAAAAACAAGATAATGTAAAGGGAATAGGCCGAGAAAACCTCATTTTAAAATTATAGTAGTCTCGGTTGTCATTGTTACCACTGTCATGATAATTATCAATGTCTCGATTATCCATTTTTGCGGTTAATCGTCAATGGGGCTTTGAACAGCAGATCGGATTCAAATCCGATGAAAATCGGACACATAGGATGGCATCGAGAGTTGATTATGATCTTTAATGTTAATAAATGTCTAGTTAATAATTTATATAACATTTAAGACCCAAAGAAAGACCCGCAATAGGCAGATTTATCTCTTGCATAATGTATATTTAAATTTATAAATAAAAATTGAGAACAATTTTAGAATGAGAGTTTTCAAGCGTTGTACATGTGAATTCAAGAGATTGTAAGATTCAATAAGCTTGTAGGGGATCATAATTTGGTATGCTTTATCTCTATTGTTATAAATTAATAACTATATTGACATTTTTAAGGGGCGATAATTAACCCTAAAACAGATTTCTAACAATTGCTCATCAAAATACAATTTGATATTCTTAGTGCACGTGTCCATTTCCATTTTAATCCTTTATCTTCACTAACTCTTTTTACGTTAAATTGACCTGCTTTTAGCTTGTTACGGTTTCACTGGTGCTATTTGATGGTTTCAAGTGGAAGAGTGGGACTGACAGAGGACCAACTTTCCCTTAACTCATTAATCGAGACACACTTGTCCACATGTCAAATCAAAATCGTTCAAATGTCATTATTTACAAAATATCAATAGAACACAGGAATCATTTCTAAAAACCGATTAAGAAATTACCAAGAATAAATTTGTATTTTTGAAATCGGGTTGATGGCGATCGCTGTCTTTGTCTACTGTCCATGCTAGACACCCTGCAAACATTGACATTTTCATTGACACATCAACATGAAATCGAGGCTCACGAGCTCTCGCGAGTATTCGCGGAATTTAATTCTAATTATAAGTGTTGATACACCATAGGAAAACTCATAAATATGTATGGAATATCGGCCGAGTGTGTTGACAAGTGAAAAAGTAAACGTAAAATTGAAACACCCCTAACAAACACGAAAAGTTATTCACGAAGCCTACGACATATATTGTAATACGGGTACATTAATTACAATTCTAAATAGGGATTAGGGATATTTACGTAAGCTAATCCCTATTTGAATATGTACAAATATAACAGAGGGTATATGGAGACATGTGCTACTAGTCGTATCGTCGGTTGTAGACATACATCACAGACATAGATACACATTATAAATCACAAGAGAGAAAGAGAGACAGAGAGAGGGAGATGGGGTTAAACGTCCACTCGATACAAACTATGACATTTCGGGACTAATATGGTTCAATTTTATTTTAATAATGCGCTTGCGCGTAGGGGTCTTTAGCAGCTATCTTGTCGTTTGGATTGGCCGATAACTGTGGTCCCGTGTACACATTGAAGTGAACGTAATCGATCCATGGCTGTTGGACTTCGATAGAAGAATAGTTCATAGCCTCGCTGCCGTGCTAGTCACCATTAGTCCAGTCGGAGCAGGAAACTAAACCCTATTTCATTTATCCATGAATTAAAATTGGTATGTGAATTTTGAAACAGACTATAGTTTTCACAGCTGTAAAATATACAATACAATAAATTAAATAAGTTATTAACGTGTGTCAGCAAATAATCACTTATTCTTACAATTAATCCAAATAAGGAAAGATTGTTTCTCCTTTATAAAGACAGGCGTGAGATCTAACAAAATAAACTGTTTAAAGTAGATTTTTTTTAATACAAAAGGGCGAATTTGAACCTTTTCAAATAAGGGCTTAGTATTAAATTTTACTTTTCGTTTCGGATAAGCCCCACTTTCGGATCATATACGATTATTTTATAGTTTACTTGCCTCCATTGTTTTGAATATCAGACGTATAAGATTACACCTGCATGAACATGCATCTATATGGAAGCTATTTATAAGATTGCAACAATAAATCGATAAACTTTTTCTGTCCTCTGAAATAAAAAATCAATAAGGAAAAGTTGTGCCAGGCCTACACCTGTACGTGTCGCTATAAAATTGTAAAATATCAAACAGACCAAAGTCGTTAGGGGGCTAGATATATATTACCAGTGGGGGTGCCAAAAGAGGACGCGGGTTGTGGTACCTGGACCCCACTATAAACTAATAATAGAGCGAATAACAGACCAGCCTACAGCACACAGGCAGGGGAATAGGTTTTGGGACTCACCTTCTTGTTGTTTTGCGCCCGGCAAATGAAGACATACAGTGCACTATGGTCGAAATTGTACTCGGACAGCGGGGCTACGACCTGCTCTTATATATTATACGAAAATTCGCTTTTTCTCCTCATTATAACGTCTAGAGCATGGAAAATCTTTTAAGGCCCTTTCTAGACCATCTTCTTATAGAGTCAGCACCATAACCATTTAACTACCCGTGGCTTCTCTTAATGACAATTTTTTTCCAGCCTTCTTTGTACGAATCGACTTTGGGAAATAGTTGGCCGAATGATTTAACGAGTGCGCGTTAGATCATGGGGTATGTCATTGATCCATGTGGCACGGTTTCTATCCTACGTGACATTGGGTGGGGTTGTCTTCCGGTTTCCTCTCAAAACCCCTGTTGGTAAGCGAAATCTTGAAATAAACTTGAGCGTAAGTCCCGAAATAATCTAGTTTGGGTCGACTGGACGTTAATTACCCCCCCCCCCCCACACACACACACACCTTATCTCTTTTTCTCTTAATAGCAAAGTTTCCCAGCCTTCCGTGTCCTAATCGCCTTACAGTAATAAACCAAGTGTAATATATGTGAACAATATACTAGGGTAAATTAATACCCGATAATAGGTCTCGAGAAGTAGGTAATAAATATGATAAAGGTCACGTCTAATACATCGTTAAGTTCTAGGTGCAACTCTTCTCACATTTCATCTTAAATCAACTGACCACGTAAGGTCTTTGATCGAGTAAATGAAGCACATAAGGTGAGAATATATAATTCCAGGTTAATTAATATCTGTCTTAAGACAAAGGTTTCTTAATTGCCTTGGATAATGTATGTAGATTACTGCGTAATGTGATATAGTTCCCAGCATGTAGCCAGGAACCATAAGAACTGAAGTTTGGGAGAGAGAGAGAGAGAGGGGGGGGGGAATAAAGTCTATTCAACAAACACTAGGTCATTCCAATATTTATAATTCGCTTGCGCTTATGGTCTTTAGCAGTGAGAGGAAACCGTGGGACCCAGAAAAAATCCTCGAGGTTGGACAGCCCCCCCCTACTCCTTGTCATGTACGACTGGGGAATCGAACCACACCAGTTGACCCAATGACACCTTATGATACAAATGGAGTTTAATAAGTAGAACATTTATTAACTATCTCAAAACGTATGTGGCTATAAATATTTTAAATAAAATATGTCAATATCTGCTTTATTCAATTAAATTCAATAGGTAGTATTCTTAGCACAATAAAATTTACAACCTAAATTATTGGACATTTCGATAATTAAAATTTCAAGCTTAAACTCGTTTTGAAATTAGATTCGTTAATATCAATGGTAGACTCGAAATAAATAGAGTTTAAAATGGAAGCTAACGATAAACACAAAGAAGAGGCCTATAATTGAATAGAGCGTAGTACATTTGAAATTTAATCAAATTGCACTATTCATTGTAAAACCTGTTGCACTGTCCTTATATTAATTCGGTGTAAATCGGACTTAAAGATGATTAATATTTTAGATGGGTCATTTTGAATAGAAAATACTTTCACATGCTGGTGTTAAGTAACTCGCTCATTCTATCCGCAACGAAAATCGTCGTCTTTAAAATATTCTCACAGGAATAAAAGGCATGGAGTAATGAATTACGGAGTGTCACACCAGATGACTTTGACTTTGGTCTCTATTAATTAAAACTCATCCTCGCAGGACATTCCCTTTGCTCAATCTCCGTTCTTTAACGCAGTAGCAGAGAGGAATATTGTTTGGGAAGGGATCAGCGATGATGGAATGAGATAGGGTACAATGAATGACCGTCACAGCGTGCACCCAACCACCCACGTGTGTAGCTAGTATGAAAAGATATGGGTGCAGGGGTCATCCCTGCCAAACACCTGTGTCAAGGTCAGATTTTTCTTTTACTTTCTTAATGAAATGTCTTGACCCTACAAAATCTTAGACTAGCTGTTGCTACTACGACACAAAAGATAGAAAAAGTAACAGAGCGGCGTGCTTGCAAGCCAGATTGGATCCTGCGGGCCATACTCATTTCCCAATCATAGAAAAAAAAAACCGTCTGATTTTTTTTTTACTTTTTAAAAGTATGTAATTCTGGTGTTAAAATCCCGAAATAAACTCATTTACTTGGATCTAAAAGTTAATTTCCAATGAACCTTAAACATTTTCATACATGAGCTGGAAAATACCCAGATTCTCTTTTGAATAGAACGCTGATATCAAACTTTTCAAACTTGAAAATTGACATGATTTACTACTTCTAAAAAATATTTCTAATTCACTTTTTCTCTAAAACATCAATGACAAATTGACAAATTTACAGCCATGATAAATAGAGTGAATTTTCCTGGTTGTCGTGTGTTTATATGTAGGCCTATATATTTAACATGCGCGTTGTTCTTGGATACCGGTAACACCTGCCAATAACGTAGACTTGTTGAAACACTCAATTGACAATATGTATACAACTTTTATCAATACTAGATATGTATAATCTTTTAACTTCACCAGAATTACATACTTCAAATAACTAAACATATTTCGAATAATCACTGAATGATTGCTGTTCAGCAGATTTTGTTTGGTTGTGCTATTTGCAAAATCGTCTTTATAAAGACCACCACCCATTAACAACCCCGCCCACATTAAAAAGAGTATCCATATTTACTTTATGGCAACCCAGTCCAAGGACTTTTAATTTACACATACGATGTTTTATATGTGATTATTCTAAAATAAAAACCCACGTGGTTTTAAATTGATACGCCTGGACCGTGTACGTTTAATGTTCTTGCCTTTTTTAAATGTTAGTTTGGTGGATCCATCTCACATTAAAGATACAACTTTCAATTGACAAAGCAAAACGCAATATATTTTGAAACATTGACACAAAGCCTGGTCGTTTTGTACCAAACATTAAATATAACCGGATAAATTAAACATATCTACAAAT
Source organism: Patella caerulea (assembly GCA_036850965.1). Lineage (NCBI taxonomy): Eukaryota > Metazoa > Mollusca > Gastropoda > Patellidae > Patella > Patella caerulea. The sequence continues at coordinate 30,721,582 of JAZGQO010000015.1, read as the reverse complement.
GTAGTGAAAATGTTCGGTTGTTTAAGGACAGCGTCTAGTCGCTCGGGTGGGACGAAAACCAGAGATCGGTGTACAAGTTGACGTGTACGTAACAGAACCATTGCAATTTTAATTCGATATACCCAAAGACCGTAGTGCCGCTGTCCGGACAAAGTTCCCCACACAGCACACTGCACAGGGCCTGCCATCTGCATGAAGCTGGTTAGTGCAGAAATATAGAACGTTATATAAATCCCATTTCGAATTCTTATTGAGAGCTTATAAAGACTATTTACATGTACATCGAATTGGTTTGTTGGATGTTTTTTTACAACCAAACGTTCTAAAGCAAGATTCCAGAAATGATCAAACTTTTATAATTGGCAGGAAGTAGAAGTAATGGTCGCTGACGTTCAAAGTGAATTTTTATGACCAGCCAAGTTTCAGATCGGAATTTAATAGAACATGAAAACTCTCAAGGGTTCGACAAATACAATATTGTCTGTTTGTTTTTTAAGATAATGGTCTGAGCGGAAAGTCTTTCAAGACAAAGATCAGGGGTCGTTCAGAATCAGTTAAATTTCTCTAACGATCCGTAAAATTTTCTTTAGTGGACAAGAAACGGTTAAACTTCGATCTGAATGATTTTTCTAGTGTTATGACCAATGGTAATTAACTCCAATTGTAAACTGTCTATTCATCGAAAGTCTTCTGTCGTCCGCCGCCCCAGACATCTTGGATTCGATTGATCATTGATCGATTTGTTCAATAACAATAAATGAAGTAACTCACAAAGACTTCAGATGGTATGGATGACCGATTAGACGGATCGTTTTACAAAATATGTTTGGAAACTTCCATCCTACCTAGACTATCTGATGTAGATTTGAAAACTTTCGATTCCCCAAATGTACGGGACAAATAGCAGTTAAGTACGTCTTCTCGGTCTTTGCTAGGGACACAGGGCCCTGTTTCTCGAAATCATAACTAAAGATAGAATCCAAATTTTAACTGATACTCAAATTTTGATTGGCTAAGCAAGCACTAAAATCAGTCTAATATCATTCAATTAAATTACTAAAAATTTGATTTTATCTAAGTTAAAATTTCGTTTACAGACCCCTGGGCACCAAACGTAATTATTCTTGGACGTCTGGTTTCGTTTCGTGATAGAAAATTAACCCCTTTTCTGGATAATTCCATTTTCTACAAATACAATAAAACCGACTTGAAATGTTTGCAATTTTTCCAATAATAGTTCCTAAATAATCAACAAAATAATTGAAACAATTCTGTTATTTATTTATAGATTTTATTATTTTCCTTATCGGGATATCGGCAGAATGTACGTGCATAACTCGATAGTTTATTATTTGGTTTGGATATTTGTAAGTAGATGTATAATATTTATATTATCTAATGTACGATACTTTCTAATATAGATGTTTATGCATACGGATAAAGTCAATAATTGTGAGATTATAATTGCATTAAATGTTTAATCGTAGGTTTGTTCAACAATTGTTTTAAGTCAAGTTATATGTAATTAATGCCAATTAATTGGTTACCATGCAATTAATTAATATTTCTGTGTACTTGCTGATAATTAATTTAAATGATACACTATACAGAGATAGTAATTAAAACGTAATTGGCTCGCTAGCCTGGAAGTCGGATGTCCGATCCCTGCATTGACCGAGCAAATTTGATCCCTTTGTCAGTGATGCAGGATGGAGGGTCTGACAAGGATGGTACGATAAACCGAGGTCCCTTGGCAGTTGGAATTCGATATAAGAGTAGGCGGTAGACATATCTATTTTGATAATACATGCCCTTGCTTATGATGCAGCGCGCATGGGTATAAAAAGAAACGTACACTCTTGACAAAGTTATAAGCATACTGTTTACGCCATCGTAAATAAAACACTTGCTGTGATAACAATCTAACCAATTAGGGCCTTGAGATCCTACTTTAAATCGATTAGTTCAACTTACAATAAAAACCGTAATCGTATAAATTAGCCGAATGAAGGATCAATGGTGTCCATAATGAACCATTGGTCTCCTGGGTCTCTTTTACTCCTTTGCTATCTTGTTACATCCTAATGCGAAAATTAGCTCCGCCATATGTCAAAATACTGGAGAGGAAATGGCGTGGAACGAAGCGTGTAAATGTTACGTATGGGTTTATGAAAGGAGAAAATAAGGGGTGTATGTTACATCGAGGTGTTCTACTGAGCACTGGGGGTGATGATATGTTATCATTGCATTTCACAGCTCGCTGATTTTTATTTGACAAATGAATTGCCTTGTAAGTGTCGAGTGTTTATCTAAGATAGTAGTTTGTTTAGACGTTTCTTCAAGTGATTGGTTTAAATGATTTAAAAGATAATTTGGGAGAAGAAAGCAGGAAGACGAGGATAACAATCGTTGCCTTTGAGCCCTGCCGTCGTAAGTACGTAAAAGCGCACGTGTTACCTACTTGAGCCGTAAAACACCCAAGTTAAGTGTCGTCTATAAATTTGTTGATGACAGTTCGGTATCTATGATGTTCTAGTGTTTTGTAATAATGGTCGTTTAGTCTGTATACTCTAAACAAGTTAAGTTTTTAAGTAGATATGCGGATGGATTTCCTTCACACGATTTCCAGAAAGGCACCATTCAGGTCATTCCCCAGTCCCTTATAATGTTAATAGTTCGGGGTAATTAAGCCTTTGGGTCTGTTTTGTAAGGGTTTGTTTTCTACTTACGAAAGGTACCAATGAGATCATCTCCCTTCTGTTCTCGGGGGTTTTGATTAGGATTCGACACTTTAATATTGTATCCATGTTTTGTTTTCTATGCAATTTAAGTTTAAAGTAGTTACTTAGTAAATCCCTTTCTTTCTTATATTTAATGTGTTATGATTATCGAGTAGGCACAACCGCAGTCATTCATCTTTTCCATATGGAACCTTATTAATGACTGTCCGACTTCTGATATTTTTGTTTTAAGTCTGTATCTGTTAGGGGGTGGGGGTGGCCTGGTGGTCTAGAGTGCCGCGCTTCGATCTGTAGCTGGCCGGTCACCTCTGGCTTGCGGCTGTGGTTTCGATCCCTGGTGTGAGCGTATGTGGCATGGAGATAGGGGCGCCTTCTCAACCTCGTGGGTTTCCTCCGGGCACCCCGGTTTCCAGCCACTGCTAAAGACCCCTACGCGCAAGCGAATTATTGAAATAAAAATAAACCTTATGTTAGTCCCGAAATGACCTAGTTTGTGTTGAGTGGACGTTAAACCCCATTTCTCTCTCACTCTCTCTGTATCTGTTAAATAAGTCAAACAGCCAGTTCGACAAGTTAATATCCTATTTTAAGTTAGCAAGTCTTTGTAATGAAAAGACATTGGGGACTAAGATCCGTTTTAGTGGAAACGGTGTGAAATGTTTGGTCTGTCTTAAAGGGCGTATGGCTCAATGTTTTGGAACCTTGAAATAGACAAAAATCGCTCCGAAGGCAGATATTAATGTCATAAAAATGTAGGCCTATGTAAATTGATTTATATTGCAAGGGATGATCAATTTTTCAAATAACGTTCGCAGACTTTGAAAGTAAAAATACGAATTGCAGCCGGCCAAATAACCCTTTAAGACCACGTTTCATTTTTTTTTTAAAACGGAGTTGGTCTGTTGAAGTAAGATTTTATCAACCCTTTTATCAGGATAAATTATTTTTACAGACAGAAAATTGGATATCAAATGGCATGGGAAAAACAAATATTGACTTTATGTTGAATTTGACCCACAGGACACTCTGTTAAAGCTCACCTGTAGATCAAGATTGCTAATTAATCGCGGTTAACAAGACACTCTTTGTTAAGCGGTATCACCTGTTAAGTAATTCAAGATGAAGAGTTGAACCCCTTTCTTCTCTAATAACCAATATGTAAATAATAAGCCTACATAAAGTTAAATTAAGATCTAGTTTAGGTTTTAAGAAAAAAATGTAATTTGTAAATATCGGTTATGCTGAACCAATCCCACGTTGCATATGTATTACCATGGTTGAAACTCAAACACATTAAAAATAAGTGAACAATATTTTTTCCCTTAAAGGCAACCCCGCCCCTATACGTTTTTTTTTCTCGTTTTCATTAAAATTTTAAACCTTATATCTATTGCCCCAGCTAACATATGAAAGTACAAATTGTAAAATCAATGTACTGGAGTTAAACAGGCATTATGTACGTTTTATAACAAGAACGGATACGTCTCGCTATAATAGGTAAAAACCAGATATTGAATAGGAAATATTTGAGTCAAATTACTTTATCCTGAGTCGAGTTATCGCCTATAAAAATCAATGTAGTCTCGATTATCGTTGTTAAAATAATACATAAAGTCTCGATTATCCATTTTAAAATTAAATCCACTGTTAAAGTCCATCACGCACAACTGATTTAGTCCGAAATGACCTAGTGTGTGTCGTGTGGGCAGTGCCCCACCCCCTCTCTCTCTCACACACACACACACTGTAGTGTGAATTAATTCGTTGGAGGTAACAAGTGGCTGTCTATATCAACAAGTTTGTGTATATCAACATTGTATTCGTGTATAAGTATAATACATGTCATTTATTCTGGTTTGTCTTTCTATTACTTCTAGTTCAACTGTTGAAAAATAACCCATTTGTTTCCAGACTTGTAAGTCAACTGACAATACCGGGGTTCCTATCTCGTGCTGCGTGTCGATGATCCTGATTGGTCGCTGTATTCTAACCAATTAGGATCGAGAAGATTAACCCCCGGGACATTAAATGTGTATATAAAAATATTAATACTTATGAATTAAATAAAGTTTCCTGTTAAGAACGACTTTGTTGGAATGAGATTTGATGTTGAGCGCCATTAAAGCAGAATAAAAAGAATAAAAAAGAGCTTAACGTCTGGGCAGTACAATACTTGGTTTTCAAATTGTCAATCTAGACCCATTGCTTCCTGTCTTAAAAGAAGGATTATTTTGGATTTTAATTTGTATAAACTTATTAAATGGACTGAGGAACAATGTGTCTTGTTTGAAACAGGGAGGATTTGAAAGACAACTAGCTTAATACAGTAGGTGTGGCAAGGGAAAGTATTAAGTTGTCTGGATAGAACGAAAAACCGGAATCCAATGTGATCATCGGCGTGTACGTGAACGAAACCATGGCAATTGTAATTCAAAAAAGAGGCACGCCGCTGTCTTGACAAAATATCTCTCATGACATGGGATATGATTGTTTTCATTAGCCCGGTTGATGCAGAAAAAAAGACCTTAAAGCTCATTTCATTTCATTTAATCCAGTAAACAATCGACGTAACGACTTCCTGATTGAGATTACCAGAATTGGTCATCCAAACAAACAATTCCGGACACTCAAGAATTAGGTATCGTATGTCAAGTATTCATTCGTCAAACCGCAAAAACTGAAACCGTTCATCTGTCATTACATATCAATATTACCTATTACTTTATTTACTGTCTACAGTATATAGATATATACATATATACCACATTTCTTCGTGAGAGAAAGTGAGAACGTTCGTTGAAGAGCGAGAATCTCACGTGACGATAACCTACCAGAGCCTTCTCAACAGCACGTGCTGGTGAAGTAATTTTGGTTGTCGGTTTACCAGACGGACAGAAGTATGTGTACACGAGTTGTCTTTATTTTAACGTGACTTTTGGCTAATTTATCTATCACACTGTTCGACACAAAAGTAAACTTCAATCTATTGACACGTCGGACTTGTTGATGTCAGACCTACTCCAAGCGCCAATCACCCAGGCTATTATAGTCTCGATTACTATTATCAATATTTATAGAAATTTCTTTAATAAAGAAAACATAACGTCATAGCGAATTAAAATGTAATTGATTAATCAAGACTTCTAAATAATAATTATATTATAAGAAAACGTCATTATAGGATACCAGATTTTGCTAACACGTTGTGTTGGTTGCGGTCGTCCTATTAATATGTATACTAGAAGTATTGGAATTTGGGGTAAACCCAATCGTTCAACATTTCCCCCTTATCCTCGGCCATTTTAATTTCGACTATTAAATGACTATTAATGAAATTTAAATTCCCCAATCTTCTAATAGATTTGGATTTTAGACTACTCAATAATTATATCCATTGATTGCAACTGGTGCACGCCATATATCCATTTTCCCACCATATATTTAGCTATTTGCAGCACGCTGCAAGATATAAAAAAAAGGTTAATTGACATTCCATTATTGGTCATTGGGGATATGTTATATAAGTTCCCGGTTGATGACTATATCCTCTTATCATTCAATATCAACTCGGTAGTCACCTGATCTCAACGGTCATCATCTGAACTCAACAGTCATCATCTGAACTCAACCGTCACCATCTGAACTCAATAGTCATCATCTGAACTCAATGGTTTTACATCAACTGAACTTATCCCAAACTCAGTAGTCAGCATCTGAACTCAGCAGTCATTATCTAAACTCAATGGTCATACCTCAAGCGAACTGATCCCAAAGAATCTAATTCGGCCATGTTTTAGTCCACAAGGAAATTTGCAATTTGAAAGTCATCCATTTAGTCAGTAGATTAGATTGTGACCATTGGGGGGGGGGGAGAAGCTGCCCCCTCCAATGGGAAAAGAATCAGTAACCCCAAAAGGCGCCTTTCATACCCTCCCCATTGCCCGTAATACAAAGCCAACTATCATCTCCCCACCCCACCCCGATAGCTCTAGGACTGGGCCCTGTTTCGCGAAATTATAACTAAAGATAAAATCCAAATTTTAGCAGATACTTCAATTTTAATTGGCTAAGAACATAATCAATCTAATATTGTCAAATCAAATAACTAAAATTCAGATCTTAGTTAAAATTTGTGAAATAGGCTCCAGGGCTTTAATTTTAAGTTGGGATTGTTTTCAACAAATTGGTCGTCTCATGAATCCTATGATCGACACCTGCCCACCCATTACACTTTGGACACATAAACTCTGTACAAATTGGTGACATTGTGAAACAGGAAAATGTATGTTCCATGTTCAATACCCAATGTGACATATCAAATAAATATTTTTAATTCACAAAAAGGAGAAATGTTTTTAATAATTTTTCATAAAATATGGTTTTAGTTAAATAGAATATCACACACTTAAGAAATATATCCCCATTCTTTAGCCCGATCGGAACAGAACAGTAGGACGTTAAACCACATTTTCATTTCTAGCGTTCGACCAGCTGACGAGCGTCGTTTGTAAAGATTGCACTCATCTGGTGGTCATATCATATCTCTGATGACCTTGTCTCGAGTTCATCTGTTATAGATTTATTTGTTCTAATTACTATCAGCCCCATTTCTTCCATTGGACAGTTTTAATGTCAATGTTAGCATAAACCCCATTGAACCGAGCAACCATGATCGCTTACAAAACAGACTGAGGACGGACAAATGTCCAATTGATTGCTAGAATCTTAAGCGATAGTTTTTGTTGCAGGTTTGTCCAAATATTCAAACGAAGTCAGCTCGGTTTACTCGATACTCTGCCAGTTCCGTAAATTACCAAATTTTTCAAATGGAATGAAATGGAGTTTAAAGTCCTACTTTTCTACCCCGACCTGGATTATAAAGACGAGCATAAGCTATCATGTCTGCTTAAGTGGCATTTTGTCCGTATTTCGTCGGTACGGCCTATTCTTATTCTGAATTCAAAGTGTCAAGAGTTCTTTCAAGTTCACGCACGGAACCTCAGTTTTTTTGTCTCATCTTGACAATGGAAATTCACGTCCGAAAATCATGAAGAGCTTTCTTCGCCAACACCGCCACCGCGGCCCAGTCAACAATTATAAATAAATCGAAATGTCTGTTATGCAAACACAAAATATTATTTCAGCAACAAAACCTAAACATCTAGCTATACAATTAAATCATTAATACTGAAAACAAAGTCTTGTTAATATGTCTAAACATCTGAAGTGCGTCAACATATAATTTCTATGAATATCAATATTATTATGCCAACATCAAAAACAATATATTTAATCAACAACAGAATTAATGTACATTTCAGTTCTCAATAACAAATTCAACACTTCTCATTAACAAATTAAACAAATCTCAACAACAAATTAAACTCTTTTTCAATAACAAATTCAACTCTTTTTCAATAACAAATTCAACTCTTTTCAATAAGAAAATCAATTTTTCTCAAACCCGTTTCTTTGCCCTATTTAATTAATATGAAAAATCATCTAGTGATATGTTTATAAGATATCTATATCTTTGAAACTGAAGCTGATATGGGATAACTTATAATTAATATCAATACCAAGTTAGATATATATTTCAAACCCAAACCATTGCACTTTTGTTATTTGAATATAGAAGAAAGTCAAGTTGCCAGGGTGTTTTTCTTGAAAATAGTTATAAATCTGAGATGTGTCAACAAATAAATCCGTATGAATTTTGATTTACTTATGTCACACCCTAAACCGAATTCAGTGAAATATGCGAATTTAACTACTTTAAATGTTGCCTGATTTCATTGAAATATTGTTAATTTTTGTTCTGAATATTCCTATGGCAGAATTGTTTTAAAGTTATTATTAACTTTCAAAATGGAAATCCAGTCGACGAAATCAGTGAAACCAACCATCGGAAAAAAAATCAAATAACATGAGCAATTGTAATGCAACTTTACCGTCAAAATGCAAAATCTAATTCAGCAAAATTAAACATCTGAACTTCTTGATGCGAAATTTTGATTTTGGTATAATTTGATATATCTGTTTCAAATTTCCCATGATAGAAACTTTATTGAACAAATTTTGATACAAGAATCTTAGCGAGTAGAATATTTTGAAATAGTATTGAAAAAGGGCACTGATATAACTATTTCAAATTTCTCATGATAGAAACTTTATTGAATAAAATTTTGATATAAAAAAAAACTAAACTTAAAGTGTGTAGAATGTTTTAAAATAGTTTTGAGAAAGTGGACTTGCCACTCGAGAAAATTTGATTTAAGTAGAATTTTCTTCCAGTTGAAAGAAACTGAGTTGAATTTGTTATTGAGAACGGATGTATAAGTATAAAAGCGACGAAGAAAAAGATCGATCTTTTCTGTTTCGTTTCGTTTAACCAGCAGTTGAAAGAAAGTCAACAATTTGAACAGAAAGACGATTTTCTCAGTAACAATGACTCGAGCCACTCGGCCATTCATCGCCTTGTTTGAATCAAGAATAGAGTAATATTTGCAGCCGGCGACTTGTTTTTCGTCTAGGGGGAGAAACAAATATATATATTGAACGGACTTTTAGGAGAATATAATGACAAATTCCCACCATCTTTCTATTCTATAATCATTAGCGCCATGCGTTCCCTGAGTACCACGCCCAGTCCTGTCTTTCCCTATATTTGTACATACAATAACGGTCAATATTGCCCCTTTTTCATATTCTTGTCTGTTTATTCAGCTATTGAAAATCTCTGCTGTAATTTTACTTCTCGGCGAGTTAATGTAATGTAGAATAAACGAAGAGACGGACTCGGATGAAGAATTTTTTTTTTTAGAAACATGTAACAAAAAACTTATAAAGTACACTTGTGGGATTATTGTATAAAATATTGATATATAAACGATGTAGGTTATCTCATCATATTTGGTGGCTGAAAATTGCGGATGCTAGTTCAATATGTGGACAAAATCTGCCCAGAATAGTACTGTTGCATATTGTCAGACCAGAACACTGAAGAAGTGTTTGGATAATAAAACTGAACAAGATGTTAAGAAAGTCTGCTAAAAAGGGGATTTATTTGAAAAAGAAATCAAATTATTTTATTTAAAAAAAACGGCTCTTGTCCATCTTATTGCACTAGCATCCCTCAATTGTTATTACACGTTTCAGCTATACTGCTCTCTGTGTACGATATCTGTACGCACCGACTCTATACAACGAAATAGACACCTAAAAGAAACCGTGATGTTTTTAAGATTAGGCGCACTCGCCGCCGCCCGGGGAAAATGTCTCTTATAATACTCAGTATTGTGTTCATCAGCCCAGTTCATACAGGAAAAGAACAGGACGTTAAACCTCATTTCATTTCCTGGATAAATAAAATTTAAAAACAAAAAAATTCTTGTGTCTTCACTAGTCCAGTTTGTGTAGAAAATCAGGATGTTAGACCCCATTCCGTTTCTTGAATACATCTTGTCCATCCGTACTGAAGACATAGTGATTTTTTTTTTAAAAATTCCAGAACATGTGATATGGTAATTATTATGCTCTCTGTTCTAAATAATTAAAAATATTATTTTGATTATTGACTTAGGTGGTTAAATCAGAAATACGTCTATTCCAAATAACTTTCAGCACGTGCTAGAAACCCTCAAATAACAAATTTCACCCAAAAAATAACCCCCCTTTTCAGTTGTGTTATTAGCCACTGACTTATGAAAATAAACCCAGAACTTGTGCTTATTATTATTAAACACGGTAAAGATATTTTATGTCATAAGAAATTTTAATAGATTTCCTTCTTGGTAGATACGACTTTGTCGTTATTAGGATGATTTGGCAAAGATAAGTCTGCTAAAGATACATGAGAATAGCCAGAGCTTTCCAGAAACATTCAGCTAGTATCAGATGACATTTAGTCCGTTCCAGGTGAAAGTTCCAGATATGACGTAAGTTTAGGATAAGTGTATACCAGTCTTCATATCCAAGTTTCAGTCTAGTAACTGGTCCCAATCCGGTCAGTTTAAAGGGGTTATCATCGGCAGTATAGCGGACTGGAACTTGTAAACCTCACTGGTATCATTTTCACTATAAGTTCAAGAAAGCCATTAAAATTCATTTGCTACATCTTTTTCGGCTTTAGTAAAAATAAAATGGTCTTTTTTTAAAAAATAAAAAAAGATAAACGTGCTAAGCTATTTCATCATCGATTCCCGTGAACCCTTTTTTACTGCCATTAATCTCAATTTGACCGTTTTAAACCAAACTCTCTGCTAAATTTTGCGGAAGATGAAATGATATGTAACAAATGTGAAAATAGCTTTTGCTGAGTGCCGAGATGAAGTAATGGACTCAGATTAGCTGTAGGCGATCGAGACTAAGACGCTTGGTAATGAAGACTCTATTAATCGCGATTAGAAGTGGCTCTCGTACACCCTGTTGACTCGCCAAAACCTTCGTTTTTACCGCTAATTCAACTGTAGAAACCAATGCAGCAAAAGTCTAGCTCTCCTTTAAACTAGAGGAAAGTGAAAATCGAAGAGGTTTTTGATAATGGGCAGAAGTTTGAAGACAATTAGAGCGACTTGGGCCATCCTGCCGGCCAAACACTTTCCCTACAGTTTTACTAATGAGCTAGGAATAACGGTACTTCCTTTCGACCGTTGTATCATCTCGTTAACTGACATGGCGGTATTTAAAGATACTTCTTCCTTTAAAAGCTGGCACTAAACGATGTTTTGAGACTAAGAAATAAGCATATCATTAGATTTATTATCCACTAATGAATATTTAGTTATTTTCACATCCGCCCTATTCACATGGCATCAGCTCCAAATCCAATTAATTCACTCAAACGTATTGACTGAAACGACGATGAGGTCATTGATGCTTGATTCAGTATAAAAAAAACATACCACGTGCTTTTACGTCGACTCTTTTCAAAAGCTGCATCACTTAATTAAATGACTGACGTTCTGTGAGCCGTTTGGGATTTAATACGACCAATGTAGGATATATGTTAACAGCCCGAAATAGGCACACTAAAATATTGCGGCCTTACATCGTAAGCAAGTGAGGATCTTGTTAATGTTGAGCTTTTATCTCGGTCGCCGACTTTAAAACCATTAGTCAAGATAAAATTCTTCGATTCTGTAAATGGAATCTATGTTTGGCTGTGATAGCTAGGGTTGTCCTATTAACGCCCTCGTGTGTTTTTCTTCCTACCCCTCCTTGCTGAAAGGTTTAATGTCAAAGGTTTTTTCTTCAAAAATCTCTCAACACTTTGGGCGTTGAAACTTCAGTATTACCACAAGTCTACGCATATCAACAATTTGATTTATAAAGTTAGACGAACGAAAGAACTACATTTGAACAATTTCTGTTTTTTTAGATGTCGATTGAAGTGATTATTTTGATTTTTATATATTTATATAATTTTATGGGTGTCTAATATAAATTATTATAAACAACTTCCGGTAGTTGGTAAAACAAATTAATGTCAGTGATTTTTTGTTTTACATATTTTTGGACAATGTCTGGTGTATCATAGCTTAGAGCTAAATTATCCAAGACCTAAATCTGTCCAGTGCAGTCCCGTCTTCAGGCCTTAAATATGTTATGTAAATTATTAATTAGACATTTATGAACATGACAAGACCATAATCAACTCCCCAGGGCGTCAGATGACTTCGATTTTAAGTAGATTAGAACATTTCGGTCATCGGTCAGTTAATGATTTAATTTAACAACGGAGAACCGAGGCTCAGTCTCGAATATACACAATGTACACATCTTGGCAAAACTACAAAAATTGATAACTTAGCTCAGAATAAGTAATTTGAAAGAAATTTTCAAAAAATTCATTTCGAATTATTTAATTTGGAACTATACTCATAATGGTCAGCTCTTGCATAATGCATCTTTAATTCGCGCTTAAATATTCCCAACGTGATTATGGAACATTTAATCACGAAGTCAACAATTAAACTGTCGATAACCTGGCTTGAATTCAATCGTATTATAAAAAAGTTCATCAAACGATTTCGGCAAAAAAAAACATATATAGTGCTGCCTTGTCTGCCTTGCATACCAAATGACAAATGTGGATAAATTGTCACCACATGGTTGCTGATAATGAATGAAATTGAACCATGTGGATAAATTGATATTACATCTGTGTTAATAATGAACGGTATTGAACCATTTAGATATTCCTATTAGTGATTCGACTTCCACAATATTGCAGTTATCTCCTCTTTAATTTAACGATTTACTGAAACCAGAAACTCCGACAAATCGATGAAATATTTTTCAAAAAATGGTAATAGAATGATTATGACGAGTTTACGTTCAACCTTAACATATTTATACTAACATCGTATCTGATGGAGAAGGAACAGTCCATCAAGATTACAGACAGGGCGGAACACAATGCTACCTTTATTTAGTAGTTATATATAGAATATATGGGTCTATTTTGGAAATGTTAGGCCTTAGACGTTTTTTGGAAATAGATGTCAAAGACAAGCCCATTTTCGCGTGACGATTGTTCTGTTCTTGGAATAAAAGTTACATTTTGACATTTTGGGGGTTTCATTTTATATATGATGTCGGTTTTTAATTTGCTTTGCTTCGGTACAATGAAATAAATTACAAGCTTTAAGTCACGAGTCACGGATCCCGCTGTTATCGGACAGTATCTAATCCGTGCTGAAAAGAACCCTGAAAAGTATGCAAAATATCAATCGGGTGTAATCGACTAAATCAGAGGCCCATCTATAGATTTGATAAAACATTTATAGTGAGCACTTGCCTGCTTATAACATCGTCAGAGAATGTATATCTGAAATTCACCACCAATTCACCACTGAGCTTTTTTGAGACTGATTTATTTTTTTAATTTTTCAAAATATTATTGTTTGTAATAGATTCAAAAAGTTATCTTGAGTTTTCACCTACGTTATTGACTTAAATTCGGCACCATTTGGTTTATGTCATTGACCATCTTGATATTAATGAACTTTGTGCAAATCTTCTAAAGATGTTTTCTTGATTTCCAATCTTTATGTACCCTTACACTTCGGTAACTCCACAAATATTATTATATTTACAAGTAGGGGTGTCAGGATACAGGATTAAATCCGACAGTTTACAACTAGTAAATATTTTAATATTACATCACTCAGTTTTGCACCTAATGTTGACCCGTGTAACGAGGGAGACTCCAGTGAGGCCAAACTAATTTCAATTTCTGCCTTCAATTTTTTCAACAGAAACAGACTAATTTAAAAACAAAAAGTACTCGTCTCAAAACGTTTTAGGCATAATATTTGAATTTTGAAATTTTAACAAAACAATGCAAGTGAAATGAAAAAGACATATAGTTTAACGTCCTTCTGTTCTGCTCAGACGGGGATTATAAAGACGGAGAAAAAAGAAAAAGAAAAGAAAACAACAAAAGAAAACCCCCAAAACATTGCACAGAACTTTTTAAGTTTTGAAATTTTAACAAAACATCACAGATGAATTGAGCATGTTAATTATTGATCAAGATCCCGAAAATCTAAAAATAAAATTTTGTTTGGCCTAAACCAAACTTTTCTCAACTGTTATGTAATTAGCCAAACAATCATAGGCCTGAAACAGGCGACAATAGATCAGCAATAGTTTGCATTCTGACGTCACTGTGTAACATTCCACATAATAATAGTCCTTTCCGTTACACAATAAGCAAAGACGGCCATTGACAGACGTTTGCAAAAGACTAAAGTCAACTACTTTTCACGAGAATAAAAAGATCGAACTCTTTCAAAGCTAACCATGAAGATCATCAACTGTGGTTTTATTGGGAGCCAACAAGGGAATTAGACAGTTTTTATGCTCGAAATCGTGATTAGAAATAAGACATACAACTCAGTAACATTTGATACAATGTAACGTTTTTTATAAATACACTTTCCTCTAGACAGTGAATGATCGTTTCGTTGTCGATTTTGTTTTTTTTTATCTAAAGGAATTCAACTTTGATTTTTACACACGTAGACGTGAAATTTAACTTGAAGGAGGGGTTGTAGATTTTAATTGTTAGGCTGTTTAAAACTGAATACAAAGATGTATTTGTTATTTTAGAGAGAAGGCACCACAGAAAGATTCTTTTGAGGGATTTAATAATAGATACTATAATAGGGCCGATGATCAAATTAAACATTATGGGCAAAGCTATTTATAGTTAAACTAAACAACAAGATCTCCGCAAATTATTGTGATTAAAAAAAGTACGCAATCAAAACTTCTCAATTTCAAAATCAAAACTTCTCAATTTCAAAATGAAAATGTCCCAATTTCGGGACTAACATATGGTTTAATTTTATTTCAATAATTCGCTTGCGCGTAGGGGTCTTTGGCAGTGGGAGGAAACCGGAGTGCCCGAAGGAAACCCACGAGGTTGAGAAGGCACCCTTATATCCATGCCACATCCGTTCACACGAGGGCTCGAAACCACAGCCGCAAGCTAGAGGTGACCGGCCAGCTAGAGGTCGAAGCGCGGCACTCTAGACCACTAGGCCACCCCAACCCCCTCGTTATAAAGCACAATAAGTGTCTCTTGTATGTTATAAATGGGTGATATACTATAATAATTTCCTAAAATATTCAAATGGTTCATACAAACCACAATTTCATTCCTTTTTTTAAATAAAAAAAAAATTCAACATGATAATGACAATGTAAATATGTGGAATATTTTGAATAATGACACACTGTCTCTAACTAAATAGTCTCGGTCACCCAGAACCCCCGAGTCTTCAACGCATATTCGTAGAATATTTGTTTGGATGATAGAGACTACTAACTAGATGTTGGTAACAATACGCTCTAAGCATTCGGTGCACCATTCGTAAACTTTGATTGTGGATACCTGCTCTCGGTGCCTGTCAGTGACGCCATGGGTGGTGACGAAACGTGATGAGTGCTGCCCTCTGACGATAAGATGTTGTTGTTTGGTCACCACCTTGTCTCTCGAGCTTAGATTCCTGCAATACCTGGGCTACTTGTGCTCTGAATTAGCAAACATAGCCGAAGAACATGATAGCCCTTCAATGGGTCTAGAAAGAAGTTCGCCTTTATACATAAGCCCTTGTTCAAACATTTCCCGATCATCTCGCAAATTAAGCATCGTATTTCGCATACAGCGTTAAAATTTGAAAATGTTTGTAAGATCTGACCCAGTAGACGCGCGTTTGCGAGACAATTTAAGGTGTAATTGATCGTCAAAATAAACTAAATAGTATTTCAAAATCCTGGAGCGGACAATGATAGCGAGGAGCAAACAGAGGGAACTATTATATAGGGAAAACAAAGATGGGTGATACCTGATCTCGAGATGTTCTAATCGTATGTTGACTATAAATTACACACGTGGATAAACTATGATGTAACTATAACCATGGAAACCGTAATATGTACCTGATTATCCAGTAATTTATTCACTAATTATAATCAAACACTCGATTAGCCAAGTATTAAATGTTGTATTACATTCAACATTCAAATTGTTTTGTGTTTGTGGGGTTGGGTGGCCGAATGGTTAAGGCGTGCACTTAGGATCAGAAGTTCTATCCGTGAGTCAAGTTGCGTTACAAAGAGTAGGGTTGTCTGTCCAACCTCGTGGGTTTTTTCTCCGGGTCTTCGGGTCTGTCCAACCTCGTGGGTTTTTTCTCCGGGTCCTCCGGTTTGCTTCCATTGCTAACGACCCGTACTTACAAGCGAATTATCGAAATACCATATGATTCAGCCTCTCTCTCTCTCTCTCTCTCTCTCTCTCTCTCTCCCTCCCTCTCTCTCTCACTCGGATTATTACGTCCACCCATATATGTGTACACGCCTATCTGTATCCAAACGACGGAAAAGCGCCTTTGCCCGTCCAACCCCTTGATCGAGCCCTGAACCCATAGGTTAGCGGACCGCAGAGCCACGGCAGCGCCTACGAATCAAGAATTTAAAAATTAAGACTATAGTTAAGATATGAATCCAGTAATCTACCGGGTGTGTATCCATTACACGAGAGATTGGGAGTAATTTAGATAATAAAGACTACGCCTAGAATTTGATATGACAAGATTTACCTAGGTGATTAGGCTGACCTTTGATCTTGAAATATCCCCCTCTAATCACTCATCAAATAAACAAATAATTTAACACCTGTTGTTCTTCTTATTTACTTTATTTACTTTCTATATTTATTTTTTTTTTTTTGGGGGGGGGGGGTGAGTGGTTGTACGTGACAAGGAGTAGCCTGTCCATCCTCGTGGGTTTCCTCCAGGTCCCCAATTTCCTCCCCTTCTAAAGACCCCTACGTGGAAGCGAATTATTGAAATAAACTTAAACCATATGTTAGTCCCGAAATGATCTAGTTTGTGTCGATTGGGCGTTAACTCTCTCTCTCTCCCTATCTCTCCCCCTCGCACTCTCTCTTTCGCTCTCGATAACATTTATTCTAGGTTGTTTTTTGTTGATTTGTTTTCAATCCTGTACAAAGACATTACCCCGCCCCTCTCTCTCTCTCTCTCTCTCTCTCTCTCTCTCTCTCTCTCTCTCTTTTGTCCTGCCATCTGACCAAGTTATACATCTATACAAGGTAAGAAATATGATAGATAACGACTGAGTCAACATCGTGTAGAAGCCCAGTCGATAAAAGGCTGTAAAATAAACAGAGAAATAAGATTGAAATATTGGAGTTTATATTACTAGATGTTTATTTTATCTTGATGTACTCTCTAACTCATACGACACTATAACCACCAGGTCTCACATATGGTAGCCTCGAAGAGAGAGAGAGAGAGAGAGAGGGAGAGAGAGAGAGAGAGAGAGGTGGGGGTAACGTCTGCTAGACATATCTCTAGCAATGGGGGGGGGGACCGGAAGATCCGAAGATTACCCACGAAAAAAGACGGGCGATCAAACTCCTCGTGAATATGTTTAAAATCCCGCATTGTATCCACAATTGGAATAACAATATCACAAATTAGTAATTGAGTTATATTATATTTAATATTAAATATGAAAAACCCTTGGTACGAATGGCATTAAAACCCATAATGAATAACAATACTTCCGAATGAATTAGTAATTGTTCTGCCATAAGTTTTTCCTTTAGGTTATTTAATATTAAATACAGATAGGCAATGAAGGCTATATTGAACGTTATGAAACAAAATGCTAGGATTAACCATGTTATATATTTATATCAGAAAATCCCATAATGAATAACAATTAACTTTGAATGAATTAGTAATTGGTCACCCATTGGGTTATTTAGAATTAAATAGGAATACAGGCCCCTATTTAACGTAGGTTTATAAAACAAACAACAGGGATTAATTATTATATTATATTATATTTAATATTTAAAAAACCATGATGAATGAATGAATTAGTAACTGTTATTTTTTATACTAGGGTATTTAAAATTAAAAATTGAAACCCCTGGTGTGAATTGGTACAAGTGCCTATATTGAACAATAAGTTATAAGACAACCAGTATTAATTGATAAATTTACAAGTGCAGAGGGTATTTAAGTATTCTCTTTCAAAATTTCTGGAAGCCGAAAGGTTATCAATGAAGTCTTGTATCGTTGAGTTTCGTTTACATTTACCGATAGTTTTAAAGACGATGATAAGGAGAGGGTGCTAACTGTACAATAAAAAACTCATTTAACCAAGTACTTCCATGAGAGATTGATTGCCTTCTCGCCCAGAACGAACATAAACTTAGATCGCAGATAGGAGGGAGGCATTCGGAACATGGAGGTCTTCCGCCATCTTGCTTCGTCTGCTGAATGGTGTTTTACGATGATGCAGCCGATAACCTCTGAAATCGCGCCAATAAATTTTCTGCCGATCTAGTCGAGCAACGTGTATCTGATTTCTGGCCTTTTCATCTTTCAACAAAGTGTTCAAGATAAAATTTGGAGAGGGTGAGAAAAGAAATCGTTTTACAAAAGTTCCCAGCTGCAAATACATTTAATAAACCAACCGGTTGATCAAAGTGGTCTCGGGTCAACAAATGTCTAATTTGACGGTTGATTTCCCTTGTAATCCAGCCGATAAGATAACAATTCCCTTATAAGGTTATTCTAATCAGTGTCGTAATACGGTCGTGTCCGTACCGAAATTCGATAGTCGTAAATTCATAATATTAGTCAAGTTTCATGCAGATTTGGTAATTAAAATTTGATCGTCTGAATCGTCAATTGTTCTGTGAATGAACTGTTTAATTAACTAAATCAATCGGAAAAAGTACACATAGACTGTCTGGTGATTGTAGCACATTAACTCCCGCGAAATTCTAGAATTCGTTTTTCTACGATATGTCTGGGATAAACCAAACGAAACACTCCGAGGAGTATGGTATCACATATTGATTGGTTTATGGGTCGCTCGGTTCTTTTCCACCTATGTCACTTTACAAATTTGTTTATATAGCTGTATTATGCATCGAAGGCTGTTTAAAATTTAAAATAATATTTACACAGCAAAACATATTAACATTGGCCTATAGATCTTAGGATGTGACCAATATAAAATATATTTTTTTAAAACTGAGGTTTATGGAATATCGATTTAATTATAAAAGTACAATCCAAGTTGTCTGCTTTGTGAACTACTGGATAAATGAAACTATGGTATACTATTTATTCCCGCTCAATGCCGATCGTATGCCAACCGAACCTATGTGATCTAATGAGACCCTGTGCTGTCGAACAGAAGACATGATAAGGACAGTGCCTATAGTCTCTATCATCCAGAAAAGTTGAAGACTAGGAGGTTCTGGGTGACCGAGACTATAGTGCCTATCGTTTGGACGGTACTAACAAACCGAGGTGCCGTGTAGATAATATTTGCGCGAGTAGGCCGTTGCGCCGCTACCCTCACAAATTTCCTTTTAAAGGACAATGCATGGCCAATCTGATTAAAATACAGATCCTATTTCGTTTCGTTTTTATAGTTCAAAATTTCGTTTCACTTGTGAACGCTAGATCGGAGACGGTCCTATGCATTTTAGCACATATGACGTCATATCTAGATTATGGGTTAGGGTTAGGGTAAGGGCTAGGACCTGTAGATTTGGTCAAAGTCCCGAGATGTAAACAAGGCTAGCCCTAACCCTAACTCATGATCAAGCCTAACCCTTACCCTAACCCACAATTCACATATGACGTCACAAAATGCGTAGGACCGTCTCCGATCTAGCGTTCTCCTAGGGTAGGCCGTCGAAGTTCTAAAAACCGAAACGAAATAGATCTGAATTTTAATTAGATGCATGGCATAACCCGGTCTTCATTAACCAGATCAGTACAGAAAAGCAGGACGTTAAACCCCATTTTATTTCACTTATATTATATTCCTATCATAAACAACATGTCAGAAGTTTAATCGACTATGTTTTTTTTAAAATTTTTATCTAACAGCATTCCTTTTCGCACTTTACATTTATACTGATATACAACACATACACTCCCATATAACCTTCTGATTAATCTTCTAGTGGATGATGGAACACCTGATAACACTTCCCGGCTATTTGTAAATGTAAAAATAGTTGATTGACATTAACAACTCATACCCTCCCATATAAAGGGATTATTACGGAAAAATCTGTAACACTTCTCGATTATTTGTAACATACATAAAATCATATAATCTAGCTGTCTGCCCTCTATAGGCATCTTCAGATATCAATAATGTTTACAACAAATTAAATTTTTACAAAACATATACTCTCTCTCTCTCTCTCTCTCTCTCTCTCTCCTCTTTATCTAATTAATAAGATAATTATATTAATAATATGTTAATTAATGAATCAGCGCTCTGGTAGTACATGTATATTGTCTATCCATCGAGAATATAATATGTATTTATTCAAACATACCACGCTAACAAATTAAATGAAGCGGATGTTCTAATCTATTTAATAAACTAGCCTGTCGATGATCTAGAGAGTGAGTGAGTGAGAGAGTGAATGAGAGAGAGAGAGAGAATGGGGTTTAACGTCCACTCGACAATAATTAGGTCATTTCGGGACTAACATATGGTTTAATTTTATTTCAATAATTCGCTTACATAATACATGTACATCTCTAACATAATCTGTAATTATTCAAACATACGACCAAAGATAACACAACTTGCCCAAGCCAGTTCCAATTACTAATAATTCTTATACATCTTTATAATTGTCTAATTAATTAATTATTAATGAACAAAATTTTAAACGATTGAGGATTTATTTTGAAATAATATTAATGTGTAAGTTTAATGTTGTTTGTTTTCTTTCAGGTTTGGGAGATGCGTGGGGCCACAGAACACCACCAAGAACTCGTCTAGAAAAAGAACTCGGGTCTCATTTACTTCAGGTAAGTTATTCATGAATATTCATCAGATATATCAATTAACACTTCATACATATTCATGAACAATTGATTTTTGTGTTCGTTGTAACTAAATAACAAACCTTGGACTATAGACATAAATATATAGTTAAGGATCATATTTCAACTTTTCTCACGCGCTTTATTTAATGTAAACATATATTTTCATAAATATAATTATGTTTTATTAAATCAATGTTTTGAATTAAAATAGTGCGGCTGTGTGAAACCTGGTTATATCCAATCCCAGTGAGTTTTACTGTAAAAAAAGATCGCCCCTTTTCTACCAACCAAAACAACCAACTTGTGTCACACATATATTTAATAAAAACAAATATTTTTTATAAATACAAATTTTGTCACGCATATTTTTGATAAAAACAAATATTTTTATAAATATAATTTAGTTTAAACAATGATGTTTTGTATTGAAATAAGGTGTTATTCTTTTTGCCTAATAGTGGTCCTATTTGATTTGGCATCCACATTCAGTAACAAAATAAAGTTTTATTAAAGGGACAATAACATTTTTGCTGGCCTGGTAGCTCCAGAAAATAAATAATACCCTTATTCTAAGTACTAGATGTTTAAGTGTCCTACCTGTTGTGTAAATTATCCATTACAACCTATTTTACTGGTCCAGAGGGTTCGAAAATATTTTAAAATCAAAGTCACATTTGAAAAGGTTTACGTTAGACTTTTCAAATCAATTGGTTTTCCATTTTTTTTAAAATAGGTGTGTTAAGATGAAATTTATATCATCATTTAATTGGAATATTCTAAAATAATACGATTTGTTGACCATAATGAAGATTGGGACAGTTACAACAAGAGTGTTATTGGGGCTTTAAAATAAACCAAATCCAATAAATACGAATCTCCCCTTTCTAACAACCAACAACACCAACTTTTGTCACGCGATTAATTCAGTAAAAAAACATATATTTTATAGATACAGTTATTTCACTTTTCAATACATTGGACAGAGCACGGGACAAGTCCACTCAGAATTTGCGTGTATTTGGAACAAATGCTAGAAACGTAAATTGTTGCCTTCAATCTCAAATCTATAAGATTTTAATTTAAACAAATATTTACAAATTTGAGCGCGATGGACGATTGGTTTTATTGTGTTTTAATTTAATTATCTTCGTCGGGCGAAGAGTTTTAATGATGAAAAACTTAGGCTGGAATTAATTACGTAAAAAGAGAAAAACATTCAGCATCGAAGCCTTGTTAAAACTTTAAACAACAATGTAATGTGACGTCAAATCGCTTAATAACATGCGCAGTCACGTAATTCGATCGCAGAATCCAACCTGCTCGCTTTTTTTCCCATCTTTAGGTCAGATGAGAGTGAAGTAGGCTGTCGGATTTGAGGAATATCCTTGTTATGTGGGCAAGGAGATAAACATTTATCGCGGACAGCTATATTAGGTATTGGACGGAACTCATTGAAAATGTCAATCAAGGGTTAGAGATTATGCGTAAGGCTGTCAATACTCGGCCCGAATTACCACAAACTATCTCGTTATTTGAAGACATAATAATTTAAAATCTGTTTGCCTTTCTCTTATACTTTGATATCATTAATCACCCCAGGTTTGAATCAAAGAGCTACCACATGACCTCTGAGGTCACACGTGATCATGTCGCGGACAATGGTTGACAGTAGTTTATCGTAATAAAGACAGACCAACCGATACGTGACTTGGCATTCCATGTCTTCGTATTCTTGACGAATTACAGAGTTTAGAAAATTATCTATTCATGACTCTTTTCCTTAGCTATTTGTTCTTTAACACTGAAGTAGACGAGGATCGATCGACTCAAGAACTAAATGTAGTTAAATATTTTGGAGTGGCCGGATGATCATTTCTATCTATAATCGGCCATAACAGGATTAGTCCAAATCATCCTAATCGTTTAGTCATCGTCTAATCACCATTGCTTCCTCGATTCGGATTAAATTATCATCACAATCCGATAAATATTCATAATATTGATATTTCAGTTTAGTTAATTTAGCATATTTAATGAATTGTGCGATTTATAAATGTTATAAATTTAAAGTCAATATGTGTCTTTTGCCCTTTTCGGAATATATCAAATTTCTCTCGGCTTAATCCCAGCAAACGTGCACCCAGAAAAATTATTTAATATTTAATTAAACATACATTTTGCAAGAGTTAAATCTGACTATTGCAGATCTGTCTTCAGGCCTGAAATGTTATCTAAATTATTAATTAGACATTGATTAATTTATACAGACCATAAGCAACTCTCGATGTGATATTTACTAGATTTGACTCCGATTTGCTGCTCAACGCTTATTTTATCCAAAATTGATAATCGAGACTGTTTTTATCGTGCCAGCTTTAATAAAGACTTAAGCCTAGACTAGGCTTAAGATTCAATCACTAAATTCTCAGTTAAGAGTGGATCAAATTTTGATATTTTGGCATTGGTGTTTCTGTCAAAGTTTCTGTTACGCGTACGTGTTCGGTTTTAGTGCCACCCAAATCACTAGAGACTGTCTCTGTGCCACTAAAGAGGACATCCCAATGTAAGGTCGATGGTCCCTATATTCACCAGCTCCGTCTTCTGAATTCCAGGTCCAAATTATACCCAACTAGGCTTACTCTATCTTTGATGCCACTTCTCTCTTCAATCGTTCACATAAGTGATATTTTGGTTGCATTATTTTCAATCATTTCAATGCAGAATAATGTACATGTTCCTTTGTATTAGTTGTTCTTCTTATTATTTATAAAACAAATTATTGTTGCATTTTAGACTTGAGATTGTTTTATAAACTGTTTCTTATTTTATTTTAGACTTTAGGTGGTATTATAAACTGTTTATTGTGATTTTTTTAGCCTCTAGAAGGTTTTATAAACTGTTTCTTGTTTTAGTTTAGACTTTAGATGGTTTTATAAACTGTTTCTTATTTTATTTTAGACTTTAGGTGGTATTATAAACTGTTTATTGTGGTTTATTTAGCCTTTAGAAGGTTTTATAAACTGTTTCTTGTTTTATTTTAGACTTTAGATGGTTTTATAAACTGTTTATTGTGGTTTATTTAGCCTGTAGAAGGTTTTATAAACTGTTTCTTGTTTTATTTTAGACTTTAGATGGTTTTATAAACTGATTCTTGTTTTATTTTAGACTTTAGATGGTTTTATATTTGTTATTGCCCCAGATGGTAAAGTGATGTATATATCTGAAACAGCGTCAGTCCATTTAGGACTCTCTCAGGTAAGTTGTTTAAAACTAGAAAATATACGATATCATAGTTATCAATTTTTCTATGGTAGCTGATTGGTATCATGTCGGGTTAAAATGTCGTGGTGTGGGGTTGCCAAGCTATCGTCTTATGATCTAAAATGAAGGTTAAAACGAACCAACACATCAAATTTTAATTTTTCCAATAATTCAAAGGGTGTCTTCTTAATTGACTTTAATTTTAATCATACATCAAATGGATGATAATCGAAAGGTTTGGGGGTTTTTTTCCAAATTTAATTTTGGGCAGCTTAATCATAGATAAGTCTCGCAGAATATTATTCCAAAACCGACTAAAATTACCATATCCATTCTTGTTTTTCGATGCTCGATGTATCATTAAAAATAACCCAAGCTTAATAAAAGGCTAAAAAATGATATTTCACATTAGGCTATCTTAATCCAATTAGATTATGATATTTCTATATTAAACTATTTAGACTATAATATTTATATATTAAACTATTTAGACTATAATATTTATATATTAAACTAATTAGACTATAATATTTATATATTAATTTAGACTGTTTATATATTCATCTAATTAGACTATGCTATGTAATAATATTTATCCAACTAGACCGTGACATGTGGTATATATTCAGTATATTTGATATATTTTAGGTTGAATTAACAGGAAACAGTATATATGAATATATCCACCCGGCTGATCATGATGAAATGACGGCGTTATTAACTATACATCATCCTTATCATACTCATATATTACAAGGTAAGTTAAAACACCGGCCCCTACTAGCCCCCTCCCTCTGATGTAAGGTACGTTCAGACACGCTCACCCATCCCTCGTCACGTTAAGAAACCCATGCCACCACCAGCGCGCTCTGAACTCATATATTACAAGAAATGTTAAGACATCCAATACTCTTAATAACACGGTACGTTAAGTCCACCTTATACGGAGGTCGTTCTGTTCACTAGTACTACTTTCGTTTTCATTGCCGACTGTTGAACGTTAATTCCGTTACATGTATATCTCGACAGTGGCTTAATCAAAGGACCTGAAATTTTAAATATAAAATGGTGATCCTATACTTTCAAATTAACAGCTTTATTTGTGAACGTGATCGTGTCCTTATACGTCTCCCACAGAGCTTTAAGGAGAATATTTCACATAAATAGTAACCCGCCATCTTGTTTTTTATTTTTACAGATATCGAGGTTGAACGATCATTTTTCCTCAGAATGAAATGTGTTCTTGCTAAAAGAAATGCTGGTCTCACATCGGGAGGATATAAGGTATGTTGACATTTTAAAACTTATCCCGTTGCGTTGACTGTCCAACTCGTTTTGATGTTTAAATCACGATCTTGGGTAGGTTTCTGCATCAAAGGATCAGAAAATGACGATTTTTCCCGAAGCACTTGTTGAAATGCAGCCAGCAAATGAAAGCAAAAGAACAGTCATAAATCTCAAGGCGCATGCCAATAATTAACAAACAAACCTACTGTTGACCACTGAATTGACGGAAATATTCGAGTGTTCCAGCAAAAGACACGGGGCACAGTTTATATGTTATAGAAGTCTATAAATGGGATATAATAAGACACGTCACCCCCCAAAAAAGCGTGAAGCTAGGTCAATATGTAACTGAAATAACCGAGACGTTGCGATTGAGCATACGTATTACCTCATCAGACAGACGTACCGAAAATCCTCGGGGCTGACAATCTAAAATACACACGTTCTACTGACCCATATAGATCGATCCGGTAAGTCTCTAATCAGCACGTAGTCTTTTGCATGTAAAATTATCGTTTCTTAGGGGGTTTCCCCCCGCAACACAACCAGGTACACGTTTTCTCGTTGCCAAGACGACGTCAGCCCCGAGGAGCACCACCGCGCATGTTATCATATCCCAAATTCCCCAGAAGGCGGGAAATGTCACGTTTTATGTGACGTGAATAAAAGAAAGTTGTTTAAATCCCGTAGAAAGCACAGTTTGTCATTGAATGATTTAGTTTGACTTTATTGGTTCACAATTTGTAGACAAACACGTAGCGGTTTTACGCATTCTTTCATAAAACAATCTACTTACATGTACATTGTTATATATGGCGGATTAGTGTGGCAGAGAAAGACAGTCGTAATATTTGGGCTAAGGAACCTGTCGTTAGTTGTTGGATTACGTAATTCTACTGAATCTGCCGGATTATACCTGACATGTGAGGTTTCTGGACCGCGTCATTTATTGTCTCCATTTGGCTGCACCACTGGTTGTTAGGTACTGGAAGAAGCAATGGGACGGATTGATCAAGCTCCGCTACAATCAACTTTGTATGGGACCGGAAGTATTGGCAGTGAAAAGACAAGAACGTAGATGGAGTTTAACGTCCTACTTTTTGCTGCATCAAGTATTCACAGTGAAATGACAAGAACTTGAATATGGTTTAACGTGATACTTTTTACTGTGACAACTGAGTTAATGAAGACGCGCATACAGTCTACTCTAATTTCGAATTCAAGGGTTCTTTTAAGTGCACGCCTGCATCTACACGTTCTCACCGGAACAACTAGGCTAAAACGTATTGGTAGTGTTACATGGATATATTTGATTGGTTATTTCAGGTTATACATTGTAGTGGTTATTTAAAGATTAAACAGTATACAATGGACGTATCACCGTATGATGGCTGCTACCAGAACGTTGGACTGGTGGCTGTAGGTCATTCCTTACCTCCAAGTGCCATCACTGAGATTAAAATGTTCAATAATATGTTTATGTACAGGGCCAGTCTCGATCTCAAATTAATATTCTTAGACGCTAGGTATGTATTTTTTTTTTATTAGACGCTAGTTGCAAATATATTTATAGATTGCTAGTTGCGTATTATTTTATTAGGGACTAGTTACAAAGTATTTTATAAGACGGGAGTTGCGTATTATTTTATTAGACGCTAGTTACGTATTATTTTATTAGACGCTAGTTGCGTATTATTTTATTAGATGCGTATTATTTTATTAGACGCTAGTTGCATATTATTTTATTAGATGCGTATTATTTTATTAGACGTTAGTTGCGTGTTATTTTATTAAACGCTAGGTACGATTTATGTTATTTTTTGATTAGACTCTTCTCGCGTATTATTTTATTGGACTCTTCTCGCGTATTATTTATTAGAAGCTAGTTGCGTATTATTTTGTTAAACGCTATGTACATATTATCTTTTAGACATTCTGTGCATACCGTTTATTGGACGTTATTAGACGCTATTCGTACTATTTATAATTAGACGTTATCAGACGATTTATAATTAGACGCTATACGTACTATTTATAATTAGACGTTATCAGACGATTTATAATTAGACGTTATTAGACGCTATACGTACTATTTATAATTAGACGTTATCAGACGATTTATAATTAGACGTTATTAGACGCTATACGTACTATTTATAATTAGACGTTATTAGACACTATGCGTATGATCTACAATTAGACGTTTTTAGACGTTATATACGTACTATTTATAATAAGACGCTTTCAAACGCTATATACGTACTGTTTATATTTAGACGTTACCAGATGCTATATACGTACTGTTTATAGTTAGACGCTATATAATATGTACTGAACCGTAGTAATTTATTAGACGTGAAGTACGCATTAATTTATTAGACTCTGGTAAAGTATTATTTGATTGGCATCTTATGTTTATGATATTATTTTTATATATTTTTTTTTTGATAACTTTTTTGACTTGTAAGATATCGTATACATATTAACTTTATTTATTGTACTTGCCTGTTTCAAATTCATTGATAATAATTAATATAATCATTAATATCATATAATAATAATTATATTTTTGTAAAAGATAAATAACCAATTGTATCTGTAGAACGATGTTGATGGTTGTGTTTCTGTTTTCAGGGTGGCAGCTTTAACTGGTTATGAACCACAAGATCTGATAGAGAAAACTCTGTATCATTATATACATGCTTGTGATATTCTACATATGAGATATTCACACCATACCCGTAAGTACAAACAGTTATCAGGGTGGTTCCCCCTTGTCACTGATGCAGGGTGGAGGGCCTGGCAAAGACAGTTGTTTCGTCGTTCGGATGGGTCGAAAATGACGTGCGCGTAAACGATCCCTTGGCAGTTGGAATTCGATGTAAGAGTAAGCGACAGCACCGCTGTCCGGACAAAATCAACCTCATAGCACACTATATGGAGTATGCCCACCTTCCAGTCGGAGCTGAACAGTTGGACGTTAAACCGCATTTTATTTTATTGCAGAAACATTTTCATTATCAAATTACATTATCTTGAAATTCTCGCTGACATAATTTCTAGAAATAGTTCTCAATAAAATCACAGCTTATCTGGACAATATCACCAATAAATTATTCAAGGAATGTCACCGATAAAATGATAAATTATCAAGAAAATATAAACCTCGTAAAATTATATTATATTTAAAAATAAATCCCAAAGGGGAGGGAGTTCCGGGTATTATTTGGCCGTATTACTCTCCATAGCCGCATTCTCCCCGGAACTGGATTTTTTATTTTCCTCTTTCTCTTACGAGTGGTAAGGATTAAAAGAAGTTGTACGGATAGATATGAATTTTGAAGGGTTACAATATTAAATTAAGGGGATAACCGTATTGTTTAACCTATGACCCCTTATAAATTTCCTCTTGATTATTTGGGATTAAAGTTGTCGGTCCGTATCAGAGAGATTATATGTATTGCCTGTAAGATAAGAGACTAATCCCTAAAATGACATGTTGGGACTGATATAGGATTCAATAACTCCATATATTTTAAAGGGTTAACACTTCAATGTTTGTGTTGGTGTGTAACCAGTCAAATGGATGATATTAGCAACTATCAAAGGATTTATGCTGGGATTGTTGGATTGATATAAATATGGATTATGGATATAGGGACATATCATAGGCGAGGCAAAACTTGTCGTCTAGTTTAGGTTATAAGTAGTGCAAGGTGTTTGTTGTTGATAGGACGGGTATGATCACCCAGTCTAGAACACCCCATAACACCTGACACCATAGTTCACATACAGTTATTATGGAACACCCGATACCATAGTTCAAATAGTTAACAATCATCATTCTGGAACACCCCATACCATAGTTAATTGTAACAATTACTCATTCTAGAATACTCCACAATTAATTGTAAGAATTACCCACTCTGGAACACCCCATACCATAGTTCATATAGTTATTATGGAACACCTGATACCATACTTCACGTAGTTAACCATTACTCATTCTGAAACACTCCATAGTTAACAATTACCCATGTTGGAACACTCTATAGTTCACATAGCTAACAATTACTCATTCTGGAACACCTGGTACCATAGTTCACATAGTTAACAATTAGTATTCTGGAACACCCCATTCAATAGTTCACATAGTTAACAATTACTAGAACATCTGATACCACTTCTGAATTATGTATATTCTGTTTATAATTTTACAGTGCTGCTGAAAGGTCAAGTCACAACTAAATATTACCGGTTCCTGGCTAAAGATGGCGGCTGGGTGTGGATGCAGAGTTATGCTACAATAGTTCACAATAGTCGGTCGTCTCGTCCGCATTGCATAGTCAGCGTTAATTATGTTTTAAGGTATGTTTGGGGGTTGGGATGGCCTAGTGGTCTAAAGTGCCGCGCTTCGATTTTTAGCTGGCCGGTCGCCTCTGGCTTGCGGCTCCCTGGTGTGAGCGTATGTAGCATGGAGATAGGAGCGCCTTCTCAACCTCGTGGGTTTCCTCCGGGCACTCCAGTTTCCCACACTGCTAAAGACCCCTACGCGCAAGCGAATTATTGAAATAGAATTGAAACCACATGTTAATCCCGAAATGACCCAGTTTGTGTTGAGTGGACGTTAAACCTTATTTTTCTCTCTCTCTCTCTCTCTCTCTCTCTCTCTCCCTCTCTCCCTCTCTCTCTCTTTAAGGTATGTTTATAATTAATGACCTATAGTTTACGATATATTCCTAACATTCTTACTGTGCCTCTAGAATCACGAATGAGGAGAATCCCTGCTATGTCCCCAACGTTACCAATTAGGGGAATTCCTGCTATGTCATCACAAATTGGCGGAATTACTATTTTATTCCGAACAATACACTGGCATTACAAATGAGGGGATTTCCAAGCTGTGTTTCTGACATCACAAATAGGGGACATCCCTGCTATGTTCTCGCATGACAAATGGGGGCGGCTATGTTTCTGACATCATAGATGATCGAAATCTCTACTTATTCCTGACATCACATGTAAGGGAAATCCCCTCGCAACTAGGATCCTGGAATCACAAATTGGGGGAATCTCAACCATGTTCATGGCATCACAACTGAAGGAAATTCCACCAGAATTTATAGGAATTCCCGCTAAAGATCTATAAGACGTCACAACTCTTTCTATTCATTGTGGTGTAATTCAAAGAAAATCTTTCCTATACTTTTGAGTGGAATTGATGTAAATTTGTTCTGAATTGAAGAAGATAATTTTACGATGAATTTTATCATAGATATTGTCTACATCGTGTTTTATTATACTTTCAGTGATGTTCAGGCAAAGGATCTCCAGATACAGCTCGAACAAACCCTCTCATCAAAAGAAGTGTCTCCATTTTCGTCCATGCACGATCGAACGAAATCAAATGGGAAAGTTAGGCAACCTAGAAACAAAAACAGGCGTTCGCCCTATCCACAGATGCCCGAAACTACCGAGTATACCGCGCCGGAATATCCCGAAAGAACGCTTGAATATCCTACGGATGTGTCCGTCCCAATGCAAGGTTATCCGAGTATGATGTATCCTCATACAGCTGAGGGTATTGATAGATACAGTGCCCTGTATGCTGCTGCGCCCTATGCTCACGCTGGAATGTCCATGTATCGCGATGCGGCAGCCGCAGCTTGTGTTTATCCGTACCAAACGGCCCACCAGAGGTATCTAGATGAACGTAATGCTTATAGATCTTACGAGGAACGTTATTACCCTGCACGTGACCCGGCGAATTATCCGGGTTACATACCGTCTCAGACTGCTCTGCAAACTCGATTAAATCATAACGAATCAAGTCGAGAAAGTTCTCAAAGTGCGGGACAGCAATATGGCGATTTCCGATCTACAGGACAATGTTCTAGGAGTAGTTCACGCGATCCTTCTTACAATACCTCACATTATCAGGCACCGTATAGCAACCGATCGGAATCTTCGGCATCAGAGGTCGATGTAGGGAGTGAGGAGTACGAAAAACGTCACCCGAGTGGACAGTCTCATAGATCAGATCGCCAAAATTCAAAATATGAATCAATCATGGAGGGTGCTCCGCAACTAATAAAAGACGAGGGATATAAATCTCAGGACCAATCAAATGGTCCGTTACAAACATTATCACCTCCCAGAGAATCAGTGCCACAGTCTGTTATAATCAGACGACATTCAAATCATACTTATTCTTCAAACGAGGCGAGAAACAACAACGTGTCTAGTGAATATACTAACTCAGCTTTTCTCAAGTCAACTTCATCCGCATCGGCTAGTCTAACTTCAGACGTGAGAAAATCCACGAACTCTACTACTGAGAGCAATCAATCAAATATTCTGAGTGCTACTTCCGGTTCCGAAACTAGCGCCGGTGATAAACTGCTTAATATGAGACTACTTCACGAAAAATCCCTCAATTCCTCACAAGACTATACTCAATGTTTAAAAGCAGCGGCGGCGTGTGGTTATGACAATTACGGTCAGAACGGTATGTACCAAACCACCGCCCTTCAAAACCAAAGAACATATCCCGTCATGCCTCAGGCCGGATATACAAGCGTAATTGTAGAACCGCAGCAATATCATATGGCTAACGGATTTGTGCATTAATTATTATCTTGTGTGTGTGTATATGTATTTTATTAATTATGCCTGTGAATTATTAAGGCAAATAATTTTTACAGTATTTTAAGGTAAAGATCTTTGCTGCTCAGCGAAGCTGGGGGTATAAATTAGTCCTCCTAGTTAAAAAGACTAGAATTTGTGAAATTCACAATCAGGTTTTTTTTAAAAGTAGGCAGTGCTGGCCTACCATATTTTAACTGAAATAATCAATGGAATCATGTTTAATTGGGTTTTTTTTCAAAGTAGACAGTGCTGGCCTACCATATTTTAAACGAAATAATTAATGAAATCATGTTTAATTGGAGTGACGTCTTTATTTTTTGTTTCACCAGATAAATTTGCATGAAATTCACCCAATGATTCAGTAAATGTCTGTATTATTTAAAGTCATAATACTTTTCTACAATATACGTTTAAAACAATATGTTTATTCAATCTGAAATATGTCTTCTAATACAAATACTTGGTTATATTGTCTTTGAAATTAAGTTATTTTATTTCCCTAATTACTCCAAGTATTTTCACAATTAAGGGTCCATCGTGTCAGATATAGAATTTAGGACTACATGTAGACTTAAATATAAGTTATGACTATTCTGTTGATTTTAAGCCACCTTCTTGACTATAATCACACCACGTTAAAATATCATCTTTCCGAATGTACCACAGAATGCAACTCTTTAGAGCAGTATTTGTGTTTGTATATACAGACTTGAAACAATGGTGGAATTTCTAAATATACATGGTAATTATATTCAAGGATGGCTATGTCTGCATATAGTTCCTTATTATTATTTCCTAAGGCGCATGCGTCTTGACCTTCCACTTGTTCCGCCACAGTTAGCTCCCCCCGATAGCTTGTAAAGACGGGCGTGCTATGGGTCCGACTATTGCCCCATAGGTTGCACTTCTTTCGATCTCCAATCGTCAATGAATATTTAAACGTTCTGCCACTGTGCTGTTGGAACGACTTGACGATATTATAGAACAGGATGATACCGGCTATGGTCGTATTGTCCTATTCGTTATATTATTTGCGCTGATTCAGGGTGCTATATATCTATATAGATCTATTTGTTGTTTAGTTTCAAGTAGACAGTGAAATAAAAAAAGTATTTCGTGTTGTTTTAATAAAACTATCAGTCCAATTCTTGTTGTATTTTAAAAACAAGTAAACTGGCATTAAAAATCCCAAAACAATATGCCGATTACCGGATGTACTAGAATGGACTGAATCTAAAGGTTGTACATGGAGTTTTATTAAAAAGATTTATGTATTATACTTATTACAAATTTAACATTTACTGGTATAACCTATTAAAATAAATGGTTAATACCAGAGTGTATTTATTGACGGTATTCACGAGATCATGCTTATTAGCTCATAATTGTAATTTCTACTTACAAACTACTATTAGGATATTCAATTTTTAGATACATATGACCCAAATAATCTTCATTAATTGAAATTAATTTACATAAAGTCTACTTTCGATTTGTTTTGTAGATATGATTGGTTTTAATGCAATCTGATTAAAATGCTGATCTATATTTCGTTTCGTTTTTATACTTTCAAAGACAAGTAAAACGAAATTTGGAACTATAAAAAAACGAAACGAAACAGGACCTGTGTTTTAGTCAGATTGTAATGTCACTAAAGACTGAACACTAGAAATTTAAGGGGTTTTTCTTGTCGTAATTTGTCCACTTAAAGTCTCTGTGCGGCATTTGTATTTTTAGGTAAATATCATTTTTTCCAAAACTTCATTCACGCTAAGATTTATTTATATTTAATAAACATTTTATTAAGGA
Organism: Patella caerulea; assembly: GCA_036850965.1. Lineage (NCBI taxonomy): Eukaryota > Metazoa > Mollusca > Gastropoda > Patellidae > Patella > Patella caerulea. The sequence continues at coordinate 30,687,417 of JAZGQO010000015.1, read as the reverse complement.
AACAAAAGCAAATTTGATAATCTGCCTGCTTGGGCCTAATCGGGTGAAAAAGAAGCTAACCGAAAAATATTAAGTGGTCTGATACCGAATGTTGATAAATTGTCGTTGTAATTTACGAAGGATTCAACAATCTTTCAGATGACGTTCAGATAGACTTTAATGTAAGCATGTCTCAGATGTTCTCTTTCAAATAATGTATGCAATCAAATTATTTAATATCCGGCCTCGTACTTAAGCCACCGTCATTACAAGAGCGATGTTGTACTAAATATACGAACGAATTATGTATGCTAAATTCTTGTTGGTTTATAATATTAAGGACTATATAGTCTCATTCACAAGTTACTTAGCTTTAAGTTTTACCGTAAAAACACGCGGAATTAACTCGCTAATAAGAGATAATATTAATATAAATGCTTGGGTTTAAATGGAAAATTAAAGCATATATTGCACAAATTAGTGGAAAGGATCAGCTTTATAACCAAGTTATCAAAGAAACGTTATAAAAAAAGATTTTCTGGAGCATTTCTCCTGAGAAGCTCAGACTCGACTTTTGGCTGTGGAGTGTTAATAGCGGATAATTAAATAAATAATTCTGTATTAGTTAAACAGTAGATCAGCCCATGAGGTCACAAAGCATTCTCAGACTTAAGTTGAGAATATACTCAAAATTTTTCGCTTTATTTTAACTAAAATACAGTCCTGTATAAAACTTTTGTTGTTTTAATATATCAAATACACCAATAAGAAATATGTGCACAATTTTGTGTTTCTGTATCAAAGACATTTCTCATAAATAGTGATTGAAAGTTGAGTAAATTGTCAACTTAAGTTTGAGAATCCTTTGTGAACCCGGGGCTATCATTATGACGTTATAATAACATTATTTTGAAGTATTTCTCCTCTATCGTGGGTGTCATGCTGCACCTTCCCTTTAATTACATATTTGAAATTCCTGTAGTGAAAACGAGTCATTCTCGATTGTTACTATTGATCAGCAGAAATAAGGTAAACGAGCTGTTTAGATCACCAAATTACTATCAATGGTATTTATCTAAGATGGCTCCCCTCTTTAAAAAAAAGAACAAAAACAAAAAAACTATTGCATTGAATCAGTATCTATGTCGTTCGTTTTCCTTTTATTTGTCATAATTTTGTGTTAAATATAAGGATTTCCATATATTGTAATTCCTTTTTAATTATATTTCTGAAAACGAAATGTTATAATTTATTGACCTGGATCCGCTGTTAACAAAACCGCGAGATTTTTTTGTTCTCAAAAAGTCATTAAGAAAAGTTATCTATGCTGTCCGCATATTCTGTCGTAAAATGGATTTAAATACAAGCATGACTGTCTTCAATAAATACATTTACTCAGAATATACTCTAATGTTAAAGAAAGTCTTAAATAAAATAAAATATGATTAATTTGTTTTTAGAATAAAAATCTAAATAGATAGGGACGTGTATTATTAGCTTTATATATGTTCCTGGAATACGTCATGTATGAATGACGTCATCATATGTAAATGAATCATCGCCATTTAAAGTATGTAGTATCTCATTTGCATAATGTGAAAACGAGTCCAGTCGAAGATCTATTTGCCTATAACTTCCTGTATACATACACAATCTTTATGTGTCCTATAAATATATATATATTAAAACATTCTAGAAATTCTCTCCGTGTTTGTGTTAATTAATGGAAGCTCCTGTAGTCAGCCAGTCATCCAAGGTCGATAGCTATGTCAAAAGGTTACATATGGGTGACCGGTATATGCCCAATAAACCCCTTTTGTTATCCGGTTATCCGATAAGACAGCAAGACTGCTGTTGAAAAGGGAGCATTTAATAGAAAATTGCCAATACTTAATTATCGGGGATTCTGCTTGCAGTTTGACACCGTATCTAGGAATTCTAAATTCGGGTACAAGAATGCCATTAACCGATAAACTAATTGTTGAGATAGCAAGATAGCTACTGAAGAGCTTGAAAGGTTCTCTCGACTTCACTCCATCATTTGAGTGGGAAGGGGTAGGATGGCCGAAGTTAGCACGTGCGTGCTGATCATAAAGCCTGCCATTGAGTCAACTTCCGTGGTTTCGAAAACCCGGGAGTACGGGACAAGGAGTAGGGTCGCCTGTCCAACCTCATGGGTTTTCTCCGGGTCCTCCAGTTTTCCCCACTGCCAAAGACCCATACGCACAAGCGAATTATTGAAATAAAATTAAACCATGTGTTAGTCCCGAAATGACCTAGTTTGTGTCGAGTGGACGTTAAACCCTATTTCTCTCTCTCTCTCTCTCTCATCAATTGAGATCCAGAATTCAAGTTTTACATTTTATCAGGTTATCTTTAGATTAGAAAGTCATTGTTGTGACAGGCTATTGCATGTCCCTTTAGGTGCACAACTAACATATACACAGAAGGAGGCATTTTAGTTATATTAAAGGGCCATTCCCGATAACTTTTTGGGGAATAAAACTACTTAATTTTGTGTTAAAATCCTTTAAAATCCATAACCTAAGGCCCACCTACTAACCCGATATTTGTGATACGCTTGTAAATAACTTAAACCTGACGATCTTCATCTGGAAATGGAGACCGTTGTATTATACAGTATCTGGATAAAACCAGACTTTTTTCTATAAAAATAATATGTAGGTGAAATTTACCTTTTGTTATCAAGTACAGTGCATGGGACATTCACTGTATAGACCTCTCAAGAAACGTTCATCCATTATCAGGTCACCCAATGACAAAATTGACCCGAAATCTTAAAAGGGTTACGTGTCCGGATAAGCAGTGTTGACGTTCACGTCCAAACGACTCAATATTTTGAGCTGAAATTTTGAGACAAGGTAAATACACCATGCCACTATATTTTGGTTCATAAATTTCATAAATACTCGGACTTTAATTTTTGAGACTCTGTTCTTATCGGGATTGTCCCTTTAAAACGACCAGAAGAATTCACTTGTTTGCACCAAAAGGTGTCACCCGTGTCAAACTGTCAAATTGGAAACGGATTCGAGCAATCATGCGGTATCTTGACCGGGTTCAGCCTTCGAACCAAGGCTTGATTTTAATCGGATTTCTCTCGACCAAGTTCGAAGGTTTGCCCCTTCCACATGCCTGGACTGATAAGAAAGGCATATCCAGTCGTTCGGATTGTATGTAAAACGGTGTCCAGTCAGCAACTTGGCAGTGCATGCAATCACCTGGGGGTTCAAATAGAATGAGAATTAGTTACTTTACTTAAGCTGGTGGTTTAACGTCTGCTTCCACATAAGTGATATCGCAGACTAAAGCAATTGTTCCGATAGTTAAATATACCGCTGCCTATATAGGTAACTTGTCTTTTGGATGGTTCGCGACCATTATTAACACCAGTAAAAATCCTTTGGCCCTGTTTTATTAACCGACCATTTTATACTTATATCCTATAAAGTGAATATTAAAAGCTTATCTTAAACACCAATACAAGTATATCTGACCGTGAGCTGTTACGTCACGTCAAACAGGTGCGCGCTATCAGCAAGTTATAGGTAGCAATTTGTCAAATTCAATCCGAATTTGATAGATACGAGTGGGTTGTTGAGACGAATCTGTGGACATTTCACACCTATAAGGGTTTATTTATTATTATTACTTGCTTTATAAACTAGAGTCAACCATAGATTATTCAACATTATTTCAACTTGCCGATAAATTTACGATCAGGTCAGGAAATTGAAATCTGTGATAAGTTTTAAGATGGTCGTTATAAAGTTGTTGACAACTTTCAATAATTTTCAAACATATTTTAAAGATACGGTAAACCACTTTGAACCAAAGAGATGGTCATTAAGATGTTGTCAACTTTCAATAATTTTTAAACAAATTTAAAGATACGGTACCGGTAAACCACTTTCAGTCAACTTTTATTTCAACTTTTCAAAGATACTTTAAAAATGCGGTACCAGTAAATCGCTTTCAACTTTCAATAATTTTAACTTTTTAGACATATTTTAAAGATACGCTACTTGCAGCAAATTACTTTCAACCAGACAATAAAAATAGGTTGTTCATTTGAGCTGGAAATACACAGGGTGCATTTCTTTAGGATACAATTTCTGGCGGAGGAACCAGGAAAAACTAATGATAAATAGAGAAATGGGGTTCATGTCTACTCATATAGTAGCTTGAGATAGTGGTATTGGCGGCACGAGATCGGGAACAAACCCTGCCACTTGAATCATTGGCAAATTTTATGATGTACACCTCGTCCATTTGAGCTGTCAGGACAAACGTCGCAAAATGACTAAAATAAGGAGCTGACGAGGCAATAAGCACAATTCCTCAACCCTACCCTTAATCATGAATACATCATTATTAAAATCTTTCAAGAAAGAACATCTTCGAATATTTACAAGTACAAGGGACTGACCGAAGATATTCGAGGACGACTGATATATCGTTTAAAAGAAACCATATAGCACTAAATCACACACTATAAACATGCGTGTAGGCTAGTTCTATTTATAGACATTACGTCATCTATGTAATAAACCGTTTCGCCGTGGATATAACATTTCAAAAATAGTCCCAACACCTCTCTCACGTGTCTACTTATTGTTAAAAGCCTGCAGAGGGACAAATTGAATAGATATGCAAATCTGGTCATTGTCTTGGTTACACAAGATGGCTGTCATGTGACGATAAACGATGACACGAAGTTCCTGAATATTCTTGTTTGGATCACTTGAATGATAAAACGGGCAACATAAAAGATGCTAATCAGGTTTATTTGAAAATTACTTCAGATTACATGCCCTAATAATGCGATAATGTAAAGTTGATGTGCTGCGAACATGAAAAGGCAATTTCCCGCCTCTCTTCACAGAAGTACTTCCGGTGAGCTCTTCTTTGAGAGAAGTTAAAGCGAACCTTGACTTAAAGGGACTCCATTTCCGATTCTCTTTTTAAACTTCTGGAGTTTTCTGGCATTTAGAATGAAAATGGCATCGATTTTCATACTGTGAATGCTCGACATTTCGTTCATTTATTTGTTACCAAACAAACAATTATAGTTCATCTAATTTGATTTTATCGCTTTTCTTTCGCTCGTTTAAACACTATTTCGTCAACGTAAAAACATTTCTCGGCTTAAATTAGGAGAAGAAAATATTAGGACTATTTCAATTAAGAGAGCAATAAGGCGAGTCATAAATCGAGAAAACTAGCAGATGTCGTGTTTGATGATGCCGATTTATTTCTATTTCTCAATAATACTAAAGCTGGCACAATAATACTGCGATATTTTTTTTTATATAAAAATACAAAAAAAATTGCGAAAAAAATCAGCCAAAAATGGCTAATGCACTTAAACCGATTTACATAAAGATTAAGAAAATGAAATGAAATAGGGTTTAACGTCCTATTCATCTTTGCCAATCGGTTCATAAAGGCAGGGATACGCCATGTAGTATGCTATGAGTGAAATTGTTTGAGTCTACTATGTCCAGAATTCATATGGTAAGGGACCTTTAACGGCTAGCCCTGGTTTTTCATCCCATTCGAATGACTAAATGATGTTCCTTGCCTTCATGTACAGCGGGTACCAGGTCAGTACCAGTGTCTTACTGACTGTTTTAGCGATGGTACAGATTAGGGTTAGGTAAAACAATGTGTCCACTGGACACAAACTAGGTCATTTCGGGGCTAAAATGCGGTTCAATTTTATTTCAATAATTCGCTTGGGCGTAGGGGTCGTTAGCAGTGGGAGAAAACCGGAAGACCCGGAGAAAAAACGCGGGGTAAGCAAACAAAAAGGCAGACCAAAAGATTACTTGAACAACTCTATTGTCTATACAATGTTCTGCTTCTGAAATGGAGTTTCATGGCACGTCAGTTCCAACCGGGATATATTGCGCCCAAAACCAGCTTATACCCATATGTTCATATCGTGCATCGACATACATTTAAAGGAGCTAAATCGCTAATATTTGCGGCCTAGAAATTGACACAAATGGGTTGCAAGTCATATAATAATGTAATATAAATGTATATAAACTGATTTACATCCAATCGTTTCTGATTTTACTCTAATATCAAATCAGTTATATTTGGCGAAGTACACGAGAAATCTCAATTGAATCACAAAATATATAGCGCCTGATTACTCCAGTCTACATAGTATTTATTGCGCATGCTCGCCGTTTGAGATGTAATGTGGGGTATACCTAGCCTTGTTCTTTGGATCCCTGGCTGAAAATGAGTCTGAAACGCCGTATGGTAAAAAAAATTATTTCGTCTTGAATACTGGATATCAGAAGCCCATCTTTTCCTGGTAAGACCACACAACCAATGATGATTTAAATTGACAAATAATTTGTGTTTTCAACGTCGAAGACTTTCGATGATATTGAGTTAGAGACTTAGCTACTTGAAGTAAACAAGTCGATATACCTCGTGGGTTTTCTCTGGGTCCTCCGGTTTCCTCCAACAGCTATAGACTTCTAAGCGCAAGCAAATTATTGAAATAAAATTAAACCAAATGTTAGTCCCGAAATGACCTAGTTTGTGTCGAGTGGACGTTAATCCGTTAAACCTCACCTCTCTCTCTTTCTCTCTCTCTCTAACCATATGTTAGTCCCGAAATGATCTAGTTTGTGTCGATTGGACGTTAACTCTCTCTCTCTCTCTCTCTCTCTCTCTCTCTCTCTCTCTCTCTCTCTCCCTGGCGAATTAATCTTTGCTTAAAAATTTTGGTATCACTTTTTTTTTCTCTTTTAATAAAACTGTTCTCGATACCAAAGTTAACTTTCAATATTTTCACAAAACGTGATTTCTGGTCTTCGCTCTTCGATATTTGGCATTGTTCTTTCTGTATAAAACTCATCAAAGTTCAATGGTTCTGTCTTTTATAAAATCAATACGTCATAAGAGATCACGTGCATATGTAATGAGCGCAAGTAGCATTATCTCCCTTTAAACCAATTATTTTGTTAACTACAAATTATTAATCTTATAAAATTAGTTTCCAATTTCGAAGGGATTAATAACGGCTGTTTGATGAACTTGACGACCATTGTGTTCATATCTAATCCCAATTGACCCGTATGATACTCTTCAGCGTTGAAGATTATTAACCGTCGTTTGTAAACTACAGCCGCTCTCATTCACCAAAAACCCTCTTATCATAGTCTGTGTGTTTGTATCGAAGATTTATTTCTCAATAAACTGAGCCGATATCATCTGACAATTCAAGTTCCGTTATTTCGGAAACAATAAAAGACGGCTTTCTAATAAACCGGAAATCGTACAAGTCGTGTTAAAACACTGTCCTAGCAGCGCGAGGTTTCGACATGGCATTTCCGGTGTCATGGCGCAGAGAGTGGATTTTTGCATAAATTGCTGAAAGAGGGTTTCCCGTTCCGTCAATAATCCGTTTAGTCTTATCTGGGAACAATAGTCGGGGCACTTTGATTAAGGGGACTTATTTGACTTGAATTATAAGGTAGACTTCGCTTGAATGAGTTTTCTCAATAAAAGTCCTTTCGAGAATCGCCAATATTATTGAAACGAAGATGTAATTAGCCTTGTTTGATCTTTGGAGTCTCTTTGTACTCTTTTGCTTTACTTTGTACAAACAGATCAGCAACAAAATAAAATAAGTGACTTGTATTTTTTAAAGGACAAAAATATAATTATGGAACGTATTTACATAAGTAAGACACTAACAATTGCCGTTCCAAAAAAGGGCAATGATGAATATATCACAGAACAAAACAGACTTTGTTCACGTCTTTCAGGAAATAATTACTTGTTTGTCTACAGAACAAAATACAGATATTAAAAATACTAGACACAATGGAGATAAGCTGATTAATAATTTCCGCTTACAAAATTGAAGACTAGGCAAGTTTATATGGCATATTCATCAAAAAGAAGTAAGTCTGTAAAAGAATACAAATAAATTCTTTTCGCGATGGATAAGGGTTGAATCGTGATTTCTCCTCACGAATTCCAAATTTGAAACAAATACGTGTATACTAAAATATCTTTTTAATTCTTATTCCCAAACAATAAAGAAACTTTTTTTTTTTCAAATAATAGGTTTCTTCTCCATTTTCCTGTTTCTTTTTTTCGTTTTTTTGTTTGTAAGTTTCAAACAAATTCCTAGAATAAATATTTATTTAATCTACCCAATTTAAAATCCACTTACCAGGTTACTTTAACGTTTGAAATTTAAAAAAATAAGGAAAACGGGAGAATTTAACCCATATTTATTCAGCCAATTATCAAAAAGATAAAATAGATAAGTAGACAAACTGGTCGAAAAAGTTTGAAGTTGGTTATCCAATTATAAAATTATAATAGATGCAGAGCAATAGGCTGATTTTTAAAGGGTTCATAGAGCCCATGGGAGCCGCGGTGGCCCAATGCTTAAGACGTTGGCTACCTAAGTTCCTGAGTTCGATCCTCGTGTTGGCCCAGAGAGTACCTTCTTCTATGGGAATCTCTTGTCGGTGTGCAGGGCAGATATCAGATTTGAAATAGCCGTTCAGTGTGCTATGAGTGAAATTTTGCTCGGACATCGACACTATGGCCTACTCTTATATCGAATTCCAACTGTCAAGGGATCTTTTACGTGCACGCCAAAGTTTACACAGGTCACGCGACATCGTTTTTTCTCCCCTTCCAAAAGAATAGACAGATATCCTTGTCAGGAGGCTTCCTCTCTACATTACTGACAAGGGGGGACCACGCCAGAAAACCTGGATGAACTTTCTCGGTCTATGCAGGTATCGTACACCCGACTTCCAGGCTAGCGAGCCAATGCCTTACCCGCTTAGCCACCGTGATCCCCAAACATACTACGAGGTGGGAAGGGGTGCGTGGTGGGTCAGTGAGTAAGGCATTGGTTCGCTAGTATGGAGGTTTCGGGTTCATCGCCAGTGTTGGTCGATTAAAGTTACATTATGAGAGATAAGATAAAGAGATGGCAGTTAAAGACTAGATAGTGTAAAGCTAATTTGCTGAAAATTTCAGTCAAATTGGTCCACTACTAGCCGAGAAAAAAACGTTTGAAATATTCACATAGCCTCGGTCATCATAGCTCAAATCATTAATATAAACAGCATAGTCTCGATTACCCACTTGATTGATTTAATTATCAACGGCCATTAAGCGGCATATAAGAATTCAATCCGCCAACATCAAAGGCTAGCCTTGACATAAAGGGTTTATTATGGTCTGGATATGTTAGTTAATGTCTAATTGATTATTTACATAACATTTCAGGCCTACAGAAAGACTGTAATAAGCAGATTTTGCTCTTGCATAATGCTATTTTAAATGAAATGAGATTTTTGGGAGTGGTTTGCCCTTGTCAGTGGCGACTGGATCATCGAATGGGACGAAATAACAAGTCCGTGTGTACCATATTTCCCTCATAACACACTGTATGGAATATACCCGTCTTCTGAATCCCTGTTAGTGCAGAATAGTAGGACGTTAAACCCCATTTCATTTCACATACTAGGGTGTAGTTAGCTCCCTTAAGTGCGACTGGAGGGGTTTATATTCTCTGTGTGGCAATGATGTATTAAAATTTCACGATAATTACCAGCGTGGTGGAGGGGATTGGAATGGCCTACTGGTCTAGATTGCCGCGCTCCGACATCTAGCTGGCCGGTCACCTCTGGCTTGCGGCTGTGGTTTCGATCCCAGGTGTGAGCGTATGTGACATGGAGATAGGGGCGCCTTCTGAACCTCGTGGGTTTCCTCCAGGCACTCCGGTTTCCTCCCACTGCTAAAGACCCATACGCACATGCGAATTATTGAAATAAAATTAAAACCATATGTTAGTCCCGAAATGACCTAGTTTGTGTTGAGTGGACGTTAAACCCCATTTCACTCTCTCTCAGCAGCGTGGTGGAACTGAGAAGGAACAGTGCGAAAACTCACGTAAATGAACCCCTGACAGTTGCAATTCGTAATAAGAGTAGGCCGTAGAGCCCCTGTGCAGGTCATAATTACAACCTCCCTCATAGTAGTTTCTTTTGGAACTGTCTTTGAGCGAATGATATTCGCTGACAGTTCCTATCCGACCTTATATAGCTGCTATATGAAAATATGGTAAAATACCGTTATTCCCCACCTCTGTTCTCGGGCTGTTTTAGAACCCTTACCGTCTATTTGTTACCACAATTCTTTATTTTCCACCATTCTCACTATATTTGACACAAATTTATAATAATTCTACTCAATTTTCAAGTAGAATTGAGCGATGAAAAATAAACATGTGGTTTGCGCATGTTCGAGTTTCGCAATGCCTGCTCAGTTTAAACGTATTTTGGTGTATGTTTTTAATCGCAGAATTCTACTTGAAAATAGTGTTGAATCTTTATAAATGTGTGTCGCCTGTGGCAATCGCCTGTGGCAAGAAATGATTCCTTTGGCGAATAAAGTAGAATCAGGGTGAAAAAGGGTAGGTAAGGATTCCAAAATAGCCTTAGAACAGAGGTGGGGAAGAGGGTATTTTCATACTGCAGCTATATAAAGCCGGATAGGAACTGTCAGTGGACATTGTCCGCTCAAAGACAGTTCCTAAAGGAACTACCCTGATAGCAGACTACATGGCATAATCATTAGCCCGATTGGTGCAGACAAGGAGGACGTAAACCCCATTTCATTATTCATTATATTTAATTTCATTCCTTTTTGTCTCTTTAAGGGGGTGGGGTGGGGGTGGCCTAGTGGTCTAGAGTGCCGCGCTTCGACCTCTAACTGGCCGGTCACCTCTGGCTTGCGGCTGTGGTTTCGAGCCCTGGTGCAAGCGTATGTGGTTTGCACGTGCGCGCTGTATCATAAAGCCTGTCATTGAATCAGCTGGCGTGGTTTCGAATCCCCGGTTGTACGTGAAAAGGAGTTGGGTCGCTTATCCATCCTCGTGGGCTTCCTCCGGGCACTCCGGTTTCCTCCCACTGCTAAAGACCCCTACGCGCAAGCGAATTATTGAAATAAAATGAAACCATATGTTAGTCCCAAAATGACCTGGTTTGTGTCGAGTGGACTTTAAACCCCATTTCTCTCTCTCTGTGTCTTGTCTCTTTAAGCCCAGCGATTATATTAGGCGTAACCTTTATATTGAACGACATACAACGGAGAGATTTCTCCGCATTGTTTAAAAATGTTCCATTACGTTTTTGCTTTAATGGCATGACATGGATACCATAGCTAATATTACTTCAAATATTTTATTATCTTAAACTTCTATTGTGCTACAAACGTTCCCTAATTATTACTTCTATGCACCCGTTATAGGTCTATTCATTTAAACACTTTTTAAATGGTTCCACCCAATAGATTTTAGATTAGCTCTGCATTAAACTGAGTATGGATACGATATGTGAACCTGTTTTTATCAATACAAACGCGTGAAATTTTACACACGGAGGGTCTCAATATTCGCTGTGTAATTAATACGAGTTGTTGATTCTTGTCAATGGTGTTATTTCAAAGGGAACATAAGCTAGTAGAGGAAATGATTCAATGAAATATGATATTGATGATTAATTAAGAACAATGAGTAAAACCTGGAACATTTGATGATGTAATTCAATAGGGTATCCCTTGTTTAAAAATAGAATTAGTCGTTAAAACTTGTGATGTTATGCAATACGAACGAAAGTTTGCACAGTTTTTGTTCTCGCGGGGTTCACGATGGCTAAGTTGGTAAGACGCTACATGTATCACTCGCTTGCCTGGGGTGACGTGTTCGATCATTGCATTGGCCGAGGAAGTTCATCCCGATTTTCCGTCATTGTTCTCCCTTGATGCAGGAAGGAGGGTCTGACAAGAACAGCTATCTAGTCATTCAGATGAGACGAAAGCCCGAGGTCCCGTGTACAAATTGGCATGCACGTAAACGATTCCTTGACAGTTGGAATTCGATATAAGAGTATGCCGCAGTGCCGCTGTCCGGGCAAAATTTCCCTCATAGCACACTTTAAACTCCATTTCATTTCATATTGTTTCATATTTCATATTTGCAAAAATGTTTCGACTGAGCGTAGATAACCAAGGGCCTAGAACTGTGCCACAAGGTACGCCATATTAAAGGCATATGCTAATATACACGTGGATAATTAGCAAACCGATGTAGAAATGACAACTGTATAGTCGTATGGATGGGACAAAAACCGAGACCGCATGTGCACATTGGCGTGCACGTTAAAGATTCCTTGGGAGTTGGAATCGATGTAAGAGTAGGCAAAATTTTCACCATAGCACAGCGAATTGCGTATGCCCGTCTTCATTACCCCATTTAATCAGCGATCTAGATTGTTACGTTACAGAGCATAAATGCGTATCGAAATAAATACTAAATCTGCCTATTGCAAGTCTTTCTTTAGGCCTTAAACCCTATCTAAATTGTCTATTAGACTGAGGTCGAGTGACCGAATGTTTATTGCGTGCGCGTTGTATCATAATGAACCATATGTTAGTTCTGAAATGACCTATTTGCGTCCTTCTCTATTAATGAGACATTACATGACAGAACCATAATCAACTCTCGATGGCATCGTTAGCCTGCGATATTTAGTGGATCTGAATACGTTTTGTTATGGATGATTTAACGTAAAAATGGATAATCGAGACTTTGTTTATTATCGTAGCAAGGCTAACGTAAATTGAATGATTAATATCTAGGTTCAAAGTGAAGCAATTTGACGGAAATTTTCTGCATGTTCTGTTTTCGTTATCTAATTTTTAAACTAATAAAAAGGATCCCAGCTCAACAGTAGCACAACAAACTTGGTAGATGTTAAACATGCATTATAGAAAGCAAAATTTACCTATTGCAGGTGGTGGTTGGGATGGCCTAGTGGTCTAGAGTGCCGCGCTTCGACCTCTAGCTGGCCGGTCACCTCTGGCTTGCGGCTGTGGTTTCGAGCCCTGGTGTGAGCGTATGTGGCATGGAGATAGGGGCGCCTTCTCAACCTCGTGGGTTTCCTCCGGGCACTCCGGTTTCTTCCCACTGCTAAAGACCCCTACGCGCAAGCGAATTATTGAAATAAAATTGAACCATATGCTAGTCCCGAAATGACCTAGTTTGTGTTGAGTGGACTTTAAACCCCATTTCTCTCTCTCTCCTTGCAGGTCTTTCTCAAGTATTAATTAGACATCAATTAACTGATCCAGACCTTAATCATCTCTCGATGGCATCAGATTTCTCCGATATTAAACAGATTAGAATGGTTCAGCGACCCTTTGATTTAATCAAATATGGAGGACCCAGACATAGCTTTGATCAACCAGTGCCGTGGTTGAAATTATTGCCCACGTCTGTCAAACCTTCAAAGGCTAATATCTTCGCTTGCAATAGAGTAATTTAAAAGAAATTTTCAAATTTCAAAAATTCATTTTACATTATCTACTTTCGAACTATTATAGCAAGAATGGTAAGTACTTTATCTAAATCTTACATAATGCATCTTTGATATTCTTTAATCAGACAACTATTAAAGCGAGAACTGTCAGCTCTTTCACTAACCTTACTGACTTTTATAAACTGAATGATTTGCAATAATTCAAAATACTGATGATGAATAAAAATGTAAAAAATTTAAAATGTTAAGGAGCTTTTGTAAAGTTGTGTACCTATGTAATATATATATGTATCCTTTGTTTCATGTATGTTTCTATTATTTTTATTTTTTATAATGTATCTGTAAGGCTTTTATGCAATAATGTTTCTTCTTCTTCTGTAATGAACGTATTAGTTAACACTCGCAATATACTTTTCCGTATACATGTACTTAAATTTGGATCCAGATCTGCTCACCACGCCCCTGATGACCTAAGAGCTTTTCATGGATTTAATTGGTGTTGTAGCCCGGCAAGTAGCTAATTCACGTGATGTGAACAACACCACAACTCAATCACGGCAGTCTCTTGAAGCGGTGAGCTGTAATTTAAAGTGATGGCCCTGTCACTTTTAACATGTGTGTTTTATGTAATACGCTCCTTCATGTTTGAATAAACCCGCTTGAAATCGTCGCCTGTAATACTTGTCCCTCTAACAAAAAATGATCGTACTAACAAGTGTAAGGTTACGAAATAAAATGGGGTTTCACGTCACGAGAGAGAGGGGGGGGGCGAGAGAGAGAGAGAGGGAGAGAGAGAGAGAGAGAGAGGGGGTGGGGGTGGTAACGTCCACTCTGGGCATTGCTGGAATAGCGTCTGTTTCTTGAACTTATGCGGGAGTGTGTCTATTCTTTCCGTTCAATGAAAGCTATCACTTAAGTACAGCAACATGACAGTCTTTCGTTTGATCTGGGTCTTCCCTAAAACTTTGGACAGTGATTTAAGGTATTAAAAACGGTGAAAGTATGTTCGTTTCCAAACAGTATTGTTTACATTTCATTCGACTTGATAGCCTCAGGACTAATGTATGGTCAATTTCTTTCAATAATTAGTTTGCGCGCTAGTGGGTCTTTAGCAGTGTGGGATGGAGCGGGGTGGGCGGAGGACCCGGTGAAACCCTTAAGGTTGACCAGGCTAGCCTACTCGTGTAGAAACGGAGAATCGAAACCACAACATTTGATTCAAAAGATTCCCCCCCCCCTTTCTACCAACAACCTGTATATAGGCAGACCTATCGTGTATGCACCCAGAGCATGGTGTGGCGTCTCGTTTCCAATAGGGGAAGCCGAGAAGAGGCGTAGCTCTGATTTCTAGTCGTAGGGTTTGTCACCCCGCTCCACGAATAATATAAATAAAACAATGCAGAAGGTGAAATTTACCCCCTCCCCCAGTCCATCCACCACTCCGTTATGAAAATCACTATCCACCCACCAGTGTGGTGATGGTGGGTGGTGGTGGTAATTTTGCCTTGGCAGTGATTGAATTCAAATTGGCACGTATAGCTTTAACATTATACATGTATAGTTGTGACATTATTAAAAAAAAAATTCAAATGATCGATTTTCCCGCCAATTCTAAAAGCTAGAGAGTAGCTGCATACAGCAGCAGACATAAGGTTACTGGTAAAGTTTTTTGTTTTGTGCAACATGCTTAGTCATAAGTTAAAAACAGGACCCTTTTAAATGCCAGTCTTTAAAATATTGAATTTTCAATTTAATATTCGATTTATGAGGGAATTATTCGGATCTTATGAGTAAATTTGGTCCTGTTTTTATGGTGCTTACATGGTCCAGATTGAACACCTTGTCTCTTTCGTTGTTCGTTAATTTCCCAATCTCGTGTCAAATCAAGTGTTTTATATGCAACCATACAAGTTGAGACGAAGAGACATTGTTTCGTATTTGAAAGATGAAGCATGCCAGGTTGCCCACATCGACAGTTGGGTGACAATTTGTCATTTGTAAATAAAACCTTATGTACAATAAGGACAACCCCAAAGAAATTAATTTCAGGGATATTCTTTTAATTGCCAATCAAAAATTCATCATGTAAATTGAGTCAACATTAATCTACATATTTGGGAAATATGAAATAAAGGACGGGGAGTTTTTAATATCTGATAAAGTGCTTCAAACTTCAGGTAATGAATGCCCTGTCCCATTTGTCAGGGTTTCCAAGACTGGGAGTAGAAAAAACGAAATGAATCTCTCTGTGTCGAGTAGGTTAGGTTAACAATGGTAGAACAATAAACTATCCGGTTTATAGGCTTGTTCAGAAAGCTAAGTGGCGTGTATCGCCGTCTTAAGGAGCATGCTCCACATGAGAGCAAATTCAAAACCAATTGAGCCATTTTCAGAAGATTATTTAGCAAACAATCAAGATGGTGGCCATCTGACAAGGGAGGCAATTTTTCTCGATCATCGTTAATAAGCTATGACAGAAGTTGTAAATAGAACGGTTCAAGCGATTTATGCGTTAACAAGATCATACAATTTAACGCATTAAGAAACTCGAGGAACAGTTTTAATTCTTCTTTCGTTTTATTTCCGTCGTCAACTGTGAATAAACTTAAGTGTATATATTATACCGAAACGAAATAGATATGTACTTATATTCGTTAGATTAAATTATTTATTTTAATATTTTAGCCGGTTAACAGACCACACATAAAATTGTGGTTTATAATTAACAGTTGATTCTGTCAAGAACGTATTCACTACAATGCCTCGGAATCGCCACCAAAACTAGAACGGATAAAGGACCTTTAAAAAGCCGTATGAGCGTGTTCATTATCCCAGTCGGGGCAGAACAGCAGGACCCTGTTTCAAATCATTTTAAAAAGATATACTTTTTTTTTTGAACGATTTATGTAGCACGCAACATTTCTGACGCCACCCATTCATGTACTTGCTGCTAGACATCATTTTCTTATTAAAATAAATTAAAATTGTATCTTTTTTATCGTTCCTTGTGCAATCCCCTACCAGTAGTTATACCGACGGATGCAAATATATATTTTAAAGGGGTTCGAGTCGTCTTTGTTCAAGGTGGTCCTGTATGTCAAATTATCCGCCAGACGTCATGTTGATCGAGTGTTGTTGAACATCATCAAGACCTAAAAACACTCGAGTAGTGTCTTGTCATTCATCCTATCCTACTTGAAACATCGTACAAGCGGTGTTTTTATACCACAAAAAGTGTAAAAATTGTATGAATGAGTCGCGCGACGTGGTATCAAACATTTTTATTATAAATGCACAAGTACCTACTTGAAATATACAAATATTACATATTATATTTTCACGACTTTTTATGTTGAATATTAAACAACTGCACCGGCGGTGGTCTATTCACAAATCATCCCCAATTACCAACATTAATTCGCTTGCACGTAGGAGTCTTTAGCAGTGGGAAGAACCTGGCGGACCCCCAGAAAACCCATGAATCGAAACCACGCCACTTAATTCAATGACTGACCTTATGGTGTAACGCGCATATGTTATCAAATGGGGGGGGGGACCAAACTGAATTGAAAGAGATTCAAAATCCCCCAAAGGACGATTAGTGGCTTTAATCGGGTTTGACGTCCTACTGTTCTGCTCCTATACTGGGCTACTGAAGGCGGACATACGCCATGCAGTATGCTATACAGTATGCAGCGGAACTATGGTCTACTCTTATATCGAATTCCAGCTGTCAAGGGACCTTTTACGTGGAAACCACATCGAAAAATCCCGATGAACTTTCTCGGCCAATGCAAGGTTCTAGCAGGCCAGTGTCTTAACCACTTAGCCACCGTGGCTCCCCAAAACAACCCTTTCAGGAACAGTTAACTTCCAAAAAGAACCTTTACCTTAGCTACACTCCTACCTTTCATTGTCTGAGAAGAACATGCGGTCAACCTTAGAAGAACAGTCGATGAAAGTGAGAAGAACAGTCGATCAAAGAGAGAAGAGCAGTCGATCAAAGTGAGAAGAGCAGTCGATCAAAGCAATAAGAACAGTTAACTAAAGTGAGATCAACTGTCGACCAAAGTGTGGAGAACAGTTGATCAAAGTAAGAAGAACAGTCAATCAAGGTGCGAAGAACAGTCGATCAAATTAAGAAGAACATTCGATCAAAGTGAGATGAACAGTCGATCGAAGTGTCAACAACAGTCGATCAAAGTGTCGAGAACAGTCAATCAAAGTGAGAAGAACAGTTAACCAAAGTGTGGAAAACAGTCAATCAAAGAAAGAAGAACAGTCGATCAAAGTGAGAAGAACAGTCGATCAAAGTGTGGAGAAGAGTCAATCCGAGTGAGAAGAACAGTCGGTTAGAGTGTGGAGAACAGTCAATCAAAGAGAGAACGGTCGATCAAAGTGCGGAGAACAGTCGATCAAAGCAATAAGAACAGTTAACTATAGTGAGATGAACTGTGTTTAACTTTATTGGGCGTGGGATAAGTACAGTAGGACGTTAAACCCCACTCCATTATTTATGTCCAGGGCTGATTGGTTCTTCTTGTTTCGTATCGACCACAGACTGACAACAAGCCCACTACAAGATATGTGTATGCTCTTTATCTGAGATCAATTGCCATCAAATAGACAGACGACAACTAATCAACTCTTTCAATCAACGTCTAGTTGTTCTAGACTACTGGAAAATAAACAAAAACTCGAGGTCGACTTTAGTTTCAATAACTGGGCGATTCAATCATCAAGCCAATCTCCTTTCAACTCGATACAAAAATACTGTCTTTCCAAACTATTATGTCGCTAACCAACCCGATATGCGTCTGTTTGTTCAAACCGGTTTCAGTTTACGATGAATAATTCAGACAAAATGAGATGCAAGTCTAAGAAACACTTCATGAAAAACCATTAGCAATATTAAAACTGGATCACACAAAGTACTGACGTCCATTACATTGATCGGCCATTTGAGAACGACACTTTAGACTTTGGCATCTTAAAGCGAGAATTGCATACTTTCTAAGAAAGTTAAAACATAATAACTCTATATATTTATAACTTAATAGGTTGTTAAACAATCTAATTAAAATACATATCTTCAGTTCGTTTCGTTTTTTTAAAGATACTTTCAATGGTCTACACGGAGAACGCTAGATCGGAGATGGTCCTACGCATACATATCTTTATTTCGTTTCGTTTTTTTTAAAAGATACTTTCGATGGTCTACACGGAGAACGCTAGATCGGAGACGGTCCTACGCATTTTAGCACTTATGACGTCATATATAGATTGTGGGTTAGGGTAAGGGCTAGGACCCGTAGATTTCGTCAAAGTCTCGAGATGTAAACAGGGCTGGCCCTAACCCTAACCCTGGGCCACGCCTAACCCTTACCCTAACCCACAATCCACATGTGACGTCATAAAATGCGTAGGACCGTCTCCGATCTAGCGTTCTCCGGTCTACACTAACAAGTTATAGTGTGTGCTCACGTAGGAATTCAAACTAGTGGCTTGTGACCCTATGACGTCAGACATTGATTAATCAATCAGCGTTGACGTTTCGATGGGGTTTACAACAGTTCCGCGCAAAGAACGGCAAGAAGTCGACGTAACAGACCGTTTTATTGGCTAATTCCATCAACAAGAATGCCTATTATATAACAACTTTTCCGGATCATAGTGTAGTAAAGACAAGTAAAACGAAATTCTGAACTATATAAAAACGAAGCAAGAAGGATTATTCTTTAACAAGGTAGGACTGTGTGTATAAGACTCTTTCTTCGAGTCCCTTGTTACAAATTGGACTGGAACGCATTATGGTACACTATTTGTGTACCAATGGTAAAAGTTTATTTTGTCTTAAATATTGGATAACAGAAGCGCAACTTTACCCCAGTAAGATCACGCCAATGTTGATTTATACTGTCAAATAATTCGTGTTTTCAATGTCGAAGACCTTGGATGATATTAAGTTAGAGATTTGTCTTCTTTGAATTAATAAATACTACTCCAGCTTAGTCTATCAATACAAACATTTAAAACATACATTATGCAAGAGCTAAATCTGACTATTGCAGGTTTTTGGGGACCTGAAATGTTACCTTAATTATTAATTAGACATTTATTAACATGAAAAGCCTATAACTAACTTAAACATAGTCTGTTTTCAGGTGGATGCGGTTACCGTAAAAATGGATAAACGAGACATGGTTTCGTATAATTCTATCGCTTAATATCTAGGCCCAGAGTGAAGTAAATATCAAGGTTTGAAATGTAGCGAGAACTGTTAGCTAATGAAGCTTTAATCAGTTATAAGTGAAATCGGATTTAATATCCTACTTTTCCGTAGCAGTTTGGCTAATGCATGTACAATATGATTAAAACACAGATCCTATTTCGTTTCGTTTTTTATAGTTCAAAATTTCATTTTAGATGTCTTTACTACATGTAGTGTAGGCCATTGGAAGTATAAAAAGCGAAACGAAATATACAGTCGTGGCCAAAAGAATAGGACCACGCTTGAAAATGGTTGGATTTCTTAATTGGTTTGTAAATTCATTTGATCATATATCTGCCACCTGAAGGCCGATTTGCACAAGTGAGGTATCGATGGATAGGTTATGTGAACTATGCTCACTACGCATGTACATGCATGTTTGAATGATGACGTCATCACAGCTATGACGTCATCAACGACGCCCTAAATCAGAGCGGAAGCAAGCACCTTTTAAAGCCAGCGGTGGGAGACACACGAAGTATTGACTAGTGATCATCACCGATGTTAGTTTGCATGTTAACTAATCATTTAGAAATGAAATAAATGGTCCTTGATCAAATTTTATCTCAGTTTGGTAATAATTTCTGCCACCATCCCGATGTTGCTAGATTCTAAATCTTCAGTACACTGCCATGACGTCATAGTTGTGATGATTTCATTGTTCAAACATGCATGTGCATGCGTAATGAGCATACTTCACATAACCTATCTATCGATACCTCATTATTAAAATCGGCCTTCAGGTGGCAGATATATGATCACATGAATTTAGACGGAAGAAATCCAACCATTTTCAAGCGTGGTCCTATTCTTTTGGCCACGACTGTAGATCTGTATTTTAATCAAATTGATCGATGTGGACATACGTCATACAGAAGACATGAAATGAAATCAAGTGGAGTTAAACGTCCTACTATGTTGCTAACCTGGACTAATGAAGTCGTGCATACGCCATACATTGTGGTATGAGGGACATTTTGCCTGGACAGCGGTACTAGACTAGTTCAGCTCTGAACGTCGGTCTCATTACACTACCCTAGTTCAGCTCTGAACGTCGGTCTCATTACACTCACCCTGAACGTTCAGGGACTGGCCCATTCAATCAATGTCGAAAATAATTTGACCCCCAATTTTACTGGGCAACTTTTCACTGCTAAACGATGGGAGTCACTACGTGTGGGCGCGTGTACAGTGTAAAGAACATCTCAGTGACAAAATAAGACCTTGTTCATTTCGCTAGAGTCAGTATGAGCATCACAACACGCTGTGTCATGGTGGCGAAAGGGTAGTTTGATAGGAGGGGACGTATTTTAAACAGCGTGTTGTTTCGCTCATACTGAGTCTAGCGAGGTAAGCAAGGTCTTATTTTGTCACTAAGATGTTCCTTTACATTGTACAGACGTCCACACGGATTGACACTCCGATGTTTCGCAGTGAAAAGTTGCCCAGTAAAATTGACTGGGGTTCAAATTATTTTCGACATTGATTTAATAGGCCAGTTCCTGAACGGTCAGGGTGAGTGTAATGAGACCGACGTTCAGGGCTGAACTATACTACGACCTGCTGTTATATTGAATTTCAACTGTCACAGGATATGGTACGTCAGGCCCCCCACTCCATCATGTGTCACTGGCAAGGGGGGTTATGCCGGAAAATCTGGATGATCTTTCTCGGCCAATGCAAGGGTCGAACACCCGACCTCCAGGTTAGCGAGCCGGAGCCTTACCCACTTAGCAACCATGATCCCCGTTATGCAGAAGCCAGGGGCCTTTTCTGCACTCTATAAATAATGGTTCATTTACGTGTATGCAGGGGCAGATCCATGAATTTTTGCAGGAGGGGGTTTGCCAGATTTCTGTCACGGAAATCTGCCATCATCGTCTCTAAATTATATAGGCATACATACAAATTGAGCTTTTTAAACAGAGAAATCATTTTTATAAGAATGTAGGATCACTTTGTGATGTAATTTCATGGATGTAAGGCATTATTTTTTTTTATGTAGCTGAGCAGGGGGGGGGGACCCCCAAACCCCACTCTGGATCAGGGGCGTGGTGAGGGCAATTATTCAGAAGAAATTATGAGTAACAAAAAAGATTTTGGCACAAAAACCCTTTTACTGACCGCGGAGCCGGCCACCGCGAGCGCCGAAGGCGCGAGCCCGCGGCGGGGGGTCCGGGGGGCCCTCCCCCGGGAAAATTTCGAAAATTAGAAGCCCAGAAACGCAATCTCCAGCAATCCGAGACAAGAAATACGGTAATAAAATATTGTTATTTTCTCTTGGAGATTCCATTCTTTCCAAGAGAAAATCACTTGACTCTTTCAAAATTTTTTTAATTGGGTCAGATGAAACAATTTTTCCACTTACAAATGTTTTTCATTTTTTGAGTAATTTGATTGTGATTTTGGCGCAAAAACTTTTTGGCGCATGAGTATGGCTACTCATGAACTCATTCTCACCACGCCCCTGCTCTGGATCCGCTTCTGATGTCGACTTGTAGTCTATGGGTTACCAGGCCCTCCATCCAACACCACTGACTTGGGTGAAACACGCCTCCTTTCTCTGGTCCATCCGGACGACTATATTAACTATATATACGCCGTCCCTTCTTGTCATACCCTCCGCCCAACACTACTGACACGGGAAATCACGATGTATAGTGAGGCAGAACTTTACTCACTGGATCAACTTCTGGATGTTAAACCTCATTAATTTCGCAATGGCGAACACAAGTAGTAGACCCTTAGGCTATCCAGGCAAATAAGTAAATAGCGTTACCAGGCGATGCTGGAAAAAAGACAAGTCTGACGATTTGCCCCCCCCCCCCTCCTTTTGGGTTTTTTTTTGGTAAGAGTTGGAGCAAATTAAAACACAGATCATATTTTAGTTTCATTTTATTATAATTTATGTGCAAGAGAACCAGAAGAGAACCGCACCGCACACAACAACCTTAAATAAAACCAGAATATACAACTCGATTAGGCCTACAGGACTACAGGCTCATCGCACACATAATTAATTATGTCATACGCTAATAAAAGAAATATGTAAAATTTAAATGGGAATTTAAAAATCTGAAGTACAAGTTTTTGTTTTATTGTGGTTACATTAAATTGGCTAGATACAAAGGAAAATGGTGAGCCTGCGTCAGTCGGTAGCCTAACGCAATTCCAATGAAACGACATTGCTGGTAGAAGGGAGGCTACTACATTTTAAAGGCATAAATACGATTAGCTCCCCTGGACCAATAATTTGTACCTTTTGATGTCGTAAATATTTATAAATCAATTACGGCAAACTTCTTCAATATGATTTCCATTTTTAATGCTTAAATTGATTTTCAAATCATAAGAATTATTAAAGTTTTATCAATGATCTCAAACTTTACAGACCTTTTAAACCGAGATGTCGCAATTATCGTAAATGGGTCGTGATGTCATCGCCATATTTTTTACTTCCCACACGCAACTGAAATTTAATTCCTTGTGATAAGTAACATTTTGAAATATTAGCAATGTAAATCCCTGTACCATTCCAAGCTTAAAATAAAGATCAGAGAACGAGGTATTTTTTCATTTTTCTTTGAATATTCTTAGTGGCTTCGATCACAAAGATTCCCCAACTCGAAACTGAAAATAATTCGGGAAATCTGAAACGTGTTTTCTTGTTTATATTTTTAGTAAGCATGATTGAACAATGTTGCATAGATAACCTGCCAAAAATGTCATGTGACTTTATTATATATGAATCCCCTATTGTCAATTCATGATATAAAGTCCGATATAGTTCACTTATTTATAGGCTTAATGAATATACCCGACGACAGCAGTCAAAATCTTTGACATCTAAGGAGGAACTTATTTATTTATTAGGTCTAGGCTAGGCCTGAATGATTCGACATATTGTTCAATTGTTGCTAATCAGTGTGTTAATTTTAACAGAATGATCTAGGTGAATTAAAATAACGTGATTTGAATAGTGTGTGTATTGTAAAGATCTTATTTGAACCTCAACCAGTAAACAAATTGAGGATACATCATACAACAGTTACCGCTACTTTGTGATTCTCTATATACATGTACTATATGCCTATGGTTCTTAAACATCAGTGTTAATTTTCATATGTGCTGATTCTGAAAGAATGATCTTGATGAATTAAAATTACATAATTTTGTTAATGTGGGCGTGGTTGACTCGCAATCAGTAAATAATACGATACAGAATACAGTAACCACTATTTATGGAAACATTGTTTGATTGATACCACCGACTATTATCCACCTTTGAAGCCTTTGACAGTGTATATAAGGCGACACACATAATAATAATATTTGGCCTACAAATACATGTAGGTGGAGACATCCTGTTATCTGATACGGAATATTAATATAAACGTGTAAGAACATATTTTTGTGTAGGAGGTAGGTACATGTAGAGTTAACTATAAAGTGCTGTCCTACTCTATGTGGATGTTTTTAGGGTGGTTAAGTGATTAAGATGCTGGCTCTTTAGCCTGTGGGTGGGTCGGTGGGATGGCCTAGCAGTCTAGAGTACTGCGCTTCGACCTCTAGCTGGCCTGTCATCTCTGGCTTGCGACTGTGGTTTTGATCCCTGTGAGCGTATGTGGCATGGAGATAGGGGCGCCTTCTCAACCTTGTGGGTTTTTTCTCCTGGCACTCTGGTTTCCTCCAACTGCTAAAGAACCCTACACGCAAGCGAATTATTGAAATAAAATTAAACCATATGTTAGTCCCAAAATGACCTAGCTTGTGTCGAGAGGACGTTAAACATAGAGTATTACATTGTTAGCCTGGAGGTCGGGTGTTCGATCCCTGCATTGGCCGGAAAAGTTCTTTGGGCTGTTCCCCTTGTCACCGGTACAGGATGGAAGGCCTGATGGGACGAGAAACAGCCGGTGTATACATTGGTGTGCACGTGAAAGATCCCTTGGCATTTGAAATTCAATATAAGAGTAGGCCATAAGTCACTTCGAACCAAGGCCCTTCTGAAATGCCTTCCTGGACAAATACAACTCCAGCGACCCTTAATTAACTTTAATTTGCCTAAAAAGTTGAAGTCAGATGTACTGGTAATTATGGTTTGTGTTAAACATCATCCAAAAGTCTGCTTTGCATTTTATGCAAAAAGACAAAAATGTAACGTAGATCATTCTTCCCCTGGACTCTTCACATGTATGCTTGAAATTGAACAGAGTTCTCAATCATATTTACAATCTCGACCAGACTATTATTACAGTTCACTTTTTTCTGTGTATGTAATGTAATTATTTCTTGTTACTCGTTGATATTTCCACTTGGTGTAGGCTTCTCTTGTCTTTAGTAGATTTGAAATGGCATTGACACCTTCCTGTGTGAAGGGCTGTTAGTAATTTTTCACAGTTGATAAGCAGCACTGCTAATCATACTGTAAAGTCCAATTTTACCAAATTTGATTAGCAGATTTAAAAATTGATTAGCAGTTTTTCAGTTTCAACATAAAACACGTAAATAACAAGACGTTACTTAAAATCGCATTATGCAAGAGCAAAATCTGCTTATTACAGGTTTTTCTTTAAGCCTGAGATGTTATCTAAATAATCAGCTAGACATTAATTAACATATCCAAACCATAATAAACTCTTTATGTCAAGGCTAGCCTTCGATGTTGGCGGATTAAATTCTTATATGCCGCTTAATGGCCGTTGATAATTAAATCAATCAAGTGGATAATTGAGACTATGCTGTTTATATTAATGATTTGAGTAATGCTGACCGAGGCTATGTGAATATTTCAAACACTTTTTTCTCGGCTAATAGTGAATCAATTTGACTGAAATTTTCAGCAAATTATCTTTACACTATCTAGTTTTTAACTATTATAGTGAGAACTGCCATCTCTTTATCTTATCTCTCATAATGTAACTTTAAATTCATAACAAATGATTATATTTCATTCTCTCTTTTCTTACACACTGCTATTGTGGACATTAAACTCTCTCTCTCCGTTTGTAAATAATTAACAAGTGTTTCTAATTTCCAGTTTTAACTAAACAACATCGATGAGAGTTTTGGAAGCAGAAATAGTATCGACCTATAAAATGGGTAAAAATAAAAAACATCGATTGAGGAAGAGTAAAGAGAATGAAGCTGGGGGTTCCGATTCGACAGATGACGGAGCTACAGGTAAATAAATGTAAAAAAAAGCATAATCAGGCTTTAAATTAATTAAAGATATGTTATGTAAGAGCTAAATTTGCCTCTTACAGGGGGGTTGGGATGGTCTAGAGGTCTAGTGTGCCGCGCTTTGAACTCTAGCTGGCCAGTCACCTCTGGCTTGCAGCTGTGGTTTCGATTCCTGGTGTGAGCGTATGTGGCATGGAGATAGGGGCACCTCTTCAACCTCGTGGGTTTCCTCCTACTGCTAAAGACCCCTACGCGCAAGCGAATTATTGAAATAAAATTAAAACATATGTTAGTCCCGAAATGACCTAGTTTGTGTCAAATGGATGGTAAACCCCATTTCTCTCTCTCTGGCTCTTGCAGGTTTTCTTTTGGTTTCAAATGTTCAAAAAATTATTATTTACATAATGCGCCTTATTTTGAATCTTACAGTGATTGTGAAGGAAAAAAAAATGCTGTACAGACATACAGTGTATTATGCAAGTAAAGTGTAACTTTAAAGTGACCCCATTTTTTTTTTCCACTTGGTAGGATAAGACACAATGTAATAGTAAGCCACAATACCACTACCCACCAAAATTTCTTGCTTTGCACACCATTTGCACAGTCGGAGCAGAACAGTAGGCAGTTTGTCGTACCCCATCTCATTTTTTAATGATGGTTTATTTATAATTCCAGCCCAGACACATCAGATATGTCCACATATCAATAAGTCAGTTAATTTTGCCGCCATGCGAAAAGCGTTTCTGAAGACTACTTTTGGTGAATGTGTGGTAAGTATAGTTTTTCCCTGGTTGTACGTAACAAGGAGCAGGGTCGCCTGTCCAACCTTGTGGGTATTCTCAAGTTTCCTCCCACTGCTAAAGAACCCTAAGCGCAAGAGAATTATTAAAATAAAATTCAACCAAATATTAGTTGCGAAATGACTTGTTTAGGGTAGACATGAAGCCCCCTTTCTCATTTGAAATAATACCACCCCTAAAAGGAATATATACTTACTACAATATCTAGAAAGTTTAAAGTGCCAATCCCGATAACTTTTTGGGGAATAAAACTGCTTAATTTTGTGTTAAAATCCTTTAAAATCCATAACCTAAGGCCCACCTAATAACCCGATATTTGTGATACGCTTGTAAATAACTTAAACCTGACAGTCTTCATCTGGAAATGGAGAACGTTTTATTCTACAGTATCTAGGTGAAATTTACCTTTTGTTATCAAGTACAGGTCATGGGTCATTCACTGTATAGACCTCTCAAGAAACATTAATCGATTATCAGGTCACCCAATGAAAAAATTGACCCGAAATCTTAAAAGGGTTACGTGTCCGGATAAGCAGTGTTGACGTTCACCTTTAAACGACTCAATATTTTGAGCTGAAATTGAGACGAGGTAAATACACCATGCAACTATATTTTGGTCCATAAATTTCATAAATACTCGGACTTTAATTTTTGAGACTCTGTTCTTATCGTGATTGTCCCTTTAAGTAACATTGAGGCAGTATGTTTGTTATGGCTGTGAAAATAGTTAATATTTATTGATACTAGACACCTTTTTTATCCACCGGATCGAGTGGCTGCTGATGTTCTCTTCATCCATGTGGGTTTGGGTTATGGCATGCTCTTTAGATTATGGGGGGTTGGGATGGCCTTGTGGACTAGAGTGCTGCGCTTCGACCTCTAGCTGGCCGGTCACCTCTGGCTTGCGGCTGTGGTTTCGAGCCCTGGTGTGAGCGTATGTGGCATGGAGATAGGGGTGCCTTCTCAACCTCATGGGTTTCCTCCGGGCACTCCGGTTTCCTCCCACTGCTAAAGACCCCTACGCGCAAGTGAATTATTGAAATAAAATTAAACCATATGTTAGTCCCGAAATGACCCAGCTTGTGTTGAGTGGACGTTTAACCCCATTTCTCTCTCTCTCTTTAGATTATACGGTCCTTTATTCAATCAAACGGCATGGCTTCGTACAGATGGAAGGGTTGTCTAATCGGGTGGGTTTTCTTCATGTCTGCAGGTTTTTTTTTACACTGCTAATGTAAAATAATGCATGCGTACTAGCCCCAAATTCCCATTTTTACTCGATTTTCAGTATTTTGGGGTTTCATAGAATTCCATTCCGGATCCTACAGTTGAGAATCCTCTTGGTAGGGGAGCACTCGGTAAACCTCGACAGATTCCGGAACCTACATCTAGTCTCGGCTGTATGACGAATTCCGCCAAATTGGAACTACTTTAAAGGTCCCGGATGAAACATAGCTGCGCCTATGGTGTCTTGTTTGTTTGTAATAGCGTCAAGTTTTCCTGTTAAAGTAAACCGGTAGCCACATCGCAAATGTATGGGCGTAGGTACATATCACTTACATGTACTGTCATACAGCCGAGATTAGATGAAGGTTCTGGAATCTGTCGAGGTTTGCTGAGTGGATAGTGAAGTTAAGATAACAAAGGGCAATAACTCTATTTAATGTTATTATGTTTTAGATGTGTAGTAAAGATAACAAAGTGGGTAAAGATGTAGCTGTAGGTGGAGCCACTGCTGGGGCCACGGCTGGAACGCTAGAAACTGATGACATAGAACATGAAACAACTATATGGGTGTGTCTACAATGTGGGAATCAGGTACAAGGTTTTTAGTTTTCTTTATTTTTATTACATTCTTATTTGTACATTTATATAATAGTTTCTTAGATGCAGGGAGCCATGGTGGCCGAGTGGGAAATATGTTGGCGCGCTAGTCTGGAGGAAGCTTGTTCAGCCATGTGTTGGCTGATAAAATCAATCAAGATTTTCAGACGTACATGTAGTTTCTCCTTGTCAGTGATCTGGCAAGGATAACTGTCTAGTCATTCAGATAGGACAAAAAAAACAAGGTCATATGTACACATTGGTGTGCACATAAAGGATCCCTTGGCAGTTGGAATTTCCGTCATAGCGTATGGCGTATACCTGTCTTCATTAGCCCAGTCGGAGCAGAAACGTAGGCTATTAAACCACATTTCATTTCATTTGTAGATAATTGACATTTAGAGATGTTTTTAAATGCTATTTTTCAGGGCTGTGATCGTAATTCCAAAGATAAACATGCATTAAAGCATTATGAAACCCCTCATTCTTGTTCTCATTGTATCACAATTAATCTTACAACCTGGGCCTGTTGGTGAGTACTTCTATACAGTGATTCTCAATCTTTTTTTTTTCTAACAGCACACTTTGGAACACATGCAAAATAAGCAGCACATCTGGCTAAATATATATGAAACATATTTGAATTTTTCAAAAAAAAAAAACATAGCAAGTCATAGACAGAATACAATCAGAGACATACTAGTTATAAACACATAGAATGACTCAAACTAACTAAACAAAAACACAGCTATGGACTACCTTTAATACAATGCTTTTGAATTTTAGCTAGCTTCTTTAGTGAAAAATTGTCTTGTAGTGTGCCATTCAAAATTTCGCATCACACTTAGGACGATCTCTCGACACTTTGGTTCAGAATCACTGTTCCATACAGTGGCCTGTTCATTTAATTGTAGGCCTTAATGTACGGTTACACCTAGGTTGATGTCTCAGACAAGGGGTTCCTGGAACACTAGCCAGTCGAGCTAATTGTTTTATAGTGGCTTGTCTAGTATAAGTAGGGAACTGTAGTGCATTTGTTCCTAGAGTTTTACGTTTACTTCCATCAAGGGTGATATTGTAGACAACTGAACTGTATGATCTAATCTGACTGTATATCATGTTATGGATATATAGGGAGGGTTTATTTTGAGGGGAAGAGGGTATCCAAACTTCAACCCAGAATTCTTGAAAAATGATTTTTCCTATGGAAATGACCTTCATAACCTGATCTCTTCTATAATTCAGTTTGACCTCCTCCCCAACTGCTCTGATCTCGTCTAAAATAGGCAAGAGCAATAGATTTGGATCCTTCAAAGAGAGACAACTCTAATTAACAATATAGGGGGCAGACCACCATTTAATTGTAGTTTGTCTATTTATAGCAGTTCTCTCTCTGTCTCTTTTCTTCCCTTTTGCATGCCCATTTTTGTTGATTTTTTTGGTCTAGAATGGACAAAGTGGGTTTGAATTAATATTTTCTGCCATGTTTTGGTAAATAGTCATGATTTTGAGGCGGAAGGATAACGGCGTTATGAGGTTTGCTACAGTGATATGTACGGCAACTAGATACATGTTTTGAGTATGCTTCTTCAAGTTCGTGTATCTCAAAATTTTGGTGGTCAACCTCATACAAATTTTTGTGCAAAAACATGGCCATTTGTTCCTCTGTCTGTAGTGAAAAGCATTTCGCCCAACAAAAAATTGGGGAAAAGTTGTAGGTGGGCAAAGAGTCCAGAATTAACATTGAAGTCAATGGGGAAATTAATGGTGGTCTGCCTCCATAATCATTACATATATTTTGTATATTTATCAGGTGCTATACCTGTGATGATGATGTACCTGTAGAAACATCCAAAAGAATCCAGGAATGTGCGGAGTTTTTACGTAAACAATCTGGTTTAACTCGAGGAGATCAACCAACAGGTAAAAGAGACTCTTAATATCCCCCCCCCCCCCAAAACCGTACCCCCTTTGGTGTATATGCGCGTATTAGGGCAGAAAAAACTGATATTTTAAATTTTAGCTTGATCTGACCGACGGTTGCCGAGATGTGACAGTCTCAATTTTGGGGCGGCCATTATTCATTTGACCATTATTCAGCAACCAATAAGTCAAAATTGCTATAATAAGTATTTCTGGAATGGGAATTCCACAAGGTTTCCAAATATGCCCTTATTTTTTGACATGGTGTCAAAAAAGACTTTGACCTTAAACTTGACCGTGAGCAAAAATTAACCCAACTGGTTTTCTACACAATATCAAAAATTGGAGGTATAATTTTTTTATAAGCCTGTAAATGTCTACACATGAGCTGAAAATCAGTATTTTTTTTGCACTTAAAACAGGGTTTTGTTCTTTGAGACATAGTAACCTGCTGTAGACCTCCTAAAGATAGCTAGCTTGTCATGATTAATACAACAAATGATCCTCTTTTTATTAGTTTGAACATATATAACATGTGGGGGGGAGGGATGGCCGAGTGGTTAGCATGTGTGTACTGTATCATAAAGCCTGTCATTGAGTCAACTGACATGGTTTCAAATCCCGGGTTGTACGTGACAAGGAGTAGACAAGAATTTACACATAATTGTTCCCCTTATTTTAAATAAATATAGCTCTTTATAAAACTTTTGTTGTTTTAAAATACATTAATCAGAAAAAAAAACTATGTACAAAGTTTTGTGTTTCTAGATCAAAGATATTGAGTAAATTCTTGAGAATGCTTTGTGAAAACGGGGCCAAGTCTACAGTTAAACTAATATAGAATTATTTATTTGGTTAGGAAGACGTGTATTATCCGCCATTAACACTCCGCAGCCAAAAGTTGAACCTTCTACAGAACAGATGGCCGTTAAAGATAGACCACGACCTTTAACCCCAAAATCATCAACCCCAATTGTATGTCATAAAGTTAAGGTGAGTTAATCAAAGAATAGCTGGCGTAAGGTACATACATGTAAAGTGCTGTACTACCCCATGTTGGTGTTTTTTCCCAATAATGGTAAAGGGAGCCCGCTGTGGCTAAGACAGTGGCTCACTGGCCTGGATGTCATGTGTTTGATCTGTGCATTGGCCGATAAAGTTCATTTGGATTTCTAGACATGGTTTCCCCATGTCAGTGATGTAGGAAGCAGGGCCTGACAAGGACAGCTGTCTAGTCATTTGGGTGGGACGAAAACCCAACGTCCCGTGTACTTATTGGCGTGCATGTAAACGATCCCTCAGCAGTTTGAATTCAATATAAGAGTTGGCCGTAGCACTGCTGCCCGGTCAAAATTTCCCTCATAGCACGCTGTATGGCGTATGCCCGTCTTCATTAACCCAGTTTAGGAGCAGAACAGTAGGACGTTAAACTCCATTTCATTTCATTTCTACAGGGAACTAATTAGTCACTAATATATTTATATTTGTTTTATATTGCAGGGTTTAAGTAATTTAGGTAATACATGTTTTTTTAATGCCGTCATGCAGAATTTAAGTCAATCTCATAGCTTAGAATCATTGTTACTGGAGAAAACGGAGAAAGGACGTCCATTAAGACTACCTGGTCATACAATAGTTGATATAGAAAGTGGTGGTTCCAGTGACGAGGAACCAGATGATGATGTTGCTACCAAAGATTTGGTGAGTTATCATGATCTGTTCTAGTTATACACCCACATGGAAATGTTGTCAGATATTGTCAAGCCCCTGTCTAGTGCTGGCAAAAAATATCGATATAGCCGATAATCGTCGGCGACTTATGGAAAATATTGATATCGATATTCAGTTTCGTGATATCGATACACGTATAAATATAAATGGACTTCAATAAAATAAGATTAATGGAATGTTTGGTATCAGATATTCAGTGTTAGATAATTCAAATCACGCTAAAATTAAAAACACGCACACCTCGCAGTTCAACCATCGCTTCGGTAATTTTCGATGTCGCTTACAACAATGACAAAAAGTAATTAAGTTCAGGGGGAACAACTCCATTTTAATAAGTTTGTTTATTGCTATAAGCGACTAAAGAAAATCGTCAAAATGACTCGTGGATGATTGATGGCGAGCGCGAAGCTGCGAAACTATTTTATTACTGACACCATTGCAGCATCAAGTTTAAGCTTTGAATGAAAAGAATATTATGAAACAATAGCTAAGAATCATAGTTTGTTTATTTTTTCTTTTATTTGGTCAATAACACATTTAAATACCCGGTACATTTTTTGCATACAATTTCCGTTTTTTCCGATATATCGATACCGATATCTCCCAAACGGTTGCCGATATCGATATGTAAAATTGGTATCGATTGCCACCACTACCCGTGTCCCTTGTCCACAATTTTTTTCAAAGATTCTACAGATTACATTCTTTGCTGCAAAGGAATTGATCAGAGTTGACAGTCCCAAAATGTTTTCTCTGGTCTATTTAAAACTAGGAGCCACAGCTTTTGAGTGAGTAAGATGCTGGCTTGCTAACCTGGAGGTCGCAGGTGTCCCTCCCGGTGTTGGCCGAGAAAGTTCGTCAGCATTTGCCAGCGTGGTTTCCTCTTGTCAGTGGTGCAGGAAGTGGGTTCGAGAAGGACAGCTTTCTAGTCCTTCGGAATAGGATGTAAAACTGGGGG
The DNA here is from genome assembly GCA_036850965.1 of Patella caerulea. NCBI lineage: Eukaryota > Metazoa > Mollusca > Gastropoda > Patellidae > Patella > Patella caerulea. The sequence goes on along the minus strand of JAZGQO010000015.1, from coordinate 30,654,345 downwards.
CACACATAAAATATCCCTCAACAGATGGAATTTGATATAAGAGTAGACTGTAGCACTGCTGTCGGGGCAAAATTCCCCTAATAGCACATCGAAAGTTGATTATGGTCTGGATAAGTTAAATAATGTCTAATTAATAATTTAGCGGACATTTCAGGCCTAAAGAAAGACTTGTAATTGGCAAATTTAGCTCCTGTATAATGTATGTTTAATGAATCTTTATTACAGTCTAGTATTGAAGTTATACCTGGTGAAGTTGGACCTTTAACCCAGTCATTAGTAGGATTTTTAGTGGAAATGAACAAAAGTGTTAGTAAAGGAAGTAGTAGTAATACGGTCAACCCATCAGCTTTATTTGGACAAATCTGTAAAAAGTAAGTATACTTCGGCAACATTTAACATGATCCCTTCCAACAGATGATATAATTAAAAAGAATACACAGAAACATGCTAGAGTCAGTTTTGTCAGGTTTTTGAGCATGCTTTTTTTCGTCGCAAAAATGGTTAAACATTAAAGCCCCAATAACACTCTTGTTGTAACTGAATAATATGTCCCAATCTTCATTCTGGTCAACAAATTGTATTATTTTACAATATTCCAATTAATTGATGATATAAATTTCATCTTAACACACCTAATTCAAAAAATTGGAAAAATTCAACTAATTGATTTGAAAAGTCTAACGTAAACCTTTTCAAATGTGACTTTGATTTAAAATATTTTCGAACCCTCTGGACATGTAAAATAGGTTGTAATGGATAATTTACACAACCGGTAGGACACTTAAACATCTAGTACTTAGGATAAGGCTACTATTTATTTTCTGGAGCTGTCAAGCCAGCAAGAGTGTTATTGTCCCTTTAACGAATACATAACATGTACATGAAGTAGTATTAAGTTTTGTACTAAAGAATATTCGTTCTAATAGTGAGTTTCAGTGACGGTCAAATATACTGATGCGAGTTTTTCTGTTTGCTCACAAGATATCCAAGTGTAAAATTGTCTCTTTATATCAGCACTAACAATGAGATTTTTATTAAGAGTTCACTCCCCCTGAGTTCTCAGTTATGCAGTAGTCTACTGTAATTAACTAGTGATTGTTCCTTTAATAGATCTTCCAGCGCTGTTCCCCCATGTCAGTGATGCAGGACGGAGGACTTGACAAGGGCAACTCTCTAGTCGTTCGGGTGGGACAAAAAACCGAGGTTCCATGTACACATTGGCGTGCATTTAAAAGATCCCCTGACGTTGGAATTTTTTGATATTATAGTATTCTATAGCGCCACTGCCCGGGCAAAATTTCCCTCATAGCACACTGTATGGCGTATGCCCGTCTTCATTAGCCCAGGTTAGGAGCAGAACAGTTTCATTTCAGTGCCTTTGATGAAAACTGTGTTTTGTTAATGCTATGGTATATGGTTTTACTTCAGTCGCATTATATTAACCTGCTATATATGGGGTACCATGATATATGTATTAAATATGTATTGTCTTTCAGGGCTCCACGATTTAAAGGATTCCAGCAACAAGATAGTCATGAATTATTACGTTATTTATTAGATGTTATTCGAACAGAAGAAATAAAGGTAATAAAGCTATATACTTGGTTCTGCGTTTTAAGACAAGAAATAAGACACTGATCTACTGTACTCCATCTTCATTAGCCCAGTACTGAGCAGAACTGTAGAACGCTAAACACCATTTCATTTTGATCTACTCTCTGAATGGTTAGGAGTAGGGTCGCCTGTCCAGCCTCTTGGGTTTTCTCCGGGTACTCCTGTTTCCTCCTAAAGACCCCTATGCGCAAGCGAATTATTGAAATAAAATTGAACCTACTTTGTGTCGAGTGGACGTTAAACCCTATCTCTCTCTCTCTCTCTGAATGGTTAGCGCTTAAAGACCTAAAATTTTAAGAGCTTGATCAAAATCGGCTTTTAATTTGTCCATTGCCCCTGATTTGATTTCTGATGTTTTATTCTTTTTTTTCCAGAGATGTCAAACAGGAATTTTAAAGCATTTTAATGTAAATCCAAAATCTATAGATGAAGAGACAAAGTTGAAAGTTAAAGGTAAGAAGAGTGTATATTTATTCTTTCCTTGGGGGGTGGCCATGTCCATCCTTTTAGGTTTTCTCTGGGTCCTCTGGTTTCCTCCCACAACTAGAGATGCCTATGCACAAGCAAAGTTATAAAATAAAATATCTTTCTCTCCCTTTCCCCACTCTCTCTTTCCTAGGGTCTCCCTTACCCCAAATTTGTGTATCAGTTAGTTAAAGCATATTAAAAGTTTACTAGTCAAGAGTAAAGGAAATGAGTTCAACGTCTTACTTTTTGTGGGTGCCACAGTGGCTTGCTAACCTGGAGGTCACGTGTTTGATTCCTGCGGAGAAAGTTTATCAGGATTTTCGAGCGTGGTCTCCCCTTGTCAGTGGTGCAGGATCAAGGGTCTGGCAAGGGACAGTGTATAGTTGTGCAGATGGGACCAAAAAACATGGTCCTGTGTACACATTGTCATGCACTTAAAAGATCCCTTGGCAGTTGGAATTTGATATAAGAGTACACTTTGTCTGGGTAAAATTTACCACATAGCCCACTGTAGAGCATTATGCCTATCTTCATTAGCATGGTCAGTCAGAGAAGAAGAGTAGTATGTTGAATCCAATTTCCTTCTATTACATTTGGGGGGGGGGATGGCCTAGTGGTCTAGAGTGCCGTGCTTCGACCTCTAGCTGGCCATTCACCTCTGGCTTGTGGCTGTGGTTTCCAGTGTGAGCGTATGTGGCATGGAGATAGGGGCGCCTTCACAACCTCGTGGGTTTCCTCTGGGCACTCCGGTTTCCTCCCACTGCTAAAGACCCCTGCGCGCAGGCGAATTATTGAAATAGAATTAAAACCATATGTTAGTCCCAAAATGACCCAGTTTGTGTCGAGTGGAGGTTAAAACCCATTTCTCTCTCTTTCTTCTATTTCATTATATTTTATACTGCTTTACTCTGGGTTGTACAGCTACATTTGCTTCTGGATTTTTGTTTATAACTTTTTAGGATTAAATTAAATCTATATTATTATGCTAAGTTAAAATGAATTTTAATTGTAGAATATGGTCGTCAGGGTAAACATACGTTTATAGATAGTTTATTTGGAGGTCAATTAGTTAGTACAGTCATGTGTGAAGAATGTAAACATGTAAGTTAATTTTCTCAAGGGGAGCCAAGTCGGTAAGGTGCTGGCTCACTAGCCGGGAGGGAGGTGGCACGTTCCATCCCTGGATTGCTCAAGAAAGTTCATCAGTACTTTTCGACGTGGTTTCCCTTATCAGTGATGCAGGACTGAGAGTCTGACAAGGACATATGCCTAGTCTTTCAAATGGGACGAAAAAATTGGATCACGTTGCTAAGTGGTTAAGGTGCTGGCTCACTAGCTTGGAGGTGGCATGTTCCATCCCTTCATTGGCCGAGTAAGTTCATTTTGATTTTCCAGCGTGGTTTCTCCTTGTCAGAGATACAGGACAGAGGGTCTGACAAGAACAGCTAGTCTAGTCATTCAGATTGGGCCAAAAAACTGGCTGCTGTATATACGTAAAATATCCCTTGGCAGATGGAATTTAATATATAAGTAGGCTACAGGGCTGCTGCCTTGGCAAAATTTCCCTCATAGCACACTGTATGGTATATGTGCGAAGCAGAACAGTTGCCTGTTAAACACCATTTCATTTATTAATTGAACTGGAATTATACAGGTCAAAATTCTATGGAATACAATAATTGCTTATTACTGAGCAACGTTTCGACTAGGCTTCCCGTGTCAGTAATTGGAATGTTTCTTAGTAATTGATCTGGAAATAGACCGGGGACAATTGTATAGAATACCGGTACAAATACTGTTTATTATTGGGAGACGTTTCAACTAGGCTTCGCCAAATCAGAGTTATTGTATCCTTTAGAATTGTTTCCAGTGTGTATTCAACTAAGCTTCTGTAGTCATTTGGGGGGTGGGTGGCCGAATGGTTAGCGTGCGCGCTGTATTATACGGCCTGTCATATTGAGTCAACTGACATGGCTTCGAATCCCCGGTTGTACGTGGCAAAGAGTAGGGTCGTCTGTCCACTGTCCAACCTTGTGGGTTTCCTCTGGGTATTCCGGTTTCCTACCACTCCTAAAGACCCCTACCCGTAAGTGAATTATTGAAATAAAATTAAACCATGTTAGTTCTGAAATGACTTAGTTTGTGTTGAGTGGATGTTAAACTTCATTTCTCTCTCTCCGTAGTCATTAATGAACAGTTATTATAATCTATAGAAATGTGACCAGTGTATATTGATATATGTTTTGAAGTATAATATTGTTAATTTTAGGTATCTCAGATATTTGAACCATTCCTTGACCTATCTCTACCTGTTACAGAAGAAAAGGTAACTCTTATTTTTATCGTTTGTTCCAAGTGTTGGCCGAGAAAGTTCATCAGGACTTTCTGTCATGGTTTCCACTTGTCAGTGGTGCAGGACGGAGGGCCATACAAGGACAGCTGTTTAGTGATTCGGATGGGGTGGAAAACCGTGGTCCAGTGCATACATTGGTGTGCATGTAAAAGATCCCTTGGCAGTTTGAATTGGATATAATAGTAGGTCGTAGTGCAGCTGTAGGGTCATAATTTCCCACATCGCACACTGTATGGCGTATGCCCATCTTCATTTGCTCAGTCGGAGCAGAACAAGAGGACATTTAACTTCATTTTATTTCATTTCTTACTTTTATTCGAAGTTTTATTAAAGTTCTACTCTGTCGACCTGTCTTCAGAAGCCTAATTATATAAGCCCAGGCCTGTAGTCAGGGGGTGGCAAGGGGGGGCAATGAAAAAATGTTTTGCCCCCCCCCCCCCCCAAAAGAAAATTTGGCAACCATAACTCGAAAATACCTACTGCAGACTGTAATGGGTGTGCCCCTCCTAAAAACGTCACTGTCCCTCTGAAGCCATCAAGCTGGCTACGGGCCTATGAAAATACAGAAAGTGGGGTTTCTGAATGGTCAAACCTGTACTTTAGATTTTAAGGTCTGCTATTTTGTGTCACTTGTTTGAAAATTCCATTCATTTGCAACACTTCGGACCAACAAATTGAGCATCTATTCTTTCTATGCACAACAGTCAATTTTCAATTCTCTTCAAATATCAGTGCCTACTGTAAGCTCAAATATGTGTCTCGTGACAGCAATGAGCAAACAGGGGTCGCGCTTCGAGCTCTATTTGGTCACCTACTCCAGTTCCTTCCACAGGAAATAAGGCAACTTGTATGCGATATCAACCACCGGTGGAAGAAGAAGGAAGTGTTATGGATTTTTTTTTTTGGCATAGGAATGTTGTTAACTCCTTTTTTCACCATAAATTGTTGTGTTAAATTTCAGCCGTTAAGACCTAATATGGTAGTGAGTGGAAAGAAGAAATCTGTAGATGAAGTAGATGAATCCCACACCGTTAAAAGTTCTGAAGGTCTGCTGGCTTCTAAAGATAACCATAGTAAACATCCATCAAAAAAAGAAAAAAGATTATCAAAAAAAGAACAGAGGGTAAGTTACAAAAAAACATTGATGCTCGGGTTTTAATTACTTAGTATAGACTGATGCTGGGTTTTAATAACTTAGTATAGACTGATACTGGGTTTTAATTACTTAGTATAGACTGATACTGGGTTTTAATTACTTAGTGTAGACTGATACTGGGTTTTAATTACTTAGTATAGACTGATACTGGGTTTTAATTACTTAGTGTAGACTGATATTGGGTTTTAATTACTTAGTATAGACTGATACTGGGTTTTAATTACTTAGTATAAATAGACTGATACTGGGTTTTAATTACTTAGTATAGACTGATACTGGGTTTTAATTACTTATTATAGACTGATACTGGGTTTTAATTACTTAGTATAGATTGATACTGGGTTTTAATTACTTAGTGTAGACTGATACTGGGTTTTAATTACTTAGTATAGACTGATGCTGGGTTTTAATTACTTAGTGTAGATAGACTGATACTGGGTTTTAATTACTTAGTATAGACTGATACTGGGTTTTAATTACTTGATTTAAATTGATACTGGGTTATAATGAAGTAATTTGGACTGGTGCTAGGGTTGTTATGACTGATGCTAAGAAGTGATATCATATTGTTGAAAGGGTAAGTAAACCATGTGATAGTTTAGGTGTAGTTTTTGGAAACAGGCGATTTCTGGGTATCATTTAGGGAGCCAAGCCAAGGTCAGCAGCAATTTAAATAAAAAAATATAATAATGGTTTTCTAGCCATGCGAATTGCTCAAATGAGAAGTGTTATCAGGTATTCTAGAAGGTATGTCCCATTTCCCTATGTTATATTTTATATCTGTTTAAAATATTTTTGATCAGCGTAAAGAGAAATATGCACGCAGGGCTAACAAGCAGGAAGATCCTATATTTAGTGATGGAATGAAGGATGATGAAGAAGGTGATGAAGTGAAAGAAGAACGAATAACAGAAGAAAGAAGAGTATCAGTGGAAGGAGAGAAGGATGATAAAGAAGATCATGATCCTTCAGGTAGAAAATAATACTGACAAGGTGTAGGGTCGCCTGTCCAACCTCATGGGTTTCCTGCCACTGCTAAAGACCCCTACGCGCAAGCGAATTATTGAAATAAAATTAAACCATTTGCTAGTCGGTTAGTCCCAAGATGACCTAGTTTGTGTCGAGTGGACTTAAACTCCATTTGTCTGTCGGTTTCCATGTAGAAAATAAACAGCTATCTGGACAACACCTTGGAGCACTTTTGAAATTATACCAAGTGTTTATGTCCATGACATGAAGTTTATTTACTTTTCAATGTTTTCCTATAATTACTACAGAGTTACATCCCCTTTTCAGTTAGATCAGTCATGTTCTTAAGGCTTCAGTTCATCATGAGCTGAAGAAGCCTATATAATTTCAGTGTTTTCAACAATTACTATCAGAGTTTTGACCCTTGTTCATTTAAAGCAATCATGTTCTCAAGGCATAAGTTATACACCATCATAAGCTGAAGAAGCCTTTTTAATTTCCATGTTTGTGAATGATTACTATCTGAGCTATTGCTCTTGATATTGTGTTTTTTCTGGAGATAGGACGTTAAACCCCATTTCATTTCATTTTCTGGAGTATACAGTTAATACAAATTTGCTAAAGTTATTGTCTGACTAGTGGTACATGTTTTTTTGTTAGCTTGAGGAAGAACTAGAAGCTTATCAAATTTTTATTACTTCATGGCTTGTTACCTTTAGTATGATTTTAGTCAACTTTTTAGTGTTTTGTAAATGCTGTCATTTACCATGAACAAAAACACAAATATGACAGTGTTCGCGCACTGCTCGGACGACTTAGCTGCTTTTGGCGTATATTTAACGTTTCTTTCATATTTCAGATGCTGATGTGGAGGATAATTTAGAAAGTGATGCATCCAAACTTTTCGGAGGTGCCTCTGTCAATAATAGTATATTAGAAGCACCATCTATAGCTAACGATTTATCTATCCCGCCTGTAGCTAATACAAATAATTTAATAACGTTAAATAACACTAATCCAGAACTTCAAAATACTCCGAAAATTGAAGGTGCACAATTTATAAACATTAATGGTGATTGTAAGGACAATGAAGATGGAAGTACTGTGGATGCGGATAGCAGTTCAATGACCTTAGTTGAAAACGATAGTTCTACATTGTTTACTAGTACAGAGGGTTCGTTGACGGCTAGTAGTATCGGTAGCTCCCATAAAAAAAGTACGGACAGTTCACGATCGAGTACGTGTGATATAAAGTATGACCAAGATATGTTGGACGGGAACTGTATGAGAAAAGGGCTGTCGGAATCCCTTAATGAACTACATTTAGAAGACTCTCGTACTCGACTTGGAACCAACGGCACTGATTTAGTGGAGAATCTGACCAAAAAGTTGAATTATTTAAATCTGGATGTGTCTGGTTCGACTGCAGGAGGATTAATAGATAATGCTGATATTCCATACATCGACTCTGTGGAATCCCAGGAATCCTCAGAGTTGTCTAGTCTGCCTTCAGTACCCATCGTTAATCAATCACGTGATCTTCCGCCATCTTTAGATTGTAACGGCATTCCTGATCCTAATTCACTGAATCATCGGAAGTTACGCCATGCGCTGCGGAAGGAAGCTCAGTATAAATCCATGTCCACGTTATCTCCAAGATATCAGTCGTCAGGAAAGGAATGCTCCATCTTGTCGTGTTTACATCAATTCACCTCCGCGGAACTGCTGACTGGTAGTAATAAAGTTAGCTGTGAGCGGTGCACCAGAATCAAGAATAATAAAACAGCCATAAATAAAGGTAAGACCATGAATACAGGTTAAAACCACCATTTTTAATATATAGAAACCGTCAAAAAGAGCCACTGGTTCGTATTTCGGGACAAATAATCAAATCTGTGAGTTTATTACTACTCTTACTGTAAATACTAATCAACACTAATCCGAGACAAAGGATTGGCATAATTGATTGATAACAGATTCAGCCAATCCCAATATACTGTAACGTCCATGGAAATCAAAGCTTAGTAGCAAGAAAAATATATCTCCATGGTTAAAAAAGAGTTGCCATACAGAAAAAAGTTATTGCCAAAAATTTCGTCAGATTAAATATTTTATCGCCAAAATTATATTTTTATCGCAGTTGGCGGAAATGGTGATCGATGGTGTGAGCACTGCTGGCAGCAATGCAATCTAAATTATATTTTTACCACTGGATGGCGGATATCAGCAATGATAGATGTTTTCATAAATTTATAGCTAAATTATTGGTCTCATTTGCAGCGCTTTAAATAATTTCAATGGGGAGATTTATTGGGACCGCTTACAGTGAGATATCATTGAAAAGGAGTGGCTGCTGGTAAAGATTTTACTGTATTAAGAAGAAAAGGAAGATCTGTATAATTGTATTATTTATATATTTTGTAGATAAGAAGAAAAGTGAGAGCGTCTGTTCGAATGCTAGTAAACAATATTTAATATTTCAACCACCTGCGGTTTTAACTCTTCATTTAAAAAGATTTGAACAGGTAGGTAACTTGTTACTGTTGACTTGAATCAGATCCCTAATCCCATTACAAGGACAGCTGTCTAGTCGTTCAGATGGAACAGAAACATGGTCCTGTGTACACATTCACGTGCAGGTAAAAAATCCCTTGGCAGTTAGAATTTGATATTAGAGTAGGCTGTAGTGCTGCTTTTCGGGCAAAATATTCATCATAACACACTGTATGGCGTATGCCCATTTTCATTAGCTCCTTAAAGTCTCTTGGCATTTAGAATTAGATATAATAGTCGGCCGTAACACTGCTCTCAGGGAAAAATTTTACTCTTGCCGTACTATTTTGGGTACATGTATGCCCGTCTTCATTAGCCCAGTCGGAGCAAAACAATAATGACGTTAAAGCTGAACTCTGGTTACAAAAATACCGAAATAATGTAATAAAAAAAAAGTTAACGCCCGCAAGCCGCCATACTTGTTTCCAACTTGTGAAATAAGTATGGCGGACATGGAGGCTTATGACCTTGAAAGGTTAGCCGATCTCACTTCCAGTTTGTTTCTCGTCAGCTAGCTATACACATCTGGCTTTATTCTCTTCACACTGTTCACTGATTGTTGTATTTTTCTCCAACAGTATACCAAATTATTGAAGATTGAACATGTCTGATCAGGTAAGATTGTAAATAATTATATGAACTGCGTCTACTACAATATAAATTTCTTACACTTTGGTAAAATGGAGAAAAACCATAACATCAATAAATTTAGCACTGTCAAACACTCCCCAATGAGAGCCGTCCCAAACATGTAGTTATGTCCTTTGGTCGTTTTCATGAACACTATTCAACATGAACACACGAAGAAGGCAATACTAATAGTTTGTATAGGTGATTTGTTTTGGTTGAAAAACAGGTTGGGTAAGACATCTGGTTGCATCTTTTGTTTTGGAGTAAAGCTTAGGTTATATTGTAGTAGACGCAGTTCATATAATTATTTACAGGCCTACCTGATCAGACATTTTGCAATCTTCAATAATTTGGTATACTGTTGGGGGGAAATACAGCAATCAGTGAACCGTGTGAAGAGAATAAAGCCGGATGTGTATAGCTAGCTGACGAGAAACAAACTGGAAGTGAGATCGGCTAACCTTTCCAGGTCATAAGCCTCCATGTCCGCCATACTTATTTCACAAATTGGAAACAAGTATGGCGGCTTGCGGGCGTTAACTTTTTTTTTATTACATTATTTCAGTATTTTTGTAACCGGAGTTCAGTTTTAAACCCCATTTTATTTTATTTCCTATGGTATTTTATATAAATGTGATTTATTTGTAGGTTGGTTTTGCTTCGAGGAAAGTAAATCGTCATGTAGATTTTCCATTAGTTCTTGACCTAGCTCCATATTGTAGTTCTTTATGTCAGGTTGGTATTAATATATAAGCCCATGGTTTCTCAGTGGGTAACAGGGTCTTGTCTTCGCTCCCGTTGTAGGGATTTGTGGTTGCACAGTGGGTAAGATGTTGGCTCTCTTACAGGTTCTCGAGGTCCCTTGTACACATTGGCGAGCACATAAAAGAACCCTTGACGTTTGGACTTTGAAATTAGAGTAGGCCCTAGTGCAAAATATCTCTCATAACACCTGCAAGGCATATGCTTATAAACCGACCGATCCATTACAAAACCTACCGACTCAAGAGAAACAAAAAACTTTATTATTGCCCAAGCGACCATTCAGAATACTCGAAACTTACCGAATTCATGAAAATATTTATTTTATTTGCATTTACCCTTCTAAATAGGTGGGTACAGCAAACATTTAAAAGATTGTATTGACCACAACAGTAATTATTTGCTTTATCTGTTCCAGGGTATTCAGCCAGGTCAAAGAAAAGTTCTCTATTCCTTATATGGTGTTGTTGAACACAGTGGACGCCTATCAGGCGGCCATTACACAGCATTTGTCAAAGTCCGCCCTAATCTGAATGCAGTAGTAAGTTATATCCAACCAAATTATTCATTTCCCAAAGAGTATATCCACAGATACGTCGAACGATCCATCAACGGTCCGAAATCGCCGGAAACAGACATCAGTGAGAAGACCATCGAGAGTTTGATTCCTCCAGGAAAATGGTACCATATCAGTGACAGTCACGTCCACGAGGTTCCAGAATCCTCCGTTCTTCACGCACAAGCTTATCTTTTATTTTACGAGAGAATTCTTTAAAGATAGTATCAGTCTTAGTGAAAAGGAGGAGGCTAATCCTTTTTTGAGAATAAGATTTTGTTTATGAAAAAAATGTAATTTACTTTGTTTTTTATATGAAATGAAAACTAGAACGAATACTTTCATATGAGGGCGGCCATCATTTAGTTGTATTTGAACATGTGAAGTTCAGATAGTCTTTCAATATTTGTGATATTCACAAGGCTTTAAGAAATGACACTGTAATCCAAGTATCATTCAATCTTGTGTATCTAGCACTTATTAATTTCACATGACCATTCAATATCAAATCTTTGTTTAAAAGTTTGGAAAAATTTTTTTTAGGATCACCAAAAATCATCTAATTTGTACTTGTGTCCAGTTTAAAGCTGACTGTTCAAGCGTTTAATTTCTCGATCACTGTTCAAAAATAAAGAACTCAGTTAATTATTGAAGTGTAATATTTATTTATTGAACAATGAGTCAGGAAATCAAAATTTGTAAATTGGACAGTCATCATCAAACTGTGTAATGAATTAGCTTTTGTCTTGACACAAGTACAAATTTTGGGTGAGTTTAAACGATTTTTACAAATTTTTAAACAAAGACTTAATATTAAATGGATGTGAAAAAATTAATGCTAAATACACAAGATTACATGATATCCTGATTACAGTTTTAATTGTCTAATATACAATTTATCCAATTTATTATAAGATAATTTAAATGTCCATTATTTTAATAACTACATGTACTAAACATATTTATTTTTGCTGTAATATTGAGAAATCTCTACACTTAGGTCACCTTAATTTCATTTTCTGTTTGATAGCCACTTGAATCATATGAAAAAATGATATTTTTTTTTAAATTTCAAAACTTATTTTCATACTGGAAGCTTTTGAACAGCCTGACCAAGTACTTTGGGTTTTTAAATTAGTCTTTTTCCGAAGAAATAAAACGGAATTGGTCTGGTCTTACAATTTTTGATGCACTGAAACAAACATGGCTGATGTCTTTACTAGCAATTACTTCCCAGCCAGAAATTATTTTCTTCAAATTAAAATTATCCCTCTGATCGATCTGATTAAAACACCGATCATATTTCATTTCGTTTAATATTTCAAAATTTCGTTTTACTTGTCTTTACTACACTAGGATCTGGAAGAGTTGTTATCATTGATGTGTTCTAGATGATGTGAACAGGCGCGGATCCAGAGGGGGGGGTCCAGGGGGTCCGAACCCCCTCCTGCTCACGCTTGAAAATTTTTTATGCGATTTTATTGGCGATTTTTAGACCTGTAATTTTGGAATTTACCTTCCGGAAATACGTCATTGAATCTAATTTACCAAATTTTTCTGTGGGAGGGCCCCCAAACCCCCCGGTAATGGTGGCGGTGGCAATTATCAAACCTGGACACCCCCTTGCAAAAAATCCTGGATCCTCTCCTGGTGAAATGATCTGTTACGACGAGTTCTTGGCCGTTTGATGCAAGGAACTGTGGGTAAACCACTAGAAACGTCAACGCTGATTGAATAATCAATGTCTGATGTCATAGGGTCAAAATCTGCTCGTTTGACCCCAGACGTGAACTCCCACGATAACTTGTCAGATCTTTATGTAGGCCAAAAAAAGTTTTATAAAACCGAAACGAAATATAGATCTATATTTTACTGAGATTGATGTATTTTAAATGTGTATTGAAATTAGCCTGGTGGCTGGTATTATCAAATACCATGAACAGTGGGCAGAAATGTTGTACTCCGAGTAAAATTTACTTCATTGCCCGCCTTCACTAGATCATTTGGTGCTGATAAGTATGACGTTTAACTTCATTTTATTTCAACTTTGGCTTAAACATGCATTATACAAGAGCTAAATATGCCTATTGCAGGTGTCTCTTTAGGCCTGAAATGTTATCTAAATTTTTAATTAGACATTAATTAACTGATCCAGACCATAATCAACTCTCGATGCCATCGTTAGCCTGTGATATTTAGTGAATTTGAATACATTTTGTGATGGATAACGTAACGTAACAATGGATAATCAAGACTTTATTATCGTACCAACGTTAGTAATGATGGTTGAGACTAGCCTAAAATTGAATCGCTAATATCTTGGTTTAGGTTGAAGCAATATGACTGAAATTTTCAGCCTATTTTGTTTTCATTATCATTTTGTTAACTATTATTATGAGAACTGTCAGCTCTTTATCTAATGCCCCTTTAAGTTAAAAAATAACGAAGATATAATTGTTATGATAAAGATATTGTTATGTATTGTGTTTATAGAAATAAATGATAAATTGTTGTTATTGAGAGAGAATATATGATAGTCAATATAATTGTTATTGCCAGGCCTGGAAATAACGGTTTTAGATGTACTTGACAAAATGTCAGGCACTAATGAAATAGCACCTGAGATTTGTGTTCAACTTAAGTGTCAGACATGTATTAATAATATCAAATAAAGACAAATTAGTGCCGGAAAAATGACAGGCACCAGAGGTTTTGTGCCTGACATTGTCTGTGACAGGTGCCTTATTTCCAGGCTTGGTTATTGTGTAAAAAGGACTGAAATGAATTTGTTTTATTAATTGCATCTTGGTATAACCATGGTCCACTAATAACATCACATAGGTCTGATTTGAAGGAAGTTTGGTGGGGGTGGGGAGCTGAATTGTTAGCGTGTGTGGTTGTATCATAAGGTCTGTTATTGAGTCAACTGGTGTGGTTTCGATTCCTCGGTTGCAGGTGACAAGGAGTAGGTTCACTTGTCCACTAGTTTCCTCCCACTGCTAAAGATCCCTATGTGCAAGTGAATTATTGAAATAAAATTGAACCATATGTTAGTCCCGAAATGACCTAGGTTGTGTAAAGTGGCAGTTAAACCCCATTTCTCTCTATCTCTCTTGTCTCTCTTGCTCTCTCTCTCTCTCTCTATAATTATGAATTAAAAAAATTGTATTGACTACAACAGTAATTATGTGCTTTATCTGTTCCAGCTCTCTCTCTCTCTCTCTCTCTCTCTGACTCTCTCTCACAGACCAGTTAAACCACCAGTATTGACAAGTGTCATATACTAGATTGTTTATGCTTCCTCTTTCTAGAACATGTGATACCACTTCTTATTTACTGGACACTGTGGATATACCAAGATGATTTTAAAGATTTTTCAGGGATCTTTGTTGATTTAAGAATATTGTTAAAGAGATTTGCGAGGGAATGTTTTTTTAAATAGAAACAAGATATTTAAATCAATCGAAAGTTTCTTGAATCGAAAGCAAGAGGCTGAGGTGAAATGAAATGGGTGTTTAACGTCCTACTGTTTGCTCTTACTGGGCTAATGAAGACAGGCATACATGGTACAATGTGCTATGAGGGACATTTGGTCCGAATAATGGCATTACGGCCTACTCTAAGATCAAATTCCAACTGCCAAGGGATCTGGTTTGCAAGCCATTGTCTTACTCACTGAGTCACTTATTCAATCTCTGCGTTGGCTGAGAAACTTCCCTAGGATATTTCAACATGGTTCCACTTGTCAGTAATAATGTGGACTGACGAGGAATGACTACCTCTTATTTCTACCTAAGTTTTTGTCCTGCTGTTGAGCAGGGATTTTTGTTGAAAGAATATTTTGACAAATACATCGTAAATTAGCAAATATCTTGTTTCTGTTTGGTAATTATGTACATGTATGTTAATCCTTCGTGTTAATAGTGTTATGATGGTATTGTCGACATGTAAATATGTAAAGGGGAAAGAACATTTGATTGTAGTTAAGATATAATAAAGAAAACGGCCTACAGTTCTATCCATGGTTAATAAAATTGGTATTATCTGAGTAATCATAGGCATTTAACAGTTTGTCTGTTGGAACGAAGTACATAAGAATTGAGCTTTATGACTAATAGTTTTAGAAGTAGAATTTTAATCTAGTATTTTTAAATTGGGGGTGTATTTTCCTGTAGTTGAAAAATACTCTTCCCAAATTATCCGTTAGTAGGCTAAAACAATTACTGATAGTGGTACAAGCAACTTATTAAAATACAGGGACCTATTTCACAAAATTTAACTAAGATAATCTGAATTTTAGTTATTTGATTGGACAATATTAGATTGATTTTAGTTCTAAGCCAATCAAATTTGAAGTATCTGCTAAAATTTTGATTTTATCTTTAGTTAAAATTTCCTGAAACAGGGTCCAGATCTATATTCTGTTTCATTTTTTAATACTTTTTGGGGGTCTCTACTACATAAAGATCTGACAAGTTGTAGTTGAAGGTCGTGCCTGGGGTAATACAAGTGGCTTTTGACCCTATGATGTCAGACATTAGATTAGCCAATCAGCGTTGATGTTTCTAGTAAGATACCCGCAGTTCCTTGCAACACATTCCCAAGAACTTGCTGCAACAAACCGTTTCATTGGCTAATCCAGAATAAAGATTATATTACAACTCTTCCAGATCCTAGTGTAGTAAAGACAAGTAAAACGAAATTTTGAACTATAAAAAAAAATTGAAATAGAATCTGTGTTTTAACCAGATTGTGTTACACCAACTATTTTGAACAGACAAGTATTTGATGAATTTTATTATTTTTAGAAGTGCTATAATTAAACACCACAATATTTGTATTTGCTTATTGTCTGCACAAAGCTAGCTTATCCTTTCAAATCCTGATTATAAACAATGCAAGGGCAACATGAGGCCAATAACAAAAAAAAAATCAGGGCTGGAAAGTCTCATTTTACAGGATGTTACTTACATGATTATTATGGCTGGACCATCGTTTTGAGCCAAATTCTATTTCGTTACATTTTTTATAGTTTAAAATTTTGTTTTAGTTGTCCTTACTACATTAAGATATAGAAGTAATCTTTGAATGGCATTTAGCGATTGAACATAATATAACACAAAACACAGTTCTATGGATAACAATCACTATATTATACACACATAATATAGTGATTGTTATCCATAGAACTGTGTTTTGTGTTATAAGATATAGAAGTATTTTTTACATAACCCGCGTTCTGATTGTTTTGGGGGGTTATCCAATGAAACCATCTGTTACAGGAGACACGGGGAGTTTTTGGCGTACTCTGCACTGAACAGAGAGAGAAATGGGTTTAACGTCCACTCAACACAAACTAGGTCATTTCGGGACTAACATATGGTTTAATTCTATTTCAATAATTTGCTTGCGCGTAGGGGTTTTTAGCAGTGGGAGGAAACCGGAGTGTCCAGAGGAAACCCACGAGGTTGAGAATGCGCCTCTATCTCCATGCCACATACGCTCACACCAGGGCTGGAAACCACAGCCGCAAGCCAGAGGTGACCGACCAGCTAGAGGTCGAAGCGCGGCACTAGGCCATCCCACCCCCCCTGCACTGAACAGTTGGTATTCCAGTAGAAACAACAACGCTGAGTAATAAAAACAAAAATTTGACCTCATGGGGTCAAAGGCCACTCATATGAGCCCTGACGAGCCCCCCACTACAACCGGTCAGATCTTGGTGTTGAAGAAATGAAATATAGATCTGGGGCCTGTTTCACGAAATTTTAACTAAGATAACATCGAAATTTTAGTAATTTGATTGGATAATATTAGATGATATTAGTGCTTAGCCAATCAAAATCGAAGTATCTACTAAAATTTTTATTTTATCTTTAGTTAAGTTTTCGTGAAACAGGGCCCTGTATTTTTATCAGAATGTGTTTTGTAGACAGTAGAAAACAGCTGATTAGGAGCCTTAATAAGATCACAAAATCAGTGTTTTAACTTTAAAAGATGCAAATCACAACTTACATATACAATCATGACCTCCCTTTGCTTTTGGGGTTCCCTGCCAACTTCCCATGTGTAAAAACTGTTGTGGTATCCACGCAAATGCGTGTAGGATTCGTTTCAATCCTAAACCTAACAGTGTATCTTTTGCTTATATCTTTGCTTTTTGAAATAATTAATGTTATTATGTACATATTTTGAATATTATAATTTGTAAACCTTTTTGTTTTCTTTTTTTTTTTTTAAAGGATAATTGAATTTGTTATATGATATTGTAATCTATATTATAATGGATAATACCGTGGTATATCACACTGTATATGATATATCACACCTGAATTGGTTGGATAATACTGAGATATATCACATGATATATCACACCTAAATGGGTTGAATGATACCGTGGTATATATCACACCTGAATGGGTTAGATGATACCGTGGTATATCACACCGTATACCACACCTGAATGGGTGGGTGTTTTTTATATATCATGATATTTATATCTGGGATATTTATGTTATGGTTAAAGGGACAATAACACTCTTGCTGGCTTGGCAGCTCCAGAAAATAAATAATACCCTTATTCTAAGTACTAGATGTTTAAGTGTCCTACCTGTTGTGTAAATTATCCATTACAACCTATTTTACTTGTCCAGAGGGTTCGAAAATATTTTAAATCAAAGTCACATTTGAAAAGGTTTACGTTAGACTTTTCAAATCAATTAGTTGAATTTTTCCAATTTTTTAAATTAGTTGTGTTCAGATGAAATTTATATCATCAATTAATTGGAATATTGTAAAATAATACGATTTGTTGACCAGAATGAAGATTGGGACATATTATTCAGTTACAACAAGAGTGTTATTGTCCCTTTAATGGAATAAATTTGAAACTGATTTTTCTTTCTTTTGTTATAGACCCATGCCGCACAGAGCTTTAGTTTCTGCCCACATTGTACAAGGGGCCACGGTGGGTTAGACACTGGCTCGTTAGCCTGGAGGGCGGGTGTTCGATCCCTGCATTGGCAGAGAAAGTTTATCCAGATCCCCCTGTCAGTAACACAGAACGGAATGCCTGACTAGGATGAAAAACCGAGGTTCCGTGTAAAAATTGGCGTGCACTTAAAATATCCCTTGGCAGTTGGAATTTGATATAAAAGTAGGACGTAGCAGCATGTCCGGGCAAAATTGCCCTCATCGCACACTGTACGGCATATGCCGTCTTCATTAGCCCAGTTCAGAGTAGTGCATTAAACGCTATTTCATTTTCACATGGCACAAAGCTGTATATGCCCTGTGTTTATAGATATACTGTATGACCATATTGTCCATAGATATATGCCCATATTGTTCATATTTATGTTCCCACATATGTATTTAGTAGTAAGAGAAAGTGCACAAGGTTATGCAGGCGACCTTTCACCCTGTTACATACAAGCATGGGATCTAATCCTTATTACAAAGCCCACGCATCAGACCACTCGGCAACCTATACGCTTGTGATCTCCGGATACCTTCAACTGCTAAAGCCACCTGAACTTCTTTGACTAAGAAGTGTCGAGTAGTAAGAACTAGTTTGGCGTGATCGGGGCTTAAGATCATAAGATCTGTCATTAGGGGCAAAACTGGTGTAGTTTCGATTTTCGATTCCCCGCTTGTACGTGATAAAGAGTAGGGTCGCCAGTCCAACCTTAATTAAGGATTTCCTCCGTGTCCTCCGTTATGCCCCCTCTGCTACATAAGCATACGCACAAGCACAGTCCTGAAATACCTCATTTGTGTCAAATGGTCTAATGGACGTCTGCAACACTACAGATAACAGACGATCAGCACAGTTGGTAGATCTTTATTAAGAACATTGAATAGGCATAGACCGGAAGGAGCTCTAATCAAGTCTGACTTACTGTTAGTAAATTCTGGCTTATCAAGCGTACGACCATTAGGATAAATGATACATGACAGATTAACTTATTTGGTATTGAGATTATAGTCTTTGTAACTGCACTCGTAAGTCGAGAAGTTCTGCCGAGTGTTAAACACATAGATCAGAGGCGGATACAGAATTTTCAGAAAGAGGGGGCGTGCCCCACCCACTTGTGAGTGCGAAGCCCGGAACAGTGATTTTTGACTAATTTCATACTAATACTATAAATTAGGATTTCCAACCTAAACTATTTTTGTTCTCCTTTCTCGCAAGAATATATGGAGCTAAAAAATGTTCGCCACCTCAAAAAATAGAGGGGGCGTGCGCCGAGTGCGCCCCCTTCTGGATCCGCGCCTGTAGATCATAATGTAGGTTATAATAAAGAATATATGGATAAATAAGATGTTTAGTGAGATCGCGCCTTTTGTCAAAACGAGCAGAGGTCATTCGTGTGTTGCCCGTAAATAACATATTGAACACATTTGATGTTTAAATAAGTCTGTGCCTAGCAGAAGTTGTATATAGATGAAAACGTCAAATCTAGCTAGCAAAGTATGTATAAATTACTCTCTCTCTCTCGCTCTCTCTCTCTCTCTCTCGTTTTACTAATAAGGAAATAAAAGAATAACTATGTTTGAATTATAATTCCCATATCGTTCTATAGAGATAAGGGAACCTTTGTTCTTACAGTAGGTCAGTAGCGACACCCTTCCCTTTTTTCTTAACTCAACTATTTAAAAAGAAATCGTGACATCTGAATAATTAAATCTACGGGAAACTGTTGTGGTCAGCTAAATTTGAGAATGTTCTCACATTTTTGTATGGGTTGAGCAAAACCAGGTCCCGAGTTCACAAAGCATTCTCATACATAAGTTAAGAATTTGCTTAAAATTGTTCGCTTTATTGTAACTAAAATATAGCTCTTTATAAAATTTTTGTCTTGTAATGTAGCAAATACATCAATAAGAAACTATGCTCAAAGTTTTGTGTTTCTAGATCAAAGATATTTCTCATAAACAGTGATTGAAAGTTGAGTAAATTCTTGTCTAAGAATGCTTTGTCAACTCCGGATCTTATTGAGAACATTCGTTTGTTTTCTTGATCTATGTGACATTTAATTTATTTGTTTATACTGTCCAATCTCTTTTATAGCGGTAATACTGAAGACTTTGTAGAAGCTGACCGAAAATCCGTGTATTAGAGGTCTACGTGTGACGTCACATCATACGACCTGGATAGCGGGTGCGTTATCTCCATCGGTTGTTGCAGAAAAATAGAACATTAAACCCCATTGCTTTCCATTTCGGAAATGAAGTTAAGCTCAAATAAAACCGGTTCCGGATGCAGATTTTATGGGATTAACATTGATCAAAAACATCTTTAAAGCCAAAACCGAGTTTGAGAGGCGGGGGGGGGGGGGGTAATTCACTCGACACAAACTAGGCCATATCGGGACTAACGCGTAGTGGTCTTTAGCAGTGGCGGGAAACCGGAGGACCCATAGGAAACCAAAGAGACTGGATACAGTTTAAGAACATTCACTTACATTTTTAACAATTCTGCTCCAATAGTTTTTCAAATCGACAATTTGAAAGGGCCATTTTACATTTTCATTCGTTTCTATTGATATACGTGCATCTTTGGCAAATGACGTAAAGGCAATTTTTCAATATATTATGTCCTGACTTGCACCTTTAAAAACAGGAATTGTTAGCTTTGTCGATTTTGACCCGATTGGTGTTCCATACACTAGATAACCCATATTATTGATAATGCCGAATGACCGGTCCGTTATTGATCACTTTTCCATTTCAAAATCCGCAACTATGATCCAATATCTCTGGGTAGCGTTTGGACTAATAATCCTGTCTGTTGAGGCTAGGCAAGAATTTGGTTTGACCGACTGTCGTAAGTACAAATCCCAGTACGTTTATATCTATGTTGTTGAGATTAATAAGATGCGTCGCCGAATCAGCGGGGATGGGATGGCCTAGTGGTCTAGAGTGACGCGCTTCGACCTCTTGCTGGCCGGTCACCTCTGGCTTGCGGCTGTGGTTTCGATACCCGGTGTGAGCGTATGTGGCATGGAGATAGGGGCGCCTTCTCAACCTCGTCAGTTTCCCCCGGGCACTCCGGTTTCCTCCCACTGCTAAAGACTCCTACGCGCTAGCGAATTATTGAAATAAAATTATAACCATATGCTAGTCCCGAAATGACCTAGTTGTGTCGAGTGGATGTTAAACCCCATCTCTCTCTCTCTCTCACACACACACACACCCTTCGAATCAAGTGTTTTGGAAAGAAAAGGCGTATCCCGATCCGTGCACGACATCTGCCATTATTGTTTTTAGTCATTCGGAACTTGGATTTCAGAAGCCGAACCTAGATGGTATTACATAACCTACTTTCTGGCAAACGGTGCCTAAAGGAGCTATATCACTAATATTTGGAAGCTAGAAATTGACATGAATGGGTCACAACTCATACTAATGTAATACGGATGTATTTAAACTGATTTACATTTAATCGTTTCCGTTTTTACTCTCTTTTCAAATCAGTTACAAAAAATTATGTTCGGAGAAATACACGAGAACTCTGTATCGAATGGATTATATTGAGTTAAAAACTTAGCTACTTTAGACGATGCGACAAATCAATCCATGCTTATTTTGCTTTGGGTTACGTGGCTAAGCGAGTAAGACACTGGCTCGGATGTTCGATCCCTGCATTAGCCGAGAAAGTTCATCCAGATTTTCCGTCGTGGTTTCCCCTTGTCAGTGATGCGGGCGGAGGGCCTGACAAGAACAGCTGTCTAGTCGTTCGGATGGGACGAAAAACCGAGATCCCATGTACACATTGACAAGTACGTAAAAGATCCCTTGACAGTTGGAATTCGATATAATGGTAGGCCGTAGTTTCCGGGCAAAATTTCGTTCATAGTATGCCCGTCCTTATTAACCCAGTTCGAACCACAACAGTAGAAAGTTAATCTCCATTTTATTTAATTTCATTTCAGTTGAATTACTAAACAGGGGCGGATCTAGGAATTTTGGTCACTGCGAGACGGGTTGAGGGGGGGGGGGGGGGTCCCCCAAGACAATTATCCGTCATTTCCTTATATCTGTAGACATTCCAAGAGCTATTTGATTGATATTATCGTCTAAGTAAACGTTCGGAGAGGACATATTTGGGTCTGAAAAAAAGGCACTTTCACCCCACTGGATCCGCCTCTGGTAAATGTCATTTACAAAGTGATTTTATTTTGTCTTCCGTAGCCTCAACTAACGCCAACAGTTCTGTGACATTTCATAACTTTACTATAAGCCCGGATCCAGTTGAAATACCCGGAAATCTGAGTGTATCTGGAATTGTGACGTTTAACACAGATATTATTGGTAACTTGAGCCTGGAACTGGCTATAACTAGATCGTTAGGATTCTTCGACCTACCTCTACCCTGTATAGATCATCTAGGCAGTTGGTGAGTTTGCAATCTGATTAAGCTACAGATCCATAGCAGGTGCGGATCCAGGATTTTTTGCAGGGGGGGGGGGGGTCTAGGTTTGATAATTGCTTAACTAATTGCGCTCAACCGATTAACGGGGGATTTGGGGGCCTCCCCCAGAAAAAATTGGTAAATTAGATTCAATTTGGTGCATTCTGACGTATTTGCGGAAGGTAAATTCCAAAATTACAGGTCTAAATCGCCAATAAAATCGCATGAAAAATTTTCAAGCCTGAGCAGGGGGGGGGGGGGGCGGACCTCTTGGACCCCCCCCCCCCCTCTGGATCCGCACCTGCATAGGCCTATTTCTTTTCGTTTATTTATACTTTCTATGGCCTACACTACACGAAGATCTGCCCGATTGCACCGTAAAGTCGTGTCATGGGTCGTACGAGCGGGCTTTGATCCTATGATGCCAGATATTGATTAATAAATCAGCGTTGACGTTTATAGTACTTTACCAACAGTTCCGTGCATACCACACCAAGAACTCGACTTAACAGATGGTTGCATTGGCTAATCCCTCACTTCAACCAGAACGTCGGTAATATAACTCTTCCAGATCCTAATGTAGTAAAAACAAATGAAACGCACTTTTGAACTATAAAAAAACGAAACGAAATAGGATCTGTGTTTTAATCAGATTGGTTTGTTTTGTTTTCAACATATTTTATTGTGCACGAACATATAAATACATTACACAAGAATTGGGACAAAAGTTACACAAGCTCTCCGATTGGCATTTCACAGTTATTATAGATCAACAATCTTGTGAATTATTGTCACCTATAATTATCTACTTTTCAAAGAAAAACGTCTTCAGATATGGTGGCTGAAAGTGTCCGTTTCGTTTGGCGTGTTTCCAGTCCGCGCGACTAAAACGCGACCTTTTCGTTGCACCGACTTAATGGCGGCCCATGACTTTCAAAGCACGAAAGTTGCCGATACAACAACCAACAACACATGGGTGCAGCTGCATGAATATTTATAAATTGTGAGGTATCGAGTGAAGCGAAATCAAGAGACCTAAGACACAGTTTTATTTGATTATCTCGTCCACTTGGTTTGAGTCGCTATGGAGGCTACATTTGTAGATAATGAAGTGTATTCAGAAAGAGAGAGAGAGAAATGGAGTTTAACGCGAATGCGACACAGAGCAGGCCATTTCGGGGCTAACATATGGTTCAATTTTATTTGAAGATTTCGCTTGCTTGTGTGAGTCATTAGCAGTGAGGCGGTATCGGTTGACTCGGTGCAAAACCCGGTAACAGGCAACAGTCATTCAAATAGATTACCTGTATATGGCCCTGTTTCTTTAAAGGCTCAATACCACTCTTGCTGTAACTGAATAATATGTCGGTCAACAAATTGTATTATTTTACAATATTCCAATTAAATGATGATACAAATTTCATTTTAACACACTTAATTTAAAAAATTCAATTAAATGATTTGAAAAGCCTTACGTAAACCTTTTCAAATGTGACTTGGATTTTGAAATATTTTCGAACCCTCTGGACAAGTAAAATATTCTGTAAGGGATAATTTACACAAACGATAGGAGACTAAAACATCTAGTACTAAGAATAAGGCTATTATTTATTTTCTGGAGCTGCCAAGCCAGCAAGAGTGTTAATGTCCCTTTAATGGAAATTATTAAACTATTAAACGTTTCTTATTAATTTCCAGCAAATATATAGATGTGTGTTCAATATTAGATCAAGGCAAGAATGCCACTTTAACTTGTGCTGACCAGCTACGAGATAATGGATTTCCCTGCGCCTGTCCTTTTCTCAATGGAACTTATGTTGTAGACAACGCAGTATTCGAACTGCCAAAGATTAAAGGGGCGTTGGCTTCTTTTGCAAAGGTAAGATTGAAGGGAGAGGAATGAGGTTTAACGTCCACTAGGTCATTTCGTGATTAACATATGGTTCAATTTTAATTCAGTAATGCGCTTCTGCGGAAAGGAAGTAGGGGATCCACAGGACCCAAAGAAAACACACGAGGTTGGACAGACGACCCTATTCCTTGTCACGTGGGACCGAAACTCAATGTTAAGTACGAATGCAACATTACAATACTAACTTTTAGCAATGACGTGTTCTGATTTGGAAGGGTGCGGAATTTTAAGTGCATCCTGGTCCCGAGCTCACACAGCATTCTCAGACATAAGTTAAGAATTTACTCAAAATTGTCCGCCTTTTGTTAACTAAAATGTAACCTTTTATAAAACTTTAATATAGTTAACATTACAATTTTGAGTAAATAATTAACTCGGGGCCAGGTATCAAGAAAGATTTCCTTGAAATTTTGTCTGTTTCACGTGCCTAGTCGTTCGGATGAGACCCAAAACAGATGCCCTGTATACACATGGGCGTGCATATACAAGAACCATTTACAGTAGGTCGTAGTGTCGCAGCCCGGGCAATATTCTCTCATGGCACACTGTATGGCGTATCGCCGTCTTCCCCTCAGTCCAGTCAGAGCAGAACAGTAGGACGTTAAAACATCATTTCATTTCATATTTGTCTATTTCAGGGGGACTATACCATAAAACTAAAACTAGTTGATCTAGACACTGATGATATATTGGGATGTGAAGATCTCCAGTTTACCCTGACGGAGCCCCCGGTTGAATATATCCCAACAACCAAGGCACCGTGTGGTTTCTTCTGTCAGCTAATCGGATAACTAAAAGACAATACCAGTGATTTATATTCTTTGGAATTCAGGGAAAACGATCTAATAAAATATTTCATATATCAAGTTTGTCCATAAGTTTTAGTACATACATTATGCAAGAGCTAAATCTGCCTTTTGCAGTGCTTTCTTTAGTCCAAAAATTATATCTGAATTATTAAATAGAATTTAATTAACTTATCCACACCATATCAACTGTCGATGTCATCGCTAGTCTGCGATGTTTACTGGATTTAAATCCGATCTGCTGCTCATTGATGATTAAATCGAAAAATGGATAATCGAGACATTGTTTTTTTTTTACCGTACTGACTTAAGTAATTTCGAGGATAGGCCTTAAATTCAATCGCTAAATTCTCGGTTCAGAGTGGATTAATTTGACTGAATTTATCAACAAATTCCCTTTACATTATCTATGTTTTAACTATTATATAGTGAGAACTGCCAGCTCTTTATCTAATCTCACATAATACCCCTTTAAACTAGTACGGAGGTTCTGTGTGGACCAGGAACCGAGCATGGAATCTTTGGTGTCATCATGCAATCGAAGGACGTCAATCGATGCGCAATGGCCCAGGGAACAAGCATACCCAGTTAACTCAATGACAGACCTTATGATGCAATACACATATGTTCCATTCGGCCACCCAATCCCCCTTGAACGACCCCTTGATCTGCCAGGCAAATATGAAAGCTTTCGTATTCGACCTTTACTTTCTGTCTGATGTCGTGTATTTTATCAAGAATCTCAATAAGAAAAAAAAAATATTAAATTCGGTCAAAAATTTATAAACAAAGTTAACGTGAAAAATATCATCCGTGCGAAAACAAAATATTAAAAAATATATAAGGGAGATAACTTTAATAATGTAACTTATTTTGCTGGAATCGGATTAACCCTGACCATAGAAATATGTAGGTCATTTGATAATTAATAAAACCCACTAAATTATCACAGAACAAAGAGTCATTTTGCAACACTTTAGATCAACTGATTGCTCAAACCTTTCCATTTAGGATTGCCATTGAGTCAAGTGGTTTAGTTTCGATTCCCCGGTTGTACGTGGGTTTTCTCCCGGTACTCTGGTTTCCTCAAACTGCTAAAGACCCCTACGCACAAGCGAATTAAAATGAAATTGAACCATATGTTAGCCGCTAAATGGACTAGTTTGTAGTGAGTGTACGTTAAGCTCTCTCTCTCTCTCTCTCTCTCTCTCTCTCTCTCTCTCTCTCCTGTTTGGAAACATACCACAAAAGTTCTTTTATGAAACTACTAACTAATAGATTGTTTATGATGAAATCTTTAATTAGTTTATTTATGTTAATGTATTACAACCTTTTATGTAAATAAAAATATCCAATAATAGCAAACAAATGTATAAATGCTATTTAGAAGTGGATTTACTCGACTGTGAGTAACCAAATTGCATTCTCTAAAGCTCAAAAATAATGACAATCGGGTGACACGGGGCATTTCAGACTACAGCGCATGTGTCGACTGCATATATGTAAGAAAATATCTCAACCATCCATTGCAGCTTAACATATTCGCTGTATTTAATTACGTCACGATTCTAATCACACCATCTCTTTTGTCGGTGCTGACCGAACTGTGACAGGATTAAATTCACGTCACGCGATTGCAATTCTGTCCAATTCTGTATAATTCAGACTATGCAGATCTATATTTCGTTTCGTTTTTTAATACTTTTGATGACCCACACGACATGAAGATCTGATACTTTATTGATGGAGTTCACGATGGGGTCACACGAGAGGCTTTTGGCCCTATGACGTCAGACATTGATTAATCAATCAACGTTGACGTTTCTAGTAGATTACCCCGAGTTCCGTGAATCAAAAGGCCAAGAACTCGTTGTTTCATTGGCTAATCCCTCATATCATCCAGAGCACGTCAATGATAACAACTCATTGGCTAATCGCTCACACATCCAGAACATGTCAATGATATCAACTCTTCCTGATCCTAGTGTAGTAAAGACAAGTAAAACGAAATAATAAACTATAAAAACGAAACGAAGCAGGATCTGTGTTTTAATCAGGTTGTTGTAATGGCTGGTGGTTTAACGTCTGCTTCCACAGTAGTGGTATCGTAGAAAATGAAGTCGGGGTAGCCTGGGTGACATGCTCTAATACGCCAGACGTGCTCCTACTCACTTGTTTTCTGTCTTGCATTCAGAATAGCGCAATGACGTAGGAATCAGCCTGGCGTCATGTAGAGCAGGTTATCCAGTCTGAAGGTCAGAGTTAGGGTGTTAATAAGTATGATAGTGGATGTTCGAATTACAACGATGAAAACATTAAAACTCTGAAAGCCATGGCCCCGGTGACGCCAGCACCGGTTAGGAAACACACAAACCTTGAAGGTTGTGGTAGAGGCACCATGTAACATAAAGTGTGGAGAAACCGAGAGGCTGCGAATGTCTTGAATAAAATGCTAGCAACTTCTGGGTATGGTTCTGTAGCGACGTAGAATAAACCAAATAAAACAAACGGTATCACATTCTCCACATCATTCTGATGACATCTGAAACATACGGCAACAATATATATCCAGAAATATTAGTACAATGCAGAGGCAGATTCAATTGACATTTTTTACTGCTGAAAGTGCCTTTTCTCAGACCCAAATATGTCCTTTCGAACGTTTACTAGACGAAATTATCAGGCAAATAGCTCTTGGAATGGCTACAGATGCAAGGAAATGACGGATAATTTTGCGCCCCCTCTCCCCCACCCCCCTGCTTGCGCGCAGGGGAAGAAAACCGGGGATTCGAAACCACGCCAATTGACTCAATGATAAACTTTATAACACAACACGTATGTGCTATCCATTAGGCCATCCACTCCCCCGTCCTTTAATAAACCAGTAATTGTTATTCCAATTCCATAGTTAGTTTTTAGTTTGTCATTATTTTCTTGTTTTTCATTTCGCTTCGTTTGTGTACACATTGGCGTGTACGTTAAAGATTCCTTGGCAGTTGGAATTCGATATAAGAGTAGGCCGTAGCGCCGCTGTCCGGGCAAAATTTCCCTCATAACACACTGTATGGCGTATGCCTGTCTTGCATTAGCCCAGGTTAGGTGCAGAACAGTAGGACGTTAAACCCCATTTCATTTCATTCCATTCGTTCGTTTACCTTCTTATTCTCTCCACCGTCAGATCATCAAATCTTGGTTTCAATGACTTATCTTTACTCAGTTTACAGTCTTCTTCATTGGAGTAGGTCTGAAATAAACACGTGATATATAGTCCAAGTGCGCGCGCATGTCTATGTTAATTCATATCTAATTAATAATTCAGATAACAATTCAAGAAGTAAAGCAAGACCTCCAATAGGCAGATTTAGCTCTTGAATAATTAAAGTGTGTTTAAATAGCTAAGTCTCTAACCCAGTATCATCCCAAATCTTCCACACTCGAATTATTTGTCAATTTAAATCAACATTGGTATAGCATAATGCGTTTCAGCGCCATTTGTAACAAGACGCTCGAAGAACGAGGCGAGGCGTATTCCACAAGTCATGCCAAACGGTGACTGCATATTCTTATTTTGGGAGCATTGACAATAAATAGTATCGGTGTGGACTGGAACAACTATATAATGGTCACCTCGTCTTAAAGTAGCTACATGTAAGTCTTTAACTCAAAATCATCCAAGATTGCCATTCGATTGAGATAGATAGATAGAAATGGGGTTTAACGTCCATTCAACACAAACTAGGTCATTTCGGGACTAACATATGGTTTCAATTTTATTTCAATAATTCGCTTGCGCGTAGGGGTCTTTAGCAGTGGGAGGAAACCGGAGTGCCCGGATGAAACCAACGAGGTTGAGAAGGCACCCCTATCTCCATGCCACATACGCTCAAACCAGGGCTCGACCCCCACATTCGATTCGATTGAGACTTCTGGCGCATTTAGCTGAACATAACTGGTTAGAAATTACAGAAAAAACAGAAACGATTGAATGTAAATCAATTTATATATATTCATATTGCATTATTATATGCGTGTCGACCAATTTATGTCAATTTCTTTGTTGCAAATATTAGCGATTTAGCTCCTTTAAGTTAAAGCTCCTTGTAAGCAGTATATACATCTAGTTAAAACTATAATATACTATTCAAAAAAAGTAGGGGATATTTGATTTTGGGGGCATAATACTAAAATATGCAAATGACTACGAAAAAAGTCACTATAGAACCTAACAGAAGAAACATTTCCAGTTATATGTGACGCCCAAACGCACCAATAGCTACCGCATGGAATGCAGGTGATGCTTGGGATCATCATGGGGGTCCAACCCAAGATTTGCACGACTCTGACTTTGAATGTTACAGTCATTGTAGCATTGAATTCCAGGGTGGAAACATCAGTTTAATTGTTTTAGTGACCAGAAAACAAATTTTGATATGCGTCGGTTTACCCAAAATGAAAGGTTACGTGCCCTTGGCATGCTACAGATCGGCACAACACAGGCGGTTGTGGCGCGGACGATGAATGTTTCTCAGTCTGTCATAAGCAGGCTATGGTCCAGATACCGTGATACACAATCTGTACAGGACAGACCACGCTCAGGTCGACCAAGGGCGACAACTCAAGCCCAGGATCGATTTATCCGTACCTTGTCCTTGAGAAATCGTGTCATCAAATCAGATCAGCGCTCGTCTTCAAACAGACACTGGTGTGAGAGTGAGTGGCCAGACGATTCGGAATCGACTGCATAGGGGTCACCTTCGCGCCCGACGTCCTCGCGTGATCCCTTGTATGGGAGATCATCACATTCAGGCAAGACGTCGTTGGTGTAGGGATCGTCAACACTGGGATAATCGACGCTGGAGCAATGTGATGTTTTCAGATGAGTCAAGGTTCACTGTTGATTTTTTGGACAGACGTAGGAGGGTGTGGCGTCGTCGAAACGAGCGCTTCCAAGACGTTAACGTCATCAGACATGATCGATCGATTTGGAGGTGGTTCTGTTATGATGTGGGGAGGCATCACTGTTGCTGGAAGAACGGCTTTACATGTTGTTGCAGGGCGTGTTACAGGCCAGTACTACCGGGACAACATCTTGGCAGTCCATGTTGTGCCGCACGACGTCATGGCCGCCGTTTCATCTTCGAGGATGACAACGCAAGATGTCACAGGGCCAGGATCGTTACAGGTTACCTCCAACAACAGAACTTCACCACATTACCTTGGCCAGCACTGAGTCCCGACCTCTCCCCCATCGAGCATGTCTAGGACATGCTTGGACAGAGGTTACGTCAACGTCAACAACGTCCTGCCAATGTCCAAGAACTTGCTGCTGCGTTGCAACAGGAATGGGACAATCTGGACCAAAATGACCTTAGACGTCTCATTAGGAGTATGCCACGTCGGATCAATGCTTGTTTGGCAAACAGAGGAGGATTTACCCGTTACTGACTTTGTTGTGATGCTATGGTAACTTTGCTGTTTGACCCCGGGTATCATTTTACCCTTATAATGGTCAGTCTGTGCCTTACTTAGTCTAACGATCATTTGGAATAAATCGATGAATGTGAACTTCATTTCATTTTGTCATTTGTTTCTTCGTCAGTTTCATTATGTGACTTTAATAACACTTAAAAATCAAATATCCCCTACTTTTTTTGAATAGTATAGTAGTGGGCCTATAGCCTATAACCTTCATGGATGTCCTTGAGAGAATTAGGTCGACTGTTGGCGGTATGTATCGCTACTGATACAACCTGTAAGTATGCAACCATAGAATTGTACACTCACCCATATCACTTATGATAGCTTAACAATAAAATAGATTATACAACAGCAAACGAGTGTTTGGTTTCGTATAAGATTACGTTTTCACAGGCGTGGATCCAGGATTTTTTGCAGGTTTGATAATTGCTTAACTAATTGCGCTCAACCGATTAACGGTAAATTAATTCAATTTGGTTCATTCTGACGTATTTCCGGTCCAAAATTACAGGTTTAAATCGCCAATACGATCGCATAAAAATTTTTCAAGTCTGAGCAGGGGGGGGGGGGGGTCCGGACCCCCTGGACCCCCCCCCCCCCTCTGGATCCGCGTCTGTTTCAACTGAAATGAAATTTGGTTTATTTTATTGCCCCAACTGGGATTATGAAGACAGGCATGTGCCATAAACGTGTGCTGCGAGGGGAATCTTTGCCCCGGCAGCGGTGTTATGACCTTCTCTTGTATCTATATCGAAGTCCAACGTTTACGCTACACATGACCTAGCTTGTGGTATATATGCCGTGTAGGCTACAATTATAACGTCACTATGCAGTTATAAGTTGAGACTGCAGTTTTTTTTTGTGATCTCCATGTACTGTGGTTTTTTTTTATCTAACATGATACGTCACTATACTTACATCATGGCGGAGTCTGAAGAACGACGTTATTGGTCCCATTAACAGAGTTTTACCAATAACAAGTCCGGAATACAACGCGAATTGTTGAAAAACAGGATTCCCGAATGATAGTACGTCCGACATGTTGATTTTCTTTTACTCTGTAGGTCATTGAGTCGAGGTATATTTAGTATCACGCAGGTGTGGTTACGGTTGGATAGGTTTTTATAGATCTAGCAAGTCAGCTGTTTAACGTACAAAATAAACGAGAGAGAGAGAGAGAGAGAGAGAGAGAGAGAGAGAGAGGGAGAGAGAGATTCTGCTTGTTGATTCTGGGGGGAGTTGGGGTGGACCAGTGCGGGCCTGTAGCCAGCTCATAAAATTTGGGGGACTACGGAATGTTTTTTTTTTTTTGGGGGGGGGGGGCTACGGAATGTTTTGGAGGGGCTGAAGATGTGGCCGACAAAGAACACTCCTTAGAAATCACGATTTTTGGCAAAATATTTGTGTGCGCGGGGGGGGGGCGCTAATTCGATTGGGGGGGGGGGGGGGTAATTCGATTGGGGGGGGGAGCAAGCAAGACAATAATCAATTCTCTAGAACATCGGATTTACTGACTTAATTTAAAAATGGTGAACCATGGTTTAATCTCGATTAACACGTACCATTGCCATAATCAAAAACAATCTATGCGTCATCATGACAAAACTTCCAATTTTGATAACTTTGCTCAGAATGAAATAAATTAAAATATTATAATACAAATTGTCAGCTTATTGTCCAAATCTTACATAATGTATCTTTTATTTTAGAAAAAGAAAACAGGTCGAGTGTTCGATCCCTGCATTGGCCGAGAAAGTTCATCTCGATTTTCGGGCGTGATTTCCCCTTGTCAGTGATGCAGAAGGAGGGCATGACAAGGACAGCTGCCTAGTCGTTCGGATGGGATGAAAAACCTACGTCCCGTGTACACATTGGAGTGCAGGTAAAAGATCCGTTGGCAGTTGGAATTCGATATAAGAGTAGGCCGTAACGCCGCTGCCCGGGCAAAATTTCCCTCATAGCACACTGTATGGCATATGTCCGTCTTCCATTAGCCCAGGTTAGATGCAAAAGAGTAGGACGTTAAACCCCATTTCATTTCAGAAAAAGAAAACATAATAGGTTCAGCTCACCGAGTTGCCAAAACAATTTTTTTTCCAGAACAGTAGGACCTTAAAGTGCCAATCCCGATAACTTTTTGGGGAATAAAACTGCTTATTTTTGCGTTAAAATCCTTTAAAATCCATAACCTAAGGCCCACCTACTAACCCATATTTGTGATACGCTTGTAAATAACTTAAACCTGACAGTCTTCATCTGGAAATGGAGAACGTTTTACTA
Organism: Patella caerulea; assembly: GCA_036850965.1. Lineage (NCBI taxonomy): Eukaryota > Metazoa > Mollusca > Gastropoda > Patellidae > Patella > Patella caerulea. Next base: position 30,621,392 of record JAZGQO010000015.1, on the reverse strand, counting down.
TATAGTATCTGGATAAAACCAGACTTTTTTCTATAAAAATAATATGTAGGTGAAATTTACCTTTTGTTATCAAGTACAGGGCATGGGTCATTCACTGTATAGACCTCTCAAGAAACATTAATCGGTTATCAGGTCACCCAATGAAAAAAAATGACCAGAAATCTTAGAAGGGTTACGTGTCCGGATAAGTAGTGTTGACGTTCACGTCCAAACGACACAATATTTTGAGCTGAAATTTTGAGACAAGGTAAATACCCCATGCCACTATATTTTGGTCCATAAATTTCATAAATACTCGGACTTTAATTTTTGAGACTCTGTTCTTATCGGGATTGTCCCTTTACACGGTATTTGCTTTTTATACGCTCACATTGAAATATGGTCGTATATGGTCGTCGCCCCCGTCGGTCCGTCCTCCACAATTGCTTTTGAACGCTCTAGAGGCCACAGTTAATATCCGATTGACTTTAAATTTATACACAGTGTCTAAGGTCATGAGAGGAAGAAGCCTTTTGATTTTCAGCGATTTCCGATAATAACTGCCAGAGTCATGGCTCTGAATCACTTCAAAAAATCTTGTGGATGCTCTAGAGGCCAAAGTTAATATCCGATTGACGTCAAATTTATACATAGTGTTTACAGTCAGAGTTATGGCCTTTGATCAATTCGAAAAAATCCTGTGGAAGCTCTAGAGGCCAAAGTTAATATCCGATCCACTTTAAATTTACACACAGTAATTAAGGTCATAAGACGAAGAAGCCTATTGATTTTCAGAGATTTCAAATAATTACTGCCAGAGTTATCTCCCTTGGAGGCCAAACTTATCATCCGATTGACTTTAGATTGATACACGGAGTTTAAGTTGTTGAAACGAACAAGTATTTTGATTTTCAATGAATTTTGATAACTGAACAGCTAAATCCATGATATTAAATGTTACCTGTATATACTAATTGTTAGCGTGGGGTAAAACTTTATAAAAAGAATCAAATTCTAATGATTTTCAGATATTTACATAATGAGTTGTTACTCTTAATCAGTTTTTAGTGTATTAACAATGTTTCATTAACGAAAAAAGTAAAAATATCCGACAACCCTTGTTGACTGCTCGGACGATTTAGCTGCTGTGGGCGTATGTTTCGTTGCCTGGTAGCCTATCTTTTATTACAGATTTAACGTCCAATACATTTAATATGATATTATCGACGGCTTGATTAAATTAAATCATTTATACTTCATGGGTTGAAAACGTTAAACGTTTAACCCCATTTATTTTATTTCAGTTATTTTTTAATTCGCAAACTTACACCCACATGTATGTGTACTGCGTACTGGGAAATCTGGGAATTCCCCCTTGATTAAAAGGGGAGAGGGGAGAGAGAAATGGGGTTTAACGTCCACTCAACACAAACTACGTCATTTCGGGACAAACATATGGTTTTTAATTTTATTTCAATAATTCGCTTGCGCGTAGGGGTCTTTAACAGTGGGAGGAAACTGGAGTGCCAGGTGGAAACCCACGAGGTTGAGAAGGCGCCCCTATCTCCATGCCACATACGCTCACATCAGGGCTCGAAACCACAGCCGCAAGCCAGAGGTGACAGGCCAGCTAGAGGTCGAAGCGCGGCACACTAGATCCACTAGGCCATCCCAACCCCCTCGATTAAAAGGAAAACCCCTTACTAAAACATGGTTTTCTAATCATGTTTTGTAATCATTACATAATGTTATTGAAGCGTTTATTTTGTACCTGGGTCATGATGTACTAATATGTCACGTGTATTATCTAATATTTTTTCACATCCTTTTTATCATCTGCTATTATCTAATTTCAACTTCAGTGGTTTGGGCTATGTTTACAGGGGTGTTCTCATCCAGCTCAAAATATTGATTAAGGGGATTAAGGATTTAGGGTTGGGGGATTATAGTCTGTAGCTGAAATGTGTTCACCTAATTAGATATGGATTAACCGTTTAATAAGTGTCATGTGAACTGTGTTTAATAAGTGTCTTGTGAACTGTGTTTAATATCTATAAACTTGTTACTGTGCTGACGCTGACTGAAATAAGAATTGTACAGCTCAGTGCTAACGGCATTTCCAGGCCAAAGAAGAAAGCCTACCGTGAACTAGAAGAGAGACTTAAGCATTGAAAGATCAGTTCCGAAATGGTCAAAGAGAAATCATGCTTTATGTGAGAGAGAGAGAAATGGGGTTTAACGTCCACTCAACACAAACTAAGTCATTTCGGGACTAACATATGGTTTATTTTATTTCAATAATTCGCTTGCGCGTAGGGGTCTTTAGCAGTGGGAGGAAACCGGAGTGCCCGGAGGAAACCCACGAGGTTGAGAAGGCGCCCCTATCTCCATGCCACATACGCTCACACCAGGGCTCGAAACCACAGCCGCAAGCCAGAGGTGACCGGCCAGCTAGAGTTCAAAGCGCGGCACTCTAGACCACTAGGCCATCCCCCCCCCATGCTTTATGTAGATGCGGTATCTCATCTTGTCCATTTAGAGTAAAAAGTATGAAATGTTGATGGACATTGTTATTAATATTATTGTTATTTTTGTTATGAAATGGTAGTTTACTTACCCATATGAAATATATATTTTTAATGTTGATGCTCATTTTATAGTGCTATTTAGTTATTTATTTTTTATATTAAGTTTTTCCATTTACATTAAAAGTATTAAAATAAACATGTTTAGGAGATAAACACTTCCTGTTTGGCATTTAGAGGGGTGTTATTGTCCAATAGACATGTCCTGAGATCATTAGGACCCGAGACGCGTAGCGTCGAGGGTTCTAATGTAAAATCTCAGGACATGTCTATTGGACAATAACACCCCTCTAAATGCCAAACAGGAAGTGTTTATCGACATTGTAACATGCTTTTTTAGGCTTTTAAAAGCCATTACTAAAACAGAAGGGTGTTATTGTCCAATAGACAGTGTCTAATTGGCCAATCAAAACGCAGGGTTTACCCTGAAGCATGTTACAATTTACTATAATAAATGTTGAATAAAACATTATCAAGTGATTTTGTTTTACTGTTAGGTTTAACCGGGGACATCTCACCGTTCAACCTGCTATTGTTCTCATGGGGGGATTAATTAAACAAGGGGATTATCGATCAGAATGGTGTTAAAAGTACAGTCTGATGTTTAAAACTACTAGGCTTAAACTAATTTAACAACTTTATTCACAATAAATTACATAAAAGTAACAACCAATACATGTATCAAACATGAATCATAACACTACTGAATGTGATATGGCGTCAATATATTCAATTGCACTTTTTACTCCATTTAACAGTTTGAGTTCTAGATCATTTATAGATAGATTCTACTGCTTTTATATATTTTCGCCTTTTAGGGGGTAATCCAATTGACCAATCTCGTTACCAGAGGCAGCCGCGGAGCCGAAGGCTACAGCTAATCCTTCTTTAGAAATTCCAATTAACAATTTTTCTGGTTTCGAGATTGCCAATTGACCTATTGTATTTTCAGTAAAAGTCTGCTCTTTCGACACATTGTTAATGAATTTTTATTTATATTTGGGTGGCTTGTTCCGGTCTTTTTCAATTTAAAGAGCCATCCCTCAAAGTGATTAGTTGTCCGTGAACCATCTATGTTGAAGTGATTCCACATAGCCCCTCCATCGCTTTCTAGCCCTTGTTCAGTAGCATAATCTGTGAACTTGAGCCATTTTAAAAGATATAAGGTAATTGGGGGTGACAACTATCCTTACGTAATGGCAGTGAGTTTCTATTCATTTGTTTGAATCACTTATGTGTACTGTCTAATTGAAAGGTGGGTGAATAATATTTAAGATGCTCGCTAACCGATGACACATGGACTTAACTTAGTTTAATCATTAAAATAATGAAATCTTAACTAAGTGAACAGTACCAATAAAGATACAGTCTATAATCCTTTGTTTACTGAAATATTCACACCGCTACCCAATAACACCAATTGATTAGGTGGCACAATGTGCCAGTGCCCAATATGAAACAGACTACAGCTAATCCTTCTTTAGAAATTCCAATTAACACCTTAGTCACGCTTACATGATTATTTAAGTTTTGAGCTGGGTGAGAATGAACCTATTTACATTGGCGAATGCTTGGTGGTAATTAATTGGTTACGGTTTGCTGATACACAAGAACAAGAAATTGGGAACGATTGTTTCTAAATAAACAGTGAACAGTTCAAGACCACCGATTGTTAATCGGGATGTAGGAGTACTTCCAGATCGGTATGACCGTGTGAACTGAACTTTAGCTTAACCTAGGTTACAATAACTTAGTTTAACTTAGGTTACAATAACTTTGTCCGCCATCCGTGACAGTGAACCATCATGGCGACCACAATCCCTCTGATAGATTTCAAACGTTACGGTCTACAAGTAGAAAATACACAAACAGTTTCTGATGAAGATTTAAAACAACTTGGAGAAGAAATTCACGAAGCTTTTCGTACGATAGGATTTTGTTACATCAAGAATCATGGGATTCCACAAGAAATGGTAAGCGATGGTTGATTAGCTTTTTGGTAAATCTGGAGGTACTAGTCTGAATGTCGAGTGTTTCGATCCCTACATTGGGTGAGAAAGTTCATCGACATTTTCCGACCTGGTCGTGCACGACGGACAACCTGACAAGGACAGTTTTCTAGTCGTTCGGAGAAAACGAAAATCCGAGGTCCCGTGTATACATTGGCATGCACGTAAAGGACCCCTTAGCAGTTGTAATTCGATATAAGTGCACGTAAAAGATCCATTAGCAGTTGGAATTCAATATAAGAGTAGGTCATAGTGCCGAAGCCGGGCACAATTTCCCACTCGGCAAACCTCGGAAGGTTTCGGACAATCTAAACTCGGCTATATGATGCATTCCGCCATATTGGAACTACTTTAAAGGTTCCGGATGAAACATGGCTGCGCCCATTCCGAACACAAGTTGGCGACCTATTTGGCTAGCGACCTATTCGACCGATCCAGCTGACGAAATTACACTTCTATTCTGAGCTAAAGGAATGGATAAAAAATAATATATTCTACTTTCATTTGATAGACATAACGTTGGATTTTATTGGTTGATAAATAGATGAGTTAAGGCGACTGTTGTTTTTATTCTAAATAGGTTTCCAACGAACAGGTTGCAGCTCGATCGGTCGAATAGGTCGCTAGCCGAATAGGTTCCCAATTTGTGTAATAGCGTCAAGTTTTCCTGTAAACCGTTAGCCGCATCGCAAATGTATGGGCGTAGGTACATATCACTTACTGTAATACAGGCGAGGCTAGATGTAGTTTACGGAATCTGCCGAGATATGCCGAGTGCACAATTTCCATCAAAGTATTCTTTATGGCGCATGTCCGTCTTCCTTAGTCCAGTGAGAGCAGAACAGCAGGACGTTAAACCCTATTTCATTATTTACTGTGTGTTGAGCGTGACAGGGCTTCGTGCAATACTCTATCCCAAGATGAATATTTCTGTATGAAGGTCAACGAGAGGGTCACATTCAAGTGCTCGAATGGTACTGAATGGTCCAAGTCGACTCTTTGCCTTTGTGTTTGGAATTGCGAACTATCGCATTCGTTCTCCAATGGTTTTCCCCCTTCACAATAAAGTTTGGCTTGTGCCCTTTGTCTGGTCACTTTCTTAGCTGTCATTGGGCCAACTGGGGTGGTTTCGACTCCCCGGATGTACGTGACAAGGAGTAGGGTCGCCTGTCTAACCTTAAGGGTCCTCAGGTTTCCTCCCACTGCAAAAGACGTTAAGTGGACGCTCCCTCTCTCTCCCCCTCTCTCTCTCTCTGCGAATACAACAAGAACGTCCCCAATCATCACTGCTAAAGATGTCAATCTGAACATCCTCAATAATGTTGTTACAACGTAATAACATATCATAACTCTATAAATGTTTGTATTTGCAGATTGACAAAGCCTTTAACATATCAAAAGACTTTTTCGATTTACCAGTCGACACGAAAACAAAGGTGAAGCGGACGGAAGACTCGATCCATGGCTGGGTTTCACCCGGTCGAGAAAGGTAGATATAAAGGTTGTTGGAATAGAATGAATTGAAGCGGGGTTTAACTACCTACTGTGTTTCTGTGTGATCTTCTTTGGATTCCACAGGCGAAGGTTTCTTTTACGGCTTTTTGTTCTATCCAAACAACAAAACTCATATTAGTCCTACCCATGTCATTTGGCGGCGGAAGAGAAATACACGGACGAGCGACGCGTCCAATCCGAACATAGAAGATTGGATCTAAATGAAAGACATTCTGAGGTTTTTTTCCGGAAGGGATTCACAGTTGCGCAGTGAGCAAAAACCAGCAGGGCTGGCCTTGCCCCCATGACGGTGGTCCAGGACGGGGTCAGACACGGAACTCAGTAAGCCGAGGTACACGTACGTTGGTGTACAAGTAAAAGAATCAATCAACATTTGGCATTTGACAGACGAGTAGGCCGCAGCACCTCAATCCGAACGAAATACCCCCACATCGTACTGTATGACGTATGTCCGTCTCCTTTAGCCCCGTCGGTGCAGACGAGTAGCGATGTTAAACCCTTGCATCTCATTTCATTCCGAAAGTAAACCGGCGGAACATATGTTTATAATAAGAGTGATTACGCACGTAAAAGTAAAGGAATCCACTATACCTACGGTGTAACAAGTTTTATTTCACTGCTAGCCAGTGGAATAACACTTTTATTTCACTGATAAAACGCGGTATTCCACTACAGATCATAAAAGAAAGATCTATATTTCGTTTGAGTTTTTTTTATACTTTCAATGGCCTACACTACATATTGATCTGATCGGTTGTGCTGGAAGGTCACATCTGGGGTCGTGCGAGAGACGTATGAAGGCCAAGAAGTCGCCATAACAGACCGTTTCATTGGTTAATCCCTCACTTCCACCAGAACGCTGGTAATATAACAACTCTTCCGTTATCCTTGTTAAGTCCAACACAAGTAAAATTAAATTTTGTACTATAAAAAAATACGAAACGAAATAGGATCTGTGTTTTAATCAGTGTGCTCTTGGGGTAGCTGGGTAAAATTGCCTGCAGCGTAAACGAATTTCAAAACTTAGCTGAGGTCGTGTTTAATGTCCTACTATTCTGTGCTGGCTGAAGACTGGACAAGCAAGTTTATGTTTCATAATGTTTTGTCTTTCAGATTAAATCCCGATCGTCCAGGCGACTTTAAAGAAGCTTTTAATTTCAAACCTTTTGCTGAAAACGTAGGTTGATTTATTTTTGTTCATATTTATATGTGCTGGTGGCACTGGCCAGATATGGGATGTAACGAGACTCAAGGAGACAGGGGCACAATCGGTACATTGTTTCAATGTATCAAATACATCATTGAGAAGCTATGTGCTTTTTTGTTTCTGGATCAAAGAAGCAGTGCAGGCGCGGATCCAAGGTTTTTCTGCAGGGGGGGGGGGTCTAGGTTTGATAATTGCTTAACTAATTGCGCTCAACCGATTAACGGGGGGTTTGGGGGCTCTCCCCCAGAAAAATTTGGTAAATTAGATTCAATTTGGTTCATTCTGACGTATTTCCGGAAGGTAAATTCCAAAATTACAAGTCTAAATCGCCAATAAAATCGCATAAAATTTTTTTTTTTCAAGTCTGAGCAGGACCCCCCCCCCCCTCTGGATCCGCGCCTGCAGTGATTGAAAGCTGAGTAAATTCTTAACTTCAGTCATGGGTTGCTTTGTGAACTCGGGGCATGTCATCTGTTCCTTCTTACACTTAAAAATTCTTAAACCTGGGGTTTTCTGCCCTATCTCGTGGGGTTTGTTTTAATCAACGGACCTCCGTCCGTTTTCACGACGTTCTTCAAACCGTAAAAGTCGATTTTCCGTATGAAGCTGTGATACAAAAGAAAATCTTTAGTTTTAAGTGGGCTCTATTACAAATCATCGTTTGTTTTCTTTATCAAATATATATTATACAATTAAACGGTCCTTCTTACCCCGCTTTACGTCTCCATTTTCACAAGTGGAGGGCACATTTGCTGAAATTCGATTTTTCTCGATTCGCCCACATTGACATGTGTTCGTATATTGCGGGCATCCCCAACCGTCGACGCGGCAGTCCATATCCACAATTACTTGTTGACGCTCTAGATGCTACAGTTCATATCCGATTGGCTTTATATTTATACAGTGTTTAAGTCATGAGATGAAGAAGCCTATTGATTTTCAGACGCACAGGTATGTTGATTTTCAATGATTTTTGATAATTTAAAAAGCTAAATCATGAATTGTGGATTAAATTGATTATTTATTTTAAAAACAGATTTTTCCAGATTCGGATGTACCAGAAATGAGTAGAATATTTCATGAATTTTTCGCTGTTTGCAAGAAAATGGCGTTACGAATTGTTGATGTTCTCGCCGTTGGGCTAAAACTTGAGGTACTGGTCATTATTGACTTTTGTTTATATTTAGAACATTGAATATACTAAGATCGTCTTTAATGTTTCAACTGTCATATTATTCAAAAATGCAACAAGATATGTCAACTCATCGAGTAAGATCCAAGTGTTCGATCCCTCCATTGGCCTCGAAACTTCATCTGGATTTTCCGACCTGGTTTCCCCTTGTCAGTGGTGCGGTTCCTCACCCGACAAGGACACCTGTCTAGTCGTTCGGATGGTACGAAAAACCGAGATCCCGTGTACACATTGGCGTGCACGTAAAAGATCCACTGGAAGTTGGAATTTGATACAAGAGTAGGCCATAGTGCCACTGCCTGTGAAAAATTCCCCCCGTAGCACATTGTATGGCGTATGTCTGTCTTCATTAGCCCAGTATAGGAACATATCAGTGGGACGTTAAACCCCATTTCATTTCAAAAATACAACAAAAAATGTCATCTCATGCATGGTTTCGTGTCCGAGGAGGTTTCTCGTGATTTCGTGCCTGGTTTTTCCCTATCTTCAATAGAATACTTTATCTCGCTTTAACTCCATACATCTGATCAAGCCCTCGCGTAATACCTTGCGCAATTCGTCACTAATTTCGATTCGTAAACTGGCCCAGCTGAAAGCCTCTCAGATTCATCGATAGAAAATATCATCGCGAATTCTAAGTGTCGCGCTTTCGAGATAAAATAACCACGTATGATAATTGAGTTGCCAAGTTCAAGGTTCGTTCAATGCCAAGGTTTCCTTACAGAGGTCGTCATGTTTGGTTTGATCGTGTTTGCGTCACGATCCCCGATTGGAAAAACTATTGTCCACGGTTTGCAGTTAAGGGAGATAACTTATCTATCAGTTTGTCAATTTCAGACCAATGTAGCAGCGGGTAGCAGCGTTCGTTGTTTAAGGAACGTGGGATTGGAGAATCACAGTTTTGCGTCAGGAAGTCGGACAACACGAAAAGACATGGTTTCGTGTACCACTTTAGATCCAATGTCATTTGGAAATTTTTATATACCGGTCTTCACTAGCCACGTAGAGCTGAAAATTGGGACGTTAAACCCCATTTCTTTTTGTTTCAGCTAATAAGAAATGGTCTAATTCTTAGATAGTAGTCTTTGAAGCACATTTCTAGTTAACGGTACCCCTAAACCGTGAGCATCAACTGTTCAGTAAACTCACATAAAATGCGAGACTTAACGGGTCATACTTTATCCTGTATTACGGGGGGTGCGGGGGGGGGGGGCGAATGGTTAGCGTGCACACACCGTATCATACGGCCTGCCATTGAGATTGAGTCAACTGGCGTGGTTTCGAATCCCCGGTTGTATGTGCAAGGAATAGTGTCGCCTGTCCAAAATCCTGGGTTTTCTCCGGGTACTCCGGTTTCCCCCCACTGCTAAAGACCCCTAAGCGCAAGCGAATTGTTAAAATAAAATTAAACCGTATGTTAGTCCCGAAATGACCTAGCTTGTGTGTCTAGCGGACGTTAAACCCAATTTCTCCCTCTCTCACTTTATCCTGTAATACACAACTAAATTTGATGTCTTTTCCTTTTTGCCACAGGATCGAGATTTTATCAGACAATGCCACCAGGATATCGGAAATAAAAACCAGTCGACGCTAAGATCGTTGATATATCCACCACTACCCACAGACGGAAGTAAGTTTATTTATTAGCATTTGTTCCTAACCTGACGTGGGTGCGGTAGATGACCAAATATGGTTAGCACGTGTGCGCTTTATAATAAAGTCTGTCATTAAGTCAACTGGCGTGGTTTCGATGTTGTACGTGACAATGAGTTGGGTTACCTGTCCAACCTCGTGGGTTTTCTCCGAGTCCGCCGGTTTTCTCCCATTGCTGAAGCGAATTATTGAAAGATAATTGAATCAAAAGTTAGTTCCGTAATGACCTAGTTTGTGTCGAGTGGAAGTTTCTCTCTCTCTCTTTCTCTCTCTCTCTCTCTTTCTCTCTCTCTCCCTCTCTCTCTCTCTCTAAACCTGATATGGAGGATGGTCGACTGTCGAATGGAAGCCGACGTGACTCAGTGAGTAAGACGATTGTTCTCTAACCAGATGGCAATCCGGGAGTTGCTCAAGAAAGCTCATCGCGATTTGCAGGCGTGCTCCACCTTCTCTCTTCCTCGCCCTCTCTCTCCCTCGCTCTTTCTCCCCCTCTCTCTCTCTCTATCTCTCTATCTCTCTCCAAACCTGACGTGGAGCATGATTGTCTGTCGAATTGGAGCCGAGGTGACTCAGTGAGTAAGACGATTGATCTCAAACCAGGTGGTTATTTGTTTAAACCGGGAATTGCAGGAGTGCCCCCCTCCCTCTTCTCAGTTGTGTAGGACGGAGGGTTTGCCAAGGGGCGGTGTCATGGGCGTCACCCCCCCCCCCCAATTGTTTTACTAGGGGGGGGGGCGTCTGAATATACTTGGACCCCCCAAAAATTTGGCAAAGTAAAGTGGCCGAAATCTAATAAATCACTAATTTTAGGACTGGAATAGCAGTAAAAGCGTTTGCGGCCATCAAATATTCCAAAATTTTCTTGAGGGGTCGAAGAAAACTGGCCGCAGCCCGTAAACCTGCTTCGGGCATTTCTCGTTTTTCTTCCCTAACTGTCATCGAGTTCTAATAAAACACTTATTTCACTTTTCTTTTAATTGAATACCACGAATTTGTACTGAGTTGACTATTGATTAAAACATTTTGTCTGGGGCCACTCTACTTTGTGAATGCAACTGCAACAGTGTGATTGGATGGTTGGAATTCAGAGTGGGATTTCGGTTACAGAACCATTGGATACTTTTGGACTTGCTCACACGGGCTAGAATAGCAGAAAACGCATTTGCGGTGGTTAAATTTTCAACATTTTCTCCGAGAGGGTGAGTCTCCTATAGCCCGCGACGATTGATTGGTTGTTAGGAATTCTGGGCAGCCAAGTAGGCTATGGATAAAATTGAAGTTGGAAAAGCAGGAAAACGCGTATCTGGCAGGTCAATTTTCAAAATTTTCTCCCAACGGTCCCGTCTTCGTGGGTGTAAACGATTGATTTGAATTCGAATCAGAAAGCCGTCAAATATTCCAAAATTTTCTCAGGTGGGGGTAAGTAAGCCACGCTTCTTCGCCTCTCGGTGAACACCGGTGCCGCTGTCTGTAAACATGATAAACGTTGTATTGGTGTGATGTTTTAGTTTAACCCCGTAAAATATGCCAAGCACCGTATTTCGCTCTATTTTAGATAAATTATGGTCTTTTTTATTTCTATTGTTACCTGTGCAATGTAAGATGGGAATATTTTGCCAGGGCAGTGGTGTTTTTGTCTGCTCTCATTATAGCTGCCAATGTGTATTCAACTAACTAGACTTTCCATGTCAGTCGCAGGCCGTAACATACTAAACTTACGCTGTTTGTTGACAATTAGCTCCGCTTGAAAACAAACACTAAGCTACTTGGCCGACATTTTAAGTCCTAAATCGACGACTTTTGTCGAAAACACAAAGTATATATCGAGAATTTTGAGAGGTATATGTGCAACTTTCATATGTACAACAAATGTGAATTAGAGCATATGACCGTATTACAAAACAGTAAGCTAATTGTTGGGTATGGCTGCCATTTAGAGCAGAGATTTGTTCTCGAAGTAGAGTAGGTAGTTTTCTGCGTGCTACCACTGAGAAGTGACGACATGGAGTGATTCAGTGTATCTTAGCCTATCGTAAGCCCCCCATGTGTGTGGATTCATTTTGCTGAACGGCTTGTATCTGTTATATATTACAGGTATTTTACCTGGTCAGGCGAGATGTGGAGAACATTCTGATTATGGTACAGTGACTATGTTATTTCAAGATGATATTGGTGGTCTAGAGGTGTGTAATACAACAGGTAAATATATCCAGGCTACACCTGTACCAGGTGCTATCTGTGTTAATATTGGTGACTTGATGCAAAGATGGACGGCAGATGAATTAAAAGCCACAGTAAGTATAGACCATTCTACAACAATAGCATAATAGATGATGCAAAATGAATACATTGAAAATTACAGTCAAATTACTTTATTTTGAGCAAAGTTACGAGAGTTTGAATTTTCGATTGTCAATTACCGTTGCTAACATAATACAAAGTTTCGATTATCCATTTTCCAAGTTATTAAATGCGATTGTGTTTTAATTCATTTTAAATCACGGTCATCCGATGATTTGGGCTTGACATATGAATTTATGCCTAATTAATAAGTTATATCTTTTTTGAAGTCAAGCATGGGCCTTCATTAGACAAATTTGGCTCTTACATAGTGTAACATTAAGGTTATAACCTGTCATTGACGTGACATAGTGCAACTTAGTTTAGCAATACAGAGACAATACTGGGTCGTTTGTGAAGTTGTTTGAATTTCAAAATAGACAGGATAAAGAAGCTCCCATCTGTAGCATTTACCCTAAAATATATACCTACTATTTACGCCGGGTGGAGTGTACTTACTTTTTCTGGAACAACTCATAACACTTCTCACATTCTGATTAAAAAAGAGAGCCTTTTGACCCTATGGCGTGAGACATTGATAAATCAATCAGAAGTGACGTTTCTAGGGGTTTACCCACAGTTCCGTACAGAAAACGACGTAACAGACCGTTTTATTGGCTATTATACAACAAATCTTCAAGATCCTTGTGTAGTAAAGATATGTAAAACGAAATTTTGAACTATAAAAAAAACGAAACGAAATAGGATCTGTGTTGGTAGCCATAATTATCCATTTCAATTACACTTTTATTTTCAGAAACATCGCGTATTGATACCAGAAGATGAGGCCGAGAAGACCAAAGGGAGGCAATCGATGGCTTTTTTTATTCAGCCAGACGACGACTGTGTTATTAAATGTTTAGACGGCTCTGATAAATATCAGCCTATAACAGCTCTAGATTATCTCAACTGGAGATTCAGCCTCATCTAGTATTAATAGATGTTACCATAACGACCGATTACCTTAATTTGGGGTTAATTTTACCTTTGAATAGCTCAATATTAAATCAACTTACGATTCGTTGTACTTTTGCATAGTTTTATATCATGTTTATACGATTACTATTAATTTGAACACATTATGCCGTCGATCCTCTAGGTCCACCCGTCCTTCCACAATTTGTTTGTGGGCACTCTACAGGTCCCAATTTTGATTCACAGATCTCACTTCCTTTCAATATTGACATATATCGGACCATGCCTTCGCTGGTTATGGGCTCTGATTGTACGAAATATCACGTTTTTATCTTATGGACACGTGACTGGTCACAATTTTCACTCGATTTTGATGACACTTAAAATGCATGTTTATAACCCAAAGTTCTTGGTTCCTGTAGATATTCGCGCATATCGGGTTGTAACTTTCCGAATAAGGGCCCCTGATTGTACGAAAAATCACGTTCGAAAAATTGTTTTTTGTTTATCTTGTTTTCTGTCCATCTGTTGCAAAATGTGGACGTATCCTGCCTGACAGTCGCTGGTATACAAATTGTCTTCACTCATTTTGTACAACTGGAGATTTTGTCTGTTTTATAAATGAACATTTTATATAAATTGTCTTTATTCATTTTGTTCAACTCTAGATTATTTCACATTGGAGACGTCGTCTCTTTTATAAAATAAAATTTTACATAAATTGTCCTGACTCAATTTGTACAACTCTCGGCTAGTAATCTTAACTGTAGATTTTTAAATAGCCGTTGACTATATGAAATATGTCATAAACTTGATTTTATAAATCAAATATACAAGCGCTGATTCAAACACTGGTTGGCCGTACTCTGCTTTAAACAGTACGTTAATTGGGATCCCCCCCCCACACTTTGTCAGTGGTGGAAGACGAAAGGCCTGGCAAAGAAAAACATATAGTAGTTTGGATAGTACGACAAACCGATGTCCATGTACACTTTTGGGTTCCCTTAAACGCACCATGACAGCTAGAATTCGAAATGAATGTAGGCCATAGTGCCACCGTGCCCCAAGCTCTTAAATAGTGTGAGCACATTTTAACAACATTTTCGAGAACGTATTTGTGTGATCGGGGCTTAAGATCATAAGATCTGCCATTGGGGAAACCATGACGGCTCGATGACGGTTAGTGGGGCAAAACCCGAAATGCCGGAAAAAATTTCGCGTTTACAGAGTGCTGTGTTGGTCTTCCTTGTGCCCCCCCCCCCCCCCAAGCCAAAAGAAAATTTTGGAATGATTGACGGCTGCAAACACGTTTCCCTGCTATTTGAGCCCGTGAACAAAGTAACTTCAACGTGGTCTAAAATATAGCCTTATTAAGGTGGCCGACTCGAATCTCAATCAATCGTTTACAGTCCACGAAGACGGGACCGTTGGGAGAAAATTTTGAAAATTTAACTGCCGCAAACGTGTTTTCCTGCTATTCCAGCCTGTGAATACAGCAACTTCAATCTCGTCCAATAAAGCCTACCTGGCTGACCGGAATTCCAAACAACCAATCAATTGTCGCTGCGTTCGGCGGTATACCCGAATGAGACCAAAAACAGATGCCCTGTATACACATGGACGTGCGCATAAAATAACCATTGACAGTAAATCGTAGTGCCGCAGCCCGGGCAAAATTCCCTATGGCACACTGTGTGGCGTATGGATGGTCGTCCTCATTAACCCAGTCAAAGCAGAACAGTAGAACCCTAAAACATCATTTCATTTCATTCTTGTCTATTTCAGGGGGACTATACCATAAAACTAAAACTAGTTGATCTAGACACTGATGATATATTGGGATGTGAAGACCTCCAGTTTACCCTGACGGAGCCCCCGGTTGAATATATCCCAACAACCAAGGCACCGCGTGGTTTCTTCTGTCAGCTAATCGGATAACTAAAAGACAATAACAGTGAAATGTATTCTTTGGAATTCAGGGAGAAGGCTCTAATAAAATATTTCATATATCAAGTTTTAGAATTAAACTACATGTAGTACACAGGTGCGGATCCAGGATTTTTTGCAGGGGGGGGGGTCTAGGTTTAATAATTGCTTAACTTATTGCACTGGCAAATGCTATTTCAATATAAGCTAAACAACTAAATTAGATTCAATTTGGTTCATTCCGACGTATTTCCGGAAGATAAATTCCAAAATAACAGGTCTAAATCGCCAATAAAATCGCCTAAAAAATTTTCAAGCCTGAGCGGGGGGGGGGGGGGGTCCGGACTGCCCCCCCCCCCCTGGATCCGCGCCTGGTACATTCTGCACATAGAGATCTGTCTATTTCATACTATTTGGGCCGTAATTCACCCTACTATAATACTACGAGAATAGATCTCTGCCCTACATGGCTGTCATGTTACAAATTTAGAATACTGGGGCCTATTTCACGAAATTTTAACTAAGATAAGATCCCAATTTTAGTAATTTGATTGTAATAATATTAGATTGATTTTAGTGCTTAGCCAATCAAAATTGAAGTATCTACTAACATTGGATTTTATCTTAAGTTAAAATTTCGTGAAACAGGGCCCTGTTTAGTAATGCGGTTTTACTCTGTTTGACAATTGTCAAACACACAAAGACTAAATAAACTTGTTCAATTATATTAAATGGAAGCAGTATACTTAATTTTTTCGACTAGAATCGTCGATTTAGGGCTTAAAATGTCAGTCAACTAGCTTAATGTCCGTTCTCAGGTTGTGCTTAAAATGTCAGTCAACTAGCTTATTGTCCGTTCTCAGGTTGTGCTTAAAATGTCAGTCAACTAGCTTAATGTCTGTTCTCAGGTTGTGCTAACTGTAGACATATAGCCTAAGTTTAGTATGAAACTAGTGCGGGTGTTCAGGGTGGAACAGAAACCGAGCATGGCATCCTTGGGGTCATCATGGAATCGAAGGACGTCAATCGATGCGCAATGCTCCAGGGAACAAGGATACAAGTTAACTCAGTGACAGACCTTATGGCATGTACACACGTTCCATTCGGTCACCCAATCCCCCTTGAACGACCCCTTGATCTGCCAGGCAGATATGAAAGCTTTCATATTCGACCTTTACTTTCTGTCTGATGTCGTGTATTTTATCAAGAATCTCAAAAAGTAAGAAAAAAAGATTTATTAAATTGGGTCAAAAATTTATAAACAAAGTTAACGTGAAAAATTTCATCCGAGCGAAAAAAAAAAAACATATTAAAAAATATATAAGGGAGATAACTTTAAATGTAACTTATTTTGCTGGAACCGGATTGACCCTTACCATAGAAATATGTAGGTCATACAGTATTTGGCAATTTTGAAAAAAAAATCCATAAATTATTACTGAATAAAGATTCATTTTGCAACACTTTAGATCAACTGATTGCTCAAAACCTTCCTTTTGGGCTAATACCATTGAGTCAACTGGCGTGGTTTCGTTTCCCGACTGTACGTGGCAAGTCGCAGGGTTGCCTGTCCATCCCCGTGGGTTTTCTGTGGGTCTTCCTGTTTCTTACCACTGCTAAAGATCCCTACGTGCAAGCGAATTGTTGAAATTACATGGAACCATGTATTGGTCCCGAAATGACATGGTTTATGTCCCCTCTGCCCCCCTCTCCCTCTCTCTCTCTCGCTTGGATGTTCGAATTACAACGATGAAAACATTAAAACTCTGAAAGCCATGGCCCCGGTGACGCCTGCACCGGTTAGGAAACACACAAACCTTGAAGGTTGTGGTAGAGGCACCATGTAACATAAAGTGTGGAGAAACCGAGAGGCTGCGAATGTCTTGAATAAAATGCTAGCAACTTCTGGGTATGGTTCTGTAGCGACGTAGAATAAACCAAATAAAACAAACGGTATCACGTTCTCCATATCATTTTGATGACATCTGAAAAATAAGGCAACAATATTGTTATATTGTTCACTTTTGTAAATAAACTTATTCATCTAAAACGATATTTTAATGTATATACGTATATCTAGTCAGACGTTCGACTCGTCTATACCGATATGGTGTTAATCCTATAAACGTAAATAGTTTTTATATATCAAACGTATAGTTATTATTTCAATTATTATTTCATTTTCATTTATATTTGATGTTTATACTTTTTATGTTTGTAAATTGTTTTGCTTATATTTAATGACATAAACTTATTAGAGCCTTACCAATTGTTCCTACTTTTAGTTCCAGCCCCGTAGAGACTGATTATTAGACAGAGATCGTCCCTATATTAATATATATCCAGAAATATCAGCACAACGCAGAGGTAGATTCAATGGGGGTGCGAGGGGCGCCCCCCTACTTTTCGACGTTTTTTACTACTGAAAGTGCCTTTTCTCAGACCCGAATATGTCCGTTCCGAATGTTTACTTAGATGAAATTATCAGGCAAAGAGCTCTTGGAATGGCTACAGATGCAAGGAAATGACGGATGATTTTACGCCCCCAACCCCCGGCTTGCGCGCAGGGGTCTTTAGCAGGGGAAGGAAACCGGGGGTTCGAAACCACACCAGTTGACTCAGTTACAGGATTTTACTCAGCACGTATGTGCTATCAATTAGGCCATCCACTCCCCCGTCCTTTAATAAACCAGTAATTGTTATTCCAGTTCCATAGTTAGTTTTTAGTTTGTCATTATTTTCTTGTTTTTCATTTCGTTTCGTTTGTGTACACATTGACGTGCACGTACAAGATCCTTTGGCAGTTGGAATTCGATATAAGAGTAGGCAAAATTCCCCTCATAGCACACTGTATGGCGTATGCCAGTCTTCCATTAGCCCAGGGTGGTGCAGAAGAGTTGGACGTTAAACCCTATTTCATCATTTAATTCGTTTCGTTTACCTTCTTATTCTCTCTATTGTCCGATCATCAAATCTTGGTTTCAATGCCTTATCTTTACTCAGTTTACAGTCTTCTTCATTGGAGTAGGTCTGAAATAAACACGTGATACATAGTACAAGTGCGCGCGCATATCTATTCTAATTCATTTTACCTTCGTATACGTTCGATCGTAGGATCATCAAATCTGGGTTTCAATATTTTATCTTTACTATGTTTACAGTCTTCTTCATTGGGAAAGGTCTGAAATATACACGTGTATCAATGTATGTGGTAAAGTCATGTTCCGGTAATATTTCAGATAGCGGTGACATCGAGGGTTGAATATGGTCTGGGGGTGGGGATGGGGGGTGGGTGGATGGCTGAATGGCTAGCAAGTGCGTGCTGTTTCGAATCCCTAGTTGTACGTGACAAGGAGTAGGGTTGCCCGTCCACGTCCAATCTCGTGAGTTTTCTCCGGGTCCTCCGAGTCCTCCGGTTTCCTGCAACTGCTAAAGACCCCTACGCGCAAGCGACAAAAAGGAATAAAATCAAACCATGTGTGCCATATGTCAGTCTAGTGGACGTTCAATCCCATCTCTCTCTCTCTCTCTCTCTCTCTCTCTCTCTCTCTCTGGTTATGGTCTGGATTCAATTCCAGGATTCCAGGAAACATCGCAGACTAACGATGACATCGGGAGTTGATTAGTGTCTAGATAAGACAATTGATAACTAAGATAACATTTCAGGCCTTACGAAAGACCCGCAATAGGCGGATTTAGCTCTAGGATAATGGAAATTTAAGCTAACCATACATTATACAAGAGCAAAATCTGCCTATTGTAGGTCTTTCTTTAACCTGAAATGTTAACTTAATTATTAATCAAATATTAATCAACTGGTTCAAGCCATAATCAACATTCGATGGCATAGGATTTGTCCGATTTTTAAAGAGATTAGAACGGGTTCAACCTTATCTTGATTAATTTAAAAATGCCTAAATGGAATAGCGAGACTTAGCTTCGAACAACCAGGACGGTAGTTGCAATCATCGCACACGTCTTTTCAAACCATCTAAGGCTAATATCTTCGCTAACAATAGAGTAATTTGGATAAAATTTTCCAATTATTCATTTTATTTTAAATTACGTATTTTCGAACAATTATAACAAGAATGGTCAAATCTTTATTAAACTCTCAAAATATCATCATGCAAGAGCAAAATCTGCTTATTACAGGTCTTTCTTTAGGCCTAAAATGTTATCCAAATAATCAATTAGACATTAATAAACTTATCCAGACCATAATAAAATCTCGATGTCAAGGTAACCCTTAGATGTTGGCGGATTAAATTCCTATATGCCGCTTAACAGCCATTGATAATTAAATAAATCAAGTGGATAATCGAGAATATGCTGTTTATATTAATGATTTCAGTAATGACGACCGAGGCTAGGTGAATATTTCACTTGCTTCGTTGTCGGCTAATAGTGGATCAATTTGACTGAAATTTTCGGAAAATTACCTTTACACTATCTAGTTTATAACTATTATAGTGAGAACTACCATCTCTTTATCTTATCTCCCATAATGTAACTTTAACTAATGCATCAAGTCTATTAGTTAAATCCTGGTTTGTAAGCAGGTTAAAATAGTAATAGACCTATACTAGTAGGCTATAACCTTCATGAATGTCCTTGAAAGAATAAGGTCGACTGTTGGCTGTATGTATCGCTGCTGAATGATACAAACTGTAAGTATGCTACCATACACCCATATCACATAGCTAACAATGAAATAGATTATACAACAGCACACTCGTGTTTGGGTTCGTGTAAGCTTACGTTATCAGCTGAAATGTAATGTGGTTTATTTTTGCTCCAACTGGGATTATGAAGACGGGCATGCGCCATACACGTGTGCTGTTAGGGAAAACTTTGCCCCGGCAGCGGCGTTATGACCTACTCTTATCAAAGTCCAACGTTCACCATGACCTAGTTTGTAGTATACATGCCGTGTAGGCTACAATAATAACGTCACTATGCAGTTATAAGTTGAGACTGCAGTTTTTTTTTGTGATCTCCATGTACTGTGTTATTTTTTTTCTAACATGATACGTCACTATACTTACATCATGGCGGAGTCTGAAGAACGACGTTATTGGTCCCATTAACAGAGTTTTACCAATAACAAGTCCGGAATACAACGCGAATTGTTGAAAAACAGGATTCCCGAATGATAGTACGTCCGACATGTTGATTTTCTTGTACTCTGTAGGTTATTGAGTCGACGTATATTTAGTATCACGCTAGGTGTGGTTACGGTTGGATAGCTTTTTATAGATCGCGGATCAGCTGTTTTAACATACAGTATAAACGAGAGAGAGAGAGAGAGAGAGAGAGAGAGAGAGAGAGAGAGAGAAAGATTCTGCTCCTTAGTTCTAGGGGAGTTGGGGTGACCCAGAGGTATAGAGTGTCGCCCTTCGACCTCTAACTGCCCGGCGACCTCTGGCTTGCGTCTGTGTTTGCAATCCGGGCCCGTATCCAGCTCATTAAATTTTGGGGGGCTACGGAATGGGTTTTTTTTTCGGCGGGGGGGGGGGCTACGGAATGTTTTGGAGGGGCTGAAGATGTTGCCGGCTAAGAACACTCCTAAGAAATTACTTTTTTGGCAAAATATTTGGGGGGGGGGGGGTTGCTAATTCGATTTTTGGGGGGCTACCCCCCCCCCATACCCCTCGCCCCTCCGAATGACCAAAATGGTAGCACGTGCGTGATGTACCATAAAGCCTGTCATTTAGTCAACTCGGTTGTACGTGACAAGGAGTAAGGTCGCCTGTGCAACCTCGTGGGTTTTCTCCGGGTCACATGGCAAGACAATACTCAACCCTCTAAACCAACAACGTCGGTATACGTTTCATTAGCTGCCCATGATTTTGTGGTAACTAACATATACTCAGCAGTCGAGTATCAAACCCTCGTGGCTCTGATGCTAGCTAAAACTTCATTATATTGTTCCAGTAATCTTATTATATATGTACGTTAATACTTTATATACATGTTTATTAATAATCATAATATATGTTTATATCATTATGTATCTTGCTTTTGGGAAGCCGATTTATATAAGCCTTTGGCATGTTTCGGTATCCTGTGAATAAAATATTGTTTAAAAAAAAACAAAAACAAAAACAAAAACAAACAAACCATCGGATGGCGGAGATTTAAACCGATCGCCATTTACCGATTACTGATTTAATTTAAAAATGGTGAACCAAGGTTTAATCTCGGTTAACCAGTACCGTTGCTATTATCATAAACAATCTATGTCACATCATGTCACTTTGATAACTTTGCTCAGAATGAAATAAATTAAAATATTATAATACAAATTGTCAGCTTATTGTCCAAATCTTACATAATGTATCTTTTATTTTAGAAAAAGAAAACAGGTCGAGTGTTCGATCCCTGCATTGGCCGAGAAAGTTCATCTCGATTTTCGGGCGTGATTTCCCCTTGTCAGTGATGCAGAAGGAGGGCATGACAAGGGCAGCTGCCTAGTCGATCGGATGGCACGAAAAACCGACGTCCCGTGTACACATTGGAGTGTAGGTAAAAGATCGCTTGGTAGTTGGAATTCGATATAAGAGTAGACCGTAGTGCCGCTGCACGGGCAAAATTTCCCTCATAGCACACTGTATGGCGTATGCCCGTCTTCCATTAGTCCAGAGTAGGTGCAAAAGAGTAGAACGTTAAACCACATTTCATTTCCGAAAAAGAAAACATAATAGGTTCAGCTCAGCGAGTTGCTAAAACAATTTTTTTTATCAGAACAGTAGGACCTTAAACGGTTTTTGTTTTCTTTTATTGCAGATTTAACGTCCAATACATTTAATATGATATTATCGACAGGTTGATTAAATTAAATCATTTATGCTTCATGGGTTGAAAACTTTAAACGTTTAACCCCATTTATTTTATTTCAGTTATTTTTTTTATTCGCAAACTTGCACCCACATGTATGTGTACTGCGTACTGTGAAATCTGGGAATTCCCCCTTGATTAAAAGGAAAACCCCTTACTAAAACATGGTTTTCTAATCATGTTTTTTGTAAGCATTACATAATATTATTGAAACGTTTATTTTATACCCGGGTCATGATGTGCTAATATGTCACGTGTATTATCTAATATATTTTCACACCCTTTTTGTCACCTGCTATTATCTAAACAGCCTAGTTAATCGGTTTGTAAACAGCCTAGTTAATCGGTTTCACCCCAAGCAGGTTGACATCTTAATAATTGTATACGACATTACCCTTTGTGATGGTGCATATTAAACCCGCCGGTCTATGAGAGAGGCTCGTTAATAGTTATCATTTCTATTAAGCCAGGGTTACACTGTTGAATAGTCTAAAAACTTGATAATTTCAACTTCATAGGTTTAGGTTATGTTTACACGGAGGAATTTCTGGCGGAAATTAAGTGGTTACGCTAATACACTTCTTTAATTTTTACTCAGGTCCAAACAAGAAATTGGGGACAATTGTTTCTAAATAAACAGTGAACAGTTCAAGACCACCGATTGTTAATCGGGATGTCGGAGTACTTCCAAATCGGTATGACCGTGT
Source organism: Patella caerulea (assembly GCA_036850965.1). Lineage (NCBI taxonomy): Eukaryota > Metazoa > Mollusca > Gastropoda > Patellidae > Patella > Patella caerulea. Next base: position 30,598,524 of record JAZGQO010000015.1, on the reverse strand, counting down.
GAACCGAACTTTAGTTTAACCTAGGTTACAATAACTCTGTCCGCCATTCGTGACAGTTAAACCATCATGGCGACCACAATCCCTGTGATAGATTTCCAGCATTACGGTCTACAAGTAGAAAATACACAAACAGTTACTGATGAAGATTTAAAACAGCTTGGTGAAGAAATTCATGAAGCTTTTCGTACGATCGGGTTTTGTTACATCAAGAATCATGGGATTCCACAAGAAATGGTAAGCGATGGTTAATTTGCCCCTTGGTAAATCGGGAGTCACGGTGGTTAAGCGACGGAGAGAGAGAGGAATGGGGTTTAATGTCCACTCGACTAACATATCGTTTCATTTTATTTCAATAATTCGCTTGCGCATTGGGGTCTTTAGTAGTGGGAGGAAACCGATGTGCCCGGAGGAAACCGATGTGCCCGGAGATGTGCCCGGAGGAAACCGATGTACTCGGAGGAAACCCAAGAGGTTGAAAAGGCACCACTATCTCCATGCCACATGCGCTCACACCAGGGCTCGAAACCACAGCCGCAAGCTAGAGCTGACCGGCCAGCTAAAGGTTGAAGCGCAGCACTCTAGACCACTAGGCTATCCCAACCCCTCGGATGGTTAAGTGGGTAAGGCACTAGTCTGAATGTCGGGTGTTTCGATCCCTTCATTGGGTGAAAAAGTTCATCGGCATTTTCCGACGTGGTTTCCTGTTGTCGGTAGTGCACGACGGACTGCCCGACAAGGACAGCTGTCTAGTCGTTTGGAGAAAAAGTAAATCCGAGGTCCCGTGTATACATTGGCATGCACGTAAAAGACCCCTTAGCAGGTGGAATTCGATATAAGTGCACGTACAAGATCCCTTAGCAGTTAGAATTCAATATAAGAGTAGGTCATAGTGCCGAAGCCGGGCACAATTCCCATCAAAGCATTCTTTATGGCGCACGTCCGTCTTCCTTAGCCCAGTAGAAGCAGAGCAGTAGGACGTTAAACCCTATTTCACTATTAACTGTGTGTTCAGCGTGACAGGGGAATGCTTCATACAATACTCTATCCCAAGATGAATATTTCTGTATAAAGGTCAACTGGAAGGTCACATTTAGGTGCTGGAATGGTCCAAGTCGACTCTTTGCCTTCGTGTTCGGGATTGCGAATTATCGCGTTCGTTCTCCCATGTCTTTCCCCTTCACAAAAAAAGTTTGGCTTGTGCCCTTTCTCTGGTCACATTTTTAGCTGTCATTGGGCCAACTGGGATGGTTTCGATTCCCGGATGTACGTGACAAGGAGTAGGGTCGCCTGTCTAACCTTCCGGGTCCCCCGGTTTCCGTCCACTGCTAAAGACGTTAAGTAGACGTTATCTCGGTTTGTCTGTCTGTCTGTCTCTTTCTCTCTCTCTCTCTACTCTCTCTCTCTCTCTCTCTCTCTCTCTCTCTCTCTCTCTGCGAACACAATCAACACGATCGTCCCCAGTCATGTTATTACAACGTAAGAGCATATCATAACTCTATAAATCTTTGTATTTGCAGATTGACAAAGCCTTTAAAATATCAAAAGACTTTTTCGATTTACCAGTCGACACAAAAACAAAGGTGAAGCGGTCCGTAGACTCGAACAATGGCTGGGTTTCACCCGGTCGAGAAAGGTATATATAAAGGTTGTTGGAATAGAATGAATTGGAGCGGGGTTTAACTATACCTACTGTGTTTCTGTGTGATCTTCTTTGGATTCCACAGGCTAAGGTTTCTTTTACGGCGTTTTGTTCTATCCAAACAACACGGCTCACTCCAGTCTTATCCATGTCATTTGGCCACGGAAAAGAATACACTGACGAGCGACGCGTCCTTTCCGAACTTAGAACATTGGATCTAACTGAAAGACATTCTGTTCTTTTTAGAAAGGGACCCACGGTTGTCCGCTTCCATATCAGCGGTGCAGGGCGGGGAGCCAGACAAGAAACAGACTAAACTGAGATCCCACGTTCACGTTGACGTACACGTAAAGTAAAAAAAAATCATTGACATTTGGCATTCGACAGAAATCGGAAGAAATGTAAGCCGTAGCGTATCAGTCCGAACAAAATGCGCATCGCATGACGTATGCCCGTCTCCATTAGCCCCGTCGATGCAGACGAGTAGCGATGTCAAACCCTTGCGTTTCATTTCATTCCGAAAGTAAGGCGGCGGAACATAATACTAACATATGTTTATAAAAAGAACGTGAACTTAAAGATACATTATTTAAGATTTAGATAAAGAACTAGCCATTCTTGCTATAATAATTCGAAAGTAGATAATTGAAACCATATGTTAGTCCCGAAATGACCTGGTTGTGTTGAGTGGACATTAAACCCCATTTCTCTCTCTCTCTCTCGCTACTCTCGGTGCAATCTGATAAAAATACAGATCTATATTTCGTTTCGTTTTTTCTATACTTTCAATGTCCTACACTACATGAAGATCTAATCGGTGGTGCTGAATGTTACATCAGGGGTCGTTCGAGAGGCTTTTGACCCTATGACGTCAGACATTGATTAATCAATCACCCTTGACGTCTTTAGTGGTTTACCTAGAGTTTCGTACATTGCACGTCTAGAACGGAGAACGCTAGATCGGAGACGGTCCTACGCAAATTGTGACGTCATATGTGAATTGTTGGTTAGGGTAAGGGTTAGGCTTGATCATGGGTTAGGGTTAGGGCTAGCCCTGTTTATATCTCGAGACTTTGACTAAATCTACAGGTCCTAGCCCTTACCCTAACCCTAAATCACAATCTATATATGACGTCATATGTGACCGTCGCCGATCTAGCGTTCTCCTCGCCGTAACAGACCCTTTTGAACTATATAAAACGAAACGTAATAAAACCTGTGTTTTAATCAAAGTGCTCTTGGTGAGAGAATTTCAAAACTTAACTGAGTTGGGGTTTCTTACTATTTTGCGCCGACTGGGTTAATATGAAGACTGGACAAGCAAGTTTATGTTGCATAATGTTTTGTCTTTCAGTTTAAACCCCGATCGTCCAGGCGATCTTAAAGAAGCTTTTAATTTCAAACCCCCAGATGAAAAAGTAAGTTGATTTATTTTTGTTAATTTTTATATGTGATGGTGGCACTGGCCAGATATGAGGCGTAACGAGACCCAATGAGACAGGGGTACAGTCGGTACTTTGTTTCAATGTATCAAATACAGCATTAAGAAACTATGTGCTCTTTTCAGATCAAGGAAGCAGTGATTGAAAGCTGAGTACATTCTGAACTTCAGTCTGAGGTTGCTTTGTGAATTCGTGGCCTGATTGTCTTTGCATGTCAGCTGCTCTCGTCTACCCAATCCCGTGGTTGTTTTGTAATCAAGGGGGCACCGTCCCTTTACCGGATCCATTTTCGCGACATTCTTCAAATTGAAATATTAATTTACAAATAGTATGTCTTACCATAGAACAGCAAACCCTTCCCGACAAAGCTAGAGTGTATTCATCGAGTCGATTTTCTGTATGAAGCTGTGATACAAAAGATAATCTCTAGTTTTCAGTGGGCTCTATTACAAATCATCGTTTGTTTTCTTTATCAAATATATATTATACAATTAAACGGTCCTTCTTACCCCGCTTTACGTCTCCATTTTCTCAAGTGGAGGGCACATTTGCTGAAATTCGATTTTGTCGATTCGCCCACATTGACATGTGTTCGTATATTGCCGGCATCCCCAACCGTCGGCGCGGAAGTCCATCACCCACAATTACTTGTGGACGCTGTAGAGGCTACAGTTAATATCCGATTGACTTTAAATTTATATACAGTGTTTAAGTCATGATATGAAGAATCTTATTAATTTTCAGATGCATTTGTATAATAAAAGTTAGCATGGTGTACAACTAAAAGTACAACAAATTCTAATGATTATCTGGTAATTACTTTATGAGTTGTTACTCTTAAACAGAATATAGTGTATTGTAAATGCTTCATTACAGAAAAAAGAATTAGCTGCTGTGGGCGTATATTTCGTTGCCCGGCAACCTATCTTGATTAATTATTGTGGATTAAATTGATTATTTATTTTAAAAACAGATTTTTCCAGATTCGGATGTACCAGAAATGGGTAAAATATTTGATGAATTTTTCGTAGTTTGCAAAAAAATGACGTTCCGAATTGTTGATGTCCTTGCTGTGGGGTTAAAACTTGAGGTACTCGGTCATTATTGACTTTTATTTTTATTGTAGAACAGTGATATACTAAGATCGTCTTAAATGTTTCAACCGTCATATTATTCAAAAATGTAACAAATTATGTCAGCTCGAGTAAGATCATTGACCAAAAAACTTCATCAGGATTTTCGACTTGGTTTCCTTTTGGCAGTTCAGGACGGGGGTCTGACAAGGACAGCTGTCTAGTCGTTCGGATGGTACAAAAACCGAGGCCCAGTGTATACATTGGCGTGCATGTAAAATACCCCTTTGCAGTTGAAATTCGATACAAGAGTAGTCCCGCTGCCTTGGCAAAATTTCCCCTCATAGCATATGTTCCGTCTTCATTAACCCAGTCGGAGCAGGACAGTAGGACGTTAAACCTCATTGTATTTCATTTCGTAGTAAGATCCGTGTTATTTTGCGTTTGGTTTTATCCGTGTCAGTGATCCAAGACATGAAAAATAAAAAAGGTCTCTGGACAGTATACCACGGAGAATGCCACCTCAGTTGGGAATCAAAATATGCTCGTCGTCATTAGCCTCATGATGCTGAAAGGTAGGATTTTAAACCCGAATTCATTTTGTGTTAGCAATATAAGTAAACTCCCTTTTTGATTCAGGATCGAGAATTTATCAGACAATGCCACCAGAATATCGGAAATGGAAATAAAAACCAAACGACTCTGAGATCATTGATGTATCCGCCATTACCTACGGACGGAAGTAAGTGTTTTTATTAGCACATGTTCCAAACCTGACAAAGCACATGATCGACAGCCTAATGGGAGCCCTGGTTCTGAGTTCACAAAGCATTCTCCGACTTAAGTTGAGAATTTTTCGACTTTCAATCATCGTTTATGAAAAATATCTTTAATGCAGAAACACAAAACTTTTCACATAGTTTCTTATTGATGTATTTGATATATGAAAACAACAAAATTATTATAAAGGGCTATATTTTAGTTAAAATAAGGTGAACAAGTTTGAGTTAATTCTTAACTTAAGCCTGGGAATGCTTTGTGAACTCGGGACCTGGCTCTTCGTACCATCCGTACGGCTATACGTTGGCTCTTCGCCCTACATCACTGACAAGGGGTAACCACATCGCAGAATCATGATGCATTTTATTTCGGCCAATGCTTTGTGAACGCGGGGCCAGGTGAATCAGTGAGTAAAGTTTATTGCCATTTGCCTGCTTTCTCCTCCTTAGCAGTTGAGTCGGGTGGAGGCTTTGGTAAGTGGCAGTGTCTAGTCGTTTGGAATTCGAAACAAGAGTAGGGTTAGAGCACATGATCGTTGACTGGCGATATTGTGATTTAGATGTTGTTTAAAATCAATTCGACCAAAAGTAGGTCATTCCTCCCCACCCTACACACACACATACACACAAACACACTGACAAGTGAAGGCTCATGGACTTGATTCTTTACGTCTCAGTCATGCCGTCAGCCCCTTTAGATGTGGATTTCCTTATTCTCATTTTGCTTAAAGGGACAATAACATTCTTGCTGGCTTGGTAGCTCCAGAAAATAAATAATACCCTTATTCTAAGTACTAGATGTTTAAGTGTCCTACCTGTTGTGTAAATTATCCATTACAACCTATTTTACTTGTCCAGAGGGTTCGAAAATATTTTAAAATCCAAGTCACACTTGAAAAGGTTTACGTTAGACTTTTCAAATCAATTGGTTGAATTTTTCCAATTTTTTGAAATAGGTGTGTTAAGATGAAATTTATATCATCATTTAATTTAGGCCGTGATGTGAAATTTCTCTCAAGCTTTCTTCTGTTGCTCCATCCCGACGATTTTCAGACGGAAAACAAACTACATAATCTAATTCTTCTAGTATTACTTTGTATTTCCACACAACTTTTCTTTTATCAATTCTTTGACGTTTGACAGAAAGCGTAAAATAAATATGGGCTTACTTATCAATGTGCGATGGTATTTGAATTTCGCGGTGATTTGGTTTTAATAGATCACGTGACAAAGCTCACCAATCAGACGCACACGACGAAAGGTCAACGGGTCGTGTAGAGTGAAAGGTCATCGGTTTGTTTACGTTTTGATAGTAAAAAAGCGGAAGAATATCTAGAGCTGTATACTCCGTGTAGATTTTGTTTAAAACACCGATGTAAAACCGTTTACTGTGAGAAACTGGGAAAAATTTAGGGTATGTGCTAATCAGTGGATCAAATTAGATGGAAATATTGATATGTTGGACAAAGAATTGTAGGAATGTGCAGACAAAACTCTCTCTCATTCTAACAATACAGACTTCTCACATACATTACCAACGAAAAAAAAAAAAACCCAACAACTGTGTATGAATAAAGAACTATGTTTAGAGCAGCTAATATTTTACCAGCGAAATAAGAAAAAGAATAATAGGTCTGGTTAATTTGTTAAGGGGATCATATCTTAACATTTTCCAATTTTATTGCAAAGGCAAGTTAATGAAGATATTCTCCTATTCCTAAATGTATGACAACTCAGACCAAGACAAAAGACCACTAATGGTAAAGACTGTGTCACCATTGAGATGAAATACCATGTGCATTACATTAAAGTGTATGACAACTCAGACCAAGACAAAAGACCACTAATGGTAAAGACTGTGTCACCATTGAGATGAAATACCATGTGCATTACATTAAAGTTTCCTTACTGTATCTGCAGAAATTTATGCCCTTCTTGTTAAACTCTACTGTAACAAATGACAGGGTTAGGTTGACTATAGAGATCAAGAACCAAACAATATTTTCTCTGTGGATGCAAATCAGGCTGCATTAGGCTACAGATAGTTGTATTTGTTACAAGTGAAAGCTTTTTAGTATGGATTTGTGAAAATTGTTCGAATATGAAAGTGACAGTCAAATGATATTGATGAAATTACGTGATTTTTTATGAATAGGCCTACACCTGTATACATACATATGTATTTTTGTAAGCGGTTTGGACATTGGTGTGCAACCGTGTGCATGTAAAAAGAGCCCTTGGCAGTTGGAATTCGATATAAGAGTAGGCCATAGTGCTGTGCCCAGGCAAAATTTTCCTCGTAGTACGCTGTATAGTGTATGCCAATCTTCATTAGTCCAGTACATGTATAAGAGCAGAACAGTAGGATGGCGTTTAACTCCATTTCATTAGGGTTTCACACTGCGTAGCTTGTGTGAAACACTATTGTTTTTGTTAAAATTCTTCTTATTATTATTCTTATTATTATTATTTTTTTTTTTCCAATTTGCTTATATCTCAGGAACTACTTGTCGGATCGATGCAATGTCTTAAGTTTTACTGCGAAAGTGGGTGTGACTTAGAGATTAAAGCTATTTCCGGCATTCTGCGACAATGCGAAATGTCCGAAATCACCGAAGTTGTTGTTTTTTGAAATATTGCCGTAATATTAACAACAATTGTTGGATTTTATCGTTTGATAGTTTTTGACATAGCCAGAGACATGGCACATAGCTACGGGCCTTTAGATTTTTAAATTTCGCCGAATCTTCGGAAAAATAAGGCGCCAAATTTTGAAAATTTAAATTTTGACAAAAAACTTTTTTATTAATGAATATTTTTTAATGACCTTTTACCAAGGGTTAAAGGGTCGTCTGATTTGGGGAAAAATGTGAACATTTTTTTTCCGGATAATTTTCCTTGGTCGCTATTGGCTAATTCAGTTTATCGGTTCTATATAAATTATTTATTGTCCGATTTGTATAAAACAAAGTTTATATGCTCCATGGTCAAAAATGTCATTTTTTTTGTTACCGGCAAAGTTTCCTGTCGGCACCGTAAGTGACGTAAATTTAGCAAAAACTACAATTTTAACAGTTCGGTACCAGTTTTTGAAAGCAAAAATTATTTTTTTCAAATCTAATATGACTGAAAAGATGTGCCATATGAAGGCGCACAAAACATCGCGCTCAGTTTTTTTAATTTCGATTTCGTTTTCGGGCAATTTGGATTAAAGGGTGAAAAAAGGTGTCAAAATAAGCTATTTACAACCCATCCAGCGTCTTCATATTAAAAAATATATCTTCGTAACATTAATAATCTCGTAGCAATAACCCATACGAAGAGAATGTATGTAAAAATTAATTTGTAATATGCGCAGTTGCCGAGAAAAAGTCAATTTTGCATGAGTCACTTTTCACGTTATTTTGGCTGTAAAAGAATCAATTATTATGTGATTTTCAATTTTCTTTCACCATTGGATGCCTAATGCCATAGTGGACAAGGTCAAACCATTCTACCTCATACGCTGCCACCGGAAATGACGTCATTTGCTCAAAACTTAATTTTTAGCATTAAAAAACAATATTTTATTCAAATGGGTCGTACTTGTTATTTTTTTTCAAATTATGATATTTGATTCTATTCATCAAATAGAATGGACCCATACGATCATACAGATATCACAAAACGGTTTCTAACTTGTACGGTTGTAGAGAAATGGGCGATTTTCCACATGTCACTTTTCGAGGATTTTGGTCTATAAAAGTGTCGGTTATTATTCGATTTTCATAAAATTTTCATCATATGATATCTTATGTCATTTATGATTTCATAGAACTAATTTAACATTTTCAGTATCACCGGAAGTAATTACATTTTGGCAAAAAACGTATTTTTAGCCTTCAAAACATATATTTTATTCAAATGAGTCTGTTTTGAAATCTTTTTCAAATTATGATATTTGATGCCAATCAACAAATAGAATGAACCCATACGATCATACAGATACCACAAAATAGTTTCTAACTTGTACGGTTGCAGAGAAATGGCCGATTTTCTACAAGTCACTTTTCAAGTTTTGGGGTCAATAAAAATGGCAATTATTATTCGATTTACATAAAATTTTCACTATATGATATCATATGCCATTTCTGATTTCATGAAACTAATTGAACCTTTTCAATATCACCGGAGTTACTGTAATTTTATCAGGATCAATTACATGTTACAAATGTATAAAATGAATTGATATTGCTGGATTTTTGTTGATTCTGTTTCCCTTTTATTTGATGTGTGCAATGTTTATGTGGAAATCTGTTTATCGGTGCCATTGGTTCAAGGGCAACATGTGGGAGCGAAAGTGACATAAGTTTAAAGTTAACGTGGCACAAGTGAAACCCGTCATTCCTGCATGCAGGTCTAGTTTCTTATTCATATTACTGGAACCATTTTATTTAGTTAACTGTTTGTTTTTCTCTTATATGTACTTTTCTTTACTGGCATATATCTTTTAATTTTGTACAGTGTATACGGACACAAGACCTGATCTGTGTGTAAATACATGTAGTCTGTGCGGTTTAGCCCCCCCCCCCCAAAAAAAAATTTGATTATTTCTTGGGAGTATTCTTAGCCGGCCACATCCTCAGCCCCTCCAAAAAATTCTGTACCCCCCCCCCCCCCAATTTTATGAGCTTGCGACGGGCCGGATTCTGTGGATATAAAAATCTGAAAAGCAGATTAGAAACCATTCTCCAATATTACTACACTATATAAATGATGTTATTATTATTATATACATTTTTCATTAAAGATACATTATATAAAATTTAGATAAAGAACTAGCCATTATTGCTATAATAGTTCAAAAGTAGATAATGTAAAATGAATAATTTGAAAATTTCATTCAAATTACTCTATTGCAAGCAAAGATATTAGCCTTTGAAGGTTTGACAGACATGTTCAACAATTTCAACCACTGTACTGTTTGATCAAAGCTAAATCTCGGTCCTCCATATTTGATTAAATCAAAGTATCGCTGAATCATTTTAATCTATTTAATATCGGAGAAATCTCATGCCATCGAGTGTTGTTGTTGAATACTGTATGAGGAAGTATATAAAATTGCATTCATTTCTTATTTTTTAGTACTGTATTTCTTTCTATAAAATAAATGTATACTTATTTGACATCTCTTATAATATGTCTTCATTGTTTTTTTTTTAAAAACAAGTATAATTGCATGTTCAGGGTTGTTAGGTGAATCATTATTAATAATATTCTGTTTTATCAGTGGGTGGTCTCAGATAGTATTATTTTTTTTGTTTTTTTCTCAATATTATATATAATTATTATACCGAACCAGTATTTCAATCATGCCAAAAACGTTTTCACCTGTATACTATATTTATATTTCTTTTGCATATTGTTGTATTGAAATAAAATGGAAAAAATACTTTTTCCAGGAAATATCACATTCATTGATACAATTTCGCTTTTGACCATATTTTTTCCGCAAATCAGGGGCTAGCCGTGTTCACGGTGTCAGCACAACATTTATCTGATGTTATTGTACCGTAATTCAGGCATATTTGCAGAAACATTCTCTCATACAAATGTAAACAAGCCAACGTGTCCCGTCTCGTAAAAGGTGTGTGTGTGAATTAGTTTTATTTAACGTCCGCTTCCACCGAGGTGATATCGCAGACAAAAGGTATTCCCTGGTCTATTTATGGCTATTGACCCCTGACCTAATGACGTTGATTGCTTTTATGGTTTCTGATTGGCTTAGAATATGATTTCTTCACCACATTATGGCTACACTTGACAAATATAGTCCGAGGCGTAATTCGAGTGTTAGTCTGATTGTACAAAACATCACAATAGAAATGTGTACTACAGTGACGACTTACTTGTTTACTTGTGCAGCAAAACGTCAGATTTTCGCCTGGAATTTGCTGAGACAAAATGAAACGATTTTCGTGGCTAAATCACAGCCTAATTGGAATATTTTAAAATAATACGATTTGTTGACCAGAATGAACATTGGGACATATTATTCAGTTACAACAAGAGTGTTATTGGGGCTTTAACGGCTTGTATCTGATATATATTATAGGTATTTTACCTGGTCAGACGCGATGTGGAGAACATTGTGATTATGGTACAGTAACTATGTTATTTCAAGATGATATTGGTGGTCTAGAGGTGTGTAATACAACAGGTAAATATATCCAGGCTACACCTGTACCAGGTGCTATCTGTGTTAATATTGGTGACTTGATGCAAAGATGGACGGCAGATGAATTAAAAGCCACGGTAAGTATAGACCATTCTACAACAATAGCATAATAGATAATGCAAAATGAATACATTGAAAATTTCATTCAAATAACTTTATTTTGAGCAAAGTTATGAGAGTTTGAATTTTCGATTGTCAATTACCGTTGCTATCGTAATACAAATGTCTCGATCATCCATTTTTGAATTAAATTATTGAATGGCAATTGTGTTTTAATCCATTTAAAATCACTGCCACCCGATGATCGATAGAGAGTTGATTTGGGATTGACATATAAATATTTGCCCAATTAATAATTTATTTAGAATTTAAAGTCAAACAGGGGCCTTCATTAATATAGACAAATGTGGCTCTTACGTAATGTATCTTTTATGTGAACCGGTCATTGACGGACATATTGCAACTTAGTTTATAGCAATACAGAGACAATGCTGGATCGATTGTGAAGTTGGTTGAATTACGAAAGACAAAGGACAAAGAAGCTCTTTCTGGAACAATCCACAACACTTCTCACATTCTGGATTAAAAACTAGAGGCTTTCGATCCCATGTCGTCAAACATTGATAAATCAATCAGAATTGACGGCTCTAGGGGTTTACCCACAGTTCCACTCAGAAAACGATGTAACAGACCGTTTTATTGGCTAATTCCTTACATTAATAAGAACGTCGGTTATATAACAAATCTTCAAGATCCTTGTGTAGTAAAGATATGTAAAACCAAATTTTGAACTATAACAAAACGAAACGAAATAGGATCGGTGTTGGTAGCCATAATTATTCCTTTTGTTATTCTTTTATTTTCAGAAACATCGCGTATTGATACCAGAAGATGAAGTCAAGAAGAACAAAGGGAGACAATCGATGGCTTTTTTTATTCACCCAGACGACGACTGTGTTATTAAATGCTTAGACGGATCTGATAAATACCAGCCCATAACAGCTCTAGATTATCTCAACTGGAGATTCAGTCTCACCTATTATTAATAGATGTTACCATAACGACCGATTACCTTAATTTGGGGTTAATTTTACCTTTGAATAGCTCAATATTAAATCAACTTATGATTCGTTGTACTTTTGCATAGTTTTATATCATCTCATGTTTATACGATTACTATTAATTTGAAAATATTATGCCGTCGATCCTCTAGGTCCACCCGTCCTTCCACAATTTGTTTGTAGGCAGCCTACAGGTACCAATTTTGATTCACAGATCTCACTTCCTTTCAATATTGGCATATATCGGACCACGCCTTCGCTGGTTATGGGCCCTGATTGTACGAAATATCACGTTTTTATCTTATGGTCACAATTTTCACTCGATTTTGATGACACTTAAAATGCATGTTTATAACCCAAAGATATTGGTTCTTGGAGATATTCGCGCATATCGGGTCGTAACTTTTTGAATAACGGCCCCTGATTGTTCGCAAAATCACGTTCGAAAAATTACTTTTTGTTTATCTTGTTCTCTGTCCATCTCTTGCAAAATGTGGCAGTCCCTGGTATACAAATTGTCTTCACTCATTTTGTACAACTGGAGATTTTGTCTCTTTTATAAATGAACATTTTATATAAATTTTCTTTATTCATTTTGTTCAACTCTAGATTATTTCACATTGGAGACGTCGTCTCTTTTATGAAATAAAATTTTATATAAATTGTCTTCACTGAGTTTGTACAACTCACATTAATCTTAACTGTAGATTTTTAAATAGCCGTTGACTATATGAAATATGTCATAAACTTGATTTTATAAACCAAATATACAAGCGGTGATTCAAACACTGGTTAGCCATACTCTGCTTTAAATGGTAAGTTAATTGGGATTCCCTCCCCCCCCACTTTGTCAGTGGTGCAAGACGAAAGGCCTGACAAAGAAAAACATATAGTCGTTTGGATAGTACGACAAACCGAGGTCCATGTACACTTTGGCGTTCCCGTAAAAGAACCATGACAGCTGGAATTCGAAATGAGAGAGTAGGCCTTAGCGCTACCATTCCCCAAGCTCTTAAATAGTGTGAGCCCGTTTCAACAACATTTTCCAGAACGTATTTGTGTGATTGGGGCTTAAGATCATAAGATCTGTCATTGGGGGAAAAACTGACGTGGCTTCGATTCTCCGCTTGTACGTGATTAAGAGTAGGGTTGCCTGTCCAACCTCGTGGATTTCCCCCGGGTCCTCCGGTGTGCTCTCACTGCTAAAAAACCCAACAAGCAAGCATAGTTCTGTAATACCTAGTTTGTGTCGAATGGACGGTACCTTCTCTCTCTCTCTCCCTCTCACTCTTTCTTTCCCTCTCGTTATTCAAAACTATGCTACGAATTTCCCTTCATATCGTTAAGTCGACATGTCCATTTTCACTTCAATCCCTCTAATAAATTTCCAACTTTACGGTGTACACCCTAAAGCGTTCGTACTGTCCTACTTTCGGGTTATGAAAAGGAGAGCTTTTATATGGCCACTATCAGCCACCATACGTATCAGTTAGATGAAGGTACGACTTAAATCAGGTCGAGAGATTTCTCCATTTAGTTCGTGACAGTTAAACTATCATGGCGACCACAATCCCTCTGATAGATTTCCAACATTACGGTCTACAAGTAGAAAATACACAAACAGTTTCTGATGAAGATTTAAAACAACTTGGTGAAGAAATTCATGAAGCTTTTCGTACGATAGGATTTTGTTACATCAAGAATCATGGGATTCCACAAGAAATGGTAAGTTATGTCTTTGGTAAATGAGCCGTGGCAGCAAAAGATCGGCTAGGATGAAAACTGGGCCCTGTTTCACGAAATTTTAACTTAATATAAAATCCAAATTTTAGCAGATACTTCAATTTTGATTGGCTAAGAACTAAAATCAATCTTATATTGTCCAATCAAATAACTAAAATATTCAGATCTTATCTTAGTTAAACCTAACTCGACTCACTGGGTCCGGAATTCAATTCTTCACCAAATGTCACAGACGGCAATACAGAGAGGGAGAGAGAGAGAGAGAGAAGAGAGAGAGAGAGAGAGAGGGAGAGAAATGGGGTTTAACGTCCACTCAACACAAACTAGGTCACTAACATATGGTTTAATTTTATTTCACCCACGAGGTTGAGAAGGCACGCCTATCTCCATGCCACATACGCTCACACCAGGGCTCGAAACCACAGCCGCAAGCCAGAGGTGACCGGCCAGCTAGAGGTCGAAGCGCGGCACTCTAGACCACTAGGCCATTCCAACCCCACGACGACAATACATTCAAGAATAAAAACAACAATAAACGGTAACAGTGCGTCATTTTTATCACTCGGAAAATATTAAATTTCTCATGACTTATTCCACGCTATAATGTATTTCGATTGATTAAGAATACACAATCGAAATACCACTGCTAGATATTCACCCGGTTTGATTTCAATCGATTTGATTCATAGCAAAACAATTGTGAGGATCGGGGCGGCGGTGGTAAATGTTGTTGTCTGTTAGGGACTGCTATACCGCTACATTTACCCCTAGGTACTTGATTAAACCCTCATTGGACGTTTATGATACTTTCTATGCCGATTTCAGGGGGGGGGGGGGCGAATGGTTAGAACGTGCGCTCTGTATCATAAGGCCTGTCATTGAGTGAAATGGCGTGGTTTCGAATCCCCGGTTGTACGTGACAAAGAGTAGGGTCGCCTGTCCAACCCCGTGGTCCAATTGTAAGCAGCTTCACCATCGAAATTGCCCGGACAGCCCCATTTCCCCAACAAAACACCGTAACCAATGACCGGGCGCTTAAGATCCTACAATTTGTAACTACCCAGACAATATGCCGATCCAAAATCTACCCTCCACCCTCCTAGACCCCGCCCTATCTACCGTCAAAGTCTTGTTATAATCATTTCCTCTCGTTATTGAAACCCGAGCTTGGTCATTCCCTACCGCGCGCCATAGTTATTATTTGTTTAACTGCATAAAATAACATATGATATGCATGTCAAAGATATATGCTTCATAATTTAAACAGATAAAACGTTATTAGTATTCAATTCACAAACGTTATTTGGAAAGTTCAAGGTGAATCTACTGAGGTCCTGAGCACACATAATATAGGCGTGCACGTAAAAGTTACCGTGACTGTTGTAATTCGATATGGTACACTCTATGGTGTGTGCTCGTCTTCATGAGAAAGAGACAGGGGAAGAGAGAGGCGGAGAGAGAGAAAGAGACAGGGGGGGGAGAGAGACGGAGAGAGAGAAAGAGACAGGGAGAGAGAGACGGCGAGAGAAAGAGACAGGGAGAGGGAGAGAGACGAGGAGAGAGGAAGAGACAGGGAGAGGGAGAGAGACGGAGAGAGAGAAAGAGGCAAGGAGAGGGAGAGAGACGGGGGAGAGAATGAAATGAGGTATAACGTCCAGTCGACACCAATTAGGTCATTTCGATTCATATGGCTCAATTCTATATAATTAATTCGCTTGCGCGCAATGGTCTTTTTCAGTGTGGGGAAAAGTGGGGACCCAGAGAAACTACACGAGGTTAGCCAGGCGACCCTACTCCTTGTCATGTAGAACCGACATGGTGTATGGTCGTTTTCATGAGAGAGAGAGAGAGAGAGAGAGAGAGAGAGAGTAGGTATTTCAGAACTAATGAGTGAAAGAAAGAACGTGAGAGAAAGAAAGAAAGAGAGAGAGTAGGTATTTCAGAACCATTTCCTTTTACTTTACAGATTGACAAAATGTTTAAAATATCGAAAGAATTTTTCGATTTTCCTGTTGACATCAAAAGCAAGTTTGAACGACCCGTCAACTCGGATCATGGTTGGATCTCAACAGGCAGAGAAAAGTAAGTAATGTTAATGCATGTATGGAAGCCCATTGTCGGGAAGACGAGAGTGAGAGTGCGAGAACGCGTGGGAACAGAGCGAGGATGAGCGGGAATATTAGTAGATTATTGAGGTTTGAGTAGATTGTACTGGGGGTGGTAATCTGTGAACATGCGAACCAACTGCACTTCCGGGTGAGGAAGCGAGAAGGCGAGATTATGAAATGACCGCAATACGCTTCCATAATTTAGGAGTCGTCATTGTAGCTTAGTAGCTATGATCTCCCAGTCACAGTAAGACTTTGGCTTACTCTTCGTGGGAAAAAGCTTATTGAAATTTTCCGGCAGGAACCCTTGCGCGCAGGCATTCGAAACAAATCGCATAGCACTCTGGACGTTAACCCCCACATTCTCTCTCTCTCCCTCCCCCTCTCTCTCCCATTCTGGTATAAAAGTTAGCATGGTATTGATATTTAAAAAATCAATGTTTACAGGATCAATGCGAATCGACCTGGGGATTATAAAGAAGCCTTCAATTGTGTTCCTCCTGCTGATGGCGTGAGTTTATTTCTTTAGCGTATCATATAATTATTGGTCAATTTAAATAATAATGGTATAACACCTGATGCCACTTCTTGTATTTTAACAAACATAATGTTTGCGCTCTATATCGTAAACATGGTGTCGTTAAATAGACGAATTGTGATTTAGATCCCCGTTGTGTGTACGGCCCGTGACACTAGGGTGAAACTTATCTGGCCAGGACTTTCACGCTGAATATAAGACTGCAAAAATCAGTTCACACTGGAACACTGTTTATGTTGTCACTAAGTTTATATATCGAATACAACATCCATAATACAAAGGTTACAATACAGCAAACTACTGCATCTATGACAGACCTTTAGGACTTGAGTTTAAGAACCTTTATCTAAGATCAAAGCCCTTTTATTAATCAAGGGAAGTAACTCAATTAATACAAAGAACCCAAGAAGGCTTCAGACCACTATTCCTTAATAACAATACGAATGGGTAGGTTTATTAAAGGAGTATAAATTATGACACAACAAATTAAATAGCAAATTAACAGACGGAAGCAATCCAAAGACACCATTAGTGGGACCCGAGAAACCTAATGAGATATAGAAATTACTAACTGCTGTATTTCAAACTTACTTCTTTTTTAATAGGTCTGGCCAGACGCAGATTTACCACAGATGAAGAAAATATTTTTGGAATTTTTTGAGATTTGCAAGAAAATGGCGTTTAGAATTCTAGAAGTTCTTGGTGTTGGACTGAAGCTTGAGGTATTGACTGTGGATTATTACGGATTAATATTATTCCAACAATAAAATATATATATATTGCCTAAAGTTTTAACTCAATCTGATCAAAACACAGGTTCTATTTCGTTTCGTTATATTATAGTTCACAATTTCGTGTTACTTATCTTCACATAACTGGCGTTCTAGATGGTGTAAAGAATTAGCAAATGAAGGTCTGCGCAGAACTTTGGGTAAACCCCAGGAAACGTCAACGCTGATTCATAATCAAAAGCAGTACAACCGGTCAGATCTTCGGAGAACGCTAGATCGGAGACGGTCCTACGCAAATTATGACGTCATATGTGAATTGCGGGTTAGGGTAAGGGTTAGGATTGGCCAAGGGTTAGGGTTAGGGCTAGCCCTGTTTACATCTCGGGAATTTGACGAAAACTACAGGTCCTAGGCCTTACCCTAACCCTAACCCACAATCTATATATGACGTCATATGTGCTAAAATGCGTAGGACCGTCTTCGATCTAGTGTCCTCCCAGATGTTCATGTAGTGTAGGTCATCGAAAGTATAAAAAAAACGAAACGAAATATAGATGTGTATTTTAATCAGCTTGGTTCTGACTCAATAGTATACATTATGATAACGCCGTTTCTAGAACATCCAAGGGAGAAACCACTCACTTAGTCATATTGGGTCTGCGTCGGTGAGTAATTCCGTGAGGATAAGGACTGTAAGAAACCCCTTTCAGTTCTTATGTAAGTTGCTTGATGTTGATGCTTATGTCTGTTGCCTTCAACCCGTCCACTGGTTGGGGGCTCCAAGCCTTACATTAATAGTCCACGAGTGTCATACACAACTTATTTTAATACCTTTATCTTTTTGGGTCATGTTTAGGAGCAGAACCAGAGGCGGATTACCCTATAGGCAGCGTAGGCAGCTGCCTAGGGCCCACGAAAAAATAGGGTCCGTAAAATTTTTAAGAATGTTTTAAATTTGATGTTTTACATTGTTTAGTTAATTGAACTACGCTTCCGACGAACCTCATTCGGTTGTGTTGGCCGTTCAGTATGAGTCACACACGGCCAGAGATTCCACAGCGGTCAAGGTGAGCTTCAGAGTGACCGACCACTCCCGCTGGGAGACTTGTCGCTCGCTTGCCTGGTACCTGGTCTCGCATTCATTTTAAAAAGAGTTTTTGCGATAATCTCCTGTAATTACGCGAATGCCGTGCCATTTCAACGTAGGCCAGTTCGTCGCTGATATGACCCAAATTCAAATGTGTGGATGGGAGAAGGGAGAACAGAAAAAAAGCCATTAAGCTGAAATGTTGAAAATAGCGACTAAAAAAACCCCACAGGATCACTTCTCAGTCGATGTAAACACAAATGATATCATCGACCTAACAGGAGGAAACGATTTCTAAAACCAGTTCCGCAAGGGGCCCAGTTGGTCGAGCTGCCTAGGGCCCACCAGAGTCTTGATCCGCCTCTGAGCAGAACAGTAGGATGTTACACCCCATTTCATTTCATTTTATCTGTTATTGCTACAGGATCCACATTTTCTCAGACAATGTCACCAGGATATCGGGAATAAAAACCAGACGACGCTAAGATCGTTGATGTATCCACCATTACCCACAGACGGAAGTAAGTAGATAGAGTTATTCCCCTTAATTTAATACTTGTCAACACCTAGGAGGCCGCCATTTTCTCCGGTATGACCCAGTGGTTAAGCTGTTGAGTCGCTAACCTGGAAGTTCCGTGTTCGATGCCTTCATTGGCCGGGAGAGTTCATCGGGGTTTTCTGCCGTCCCCTCCCCTTTGAAATTGGTGCAGGGTCGAGGGCCGAGAAGCCCAGTGGTTATGCTGTTGACTCGTAACCTGGAGGTCCCGTTTCGACCCCTGCATTGGTCGGGATAGCTCCCACCGTGGTTCCTCCTTGTTGTTGGTGTAGGGCCATGGGCCCGGCAAGGGAAACCGTAGAGTCCATTGGCAGGTGGAATTCGAAGTAAGAGCAGTCTGATGTAAGAGCAGTCCGAATCCGCGGTGGTTGTGCGGGGCAGCTCTGCACTCTCTTTACTGTTGTCATTCTCACCTGACATTAGTACTATATTATAGGTATTTTACCTGGTCAGACGCGATGTGGAGAACATTCTGATTATGGTACAGTAACTATGTTATTTCAAGATGATATTGGTGGTCTAGAGGTGTGTAATACAGCAGGTAAATATATCCAGGCTACACCTGTACCAGGTGCTATCTGTGTTAATATTGGTGACTTGATGCAAAGATGGACGGCAGATAAATTAAAAGCCACGGTAAGTATAGATACTATATATATATAACATGTTGATAAATATAGTAACCAATGGTAACAAATCAAAATGAAATGAAATAATGAATAGAATTCCAATATGGCGGCTACTGTTATGGTTATTTAACAGTGTATAAAGCAGTAAAATACTCAGATACAAATGAAATCCAATGTGGCGGCTGTTGTAAGCAATAGGTGTTATTAGCGTATGAATTCTGTTTTTGTCCGAAATGCAGTAGAACAAGCATAGGTTATTTTGGTGTCCACTTTGGATTCCAAGATGACGGCCATTAGGTCGCGTTATTTTTAGGATTTAGTTTTTCTATGATCCTTAGGCATCATACAACTCGCGGACAAAGTTTGATGATTTACCCAAGAAATGAACGAGTCTAGTAAAAATCAGCCTCTAGTCGCTGTAATACATTTCTTATTCTATTTTTTTCAAGATCCTTGTGAACTATATAAAAAGAAACGAAATCGGATCTGTGTTGGTAGCCATAATTATCCATTTTGGTTACACTTTTATTTTCAGAAACATCGCGTATTGATACCAGAAGATGAAGTTCGGAAAAACAAAGGAAGGCAATCCATAGCTTTCTTTATTCACGCAGACGACGATTGTGTTATTAAATGTTTAGACGGATCTGATAAATATCAGCCAATAACAGCTCTAGATTATCTCAACTGGAGATTCAGTCTCACTTTTTAATAGCCCTCGATTATCTCAAATGAAGACTTAATCCTACTTTCAAATGATACTAGATGTAGATTATCTCAACTGGAGATTTAGTCTCACTTTCAAATGGTACTAGATTATCTCAACTGGAGACTAAGTCTCACTTTAAAATACCACTAGATTATCTCAACAGGAAACCATGTCTCACTTTTACATACCGCTAGATTATCTCAACAGCAGGAGACCATGTCTCACTTTTACATACCACTAGAATATTTCAATAGAAGGAGACCATGTCTCACTTTTACATACCACTATATTATTTCAATAGAAGGAGACTAAGTCTCACTTTTAAATAATGCTAGAATTACCCAGCTGAAGACCAAGTTTCACTTTTTAATACCACTAGATTATTTAAACTGAGGATTTAGTCTTACTTTTTAATTTCCCTGGATGTTTATTCTCACCTTTTGATATAATACCAGATTATCCCAATAATTGTAAATTGTAAATAAATCATCGCACGTGGTTAATTTGGTTTCATTTCTAAATAACTCCATTTTATCTCAGCTGCGGATTTAGCTCCACATAGACAGCTGAATATTACTACAGTTTGGGTGGGGATTAATTCTTACGTAAAATTGTTCTAGGTTTGTTAGGAGTGAGAATGTGGGGGTAGGAGCAAGGGGTAGGCAAGCGAAGAATGGGTGCGTGGGGCGGGACAAGTGTGGGGAGCGTGGGGTGGGGGCAAGGAGAATGGGGATCGAACATTAAAAACAATATAACTGGACGGGTTGCTGCACTTGAAAGTAATTTGCTCCAAATATCCAGGTGTGTATCACCTGCTTGGTTATTTGGATGTGCGGAAAGCCCAGGCTCTAGATACAAGTTTCTCTGTCGGCTGGAATTCTAAGAAAAGAAGAAGAAGGCGTCTTTGTCTGGGTGACCGGTGGGGGGGGGGGCAAGGGAAGAACAGATTATTACTAGAAATAGAAGGACTACATTTGTCCATATAGCTGATTATTATTATGCCCTTGTTCTCCATGTAGGGGCTTAGAGAGTATAAATACCTCGATGTATAATAATATATAGAGAGAAGTTATGGGGTTTGGCGTCCACTCGTCACAGCTAGGTTATTTCGGAACTAAATGGTTCAATTTTATGTCGTAAATTCGCTTGTATATAGGGATTTGTAACAGTGAGAGGAAGCAGGAGAACCGGAAGAAAACCATGAGGTTGGACCGGTAACCCTACTGTTTGTCATGTACCACCGGAGAATCCTAACCCAGCCACGTGACTCATTGACGGGCCTTAATAAGCAGGCGCGGATCCAGAGGGGGGGGGGGGGGGTCCAGGGGGTCCGGACCCACCCACCCCCCCTGCTCAGACTTGAAAATTTTTTATGCGATTTTATTGGCGACTTTTAGATCTGTAATTTTGGAATTTACCTTCCGGAAATACGTCAGAATGCAACAAATTGAATCTAATTTACCAATTTTTTTCTGGGGGAGGGCCCCCAAACACCGCGTTAATTGGTTGAGGGCCTTTTATCAAACCTAAACCCCCCTTGCAAAATATCCTGGATCCGCGCCTGCTTAAGATCTAACTTGCGCGTGTTAAATCATGTGACCACTCAAACTCGTGTGCATAAATATTCACTGGTAAGGGCTTGCAAAATATCCTGGATCCGCGCCTGCTTAAGATCTAACTTGCGCGTGTTAAATCATGTGACCACTCAAACTCGTGTGCATGAATATTCACTGGTAAGGGCTTTACCTGTGGGTGAATTTCACCTTGGGCGCTTCCCTGCCAAGACATATTGTCTTACCCAAATAAAGCTGCGTCAAACCTATTTTTGTGGCTTCTTCTGTCGAGATCGATGGATCGAGTGAGAGAGAGCTGGAGAGAGAGAGAGAGAGAGAGAGAGAGAGAGAGTAACGTCCACTCGACACAAACAATGTCATTAGGGTACTAGTGCTTGCACGTAGAGACGTAGGAAATAGAAACCACGCCAGTAGACTCAGTGGAAGACCTTATTACACAGCGCGCACTTGCTAACCATTCGGCAATCCAACCTCCCCTTCTAAGGAAACATTTGTTTACGATATTACCCTTGGTGGAAGTGGACGCAAAACATCAAGAACGAACGAACTAGGGTGATATATTTAACTAATACTTCGCTTAAAGTTTAATGTGAGAAAGAAAGAAAAATCGATTTTAACGTCCACTCAACACAAACTATAGGCATTTCGGGACTAACATATGGTTTAATTCTATTTCAATAATTCGCTTGCGCGTAGGGGTCTTTAGCAGTGGGGGGAAACCGGAGCGCCCGGAAGAAACCCACGAGGTTGAGAAGGCGCCCCTATCTCCATGCCACATACGGTCACACCAGGGCTCGAAACCACAGCCGCAAGCCAGAGGTGATCGGCCAGCTAGAGGCCGAAGCGCGGCACTCTAGACCACTAGGCCATACCAACCCCCCCCCCCCCAAAGTTTAATGTACTGTTATCTATTTATTTAATGTTCATATTATTATTATGCTAAATAGACAAAGTCATATATATCATATTCATTTAATTCTTATCTATATTTTATCCTAAGGGCACATCTCATCACGTGCTCGATATATTATGTTTATTTAAATCTTATATACTCTACATTTTATCTTATGCGCACATCTAACCACGTGCTAAATACATTATATTTACTCTATATTTTATCTCACATATATGTTAATGTATATCAGTAATACACTATTATAGGAATTTAATATTACGCAAGCTCATCGTATAAAGTTTCCTCGAAATCTGTGTTAGGTGACTCTTTTTTCAAAATTGGCTATTTCTCGGCAACCCAACAAGCTAGGAATTGATGCTCGACAATTATATGACCGCAAACATTGACGAGATTTGTGGATTTAAAATCCACGTCCAAATTTTAACAATTTAACAAATAATACTCATTTGAAAAAAAAAGTATTCTATTGAGTGTTAAAATACAGTTGTATTTTGGTTTGGTTTTTTTTTTTTTTTTGTTTTGGACAAAATGACGCCAACTCCGGTAACATCGAGGACGGTGAAACAAAGGTGATAAGTAAGAAACATGACATTACGGCAACATGTTTACTATGCCGTATCGACACCCGGAAACGGTAATGCTGCTGTGTTATGAAAAGAGTGAATTTTGACATGGCCACTATCAGCCACCATACGTATCAGTAAGATGAAGGTACAACTTAAATCAGGTCGAGAGATTTCTCCATTTACTTCGTGACAGTTAAACTATCATGGCGACCACAATCCCTCTGATAGATTTCAAACATTACGGTCTCCATGTAGAAAATACAGAAACAGTTTCTGATGAAGATTTAAAACAACTTGGAGAGGAATTTCACGAAGTTTTTCGTACGATAGGATTTTGTTACATCAAGAATCACGGTATTCCTCAAGAACTGGTAAGTTATGTCGTTGGTAAGTCGGTCCTATGGCATTAGAGGATCGGGTCGTGTGGTAGTTGATTTAGATTCAATTGTTTACAGAATGACATAATAAATTAAAGGCACGGTATGCCTGATTAAGGGGCGAGTATAAAGTATCAGACGAAATTCTGCTTTAATCCGCCATCTTAAGTTACTTGCCACTGTCTGTGTCAACCCGTTACAAACTCCAATCAGCATTTGTCCAATCGGGGCAGAAGAGTAGGACGTTATACCCCATTTCATTTCCTCTACAATTTGTCATCGCTATTTATGTCAGGCAACAACTACAAATTGTTCATTCCGTAAACCTCGAGCACGACAACTTTCGCTCCTCCCTATTTTGGTTAAATTGAAACAGCTATGACATTTATCAATCGTCCTACATTCTGCATTATGAGAGACGCGGTTGTTCAGTGAGTAAGACGCTGGCTTGCTAACCAGGGTGTCTCGGATACACTCCCGGTAGTGGCAGAGAAACTTCATCGAAATGTTTCGGCGTGGTTTCCTCTTGTCAGTGGTGTCTCACAAGAGAAATCGAGGTCCCGTGTAATCATTAGCGTGCACGTAAATAACCTGTGATAGATGGAGTTCAAATTAATAGTAGACTGCGGTGCATCACGGGTCTTATGTAAATAAAAACCTTCTTCCAAATAGACTTACTGTATTTCGGTTCTTCTAATTATACAGTTGATAGAATGCTGATACGGCTCTGTTTTTTTATGAGGGTTGGGATGGCCTAGTGGTCTAGAGTGCCACGCTTCGACCTCTAGCTGGCCGGTCACCTCTGGCTTGCGGCTGCGGTTTCGATCCCTGGTGTGAGCGTATGTGGCATGGAGATAGGGGCGCCTTCTCAACCTCGTGGTTTTCCTCCGAGCAATCCGGTTTCCTCCCTCTGCTAAAGACCCCTACGCGCAAGCGAATTATTGAAATAAAATTAAACCATACGTTAGTCCCGAAATGACCTAGTTTTTTTCTCGAGTGGACGTTAAACCCCATTTCTCTCTCTCTCTGTTTTTTTTAATATATATTCCCAACTGTTCGGTGGGGCTAGATCTATTTCTTAAGGCCAACTCAATATTTCGTCAGGGTCGCTGAGATGTAATTAAGGTTAGGCTACAGCTTTGTTTACGTCTTTTGACCTTTGACCAAATTTGAAGTTGGTCTTATGAAATAGACCTGACTGTGCCCTAATCTTTATTATTTATTTAACTATACTATATTAATATACCCACCCCTTTCCTCCCAGGATCCATTCATTTGATTTAATATTGATTTTTTTATTATTTCTTGGAAGGTATGTGCAGTTTCTGTCGTACGCAAGTTTGGTTGTCTCCGCGTTTTGTTTGCTTGTAGTGCGACCCCCTGCACTTAAAATTCCTTAGCCATAGTATGCATGTCAAGGCTGACCATGGGTAGGATTTGTGCACTGTATATGTAGGTATCTATTTATGTTATGTACTTGTTTAACCTATTTGAACTTATTTTGACGGTGCTGTAAGACGCCCCCCCCCATATCTGCCCAAATGCCTTACTCCTAAATATACAAATAAGTGTGGATAAACTTGATTCAATTACGTTAGGAAAAAAAACCTTAATAGCATTCCTTACATAAATATTACTTCAGTTGTTCCAGAATGTTCAAGGTCAGCCCACCTCCCAAGTGACTGCCCCACATTATTTAAGTAGAAAAAAAAAACCTAATAGCATTCCATACATCAACATTATTTCACCTCGCGCATGATTTCTCCGCCAGCCTTGATGGGGATAGGCTACTAATTCAAACCTAATTTTTTTTTTCTTAAAAAAACCTTTTATTTTATAGATTGACAAAATGCTTAAAATATCGAAGGAATTTTTTGATTTACCTGTTGAAGCCAAAAGTAAATTTGAACGACCCCTCAACTCGGATCATGGCTGGATTCCAACAATTAGAGACAGGTAGATAATGTTTAATTCAAAGAAACCCGTAAAGAAACCGGCTTAGTAATGTTGATCGAGGCCAAAATTTCAATCACTTAATTCTCAGTTCATAATGGATCAATCTGACTGAAATTTTCAGCAAATTCCCTTTACATTATCTAATTTTTAACTATAAAAGTGAGAACTGCCAACTCGTTATCTAATCTCTGTATCTTTTATTTAATAATCTTCTCGTTTTACAGAAAAGATGCTGATCAGCCAGGTGCAGCAGAAGTTATAAAAGAATCTTTTAATTGCGTTCCTCCTGTTGATGGCGTGAGTTTATTTCTTTAACATATCGCATAATTATTGTTCCGTTAAAATAGCACCTGATAACACTTATGGTATTGAGCAATCCACTTAGCTAACATATCTTTAATATACATTCGGTGAGTTGGTGGCCGAGTTGTTTAACGCGCGCGCGCTTTAGATCTCAAAGTCTGTGGTGCGGTTTCGATTCCAGACTTGTGCTGACAGGAAGTAGGATGGTCACCTGTCCGATCCTGCGGGCTTTTGCCTGGTGCTCCCACCGCTAAAGACCTTAAGGTGTAAGCGAATTATTGAAATAAAATGTGAAGCACATGTTAGCCCTGAAACGGCCTAATTTGTATAGATTGGTCGTTAAACTCACATTGCTCATCAATGTACCTTCTGAATCATTTCATATAGTTTCCAAACTCAACGACTAGATAGCAGTGCATGTCAGATCCCCGTCCAGGTTACCAAGCCAGTGCCTTTCTCGCCGCGCCAACGCGTCTCACTCAATACCTTAAAGGGACAATAACATTCTTGCTGGCTTGGTAGCTCCAGAAAATAAATAATACCCTTATTCTAAGTACTAGATGTTTAAGTGTCCTACCTGTTGTGTAAATTATCCATTACAACCTATTTTACTTGTCCAGAGGGTTCGAAAATATTTTAAAATCCAAGTCACATTTGAAAAGGTTTACGTTAGACTTTTCAAATCAATTGGTTGAATTTTTCCAATTTTTCAAAATAGGTGTGTTAAGATGAAATTTATATCATTATTTAATTGGAATATTGTAAAATAATACGATTTGTTGACCAGAATGAATATTGGGACATATTATTCAGTTACAACAAGAGTGTTATTGGGGCTTTAGGCTTTAAGAGAACCGTGAAGAAGTATTTATATCTTAATACTGTACCTCTTATTTGAATGTAAGTGAGGAAGACGCTGACTTGGGGGTCGCAGGTTCGCTCACTGTGTTGGCCGAGAAAGTTCATCATGATTTTCCGGCCTGGTTTCCCCCCCGTTAGTGATGCCAGGACGGAGTGACCTGACAAGTACAGCTGTATAGTCGTTCGGATGGTACGAAACCCGAGGTCCCGTGTACACACCGGCATGTACGTAAAAAGATCCCTTGATAATTCGAATTCGATATATATTATTAGTCTATAGCACTGCTATCCGGACAAAATTTCCGTCATAGCACATTGTGTGGCGTATGCCCCTCTTCATTAGCCCTGTCGGTACAGAATAGTAGGACGTTAAACCCCATTTTATTTCATTTTCATTTATTTGAATGTGCTTTTTTTTCGACAGGCCTGGCCAGATTCAGACTTACCACAGATGAAGAAAATATTCTATGAGTTTATCGAGGTGTGCAAGAAAATGGCGTTTAGAATTCTAGACGTTCTTAGTGTTGGACTGAAACTGGAGGTATTTGTTATTATAGACATACACAGCAAACAATATGAATATTACAATAGGATGGTGGAGTAGGGGGTGGGGTGGCAACGGCAGTGTGAGGGTTGGCGGGGGGGGGGGGGGGGTGTAATATCGTTAGATATGTATTTAGTTAGATGAAGATCAATGGCTGGTCGTTCTTGTTGTAGCTCAAAACTAGATAATGGAAGTTAAAAATATTACTGACGTGAAGTTAAAAATATTACTGACGTTACTTTCATTTGAGCGAAGATATGAGAGTTTGAAGTTTTGTCAATATACATGTAATCTCGATTATCACTTACCATTGCTGCGATAATAAACAAAGTCTTGATATCCAATTTTACATTTAAGGTACACCATGCTATATTTGGAAATTCTCTGCAGTATATTGCGTTTAGAAAAAGTCTGAATATCTATTCGGTTATTTTCAGAACAAAAAACGTCTATTAAGTGGCATTAATATTAGTAGCGTCGAGTGGTAAATTGATAACAAAATTCTTTCTCTTCTTGCTACAGGGTCGAGATTTTCTCAGACAATGCCACCAGGATATCGGAAATAAAAACCAGACGACCGTACGATCGGTGAGGTATCCACCATTACCCACAGACGGAAGTAAGTAGATGTCGCTGATGGACTTTGAATATGTTGTTAAAGCTGGCGGATCTTTTAAAGGAATATTAGTCCAAATATAATTCAATTCCATAAATTAAACAGAAAATATAAGCAGGGATCGAACACCTGACCTCCAGGCTAACGAGCCAGCGTATTACCCATTTAGCCACCCTGACCTGACCCCCCTGCTATGGACAAACGTTGTGGAAAAATCTTAAAGCGCCATCATTGAAGATTAGTTACAGAGCTGACATGCCTCGCGAAAAAAATTAAAAATAGATAATGTAACGGTTATGTGCTGAAAATTTCAGTCAGGAAAAATCTTATTTTAAAATCACTGTTCCCTCGATTGCTATTTTACTACTGTCATGCATGATAATGAACAAAGTCTCGATTATCCATTTTTACGGTTATTCATCAACTGTCTTCGAACAGCAGATCGAATTGAAACCAAATGGAACTCGGACACATAAAACGACATCGAGGTTTAAATATAGTCTTTTCATGTTAAAAATGTTTAATTAATAGTTTATATAATATTTCAGGCCTAAAGAAAGACCTGCAATAGGCAGATTTACCTCTTGCACACTGCTTGTTTAATATCTCTGTGTTTGAATGGAACGAAGACTTGGTCTCCCTCTCCATCGACAACCGTACTCCAACACATTCGCCCCAACTGTAAATCAGTCCCGTCTTAATACACGGGCACGTTGGAGTGTTGCGAAGGGGGGGGGGGGGGCGTCCCCGGACATAGGAGCCCAACCTTGGCTGTATAGCAGGTTTTTTGATTTAATATATGAACACAGATATTGTTTTTAAGTTTCTACACGTTAACATAATGTTATGTTTAATTTTTGTTTACCGTTTAAAGCCTTATTCCCACGAGGGGTTGTGTATGTCGGGAGCTCCCTGCTGTGAATTTTCTATTATTTTCACTTGATATTAATAATTACGATATTATAGGTATTTTACCCGGTCAGACGCCATGTGGAGAACATTGTGATTAGTAGTAATACTATATTACAGGTATTTTACCTGGTCAGACGAGATGTGGAGAACATTGTGATTATGGTACAGTAACTATGTTATTTCAAGATGATATTGGTGGTCTAGAGGTGTGTAATACAACAGGTAAATATATCCAGGCTACACCTGTACCAGGTGCTATCTGTGTTAATATTGGTGAATTGATGCAAAGATGGACGGCAGATAAATTAAAAGCCACGGTAAGTATAGACATGATATATGTATATACCCCTACAATAACGTAACATGTGGCAATAATATAACCAATACTACCAGATCACGTTATAATAACCACGAGTTACAGATCACAACACAATAACCAATAGTAACAGATCACAATACAATCACCAATAGTAACAGATCACAATACAATAACCAATAATAGAGCATCATAATATAACCAATAGTAACAGAACACCATAAT
Source organism: Patella caerulea (assembly GCA_036850965.1). Taxonomy (NCBI): domain Eukaryota; kingdom Metazoa; phylum Mollusca; class Gastropoda; family Patellidae; genus Patella; species Patella caerulea. The sequence continues at coordinate 30,569,046 of JAZGQO010000015.1, read as the reverse complement.
ACAATAACGAATAGTAACCGAGCATCATAATATAACCAATCCCAATAAAATAACTATATTATGATCTGTATAAAGTTTGCAAATTTTGATCCCTAAAAATCCAATTTGATGGAAAATGAATGTATATAAACTGATTTACACTAGCCGAGAAAGTGCATCCAGATTTTTCTGCGTGGTTTCACCTTATCAGTGGTGCCGGGCGGAGGGCCGGACAATGACAGCTGTCTAGTCGTTCGGATGGGACGAAAAACCGAGGTCCCGTGTACACATTAGCGTGCACGCAAAAGATCACTGTATTGCGTATGTCCGTCTTCATTGGTCCAGTTCGGAGCATTACAGCCTGACGTTGAACCCCATTTCATTTCAGTCACGTGGTCTACGCAAGAAGTGAACGATTCTAGAGGAAATCAGTCTTTAGTCACCCAATCTAATTAAAATATAGATCTATATTTCGTTTCGTTTTTTATACTTTCGATGGCCTACACTCATGTAGATCTAACAAGTTATAGTGGGAGCTCACGTTCTATGGCGTCAGGTATCAAGCATGAGACATTTGACCCAGTAACGTTAGTCATTCGATTAACCAATTAGCGACCGCCACGCTTTTTAAAATCTATTTTTGTTTTGTTTTGATTTCTATCCGCTGGTAATATCTACCCACAGTTCCATGCATGAAAAGGTCAAACGGTCGGTTCGACAGACCATTTGATTGGCTGACCCCTCATTTCAGGCAGAACACAAGACAAATAACAAGTCCTCCAGATACAAGAGTAGTGAAGACAAGTAAAAACAAAATTTTGAACTATAAAAAACGAAACGAAATTGGATCTGTGTTTTAATCAGATTGTTAGTCACCATCTCGATTTTCCGGTGTGATTTCCCCTTGTCATAAGGACAGCTGCCTAGTCGTTCGAATGGGACGAAAAACCGAGGTCCCGTGTACACATTGGAGTATACGTAAAAGATCCCTTGGCAGTTGGAATTCGATATAAGAGTAGGCCGTAGCGCCGCTGCCCGGGCAAAATTTCCCTCATGGCACACTGTATGGCGTATGCCCGTCTTCCATTAGCCCCTGATAGGTGCAAAAGATTAGGACGTTTAACCCCATTTCATTTTATTTCTTTAGTCACTCTTCTACATTTCTTATTATATTTTCAGAAACATCGCGTATTAATACCAGAAGCCGAAGCCGGAGTCAGGAATAACCAAGGGAGACAATTAATGGCGTTTTTTATTCACCCAGACGACGACTGTGTTATTAAATGTTTAGACGGGTCTGATAAATATCAGCCTATGACAGCTCTAGATTATCTCAAATGGAGGTTTAGTCAAACAGACATTTGGCTTCACGTGTAGACAGCCTTCTGTATAATAAATAACTCAAGATTATCTCCACTGGAGGTTTCGTCACACAGATATTTGACGTTACGTGTAAATAGCCCCACTTTTAATAAATAAGTCTGGATTATCTTAAATGGAGATTTAGTCAGACGGACATTAAACTTTACGTGTAAATAATCCCACTTATGATAAAAAAAAAGCCCTGGAGTATCTCAAATGGAGGTTTCCTCCCTCTCTCTCTCTCTCTCTCTCTCTCTCTCTCTCCTGTCAAATGTGTTATTTGGTGATGAAGTAGAGTAATTTGTTCATGGATGAGATTTGCTGAGGCGAGGTTCACAACTAATGTCTTTGTCAAGTACTCACCGGAAGCTGATTTATTGCTTCTGGAGAGTGTGGGTTGTTGCTTTTATGCAGCCAGCCACTGCATTTCGATCAACCAAACAAGCCAAGATGCTTGTGTCGTAACTAATTGCGCATCCGATAATAGGGTCATAAACGCAAGTGCAGGTATACATATCTAGTTTTGTTTTTATTTTCTTGTTAATAACCTTTGACCCTAATTCTATTTTAAAATTTGGCTTCGATTTCCACGCCTAAATGAGTTTTAAAGTGGGTTTCTGCAGAGCAATCATTGTGTCGGAAGTGAGATTTTCACCCCAGTCAACAAAAAATCCTCGTAGCAAAAAATCTAAACGGTCAACCCCTTACACAATTATGATGAGGAGATTACTAAATGTGGGCCTCTATGTGCCCATAAAGATTTGAATCAACGGAATGTTGGGCAAAAAGCAACAGCCTGTGATGTTACAGCCATTTAACATTGAAATTTATGGACAAATAATTGCTAGTCTGAGCCCATTTACAATAATTGAAGTTACCTCCCCTTAGTTGTTTGAATGACGGACTGATTAATAATTATCAAACATTAATAAATCTAATACCAGGGCCTTAGCTGTTTCACAAAAAAAAGGGAAAAATCACTTAAAGATACATCATGGGAGATTAGATAACGAGTTGGTAGTTCTCACTATAATAGGCTAGCTAAAAAGTAGATAATGTCAAGGCAATTTGATGAAAATTTCAGCTAAATAGATCAACTCATCCTTGGTATAATTATTAAATGGATAATCCAGACTATGCTTTTTTATCGTACCGAATTTAATATTGATAATCGAGGCTAGGCGGAAATTCCAATCGCTTCATTGTTCATAGTGGATCGCATCCTCGGTTTCCCCCAATGTTCTCATTCGGTTCTAATCCACTCACAGGCACTTGAATAGTTACTATAATGTAACGATAAATATAGCTGGTTATCGTTACAAGTGGTACAGTCTAAGACCGTTGACGCAAGTTCAAATAGGTTAAAACGCACAATTGTCATTACAGTTTGTATTAAAATAAGTAATCATATCATACATAATGAAGTCTTAACAACTAAAAGAGTTACCGAACAGTTTTTCTTTGTGGTTATGCGTTTTACATTTTCTTAGCGGTGTTCTTGTAATGTGCAGGCAGCCATGACACAGGTCAGTTGAAATCTCGCCAAATACCGCGACGCCTTAACTCCGCCCATCTTTTTCCATATAAGGCAATGCCTACGATACGCTAACCCAGCACAGATACTATAAGAGAATCTCGGCTGAAATGTCAAAGACGCCAATTACATCCTTTTTTTGAACAATAAAATCCATTATCAGTTTTTGTCCAGGTTTGAGCGACAAATTTATGCCCAACCTCCCCAACACGCAGTCTATTATTGTTTCTGACATATTTTCCCACGCTAAGGTCATTAGCATATAATTACGGTCATATGCCATGTATGGAAGGGGCGTATGATCACGTGAGTTGGATTGCGCATGCTCTATTTGACTGGGCGGCCATTATAATTTCAGAACTTGAGAATTTTCATGAAGGGGTTTTGATTTTATCAAATCATTTAATTATGCGGTAAGGCTTCACCTTTATTTCAATGGGGAATTGATTTATTATATGTTAAGCTATGTGCAGTACAGTTTTGGGTTAGTGTCTGTGTAAATTAAGGGAGCTATAGGCCAGTAAACTTTTTGTAGTCATTTGACTACAAAACTTGCGCAAAGGAACTCTGTAGGAAAAGCCACTACTGTGCCTGAAGTATGACGGAAGGCATCAGTAGTGGAACCATTTCTAGCACTTGAAGGGATTCAAATAAAACTTCTTACTACTACTTGACTATAATAGTATAGTGTATTAGTATATAATAAAGGTATGTCAGACGCCATCTTTGTTATGACTTTTTTTATGATATATCGTCTGCTGTCATCGCACAATACTCACAAGTTCTAACACTTCATATCATTTTTATTGCTAACGAGACTTTATTTGATCATTATTCACCTTCCGATGTAATTAAATTGGTCCTTTTACAGCGTTATTAATAACAAATCAAACTTAAAAAGCTATCACTTGTCGATATACAACTTCGCAAGCCCGGAAGTAGCCCAAAATAAGGTCAAAAGAAGTCTGTATCACCCAGTCCCTTTATAAACCTATCATTACTCGATATGTGCATAGGAACTGGGTGACCAAGTCTCGCTCAACAGTAGCCTCGCTTCGTAGGCTCTATCACATTTTCTGCTCAGTGTTAGCAGAGAGCGAAAATTTGACCGAGACTTTTGAACACAATAACTCTCCATCTTATTGAGCTAAAATGTTCAAACTTGGTGTAGGTATTTCTTAGGTCAATGTATTGGTGGAGTTCGAAGAGATGAGCATTTTCTGCTTAGGGTAAGCAGAGATAAGCAATTTGATTGGTTGGTGATTTGGGACACTATAACTTTAGTTCTTATTACGTCAGAGTGGTGAAACTTGGTGTATAGTTTCATTACATCTCCTGCAATATCATAATGCATGTTTAAGTTTAATAGATCGCCTTAAAGGGACAATAACATTCTTGCTGGCTTGGTAGCTCCAGAAAATAAAAAATACCATTATTCTAAGTACTAGATGTTTAAGTGTCCTACCTTTTGTGTAAATTATCCATTACAACCTATTTTACTTGTCCAGAGGGTTCGAAAATATTTTAAAATCCAAGTCACATTTGAAAAGGTTTACGTTAGACTTTTCAAATCAATTGGTTGAATTTTTCCAATTTTTCAAAATAGGTGTGTTAAGATGAAATTTATATCATCATTTAATTGGAATATTCTAAAATAATACGATTTGTTGACCAGAATGAAGATTGGGAAATATTATTCAGTTACAACAAGAGTGTTATTGGGGCTTTAAACATACATTATGCCAGAGCAAAATCTCCTTCGTGATTAACGATTAAATGGATTACCGAGACTACTAGTTTTGTCTTACCGGCTTTAGTAATGATGATCGAGACTAAGCGGAACTTTCACTGCTAACTCGTTATCCAATCTCTCATAATGTATCTTAACATTTCATATAAAGATTTTTACGTATTTTCTATAATAAACTATGCCAGCGCGTAAGCGAATTGTTGAAATAAAAAACATGTTAGTCCCGAAATGACTTGGTTTGTTTCGAGTGGACGTTAAAACCCATATCTCTATCTCTCTTTCTGCGATAACTTATTACCAACTGTTTGTCCAATGTTATTCGTATGACAATCAAGAATATTTTGAATTATCAAAATCTTTATAACAAGCTCTTTCAATTTCTTAGACCAACATATTCATAACGGTGATTTTTTTTTTCAAACTTGACAAGTTGACAGCTATACTCAATCTTATTAAAACACGGACCCTATTTCGTTTATTTTTATCGTTCGAAATTTCGTTCATGTAGTGTAGGCCGGTGATTCTCAACAGGTGTGCCGCGAGGGGGGGTTGGGATGGCCTAGTGGTCTAGAGTGCCGCGCTTCGACCTCTAGCTGGCCGGTCACCTCTGGCTTGCGGCTGTGGTTTCGAGCCCTGGTGTGAGCGTATGTGGCATGGAGATAGGGGCTCCTTCTCAACCTCGTGGGTTTCCTCCGGGCACTCCGGTTTCCTCCCACAGCAAAGACCCCTGCGCGTGCGCTAAGATAATGAAAATCAAAAATAAGACTTGTCTGCGATATCACCTTCGGTGGAAGCGGACGTTAAACACCAAGAACAACAACAACGCGAGACATTTCTAAGCGTGCCGCGAAATTTTGAACGGCACACTATAAGAAAATGCGTAAAACCACGTGACCCCAATTGAGTATTCATTGGTGTCTATACTGGTAAGTTCATAGCTGTGGTTTTCTTTATTTAGTTTCAGCCATTCTCAGGCGCGGATCCAGGATTTTTTGCAGGGGGGGGGGGGGTCTAGGTTTGATAATTGCTTAACTAAGTGCGCTCAACCGATTAATTTGGTAAATTAGATTCAATTTGGTTCATTCTGACGTATTTCCGGAAGGTAAATTCCAAAATTACAGGTCTAAATCCAATCTCGTTCCCAGAGGCAGCCGCGGAGCCGAAGGCCTCTGGCACATTAGACCGTCCATTTTTTCCAATTATTTTCAAACCTAAGCCCCGCCCATTCTGATCTCTGATTGGTCAATCTTTTTGGGTCGATTTCTCGAAAACTAGAGGTCGGGTCGTCGTTTCATTTGTTGTAAAATGATCCTTGAGTCAAAGTCAACTCGCTGACATAAAAAATTGTATCCTAAGCGAACAAATTCAAGTTTTTGTAAAGATCTATTTTCTACGCGAGGGTATATTTTTATTCGATTCGGTCACCCAGGCACGTAAAATCAGGGGCGTACGACGCAAATAAACGAGAAATTTCGCGCGTAGGAATTACATGTGATTTTCCGTGAAAATGGCTACCCCGATGCACCAGAGAAATTTCTTCAAAAATTTTTCTGGTTTCGAGATTGGTCTAAATCGCCAATAAAATCGCATAAAAAAATTTCAAGCCTGAGCAGGGGGGTGGGGGGGGTCCGGACCTGATTCTATGTGTCCAGTCGTTGTTTTTTTGTATTTCATAGGAGAGACAAAAAAAGCTCCCCTCAATCAACAAATTGAAAAAAAAATGGCTCTCCTAAAAGGTTCTCCCAGTTTCGATCAGAGGAATGCTTTGGAAATTAAGGAGAGTGATTTAGAAATTAAGGAGAGTAATCTGATATTAAGGAGAGTGATTGGTAGATAAATGTTAATAAAACCCCCGATGACTTTGTAGAGGAGAGTGATTTTCAATTTTAAGGGGAGGGAAAAAAAACTCCCCTCGTTCGACATTCAGGTGAGCTGTAGGCGCTCGAGAGCGATCACTCGCCTTAAAAAACAATGACTGTGTGTCTATGACTAGTCTGTGTCTACGGTTGTATGCCGTCTATGAATTGTCATGTTTTTATTTTGCAAAATTCAAATGTATATCGTATATATTTAGTCAGGTGTGTCGCTATCTTTTCATGTGTTCAAAGGTGTGCCGTCGGCAAAAAAGGCTGAGAACCACTGAGTGTAGACGATCGAAAGTATAAAAAAAACGAAACGAAAGATATATCTGTATTTTAATAAGATTGTTTTACCGTTGCACGGGGGGGGGGGGGGGTTTAACTTCCACTCGACCCAAACTAGGTCATTTCGGGACTAACATATGGTTTAATTTTATTTCAATATTTTTGTAGATGAATTGAAATCCAAGCCTAGTTGAGTCGCAACAGACCCTCAGGGTTACATTGGGACAAGTTATAATTAAATCTTAGTCAACAATGGGTAATTGTGGGGACTTTTCTAGATCTATTCACACTGAAACCCTGTGTTTAAATTCAGTCTGAGGATTTAATCTAAATAATAGCTATCGTGTCCTTTGTGAATCGTTGGTATTTTTAAGTGGAAAGAAAGATCAACAATAGGCAGATTTACCTAATAAGTACATTTATAAAAGATAAATTGACCTGTTGCAGTTGGACTGACTTAAAGGGACAATAACATTCTTGCTGGCTTGGTAGCTCCAGAAAATAAATAATACCCTTATTCTAAGTACTAAATGTTTAAGTGTCCTACCTGTTGTGTAAATTATTCATTACAACCTATTTTACTTGTCCAGAGGGTTTGAAAATATTTTAAAATCCAAGTCACATTTGAAAAGGTTTATGTTAGACTCAATTGGTTGAATTTTTTTTCCAATTTTTTAAAATTGGTGTGTTAAGATGAAATTTATATCATCATTTAATTGGAATATTCTAAAATAATACGATTTGTTGACCAGAATGAAGATTGGGACATATTATTCAGTTACAACAAGAGTGTTATTGGGGCTTTAAAACGTACCATATATAGATATTTATTCGCATTAAAAGCCCATAATCAATTTTCTTTACCATATCCTTATTTTAATCAGATTGTTTTGCCGTTGCGGGGGGGGGGGGTGTGTGTTTAACGTCCACTCGACACAAACTAGGTCATTTCGGGACTAACATATGGTTTAATTTTATTTCAATATTTCGCTTGCGCGTACGGGTCTTAGCAGTTGGAGGAAACCGGCGTGCTCGGAGGAAACCCAGGATGCTTACACCAGGGATCGAAACTACAGTCGCAAGCCAGAGGTGACCGACCAGCTAGAGGTTGAAGCGCGAAACTCTAGACCACTAGGCCATCCCATTGATCCCACCCCCACCGCGGATCCAGGATTTTTTGCAGGGGGGGGTCTAGGTTTGATAAAAGGCACTCAACCAATTAAGGGGGGGGTTTGGGGGGCCCTCCCCCAGAAAAATTTGGTAAATTAGATTCAATTTGGTGCATTCTGACGTATTTCCGGAAGGTAAATTCCAAAATTAAAATCGCAAAAAAAAATTTCAAGTCTGAACAGGGGGGGGGGGGGGTCCGCACCCCCTGGATCCCCCTCTGGATCCGCGCCTGGTTAGGGTGCATGGATACAATTGTTCACCCTTCTATTTTGACGTTTTTGTTTATCTCATTAATTCATTTAGTTTGAGACCGACTGCAGCGAACACTTATTTGGAGACAGACTAACCAACAGAAAAGGAGTGAAAATCATTTTTCTTAAATGACAAGTTGACAAGGTTATTTCATACTACAAGGTTATCAGGCGCGGATCCAGAAGGGGGTGCACTCGGCGCACGCCCCCTCTATTTTTTGAGGTGGCGAACATTTTTTAGCTCCATATATTCTCGCGAGAAAGGAGAACAAAAATAGTTTAGGTTGGAAATCCTAATTTATACTTATAGTATTAGTATGAAATTAGTCAAAAATCACTGTTCCGGGCTTCGCACTCACAAGTGGGTGGGGCACGCCCCCTCTTTCTGAAAATTCTGTATCCGCCTCTGGTTATTTCATGCAATTTGGGTGCAGCCCGGATTCAGGCAAACACAAATTTATAGAAGGGGGAAATCCCAAATAATTCTGAAAATATTTGAAATTTTTGCCCCTTCTGTTATGTTAGTTTTCCTTGTTAATCTATTTAGTCGTCGATGCACAATTTTGAGACCGACTGCAGTGACCGCCCTTATTTTGAGACCGATTTTTGTTCTCCCTGGGGGAATATATTTTTCTGACTTTACATATTCACACAGAGAATTAGTTCTTTTTGGTACTGTCTTTGAGCCAGGCCCGTAGCCAGCTTGCTGGCTTTGGAGGGGCAGTGAGTTTTTTAGGAGGGGGACACTCGTTACAATCAACAGTAGGTATTTTAGAGTTATGGTTGGCAAATTTTCTTTTTGGGGGGGGGGGACATTTTTTCAGGGGGGCATTGCTCCCCCCCCCCCCTAGCCACCCCCTGGCTACGTGCCTGCTTTGAGCAAACGATATTGTCCGCTCAAAGCCAGTTCCAAAAATAACTAACAGAGAATAAGACTAGAGAGATTTACTCAAACCTAAGTTGACAAGGGTATTTTATACTAAAACAAAAGTTTAGCGACCTCTTTTCCCCCCAGGGGTAAGCGGATATCTCTTCAACATTTTAGCAAGTTACTGAACCGTGACAGTAAATGTCTTCCAAGTGATAACAAATCACAAGCGCTGCACGGGCAACTGACTGTAAGTTAAAAATAGATATTTTGCAATAGCCATAGACGGAACTCGTACAGTGTGAGATCCGCGAAGCTAAAATGTCTTTATCAGTGATTGGTTCTAAAGAGTCACGTGAAACTCAACATTGGCAATCTGTTTATAAAAACGCAAGTCCGTGCCGCCATTAGTGAAATTGGTGAAGTATTGCACAACAAATTAGAAGAAGTACAACCTGGTTCAGGAATTGTAGAAAATCGGCAAAATGACAGCTCGAGGTTCAAAGAACATTGCTTCCCTGGTACTTTCCTCAATAATTCTTGCCGCAGGTTTGTATGATATTATGAATCTTATTTTGTTCATTTGGTTTGTGAAATTCTTTGTTTACCAATCTCGATCTAGATATTGAATAATGAATGATGCGGCGCAGAATGACGCGTGGGCAAGACAGGAGTTATGGTTATAACATTTGATTCTTAACCCAAGTTTACTTGTAAATGCATGATACTTCGAACAAATAAAAATACCTGTAGTAATAAAACTACTCCAAAGTGTGAAGTAGGCCTATTGTACTTTTTTTACGAATTGGTAACGGCGGATTTCCAGGCATCGAGCGAGGTCTTATTTTGTTTCTCCTTCCATCACATTCACAACATTACGATGGGTTAAATTGAGTTAGCCATGTACTGAAGCAAGATTTACGTATAATTGGGTCATATATATACAGGGCGAAAACATAACAAGAAACCACAATTTAAGTATCCGAGAGAGCAATTTAGCACTTTATTTTTTATTAAACTTGTGGAAGTGAGAAGGCGGACTATTGATCATTTGTAAACAGCATTTAAATAAATTAGAAAAGAAATGTGATCAATTATAAATATGATATAATTATATCATTATATTTATTAGATACATATGTACCATTTACACTGTAAATATAATATTCATGTATGTGTAACTGTCTTTAAGATTTTCAATATCAGAAATAAAGTTATATCCCTCAGTCGGTAACAAGGCCATTAAAGGGACTGGTCACTGGAAAAGTTTCAACATTGTTACTTTTTTTTTCATATGATCAAAAGAGTCAGTTGGTATTTTTATCTTGATTTAAAAACAAATGGAAGTTTGTGAAATACATTTTATGAAATAATTACATTTAGTCAAACAATTGAATACACCACAACCACAAACCAGGATGTCTTGCTATTTTGAATTGGGTGGCTGCCAGCTAGCATCAGTTTCTCAGTATACATGTAGGTTCTTGACTAGTAGTAGGAAGTTATTCAATATGACTTGCACTGTTTTATCCTACCAGGATGTTGATAAATCGGATTAAATGAGAAAGTTCATGGAGCATGCAGGGGGCAGATCCAGAAGGGGGTTTGGGGAGTCCAAACCCCACCTTGAATGCCTTGCATCAATATAGAGGATATTTGTCGTTATAGAGTGAATAACATATTTTATTTCATCGAGAAGCAAGAAAACTTATATTTTCAGGAATGCGTAACGTGAGTGAAAATATGAACGTTTTCTTGCTTAGAAATGAAATAAAATGTTATTCACGACAAAACAACAGATGTTCTATTTATTTTATGATTTTACAATCATTTTGGGTAAAACAAGTTTTATTTCACTGGCTAGCCAGTGGAATAACACTTTTATAAAATAAAATGTGATCCTATATCATTATAAAAATTGTCGTCAATCGGTTGAAAACAGTTTCTTTTCCTCAGATTGTATTTAAATTGATTTGGATATTAAAAACAAATTGGATGTGCTGGAAGTAGGCTAATTGATAAGGATATTTACACAAAATGGGTTAACAATTTTGTAATCCAAGCTTATTGTTGAAGGCTTAGCATTGACTATTGTTGCATGTACTTGTGTATAAATATCACTACTACTCAGTTTATCTATTACATGTAATTGTGGAAGGCTTAACATTGCCTATTGTTTCATGCACTTACATGTATGTATAAATGTCACTACCTACTACATGGTTGACCTATTGTTAATTTGTTAATTGATGGTTTTGTAGATGAATTGAAATCCAAGCCTAGTTGAGTTGCAACAGACCCTCGGGGTTTACAATGGGACAAGTTAAATTAAATCTTAGTCAACAATGGGTAATTGTGGGGACTTTTCTAGATCTATTCACACTGAAACCCTGTGTTTAAATTCAGTCTGAGGATTTAATCTAAATAATAGCTATCGTGTCCTTTGTGAATCGTTCAACCAGGCGCTAAGCAGATGTCAAAGAGCTGTCTATACCTCTAATTAGCTGTAGGAACTTTTATACTATGTTGTAATATATTACAGTATGTATATAATTCATATTGACTTATGTATATAACAATTGTAAATAATTCTTCTGTATTAAATTATAAATATTGTCAATTGCATTGTTAATATCATTATAAAAGAATAATGTAACCTTGAATTTTGTAAATAAACTATATTTTAAAAAAAAAAAAAAAAAAAAAATCATAGGTATTTTTAAGTGGAAAGAAAAATCAACAATAGGCAGATTTACCTAATAAGTATATTTATAAAAAATAAATTGACCTATTGCAGTTGGACTGACTTAAAATGTACCATATATAGATATTTATTCGCATTAAAAGCCCATAATCAATTTTCTTAACCATAGAATGACCTAGATCGAAGTGGGATTTGATACTCGGAAGACATTTAAATGTAACCATAAAATGGATAAGTGATAAGTGATATACCAATCTCGTTCCCAGAGGCAGCCGCGGAGCCGAAGGCCTCTGGCACATTAGACCGTCCATTTTTTCCAATTTTTTTCAAGCCTAAGTCACGCCCATTCTGACCTGATTGGTCAATCTTTTTGGGTCGATTTCTCGAAAACTAGAGGTCGGATCGTCGTTTCGTTTGTTGTAAAATGATCCTTGAGTCAAAGTCAACTCGCTGACATAAAAAAATTGGATCCTAAACGAACAAATTCAAGTTTATGTAAAGATCTATTTTTCTACACGTAGGTATATTTTTAAGTGATTCGGTCATCCAGGCACGTAAAATCAGGGGCGTAAGACGCAAATAAACGAGAACTTTCGTGCGTAGGAATTACATATCATTTTCTGGGAAAATGGCTACCCCGATTCACCAGAGAAATTTCTTCAAAAATTTTTCTGGTTTCGAGATTGGTGATATACATGTACAATACTTCGTCAAAACAGTCATAACTTTTCCTAGAATGATGTCATTTTGAAGATATTATCACAATGTCTGTTTGTGAACTACATACAGGGAACTATCCACTCCTTATTTAAACCTTGCATTCTGAATATTTTCGTCTGTCCAGTCTCCTGCGGTTTCTCCAGGTACTCTGGTTTCTTCCCACTGCTAAAGACCCCTACTTGCAAGCCATGTTAGTCCCGAAATGACCTGGTTTGTGTCGAGTTGACGTTAAACCCCATTTCTCTCTAAATATTTAATCATGGCTTATGTGTGTGCCTACCATTTTAATATTATAGTTTGTTGGGCCTCGATTTAATAAGATGGTTTATTATATTTACATGTAGGTCTACCATTATTTCCATGTAGGCCTACCATTTGTTTGGGCTGTTGGGCCTTGGTTTAAAAAAAAGATGGTTTATATTTACTAGAGATGTGTATTGCAGGTCTTTCTTTTGGTCTGAAATGTTATAATGTATATAGAGAATCTCCTACGAGTGTTTTTTGATATCAAAAAATATCAACACAAGTTGATAATGTAAAAAAACCCGAGACTCTGCCGATTTTTTTTACTGTATCAATGAGTGTTGATATTTTTTGATATCAAAAAACACGAGTTGGAGATTTTATTTATCACCCAATCCTTTCTTACATGCAGAAATAAATAAATATAATTCTTTGGTATAAATTTCACCTTTACTGGATCTAATTTCATTACTGCGTAGTGATACATCAGTTTTTTGACTGCAGTTTAGCTATTGCAAAGTCCTATATATTGACCCAGTATTTCCTTCAAAGTCAATAAAATAAAAACAGTTTCTTTTTAACAAAAAAAAAGTCACTTTTTATTTAAAATAAGTGGTTTCTTTAAAATAAAAGAAAGTAGTTCCTTTTTATTGACCAATCAAATTCATGTAAAGCGATATCTCCTAAGGAGATATCGCAGTAGATTATGTAATTTATCATACAAGACAAGCGATATCTACTGTCAAATAAGATATTGGGTGATAAAAACTATTATACCATACTTATACATGAATTATTAACTTATCCAGACCATAATCAACTCTAAATATTATCAGATATTCACTGAATTTGAATCAATCTGCTGCTTAACGCTTATTTGAATTGATGATTAAATCCCAAAATGGATTATCGAGACTTATCGTACCGACTTTGGTAATAATGATCTTAGTAATGATGATCGAGGCTAGGCTTAAAAGTCAATAACTGATATCTCGTTTCGGAGTGGAGCAATTTGATAAAAAATTTCAATATATTCTATTTACGTAATCTATTTTTTAACTACTATAACAAGAACTGTCAACTCTTTATCTATTTACCCTATAATGCCTCTTTGATAAGACAGTTTATGTTTGTCTTGTAGGTGTGTCTGTGTGTGTTCTGTTATATGAATTGGTGAAACAGATCGCTGTAGAAGCTGTGAAGGAGATGCGCAAACAAGACCGCGATAATGAATACTCTTCATTGAATTCTGATCAGGTCACAAGCAAAGCATTTGATGTCACCGGACCATTTTGGCTTCTTGGATTTGGTGTAAGTTACTACTGAATAAAGGTTTTTGTGGCTGGCCGTGTGGTACATGTATGTAGTCAATACATGTACCAGATTCAGTCCAGATGTTCAAAAAAAATTTCCCGAGTAATGTCCAGTGGGAGTTGCATCAGTGATGCAGGTGGTTGGTGGTGGTGGCAAGGAACAGTGCCTAGTTGTTAAGATGGGATAAAAAATGTTGTCATGCACATTAACGCTTGACAGTTGGAATGCAATAAGAGTCGACTGTAGTGCCACTATTGAAAAAAAAAGTACAGACTGCTTGAAACTTGTATGCCTGGCACAATTTATATAAAATGTTTTACACAGTTTGTGCAGTAGAGTGAAAGTTTACACGGCAAATACCATTTATACATTCTGAGTCAATATGACACATGTATCAACGGCATGTATTAAATTTAAGGCTTATATGTCAAGTCAACCTCCAATTTTTTTGATATATTATGTTGTGTTGTATGCCATTAAACAACTTAATATTTATTGTATTGTATTTTTCAGTTCATTCTTCCTGGTATTTCTGGACTATTTGCTGCCATCAGAAGAACAAAATGCAGTGTAGGAATCATTTATCAGTTTTCGAATAAATTGAAATAAGGGTTGTGTATTGACCCCTAAGATACAAGTGCATAAATTAGTGTTTCCATCTACACAATACACGCTCTTAGAATAATCTTGCAGATTAAAAATTTCTGTTAATCCTTTCCCAGGATTTGATATACCAGTAATTAATATTAAAGCCACTTTTTCCTGGCATACATGTACATTGGTACAGTATTAACTAGGTTAACAATCCAAAAAAACGGTACATGTAAACGATGACAATTCGACTTAACTCCACATCAATTTGTACCCTTTGAAATACGGTGTGTGAAGTAAGATAGGCTACGTACGGTAACATATATTCCTGAAGCAATGACCCTGAGATATCCCTCTCTGGCCATAATTGAATGGAATTCTGATAATTAGCTTTTGTGGGAGTGTGTCTATTCTTCCTGTTCCATCAAATTGACAGCCCTTTGTTAATCAGGAGTCCTCCCTAAAACTTTGGACAGTGATTCAAAGTATTGTTCGTCTCCAAGCATTATTGTTTACATTGTTTGCCGTTTTGATAGCCTTGTTTGTCACGCAATTAGTTTTTCTGCTATGCACTGGTTAATCCTTGGGTAGAATAATATTTCATGAATCATGCAGTAATGTTATGTATACATATCTGGAGGTATGTTTAAAGCTAAAGGTTATTGTTGCACATTAAGGTATTGGTTGTTAATCGAACTATTGATCAGAAATTTGTTTTCGTTCTACAGCAATGTTTGAGTTGGATTAGGTCTGATCATATGAAATGCTGTGAGCCGCATGACGGTGACATTGATTTTGATGGGATTCTCACATTAAACCATACAACATTGTGGGTTTTCTCCGGGTACTCCAGTTTCCTCCCACTGCTAAAGATCTCTACGCGCAAGCGAATTATTGAAATAAAATTAAACCATGTTAGTCCCGAAATGACCTAGTTTGTATGGAGTGGAAGTTTAACCCCATTTCTCTCGCCCTCTCTCTCGCTCTACATTAGACCAGGCCAGAAGGTCACATAGCATTCTCCTTAAGAATTTACTTACTTCAATCAGTCTTCACGAGAAATATATTTACTTCAGAAATACAAAACATTGCACATAGTTTCTTTTTGATGTATTTGATACATTAAAACAACAAAAGTTAATATACATGTAAGGCAAAAAATTTTGAGAATGCTTTGTGAACTCGGAACCAGAACCAATAAACCCTCCACCAAGTTTGTAAAAAAAAAAAAAAAAAAATCCAGAGAATCTCATATTTTCATTATTGATCCAATCACTGTATTGTTCATTGTGGTTTGGCTGCTGTGTGGGCGTATGTTTCGTTGCCTGGCAACCTATTTTATTTACTTGCAGTACATCATCCACATGGTTTTTGGAATCAAGGCCCTCCTCGTCATGGGAATATTTTTCGTGATTGGAATCTTCGCCCTTGGTGCTGTTGCTTCCCACCATAAGATGGACTGTAAGAGTATGAACGACATGTGTATGTGCAGGTATGATATATAATGGCTTTACTTAGTTTGAGGTAAGGGGGGTTGGGATGGCCTAGTGGTCTAGAGTGCCGCGCTTCGACCTCTAGCTAGCCGGTCACCTCTGGCTTGCGGCTGTGGTTTCGAGCCCTGGTGTGAGCGTATGTGGCATTGAGATAGGGGCGCCTTCTCAACCTCGTGGGTTTCCCCCGGGCACTCCGGTTTCCTCCCACTGCTAAAGACCCCTACGCGCAAGGGAATTATTGAAAAAAAATAAACTGTGTTGGTCCCAAAATGACCTAGTTTGTGTCGAGTGGACGTTAAACCCCATTTCTCTCTTCTCTCCAGTTCGAGGTAAAAAAATGGCTTGATCAATGCCACATGGACACTCAATGTCTTGTCAGTGTGGGAGAACTTGTGGAATTCTTTTGTCCAGAATCAATGTTTCATGGCAAGACATTCATTCAAATTTCTGAAATTGGTAATAAAAATAAGTTGTGGTGCTGGAGTATCTAATGTGGTGGACGAACTAGCTGAATGATTTGTGTCCCCTGTCATTCGCAGAATTTCTACTCGGTGGAACGATTCACCCAAATCAAACGTGTTATATATATTTGCCTGGTGTGTGGAAGCATTCGCCCGATTGTGAGTTCATTAGCCAATCGCCACTCATAGCCAGATATTATTTATTAGGCCTGGGGCCTGTTTTACGAAAATTTAATTAAGATAAAAATCGAATTTTAGTAATTTGATTGGATAATATTATATTGATTTAAGTGCTTAGCCAATCAACATTGAAGTAGTTATTAAAATTTTGATTTTATCTTTAATTAAGATTTCGAGAAGTGGGACCCGGATATTTTATGAATATGTAATTAAAACCATGAAACCACTAATTAAAACTGTCAAATCGATTTTATTTTAGGTCATCTGATTATGATGAATATCAGGATATTGGACTCCATGATTGTAAAATGATGTATACTGCTTATAACATCGGCATGGCCATTGTCATCATCATTGTGATTGGCTGGATTCTTCTCTTGACTGAAACTGTCATTGCTGGTACAGAAACCTGCAAGTCCAGCCAGGTAATTTTAATAGTAAAACATTCTTTAACCCTTTGAACCCTGACCTCCTGGCACTTAACAGTACTGGTACCTAGCCTCCTGGAGGAAAATCAGCTATTTACAAACATATATGAAAAACAGTTGAAACATTCATTTTAATAACCTATAATCAACTCAAAAGCATGCCAAATGATAATTATAGGATGTACTAGCTAAAATTATCATAATATTTAATCTTATTGTGCCAGTCCATGCAGCATGTTGAGCCTTACGTTTTCTATATGGGGGCGTGACTTGTGCCTCGGCCGTGTCAGGAATACCTGGGTCAATATCTTCCGAATTATTCGAATTATTGTCTAAAACCACATTGTCAAATTCTTCGATAAAATATCATTGGCAGGATAATCTTCGTCTAAGTTTTGTTCGTCTGAGCTCTAATAAATTAGCGACTTCTTTGACTGAATAGAACTGACGCTTCCTGTTAGTTCCGCTGCCACTGGGTTCCATTTTGACAGGTAGAAATTAGCTTCGATATTATCAAAAAATCAACCTCAAAATCAAATCAAAGATAAAAGCATGGAGGCTGACATCTTTGTGACGCTATCCCAGCATTACCACACAATTCTTACCCCTGATTGGTCGTTATATTTAGCGTTCTTTAAATAGGTATGACAGCATACCTCGAATCCCGGTGTATCGGGATTACGGTGTATGAGCACTTACTAAAATTCCCGATAGATCAGGACTACGGGTTCAAAGGGTTAAAGGCTTTGTGTAAATTTTATTGTAAAGTTGGTTGGCCAAATAGTTTAATGGAGAAATTTAAGATCTGGCTTTCATTCCCCATCTTCGACACAAGTAGGGTTGCCTCTCCAACCTCGTCGATTTTCCATGGTGCCTTCCAATTGCTAAAGACATTTTGTGTGTAGGTGAATGATTAAAATCGCTTGTTTTAATTAGATCAGAATCTGTCCAAATGAAAATGCGTCAACATAACTGCATATTGATCATTTTATTTGATGCCGTTAAAGCTACAATTTCATATTTTCTAAGAAAGTCAAAAACACAATTAAACCTTTTGCTAAAAAGGTTGTCAACTCACTTTTATACGATCATGAGCATTAAAATCAGTGACAAAGGAAATAACATAATTACCTCCCTTGTTTTTCCATTCACCCCCATGGAATGGCCATCTTCAAGCATTTGAATTTGAAGTTGAAAATGATATTTTTGCCAAGTTCTCAACTGGCAATAGTGAAATATAGGATTATTATTTAACAAGCTAGGACTATTTATAGATACAATCTATTTTAGGGCTTTATTTTAATACATTTTAAAAATATGAAATTGCAACTTTAAACATCTAAAGAGTCGACTTGTTAGTACTGTATACGTACAAGAACCTTGGCAGTTGAAATTTGTATTAGAGTAGGCCAGCCATAACGAGTCTGTTCCCCAGGCAGAATTTCCCTCAATGCTACACTGTATGTGGCCTAACCCTGTCTTCTTTACTTAGCTCCAGTCGAAGCAGAAAAGTATCGCGTTCAACTTCATTTCACTGAGCCCCTGCACCGGGTGGCTTAGAGGTGTCCTAGCCAGGGGGTCCAGGGTGTCGCTCTCAGTGTTGTCTGAGAAAGTTTGTTGGGCTTGTCCGGTGTGGTTGCCTCTTGTAAATGGTGCAAGCTGGTAAGAACACATGTCTACTCGTCATATGAGGTTCCGTGTACACATTGGCGTGCACGTAAAAGATTCCTTGACAGTTTGAATGAAATTAGGCCAATGTACTGCTGCCTGGACAAAATTTTCCTGATAGCCTTATAAGCCTAGTTGGAGCTGGACAGTAGGATCTTAAACCACATTTAAATTATCACATACGTGGCAAGGAGTAGGGTGAGTTTTCTCCGGGTACTCCGGTTTACTCCACTGCTGAAGACCACTACGCAAATAAAATTTTAAAAAAAACATATTTTAGTCCTGAAATGACCTAGTTTGTGTTGAGTGGACGTTAAACCCCATTTCTCTTTTCTCCGGGTACTCGGTTTCCTCCCACTGCTAAAGACCCCTATGTGCAAGCGAATTATTGAAAAAAAGATTAAAACCATATGTTAGTCCCGAAACGACCTAGTTTGTGTGGAGGTTAAACCCCATTTCTCTCTCTCTCATTTATCACATTGATGTTTGCTTGTTTCAGACATCCAGTCAAGGAGCTGTCATTGTTCGTGCTCCAGTCCAGACAACATTTGTTCGCTTGGAAGAAACTGCTGCACCACCTGCGTACAACATCCACGACAAGGCTGTACTCGTCAAAAATTGTTAAACATACAGCGAAGGATGCCTTGAGTTTTTTTTTAAATTTTTTGTTGTAGAAGCTCAATTTAATCTAGACCTAATATTGCCATTTGTGCTCTGACAAATAATCCATAAGATTAAGACAAGCAGACCTGGAAATAAGGGTTTTAGATGTACTTGTCAGGCACTAATGAAATAGTACTAGACCTTTTCAACTTAGTTGGGGACATTTATTAACATCAATAAAAAAGACAAATGAGTACTGGGCAGAAAAATAGGCACCAAAGGTTTTGTCTGACAAAGCCTGAATCTGTGCCTGACTTTGTCTATAACGAGTGCCTTATTTCTAGACATGGATACAATAATAAATGTAATATGGAGTTAAAAATAAATGTCTGCTTGTCGTATTCACAATCTCAAATTTTATCTAAAAAAATATTCAATAACCCATCAGCTTTCTCCAAGAAAGATAACCTGCTAGAAAAAAAATGATCTACCTTGAACATTTTATAAAATAAAGATTATTTGTCCGAGCACCACAAATTACATGACAAGTTAATTGTTTGATAATGTTTAATTTTTTTATGACAATTTTTACCATGTTTAAAAGAAGGTCGCCTACTGGATCAAGCTTTGGCTGGCAATGTCTTTACATGTGCCAGGGAAATCCGCTTCCATGTACTTATCACACAAAGTTTTCCATTTAGTTTTCAAAACATGGCTTTCAAGAGAAAAGTTTTCAAGTTTAAAATTGTGTAGAAAATTAATTTGTAAAGGTTTAAATGTTAAGGCCTTCTTGAAAACAAGATACAACACTAAAAAGTGTCTAAACTTTTTTTTTTTTTTAATGTATGTCTTTCATACTTAAAAGTAGCAATGTTGTGAGTATAAATAAATTATAATATTTAAGGGGTAGAAATGCTTCCATCATCAAAATATTTTTATAATTTGATTTCTCCAGCCCCTAATCACTGCTTATTTTCTTAAATAAACAAGTTTCCAAAAAAAGGAGTGCTCACAGTCCCCTAATCACGGCATCTATCAAATCCAACGAAATCATGAGATTAATTGGCAAGTCCTTTTTGTTTTATTTGGAATTAGCCACTCAAGCTTTAATTATACTATAGGAGGAATACATGAAAGGTTGTTCTAACTGCTTGAATGTCTCGATATGAAGAGCTAATTATAATGGAAAAACTTAAATGGACATACAAACAAGTCGTTACTTTTATGTTCTTAATAAGTGCTTTTTACACCATTAGGTGAAGCTGCCTACCTGTGCATGTATAATATATTCATATATTAGAGGGGTTTATTTTGTTTTTTTTAAATGCTGATGTGTTCATCCTCAAGTTTTTGTTTCTGTTACAATTTTTATTCTATGGATCATGAATTCTCAAATTAAAAGTCTACCGGTGTTAATTTTTATTTAGTCGCTTGTGGTATGATTATTTATAGTTTAAAAAAAAAAATCTTTTTGATCATATTGCCCTTCTGAATTTCTCATTTTGTCCTTTTTTTTTGGAATCTCAATTTCTCATCTTGCACCTTTTTGATGCTCCAAGTTTATTATCATGCCATGTTTGGAATCGTACTATTTTTAAATTTTTTTTTTAAAACAGATATTTCTAGTTCTGTATAATCTGAGATTACATGATATTTAACTCTTTGAAAAGAATTGAAATTTTTTTACTGTTTGAAACCTATGCATATTTTTGAAACCTTATTATGCTTGCTGTAAATTTTTTTGGTAAATAAACATTTGAATTTTTTGTTTGTTAGACAAGTCATATACATGTACTATAAAACCAATAGGTTTATGATCTGACACACACACTCCCGCATAAGATCAAGAAACAGACACTATTCCAGCAATGGACCGAGAGGGATCTCTGGGGCCATTGCTTCGGGAATATGAGCAATGTGAAAGAGAAATGAGTTTTAACGTCCACTCGACAAACTAGTTCATTTCGGGACTAACGTATGGTTTAATTTTATTTTGACTAATTTGCTTGCGCGCATGGGTCTTTAGCAGTAGGAGGAAACCCACGAGGTTGAGAAGTCACCCCTATCTCCTTGCCAAATACGCTTACATCAGGGCTCGAAAACACAGCCGCAAGCCAGAGGTGACCGGCCATCCCAACCCCCCATGAGCAATGTATGGCGATGCCTGTTCTTATTAGTCGAGTAGGAGGTTATTCCCCATTTCATTTATACTGCAGTGGCTCATTCAGTAAGAGGTTGACTTGCTAATCTTATAGTTCCTTGTGTTGGTTGTGAAAGTTTCATCGGTATTTTCCAAAATGGTGCTACCTTGTCAAGGCGTTTTAAGGTTCATTCTGAGGGCCCTCTTTCGAGGGGGCGGGGATCGTGTCTTGATTGATGATTTTCATACCAGTGAAATGACTGCATTCACATTCAGTAGTGGATTCGACAGTAACAGTGTAAAGAAAACGATTGACTCAAGACTCAGGGGGGGCCTTTACCTTGGCCAGAGGGGCCCTTTTGTCAGACGAAGGGCCCTTTTGTCTGCCTTTAGGGCCCTTCCTAACTAGGGTGCATTTCATTTTTCTCATCGGTTTTAGAATTTTTCTCCCGCTTTTTTTGTTCAACTTCTTTGTGTTTGGATGGTGTAAAAAAAACTTAAATCCTGTGTACACATTACTGTGCATGTTAATGAACCATGGACAGCTAAAACTTGATACAAGATTAGACTAATTAATTGGAATATTGTAAAAAAATACAATTTGTTGACCAGAATAAAGATTGGGACTTATTATTCAGTTACAACTAGAGTGTTATTGGGCCTTTAAAAAAACAAAAAAAAACCCAACCAGTAAGTAATTATATGAAACGTGTTTAAATCACAGCAAATGTGCCAGATTAACATAATAACTTTTAACAAGATTTTAAAACCTTAATGAAAACACGGAACCACAAAGCACAAAAATAAAAAGGATGCACTTAATATATTCAAAAATAATTTCTCCCTTATAACAATGTACAACTTGGTTAAATTTGGCTTTTTAAAAGTAAAATTAATTAAGGCGTCTACCATTAATACTTGTATATATAATAAAAGTAAAACAATTTATACATATCTTACTGTACATCAAAGGCATTTAATAACTTTACACATTTCTCTCCGAACTTTTAAAAGGCCAATTATACTGAGCGTGACAACTGACTTTCTGTGTGGTACTGAAATCACACAAGGAAATTCGTAAATGAAAGTGGTTTGTTGAAGATTTGACGTGCCTTTTGACATTGTACTTAGATGGTTTCCAATAATTCTTTCCGGAAGCAGCCTCCGCATTCACGCTCAGTGTAAATGAACCTTTAACCCTTATTGACATATAAGGTCACACACACAAATTTGACTTTTATAAACTTAGATTAGACACTGTCAGGAAAAATGTTTAATTGAGACTGGAGATTTTAAATTTGGCAGAACATGTAGTTTTGAGTCTTGGCTCTTTGTCGGGTACCTAAAGGGTTAAATCAGCAATTGAATACTCAGTGTGTTTATATAGAGCTTACTCTTGTTAACCCTTTAGCACTAGATGAATATTGACTACCCATGGCCAGTTTCTTAAATCAGCAATTCAATACTTTCAATGATGAGATAAGTTTTTGTGTTTTTAAAAGGCTTTCTCTTGTAAGCACTTGATAACAATATTGACCACCCAGTTTCTTAAAGAAAAAGAGACAAAAATGAACCATTTCATACCAGGCCCCGAGTTCACAAAGCATTCTCAGAGTTAAGTTGCACAATTTTCAATCACTGAGAAAACTTTGCACATAGTTTCTTATTGATGTATTTGATACATTAAAACAACAAAAGTTTCATGAGATGCTACATTCTAGTTAAAATAAGGCGAACAATTTTGAGTATATTCTTAACAAAAGCCTGAGAATGCTTTGTGAACTCGGCAAATGGACAGTCAGAAACTATTGTCTTTTAGACCGCTTCGATCGGTGACTAACTCTCTCTGTACTGTAAGAAGACCAGATATTCAAGTAAGTCTGGTGGTTTTCAGAGAGTGCATGTACTAAAGGTTTAAACGACAGAAGTCCAATATCGTAAAAATAATTATCACAAGCTAAGCCATTTTAAAAATGGCTGCTGCTGCTGAAAACAGGAAGTTATTTCTGAGTAATAAAGGCAGTGTTTGGCACCGATCCATCATTGGTTCTCTGTCTTCGTAACTGAACTTGAAGTTGTAATTTATTGGTGTAGAACAATTTCTTCCAACCAATCGTATCTGCTAAAGCTACCACTTCAGGAGTTATCGAACTTTCACTGTTAGCTTTATAAATTTTCTTCCATAATTCATCAGAATTACATAGTTTTCTGAAAAAAACAATGCATAAAAAAATGAAAGATGTTCCCTACTACATTGTATTCACCCTGATCAGCAGTGAAAATCGCTAGGTCGCTACAATCATTGACAAGGATGACATCTTTGTGACTTATTGAGCCAAAATAAAACTTTTTCGTCTGTCAAGTTAAATTCTAAATAATTTTTTTTTATGTATTAGAAATATAAAGATGTTTGAAGTATTTGTAAGTAAAAATTATTTCCTATTTAGTGTAAATGGTTATTAAAATGAGTAAAAGGCAGTATTCTGTAACATCTTACGTAACCCAGTGATTGACGTCGTGTGATGTGACATCACGTGTAGAAGACAGTCATCTTTTACAGAGATATTAGAAGGCTTTCGCAATCCTCCGTGAAACAGATTGCTTTGTATTCTGCTATATCTGGGCTAATGAACACTGGGAGCGATTCAGCTAATTGCAGGTGTCTTTAATCACTCAAGTCTCATGAAGGAAAGTCGAGGTGTGCGATCTGAGCAGAAGCGAAAGCACATCTCTGAAACTTGGGGACTGATGTATTTATTACGACCAAGAAGAACTAAAAATCATATGGTTAGGCCCACCCCTTCTTCTAGTCCTATGAAATATACTTTTGTCTCTATGACTCTATACATGGATTTTATTCACGACATGCATGAACATGTTCTTTTCTTTATTGTCCCTGCATAATAGATTTTCTAGATAAATCAACACTGTAAGCCGGTATCAATAACATTATTATATCAAATATTGATCATTTACACAGTGGTTTTACCATGGTAGTCATAAATAATATGACACTCACAAAACATGCGAGCTACCGTATACAAACAAGTCTGCTTAAATGTTAAAATAAAACTCTGTATTATTAGAATCTTGTTTTTATGGCCTTGGACTACATGTAAATTTAGTCTAGCCTAGCTAGATATAGTTTGGGAATTCAGTCCTGGCCTTTTTACTTACTAGGTACCATATGTGATATATTTGCAATTGCAATCAAAACCTTATTTTAATTATCAATAAAAGTAAACAGCGGACTCTTGTAATATCGGTACGTCTTACTACATGTTGTAAGAGTAAGATATAAACAATAACATTTCTGATGTGTGGGTAAAATATTCTTTGTCCGCATTGTCTGTATGATTGAGCTTTTCGACATCATCCCACAGCTTATTCTTATGTTATATTATACATCTTTGATTTGGTATTGCATTTCTTGTATTATTTATATACTTTATGTTCTCCTTATTTACAACAATATGTAAGTCTTTTTTAAAACGATAGCTGTGTATTTTCTAAGAAATGAAATATGATTTAACACCCTACTGTTTGCTACTGACTGGGCTAATGGAAGACTGGCATGTGCCATACAATGTGCTATGAGGGAAATTTTGCCTGTGAAGCGGCACTAAATGGCCTACTCTTATATCAAATTCCAACTGCAAAGGATCTTATATGCACGCCAATGTGTACACTTGACCTCAATTTTCCATCCCATCTGAACAACTATACAGCTGTCCTTGTCAGGCCCTCCATCTTGCACCACTGACAAGGGGAAACCACATCGGAAATCCTGATGAACTTTCTCCGCCAATGCAGGGATTTAACGTGCGAGCCAGCGTCTTACCCACTAGCCACCGTGGCTCCTGTTTTCTAAGAAAATCAAAAGTATTGTAGGCCTACCCATAAATTGTCAAACACTTATTTTGTAAAGGAATAACATATACGAGGCACTTCGAGCACTTAAAAGAAATAACACTGGATTTAGCAAAATTACCTCAATTTTGTTTTTTTATATACGCTCCTTGGAATTGTATGAAATATCTAAATATTAAGGTCACCTGCTGATTTTGTAACAGTCGCTAGATGTAAATAGGGTTAGGGCACGACGCACGTGTTGTGTCGCTCACACTGACTCTAGTGAGGTAAGCAAGGTCTTATTTTCTCACTAAGATGTTTGTTTACATTGTTCAGGCATTCACATGGATTGACACCCCAATGTTTAGCAATGAAAAGTTGCCCAGTAAAACTGATTGGGGTTGGGGCTCAAATTATTTTCAACATTGATTCAATGGGACAGTCCCTGAACGTTCTGTAATGAGACCGACGTTCAGAGCCGAACTAGGCCTGGACGTTAACATTTAGACCTTGTTTAAATTTTCTCCTATTTTTCACCATAATTCTTCATGTTTCTCCAAAAGGAATCATTTCTAGCCACATCTGATCTGACACAAATTATAATAATTCATTCAACATTACTTTCACTAGAATTATCAATTCACGCAGAAATAAGATCGCAGGTTCATGGATAAATTTCAAAACTTTCCTTGAAAATTTGTGTCTAATTCTAATTTAATACTTACCTAAATTGCTTTGAAACTTGACTAAGACGAGCAATATCTTCCAAATCCAACATAAATATTAGTTTTAAAAGTACTCGATCTGGTAACCTTGGTAAATAGTCAATTTTTCCTTGACAGAGATTTGTCAAATAGTCAAGAGTATTAGATCCTGCAACTCTTTGAATTTCACTGTGAAGTCTTTCATCTAATAAAAAATCTTCGTGATTGTCTTTTACTTCTGACGGCGGATTCTTGGAATCTGAACGCGTTGGGGGAACAACTTTCCACAATCTGTAAATAACTTCTGTAGGTGTCATAAAAAGGTGAAAGAAATCTTTGCATGGAGAAGGAGTCTGGTCGGTGTAGTCGACAATTGCTCCGTGTTCGTTAAGCCAAGGTTTCATGTTCGCCATTTTGACGCTCAATCGGTAACCAGCCCAACGGCCTTCACCTTATATTGTAAATGAAGACTGGCATATCCAGCCATTTTGGGACACTTTACCAAGAAAATGAAAGACTGGATAACCTGCCAATATACATGTATACGGAAGACCGACGGAACAACTAACTTGAAAGCATTCGTTTTTGTTAAACATGCACTATGCAAGAGCTTAGGGACTATCCCGATAAGAACAGGGGCTCAAAAATTCAAGTCCGAGTACTTATGAAATGTATGGACCAAAATATAGCGGCATGGTGTATTTACCTTGTCTCAAAATTTCAGCTAAAAATATTGAGTCGTTTGGACGTGGACGTCAACTGCTTATCTGGACACGTAACCCTTTTAAGATTTCGGGTTAATTTTTCATTGGGTGACCCGATAATCGATTCCCGTTTCTTGAGAGATCTATACAATGAATGACCCATGTACTGTACTTGATATCCAAAGGTAAATTTCACCTACATATTATTTTTATAGAAAGAAGTCTGGTTTTATCCTGATAATGTATAATTCAACGGTCTCCTTTTCCAGGTTTAAATTTTTTACAAGCGTATCACAAATGTCAGGTTAGTTTGTCAGCCTTTGGTAATGTGTTTTAAGTTATGTTAACACAAAATTAAGCAGTTTTATTCCCCAAAAAGTTATCGGGACTGGCCCTTTAATCTGCCTATTGAAAATCTTTGTATAAACTATTAATGAGACTTTTATTAACATGGCAAGACTATAACCCACTCTCGATGCCATCGGATATCTCCGATATTAAGTAGATTAGAATGGCTCAGCCAAATTTTGATTTAATTTTAAAAAAATGGAGGAGCAACACTTAGCTTCGAACAACCAGTACAGTGGTTGCAATTAATGTTCACGTGTTGTCAAACCCTCAAAGGCTAATATCTTCGCTCGCAATAGAGTGGCCTAATATGTGATTTTCAATTCATTCATTTTACTTTTTCAATTTCTGGCTAGCTCTTTATCTACATCTTACATAACGTATCTTAAAATCAAGGTATTGCATATTAAATTACATTTAAACCCAAACGAATAAGGCATGAAATATAGACTGGAGAAGAAGGGCATTAGTCACCGTCGGACATGCTCCGAGGCAATCTGTTTCACACTCGGCAAACCTCGTAAGATTTCGGATAATCTAAACTCGGCTGTATGATGAATTCCGCCATGTTGGAACTACTTTAAAGGTCCCGGATGAAACATGGATGCGCCCATTCCAAACACAAGTTGGCGACCTATTTGGCTAGCGACCTATTCGACCGATCCAGCTGTAAGATAATAACGAAATTACACTTCTATTCTGAGCTGAAGGAATGGATAAAAAATAATATATTCTACTTTCATTTGATAGACATAACGTTGGATTTTATTGGTTGATAAATAGAGACTGTTGTCTTTACTCTAAATTGGTTTCCAACGAACAGGTTGCAGCTCGATCGGTCGAATAGGTCGCTAGCCGAATAGGTTCCCAATTTGTGTAATAGCGTCAAGTTTTCCTGTTAAAGTAAACAGTTGCCGCATCGCAAATGTATGGGCGTAGGTACATATCACTTACTGTCATACATCCGAGACTAGATGTAGTTTACGGAATCTGTCGAGATTAGCCGAGTGTCTGTTTCACAGAGAATTAATATTCACTGCGGGATCAGTTTGGCTCCGAGGGCACAAAGTGGCCAGGGGTTCATCGGTACCAAATGGAAAACAAAATGACATAATATTTATTTTTTCAAAATAAAATAGAATTCATCTTTGCATCCACTGAAAATAATAATGACCTAAATGCGACAATAAAAATGATCTACGAGTTGGGTACGGCGAAGTGTGAATCAAGCCAGTTGCGTTTTCTAATTGAGTTCCGCGTTTCTCGCAGCGATGGGGCCCAAGGACACCCGTTGTTGCGAGACCCCGAGCTACCAATTACGCCCCTAATACTATTAACGCATAGCCTACAAAATCCGTTCGTGACCCTTGACTTATCGGTCACCCCATGTGTACGTGTTATATGAAATCGGGTGTAATGATATTAAGGGTCTTGTAAGAATATCATGGCTTTCTGACCAGTTAATCACCCTTTATCCTTATACAGATTATCCTATCAGCATATAAGTAAGATTAGTTCTGATTTGCTTCAAAGAGACATCACTAGAGTGTCGCGCTTCGACCGCTGGCTTTAGGTTGTGGTTTCGATCCCCTGTGTGAGTGTATGGACATAGGGAAGTCTTCTCAATGTCGTGGGGTGCGCATCGGGCCCGTAGCAAGCTCATAAAAAAAAAAATTGGGGGGGGGGGGCGCTACAGAATTTTTTTTGGGGGGGAAGGGTCTATGGAAATTTTTGGAGGGGCTGAGGATGTGACCGGCGAAGAACACTCCTAAGAAATCACTATTTTTGGCGAATTAATTTTTTTTGGGGGGTGGGTGGGGGGGTTAATTCGATTCATGGCTACGGTGCGCATTGTATTAGATAACCTGTCATTGAGTCAAATGGCGTGGTTTCGATTTCACGTTTATACGTGACAAGGAGTAGGATCGCCTGTCCAACCTCGTGGGTATATCTGGGTCCTCCGGTTTGTTTCCTCCGACTCCCAAAGACTCCTACACGCAAGTGAATTAATAAAATAAAATTACAGCCATTTGTTAGTCCCAAAACTGTGTCGAGTGGACGCTTAACCCCATTTCTTTCCCCTCCCCCTTTCTTCGACTGCCAAGAGCCGAGACGTTTACGTTAAATCTTGTTCAGATTATTTGAATCTATTATTTGAACCTCTTAGTGTGGTAAAGGGATCGCTGTGGGCTTTGCCGAAATTTTTCGCGGTTTTGAACTCTTTTGCCGTTAAAATTTATACTCTTCAGGGGCGGATCCAGAGGAGGGGGGGCACCCCTTGCTCAGCTACATAAAAAAAGTAATGCCTTGCATCAATGAAATTACATCACAAAGTGATCTTACATCATTATATATAAAACGATTTCTCTGTTTATAAAGCTCAATTTGTATGTATGTCTGTAATTTAGAGACGATGATGGTAGATTACCATAACAGAAACCTGGCAAACCCCCTCCTGCAAAAATTCCTGGATCCGCCCCTGCTCTTATATCAGTAGAAACACCCCCCCCCCTCCCCGGGGGGACTAGATAGCGAAATGAAATTGAGTTTAATGTCCTACTGTTGTGCCCCGACTGGGTTAATGAAGACGGGCATACGCTATACGGTGTGCTACGAGGGAAATTTTGCCTGGGAAACTGCCAATGGATCTTTTTAGTGCACGCCCACGTATACACGTGATCTCGGTTTTTCGTCCCACCCGAAGCATTAAACAGCTGTCCATGCCAGGCCCTCCGTTTTGCACCGCTGACAGGGGGAAACCTTGCCGGGAAATCCGGGTGAACCTTCTCGGCCATTGCAGGGATCGAACATCCAGGCAGCTGGCCAGTGTCGCACTAGT
This sequence comes from Patella caerulea, assembly GCA_036850965.1. Classification (NCBI taxonomy): domain Eukaryota; kingdom Metazoa; phylum Mollusca; class Gastropoda; family Patellidae; genus Patella; species Patella caerulea. Next base: position 30,538,996 of record JAZGQO010000015.1, on the reverse strand, counting down.
CTCGGTCATCCAGAACAGTGGTTTATCCACTTAGCCACCGTGACTTCCGAAATTGAATGAAATTGGGTTTCATTTCATAATATATCACATTATCGACCCGGTTCTCACCTGACACACACAAAAAAGATTAATTGAACCTTCTCAAAATTCTCGAAATGTACTTTTAACTTAAATCGATTTAAGACTTAAAATGTCGGTCAACAACTAGCTTTGTGTCTGATTTCAAGTGAAACTAATCGTAGACATTCAACCTGTGTTTAGTTTTCCAACCAGAAAGACGCCTGTCCCATGGGAAGTACAGAAATTGTTAATGCGCGTAACCATTGCTCTTAGAAGTGTGGGGAATTTTACAGAAACAACGAGCCCGAACGTTAGAAATTCATCATGGAAGATTAGATAAAGAGCCGACCCTTACGCAAATGAAATCCGAAGTGTTCATTTCTACCGCACTTGCCCAACAACACTTCAAATTTTCAATGAAATAAAGAAGGCAGAAATGATATTGAAGCGAGGAAGAAGCCATACCAAATATGCTAATTAGGTTCCACGAAGTGTTCACTTCACTTCACTTCGACAGTTCTCACCATAATAATTAAACACTAGATGGTGTAAATGGATTCTGTTGACAATTTAGTCAAATTGCTTCACTCTTAGCGGAGAAAACTTTATTTTAAGATTCATGTATCCTCGATCGTCATTGCTACCACTGTCACGATAATGGGAATGGAGACCGGTGCCCCAAGCTGTTTTATACGGTGTCTGGTTAAAACCAGGGCCCTGTTTCACGAAATTTTAACGTAAGATAAAATCCAATTTTAGTAGATACTTCAATTTTGATTGGCTAAGCACTAAAATCAATCTAATATTATCCAATCAAATTACTAAAATTGGGATCTTATCTTAGTTAAAATTCCGTGAAATACGCCCCAGAGTTTTATTTTATAAAAATAACTGTTAGGTGAAATTTACCGTACAGTATGTGGAACCTGCATTAGATAGACCCCTAAAGGAACGGAAAGAGATTATCAGGTCATCTAACGAAAAAAACAATTGACCCGAAATTTTAAAACGGTTACGTGTCCGGATAAGCGGTTTGAATGTTCACGTTCAAAAGACTCAATTTGTTGAGGTGAAATTTTGAGACAAGGTAAATACACCATTTCTCTACACGGAATTTCTTTCGGTGTGGGGATCACGGTCGGGTGTTCGGTCCCTTCACTGACCGAGAAACTTCTTCTAGACTTTCCGACGTGTTTTCACCTTGTCGTTGATGCAGGACGGAGGACCTGACAAAGACATCTTTCTAGACCAGTGGTTCTCAACCAGTGTATCGCGAGATCTTCCTACGGCACACTAAGGAAATGTGAAAAACCACGTGATCACAATCAAATATTCACAAGTGTCTACTGGGATGTTCATAGCTGTGTTCTTTTTTAGTTTGAGACAGTCTGTGTCTAGGATTGTATGTCGTCTATGACTTGTCATGCTTTTGTGTTGCAAAATTCTAATGTTTATCTTTACATATTATTTAGCCAGGTGTGCCGCTATTTTTTCATGTGTTCCAAAGTGTGCCGTTGACCAAACAAGGTTGAGAACCATTGGTCTAGACGAAAAACCGAGGTCCCGTGTACACATTGGCAGGCACGTAAACGATCCCTTGGCAGTTCGATATAGGAGTAAGTCGTAACACCGCTGTCCGGGCAAAATTTCCCTCATAGCACACTAGGTACGCCTGTCTTCATTATCCAAGCATAGGAGCGGAAAAATAGGACGTTAAACCCAATTTCATTTATTTCATTTCAATTCTTTCTGAGACTGTTAAAATTCGGATGGTCCCTTTAAACAAATGCAGAATTTTTGAATAGGTAAGGCGAATACCCTGCAGATTAATTTATTTTTTGTTGTATTGAAAACCAATTCGACCACTATTGTTCTGGGACAACGAACAGCCTAATCGGGTGTGATATGATTGTTGTTGTTGTTGTTGAATATGTGTTTTGTATCAGTATTTCCCCTGCGTGGTGTCATCAGCGTATGCTTTTATTCAGTGATATAACCGTGAGGATGTTATCAACCGGAAAAACAAATAAATTGACATTCACTCAAACATAGATGTCTTCCCTTAATTGGGGAATGACAAACTAATGAGGGTGAGAAATGGGGTTTAACTCGACACAAACTAGGTCCATTCGGGACTAACATATGGTTTAATTTTATTTCACTAATTCACTTGTGCGCATGGGTCTTTAGCAGTGGAAGGAAACCGGATGACCCAGAGAAAACCCACGAGGCTGGACAGGCGACCCTACTCCTTGTCACGTACAACCGAGGATTTTAACAAACTGGTTGTATTATACAACGCGAGGGAACCACGGCGACTCAGTAGTGAGTGATTCTCTGGCTCACTAACCGAGCAACTCGGGTTCGATTCCGGTGTTGGTCGAGAAAGCTTGGTTTATTTTTGTCAGAGGTGCACAGCGAAGGGACACAGCTTATTGTCGTTCGGATAAGATGAAAAACCAAGAGTAGGCTGCGCTTTGGCCTACTCTTATTTCAAATTTCAACTGTCAAGGGTTTTTTCACAGATCATCCGCCCGGCTTGCCCCTACTTCCTTCACCACTAACAAGGGAAACCACGCCGGAGCTGTCTCGATCAACACCGGAAGTGGACACGAACTTCTGGCTAGATTTATTTGTTAAGGCCAACTTACTTTTCACCAAGTTCGATGACATGTAAACAAGACACGTGATTTTTTGCGAAATTGTAAGTTAGGGTAACCATTAGGGTTTGGTCCATGATTAGGGAGAGAGTTCTGATTAGCGCTAGCCCTGTTTACAGTTCGTGACCTTTGATCTAACCCTGAACCAGTAGTAAGAGTAGGCCAAAGCGCCTGCGCGGGCGTAGGCGCGTCTTCAATCGCATGGTTGATGAACGAAAGTAGGACACTAATCAAAAATTGATTTCGCAACAAGCATTTTCTCGTTGAAGGGTGGAGATTTGATTAGAACTTTTTTGTAAAGGGTGAACCACTTTCTCGGTCAATGCAGGGATCGAACTCCCGACCTCAATGCTATAGAGCCTGCGTCTTACCCACCGCGACCCCCTCTTGTGTAAAGACATCGTCACAACACAAGTACCGTGTTCGGTTCGATAAATGATACTGATACGGTTTTAATTTTCCCCGGAAGACAAATGAAGCGATGGATATAAATATATAGAGTGAAATGGATAACGTCCACTCGACACAAACTAGGTCATTTCGGGACTAACATATGGTTTAATTTTATTTCAATAATTCGCTTGCGCGTAGGGGTTTTTAGCAGTTGGAAGAAACCGGACTACCCGGAGAAAACACACGAGGTTGGACAGACGACCCTACTCCTTGCCCCATACAGCCGGGATTCGAAACAACGTCAGTTGATTCAATGGCTGTATGATACAGCGTGCGCACGCTAACCATTCGTCCATCCAACCCCCCGCGATGGATATAAATTAGCGATTGAACTATAAACATAAAATGTAACAAATAGGGCTTTCATATTTAATGCCATCGGTTAGTCACGTGGAAAACGTTGTATTGTTTACGAGCTATTAGGAAAAATTTGTATTGATGTGCGAATACCAAATGAACTGAAACACATGAATGGTAATCTACACCGTTAAAGATACATGTTTCGATCCCTGGTGTAAGCATTTTTTTTTTATTTTCCAATCGAGGCCGATGGGCCATGTCACACGATACGCTACCCACTCAACCCCTTATCAAGGGCCTTTAATAAAAAAAAAACCAACAGGATCATAAAACGCAAGGCACGGAATCAAACAACCGTGAAAATATTTGTAAATATTTGTAACAAGACGTGCGTTATAATAACTGACTTGCCGAGATGAAACTAGAAGTTAGAACGTTTTCTTTCATATTTGCAATTACAAATGTATGTTCTGTTCTGGTGTCTGGAATATGTTTAAAGACAGAATTTCGCCAGGACAGCGCCCTTCAAGATGTTTATGTGAACGAGGGGTTAATAGAAAATTATGTGAATCAAGCAAATTCCATTCAGTGCTCGCGAAAGTGTATGGATAATATTTTGTGTGTATCATTTTTCCACAATAGTTTGAATTCAACATGTGGCTTGTATTCAGTAACATTTATAACATCTCCAAATTATATCGCTGCCACACAAAAAATTGCTGATATTGGATCGAAATATTATAAATTGCAAGATGGTATGTATGTTTTAAAAGGAAATGTCAAGGCAATAGGCAGACTTCAAGAGAGGGAAGTGCAGCTGGTGTCCCGCCCCAGGGCCTATAAGACTCTTTGCGGTCCATGCATATCAAAGTTCAAAATTGAAAAGGGCAATTATGCATGGATTTTGTATTTTTCCTTTGAACCTTATATAAGTATGTACAAAAGTTTTCACTTTATTCCAATACGTTTAAAGTGTTGGAAAGGTTGAAAGGAGGGCGAGGGAAAAAGATCTCAGCCTAGCATATTTTATTCCTCCAATAGACGCGCGTGTAAAAAAGAACTTTTGGTGGCGGGGGTATTTCATTTTGTGAATTCCATTGCTCTCTCTCTCTCTCTCTCTCTCTCTCTCTCTCTCTCTTTCTTTCTCTCTGAATAAATATTATTTAACATTCCAGCTAACAGAGCATGTACAGATTATATTTGGGATAGAGAATTGAACAAATGTTATTTCTTCTACAAAGACACACCATCATTATTTACAGACGCTAGTAATGACTGCTCTCGAAAAGGCGAGTTGCTGCTAAAAGTTGATACAGAGAGATTTCAAGAAAAACTCACCACTCAGATACAGTCAAACGCTGGTATGTTTTCTCTAATCTTCAGTCAGAATATTATAATCATTTTGAAATATAAATGGGATAGTCAACAATTTATAGCGGACAAAGGCTGGGGGCATTTGTGTGAAACTCTTCACCACAAGAGTTCCACAAGATATTAAACTCCTGAAAAAAAATTACATTCCACAAGATTTTAGTCTAAGAATAATTTTGATATAGAGTGTTTTGGGTCTATTGTGTTTTTTCCACAAGAGTTTCACAAGATATTAAATTTATCCCCAGACCCCCTATATGGGTTTTGGGTATATCGTTTCTTTCACCAGAAGCCTTCCACAACATATTCTTCTCAGACCTCCCATATATTCCTGTGTGGTACCACATTCTACAACATTGTCGACTTAGAAAAATAAATCTTTTAGTATTTGAATTTCTCTTCCATAAGTTTACAATCCTCTACTTCATAAGTTCATGAAATGTGCCAAATAAAGAATAGAATTAAGACGATGCTAAGGAGTAAATCTCAAGTGACAAATATGAAATGAAATCGGGTTTAACGTCATACTGTTCTGCTCTCAACTGGGCTAATGAAAGGTGCTATGAGAGGAAATTTGGCCCGGACATCGGCACTGCGACCTATTCTTACAGCCAACTAATGCCATCATTAAACAGATAACGGAGCCCCAAACCTCCGTTAAATATAACGCCAAGTTAACGACACATTTAAGTTAACGGGACTTCCAGCAACAGTCTTTCTCTCTGCTAAAGTTAACAATCCGTTAACATGGAGTTAACGGATCGTTAAAAGATAACGGAGCTTTGAGCAACCGGCCCCATATGTCTATCCAAATAAATAAATCCTTTAAATTTTTATTAAGAGAGAGAGAGAGAGAGAGAGAGATGGGGTTTAACGTCCACTCAACACAAACTAGGTCATTTCGGGACTAACATATGGTTTAATTTTATTTCAATAATTCGCTTGCGCGTAGGGGTCTTTAGCAGTGGGAGGAAACCGGATTGCCCGGAGGAAACTCACGAGGTTGAGAAGGCGCCCCTATCTCCATGCCACATACGCTCACACCAGGGGTCGAAACCACAGCCGCAAGCCAGAGGTGATCAGCCAGCTAGAGGTTGAAGCGCGACACTCTAGACCACTAGCCCCCCCCCCCCAATTTTATTAAGATTAGATAAAGAGATGATAAGTATCGCTATGATAGTTAAAAACTAGATTATGTGAAGGCAATTTGCTGAAACTTTCAGTCAGATTGATCCACTATGAACCGTCATTTTAGTGATTGAACATTCGGCATAGCCTCGATCATCATTACTAAAGTCGGTACAATAAATACATAGTCTCGATTATCATTTTCATGATTAAATCATGAATGAAAGTTGGGCACAAATCAGATCTTAATCCAATAAATATCGCAAGTTAGCAATGCTACCAAGAGTAGATTATGACCTGGATAAGTTAAATAATGTCTAATTAATAATTTGGAGCTCTTGCATAATGTATATTGAAATGGGGAAGAAATACAAATTTTACAATATTCGCATAGTATTCGATTAAAATCGTCGATTTAGGGTCTGTTCTAAAGTCGAATCCCCGGTTGTACGTGACAAGGAATGAGGTCGCCTGTCCAACGTCGTGGGTTTTCTCCGGATTCCCCTAACTGCTAAAGACCCCTAAGCGCAAGCGATTTGTTGAAATCAAATTGAACCATATGTTAGTCCCGAAATGACTTAGTTTTTGTCGAGTGGACGTTAAACAGCTAATTGCAGACAAACAGCGTAAATTTAGTATATTGCCGCACTTCGAGTTCTGATTGGTCGTCTCAATTCCAAGATGGTAGCCATGACGTTTATGCTCGGTTATGGTCCATATATATATATATACACGTAGTCCATATTGCTAACCATGTGACATATATTCGTAGGTACCAATCGAGGTGGATATATGATAGGTGCCACAGATAGTGCCGTAGAAGGGACCTGGAGATGGGAAGACGGCACCATAGCAACGGCAAATCAATGGCGGCCCGACTATCCGAGAAATCAAAATTCAGAACAAGATTACATGCTCCTCTCCAAAGGTGGTTCGTGGAAATGGCAAGATATAACCGATGGTCCTTTGCTAAGGGCTTATATTTGTGAACGACGGATATGAAATAAAAAAACATTCCAGGAATGGTGGTAATTAAAACCTGGTCAGTCTTTATATGAAACTGCATGTAGTTTGATCGTATTTGAATAATAGTATGCATCCAAAAACCAATTTATGTCTTTGTTCTTAGATTACCACATGTTGCCGACAATGTGTTTACAAACGATAAGGCAACAATTCATCAAAATCATTTACAGCGCTTGCGTTAAAAACATCGGTCATCCAACATACCCCAGTATCAGAAGTCCGGAAATCGTTAATAGTCAAAATTTGTTAATAAGGTATTTTCTTTTTCTCCTTTAGACCATTTATGGAGGTATTTTGGCCAATTGTCGATTTTGTTTTAACTAAACGCAATGAACATTACTGGTTTGGCCGTCATCTACTTGTTAAGCTGTCCAACGGGATGGGTTTTCTCCTAGTCCTCCGGTTTACAAATGTCTTTAATATTGGATATCTATGGAAGCCTATTGCGGCCATTTCAGAATCTCGTCCCCTCGCCGCGAGAAGTCGAGGGCGAGAACACGAGAACACGAGAAGTCGAGGGCGAGAACACGAGAAGACGAGAAGTCGAGGGAGCGAGAAGTCGAGGGCGAGGGAGCGAGAGAGCGAGAACGCGAGGAAACAGGGCGAGAATACGAGGATCTCGCCCCGAGAACACGAGATTACTTTCACCTCGACTTCTCGTCTTCTCGTCCCTCGACTTCTCGCTCCCTCGTGTTCTCGCCTTTGAAAAACCTCGTGTTCTCGCTCCCTCGCCCTCGACTTCTCGCTCCCTCGACTTCTCGCCCTCGAGTTCTCGCCCTCGACTTCTCGCTCCCTCGTGTTCTCGCCTTTGAAAAACCTCGACTTCTCGCTCCCTCGCCTTTGAGTCAATCTCGTCTTCTCGTGTTCTCGCTCCCTCGCTTCGTCACAATCTCGTCTTCTCGTGTTCTCGCTCCCTCGCCTCGGAAGTGCAGTTATTACGCATGTCCACTGACTACCGTATCGGCATTTTTGTATTTTGACATGGATTATAATAAACGAAAATGTTTGAAGTTCTAGAAAATGTAATAGTCCTAAACAAGCTTAATTTCTTCTTGCACAGATAGTATTGTATTCTGTAATTGATTTTAAGTCTTCAGTCAAATCTTTCTTTGCTCTCTAAAAATATCCATCGGGTGTTTTCACTTGATGCGTGGTTTTGTCAGTGCTGCAGGATGGAGAGCCTGACAAGGGACAATGTATAGTTGTTCGAATGGGATTTTAAAAAACGATGTCCTGTGTCTGGAATCGCAAGGAAGTTGGTTCTACGGTGGCTCACTGGGTAGGACGTTTGCTCTGTAACTTCTTCAAAGTTCCTCGTGATTTTTGGCGATGTTCACTATTGTCAGTGGTGGAGAACAGAGAGCCTAGCAAGAGACAACGTATAATCGTTCGGATGAAATAAAAATAACCGAGGTGACGTGTCCGGAATCTAAATGAAATGAAATAAAATGGGGTCTAACGTCCTACTGTTCTGTTCCTAAATTGGGCTAATGAAGACGGGCATACGATACAATAATACAGTGTGCTATCAAGGAAATTTTGCCCGGGCAGTGTCGCTAAGGCCTACTCTTACATCGAATTTAAACTTCCAAGTGATCTTTTATGTGCACGCCAATAGGTGTCCTTGACAGGCCCTACGTTTTGCATCACTGACAAAGAGAAATCACGCCCGAAATAAAATCTGGATGAACTTTCTCTTCAAATGCAGGGATCGAATACCAAGTGGTGTAAGTGGTGTGGGACGGGGGGCCTGAGAAGGGACAATGAATAGTTGTTCGGATGGAATACAAATAACCGAGATCCCGTGGCCGGAATACAAATGGAGCTACGATGGCTCAGTGAATAGGATCGACGTTTGCTCTTTTACTTTATCAAAGTTTTTCAGGATTTTTCGGTCGGGTTCTTGCTTGTCAGTGGTAGCCTATAGGACTGAAGACCTGAACGGTATATATATAAAATACGAGGTTCTTTGTCCGAAATCGTAATGAAGTGGTGGCTACAATGGCTCTCTCGCTTCATCGAAGCGCATCGGACTAAACTTCTGGAGATGTCCTCCCATGTCAGTTGTGTAGGATGGAGGACGGAGGGTCTGGCAAGGGATAACGTGTAGTCGTTCGGTTTCGATTCGCCGTGTGGGGTTTTTCCGGTTTCTCCCACTGTCGCATACATTTCTTTTCCGATGCATTGCACAATACGTCAGCACTAGAATTACGCCTCGGACTATATTTGTCAAGTTTAGCCATACTGGGGTGAAAAAAATCAAATTCTAAGACAATATCAGAAACCAAAAATCAACGTCATAGGGTCACGGGTCAATAGCCATAATTAGACCACGGAATACCTTTTACGAGACGGAACACGTTGGTTTGTTTCCATTTGTTAAGAGAGAATTTTTCTGAAAATATCACAGGTACATGGGGACAGGAACGCCCTTATTAGACTAAGGCACACCAGACCTATAATATAATAATACTAATAGAGTCAATGTGATTTTTCAAAGTTTTGGAGTTTTTGTTTTTTTCTGAACATATTTCAAATTTTTGATCTTATTTTATCCATATTTGATGCTAAATAATATAATATTTACTATCAAACATGTAATTCATATTTAAAAAAAAAAAATACCTTCTGATGTATAGATCAGGTGTGCCATAGTCTAATAAGGGCGTTCCTGTCCCAATGTACCTGTGGAAAATATGCCGGGATTACTGTATAATACCACATATTAAATGTTGCAGTGACACGATGAAAACAACTTATCCCAGGTCTGTGGAATAAATATGGTCAACAGTAGAGAAATAGCACCAATGATTGAAAGAATCTGTTATTTACTGGAAACAAGTATTTTTTTATAAAAAACTATTTCAGTAAAACAATATCCAAGAGAAATACATACTAAATACACATGAAAACGATTTTGGCAAAAATAAACAAACGCAATAATATAAATTTCCTCATACCAGGCGCGGATCCAGAGGTCCGGACCCCCCCCCCCCCCCCCTGCTCAGACTTGAAAAATTTTATGCGATTTTATTGGCGATTTTTAGACCTGTAATTTTGGTATTTACCTTCCGGAAATACGTCAGAATGCACCAAATTGAATCTAATTTACCAAATTTTTCTAGGGGAGGGACCCCAAACCCCCCTTAATTGGTTGAGCTCCTTCGGCGCTGGGCGTTATCAAACCTAGACTCCCCCCCCCCTGCAAAAAAATCCTGGATCCGCACCTGCATACACAACAATACCATATACTACTAGTAAGAGAAATGAGGTTTAACGTCCACTCGACACAAATTTGGTCATTTCCGGACTAACATGGTTTAATTTTATTTCAATAATTCGCTTGCGCGTAGGGGTCTTTAGCAGTGGGAGGAAACTGGAGTGCCTGTAGGTTAAAACCCACAAGGTTGAGAAGGCAACCTATCTCCATGCCACATACGCTCACACAGGGATCGAAACCACAGCCGCAAGCCAGAGGTGACCGGCCAGCTAGAGGTTGAAGCGTGGCACTCTAAACCACTAGGCCATCCCAACCCCCCCACTACTAGTAAATGAAATGAAATGGGTTTTAACGTCCTACTCTTCTGCACCTAACCTGGGTTAATGAAAGACAAGCATATGCTATACAGTGTGCTATGAGGAAATTTTGCCCGGGCAGCACCGCTACAGCCTACACTTATATTGAATTCCAACTGCCAAGGAATCTTTTACGTGCACGCCAATGTGTACACTGGACCACGTTTTCCCATACCATCTTAACGACTAGACAGCTGTCCTTGTCAGGCCCCTCATTTCTGCATCATTGACAAGGGGAAACCACACCGGTAAATTGAGATGAACTTTCTTTGCCAATGCAGGGATCTAACACACCACTAGTATTGATGAAAAATGTATATAATAATTATAATAATATCATTGTTCTGGAGAACGGTTTCTAATCTGCTGTTCAGATTGTTCTATTCACAGAATACACACAGATCAGGTCTTGTGCCCATTTACACTGTACAAGATATATACCAGTATATAAATATATATATAAAAGAAAAACAAATAGTTATCTTAATGATTCCAGTAAAATGAATTAGAAATGAAATGAAGTTTAACGTCCTACTGTTTTGTTCCTATACATGTACTGGGCTAATGAAAACAGGCATACACCATACAGTGTGCTATGAGGGAAATTTGGCCGGGTACAGCACTATTCCCTACTCTTCTTTCGAATTCCAACTGCCAAGGGATCTTTTTATGTGCACACCAATGTAAACAAAGGACCTCGGTTTTTCATCACATCCGGACGACTAGACAGCTGTAATTGTACCTTTTTACATGCACACCAATGTATACAAGAGACCTCAGTTTTTCGTCACATCCAAACGACTAGACAGCTGTCCTTGTACCTTGTTAGACCCTCCTTTTGCACCACTGACAAGGAGAAACCACGTCGGAAATGAAACAGAATAAAAAAATAAAATGGGGTTTAACGTCCTACTGCTCTGTTCCTAAGCTAGACTAATGAAGATGGGCATATGCTATACAGTGTGCTATCGAATTCCAACTGCCAAGGGGTCTTTTTACGTGCACACCAATGTATACAAGGGACCTCGGTTTTTCGTTACATCCAATCAACAAGACGGCTGTCCTTGTACCTTTTTACAGGCACACCAATGAATACAAGGGACCTCAGTTTTACGTAACATCCGAACGACTAGGGGGGTGGGATGGCCTAGTGGTTTAAAGTGCCGCGCTTCGGCCTCTAGCTGGCTGGTCACCTCTGGCTTGCGGCTGTGGTTTCGATCCCTGGTGTGAGCGTATGTGGCATGGAGATAGGGGCGCCTTCTCAACCTCGTGGGTTTCCTCCGGGCACTTCGGTTTCCTCCCACTGCTAAAGACCCCTACGCGCAAGCGAATTATTGAAATAAAATTGAACCATATGTTAGTCCTGAAATGACCTAGTTTGTGTCGAGTGGACGTTAAACCCCATTTCTCTCTCTCTCCGAACGACTAGACAGCTGTCCTTGTACCTTGTTAGACCCTCCTTTTGCACCACTGACAAGGAGAAACCACGTCGGAAATGAAACAGAATAAGAAAATAAAATGGGGTTTAACGTCCTACTGCTCTGTTCCTAAGCTAGGCTAATGAAGATGGGCATATGCTATACAGTGTGCTATCGAATTCCAACTGCCAAGGGGTCTTTTTACGTGCACACCAATGTATACAAGGGACCTCGGTTTTTCGTCACATCCAAACAAATAGACGGCTGTCATCGTACCTTTTTACATGCACACCAATGAATACAAGGGACCTCGGTTTTACGTAACTAGACAGCTGTCCTTGTACCTTGTTAGACCCTCCTTTTGCACCACTGACAAGGAGAAACCATGTCGGAAATGAAACAGAACAAAAAAATAAAATGCTGTTTAATGCCTCCTGCTGTGTTCCTAAGCTGGACTAATGAAGATGGGCATATGTTATACAGTGTGCTATCATGGAAATTTTACCAAGGCAGCGGCGCTACGGCCTACTCTCATCACATCAGAACGACTAGACAGCTGTCCTTGTACCTCGTCAGTCACCCCCTCCCCACGGCCTGCACCACTGACAAGATAAACCACCTCGGAAATGAAATAGAATAAAAATAAAACAAAACCATACAATATTAATCAGCATAGTGACAAAATATAACATGAAAATTTATTGACATGTACAGTACATTTAATTAAAACATTTTTTAAAATATGTATTTAAAAACTGCTTAAAAAATACATGTACATGAATACAGGTTTAAGCCTACTCATAAAAAATCACATAATTTCATAGATATCATCATCAGTATTAAAATCAATGTCACTGTCGAACAATTTACACAAATCCATACAAGAAAGTTTTCACTTGTAACAAGTACATCTATCTGTAATGCAGCCTGATTTGTATCCACAGTGAGAATTTTATTTGGTGCTTGATCTCTAGTCACCCTAACCCTGTCATTTTAAATAGTAGTGTTTAACAAAAGGGGCAAAAATTTTTGTAGCTACAGTAAGGCAACGCGGGGGGAATGCGCCAGAATAGGCCCCTGTTTTGATTGGTGGTGCAAGGGACAAAGCAACATTTTCATCCAGGGGACACATGCAAAGTCAATCTGGTGTGGAATTAATTCACACATATTTTTTTCATCAATAGGGTCTAACATGTGCTCTTGTACCAACTCATCTATTTTGGTTCTCTTTTTCTCCATAACATCTTGGGTATATTTCTTAAAGTACTGTGCATGGTGTTTCACCTCAATGGTGACACAGTCTTCACCATATTAGTCCTTATTGGTCTGAGTGGTCTTGATTCGAGTAGTCCTTACTCCTTGGTGACTGCGAGTTGTCATGCATTTAGGAATATAAGAATATCTATCTTTATCAATCAACTTGTTAAATGATCCCCTTAACAAATTAACCAGACCTATTATTATTTTTTTGTTGGTAAAATTTTAGCTGCTTGCTTCTCTAACATCACTTTCTAACTTTCGTCAACAAGTTTGGAATCGTGATAATGTTTCATACACAGTTGTTTTGTTTTTTTTTAAGTTGAAATGTGAGAACTCTGTATTATTAGTATACCCCAATGATTGAGTCTTTGAGAACTTTGTCTGCACATTCCTGGAGTTCTTTGTCTTACAAATCAGCATTTGTCTCCGGCACAAACCTGCCATTTCCATCTAATTCGATCCAATGGTTAGCCAGGACCTAAAATTGTTCCCAGCTTGTCGCATTGAACGGTTTTAGCTTAGTGTTTTAACAAAATATTCACAAGTATTCAGTTTTCGCTATCTTTCCGCCATATTTACTATCAAAACAGAACGGTAACCTTTGACTCTACTCGACCTTCCATAAATGCGTGTCTGATTGGCGAGCTATGTCACGTGATTTGTTAAAACCAAATCACCGCGAAATTCAAATACCATCGCACATTAAATAACCTGTATTTATTTTACGGCTTCTGTCAAACGTCAAAGAATGGATAATAGAAAAGTCGCGTGACAATGAAGTAATACTAGAAGAATTAGATGATGTACCTTTTTTTACCCGAAACTTGCTAGGACGGAAAACAGAAGCAGGCAAGCTAGAAATTTCACACCACGGCATATTATAGGCTATATATGTAGGCCTAAAGTGGAGAATTTTTTGCCTGGACGTATTTTTTCTATTTTTTTATGCATTGTCTACCGTAAACAAAGAAGTACTTGTACTTTATCTACTTTAATATATATATATATTATAAATAAAATCTAAGTGTGTATGGGTGTGTTTATGTATGTTTTTTTTCTCCACCTACACATTATTATGTGTTATTAAATTAACCAGCACCACAACAGGAATGTTTTAGGTCAGTGGATTCGGGCCCAAGGCGAATTATACGCTTCGTCGCCGCGATTAGCCCCCACATATCTCGTATCAAATTGAAAAGAACGACCACGTATGTATTTTAGGCCATCGAATCTGTCCTACAGGCAAATTTGGGCCACGAACGAATAAAACCTCGGGAGAATTTAGGTTCCGTGGGAATTTGCGCACTGGGCGAATATGGGCCCCTAGCAAATTTGGGCCATGGGCGAACTTGGACCCCGGGCGAATTTGGGCCCGTGTATAGGCGGGTAAACTACGAGTAGTTTATTTGATAATATTTGATAATATTAGCATCATAGAAAGAAGCGGGTATCGAAACCGAGCCCCCCCCCCCCACACACACACACACCCACGCCAATGTGTAGCCTATACGAGACCTTGCTGTTCCATGTCATCCGAACTACATGCTGACCCAGGCCTTCCGACCTACACTGATAAGAGGGTACCTCGCAAGAAAGGCTAGACTACGCATTGAGCCACCGCAGCTCCAACTTATTTCGAATCCGGACACATGACCTCGATTATTTAACCCAACCCTTCCTTCTCCACTGATATGGAAAAAACCCGCTAGAATACATGTATTTCCGATGAACTTTGATGAAATGAAATGAAATATGGTTTAACGTCCTACTGTTCTGCTCCGACTGTACTATAAGGGAAATTGTGCTCGGAAAGCGGCACCTAGGTCTCCTCTTATATCGGATCCAGGCTGCCAAGGGATCTTTTACGTGTACGTCAATTTACAGCCTAGGATTTTCATCCCATCCGAACAAATAGACAACTGTCCTTGCCAAACCCTCCGTCCTGCACCAATGCAATGACATGGGGAAACAACGTCGGAAAACCCGATAAACTTTCTTGTCCAATGGAGGGATCGAACACGTGACCTTCAGTTTAGTGAGCCAGCGTCTTACCCACTTAGCAGCCGTGGCTCCAAACATTAACGTCATACTCACTGAGCCACCGTAGCTCCCACTTCATTTTGATTCCGAACACGGGACATTGTTTTTCTATGCCACCCGACGACTTTACGTGGTCCCCCGTCAATTCTTTCCTCCTACACCACTGAAGTAAGAGAGCAAACGTCCCACTCACTGACCCACCGTAGTTCCCACTTCAATTAGATTCCGGACACGAGGCCTCGGTTATTTTTATTCATTCTGAACGATTATACTTTGTCTCTTGCTAAGCTCTCCGTTCTACAGGACTTCGTTTCTTTTTATGCCATCCGAACTATTATACTTTGTCTCCCATCTAAGTTCTCCGTACTACACCACTGACAATAGTGAACATCGCCAAAAATCACGAGCAACTTTGAAGAAGTTACAGAACAAACGTCCTACCCAGTGAGCCACCGTAGAACCAACTTCCTTGCGATTCCAGACACAGGACATCGTTTTTTAAAATCCCATTCGAACAACTATACATTGTCCCTTGTCAGGCTCTCCATCCTGCAGCACTGACAAAACCACGCATCAAGTGAAAACACCCGATGAATATTTTTAGAAAGCAAAGAAAGATTTGACTGAAGACTTAAAATCAATTACAGAATACAATACTATCTGTGCAAGAAGAAATTAAGCTTGTTTAGGACTATTACATTTTCTAGAACTTCAAACATTTTCGTTTATTATAATCCATGTCAAAATACAAAAATGCCGATACGGTAGTCAGTGTACATGCGTAATAACTGCACTTCCGAGGCGAGGGAGCGAGAACACGAGAAGACGAGATTGTGACGAAGCGAGGGAGCGAGAACACGAGAAGACGAGATTGACTCAAAGGCGAGGGAGCGAGGGAGCGAGAAGTCGAGGTTTTTCAAAGGCGAGAACACGAGGGAGCGAGAAGTCGAGGGCGAGAAGTCGAGGGAGCGAGAAGTCGAGGGCGAGGGAGCGAGAACACGAGGTTTTTCAAAGGCGAGAACACGAGGGAGCGAGAAGTCGAGGGACGAGAAGACGAGAAGTCGAGGTGAAAGTAATCTCGTGTTCTCGGGGCGAGATCCTCGTATTCTCGCCCTGTTTCCTCGCGTTCTCGCTCTCTCGCTCCCTCGCCCTCGACTTCTCGCTCCCTCGACTTCTCGTCTTCTCGTGTTCTCGCCCTCGACTTCTCGTGTTCTCGCCCTCGACTTCTCGCGGCGAGGGGACGAGATTCTGAAATGGCCGCAATAGGCTTCCATAGATATCAGAAGCCCATTTTTTCACGGTAAGATAACAACATCAATGTTAATTTAAGTTGACCAATAAGTCGTATTTGCAATGTCGAAGAGAGAGAGAGAAAGAGGGAGAGAGAGAGAGAGAGAGAGAGAAATGGGGTTTAACGTCCACTCAACACAAACTAGGTCATTTCGGGACTAACGTATGTTTTTTTTTTTTTAATTTTATTTCATTAATTCGCATGCGCGTAAGGGTCTTTAGCAGTGGGAGGAAACCGAAGTGCCCGGAGGAAACCCACGAGGTTGAGAAGGCGTCCATGCCACATACGCGCACACCTTGGGGTCGAAACCACAGCCGCAAACCAGAGGTGACCGGCCAGCTAGATGTCGAAGCGCGGCAGTCTAGACCACTAGGCCATCCCAACCCCCAGCAATGTCGAAGACCGTGGATGTTATTGAGTTAGAGACTTAGTTACTTTAAATTAGTAAGAGAGAAAATGAACTGAATTAGACTGGGCTAATGAAGATGGGCATGCGTCAGATATAAAGTTATATTTCTGTTTAAACCATTTACTGGGGCGGATCTAGGAATTTTGAAAAGGGGGGGGGGGGGGCGCCGCAAAATGAGGGCACTTATTGCGAAGAGGAGGAACTCCGCTGCGAGAGGGTTGGGGGGAGAGGGTCCCTCATTTCCTTGCATCTGTAGACATTCCAAGAGCTATTTCGCTGATATTTTCGTCTAAGTAAACGTTTGGAGAGGACATTTGGGTCTGAAAAAAGGCACTTTCAGCAGTAAAAAAGGGCACTGTCGAAAATTAGGTGGGGGGCGGGGGCGCCCCCACTGGATCCGCCTCTGACCCAAACTAGGATGTCTGCCATTTACTATGAAGGAAACTAGTACTTGAGTTTCTCAGTAGCTTCTTGGAATAGGATGCGCTAATCATACCAGGATGTTGAAATGAAATGAAATGGGGTTTAACGTCCTATTGTTCTTCTCCAACTGGGATAATGAAGACGGGCAAACGCCATACAGTGTGCTGTGAAGGAAATTTTGCCCGAGAACCGGCACTATGGCCTGCTCGTTTGTCGAATTCCAACTGGCAAGAGTTCTTTTACGTGCACACCAATGTATACAGAGAGAGGAGGAGAAATGGGGTCATTTTGAGACTAACATATGGTTTAAATTTTAATTCAATAATTCGCTTACGCGTAGGGGTCTTTAGCAGTGGAAGGACCCGGAGTAAACCCACGAGGTTGGACCGGCGACCCTACTCCTTGTCACGTACAATTGAGGATTCGAAACCACCCCAGTTGGCTCAATGACCGACCTTTTGATACAGAACGCTCGTGCTAAACACCCCCCATCAATGTAAACAAGTTATAGACTTGCCTTATTTAATTATTAAATACTGTCCAAATAATAAGTAATGTTATGAATTATTCATAAGTAATAAGTAAGAACAATTAGCCTAATTATTATAACGGGTAATGTAATCAACAATTGTAAGGGTTCCAGGGTTGGTTTAAGGCCGTATCTAGTGGGGGTGCAGAGGGTACATTAAGTGCGTGCAAAACTCGTTCGCGACAGTCGAAATTTTCAAAACATTTTACGGGAGAGCCGCGTGGTGTTACTTGGGCATTGTACTGGCACCCGGTGCTCTGCTGCAACCCCACTTTTAAAATACTATATACGGCCCTGGTTTAGTTAAATATTTATAAATATGTCAAGAAAAGAGTTTATAAAACTTGTTTATTCTACATGTAAACTTTAACAGCATATCAATACGTTAATTATTAATACCATTCAGCTGGTCCAGAGCAGAACTAAATTGCTTATAAAAAATCCGGATATAAAGTGCACAAACTATATTTCTTTAATTAGAAATATTTTCTTGAGGAACTTAAAATATGATGTCATAAATAAATGAACATACACAAACTTGATGTTTTGATGTTACAGAATAGGGTGTGATATCATAGTCAGGTGACATATGGCGTTGGTCACATGACCGTCTTCGTAAAGATAACACACTTTTGATTTGTCCACAAAAACCTGATCTCTACTTTCATTTTCACCAATGTTGACGTATCCAAAATAGTTCTCTTGAAGATAAATTTAATGTTTCAAATATAGCTACATATATACATGGACGCATTTTACATCAACAAGAAAAAGCTGTATAACACCATTCTGATTTTATCTAAAAATATCCTAGCTTCATGGCACTAATTTATATTCGTTACCAGTTATCGCACGAGTTGGTTTTATTCGCATTAAAGATGAAATAACTATTTGTCGGTCCCACCTCATTCCCCCGTATTTCTGCAATTTAGGAATTCTATTCAAATCGGTGCCGCATCTATTCAGCCAAAAACCACTATGATAAAATTGCGCACAGTTGCCATATCTCCAGCTGTCACGGTCACGGTCATATGTACTGAATGGTCTCCCTTTAGCAGTATATAATCCGTCACCAAGGTTACCGGCTGTCATGTTGCCATATTCCAAGCTATAACCCTGCGTCTCGTTCAGGATCCTGAATTCATCGTACATAGCGTAGTAGAATTTAGTATTGGAAGTTTCCATGTCCACCCGAAGAGTGTAGGAATCCTGTGTAGTCAGCGCGTGCATGTTTTCTAGACCCAACCAGAACTCGCTGGAAAAGTTACCAAAACCTTTGACGTAGTCGTTGTATTTCCTGAAAATAGAACAAAATATATTTCATTTCTTCTAAACATTAAAGATACATTCTGGGAGATTAGATGAGGAGCTGTAGTAGAGGCCACGGAGAGCAGGGGCGGATCCAAGGTGGGGGGGGGTCTAAACCCCACCCTGCTCAGCTACATAAAAAATAATGCCTTGCATCAATGATCCTACATCATTATAAAATGATTTCTCTGTTTAAAAAGCCCAATTTGTATGTATGCCTATGTAATTTACAGACGATGATGGCAGATTTCTTTAACGGAAACCTGGCAAACCCCCTCCTGCAAAAATTCCTGGAAACGAAATATAGGTCTGTATTTTAATCAGATCGGGTGTCCCAGAATGCCGTAGCTCTCAACCTACAACTAATTGAATGGGAAACATACGATCGGAGTGTAACAGCAAATGAAAAACGAAATACATTAGTTCAGGCCTAACTCATGGTTCATTTTTATTCCTTTAATTGTGCGTTATAGTCTTTAACAATGGCGGAGGGAGGGTGGTGCCAGGAGAAATCCTAGGAGGTTAGGGAGGAGCTTAATCTATTTGTTACGGCCAGCCCAATTTTCGTCAAGGTCAAGGTCGCTGCGATGTAAAATAAGGGTAGGACAAGCAATTGTCATTAAGTCAATGGCGTGTTTTCTATTCTCCGCTTGTACCCGACAAGGTCTAAGGTCTCCTGTCTGAAAATGACGTAGCCTGTGTCGAGGGGAAATTTAACCCCATTTCTTTCTATGGATTGATCCAGAAGAAGTGATTACACCTACTTGTTGAATGGTACGGAGCCGTCAAATCGTCTCTGTAAGAAGGTCCAACCGTCTTGACAATAAGCGTATGTGACGAAGGCCGAATTTTCAGGCATAATACCATACACCCCTGGTTGTCTGTTGCCTTTCTCTAACACATCCTGACAATCTGAAACAAATACGAAGATATTTTTTTAAAAATTAAATGGATTTTTATGTCACGTCAGCAAAATAAATCGGGTTTAAGGTACTACTATTTTGCTCCGGCTAGGCAAATGAAGACGGGCTTATGCCATACGGCGTGATTCTGACAACGGATACCGCCTACACTGTAACACTATTTTAGTGATAACAGATATCAGTTAGTAAATATATCATTTAGTTACATCAGGTATATAAAACAGCTACATAAATACAACAGGGATTAAACTACACCAGGAACATAAACAATCACATTACCACAGTACATAATACAACAGACCATAGCATTAAACAATAACTAAACTCCGCCAGGAATATAAACGATAACACTAATATGGCTATATTTCACCCTTCTGTCCATTCACTAATGGGGCTTGTACAGAGATCATATATTAGTGGCTTGTAAATGACATATTGGATTAATTACATGGCAAATTAGATCACGGCCCTTGTGATTTGGATAAGGGGTACCGCCTTTGTTTTAGACACAGGTGGGGGTTGGGATGGCCTAGTGGTCTAGAGTGCCGAGCTTCTACATCAAGCTGGTCGGTCACCTCTGGCTTGCGGCTGTGGTTTCGATCCCTGGTGTGAACGTATGTGGCATGGAGATAGGGGCGCCTTCTCAACCTCGCGGGTTTCATCTGGGAACTCTGGTTTCCTCCCACTGTTAAAGACCTTTACGCCCAAGCGAATTATTGAAATAAAATTAAATCATATGTTAGTCCCGAAATGACCTAGTTTGTCTCGAGTGGACGTTAAACCCCATTTCTCTCTCTCTCTCCCATTCACTAATGGGGCGTGTACAGAGATTATATATTTGTAGCTTGTAAAGGACATATTGGATTAATTACGAGGTAAATTAGATCACGGCTCCTGAGATTTGGATAAGGGGTACCGCCTTTGTTAACCCCTATGTTTCTGACAAGGGGTAACAAGGCCCGTACCCCCGCCCCCCTCCCCCGAAAAAAAAAATTGACCATAAAAACAATAGATATACATTGTCCGTCAATTTTACAGCATCCCCGAAAACACTTCCCACTGGTCTTTGCTCTGAGACCCTGGGGTGGGGGTGAAGGTAACACTTGCGCCTCTGACAGGAAAGGATTTGCCTCGTGGTTTGTGTGATACTGGAATCCAAGATTCATATTGGCGTGAAATACTTGAAAACGATGCTGCTCATACACTATTCTCCAAGCCTTGCAATACCCACGGAACCATATGGATACACTTAACCATACTGCGTTTCAAACGAATGATGGATTGCGGTGACAAGGCGTGAAGCCCCATTTCTGCTCTTTTCTATGTAATATGGCAAACAAAAGCTCCGGTCAAGTTAACTTTCGTCAACGCTATGTCCACAAATTGAATAAACTCATAACACATGTGACTAGAAACGTAAACTTTGGTTTGAAAATTCCCTGTTAAATATGTTTTTAATAAAGATGCCTTTGTAAAATGTATTAAGTGTTGTTTTGATGGGAGGTTCCCGTACACAAATTATTAAAGACTGGGAAATACCTACGCAGTTGAAATGTTCACTTTTAGTAGAACATGCGGTACAGCATCATGTCGATAATACCTGCTCACATATCTTGTGACGGTCAGCCCTAGGCTATCGTCAGCCCTCGGTCAACAAATTGTTACTAGATACTATTGTGTTACGGCATGGACTGTCATTGGTTTCGATGCCCCGCTTGTACGTGACAAGGAGTAGTGTCGCCTGTTCAACCTAGCTTGTGTCGAGTGGACGGTGAACGGTAAAAATGACGATTGAGACTAGCCTAAAATTGAAACGCTACTCTGTAGATTCAGATTGAAATAATTTGACTGAAATTTTCAATATATTTCCTTTTCATTATCTATTTTACTTATTATACCAGAGAGAGAGAGAGAAATGGGGTTTAACGTCCACTCAACACAAATTGGTCATTTCGGGACTAACATACGGTTTAATTTTATTTCAATAATTTGCTTGCGCGTAGGGGTCTTTAGCAGTGGGAGGAAATCGGAGTGCCCGGAGGAAACCCACGAGGTTGAGAAGGCGCCCTATCTCCATGCCACATACGCTCACACCAGGGCTCGAAACCACAGCCGCAAGCCAGGGGTGACCGGCCAGCTAGAGGTCGAAGCGTGGCACTCTAGACCACTAGGCCATCCCCCGCCCCCTTATTATACCAAGAACCACCAGCTCTGTATATACTCTTACATAATGGTCATTTAAACTGTCAACTGTTGAAAACATGTGCTGGCTTATATACTTCATTGTATAGACATAAGACTAAACAGAACTTGGATGATCGGCCAGCTATAGTTCGAAGCGCAACACTTAAGACCACTAGCACCCCCCCCCCTACACCGCTCTAAACCCATCCATTCATTCACTTTATCATTCGGGTTTCAACTGGATAATCCCGACAAGATAAACTGTCTATTTTTTAGATAAATATCCCCAAGCTTGTGCCCAGTATATTGTGAATTATGATACACTGTACAGCCTCGTTTTCATATGTTTCCTTTTAAATAAACATTTACTATTTCACGGAAAGGTGGCAAAACTCATGAGAAAATAAAAGAAGAAAGTCAGACTAGATCACCAAGACGTTAGTTTTGGCATTTATGTAAGGCGAATACGTAACGTCTTGTTAATCGAGATTTTATTCTACGCTCTAACCTCCATATTGACTGAATAAAAATGGCGTGAGTTTTTTTCCAAACTTTTAACACCTTCTTTGCGTTCAAAGAAAGTCTTTGAACGCCCAAACAGCGTAATACAAACAAAAATTATCATAAAAAAGAGTTAAAAATTTCTGCCGACATCGAACACACGTGTTAAGAAAATAAACACAATACCGAGTCAAGTTTTGCCGCTAGAGGGCACTGAGTCATCTACTAAATGATTGGATGTTTATTTATGTTTTGACGATTTCAGAAAATGTCAATTGGGTTGTACGATATGGCAGCCAGCGTAGATTATTTTTTAAAGATTTTATTTTTCAGACATGAAACCAAAGCCATGTGTTTTCAACTAAACATTTAATCGTTGAAAATGAACAAAACATGTCTATATGACGTAAAAGAAATATTCACCGCGCCATGTTTGTTTTTAGTCAAGAGTTTTTTTTTCAGCAAGAGTTCGAACTACGTTCCCAGCCAGCATCCTGCTGTCCTGCACGAGGCAATGTGCCCTGATTAGAACTACATGACGTCTTCTCATATAGCGAGGGTGATAACTCTTAACTCTTTCCTGTTGCTATGACATCCTCCCGTGTCAGTCATTCATAAAACAGCCGTTCCATAAACTCATGTCATCCTCTACCGGCGTGGTTTTCCATTATCAATGGTGCAGGGCAGCGATCTAGTCGTTCGGATGGGACGAAAAATCGAGGTCCCGTGCACAAATTGGCGTGCACGTTAAAGAACCCACGACAGTGGGAATTCGATATAAGAGTAGGCCGTAGCGCCGCTGCGCGGGCAGAATTTCCCACATAGCATACTGTATGGCGTATACCCGCCTTCATTAGCCCCGGAGCAGAGAAGTGGCGCGTTAAACCCCATTTCATTTCAGTTCCCTTCATCCATAAAGCATCGACGACCTCCTCCATAAAACAGTACCGTCCTGCATCACAGTCCTGTTCTCTAGAAGCCCTAATATGTCGTTTTTGCAATGTCGAAGACTTAGGATGTAATTGGGTTATCGTCTTGCCTCCTTTAGATTAGAACTCAATGTTCTTGTTTAAATCGCCAGTACTTAATCCCTCAACCAATTGTCAGGACCCAGATTATACATGTCAACGGTGACGGGTTTTTAAAACTGCAGTGGGTGCAAGGAAAGCTTATGGCAGTGGCAAAATATTCGTCAACTTGGCCGGAGGCTCCCTAGATCTTGAGGTCTCGGGCTTCTGCCACCCGGTCTAAACAGGGCTAATGAAAACGGGCACGTGGGGCATAGGCCATATAGTGTTTCATGACGGATATTTTGACCGGTCATCGGCACTACGGCCTACTCTTATATCGAATTCCAACTGTCAAGAGATCTTTTACGTGTACGTCAATGTATACACGGGACCTCGGTTTATCGTCCCGTAAAAGAACCCATGCACCACGCTCCATCTTGTAGGGCGTGTGTCCCTCTTCATTAACCCAATCGGTACAGAACAATAGGACGTTAAACCCCATTTCATTTCATTTGTCGGCCATTTTGTATGAGTGAAGAGTTATAGTGACCCAGAGTATGTAGGTATTTCCATGTGTAATATATATGTTAAAGTAGGTCAGGGGAGTATGGAAGACCAAACAGCTCTTTATTTAGTGTTCTTAGTTCTTAATCCATAGTTTTTAATTCTTATTTCTTCATTTATTGTCGTATTTCGACATTTGTTTACTAATGTTAACATTTGTATCCTAAAATCAATATTTGTTTTACAAATCAGACATTAGTCATATCAGATTTATAAAATGCATTTTGGTTTAATTTAATTTTATTTTAATATAAAGCTACAATTTATTTTAGTAAATCAAATGCGGCAACAATTAAAGAAATAAGAATTAAGAACTATGAATGAAGAACTAAGAACACGGAATAAAGAGCTGTTTGGTCTTCCATAGAGGAGTCGCCATGTTTGTCTAGCTCTGTCTCAATATGGTAATGGTTGAGTATATGTTGTCTATCTATTGTGATAAAGACATGTCTAGGCTTCAACAACTGGTTTAAAAGCCGAATGGTCAACACGTGTGTCTTATCCTACATGACATTCCTGATTTTACACAAGAATATAATTTAGAAGATCAAGAATACGAACATGAACAATGTCTAGCCACTTTCCGGGATCGAAACCAGGCCAACCAGCTCCATTTCACTGATCCACGTAGTAAGTAATGCGGAATATTGCCCCATCGCTTTGGAAAAATGGGCTGTCGGTGTCTTAGTCCAGAAATGATCTAGGGTGGTAATCGCTCCCTCGCCGCCATTTTGTTGTCCACGGTAGTTTATTGGTAGGCCTGTTTTAAATCCGATTGAATACAAGCCAAGGCAGTATCTAACGTTGGTATTGATTTTTTTTTTCAATCAAATGTTGAATAATTGATTTGATATCGGAGTGAGCCGTGAGAAATTCGATAATTTAGCGAAAAATAAAAATGGCGCATTGTTACTCGAAACAAACCAAGTCATTTTTATAAAATCCGTTAATGCATAGAGATCTTTAGAATAGGGGTTAAACCGAAGGACCTGAGAAACCCATCAGTTTGGATTAGTATCCCAATCCTTGTCACGTACAATCTGGGAATCCAAACTACGTCACTTGACTCAATAGCAGACCTTATGAATCATGATCTAAGACAGATACGCTGCCCCCTCCCCCCGAGACCTCAACTCTCAGCGAATCGATCAGACATAAACATACACTATTGTTCTATATTTCGCTTTATAGGAAACAACTGTCACACAAACTAGGTCATCTCCGGAATAAGATAAGGTTCAATTTTTGATTTCAATAACTCTGCGCGTAGAGGACTTTAGCAGCGGCGAGAACCCGTAAGACCCGACGACGAAACCCCATGAGGTTGGACATGTGACCCCACTCGTCGTCACATACAACCGGGGAATACAGATCAAAAACATTTTTCAGGCAGTATATACTTCACACAGTTACACGATGTAATGTAAGAAGTATTGTTTTTATATATTATATAAGGTATGGCGACCACGTGTCGTGGTATATTAACATTATATTAGATAAGATCGGATATTTATAGTTGCTCTCTTGTCTCTGGTAGTGGGTGGTGGCAAAATGCTTCCGTTCACATTAAAGCCCCAATAACACTCTTGTTGTAACTGAATAATATGTCCCAATCTTCATTCTGGTCAACAAATCGTATTATTTTAGAATATTCCAATTAAATGATGATATAAATTTCATCTTAACAGAACTATTTTAAAAAATTGGAAAAATTCCACCAATTGATTTGAAAAGTCTAACGTAAACCTTTTCAAATGTGACTTGGATTTTGAAATATTTTCGAACCCTCTGGACAAGTAAAATAGGTTGTAATGGATAATTTACACAACAGGTAGGAAACTTAAACATATAGTACTTAGAATAAGGGTATTATTTATTTTCTCGAGCTACCAAGCCAGCAAGAGTGTTATTGTCCCTTTAACACTAGGTTAATAAATAACTTATTACTACAAAGATAAAGCCCCCCTCCCCCTCCCACCGACTCAGTGAATAGAAACCTGCCTCATTTGTTGTTGTTTTTAGTAATAATAATAAAAAAAACTACAATGATAGGGGCCAGTGGCCACTGTGGCTCAGTGGGTAAGCACTGGCTCACTTAGAGATGGTTGTTTTTAATAAATAACTTTCTACTACAATGATAGGGGCCACAGTGGTTCTGTGAGTAAGACTCTGGCTCACTTAGACATGGTTGTTTTTAATCTATACCATATTACCACAATGATATAGGCCACAGTGGCTTAGTGGTTTAGATATTTGCTCGCTTAGACATTGCTGTTGTTTTTAATAAATAGCTTACTATAACAGTGATATGGGCCACAGATACGATGCTGGATCTTTAATTGCTTGGTTTTTAAATAATAACGCTATGAAATGACAAATTCAGTGACATTGCAATAAAATGGAAGAAGAGTGTTACATGTGGTGATTATTGTGAGATAATCAAGGAGGAGATGTTTTCACCGATTCAAAAATTGTAGTATGCTAGACAAGATAATGTAAGAAATTCTAATCCTTTCAAGTGCCAGTGCAGAGAAGGGAGTTATTAAAAAAATAGATATGTTTGAGATGCAGCATGACATTTATAAAAGAATGTATTTTATCCTCCATGTTTGTCAAACGACAAGTTCTCGAAATACTTATCTGTAGATGTTGCATTCTCGATCCCTCCTGCATCTGTTAACCAGAGTGTCAAATAAAAATAAATGCATGGCATATGCACAGACAATTATCTGAGCAGAGCTTTGACATTTAAATAGATGTTATGTTATCTCAGATTTGAAAAGCACAAAGGAAATCAAACCAATCTGTTTTGGGTTTTTTTTGCGACATAAAATGAAATGAAATGGGGTTTAACATCCTACTCTTATGCACCTAACTTGGGCTAAAATTTCCCACATAGCACACTGTATGGCGTATTCCCGTCTCGATTGGCCCAAGCCAGGAGCATAACAGTAGGACGTTAAACCCCATTTCATTTTATTTCATTCTAAATTCACTTTCTGACACACAAAACGGGTCAAGTAGATAGAGTGGGCGTGGTTCGCTACTTTCGTTTTTCTACTTGATCTATTTATAATTAAAGGTTAAAATGTCATGTCGGTTTTTCAGTAATAGGTGATATTTTTACACCAAGTTGACAAATTTGAGGGTTTTTTTTGTTTATCGATACGATTAAATTTAAAGATAAACGAAATGAAATGAAATATGGTTTGGCACCCTACTTTTTTTGTAAAAGAGCTCTTCAAATTTTGATTTGGAAATAGTAATAATTTCCTTATAGCACACTTTATGGTGTAGCCCGGTGATCACGCGGCTAAGTGGGTAAGACGCTAGCCCTATAGCTAGGAGGTCGGGTGTTCGATCCCTATACACATTGCCGTGCACGTAAAAGATCCCTTGGCAGTTGGAAATCGATATAAGAGTAGGCCGTAGTGTCGCTGCCCGTGTAAAATTTCCCTCATATCACGCCATATAGTGTACTATGAAAGATATTTTGCCATGACAACGGCGCTACGTCCAACTCTTATTTCAAATTCAAATTACCAAGTGAGACGTTTACTCAATTTCCCTGAGATTTAAAGGGGGGGGGGGTGGGATGGCCTAGTGATCTATGGAGATAGGGGCGCCTTCTCAACCTCGTGGGTTTCCTCCTGGCACTCCGGTTTCCTTCCACTGCTAAAGACCCCTACGCGCAAGCGAATTATTGAAATAAAATTAAAAACCATATGTTAGTCCCGAAATGATCTAGTTTGTGTCGAGTGGACGTTAAACCCATCTCTCTCTCTCTCTCTCTCTCTCTCTCTCTCTCTCTCTCTCTCTCTCTCTCCATTTCCCTGAGATTCAAAGATAAATACTCCAGAATGCTATGAAAACATCTATGACCTTTCGTCTATGTTGGCGACCTATTTTATGTTATGTCTGTCGCTTTAAACAATATCAAGGCAATGTTAGTAGAGAAGTTGTCTTATTCAAGTGTTTTACACGTATACACGAAATTTTCCTTTGGTTGATTCACTTGTAGCGGTTGCGGTGGGCAATATAGAATGATCTACATGTTAATATATAAAGGTAAAACAAAATTACTTAGCCATGTCCACTTCCCATACAAATCAAACGCTTTGTTTTGTCATTGGTTGTCGTCCGAATGGGTCAATAAACCGAGATCTCATGTGCACATTGGCATACACGTAAAAGTTCTCTTGGCAGTTGGATTTCAGTGCGGAAATTAAATACGGAGGATTGAGATAATTATTTCTGCACGCGAGAAGCACGAGCTGTAATCGTTTTGCAGACCCCTTTTTTCTCTATGTAGGTCCCTAGTCACCACGGTCTTTGACTCCATTCGAAAATCCTGAACAATTTGCATAGCTAACAACGCTCCTTACCCCCGAAGAAAAACGAGTGTCCTCGGTTTAACGTTCCACCTCGAACATCGCTTTTTGCCCCGAAGAAGAATGGGTGTATAATAATATTGACAATCGTATTGCTGAGCTAGGCAGAATCTGTTGCTGATATCCTCAGATAGGAAGATGAGAAGTGCGTTATTTATATAAATATTTGAACATAGTTTGTTTTAATGTTCAGCCCCAGGGTGTTCCTTCCGTTTAATACTGTATCAATGTCACTTCCGGTCGATATAGAAGTAGGAACTAAATGTGCTGTTAAAATCTCAAGATACCCATTTGCGATAAAATAAAACTAAGTACGAACAATCCAAATCATTAGACAAAATTCGAAGTCCTAAAAATCGGTATAGGCAAATGGACTGTTCACCGTGTACAAAATACACGACAAACAGTGGCAACGGGTGTCCGCAAGAGTAAGCTTACGTTACACCGAGGTGAAAATATTGTTAGCTATATGAAGTGTTATAATGTGGTATATAAACAACATTTTACATTCCACTGTATTTCGGAAACAATATCTTTATTAACATAATAATGTGGTTCAATAATTTGCTTGCACGTAGGGGTCTTTAGGGAGAGAGAGGGAGAAATGGGTTTTAACGTCCACTCGACACAAACCAGGTCATTTTGGGACTAACATATGGTTTCATTTTATTTCAATAATTCGCTTGCGCGTAGGGGTCTTTAGCAGTGGGAGGAAACCGGAGTGCCCGGAGGAAACCCACGAGGTTGAGAAGGCGCCCCTATCTCCATGCCACATACGCTCACACCAGGGCTCGAAACCACAGCCGCAAGCCAGAGGTGACCGGCCAGCTAGAGGTCATAGCACGGCGCTCTAGACCATTAGGCCATCCCAAACCCCCAGGGGTCTTTAGCAGTAGGAGGAAACCGTTAGACCAGGCAGAAACCCATGAGATTGGACCCAATGCGACACGAGGCACGCTCTATTTAATTGCAGGTGCATTATGTAAGAGTTTATTGTAGGTTTTTATTTTCGTTTCAAATGTTATGTACATTATTATTTAGACAAAACAGAAAAGTCTGCCTGTTTAGTGAGCTTAATTTCAATTCGTCCATCCGTTCGACAGTCGAATAGACACTCGATTTTTGACGAACA
Source organism: Patella caerulea (assembly GCA_036850965.1). Classification (NCBI taxonomy): domain Eukaryota; kingdom Metazoa; phylum Mollusca; class Gastropoda; family Patellidae; genus Patella; species Patella caerulea. The sequence continues at coordinate 30,509,039 of JAZGQO010000015.1, read as the reverse complement.
TGCCACTCCTAAAATCGAGCGAAATAAACACTTCTATTTCGGACCAAGGCCTAAAATCTATTTTTAATTATTTTCTAAATGATTGTGTTTATACCAAAATGCAACAAATAAATGGTATCGGGGTGTTCTGAATTGCTAGCCCGCGAAATCGCTATACCCTCTCTTTTTTCAACCGGACCACGGCACTACGGTGTACTCTTATACGGAATTCCATATGCCTAGAGATTTTTAACGTGCACGCCAATTGGTACACGGCACATAATAACACACAACTTTATGGATAACATTAATTAGGTTTATTAACGATACGTTGGTATTTTGTCCCACCCGAAGAACTATAAGCTGTACCTTGTTAGATCATCCGTCCTACGCCAGTGACAAGTAGGGAACTACGCCGAAAAATCCCGATGGGTTTTCTAGGCTAACGCAGGGAGCAAAAAGGGGAGCTCGCGGTAAGAGCGCCAACGTCCTACTCAATGAGCCACGAAATAAACTTGAAAATGAAACCTACCTTTATACTTCCGATCACTGATGACATCATCTTTTAAAATTATATTACTAGGATTTTTGATGGCTGTTAGTCCTGGGAAACGCAGAGACCTTTTCCAATTGGCGGAATCAAGTTCCAGCGTGACCACCGTCTCACCAAGGTCCCCTATCTTCTTTTCTATCCTTTCTAAACGGCTTTTTAATTTTGTATTTTCATCTCGTAAATCTTGTACTGCTTGACAACCACAGTCAGCGTCGTTGGCATCACCTGAGTCCTGTTCGATGTCCTCATCTTCGTCATCACCTGGTCTGCTTGGGCTATATCTTACTTCCGCTCGTCGAGAGCCTTGCATCTGTCGATTGTCGCTATATCTTGATCTAGGGTCCACAGTCGTACCAACAAATATGGTTTTAGGGGTTGCTCGTGTCAGATAATAATTGCCCCTCCTCGGAGTTGACGTTACGCGTTCGTTCCTATTTCGACTTGTAGTTACGTCAAGTCGCGATTTTTGTGTGGCCCTTGTTGCTGCTTCGTACCTCGATCTTTGGGTTGCCCTGGTTGCAGTTTCGTATCTCGATCTCGGAGTTGCCCTTGTTGCAGATTCGTATCTCGAGCGTGGCGTAGCTCGCGTTGCAGATTCGTAACGTGATCGAGGGGTAGCTCTTGTTTGCGCATCATACCTCGATCTAGGAGTGGGCCTGGTTACCGCTGCGGGTTGTGCTTGAGGCGTTGCACGAGTTGCAGTTTCGTATCTTGACCTCGGAGTAGCCCTTGTTGCGTATCTAGACCTTTGTGTAGCTGGCGACGGAGTCTGTGTGGCTGTATCATATCTCGATCGACCCGGATCCCGAGTTACGGGATATCTAGACCGCGCTGTGGGTCTTGCAGTAATTTCGTAACGTCGTGGATCGAAGCGAGACCTGTCCAAAGAACTCGATCGATCGCTTGAACGATTCGGATCTCTCCGTCTGGAATCCGGGCGAGGCGTTTGTACCGACTTCCGGACAGTTGGACCGGGTGTTATGTATGCTGATCTTGGTGTAGGTCTTGCCGTTCTACGACGTGCCGTAGTCGTTGTCAGCCACCAGGGAATTCTGGTTGTTGTAGTGGTCGGCGGTAACGTTACGACATCTTCATCTTCGAATTCATCGTAGTATTCATCCTCATAATCTTCGTAATCCTCATCATAATATTCCTCATCGTAATAGTCGTCCTCGTCCTCGTCTTGCGCCACAGCCAAACGTGCACAGCCTGCTATTAATATTAAAATCACAAAAGCCGAAAATCGCAACTCCGCCATATTACCTAAACGTAGTGAATCGGCAGAATACACAACGTTACAATCTGTACTCCACGTTCACGTGAATCTGATTCCTATCTACATCCGTAAAACAACATCCGTCAGTTAATTTGGTCCAGTCAACCCCGCGAAATCTTACCAAGAGTTAATTCGAACCGGGGTTAGTATATTTATACATAAATACTCGTTGGATGATATAGTTTACAGTCCAGTTACACAGCCAACAACTGGTGTACTGCAAATATATCATTGATGCCCGAAAACTCGTGACACAAGGGTGGAGAATAGAATGTCGTGCTTACGTTTGTTTAATAGGGAGTGATTCAACTTAATTTAACAGCCAATCTTCGAGGAATTTAGTTTTAGTGTAAATATACATGAATATAATAACAACATGTAGATGCAAGGGTGGGTTCTGGGAGGAGAGTGCGAGAAAGCGGAATATTTATTTAAAGATTCTGATTCCGATTTTCCGGCATAAATACAGGCCCGTAGCCTGCTTGCTGGCTTCGGAGGGGCAGTGAAGTTTTTAGGAGGGGCACACCCGTTACAGTCTATAGTAGTTATTTTAGAGTTATGGTTGGCAAATTTTCTTTCGGGGGGCAAAATTTTTTTTCAGGGGGTCATTTCCCCCCACCCCCCTTGCCACCCCCTAGCTACGGGCCTGCATAAATATAGGCAAAACTGTTGAACAACTCCAAGCCCCACCCCTCCCCCCGACACATCCACCAACACTGGCGTCGGTACAATCAGTTTAAACAGAGATTACAATGAAAACGTTTGGCCGGAGCGGGCTAGTTTAGGGTGTTTGAAGGAGGCACTGTTTCAAATTTTATCATTTTTAAAATACTGAAAAGTATAAAACCCTTGAACTGATTGATATTCCATGTTGAAATTGTACGGTCACAATATTCTATACAGCAAGTGATTAACAATCACTCAAATATCGAACAGTGGTTTATCAATCGATCAATTAGGACCATTTACAATGACAAATTACCCTTTGTGTTGACGCTGGCACGGAGTGGTGAGTCGTATTGATGTACAGGAAACATGTCCCGTTTTGGTAGCACCTGCCCTCATCCCCCATTATAAACCAAGACCAATGCGAACGACAAACGCTTGGAGGGATGGCTAGGACGTAGGAGCGCGGTGGTAAGTCGCGCGAGCTTACTGGACATGCCCTAGGACCCCACACCCACCCGTTTAAAAAAACGAGATCCACATCGATCCGGGAGGGATCAGTAGGGGTGGGGGCGCAAGTGGATATCGTACTATCGTACAGGACCTATCCCTTTTGAGTACCCCCGCCCCGACCTTTCAAAAATTCATAGATCCGCACTATCTAGAAGAATAATAGACTGGGATGCGCGTGTTTTAATACCTCGACAAATATCACCTCTCTCTTTAACATTATAACACATCCACCCTCTCTATTCAACCAAACATTACAACTTAGGAGGAAATCTTGTCCAGATTTGCCTTCAATGGCTGTGTTTCTGCACAATGATAGCAGGTGGCACCAATAAAACAATAGCTAGTCAAATGGAGTCAAGTTGTGGAAATGATTATAGATATTATTGTGCAACTTCAGCTTTTCCACGTCTCAGGTTTGGGCGACATGTTTTTGTTTTACAGGTTTAAGTATTGTGTTGGCTTTAATGACAAGTCTAGGGTTGAACAAATTCCATGACGTACTCCACAATTATAGAGGAATTACGGGTTTAAAGAGTGTATTGCTCTATTTTTTTTTGGTACCATAAATGGGAGAGAGAGAGAGAGAGAGAGAGAGAGAGAGAGATAGAGAGAGAGAGGGAGAGAGAGAAAAAAGAGAGAGAGAGAGAGAGAGAGAGAGAGAGACGGGGTTTAACTCCACTCGACACAAACTAGGTCATTTCGGGACTAAGGTATGGTTTAAGTTTATTTCAATAATTCGCTTGCGCGTAGGGGTCTTTAGCAGTGGGAGGAAACCGGAGTGCCCGGAAACATAAATGGATCTAAAACACATTAAGGTAACGTGAGAGCATATAATGCGATTTATGATTTATTTTCAATTTTTATTACAAAAACATATTATAATTTCTAATCAATTATGTTCGGTGAAACAGCCCAAATTGAACGATAGTTGTTTACGCCTGCGGTACACGTTCTATAGGTTTTTTTTATTATTCTTTTATCATTTGTGAATCAGTTACTTTTACATTGTGTTGTATGATATGTTATTGTTTATTCATTAATTTTGCGCCCGAATCGATATGGTACACGACTCGTGTGCCATGTTTTAAAACGTCCATTGTGCTTTACATATTGAATTTTGTAGGATCTCACAAGCTCGGGATAAAACGCAACATCAGTATGGGTTGAAATGGACCAACATTAGATTCTAATAAAAACACAGATTAGATTCTAATCTGTGTTTTTAATTTCGAATACTATGAACAATATTGACTTAGCTCCCTTAAATTTTGTACTGGTTTTAATAACAATTCTAGGGTTAAACACATTCAATGACGTGTGGTAACGTCCACGTGACAAAACGTATTTAATTTCTCACTACTACACGTATTTCGTAATTCGCTTTAGCAGTGGAAAGGTATCTCGGGAACCAGAGAAACCTACGAAGATGGACAGACAACCTTACGCTTGTCACGTACAAACAGGGAATTGAAATCACGCCACGTGACTCAATGACAGACCTTCTGATTGCACGTGCACGAATTTAACTACTAGACCAACCAACCCGGGGGAGAACGAGAAGCTGTTATAGGGGGGTTTGGATGACCAAATACTACGAGCTTACCTTTTCAAATTGGGGGATCACGTGGCTAAGTGGGTAAGACGCTGACTCGCTAGTCTAGAGGGCGGGTGTTCGATCCCTGCTTTGGCCGAGCGCCTTCATCCAGATTTTCTGGCGTGGTTTCCCCTTGTCAGTGATGTAGGATGGAAAGCCTGGCAAGTACAGCAGTCTAGTCGGTCGGATGGAACGAAAAACCGAAAAGGATCCCTTGGCAGTTGGAATTCGATATAAGAGTAGGTCGTAGTGCCGCTGCCCGGGCAAAATTTCCCCCATAGCACACTGTATGGTGTTTGTAAGCCACGATCTTAAAGGAATATATGACGCTGTCTCTATATATAAACCATGACCTTAAGTATACATTATGCAAGAGCTAAATCTTCTTATTACAAGTCTTTCTTTGGGCCCAAAATGTTATCTTAATTATCAATTAGACATTAATTAAATTATCCAGACAATAATCAACTTTCGATGGCTTTGCTAGCCTGCGATCTTTACTGCATAACTTCCTTTCGCGATTTAATCAGTAAATGGATAATCGAGACTATGCCTATTATCGTATTAACTTTAGTAATGATAATTCCAGCGAATTCGCTTTACATTTCTTAGTTTTAAACTATTACAGTGAGAACTGCCAACTCCTTGTATAATCTCCCATAATTTATTTTAAAGGAATATGATGCTATCTCTATTTATCAACTCAGTTTTGAGCAACCGACCTCTGCTCTTTATCTAAATCTTACGTAATGTATCTATCAATTTCTTATTCTGACTTCAATGTCTGGTGCCGAGTCGAAGGAAAACAATACCACACAAGGTTAAAACTTGTTAAAGCTAGCCAATAGACAAGAGCTGATAGAATGAAGTGTCAGATTTCTGATTAGTAATTAACGTAGGAGACTTGAGACACACACACACGCCCTCTTTCCTGACCTCAAGATGAAAACATGGACTCTACGTGGGATATTATTTATGGATGTTATTATTACACAAGGTAAGAGATAATTCTGATTTAAGATGCAATAGGATATATTTAGATTTAGATAAAGAGTGGATAATTTCTGCTATAATAGTTAAAAGATAGATGACGAGAAGATACGAACAAATTTTAAGTCACGTTACTTTATTCTGCGCGAAGTTATGGCCATTTGAAGTTGTCATTGCTTCCAGTTACTTTATTCTGCGCGAAGTTATGGCCATTTGAAGTTGTCATTGCTTCCAGTTACTTTATTCTGCGCTAAGTTATGGCCATTTGAAGTTGTCATTGCTTTCAGTTACTTTATTCTGAGCGAAGTTATGGCGATTTGAAGTTGTCATTGATTCCAGTTACTTTATTCTGAGCGAAGTTATGGCCATTTGAAGTTGTCATTGCTTCCAGTAACTTTATTCTGCGCGAAGTTATGGCCATTTGAAGTTGTCATTGCTTCCAGTTACTTTATTCTGAGGGAAGTTATGGCGATTTTAAACACAATGTAGTCTGGGTTGTCATTGCTAAGATAATAAATTATTAACTGCCAATTGTGATTAAATCCATTAAAAATCAACCAAAGCTACCCCATTGACAAGAGGAAGCTAGGTAAGTGAATAATTTATGTCTAATTAACCCTTTGAACACTGACTATACATGGGGTGTTGCACGTCCCTCCCTGGATTTACAGGACGTCATATTAATTATGACGTCAATATAATTGGAGCTTGACACACCCCAAGCCGCAAAACCGACATTTCGGGTATATGCGATGCAACGTCAAGCCGGTTTTGCGGCATTTCGGGTTCTAAGGGTTAATGGCATTTGAGGACAAACGATAGCTCCATATTATCCACATTTAGCTCTTGGATAATGCATCTTGAAATTACAAGTTCTTGAGATACAAGGGGGTATTAGGTAAGATTAAAGAGTTGACAGTTCTCACTATAATAGTTGAAAAATAGGCAATGAAAACAGAAAATTTTACTGAATCGCAGTCACATTGCTTCACTCTAAAACCAGAATGCCATTACTAACTTTGGTGCGACAATAAAACATGTCTCGATTATCCAGTTTTACGTTAAATTATTCATCACAATATGTATTCAAATCCATTTAATATCACAGGCTAAATATGGCATCGAGAGTTGATTATGGTTAATTACTGTCTAATTAATATCTTTAGAAAACATTTCAGGCCTAATGAAAGACCTGCAATAGGCAGATTTAGCTCTTGCATAATGCCTATTTAACCCAGTAGAATTTAATGGGGCTAGATCCAGATGCGGATCCAGGATTTTAAGAAAGAGGGGGCGTGCTGCACCCACTTGGGAGTGCGAAACCGTGATTTTTTAGTGAAAAAAGGGCACAAGGAGTAATTTCATACTAGTACTGTAAATTACGATTTCCAAACTAAACTATTTTTGTTCTCCTTTCTCGCGAGAATATATGGAGCTAAAAATTGTTCGCCACCTCTAAAAATAGAGGGGGCGTGCGCCGGGTGCGCCCCCCTCTGGATCCGCGCCTGAGATCACTTTAGGTATCGGTCAAACTAGTTAATCGGATTACGAAAACTTGAACGGGTATCGGAAGATGAGTTAATTTTGATTTATTCTTGGAAATGACATGGGAATTGATATATTATTTATCTGTCTCGATTAAGACGGGCATAAATTTGAATGAGGAATAAGATTTCGTCCGCACCACTAAAATGAATATTTATATGCGTGTGCGGGGGTGGGGGTGAGGAGGCCTTTCCCTGGGCTGTATGGAACATGCTAGACACCACGGGATATGTTTGACACTGTACAGTAATATCAGAGATTTTCGAGAGTTGTTTTCCCGTGACAGTGGTGCAGGAATGGGGAGGGGCGGGGGGAGGGATTGGCAAGGAACCACAGGACGGCCCGGGTGGAGGCCGCGTCAACTTTGGCGTGCGATGTGGGGGAGTAGCCGTGACTTTTGCAAAATCAGAAGATCTGACTGAAACAGTATTTCTGTTTATTCGTATGGATACATGTACAGGAACATAGCGGAGGCCATGAACACAGCATATTCCTGAAGCAATGGCGCGAGAAATCCCTCTCTTACCATTGCTGGATAGAAGTCATATTCTTGAAATTGGGCGGGGCGTGTCTCTTTTTAACGTCCAATCAAATCCCTCCTCTCTTCTCGCATTCGGCATAATTTTCAAAATGGCCGACGAAGAAAACATGTTGGCACTGGATAATCGAGCATAATAAATTTCGCGGGTTATGACGTAAACAAGTCGCGATTGTCACTAGATACATTGAGGTCTGGTTGACCCCGATATAATTTGTTACAATGTAGGTCATTGGTTGGTAATGGCACTACTGACCAATAATAATTTAGCATAACAATGTTCACTCAAGATAGCAGTGTGAAGTGGATTAGTTCTAATCAAACGAAACACTGCGCAGGAGTATGTGAACACAGCGGCAATACTTCTTGTTGACGTTATTTCGATAGGGGGAAGAAATTGATATTAGCGACCCCACCCTCCCCCATTCCTCACATGGACACGTGTGTGGCAACAGTTGGAATTCGCTGTATTGAAGGAGGGAAACTCGCGGCCCGGACAAAATGTGCCTGTTGAGTCTGATCCATCTTTAAGACAAATCGTTTTTCCCGGATCCGCGTATCCATTTAAGAAGTACTTATAATTCAAGTTTCCGTTTTACGAAATGTTAGCTAAGATAAAATCAAAATTTTAGTTACTTGATTGGCTAATACTAGAATGATGTTAGTGCTTAGCCAATCAAAATTCACGTATCTGTCAAAATTTAGATTTTATCTTTAGCGAAGATTTCAAGAAACAGGGCCATGTACTGTTTGGGGGCGTTGGATGGCCCAATGGTTAGCAAAAGCGCTGTATCATAAAGCTTATCATTGAGGCACCTGGCGTGGTTTCGGTTCCCCGGTTGTACGTGACAAGGAGTAGGGTCTCCTGTCCAACCTCGTGGGTCCTCCGCTTTCCTCCTACTGATAAAGACCCCTGCTACGCGCAAGTGAATTATTGAAATAAAATTAAACCACGTGTTAGTCCAGAAATGACCTAGTTTGTGTAGAGTGGACGTTACCCCTGACCCACCCCTCTCTCTCTCTCTCTCTCTTCTCTCTCTCTCTCTCTCTCTCTCTCTCTCTCTCTCTCTCTCTCTCCTGTCTGTATCTCTCTCTCTCTCTCTCTCTCTCTCTCTCTCTCTCTCTCTCCCTCTGTACTGTTTTGTATTTTACAGTGTTAACTGATCGAATAGTGAATGAAGCTATTAAACATGAAGCTCTACTGTATAAGGATTTATTTAGTGATTATGGTAGCGGATTAGTGCCAAGAGGGAATGAAACTGGTTCGGTAACTATCGGAATGGGAATTGAATTCAACAGTAACATCGACATGGTAAGTGTTAAACTGTTTCAATGGCATTTAATAATTGGACTGAATTATACACAGAATTGTGACCTGGGTCCTGTTTCTCGAAATCTTAACAAAAGATAAAATCCAAATTTTATTAGATGCTTCAATTTTAATTGGCTAAGCACTAAAACATTCTATTATTGTCCAATCAAATTACTAAAATTTGGATTTTATCTTCGTTAAAATTTCGTGAAACAGGCCCCTGTATGGTAAGTGGTGTATCGTCGATAACCAAAATCTTCATAAGTGATATTTGCCATAAAGGTTCGCGACTATAAAATCCGGTTCGGACATCTTTCGGCCAACTACGAACATTGAAAATGAACGATGTGGGGTTGGGTGGAAGAGGGGGAGGGGGTGGGCATTGTTAGTCCTGAACACAATCAGATTAAAATACAGATCTATATTTCGTTTCGTTTTTTTATACTCTCGTTGGCCAACACCACTTGAAGATCTGGCAAGTTATAGCTGGAGTTCGCCCCAGGGGTCAAACGAGTGGCTTTTGACCACATAACGTCATACATTGATTAATCAATCAACGTTGACGTTTCTCGGGTTTTACCCACAGTTCCGTAACAGACCGTTTACATTGGCTATTTCCTTATACCAATAAGAACGCCTATTATATAACAACTTTTCCAGATCCTAGTGTAGTAAAGACAAGTGAAACAAAATTTTGAACTTTAAAAACGAAACGAAATCGGATTTGTGTTTTTAATCAGATTGTCCTTTATGACGTAGCAAAACCTACGATCGGTGACTAAACAACCAAAGTTTATGGGCTGAAATGCCATAGGTTTGTACGTACCCAAGCTTTGCCATAACCCCAAAAAAAATAGAACACGTGAGGTCAACGATTCTAGATTGACTATAATACTGGGAAGGCTTGCGATCAGTAGACTGATATATAAATGAAATCAAATGAAATTGGGGTTAAACGTCCGACTGTTCTGCTCTTACACTGGGCTAAGATTACATGTCATTTCGGTCCCGCGTCATTTCGGACTTACGACATTTCGGACTCCAAAAAATATGGCCTCGACGTTTCGGACTCGGATATATGACATTTCGGACTCTGGTATATGACATTTCGGACTCGGGAATAAGATGGAATGAAAGGTTGAACACAACTGTCAAATCAATATAAAATACGCCGTGGCTATTCTTAATAGCCCAACAAAAAATAACTGGAGCCGGAAAGTTTGCTCGGGCAGCAGCTCTGTGGCCTACTTTTATGTCGAATTCCAACTGCCAAGGGATCTTTTACGTGCACGCCAATGTGTACAGGGGATCTCGGTTTTTCGTCCCATCCGAACGACTAAACAACTGTCCTAGTCGGTCCCTCCCTCCTGCATCACTGACAAGGGGGAACCATGCCAGAAAAATCTGGATGAAATTTCGCGGCCAATGCAGGGCTCGAAACACACGACCTCCAAGCAAGCGCGCTAGCATCTTACCCACTTAGCCACCGTGATCCCCGACTGAATTATATCTAAAATACAGACAAGGAAGATGGATAATTAAGTCTGTCTATTTAATCAGGATGAAATTAAGGAACAGCTGGGAGTAACTGTCGTGTTCGTGAAGGAATGGACGGATGAGAGATTGATGTGGGATCCCAACAGATATGGCGGAATTTCGATTTTAAAAATGCCCGCTTCAATAGTGTGGTTGCCAGATATTGTCTTATTCAACGGGTGAGTGACAGTTATCATCAACGACATCATCATCATCATCATCATCACCATCATCGTCGCGTCATCGACATCGTTATCATCGTCGTCATTGTCATTTTTAACATCATTCCCATCATAATCATCATTGTTGTAAAATGTAGGGAGTGATCATAGGATTCACAACCACTAACTTAAGAATGAATATTTTGGTGGTAAATAAACTTAAGAACATCAGCTGTGATCAATGCCCCCCAAAATTCAGTGACAAGCAGTGGTTGTGAATCCTATGATCACTCCCTACATTTTACACCTTGTTCCAATGTCGCGATTTTCATGTTAATTAAATTTCTAATTAGGGGTCATTGATTGCACACCAGCATTATGCTCTTCTTAAGTACATTGGCCACCAGAAATTTCTTTCTTAAGTTGATAATAATGATTTCTGATACCTTTCCGTACAATTTAGGATTGGACTCACACTTGCACTTTTCATGTTGATTAAACTTTTAAATTACCGTTTGGATCCAAGTGATATTTCCGTTATTTTTGAGATTATGTGATACTTACAGCTAAAACTTCATTAATTTTATATGTCATATTTTTGCTCCTAGCCGTATAAAACATGCCCATGCAGATTTGTGTTAAATACCTGAAATAGATCACGAGATAACGAAAACATAGTTCAGAGTAAAATCGAAAACTTACAAATTGGTGACCTTTGACCTCTTCTTAAGTGACTTTTCCACCAAAATTTCCAATCTTAAGTTATATTTCCTGGTTCAAAGCACAATCCTCTATCAAATGCCACTGAAGTGGGTTCCGCACCTACCATGTTGAATAAACCGATTTTTGGGGGTACTATGGGTGGTTCCTCCTACCACACCCACCACTAGTGCAACTTAAGAATTGGGTTTCTGGGGTCTCCTAACCCAGTCATACACCACTAGCACCCCAAACCTTCCGCACCTTTCATGTTGAATAAAATCCACCTAACTCCCGGACTATATGTATGAAGGATTGCAAAATTATGAAAATAAAGTTCAGGTATGATAATGTCCGGAATGATGATTATTTTTGCTGAAGTAGGTTTGTTTTAAACGAAAACTCTACATGGTTTTTTTTCGGATTAATGTGTGCGTTACCGAAGTCAGAAGTAAGCAAAGACGATGTTTTGACACATTTACACCCCAATCATTAGAAGTCTATCGCTGAAAAAAAAATAGAAAGATTAATAAAGTTATTATGAATTGATTTCCATTTTTTTCCGTTTAAATTGGTAATTTCGCAAGGAGGTAATTTCATTGGAGAACGCTAGATCGGCGACGGTCCTACGCATTTTAGCACATATGACGTCATATATAGATTGTGGGTTAGGGTTAGGGTAAGGGCTAGGACCTGTAGATTTGGTCAAAGTCCCGAGATATAAACAGGGCTAGCTCTAACCCTAACCCATGATCAAGCCTAACCCTTACCCTAACCCACAATTCACATATGACGTCACAATTTGCGTAGGACCGTCTCCGATCTAGCGTTCTCCAATTTCATTTTGGTCACGATTGTCAGGTCTACTTTTTGCTGCGGCACAGAATTCCAAAGGCTTCATGGACGTTAGCTATCCACCTATACACGGTCCAGGTTTACTTAAAAGTTTACTGACAATCAAAACCTAGACTGGTTGATGACAGTAAAAGGACATGAGAACGGATACTAAATTAACTATGACAGGAACTCATTAATTGACGCTAATTAATTGAAGAATTGTAATTTCATTCTGGAAATTTAAGAACAAGTTGGAGTTTTTTTTAATGTTTATAATTTTTTTATTGTGTTACAGGGTGGGTGAAGAATTTACTTTTAACAAGGATAAAGTTATTTTATATAATTCCGGAAAGGTGTATTGGATGCACTCTGTGCGCTTATTGATCAAATGTAACGTAGATTTAATCAAATTTCCATTTGACAAGCAGGTTTGCAAGTTTAGTTTTGGATCATGGGGTTACAATGGAAACATCGTTAATATTACGTATTTCCGTGGTGACGCATCAAAATCGATTTACGTCGTTGGTCCCAGTGGCAATGATTGGAAGATAACGGATCATTCGGTTCGATTATTGGAAACATATTATTCTTGCTGTCCCGAACCCTATCAAACGATGGAGTACCGTGTCACATTGGAGAGGAAGCCATTGTATTATATACACGTTTATATTTTACCTGCTGTTATCTTGTCTTTACTGATTCCATTCCAACTTTTTCTACCACCTGAATCAAGAGAAAGACTCACGCTTGGTAAGTACAAAATGCAACGCCGGATTAACCATGGTTGGGGCCCTGGAACATGTGGGAGCCCTTGATTACCGACCGCGGAGTTGTGGCCGCCGAAGCGAACTACCGCAGGCGCTGAAGGCGCAAAGCACCGCAAGAAGGATCGCCAGGAATTTTTCAGAAATTGCAGGCCGGAATCGTGATTTCCGGGCATTTCAGGCACTTGTGATTTGATGAATGGGGGCCGTAACGTTACGACCAAGTCGGGATCGATTTATGACGAACGTCTAACACTGAAAGTACCAAATGGTAATACGTGATTTGATCGTGAAATCTGAATATATTGTGTGATCAAGATGTGCATCTCATAAAATTTAGCTTACACCCACAATAAATATCAACAACAACAGCAACAACAACAACAACTACAGCTTATATACAATCGTACGTCAATCCGAGGCAAAATTCGCCCTACTCGAAATGATGAGGACGGGTAATTTGTGCGAGTTATACGATAATTCGAGTTAGACGATGTTCGGTCCGATAGACGATCTCACGACAATAAAAGACCATGTGTTGCACCCTTAGATAAAGCCACAAAAAGAGTTTACTTTTCAAATCTTCAAGCTTCCGGGAAAGTAGCCAAGGTACACTCGCCTGCAAGATCCATAGGTTTGAATTAGGCGATGTAAATAATAAGGCTTCGATAAGGAATGTACCGGAAATTTGATTCGAGCTATGCGATAATTCAAGTTACAGTTTCCCAGTTATGCGATGTTTTATGAAAGGAAAACGAAAGAAAATAATCGTTCAACAAATTTTGTTCGCGCATCGGGGGGGGGGGGGGGGGGTCTCCGTCACTAGGTCACTGGCCGACCATGCTCGAGGCGCGCAACTGAGATTTTTTTGAGGGCCTGTGCCCCATGGTGCCCCGTGGTTAATCCGGCGTTGACAAAATGACAAAGGTAAACTGAGGGCCTGACAAGGACAGCTTGTCTGGTCGTTCACATTGGCGTGCACGTAAAAGATCCCTTGACAGTTGGAATTCGATATGAGAGTAAGCCGTAGTGCCGTTGTACGGGCAAAATTCTCCTTATAGCACACTGTTTGGCATATGCCCGTCCTCATAAGTCCAGTTGGGAAACGAACAGTAGGACGTTAAACATCATTTCATTTCATTTGTCTGTTTGAGGCTCCGTGAGGGGTTTGAGATGGTCTAGAGTGCCGCACTTCGACCTCTAGCTGGCCGGTCACCTCTGGTTTGCGGCTGTGGTTTCGAGGCCTGGTGTGAGCGTATGTGGCATGGAGATAGGGGCGCCTTCTCAACCTCGTGGGTTTCCTCCGGGCACTCCAGTTTCCTCCCACTGCTAAAGACCCCTACGCGCAAGCGAATTATTGAAATAAAATGAAACCATATGTTAGTCCCGAAATGACCTAGTTTGTGTTGAGTGGATGTTAAACCCCATTTCTCTCTCTCTCTTTTTCAGGCTCCGTATTGATATTGTCAAACATATTGATGATATTTAAGCTACAACAGGTTCTACCAATACAACTTTCCCGTCTTGCATCAATTGGTAAGATTTTAACCCAGTCACACAATTTTTTTTCAATTAGGCCATAAGTCAACCAATTCACAAATAACTTTAAAAAACCCGCGCAAATAAATCAAAATTAAACAAACAATAAATCAACAGTAAAAAAGCACACACACACAAATAAACCAATGTAAAAAAAAACCCACATAGATCAAAAGTAAAAAAAAACAAAAAACAAAAACAAACAAAAGACACCGACATAAGCAAAAAGCAAATAACAAACACAAATTAATTAAAAGTATAAATAAAAACACACAAATGAATCAAAGAAAAAAGAAATGCAAACTGATCAAGAGTCAACAAACCTCAAAAGTGGCCTAAATCAGTACTAGGAATTTAATTATTCTCACCGTGTGCATAATGGGAAGAAAGTACTAATTAATATGAAATTCTGCATAGACTGTCCTTAATACCCGCCGTATATGGATAATGTGTACACGTCGTGTATTTTATGTGTGATTTGATTTCCTATTATTCGTAGATAATTTATTATTTCAACATTCGGTTTGAACTAGCAGTTGCACGTGCCATGCATTAGGGGATAACGTGGCATAAATTTCAAAAT
Source organism: Patella caerulea (assembly GCA_036850965.1). Lineage (NCBI taxonomy): Eukaryota > Metazoa > Mollusca > Gastropoda > Patellidae > Patella > Patella caerulea. The sequence continues at coordinate 30,493,954 of JAZGQO010000015.1, read as the reverse complement.
GATACTTACCTTCATCAATATCCGCTCTTTAGATCCCATGAAATACACTGTCAGATAATTTCAAATGATAGATATTTCCTTGAGTTATTTCCCTTTACAGATGAAATACAAGTTCAGTTATTTTTCTAATGATAGGTATATCCATGAGTTATTGCCCTTTACATCCTATGACATACATTTTTCAGGTGTTTTCTATACTTTCAATTTGATCTGGTCATGCTTCGCTACACTAGCAACTATATTTGCTCTGAATGTACATAACAGAGGACCTAGGCAAGGCAAGATGCCCGATATCATTAGATGGGTAAGTAAACGATATCATTAGATGGGCAAGTAAACGGTATCATTAGATGTCATGAGTAAGTATATGATGTCATTAGATGGGTTAGTAAATGATATCATTAGATGGGTAAGTAAACGACATCATTGGATGTCATGGGTAAGTAAACGATGTCATGGGTAAGTAAATGATATCATTAGATGGGTAAGTTAATGATATCATTAGGTGGACAAGTAAACGATATTATTAGATGGACAAGTAAACGATATCGTTTAAATGGATATGTACCGTAATATATCGGGGATTGGTGTGTTGTAGCTTTTCATATCCTTCATCCGACAAGTTCCGTAATAGAGAACTTTCATATTGGTACACGACATGGCGTTTTAAGGTTTATCATGGCGGAGGCTATACTAATTTAAGGGCCCTCTTACCCGGGGGTCCCGGGGGAGGGGGCTTGATTTTCATACCAGTGCAATAACTGCATTCTCATTTAGTAGTGGATTCGACAGTAACAGTGTAAAGTAAACGATTGACTCGGACTCTGGGACCCTTTCCCTTGGCCAGAAGGCCCTTTTGTCTGCCTTTAGGGCCCTCCCTAACTAGGGTACATTTCATTTTTCTCATCGGTTTTAGCATTTTTCTCCCGTTTTATTTGTTCAACTTCTTTGATTTTTTTTTCGCGAGGAGGCTGACGCCTCCAGCGCCTCAGCTATAAAACCCCTTTGGTTGCACGACATATGGATGTAAACCGGACAGTGTTCTATGTTTTTCGGTACAATGTCATTTTTCTTCTTCTCCTTCTTCTCCTTCTTCTTCTTCTGAGTTTTGTGTCGTGTGAACGATGCTGTATAATAAGAGATACTCATTTCAGGTTTTCTTACGATGTCTAAAACGTATCGTGTGTCTGGGAAATGACACTGATAATCCAGGTGAAGCTTGTAATGCTTCAGGTTCAATGAAAGGTTTGGAGAATCCTATGTTGAGCAGCTCCACTGATGGACAGAAAGTGAAAGAAACTGAAACCGGTAATTATAGTAAACAATTAGCCCATGTATATCGTACATTATTTATCTTAGAGGGAAATTGGGTAAGATTAGATCAGGGTCGTATCTAGCGCGGATGATTGCACCCCCAGAAAAATAAGGCGACCCGAGAAATGGCCCCCACCTCCATCAAAAAAACAAAACAAAAGAAAAAAAATAATTTGACAATCTTTCAATTATAAAATAGTACGCTTTTTTATGATCACACAGTGATGCTCTTAAGGTACTGATCAGTCGGCGGTTAAAAGGGAACCCTGATCCAAACTTTGTTATAAAACTTAAGCATAGGCTATGGCACCCCACCGGGTGCAAAACCGGGACCTCCTGACGATCGAGCCATCGTATCGTAAGATAGATGTGTTCATGCTACTTTCTGTTGATTTCACGGCGCCATCTTTAATTGATTGTAATCTCAAATATGACTCAATTTATACGCAAATATCGAGGAGCGATTGCATTCGCTTATATCGAGGACTCATTGCATTCGCTTATATCGAGGACTCATTGCATTCGCTTATATCGAGGAGCGATTGCTTTCGCTTATATCGTGGACTCATTGCATTCGCTTATATCGAGGAGCGATTGCTTTCGCTAATATCGAGGACTCAATTTATACGCAAATATCGAGGAGCGATTGCATTTACTTATATCGAGGACTCATTGCATTCGCTTATATCGAGGAGCGATTGCTTTCGCTAATATCGAGGACCGATAGAATTTGCTTATATCGAGGAGCGATTGCATTCGCTTATATCGAGGACTCATTGCATTCGCTTATATCGAGGAGCGATTGCTTTCGCTAATATCGAGGACCGATAGAATTTGCTTATATCGAGGAGCGATTGCATTCGCTTATATCGAGGACTCGATTGCATTCGCTTATATCGAGGAGCGATTGCATTCGCTTATATCGAGGACTCATTGCATTTGCTTATATCGAGGAGCGATTGCATTCGCTTATATCGAGGACGCGATTGCATTCGCTTATATCGAGGAGCGATTGCATTCGCTTATATCGAGGACTCATTGCATTCGCTTATATCGAGGAGCGATTGCTTTCGCTAATATCGAGGACCGATAGAATTTGCTTATATCGAGGAGCGATTGCATTCGCTTATATCGAGGACTCGATTGCATTCGCTTATATCGAGGAGCGATTGCATTTACTTATATCGAGGACTCGATTGCATTCGCTTATATCGAGGAGCGATTGCATTCGCTTATATCGAGGAGCGATTGCATTAGCAATTATTAATCACTTAATTGTATGCGCTTATATCGAGGACTCGATTGTATCAACAATTATTAAGCACTTGATTTTATTCGCGATTATCGAGGACTCGTGATTCGTGGATATCGAGGACTCGGTTGGAATCGTCAATATCGAGGACTTGATTGTACTCACGAATATCGAAGACTCGGTTGGATTCATGAATATCGAGGACTGGATTCGATTCGTTAATATCGAGAACTCTTTTGCATTTGTAAATATCATATTCTAGATTGCATTGTAAATATCGTGACTATTGTCGTCTAAATTGATATTGTCAAATTTAAATAAACAAATAAATAAATAAATCTAAACGAATGAATGAATGCATAAATGATTGAATGAATGAATGTTGTTTTGAGGAAAAAAGTAAGAGAAATCTGCTCTAAAGGGAGATAACTATGTATTACATATTTTGTAGGATCAAAGTTGGAGGCTGATGTTGAAGATTTAAACAGACAAATTCGTTTTTTTACAAGACGTGTTCGTTCAAACGAAGTGAAAGAAGAAATGCTTGGTGAATGGCACCAAGTATCACTTGTAATTGATCGTATTATCTTTTTCCTCTTTCTACTTTCTGTTGCTGTATATTCAGCTGTTCTACTGTGATAGGATTTGTTGTGTGTTGATATATCCAGTAGTTCTACCGGGATAGGATTTATTGTGTATTGATATATCCAGTTGTTATAAATACACCATTGTACCGATATTGATATCTGGGATATAAACAGCTGTTCTACTGTGATAGGATTTATTGTGTGTTGATATGATATCCAGTTGTTCTACTGGGATATGATTTATTGTATTTCTATATATCCAGTTGTTCTGCTTAGATAAAATGTTTCATAATTGTATACAATTGTCCCACTGACATGCATAGTCTGTAAACGCGTGTATTGATATACGTAGTTGTACGCTTTTTACTGATGTAGTTTGAAATAAAGACAATAACAAAACAGCAATATTCTTGATATAGCGATATTTTTGTGGCGGGAACAATCCGATATCCGCCATCTTCCATTTTTAAAAGTGTTTATCACAAAATATCGATATTCAATGTTTCTGGTCTTATTACCAGAGAAGTGATACTGCTGGTGACATCATGTGCAATAAAGGGAGAGAACTCCTCTTCTACCGTTAATGGATCTCCATCATGTTTTGATTATTCTCATTTAATCTAAAATTGAACCAAAATCCCATTCCTGACCAAGGCTGGTGGCATTGAGTATTTGCTCAGATATTCAGTTGTTAGCAAGTCTAGTAGAATTAACCACATAGTATTTGCTTCACAATAAAGAGAGAGATGGGGTTTAACGTCCACTCGACACAAACAAGTTCATTTCGGGAATAACAATGCTTAATTTTATTTCAATAATTATCTTGCGCGCAGGAGTCTTTAGCAGTGGGACAGAACCGGAGGAACCGGAGAAAACCCACGGGGTTGGACAGCCGAGCCTACGCCTTGTCATGTACAACCGGGGGTTCGAAGCCACGCCAGTTGACTCAATGCCATGCCTTATGATACAATGCGCACGTGCTAACCATTCGGCCATAAACCCCCGAGTTGTATATACCTTGGGGTATAAATTACGCAAAATTGACGTCAACCTGTTTTTGACCCTATATTTATAAGCCCCGAGGGAACCACCCAGTTTATGGACGCACCAAAGCCCCAGCAATTTTAGCTGCATAATAGAATAGGTGTAAAGTGTAAAAGGCTACTGAATTGCAATGTAGTTTACCCGTTTACTGTTCCATACCAACCGGGCTAAAGAAGACGCTGTGGATATTTCCGACACGGTTCTTTTACGTGCACTCAGGACCTCGATTTTACAACTCAACGCTACCCGGGCACCCGGACAACATGTATGGCATATTGTAATTCACATATTTCAATCCACATATTTTACTTCATATATTTTATTTCACATGTAATTCACATATTCACATATTTTTGAGCATAGACACGGGCATACGATTACATCATGTGTACCTACTTCAAGAATACACATGATGGCAAATGGCCGCCATTTAAAATACTACGCCCGCCTCTTAGAGACGATAACTTAACTTGCTATAAATTGTAAAAAAATTTACTTCGGCTAGAATTAAAAAACACCTAAGATTAACATTTGCTAAAAATTTCTAAAAAACAACCTAAATTTATGGAAATGGGGCCAAATCAAATCAGGCAAATTACATCAAATAGTCCATGTTAAACGTATAGCAAAAATTTTAAACTAACGCGAGCACGCGCGTTTCTAGACAACGCCATAGCGGGTCATAGCAACCAGTGAGTATAAATTGGAAATCCCCAATGACGTAGATATTATAAATTGGAAAGCCGAGTCTGTCTTAAAATAAGTAGTACCGTCAGTAAACAAGATGGAAGCCATCTGCTATCGTGTTTGATCATGGAGTAGGCAAGCACAGGTGTGTCGTATGAGACACGGGCTGTCTAAGAACTGTATCTTATACAAAAAAAAGTCGTTGACTCATTTCATACACGTGTAGGGATGAAATATTACACATGTTAAATTCATGTCGGTGAAAAACAGTAAATTCAATAAATGCAATGGATCCCATTGAACGACTGTATATATGAAAATACAATAAATCATATCCCAGTAGAACAATTAATGTATAAGTACCAATCCAAAGATTTATATACGACTTGTTCCCCCCCCCCCCATACATGAAAATACAATATACAGAACAAGAGCTGTATTTAACAACACAATAAATCATAACCCATTAGAACGACTGTATATATCAATATACAAGAAATCCTATCCCATTAGAACAACTTTAATTATCTAAATACAATGTACAATAGAACAGCTGTGATTATCAAAATACAATATATATTAAAACAACTGTATATATGAAAATAGTAAACACGAAAAGAAAAAAGAGAACACGATCCAGTACAAGAGATACTTGACGCCATTCACCAATCATTTCCTCTTTTACTTCGTTTGAACGAGCACGTGCTGTTAAAATATGTAATTGTCTGTTTAAATCTTCAACATCAGCCTCTAACTTTGATCCTACAAAATATATAATACACAGTTATCTCCCTTCAGTTCATTTATTAAAATCACTCAAATTACTATCTATTCATTTTTTGGAGATAGGCCATTATTAACATTGCCATTGACTTCAGGGTTAATTCTGGACTCGAGCTCCAACTTGTTCCCTAATTGGATCCAACGCTTTTCACTAGATTCTAGATTCTAGATTCTGCACGAGTTTGACAAATGATACTATGAAATACAAACACATAAAGTACATATCTCATGGTAAAACGCGAAATCATCCACCGTAACTAACCTCTAATAGAGAGGAGAGAGAGAGAGAGAGAGAGAGAGAGAGAGAGACCTTTATATTTACAAAGATTAGGATCGCCGGGTTGTACGAAAGAATTATTGGTCTGAAACCAGAAATAGATTTAGAATTAGCTCCCTTCTCTTTATTTTAATCGCAGTGTCCGGTTTCTAAATTGTTTTTGCTTAATTTTATTTGACTCAGCGATTGGGGTGCTTGTAAAAGAACCATTGATAGTTCGAATTATGTACATGTATAAGAATTGGGGGGAATATCACTGTCCAGGCAAAACTGTCAGCATAAGACACTGTAAGGCGTTTGTCGGTCTTCGTAAGCGCAGTCAGAGAAGAACAGTAGGACGTTAAACCTCATTTTATTTTGCTTAAATCTCCATAAATTACAATTATTAAACGAGATATTACTCACCGATTTTACCGTCTCTGTGTTCATCATGTTCCGTGCTTAACCCAGGGCTTTCAAAGCCTTTCATTGGAACACAATCGGTTGAAATAACTGGATGGTAATTGTCATTTTCCAGACACACGATAGGTTTTAGACAGCTTAAGAAAACCTGGAATATCAGATAAGAAAGTTTCCAAAACTAACACTATGATATCTTCAAAACAGACGTGATACTTGGTATTGGGCTTAGTGGCATATTCAATGGCGCATGCGCTGCAATAGACTCATTTTCAAGACATCGTAAATAAAACAACAACCCTGGAATATCAATTGAAGTAAAGGGCTAGTGGAAGTTTTAGGTAAAGTCTGGGACTTCTGATGTCTTACGAAAGCCCGGAATGTCCGACGGCGGGGTGGTGTGGAGGGGGGTGGGGTGGTGTGGAGGGGGGTGGGGTGGGTGGGTGGGAGAACTTATGGGTGGACATCCAAAATTAACAATATTATGCAAAGAAACAACAACATCGTGTTAGATGTACGACATTTTCAAAAATAAAATCTGGTGTTCCAACCAAAGTGGTAAGCATAACATGTTACGTATACGTTTGCGTACATAGATTTGACTAAGGGGGCGGGGGGGGGGGGGCTAGTGGTCTAGAGGGCCGCGCTTCGACCTCTAGCTGGCCGGTCATCTCTGGCTTCCGGCTGTGGTTTCGAGCCCTGGTGTGAGCGTATGTGGCATGGAGATAGGGGCGCCTTCTCAACCTCGTGGGTTTCCTCCGGGCACTCAGGTTTCCTCCCACTGCTAAAGCGAATGATTGAAATAAAATTAAACCATACGTTAGTCCCGAAGTGACCTAGTTTGTGTTGAGTGGACGTTAAACCCCATTTCTCTCTCTCTCTCTCTTTGACATAGATTTGACTATCATGGCAAGCTTTAATTTAATAATAATAATAATAATAAGGAGTCTTATAAAGCGCTAAAATCCACGTCACAATAGGGAAATGCTCTAAGCGCTGACTACACACAAAACACTACAAAATGCACATGATAATGTCATATTCAAACATAACGTTGGAAAAGATGGGTCTTTAGGTTTGATTTGAATGAAGTTAATGTTTCAGCAGACTTTATTTTTAGGGGCAATGAATTCCAAAGCGTTGCAGAGATATGTGAAAAAGATCTTGCACCAAATGTTTTCAATTTGAATTTGGGCGTCTCAAGCAGACATTGATCAGTGGAGCGAAGGAACCTGGATGGAACATATGGATGAACAATATCCTGTAGGTAGGGTGGAGCCATTTTTGAAACCGTTTGAAACGTTAAAGAGAGCACTTTAAATTCGATCCGTTCCTGAATTCTAAGCCAGTGGAGAGAGTTTAGAGCTGGAGATATGTGAGAACGCAGCTTAGTCCTAGTGACGATTCTCGCACAGCGGTTCTGAATTTGTTGAAGCCGATATAGCTGTTCTTTTGAAATGCCTGCTAACAAACTATTTCCGTAATCAAGCCTCGACATAATCATACAGCGTACAAGGGTGGCGGCTGCATCCCTGGTTACAAGGTGCCTTATCGATCCTATGTTTCGTAGGTGATAGTGTGAAACCTTGCATAAGTAGCTGATGTGGGGTTCCATTGTAAGAGACGAGTCCAGATGAATACCAAGGTTTTTTATAGATGAAGAGAAGGGGATAGTTGTATCGTTGACATTAAGAGAAGTGATCGCACATTTCTGCAGTCGGCCAGGAGGCGCACACAGGATAGCCTCTGTCTTTTCGGTGTTTAATTTCAGCATATTTTGATTCATCCATTGTTGAATGTCTCGGATACACTCTTCCATTTTATGGCACGCAGAAAGTTGACACGTGTATGATGGAGAGAAGCTGTCGATGAGCTGGGTGTCATCAGCATAGCAGTGATGGGAAACCAGGTGTCGATTCAATAGCTCCACAAGGGGTTTTGTGTAGAGACAAAACAGTATTGGCTCAAGGACGGATCCTTGAGGCACACCACATGTTAGAGTCACTGAGTTTGAGACAGCGTTTTTGATTACTACAGCTTGTGACCTTCCAGACAAATATGATGAGAACCAATTTAAGGCAACTGAGCTGATTCCATAATCAGCCTCAAGACGATGCAGAAGCTTACTGTGATCAATTGTGTCAAAGGCTGCTGATAGATCAAGTAGCACCATCTTTGACACGTCACCATTGTCAATAGATCGCTTAGCTGCTTCTAATACACAGTTGAGAGCAGTTTCTGTGCTATGTGCTACTCGGTATGCCGATTGGAATTTATCCCACAGATTGCCTCTTTCCAGGAAATTCACAAGTTGCAATTTTACAACCTTTTCAAGGATCTTGGAGAAAAACGGTAAATTGGAAACGGGTCGGTAGTTTTTTAGAACTTCCGTATCCAGTGTTGATTTCTTTAATAGAGGTTTAATGATGGCATGCTTAAAAGCCTGAGGTACAGTACCATTCTTCAGGCTAGTATTAACAATTACAGTTACTACTGGAAGAAGAACATCCAACATTTGAAGAAGAAGATTGGTCGGAATGGGGTCCAAACCACATGACGTGGGTTTAGACTTTTCAATAATACATTTAAGATCATGTTCACTGACTGGTTCAAAAGATTCAAAGTTTTCACCCGTGTAATCATCAGCAACAGTGTTATCAAGTACTGGATTAAATTCTGAGCGGATCTTGCTGATCTTGTCAATGAAAAATGTATTGAAGTTGTTTGCGTTGTTCAAATCATCGTCTTTGGGATAGGCCACATCATGCGTCTTGCCAAGTAAAGAATTCAAAGTGCCAAAAAGTGCTTTAGGATTATCCACATTATCTTGAATAAGTTTGTTATAATAAACAGCTTTTGATTTATTGACGATATTGTTTGTGTTATTCCGGGCTGCATTAAACAGCTGACGGTCAATTTCAAGCTTTGTCTTTCTCCACTTTCTCTCTGCCCGACGTCTACATTTACGAGAGTCAAGTACACGTGCTGTTATCCAAGGGACTGACTTTTTGGTTCGCACACATTTTGTTGTGAGTGGCGCATGCTTGTTTAATAACTCAGACAGGGTATCACTGAATAAATCAACAAGTTCATGTAAGTCATCCGGAGGATTCTTGATGAGATTTGACTGAATGATGTCTGCTTTGAAATCAGCAATGTTGATCCCCTTTACATTGCGAATCTGAATCAACTTTTTACGTGGTGCAGGTTTAGAAAAGTTGAGATGAAAGGATATCATTGAATGATCAGATACTTGCTTATCCAACACTTCAATTTGTTGGATAAGAAAATCTTCTCTGGTGACAACCCAGTCAATAATATGACCAGATTTATGTGTAGGCTGTAAAACATGCTGTTTTAGATCATGGTTATTTAAGATGAGACATATTTTCTTGGTGAGACTGTTATTATGAACATCAAAATGTACATTAAAATCTCCAATGATTATTGTGGATTCCCGTTTCTCATCCAAGAAATCCACCAGAGCCGAAAATTCCTCAGTAAATAAATTATCTGTTGTTTTATTTTTCTTTGACGGGGGTGGTTTGTAAATACAAACAACCCTTAAGGACTTTCCACCAGCACTTATTACTGTTCCGAGCAACTCGAATGAACTGAAAGCTAAAGGAGGCTTAAAGCATTGTAATGTCAGACTATCTCTAAAAATCATAGCTATCCCCCCTCCTATTCCACTTGACCTGGGAATATGCTGTAAAGCATAACCCGGTGGGGTAATTTCTGCAATTTTAGAATCGTCACCATCTGGTCGCAGCCAAGTTTCAGTAAGGAAAAGAACATCAAATTCTGATTCAGAAATTAATTCATTGATTTGTGTAGTTTTATTTTTGGCAGATTGGGCATTCCATAATCCAAATTTTAGAAGAGAACATTGCTTAACTGAAGAATTGCTAGAGTTATGTGAGTTGAGTTCAGGGTGATTAGCAGACTGAGATCGTTTCCTCTTTCCACCTCTCTTTCCACGCTTGGTTGGTTTGGCTGTACTTAACCCCAGTTCCTTGAGAAGACTGAAAGCCTGATCATCTAATCTAGAGTGAGAAGAGTTTAATCTAGATAATTCAATTAACTGGTGAGAGTCATACTGAACAAAAGGTTTAACTGTGTTCATATTTAAATCTGAAGTTGTACTTGTCACAATACTAGCAGTTGATAACAACTCACAAGTCACATAATAGAGAAATATAAACATGCACAAAATATGCATAGCTTTCCCTAAAACAATTCAAAATATATCCAAACACAATCTTGAAAACATTATAAATCCATATGCAAAAATTTAGAAAGAAAATCCACAGACTAAGTTGTTGATTTAGGTAACATTATCAGAGCTCACATACACACTGTGCTACCTGTCAGGCGCACACTTTAAACTATTTGCAGACAACTAATAGATTCCAACTGTTTCTTGTAGAAATTACGAAAAACCGAGGTCCCGTGTACATATTCGCGTGCATGTAAAAGATCCCTTAGTAGTTGAAATTCGATATAAGAGTAGGACGTAGCGTCGCTGCCCGGGCAAAATTTCCCTCATTGCACACTGTATGGCGTATGCCCTTCTACATTTGCCCAGGTTAGGTGCAGAAAGTGGGACGTTAAACTAAATTGTGGAGTTCCACTAGGTTCGGTGCTTGGACCTATTCTTTTTATAATGTTTACCAAGAATGTAAGACAACTAATCGATAGCTATGCTACAGGACAACATTCCTTTATCATAAAATAATGTAATAATAGGAGCCACGGTGGATAGGCGAATGAGACGCTCGATCGCTAGCCTAGAGGTCGCGAGTTGGCTTCCAGTTTAGGTCGAGAAAGGTTTTGGGATTTTCCGGCGTGGTTTCACCTTATCAATGGTGCAAGATTTGTTAGCAAGAACAACTGTATCTAGTGGTTCGGATAGAACGAAAAACTGAGGTACTGTGTACACATTGGCGTGTACGTTAAAGATCCCTTCATTTCACAAAGGAATTTTCTCAACATGCAATAACTGTTTATGAGAGATACTTTTGATCCATGAACACAAAAATTTGTATATAGTTTCTTATCGGTGTATTTGATACATTAAAACAACAAAAATATTAAAATGGGCTATATTTTAGTTAAAATAAGGCGAACGATTTTATTTTGAGAAACTTCTCAACTTAAGTCTGGGGATGCTTTGCGAACAGAGCAAGATCTTCACCAGTTCTATTGTTAAAAGTGAAATTACAAATCGTCCTCAGTGAATGCGGGGGTTTGGATGGCCTAGTGGTCTAAAGTGCCGCGCTTCGACCTCTAGCTGGCCGGTCACCTCTGGCTTGCGGATGTGGTTTCGAGCCCTGGTGTGAGCGTATGTGACATGGAGATAGGGGCGCCTTCTCAACCTCGTGGGTTTCCTCCGGGCACTCCGGTTTCCTCCCACTGCTAAAGACCCCTACGCGCAAGCGAATTATTGAAATAAAATGAAACCATGTGTTAGTCCCAAAATGACCTGGTTTGTGTCGAGTGGACGTTAAACCCCATTTCTCTCTCTCTCCCTCAGTGAATGCACCTAAACAATGAAACAATTCCGGCAGTGATTAAAACATTTGTTAAACCCATCTTTGTGAGAGAGCGTTTCATTGTGTGGATTACCAGTGCTATATAAATATACATTTTATAATAATATTACTTACCGATCTAATGATATCGGGCGCCTTGCCTTGTCTAGGTCCTCGGTTATGTACATTCAGAACACATATAGTTGCCAGTAGTGAGAGGAATGACCAGATCAGATTTAAACTATAGAAAATACCTGAAAATTTAATTCATGGGGTGTAAAGGGCAATAACTCTTGAAATTTCTATCATTTGGAAAAAGGTACCAGGCGTTATTGATCGCTAAAGTATAGAAAATACCCGGAACCATAATTCATGGGATATGAAATGGCAATAACCACCATAAATATTTAAACTGTAGCATCGTCTGGTATACAATTGCTTGAGACTTGCATAACACCAGAAAAAAATATCTTTCATTTGAATAGTGATTAATGGAGATTCATTGATATGTAAGAAGGACACCGATGACTACTGATGGTTGGTGGCCATTATGTGGGTGATTCCCAGCCTACAACAATGTCCGTGTAGTAGGTAACCACTTTATTCATTGAAGATACAATACGGCAGCAGGGAGGATCCAGGAATTTTTACAGGAGGGGGTTTGCCAGGTTTCTGTCATGGAAATCTGCCATCATCGTCTCTAAATTACATAGGCATACATACAAATTGAGCTTTTTAAACAGAGAAATCATTTTTATACTGATACTGATGCAGGATCAGTTTGTGATATAATTTCATTGGTGGGGGTTGGGTGGTGGACCCCCCCCCCTCTGGATCCGCCCCTGGGCAGTTCTTACTGTGACAGTTAATAACTAGATACTGTAAAGTTAATTTGCTGAAAACTTCAGTCAAATTGGTCTACTATGAACCGAGATTATAGTGATTGAATATAAGGGCTAGTCCCGATCATTACTAAAGTCCGTGGGATAAAAAACATAGTCTCGATTATCCATATTTTGATTTAATTATAAAACAGCAAATCGGAACCTAATCCAATAAACATGGCGCTCTAGCGATGACATCGAAAGTTGGTTATGGTTTTGATAAGCTAATCATTGCCTAATTAATAATTTAGATAACATTTCAGGTCGATGTTTCCTGTGTAACCCAAGTTAAGTTTCTTCTGCGTCGCCTTCCAGATTAGGGTTTGAAATGCATGACACGAATCAGCTTTTAACCTTACCGAGTAATGGAAACGTGACGTGTTGCATTGGTAGAACTTCCTGTAATTTGAATATCACCATTATATTAGATATTATCAATATGGAACCTGAAACAGATAAACGATGGTACATCTTGAAATAGATAAATATGTTATAGCCAGATTAAATCTCAATTTTCTTTTGACAATTCTGATGATATTTTTCTTAACCACAAAAATAGTGAAAGGGGTCAGTCATTTATTTATGTTTTGGCAGTGACGTCGTTTTAGAAGGTGTCTGTTAACATCCTTATCCTTCCGTCCGATATAAGACAGAAAATGGAAATTCATTCACTCTTCGTCGCCGAACAGTGAGAAATGGGTTCAACGTCCACTCAATACAAACCAAGTCATTTCGGGATTTTATTTCAATGTTATTTCAATTATCCTCTTGCGCGTTGGGATCTTAATCAAAGGGAAGAAACCAGAGGACCCGGAGAAAACCATGATCTAACGAGCACGTGTTAACCCCCCCCCCCACACACACACACACATACGCACATGAAAAGGTAAACATAATGGAGGATTACCATTTTCTATTGACATCCGGATTTTATTTCTATTATTTTAGATTAAAATTAACATAAACGATCTATATCGTCGATTACGTTATGTACTTATAACACGCCATAAAGTGTGCTATGGGGGAAATTTTGTCCGTACAGTGGCACTACGGCTTATTCCAATGGCAAGGGATCTTTTACGTGCACGCCAATGTGTAGACAGGACCTCGGTTTTCGTCCCATCCGAACGACTAGACAGCTGACCTTGTCACATGCCCTCGGTTTAGCTTTTCTATTTTGTACTTACCAAGCGTGAGTCTTTCTCTTGATTCAGGTGGTAGAAAAAGTTGAAATGGAATCAGTAAAGACAAGATAACAGCAGGTAAAATATAAACGTGTATATAATACAATGGTTTCCTCTCAAATACCATAGTATAGACCATAGTTTGAAAGGAACAACAGCTGTAGTGTGTGACCTTTAACCCGGCCGTATGATTTACTAACTGCCAGTCTTTTCCACTTTCATCCATCTCAATTTCAAAGGCCGCTGATACGTCATCGTTGACATACGTCATATTAAGTGTATGCATGTGGTGTACGGCTGATCCAAATTTGAATTTACAAGTTTGATTATCAAATGGGAATATTGCTAAATTTAGGTCACATCGAACCTGCATGCGCATTGACCGTATCCATCGGAGTCTTCCGGTGTATTCCAGAACAATTGTATCGTCATGAAAGGCTTGTTCTTTACTAATACTGAAACAGAAAATCATTTTAAAAACAATCCGTCTAACATCTTTCAATATTCAGCACCATCTCCCGCCACTAGATAAATAGGAAGACCCTCAGCTTACCCCACCCCACCCCGTCCTATCCTTCAAACATATATATATATGTGTCTGTCTAGTTGCCAATTAACGAAGTTTCGGTGTTTTTATAGTGTTTTTCGTAAAATTCACAATGACTTGGACTATGGCTTTGACTATAAATTTAAATATGACTCTGACTCTGACTATGACTCTGACTCCGATGACTCTGACTCTGACGACGACGATGACGACGACAATGATGATGATGATAATGATGAACCCACCCGTTATATAAGATAATATCTGGCTTCCACAACATAGAAAGCGGAACTGCTAACGTCTTAATATTTCCATAATTTGAACTGTTCCACCTCAGACTTTCATCCACCCATTTCTGTTGGAGCATGGCATTTACATCCAGTTGTCCCGACTTCGTATCCTGGTTAATAAAAAAATAGATTTAGATTTGACGATTAGAATACACACTACTTGCGTGTTGTAATCGATCCTCCTCTTGAAATAGCTACTGCACCCTCCCCCATACCTGGACTTGCGGCGTTGTTGATAACCAATTTAGAGGTAGTGGGGATACAGTCTATATTATATTATAAAAGATACATTATGGAAGATTAGATAACGCGTTGTTAGTTCTCACTATAATAGTTAAAAACTAGATAATGTAAAGGCAATTTGCTGAAAATTTCCGTCAAATTTATCCAATATGAACCAAGAACTAGGTGATTGAAAGTTTCGCTTTAACCTCGATCATCATTACTAACGTCGGCAAGGCGAGAGAGAGAGAGAGAGAGAGTGACAGAGTGACAGAGAGAGAGAGAGAGAGAAAGAGAGAGAGAGAGAGAGAGAGAGAGAGAGAGAGAGTTAAACTAGGTCATTTTTGGGACTAACATATGGTTTAATTTTATTTCAATAATTCGCTTGCGTGAAGGGGTCTTTAGCAGTGGAAGGAAACCGGAGGACCCGGAGTCGGCAAGGCAAAACTAATAGTCTCGATTATCCATTTAATCGTTAAATTACGAAGGAAAGTTTTGCAACAAATCGGACCACAATCAAACAAATATCGCAGGCTAGCCTTGACATCGAGAGTTGATTAGGGCCTTCATAAGTTAATTTATGTCTAATTAATAGTTTTTATAATATTTCAGAACCAGAGAAAGAACTGTAATAGGCAGATTTACATTTTGCATAATATATGTTTAATTAATATGGGACATTTCTTGATCCTAAGGATGTATTTTGTTTCGCGTGCGTTACACAGAACTCGATTTCTAACTTTCTATAGAATCCCTCTTTAGAAATACTCCTGGTGATGATCAACATGATGCCAAGGCCAGGGGGATAAAATTCAAACCCTCATTGAACTTGAAGTCAGGACTCCATAGAAAAAGAAACAGACGAGATTACAGCCGTTGAAATTTTTTTTTTCAATTGAGAAACTGACGGAAAACCAAACAAAAAAAAAACCCGACAATCAATTGAAGCAGTTTTAAGAACTAAAGATGTGTTTTTATTTGCGCGGAAACCGACAGTGGCAAGTCTCTTTGCTATGAATGTACATGTGTTCCGCGATAATTCTCCGATAGGCTCCGATAGGCTCTCATGCTGGGATTGTTACCCAATCAAACTTAGTGCCGAAATATGCGGGGTATTTCGTAAACGGCTTGATAAGATGTATGTAGTTAAGTCGAGATCATGGCTTCTATTGAAGATGGGCCTAATGAAGTAATGGTGACGATGAGATTATTTCTAAACAAACTTACCATCCCGATTAAGCCAGTTAATCTTAGACCTAAGCCCACAGTTACCGCCCCTGTTTCATCGTTCACTGGTACCACATGGACCGAATTACCTCTTAACAGATCGTCAAAAAGTCGACGTTCGTTCGCTTGATTGGCTCTGGTCCCTGTCAATACTGAAAAATACAGAGTTTGCTTTAATAACCTCTGACTACGCGTAGTAATTATCACATTTCATTTTACTATGTGTGTGTATGTGTGTGTGTGAGAGAGAGAGAGAGAGAGAGAGAGAGAGAGAGAGGGGGAGAGAGAGAGAGAGAGAGGGGGAGATAGAGAGAGACGGGGGGGGAACCATACGTGCAAGTGATTTAGTTATAAAAAATATTAAACTATATGTTAGTCTCAAAGTGACCATAGTTTATGTCAAGGGGACTTAACATCTCTTTCTCTCTCTCCCTCTCCATCTCTCTCATTATTAGTCAAGGTCGGGGAGACAAAGTAGGAAATTATTCACCATGTTAGATTAGTAATATTAGGTATGATGAATTAATATAATTGTATGTCATATATAATAATACTATTAAATACCAATTGCCTCCGTAATATTAAAGTGACAATAACACTCTTGCTGGCTTGGCAGCCCCAGAAAATAAATAATAGCCTTATTCTAAGTACTAGATGTTTAAGTGTCCTACCTGATGTGTAAATTATCCATTACGACCTATTTTACTTGTCCAGAGGGTTCGAAAATATTTTAAATCAAAGACACATTTGAAAAGGTTTACGTTAGACTTTTCAAATCAATTAGTTGAATTTTTCCAATTTTTTAAATTAGGTGTGTTAAGATGAAATTTATATCATCAATTAATTAGAATATTGTAAAATAATACAATTAGTTGACCAGAATGAAGATTGGGACATATTTTTTAGTTACAACAAGCGTGTTATTGGGGCTTTAAGCTATAGTTAGTTCTCTTTATCGCACAGGAAATCAAATGATATAGTTTAACGTCTTTCTATACTGTGCCAACGTGTTTATAAACACATGCGTACTATAATGTACATTTTCCTCGTGCAGCGACGCTACGGTCTGTTTTTCAGGGGAGACGACGCTGGAAAATTTCCCAAATATCTCAATCAATGACAAGACATAAACCAGGGGTTCATCAGCGTAATACTTCTGTCATTTTGAGACACAATGCAAGAGAAAAGAATTGTGTCCGGACACCAGCGTTGTGTTGTGTCCGGACTACTGGTATTCGATTACCAAGTATCAACTACGTACACGCCAATGTGTACCCAAGTGTATCTCGGGTTATCTCCCTTTCCAAAACTAGGTATACCCTCGCCAGCATCGTTTGCATCGCCGCTTGGTAAATCACAAGGTCTTCTAGGCCAACATCGAGATTGGAACCCGGGATAATGTATCCGATAGCCCAGCTCCCTCCCTGTCCGACCACAACCGGTGACATTGTATCCAATAAATATATCTTTGATAGCACCTTTAACCGTTAACTTTTCAGAATCATGTAAGCTGGATAAATGAATATAAAACTTACCTTGGGTGAGAAAAATATCCACAAATATCAGGCCTAAAATAGAGGCTTTCATCTTGAACACCGTATACATTGATAGTTGTGACGATAAAGGAGGATGGGTTATTTAAACGACAATTATCATAGTAGTTGAGTGTCATAAAACGAAAATTGTCAATAAGAGTCCGTTGTTGTTGTAATTAATGGCAACGACTATCAGTCAATGCAGAATGATCGTGAACTAACGATGTTCTCATGCAGTGTTCACCAAATAGATCTTTATCACAATACGAGGGAAAATTATCAAACGATGGTTTCCTGCAATATGATCACCAAACGATTATCAAACGACAGCTCTGCTAGATGATGGTCATGAAACGGCACTTGTCACACTTGATCGTACATCTGAACTTGCCGTATATCACCCACTTCAACTAAATTGCTTCAATGACATTTGGTAATTGAACTGGAAATACACGGTCAGCCCACTTATTGAATTTTACGTCTCTAATTGGTCATCGTTAATGACGTTTTGTGTTTACATGTTTATTAAATGCTACCATTGTGAGCCACGGTAGCAAAGTTGATAAGACGCTGGCTCGCTAAGCTGGAGGTCACGCGATCGACAAAGTTTATCGGGATTTCCTTACGTGACACTGACAGGTGTCTACTCGTTCGGATCGAACGAAACATCGAGGTTCCGCGTGCACATTTGCCTGAACGTAAAAGATCCCTTGGAAGTTTGAATTCGATATAAGAGTAGAATATTGTATATATTTTATTATATAATATAATATTAATTAAATTAGTGATTGATCAATGTCCGAATTGATATCTCACTAATCTTTCAAATCTTTTGACTGTTTGGGTTTATACTTAATGTAATGCGATATATTATGTAATTATTGTTATGTATTTAAACATCTGTTTCCGATGTACAATTTAACTTTTCTTATCAAATATTATTTTATTCGTAAGATTGTAAACATCTGTTTCCTGTGCCCAATTTAACAATTCTGATTAACTAAATGACATTGCAATGCTAAATTTGCAGATATGTTCCTTATTCTCCGGTAACTGTTATCAGGCGACCGACTCGCCCTAGCGATACCTATCTCATTATTATGGCCGTTAGCCAGTGTTGGACAATCGTTTATTAAAAGTACAATTTTAATTATATTTCGGAGTAATCTTGTTTATTGATGGAATAAGCTACAACCCTCCCATATAGTACACCGCATTATAACCTATATCCTTCTTCAGTAGCCCTTTCGGAGCCGAAAAGTTGGACGCTACACCCGATTTCATTGCATTTTGTATGCTATAGCCTGGGCTTACAAACACAAACGCTGACCCACTGCATTTGAGATTTTATTTCAGTAAATACAATATAATACGAACTAGAAGTTGTACCTAATGCCGTCAACCCTGGTGTAACGAAAAATTTTCGTTTCAAATTATGACTAGAGTCTGGTTAGCAACCAATACCTAACCGCGTTACAATGTCATTCGGGTTTCAACCAAGCTCTAGATTTGTTTACAACAATACTGCTTTAAATCACTGCCCAAAGATTAAGAAAGACACCAGATTAAACGAAGGAGGGTCACGTTGCTGTACTTTGGGTAGATTTGATTGAAAGGGAAGATAAGACACACTCCCTCAAAAGCGCATGTATAAGAAATCAATCCAGTAATGACTTGAGAGGGATTTCTCGGACATTGGCTTCAGGAATACGATCAAGGTCTCGCTTCACATCTGGAGCTCCAACATGATTGAAACACAGATCCTATTTTGTATTGTTTTTTATAGTTCAATATTTCGTTTTACTTGTCTTTACTACACTAGGATCTGGACGAATTGTTATATAACCCGCGTACTGGTTGATGTGAGGGAATAGCTAATTAAACGGTATGTAAACAGTATGTTGTAGGAAGTCTTACAAACGCTAAGCCTATTCCACGATTCCATTCCGAAAACCTGAATAAAAATATTGTTTATTAAAAAAAAGCTGTGAGTATCCTACTAGAAACATCAAAGCTGATTTTTAATCAAATGTCTGACGTTATAGGCCAAAAAGCGGCTCGTATGAACCCCCTGACGTCAGAGGCCACCGAAAGTATATACAAAAAAAACAAAAGAAATATAGATTTGTATTTTATTCAGCTTGCTAGAGCTCTATCTGATCTAGTCTACATCCCATTTATACTATAATTTCCCATTCATTATCTCATAAATTACAATGAATTGGAGAACGCATTAAATAATTAAATCTTGTGTCTGGGACATCCCACTCTTGCCATTTGACATTATATATGGATAGCTGAACGCGTCTCGACTATTATAATGCTTTTAAAGTAATAATTGTAGATGATATCAAATAATAATATATATAAATATACAATAAATTCTACCCCCGTTGAACAACTGGATATATCGATGTACAATAAATCCTATCCCCGTTGAACGACTGGATATATCAATTTACAATAAATCCTATCCCAGTAGAACAACAGTATAGATTAATATTGTGAGCATGAAGAAAAAGAAGAGAACACGATCCAGTACAAGAGATACTTGACGCCATTCACCAATCATTTCCTCTTTTACTTCGTTTGAACGAGCACGTGCTGTTAAAATATGTAATTGTCTGTTTAAATCTTCAACATCAGCCTCTAACTTTGATCCTACAAAATATATAATACACAGTTATCTCCCTTCAGTTCATTTTAAATAACAGGATAACTTGACTGACGAGAGAGAGATGGGGTTTAAAGTACACTCGACACATTCTAGATCATTTCGGGACTAACGCATGGTTTAATTTTATTACAATAATTTGCTTGCTCGTAGGGGTCTTTAAAAATAGAAGGAAACCGGAGGACCTGGAGAAAACCCACGAGATTGGATAGGCGATCGTACTTCTTGTCACGCACAACCGGGTATTCGAAACCACGCCAGTTCACTCAATGACACGCTTTATGATACAGCGCGCAATTACTAACCATTCAGCCACCCAACACCCCATTGACGCCAATGTTAATTCTCGTCTCTTAGACCGGCTGTAAATTTTCCCCAAATTTTCATTGGGTAGAACGCTTTCTACCACAGATGCAGAAACATGTGGCCTCGTGTTCAAAAAACGTTTGAGGTTCTCCATGTAAAACATGGAATGTACAACCTGGAAGTAAAGTTCACTTCCGACATACATTTCATTCAACCCAACTAACCCCTCAAATGTAATATCCTTCCGCCTCAAAATTATGAAAATTCAACCAAAATCTTGCTGAAAATGTATTTTCAATCTCTTTTCTTCGATTCTAAATCATAAAGTCAACAAAAATCGTCATGCAAAAGACTATAATCAGCTCTCGATAACAGCGTTAGGCTGTGACATTTTCTGGATTTAGATGTATTCTGTGATGGATAATTTAGCGGAAAACGAATAATCGAGACTTTGTTATCATACCAACCTCAGTAATGAGAACGCGAGACTCGCCTAAAATGCAATAGCTAATATCTCGGTTCAGATCGAAACAATTTGACTGCATTTTCAGTTTTATCTCTTTTTATTACCTATGATTTAACAATCTATGTTTTAACAGCGGGGGAGATCACGTGGCTAAGTGGATAAGGCGCTGGTTCGCTAGCCTGGAGGTCGGGTGTTCGATCCCTGCGTTGAACGAGAAGGTTCATCTCGATTTTCCAGCGTGATTTCCCCTTGTCAGTGATGCAGAAGGAGGGCCTGACAAGAAAAGCTGCCTAGTGGTTCGGATGGGACGAAAAACCGAGGTCCCGTGTACACATTGGGGTGCACGTAAAAGATCCCCTGGCAGTTGGAATCCGATATAAGAGTAGGCCGTAGCGCCGCTGTCCGGGCAAAATTTCCCTCATAGCACACTGTATGGCGTATGCCTGTCCTCCATTAGCCTAGGTTAGGTGCAGAAGAGTAGGACGTTAAACCCCATTTCATTTCATTTTAATTTAACAGCGATACCTATTGAATATTTATTTAATCTTACCTAATGCGAGAGAGAGAGAGAAATGGGGTTTAACGTCCACTCAACACAAACTAGGTCATTTTGGGACTATAAGATAAATACTATAGAGAGAGAGAGAGAGAGAGAGAGAGAGAGAGTGAGAAATGGGGTTTAACGTCCACTCAACACAAACTAGGTCATTTCGGGACTAACATATGGTTTAATTTAATTTCAACAATTCGCTTGCGCGTAGGGGTCTTTAGCAGTGGGAGGAAACCGGAGTGCCCGGAGGAAACCCACGAGGTTGAGAAGGCGCCCCTATCTCCATGCCACATACGCTCACACCAGGGCTCGAAACCACAGCCGCAAGCCAGAGGTGACCGGCCAGCTAGAGATCGAAGCGCGGCACTCTAGACCACTAGGCCATCCCAACCCCCGATAAATACTATACGATAATTACCATTGTTAGTTTCTTTTGTTTTCTGTCCATCAGTCGAACTGCTTAACATGGGGTTCTCTAAACCTTTCATTGAAACACAATCAGCTGAACTAAGTGGATAATAATTGTCATTTCCCAGACACACAATCCGCTTTAAACTTCGTAAGAAAACCTGGAATGGCAGAAGGAGAAAATGAATTTAATCAAAAAGGTATTTATTGGTAAAGTTCCAATTTTTGAAATCTGTTTTTGACCGACATATATGTACAGAATAAGTGTATTCAATTAATTTCAAACAATTCTACCCCCAAATTGTCCTGACCCTTTACTGCCTGAAATGGAATATGAGCCCCTCCATCTTAATAAATAGCGAACATAAATTTGTTATTTCGAAAGCCTGTTACCCAGTATCTGTTACCCATCAAATGATATCATTTACTTACCCATGCCAGTAACTTACCCATCTAATGATGCCATTTACTTACTAACGCATATAATGATATCATTTACTTACCCATGCCAGTAACTTACCCATCTAATGATGCCATTTACTTACTTACGCATCTAATGATATCATTTACTTACCCATGCCAGTAACTTACCCATCTAATGATGCCATTTACTTACTTACGCATATAATGATGTCGCTTACTTAGCCATCTAATGATATCGTTTACTTACCCATCTAATAATATCGTTTACTTACCCATCTAATAATATCGTTTACTTACCCATCTAATAATATCGTTTACTTACCCATCTAATAATATCGTTTACTTACCCATCTAATGATATCAGGCACCCTGTCTTGTCTAGGTCCTCTGTTATGTACATTCAGAACACATATAGTTGCCAGTAGTGAGAGGAATGACCATATCAGATTTAAACTATAGAAAACACCTGAAAGGTATAAAAGGCATATATGTCACTTCCGGGTACCCGCCAGTCGGATCGACTTAAACGAGCTAACGTCACACTGTCAGATCATACAGCGTTGAAAAGAATGTACGTTGTTTACATCAGGCGTATTGATACAAATGGGTTTTTACTTTTTTTCTCCTCATTTTATATACCCATTTACACCAAATATAATATATTATTATTTTTTATCAATATATATTAGGCCACAATTTATATGGAAAACAGAAAATTCGTATGAGCAGCCACTCCTATTCAGCGACATCTCCTTGTAAGCGGTCACAATACATTCCCCCCGTAAAAATTCTACTGAAGTTATGTCCGAGATTCAGCGACGGCCAAATTTACCGATGCAAGTGTACCCAAACGTAATACTAATTGATGTCAGCACAAAAAACCACGAGATTTTATTAAGAGTCCACTCCTGTTAAGCGGCCAATCGTAAAAATTCCCATGGGTGGCTGCTTAATGCAGATTCTACTGTACACACCAGTGATTGTTTTTCGTAATCAATTGATAACAATAAGAGAATAATTGTCGAAACGTCGTGCTATATGTGTATAAACCAGTGATTGTTTTCCAAGGATTATATATTGCAGTTTTAATTCCTAGTTTGACTAGTTTAAAATCTTACCAAGAAGTGGAAACGTCACGTGTTGCATTGGTACAATCTCCTGTAGTTTGAATATCATTATTATATTAGATATTATCAATATGGAACCTTAAACAGACCATAAAAATTAAATGAAACAGAGTTTATTGTCCTACTGTTCTGCTCCGGCTGAGATAATGAAGATGGGCATACGCTATACAGTGTGCTAAGATGGCCTACTCTTATATCGAATTCCAACTGCCAAGGGATCTTTTACGTGCACGCCAATGTGTACACACGGGACCTGGGTTCGTCCAATACTAGCGCCTAGTCAGCTGTCCTTGTCAGAGCCTCCGTCCTGCATCACTAACAAGGGACAACCACGCCGGAAAATCTGGAAGAAGTGCCTCGGCCAGTGCAGGGATCGAACACTCGACCTCCAGACTAGCGAGCCAGCGTCTTACCCACCTAGCAATCTAGATGGTGTAACCCATCGGATTCAGGTCCGGTGACTGTGGCGGTCACTCATTAATATATTGTGAATAAGAAAATAATCCTGCACCACTGACAAGGATAAGTTAGATCCTGCACCGACGACAAGGGGAAACCACGTCGAAAGTCCTCATGAACTTTCTCGGCTAAAACAAGGGTCAAAAAGACACCCTCCAGGCTAGCGAGCCAACGTCTTACTCACCTAGCCACCGTGGCTCCACAATCGATAGAACATCGAGTAGCTTAAGTACCACGGTGAGTAAGACGCAGGTTCGATTATCCTGCCTTACGAGAAGATTTCCTTGTCCACGGGGCAGGATATGCAGCATGGCAATGAACGTACTATGGATACGGAGACAAACAACGATCCCGTGGTACGCAAATGAACTCTAGGCGCTTTTAATTAGATGAAACGTGGACGGAAACGTTAAACACCATGACAAAAATGCTCAGAGCGAGCTCGACACCTTTATAAATGAAATGAAATGGGGTTTAATAACTTACTGGTCTGCTACAAACGGGGCTAATAAAGAAGGGCACAGAGTTTGCTGCGAGGGCCTACTCTTATATCGAATTCAAACTGTAAAGGGATCTTTTACGTGCACGCCAATGTGTACACGGGACCTTGGTTTTTCGTGCCATCCGAACGACTAGACAACTGTCCTTACCGAGCCCTCCGTCTTGCATCACTGGCAAGGAGAAACCACACTGGACCACCAGGCTACTGAACCAGCGTCTTACCCACTTAGCCATGGTGACACCCCCCCCCCCCGACTTCTTTATAGACTTAAACATCATTTTCCAAATTAAAATCTCATTTTCAAACCTTAAGTAAACATTCACTGATTTTATTGATCAGTCACAAATGATAATTACTTGCTAATTCCAAGACGAGTTGGTGGAATCTCCAAATTGAACACCGTGTTATATTTGATCGGCTGTAGTGGCAGTTCGCGTCAGGGGTCATACAGGCGACTTTTAGCGTTTGGCGTCAGAAATCCGAAATTTTGAATTGTAAAAAACGAAACGAAATAGAGAGAGAGAGAGAGAGAAATGGGGTTTAACGTCCACTCAACACAAACTAGGTCATTTCGGGACTAACATATAGTTTAATTTTATTTCAATAATTCGCTTGCGCGTAGGGGTCTTTAACAGTGGGAGGAAACTGGAGTGCCCGGAGGAAACCCACGAGGTTGATAAGGCGCCCCGATCTCCATGCCACATACGCTCACATCAGGGATCGAAACCACAGCCGCAAGCCAGAGGTGACCGGCCAGCTAGAGGTCAAAGCGCGGCACTCTAGACCACTAGGCCATCCAAACCCCCGAAACGAAATAGGATTAGAAGGCGATAAGTAGGTGGACGCGCCACTATCATCACAATAATGATCTTTGTTTTTAGGTTGTCATTTTGTACTTACCAAGCGTGAGCCTTTCTCTTGATTCTGGTGGTAGAAAAAGTTGGAATGGAATCAGTAAAGACAAGATAACAGCAGGTAGAACATAAACGTGTATATAATACAATGGCTTCCTCTCCAATGCCATAGTAAAGACCATAGTTTGATAGGGTTCGGGACAGCACGCATAATTCACGACAAGTATCTCAGCCTCGTAGTCGGATAGCTTCCAATCATTCCCACTTACAACAAATTGACTGAAATCGAAGGCTGCCAATGCGTCACCACCAGAATACGTAAGATTCAGCTCGTTCCCGTGATATGTCCACGATCCAAACCTAAATTTACACGTTTGTTTATCGAACGGGAATCGGAGTAAATTTCCCCGACACGTGGCTTGTAATCGCATGGCTGGTATCCACATTATATCTCCGTTGTAATATATAACCACTTGCTGGTCATTAAACGTACGATCATCCCCCATCCTAAAACAGAAAAGAATATTTTAAAAACATAATGTTTTTTAGTATGTTATTGTCCCAAAAGACATGAAAATAAAGTGAAAGATATAAATAAAATGCAAGAGTGGCTTCCCCTTATCAATGACACAGGACGACAGCCATAGACCTTTAGGATGCTGCTGCTGTAATACAATACCATTTGGTAACTAAATGTAATATTGTATTTTCAATTCATATTTTATATTGTAATTTAAATTGTAACTCATTTTGTATTTATTAAGTGACAGATTAATTGCGAAGTTTAATCTGTTGCAGGTGTGAGTTTATCTGACATAGTATTATGTAAGATGTATGGGTTGTACAAAGTTGTATCATCGTATAAGATTTAAGCTTAACACTTATTTTTTTTAGAGCTAATATGTGTGAACATCAATAATTAGTTTTCATTGTTTTCTAATGCTATTAAAGTCCCAATACCACTCTTATTATATCTGAATAATATGTCTTTATTCTGGTCAACAAATTGTATTATTTTACATAGTCCAGTTAATTGATGACATAAATTTCATTTTAAAACACCAAATTTAAAAAATTGGAAAAATTTAACTTATTGATTTGAAAAGTCTAACATAAACCTTTTCAAATGTGACTTGGATCTTAAAATATTTTTGAACTCTCTGGGAAAGTAAATTAGGATTTAATGGATAATTTACACAACAGGTAGGACACTTAAACATCTAGTACTTAGAATAAGGGTATTATTTATTTTCTGTAGCTACCAAGCCAGCAAGAGTGTTATTGTCCCTTTAACTATGGCGTGCCTTAGGATTTGACAAGTATTGGTAGATAGTATATAAAGCCTAGTTTAGAGTTATCTAGGGAGACACCGGAGGGGAGAGAGGAGGTCTTGGAGAGACCTGGGGGGACGTCGCTTCCCTTCCAGACCATGGGGGTCGTCCCTCAGACCCCGGGACGAGTTGGGTTTTCTGTGACCTGGGGAGAACATCTTTAGTTAGACATCTCCTGATCCAACCACCATAATATGTAAGTATGTTATGCAGTAATAAAACATCTGTTTAATAAAAAGAATTATGTGTTATGATACACTGCTACTGCTGCTGCTGCTGCTACTTAGTGTCCGGTATTGCCACTACAGTCATGATACGATACGTATTGCGAATCAGATGCTACGAAATAATTCGTATCACTATCACTATTCATAAACAGGTCAATATTCACCAAGAAAACAACAGGATAAATGAATAATTGATATTTTTTGTCCTACCATGAAAAGTCGAATAAATTTTTTTATATAACACTATTGATCTCCCGTCAAATTCAAAATTTAGTAACGCATTAATCAAAATTGAGTTAGTAACTATTTGTAGTTACTATGGTAAGCGCTTCCTGCTGATGTACTCGATTTTCCAATCTTTCTGATTTTGTAAGCAGTTACACCCGTGACACAACCTAGCAACTTCCTTCATTTGTCTAATATGCTACAGAGAGAGAGAGAGAGAGAGAGAGAAATGGGGTTTAACGTCCACTCAACACAACTAGGTCATTTCGGGACTAACATATGGTTTAATTTTTATTTCAATAATTCGCTTGCGCGTAGGGGTCTTTAGCAGTGGGAGGAAACCGGAGTGCCCGGAGGAAACCCACGAGGTTGAGAAGGCGCCCCTATCTCCATGCCACATACGCTCACACCAGGGCTCGAAACCACAGCCGCAAACCAGAGGTGACCGGCCAGCTAGAGGTCGAAGCGCGGCACTCTAGACCACTAGGCCATCCCAACCCCCGAGTATGCCACAGAAAAACCTAGTAACTCAAAGGTTAAATCAATCGATAAGCTGGGGCTTAATATTCACTTCATTACGTTTTTCTTTGTTTTCTCAAAATAAGAAAAAGGTTAGTTATTAGGTGTTGCCTTTTGCCGGGGGTGATGTGGATCAAAATATTGTGGGTGGCTGAAAGCGTCCATTTAGATCGGTGTTTCTAGATACAAAGCAAGAGTCGAAAAGGGCGGCGATCGGCGATGTTTTCGTCGTACTGGCGACCCGCGACACGAGAGTTGCCGTTAAGCTAGTGCGGCGAAAACGTCGCCGAAATAATCGGGGCCAATTCGTCGCTCTGGCTTAACGGCAACTCTCGCCTCGGAAGGTAAATATTGTTAGTTACATGCGCAATGGCTTGCAAAGTTTACACTCGGCAAACCTCGTAAGATTTCGGACAATCTAAACTCGGCTGTATGATGAATTCCGCCATATTGGAACTACTTTAAAGGTCCCGGATGAAACATGGCTGCGCCCATTCCAAACACAAGTTGGCGACCTATTTGGCTAGCGACCTATTCGACCGATCCAGCTGTAAGATAATGACGAAATTACACTTCTATTCTGAGCTGAAGGAATGAATAAAAAATAATATATTCTACTTTCATTTGATAAATAGAGACTGTTGTCTTTACTCTAAATAGGTTTCCAACGAACAGGTTGCAGCTCGATCGGTCGAATAGGTCGCTAGCCGAATAGGTTCCCAATTTGTGTAATAGCGTCAAGTTTTCCTTTTAAAGTAAACCGGTAGCCGCATCGCAAATGTATGGGCGTAGGATCACTTACTGTCATACATCCGAGACTAGATGTAGTTTACGGAATCTGTCGAGATTAGCCGAGTGGCAAAGTTTAATGAACGGGTACGCATCAAATCTATTTATATCGTCTGTTGTATTTATAATGCTACTGTTGTTGTCTTTTATATATCTGTTTATATTGTAAGAGTGTGTCTATCCTACCCTATAGATTTATAGTAACAGTGCAGTGACGATCCTATAGTCACAATAAGGCTCAGTGAAAAGGAGTATGGTCGCCTGTCCAACCTCGTGGGTTTTCTCTAGGTCCTCCGGTTTCTTCCCACTGCTAAAGATCCCTAGAGGTCTTAACGATGATTAAATGAAGCCATTATAAAATGAATCATTGTAATTTATTTATTAATTAAACGTCATTGATTTAACGTACATTATGTAAAAACCAAATCTGCTTGTTGCAGGTCTTTCTCTCGGCCTGAATTGTTATATAAATTATTAATTAGACATTAATTGACTTATCCAAACCATAATCAACACTCGATGCCATCGCTAGTAGTTAACTGAAATACATTTTTTGAAAAAAAAAAAAAAAAAAATAACGTAGAAATCGATAATCGAGACTTTGATTTTCATTGTACTGACGTCAGTTATGGTAATCGAGGCTAGCCTAAAATTCTAAACCTAATTGCTCGGCTCAGAGTAGAGCAATAATATTTGACTGAGATTTTCATCATATTCTATTTACATTATCCATGTCTAACTATTATAGTTAGAACAGTCAACTCTTTATTTCGTCTCACATAATGTCCCTTTAAATTCCCTAAGTTAAGCCTGAAGTTATAATAATCGTTTTGCTTTCAGTAAACAAACATTTTTATTTTATTTCAATCACTTATAACATAATGAATATTTCATATGTTAATTTAAGGGGGGTTGGGATGGCCTAGTTGTCTAGAGTGCAGCGCTTCACAACAAAAAAAAAAAAGAGTGCCGCGCTTCGACCTCTAGCTGGCCGGTCACCTCTGGCTTGCGGCTGTGGTTTCGAGCCCTGGTGTGAGCGTATGTGGCATGGAGATAGGGGCGCCTTCTCAACCTCGTGGGTTTCCTCCGGGCACTCCGGTTTCCTCCCACTGCTAAAGACCCCTACGCGCAAGCGAATTATTGAAAATAAAATTAAAACCCGATGTTAGTCCCGAAATGACCTAGTTGTGTTGAGTGGACGTTAAACCCCATTTCTCTCTCTCTCTCTGTTAATTTAATCTTTACATATATAGTATACGGTTTCCGTGCATTTAAATCTCATCCCAAATATTCTCTATTCTGATTTTATATACAAGAAGTAAAATGTCGCCATTGCTCACGTAACTAACTATAAACTTCAGGGGCGAGAGGTTTCGTTAAACCAGAGCGACGAAAAAGGAGCCGATTATTTCGGCGACCGTGGGTTAACGGCGATTCTCGTGCTGTGAAAGTCGCGGGTCGCCGTTAAGCCAGTTCGACGAAAAAGTTGCCGACCGTCGCCCTTTTCGTCGTGCTGGCTTAACGGCGACTCTTGCTTTGTATCTAGAAACACGTCGATCTAAATGAACGCTTTCAGCCACCATAATATATGACCAAAACAATATAAGAGTGTTTATGTGCCTAAAGCCAGGCTGACACTTGCACGATTCCGTGGCACGCATTGGCACGACTCGAGTCGGCACGACACCGTCCGATTTGCACAAACTCGTCGTGCCAATGCGGGAAGTGCGTGAACAATGTTCAAACTACGCGCAAACTATGCGTGAACTCGTCGTGCCAGTTCGTGTCAATGTGGGGACTGATGGGCACGACAAAATCGTGGCCAAAAGTCGTGCAAGTGTCAGCCTGGCTTATGGATAATGATGACGTCCACTCACCCGTTGTATAAGACAACATCTGGTTTCCACACGAGTGACGCTGGTAATCTTAAAGATTTAATATTTCCGTATCTGCTGGGGTCCCACGCCAGCCTCTCGTCCTTCCATTCTTCATAGAGTATGGCACTTACATCCAATTGTTCTTTAAACTCATCCTGATAAAATAAGATAAAAAAAATCATAAAAATTATTTTTGAATAATGCTTTACAATAAAATAAAACCAAGCACGAACAATCCAAACCATAAGACAAACAGTGGTAACAGGTGCCCGGAAGAGTAAGCTTACCCTGCCTGTTTTGTCCATGTCATAACAACCAGTCTTTCCTGTATTTGTGTCAAGACCATACTACAGTGCCAGTCCCCATTGCGTTCTATTATCGTCAGTCTGCTGTGTGTCTCTGTATTTTCCACGTTTGAACTGCCAGCCGTCTTCTGTGTCTATGCATGTTAATGCAGTTTATTGTCAGTCTTCCCTTGTGTATGTTATGGACTCAGACTTGTAATTATTTCCCCTTATTTCACGATTTTTGTTATGAAATAGGGTTTAACGTCTTACTGTCTAATGAAGACGGGCATACGCCTTACAGTGTGCTATGAGGAAAATTTTGTTCGTACACCGGTATTACGGCCTACTCTTATATTGAAGTCAAACTGTCAAGGAATCATTTACGTGCATGCCAAAGTGTATATGGGACCTCGGTTTTTCGTCCCATCCGAACGACTAGACAGCTGTCCTTGTCAGGAACTTCGTCCTGCATCACTGACAAGAGGAAACCATGCCGGAAAATCTGGATGAACTTTCTCGGCCAATGCAGGGATCGAACACCCGACCTCCAGGCTAATGAGAGAGAGAGAGAAATGGGGTTTAACGTCCACTCGACACAAACTAGGTCATTTTGGGACGAACATATGATTTCATTTTATTTCAATAATTCGCTTGCACGTAGGGGTCTTTAGCAGTGGGAGGAAACCGGGATGCCCTGAGGAAATCCATGATGTTGAGAAGGTGCCTCTATCTCCATGCCACATACGCTTACACTAGGGATCGAAACCACAACCGCAAGCCAGAGGTGACCGGCCAGCTAGAGGTTGAAGTGCGACACTCTAGACCACTAGGCCATCCCAACCCCCCAGGCTAATGAAGACAGATAGATGCATGTTTAATTGACATAATGCATCTTTACAGTTAGTTCATAACTTACCATTTCTATTATTCGGATCATAGATAATCCAAGACGTACATTCACCGATCCTGTGTCATTATTCACGGGCATTATGACGCCCGTATAACCAGTAAATAAATCCGTATGTAGTTGAACCTCGCGTTTAATAGCTTCACTCACTATCCGAACACCAAATACTGTAAAATATAAAATGTGTTAATCGTCCTACTGTTTTGTTCCGTCTGGCCTAAGAAAGATGGGCATACGCCCTCAAGTGTGCTATGAGGGAAATTTTGCCTGGGCAGCGGTACTATGGCCTACTCTGTTATCGAAATCAAACTGCCAAAGGATTTTTTTTACGTGTATGTCAATGTATACGCCGACCTAGGTTTGTCGTACCAACTGAAAGACTAAACAGCTGCCCTTGTCAGGTCCTCCGCCCTGCACCACTGAAAATCCCAATGAACTTTCCCGGTCAACACTGTGATGGAGCCCTCGACCTCCAGCGAGTCGGGGGTTGGGGGTGGGGGTGAGGGGTGGGATGGCCTAGTGGTCTAGAGTGCCGCGCTTCGACCTCTAGCTGGCCGGTCACCTCTGACTTGTGGCTGTGGTTTCGAGCCCTGGTGTGAGCGTATGTGGCATGGAGATAGGGGCGCCTTCTCAACCTCGTGGGTTTTCTCCGGGCACTCCGGTTTCCTCCCACTGCTAAAGACCCCTACGCGCAAGCGAATTATTGAAATGAAATCAAACCATATGTTAGTCCCGAAATGAAATAGTTTGGGTTGAGTGGACGTTAAACCCCATTTCTCTCTCTCTCTCCATCGAGTCAGCGTCTTATTCACTTAGCCACTGGCGTGGATTCGATTCCCCGATTGTACGTTACAAGGAGTCCAATCTCGTGGACTTTCTCCAGGTCCTCCGGTTTCCTCTCACTGCTAAACACTCTTACGCGCAAACGAATTTAGGAATAAAATTGAACCATATGTTAGTCCCAAAATAACCCAGTTTGTGTCAAGTGGATCTTAAACTGAGTAATTCAGTTTTGAAGAACATACATAACATATTTCCAAATATTTATGTTATAAAAGAAATTAGTACCCGAAATATCTGAGTCAAATAGAAAAATAATCCAGCAGGAAAAAGGATAGGTTAGAATTGAATAAAGTTGGTATTATTTCAAGTCATGACACCAGCGACTTGATTAACAGCCATCCAATAAACCCAGATCAAATCTGATTTTTTTGTTCGATCTTATTATTGAGCAACCGTCTTATAAAAATTTGACACGGTGCTGGTCTGTAATAACAGATAGAATGGAATTTCATCTGGAATTCAAGAACAGGATAAACCGATATTGCAGCCTTAACATCGGAACATCTGAATGTTAAACAGTGCACGAAGATGCTCAAAGAAAATACACGAGGGATAAATACAAAATGGTTTCAAGTGCGAAACTTTATAGGGTCATTCCCAAATGCAAAGGACACAAAGCGTTGTTTACATACCACGTCACTGCTGCGGGCAAAATGATGCTTTTTACTCATTTTAATACCCATTTACACTAAATAGGAAATATTTTTTAATTCCAAATACGTTTTTATTTATTTTTCTTATGCTTCAAAATAATGTTTGAGAATTTAATTTGTCACAGTAAAAAAGTTAATATGCCGAATTCATTGAGTCTCGTCGTTGTCATGCTTATCAGTGATTGTAGCGGCCAAGCGGATATTCACTGCTGGATCAGTTTGATGCTGTATATCTAGGAATATAACTGTGTGTGAGAGAGATAGAGAGAGAGAGAGAAATGGGGTTTAACGTCCACTCGACACGGTCATTTCGGGACCAACATATGTTTTTTTTTTAAAATTTTATTTCAATAATTCGCCTGCGCGTAGGGGTGTTTAGCAGTGGGATAATAACTTGAACGAATTCAAGAATAGCCAAGACAGTTTTAGAATGATTAAAGGGAGGAAACCGGAGTGCCCGGAGGAAAGCCACGAGGTTGAGAAGACGCCCCTATCTCCATGCCACATACGCTCACACCAGGGCTCGAAACCACAGCCGCAAGCCGGAGGTGACCGGCCAGCTGGGGATCGAAGCACGGCACTCTAGACCACTAGGCCATCCCATCCCCCCGGAATATAAATGCCCTCGATTCATTAAAACATCAATGCTTTATAATTAAATGACAAAGAACCTTCATTATCTTAGCAATGACAACACAGGTTACACCGTCCTTGTAACGACCGTAACTCCCCTCAGAATGAAGTAACTTGTCTGAATTTCTTTTGTTTTCAACGTACATATATTATCGCTTTTTATCATCTATATTTTTATTATTCTGGCGGAAACTTCCCACACTTTATCTAAATATTACATAATGCATCTTAAATCTGAATTATCTCTTACCTTGTGTAATAATAACATCCATGAATAATATCCCACATAGAGTCCATGTTTTCATCTTGAAGTCAGGAAAGGGGGGCGTGTATGAATGTCTCAAGTCTCTAACATTAATTACCAATAAGAAATCTGACACGGTTTAGTATCCACTTCATGTAAACGCTTGTCTAGTGGCTAGTTTTAACAGCACAATCCAGTCATCGTATTTTTACATATAAAATAACTTGAACGAATTCAAGAATAGCCAAGACAGTTTTAGAATGATTAAAGGTAGGCTTAGACATTTACATCAATAATTAAAACCGGTGTGTGTCGCATTACATTTGCATTGGACCACGAAAACGATATCATGGAGAGAAAGTGAGAGAGACCTAGCGTTTAAAATCCATTCGACACAAACTGTGTCATTTCGGGACTAACACATAGTTTGATTTATTTGAATAATTGGCTTGCGAGGTTGGAGGCATCAGAAGGTGTTTGGCGATCAGAGAGGTACACTATTTCAAAATTATTTATTAAAGTGTGATGTAGGGGCTATTTTACACCCAGATGTTAGTCGTAGAAAATTGCCCATGTTAAGGCATTGAATACACCCATATTTTTAGATGTAGAAAAAACACCCATGTTTAGGCGTTGAATAAACCTAGACTTTAGCGTTAAATTACGCCCAAGTTGTGTTGGGTTAAAAACACCCAGGTTGTAGAATTTGGTTAGGTCAGTTAGGCGTTGAATAAACCTAGACTTTAGCGTTAAATTACGCCCAAGTTGTGTTGGGTTAAAAACACCCAGGTTGTAGAATTTGGTTAGGTCAGTTAAAAGCCATATCTATAGAACTTTCCCCACCAAACCATCTTCCGCCTGTCTTTTGCGACCATCTGTGTAAGTGGACCTTGAACGTATTGAATTAGAGCTGTGGGTTATTGTCAGTTATACCACGGTAGAGAGAGGGTAATATATTGTCAGCCAATATGAGATACTGCATCAATGAAACATGGAATAAATGATGATTTAATCAGATTATTGTACGCTCAATAGATTACTATAATAATATTAATTTACTACCAAATTTCATATCAGTTCTTTATTGGCATGATAATCTTTCAACAGACCTATAAATAAATGAACGGAAGGCAGTGGTGATAATAAATTGGGAACCATGGCGACTCAGTCAGTAAGACGCAAAACGGGAGGTCTTGGGTTTGTTCTCATTTTTTGTCGAGACGGTTCCTGTGGTAGGCTATATCCGGCGTGTCTAGTCGTTCGGATGGGACGAGAAAGCGTAGTGTCGATGACTGGGCGACATGTCCCTCATGACACACTTTACGGCGTATGCCAGTCTTCATTATCCCAGTCAGAGCAGAACAGTAGGAAATGAAATGAAATGAGGTTTAACGTCCTACTCTTTTGCACCTAACCTGGGCTAATGGAAGACGGGCATACGCCATACAGTGTGCTATGAGGGAAATTTTGCCCGGACAGCGGCGCTACGGCCTACTCTTATATCCAATTCCAACTGCCAAGGGATCTTTTACGTGCACTCCAATGTGTACACGAGACCTCGGTTTTTCGTCCCATCCGAACTACTAGGCAGCTGTCCTTGTCAGGCCCTCCTTCTGCATCACTGACAAGGGGAAATCACGCCGGAAAATCGATATGAACTTTCTCGGCCAATGAAGGGATGGAACACTCGACCTCCAGGCTAGCGAACCAGCGCCTTATCCACTTAGCCACCGTGACCCCCAGAAAAATACGACGTTACATCTTTTTTATTTCTGTTGTATATAAATACATGTACTGTTAAACGAATTCGTTTAATAGTTTTATTTCTATTGACGTGATAACACAGACAAAACTTTGTCTGAATGCATAAAATAAGAGTGTTGAGCATCATAGAAACAGCGCCGGTGAAAAAACGATCTACAATAACCTAGCATAACGAAAAGAAACTGGGTTTGACCATTGAAGACTAACACACGACATGCTGTAGAGGGGATTTTATCCATACATCAGCGCTATGACCTCCACGTAAAAGACTATTTGACAGTTCAAGTTTGAATAATTGAGGCCGCCCCCTTCCCCAACACCCAACCCAACATTTTTAATGCGCATGACAGACGTAACCATAGAAACAAAATGTTAGTCTCAGAATTCCCGAGCATTGCTTTGACGAGACTTCAAACTCCCTTCAATTTCGATCCCATGATAGTTCAAAATAGCCATTTTGATTTCTGCACTATCCGATAAACGTGAATGGGGTAATTATAGACCGACAGCAGACGTACAAATATGAAGTCTGCCACAAATCAAATCATCCCAATTTTACTTTATTCTCTTATCAAATAATTCCATCTTTGATTTATTTACCCGTGGGAAATAATCCGCAAATTACTATGTTGATTCACGAGTTTCGTGCGTCTGGTGAGAGAGAGAGAGAGAGAGAGAGAGAGGGAGAGAGAGAGAGAGAGAGAGAGAGGGGGGAAACGAACACAAACTAGGCCATTTCGGGATCAACACATTGTTCAATTTTATTTCAATAAGTCGCTTGCGCGTGGTGGACTTTAGCAGTTGGAGAAAACAAAATACAGGCTGCAGGTTCCAGTAATTCCAGCAATGAAGCGTTACTTGCTTGTTTTATGTCGTGACAATCCCAAAATAGCGGTGATGACGTCATGCTCGGTTTCTGGGTTATTATAGTACTTAAAGTACAACGCCTCAAAATTAATCTCTCTGCCTCTTTCTCTGCCCTAATCGCTGTCCTATTCCCCTTTGACACCCCCCTTCCACGCTCCTCTCTCCCTCTCTTACTCGCCCTCCCTCTCCCCCCTCTCCCTCCCTCCCTCTCTTCCTCCCTCCCTCCCTCTCTTTCTCCCATCCCTCTCTCTCCCTCCCTCTCCCCTCTCTCTCCCCGTCTCTCCCTCCCTCTCCCCTCCCCTCCCTCTCCCCGTCTCTCCCTCCCTCTCCCCTCCCTCTCCCCGTCTCTCCCTCCCTCCCTCCCTCCCTCCCTCTCTCTCTCTCTCTCTCTCTCTTCCTCCCCCTCTCCCTCTCTCTATCTCCCACCTTCCATTAGCCCAGGTTAGGTGAAAAAGAGTAGGGCGTTAAACCCCATCTCTCTCTCTCTCTCTCTCTCTCTCTCTCTATCTATCTCTCTCTCTCTAATTTACAATATAATATGATATATTTAAATATATTTATTATTGTATACAAACATAGATAAATAGCTATCAAATCTCCATCATCAAAATGTTTCTTTATAAAACATGAATCGTGTTTTAGTTTTATAATGTCGTAAGCTGTGTGTTTTTACATCATCTACAAGAGATCGTGGTCCACACACGAATACGTCAACTTTTTTACTGAAAATAATTAAAAAAATAATTTAGGTCGTTCATTCAGTTGATTGTCGTTTTTATTTAAATATAATTCATAAATAAAACTAGATAACTAAGACCCCCCCCCCCCCCCGATTGTCATGTGTATGTGTGGCAATATCATAATAATAAACACAACAGAATATGGAATACAGTTATAGAAATATCGCTGTTTATCATTTTTATTTTTCATTCAAACACGGAGTTAAATATTCGCCGGTGTGAGGAGAGCGGGCATTTACCACTCGGCAATCCGCGACAGATTTCGGAAACTACATCTAGTCTCGGCTGTATTGGAACTACTTTAAAGGTCAAGGATGAAACATGGCTGCGCCCATGGTGTCTTGTTTGTTTGTAATAGCGTTAAGTTTTCCGGTTAAAGCAAACCGGTGGCCGCATCGCAAATGTATGGGCGCAGGTACATATCACTTACTCTCATACAGTCGAGAAAAGATGTAGTGGAGCAGGTACTTTACCACCTTCGTTAGGATAGAACATTCTAATTACCTTTTATGTAATTCACTTAAGTGTGAAAATATTTCTGACCAGTTAGGTTTCTTTAAATGTAATCTTCGGTCTATAAAATCAACAACACCCCGTGATAAAGTCTGAAGCGTTAGAAAAACAAAGATAAAAAATAACACAACCCAAGGCAAGCATAGAAAGATGGTGGATTTCACAAGCAAAAAAGATCCTGTGTCGTGTTTTAGCTCTCACAAGCTCTCAATCTTGAGAATGAAACGTCTTCCAAGGGAAGTAACTCCACTTAATGTTCCATAACTCTAAAAACCAATTTTTTTTAAAAAAAAAGGTTGGACTAGCAGTTATAAACGTACCTGATGTATGGTTGGAATCTGTGTTTGGGGTCGAGTAATATACAGCTGAACATCTAAGATATCGAGTTCATTTCGTTCACACAGCTGAAACAAGGGAGATAAATCCATTTAAACACGCCTGATTCAGAGAATACTAATCGCTATGTTATAATGTGCACTTCAAGACTCCCTTCCCTATATATTTTCTAAATTACTAGCCCCTTTGAAATAAAGTGTAGACTAAAGACTCCCGATATAACTTCACATAAGAACCTTATCAGCTGATATAATACCAACCTATTTTATAAGTGTACGGTTAAAACTCCCATATACCTTCATATAATAGTAACCCTTATATTATAAAGGGCAGCTTAAGAGCCTTATTACATGATAGAACACAAACTCAAGTGCACGGTTAAGACTCAGTTCACTACGATAGAATACCGACCTACATAAGGGCGATGTTTAGACTACATTATGAAAGAATACGAACCTCTATATTATAAAAAAAAGAGATAGAGAAATGGGGTTTAATTTCCACTCAACACAAACTAGGTCATTTCGGGACTAACATATGGTTTCATTTTATTTCAATAATTCGCTTGCGCTTAGGGGTCTTTAGCAGAGGGAGGAAACCGGAGTGCTCGGGGGGAACCCACGAGGTTGAGAAGGCGCCCTATCTCCATGCCACATACGCTCTCACAAGGGCTCGAAACCACAGCCGCAAGCTAGAGGTGACCGGCCAGCAAGAGGTCGAAGCGCGGCACTCTAGACCACTAGGCCATCCCAACCCCCCTTCTATATTATAAAGTACACGTTAAAGACCACATTGATATTATGATAAAATACAAACACCTATATTAAGTTCATGCTTGAGACCCCTATAGTAAGATATAAAACCAAGTGCACGTTTAAGATTCTCTGTTGTGTATCACCAAGTGCGCGCTTAAGATTCTCTGTCGTATGTAAACAAGTGGACGTTTAAGACCCCGCTAATATAATATTAAACTAAGTGAACGCTTAAGATTCCTTGTCGTATATCACTAACTGCACTAATATGACCCCTCTAATATGATATAAAACTAACCGCTCTATGTGTGTTGATTATTCCATCTATAAACCAGGTTATATTCACTCGATCTCTGTTGATCCATATAAAATATACCTTCTTTAACCTCGGTAACTTGTCACTACGAAATCTACAAGATATTTAAGTAAAATTACAAACAAATGAAGAATTAGTCGCATCTTAAAAGAACTACTAGCATTAAGAACTACTCGGGTGGAAAATACGCAAGCTAGGAAAGAATTAATTTGAAAAATTACCCAAATCATAAATTCTCAAATGAAAATTTCTCGAATGAAAAATTATTCAAGCGAAGAATTACCCTAAAGAAGGGTTGCTCGAATAAATAACTACTTACATTTGGAACGCGTCATAAACTACGATGTCTGAATATATATCTTATTATTTAAATGGAGAAAGTTATAAGTGAAAAATTACTCAGAATATGAATTTATTAAATGAAAAATTACACGAGTGTAGAATTACTCGAACGAAGAATTACTCGAATGAAGAATTACCCGAATGAAATAACTACTCAAATTTAGAACGCGTCATAACATACGTTTGTCGGAATATCTAATTATCTAAATGGAGAAAGTTTTGAGTACTCAAATTATGAATTCAGTAAATGAAGAAATATTCAAGCGAAGAATTACTCGTATGAATAATAACTCAAATGAAGAAGAACTCAAATGAATTACAACTCATATTATACATTAGTCAATTGAAGAATTTATCATATTTGGAATGCGTCGTGGACATAAAATTTAATGCCCTAATTCTTTCAATAAAGAATTACTCAAATGAAGAAAGTTAATTTGGTGGGCTAGTCGTTCGGATGGGACGAGAAACTAGGTTGACATTGGTGTGCACGTAAAGGAACCATTGATAGTTGTAATTTATTTCATTAAATTTTCAATTAGGATTAATTTATTTCGTACATTATTTTCAAAATATAATTTTCATTACCGTAATCTATCCAAAAAAGCTATGAATGGTGTCACACCGATTCCGCCTGCAATACATACAGCTATTTTTGATTGGTTCATCCGACATAACGGAGAGGTATATGGTCCGTCAATATATACAGAAAACCTAAAATAAACAATGGTATAAGGATGTTATCCCTAACCCAACTGAAAGGAGACCCACAAAGGTACCCCCCCCCCCCCCCCGGTTTCTAGCCACCCAAATGAATGACAAAAGTGCACACCTTAGACCCCCACCCCCGCCGTCATCCCAAAGTTAAATTAATAGGGCATTCGCCATTCATTATTTAAAAATACAATGAGAAAGTTTATGAAAGTTTACCTGTCCTCGGATGAGTAACCACCATCCACTGTTTTCTGAAGTTTACCTTAAAATATTCAAATATATTAATTTATAATTGTATTCAATGAGATTCAAATAAAAATAAAATCTATAATAAAATCTATCCTGTTGATAAGTGAGAATAATATATACCATTTCGTTACCCCACTATCCCCATTGGGATTGGCAGTTGTCGGACCTCTAAAACATTAAAGTTTATATTGGAGATGTTCCAGCAATTTCCACAATTATCCAAAAAGAAAAAAAAAACTTAGCCTAAATATCATTATAACTATATGTATTATCACTATGCCTATGCATCATCACTATACCTATGCATCATCACTATAACTATATGTATTATCACTATACTTATATGTATTATCACTATACTTATATGTATCATAAGCTATAACTATATGTATCATTACTATAACTAAATGTAATATCACTTTAACTATATGTATTTTCACTATATGTATTATAACTATGACTATAATGTATCACCAATATAACTATATGTAATATCACTTTATAACTAGATGTATTATTACTGTAAGTGAATGTATTATTACTATAACTATATGTTTTGTCATTATAACTATATGTATTATCGTTATAACTATAACTATATGTATTATAACTATAACTATATGTAATATAAACTATAACTTGATGT
Source organism: Patella caerulea (assembly GCA_036850965.1). Taxonomy (NCBI): domain Eukaryota; kingdom Metazoa; phylum Mollusca; class Gastropoda; family Patellidae; genus Patella; species Patella caerulea. The sequence goes on along the minus strand of JAZGQO010000015.1, from coordinate 30,452,645 downwards.
ATTATAACTACAACTATATGTATTATCACTATAACTACATGTAATATCACTATAACTATATGCAACATCATTAGAACTACATATAACTATGACTATATGTACTATAACTATATGTATTATCACTATAACTATATGTAATATCCCTATATCTAATTGTATTATCAAGTTTCTATAGTTACCAATTCACCTGACCAGTCGCCTGTTGTACGAATATGTACAGAAAAATTCTTGGAATCTCCTCTTGGACACTGGAATAAACATGTAATAGTTTTAAAAAATCATCTATATTTAAGAATGATCTCACTCGAACCGTCCGTCGTCGATAACAAATAGTAGTCTGGATAATGTAGTGTAATTGGCTTGATGCTTGCGTCTACAGTGCACAGAATGGAAAATGTTGTCGCACCAAAAGTTAACATTGCATCGTTCCGATTACCAACTAAAGGTCAACTCCACATTCGTCTCATCCAAGAGTAAGACATACAGAAATCGTAAGGCCTACAGAAATCTTGGTATGGCATGCCACAATCATACTACACGTCACCCGGAAGTCTATTTCCTACGACGTTTAGAGGATGGATCTCCCGTCGTTTTAAAGCGTTCAGATTTCGAAGTTTCAATCACTAATGACGTCATCGTAATGCTGTATACTTACTTGTGTTATAGAGAATGGATGCCACTCAAAATATGATATTGATGAACATTTTAACAAAATATACTGAAATTTAAAAACACATTGAAATAAACATGAGATATCCAAGTTTGATATTTATTTACTTACTAAAAAACATATTAATCCTATTCCTGGGGCTGACATGGACAGTTGTATAGTCATTCGGATAGGACGAAAACTGGAGGTACCATCTGTACATTGGTATGCACGTAAAAGATCCCTTGCCCCTCATAGCACAATGTATAGGGTACGTCCGTCTTCATTAGTCCAGGTCAGGAGCAGAACAATAAGACGTTAAACCCCATTTCATTTCATTTCATTCCTATTCAAAGAAGTCAAATGTCTTATGAGTAGGCGATTGTTATACACGTAGTTAGCCGCACGGTTGGGTGTCTACACGAGGCGTAGAGGAAAGGCAGTGGGTCAGTGCGCAAGGTGCTTGTTCACTAACATAACGATTCGGGGTTTGTCCGTGAGAAAACAAAAAAACAAGGATTACGATTGATTGATTAATTCCCGACCCCTCCAATAAATTGATCTTCCATCGCTACGATTAACCGGATGTCATGATACAATAGAATGAACCCGATCCAGATGTCATGATATCACGCATCCGACAGATTATCACACGATCCATACAAAAATCGCCGAAAAGTCTATGATATTGACCTCTTCTCGGTCTTACCTCATTTTCCAAAAATTCTAAGACTCCGCGACTTCGGGTACGATCGATATGAAACTTGGTACCGTGTTCTTTGGTCAATTGCACACCCAATAACGGCCTTCGATGTTTCATACGAAGTCCCGATTTCAAGATGGATGCAATGGCGTCGTTCCTGTGTCATATATACCAGTTTTCTACTCTAGGAATCGGTGCTGATTACCACCCACCCCACCCCTTCTTCAAACACATTTTAACTTGTCCTATAATACAGCAAGAATTACCTGACCAGGGGTAGCTTTGAATCCATCGCAAGTCATATTGACTTCAACCACGCCACCGGGATATGATTTCAGAAATTCAACCTTCAGTGTGCCTTTACCCCTCCTAAAGATCCGTACAGTACTATCACAGACATAGATAAACAACGGGATACCAATCCAATACCAAGACTAAAATTATACAATATTATAAAAGTCGGATCCCTGGAGGCTTTTTTCAAAAGTTAAAAAATAGTTAAAGATACATTATGTAAGATTTATCGAAAGAGCTGGCCGTTCTTGTTAAACTAGAAGGGGCTGATCCAGTGGGGAGGGGGCGGGGTCTAATCCCTGCTCAGCTACTTCAAAAAATAATGCCTTGCATCAATGAAACTACATCACAAAGTGATCCTACATCAGTATAAAAATGATTTCTCTGTTTAAAAAGCTCAATTTGTATGTATGCCTACGTAATTTAGAGACGATGATGGCAGATTTTGGTGACAGAAATCTGGCAAACCCCCTCCTGCAAAAATTCCTGGATCCGCCCCTGATTAGTTCAAAAATAGATAATGCCAATTGAATAAATTGAAAATTTTAGTCAAATTACTTTATTTTTGAGCCAAGTTATCACTGTTTGTAGTTTTTATAATATATGTACATTGATTGTTTATCATATTAGTAATGTGGCTTCGCGTCTCCATTTTTAAATCAAATCATTAAATGGCCGAACGTTCTAATCTACTTAACATCCAATCTATCCGATGTCCTCGAGAGTTGAGTATAATCTAGTCATGTTAATAAATGTCTAATTAACAACCCTTAAGGCCCAAATGATGACCTGCCATAGGCAAATTTTGGTCCTGGATAATGTATCGTTAACGACATGGAAATTTTGACAAAGCCACGTCGTCTGGAATGGTTGTGCCAACTCATTTAATTTTGATGGGTGGCTTTTCTTTAATCCGTTTGAACCCAAATCGAGAGATTATCTTAAATATTCAATATGAATACATTTTATGGTGAACTATATTCAATTAAGATTGTAACACCTATTTACCTGAATCTTAATTTGTTCAAATCGAGGTCTCTCTGTACAGTTAGTGATATTAGACGTCATTAAATAAAGCTCTGCGATTGGTTCAGGTTGAGGTGAGATTGATGACGTATTACAGCCTGGCCAATGGTTGTTAAGATTGGTTTGCTGCTTAATAGATCCTCTGAAATTATTGAACATAAAAATGACGTCAAACACCACCATATATTCTAGTTGATATCAGACATCTTGAAGTACAAAAGTGGTATCGTACCTCCATGCCCTTTAATACATTTAAAGGAGCTAAACCGCCAACTTAATATTTCCACTATATTTGAAATTGATAAATATTGATGTTTATCTTGCCGTGAAAATATGAAATCCAAATATGCAATATTTATTTTAAGACACAAGGAACGTTTTATAATCAGGGCCCTGTTTCACGAAATTTTAACTTAAGATAAAATCCAATTTTAGTAGATACTTCAATTTTGATTGGCTAAGCACTAAAATCAATCTAATATTATCCAATCAAATTACTACAATTGGGATCTTATCTTAGTTAAAATTTCGTGAAATAGGCCCCAGTACACAAATCGTGTATTCTGTGGTTTTGGAAGCCCTGGTATTGAACAATTACAAACATTTCCTACAAGACAATGTGGAAGTTATTAGTAATAGCCGATTCACTAACGACAAAATAATAATTTAAAAAACGTGTAGAATGTACTAAGCAGGTGTAAACGACTGCCTTTCAATTTGAACTGTTCATGTATTTCACGGAACATAATTGATAGACCGGAAGTCAAAATGGGCGCCTGTATGACATACCAATGGTAAAAGTGTATAGATAAGTGAATCATAATTATTTTCGTAACGAAGTAGAGACCCGCCTACATCCATGCGGGCTATACGTTATACGGAGCGTGGTAATAATAGGTGACTCTATGTAAGACGACGCTCATTTGCTAAATGACGAAATAAACTGCAGAGGTGCTAGAATTTACCCTACAGCGTGAACTAATATTAAAACATAGAAGCTGATGCGAAAAACTTACCCCACAGCGTGAACTAATATTAGTACATAGAAGCTGATGTGAAAAACTTACCCTACAGCGTGAACTAATATTAATATATAAAAGACGAGAATAAGACGATGTGTAAAACAAAACAAATCATAGTTCACTTCCCTGAAACATACAAAATGTTATAAACAATAACGGATTATTTTCTTATTCACAATATATAGATTACTGGCTGCCACAGTTACCGGATCTGAATCCGATGGATAACGCCATCTAGAACAGTCTCCAGGAGGTCAGAGAGAAGGAGGGAGAGAGAGAGAGAGAGGGAGAGAGAGCGAGAGAGAAATGGGGTTTAAAGTCCACTCAACACAACTAGGTCATTTCGGGACTAACATATGGTTTAATTTTATTTCAATAAGTCGCTTGCGCGTAGGGGTCTTTAGCAGTGGGAGGAAACCGGAGTGCCCGGAGGAAACCCACGAGGTTGAGAAGGCACCCCTATCTCCATGCCACATACGCTCACACCAGGGCTCGAAACCTCAGCCGCAAGCCAGAGTTGACTGGCCAGCTAGAGGCCGAAGAGCGGCGCTCTAGACCACTAGGCCATCCCACCCCCCCAGAGAGAGGGAGAGAGAGAGAGAGGGAGAGAGAGAGAGAGAGATGGTTTAACGTCCACTCGACATAAACTAGGTCATTTCGGGATTAACATATGCCTGTCTTCATTAGCCCAGGTTAGGTGCAGAAGAGTAGGACGTTAAACCCCATTTCATTTCATTTCACTTTTGGTCGGGGGGGGGGGGGGCTACCCAATGTAATCACAATACTGCAACTATCGTGTAATAAAGAAAACTGGATACAGATGTACTACCAGCTTGCTAGCCGGGGCTCGCGGGTTCGATCCCGGTGTTAGTCGAGTAAGTTCATCGGGTTTCCTCTTGTCAGTGGTGCAGGACATTTGTCTAGTCATTCGGGTTGGGTGAAAAGTCGAGGTCCCTTGTACACCTCGGCAAATTTAGACGGACATACACCATGCAGTGTGCTAAGAGGGGGATTTTGGCGGGACAGCGGGGTTACGACCTACTCCTATATCGAATCCTATTACAAGGGTTCTTTTACGTGAACGACTAGACAGTCTTGATTGTACAGTCCTCCATCCTCTACCACTGACAAGAGGGGACCACGCGGAAAAATTCCGAGAAGCTTTCCCGGCCAACAAGAGCAAGCGTCGTCCACGAGGATTAAACAGGCGATCCTAATCATAGATGTGTAAATGCCTAGAATTGTAACCATTGACAATGGACTCAAAGACAGGTCTTATGATCTAAAGCACATGTGTGCCATTACCTCATGTGCCTATAACTGGTGGTTACTATGACAACAAGAATAACACACATTAATAAACCAGTAATACCTGCAACTGAAATTAAACGAAATATTCATTTTAAAAATATTATCATTATCAAAGATGTCTATACGAAGAAATCGGCAACTGTTGTATTACTAAATGATCGAGACTAATCTGCCTATAAACAGGGTGGTTACAATCTACTGTGGTACTTCCGGTCGAGGCACGGACTTTAATTTTAAGTAAATAGAAAGAGGGAAATACATTCGACACAAACTAGGTTATTTCGGGACTAGCACATGGTCCTTTTTTTATTTCTCAATAATTCGCTTGTGCAAAGGGGTGAAAACACAAAAGGCTGAACAGGTGACCTTACTCCTTGGTCACGTACAGACGGAGAAGTCGAAACCATTCCACTTGACTCAATGACATACCATTCGCCCCCTCCCTTTTAAGTAAATATGGTACAGAAATGGTGAGCATTAGACACACGAACAGACACAGGGCATAAACTTACCACTTCGAATGGCTATAAATACCGGATCCTGAAATCAGAAAAGTGTAATTACTATTATATCATGTGTATCGTCAACGTCCCCTGTATAACATTGGGAGCAGTTAAAGATCTCCCGAAGAGTTGTATGTCAAAAAAAGATGTTTCTCTCATTACATACGGCATCGCGTATCATCATCTTCCTCGGCCAAGTCAGTACAGAAAAACAGGGATTTGGCCCCATTTCATTTAAACCTGCAGGTTCAACATTGGTCCTTAAACTTAGTTCCCGAAGATGCTTTTCTGAGACCGTTTGTAAGAGATTTTTAACTGGCACCCCACCAGCCCTGCGCCAACACACCCCCAAATGCAAGAAGAAAGTCCGAACGGCAACCGCTGAAAGTGCCCTTTATCATACCCGAATATGTCCGTTCCGAACGTTTACTTAGACGAAAATATCAGCCAAATAGCTCTTGGAGTAAATGACGGATAATTTTCAGCGGCCTGCCTCGTCTCCGCGGTCAGTGCCCTCATTTTGCGATGCCCCCCCCCACTTTTCAAAATTCCTAGATCCCCCCTGGTTCTCCTTCCATACGTAGATTTACTTTCAAGCACACCGCTGCCTATTTTGACATGCTTTCGGTAAAAGCGGGCTTTAAATATAGCTGTTACAAACACATGTTTTCGGTGGAACAGGACGTAAATATACCCATTTCAAACACACGCGCTATTTTGACTAAATCAGCGACATCAATTCCTGATTGGTTTGACAAAATCAGCGACATTATTTCCTCATTGGTCGCCTTCAGATTGATTTACCATTTACCTGTTGTGAATACTCGGCACCATTAACTTCTGTGTACACATCATTATAATAACGGGAAAAATTGACGTCATTAAACATGTGACCTATAAAATGGACAACTGAAAAGAAAACGATTAAAAGAGTAATTAAAACATACATTAATTGGACTGGACATTAATTAGCCTATCCAGACCATAATCAAATCTCGATGCCCTCGCTATTCTGTGATATTTATCGGATTGGAATAAATATTGTGAAGGTTGATTAAACCCCAAAATGGATAATCGAGACTTTGTTTTTTTTATCGTACCGACTTTAGTAATGATGATCGAGGCTAGCCTAAAACTCAAAAGTTAATAGCAAGAAACTCGAGGAACGAGGCTAGAAACATCGTACACGGGAATAACTAGACGCTAAAAATTTGCATTCGTTTGACACTGCTGGTTTATTTCACCGAACATAACTGATTTGAAATTAGAGTAAAAACGAAAATCAATGAATGTAAATCAGTTTATATACATTCATATTAGAGTATTATATGCGTTGCGACCCACTTGTATCAACTTGTAGTTCCCAAATATTAGCGATTTAGCTCCTTTAACTATTATAGTGAGAACAGTCAACGCTTTACTAAACTGAAGTATAACTGAGAGAGATTCAGAAAATCACAATATAAGAATTCTTACACATGGTAGTAGTGTGAACACATATGTACTCTAGGAACCCAAGCCAGTTCGCATACACATTTAATGTCATTTCGTCCAGATCAATATACGTACTCATGGAAATCGAGCCAATCAATATACACAATTAAAGTCCTTCCGTCCAGACCAATTTACCTTATTTTCGAGGCAATCTACCTTTTTTTTAGCACAAAAAACCCAAAAAACATACAATCGCCTATGGGGTTCAGCCTACGAATAAGGCCACGGTCTTCGCATGACCGTAAATAACGTCAAAAAGGAAACCCGTAAAATTTCCAATAGACTGGAACGATGGAATTTATTATTTAGTGCCATATCCATTGTATTCGAATTGGCAGTGTTTTTTCGGGGGGGGGGGGGTGGAGGGGGGTAGGACACAGAAGACCAGTTCCTGATTCAATCCCTGGTCGTTTGTTGTAAGTACAAACCTGTTGTCATGACAATAATTACAGCACATGCTATATGGAATCCTTTACAGGAATCTATCAAGGTATTAATAGTACTGATCTGTATCTGAAATAACATAAACAATCCGTCTTGTTCATTTTCTTCAAATACAACTCATATTTAAAAAAATATCGAAGCATAATAATGGGACAATCGCCTTTTACACTTTAACTTAATATTTCTATTGGATCAGGGAGGGTAGAGAATCGAATGGTTTAACAGGTGCGCTTTAGATCATAAGGTCTGTCATTGAGTCAAGTGGCATGGTTTCGATGCTCCACGTGTACGTGACAAGGAAAAGGGTAGCTTATCCAACCGAGTGGGTTTTCTGCAGTTTCCATTCGTTGCTAAAGGTTAATTATAGTTGTGTCTCTATTGCAGCATCGGTTAAGTCCGTCTTCGTTAGACTAATCGGAGCAGAACCACTCGACAAACCTCAGCAGATTCAAAAACCCTACATCTAGCCTCGACTGTATGACGAAGTCCGCCATCAGACCTACTTCCATGTTCCTGGATTACCAACGGCGTTGCCCATGACGGCGCCTTTGGAGAATAGTTTGTATTACAAAGTTTTCAAAGTTTGAAGCTGTTTTTCTTTCAGGTTTATCCGTGTTTCTTTAATCCGTGCACTGAAAATTCTACACACCCTTCGAACGACGCAAGTTTGAGAACTTCTTTCTTAAATCGGCAATTTTCCTAATACGTAAACCGGTGTCGCATCGCAATTGTATAGGCGTAGGTACATATCACTTAGTGTCATACAGCCGAGGCTAGATGTAGGTTCCGGAATCTGCAGAGGTTTGCCGAGTGGGAGCAAGACAGTAGGACTTTAAACTCCGTTTCTTTTCTATTGGCTAAACCGTTGGTCCAGACAATTCCCGTACCTGAAAACGGGCGGACCTCGGTTTTATATCTTATGTGAACGACTTGGCACGATAGTCAGCCTGACAAATCCGAATGTTCTTCACGGCACAAACAGGGATTCGAACTCAGGACATTCTATAGGAAAGGTGAGAGGTTATTAACTATATTAAAATTAAATTACCTGTTTGTTGCAAGATCTTAAAATAGTTAGAATATATCGGCACATGGGTAATAGAATTAAACCACAGTTTAAATTCAATATGGCTGCCGACCCTCTTGAGATACACATCCACCTCTGAAATATGTAAACAAAAAATTAATTAAAATATTCATATACCTGTTTTATAAAATCATAAAGTCAGCGTGATCGAACCCGGGACCTGATGGTTATGAGTCAACAGCGTTTTATTTCGTGGTTTCTGATTAGATGAATAATAACTAAATATAACTAATTTCTTCCAAGTCAATCGGGACCTCCTGAGAGTAAGCCTTTGCCTTGGCAGAGAGATTTCCTTTCGTATTCCATTGCTAGATGAATGATCACAAATGTGTTTAAAATTGAAAAAAAAATTAAATAAATGTAATAGACGTACCCCCAACATCTGATGTACATAGTAGAATCTAGGATCATCTCGGTAATAGCGATAATCTCTATAGAATAATCCCATACAGCCGATTAACCATAATACCTACAACAAGAGGAACTTGTTGAAACGTAGTATGAAATAAACTCAGTGATCGTTTTCCATATAAATTTGTGTTATTTATCATATGTTCAGTTACTAAATGCCGATTAGCAATTGTTTTAATGACATTTTAATAACTGACATGGAAATAAACAACCGCACAACTCCATGGAGTAATATGCTGTGAAGGACTTTAGCCTGTATGGGTAAAGACAACAATTAATTTACTAACTATTTATAGTGTTAATTCTTGTGTCTTTGTCCGGCTCCACGGAATTGTGAAGGACATTAGCCCTTTCGAATGAAGACCACCATTAATTCCGCCATTCTTTTATGGAATAATATAATGTAATGGGCCAAAGACCTTATGGGTGAAGACCACAATTAATTCAGGTCCAACGTTACCCAATATTTTCACAACAGAGCCTGTATTTACTCCAACACTGGTTGACCAATATGATTGTTAGATGAACGAACTTGAAGTTACACATTAAAGGCATGTATATGTAACTATCCACCAGACATATCACCAACCATAGCCGGTCTCTTTATTCGGCTATTCATCCGCCGCTAAACAACAAAATATTAGTTGAAGCCCTACCCTCCGCGATTCTTGCCCCCCCCCCCTTCAATACAAAAATGGCACGGAGTAAGGGACAAATTGGAGAGAGAGGGAGAGAGAGAGAGGGAGGGACAGAGAGAGGGGTGAGAGAGAGAGATTTAATGTCCACGCCACAAACTAGGTCATTTTGGGACGAACACTTGAGGCTTACTGTTATAAATTAGTATAGAGAGTTACTATATTTAGACAATATACAATTTCAATTGTGGTCTGATCCCTAATCAGCATACGTGATTTTCGACCCATTTACATCGACACAGAAATGTTAATGATGTTTTATTAATTGTTTGAAATACGTCTTTACATTGAAATAATACTTTTTGATTTCACGTCACTATTCGCATAAGAATGCAATAGTTTTTAAACTATCAGTAGAGGTAATGTATTTATTTCCTCAACAACAAATCAAATGTGTACGAAAACAGTCATCAATAGTTTATTAGACGGACGCCTAGTCTGTACGATGGATGAATGGTTACGGGGTGCGCGCTACATCATAAGGTATACAATTGTGCCAACTGGCGTGATTTCGTTTCCCCGATTGTAAGGTCGCCTGTCCAACCTCGTGGGTTTTCTCCGGGTCGCACTTGCCAGGTTTCCTCTCCCTATTATAAGACCCCTACGCGCAATCTATCAATTGAACCATATGTTAGTCTCGAAATGACCTAGTCTGTGTCAAGTAGACATTAAACCCCATTCTATCTCTATTTTGTAGTCAAACTAACATTATTGTGCAAAGTTGAATCGGACGAGCAGTGTAAACAGGGTGAATCGTGCAAATGGACCCTTAGTATTCGTACAATATTTTTGAGTGCATTAGGGTAGACGGACGAAACGGAAGCCTATTCTCTATCCATCTTTAGTAGTCTTTGGTGCAGAAGAGTAGAACGTTAAACGGTACACTGAATCACCACCACTTAACTAAATCTGTTGAATGTTGATATACACTAAGGACAGTATACACAGCTTTGGTGTATGCAATTCTATATTAAAGGCCATCGCACATCAGCATCCACCCAACGAGAGAGAGAGAGACAGAGAGAGAGATGGGGTTTAAAGTCCACTCGACACAAACTAGGTGATTTTGGGACAAACATATGGTTTCAATTTTATTTCAATAATTCGCTTGCGCGTAGGGGTCTTTAGCAATGGGAGGAAACCGGAGTGCCCGGAGGAAACCCACGAGGTTGAGAAGCCTTCCCTATCTCCATGCCACATACGCTCACACCAGGGATCGAAACAACATTCGCAAGCCCAGAGGTGACCGGCCAGCTAGAGGTCGAAGCGCGACACTCTAGACCACTAGGACATCCCAACCCCCGCATTCACCCAAAAGAAAATATTATAGCCTGTGTCCAAGACAGAAACCAAACTATTTGGCTGTTTGGATGGTTAAACGTGCGTGCTGTATCATGAAGTCTGTCATTGAGTCAACTGGCATGGTTTCGAATCCCCGGTTGTACGTGACAAGGCGTAGGGTCGCCTGTCCAATCTTGTGGGTTTTCGTCGGGTCCTCCGGTTCCCCCCACTGCTAAAGACCCATACGCGCAGGCGAAGTATTAAAATAAAATTAAACCATATGTTAGTCCCAAAATGACTTAGTTGTGTCGAATGAACGTTATGCCTCTCTCTCTCTTTAAACCCCATCTCTCTCTCTCTCTCTCTCTCTCTCTCTGAAAAGTTGAATCGGACGAGCCGTGTAAACAGGGTGAACTGTGTCGACGGACCTTTAGTTTTCATACAAGATTTGAGTGCATTAGGTTAATTGCCCGTCACGTTTATCTTAATGTAGTAATTAAAGGCCGTAATGTGTAAACTGGAACCATATGTCTATAACTATAAACATATTGACCGATATTTATATTTACACTCAGTTCATACACCATCAATATATCACAATATTTATTTTATCTACATGGAGTGAACGTACCAATTAACATCGTTGGTATACCGGGGTTAAATAGACATCTAATGGGTATTAATTTAGCTAGTCAATCTAACATATATTCACCGAAATACGCTACAAGATGCAAACATTTGCTAATGGATTAAATTAACTATTCGTGGGGACCGTAAACATATTGAATTGGGAGAGGGGGAAGAGAGAGGGAGAAAGAGGAGAAAGATAGAGAGATGCTCAACTGCACCCGTCAATAGTTTGGGATATTATGTCCCGGAAGGCTATATGGAATTGAGAGAGCGAGGGAGGGGGGGACTCAGACTCTCCAATAGTTTGGGATATTATCTCCCGGTAGGCTTTATATCGCACCACGCTGTGGTCTATCATTTCGCATCAATTATGTCCCAGTGAGAAGCTAAATAATATTGTCAGTCACAAAACGCACATAAAAAACAATTCATGTCATTTAATATTTTCAACGTAGAATTGCATTGTTTCAGCTAAACTATACAATCGTGGGTTGGACAACTTTTCTCGCTTCCCAAATCTGTTAATTATCATGAATTTCGTGATTCTAAAACTCCCATAACACTTCCAGGTCAAGAATTAATAGGAATCAGCTGTCCTTGTCTTTGATATCCTAGTCTTAAAGTCTGTGTTCTAAAGATCACTTTGAGGGCGGTGTCTCTTTTATTAAGTTTGATATCTGATACGGCGAATATCTGGCAGCGGTTTACGATGATGTAAATTCCTCCCCAACAATAACAATATTGTGTTTTTATAGGACTCCAGTATTCCATGCTCATCTTTAACCATTTTATTTCTCCGGATTTATTAATATTCACCAGAAATCTTGTGGCATTTACAGCTCGAGATCTTCCATTGTCCTTACACACCAGGGCCCTGTTTCACGAAATTTTAACTAAAGATAAAATCCAAATTCTAGTAGACATTTCAATTTTGATTGGCTAAGAAATAAAATCAATCTACTGTTGTCCAATCAAATTACTAAAATTGGGATATTATCTAAGTGAAACAGGCCCAGATTAAAAGTTTGCATGAAAGGTTTGGGAAATGAAATTGAGTTTAAAGCACCACTGTTCTGCTCCGTCTGGGCTAATGAAGACGGACATACAGAGAGCTACGAGGAAAATTTTGACCGAATTCTACCTGTCAAAGGTTCTTTAACGTGCACACCGATGTGTATACAGTGGTAACTGTGCCGAAAATTAATGATAAGCTTTATCGGTCAACACCGGCATCGAACAGGGGATTCCCCCAGTCATCTGACATCAATAAAATCAATATTACAAAACAAAACAAAAAAAACAAAAAAAAAAAAAAAACCAATATATTTTACAAAACATTAAATTTCCTTTAACTTTGTGAGTTTGTTAAAATTTGAAATTGGTATTAATTGATGCAATGAAAAAAAAACCAATATACATGTATTTTACAAAACATTAAATTTCCTTTAACTGTGTGAGTTGGTTAAAATCTGAAATTGGTATTAATTTATGAAGTGAAATGGCTTTTAACGTCCTACTGTTCTGCTTCTAAACGGTGTTAATGAAGACCGGTATTAATTTATATTTTAATTCTACTTACCATAATCAAATATTTTTCTCCATTTCGCCTACACAAAGCATAGAATGAAACGTCCATTATGTTACTGCTGGTCACGCCTTAATTTCTTTTCTTCCATAAAACTGTAAAACTTGCAAAATACTACAATCTATAAATCTATAAATCTATAAATTAAACAAGCTTGTCTAAAACTGTGGAAATCAGTCGGACACGTGTATGTATCACGTTAGCTGTCTTTTTACAGGGCAACGTTTCCAAAGGGCTTCCCTGGTCGTTGTCAAAATTGAGTAAATGGGGGAGAAAAATGGGGTTTAACGTCCACTCGACACAAACTAGGTCATTTCAGGATTAACATTTAGCATTGGGAGAAAACCGATTGGACAGGAGACCCTACTCCTGTCACGTACAACCAGGTAACCGAAGCCACTCCAGTTGAATGGAAAATCAGAGAAATGCCACTTATTAGTGAAATAACATGAAGAGCTAAAATAACTACATGTATATCCATTGCTGTTTTTAATATAAGAATATGTTACAGTTCAATGGCCTATCTAGTTACTGGGGAGCCGCGGTAGTTTCCCGTTGTCAGTGATGCAGAACAGATGACCTGACAAGAACAGCTGCCTAGTCGTTCAGATGGGTCAAAAAACCGAAGTCCCGTGTACACATTGGCGTGCACGTAAAAGATCCCTTGGCAGTTGGAATTCGATATAACAGTAGGCCATACCGCCACTCCCCGGGCAAAATTTCACCCATAGCATACTGCATGGCGTATGTCCGTCTTCCATTAGCCAAGGTTAGGTGCAAAAGAGTAAGACGTTAAACCCCACAGTCATTGACCGAGAGTATTCATCGGGATTTTCCGGCGTGGTTTCCCCTTGTCAGTGATGCAGGGCCTGACAAGGACAGCAGTCAACGCTAGTCGTTCAGATGGGGCGAACATTCCTTTGACAGTTGGAAGAGTAGGCCATAGTGCTGCTGCCCGGGTAAAATAGCGCACTATATACCGTTAAACTATACTTTCTAAATTCCTCAAAAAAAAAAAAAAATACCTTTCAGATATAAAATCCGGATAATAACACCCAATTTAATACCACACTAGTCAAAGCTTTAATTTCTAAGTATACCTCAAAACAGCTTAAAAAATGTCCGCCATCTGATGTTATTAGTCATCCGTTTAGGTTCTTAGTAAGAAAGTCAAAACTACAGCTGTCACTGTGCCATTTGCATTTGTAGTCAAATATACACATTCGCTTTTGAATCAGTGGTTTTCAGTTCGTTATAAGATACATTCTAATCTACACGTATCTATTTGATGAAACGAATATAATATTTCCGAATTCCAACACCAACACTGTATTTCCTCGGAGGAACTATAATATCTGTAGAAATTATGATGATCAAGAGTTTAATGTTTCTAATATTGAAGTCAAAACAGTCAGATACTATTCACCAAAATCTCACACAATCGATCTACACAACCCGTCAAAATTATAAAATCCGGAGTACAAATTCGGCAAGTTTGTTCATCCGTATAACATTGTAGTCGAAACAGTCAAACACCCCTTCTAATCACGAGCAGGTAACTATTCACACAGGGCAAAATCTCGCACAATCGATCCAGACACAGTCAAAATTATAAAATCCAATGTACAAATTCGGCAAGTTTATTCATCTGCCCTCACACTACTAGAGAAGGATAAGACTATGATATAAATAACGAGAATAATGCTGATCTGTTAATTTGGCATTATAAGACCTCCCGTACAGCTGCTATAACTGGAATCGACATAAATGAATGAGATACCAAAATAACCTTGTTCAATGGAGTTTAAATACCCCTTCCGCACATATTAATATCGCAGAGAGATTCTATATCTGGAACTGTACACGAACGAATGAGTTATCATATCAGAACATCCCATTCACAGATCTTCATATCGCAGAGAGTTTTCTTTAAATGGAATGGAAAAAAAAAACGAAACTAATTGAACGTTTAGAACCTTACATGTAACGTCTGGTAGGAAACAAACTCATAACGCAGACAATTTCATCTCTGTTACTGTATAAGTAGACGTACTGTACACCAGTTCTAGTCCGCTTCTCCACAAGGCAATGTCGCGTAAACATTAAATACTGTAAAACAGATAACAAGTTACCACTGGAATCTACATCAATGAATGGACTATTTGTTCATCTGTTGAACATAAACCCCGCCCACAGACCTGCTATTTCCGCTGGTTCATTCATATTTTCTTTGTGGGAAGATGAGCTATTTCATGCGACTCGATCATCAAGTTACAATATCTCGATTATCCACAGAAGTATACCTTCGTGGCTTTTATCCAAACTCAGTACGGCAGTTTTGGCCCGGTACCTGATTATTTTGAGATACAACGAAAGCTTCCTTCGATACAGCTTTGTATTATATATATACATTGTATCCCAACTGGAAAGCGTGCGCTTTTTTCTAAGGGTTTTCGGTGACTATTTGCCTTTTTAATTAACCCTCTCTTTCCCACTTACTTTGAAACACGACTGGCTGTTATAAAAAGTTTACCAACCTCGTGGGTTTTCTCCGCGCAAGTAAATTATTAAAACAAAAATAAAAAACATATGTTAATCCCGAAATGACCTAGTATGTGTCGAGTGGACGTTAAACCCCATTTATCTCTCTCTCTCTCTCTCTCTCTCTCTCTCTCTCTATAAAAAAGCTTCTTTGCTTCAGGAATCGTTTGACTGCGATAACATCCTGGGCCAAAGGGGATGATAATCGTCACGGACCAACGCACGAAAGAAAACATTAATAGTTTTACAAGTCAAATGGCAGGCGTATTATGATATACAACATATATTATACACTTATTTCAGAGTCAAGCATAGAAAATAATTTATGCTAAAAAAAAAGAAAGTTGGGTTGTTGGAGAGCTCTATAGATATAGATGAGTGTTTTAAAAAGACAATTAAAAAACGTCGGAGAAACACGAGGAATTGGAACAGGGGCGTTTTAAGGTTTATCATGGCGGAGGCTATACTATTTTGAGGGGGGGGGGGGGTCTTGATTGATGATCTTTTATGTCAATGCAATGACTGCATTCTCATTCAGCAATGGAGTCGCGACAGTAACAGTGTATAGAAAACGATTGACTCGGACTCGGGGGCCCTTTCCATTGGCCAGAGGGGCCTTTTGTCAGATGAGGGGCCCTTTTGTCTGCCTTTAGGACCCCCCCCCCCGCCCAACTGGGGTACATTTTCATCTTTCTCATCGGTTTTAGCATTTTTCTCCCGTTTTATTTTTCTAATTTCTTTGATCTTTTTCCCGAGGAGGCTGGCACCTCCAGCGCCTCAGCTATAAAACGCCTTTGAACTGGAAAGGATCAGCGTGTAGTTGTTCGGGTAGGACAAGAAACCTAGGACCCATGTCTTGGTGTGCACGTAAAAGATCCTTTAAGATTCGGAAACAAATTACCGTCCGGTATTCAATAGTGAGGTGGAGAGGGGGCAGAAAAGTAGAACTTTAAACCAATTTAATTAATTCATTAATCTTGATAATCTTGATATCTTGATATTTCGTACCACCCGAACGACTACACAGCTGTCCTTGTCGCGTATAACATCCTGCACCACTGACAATGGTAATCCATGTCGAAAAACCCGAAGAATTTTCTCGACCAACACCGAGAGCGAACCAACG
Organism: Patella caerulea; assembly: GCA_036850965.1. NCBI lineage: Eukaryota > Metazoa > Mollusca > Gastropoda > Patellidae > Patella > Patella caerulea. Next base: position 30,435,843 of record JAZGQO010000015.1, on the reverse strand, counting down.
ACTTCTGGGCTAGCGAGTCATTATCTTATTCACATTTTAAAAAAGTACAATCAGAATGCGCAACATTTTTTTCGGCCATTTCGCATACTGAGAACTGTTTACTTCGAGAATACACCCCCGTCGTAAATGGCCGCCATATCCAAAAATGAGCGTACTATTATGAAATGTGGTTCTCGTCCGTTTTACTCAAATACTAAATAAAGCTTTTCCATTATGCTAAGAGTTTTCCACTAAAATTGTCGATTTAGAAATCAAAATGTCGGTCAACTATAGCTAAATGTCTGTTCTCAAGCGTAGCTAACTGTGGGTAGATAGCGTAAGTTTAGTATGCTAGAATGCTACAAGAAATAACTGGGTGGACAACACGTGTACATTGATATCTGTATAATATAACAAGGAGCCGTAGTTATCATAATAGGCGTGACATAATGTACATGTCCTATCCTGATAAAGCCTAGAGGATCCTTGTCGAAACATCGCCCAGTAATACAACAGTCATTCTATTCCATGTGACCTATGTATAGTAATGTTTGTAGCTGTGATAGACTTGTCAGTTAAATATAATTCTCACATCCTCTGCCTTGTCAAACACATGTTTGTCTTCATCTTATATATGTCTCTCGTCGTCCACTAGTCGTCCAACCATTCATTGACAAACACAGGATATGTCTGGAACATGATATGTGTCCATCATCTCTCAGACTAGTAATCTTCTCGCGGGGCCACGGTGGATCACGAAACGAGGGGGGCCAGGCTATGACGTGAGGTTATTTTAGTAGGCGACTTCCCACAATTATGCCAGTTTATCTCCTGATCATTCCGCCTGTGAAACATCGACATTCACTAATACCCCATTATTCCGCCTATAAAACATCGACATTCACTAATATCAAATCATTCCGCCTCCAAAGCATTAATATTAAATACAGATGTGACGTCATCCTTTATTTTGATATTGGCGTGCGATTATTTTCAAATAATGGTACGGGCAATGTGCCAATCGTACATTACCCATACAAGTTAAAATAGTGTACCCGAGTGACGCATTTCATTGAAATGCACGTGCTGGATAGTGTCTGTATTTTAAGTTGTTTAATAGTCTCGTGCATGACATTGTGTAATATATCGATATTGCCTTCGCGCTTTCGCACTCGTACAATACCAATATATTACTTAATGTCTCGCACTCGACCATTAAACTACACCTATCCAACCATCCAAAGTTATATATTTACGATTTGCCTGATTGTATGGCAAAGTGACTCAAGTCATATTTTATGTTTCTGACATTCGAGCGTGCGAGTAGTAAATATGCCTTAATATCTGACACGAGTTCAATTGAGGAGTTTTGAGTAGGCGCTCGAATCTCGATGTTTTCAAGTTATCGTTTCTGTAAAAATGTCTTACTCCATGATTAGAACGAAATTGGAAAATCCGGAGCTCACAGATACGAATGTTTCGGACACATCTATCACATTCCGTGTATACCAAACAATAGTTGTGAACACGGCATATACTGCATATTAAAGGTTCGATACGTCATTTAGCGCTACTTTACAATGGTTCAATTCCGTTTAATGTATACAAAGTTATGATAAATTGAAAACTCGCCATCTTTTATTGGTAGTTTAGAGTACGTTGACTTGGTATTTTCATTTTGATTTTTCAAATGAATCTGACCACATAGTGTTTATACGATTATTACGTTCATGGCGGGGGGGGGGGGGGGGTGTGTGTCATGATGGCTAAGTGGGTAAGACGCTGGCTCGATAGTCTGGAGGTTGGGGTAGCTAAGTGGGTAAGACGCTGGCTCGCTAGTCTGGAGGTCGGGTGTTCGATCCCTACATTGGCGAGAATGCTCATGGGGATTTTTCGACATGGTTTCCCCTTGTCGGACATGCACGCAAAGATCACTAAGTACGTGGAATTCGATATTAGAGTAGTGCGGCTGCCCCGGTAAAATTTCCCACATAGCACACTGTTTGGCTTATGTCCAGTCTTCGTAAGTTCAGTAGGAGCAGAACAGTAGGACGTTAAACCCCATTTCATTACAGGTGCATCATTTAGTGTGACTTCTTGCTTCACAAACTACCATATATTCTGAAAGTTAAATAACACACAGGGCCTTTAAATAAGCTAATCATAATGTATTGTTGAGAGGTGATATATGATACGTGATATAGTGGTAAAATATCGGTTATCTTAATAGATTTCCCTGTAATAATCAATAATATGTAACAGGTGTAATAGTTGTACGTGACAAGGAGTAGGATCGCCTGTTCACCCACGTAGGTTTTCTCCGGGTACTCCGCTTTCTTTACACTGCTAAAATTGAACCATATGTTAGTCCCGTAATGACCTAGTTCGTGCCGGTGGACGTTAAAACCCACCTCTCTCGCTTATTTTAGACTAAAATATAGTCCCTCTTAAAAGTTTTGTTGTTTTAATATATCAAATACACCAATAATAAACTTTGTGCAAATTGTTGTGTTTCTGGATCAAAGATATTTCCCAGTGGTTGAAAGTTTAGTAAATTCCTAACTTAGGTCTAACTTTCCCGCACAGCACACTGTATTTATTAGCCCAGTAGAAACAGCGAAGTGGGACGTTAAACCCAAATGCATTTATAACTTAAACATACATTATGCAAGAGCTAAATCTGCCTATTGTGGGTATTTTAGGCCGGAAATTAGACATTAATTAACTTATCCAGTCCATAATCAACTCTCAATGACATCGGATACTCGCGATATTAACCACATTAGAATGGTTCGCCATTTAATAATTTAATTTAAAAATTGGAAAGCGAGGTAAAGTCGCGAATATACCAGTGCGCCAGTTACCACTATGCACACATCTTGTTAAAACAATAAACAGGGATATTTTTTCTCAGAATAATGTAATTTGAATGGAATTGTCAATATTTTCTTTTTGTAACATCTATTTTTGAATCATTATAGAAAGAATCACCAACTCTTTATTAAACTCTTAATAGTGATTTGGGTATGTGGTAATTTTTACCACAAGAGTTCCACAAAATATTCCTCTCAGACCCCCTATATTCCTGTGTGGTACCACAGTCTTATATCTTGTGGAACTCTTGTGGTAAAACACACCTCAGGCCCAAAATACTCGATGAATATCATTTTAAAAGCTCCACACAAATGCCCCCAAACCTTGCCATAGATGTATCTTTAATATATCTTGCTACTTCACATATAGGTAAACTGTAATCTACATTATTTACAGTTCAACATTATGCTACATCATTATCGCCCCTGTCATATATCTCTGCACGTGACCTGAATTATAATAAGACCTAAACATATAGTTGGACTACATTAGAGACAGGGAGTTCGGGTTAGCTGGTAAGATTGAATTCTTGTTGACAAAAGTAGGGTAGATGGTCGCATGGTCTAGTAAGTTTTAAGACCTACATTAAGCTCGACTACATCAGAGTATAGCTGGTAAGTGGGGATGTTTGTTGACAAACGTATATTCACACCAGAGGCTGGGTCGCGTGGTAATACGTGGGCTGCAGATGGCAGGGCATGTCATTGAGTCACGTGGTTTAAATCGTAGCTGTGTGGCAAAATGTAAGTACAATACAGAGTGACATACCAGGCGCGGATCCAGGATTTTTTGCAGGGGGGGGGAGGGGTCTAGGTTTGATAAATGCGGTGGGCGAGGGCGCTCAACCAAATTAAGGGCCCTCCCCCACAAAAATTTGGTAAATTAGATTCAATTTGGTGCATTCTGACGTATTTCCGGAAAATTACAGGTCTAAAAAGCGCCAATAAAAACACATAAAAAATTTTCAAGCCTGAACAAGGGGGGGGGGGGACACCCTGGATTCGCGCCTGCATACAAGGGACGGTTTCAGGAGCTTTAACAGGGGACACAACCCTTGGAATCCAAATACGACACTTGAATCGATGACGCCCGACACTTAACCTAGTGAAATAAAATGAAATCTAACGGAGTTTAACGGACTACAGTGCTGCTCCGACTGGGCGGATAAAGGCGGGCTTGCTCGATACGGTGTGCTATGAAGGGAATTTTTGTGGCAACAGCGGAGCTACGGCCTGTTCTTATATCGAATTCCAACTGCCAAGGGAGCTTTTGTGTGCACGACAACGTCTACATAGGACCTCAGTTTTTCGTTCCACTCGAACGCCGACCTGTTGTCCACTGCCTGGCCCTCTGTCATGCACCACTAACAAGGGGGAACCACGCCCGAAATTCCCGATAAACCTTACAGGTTTGCTATAAACCTTTTCGGTCAACGCAGGGATCGAACACGGGACTCAAAGGTTTGCTAACCACTGTCTCAATCGCTGAGCCACTGCGGCTATGATACCTGTAATATACGGCACTAGGCTGATTTCAATGCATGTGACATTTTACATATATAATAAAATGGCTAATGTATCATTGCGATTAACTGAGGTTCCGTGTACACATTTGACGTGAACGTTAAAGATCCCTTGGACAGTTTAAATTCGAAATAAGATTTGGCTGCAGTGTCACTGTCAAGGCAAAATTTTCCTCATTGTACACTGTATGGCGTATGTCCGTCTCTAATGGAGAACGCTAGATCGGAGACGGTCCTACGCATTTTAGCACATATGACGTCATATATAGATTATGGGTTAGGGTTAGGGTAAGGGCTAGGACCTGTAGATTTGGTCAAATTCCCGAGATGTAAACAGGGCTAGCCCTAACCACAACCCATGATCAAGCCTAACCCTTACCCTAACCCACAATTCACATATGACGTCACAATTTGCGTAGGACCGTCTCCGATCTAGCGTTCTCCGTCTCTAATAGCCAGTTTAGGATGAGAAAAGTAGGACGTTAATCCCCGTTCTATTTCATTTCCAAACGTTGGACTCGTAACCATAGAAACAAAATAACCACATGATAGTTTCAAAATGACCGAAGTTTTATTTTATTCCTTGCAAGCTGAAGCTGTACAAAGCTGAAGCTGTGCATGTTTCGTTGTCTGGCAACACTGATTTTTGTACTTGCAGCCATGGATATCACAAAGTTAAAGACGGTGGCCGGAGACGCTGTCGACAAATATAAGGACGAACTAAATGAATTAAGTCAAGCTATATGGTCTGTCCCAGAGCTTAACTTCAATGAACATTCTGCTCACAGAGTTTTAACAGAGTTTCTCGAGAAGGCGGGATTTAAAGTTGAGAGGAATTTTATCATAGAGACGGGATTCAGAGCAACTTACGGCGATGATGATTCTTCTAAACCTAATATTTGTGTGATTTCTGAGTATGATGCCCTGCCGGAAATAGGACATGCTTGTGGGCATAATCTAATAGCTGAAGTTGGTGTAGCTGCTGGACTAGCTATTAAAGCTGCCATGGAAGCTTCCCAGATTCCACTCGGAAAGGTATTTATAGTCTAACAACGCCCATCTGAAAGCTCCAAATTTACTACTGGGGAAGGTATGCATAGTCTAACTTGACCGATTTGATTTCGAATTGTTTGGGGGCCAAGATAGCTCGTTGTCGATGAAACTGCTTTGAGAAGGTGGTCGAGTGGGCTGGACTCAATAATTAAGAATGTCATGGACCTAAAACCCGGCATTATCCGACACCATCCTTTAGAATTTAAAGTTCACTTGAGAGCCACCATAGCTCTGTGTTAGGTGAGAAAGTTCCGTAGTTCCCCTTGGCAATGGTGCAGGCCAGAGAGTGTCTAACCTTTTGAAGGAGACGATAATTTAAGTAAGGGGTGGTGCCGTTCACTGGATCGTTAACGATCCCCAGACAATGGAAATTGAACAAAACGTTTATGCCCACGTATAAGACATCAAAATCTATCGCTTTTCATTTAAATTTCAGGTAACGGTTTTAGGAACACCCGCCGAAGAAGGAGGAGGTGGAAAGATAGACATGATAAATGCGAAAGTATTTGATGACATCGATATTGCTATGATGTCACACCCGTCACCATTTGATCATGCCAAACCACCAACATTATCCATTGACCAGTTAGTGATCAATTATATGATTAGATATAATGACAGCTGTCTAGTCGTTCGAACGTGGCGAAAAACCGAGACCCCGTTTACATATTGACGTGAACGTAAAAGATCCCTTGGCAGTTGGAATTCGATATAAGAGTAGGCTGGTGTATGGTGTATGCTGTCTACATTATCCCAGTCGGAGCATTTCATACGACAGATTTTAGAGTTCATATATATTATCTTATTTATGTTAAAAGCGGCAAAATTTCCCTCATAGCACACTGTATGGCGTATGTCCGTCTTCATTAGGCCACTTTAGAAGCAGAGCAGTAGGACATTAATCCACATTTCATTCCATTGTAGATATATATATATATATACGGCGTGTTCCGTCTTTACGATAGGGGCGCCTTCTCAACCGCGTGGGTTTCCTCCGGGGAACTCTGTTTTCCTCCCACTGCTAAAGACCCCTATGCGCAAGCGATTTATTGAAATAAATTAAACCATATGTTAGTCCCGAAATAACCTAGTTTGTGTTGAGTGGACGTTAAACCGCATTTCTCTCTCTCCCTCTCCGCCTTTACGACTCTTATCATTAATCGTGGTAATACAGACGAGCATACATGTACTCCACGGAGTGTTCCAGGAAGCAAGCATATGGTTCAAAGTTTATCTGGACATACGCGGGCTCTTTATTATTCGACTAGTGGAACTACTATCGCCAATCTTATATTGATTTCAAACTATAGCAAGTGATTTTTGCGTTATATTTAAGATGCAAGGTCGTGTATCATGGACGAGCTTCACATGCGGCTGGTTTTCCATGGGAAGGCGTTAACGCTCTTGATGCAGCTGTTCTATGTTACCAGAGCGTGTCCTGTCTTAGACAACACTTTAAGCCAAAGTGGCGAGTTCATGGTAAGTTTTATAAGAAGACAAATCTGGGATTACAAGTCAGTGATTCTTTTACTCGTGAAAACATTGGTCGAGTGTGGTCAATAATCAGTGATTCTTTTACTCGTGAAAACACTGGTCGAGTGTGGTCAGTGCCGGATGTAACTATGGGACTGACACACTGAAGCCTCGGGCCTCAAGATCTTTTGAGACTCCAGGCAACAGGATTTTTGGTTTTTGATTGGTTTTTATTGACACAGTCATAAACCTTTTTTACACATGTGATAACATTGAACGTGATTACACTGAACGTGATTACCTTGAACGTGATTACATCGAATATGATTACATTAAATGTGGTTATATCGAATGTGATTATGTCGAATATGTTTCTATGGAATATGTTTATGCGATTATCGAATATGTTTATGCGATTATCGAATATGATTATATCGAATGTGATTATACCGAATATGTCGAATGTGATTGCATCGAATTTCGTTATATTCATTATGATTATTTTATTTGCATGTGATTACCTATTATATATGTTATCGACAGGTATTATAAAAAATGGTGGGGCTAAACCAAATATTATACCAGATTTAACGGAATTGGAATATTATTGTCGGGCACCATCTGATACTGAACTAGATATATTAAAAAACAAGATCAGTAAATGTTTTGAAAGCGCTGCTGTGGCTACAGGATGTACGGTATGTTTTTATCCTTTTTAATTAATGGACCCAGGTGTGATAACATCTTACTGATCCGCTTCGACTGAACTATATAATGAAGACAGGAAGACGCCATCGAGTGTGTTATGTCCTTCGTCGCATTCCGATTGCCAAACGATCTTTTACGTGCACGCCAATGTATACACCATACCTCAGCTGTTCCCTTGTTTTCTAGCATCAATATGTACTATTTAATACATGTGTTTAAAGTATACATATGCTGTGTTAGATGCTTGTCTTATGGATGGGGCCACAGTGGTTCATCCCGGGGAAATCAGACTAAAAATTCTCGGATGTTTTATCGGCTAATACCCAGGACCGCCCAGTTAGTGAGACAGGGGATTACTCAGCGAGACCTCGCAATCTGAACGACAGTTCATATTCGTACGTTAGTTACGTACATGAGACACCCGTAGCCAACGCGGAGATTTTCAAAGAGCTGATGCCCCTTGAGCCTGTGCATTTGTACGGTTATTGACGATAAGTTTACTTTTAACATCTTACTTGTCTACACCTATCGGGATAAATAAGACGTACGCGGGATATGGTGGTTAGTGAGAGGGCGTGATACGCATTGAGTCACTACGGCTATGGAAGACAGATCCGATAAAATTCCCAAACATGTTGACTCTTCTGCACCAACGTATTTGTGGGTGGTCTATAGTTTTGCCTATTTGTACGTAGACTATAGTTTTGCCTATTTGTACGTAGACTATATGTTTATGCCTGTCTATTAGTAGGTAGACTATAGTTTTGTCTATTTGCTGATGGTAGACTATAGTTTTGCCTATTTGTTGATGGAAGACTATAATTTAGTCCATTTGTAAGTAGACTATAGTTTTATCTGTCTAATTGTCGGTAGACTATATTTGTGTTTATTTGTATAGGTAGACTACTGTTTTGTCTGTCTATTTGTAGGTAGAATATCTGTGTGTATTTGTTGATGGTAGACTATAGTTTTGCCTATTGTTGATAGTAGACTATAGTTTTGTCTGTCTATTTGTCGGTAGACTATAGTTTTGTCTGTATCTGTGTGCCGTGGACTACTGTCTATTTGTAGGTAGACTATAGCTTTGCCTATTTTGAAGGTAGACTATAGTTTTGCCTATTTGTTGATAGTAGTCTATTTGATAGTTTTGTCTATTTGTTGATAGTACACTATAGTTTTGCCATTTGTTGATAATAATTTGTTGATGGTAGACTATAGTTTGGCCTATTTGTTGATAGTAGACTATAGTTTTGCCTATTTGTGATGGTAGACTATAGTTTTGTATGTTTATTTGTTGGTAGACTATAGTTTTGTTTATTTGTGATGGTAGGCTATAGTTTTGTGTATTTGCAGGTAGACTATAAGTTTGATGAGAGACGATATTCTAGTTTAATCAGTAATAAGACTATTGTGGGATTGTTCGAAACGAATGCTGCGGAAGCTGGTATTGAATTATGGGATGAACCAGATCCCCCAACTGGATCAACAGATATGGGTAATGTTTCGCACGTGGTTCCCAGTATACATCCGATGTATTATATTGGTGGTAAAGCGGTCAATCATACCAAGGAATTCACAACAGATTCGGGTATGGTATCACCATTTTGGAAAGAGAGAGAGAGAGGGGTTGAGAGAGATACGGAGAGGGGGGGGACGCCTACTCAACGGCATCTGCCAATAGTTTAGTATATGATCCCTCCACGCTGGCGTAGTTTCGAATCCCCGGTTGTACGTGACAAGGAGTATGATCTCCTGTCCAACGTCGTCGGTTTTCTCCGGGTCCTCCGATTTCCTCCCTCTGCTATTTTATTGAAATAAAATTCAACCATTTGTTAGTCCCGAAATGACCTAGTTTATGTCGAGTGGAGTTAAACCTCATCTCCCTCTCTCTGTCTCTCTCTCTCTCTCTAAAGACCACAGCTAAAGACCCATACGCGCAGGCGAATTATTGAATAAAATTAAACCTTATATTAGTCCAAAAATGACTCTCTCTCTCTCTCTCTCTCTCTCTCTCTCTCTCTCTCTCTCTCTCTCTCATTTCATTTTTTCAACGAACTCTACATACTTGGTTTGGACAACTTTCTCTCTTCCCAAATCTGTTATAATTATTAGAATTTTGTGATTCTAAAACTCCTATAACACTTCCCGGTCAAGAAGTACTATAGGAATCAGCTGTCTTTATCTTTAACCGTTTTGTTTCTCCATATGTTTTAAACATTCTAGCCGAGACAGAAAAAGTCCACTGAGACAGAAAAAGCCCATGCAGCTCCATGTCAAGTTCAAACAAACAAAATCTATATAACTTGTCGGGTTGAATAGCCGGCACGCATGGGCAGTTGATGGTGAAGGAAATCGGAGATCTTGGAGAAAAGCAAAGAAATCGAGCTCTAAAATTTTACATCAATGACCGCTCATATATTGTACAGGGCACACACCCAGGCTTTATATTCCAGAGATACCGAAGATCCTGGTTAAAAACAAATGAACTGACCTCATTTTAGACCCGTGGTTCATGTTACCGAACAAAACTGCCAGGTTCATGTCCCTCCCCCTCCCATTAGAGACCACACGCTAGACAGGCTTTTTATTCCAGAGAATTTATATTGTAGTTTATTCAATCGTGTTTGTTTTATATTGCCAGGTTCTGCTGCAGCCCAACCGTTAACATTGAGACAAGCCAAGGTTTTAGCGTACACAGCTCTGGATATATACAGTAGACCCGAGCTTCTCAAACAAATAAAACAAGATTTTATCAAAGACTTAGAAAATGCCTAATCATATAATCGTATTTAACTCGCTCGTCTGATACTTAAAATATACAAGAGCTTGAAGCTTATATGTTACATAAATGATTTTGTTATTAAAATTACACATTTTTTAAAGGCTCAATACCACTCTTCTTGTAAATGAATAATAAAATGTATGTCCCAATCTTTATTCTGATCAACAAATTGTATTATTTAACAATATTCCAATTAATTGATGATACAAATTTCATCTTAACACACCTAATTTAAAAAAAATTGTAAAAATTCAACTAAATGATTTGAAAAGTCTAACATAAACCTTTTCAAATGTGACTTGGATTTTAAAATATTTTCGAACCCTCTGGACAAGTAAAAGAGGATGTAATGGATTATTTACGTACAACATGTAGATGAACTTTCTCGGTCAATGCAGGGATCCAACACCCGACCTCCAGGCTAGCGGAAAGAAACGTTGGAAATTGGTTGCCAGAACATTTAAAGTGAGAATTTCATACTTTTAGAGTTATATTTTTAAGTTATATTTTTAAAATGTATTAAAGCCTTAAAATATATGTTGTCTATAAACAGTCCTACCTTGTTGAAGAATAATCATGTTGCAAGTTGAGAAATTGGCAAAAATATAATTTATCAACTCCAAATTCACACGTTTGAAGATAACTCTTGCATGGGGTGGGGGGATATAAAAACAAGGGAGGTAATTTTATTATTATTTCCGGTGTTAGTGATTTATAACAGTGGGAAAAATGCCCATGATCGTATAAAAGCGAGTTGACAACCTATTGAACAAAAGACATGGAAATAATTATGTTTTGACTTTTTAAAAAAAATATGAAATTCTCGCTTAATGTCGCACCAACTCAGTGTATTATAATAATACCAAATTATGGATTCTATATAGCTCATATCAGTTTGGGATGAGTTTACTCATCTTTATTGTCGAAGTGCTGTTTTCTGGGGGTTGTAGCTTATTCCAACACCAACGACGACATCTCAGAATATATAGTTAAAATTGTACTTTTAATAAACGAGTGTCACTATTTGGCTAACGGTCACAATAACGAGATAGGTCACCAGACTAAAGTTACAGTAGAATACAGAACATATATACAACCTCAGGAGTAAAATAATTATATAATAATATTTAATCAGAAATGTTAAATTATACATATGAAACGGGTGCTTAAATACAGAAGAAGATATGGACAGAGCAAGAACGCGTGTTAAATATAATTAGGTAATATATATCGTTACATAAAGTATAAACTCAAACAGTTAAATGACTTGAAAGATTAGCGAGATATGAATCCGGACATTTGACTAAAATTAAATAGTAATAAAATATATACAAAGATAAATTATTATGCGTACGACCTGATGGAAATGAGGGGTATCCATGGCATTTGTGTGTGTGGGGGGGGGGGGTGCCAATGGTTAGCGTGCGCGCGCTGTATCATACGGCCTACCATTGAGTCAACTGGCGTGGTTTCGAATCCCCCTGGTACGGAGTAGGGTCCAACCTCGTGGGTCTTTTTCGGGTACTCCGGTTTCCTCCCACTGCTAAGGAAGACCCCTACGCACAAGCGGATAATTGATATTTAATTAAATCACATGTTAGTCCCGAAATGACCTAGTTTGTGTCGAGTGGACGTTAAACCACATCTCTCTCTCTCTGTATCTTTGCATCTCTCTCTCTCTCTCTCTCTCTCTCTCTCTCTCTCTCTCTCGTGGCATTTGTATAACTAGTGGTGTAACATGAATACCGGGTGGGGTGGGTTATTTCATTCAAGTTTGGGGCCCGTCATCCACCAGAACCGTAAAGGCATCATCCCAGCGGGCGTTCTCGCTAGAGATAAGGGGACACCATAAAGGATGCGATCCAAAGTGACCTCATTGTTTTCCTGTGCATGCATTACGAATTGACGTGTTGACAAACGTTAGTTTTTGTCATTGAACGCGGTTCTCTTACCATGGAAAGGTCACACGAAACCGAGGCTTTACTATTTACAGTTACCACCAAATAACAGTATTGGTTATCGATTTAAAAATCGATAAAACAATACTGTTATTTGGTTCAAAACAATGTCACCAAGATCATCTAACCAGAAATTCGAGCCACCCGTTGATCCAGTTAGAAAGCTTCTGGTACAGTTAGGATGATTCGCGAACCACCAGCCACCTCCGTATCGCTCAGCACATCGATAGTTGGTGTAATCTGCGTCATAGGTGGAGAAAGACCTCCCTTCAAGATTTAAACTCCCAGTTATGGAATCACCACAGCCGCCCGCACTGCTATCGAATATCATTGTGTAGCCCGAGGATTTGTTTCCGAGCTTAACTTCATAGTAAAACTGATGACAGTTTTCCCAATTAGTATCAAACAGGTTGAATTGTAAATCATTATGAATATGATTATTAAATATAGCCTGGATTTTATCAAAACCTAGCCATCTATTCATTGGAACCACTCCAAAACCTTTTTCATAATCCTTTAAAGAACGATTAAAGCTTTCGTATGCACAAGCGATACTTCGAGCCAGAATGACAACATCACCGTATTCTGTTTCACATTTAACTTCGAACGGTTCAAATGATTCACTGGGTTGAATATAAAATAAGGCAAACTCAGCATTGATATTAAAAGGATGCTGTGGGATATCTTTGCAATCTGTAATAAACAAGTAAATAATGATCAATATTATTTTAATTTAGCGAATCATTTTTGAGATTTACTTGAGTTAATCAATGTTTTAACGCGACAGTGTTGTTTCGGGTACATTAAATTGTGTGTGTGTGTATGTGTGTGAGAGAGACAGACAGAGCGAGAGAGAGAGAGAGAGAGAGAGAGAGAGAGAGAGGGGGGAGGGGAGAGAGGGGGAATGAAGTGTAGCGTCTACTCGACTCAAACAAGGTCATTACCTTGACTAACCTAAAGGAGCTAAATTGCTAACATTTGGGACCTAGAAATGGCACAAGTGGGTCGCAACGAATATAATTCTGTAATATGAATGTATATAAACTGATTTACATTCAATGGTTTCGGTTTTTACTCTAATTTCAAATCAGTTATGTTCGGCGAAATAAGCAAGCAGTCTGAATCAAGCACTAATTTATAGCGTCTGGTTATTCCAGTCTACATACGCCGTTTGATTTGGTGCAATGTGTTTAGCCTCGTCCCTCGAGTCTCTTATCAAAACTGTGGCTGAAACGCATTATGGTACACGATTCGTGTATCAATTGTAAAATGTTTATTTTGTCTTAAATATTGGATAACAGAAGCCCACCTTTTCCCGATAAGATCACAGCATCAATGTTGATTTAAATTGACAAATAATTCGTGTTTTCAATGTTGAAGATTTTTGATGATATTGAGTTAAAGACCTAGCTATTTTAGGGTTCAATTTTATTTCAACGCCCTTTCGCGTAGGGGTCTTTAGTAGTGGGAACCAACGTACTGGATAACTTTAATATGATATTGATACACCGTGCAAGCGTCACTCAACACCACGTACTCACCTATAAACGTTACGACACAGGGTTAATTTCGCATTAAGATTTGTTCATTAAACAATATTTTGAAATACTTTACTCCATTACCTGCTATTACATGTTGGCAAGTTTCACCATAAAATCCCAACGGACATGTTACTGACGTCGATGATACAGTTTGACCAATAGCCTGAAAACATAACGTCATCTTTATGTTAATTGACTTCAGAGATCAAAACGACCATGCATTAGCCATAGTTGTTGATCGGCCAAACTTTAAAGCTAATCCTATTGGATAAGGAACCTTATCTGCCGACCCTGGTACAGTTAGGATGATTCGCGAACCACCAGCCAGCTCCGTATCGCTCAGCACATCGATAGTCGGTGTAATCTGCGTCATAGGTGGAGAAGGGCCTCATTTCAAGATTTAAACTCCCGGTTATGGAATCACCACAGCCGCCAGCACTGCTGTCTAATATCATTGTGTAGCCCGAGGATTTGTTTCTGAGCTTAACTTCATAGTAAAACTGATGACAGTTTTCTCAATTAGTATCAAACAGGTTGAATAGTAGATCATTATTAATATGATTATCAAATATAGCCTGGATTTTATCAAAACCCAGCCTGTCTGGAAATAATCAGATGTTTCACTTATCAAAGAACGATGCTAATCTTATAGTAACTTCAATAAGCAAAACTGTTTAAATTTTTATTAATAACGTTTCTGTGACACCCTTCTACAATTAAGATAGTCTTACCAGTCACTTATACGAAACATCTCTTATAATCGAATCGATATTAACGGCGTTGTGCCCGAAATTTTAAAACGAGGTTTACTTCATGATGGCGGAACTAAATGCATGTCGTGTACAACAGCCAATCAAGACGCGGGACATAAAACCACAAGTAGGGACTTGCGCATGACTAATGCATCGTAATTATGAATAGTCATAAGTTTGATCAAAAACACCGCTAGATAAATTTTACTGGCAATATTTAGAAACAAACATCGTTTCGTTTATTTAGTCTAAACTGCCTATTGCAGGTCTTTCGTTAGGCCTGAAGTGTTATCTAAATTATTAATTAAACATTATGGGCTTATGGCTACGATGCCAAGAACCGCCCCGAATCCAAACTTTTCTCCGATTAGTAGATAAACCATGGGTGGTTCTTGAAGTCCGTGTTTTTTTTTTTGAAACAAAACCCTTTGTGACTCGCTTTGGTGTGTGCTACGAGTGTCACGAATCCTCCGAAATCCAGAGTTTTTCCGATTCGGAGATAAATTGCAGTTCATGAGTGCTTCTTATTTGGTTCTTACACATTCGTATTGTTCGTAGTTCTTAAATTCGTGGTCGGTTTACGAATTTTGGAATTCGTAGATGTATCGTAAATCCGCCCAAGCCCTTTCTTATCGTCCGTAACGGCTACCTATTCGATTCGTTGACGAATAGTGCCAAAAATCGCAAAATATTTACAGCATTGTCGACATCATTCGTGAGTCGCGCAGTGTATTGGTAACTGAATTCGGCATATTCGTAAGCATTTCGGTATATCCGTAGCTCATTCGTTTCTGAATCCCTTCAATTCGTATAGATGATTATTTCATTTCGGACATTTATCGTAAACTTACGTTGACTCATGTCACACATCAGGCACATTTGTCACCCGATTGCCTATGAATTGTCGTAACTCTTTCGTAAACTATTCGTAACTGTTTCGTGACTTCTCCAGATTATCTACGATCTTTTTGATTTTTTAGCGATCGCCATGTATTTCCATTCTCCACTATTCGGGGCGAATCGTAGCATTTGTAGACCACGTTAAAGCCTGGCGTTATCAAGACCATACTTAACTCTTAATGTCATTGTTAGCCTTTTATGATGAATGCTTTAACGTAAAAATAGATAAACGAGACGTACAAACTGTAGTTATGACGTTCGATGCTAGCCTAAAATTGAATCGCTAATATCTTGGTTTCGAGTCATGCAGTTGGACTGAAATTATTAGTTCTTTATCTACTCTTCCATAATACCCCTTTCACATGGGGGGTTGGGATGGCCTAGTGGTCTAGAGTGCCGCGCTTCGACCTCTAGCTGGCCGGTCACCTCTGGCTTGCGGCTGTGATTTCGAGCCCTGGTGTGAGCGTATGTGGCGTGTAGATAGGGGCGCCTTCTCAACCTCGTGGGTTTCCTCCCACCGCTAAAGACCCCTACACGCAAGCGAATTATTGAAATAAAATTGAACCATATGTTGGTCCCCAAATAACCTAGTTTGTGTTGAGTGGACGTTAAACCCCATTTCTCTCTCTCTCCCTTTTTCACATAAATAAGGTAAGTATATATTGTGCTAGGAAAGCAATTTTACCCGGACAGCGACGCTGTGGCCTACTGCCAAGGGATCATTTACGCGAAATCCACTGTATAAACAGGATTGAAATTGTCAAAAGACTGTTTCTGGAATTAACAATGGTGTGAAAATCATAGATAGAAAGTAGTTTTAATGACCATACGAACCTTTCTATAACAAGAACAACCAGAAGTATCACCAGCCTTTATACAATCTGTGCCATCCTGGTATAATCTACATTCTGAATTCACAGAACAGTATAAATATCTTCTACAGTTAGACTCTCTAGTACATGCAATTCCACAGTCAAAACGTCGTCTAACTGTATTTGTTAACAAAAGTAGAGAATCGTCACAGGTATTCGGAATAACCTTTGTTTTAGTGAATTGAGAAAATTGGTCACTCTCGGCTTTACAGTTGACGCAAAGGGCAATTGCAATACATATCACCAACAATTTCATGTCAGCAGATATAGTTTATAAACCTCCTCGACTTACCAAGAATCAAAAATAAAAATTTCATAAGTTCATCTAATACCCCCACATAAAAAGTATTAGTGATAACCACAGATCAATATTTTTTTTTAGAACAAAGCTAATGGTAGATAATGTAAGTTGAACAAAGTTTGATGAGTGTTTTGTTATGCTTGATTGAATGTCCATTAAGATAAACTCCAGACGATTACTGAAGCAATTATCCTGAGTTTTCAGTATTTGTGTTTTTTGACCTGAGAGAATTATTTACATTGAAATATTGTTCTATTGGGGTTTTTTTTTATCGAGAGTGCAGTTAATTCCGATCATCTAAAAACGTTAAAGGGGCATTAGTAAGCTAAGATAAAAAAGCTGGCAGTTCTCCCTCTAATAGATAAATTTTATAGACAATCCAGGACGTGATGGTCTGAAATGCACGAATATAAAGAGAGAGAGAGAAATGGGGGTTTAACGTCCACTCGACACAAACTAGGTCATTTCGGGACTAACACATGGTTTAATTTTATTTCAATAATTGGCTTGCGCGTAGGGGTCTTTAGCAGTGGGAGGAAACCGGAGTGCCCGGAGGAAACCCACGAGGTTGAGACGGCGCCCCTATCTCCATGCCACATACGCTTACACCAGGGCTCGAAACCACAGCCGCAAGCCAGAGGTGACCGGCCAACTAGAGGTCGAAGCGCGGCACTCTAGACCACTAGGCCATCCCAACCCCCGCACGAATATAAACGCATATTGTAAATTTCATTAAAATCAGATAAAAATTGTTACTTTTGAAATGCACGAATATCGAAACATAATATATTGTAAATTTAATTAAAATCGGATAAAAATTGTGACTTTTGAAGGCCCGCAGCCTTGGTTTTGCATTTTTTAAAAAACCCTATTTGCGTTCACGCAGCAGTTATTTTATCGGCTAATTTGGGTCCGGTATTTCTGAAATTCGACGTCAACCTACGTCTCGTTAAATCGAATAAAAATTATGAATAGACCACTAGCTAGACACACGAATTTACGTACAGCCAGGGACCATTATCCGGCGACGTGAAGTTAGCCTGTTGTTCGTTGTTCGTTGTTCGGTATTCGCGAATAACGAACAACGAGCCAGTTTGTTGTTCGGTATTGGCGAATAACGAACAACGAGCTGGTTTGTTGTTCGGTATTCGCGAATAACGAACAACGAGCTGGTTTGTTGTTCGGTATTCACCAGATATGGAATTAGTAATGTAATAAAAGATTTTTTGCAGGGAACACGCCGCAGGCGGGTTTTTATAAGCCTAACTGGATTATAAAGCTTCAAAATTCTGGGAAATAGATTCTCACAACTTCTCTTTCTATCCGACGATATGGAATTAGTAATCTAATAAAATAACTTTTGTAGGGAACACGCCACAGGCGGGTTTTTATGAGCCTAACCCGGTAATAAAACTTCAAACTTCTGGGAAATAGATTCTAACAACTTCTCTTTCTATCCGAATAAAGAGCTGTTACATATTGGCGAATAACAAACAACGAGCCAGTTTGTTGTTCGGTATTGGCGAATAACGAACAACGAGCTGGTTTGTTGTTCGGTATTCACCAGATATGAAATTAGTAATCTAATAAAGGTACTTTTGTAGGGAACAAGTCGCAGACGGGTTTTTATAAGCCTAACTGGATAATAAAACTTCAAACTTCTGGGAAATAGATTCTAACAACTTCTCTTTCTATCCGAAGAAAGAGCTGTTAAATATTGGCGAATAACGAACAACGAGCCAGTTTGTTGTTCGGTATTGGCGAATAACGAACAACGGGCTGGTTTGTTGTTCGGTATACATGAATACCGAACAGCGAGCTGGTTTGTTGTTCGGTATTCACCGCATATGGAATTAGTAATATAATAAAGGAACTTTTGTAGGGAACACGCCACAGACGGGTTTTTATGAGCCTAACTGCATAATAAAACTTCAAACTTCTGGGAAATAGATTCTAACAACTTCTCTTTCTAGCCGAAGAAAGAGCTGTTACAAATTGGCGAATAACGAACAACGAGCCAGTTTGTTGTTCGGTATTGGCGAATAACGAACAACGAGCTGGTTTGTTGTTCGGTATTCACCGTATATGGAATTATTAATATAATAAAGGTACTTTTGCAAGGAACACGCCACAGGCGGGTTTTTATGAGCTTAAATAGACGATTAAACTTCAAACTTCTGGGAAATAGATTCTAACAACTTCTCTTTCTATCCGAAGAAAGAGCTGTTACACATTCGCGAATAACGAACAACGAGCCAGTTTGTTGTTCGGTATTGGCGAATAACGAACAACGAGCTGGTTTGTTGTTCGGTATTCACCGTATATGGAATTAGTAATATAATAAAAGTACTTTTGTAGGGAACACGCCACAGGCGGGTTTTTATGAGCTTAAATAGACAATAAAACTTCAAACTTCTCGGAAATAGATTCTAACAACTTTTCTTTCTATCCGAAGAAAGAGCTGTTACATATTGGCGAATAACGAACAACGAGCCAGTTTGTTGTTCGGTATTCGCGAATAACGAACAAGGAGCTGGTTTGTTGTTCGGTATTCACCGTATATGGAATTGGTAATATAATAAAGTTACTTTTGTCGGGAATACGCCGCAGGTGGGTTTTTGTGATCCTAAATGGATTATAACTCTTCGAACTCTTGGGAAATAGATTCTAACAAATTCTCTGTCTATCCGAAGAAAGAGCAGTTTCATATTGGCGAATAACGAACAAAAGTTACTTTATTAGATTACTAATTCTATATCTCGTGAATACCGAACAATAAACCAGCTCGTTGTTCGGTATTCGTGAATACCGAACAACAAACTGGCTTGTTGTTCGGTATTCCCGAACAACGAACAACGAACAACAAGCTAGCTTCACGCCGCCCCATTATCCAAGAGGCTACGGCCCGATATTCGCGAATAACGAAAAGAACCGAGATCGTGGGTTATTATAAACAGCAGTGGTTCCATATAAATCGGATCGGAATTGTGAACTCTAGTTGGTCCACAACGCACTTTAACAATATTGGCGTTCAGGAAGCGGACATTTTATCCCACAGTTCTGGTCCGAATTTCACGAAATCAGAACTCGACCATCATTATGGAGAAAGGGTGATTTATTCAAACCTTTTTTTAAAAAAAAAATCGGATAAAAATTGTAATCTCTGGAAAATGCGATGTTTCGTACTACCAGGGGCTATAATGAATCTGTGGTCTTATATGAGCGCATATCTACAGGAATGAGATCGTTTGGTTATAAACCTACATTTCAAATTTCATCACAACCGGATAAAAAATGGGAGCTCTATCAGTGCTCATAATCCTTAAAGTTGTGGTCTCATACATGCCAATATCGACAGGAACCAAGATCCCGCGGAGATATACCTATATTTCATGTTTCATTGAAATCGGATAAAATTTGAGACCCGTTGCGTGTTCACAAACACACTGTGGACGGACATCAGAACGGACAGGTATGCCGGCAATATACGTCCACAATATACCTTTGGGCGGCGACTGGACTAATCAAAGTGGACATACCCCAAACGGTGTGCTATGACGAAAATTTTGCGAGGACAGCGACGTAACATTCTACTTTTATTTCGTTTAAATCCACAAACCTTGGGTTTTCCTCTAAGCCAAACGACTATTGGCACCGTCCTTACCGGTCTACCCGGTTCTGCACCACGGGTATTTCTAGGTTTACTTATTGTCGACTGATTACTGTAGGGTGTGACACACACTTTAATTAAATTTCAAACAAAATGAAATCCTTGGGTTTTTGGGGTTTTTTTTTGTTTCACAAGCAGGAAGCAAGATCGAACACGGGACCCTCACGTTAGCGAGACAACGCTCTACTCACCGAGGCACCGTTTACGCTGCATATGTATATGATTTCCTTTACATTTGCTTAGGTGGAACATTTTTATTGAAAGAGTGATTAGTATCAATCATTTTCAACATGTGTTCATAATACAAGAATGGCTGCGTATTCACTTCCGGTGTAAAAGAGCTCATTTGACCCCAAATAACTCTAAAACG
Organism: Patella caerulea; assembly: GCA_036850965.1. NCBI lineage: Eukaryota > Metazoa > Mollusca > Gastropoda > Patellidae > Patella > Patella caerulea. The sequence goes on along the minus strand of JAZGQO010000015.1, from coordinate 30,415,088 downwards.
CCCCAACCACACAATAAAACACTGTAGTAAAGTTGGACATGGTTTTGTGTCCATTCGATGCCCCCCCCCCTTCCACACTGAGCCGCCATATGCATTGTAGCATGGGTTGATTTAAAATTTACTGACTTATTATTCTGATGTTTCGATAGAATAAACAACTTAATTAAAACTAAAACAGAGCTAGAATATAAATGCGAAACCGCTTTGTTGATAATATACATTCGTTTTGTCTATTATCCGTTTCAAAAAATGATTTAATAACTTAATTAAAACGGAAATGTAAATTACGAAACTCCCGCTTTGCTAATAAAGAAATAATATATATACATATTTAATATTGTATTGACATTTATAACAAAAGACATACCACGGTAAATATTTCTATTGCTGAAATGAAAAGTCAATACAAATAATCAGGAACACAGACTACTAGGTTGGTTCGAACGGTAAAACAACTTGGCTTAAGATGTATAATTAAGCAACTTTCTAAAAGAAACACGGAATGCACTGAATTTAAATAAAACACTAATATAATACAGACAGATACAAACTGGCTTGCACTAGTCATCATTTAAAATAATACAAGCGATGATACACAGGGGCACAAACTAAATAAAAAATCTTTCAATAAAACTATCATGTCGTCTGCAAAAGGTTTTTAATTTTAACGGTGGCTATCGGAAGATCCCTCTCCACCCGACCCCAGTGCTGATTAAGATCATTGATCTCAAACACGAATCCATTTCAGGCGCGGATCCAGAGGAGGGGGGGGGGGTCCAGGGGGTCCGGACCCCCCCCCCCCTGCTCAGGCTTGAAAATTTTTTGTGCGATTTTATTGGCGATTTGGACCTGTAATTTTGGAATTTACCTTCCGGAAATACGTCTGAATGAACCAAAAATCCTGGATCCTGCATTTTGATTTGTTCATGATAAATTTGTTTGATACAGAAACACAGAAATTTAGCACATAGTTTCTGAGAATGTTTTGTGACCTCTGGTCCCGGAGATAAACAATGCAGAAATATTAAAAAAAAAACAAAAAACAAAAACAAACGACCCTGTCATATTCAACTGGTTCTTTCGGCCATATGAATAGATCATCGATACATCCACACTGTTATTCCGTTCAGGACAATGTCACCAAGATCATCTAACCAGAAATTCGAGCCACCCGTTGATCCAGTTAGAAAGCTACTGGTACAGTTTGGATGATTCGCAAACCACCAGCCGCCTCCGTATCGTTCCGGACATCGATAATCGGTGTAATCTGCGTCATAGGTGGAGAAGGGCCTCCCTTCAAGATTTAAACTCCCAGTTATGGAATCACCACAGCCGCCCCAATTATTATCAAACATCATTGTGTAGCCCGAGAATTTGTTCCCAATGTTTACTCCATAGTAAAACTGATCACAAGCTACCCAGTTTGTATCAAAAATGCGGAAGCTTAAATAATTATAAATATGATTATTATATATTGCCCGAATTTTATCAAAACCTAACCACCTATTCAATGGAACCATTCCAAAACCCTTTTCATAATCCTTTAAAGAACGATTAAAGCTTTCGTATACACAGTCTATACTTCGAGCCAGAATGACGACATTACCGTATTGCGGTTCACACTCAACTTCAAACGGTTCAAATGATGCACTGGGTTGGATATAGAATAAGGCCAATTCAGCATTGATATTAAAGGGATGCTGTGAGATATCTTTGCAATCTGTAATAAACAAAGTAAATGATCAATCTTATTTTAATTTCAGATTTACTTTATAAATAATCGTTCCGTGTAAAAACATATGCACATGTTGTTTCATTGTATTTATGGCGTTCTACAATGATTTGTAAAGGTCGGAATTATCAGTCAGTGATTTTCTCATAAAGCTTTGAGGTGGATATATCAAAACCCCAGATAAATAAAAAGTAAGGCTTCTGGAACCGGAAAACGAAATACATTATAGTTGAATAAATTAGGAGTGTCGTTCTGAACCAACGACATTATTAAATTATCAGAGAGAGACAGAGAGAGAGAGACATGGGGTTTAACGTCCATTCAACACAAACTAGGTCATTTCGGGACTAACATATGGTTTAGTTTTATTTCAATAATTGGTCTGTGCGTAGGGGTCTTTAGCAGTGGGAGGAAACCGGAGTACCCGGAGGAAACCCACGAGGTTGAGAAGGCGCCTTATCTCCATGCCACATACGCTTACACCAGGGCTCGAAACCACAGCCGCAAGCCCGAGGTGACCGGCCAGCTAGAGGTCGAAGCGCGGCACTCTAGACCGCTTGGCTATCCCAACCCCCGCACGAATATAAACGCATATCTCCATGCCACGTACGCTCACATCAGGGCTCGAAACCACAGACGCAAGCCAGAGGTGACCGGCTAGAAGTCGAAGCGCGGCACTCTAGACCACTAGGCCATCCCCACCCCCTATTAAATTATCAATCTATGAGGGGTTTTTTTGTAAATGGTTGAGGTGGGAATATCCAAAACCAAAGTGTAAAATGAAACGAAAGATACCTAAAATGGTACAATTTACGGAAAGAGAGGAATGGGGTTTAACGTCAATTTAGCACAAACTAAGCCATTTCGGGACACACATATTATGGCATATTCTTTTTCGAGTAAGGGGCTTCAGTGGTGAACCTTTTGATCTATATCGCACGCACTGGGCCACTCGACACCCCAACACTGCTCTAAATGTTACGGCACAGGGTTAATTCCGCATTAAGATTTGTTCATTAAAGTATTTTGAAATACTTAAAATCATTACCTGATATAACATACTGACAAGCTTCACCATAAAATCCCAACGGACACGTTTTTATAGCTGACGATGCAGTTTGACCAATATTCTGAAAAAATAACGTCATCTTTATGTTAATTGACTTCAGAGATCAAAACGATTCTTCACTAGCCACAGTTGTTGATCGGCGAAAATTGAGAGAAAGAGAGAGAGAGAGAGTTTAACGTCCACTCGACACAAACTAGGTCATTTCGGGACTAATATAACAGGTGGTTTAATTTTATTTAAAAAATTCGCTTGCGTGTAGGTGTCAGCTGACTTCCACTTTTCAGCCAAATTAAGGTCAAATAAAGGGTGCGACGGACTTGTATTGGTCCGGGAGGCCATTTCAAAAGGGCCTTGGTTCGACCATTGTGACTCCGAGCGTTTATACTTGAAATTGATTGTTCCACAGAAAGCTTATACAATTTGCTACCAGATAGCGCCATTAACCGGGGTTTGTTGAAAAGGTGACTTAGATCGTTCTTCCCCTGCGCTCCTCAAATTCTATCGAATTCCAACTGCCAAGGGATCTTTTAATTGAACGCAAGTGCGTAAACGGGAGTCTCCCTTATGTTTTACAATGATTCAGAAGGAGACAAATAACCAGTGAAAAGGTCTGAACACTTCGAATAACGTGCGAACAAACGAGTACAAATTGTTTTAATGATCATACAAACCTTTCTATAACAAGAACAACCAGTAGTATCACCAGCCTTTATACAATCTGTACCATCCTGATATAATGTACACTCTGAATTCACAGAACAGTATAAATATCGTCTACAGTTAGACTCCTTTGTACAGGCAATTCCACAGTCAAAACGTCGTCTAACTGTATTTGTTAACAAAAGTAGAGAATCGTCACAGGTATTCGGAATCACTTTTGTCTTAGTGAAATGAGAAAATTGGCCACTCTCAGCTTTACAGTTGACCCATTGGGTAATTGTAATATATATTATCAACAATTTCATGTCAGCAAAGATAGTTTATAAAAATCCTATCCCCACACAACCTCTCTCGTATTTCTAATTAATAATCATAAACCAAAATTTCAGTTTCAGAAATTTGTACACGGTGAACAGTCCATTTGCTCGTTACACCATTTTGCCTTGACCGTTCTTTAGGACTTCGAATTTTGTCTAATGATTTGGATTGTTGGTAATTAGTTTTATTTTATTTTTTATATTATTCATGTAATACACAAACCCAAAAAGTACTAGTAATAATCAAAGATCAATAGTTATTTATAACAAAATTAATGGGGGAAAAGTATGGTTGAATAAAGTTTGTTTGGTGTTTTATAATCTTGTTTAATTATCTATTAAAATTTAATCTCCAGAAGATAACGGGAGTAATTTCCCTGGGTTAATGAGTGTTTGTATTTATTTGCTTAAGAGAATTGGTTACAATGCAATAGTTTTCTATTGCATATGTCGAGAATGCAATTAATTTAAAGTCATTTAAAAATGTAAAGGGGGCATTAGGTAAAACTAGATAAAGAGCAGACAAGTCTCGTAATTAATTGTTAAAAAATCAATAATGAAAACAGAATATACTGTAAATTTCAGTCAGATTGCTTCACTCTGAACAGAGATATTAGCGATTCAATTTTAGGCTAGCCGCGATCGTCATTACTAACGCTGGTATTATAACAATCGAAGTTTTGATTATTCATTTTTACGCTAAATCATCCATCAGAAATTGTATTCAAATCCACTAAATATGACAGGCTGGCGGTGACATCGAGAGTTGAGTATGATCCAGATAAGATAATCAATATTTATTTAATAATTTATATAACAATTCAGGTCTAATGAAAAGACCTGCAAAAGGCAGATTAAGCTCTTGCATGATGCGTGTTTACCATCATCTAACCTTTTCATGCAAGATACATCCACATCCACGGAACGTTCCGGAACCTACATCTAGTCTCGGCTGTATGACAGTAAGTGATATGTACGTACCCCCATACGTTTGCGATGTGGCTACCGGTTTACTTTAACAAACAATCAAGACACCATGGGCGCAGCCATGTTTCATCCGGGACTTTTAAAGTAGTTCCAAGACATCATGGGCGCAGCCATGTTTCAGCCGAGACTAGATCTGTCGAAGATTGCCGAGTGACGGTGATTCAAACGTCTTTTTAATTCGATAAAAAAATTGTAATACTACGGATAACAGACGATCAGCATAGTTGGTAGATCTTTATTGAGAACATAGAATAGACATAGATGGAAGGAGCTCTATTCAAGCCTGACTTACTGTCAGTTAATTCTGGCTTTATAAAGCATACGGCCATTAAGAATAATGATACATGACAGATTAACTTATTCGGAATTGAGATTATAGTTTCTATAACTGCACTGCATCTTTCCTTTAAAGTCGCGAAGTTCTGCCGAGTGTTTAACACATAGATCATGTGTAGGTTCTAAATAACACATGAATAAATAAGACATTTAATGAGATCGTGCCTTTTGTCAAAACGAGCAGAGGTCATTCGTGTGTTGCCCGTAAATAACATATTGAACACGTTAGCAGAATATGTATATAGCTGAAAACGTCCAATATAATATAATGTCAAATCTAGCAAAGTTCTATGTATAAATTACTTTGTCACAAAATGTGACCCCCGGGACACGAGCTAGAAGCGCGATTTATTCATACAATTAGGGCCATAATCGAGAAAGTCCGGTCCGATATTCGCGAATATCGAAAAAAAACCTAGATCTTTGGATTTTAAACACATATGTTAAATTTCTACCAAATCATGTAATACTTGTGACCCTGATCATCATTATGGAGTAGCAGAGATATATTCACACGTTTTTGTTTAAATCCGATAAAAAGTGTCGGAGGGTACCTGAAAATTCACGAAAAGAATTGTTAACAAGTAGATAAAAGATATGTCCGTGCATTACCGTGTTTTTTTAAGAGCACGATGAATAAAAACAGGTGAATGCACGGGATTTTTCTATTTTTTGTCGTTTTGTCTTATCAAGCGACAGTCAATTTTATTTTGAATTGTGAGCTATCCTCTCATCGTCTTATAAAACAACTTTCCATCTTCAACGGAATTATCAGTCAAATGAAATTCGCCTGTGTGTTTCTTATCGTTCGTTAGTTCAGTCAGTTATATAGAAGGATAACTCGTTCCTTCCTGTCCATATTTAGAAGATAAACACTTCCTGTTTCGCATTTAGAGGGGTCCAATAGACATGTCCTGAGATCATTGGACAATAACACCCCTCTAAATGCGAAACAGGAAGTGTTTATCGACATTGTAACATGCTTTTTAGGATTTTAAAAGACAATACTTAAACATAAGGGTGTTATTGTCCAATAGACAGTGTCTAATTGACCAATCAAAACGCAGGGTTTACACTGAAGCATGTTACAATGACATGTATCAGATACTAACTTCATGGATTATGGTCCAGCATTGCATCAAGCATCTCGTTTCAGTTGGTGGACTCTAAAGGTCGCAATTTTTATTCCAGTTAGATGAAATTTGAAATGTATGTTTATAACCAAAAGATCCCGGTTGATTTGAGCGCCTATCGGGCCGCAACTTCCTTTTATCCGATTTCAAAAAAACGTTTGAATACATGGCGGTTACTCAATGGTGATGGTTAAAGGACAATATTGGTGTTAGTCATTATTACGTATGTGATAGAACTGGTTATATACACTCCATATATAATTTGAGCCAAGAGATCATTGCTACGGGCGATGCGTAACAAACGCTGGAATGAAAGAGTTATCCTTCTATATAACTGACTGAACTAACAAGCGATAAACTTGTATTTCAAGTTTCGTCAAACTCAGATAAAAATGGTGACCCCTAGAGTGTCCACAAACCAATTGTGGGCGGACGGACAGGGGCGACGACAATGTACGTCCACATGAAAATAAACGTTTTAACTGTGGTATGTATAGTTTAAATGAAATTCAGTGAAATGTGGTGTAAAGGCCTACATTTTGGCGGCTACTGGGGTAATGAAAGCAGATATATGACACACAGTCTATATGAGGCTATTTTCTCAAATACCGCGGTGTGACGGTCGACACTGAGTTATTTACGTGTACGGAAATGAGTTCACACCGACCTCGGGTGTTTGAACAATCCAAACGATTAGGCACTGTCCTCGCCTGTCACGGGTATTTCTACGTTGCATATATGTTTGGGATTTCTTAAAATATTCGAACTAATCCCCCACCCCAGCTTTAATTCGGATCGCACATAACTAACATGAACAGCACTTGGTTAACTGAATCGAAAATTATGAAAGTCCTGCCTTGTCAATAAACCAATAATAGCTGCAGGGACAGTTATAACTAAAGACATAGCACGGTACATATTTTAATTAATTTAATGAAAAGTCAATGCAAATTATCAGGAACACAGACTACTAAGTGCAAACGGAAAAGCAACAAAAGATGGGATGAACTAAAAATATTGCTAAAGATGCTCATTAATTAAGTTTTGGAGTTGTAGCTAAAATTAATATTCTGTGTAATTTTCAAATAGAAACACTGAATGCACTGAATAGAACAAATAAACACTAATATAATGTAAGCGATTGACACACAACTAAGCAACATTGAAAATAATACAATATGATAAAGTCCCAACTTAGGCATGGCTCTGAGGGTTCCATCGGTTCATGAGAAAAAATTAAATTAAATCGATCTAGCGGCGCCAGGGAGGAGATTGAGCTATCTCTCAACCTTCTCTGTAAAGTACCACTTGGTGATGAGGCCAGGCTTCTAGACTTGTATGTCATAGATTTCGTATGTGATCAGATTTAATGTAATTATTCTTGTATTACAGTCGTGCCATTCAATAGGATATGAAATAATCTTCTCGTCGCGTTGGGGCTTCGCGATTCTAGTGAGGCCCTGGGCCCCGCTCCGGCTAAACTGGGCTTTGGCGATGATACACAGGGAAACATTATTGATACAAACTTACACAAACTAATCACTATTAAAATTATAAATACAAATGTGACGTCATCCTTTGATGTTGGCGTATTATTATTTCCAATGATGTACCGGCAACGTGCCAATCGTACAGTTTCTATACTAAATGAAATATTGGTCTCGTATGACGTATTTCATTGAAAAGCACGTGCGGGATAGTGTCTGTATTTTAAGTTGTTTAATGGTCTCTAGCTTAAGACATTGCGTAATATATTGAAACAACGCCCCGTGTAGTATCAGTGTATTACTTAATGTCTCGTTCTCGACCATTATACGATACATAATACACACGAACACAATTTAAATATAACCAATGTATAGAGTATAAACGATTGATACACATTGTCATCAATTTTGTTTGTATCAAGGGATTGACGCTGGATCGCTGATCCCTGCACTGGCCGAGAAAGTTCATCCAGATTGTCTGACATGGTGTCCCCTTGCCAGTGATGCAGACGGAGGATCTGGCTAAGACAGCTGTCTAGTCCTTCGGATGGAACGAAAAACCGAGGTCCCATGTACACATTTACATGCACGTAAAAGAACCCTTGACAGTTGGAATTCTATACAAGAGTATGTCGTTGCGCATGGCGTATGCCCGTCTTTATTAGCCTAATATAGGAGCAGAACAGCAGGACGACAAACCCCATTTCATTTCATATTTAAATATAAATACATGTTATCAATCATTTCCATAAAAATAGACTAAATTAAAAACCGTAATGCATTTAATATTTTAATTACAACCTTTTGTGGTTCGCGCTGAGGAAGAAGATATACTAATTTTCAAGTTCGGCTAGCGCTTGCTCCAGGTTGCATCTATGTACACACATGGCGTGCAATGAATAAAATGTTAATATAATTTGCTAGTTCCATACAATAAGACAGAATAATAATACTATCATGTTAATTGTACGATCATCAGTTTTCAATGTTAGATTGCTGATCACAAATATTGGAATAATCCCTCTTTTCATCGCCAGCTATCTCGTACAGCACATCTTCCCGTGTTTGTTCTTCCTGGACATCCTCTCGTGCTTATTCTTCGGGGACATGTAAGTTGCCATTATGAGCTAGTTCGTACTCTACAATGGTTCCGTACAATTTGATTAAAACACAGATCTATTTCGTTTCGTTTTTTTATAGTTCAAAATTTTGTTTTAACTTGTCATTACTACACTAGGATTTGGACGAGTTGTTATCATTGACGTGTTTTAAATGGTGTGGTAAATTAGCCAACGAAACGGTCTTTTACGGTGGGTGATTCACTTGTAACATCCATACTGATGTTAATCAAATGTCTGACGTCATAGGTCAAATGTCACTCGCAATGCGACCTATTGCAACAACCGCACTCGGCAAACCTCGGAAGATTTCAGACAATCTAAACTCAGCTGTATGATGAATTCCGCCATATTGGAAATACTTTAAAGGTCCCGGATGAAACATGGCTGCGCCCATTCCAAACACAAGTTGGCGACCTATTTGGCTAGCGACCTATTCAACCGATCCAGCTGTAAGATAATGACGAAATTACACTTCTATTCTGAGCTGAAGGGATGGATAAAAATAATATATTCTACTTTCATTTGATAGACATAACGTTGGATTTTATTGGTTGATAAATAGAGACTGTTATCTTTACTCTAAATAGGTTTCCAACGAACAGGTTGCAGCTTGATCGGTCGAATAGGTCGCTAGCCGAATAGGTTCCCAATTTGTGTAATAGCGTCAAGTTTTCCTGTTAAAATATACCGGTAGCCGCATCGCAAATGTATGGGCGTAGGTACATATCACTTACTGTCATACATCCGAGACTAGATGTAGTTTACGGAATCTGTCGAGATTAGCCGAGTGGCAACAACCGGTCAGATCTTCGTGTAGTGTAAGCCATCGAAAGTATAAAAAACGAAACGAAATGTATATATGTATTTTAAGCGGATTCAGTTCTGTGCTTTGTGTCACCAATATTGTTGTCATCGTCGCCATTTACCACGTGTGCATTTACATTACCGAGATGATGGTAGTTATCGACAACATTCTCATTGGTTATTCCCCCTATATGGTTGTAGTCGTCATTGGAAATCTCGCTCTTATAATCAGCCTCATGAATTTCGTTCTTGCCACCATGAAGATGGTTATAGTCAACCGTCCACCCACCAAGATGGCTATAGTTGGCATTGGCAACCTCTTCTGAAATGTTGTCGGGACCCTTTAAACCATTCAGATGATTGTAATCTGAATAATTATGTGTCTTCTTTACCATAGGAAGATGATTATAGGCCGCATCTGAACGTTCATCGACATGCATACTGTTGTTATTGGCATGTAAATGGTTGTAGTCACCCATCGTTTGCCCCATGTGGTTGTACGTGTTCCCAGTTGTCGTCGAGTTATCGTTCTTGATATCATGTAAATGATTGTAATCGTCCGATTTAACCACTTTTACTGATGGAGAATTATCGTTCTTGAAAACAACATTATTGTAACCGTTGCTTGGTGATTCGTATACTGGATTGGTGACTCTTGGACTGTCTTTGAGGTGACTGTCAATAAAAGCCCGAACTTTTTTTCTGCAATGAAATAGAGTGAACATGTAACAAATTTGTCGGTCAGATGCTGTAATATAGTGTCCAGATAGTCAAGACTACATCATACTCCGTGTAGTATTTCGTTTGATTAGAGGTAATCCCACTACTCACTACTGTAATGAGAGGATATTGTTGTTTTAAATAAATTTGATTGGTCAGTAGTCCGACTACCAACCAATAACTAGCTGCTCTACAAAAGCTTTACATTTAAAACGAGTGCCGATATTGGACCAATTATGTTTACATAATGTTACGTCATGGCTCACGATTGTATTATGCCCAATTAACCCGTGCATAGCAGAATGCTGCAGTAAAACTAATTGCGTGACATGTCGAATGAAATGTAAACAATACTGTTTGGAAACTAACATACTTTCACCGTTTTTAATACCTTAAATTACTGTCCAAAGTTTTAGGGAAGACCCAGATTAAACGAAGGACCGTCATGTTGCTCCCGCAAAAGTTCAAGAATCAGAAGCTAATCCAGCAATGGCCAGAGAGGGATTTCTAGGGACCTTGCTTCAGGAATATGAGACTACATATATCTTGACTATATGAGATGTAAGGATCTGGGTAATCTGGATAGTATATAACGACACGACACCTAAGGTTGTACGGCAGGATGCACCTGGATGAATAAAAGAACTTCAAAGCATATGGTTGTTAGAGAGAGTAAGAAAATGGGGTTTAACGTCCACTCGACACAAACTAGGTCATTTTTGGAACTAACATGGTTTCAATTTTATTTCAATAATTCGCTTGTGGGTAGGGGTTTTTAGGAGGAAACTGGAGTGCCCGGAGAAAATCCACCACATGGTTGTTGTTTGGTCACTTATAGAATGATAGATACCTATTACAGATGCAAAAAAAACCCCAAGATTTTCTACGGAATCACCAAGAACAATACCGGCGTCCACTGATTATGCATATCTTATAAAACTGGTTAAACAAATTACAAATATGACGGTAAAATCCTGGCTATTGTTGATCTGTACACGCGATACGTGGAAGTAATGCCAAAGCGGAAATTGTTAATGTCCGACTTAGAGGGATAAGGATTGTATCGTGTAAACATATGAGGTTCGGATGCGGTCCAAGAACGAGATGACGTCTTCGTCATTCTCGGAAGACGTGAAACACTTTCACAGTTCGGTAAAATCCGCATTCTGGACAAAACCTCATGGTCAGTTCATCGTGAACAGAGCAAAATGTGTATTATTTGAAAGTGTCGATTCGCTCTATCATTTCCCTGTTATTCGAAAGGGTTGCGTTTCAGTACAATCATGAATCAGATTGTCTAATATAGAATTAAACCACCACGGAATTCATTAACGACTTCATAGAGGGCCCAAGGCGTTTTCACGAGCGACATTGTCTGTCGCTGTGAAGGGAGCCCACCAGTAGTAGCATGCAAAAAGGGAATCACCTCGTATGAACATCTCTATTATCGCTTTAAAAAAATTATATTAACAGAAACTTGACAAATACAAAATGAAAATGAATATGGGATGATTGTGAAGCTTTGTTTGTTGAATGACCAGCAGAAAAACTTTCACTGATAACAAAGAGTAGTTACGTGGATAATTCACTCACCCAAATTTGTGGGCTAATTGTAAAATTGTAAATTTTTCTGGGTTAGGTCCTTGGCACATTAATTTATTTTAAATGTCTGTCCAGTGTTAGTAACTTGAGAGTAAAACAATATCAACCTTACCGTTTGAATATGAAAACAACAACAATGAAGACTAATATGACCAGCAGAATACATCCCACGACGCTTCCAGCAATAACACCAGTATCTACTGTAATAATTATATCAGTATGATTATAACACCAGACAACACCGAATATTTGTAATAAATATCGTAGTGGGGCAATACACGTTATGTTCTGGAGTCTTGTAAAATATTAAGAAGTATGTGGGAACATAGCAAAACGATGATTTAGCTCAATCACACACTCTTGCTGTTTGAGAGAGAGAGAGAGCGAGAGAGTTGAGGGCGCATATTTAGGTAGACTTTCATCAGTATTCTGAGGTTATGCGTTGCTAGAAAAACAAAGTTCTACAATCTTGGAATGTAGTAAGCCAAATCTATTTATTGTTTGAAATACGATATGATTCTTTCCAACGGATTCCATCTGAGATTGCCGTCCATCCATGAATTTCGACGTTTAATATCGGGGCCAATTTAGGAACAGATATAATTTTGTATTATTTATTTTGAGGGGGGGGGGGACGTTGTACTACACATTATGTAAATATATCTAACAACTTGTGCACTAAAACTTTATATCAGAAATGAAACAATTCCCTACGAAAGATTAGACATCACCTGGTGAATCTTTATTTAAACCCACGACCATGGTATTTACGATTTCTTCTGTTCTTCCAGATCTATCTTCAGGCGTGTATAATTCTGTGGATTTGGAAAGTTTGGAATTGTCTGGTTTGGTCGACTGTATTTTACTTTGAACCATGTATACCCGACGTTCGTTTGTTGGAATATTGCTTCTGGTTGGTAAGGTAGTTGTGACTGAAAATCATTTGAATACAGATAACACTGGTAAGCTGATACCGTTGACTATTGAAGCTGGGCCTTTTAGTAATGGTAAGTTTTGTCAGTAAATCATACAAGTGTTAAGTATTATAAACTAATGTTTCGTATGTATAGAAAGTGACTAGAAAGTAAACAGTTGTCATTAATTAGCAGGGGCCGGTTGCTCAAAGCTCTGTTAACTTTTAACGATCCGTTAACATGGAGTAAACGGATCGTTAACTTTAACGGAGAGAAAGGTTGTTGTTGGAAGCCCTGTTAACTTTAAAGGATAATGAAATTGACTGTCCGGCAACAGAATTTTAACGGACCGTTACCAAACAACACATGAAAGATAACGATCCATTAGTTTAACGGATCGTTAAAATAACTTAGTTTTGAGCAATCGGCCCCTGATGTGTAACTAGTTGTAAAAGCGGTCACTATTGAATACTTAAGCCACAATAGTGGCGTATATCATTCAATAGTCACAATTTTAACACTTTAGTGACAAAACACCTACTTAATGTCTACTGCCTAATTACTAACAAGTTTAACTAACTAATACCATGTGTATAAACTGACGACTTTGATCTATTAGTGCTGTTTCATTTTTTCAGTTTTTGTTGCTTTGTCAACGATATCAACTTTACGGAGAGAGAGAGAGAAATGGGATTTAACGTCCACTCAACTAGGTCATTTCGGGACTAACATATGGTTTAATTTTATTTCAATAATTCGCTTGCGCGTAGGGGTCTTTAGAAGTGGGAGGAAACCGGAGTGCCCGGAGGAAACCCACGAGGTTGAGAAGGCGCCCCTATCTCCATGCCACATACGCTCACACCAGGGCTCGAAACCACAGCCGCAAGCCAGAGGTGACCGGCCAGCTAGAGGTCGAAGCGCGGCACTCTAGGCCACTAGGCCATCCCAACCCCCCTCAACTTTACGGTGTAATGACGTACTCTGAACTACAAAGAGTCATACAAAGATTAGTTTAATGGTAACTGACACTACAACAGAATATTTATTTGTGTATTGGAGCTCGCTAGGCTGGAGGTCAGGTGTTTGGGAGAGGGAGAAATGGGGTTTAACGTCCACTCGACACAAACTAGGTCATTTTGGGACTAACATATGGTTTCATTTTATTTCAATAATTCGTTTGCGCGTAGGGGTCTTTAGCAGTGGGAGGAAACCAGAGTGTCTGGAGGAAACCCACGAGGTTGAGCAGGCGCCCCTATCTCCATGCCACATACGCTCACACCGGGGATCGAAACCACAACAGCCGCAAGTTAGAGGTTACCGGCCAGCTATACGTCGAAGCGCTGCACTCTAGACCACTAGGCCATCCCACCCCCACCCCCGCCCCCCACGCTAGCCTGGAGGTCAGGTGTTTGATCCCTGCATTGGCCGAAAAGTTCATCCAGATTGTCAGTGATGCAGGACGGAAGGCCTGACAAGGACAGCTGTCTAGTCGTTCGGATGGTACGAAAAACCGAAGTCCCATGTACACATTGACGTGCACGTAAATGATCCCCTGACAAGTTGTCTTATTGATATTGTTTCGTATTGTCTTGCCACATTATAGTAAGCCAACGACCCTAGACTGAGCACCTGCTCTCCATTCTACCAAAGCTCACAACAGGGATCGAAAGCACCACCGTTTAGTCATATGTGATAGATCAGCTCAAACTGGTAGCGCGACATTTTAGACCACTAAGGTATTATTACTTTTATTATAATTTATATATACCAACCGCCTTCATTAGCCTAGTCGGGGCAGAACAGTAGGACATTAAACCCTATTCCATTTGATATGTACCAAAGGTGAACGTTACCTGTCAAACATTCATACTGTATATAGGAATATGTATAATAATAAACATATTTTCTTCTCTGGTAATAGCACATTTCATAATAATACGGCTTTGGTATTTGAAAGTTACAGGTTTTCTTCCCATTACACGATTTCTTAAGTTTCGATTCGACTGTAAGATTAATCCCACGAAGGCAATCACAATTGTCCGAAATATACCAGCAATAGTCGCACTTCGGATCAAATGAATATTTGAAGCCATATTGAACGGACGTAATATTGATCATTTCATCTTCTTCACATAAAAGGTTGTGATGGTATCTTTCACCATAAGTTGATCCACTGCAGTCATAACTTCGCAATCCTGTTCAAAAAATTAATTTCAAACAATTATTCACGAGCCACCAGAGAAAGAAATATATAGATCGTAATGAGAAGTACATTTAAATGTTAATAGGAAAATATCAAGGATATATTTATAATGTTCGCCACTAATTTTGTATTAAAAGACTATTATGCTCCCGTTTTTTGTGTTACGTATCTATTCTTTTTTATTAATTTTAAGGGATAAAATAGAAACTTTGTTTTACAACCTGGTTTTAGTCTTTTCCTGAAAGGAATGTAATATGTGAACCTATATGAGGTTGGATCAGTTTGAAATTTAGCGGAGATATTAAATATCGATTCCACGTGAAATATAGGATGTGTTGTTTGATATTTTAAAAATACAAATCTCTTTGACAGATTGTAAGTAAAGCCATTTAACTTCGCCTGAACGCATAAACCGCCATAAGCATTTCGTCTGCAGAGGTGGCCCTAGCCCCCCCCCTCTCAATTTTCGACAGTGCTCTTTTTTTTACTGCTGAGAGTGCCTTTTCTCAGAAACAAATATGTCCGTTCCGAAGTTTACTTTGACGAAAATATCAGCCAAATAGCTCTTAGAATGGCTACAGATGCAAGGAAATGACGGATAATTATCTCCCCCCCCCCCCGAAAAAAACACCCCTCTCTCAGTGGCGTGCCCCGTCTCCGCGGTCAGTGCCCTCATTTTGCCCCCCCCTTTTCAAAATTCCTAGATCTGTTCTGGTCTGCTCCACTATTCCAGGAAATTCAGTCTCTTCACCTTCCCGCCCCTCGACCCCACAACAAATTTGTCATTTGGTTGACTTTAAAATCTGACATTATAAACTTGGGGTTAAACACCCTAGGTGACTTTAAATCTGGACTAACGAAGACGGCATTCGCCACGAATTACAGCTTTCTACGGTTAGACGCTGTTCATTGCCAGGCCCTCGCACCGCCCGACAAGGAGGGAATCCAGGAAAAGTTTCTTAAAAAAATACTAGGATCGATCTAAAATAATTTATTTTCACTATTAACAGGACATTCCAGAACATGTTGCTAGTTGGGGAGAAAGTGACGAAACTCTGTGCCTAGTTTCAGTACTTTAAAACCTTGACCTTATTCAATTGGGAATATTTCCTGCTTGGACAAAGTATAGCCTACGATGGGGGACATGAACCTCACTATTGGCTTGTTTTAAAATAATAGTATAATATCAATGAAATTGTCAATAAGTTCCTCTGAATATGATTAAGAGTATTCCTTCGGACACCAACCGATAATATATGGTCATTCGTTTTTCTTAAACGTTTTCCATATCGTTGTTACGTGTATTAACCAATAACTGTACTCTCCATAGCCCAGATATTATTCAATTTAAATAGTATTTATATTAACAAACCTGTAGCCATTGGTAGCAGAAAAATCACAAGAAATACCGTTTTCATTGTCTTGATTCTGAAACAAATTCAATTTATATATTGTATATTGACTCACATTAACAGCCTGAAACGCATTGTAGCAATAAACATATCTATTCTATATGCTAAGTGGTGACAGTTATGTTATTGTGTGCTGTTCGTGTATGACAACCTGATTTTTTTATTGTTCACACAAATCTTATCAACCAGGAAGTAAATGACAGATAACACAGAGTTAAAGTACGTAGCAATAGTGTTATTAATCTTACATTATGCAAGAGCTAAATCTGGCAATTACAAGTCTTTCTTTAGGCCTGAGATGTTATCTAAATTATCAATTGGACATTAACTAACTTATCCAGACTATAATAAACTCTTGATGTCTAGGCTAACCTTCGATGTTGGCTGGAGTAGATTCCTATATGCTGCTTAACGACCATTGCCAATTAAATTTTAAACGTGAATAATCGAGATTATGCTGTTTATATTAATGATTTTAGTTATGATGACCGAGGCTAGGCGAAAATTACACACGCTTCGTTCTCGACTCATAGTGGATCAATTTGACTGAAATTTTCAGCAAATAACCTTTGCGCTAACTAGTGTTTAACTATGATAGTGAGAACTGCCGACTCTTTATCTTATCTCCCATAATATATCTTTATTTTATTAAAACATATCACCTTTCTCAGAAACAACTTTTGAAAAGTCTTTAATTCATAAATTGGTTTGCTACCACAATACGTATATTTACAGTAATTGACGTTATCGAGTGAATACACAGTGGACATTTTTCAAGAATATTACAAAATAACAGCGCTTAAACTGTTAAATTATCTAAACTTATATCCATATTCAACAATTAAGGGAAACATTTCATGCTGGCTTGAATAGCCGTATCGTCGCTTTAATATAAAAATTGTTGGTATTATGCAGAACAGAGGGCCTGACAAGGACAGCTGTCTAGTCGTGCAGATGGTACGAACAACCGAGGTCCCGTGTACACATTGGCATGCACGTAAAAGATCCATTAGCAGATGGAATTCGATATAAGAGTAGCCGTAGCGCCGCTTCCCGGGCAAAATTATTTCATGGCACACTTTATGGTGTATGCCCGTCCTTCATTAGCCCGGGTTAAGTGCAGAAGGGGAGGACGTTAAACCCCATTTTATTTCATTTGTTGGTTTAATTTGTGGTTGTTATTAACTAAAGAGGTTTTCAAGATGTAAGCCATTAACCCGTTCATTTTTTAAATATTTAATACTACTAACCCGCCCATCATTAGCGGCTTTTAAACATAAAAGTACACTTATTCTCCGCTACATGGAATAATATGACGGCTCATCAATTTAGTACGATTTAAAATAATACGTAGGGACATGAACATTCAAAATGCATCTAAAGTTATAGCATTTCTTCTAAATATTTTCATAATAAACACATCATTCCCAGGGAACTTCAGTTTCCCAACCATTCATTCTACAATAATTGTTCACCAATATGAAACAAACGATAAACAAAATAATTAAGGATGTAAAAGGTCACAGACTGTATAAGAAGGGCTGTGATAACAAACGAGTGGTGGAAAGATCAACATACTTAAAGATACACAGGGAATAAAAAAAATAAAGAAATTATTAGGGTTCCAGGTGATTAATCTACGTGTATTTTAGCTCTTTTATTTTTGAGCAAATATAGTGGGATATATATATATATATACTTACTTTGTAGTCCGGTCACGACTCTTGTCCTATACGTGCCCATATAGATCGTTGGGATATAAAAAATAGATTGTAAGTATCACCAAAAACGTACAGAACTGTAACATGTTGATTGTACACAAATAAATATGAAGGGGTGTCTAATGTAGCCCATGTTTAATGTCAGACACGTACCGAAATCGAACTCATTGTGTAGAATGACCATAAGCTAATGTTGTCTGAGAGACAGGGGCGACGACATATTGCGTTCTCAAGAAAAAACAGGTGTATAACGTCAGGAAACTATATTGTATATGTCAATATGAAACTGCACTGTATATTTTACTTCAGTTATCACTGCATCAGAAAACTGTAAAGGCAACATATCAAAATTAAGATATTTTATTTTATTTTTTCAACTATCGCAATAAAAAAATTAACAAAATATAACTGTTATAATTATATAAACTATGTGGGCAATATATGATAAGTAATATGGTTATCAATATACGATAAGTACTATGGTGATCAATATCATGTGTATCGATAATACAAGCTAAATTACGGCAGCATAGCAGAAATAGTATTGGACCGAGAACCGATCCTTGAGGCACACCACAGGTAAGACGAGCAGGCATCGACTGAACATTTTTCATTAATACAGTCTAATAAACTATATGGGCAATATATGGTAGATAACAATGATAAAACATTATACATTTTACTTACTTTTATATTAAATTTAAAACTATATATGTAGGTTTTTTGGGGTTTTTTTTATATACATTACATTACTACGATATTAACAGTATTACACACTATTGTACAACAAAATACACATATTACTACAGTCTAAACCATCTTAACCAATAAAATGACACAGCATGCACAATAGTTGCCATGTCCCACTAACACTATTGTTACGGAAGCCCATAAGGGTCAATCAAATGAAAAAATAAAATATTCTGACTATCTTGTAATTACAAGATAGCCAAAGCCCATAAGGGTCAATCAAATGAAAAAAAAAAAATTCTGACTATCTTGTAATTACAAGATAGTTATCTTGTAGTTACAAGATAGCCAAATTAGTTTTCTTGTATTACAAGATACGGAGAAGCCCGTTAGGGTCAATCAGATGAAAAAAAACTAATTTATTTCAAGGTCGCCCCACATTGATTTATCGGATAGTTATAGGCTAAAGAAGTGTGTGTGTGGGAGAGAGAGAGAAGGAGAGGGGGAATGGGGTTTAACGTCTACTCGACACAAACTAGGTCATTTCGGGACTAATATATGGTTTAATTTAATTTCAATAATTTTTTTGCGCGTAGGGGTCTTTAGTAGTGGGTGGGGTTGGATGGCGAATGGTTAGCACGTGTGCACTGTATCATAAAGCCTGTCATTGAGTCAACTGGTGAGGTTTCGAATCCCCCCGTTGTACGTGACAAGGAGTAGGGTCGCCTGTCCAACATCGTGGGTTTTCTCCGGGTCCTCCTCTTTCCTCCCACTGCTAAAGACCCCTACGCGCAAGTGCATTATTGAAATAAAATTAAATCATATGTTTGTCCCGAAATGACCTGGTTTGTGTCGAGTGGACGTTAAACCACATCCCTCTCACTGTTTAGCAGTTGCAGGAAACCGGAGGACTGACAACCTGGTGATGCCGATCCCGTAACATACAATAATACTTCGTTGAGCTGGAGGGTTGGCAGGTCGATTTGTTAGCACGTGCGCACTGTATCGTAAAGCCTGTCATTGAGTCAACTGACGTGATTTCGAATCCCCCGTTGTACGCGACAAGAAGTAGTGTCGCCTGTCCAACATCCGGGTCCTCCGCTTTCTTCACACTGCTAAAGATCCTTACGCGCAAGGGATTATTGAATTAAAATTAAACCATAATTTGTTAGTCCCGAAATGACCTAGTTTGTGTCGAGTGGACGTGCATTAAATTTTGATGAGTCATGATATAGATATGTAGTTGGTGGGTGTATGAAGTCAATGGTATTTATGGGAGCATGAAATCGGTGTATGGTGACCTTTAAATTGTCACTCATGGGCATGTCGGTATCTTGTAATTACAAGATACCTATCTTAGACTATCTTGTAAAAACAAGATAGTCAGAATTTATTTTTTTCATTTGATTGACCCTTATGGGCTTCCGTATATTGTCGATTTCTTCGGGTAATAGTTCTTTTATTCCAGCACGCTTTTCAAAATATCTGTTTTCCTTATTATTATTTTGTTGTCCTCTATGCGAAAGGGGAGAAATTATAGAGACAAGTACTCAAAACGTGCGGTTTAACCATTTATGAGTTTCAAGTTGTTGTTAACTATAGCTATAAACCTATGGTGCGTAAACAGACCATTTCGATGTGTGCACATATAGTATATTATTATTCAAAGCTATTATATGTTCAATAGATTCTCGGTGTCTTAATTTTTGTTTTAAAAGTGAGGGGCTTATAGAGATATCTTGGCATTTACAGCACATAATTACAAGATACCTATCTTAGACTATCTTGTAAAAACAAGATAGTCAGAATTTATTTTTTTCATTTGATTGACCCTTATGGGCTTCCGTATATTGTCGATTTCTTCGGGTAATAGTTCTTTTATTCCAGCACGCTTTTCAAAATATCTGTTTTCCTTATTATTATTTTGTTGTCCTCTATGCGAAAGGGGAGAAATTATAGAGACAAGTACTCAAAACGTGCGGTTTCACCATTTATGAGTTTCAAGTTGTTGTTAACTATAGCTATAAACCTATAGGTGCGTAAACAGACCATTTCGATGTGTGCACATATAGTATATTATTATTCAAAGCTATTATATGTTCAATAGATTCTCGGTGTCTTAATTTTTGTTTTAAAAGTGAGGGGCTTATAGAGATATCTTGGCATTTACAGCACATAATAAAACACTTGGTAAATAGCGTTAAAAAATCAATGGCGTTCTTATGTACTTTAATATTGCTATCCTGTAATATTACGTTTTTAAAATCTAGCTTAAAGTCGAAACTAATTGTTTTTATTTTATTTGATATCTCTTCCCATATAGGGGTAACTTTTCTACACTTATATAGTGTTCAGTAGTATCTAATTCATTATAGTGCACACAGTCGGGTGACTTAGAGAGTCCAATTTTGTATAAGGACGAGTTTGTTGGTAGTAATTTATGTAGTAACTTAAATTGGAAGTTTCGAATTTTTGGGTATGTGCATATTTTACGTAAATGTATAAAAGGGTTGAAATTATCTTTTATTTTGAATTCTCTCCATTTTGTCCTTGAGATGTCAATGTTTTTACAGCTGATTATATGCATATTTATTAACTTTATTTATTGACATTATTTTGTCGATTAAAATAGTTGTTTTACCCGAAGTACAATATCGTTTTTTGATACTACATATTACACCATGATATGTAAGAACATTAACGTTAATATTAAACCGTTTTCGAAATAAGTCAAACTTTAAAAAACTTTCATTTTCATCCAATAGATCTGATACCCTGTGTATTCCTACCGCATACCATTTGTTATAGAAGATAGTTTTGTTAATTATCTTTATGTTAGAGTTATACCATATCACAGAGTTTTTGTGGCATGAAGGAATGAAGTTAATATATGCCCAGGATGTAAAAATATCGCGTATGAACTTATTGTTAGTTTGTATACAAGCAGCATCTGTGGAGTTTAAATTAAATTCAAAGGGATTGATTAATTTGCATTGTTGAAATGTATCCAGGATTGAGTTCTTCCAGATCTGCATCGTATCATTTTGTATGGCTCTTTTCACCCAATTAATCTTTATTGATTTAGCGAAAGTAAAAATATCTGGGCCATTTAGACCACCTTGATCGAAAGGGCTACACATTTGTTCTTTTTTTAATTTTGGCTGGCTTTCCCTCCCATATAAAGTTAAAAAATAACTTATCTATTTGGTTAAGAAATTCCTCACTTGGTGTTGGTAACATAGAGAGTTGGTAGATAATTTTCGGTAGGATTATAGATTTTAAGATTACAATTCGGCCGCTCAGTGTTTTAGATTTACCTTTAAAGGTCTTCAGGGTATTTTTTCATGATATCTATCTTATTTTCATAGTTATACTTATATATATCTTCCATTTTGTTATTTAAAGGAAGGGTAATCCCCATGATACATATATTAGTTTTTTCATACGCCCACATTTTCATGTGGACGTATATTGTCGTCGCCCCTGTTCGTCCGTCCGTCCGGCCACAATTGTTTGTGAACAGTCTACAGGTCACAATTGTTTATCTGATTTCAATGAAACTTAAAATATAAATTTATTACCCTAAGATCTCGGTTCCTTTTGATATTGGCATGTATCGGACTGTAACTTCGTGGGTTATGGCCCCTGATTGTACGAAAAATCACGTTTTTTAGCTTGTGAACAGTGTAGAGGCCACAATTTTGAACCGATTTGGATAAAACTTGAAATGCATGTTTATGACCCAGAGATACTGGTTCCTTTTGATATTTGCACATATCGGATCGTAACTTCCTGAATTATGGCCCCTGATTGTCCGAAAAATCGCCCTTTTTAGCTTGTGGTCCCTCTGGAGGTCAAAATTGTTATCCGATTTAAAAAAAATAACGTTTGATTATATCACCGTTACATGGTTATGGAGGTTGAGTTCAAATTTCGTGAAAATTGGACCAAAATTGACGGACAAAATGGCCGCCGTTTGTACGCGAAGAGTGTGAAAATATGTTATTTCAAAGTTGTGGACCTTATAGAGGTCACAGTTTTGAACCGATTTTGATGAGACTTTATAACCCGAAGATCTTGGTTCCGTTCGATATTTGCACCCATCTGATCGTAACTTCCTGAATTATGTCCCCTGATTGTTCAAAAAATCGCTTTTGATAGCCTGTGGTCCCCCTTAAGGTCAAAAACTGTTTGATTATGTCACCGTTACATGGTAATGATAGGCTGTGATTTAGCCACGAAAATCGTTTCATTTTGTCCCAGCAAATTCCAGGCGAAAATCTGAAGCTTTGCTGCACAAGTAAACAAGTAAGTCGTCACTGTAGTACACATTTCTATTGCGATGTTTTGTACAATCAGACCAACACTCGAATTACGCCTCGGACTATATTTGTCAAGTGTAGCCATAATGTGGTGAAGAAATCATATTCTAAGCCAATCAGAAACCATAAAAGCAATCAACGTCATTAGGTCAGGGGTCAATAGCCATAAATAGACCAGGGAATACCTTTTACGAGACGGAACACGTTGGCTTGTTTACATTTGTATGAGAGAATTTTTCTGCAAATATGCCTGAATTACGGGACAATAACATCAGATAAATGTTGTGCTGACACCGTGAACACAGCTAGGCCCTGATTTGCGGAAAAAATATGGTCAAAAGCGAAATTGTATCAATGAATGTGATATTTCCTGGAAAAAGTATTTTTTCCATTTTATTTCAATACAACAATATGCAAAAGAAATATAAATAGAGTATACAGATGAAAACGTTTTTGGCATGATTGAAATACTGGTTCGGTATAATAATTATATATAATGTTGAGAAAAAAACAAAAAAAATAATATTATCTACATGAGCCCACTGATACAACAGAATATTAATAAGGATTCACCTAACAACCCTGAACATGCAATTATACTTTTTAAAAAAAAAAAAAACAACAATAAAGACATATTATAAGAGATGTATTAATACTGGAGAATGGTTTCTAATCTGCTTTTCAGATTTTTATATCCACAGAATCGGGCCCGTCGCCAGCTCATAAAATTGGGGGGGGGGGGGTACAGAATTTTTTGGAGGGGCTGAGTGAGGATGTGGCCGGCTAAGAATACTCCTAAGAAATCATCAATTTTTGGGGGGGCTCAACCGCACAGACTACATGTATTTACACACAGATCAGGTCTTGTGTCCATATACACTGTACAAAATTAAAAGATATATGCCCGTAAAGAAAAGTACATATAAGAGAAAAACAAACAGTTAACTAAATAAAATGGTTCCAGTAATATGAATAAGAAATGAAATGGAGTTAAACGCCGTCCTACTGTTCTGCTCTTATACATGTACTGGACTAATGAAGACGGGCATACGCTATACAGTGTACTACGAGGAAAATTTTGCCTGGGCACAGCACTATGGCCTACTCTTATATCGAATTTCAACTGCCTAGGGACCTTTTTACGTGCACACCAGTGTTATACAGGAATTCGGTTTTCCGTCACATTTGAACGACTAGACAGCAGTCCTTGTAGCTTGTCAGCCACTCTGACTGCACCACTGACAAGGAGAAACCACGTCCGAATTGAATTGGAATAAAAAAGGAAAATAAAAACATATATGTCAACTTAAAATAGCTAAATATGATATGAACATTTATCGACATGTACAGTACATTTAAGCAAAACATGTTTAGAATATTTAATGTAAAAACCACTTACAAAAATACATATGTATACAGGTTTAGGCCTACTCATAAAAATTACAATTTCATCAATATGATTTGGCTGTCACTTTCATATTTGAACAACTTTCACAAATCCATACTAGAAAACTTTCACTTCTAAAAAATACATCTATCTGTAGCTCCTATATACATGTACTGGGTTAAGGAAGACAGGCGTGCGCTATACAGTTTATTATGAGGGAAATTTTGCCTGGGCACAGCACTATGGCCTACTCTTATATCGAATTCCAACTGCCAAGGGGTCTTTTTACATGCACACCAATGTCCAAACCGCTTACAAAAATACATATGTATGTATACAGGTGTAGGCCTATTCATAAAAAATCATGTAATTTCATCAATATCATTTGACTGTCACTTTCATATTCAAACAATTTTCACAAATCCATACTAGAAAGCTTTCACTTGTAACAAATACAACTATCTGTAGCCTAATGCAGCCTGATTTGCATCCACAGAGAAAATATTGTTTGGTTCTTGGTCTCTATAGTCAACCTAACCCTGTCATTTGTTACAGTAGAGTTTAATAAGAAGAGCATAAATTTCTGCAGATACAGTAAGGCAACTTTAAAGTAATGCACATGGTATTTCACCTCAATGGTGACACAGTCTTTTCCATAGTGGTCTTTTGTCTTAGTCTGAGTTGACATACATTTAGGAATAGGAGAATATCTTCATCAACTTGCATTTGCAATAAAATTGGAAAACGTTAAGATATGATCCCCTTAACAAATTAACCAGACCTATTATTCTTTTTCTTATTTCGCTGGTAAAATATTAGCTGCTCTAAACATAGTTCTTTATTCATACACAGTTAATGGGTTGTTTTACGTTGGTAATGTATGTGAGAAGTCTGTATTGTTAGAACGAGAGAGAGTTTTGTCTGCACATTCCTACAATTATTTGTCCAACATATCAATATTTCCATCTAATTTGATCCACTGGTTAGCACATACCCTAAATTTTTCCCAGTTTCTCACAGTAAACGGTTTTACATCGGTGTTTTAAACAAAATCTACACGGAGGATACAGTTCTAGTTATTCTTCCGCTTGTTTACTATCAAAACGTAAACAAACCTTTCACTCTACACGACCCGTTGACCTTTCGTCGTGTGCGTCTGATTGGTGAGCTTTGTCACGTGATCTATTAAAACCAAATCACCGCGAAATTCAAATACCATCGCACATTGATAAGTAAGCCCATTTTTATTTTACGTTTTCTGCCAAACGTCAAAGAATTGATAAAAGAAAAGTTGTGTGGAAATACAAAGTAATACTAGAAGAATTAGATTATGTAGTTTGTTTTCCGCCTGAAAATCGTCGGGATGGAGCAACAGAAGCAAGCTTGCTAGAAATTTCACATCACGGCCTATGAAGAGAGAATTTGAATTTCGTGAAAATCGGACCATAATTGACAGATAAAATGGCCGCCGTTTGTACGCGAATATCAAAGTTGTGGACCCTATAGAGGTCACAATTTTGAACTGATTTTGATGAAACTTGAAATACATGTTTAATACCTAAAGATCTTGGTTCCTTGGCATATTTGCGCTTATCGGATCGGAACTTCCTGAATTATGACCCCTGATTGTACGAAAAATCACCCTTTTAGCTTGTGGCCCCTCTGGAGGTCATAATTATTATCTGATTTAAAAAAAAACAAAACGTTTGCTTATATCACAGTTACACCGTAGTGTAGTTATGGGTGAGTTTGAATTATGATTTTCTGATGATTACTTAAAATGCAACAACTCTTGTTGACTGCCCGGACGATTTAGCTGCTGTGTGAGCGTATTTTTCGTTGCCTGGCAACCTATTTTATTATTCTGATATTGTTTGGAACTGTGTAGTTTAACCCCAACCGCCTAAGCGCGCCGAGAGGTGCAATTTCACATTTATCATAATTTGCTTTTAATCCACTTACTATTTTAAATTCTTCCATAATACTTAATACTTTTTCCAATGTATTCAATTTCCCATCTAAAAAATGTGTTGTATCCTCTGCTAATTGTGATTTTTTTATATTATTTTCGTTTACGTTAATTCCTGCTATTAATGGCTCCTTCGTAATTATTGATGAAAATATTTTAGCGCATAAAATAAATAAATATGGGGATAAGGGACACCCTTGTCTTACACCTCTAGATATTTTAAAACTCTTTGTGGCCCATCCATTGTTTATAACACTACTTGAAATATCTCTATAAAATATCTTAATCCGTCTCTTAAATGATTTACCTAAGTTTAAACAATCCAGCTCTTTATCGATAAAACTCCACTCTAATCTATCATATGCTTTTTCATAATCAATTTTAAATAGCATGCCTTCTTCGTCGTTTTCTTCCATATATTCTATTACTTCAAATATATTTCTAATATTTTGGCCAATATAGCGACCCGAAATAAAACCAGTCTGATCAGTACTTATTATGTCAGTTATCTTTTTATGTCTGCTTCCTATTACTTTGGTCATTAATTGATAGTCACAGTTAAGTAGTGTTATAGGTCTCCAGTTTTTCAGGTGCTTACAATCTATATATGTACTGTAGTTACTTTCATTTATGACCCGGAGCTTGTTGCTGAAAACTCGTTATAAGTTCCCAGATCTTTGAACAACCGGGCCGATATCACAAACTACAAAATTTAAACACAAGATAAATGGAATGGGATTTAATGTCCTACTATTATACTGCAACTGGGTTAATGAAGACTGAATAATAATATAAACTTTAATATTTTACATTATATGAAATAAACAAACTATTATTTCAAAATATTACGATACAAACTAAAGCACGTTATCAATTATAAAAATGAAATGAATATATACAAAATAAACAAAGTGTAACTAAAACATATTAAAATACAAAAATAGACATATGTTATCAAAATAAACAAACTATAGTTATAATAAAAAAATATGAAACATGCTATCAAATAAACAAACTGTAATCTAAACATACTAGGATAAAAACGATTAATTACCTATATAAACAATATATTAAAATAAAAAAAAACAAAAAAAAAACACATTTTAATTTAAATTTCATTTATCACCTGTTAAAGTTCCCATTGCGGCAGGGGCTTTCCCCTCAAGGCTTACATATATGGCGTGCAATGAACAAGCTGTAAATATAATTTGTTCAAATATTTAACTATACACAATAATAATACTATAATGTTTGTAAGCAATTGTACGCACATCTTTTCTAAAATTACCCATGAGTTTTATGATCCGAAATGGGAACATTTTCATAATTAGAATATTGTTTAGAAATATTGGAGTAATCTCCCTTTTCATCGTCAGTTATCTCGTACTGGCCATCTTCCTGTGTTTGTTCTTCCTGGACAGATAAATCGCCATTATGAGCTAGTCCGGACTCTACAATGGTCCCATGCTTTGCGTCACCAATATGGTTGTAATCGTCATCATTTACCACAGGTTTATTTACATTACCAAGATGATGGTAGTTATCGTCAACCTTCTGGTTATGCTCCCTATATGGTTGTAGTGATTTGGAATTTCTGTCTTCTTGATTTCACCTAGATGGTTATAATCTGTCTTTGGAATCTCGTCCTTGCTACCATGAAGGTGGTTATAGTCAACATCAGGTTTGTCAACCTTCGACCCACCAATATGGTTGTATTTGGCATTGTGGCGTTCATCTGAATTGTGTGTCTCATTATTCGCCATACCAAGATGATTATATCCTCCCCCTGATTGATCATCGACGCGCAGTCTGTTGTTATTACTATATAAATGGTTGTAATCACTCATCATTTGCCCCGGGTGGTTGTACGTGTTACCAGTTGTCATCGAGTTATCGTTCTTGATATTATGTAAATGATTGTATTCATCCAATTTAATCACATTAACAGATGGAGAATTATTGTTCTTGAAAACAACATTATTGTAAACCACACTAGGTGCTTCGTATACTGGATTGGAGACTCTCGAGTTACCCTTGAGCCGACTGTCAATAAAAGACCCAATTGTTTTTCTAAAATGAAAGAGCGAAAATTATAACAGATTTGTCGGTCAGATGTGAAAAATAATTTCTACAGAAACACCAAGAACAATACCAGCATCCACTGATGATACATATCTGATAAAATCAATTAATTGAACAAATGCCAAATGCAGTGGACGTAATGGAAAATGGGAAATCTACCATTGTTACATTGCTATTTTTGGCATCGATAAATGGATACACGTGGGTATGCAATAGGAATGTTTTTAGACTGATTTGCATTCAATTGTTTCTGTTTTTACTTCAATTTCTAATCAGTTATGTTCGGCGAAATACTCCAGAAGTTTCAATCGAATGGCAATCTTTAGCGCTTGGGCCTGGTTATTCCTGTTTATATAAGCAGTATTCTCCTGTTGGATATGTTTAGACTCGTTCATCTAGTAACGTCATTACAAATCTGTGTGCTAATTTTAAATTTTGTCTTAAATATTGGATATTAGAATTCCATTTTGTCCCGATAAGAATGTTGATTTAAATAAACCAATAAGCAGTGTTTGTAATGCCGAGTACTGTGAGTGATATTGAATTTAATCCTTGCCCCCTTTTATTTAAAACCGTCTTAAATTTCGAAAATACCTTCTTTGGAAAAGACAAGTAATTACGCGATTTTAATCAAAGTATTAAATCCACTGAAGTCATGTCGCCCATATTCGACGGTTATCATTGAGCAGTGAAATTTCTGTTGACGATTTTATAAATATAAAATTCCTTAGACTGCAGCCTTGGCACATCAAATTATTTTAAATGTTTGAGCAACCCATATAGTGTTAGTAATTCTAGAAGTATAAAACTATTATCGTTACCTTTTATTTAAAACAACAAGAACAATAATTAATAGGACCAGAAGAATACATCCCACGACGCTTCCAATAATAACAGTCGTATCTATAAAATATATCAGTATAATTACAACATACATCAACGCCGAACATTTGTCTTAAAGATAGTTGGAGAATAAACGTCATTTTCCAACGCCTTGTAAGATAATAATAATAAGGGTTCTTATAAAGCGCTAGACTCCAAACAGTATTGTTTGCTCAAAGCGCTAACAATGTTTACAGGAAACAATTATAAATATGAACACTGAAACAAGTAAGTTTTGAGATTTTGTTTAAAGATGCTTAAGATATACAGGAGCCTGTCGATGATGCTGCCTAATGACAAAATTAAGAACCGCATATTTGGGTGTGCATTGCACTAAACACATGTCTAAAAATAAGGAATAACAATTTATATTTTGAATTATGACAGTGGGGGACCCAGTTAGTTTCTAGGAAGCAGCGTAGAATCGTTTACAAATTTGTTCACGTTGGTCAACTTTCGGGTTGTCAAAAGGTTGATCTAAATAAACATTTACTCCGACAAGACACAAGATTAAAACACGAGTTGATGCTAGTCCTAATCGGAGTACTCTTAACACTCCTGGGGGCACGGGGCTAGTGGTCTAGAGTGCCGGGCTTCGACATCTAGCTGGTCGGTCACCTCTGGCTTGCGGCTGTGGTTTCGAGCCCTGGTGTGAGCGTATGTGACATGGAGATAGGGGCGCCATCTCAACCTCGTGGGTTTCCTCCTGGAACTCCGGTTTCCTCCCACTGCTAAAGACTCCTACGCACAAGCGAATTATTGAAATAAAATTAAACCATATGTTAGTCCCGAAATGACCTAGTTTGTGTTGAGTGGACGTTAAACCCAATCTCTCTCTCTCTCTCATAACACTCCTCGATGGCATGTTGATCAAACGTTACTGAAGAACAGTGTTGCCCTGCCTGGAGATGTAATAAACCAAATCTGTTTAAATTGCGAAATGTTTCTTTCCAACATTTACCAAAATATTTGAACCGATGATCTTCGGTAATTTAGAAACATATAGTGTTGTGTAGACAAGGCACTGTTTCATTATTTTAGAATACCTTATACCACACAAGTGTAATCATATCGAACTATATATTAGAAACCATAACATAGTTATAATGGGGAAACAATCACTAGTTTATTCCAACAAGCACGACGTTTCGACAAGTATCCTCTTGTCGCTATCAAGCACAAATGACAATTTAGTGTGTGTGAAATAGCTTTATTTAACGTTCGCTTCCACCGAAGTGATTAAAATAACAGTAATAGAAATATGTTTATACGTGGCACCCTTTGAAGGGCTTCATAAATGTTAATAAAGAGAGAGAGAGTGAGAGAGAGAAATGGGGTTTAACGCCCACTCGACACAAACTAGGTCATTTTGGGACTAACATATGGTTTCATATACGCTCACACCCGGGCTCGAAACCACAGCCGTAAGCCAGAGGTACTATTAATAAACCTCTACTCATGCAGTATTAGAGTTGTTTGTTGTTTTTGTTACATATCCTTTTCTATTACTGTTATTTTAATCCATGTAGATGGTTTCTTATTAATTTCATATATATTGACCT
Organism: Patella caerulea; assembly: GCA_036850965.1. Classification (NCBI taxonomy): domain Eukaryota; kingdom Metazoa; phylum Mollusca; class Gastropoda; family Patellidae; genus Patella; species Patella caerulea. Next base: position 30,383,976 of record JAZGQO010000015.1, on the reverse strand, counting down.
CAAATTTACTAAATTGCCATTTGTGGTTGATAACGATAAGAGGGTACTTGTTGAAACGTCGTGCGTTTAGAATAACTAGTGAATGTTTCCCATAAAAACTGTGTTCGGTTAATATGTTTCCCGATCGCCAAGTGCCACTAAAAGATTATATATATTAGAAAAGGGGCAATTGGATATGGAAATTCATAAATTACCTGCTGGATCTTGATTATGAATTATAGCATTATGTATTCCAATAGTAGTGTTTTGTTCTATTGTAGTAGTAGTTGTCCAGGTTGACAATGCAGTTGTGACTAAAGCAATTAAATAAAACAAAGTACGAACAATCCAAATCATTAGACAGAATTCGAAGTCCTACAAAACGTTATAAGCAAAATGGTGTAATCAGCAAATGGACTGCTCCCCGTGTACAAAATACACGACAAACAGTGATAAAAGGTGTCCGGAAGAGTAAGCTTACCCTGCTTGGCGCCACACCCGCCATTGCTGCATCCAAACTGTTGGACGAAATGTCTGTAAAATAGCGTGATTAGCCAATGAACTGTCGGTGTGCAAAATTTTTAATACAGATTAAGGATAAGCTAGGAAAGTGTTCAAACAAACATACTTCTAGTGCTTCACATAATTCATTGATGTAAACCTTGTAATTGACACAAGAAAGTACAATCAATTTGCGTCATCTGAAAAATTTAATGTTATTGGTACCTTATTCTAATGTATATAATATTTAACAAAGCTGGGGCCTCTTTCACGAAATTTTAACTAAGATACAATCCAAATTTTAGTAATTTGATTGGATAATATTTCCTTGATTTTAGTGCTTAGCCAATCAAAATTGAAGAATCTACTAAAATTTGGATTTTATCTTTAGTTAAAATTTCGTGAAGCTGGCCCCTGTACATTACCTGTCACACATACATACTTGATGTCGAAGTATTGATAAAGATGATAAGTTTTATTGTATGGTTCTCCAAGGAACTCTTGGAATACTCTTTGGCAAACTTGCATATGTGGCTTAGGTGTTTGAAAGTTGCATTTCGCCGTCCCATTACATATATTCATAAGATTCGATTCGACTGTTGGACTGAAGTCAAGACGACAGTTGCAATATTTAGAGCTATCATAATTACAATAGCTATTGCACCACCCAAACGTGAAACTATAATATCCAGAAATAATATAAATCTGTTCTTCTCCTTTACAATATAGGAAGTGCTCAAAACCTTCATCGACTCTTGGTGGACTACAATAGGACATCGACATTTCTGTTAAAAGAGATTTACAACTTGGTTATAGTTTGTGTTTAAAAGGATTTTAAATAATTCCACCAAATATGGGATTGGTTCCGCTGGAAATTGAGAGCCGATAATACATCTTTGGTCTTCTTAAAATATAGGCCGTTTTGTTTAATATTTAAAAAATACATATGGCAGCATATTCAACCTTGACTTAACGTATAAAACGCCCTTAGCCTTACGCTTGCAATCCAATTTTAGAATAGTTGTTAGATAATTCAGACCACCCACCCTTCCGCCCCTCAAACCCACAGCAACTTACTATCTGACATCCTTAACTGTTTTTTTCTTTCTAAAATGAGAATTAACGATCTCTTTAGATTGATGCCAGATTTTTTTTAACTGCATGAGGATCCTCATTTTACTTGAGACATCGAGTTTCGAAAGGAAATGAAATGGGGTTGAACATCATGCTTGTCTACACATCCCGGGCTTATGATGACGGCCATGCTCCATACCGTGTGCTTTGAGGGAAATTTTGCCTACTTTATTTAGAATTACACCTGTCAAGGGTTAGGGGGTGGGGGTGTAGGGATGGCCTAGTTGTCTAGAGTGCCGCGCTTCGCCCTCGAACTGGCCGGTCACCTCTGGCTTTCGGCTGTGGTTTCGAGCCCTGGTGTGAGCGTATGTGGCATGGAGATAGGAGCGCCTTCTCAACCTCGTGCGTTTCCTCCGGGCACTCCGGTCTCCTCCCACTGCCAAAGACCCCTACGCGCAAGCGAATTATTCAAAGAAAAAATTAAAATCCATATGTTAGCCCTGAGATGACCTAGTTTGTGTCGAGTGGACGTTAAACCCCATTTCCCCCCCTCTTCTGCATGCACATTTGTGTTGATGTTTTGGTCTAAAATGGACGACGGGGAGTTGAGTTAACATTTTCTGGCAGATTTTGGTAAATATTCATGATTTATAACAACACACAGTGTTCCGGAGTTAACTGATCATTGAAGTTTTATACACGGCGAGGTACAGGATATTATCACAAAATGTTTTGACATACATAATCCTATATATTTCATTTGTATATTGTAGCTTATATTATTAAATATCTGTGCTCTCCATAACCCATGTATTATTCAATATAAATAGTATTTATATTAACAAACCTGTAGCCCTTGGTAGCAGAAGAAGCACAGCAAATATAGTTTTCATATTCCGTGATCCGGCACCGCACCAACTTCAGTTTATATATTACTTACCACAATATTAATAATATTGGCTGGAATTTATAGCCTACAACTGTAAGCATTTCTTTTCTTAATGCAAACTGAAAGGGAACACGTGACTTTAAATCTATGCTATTATGTGCTGTTCATGTATAACGACCTGCTTTTATACTTTTGAGTCACACAAGTTGTTATCAACCCGGACGTGAATAACATATTATAGTATATACAGCTGACGTAATGTTAAAGTAACAATGTTATTATTTATTTATTAAAACATAATATATTATGTTCATCTTATAACCCCCAACATTTCTCAAATACAAGTTTTGGAAACTCTTAATTTTTAATTTGTTTACTACAAATATAACTTTTTTATACGGTAATTGACGTTATCGAGTGATAAACAATGGGTGTTATTCAAGAAAATTACAAAGTACGAGGGGAAGTCAACAATTTCATAGAAGTGGATATAAAACAGAAGCGAACGATTGTGATATCGATTTTAGTTTTCAGTATAAACTCCCTGTACCTCGATACACTTTGCTCATTTGTCTTTGAGACTGTCTATAGCTTGCAGTGGGAGTCTTCTGACTGGCCCCACAGTTGCCTTGAGTTGGCCATCATCGTCAAATCTTGTACCACGCAAACGTGATTTCAATAGAAATATAAGTCGATAGGGCCCTCTCTGGGCCGTGGGGGGGGGGGGGGTAAGATGCTCAAAGCTACATTGTTGAAGTGCAGCCTGTGCAATATCGCTCTTGGCGGTGGGTTATAGCCTATGTCTATAAGGATCAAATCCATTGAATCCTAGAAAATGGTCGCCGTGATCTTACCAGTAGAGGGCTGAGTTCTGAAATTCTTGGGCACAGGAGAGTGCTTATAGGATTTGCACTGTTGAAATATTTTGAACCGTTACTTACTCCATGTCCCCAGATTCTGTACACTATTATAGAATAGGATATACCCCCCCCCCCCACTAGAATGTTCTGCAGTTGGCTAAGGGTATACTTCGACCGACATCCGATTAATGCCGCTGTTAAACATAACATAACGAGGCTTCTGGCAACAGACTTTCTCTCCTTTACAGATAACTCGATATACGTTCAGAGCTTTGAACAACCGGGCTGATATCACAAACTGCAATATTTAAAAACAAAATAAATGTAACGGAGCTTAACGTCCTACAATTCTACTCCTACTGGGCCAATGAATAATAATGTATATAATTTTACAATATATGAAATAAACAAACTATAATTTCAATATATTAAGATACAAACAAATGCACGTTATCAGTTATTAAAATGAAATAAACATATACAACATAAACAAAGTGTAACTAAAACATATTAATATACAAACATATATTATCAAAATAAACAAACTATTATTATAATAAAAAAAATAAAACATGCTACTAATTATCAAATAAACAAAATAGAATAAAAAGATTAATTACTTGTATAAACAATAGATTATGTTAAAATAATGAAGCATCTTAAAAGTTGAATTTCATTTAGCACCTGTTGTGGGTGACATTGCGACAGGAGCTTTCACTTGTGGGTCGCACCTTGTAGGCATGCTATGAACAAACAACAAACAAATTTTAACTACCCTAAAATAATACACAATATTAATACTATAAAGTTTGTGAGCAATTGTAGGAACATATGTTCTGAAATTATCCACGAGTTTTATGATCCGAAATGGGAACATTTTCATAATTAGAATATTGTTTAGAAATATTGGAGTAATCTCCCCGTTCATCGTCAATTATCTCGTATTGAACATCGTCCTGTGTTTGTTCTTCCTGGACAGGTAAATCGCCAGTGTGAGCTAGTTCGGACTCTACAATGGTCCCATGCTTTGTGTCACCAATATGGTTGTGTTTATTTACATTACCAAGATGATGGTAGTTATCGACAACCTTCTCATTAGTTACGCCCATTATATGGTTGTAGTCACTTTGAATATCTGTCTTCTTGATTTCACCTATGTGGTTATAATCAGTCTTTGGAATCTCGTCCTTGCTACCATGAAGGTGGTTATAGTCAGCATCAGGTTTGTCAATCTTAGACCCACCAATATGGTTGTAGTTGGCATTGTGGCGTTCTTCTGAACTGTGTCTCGCATTATTCGCCATACCAAGATGATTATAGGCCCCATCCGAATGCTCATTGACATGAATACTGTTGTTATTGGCAGGTAAATGATTGTAATCACACATCATTTGCCCCAGGTGGTTGTTATTGGCATGTAAATGGTTGTAATCCCCCATCATTTGCCCCAGGTGGTTGTACGTGTTCCCGCTTTTCATCGAGTTATCGTTCTTGATATCATGTAAATGATTATAATCATCAGGTTTAACCACATTAACAGATGGAGAATTATCGTTCTTGAAAATAACATTATTGTAACCGTCGCTAGGTGCTTCGTATACTGGATTGGTGACTCTTGGACTGCCTTTGAAGTGACTGTCAATGAAAGTCTGCATTGTTTTTCTACAAAGAAATAAAGCGAATCTGTAAACAATCTGTTGAATCAGATGCGTAAATAAAATAAATTTCGATACAATATTAAAGAATAATACTGATTATACATAATTGATCAAATTAGCTATATCTTTCATATGTCTGATCTGTAAACACGAGTGGTGACAAACATTGTTGCAAACAACTGATATAGAATGGTGGGCACAACGATTTATTATATAGGAGCATATCAGATTGAGACTGAATATCCACAAGACAAACTGACTGCCACAATAATGGTTATGTTGATGAAGTCTGTGCTTAGATTCTGAAAGACAGTCAATTCTGATAAAAAAAAATAATAATTCGTAACTGTTCTATTTGCAGCAACGCAACTTGTCCTCTGACGCCAGAATTTGATGGTATATGTTTATTTCATTTGTTGTCCGACATATTAAATTCGCTTTCGAATCATGTATAGAACGCGTGGATACTTAGGGTTTGTATCAATTTCAGAGGATCATAGCTACAGTAATATATACAAATTACAAATAACCGTGTCCTTTGTCATTGTCATTTAAACCTAATCTATGTTTTATCAGGCACGTGGGTTTCTGAAAAGAGCTTTGTGAACTGATTAAACATAAGGTGCCTCACCAAAATGGAAAAGGACGGTTATGATTTGATTCTATAATTTTTCAGGGGCATATTCAGTCTTTGACCAATAGAAGAACAAAAATGTTATCCTTACCGTTTTAATAAGACGACTACAGCAATAATAACTAACATGACCAGCAGAATACATCCCACGACGCTTCCAGCAATAACAGCCGTATCTACTGTAATACATATATCAGGATAATCAGTATCTATTATAAATAATGTGGCGGTGTATTACACTATGGAATATGAAAAACAAAGCAAAAACTGGGAGAGCGAGAGAGAAATGGGGTTTAACGTCCACTCGTACAAACTAGGTCATTTTGGGACTAACATGGTTCAATTTTATTTCAATAATTCGCTTTCGCGTAGGGGTCTTTAGCAGTGGGAGGAAACCGGAGTGCCCGGAGGAAACCCACGAGGTTGAGAAGGCCACCTATCTCCATGCCACATACGCTCACACCAGGGGTCGAAACCACAGCCGCAAGCCAGGGGTGACCGGCCAGCTAGAGGTCGAAGCGTGGTACTCTAGACCACTAGGCCATCCCAACCCAGCAACCCCAAAACTACCTTGTACAAGCATGATATATGTATCAGCTTGGTTTGCAGAGTGATTATAATTACCTTTTCCATATATTTCATATTCAGTTGGGTTTACAGGACGATTATCTTTTACATAGATTCCATATTTCAGACATATTTGTCAAATGGAATATGCATAAAGCTAACATATATACAGTCTGGCAAATAATAGAACATGCCCATTTGTACATGAATGTCAATAATATGTACATTGTTTATTGTAAAATAAGGTGTGTTTCCTTCACCATCACCTTGTCGTTTTAATGGGATTCCCAATAGATGTAACGTGTATGCTGCGCCACGAGGCAGTACCATTTTTTTTTCATTGGAATTTCAACATTTGGAATTTCAACATAGATTTACCTCGTGTATTCTTGCTTAAAGGCATGGACATGGTATTTAAGATTATTTCTGTTCTTTCAGTTCTATCTTCAGACGTATATGATTCCGTGGGTTTTGCAGGTTTGGAATAGTGTTGTTCAGTGGACTGGATTGTACTTTTATCCGTATGTATCAGGCGTGTTACTTGTTCACTTGTGGTGGGTAATGTAGTCGTGACTGAAAATTGTTTGAATACAGGTTCCTTATGGTTATTAATTAAATTAATTAAAGTGGTTCATTTTCTTTAAATGTGTTCACAGCTCGAAACGGACCTACCAAGATGAGCCCAAGACAGTGGGACGTTAAAACCCTTTTTAATTTCGTAATGGACCTGCCCATGAGGTCACAACACTTATGTAGTATAAAGTTATATATTTCACTTTAGCTATCAAACACTATTTATACATGTAGTGTATAATATGATATTTATATAATGTATGAAGTTAGGACTTTACCTTCCAAGCAATCATAATAGATGTAGGGATATTTATAATTATCATACTATTTATTGTATGTGCTAATCCTTATGTTATATCAATACAACGACCCGTAAGATTCGATGCGACCGGGCATCCCCCTTAAGAAAACAATCATTAAAATCATAATTATACGCGCAGTCGCTGCTGAACTCATCGTGCGAATACTTAAAGCCATAGCAAGCCAACAAATATAAATCCCTTTATCGTCGTCACGGCAAGAAATATGTATTCGGGGCAATTTTATAATATAAAACCATGGACATAGATATTATTTAAGATTACTTCTATTCTTTCAGAGTTATCTTCTGGCAAATAGGGTTCTGTGATTTTTCTCAGGTTTAGAACTGTCTTGTTTGTAAGACAATTGTGACTGAAAACCATATGAATACAGATTAAGGTTGTGGTAAGCTCTTAATGATCTGTTTACAAAGGCACTTACACATTATTTATTGTTATCAGTGTAAAATTATTCTGATTCATTTAATATAACAAATGTTTTAGTTACCTGCCAAACATTCATACTGTATGTATGAGTATGTATAATAATTATATGTATCGTAATAGTATTCATTATAACCAAAGTATCTTTTTCTGCCATAGTAATCGATTTCTATGTAGCAAGATTTGAAATCCGGAGTTGGCGTTTCAAAGTTACACGTCTTCGTCCCATTACACGAATAAACAAGATTCGAATGGTCTGTGGCATCTAATTCAAGAAGACAGTCATCGGAATCATAATCATCCTTAAAACAGCAATAGTTGGAAGAAACATAATAATGTTTGAAGCCATAGTAACCAGAGATTATATGAATCCGTTTATCTTCGTCATCACAAGATAATTTGTGCTCCGTACACCCCGTAGATCTTTGCCTTTTACATGCATAACTTTTCAATCCTGTTAAAGTAAGATTTAAACAGTTATTCACGACCTGTCAGATAAAGAACAAAAAATGATGGTCCGTTCACTGGCTAATATCTATTTTGAATTACTCCTCAAAATACAGAGACGTAAACAACGTATATCAACTCAAACAAATACAAATTCACGATTGCTATTTTCCATGATTGAAATATATGAAGAGTACAGGGGAAGAGCGATCCAACTCACATTTTAGTCTTTTCACATAAACCCCCAAACAGACTTGAATCGACGCGAACACAATAACGAGGCGGTTTAATTACAACTAATTACCAGTGCAACTGGCTTCAACTTTTCAGGTAAATTGAGGTTAGATAAAGGGTACAATGGACTTGCATTTGTCCGAGAGGCTATTTCAGAAGGGCCTTGGTTCGATGTGACTTATTGTTTTTACCCGAAATTGATTGTTCCGCAGAAAGCTTTTACAATTTGCTACCAGGTGACGCCATTAACTGGGGTTCGTTGAAAAGTGACTTACTTCGTTCTTCACCTGGACTATTATTGACTCATAATTGAATAGTTCTTCTATCCTCTTTGTCTTTATTAAAGATACTTTCCCAGAAAAGTCTTTACTGGGTGGTTATTTCCAATACAAGTATACCAAATGTGGTAAGTATGAACACCCAATCTTATTAGAAAAATACTGGTTTACCTGGAAAACGCCCATGGGGCAAACACTGGGCAAAATGTCAGGGAATTATTGTCAACCTGACGGTTATCTGCCAGCTTATTGTGTACCATCGTCAGTGAGGGAGCGGTTGTTACTAGACGGTTTTGGGAACATTGAGGGGTGTCAACGTACAAGACTCTGCAATTAAACGGCGGGGAAAGAAGTTGACAAAAATAATTAACTATTTACTTAGGCCTCAATATGTATGATACATGTACCGTAACTAATAATAAATACATTCTGAAAAATGGACCCCCCCCACAATGAAGCTAAGTTGACAGACATTGCGTCTAACAACAGCTTACTTATAGCTATAGGTATCCCCGGCGAATACACAGTTTTGGGACTGAATTGATATGTTTACTTTGGTTATGTCAAATATAGTTTGTACGCAGGAATGTATCTTTAATGGAGAATTCTACCGCAAAAATAACGTTAATATTATAATATTTTTGGCCCTGCGAAATATAAATATCAGTATTAACAAACCTGTGGTCATAGGTATGAGAAGAAACACAGCAAGTATGGTCTTCATATTTCTTGATTCTGCAACAAATTCAGTTTATATATTACATAGCACAATATTATTAATAATAACTAGTAGGTACAGCTTGTAACACATAACAATAAACAAACTATTTTTTTTTTTATTCAAACAGAAAGGGGTCACGTGACTTTAAATATATAGGTATGTTATTGTGACATGTTAGTGTATAACGACCTGTTTTGTTATACTAGTAGTTTGAGTTACAAGTCTATTTACCAGGATGTAAATTACACATTATAGAATAGACAGATGACGTAGAGTTAAACTTAAAGTAGCTAAGTCTCTAACTAAATATCATCCAAAATCTTCAACATTGAAATAAGCGAATTATTTATCAAATTAAATCAACATTGATGTTGTGATCTCATCCGGAAAATGATTGGCGTCTGATATCCAATATTTAAGACAAAATAAACATTTTACCATTGGTACACGAATCGTGTACCATAATGCGTTTCAGTCTCAGCTCTAGCAAGAGACTCGGGAACGGGGCTAGAAACATTGCACCAAATCAAACTGCGTATATAGACTGAAATAATCAGACGCTAGAAATTTGTATTCGATTGAGACTGCATGCTTATTTCGCCGAACATAACTGATTTGAAATTATATAGTAAAAACCGAAACCAAACATTCATATGCGTTGCGACCATCTTGTGTCAATTTGGAGGTCCAAAAAGTTAGTGATTTAGCTCCTTTAAAGTAGCAATATTGTTATTAATTTATTAAAACATAATATATGCATCTCGAATTCATAAAGTGGTTGCCTACCAAAGAAACGTTTATTTATAGTAGAAGACCTTATCGGGTGATGCACAATAGACATTGTTCAAGAATATTACAAAGTAGAAGAGAAAATGTTGGAACATATAAATTAACTATGCAACAATTACTATGATTCTAGACCGATTAATTAAAAACAAATTATTCTGGCATGAATTGACGTATCGTTGCTTTAATATACATATTGTTGGTATTAATGGTCCCCATTCGGTTATTTCACGTGGTGTGGTTTTTTTCAAGATTGCCAAAATAGCTTTTCAAGATATTAATCTATACCCCCCCCCCCCCCGCCTATCATTAGGCTTGGATTGATTTGTCTGTGTGTAATCAGTTGCTTTGAATTAACTCTGCTATTATAACAGATTAAAAGCGGTGCCTCACATTACAAGTTATTCGGATTGAATTCAGAATTAAAAGCGCCACACTGAATACGCCGTGAAGTTCATTCATATCCAAGATGGCTGCGCCAGACATTCATATTGGTGGTCTTCTGCTGCTTATGTTACATTTCCTAAGGCAAACAACGCTACATCAGCGATGCCAGGTCTTACGTATTCGACACTTCGGCCGAGCATGATTTCGTTGAGGATGATTACTCTTTTGGTAGCGTTTACAATGCATTAACTCGTATGTACACGTATTTCACGAAGATACCTTTCATAATTGAAATGTAATGAAATGGGGTTTAACTGCCTACTGTTCTGGTCCGACTGGTCCTACGCTTTATCGAACTCCAACTCAAGGGATTTTTTTTTACTTGCACGTCATTGTGTACACAGGAACTCTCTGCCTCTCGTCCCATCCGAACGACTAGACAGCTGTCCTTATCAGGCCCTCCGCACTGCAACACTGGCATGGGGAAACAAAGCCGCAGAATCACGATAAACGCTTTCGGTGAATAACAGGAGCGAACACTCGACCACCAGACTAGGGAGCCAGCTTTTTACTTACTGAACCACCGTGGTCCCCATTTCCCATTGCACTAAGTAATACATTTGGTGAAAAAGGTGATGGATGAAGAAGCTAATTGATTTTAAACGATTTACGATAATTAAATGTTAGTAAAAGGCAGAATTTAGTGAGTTGTAAATGTTTGCATTACTGACAAAATTAAAAGTATGCCACAACCCTTGTTGGCTGTTCGGAGGACTTAGCTGCTGAGGGCGTATGTTTCGTTGCCTGACAACCTATCTTTTAGCAGCTTATGTTACCTGCAGGTATGTAGGCTACACCTCAAATGATTTCCGTTTGTAACACCAACTTTTGTTTATTTGCAAAATATTGGCTCGGCCCGTGCCGTAATCCCCGTCGCCGTTGGGTGAAATGTCATCTTCGGAATTATTGTCACGAAATTATTAGCGAACTTTGGCAAGAAAGCGATTAACGAGAGCACCTACGCATGTTACGGGCTACGTTCGAGATAATTTTCAATTTGTTGAGACCAGCCATTGCAAAACAAGATGCAAGACTCCGGAGGCCAGTGCCTTACCACGAGCGACTGGCTGTAACATTTTGGAAACTGGCAACAGTACAAGACACTGGGACAGAAATTTTAACTTGGGCGGTCAACAGTTTGATCTGAATCAACCATGTCAAACTCAAATCTGGAATGCGAATAACCCTTTCGAAATAATTGTTCAGGGCTGAATTCGGAAAAATATACGGATTCGTTGATTCAGATTCATTTCGATTTTTTATCGGATTGAGTGTGACGCCAAAGTCTGGAATAAGACTTTATTCTGAATTCAATTCAGATTGAATCCCCTAGTGTGAACGCAGCTTAACTCATTCGTATCCGAATTGCTTCTTATTCGGCATATTTTCCACCTGCTTATCCACGAATTATCGGAACTCATTCGTAAACTATTCGTAACTGCTTCGTAGCCGATTCATATTCTCAACCATCTTTTTATATTTTTTTGCCGAATCGCCACAAATTTCGATCCGGCACTATTCGAAGCGATACGTAGCCCACTTGATGGCTAGACATGTAGCAATATGGTTGTTGTATAAAGACTATTCGATACACTAGATTAGTACACTCGATGTGGCTCTTCGGCAGTTTCTTAATAATCTCCGAGTACGAGGAATATTCTCGGGTTTCACTCATAGCCCTTTTCATAAGACTTCATATCATTATAGCTTCTTTAACTTCTAATGTATCTCATCCAAACATTATAAAATAAACACTCCACAAATCATTATCAAAGGACATAAGTTTCCAACCCTGTGTACTGAATATGTTCAATAGCATTTCGTTTTAATGTTTTAGACCATACTCAACTGTCGATGCCATCTAATGCGAGTCCAATTTTCAACAGATTTGAATCCGATCTGCGGACCAACGGCTGTTGATGATTAACTGTAAAAATGGATAACCGAGAATTAACAAAGGCGATATTTATGTTATTCCCAAACTGACCTAGTTAGTTTGTGTCGAGTGGACGTTAAACTGCATTCCTCTCTCTCTCTCTCTCTCTCTCTCTCTCTCTCTCTCTCTTCCGTTTCCTGTCCCAACTGCGTTGCGTTGGCAGATCGGAAACTTAATTCGTTAAACTATCCTAGTTCGTTTATTTTTTGTATAAATTTACCTTAATGTAATAATATGTACTTACATTGTTAGTTGCATGTCCTGTCTGATAAGAGTTACGGTGTGTGAATATCTACAACCATAAATATCAAATTTATCTGAACTTCCTTGTGTTATCAACGCTTTAAAAAGATATAACTTAAAAATATACTTCGACGTAGTTATACATTTGAAAATGCAAACTGGGATATTTTATTTAAAGTAACATTTCATCATTTGCATTTTTCGCTAAAAGATAAACAACGTAATGAAAAATAAACTCGGCTTGGATTTAGTCGGATTTTAAAAAAAAGGCCTATTATTTTCTGTTCGCCAACATCAAAAGGGAGACCATCTTATTACATAGCAGATGAAATTCCGATGAAATTTCAATTCAACATGATTATAAATAAATAAATAGGTGTTAAATATAGATTTTATGCAACATAGTCGGTATAAATCATATATCATTATTCGACAATATCCACAGCTAAGAATTGCTGGTCTTTATAAGACAATCTAGAAAATAGAACAATTAGTAGACTGTGCCGAAAATAAAGTCAAAATGTTCGAAATTAAATTATTGTATACATATACTATGTTTTCTGCTTTAATAAACTAACAATTCATTAATATGATGGGTTATTTTCTTCTAATCATCAATGGTCTAAATGACGAAAATGGGGGGGGGGGGCTAACGTGTCGTTGAATCGAGCTATCTGAGCAATTTGATTAAAATACAGGTTTTTTATACTTTGATGGCCAGCACTACATGGAGACATGACAAGTTATTGTGGGGATTCGTGTCAGAGGTCAGACGTTTTTGACCCTTTGACCGGATATTGATTAATCAATCAGCGTTGACGGTTCTAGTAACAGACCGCTTTATTGGCTAATCCCTCACATCACACAAAACACGTCAATGATAACAACTCGTCCAGATCCTAGTGTAGCAAAGACAAGTAAAACGAAAAATCGAACTTTAAAAACGATACAAAATAGGATCAGTGTTTATATTGCGTGGGCGATGTCACTAGCAAACTTCCCGTAATGGTTGACTTAAAAGGACATTAGGTAAAATTAGATAAAGAGCGTTTAGTGCTCGCTATTATACAATCACTGATAAACATAACATCGACGAGACTTAATGAGTACGGCATATTAACTTTTTTACTCCGACAAATTAAATTCTCAAACATTTTTTTGAAGTGTAAGAAAAATAAATAAAGACGTTTGAAGTATAATTTGTAGTTAAAATATTTCCTATTTAGTGTAAATGGGTATTAAAATGAGTAAAATGCATCATTTAGGTGTTATGTAAATAATGCACGAGCCTTTGAGCGAATGGCTGACGCCACGTGAAGTCAATGCACCTGTTGTGGACAGTAATCTGTGACAGAGATAATTCGTAAGTAATTTTCTGTGAAACAGATTGGCTATTATAGTGAAACATTATATAGATGATTAAAACCGATTATGCTGAAAATGACATTCAAATTGCTTCACTCTGAGCTATCCCTGATCGTCATCATTAACGTTGTTACGATTACAAAGTCTCGATTATCCATTTTACGTTAAATCATCCATTACAAAATGTATTCATATCCACCAAATATCGCATGCGAACAATGGCATCGAGAGTTGATTATGGTCTTGATAAGCTAATTAATAATGTAGATAACATTTCACACATAAAGAAAGATCCGCAATGGGTGGATTTAGCTTTTAATTAGTGTATATCAAATGACTAGAAGTTCTAGATGTAATAAAAGATGTAAATGTGGATTGCAAATCCGGTTAAAGGGACAATAGCATTCTTGCTGGCTTGGCAGCTCCAGAAAATAAATAATACCCTTATTCTAAGTACTAGATGTTTAAATGTCCTACCTGTTGTGTAAATTATCCATTACAACCTATTTTACTTGTCCAGAGGGTTCGAAAATATTTTAAAATCCAAGTCACATTTGAAAAGGTTTACGTTAGACTTTTCAAATCAATTGGTTGAATTTTTCCAATTTTTTAAATTAGGTGTGTTAAGATGAAATTTAAATCATCATTTAATTGGAATATTCTAAAATAATACGATTTGTTGACCAGAATGAAGATTGGGACATATTTTTCAGTTACAACAAGAGTGGTATTGGGGCTTTAAATATACCAGAGTGTTACATAACTTCTAGCCGTTCCGATATAACGAAGTCTGACGTCGTGAAATGAAATGAATGAAGTGGGGTTTAACGTCCCACAGATCTGTTCCGAACTGGACTAATGAAGACGGGTTTACGCCATACAGTCCCGAAATGACCTAGTTTGAGTCGAGTGGACGTTAAACCCCATTTCTCTCTTTACGCCATGCAGTGAGGGAAATTTGACATGGACAGTGGTGCTACGGCCCGCTCTTATATCGAATTCCTACTTTCCAGGGATCTTTTTCTGTTTTTCGCCCATCTGAACGACTATAGATCTATCCTTGTCAGACCCTCCGTCGTGCATCACTGACTAGTATCGCACAGTTTATCCGACGTTCAGTTGTTCTGCACTGATAATGAATGAGCACATTGAATTTCAGTGGATGGAAAATGTACGGAAGTGTTTAATAAAAGCTTTTCTACTATCGATTGTAAAGGGTATATAATTTCAACATTCATACAATACCCCAACATATCAATTTTCTTTTTTATAATGTATAGGTTTATCCTTATATATACAGGATAAAAAGTTCTATTCATGTATAATTTAGTTTGACACTGATATATCAATCTAACAAGGGGTGTGCTTTATCGTGATAAAAGGGAGATACGTCAAGGAAACAAATAAACAATCCAAAATTAAAGCTAATGGTTGCACATAGCCCCAATTGAAGGCACGTTTCAAGCAGTGGATTTAAGATGGCCTCCGACAGTACGAAAAATCGCGTTTTTAGCTTATGGTCCAACTAGAGGTCGCTTTGGCTTTTGAGGGGTTTTTATTTTAAAATACATTAATATATATATCACCATTACACGACACTGACAGTTCTTTTGAATTTCGTGAAAATCGAACCGAAACTTTAAGTTAAAAAAAGCGGCTCCTTGTACGCAAATAGTGTAAAAGTATCTATAACAACAGGGAAGTCGTTGTTGTTCTTAGCGTTTAACGTCCGCTTCCATCGAAGGTGATTTCGGAGAAAAGTCTTATTTTTCATTTTTATTATCTTAGCGCACGCGCAGGGGTCTTTGCTGTGGGAGGAAACCTATCTCCATGCCACATACGCTCACACCGGGTATCGAAACCACAGCCGCAAGCCAGAAGTGACCGGCCAGCTAGAGGTCGAAGCGAGGCACTCTAGACCACTAGGCCATTCTAACCCCCCAATTGCCAACCCTCCCTCTTCAGTAGCCCAGCTCGGAGCAGAAGAGTTGGACGTTAAACCCCAGTTTATTTCATTTCGCCCCTTCGGAACCACAGCACACTATACAAGCTAAAATCGACTCAAAATAGAAATTAAGAAATAAATATAATAGCACCCCGGCATATGTACGGCAACTACATACATGTTTTGAGTATGCTTCTTCACACCTCTGGCTTGCGGCTGTGGTTTCGAGCCCTGCTGTAAGCGTATGTGGCATGGAGATAGAGGCGCCTTCTCAACCTCGTGTGTTTCCTCCGAGCACTCCGGTTTCCTCCCACTGCTAAAGACCCCTACGCGCAAGCGAATTATTGAAATAAAGTTAAACCATATGTTAGTCCAGAAATGACCTAGTTTGTGTTGAGTGAACGTTAAACCCCATTTCTCTCTCTCTCTCTCTCTCTCTGCTTCTTCAAGTTCGTGTATCTCAAATTTTTGGTGATCTGCTTCCTGTATAGGTATACGAGTAGTCTCCCTTTGTCCATCAGCATGGTTATCTATTACCAATACGGTTCAAGTCATCGTTTACTAGTACCCCGTTCTGTCTTACTGCCCTCCACCGCCACTCTTATTGTTATCGTAAAGTTGGGTGATGTCATCATTACGTCTAATTATTGCGTCATCAGCATTGAACATGACGTGATATAAATGAAATGAAATGAAATGGGGTTTAACGTCATACTCTTCTGCACCTAACCCGGGCTAATAGAAGACGGGCATATGCCATACAGTGTGCTATGAGGGAAATTTTGCCTGGCCAGCGGCGCTGCGGCCTACACTTATATCGAATTCCAACTGGCAATAGATCTTTTACGGGTACGCCAATGTGTACACGGGACCTCGTTTTTTTCGTCCCATCCGAACGACTAGACACCGGTCCTTGTCAGACCCTCCGTTCTGTATGACTGACTCGGGGAAACCACCCTGGGAAATCGTGATGAACTTTCTCGGCCAATGCAGGGATCGATCACCCGACCTCCAGGCTAGCGAGTCAGCGCCTTACCCACTCAGCCACGTGATACACTGTCGTGATTAAAATTAACGTGGGCACCATGCAGATGGTTATTATACACTTATGCTCATGAGTCATGGATTGAGAATTTGCACGGGAGGTATAACGTAACGTTATTGTGTCGTATATAGGCACCTATACTACGAGCAACATCAGGGTTTTTTCTGAAATAGGTAACGGTTTTTCTTAAATATCAAAGATTCTAGCTACAGATAAATAACATAACATGCTGCCCAAAAATGATGAATATGCACTGTTTTCCACACAATTTAAGTGATAAATAATATTTTTAGTCCTATTTAAAGACAAACAATTAGACGTTACCCCCACACACGCACACACACAGAGGGCACGTAGCCCAAATTAGCGCCCCCAATTTAAGTGACAAATAATATTTTTAGTCTTATTAAAGACAAACAATTCCAAAATAGACAGGAATATACTATCCTTTTTCCTGTTTTTAGTGAACGGGAAACGTAGGATAATTATGTACTTCTCAATGGATAAAATAATTGTTGATTCCGGCATTATATGATTGCGCAATTTTTTTTTTGTTTTTTTGTTATGGATATCACGATTGTAGCTATAGATGTTGAATATACACCAATTTACCACTACAAAATTTATAATGAATAACATAATTCTAATACTTTTGAGTGATAAATAATAGTTTTAAGTCTTGTTAAAAATACAAATAATTCCAAAACAGACGACATACATTACGAATGAAATCCTTTTTCATGTTTCTAGTATATGGGGGCCAGAGTGCCGCGCTTCAACCTCTAGCTGGCTTGCTGCTGTGGTTTCGATCCCTGGTGTGAGCGTATGTGGCATGGAGATAGGGGCGCCTTCTCAACCTCGTGGGTTTTCTTGGGTTCTCCCACTGCTAAAGACCCCTACGCGCAAGCGAATTATTGAAATAAAATTAAACCATATGTTAGTCCCGAAATGACCTAGTTTCTGTCGAGTTTCGGCCTACTCATATCAAATTCAAACTACTAAGAGATCTTGTTTGCCCCATCCGAACGACTAGACCGCTGTCCTTGTGGGGCGCTCCCGTCTTGCATTACTGACAAGGGGATAATCGGAAAGGACTTTCTCGGTCAATGCAGGGATCGAACACCCGACATCCAGGCTAGCGAGCCAGCGTCTTATCCATTTAGCCACCGTTGTCTCTTCATAATAATAACAATGTTAATTACCATAATCATTAATAGAAGACTTTCTACAACACTTCCAGTAATTACTGACGTATCTGAATTAATAATTCAAAATTTAAAAAAAAAAAGTCAATCACCTCTCCTCCCATTGGATATTGTTGAAATGTAAGAATTAAATTATGATCTAAAGTGATTTTAAAGATGCTCGAATGTGGTCCCTAGCATATGTCTTTCCTGATTTATACACCAACAAATTGATTGTCTGATGTCATTTTAAATATGCATTATGCAAGAGGTACATCTGTCTATTGCAGGTCTTTCTTTAGGCCTGAAATGTCAATTAAACGTGCTGTAAGTCATTTTTGATTTAATAGTTGGAGTGGACGATGTGAGCAGGATGTTGTATAAGCTGGTTGTGACCTTGTTAATCTCTGGTGTTGGTCCCAAAATGAACTAGTCTGTGTCGAATGGACGTTAAACACCTCTCTCTCTCTCTCTCCCTCTCTCTCTCTCTCTCTCTCTCTCTTAGGCGACTCAGATGATACTGTACTGGGTAACGAAATATGTAAACAATAAAGAGAAACGAAGACTGAGATTTGACTAATTTGCCAGTTATAATACTATAGTATTTGCCAGCTGTAATACTATAGTATTTACCAATTACAATACTATAATATTGGTAGTAGTGTTTGGATAATCTAGAATTTATAAGAATCTTTGTATGAACAGTCACATAAAGCTGTTGATCCAACTAGCAGTTAATCAGACATTTCGTTCATTAGATTTATGTCTCGTATTCCCGATCGTTGAGTAACACATTAGATCGCTAACCAGGGGGCCCCGTGTTCGTCCATGGTGTTGGCCGACAAATTTCATCAGGATTTTCCGGTGTGGTGAACTTAGGGCCTGACAAGTGACAACGGATTGAACAAACTCGGAGCCCGTGTAAAATAACCCTTAGCAATTGGAATTCGAAAAAAAGAGTTGGCTGTAGTGACGCTGTCCGGGCAAACTTCCCCTCTTAGAACACTTTATGACGTATACATGACTTCATTATAGCCTTGTCGGAGAGAGAAAGAGATTGCGTTTAACGTCCACTCGACACAAACTTGGTCACTTTGGGACTAACACATGCTTCAGTTTTATTCGTTTGAGCGTTGGGGTCTTTAGCAGTGGAAGTATAGCGGAGGGCTCACGTGGACAGGCGACCTTAATCCTGGCACGCACATCCGGGGAAACCACGCCAGTTGACTAGGACAGACCTTATGATACAGCGGGGACGTGGTAACCATTTCATTTCAGTTCATTTCGTGTATACAATGTTTAAAATTTCTGTTTTTAAAGTCCCTACTTTTTGTTTTGTTATTTGAAGGAAATTATCCGTATTATCACAGAAATATCTGTGATTTGAGATAAATAACTCGTATTTTTACCATTAAATCTGTTGTTTTACATGCATTATCTGTTAAAAAAACAATAAAAAATACAGAAAAATCTTGTAAATCTGCTGCCAGAATCTTTCTGTTTTTTTACAGAATTATTTTTGACAGTGTATGTCCAACATCTAGTAAAGCCAGTTACATAAGTGAAAATATTTAACAGGTGCTATATTTGACTTCCGTAATTACCCAACTGTTGGTCACAGATGAGATTAATGACACTTCCACTTACTTTGAGGAACTTAATGTGTTAATGGACTATTTTTGGGTGTAAAAAATAGATTTAGATAATATTTTAGTATTTTCTGATAAAGATGCAGGAAATGTTTTCCAATGATAGATTGCGGAAACAGATATATTTACCAATGCATGTTAATTGATATTATCGCATTATAAATCGAAGTTCCTAATTTTACAAACGTCGTTCATGTTACATCTTATGAAATCAAATCAAGATATGGTTGTATAGAAAGTTATGTAATAATTTCCTTCCAGATTATATCATCGACAGGTTTGTCAAGATCACAAATAAAATGAAATGAAATGGGGTTTAACGTCCTACTGTTCTGTGTCTAACCTAGTCTCACGACGATGGGCATATGCCATGTAGTGTGCTATGAGGAAAATTTTGCCATTTGTCTAGCAGTATTTTAATCATTATCAACTAAATAAAAATTTTACGAAAGAATTTATTTTTCAAAGATGAGTTTCCTCAAATGTTTCGATGACACATAGCACCCCATTAATTCATTCCTGTGGATGCATACTGTTGACTATAATCTTTGTTTTAAGTTTTTCTGCAATTTCATAAAAAAAAACCTTATCGATATTGAAAATATTTGAATTCCAAGTTGTGGATTTATGTCGTTTTCAAGAGACACTGAACTTCCCATTGAGCAATTAGAAGTTACCCCCCCCCCCCCCACACACACACACACACAAACACACACAGGGCACGTAGCCCAAATCAGCGCCCCCCACCCACGAAATTTAAGTGATAAATAATATTTTTAGTCCTATTTAAAGACAAACAATTCCAAAATAAACAGGAATATACTATCCTTTTCCTGCATAACATAATTCTAATACTTTTGAGTGATAAATAATATTTTTAAGTCTTGTTAAAAATACAAACAATTCCAAAACAGGCGACATACATTACGAATGAAATCCTTTTTCATGTTTCTAGTATATGGGGGCCAGAGTGCCGTGCTTCGACCTCTAGCTGGCTCGTCACCTCTGGCTTGCGGCTGTGGTTTCGATCCCTGGTGTGAGCGTATGTGACATGGAGATAGGGGCGCCTTAGACACAGGGCACGTAGCCCAAATTAACGCCCCCATCCAATATTTCGCCGACAATAATGATTTCTTAGGCGTGTTCACATTGGTAAGCAACCCGTAGGCTCTTAGCATGGTCTACCGAAGCCTGACTGTCATCATCACCGTCTGATCCTCTTGTCTTGATACTTTAACTGCTGTGGGGCGTGGTGGTCTGTGGGGTGTGGTAAGTTTACTCTTCCGGACACCTGTTACCACTGTTTGTTGTGTATTTTGTACACGATTAACAGTCCATTTGCTTATTACACTATTTTGCCTATAACGACTTTTATGACTTCGAATTTTGTCTAATGATTCGGATTGTACTTGGTTTTATTTTATTGGTGTACGGGCGACAAAAATGTAGGTGCCTTTTGTGTCTAACATTAGGTGCCTATTGTGCAGTCTTCGCTGTAATTATATGACCAAAATAATAGAATACCTATAGTTCACTTGAAATTTGATACTGCAGCTGTATTGCCCGACCCGAGTTCACCGCGTAAATCATAAGATAGTCTCTAATACCCCGAAGATGATATTAATGGCGGGAGGAAGCGAAGAAAGAAATTTCAGAAAATTCAACGATAAACCTGAGCCACTTCAGTTTGACGCCCATACCCAGGAATGCACTCAGATGCGAGGAGACCACCAAATTTTCAAAATTTTCTCTCCCCACCCCCGCGTCTCGCGGTTTTGACGCTTCGAGGTATTATAATTAGTAGGTAATATTAATTAGTAGAGCAATATCATGAGGATATTCTCTTTTTCAGCCATTCTTCCACTGCAGCACCATCCCGTTTTAACCAGGCTGCACGGATTCTGGTATTCTCTATAACTTGTTGAACCGTTCTCTCGGTACCTTCGACCCACGCTTGGAACTGGACATATCTATCTACAAAATTGTAAAAAACTATATGTGAAAGTATTAAAAAGTA
The DNA here is from genome assembly GCA_036850965.1 of Patella caerulea. Classification (NCBI taxonomy): domain Eukaryota; kingdom Metazoa; phylum Mollusca; class Gastropoda; family Patellidae; genus Patella; species Patella caerulea. The sequence continues at coordinate 30,362,201 of JAZGQO010000015.1, read as the reverse complement.
TCGTACTCCGCTAAATATGGTGTTGAATAGACAATACAAAAATCAAAATGTATGAAAGCATTCTTAATACTCAATTTAATTTATACACATCTGTCGTGTATGAGGGTTTGGTGACCGGATGGATAGCATGTGCGCTGTATCATGAGGTCTGTCATTAAAACAACTGGTGTGGTTTCTATTCCCTGGTTGTACGTGACAAGGAGTAGGGTCCAACCTCGTGGGTTTTCACCGGGTCTTCGGTTCGCCCCCCCCCCCACACACACACACTGTTAAAGATCCTTACGCGCATGCGAAACATTGAAATAAAATTGAATCATCTTTTAGTAACGAAATGACATAGATTTATTCGAGTGGACGTTTAACCCAATTTCTATCTGTGTCTTGATCTGTCATCCATTTCCGATTATACCAATAGAATTGTTACGAACAAAATGTATTTTTTTCTTTGAAATGTGTAATCAGTTGATCTAAACATTCCGCCGAGCCACTTTTAAATTCGTTATTGGAGTCAAAATCGACATATTCGGAACCAGAATCTAAGGGAATAATCTTCAAATCTTAATAGTTAGAATTTACATCTACTCAATGCCATTGCTCCTTGGCCCTTTTGTTCAAAATTGCTCAAATATATCGATGAATTAATAAAAATTTTCTAGCAAACAAAGAGATCCCAACTTCCGCCACTTATAGTGTTGTCCATTTTTAGTAACATCACGCGCTTTAAAAAATCACGTCGCACCTGTACTAAAATATTGACATTACATTTTCTGATTTAAAACGATCCATCTATACGACTCTAGTCGCTTCCGCAGCGAAAGAGTTATAGATTGGCATCAGTCATAGATTTATATTCTAACTCTATATGGCACCAGTTGGTAAGATAGTGGTGGTCTGCATCCTGTTGTTTAGTTTGACAATGGCGTTACCTCCCTTACACACTATTAGATCGTAAATTCTTTTATTATTCCGACATACAAGCAGTGGTGTGGAACACATCCGGCGTATCGACTGCGATATTTCTCTCAGTGGAAGCGGAGGTTCATCTCGACGAAGGGCTTTCAAATATTCAGCACTGTGGGTGTGGACGATGTATCCTCATAATATTTCATAATTATGGTTTGAAGACACATACTAACATTACATTTTTTAGTTCCGAGTATGAACTGAAGTGTAAACTCTATAAACTAAATGCAATCGGTGACTAATGCGCTGGGTCGAGCCCGGGTGTTGGTGGAGACGATGCCTCCTGTATTTCCCGTAGGCCTCCCGCTATCAGATATGACGAAAAACAGATGTATAGTGTGTACACTTGGGCGTGTATATAATATTTGCCCACAGTTTATAGCATGTATGACCTTCGTCGGTATCCCCGATGGTTGTAGCAATTAATTAGCAAGTTAAATCCCCATTTCATTACAACCACATCCTTACATGGATCACAATTCTGTAGAATACAGTTACTGCTTTTTTTTTTTACTGAGCGACGTTTCCACTAGGCTTCTCTCGTCGTTATCAAGCAATGATAATGACTAGAAAAGCCTAGTCGAAACGTCGCCTAGTAAAAAACGCAGTAATTGTATTCCACAGAATTGTGACCTGTATACTCCAGTTCAATTACTAAATGCCAATGAAACAGTTTAACCAAATTATCCTTAAAACAATACTGTCCCATGCTAGCTAGGTGGCCTCAGGGGTTGTTCTTCCCTGCGAGCTAGGTAACTGGTAACCAAGGTCCTTGGCTCGCTTGACCTTAGGAGTTGTTTCCACCGAAAAGAAATTTATAGATCGTTTTCTAATATAGAAGGGGCAGATAACAGCAGAATCGTGCAAATGGTAATACAAGCATCAAATATGGCACACTTGTTCTCCAAAGGATATATATACTGATCAAATCTGCCCGATTGGCAAATTGAAAATCCAAGATGGCGGCCATTTTTCAAGATGGCCACCAAAACGGCCACCCGCAGTTGATGTTTTGCTTAGAAATATTTGTAGTTGTCCGATTTGCAAGATCTAAGTGTCGATTCCTATGTTTTAAAGCCTACTGAACTTAACTTTCCTGTTCAAAATGTACTCAAAGACATATATTCACAGGAAAAGCACTCTGAGACATATCTTTATATATGTGATATACACAATATATACATATCTATTTTAATTTCTATAACAAATTTACTTTAAAAACACGATTGTCTGTCATTGTTCATACGCCGAGACATATTTTTCTCACTTCGCATGTTTATTCGTCAGTTTCATACGTTTGTCGTGTATATCCAATTCCCATTATTAATAAGATCTATATAAAGTATATTGTTATTCATCCTCGGTTACCCAGTGTACTAATTCCGTTCTACTCCACCATACCCTGGGTTAATCCATAGGGTTTCCACGATTTCAAACTATCTGATTGCAGTTAGAGTGTAGGAACCAATCAAAAAACAGTTTACAAACCAGGCCTACGTAGACTCTTTAGCGTCATTTTTTACGTCATAGAACTACATTGTTTACCAACAATATGGCGGCTTTACAAACCAGGCCTACGTAGACTCTTTAGCGTTATTTTTTACGTAATAGAACTACATTGTTTACCAACAATATGGCGGCTTGTTTTATCGATTATGAGAAAGTTTGTTAAAGATTTTATATAAAAGAAATGACAGGCACACAAAAAGATGTTAGGGAAAGTTCTGTCATGAAATCTTAAATGACACTGATTTTTCTACTACGCGGTAGGTATTTTTCTCAATGACATATTTGCAAAGTGTGCAAGAACGGACTGAGGTCACCATGTGTGGGAAATTCTTTGTTGAGAGTTACTGCCCTTCACCTATTACCTTTCCAAGTAACGCTTTATGGGATTGGACGATAAAAATATCATAATCCGCCAGGGCAGATAATTTGAAATCGCGGAAACCCTATGGATTAACCCAGGGTATAGTGGAGTAGAATGGAATGAGTACACTGGGTAACCGAGGATGATTGTTATTCATCATACGTTAATCAGATTGTAAATGTTTTAAAATACTTGTATTTTTAACGTGTGTAAAGGTTGTATTATCTGGGAATCAAGCACGCTTCTAACCGGACAGTATAACTGATTGGCCAGTGTACGCCGGGTTGTCTCTATGGCAGAGTTGACATACCTGCAATTTGATAGTACCGTTCCAATCACTGACGAGTAGCGGTTAATGATGTCTTGCGCTCGTCTCTCGATTAGGATATACCGTGTTCTTATATAGCGGAAAAGGGTTGCGCACACCGATTGTCTGCGATATCACTTCGGTGGTAGCGGACGTAAAATAAAGTCAATGGTTAATTCAATGGAATTTTTATCACTTTTATGCTCAGGAAACAAAATATACCTGTACTCTTTTATTTCAGTATTTGAAAATGAACTTTAGGTAAATTGAAGGAATTTCTGCAAATTACAATAAAAAACAAAACTGGATAATATTTTCCACGTAATTTTTTTTCTTTTTCCAGAAATGTTTACGTTTTTTCACGGATATTTTTGTTACAGTGTACAGTGTGCTATGGGGAAATTTTGGCGCTTATATCACACGGTCTGTCATTGAGTCGAGTGGTGTGGTTTCGTTTTCCCGCTTGTACGTGACAAGGAGTATGATCGCCTGTCCAATTTCGTAGGTTTCTCCGGATACTCCGGTTTCCTACACACAAGCAAAGTATTGAAATAAGTTTGAACCATATTTCAGTCCCGAAATTACCAACTGTGTGTTGATGGGACGTTAAACTCCACACTTCTCTTCGTTTCTTTCTCATATACTAAAATGTCACCTTCATATAAAGTACGACAATTTGGTTTTATCATTGACAAGGCAATGTCCCCAACCCATGTCAACACAAAAGCACACTCGGCAAATCTCTACAGATTTCGGAACCTACACCTAGTCTCGGCTGTATGACAGTAAGTGATATGTAACTACGCCTATTACAAACAAACAAGACACCATGGGCGCAGCCACATTTCACCCGGGACCTTTAAAGTAGTTCCAAGACATATGGACGCAGCCATGTTTCACCCGGGACTTTTAAAGTAGTTCCAATATGGCGGAATTCGTCATACAGCCGAGACTAGATGTAGGTTCCGAAATCTGTCGAGATTTGCCGAGTGCACAAAAACATTCGTCAAATCCCAGCTCGACTATTGAAATTCACTCCTGGCTGGCACAGGTAAATGGGGACAGGAACTCTCTTATTACTATGGCACATGGCAGACCTATAATAATAGAGTCTATCAAACATGTAATTAATATTTTTTTTTTTTAAAAAATACCTTCTGATGTATTTATAAAAGAGAAAGGTAAGACACTTTCTCTTGGCGTTTCTTTTCCGTGAGGTACCTCTGTCACTGTTTACTTCAAAATAGTGAATAAAATTGGGTTACAAAACAAATCAACCACCCAGTTCCTTTCCATATATATTTCTTTCGATAAAAACACCCGTTTCAGATTTTTTGAAAAATGTAAAGTCAATTTATTTGCCATAAATCACTCGAGATTTTTTACGTTTTATCGACATAAGAAGGTATTTTTCTTTTAAATATGAATTACATGTTTGATAGTTAAAATTAAATCATTTATCATCAAATATATGGATAAAATAAGACAAAAACAGAAACTCAAACAATTTGAAAAATAACATAGAATCTATTATAGGCCAGGTGTGCCATAGTCTAATAAGGGCGTTCCTGTCCCCATGTACCTGTGCTGGCTGGCATTCCAGATTTCACCCTCCCAAACCGTCTTCATGTTGTGCAAAATAATTGTCATCTTCTTGAGATCATGTAACACAAACTCTTAAAAATCTTCATTGGCCATTTGAGAAAGCCCGGGCCGACTTTAAAGTAGCTATAAGTCTCTAACTCATTATCATCCAAAAGCTTCGACATTGAAAACATGGATTATTTGTCAATTTAAATCAACATTGGTATTAGTATCTTACCAGGAAATATGGGCTTCTGATATCCAACATTTAAGACAAAATAAACATTTTATCACTGGTACACGAATCGTGTACCACAATGCGTTTCAGCGCCATTTGGAACAAGAGACTCGAAGAACGAGGCTAGACATATCCCACAAGTCATGTCAAACGGGGATGCCATATCTTATCTGGAGAGCATGCGCAATAAATACTAGCGGTGTAGACTAGAATAACCAGATCCTAAAGATTGCCTTTCAATCGAGGCTTATGGCAGTATTTCGCTGAACATAACTGATTTGAAATTAGAATAAAAACAGAAATGATTGAATGTAAATCAGTTTATATACATTCATATTATATTGTTATATGCGTCGCTACACATTTATGTAGTGATGTAGCTCCTTTAAAGTGCTATCAAAAGTGTTTAAAACTTTATTTTCTAATACTGTTCCCTCCTATGAGTACGCGAAACAATTATTAACATTCCAAAAACAAGAAAGGTCAAATCTTAGTTCGTCTACAGATACGATGTTATTCTCTGTGCCTGCTTATAAAAAAAAGCAGATGGCAACTAACAAAAACAATCAGAGAGAGATAGAGTTCACTTTTTGTTCAATTTAAATTTTGTTTAATTGCTACAAACTGTGATGTGATATTTGTAAAGCACTTACATTTACAATGCGACCCTACAAAAGATGGTAAATAATAATAATATATAGGTCATAAATATTTGTTGGACTTTTGTTAAAAACACTCTTGATTCATTATTTCAAACTGTGATATAGGTCACAAATATTTGTTGAACTTGTGTTAAATTTAAATTGGAGTTTGAAATATTTTTGATTCATAAACTACAAACTGTGACAATTGAAAAGGGCTTAGAAAATATTAATGGTCTTAAAGAAGCGCTATAGAGGATTTGAAAATATTGTTTACCAAAAAAAAGGATGAATAACAACAATAATAATATATAGGCCACAAATATTTTTTAATAACATGAACTGATACATATTAATTACTTTAAAATTGGAGAGAGAGAGAAATGGGGTTTAACGTCCACTCGACACAAACTATGTCATGTCGGGACTAACATAGGGTTTAATTTTCTTTTTTCAAAAATTCGTTTCGTTGTAGTGGTCTTTAGCAGTGGGGGGAAACTGGAGGACCCGGAGAAAAAACACGCGCTTGGACGGACTATCATACTCCTTGATACTTATAACCGGGGATTCGAAACCACGCCAGTTGTCGCAATGATACAGCGCGCACATTCCAGACCGTTTCGCGAGTGATGAATTTTGCAACCCAACTTTGTATTAACGCATAGTAAAGGATTCAGCAATGATTGTCTGGTCTCGTGTAATTTGTATAAGTGTGTGACATGTCGCTGCTGTCCGCACAAATGACCCTAATAACGCACCGTATGGCACCCATTGGTCCATTAATCCGGTCCATGCAGTGAAGTAGGACGGTAAACCCCATTTCGTTTATACCGTCAATGACGTCCAGTACATGAAGTGAAGAGAGGTTATCAGAGTGGAGACTGAACGAATGGGATGAACTGAGACCGAACTTGTGGATACCTTGCATGTGCAAATACTAAATGTAAATCTTCCGGGCACATAAACATGTCAAAACTAGACCTGCATCATGAGTTTAAAGGGAGAAATTTTAAGAAAACAAGTTGAAGTGGAATAGAAGAATGAATAATTCATCATCTTTGAAAATAGAATCTTTTTTTCCATCATGTTTACCTTGGTTTGAGCGTATGTGGCATGGTGATAGGGGCGCCTTCGCAACCTCGTGTGTTTCTTCCGGTTACTCCGGTTTCCTCCCACTGCTAAAGACCCCTACGCGCAAGCGAATTATTGAAATAAAATTAAACCATATGTTAGTCCCGAAATGACCTAGTTTGTGTCAAGTGGACGTTAAGCCCCATTTTTCTCTCTCCTCTCAGCGTTAGTGCCGAATGACCTAGTTTATGTCGAGTGGACGTTAAACCTCATTTCTCTCTCTCCTCTCAGCGTTACTGCCTGCCGTTATACAAGTAATCTGAAAATAACGCTTTACACCACCTCTGTTCTAAGGCTATTTTAGAATCGTTACTGTCGTTTTTCATCTTGATTTTTCTTGATTCGTTAACAGGGATCATTTCTCGACACACCTGATACAAATTTATAATAATTCAACAATATTTTCAAGTAAAATTTGACGATTCGGATGGGACGAAAAAACGAGGTCCTGTGTACACATTGGCGTGCAAGTAAAATATCTCTTGGTAGTTGCAATTGGATAGGCCGTATTGCCGCTGCCTGAGCAAGATGTCCCTCATAGCACACTGTATTGTATATGCCCGTCTTCATTAGCCCAGTTTAGGAGCAGAACAGTAGGACGTTAAACCCTATTTCATGTCATGACGTTAGGACTTCAGATAGATGTGAGGACGTCGTGGTCGGTTTCTGCCCCCGATCGCACTCATTTCGGAATTAATCTGTCGCTTCAATTAACGTACTAGAATAAGTATGCTACTAGCTGGAATTTCTAACTTAACCTGTTAGCGACTCGATGTTTGTTATCAGGATGTTATTCCTGTCACAAACATATCATCACGTTTAATCACGGGTGTTGAATACACCTCATCAACACATCAGTTGTAATGTCTCCCTCGAGTTTACATTAGCTTCATAAGGCCAACATTACACAGTCAGATTTCTTTGTCAGCATATCCATAGGACGTGCTGCAGTTTGATCACGATATATCGGTAATTTATTCCGGCTGAATTGGGAGAGAGTGAGAATTAATAGGGGCTTAACGTCCAGTCGACTCCAACTAGGTCAAGATTGGGTGCCATAAATCCGTTGTCATTTTTTGTTTTCATTTGAGTGACGTCTGTATCACAACAGTCCAGGGACTATACAGCGCAGTCGACGAGTACGACTGGCCCCCGGGTCCATTCGTATTCTGTATCGTCCGCCCATTTATCTTGTATATATTTTGCTTTGCCTGTCGTGCGGTCCTCCTCCATTCGCCATACGTTGCAATTTTATTTTAATAATTAGCTTGGGCATACAGTTATTCAGCAGAACTCGGAAAAGCGCACCGCCGACTAATATGGGAATCTCCGAACTTGTTTGAAATTGTCTACAGACCAAAAGAGATGCAGTTAAAGCGCACCGCCGACTAATATGGGAATCTCCGAACTTGTTTGAAATTGTCTAAAGACCAAAAGAGATGCAGTTAAACATGTTCTGTCCAGGATATCCGTGCTTATTTGAATAGAAATCTGACAGTGTGAATTTGTCTTTATTTTAGATAGTATCCTTGACTAAGCTGGCGGCTAATGGCTACAACAAGTATCAATACACGACTCCGTAACAATCAAGCCAAGTTGGATGGAATCGGTTAAGTTGATAATACAAGCAAATAATTGTGAACATCCTCTTGTATGTGTGTGTGTGTGTGTGTGTGTGTGTGAGAGAGAGAGAGAGAGAGAGAGAGAGAGAGAGGGAGAGTCGAGGAAAACAGCAGGATATTTATTTCTGCTTGGTTTCATCCATAGCCGTATAACTAATGTCTAACTAGAAGCCCATTTCTCCAACCTCTTGGGTTTTCTCCGGGACCTCCGGTTTCCTCCCACTGCTAAAGACCCCTACACGCAAGCGAGTTATTGAAATAAAATTAAACCATGTGTAAGTCCCAAAATGATCTAGTTTGTGTCGAGTGGACGTTAAACCCCATTTCTCTCTCTGTCTCTCAGAAGCCCATTTCATGTTTGGTGCCTGGATCAACCGGGCTGTATCAATTCTACCTACACCAAAACTCAGCTATTCATATCTCGTTTAGATCGTAACTATACTTTTATCTTTGTTTTTTGTTTTGTTTACGTTTAAGTTTTTTTGTTGTCGCTTATTTATTGGGAAGGGGTGGAGCTGACAGGCGTACATGAAACCCCACTCCCAGTAGTTCCTTAGGAACTGTCTCTGAGCGGACGATGTCCACTGACAAGTCCTATCCGGCCCTATATAGCTGCAATATGAAAATGTTCTAAGGATATTTTGGAATCTTTATCTACTATTTTTCACCTTGATTCTACTTAGTTCGCCAAAGGACTCATTTCTTGTCACAGCTAAATCACTTTTAAAATCAACGACGGAAAATTATCGCAGTGGAAAATTGACGATTAGGGTTCTAAAACAGTCTGAAGAGCGATATTTTACCGTTTTTTCATATTGCACAGGGACGGAACCAGGAATTTTTGCAGGAGGGTGTTTGCCAGGTTTCGGTTACGGAAATCTGCCATCATCGTCTCTAAATTACATAGGCATACATACAAATTGAGCTTTTTAAACAGAGAAATTGTTTTTTCTTTTTTACTGATGTAGGATCACTTTGTGATGTAATTTCATTGATGCAAGGCATTGTTTTTTTATGTAGCTGAGCAAGGAAGGGGGGGGGGGGCTCCTGGATCCGCCTCTGATTCAGCCTCTAAGGGCCGAATATCCGCCCAGAAACAGTTCCTAAAGGAACTACATTTCCAGGAACGACCCAGACTATATCCATTATATCAGTGATCAGATCCTACATGCTTGACCAAACTAGACGAAATGACCTTGTGAATATATGTTTTAAGCACTGTGGCTTCTAATGAATGATAATTGTTTTATTTTAAATAAAATTGTAATTGTAACTGGTGTTAATTACCTAATTACATATCCAGTGATTGTGTGAATTGTTTCCTGTCGTCCCTTCCAATACGGTCACAGTGTTTCCTGTCTACCCTTTCAACCAGGTCAGGGGTGGGGTGGGGTCGAATGGTTAACACGGATCAAAAAAAAAAAAAGTTCGTCACAGAGCCAAGTGGCTTGGTTTTTATTCACCGCTTGGGAGTGAGTTTTCGCTGGGTCCTCCGGTTTCTTCCTACTTCTAAAATAGAACCATATGTTAATCCTTTATGACCTAGTTTACCTAGTTTAAACCAAATCTCTCTCTCTCTCTCTCTCTCGCTCTCTCTCTCTCGTGTAGGAACGACTACACTAAAACATCTCTCTCTCTCTCGCTCTCCCAGATAAAGAAATTCGGGGCAATACATCCCTGTGTGAAGAGCAAATTTCCGGGATATAGTTTCCTGCCTATGCACTAGTTCTGGGGGTTTTAGGGGAGGGGTGTGGGTGGTGTTTTTTTTTTTTGTTTTTTTTTTGGATATAGAGTTTGCTACCCTTATCACATCCTCAGGTCTGCTTCATTCCGCGAGAATAGATCTCTGACTTAAATGACCGCCATATCCCAAAATACGTATACTGTTTTGTAAGGCTGTTCTACTCTAATTCACATCTGTCATGCCCACAAAGACTAAATAAACTTTTTCAATTTAATTTAATGGAAGCAGAATAAATGTTTTCGACTAAAATCGTCGATTTGGGACTCAAAATGTCGGTCCACTAGCTTAGTGTCTGTTGTCTGTTCTCAAGCGGATCCCACTGAAGACAGACAGCGTACGTTTAGTATTTCACATCCCAACAACTAGACTTGTTTTCCTTGTCAGGAAGGTGGTAGCGCTATTAGCCGTTATTAGCAAGGGGACATCAGACTGGAAATATAGTGGAACTTTAAAAACTCCCAAGCAGGGATCGAATTGCAGGGCATGAGATGAAAAGGGGTTTAATGTCCTACTCTTTTGCTCCGAACTCGGCTTATGAAGACGGGGAATCTAATTGGGGACAGCACCATACCCACAAACAGATCGGTATTTAAAATTCCGAGAGTAGCTTCCCCTGTCCAACCTCGTAAGTTTTCGCCGGGTCCTCCGGTTTCCTCCCACTTCTAAAATAGAACCATTGTAGCACTATCGTCATTGCGACATTGTTTTCAATTTATTGATAAGGAATCAAGAAATAAGATGGCATAAAATTTCATAAATTAATATCTTTGGAAAGATAGTAGGTTTACATATATGTATGTGTGTACTGAAATCAACTAGCGTTTGAATGACATCTTGTTATATAAAAAAAAGGTTATAGAACCAAAACATAGCTGGTTCTATATGTCAACAACATGATAACAGATATCTCATGGGAAGTTTCTAGAGTAAATTTCCATATAATAGTGGGTTTCCATGTCATTTGACTTAATTAACCAATAGCACTAATTATGTTTGACCAATTAGATAACTGAATGTCCAAAACCCACAGCTAGAAAACTATCGTACTTGTGAAAATTCGTTAGACAGCAGCTTGGTTCTAGAAGGAGAAACATGTAACAGTTTCTATCAGACTCACCCAGCAAGTAGAGCGGACGAGTGTTTGTGAATGACTTTAGTTAGTATTGTAATATATGCTATGGTTGTATATATCCAGCTTGATATAAAATGTAGAAACGAACACTTGCATTGTTATTCCTGGTAAGACAAACGTCTGAAGGAAACAGTAAGAAGTAATACACAACGTGAAGGAAAAGCAAAGACGATCAGAGATAAATTCTAGACGATCACAAGGCTACTAAAATATGTAGTTAGAAAAGATGCATGGGTCGTACGTAGGATGTGGCGACCGGTTTGACGTTGGTCCGCTCTCCACGTCTTACAAAAAGTCATATGGTGCTACACCATATGTTAGTCCCAAAATGACCGAAATAGTGTCGAGTAGACGTTATCCCCTCTCTCTCTCCCTCTCACCTCTCTCTCATGTACACTAAACCCCCTCTCTCTCTCCCTCTCCCCACTGCTAAAAGACCACTACGCGCAAGCGAATTATTGAAATACACTAAAATCTCTCTCTCTCTCTCTCTCTCTCTCTCTCTCTCTCTCTCTCTCTCTCTCTGGATCGAATTGAGGGATAGAATTGGGAACAGCGCCATACCCAGGAACAGATCAGTATTCAAAATTCTAACATTAGTCCCGAAATGACCTAAATACTGCCGGGGTTGACGTTACTCCCCCCCCCACCTTAACCTAATGTATCTTTAAACCATTTTCACGAAATACGACTTGGGTAATAGTACAAAGGGACATTACAAACAGCGAGATAATTCACAGGACGTGATAGAGGGACAAACAACATAACGCACTTTTAATACCTATAGGCTCAATTTAAAGTTCATGCTAAACATGGTTATGCTGACAGTCAATGAGAGAGAGAGAGAGAGAGAGAGATTTGCATAGTTGTATTAATACCTCGAATAAAGGTGTTAATTGCTGCCTGTTTAAATCTACTCACAAGCATGAAGAATATCTGACTGCCTTACCTGTAAAATATAGACGCTATTTTGCTAGATTTAATGTCGAAGTCACAGACTACAGATCGAGTCTGGAGTGTTTTTTACATATCCCCAGAGAAATTCAATTCTATGACCTTTGCTCAGATAACGAAATACGCGTTGAATTTCATGACAGTTTTAAAATGTCAATTTTTCCAGAGGGACTACATAAAATATTTTTAAAAAACCTTATTATCACCACCATCCTTCCTATGTAAAGATGAACGAACTTTTTAATTGCCATGTTGCCGAGTTAGAAAACCTATTTAAATTGATACCAATTATTGTAAACAAGTTTAAACATGTAATATACAAGAGCTACATATATCTATTGCATGTCTTTCTTTAGGACTGAAATGTTTTATAATAGTAAGTGCAGGAGGACCGCACTACACGAAAAACAAAAACCTATAAGATTAAAGGGTCAATCCCGATAACTTTTTTGGGAATAAAACTGCTTAATTTTGTGTTAAAATCCTTTAAAATCCATACCCGAAGGCCAATCTACTAACCCGATATTTGTGATACGCTTTTAAATAACTTAAACCTGACAGTCTTCATCTGGAAATGGAGAACGTTTTATTATACAGCATCTGGATAAAACCAGACTTTTTTCTATAAAAATAATATGTAGGTGAAATTCACCTTTTGTTATCAAGTACAGGGCATGGGTCATTCATTGTATAGACCTCTCAAGAAACATTAATCGATTATCAGGTCACCCAATGAAAAAATTGACCCGAAATCTTAAAAGGGCTACGTGTCCGGATAAGCAGTGTTGACGTTCAAGACCAAATGACTCAATATTTTGAGCTGAAATTTTGAGACAAGGTAAATACACCATGGCACTATATTTTGGTCCATAAATTTCATAAATACTCGGACTTTAATTTTTGAGACTCTGTTCTTATCGGGATTGTCCCTTTAACCTGCGGAAAATATCAAATCAAGTGACTGGATCCGGGGGCCAGCCCAAAGCGTCCAGTGCGCTGTACAGCCCCGGGTCTGTTATGGTACAGGCTTCACTAAAAATGATTTGAAAAAAAAGAGGTAACAGAAATAATGCGACTGATTTTGACAATGGTCGTCTCTTCAATGGCGATAGTCTGCCAGTTGACGTCAGATGTTAGAACGACATTAATTAGACATAATTAACTGACCCAGGCTTTAATCAACTCTCAATGGCATCATATTTCTCTGATATTAAATAGATTAGATTGGAACGGTCCAGCGATACTTTGATTTAATTAAATATGGAGGAACGAGACTTAGCTTCGATCAACCATCACGATGGTTGAAATTATTGCATACGTCTGTCAAACCTTCAAAGGCTAATATCTTCGCTTGCAATAGAGTAATTTGAATGAAATTTTCAATTTATTCATTTTACATTATTTACTTTGGAAATATTATAGTAAGAATGGCTAGTTCTTTATCTAAATCTTACATAATGTATCTCTAAGTGAACTGGCTAATGTAGGTAACTTATATAAAATAGGTGGGTTGGGATGGCCTACTCACCTCTGGCTTGGGGCTGTGGTTTTGATCTATGGTGTGAGCGTATGTGACATGGAGATAGGGACGCCTTCTTAACCTCGTGGGTTTCCTCCGGGCACTCCGGTTTCCTCCAACTGCTAAAAGACCCCTACGCACAAGCAAATTATTGAAATAAAAAATTAAAACCATATTTTAGTCCCGAAATGAACTAGTTTGTGTCGAGTGAACGTTAAACCCCATCTCTCTCCCTCTCTCTCTCTTTCTCTCTCTCTCTCTCTCTCTCTCTCTCTCTCATATATAAATAGATATTAATATTATTGTAAACGAGTTTAAATGAACTGTCCAATTATATAATATACAAATAAATCTAAATGAACTGTCTAGTGTACTCCTGGCGCATACTTTTAGAAAAAAATGATAAAGACATAATAATTACTGGTACATTTCTACAAAAGGAAGTATAACAGATTCCATATTTGTATTTATGTTTCAGACAGCGATAATTCCTACCAGGGGTTCACTGGATTCGAACGCAATCTTAGTCTCGAATCTAGTGCATTCTCCCTTTGGTGATGCTCTATTCAACCAGGATGAGATGTACTCTGTCAGCAATTGAAGTGAAGTACTCCTGTTTACGTGGTAGCGCCCATGAACTGAACCGTTATACTATTATGGTACACAGGGCTATTTTAAAGGAGCTACATTTCTAACTCAGTATTTTTCTAAACTATTCTAAATTAAAAACACTAATTAGAATTCAATATTTTTAATTTCAATCAATATTGGTGTTGTTGTCTTGCCGTGAAGGAGGCTTTAGAAGGGGGTGGACCGGAAGAACCGGAGAAAACCCTACTCCTTGTTACGTACAAACGAGGAATCTAAACCTCGTCAGTTGACTCAATGGCAAACCTTTGATATAGCGCGCACGTGCTAACCATTTGGTCATCCAATCCCACCGTGAAAATATAGGATTCTAGACCCATATCTGTGTCTGCAGTTTATATGTTTGTCTTTCTGTTTGTCTGTTCGGGGTGGCAGCTACACCAGGGCTCTCCAGCATTGGGATTAGCTAGAACTAGTGAGTAACATAGTCTAGGTGGCGTGGTCTGTTAGTATCCAATATTTAAGATCAAATTATTATTTCATAGTCCGTACACGAGTCTTGTATTCAATGATTTCTGGTATCATTATGTAATGAACAAATAAAAACGTATCATACATGACAATGTTGAAATAATTAGTGTAGAATAGACTAAGCAGGTGTAAACGATACGGTGTGTTCCCACTTAGTCGGCAGACTGTTAATCCTTTGATTGATCTTAAAACTATAGTCTGTTTAAAAGTAGTCACTCAAGAACTGTTCACTAGTGTTCAGCGTAATGAGCTCTTAATCCCTCTTAATAAAATTTATTAACCAACTAATTAATGACATTTTGAACACAGTTCATGCCGGCGTTATGATTTCAAACATGAATTCAATTCACTATATTAATATAAATAGTTGGTCGATCTGTGTCGAAATTATATTTATTTTAAAATGGCAAACGTTCAGGTTAATATTCGCTTTATCTCCAATAATCGAGGTGGCCGATATCTAATACACATTGGTTACAAGTTCAGTATAAAGTCAAGCAGACCAAATGCCGTCCATTGGAAATGTTCAACAAAATGTTATTTAATAAATATTAAATTTGTTAAAATCAATATATTTTTATATGTGTAAGCTATTTAATGTTATTTAATAAAAGTTAAATATGTTAAATCAATGCAGTTTTAGTCTTAAAAAAGATATGGACTATAGTTTATAACACCATTGTTATCGGACTAACTCTGGATTAGCGGCAAAATTTGACATCAAAGCCTGCCGGCTAAGTGGGAACACCCCAACGATACTGCCGTTCGCGTATTTAAAACAAAGTGAGCAATACAGCCTTTAAGTAGATGTGTACTTTAAAGAAGTTCTTTAAAATACGTTTCAAGGTTTCAAAAAAAAATATAGAGCAATAAAGCCTTTAAGTAAAGATGTACTTTGTTTTGTTGAAAGAAATGCGTCGCTGTCCGAAAGTAACCTAATTGCTAAATAGGCTCTATAGATTATACTTTCAATTTATGTTATTGGTCAAAGGCTTGGATCAGCCATACCAATCACATGATTTTATTGCAAGCACGATCGTCCAGCGAATTTCTTATAGTTTACCTTGTTGATTGCCTCAATATCGTGTCGTAAATATCTTGTGTGTGTGAAATAGCTTTATTTAACGCCCGCTTCCAGCGGGGTGATATCGCAGACAATGTAAATATCTTATGGTGTACTGACTTATAGTATGCCAGGTTGATCTTGGCTTCGTTTCCGTACACGTGATATCCTACATTTACATATAAAACCTAATGCCCTTCGTACGATGCTATGTAGAAAGCGTGAAGGACAAATGAGATGGTGCAGAAAGCAAATGAAAAATGTAATGAGTGAAATGCTAAATGTACACACGTCAAAAACAGCGTTTTAGAATAAAACATTTGTCATTTGACACATTGCATTTGACGTTTTACATTTAACTGTGGCCTTCGAGATATTTTGACTTTATCATTACCGGTATCATGACTTTGTACCTTGTACTTTTACACGTAATCAATAGAAAAGATATTTTAGCAGAACATTTAATATTGGCAGCGATGTCCTTTTAAGCTAAATAACTTAAAATACAGACACCCCTGAACGTGCTTTTACAGTGAAATACGTCACACAAATCCAATAAATCACTAGTATAAATAATGTACGATTGGCAAGTTTTTCATAGGTTATTTGAAATAATGGTACGCCAACATCAAAGGGTGACGTCACATCTGTATTTTAAATATGCATACTTGTAGAATACTGCCGCTTCCAAATTGGTTTAAAGACTAAGAAGTCATGTGTAAACTTTGGAAAACACACACGGGTAACGAGTCAATTGAGTTTATTTCCTTGAGCGACGTTTCGTCTGGATTTTTCTAGATTTGATCATGCAATGAAATAATTTGGTAAGCACGTTAAAGAACCACGAATTATCTTCACCATCACATGGGTTGAACATGGCACCAAGCCAACGCCTTAATCTTTTGAGGTAACAAACCACGAATTTAGACAGCCATAATTATTACTTCTTGTTGTGGGAGCGTGTAGCAAAGTGATCTATACCTTTCATAAACTGAACATTCATGTAGGCGCAAAGAACTGTGTGACCTCTGTTAGTTTTGATATATATTATAATGGACGTTTCTTAACCCTCTAAACTTATTTTAAGGCACGATCTTATTAACTATCTAATTTATTCAATATGTTATTTACAAGCTACATATGATCTGTGTATAACGCGCGGCAGAGCTCCCTCCTGCCCATCTTCCCTGGGTGTTGGAGGCTTTATAAGCAGGAGTTTACTCACAGTTAGAGAGAAAAAGAGAGAGCAGACGACGAGACAGCAGAGACCGGCGTATAGATTCACCTGAGTTCAGCCACTGCATTGGCAGCGGGGTGGAATGGTGGATTTGATATATTTAGACGTGTTCCCTATGTAGTCTAGTCATCATACTCCGCGCAGTGTTGCGTCTGATTAGAGGTAATCCAACTACACACTGCTATTATGAGTGGATATTGTTGTGTTAAATTTTGATTGATCATTAGTCCGTCTACCAACCAATCACGAGCTGCCAATACTGGACCAAATATGTTTACATAACGTATACGTCATGATTCACGATTTTATTATGCCTAATTAACCCGTGCATGGCAGAATACTGCAGTAAAACTAATTGCGTGACAAACGAGACTATCAAGTCGAATGAAATGTAAACAATACTGTTTGGAAACGAACATACTTTTACCGTTTTAATACCTTAAATCACTGTCCAAAGTTTTAGGGAAGACCCAGATGAAACGAAGGACTGTCATGTTGCTGTACTTAAGTGATAGCTTTCATTGAACGGAAAGAATAGACACACTCCCGCATAAGTTCAAGAAACAGACGCTATTCCAGCAATGGTCAGAGAGGGATTTCTCGGGCCATTGCTTCAGGAATATGTCTAGCCCTCAACGTAGTAATAGTTCCAGTATAGTTTAATTAATTTCTGTAACGTTGGCGTAGGCTTATTTATGTATCTGCTTGATATTCTGTTCCCGTTGTAAAAAAGTCATATATTTACGAAACCGATTCTGTTATCACTTACAGTAGTGTTACAAGCGAACCCTTGTCTTAAAAAGAAATTAAGCTTTATATTCTACAATCACCAAATATTCTCTACGGTGGCCACCCACCCTCCAAATA
Organism: Patella caerulea; assembly: GCA_036850965.1. Taxonomy (NCBI): domain Eukaryota; kingdom Metazoa; phylum Mollusca; class Gastropoda; family Patellidae; genus Patella; species Patella caerulea. The sequence goes on along the minus strand of JAZGQO010000015.1, from coordinate 30,344,210 downwards.
AATAGTAAAAATGAGGTAATTGGGACACATTTAACGTCCTAATGAAGATGGGCGTGCAACATTGTTTCAATGCGTCGTTGTTATAACCCCCACCCCACCTAGAGGTCGGGTGTTCGATCCCTGTATTGGCCGAGATAGTTCATCTCGATTTTGCGGCATGGTTTCCCCTTGTCAGTGATGCAGAACAGGGGTCCTGTAAAGGACAGCAGTCTAGTCGTTCGGGTGGTACGAAAAACCGAGGTCCCGTGTACGCATTGACGTGCACTGAAGAGATCCATTGGCAGTTGGAATTCGATATAAGAGTAGGCCGTAGCGCCGCTGCCCGGGCAAAATTTCCATCATAGCACACTGTATGGCGTATCCCCGTATTCCATTAGCCAGGTTAGGTGCCGAAGAGTAGGACGTTAAACCCCATTTCATTTAATTTCATTTTACGCAACTGACAACGGGAAACCACACTGACAAAGGGAAACCACAACTGACAAAGGGCAACCACACTAACAAAGGGAAACCACACTGACAAGGCCTACAAATACACTCTCGGCCAAGACCTGGATCGAACCCCTGACCTCCACCCAAAGGATATGCGAATATTATTATCAATATAAGATTGAAGACGATGTGCCTGCAGCAAGTTTATTAAGTTAAATAAACGAGGAGATTCATCGATATATATAACTCGAGGAGCAACCTTTAAATATGCCTCTATCCGATTACCTACGGGTGTTTAACCGAAAACTGTACTACAAGTGACTCAGTGAGTAAGACGTTGGCTCCCTCAAGCTTAGCTCGCAAGGCACGCACGGGTCGTAGAGTTTGATAGCTCGCAGCTCAGCCGCAGGAAACGGTTGAAAATTTTGAATCTGCAGGACCAAAAGTCTCTACGGCCAGTGTGCGATTTTCTGCGGTGTCGAATACACGCAAGTGACGGGTAAGTCTCACGCAGGGATTTACGAAAAATTCCCCCACAGACTGGCCGTTAACATAATCCCTGCGTTGGCGTAGAAAGATTTATAGGAGTTTTCCGGCGTGGTTCCCTCTTGTCGTTGGTACTGGACAGTTGGCCTGGATAACCAAGATCCCGTGCACATAATGACGTGTATGTAAAATATTCCTTGGTAATAGGAATTCGATGTAAGAGTAGGCCGTAGTGTCCCTGTCCGACCCAAATTTCGCTCATCTAGTACATTGCTTGACGTATGCTGCTTTTCATCATTCCAGTAAGCGAAACAGCAGATCGTTAAACCCCCATTTCATTTTGTTCAAATAATATCTTTGACGGAGGGAGCCCTGGTGTGAGCGTATGTGGCATGGAGATAGGGGTGCCTTCTCAACCTCGTGGGTTTCCTCCGGGCACTCCGGTTTCCTCCCACTGCTAAAGACCCCTACGCACAAGCGAATTATTGAAATAAAATGAAACCATATCTTAGTCCCAAAATGACCTAGTTTATGTCGATTGGACGTTAAACCCCATTTCTCTCTCTGTCTCTCAGAAGCCCATTTCATGTTTGAAAGAGAAAGAGAGGGGTGTGTGTGTTAACGTCCACTCGATACAAACTAGGTTATTTCGGGACTAACATATGGTTTAAACTTATTTCAATAACTCGCTTGTGCGTAGGGGTCTTTAGCAGTGTATATCAAACCGGAGGACCCGGGGGAAATCCACGAAGTTGGACAGGCGACCCTACTCCTTCTCGCGTACAACCACAGAATCGAAACCTCGCCAGTTGATTCAATGACAGACCTTATGATACAGCACACACGTTGTAACCATTCGGCCACCCAACCTGACTTACTACGCTTGAGACTGATAGCAAGATAAGATAATATAAGATTAATCTTTGTTATCTCAGATAAAATTTATTTTACTCACTGACTGAGAAGCAACATATAGCCTACAGATATAGGTCTAGCCTTAATATATTAAAATACATGTTATTGTAAATTCAATACAATATATCAATTCAAACAGATTGTAGAGCTTTATGAAAAGTTGGCATAATCATAAAATATATACCAAAGTGAAATCGTGTCATTTTAATGTTAAAGGGGCTAAAACGCTAATATTTTGAAAAGAGAGAGAGAGAGAGAGAGAGAGAGGGTGAGAGAGAGAGATGGGGTTTAACGTCCATTCAACACAAACTAATTCATTTCGGGCCTAACATATGGTTTTAATTTTCTCTAATAATTCGCTTACGCGTAGGGGTCTTTAGCAGTGGAAAAAAACCGAAGTACCTGGAGAAAACCCACGAGGTTGGATAGGCGACCCTATACCCTGCCACGTACAACCGGGGATTCGAAACCACGCCAGTTGACTCAATGGCACACCGTATAATACAGCGCGCGCACGCTAACCATTCGCCCCCCTCCCCTCTTGAAAATGGAAGTTGACATAAATGGGTCGAAACGCATATAATAATGTAATATTAACGTAAACGACTTACTTACATTCAGTCGTTTACGTTTTTACTCTAATTTCTAATCAGTTATGTTCGGCGAACTACGTCAGATGTCTCAATCGAATGACAATTATATAAAGTCTGGCTATTCCAGTCTTCAGCGGTAGTATTTATTCCCCTACTCTCCAGATAAGAATATGACGTCACCGTTTGACAGGACTCGTTCGACAGGAATATGTCTAGTCTCGTTTTTCGAGTCTTATTTTACAAATGGCGCTAAAACGCATTATTGTATACGATTCGTGTATCAGTGGTAAAATATTTATTTTCTCTTAAATAATGGATATCGGGAGCCATCTTTTCCTGGTAAGATCACAACACCAATCGCAATTAAAATTGACAAATAATTCGTGCCCTTAAACTTGCGGTCTAAGAGTCTATGGATTTGAATATATCCAGGGGAATTTGGTGTTATTCTTCTGAAGTTTTTCTTTAAACCTGTAACAGGTTATCTTCCAGGGTTGCTTTAATTAAATGTTTAGAGTACGTCATGTAAACGTATAGCAAGATAAAGTCCCCGACTTCAGTTATGCTGGGGAAGAAAAACTTCAGGAAAAACTCTCGAAAGAAAAGTCTCAGCCTTCTGACCTCGGGGTTTTCTTTTTCTCGGGTTATACCAGTCTATGAAACTAAGTAATAGGCCTATCTCGTCCAGCACATTAGCTTCGTCGCCGCACACTAGACTCGCGACACGATCGTTAGCTTTACTAGTAATATGAACATGATAACTATAATAAGGCATTGCGTCGGTGAAGACAGTGTCAAAAGGGTGTATCTCAGAATTTCTAAGATTAAGAAATCGAACCTTTGGCATTTCAAAATTTCGACAAATCAAGATACAACATTTGGTCACATGATACCCACAACAGTTCTAATTGGTGTAGAGATACACAGCTAAACAGAAATGTGCATATTAATTGGCAGATTTTAAAAATGCAAAAAAGTGTATTTGACTAATCTCCCGCGTTACACCCCTTTGACAATTCACCAACGCACTGTTGTTTCATTCAAAATAATCACAAATGGGTTTTTGGTTCCTATAGCAACCTACCCGGTCTGGCGCTTGTAGAAGTACAATCTGATTTTATCAGAGAGAGGGAAATGGGGTTTAACGTCCACTCGACACAAACTAGGTCATTTCGGGACTAACATATTAAATTTTAGTTCAATAATTCGCTTTCGCGTAGAGGTCTATAGCAGTGGGAGGAAACACGAGGACCCGGAGAAAACCCACGAGGTTGGAGAGGCGCCCCTACTCTTTGTCACATACACCGGGGATTCGAAACCATGTCATTTGACTCAATGACAGGCTTTATGATACAGCACGCACGTACTAACCATTCGGCCATCCAATCCCCCCTCCGCCCCTGACGCCATAGGATCAGAACCTTTTCATGAACCCTGACGCGACCTCCCACTGCAACTGGTCAGATCTTCCAAAGGTATCAAAAAGAACGAAAGGAAATATCGATCTGTATGCCAATCAGATTGGTAGAGAAGGGTCAATAATCTAAACATCAAATAACAACAAAAACACGGCCTTCATCGGGAGAGGGGGAAATGCATTTTACTGTCAACTCGACACAAACTAGGCCATATGGTCTAATTTCATTTCAATAATTCGCTTGCGCGTAGGGATCTTTAGCAGTGGGGGGAAACTGTAGAAAATCCACGAGGTTCGGCCTTCATCGGAAATAGATGTTGTGTACCACACCGATATAAATATAAATAGATATACATAGCCAAGTGATATTTTAAGTACTCTAAGTAAGCCTATTGTAGATGTATAATTATTTTTTGTGTATGTTATTATTATTTGTGTATATTATTATTATTTATGTATATAATTATTATTTGTGTGTATTATTATCATTTGTGTATATAATTATTATTTGTGTATATAATTATTATTTGTGTATATAATTATTATTTGTGTATATTATTATTATTGGTGTATATAATTATTATTTGTGTATATTATTATTATCATTATTTGTGTATATAATTATTATTTGTGTATATAATCATTCATGATGTGTTTTAACATTACATCTGTTATGTTAATAATAATTTATTAGTCTATATAATTACGCTTCTTACTTGGATCGGCGACTCTATTTTGACAATTGCCATAGACTGAGTGTTAAATTGTATGTTAAACGGGATGACTTTGACTTTCCGATTGTTAACTTTCTATTTATTACTAGTAACATTCCTGTCATTCCTGTATCACCACCAGCTTATGGAGTGTTTGTGTCTCAGCTGGTTTGGGATTTTTTTTTTTTTTTTAAAGTTGTCTCAAGCATGCTCACTCAGTAATGAGACCAACTGACTACTAAGACCACTTCTAGACAGTAAGAACGGTGGTCTTTATTGATGGATTTCACTGTATATAAAACATAGGTAACAGGTGCATTTGACAAAAATATATCTTTGTAGACATATGTTTGTAATGTCGTTATCAATGATAAAATAAATGGGTGTTTTTTAATATATATTTCATCTGATTGTCGATATAAAACAATATTGTTATGTGCTTTTTCAACTTGAGGCAGTCGCGGCCAAACCGGATAGGCGAATCGTTAAATAGTGATTAATTGATTAAGCCATGCTACTTTATACGCCGAGTAGTCTACGAAGGTTGATGTAAGTATATTTCAGTAAGCTTTTGAAAGTGTATCAAACATCGAGAGAGAGAGAGCGAGGGCGAGGGAGAGAGAGAGGGTCTAATGTCCACTCGACACAAACTAAGTCATTTAGGGGTTTTTTTTCGGGGGTAGCGTTGTCACGTAAAAATTGATGGTTTTTCGCGTAGTCACTTAAAAATTGAGGTTTTTCGTCGCGTTGTCACTTAAAAACTGGGTATGAAAAATTAATACAGATTTAATAATAAATATATTTTTCATTATAATTACATGTAATTTTAAATCGTTATTTTCATACATTTTAGAGCTTTTTTCGCGTTGTCACTATGAAAATTTAATAAAAATAATAGATATTATTTTCACTTTAGTTCGCACGGAAAGCTTCATTCTGACCTTTACTTCATAGACATTGATATAAAACTATAGCAGGTAGGATAAAATCACGTCGACGGCCATCTTTGGTGACGTCATACAGGAATAACCTACCATGACCATGTGGTGAGTGTCCACCCACATCCGCAATATTGACTAAGCCACCTCTAAACATTTCTTCAAAACATTTCTCCCTACTCAAACTTTCCCACAGAACCAGGACCACTTCCTTTATTTTACACCCCACCCCCTTACCTTATGGGTTACATTTGTTGACGACTCTTAGGTCTAGAATCGAAGTTTTTGAATGTACATTTTCTCTCTGTGACGTTTTCAATTTACAAACGAGTTGGCGGTAAACGTTTTAAACGAGGGCTTTGTTGAGGGGAGAGACGGAGGGCGGATGGTTTAGACTTGTGGCTTAACGCTTTGGCGCATAAATATATATTTTGGCGGTAAATGTTTTGAGCTTTTTAATATTGTACCTCATTAATGCTTATAACCATTCTGTAATGCTTTAACTCTTTGACGCGCCATATACATTTTGGCGGTAAAGGTTTTGGGCAGAACTATTCCGAAGACCCCGCCATAATGATCCGCATTACCACCCAGAAAAAAAGTGTTTAAAGTACAACTGTTTTGCTATTACTGGACTAATGAAGACGGGCATACGTCATAAAATGTACTATGAGGGAAATTGTGCCCAGGCAGTGACACTGTGGCCTACTCTATACCAAATTCCATACATTGTATGATATCATACATTTGCATATAAAACCTAATGCCCTTCGTACGATGCTATGTAGAAAGCGTGAAGGACAAATGAGATGGTGCAGAAAGCAAATGAAAAATGTAATGAGTGAAATGCCAAATGTACACACGTCAAAAGAGAGAGAGAGAAATGGGTGTTTAACGTCCACTCAACACAAACTAGGTCATTTCGGGACTAACATATGGTTTAATTTTATTTCAATAATTCGCTCGCGCGTAGGGGTCTTTAGCAGTGGGAGGAAACCGGAGTGCCCGGAGGAAACCCACGAGGTTGAGAAGGCGCCCCTATCTCCATCCCACATACGCTCACACCAGGGCTCGAAACCACAGCCGCAAGCCAGAGGTGACCGGCCAGCTAGAGGTCGAAGCGCGGCACTCTAGACCACTAGGCCATCCCAACCCCCCTACACACGTCAAAAACAGCGTTTTAGAATAAAACATTTGACATTTGACACATTGCATTTGACGTTTTACATTTAACTGTGGCCTTCAAGATATTTTGACTTTATCATTACCGGTATCATGACTTTGTACCTTGTACTTTTTACACGTAATCAATAGAAAAGATATTTTAGCAGAACATTTAATATTGGCAGCGATGTCCTTTTAAGCTAAACAACTTAAAATACAGACACCCAGTGAAATACGTCACACAAATCCAATAAATCACTAGTATAAATAATGTACGATTGGCAACTTGTTCATACGTTTATTTGAAATAATGGTACGCCAACATCAAAGGGTGACGTCACATCTGTATTTTAAATATGCATACTTGAAAAAATACTGTCGCTTCCAGATTAGTTTAAAGACTAAGAGGTCATGTGTAAACTTTGGAAAGCACACACGGGAAACGATTCACTGGAATTTAATTCCTTGAGCGACGTTTCGTCTGGATTTTTCTAGATATGATCATGCAATGAAATAATTTGGTAAGCACGTAAAAGAAACACGAATTATCTCCACCATCACATGGATTGAACATGGCACATCCAGTTACCAAGCCAATGTCTTACTCTTTCAAGGTAACAAACCACGAATTTAGACAGCCATAATTACTACTTCTTGTTGTGGGAGCGTGTAACAAAGTGATTTATAAACTGAACATTCATTTAGGTGCAAAGAACTATGTGACCTCTGTTAGTTTTGATATATACTATTGTGGACCTTTCTTAACTCTCTAAACTTATTTTAAGGCACGATCTTATTAACTAGATAATTTATTCAATATGTTATTTACAAGCTACATATGATCTGTGTATAACACGCGGCAGAGCTTCCTTATTGGATGATCCCTCCTATCCATCTTCCCGAAGTTTTGGAGGTTTTATAAGCACAGTGAGAGACAACCCGAAGGAAAGAGAGAGAGAGAGAGAGCAGACGACGAGACCGGCGTATATACTCGCAGTTCAGCCGCTGCATTGGCAGCAGTGTGGAATGGTGGATTTGATATATTTATATGTGTTCCCGATGTAGTCTAGTCCTCAACGTAGTAATAGTTCCAGTATAGTTTAATTAATTTCTGTAACGTTGGTGTAGGCTTATTTATGTATCTGTTTGATATTCTGTTCCCGTTGTAAATAAGTCATATATTTACGAAACCGATTCTGTTATCACTTACAATAGTGTTACAAGCGAACCCTTGCCTTAAACAAAAAATAAGACTTATATTCTACAATCACCAAATATTCTCTACAGTGGCCACCCACCCTCCAAATAAATAGTAAAAATGAGGTAATTGAGACACATTTAACGTCCTAATGAAGATTGGCATGCGAAATTGTTTCAATGCGTCGTTGTTATAACCCCTACCCCACCTAGAGGTCGGGTGTTCGATCCCTGTATTGGCCGAGATAGTTCATCTCGATTTTCCGGCATGGTTTCCCCTTGTCAGTGATGCAGAACAGGGGTCCTGTAAAGGACAGCAGTCTAGTCGTTCGGGTGGTGCGAAAAACCGAGGTCCCGTGTACGCATTGACGTGCACTGAAGAGATCCATTGGCAGTTGGAATTCGATATAAGAGTAGGCCGTAGCGCCGCTGCCCGGGCAAAATTTCCATCATAGCACACTGTATGGCGTATGCCCGTATTCCATTAGCCAGGTTAGGTGCCGAAGAGTAGGACGTTAAACCCCATTTCATTTAATTTCATTTTACGCAACTGACAACGGGAAACCACACTGACAAAGGGAAACCACAACTGACAAAGGGAAACCACACTAACAAAGGGAAACCACACTGACAAAGCCTACAAATACACTCGCGGCCAAGACCTGGATCGAACCCCTGACCTCCACCCAAAGGCTATGCGAATATTATTATTAATATAAGATTGAAGACGATGTGCCTGAAGCAAGTTTATTACGTTAAATAAACGAGGAGATTCATCGATATATATAACTCGAGGAGCAACCTTTAAATATGCCTCTATCCGATTACCTACGGGTGTTTAACCGAAAACTGTACTACAAGTGACTCAGTGAGTAAGACGTTGGCTCCCTCAAGCTTAGCTCGCAAGGCACGCACGGGTCGTAGAGTTTGATAGCTCGCAGCTCAGCCGCAGGAAACGGTTGAAAATTTTGAATCTGCAGGACCAAAAGTCTCTACGGCCAGTGTGCGATTTTCTGCGGTGTCGAATACACGCAAGTGACGGGTAAGTCTCACGCAGGGATTTACGAAAAATTCTCCACAGACTGGCCGTTAACATAATCCCTGCGTTGGCGTAGAAAGATTTATAGGAGTTTTCCGGCGTGGTTCGCTCTTGTCGTTCGTACTGGACAGTGGGCCTGGCAAGGAAAATTCATATAATCGATTGAATAGGACGGATAACCGAGATCCAGTGCACACATTGATGTGCATGTAAAATATTCCTTGGTAATAGGAATTCGATGTAAGAGTAGGCCGTAGTGTCCCTGTCCGACCAAAATTTCGCTCATCTAGTACATTGCTTGACGTATGCCGCTTTTCATCATTCCAGTAAGCGAAACAACAGATCGTTAAACCCCCATTTCATTTTGTTCAAATAATATCTTTGACGGAGGGAGCCCTGGTGTGAGCGTATGTGGCATGGAGATAGGGGTACCTTCTCAACCTCGTGGGTTTCCTCCGGGCACCCCGGTTTCCTACCACTTCTAAAGACCCCTACGCACAAGCGAATTATTGAAATAAAATTAAACCCATTTCTTTCTCTTTCTCTCAGAAGCCCATTTCATGTTTGAGAGAGAGAGAGAGAGAGAGAGAGGGGGGGGGGTAACGTCCACTCGACACAAACTAAGTCATTTCGGGACTAACATATGGTTTAAACTTATTTCAATAACTCGCTTGTGCGTAGGGGTCTTTAGCAGTGTATATCAAACCGGAGGACCCGGGGGAAGTCCACGAAGTTGGACAGCGACCCTACTCCTTCTCACGTACAACCACAGAATCGAAACCTCGCCAGTTGATTCAATGACAGACCTTATGATACAGCACGCACGTTGTAACCATTCGGCCATCCAACCTGACTTATTACGCTTGAGACTGATAGCCAGATAAGATAATATAAGATTAATCTTTGTTATCTCAGATAAAATTTATTTTACTCACTGACTGAGAAGCAACATATATATTATAGCCTACAGATATAGGTCTAGCCTTAGTATATTAAAATACATGTTATTGTAAATTCAATACAATATATCAATTCAAACAGATTGTAGACCTTTATGAAAAGTTGGCATAATCATAAAATATATACCAAAGTGAAATCGTGTCATTTTACTGTTAAATTGGCTAAAACGCTAATATTTTGAAAAGAGAGAGAGGGAGAGAGGGAGAGAGAGAGGATGAGAGAGAGAGATGGGGTTTAACGTCCATTCAACACTAACTAATTCATTTCGGGCCTAACATATGGTTTTAATTTTTTCTAATAATTCGCTCACGCGTAGGGGTCTTTAGCAGTGGAAAAAAACCGAAGTACCTGGAGAAAACCCACGAGGTTGGATAGGCGACCCTATACCCTGCCACGTACAACCGGGGATTCGAAACCACGCCAGTTGACTCAATGGCACACCGTATAATACAGCGCGCGCACGCTAACCATTTGCCCCCCCCCCTCCCCTCTTGAAAATGGAAGTTGACATAAATGGGTCGAAACGCATATAATAATGTAATATTAACGTAAACGACTTACTTACATTCAGTCGTTTACGTTTTTACTCTAATTTCTAATCAGTTATGTTCGGCGAACTACGCCAGCTGTCTCAATCGAATGACAATTATATAAAGTCTGGCTATTCCAGTCTTCAGCGGTAGTATTTATTCCCCTACTCTCCAGATAAGAATATGACGTCACCGTTTGACAGGACTCGTTTGACAGGAATATGTCTAGTCTCGTTTTTCGAGTCTTTTTTTACAAATGGCGCTAAAACGCATTATTGTATACGATTCGTATATCAGTGGTAAAATATTTATTTTCTCTTAAATAATGGATATCGGGAGCCATCTTTTCCTGGTAAGATCACAACACCAATCGCAATTAAAATTGACAAATAATTCGTGCCCTTAAACTTGCGGTCTCAGAGTCTATGGATTTGAATATATCCAGGGGAATTTGGTGTTATTCTTCTGAAGTTTTTCTTTAAACCTGTAACAGGTTATCTTCCAGGGTAGCTTTTTTTCCGTAAGAAAACATAATAAAATGTTTAGAGTACGTCATGTAAACGTAGCAAGACAAAGCCACCGACTTCAGTTATGCTGGGGAAGAAAAACTTCAGGAAAAACTCTCGAAAGAAAAGACTCAGCCTTCTTACCTCGGGGTTTTCTTTTTCTTGGGTTATACCAGTCTATGAAACTAAGTAATAGGCCTATCTCGTCCAGCACATTAGCTTCGTCGCCGCACACTAGACTCGCGACACGATCGTTAGCTTTACTAGTAATATGAACATGATAACTATAATAAGGCATTGCGTCGGTGAAGACAGTGTCAAAAGGGTGTATCTCAGAATTTCTAAGATTAAGAAATCGAACCTTTGGCATTTCAAAATTTCGACAAATCAAGATACAACATTTGGTCACATGATACCCACAACAGTTCTAATTGGTGTAGAGATACACAGCTAAAACAGAAATGTGCATATTAATTGGCAGATTTTAAAAATGCAAAAAAGTGTATTTGACTAATCTCCCGCGTTACACCCCTTTGACAATTCACCAACGCACTGTTGTTTCATTCAAAATAATCACAAATGGGTTTTTGGTTCCTATAGCAACCTACCAGGTCTGGCGCTTGTAGGTACAATCTGAATATATCAGAGAGAGAGAAAACGGGTTTAACGTCGACTCGACACAAACTAGGTCATTTCGGGACTAACATATTAAATTTTATTTCAATAATTCGCTTTCGCGTAGAGGTCTATAGCAGTGGGAGGAAATATGGGGACCCGGAGAAAACCCACGAGGTTGGGCAGGCTTTATGATACAGCACGCACGTACTAACCATTCGGCCATCCAATCCCCCTCTGTCCCTGACGCCATAGGATCAGAAGCTTCTCATGAACCCCGACGCGACCTTCCACTGCAACTGGTCAGATCTTCCAAAGGTATAAAAAAGAACGAAAGGAAATATAGACCTATATGTCAATCAGATTGGTAGAAAAGAGTCAATAATCTAAACATCAAATAACAACAAAAACACGGCCTTCATCGGGAGAGGGGGAAATGCGTTTTACTGTCAACTCGACACAAACTAGGCCATATGGTCTAATTTCATTTCAATAATTCGCTTGCGCGTAGGGATCTTTAGCAGTGGGGGGAAACAGTAGAAAATCCACGAGGTTCGGCCTTCATCGGAAATAGATGTTGTGTACCACACCGATATAAATATAAATAGATATACATAGCCAAGTGATATTTTAAGTACTTTAAGTAAGCCTATTGTAGATGTATTATTATTTTTTGTGTATATTATTATTATTTGTGTATATTATTATTATTTATGTATATAATTATTATTTGTATTATTATCATTTGTGTATATAATTATTATTTGTGTATAATTATTATTTGTGTATATAATTATTATTTGTGTATATTATTATTATTAGTGTATATAATTATTATTTGTGTATATTATTATTATCATTATTTGTGTATATAATTATTATTTGTGTATATAATCATTCATGATGTGTTTTAACATTACATCTGTTATGTTAATAATAAATTATTAGTCTATATAATTACGCTTCCTACTTGGATCGGCGACTCTATTTTGACAATTGCCATAGACTGAGTGTTAAATTGTATGATAAACGGGATGACTTTGACTTTCCGATTGTTAACTTTCTATTTATTACTAGTAACATTCCTGTCATTCCTGTATCACCACCAGCTTATGGAGTGTTTGTGTTTTTTTTAAAGTTGTCTCAAGCATGCTCACTCAGTAATGAGACCAACTGACTACTAAGACCACTTCTAGACAGTAACAACGGTGGTCTTTATTGATGGATTTCACTGTATATAAAACATAGGTAACAGGTGCATTTGACAAAAATATATCTTTGTAGACATATGTTTGTAATGTCGTTATCAATGATAAAATAAATGGGTGTTTTTTTAATATATATTTCATCTGATTGTCGATATAAAACAATATTGTTATGTGCTTTTTCAACTTGAGGCAGTCGCGGCCAAACCGGATAGGCGAATCGTTAAATAGTGATTAATTGATTAAGCCATGCTACTTTATACGCCGAGTAGTCTACGAAGGTTGATGTAAGTATATTTCTGTAAGCTTTTGAAAGTGTATCAAACATCGAGAGAGAGAGAGAGCGAGAGAGAGGGAGAGAGAGAGGGTCTAATGTCCACTCGACACAAACTAAGTCATTTAGGGGACTAACATATGGGTTTTTTTTTTCGGGGGTAGCGTTGTCACGTAAAAATTGATGGTTTTTCGCGTAGTCACTTAAAAATTGAGGTTTTTCGTCGCGTTGTCACTTAAAAACTGGGTATGAAAAATTAATACAGATTTAATTATAAATATATTTTTCATTATAATTACATGTAATTTTAAATCGTTATTTTCATACATTTTAGAGCTTTTTTCGCGTTGTCACTATGAAAATTTAATAAAAAATAATAGATATTATTTTCACTTTAGTTCTCACGGAAAGCTTCATTCTGACCTTTACTTCATAGACATTGATATAAAACTATAGCAGGTAGGATAAAATCACGTCGACGGCCATCTTTGGTGACGTCATACAGGAATAACCTACCATGGCCATGTGATGAGTGTCCACCCACATCCGCAATATTGACTAAGCCACCTCTAAACATTTCTTCAAAACATTTCTCCCTACTCAAACTTTCCTACAGAACAAGGACTACTTCCTTTATTTTACACCCTACCCCCTTACCTTATGGGTTACATTTGTTGACGACTCTTAGGTCTAGAATCGAAGTTTTTGAATGTACATTTTCTCTCTGTGACGTTTTCAATTTACAAACGAGTTGGCGGTAAACGTTTTAAACGAGGGCTTTGTTGAGGGGAGAGACGGAGGGCGGATGGTTAAGACTTGTGGCTTAACTCTTTGACGCATAATATATATTTTGGCGGTAAATGTTTTGAGCTTTTTAATATTGTACCTCATTAATGCTTATCAAACTGATCCCGCGGTGAATATTCGCTTGGCCGCTACAATCACTGATAAGCATGACATTGACAAGGCTTAATAAGTACGGCATATTAACTTTTTTACTCCGACAAATTAAATTCTCAAACATTTTTTTGAGGTAAAAGAAAAATAAATAAAGACGTTTTAAGTATTTGTAGTTAAAAAATATTTCCTATTTAGTGTAAATGGGCATTAAAATGAGTAAAATGCATCATTTTGCCCGAAGCAGTTAGGTGTTAAGTAAACATTGCACGAGCCGTTGAGCCAATGACTACGAGGCGTGCAAGTCAACGCACGTGTTTTAGACAGCCATCCGTTACAGGGATATTTCGTTAGTAATTCTCTGTGAAACAGGTTGAATGCTTATAACCATTCTCTAATGCCTTAACTCTTTGACGCACCATATACATTTTGGCGGTAAAGGTTTTGGGCAGAACTATTCCGAAGACCCCGCCATAATGATCCGCATTACCACCCAGAAAAAAAGTGTTTAAAGTACAACTGTTTTGCTATTACTTGACTAATGAAGACGGGCATACGTCATAAAATGTACTATGGGGAAAATTGTGCCCAGGCAGTGACACTGTGGCCTACTCTATACCAAATTCCATCTGGCAATGGATCTTTTACGTGCACGCCAATGTATTCACGGGTCCTCGGAAATTGTGCCCGGGCAGCGGCACTGTGGCCTACTCCATACCGTATTCCATCTGGCAATGGATCTTTTACGTGAACCCCAATGTATTCACGGCTCCTCGGGTTTTCGTCCCATCCGAACGACTGTCCTTGTCCCATATCTAATATAAACATATTATATTTCAGTGGATGTCTGATGTTGCTCTCAGGTTTCTTCTTTTACACAAACTATTATCAAATTTCATCAACAATAAAATCCAGGAAACTGACAAGTGGGTTTGGTTATTGTCCAAAAGTAAAGAAAATCGCTTTCTTAAAGGTATTTAAAATATTGAATTATATGTTACATCCAAATCAAAAGATTTTGCCGAAATAAAATTGAAAGGGATTTTAATGAAGGAAAAGATTTTGCTTAAAAGGATTGTGCTAAAATATTGAAATGGTTATCCGTCGAAACCCGACATGGAAACTGGTGTCAGGTGTCATGTGACGTGAATCGAACTTCGTCACAGCACGATAACTCGCGCCAACCACGTAAACCCCATAAACAATTTTAACTAAAGTCAGATTTATAACCGTTTGTCAATTTCGGAAATGGCTATATTTGGGCCCGTTTCCGTGGGGTTTCCTTTGTAATAACTTTGCGGTCTCGGAATTATTTCTGTATCGTTTTGTCACTCGTGTCAGTTACCAAATGGTGTTTGTACTTTCTTCCAGGTACACAAAGCTGGGAGTACTTCCGTATCTAACATACTTCAACGATTCGCCCTCCATAATGACCTCAATCTTCTACTTCCGGATAAGAACCAGACGTCAAAGCGCTTCATGTTTCACGTCATAGGTCGTGATTACAGTCAAACAATCCCGGCACCGAGGGGTCAGCACTATGATATACTGTGTAACCATGTGGTCTATAACAGGGAACAGTTTAAAAATTGGTTCGATCCCGATACGAAGTATATAGCCATCGTCCGTGACCCTGTAGACAGATTCCTCTCTGCGGCCTATTATTACGGAGTACTGTCGAAAAACAAAGTCAATGAACATGGTATTGAAACGGAAAGTCTACAGCTGGAGAATTATTTACTCGAAAGAGCACGTAACGGAAGTAATACCGCAGATCCTTTAAATCAAGCAGTGGATTTTGGTGTCCACCCGAGAAATCAAACTAAATCGTTTATGTCGAATTATCTTGACATTATTAAAGATGATTTCTCCCTAGTTTTAATCATGGAATACTTTGACGAATCGTTGGTTTTAATGCGACGATTATTCTGCTGGGAATTACAAGACATAATTTATCTTAAATTAAATATCAACAAAAGACATTTATCATTAACTTTGACGGAAGATTCGATAAAATTATTAAAATATTTACAGTCCGCCGAACAGATGATCTACGAATTATTTCTAGATCGATTTTGGCAACAAATGTTACATGAAGGTCCAGGTGTTTTCGATGAAGTCCAACATTTAAAAAATGTGCTTTCTAGAATTTCCAGATATTGTTATCTGGGGGTGTTCTCTAGTGATTTGGTCGTGGAAACATCCGAATGGAACAATATATTTTCCATCAGTGCAGACGATTGTCGAATGATGATGTCACCGGAAATTGCGATGAATAAAGAGCTGATAGCTAGACAATGGCAAAAATATTATAAATCTCTCAAGAAAAAAATATAACTTTTCCATCCGATGGTAGAGGTATATCTTAGACGCTAAATTTTGCAAATTTAATCGTTTGCACCAAACATTTTTATTTATCTATGAATATCTTGGATGGCGTTTTACACCAGGGTGGATACTGATCTGAAATTCCTTTCTCTGTAACTGTTATTTTTACTGGGAATCGCGAACTCATCTCTGTCTGGCGTACTAAATTATTTATACATTGTCCCTTGTCAGACATGCCATCCTGAAACATTGACAAGGGGGAGGGGGGAGGGCTAGACCCATTTACGTGTTAAGCCCCACTATATAGTCGTTGTTTGTAAGGTCCATCTAGGCTACTCATAATGAATTTTGTGGACGGAAATTGATCTCCGCTACCTAAAAACCCCTTAGTCTATTGGCTATAAGACATATTTAATTGTTGTGGGTTTTGTTTTTTTAAAATCTTAAATTACAATTACTAAATGATGTTCAAAGAGTTTACACCTTATTTTTGCGAAGGACTAGACGTTATTGTTGTGAAGGACTAAAAGTTATTTGTTATATAATAATAGGTATATATGGTCGACCCCATTCTTAAAAATTCAATGTTATTTCAGGCGGGTGGCGTTCACCGCCGTGTTTCTGGCAATGTATTAATACCTATTCGAAAAAAATTATTATTTGGAAGGGTAATCATTAACCAAAGACAGCTAGCTTTAGAACAATTAGCACTAACAAGTAACCATTCACTAACAAGGATATCCTTTATTTTCACGGCTAGTAACAAAATAATTATAATATATCCTATAACCACCACAAATAGAATAGTTTTCTCCATTTTACAGTAACAAATGATTATAAAATATATCATAACGACAGCAAATAGTTTTCCTCTGATCAAATGTTAAAAAACACCACACCACAAACACCACAAATAGAATAGTTTTCTCCATTTTACAGTAACAAAATAATTATAAAATAAATATATCATAACGACAGCAAATTGTTTTCTTCTGATCAAATGTTAAAAAACACGAGTTTGTGCGGGCGTCTCAACTCGCTGTCACGCACAACTGGGCAATCGAAACCACGTCAGTTGGCTCAATGACAGACCTTGTTATACAACGCTCACGCGCTAACCATTAGCCCCACCCACCCCCTCCTCCTGTACGATTGTGGTAAAGAAGCGATCGTTCTTGCTATAATATTGCAGAAATATATGATGAATAATTAATATATTGAAAATTTCAACCAAATTACTATTTGGGTGATCGGTGTCTGGACCCGATAATCGCGATTTCCAAGTACATATACTAATTTTACGATAATAATAATAATAATAAACAATTTGTATAGCGCTGAGTGCTCCAACTAACAGCTGCTCCACGGTTCTCTTCACAGTTAAAATACATACAAAGTAAAACAACTAGTTCTAAAACATTTATAAACTGGCCATCAATATATTATAGATTAAATTCGGTATAACTGCTTGAAAATATCACTATGTATATATGTTCAAAGGTTATTTGTATCTACTATGTATAGACCGTAAGATCTCAGTACTGAATAAATTAATATTAAATATTAAATATCTTTACGATCATAAACAAAGTATCCATTTTCCATATTTACATGAATTTTTTAAATGGCGAAGGTGTTCTAATCCATTCAAAATCAAAGCCGACCACCAGAAAGTTAACTTTATGCTTGCTTAAATAAGAGAGAGAGAGAGAGAGAGAGAGAGAGAGAGATGGAGTTTAACGTCCACACGACACAAACTAGGTCATTTCGGGCCTAACATATGGTTTTTAATTTTATTTCAATTATTCGCAGTGGGAGGAAACCGGATTACCCGGAGAAAACCCACGAGATTCGACAAGCGACCCAATTTCTTGTCACGTACAACCGGGGATTTGAAACCCCACTAGTTGACTCAATGGCAGGCCGTATGATACAGCGCGCACGCTAACCATTTGCACACACCCGCCCCCACCATTGCTTAAATAAAATGAAAAGAGAGAGAGAGAAATGGGGTTTAACGTCCACTCAACACAACTAGGTCATTTCGGGACTAACATATGGTTTAATTTTATTTTCAATTATTCGCTTGCGCGTAGGGGTCTTTAGAAGTGGGAGGAAACCGGAGTGCCCGGAGGAAACCCACGAGGTTGAGAAGGCGCCCCTATCTCCATGCCACATACGCTCACACCAGGGCTCGAAACCACAGCCGCAAGCCAGAGGTGACCGGCCATCTAGAGGTCGAAGCGCGACACTCTAGACCACTAGGCCATCCCAACCCGCTTTAATAAAATGAAAGGAGAAATGAAATGAAATGGGGTTTAACGTCCTACTATTCTGTGCTATGAGTACGGCCTACTCTTAACTCGAATTCCAACTGCCAAGAGATTTTTTTTACGTGCACACGGGAACTCGGTTTTTTCGTCCCATCCGAACGTTTAGACAGCTGTCCATGTCAGGCCCTCCGTTCTGCATCACTGACAAGGTGAAACCACGCCGGAAAATCGAGATGAACTTTCTCGGCCAATGCAGGGATCGAACATCCGACCTCCAGGCTAGGGAGGGGTCACTTAGCCACTTGATCCGCCCACAAAATGAAAAGGGATTGGAAGCTAGAACATAAGACATACAATAGCAAAAAAAAGATTTTTGGTTGTTGTGTAGGGATTTTCTAGTTGTGTGGGGTTGTTTTTGTTTATGGTTTATGGGGTGTTTCTTGTGTTGGGTTGTTGTTGGGACGAGGAGGAGGGTGTTGTTGTTTATGGGGTTCTTATTATAACTGTGATTACCCTTGTTTTTGTCGTGTGGGTTTCAGATGTTGTTGTTGTGTGGTGTTAAATTGTTAAATGTTTGTGGAGGTTGATGTTGTTTTGCATTGTTAATGTTGTTGTTATTGGGTAAATGTTGTTGTTGTTGTTGTGCTTGTTGTACACTATCCTCAAACAACATATATCTCATCCTCAAAATGTTTATAAATATTTTCTGGAACTAATTCGCCTCTTTAGTTGACAAGACATTTATACTACTGGCACCACTTTATATTTAGCAGGCTAGTAGTTGAACCTAATTTGTTCCAATTATGCCTGGAGATTTCTGTCATCATTCAGCAACCACGATAAATTACCACACACAACTGTCACCACGTTATTTGTAAGAAGACCAATTATGGTGCCAAAAATAACATATTGACCGACTGAAATAAACTTCGGTATCGATCAATACTGCCTGTTATTCTTCTTGCTTTAAGCAAGTGGCCTGGTTTAGATGAAGATAGACTATAGGCTGTTGTAGTTATGAGCCTCCTTCTCTCCCCCCCCCCCACACACACACATGTCCAAACAATTGAGCAAAGCCAAATGAGCCTCCTTCTCTCTACACACACATCTCCAAACAATTGAGCAAAGCCAAAGATGAAATGATGCCTAGGATATTGCAATCCCCCACCTTCCCAGTCACACACATAACTGAGCAAAGCCGAGGTGTTTAGATAAGAAAAGGGACTGAGATATTGCACTTGTGAAATATGAAACCTTTGTAATCATCCCTACCCCAACCCACACACCCAACCACGCCCATACAATTAAGCAAAGAGGCCAAGTGAGGCCCTGGGATATTACACCTATAAAGCACCTTGCAATCACTCCCTCGTGGTTAGAGGGGGATACACGTATTAAGCAAAGTCGGGGATGGTGATAAATGGTTAAAACGGGAAGATCAGCGATTTTCTACAAGGTTTCAATAAATCTTAAATATATATTGATAGATAATCCCCTCTGTAACACAAGTAAAACTATTTTTGAATGTGCTTATTAAAACCGGAAGTGATGTAGTTAGGTCAACACATTCACTGGTCTCTGTAGTAAGCATACAGATTTGGCATAAGTGTGCTGCTGTACTTTGTACTTTGATCCAAGGTTTTGTCATTAAGTAGAGCGGCGTGTTTGCTATTTCCCGCTTGTAGTTGACAAGGAAGGGTTTTCCCTAGGTTCCCCGGTTGCCCCATGCCGCTAAAGACAGTTACACACAATCGAATTATCACAATGAAAATCTCTCTCTTTGTGTCGACTGGACGTTAAACCCCATCTCACTCACTCTCTCTCTCTCTCTCTCTCTCTCCTCTCTTTCTCTTTCTCCCCCCCCTTTGCTCTCTATCTCTCACTCACTCTCTCTCTCTCTATCTCTCTCTCTCTCTCTCTCTCTCTCCCTCTCTCTCTCTCTCCCTGTCTCCTCTCTCTATCTCTCATCATCGCTCAATTCCTTACAGATAATCTTATCTCTCTCTCCCTCTCTCTCTCTCCCTCTCTCTCTCTCTCCCTCTCTCTATCTGCTAACAAACGCCAAAGTCATTGTGACATGACATCTGTTGCTGTAATTAGTGGTGATATTTCTATTTTGTGAGGTTGGGTGGCTGGATGGTTAGCGTATGCGAGCTGTATGATTAAGTCGATCAATGAGTCAACTGGAGTTGTTTCGATTCCTCGGTTGTACGTGACTAGGAGTAGGGTCGCGTGTTGAACCTCGTGGGTTTTCTCCAGGGTCCTCCGCCCCCACCCCCACGAATTATTGAAATAGAATTAAACCATATGTTAGTCCCGAAATGACCTACTTTGTGTCGAGTGGACGTGAAACCCCATTTCTCTCTGTGTTTTTATCGTGAGTAATCCAATGGGGGATACAGAGACACCTATACCAAGGGACCGATTACATTCAATTTGGATAAATGTGGTCCAATATCAAGAATAGACCAAATCCCATATGCTTTACAATAATAGATTCGTAACAATAATGATATCGTTTTCTTTTTCTGTAAGCGTGTGTCGTCAAGGTTGCCTCGGGGGGCCAGGAGAAAACCCACGACGAGATTGGACAAGCGATCTTTCTCCTTGTCACGTAATCGCAGGGAATCGAAACCACACTCAATAACAGACCCTATGATATAACGCGTTAAACCATAAGATCCACCCCCACCCGAATTGAGAAAGTAAACATTCTCAATTCATTCCCGTTTAAAGACGGGAGTTATCTCCCCTGCTTCATTCTGATTTTTGTCCGATGAATAACCCATAGAAATATAGACTAGAATAGCAATGACGTGTTTTACAACGACGTCATAAGTCGGCCATATTGGAAGTTGTATGACGTGAAAAGTAAAAGTGCGAGGAGCTTTCTATTCTTTGCGTCTTTATGATAGTGCAACCTATTATCTTGAACTTTGATCGTGCGGCAATTTTGTCTTCACATTGACGATACAATTTCTAATGAATGTAAGTGTTTTTGGTCGGATGACCGAGTAGGCCCTATGCTGTTTTTGTTCAATAATTTTTTTTTTGATGTTTGATGCAGTTTAATTTAGAATATTGTAGCAACAAGGAAGCAAGGTGTCACCATTATATAATATGAACATTAAAATACGTGAATATCACTTCACTAAATATATTTTATATGCGAATTCGAAAATCATTAAAATAGGGAAACATGGTTTGATCAAAATGTTCACAGTACATTAAGTCAAAAGTCACGTGATTGCTATTCTAGTCCATATTTCTATGGAATAACCTATCGATTACGTATCTAATCCTGATGCAAATCTTTTAAGACGTAAAATGCAAGGATTTGGGCAGTTTCAGGAGATTAAAGAATTCTGTTCACGAATCGGTTTCAATCTTCACTAAGCTCCACTTGCAACCACGATTATTGATTTAAGTTGATTTTTTTCTGAATTCTGATTTTCAAGATCGGGAAATAAGCTAGCAATGACAGAATGTTTGCCCGAACAGCGGCTGATGGATCTACTCTTATTTCGAATTATAACTGGCAATGATTCTTATCCGGGAACACCAATGTGGGGAGGCAGTGCGAACCCCCTGTTAATTTATGTATTTGGTTGTCCATAACTAGATACTATACTTAACGTGCGCGCTGTATCATAAGGTCTGTCATTGGGTCAACTCGCGTTGTTTCGATTCCCCCTGTTGTACGTCACATGAATTAGGGACGTCACTCTAACCTCGTGAGTTTTCTCCGAGTCTCCCGGTTTCCCCCAACGACTAAAGACCTAAAGACTCCTATGTGCAAGCGACGTGTTATTTAAAAAGATACAATGTAGACTATTATCAGCAGATTTGCAATGCGGGAATATAGCTCATACAAGGTCTGGTGGTTTAGATCATTAGGTCTGTCATACCTTTTGTTTTGTGGTTTCGATTCCCCGCTCATGTTCAACCTCGTGGGTTTTCTCTGGGTCCTCAGGTTTCTTACCATACTAAAGACCCCCCCCCCCCACGTACCCGTAAGCGAGAGAGAGAGAGAGAGAGAGAGGGGGAGAGAGAGAGATGGGGCACTTTAGACCACTAGGGCATCCCAACCCTCCGTAAGCGAATTAACTGAACTAAAACTGAACTATGTCGTTTCGACCTAAATAGATCTTTCGTGTATAGAGCACAAATCTAAACGGATTACTCTGCCGTGGGCGCTAGAACGTTAACTTGATCATCAGTGAAAGATTATTTTTATACTCTACGTGGTTTTATTTATAATCGTGTTTCTTAAGATATTCAGTTAAATAAAAAATTGCGTTAGGAAAATCAAAGAAAGTTATCGGTGTATTTGTACTGAACACAGACATAGCGCGCATACGCTAACTATTCAGCCATCCAACCACAGAAAATAGAAATAACACCGCTAATTACGACAACAGAGAGAGAGAGACGGAGGGGAGGAGAGGCAGGGGGTTAATGTCCACTATGTTTAAATTACATTTTAATTATTTACTTGCGCTTAGAGTGGTATGGGACAAAAAAAACCCACAAGGTTGGACAGGCGACCCTAGTTCCTATCACGCAAAACTGGGGAATCGAAACTACGCCAGTTGACTCAATGACAGACTTAACCTTATCAGCCCCCCCCCCTACAAACCAGTATAAACTGGACATAATACTAAAAATATATATTGTGTGAGATTAGATAAAGAGATGGCACTTCTCCCAATAATAGTTAAAACTTAGATAATGTAAAGGGAATTTGCTGAAAATTTCAGATAAATTGATCCACTCTGAACCGAGAATTGAGCAATTGAATTTTTGACCTAGTCTCGATCATCATTACTAAAGTGAGTACGACAAAAAAATAGTCTCGATTGTCTATTTCATGATTAAATCGTGAATGAAAGTTGAGCAGCAAATCGGACCCTAATCCAGAAAATATCGCAGGCTAGAGTGTTGTCATCGAGGGTTGATTATGGTCTGGATAAGTTAATTAATGTCGAATTAACAATTTAGATAACATTTCAGACCTAAGGAGAGACATGCACTAGGCAGATTTAGTTCTTGTATAATGAATGAATAATGTAATACTATCTATAATAAAACAGAACATTTTTGTCGCCTTCTGTGTCCTCCGGCTTCCCCCACTGCTAAAGACCCCTACGCGCAAGCAAAGTGTTGAAATAAAAATTAAACCATATATTAGTCCCGAAATTACCTAGTTTATGTCGAGTGGACGTTAAACCCCATCTCTCTCTCCCTCTCTATGTTTAAATTCAATTATGAGATTAACTTCTCTGTGACTCTGTAATTGGGGTTTTGATAGCAATAAATAGGTATTAGGGGTTGCCGTAGATGTATACCGTCTAGTTAAAACTGGAAAGCATTTGTGTAGCTTTTTGGCGACTATGGAATAATATATGTCACTTAATCATTTATAGTAATGGCAATACTTTTTGGAGTCAATAACGGGTCTTACTTCCCTGTGTTGGAGTTTTGAAAGCAATAATAAATCATTAATTGTCGCCGTAGATGTTAATAATCGAGGCATTCTAAACCGATGGTTCTCAACCAGTGTGTCGAGGAACACAAGTGTCGCAAGGTCTTTCTAAGTATGCCGAGAAATTTTGAACGGCACACTAACAAAATACGAAAAACTACGTGATCCCAATTGAGAATTCACTGGTGTCCACTGATATGTTCATACCTGTGTTTATGGTACAAGCCGTATTGTCTGCCTTGCAATGTTTTTCAAAATTCACATATTGTTCATATTATATATTAAGATAGGTGTGCCGCTATTTGTTCACGTGTTCAAAGATGCGCCGTTGGCAAAACGGGTAGAGAAACACTGTGCTAAGCAGACATAAAACATAAAATCACAATAAAAAAAACCAAAAAAACACGTGATACGGTAATCTGAAAGGTCAAACGAATGTGAAATAAGAAAAAAACAATATAATATTTAAAGATAAAAATCTATGACCCAGAGTGTATCTTTCGTTTAATAACTATAATATCAAAGCCTTGTAGCAATGTTTTGTTCTATAACTCAATTACTTATATATTATACTTCTACGAATACAAGACGTGTGACAGGCAACATTCGCGGCTTACTTGGCCTTTATATGTCTAACATAATCAAAATGACAGACAGTGCCATTAGCGAGCGTTTCTCTTCGTAGATTCTATCGATCATCACAGTTCTGTTCAGACGCTTAGTAGTTTTCTCGCATTCGTCTCACAAGCTGCTTGATTTTCTCGCTTACAGAAGGACGTTTCAGAATTCACAACGGGTCATTGCAACAGTGTCCAGGTGAGTTATATGCTTTTAACTGAATTCTCTTTTTCTTTCGTAATGGAATTGTTTTCATTGTCTTACGAAGTAAGTGGTTGCCATGACAAAACATGATTCCAATGTGCTAATTTCAAAGAATCATTGTTATTGGTTATCTGTTTCAGCCAATCAAATAGCGCGCACTTGCAAACTTGAACTAGTAAGAGAGTATATAAGGCATGTCAACAAAAGATATGTAGTACAGTGCACTCGATTGTACGAGAATTTGTCTGAATTTAAGAACTT
Source organism: Patella caerulea (assembly GCA_036850965.1). NCBI lineage: Eukaryota > Metazoa > Mollusca > Gastropoda > Patellidae > Patella > Patella caerulea. The sequence continues at coordinate 30,319,160 of JAZGQO010000015.1, read as the reverse complement.
ATTATTTGTATTTTAGATAGAGAGGAAACTCTCTACTACACTTACAGAGATGCTTACGTCTACCAGATCAACGAGTCTCCATCTATCTCAGAAATCCATTTCTGAAAAAGGAGGAACAGCACGGTTTAGAATCGTAGTAATGGGAGCAGCTGCCGTGGGTAAAAGTGCTATCATCTCACAATTTCTTTACGAGAGATTCGTCAGTGAATATAAAGAAACAATTGAAGAACTACATAGAGGAGAGTATAATGTGAAAGGCACCCAGCTTGTTTTAGACATTTTAGATACCGCCGGTGCTCATTCGTTTCCCGCCATGAGAAAGTTAGCCATAGCCACGAGCAATGCCTTCATACTTGTGTACTCAGTCAACGATGATACGTCCTTCGATGAAGTAAAAGCCATGCGGGAACAGATTATTGCCGAGCGAGACGATGAAAATGTCCCAATTGTGATCGTGGCGAATAAAACGGACATTTTAGAAGAAAAACGAATAATTAGTCGAGAAACGGCTGAAACGCTTGTGTCTGTCGAGTGGGGAAATGGATATATCGAGGCCTCGGCCAAAGAAAATATCAACATCGTAGGCATATTCAAGGAAATTTTAAGACAATCAAAGTTTCAATATTCACTAAGCCCTGCTGTTGAAAGGAGGCGAATTTCAATGCCAGCAATACTGTTTAGCAAAAAGAAGGCGCCAACACAACCCAAAAGACACAGTTGTTCGCTTAACTAATATGTTTGTTTTGTATTTTTAAAAAAAGAACAAAAAACAAGAAAGAGAACACTTGAAACTTTTCCAGGCGACTGCAAAAATCTTGTGCTATATTCCGTGCTGTATAACAGTACAAACGAACAGTGTCCATAACATTAGTTTTTTATGCAAATACGCGTTATTTTGTGATTGTGAATATTGGACGATATAAATGTGTGGGTTATTTTTAGGTGAAACTGTGAATTCTGTTTGTGGTATATTTTTTTATCATTTCCAACAGGTATCTAATAAATTTTAATATTTTAATTGATTTCTTTGAAAAATTTAATTGATGTATATTATTGTCATTTTAATTTGCCTTTGAGTTCGATTTGCTTGTTGTTAATATATGAATATTTCCAGAATAGAATGTTTGTACAATTGGATAACAATTTAAAAAGGTATTTTTGTAAAATAAAACTATCGAATATATTATTTTTAAAAAAGTTGTTTGAAATTTATCGCTTATTTTGAATTGTCTCGTATGAAATATAAGTAGCTGGCGGGATGCTTACTCTTTTTGGAACATTAGATATCACTTCTCTAGGGGGTTGGTGCAGAAAAATAGAACCCTAAACCTTATCTCAATTCTTATGCGTACGTGTGAAATGAAATAAAATGGGGTTTACCATCCTACTTTTCTGCTCCCATTGGGCTAATGAAGCCGGGTATACGCCAACCAGTGTACTATAGGGAAATGATACCCGGGAAGCAGTGCTACGGCTTTCTCTTATATCGAATTCCAACTGCTAATGGAACTCTACGTGTATGCCAATGTATGCGTAAGAGTACATTGCGCGGAAAGGGACAATTTTCTATGATGATCCTGGGGGTCCGACCTTTTGATACAGCGCGTACGTTCTAGCCATTCGGCCATCCAACCCCAAATATGAAGGAACTGAATTCTATATTTTGTTGTTGAAGAACGACACATATTTTATATTGATACCTGAATAATTCAAAAAGTACTGTGTCCATATCTTTAACATTTCATATGTGGTACAACATGGATCTTCATTCCAATAGTGTTAATAACAGGGTTTTAAACAAAAATGCCAAATAAGACGCCGCAAATTTCGGTGATAGCACACTGTATATCGTATGCCCGTGTTCATTAGTCCAGTTTAGGAGCAAACAGTAGGATGTTGAACCCCATTTCATTTCATTTCTGCTCTTGCTTGAAGATAGCACATAAACGCTTTTACCACCCAGAAATCTATGAAGGTTATGGTATTTTCTGGTGTTATTAGGGAGAAATTTAACATTATTGATACTTACACAACGAAAGTTGACTCGATATATTCGACCTATGCATTACCTGATTGCTGCAGACAATGATTATTATATGTTTCAGATGACTGGGGTGACAGACCCTGGACTATTTCGAGAAGCCGGGGAGGGGGGGATTGAATGGTTAGCGTATGCGTGATGTATCATATAGTCTGTCATTGAGTCAACTGGCGTGGCTCGTGAGTATTCTCCCGGTTCCCCGTTTTCATCCCACTGCTAAAGACCCAACGTGAATTAATTAGTCCCGAAATGACCTACTAAAAGTTTGTGTCGAGTGGACGTTAATCTCCATTTTTCTCTCTCCAACTCGAGAAGTCACACCGGGCTTTATTTTAAAAATGACCAGAGCGACAAAGTACTCAGTCCCGAGACCATCTCTAGGAAACCACTTCAGGTTTTATCTTAAAAACGATCAGGGGCAGCCGCGACCTCCATAGCTAAATCAGGTGGATTATGAAGGATGCACGATACCCATCACGGACAATGACCCCTGGCGATACAATTCGTTCACAATGCAGGCACATATCCAGAGAGTAGTTTTCCTCTCGTCCATTCGACTTGGCTCTATCCACTGCGACCCTATATAATATTATGTATGCAGCTATCTCAAAGTTTCAGATTTTACCAGATCACACCTTTGGAACACTCACGGCTCAAATTCCCGGGCACGCCCCAGATATGAGCAGATAGAAGAAATAAGAAATTTAATTTATGGCTGGAAACTGTCCTTACGTCTACGTCTGTGACCAAGTGGTGTCATCAAACAGGGGTGAATAATAATATATTGTTATTCCTCTGCCCGGTAAAACTTGACATTCATATTTATAAAGAAACGAACCTACACGGAGTCCCCCAGGAGCACGATTCCACTATATATACGAAATATTGTTTTGTTATAAAGGAAATATAAATTCGTTATAACGAAATATTAATTCTTTTATACGAAATGAAATATTCGTTTTTAAACGAAATAAATAATTCGTTTACATTAAATAAATGATTTGTTTAAACAGTCTACTCTAACACCGAATTCAAACTGCTAAGGGATCTGGCCCGACTGGGGCAGTTTCACAAAAGTCCGTAACTTTAAGAAAAGAAGTTACGTTAAGAAAAATATACGAAAAAGATACGAATTATTTACGTCGGTTTCACAACGTAAAGGCCAGCATAAGTTTTTCCTAAAAACTTTTCTCGTATCTTATTTCGTAATTACGTCACGAATGGTTAAATCCTTCTTTTTGTAGAATTGATATCTTTCATGGAATAGGGGAAATTACGCCACGAATGGTTAAATCCTTCTTTTTGTAGAATTGATATCTTTCATGGAATAGGGGAAATTTAATGATAATTTATCGTCAACACAGGTTGTTAATGCCCGTGAAACACGATAAATTACTCTAGACACAGATGGTACACTAACCCCATGTGCATCGGCACCTGTGGCATAGTACCGTAAATGCAATCAGGACATGTACAGAAGATGTCAAGGATATCGATCGTTAAGTTGCGGTTTCGATATCATCATTAATACAGTTTATAGCATGTAATATTCTGGTCGAAAGGGTTTAATCTGTCCCTAAATATTCTCTCATGCCGAAGTTGCCGATCCGCATAAAGTAATAAAGTTACGTCAAAAATTCCAACTTACGACAGGGTGAGAGTTGCCGTAATCTGTACGATAAATGTTACGAATTCCGTAGATTAAGAATTTTAGCGAAACGCGATTTTTGTCGTAAGTTTACGTTACGATAAACTTACGCAAATTTTTCATCGTAAGTTGCTTTATGAAACTGTCCCCTGTTACGTACACACCAATACATACACGGGCATCGTTTTTTTGTACTATCCGAACGACTATACGTTGTCTTCTTTGCACGACTGATGATAGGGAGAAAGAGAGAGAGAAATGGGGTTTAACGTCCACTCGACACAAACTAGGTCATTTCGGGACTAACATATGGTTTAATTTTATTTCAATAATTCGCTTGCGCGTAGGGGTCTTTAGCAGTAAGAGGAAACCAACGAGGTTGAGAAGGCGCGCCTATCTCCATGCCACATACGCTCACACCAGGGATCGAAATCACAGCCGCAAGCCAGAGGTGTCCGGCCAGCTACAGGTCGGAGCGCGACCATTAGCCCCCCCCCCCCCGATAATAAGGAACACCGGATCTCAAGTGCTTGCAAACGTCTTACTCACTGAACCACCGATGGCCACGTTGGAAAATGAAAGAATAATTATTAATTATTGTAGTTTTGATAATTAACAATTAAATGTGACTATCACGTCGTTTATAATGGAATAAGTGTTCATTCACTTAGATTCAATTAAAAAATTAAGAGTTGTTGAACTGCAATTAAAAATTAAGAGGTGTTATCATCTATGCAATTTTAATTTATTAAAATAAATTATATATCCAGAATTAACTGCAATGGATGAGTTTATTAATCATGGCGTGACCAACATTCCAATTAATCCGTATGTACTCAAACAGTGCGCATTTATTAAATGCGTTAAACAAGGGTGTTATCACTTTCAAAAATGAATGCGATCAAGCAAGTAAATATCAAGCTTTATTGTGTAATTAATTAGAATTTAACGTTTACATTTTAAAAATAGCTTCCTCCCCCGTGCTTCTTGTGCTAGGTCCTGGAAAGAGTACTGGACGCCAACGCAAAAACAGAGAGACATCTACATGTAAGTGATATTGAAAAAGGAATAAGATGAAAATGTCAGGGGGGAGGGAGAGAGAGAGAGAGAGAGAGAGATAGAGGGAGGGGGGAGAGAGAGAAATGGGGTTTAACGTCCACTCATCACAAACTAGGTCATTTCGGGACTAACATATGGTTTAATTTTATTTCAATAATTCGCTTGCGCGTAGTGGTCTTTAGCAGTGGGAGGAAACCGGAGTACCCAGGCTAAACGCACGAGGTTGGACAGGCGACTTGGCGAAGTTATGGGGTGTTTTGGTAAGTACCGTGACATGAAATGAAATGGAGTTTAACGTCCTACTGTTCTGTATACATTAGCGTGCACGTAAAAGATCCCTTGACAGTTGGAATTCGATATAAGAGTTGACCGTAGCGTAGCTGCCCGGGAACATTTTGCGTATGCCCGTCTTTAGTAGCCCAGTTTAGGAGCAGAACAGTAAGACGTTAAACCCCATTTCATTTGATTCACACTAGATGTTGGCTTCAATGGTTGTGTAATTGGTCCGTTGACAATATTTATTCAAGAGGATCATGAATGAATAAAACGAGATTTAAACAATCCTACGTTTCTGAAACTACCGGGCAATTGAAGACTGTCTTGGATTGAGATGAAAGGAAGCAGCAGGCTGTTTCACTCGTCGGGCATCTTCGCATTGATCATCTTCAGAACTACTGGAAGATGAAAGCGTTTTTAAACACCATTGAGAAAGGCCGAAATTGATGGCGGATGGTAAAGTCTACAATGTGTGTTGGAACGCTTTATGACAGAGTTTAAAGCATTGGCTCTGATTTGTTCATACCTGCTGACCACAGTTCGGCTGTTTCCACGGGGATGACTTGATTTAACCGAACGTCGACAAAGTTCGGCTGCTGCTTATACAAGATGATGAACACATCAACCAGATTAAATTCGTATTATTTAGGAATTTCATAAAACAGTTATTTTAAAGCGTTAAAATTAAACCAAATGTTGAAGTTGAATTGGGGCGTCGTAAAATCGCAATACCGCCAAGGCTGATACCAGCCTCCGACAAAAGGCATGAATGCGAATACCAAATGGTGGAATAGGATTAGTCTTCGCCAGAAACAAATGCTCATGAAGAGGTCTAAATATGGTGTTGTGCAGTGAGGGCTCATGCACCTCGATGTATAAACTGTCCATTGGAGATGTACGAAATGCTCCTAGACTGATTCTCTAAGTCCCTGACTGTGTATGGTGTCAAGCTGTTTGAGATAAGACTCGCGGGCAGACCCATACACTATACAACCATAATCGAGTTTTGATCTTATTAGCGCTCGATATAATCTGAGCAAGACCTTACCCCGAGTTCACAAAGCATTCACAGACTTAAGTCAAGACTTTACTCAAAATTGTTCGCTTTATTGTAGCTAAAATATAGTCCCTTATAAAACTTTTGTTGTTGTAATGTATGAAATGCACCAGAGAGAGAAAGAGAGAGAAATGAGGTTTAACGTTCACTTGACACCAGCTAGGTCATTTTGGGACTAACATACGGTTTCATTTTATTTCAATAATTCGCTTAGCAGTGGGAGGAAACCGGAATGCCCGGAGGAAACCCACGAGGTTGAGAAGGCGCCCCTATCTCCATGCCACATACGCTCACACCAGGTCTCGAAACCACAGCCGCAACCCAGAGGTGACCGGCCAGCTGGAGGTCGAAGCGTGAAATACATCAATAAGAAACTATGTGGTAAGTATTGTGTCTCTGGATCAAAGATATTTCTTATAAACAGTGATTGACAGTTGAGTAAATTCTTAACTTGAGTCTGAGAATGCTTTGTAAACTTGAAGCCAGAGTTGAATGCTTTGTGGGCTTAGGCCCTGGTCTTAACCAGTAAATATAGCCCTACTACTGTTAACGAAGCACGTGATTTTAAGATGAAACTGCAGCTTAAAATAGACAAGAAACTGTCAATTGCTATCCAGGGAATTGCGTATAAAATAATATGGAAGTAACGTTTTACAATTATATCTTCGTATTAATAGAACGTTATATTGCTTGTATTTCACACTTGTAGCACGACGGATAAAATACATCGTTACAGGAATAACAGTTTGAAATAAACTGAGATACATATTATAGGCCTATTGACGGGGTTAGGGTTAGCATCCCCCTAAATTCTCGTGTATATAAAGTGGCCATTTCGAACTCCGATATAGGGATTGTTGGATGACCGAATGGCTAGCGCGTGTGCGCTGTATCATAAGGTCTGTCATTGAATCAATTGGCGAGGTTTCGATTCACTTGTCCATCCTCGTGGGTTTTCGCCGGGTCCCCCGGTTTCCCCCCATTGCTAAAGAGCTCTACGCGGAAGCGAGTTATTGAAATTAAATTGAACAATGTGCCGAAATGATCTAGTTTGTGTCGAGTGGACGATAAACCCCATTTTTTCTCTCTTCCTCATAGCACAATGTATGGCGTATGTCCGTCTTCGTTAGCCCAGTTTAGGAATAGGACGTTAAACCCATTTCTCTCTCTCTCCCTCTCCTTATCTCTCTCTCTTTCCACCGAATGAAATGAAATGAAATGAAATTATTCAACTTTTCTTTCCCAACTGGAGCACGCTTTGTAGTGAACTACAAACGAAATAGTCCTCGGACAGAGGTGTTACGGGCTACTTTTATTTCGAATTCCCATTGTCAATGGATCTTTTATGTGCATGCCAAGGTTCACACCAGTCCGCCTGCCTGCACCAATGAAACCATGCTTGGAAAGCATCGAGAACCTTCTCGGATAACACCGGGATACAAGTTCGATTTCCTGGTTTGCTCATTGAACGGCGTCATCTGAATTGAATGATTAACGCGGGACGAAAGACCTGGTATAAACAGTATCTAGTCGTTCGGATAGGACGAAAAATTGAGGTCCCGCGTAGACACTGGCGGACACTTAAAAGAACCCCGGACAGTTAAAATTCGAAATAAAGTAACATCGCTGTCAGCGCAAACTTCACATCATCGCACATTGTATGACGTCACCTTATCTTCATTAGCACAGTCGAGGTCATGCACCTGGCTTGATATTTCCTCATATAACGATCAAAGACATCAAGTACAGATGAATCATGCTGTAATACATTGTAATGACATTTTGTATAATGAGCCAGACAACTAACAGGAACCTGCAATGTAACAGTAAAATTCTGACCTAAATCTGCCAATAAAAGTTTAGTAAGAGATAACGAGATAATGACCGATAAATCGCCGATAAACAACTAATGTTCTATTGATTTAACTTAAATATCAGAGAGAGAGAGGGAGAGAGATGGAGGGACGTGACCTAGATTTGGCGTCCCATTGGATTGACTATGCCTTGTCCCGCATCAATACCAATGACGAACCACGCCGGAAAATCCCGATGAACTTTCTCGGTCAAGGCAGGGATCAAAATTGGCAAGCAGTAAAAACATGACGGAATTTTCTCGGCGTGGTTTCCCCTAGCGGTTCTGTCTAGTCCTTCGATGGGACGAAAAACCAAAGAACCGTGTATGCAATGGCGTGTACGTTAAAGATACCATGGCAGTTGGAATTTGATGTAAGAGAAAGCCATAAAGCCGCTGCCCGAGCAAAATTTCCCCCATAAATCATGGAATACTGTTGGCGTATCACGTATGTATTGAAGTTAATTTATATCTCACATTAGCAGATTATTTTGTCGTACACTACTTGGTCTGGATGAGTGTTGGTAGAACAGTGATAGAACCCGCTAACAGTTTAATATATTTTACACAACAATTATTCTCATACTTAATTAACAACTTCTTAATGGCATGGCTAACAGTGTTGGAATGACACCCTTCGACAAATTAATGAGAGAGAGAAAGAGAGAGAGAGAGAAGAGAGAGAGAGCGGGGGGTGAGGCACGCGATCCAGTCACATACAAGCTGTGAATCGAATCGACGCGCTAAAGACACCTACGCGCAAGCGAATTATCAAAATAAAATTAAACCATAATATGTTAGTCCTGAAATGACCTAGTTTGTGTCGAGCGAACGTTAAACCAATTCCTCTTTCTCTTTTTTAGATGAAGATAATTACAAATCTCTACAGTAAAGAAGAAAAAAAATATTATTATATACATGTGTATTAAGTCCAAATATGGGTCTAACTCAATTCTCACCAAGATTTGAATTGCTAGTTTTTTTTCCAGATTACGGGAGCATTCTCTGCGAAGGCCAGGGTCGAAAACGGTCTCTTATGTTTTGTGATCAAGTCATCCTGGATCCCAGTTGTGTTAGTGCAGCTGACTGACGTTTAAGGCGTTACATCGTTGAGTCTCAACCAGTGTGCTACGACATCTTCCTAAGTGTGCCGCGAAATTTTAAACAGCACTCTAAGAAAATGCAAAAAACTACATGATCCCAATTGAAGAATTCATTGTTATTCAGTTGCGTTTTTCTCTATTTAGTTTGAATCACTCTATGTCTCTATGACTCGTCCATGTCTACAGTTGTACGCCATCTATTTTGAAAACACAAATATTTTTCATATATATATAGCCAGGAGTGCCGCTATTATTTCATGTGTTGCAAGGTATGCCGTATTAAAAAACAACGTTGAGAACCATTGCGCTACCTGTTCAATCACGAAAATATATCAAAGACCTGATAACCTCAAACAAATCCACAAGAATTCCCAGATCCACACCAATTGATGCACCCACCATCAGTGAATCGTGAAATCGGAAAAAGATATTTCTTCTTCTCTGGACTCCTTAAATGCATTTAATGCTCTGTTAAAAACGTTCCTGTTTACAAACGTTCGAAAGCGAAAACTTGAAAGCGTTATAGAAGCTAGAAGCTGCTGTTATATAGTATTATCGCCCTATATAAATAGGTTTTAAAAGTGAGACATCAGGGCCCCATACGTTTAGAGGTTGAACTGGTTTTTAGGCCTCCGTGACGTCTGGTTAGACGTCTGGTTAGTTTGTGAGCCACCGTGGTTCTGAATCGTTGAGAGGTTGGACGGGTTTCTGAGCCACCGTGGCGCCCACGCGTTGGCGATGTGGACCTGGTTTGTGGGCCCCGTTTAAACTTTGCCTGTGATTAACCGTGTACCCCATGTTTTGTGAGTACGTCGGCACCCGTTGAACTGGGCCAGTTTCACGAAATTTTAACTAAAGATAAAATCCAAATTTTAGTAGATTCTTCAATTTTGATTGGCTAAGTACTAAAATCAATCAAATATTATCCAACCAAATTACTAAAATTTGGATTGTATCTTAGTTAAAATTTCGTGAAACAGGCCCCAGGATGGTGCGCCACGGTGGTCCCTATAAGTTAACAGATTGGACTGGCTTTCGATCCACGGTGGCGCCCATTGAACTGGTTTGTGAGCCACGGTGGCCCCTATATGTTAAAATGGACTAGTTTGTGAGTCACAGTTAAGCGGTTGAACTGTCGTGTTACTGTTAGTAATGGTGGCGTGCATTGAACTGATTCAATTGGTGACCGAATTATCTTTAACACGTTCAACAGAAATCATGGCGAGTATCTAAGTACAGATAATAGTTTGATAACTGCAACAAGATTATGAAAAAAACATGTAATATTGATTCTATGTTTTTCCCCTGTTCTACAGAGCAGCCAGAATCGTAATAAGAGAAAGGCATTGTTCCAAGATTATTATGTCGTGCCGTCTTAAAGGAATCCTATGGAGACACAAAAGAACACTTTTAAATCACAGTTGTGGCTGATGGCATTAACAATGGACTAAGTTGTCTGGCAGAAATCTTGGCCTTTCGGTACTAAAATCATTGGTTTAAACCGATTTGTCTTAAGTGATATCTAAGAGGTTCTGATTATATTGTACCAGGAATATGAGACATGTCTGTATATCCGTCGCTGGTCGACATAATTCTAGCAAATGTGCCCTAGGTATGTGTTTGTATGTGACACAAACTAGGTCATTTCGGGACTAAAATTTTATTTCAATAATTCGCTTTAGCAGTGGGAGGAAACCGGGGGACCCGGAGAAAACCAACGTGGTTGGACTATGTGCTCTGGATACTCAAGTATTTAATTGATAGCCTTATGTTTGTAAAATGCCCTTTAAATGTCAAAATGCTGTGGATGTCACAAATTGGTATTTCGATGTGTGTCATAGTGTGAAATGGTAAACGTTTTTTACCGTCCACCGGAGCTTGGTCTTATGACGTCATATGTGGATTGTGGGTTAGGATAAGGGTTAGGCTTGGCCCAGGGTTAGGGTTAGGGCTAGCCCTGTCTACATCTCGAGACTGTGACGAAATCTGCAGGCCACAGCCCTTATCCTAACCCACAATCCTCATATGACGTCATAAGACCAGGCTCCGGTGGACGGAAAAAAATGCTTACCGTGTGAAATAGTTGTTAATATAATGATCGATTGACGACGCCATTGTTTTTACTCTGTATGAATGTTCTAACTAACATGGGGGGGATGGCCTAGTGGTCTAGAGTGCCGCGCTTCGACCTCTAGCTGGCCGGTCACCTCGGGTTTGCGGCTGTGGTTTCGAGCCCTGGTGTGAGCGTATGTGGCATGGAGATAGGGTAAGGGGCGCCTACTCAACCTCGTGGGTTTCCTCCGGGCACTCCGGTTTCCTCCCACAGCAAAGACCCCTGCGCGTGCGCTAAGACAATGAAAATGAAAAATAAGACTTGTCTGCGATATCACCTTCGGTGGAAGCGGACGTTAAACACCAAGAACAACAACATGACCGTTATCGGTGCATCTCGCGACAGTCGCTGTTGTATTAGTGCTGCCCATGATGGCTACCGATAGATCATTCGACAATGTAGACTTGTAGATAGACGTTTGGAGGGCCTGACAAGGACAGCTGTCTAGTCGTTCGGATTGTACGAAAAAGCGAGGCGTGCACGTAAAGGATCCCTTTGCAGATGGAATTCGGTATAAGAGTTGGTTGTAGCGCAGCTGCCCGGGCAAATTGTCCCTCACTTCGCAATGTATGGCGTATGCCCGTCTTCATTAGCCCAGGTTAGGTGCAGAAAGTAGGACGTTAAACCCCAGTTCATTTCATTTCATTTTCCCTTCATTAGCCAGGTTGGTGCAGGACGGTAAACCCCATTCCATTTAAATAGACGTCACGATTCAAGTCGAGTTCGTGTGCAATTTGAGCTGTTGACTGTTAAACGGCTTCTACGTCGTTAGTATATGATTGCGATTACACAAGACAGGTTGTATCAATCCATTACATCAAAGTTCAAGAACGATAGATCACGCACGTTAATGCCTTGCTTCCTTGCATCTCGGATAATGATGCTCTTGGGCTCATAAATCTGTTTTATAGATGTTTGTAGAATGCGCAATTTGGCTTGAATTTACAATGGCAATTATCAGTTTTTAATGTTATTGCTAGGTTCCTAGTATATCACGATTCGTGCTACGATGAAAGCCGCGATTTTAATCGTCGAATGTAATCGTGGTGATACTTATATTGAGGTCAGTCGTAGCAATCGTGTTGACAGTATCTGCACGTGACAGATCGTGGACTCGGTAGCGACAATGCTATCGCACGACACAGTGCAAAAATAGCATCAAGGACAGGTCGCTCTGTCTTCTGAAAAAAAAACAACGGATCTAATAGCAAATGAAATGGGGTTTAACGTCCTACTCTTCTGCTCCTAACCCGAACTAATGAAGACGGGTATGCGCCATACAGTGTGCTGAGAGAAATTTTGCCCAGACAGCGGCGCTACGTCCTACTCTTATATCAAATTCCAACTGCCACTGGATTTACGTGCTCGATCGGTTTTTTGTCCCATCCGAATGACTTGACAGCTGTCCTTTTCAGGCCCTCCGACCTGCATCACTGACATGGAGAAACCACGCTGGAAAATTTGGATTAACTTTTCGGCAAATGAAGGGATCGAACATCCGACCTCCAGGCTAGCGAACCAGCGTCTTACCCACAAGATCCCCGGATCTAATAGAACATTTTCATATATACAAGTGTACATACATGGATCTAAGTTCAATTTATAATTTATAATCTAGTATATGTGCGTTTGCACTTCCGTAAAAGATTCTTTGGCAGTTGGAATTAAGAGTGGGCCGTAGCGCCGGGCAAAATTTCCCTCATAGCACACTGTATGGCGTATGCCCGTCTTCCATTAGTCCCGGTTAGGTGCAAAAGAGTTGGACGTTAAACCCCATTTCATTTCATTTGCACTTCCTTTGTCCAGTCTACACGGGCTTTGTCGTTTGGAAATAGGTTACTCGTTATCACATCTCACATCTGTATTTTCGAGTCGAATACATGTATATTGTTTTCCTTGTAAATTACAATTGGAACTCGAAACCATAGAGTACACGAGTTGCGTGCTGATGTTATAATGTTCATTTTGTTTATCATATAAAATATTCGGGTTGCATATTTTCACAGTAACATTTTACCATGAATATGATAGAATGGGCCAATATTCAATTATAATTCTTGAATAGTATGCATGGTGTTGAGTTATATAAGAATAGGCTGTAGTGCCGCTGCCCGGGCAAAATGTCACCGGGTGCACACTGTATGGCGTATGCCTGTCTTCATTAGCCCAGTTCGGAGCAGGACAGTAGGACGTTAAACCCCACTTCATTTCATTTATCTGGCAACATATTGTTTTGAAGTAATTAAAATTGACGGTAATTTCTATTACCTGTTGTTATGTTTTGTTAATAAATCTAGAGGAAATTAATCGATTTGCTTCCCGTACTGGAAGCCAAGAGGTTAATACACTATTTAGCACCGATTTATGTCCTTGTTGGCAGCATTAGTTCATGAACTGGTCATAATCCCAAGAGAAAATATCTTTATAATTACGATTCGTACGGCAACCAGGTCAACATTGAGTTCAAAACCAGAGTAAATCGTTTAAAACAGGTCATCAATCCAGGCCAGTAACCTTGTCCACGCAAAAATCATATCATCATTACTAATGTAATAACTTTGAGCATGCACAGTCGTGGTATTTCTTGCGCGGCTTCTGGATTACACTCGGCTATAATAGGCTATTGCTTGTGATAATGGCGATTTGTCATGCGGTCTGTTGGTGTCGCCGGCCAACCAACAAAGGAGAAATTATACGGCATTAATTTGAAACCCCAGAAGTTATAATGAGCTGTCCATATTAACACGATTTTATAGGAAGGCATTATAACGCCAATTAAGCAGCGAATATTTGTGGTTTCGTTATCCCGCTGTCAACTTCCATTTGTCATGGTAACAACAGGGATGATATTGGCGAAATTGGGTGCAAATATAGCCCCCATCAGAACACACCCAGCTGAAATAGACAGGCAGAAGATGCTATCAGCATCAAATTCAATCTGGACGGAGAGGGAGAGAAATGGGGTTTAACGCCCACTCGACACAAACTAGGTCATTTCGGGACTAAAATATGGGTTAATTTTAATTATTCGCTTGCGCGTAGATGTCTTTAGCAGTGGGAGGAAACCGGAGTAAACCCACGACGTTGCTAGGAGACCCTACTGATTGCCATGTACAATCTGGATGGAACCAATATGATTAAAACACAGATCCTATTTCGTTTCCTATTTTATAGTCAAAATTTCGTTTTACTTGTCTTGACAACACTAGGATCTGGAAGAGTTGTTATATAACAGGCATTCTAGTTGATGTGAGGAATTAGCCAATGGGCGGTCTGTTACGCTGAGCTCTTGACGTGCTTTGTACGAAACTGTGGATAAACATCTAGAAACGTTAACACTAATCAGTGACTGACATCATATGGTCAAAAGCCGCTCGTATGACCCCTGACACGACCCCCACAAAAACTGTTCAGATCTTCATGTCGTGTAAGGCCACCAAAAGTATTAAAAAACGAACCGAAATAAATATCTGTAGTTGAACCAGATTGGGTCTAACTCAATATTATCCAGATTGGGACGGACGAGGTGGATGATTCGGATGTTTTGGCCGTAGCACTTTGAATGATGAGAAATAGCGCATAGTGCGATTAATAAAGTCATTAAAAGGGTATTAAGGGAGTTTAGATAAAGAGCTGACAGTACTATATGACCAGGCATAATGACCAGTCAGTATTTAATGTGTCAAGGATTATTATCAATCAGGACCTAATTAGTTGAGTATGTAATCCATTAGTCTATGTATATCAATGTCTCTAGTGATAAGGGGGGTTGGGTGGCCGAATGGTTAGCGTGCGGTCGCTGTATCATACGGCCTGCCATTGAGTCAACTGGCGTGGTTTCAAATAATCGGTTGACGCCTGTCCAACCTCGTGGATTTTCTCCGGATACTACGGTTTCTTCCCACTGCTAAAGGCCCTACGCACAAGCGAATTATTGAAATAAATTACCGAGTGGACGTTAAACCCCATCTCTCTCTCTATATATATATCTATCTCTCTCTCTCTCACTCTCTATCTCTTCCTCTCTAGTGATACTCCTGTATGTTTTGATGTCAACTCTTGAGCTTATCCGTTTATAAAAAGAATATAAAAAGGTTAATGGATATTAATAGGCAAGTTGATGTCCATTGACCTTTTCATATTCTATTTATAAATAGGCAAGTCAGCTGGACCTACTGTTTTTAACATGTTTTTATTATGACAAAGGGAGAAGATGACCCGCTCTCTATCCTCGCGACAGCGGTTTTATAAGTGTACTTTAAATTGACTTTTGAATATACAATGACTTTTTAATTTGTGTTAACCAATTTTAATGAGACTTAAGACACACACGGACATCTGAATTGTATGTTTTTGCCAACTTTCCACCCATAGAGTGTAAATAATTTAATTAAATCTAACTATCCATAATATCATATATAATGTATTGGACGTTAAATCTTTAATAATATAAACAACATCAATAGGCAAGTCATTGGGTCACCCGACTAAGTAGCAGCTTGCACATTGGCGTGCACGTAAAAGATCCCTTGGCAGTTGGAATTCGATATAAAAGTAGGTCGTGGTGCCGCTGTCAGGGTGAAATTTCCCCATAGTACAAAGTATGGCGTATACCCGTCTTCATTAGCCCAGTTTGGAGAATACAACAGTAGGACGTAAAACCCTATATCGATAAATACAGTAGGCAATATTTATTCGTAAATACTGTGGCTATGAACAATCTCTTTCTAATAATAAATATATTAGTAAATTTGTATCTTATCTTAATATAAATTGCTTAGTGGTTCCCCAGGACACCTCACATACCTTATATCAATTCTTTATTCTTTTAAAGGGACAATCCCGATTTGAACAGAGCCTTAAAAATTTGAGTACATATGATATTTATAATTAAGCGTCATAAATTGAGGAATGGTGTATTTAACTTGCCTCAAAGTTTCAGCCCTAAATATTGAGTTGCTTGGGCGTGAACGTCACAACTACTTACTCTTTTAAGATTTCGGGTCAATTTTTCGTTGGGTGACATGATTATCGATTCGGTTGCTTTAGAGGTATTTGCAATGAATGGCGCATGTATTGTAATTGGTAACGAAAGGTATGTATCACCTACACGTTATTATTTTTTTTGTTTTAAAAATAATAATAGTCTGGTTTTATTCAGACACCGTATAATACAACATGGGATACTGATGGGTTTAAGTTATTCGAAAACGTATCACATATGTTGAGTTAGTTGCTCGGTCCTAAGGTAGAGGATTTTAAGGTATTTTAACACAAATTTAAGCAGTTTTATTCTCCAAAATGTTAGCGGGATTGGCGCTTTAAGTCTGCTGACTCATCCGATAATATATACAACTATTATACATGGTAATTAAATATCAACTTTATAATTACATACACACAAACAAATAAAATTAAACCATATGTTAGTCCCGAAATTTGTGTTGAGTGGACCTTGAACCCCATCTCTCTCTCTCTCTCTCTCTCTATCTCTCTCAATACATGTCATCGGCATTACTAAATCGCTTCCAGCTGATAACTACAATAATTTTATAAGTAGATAGAGCAAGCAACTGGGAGCCTTTAGGTTTGTAGCTTACTGTATCACAATCATCTCATCGACATAACCAACAATAAAATATAATATAACATCCCCCTTATCTAGATTGATCTTAGATTATATCCCGCGGTAATTTGGTGGTTAATAGCAGATGATTCACGCCCGACGTCTCGTAATCATTCTCATTTATATAATATGTAAGCCGATGTATATATAATACATGACATACCCTGGTTAGGTTTCGTTTTCGCGGTTGTACGCTACAAGGAGTAATGTCGCCTGTCCAACCTCGTGGGTTTTCCCCGGCTTCCCCCCACTGCTAACGATCACTACGCACAAGTTAAATCGTAAGTTTGTCCCGAAATGACCTAGTTTGCGTTGAGTGGAAGTTAAGCATCATCTCTATTTGCGAACTCGTTACGACCAGCTTGTTATTATTTAATTCTTACCAAACAACAGCATATTGACTCCAAACCTAGTCCACGCGGGCATGACACTTGAGACTTACGTATTATATACAGCTTTGGTCTCTACTGTCATTGTCAGATAAATGAGAGAGAGAGAGAGAGAAGAGAGAGAGAGAGAGAAAAGGGGAGGGCGGAGTAACGTCCACTCGACACAAACTAGGTCACCTCAGAACTATAAATGTCACATAAGTTCCCAAATGTCGTTTTGTCTACTGACACATTATTTTGTCAAGCGGTTAACATCTAAACCTCTCCATAGACAGTCAAATAATCTTAGGCGTGACTGCTCCCGACATAGCCATTATGAAAATTATTAAATTGATCGGTCGATAACTTGAGCAGGTTTCCTATAATAAACATGTACATATCACCATGTTCCCTGTACAAATAAATTGTTCCAGTTATGAAGTTCCCTATAAACGACTTGTGCCCATGATAACAGAGAGAGAGAGAGAGAAATGGGGTTTAACGTCCACTCAACACAACTAGGTCATTTCCGGACTAACATATGGTTTAATTTTATTTCAATAATTCGCTTGTGCGTAGGGGTCTTTAGCAGTGGGAGGAAACCGGAGTACCCGGAGGAAACCCACGAGGTTGAGAAGGCGCCCCTATCTCCATGCCACATACGCTCACACCAGGGCTCGAAACCACAGCCGCAAGCCAGAGGTGACCGGCCAGCTAGAGGTCGAAGCGCGGCACTCTAGACCACTAGGCCATCCCTACCCCCCCCCATCATAACAGAGAGAGAGGCAAAGAGGGCGAGAAAAATGGGGCTGAACCTACACTCGGCACAAACTATGTCATTTCAATAATTCGCTTGCGCTTTTGGGTCTTTAGTAGTGGGAGGAAACCTGAGGACCCAGAGAAAACCCACAAGGTTGAACAGGCGATCCTACACCTTGTCACGTACAACCGGGGATTCGAAACCACACCAGTTGACTCAATGGTAAGCTTTAGGATACAGCACGCACTTGCTAATCATGCCCATCATAAAGTTTCCTAAAACTAGTCTCTATCATCCAAACAAATATTCTACAAATTTTAGTCTGGATGGGTCCTCAAAATTTGACAGTAAGTTACCACGTACTGAATCTATCAAAACATCTTGCTTGTCAACAATGACGCTCTCTAAAATTTTGTTTGTAAAGGTTTTAATTGAAATGGTAATTTTCTCTCGTCATGAATCAGACGTATAACTTCTCACAATCTTCTTAATTCTTCATCGCGATTCATGCTTTATTCCTCGTATATCTATTTTGTTTCTAATAATAGATGTGTCAAGTGAATTGTGGGGTATATTTCAAACTCGCTTTATAGAATCTAGCAAAATCGACCGGCTTCATAGCACTTACCGAGACTTTAGCCAAAAGGCATCATTGCCCATGCGTAACCGAGAGGGGTTTTTTTGTTATGTGGTAGATTATCCAGTATTTTTTTGTCAACAATTGATGTACATACGTTGAAGACTAGGAGGTTCTGGGTGACACTACTACATAAAAACAAACCCTGTCACCAGCATTCAGTAAAATAATTAAGAAAGGGGGGGGGGGAAATGGACCGTGAATTCGAATTAAAGGTCGCAGTGCTGACGTCAGTGCAAATGTGTATGACGTCATCGCAGTCACCTTGTAGTGACATTGACCAATCAACAAGCATGTCGTATTTCGTCTCACCCGAATTGGCGGAGTCGTTTCCTTTTATGTGAAGAGCGTCACAGAGAATACAACAAAGTGTGCGCTAGCCTGGTCCTTGTTCTAAAGGGACCCCCCCCCCCCGACCGCATTCGTAATTTCTGTCGTTCATTGCATTGCCTTTCTTTCGGTGAATTAGTTCGCATTTACGGCATACATTTGCATTGCGTCATACATTGCATAGCATCATGCATTTGCATTATTTTGTTTGCAATCTATCCTACGTGAAAGAGAGTGTGTTGTTCATTGGAATTATTCAGATGTGGCAAAAACATGCATGTAAATAAAGGAATCCTTAGCAGTTAGAAATCGAAGGAGATTGGGTGGAAATGTTACTGTCTTGACAGAATTGGTGATTGTGTTAGTTTTATTGACTAATCATATTTAATCGTAAAATACAAAGGAATTGGCGAAGGGGAGTAACCCTTATCTTCTTGCAACAAACGAACACAGCTCACGAAATGTTTCTTCGCCGTCACCACAAAACAAGGGCCAAGGCTATTTTTAGTCTTTCTCTCCCTTTTCCCTGACGATTTTTGTTGACTTTTTGCTGTGGAATCGAAGAAAAGGGTTAGAAAATGCATTTTCTGACAGGCTTTGGTGAATATTCATAATTTTGAGGCGGAAGGATACAAGAGTTGAGAGGTTGATTAGGCTGAAATGTAGGGCCGATCATTGCATGTTTATTTGTCTCTACTAGATTTTCATGAAAAACTTCATACTACGTGCTTTTGGGCAAGAGGTTGCCTTATGCTGCTCCATCAGTGGTAGAAAGCGTTCTACCTAACGAATTTTTTTCAGAAACAGATATAGCCGGTCTAAGAGACGAGAATTAACATTAAAGTCAACGGAAAATCTTTAGTGATCTGTGGCCAAACACGTCGCCAAATGGACTCAGCTCACCAAATATTCCTGAGCCGTCACACTCGGCAATCCTCAACAGATTCCGGTTCCGGAACCTACATCTAATCTCGGCTGTACGAGAGTAATTGATATGTACCTACGCTCATACATTTGCGATGCGGCTACCAGTTTACTTTAACAGGAAAACCTGACACCGTGGGCACAACCAAACACAAATTGGTGACCTATTCGGCTAGCGACGTATTCGACCGATTCAGCTGGTAACCTGTTCGTTGGAAACCTATTCAGAATACAGACAACAGTCGCCCAAACCCTTCTTTTTTTTATCAACAAATAAAATGCAACGTTACGTCTATCAAATGAAGGTAGAATATATTATTTGCCGAGTGTCATGAAACAAGGATCAAAGCTATTTTTAGTCCTTCTTCCCCCCCCCCCTTTGGATGGCGATCTTTGTTGACTTTTTGCTGTAGAAGTGTTTGATTAGTCATTCTCGGTCAGGTTTTGGTGGATTTACGTGTATGGAAGCCTATACCTACCATTCATAATTTCTACTTGTCGCCCCTTCAAAACACGAAAGTAGAAAAGTAGAAGTTACGACAATAGCGCCTCTCGTTATTTCCTAATTTCTTACTTTCGATTTGCATTTTGGCTTGTACACCGTCTTGGCGACTTTCGACTTAATCAGTAGAAAGTAGAAATCAGCAATAAACACACGCGCCATTAGCAAACTCGTTATTTCTTTATTTTTTATTTTCTACTAAATTTTAACTTGCTAGTTTTTTCAGATTACGAGAGAACCTATGCCCATGTGATTTTTTGCGAAATTGTAAGTTAGGTCCAGGGTTCGCGTTAAGGTTAGGGTTGTGATTAACTCGTGTCCTATTGACATCTTGTGACATTTTGCCAAATTTGAAGTTGGCCTTATCAATATCAAATGGATCTTACCGTCGATGTAGGAAGGTGGCACGAAAACAAAAACAACATTTTTGTTCGTTTAAGCAAATTGATCGTTTGTATAATGGCCGAGGACAAGTAATTACACATTCCATAGAAACTCCCTTCTTGAACCTAATTCAAATTAGAAATATGACTAGCTATGTAATTACGAATGTAATGAGAATCTGGAGCATAATAGAAAATGGGTTGTGTCGCGTCTTCTGTGGGTTTGAAATCAAGTCTACCGAGAGAAACGAGACACTAATGAATAGTTAGAGAGACTTGTCATATGTGGCTTCATAAGAGACCAGATCATTAAGTGGAATTTCTGTCCTATAATCACAGGTAATAACAACAACCAAACTCCGTCAATCCCGTCTTCTAGTCGTCTCTCTAATGTTCATTGGTCGATATTTTATGGGTCAAACCAACCTAAAAGCCACGGATGTTTTGAAATGAAAGTGAAAAGAAATTGGGTTTAACGTCCCACTGTTCTGCTCCGACTGGGTTAATGTAGACGGACATACGCCATGCTGTCTGCTATGAGGTAAATTTCGCCCGGACAGCTCCGCTCTAGATTAATCTTATGTCGAAATCCAACAGTCATGGAATACTTTACGTATACGGGATATTTAGTCCAATCCGAACAACCACGCATTCTTCCTTACCAGGCCGACCGTCCTACATCATTGACAAAGGGGAACCACCCCGAACGGGAAATCCCAATGACCCTTCTCGTCAAGCGTAGGGCTAGGTCTATTTACTAAGGTCAACTCAACATTTCGTCTGGGTCGCCGAGATCTAAATAAGGTTTAGGGCATGTGATTGTTGGCGAGGTTGTAGGTTAGAGTAAGCGTTAGGGCTAGGATCAGTGTTAGGGTTGAGTTTATCGCCTGTCCTGCTTACATTTCGTGACCTTTGTTCCACTATTAAAAACACACCTGTATAATCAAATTTTAAAGCGAATATTCTTTTAAAGGCACATTCCTAACCTTAGTAAACCTTGTGTACATAATTTTAATTCTTAATAGAGAAGGTAGTTAACCTTACTGCATTTTGTTTTCTTTCAATGTTGTTCTTGATGTTATGTTTCATGGGCAGAATTGTAAAAAGGCCTGACCTAATTTCTTACCCTAATAAAGATATTATTATTATCATTGCTGTTATGAAATACATCTATTCGTTAGAGCAAGGATCGAACACGGGACGTCCAGGTTAGCGAGCGAACATCTGACCCACTGGACCAATTAAAGAACAGCATATCTATTAGTTCGGCTAGGATGAAACACAGGTATACCAACTGTTCGGCTTAGGATTATTGAAAGAAAGAAATCAATTTGCTAAATGAAAATGAAAATAATGCTGATACAGGATTTATTATAAAAGATAGATTAATATGAAAAAAACATTATGTTTTTAATTTTACACTATGACGATTTTTCGGCGTGCCCTATTCCCTTTCGAGTATGATGCCCCTTCTGTTTCTTTTGTAAAGGAGTGAGCTGTGGAATTTAAGCGTGACAGGGAAAGCCTAGCTGGAAGGCTATCATCAACAAACATTCGAGAAATCATTATCCGGGTAGGTGGGATGGCCGTATTGTTAGCGCGCGCTGTATCATACGGCCTGCCATTGAGTCAACTGGAGTGGTTTCGAATTCATGCCTTGCAACATCGTTAGCAAGGGGACAATGCAAAAAATAAATGGAATCGATCTAATTTGTAGAGGCCTTTCACAGATAGGCTTAGGACTTTTCAGTCTGCCCTTATGAAATCCATGTATTCCCCCCCCCCGCTGCTCTCCTTTGTTCCAAAATAATCTAGTATTTTTTCCAATGTTATTAAAATACAGATCTATATTTCGTTTCGTTTTTTATACGTTCGATGGCCAGCACTACACTAAGATCTGACAAGTTATAGGAGAACGCTAGATCGGAGACGGTCCTACATAGCACATATTTAGCACATATGACGTCATATATAGATTATGGGTTAGGGTTAGGGCTACATAACCAAGCCTAACCCTTACCTTAACCCACAATTCACTTATGACGTCACAATTTGCGTAGGACCGTCTCCGATCTAGCGTTCTCCCAAGTTATAGTGAGAGAGAGTGAACCAAAGAAAACGAAACGAAATAGGATCTGTGTTTTAATCAGATTGGTATCCAAAATAACGGATATTAGCTCACCAGACTTTATTGTAAAGTTCATTGTCAATGATAGTATTACACGCAGATTCGTCATTGAAGGTTTTTTTTTATTCAAGAGTATTCAAACGGAATTATAAGTAATATGAAACTGATCTCTACGTCACGACTGTCCAGACTCTTCTCCAAATGTTTCTATTATAACGATTGATGATGATGATGGTTTTTAATAATATTTAAGCTGTGTCTCGATTGTCAGGATCGTTTCTTCAATGGCTTCAATTAGAAGGGTTTATGTGGGTTATTTTAATATACCTGGGTCGTGATTAGCATAGGCGTACGGGCTGGTTTTTAATAATATTTAAGCTGTGTCTCGATTGTCAGGATCGTTTCTTCAATGGCTTCAATTAGAAGGGTTTATGTGGGTTATTTTAATATACCTGGGTCGTGATTAGCATAGGCGTACGGGCTCGATGACAGTTAGGGGGGGGGGGCAGAACCCGAATTGCCGCAAACGAGTCTTCCTGCTATTCCAGCCTATGAATACAGCATCTTCAATTTGGTTCAATACAGCCTACCTGCTGACCCGAATTCTCCCCGTAGAAAATTTTGAAAATTCAACCACCGCAAACGCGTTTCTGCTTTTCTCGCCCGTGTAAGTAACTCCATAAGTATCCTTTTGTAACCAAACATCCAATCAGACTGTTGCAGCTGCATTCACAATACTAATCGATGCCCAAAAAATGTCGCACAAAGTAAATTGGTTATAGACAAAATGTTTCAATCCATAGTCAACTCAGTACAAATTCGCGGTATTGAATTAAAAGAAAGGTAAAATTAGTGTTTTATTAGGGCGCGATGACAGTTGGGGAAGCAAAACTAGAAATGCCCGAAAAAATTTCAGGTTTTCTTCGAGAGGCGAAGAAGAGGAGCTGACCTTGTATAGACCTCCCAAGAAAATTTTGGAATATTTGACGGTCGCAAACGCGTTTTACTGCTATTCCAGCCCGTAAAATTATTGTTTTATTAGATTTCGGGTACTTTATTTTGCCAAGTAGATGAAATATTTTTTTTTCTCGCTTTACTCCTCTGCCCGAAAAATCAGCTTGCCCGAAAGTTAGGGGGGCAGCTGCCCCCTGCCCCCTGGCCCGTACCCCTATGGTGATTAGAAATAAAGTTAATATTTTTTATTCCTACCTGGTGGTGTGTTAATTGTGTGTATATTAATATTATTTGTGTAACACCTTTACCATCTTCACCAATCTCTTAACGGCTTAACAGGATTGCGGGGGAGGGGAAAGCTACATTGAGTTAAAGTTCCAATTTCACTTTTTCTAAGAAAGTCAAAATATAATTATTTCTATGTTTTTTGCTCAAAAGGTTGTCAACTCACTATTATACGATCATGGACAAAAATTTTTTTTGGGGGGGGGGGTAGAAAGGGTGACACTGGTTGATTGAGGAAATAGTTATTCAATTACCTCCCTTGTTTTCCCATTCTTCTCCATGGACGGCAATCTTCAAACGTTTGAATTTGAAGTTGAAAATGATATTTTTGCCAATTTCTCAACTGGCAATAGTGAATTATAGGATTAATAGGATTATTCTTTAACAAGGTAGGACTGTTTATAGGTTCAATCTATTTTTGGGGCTTTATTTTAATAAATTTTAAAAATATAACTTAAAAAAATGCTATTGGAACTTTAAGTGACGTTGTTCCCGTTCTTCGTTGGTAGTACGTGACTAGGAGTAGAGTCGGCTGTCTAACCTCGCGAGTTTTCGCCGGTTCGCGATCACTATGCGCAAGCAATTTATTTAAATACAATTGAACCCTATGTTATTGATTCCCTATCCAAGTTCGTTTTTTAAAAGTACAGCCCATGGTGACTGGTCATTCGTTCCCCTAAACTCTCGTTTGCTTGTGGTGGGGGTGGTTAAAGTGTGCGCATTGTAACATAAGGTTTGTTTTTGAGCCAACTGGTGTGGTTTCGATTCCCAGGTTTTACGTGACAAGGTGTAGGGTCGCCTGGCCAACCCCTTGGGTTTTCTCCGGGTCCTCCGATTTGCAATAAAATTGAAGCATATGTTAGTCTCAAAATGACTTATTTTTTGTTTAGTGGACGTCAAACCAATCGATCCCCCTCCCCCCTCTCTCTCCCACACGCTGTATTACAAATATACATGCAACTTCAAATGCATT
The DNA here is from genome assembly GCA_036850965.1 of Patella caerulea. Taxonomy (NCBI): domain Eukaryota; kingdom Metazoa; phylum Mollusca; class Gastropoda; family Patellidae; genus Patella; species Patella caerulea. The sequence goes on along the minus strand of JAZGQO010000015.1, from coordinate 30,294,141 downwards.
TCTCTCTTCTTCTAACCATTCCGCCCTCTTTTTTGCATTGCAATTTTTGTTGACTTTTTGGTATATGCTACCAAGTTTTCAGTAAATAAAATGATTTCTGATTTTGAGTCGTATTAATCCGAAAGTAATAATACACATGAAGTAAGGTAATAAAAACCTACAAATATGACGGCACTGCCTGTTAAACATCGAGATTAACAATCATTTTGTTGGTCTCTTTGTTGCGATTAAGATTCCATAAGATCAAACAGAATGGTTAACAAAATGTGATAGGCCAAACATGGAATCAACAGGGGAGAATTTACTATAAATAACAGAAGTAACACAGTTATATGGGAAAACAATCGCTTGTTTATTATACACAGACGCGACGTTTCGATAAGTATCCTCCTATCGTTATCAAGCACATTCGATAGGAGGATACTTATCGAAACGTCGCGTCTGAGATTGTTTTCCCATGTAACTATGTTAGTTCTGAGAATTTACTAGCCTGAAGATTGCGAACTGTTGGATTGTTTGTGGTGATTATGATCCATCGAAATGTTACAGTCCAAACATAGAATCAACAGGAATTACTAGCCAGAAGTCAATCTGAAGTCAATGGAGGGGGAAATTACTAACGAAAAGTCAATCTGAAGAAAATAGAGAGGGGAATTACTAGCCTGAAGTCAATAGAGGGGGGAATTGCTAGCCTGAAGTCAATAGAGGGGGGGGGGAATTACTGGCCTGTAAGGTTGACTTTTGGGACTTAGTGATTCTCTCCTTTCATAAGCCAATAAAGAGGGGAATTACTAACCTAAGTCAACAAAGAGGGGAATTACTGGCCTAAAATCAATACAGATGGGAATTACTGGCCTAAAATCATTAACGAGGGGAATTACTAGCCTGTAAGGTTGACGATTGTGACTGTGATTCTCCCCCATATAATCAGGTGACATCATTCTGATCATCTGAGAACCACTACATTTATCCATTTTTTTAAAAATACAACTAAACTTAAAATCAGTAGTTTTATATAAAACACCAAGTTTGGTTCGTATTTTCTGTATTTTTATTGCAAATCAAATTGGCGGGTAATTGTTTCCCGTGATGTTCCTGTAAACCTGTCAAATAAACACAATTACCACATCACGTGATCGTGAGGTCACTGACTCCAAATATGGAGAGATCCACCAGGGATTGTTTCACCTCTTTAACAGAGAACTGGTTAAATCGACCATGGCAACTGGGACTGGATCAAGTTCAAGGATATCACTGTTTATTATTCTGATGAGTTAATCTCAAATTACTCCACGAATAGCAATTGTCCCTTGGCGGAACAGTTTGCTAACCAAAGTTGTCGTCGTAGGGGATTTCAGCAGCGGGGGTCCAGGGAAGAGAAACCGCAAGGAACGGTTTGCTGCATATGAAGCCAGTGGTGGTCTTATCTAAATCTCTCGACTTGTATTTTTTTATAAACAGTATTTTTATTCGGGTTTGTATTTGAATAGAGATTGGAGACAGGCAGAGTCTATATTAAACTCCTCTCCCTAGTTCCGTATATCCACAACGTCACCCAGAGCAGTTTTATCCAGACAGACCACAACTTAGAACCGGTTTACCTACCAACGGCGACTTGCGTCAGAACATAAGTCAAATCCGCCATGACAGCTAGAAGCATTTCAAGTTCAAGGGTGTCGATGTTGATAACGTTATTAATGCTTCGGTTTCAAAGGTCCACGAGATAATTGTCTTGTCACGCGTTTGACATCTAAATATTTCGACTATCGTTCAGAATTCCCCCTGGATTTGTGCTATAATTGTCAATCGGAGAGCGCGTAGAATATATATTGATATTTACTACTGTTTATATGAGCATGCCGCGTTCTATAAAGACGTGTATATTGAATTACGACTCTTCTCTTAATTCCTATCTGGAATTGGTTTAAATGTAAATATAAATTTATCTTACAAAAGAATGATATTGGGAAATGTCCTAAATTATAACCCATTGTTTTGTTATCGGGGAGAATGGGGTGACATACGTAGAAAGGATTATTCTTGTTGCGCAGTTATAAACTTAATCTGATAAATGGACAGGAGTTTGAACAGATGTGAAAAGTTTTGTAGGGATTTAATCCATCTTAATCTACATTCAAAATAATCGTGATCTGTAAGGAATTAATCCGTTGCAAACTATTGACATCTCTTTGCCTGTTGTTTTGAGAAAGGAAGTTATTTTTATAATAAATTAATCCGAGTGTTTAATATAGCGAAAACGTTTTAATATAATGGCACGATCTCAAAGTATCCATTCGCACATGTTGATATGTGTCCGGACAACTTATTTATAATTCTTCGTCTTTATTAGCCCAGTGGTAATAGCAAAGTAGGACGTTAAGCCCCTCATCTTGTCTTTGGGGGCTTATCTATTCGATGGATGGGGGGGGGGTCCAATGGTTAGCGTGTGTGCGCTGGTTCATACGGCCTTCTCCGGGCACTCCGGTTTCCTCTAACTGCTAAAGACCCCTACACGCAAGCGAATTATTAGAATAAAATTAAACCATATGTAAGTCTCGAAATGACCTAGTTTGTGTCGAGTGACGAAGTAAAATTAATAATAAAAGTAGAAGTAGGCGTACTAAATCGATCCAATACACATAATATATCATAGACACGGATGTAAGAAATTCTTTCATTTTTTTAAAAAAGAAACAATTAAACGCCTCACGGATTTCTAAATAATAAATTGATCTGCCACGAATGTTCGGACATAATTACTTCAATGGCTTCTATTACAATGATTTGTGTATTTGACATGTGTGTGTTTAAGGGCGTACTGTGTTAGGACTCAGTCTTCTTACGGGAGAGAGAGAGAGAGATGGGGTTTAACGTCCACTCGACGACACAAACTGTGTCTTTTCGGGACTAACATATGGTTTAATTTTATTTCAATATTTTGCTTGTGCGTATGGGTCTTTAGCAGTGGGGAGAAACCGGAGGACCCGGAGAAAACCCAAGAGGCTGGAAAGGCGACTCTAATCCTTGTCTCACACAACCAGGGAATCGACACCACGCCCTTTGACTCAATGACAGACGTTATGATACATTCTGCCACCCCGCCCCCTTCTTGTAGCAGGTTTTTAATCTGCTTTTTTACATCACTATTTAAACATTTATTCATGTGTCAGACTCATAATCAAACCCCAATATAACACATGTATTGTATCCTCACCATTTAATTTTTCAACATGGGAGTCACGGTGGCTTAGTGGATAAGGCAATGGTTCGCTAGCCTGGAGGTCGGGTGTTCGATCCCTGCATTGGCCGAGAAAGTTCATCTCCATTTTCCGGCGTGATTTTTTAACGTTAAAATGGATACCTATGACTTAGTATATTATCACAGCATTGGTATATTACAAAAGGACATCGTATCAACACTTCAAATACTTATTACAATGTACTTCATTTGGAATGACGTACTTTGACTCCCATTTTCTATATAACTCCCTTTTCAGTATCTTTTTTAAACTATTATAACATGAACGGCCATCACACAACAAGAACCGAACACCTCACAATAATAATTTTATTTATTTATGTGGGTTTTTTGGCCGGGGGGGGGGGGAGATTCGGTCGTGCTGCTATTTTAGATAACCATGTTAATTATGCAAGTGGTAAATCTGCCTATGACAGGTCTTTTGTTGGCCTGAAATTTACATAAACTATACTCAAAGCTATTAAAAACGCAATGTCTAATTCGTAAACCTTTTCTTGGGTTTTCCTATCTTCGGTAATGAACTTTTTTTTCCAATTTTAAGCAGTCCATGTCACACGTTTTGCACGTGCATTCCCTGTACTCTGTCCCTTTAAATACAGATCAAAATTTCAGCATTCATCACTTCAGAGAAATGCCACGCCTTACCCAAGAAAACAGAAACAGGTAGCCGCTGCCAGACACTTTAATGTCCACCCATTGACCATTGCTCGCCACAGACAACTCTTACATCGACTCGTGATCTGGATTGGCCATCTGTAACAACCGCTGCTCAAAATTACCACATCGATTACAGCATCTGCGCAACAGGTTCGGGGGAGGGGAAGGGGAGATGACGTCATGGTTTGGGCCGTTATCAACAGTTGGCTGTGGTCCAAGGCAAACTCAACGCTCACCATTATGTTGACGCTATTCTGGTTCAACATGGCGTCCGTCGACAGATGGTTTTCCAGCATGACAATGCCAGGTTGACAACAGTGGCGGCACCAGCCGTCGATGGCTGGAGGGGCAAAGTCCAAGGTTAAGGGGCAAAGGCACGAGTTTCAATTAGGGGTGGGGAAATATGCTCCCCCCAGAAAATTTTGCAGTCTGGCAGTATTTCAGGCAATGATCGTTGAGGTAAAGTGTCAAACGAACGGACTTGCGAACCTCAACGAAGTATCTTTGTGAGCACCAAAGTAGCGAGTCCAAGAACATTTTGAAAAATAGACTGTTGGAAATGCTGCCTGACAGTATTCAGGCACCGATCGTAGAGATAAATTAAATAGAGTTGATCGGATGTCGTCTGTGTCCTGATCACTAGTCTGTCAAATGAAACTCAACGAAGTTCCCAATAATTTGAAAAGCAGACTGCTAGAAATGCAGCCTGGCAGTATTTCAGGTATTGATCGTCGAGATAAATAGAGCTTAACAGATACCGCCTGTCGCCAAATCACTAGTTTATCCGACCAGAGAAGAAAGTGACAAACGGGCGGAGTGAGTGGCTCAAAGTGAATGAATATTTTCGCCACTATATTTTGTGAAATGAACGAACTTGCGAACCTCATCGAAGTCCCCAATAATTTGAAAAGTAGACTGCCCGAAATGCAGCCTGGCAGTATTCCAGGCATTGGTTGTCAAGATAAATGGAAAGTGAATGAATATTTTCGCCACTATATTTTGTAAAATAGACTACGTAGCATTTCAGACAATGGTCGTTGAGATGAATAGAGCTTTTATTGGGGGGGGGAGGAATCAGAGGGCAGGCCAGATTTTTGGGCGTGCAAATACCCCCCCCCCCCTCCTTGCCCACCCCCGTTGGCGCCCCCTCGACTTGACAAGAGACTCTCTGAACAATCAACATGTCCGTGCCATGGACACGAACCCGATAGAACACCTTTTATATGAGTGAAGTCTGTGTCACCACAGGCCCGGGACTGTACAGCGCAGTGGACGCTTACGGCTAGCCCCCGAATCCATTCACTCTTTTTGATTTGTTGTTGTTTGTGGTCTCTTAGCGTTATGTCTTGTCTGTATATTTGTTTTTGTGTGGAATTGTGTGTGGTGCAGTCCCCCTGCACTTACTATTTGAGATGAACTTGAACGACGGGTTCGAACAAACTAGCCGTGCCTCCACAAACTGTTACAGGCGCTCCAAAATCATCGGCAAACAATCCCTCAGCGTGTTGTGGGGCATCTGTGACAGTCCATGCCAAGATGACTTCAGGCATGTGTAAGAGCTCAGGGTGGACATAAACGCTAGTGACTTCAGCTGACTCCTGCATTGTTTCATGGTTCTCCAGCGTTTCGGTTTGGGGCATTTGTAGTGAATTCTTTCATGAAATTATCCACAGATGCTTGTTATCTCGATTTTGTCAATTGTTATGTATATTTGTTAAAAGTCGTTGCAGTAAACAAACTTTGAATTTGGCATTGTGTTTTTAAGGACATTGGGTGTATTAATTAGACATGTATTACTAACATGATGTGTCGGTTGATGATCAAACTCAAAATTGGATAATCGAGACTTTGTTCAATATAAATTTTAGTGACAGCGGTAGCAATGGCAATTGAGCCTACATAGATGTTAAAGTAAGGTATTCTCAGCTTAGGCCCTAAGCCTTAGGGTGAAGCAATTTGACCGATCTTTTCAGCCCTTTACATTACCTATCCATGATAATGAGGAGGGTTGGTTGGCTGAATGGTTAGCGTGCGTGCGCTGTATCATATGACCATGCTATTGAGTCAACTGGCGTTGTTTCGAATCCCCGGTTGTACGTGGCACGGAGTAGGGTCGCCTGTCCAACCTCGTGGGTTTTCTCTGGGTACTCCGGTTTCCTCACACTGCTAAACACTCCTACGCGCAAGAGAATTAATGAAATAAAATTAAACCATATGTTAGTCCCGAAATGACCTAGTATATGTCGAGTGGACGTTAAACCCCATCTCTCTCTCTCTCTCTCTCTCTCTCTTCTCTCTCTCCCCCCCCCCCGTTATAATGTTATAATGAGAACTGCCAGTGATTTATAATAGTATGAAATTAGTCCTTGTGGGCATTTTTTCCACTCAAAAATCACTGTTCCGGGCTTCGCACTCCCAAGTGGGTGCGGCATTCCCCCTCTTTCTGAAAATCCTGGATCCGCCTCTGTACAGGGGGAATCGAAACCACTCCACTTGAGTCAATGATAGACCTTTAAGAATCATAGATATTGTGAATATGCCGCTGCTTGGGCAAAATTACCCTGTAGGCTGTTAGGACATTAAGTATAGTTTAATGGTCGAGATAGAGACGCTGTCTGGGCGAAATTACTTAGTTAATGAAGATAATTGGGACATTATGTATAGTTTAATGGTCGAGAGCGAGACTTTGACATATATTGTAACAACAAGAGAGCCGTAGGCCCTAGTGTGTTTAGTGTTTACCATATATAACGACTTGCAATAAAGAAACTCTGCACGTTTTTGCAATGAAATTCATCATGTGAGTGTAGTATTTCACTAATATAAATAATGGTACACCAACATCAAAGGATAACATCATATCTGTAAAAAGTGAGAGAGGGGAGATGGGATTTAACGTCCACGCGACACAAACTAGGTCATTTCAGGACTTAACAGATGGTTTAATTTTATTTCAATAATTCGCTTGTGCGTTAAGGTCTTTAGCAGGGGGAAGAAACGGGAGTACCCGGAGAAAACCCATGAGGTTGGACAGGCGATTCTATTCTTTGCCACGTACAACCGGGGATTTGAAACCACGCCAGTTGTCTCAATGGCAGGTCATATGATACAGCGCGCACGCTAACCATTCGGCCATCCAACCTCTAAGATCTTTATTAAATGACAAACATTATGATTTAAACCACGTTCTAACCATTCGCCCACATATCCCCCTTGCTTCGCATATGTTCCACTTTTTAAACCCGCCCATTATCATTATCGCCGAGAAGATCCAATTTCTCGAATATAGTGATACATGGTTTATTGGATCGTTCACTTTCCATTAAGAGAGATCGCATTACCCAAGACGAAACTTGATAAGGACCTCGTGTTGTAAAATTGGAATCAAAGAACTCGCGTGCCTTATCATTTAATGGATGTCTTTTTATTGGCCATTTTCAACCAGTGTCATTTAAACAGGCTGTCAACAACCCGGGAAATGAAATAGGGTTTAGCGTCATACTTTTACCCACGCACTCGGGTCATGCAGACGGGACATTGTGACTTGACAACGGCTAGGCGACTACAAAATTAGTTTCATCCCCAGCCCTGGCTTTAGTTGTCAATAGTACTTGACGAATGACCTGGTAAGGAAACCCGTCCAATCGTTCGGATGGGGGCGTCGAGTCGACAAAACTAGGTCATTTCTGAGCGTACTAACATGGTTCAATTTCATTGTAATAATTTACTTGCGCGTAGGTGCCTTTAGCAGTGTGAAAAACCGGAGGACACGGAGAAACCCACGAGTTTGGACAGGGGCAGTCTACTTCTTATCACGTATACAGCAGGCGCGAATCCAGAGCGGGCTTCGCACTCCCAAGTGGGTGCGGCACGCCCCCTCTTTCTGAAAATCCTGGATCCGCCTCTGTACTTGAGTCAATGATAGACCTTATGGTTTTACGCGCAACCATTAATCAACTAGATCAACCAAATTCTCTGCCAGATGGAGTTAGAGGAACAGTGAGCAAAAAAGTACCTCCCTCCACTCTGAATGGTGCAGGGCCGTCTTCATGGTCCCCAACAGTGTACAGCATTAGAAGAGGATAGTGAGATTTTATTAAAAAATCTTTTTTTATGATAAAACTGTCGAGAATCCTGGTCTATTTTACATGATGACATTTCATACATAGTAAAAGTGTGAGCCAGACACAAACGAAGCCATATCAAAATGAAATGGGGTTTAACGTCCTACTGTTCTGCTTCGACTGGGTTAATCAATACGCTATACAGAGTGCTAAGAGGGAAATTTGCCCGGGCAGCGGCGCTACGGCCTACTCTTATATCGAATTCCAACTGCCAAGGGATCTTTTACGTGCACTCCAATGTGTACACGGGACCTCGGTTTTTCGTCCCATTCGAACGACTAGCTGTCCTTGTCAGGCCCTCCTTCTGCATCACTGACAAGAGGAAACCACGCCGGAAAATCGAGATGAACTTTCTAGGCCAATGCAGGGATCGAACACCCGACCTCCAAGCTAGCGAACCAGCGCATTACCCACTTAGCGTCCGTGATTCCCCAACTGCCAGGGGATCTTTATTTGATTAAAACATAGATCGTATTTCGTTTCGTTTTTATAATTCAAACTTTAGTTTTCCTTGTCTTTACTACACTGGGATCTGGGAGAGTTGTGTTGTGAATGTTGACGTGTTGTGAATGTTGAGAGGTATTAGCCAATGAAACGGTCTGTTACTGCGAGATATAAAGATGTTATGCACGGAACTGTGGGTAATCTACTAGTGACATCAATGCCGATCGGCTTATCAAATGTTTGACTCGTAGGGTCAGAAGCCGCTCGTATGACATCGAACAACCGATCAGATCTTCATGTAGTGTAGGCCATCGAAAGTATAATAAAAGACGGAAGGAAATATAGATCTGTATTTTAACCATGGATTGGAGAGAGAGAGAGAGATAGAGAGAGAGAAATGGGGTTTAACGTCCACTCAACACAAACTAGGTCATTTCGGGACTAACATATGGTTTAATTTTATTTCAATAATTCGCTTGCTCGTAGGGGTCTTTAGCAGTGGGAGAAAACCGGAGTGCCCGGAGGAAACCCACGAGGTTGAGAAGGCGCCCCTATCCCCATGCCACATACGCTCACACCAGGGCTCGAAACCACAGCCGCAAGCCAGAGGTGACCGCCCAGCTAGAGGTCGAAGCGCGGCACTCTAGTCCACTAGGCCATCCCAACCCCCCACCATGGATTGGTCATATATTTACATCAGGAACAGAACATAAAACAGGAACTAAACTACATCAGGAACATAAAAACAATAACATGATGATCCAATTCGCTGGTCTCTAGTCCTCTACCCCCCCCCCCAGCTCGTTTCTCGTTTGCGTCTCTTCTGTCCTTCATTTCTAGAGTTTAACGTCCACTTCCACCAAGGGTGATATCGGAGATAAGTTTCAACCGTTAGCAAACACCGGGTTATAGAGCGTGTGTATGGTGGTAAACGTTTTTTCCATCCACCGGAGCCTGGTCTTATGACGTCATATGTGGATTGTGGGTTAGGATAAGGGTTAGACTTGGCCCAGGGTTAGGGTTAGGGCTAGCCCTGTCTACATCTCGAGACTGTGACGAAATCTGCAGGCCACAGCCCTTATCTTAACCCTTATCCTAACCCACAATCCACATATGACGTCATAAGACCAGGCTTCTGTGGCGAAAAAAACGCTTACCGTGGATGGTATGTGTAGCTCCTTTGAAGTTATTATCAGGTCGTGGTATGATTAACTGACCACTGGTTTTCCCTTTGAAGTCATGTCAAGGCTGTACACAGCCAAGGACATATGGGATTAATTAATGCTTAATTACAACATTAACAGCAGATGAAAAGTTAATATCATATATTATCAAAAACCAGCCGGTAAAAGCGTTCTATAGCTGAGGCGCTGGAGTCGCCAGCCTCCTCGCGAAATAAATCAAAGTTGAAAAAATAAAACAGGAGAAAAATGATAAAATCGATGAGAAAAGTGAAAATATACCCAAGACACTATCGCCCACGTCTGGCGAAAGGGGCCCTCTATACACCGTTAATGTCGAATCCACTACTGAATGAGAATGCTATCATTGCATTGACATAAAAACCATCAATCAAGAGTCGCCCAATACAAACACTCATCCCACCCCAAAATAGTATAACCTCCGCAATGATAAACCTTAAAACGTCCCTGCGGTCAATAAGCACTTTGTCACACCCTCCGTTTGATTGCTGGAAGGGGAAAATTTTGCATGGATTCAAAAGTTCTACAGCAAAGTGCCAATCTTGTCCCGTCAACACAATTCTTTTACAGATCACAATTAGTTGATACTAAGTTCGCACATAGTTTGAGCCCGGTTGGCAACATTTTCCAGAACGTAGAGCCAACTAGTTTGGTGTGACGAGGGCTTTAGAGGATTAACTCAATCGTTGTTTGCTCTGCGTCCATCTCGTGCAAAACGTGACCGTAACTTGAATAGAAACTACATTGTTTAATGGCAGGTAACCTATTTATTTTCAGACAATAACAAAGTACTTAATATAAAATTTCCTTGGTATTAATTTTGTCCACGCAATAAACGTGTACGGTGTCGGTTATTAAAAGTAAAACATTACAGGATCTAAATCGCTAATATTCTGGACCTAAACATGTACACAAATTACCGCAAGGCATATAAAGAGAATCTCCTACGAGTCGTTTTTGATATCAAAAAACATCAACACAAGTTGAAAAAAGTAAAAAAAAAAACGAGGATATGCCCAGTTGTTTTTTTACTTTATCAACGAGTGTTGATATTTTTGATATAAAAAAGACGAGTTGGAAATTTTATTTATCTCCAATTCCTTAGCTTACATGCACACATAAATGAACTTTACTTTTTATCTAAAATAAAGGGTTTCTTTAAAATAATGAATATAGCTTCAATCAAATTCATGTAAAGCGATATCTCCTCTTTCAAATGTCTTATTGGGTTATAAAATACATTCAGTCTATAATTTCTAATCCGTTATTTTCGGTAAAAAAACGCCAGAGGTCTCAATTGAATTGTAATCTCTAGTGTCTGGCTATTTCAGACTACATCATCAGTATCTATTTCGAGTCTCTTGTTACAAATGGCCGTAAAATGCATTATGGCTCACGAGTAAAATGTTTATTTTGTCTTTAACATTGGACATAAGAAGCCCACCTTTTTCTGGTAAAATTACAACACCAATGTTGATCAAAATTGACAAATAATGCGTGTTTTCAATATCCAAGACTGTGGGTGATATTGAGTTAGAGACTAAGCTACTTTAAATCCCATTTCATTTCATTTTATTCCCGGGATAAAAGAGAAGAGTGGAGCTAAACCAAACATCATACCAGATTTCAATCTCGTTCCCAGAGGCAGCCGCGGAGCCGAAGGCCTCTGGCACATTAGACCGTCCATTTTTTCCAATTTTTTTCAAACCTAAGCCCCGCCCATTCTGACCTCTGATTGGTCAATCTTTTTGGGTCGATTTCTCAAAAACTAGAGGTCGGATCGTCGTTTCGTTTGTTGTAAAATGATCCTTGAGTCAAAGTCAACTCACTGACATAAAAAATTGGATCCTAAACGAACAAATTCAAGTTTTTGTAAAGATCTATTTTTCTACGCGTGGGTATATTTTTAAGTGATTCGGTCATCCAATCACGTAAAATCGGGGGCGTAAGACGCAAATAAACGAGAAATTTCGCGTGTAGGAATTACATGTCATTTTCCGGGAAAATGGCTACCCCGATTCACCAGAGAAATTTCTTCGAGATTGACCAGATTTAACGGAATTAGAATATTTTGTCGAGCATTCGAGCATTAAAATGACTTGGGGAGAATAAACACGTAATCTAATTGAAATTCAGATCTATATTTCGTTTCGGTTTTTATAATCTGTTGCTTCGTTTTGATTTCTACCCACAATTCCGCGCAAAAATGGTCAAACCATCGATTCGACAGACAATTTGATTGGCTGACCCATTATTTCAAGCAGAACACGAGTTAAATAATAAGTCTTTCAGATCCTAATGTAGTAAAGACAAGTAAAAAGAAATTTTGAACTATAAAAACGAAACGAAATAGGATCTGTATTTAAATCAACTAACTTGGTGTCTGTTCTCAAGCGCAGCTGGGGGGTTGGGATGGCCTAGTGATCTAGAATGCCGCGCTTCCACCTCTAGCTGGCCGGTCACCTCTGGCTTGCGGCTGTGGTTTTAATCCATGGTGTGAGCGTATGTGGCATGGAGATAGAGGCGCCTTCTCAACCTCGTGGGTTTCCTCCGGGCACTCCGGTTTCTTCCCACTGCTAAAGACCTCTACGCGCAAGCGAATTATTGAAATAAAATTGAAACCATATGTTAGTCCCGAAATGACCTAGTTTGTGTCGAGTGGACGTTAAACCCCATTTTCTCTCTCTTAACTGTAAAACAACAAGTGTTAATACCTGTTAAAATTAAATAATTATAATAATTAATAATAATAATAATTTATTTTATTAAAGTGTCACAAATCGTATTTACGGAGATTTTACGTCGTAATACAAAAGATTTCTAGCCAACATAGGCCTATGAGACACTACAGTTAAAAAACATTAGGTACTATAATATTAAATAATATAATATAAATACTAGTAAAACAGTTAATTACGTAAAATTCCAAAAAACATTAAATAATACAGTATAAAGCAATAAATACTAGTAAAACAGTTAATTGCGTATTCGCCTGTGTCTAAAATATCAGTCTAAATCATAAATCTTATATCATGCAATTCTTCAAAAGGATTCCAGTATACACGTTTGTACAGCATATCAGTTCTTACATAATACCATGTCATATAATCTCACACCTGCCATAGATTAAAGCTTGCAAATTAATCTGTCACTTAAAATTGTCCGAACGTGAGTTACAAATGAATATCAAAATAAAATACAAAATAAAATATGAATTCAAAATACAATATTTAATTTTAGACCCCAAATGATATTGTGTAACATTAGGACTTTCTTTGCACAATTCAAAAAAGTATAAACTGAAAATTGGTTCATTTTGGTTTATAATGAGGTAGACCTAATCTTTGAGGTAAAATGAAGGAAAATAATTAAATTAAACATTTCATAAAGTGAAAAGAAAAAAAAATCACCGACATGACATTTTAGTAGAGTATTTAATTATGGTTCAATGATTAACACCGGCATGTTTCTTAATGTAGCTAAGTCTCCAACTCAACACAGATTATTTGTCAATTTATATCAACATTGATGTTGTGATCTTACCGGGAAAAGATAAACAATATTTAAGACAATATAAGCATTTGGCCATTGGTGTACACGAATCGTTTACCATAATGTGTTTCAGCGCCATTTGTAACAAATGGCCAGAAAAACGAGGCTAGACACATTCCACAACTCCTGTCAAACGGCGAAGCCATAACTTATCTTGAGAGCATACATAATAAATAGGAATAACCAGCCACTAGAAATATCTATTCAGTTGAGACTCGTGTCGTTTTTGGGTGGACATAACTGATTTGAAATTAATTGAAATCAGTTCATAGACAATCCAATTACATTATTATTATTATATGCGTTGCCGAACTATTTGGGTAAATTTCTAGGTCCCAAATATTAGCGACTTAGCTCCTTCAAGCCTTGAGAATACTTTGTGAAATCGGGGCCTGGTGCTTCATCTAACACCGAGAGGGGTTCACTAGATCGCTGGGTCAAGTCTGCCGCTTTAAGAAATGCTATAAATGTTGGTATCAATAATAAACCTAACCCTAACCCAACCCTCTCCCTAACTAAAGCCTGGCTGACACTTGCGCGACTTTTGGCCACGATTTTGTCGTAACCCTAACCCAACCCTCTCCCTAACTAAACCCTGGCTGACACTTGCGCGACTTTTGGCCACGATTTTGTCGTAACCCTAACCCAACCCTCTCCCTAACTAAAGCCTGGCTGACACTTGCGCGACTTTTGGCCACGATTTTGTCGTGCCTATCAGTGTCCACATTGACACGAACTGGCAAGACGAGTTCACAATCACGCATAGTTTGCACATTGTTTACGCACTTCCCGCATTGGCACGACGAGTTTGCGCAAATCGGACGGTGTCGTGCCGACTCGAGTCGTGCCAATGCGTGCCACGGAATCGTTCAAATGTCAGCCTGGCTTTACCCAGCTCTAAAGCTAAGTATAGGATATTAACCTACCCGAGGTTGATATGATAGAGAACACGCGGGCGCAGCCCAAGTGTTCTCTATCATATCAATCCGAGGGAGAGTAGGTTTATATCTGACATATACAACGTTCACCCTTAAATTTAATGGACTCTTCTAAAAAAAGGCAACAGTGATTGGTTAATTGCTCGACAGCATGTGACGTGTTTGTTTATACAATCGCCATTTTGTAGTAATTGAACTGAAGAAAGCTAAAACAAAATGGATAGTAAAACGAAGTCAGACGAATAATCAATCCTTTTTAGTCATCATATTGACGATAGCATAGATGTGAATGCAACTATGATGAGGATCTATACAAAGTCTGAAGAAAATTTGGATCAAAAGGCAATCTTTTCCGATAATTCTGACCATGAACCGTGACTGAAGGTTACCTTTCGGTATGCTCAGAGAAAGATTTGACCGACTGTTTTGAGTGGATTGTAGCCGTAGCCAAAAATACTGTACAAAGGAACTCTTGGGTGATAAATACTTTCACGTCTTGGGATGTGTGGAGAAATGATTTGGGCAGAAAGAAAATTCTGAAAGATATCTTAGACATGGACTGGAGTGTGGATAACCGATTTAAATAAGCCGATAAGTACGCCGTCTATTTAGGTCCTGAATGCTACAAACTGTACCAAAACAATTTTTTTTTTTTTATTGTCAAAAGAATAAAATTTTATTTCTGTGTTCTTTGTATTATTTCGATCATCATATATCGACCTGTAATGACGTCATCAGCGGTTGATATGAAATATCAACCTCTCAGGACGTCATCAGCGGTTGATATGAACCGAATATATCAACCTCTGATGACGTCACGAGAGGTTGTTATAAGATATAACAGCTATGGACATCAAAGAAAAAAAACTACTAGTTGTATATTAACAGATATCGGCGGACCGCTCTAGTGAGCACTCACCCTAGTAGAATCATTGTTCTAATTAGTGAGTACAGTGGCTATAAATGAATGTAATCAACAACCCCATCCCGTAACAATTAATCAGAATTTATATTTATCACGAATTTAACTCATTTGTCAGGATCTAAATGACAAATCATTATCTATTCATAAGGCGAACTCAGTTGGCTTCTTGTTGTACTACTACATATTTACATGCGTCCGAAACTCGATATGACATAATAATATCGTAAGTTATTTAATGGGGCCAAGGTTACGACTCGTTAAAAAGCGTTAAAATGGTTGGATTAAATATGCTTAAACATATATTATGCAAGAGCTAAATCAGCCAATTTCCACGTCTTTTAGACCTGAAATGTTATCTAATTCATTAATTCCACATTAATTAACGTATCCAGACCATAATCAACTCTCGATAGCTTCGCTAGCCAGCGATATTAACTGGATACAAACCTATCTGCCGCTTAACGCCCATTAATAATTAAATCAAAATTGGACAATCGAGACTACGTTATTTTTTATAGTACCGACTTTAGTAATGACGATCAAGACTAGACTCAAAATTCAATCGCTAAACTCTCAATACAATGTGGATCAATTTGACTGAAGTTTTTCATTAAGTTGGCTTTACATGATGTAGTTTTTAACTATTACAGTGAAAACTATTATAAGTCGTTATCTAATTGTTGTTGTTCTTAGTGTTTAACGTCCGCTTCCACCGAAGGTGATATCGCAAGACAAGTGTTATTTTTCACATTTATTATCTTAGCGCAGGGGTCTTTGCTGTGGGAGGAAACCGGAGTGCCCGGAGGAAACCATATACGCTCATACCAGGGATCGAAACCATAGCCGCATGCCAGAGGTGACCGGCCAGCTAGAGGTCGAAGCGCGGCATTCCAGACCACTAGGCCATCCCAACTACCCTAATCTCCCATAATGTATCTTTAACGTCCAAGCAAACGGAAATATCTAAATTGCTATAAAGAATATTTTTCCCGTATTAATTAAGCAAATAATCCTACATGACACGAGTAAAATTCATCTGTTTTAAATCGCATTTTTCCCCGATATTTTAAACCGTAATCGGTTTGACGTCTTTACGTCATGAAGGCCGGGCTAAATATGTGTCTTGTACGACAGCCAATTAAAATGCGCCACTTGAAACCACAAGAAGAGAATCTATATGTTTCGGACCTGACTAATTCACCGCAATTATGAATGGTATAGCATAGTCAGTTAAAAGCCTGAATAAATACATGTGTTTTAAGTTTTTTTTTTTTTTTAAGAATATAGAGATGTACAACATCCTAAACTTAATTTGTAGATTATTCCATAAAACAGGTCCTTTATTACTAAAAGGCACTGACCATAAGTTTTGGGGCTTTAAAAGTAGGATTTATATAGAAAGACCTACCATTGTCACCCCACTCGGCTAATCTCGACAGATTCCGTAAACTACGTCAACTACATCTAGTCTCGGATGTATGACAGTAAGTGATATGTACCTACGCCCATACATTTGCGATGCGGCTACCGGTTTACTTTAACAGGAAAACTTGACGCTATTACACAAATTGGGAACCTATTCGGCTAGCGACCTATTCGACCGATCGAGCTGCAACCTGTTCGTTGGAAACCTATTTAGAGTAAAGACAACAGTCTCTATTTATCAACCAATAAAATCCAACGTTATGTCTATCAAATGAAAGTAGAATATATTATTTTTTATCCATTCCTTCAGCTCAGAATAGACGTTTAATTTCGTCATTATCTTACAGCTGGATCGGTCGAATAGGTCGCTAGCCAAATAGGTTGCCAACTTGTGTTTGGAATGGGCCCAGCCATGTTTCATCCGGGACCTTTAAAGTAGTTCCAATATGGCGGAATTCATCATACAGCCGAGTTTAGATTCCCGAAATCTTACGAGGTTTGCCGAGTGATTATCACCCGTCAACATATAGAAATATTTCTTAGTCGTGTGTCACACATTCAAAATGAATCAGTCCCTAATCTACGGTTTATACTAACCGGTGACAAGGATGCAATTTCCCTTATCCATAATTATGTCAAGTTGTTTATGAAATCAGTTCCTTTTCATTCCCGTTTTGCCAAAAAAAACGCTCTTGAGAGGGAGAGAGAGAGGGGGGAGAAATGGGGTTTAACGTCTGGGTAAGGCGCTGGCTCGCTGGCCTGGATGACCGGTGTTCAATCCCTGCATTGGCCGAGAAAGTTCATCCATATTTTCCAGCATGGTTTTCCTATGTCGGTCATGCAGGACGAAGTGCATGACAAGGAAAGCTGTCTAGTCGTTCGGATGGGACTAAAAACCGAGGTCCCTTGTACAAATCGGCGTGAACGGTAAAGATCCCTTGACATAAGAGTAGGCCTTAGTGCCGCTGCCCGGGCAAAACTTCTCTCATAGCACACTGTATGGCGTCTTAACTTGCCCAGTTTGAAACAGAACAGTAGGACGTTAAACCCCATTTCCATTTCATTTCTTTAACTGTGGGAGAAAACAGGCGGACCCGGAGAAAATCCACGAAGTTGGACAGGCGACTCTATTTTCTCACGTACAACTGTGGAATGGAAATCACGTCAGTTGATTCAAGGACAGATCTTATGATACAACGCGCACGTGCTAACCATTCGGCCACCCCTCTCCCCCGCTTGATACTTAGTTCGACCTTAAAACCATTCGGCCACCCCCCTCCCCCGCTTGATACTTAGTTCGACCTTAAAAAAGCAACTTTGTCTTTTGTTGCGTTCCTTATTGTTAGCTTATTTTTCATTTTTCGTGACGTCTGTATCACCACAGGCCAGGAACTATACAGCGCATTGAGCGTGTTTTTAGTTTGAGGTGTCTGTATAGTGTATGTCATGTCCGAGTCGGTGTGTTTTGTGTAATTGTGTGTGGGTCAGTCCTCCTGTACTTTCCCGTACGTAAATAGGTGGAATATCCCCTTAAACTAACCACCCTTTTGCAATAGTAATATGTAATGCCAGTAACATCTCGGCTCAACAACGCCCAAGGGCATGTCTGTGTACTACTCGTTTGATAGGCTCCGTAGGCGAATAACCTAACGTTTTGGCGTTAATCTAAGCCCAAGGCAGTAATACTCTGCTGTGATCGCGATGGTGCCAAGACATCATTCAATGCAATGACTGATTAATTAATCAACTATCTGGTGTCATAGAGTCAAAAACCGCTCGAATAACCTCCCAGTACAACCGGTTAAATCTTCATGCAGTGTATGCCACCCGGAGATTAAAAAAAAAACGAAACGAAATATAGATCAGTAGTTTAATCAATTTGAAGTAAAACATGGTAAATTTGATAGTTTACTCAAATAACAGCTGACGTCACATAGCAACAAACGCCCACAACAACCTCCTCCAGTTTTGAACGGGTTGTTGTATCTTGACAAAACATAAGGGGGTTTAACGTCCACTTGACACAAACAATGTCATATCAGGACTAACATATGGTTTAATTTTATTTCATTCGATACAACCTAAGTCAGGGAGAGACATGCGGTTTAATGCCCACTCGACACAAACTAAGTCATTTCGGGACTAATATATGGGTTTATTTTAATTCAATATTTCGTTTACACGTAGGGGTCTTTAGCAGTGGGAGGAAACTGGAGGACCCGGAGAAAACCAACTAGGTTGGAGAGGCGACTCTACTCCTTGTCACGTACAACCGAGAATTCGAAACCCGAGAATTCGAAACCGTGCCAGTTGACTCAATGACAGGCAGGCTTTATGATACAGCGCGCATGTGCTAACCATTCGGTCATCCGCCCCGGGACTAAAGTATGGTTCAGTTGGAGAAGGGCCTTTAGCATTGGGCAATGTGAGGACCAGGAGAAGATCCATGAGGCTGACCAGACGACCCTGTTCTTAACACGTACAATTGTGGGATCAAAACTCCAACTCTCAATGGATCTTTTACGTGCACGCCAATTTATACACGGGATCTGGGTTTTCTTCCAATACGAAAGACTAAACAGATGTTTATCAGGACCTCCAACCCATACCAATACATCTGAATAAAACTTAACTGACAAAGAACGTTATACAACAAATGCTTTATTTCTTTCCATACATAATAGGACACGAGAAATAGTTGGATCTAAAATCACAAGTTCCTCGGCAGGGATTATAAAACATGTTACCATTACAACGACATTTCACGGCAAATAGACTGGCTTGACACACTAAATAATAAACATTGTCTTCCCATGGGATACGCTCATTTCTCGCTGGACATCGCGCTGAAAGGCAAGAATGAAAGTTATACGTTGTTGAAAATATTAGCAAAGTTGACTGTACCAGGGTTAGATGAATTTCAAATGGCCAACTTCAAGTTTGATCAAAGGTCACGAGATATGAACTGGACACAATCTCGCCAACCCAAACCTACGATTTCGCCCCCAAATTTTTAAACTTACCTACAATTTCGCCAATAATCACGTGCCCTAACTTTATTTACATCCCCGCGACCTTGACGAAATCTTGCTGGGCTCCAGAAATAGATATAACCCTGTACCAGTGGCAACGAAATAGGGATGGAGGCGTATTTTGCGCCTGCTTGCGTTGAGGTCATCGGCATCTTGGAGGCGTATTTTGCACCTGCTTGCGTTGAGGTCATCGGCATCTTGACTGTACCAGTGGCCACGAAAGGGTGGAGGCGTACTATGCGCCTGATTTGAGTTATGCGTCGGGGTCATTAGCAAACTTGACTGTACAAGTGTCCACGCCGCGAAAGGAGGTGTGGGGGCTATCCAGGAAAAATTAATATATTGGACGTAGGCCATTACCGAGCTCAATGGGTCACGTACCAAACTTGAACGTGGCCAGTGGCCACGGAAGGATCGAGGAGGCCCGTCTATCCAGAAAGAAAATAATATATTTGACGTAGGCCATTACCAAGCTCAATGGGTCAAACTCAATGGATCTTTAGCAAACTTGACTGCACCAGTAGGGTGAGAAGACCCGCCTATCCAGGAAAGAATAATATACTGAACACCGGTAATATCCATCCTCAGTAGGCGAATTTTCCACATTTCTGATCGATTAGATTTCTGATGCCTGTGCACCTTAAGCCTAGCACACAACCCGCCAAACGTGTTGAATATGCAAGGGTTGTAGTGTTTGGTAGCTCGCATAACAGCTGCAAGAATCCGGGTAAAAATTTTGCATGTACATTACCAAAAGTCTACTGTGCCGTACTCAAGCAAGTCACGGGTTTATTTTGGCAATCGCTATATACAGGTCTTGATATGGACCAGGAACCCACTATGACGTAAACGCCACCATCTTGAAATTATGACGTTTTGTCACAAATTGACGTCCGTCGACCATGCCAATTTTCTTGTCAATTATCCTAAGGTGTTTTTTTTTCAAAAAGCGTAATCTCCGTAAAGGACAACAAGATGGGAAACGCTTGCGGGGGATGGGATGGGGACAGGACGGTTCTGGTCCAATAAACAAAAAACTTACAGTTCGGTCACCGGCTAAAAAAATTAAAGATTGAAACGGAGCGGTTAATACTCACATGGAACGGGCCAGACCATTCCACACTGGGGCACACGGGGTGTTGTGTTAGGGTTGGTGTTTTGAGGAACATTGTAGGATGTGGTGGGTGGTCGATACGTGGTCGTGGTTGTGGTTGTGGAGGTGGATGTGGATGTGGAAGGTGGCACGTAAACTGTGCTGGATTGGGAAGAGTCACTGAAACGAGAAAAGGTAGTTTGAAAATGCATCATGCGTGTCGGTGTGAAGGGGTAACAGGGTCGGGAGAAATTGCACACATGACTTACGTGAAACATAAATAACCAAACATAAAGCTAATCGTCAATTTCTGCTGCACCGTCCTTTCCAGCATTTCCTGCAGCATTTCCGGCGGCGTTTCCTGCAGCATTTCCGGCGGCGTTACCTGCAGCATTTCCGACTGCGTTTCCTCCAGCATTTGCTGCAGCATTACCTGCAGCATTTCCTACTGCGTTTCCTGCAGCATTACCTGCTGCATTCCCTACTGCAATTCCTGCGGCGTTTCCTGCAGCATTTCCCGCAATATTTCCTGCGGCATTTCCGACTATGTTTCCCACAACATTTCCGACCACATTCCCTGCGGCATTTCCAACCAAGTTCCCTGCAACATTTCCAGCGACATTTCCTACATTATTGCCACCTGGAATTTGTTTAGGCTTTCTTCTTCTATTTTTGCCGGCATTACCTACACTGAAATATGCAGACGAAAACACAAACAATTCATATACAGTCAACCCTTGTATTAAGCGACCAAGGTCTTTAAATAAAGCACATCATAGATTTTCAATACGTTATTATGAGATATGATAATTCAAGTATTATTCATTTAAATAAGATTAATAATAATATTAAATGGTTTATATAGCGCCAACAATTCAAATCAGCGAATTGCTCTTGGGCGATTTACATCAGTACAACTAATAGAAAACTACAACAGTCACAACAGATTAATCGATAAAAAAAGGCATAAAAAAACGGAGAACATTATTTAGTGCATATGGAAAAAGTCTATCCTAAACACAGCTACATTATTATTATTATTATTATTGCATCCTTATATTTATGAATATGTCATTTCAACCCATGGTTGTTCAAATTCGAAGAAGTTCCCGGCGTCTTCATTAGCCCCGATAGAGCAGACAAGATTGAACCCATATCATTTCACTTCATTAGTCGTGTCAGTCCAGACAAGAAACAAATTAAACACCGTTCCATTTCACTTCATTAGACAGGTGGGCGTGGGGGTGGGGGGTGAAATTGGGTCTGACGTCCGCCCGACAAAACACGGACTAACATATCGGCGAATTTTATTTTTTATTAAGGATACTTGCCGAAACGTCGTGCCTTTAGAATTAACTAGTAATGGCAGAACGCTGCCCTTTTCTCATTTTAATAACCATTTACACTCAGTGGTAAATAATTTTTACCTACAAATACTTCAAACGTATTTATTCATTTTTCTAAAAAAAATGCTTTAGAATGTGATTTGTCGGAAGAAAAAAGTTAATATTTTTTTGCTCATTATGTCTCATCGAGTTTTCCTTATCAGTTATTGTAGCGGCCTGGCGAATAATTATTATTCACTCCTTGATCATTGTGGTTAAGTTGGAGAACAATAGATCGGTGGCGGTTCTGCGCATATTATGACGTCATATTGGATTGTGGGTTAGGGTAAGCGTCGGGCTTGGCACAGGCTTAAGGTTAGGGCTAGCCTTGTTTACATTTTCAGACTTTGACGAAATCTACAGGTCTGAGCCCTTACCCTAACCCTAACTCAAAATCTATATATGACGTCATATGTGTTAAAATGCACAGGACCGTATCCGATCTAACGTTGTCCGATTGAGTTGTACTTATAATGTTATTGATTGGACTGTTAACTGTATGGAGATTGTTAATCATTCTCCAAGTCGTAATACTCAGACATGTCTCCAGACAAAACGGATACTTAACCTTTTTATAATTCATATTTGTCAGGCAGTCTAGTAATAAATATTATACTGTATTTAATGACATCCCAGGGTCGTTGTTTAAAACTATATTAACAGAACGCAGTTTTTTTATGGGATACCATCACTAGTTGATTCTAAAAGCACGAAGTTTCGGCAAGTATCCTCTTATCGTTATCATTATTATTTGCTTGATAACCATAGATACTTGCCGAAACGCCGCGCTTTTAGAACAAACTGTGTTCTGATAATGTGTTACCCAACCACTTTATGCCACTAAAAGGTTAAAACTATATACCCGAAAGAAATGAAATTGTTTTTTAACGCCCGGGCTAATGAAGACGGGCATACGCCAACAGTGTGCTGTGAGGGTAATTTTCCCCGGATAACGGCAGTATGGCCTACTCTTACATCAAATTCCAACTGCTCAAAACCCATGTGGTTGGACAGTTTACCCTACTTCATTTCGGCACTCACATTGCACGTATTTCTAAAATTGCACGTAATAGTCGTTTAGCATTCGGGCGACCCTGTCGAAACCGACAAGCCTGGCAGGCCACCCTACTTCACTTCGGGACTAATATACGGTTCAATTTTATTTCTAAAATTTGATTGCGCGTAGTAGTCTTTTAGCATTCGGGCGACCCTGTCGAAACCCACCAGACTGGCAGGCTACTTCATTTTGGGACTAACAGCTGAATTTTATTTCTTATATTCGCTTGCGCGTAGACGTCTTTAGCAGTCGGCAGATCTGGTGGAAACTCACGAGGTTAGACAGGCTACTCAACTTCATGACCGACCCTCTTATGTAAAGCGTACGCGTTAAACAAGTAAGCCAGATAACATTTTGTTTTACTTATTACGAATTCCTCATGCTCAGAACAAGGAAGTTGCCATTTTGCAAGGTTTCTTTATATAAAAATAGAAAGGATTATGGACTTACGTTGCAGCCGGAAGTTGTTGTTGTAAAGTAGATAGAAGAGGATAATTGCCTCCACCACACGTGTTGTTTTCATCATCTTGATCTAAGGCCCACACCATGGACCCAGCTAAACCGTTCACCCGGATATAATTAGCCTAAAAATAACAATACTTACAAATTCTAAAAGCTACTTAGATCAAAACCACCAACACCCATCCCACGTGACCCGATCCCAATCCTCACGGCGGAAGGGATTAAAACACATTTTAGAAAAGTCGAGGATGGTGACGGATGTAAGACTTACAGTGCGTGTAACAAAGATTTATGACAACGTCAAAAATATTATGCAGATTGGACGGAGGTACCCTGCTAGATCGCTGCACATAGTAACTAGCATTACTCCCTGTAGAAATTGTCTGTAATACGCACACACCGACAGCTCGCTCAACGCTACGATATCTATATCGATGAACCAAACCTCTTTAATTTCGTAGTTTTATAGAATTTTCAGTAATTAAACTACGGAGAATTATCACTTACAATCATATGCTAGATGAATGTGTGTGTTTCGGGAATTTAAAAAACATGATTCATATTTTGAAAACATGCTACGCCTAGAAATGAAGTGGACGACGGCAAATGCATGTTTTCAAAATATGAATCATGTTTTATAAATTCCCCGAAGCACACACACACACCTAACATGTGAGTGTACGTGATAATTTTCAGTTGTTAAATTATTGAAAATACTATAAAACAACGAAATTAAAGGGATTTGGTTATTTTTACTCCGTAATGTTTAGGACGTTAAACCCCATTTCATTTCATTTCTGTGATGTTTTGTGGCATTACAGACAAACCCCAAGATTCAATGCGCAACCTATTTCTTATACAAATGAAGACATTGCCACTCTGGTTCTTTTTACTCTGTGATAGCAGGGCATTAGTCTGCCACACCTAGAGCAATGGGTGACGCCATGATTCCACAGAGAGCTGGCCGTTGGTGCGATACTAGTTCAAAAATAGATAATGCAAAATGAATATACAGTAGAATCTGCATTAAGCAGCCACCCATGGGAATTTTTACGATTGGCCGCTTAACGGGAGTGGCCTCTTAATAGAATCTCGTGTTTTTTTGTGCTGACATCAATTAATATTACGCTTGGGTACACTTGCATCGGTAAATAACTTCCGTAAACTTGTCATTTTGTCCCAACCTGTTTATAATTGTGATGCATTCGATAATATTCATCCATTTTTGTAAAATCTCAGTTTTTTCTGGTGACATCAGTTAATATTACGCTTGAACGCATTGGAAGCAAACACCAATACTTCACTTTAATCGGACACATAACTTTTGTGAACTTGTCATTTTGTACCAACCTTCAATACTACTGTCTATCACTGTGATGCATTCGATAATATTTATCCATTTTTGTGAAGAAATTCGATGAATTAATTTTATTTTATCAAATAAGCATATGAACTAAAAAACATTGTAAATGCCAGTCAAATTACTTTATTCTGAGTAAGATTATGAATGGCTGTTATTATCAAGTGGATGCGATTACAGTAGATTTGTATTAAATAAGTATTACCTTTAATCCAAGTTACTAGACATGCATTATTAAATGGAGTTTAACGTCCTACTGTTCTGCTCCAACTGTGCTAACAAAGACGGGCATACGCCATGCAGTGTGCTATTAGGGACATTTTGCCCGGACAGCGGTGCTACGGCCTACTCTTATATCGAATTCCAACTGTTATGGGTTATTTTACGTGCTCGCCAATGTGTACGTGGATTTCAATTTTCGCCCCGTCCTAACGACTATAGGCAGTGCCTTGTACCACTTACAAGGAGAAACCACGCCGAAAAATCCGGATGAGCTTTACCAGCCAACACTGGTGTCGAACATATGACCTCCAAGTTACTCACTGAGTCACTTCATTAACAATAATAATATGAATAACAAATGGCCTACCTTTAGTGCAAAAGATGATGGATTATCAAAACCGATCCATTCCCATTGGCCAAATTTCTGTCCTAATGCAGCAACCACGCCCTGATTGGTCAATTGAATCAGTTGGTACCCAGCGTTTAATTTACCACAAATCTGAAAACCGAAAATTTAATTTAAAAAAAAAAACGGAATTAATATAGCTTCTGTTTCCAGGGAGCAGTGGTCCAACATATCGATTCATCTGTACCTTATTTAAAGCTCAATACCACTCTTGTTGTAACTGAATAATATGTCCCAATCTTTATTCTAGTCAACAAATTGTATTATTATTATTCCAACTAATTGATGATACACATTTCATCTTAACACGCCCAATATAAAATATTGGAAAAATTCAACTAAATGGTTTTAAAAACCTAACGTAAACCTTTTCAAATGTAACTTGGATTTTAAAATATTTTCGAACCCTCTTGACAAGTATAATAAGATGTAATGGATAATTTACACAAATGGTAGGACATTTAAAGGTCTAGTACTTAGAAGAAGGCTATTATTTATGTTCTGGAGCTGTCAAGCCAGCAAGAGTGTTATTGTCCCTTTAAGCCTTGACATGGACATAATAATATAGTCTACCTAATGTTATGTGTCAATCTGATTAATACACAGATCCTATTTCGTTTCGTTTTTATAGTTCAAAATTTCGTTCTCTGTGTCTTTACTACACTAGGATCTGGAAGAGTTCTTATCATTGGCGTGTTCTGGATGGTGTGATGTATTTGCCAATGAAAAGGTCTGTTACGGCGAACTTTAGGTGTGTTTTGTACGGAACTGTGGGTAATCCACTTGTATAACATTAATGCTGATTGGTTAATACACAGATCCTATTTCGTTTCGTTTTTATAGTTCAAAATTTCGTTCTCTGTGTCTTTACTGACAATAGTGGAGAAATTTAAATATTCAAAGATAGCCACCATGTGGCATTTTCTGGTTATTTAGTGAGGTGAAATTGGTGTCCTCGGTCATTGGTTGAAAGTCGGTTTCTAAACGAATTCAGCCAGCGAAATCCCAAAATGTTGTGTATTCCGTCCAAAAGTGTCGGCTAATTCAGAAAACGTTTCCTGGTGGCCATTTTGAATATTTAAATTTCCCCCAAAAGACTATATTTCCAGGTTTGTCGACCTCCTGTCGGACTTCTATTACTGATAGACGATTCCACGTTTTATTAGCAAACAAAATAACGAGCTCATGTTGGTATGCATATATCTCAGGTTCTGAACGCAGTTAGGAACACAACCTTAGGGTCTAAACAGACATCTTTAAAGGGACAATAATATTCTTGCTGGCTTGATAGCTCCAGAAAATAAATAATACCCTTATTCTAAGTACTAGATGTTTAAGTGTCCTACATGTTGTGTAAATTATCCATTACATCCTATTTTACTTGTCCAGAGAGTTCGAAAATATTTTTAAATCCAAATCACATTTGAAAAGGTTTACGTTAGACTTTTCAAATCAATTGGTTGAATTTGTCCAATTTTTAAATTAGGTGTGTTAAGATGAAATTTATATCATCATTTAATTGGAATATTGTAAAAGAATACGATTTGTTGACCAGAATGAAGATTGGGACATATTATTCAGTTACAACAAGAGTGTTATTGGGGCTTTAAGATACATTATGTACGATTTGGATAAAGAGCTGGCCATTCTTGTTATAATAGTTAGAAAACAGATAATGTAAAATGAATTTATTGAAAATTACATTGCGAGTGAAGATATTAGCTTTTGAAGGTTTGACAAGATCTGTGCATTAATTGTAAACACCGCATAGGTTGTTCGAAGCTTAGCCTCGCTTCGCCATTTTTAGATTAAATTTAAATATGGTTGAAACGTTCTAATCTACATAATATCGGGGATATCCGATGGCATCGAGGGGTGATTAAGGCCTTTTCGTGTTAATAAATGTCTAATTAATTTTTTATAAAACAATTCAGGACTAAAGAAAGGTGGATTTACCTCTTACATAATATATAATGTCGAAGGGTCAATGAATAAAAATAAAATAAAAACCAAGTACGAACAATCAAAACCATTAGTCAAAATTCGAAGTATTAAAATACGTTTGAGGCAAAATAGTGTAATCAGCAAATGGAGTGGTCATTGTGTACAAAATACACGACAAAAAGTGGTAACAGGTGTCTGGAAGAGTAAGCTTACCCTGCCTGGCGCGGCACCCGCCATAGCTGCATCGAGACAATTAGACGAAATGTCAGTAATGTAGCGTGATTGGCCAATGGACTATCGGTATGCAAAATACAACTGTGTCATTTAGAAAAGGACCAGATTGCAGTTTTTAACACGCAAAAGAAAAAGTTTATATACTTGAAAAATAAAACAAGCACTTCCGTTTGACTTACTGCAATGAACATACTGCGTAAACGCTGGAAATTTACAATGGGCGCAAAATTTTTATTGACCATATCCGGGCACCAATCCCATCTTCGTTTCATTTTTATTGCCACTTTACAAACTATGAATTGATTGTAAATCTAGTATTAGTGGGTGGGTTGCCGGTGGCAAAGAGTGTCGCACTTCGCGATTTAACTGGCCGGAGTCCTTGGGTGGGCTTGCGGTCGTGGTTTTAAAACTTGGTGTGAGCGTATGAATTAATATCAAGTTGGTCAACAAGCCACAGAGGCTTAATGGTACACCGACGAATAAGTGTTAAAAGGTATAAGAGTGTTGAAAATAGGGTCGCATTCTCAACGGCGCACCCCCCCCCCCCCCCTCCCAACCGGAAGCACTCTTGCGCGTGCGCTAAAATAATAAATTTTTAAAAAGACAATTTGTCTGTGATAATATCTTCAATGGTATGAGTTGAGCAGTGATGTTTATTTCTATTTTTTCATTTTTTTTTTATTTTCTTATTTTTTGGTTGTGTTTGTTTTTTTTATAATGCCATGCATATTTATTGTAAAGTCAGAGGCTTATCATTGGACCTTTGTTATAATCATTATAATCTCAATGTAAGAAAGTAATATTAGCAGGATTAATGGAATAATGCATAAGTAAAATCTGGAATGTATAGATCACCTTGAAATAATCCCTTTTAACTCTAATTTTTAATCCTAGCTTATATAAATAATACTATTTAATGATAATGATATGTGCCATTAAATTTTAATCCGTCGAGTGCAATAATATATTATTTATAAAGTAGTTTAGCAGGGCTAATACTAAGATCTTAAAAATTCTTTTTTTTTTTAATTTTAATAAAGGCAATATGTATATATTTATAAAGTAGTTTAGCAATACAAAGATCTGAAGTTAATTCATTTAGTGCACTTAAGTAAATCTATTATATAGTCATAATCTTGGATTATGATTTAAACCCAATGAAGGAGAGACTACACTACGAACAGGTGCTTGGTGCCTTTCATGCCCTTAAAGGTACAATAACATTCTTGCTGGCTTGGTAGCTCCAGAAAATAAATAATACCCTTATTCTAAGTACTAGATGTTTAAGTGTCCTACCCGTTGTGTAAATTATCCATTACAACCTATTTTACTTGTCCAGAGGGTTCGAAAATATTTTAAAATCCAAGTGACATTTGAAAAGGTTTACGTTAGACTTTTCAAATCAATTGGTTGAATTTTTCCAATTTTTTAAATTAGGTGTGTTAAGATGAAATTTATATCATCATTTAATTGGAATATTCTAAAATAATACGATTTGTTGACCAGAATGAAGATTGGGACATATTTTTCAGTTACAACAAGAGTGTTATTGGGGCTTTAACAGATGATGATTTCGTTCCGAGCTTCTTATCCCCAGCAACATAAAATTAAATGGGAATTTTACGAAACGAAGCGGTTTCTTATCTGTGTGTATTTCAGCTTGATGTTGCCACATAGAGATTGACAAACTGGCCGCTGTGCCACTGTCCGACAAACTGTCCCTCATTAGCACATTGTATGGTGTCTGCCCGTCTTGATTTGGTCAGTTGATTTGGTCAGTTGGTTTAATATATGAAATGGGGTTTAACGTCTCACTGTTCTCCTCCCAAACTGGGCTAATGAAGACGGGCATACGCAATACAGTGTGCTGTAAGGGAAATTTTGCGCTACGGTTTACTCCTATGTCGAATTCCGAAAGTTCATCTCGATTTTCCGGCGTGGTTTCTCCTTGTTAGTGATGCAGAAGGAGGACCTGACAAGGGCAGCTGTTTAGTCGTTCGAATGGGACGAAAAACCGAGGTCCCGTGTACACATTAGTGAGCACATAAATGATCCCTTGGCAGTTTTAATTCGATATAAGAGTAGGCCGTAGCGCCGCTGACCGGGCGAAATTTCGCTCATAGCACACCGTATGGCGTATACAGGTCAGGTGCAGAAAAGAAAAGTAGGATGTTAAACCCCATTTCATTTCATATAAGAATTCCAACTGCCAAGGGATCTTTTACGTACACGTCAATGTGTACACGGGACCTCGGTTTTTTTGTTCCGCCCGAACGACTAGACAGCTGTCATTGTCAGTGGCGGGCGATTCTTACGTTCCGGGGTCTAACGCGTTCGGATCATATCATTAGGTATGTATTTCACCGATGCACGAAGTCCCATAACACGCAATTGCGGGACGGGGCAATTGCGGGACGGGGCTATTGCGAATAGTTTCATACAACGGTTGGAATGAAATGAAATGGCGTTTAACGACCCGCTATGCTGCTCCGATTGGACTAATAAAAACGGGCATATGAAGGAAATTGTGTCAGCACAACGGCGATAATTATGGTCTATTTTCATATCGAATTCCAACTGCATCGGATTTTCGTATCATCCGAACCACTAGACAGCTGTTCAGTACCACTAACAAGGGGAAACCACGCCGGACAATCAAGACGAAATTTCTTGACTAGCATCGGGAGCGCACTCGCAACCTCCAGTCTGGCGAGTCAGCGTCTTACTCACTGAGTCATCGTGGTCCTTCACCCACCACAACTAGAAATCCCTATGGAAATAAAATGTGGACGTAAAAGTCTCACTATCATCTAAAGTCTTCGACATTGAAAACACGAATTATTTGTTAATTAAAATCAATAATGATGTGATCTTACCGAAAAAAGATGGGCTTGTGATATCTAATATTTAAGACAAAATAAACTTTTCCTATTTAGAGGCGGATTCAATTTTCGACAGTGCCCTTTTTTACTACTGAAAGTGCCTTTCAACTAGCTTTTTTGCTCGATTTTGAGGCTCTTTTTCTACGATTTCCAAACGTTTAGACGAAAATATCAGCCAAATAGCTCTTGAATTGGCTACAGATGCAAGGAAACGACGGATAATTTTCTTGGGGTCCCCACCCACCCCCCCACCCCCCCCACAGCGGCGTGCCCCGTCTCCGCGGTCAGTGCCCTCATTTTGCGCCGCCCCCCTTTTTCAAAATTCCTAGATCCGCCCCTGCCATTGGTACAGGAATAGTGTACCATAATGCGTTTCAATGCTATTTGTAACAAAGGACTAGAAGAACGAAACTAGACATATTTCCACAAGCCATATTCTTATCTGGACAGTATGCACAAAAAATACTATCGGCGTGGACAGGAATAACGCTAGAGATCGTCATTCGATTGAGACTTCCGATATGATTGAATGTAAATCTAATTATATACATTCATATGACATTATAACATGCATTGTGATCCATTTGTGTCAATTCCAAATATTACGGACCTAGCGCCTTTAAACAACCCTCTCAGATTGCTCCATCACGATGAATAATTTACCCCGATTATTACAATTTAACAGAAACAAACATTTTATTGTGAAATCGTGCGATAATTCAACATCAAAGGAATCGTTTAAACCGGAGATTATCGGATAATGGCAAGATTGGGTATTACATGATTATTCCATCGCATTACTGAAATTGAATATTTAAATTTAAAAATGGATGATAATCTGAGTTTACATCGAGTATTATTACCAATATTTCAAGATCATCACCATGACAACACAACAGCTGCGAATAAGCCCATAATCAGTTTGACATTTTCAGTATCTCAAGAATGTATTTCAGGGAAGTATATTTATCTTAAGTTTTACATAGGCTATAATTGTTGCGCAGTGCCATTCAGAAATCCTGAATAAGAAAAGGTGTTTAAAAAAACAAAAAAAAAACGCGATATACAATCCTAGAATGCCAACACAATCTAGGAACCCTCAAAATACCCTTTTCTAGAATACCTCAACACCCAACTTCCTTAGAATCCCCGAACACCCTACCGTCACAGAATCCCTCAACACCTACCCTTCCTAGAGTGCATCAACACCCAACTTCCCTAAAATCCCCTAACACCCTACCTTCACAGAATCCCTCAATACCTACCCTTCCTAGAGTCCCTCAACACCCAACGTCCCTAGAATCCCCGAACACCCTACTTTCCCCTGAATCCCTCAACACCTGCCCTTCCTAGAATCCCTCAACACCCAGCTTGCCTAGAATCCCTTGAATCCCTCAAAACCTACCCTCCCTGGAATCTGTCTAAAACCAACTCGCCTAGAATCCCTTAACACCTCGCCTCACTAGAATCACTCAACACCCAATTTGCCTAGAATCCTTCAACACCTCGCCTCACTAGAATGCCTCAACACTCAATTTCTCTAGAATCCCTTGAATCCCTACAATCCCTAGAATTCCTCAACACCTAAATTCCCTACAATCCCCGAACACCCTACCTTCCCAGAATCCTTCAACACCTACCCTCACTAGAATCCCTCACCCAACACCCAACTTCCCTAGAATCCTTTGAATCCCTCAACACCTACCCTCCCTGGAATCTCTCAACACCCAATTTGCCTAGAATCCTTCAACACCCCCCCCCCCTCACTAGAATCCCTCAAAATCCAACTTCCCTAGAATCTATACACACTCCACATTCCTTAGAATCCCCACACACCACACATTCCCTAGATTCCCAACACACTCCACCTTTCCTGGAATCCCTACACAACCACCTTCCCCAGAATCACTACACAGCCCAGGTACGACTAGACGCTCTTTTTTTATTGCAGGGAGTTCCGCCCCGCGCCACTGTCAAAGCGAAATCTCCTCGAAAAGTCGAGTAAATTTGAAACCTTAAGGCGAACCCGGGGCTTCGTGGTTAATCAGTCAGTGCTTTAATCTCCGGGTCACCGTCTTGCAACACCGATCAGGGGGAATTCCTGATCTCGGGGAATCCCCGATAAAAAAAAAGACCCAGGACACGAAAACCCCGATTGACGTCCTCGACCCCAAAAGCCCCAAGCGAGTGATCCAGTAGCTTACTCGATGAGCCACTGTGACCTGTGAGATTGGCAAGGTCCATGTTCCTGAAGCAACGGTATACTAGTTTTATAACTATCATAGTTATACAACTAGTATACCGTTGCTTCAGGAACATGGGCAAGGTCATAACAATTATCACAATGGAAATAAAGATTCTGTATGTTAATCCGATAGAATTATCTCCCGTTGTTAATTCGTGTTTTTAATGTTCAAGATTTTTGATGATATTGAGTTAGAGACTTAGCTACTTCCGTTCAGGGGGCAAAATTGATTTTCTTATATAATTAAAATCGTGGATATGTAATCATGAAAATATATGAAATGGGTTTTAACGTCCCACTATTCTGCTCCGCCTGGGATAGCTAAAGAGAGAGAGAGATATGGGGTTTAACGTCCACTCAACACAAACTAGGTCATTTCGGGACTAACACATGGTTCAATTTGTATTTCAATAATTCGCTTGCGCGTATGAGTCTTTACCAGTGGGTGGAAACCGGAGTGCTCGGAAGAAACCCACGAGGTTGAGAAGGTGCCCCTATCTCCATGCCACGTACGCTGGCTTGCTAAAGACCCCTCTTCGACTGGGCTTGTGAAGACGAGCATACCCGGTCTATATACACAAAGTGTCAACAATCTAGCCTAATCCGCAACAAAATTATCGACCGGTCAAATTGCTATCCATACGGACACGGCGGCCAACTCTACATTCTCAAAAATAAACTAATCGTCTTTTAATTAAATTTTAAAGTTTTAAAATAACAAATATATATTCACCACTTTATAGTTGTATTGAGAATATCCGCTAGGTGATGCTCCAATACCATTTCCGGTTGGCTGGGCATTTAATGTATAACTTCTGCCATAAGCTCCCATACCCATAGCTATTTTATTGGCGGGAAAACCGGCAGCAATCCAACCGATCACTGAGCTATTCTATATAAAGTAAAAATAAACATGTTAAATTGAATCCTAGGAATAGCTGAACAAATGTGTCTTCAGTTGAAAAACAAATTCAATGGAACTGTTCGCGGCTACACTAGTGCGGCCCGAGACTCAAATTAGGGGTATAAGGTCTTCGCGAGCCATGGATGGAGTAACGTACACCTGGTCGCGTTGTGACATCACTTCCGGTGTCGGTGTTATACCACTTCCGGTTTCGGGCTCTATGCCTGCAACTCTGGGTAAACGGTCATTTGTTTAATACAATCTTGAAAAGGAAACCCATAAAACACCAAGCGTGTAAGCTAATATAATAAAGACTGTACTTACTCCTTCCGGATACAACGCAGAATGATGTTGAACTCCCAGTGATGGTCCATCCCATGAACCATGGAAATCATACGTCATCAAATTCAGAATATCCAGGTAACTGAAACAAACGGGATCATGAACTGGAATTAAGATGGATTCCCGGATCCTCGCATTCGCATCACTGGGCCTTCTTAACGCATGGGGACTGGGCAGGCTGGATACAAATGTTGAAATAGGGTGTCCTTTCCGAATTTTTGCTAGGTCTGTTTAAAGGAATCTATGGGCAGTGACGTCTTATTTGTACGTGGTTTCCCTGATCATCTCGCTCATTGATTATTACGACAGCACTGACAGAGAGTGTAAATTCAACCTAACCCCCACCCTAACTCAACGTTTCTTTGGTTCTAGATTAAAAGGTCAACAATCGGTGGGGTGGGGGAATACTATAAATAGATGGTCTACATTCGCGTGTCATGAAATCATTGAAAACAACTGCTAGGCTAACGGACCGTTTATACTGAGCTTGAACGTGACAACGTTTGGTAGTGTAACTACTATTTGAATTTGGTTAACGAAACCTCGTAGAAATTTGGGGAACATTTAGCTCGAAAGATTCAGATGACTTAATGCGAGTGCGAGGTCATGTGCGTCAGTTTCATATGCGATTTTCCGCGCGTATTTCCGCTTTCAGTTCGAACGCTTATTCGCGCAGAAAGTCGCCGTGGTCAATCGTCGCATTCGTGTTGTTGTTCGCGTTCGCACTCAATGTAAATCAACCTTTATCATTGATTTTTGGGCCCGCAGTATGTGAGTGGTGGGGTATGGGGCTGAGCAGAACAGAACTGTCATTATTTTTCAAGTCCCGTTATCACTTCTTACAGGTGACATGCATAGTCGTTCCGATATGGAAGACCAAGCAGCTCTTTATTCAGTGTTCGTAATTCTTTTGTTTTTCCTTAATTGTCCCTAATTCTTATTTCTTCCCTTTGTTGTCGTATTTCGCCATTTATTTATAAAATAAAATTAACGTTTGTATTATAAAATCATTACTTGTTTCACAAATTTGTAATATATTAGTAAATTGCATCTTTATTTAATTTAATTAATGTAATTGAATTTAGAGCTGTTTGGTTATCCATATTTCGATGCCACGAAAAACCGCGGATCACCTGTTTACATATAACGTGCGCGTAAAAGACCCGTTAATATATACATAGACCTACTTTCCAATCTTGGCTACTTCATAATAATTATTAGCTGTTGGCATAGATGCAGCCACGGCAGCGGTGAGAAGTAATCGTGGTTGATTTGTGGCCGCCGATTCAGCTATGAAGTTATTTTGTAATATCTAAACAGAAATAAGATAAGAAAATGTAAGTAATGGTAAATAAGAAAATCCCACAGTTTGAAATTAAAGAAAAATTAAAGATAGTGCGCGCGTTAGTAATATCCAAATTACATGCAATCTGATTAAAATGTCTATATTTCGTTTCGGTTTTTATATATATATATATATTTGCGATGGCCTACACTACATGAAGATTAAAACCCTGTTTCTTGAAAAAAAAAAAAATTCTAGAAGATACTTCAATTTTGATTGGCTACGCACTAAAATCAATCTAATATTATCCAATCAAATTACTAAAATTTGGATTTTATCTTAGTTAAAATTTCATGAAATTTGCCCCTAACAAGTTATAGTGGGGGTTCACGTCATGGGTCAAAAGATCGACGCTAGGCATTGCTTAATCAATCAGCGTTGACGTTTCTAGTAGTTTACAAGAAGTTCCGTGCAAAACACGCCTAAAGCTCGCCGTAACAGACCGTTGTATTGGCTATGCCTTACATCATTCAGAACACATCAATGATAAGAACTCTTTCAAATCATATCGTAGTAAAGACAAGTTAAACGAAATTTTGAACTGTAAAAAAACGAAACGAAATAGGACGTGTAAAGTGTGTATATCTATAATATATCTTTTGCTGTCGGTCATGTTTTGCAATGTTTTGGGCAATATTGACGAAAAAAACGCTGTTATCAGCCCTTGTCGGTAATTAGTAAGACCTCTCGTGACGACGAATTACGACAAAGAAAAGTCATAGATAGTTTTACCCCCAAAGACATTAAATAATTAGAATATACGTCTGGATGACAGGGACTATCTGGGTATCGTTATTTACCGGTACTCTGCATCTAGCCTCGGCTGTATGACCTACACCAATACAATTGCGATGTGACGCCGGTTTATTTATTAGGAAAGCTTGCCGCTTTTAGAAAGAAGTTCTCAAAATTGCGTCGTTTGAACTGTGTGTAGAATGTTCCGTTTAAAGAAAATTGGATAAACTTGAAAGAGAAGCAGCTTCCGACTTTGAAAGCTTTGTATGATAAAACATTCTTTAAGGCGCCGTGCCGTCATGGGCGACGCCGTCGGTAATCCTGGAAATTGAAAGTAGTTCCAATGGCGGACACCGTCATACAATCAACGCGAGATGTAAGGTACTATGGAGACTCTGCTGGAGTTTGCCGAATGCCTTATTTACCTGCAGCCATCTTGTAAATTGGACTCGATCAGCAGCGGTACCCCTTCTATTGAGATTAGCTGGATACTCCCAATCCAAATCCAAGCCGTCGAATCCCCTCTGTCTTAGATACGTGATGGCATTATCAGCAAATGCTTGCATGGCCGTATCGTTGGCAACCAGATTAACATACTGCGTGTTGTCAGCATTCCAACCACCAATAGCTAGAATCACTTTCAGGGAGGGGTTTGTACTCTTTAGGCCTATCACCCCAGCTTGTCTGAAACGATAAAGTTATTGAAATAAATGGAAATGGGGTTAACAGGCGCGGATCCAGGAATTTTTGCAGGGGGGGGGGGCAGGTTTGATAATTGCCACCGCCACCATTACCGGGGGATTTGGGGGCCCTTCCGCAGAAAAATTTGGTAAATTAGATTCAATTTCGTGCATTCTGACGTATTTCCGGAAGGTAAATTCCAAAATTACAGGTCTAAAAATCGCCAATAAAATCGCATAAAAAATTTTCAAGTCTGAGAGGGGGGGGGGGGGTCCGGACCCCCTAGACCACCCCTCTGGATCCGCGCCTGGTTAAATGTCCTTCTATTCTGGGATTATAAAATGAAGACGGGCATACGCCAAATGCCTACTCTTGTATCGAATTCCAATTACCAAGGGATCGTTTACGTCCACAAGAACTCTTTTTTTTGGGGGGGGGGGGTTTATCCATCTGAGCGACCAGAAAGTCATATAGGCTATATAGTGTCAAAAATTACAAAGCATATGATGAATTTTTTCCCGGATAGCCAAGTCTTTTTTTTTTGAATTCCAAATGTCCAGAGCTCTTTTAAGTGCACGTCAATGTGAAGCT
The DNA here is from genome assembly GCA_036850965.1 of Patella caerulea. NCBI lineage: Eukaryota > Metazoa > Mollusca > Gastropoda > Patellidae > Patella > Patella caerulea. Next base: position 30,256,695 of record JAZGQO010000015.1, on the reverse strand, counting down.
CACTACATGACGTATATCCGGTCTAAGTAAAACAGTAGGAAGTTAAACCCCTTTTTATTTCATTTCATTTCATTTCATATAATCACGTTTTCTGTGGCCACTATGGAATAAATAATTAATTTGCAGTTTAACCTTGAGTATTAAATTTAAGGTCTTTAAATTCAATGTTATGAGTCTTAATAAGAAGACAAATAGAAATACATCTAAACTTATCAATCCGGTGAGAATGATGACGCAAATTATATTTCGTTTTTCCTTTATTCCTGACATTTACAACTTTGTAATGATCACATGTCCATATACTTAGCATATTACCCACGTTCCTTAAGCAACGTTCGCGAGTTTTACAACATCTAACAGTTGCTTCAATACTCAGAATTTCCCGAACTTTGTGCCCTTTGTTTTTACACGAGATTTTTACACTGTCCGATCAGAGTTCGTGGCACATAACACACTATAAACAAACAGTTTTTTTTTAAAGTGAGAAACTGGAAAACCAGCAACCTTGACATTGATCGATCTTTGAACATTGCAACTCGATTGTCACGTGTAGGCATTTTAGTTAAAAACACGCGACTTGGTATTCACGACGACCGATGAATCTGATAGGTTCACAAGCTGGGCTTGTGCCAATCGAACTTAGAGGCGAAATATGCAGGATATTACGTGTAGGGCTTGATAAGATGTACGTAGTTATGGCGAGACCAGGCCTTCTATTGAAGATGCATATTACCAAGATGGCGGGCATCTTTTGGCGGGAAAATGAGACGATGTTCAGTGATAGTGTTTTGTGCCAATATATATATATATGTTTAGAGGGGCACAGAATCAATTTCTGACAATTACAACCTTGTAAAATGATCACATGTTCACATATTTAGCTTATTTCCAATACTGCTGCCACTTGTGGCGGGAAAATTGGACGATGGGTTGATTTCGATAAAGTTGTCTTTGGTGACAATGTATATGTTTTCCGAGAGGCAGATTCGATTTCTGTCACATACAACTGCGTAAAATGGTCGTATGTTCACCAATTTAGCATATTTCCAAGATGGTGGAACGTTTTTTTAAACACATTATAATCATGTATTTATCATCGATCTTCCTGGGAAAGTAAAGCCTATTTCCGGCATGAAGGCAAAGAGAGCATAGCGACAGCGTGGTGCTTACGCCACGTGCCCATCATGTTCCTGCCACGTGCCCATCATGCTCCTGCCACGACAACACCAAGCACTTACTACACGAAAAGTGTTCCCACCATGATCTCACAGTTAGGAGTCAGACCGGAATACTTTCTCACCACACTCCTGAGATCCGAAAAATAACGTCATAATATTTCGTACGTCAGAAATCATTTGTATCAACTAAATTACGCTAGAGATAATTTTAGAATATTGTACGCCTGTCAAAGATTACACTGGATTATTTGGACTATTGTGCTCCTGATTACACTGGATAATTTGGACTATTGTATGCTTGTCAAAGATTACACTGGATAATTTGGACTATTGTACGCCTGTCAAATATTACAATGGATAATTTGGACTATTGTACGCCTTTCAAAAATTACACTGGATATTTGGACTATTGTACGCCTTTCAAAGATTACACTTGATAATTTGGATTATTGTACGCCTTTCAAAGATTACACTGGATAATGTGGACTATTGTACGCCTGACAAAATTTGTATAGATAATTTGGACTTAAAAGAGGTGACAAGAAAGGACAAGAAATGGGGTTTAACGTGCTACTTTTCTGCACGTACTGCGATAATGAAGGCGGACATACGGTATGCTGTTGCTGTGATACGAGGTATTTTTTTTTTTTTTTCGAAAAGCGTTGATACGGCCTACTCTTATTTCGTATTCTAACCGTCGATTGCACGCCGACCCTTGCTCTTCGTGTCACCCGTACGGATATGCGTTGACTCTTCACCCTACACCACAGACAAAGAGTAACCACATCACAGAATCATGATGCTTTTTCTCAGCCAACGCAGGGACCGAACTTAGCCACGCTCCATTTAAAAAGAAAAGTACATTCGAAGGTTGAACCAAGTGGTTCGAAATTTGTATGAACATCCAGGCCTTTATCATCAGTACAATTGAGTAAGTATGTTGTACAAGCTGATTAAATTACAGATATATATTTCGTTTCGTTTTTTTTATATATACTTTCGATGGCCAACACTACATGAAGATTTAAGAAATTGTAGCGATAGGTCGCGTCAGAGGTCATATGAGCGGCTTTTAACCCTATGACGTCAGACACTACACCGATTAATCAATCAGCGTTGACGTTTCTAGTGGTTGACCTCAGTTCCATGCACCAAAAGGCCTAGACCTCGCCGTTACAGACCGCTTTCTTGGCTAATCCCGCACACCATCCAGAACACGCCAATGATAACAACTCGTCCCGATCCTACTGTGGTAAAGACGAGTAAAACGAAATTTTGAACTATAAAAACGAAACGAAATAGTATCTGTGTGTTGTACTGAGTAAATATTTAACGAATACAGATGTAAATAAAGTAAATACATATGAAAAGGCAATCTTTCCGCGTGAACTGAATTTTAAAACTACATAGTTTCCTAAGATGCATTTTTTAAACGTCAAGATTCAGAAAAATAAACACGTCAATATTGCTTTACAAACATTAATTCCCATGCTGCACAGGTGCTCGATGGCCACAGATTGCCCCCTCCCTCCGCCCGTATAATGACAATTAAAGGTTCAATACCACTCTTGTTGTAACTGACTAATATATCCCAAACTTATTTCTGGTCAACAAATTGTGTTATTTACAATATTCCAATTAATTGATGACACAAATTTTATCTAATTTAAAGAAATTGGAAAAATTCAACTAAATGATTTGAAAAAAGCCTAACGTTAACCTTTTAAAATGTGACTTGGATTTTAAAATATTTTCGAACCCTTTGGACAAGTAAAATAGGATGTAATGGATAATTTAAACAACAGGTAGGACACTTAAACATCTAGTACTTACAATAAGGCTTTTATTTATTTTCTGGGGCTACCAAGCCAGCAAGAGTGTTATTGTCCCTTTAAAGAAACCAGTTTCCAGCCCACGTATCATAACAATTAGCAGAAACAACGTATAATTTACCCCAATTAGTTCAATTAAACAGATACTAACAGGTTATTGTGAAATCGTGCGATAATTCTACATCAAACGAATCGTTTAAACCGGAGATTATCGGATTAGGACAAGAATTACATTTCACGCTAATAGTTATTGGTTATTGCATATGCATGACTGAAAATGAATATTTAAAATTTAAACTGGATAATAAACTCTCTCTCTCTCTCTCCCCCTCTCTCTCTCTCTCTCTCTCTTTCTCTCCTTAAAGCTACAATTTCATATTTTTAAGTTGTATTTTAAAATGTATATAAAAATCATTAAAATAGATGGTATCTATAAACAGTCCTACCTTATTAAAGAATAATCCTATTAATCCTATGATTCACTATTGCCAGTTGAGAAATTGGCAAATATATCATTTTCAACTTCAAATTCAAACGTTTAAAGATAGCTATTCCATGGGTCAATAGAAAAACAAGGTAGGTAATTATGTTATTATTTGGGCAATAATTATGTTTTGATTTTCTTAGAAAATATGAAATTCTCTCCTTTAATAATAAAACAATGCTACTTACATCGTCGGATCGTTCCATTCAATATCCAGAATGTTTGTCCCCTGTAATTTAGCGAACGCATACACAATGTGTGTACAGACGAATGGGTCTATCTTGTTTGGTTTAAATCCCCGGTATTGGGCCCAATTGGTATAGTAACACATTCTAACGTATCCATAGCAACCTGAAAAAAAAACAAATAAACTGAGGCGTTTCCGTGACCTCGTTGTCGAATTCCAACTGCCACAGTGTGCACGGGACCACGGATTTTCGTCTCATCTGAATGACTAGACGAATGGCAACGAATGGGCTCTATTAAACGACACAGCCCGTTCTGAAACTGCATTATTAACATAGAGTAGACATGGGCTTCACAGTTGGTTCACGGGTTCTTGCAAGTTTCCGTACATGTTGGTCCGAGGATGGTACCTGTCAAACAATTATGCGCGCTTGCATCATCGTGTAAACGGGCATTAGAATGGACACCGATTTCTAGAAGTAGCATTCTGTGAATTTCACTACCAGCCACCAACGTGTTATCAGGGGGAAGGGGCGGGGGGGGGGGTATCGGTAGGATTAATTTTGACAGAAAAAAGAGACCGTCTAAACACATAGGTTGTATGAGAGGGTCCACTACGCGCAAGCGAATTATTGAAATGTTAGCATGTTAGTACCGAAATGCCCTAGTTTGTGTCGAGTGGGCGTTAATCACATTTCTATATACGCAAGTCGTTCTTTCCGGCATTCAAACCAGGGGCGTGGTGAGGGCAATTATTGAGAAGAAATTATGAGTAACAAAAAAGATTTTGGCACAAAAACCCTTTTACTGACCGCGGAGCTGTGGCTGGCGAAGCCGACCACCGCGAGCGCCGAAGGCGCGATCCCGCGGCGGGGGGTCCGGGGGGCCCTCCCCCGGGAAAATTTCGAAAATTAGAAGCCCAGAAACGCAATCTCCAGCAATCCGAGACAAGAAATACGGTAATAAAATATGATTAAATTTTCCAACTTGACTCTTTCAAAATTTTTTTAATTGGGTCAGATGAAACAATTTTTCCACTTACAAATGTTTTTCATTTTTTGAGTAATTTGATTGTGATTTTGGCGCAAAAACTTTTTGGCGCATAAGTATGGCTACTCATGAACTCATTCTCACCACGCCCCTGATTCAAACTGTCGTGAACTACAACTGAAGACAACCGTAAATGGGAGAATCACAGACGTTAAAGCCCGTTAAATTATCAATACCAACTAGGTTTACGTGCACTTTTCCATAAGGCCGTTGTTTATTCAATCCGATTCAAATGCAGATCTATATTTCGTTTCGTTTTTTATACTTTTGATGGCCTACGCTACACTAAGATTTGTCGAGTTATACCGGGAGTTTATAGGTCATCAGCGCGGCCTTTGAATCCCTGATGTCCGACATTTGATTAGCCATTCAGCACTGACGTTACTAGTAGATTACCCACAGTTTTCGTGTAAAACACATCTAACGCTCGCCGTAACAGGCCGTTTTATTGGCTAATGCCTCGCATCATTCAGACCACGTCAATGTTAACAACTCTTCCAGATCCTAGATTAAACGATACTTTGAAAAACGAAACGAAATAGGATCTGTGTTTTAATCAGATAGTAATTCTTCATATTATAGGGAAGGAAAATATCAATCAACAATTTCCATAAATGTAGATAGTCTAGCATCACCACCCAAACGGATTTAGCAATTATATCGACCTTCGTGTTTGTTGTCATTTCTTAAACCTTACTCGGTCACGTGATATCCACGAGGGGTAAGAAAACGAAAGTACGATCGACATTGTGATGCGTTCTTGTTGAACTTGCTTATAGCGTGTATGTGAAGAATTTTTGTATGGACATCAGTGATAAGACCTACCCATTCAACGAATCCCAGCGTTCAGATATGGTGCACGCCAATTTGAAATACGAGATGCTTTCTTGCCAAATTCGTCGCCCTGGATCACTGATCAGGGAAAACTACGCTGGAAATCGTGAGGTACTTTCTAGGTTAACAGCGGGATCGAAATCGTGTCCCCTTGATTAGTGAGCCATCCCGGGTTCCAGTATGAAAAACGTGTTCGCTTGTGGTTAAGGCGATTAGAAAACGTGATACTAACCAATAACATAATGACCGTCATTTCAAACGTGATTTTAGGATTAAACTAACCAATACAATGGCTATTATCTATTTACCTCCTACAGAAAGCGCCAAGTACGTCAACAACAAAAAATATGGCGTCATTATGACTGTGGTATTACGTAGTGGTCAGACTATCTGAAATTTAATTTAAAAAAAGAAAGATGTAAGTAAATAACAAATAGTATGACGTCATTATGACTGTGTTCAACCTATCTAAATTGTAAGTCAGTACCATTTCTAAGGGAGCAAAGTGGAACAAATGTCCCGGGCCCCCACATTTAGGGGCCCCCTGGGCTGAGGGGATTGCGGCCCTGGCCAGTGTGGGATATTGGGGTCCCGGACTGGTAAGTACCAACATATTTTAGGGAGCCCAAAGATCGGTTAGGCCCTAAAATTCCCTTGCGAATTTAGGAGGCCTTGTGCTCTGGTCTGTTAACTGTTCTTGTTAGAAGTTCCCTTCTAAATCTCTTTACTAACATTCATTGCTGATCGGAGTTTAATGGTTTATGTCACCTAAAATGAAAATATCATAAGAGAAAGAGTCTATTTAAAATACTCAAATGGTCATGAAATCTAAACGTCAATGAAGTCGTTGCCTAAATTGTCTCAGATGCACTGAAATTAATCCTAATTAAAAAAAAACCCTGGAGGAAAACACTCCAGGCACTCAAGGGGGCGGAGTACATACCAGTGCAAACAATTTAAACTAACAAGAATGGGGGCCCCGCACAGTGGGTATGTCCCAGGTGTAACAGTATTTTAGTTATTACAGAGTCAGCTTCGTAAATATATGGTTTTATTTACATCGGGAACAGAATTTAAAACAGGTACAAAGATAGGTCTATATCAACATTACAGAAACTAATACTATTACTATACTGTAACAATTACTACGACAGGAATACATCTAACTATATTGACTGCTCAACAACGCTTATAATATATGATCATTCATATATTAAAAGTAGATAAAATAAAAACAAGTCTTCTACACATCTGAGATATGGATAAAAAAATGTGAAGTCTCATAAAATGAAAAATGTGGCAAAAGTAAATCGTTCGATTTGGTCTTGTTTTCGTAGTAATAGAGCTTGTATTTTAAAGATGACTTTTTACCAGTTTGTATGCTGCAACTGACATAATTTACTACCCACTCCAAAATACTAGAAAGTATTCGAAATGCCTGGAAATCGCGTCTACCCCAGACCCCCCGTCGCACGCTTCATACCTCCGGCGCTCGCGGGCGGACTCTAAAGAAATATATTTGTCGGGAAAATATGCTGCCCCCCCCCCCCAATGTACGCCTATGTATATTGTATCTAACATTCTACACCGCTGCCAAACGCCGGTTTCTGTCGTCTGCCCTCTCTCTTTGGTTGCCTTGTCTTCACTTCTCTTGTCTTCACTTCTCTTGTCTTGACTGCCAACTGTGAGTATACTACTATATATAAAGCCTCCAACACTTAGGGAAGATGGACAGAAGGGATCATCAAATAAGGAAGTTCTATGACGTGTTTACGTATCGTATGTAGCTTGTAAATAACATATGGAATAAATTATATAGTTAATAAAATCGTGCCTTAAATAAGTTTAGAGAGTAAAAGAAACGTCCACTATAATAAATATCAAAACTAACAGAGGTCATACAGTTATTTGCACCTAAATGAATGTTCAGATAACTTTGTTACACAGCCCCCCCCCACAAGGTCAATGAGGCACTGAAATAAGTAGTAAATGATTTTTTACACCCATTTGACTTACGTAAACCGCAATCTGTAAAACAGATATGTATCGTAAAATGTTTAACATAGGCTGGAACCAAATCAGTGAACAGGGTTCTTTTGAGTTGTGGGGCTATATCACCAAAGATGTTCCCATTTACTTGACTGTTACTTCTTGTCACCCAGCTCGGCTACAAGATTTTGTTGTGCTTAACGTCCTGCATTGACCGAGAAAGTACATCCCGGTCGTAGAATATAGAGTAGGCCGTAGTGCCGCTGTCCGCTCAAGCGAATTTTTGGAATAAGTTTATGTAGAATGGACGTTATACCTCTCAATCTCTCTTATCGCTTTAATTCTTCCCCCTCTCTCTCTCTCTCTCTCTCTCTCTCTCTCTCTTATAGTCCCGCATTCACCTGATTTAAAAAAATGATTTTATCTTAGCTCTGTGTGAATGTGGTCACAGGGGTGTAGTCTACATGTTTTGTTTTTTTTTGTTGTTTTTTTTTATATGAAATAAGACGGTGTCGGTGTTATTTCTGTCGGAAATGGTTGAGATCACGGGGTGTATTCTATTCTAAATGCTTTTTATAAAAAAAAAAATAATTCGGCCTGGCTGTTATTTATATCATAACTGTGCGATCGCGACCAGATCTGGAATTTGTCATTTTCAGGGTTCTATTACGTACACAACAGCGGGGTTAAACCTGTGCCCTGGGCCAGTTTCACCATATTTTAACTAAAGATAAAATCCAAATGTTAGTAGTACTTCAATTTTGATTGGCTAAGAACTAAAATCAATATATCATTGTCCAATCAAATTACTAACATTTGGATCTTATCTCGACATCTAAACAGAAGATAAAATTTACATTTTGATTGGCTGAGCTCTAATATCAATCTAATATTATCCAATCAGAAATTGTGATTTTATCTTCGTTAAAATGTCGTCCCCTGGCCCTGTGTTCACAAAGCATTCTCAGATTTAAGTCAAGAATTTACACAAAATTGTTCGCCTTATTTTAACTAAAATACAGCACTATACAATAATTTTGTTGTTTTAGTGTATCAAATACATGTTGTCTCTGCATCGCATCAAAAATGTGAGGTTGCACTTGGTCTCAACACATTTACTTCCTATTCAGTCAAATTACTGCTCTCTGAAACTTGATGTTAGCGATTCAAGTTTAGGCTACCCTCGATCTTCGATACTACGTACCGTTGTTACGATAATATTCAAATCCACTTAAAATCACAGACTCCATATGACATCGAGAATTGATTATGGTTTTGGTAAGAAAGACCAGCAATAGGCAAATTTACATGTAGCTCTTGCATAATGCCTCTTTGATATCACTCGCATAATGCCTGTTTAACTTTTTTCAACTAAGCAATTGTACGTTTAACACCAATCTAATTAAAATATAGATCTATATTTCGTTTCGTTTTTTTTATACTTTCGATGGCCTAAAGTCATGTAGATCTAACAAGTTATAAGGGGAGCTCGCGTTCTATGACGTCAGGTATCAAGCACGGGACATTTGACCCGATAACGTCAGTCATTCGATTAACCAATTAGCGACCGCCATGCTTTTTAAAATCTTTTGATTTCTATCCGCTGGTAATATTTACCCACAGTTCCACGCATGAACAGGTCAAACGGTCGATTCGACAGACCATTTGATTGGCTGACCCCTCATTTCAGGCAGAACACGACTTAAATAACAAGTCTTCCAGATCCAAGAGTAGAAAATACAAGTAAAAACGAAATTTTGAACTATACAAAATGAAACGAAATTGGATCTGTGTTTTAATCAGATTGGTTTAACACGACAGCAATCTATAGGTCTGTAAATGTCCGACGATTATAATGGTGTGATAATCTGTCAATCGTTAATATAATTAATCTTTCTTAAATTAACCACTTTAAAGTCTCTAACTCAATATCATCCAAAATCTTCAACATTGAAAACACGAATTATATGTCAATTTAAATCAACATGAATGCTGTGATCTTATCGGAAAATGATGGGCTTCTGATATCCAATACTGAAGACATAATAAACATTTTACCATTGGTACACGAATCATGACCATAATGCGTTTCATTGCCAGTTTTACAAGAGACTCGAGGGACGAGGCTAAACACATTGCACCAAATCAAATGGCGTATGTAGACTGGAATAACCAAACGCTATAAATTTGCGCTTGAATTAGACTGCTGGCATATTTTGCCGAACATAACTGATTTGAAATTAGAGTAAAAACGGACCTCATTGAATGTAAATCAGTTTATATACATTCATATTACAGTATTATATGCGTTGCGACCCACTTGTGTCAATTTCTAGGTCCAAAATATTAGCGATTTAGCTCCTTTAAGATGAACTGGCGAATAAGTATATTTATATTCTGGTATATTCGAAGTCTGTTATATCCGAAGAGAGAATTTACACCTCTAAACTATCATCGCAGACTGAACTGACATTAAAACTTGGTTCTATGCTATTTTACCGAAGTATCCCTTAATTTTAACAGTGCATACAACTTCGACTTTTCATCGTCGGATTAATTCAATGAAACAGTATACACGGCGCAGACATTTCGGCGAAGTGTCTCCTAAATTGAACAGGGCGTTAGATCACTTTGTTTAAACAGGGCGAACAACTTTAAACAGCGTGCACGGCGCGGAGATTTGCGCGAAACATCTCGTATGGTGAACTGTCCGGTTTCATATCTCTTAATGTTGGCGAAATATCTCTTAATTTAAAAGGTGTACAAACTCTTCTGCGAAATGTGCTTAATTTAACATAGGGCACACGACTGTAACCGGTGTATGCGGCGCATAATTGTTCCGGAATGTGTCTCTTAAGCCAGGTGCAGACGGGCAACTTTTTCGAGCAACATTCAGGCAACAGTGAAATCGCTGGTCGTTGAAAGAAAAAAATCGCTCGTCCGCGCCAACAGTTGCCTGCTGTTGCTCCGAGTTGCTTCTACTTGCCAAATATCAAACATGTTTGATATTCGACAACAGAAAATCGCTCGTCGCCGAGAAATTGTTCATCTGTTGCTTCAAAATTGCTCGTCTGCGGCGGTAGGCGACAACAGGCAACGAGAAACTGGTTAAAACTGTCCAATCAGCGAGCGCTCTACTGTCGTATGTTGTATGTACGGCGCCATTTTGAATGATCATGTGATATCGGCATTCCGGATATTTCCGGGGAAAAAATTGATTCTCGTTGCCAGTCAGCACACTCGGGAGACCTCGAGTTGCCAATTGCTCGGAGTTGCCAGTAGTTGCCTATTGCAGCAACAAGCGACGAAAAGTTGACCGTCTGCGCCAAGCTTTATTAAATTAAACGGGACACGTGGTACAGACTGCTCTGTGATCTCTTAATTTAAGTTGTGTCAATGGCGCATGCTTGTCAGCGAAATTTCCCCTGATTTAAACAGGTCACACGATTATTACCGGTGTACACGGCGCAGACTTTTCAAAGATGTATCAAACATGACCCTGTTTCTCTAAATCGTTTAAAACTAAAGATAAAATCCAAATTATAGTAAATGCTCCAATTTTGAGTGGCTGAGCACTAAAATCGATCTGATATTATCCAATTAAAATACTAAAATTTGGATTTTATCTCAGTTAACAATTCACTAAAGAAAAAATCCAAATTTTAGTAGATACTTCAATTTTGAGTGGCTGAGCACTAAAATCTATATAATAATATCTAATTAAATTACTAAAATTTGGATTTTATCCCGGTTAAAAATTTCGTGAAACAGACCCCCAGGATTCGTTGCGCAGACTGCTCTGTGGTGAAATATCTCTTAACTGAAACTGTGTACAAGGTACATACTTGTCCGCGAAGTATCCTGTGATCTCTTCGCCTTTATAAATAAACTGCTAGTAATTAAATGAACTAATTGTGAATGAATTTGAAAAGAAGTTTGTCCTACCTTAACTTCCTGAGCTATCATCAATAAGTGGCAAGGGAGCAGTTATATGTACACAAATTACGCGCGCAAAAAAAGTCACCGAGACATTTTTGTTATTCAAGTGGAAATCACGAGGTGAAAAGGTGTTCAAAGTGATTTTAGTTTCAATTAATTTTATATTCAGTAGACCACAGAGATTTTTTCCGGCATCTAATAAATATGAAAAGATTGGTTACTTTTAGAAAAGACTGCGGTTTGTTGATTTCAAAATTCGTGTCTCTCTTCATGTTTGTAATCTATTAATAAAACACAATTTTTATGGAAAACGATAAGTTTCCCCTTTTCGTTATAAACATGCATAGCAAATTGGGTTCTATGAAAGTTTTTCCAATCATGTCCAAACGACTCAATATTTTGCGCTGAGATTTTGAGACACGGAAAATGCACCATTCCCTTATATTTAAGCGCTTAAATTTCATACGTACTCAGACTTTTATTTTTGATACACTGTTGAAATCGGGATAGTCCCTTTAAGCTCTTCGGATAAATAACATTTAGTTACTACCTGTATTGTACCTTTTCTCAATGTGCAGGCGCGGATCCAGGGTGTGGGGGCGGGGCGTCAGCCCCATTGACGTAGTTGATTTTTATTTTCGTCTGCTTTGTTGCTGTTGCAGTTCACATATCTACTCTTTAATAGATGATATAAACATGATTCACGCATTGTCTCAACCCAAACAATCCAAGGTTGCAACATATTACCCTTTGCTCCAATGTGTCTCCCCCCCCCCCGCCCTCTCGACAAAATCCTGATGTAATATTAATCCAAGGCGTAAGCTTGGTAAACCGCCATATGGCGGCCTTTGGCTGAATTGTGGTGAAGCCCAGGCGCCCGTTTCACGAAATTTTAACTGAGATAAAATCCACATTCTAGTACATGTAATTTGATTGGATAATATTAGATTGATTGTAGTGCTTAGCCAATATACCCACCTCGCTTTAAAATTTGGAGTTCACCTTTAGTTAGGATTTCCAGAAACAGGGACCTGGGTTTTAATTTTAGACCAGAATGTTGTTAAGTGCATTGTACAATGACAGCTATACCCCTCCCCCCCCCCCCCGAATTCCCTCATTGGATCTGATATGTGCTGTTTTGGGGGTCTGTGTATGTTTTCCACTCCGTTAGTTTGTTATGTGTTATTGTTTTGTGTGTGGTGGTGTCCCTTCATGGCACATGGTATGACGAATGCCCTTTTTCTTTAGCCCAATTCGGAGCAGAAAAGTAGGACGTTAAACCCTATTTCTCTTCAATTTATTTCAGTATTTCCTTGTCGATTTCAACTAAAAACCACATCCACAAGTTTTATGGTCAGTTTTTATTGAGTCGTGACCCTCCGCGAGATTTTGCATTTGAAATACATTTTGCCTTCGTGAGCCTCCTCACGCTTTTGATAAAAGAAATAATCGATTAAGTTCAAAAGACATAATATTATTATTATTATTTCCTTTAAATTAAACAAAAACAACAAAAAGCATCTTATTGTAACTAGTTACTTAAGGTAAAATTAGTAATTAAATTTAATTTTCCATGACATATTGAAGACGAAAAAGCCCTTTATTTAGTGATCGTAATTCTTTGTTCTTAATTCATAGTCCTTAAAGCAAGAAACTAATATTTTTAAGTTACATTTTTAAAATGTATTAAAATAAATAGATGGTATCTAATAAACGGTCCTGCCATGTTGAAGAATAATCCTATTAATCCTATATTTCACTATTATTGCCAGTTGAGAAATTAGAAAAACGAAGGGAGGTAATTGTGTTATTATATCCGGTGTGAATGATTTTTGAGTTTTGACTTTGTTAGAAAATATGAAATTCTCGCTTTAATTATTATTTCTTCATTACTTGTTGTCGTATTTCGACATGTGTATACTGGGATATTTAATGTTCGAAATTTGTTTTGGGTTGTATACGTCTGGTGAAATGTAATTGTATTTTTTTTTCTAAACTAAATTTTATCATTATATTAAAATACAATTAAATTGAACAACTATACAATTTACAAATCTGGGTCCTGTGTCTCGAAATCTTGACCAAAGATAAAATCCAAATTTTAGTAGATACTTCAATTTTGATTGGCTAAGCACTAAAATCATTTCAATATTATCCAATCAAATTACTAAAATTTGGATTTTTATCTTAGTTAAAATTTCGTGAAACCCACCCCATACATGCCAAATCTCTGATTGATGTTAAGATACAAGTGTTAATTTTAGTATACAAATGTCCAAGAAACCAGGCCCCAGATTCACAAAGCATTCCCAGGCTTAAGTTGAGAATTTATTCAACTTTCAATCACTTTTTATGAGAAATATCTTTCATTCAGAAACACAAAACTGCACATGGTTTCTGATTGATGTATTTGATACATTAAAACAACAAAAGTTTTGAATAAAGGGCAATATTTTTTTGTTCAAAGAAGGTGAACAATTTTGAGTAAATTCTTCACTTAAATCTGAGAATGCTTTATGAACTCGGGGCCAGAATTATGAACTTTGAATTAGAAACTTAGAAAAGGCGAACAATTTTGAGCAAATTCTTAACTGAAATCTGAGAATGCTTTATGAACTCAGGGCCAGAATTATGAACTTTGAATTAGAAACTAAGGATAAAGAACTGGGAATAAAGAGCTGTTTGGTCTTCCATACTGACATGCCAAGAAAACAATACAGCCATACCATGACACAAATCGTGTGGTATTAACTTATCAAACATTACTAAAACTAGTTTTAAAACAAAACATCTTAGCAACACGTGTTTTTAAAAGACAGAATCAAAATACTGGTAATCTTCTTTGGCTCGTACGGTAAAAGTAAATTATTAAATGAAACCAGACGGGGCTTTATCACTCGTGAATAACATCACGTGTTAAAAATGCTTTATTTAAGATTCAATTTTCGAGGATTTATTCCGTTAGAGATTCATTTTTTAATATTTAGACAAAGAGTTGGCGGTTCTTGCTATAATAGTTGAGAGAGAGAGAAATGGAGTTTAACGTCCACTAGACACAAACTAGGTCACTTTGGGACTAACACATGGTTTCAATTTTATTTCTATAATTCGCTTGCGCGTAGGGGTCTTTAGCAGTGGGGGGAAACTGGAGTGCCCAGAGGAAACCCACGAGGTTGAGAAGGCGCCCCTATCTCCATGTCACACACGCTCACACCAGGGATTAAAACCACAACCGCAAGCCAGAGGTGACCGGCCAGCTAGAGGTCGAAGCGCGGCACTCTAGACCACTAGGTCATCCCAACCCTCCTACAAATATATTGACCATTCCTGTTAAACATACTGTATGCAAGAGCTAAATCTGCCTATTGCAGGTTCTTCTATTGGTCTCAAATGTTACATAAATTATTAACTAGACATTTTTATTAACTTATCAAGAACATTATTAACTCTCGATGGCATCGGATACTCGAGATTTTAACCAGATTACAGCGGTTTGGCAATTTAAAATTAATTTAGAAATGTGAATGCGAAGCTAAGTCGCGAATATGCCAGTGCTTTGATTACCGTTATACGCACACCTTGTCAAAACTACTAACATCGATCATAATTTAGTTCAGATTGAAGTAATTGCAATGAAATTTTCAATATTTTCCTTTTTTATCATGTATATTTGAGTTATTATAGCAAGAATGGTCAACTCTTTAGTAAACTCTTGACCGATGTTTCTTTAAAGGATCAATAACATTCTTGCTGGCTTGGTAGCTCCAGATAATAAATAGTACCCTAATTCTAAGTACTAGATGTTTAAGTGTCCTACCTGTTGTGTAAATTATCCATTACAACCTATTTTACTTGTCCAGAGGGTTCGAAAATATCTTAAAATCCAGGTCACATTTGAAAAGGTTTACGTTAGACTTTTCAAATCAATTGGTTGAATTTTTCCATTTTTTTTTTTAAATAGGTGTGTTGGGATGAAATTTAGATCATCATTTAATTGAAATATTCTAAAATAATACGATTTGTTGACCAGAATGAAGATTGGGACATATTATTCAGTTACAACAAGAGTGTTATTGGGGCTTTAAATTACTCATAAAATATGACGGGGTTGAGGTGTTCTCAATATAGTCAGGGACCAATGTTAAGAAAAAGGTCAAAGTCTCAATTATCGATTTTCGAATTAAACTATTAAATATGGCGATTGTGTTTCAATCCATGATGTCCGTTTCATGGTTTATATAACATTTGAAGCTAGTAATAGTAAGTGCAGGGGGGACTGCACCACACACAATTCTACACAAAACCAAATATACAGACAAGACATCATACTCAGCGACCACAAACATAAACAATTCAAAAAGAGCGAATGGATCTGGGGCTAGCCGTAAGCGTCCACTGCGCTGTACAGTCCCGGGCCTGTGGTGACACAGACTTCGCTCATATTTGAAAACAAGTTGGGAATAAAACGCAAGGAAATAATTATATAATGTCAGTATGAGTCATGATAGGTCATATGTTGCAAGAATTTACGAATGCAAGCATATTGTTGTATAAATTCCGTTATACAAGTAACCACATCGTTAAATGTACCAGTAGTATCAAAGAAGTAGGCCTAGTTCCAAAAAACTAAATGCACTAAATCAATTAAGAAGAAGATTGAAGTATATTGAATGCATTTAGGACACATTTAGGAGATAAAGTAATAACATAATTCGAGGAGTTGGATAGCCGACAGGTTAGGACGTGCGCGCTGTATGGTAAGATCTAGCATTGAGTCAACTGGCGTGGTTTCGAATCCCCGGTTGGCCATTACAAGAAGTGGGACCACATGTTCATCCTCGTGGGTTTTCTCTGGGTCCTCCGGTTTCCTCCACCCATACGCACAAGCCAATTATTGAAATAAAATTTAACCATATGTTAGGCCCGAAATGACCTGGTTTGTGTCGAGTGGACGTTAAACCTCATCTCTCTCTCTCTCGCTCTCTCTCTCCATTATTCCGATTTATTTTGCATTTCCGGGGGGTTGGATGGCCTAGTGGTCTAGAGTGCCGCGCTTCGACCTCTAGCTGGCCGGTCACCTCTGGCTTGCGGCTGTGGTTTCGAGCGTATGTGGCATGGAGATAGGGGCGCCTTCTCAACCTCGTGGGTTTCCTCCGGGCACTACGGTTTCCTCCCACTGCTAAAGAACCCTACGCGCAAGCGAATTATTGAAATAAAATTGAAACCATATGTTAGTCCCGAAATGACCTAGTTTGTGTTGAGTGGGCATTAAACCCCATTTCTCTCTCTCTCTCTCTCTCTCTCTCTCTCTCTCTCTCTCTCTCTCTTTTGCATTTCCCGACGTATCATTCTCAACAAAAACAAAAATCCCACTTACCCAATTACTGGCCAGACACGTTATTAATATTATTGCCAAACGTAAAGTAACACAGAAGTTTGATAAATCGTAATTATGATGTGGGATATTTTTTTTGTCGTTTGCCGTGACGTTCACGGTGATATTATTACCAATCAAACCACCTGCCCTTTCCCAGGCAAGATTTGGTCATATCGAGAAACAATGACCAAACTCCATTGAAGGCATCACGATATCGCTCGAGATGAAATCCATATCGAGGTTAATAAGACACTTCGACCAGTGTTACAGCTTGGTTCGCTAATACTTCAAACTATTTTTTCTGAATATAAGAAAAGAAAAATTGAAACTGACGCACATGTTTTTTGTCAAATAATAAATTTCTGTTGGCATTTTTTTTTGTCCTGTCTAGAACTTTATATATCAAAGGGGTTTTCGTTTATTTTGTACATGTCGCAGAAATTTTTCAGATTACGCATTTTGAGTTCTTAAACCGGCTTGCATAATACAGTTCAGTGTAACAATGTAACAGAGGTCATCGTCTATGGGAAGTTTTGATAACACGCCCTTCTCTTCGACGTGAAATAAATTAAGGCGGGGGTTTACTTTTCTACCCTGACTGTGAAGATTCATTCTAATTAAAACATAGATCTATATTTCGTTTCGTTTTTTATACTTTCGATGGCCTACACTCATGTAGATCTAGCAAGTTATAGTGGGAGCTCAAGTTCTATGACATCAGGTATCAAGCACGGGACATTTGACCCGATAACGTCAGTCATTCGATTAACCAATTAGCGACCGCCATGCTTTTTAAAATCTACTTTTGTTTTGATTTCTATTCGCTGGTAATATTTATCCACAGTTCCACGCATGAAAAGGTCAAACGGTCTATTCGACACACCATTTGATTGGCTGACCGTTCATTTCAGGCAGAACACGACTTAAATAACAAGTCTTCCAGATCCAAGCGTAATAAGGACAAGTAAAAACGAAATTTTGAACTATAAAAAACGAAACGAAATTGGATCTGTGTTTTAATCAGATTGGTGAAGATTCAATCTGAACGACAGACTACCTGCAGAGAACTGACTCTGACACAGTAAACAGCCATGATATCCATGACGTTATCTAAACGTCACAGGTCATGAGGTCACATTAACAAACAAAATGTCAACATTACAAGACACAATGTATATAATCCATACAGCTATAACGTCTTATCGCTTCTTCCAACGATTTTTCACAAAAATAACATCTACAACACTGTAGATTTGACGTCGGCATATTGGCACTATTTTGTGCTTCTGTCGTGTCTATTTCTGATATACACAATTAGTTTTGTTAATTTTTTTTAGCGTACGGATTGAATAATAGTTAATTTATTTCAGTTCTAAACAAAAATGTAAAAAATTAACGCAATTTTTGAAAAAAATAGCCAAATTCTGGCTGGGATTACTGAGCAAAATGGCCATTCATTGAAAACGTGAGAAAAAAAAAACCAGCTACCATTTAATTTTCGTACGTTAGTTACGTACGTGGAAAGATTGAGACGGGCATGTACCATACGTTGTGCTATGGGGTGTTTTGCCCGAACAGCGGCGCTACGGCCTACTTTTATTTCGAATCCGATATGTATTATATGCACGTCAACTGTGGGTTTTCGTTCCAACGTAACGACTGGGCCCTCTGTCAAGCACAACGCTGGGAGTGAACCTCATACCTCTTGGTTAGTGAGTCTGCGTCTTACGCACTGGACCACCGCAGTTCGCTCTCTTCGACGTGTACACCCAACCTGTTTCACAGAGAATTACTAACGAATTATCCCTGTAACGGATGGCTGTCTAAAACACGTGCGTTGACTTGCACGCCTCGTAGTCATTGGCTCAACGGCTCGTGCAATGTTTACTTCACACCTAACTGTTTCGGGCAAAATGATGCATTTTACTCATTTTAATACCCATTTACACTAAATAGGAAATATTTTTTAACTACAAATACTTCAAACGTCTTTATTTATTTTTCTTTTACCTCAAAAAAATGTTTGAGAATTTAATTTGTCGGAGTAAAAAAGTTAATATGCCGTACTCATTAAGCCTCGTCGATGTCATGCTGATCAGTGATTGTAGCGGCCAAGCGAATATTCACTGCGGGATCAGTTTGGTGTACACCCAATACCACAGCATTACACGCGGGACTACGCCGTAGCGTATGCAACGAAGTCGGGGGAGACGATGGTTGTGCGGTCACTATCACGATTATTAGAGACTTTTGGCAAGTGGCATTTTCCCTATCCGTATAACGTATCCGTATCGTATACGTGACACGTTGTGTCAGAGTAGTTTTAGAGTTTTGGCAGATTCTTGCGTCGCGTACGTATGCGTCACAGAGCTGCGATTAGTTATGTACAGCATGGCGACAGTTATCGACCAAGATCACCATCAGTACTAGTCAAGTGCCTTGCCTACAATTTCTCAGAGTGCGTGGAGTCACTCGACAGTCGCTTAGCTATTAAAGAAAATAATGTCGCATCTTATTAAAAAAAAAAATCTCTGACTTAGACTCGACAGCAATTTTTGTTTCACTTACACCCCTTTACCAAAGAATCACATCATTTACAGATTTGCAAGGTCACATATCTACCTAAATCTAGCGCGTAGATCAACTAGCGTGCAGACAATTTGAAAATTCCGAGAAAAACCCATCAAAATAATGATTTAATTCCAGTCTTTATTATGATAAAATTCACATCAAATATACACCTCCACGTTCTAAGATGCATATAGATTCATAAAAACGCTATGATACAACAACATTTCAGCGTCTAAAAAGGCGACAATGTTATACGGACCTTCTCCGTATAAAAGCTGTTCAATACGGACTGCCGTATAACGTGTGTCTTATCACGTATGAGAAATACACACACATTGATGACGTCACACACAAAATCCAGACGGATACGCGATACGCACTAGGAATTTACGCTTGCCAAAAGTCTCTATTGTGGCAATGGTGAGAGGTAACCCGAACAGAAAATGTTCATTGTCTTTTTATTGGTGCGCAATGCAACCAGAAAGGTTTTCCTACTAATCAATGTACGTGGCCAGGAGTAAGGTCGCCTGTCTAACTTCGTGGGTTAGACATCGAGAGTTTATTATGGTCTGTATAAGTTAATTAATGTATAATTAATGATTTAGATAACATTTCAGCCTAAAGAAAGACTTGTAATAGGCAGATTTTGCTCTTGCATAATGCATAGAATTCTCTAAACTTGTCAAGTTACACGAAATAACATAAAGATAACTGGACTAAAAATTCCATTCACGATAACGATTACTGGGCTAAAAATTCCATTCACGATGATAACAAAATTGTCCTAATTTAGAAATTGTTGGAATATAATTTAGAATTAACCAATAAAAAAAATGGAATCTATAATACCGTCAAGCCGATGTAAGCGGGCATGAAACACAACATTATAATTACGTCGTAAAATAAAATAATCTACACTGTTTATAGTAAATCTTAATCCCGGCTTTAAATGCTGTTCAGAAATAAGGATTATGATAAATATCGTTGTATGTATTTTTAGATAATCTGCATAAAGTCTACGGAATTGTTGAATTGAAAATGAGTTAATTCGTTAATCTCCAGTTTAAGTGTTTTGATTGATGGGACAACTGTTCATCAGTTGTTATAAATAAAATGAAATGGGGTTTAACGACTCATTGTTCTGCTTCTAAACTGGGCTAATAAAGACAGCGTTACCGCCTACTCTTATATCGAATTCCAACCGCCAAGAGATCTTTTATGTGCACGCAAATGTACTTTGGTTTTTCGTACAATCCGAAGGACTAGACAGCTGTCCTTGTCAGGCCCTATGTCCTGCATCACTGCCGGAAAATCTGGATGAACTGTCTCGGGCCAATTCAGGAATCGAACACCCGACCTAGAGGGTCGCGAGCCAGAGTCTTACCCACTTAGCCCACCGTAATCCCCCTGTTTAAATGAAATTAAATTATGTCATATATTAGTCCCAAAATGACCTAGTTTTTGTCGAGTAAACATTAAATCGATTTCTCTCTATCAGTCATATTAAACCATTCTTTTAAAATCATTCAGTCGTGTGATGAAGATAACAGAACAGACTTACAGCTGTGGCGGCTTCTTTGATGATCCGTAAACAAATTAATTCCATAAAGTGTTAAAAATCTAAAATACTTTGTTATTAATCGCCGAAATTATTATAAACAGCAGCTGTAAACCGCGAGGGGGGGGGGGGGTATATAATATACATGTACACGTGAGTAGTTGTAAATAGAACAACGTGCCGGTTTATTTGATGTACTAAACCTTAATCCTATAACTATTCGAAAATCAAATTAACGCTTCATAACATGTCAAAAATATCCTATACAATTCTTATAAACGCTAGTGTAATAACCGTATGCAATGGGGAGGTTTTATCAGGCCCGTAGCTGGGGGGGGGGCAGTTGCTTGCCCTGCTACAAATTGAACACCCAATGGGTGTCCTTCCCATTGGCCACAATACGAAACCAATGACCAACGTGACCCCCCCCCCCCCCCGCTAGCTACGGGCAGGTTTATAGTATATACACGTGAGAAGTTTCAAATAGAAAATTAACAAAGCGGTGGTTTAAATGTAATGGTAAAATTGATTAATTCCATATGGATCCATAAAATCAAAGAGATTACAACTTAATTATTCATAAAATGATTGGATAATATTAGACTGATTTTAGTGCTTAGCCAATGAAAATTGAAGTATTAACAAAAATTTGGATTTAATCTTTATTTAAGATCTGGAGAAACAGGACCAGTGGATGCATTATGTAGATTTTCATAAAGAGTTATAATGGTTTAAAAATAGATAATTCAAAATTCATTTTCTGAAAATGTCATTGAAACAACTTTATTATGAGCCAGATTATCGCTGTTTGTAGTTTTTGACGAGATGTGGCAAATATTGTTTATTACCATAGCAACGTTACTTGTTAAACGAGTCTCGGTCTCGCTTCTCAATTTCTAAATTAAATCATAAAATGGCGATCGCATTTCAATCGGTTGCCATCACTGCCATCACTATTGAGTTGATTATAAGCTTTTCATATGAACAAACAGGGGCGGATTAAGGAATTTCTGCAGGAGGGGGTTTGCCAGGTTTCTGTCACGGAAATCTGCCATCATCGTCTCTAAATTACATAGGCATACATACAAATTGAGCTTTTTAAACAGAGAAATCATTTTTATACTGATGTAGGATCACTTTGAGATGTAATTTCATTGATGCAAGGCATTTTTTTTTCGTGTAGCTGAGCGGGGGGGGGGGGGTACCACCCAAACACCCCCTCTGGATCCGCCCCTGATAAATGTTAAAATGATGCCACAATACAACCCTGTAGTTAGATTTATCTTTTACATGACGCGTCTAGAACTTTGACCATGAATAAATTAAACAGAGACTAGATTTGGGTTTGTGGCAAGGTCGCAAGCTATCAACCCGTCAATGGAATACGTAATGAACCTGTGTCTGTTCTAACTAACGGCTGCTGTACGTTTAACCCCAGGCTTATTAATTCAAGTGTGCCCGGTTTACGGAATACCTCATTAGCGGCTCTTATATCCCCCACCCTCAATTAACAAAATGAAAAAAAAAAACGTTACCCCCACACTGGTAGTATTGGGTAAATCCACCTGCCGCCCAACACGAGAGAGAGAGAGAGAGAGGGAGGGAGAGACAGAGAGAGAGAAAGAGTAAATGTGTGTAATCCAGTCACATACAGAGGTCTGTATCCCCGTATGTATCCCCTCCCCTACTGGGCTACCGGATGCACTCCCTTGAATGGATGTTTGACTGGTTACAAGTTACTTAATGTACGAATTGTAACAGTTTGCCAGAGAGGTTTGAGATAAGTTAAGTTACAGGTACAGGTCAGGGGTGGATCCAGTGGGTGGGGTGGGGGTCCACCCCACCACCCATCGCTTCTCAGCTACATAAAAAAAATAATGCCTTGCATCAATGAAATTACATCACAAAGTGATTCTACATCAGTATAAAAATGATTTCTCTGTTTAAAAAGCTCAATTTGTATCTAGTATGATGTATTTTAGAGACGATGACAGCAGTTTTCCGAGATAGAAACCTGGCAAACCACCTCCTACAAAAATTCCTGGATCAGCCCCTGCAGGTTATGCATGGTTGTTTTTTTTTTACTTAGATCAGAGAAATTTTAATGGACCAGACAATGACTGTTTTTCAATATCTATACAGTAACGTCAATGACTAGCTTTAGATGAGTAAACCCCGGTAAAGTAAGTAAGATATATTTAAACCCCTATGTAGTCTTGGTGAAGTATATTTAAATCTTGGTGAATTTTATTACAAATAGTCTTGGTGAATCCTGGAAATTGTGTGGACCTGTGACATGTGAAGGTTTTGTAAATTTCGTCAATTTGTGTTCGGGTTCAAAGTGTTTAAAAAAACATACGCTGAGGCGGATCCAAGGGGATCGCAAGCCCCCCCCCCCCCCTAATTTTCAACAGTGCCCTTTTTTACTGCTGAAACTGCCTTTTCTCAGGCCCAAATATGTCCGTTCCGAAGGTTCACCAAGACGAAAATATCAGCCAAATAGCTCTTGAAATGGCTACAGATTCAAGGAAATGACGGATAATTTTCTTCGGGGGAAAACCCCCCAAAACCCCCCTCTCAGCGGCATGCCCCGTCTCTGCGGTTAGTGCCCTCATTTTGCCCCCCCCCCCATCTAAAATTCCTAGATCCGCCCCTGCTACGTGATTGGGATGGTGGAAATAAGATAGAGAATCAATCTGAATGACAAACAGGAGGATTGATGGAAACATTAAAGCATTGATTTTTTGTAAAAACTTCTAAACTTGTATATGTAAATTGATTATAATAATTTACATATATTTGAAATTAATAAATTCGTTGTGTTATTTGTTGGGAATTGGGAAAAGGGGCAATTAAGTTAAAGAACCCGGGGTCACTTTATGACAATAATGCAAAATGACTATAATGCAAATTTCAGTCAAATGACTTTATTCGGAGCCAATTTATCCTTGCTTGTAGTTTTAACAAGATGTGAACAAGATGTAACTACGGTACTACTGGTGTATTCGAGATTTAGCCTCGAGTCTCCATTTCTAAACTAATTCATTAAATGGACGAACCGATATAATCCGGTTAACATCCGATGGCATCGAGCGTTGATTATGGTTAATAATTTAGATAACATTTCAGGCCTAAAGAAAGACCTGCAATAGATAGAATTAGCTCTTGTATAGTAGATTTGTCAAGATTCTACACCTGTTTTAAATCTGTCAAGCGTCTAAAAATAATGGGATAATAGAAATAAGATGAAATAAATTTTCCTAATTTAGAAAGTGATAAAATATTATCCGAATTTAAATGTCTTAAAATAAAATAATGTACACTGTTTATAGTAAAGCCTTAATGTATCCTTTTTAAACATTGTTTAAAAATCGTGTTGTGACAAATACCGTTATATGTATTTTTAGAAAATATGTATCGGGAAGCTATGTGGGGAATTTTGCCCGGGCAGCGGCACTATGGCCTACGCTTATATCGGATTCCAACTGCCAAGGGATCGTGTACGTGCACACCATTGTGTACATGATGGCGAAATCACGTCATAAAAGTCCTCATGAACTTTCTAGGTCAATTCAAGGGTCGAACACACGACCTCTAGGCTATTTATAAGATATTTGCAATCATTTCATTAACAAGTATAAGATTCAAGCCTACATTTTTTGGCACCTCTTGAATACGAGCCATTATTTTCCACACCTGTTCTAACGGATAGTTAGTCAGAACGTGACCTCGCTACACGTGCCAGAAGACAAAAAGGTAATTACGAGAGTTGCCTTGAAAGGTTAGATTAATTGGGTTGAAACAAACTTTCGCCACCAACAAAGTACAATCATTGAATATTCACTCTGAAAATAAACATACATGTTGAATAACCTCATCAGATTTAGAGACTATTTCTCTTTTACGAAAAGAAACCGCCAAGCGTGTAAGCAATCGCCTATAGACTACCTATTGCAACAGAATCTTCGTACACAAGATTCACTCAATATAAAACACAACAACGCCCAGAGGTTCGTAGAATCCAACTGCAGTGTTGTCTTCGTACCAGACTATCTTTTGAACCTACCCAAGAAGGAAATCGCCAGAAATGGACAAGACTGGCCAGCATCAAATGCCTGCAATAGATACATGCCGACCCCGTAATCCCGTAAACAATCAAAATATACATCCGCCATTAGAATTTCGCTTTTCCACACAAAGCAAGGGGATTCTCTTTCCCCATGTTGTTTTTATCTATCCCCATTGACGATACCAAATATCATTCAGCTAGACCTCCTGTTTTAACTCGAGGACCCAATCTCTTCTCACGACACCGAATTTTTACACCACCCTATACGCAAAACCAAACCTACAGGCAGTGCCAGATTAACCTTTTGGGGAGGGGCATACCACCAACTGTGCTGGGGTCCTCATTGTTGTTTGTCCGTACTGACCGCGAATCGTACTAATATGTACCCCACCCCCTTCAGTACCTGTGGTGTTTTCCGCCAGTCCCGGGGCCCCCAATATCCCTTACTGCCGAGGGCCCGAATCATCGCCCCCTCAGCCCAGGAATTGGTTGGCTCTGTTAGGGAAAAAATATTAGTATGACATAGAATTGGGGGGGGGGGATAAATGGGGGGGGGGGACATTTGTCCCACTTTGACCCCCTTACATCCGACACTGCCTACAGGACAATTCTGCGGATAAGACAAACTACATATAGACATTGCCAGAAATGAAATGAAATAATGTTTAACAGTTTAACGTCCTACTGTTCTGTTCCTACAGGGTTAACAAAGAATCCGAACCGGGCTAATAAAGACGCCCATATGCCATACAGTTTGCTATGAGGGAAATTTTGCCAGGGCAGCGACACTATTGCATACTCTTAAATCGAATTCTAACTTTTACGTGCAAGTCAATGTTTACACAAGACTTACTGTACCAATGAAGTTTCTCGGCTAGAACAGGGTTCTTACACGCGACCCCCATTCTAGCCAACCGGCGCATTCAGGGGCGGATCCAGATGGGGGGGGGCCACCCCCCGACCCCCCCCCCCCACCTCCTTCTCAGCTACATAAAAAAAAAATAATGCCTTGCAAATCAATGAAATTACATCACAAAGTGATCCTACATCAGTATAAAAATGATTTCTCTGTTTAAAAAGCACAATTTGTATGTATGCCTATGTAATTTAGAGACGATGATGACAGATTTCCGAAATCTGGCAAACCCCCTCCTGCAAAACTTCCTGGATCCACCCCTGGCATTACCAACTAAGCCACCGTGACTCCAGGTTTCAAATGTCAAACCAAGAGAATGGATCGGGGAGGCTACAGCGTCGTTGCACAGTAATACAGTCCCGGACCTGGAATGATACAGCCTTCATTCAAAAATAAAATGAAATTTAACGTCCAACTGTTCTGCTCCGAACTGGGCTAAAGGAGACGGACATACGCCATACAGTCAATCTCGTTCCCAGAGACAGCCGCGGAGCCGAAGGCCTCTGGCACATTAGACCGTCCATTTTTTCCATTTTTTTTCAAACCTAAGCCCCGCCCATTCTGACCTCTGATTGGTCAATCTTTTTGGGTCGATTTCTCGAAAACTAGAGGTTGGATCGTCGTTTCGTTTGTTGTAAAAATGATCTTTGAGTCAAAGTCAACTCGCTGACATAAAAAAATTGGATCCTAAACGAACAAATTCAAGTTTTTGTAAAGATCTATTTTTCTACGCGTGGGTATATTTTTAGGTGATTCGGTCATCCAGGCACGTAAAATCAGGGGCGTAAGACGCAAATAAACGAGAAATTTCGCGTGTAGGAATTACATGTCATTTTCCGGGAAAATGGTTACCCCGATTCACCAGAGAAATTTCTTCAAAAAATTTTCTGGTTTCGAGATTGCCATACAGTGTGCTATGAGAGAAATTTTGCCCGGGGTGCGGCGCTACGACCTACTCTAATATCGAATTCCAACTGCCAAGGGATATTTTATGTGCACGCCAATCTGTACACGGAGCCTCGGCTTTTCGTCCATCTGAACGACTAGGCAGGAAAATCTGGATTAACTTTCTCGGCCAATGTTGGGATCGAACACCCGACCTCCAGGCGACATCGAGCCAATGTCTTACTCACTTAGCCACTGTGGGACTTACTCAAAAACACAAAATATATACACTTTTCAAGAAAGAAGTAAAAGAAATAATGCAGGCAACCATACTCCTTTTCACTTCAAGCGCACTTCACTCACTCAATGAAAGACCATGGGATATCACACGCACTTGTTAAACCAGTAAACCCCACATAACACAGCCCACACTACTACACCTCCGAAAGATCAAATTTCCCTTATGGCACACTGCATGGCATATCATGATTTTCTCCAATATCCCGATTGGTACTTAATAGTAGGACATTAAACTGAATTTCATTTGTCGATTAATTTGACCGGATTACAATAAAATATAACATTTCAGTTCCCTTTTCTATTTACCTAAGAAATTCGAACGGTATTTCAATTGCCAATCAACAGTTCCAAATTATAAAAAAAAACTTTCATCTACGTATGGAACCAAACTAAATTTCATCTATCAATTAATTGTTCCTAATTATAATAAAATTTCACTGACCTTTTTCTGTATTTCGGACGAAAAAATGTTAATCCACAACCCGCCTCGATTTTTTAATGAACCAAATTTAACGCGACGTTTTAATTATTCTAATATAGAATACGTTTAATATTTACGTCCCAAACAGAGACATTAAGAAACAATTAGCTGGACATTAACGGTACAAACCCCCAACACGACCACCTCCACCTGAAGTTTTAATTCGTACACCCCCTTCGTCAGGATAATGCGGATAAAGCGCTCAAGCATACGCAACTTACACTTTCTGTTTATATTTGAGAACAGACACGAAACTAGTTGACTGACATTTTAATGATTTTAGTATACGTCGATAATTTTAAGAACTACTTATTCCGCGTCCCTTTTCATGTGTAATGAAACTGAAAATTGGATGGCCGAATGGTTAGCGCGTGCGCACTATATCATGTCAAACTTTGTGGATTTTATCCGGATCCTCCCACTGCTAAAGATTCCTACCCGCAAGCGAATTATTAAAATGAAATTGAAGCATGTGTTAGTCCCGAAATGGCCTGGTTTGTGTCGAGTGGACGTTAAACCCTATTCATCTCTCTCTGTCTGAAAAAATTTGTTTAGTTTTTATGTGCATGAAAGGGTTTAGAACCGCACAATTTCTCAGTACACTATTTTTTCTATATGGCGGCCATTCAGAACAGAGATCTATTCTTGAAGTGGGTAGTTCTTTGAGTACGGAATGTATCTTAAGATTTACAAGATGGCGGACAGAGTATTGAGAAGAGTTTTAGAGTAAATACTCTCGTCATTCAGGCCGAGATAAAAGAGGGGGCTTAACAATGTAAAATGTCGGATGAGGGTCAGTATCAACGATATGACGTAGACTATATAATAGGCGATCTATTTACATACTTCTAACATGCTGAATACTTGCAGTACAATGAAATGGTTTAATTAAATACTCACACTAAAAAAAATCCTTTAACTTCACGATTGTGAAAATTACAACGCAGTCCTAACAGGATTGTTATGAAATGAATTAATTAACTATGTACAGATATGAAAATAAATAATAGATATATATGGAAGATTCAGGTAAAGAGTTGACGGTTCTCGCTATAATAGTTAAAGCCCCAATAACACTCTTGTTGTAACTGAATAATATGTTCCAATCTTCATTCTGGTCAACAAATTGTATTATTTTAGACTATTCCAATGAATTGATGATATAAATTTCATCTTAACACACCTAATTTAAAAAAATTGGAAAATAATACAATTGATTTGAAAAGTCTAACGTAAACCTTTTCAAATGTGACTTTGATGTAAAATATTTTCGAACCCTCTGGACAAGTAAAATAGGTCGTAATGGATAATTTACATAACAGGTAGGACACTTAAACATCTAGTACTTAGAATAAGGCTATTATTTATTTTCTGGAGCTGCCAAGCCAGCAAGAGTGTTATTGTCCTACATATTGTAAAATGAATTTCCTGAAAATTTTAGTCAAACTGGTCCACGTTGAACCGATAATTTAGCGATTGACTTTTGAGACTGATCGTCATTTATTAAAATCAGTACGATAAAAAACGTAGACTCTATTATCCATTTTTTTTATTTAATTAGTAATGCACGTTAAGCAGCAGATAATCCGGTAAATATCTCAGGCTAGTGAAGCCTTGGAGCGTTGATTATGGTCTGGATAAGTTAATTACCTAATAATTAAGATAACATTTCAGGCCTAACGAAAGACGTGCAATTGGCAGATTTAGCTCTTGCATAATGTATGTTTAAAGCGGGAATTTCATATTTTCTAAGAAAGTCAAAACAATTTCTATGTCTTTTGCTCAAAAAGTTATCAACTCACTGTTATAAGATCATGGGCATTATTTTACAGGCATTAAAATCACTGACACAGGCTGTCACAGGAAATAATAACACAATTACCTCCCTTGTTTCCCATCCCCCTCCATCGAATTGCCATCTTCAATTTGAAGTTGAAAATGATATGTTTGCCAATTTCTCAACTGGCAATAGTGAATTATAGGATTAAAAGGATTATTCTTGAACAAGGTAGGACTGTTTTGTAGGTACAACCTATTTTAGGGCTTTATTTTAATACATTTTAGAAATATAACTTAAAAATATGAAATTGGAACTTTAAAGGAGCTGAGTCTTCAACTCAATATCATCCACAGTCTTCGACATTATGTAATCGCAACTTATTGGCTAACTTGCCGTGAATAGATTGACTTCTATTATCCAAAATTGGCACACGAATCGCGTGCCATCATCCGTCAAGCACCATTTGTAATAAAGCGACTTGATGAACGAGGTTAAACATACCGCACAGGAGAATACTACCGGCGTAGACTGGAATAACAAGACCTTCATACAGTAAAAGCAGAAACGCTTGAATGTAATGTAAATTACTTTATATACATTCATAGTACATTATCATATACGTTGCAACCCATTTGTGTCCACTTCTATTTGCCAAATCCAATTAAGTTATTGTGATAGATTTTTTTTGTTTTTTTCTTAGTTTGTTTTGTTTTGTGTTTTTTTTTTTTGTATTTGTAAAGGGATCAATTCTTAATTTAATTATGTAATGGAATGCAACATCAAAGGCGGATTATAGTGAATGTTTCGATATACTTTAATCAAGATCAATATAGCTTATTACGTTGGCTCAGTGGGTAGACGCTGATTCACCGGCTCACTCAACTGGAGGTTCCGCGTTTAGTCCCGGTGTTGAAAGAGAAAGTGCCTCGGGATTTTTCGGGTTGGTTTTCCCTTATCAGTGATGCGGGCGCAGGACCTGACAAGGAACATGTATAGTGTATAGTCGTTCGGATAGTACGAAAAACCGAGGTTCCATGCACACACTGGACGTGCATGTAAAAAATCCATTTATAGCTGTCCGCCCAAACTATCTGTGATAGCACACTACATTCATCGAGATTTTATGTCATGGTGTCTACTTGTCAGTTGTGCAGAACGGGGGGCCTGACAAGGACATCTGTCTAGTCGTTCGGAAGGTACAAAAAGCCGAGGACCCGTGTACACAAAAGGTCGCTTCGCAGTTGAAATTTGATCTAAGAGTATTTCGTAGCACCACTGTCGGGCAAAATTTACCTCATAGCGGGCCCGTGAAATGCTCGCCCCCCTCCCCCGCTCAGAAATTGCTAACAATTATTAAAGTACATGTAAACACAGTCCCTTATATTAACCTAAAAAAGCTATAGTTTTTTTGTTTTATTAAAGTACATGTAAACACAGTCCCTTATATTAACCTAAAAAAGCTAATTTTTTTTTTTGTTTTAATACTTATTTTAAAATGCTTATTAGACGCCTAGGTAACTACATAGCGTGATGATTACAACAGTCTGTTAGAATGACCTTTCCGAAAATTTCCTCAAAATGTTCGCCCCCCCCCCCCACCGAAAGGTAATGCCCCCGCTTAATGGTGTCTAGATACGGGCCTGCCACATAGCAGACTGTATGATGGATGCCCATTTTCATCAACCCAGTCGGAGCAGAACTCATTAATCCGATCTCCGATCAAGCGTTCTCGTGGAATTGGATAAAAAAAAAAGTAGGCAGAAACGTCACTACCCAGACAAAATTCTCCACCCTAGCATTGCGCGCGTGCGCAACGAAGAAAATAATCCTTATATTCGTCCAATAAAACAACAGTTGATTGTTAACAGTGTGTCGTTTCTCTGACTCATAATGTCAATATGACGTCACAGATTCGCCTTATATTACTTTGCATAATTCTGATAAACTTTGTCATTGAATAAAATGATGTTGACAGACAGATGTCTTAGTGTAAATATGGATTTAACATCTATTGTGATCTTAAACCCGGATCCTACAAGTAATTTAAATGTACAGCAGAAGTAGATCTTATGTTGAATTAGTATAGAAGCAGGCGCGGATCCAGAGGGGGGTCCAGCGGGTCCGGACCCCCCCCCCCCCCCTGCTCAGGCTTGAAATTTTTTTATGCGATTTTATTGGCAATTTAGACCTGTAATTTTGGAATTTACCTTATGGAAATACGTCAGAATGAACCAAATTGAATCTAATTTACCAAATTAATCGGTTGAGCGCAATTAGTTAGGCAATTATCAAACCTAGACCCCCCCCCCCCGCAAAAAATCCTGGATCCGCGCCTGTAGAAGATGACATCGTGGAAAGTTCGCAAGATATTTTTACTTTATACAAACATACTGTAACAAATGTTCAAATTTCGGATTCGTTTCAATCACGCGTTTATTAAAACAGATTGGGAAACCCCCTCCTTAAACATACAATATGCAAGAGGTAATTTGGTTATAGCAGGTCTTTCTTTGGGCTTGAAATGTTATATGCGTGGTTTAATGGTCGAGGGAGAGAGACATTAAGTAATATATTGTAAACACGCCCCCTCTTTCTGAAAATCCTGGATCCGCCTCTGCACATTGACGTGCACATAGACGATCATAGTTGGAATTCGATATAAGAGTAGGTCGTAGCACCGTCTTTATTAGCCCAGGTTAGGGGCAGAACAGTAGGACGTTAAACCCCATTTCATTTCATTTCATCTATTTGCGACATGTTTCTTTGTAGTGTCTATTATGTTCACCCTGCTCATCTGCATGCAAAAAGTGTGACGGTCGTCTGCTTTATCCTTTGTCATCCAGAGGCCCGCCAACTTTCGACAATGCCCTTTTTTACTGCTGAAAGTACCTTTTCTCGGACCCAAATATGTCCGTTCCGAACGGTTAGCCTACAGTTTACTTTAGCGAAAATATCAGCCAAATAGCTCTTGGAATGGCTACAGATGCAAGGAAATGACGGTTGTCAGCGCCCTAACTTTGCAGCGCCCCCCCCCCCTTTCAAAATTCCTATATCCGCCCCTGTCATCAGATGACGGGATGGGATTGGCGAGATAACAATATAGACATCTGTGATATCACAATTAATGCTTTGAATAATGAAATTGACATCAAACGGGAAGTTGAATTTTAAAAGTTAAATGTTTATGTAATGTAAGACTATGGTCTTTAAGACCATATTGTGTCGTTGGGAAAATTGTTAAAACAACTATTTTTATAAAGTCAAATTCACACGTACCTAGTGCACGTGAATTAAAAGCTATACATAAAAAACAAGTGATGTTTTGGTAAAATGCTAACCACTGTCAAAATATTCGTCAAGTTCTTCCTGTTATTTGACCTATGGTTGGGAGACCATATAAGGAGTATCACATCATGTTAGTGGTGGGAAATATAAGGCTATATTCCATATTTGGGATCGAAATTAGGATCAAAGTTAATCTCGAGTCTGCAGAAACTGGGGTATATAAATTTGAGTGTAGACCAAGCCCCATTAGAAACTCACCCAGATATTCAAGCAGCCATTATCTGTTGAGAACAAGGGACCTGTGAAGTCAATCAGCTTGGCAATAAAGTTCTTATACTTTAAATACTGTGGTATTATTTACGATCACAAGAACACAACAAAGCAAGAAGTCCTGAAAGTAGCAGAAGTACTACAGTATGCCAACGCAATTTAGAGACGATGATAGCATCAAACATTGGCAATTGTCAAATTTCCGTAACATAAGCCTGACAAATCCCTCCAGCAAAAATGCTTTGATCCGCCCCAGATAGCAAATACCAATATATTCCTCCTGCAGTTGTATTTTCTTTATAAAGTTCAGATCCTTTGTATTGTGTCCTTATATGGGGATATTGTCATTTGAACAATTTCTAAAATCTGAAAAGAGCGGATGATGACAGCAGTCGTTTTTTCTTAATGTTATTAGAAACCAATTAACACTGTTAATAGGCATTTTCCCACGGTTTTTACTTTCTGAAAATTGTTGGAGGCTATTTGGTTGTCGCCAAGAATTTCAGATGTGTTCACGTAATTGCCAATTTATCAAGCATGGCATATTGTATTCCTTTCTATATGCATCGAAATGACGTCAAACCAAAAAAAGCGTGCGAGTCATTGTCGCCATTGTAGCCTCACTTCACTCTAATTTTGGGGAGAAATATTCAGGGACGGATCCAGGAATTTTTGCAGGAGGGGGGTTTGCCAGGTTACTGTTACGGAAATCTGCCATCATCGTCTCTAAGTTACATAGGCGTACATACAAATTGGGCTTTTTAAACAGAGAAATCATTTTTATACTGATGTAAGATCACTTTGTGATGTAATTTCATGGATGCAAGGACCCCCCTGCCCCCCTCTTGATACGCCCCTGGAAATATTGTCTGGGAGCTTCTGATTTTAAGAAGTTTTCGTTTTAATTCCCGGAACTCATGTCAATCTTGACGTCTCCACATTTTCCACAAATTGGGCCAAGCACATGGACGTTTCAGAGGCGGATCCAGGATTTTCAGAAAGAGGGGAGGTGCCTCTCCCAATTGGGAGTGCGAAGCCCGGAACAGTGATTTTTGAGTGGAAAAAATGCCCAAATGGGGTTTAACGTCCACTCGACGCAAGAGAGAGAGAGAGAGACAGAGAAATGGGGTTTAACGTCGTCCACTCGACACAAGAGAGAGAGAGAGAGAGAGAGAGAGAGAGAGAGAGAGAGAAAAAAATGGGGTTTAACGTCGTCCACTCGACACAAGAGAAAGAGAGATGGGGTTTAACGTCGTCCACTCGACACAAACTAGGTCGACCCTACTCATTGTCAGTACAACCGGGGATTCGAAACCACGTCAGTTGACTCAATGACAGGCTTTTATGATACAGCACCCACGTTCTAACCATTCGGCCATCCAACCCACAAATGCCACACAACAGAGTCAACAACCATAACCAACAACATAACTCAGGGATCAGAATAAGAAATTAATATGCTAATTGACACACAATCAAATTAAACATTATTTATGGAAAATGATAACTAATTTTAGTCTAAAAGCACAAATTATCCTCTTATCATAAACCATGGTTATTATAGTTTATTGCAATGTTTCAACAACATTTCATGAATTTGCTTAACTTGTATAAATACTTGTCGAAACGGCAACATGTTATAATATCCATATATAAATCGTCTTTTATTTGAAAACAAACAGATCTGAAATCGCTTTAATTAATTTAATTAGAATAGAAAATCAAATTATCCAATATGGCGATTGGGGTGGAGTATTCGGAGACGAAACAGATTTAATTGAATAAGCCGAGGGAGAATAAACCGATTACATGTAGACATTTATCTACTTACTGTAATTTAATTATATTCCATCAAAGGGAATTTCTTCAAAGGCATTAGGCTACCAGAGTCGGATTAACCGTTGTGCATCGTTGCGGAAGAGAGAGAGAGAGAGAGGGGGTGGGGTCATCTTCGAAGATAATTCAACAATTTGCCGAAAACTGGCAACGGTTATTTTACGTGAACGCTAATTTATGCACGGGTCCTGGTTTTTACGTCCAATACGCTCGACTAGACACCGTAGTTGCTGGGTCTTCCGTCGCGCACCACTGAACGCCAATGTATATACAGGGCCTTGTTTCACGAAATTTTAACTAAGAGGAAATCCGAATTTTAGTCATTTGATTGGATAATGTTAGATTGATTTTAGTGCTTAGCCAATCAAAATTGAAATATATGCTGAAATTTTGGATTTTATCTTTAGTTAAGACTTCGAGAAACAGGACCCTGGTCTGTAGTCTTTAACATCCTTCATAATCAAGGACTTGAGTGAATAAAACAAACTTACATTTTCCTTAATTCGTGGTGTGAGGCAGAGAGGGGGAGGGTCTTCATCAGTGAGATAGCCGATGGCCTCTTTTCATCTTAATCCGATACTGCTTGCTGTCAGGCACCACTAGCAAGCGAAGGGGTTTAACAGGGCGGATCCAGGAATTTTTGCAGAAGGGGGTTTGCCAGGTTTCTGTTACGGAAATCTGCCATCATCGTCTCTCAATAGGCATGCATACAAATTGAGCTTTTTAAACAGACAAATCATTTTTATACTGATGTAGTATCACTTTGCGATGTAATTTCATTGATGCAAGGCATTATTTTTTTATGTAGCTGAGCAGGGGGTGGACCCCCACCCCCCTCTCTGGATCCGCCCCTGTTTAAGGTCATTTCGGGAGTAATATGGTTTAAGTTTTATTTCAACAATTCGCTTGCCCGTAGGGTCTTTAGCAGTGGGAGGTCACTGGAACACTCAGAGAAAACCCGCGGGGTTGGAGACAGGCGACTCTACTACTTGTTACTTACAACAGTGGAATTGAAATCACGCCCACTTGAATCAATGACAGACATTTTGATGCAGCACGCTCGAGTTAACTACACGACTACAGAACCCCGCTAAACCTCCACTCATATCCAGGGGCAGATCCAGAGAGGGTTTTGCTCAGCTACATAAAAATAAATAATACCTTGCATCAATGAAATTACATCACACATCAGTCATCCTACATCAGTATAAAAATGATTTCTCTGTTTAAAAAGCTCAATTTGTATGTATGCCTGTATAATTTAGAGACGATGTTGGCAGATTTCCGTGACAGAATCCTGGCAAACCCCCTCCTGCAAAAATTCCTGGATCCGCCCCTGATATCCCCACCTCCACCCCCGACAAGCGAAAATCACGCTCCAAAATGCCGAGGAATTTGATGTAATTAGGGCCGAATGTGACGTCACTGGCGTGTGATAAGGTCAAAGCACAATTAAAGATCAGTCTGCTAGCATGAAACGGCAATTCCATAAAACCCTCATCAGATTTACTAATGGTCAAAGGGCGACAATTCTGACGCTTCAAAGGAAGGAGTCGGCGGTGTCGACATCATTTTGTGACACCTTCATAAAGGTTATGTTCATTAGTGCTATTGGGACATTTTCGCAGCCTTCTGCCAATATCGTTCTTGATATGAAAACATTCAATGATAGAAGATGTGTTATTTCATTCAGATTTGACAGAATCTCTGTTATTTAGTGTTATTTGAACTTGTCTCCAATAAAATAACAGATTTATTTCTGTCAGTTTATATCTTTCTGCTGGATAGCTTCAAACTCCCCCCTTATGGATATTCTTAAAGATAACCAATCTGCACACAGAAAACTACCGATTTGGAGTATAGATCTCTGCACTGAACGGCCACCATATCTAATTATTAATATACTACATGTATTTTGTAATGTGGTTCTAACCCGTTTCATATCTGCTAGACACAGAAAGACTAATTACACCTTTTCAATTTTATTAAATGAGAGAGGGAGAGAGAGAAATGGGGTTTAACGTCCACTCGAGACAAACCAGGTCATTTTGAGACTAACACATGGTTTCATGTTATGGGCTTTAGCAGTGGGAGGAAACCGGGGTGCTCGGCGGAAACCCACGAGGTCGAGAAGGCGCCGCTATCTCCATGCCACATACGCTCACACCAGGGCTCGAAACCACAGCCGCAAGCCAGAGGTGACCGGCCACCTCGAGTTCGAAGCGCGGCACTCTAGACCACTAGGCCATCCCAACCCCCCATTTATTAAATGAAAACAGAGTAAATATACTGAGCGACATAGAAAGCGCATCACTTAGTTTTTCCTATAACAAAATGATCCTGTAAACATATCTTATTTATTTTGCTTCTTATTGTGAACAATATTCAAATGGGAACACATCAATAACAACACATTCGTACACTTATGGATGTTTAATCTGTAATCAACGGTACAAAGTCAGAGGGGTCAAAACCAAAAGTACGACACAGATGGTTAATTCCATGTGAGGTCGCTGC
This sequence comes from Patella caerulea, assembly GCA_036850965.1. NCBI lineage: Eukaryota > Metazoa > Mollusca > Gastropoda > Patellidae > Patella > Patella caerulea. The sequence continues at coordinate 30,219,358 of JAZGQO010000015.1, read as the reverse complement.
ACAGCGTGCGTAAGAGCTAGTGGTGGACACACGCACTACTGACATCTATGTCGTACTTTTGGTTTTGATGTGTTCCCATTTGAATATTGTTCACAATAAGAAGCAAAATAAATAAGATATGTTTACAGGATCATTAAGCGATACGTTTTCTATGGCGCTCAGTATAACATAGGCCTTTTTAAAACAATTCTCGAAACATACTTAGTGTTTACGACTACAATCTTCGATTTATGTAACATTTTAGGTCTTAAGACAGACTTGCTATAGGCAGATTTAGATCTCGCACATAATGTATGTTTAAATTTCGTCCATCTGTCCCATCCGACATCATTTTCCTGTCCCGATTTATTTCCTTATTATTTGAGAAAACTGTGTATTCCGATACTGCGTAATCCGACCATCTGGAGGGATCCCGTTCGATGTCGGATTTGACAGAGTCCACTGTATTTCTTTTAATAAACGGCAGGCCTCCTGTATTTCAATCTGATTGGACAACCAATTGTCAACCAAATAATGTCGTTGTTTCTTTTGAAATAAGAAATGAAATAAAATGTGGTCTAACCTCTACTTTTCTATGCTATAAAACGACATGATTGTTTTCCATATAAATCATGTTTTGTGTGCAGATTATTTTACAGTCGTATGCGAATCAATTTTTTTACAATTTTGTTCGATGACTTAGATTCAATCTTATCAAAATACAGATAAATATTTCGTTTCGTTTTTTTAATACTTTCGATGGTCTACAAATTTTGAACTGTAAAAAAAAAAGAAACGAAATAGGATGTGTATTTAATAAAGATCATTCAGATTTAGACAATATCATAATTGCACGGAGAGTTTTTAATTTAAATATTCAATTTCAGTAATGCATGCGGAATAATTAATAACTATTAGTTTGTAACGTAATAGCTAATCCTGCCATTATCCATTAATCTCTGGTTTAAACGATTCGTTTGATGTTGAATTATCGCACGATTTCACGATAAACTGTTAGTATCTGTTTAATTGTACTAATGGAATAAACTATAATTCGTGATGGAGCAATCAGAGAGAGAGAGAGAGAGAGAGATTGACGTCCAATGCCGGCCATGCCCACGTAAGAAGAAGTAAATAAGAAATTTATTCCCGGGGAGGAGGGGGCTTCATGGGCCCTGGAGCGGTGTACCAGATACATCAAAATCTCATTGCACCAGTACGGTAAACCCGTAAAATATAAAGGACTCACCTTATCAGTAGTTCCAGTGGACGGATTCGGCAGTACAATTAATACAAATACAAAAGTAAAATATTAACCAGTGGATTTTTCTTTTTTGGTTTTTTTTTTTTTTTTTTTTTGAATTATCCAGAAAATTAATCCAATCTAGTTTTATATATCTTCATAGCCACACAGAACGAAAAACACCACGAAATGCGCCTTACACCATTCACATTGAGATGTACGCAGTTTTCTTTTTTAAAATCCAATTTGCGGGCACGTCACCACTCAAGAGTTACGTTCTTATATGACACCATTAACGAAGAAATTCTACTTTTATACGACATACAAACTATTCAAATTGTGTTTGTTTTTTATATCTAGCGTTTTCATTGATAATAAATTTATCTTTGGTTGTTTAAAAAGCGCTTTCGTTGAATTTTTAATTGTTTTCCGGCACACGACGAAAACCGCATCTTCTTTCATAACCTCTCTTGTACTTTTCTCATTTTTTAACATATACCTACATTTGTGTTATTTTTTGATTTAGTTATTGTTTTAAAAAAATGTCTATTCGTGGTGAGGCTTCCGCCTTACAATCAAGGAGTACGCTAATCTCATTATAGAGTCTCCCGTGGTTTGGTTTTTTGTAACTATGTGACAGGCATTTTTAATACTGAACATGTCCAATAGAAGAAAAAAAAATAATTGTTATATATTGTTTCTATATTAAGAACGATTTGAAACACCAGATGTGAAAGCGGTGGTTTATATAGAATGTGAATATAATTAAACAGGTTACACCTTTTTTATGATAATAAGTTTGTGACGTAGTCTTTCCTTTTGGAATTTGAGTTATTATAAACGTGTGGTAGTGACATAAAGTACATAGGAAATGAGGATTATATTACAAAACGACATTGTTGTGGTGTGAGAGTGTCCTTTTTTCTAGTTTTATTTGTATCTGTCGGTACAAAAAAATAATTATTAATAAAAGTGTAACATCTTGCTTGCTGCACCATCCGGGATAGTCTAAGCAGGGCCAAACGCCATGATTAAAATATTGATCTATAATTCGTTTCGGTTTTTTATACTTTCGATGGCCCCCAATACAAGTAAAACTATAAAAAATTGAAACGAAATGAGCTCTGTGTTTAAAACAGATTGCCAATAATTAATGACATTGTAACATCTTGCTTGCTGCACCATCCATTAAAATACAGATCTATATTTCGTTTGTTTTTTATACACTGTCGATAACTCCAAATACAAGTAAAACAAAATTTTGAACTATAAAAAACGAAACGAAATAAGAAATGTGCTTTAAAGCGGGGATTTAATATTTTCCAAGAAAGTCAAAACATATTTATTTCTATGTCTTTTGCTTATAGATTGTCAACTCACTTTTATACAATCATGTGCATTATATTCCACACTTACAAATTCTTCACATCGGAAATAATAACACAATTATATCCCTTGTTTTTCCATTACACCCATGTAATAGCTATCTTCAAACGTTTGAATTTAAAGTTGAAAATGTTATTTTTGCCGATTTCTCAACTGGCAATAGTGAATTATAAGATTATTCTTTGACAAGGTAGGACTGTCTATAGATAACATCTATTTTAAGGCGCTGTTTTAAAGGGACAATAACATTCTTGCTGGCTTGGTAGCTCCAGAAAATAAAAAAATACCCTTATTCTAAGTACTAGATGTTTAAGTGTCCCACCTGTTGTGTAAATTATCCATTACAACCTATTTTACTTGTCCAGAGGGTTCGAAAATATTTTAAAATCCAAGTCACATTTGAAAAGGTTTACGTTAGACTTTTCAAATCAATTGGTTGAATTTTTCAAATTTTTTAAAATATGTGTGTTAAGATGAAATTTATATCATCATTTAATTGGAATATTCTAAAATAATACGATTTGTTGACCAGAATGAAGATTGGGACATATTATTCAGTTACTACAAGAGTGGTATTGGGGCTTTAATATATTTTAAAAATATAACTTAAAAATATGAAATTGTAGCTTTAATCAGATTTGCCATGTCTGAGAGGGGCATTTGTAGTACTCTGTATTGTAAGAGCAAACAGCTCTTTATTCGATTATCGTCATTCTTAGTTCTTAATGCATAGACCTTTATATCTCCATGTGTTGTCGTATTTCAACATTTGTTTTACAGAGAGAGAGATTGGGGTTTAACGTCCACTCGACACAAACTATGCATGGTTCAGTTTTATTTCATTAGGGGTCCTTAGCAGTGGGGGGGGGGGCAGAGGACCCGGAGACAAGCCACAAGGATGGGATGGCGACCCTACTCCTTGTCACGAACAACCGCAGAAACGAAACCATGCCAGTTGACTCATCTACAAACCTTATGATACAGCGCGCACGTGCTAACCATTCGACCCCTCCCGCCTCCCATTTCTTTTACAATATCATATTTGTTATTTGTATCTTTGTTTAATTTAATTGTATTTTAATAGAGATCCTGTTTCGTTTCGTTGTGGGGGTGGGGTGGGATGGCCTATAGTGGTCTAGAGTGCCGCGCTTTGACTTGTAGCTGGCCGGTCACATCTGGCTTGCGGCTGTGGTTTCGATCCCTCGTGGGTTTTCTCCAGGTCCCCCGGTTCCCCCTACTGCTAAAGACCCCTACTCTATAAAACGCCTTTGATTCTTTAACAAGATAGAACTAACTGTTTATAAATACCATCTATTTTAAGGCTTTATTTTAATATATTTTAAACATATAACTTAGAAATATGAAATTTCCGCTTTAAGATATATTAGACCACTTTGGAGTTGCTTTGTTCACGAGCTGAAATAGCAGGAAAACGTGTTTGAAGCTGTCAAATATATAAGGTAAATTCCGCTTCTCGAGGAAGACCGGCGTCGCTGTCTGTAAACCCCTAATTTTTTCGGGCATTTCAGGTTCTGCCCCCCCCCCTAACTACTATCGAGCCCATACGCCTGTGATCCCTCATCCACACATGACTAAGATGAATGGGTACTCAATTAAAGATAGAACAATCAATATGGGAGATTCAATAAAGAGTTAGCGGTTCTTCCTGTAATAGTTAAAAACTAGATTATGTGTAAGGAATTTGCTGAAAATTTCAGTCAAATTAATCGACTGTGAACCAAGAATTTAGCGATTTAATTTTCTGCCTAGTCTCGATCATCCTTACTAAAGTCGGTGCGATAAAAACATAGTCTCGATTATTCAATTTTGATTTAATCATCACACAGCGTTGAGCAGCAGATCGGGTTCTAATCCAGTAAATGTCACGGACTAGCGATGACATCGAGATTATAGTCTGGGTAAGTTAGCAAACGTCTCATTGTTTTACGCTAGGTCCTATGCACACAAAGAAATAAAAAAAAAATAATAAAAATCAATATTTCAATAAATAAAATAAAAATTAATAAATTGTAGTAAAAAAGATAATAATATTAAAAAAATAGGCTATGATTTATTTTCGCATGAAAAATCCATGATTTTTTTCTGAATGTTGATCGGAGAATACGCGGATTATTATATAAGATGATATTTTTGTATTGAATTAAAATTGTATCTATCTCAACGACAATGCAGCTAGGTCACATACTTAATATTTATAAATAAAATATAAAATGTTGGTGCATATTAATAATATTATGAAAAAAAAAAATAGTAGCCTAGTCTAATAGGTATAATACTAATTTATTTTTTAAATATAATATTACAGAAAAGCCGCCGCTTTAAATAGCCGTATACGACCAGACTCTTTGTTTGATTATAGTATCTTTCTTTCGCATTTGTGATACACAAGACTACATAAATTCGCGGGAATGGATGGATCATAATATGGCGGAAGACAGTGAAAAAACGGATTTAAATGAAGCTCACGACAGGTATAAGCTTTCGGTGTCAAGTAGATTTACAGATTATCAGACAATTACTCGGCGATTAGCATGATTTACTTGCAAATAACACAATTATATGACAAGGAGCTTTTTTAAACCACAAATTTGAGTATAGTTTGTTTTTTACCAGCGAAGGGAGATAACTTGATTTGTTTACGTTTTTTCACTGCAGTATTTCGACTTTTCTGTATGTTATACTATAGAGTTTGCCCTTGGTCAAATAACCCAAGAAATTGAGAAAAAAAAATTGAATCCATCCAACTTATTGTTTTACAAAATGACTAAATCAACCTCATGGATTTAGTACAAGTTGTCAATTTTGAATTTCTGGCTGCATTTCTGGACTTGGCCATGGCCATGGGTCGGGTCAGTAAGATACGGTAAGGTAAAGGCCCATTCTCACAGTGCGACTTGTAGTAACTACTTGTAGTATCGACCGTAGTTGCAGCGTGAGAACAGCCTGGTCGTACCAACGTCAACAGATCGTATGAAATTGACCAATCAGAGACGTCGAGTACGTATTAGTACACACGAGAGTTCTCCCACCTTGTTGTATGTAAACATGGACGCGAAGCGCACCTATCAAGAGCAGCAAAACTGAGACAGAGAGTTTTGTCCATTTTTACCTCGCACAACGTAACCGAAACGGATTTGTGTTTTCTCTTTTTCTTTTTGTTCTTATTTATCAAATGTAGGGCAATAATAGCCAATGAATGTCTCTTCGTCGCTTGATGACGCCATTATGCTAAGACAAGACGAGATTATCGCGAGATTCCTAGTCGCATCAACTCATTTATATACGATTTTGTAATCTACATGTAGATACTACACGCAGATACTACTAGTAGTTACTACAAGTCGCACGGTGAGAACAGGCCTTAACACTAACAAACCTCATCTCTGAACCATCTGTGTTTCGAGGTAAGAGTTGGTCCTAGTTCCATATAGCAAAGCCGAACGCGAATCACAATTGACAATATTTTTCATCAAAACAACGATTGACTTTTGTTATATATAACATTTCTGCCCACATCCAACTACAATTAAGCAGATAATCCTACCAGACACTGGCCTTCTGGCCTACAAATCCCCTCTTTTAACTCATAGCGATAGTAGATTGATTTTTCCTACTTTTTATATTTACAATAATTTTAACACATAAAAACAACGCTAGATTTACTTCATTGGCATTATTTGCTGAAAAATGAATGTTGTTTCAGTAGATTGGGCTGTGTATGTGTAACAAGTACTAATAGTATAAAATTGACTGATTTTAAAGATGGTGCATGCGGAAAATAATCATCCGTCGAAGACGGTACAGACATTAGATAGGCTAAACTGTTCTGTATTTAATTCCTTTCAGTGTCAATGGTATACGAGCAATAGATAAAAGTTCTGTACATCGTATATGTTCGGGTCAGGTTGTATTAACTCTGGCTGTAGGTGTGAAAGAACTGGTAGAAAATAGTATAGATGCTGGAGCTACTTCAGTAGGTAAGTTGCTATTACTTCTTTTTTTTTGGGGGGGGGGGATGGCGTTGGATGGCTGAATGGTTAGCGCGTGCATGCTGTATCACAAGGTCAGTGATTGAGAGAACTGGCGTGGGTTCGATTCTCTGATTGTACGTGACAAGGAGTAAGGTCACCTGTTCCACCGCGTCTGTTCAACCTCGTGGGTTTTCTCAAGGTCCTTCGGTCTACGACCACTGCTAAAGACACAGCTGCCGACAACCAGTATTGCAGCGCAATTCGCAATACATATTTTGTCTGTTGTTAATCATAATTTAAAATCTAATGTTAAGTAAAATTTACGAATCATTAATGTTCCTGTCATTTTGGATACTGACACGAAGATTTGTCCACATTTTGAAGACAAGAAGGCATTCTTAATTCTCAACACTTTCTACATGTAAAAAATGTCAAATAAAATTTTATAACCAAAATTGAATTCTCCATGTGACATTTTCTTCTGGAACTACGAATGAAATGAAATGGGGTTTAACGTCCTACTCTTTTGCACCTAACCTGGGCTAATGGAAGACAGGTATGCACCTGACCTGCATATGCCATACAGTGTGCTATGAGGGAAATTTTGCATGTTAAAATAAATTTTCAAAACTTTGATTTGTGCTGAAGCAGGGTTTTATGCTAATAATAATAATGCTAATCAAATATGAATTTGATTCGCAAAATCGGACGTTTGAGTCTCAAATTGCGATACGAACCCGGTTAAAATATTCCCTGGTGCTTTATGTTGAAACTGAAAAACTGCTAATGAATTTTTAAATTTGCTAATCAAATTTGGCAAAATTGGGATTTTTGATTAGCAGTGCTGCTGCTGAAATTGAAAAATTACCGACCGCCGTAGCTAAAGACCCTATGCGCAATCATATTATTAAGTTAAAATTGAACCATATGCCATATGTTAGTCCCAAAATAACCTAATTTGTGTCATGTGGAAATTAAACCCCATTTTTCTCTCTTCTTGAGGGGAACACTGGTGGCTTGGTGAGAAAGACGTTGGCTTGGTAACCTTGAGATCCCATGTCCGATTCTTATGTTGACTAAGAAAGTTCATTTGGATTTTCGGTTGTAGAGAGTAAGACTGTAAAGGCCCGTTCTCACGGTGCGACTTGTAGTATCGACCCGAGTTGCAGCGTGAGAACACCCTAGTCGTACCAACTTTTACAAGCTCCCAACCAGTTGAAAGCGAGTTGGGTGAAATAGAAACTTCCCTATTTCAGTCAACAGATCGTTTGAAATTGACCAATCAGAGACGTCGGGTATTAGTACACACACGAGTTCTCCCCCCTTGTTGTTTGTAAACATGGACGCGAAGCGCACCTATCAAGAGCAGCAAAACTGAGACAGAATTTTGTCAATTTTTACCTCGCACAACCTAACCCAAACGGCTTTGAGTTTTCTCTTTTTCTTTTTGTTCTTTTTTATCAAATGTAGGGCAATAATAGCCAGTGTCTCTTCGTCGCTTGATGACGCCATTATGCTAAGACAAGACGAGATTATCGCGAGATTCCAAGTCGCATCAACTCATTTATATACGATTTTGTAATCTACATGTAGATACTACACATCGATACTACAAGTAGTTACTACAAGTCGCACCGTGAGAACCAGGGAATATTTTACTTTTTTACATTTGATTAGCAGTTTCCAGAAAAATTGTGTAAGAATGCTAATCAATTGTATAATTGAGTAGCAAAATTTACCAATTGATTAGCAGTTTTTTAGTATGTAATAGAATTGTTATTTCACATAATTATGTGACAATAACAATACCCATATTATTTGTATTACTTTTGTTTATATTTATATATAAAATAAAAATAAAAAGTATGTGACCACATGTTATTCTTTGTACGAAACCTGGACATTCTTTATTTACTTCATACTCTAGCCAGATCTTTTCTAGGTCATATTTCCTCACCCAATCTTGAACTGTTGCTAATTTTAAACAGTTTGAAGACAGAACATTATCATGTGTTTGACTTGCCATCTTGAATTTCGCGACGTACCCTCGATCACCCGGTAATTTTATCTTGTAGTGTTTTGAATGTCTGTCTTCACGACTGTGACCACCACAGATATAGAAAGTATGTAGTGTTGCGTAGCAAGTAATTTGTAATCTCTAGATCATCAAAACCTTTTACGTCTATAAATAGCAGACGACAACATGTACTGCTCTCGTTCCGCTGGACCGTTGCAGAGGCACGTAAAGAGTCTTGATGATATAGACAATAAAATTGCGAGATTTGAGATTTGTTTTGATGTGTTTTACGATACTGAATGGTTTTAAAGTTAAAATTAATTTTCAAAACTTTGATTCGCGCTGAAGCAGGGTTTTATGCTAATAATGCTAATCAAATATGAATTTGGTTCGCAAAATCGGACGTTTGAGTCGCAAATTGCGATACGAACCCGGTTAAAATATTCCCTGGTGAGAACAGGCCTTAACCAGATGTTTAGGAGCAGAACAGTAGGACATTGAACCCCTTACTTTTCATTTCTGAGACCGGACCGCTACTTGATGAAGCAAGTTGGAAATAGCAGGATATTTCCAGACAGAGTTGAACTATGGTGATTAAAGTTAATTCATTGTTTGTTGCTTTAAAAATTAGATGATCCAGCTATTTTAAACTGGTTTCGAGTAAACTGTCAAAACAACTGTATATTTAAAAGAAATATTTTGACAGTTTGTTCCTAATTGGTGTTACATGTAGATGAGTTCAGTTAGGTTTTATACGCCCACTTTAACATTTTCATGTCGACGTATTGTTGATGTCTCTGTCCGTACGGACCTCCACAATTGTGGACACTCTACAGGTCACAATTTTTATCCCTTTTTGCCGAAACTTGAAATATAGGTCTTTTGCCCAAAGATCTTGGTTCCTTCATGGATTATTGCCAATGATTTTACAAAAAATCAAATTTTTAGCTTGTGGACCTACTAGAGATCCAAATTTTGATCTGATCTGTGTAATAGTATTATTTATATCTGTAACACAGGTACAAACGATTTCAAGGAGCTAAATCGCTAATATTTGGGACCTAGAAATTGACACAAACACAAATGGGTCATAACGCATATAATAATGTAGTATGAATATATATAGACTGATTTACATTCAATCGTTTCTGTTTTTACTCTAATGTCTGATCAGTAAAGATCACAATATGAGTGTTGATTTTAATTAACAAACAATTCGTGTTTTCAATGTCAGATATTGAGTTAGAGACTTAGTTACTTTAATGTAGCAAGGAGTGTTGGTATTATCTTAATTTTAATTACAATCACTTTTACAGATATATACATGTAGGAACACAGTGATAAATGCATCTTTTTTTAATCTCTGAATAGTCTGAACCTTATGTACTCAGGCTCTGATTTCACAAAGTGTTCTCAGGCTAGGGTTACTCAAAATTGTTTACATTTTAAAGCTACAATCTTATATTTTTAAGTTAGATTTTTAAAATGTATGAGAGAGAGAGAGAAATTGGGTTTAACGTCCACTCAACACAAACTAGGTCATTTCGGGACTAACATTTGGTTTAATTCTATTTCAATAATTCGCTTGCGCTTAGGGGTCTTTAGCATAGCAGTGGGAGGAAACCAGAGTGCCAGGAGGAAATCCATGAGGTTGAGAAGGCGCCCCTATCTCCATGCCACATACGCTCACACCAGGGCTCGAAACCACAGCCGCAGGTGACTAAAATGTATGAAAATAAAGCTTTAAAATACAGGGTATTTATAAACAGTCCTACCTTTTCAACACGGGAGGTAATTGTGTTATTTCCTGTGTCAATGTTTGGGGAATAATGCCTATGATCATATAAAAGTGAGTTGACAACCTATTCTGCAAAAGACATTGAAATAATTATGTTTTGACTTTCTTTGAAAATATGAAATTATCGCTTTAACTAAATTATAGCTCTTTATACGACTTTTGTTGTTTTAATGTAATAAATACGTCAATAAGGAACTACGTTTTGTGTTTTTGAATCAAAGATGATATTTCTCATTAAACAGTGATTGAAATTTGAGAACGTTTATGAAACCAGGACCTGCTAGCGGCTATTGCCTGTACAGATTTTTTAACAGTCAGTTTTCTTCCAGCGATGAAATATTGGCCGATTAAGCTCCCTGCATGTGATACATATGATATTTTATTAGAATTACAAGAATGTTTTTCTTTGATCTGTGTCACTTGACCTAGTTTAATTGATAATATGAATGATCTGCACATGAAAAAATAATATGGTTCTCTGACGAACGTGTAACCGATAAACTTGCTCGCAGACAAACGTGTCACTGATAAATGTGCTCTCAGGCAAACGTGTCACTGATAAACATGCTCTCAGACAATCCAAGGATTATAAAATATGCCGTAGATGAACTTGTATCCAACTACATGTAGTCCTGTGGCTCAAAATGCGGGTGGGGACAGGGGAAATCACCACCTGTGTCAGTCAATTTCAAAGCTAATTTTTCAAGAAACCAACATTACATTACACATGTGATAAGTAACTACTTCTAATATTGTTTCTGCACAAGTATCAATTTTTGGCACTTAAGCGGTCCTTCACGTTAAAGGTGACCTTTCTCTCCTGCTCTGCTCCACGCACCTCAGCTTAATGGCTGTCCTTAATATTGAGATTAATAAACTACTTTCAGTTTTTGTTTATTTTTAAACTGCATACATCGGAGGTATCAGTTTCCATGTTGATCATACTGACGCTATTCACCTACCATATATTCACCAAACAATAAACAAGACTAAAGGATAAATACAATTTGGCTGTCCTTAATTCAAGAAAATGTAGGATAATTACTCTTGCAATACGATTAAGAAGATTTTTCCACGGAAGCGATTTTTTCATTATTGAAATTGGCAGGAGCTTTTAATGGCTCCCGCACAATTTTATAAACATGGAGGACTGCTTAAGGCACTTCATTCTCAGTTGATGGTACTTGTTCTTTAAAATTTGATGGTGAATTCTTAATCTATAGGGTGGGGGGGTTGTATGACTGAATGATTAGCGTGCGCACTGTATCATACGGCCTGCCATTAAGTCGACTGGCGTGGTTTTGAATCCCCGGTTGTAAGTGGCAAGGAGTAGGATCGCCTGTCCAGCCTGGTGGGTTTTCTCCAGGTACTCCGGTTTCCTCCCACTGCTAATAAAGACCCCTACGCGCAATCAAATTTTTGAAATAAAATTAAAACCTAGTTTGTGTTGAGTGGATGTTAAACCACATTTCTCTCCCTCTCTCTAAATCTATAACATTCTCTTGTAAAATTTCAAGAAAATAGAACGACTAGAATGAAATCAGAACACAAAAATCGAGACAAGGAGTCGTAGATTAAAAACTTGCGAAGGTCATATCTCAGTCAATAATACTCATTGTCGCTGAAGTGTCAAAAGGATATATCTCAGAATATCTAAGATTAAGAAATAGAACCCTTTGCATTTCAAAATAGAGACAAATCAAGATACAAAATTTGGACACATGAAACCCAGAACAGTTCTAATTGGCGTAGAGATACACAGCTTAGATTGAAATGTGCATATTAATTGATAGATTTTAAAAATGCAAAAAAGTGTATTTGACTAATTATATAATTTCCCGAGTTACACCCTTTTGACACTTCACCGACCACATGTAACTTGCACTTTTACTCATTTGTAGTATAACATATATGTATCTTGGAAGGGGAGGGTTGGGTTGCTGTATGGTTAGTATCTGCGCTTGTTTTCTCTGGTTTCTTCCCACTGCCAAAGATGGGTACACACAAGCAAATTATTGAAATGACATTAAGCAATATGTCTATCCCCAAATGACCTAGTATGAGTCCAGTGAATGTTAAATCTCTCTCTCTCTCTCTCCATAACATATCTTTTTATTAATTTTCTGAGGGGGGTCATTCAACAACTTTTTGGGAATTTTGTCCACTTGAGACTGGATGACCCTGTGGCAAAGGTACTTGACAATCTAGAATATGAACTGTCATTGGCAGAGACAGTTTAGGCTCACACAATAACACTATTTATGGATTAACAATTACTGGTTTATTAAAGTTCCAATTTCATATTTTCTAAGAAAGTCAAAACATAATTATTTCTATGTCTTTTGCTCAAAAGGTTGTCAACTCACTATTATACGATCATGGGCAAAATTTTAGAGGTGTTAAAATGGGTGACACAAGCTGATTGAGGATATAGTAACTGAATTACCTCCCTTGTTTTCCCATTCCTCACCATGGACGGCCATCTTCAAACGTTTGAATTTGAAGTTAAAAATGATATTTTTGCCAATTTCTCAACTGGCAATAGTGAATTATTGGATTAATAGGATTATTCTTTAACAAGGTAGGACTGTTTATAGGTACAATCTATTTTAGGGCTTTATTTTAATAAATTTTAAAAATATAACTTAAAAATATGCTATTGGAACTTTAACATGCAAAGTTTCAACGATGATACTCTCGTCTTTATCAAGCAAGTGATAACATGTAAAACATCTAGTATTTATATACAGTAAAAAGAAGCCATAATTGTAGAGAATTCTATAATACTTCCCTTCTGTTTTACCTACACTGTTAATTAATTTGATTGCCTCATCTCCATCATACTCCACGCAGTGTTTCGTTTGATTAGAGGTAATCCACTACACACTGCTATAATCAGTGGATATTGTTGTTTTAAATTTTGATTAGTCAATAGTCTGTCTACCATCCAATCACTAGCTGTCCAACAAAAGCTTTACATTTAAAACGAGTGCCAATATTGGACCAAATATGTTTACATAACGTTACGTCATGGCTCACGATTTTATTATGCCTAATTATCCCGTGCATAGCACAATACTGCAGTAAAACTAATTGCGTGACAAACGAGGCTATCAAGTCGAATGAAATGTAAACAATACTGTTTGGAAACGAACATACTTTCACCGTTTTTAATACATGTACCTTAAATCAGTGTTCAAAGTTTTAGGGAAGATCCAGATTAAACGAAGGACTGTCATGTTGCTGTAATTAAAGGGACAATAACATTCTTGCTGGCTTGGTAGCTCCACAAAATAAATAATACCCTTATTCTAAGTACTAGATGATTAAGTGTCCTACCTGTTATATAAATTATCCATTACAACCTATTTTACTTGTCCAGAGGGTTCGAAAATATTTTAAAATCCAGGTCACATTTGATAAGGTTTACGTTAGACTTTTCAAACCAATTGGTTGAATTTTTCCAATTTTTTAAAATAGGTGTGTTAAGATGAAATTTATATCATCATTTAATTGGAATATTCTAAATAATACGATTTGTTGACCAGAATGAAGATTGGGCCATATTATTCAGTTACAACAAAAGTGTTATTGGGGCTTTAAGTGATAGCTTTCATTGAACACACTCGCGCAAGTTCAAGAAACAGAAGCTATTCCAGCAATGGCCAGAGAGGGAGATCTATCTCGGGCCATTGCTTCAGGAATATGCATCTCCATATCGATGTGTCAGAACTTCTTTAAGTGGCATTTAGTAATTGAACAGTAACACAATAACACTATTTATGGATTAACAACAGTTTAGGCTGTTTCTTGTCAAAATTTCAAACATTCATAACCTTGTTGTTCAGAATAAAGAAATTTTACAGGAATTTTAGATATAATGATTGTTCAGAATATATTTTGAACTAGTGTAGCAAGAAAGTCAACTCTCATCCACTTCCTACATAATAAATCTTTAAGACCTTGCATTCATTTGCTGACATTGCTAAAAGAAAAACAAGAAAATTTTCAGACAATTTCTTTTCCCTCCAGAGAGATCTTTGCATTTATCATTTTCAGTTTTTGTTTAATTCTGATTGATGTATTTTTTGTTGGTTTTTTTTTTTGTGTGGGCGACAAAACGCACTGACTGTCCCAAGTGAGGTGCCTACTACTGTGTCAAGGCTGACAACATGTAGGTTGAACTATCATTAATTATCACTTATGCAAGGTTTCATTCTAAATCCTATCTATCCTGCAATCTCATATCAGGCCGTGCAAAACAAATATCTTGCTTCTCTCTCAGACAAATCTTGTCAATAATCAGAGACAGGGAGAGCACTACAGTGGCTCTCGGTGGAGGCTCAGGGCAGGTTAGGCATCAAATGGGCACAAAAAAAAAAGACCCAGATTTTCAACAGTATGTTTTAGCATAGAATATGATGCCAAGTGATAATCAGTCTGCCATTAGGGCAAATTAGGTTACTTAAACTGAAAGTGAATGCACAGCCATTTTTGTATTGGGGGAAACATTCTGAAAACGATTGAAACTAATAGGGCTTTCAATAAAAATGTAAACTTGCTAAATTCACTTTTGTTCTTTGAGACCTTTTTCTGTTTTTGCAGAAGATTTAAGGCTATACATGTTGGTCTAAAATATAAAAACTAAAGCAAAAAATTGCTATAATTTATATTAAATAGGAACATTTGAAATTTGAAGTGGTCTTAGCATGGTACGTTTACTTTGAAATGTATTCCACACAGAATCTTACTATAGAATAGTTGGGTTTGGTTTTGAAATTTGAAGTGGTCTTAGCATGGTACGTTTAATTTGAAATGTATTCCACACGGAATCTTACTATAGAATAGTTGGGTTTGGTTTTGTGCCCAATTGATGGATCCCTTCACCCCCCCTCCCCACCCTTGCCCTGAGCCTCCAGTCTATAACCTGCTGGATGGCTAATCCTCTGGATTTTTCCAGTGTCACCAGCCCCCATTGTCAGCGTTGCAAGATAGAGGAATTGACAAGGATGGTGCCTTGTTGTTCAGATCCTGTGTACATGTACATGTTGATGTGCACGTTAAAGCACCATTGACATTGAAACCCTATTTCTCTCTCTCTCTCTCTCTCTCTCTCTCTCTCTCTCTCTCTCTCAGAAAAGACCTCTACCCCTGCGCCAAATATAATGAAAAAAGATCACTTGTTCACGATATCACACACGGTGGAAGCAGACTTTAAAACAAGAAGATGAATATGAGAACCACAATATTTTTTTATATGCCCTAATTATCTTTTTATTCTAGAAATCAAATTAAAGGAATACGGCAGTGAATCCATAGAAGTCTCCGATAATGGTTCTGGAGTGGAGCAACAAAACTTTCATGGCCTCAGTAAGGAGACTTTTTTGATGATTTAATTTTCTGTTTAATGAGAATGTAATGAGATTTTTAATTATATAATTTGATTAGATATTAATCCACTGATTAAAACACAGATACTTTGCGTTTTTTATACGATCGGGAAAGGTTGTTATATTTCTAGCGTTTCAATTGAAGTGAGTAATAGGTGATGGGGGCATCAAGTGGCCAATTGAATGGTCTGTCGCAGCGATTTTCTTGGCATGTCATACACGGAACTGTGGTCAAACCACTAAAAACGTCAATGCTGATTGATTAATCAATGTTTTGAGGGGGTTGGGATGGCCTAGTGGTCTAGAGTGCCGCGCTTCGACCTCTAGCTGGCCGGTCACCTCTGGCTTGCGGCTGTGGTTTCGAGCCCTGGTGTGAGCGTATGTGGCATGGAGATAGGGGCGCCTTCTCAACCTCGTGGGTTTCCTCCGGACACTCCGGTTCCCTCCCACTACGCGCAAGCGAATTATTGAAATAAAATTAAACCATATGTTAGTCCCGAAATGACCTAGTTTGTGTTGAGTGGCCGTTAAACCCCATTTCTCTCTCTCTCTTTAATCAATGTTTAAAGCCATTGAGTCAAAGGCCGCTCATACGACCAATGACGCAACCTTCCAGTACAACTGGTCAGATCTTCAGGTTTCTATTATCACAAATGTTAACTGTTCTGTTATGATCAACATGTACATGTACCAAGCACTCACTTTGCACACTGCGCCAACCAAGCAGACAGCTTGCCAGCAAGTGATACCATTGCAATTTTGCCAAGTGGGTTTGTTTAAGCGAATTCTGTATTTTTCTAGTAAAATTGGGTGTTTTGACTTTCATTTATATACCCAAATTATCATACTTTTATTGGAAGAATTTACTGTAGTTTTATTCGAAAAATTTACCGTAGTCTTTTTCCATAAATTTACCGTAATTTACCTTAATTTTATTGGAAAATTTACCTTGGTAACACTTTTGTGAAAAAGTATCTTTAAGCATTAAACATACATTATGCAGGAGCTAAATCTGCCCATTGCAAGTCTTTCTTTAGGCCTGAAATGTTTTCTAGTTTAATTAAGTTAACCAGGTCATAATCAACTCTCGATGGCATTAGATTTCTCCGATATTAAATAGATTATAACAGTTCAGCCATATTTTGATTTAAGCTAAAAAATGGAGTAGCGCAACCAGTGCAGTGGTTGAAATAATTGCACACGTCTTCAAAGGCTAATATCTGCATTCACAATTGAGTAATTTGAATGAAATTTTCATATTATTTATTTTACTTTATCTATTTTCGAACTATTATAGCAATAATGGTTACCTTTTTATCTAAATCTTTAAAGAAATAAGTTTACTCATTATTTGTTTTGTTTTTTTTGTTCCAGCCTTGAAGCATCACACATCTAAATTACAAGATTTCTCTGATTTAGTTAACGTAGAAACTTTTGGTTTCCGTGGTGAGGCGTTAAGTTCTTTATGTGCATTAAGGTAAATATTCAATTGTTTTTACACCTCTGTTACCATCGTGCCTTCCTGTCTGTCTGTCCTTTACATTGCATACATTAATTATACATTAACTGAACTCCTGATTACAAAACTATGGAAATAAGTTTTAAAAAAGATATTCGCAATGGTTCATCTACTGTCTTTCAACAGTTCTTCTACTGTCAATGGTTCTGTCAACGGTTCTGTCAACAGTTCTTTTACTTGGGCAGGCCATAAAATTTTGATCTGCGTAACCAGGAAATTGATCGCATGTTTTTAAGCTGGCACAACTGCACGTAACCAATTGGTATCATTCTCGTGAAATTTCGTGGCCTGCTTACAGTTTCTGGGGTCATATAATGTAACATATGGCCTGTCAATGAGTGAAGAGCACCGGTTTCAATCTTCAACTTGTACGTGACCAGGAGTAGGATCACTTGTCGAATCTTGTGAGTATTCTCGGCTATCCTCCACTGCTAAAGAGTCCTACAGCAAGCAGATTACTGAAATATAATTGAAGGACAATATGCTAATCCTGAGATGATCCCTCCCTCTCTCTCTCTCTCTCTCTGTTAGATATTTTAATTATGTTCTATCTTTTGTAGTAATTTAACTGTTATAACATGTCATACCAAGTCTGCTGTTGGAACCAAATTAGTATATGATAACCATGGCAATATAACCAGCCAATCACCATGCCCGAGACAGACTGGAACAACAGTCTGCCTACAGAATTTATTTCACACCCTTCCAGTTCGCCACAAGGAATTTCTGCGTAATTTAAAGAAGGAGTTTGCGAAGATGACCCAGTTGTTAAATGCGTACTGTTTGATTAATACAGGAGTTCGTATCCATTGTACTAACCAGATTGGAAAAGGGTAATATAGCTTTTCGTGTGTCTAATCTTAAATATTCTGTCATACCTGAGATGTATGTGGGGAATTTTACCTGGGAAACAGCATTTCTGTGAACATCCATTGTTTATTGGCCCATCCGAAGGACTAGACATTGGTCCTTGCCAGGCCCTCTGCTCTGCACTACTAAAAAAGGGAAATTAATTTTTTTTTTTGTGACTAATGTTAAAAATACCGTCAGGGGCAATGACATAAATTGGAATTGGGTTTTAACTCCTGAGTTGTATGTGGGAAATTTTACATGGAAAGCAGCATTTCTGCCAACATCCAGTGTTTAATGGCCCATCCTAAGGACTAGACATTGTTCCTTGCCCCATCCTCCGTTCTGCACTAGGAAAATGGGGAAATGATACTGGGATCAAACACCATTTCACTCTCTCATTTGTTGTCACAAAACCTGTGATGTTTGCAGGTCATCTGTCCATGGGAGATAACTCTCTTTGACATGGAATGACCCAATACAACTTTATCCCTTTAGAAATGAAATGAAATTGGGTTTAACTTCCTACTGTTCTGCAACTGATCTGGGCTAATGGAAGATGGGCATACGCCATACAGTGAGCTATGAGGAAAATTTTGCCCGGACAGCGGCGCTACGGCTTACTCTTATATCGATTTCCAACTGCCAAGGAATATTTTATGTGCACGCCAATGTGTACACGGAACCTCGTTTTTTTTGGTCCCATCCAAACGACTAAACAGCTGTCCTTGTCAGACTCTCCTACTGCATCACTGACAAGGGGAAACCATGGCAGGTTCCACTTAGCCACCGTGATTAGCAGTTGGTAAATATAGATACAGACTGTCCCAGATCTTGGAAAAAAATTGGTGAAAGTGTTATATGGTTCGTGTTCTGACATCCCTTTACAGACCGAAGCTTCTGCAAAATTGATCATGTGACTTGGGTGGTCTGAAGAGCCCGATGCGTTTGCAATTGGCTAAAGGTTTGTTCGGATCTCCGTTAGTTGTAATACAGTTGTAAGTCTCGTGTTTCAGATCTGGGTATGTAGTTTTGTGTTTCAGATCTTGTTCAGTACTTGTAGTCGTAGCAACAAGTGGTAATACAACTTTAAGTCATGTGTTTCAGATCTCGTTCGGTAGTCGTAGCAACAAGTGGTAATACAACTTTAAGGGAGAATATCATCAACATCTTTGGTGCCAAACAGGTAAAAGAAACATATTTACTTTTCTTTAGAGAGGTTATATTATATTACCTACATGTAACAAGTTCCTCGTTCATTAACTCAAAGTTACAGTGAATAAGATGCTGGATCACTAACCAGAGTGTATAGGGTTCTCTCCAGGACACGTGGTGCAGGACAGAGGGTCGGCACGGAAAGAGTTTAGTCATAAGGATGGGACAAAAACTTACATCCCGTATCCTGCCTGGCAGCTGCTGGTTGATAACTTGAACAGCTAAATGAATGATATTAGGATATTTTGTATACTCAACATTAGCATGCGCCAAAGAAATTCTAATGATTTTTGGTAATTACAAAATGATATCTGTTAGCTTTCCAAAAATGTATAGTATGTTTACCCGCTCAATACAAAATGCGACATTTGGTTGCAAGCGCAGTATAACTTTTGGCTGTAGGCCTATTTATAGGTATATTATTTTGCCAACCTTATTTAGCCTATCTTTATTTTGACTTGCAACAAGCTTTTATCATTCTATCATCATTGTGTAAATTATGTGGGGTGCAGTCCCCCTGCACTTACTATTCAGTCAACTGTCCTGGTTTCGAATCGGTCGTTGTACGTGACAATGAGAAGGGTCGCCTGTCTAACCTCATGGGTTTCCTCTGGGTCCTCCGGTTTCCTCCCACTGGTAAAGAGTAAAGACATATATGCGCAAGTGAATTATTGAAATAAAATTGATCTATATGTTAGTCCCAAAATCACCTAGTTTGTGTCGGTTGGACATTAAACCTCATTTCTCATACTCCTTCTCTTAGCCCTTATTTAGCTTACCTTTATTTTCAGTTGCAACTAGTTTTTCATCATTCTATCCTCATATCCGTCCATGCAAGGGATAAATTGTGTCACTAACCTCTCTGTATTTTCAGTTGTCACAATATTTGTATGATTCTATCCGTGCTTAAGCGAAATAAGAGGTTGTTTTTTTCGCCAACCTAATTTAACCTACCAGTACATTTACTTTTAGATGCCATGGTTTTCCCTTGACAGTGATGCAGAACCCAGGGCCTGGCAAGAACAGCTGTCTAGTCGTTCAGAGGGGACGACAAACAGAGGTTCTGTGTACACGTTGGTGCGCATGTAAAAGATCCATTGGCAGTTGGAATTCGATATAAGAGTAGGCCGTAGCACAGCTGTCTGGGCAAATTTCACTCGTAGCACACAGTAAGGCGTACTGGAGCAGAACAGTAGGATGCTAAACCCCATTTCATTTCATATCCGTGCGTGCATGCATGACGGAGAGAGGAGTTTATTGTTTTACCTATTAATATGTTTATTTTCAGATGCAACAAGTTTTAGAATTTAAACAATATCAACCATCGGAGGATGCCTGTACAGAATTTGGTATTAAACCCACCATTAGTACAACACAGCTATTTGCGTATGTCATTTAATATATTTTTACATGGGGAAGGGGAGTGAGACTGGACCAGCCTATGTCATTTAATACATTTCGGGGGTTGGGATAGCCTAGTGATCTAGAGTGCCGCGCTTCAACCTCTAGCTGGCCGGTCACCTCTGGCTTGCATTTGTGGTTTCGATCCCTAGTGTGAACCTATGTGGCATGGAGATAGGGGTGCCTTCTGAGCCTAGTAGGTTTCCTCCGGGTACTCTGGTTTCCTCCCACTGCTAAAGACCCCTACGTGCAAGCGAATTATTGAAATAAAATTAAACCATGTGTTAGTCCCGAAATGACCTAGTTTGTGTTGAGTGGACATTAAACCCCATGTATATATCTCTCTCTTGTTAATACGTTTTGCATTAGAAATGAAATGAGGTTTAACGTCCTACTATTTTACATTTGGAAGGGCAGTGGGGAATAGTCGTATTAAATGGATTGGTGTATGTCATTTTAATACATATTACGTTGGGCAGAGCAGTGGGGAGGGATTGTTGTATATCGTTTAAAAAAAATTTTCTTGGGGAAGGGTAGAGTGAAGTATATGTAATAATAAGACATTTATATAGCACCTAATTATTATTAATCGTCCTAACAAGCTTTAAGTGCTTCACAATCACAACATCACATTACCAGGCGTATATGACAAATTAAATATTATTATTACCGATCCAAATAGGTTTACATTTTGCATTTGTTCTAGCCTCCAACGCTTCCTTTATTATAGGAGTTTAGTGGAAGCTATAATATAAATCCTTACTTAAGTGGCCAAGCAATGCCATCAGGCCTATGTCACCCAAATTTTAAATAGACAAACAAAAGTTACAAATATGTTTAATTATTTATTTTAAGCATTTTTCACAATTATTTCCCCTATTTTTGTTTAACCCATTTTTTGCAGTAGCGAAACAACTCGCGGCACGTGGGTCACGGTAGCGATTCAACTCGCGGACCCTTCATACTTGGCAATGGCATTAGCGAACCCGAGCGAGAAATCAATCAACTTACTTCTATTGTTTCTATTTCATTAATTAATGGTGATTCGGTAATAAAAGTAAAACCCGCGATGAAAAGGAATGTTTAATTCGCTAATCATCCAATAAAAAATATATGTTTAAACACAGGATCTTTCAGTATTTACGTAACAGGTCAGAGGTGAAAATTGACACAGTGTCATTCAATTTGGCATTATTCCAATATTTTCACGATGTCACTTACGGCTAATAATTGTATGATATTGAGAGTGAAATAGAATCAGATTTTATGATTTACTGCCAAGTATATTGTGGAATATGATAATGTCGAAGAAATCCAACTATTTATTATTTTTTTGACGTTATGATGCAAAGAATGCGTATACTCGAGCCGAGATCAAGCGAGTCGCCGCTAACTTGGATTCGCTTGCTCAAACAGATGACAACACGAAACTTACTCATGATGATAGGTGGGAGATGATCAAGATTCAGGAGTAGACCACATCATGACTCTTGTAAATCATTTGTTAAACATTACATACTGTGGACTGAACAGAGCATCAAATTTCCTACTTGCGCTATCATTTTTACCCAATGCTAGACGAGCCTTTAGTTTGTCATGTCCACAGATTTAATGTATCTTGTCAGTGATTCAGGACAGAGGGCCTGACAAGAACAGCTGTCTAGTCGTTTGGATGTGACGAACAAAACGAGTCCTGTTTACAAATTGCCATGCACGTTAAAGATCCTTTGGCAGTTGGAATTCAGTGTAATAGTAGGCTGTAGGTTTGTCATGTCCATAGGTTTGTCATGTCCGTAGGTTTGTCATGTCCGTAGGTTTGTCATGTTTGTAGGTTTGTCTTGTCCGTAGGTTTGTCATGTCCGTAGGTTTGTCTTGTCCGAAGGTTTGTCTTGTCCGTAGGTTTGCCATGTCCCTAGATTTGTCTTGTCCCTAGGTTTGTCTCGTGTGTAGGCTTGTCTTCTTGGAGGTTTGTCATGTCTGTTGGTTTGTCTTATTCGTAGGTTTGTCATGTCCGTAGGTTTGTCTTGTTCGTAGGTTTGTCTTGACCGTTGGTTTGTCTTGTCCGTAGGTTTGCCATGTCCCTAGGTTTGCCATGTCCGTTGGTTTGCCATGTCAGTTGATTTGCCTTGAATGTAACAAATGTATTATACCTAAATGATGAATTGTGTTTCAGGTTATCTGGGTTTATCTCCAAGTGTGAACATGGTCAGGGACGGAGTAGCACGGATAGACAGTTTGTTTTTATTAATAAAAGACCATGTGACTCTTCTAAGGTTAATATATTTACATGTGCCTTCATTCTCGAAAAGCAGGGATGTGTCGCTGAATATTTTATTACATGTGCTTTATCATTAGGCCTACCATGTATGTAACAAGGAGTAGAGTTGTCTGTCCAACCGCATTGGTTTTCTCCTGGTTCTCCGGTTTCAATCCACTGTTAGAAACTCAAAGGACCAAGCGAATTATTGAAATAAAATTTCCCATGTTAGTTTGTATTAATATGATGTCAAACACAATCTCTCTCTCTCTCTCTCTCCCCCCCTCTCTCTCTCTCTCTCTCTCTCTCTC
Organism: Patella caerulea; assembly: GCA_036850965.1. NCBI lineage: Eukaryota > Metazoa > Mollusca > Gastropoda > Patellidae > Patella > Patella caerulea. Next base: position 30,196,001 of record JAZGQO010000015.1, on the reverse strand, counting down.
TCTCTCTCTCTCTCTCTCTCTCTCTCTCTCTCTCTCCCTCCCTCTTAAAACAGCACTGCCTTGTAACAAAGCAGTTGTTCGATCCTATTGTTCCACAGGATTTTCTAGCAGAGGTTCTGCTTTTCCATGGCACATGAAATAGTATCTGATTAATCGGATGGGGCAAAAAAGTTAGATCCACCTCATTATTGGTAAAGTAAAACCATCCTTGACAGTTTGAAACACCACCGCACACACTTCATTAGCCGCTCGGGACAGAAAGACCAGGCCCCAAGTTCACAAAGCATTCTCAGACTTAAGTTGAGAATTTACTCAAACTTGAACTAACGTAAAGCCCTTTATAATAATTTTGTTGTTTTTATGTATCAAATGCATGAAAATGAAACTACGTGCAAAATTTTGTGTTTCTGCATGAAAGACATTTCTCATAAACAGTGATTGAAAGTTGAGCAAATTCTCAACTTAAGTCTGAGAATGCCTTGTGAACTTGGGGGCCTGAAGTTATATAAACCTAATTTCATGCGTTTAATGTAAACTGTTGTTTATATGTATTTAGATAATAAAGGTTATAAATGAAGTTTACCATACATATAATAGACACCAGTATCCATTCCTTGTTCTCAATATCAACATGGATAAAAGTAAGTCTCATTGTCTTTAGTTTAAACATTGTCTTTAGTTGAATTGGATTGAACAGGCAGGGGCCTATATAAGTTCTCTCCATGCATATAGAATAGTTAAATCTTATGTTCACTATACAATGTGGACATATGTACAGTCAGTGGGTTACAGACATATATACATTTTTTGGAGTGTTTTTAAGGAAGGGAGGGGGGAATTCTGAATGGTTAGCATGCGCGTGCTGTACCATAAAGCCTGTCATTGAGACAACTACCGTGGTTTCGAATCTCCAGTTGTACGTGACATGGAGTAGGGTTGCCTGTCCAATCTCGTGGGTTTTCTCAGGGTTCTCCGGTTTCCTCCCACTGCTCAAGACCCCTATGTCCTAGCGAAAAATTGAATTAAAATTATAAACAAAGGACCTAGTTCGTGTCGAGTGGGCGTTAAACCCCATTTTTCTCACTCTTTCTCTCTCTCACTCTCACTCTAACTCTCCCTTTCTCTCATATTCTTAAAGTTTCATTGTGTCATTTTAGCACAATAGAAGTGTAAATTTTGATTTTAATGAAATGAATTTAATAATTTTTGACCTGAAAATAAGAAATGAAATCAACATTAGAAAATGAAATTAATTTTTCTCTGAATTTCTCTGTAAATGACTGCAGTCTAGAACTAGAACGTACCCCCGCTATATTATAATTTCTGAGTTTTGTTATCGCAGCTGTGAATGTAAATGAATAAAGTTTAGAACTAGGTCATACCCCCTGTTATGATTTCTATGTTTCGTTATAGCGGCTGTGGATGTAAATGTTACACCTGATAAACGACAAATATTTTTACAGGGTGAGAAAATTTTACTGGCTGTTATTAAGGTAAGGTTATCAAGTGAAATGAAAGGGGATTTCCCGTCCTACTGTTCTGCTCCGAACTAGACTAATAAACACGGGCATAAGTCACACAGTGTGCTATGGGGGTAATTTGGCCTGGAGAGCGTCACTACGGCCTACTCTTATATCGAATTCCAATTGTCAAGGGATCTTTAACATGCACGCCAGTGTGTACATGGGACTTCTGTTTTTCGTCCCAGTAGAACTTAAAACCTCATTTTATATCGATAAAGGAGACCTTTGGTAACTCCTAAACCAGGGGTTCTCACTCTCTCAGGTTCAGTTCCGGTGTTACATCAGAAGTTTTGTCATTGATTCAGCTGTTATTGTACGATTCCTAGCTTGTATGTGACAGTGAGTAACTAAGGTCACCTGTGGTTTCTTGTGGTCATCCAGTTTCCTTTCCCTTCTAAAAACCCCTACGTGCTATCGATTGAACCCTATGTTAGTCCTGAAATGAACTAGTTGATGTCAAATTTACTTGAACCCATCTCTCTCTCTTGTAATGTATCCTATTTCTATGAATTACAGACATCTTTGATAAAGTTATTTGAACCAACAACTTGTATGATGACATTAAATCAGTCTCCATTTTCTCATCAAATCACTAAAGGTAAGTTATATTGGCCTCCGTTTCATAAAGCATTTTCAGACTTAAATTAAGAATTTACTCAAAATTGGTGCCTTATTTTACTAAAATCTAGCCCTTTATAAAACTTTTGTTGTTTTAATGTATCCGATACATCAATAAGAAACTATGTGTAAAGTTTCTCATAAACAGTGATTAGAATCTGAAAGAAATGAGAATGCTTTGTGAATTTGGGTTCATCTTTGATGTGAAACTTTGTGGCTCAGTGAGTATGATGCTGGCTCATTAACCAGGTGGTCTTGGGCTCAATCCTGATGTTGGCTGGGAAATTTCCTCAGCATTTCATCTTTGATGTAAGAATTAACCTATATTGCACAAAATGTATTAAGATTGATTTTGGTTTTATTTTTATTTCAGAGTCAAGTAATAAAACAGAGGGGGAAACTCCAGTAAGTTTAAACTTATGTCTAGTCATCACATTTATAAATCTGGTTAAAATATCTAGTCATCACATTTATAAACCTGGTTAAAATGTCTAGTCATTACATATCTAGTTATCACATTTATAAATCTGGTTAAAATGTCTAGTCATCACATGTATAAATCTGGTTAAAATGTCTAGTCATCACATATATAAATCTGGTTAAAATGTCTAGTCATCACATTTATAAATCTAGTTAAAATGTCTAGTCATCACATGTATAAATCTGGTTAAAATGTCTAGTCATCACATATATAAATCTGGTTAAAATGTCTAGTCATCACATTTATAAATCTAGTTAAAATGTCTAGTCATCACATATATAAATCTGGTTAAAATCTAGTCATCACATATAAATCTGGTTAAAATATCTAGTCATCACATTTATAAATCTAGTTAAAATGTCTAGTCATCACATGTATAAATCTGGTTAAAATGTCTAGTCATCACATATAAATCTGGTTAAAATGTCTAGTCATCACATATAAATCTAGTTAAAATGTCTAGTCATCACATATAAATCTGGTTAAAATATCTAGTCATCACATTTATAAATCTAGTTAAAATGTCTAGTCATCACATATATAAATCTGGTTAAAATATCTAGTCATCACATTTATAAATCTAGTTAAAATGTCTAGTCATCACATGTATAGATCTGGTTAAAATGTTTAGTCTTGCATCAATCTGATTAAAATGTCTAGTCACTGTGTACACATGTCTCCTGTAATCTGGAAAAACCTAGCAAGTCAAATTTTGGTGAAAATTGAGTTAGACCCATATTTGGACTTAGTACACATGCATATAATAATAGGTTTTTTTCTCCTTCACCGAAAGAGCTTCTAATTATCTTCATCTAAAAAGACAAAATGAAATTGATTAATTATTCAGTAGCTTAACAAAACAGTTTTCCTTTGTTTACTCAAAACTACATTCAACAGTGTTACTAGGTTTTTCCAGATTACGGGAGATATGCGTGCATGTAAAATATCTCTTGGCAGATGGAATTCGATAAAAGAGTTGGCCGTAGCAATGCTGTCCGGGCAAGATTTCTCTCTTAGCAAACTATATGACGTATGCTCATCTTAATTCGTCCAGTCGAAGCACAATGTAGGATGTTAAACCCCATTTTCTTTCATTCATTTATTGAAGATTATCCCTGCCAGATTTGTTTGCAGACGACTTTGCTGCTGATGGTCGGAATCTGTCAAGCTCTCGTCTATGTTTTGTTTTACAGAAGTCAAGTGCCAGTCAGTTGTCACGATTAAAGAGGTCATTCTCAAGTGCTTTTAGTCAACCAGAAAATAATTCCAGTCCGAAATCTCAAAAATGTCCAAAGAAACGTAAGTTGATAACTGAAATCATAGTTCTGAAATATGAACAGAGCTGTACATAAAACGGAAGCAAGCCAGAAAACGCTCACTTTCAATCTGTCCATCATTTATATTATTTTTGCCTGCATCATTTGGAGAGAGCTGTAACTCAAATCAATACATAAGGGTCTTTAGGGAGAAAACTAGAGATCCAGGAGTAAACCCATGAGGTTGGACTAGACTGGTGGCCAGTCTTCTCCACACACCAAAAATTGGCCAGTCCTCTCAAAAAAAAAAAAACGTAATCTCTAGAGACTGGGCAAATAGAGCTTCATTCTCATCTAGTAGGTCAATCTGCATTATGTAGGTCGTGTGACGTCGTGCACGGGATTACTGCATTTGCACTGGCAAACTGGTGTAGGTGCGAGATGTTTGTTGTGGATAACAGTTATTATTATTTAGTGATACTTTAACGATCTAAGAATTTTGTTGACGGACAATATCTGTCGAATGAACGGATACAACGAATGGGATGAGGTGAATGAACATAAATAATTACACACGACATCATTATAACAACTTAACGAAGCCAGTTCATACGTATCGGGACGAAGCCGAATGGCGACTGGAAACAAAAACGTGACATCAGCCCGCAGACGGTTTCAGCATGACTGCTTTGCACTCCATTCGAGACGCATGATTCATGAAGGTAAATATCGAACTTAATTTATCTTAGACATCACATTTACAAATTCGTGTCACGTGACTTGCTTGACAACTGTCAATCATTCCAAATAAGGAGACAACGTAAAACAGGATAAGCAACGCCCATTTTATTGTGAAGCTCGCAAATTGTCCAGTCTCTGGTGCTGGTTACAGGTTTACTCAAATTTTTTTTTATACAAATGGAAACGAAAATTGGTTTACTAAAAATTACTACTTTTATATAAATCGAAATGTAAAATAAATAGAAGAGACTGGGCCAGTCTAAGGTTGGACAGACGATCCCACTTTCAGCAAATTGCCTTTGTATTATCTAGTTCTGAATTATCATAGTGAGAACTGACAGCCTATTATCTGATTGTTTATTTTTCAGAAAAATGTCTCGATCAGTTTATATCAAGAAATTCAAGTTTTAATGAAGACGTGACATGTGACAAACCCTCACCTAATGACATTAAACAATTTCTCTCGTACGGAAAACATAATGACAGTTCTGTGAAAATTACTAACTTAGACGATTCCTACTCAGTGTCGTCTTCACCTAATACAAGATCTTTAGATTTTATTATTGACAGTCCAACTCAAACAACGAGCAAGACTAAAATCATAGAATTACAGCTACCGTTTCTTAGTGAATCAGAAAGTAATTCACAGAAATTTTCACGGACTTCAAGCGTTGTAGATTCACCTTCAGTTGAAGATTTTGAATCTGGTATTTCTGGAAGTGTCTCGTCCAATCAAACGTCATCTGTGTCTTCGCAAGAAATAATGGATGACAGTGTTTTACAATCAGGAACTTCACCTATAAAGACTTGCTATGTTTTGAAGAATCATGTACATTCAAATAGTGGTACTAGAACTTTGGATGTTGAAAATGAAAGTAGGGCTGTAGACGAAAGGAAAAGTAGTCTTGTAAATGAAAGTGAAAATAATATACTGCAATCAGAAGATACACAGAAAAGAGATGTCCTCATCACTCATGTGGTATGTTGTTTTATGATCATCACTGAAAGGGTTAATTTGTTTATTTAAGGCTAAATGAAACTTTAGGGTTAAAGAGTTTCAATAGAACTACACAGGTCACAATTCTACGTTTCGGTCCTATTTCATTTCATTTTTTAGAGTTCAAAATTTTGTTTTGCTTGTCTTTGATACACTAGAAGATTTGTTGTATAACCCCAATCTATTTCACAGAGAATTACTTACGAAATATCTCTGTAACAGACGACAGTTCACAACAGGTGCGTTGACTGCACGTGCCGTTAGTCATTGGCTCAACGGCTCGTGCAATGTTTACTTAACACCTAACTGCTGCGGGCAAAATGATGCATTTTACTCGTTTTAATACCCATTTACACTAAATAGGAAATATTTTTTAACTCCAAATAGGCTACTTCAAACGTCTTTATTTATTTTTCTTTTACCTCAAAAAAATGTTTGAGAATTTAATTTGTCGGAGTAAAAAAGTTAATATGCCGTTCTTATTAAGCCTCATCGATGTCATGCTTATCAGTGATTGTAGCGGCCAAGCGAATATTCACTGCGGGATCAGTTTGGTATAACCCGAGTTCTGGATGATGTGAGAGATTAGCCAATGAAATGGTCTGTTATGGCAAGTTCTTGGCATGTGATGCACGTAACTGTGAGTAACCCACTAGGAACATCAATTCTGATTGGTTAATCAAATGTCTGATGTCATAGGGTCAAAGGCCAATCATATGACCTCTGAAGAGACCTTACACTACAACCATCAGATCTTCATGTAGTATAATCCAACAAAACAAAATATAGATCTGCATTTTAACGAGATTGACTGTTGCTCTGAATATATCATCTAAAGTTTCAAAACTGTTTCAGGATAAACCACAAGTTACCAAGAAACGAGAAAAAATAATCCAGTTTAGTTTTGAAAAGTTAAAAAACAAACATAAACAGCAAAGTAAGTTGAGTTGTTTCTCAATAGTACTAATAATTTACGTCTTGAAAGTCGAAATAAAATGGGGTTTAATGTCTTACTTTTCTGTAGAAACTGAGCTAATGAAAAAGGTTTTGCAAGTAGGCAGTAGCGACAAGGGCGGTTCGACGTCAGAATGGTTAGCTTGTGCGCGCTGTATCATAAAGCCTGTTAAAAGAAAAGATTAGCTACAACCCTTGTTGACTGTGCAGATGACTTAGCTAGTGTTAGCATATGTTTCATTTCCTGACAACGTTTTTTTCTCAGAACCTAAAAATCTAGGATTTGTTGGTTCGCAAGAAACGTGACGATATAAAGGGCATATGAAAACTATTTTACAAAGATTACAAATTGTTTTTACAGATGATAAACAAAGTACCGGTTTCTGTCGAAGTTTTCGAGCCAAGATTTCACCAACTGATAATCAGTCAGCAGAAGACGAACTTAGAAGAGAGATCAAGTACGATTATCATTATATATTACCCAATCTTTGAAATTTTGAAGTCACTTTGGATTTTAGGTCAAAAGACTTGAAGCATGAAATATTATTTTATGTAAATTATTATCATTTCAATCAGCACGTTGTACATAATATAAAATTGCTACTTCTTTGGAAGGCTCTGTCTGGGAAAATTTTCCTTTATGGAACATTGTATGGCATTGATCCAATGTGGCTAAGCTGGTAGACGCTGGATGACAGTGGATGTTGTGTGTTCGATCCCTGCATTGGCCCAAAAAGTTCATCCAGATTTTCTGATGTGTTTTCTCTTGTCAGTGGTGCAGGAAGGAGGGCCTGACAAGGACAACTGTCTAGTCGTTCGGATGGGATGAAAACGGAGGTCCCAACTTAACATGGGTGTGCACATAAAATATCCTTTGAAGTTGGAATTCGATATAAGAATAGAGCATAGCCCAGTGAGAGCAGAACAGTAGGACGTTAACCCCATTTCATTTTATGTCCATCTTCATTAGCCTGGGGTGGGATGGCCTAGTGGTCTAGAGTGCCGCGCTTCCACCTCTAGCTGGCCGGTCACCTCTGGCTTGCAGCTGTGGATTCGAGCCCTGGTGTGAGCGTATGTGGCATGTAGATAGGGGCATCTTCTCAACTTCGTGGGTTTCCTCCGGGCACTCTGGTTTCCTCACACTGCTAAAGACCCCTACGCGCAAGCGAATTATTGAAATAAAATTAAACCATATGTTAGTCCCAAAATGACCTAATTTGTGTCGAGTGGACGTTAAACCCCATTTCTCTCTCTCTCTCTCATTAGCCTGGTGTCATATTGAGACGTTATATATTAGTTGTCTGAGTCCATTAAGGTAAATGGAATTACTTCCCTTTAGTTCTATGTTCTTATTGTAGCCTATGTGCCTGGATAAAAAAGGACTACTTGTATTACAAGATGGTGAACTAAGAACTGGTCTTGTTATTTGTATTATCTAATCCAACACCATCCTCCAATGTACTGCACTTACCGATCCCAATATCATACTGGCCAGTTAGCACAAAAATATAGGATGTTAAAACCCCATTTCAGTTCATTACCATATGTGTTGGATTTTAAGAGAGAGAGAGAGAGAGAGAGAAATGGGGTTTAACGTAAACTCAACACAAACTATGTCATTTTGGGACTAACATATGGTTCAATTTTATTTCAATAATTCGCTTGCGCGTAGGGGTCTTTAGCAGTGGGAGGAAACCAGAGTGCACGGAGGAAACCCACAAGGTTGAGAAGGCGCCCTTATCTCCATGCCCATGCCACATACGCTCATGCCAGGGCTCGAAACCACAGCCGCAAGCCAGAGGTGACCGGCTAGCTAGAGGTCGAAACGCAGCACTCTAGACCACTAGTCCATCCCAACCCCTCTGTGTTTGATTTTAAAGCTAATTGTGTCATTAGCCCAGTTGGAGCAGAAAAGTAGGATGTCAAATCACATTTCATTTCATTAATTATAATTTCTGATTTTAGGAAAGAAATGTTTTCACAGATGGAAATATTGGGTCAGGTTAGTATGATTGGTCAGTCTTCGCGTTTTAAAACAAAAATCTACTCGGGGCATATTTTTTTTGCTTTCTGTTGTAGCATTTAATAGCCATGTTTTTCAGCAATACTTTAAAATCAGATCAGGGTCCTGTTTCTTGAAATCTTAACTAGAGATAAAATCAAAATTTTAGTAGAAACTTCAATTTTGATTTGCTAAACACTAAAATCAATCTAATTTTATCCAATCAAATTACTAAAATTTGGATTTTATCTTAATTAACATTTCGTGAAATAGGCCCCTGGATGGAGGAAGTCTAACACGCTCAGGAAAAGAATTCAATAATATTGAATTTGTAGAACGATGGGTTTTCGTCTCATTTAACAAATGTTTACTATACCCGAGCTTACAGTTCTAGTTTTTTTTCGAGAGAGATATTGGGTTTAAAGTCCACTCTTCACAAACTATATCATTTTGCTACTAACACAGTAAAATTTTATTTCAGTAAGTCTTGTACATAAGTACAATGTTTGGAAAATGTCTTAAATAGTTTGCATATTTTTTATCTGCTAATTCAATGATTCAAATACCTGTTAAATTCATTTTAAAACGCCATTGAAAATTTCAGTATGTGAAGTTTCTAGAATTAGTTACCATCATTAGTTACACGCAAGCGAATTATTAAAATGAAATTGAACCATATGTTAGTCCCAAAATAACCATATATTTATGTAATGGATGTGTTTTCTCACTTTAACTTAAGCCATGTTGTGCTGATGTGTTTTTATTCCAGTTTAATTTAGGTTTTATTATAACTAAACATGGTGACGATTTATTTATTGTTGATCAACACGCCACAGATGAAAAATATAACTTTGAGATGTTACAGAAAAACACAACATTACAGAGTCAAAAACTCATACAGTAAGTATCAAAATACAACACTTCAGTGTAATGTTATTTATTTTAGGATAACAGCGAGTAATGTTATTTATTTTAGGATAACAGCAAGTAATGTTATTTATTTTAGGATAACAGCGAGTAATGTTATTTATTTTAGGATAACAGCTAGTAATGTTATTTATTTTAGGATAACAGCAAGTAATGTTATTTATTTTAGAATAACTGCTATTAATGTTATTTATTTCAGAATAACAGCTAGTAATGATATTTATTTTAGAATAACAGCAAGTAATGTTATTTATTTCAGACTAACAATTAGTAATGTTATTTATTTCAGACCTCAATGTTTAGAACTAACAGCCAGTAATGAAACTATTCTAGCAGATAATTTGAATATATTTACTAAAAATGGTTTTGAATTCTTAATTAATGAAGAAGGTAAGTCACACTTAAGTTAAACTATGATATTTCTATGGTACACTACAAAACCTAAACAATAAGAGCTCCTGCTGCGAATCGTATTACAAAGACTGGTCCCGCTGTGAATATTATTCTGTTATTACAATGACGGGTCCCTCTGTGAATACTTGTCTTGCATTAAAATGTCTGATCTCGTTGTGATTTCGAAACTAACATACTGTAAAATTTTATTTCAATTTTTTTGCTTCTTGTGAATATTATTATATAATGACTCGTCCTGCTGTGAGTAATCTTATTACAATGACTGGTCCTGCTATAAATTTTAAGCTTATCATTATAATTACTTGTAAACTAATAAAATATTTTAATGTTATGATGTTCTGTTGTCTATTCCTAGCTCCACCGACTCAAAGAGTAAGATTAACATCCACCCCAGTGAGCAGAAATTGGAACTTTGGAAAGGAAGGTATGGGTTAGAATATTTTGTAAATTGCACTAGAATGTGTTTAAATAAACCTTTTCCATTTGAGAAAATCGGCCACATCATACATACACTGCTCAAGGAACAACTGTGGCTCAGTAAGTAAGGTGTTGGATCATTTACCAATAGGTCTCTGGTTTGATCCTGGTTTTGGCCGAATAAGTTTCTCAGGATTTTCCACTCAAGTTTCCCCTTGTAACAGTGTAGTGTGGAGGGCATGGCAATGAATAAGAATCTGGTTGTTCATATTGTTCGTAAAATCAAGTCATTGAACCAGGTGGCGTGGTAGGATTCCCCAGTTGTACATGACAAGGCGTGTAAAATAGTGAGTTTTCTCCGAGTCCTCTGGATTCCCCCCACCCCCTTTCACAGAAGACCGCTATATGACATCAGGTCACGAATAATGTTCATACTTTTAAGAAAAAACAAAAACCCAATTATTTCTTAGAAGCTTTTTATTGAAATTTATTGATTCTTGTGTTGTCTTAATTATATTGTGTTGTTAATCTTATGAGAGCAAAGAAACTGGAGGACCCAGAGAAAATTCGTGAGGTTGGACAGGGTTACCCTACGCCTTGTCACATACAAGCTGAGATTTAAAATCACACCACTTGACTCAATGACAGACCTTCAACCATTGGGCCACCCAATCCCCAAGACAAAGAATTAAATAGAAAAGTGAATTTATATTTTGAAATTTTCAGATATTGAAGAATTGATATTTATGTTGACTGATACTCCGGTAAGTTTGACTTCCTTTTGTTTACCTCTACAAGAGATCCCTTATTTAGATTAAAGATGGCTGTTAGTTATGAAGAGAGAAAGGTGACATAATTAAATAGGTTCTTCTGTCAGTCACACTTTTTAGGAATCAATATCTTATTGAGATCGAATTTTCAAGTGTTGTGAAGATATTGTTTAGGTGAATTCCTTAAGGTGTATTTCTATTAATCTAGTCTAATAGTGTCTATTTCATAAAGAGTATCAATCTAAAATTAAAATATGTTAAGTATCAATCTAAAGGGTGATAATTAGTGTCAATCTAAAATTAAAATGTCTATTTAAAGGCTGTTGTGTATCAGTATAAAATGAAAATGTCTATTTAAAGGGTGATAATTAGTGTCAATCTAAAATTAAAATGTCTATTTAAAGGGTGATAATTAGTGTCAATCTAAAATTAAAATGTCTATTTAAAGGGTGTTATCAGTATTATTATAAAATGTCTATTTAAAGGGTGACATTTACTATCAATTTAATAATAAATGTCTATTTAAAGGATGATAATTAGTGTCAATCTAAAATGAAAATGTCTATATAAAGGGGGTTATCAATCTAAAATTAAAATGTCTATTCAGAGTTTTAAGTGTCAATCTAAAGTTAAAATGTCTATTTTAGGGTGTTATGTGTCGACCATCACGAGTGAGGATGATGTTTGCCTCGAGATCATGTCGTAAAGCTGTAATGATTGGAACAGCTTTAAATAGATCAGAAATGAAAAGAGTAAGTATCACTGCATATTCCTGAAGCAATGGTGCGAGAAATCCCTCTCTTACCATTGCTGGATAGAAGTCATATTCTTGAAATTGGGCGGGGCGTGTCTCTTTTTAACGTCCAATCAAATCCCTCCTCTCTTCTCGCATTCGGCATAATTTTCAAAATGGCCGACGAAGAAAACATGTTGGCACTGGATAATCGAGCATAATAAATTTCGCGGGTTATGACGTAAACAAGTCGCGATTGTGACTAGATACATTGCGGTAACATATTTTGAGGTCTGGTTAACCCCGATATTGTTTGTTACAATGTAGGTCATTGGTTGGTAATGGCACTACTGACCAATAATAATTTAGCACAACAATGTTCACTCAAGATAGCAGTGTGAAGTGGATTAGTTCTAATCAAACGAAACACTGCGCAGGAGTATGGTATCACTGTGGCTTTACATCATAAGATCTGTCATTGATTCAAGTGGAATGGTTTCTATCCTGCACTTGTATGTGGCCAGGAACATATAGTGCCTGCCCAACCTCATTGCACCACCATATGTTAGTCCCAATATCTGATTGTATCGAGTAGGAATGTTCAAATTCCACGTGGGTAGATTCCTATAACTGTACATGCCTGGTTTTACAAAACAATCGCAGACTTGAGAGCTAAAATTTCTCATAAACAGTGATGGAAAGTTGAGTAAATTGTCCATTCTTAAACTAAGCCCGAGAATGTGTTGTGAAACCGGGGCCTGGTTTCTCATTTCTGGTGGGGGGTGTGGGTTGAATCCTAAGATCTATCATGGATTCCCAGGTTGTACGTGACAACCACCTGGGTTTCCTGCCACTTCTAAAGACACATGTTAGTCCCGTAATGTCATGTGTTGAGTGGACTTATAACCCCATTTCTCCGTCTCTCATTTATTGGGGTGTCACAACTGCAAGGAAAACAAGGAAAGCAGTGCTTAGTCATTCAGATGGGATGATAAAACATGAAATACTTGGTTGCTCTTTTCACTTATATACGAAATGAAATGAAATAGGGGTTTAACGTCCTACTGTTCTGCTCACTTATATACGACTATTTATGAAGATTTGTTGATATTTTACAGTTGGTGTGTCACATGGGTGAAATAGAAATGCCTTGGGTAAGTTTTATTAACCCTTTCAAAACGTGGTGTTCAATCATTGAGTCATCACGTTACAAATTTGATGTAGAGATTTACACAATTTTGGCTGAATAGAATGAAGGTTTTGTTGGACTTATTCGTATTAGAGATTGAACTTTCACTATATTCTCAAGTCGAGAACAGTTTAATAGCAGTGGGCATAGAGAGGGAGATTTTATCATGTCCTGGTGGAAGTAGACTTAAACCTCAGAAATGAATGATAAGAGGGGGATCCACTAGAAGCAAAGTTGTCAGCTCTAAAATGGTTGTCATGGAAACTAAAACTGTAAAAGGAAAGATAACTCAGCAAAATTCTTTCAACTTTGTCGATCCAGAAATTGTGCAAATCCAATATGGCTCTCTCTATTTATTTCAGAATTGTCCACATGGTCGCCCAACGATGCGTCATCTATTTAATCTACAGATGTTGCCACAAACTTAGAGAAGGAGGAGAGATGGGAGATGAAAGATAGAGAGAGGGAGAGATGAGAGAGGAGTGAGCGAAATGAGAGAGCGGGTGCCTAAATAAAAAGAGGGAGGAACTACATTCTACAGTACTTGTGTTAATCCAGCAAGCAGCCAACAGAAGATAGAATTTTTGTCATTTCAGAGTCAAAGTTGTTTTGTGACTAATATGGTTCAATTTCATTTGAATAATTTTCCTGCTGGTAGTGGACTTTAGCAGTGAAAGGAAACAGGAGGACCTGAAGAAAACCCACAAGGTTGGAAAGGTGTTCCTATTCCTTGTCACATACAAACTGAGGCCTGAAACTACTTGACTCAATGACAAATTGTAGGATGTAGAGTGTGTGCCTTTAAGGCTACCCAATCCCCCAAAAGACTTAGAGAAGACTTTAATGCAGTCGTTGTTTTTTGTATTTCAGAGGAGAGCCAAAAAAAGCTCCCGATTATCAACAAATTGAAAAAAATGTCTCTCCTAAAAGGTTCTCCCAGTTTCGAATGCTTTAGAAATTAAGGAGAGTGATTTAGAAATTAAGGAAAGTGATCTGATATTAAGGAGAGTGATTGGTAGATAAATGTTAATAAACCCCCAATGACTTTGTAAAGGAAGAGTGATTTTCAATTTTATGGGGAGGGAAAAAAAACTCCCCTCGGTCGACATTCAGGTGAGGTGTAGGCGCCCGAGAGGGATCACTCGCCTTAAAAAACAATGACTGTTTAAAGGTCACCTGATCGAAATGCTTGATAAATTTTTTAAATAATGCATGTAGTTATGTCAATATATCCTTTCCATAAGTCTAACACCAACCCGAATGTCAATGTTACCTGCTACAGGTAAATTTCAACACGTAGATTTCCGCCATTCTCCGTGAATAATTGTAACTTTCCACCAATAAAAAAGCTGTGACGTCATTTTAGCCCTTCTGCTCATATTCCAGTCTATATTTCTATGATCAGAATGACTAAAATGGCATCACAGCTTGTTAATTAGCTCAAAGTTACGACTACCGACGGAGAACAGCGGAAATCTACCTGTTGAAATTTACCTGCGATAGGTAACATTGTTATTCCGGATTGTTTTATACTTATGGAAAGGATGTATTGACATAATTACTTGAATTAGTTAAAGAAAATTAATGAAGCTTTTCCGGTGACGTTTCAATGCATCTATATTTTATCAGTTGATTGTAAATTAGAAGCCACCTGTGTTCAGTTGTACAGAGATATACGTATCTATTCTTTTAATTAGAATAAACAATTATATATAAATTTGTTTTTGGGGTCATGCACAACAAACTTCTTTTGGGTTGTGACCACAACAGATTTTTGGGTTGGACTCGGACCACAAAACATTTCCTTCACTTGGGGTCAGACCACAACAAATTTCCTTCATTTACGGTGGGGGTCACGGTGGCAGAGGGGGTTAAGACGCTGGCTCTCTCTAGCCTGGAACTTGGGTGTTGGATCCCTGCATTGACTGGATGAGACAAAAAACCGTGACCCGTGTACACATTGGCGTGGATGTAAAAGATTCTGTGATAGTTGGAATTGAATATAAGAGTAGGCAGTACCACTGCCAGGGCAAAATTTCCCTCATAGCACACTGTATGGTGTATACCTGTCTTAATTAACCCAGTGAGAGCAGAACAGTTGGACGTTAAACCCTATTTCAATTAGTATCCTAATCTTCTCCATATTCTTACCAATTTATTTTTCATATGTGTTTTGAAGGGAGAGAAATGAAAGGAAATGGGGTTTAATTTCCAAGTGAGAGAGAGACCGATACATTATTACATCCCACTCAAAATTGAATTGTCCTATTTAAAAATCTATATGGTAAACCACCTTCAAAATTTAAATGAACAGAATTTCAAATGCTGTTCTCGATTTGCATAATTATTATAAAGATAGGAGTGAAAATACTTAGAGCCTGTGACAGCCATATAACTTTGAGGTCCGTGGACAAATTGCTAGGTGTCAAGCTGGAGAATTGAGAGTTACGTACAAGACTAATTTATTCACAGGACCTTGATTATTCGCCGACTGACAAGGGGAACAACGCCAGAAAATCCTGGTACCAGCATTGAATATGGGACCTTCAGGTTTGAGAGACAGAATCATACTTGCTTTGAACACTGTGGTCCTTGATGTTTACAAACGAACATTTCTATAACTTAACAAAATATAGGTTGTTTTGGGTAAATCTGTGGAAAAGTATATATAACTTAAGCCTTGCTCTCAACTTGCTGCATGTGTTTTGACATGCACAGATTGTAGGGTTTTGTAGATTGCAAACCAGCCGCAAAAAACTGGGTGAAAGTTCTGTATGTGCAGGACAAAAGTCTCTGCAGCCAGTCTATGGTCTTCTTAGGTGCCAGACACATGCAAGCGATGCATAAGTCTCCCACACAGGTTTACTAAACATTTACCCTGTGCACTGCCTGTTTTAGCACATACATCGGGTTGTGAGCCCAGATAAAATCAAGCAAGGACAGGGAATATTTGATTGAACATTCGGCCAGTGAATTCTCCCAGTTCCCCCGAAGTTGATAATTGAATAACTATGAGAATTTTGTGCATAATGCATGCACAAACTGAATAAGGAACTGTTTTGACCAGTCACCACAGCTCATCCTTTCAATTACGACAGGACTTAATTCTGTCTATCATGATTGCATTTCGGTCAATTCAGAACATTCTGGACTGAAGATCGGCTACCCATCGCCACACGCAGAAAAGACTTGACAACCTGCCATGCAACTGTGTGGTCCCAGATCACATTACATTAGTTTGTTATGACTGTATTTTTTTGTACAGTTATCCTGGATTTTTATATAAAATAAAACAAACAATACCTGTAAATTTTTCAGATTTTAATTATTTTTTTTCTAAGGTATTTACATTTTTTTCTCACATTTTCTACACAAATGATATGAAATATTTAAAGATGAAATTGAAAGTAGATTAATTACATCAGTCATTACATCATACTCTATATATGATATGGACAGATGAAATTGAAAGTAGATTAATTACATCACATCCTATATATAAACAAAATTGAAAGTAGATCAATAACCGTAATTGCATCATACCATATATATATAGACGAAATTGAAAGTAGATTAATTACATCACATCCTATATATATATATATATAGACGAAATTGAAAGTAGATTAATTACAGTTATTACATCATACCCTATTATAGACGAAATTGAAAGAAAATTAATTAGACACAAATCTTATTATGAGAGAGAGAGAAATGGGGTTTAACATCCACTTGACACAAACTAGGTCATTTCGGGACTAACATACGGTTTAATTTTATTTCAATAATTTCGCTTGCGTGTAGGGGTCTTTAGCAGTGGGAGGAAACCGTAGTGTCATCTTATTATGATATGAAGCTGAAATCACATGCAAACATTCTTCTTCACAAAAATTGTCAGCTTGTCATTTCATTAAGAAATAAAATGACAGAAATTCGAACAGAGACTCCTTAACAAACAATAAATAAAGGTTTACTGTGTCGAACAGAGACTCCTTAACAAACAATAAATAAAGGTTTACTGTCTATCTCTGTAATGAAATATTACGGAAAATAATTAAAATCTTATTTGATTAAATTAAAATTTTAAATTGAATTAAATTCTATTTTAGAACAACAGATAGATTTTGTGAGAAAAAAGATGAATTATAACAATAAATTTTGATGAATCCAAATAAAGATGCATAATGTTAGAGCTAAATCAGCCTATCACTGGTCGTTTTTCTGGCCCTACATCTTCAAACAGTCATAATTTCGCTTAGAATAAAGTAATTTGACGGAAAAATTGGATATATTTATTTGTAATCATTTATTATTGAGAGGGAAAAAATGGGGTTTAAAGTTTACTCAACACAAACTAGGTTATTTTGGGACTAACATATTATGGTTAAATTTTATTTCAATAATTCGCTTGCACGTAGGGGTCTTTAGCAGTGGGAGGAAACAAATGAGGTTGAGAAGGCGCCCCTATCTCCATGCCACATACGCTCACACCACGGCTCGAAACCACAGCCGCAAGCCCGAGGTGACCGGTCAGCTAGAGGTCGGAGCGCGGCACTCTAGACTACTAGGCCATCCCCCACCCCACCTCAGCAATTGACTCAACAATAGACCTCTATTATAGCGAGAACTGCCAGCTCTTTATCTAAATCTAACATAATGCATTCTAAGTTAAAGAACATCTAATGTAACAATCAGTCAATTTCTTTATTTATTTCAAGATAGAAAGATGGTGCAAATTTTTAACAAGTGTAAATAAGTTAATTCAAAAACTTTTGTCACCTTAAATATGATTGTTTATTTTTAAATTTGTTATCCTGTTAATCATTGGACGGTTAATATATTTCCTTGCAGATCAACCAATAAGATGTCTGCAGTTCGTTTTAATGATATCAGTTAAATTTCCCGATATTTGTTCATTTTTTGGATATGTCCATAATACTTTTAACATTTCGATGATATTTTTAGAAATTTTATATTTAACAATTTAAAATAAATACAGATACCGTAAGCTTAATAAGGGATGCCATTTTATATTCAAATAAATTTGCAAAATCTTCAACAAAAAATATTTTCATTTTTCCTAATAAGAAAAAAATCGTTAGAATGGAAAGTAGTCTTGGTTAACCAGGATAATCCCATGCATTTTTAACATACATTTGGGTCTGGTTTTCAAGACTACTAGTCAGTTACAAGAAGAATGAGAAAGTTCCACAATGAAATATTTTAAACTCTTTGGCAAATATATTCACAAATACGAAATCTGCTAATATATATATGTCTATTTCAACCTATGATGAATCCAAATTGTACTATTATATTCTTGAATCTAATAATATACATATGTGTGTATATATATTTACAATTCAGTCATAAAAAAACAATATTTACAAACAATATATAAGGGTGATTTCACGAATAATTTCTTTTCTTCTAACTCCCCACAATGCACTTTTTAACAGATTTTTAGAGTCCTCTGGTGGACTGGAGATATACAGCCCTATTTTGATATACTTTGTGATCGGTATGGGGCATGTGGCAGGGTATGCTCACTCTCAAGAACACCTGGTGCCACTTCTCATTCACATCTGCACAGCTAATGATAACTGCTTTGTTAGTGTAGCTAAAATTGTTCAGGGACTGACTCCTGTTCTATCAGCTATCGTAACATAGCTCAGATAGTCCAGGGCCTTACTCCTCGAACATGGATCATATTATGAGACTGGTATCCAAATCTCGGTTCAGAAATTCTATTGGCCGTTTTCATACCAGCCTCAGTTTCATATACACATACAATCTTTAACAACCTATTAATAATAACTATTATAAACTTTGACCTAGCAGACACCAGTTAAATAAATATCTTCATCCTTTTCAAATAATCTCATCAAAAATTCCATCGTAATTTGACAACTCACAATAAATAGATATTCACACTCGCAATAATTTTCAATATTCACTTCCTCTTACTTAAACATTCAATCAAAAGTCTGTTCTCTTAATAAATTACGTAAACAATAAATTAGGCTTTTTCCTCTTGTTTTGTTCGTAAGTTAATGAGTATAATCATTCTCACTATGAATAAAGTTTTATCTCTTCTCTCGGCTAAATATTGACACAAACATGTCCAACGCTCATTAACTAATTGATTTTAACTCAAACCAATCGTTCCGACATAAATCAATTCATGGTATTATATTCTTGACAAGATGTCTCATCACATGGATACGTCCATGTCCAATACGTAATTTCTTTCTTACTCAATCTCTTCTGTCTCGATACAACTAATGCACAGAAAGAAATAGTCACATAGCACTGTTCTGTATGTACAATCTCCCAGTTCCTGTACCTATAGCACTATTATAGTTTATGGTATTGTCTATTCATGGATTTATTTTAAACTGCATGAGCATCTTCAAGCAGGTTTAGTCATTCCACTTATCAACTTGGAGCACCAGAAATAACACGGATCTGTAGATAGTCATAAACCTGCTTCCGATCTGCAAAAAAAACAATAATGAAAATATGAATTAAATAGTTTGAACAAAAGTTGTCATCGTACTAATGGCAGCAGGTTAATACTAGGCTGTGTCGCCACTGCCAGGGCAAAATGTCAAGCATAGCACACTTCATGCCTATTAGTCTACTTGATGCAGAAAAGTAAGAAGTTAAACCGAACGTGTAAGCTGTGGCGCCACTGCCCAGGCAAAATTTCATCATAGCACACTGTGAGGTACTTGTTGGTCTTCATAAGCCCTGTCAGAGCAGAACAGTAGGACGTTAAAAACTCAATTTCATTTTATTTCATTAAAAAACAAACCAAACTTACTTGAGTGTCTTGTGTCTTTGTTTGTCAAAACTATTCTCTGGTGGCTCACATTCAAATGATGCTAATGATAATGCTGAAAAAAATAGACAAACAGAATTTAGTTTTAATATTGAGTAATATTTTTAAAAAATTTGTTTTATAAAAATCTTGATGTGTGGAAATAGTAGTCGCAGGCTGTCCAGGGATATACTGATATTATTACATCACTTGTCAGGTGCGGATCCAGGATTTTTTGCAGGGGGGAGGGTCTAGTTTTGATAATTGCTTAACTAATTGCGCTCAACCGATAATTTGGTAAATTAGATTCAATTTAGTTCATTCTGACGTATTTCCGGAAGGTAAATTCCAAAATAACAGGTCTAAATCGCAATTAAAATCGCATAAAAAAATTTTCAAGCCTGAGCAGGGGGGGTCCGGACCCCCTGGACCCCCCCTCTGGATCCGCGCCTGCTTGTCTCTAACTCAGGTAGTTACTAATTACATGTACTAGGTGATAAAGGATTCAGGAAATGTATATAAAAGAAAATCCATTTGAAAAGAAATTTAACTTACTGGTTTCTGAGAATATTGGTGATGTTAATAAATAATGTAGAGCTTTGTTTTCTTTCTTAAACGGACACTGAAACATATAAATATATACACATTTTAATATCAAAGATGAGTTGCCAGGCAATGAAACTTTTACCCAAAGAGAGAGGGAGAGAGAACGAACTGGAATCAGAAACAGATAGAATCATGGTAAAAATATATCTAGACCTAAATAATGGCTGAGCATTTAAAAAATCTCTCAATTATAAAAGTAAGTAAACTCATGAAATCAACTTACCTCAACTTGCTGCCAAGCTATCAAATCAGAGATCTGTTTCGCCAACTGCCAAAATTTCTAGAAATAAAACAAATTTTTAAAAAGTTAATAATTGGGCGTATAAAAACACTAAAAAATAATTGAAATACTGCCGAAGATTATCATTTTCTCTGAAAATATATTTTGTTCTTCATAAGCAAACAGCTGCTAAGATCAAGGTATCGATGGCCACACCCTATATCCAGGCCCAGTAACTCTGTTAAAAAGTTTTGCCATCCCCTGTGACAGACATGTTGAACATAAAAACAATAGATATACACTGTGTCCATCAATTTTACAGCACCCCTGAAAACACTTATCACCCCGCTCGTTGCTCTGAGCTAGTTACGACCCTGCCTGTATCTCAAAATGGAGGGGGGATGGGTTTTTTCTCACTTAACTCACCTCAAAATTAATATGTCCTCCATCTATTTTATTGGAACAGCCCTCATTGAGGAAATACAGATCTTTTACAAATAAACTGAAGAAGGGTATTACAATCTGAAAATAACATATTATCTAAATTAGTCAAACATTAACTTCATTGATAGAAATGAAATTAAGTTGAACGTCCTACTGTTCTACTCCAAACTAGGCTAATGAAGACGGCTTCATTGATAGGCAATGAGTAGTTGAACATAATAATTTTATGGATATACAGTTACCGGAATTTCGCTGAAGGAAACTCTTGTTGTAATTAAGCAAATGCTACATATATGCAAATTGTAGTAAAAAGTTTGGATTTATGTAAAATTTCAATGTGATTCCTACATTGTAATAGTCCGTCGAGTCAATTAAACGAAAAAAGGTTGAATATAGAGAATTGGGGTTTAACCTCCACTCAACATTAACTATGTCATTTTGGGACTAACATATATACCGTTCAATATCATTTCAATAATTCACTTGCACATAGGGGTTTTAGCAGTGGGAGGAAACCATTGGCCAACCAATCCCTCCAAAAATCTTGTGGTAAATACCCAGGGTTTTATTTTTGTTAATGAAATTTTTCTGTCTTACCTTCTCTCGATCTTCGACAGCCCCTTGAGATCTCCACATGGCAGCCTTTAAACACGATCGATAACAACCAAAATTATTCCACGGATTCATCTGATGCTGAAACACACAAAATACAGAAAACTTAAAATAGAGTCTAACTTAAGTCCTGTTCAAACTACAATATTCATACTAAACTTAAGCTGTCTACAATAAGCTCTGCTTGAGAATAAACACTAAGCTAGTTGACCGACATTTTAAGTCTTAACACTAAGCTAGTTGACCGACACTAAGTTAGGTGGTGATGTTTTAAGTACTAAATAGACGATTTTAGTCCAAAAAACTAAGTATATTTTCAGAAGTATATATATTCTGCTTTCATTTAAAGCCCCAATAACACTCTAGTTGTAACTGAATAATATGTCCCAATCTTCATTCTGGTCAACAAATCGTATTATTTTAGATTATTACTATTAAATGATGATATAAATTTCATCTTAACACACCTAATTTAAAAAATTGGAAAAATTCAACTAATTGATTTGAAAAGTCTAACGTAAACCTTTTCAAATGTGACTTTGATTTAAAATATTTTCGAACCCTCTGGACAAGTAAAATAGGTTGTAATGGATAATTTACACAACAGGTAGGACACTTAAACATCTAGTACTTAGAATAAGGCTATTATTTATTTTCTGGGGCTGCCAAGCCACCAAGAGTGTTATTGTCCCTTTAATAAAATTGAAAAGGTTTAATTAGTCTTTGTTTGTATGCCAGGTGGGAACCGGAGTAGGACCACATTACAAAACTGAATGCTAAGTGTTGAATATGGCCGCCTTTCAATGTAGAGATCTAGTCTCCAAGTAAATAGTTCTCTGTGTCAAATAATCAATCTCAGAACCTATTAGCATGGATAAAGCCATGAAAAAATCTGATAAAATTGCTTGAGATTCTAAAATTATAAAACAATTTAAAGCCATACCTCTAAAATATCGAATTTAGCTGTGTTCACTTTGGCCCACGTTTTCTTCAGTCGAGCCACCGGACTAAGATTCATGCCGGCTGAAAATACAAAAATATCACAATTACAACCCCTGTCAACAGTCGAAACACAAATACCATCACCAGTAGTAACATGTAGCTTTATCCTACGCTACATTTCTTCTAAAAGTACGTCACTATAAGTCAGACCACATGCCAATAATAACATATACCCTTCGTGTACGGTTCATCCAACTGAACAGTGCAACATGCTGCTACCCTAGGCTAAGTGCGAAACCCTTAACTAAACAAAACCCTACAATTCTTAATTACTTAATTTCAATCTATTGCCTTTACAAGTTGCACAGCTATTAGACATATATTTATTAAAAACAAAAAGCCACATGAATATACGAACATGAAATAAACATAGAATAATTGTTTTATACACATCATCTCTTATTATAACCTACCTTTATTTAAATTACGGAAATATTTACTTAAGATACGAAACAATGCAGACATCTAAGAACATATGGGGTGATAAAAAAAACCTTCTTGATCTTTTCCCTGTCCTTGTCATGATGTTAGAGACTAAACACTGATTAATCTAGCTGGCATTGGTAAAGATTGGGATGTATTTGTCATACTACTTTATGACAGAGGTTGTACAGGTGAAAAATGTCATGTGAACAGTAACTGTCTACTGTAGTAGGGCTACTTTTGGTCTGGGACCAATCAAAAACTGATTTTTGGCCTGGATTTCAATATGAGAAGTATAGGCCTAGTAACAACTTATATCCAAGGGGTAGTACCACCTAGTTTACATCATGTGGACCAAGGGTAAAAACCAAGATGGATGAAATGTGTTCTACTGATCATTATTAGTAAGTGAGGTGAGAAGCAACTTAAATAATTACTACTGTAGTGATGTGCAGACTTAATATCTATATTTACTTATAATGGACTAATTATTTATCTATTAAATCAATATAATCTAAATAATACAAAGGAAATTTAACAGAAAACCAAAAACCATTTCCAACATCGAAGAACTTAAGTCGCATTCTTTATAATATTAACATATCAAAACATTGAAGACACAAGCTCCAAAATCCACGAAGTAATGCTAAAGGATCACCATCGTTAAATTTTATTCCTTCCCGTTGCAAATCAAAGATTAGACCCTTTTTTTCTAATCCATGCCCAAATTACATCACAAACGACATTAATTTATGGAACACTGATTAAACGAAGAAAGCAACATTTTATAACCAAACATTCGTATGATCCAAATCAACGGATTGAACCATCCAGTCCAATTTCAAAGATCCAAGTCCATAATAAGTCCCTTATATCTTTTAAGTGCATGGTGCAACCTGTTACCATGGAAGTGCTTATAAATAAAGTGTTAATTAGTACCGCATGACCTGCACCAAATGTTGGAGTTAAGACCTACCTTAATATACTCTCCTATAGTTTACTCATAACTACTTTCGTTTTTTTTTTAAAGAAATGTTTGAAAGACATATGAACAAAATATCAGAATTCTCTACTTGTCTTAATATTATGACATTGGTCACTAGAGGGGTTTTTCTCTCTTTTTTGCACATCCAGTAATGAATTAATAACCTCCCATTGCGACAAGATAATCAAGACAATATTATGACATTTGCCACTAGAGTTTTTTCTTCTCTCTCTCTTGCATGTCCACTAATGAATTAATAACTTCCCATTGGAACAATTGGATACGTTGGTTTTTTTTTTTTTTATAAAATTTGAATTCTGATATTTTTACAAAGGAAAAGAAAGAATAAAGCATAAAAAACATGAAAGAAATCAAAAAATTTATTCAATAAACAAAATGAACAAATATTTCTTCATTTTCTTTACCAAATAATTTTTGTAAAATGAAAAAGGATTAAGATATAAATGGATTTTAGGTAACTGAAAGGAAAAAATTAATGGATGAATTAACAAGTTAATTCAATGGAAGCTCAAAATTACTCTGAAAATATTCTTAATTGGTTAATGATCAGATCACACAACCATCCATGTCAGAATTACTTCGTAAATAAATTGAATTGAATAATGAGAGGTTACCCAATGAGATTCTGGTCATTTTTATACTGTAGAAAACGTTTGTTTTTTGTTTTTCTTCACAAAACTGTGCATAGAGTTCTGATTGGGGGGGGGGGGGCCGTTTTTGTTTTCAGATTTATGGTAACCTGGAGCTTCCGTACTTACCCATTGAATCTGCTACCCTGGGATTTTTCATTTAAATGAATTGTTCAAATTTTTCTCCTCAGAAAAAGACAAATGTTATCAGAAAAAGTTTTGATCACTACCGGCAATCTGAGAATTTTTTATAATTTCTCGATTTTAGTAAAGGTGAAATCTGTCACTTGGAATGCTCCATTAATAATCAACTGGCCATACTTTCGTATCCACAAATATTACCAGCGGTTTCAATTGACAAAATGTTTGAACAATTCATTTAAATTCCACGACCTTAATAAAGAGGATATTAGTAGAAAACTAAACATATTAAAGAATGGGAAGAAACATGAGTTGCCAGGCAATGAAACAGTGTGATTATAAAATACAAATTAACCAAGAAACAAAGAGTAAAGAAATTACCTATAATAGCCATTAGAGAATTAAAGTTGCCAATGTTGATACATTCCTTTGCGACGTCGATAAAATATTCGATCATCTTCACACGATTCTTTTTCTTCAGATGCTGAAAGATTTCGATAAATTAGTATAGAATTGTTTGATGTTTCATGCATCAGCAGCATCATCATTATCATTATTATCATATTTGCAATAAAGAGAGAGAGAAATGGGGTTTAACGTCCATTCAACACAATATATGTCATTTTGGGACTAACAATTTCAATTTTATTTCGATAATTCACTTGCGTGTCGAGGTCTTGTCACGTACAAGCGGGGGAATAGACCATGCCACTAGACACAATGAAAGATTTTATGACATAACCATTCGACCACCCAACCACCCACATTTGCAGTAAACTAGTTATTAAAGAAATTTGAACAGCAGGCCTATAGAATGGAATGTATCGTTAACAGAATACTTTGGTTATTTTCAGACAAACGTAAAAATGTTCATTTCTGTGTTGTCATCTTCTAACGGATGATATACAATCTAAAAATGTCGACAATAACTTGTAATAAAATTTGGATACTTACTGAGGTAATTTCTGTTGCTACGAGGTAACTAAGTCTATTAAACCACTGAACATACGCTTCTAAATTACTAGTTTTCTTGATGTCTCGGAATGTTGTCTGAAAAAATACATTGAAATATTTTCTCTTAATTGTCATCCAATGACGATTATTTTTGCCGTCAAATAAAAGTGTAAACTTTGGGTAAATATTTGCAAACTAGTTAGTATTGGGTACTTAGCTACAGTTAAAAGCCTGAAGTCGAAATGTGATAGAATTGTTAGGTACCATGACTAAGATTGGAGTAATGCCCAGCTCAGCAAAATATAACCTTTTAAACAAGAGTTATTTCCCTTTACTCACCTCTGTATTCATTTCTTCTTTGGCAAACGCTTGAACAAATTCCTCTGGTCCGATCATACTTAATCGTTCCATTTCAATATGTGTTAATTGCTGTGCTAATACTAAAGGTGAAGGACAAACTTCAATAATGTCCGTCTGTTAATAAAAACAATAAAAATGTCATAAAATAGACTCATTTAATGGAGGGATGACGAGGGCAGCCTATAGCAATGATGAATGACGGCCAATCATTCTTAATGGTGTATTGCACCTTATTTCATGAAAGGATGAGAAAAGTGGCCTATAACACATATGACCAATCCCTCTTATCGGCACATTGCACCTCTTATCACGAAGGGATGAGGAGGGTAGCCTTGAACATTGGTGGCCAACCATTCTTATTGGCACATATTTCACGTCACAATACTACACACGTCACATGTTGCATGTCACAATCTTAATAATACAGTATAAGCAAATACTATATGAATCACAAAACTGGACATGATAGTAGCATATCCAGATGATGGGGGGTGGGCAAGGGAACGTCTGGACTCTTGTCTTTGTCAAGCAAAATATTTCACCAGAAATAAACTCTTAAGCATCTGCTCATTCCATTACTAAATGCTGCTTAAACAATTAAACTTGCAGTTTGAAATGAAAATGATAACTTGAAAAATAACTTACAGTTGGTACAACTTGTGCATGAGCACTCTGTAAAGCTTCTGAATTTAATTTACCCAACATTTCTTCGTACTTTGATAATCTGGCAAGCTAAAAAAAAAGAAATGAACAAACCATCAAACAAAAAATCCAAAAATACTATACACAAGGTTTAGTAACTTTGTATTGTCTGTCAATTTATAAACTGTTGGCATGTTTCAATCCAATATACACACTGTTATTTGGGCACGGATGGTTTTGAATGTATTTCTTAATGAAATACATGATCTTCATAGTTTTGAATGTATAATAAAACAAGGTTATGTGCTGGAACATTGTGTGGCAAATTATGTTCAGAACAATCCCCAGCCACCCAATGCCCTTAAACCAAGATCCTACTATAACTTTTGGAAAATCCAGGCCAGGAATAAACTGTATTAAGATTTACTAGTAATGAGCACAATAATCACATGAATCACTCAGTTTCTAATAAAAAGGGCGTTACAACTGTAGACCCTTAATCGCATGAATCATTCAGTTTCTAATTAAAATATCCTTACGACGACGGCAGACCCTTAACTGATGATCTTAGATATAACTTGAGCACAGGAAGGATTTTTAGCGGGGAAATCACATTGAAATAGTAAGATACTCGACATTTAGACACTTGATTTATCCTGCAGAACATAACCTTATTGATCTACGTAGGTTTGACCATCGTACATTCTATTTCCTTTAATGGGTGTGTGAGAATGTTTGCCGATTTCCTTGAAATTCAAATTAAATTGTGAATAGTATATTTAAAATAAATCTTCACCACTTTCGAAAGGGGAACCACTTGTCTTATCAGGAATAGAGATAGAGAGATGGAGTTTAAAAACCACTTGAGACAAACTAAGCCATTTTGGGACTAACATATGGTTCAATTTTATTTCATTAATTCTCTTGAATGTACAGGACTTCGATCAGTAGTCAGGATATTGGGGGACCCAAGGAAAACCCACGAGGTTAGACTGGCCACCCTACTCCTTGTCACGTTCAAGCAGGGAATCGAAACCATACCACTTGACTCAATGACAGACCTTATGATCTAAAGCCAAGTTCAAAACAGAACAGTTGGATGTTAAACCCTATTTCATTTCATGTCACATGTCAATCAGTGGGACCCACACTCGTTTTCAGTCAACTATCATATTCCCCTGAAAATTATCTACATCTAAATCTTTATCATTTTACAAGAGGCATAAAAAAAAAAACAGATTAAATTTCCTATAATCCAAAGAAACGGGCGTTAACAGAATTTTTGAAATTATTTTCTTTGAAATCTAATTTTTTTACAACAGACATACAAAAAATCTTTATAATCCTGAGAAAAGGGTGTTGACGCATTTTTTGAAATTAAGAAATGAAATAGTGGTTTAACCAGCTGTTCAAGCGCTAAAAAAAAATCATATTTAATTTCACAAGCTTCATTTATTTCTCTAATAACTTTAAACTTTTTTATACTTTAATAACAAATACATAAAAACAGACTTTTAATGTGGTTGAAGTTAGAAAATTGCTTTTTAGAAGGAAACGGTTGGGTATTGTAACAATGCTTTGTGTGGCATAAGAACCTACTCCTTGCCCTTTTTCGTAAGTCAACAGGGCTGGTGTCAGATCACTTTGCAAAACCAACTAACTACTTAATTACACCTCCCCCACTTCAAAAATAATTGACAGATTCAATTTTTAAAAACAAATGTTTTGTAGAAATGTAATTAAATGGGGTTTATCTACTGTTCTGCTCCTAAACTGGGCTAATGAAGCCATACTGCAGATTTGGCACAAACAGTGGCACTACAGCCCACTTTTATTTTGAATTGCAACTGTCAAGATTTCTGTTAAATGCACGCATCACTGACATTTGGGGAACCACGTAAAAACATCCATACGAATCAATCAACTAGAGTAACAAAATCAAAATTTGGCACAAAAATCGTGTGGATAGCGAATAAACTTACCTTTATGACAAGGTTATGCATCATAGCACTGACTTCTTTCCGTAATTCGGGATAAATCGCCAACATACGATGTGTGATATCTTTGAGATGTGTCTTCATACGCTCATCACGGAAATCATAAGGAAATAGTTCCGTCCATTCACTCAATAAATTGACGATATGAGGTCCAAATTTACCCAGTGATCCCTGGAAAAAAATAAAGTGAAATATGTTTAACGTCCTACTTTTCTTCACCAATAAAGACACGGATACGCGACGCACTGTACTCGCATTCTTCGTCAAATTCCAATTGCCATGGAAGCTATATATATGTTATTTGTCAAAACAATTTAAGAGTGAATCTATGGATAATGTGTGACATTGACAGTTAAGAGAGACGGGTTACTTAAGGAAACAAAACGTCCTACTCTTTTGCACCTAACATGGGCTAATGGAAGACGGGCTAGTTAGCCAGCACCTTACCCACTGAGTCACCGTGGCTACCATTATCATAACAATCTAGTACATAATATCATGTCATCTATTTTTTTATTATAATTATTCATTTTTAAAAACATGATTCATCATACGTACCTTGTCGATTCTGTCTTGAGCAAGATTCTGCTGAAATATACACACCTAATAAAAAATAAATAAAAACAAGCATTGAAACAATAAATAACATGGATGACAATCACTGGCAACATTTCAATAAGAATTCTCTTGTGGTTATCAAGCTCAATGTATTGTAAATAATATACTAATAAAAACGGGGATTAAACAAGAATTTATAATATACTTGTATGGCATTTAGACGTTGAGGTATATTATTCATAATATTACAACTTTATGAATTTTCTACTTCTTGGTTTATTATATACAATGTTTGATAAAGATACCTGTAAGATTATTGAAACATTGTATGTAATAAACCAAGAAGTAGTAAATCCATAAAGTTGTAATATTATCAAAAGTGTTCATAATCTGTTAATGTTTATAAACTTTTTTACCTATAAATGCCTTACAAACAGAATCAAAATCTAGCCTGTTTATATATAGAATTCAGAATTCGCTTAACAAGATAATTATTGTCAAATATCGATACAATAAATCTAAAAATCTCATTAATTCCTAAATTACATAAATTAATAATTGATCAAATCAGGTCAAAGATCAACACCTTTCTGGATTTAATCAAGCGACAACAACGTTAGGATGTCAATTACAACCCTGAGAGCAGACATCATCTGTCAGAAATCACCACAGACACATTCTAAATAACTAATTATATCAACAGAGAGAGAGAGAGTGAGGGAGAAATGGGGTTTAATATCCATTCGACACAAACCCGGTCATTCAGGACTAACACATGGTTCAATAATTTCAATAATTCGCTTGCGTGTAGGGTTCTTTAACAGTGGGAGAAAACCCAAGAGGATGGACAGGCAACCCTACTTCCAACATGGGAGAGGTTTGTTTTAGTTATACATAAGCTAAGCTTGTTCTCCAATCCCCTTCAGATATCCTCAATAAAAATTACAATGGTGTTTAAAATTTCAAATATGAACTTAAAGCCCTTGTTTTTTATAAATTTTGAATTTTTTTTTACCCCAAATTAAATAAGGATCAGACACATGATTTTGTAAATCCTTAAATAAATAAACAGTCAGGTTCCTAATCTCTAGTTCATTAATAGAATACAAGTAGGTGACCTCGAGAACACTTTTAACCCTTTAAATCCCTCTATTGATTTATCAATAAAAGTTAAGGAGCTGGCTAGCCCCTTGATTTAATCATTTGATCCGTTATTCTAATACAGACTAATCAATCTTGCATCACTGGTCACATCAACGAGTTTTAGTCACCTACACAATCTGCCCCATTTCAAAAATAACAATGAAAATAATCCCTCTTAATCCGACAAGTAATTAATCCTTATCTGTCATTCTGGATATCAAGGACTACTGTATCAATATTTTCACCTTCCAGTCCACTGGCATTTTAATCCCCCCTGTAGACATTATATTTCTCGATCTTTTCTCACCTTGTCAAGTAGCTTTATTGTCAAAAAATTGTTTTATTTTCAGATTTTGTTAATGGGTTTTTCAGGCAAAGACAAAATGGTTTTAACACATTTAAAAACAACATGACTTTGAGTCAAGTATTTTTAGGTTGAAGGGTCAAGTAGTTTTAGCACACAATAAATAACTTTAATTTTGTTTAACAGACTTATAGTTTTAACAAAACTAAGTTTTATGGCTTTTGATTTTTATTCAGCACACAAGAAAAATGTTTCATTTTTAAAAAAAAGAATAATTAATATTTTTAATAAATTTTACATTTTTATTCTCTCCAGAGGACTAGCCTGAAAACACATCCGCAGTGCCCAAAAAATGAACCAATGTAACTTTTCCAGAGAGCGCTATATCGGCCAGCAGTGCTTAGCGGAGATTGTCGATTGTTTTGCTTGATTAAAATATAGCTTATGTTAGTCCCATATTCTATTTGTAACATCAGACCATAAACCAGAACCGTTGGAATAAGGGAGACCCAGTATTCTATTTGCATCATCTTAAATATGCGAAAGGTCTCACGGACGAAACCCAGAACCGTTGAATTAAGGGAGACCTTAACTAAATTGTAGCTCATATGTTAGGCCCAGTATTCTATTTGTAACATCCTAAATATGCGAAACGTCTCATAGAGAAAAACACGGGAGATGTTGAAATAAGGCAGACCTTAACTAAATTATAGTTCATGTATGGTACTTTATTTCTAGCATCCTAAATATGCGACAGGTCTCATAGAATTTAGGTCGTGTTTGAATATGTCTTACCTGGCATATCTCGGCAAGTAAATTATGTGGCCGTATAAATAATCTAGAACTCAACAGGAAGGCAAATATATATGTCCTCTGAAATATAATGACAAATATAAACATACAAATAATCATGGACGCCATAGTCGGGAGATCTCCCACGTAAAACAAATATCAACAAATAAATTGTCACAATCTTTGCGTTCTCCTAGAGTTTTAACTGTTCTGATTTGGGATTCGAAGAAATGTTTTCCCATAATACTATTCATTAAATTGTTGCAATCTTTGAGCTCCCTTAGAATATTTCTGATTTGAGATCTAAAGAAAAGGGGTTTCTCACAAGACTAGCGGTACTTAAATGTGTTGCAATCCTTGCATTCTCTGAGAGTTCAATACTTCCGATTTGTGTTTTGAACAAAAAGGTTCTGAAACACTACTTTTAAAATCTTGCAATATTTGCATTCACGTAGACTTCTCTTTTGAGTAAAAGGGTTTTACTCTAATTAACCAAATTTTGAAGATGTAGCTGTTTAAATAATCACAAAGTTTGCAATGTGAATCTTCCAAACTAAATGGGAAGTGATATCAGGTGTTCTATAAAAAAAAAGCATACCCTTCCCAGTGTACAACACTCAGCATCATTAGTTTTTTTGTATCGAAATGGAGAAATACGAAAGTCTAAATTAAAATTGTTCGTTATGGGATCTTTTAACATGAGAAGTAGTATTATGTGTAATAGACAGAGTTAGCATACTCTGGCCTGTGCATGATACACAGAGAAACATTATATACAAACAAAAATTTATAAACTATGTGAACTCTTTAATCCAACAAGAACAGAAAAATATTCAAAATATATTAAACAGAAAAGGATTTTATGTAGAAATGAAGTGTTTTATCTTCATAACGCTCAGGGTTTTAATGTTTCATATATGTTAAAATTGTACTTACGTCTGGATAATAATCCGAAGTGGGTACGATATGCTGTATTAACGCCTCCAGAGAACCAGACGATAGATTTCCATCTTGAAATATCAGGGTCTGTAAAGATCGAGCCAAAAATAATTTAACGTCATATTCCACGTCAATATCGACATCCATGATGCTACGTTTTAAAGGTTTCTTCATTTTCATTTTGAAAATTTCAACAAAAAAAATTGACACACAATCCTAAAATCTCCTACTAATGTTCGTAAAAGTCTTGATGTTTGTTGAGAATTATTTGCAAAGAAAACTAATGTTTCTGCAAGCACACAAGTCTTAAATAAATCTCCAGAAAAATTGAAACAAAAATCCAAAGTCTGTCATGGAGTATTTGCCGGAAAACACTTGTTTTTAATTAAACGTAGCCGGATTTCTGTCCATATTTTGTAAGTTGTGTGGATCCTATTAGAACCTTCTCCACGATTGACTGAGTGTCAACTGTTGTTCAGTGGTTGAGTTCCCAGTATTTATACAATCAAGTTAAGGGGATTAATGTTCAGAATCACACAGCCTTTGTTGTCTTGTTAGTGGCAATAAGGCACTAATTATCTCTTAAACACCCTCAATGACTTGAAGATCAATAACAAGCTAGCAGTCATCCACGACATTTAGAATCATCACTAGTTGTCAATATTGTTCACAGTTAATAAATTGTTTTCAACTTCTTTGAAAACTGGAATCAGAATCAAGGTAGCAATCATCTGATATTTTTCTAAAAACTGGAATTCGGCTAAAATTTTCTGACTTGATCATTTGAATTCGGAAATAGTCATTTATCTTCTCAAAATTAAAATGTATTTAAGATTGTTTCAACGCTTGCAATAACTTCACTTAAATTGAACTACTTTAAAAATTGTTTCCGCTTTTATCCAGAAATTGTAGCATTGAGAACTAAAAGACAACACGTCGTTATTCACATACTTTCCAAAACTAATGACCGAGCGGAGAAAGTTTCCCAGAACAAAACCATCGAAAAGATTTACCCGTGGTCAATAATTGTTTCCATAAAGGGAACAGTAACACGATCTTGTCAACATGGACTGCGGCCAAGTCTCATACTTATGTCAATGGTAGCCATATTAGCGACTTCCAGGGGACATACATCGAAAGCCGCGATTCAACATCGAAGTAAGATTTTTGTTGGTAAATTTGATATTTGCGGACTTCCCATACAGTTGGTCATTATCAGAACCAAACACCCCTGGATCAACGTTTGGTCTAACCTCAAAACATTCTTGAAACTTTTCCAAAGCAAACAGAAGGTTTTGTCAAATAAACAAAATTTAACTAAAATTCTCGCTATTCTTGCCATTTTAGGGTTGAATTGGTCGATAGGGACAGCTTATTTCCCGAATCTGGCAACAGTTTCGGTACAACAACAATGAACACATTCATTCATCAATACTGCAAATTATTGAAGCCAGGCAGGTGAGACAAATGACAGATTTCTCCAAATTTTAAACATTTTTCTTCACAACACAACGGATTCTACGCCAATTTTCTAAATCTCAAACAAGACCATTAGATTTTACTTAAAAGACAGATAATTCCTGACAAGGATGGGACATTTAGGAAAATATCACTAGTTAGAAATAAGGAATCAAAAAAGAATTCATAAAGTTTCTTTGCAATAAAATGAAATGAAATGAAATTAGGTTTACTGCCCTACTTTTTTGCATTGATTTTCTTTTCGATAAATTTGGTTTGTATTTTGAATTGTAAATTTTGGATAGGAAAAAGTAAGAAATAATAAATTCATCAACATTCAAAACAGCAGGAGCTCTATTCATAGGATTTACTTGAAATGGCGCTATGAAGCAAGATTTTATGGCAATATGACAAAATATTTCTCCACATTAACACATAAGATATAATCATTGTACTTAGGCCATAGAAATTTGTATTTTTAGTTTTTCAGGAACATCTATCATAAATTTTGTTCCTTATTTCTTCAGAGAAAAAACATATTTAAAAAATACTTGGTTGCTCTAATTCTCAAAAGACATTGTTCATGCAACTCTCGGTGGTTATTTATAATTCATAAGCCTCGAAGAATTAGAATATAAATTTGGTGTGGCCTCAATGCTTCATTTGGGCTATGCTATAATGAATGAAGTTCCTTATCTTCATGGCATAATAAAAATAAAAGACATTCATTGATAACCATGGCGATATAAATCAGGATAGATAAAAGAAGCCACTTGTTTTGGTGCCAACTGCCTAGTAAAAGCAGTCAAGGTTGTAAGCCAGGTCTACAACAGTCACCTGTGTGATAAAACATTATGCCTTGTAAATATCAAACACCGTTCTTACCTCCTCAGACAGTATCTTCAAAATCTTAATCAAAATTTAATGATAAAATCCAAAAATAATTTATCGTAAATTTATTTAGTGGCAACATATACTTATTACTAAAGTATATCAAAGTTTTAATTTGTGCATATTTATGGAAAAATGGAAAGATGTATTAGAAATAATTTATAACCCAAAATAATATATCTTAACATTTATTATAGGTTTTTAACTATGACTGGAAATGGGTTCATAGTTTGTTTTTATCATAATTTCAAATTTGATTTAAAAAAATACTTTTTATCATAATTTTAAAATTCTATTTTAAAAAAAAATGCTTTTAAAAAAAAAAACCTTTTATATTTGAAGAAATACATTTTATCATAATTTTAAAATTTCATTTAAAAAAAAAAAACAACTTTTATCATAATTTTGATATCTTAAAAAAAAAAAAACCCTACTTTTATATTTAAATATTTAGAATTGTTTCTGATTCAGTTCGTTATGAGATTTCTACAAAGAAGTCTATAAATTGTTATTAAGCGTCTATAACTTAATCCTTCTCATACTAATCCTAAACACATCGGAAGCGCATTTATTCCCTAATCAGTATCAGTAGGGATATTCCTAGATCTGAGATATTCCTAACTAAAATAAACCTAAACAGCTTATATACGCAACTAATACTTAATTCCTTCTTTCATTTACAGGCAGGCAATATGACAATATTTAAACAGCCACAAAGTTACTTAAAATGATTTTAATGCACAAAATAAAATGCTTGATTACGTAATTTCATGTTTCATTTTAAATTAAAATTAGCCCTTTGTTTATTATTTTGTTCCCAGAAGGACGGTCTAAAAGAAAGGTGGTCATTATATTGACAAAATTAAAGTTTTCTTTTGAACTGGTGTTAAATAAATAAATACAAACAGACATTCAAGATTATCCAGTTACTAATAAACTAGCAAAAGAACAGATGGACATTGTGATCAAGATTATCCAGTACCTAATAAACTTATACAGAGCAACATTGTTTGAACTTCATAATAGAACCATTGTACCCCATAGATCAAAGGTAATTAATCAAACCCTTCCTCAGTACTTGTTATTTTATTTCATAATCCACCATAAGGTTAAATTAAATTATTAATCCTGTTTCAATCTGTCTAGTTTATTAATCTTTAAGCTGTTAATCTGTTAATCAGTAAACGAAAAGTGTAATGGTGCATTTGAGATCTAAGATAATCGTTTTGAAAACTAATCAAGACTACAATAATTCATTCCCTTGATTTGATATTTTATGTTTAATTCTTGTAGTTGGGAGCCACAGTGGCTAGGGGGGTAGGATGCTGGCTTGCTAGCATGGAGGTTCTGTGTTCATTCCCTGCACTAGCCAGGAAAGTTCAGCGTGATTTTCCTGCGTGAATTTTGCCTGTCAGAGAGACTGACTGACATTCTGACAAGGACAGTTCTCTAGTCATTCGGTTGATATGAAAAATTGAGATCCTGTTTATACATTGACATGCACGTAAAAGATCCCTTAGCAGTTGGAATTTGATATAGGAGAAGGTCATAGTGCCGCTGCCTGGGCAAAATTTCCCTAATAGCACACTGTATGACGATTGCCTGTCTTCATTAGCCCAGTCGGTGCTGTGTGCTATGAAGGAAATTTTGCCTGGACAGTGGCAGTTTACCCTTAAATCAAATTCAAAGTGTCAAGGGATCTTTTAGGTGCACGCCAGGACCTTGACCCTGCACCACTGACACACAATAACCATCAACAGATGAACTTTCGAACCTGCAACTTCCAGGTTAGTGAACCAGCATCTTACTCATCTTAAAAGAAGTTGAATACATAATACTTACATCAATATCTTCTAGGTGATCTAGGTGGCGATCGTAGCCGTTACCAGCTAGATCAAACATCTGAGATAAACTCAACATTTGAGGGCCAACGCTCTTCTGAAAAAATAAATAAAAAAATACATTAAACAAACAGGTTATAGTTGTATAAATATATGAGAGGTGGCATTAGGTGTTCTGGATTGAATATGACTGCCCTCTTCCATGATATCTGTAATTAGAGCTATAGGTGAAACACTATCATCAAGTACAGCTCCATCTAGGGCAGTCTGATGGTAACCATCCAGAGTCCTCGTGTTGCGGTCATGAGCGATTACTAGACCCTGTATATAGGAACAAGAACATCCCAGTTGCGCTCATAAACGGAGAACAGAGAAGAGAATCCAAGCAGCTACTAGA
This sequence comes from Patella caerulea, assembly GCA_036850965.1. Lineage (NCBI taxonomy): Eukaryota > Metazoa > Mollusca > Gastropoda > Patellidae > Patella > Patella caerulea. Next base: position 30,158,797 of record JAZGQO010000015.1, on the reverse strand, counting down.
CCCTGTTTATATTACTGAGAACATCACAAGAGTTGCGCTCATGAATGGAGAACAGAAAAGAGAACTCAAACTGCGACTAGATCCAATACGAGGAAACTTCATCTTCTGACACAGGGTTGGTCCGAGTCGCGAGGATCGCAACCATTGCTCCAGAAGTAGAAATCTTTGATTTCCTGTAGTTGCTATTGATCTTGTTCTTAGTTGTCATTTGACCAATGCAGCAGCTGTGGTTATTACAGTGCAGTATAATAATATACTGATCATCAATGTCCTAATGATGATTCCATCCATCCTCTATAAGTTCTGTCATTCCTGGAAGTGATCTACAAATGCCGAACAAAATTTCCTATAACTGCTCTATTAACCAATACCACCTCTTGCCAGAGATAACCGTGAATATGATGTGTTTCTCTCAACTGTGAAACCATCAAATGAAGAAAAATTCTCAACTTTTCGAAACAAATCCGAACTTATTATTATTAAAACTCCATACAAAACTCTTGAAACAAAATTATAATTACAATATATTATGATCTAATAAGCCATAAAGAGAAAACCCGATGATGAATATCGTCAAGGAAGGGAAGGCCACGATTAACAAACAAAACATACCATCCACAATGCAAATGGCTTCATCTTGTATCGGCTATAAACTTTCCCTCGAAAATTTAAAATCCAACTGATTTGAGTGTACAAGAAGTCAAGCTCTTATAAGAAACGATAAGCTACGGAAGTTTTCGAGGTCACACGAATCTGAGTTGTAAGCTATTCATATATGGTTTTCCTGTAGCGTGTTACACCCACTCGAATATCGTTGAATCTTGTGACCAGAAATAATGACATAATTGTTACGTAACGTGAATTTCTGGAAAAATTAACAATGAAATGAAATAATTCCATGACTTGCATGAATTTACATTAATGAGAATTTACCACTGCAGCATCCTTTTTCTTGCTGTTTACAGTGCTTGAATTACAGAAGGAGAAAGAAAAGGTGATTAATGTCCCAATCAACTTAAAATGGGTCATTTTGGGACTAACATATGGTTATATTTCATTTCAATAATTCATTTGTGCAAGGTTGAGAAGGCGCCCCTATCTCCATGCCACATACGCTCACACAAACCACAGCCGCAAGCCAGAGGTGACCGGCCAGTTAGAGGTCGAAGCGCGGCACTCTAGACCGCTAGGCCATCCCAACCCCCCGTTATGATGCAAAGCGCACACTCTAACCATTCAGCCATCCCACTCCCAACTTGAATTACAATTTATTATTATTTTTGATAGGTCCGATTGACAATACACAATTCTTCTCTCAGCAGAAATTGTCATAAACTCCCTAAACATAAGTATGTATTATAACACTTAATACGGATAGAAAAACATGCCACAGTCTTACATTAAGCTGGGTCCGGATCCGTGCCATTTAGATTTGTATTATCGCAACAAGCAAACAATATAATATTAAACCGAAGAGCAGATTCATAAAGCGGAGTTGAGGATACATTGTGTCATTATGAGTATATCAAAAATAAGATGTCCAGTTTGATATAAGAGGGGGTCACGGTGGCTAAATGGATAAGGCGCTGGTTCGCTAGCCTGGAGGTTGTGTGTTCGATCCCTGCATTGGCCGAGAAAGTTCATCTCAATTTTCCGGTGTGATTTCCCCTTGTCAGTGATGCAGAAGGAGGGCCTTACAAGGATAGCTGCCTAGTCATTTTGATGGGACGAAAAGTCGAAGTCACGTGTACACGTGTGCATGTAAAAGATCCCTTGGCAGTTGGAATTCGATATAAGAGTAGGCCGTAGCACCGCTGCCCGGGCCAAATTTCCCTCATAGCACACTGTATGGCGTCTGCCCATCTTCCATTCGCCCAGGTTCGGTGCAAAAGAGTAGTACGTTAAACCCCATTTCATTTCATTTCATTTGGTATAAGAGGGTTGGATACTACCAAAGCAGTAATCTTAACAAAAGATTTTAAATTTCAAAATATTAAAAACATCGATTATAATGAATGCATTGACAAGAAAAATTACGTATTAGGAAATTAACGCAAAATTTTAAAAAATTTGAACGGTTATATTTGTGTCGTTATGTTGTAATATTTCCCCGGTACTTCAGATCGTTAAAAAAACAGGAAGTATTAATAGAAATAGCCGTCACATGTCTCCACTTTCAATACCCACAATTACCAACATTTCAAAAACCCACTCAGATCTATTGAGGATGTTTTTCGTCACTTAATTTGTCGATTACCCATATCAGATTTCCCCGTCTTGTATTATAGAATAAACTAAATATAGTCCGTCGAGTATTACTATTTTAAAAAGGTTTCACACTAAGTGTAGTGTGCATACCATTTGCGTATCAGAGGCTCAGGTTTCCATATATTATAGTCAGTCTCCGCAGAAATTTTGAGTATTACTATTTTTATAAGTGTGGCGTGAAAACCATTTGCGTATCTAGAGGCTCAGATTTCCAAATATTACGTCTTTTATTGGATCAATCTAAATAGTGTCAATCTCCGCAGAAATTTTTAGGGGAAAAGTTTTGTCGTAAGTGGTGTTGACATTGTTTGCGTATATCCGAAACTCAAATTTCTATATATTGCGTCTTTTATTAGACCAATCTAAATATAGTTTGTCCACACAGAAATTTCTAGTATATAGTTTAGGGGAAAATTTTTAAAGTTGCGTTAACATTGTATGCATACATCGGAAACTCAAATTTCCATATATTACATCTTTTACTAGACCGATCTAAATATAGTCAGTTATCGCAGAAATTTTTAGCATTAATTTTTGAAAAAAAGAGTTCTAATTTCGAACGAAGTGTTGGTGAGAATATCAATTGAATGTATTGAAGAGATAGATTTCCAGATATTACATCTTTTATAAGATGTATATATTAGTATATTACTTTACAAGAGATCTAGATACGTGTATCAGAAATAAAAATTTTTCATATACTGCATCATTTATTATAATAATGTACAGATGGTTTTCGAAAATTTCTTGGGGATACCACGCTGAAGAATCCTTGGTCAACACTGCAGCTGTCAGAATCAAAACAATACAGAACATTAATTATATCTCTATCATGTTATGCACCATTGCTTCATTATTGATGTGTACATGAAAGACCCCTTGATAATTGCAATTTGATGTAATAATAGGTTGGAATGCTGCTGTTCGGGTAAAATTTTCAGCATTGCCCTTGTCAATGCAGAACAGTAGGACTTTAAACCCCATTTCATTTCATCCAAGTCCATCCAGTATTGTTATTGTTATAATAACAGCCTACATTAATACAAACTGTTCATGGCATAGATTCTAGGCTCGGTGCCAGATTTTGACTTTATATAAGAATACTTGAGTTATTATTTTTGGCACCAAACAAATGAATTATCCCTCCCACGTAATTAGGCATGGAATTAGTGTCAGACAAGACATCAAAAAACAACAGAACCATTGAGAAGAAAAGCAAGTTACACAAAGATAGTAGGAACCAGATTACAGACAATATCTTAAAACTTATTCATATATGGTTATCATTTACTATATCTTTCATTGACGCCAAAACTTAGTCAAATTTATTATTTAAACAGAATCCATTTTAAAATGTGCCCAAACTTGGTTGTCATTTTACAGTATCTTTAATCCATATGAAGACTTCCTCAAATTCATTTTTTAACAATCAGCCAGACACCAGTTGTTTACAATGGGAGGAAACCAGAGGACCCAGAGGAAACCCACGAGATTACACAGGCAATGAAATACAGATAGACAGTAGTTTTTGCACAGAAATTACAAAATTTGTTTAAAATGTAATAATATCCTGTCCACGTCCTTATATCTTTCTATGTTTTCAGAATGTTCAAATTTTTTCTCGTGGGTTTTCTCTGGATCCTCTGGTTTCCTCTCACTGCTAAAGACCCCTACGCGCAAGAAAATTATTGAAATAAATATTGAATCATATGTTAGTTCCGAAATGACTTAGTGTCAGGTGAACTTTAATCTTTCTCTCTTTCCCCTCTCTAATTTTTTTTATAAATATAACACTGTCAACAATATACACTTGACAAGATTACGTACTTCCTGGCCAATCTGTCGAGATCAAAGAAAAACTTGAACAATTCAAGTACATAACAAACATGATCTAATCGAACAATTTGTTTATAATATCTACACACGACATTTTCTTTTTATCCTCTTACCTCAGTTGGCATATTTCCTTGTAGCAACCAACAAATGTTTGTTTCTCCGTGGCATGAAGTTCTGCCAATATTGACACGACCCTACATTAATTACATACAGGGAGAAAGACTTGAAGTTATTGCGAGGCCCAATCGACCACCCAGGTCTCGTTAAACAAACACATAGTGAGTTCCTTTAAACACTGACATTGTCTCGTTACTAAATAAAGACTTGAAATACTCCCCCAATTACACAATATAATTTCCACTGGTTTATTCAATACCCACCATGTGGCGTGATCCCAAAAACATGAAGAATTCATCCAACTCAGATATTGATTGACAACAGAGAGAGAGAGAGAGAGAGAGAGAGGAGAGAGAGAGAGAGGGAGGGTTAAACATTCATTTGGCATAAACTTGATCATATTAGCACTAAGAAATGGTAAATTTTATTCAGTATTTCTTTTGATCGTAGAATATTTGGTATCAGTACAAACAAAACCTAAAATCTAGTAAAATTACGAATGATGAACAATGTAATGGGTAATCTAGTAAAATTATGAATGACCAACGAAATCTTAAATCTAGTAAAATTAATTAGTAATGACCAACGAAAGCTCAAATCTAGTGAAATAATGAATGACCAACAACAATCTAAAATCTAGCAAAACCAAGAATGACCAAAAACCTAACATATAGTAAAATTATGAATGACCAACAATGCAACAAAACCTAAAATCTAGTAAAATTATGAATGACCAACAAAACAACAAAATCTCAAATATAGTAAAATCATGAATGACCTAAAGTATATAAAATTATGAATGACCAACAATAGTAAAATATAACTGTGGTGATTCCGGTATTAACCTGATCTAGTGGATTTATTTATCTAGAGATTAAGATACTCTCCAGACAGATGTCAGACAGGTATTCCTGGAATTTCCTCCTGTTCAAGAATGACACTTATTTACTATATCTACCATTGAATGAAGTCAAGTATTTGATGGACAGACAGCTAGTTCATTGACCTTCCCAGTTAGAGAGAGAGAGGAGAGAGAGGGGAATGTGGTTTAATATACAAAGTAGTTCATTTCGGGCCTAACATATGGTTTAATCTTGTTTCAATAATTCGTCAATGAGTTCACTGGACCTCGGTTTTTAGTCCCATCCAAACAACTAGACATATGTCCTTGTCAGGCCCTCCATCCTGCAAGACTGACAAAGGAAAACCAAATGAATTTTCTCAGCTAACACCGGGATCGAACCCACAACCTCCAAACTAGCAAACCAGTGTATTACCCACTTAGCCACAGTGGCACCCTGGTTCTGAGTTCACAAAGCATTCTCAACTTAAGTTAAGAATTTATTCAAAATTGTTCACCTTTTTTTTAACTAAAACATAGCCCATTATTCTAATTTTGTTGGTTATATGTATCAAATACATCAATAAGAAACTATGCTCAAAGTTTTGTGTTTCTGGATCAAAGATATTTCTCATAAACAGAGATTGAAAGTTTAGTAAATTCTTAACTTAAGCCTGAGAATGTTTTGTGAACTCAGGGCCTGGTTCTTATGTTCGAGTAATGCTAAATACCTTCAGGTAGTAGGATCAGAGTTGTCTGTGTATTTTATGATTACATTTATTTCTTTAAGAACAAGTTTCTAGGTCTAATTTGTTTACTTTACTCCCCGAGTTACTGTTTCTGTTACTTTAATCAGCTGTTTCTGATTTAAACAGACCACAATTAAAAATATGACAGGTGGTCTTTCACCTGATTTCATGATACACAGGTAAGTCATTAGGATTCTGGTATTTACGTGTTTACAGAATTTAGGATAAATCTCCTAAAAATACATCAAATAATTTGAGAGAGAGAAATGGTGTTTAACATCCACTTGACACAAGTTAGGTCATTTTGGGACTAACATATGGTTTAATTTTATTTCAACAGTGGGAGGAAACTGGGGGATCCGAAGAAAACCCACGAGGTTGAACAAGCGACCCTACTTGTTGTCATGTACAAGCGAAGAATCAAAACCATGCCAGTTGACTAAATGACAGATCTTGTGACACAATGCAAGGGATTATAACATGAATGAAATCATGATGTATTAGACTGTACAGAGTTTGTTTTTAATAACCCACCCAATGAGTCTCTAAACATTGGCAAATGATTTATTCAGAATTTGTTTAAACATACATTATGCAAGCGCTAAATCTGTCTAATGTAGGTCTTTCCTGCGACCTGAATATAAACTATTACTTAAAGTTACATTATGGGAGATAAGATAAAGAGATGGCAGTTCTCACTATAATAGTTAAAAACTAGATAGTATAAAGATAATTTGCTGAAAATTTCAGTCAAATTGATTCACTATTAGCAGAGAAAAAAGCGTTTGAAATATTCACATAGCCACGGTCAATATTACTCAAATCATTAATATAAACCGCATAGTCTCGAGTATCCACTTGATTGATTTAATCATCAACGGCCATTAAGCGGCATATAAGAATTTAATCCGCCAACATCGAAGGCTAGCCTTGACATAAAGAGTTTATTATGGTCTGGATATGTTAATTAATGTCGAATTGATTATTTAGATAACATCTCAGGCTTAAAGAAAGACCTGTAATAAGCAGATTTTGCTCTTGCATAAAGCTATTTTAAATATGAAAAGACCTCAATTCAACTCTCAATGCCATCTTACGTGTTGGATTGTCACTGAATTTGAATACTATTAGCTGCTCAACACCCATTGATGATTAAATCAGAAAATCAATCACTAATATCGTGGTTCAGGGTGGATCAATTTGACTGAAATTTTCAGCAAATTCCCTTTACATTATCTTTTTTGTAACTTTTATAGAGAGAACTGCCAGCTCCTTATCTAATCTTGTATAATCTATTTTTAACACATTACTATTTTAGATAACTTTAAATAACTTACTTCTTCACTAATAGGACACATATTTCATTAAAGTTCTTGACGACATCTATATTCCAACTAAATTTTTTAAAACTTGAACCAAAATTTATATTCAAGCCGAAATTGCAATAAATACAAGATCATAATGAGACCATTTATAGAACCGAAGACATCAAAGAGGAAAAATGAATCCATTTTCAAAGACAAAATAATCAAGTTAATTAGGGGATTAAAGAGTTTTATAATATGAAGAAACCATGTATTATAATTAAAATCACTTCCTATACTAATATAACTATCTACCATTGAATTATACTGAGAGCCATTTCCATGTAATACCATTAGCAAACTACAAAATTGTTGAATAAGCAATATCATGAAAGTATAAAAGTTTTATAACTATATTATGAGAAACCATGAATTATAAATAGAGAGTCTGGATAAATAAATAATTAATGTCTTCCTTTCTTATCAAGGAAAAAATACATATATTAGTCAATTTGAGGGATTTTGAATTTGCCAACTATACAGTATAGTGAAAGTCGAATGTCTAAAGAAAGTTTAAAAATGATATATTGTGAAAATATGTTTTTTTAATTAAATCGCCTATCGGAATAAAAAATAATTAATGCCTACCATTTTCAATATAAAATTGCATATTAAGATCTTACCAGAATCAAGTCCAGATACATGTAGAGCTTCATTTAAAGAATATCTTTACTTAAAGAAAGACAAGTTTCCCTGTGTTGACTCTTAATTAATTCTAGGGCGATGACCATCGTTTTAACAATACTAGAATTCTATGGTGATGACCCTCGTTTTCAACAATACTAGAAATTATCTCTAAGTGAACAATTGTTGGTATTTATCTAGGATTTGTTTGGAGACACGGAGGGAGGAGTGTGATCATTAAAACAATCAACACAGATAACGATATACGTCTGATTAATATGCAGGAACATTTAAACGGCAGATATTGTATAAGCCAGACCAATTTAAATTTTAGATCTTCGGTTTCTTGTCCATTAAATAACCCACTGAATTCTTGTTTTTGGTTAAAAATAAAAAACTTAACTATTTGAAACTAAAGCTTTTGAGATGTACCCTTTTGTTTATAAATGAGTTTTTTACCTGGGGAAATCAAAGGCAGAATTTTTAATATGTCTGTTCCCGAGGAACAGAAATTCAAATTGTTGTGTCCTTACTGTCGTTACACCCGAGGACAATTAATATGTTAATTAAATGATAAGCGTGGTCACACTGGTCATTAGTGTCTACAGAATGATAATCTTGTCTAGAGTATCAAGTTCACAAGAATCTCTCCCTACTAATAATCTACAATTTATTTAGATGAACAAAGCCATTTTAATTCTGATATAAAACATCTGTGAATATATAATCAAAATTTTCATCAAAACTCTTCACTTCTGATTAGAGCAACTGGACGACAAAATTTCTCCCTGTACAATATTTTTTAATATTTTATTAATTAATTAGACAACCCATTTAGTTTTGCAACAAACTAGTCATCTAAAAGTCCCTCCTAAACTACATTTAATTTTTCAGGGGTTGGATGACAGAATGGTTGCGCATGTGTGCGCTGTGTTTTAAGGTCTGCCTTTCAGTCAAGGTCTGTCTTTTGATTCCAAGGTTGTACATGACCTCGTGGGTTTCATCCGGGTTCTCCCACTATTAAAGACCCTAAAAATTGAAATAAAATTGAACCATGTGTTAGTCCCGAAATGACCTAGTGGTGGTTACTTTTTCTAAAGGAATACTAACATTGTTACTTTAAACCATGTTTATAGTTAAAGCATGAGATTTACATTAACTAAATGAGAGAGAGAATATATCGACTAGAGACACGCTGAATAATTAATTCATCAATTGTCCTAAATGTAATTTACAATTATCACTAAAGAGAAGTGAAACGAGATTGAATTAGTCCGATTTTCGCAGTAAATAAATCGTTAATGGCACATTATTGTCAACTAAATGACTTGTGTCCTATTAGCTGTATTCATTTTAAAGTGACCGGAGCATGATTTACATTTTTCGGAGAATATCATATTTCTCATGGATTTATGCATGACAACTTGTGTTCGTATATTAGCGGCATCCATTTTCAAATGATGGAGGTCACAGTGGTATGGTGGGTAAGATGCTGACCTGCTAGCCTGGAGGTCGGTTATTTGATCCCTGCATCAGCCGAGAAAGTTCATTCACATTTTCTGGCGTTGTTCTCCTTTGTCAGTAATGTAGTCGTTTGGATGGGATGAAAACCAAGGTGCGCACATAAAAGATCCCTTGACAGTTGGAATTTCATATAAGAGTAGGCTGTAGTGCCGCTGTCCGGGCAAAATTTCCCTCATAGCACACTGTATGACAAATGCCCGTCTTCCATTACCCCAGTCGGTCAGAGAAGAACATTATATACTAAATAAAGTTTTCCAATTTTGTATTAGAGAAATGTCGAGTACTTGCACATATTTTCAAAGATTCTAACAAGAATAATATATTTGATGGTAATTTTGACGAGAAAAGGAGAGCGGTTAAGCATAATATTCTCTCAGACAAAATTTAACCAAGACTGTAATTTGGCGAAGATGGTAATTCTGACAAAAAGGAGAGAAGTTAAGCATAATATTCTCTCAGCCAGGAATCTAACCAGCCAACCAAGACCGTAATTTGGCCAAGACGGTAATATGGACAAGACGGTAATATGGACAAGATGGTAATATGGACAAGATGGTAATTTGACTGTCGATTCTTTGTGCTGCATAAATACATGAATATAAAAAAGAAAGCATCTCTTTGATAACAGTCTAAGCGGCATATCTCCTTTCGGTTCAAAGTTTCTAGAATTATGATATTTCGGAGATCAGAGAATATGGAATGTGGACATCCGGTACCAGAAGCAAGCCTGTGTATTCACATGAAAAAGAACAGCTTTCATTATTAACGAAATACAAGTCATCTTTGTGCTTCTATTTATCGGTGGGAGTAATCTGATCCATGCCTACAGAAGTTTTGTGGTGGTTGTAAAAACAAAATAAAACACATCTTTACAAATTCGAATGGCAGCAAACACATGTAAGAAAAATAATGTTTCTCCATTTGTATCGGAGGAGAATATACACACACATTTGAAAGTTTTGTGTTTAGCCATAAAAACATAAATTCTATTTTGTGACGTTTCTCCGTACCCCAATAATAATAATGATTGACATATCATTTAAACTTCTGAAAAAATACACAAGATATCTCAAATTGCCGTAACTAAGTTATTTTCCAAATGACTGACCAAAATTTCATCGAAAAAAACTCTTTGATATAGGCTATTTCATTTTAAATACTTTTCATGAAAGGTAAAAATTGAAAAGATTTAATTGTTAAAGGACCTGTCCCAGTAGATATTAGTAAATAATTCAGAATAGAATATTCGTCTAACACTGATCCTGTAGGGCCTGCAACTACACTGTGCGCCATAGAAAACGCATCACTTTTTCGTATAACAAAATGATCCTGTAAACATATCTTATTTATTTTGCTTCTTATTGTGAAAAGTATTCAAATGGGAAGACATCAATAACAACACATTTGTACACTTATGGATGTTTAATCTGTAATCAACGGTACAAAGTCAGAGGGGTCAAAACCAAAAGTACGACAAAGATGGTTAATTGTGCTGCACAGTGTGCGTAAGAGCCAGTAGAGGACACACACGCTACTGACAATTAACCATCTTTGTCGTACTTTTGGTTTTGACCCCTCTGACTTTGTACCGCTGGCGTTCAGTATATATGCAGCTCTGTGATACAGGGCCAATTATCCAGTAGGGCCTACACCTATATGAAGCTCTGAGATACAGAGCAATTATCCATGTATGAAAGTCTGTGAGATTAAACCCTGGTTTGGTTTCAGATTCCTGATTTAATAAATAGTATTAGACAAACTTGTGAAAATATCGGAAGCTCTGGAACACTGAATAATTTTGAGTCAATAATTGGATACAAACTTTATCCTTGTCCAGTGCAACTATCTGAAAATCTGGGATGCTTTTTCTCTTGGAAATACAAACTTCCAATTTCCATATGAGGTTGTCTAAAAGTCTAAAACACCCTTTTTTCAGAGTCCTATGAAATATGGGTCATCTCCCTTTAAAGTAAAATCCAAGCCTACAGCTGCACATCAAATTACATGTAGTAACATTTAAATTTCAATCCCCAGGTGATACATTCTAACATGTTTTTCGACGAAGTTTATGTAATAAACGATTGAACTTAACACACTCAACTAATTCATCTGCAACTTCGATTTTCTGTTCTTTAAAAGGTATTCAGAGAAATCATTGTACGCTTAATGAAACATTACAGTTAATAAACCTAGTGAAGCTGTCTGTATAATAAAATCATGGTTTCTGAATTTGTTTTTCTCATTAGCAAGGTTTTTGAGAAGGTAATAAACATGTATGTGTGTTAATGGTCTGTAAATGAAACAATTAATTAAAGCAGGTGCATTTTAAACTGTGTTTACATCTGTTCATCTAGTCCTCATTTTACATTACACAATTTTACAGATTCAAACTCTCATAGCTTCCAATTTGTACCGGTTTCTCTGCGGCGCCAGTGAATTATTGAAAAACAATTATGTTAGCTCAAAATGTTAAGTATTTTTCAAGTGTACACGTATTTTAAATCCCATTTCCTTCTTGACCAACACTGGGATCGAACCCAGGACCTCAAGGGCCTTAGAAAGCCAGTGCAATTATCACTGAGTCACTTTTCACTGGAAGATCACATAAATCTTTTACTTTCCTTTCTAAATTTATCATCAAAGATAGATTATGTAAGACAATAGTATAAACAATCCTGATTATCAAGTACCATTTTTGCAATAAGAAACGCAGTCTTGAATGTCAAGCACCATTGCTGCGATAGTCTTGATATCAAGTACAAATATCGCGATAGTCTTGATTGTTAAGTACAACTATCGAGATTGTCTTGATTGTCAAGTACAAATATCACGATAATCTTGATTATCAAGTACAACTATCGTGATAGTCTTGATTGTCAAGTACCATTGCTGTGATAGTCTTGATTGTCAAGTACCATTGCTGTGATAGTCGCGATTGTCAAGTACCATTGCTGTGATAGTCGCGATTGCCAAGTACCACTGTTAATATAGTAATGATTGTCAAGTACCACTATCCAGATAGTCTTGATTGTCACATATTACTATCACGATAGTACCATTGCAGAGATAGTTTTCATTGTCAAGTACTAATGCTGTGATGATAGTCTTGATTTTATATTTTAAAGAAGATATGGCAGACATTATCTTTCCCCACACAATTTTTCTGCAACGATGTTCTAGAGAGTTGATTATAGGCTTACCATGTGAATAAATGTCTAAATCATAATCTATAAAAGATTTGAGGCAGAAAAAGATCTTCAATAGGATGATTGTTAATTAAGCTTAGGCCCTACCATTAAAATTTTAATTAATAGTTACAGGAGATTAAATTCTCCTGAAAGAGATTTACACATAATCATAACATGATCTCCATTCGTGTACATAACACTTCATATTGGCTTATCTAATATTACTTAGTACCATAATGTCCTTGACATAAACAGGATACAGACTACCAATTAAAAGGACATCTTTCCTGTGAGAGAGGAAAGACCTACTTGATAAGCCGGGACCACAAATTAACAAGAGGTTGTTAAATCTATCAATCAGTTCTTTATTAATTACTGAATGAAACTCACAATCGTTTCACACGAATAAAACCTGTCTCCAAAATATTGTTGTTCATGACATGCTCTCACAAAATTACATATTCCTTTTCAAAGATGTTTCCTTGTTTTTCTAGAAATCAGGATATTTTGATAAAGTTAACAATCTCTCTTTCCAACATGATTACCCTAGACAAAATCTGAAATACGTTATCACAAATATTTTCAATTTCAATTTACAAATTGTGAAGGACTCCTTGCTTCCACCACGCTTCTGTGATCCCAGTCAGCTTTAATAAGTAATTCCTCTTGTGTTTTTCAATATGTCACCAAAAAATCAGAAAACATTACACCAACAAAAACATTTTCTCAGAAACAAAATCCACAATTAATACTCATCCGATTTTTGAAAACTTACAGGCAAATGGGAGATTCTTATGTAATTTCTTATGTAATTAATCAATGAAGGTAACCAAAATTACATTGAAAAGTACAATAACTTTTACGACTCAATTCCTAGGAAATAAACTCAATAACTATTATCCATGCCATTCCTTGAAAAATCAAATAACATTTACTACTCAATTCCTATTATTCAAACCATTTCTGAAAACAAAGTCATAGTGTAGCCTATTGCCAAGTGGGACATTCGCTGACAGGAATAATTAACGTTAATATAGTCAACTTGCCAGAATAGCATCAAAATATTTCATTTATTTCTTTTGTCAAGGATGAATAGCTTTTAGTGTTTTGTTTGTTTGATCTGTTTTTATTATGTATCTTTATAAAGTTTCCTCAGACAGAGGAAAAAATTGGTTTGTGTTGAGTGGATGTTAAACCTCATTTCTCCCTCTGCTTTTTTAGAAAATAAATCTACCAGTCCTCTATTGTTTTTGGCTATTACTAAAAATAAACACAACTGCTACTTTCATTTTTTTTTTTACAATAAACAGACATGGATTGACTGTTGTTAGTTACACATACCACAGACAGAATGTCGACATATTGAAAATGTCAAAAACACAATAACATATGCCAATAATATATCATCGTTGCGAGAAACACCCGAATTAGTTACTACTGGATGTTTTGAAATAGTCTCTGCGATTCTAAAACAATCTTGAGCCATTTCCAAATCTATTTTTTTGACCGTTGATTAAGTGATTAAGTTATTTCTGTATCATAAAAATAATGAAATGAATGAATGAATGAAGTTGCTAGTATACAAATAAATGATTAATATACCGCAAATGCACAGATCACACCTTATCTCAGTGGTACTGGTAAGGGGGTGGGGGTGTGGGGGTGGATAGGCCCACCCGACACAAACTAGGTCATTAGGGACTAACATAATATGGTTTAATTTTTTTTCATTGATGGGTCTTTTGAAATCGAAATAAATGGAGAAAACCCACGAGGTTGGACAGGCGTCCCTAGTATTTGTCACCTACAAGCGAGGCATCTTGATTCAATGACAGACCTTATGATGCAATAAGCATGTGTTAAAATCTTCGACCACCTACCTCACCCCCACACCCACCAACAACACTCTCTCAGTGATACACCTACCTCACCCCCACATCCACCAACGACACCCTGCCACTGATGTACAAAGAAATGAAATGGGTTTTAATCCAGGCTAATGAAGATGGTTATATGCCATGAGTAAAATTCCAATTCATTTATATGCACACCAAAGTAAGGACCTGGCCTCAGTTGTTTGTCCAACCCTGATGCCAGGCCCTCCATCTTGCACCACTGACAAGTGGCAACCATGTCGACCTTACTCGACCAACACTGGAATCCAACTGCAGACCTCCTAGTCAGTGAGCAAGCACCTTATGCACTGAACCACAGTGGCAGTAGGATCAGAGTTGTCTGTTCATTGTACATATGCTGTCCATAATGGAAGTTTTGATGCAATAAACTTCTTATCTTATCTTATCTATACAGTGACCTTTGTATATATCTATATTTGTTGAAGGCGAATTCCACTGGGAGGACGAAGTAGAAACAAACCCTGTTTTATTAGATGTAGTTTAACATGTATATATAGTGTTATACTGATCATAATATACCAACATGTATCTATGACAACAAACACAGACTGGTTCACTATTAGGAGAGAGAGAGAGAGAGAGAGAGAGAGATGGGGGTTTAACCTCCACTCAACACAAACTAGCTCAAAATAGGGACTAACATAGGGTTTAATTTTATTTCAATAATTCGCTTGTACGTATTGGTCTTTATTAGCAGTGGCAGGAAACAGGGCATCAAAATCACGTCAGCTGACTTAATGACAGACCTAATGATCTAAACCCTTTGGCCAAAGAAGTCCCAGGATTTTCCCAAAGACCTGGCGAATCTAGTCTTTTAAATGAGACAAAAAACACCAGCAGATAATTATGACCGAGAGTTCTAGCTTCCAGTAATTAAAGGCCATATAGGCTTGCAAGTACACACTACAGTTATAATTCATGAAGGTTTTTTGGCAAATATTTAACCAAAATTTCATTTTATCTATTTCTTTAAAATAAAATAACTCAACAATTCCCAAGTCTGGAAATAATATCAAGAACACAAATACAATGAAACAATTATTTGTTTTCAGCCATGAGACCCCAAAGAAGATTGGCATCAAAATGGCGGCAAACGGAATGACAGTGCATCCTGTGAAGCAACTGTTAGGTCATCATCAGCCATGTTATATAAAGACCGTCTGTTTATTTAACTTGCGAGAGTTATCTAGATAAGACAGAACACCATGCTCGGAATCCACCAACATCAAATAAACATTTCAATACCCTTCTTTTTTTAAAGATGCCTTATATTAGAACTAAATCTTTCTATTGTGGTTCTTTCTTTTTTCAAAGTTGCCTTATGTAAGAGTTAACTCTTCCTATTGTGGTTCTTTCTTTTGGCTTCAAATGGTATATAAATTATTAGACATTATTTAACTTATCCAGAACATAATCAACTCTGTAGATCATTGGATGGCCGTGATTTTTAACAGATTAAAACATAATCAATATTCAATAATCTGATTTAAAAATGAATAATTGTTAATTATTGTAGCAATGGTACTAGAGAATCAAGACCATATCATCAAACCTTCAAACACTCGTAACTTTGCTGAGAATAAAGTAATTTGAATGTTATTTTCAATATATTCATTTTAATTATCTATATTTGAAATATCAAAGCAACAACAACCATGTATCTATCTATTCTTACATAATACATGTTTAAAAAAAAATATCACTTTACTTTTTATTTCATATTAATTAAGAGTAATTCAGGGTTCAATATTTCAAAAAAATTGTTGGTTTTGATGTAAATTACAGAACACCATGCTCAAATCTGCCTGAATAAACATTCCTATATCTTTCATTTTAAAAAAGAAATTATATTTTTTATTTCACTATACGAGAAACCTGAGGTTTTATATTTCAAAAATTTGTTGGTTATGACGTAAATGCTGTTCTTCTGGCCTCGGATAATTAAACACGTTTCATGAATTTGTTCACAGATAA
Source organism: Patella caerulea (assembly GCA_036850965.1). Taxonomy (NCBI): domain Eukaryota; kingdom Metazoa; phylum Mollusca; class Gastropoda; family Patellidae; genus Patella; species Patella caerulea. Next base: position 30,142,396 of record JAZGQO010000015.1, on the reverse strand, counting down.
TTTGAACTTGAGTGTAACAGTAAACTGTACAGTGCATGTGTAACGTGGAGATAAGATTATTTATTAGCAAGAAACATGAATATTACATATTTTTGTTCCAGGAATACTGATATCACTCGCAGATCTCTATTTGAGGTACATCGGTGCTTGAGAAACGGATCTGCATTTCGACTTTTTCTGGTATTTTTGAAACCAAGATAGAAATAAATTTGAGATTAACATAAGTTCCGAGTTACTTCAGTGTTTGAGAGATATGCTCTGCATTCCTATCCTGGATGCTTTATATTGCCACACCTCCGTCGTAAACCACTGACAAGCGAAGGTAAACCGGGCTTGAAAATCCCAGGTGAAATTTTGCGGCCAACACTGTGATGATGATGCCACACTGATAATCTGCAGAGGCGGTTTCAATGGCGCACCCCTCCCCCAATTGTCGACAGTGGCCTTTCTCAGACCCAAATATAGACAAAAATATCAGCCTAATAGCTCTTGGAATGGCTACAGATGCAAGGAAATGACGGATAATTTTCTTGGGGAACACCCCCGCCCCAACCCCCTCTCCGAGGTCAGTGCCATCATTTTGCGGCGTCCCTACTCTTCAAAATTCCTAGATGCGCCCCTGCTCTGTAAATTGTACCAGGTCTAATATAGATCGTTTATTGATGTAAATGTGAAATAAACATAGGACTTTCTGGATCATCGCAAACTACAATAAGATAAACACTAACACACTTTCTATATCTCGGTTAAACTTTAATTACAGTTCACGCTATTTTCTCGCTTAATTACTAACTTAAAGCCAGTAGTTTTAAATACGTTTCTAGTTATCGGTTAATTTCAATCAAACGTAGAGCAAGTACTTTTAGTTGCGTTTCTACATATCAATAAATTTTGATTAGCAATAATTTTAATTGCATTTCCACATACTTATCAGTTAATTTTGACTAAACGTATAGCCAGTAGTTTCAGTTGCGTTTATTTATTGGTTAAATTTTGATTAACTTAGAACCATTGCATTTCCACATACTTATCGGTTAATTTTGATTAAACCTAAAGCCTGTAGTTTTAATTGGGATTCCACATATTATCGGTTAATCTTTTATTTAACTGGATGCATAAATGTTTGGGTAGAATTCTTATTTGGAGTGAAGTAACCATGTTATTTGTAATGTTCAGAATAAACACAAGATATCGACTGTGTGTGTTTTTTTCATATTTAACAGGTGGCGATATTGGATATAAAATAAATCATGGTAAGGTCTTTTTTTCTCCGATACGTTAATTAGAAAAGAGATAGGCTCTTAAAAATAAAATAAAACCAAGCACTGACTCAAACAATCCAAACCATTAGTCAAAATTCCAAGTCCTAAAAAATGATATGGGCAAAATAAACAAGTACTTAGAGATCAAGTTAAAAGAGACTGATGAAAGATTACCCACAGAGATACTAATTTACACAAGATATGAATCTATCAATACTGTGAAATATTATTACATATATACAAGTCATTAACAACATCTTTATAGAATGTTTACTCACAAAAAAATATCTCAACTTCTCAAAAATTGTTAATTGCTGCAGAAGGATATAAGTCATTTACTGTATTTATATTTAACACGTAAAAGAGTATTTTTGACAGTTGAGAATCAAAAAAAGAGCATTCGGTAGTGACACAGATTGGGCAAAATTCCCCTCGCAGCACACTGCATGGCATATGTTTATCTTCATTAGCCCAGATAGGAGCAGAACAGTAGAACGTAAAACACTATCTTATTTGATTTCATTTTTGTAATTGCCCTTAATCTGATATAGTGTGCCTAGCTAATAACCGAAATATGTTTTGATATTAAGGCCAACTCAATTCAGTTTTAGTTTAACGGAGCTAATCGCTAATATTTGGAGCTTAGAAATTGACACGAAATGAAATGAAACGGGGTTTAACGTCCTACTCTTCTGCACCATACCTGGGCTAGTGGAAGACGGGCATACCCCACACAGTGTGCTATGAAGGAAATTTTGCTCGGGCAGCTCGAATTCCAACTGCCAAGGGATCTTTTACGCGCACGCCAATGTGTACACGGGACCTCGGTTTTTCATCCCATCCGAATGACTAGGCAGCTGTCCTTGTCAGGCCCTCCTTCTGAACCTCTGACAAGAGGAAACCACACCAGAAAATCGAGATGAACTTTCTCGGCCAATGCAGGGATCGAACACCAGATCTCCAGGCTAGTGAGCCAGTGCCTTGCCCACTTAGCCACAAATGCAATGCATATAATAATGTACTATGTATGTATATAAACCGAATCACACATTCAATCGTTTCCGTTTTTACTTGAATTTTAAATACGCCAGAAGTCTCAATTAGAGCCAGTTCAGAGCAGAACAGTAGGACGTTACAGTCGTTAAACCCCATTCCATTTCTCAATTTGAGAATTAGCTAATTTAAGGTGTTATGGATTCAGCCCAACAATTATCTGATCAACAGGAGCATGATGTTGTTCCCGTAATTGCTTGATAGTTTTATTTAGCACATATTTTAACACAATCTAATTATTAGTAATTACTGTCAGAACTCTTGTTTCAGTTGCCATTTAATAATGACATTTCACACCACAAATCATCTAGTGTGTTTGTTTATTTGTTTCGGGGGGGGGGGGGGGGTATATTCTCCAGGGCAGAGAGCACAAATATATTTTTAATACCGGTATTAAGATTAAATTATTTCTTGCCCAATTTTTCCTTTTGTCTGTGGCTTTTCAACACACTAGCACCATGAGTTTCCCCTTGCATTTATCTTGTAAAATATTCCGACCAACAGAAAATTAATTCATTTACTTTCATTTTCTCAAATTTGAAATCAAATCCTTTGAAGCTTATTGTGTATTTGCTATTTTAATTCCAAATAAAGCTAGAATAAACAATTGCTGCTTTTGAAGTTTTCAATTTTAGAATTTTTGAATTTAATTATGCAGCTTGAAGCAGTTGTTGCAGACACGCCATTTACAAACAAGCGTGTGTTTTATTCTATTAATATTAACTGAGTCGTGGAAATAGAAACTTTCCCACCCTTCTCAGATTTAACCTTTGGCTATAAATTCTGTACTGCGGAAGGTTCAGTCATTGTTGAATTAAAAAAATAACGGAAATCCATGGTGATTATTGTCCAGTCATCAATCATCATTGTTGTTACCTATTGTACGGCCACCATATTGATTGTCAACAAACAAAAACACCATTCTATTAACACATAAACATATTCAGTCACTTCTTAAAGGGACTCAACTATTTTTTCATTAAATTCATTAAAACAAAAACACCATATCATACATAAAGTCATTGAATCACTTCTTAAAGGGGTTCAACTATTTTTTCATTAAAGCAAAAACACCATTCCATTAACGCATAAACACATTTAATCCCTTCTTAAAGGGGTTCAACTATTTTTATATTAAAACAAAAACACCATTCCATGAAAGCATAAACACATTTAATCACTTCTTAAAGGGGTTTAACTATTATTTTTTAGGGGTTTTGTTTCGTAGAGATTAACAATTTGGTATTTCTAGATTCAATCGTCTCGTAAAGGGGCTCGACTATATTTTTCAAAGAGTTTCATTTAACTATTCATGGACATACTATTTCTTGAGCAGCATGGAGTTGATCTGCTCTTTTAAAAGGAGCTAATCTTCTTGCCTTTAGGTGTTTCATTGACTTTAGTATTTTGTAGATATTAACACTTGGAATTTTTGCATGAACAGCGGAGATTCAATCATTTCATCTTAAAGGAGCTGTACCATTATTCAAGTTGTTTCATTGGAAATTATTGAAATAAACTTGAGCCATGTGTTAGTCCCGAAATTATTTATTTTGTGTCAAGTGGACATTAAACCCCATTTCTCTCTCTCCCCCAAAGTGTAAAAACCCCTTTAATAAAATAATATCCCAGTGATCTCTCTCCAGTACAAACAAATTAACGTCACTCTGTTAATATTATTAGAAATAAAACAAAACCAACGAACAAATCAAACAATGACAGATCGATATATCAATACCATTAAAGCTATTAAAAGTTTGTTATTAATGGATATTTCATGTCGTACATTAATTCATCCGTTCCACACCGATAGATTTTGTCGTTATTTTTTTTATCCATGTATGTTCCAAATGTCAAACACAATATTTAATTATTATTTATATGATACTAAATATAGAAACATAATGATATTCACTTGAAGCTATAGAGAAAATGGGGTTTGGTTGTCACTAAATACGAAATAGATTATTTCAAGACTAACATACGGTTTATTGTTATATGTTCTAAATGTCAAACACAATAATTAATCATACTTTAAACAATACATGAGATGGGGAGAGGAGGGGAGAGGAGGGGAGAGGGCTGAGGAATAAAGACACACCACCATTTGACTCAATGACACACCTTATATTCTAAAGTCCAACCCAACCACCCAAGGATTCAGGAGTCATTTTATCTAAAAAAAAATAAACAGACCTTATGATTTAAAGCACATGTATTGGACCAATTTGGCAACCTACCCCTCCCCCCACCCACATACCCCTTGAAGCACACATAGCACTTCATGTCCAATTACCATTTCCCATAAATTAAATTCAGGAGTCAAAAAGGGAAGAGATCTTGTGACATAAAGTATATGTATTAGACTCTTCTGCCATCCTCCCCTCTCCCAGCCCTTTAACCTCACACAGCACTTTTTACCCTTTTCCCTAAATTAAACACTAATAAAATCGACTTACCCTTCTTTTGTCTTCACAAGGACTCTGATCGTGTGCAATAGTTCCAAAAATGGTCGGCTGGAAAACACAAGAAAATAATCATAAGTTTTACATCCTCTTACAGACCTTTCCACATCGTAAACAACATAATGACTAATCATCAAACAAGTCCACTCGTTAATGAACGGAAGTTGGAAGATGTGAAGTAAAGAAAATAAACTCTTCGGCTTTCAAGTCAGACACAAAAACGACTTTTATAAAGTTGACAATGTCGGCATAAAAACAAAAGAAATTCACAGTCACATTCACAAAGTCAAAGTCAGTTCGTGACACAATCCATATAAACAGAGTCGAACATCAAACCACATGTTTCACGAGCTAGTTCAGGTTTAAAAACGTTTGCCAAGTCTTAAAGCATAAAGATTACGATCCCCAAAATAAACTGAATGTTTCGCCCCGAGGTCTGGACTCCTGCCAGAACTGTCTTCTATTCCACACGCTAAAAGAACACTCCCTGACAGAACTCCAGCCAAAGTTAATCAGAATTGAAAATCAAAATACAATTTGGAATTGAGACAATTAGGATTCGGTTTCTGATTCAGTATCGGCTGAAAGACACGACACGATTCTGATTCTTGACTGTGGCACCAGTGGCGCCAACTTCCAGGAACTAATATTTGAATTTTAAAAGCCGTTGAGATATAAGTGTTAAAACTTACACAGTATATATATATATAAGCCAGAGTATAAGATATCCCAGTCAGTAAAGATAGAATGAACAGTGATAAACGACTCAGTGTTATAAAAGATACACACACTCTCACACGTCCAGCATGTAGTCAAAGCTAGAAACTCTATTATTGTATTGTAGGCAGTAACGACCAGTTTTCTAAATGAAATGGGGATAATCGTCAGTCATCCTCGATCTTTTTATATCATTCATTCACCATAATTACATGTCTCACAGGTCATTGTATAGTCATGGTTTCTACCATCAACACTGACCATTCAATATTATCCCCACCAATCAGCGATCAGTCAAAGGTGGCCCGTAATTATTGGACAAGATTTCGAAATCCATGATAGTCATGATTCAACCGGCGCTTGACTCAACGTTGAGTCATGGTTCTCAGAATCAATATCAGCTAATAATAATAATAATAATTGATGCCATGTCTTTTAAAGGTCTATTGTTTCGCGCTTGTTCTATCATTAAACTCTCATGAAAATCAATATACCGATTCTGATGGGTGATGGAATTTTTTTCTTCTCTTGAATAAATAAAAATTGTTAATATATTGTGCAATAATATTTACTTTCTTGGGTATTTTTTATTTAATTTCCCCCCCAGACTCTGGTAATTTGAGATCTGATTTATTTATATACAAATGTTTTCCAAAAAAGTATAAAGTCATCTACTAGAGAGAAAGAGAGAGAGAGATGGGGGTTTAATGCCCACGCAACACAAACAAGGTTCAATCTTATTTCAATAACTGGTTTGTATGTAGGTGTATTTAGCAGTGGGAGGAAACCGGAGGACCCAGAGAAACCCACAGAGTTGGACAGGTGACCCTAATCCTTGTCATGTATAACCAGGGGAATCGAAACCACGCCAGTTGACTCCATGACCTTATGATATAGCATAGTGCTAACAATTCGGCCATCCAATCTCTGTACAGAAAACAAACAAACACATATAATTATAGGAATTTTGCCTGGCCAGCGACTTTTCTCCAACTGACAAGGCTTGCCACTGCGTAAACCTGAGCTCAGATTTTTTGTCTCATACGAAAAACTAGATGATTTTCCGTCGCATGATACAAAGTTAACATAAATGATTTGGTATACTACAGCATTTTAATTCTAATTTAAAGAGGATGCCAAATATTAATCAATTTCTAATTCATCAAATTATTTTTGTAAACAAAAAAAGGAACTGAACCATTTAGGGAGCAATATTCTGTTTAAGAGATTCCACTTTCAAATGACACAATCAGGAACATCAAACAAATAACATCCAAAATAAGATTTGGAAATGGAATATTAAAAAACATGAAATGAATCAAAAATAACATATATTAGAAATTCAATTGGATCCAAATCCAAATATCACTGGTTCAGAATCAAATTGCATTGGATCCAAATTTCCAATACCAATGAAATCAAGTGTCTAAAAAAAAAAAAAGAAAAAAAGAAAGAATTTTCTAGAAACTAATTGATCAAAAAACTTGGAACAGCCGTTGGAATAATGGCGTTAAGAGCGTCGTGACAATGTCATGACGACAAACCAACCTGTTGGAATCAATACGCAGCAACAGTTTTCCATTTAAACTCCAGAAAAAACAGAATTCAGAACAATGACGCTGTCTGGAACTAATACAGAATCAAAACCCATGTTTTATTACGAGAATCGCAGGTGTTGTTCGATGATAAAGACGATTTTAATATTTAAAATTTAATCTGAATCGTTAATATGTTATGTTGGAATCAATATGAAAAGTGGGACGTTAAACACCATTTAATTTCATAGAATCAATAAATCTCGGTGTCTCTAACAGACTTTTTCTTTTTTTAGAAATAAGTTATAAAATTTGATGCACTAGTTTTCTTTGTCAAGGATAAAGGGAATACCAAGAAATGCAAATTTCGATCAAATATCTCACAGTTTAATAAAAAAAAATAATTAAAAACAAATCGTAAGCAGTGCACCAAATTTCAACAAAATATTTCAAAAAATTCTCATCAATTTTGAGTCAACAAAGGATTTTGATGGAGTTGAAAATAAATGAACTCCCATAAAACATGAACTTGATCTATAACTCTGCTGTACTAATAACACGACAGAAAATACTAGAAAATACAAACGCTACTAGACAGATACACTATTCTGAGTTATCTCTGAAGAATTTCAAAATCTTCATCAGTTCAAGGAAAAAAACTTGCTTGTCCTTATTTAGTACAGATAAAGTTAATATTTCACCAGATAGTGAGTCGCTAAATGCTACGAATGACTAAAGTATAGGAACCCTTCCTTACTTTTTAAACCAAAAATTACATAAAATTTGGATTGAACGTTTGTGTACTTAACAATAAAATGTTTGATAATAAAATGGAAGATTCTGGTTAAAGATTTATGCCATTAGTAATAAAATGTAGGCAGAAACGGTGCCACCCTTTTTCAACATCAACAACATTGAAAACACCTACACATACAACTAAATATATCTGGGCAAGAACTTGGCACCAGTTCCTGGCATTATTCCATGACGACTAATGTAAGATATTACCAGAGGAGAATCGTAGAAAATACTTCGAGGTCAAACCAATTTAAATCTTAGTGTTTATGGATATTGATCATTATATATAACCCACTCAGTTTCTATTTTTTATAAACAATATTGTATTTTCACTTCTCAGATATAGGCCTATTATCTCTTTCCTATCTTGTTGCCTTAATTATGTCTTTCCTATGTTACAAAATATAACAAAAGTTATATAACCACTTTATCAAAAAGTGATTATGATTAAAATAAACAACCCACTCAATTTCAACCTTTTGTAACAGGTATTGTATTCTCATTTCTCAAAAACAGATTGGGGAACAAGCTAACAAAAAAAAAAATATATATATAAAAAAAGTTACATAACTAATTTATAAAAATAAAAAGAAGAGATTAAATGAATTCTTGAGTGCAAATGTTTTGTTAAAATTTCAAAACAGAAATATTGGCAACTAAAATTTTTTGGGGAAAGCAACTAAAACCTTTTAAGGAAATCAACTAAAGTACTTTTGTTTTTAAATTAATTTTTTACCTGGAGAAATTGGGAGCCAAATTTTTAATAGGTGAGTTTAGTCAGGCGCGGATCCAGAGGGGGGCGCACGCTTCCTCTATTTTTTGAGGTGGCAAACAATTTTTAGCTCCATATATTCTCGCGAGAAAGGAGAACAAAAATAGTTTAGGTTGGAAATCCTAATTTACAGGATTAGTATGAAATTAGTCCTTGTGGGCATTTTTTCCACTCACAAATCACTGTTCTGAGCTTCGCACTCCCAAGTGGGTGCGGCACGCCCCCTCTTTCTGAAAATCCTGGATCCGCCTCTGTTAGTGATTAATCATGTACATTGTGCGTTTGCCCAGCCTCGTGGGTTTCCTTCGGATCCTCCTGTTCCCTCCAAGATCCCTACGCGTAAATGATTATTGAAATAAATTTAAAGCATATGTTAGTCACAAAGTAGAGAAATTCTAATTGATGTGGCCTAATTGTTGGATTCTGTCTTGTTCCATCTTCTAGTGTTATTTCAACGTGGATTCCTGCGACCACCATGAAGACCTCCGGCTGGCCAATTTATTTAATTATTGAATTAATAACAGACAGCATTCTAAACAATTCAACTTCTCTCTTCGTTAACCCTAACCCTTTGACCTTTGTTTACTGCTTAAGGCTATTTTAAGACAATATAGTTCCCTTAATATGTTTGAATTTTGTTTATTTAAATTTGTGAGTGAGTAATTAGGTTGTTTACATGTTAAATGTGTAGGAATTAAAGACAATGTCTATAGTATTGATGTAGTCCATATCTAAGTGATTATATATAATCTACTTGTTGATCGAGTTACACTGATGGATTAAAGGGACAATAACATTCTTGCTGGCTTGGTAGCCCCAGAAAATAAATAATACCCTTATTCTAAGTACTAGATGTTTAAGTGTCCTACCTGTTGTGTAAATTATCCATTACAACCTATTTTACTTGTCCAGAGGGTTTGAAAATATTTTAAAATCCAAGTCACATTTGAAAAGGTTTACGTTAGACTTTTCAAATCAATTGGTTGAATTTTTCCAATTTTTTAAAATAGGTGCGTTAAGATGAAATTTATATCATCATTTAATTGGAATATTCTAAAATAATACAATTTGTTGACCAGAATGAAGATTGGGACATATTATTCAGTTACAACAAGAGTGTTATTGGGGCTTTAAGAGAGAGAGAGAGAGAGGGGAGAGAGAGATACAGGGTTTCACACATGCATGCGCAGTGGACAGGCAGTGGAAGAAAACCTAAGAACACAGAGAAACCCCACAAAGTTGGACAGGCAATCCTACTCCTTGTCACATACAACCTGGGAATTGAAACCACACCAGTTGACTCAATGACAGACCTTATGATACAAGATGTACACTCTAACCATTCGGCCATGCAGTTCACCGCTAATCTCTGGGGTTTTGGTCCTCAGGATATTCATGTATCATACAAAGCACCACATACAATTAGTTTTCAAAGCTTTTCTCGAGTTGGGACCAAGAGGCGCCCTGACCCCCATTTGTCCCTAATCCAGTATATATTTAACAGACCCATGTATTATATTTATACAATCATTGATTCATATGTCTTGGTTTCAAATCCCTGCTTGTTTGTGACAAGGAATAGGGTCGTCTGTCCAACCTCATGGGTTTTCTCCGGGTCCTCCCCCTGCTAAAGCGAATTATTGAAATAAAATTAAACCATGATGTTAGTCCCAAAATGATCAAGTTTGTGTCCAGTGCAGATGTTGAACCCCATTTCTACCGCACCCCCCCTTCTCTCTTTCTAAACCCTATCCCTATATCTTACATTTATAATCTATATTAAAATAGCATTATGCAAGAGCAAAATCTGCTTATTACATGTCTTTCTTTAGGCCTGAAATGTTATCTAAATAATCAATTAGACATTAATTAACATATCCAGACCATAATAAACTCTTTCGATGTTCGCGGATTAAATTCCTATATGCCACTTAATGGCCGTTGATAATTAAATCAATCAAGTGGATAATTGAGACTATGCTTTTTATATTAATGATTTGAGTAATGATGACCGAGGCTATGTGAATATTTCAAACGTTTTTTTCTCGGCTAATAGTGGATCAATTTGACTGAAATTTTCAGCAAATTAAATTTACACTATCTAGTTTGTAACTATTATAGTGAGAACTGCCATCTCTTTATCTTATCTCCCATAATGTAACTTTAAGTCAATCTTTTCTACCATATTTTTTTTCAATCATTTTTTGTTTCTAAAGCCCACCTAATAGCCCAGGAAGTCTTCACACCCCAACTCCACAGAAGACGAAATTTCTTTTGAAGTGACCGAAATTTCTTTTGAAGTGACCGCTGCCCCAAAACAGATGCGGTAACATGTTTATCAACAGACTGAAATGACCAGATCACCATAATGGTCTAATTTATCTTCCACTCTTCAAACACTATCATCACAAATTACATCTGGCTACTTTAATCACAGATCATTCACGCATAAACAAATACTCTACAGCCAATTACATTCACCCTTTACCATCACCATTCATAAATAAACTCTATCAACCAATTAGATTCAAGTAAAAATCATTATGATCAACCAATCAAACTGTTTGTTTATGATTTCAAATTAAACTCAAATTTCTCTTGATGAGTTTGTTTTAGTGGTCAGTCTAACCAGACTGGGGGGGGGGGGGCATCTAGTTGAACTTTGTTAGAGTTCAACCATCCATGCTGATAGAGAAGATGAAAGGAATGACAGATAAACCTAATATGGTGTAACTAAGTGAAATATTTTATCACATTTGGTGATAAATGTGTTATTTGATCTTATCACTGGTCGACAGGTCTATCTACACTGTAAAAGTGCTCAGAACCAGTGTAAATCTCATCTACAAGATCAGACCTGCAAAAGGCAAAAGTCTGAGAAAACAACAATTAGCTTCTCTGTTGTTTTTTAAAAGCCAAATCTGTGTATTGAAGGTCTTTCTTTAGGTTTGAAATGTTATCTAAATTATTAATTAGACATTAATTAACTTATCCAGGCCATAATAAACTCTGGATGTCATCTGATCTGCTCAACGCTCATTGATGATTAAATCAAAAAACGGATATCCACCAAATTAGAAATAATGATCGAGGCTCGCCCTAAAAATCAATTGCTAGATTCTCTGTTTAGAGTGGATCAATTTGATTGAAATTTTCAGCAATTTCCTTTTACATTATCTTGTTTTGAACTATTATAGCGAGAACTGCCAACTCTTTATCTAATCTCCCATAACGTATCTTTAAAGAAAAATACTGCATAATAAATCAATTCTTAGTCCAAGAGAGATGAAAATCTGACATAAATTATTTGAAAGGACAACAATAAGTTTCTTTCCTTTTTTTTTAATTTGTGGACAACCTTGTCTTGGAAAGGTACCATATTTCCAGGATATGTGGACCTTTCAAAAGATTATAAGTATACCCGACCACACCAAATGCATTACACCTGTCATTGCTCTCTTATTTATCTAATTCTCTAATATAATTAAACAAATCTACTTTTATGATATGTTTTGGTGGAATTCTGTTTAATAAATTCATTTTTATGATAAGAACTATTTGGGTTAATTCTAACCGAATAATAAGTTTGTTTACAGCAAAATCCTGTTTATAATGTAAGCTGCCTATATGTTTTGCTGATTTTGAAATAAATATACGTAGTAGAAAGATGTAGAAAGGACACAAACATCCTTTATTTGAACAGGATTTGACATTTATTTATTCTTTATTTAAACAGGATTTGACATTTATTCATTTTTTACATGTATCAGGATATCAATAAGGATACTTTAATGAGAAAAACAGTGACTTAGGTAATTTTGGGACTAACATATGGTTTAATTTCATAACAAAAATTACACATAGGGGTCTTTAGTAGTGGGAGGCAGCCAGAGGACTCGGAGAAAACCCACAAAGTTGGGGAAGCAACCCTACTCCTTGTCACTTACAAGCTGGGAATTACAGCCACTGCACTTCACTCAATGACATACCTTATATGATGCAGCACACATGCAATAACCATTCAGCCATATAACCCTACACTTGACACAAACTAGGTCATATTGGGACTAACACATGGTTCAATTTTTATTTCAATAATTTGCTTGCGAGTAGGGGTCTTTGGCAGTGGGAAGAAACCAGGGGACCCAGAGAAAACCCACTAGATTGGACCGTGTGAAAGAATAAGCCCTAATATACCTTGTCTTTAGCAATAAATGCTGTCTTCTCTCGCAGTAAAACAAACTTCGTCAGTTGAATCATGTCGATATATTTCACTAGAAACTTAATCCGCGGATAATCTCTTCAATAATCTCTCCAATAATATCTCACAGCAGAATCTAATCAAACGTTTCTAGAAACACGTCAATATCATTCTGGTAATAATCCTTTGTACCGTTTATTTTAAAAGCTTTCCCAATAATCACTTCACTTGTGTTTAAACGTAACTAAGATCAAATATAGTTCTCCTACGCATATTTGTCTTATTGACTTCTTACAGAGCTTTAATCTTTATTTAAACCGTTTTCTCAATATTCAGTACACCTTTTGAACATAACGAATTTAAATTGTCCCACAAACGTAGCTTCTCCAGTTGACTTGAACAATTCAATCACTATAGATTAGCATTTACAGCATCAATTCCAAAATTAAATTCTTCTATCTAAATTCACCTTCAATTCACATAGATCCGTCCGTCTAGACGATAAACCAGATAGAAATGTGTATTCATAAAAAACCTTCAGTGTCAATCTCAAACAAATCGTCAAATATGGGAATAATTATGTCTTTAAATTTGTTTACGCAAAACAATATTGCATATATTTCTGACACTGTTCAAATCCATAAAAATTTGACGTATTGGACATTAAAATTGTAATAATTAAACAACAATATCCAAATAAATATGAATGTTTGTGCATCCGGATTAATGCTAAAACTCGTACACTCTTATAAGTCAATCCTCGAAATAGACACTGTCAATCTATATAAACTCGAATCCCGGTGAATCTGGATTAATACTAAATCTTTTACTCATAAACTGCAAGTGACCATCTCAAAAGTCAATCCTTAGAATAAGAATCAATTTCACCTTCCTTAATACCATGTGGTTTTAAACATCTTCAGATGACACTTAAACAGAAAACATGCTTCACGCTAACCCCTCTGGTGAGTCCGCTGGTCAGCCAGCCCCTTAGCATCCCCAGCATGTGGTTGGCAGTTGTTGATGAAAGGTCAATATCCATCACTTGCTAGTGGTCAGTTTAATTTGAATTCTGATTGAGAGATATCAGTGTATTAGGCCAATCCAACTTAATTTCTAGTTCCTCTGGGTTCTTTGTCAATAAATAGCCCACTCAATTCTTGGAAGATGGTTTGTTAAGAATATAATAATCAAAGAGAGAGAAATGGGGTTTAACATCCACTCAACACAATCTAGGTCATTTTGGGACTAACACATGGTTTTAATTTTATTTCATCAATAATTAGTTGCGCTTAGGGTCTTTAGCTGTGGAGGAAACCGGAGTGCCCGGAGGAAACCCACAAGATTGAGAAGGCGCCCCTATCTCCATGCCAAATACGCTCACACTGGTCAGCTAAAGGTTGAAGCGCGGCAGTCTAGACCACTAGACCATCCCAACCCCCAAATAATTAAAGAATACATAATGAAAACAGAATATGATAAAAATTTCAGTCAAATTTCTTCACTTCGAACCAAAATATTAGCTATTCAATTTTAGGCAAGCCTTGATCATCATTACTAACATGGGAAATAAACAAAGTCTTGATTATCCAGTTTGACATTAAATTTATTCCAATCCTCTAAATATCACAGGCTATATATAATGATAGCATTGAGAGTTGATTATGGTCTGAATAAGTTCATTAATGTCTAATTTAATAACATTTAAGGCCTAAAGACAGTCCTAGGTAGATTTACTTCTTGCATAATGTATGTTTAAGATTTCAAAATATAAAGACCCCTATGCGCAAGTGAATTATTGAAATAAAATTCAACCATGTGTTAGTCCCGAAATAACCTAGTTTGTGTCGAGTAGAAGTTAAACCCCATTTCTGTCTCTCTCTCCCTTCTCACCTGTTGAAATCGGAGGAACAGGAAATCAAAGTGGTGTGGCCTTATCACTAGCCAGTGGTCAGTTTAATTTTAATTTTGATTGACAGGTATAGGTGTATTATCCCCAGCCACTGACTAACCAACCATCAGCTTTTAGGGGTGTTAGATAACATCCTTAATGGTCAGCCTAACTGACCAATGATCAGATATAAGGGAGTTAGATAATATCCTTAATGTCCAGTCCAGTCAAACTGACCAGTTGATGTCTATGGGGTAATGGGGTAGATTGCGTAACCACTGGTTTGATGACAGACACCAATATTGGCTTACAGAAGAGACATTACGCAAACACCCATAGCAGGGTTAGGTTTAGAGAACAGACAGGATTACGCAGGGCTCCGAGAGAAGAGACAGTATTACGCAGGGCTAATAGATATTGGTTTTAAACATCAACAGATCTGGTATCTGTCTATCTTTAATAGCCCCATCAGAGCAGAACAGGGGGACATTACTTAAACCCCAATTCATCAGAAAAGACATTATTAGGAAAGCTGGCAGGTCTGGCCATCTGAGATATTTTTTGTTTTATTCCAAAACTTATTGTAAATGGAGCTTTCAAAAGTATACCCTAGGTAAAAAAAAAGCCCCCAAACTAAGTGAGTACATTGTCTGCCCTAGGGGCCCTTGTCGACAGTAACAGACTCAATATCCTAAAGTCACTATAGGAAAAATTCTCTGGCCATTGTTACAGATTTATGGTGAAATTTCTGTTGAAAAAAAACGGTAGTATTCTGCAGGAAGGATTACCATAGTATTCCGTACCAGAGTATTCTTTCGTTAGGGATTTGGGTGAGAATTCAGAATTTGTGTGATAAACTTCTAAAAAGTTCAGCTATTTGAGGTAGGGGGGTTAGATAGCGCGCTCTATCATACGATCTCCCATTGAGCAAACTGGCCTGGTTTCAGTTCCCTGTTTGTATGCGTAAGGTTGCCTATCCAAACTCATGGATTTTATCTAGGTCCACCAGTTTCCTCTCACTGCCCAAAGGTGCAAGCGACATCTTTAAATAAAATTGTACCATATGTTAGTCCCGAAATGACCTAGTTTGTATTAAGTGAACATTGAACCCATTTTCTCTCTCTCTCTCTACTGTAGGGATCTGGATAACCAATTGATATTTTTATAAGATAAGTGAACAGCAGACGTCCTGCTGAATCTTGTGATTACAACCCTCTTAGATTTCCTTTCTCCTTTACGGTTCCTATCTTAAACAAACCTTTATACAAGGCATGAATTGTTGATATAACTAGATAGCAACTCATGTTCTTACTGGGTCTTTATCTCTAGAAAGGTGGTAATATTAGGATCAGGTTTAAAGTAATTCACACTCCATTTGATAATGGATGAATTAACTCCAAATCAAAAACAAAAGAAAAGAGAGAGAGAGAAATTAATTTTATTTATTTATTTCACATTTATTCGTACATTAGCGTACACTTTACAATATTTACAATATATATAAATACATTTAGTCAATGCATAAATAAGTGATTTAAAAAATGTAATTTTCATCTTGTAAAAGAGAGAGAGCGAGAGAGGAATAATGTAAATTTTTCGCCTTGTAACAGTTAATATGGGCTCCTTCTCAAACTAGCCCTTGTTCACAGTGGTGTTGGTCGAGAAAGGACAGAGGGCTTGACAAGGACAGCTGTCTAGTTGTTCTAATGGGATGGTAAACCAAGGTCCCAGACCCCTTGGTAATTGGAATTCAGCGTATGTCATGGAGCCGCTGTCTAGGCAAGATTTCGTACGTTGCACATCGGCGTGGCTCCTGCCCGTCTACTTTAGTCCAGATGGACCAAAACAGTAGGACATTAACCCCCATTTCATTTCATTTTATTTGTAAGTCACACACATAATCATGTCCATAGACAATACTAGAGACAGAAATTGAAACTGTCAAGGTTTCTTTAATGTGTACGCAACATTTCATCCTATTTAAAGGGACAATAACATTCTTGCTGGCTTGGTAGCTCCAGAAAATAAATAATACCCTTATTCTAAGTACTAGATGTTTAAGTGTCCTACCTGCTGTGTAAATTATCCATTACAACCTATTTTACTTGTCCAGAAGGTTCAAAAATATTTTAAAATCCAAGTCACATTTGAAAAGGTTTACGTTAGACTTTTCAAATAAATTGGTTGATTTTTTTCAATTTTTTAAAATAGGTGTGTTAAGATGAAATTTATATCATCATTTAATTGGAATGTTCTAAAATAATACGATTTGTTGACCAGAATGAAGATTGGGACATATTAATCAGTTACAACAAGAGTGTTATTGGGGCTTTAAACAACTTAACGACTAGTCAATACGTATTTTTGTCGAAACGTCGCTAATTAGTATCAACTCAGTAATTGTATATCCATAAAATTGTACCTTGTGTTAATATGTTCAATTACCAAATGCCTATCAAAGAAAAACACTTTAAGCGCCATTTATTCTTAGACTGTTCCATTTTATTCTATTTTCAGTTGAGATTTGTTTCTTTTCTAAGCCTGTTTATTTTAGAATGTTTCAGACTTATTTCACTCCAGGGATCTGTGGAAATAACTTAATATCACATCAAACCATATCTCACGTTCTTTGACAATTTGTGTTCATAATTTGACTTTAAATTCAAGGGACAGTTATTTTAAATACAGACCATATGATGCTATTGACTCAAACCTTTTCAATAGAAATTGTAGCTTTTCTCATATACGCATGCAAATGCAACACATCATTTTATGATCCACGACGACGAGAGATTGACATCCGATAAGTATCGCAACCAGATGGCACTATTTATTTACTCTTGTTACATGTCCCGTGTCAAGCCAAACCCTCAATTAAAACTTAGAATTATTCAAAGACATTAAAAACAGATGCGTTCGGAATCTTGCTGCCACTGAGATTAACGCCCAGAATGGTATCTATTTGGTTTTGACAAATATCATGAAAATTAAAGTTGTAAAATCTAAACAAAGGGGTGGGGACCCTTTAATTAGGACTAAATCTTATCGTAGAGTCATCCATTGGCCATTGCGCAAAAAGTTCTTTAAGTGTGAATCCATAGTGATTCAAATACTTTCTAAATGACATATTTTTGTCACTATCTGGAAATTTGGATCATGCAGTCTTGGAAAGCTCAGTTATATGTATTGTAACATTTTTACTTGCCTGTAAACATGTAAAAACAATCTGTATTTAAAGTGACATTTCTGTTACCCTAGTAGAAGTGGTCTTAATCTGAATTGATCTTAACCAGGGGTTAGGTGAAGGGCATGCGATGACGCACTTTGCACCATAGGTATAAAGTTTTCGCTCGGCCTGAGTTTTTGCGTGAACATTAGCAAATTTGTTTTGTGAACATTGACAGATTCTTTACAAGAACATTGACAGATTCTTTACAAGAACATTGACAGATTCTTCATGTGGATATTCACAGATTCTTCATGTGAATATTCACAGATTCTTCATGTGAATATTCACAGATTCTTCATGCGAATATTCACAGATTCTCAATGTGAACATTCACAATGAATATTTGAAACATAAGATGGCATCATGAGTTGATTATGGTCTGGATATGTTAATCAATGTCTAATAGTTTACATAACATTTCAATTTGAGTACAGGCTTGTGTATTAAAGGGACAATAACATTCTTGCTGGCTTGGTAGCTCCAGAAAATAAATAATACCCTTATTCTAAGTACTAGATGTTTAAGTGTCCTACCTGTTGTGTAAATTATCCATTACAACCTATTTTATTTGTCCAGATGGTTCGAAAATATTTTAAAATCCAAGTCACATTTGAAAAGGTTTACGTTAGACTTTTCAAATCAATTAATTCAATTAGTTGAATTTTTCCAATTTTTTAAAATATGTGTGTTAAGATGAAATTTATATCATCATTTAATTGGAATATTCTAAAATAATATGATTTGTTGACCAGAATGAAGATTGGGACATATTATTCAGTTACAACAAGAGTGTTATTGGGGCTTTAAGCCATGAAAAAACAGATTATTTTTTTTTGAAAAAACAATATCTTATTCAGATTTCTATATAAACAGGGATTGAGTAAAAGATTTAACCTTAATTAGACCCCTCTCCATAAAAATATATTGTCTGCTGATAATTGCAAATGACAATGGGTGACTTCAAAAAATTACATCCTGTTATATAGGCGCTGAAGTCTACATGGACGCCAGATGCAAAATGTAAATACCAAATTCTGTAGAAAATATCAAATTGTTGGCACCCTGTTTGTAAGAGGAAATATTTGTTGGGTAGCAGAAGTAGTTTCATGTGTTGTTTTGCATGAAATTGGAATAAGTCTACAGATCTTCCATATGTGGCCTACATTCCTATCTATAAAAGAACAACAAGTACACTTCAACCACCTCTCGAGTCAATCGGATCTATTTATGTTAAAGTCTGAAAATCTTTTCTCAAACCCATAACAAAATTAACACATTAAAAAACGTAACGTCTCTGAGCGTTGACTGTAGGATTTGAATCTCTTGCTAAAAATATGGTGAAAGTTGATTCTCTTAAAGGGAGAGAGAGAGAGAAATGGGGTTTTACGTCCACTCAACACAAACTAGGTCATTTCGAGACTAACACATGATTTAATTTTATTTTAATAATTCGCTTGCGTGTAGGGGTCTTTAGCAGTGGGAGGAAATCGAAGTGCCCGGAGGAAACCCACGAGGTTGAGAAGGCACCCCTATCTCCATGCCACATACGCTCACACCAGGGCTCGAAACCACAGCCGCAAGCCAGAGGTAACCGGCCAGCTAGAGGTCGAAGCGCGGCACTCTAGATCACTAGGCCATCCCAACCCCCTTAAAGGAATATCGGTCCAAAAAATGGTTCAATTCCAGACATTCATATAATTTAAACAAAATTAAATGAAATGGGGTTCTGCTCTGACTGGGCTAAGGAAAATGGGCTGGAACCACGCCCATGTGAAATGAGCAAAATGTTGCCCTGACAGCGGCGCTACGATCTACGCTTAAATTGACTTCCAATTAAAGAGGGGCCTATTAAGTGCACACCAATGTATACACAGCATCTCGGTTTTTCGTCCCATCTGAACAACTAGACAACAGTCCTTACCAGATCCTCTGTCCTGCATCACTGATAAGGGAAAAGCAACTTCACCTACTAATAGTGTGCAAATTTTTTTAATAGCCATGCACATTTTATCCGATAATCTACCATTGACAATTTGTTTTTGTTTTCTTCTTTAGAAAATCAATATTCTGAAGTTTTCAAAAGTTTTCATGTATGATCTTTTTTAAGACATTTTTAGAAGTTTTTTGGCGATTGAAATATATTTATTTCTTTTTTCAGGAGAATATGCCAGGTTGATTATTCTACGATGTGTGAAAAATATTTTGGGAATGAATTGTTGGTCTGTTTTTCTATTTTCCATGTTGTCAAGGTTTTTGTTAAAGAGATTAAAGTTTGTTCTTGTGTAAGTTCTAGCCAACTAAGACAGGTTAAAGAATGTTGAAACCTATAAATTACCAGAGTTAAACTACTTGCAAGCCACCCAATATTTTCTAAAATATTTGTGGGTAATCGAAATGAAGCTTGACTTTTACGGAAGATTAGGCCTGTTCGAGTTTATATTCGTTTGTACTGAATTGTAGCCACCAACCTCAATGTCAAGACACCCAATATTTTCTAAAATATTTGAGGGTAATTGAAATGAAGCTTGACTTTTACGGAAGATTAGGCCTGTTCGAGTTTATATTAATTAGTACTGAATTGTAGCCACCAACCTCAATGTCAAGACATTATAATTTATACCCTGATAATCAGTCGGAGCAGGACAGTAGGACGTTAAACCCCATTTCATTTATTTTGCATACTCTTTCTACTCTAATTTTCGAAATTATTCCGGTCATTCATAAAGAAAACAAAGACGTGGATAATTTCTCAGTTTGGATTCTGTTAGATTAAAAAGTGACCACAAACAAAAGGTTATCCACCAACCTCAATGTCAAGATGTTATATTGCATATTGCTGGTGCCCTGATGAATGTTGAGAAATTTTCAATTCATCATATCTTGTAAATGGTGGATTGATTAGAACTGATATTCCTTTTAGAAAGATTTAATTAAATGTGAATAAAGAGAAAGAGAAAAATGGCGATTAACGTCAACTCGACACAGACTAGGTCATTTTGGGACAAACCAATTGTTTAATTTCATTTCAATAATTCGCTTGCGCAAAGCGGTCTTTAGCAGTGGGAAGATAACGGAGCACCTAGAGAAAACCCACGAGGCTGGACAGACGACCAAACTCCTCGTCATGTGCAACCAGGGATCCGAAACCATGCCGGTTGACTAAATATTCCTTTTAGAAAGATTCAATTAAATGTGAATAAAACATTTGAGAGAAGCTGAAACTAAAACAGAAGTCATGAATGTATTTCTCGATTAAGTTTTTGTTTTCATCAGCTGCAGAAATCATCTGAATGCCAAATAGACAACTTCAAGAGATCTCATTCATTCTCATGATGTCTGTTCATTCAAATTCAAATCATTTTCGTAATTGTTTTTCTGTTCAAGAGGCAGTTGTTGATATCTATTTATAGAACGGAAAACATGCTAATTATAGTAACAAGGCAATATTAGAATCAAGGTTGAAACAGCAGGTGAACGAACCTCCATTATCTAAACATATTCTACCATTATCAGGATATTTTGGAATGGTGCCTTGAGTAGAAGTCTGCTTTGTTTAAATCGTTGCCATTTATCTCTTCAAATTGTTACAAATAAAACAAATGAATAACATTGGGTTTAACGATCTACCTTTAACCCTTAAAGTTACATTATGGGAGATAAGATAAAGAGATGGCAGTTCTCACTATAATAGTTAAAAACTAGATAGTGTAAAGATAATTTGCTGAAAATTTCAGTCAAATTGATCCACTATTAGCCAAGAAAAAAGCGTTTGAAATATTCACATAGCCTCGGTCATCATTACTCAAATCATTAATATAAACAGTATAGTCTCGATTATCCACTTGATTGATTTAATTATCAACAGCCATTAAGCGGCATATATGAATTTAATCCACCAACATCGAAGGCTAGCCTTGCCATCAAGAGTTTATTATGGTCTGGATATGTTATTTAATGTCTAATTGATTATTTACATAACATTTCAGGACTAAAGAAAAACCTGTAATAAACAGATTTTGCTCTTGCATAATGCTATTTTAACCAGTCATAGTCACATTTTTGCACTACAACGTTATAGAACTAAGTGGTCACCGTCGCATATTTGCGACCACAGCAAGAACCTTTTTTATAGGCCCCATTTGAGTATTTAGTTTCATATTTAATTTGTATTTTGGAATGAGGTGAAACAAATAGTGCAAATTATAGATCAACTTATCCTCTTCAACTTTTTTATCGGTGTCAAGAGTCTATTACTTATAATTATTCAGCAGTAGACATTTCATCTTATTAAGTGCGACCAGTTCAGGTCATGACATCAAAATGATGTTGACCTTAAAGGGTTAATGGCATAAACTGGGCTAGTGAAGACGAGTATACACAGCGTTCTATGAGGGACATTTTGCCCATGCAGCAACGTTTCATTATATTCATTAAATTCTAAGTGCTAAACATTCTTTGTGTACACCCCCATCCCCCACCGTCCTGCACAACTGACAGGGGGAAACCCCGGTTTACTAGATTGTTAGTATTATGCTGCCAGTATAATTGAAAGGAGGATGGGTTTTTAATGTTCACTCGACACAAGCTTGGTCATTTCAGGGCTAACATATGGTTCAGTTTTTTTTTCAATAATTTGCTTGCATGTTAAGGTATTTGGAAGAGACCAAATAAGAAATCAAAACACATGAACCTTGGTTTATCATACCATTCTAACAACTAGACACTCATCCTTGCCCTGTGATTCATCCTGTACCATGGACAAGGAGATATGATTCTTAACCAAATTGTTGGAATTTTGTTGCCAGTATAATAAATTTCTATTAGAGTAAATATTGGTTTTTATTATCAGTATTTATTGGCATCAACCAGAGACCAGCTCAGACAAATTACTGGATTTATTGCTGGTGCGTTAAAAGACACAGTTTATCTTTACTCTCAAAAAATGCTCTTGATTCTCAAATAATCTCAAATATCTTCGTAAATATTAAATGAAACCGAACCATTTTATGACTCATATTCCTGTTAGAAACGAAATTTTTACAATATTGAAAATAAAAAGGGGTTTAACATCCTACTGTTCTGATCCGACTGGGCCAATGAATACAGTGTGCTATGAATTAAATTTTGCCTGGTCAGCAGCACTATGGCCTACTCTTTTTCATACCATCCAAACAATTAGACAGCTGTGCTTGTCAGGCACTGGCCATCCTGCACCACTGACAAGAGTTACAATATTAAACTTTGCCAGAGATTCCTACATATATATAAAATAATAAGATGTTCTAGATGGCATAAATACACTACCTCACATAAGAAGTGGGACCAAATGTTCTAGAAGGGATAAATAGACAAGAAGTGACATGAGGTGTTCTGGAAGGAATAAATATATCCAACCACACACAAAATATCTGTAACTAACTGGACAAGATGTGACATAAGATGTTCCAGTAGGAAAAATTATATCCTACCTCAACACCTGGCACTTTTCTTTAAAACAAAATAGCCAAGAAGTGATGTGAGAGGTTCCAGAAGGAATAAGTATACCTTACCTCACACATGACATATGTTACTATAACTAACAAGACAAGAAGTGATATGAGGTGTTCAAGAAGGGAGGAATATACCCTACCTCAAACACACTATCTGTTGCCCTCTATAACTAACTAGACAAGAAGTGACAAGAAGTGTTCTAGAAGGAATAAATATATCCTACCTCAAACACACCATCTGTTGCTTTCTCTAACTAAATACAGTTTATAAATTCCACTTAACCTATATTTATTTATTTATTTCAATATTTATATATTCCTAGTAGCATTATTCACAGTCAAGCTGCGTAATTTCTCAATTAATCTTTGTAAAGCTGAAAAAATATTCTTCATGAAAAGTTCAAATATATTTCTGAGTACAGAATAGAAAAGCCAAGTAAGCCTAGTAAACAATGAAGTTTGTTTAGAGTTGGGTAATTTATATACCTTGCACCAAGTAATCGGAAAGAACTGTCATAAAAAAAAATTAAGTGAAATGCACCAGAGAAAATAATTACCTTTACCGCTAGTTCGCATTCCTAAGGCTGTGGGGGGTAAATGAAAGTTTACTAAAATAGCCAGTGCAAACGAGAGCGTCGTCATCTAAAATTCAGAAGACGTTGTCCTTCCGCAAATAAAGCAGGGTGGCATTTCACGGCTTGACAATCGTGTCAATTCTCCGTGGGCGAGTCTGACTTATCACATCTTTGCGACAGGTAGAGATGAATTAAAAGATGTTTAAACTTAGAATACGAGCGTAGTTCTTCCGTCTTTAAGGAAATACGAGGAAGGTCAAAGGTCAGGAATATCCAAGTAAAGAATGTGGAAGAAAATACCAAACGGTTTAAAAATAAAATACGTTTTACTACGTTGAACTTTGAATAAAACTTTACTATTTATAAAAAAAATCTTTGTGGTGTGAACACACTGGACTAAAAACTAATGAGAATATTTCTTGAAAATTCAGACATAAACTGGGCTAAAACAAATGAACACACCGGGCTAAAAACAAATGAGAATATTTCTTGAAAATTCATACATACACTGAATTAGACACAACAGAGGTTAACATCCGCTTCCACCTAGGGAGATATTGCAGGTAGGCCCTTTCCTGTCCCCACCCCTACTTTTTATACTTGACTTCAACCTTGACTGACTTTTTCTGGTAAATTTCTTCATAAAAATCAGGCTGTAATACCACCCTAGTTGAAAGGAGACTCAACCCCTAGCAGGGATAACCTCAAATGAACCAATTTAGATAACAATAAAAAATAACTTACCCTTGCTTTTGGTGTTTGCTTCAGGCCAATAGCTGGCTGACTTCTTGAAGACTGGAAGGAAAGAAAATCACAATCAATTAACAACTACCGATGAATTCATTCCTGTAAATCCAATTCAAATAGCCATTTTGTTATCAACCTTGTTGAATCAAATAGTTTTACATCTCTCTGTGAGTTTTGTTTTGATAACTTAATTATATCTAACATCAATTATGTATGAGTTAGGCTAAACCAATTTAAATTTCATTCAGGACTAATGGGTCTTGTGGAAGGTTGGGTGGCCGAATGGTTAGCATTTGCTTATTGTCTGTCATTGAGTCAAATTGTGTGGTTTGGATTCCCAGGTTCTACGTAACAAGGTGTAGGGTCACCTCGTGGGTTTTTTCCGGTTCCTTTGGTATCCTCTCACTGCTTAAGACCCCTATGCACAATAAAATTGGACCATGTGTTAGTCCCGAAATGACCTAGTTTGTTGTATATAGTCTCTCTCTTTCTCTCTCTCTCTGGACCAACAAATGGTATATCAATTGCGCAAAGGGGGCCTTTAGCAGTGGGAGGAAATTGGAGGACCTGGAGAAAACCACGAGTTTGGACAGGTGACCCTACTCCTTGTCACATACAACCGGGGAATTAAGACTACGCCATCCAAAGAAATGCGAAAAATTTTAACCAGTCTTCACGAAGAACAGACGATGAAATTGGTCTGGCCTTATGTCATAATATATATATAAATTATTACAACAATTAGTCATGTGACCTAGTTAGTTAAAACAATATTCATATTCATCATCATGTACACAAGTGGTGGATGCAAGATATTGTGGGGGCGGGGGCCTGTGCCAAGGTCTACTCCAGGAAAATTTTAAAAATCGGTGTGTCAATGGTGATTTTGTGACATATATCTGAACCCCAAGCAACCAAAAGCTCAAATTAAAAGGTTTCATAAAAATAGAATTTGTGATATTTTTTGTACTTTAATTTAGGGATCCGCTACTTCAGCGTCTTTTATAAACAACACACAGATGAGTTTTTTTATTTTGGTATAAAATTGTCCATGAATGCTACTAAGCATCACAATGAAAAAAAAACATCTCCATAAAATCATGTAAGAAATCCACATGTCTTATGTTGAACAAGTTTGTGTTGTACAAGTTTGTGTTACACAAGTTTTGTGTTAAACAAGTTTTGTGTTGAACAAGTTTATGCTAAAAACAGTTGCGGTACCCAAGTTTATATTTGTTGTAGATTCCATGATGTAATAATACTGAGTGATTCAACATGGCACCTGAGGTGTTTAATATATTTAGGTACAGGTTAGTACCAAATAGGTTATTTATATAACAGCCAAGCTTTAGACTAAAATGCCTTGGAAATCGGAAGTGGGAGGCAACAGGTATGTGTCTCTCTTTTATGCAACGAGGTGAGATTGTTTGTTGAATTAACTGGAGTAGTAGTGCTGTCATCCTCTGGTTATGTATCTTTGTTGCGTAAATAGCTCTGTTCAGTCTTAATGAATCTTCCAAATTTTCACTTTTTTGTACCATCCTCATCAACCTAGTCCGTGAAGAACAGTAGAACGTTAAACCTTCATCTCATTTCATTTTGAGTTTCAGCCAGTTTGTCTTGAACAGTAATGACTGATATTGCTTTTTAGTTGGTGATTAACTATAAGACGTAGGCCTAATCAATTATTTAGTAAAGTGACTGTGAAATCATTCAGCACATAATTAGATTAGTGCCAAATTAACAAATTAACACTGACAGAAAGTCAGTCAATTATATAAAACCCTAGTACTAATAGATTATTAGGCAGTGAGTATAATCTATACAAGAGAGAGAGAGAGAGAGAGAGAGAGAGAGAGAGAGAGAGAGAGAAACTAGGTCATTTCGGGACTAACATATGGTTTGATTTTATTTCACTAATTCGCTTACACGTAGGGGTCTTTAGTAGTGGGAGGAAACCGGAGTACACGGAGAAAATCCATGAGGTTGGACAGGCAAAGAGAGAAAGAGAGAGAGAGAAAGAGAGAGTTTAACGTCCTACTGTTCTGCTAAACTGGGTTAATGAAGAAATGAAGACAGTTATAAGCCATACAGTGAGCAATCAGGGAAATTGTGCCAAGGCAGCGCCACTATGGCTTACTTTTATATCAAATTCCAAATGACAAGGGATCTGTTACGTGCATGCCAATGTACACACAGGACCTCAGTTTTTCTTCCCTCAGAAAGACTATAGAGTGCTGTCCTTGTCAGGCATCACTGCGCCATCAACACAGGGAAACCACGTCGGAAATCCTGAACTTTTTAGGCCATTACAGGTATGGAACACTTGAAATGTCTATAATGGGTACAAACTCCTTTAACTAATCTGATACCGTCTTCATTACCCCTGCTGGTGCAGAAAAGCAGGGTATTAATCAAGCCTGGAACTAAGGCACCTGTCACTGAAAATGTCAGGCACAGATTCAGGCTTTGTCAGGTACAAAACTTCTGGAGACTGTCATTTTGTCTGGCACTGATTTGTCTTTTTTATTAATATTATTAATACATGTCCGGCACTAAGTTGAAAAGTCAGGTACATCTAAAAACGTTATCTATATTAAACCCCATTTAATTTCTTTTTTATTCCTAAATTCCTATGACAAAAGACCAACACTATTATTGTGGTATGTAAAAAATTAAAAAACCAAAACGATAAACCAAAAGATATATGTGCTATCTATTCATCAAACGCCTGTTCAGAGCAGAAACGTTGGTCAATAAATCCCATTTCATTTGTGAGAGAGAGAGAAATGGGGTTTAACGTCCACTCAACACAAACTAGGTCATTTCGGGACTAACATATGGTTTAATTTAATTTCAATAATTCGCTTGCACATAGGGGTCTTTAGCAGTGGGAGGAAACCGGAGTGCCCGGAGGAAACCCATGAGGTTTACATTTCATTTGTATTCCTATAACGAAAGGAATCCAATTAAAACAATTAAATATATACCTAATTAAATATATACCTAATTAAATATATACCTAATCCAAAGATAAATCGGTGGATGCGGACATTAAATAAAACTATTTCATACACAAAACACCAACATATTGTGGTATGTTAAATGAAAAACCAAGAAAGATTAAATACCTGTATTAAGTATATACATTACATACCCTCGTATTTATTCCAAAATAAAATTCCTATGACAAAAGATTGACACTATTGTGAAATGTTAAAAATGTAAATTATAAATTTAGGGTATAAATTACTGAAACAGAACATACCTTTCCTAACAAAGCTCCATAACATTAAATAAACACTCCCTGTATGTCACATAGATTCAAGCTTTAATGTAAGAAATGTGTTTTTTTGTACGTGTCGGTGGATAAGACTGACACTCACTGACGACACTCAAGGCCAACTAGTGACACCTGACATTTCACACTAATAATAAACACCTATTTTTTTCCACGCTACATCACAATAAAAGGAGTCGAACGTCTTGTCAACACAATACCTGGTCATCTTGAGACTAACTATAAAATAGATAGTTTAAAGTCCAACTTTTTTGCTCTAACTGGTAGGCTTATGAAGACGATTATGCTGTGCCATACAGTGTGCTATGAGGGAAATATTGCTTAACCAATGGCACTACGACCTACTCTTATATTGAATTCCAACTGTCAAGGGATTTTTTTAGTGCACACCAATTTCATGTGTTCGACCATAGATACCAGCGCTGTCAAATGATGGCACAGGACGTTCTTCTTCAGGATTTGAAATCTGGCTTCTCTAGTCTTGAGTCCAGAGCACTCCCCTAAAACTATCCAAATTAATGAATTATTGAAATAAAAATATATCACATTTCAGGTGGAAAAATAACCCAATTTCTTTAACTCTCCTTCATCCTACCACTTGTCTTCCACCCCTATATATCTCCCTCCTTCTTTCTCTTCTCTCTCTCTCTCTCCAACTCTCTTTCTCTCTCCTTCTCCCCCCCCCCACGTCCCTCGCCTTCCCTCTCCCTCCCTCAATACCAATGTCTCCTTCCCTCCCTCCATCTCTGTCTCTTTCCCTTTCCACCATCTTTCTCCCTTTCACTCTCTCTCTCACCTTTGTCATGAAACCATTATCTTTCTCAAACTTGTTTAAATAAAACTATATTGATTTAAATAATTTAGAAATCTCATTAAAACTTCCATCCATTTCTATTATAAACTAAATTTTACTTTAGATAGACACATGGGGCACGTGCTATATAACTCCCATTTTCACTGTCAAATCTCTAATCAAATGTCAACACAAGAAATATCGTCACAATTCACAATTAATTATAAATAACAATCAAAATTCCATTGACCATAGGTGACCAGGACATGTCAAAATTTGCACCTTTTTAACTGGTCACAAACTGTTTGACCTTTAACCCTTGTGACACATACAGGTGTCTAAATCCACCAAAGGGTGTTAAGTTTGACAGCTGTACTTTAAGTGAAAGGCATCCAATACCCATTTAACTAACCCAATAAGCATCAAGTGTATACTGTACCCTGAAGGGGGGTCCAGTAAACCTTAATCAATAAACATTAAAACAATTATCTCACTCAATTAACACCTTTGTTAATTACATTAATAAACATCTCCACGCCCATATCTCACCTAATTACAATATTACATCACAAAACAACAACAACAGGTGTCAATAAAAGTTTTGATCAAATTTATATAAAAAAAGAATTGGAGCAATCTTTTCCAAAATGTCGCAATAATTGTATAAGCACAAATCAAATATTGATATAAATTAATGACCATTTCATAGTTTTAATTTAAGTATTCTCAGTTTAATATAACAAAAAATGCTTTTTAACCTAAATTTGTTTCTAATTTTCCAAAATATCCTAAAAGCATTTGTAAAATCACAAATTAGATATTGATTAAAATCAAATGATCATTTTATAATTTTGATTTTTGTATTCTCAATTTAATATCAACCTAAATTTGTTTCTACTCTATCGCATCTTGAAAAGATTCCTTATAATATTACCTTGGTCTTGGTATTAGAGCAGCAGAACAGTCGTAGAGAACTGACTTCAGTTCCACAACCTGGTAATAAACATGGCTCTAAAACTAGTCAGTCATTACACGCGTAAAGAATCAATACAACACAGAGTTTTATTTCTCTTTGAATAATATGGAATAGGGAAATAAATAAATAGAATTGATATCTAACACGGGTAGGAAGAGAGAGATATAAAAATATTTAAATAATATTGAACATAGAACTAAACATAGCATTGATAGCAAATAAACATTATATATAATACTGATATTAAATATGTATACTAGTATGGTGAGAGAAAGATGGGGTTTAACCTCCACTCATCACAAACCAGGTCATTTCGGGACTAACATATGGTTTAATTTTATTTCAATAATTCCCTTGCATGTAGGGTTCTTTAGCAATGGAGCAAACAAACCGAAGAACCCAGAGAAAACCCACTAGGTTGGACAGGCGACCCTCATACTAGGATGATGGTATAGATTTATATATTTTATAATACATCAGACTAGTTTGTTTATAAATTTGATTATTCTATGAATTCTGTTTTTGTTAATTAGGCTTGAAATGTTATCTAAATTATTAATTAGACATTAATAAACTAATCCAGACCAAAGTCAACTCTCGATGTCATCATGGATTTGAATACATTTTGTGATGGATGGTTTAACGAAAAAATGGATAACCAAGGCTTTATTATGATACCAATGTTAGTAATCATGATCGAGGCTAGCCTGAAATTTAATCACTAATATCTCGGTTCAGAGGGAAGCAATTAGACTCATATCCTGTTTGTTTTTAACTATTTTCTTATCTTCCCTAATCCCCTTTAATAAATCTAACAATTTGATTTTTTTCCTTTTAAATTTGATTATTCATGTTTTGGTTTTTAAATTCAAAAATTCTTATTTTTTTTTTCATAAATTCAATTTGACTGATT
The DNA here is from genome assembly GCA_036850965.1 of Patella caerulea. Classification (NCBI taxonomy): domain Eukaryota; kingdom Metazoa; phylum Mollusca; class Gastropoda; family Patellidae; genus Patella; species Patella caerulea. The sequence continues at coordinate 30,111,679 of JAZGQO010000015.1, read as the reverse complement.
ATAAATTCAATTTGACTTTTTTAGGTTCTTTTTGGTTCAATTGAATATTCTAGTTTTTGTTCATAAATTCAATTTGACTTTTCTAGTTTTTGATTATAAATTCAATTTGACTTTTCTAGTTTTTTTTTGTTGTAAAATTGACTATTCTCGGTTTTTACTTTATTAATTTAATAATTGTAGTGTTTGCTAATTAAACTTGGAAATTCTAGTTTTTCTAAAATTACTCAGAACATTCAATAAAGAAATATAATTTACCTGTTACACAAGACTGAATGGTGCAGACGGTCGAGGAATACAATCAGACACACACCGTACACGTGGGACGGTTACATCAATAAAGAGTACGACTGTATTGAAACAGTGATTATAGCATCGTAACACGGCAACGCACTCCCCAAGTTCACATTGTTATCCCCGTAATTCTAACTATTGACTCATATCGGCCTTTCAATACAAGGTAACATCTTGCCAGTAGCACGCACATGCTTTTCATAGCTTGTCGTGCACGCTGAACACATTGTATTATTGGAAAAATATTACATCCTTTAAATGAAATAAGAAAAAAACGTAAAAGCACACATGTTGCTTTCACCTAAACAAAGGATTACATCATAGCATATTCTGTCAAATTGACGTTTTAATTTTCAGATAATTATTTTTATTGATTCAATATTAAAATGCTAAATTTTTAGTCAATGATTTTCTATGTAAATTATTTTATTTAAAACAAAGTAAATGTTTTAGGATCCTGAATTTTTAGGTAATTATTTTTATTGATTCAATAAAACATGATAACAAATATTTTCCTGAATTTCAATAAATGTAATTTCATCTATGTTCATATTATCTGGGTTTTATGTAACGTTTAACCAATTCTGAGAAAGTCTTTGTACCATTTAGTCGGACCTTTCACAACACCATGAATGTCGTAACTCATAACACATCGATATATATATATACATAAAAGCATTTTTATTGTTCCATTCACTATATCGCAGACTTGAATGATCAGAAATTGGTGATTATTGCCGAAATCAGACATCAGATGACACAACGATCCCCTGGTTATAAATAAAATAAAGTGGAGTTTAACATCCTACTGTTCTACTCTGACTGGGCAGCATGCTATAGGTGAAATTTTGCCTGGGCAGCGGCACTATGGCCTACTCTTATATCGAATTCCAACTACCAAGGGATCTTTTATGTGCCATCAAATGTCGATAAAATTTATCGGCCAATGCAGGGATCAAACAATAGGACCCCCCCCCCCTTAATGTGCATAATATTTCTAATACACTTTTAACTTTTACATGCAATGTGGTCTTAAACACACTTTCAACTGCCTCTGGTCATGAGGGTGGGGAATTATAAGTGGAAGAGCCTAAGGCCTCTCTTCATTTCAATCTGGCACTAATAACATTACATCGGGGAAAATATAATGGATATAATTTACCTAACTTTAAATGTTTATCTGATCGTATAAATGACAGAAACGCGGAAATAATGGAGATAGTGGTCTGAAATAATCAGGGTAAAATCGAGTAATAGTCATCGAGGGTTTTCCAATTACAACAATAATAGGTCGTGTCAGAAATATCTACAACTGTACTGACGATATCTGATCACATCTGACGATATCGTGGAAATAATTGGCACATATATTGTTAGAAACTTTTAAAAATAACGAATCAGGCCAACTGAAATGAAGTTTAATGGACCAGACTAATGAAGACAGGTAAAATAGACGATATGAGAATGAACTGTACCAAGAAATTATAATTGTATAAGGACTGTCAAAATATCTACCACTATACAGCTAGTATTAACATAGGGGAAATAATTGCCAAGTCTATTGTTAGAAAACTTTTAAAACTAATTAAACAAGACAAGTGAAATGAGGTTATAGGGACCACGGTTATGCACCAACAAGTAGGCTAACGAAAACAGGTAAATAGAGAGAGAGAGAAATGGGGTTTAACGTCCACTCAACACAAACTAGGTCATTTCGGGACTACCATATGGTTTAATTTTATTTCAATAATTCGCTTGCGCGTAGGGGTCTTTAGCAGTGGGAGGAAACCGGAGTGCTCGGAGGAAACCCACGAGGTTGAGAAGGCGCCCCTATCTCCATGCCACATACGCTCACACCAGGGCTCGAAACCACAGCCGCAAGCCAGAGGTGACCGGCCAGCTAGAGGTCGAAGCGCGGCAGTCTAGACCACTAGGCCATCCCACCCCCCCCCCCAGGTAAATAGACATTATGTGAATAACATTTATAATTCCATGTGACCATAGAAAATATAACTAAATTATAAGTATCAAATTCACATTGTGTTGAAAAGAAAGAGATACACATACATGAAGCGAGAGGGAGAGACGGAGAGAGAGTGTTAACATCCCCTTGACACAAACTAGATCATTTTAGGACTAACATATAGTTCAATTTTATTTCAATAATTTGCTTGCATTTAGTGGTCTTTAGCTGTGTGAGAAAACAGGATGACCCGCAGAAAACCCAAGAGGTTGCTTAGATGACGAAACCTTGGTTTAATCAGTTAACTCCTGTCAGCACCTCTATATTGTTGAAATCTCTGTCAACCAATTAAATGTAAAACATGTACTCCAGTATATGATAAAAATTGAACGGGGTCTACACCTTGTAACAGTTGTTCAACAATCTTGATCATTGATCACGAGGAAGGCTTGACAAGGACAGCTGTCTAGTCATTTGGATGGGACAAAAAACCAAGGTCCCTTGTACACATTGGCGGGCACGTAAAAGATCCTTTGGCATTTGGAATTCGATATAAAAGTAGGCCGAAGCGCCGCTGCCCAGGCAAAATTTTCCTGATAGCACACTGTATGTCATATGCTCGTCTTCATTAGCCCAGGTTAAAGGAGCAGAACAGTAGGACGTTAAACCCCATTTTATTTCATTTCATTTATTGACCATGAAATGCCATTTTAACTGATGGAGATGTAATTTGATTTACTATGTGTAGGTTCATGCATGATTAACTAGTAATGATCCACATCTTAACAATCATCAAATATAATCTCTACACCCATATCATTGAAAATCATCATCTATTTTATAATAAATCAACACTTGCTACAGGCTACAGTTAGGTTAAACAGTATTTTATTCAATAAACTGAACTGGATTGAGATGTCTTTAATATAATATTATATATTATGCCAGAGAGAAAGAGTTGTCTCTTTAATATAATATAATAATAATAAAAATATAATATGTTGCATTTGATAATGCGCCACATTCACCCAAGTGAGTGCTATATAACATATAGGTATGTCAGAGAGAGAGTTATGGTTTTAAAGGAGTACTCCATTGTACAAACTTTTCGCGATTCATGATAATTTATAAATAAAAAGGCAATTTAAATTTAAGAAATTAATTTTTTTTTTTATGAAGTAAAACGGCAAAAAAAACATAAAAAATAAATGAGTATATGTATGGAATATACTTAATGTCTCAGAAGGAGAGAGAGAGAGTACAATATATTTATACATGTATATATGTCATAGATAATGTCTCATTAAGTTTCATATATATATATATATATATATATATATATATATATATATATATATATATATATATATATATATATATATAGCAATTGAAACCTGATGAGTCTGTGTTATAACAATGATATATAAATATTATTATATAAATAATGTTTCCTGTTCACAGTTTCACACAGAATTTAGTCATAACATAAAAAACTTTCCTGGTACTTGACTTGATATAATTACAAGTTAAAGAGAGACTCATCTGGTTCTTGATGTGTGACATCATGGTGTAACAACCAGTGTTAAAGGGAGACTCCTCTGATACTTGATGTGTGACATAGGGGTATTATAACCAGTGTTAAAGGGAGACTTCTCTGGTACTTGATGTGTGACATCATGGTGTAACAACCAGTGTTTAAGAGAAACTCCTCTGATACTTGATATGTGACATAGGGGTATTATAACCAGTGTGAAATCACAGTGTATATTACTAGGGTTAAAAGGAATCTCTCCCTGTGTGACATCAAGGTATAATAGCAAGTGTTAAAGAGAGAGAGAAATAGTGTTTAACATCCTCTCAATACAAACTAGGTCATTTTGGGACTAACATATGGTTACGTTTTATTTCAATAATTCGCTTGCATGTAGGGGACCGCGGGGAAACCTACTCCGTGTCACATATATCCGAGGAACTCGGAGAAGTAACTGAAATGGATGTTTAATGTCTGCATACACCAACCAGGATAATAAATACGAGCATATGAAGGAAATGTGGATCTTTAACATGATGTCAATGGTATCCACACACGTCACCTTGGTTTTCATACCATCCGAACAACTAGACACTATTCCTTGCTAGAATCTCTGTTCTCCATCACTAACAAAGAGAAACTAGACTGGAAAATCCTGAGGAACTTTCTCAACACTAGGATCGAGCCCATGACCTGCTTGTTAATGACCCAGTGCCTTGCTCAGCCACTGCAGCTCCTCCCACTATAAGGTGAATGATAAACACTAAACACATAAAATCCAACATGAGAGAGACTTTAATCTGAGAAAAGACACAAACTAGGTTATTTCGGGACTAACATATGGTTTAATCTTATTTCAATAATTCACTTGCTCGTAGGTGTCTTTAGCAGTGGGAGTACCCGGGGAAACCCACGAGGTCGGACAGACAACCCTACTCCTTGCCACGTACAACCAGGGATTTGAAACCACGCCAGTTGACTCAATGACAGCCCGTATGATATTGTGCATGCACGCTAACCATTCGGCCATCCCCCCACCCCACCCCTGTCAAATCCGAGACATTCTCTTTACACACATATATAGGCGACATTAATAAAATGAAAGGGTTTAACAGCCTAGTTTTTCAATGGGTGAAACCTTTAACCTTCTTGGGATGAACAAAGCAGACAAAAGTAAACACAGAGCTCAAGATTAAATATGAAATTTAATTCAATACAACATCATACACGCCTGTAAAATCTAAACACACTTTAGTATAGATGGCTGAATGGTCATTGCATCAACTGGTGTGGTGTTGATTCCCCAGTTCTACCAGGCAAGGAGTAAGGTTGTCTGTCCAAACTTGAGGATTTTCTCAAAGTCCTCTGGTTTCCTCCCACTTTTAAAAACCCCTACGCACATGCAAATTGCAAATTATTGAAATAAAATTGAACCATATGTTAGTTCTGAAATGACCAAGTTTGTATTAAGTGGACGTTAAACCCCATTATTCTTTCTATAAACGATTAACCATGAAATTTAATTCAAAATAACAAAATGTGCTTGTACAATCTACATACTCTAGCTCTGTATAGATGGATACTCTCTTAAACTCTTTCAATACAACACACTGTGAACAGTCTCACTATACCAGGTAACTAACTAAACATTATAATTGTTAAACATTTACTTCAAGTCTAAAATCATAACAAAAACCATAAAACATATTCTTTATATGTCTGCAGTTTGTATAAAAATTATAAAGTAAACTGTTTAAATATTTATACAGACTTCCTACATGTTCTTACTTGTTTTCAAACAAAAAATCAGATAAAGACTCTCTCTGTCGAAATATTGCTTATTAGTATTATATAAAGAGTTATTGTATTTGGTAAAATTTTGTCATTTGTACACAATCTTTGGCTAACAAGTTCTTTCCTATTTGACCGAATATCAACGGAAGACACCAATAAATACCCATATACATACCTTTGAACAAGGGGTATACCCGTAGTATATGGACACGATATTACATAAGACACTTTAAGTTTATTTCCAACCCAGTTCAATCATGTCAAATCAGTTGCTATTTAAACTCTAGCGTATCATACAAACTTCTTATTTCTAGCGTACTGTTTACAATATTCAAAGATCAAACATAAAGATTTGTAGGATATAATTAACTAATTAATATTTACCTTAACTAACGAGTAAACAAAATAGGTAAAAACAGGTAAAATATCCGTTATTGGTCCAAGTGACACAGGTTTATACTACTACTACTACTAGAGGGTGGTTATCTCTCTACCTCTAGTCTCAACAGTCACGCATGGTGGACTATATCCAGTTCCACATGACTGAACATTCCTACAATACCTCCTCATTTAACCCCCACAGACATAATCTTACATATCATTTTACAAATATTTCCTAATACCTTCGTTTTATTAATTCTGAGGAAAAAAAGTAAAAACATGAAAATTCATGTGCCAAAGAACTTCAAAAGATTTAATTAGATACATTTTTTAGATTAAATTAGATACATAAAACTGATATTGTTTTTAAAAATCTTTTTGAATCTAACTCGCTACTTTTTCATATTTGATATAAATGTGTTACTTGGAATGGTCAAATTGTGCCAGATGGAATGCTCCTATGCGCTAAATAGAATGATCAAATTGTGCCAATGCACCACATGACAAATCTTTTGGAATCAAATTAGTAATTCTTTTCTAAATTTATACAAATGTGTTACTTGGGATGAACAAATCGCGGCCAGATAGAATGCTCCTATGTGCCCCATGGAATGGTCAGATTGCACCACATAGAATGATTCTATGTGCTAAATGGAATGATCAAATTGCACCAGGTGGTATGCTTCTACATGCTAAATGAAATGATCAATTTACGCCGATGTACCACATGGTCAATAAAAAGATATTAATATCTGCGTTATGACACCTGAATGAAATAAATACACTAATATAATAAATCTTGTAAAAAAGAATGTTAAATAAGTTTGATGTCTTTTGATAGTTTTGACATCTGTTCATTTCTCTAGAACTTCACCTGATTAGGGTTTCACACTGCGAAGCTTGTGTGAAACACTATTGTTTTTGTTAAAATTATTATTCTTATTATTATTATTCTTCTTTTGTCTTGAGTAGATCTCAGCAACTGCTTGTCGCATCGTTACGATTTCTTCGGTTTTACTGGGAAAGTGGGTGTGACTTAGAGGATAAAGCTATTTTGAACGTTCTGCGACAATGCGAAATGTCCGAAATCACCAAATTATCGTTTTTTAAAATATTGCAGTAATTTTAACAATAATCATTGAATTTTAACTTTCGATACATTTTGGCATAGCCGGAGACAGGGCACATAGCTACGCTACTTTCGATTTTTGATTTTCGGCAAATCTTCGAAGATATTAGGCGCCAAATTTCGAAAATTTAAAATTTTACAAAAAACTTTTTTATTTATGAATATTTTTTAGTCGTATTGTGCACAGAATTAAAGAGTCATCTGACTAGTGCAAAAATGTTAAAAAATTTTGTCTCAGTAATTTTCCTTGGCCGCCATTGGCTAATTCAGTTTTTCAGTCCTAGATTAATTTTTTATTGTTCGATTTGTATAAAACAAAGTTCATATGCTTCGTTGTCTCAATTGTCATTTTTTTTATTACCGGAAGTGTTATCTGTCGGCACCGGAAGTGGCATAATTTTACCAAAAACTACAATTTTGACAGTTAGGTACCATTTTTCGAAAACAAATATTATTTTTTGGAAAAATTATTTGACTCAAAGTATGTGCCCTTTCAAGGCGCAAAAAATGTCGGAAGCAGTTTTTTTAATTTCGATTTCATTTTCGAGCAAATTCGATTAAATGGCTAAAAATGGTGTAAAATTCACCTATTTACAACCTATTCAGGCTTTTTAGATTTTAAAATATTTCTTCGTAACTTTTATAAACTTGTAGCTATAATCCATACGAAGAAAATGTATGTTAAAATTAGTTTGTAATATAAGCAGTTCCCAAGAAATGGGCAGTTCTGTACAAGTCACTGTTTTCGTTATTTTGCCTGTAAAATAGTCAATTATTATTGGATTTTTATAAAAGTGACATCATTTGATTCAAAAAAGCATGTAGCGTCATATCAAGTTGATTACAATTCAAAATTGACACCGGAAGTGACGTCATTTGGTCAAAAACTGCATTTTAAACTTTTTAAATCAATGTTTTATTCAACTATGAATAACTTAATATGTATTAATAATTTTAACTTTTGGTTTAAATTCACATATAAATACAACTCATATGGTCATATAGATATCATAAAATTGTTTCTAACTTGTTCGGTTGCCGAGAAATAGACGGTTTTCTACAGGTCACTTTTGAAGGTTTCGGGGCCATAAAAGTGTCAATTATTATTCGATTTTCATTAACGTTACACCATGTTATACCTAATGCCATTTGTGATTTCATACAAGTAATTTAAGATTTTCATTATCACCGGAAGTAATGTGATTTTGGCAAAAACTGAATTTTTAGCCTTCAAAACAGATATTTTATTCAAATGAGTCTGTTTTGAAATCTTTTTCAAATTATGGTATTTGATGCCAATCAACAAATAGAATGAACCCATACGATCATACAGATACCAAAAAATGGTTTCTAACTTGTACGGTTGCAGAGAAATAGCAGATTTTCTACAAGTCACTTTTCAAGTTTTTTGGTCTTTAAAAGTGGCAATTATTATTCGATTTACATAAAATTGTCACTATATGATATCGTATGCCATTTCTGATTTCATAAGACTAATTGAACATTTTCATTCACACCGGAAGTAATTTAATTTTGTCAAGATCGTTTACAAGTAACAAATGTATAAAATGACTTGATATTGCTGGATTGATTGGTTGATTCTGCGTCCATTTTATTTGTGTGCAATGTTAATTTGGAAACCTGTTTAGTGGTTTCGTTGGTACCGGAAGTGACATATGTTCAAGTGTAACTTGGCACCGAAAGTGACATGTTTAAGAGTAACTCGGCACCAGTGAAACCCGTCATTCCTGCATGCAGGTCTAGTTCTTATTATTATTAGGCTTTCAGACTTTCGTCTGAAAGCCTATTGTGATTACTAAAATTATTATTATTTTTTTTTTTACTATTATTATTATTTACCGCGGGAGCCTATTTCTCTATGATCGAAAAGAGATGCCGATTTGCGGTTCATCTTACTATTGGGAAATCAGGTGGTGGCTACTCAATAAAGCAATTTTCAAACTTCTGCGCAGACCGGAAGTGACCGAACTTTGTACGTTGTCACAAAATTGAAAATTGGCTATAGTTTCATCAATTCTTTTCCCATTTTTAAACAAATCACATTTTTGGAATCCCTGAATCTTTTCTGAGACAATAGCTATCTCACATTTTTCAATTTCGAACATTCGTCTATGACTTTTATCGTTCGAAAATTGAAAACATGTTGTTTACGAGACAATTTTTGTTATTTTTCAAAATTTTCAAATTTGACCTACATTTTTGGATACCTGAAGTCCACTCGATTCTAGAAATATAAGTTTCATTCAGAGTTATCGCCCTTTATTTTTCGATTTTTTTCGAATTTTCTTCCCATTTTGTGAGCTGTGGTTTCGTTTTACGGTCGAATTGATGTTTCTGAAAGTTATGGAACATGAAGTTGTAGTCCAATACCAACTGATAAAGCAATTTCGACAAGGATCCTTAAACCGGAAGTGGTCGAAATAGTGTGCAATATTTTGAAAAAAATGCAAAAAATTGATGTTTTGGTGGAAAACGTGATTTCTCTGTCCGAAATCAACAGATGAAACTAATTAAGGTACCGTTGGATGCCCAGAGGAATGCACTATCGTATGATACCCAAATCACACGGATACGATGAGCAAGAAGCAAAATATGGCACGCTGAAAATCATGTATTTTCTGATTTGGAGCGTTTTTGGACGCCTGTATCTCGAAAACTTAACCGCAACTTTTTTTTTAACTTTCTCTATCGAGAGTCAATTCGATAGTCTTGTGAATTATGCCATCCAATAAGACTTTGAAATGTCTGGAATACGATAAAAAAGGGACTGAAAATCAAAAAAAGTCGAAAAATCGTGAAATTTTGGAAAATGCTCTACTATATTTTTATTTTAAGAGATTTTCAAAAAAAGGTTGTATATTCAGATAGCTGACCTAATTACAATTCTAACGATGTATAATATGTATGTAGTTATTGTAATTTAATTTTCGATATTTTAATTTTTTTGCATTTTTGGCACTTTTGAACATAGGATTTCTCAGGGGCATTTTATCTAATCAGAAAATTTAATATATCATTACAGAGCCCTGTGGCCATTTTAGTGCCCAAACCGGCTATTAAAACTATTCCGACAATAATAACCATACCGGAAGTATTCAAAAAATGAAAAAAAAAGTAAAAACATTGTCGCACTTGCGAAAAACATGATTTCTCCCTTAGGTAATAGTGGACCAAAAGAACTAAAGTGTCGCTGGATAGCCCTATTAATGGACCATCATATGGTATCTAAATAATGTGATTTCAATGGTAAGGAAATAAATTATTGTATGCCAAAAATCTAGTATTTTCCGATTTTTTAACATTCTGAGACGCCCTTTTCTCGAAAACGACGCCGCAGATTTTTCTCAAACTTTTCTTACTCAAAGTCCTATCGGTTGTCTATATAGTGAATCCAAAATGAAATGCATTGAAATAATATAAATGGTCCAAAAATGGCCTCAAACTTTGAAAAAAATTGAAAAATCGTTAAATTTTTGTAAACGCTCTTTAATTTATCTTTTTTCCCAAAACTATTCAATGGATGTTTCTGACACTTCTGGTACAGAAAGTTAATTATCCAAAGAACTTCGTAAAGCTATCACTACAACGATCGTAAAACCGGAAGTAGTCGAAAAAATGTCCGATATTTTGAAAAAAAATAATTTTTTTACGAAAACATTTTTTATTTATGAATATGTTTTGATGATATTTTACACAGGGTTAAAAATATCATCCTACTTGAGCAGAAATGAGAAAAAAAATTGTCTCGGTAATTTGCGTTAGCCGCCATCGGCTAATTTAGTTTTTCGTAGACAGAAAAATTATTTATTATTCGATTTGTATAAAACAAAGTTCATACGCTCCGTGGTCCCAATTGTAATTTTTTTTGTTACGGTGAAATTTTTCTGTCGGCAACGGAAGTGACGTAATATTAACAAAAACTACAATTTTGATCGTTCAGTACCACTTTTTAAAAGCAAATATTATTTTTTTTCAAAACTGATATAACTAAAAGGATGCACCCTGCAAAGGTGCACAAAATCCTTAGCTCAGATTTTTTAATTTCAATTTCATTTTCGGGCAATTTCGAATAAAATGTAAAATAAAGTGTAAAATTCAGTTATTTACAATTCATTCAGCGTCTTCATATTTTGAAATATTTATTTGTAATTTTCATAAACTCGTAGCAATAATCCAGACGAAGAGAATGTATGCGCAAATTAGTTTGTAATATGAGCAGTTGCCGAGAAATATGCAATTTTGCATGCATCACTTTTCACGTTATTTTGCCTATAAAAGAGTGAATTATTATTCGATTTGCAATATTTTTTTTCCATTTGATGCTTAATGCCAATTTGGACTAGGTCAAGCCAATTTTACATTTACACTGTGACCGGAAATGACGTCATTTGGGCAAAAACTGTATTTTTAACTTAAAAAAAATATATTTTATTCAAATGAGTCTGCCTTATAATATTTTTAAAATTATGATATTTGATTCCCATCAACGAATAGAATTAAGCCATACGACCATACGGATACCACAAAATGGTTTCTAACTTGTACGGTTACAGAGATATAGGCGATCTTTTATAAGTCACTTTTCAAGGTTTTTGGTCTATAAAAGTGTCAATTATTATTCGATTTTTATCATTGTTTTACCATTTGATGCCTTATGCCATTTATGACTTCTATGAACTAAATTAACATTTTCAATATCTCCGAAAGTAATGTAATTTTTGCAAAAAACGTATTTTTAGCCTTCAAAACAAACATTTTTTTGAAGGGATTTATATTTATTATTCGTTTAACTTTATAACGTCTGACTCTAATGGGCAGTAAGATTGAATCAATACCATCATATTGATATCAAGAAAAGGCTTCTAGCATGTTCCCTTGTCGAATAATAGCCAATTTTCCCAGGGTCACTTTTAAGTTTTATACCTTCTTAATTTCAGTTTAAGGGTTATAGGTTGATTATTTATTGCCCGATATGTATAAAACAAAGTTTGTATTTTGTATGTTGCGAATTTTCGACTTATTTTTCACCTATAAAAATTTCTTTCGGCACCGGAAGTGACGTAATTTTGCCATAATTTACAATTTTGACCGGTCTTTTCGCCAGCAAATATTACTTTTACATATGATAGAAGGTGTCACTGAAGCAAAACAATTAAAGTAAAGTTTGGTAGCTCAATGGATCGGCTATGGTATAATGAACTTCCTGTATGATTCCTGAAAGCCGGTTCAGTGCTGCTTGCAGGTCTAGTTAGGCTTTCAGACTTTCGTCTGAAAGCCTATTGTGATTACTAAAATTATTATTATTTTTTTTTTTATTAGGCTTTCAGACTTTCGTCTGAAAGCCTATTGAGATTACTAAAATTATTATTATTATTATTATTATTATTATTATTATTATTATTATTTACCGCGGGGGCCTAGATCTCCATGATCGAAAACAGATATCGATCTGGAATTAGATTTTCTATTGGGAAACCATGTGGTGGCTACTTGATAAAATATTTTTGAAATTTCTGCGCATACCGGAAGTGACCGAACTTTGCACGTTGTCTAAAAATTGAAAATCGGCCATAGTTTCGTCAATTCGTTATCCATTTTCAAACAAATTACATTTTTGGAATCCCTGAATCTTTTCTGAGACAATGGCTATCTCACATTTTTCAATTTCGAACATTCGTCTACGACTTTTATCGTTCGAAAATTGAAAACATGTTGTTTACGAGACCATTTTTGTCATTTTTCAAAATTTTTAAATTTGACCTACATTTTTGGATACCTGAAGTCCATCCGATTCCAGTAATATAAGTTTCATTCCGAGTTATCGCCCTTTATTTTTCGATTTTTTTCGAATTTTCTTCCCATTTTGTCAGCTCGGGTTTCGTTTTATGGTAGAATTGACGTTTCTGAAACTTCTAGAACATGAAGTTATAGTCCAATACCAACGTATAAAGCAATTTCGACAAGAATCCTTAAACCGGAAGTGGTCGAAATAATGTGCAATATTTTGAAAAAAATGCAAAAAATGGATATTTTGGGGAAAAGCGCGAAATCTCCGCCCGATATCAATGGATTAAAGAAATTAGGGTACCATTGGACTGCACTAGGATTGTGCTATCGTATGATACCCAACTCGTACGGATACGATGAGCAGGCAGCAAAATATGGCACGCTGAAAATCAAGTATTTTCTGATTTGGAGCGTTTTTGGACGCCTGTATCTCGAAAACTTAACCGCAACTTTTTTTGTAATTTTTTCTATCGAGAGTCCTTTCGGAGGTATTTTGCATGAAGCCATCCAATAAGACTTTGAAATATCTGGAATAGGTGAAATAACGGACTGAAAATCGAAAAAAGTCGAAAAATCGTGAAATTTTGGAAAATGCTCTGCTATTTTTTTATTTTCAAAGATTTCCAAAAAACGATTGTATATTCAGATAGCTGACGTAATTACGATTCTAACGATGTATAATATGTATGTAGTTATTGAAATTTAATTTTCGATATTTTAAATTTTTTGCATTTTTGGCACTTTTGAACCTAGGATTTCTCAGGGGCATTTTATCTGATCAGATAATGTAATATATCATTACAGAGCACTGTGGCTATTTTAGTGCCCAAACCGGTTATTAAAACTATACCGACAATAATAACCATACCGGAAGTATTCAAAAAATGAAAAAAAAGGTTAAAAACATTGTCGCACTTGCGAAAAACTTGATTTCTCCCTTAGGTAATAGCGGACCAAAAGAACTAAAGTGTCGTTGGATAGCCCTATTAATGGACCATCATATGGTATCTAAATAATACGATATCGATGGTAAGGAAATAAATTATTGTATGCCAAAAATCTAGTATTTTCCGATTTTTTAACATTCTGAGACGCCCTTTTCTCGAAAACGACGCCGCAGATTTTTCTTAAACTTTTCTAACTCAAAGTCCCATCGGTTGTCTATATAGTGAATCCAAAATGAAAAGCATTGAAATAATATAGGTGGTCCAAAAATGGCATCAAACTTTGAAAAAAATTGAAAAATCGTTAAATTTTTATAAACGCTCTTTTATTTATCTTTTTTTCCAAAACTGCTCAATGGATGTTTCTGACACTTCTGGTACAGAAAGTTAAGTATCCAAAGAACTTCGTAAAGCTATCACAACAACGATCGTAAAACTGGAAGTAGTCGAAAAAATGTCCGATATTTTGAAAAAAATTATTTTTTTTACGAAAATCTTTTTTATTTATGAATATTTTTTGGTGATATTTTACACTGGGTTAAAATATCATCGTACTTGCGCAGAAATGAGAAAAAAAATTGTCTGGGTAATTTGCGTTAGCCGCCATCGGCGAATTTAGTTTTTCGTACCCAGAAAAATTATTTATTGTTCGATTTGTATAAAACAAAGTTCATATGCTCCGTGGTCCCAATTGTTATTTTTTATGTTACGGTGAAATTTTTCTGTCGGCAACGGAAGTGACGTAATATTAACAAAAACTACAATTTTGACAGTTCGGTACCACTTTTTGAAAGCAAATATTATTTTTTTTCCAAACTGATATAACTAAAAGGATGCACCCTGCGAAGGTGCACAAAATCCTTAGCTCATATTTTTAAATTTCAATTTCATTTTTGGGCAATTTCGAATAAAATGTAAAATAAAGTGTAAAATTCAGCTATTTACAATTCATTCAGCGTCTTCATATTTTTAAATATTTATTTGTAATTTTCATAAACTCGTAGCAATAATCCAGACGAAGAGAATGTATGCGAAAATTAGTTTGTAATATGAGTAGTTGTCGAGAAATATGCAATTTTGCATGCATCACTTTTCACGTTATTTTGCCTATACAAGAGTGAATTATTATTCGATTTGCAATATTTTTTTTCCATTTGATGTATAATGCCAATTTGGACTAGGTCAAGCCAATTTTACATTTTCACTGTGACCGGAAATGACGTCATTTGGGCAAAAACTGTATTTTTAACCTAAAAAACTAATATTTTATTCAAATCAGTCTGCCTTATAAAATTTTTAAAATTATGATATTTTATTCCCATCAACGAATAGAATGAAGCCATACGACCATACAGATACCACAAAATGGTTTCTAACTTGTACGGTTACAGAGAAATAGGCGATCTTCTATAAGTCACTTTTCAAGGTTTTTGGTCTATAAAAGTGTCAATAATTATTCGATTTTTATAATTTTTTTTACCATTTGATGCCTTATGCCATTTATGACTTCTATGAACCAAGTTAACATTTTCAATATCACCGGAAGTAATGTAATTTTTGCAAAAAACGTATTTTTAGCCTTCAAAACAAACATTTTTTTGAAGTGATTTATATTCATTATTCGTTTAACTTTATAACGTCTGGCTCTAATGGGCAGTAAGATTGAATCAATACCATCATATTGATATCAAGAAAAGGCTTCTAGCATGTTCCCTTGTCGAATAATAACCAATTTTCCCAGGGTCACTTTTAAGTTTTTCACCTTCTTAATTTCAGTTTATGGGTTATAGGTTAATTATTTATTGCCCGATATGTATAAAACAAAGTTTGTATTTTGTGTGTTGCGAATTTTCGACTTATTTTTCACCTATAAAAATTTCTTTCGGTACCGGAAGTGACGTAATTTTGCCATAATTTACAATTTTGACCGGTCTTTTCGCCAGCAAATATTACTTTTACATATGATAGAGGGTGTCACTGAAGCAAAACAACTAAAGTATACTTTGGTAGCTCAATGGATCGGCTATGGTATAATAAACTTCCTGTATGATTCCTGAAAGCCGGTTCAGTGCTGCTTGCAGGTCTAGTTATTATTATTATTTACCGCGGGAGCCTATTTCTCTATGATCGAAAAGAGATACCGATTTGCGGTTCATCTTACTATTGGGAAACTAGATGGTGGCTACTCAATAAAGCAATTTTCAAACTTCTGCGCAGACCGGAAGTGACCGAACTTTGTACGTTGTCACAAAATTGAAAATTGGCTATAGTTTCATCAATTCTTTTCCCATTTTTAAACAAATCACATTTTTGGAATCCCTGAATCTTTTCTGAGACAATAGCTATCTCACATTTTTCAATTTCGAACATTCGTCTATGACTTTTATCGTTCGAAAATTGAAAACATGTTGTTTACGAGACAATTTTTGTTATTTTTCAAAATTTTCAAATTTGACCTACATTTTTGGATACCTGAAGTCCACTCGATTCTAGAAATATAAGATTCATTCAGAGTTATCGCCCTTTATTTTTCGATTTTTTTCGAATTTTCTTCCCATTTTGTGAGCTGTGGTTTCGTTTTACGGTCGAATTGATGTTTCTGAAAGTTATGGAACATGAAGTTGTAGTCCAATACCAACTGATAAAGCAATTTCGACAAGGATCCTTAAACCGGAAGTGGTCGAAATAGTGTGCAATATTTTGAAAAAAATGCAAAAAATGGATGTTTTGGTGGAAAACGTGATTTCTCCGTCCGAAATCAACAGATGAAACTAATTAAGGTACCGTTGGATGCCCAGAGGAATGGACTATCGTACGATACCCAAATCACACGGATACGATGAGCAAGAAGCAAAATATGGCACGCTGAAAATCATGTATTTTCTGATTTGGAGCGTTTTTGGACGCCTGTATCTCGAAAACTTAACCGCAACTTTTTTTTTAACTTTCTCTATCGAGAGTCAATTCGATAGTCTTGTGAATTATGCCATCCAATAAGACTTTGAAATGTCTGGAATACGATAAAAAAGGGACTCAAAATCAAAAAAAGTCGAAAAATCGTGAAATTTTGGAAAATGCTCTACTATATTTTTATTTTAAGAGATTTTCAAAAAAAGGTTGTATATTCAGATAGCTGACCTAATTACGATTCTAACGATGTATAATATGTATGTAGTTATTGTAATTTAATTTTCGATATTTTAAATTTTTTGCATTTTTGGCACTTTTGAACATAGGATTTCTCAGGGGCATTTTATCTGATCAGAAAATTTAATATATCATTACAGAGCCCTGTGGCCATTTTAGTGCCCAAACCGGCTATTAAAACTATTCCGACAATAATAACCATACCGGAAGTATTCAAAAAATGAAAAAAAAAGTAAAAACATTGTCGCACTTGCGAAAAACATGATTTCTCCCTTAGGTAATAGTGGACCAAAAGAACTAAAGTGTCGCTGGACAGCCCTATTAATGGACCATCATATGGTATCTAAATAATGTGATTTCAATGGTAGGGAAATCAATTATTGTATGCCAAAAATCTAGTATTTTCCGATTTTTTAACATTCTGAGACGCCCATGTCTCGAAAACGACGACGCAGATTTTTCTTAAACTTTTCTTACTCAAAGTCCTATCGGTTGTCTATATAGTGAATCCAAAATGAAAAGCATTGAAATAATATAAGTGGTCCAAAAATGGCCTCAAACTTTGAAAAAAATTGAAAAATCGTTAAATTTTTTGAAACGCTCTTTAATTTATCTTTTTTTCCAAAACTACTCAATGGATGTTTCTGACACTTCTGGTACAGAAAGTTAAGTATCCAAAGAACTCCGTAAAGCTATCACAACAACGATCGTAAAACCGGAAGTAGTCGAAAAAATGTCCGATATTTTGAAAAAAAAATTTTTTTTACGAAAACCTTTTTTATTTATGAATATTTTTTGATGGTATTTTACACAGGGTTAAAATATCATCCTACTTGAGCAGAAATGATAAAAAAAAATGTTTCGGTAATTTGCGTTAGCCGCCATCGGCTAATTTAGTTTTTCGTAACCAGAAAAACTATTTATTGTTCGATTTGTATAAAACAAAGTTCATATGCTCCGTGGTCCCAATTGCAATTTTTTTTGTTACGGTGAAATTTTTCTGTCGGCAACGGAAGTGACGTAATATTAACAAAAACTACAATTTTGACAGTTCGGTACCACTTTTTGAAAGCAAATATTTTTTTTTCAAAACTGATATAAGTAAAAGGATGCACCCTGCAAAGGTGTATAAAATCTTTAGCTCAGATTTTTTAAATTTCAATTTCATTTTCGGGCAATTTCGAATAAAATGTAAAATAAAGTGTAAAATTCAATTATTTACAATTCATTCAGCGTCTTCATATTTTGAAATATTTATTTGTGATTTTCATAAACTCGTATCAATAATCCAGACGAAGAGAATGTATGCGAAAATTAGTTTGTAATATGAGCAGTTGCTGAGAAATATGCAATTTTGCATGCAGCACTTTTCACGTTAACAACGAATAGAATGAATCCATACGACCATACAGATACCACAAAATGGTTTCTAACTTGTACGGTTACAGAGAAATAGGCGATCTTCTATAAGTCACTTTTCAAGGTTTTTGGTCTATAAAAGTGTCAATTATTATTCGATTTTTATAATTTTTCTACCATTTGATGCCTTATGCTATTTATGACTTCTATCAACTAAGTTAACATTTTCAATATCACCGGAAGTAATGTAATATTTGCAAAAAACGTATTTTTAGCCTTCAAAACAAACATGTTTTTGAAGGGATTTATATTTATTATTTGTTTAACTTTATAACGTCTGACTCTAATGGGCAGTAAGATTGAATCAATACCATCATATTGATATCAAGAAAAGGCTTCTGGCATGTTCCCTGGTCGAAAAATAGCCAATTTTCCAAGGGTCACTTTTAATTATTTTACCTTCTTAATTTCAGTTTATGGGTTATAGGTTAATTTTTCATTGCCCGATATGTATTAAACAAATTTTGTATGTTGCAAATTTCGACTTATTTTTCACCTATAAAAATATCTTTCGGCACCGGAAGAGACGTAATTTTGCCATAATTTGCATATTTACCGGTCTTTTCGCCAGCAAATATTACTTTTACATAGGATAGAGGGTGTCACTGAAGCAAAACAACTAAAGTATAGTTCGGTAGCTCAATGGGTCGGCTATGGTATAATAAACTTCCTGTATGATTCCTGAAAGCCGGTTCAGTGCTGCTTGCAGGTCTAGTTATTATTATTATTATTATTATTCAGATTCCAATTTGAATAGATCTCAGCAACTACGTGTCGCATCGTTACGATTTCTTCGGTTTTACTGGGAAAGTGGGTGTGACTTAGAGGATAAAGCTATTTTGAACGTTCTGCGACAATGCGAAATGTCCGAAATCACCAAATTATCGTTTTTTAAAATATTGCAGTAATTTTAACAATAATCATTGGATTTTAACTTTCGATACATTTTGGCATAGCCGGAGACAGGGCACATAGCTACACTACTTTCGATTTTTGATTTTCGGTAAATCTTCAAAGATATTAGGCGCCAAATTTTGAAAATTTAAAATTTTACAAAAAACTTTTTTATTTATGAATATTTTTTAGTCGTATTATGCACAGAATTAAAGAGTCATCTGACTAGTGCAAAAATGTTAAAGAATTTTGTCTCAGTAATTTACCTTGGCCGCCATTGGCTAATTCAGTTTTTAAGTCCTAGATTAATTTTTTATTGTTCGATTTGTATAAAACAAAGTTCATATGCTTCGTTGTATCAATTGTCATTTTTTTTATTACCAAAAGTTTTATCTGTCGGCACCGGAAGTGGCATAATTTTGCCAAAAACTACAATTTTGACAGTTATTTTCCTTCTTCGAAAACAAATATTATTTTTTGGAAAAATTATTTGACTCAAAGAGTGTGCCCTTTCAAGGCGCAAAAAATGTAGGAAGCAGTTTTTTTAATTTCGATTTCATTTTCGAGCAAATTCGATTAAGAGGCTAAAAATGGTGTAAAATTGGCCTATTTACAACCTATTCAGGCTTTTCAGATTTTAAAATATTTCTTCGTAACTTTTATAAACTTGTAGCTATAATCCATACGAAGAAAATGTATGTTAAAATTCGTTTGTACTATAAGCAGTTACCAAGAAATGGGCAGTTCTGTACAAGTCACTGTTTTCGTTATTTTGCCTGTAAAATAGTCAATTATGATTGGATTTTTATAAAAGTGACATCATTTGATTCAAAAGGCATGTAGCGTCATATCAAGTTGATTACAATTTAAAATTGACACCGGAAGTGACATCATTTGGTCAAAAACTGCATTTTAAACTTTTTAAATCAATGTTTTATTCAACCAAGAATAACTTAATATGTATTAATAATTTTAACTTTTGATTTAAATTCACATATAACCAAAACTCATATGGTCATATAGATATCATAAAATTGTTTCTAACTTGTTCGGTTGCCGAGAAATAGATGGTTTTCTACAGGTCACTTTTGAAGGTTTCGGGGCCATAAAAGTGTCAATTATTATTCGATTTTCATAAACGTTACACCGTGTTATACCTAATGCCATTTGGGATTTCATACAAGTAATTTAAGATTTTCAGTATCACCGGAAGTAACGTCATTTTGGCAAAAACTGTATTTTTAGCCTTCAAAACAGATATTTTATTCAAATGAGTCTGTTTTGAAATCTTTTTCAAATTATGGTATTTGATGCTAATCAACAAATAGAATGAACCCATACGATCATACAGATACCACAAAATGGTTTCTAACTTGTACGGTTGCCGAGAAATAGCCGATTTTCTACAAGTCACTTTTCAAGTTTTTTGGTCTTTAAAAGTGGCAATTATTATTCGATTTACATAAAATTTTCACTATATGATATCGTATGCCATTTCTGAGTTCATAAGACTAATTGAACATTTTCATTAACACAGGAAGTAATTTAATTTTGTCAAGATCATTTACAAGTAACAAATGTATAAAATGACTTGATATTGCTGGATTTTGTTGATTCTGCGTCCATTTTATTTGTGTGCAATGTTAATTTGGAAACCTGTTTAGTGGTTTCGCTCGTACCGGAAGTGACATATGTTCAAGGGTAACTTGGCACCGGAAGTGACATGTTTAAGGGTAACATGGCACCAGTGAAACCCGTCATTCCTGCATGCAGGTCTAGTTGACTTTTATATTTATCACCTGATTGACTTTTATATTTATCACATATTTCATTCTTTAATTTTCATGGATGGCTAAATGGTTAGCGTGTGCGCTGCTTCATAAGGTCTGTCATTGAATCAACTGGCGTGGTTTAGAATCCCCGGTTGTAAGTAACAAGGAGAGGTTTGCCTGTATCATATAGTCTGTCATTAAGTCAAGTTGCTGGGTTTCAATTACCCAGTTGTACGTGACAATGAGTAGGGTCATTTGTCCAACCTTGTGGGTTTTCTACGGGTCCTTCAGTTTCCTAAAGATCCCTCCATGCAAATGAATTATTGAAATAAAGTTGAATCATGTGTTCATCTCGAAAAGACCTAGTTTGTGCCGAGTGGGCGTTAAACCCCATTTCTCCCTCTCTTTCTTAAACCTTCATCTCTTTCTCATATTGAAATCAAATATTGATATGGTTCGTGTATTTATTTGAGAAAATGGTGTATTTAATTGACAAAATGGTAGGTCTATTATATTCAATTGACAAAGGCCGTCAAATCAAAATTGCACAAAATATTTTGAATGGATGAGTGGGTTTCCATTGTGAATTTAAAATTGATATTCAAATGGTTGATAAAATCTATAAATTTGATATTCAAATGGTTGATAAAATCTATAGTATATCAATTGCATATCACTCATGAAATCATACAAGCATCAAAAACAGTCAACAGAAAACTTTTAGCAATTTATTATTGAATGAGTAGATAAGGATACGAAAAGATAAATTTTATTGGATAAAAACGCCCACGGAGAGCAGCACACAATTACATAAATGAAAATACAACAAATATACTGGTACATACATGTCAAAAACAAATGAACGTTTGAATAAAACTAGTTCAAAGTAAAGAGAGAGAGAGAAAGAAATGGGGTTTAACGTCCACTCAACACAAACTAGGTCATTTCGGAACTAACATATGGTTTAATTTTATTTCAATAATTCGCTTGCGCGTAGGGGTCTATACCAGTGGGAGGAAACAGGTGTGCCCGGAGGAAACCCACGAGGTTGAGAAGGCGCCCCTATCTCCATGCCACATACGCTCACACAAGGGCTCGAAACCACAGCCGCAAGCCAGAGGTGACCGGCCAGCTAGAGGTCGAAGCGCGGCACTCTAGACCACTAGGCCATCCCAACCCCCCAGTTCAAAGTAAAAGGCGATTTAATGTGTTGATTTCATTTGTTTTCCTCATAGCGATGTTGGTGCAAAAACGTGAGACATTGAAGATACATTATGGGAGATTAGATAAAGAGCTGGCAGTTCTCACTATACAATAGTTAACAACTAGATAATGTAAAGGGAATATGCTGAAATTTTCAGTCAAATGGCTCCACTCTGAACCGAGATATTAGCCTAGCCTCGATTTTGATTATTAAAGTCGATACGATAAAAAAAATACCGATAGTCTCAATTATTCATATTTGGATTTAATCATCAATGACCGTTGAGCAACAGATTGGATTCTAATCCATTGAAACTCTAACGCATACAATGACATCAAGAGTTGATTATGATCTTTAATGTTAATTAATGTCTAATTAATAATTTAAACAACATTTCTGGCCTAAAGAAAGACCTGTAACTGGCAGATTTAGCTCTTGCATAATGTATGTTTAAATCCCATAACCTTTACATACAAATGTAATAATATATCCATACAAATTTCAGCTTCACTGCAGTCATCATTATTAGACTTGTCTGACCTAGACACCGTATAGTGACAATATTTTTACTGACAACACATCAATGATAGTCATCGGGTAATACCAGGTAAATATTGTCTCGTTAACTCAGGTAAATATTGTCTCGTTATACCAGGTACGTCTCATTATCTTCAGGTAACAATAACAATGTTATGATTGCTTGTTCAACCTCATAAAGACATTACTTACATCTTATCCTTTATTATGTACTCTTACAATAACATGATCACATAGATCTAAGATATTTACTACAGACAGTCCTAACTACTGGTCCGTGGTCGTACAGACACACCTGACTACTGGTCCGCAACAAAGCTCATCATTACCTATTACCACTGATGGGAGACATGATAGAATCAAGAGGAAATTGGTCAAGGAAAAAGGTGAAATGTAGCAAAATGAAATGAGATTGGGTTCAAGGTTTCCATTTTTCTACACCAATAGGTTTCATAAAAGGCAAACCACATGCAGTGTGAGAAGAATGTATGCCATGTAGTTTTGAAATGAAATGAAATGGGTTTTAATGTCATACCGTTCTGCATCAACTAAACTAATGAAATACAAGCATTATACACCATGTACTGCCTATTGGGAAATTTCTGACATGACAGTCCCATACCTAAATATACTTCATCAAAATCAATTAAGTTCTCTCTCTGTCCCTCATCCTTCTCTCTCTCTCTCTCTCTCTCTCTCTCTCTCATATATATATAATATTTCCATTGAACAAAATGTCTCTTTAACCAGTTTAAACCTAATAGATTTACAGATCATTAGGTATGAATGAAAACTGACAATAAATAAAAATGGATGTGTGGAAGAAATATGTTAAAAATGTCTGAACAGAAATGTATATAAAAAATCAGTTGATGAGGTCTTTTATAGAAGGATAAGTGGTGATTATGAGCAGTATGTCATGATTTCATTATTCTTAAATCAAGTCTAACCAGCAGATATTTTTAACTTTACAACTGTTTTCATTTAATGATGCGCATGATGCAAGATTTACATAAAGATCTAGCCACCAGTTCACAAAGCATTCTCAGACTTAAAGTAGCTAAGTCTCTTATCAATAGTAAGTGCAGTGGGGAACGCAACAAAAAAATTCTACACAAAAACAAATATACAGATAAGACATCATGCTAAGAGACCACAAACAACAACAAATCAAAAAACAGTGAATGGATCCGGGGGCTAGCCGTAAGCGTCCACTGCGCTGTACAGTCCCGGGCCTGAGGTGACACAGACTTCACTCAAATTTTAAAACAAGTTGGGAGTAAAAACCAATGTCATCCAAAATCTTCGACAATGAAAACACAAATTATTTGTCAATTTAATTCAACATTGATGTTGTGATCTTACCTGAAAAAAGATGGACTTATGATATCCAATATTTAAGACAAAATGAAAAAAAATATCAGTGGTACACGAATTGTGTACCATAATCCGTTTCAGGCACATTTCTAACGAGGGACTTGGAGTACAAGGCTAGACGGTGGTGCATGGAGAGGATACGCAATAATGTAGAATGGAATAACCAGACACTAGAGCGGTGTGCTATCGAGATTTTGGGCGTATTTCGCCCCAAATATTAGCGATTTAGCTCCTTTAAGTTAAGAAATTACTCTTTATTTGTGGGAGGAAACAAGAAGACTCGGAGGAAACCCACGAGGTTAGGCAGGCGACTATACTTGTCATGCTACAGTTTAGACTACTCAACCACTCAAACCTCCTTATCTAAAAAATCTAAATAATGGAGACAATAGTTTCTGATGCTTTTTATCATCGGGGTCTTCAACTGTGTGACCAGACATCTTCCTTTTTATTACCCAGTTTCAAATCTTTTGGACATTCATCAAAAAATCCTTCGACACCAAGATCAACTATCAAGATATATCAATGTAACATGGACCATCCAAGAATGTTCATCACATAAACAGCTGGCCAACAAGGTGAGAAAGTCAATGGTCGTTTGTCAAAAAATCACAACAACATGACAATATGGATGACATTAAGGCTTTAGATGACAATAAGTCGAAATATGATATATGATGTCGGGATACATAAAAAACACATGATACATCAATAAAATCGGAGGGTGTTACTGTCTGGTCCCTGGTACTATAAAATCTTGTAATGGCCCTATCATAGACTGCGGGTATTTGTTTACGACTGGATTAATTCTGTGTTATAACCTCCTAAAGGATGGGACTGTACAGTGCTGTGGACGCTTACGACTAGCCCCCGGATCCATTCACTCTTTTTGAATTGTTTGTTTGTGGTTTCTGAGTATGATGTCTTGTCCATATATTTGTTATTGTGTAAATTATGTGTTATAAACGTGTATAAACCTTGATCTTTGGGGTATATTCTATGCCTGGAATAACTTGACGTCTGAAAATCAGGAGGCGGCTTTGAACACGTACAGGGAAATTTGGGGTTATTCTCTTGAAAGTTTTTCTTTAAACCTTAAATAAGTTATTGTTCTTGGGTAGGGTTTTTCTTCATAAGAAAAAATGATATAAGGTTTTTCTGGGATAATCTCATTTTGCGTACATGTAAACATAGATGGTTTATTAGCAAGATAAAGTCATGGGGAAAAAAGACTTTAGTAAAAAAAAAATTTTTCTCAAATTATTTTCTTCAATCTTTCTCACGTGCATTGTGTCATAAGACCTGTCATTGCGTCGACTGGTGTGGTTTCGATTCCCCTGTTGTACGTGGCAAGGAGTAGGGTCACCTGTCTAACCTTGTGGGTTTTCTTCGGGCCCTCTGGTCTCCTACGACTGCCAAAAACCCCTATGTGCAAGTGAATTATATGTTAGTCCTGAAATGACCTAGTTTGTGTCAAGTGGACTTCAAACCCCATTTCTCTTTCTTTTTTTAATGGTTGTTGCTATTAACGACCTCTTGCTGTTAACTACCTGTTAAATCTAAATATACAAAATGTTTTATCAAATTAATGACCTTACATGTTTAACATTCCACGCAGCAAACATTTAATATTTTAACACTAGCCTTAATTCAATCCAGCAACAGCCAATTACTAGGATTTTATAATTCAATCAAATTGGAAAGAATTTCACAAATGAAACCATATTACATCATTTAGTTATGCAAGAAGCTCAAAATAGAAATTATTCTTATTTCATATTTTCAATTACAAAAATATTCCAAGTTTAATTCCAGTTGTGGAGTCAAAAGGGTGTATCTGGCATATTTTATTAAATCAAGTTATTTTTCATTCTTCAGAAGAATCTTGAGGATTTTTCCAACCGTCTTCTCTTTTGTCAGAGGTGTTCCTTGCTGGACTGAAAAGGAAAGTACTGTCTAGTCCTTCTGATGGGATAAAAAAACGATTAAATTTATAACCTGAGTTCACTTTTGTACATGTTGTTTAAATTTATAATCTCTCTTATTTGAATGATACGTAGTCTGACAAAGGAGAAGCAATGACTTCTGTTTAAGATTAGATTGATGAATTGTCTGACAAAGGATTAAGGCAGCCAATCAAGGCAGATTAAGTAGTTAATCAAGGTAGGTGTATAAACTGTCACACGATAATCACTTAATTACCTAATCAATCCAGCGTATTCTCAACGATGATCGGGTTGAATAATAGTTTTACACTCAGTACTCAGTACAGTCAAAAAATTTGTGAAAATTGAATATTATTCACCATACCTTGATGTCCGATAAGAGGGCAAACCCCTGGTTGGAAATAGCATAGAAAATGTCTGGAACACACAGGGAATAAAACAACCTATTTCTGATAAAACAACTGACTAAATTTATGATAAAAACAGCAACTGCTTTCTGAACAACCAATTTATGATCAACAAACAACTGCTTTCTGATCAAACAGACGCTTTCTAATCAAAGCTATCACTTTCTGATAAAACAGCCTCTTCTACAAATTTCTGATAAAAAAACCCAAAGCGTTCTGATAAAGCAACCGCTCCCTGATAAAGCAATCACTCTCTGATAAGCCAACCACTTTCAGATAAAAACAACCACTTTCTGATATAAACAACTGCTTTTGAGAAACAAACAAAATTCATGTTATAATAATATAAAAAGAAACGTAGACAAATTCAAATTCAATCATTTCCAACTGGAATTTCTATTTTCAGGGACATCCAGTCACCATGACAACAGACCATATTAGCAAACTATTTCAATTCTATTTGAAAATAAGATGGTGTTTACTGCTGACTGGAAGAATGAATCTTTTTAATATGCTCTTCTCCACAATAGAAGTCATTAAAAAGTTCCTCTGGATGTTTGAGTAGTCCAGCAGTTTCAATTTATTTTCAGAAATACATTTCTATAGATTTTGCTGGAAGGAGCTGGACTTTAATTTCAGGTTATTGTAATGAATGAATGAATGAATGAATGGAAGTGAAATGTAAATGTAAATGGGGTTCACAATCTCGTTCCCAGAGGCAGCCGCGGGGCCGAAGGCCTCTGGTTCCCTTGACCGGCCATTTTTACCACTTTTTTCAAACCTAAGCCCCACCCATTCTGACCTCTGATTGGTCAATCTTTTTGGGTCGATTTCCCGAAAACTAGAGGTTTTGATTGTTGTTTCGTTTGTTGTAAAATGATCTTTGAGTCAAAGTCAACTTGTTGATCCTAACGTACAAATTCAAGTTTTTGTAAAGATCTATTTTTCTATGCGTGGGTATATTTTTAAGTGATTCGGTCATCCAGGCACGTAAAATAAATACATGTCATGTGACAGTCATGTGATTCGTCAATTCTGGGGAAAATGGCTACCCCGATTCACTAGAGAAATTTCTTCAAAAAATTTTCTGGTTTCGAGATTGTGGGGTTTAATGTCCACTAGGTCATTTCAACTGGTGTGGTTTCGATACCCCGCTTGTATGTGCAAAGGAGTAGGGACGCCTGTCTAATCTCGTGGGTTTTCTCTGGGTCCTGGGACATAAAAAATTTGATCCTAAACGTACAAATTCAAGTTTCTGTAAAGATCTATTTTTCTATGCGTGGGTATATTTTTAAGTGATTCGGTCATCCAGGCACGTAAAATAAATACATGTCATGTGATTCGTCAATTCTGGGGAAAATGGCTACCCCGATTCACTAGAGAAATTTCTTCAAAAAATTTTCTGGTTTCGAGATTGTGGGGTTTAATGTCCACTAGGTCATTTCAACTGGTGTGGTTTCGATACCCCGCTTGTATGTGCAAAGGAGTAGGGACGCCTGTCTAATCTCGTGGGTTTTCTCTGGGTCCTCTGGTTTCCTCCCACTGCTAAAGGATCCTACGAATTATCTAAATAAAATTATACCATATTTTGGTCTCAAAATGACCTTGTGTGTCGAGTGGACGTTAAACCCCAATTCTCTTTCCCCCTATCTCTCTAAATAGACTTGGCTCAGAACAGGGGGCGACGAGAGAATATGTGCCGCAGCAAGAACAATTTTTGACCCCAACCTCTTAGTTTAACATCAGGGGCTTGACGGTATGAATACAGTCAATGCTTAAGCAAACCAATTTAAATAGATATCTATGATCCTCTGTGGCTTCATTGCCCCGAAGCAATGTACCAACTGCATCCCCACCCCCTTCTCTTGGTTCTGGTTGGGCAAACAAATTATGCAATGAATGACAATGGTAAGACTGCGTATTATTGTCAGGCAGCAGGACGATATAATTGTGATCAGAAGGATAGAAGAACCAGTACGTGCTGAACAAAGATTGCGAAAGAACTTCGGCTGTTTATAAAGTCAACAATGTGACTAGACTGTGACTTCTATCATTAAACTGGACTTGACTAATTAGAAACTAGTCTGAAATAGCAGACAGTTTAATGTCGGGTTTCTTTCATCAACTCAGACCATTCAAATTGTTTGGATGAGTGACCACTGTCCGTTGAAATCCATGCAGGTCAGGTCTACAAGGGTGGGCAGATTAAACCGTTACACCCTACCACAAACCCTTTCATAAAATCAGACAATTTAAATAGTCCAGTTCAATGATCGCTGTCTCTTAATATCACTGCGGGCAGGTCTATGAAGGTAGGGACGATTGACCGTTACACCTATTCAAATAGCTAGTGATTTAACAATTGCTTCCATGGACCATTTCATAAAGTCAGACAATTTAAATAGCACGGTTGAGTGATCGCTGTCTGAAGAAATCACTGCACGCGGTCTACGAGACTATGTGCGATTAGACCATTACACGTGCTAAAGAGAATATCAAGTGTCATAAGCTCTTTGACCTTTTGTATTCAATCTGTTATTCCAACAAAAAAAGGCTGCGGGCAATAAAAAAGTTGCTAGGGGTTTTCACCTTTGAAGATTTACAAAGAATACCTTAGCATAGAAAACATCTGATAAGGAACAACAACAGTCTACTGACCACACCAATCAAATTGTCTGAAACATCTTAGAAATACCCTAATAGGCTACAGTTTATGAATTCTTTAGGGTCGTATATTTGAAAGGATTAAGATATGAAAGACAAATTGTTTGTAATTGTTCTGGATGGAGACAATGTTTTCTATATAATAATACAGTTACTCAAGCATATACCAGACATGCAGCTGAACTGTGATTTCTAAAAAATATGTTAGCTATATGTGTGAGAGAGAGATAGAGAGAGAAAGAGAGATGGGTTTAACCTCCACTAGACACAAACTAGGTCATTTCGGGACCAACACATGGTTCAATTTTAATTCAATAATTCGCTTGCAGATAGGTTAGCACTAGGAGGAAGCCGGAGAACAGGGAGAAAACCCATGAGGTGATCCTATTCCTTGTCACGTACAACCACAGAATCGAAACCATGCCGGTTGATTCGATCAATAGACCTTATGATAGAGCAGGTGGTCTATAAGATTGTTAGTTGAAGTGTTATTAGATGTTCTATAAGATTGTTAGCTATATGAAAGGTATCAGGTGGTACCGGTATATAAGATTGTTTACTATAGGAAGTGGTATCAGATGGTCTCTAAGATAGAACATCTTAGCTTACACATAAACATTCCCTGACAGCTGTAATACGACGAAGAGTAGCGCCGCTGCCTGGGCAAATTTCTCTGATGGAACACTGCATAGTGTATGCCAGTCTCCATTAGCCCAGCTGGGGCTATAACGTAAAACCCTATTTAATTTTGTTTGATTAAGGCGAGAATGCCAATCAAGTGTAGGTAATTGATTTGGAAGTAAATAATATCTATATTGGTTCTTACCTTGCGCAGTAATTTCTGTATCTTTTCTAAAGGACGAACATTTAAACTCACTTTTCTCGTAACAGCAGACATGTTTGTTTGATAGATTTATTAATGTCTCCCAAATCACACAATATTAAATCATATATCCATCAAATATACTCTTAGTTCATTCGAGGAAACCAGCGAGTTCAATTGTTATATTTGTAATTTTCAGTATTTATTATCACGTCCTCGCCATGCTGTTCTGTATACAATTTACATGAAATAAAATCTTAATTAATTATATATCATCAGTCTATATGAAACCTTATCCGTCAAATTCTTCTAATATTTGGTAATCTTCAATCATTTTTCACACAATCAATCGGTTATTATCGAGACTTTACTCATGACATAATTAAAATGTTGTCAAGCCTGTAGAATAAACATAAACAATGGTCAAGTAGGCTATCACTTATTTTTAATCTTTTTGACATTTAAGAAATTAAAACTAAACCAATATTTCCAAATAAATCCAATTTTTCTGTGAATCACATAATATATATCACACTTCAAATATTGGTCAATAAATACAATTTTCACAGAATTATATCCAAACTTCAAATATGATCATAACCCATTGGTTGTATACAACTTTGATATTTTCAAATAAATTGAAGAAAACGCCCACAGAATTCTGCCTCGACAACTGAAATATTTTCATACAACTAGTGGTTAAAATCCCAGCTATTTTAAAAATAAAACAAACAGACTTGGTATCTCTAATTATGGAATATTATCCCTTAAACACGCTGGCAAAAAAATCCAACCTGACTTCACATAGTTTTGACACATAGTATATCCAGCAGCCATTGAACTCCAACTGACTGCTGCAAGTCATGTGCATTAAACACCCTTATTGTTACCCACTGATGCAGAAAAAACCCTTCTTAACCAATGAACATGAGAAATAACGAACCTGTCTCAAGTATTCGGTCAAGTTTCAGCGATAATATGCGTCAAGCGTGAAGATTTTGTTCAGTTATTTCACATGACTAAAAACAGAATGTTATCAATATCATAATGATTCTTTAAATCATTCATTGGTTTAAAATAAACCTCATTTGTCAATTGTTAAACTCTCGTCCTGACATTTACCCGAAAAACACTCTCAGACATTAGCAGAGGTAATGCACCATCAAGCAGAAATAAGCATCGCTCAGTTACTTACTCTAGACGGAGGAGAAAAATGTTTATAACACTAATCAGCCAGCAGAAATAAAAAAAATACATGCCTAACAGCAAGCATCAACCAGAAACGGGCTTCCCTCGGTTACCATACTTCTGCTAGACTTAAAGAAGAAAAGTGTCTCTAACACCAACTAACCAGAAGAAACACACATCCCTCATGATCATTGCTTTCCAGAGAGAGAGAGAAAGAGAGAAATGGTGTTTAACGTCCACTCGACACAAACTAGGTCATTTCGGGACTAACATATGGTTTAATTTTATTTCAATAATTCGCTTGCGCGTAGGGGTCTTTAGCAGTGGGAGGAAACCGGAGTCCCCGGAGGAAACCCACGAGGTTGAGAAGGCGCCCCTATCTCCATGCCACATACGCTCACACCAGGGCTCGAAACCACAGCCGCAAGCCAGAGGTGACTGGCCAGCTAGAGGTCGAAGCGCTGCACTCTAGGCCATCCCAACCCCCCATTGCATTCCAGATTGACAAAGAAAAATTTCCCTCACACCAATCAACCAGCCAGACTTAGGAAGCAAATGTCCCTAACACAACACCAACCATTAAGCAGACAAGCTCTTCCCAAAGTTAATTCCTCTAGATTATGAAGAAAAACGTCCTTAACAACAACCAGCCAGCAGAATTGAGCATCCCTAAGTGTCTTCATCCAGACCTATAATAAAAACATCCTTTGGCACCAAACAGTCTTAATCAAAAAAGAGCGTCCCTCATTTAATTTCTCTTGACTCACGAAGAAAAACGTCCTTAACACCAACAATTCATAATCAAAAACGAGCGTTCCTCAGTTCCTTTCTCTTGACTTATAAAGAAAAACGTCCCTGACTCCAACCAGCCAGCATCAAACAGAAACAGGCATTCCTTGGTCCCTAACACCAACTAGCAACCATAAGGCCGAAACAAATGTCCCTCACTTCTGCTATACTTACGAAAATATCTTTTCTAAAACTACTTTTCGGACAATATTCTTTTCGCTATATAATCATGTGAATGGACCAGAGAATATCGTTTAGAAGAATTTTCCGTAGAATAATCTCAATTTCCAGATATCATAAAGCCATCTAATCATGTAGTTTGATATTCAAATTTCTGACATTTTGAGCACAAATCCGAGAAAAGTTCATCTGATAATTAAATAGACTGAAAACTCATCTATATAAAAGCTTTCTATGGTTTTTACCAAGAGTCCAAGACTTTGATGTATTACACAATTCCTCAAGTATTTAACAGGAAAACCATGGAAGAATAATGGAGAAACAATTGTCAACCTGTTAGCCAAATGTCAAAATAAATCTAATGCTGTCTTCTCATCAGAAACTTATTTTATATAATATATCACACAATTCCTTGTGTATTAAATAGGAAAACTGTGAAAGATTACTGGCTTGTCTATGATATCACCCTTGTGGCAAGTGGACATAAAACTCCAGGAACGAACGAATGAACCAAAGAATACTGGAAAAACAATTGTAAACCTCTTTTCCATGTGAAAATAAATCCAATCCTGTGATTTAATCGGAAACTTATTTTATGTGGTTCATAAAAAAAGAACCCTTGACAGTTGCAATTCAATGAAGAGTAAGCAGAAACACCACTGTCGAGGCAAAATTCACCATATGTTTGTCTCCAAATGACCACAGTATCATATTGACACAACATTAACCATATTATATTCAATTGCTAGTTACATATCTTAACTAACAAATCCCTTGACAGTTGAAATTCGATATAAGAGTAGGCCGTGTAGCGCCGTTGTCCGGGCAAAATGTCCCTCATAGCACACTGTATGATGGGATGCCCATCTTCAATAGCCCAGTTGGTGCAGAAAAGTAGGACGTTAAACACCATTTCATTTCACAAACCTTAACAACGCAAATTAATTAAAATCCATTTCATTTCACAAACGTTCACCTACACAAGTCCTCATGTATAGAAAATTAAAAATAACCTATTTCTATGGTTTGAATAAAACTTCAACTAGATATACGATAACATCACAAACTATACCTACACAAAACACATAATGTATAGAAAGTTTAAAATACACTATTTCTATGGTTTAGTAAAACTGTGACTTAAACAAAAGACAGAAAACTGGAATTATGATATAATTATCATTTAACACGCTACACAAACACGTTCACACATGTGTAGAAATAAAAATATAGCTCGATTTATTTTCATTGGATGACAAGAAACTGAATCCAATTTCCAATATTTCTCAACTTCTCCATGTGATATCTTATCAGATAATCACATAACGGACCGACGCTACATACAATACATGGAGGTTTTCCCTAGAGCCTATCAAATAACTGGTTCTAACCCACTCCAATATCAGTCATATACCCGGATTAATATACACCAGTTACAATAATATTCCAAGTATGGTATATTACTCAATATATCCCAGTTACTAACTTGGCAATATTATAATATCCACCACACCACATGCTGTCCTCTCTGTCTCACAAGATCAGGTTGACTTCAACTGGTGGAGATGAATTTAAAACAGAGCATGTCATATACAATGACAGCTGCCACCATTTACTGTTATATGATGCATATAGTTAAAGAGGGAGAAAGAGAAATGTGGTGTAACATCCACTCAACACAAACTAATTAATTCTGGGACTGACATAGGCCTATGGCTCAATTTTATTTCAATAATTCACATCAGTTAGACCACAAGAACAACTGAATCCATTATAGTTGAAGAGAGAGAAAGTGAACTGGGGTTTAACATCCGCTCAACACAAACTAGTTCATTATGGGACTAACATATGGTTCAATTTAATTTCAATAATTCGCTTGCACGTAGGTTTTTTTTAGCATTGGGAAGAAACCGAATGACCTAGAGAAAACTCACAAGGATGGATAGGCGACACAACTCCTCGTCACGTACAAGCTGAGATCCGAAACAACGCCAGTTGACTCAATGACAGACGATATGAAATAGCACACACATGCATACTAACCATTCGTCCATCTACCCCGCCCCCCTTCTTCGGAAGATTACAGGTATAGTTCCTTTAAATCATAACATGTGTCGGAACCATGGGAATAAAAATATTACATTACATATGTATTCATCTATTTTGGTCTTATATATAAAAAAAAAAACAGATTTCGATATTTAAAATATAGAAATGAAATAAAACAGGTTTCAATGTCCTCTACTGTTCTGCACCAAACAGACTAATTAACGAAGACGGATTTGGAATATACCTTTTTTTTGTGTCTAAATTCATTATTTTATTAAATTACACCAACAAGACATATATTAAGGTGTGTTCACTTTTAATGCTCATGCTGATAATCGTCATTTCTGCCATGATGATAATTCAATATTTCGCAAAGACAGAATGAAAAATATGTGTTATGATGAGGGAAATTTTGTTAATCTGAACGAATAGACACTATTTCTTGCCAGGCCATCCATCCTGTGACACTTGTCGGTTGAAAACACACTGAACAATCCTAACCAACACCAGGACCTTCAGGTTAGAAAGCTAATGCTTAACTCACTGAATTTAAGTGGTTCCTCTAAACAAATTGAAAATTTACTTAAAATGGAAATGAGTCTAGGCAAATTAACATTTGGTGTTGTCAATCAGCCTTAGAATATTCAAATGAGGGGTTTGGTCACCTGTTCGACCTTAGGGGTTTTCTTCGGGTTCCCACTGCTTAAGACCCCTACATGCAAGCAAATTATTGAAATATAAATGTACCATATGTTAGTCCCAAAATAATGAGTGTATGTGAAACTTCATCTAACTCATTCCACCATATTAAAGACACATTATTAGTTAAGAGTTAAATTAAGAGTTGGCCATTCTTATTATAATAGTTGGAAAAAAGATAATGTAAAATTAATAATTTGAAAATTTCATTCAAATTAATATATTGTGAACGAAGATATTAGCCTTTGAAGGTTTGACAAGACGTGTGCGATAATTGCAACTACCCTGCTGGTTGTTTGAAGCTAAGTCGCGCTTGTCCATTTTTAAATTGATCAAAATATGGCTGAACCCATTCTAATCTATTTTAAAACAGAGAAATCCTATTCCATCGAGAGTAAATTTTGGCCTGGATAAGTTAATTAATGTTTAATTAATTATTTAAATAACATTTCAGGCCTAAAGAAAGACCCACAATAGGCAGTTTTAGCTCTATCAATTTACCGGTAAACTCTGTTTAATTTTCTCTAAAAATATCCATTATTCATATGTCAATAAATTACAAATTTTACTTTGTTTATCAAACAATTTTATTAAATTTATTAGTTTCAATAAATTACAAATGTTACTTTTTTTGTCGACTAATTTAATAATTAGTGTTTTCCAGAAATGTGGAATTTTATTAGATTCAATAAATTTGTATAGCATGTTTTCAATGGATGTGCTTGGCTTTTTCATAAATTAATAAACAATATTGTTATTTTGATCTACTCATTGTTAAAACAGACTGCTTTAAAATAAAGATAAAAAAACACCTTTTGGAAAAAAAAGATGCGTTCAACACCTCAGTGTAATGTTGAATTTAGAGACAGAAGGCTTATAAATGGTTTGAGTTGTAAGGAAGATGGATAACTTGAGTAGCTTTAACAGATGGTTTTAACACTTACTGTGTCACTGCTGGATTTATTTCACAGTAAAAAAAACTTCCTTCAAATACCAACCATAAAAAACATATATAATGTGACAAGTTATATAGCGTTAAAAAATATATTTCATGTTTAACAAAAGAAAAAATTCTTGAAATATAATGTCTTGTCTGTTCAGGTATAATGGGCTTCGTTATATCAGTTACATGGGATGAGAGAGAAATGGGTGGGGGGGAGAGAGAGAGAGAGAGAGAGAGAGATAGAGTTTAACCTCCACTTGACACAAACTAGGTTATTTTGGGACTAACAAATGGTTAAATCTTATTTCAGTAATTTGCTTGTGGGTAGGGGCCTCTTAGAGAAAATTGGGGATGAACGGCCACTCAACACAAACTAGGTTATTTGGGGCCTAACATATGGTTCAATCTTATTTCAATAATTCGCTTGAGCATAGGAGTCATTAGCAGTGGAAGGAAACCTGAGAACCTAGAGAAAAGCCATGAGGTTGGACAAGCCACCCTACTCCTTGTCACGTACAACCAGGGTATCAAAACTAAGCCAGTTGACTCAATGGCAGACCTTATGATTCGTCTACCTAAGCCCCTTTTTTGGGATGAAACAGGAGAAATGGGGTTTGACATCCTACTTATCTGCATATACTGGACTAATGAAACAGCAATTAAATTTAAACTGCCAAGGCTTCTTTTATTTGCACGTCACAATTTTTTTGTCCCATCTGAATGACTAGATGCTGTTCTTTCCAGGTCCTCCTTTGTGACCACTGGCAACATGAGGCAATTTTTTCTTAATCTTTTTCAGTTTTGATCATATTCCCAAGAAAAATTCGACATTAAACCCATTTCCTTTGATTAGTAATTTACATGTTTGAAGAAATTTGGTTGACATCTGTACCATGTGTTAAATATAATTTAAATATCTGCGACGACTGAACAATCTAATCGTCATTTATATTCTGTCAACAGTCAATATTATAAAATCTATTTCATACAACAAACGGTCCATTCTAAATGAAACTTTCTCAAATAATACACAAACTAAATCAATTTACTACACCTAGCTTTTCAAAAAATTCATTATTGAAAAGTTTTCACACAGTCAGGTGGAATCTGTGGCTTTCATTCGGTGCTTGACCCGTAACATTCTCCTTTATACCAATCATGTTCATGAAAACAGACATGTGCAATGTAGTGATCTATGAGAGTAGCTTTGCCCAGGCAGTGGCTTTTGTACCCAATCTTCATCAAATTGTAACAGTCAAGGGGTCTTTTACATGCACAACAACTTTGGTTTCCATTCCATCTGTACAACCAGACATGATTCCTTGCAAGGTTCACCACTCCAAGATCCTTGCTAGCACCCAACCTCCCTCATTTATAAAGGATTAACAGGTGGTCTGTTGATAGAGGTGTCTGTTTAGTCAGGTTTAACAGGTGGTCTGATTATGGAGGTATATGTTTAGTCAGATTTAACAGATGGTCTGTAGAGGTGTCTGTTTTGTCAAGTTTAACAGGTGGTCTGTTTATAGAGGTGTCTGTTTAGTCAGGTTCAACTGTATCATAAAATGATATACTATTACTATACATTCTTACCATTCTTTGTGTAATGTAGTATTCCGTGTTTTATTCCTATAACCTTCATCATTTACTAGTCTCTTGGTATAAATAAGTTAAAGGTCATAGGGCCAACAGGCAGATTTTTGCCTGTGGAGAGACGTGAATGGAATGAAATGGGGTTTAACGTCCTACTCTTCTGCTCCAACTGGGCTAATGAAGACGGGCATATGCCATACAGTGTGCTATGGGAGAATATCTTCGCGGACAGCGGCACCATACAGCCTGCTCTTACATCAGTTTCTAACTACCAAGGTATCTTTTACGTGCATGCCAATGTGTGCACAGGACCTCACGTTTCCATCCGGTCCAAACAACTTTACATTGTCCGTTGTCAGGCCATCTGTCCTGCATCACTGACAAGGGGGGAAACATTCCCAAAAATTTTGATGAACTTTTCCAGCCAATACAGGGATAGAACATGCGACTTTTAGTCAACCTCTAACTCACTGAACCACCATTGCTCCCTCGGGAAATAGGCATTTCCTCCAACTACATGTATAAAGGGTTCTGTTACTTGCACACCCATGAGTTGTTTGCCCAGATTATTTCTGCCATAATGCTACGATCTTAGGTGTAGTAGTTAAATTTTGGTTTGTATCATTTCAATTTCTGATTTCATTCCATTTTTTTCTAGAATTTTTAAGGAATTATGTGTTGTTTTGTTGGGTTTTTTTTTTAGTTTTATGGATTTATTTGATTGTTGTTTTGGCTTTTTTTAAAAATTATTTGTTGCTTTGTTGGAGGGGTTTCTGTTGTTTTGATTCCACTGTTGTACGTGACAAGGAGTAGGGTCGCTTGTCCAACCTTGTGGCTTTTCCCTGGGTCCTCTGGTTTCCTCCCACTGCTAAAGAGCACCACCTGCAAGCGAATTATTGAAATAAAATTGAACAATATGTTAGTCCCCAAATTACCTAGTTTGTGTCAGTGGGAGTCTCATTTTTTATTTTGAAAATTAATTAATTAATCCCCAGACTTTTCTCTTACTTCCTTTTGATCTCTATGTATAGATACAAAAAACAGCAAGTTGATTTGACAGAATCCAGTGGTGCGACAGGATGTCAAGTGATGTGACATCTACGTCATTTCTAAAGTTTTCTTGGATTATTTTAAGAAGTTGTGTATCCTGTCATGTTTATTTGACAGGAAGATGTTTATAAAATAAACATTTATTTTTCCTATTCATTCTAAAAACCTAGATTTAGTGGATGTTATGGTCATAAAAATGACAAAAATTGGGTTAAAAATGCATTATGTCATTTCTCTTGGTTTTAAATGATATATTAATCAGGGACAGATCCAGGAATTTTTGCAGGACAGGGTTTGCCAGGTTTCTGTCACGGAAATCTGCCATCATCGTCTCTAAATTACACAGGCATACATACAAATTGAGCTTTTTAAACAGAGAAATCATTTTTATTCTGATGTAGGATCACTTTGTAATACAATTTCATTGATGCGAAGCATTATTTTTTTTTATGTAGTTGAGCAGGGTGGGGTTTGGACCCCCACCCCCTCCTCTGGATCCGCCCCTGTTAATTAGACTTTTATTCACATAAGAAGAGCGAGACAAATGGGGTTTAGCATCCACTCAACACAAACTAGGTCATTTTGCGTGGAGGGATCTTTAGCAGTGGCAGGAAACCGGAGGACCCAGAGAAAACCATGGGGTTCGGACAGATAATCCTACTTCTTGCCAAGTACAACCAGGGAATCGAAACCTCTCCAATGACTGACCTTATGATACAGCATGCCCATGCAAACCATTTGCGCCCCCCCCCCCACCGTCTATTCTCACGACAAGCCTATAATCAACTCTCTAAGAAAGTTGTTTCCAACCTTTTCCTTTTTGTGATAATCTACCACTTGGAGGGCGTGTGCGGTCGCTGCGTATCACTTGGATTGGGATTGGGTGATCTAGTTGAGAATTAAACCCCATTTCTCCCTCCCTCTCTCTGTTTGATTTATGGGAGAAATTTGTTGTTAGGCATCATCAGATTTAATACTCCATTTTCTTCTTTTTTAGTATCCTGACCTCTCTCTCTCTTTATTTTTCAGTTTTCCTCAAATATTTTCCTAACACTTAAACGTGATTTGTGAATCTTTAAGATTTATGTTTCGACAAAACCTGAGAAATTAACAAATTAGGGGATTTGTGCGATAGAGAGACGATGTGTAGGGTCAATAAATCACCCTAACAGATTCCCATTTAGATCATAACAAAAGATAAGCTCTTAAAAATGTCTGGCCCTGAATGTATTGATATGTCTATACCCTTATTGTCCATGATGATTTGGTTCCCAGGGTTAGTGTAAGGGCTATACCGTAGTAGAATAAATATTATGTTATTAAGGTATTATTCTAGGGTATTGAGGGGATAATAACAGTGTTCGTGTGTATAGGCTGAGGTTTTATTTAAGGGTTTTCAGGGGATAATAACGTTGCTGTGTGTTTAGTATTGTAATAATATTGACCATACTGACAGTTTAAAGTATATAGGAGTAGGCTAAGAGAAAGAGAGATGAAGTGAGAGAGAGAGAGAGAGAGAGAGTGAGAGAGAAGAGGGAGAGAGAGAGAGACAGAGGGAGAGAAATGGGGTTTGACTTCCACTCAACACAAACTAAGTCATTTCGGGACTAACATACGGTTCCATTTTATGTCAATAATTCGCTTGTGCATAGAGGTCTTTAGCAGTGGGAGGATATCAGGACATTGATAGGCCACCCTATCACATACAACCAGGGAATCTAAACCACGCCAGATGACTCAATAACAGACATTATGATATCATTCGACCATACAAACCCCCTACGCCAGTCAGAACAGAACAGTTGGACATTAAACCTCATTTCATTTCACTAGAAAATCTATTCAAATACGAATAGCTTTCATTTCATTTCAAAACATTATATATTTTCTGAGAAGTATTCTGACAGATTGATCTATCGGAAAAATTTTACTAGTGGAAAAATGTCTGGCTTGCAAAATTGTTTTGATCAGAAAGATATTATGATTATATCGAGAATTATAAAAAAATGTATCAAAAAAAACTCAGTAACGTAATAATATCCATTAAAATAGTTTTCTAGATGCCCTCTTTTACGATGCGATGCGTAAAGAGGAATATATCATCTAAAAATATATGTAATTTCATAGTTGGTTACGCAAAAAAAACCCTTAAAGTGATCCGTCTCTTCAAGATAGTCGATTTTATGGCCGATCCATAATTGCACGTTCGACTCTTAACTGATTGACGCTCTCTTTGGTCAACCAATGAAATCATTTTTAACTTATTGACCAATGTGGCGTGAATTAAAGATGCTAGCTAATCAATCATAGGTTCGCGATTTTTTTGGAAATTGATGATT
Organism: Patella caerulea; assembly: GCA_036850965.1. Taxonomy (NCBI): domain Eukaryota; kingdom Metazoa; phylum Mollusca; class Gastropoda; family Patellidae; genus Patella; species Patella caerulea. The sequence goes on along the minus strand of JAZGQO010000015.1, from coordinate 30,070,821 downwards.
CAAGCGCATAAATAATTGATGTGAAATCCATCAAAGTCGTCTGCTGTGAAGAAGTGTAGTTAATAATCAGACGGCAAGATATCGACGTTTGCTGATCAAGATGGAAAAATATACGACGACCTTCAACACTTTGCAAACATCATTCAAATTAGGGGAATAGTTGGCAGGAATGCTGCTGCCTGGGCAAAATTCTGCTTGTGAAGATAGAGGAATATATGACACTTAGTAAACGTCAATCCTTTTAAAACGACTGTTCTGCTCCAACTTGGCTAATGAAGAAGGGCATACGCCATACAGTGTTCTATGGGGGAAATTTTGTCAAGACAGCGTCATACGTCTTTCTCAAATTCCAACTGCCAAGGGATCTTTAATGTGCATGACAATGTGTACACTGGACATCATTTTTTGTCCCATCTGAATGACTAGACAGCAGTTGATTAAGTGTAGGTGAAAACTCTGATATCTGGACAAAATTTCCCTCACATCACTCTGTCATCGTCATTAGAAGTTTGGTGCAGAGCAGTAGGATGTGATATCTATGGTGTTCCATTTCAGCCACGCTGCACGTTAAAAAGCCGACGTCGCTTTTTTTCTCTATAGTTTAACACTGAAAAAGACAACGCGTATTTGGTGTTTTAGGTCTCTTTTTTTCAAAGGTGCGACGCACAACGCGTTTTTGGTGTTTCGCGCCTCTTTTCTTCAAAGGTGGCGCGTGACTCAAGAAGTGACCAAAATAGAACACCATATATATAGATACCCCATTTCCAGCATTTAACTTAAATAGAAAGTGCAGGGGGACTGCACCACACACAATTCTACACAAAAACAAATATACAGATAAGACATCATGCTAAGAGACCACAAACAACAACAAATCAAAAAGAGTGAATGGATCCGGGGGCTAGCCGTAAGCGTCCACTGCGCTGTACAGTTCCGGGCCTGTGGTGACACTTCACTCATATTTGAAAACAAGTAAAAACCCAAGGAAATAATTATATAATGACAGTATGAGTCATGATCTGCTATATGTTGCAAGAAGTACGAATGCAAGCATATTGTTGTATAAATTCCAATATACAAGTAACCACATCGTTAAATGTATCAAAGAAGTAGGCATAGTTCTAAAAAAACTAGAAGTAGGTATAATGTAAGCGCTAAATCTGTCTATTGCAGGTCATTATTAACAATTTCTTCATATGACAAGCCTACAATTAACTTGCTAGAACATCAGATAATCAACAACACTTGTAACTTCTCTCAGAATAAACTAATTTGAATGACATGTTCAATATATTCCAATTTCAGTATCTTTTTGAAATATTATAGAAAGATTAACCAGCTCCAATCTGATTAAAATACAGATCCTGTTTCGTTTCGTTTTTGTTTCAAAATTTCGTTTTACCTGTCTTTACTACATTAGGATCTGAAAGACTTGTTATTTAACTCGTGTTCTGCTCGAAATGAGGTCAGTCAATCAAATTGTCTGTCGAATCGAGGGTTTGAACATTTGTGCGCAGGCATTATCAGCGATAGAAATCAAAACAAAGCAACAACGACTCTGATTGGTTAATCAAATGACTGAGGTTATAGGGTCAAATGTCGCGTGCTTGATATCTGAACTGGCTGAACTTGACCTCCCGCTACAACCTGTTAGATCTTAGGTTATCGAAACTATAAAAACCGAAACGAAATATAGATCTGAATTTCAATTAGATTGGACCAGCTCTATATCTAAATCTTACATAATGTATCTTTAATGTGCTAGGAGAATTGGGAACTGTACTAATAAGGTTTCTCATTACACGAATAGTTCAAATGTATGTTATATAATAAAGTTAATAAACGAATATTACAGATCCTGCACAGCTGTTTCTTATATACATAATATTTGATGCTAATTACTACACTAATTGAATAATGGAATATGCATATTCTCAAGGTACCATATTCTAATTTAATAATCTTATTATTAATCTAATTAACTTGGTACTTTCTGCTAATGTGGAGTTTACCAGACCTATTTATATCTTATTTTACAATTACATGACTATTATTCTAATTACATGGATACATTCGGGACGACTCGGTACCTTCTGTTGACTCTAAGCTGATCAGAGGTATTCATATCTAATTCATATATAACTAATTAACTGGATATATCCTGAATCTCTCGGTACTTTCTGCACATTCAGAGCTTACCAGATGTATTCATCTCTAATTACCTGAGCCAGCGGGAGTAATTCTTGATTGGGGGAGCTTCCAACCTAGGTCCTTAGACGAGGGTCCTGGGGCCACAATAACCTGGAGAAAGGAAGGAGTACTTGCAGCCAAATTATTAGTGGGGGCTCTGTGAATACGATACTGGCTCACGACTCTGAAGGTCAGGGATTCGATCTTGGCTTTATCCGAGAAAGTTCATGGGGATTTTTCTGTGAGATTGTCCTTTGTCAGTGTCGTTCGATGGAATGAAAAATGTTTGCCCCGTGTAGACATTGGCATGCACGCAATAGATCCCTTGGTCATTATGAGAGTAGGTCATAGTGCCACTGCCGGGCAAAATGTGTGGCGTATGCCCATCTTCAATAGCCCAGAACAATAGAACTTTTAAACCCATTTCCTATTGCTTAAAATAGCGGTTAAGGCTTAAATATATTGTATGTTACATCAAATGTCAAACCCCATCTCTCTTTATCATACAGGATCAGTTGGAACTTGAATTAGAACCTATGCAGGGAACTGGTCAAGGGCTGACCTTGTAGGGGAGAGAGAGAGAGAAATGGGGTTTAACGTCCACTCAACACAAACTAGGTCATTTCGGGACTAACATATGGTTTAATTTTATTTCAATAATTTGCTTGCAGGTAGGGGTCTTTAGCAGTGGGAGGAAACCGGAGTGCCTGGAGGAAACCCACGAGGTTGAGAAGGCGCCCCTATCTCCATGCCACATACGCTTACACCAGGGATTGAAACGACAGCCACAAGACAGAGGTGACCGGCCAGCTAGAAGTCGAAGCGCTGCACTCTAGACCACTAGGCCCCCCCGACCTTGTAGGTGACGGATGTCTGGGATGGTTTCAAGACCACATTTATAAAACAATTCCCCATTGTTGTGGGTATGGCCGTGATTATTTCACAATATGCTTTTCAATGAATCAGTCACCAATAATTTATGCCGGGTAAGCTTTGTGTAATAGAGGGGGCGGCCCATTAACGACTTTCAATAAATATTTGGATGTAAGCCTATAATTAACGTTAGCATAGTGATTGGATAATGACACAGATCGTATTACGACCCCGATAATACGGCCATTTGTACACAGTAGGGATTTAATTAGGGTTTTTAGAGATGGGTCATACAGAGATCACAGGAGGCCAAGGTGAGGTCTTATACAGGTGAGAGGGTAATAAGATAATTATTAGTCAACATTGAGGTCCGAAGAAATAAACAAAATATTATAGAGTCGCACGTTCCCTCCCCACCTACTGATACTGATCAAAAGGCCTTTGTTATGTTTGGGAGAAACGAAAGAAGAGATGACAGAAATCGTATAAAGTATAGTCTCCCATTTTCGCCCTACCTTTTTTATTGATAAAGATCAAAAGAGCTCAATTCAGAAAGAGAGAGAGAGAGAGAGAGAGAGAGAGAGAGAGAGAGAGAGAGAGAGAGAGAGAGAGAGAGAGAGGGTTTAATCTCCACTCAACACAAACTAGGTCATTTTGGGACTAACATTTGGTTGAATTTTATTTTAATAATTTGCTTGTGCATAAGGGTCTTTAGCATTGGGAGGAGAACTGGGAATCTCAACTGGGGTATCTCATGCGATCAATACCACGCCAGTTGACTCAATGACAGACCTTATGATACAGCTCATGTGCTAATTCAGTAACCCACCCCCAACGATAAGACAAGGAAAGGTCTAGTAAACATGTGTTATGTAAGAACTAAATGTGTCTATCGTACCGACTTTAGTAATGATGATTGAGGCTAACTTAAAATTAAAAAGTTAATATCTCATTTCAGACTAGAACAATTTAACTGTCGATTTTTTTAACTGTAATAGAGAGAACTGTCAAATCTTTATCTCATTTCCCATAAAGCCTCTTGAAAGATTTTTGATTAAATTTGAGTCTTTAATATTTAAAAAAATGTCCCATGGAATAAATAGAAGTGCCTCAAATTCTGTGACCACCTTCCCTTATCCTGAATATTTAGGAGAGAGCACTGTGATCCCTTCCCCCGGGCCTGTACGTACATTGCCCTTACACTGACAATTAAACGTTATACGATATCATCTACTACATGTTTTTACGTAGGCACGCGCTATATAGCGAACAATTGACTGATATTTTTAATTCAAGTGTTTTGAGAGATTGTTGAACTGATTGCGTGATTCTAGTATTTTCTACGTCTGCTTCCGTAACAATGGCAATATATCCATAATTACAACAGTAAAGTGTGAATGTATCAAGAGATTTAATTGGTTGATGTTTTATTCGTTTTTATATAGATGTAATACGAATCTGTTTTCCTTCTAATTGTCACGTCTGCTATTGTAATATTACATCATTACATGAGTTGATCACACAAATATTATATAAGCCTGAAGTTTAGAATTTACTCAAAATTGTTCGCTTTATTTTAACCAAAATATATCCCTTTATAAAACTTTTGTTGCTTTAATGTATCATATATATCAATAAGGAAATATGTGCAAACTTTTGTGTTTCTGGATCAAAGATATTTCTCATAAACAGTGATTTAAAGTAAATTCTTAACTTAAATCTGAGAACGTTTTGTGAACACAGGGGCCTGGTAGAATTAGAGCAGAGTACCAGCCACTACAGAATAACCTGAAGCCTTATCAATGCCAACGCGGAAGAAGGTGTTTCCATAGGCTAAACCTGTTCCTCAATCCCATTCAGACAACCTGAATAAAAAAATTGTTTATAAAACAAAATGTGGGGAAAATTGCGAGGAACTTTCTCAGCCAACTCCAGGACCAGGGCTCACACTGGCTTTCAATTTTTTTCCGCCAAAATGGATGATAATTTTTATGTAAAGAAATGTTCATATATTTTTTCCGCCAACTTGAATATTTTATCCGCCAAAAATATGTGATACATTTAGCACAGTTTTGGTTTACTAAGATCGGATCTTGGACCAGGACCAAACAAGTGACCTCCAGGCTAGTTATCCAGTGTCTTATTAAGTTAGCCACCGCGTCTTCATCCTCCTTTGTCAGGCTTTGAAATAACTGTTTTAGAAGTTCCTGACAAAATGTCAGGCACTAATGAAATAATACCTGACATTTTCAACCTAGTGCCGGACATGTATTTATAATATCAATGAAAAAGACAAAATCGGTGCCGGACAAAATGACAGACACAAGAGATTTTTGTGCCTGGCAAAGCCTGAATCTGAACCTGACATTGTCAGTGACAGGTGCATCATTTCCAGACTTGTCCTTAGTGTTGCATATGTGATCACTGAAATGAAAAATACTCTATGTCAGTCTCAAAATGACCGAAATATTGCATTGATGAGATGTTAAACCCCATTTCCAATTGATTCTTTAAAAGATGGATATACAGATAAATGAGAAACTATTTTCTAGAGGTTGATATCTTGCTGTTACTTGAATCATTATGTTTATTAAGAAAGTCCTCAGGGTAGCAGACGACATTTGATATATCATCAACAAGAGGCTCTAACGAAAGCAGAATGAGGGGGATAACATCCACTAGACACAAATCAGACCATTTCGGGATTCACATCTAGTGTCATTTTATTTCAAGAATACCGAGGACTCAGAGAAAACCCACGATGTTAGCCAGGTGACTCTACTCCTTGTCCTGTACAAACGGGAATTGAAACCACGCCACCTGATTCAAGGTCAGACCTTGTGATCCAACGCGCCAGCTTAACCCTTCAGTTAATTCTCAAAATGAAATTGAACCGTTAGTTCTAAAATGACCTTGTTTTTGTTGTGTGGACGTGAGCTCCATTTCACTCTCTCTCTTTAGCCAATGCTCCAATGAGATCTCTACTATTATTAAAGTAGGCTTCTGTCTGTACAATAAAATAAATCCTCAAGGTGTCATTAAATGAACATGGCCGAATATGATAATTTTATTATATTCGGATAAATACAAGATTTTTAAATCCTAATTTAACATTAAATGAACACTTTCATAATTCATTTAATTATAGTTGTAAAAAAAAAAAAAATCTACAGATTGTAAAAGTCATTAAAAGTTTCAGAGGACATGCATTTAATTTATGTTATTTGAAAAGATAACAAATTTACGATGTTGCCAGCTTCCATTTTCATAATTAAATCGGATCCAATGTTTGAGCACGGTTGTAATTAATTTGAATTTAGCATCCAATTCGTAGCCGCCTGAGTAAAATAATCAAATTACATTGTGTTCATTGTTTAATCTAGATTTTTATTGTGCTGTGAGTGAGAGAGATAAACAACGCACATGAATATTAAAACAGTAATAAACGATTGAATTCTTATTTTCAATGAACAGGGCTTTTTTATGGTGTGTGACAAACCATGTTTGAATAGCGTAAAACAATGGCTGGCGTTATCTAAAGTAATGTATAATCTATAATAAAATGGCAACAACTATTGTGACGATAATGTCATAAATAAAATATGGTATCTTCACAATCTGGTGTTTAATGGCTTAGTTTCCCCCCAGAAAAAAATTGGTAAATTAGATTCAATTTGGTTCATTCGACGTATTTCTGGAAGGTAAATTCCAAAATTACAGGTCTAAATAGCCAATAAAATCGCATAAAAATTTTTCAAGTCTGATGGGGGGGGGTCCGGACCCCCTGGACCCCCTCTGGATCCGCGCCTGGGGGTGGGGGCATAGGCATATGGGGAAATTTTTTGTGTTGGGTGGTGGTGGGGGGTGGGGGGTGGGGGGTGGGGGTGGGGTGCGGTGGTGTTTGGTGCCCAAAAAACAAAAAATGTAGTTCTTAGTATGTTAGTCGTGGCTTACTGTACTCCAAACAATAGAGGGTTCAAGTCTTATTTAATTGCCTAACTATAAAAACACTCTGAATTTAAATTCGCTGTTAAATTGGACACATTCAAGAACACAATATTTTTTTCATATAACTTTTACAAAGTGCAATTGAGTGCCCAAATTTTCTCTGCATTTGCTGCCCGCACCCTCCCCCCCCAAAGCTCGTACGCCTATGGGTGGGGGTGTTTGAACGGGGGTTTCTTCCCATTGCAAAAGACCCTTATGCTCAAGCGAATTATTGAAATAAAAGTGAAACATATGTTTGTCCCATTCAAGTGGATGTTAAACCTCTCGCTCTCGCTCTCTCTTTCCCTCTCTCTTCCCTCCCTCTCTCTCTCTCTTCTCTCTCCCACTATGCCTGAACATTTTGTGACATTAACTCAATCAAAAACAAACATACTTTTACTGAACTGTAACATAAAGAAATATGTAAAACCCATCTCATAAAATCCAGAGATTTCATACAATTTTGTTAATCTTTTAGTGCCACCAAAATTGATTACTATGGAAATGTTTTTTGATGAAAGATGGAAATCGAATCTAATGGGAACTAGTTTAATTATTGTTTTTATCAGCATAGTCTTCGATCAGTAGGTATTTTCTGTCTAATGTACACAATTCTTCTAACCAGTATCATAATCAGATTTTCTTGATGTTACAATGTTGAAAATCTTATAAATGTTACAAAGTTGAATTTTTTTCAATTTGAGTTATGCCAGGAAAATGGTTGTCACTTGGCTGTCAGAGGTCGGAACTAAAAGTCTGTTACATGGAATACTGTAGGAGTCCTAAAACAGGTACCTAGTCAGTTTGATGATGAGCCCCACGGAAGTAAGAGTCAGGCGGCTGTGCAATTCATAGTTTTTATGATTGTTGATGATCAGAGCCCTGTTTCACGAAATATTAACTAAAGATAAAATCCAAATTTTAGCAGATACTTCAATTTTGATTGGTTAAGAACTATCAACTAAAATCAATCATATATTGTCCAATGAAATAACTAAAATTCAGATCTTATCTTAGTTAAAATTTTGTGAAATAGGCCCCAGGAACAATATATGGAAAATGGTCTTTTCAGGTTTGATTTTACAAAATCCTTGGTAGTAAGATGTAGGATTGGGGTTTTTTGAATACAGTATATGAAAATTAAAATCAAATCTAGTTTCCTGTTCAATGTTATAAGACTTCTTTAATGAATATAAAATGATATGTTCATTGAACTCCAGATAATTCATTGCCAGTCTCAGTCCATATTAACCAGGCAGTAATGAAGGAGTTACCTCCCATTAGTAGAGCTGGAGGATAAAAATCATGAAGCTACATTGTATTATTTAGTAATAAAGATGGATATATACACAGCTGTTTTAATGTCATAATTTCTCATCAAACTTTCTTGATTTAATAATGTAATAACTTCAACTCAAGCACTATAACAATTTGTTATATGGTTCATATCTTTGGTCATCCTACTACTAACAATGTGTATACAATATTTCTATTGTAACTGTACTGAATCATTTATATATGCCATAAATGTAATATGCCATAATGTATATTTTAAAGATATATTGTAAGTGTATTCTGTTAAAGTTCCAATTTCACTTTTTCTAAGAAAGTCAAAATATAATTATTTCTATGTTTTTTGCTCAAAAGGTTGTCAACTCACTATTATACGATCATGGACAAAATTTTGGGGGGTTAGAAAGGGTGACACTGGTTGATTGAGGAAATAGTTACTCAATTACCTCCCTTGTTTTCCTATTCTTCTCCATGGACGGCCATCTTCAAACGTTTGAATTTGAAGTTGAAAATGAGAGAGAGAGAGAGAAATGGGGTTTAACGTCCACTCAACACAACCAGGTCATTTCGGGACTAACATATGGTTTCAATTTTATTTCAATAATTCGCTTGCGCGTAGGGGTCTTTAGCCGTGGGAGGAAACCGGAGTGCCCGGAGGAAACCCACGAGGTTGAGAAGGCGCCCCTATCTCCATGCCACATATACGCTCACACCAGGGCTCGAAAAGTTGAAAATGATATTTTTGCCAATTTCTCAACTGGCAATAGTGAATTATAGGATTAATAGGATTATTCTTTAACAAGGTAGGACTGTTTATAGGTTCAATCTATTTTGGGGCTTTATTTTAATAAATTTTAAAAATATAACTTAAAAAAATGCTATTGGAACTTTAAAGTATATTGGAAATGTAATATGCTATAATGTAAATGTATATTCTAATGTGCTATAATATATATTGTAAAATGTCATAATATATATTGTAAATGTATGTTGTAAATGTATATTGTAAATGTATATTGTAAATGTAAATTGTAAATTGTAAATGTTTATGGGTGAAGTTTTAGTAGACCCATGCGTGAGACTTACAAATCACTTGCATGTTGCCGTGGAGATTTTTGATGCTGCACAGACAAAATTTTCACCAGGTTTCTTGTGACTGGTCTGCGAGCTACCGAACCCTAAGACCAAGACAAGTATTATGGTTGTGAGCTAGGCTTAAAATAAGGGTGATTGATTTTAAAAGTGTACTCACCCTCCTCTTGTTTAGATTGGTCCGTTTGAGCGCGCCCATGGCGGCTACTCTATATTCGTCGTCTAGGTGATCATACTGATGCTGTATACGGCTGAAATATAAAAACATCCCCAATTAATGCTCCATTTTTATTTCATCCACAAATACAATTGAAGAGCACAGGGGAAGAACAATCTAAGTCATTTTTTAATGAACCCCCATTAATAGCGCCATCTTGCAGCAAATTGGATAAGCTTTCTGTGGAACAATAAATTTCAGATAAAAACGACCGGACAGAGAGAGAGAAATGGGGTTTAACGTCCACTTGACACAAGCTAGGTCATTTCGGGACTAACATATGGTTTAATTTTATTTCAATAATTCGCTTGCGCGTAGGGGTCTTTAGCAGTAGGAGGAAACCGGATGAAACCCACCAGATTGAGAAGGCGCCCCTATCTCCATGCCACATACGCTCACACCAAGGATTGAAACCACAGCTGCAAGCCAGAGGTGACCTGCCAGCTAGAGGTCGAAGCGCGGCACTCTAGACCACTAGGACATCCCACCCCCCCCAAAACAATCAGAGTCACATCAAACTAAGGCCCTTCAGAAAAGCCCTCTTGGACGAATAAGTCTATCATACAATTTATTTGATCTTAATTTGGCTGAAAAATGGAAGTCAGTTGTTGTACTGGTATTATGATTCGTATTAAGCATCATTTTGAAGTTTTAATTAAACCCATTTGTTGTTCTGTTCACGTCAATCATTCTCTTCCAAAAGTTTGTTTTGCATTTTATTTACTTCACACTACTAACAACATGGAATGGATCTGGAAATTTAAATGTTGAGAAAATTCCTCTTGATTTTCTAGTTTTGTTCCCCTTGTCAGTGGTAAGGGATGGAAGGCCTGCCAGGGAACAGTGTCTAGTTGATCAGATGAGATGAAAAACCGAGGTCCCATGAACACGTTGACATGCATGTTAAAAAAAACCTGGAAGTTGGAAATCGATATAAGAGTGTGTCATGGCACTACTGTCAAGGCAAAATTTCAAGTCAGTGTTGTGGTTCAATAATAATTAAACACATCTGAGTACAAAACATTATTTAGAGAAAGAGTGAGAGAGAGAGAGTTTAACTCTCCACTCAACATAAACTGGGTCATTTCGGGACTAACATATGGTTTGGGTTGAGGTATTTAGCAGTTCGAGGAACCCACGAGGACCCAGAGAAAATGCGCAAGGTCACATATGCCCGGGGAATTGAAACAATGTCACCTGACTCAACACAGACCTTGTGATTTCACTAGAAATAGGTTATCTCCCTTTAGTCTCCAAACAATGGTTATCTCCCTTTAGTCTTCAAATTTGAGATATGTACACTTACAATAAGTTTGGCACAAATTAAGTCATTTTCAGACTAACATACATTTTGTGATAATACTAACCAACTATGTGTACCATATATTTTTTCTGATAACTTATTTTATGTTATCTTGTACAAGAGATGGTGTTTAAAGACCACTTCACACAAACTAGGTCTTTTTGGAACTAACATTGTTCAATTTTATTTCAATTGTGTGTAGAGGGTCTGGTTAAAACCCATGAGGTTTGACAGGCATTCCAATTTGAGAGAGAACTGTTAGTTTAATGGACTTTCTGACAATAAATTCTGTTTTTTATAAAAAAAAATAACTGCATTGAAACTTTGTCAATCTATGATGTTTGCTATGTAATAAGCCAGTTGCCATTTTGTTGTGGACGCCAGAAATGTCAAAATGATTAATGCCCAAAAAAATCCTACTCATTGTCAAATAAAACCACAGGCAGATGAGTAAAGCAAAAACAAGAGAGAGAGAGAGAGAAATGGGGTTTAACGTCCACTCGACACAAACTAGGTCATTTTGACAGTAACATATGGTTTCATTTTATTTCAACAATTCGCTTGCGCGTAGGGGTCTTTAGCAGTGGGAGGAAACCGGAGTGCCCGGAGGAAAACCACGAGGTTGAGAAAGCGCGCCTATCTCCATGCCACATACGCTCACACCAGGTGAGCGGCCAGCTAGAGGTTGAAGCGCGGCACTCTAGACCACTAAGCCATCCCAACCCCCAAAGTAAAAACAAAAATTATTATTTCATACAGTTGGCAAAATTAAGTGCCTGAAACGCAAAACATTAATTGTGATATCACACAGTCTATATCATTGTCTCGCTGTTTGATTGTTCATCCCATCAGCTACCATCTGATGATTAAGGATGAAGCACACGACTGTTACACTTTTCTCATAAAGACGTGGCAAGGAGTAGGGTCGCTTGTCCAACCTCGTGGGTTTTCTCCGGGTACTCCAGTTTCCTTCCACTGCCAAAGACCCCTCCGCGCAAGCGAATTATTGAAATAAAATTAAAAACCATATGTTAGTCCCGAAATGACCTAGTTGTGTCGAGTGGACGTTAAACTCCATTTCTCTCTCTCTTTCTCATAAAGTGTTGTTTTACAATTTGTTTATGTAACTGAGCAGGGTGGGGTTTAGACCCCTGGTGACCCCGACCCTTCTGCATTCACCCCCGCCTAATAAAGTGGGACATGTCAAACTAATTTATGCAAAACAAACAGGAGAAAATCAAAACCATGTCTCACGGCCTAAAAAATAAGACTTCCTTGTGACACTTTTGTCATGTGATAATAACACACAGATGTCAAAATTAATTTATGCAAAAGAAAAAAACGTAACCAAAACATTAGAACTATTTTTAGATTCTACTCTACAGAATCTCAACTTTGACATTTCATGCCGTGAATGATGACACAATGTTGTGACAGACGGACAACAATAAGATGACTGGTGACGTAATGATTTAACACCATCAGTAGGAATTTCTCTACATCACATGAAGAAAATCTTCCAGCTTGTTTTTATTGTAAACTCTTGAGGTATTAAAGATGAAAGCAAATCGAGTTTAACGCTTGTCAGTGAGATCACTTCGGTAGATGCAGACATTAAAGTAGCTAAGTCTCTAACTCAATATCATACAAAGTCTTCGACATTGAAAACACTATTGTCGGTCAATTTAAATCAACATTGATCTTGTGATGCCTGGAAAAAGATGGGCTTCTGATATCCAATATTTAAGACAAAATAAACATTTTACCATTGGTACATGAATCATATACTATAATGCATTTGCAACAAGGGACTTAACCCTTTGAACACTGACTTTACATGGGGTGTTGCACGTCCCTCCCTGGATTTACAGGACGTCATATTAATTATGACGTCAACGTAATTGGAGCTTAAACATGCCCCAAGTCGCAAAACCGACATTTCGGGTATATACGATACAACGTCAAGCCGGTTTTGCGGCATTTTGGGTTCTAAGGGTTTAAGAATGAGGCTAGACATATTTCATGTCAAACGGTGAGGGCATATTCTTATCTGGGGAGCATGCGCAATAAATACTATTCGGGTAGACTGGAATAACCAGGCGCTAGAGAGTGCCATTCAATTGAGACTTCTGGCATATTTCGCCAAACATAACTGATTTGAAATTAGAGTAAAAACAAAATATTTATATAACAGTATTATATGTGTTGCCACCCATTGTACCAGTTTCTAGATCCCAAATATTAGCGATTTATCTCTTTTAAATAAAGCTATTTCACACACACAGGGGTTTAAGGTTCTACTGCTCTACACTGACTAGGTAAACGAATGTTAAACCACATTTCTCTCTCTTTAAATCTGATCTAGAAATATGTTGTGTAAAAAGTCAGCTAATAATTAAAAAAAGACTTTGATAACCAGCCAAATTAAACTTCATTGCTTGTAGACTTGTCACGTTTAAAGATAATAAACTTATATGATTATTGATAATTCTGTTTAAATTTCAAGGTAAAAAATATATGTTGATATCACACAATTAATATCTACATCAGATATTTGAGTTCCGGAAAAACTATCAATCATGTATTATAGGTGAACAAGGAATATGGGATCACAGATAGCGGGAGAGTGAGAGAAAGAGACAGAGAGAAAGAGAGAGAGAGAGAAATAGAGTTTAACTCCACTGACACAAACTAGGTCATTTCGAGACAAACATATGCCTGGTTTAATTCATTTGCGCGTACGGGTCTTTAACAGTGGGAGGAAATGGAGAACTCAGAGAAAACCCACTAGGTTGGACAGACAACCCTACTCCTTGTCACGTACAGCTGGGGATTCAAACCACGTCAGATGATTCAATGACAGGCTTTATGATACAGCACGCACATGCTAATCATTTGGCCATCCCCTCCTCCCCAAAAGATTGAGGACCACCGATAAAGATATATAACTTTGATTAACAATCTATCAGCTGGTGGAGCCACTTATATAAATATTGTAATGCCCGCCCTAATATAATAGATGACATATCCAAATAGTTTTATTTAAATCAAAGTCTAACTTTTTAATTTCTATAGTGAGAACTATCAATTCTTTATCTAATCCAAGCCAATGCCCCTTTAAATGTTACACAAAATTAAATTAATGACCAACTAACATATATTACCATCTAATTTAAATACCTGACAGTAAGAGAATGAAATCAAGCAAGACTATTTACATCTAATCAGCTGATATCCTTTACATCATTCTGTTAAAACGACCTTTAACCTTTGACATTTCCTTTATGTAAACATAGGAACTTGACATGTCTGTAACATCATAATACAACCTGACGATATATATCCGCTATAAAATCTGCTTGTATCATTTGTTAAATTAACGTAAATGTTTGTGAAACATGTCTTAATTCCGCTCGATGATATAATAATAATCTTATACATTTCAATGTGATCATGTGTTTGGCTTTTCATTCATTATTTTGTTAAGCTCCACAAAAGTTTTTAAGATGGAATTATGAATCTATTTTTTTTCATTTTTAAAGCTATATATTTTATATTAAATACTTTTATACATTGCTAAATTCATCCAGGGCCGTATGTAGGATTTTAAAAGTGGGGATGCAGCAGAGTAGTGGTGCAGCAGAGTGGGGGTGCAGCAGAGTGGGGGTGCAGCAGAGTAGTGGTGCAGCAGAGTGGAGGAGAAGAGTGGTGGTGCAGCAGAGTGGGGGTGCAGCAGAGTGGGGGGAAGCTAATATAATGCCCAAGTTACTGAGTGAGGGGACTACCGCAATCAAAGTCTCTAGCAAGTAACCCAGTAGGGGCGCCTTGTCTCTGGGTGCCTTATTTTTCCAGGGGTGTAATGTACCCCCCTGCACGCCCGCTAAATAAGATTAAGACTGAGCTGCCTGGTATAATGGGAGGTTGGCTGGCCGAATGGTTAACGTGTGTGCATTGTGTCATTAGGTCTGTCGTCCAGTCAACTCGTCACCTGTCCAACCTCATGGGTTTTCTCCTGTTTCCTCCCACTGCTAAAGAACCCTTTGTGCAAGCCAATTATTGAAATAACAAATTAACCCATATATTATTTCTGAAATGAAATGGGAATAAATTGAAAATTTCTGTCAAATATGGAATATATTGAAAATTTCTGTCAAATTATTTCATTCTGAATTGAGTTAGAAGAACATCCTACTTTTCTGCGCTCACTGTCATGCAGGGTGCTATTGAAATTTTACACATACAGTGGTGCTACAACCAATTCTTATTTCAAATTGCAACTGTTAAAAATTCTTGAGAATAAGAACCAAGTTTCTTGGAGCAGATCAAAAATATTTGGTCAGGAGGAAAATGTCTGGTTACCTGAGCGGGGGGGGGAGGGGGGTTTGCTGAATGATTTAACACCTACGTTAAAAATCATAAGGTCTGCCACTGAGTCAAGTGGCGTCTCCAATTTCATGGGTTTTCTCTGGCTTCTCTGAATTCGTCTTATTGCTAAAGACCCCTGCATGCAAGTGAATGATTGAAATAAAATTGAGCCATATGATAGTTCCCAAATGACCTAGTTTCAACCCATCTTTCTCTGGTTACTTCAAGTGAAACGAGTATCAGAGGTGTTTTAAGGTTTATCGTGGCGGAGGCTATATTATTTTGAGGGCCCTCTTTCGCGGGTGTCCTGGAGGGGGGGGGTCTTGATTGATGATTTTCATACCAGTGCAATGACTGCATTCTCATTCAGTAGTTGATTCGAGAGTAAGAGAGTATAGAAAATGATTGACTCGGACTCGGGGGCCCTTTTCTTTGGCCAGAGAGGCCCTTTTGTCAGACATGGGGCCTTTTTGTCTGCCTTTAGGATTAGGGTACATTTCATTTTTCTCATCGGTTTTAGGATTTATCTCCTGTTTTATTTGTTCAAATTCTTTGATTTTTTTCGCAAGGAGGCTGGCGCCGCTGGCGCCTCCAGCGCCTCAGCTATAAAACGCCTTTGACGAGTATCAATTGTGGATTACTTTAAATTAAAGAATAACATACCTGATATTACTTCTGAGTTGCTCTATCTCCTTTCTCTGGAAAAATATAAATACAAATAGGAATAAAAGAATAACTGGAACTGAATAAATCATTTAATTAGTTTATATAACATTTATAAACATCAAAATGACACCAAACTGACCTCGTTGTTCATGGCAAGAAATAAATTTGATGTATTTTAATGATATTTGGACAAATATACACTTTGATTTTTGTTGTGTATGGTCATCATTTTAAGGGGGGAGGGGAGCAACCAATCAAGCCCTAGAACCTATACCAGAGTCTTGGTGGGCAACCAATCTGGTACTAGGATCTATACTTGAGTCTTGTGGGGCAACCAATCATATATCTGAGTCATGTGGGGCAACCAATCATGTAGGAGGATCCATTTCTGAGTCTTGGGGGACATGCAGTCAAATTCCAGGATCTATATTTGAGTCTTATGAGGCAAACAATCATGTAGGAAGACCTTTTTTGAGTCTTGGCGACACACAAAAGGAGTGGACCGTCGAGTATAATCAAATCTCTCCCAACCCTAGTCAGACTCAATATCAATTAGCTGTTTATATAGAAATAGATAAATCTGCCTATTTTTCTTTAACAACATAGTTACCTTTTGCAATCCATGTGAATTCAGATGCACACCAAGCTCTCTGTGGAAGATTTCTAATTTGCGTTTCTCAGCTTCCAGTAGACGAAACGTCACCTGAAAAAAATCAAAATATAACTTTTTAATAAACAAACCAGTGGCACCTGTGAGAGTTGGATAGAATCTTTTTATGCCTGTGTCTTTTAATTCTGATTGCTATTTTAGTTTTAGTAATGAAATGTTAAGAAAGAGAGAATAATGGGGTTTAACATCCACTCGACGAGCCACTGAGCTACTGCGTATCCCCCGACAAGAGAGAGAGAGAGAGAAATAGGGTTTAACATTCACTTGACACAAGCTAGGTCATTTCGGGACTAACACATGATTCAATTTCATGTCAATAATTTGATTGTGCGTAGGGGTTTTCAGCAGTAGGAGGAAACTGGCGAACCGGGAGAAAACCCACTACTTGTCACGCACAATTGCGGAAATCAAAACCACGCCAGTTGACTCAATGACAGACCTTATGATACAGCACACACATGCTTACCATTCGGCCATTCCCCCTTACCCCACCCTTCCATAACAGCCTTAGTACATTTTAGCATGGTTTAAGACAAAGAAAATTGAATACGATCAGTGACTCTCATCTTCCCCACTCAACAAAATTGATGAAATTGTTTTCGTTGTTTCTTCCTGTAGAAGAAACATTGTTTAACGATTAATATAACACTAGTTTCGGAACAGAACAGTAGGACTTTAAACCCCTTTTCAATTCATTTCAATAGTACCCTAGTGATAAAAGATAAAAACAATTCCTTTGTTATAAATATCACTTTTCTTTAGTTTTGTTGCAAAATACAAAAAGAAAACAAAGTTTGTTGACAATAAAAATTCTGAAAGAAAAAAAGGATGTGGTTTATTTGTATCAGAAAGAATCTACAGCGTTTCTGTCCATTCCGATATAATCCTCGACAAACACGACCAGTCTCACCGGCGACTCTCTTTCATACCTTTCTTAAAATGGTGACAACAAAAGCTGTCATCGATATGATAATGTTAATCTAGTACGTTCCATGGTCAGCAGACGGCTAGGAACAAATGAAATATTGTTCTGCATCGACTCAATCTCATTATAACACAGTACAGATCCTATTTCTTTTCATTTTATATAGTTGGAAATTTCGTTTTACTTGTCTTAAATATTGGATATCAGAGAGAGACAGAGAGAGAAATGGGGTTTAACGTCCACTCAACACAAACTAGGTCATTTCGAGAGTGCCCGGAGGAAACCTACGAGATTGAGAAGGTGCCCTTATCTCCATGCCACATACGCTCACACCAGGGCTCGAAACCACAGCTGCAAGCCAGAGGTGACAGGCCAGCTAGAGGTCGAAGCGCGGCACTCTAGACCACTAGGCCATCCCAACCCCCCATTGCATATCAGAAGCCTATCTTCTCTCAGTAAGATCACATCATTGATGGTGATTTAAATTGATAAATAATTCATGTCGAAGACTTTGAATGATATTGGGATAGAGAGTTTAAGTTCCAAAAAATAAAAATTGACAGACTAAGTTACTTTAAGTTAAAAAAAAAAAAAAAATTTTACGGACTAACAGCATTTTGGAGTTAAAATCCAGGCTTCTTTAATTAAGCTATCTTACACACGGGCAACCTATCTTTATTTAACCAATCGCCTTTCATGTATTATCTTCGAACATCAAAGGTTGTTTGACCAATCACAGTTACAAATAAACATGTAACAATCGTCAACATTGGAAGAAACAGAAACTGCTCCGCAAACAAAGATGGCAAACGTTAGATTAGTATGAACCATTCATGGGTCAGGTTTTTGCTAATTAATCCAGTCGTTAATTATGTTGATCTGGTCAATACGACGACGGAGAAGGTCAATAACATCAAAGGTTATTATACGTTGTAATTTGTTAATCTATTAAAAGAGGTGACGATATGGTCTTGTTTGATCATAGTTTGCGGCGGGCCTTGTGTCCCAGGTAAAGAGCACATCTCGCTCTGAAATAGTTTTTGTCGTAATGTTGTCATCTTGTTCATCCTTGTGATGACAGACGGCTTGGTTATTGGATTAATCAGCGTAAAGGTGGTCGTTGTAAAGATCAATGGGTCTCCTTTTTTTAGTATGAGGGTCTGGGGGGATGGGGGTAAGGGGGAATATGTGTCAAGCTGTTTATCTCCAACAAAATAACAAGGGCTAGGGGGTGAGGGAGATCTGTATGGGCCAAGCTCTTATTGATTTTTTCAAAAATTTAAATCCAAATGTCATCCGAACCTCAAGCATGTCCATGGCAAGTTTGCTCGCTTCCACGACAATGGTTGCTGAACAGAAAGGTGCATCGTAAAAACAAAGTCTTCATTTCCTTCCTTTTTGAGTTTTGGGAATCCCTCACCCCTGACAAACTTGTCCTGCATCTCATAATGAAATGAAATGAAATATGATTCAACGTCCTACTGTTCTGCTCCAAACCTGGGGTAATGAAGATGGGCATACGCCATACTGTCTGCTATGAGTGAAATTTTGCCAGGCTACAGCCTACAATTATATTCAATTCGGACTTCCAAGGGATCTTTTACATGCACACCAATGTGTACAAGGGACCTCAGGTTTTTTTCCCATCCAAACGACTAGACATATGTCCTCGTCAGGCCCCCCTTCCTGCATCCCTGAAAGGGAAAACCATGCTGGAACATCTGGATGAACATTCTTGGCCAATGCTTGGGTCGAACACCCAGCCTCCAGGCTAGCGAGCCAGTGTCATACCCACTTCACCACCATGATCCCCTGCATCTCATAAAACATAGCCCTTATGTTTACGTTGTATAAAATGTAATGTCTCGGGTTCGCTCCAAGTTTAAGCTGAGAAAATTCTACAGGTTTTCCCAGTGCCATTTCCTATTGTCAGTGGTGTAATGACAGTATCTAGTTGTTCTGATGGGACAAAAACCAAAGTGAACACATTGGTGGGCATGTAAAAGAACCCATTACAGTTGGAATTTGAAATATAAGTAAGCTGTTGGGCCTGTATCCAAGTGAAATTTCTCTTATAGCACACTTTATACATACGCTCAAATTGATTAGCCCATACAAAGAAAGCAGAGGACTAGGTCATTAAACCCCATTTGATTTTGACATTTCATCAAAATAAAATCTAGAATAACTGCCCTGTGTACAAACCCCTCAAAAGAAAAAGTTTGAAATAGTCGAACGCAGATTTCAATCATTGCATCACTGGCAAACAATTCAATAATTCATCTCACGAGAGAAGAGGTTAAGTTTCTTTAGTCAATATTGACAATGAGATAGGCGGAGAATTCACTGAGAAAGTTGGAAAAGTTACGACTATGAGAACAGCGAAGAAAAAAAAATGGCTCAAATTTTTAAAAATATGGTCACACAGTGTTTACAGAAATGAAATTGGGTTTAACATCTGAGTGTCCTGTATCAGCCTGGGGGAAGCCACGGTAACTAAGTGAGTTTGAAGCTGGCTTGCCAGTCTGGAGGCCGCAGGCTTGATCCGGGTGTTGGCTGAGAAAGTTTATTGTGATATTCTGGTGTGGTTTGCCCTTGTCAGTAGTGCAGGATGGTGGGCCTGTCAAGGAAAGCTGTCTAGTTTATCGGATGGGGTAAAAAACTGAAGTCCCCTGTACACATTGGCATTCACATAAATGATCCCTTGACAGTTGGAATTTAATATAAGAGTAGGACGAAGTGCCGCTGTCCGGACAAAATTTCCTGCATAACACACAGTATGGTGCTTGCCCATTTTCATTAGGCCAGCACGGAGCAGAGAGAGAATTGAGGTTTAACGTCCACTTGACACAAACTAGATCATTTCGGGACTAATACATGTTCAATTTTATTTCAATAATTTGCTTGCATATGGGGGTCTTTAGCAATGTGAGAAACCGGAGGACTCAGAGAAAACCCACAAAGTTGGACAGACGATCCTACGCCTTGTTACATACAATCGTGGAATCAAAACCACGCCAGTTGACTCAATGACAGACCTTGTGATACAGAACGCAGGTTATAACCAATCAGCCATCCAACCTTCTCCCCCCCTCCAGTTCGTAGCAGAACCCCATTTCATTTAACTTCTGATAACGAGTTGGAGATCCACTTTAAATGGTAAAATATAAAAACCCTACTCATCTCGACTCATTGTCAACAATTAAACTCTAATAAAACACAAAGATTCTCCGATCTATTATGTCTATTTAATCTTTACGAATCAATTCTACGAACAAATTTATCCCGAGACTCTTCAATATACTTGGTCACTTGTTTACCAGTTTTACAAGATTTGAACACGTTTGTTTGGGTCAATATGGCAGTCCTACTCCTCTTGTTTCATTACCAACCATTATTTGCTACATCATTGAATTGAAACATTTTAGTTTTACACGCTAAAATATATATAAAAAAAACTTTAATCTAGACCTTTCCTAGACCTTTACTTGCATGTGAAATCATAAGGTCTGTTATTGAGGCAAGCGGTGTGGTTTCGAATCCCAGCTTGTACGTGACAAGGATTTCAACCTTGTGGATCTTCCAGTTTCCTTCCACTGCTAAAGGACTCCTACATGCGAAGGAATTATCGAAATAAAAAAATTAAACCGTATGTTAGTTCAGAAATGATCTAGTTTGAGTTGAGTGGAGGTTTACAGAGAGAGAGAGAGAGAGAGAGAGAGAGGGAGAGTTTAAAATGAACTCAACACAAACTAGGTTATTTCAGGAGTGGGAGAAAACCAGCAGACTCAGAGAAAACCCACCAGGTTGGTCATGTACCACCAGGGAATCAAAAGTAATATGTATATTATACACTAACGAACACCAAATATGCCTAGTCTAATAAAATACACTTTAAATCATGGCGTTATTTTGATATTTGTTTTGCCAATTTCACAACAAAATTGATTTTTATTCACCACCCTACTTTTTCACATTAAAATCAATTCATACCCTATGCATTTTTTTATTGGTCTGGCCGGAAGTTACAGAAGTTTCAGGATATTAACCCCTATCTAATTTTATTTTCCCTGTGTAGATCACCTAGAAGTCAAATATTTTTGCCTTTTCTCGTTTTTTCATCTACCCAACAATTTAACCTGGCAGCTCATAACTTTTTTGTTTATCAAATTTTTTATCGTTTTTCACAGTAAACCATTCAGAACAAATCAACTTAAAAAAAAACGCAGCCCAGTTACTTCTCTTTCTTATCACATCATGTGATGAGACAGGATCATGTCTCTCGTATTTAAGCAACTTTTTATACTCATTTTAAATTGTACTTTTCGACTTCAAAATTGAAGGCCAAAAAAACCCAAACAAAAGTCATTTCAAATTGTACTTTTTGACTCTAAAATTCAAGGACAAAAAAATCTCAAAGTGATACATTGAAAAGCTGTCGCAAATACGTAAAAAGTGGTTAACCGATTGTTAACAAGAATGTTTTTTTCTGGATTGTACAATTTAACACAATTGTTGTCAAGCGTATCTCTGGTTTAGCCGTTAAGTCAATACCCAGATTATTTGTTAAGCAATAAAGTTCGTTATTTTCGCCCGTCTGCTATATTTAAACAGTGTAAAGGACACTTAAAACGGCCGTAATTAACAGATTTAACATTTCCTCCCTCGGAGAACCTTGATATACTTGTTAGCCAAGGTATAGACATTTCATTTCTCCATCCATTGTTATGTAAGAGAGAGATAGAGATAGAGAGAGAGAGAGAGAGAGAGAGAGAGAGAGAGAGAGGGTTTAACATCCACTTGACACAAACTAGGTCATTTCGGGACTAACATATGGTTCAATTTTATTTCAATAATTCACTTGAACGTAGGGATCTTTAGTAATGGAAGGAAACCTGAGGACCCGGAGAAAACCCACAAGTTAAACATATTTTATTTCAAAAATTGACAAAGGAATTATAAGAATTTATAGACATGTTAATTAATCTTTAAGTGGCATTTAGCGATTGGGGAATACATTAACAGAACAAAATTTTTATCGGAAACAATCTCTGGTTTTATTCTAAACGCACAACGTTTCGACAAGTATCCACTTATCAAGCATGATACTTGTTGAAGCGATGCTTTGGAATAAAAACCAGTCATTGTTTCCCATAAAAAATTGTGACCTTTGTAAATTATTTGCAATAAAATGAAATGAAATTAAATGGGGGCTTAACCTCTTACTTTTCTG
The DNA here is from genome assembly GCA_036850965.1 of Patella caerulea. NCBI lineage: Eukaryota > Metazoa > Mollusca > Gastropoda > Patellidae > Patella > Patella caerulea. Next base: position 30,048,007 of record JAZGQO010000015.1, on the reverse strand, counting down.
AGCAAAGGAAAAACTTCTTTAAATACCAAATTGTAAAAAACATCATTAAATGTAAGGAAAAGGTTGTATAGCTCTATCTTTTTTAACCCACTCCACCCCAACCCCATTCCACCCAACCCCACCTCAACCCCACTCCACCCCAACCCCACTCCACCTCAACTCCACTCCACCCCATCTCACCCCAATCCCATTCCCATCCCACCCAAAGCCACCCCAAACCCACTCCACCTAACAATCATATAAAATACCATCCCACATCCCCAACAACCAGAAAACATTTTACCACATGATTTTATAATTGTTGAACTGTAAACCCTCCCATCAGGCTTTATACCAACATGTAAAATATTTTGTAACCAGAAACCTGCTGTCTTTTTGTCATTTTATGATCCTATACCAAATAAAACTAATATTGTTCATGTCAATAAAACATGTATTGTAAAGTCTATCCCCTTTTTGTCTGACTCATCGATCAAGCTGTGTTCAAACACAATCTATTATGCAAAATTATATTTTCTAAAGCCATAAAAGTTAAAGCCAAAGATTGTTCAGTGCATATCTCAGGGCTATATCTCATTTTTCACCAGGCTTGGAAATAGTACCTAACATTTTCAACTTACTGCCAGACATGTATTAATAATATCAAAAAAAAAACAATTCAGTGAGACAAAATGACACCAGAGGTTTTGTGCCTGACAAAACCTGAATCTGTGCTTGACATTGTCAGTGACAGGTTCAGGCTTTTTTATCACAGATTATTCCATGCTAAAATGACTACAATTGATGACAATATCAAATTTTTCACGGCTTCATATAAACTAATATCCATTATTTTATTTAATCATTAATGGGCGTTTAGCAGTGGATCGGATTCCAATGCGGTAAATATTTCCTGGGCTAACGATGACATCGAGTGTTGATTATGGTCTGGATAAGTTAATTAATGTCTAATTAATAATTTAGATAACATTTCAGGCCTTGCATAATGTATATTTAAATATTTAAATAAGAAATCAAAATCAAAATCAAAATAATGATAATAAAAAGGAACTGAGTCCAGTGAGTCTGATTTTGTTTCCGGGAAAATATCTCAAAAAACATTTAATATATCTTTATACAGCTTATAGTATACATATCAATCTCATACTTAACTTAACCCTTTGAACACTGACTTTACATGGGGTGTTGCATATCAATCTCATACTTAACTTGAGCTGTCTACAGTAAGCATGGCTTGAGAAAAGACACTAAGCTAGTTGCAGGCGCGGATCCAGAGGGGAGGTCTAGGGGGTCCGGACCCCCCCTGCTCAGACTTGAAAATTTTTTATGCGATTTTATTGGCGACTTTTAGACCTGTAATTTTGGAATTTACCTTCCGGAAATACGTCAGAATGCACCAAATTGAATCTAATTTACCAAATTTTCCTGTGGGAGGGCCCACCCCCCCGTTAATTGGTTGAGTGCCTCTTATCAAACCTAGACACACACCCCCCCCTTGCAAAAAATCCTGGATCTGCGCCTGAGTTGACCAACATTTTAGTCAAAAACACAAAGTATACTTCGAGAATTTTGTTAGAGTAGTTATTCTGCTTTCATTTAATAAAATTGACAAGCCTGGAAATAAAGCACCTGTCACTGACAATCAGGCACAGATTCAGGCTTTGTCAGGCACAAAACCTCTGATGCCTCTCATTTTGTTCGGCACTGATTCGTCTTTTTTATTGATATTATTTATACATGTCTGGCATTAAGTTGAAAAGTCTGGTACTATTTCATCAGTGCCTGACATTTTGTCAGGTACATCTAAAACAGTTATTTCTAGGCCTGAAAATTGAAAAGTTTATTTAATCTTTGAGTGTATGCCAGATGTGAAATGGAGTAGAACCACATTACTAAACAGTATAATAAATTTTGTAACATGGCGGCCATTTTGGGCAGAGATCTATTCCCATAGTATTAAGTAGATGGATCTCTGTGCGCAGAATGACACCAACCTATTTTACGCATTAGAGATTTCTTGAATTCAATAAATATTATCATGTTGTGTTTATTTGTTTCAGGCTTGTGTTCTACACAATTATTTTTGTGTTTCCATGGAAACAAATTTGAATTTTTGCTTTTGGCATACAAGAGTGCAAGATATCGACAATCGAATTGTCATTTCTTCATTTTTAAAGCTTCAAACCTTGTAAAACCCAGTGCTTTTCAACTTAGACATAGATGAATAGTGGGAAGGCTGTCGGTATTTTTTTTGCATTTTGTTAATGGTTTTATGTTTATCCCAAAATACAGAATCATCCCCAAAAAGTACGCATTACGTGCACATCACTTCCTTTCCTTTAACCATCATACAACATAAATTATCGACAGTCAAACGTCAGGAACGTGTCAGACGGCTATTGATCATCGTGTCTTCATGGACAAATAAGGTCATTCCTTGCATCGCCCGCTTTATTTCAACAAGCACAGGAATGTTTTTAGACTTGAAAACTCGTTTGAGTTTATTTTTCGATTTCTTTCCTTTGTGTCAACATCCAGTCAAACTATAAATCCACATGTAAACGTTTAATCTCTTGACTGACACTGCATCAAGCTGATAAAACCTCCAGATTATAGACACAAGGATTTCTACAAACTTTTATATATAACCACGGAGAAAAAGAGGGAGAAATGTTGATTGTTAACTCTCTCTCTCCCACTCTCTGCACCATCTCCTTCCATCCTCTCTTTCCCTATATTCCAACACTTCTCCCCTTTCCCAAATCTCCTGTATTGACACCTCTCTCTCTCTTTCTCCCTCTGATTTCCTTATCCCAACTTTTTCTGCACCCTCTCCTCCCCTTTATCCCATCTCTCTCTCCCTGCACCCTCACTCACTATCTCCATGCACCCTCTCTCTCACTATCTCTATGTACCCTATCTCTCTCTCTCTCCCTGCAACCTCTATCACTATCTCCCTGCACCCTTTCTCTCACTATCTCCATGCACCCTCTATCTCATTATCTCCCTGCACCCTCACTCACTATCTCCATGTACCCTTATTCCCATGCACCCTCTCCTCCCCTTTATCTCACCTCTCTTTCTCCCTGCACTCTCTCTCACTATCTTCCTGAACCCTTTCTATCCACCCTCTATCTCTCCCTCCACCCTTTAATATTCCCTTTCTCTCTCACTCCCTGCACCTCACTCTACACCCCCACCTTTCTCCCTCTGGTACCTTACAACATGCAAGTACAAGTATAAGACATTTCAGATATGAAAGGTACTTTATGTAAGAGCTATTTCTGGCTATTACAGGGCTTTATTTTGGTTTCAAATGTTATATAAACCATTATTTAGACAAGCCTATAATTAACTCTCTAGATCTTCAGATGGCAGAGATATAAATGGATTGAAACATGGTCACAATTTAATGACTTAATTTAAAAATACAAATCGAGGCTAAAAGAGAGAGAGAGAGAAATGGCCGTTTAATGTCCATTCGACACAAACTAGGTCATTTTGGGACTAACATATGGTTTCAATTTTATTTCAATAATTCGCGTACGCGTAGGAGTGGGAGGAAACTGGATGACTGAGAACACCCACGAAGTTGGACAGACGAACCTACTCCGTGTCACGTACAAGTGGGCAATCAAAACCACGCCAGTTGCCTCAATGACAGATGTTATGTTGCCATTCTAACCATTTGGCCATCCCACGCCCAGAAACCAAATGAAAGGTAATATTTCCTAAATATGGAATAATACTCATACAATTGTAGCTATTTGTTTATATAGCTACAATCTTAAATGAAAGACAATAGATACACAATACAGTATTATTTATTGCTACAATTTGTTTGTAAGGCTAGGGCACTGTTTTTCGAAGTCTTTACTAAATATAAAATCCAAATTTTAGTAAAAACTTCAGTTTTGATTGGCTAAGCACTATTATAAAATCAATCTATTATCATCCAATCAAATCCCAAAAATTCGGAATTTATCTTATAAAAACTTTGTGAAACAGGCACCTGTTAATCGTCATCCCTACTTTAACCGGGGGGGGGTATACTATAATATATATACTGGTCAGGTACTTACACTATAGATATAAGTCATAAAATAAATACAATAAATTATCTACAATAGGTATTTATCAACAATCTACTTCAGGTATTTATCATGTCGTATTCAACCCTTTAATGAACCCAACTTTCTTATATCACTCATCAACTAGCTGGTCTCTGATAGTGATGTATATGACAAGATTTTATTGTAGGGGAAACACCCCATTAGAAATATAATGAATTAAAATGGGGTTTAATGTACGGCTCTGGCTGAGATAATGAAGACAGGCATATATGCCATACAGTGTGCAATGGGGAAATTTCCCTGGACATCCGTGCTACGGTTAACTCTTATAGCGAATGGTTAAAGTGCGAGTGTTGCATCATTGTTTTCGATTCCCTGCTTGTACGTGACAAGGAGTAGGGTCGCCTGTCCAACCTCACAGGTTTTCTCTGGGTCCTCTGGTTTCCTCCCACTGCTAATTAAAGAGCCCTATTGAAATAAAATTGAACAATATGTTTGTCCCAAAATGACCACTTATCAATAAGCTGTGTTTCAGTAATTTTGATTTTTTTCAAATTAAATGCTTCATGTCAGTATTATTAAAGAATCAAAATATCTGATTGACTTTATTTTAACCTGAATAAATAAAATGTCAACGTGAAAAGATTACAATTTGTCAGCTCATAAAAACAAATGTCATTTTATTTTGTCTGTCATTGAAACAAATGATAGACCTAGAACCACAGAAGCAAAATAATTGAGAGGTTATGACCTGAACTCGTGACAGAAAAAGCTCCTTAACTATAGCTTTAAAAAACCCAATTATTATTACTTTAGTGTAATGTCAACAGACAAGACATAATGACCAGATTGCAATTTGATTAGTAAATGTCAAGGAAAATACATTTAATATACAAGTGAAGAAATATATGGCCACTGAATGAGAGAGAGAAAGAGCGAGAGAGAAGGAGAGAGAGAGAGAGATGGGGTTTAACCTCCACTGGACATAAGACCATTAAATAAAAATGATTGTTCTGATTCTTTGCTACATTCTATATGTAAACAATGTTTTTTTAAATGTATGAAGTAATACCAATTACATAGGTAAGGATATTGATAGGTAAGGATATTGATAGGTAAGGATATTGATAGGTAAGGATATTGATAGGTAAGGATATTGATCGTCAAACAATGGTATATGCCAGTCTTCATTAGCCCAGTTGGAGCAGCACGTTTGGGAGCAGAGAGGGAGAGAAAGAGAAATGGGGTTTAACATCCACTCGACACAAACTAGGTCATTTCGGGACTAACATATGGTTTAATTTTATTTCAATATTTCGCATGCATGTAGGGGTCTTTAGCAGTGAGAGGAAACTGGAGTGCCCGGAGGAAACCCACGATGTTGAGAAGGCGCCCCTTACCCTATCTCCATGCCACATATGCTCACACCAGGGATTGAAACCCCAGCCACAAGCCAGAGGTGACTGGCCAGCTCGAGGTTAAAGCGCTGCACTCTAGACACAAGGCCATCCCAACCCCCTAGAACATTTGGACGTTTAAAACCCATTTCATTTCATTTCCAAGCTGTGAGATAATCTACCTTTGATGATTTTAAATAATCAATTTGTCTCCATTTTAACCTTGATTAACCTGTGAAAACTGAGATATGAGAAAAAGATTGTAATCCCTGACAATAAAATAATACACACTCCCGATGACCTTGTTAAACACCTCTTGTTTCATACCTAATAAAACAATAATAAAACTATAAAATTTCTATTTAGAGAAAGTAGCTGGTACATTACACACACCCGAGGGCTCTTATACCTATATATATATGCTTATCTATATCTATGTATACCACATATACTCAGATAACAATGGTAGTTAAAGATGATTTATTATCAACTGACCAGAAAGGTCACGCTGTGGTCATCATAATATTTATATTTTGCGTCTAACTGTTATTTTTGTAATGGTCACTGAACTGGCTAAATCCATGTAGCGAAAAATCTAACCGTTTTTTCTGCAATGGTCGCTGAAGCGGTTAAAATCATCAAGAGAAAAATCTAACCGTTATTTCTGTAATTGTTGCTGAAGTGGCTAAATTCATCCAGAGAAAAATCTTGTTGGTCTCAGTTTGAAGGGGAGCCACAGTGGTTCAGTGAGTAAGTCGATGGTTCAATAGCGAAGGTTGGTTGAGAATTTTCCCAATTTTCCAACGAAGTTTGCCCTTGTCAGCTGTGACGGCCTGACAAATGGACATTGTTTGGATGGGATGAAAACTGCAGGTATCAGGCACATGTTGGCATGCATGTAAAAGAACCTTGACAGGATTTTCTGGCATGATTCCACCTTGTGAGTGGTGTAGAGCAGAGGGCCTGGCAAGGTACAATGTATATAGTGGTTAGGATGGGACGAAAAAAACGAGGTCCTGTGTATACATTGGCTTGAATGTGTGAGAGAGAAATGGGGCTTAACGTCCACTCGACACAAACCAGGTCATTTTGGGACTAACATATGGTTTTCATTTTATTTCAATAATTTGCTTGCGCGTAGGGGTCTTTAGCAGTGGGATGGCTTGAATGTATAAGATCCCTTGGCAGTTGGAATTCAAAATAAGATTTACCTCACAGCACACTGTAGCTGGGGCAAAGTGAGAGGGACACAATAACAAGCTTTGTGTCATGATTTAGAGTTTTTGCTCCGCCTTGAGTATTTGCACTGACTCGCAAATGGCAAAAAGTCACGAGGATTTTAACATTATGATCATAATGCTCCACCAGTGTTCAACATCTACCATGGATCAGATTCAGATACTACAACAAATCTGGCATGTTCCAGAAAGTCCAATATTATGCAGTGCCACAAGGAGAGACCCCCACCCCACCCCTGTCCCCCATAATTGTTTTTGAGGGGCCTGGATGGGATCCTGTTTCTAATGCAAAATCATGGGTCACCATGCCTCTACACTGTATGGCGTATGACTGTCTGCAATATCCCAGTATGGCGTATGACTGTCTGCACTGTATGGCATATGACTGTTTGCAATATCCCAGTATGGCGTATGATTGTCTGCAGTCTGCACTGTATGGCGTATGACCGATTTCATTATCCCAGTAGAAGCAGAACAGTATGACATTAAAACCCATTTCAATTCATTTCTTTCCTTACAAAAGAATCAAATGTGTTATCTTTGTCATCGAAAGTCAAACACATAATAAATCATTTCACTATTCAGATCACGAGAGATAAAATTAACCAAATATATCCATTGAACAGCTAACTTCTATCTCTCACACGAGAAATCACATGATATGGAACATGAAACAATAATTAATTTAATGGTTACTCAATTGTCAATAAATCGTTAGAAATTTCATCGTGTACGTAATCTAATTCAGAGGATCTTTTGAAAACTGAATATAGGTGAATAAATGTTGTATCAGGAATTGATCACCATATTTCATGAGATCATTTTACGAACTATTGAATAACAATGAACCATTATACTTTTAATCAATATCGTTAATCTATTTTACTGTTCAGATGCAATTAAAAATATTCTCATTAACAGATTTTATAGGGTTCTTATTCCCAGCATGTTTGGCATGACTATGGCACGTTTGGTATATATCAAAAATAAAGATCACAGGAAAAGCTTCATAAATTTTTTAAAAAATGCAAGTAGTTAATTATGTCAACAGAATAATATCCTTTCGATAAGTATAACACTAGTCCGAATGTCAATATTACCTGCAACAAGTAAATTTCAAATTTAGTAATTTTTGCAATTTTCTGTGATTATCGCCCAAATTTGCATTAATTTCAACTTCTTCAATCAAAAAAATAAATCTGAATCAAAGAAATTCAGATTTGCACCACAATAAATAATACCTGCATGACATCACATAAAGTTGGCCATTATTCATTAATTATTTTCTTCAGCTCAACTCCATTTTTAAGACTGAAATATGATTTGTTTTCTTAATTGTGTTATATCAATTTGATGTTAAACATACATTATGCAAGAGCTGAATTTGACTATTTCAAGTCTTTCTTTAAGCCTGAAATGTTATCTAAATTATTAATTAGACATTAATTAACTTATCCAGACCAAAGTCAACTCTCGATGCCATCGTATGTGTCCCATTTTCATTGGATTTGAATCCAATGCTCATTGATGATTAAATGCAAAAATGGATAATTGAGACTTTGTTAATTATTGTGACAGCCACGCCAATGACAATCGAGGCGACAGTAATTCTAATAAAAGCTTTCCTTAGCTTAGAGTGGAGTAATTTGACTGAAAATTTCAGCATAATTCATTATTTACATGTACATCACCTAGATTTTAACTATTTATAAAGTGGGAATTGCCAACTCTTAATTACTCAAAATGTCAGATATTGCAAGATTCATATTCATTTTCCTAGTCATTAACAAATGACTCTGCACACTATCCATTTTTCTGGCTGTTCTATTTGGCGCTAGAGATGTGGTATTAGCGTCGACATGAATAAAATGACATCATTTTTGTTTGTATATTACAAGATTAATATTTGATCTTGCTAGTCATTAACAAATAACACTGTACACCATTTGTTTTTCTGGTTGTTCTAGTTGGTTCTAGAGAAATGGTATTACCATAGAAACATAAACACTACACCTGTATTACACCTGTACTAATTATAAATCATTTACCTGGAGGGAATTAGCTGGAGCAGGTAGAAATAATCAGTTGTTTATTAGACAGAAGAGATAATAGGCAACCCAGACAATTAGTTTCCATTTGAAAGAACAGTTTAATAGAATATGTAACAACGTGGCAGTAATTGACTATTTCACGCTAATGGCCGACCATTGTATAGGAAATGGTATTAATTAGCTAGATACGATAACATGACAAGATGACGGAATCATGGAATCATGATGGCATATCAAGAACCAAAGTCTGTCAAGCGATGAGTAATTATGTAAGAAACAAGCAAGTTCCAAGTCGATAAGAGAAAGACAGAATTGAGGTTTAACCTCAATTTGACACAAACTAGGTCATTTTGAGACTAACATATGGTTTAATTTTATTTCAATAATTCGCTTGCGTGTAGGGGTCTTTAGCAGTGGGAGGAAACCGGAGGACCCGGAGAAAACTCACGAGGCGACCCTACTCCTTGCCATGTAGGCCTACAACCGGGGATTTGAAACCACAAAGTTAAAATTTTTGTAAAAAAATCTGAGAGAAATGGTTGTTTGAGGAATTATTAAGTGGTGTTTAACCCTTTGAACACTGACTATACATGGGGTGTTGCACGTCCCTCCCTGGATTTACAGGACCTCATATTAATTATGACGTCATCGTAATTGGAGCTTGACACGCCCCAAGCCGCAAAACCGACATTTCGGGTATATGCGATACAACGTCAAGCCGGTTTTGCGGCATTTCGGGTTCTAAGGGTTAATGGTGAAGAACGAAACATTAAGTCATATATTGATACAGCACGAAGGGGTTAGCACGAGTGTTGTATCAATATAACATTGTGAAATCTCTTGCTTGAGGAGCCACCGTTGCTAAGTGAGTAAGACGCTCGCTTGCTATCCTGGAGGTCACTGCAGGTACTCTCTTGGTGTTGGATTTTACATGAGTTGTGTGAATGCTGCATTATCTAAATCCAATATAAACAAAAATAAAAGTTTTCTGATATAATGTAATCTTACAGCTACTCTTGACCTCTAGCTGGTGTTAAAAAAACAAACGGAATAGAAGACAGAGAGTTAAAAAATGACGCGGAACTTGAGATTTAAGCTAACAATTTGTATCTACATCATACATTTGTTACAATACATCCTTGTGTCTGCTTAAATCTAACGAAAAACCCACGAATCACAATCAACAAACAACAAATCCTCATACTAGAGACTTACTGTCCTTGTATGTGTAACTGGTTGTAGGTTTGTTTTACCAGTCCGTTGATTTCCACTGGGGGTGATATTGTAGACAAGTTTTACCAGAGACGTACACGAGTTTTATACACAGGTACTAAAATAACATTAGACTCGCTATGCAGGGCCTATTATTGTATGTAGTGATGATTTTGTTGTTTATTAAAGATTTAACGTACATTAAATATGATAACAAAAGCTGATTTAATTAAATCATTTACACTTGAAAATTGGTAAAAGCACAAAATGAAAAATGTTGTGTGTTTCAAAAGACACGATAAACAATCGGTAAAAAAAACAAAAAATAAAATAAAGTCCTTGTATATCATTTTAAAACACTTATAAAATCGCTATCGTGAGTATAGAGGGTGGGTCATCTTCTCCCTTTGTCATAATAAAAACAAGTTTAAACAGTAGGTCCAGCTGACCGATGTTTGGCGTCATCAGTGTGGGGAAAAAGAATCTGCTTGCTTTATGTGGAAAAGTGAAGTGCTTGTGGTAAAAACCACACATAGCTAGACCTGCAAGATTTGACACAGTGTCTATATGTAGTCATAACAAGATCAGCAATTAAAGATCAACAATTAAAATTTATCTTTAAGAACAAATAACAAAACTATAGAGTATAGCAGAATTTAAAATAGAGATCAGCAAATAAAATAGAAACAAATGGCCAGAACACGTCGATTCACAACAATAAATGACATCATTCAAAAAGATACAAAATGTTTTCTTTAATAGACAATTACCGACTGAAACGTAGATAATGTACTTAGAGACACAAAAAAAAATATATTGAAAACAGGAAAAATGTTTGTTCGACTGAATAGGGGAGAAAGTGGATGAGTTGTGAACTAATCCTCGGCCATTGTCATTCAATCAGAAAAACAAACAAACCATCGAAACGAACAAAAGTCGCACTATTTTATGAGTTCAAGTTTGTCCGTTAGTTTTATTTAAGCTTTGAACCTGATGTCACGAGATTTTCTCACTCGGGTTTAAAAAATGTAAAAACGTAATAAATATACTGCTGCTTACCTCTAACTGAATACCGAAGAGGTCAGCTGATCGTTCTCGTTCAGGATATGTGGTGGACGTTTCCGTGGAACTGTCGCTAAAACTACTACAGCTATCGTCAGCCATCAACACATTATAATAGTATAATAATCCAACTTTAATATCTGAAAATATAAAAAAAAAATGATTTAATATACATAAAAAACCTTAATTATCTGAAAATATAAAAAAAAATAATAACCTTTAATATTCCAAATATCTGAAAATGATTTCTAATAATTCAACTTTAATATCTGAAAAAAAAACCTTAATTGATATAAATTGTTTTCAATTATATTTATCAATCCGACTTCAATAATGGAAATATAAAACAAAGCAATAACCCAACTGAAAATATATATATAAAAAAAATCAGTTTCCTTTACACGAATTAATGTTTCGTTTAAACAAATTAATATTTTGTTTAAACAAATTTATATTTTGCTTAAACGAATTGATATTACGTTTAACCAAATTAATATTTTGTTTAAACAAATCAATATTTTGTTTAAACAAATTTATATTTTGTTTAAACAAATTTATATTTTGTTTAAACAAATTAATATTTTGTTTAAACAAATTAATATTTTGTTTAAACAAATTAATATTTGTTTGAACAAATTAATATTTGAACAAATTAATATTTGAACAAATTAATATTTGAACAAATTAATATTTGAACAAATTAATATTTTGTTTGAACAAATTAATATTTTGTTTGAACAAATTAATATTTTGTTTAAACAAATTAATATTTTGTTTAAACGAATTAATATTTTGTTTAAAAGAATTTTTCGTTAAAAGGAATTCATATCTCCTTTAAACAAATTCATATTTCATTTATATCAAAGAGTTGAATCGTACCCTAAAAATTTATTTAAGAGTGGAAGTGTGCACTTAAGGGGCTCCGTACGATAGGAAAAGGCGGTCGACATTCATTCATAATCTTCCAATGTTTCTAAGATCTCTTATAAAAGGATATTTTTCACAGATCTCAATGAACACTTGAGACTAAAATAGTTTTTAAATTCCTATGTTATGTCAATTAATGTTATAAATAGCATCTGGCTTTATGAGATTACGAACCCAGGAAATCATGGTAAGAGGTGGTAGTGTTTCATTAAGTTGTCGAGTCAACAACTTACTTCCAAAATATCTAATATGTGTATGGACTCTATGCTATAAAGAGGGAGAAATGGGGTTTAACGTCCACTCGACACAAACTAGGTCATTTCGGGACGAACATATGGTTTAATTTTATTTCAGTAGGAGGAAACCGGCGAACCCGGAGAAAACCCTTGAGGTTGGACAGTGAACCCTACTACTAGTCATGTACAACAGGGAATCAAAACCACACCACTTGACTCATCGAGATACCTTATGATAGAGCATGCATGTGCTAACCAATTGGAAAGAGAGAGAGAGACAGAGAGAGAGAAATGGGGTTTAACATCCACTCAACACAAACTAGGTCATTTCGGGATTAACATGAGGTTTAATTTTATTTCAACAATTCGCTTGCGCATAGGGGTCTTTAGCTGTGCGAGGAAACCGGAGTGCCCGGAGGAAACCCACAAGGTTGAGAAGGCGCCCCTATCTCCATGCCACTTACGCTCACACCAGGGCTCGAAACCACCTAACCAACGGGACATCCACCACCCAATGTGTGTATAATGAATAAATAAATACAATGAAAGCTGGTATATTCCATACAGTGTAGTGTTCCTTGTCACAGTATGAAATAAAAACTATTATAGTAGTGTGAAGATATATTATATTGAACAATGTAAACAATAATATACATGAATGAATACATGAATGAATGAATGACTGACTGAATGACACAGAGTTTAATGTCCCATTTTTCTGAAATGAATTGAAATGGTGTTAAACGTCCTACTATTCTGGGTGAATGAAGATGGGCATTCACTATACAGTGTGCTATGATGGAAATTTTGCCTGAACAGCGGCACTATGACCCACTCAGGCGTGGATCCAGAGGGGGGTCCAGGGGGTCCGGACCCCCCCCCCCCTGCTCAGACTTGAAAATTTTTTATGCGATTTTATTGGCGACTTTTAGACCTGTAATTTTGGAATTTACCTTCCAGAAATACGTCAGAATCCACCAAATTGAATCTAATTTACCGAATTTTCCTGGGGGAGGGCCCCCAAACCCCCCGGTAATTGGTTGAGTGCCTTTTATCAAACCTAGACCCCCCCCCTTGCAAAAAATCCTGGATCCGCTCCTGCCACTCTTGATCTAATTCCATCCGTATTTTTGTCCAATCCGAACAACTAGACAGCTGTCCATGTCAAACACTCCGTCCTGCATCACTGACAGGAGAGAACCACGCAAGGAAAATCTTGATGAACTTTCTTGGTCAGTGAAGGGATCGAACAACTAATCTCCAGGCTGGCGAGCCAGCGTCTTACCCACTTAACCACTGCGCCCCAAATTCGCTTGTTCATTTAAGCCCAGTTCGGAGCAGAACAGAAGGACGTTTACAACAGAAACACATCTAGTTACTGATATCCGAGATATAACAGGTTTTCATAGCCACTCTTATCTCTTATAAATTATTTATAGTTACCATCATGGTGTGAAATAATTGCTTCCTCTAATTACATGCCGGGAAGTATTCTATAACGAGGAAAGTGAGCTTACATGCATTATGAAGACGTGTGATATACTATCTAACTCCCTAGGGTATTAAACGTTAAATATTGTTAATAACATGTTTTATATAGGTGTGATATATGTATATAGATGGAAACAGGGTTTAACCCCCACTAGACACAAACTAGGTCATTTGGGGACTAACACGTTGTTTAATTTAATTTCAATAATTCCCTTGCGCATAGGGGTCTTCAGCAGTGGGAGGAAACCCCTGGACCCGGAAAAAACCCATGAGGTTGGACAGGCGAGTGTGAAATATAACTTAATCATTCCTGTGTCATCATATATATCTTTGATAGTAAATCCAGGAAGACAACACCGCAGACAAGAAGAAGTAAAACAAATTAGAAATGAAATAAAATGGGGTTTACCATCCTACTTGCTAAATCAACTGAGCTAATACAGAGGAGAATGTGAGTGACAATTTGCTTCTATTTTGATTCCGGTCTTAAGTTGTGTTTTTTTTCGTCCCATACTAACAACTAGCTATATTTTTTGTTATACCACTGTTAAGTTCAAAAAATAAGGAAGCTGTGGTGGCTCTGTGAGTAAGAAAGAGAGAGAGAAATGGGGTTTAACGTCCACTCAACACAAACTAGGTCACCTCGGGATTAACATATGGTTTTAATTTTATTTCAATAATTCACATGCGCTTAGGGGTCTTTAGCAGTGGGAGGAAACCGGAGTGCCCGGAGGAAACCCACGAGGTTGAGAAGGCGCCCCTATCTCCATGTCACATACGCTCACACCAGGGCTCGAAACCACAGCCACAAGCCAGAGGTGACCGGCCAGCTAGATGTCGAAGTCCACAAGGCCATCCCAACCCCCTCTGTGAGTAAGACATTGACTCACTAACCAGGAGGACTCAGATTTTTAAACATGGTTTTCCCTTGTCAGTGGTGCTCGATGGAGGAGCTGGAAAAGACAGTGCCTATTCAATTAGACTGTATGCAAAACCGAGATCCTGTGTACACATTGGTGTTCTCACAAAAGAATTTCGAAATAAGGTTAGGCCATAGCGCCACTGCCTGGGCAAAATATCCTTCATAGCAGAAAAGTGGATGTTAAACTCCATTCCATATGATTTCATTTCTGTGAAGGCACATTACTTGAGTTAACATTTCAGGATTTTTCAAACCCTAATCCTAATGCTCAGGTAGAACGAAAAATTGTGGTCTAGCCACCCATTAACCTCAGATCCAACCCCAAACCTCAGATCCCCTCCACCCCTTAACCACTTAACCCCTAACCTCAGATATACCCACCCCTTAACAAAATATCCACCCCTAGCTTCTTATCCACCCCCTAACCTTCGATCCACCCATTAACCTCATATCAAGCCCTTAATCTCATTTCCACCCCTTAACCTCATATCCACCCCTTAACTAATATCCCTAACCTCATATCCACCCCTTAACCTCATATTCACCCCCTTAACTATTATCCCTAACTTCATATCCACCCCTTCACCTCATATCCACCCCCTTGCCTAATATCCACCCCCTAACCTAATATCCCTACCTAATATCCCTTACCTAATAGCCACCCTCTTACCTAATATCCCTAATCTTATATCCACTCCCTAACCTCATATCAAACCCTTACCTAATATCCTTAACCTCATATCCATCCCCTTACATAATATCCATCCGTTACCTAATATCCCTAATCTTATATCCATCCCCTAGCCCAATATCCACCCCCTAACCTAATATCCATCCCCTTACCTAATATCCCTAATCTTATATTCATTCCCATCCTCACATCCATCCCCTAGCCCCTCATATCCATCAATGATTCTCAGTTCCACCTAACCTCAGATCCACCACCCACCCGCTTACCTCTGATCTAGTGACTCTATTATTTATTTATATTTATCTATGAAGATATACGAATATATACTTTGTTTTCTAGTTTACTAGGTTACTATAGTGGAATGTTATCATCAAGTTATCAACCTGTCTATATCTTGTACCTACCACCGATCATCTTCGTCCCCAATGTTTATAAACAGTCATATCATCATATTCTAAAGGTCAATCTTTGCAGATAGGAATTTACTTTCAATTCGGCCCAGAATCGAAATTTCTTGCCTCCTGATTGATCGAAAAGTAGTGTCCAATAAGAGAGAGAGAGAGAGAGAGAGAGAGAGAGAGGAAATGGGGTTTAATGTCTATTTGACGCAATGACACAAACTCGGTAATTTCGGGACTAACATATGGTTTAATTTTATTTCAATAATTCGCTTGCACGTAGGGGTCTTTATCAGTGGGAGGAAACCTGAGTGCCCGGATGACACCCACGAGGTTGAGAATCCTATCTCCATGCCACTTACGCTCACACCAGGGATCGAACCCACAGCCGCATGCCAGAGGTGACCGGCCAGGTAGAGGTCGAAGCGCGGCACTCTAGACCACTAGGCCATCCCAACCCCCAATGCACAAGCAAGTTATTGAAATAAAATTCAACCAAATCACATGTTAGTCCCAAAATGACCTAGGTTGTGTCCAATGAATGTTAAACCCCATTTCTCTCTCTCAATGCAATTGTTCAGAATCAATTTCATGCTTCAGAAATCAACCCTAACTTAAATACCTAACAATATATCTTAACATATTTACCAAATATTTACTGGCACAAGTATACATATCAAATTATTATTCAACAATTAACAATGTATAAGTTACCAGGTATGGTATAAGTCTATAATCCCTAAATTAACTGTGGTATACAGTAATATATATAACCTAAATAACTCTATATTATACTTATCCTATGTCTACTAATCCCTGATAATTACCTACTTACAACAAATACAATCAAACAAAAAAAATATAAACACTAATGACTAATATAAAATGTACATTCCTTAAGACACCCTCAAGCCATTAAATATTGAAATATAATTGAACCATATGTTAGTCTCGAAATGACCCAGTGTGTGTTAAGTGAACATTAAACTTCATTTCTTTCTATCTCCTAAATACTCCCCCAAGCAAAGTATTGAAATAAAATTGTACCATTTTTAGCCGCTAAATGACCTAATTTGTGTCGAAGGAGGTTGGGTGGCCGAATGGTTAGCAAGTGCATGTTGTATCATAAGGTCTGTCATTTAGTCAAGTAATATGGTTTTGATTCCTCCGCTTGCACGTGACAAGGAGTGGGGTCACCTGTCCAACCTTGTGGGTTTCTCTAGGTACTCTACTTTCCTCCCACTGCTAATAAAGACTCGTACGCCCAAGTGAATTCATGGAATTAATGAAATAAAATTGAACCATGTGTTAGTCCCGAAATGACCTAGTTTTTGTTGAGTGGACGTTAAACCCCATTTCTCTCTCTATTTTGTGTTTTGTAAACTGTTAAATTCCGATGCTCCCTTTATAAAGTAGCTTATCGACTTTTTTTAATAACTTCATCCACAATCTACCTTAAAATATCTTTAATCGTCATTTGAATGCCTTGAATAAAAGATCTAATTTTTCATGTGATATCAATGATGTCGACGATTGGCTTATAAAAAATGAATCATTCGAAATATACACTGGACACAGGGACACAAGCGAATTTGATCGCGGCCGAATATATCAAACATGCTAGATAAGCGTGATTGATCGAGTTGTCATGTTCGACAATATTTGAACCGTTTTAAATCGAAATAGATTCACACTTAAGAAATTTTGCAATGAATGACAATACTATTTAGTTCTGAAGGCTCCCCACATTTACTATCCCAGGTGACACAGAAAAACACAACACAACATTTTATTCCGTTTCATTTTTAAGATCAGTCATCATTTATTATTATTTATATGACGTTAACAGTTTTATTATTCTCATAACAATAATGTAATTGTATTAAATATAGTCCTGAAGGATTAATATTTCACTCCTATTGTTTCACAGTCTGTTGTTTGTAGGATTGACAGGAGTGTAAGATATACCTTCATATATCATTATAAAGAGAGAGAGAGAGAGAGAGAGAGAGAGAGAGAGAGAGAGATGTTTAAAGTCCAATCAACACAAACAAGGTCATTTCGAGACTAACACATTGGTTTTATAAAAATCTTATTTCAACAATTTGTTTGTGTGTAGGGTTCTTTAGCAGTGTGAGGAAACCGGAGAAAACCCACGAGGTTGGACAGGCGACCCTACTCCTTGTCACGTACAACTGGGGAATTAAAACCACGCCAGTTGACTCAATAACAACCTAATGATAGGCCTACAACATGCATGTGTTAACCATTCGGCCATTCATGAGGATCACGTCACTAGCCTGGAGGTCAGGTGTTCGATCCCTGCATTGACCAAGAAAGTTCATCCAGATTTTCCGGCATCGTTTCCCCTTGTCAGTGATGCAGAAGGAGGGGCCTGACAAGGACAGCTGTCTAGTCATTCTGATGGGACGAAAAAATGAGGTACTTTGTACACGTTAAAGATCCCTTAGCAGTTGGAATTCGATATAAGAGTAGGCCGTAGCGCCGCTGCCCAGGCGTATGCCCGTCTTTATTCGGCTGGTTATGAGCAAGACAGTATAATTAGTTGAAACTCCATTTCATTTCATGTCATTTCATTTCAAAATATCAATAAGTCTATTCCACAGACAATCAAATTTAAACTTTTTCCAAAGTAATATCTTAATTCGAGCGAGAGAGAAATGGGTCTAAAAGTCCACTCCGCACAAACAAGATGATTTCGGGACTAACATGTGGTTTAATTTTATTTCAATAATTCGCTTGCGCATAGGGGTCTTTAGCAGTGGGAGGAAACCGGAGTGTCCGGAGGAAACCCACGAGGTTGAGAAGGCGCCCCTATCTCCATGCCACATACACTCACACCAGGGCTCGAAACCACAGCCGCAAGCCAAAGGTGACCGGCCAACTAGAGGTCGAAGCGCGGCACTCTAGACCACTAGGCCATCCCAACCCCCCCCCCCCCCCCCCCCGAGCGAGAGAGAGAGAGAAATGGGTCTAAAAGTCCACTCCACACAAACAAGATGATTTCGGGACTAACATGTGGTTTAATTTTATTTCAATAATTCGCTTGCGCGTAGGGGTCTTTAGCAGTGGGAGGAAACCGGAGTGCCCGGAGGAAACCCACGAGGTTGAGAAGGCGCCCCTATCTCCATGCCACATACGCTCACACCAGGGCTCGAAACCACAGCCGCAAGCCAAAGGTGACCGGCCAGCTAGAGGTCGAAGCGCGGCACTCTAGACCACTAGGCCATTCCAACCCCTCCCCCCCCCCCCCGAGCGAGAGAGAAATGGGTCTAAAAGTCCACTCCTCACAAACAAGATGATTTCGGGACTAACATGTAGTTTAATTTTATTTCAATAATTAGCTTGCACGTACGGGTCTTTAGAAGTGGGAGGAAACCGGAGTGCCCGGAGGAAACCCACAAGGTTGAGAAGGCGCCCCTATCTCCATGCCACATACGCTCACACCAGGGCTCGAAACCACAGCCGCAAGCCAGAGGTGACCTGCCAGCTAGAGGTCGAAGCGCGGCACTCTAGACCACTAGGCCATCCCCCCCCCCCCCCGAGCGAGAGAGAGAGAAATGGGTCTAAAAGTCCACTCCACACAAACAAAATGATTACGGGACTAACATGTGGTTTAATTTTATTTCAATAATTAGCTTGCACGTAGGGGGTCTTTAGCAATGTGAGAAAACTGGAAGACCAGGAGAAAACAAAGTTGGGAAGGCGACCAACCAGAGACATCAAACGTGTATATTATTCCAGATGTATCTATTTTGTCCTTAATATGCGTTCTTCCTCACACCTCTGCCCCCTGTAACCCTCACTTTTCTTCCTCATTTCACAATTGCGTAAGAAAATAAAATTCCCCACAACAAGTAGAAAAATATCCTTCCTGTTTCATTGACAGAACAAATATTTTATAATTTTTATAAAGTGATGACAGTATCTTTCCTCACAGCTGACACTTTAGGTCTAAAGAAAGACCTGCAATTGGCTGATTTACCTCTTGCATAATGTATGTAGAGAGAGAGAGAGAGAGAGAGAGAGAGAGAAATGGTGTTTAATGTCCACTCGACACAAACTAGGCAACTTTGGGACTAACATATGGTTTCAATTTTATTTCAATAATTCACTTGCGCGTAGGGGTGCCCAGAGGAAACCCACGAGGTTGAGAAGGCGCGCCTATCTCCATGCCACATACACTCACACCAGGGATCGAAACCACAGCCGCAAGCCAGAGGTGACCGGCCAGCTAGATGTCGAAGCGCGGCACTCTAGACCACTAGGTCATCCCAACTCCCCTAATGTATGTATAGTGTAGAAATATCCTTGTTACAGTCAAATTTATTATCCTAGATATTATTCACCTTCCAAGATAAAAACTAAACCCCCTTTCATGTTCAAATCAGAAATATTAAAACTGTCATTTCGTCAAGATCTCAATAGTAATTTTAACCTGGCCTATCCTAATGCTGTCAATTTGAATACTTTATCCTCAATATTATTACGCAAGTGCGACGTAAATAAAAGAAACACCAGCTACCATCCCGACATTTGTATTCAAATCAGAAATGTTTAAATTGTCGCAACTTATTTTGATCAATAACAGTATTATTCTATTGTTGTCCAATTGAATTTTTTCTTGAATGGTTTAAACTTTAAACCATTCAGGAAACTTTAAACTCAAACTGTCATACTTTATTATGTTTAATAATTATATTATTCAATGGCTGTCAAATTGAAGTTTTTCAGGTGTGGTTTCCCCTTATCAGTGGTGCAGGAAGGAGGGCCTGACAACGATCCACAGCCATGTAGTCACTTGGAAGGGTAAAAAAAAAGAAGTCCCATGTATACATTGGTACGTTAAAGATCCCTTGGCAGTTCGAATTTGATATAAGTGTAGGCCGAAGTGCCGCTGCCCTGGCAAAATTTCCCTCGTATGAATTATAACCGTCTTCATTAGTCCAGTCGGATCATAACAGTAGAAAATTTCATTTTATTTTCATTTCTATTGACTCAAAAATTATTACCAAATGAAATGAAATGAAATTGGTTTTAACGTCCTACTCTTCTGCACCTAACCTGGGCTAATGGAAGACGAGCATACAGTGTACTATGAGGGAAATTTTGCCGGGCAGCGGCGCTACAGTCTACTCTTTTATCCAATTCCAACTGCCAAGGGATCTTTTACGTGCACTCCAATGTGTACACGGGACCTCAGTTTTTCATCCCATCCGAACGACTAGGCAGCTGTCCTTGTCAGGCCCTCCTTCTGCATCACTGACAAAAGTTATTACCAACGATACTAAGTAAGTTATAAATATAAACAAACAAAAACATTGAATTCATCTCACCTTTAGTATATAAATCCTAGATTTATTCTAATAGTAAAAATATCCGAAATCTTGCTAATTATAAATAATCCAATTGTAGATTCAGATGTCAAGAAGATTTGAATCCTTTTGAAGTCCAATACAGGAGAAAGAGCCTAGTTTAGTTGAAAACCGGACTGTCACTCACAACTGTCATAAAATCAATGTAACAACACTCTCTCTGTCAGTGGACTAATCCTATACATGTTATCACTATTTCCTATATTGGACTAATCCACTTCTTAACTTGCATTCAGCTTTCTTTACCTGGACTAGTTTATTATATGGTGTCAGATAGGGGAGAACAACATGAGCTATTGTCTTGTGATGTTTGTTTTTAATGGCTATAGTGATTGATATAAAATGAAATGAAATGGGGTTTAAGTCCTACTTTTCTTCACCAACTGGGGTAATGAAAACAGACATACGCCATACAGTGTGATATGAAGGGAACTTTCGCCCTGGCCTATTTTTATTTTAAATTCCAACTGTCATGGGTTCTTTTGTCGCTAGTGTGTACACAGAGGACCTCATTTTTTTTTCATACCATCCAAATGACCTGACACTTTCTTTGCCAGACCCTCTATGATGCACCACTGAAGATAGGGAAACCACTCTGGAAAATTCGAATCAGTGATACCCAGTGAGCCACTGCGACTCCCCCATCAACGTCCACTCGACACAAACTAGGTCACTTCGGGACCAACATTTGGTTTAAATTTATTTCAATAATTCGCTTGCGCGTACGGTCTTTAGTAGAGGGAGTAAACCGGAGTACCCGGAGGAAACCCACTAGGTTGAAAAGGAGCCCCTATCTCCATGCCACATACACTCACACCAGGGCTCGAAACCACAGCCGCAAGCCAGAGGTGACCGGCCAGCTAGACCACTAGGCCATCCCAACCCCCCAGAAAAAACCATATGAGCTGTTGAAACATGTGACCTGACATTCATCTACAGATCAATGTCAATGTCACGAACCATGTGGTGAAACAGAATTCAATATTTCAATCAATTATTTTATAAATATTTCAATACATGTAAAGAGAATAAATATCAAACTGATCCATCATGTATTGCCTTCATTTTTCATTCTGTATTAGCTCTGTATTAATCAATAACAGTTTTTATCTTGTTTTATTCAAATAGCGATGATACTTTATGAAGGCCCGTAGCTAGCAGGTGGGTGGGGGAGGGAGGGGGCAAGAAGGTCACGTTGGTCGTTGGTTTCGTATTGCGACCAATGGAGAGGGCACCAAACATGCCCATTGGGGTAACTGATTCTTTCCCATTGGGTAAATGCATCCATTGTTCCCCCCTCCTCTGCTAGCTATGGTGAGCCTGTCATGTAAGATTTAGATACAGAGCTAGCCATTCTTGCGATAATAATTCGAAAATATATAATGCAAAATGAATTTATTGAAAATATTAAAACAAATTACTGTATTGCGAGCGAAGATATTCGCTTATGAAGGTTTGACAAGATATGTGCACTGATTGTAACCACCATACTGGTCATTCCAGTATTAGCCTTCTTCTCCTTTTTTAAATCAAATCTTTATATGGGTGAACCATTTTAATTAACTTAAAATCAGACATCTCTGATGGCATCAAGAGGTGATTATGGTGTTCCTGTCATGTTATAATTAATGTCTTATTAATAATTTATATAACATTTAAGGCCTAAAGAAACACCTGCAATGGCAGATTTAGCACTTGTGTATTGTCTGTTAAACTGAACGATTCCAGAACATATTATTTTATAAAAAGAAAGTTTTATGGTAATTTAACGACAGACCTGAGGAGAGAGATCACATCAAGATGGTTTCCAGGGAATCGAGTGTTAACCTTGTGGCCGAAAGCTTTAACCGATCTGCGTTCGCTAGATCATAGAGTCTTTCATTGAGTCAAAAGGCGTGGTTTCGATCCCAAGCTTGTAAGTGACCCATGGCTTTTTGCAGGTCCTCTTGTTTCATTGCACAACTAAACAATGGTGCAAATAAATTATGGAAATAAAATTGAACCACGTGTTAGTCCCGAAATGACCTAGTTTACATTGAGTGGATGTTAAACTCCATTTCTCACTATAATAAAATATCAATATTCTCCTTGTCAGCTTTGGAGGTACAACCCCTGACCATGGGAACCAAATCCTTTGGTTCTTCTTGCTGGGGGAGCCACAGTGGCTCTGTTAGTATAAAGCCCATAATCAACTTTCGATGCCATTGGATGTCTGTGATATAAGTAGAGAGAGAGAGAGAGAGAGAGAGAAATGGGGTTTAACGTTCACTCGACACAAACTAGGTCATTTCAGGACTAACATATGGTTTAATTTTATTTCAATAATTTGCTTGCCCGTAGGGGTCTTTAGCAGTGGGAGAAAACCGGAGGACCCGAAGAAAACCCTACTCCTTGTCACGTACAACCAAGGATTTGAAACCAATGAATGACAGGCTTAATGATACAGTACGCGCGTGCTAACCACTCGGCCCCCCCCCCCACAGAAGTAATGACAATCAAGGCTTTGACTATAATTGTATCACCAATATCTAGGTTCAGGGTGAAATAATTTCAAAATTTTCAGCATATTCTCTTTCCCTTATCCATTTTTGAACTATTTTAGTGAGAACTTCAGCTCTTTGTCTAATCTTACCTAAGTTTTAAAATTTTGTGTAATATTAATATAAAAAGAGGGCATTTTATTTGTGTCGTACCTGTTTAACGAGACTGGTCTTGTCTGGTATCACACCTTCCCATTTATAAAAATAAATCTTTACTAATATTAATATACCTGTCACACCTTCATCAAGTGCATATTAAAGGTCCACACCTTTATCAAGTTCATATTAAAGGTCCACTTTTCAAATCTTATGCAGTACAATAGAACAGGTTTTACTTTTAATGTCTTGTCAACAAAATATTTTGGTCAGTTTGCAATTACCAAAATGCATGTTTTGGGCACAATCAGATGAACTATATGAGATGAGAGAATTTTATTCAGATAGCAAAGAGATTTCAAAGATAGCCATTCAATAATTTCACTGTTAACATATATCGTCGGTGAAGTGTCAAAAGGGTGTATGTCGGGAAATTAGTTGAACACACCTTTTTGCACTTTTATAATCTCCCAATTAATATGTACATTTCTGTCTAAGCTGTGTATCTCTACGCCAATTAGAACTGTTCTGGGTATCATGTGTCCAAATTTTGTATCTTGATTTGTGGAAATTTTTAGATGCAAAAGGTTCTATTTCTTAATCTTAGAAATTCTGAGATACACCCTTTTGACACTTCATCGACGATATATGATTTTGATAATCTTTTAGAGGCATTTAGTAACTGGAAAGAGCATTAAACTATAACACATACTTTTATAAATCAGTAATTGTTCTTCCATAAGTATGTGTTATAGTTTAATATGATTTTGATGTACGATATTTGATACTGCAAATATAGATGTATTCTTGATATTGATACCATGGATCCAATTTTAACTATTAGAAATTTTCCCACTATTGTTAATGAAACAAATATTGAGAGAGAAATAAGATTTAATGTCCAATTTTATTTCAATAAATCGCTTGTGCGTATTGGTCTTTAACAGTGGGAGCATCTGGAGAAAACCAATGTTGGTAGGACAGGTGACCCTAGTCCTTGTCACGTTCAAGCGGGGGAATCAAAACCATGCAACTTGACTCAATGACAGGCCTTATGATACAAAGAACCTGACCATATTGTCACCCAACCTAAAAATTCAAGGTCCCAGGTAGAAGAACCTTACTGCCCCGGCCAAAAATCCCTCATAGCAAACTGCAAGGAATATAAAGCCAATCTTGACTACTCCTGCAGAATGTTAAACCCAATTTCATTTCCAATTTTGTCAAACAAAAAAAGGAATATGGCCTTTAATTCAGTTTAAACGTCTGTAAATATGTAAAGGTGCACCATTAACAATGGCGTCTGCTGCAAACACTTATATCATATTCAAATACACATTTAAGTGGGAGGAAAACTCGAGGCCTATTATCAAATCACATGATCATCTTGGTAATAAAAAAATATCCATACAAAAAATTATCCCAGTGTTTACATTAAGAAATCTGACATTATATTTTAGGGCCTACTTTAAAAAAAATGTAACCTGTACAATACCTTAAAAAAATGTCTCTGAGGAAAGTGGTAACAGTGTTTATCAGTATAAATAAAAAGATAAATACCAAAAAATTAAAAACCTGTATAATAATTTTAAAAATATCAGGATATTCAACAACTTTTTTTCACAACCAGTACTTGAATAGAACACTCATACTTTTATTCAATATTTGAATAGAACAGTCAAATTACCCCGCCAAAAAAATGACAGACGGATGGTAAAAATAATAATTGTGAAGCGACCATCTCATATATCAGTAATATTTGAATAGAAGACAATAATAACAAATAATGTAAAGTTGGACAAAAACACCTAAATACCTGTTTTTAATGTAAATGTGTAAGACTAATGTCAACGTTATATGTTATTTTATTATTTTTAATTTCAAATCTATATTTTAATATTCATTAATGCTTGGTTAGTCACTACAGGCAGACAGTAATATAATTTTGTCAGTCAATTCAAGTGTTTGATCTGTTAAGTTTCTTTAACTATTGTTTTAAGTGCCTTAAGACTTAATCCTTCAATAAGTATATGTTTACGTCAACACATTTTTATATAGTAACTAATTTTTATGTTCTGATATAGGAAGTTATAAATGGTTTAATTGTTGCTGTTATCGCACCTGAAATAAAGTGTTGAAGATCCATTCGAAGAAGCCGTATTCATTTCCGATACTTTTATAACACATGTTGACAAGTGACAGTCGAACGGTGTTAGTTGGAAAATAACCCAAAAATACCTGATTTTAAAGAAACATTTGAAAACTCATCTATTTTTTTTACAGGCTTTCAATTAATTTTATATTCATTTCCTTTCTTTTTTTGCCACATTTTAATCTTTGTATTTTGTATTTCAAATATGTGCTCGCAAATGTGTACACTGGACCTTGAAATTTTTGTCCTATCTGAATAACAAGACATTGTCCTTACCAGGCCCTCAGACAAGATTGGAAAAATTTCCTGACCATGGAACGAGTGAGTCAACGCAGCCTTACCAAATGAACCACTAAAATACAGCTTCCTCCATACGAATAAAGAGAATAAACATACAGGTTGTTGAAACGTGTGAAACCCCTCATAAAAATCCTAAGGAACTTGGGGGGTTGGGATGGCCTAGTGGTCTAGAGTGCCGCGCTTCGACCTCTAGCTGGCCGGCCACCTCTGACTTGCGGCTGTGGTTTTGAGCACTGGTGTGAGCATATGTGGCATGGAGATAGGGGCACCTCCGGTTTCCTCTCACTGCTAAAGACCCCTATGCACAAGAAAATTATTGAAATAAAATTAAACCACGTTAGTCCCGAAATGACCTAGTTTGTGTTGAGTGGACGTTAAACCCCATTTCTCTCTCTCTCTCCCTAAGGAACTTTCTCAGCCACCCACTAAGCCACTGCGGATTCCCCCATACGAATAAAGAGAATAAACATAGGAGCTGTTGAAACGTGAAAACACCCTAGAAAACCCTGTGGAACTTTCTCAACCACCAATGAGAGCGAAGCCAAGACCGCCTGTTCTTACTCACTGAAACACAACAGCTCCCTAACTGTTTTGTAACAAAAATTGAGAGAGAGTGAAATGGTGTTTAACGTCCACTCGACACAAACTAGGTCATTTTGGGACTAACACATGGTTTAATTTTATTTCAATAATCCACTCTTGCACGTAGGAGTCTTGAGCAGTGGGAGGAAACCAGAGGACCCAGAGAAAACCCCACGAGGTTGGACAGGCGACCCTACTCCTTGTCACATACAACCAGGGATTCGAAACCACGCTATTTGACTCAGTGACAGGCTTTATGATACAGCACGCACGTGCTATCCATTCCGCCGACCCCTCCCCTTCCCCGTAACAAAAACAATAAATAAAAATAATGTAATTCCAAGGTTATGGAAATTATTTGAATGTTTAGCATACATCTTATTATTATGGTTATTATCGGATAATTTGACGTGAGACGTAATCCGAGGCGTATTATACAGCCACAGGGTATATCTTATATACATACAATATAGATATAATTACTTATATCAATATATTTATCAACCATAATCTCAAACAGGTGCTTGCTGCTACATTCGAAGTTTGAATGTACCTGCAAGCACCTGTTTATAAATATATTGATATAAGTAATTTCAAACCATCAAGGTTAATAATAATAACGATCTTCTTCGAGTGGCATTTAGCAATTGTCACACAAAAAGATAATATGGAACACAATTACCAAAGATACATTATGTAAGATTTAGATAAAGAGCTGGCTGTTCTTGCTATAAAAGTTGGAAAACAGATAACGTAAAATGAATTTATTGAAAATTTCATTCAAATTCAAATTACTTTATTTTGAGCGAAGTTATCAATACTTGTAGTTTTGACAAGATATGTGAATTGATTGTAACTACTGTACTGGTCGTTCAAGTCTTATATCTATTTTTATTGTGAGTGTCTTGTGTCTGTTTGGGGTTGGCATCTACACTGGGACTGAAATTTGGGGAATGAGGGCAGCTCAAGCCACAGAGCAACGTAGTGCTCTTCTACTTTCAGTTAAGGGATCCACCCATTATAAGCGTAGAAGCTGAGGGGCCCCCAAATGCAGTGAACCGTCCATTTTCCGTTTCCATATTTCAGGCACAACTATCAGAGAATGAGATCATGTATCAAAGAAATCATATCATATATCAGGAAAGTTTTTTGTCAAATCGCCTCAGGACACCCTGCCCCCCTTCCACCTCCAATGAGATTGGCTCCCTACGCCCATCCCATGCCTGTCACTTATCATTTCAAAAAATTTCATATTTTTAATTTCATATGACATAAAATCTGTCATTTTATTTTAAAACAAATGCGAACAAAATGTACTAAAAGTCTGGTTAATGTTAAAGATAGGCTGGCACTGCCAGGCAGGATACGCCCACATTTTCGAGAGATGGATAGAGAACAAGCAATACCGAAAGTGATTTTTCCTACATCATTAAGTCCTGATTTTCCCGAAATTCGAACTCAACCTTCCTTACGGTGTAACGGTAATATAATCAAACGTTTTTTTAAATCTGATAATAATTGTGACCTCCAGAGGGACCACAAGCTAAAAAAAAGGCGATTTTGCGTATAATTAGGGGCCATAATTCAGGAAGTTACGATCCGATATGAGCAAATATCGAAAGGAACCAAGATCTTTGGGTTATAACCATGAATTTCAAGTTTCATCCAAATTGAATTAAAATTGTGACCTCCACAGGGTCCACAACCTTGATATACCATTTTTTAACAGTATTCGCCTACAAACGGCGGCCATTTTGTAAGGCAATTTTGGTCCGATTTTCCCGAAATTCGAACTCAACCCTTCCTTAGGGTGTAACGGTGATATAATCGGATAATAATTGTTACCTCCACAGGGACCACAAGCTAAAAAGGGTGATTTTTCGGACAATCAGGGGCCATAATTCAGGAAATTACGTTCCGATAGCCGCAAATATCGAAAGGAACCAAGATCTTTGGGTTACAAACATGCATGTCAAGTTTCATCAAAATCGGTTCAAAATTGTAACCTCTATAGGGTCCACAAGCTAAAAACGTGATTTTTCGTAAACAATCAGGGGCCATAATCCATTAAGTTTTGATCAGATACATGCCAATATCGAAAGCAGCCGAGATCTTTTGGGGATAAACCTATATTTGAAGTTTCGTCAAAATCGGATAAGAATTGTGACCTGTAGAGAGTCCACAAACAAATTGTGGACGGACGGACAGGGGCGACGACATAATACGTCCACATGAAAATGTGGGCGTATAAAAATGAACGTTTTTTTATTTAATCTTATTTGCATTGGATCAGTTTTGAAAAATGGTGAAAATTGATATCATTTTAAAGTTAATGATATACAGAAAGATACAAAACAATCAAAAATTGATCTCAAATCCGAACAGACGGACGCAAAAAATGTTACAGCAATCAAAATGATATAAAAATTATCGACACATGGCACGTATCAATATTATCAAATTCGATCAGAACGATCAAAAGAATGTTCTTTCAGTTAAAATGATATAAAAATTATCCACAAGTGCCTCACATTAATATTATTAAATGTCATGAACTTTGAGTGTTATTTGTGAATAAAATGTGAAATAATTGTTGATTTGTTATAATCGTGGCATCAATATCTATATATTTGATGGTTATTGTTGGTTTATTGTGATGTAGTAGTATACAATAAATATTAAGGTCATATTATTTATACATTGTGGTTACATATGGTGCAAAAAAACATCAATCAATTATTCATGAGAGAAAGGGAGAGCAAGAGACTGTGGGAGAGAGAAAGAGAGTTTAACACCCACTCAATACAAACTAGGTCATAACGGGACTAACATATGATTTAATTTTAAATTAATAATAAATTTGTGTGTAGCGGTCTCTAGCAGTGGGAGAAAAGCGGAGGACCAGGAAAAAACCCATGAGGCTAGACAGACGACCCTATTCATTGTTACTTGACTCGATGACAGATCTTAAGATACAGCACGCACGTAATAACCATTCTGCAATCCAATCCCTCATACCTTCTCAGATAAAAACACATCAATGGATTATTGATTATAAACATAATTTGATAAATCATACTATGACTGTGCACATGCAGGATATGCTTACTCTTTATGTAACATCTGATTTCACTTGTGTTATCAGACTAACATTGAACTCTCTCTCTCTCTCTCTCTCTCTCTCTCTCTCTCTCTCTTCGTCTCTCTCTTATTTTACTTAAATATTATGCAGGATTTCCTCAAACTTTTCTGAAAGCTATCATACATGTCTACCTCTTCCTACCATCATCATAAGAAATCAATTTTATTTTACTTCTGATCGAAAGAAGGGAGAGTGCAAGAAAACTGAGTTTATAAAATATTAAAATTACTTTTTGTCAATCCAAGTTAAAAGTTTAAAGACCTTTTTTTTATCTTCCATGGGGTCATCAACTGTTTTCATTGTCTTATTTTATGATTATCGTTTATCTTAATTATTTGTTTATCAGATAAAAATATGAAAAATAAAACTTTTATATTATCATATCCGTTATTAGTTTGATAAAATATATTTCTTTAAACAAGTCTGTAACACCTAGTGCATGTACATATCGAATTCCCGAGTTCACTGAAACAGCCAGGGAATAGTGATGATGTTTTAAGAGAGAGAGAGAGAGATGGGGTTAAACGTCCATTCGACACAAACCATGGTCATTTTGGGACTAACATATGGTTTCATTTTATTTCAATAATTCGCTTGTACGTAGGGGTCTTTAGCAGTGGGATGAAACCGGAGTGCTCGGAGAAAACGCACGAGGTTGAGAAGGCACCCCTATCTCCATGCCACATACGCTCACACCAGGGATCGAAACCATAGCCGCAAGCCAGAGGTGACCGGCCAGCTAGAGGTCGAAGAGCGGCACTCTAGACCACTAGGCCATCCCAACCCCCGTGATGTTTTAACATGAAAGGGTAGATCTAAGGATTTTCAAATGAGCCTGTGATGGTGGGATCCCTCTCCGTCTCCACACACATACACACAAAATCTCGATCGACGTCTGCTAGCAATTAACTAGAAATTTCTTGAAAAAAATAAAGATAACATAAAGTGAGTTATCAGAAATTGTATTATACAGTGCAAGTGAGCCTAGATAGTATGAATTGATTGCATTGTACAGCGCACCGGAGCCTAGATTGTATGAACTGATTGCATTGTACAGCGCGCCGGAGTCTAGATTGTATGAACTGATTGCATTGTACAGCGCACCCTAGACCAGTTTGTATGAATTGATTGTATTGTACAGCGCACAGGAGTCAAGTTTGTGGATGGTGCGTTGTGTAAAAGCAGTATAACTCACCCTTGATGTGTGTCTCACTAAAACGGGTGGTTGGGGTCCACAGGTCCCTTGTCGTGTGTCTCACCAAAGCAGGTGGTTGGGGACTGCCAGTCCCTGTCATTAATTATTAATCATCTTGCTCAGAGCAACGAGGGGGCAGGAAGAGTTCTCAGGGGTGCTGTATCAATTTTTTCACTGGAGGGGTGGTGGGCTAATTGGTGTCCATTGTGAAGATATAGATGTTGTATATTGTTATATACTTGCCAAGTAATCTTATTCCGTTCAGCTTGTGTTGTCATTCACGCCAATGTTGCCTGGATAGAAATTCATTGTGGCCTGGAGGTTAGGATAGTCGAATAGTTATCACATGCCCACTGTATCATAAGGTCTGTTATTGAGGCAACTGCCATTGTTTTGATTCCCCGGTTGTACGTGACAAGCAGTAGTTTGCCTGTCTAACCTCGTGGGTTTTCTCTTAGTCCCCCGGTTTCCTCCCACTGCTCAAGCGAATTATTGCAATAAAATTGAACAATGTGTTAGTCCTAAAATGACCTAATTGTGTTGGTTGGACGTTAAACCCCATTTCTCTCTCTCTCTCTCCATTGTGGCTCATCAAGACATAACATAATGACACAAATGACATAAAACAATATGTCATTACAAGACACTGACATTAGTTGTGACATCCATTCATCACCAGATGACATCAATCAAATACGTTATTTTAGAATCATATATTTAGACATCCAATCAGATATCACCATCATGTATATGATATCCCATAAATCACCAGTAGCTGTCTGCGTTGGAAGCTAAGAGTCGTTGTTTTACAAAAATATTAATTTTGTTTTGTTTTTTCAATCAGAACTTTATGCTACTATTCGTTGTATCATTAAAAATAATGGTTTTACGCGAATTTAAAGTTTTCATTTCTTCTGTCAAACAAGGATTTTGGTGATTCATAGCTTTTTTTTGTCACAAGTGACATCATATTAAACCTAGGCTGTTTATAGTTAGCTCCGCTTGACAACAGACACAAAGCTAGTTATTATTGGCGAAATATTTGGAGGGGCTAATTCGATTTCTGGGGGTTAGCAGCCCCCAATGCCTCTCCCCCCGGCCTGTACGCCTATGTTCTCAATGGAAATGTGTGTGTCTATGTAGTCTACTTAGGTAGGTGTGGCTTACACGTAACATGTGAATTAATATCTCCATGCATCTCAATAGTGGAAATATATCACACTATTAACACTGACACACATCCTGTCACATGACACAAACATATGTCATGACACCCCCGCGGACCACATGACAGTACTGACACATCTACTTATTACCAACTGTCATTCTGTTAATGACCACGCTATATCTTGTAGAATCAAGGACACAATTAATACCCTAATAAAAAAAAAACTCATTCAAAGATCGGTGAAACAGTCAACAACAAGATAGTTTAATAACACAGCTCATTAACAAAAAAGGTTGAAAGCCTTAGAGTTAAGTCATGTATTTGGCTATTCATTCATTATTTTCTTAAAGTGACCATTTCACACTTTTAAGTTATATTTTTAAAATGTATTAAAATAAAGCCCTTAAAATAGTCCTACCTTGCTAAAGAATAATCCCATTTATCCTATAACTCAAAATTGCCAGTTAAGAAATTGGCAAATATATCATTTTCAACCTCAAATTCAACCGTTTGAAGATAGCTATTGCATGGGGGCAATAGAAAAACATGGGAGGTAATTGTGTTATTATTTCTGATGTGAATGATTTTTAAATATGAGAATGATATTTATATGATCGTATAATAGTGAGTTGACGACCTATTAAGCAAAAGGCATACAAATAATTATGTTTTGACTTTCTTAGAAAATATGAAATTCTCGCTTTAAGCCCCAACCCAAGTCTTAAGATAGGTGAAACAGTCACAGACAAGATATATTAGTTAAATAACCCTATTCATTAACAGAGAAGGCTGAAAGTTTTAGTATTAGGATTGGACACGACATCACAAGACAACATGTGTTTGGCAACTCATTCATTATTTTGTTACAACTGAAATTATGAGTTTATTTTTTATTTTTAAAGGTATATATACTGTGGCCTGTTACTCTGCCATACACTGATTTATTACTTTTTCTTGAAATATACCTCATATGAGAAATTGTAGTGAAAACTGTGATAAATAAAAATAAACATGAAAAAACTTTCCACCGCGGTGTAAACACTTTCTCCGCAGTGTAAATATTTTCTCCGCGATGTAAATATCCCCCCTCCTCCAAAATGTTTCGCTCCCCCTCCCCCCAGTGAAAAACTTGTTGACCACAGATATACATTGTTCGTCAGTTTTACAGCACCCCCGAGAACACTTCCTGCCCCCTCGTTGCTCTGAGTTACTTATACTGCCCTGACAACCACCCAAATTCCAAGTGGGGGTTTGGGGTGGCCTAGTGGTCTAGAGTGCCGCGCTTCGACCTCTAGCTGGCCGGTCACCTCTGGCTTGCGGCTGTGGTTTCGAGCCCTGGTGTGAGCGTTTATGGCATGGACATAGGGGCGCCTTCTCAACCTTGTGGGTTTCCCTCGGGCATTCCAGTTTCCTCCCACTGCTAAAGACCCCTACGCGCAAGCGAATTATTGAAATAAAATGAAACCATATGTTAGTCCCAAAATGACCTAGTTTGTGTCGAGTGAAGGTTAAACCCCATTTCTCTCTCTCCAAGTAAATATGGATTCATCCTACATATAGGGTATTAATCCACAAGTACCTGTTGAGTATTTATAACAAGGAAAAGTTGTAAGGAAATAACAGAAAATTAAATTCAGTTAATAGGTTTATCAATCATTTACTTCCTTGATTTAAATAAATAAATAAAGTAAATCAAATTAGTATGTGTTTAAAGTGGGGTCCTCCTTTTGTGTTTTATTTATAATCAAGTAACAAATCAATCAATACTCCCCTGCTTTCTTCAAAAGGTTGGGGACAAAAAGAATATTTTACTAAATTAGATTATTGACATTCCTACCTTGGTTCAGTTTTATTCCTCCTTTCTTCCTCTTGTTCGATTTAAACAACACTATAACAAAACATCTTCATTTAGATTAGCTCATAAAATAATTAAACTGCATGAGCATCATTACTCGTGTTAAATTTCAATCATTCTTTAAATGCACTAACACTAACCCTCGCCAGGGAATGGTTCAATGAACCCAAGATCTTCTATATTAAGACACTTATTTGTTCCCTCATATATAGTAGGGAACACCCATTATAAAATATTTGGTTGCATACATCCACAGGGATGACCAGGCAACACTTTCTCTCTGAACGCAGAGTGCATAAACCATGAAAAGCAGGAACAGGCCTTCTAAGACATTCTTCATTACAGAGACTCCAACATCAAATTCTGAAGAGATTCCGATGTGATTGTAAACATGCAAAGCACATGCTGTTGCCTACCTTCCTTCATGTAGCAAATTGCCCAGAAGAAAATATTTTGGGTGATTAGCCCTTCTACTCATAAAATTTACAACATGGTGGTCAAGACAGAGATCAACAAAATGCTAAAAGAAGATTTTAAGAGCTAACTGTTTACAATTAAAAACTTCTCTAACCCAATGTGCTCTTATTAAACTTATTAAAATTCCTTACATTAAAGGAAATCAAAAAATAAATTTTATGATCCAATTATCAATGTGCCATAGATTTAATACTGGATCAATCAGTTTCAAAATTGATCCAATAGATCCCATTACGATAATATTGCCCTAAAATTAATTAAGATTTCATTAAGATTCTTAATAAGATTTGAATGAAAATCTTAGTAAGATTTCATTTTAAATACTATTAAAGATTTGAATGAAAATGTAAGATTGAATGAAAATGTAAGATTTGAATGAAAATGTAAGATTTGAATGAAAATGTAAGATTTGAATGAAAATGTAAGATTTGAATGAAAA
The DNA here is from genome assembly GCA_036850965.1 of Patella caerulea. Taxonomy (NCBI): domain Eukaryota; kingdom Metazoa; phylum Mollusca; class Gastropoda; family Patellidae; genus Patella; species Patella caerulea. The sequence continues at coordinate 30,012,967 of JAZGQO010000015.1, read as the reverse complement.
TGTTATCAAGATTTGAATGAAAATGTTATCAAGATTTGAATGAAAATGTTATCACGATTTGAATGACTATTTTTTCAAGATGTGAATGACAATTTTATCAAAATTTAAATGAATTTGTTTAATTAAGATTATATTAAAATTTGTATGATTATTTTTTATTAAGATTCTATTATGATTTGAATAAAAATTAGATTAAGATTTGAATGAAAATTTGATTAAGATTTGAATGAAAATCTGATTAAGATTTGTTTGATTAACATTTGAATGAAAATTTATTTAGTGACGTATTCCATAGTCCCGTTTTTAGTTTATCTTATATGCTTAATATGTCTAATCTAATGAATATAATGTAATAAACAGAACTTCTTTGCAACCAAAATATAATTATAAAGTCCAATTCTCCAAAATATATACATGTAGGACATTCATTGACATAAATAGATATTTGCATTTACAGAACATACAGGTAAATATGCCAGAGATTGGTCTTTCAATGAAATAAATTTTTAGATTGAAACTTAGTTCCAAAATGTTAAGTTTTCTTTAACTTTCTTTTTCTATCTTTTTATGTGAAAAGAAGGACATAATGACGTTTAAATTAATTCATCTAACATAATTCCTTGTCTTTCTAACATTAACACCTGACTTTATATTATCTTTCAGATTAATATGTAATATGCACCAACCTAAACGTTCATTTTTCTCAAACTGTTTGAGATAAAACTGAAGTATTTTTTTGTTTGTTTTATGAAAAAAAAAATATCAAAAAGAAAAATAAAAAAATTAAAAATCTAATTTTCATCTAATAGCATTCTCTATCTATAACTAACAGCAGGGGTAATTATTCTTTCAGATTAAAAGAAATTGTGATCTTCAAAGATCTATTTTATTTTATCATAAAATTAAATTCAAAATTAATTTTTAGTTCTTCAGGATATTTATAAAGGAGTCACTTGAATCCCATGAAGGATTGCTTTATCTAAAACTTGAAAACCTAAAAATTTCAGTTAAAGAGCACCAAAATAATATATATATTTTTCGCAATAACCCCCCTCTCTCCCCCTATAAAATAGAATCAGAATTTTGATGGGTTTTCCTGAAAAACAATATTTAAAACTGATATGGTCTAAAATGACCCCCCTCCCCTGCCCCAAATGAATTAATCAATGGTGAGCAAAACCATACTGCGCCCCCCCCCCATTCCCCAAAATCTAATTAATTAATAAGAGCAAAACGATACTGTCCTTGTATAGATCACCAAGCAACCAAAATATTAACACCATGCAACCACAGCAGCACTAAATCCAGTAGACATCCAACACTGATAAATTCCAAATTCCAATCGAATATAAAATTCACAATAACCGACCAATTTATGTGAAAAAAAAACAAGAATAAATTTGGATGAAATGAAGCCGAATCCGATGAATGCTAATGCACTTCTTCTTTACGAATGACAACTTCCCGACATTTGAGATTCACATGGGTTGGAATTTTGATCAATAACTATCTTCATTTTGATTTAAATTTAGTCAAGGATTAAAATGTCTGATCTGCTGCCAGGTGGATATCGAGTCCATCTTGGATTAAGCAATGTTTAACCAAGGGCGTGACCTGGAACTTTAGTACAGGAGTGTTGAGTGTTCTGGAAGGAGATAACGCCGAGTCTGGCAGGATGTGATTCTGCACACCGAGGTCAGTTTACTTCTTACTTCGAGAATAACTCTCTGACCTGAATGACCGCCATAGGGGTGACGTCCACTCGACACATTTTGGGACCCACACAATTTCATTTCAGTAATTTGCTTGCGCGTTGAGTGGAAGGAAACCGGAAGACCCGGATAAAACCCACGAGGTGGCATGCACGTACATCAATAGGATTAGAATGGAACGAGGCTAAAACGGCGCCAGCACTGTTTCGTTCGTTTGTTTGTTGGCCATTATTTATATGAATGTAGCTAACAGAAATCTGGTAAGGGCGATATGGATCCCCCGGACCCCTCTCTGACACGCCCGTCAGTCGATCGCTGTATTTCACGAATGATAAAATGTAGGGAATAGCAGCTTAAAAGAAATAAAATGGTGTTCAATGTTCTACTTTCGTGTACCAACTGGAATAACGAAGGCGGGCATACATTGTGCTTTGTGGGTCATTTTGTCCGGATAGATCTACAGCAAAATTATCGAAAAACAGCTACAAATATATTTAGGAGATGTTTCGAAAACTATTCTCTCGACGTAATCAAGCTATACAGTAATATAGCTGTTTTTCCCCATAAGACGTGTTTAAGTTTATGTACTAAACAGCAATCTCTCTGGTGAGACGTCGACGCACCGTTTTGGTACTGACGAGTCTTCCGTGTGTCCCCGCTGTCTGCACGTGCTGGTCCAACACGTGGCTTTTCTCCGGGTCGTCTAGTTTACTCAACTGCTAAAAACCCATACGCGCAAGCGAATCATTAGTCTCGGTCACCCAGAACCTCATATATTTTACTGGATGATAGAGACTAGCAAATTATTGAAATAAAAAAAAACCATTATTTTAGTACCGAAATGACATAGTTTGTGTTGAGTGGACGTTAAGCCCCCCCCCCCCCCCTATGGTAACCCTTGGTCTAGCAGTTCGGGGGTGACTATCCGTGGTGTTTGTGACCCAAAAGCGTTGCTGAAGCTTGTAGATAGCTAGAAATTTTTTTTGTTATAAGCAGTATTTTTATTTAGCTTTGTATCTGAATAGGTATTGGGGAACAGACATAGCCTATATTTGAAAATATTGAGAGAGTTTTCCACGTCGTCAGTTCCGTGCAATAAAACGGTAGTGTTTCGATGGATATTCGATATATCTGTTACTGCTGAAAGTGCCTATTTTACTGCTGAAAGTGCCTTTTTTCAGACCCAAATATGTCCTTTCCAACGTTTACTTAGACGAAAATATCAGCCGAATAGCTCTTGGAATGTCTACAGATGCAAGGAAATGACAGATAATTGTCTTGCCCCCCACCCCCCTCAACCCCCTCGCAGCGGCGTGTCCCGTCTCCGCAGTAAGTGCCCTCATTTTGCGGCGCCACCCCCCCCCCTTTTCAAATTCCTAGATCCGCCCCTGCTGTAGAAAGAGTATTTAGTTAGTTTCGTTTGGAAGTGTACTTGGCGGACGATGTCAGTACGACAGACCCTAAAGGAACTAGAGTTTAGAATGATCCACTCCCTCTATTTTTATTCCCATTGTTCTTACACAAACCGATTGAATATGAGATAGCTGTGAGTCAATGGTTAATCCCGTCCCCATCTAAACAAACAAATACAACATGACTGTCTTAATCTGCTACAACAATCTATTGAACTTTTAACAGAATTCTAAGAAATGTCGACATGGGGTTGTTTTTTTTGGTCGTCGTGTCAGTCGATTATTGAGAGTGAAAGTAAACCTCGAGCTGCAGGTATTATTGATGGGGAAAAAATGAAAAATGAATAGAATGTTGGATATTGGAATGCGACAGAGAGAGGGAGTAAAAAAGTTGGGAGTAAATAGAGTTCTGAAAAAAGGAGAACACACAGAAACGCGCGCTAAAGCCTAAAAAAAGTGAAAAATAAATAGTTATGAAAAAAATGCGTAATATTAAAAACTGAGATAGAGAGTAAGAAATTGTAAAATGAAATAGAAAGTGGGGTTAAAAATGTTTGAAGTCGATAAAAATAAGGGAAATATAGGAACGCCCGCGGGTAAAAACTGAAAATAAATTCAGCCCTACAAACTGGAGAAAACATAGGAACACGGGCGAGAGGACTGATAAAAATTGAAAATAAATTTAGCCCTACAAAACAAGAGAAAACATAGGAACACGGACGGGAGCTCTGCAAAAAAGTAATAAAATAATGTAAAAAAAAGTTTGAGAACAAAAAAGTAAAAACGTAAATACAACATTGATAAGTGGAAAACTGTGACTGGACAATCCACCATTTCAATGTTTTATTTGCAATGAGTAGGGCTATCTAAAGTAATGGGGAGGTCAAAAAGATGGGAACTTCAAATGGCCAATTCTAGAACACCTTTAAACCAATATATACTCTTTTTGATAAGAGGTGGGGGGGGGGGCGAATAGTTAGGAAATGCGCGCTGTATTATAAGGTCTGTCATTGAGTTAACTGGTGTGGTTTCAATTCGTCGGTTGTAAGTGACAAGGAGTAGGGTCGCACCAAGGGTTGAAGTAAATTGAATCATATGTTAGTTCCGAAATTATGTAGCTTGTGTCGTGGAAGAAAGAGAGAGAGATTTAACGTCCACTCGACATAACCCAGGTCATTTCGGGACAATTTTATTTTAATAAGGGTATTTAAGAGTGAAAGGAAACCAGACGACGCGGAGAAACCCTGCAGGACACCTCTGCTCCGTGTGACGTACAACCTGGGAATTGGTGTTTAAGACTACGGTACTTGTAAGAAAGGCATATGACAGTGTCAAAAATATTACTATACATTTTGGCCGGAGGCCCACCTAGATCTTGAGGCCATTTGGCTTCAGCCAGTCAAGCTTATTATATAGGTGGATCAGCAGGCGTGGATCCAGGATTTTTTGCAGGGGGGGGGGGGTATCTTGGTTTGATAATTGCGGTTTTAGATTCAATTTGGTGCATTCTGACGTATTTCCGGAAGGTAAATTCCAAAATTACAGGTCTAAAAATCGCCAATAAAATTTGTTCAAGTCTGAGCGGGGGAGAGGGGGGGGGGGGCGGTCCGGATTCCCTGGACCCTCCCTCTGGATCCGCGCCTCCGAAACCTCTCCATTTCACAGTTTCAACAAAATTTCTCACAAAAAGATCTTCACAAACAAAAATTTTGAAGCTATCATATCCCTAAGATTAACACATTATTAGTTTCAACTGTGACAACTTTTCATTTTTGGCCGAATATGAAAGAGGGTGTCCGGAGTCCAGACAGACTGGAAAAGTGCCACACGTGATGATCTTGGTGGATAAAAGTTATACCTCTAGTCCTCATATTCCTGAAGCAAATAGCTCAAGAAATCCTTTGAGAGGGATTATGTCTAATCAGTGGAAATACTGAGAGGAGTATGCTACCTAGCTTAACAATCATCACACATCCAGAACCTACAGGTAACAATATATTCCCCAGGTGTCTAATGTTTTCTTTTTAAACTTTCTGGTTTTGATGAAAGATAAGTCGACAGATTTGGTGACCTGGGCTCTGACCAGAAGAAAGGGTTGATTTGATCTCTTTTGTTTCAAGGTTTTCTTTTTGGATGATGGCCATTAACATTAATACTGTTGGTCTGTGAGTACGGGAGATACATCAGAGGCTAAATGAAGGAGTTTACAGTGGCGGATCCAGGATTTTTTTTTTGAGGGAGGTGACAAGCCCATGTTTTGTCTCACCGACCGCGGTTTACGGAGCTAATTTCTGCCGCTAGTATCATAGATGCTGATTGTGTGTCTGATATGATAAGTACCGTGTGCTACATGATATATATACCACCATGTGAGCATGTCCCGGTGGAAGCTTGTAGGACCCGGGATTCCTATACACCGGTGGGGAGGGGGTGACTAGTTACCCCCTCTGGATCCGCCCCTGGTTTACAGGTTTGCGTCCATACCATATGTATTGTAGTTACCACACTTGCAACCTTAACTGTGTTAAGGTTACAATTGATACCGTCTAAGAACCATTACGCAAGTTCAAACGCACAATTGTCAACACATATTATTACAGTTTGTATTGGAATTAGTAATTCTATCACAAATAGTGAGAAGTGGACTATTAGAATAGTTACCGAACAGTTTTTCTTTGCATAGCGGTGTTTATTTTGTAGGCCTAATGACGTATTACGCAACTTGCCGCCAGGACACTTGTCAGTTGAAATTTCACGTAGCAGATGGGTTTCATCAAATCATATAATTATGCGGGAAGGCTTCACCTTTATTTCAATGGGAATTGATATTAAGCTTTGTGCAGTACAGTTTTGGGTTAGTGTATGTGTAAATTAAGGGGGCTATTTTAGGCCAGTAAACTTGTGCAACGGAACTCTGTAGGAAAAGCCACTACTGCAGTACTGCGGGTGTGGTAAGACGGAAGACATCAGTGGTGAAACCATTTCTATATGTATTGCTGCACGTCCAAAGTGGGAAAAAAATATAAGGAGATAGGCTATCGATGCAATTTAAAGATAAAATTATATTGCTCAACCGGTTCTACTATCACCGACCACACTGATCAGCAGTGGATATTCGCTAGGTCTGTACAAGAATTTCGTAGCCCTCAGTGAATCAGATTCATCACCGTCAAGGGCGTTTTGGTCGGTATCGTTAGAACAAACCAGGGAGGTAATTGTGTTATCATTTCCGATGTGAATGAGAAATAATGCCTATGATCGTATATTAAAAGTGAGTTGACTACCTATTGAGCAAAAAACATGCACGTGCTAACCATTCGGCCATCCAACCCCCTAACCTAAATTAAGATATTAATAAGCTGGTCACAATGTACAGGAAACAAATTCTACGGTATCTGACCCCAGCACCCTCCCCTCACACAAAACTACTAGTAACATTTTACAAAGAATCATCTTTTGAGAAGAAAAGGGCAGGTTGCCAGGCAAAGATAAACATAAACCCATAGCAGTTAAGTAGTCTAAGCAGTCAATAAGGATTGTTGCATATTTATTGTTTTGTACATGTATGTACCATTTCGGAAACTCACCACACAAACAGGGAATATATTTATATACAAATTTTCATTCATTATTATAATACAATAGACCTCATTATAGTGCATAAATTATACTAATTTACACTAACACCCATTCACAACAAACTCATCCATATACATATGTGGTAGTTAAAGGACAATATTGGTGCCAGTTATTATTAAATATGTGATAGAACTGGTAAGATACATTCCAAATATAATATTAACACAGAGATCATTGCTACCGGAGATGTATAACAAACACTGGAATGAATGAGAAGTGATGTCAAGAGTTATCCTTCTATATAACTGACTGGAGTAACTAGCGATAACAGACACACGATCGAATTTACACTAACACCCATTCACAACAAACTCATCCATATACATATGTGGTAGTTAAAGGACAATATTGGTGCCAGTTACTATTAAATATGTGATAGAACTGGTAAGATACATTCCAAATATAATATTAACACAGAGATCATTGCTACGGGAGATATGTAACAAACACTGGAATGAATGAGAAGTGATGTCAAGAGTTATCCTTCTATATAACTGACTGAAGTAACTAGCGATAACAGACACACGATCGAATTTCATTTCACTGATAATTCCGTTGACGATGAAAAGTTATACGAGACGGTGAGAGAATATCTGACAATTCAAAAATAGAATTAGCTGTCAGTAAATAAAAGATAACGAACAAATTAGAAAAAGTCTGTGCATTACCATGTTTTTATTAAGAGCAGAATGAATAAAAACAGGGGAATGCACAGGATTTTTCTTTTTTTTTCTCATTTAGTGACAGACAATTCTATTTTTGGATTGTCAGATATCCTCTCGTCGTCTTTCCATTTTCAACAGAATTATCAGTGAAATGAATTTTGCCTGCGTATGTGTTATCGCTTGTTACTTCAGTCAGTTATAAAGAAGGATAACACTTGTTTGTCATGTTTGACATCACTTCCCTTTCATTCCAGTGTTTGTTACACATCTCCTGTAGCAATGATCTCTGTGTTAAAGTTATATTTGGAATGTATTTAACAAGTTCTATCACATGTGTAATAATAACTGACGCAAATGTTGTCCGTTAACTACATACATGTGTATGGTAATAGAAATATATGATAGATCATTGTGTTGATATACAGTCTACCTATCATACCAGCATACTACACTGGGAAGAGAGAGAGAGAGAGAAATGGGTTTTAACCACTGGACACAAACTAGGCCATTTTGGGACTAACATATGATTTAATTTTATTTAAATAATTCGCTTGTGCGTAGGGGTCTTTAGCAGGGGGAGGAAACCAGAGTGCGCGGAGGAAACACACGAGGTTGAGTAGGCGCCCTTATCTCCATACCACATATGCTCACACCAGAGATCGAAACCACAGCCGCAAGCCAGAGGTGACCAGCCAGCTAGAGGTCGAAGCGCGGCACTCTAGACCAAAAGCGCCATCCCAACCCCCCTAGGAATAAAGAGGACTTAATATAGTTCGTAATTCAATTAATTGAAGCAGATGTAGATGTCAACAATCTTAATGAAGACCAAGAAACGCCAATATTAATAGCTGCTAAGAACGGATTGTATAACATTGTAATATATCTGATAGATCATTGTGTTGATATACAGTATACTGATCGGGAACAGAATAATGTCTTACACTTAGTTTTTTTTTTTTATAAACAATTTTTTTTATTTAGATTTGTATCCGAATAGGATTTGGGAACAGACATAGCCTACACTTAGTTTTATATAGTGCAAGGAGATATGATGAAAGAGACAAGTTGTTACAGTAAGTAAATTAGTTGAAGCTGGTGTAGATGTAAACCAACTGAATAGATAAAAAAAAGACACCTCTATCTATAGCTGTTAGTGAGGGGTTGTCTAACATTATATATCTGATATATCATGGTGTTGATATACAGTACCAGAATAATTTCTTACTTAGATAGTTCAATAGAAATAGATGAGTTGTTACAGTGTGTAATTAAATTAGTTAAAACTGGTGTAGATGTCAATCATGTGAAGCTCAACAAGCACCTATAGATATAGCTGCTAGGAACGGGTTGTATAAGATTGTAATATTTGTTAGAACATGGGTCACATGTACATTATATTTATGAATTTGAACATGATATCCTGCGCCATGTAGGATATATATACGATCGATATTGACGAGGGAGATGTAGATCAGTATTCAGACGATTGTATTCAGGTTGTTAAAAGGTTGATAAATATGAAAGTCGATGTAAACAAACCCGATATCCATGGTAACACTCCACTGTTTAATGAAGTATCCTACATAACCCCCGACTGAATTATTAGAACAAAGTAATAATTTATATATTGTCGGTGGGCAGACGAAGTGACTTATCGTCAATTAATTACAGTATGAAGATACGTCACTTCGTCTGCCCACCGATGATATATGATGGTGATTTACATACATAGTGGTGATCTACATTTATGGAAATAATTTACATAATTTACATCTACCGGTATATTGTAATAATTTACATATATGGTGGTGATTTACATATGCTGTAGTAATTTACATATGGTAATTAATTACATATATGGTAACAATTGACATATATGGCACTGAATTACATATATGGTAATAATGAACATTTTTGACACATTCCGTTGAGACAAAATACTGAAGTCTGTGTAAAGGTTTGGGATGAAATCTGATTAAGGGAAAATTATTCTCATAACATACTCCATAACATAATTATGGCGGTCTTCATACGCCTGGTGGCAGCAGAAAGGTAGCGAGTTTTATTTTATGTCATTTAGCCCTAAAAGTACAGAAAAGTAGGACGTTAAACACATTTCATTTCATTTGGATGCTGTAATTTTAAGATGCATAACTTGTGATCGTGTAAAATTAACTCCACATTCAGCTCATCTGTAGTACCGTACATGTATAGTCATTTGGATCCTGTATATTAAGGTACATAAACTGTGGTCGTGTAAGATTCAGTTTATCCTTAGTAGCCATTTGATGCTGTAATTTTAAGTTGCATATATTATTGTTGTACAGTTACTGGTACCATCACAGGCAGCTCATGTGTATGTATACATGTATATACTATTCATTGAATTTCAGGATTCTGTCAAAGTCAGCTATTTACATGTACTATTCATTCAATTTCAGGATTCTGTCACAGTCAGCTATTTACATGTACTATTCATTCAATATCAGGATTCTGTTGGTAATGTTTCTTTTAAATACCAGAATCCACCCCGTGACACACAATAATCCTGCAAAACACACCATAAATAAACCATTAGGTCAAATCATCGACACAGGTTTGTCGTTCTCTATGTAATAAATAATTGTCAGATATACTTGTCTTACTATTGTCAAAATCTCTGAAGCTCATTTTAATATTCAAAGTCATTAATTGAATATTCTAAAAGTAAAATTCATTATTTTAATATTTTAAAAGTCATTAATTGAATATTCTAAAAGTAAAAGTCATGTTTTTTGAATATTCTAAAAGTAAAATTCATGTTTTTTGAATATTCAAAAAGTTGATCATGATTTGAATATTCTAAAAGTCATTTTTGTATATGCTAAAAGTCATTAATTGAATATGCTAAGTCAGTCATTGAATATTCTAAAAAGTCATTAATTGAACACTTTAAAAGTCATAAAATGAAATTCTAAAGTCTTTAATTGAACATTTTAAAAGTTATAAAATGAATATTCTAAAGTCATTAATTGAACATTTGATTCAACTGCAACAACCCATTTTTGGCCGTTATCATTTGTTATATTTCAAATAAAGTTTGAGACTGATCCCACCTTTAACAGTTTTTTACAGGTAGTTTCTGTTATTTCATCTTCTATATTCTCCTGTAGATGACTTTTAACTGTTGATATTTTTACTCTAAATGATGAATTAAATAAATCTAATAAATGTGGCCGCATCTGAAATATAAAATATTAAAAATCATCAGTGTTGAGAGCGGGGTCAGGGTAACACTGTTGAATGTAGTTTTGAGTAAACAAAGGAAAACTGTTATGTTAAACTACTGAATATAAAACCAATTTGATTTTGTCTTTTTAGATCTAGATAATTAGACGTCCTTTCAGTGAAGGAGAAAAAACCCTATTATTATATGTAATATGGGTCTAACTCAATTTTCCCTAAAATTTGACTTGCTAGGTTTTCCAGTTTACGGGAGATATGTACATGTATACATTTGTAGCTACTGTATACATGTAGCAACTTTGGCAGAGTCCTACATGTACCTGCTCTGCATAGTCAATTTGTATGACATTATTTATGAATAGTCCCGAGACAGAAGAAAAGTACATTAAAATATTATTAAACCAGTGTTGAAATATGTTTGTGAATAAATCTCTGCCCAAAATTGCTGCCATAATGTATATCCCAAAATTGTTATTTTGTTTTGGAATGTGGTTCCGTCTAACTTTAACACTGTCGTACACACTAAGATTAATTAAATACTTCTGAAATTTCTATGAATATCTTTAATGTTTTTGAGTAAAATCGTTGGTTTTGGACTTATAAAGTTGGTCATCTAGTTTAGTGTCTGTTCTCAAGTGGAGCTAACTGTTGACAAACAGCCTTAGTTTAATATGTTATTTAAGATTGTGTCAGTAGGTATTTAACATCACAGTAATAAATATATTCATGTATATCATGGTAATTAAAATCTATAAATAGAACACATATTGATCAGTACAGATCATAAACTATAAGTTATTGTAATAAATTACTTTGTTAATAAATAAAAATCAATCTTCATATGTATATATATCAAGGTAAGAATGTTTAGAATTTGGTTTGTTGTTATTCAACATACTGGAATGAATAACAAATAACGTTAAAGACAGCTCAATCAATCAATTAATGCATTAAAAAATTCCATCTAGTCACTGATCCTGATCGTTCATTGTTCCGGCAATGGTGGATAATCTTCAAGCGCTATCAAAATTTTTCACGGCTTATTTCACACTAAAATGTATTCGTATTGATTATTTAATTGTAGACAAACAAATTATTAACGTCAGATGTATGTACATGTGCATGTAATCTTCAAGGCAACAGATCATAAACAAATTCAAGAAAATCCTTGATCCCCATCTTGCATTTTTCGCCAATATTTTTCACAGCTTAATTCAATCTAGCATGTACATGAACAATGTACTCAAATAGAGAGATGAGGTTTAATGTCCACTCAACACAAACTAGGTTATTTCAGGACTAACATATTATTTCAAGGCAGCTTTAGCATGCGGGAGGAAACTGTATAATATTAAACTGTAACTGTGGAATATATATTAGATGTGTTTAACTGTGATATATTAGATGTGTTACATTGTATATTTAACTGTGGCATATATATTAGATGTGTTATAATGTAACTGTGATACATGTACATGTATATATATATTAGATGTGTAATACATGTATTTAACTGTGATATATTTATTAGATGTGTTATATTTAACTGTGATATATTTATTAGATGTGTAATACATGTATTTAACTGTGAAATATTTACAAGTTATTGTTACATAAATTCTGTGTCTGTTCAATAAATGAAATCAATATTTTATTGTTGTATGATCAACAGCTGATATTGATCTCCAAGTTTCTACATCTTATAAACATGTTTACAAAGGCACATGTAGAAAACAGTCGCTTATCAAATAAGAGAGAGGGAAAGGGGGTTTGACGTCTACTCAAAACAAATTAGGTCATTTTGGGATTAACATATGGCTCAATTTTATTTCAATAATGTTTGCTCATTGGGATCTTTTGCAGTGGGAGGAAACCGGAGAACCCTGAGAAAGCCTATGAGGTTTGACAGAGAGAGAGAGAGAGAGAGAGAGAGAAATGGGGTTTAATGTCCACTCAACACAAACTAGGTCATTTCGGGACTAACACATGGTTTAATTTTATTTCAATAATTCGCTTGCGCGTAGGGGTCTTTAGCAGTGGGAGGAAACCGGAGTGCCCGGAGTAAACCCACGAGGTTGAGAAGGCGCCCCTATCTCCATGCCACATACGCTCACACCAGGGCTCGAAACCACAGCCGCAATCCAAAGGTGACAGTCATCTAGAGGTTGAAGCACGGCACTCTACACCACTAAGCCATCCCAACCCCCCGAGGTTTGACAGACCCTACTCCATGTCATGTACAACCAAAGATTCAAAACCACGCAACTTGACTCTATGAAAGACCTTATGATATAAAGCGTCAAAGCATTTGACAACCCAATAATATTAATAATATGTAGGGTAAAATAGAAACGGAGCACGAATTTACCTCATCAAATATATCACCAGCTCTCACTTGAGCAAATATCACTTCAGATTTAGATTTAGGTGGCCACTAAAATAAAAATATAATAATAATCATTAAAAAACACAACACAATTTATATGGAAAACAATCACTGGTTTATACACATATAGCACGACGTTTCGACAAGTATTCTCTTATCGTTATCAAGTACAAATAAATCGTGCTATATGTGTATAAACCAGTGACTGTTTTCCATATAAATTGTGTTGTGTTTTTTAATGTGCTCAATCACTAAATGCCGCTCAAGGATTAATAATAATCATATCTTTGAATGAAATGCACTCAAGGGTTCTTTCACATGCACGCTAATGTCAGTCTCTCCCCTGCACCACTGACAAGGAGAAAAGTTCTTGGCCAATGCAGGGATCAAACCTATGACCTCCAGGCTAGCCAGCCAGCATCTTACCCACTGATAACCTGTGGCTCCCGACTCGATGACAGATCTTATGATCTAAAGTGCACATGTTAAGAAAATCGGTCAAACGCTGGAATAAAATGACCTACCTTATTATTGAGCTGTATTCCCCCGGATGTAATAATAGTATCCGTTAAAGTTTGTTCCGTCACACCAGAGAATAGAACATGTCCGGGAGAACACTCCGATAGTTTTATATCAAAACGTTTTCGTAATTCACTAATAGTAAAAACTTTTTTCGTATTCAACAAATCTCTAACAAACGATATTAATTCTAAAGTTAACTGTTTATCATTGGTTAATCCATTATCACATTTTGTATCCTTTATTTTGATTGGACTGTTTGAATTTGTAGTCACATGATTATTTTCTGTAATTTCCATTGGTTCACAGTTATTTGCAGTTTCGGTGGTGTCACTCTCTGAATTATGTCGAGTGTCCGTCTCCATATCACTGACGTCCGACATAGAATGTCCACTGGAGGTCCTTTTTCTAGATGAAGATGACTTTTTACGCTTAGGTTTATCGGAGGTAGCTTGGGTTATTAATGTTGATTCAGCACCTAAGGGAGATAAACATATTTTTTAATAGTTTCAAAATAGGAAACGCTAGTGGCTGTGCCATACCTGATATTTAATATTGAAATAGAAGTAACCAAAAGGTGTTTCAACCCTCCTAACACATCACAAGACAGAACAACAATAGTAGATGGACCGTGGCCCCGTAAGACAGAACAACAATAGTAGATCTACAAGACAGAACAACAATAGTAGATCTACTGTGGCCCCACAAGACAGAACAACTATAGGTCCTTTTTCTAGATGAAGATGACTTTTTACGCTTAGGTTTATCGGAGGTAGCTTGGGTTATTAATGTTGATTCAGCACCTAAGGGAGATAAACATATTTTTTAATAGTTTTAAAATAGAAAACGCAAGTGGCTGTGCCATACCTGATATTTAATATTGAAATAGAAGTAACCAAAAGGTGTTTCAACCCTCCTAACACATCACAAGACAGAACAACAATAGTAGATCTACCGTGGCCCCGTAAGACAGAACAACAATAGTAGATCTACAAGACAGAACAACAAAAGTAGATCTACTGTGGCCCCACAAGACAGAACAACTATAGTAGATCTACTGTGGACCCACAAGACCGAACAACAATAGTAGATCAACCGTGGCCCCACAAGACCGAACAATAGTAGATCTACCGTGGTCCGACAAGATCATTCAATCACAGTAGATAGACTGGGGTCCCACAAGATCGAACAATAATAGTAATTCTACCTACCTTTCGCTTTTTTATCAGCATCTTTAGGTATTTTAAAAACTTTAGACAGAGTTTGATATCGGGCATCCCATAACATTTTCTGTCTCTCAACAATTTCATTATATCTGCAAAATCAAAGTAACACCACATGAGAGAGAGAGAAAATATCTAGAGAGAGAAAGAGAGAGAGAGAGAAAGAGAAAGAGATATTTAACATCCACTTAAACAGAAACTACAAAGGTCATATCAAAACATTTAAGGATCTTCAGAAGTGGAGAGAAACTGGAGAACCTGGAAAAAACCCGCAAGGTTGACCAGTCGACCCCTACTCCCTGTCATCTACAAGGAAAGGACATTCAGGGGATTTAATTAGGGTTAAAGGTACTTACTTATCACAGAATTCAGTGTCATATTCAAAGAGAAATTCCCAGCCTTTATTAGCTTTAACGCTTGACATCTGTTCTAATAAAACTTTTACATCTTCAGCTGGTAACTGAAACATTTAATATATATATATTTACACACTCAACAACAATGTTTAATGTCCCCTCACCAATGTTTCATATGAATACCAGCCAAGTTGTTCGCAAGCAAAGCCGTCCACACTAAAAATCTGGTCAAGTCGTCCACACTACCTAGCTTAATTTACGGATGAAGAAATATGATGGTTAAGTTGTCAAGACATAGTTTAAAATATATATACACCAAATGGCAGCTATGGTGGATCACTAAGCCAGTTGCTGGCTTTCTAATCAGGTGGAGAGAGAGAGAAATGGGGTTTAACGTCCACTTGACACAAACTAGGTCATTTCGGGACTAAAATATGGTTTATCTTTATTTCAATAATTCGCTTGCGCGTAGGGGTCTTTAGCAGTGGGAGGAAACTGGAGTGCGCGGAGGAAACCCATGAGGTTGAGAAGGCAACCCTATTTCCATGCCACATACTAATCAGGTGGTATTGAATTAGATAACGGTGTTGACAAAGAAAGTTCCTCTGGATTTTTCGGCACGGTTTTTCCTTTTCAGAGGTGCAAGACGGAGGGCCTAGCAAGGACAGATGAGTGGTTAGGATGGGACAGAAAACACATTGCCGTTGCCTGGGCAAAATTTCCCTTATAGCTCACTGTATGGTGTAAACCCTTGTTCATTAGATCAGTCAGCAAAAAACGTAGGACATTCAACCTCATTTCACAACAATCTTTAGTAGCTCACAAAAGGGAAGTAACTCCATGTAGAAAACCAAAATAAACCTTAGGCACTGTTATCAAGAGACATATAAATGAAACAGGACAGTAAAATTTAATTCAACATACAGTAAATAAGTAACACAAGAATTTGTAATCAAATAATTGAATTTCTGTCAATAGCGGCTAGGTGAAGCAAAGGATTCAAAAGCGGATAAGTGTAGTGAGCAAAGCTAAGCTGGTTAGATAGAACGTAACATATGTTGCGATGTTAAAACTTTGTGTTAAAACTGGGCTTTGAAGTGTGTGAATGTATGCGAAGACAATCTTCACTTGCATCTCAGCTTGGTGGAGTATTAATTGGAGAGAGAGAGAGAGAGAGAGAGAGAGAGAGAGAGAGAAGGGTTTAACCTCCACTCAACACAAAGTAGGTCATTTAGGGACCAACATATGGTTTTAATTTTATTTTAATAATTCGCTTGCACGTAGGGGTGTTTAGCAGTGAAACCGGAGTGATCGGAAGAGACCCATGAGGTTAAGAAGGCGCCCCTATCTCCATGCCACATGCGCTCACATCAGGGCTCGAAACTACAGCCGCAAGTCAGAGGAGAACGGCCAGCTAGAGGTCGAAGCGTGGCACTCTAGACCACTAGGCCATATCAACCCCCCTGAGTATTAATTGGCTTTTAGGCTTTTTCAAATAGTGTCATTCTAAGAACAACAAGATGAGCACCCTTGACAACCAGTTCCTGGCGCAGATATTACTTATCATTACCTTTATAACAGATGATATATCTTTTCTTATCACGTATCTTGAATGTGTGAACTTCCACATCTAAAATAAACATTGAAAACATTCTTTAATCTTATTTCTCACAAAATCAATAAAACAATCTATAAAAATTCTAACATAACTTGAATCACCCACATCAAAACTTAAAACCCCAGATTGACTTCGCAATTTGGGAAATTTTGTCCTACTCTTATATCAAATCTTTTACGTGCACGCCAATGTGTACATGGAATCTAAGATTTCTTTCAGATCCATTTGATTAGACGGCTGTCCTTATATACTGGGATCGAAACCACAAACGCAAGACTAGCGAGCCAGTTTCAATATTTCTCTTGGCTAATGTAGATTTACTTACAATAAAATCTCGACCTCGACACAGGTATTCTGAGGACACACCACTTTCTGGACTACAAGCATCTTTAGGATATAATATCTCACTGAAATAAAATAATACATGGATGATAACTGGTGAGGAGTAGGTGGATTGGTTTAAATGGAGTGGGTGGATTGGTTTATATGGAGTGGGTGGATTGGTTTATATGGAGTGGGAGGATTGGTTTATATGGAGTGGGTGGATTGGTTTATATGGAGTGGGTGGATTGGTTGATATGGAGTGGGTGGATTGGTTGATATGGAGTGGGTGAATTGGTTGATATAGAGTGGGTGGAATGGTTGATATAGAGTGGGTGGAATGGTTGATATAGAGTCGCTTATCAATCAATATGAAGTTAAACATTTGCCAGTGTCAAGAGAAGCATTAGTCAATAAAGATCATAGGCCCATATGGAGTGAAGCATTGGCCCATAAGTAGTTGGGAGCATTGGCAGATACTGAGTGAAGCATTAGTTTATCTGGACTGAGGAGGGGAAAAACATTCCATGAAGATTTTTTTTTTATTGTCTCAGATTAAATCTTTTATTAATTAAAGATACATTATGGGAGATAACTTGACCCTTAAGCTGCTGAATTGCTGATGTCATATATGTTTTCGGTATACATGCATGACGTTTGGTGCCTCTACTAAAACTGGTATAGCTGCCAGAACCTGCTAATCAGATTTGTAGCACTGACACTGTAAAAATCTGAGTCAATAACAGTGATAAAATTTTCAGAGTTAAATAATTACTTCCTAGACATTTAGCCGTGACATAACGTCACTGTTTTTTTTTTGAGAGAGAGAGAGGGAGAAATGGGGTTTAACGTCCACTCAACACAAACTAGGTCATTTCGGGACCAACATATGGTTTAATTTTATTTCAATAATTCGCTTGCGCGTAGGGGTCTTTAGCAGTGGGAGGAAACCGGAGTGCCCTGAGGAAACCCACAAGGTTGAGATGGCGCCCCTATCTCCATGCCACATACGCTCACACCAGGGCTCGAAACAACAGCCGCAAGCCAGAGGTGACCAGCCAGCTAGAGGTCGAAGCGCGGCACTCTAGAACACTAGGCCATCCCAACCCCCTTTTTTTTTGGACATGTATCATCATATACGTCCCCCAAATCTTTGGAAAATTAAGGAAAAATATATAAACAATGCAACAAGAATGACAGAAGACTGTGCTTATGTAAGTTTAAATTCATTACCGATCAGATTAAAGATACATCCCCGCGTACAAACTGGGGGATTTGATGATATAAATAAATGTGAATATGTTAGAAAATGTTAGATTGGAGACGGTCCTACGCATATTATGACGTCATATATGTGATTGTGGGTTATGGTAAGGGTTAGGCATGGCCCAGGGTTAGGTATAGGGCTAGCCCTGTTTACATCTCGAGACTTTGGCGAAATCTACAGGTTCTAGCCTTTGCCCTAACCCTAACCCAAAATCTATAAATGACGTCATATATGCTAAAATGTGTAGGACCGTCTTTGATCTAGAGTTCTCCGAATATGTTACCTTTTGACTATCCAACAACCTTGTACTAATAGAGCATAATGTTGTAGAGATCTTAATACAGCTACAACATCAGTCCCGGGATCTAACAGCGATAATAATTGGTTAAATCTAATCACTTTTACTGTAAATATAAAACAAATAACATCTTAAACCAAGGTGTATAATATAACATCTTTAACAAGGCTCGCTAGCCTGGAGGTCGGGTGTTCAATTCCTGCATTGACCGAGAAAGTTCATCCAGATTTTCTGGCGTGGTTTCCCCTTGTCAGTGATGCAGGACAGAGGGCCTAACCAGGACAGTTATCTAGGACCCGTGTACAAATTAACGTGCACATAAAAGATCCCTTGGCTAGCCTGGAGGTCGGGTGTTCAATTCCTGCATTGACCGAGAAAGTTCATCCAGATTTTCTGGCGTGGTTTCCCCTTGTCAGTGATGCAGGACAGAGGGCCTAACAAGGACAGCTATCTAGGACCCGTGTACAAATTAGCGTGCGTATAAAAGATCCCTTGGCAGTTGGAATTCGATATAAGAGTAGGCCATAGCGCCGCTGCCCAGGCAAATTTTCCCTCATAGCACACTGTATGGCGTATGCCCGTCTTCATTAGCCCAGGTTAGGTGCAAAACAGTAGGACGTTAAACCTCATTTCATTTTAACCAAGATGCATTCAAAATGAAATGGTGTTTTAGCCCAGATAACAGCATTTCTGTCATTTCTTCGTCGAATTCCAGGTAATGATTTAAAGAGAGAGAAATGGAGTTTAATGTTCACTTGATACAAAATAGTTCATTTTGTGACTAATATATGGTTCAATTTTATTTCAATATTTGCTTTATTCTGAGCCAAGTTAATAGACTTTGAAGGTTTGACAAGATGTGAGCACTGATTGTAACCATCGTTCTGGTTGTTAGAGGCTTAGCCTCTCTTCACCTTTTTTTGATTAAATAATTAAATGGCTGAACTGTTCTAATCTGATCTAAGGCAACACAAATAAAATAAGTTGTTTCTCGGGCACCGCCCGCACCAAAAAATAGTTGTGCATGCAATCTTTTTATTTAGCTTGATGAAAAAAAGTAAAAAAAATAACGCCCGCCCAGCCATCGATACGTAAGTCAAAAAAAATATATGCTGCATGTGCCTACAGGCGTCATTCATATAGGCTATATCCATTGCAGTGTATGGAATTGATTTAGTTGAAAAATACTCATTTACGGGTCATTATTATCGATCGATACACATTGAAAGAACCTCCATTTTCGATCACGTGACATAAAATTACCTCCTCTGATGAAATAAAAGTTAATTCGTACACAATGAACCAGTTCACAACAATAGTTGAATATATTTGCATAATACTTATATACCGAGGTGTTAGCTAGAAACGGGCTTGACTTTTTCGTGATTCTATATATCTTCGGCTTAATGTAATTATGTGACGAAAGCGTTAGCATAAAGTCGTCCTAGCACGAAACGACGCAGTCGTATGCGCATGCTAAACGGAAATCGTAGTCACCCTCTCACTCAAATCAACAACAGCGATGACTTTCAACTCAAGAATGTGTACGCGTAATTTTTAGTAAAACAAGCCACTTTTTGATCGCCACGTCTATAGGCCCATTGATTTCCGTCAAAGTCGAGAAAGGAGGTCTTTTCGTTTCACCGTGGACAGTTATTGAGTTTGAAAAGTCCACCACGGTTACTGACGTGAAAAGTCCACAGACGGTTACAGACGTGATACCCATGGCCAAACGATGCACATGCAGTCGTGGTGATCTGGTTTAATGGGCAGAAGGTCAAGTAATAAATAAATAAAAAAAAGAAGCGCCCTCACGCCCATACAATTTTCAACAATAACCAAATTTTATTTTGCTCCGTCGGGTAGCCAACATTGAAATAAAAAAAAAAAGATGCCAAAGATGCCGCCCTCTCCCCCTACATTTTCAGGTGCCAATTGCCCGAGAAACAAGACATTTATTTTGTATGGCCTAAACTTGTAACCATCGTACTGGTTGTTAGAGGCTTAACCTCGTTTAACTATTTTTTGCTTAAATCATTAAATGGTTGAACTATTCTAATCTGATCTAAACTTACCATTAATCAATAAAGATTTAATCTGATCTGGTAGTGGTAACGTACGAAGATGACTCAATGATAAAACATTACTAGGCATCTCAGGTCTGGCACTGAAAAAACAAATAAGACAAAACTTGGATATTCCTTAAATGGCAGCAGACCTCTTTCATTTGAGCAAAAATGAAAAATTCATTGAATTTCTTTTAACAAAACCCTTTCTTTCATCAGTAAACAAAATTACAAGATCAAATACCATTATTTTGACCTAAATTTTATTCAAGACTCCATTGGAATTTTTACATCCTTGGTACAAGGACAACCAGAGAAAGGTCATTTAAGCTGCCTGTACAAAATTCTTTTCACGAATATTGCATATGAGAGAGAGAAATAGAGTTAAACGTCAACTCGACACAAACTAGGTGATTCTGGGACTAATATAGCAGTGGCCCAGCAGAGGAAACTCATGAGGTTTGACAGACGACATATTATTCCAACAATCTCCTTCCATTGCACATGAGACCAAGGAAAATATAACGACGCTACATTTCTTTCCATTAGAATATTCCTACTTACTTTTCTTCAGATTTTTCACCCGGGACCAATGTATGTAGATAATCGCGACCCTGAAGATGAAATTCTGAAATGTCGTCATTTTTACTGGCTATTAGTGATAATCTCTCGGACGCTGATCTATCAGTCTGAAAAAAACGTAACGGAACATTTTACTTTTTATAGTGAGAAATGTGGTGAGAGAGAGAGAGAGAAATGGGGTTTAACGTCCACTCGACACAAACTAGGTCATTTCGGGACTAACACATGGTTTATTTTTATTTCAATAATTCGCTTGCGCATACGGGTCTTTAGCAGTGGGAGGAAACTGGAGTGCCCGGAGGAAACCCACAAGGTTGGGAGGATGCCCCTATCTCCATGCCACATACGCTCACACCAGGGATCGAAACCACAGCCGGAAGCCAGAGTTGATCGGCCAGCTAGAGGTTGAAGTGCGGCACTCTAGACCACTAGGCCATCTCAACCCCTGAGAAATGTGGTATAGGCTTAACAAATCAGTTGGTGCTACGTCCTACTCTTCTTAGAACGCCCAATTTTTGAGGGTCCTTTATGCGCATGCCATCCGAATGACTAGATTTCGGGTCCCCCATCATACACAACTAAAAATGGGAAACACGCAGGAATATCCTGAGGAAATATCAAGGCCAACACCAAGACCGAGCCAATCTTTGAAAAATGAAATGAAATGGGGTTTAACGTCCTACTCTTTTGCACCTAACCTGGGCTAAAGGAAGACGGGCATATGCCATACAGTGTGCTATGAGGGAAATTTTGCCCGGGCAGCGGCGCTAAATCTTATATCGAATTCCAACTGCCAAAGGATCTTTTACATGCACTCCAATGTGTATACAGGACCTCGGTTTTTCGTTCCATCCGAACGACTAGGCAGCTGTCCTTGTCAGGCCTTCCTTCTGCAACACTGACAAGAGGAAATCACACAATCTTTGAAAGGCAACGGAAAAACATAGTTGTACTAAAACCTACATATTTATTATGGTATTGAACTGGTATCCATCTTTCTTTCTCTCGGTGAGAATTAAGATATTTATACGATGCTAGACGTCGTGCTTTCGTTATGTCGTTTTCAGGACGTGCAAATTTAACAGTTACAGGCTTTGCGTCATCTTCAGCTTCATCTTGCGATGATTCTAAAAAATAAATAAAAATAATTAGTCATGAAAATGATAATAATGAATATTTATTTGTACTAATTTTCAAGATTGTTAAAATTTCTGGCTTGAACTTGTTGGAGTTCTAAAAGAGATAAGCAAGACGAAATGTAATGAAATGAAGATTAACGTCCTTCTCTGCACCGACAGGGCTGACGAGAGAGAGAGAAATGGGGTTTAACATCCACTAAACACAAACTAGGTCATTTCGGGACTAACATGTTTTTTTAAAAAAAAAAAAAAAATTATTTCAATAATTCGCTTGCACGTAGGGGTCTTTAGCAGTGGGAGGAAACCAGAGTGTCTGGAGGAAACCAACGAGGTTGAGAAGGCGCCCCTGCCACATACACTCACACCAGGGATCGAAACCACAGCCACAAGACAGAGGTGACCGGCCAGCTAGCGGTCGAAGCGCGGCACTCTAGACCACTAGGCCATCCCAACCCTGCTTCCGGGCTAATGAAGACATACAATGTGTTATGAGGTTAAATTTGCCTATAAAACCGAGCTATGGTCTACTCTTAATTTCGAATTCCAACTCGGGGGTTCCATACATACATGTCAATGAGTAAAAAGACCTTCGTTTTTTGTACCATCTGGACGACTAGGAAATCTTTGCCAGGCCCTGCATTCAACACAACTGACAAGGGTAAACCACATCTGAAAATCCTGAGAAACTATCTAGAAACATAGGGAAATCCTGAGGAACAAAGTTTGATTATTAAATATTTGTTTCCACTATTTATAAAGATTGTATTAATTATACCTGCGTCTGCTAAAGCTGCCATTTTGTTTTTTTCTCGGACATCTGCTTTATCTAAATATTCAAACGCTGGTTTCATCTGCACGATGGCGCTTAGTGGTGTCATGTGCATCTCACCTGAAAGAAGAAAGATCTTTGTCCTTATTACCCTTTAGTATTAAAGGACAATATTGGTGTTGGTCATTATTACATACGTGATAGAACTGGTTAAACAAGTTCCAAATATGATTTTAACACAGAGATCATTGCTTCGATAGATGAGTAATAATAAAGGTTACTACAAAAGGAAGTGACATACACAGAAGGAATACACAAGTTATCCGTCTATATAACTGAATGAAGTGACCAGTAATAACAGATACATGGCCGAATTTCTGTTTACTAATAAATTTCCTTCGAAGACCGAAAGTTGTTATAAGAGAGAGTGAGAGAAATGGGGTTTAACATCCCCTTGACACAAACCTGGGACTAACATATGGTTTAATTTGATTTCAATAATTCACTTGCGCGTAGAGGTCTTTAGCAGTGGGAGGAAACCAGAGGCCTCGGAGAAAAGCCACGAGACTGGACAGACGATCACAATCCATATCACATAATTCGAAACCACGTCTCTTATAAGAGACTGTGAGAGGATGTCTGACAACTCAAAAAAGCTTCTCCACTATGGTGTACCCACTTCACGCCAATCCTTTCTAATTTAGAAGTAAGTTTGATTTTTGGGGTGATTTCTGTGAGGTTTTCAAGTAAATACAATAAAGTTTCAACGGCCGATTGGAAAACATTATTGTTCATGTGTCTGCAGTAAAAGGAGAAAGTTCAGGAATTTCAGACTAATCTAGCATCGTCTAGATGTTTTAAAACTTGCGGTAGTTGCTTCAGGAACATGGTCGAGTGAACAGTTTTAGTGTAACTAGGCCCTAATGGGGTTTAACGTCCTACTCTTTTACACCTACCCCGAGCTAATGGAAGACGGGCATACGCCATACAGTGTGCTATGAGGGAAATTTTGCCCGGGCAGCGGCGCTACGGCCTACTCTTATATCAAATTCCAACTGCCAAGGGATCTTTTACGTGCACTCCAATGTGTTCACGGGACCTCGGTTTTATGTCCCATCCGAACGACTAGGCAGCTGTCCTTTCGAGATGAACTTTCTCGGCCAATGCAGGGATCGAACATCCGATCTCTAGACAGCGAACCAGCGCCTTATACATCTAGCCAATGTGACCCCCCCCCCCCCCCCCCTTATCAAAATTAAGAATATTTACCATCTTTGAGAAGTCCAACAGCGTATCTTTTGGTACAACTAGTTTGTGGTGTTGATCTGAGAACCTGTTTATCCATTCTATCGCTACAGAAAGAAAGATACATGAAATCAATCTAATTAAAATATATATCTATATTTCGTTTCGTTTTTTATACTTTCGATGGCCTACACTCATGTAGATCTAACTAGTTATAGTGGGAGCTCACGTTCTATGACGTTAGGTATCAAGCACGGGACATTCGACCCGATAACGTCAGTCATTCAATTAACTAATTAGCGACCGCCATGCTTTTTAAAATCTACTTTTGTTTTGATTTCTATCCGCTGGTAATATTTACCCACAGTTCCGGGCATGAAAATGTCAAACGGTCGATTCGACAGACCATTTGATTGGCTGACCCCTCATTTCAGGCAGAACACAAGTTAAATAACAAGTCCTCCAGATCCAAGAGTAGTAAAGACAAGTAAAAACGAAATTTTGAACTATAAAAAACGAAACGAAATTGGATCTGTGTTTTAATCAGATTGACATGAAATAAAATGGGGTTCACATCCTACTGGGCTAAAGAAGAGGGGCATACGCCATACAGTATGTTATGAGAGAAATTTTGCCCAGACAGCACCGCTATGACCAACTCTTACATCGAATTCTAACTGCCAGATCTTCAATGTACATGCCAACGTGTACACAGGACTTCAGTTTTTCATCCCATCCAAATGACTAAACAGATATCCTTCTCAGACCCTCAGCCCTCCACGACTTTGACTTACAGATCAACAGTAGAAAGTTGTTTTTATTTAACCACATGCGCAGATATGGAAACCTGGAACAAGAGTTCACATGCCCTCTACAACTTGACTCTATGATATAGAGAGAGAGAGAGAGAAATGGGGTTTAACGTCCACTCAACACAACTAGGTCATTTCGGGACTAACACATGGTTTAATTTTATTTTCAACAATTCGCTTGCGCGTAGGGGTCTTTAGCAGTGGGAGGAAACCGGAGTGCCCGGAGGAAACCCACGAGGTTGAGAATCTATGATATAAAGCATACTTGTTCAGACACTCGAAAACCCAACCCGATCGTGAAACCATGACAACACCATTTATAGATACCTGGTATAAACCTTTGCTTCTCGACCGTCGTTAGAACCATCAACATTAAGAGCTATCTGTTCACCCTTACTATCAGCATAGTTAGAACTTTCTGTGTTCATCGCCAATTCCATCTCAACCTGTAAAATAATATCCAAAGATGTAAGAGAGAAATGGGGCTTAACATCCACTTGATACAAATCAGGTTATTTCGGGACTAACATATGGTTCAATTTTATTCCAACAATTCCCTTGCATTGTGTGTTGGGGTCTTTAGCAAAGGGAGCAAACAAGACGACCCAGAGGAAACCCACAAGGTTGTACAGTCAACCCTAGTCCTTGTCACATACAACAAGGGAATCAAAACCATACCAGTTGACTCAATGACAGGCCTTATGATACACTGTGCACACGCTAACCAGCCTCACCTAAAGATGTATTCCTTTCAGCATAACAAGGTCATCTATTAGACCTATATATACCTAAAGCTGTATTCCTTTCAGTATAACTAAGTCATCAATTTGACACAAAAAATCTATTTTTACCTGGAAGGTAGGTCAGCATTTCAATTCATAAAATATACTTTTATTTGAGACAAGACAAGTGGAAGGTGTACTTTTAAAAAACAGAAAAATCTTATAATTTATTGGTCAGAGTGACAACCATTGTTCTGCCATTGGTGTTTCAAAGATTTTTCTTGCCACAAGTTAAGATTTTAACCCAGGATATTCTGGTTGTGGGTCTAGTATCCTAACCAGACAACCACAGCTGTCTCTATGATATGCCAAAGTTCATCGCGAAGTCCTCTGAGTGAGCGACAACAGAGCAGTGAGTATGATGCTGGGTCACAAATCAGGACGTCTCGGGTTTGATCCAGGTCTTGTCAGACATGTCAATGCGGTACAGGACAAAATACTGAGGTCCTGTGTACAAGATCCCTTGACAATTGGAATTCGATATAAGAGTAGTCCCTCCTGGCACACTGCATCATTAACCCAGTCAGTGCCGAACAGTAGGACGTAAAAACATTATTTAAAGGGACAATAACACTCTTGCTGGCTTGGTAGCTCTAGAAAATAAATAATACCCTTATTCTAAGTACTAGATGTTTAAATGTCCTACCTGTTGTGTAAATAATCCATTACAACCTATTTTACTTGTCCAGAGGGTTCGAAAATATTTTAAAATCAAAGTCACATTTGAAAAGGTTTACGTTAGACTTTTCAAATCAATTGGTTGAATTTTTCCAATTTTTTAAAATAGGTGTGTTAAGATGAAATTTATATCATCATTAAATTGGAATATTTTAAAATAATACGATTTGTTGACCAGATTGAAGATTGGGACATATTTTTCAATTACAACAAAAGTGATATTGGGGCTTTAAACATCAGCTGATCTACTTACCTTCTTCTGTTCAGTTTTAACCTTGGTAGACAGATGCTCCACATCATCATATGGTAAGTTACACGTTCGTACAGGATACTAAAATATACATAGAGAGAAAATTAATGATAGGTTACCAGGCAACGAGACATACGCCCACAACAGCTAAGTTGTCCGGGCATTCAACAACGGTTGTCGTATATTTTTTCTTTTGTCAGTAAGGAGGACATTTACAACACATGAATCTCTGATATCATTAGGCTTAACTTTAGCCTCTAGAGCATTTACAAGATTTTTCAAAAAGATCAAGGGTCATAACTCTGGTAGTAATTATCGGATATTGCTGAAAATCAACAGGATTCTTTGTCTCATGACTTTAAACACTGTGTATACATTCGAAGTCAATCGGACATTAACTTTAGCCTCTAGAACATTCACAAGAAACTCTGGACGACGGACGGACAGGTGGAAACTAGAAAACGGGGATAAAAAACCAACTGGTTGGGGCAGCGACCCTACTCCTGGTCATGTACTATGCCACTTTGCCTCAATGACAGACCATATTTTAGTGTTTCATCTTTTCAGAAAAAGAACTGGTAACTTATATCTGTGTACCTGGAGAAGATATAAATTCTCTGATAAACTTTTCGACAAGAATACATCAATCTGAAAAAAAAAAGGAAAGACCTTGGTTAGTTTTAAATATCTAAACAATAAAATATGGCAGACTCCTACTCGACAAGTAAGATGCTGGCTCGCTTTATAAGGCTTGGGTTTTCTTACAGTGTAAGTGTTAACCAACAAAGTACCTTGAGGCAGAGGGCCTCACATGAACAAGTGGATGTTCACAAACACAATTACAAGAATACTTGACAGTTGGAATTTTGAATAATGAAATGAAATGGAGTTTAACGTCCTACACAGATGTGGCTCATGAAGACAGGCTTGAGCCATACAATGTGCCTGGACAGCGGTGTTACTCTTTTATCAAATTCCAACTGCCACCGGATCCTGTAAAAGACTTCCGTCCAGCACCACTAACAAGGGGAAACCACATCGAAAATCCTGATGAACTTTCTTGGTCAATGCTGGGATCGAACATGTGACATCCAGGCTTACGAGCCAGCATGTTACCATTTAGGGTGGCTCCAAAATTTAGAATAAGTGCAGAGGTTGTAGCAGGGAAATATTGATTTTATGCAATATCATGATCATAAGAATCAGCAAAATTTTTCGTATTTCAAATTAGTTTTTCTAATTTTTTAGACTTATTTTTCTTTTGAATGATGAAATAAATCGAAACATCAAAGGATGATGTTGACAATGACATGTTGACAATAATTATCGTATAGGCTTCTATCCACACTGACGAGTAGTAATTAGCACCTTTATATACCGACAAATCAACCCTATAATATACTGGTCATGAATACGCCGATTTTACCAGTAATGAATTAGCCTGGTGATGAATACGCCTGGCGGCCTGATACCATTTGATTTGAGGGACGTGTTTTTGTTGGGTTTTTCCCCATTTTGTTTGCTTATACGAAATGAAAGTTTGCTCAAACTTCCAAGTCAGACTGGCTGTGTTCAAAACCCATTGAAAACTTCCAAGTCAGGCTGGCTGAGTCCAAATCCCATTAATCTGCCTGCAAGTGCAACAACCCTGCCCTGCACTGCTGCAGAACAACTAATTTCTCAAGAATTAAAAATGAAAGATTGTGATTCGCCTGTTAAATGTTTGTTTGTTGTTGTTTTTTTTTTTAACAGAAATAGAAAAACAGACAGGTCAGGGGTTTCATCAAGCATTTCAATCATGAAAAGCAACAGCTTATTTTCTTGACAAGAACAAAACTTTAAACCTCTTGCACCACTGGATCGTCGTCGTCCGCCATGATTAACACGCTTTTTGTGATTGTTCATCCAGCCTTTTTCATAGGACAAAACAGTAATCGAAAATAGTACTGGAAAACCGAGAAGCAAGCAACCTTCACCTATGGTTTCTAAAAATTTAGTTGATTTGAGGGTAACTAAAATAAAACGAAATTTAGAAATAAACATTGTTTTGACAGAGAAAGAATAAATTCCACCGTAAATAATACGTGTAGGTATTTAATCGCGGTACATTTTTTAAACAGCCAAAGTTTTGTTCTTTTAGATAAACACCCTTGCTTATTTCATATTTCGGCTGGGCCGATACCAAAATTTGATTTCGCCGGGATTTCCCCAAATCACATGACAGATGGATGTAAACAGAGAATGGCTGATACAGAGGATGAGAGAAAACCTCTCCTTACCCAGAAAAATTACGTTGAAACAACACTGACAAATAGAAGAAGAAATACATCATCCGTGAGAAAAAACATTTTTGAATGTGATCCACAAATTATGTCAAATAAAAAGTGTCTATATCATTTTTTTCAAGGGGATTAAAAAATAGTAGTGTTTAATTCTCTAATACCCCTTAACTGTTACCCGTCGTGATACAAAGCCAGCACATTTGTCCGCTCGAAACCAGCTAGCCTATACTAATTGCTTTAAAAATCAAAGTGCCAGAAATTCATAAAAAAAAAACTGAACAATACTTAAAATGTTATCACTAAACTTTGTGTTACCGGTACATGTAGCACGTCATTTCGGTCCCGCATCATTTTGGACTTAACACAAACGTCGTTTCAGACTCAGGCCGAAGCGTCACCTACATGAGTCCGAAATATCATATACCCGAGACCGAAACGTCAAGGCCATATTATTTGGAGTCCGAAATGTCATAAGTCTCAAATGACATGTAATCCATGTAGCCACCGTAGAAATGGTTCCACTACTGATGTCTTCCGTCTTTACTCCATTCACAGTAGTGACTTTTCCTACACTACAGAGTTCCTTTTTTTTGCGCAAGTTTTTTAGTCAAATGACTACAAAAAGTTTACTGACCTATAGCTCCCTTAATTTACACAGACACTAACCCAAAACTGTACTGCACATAGCTTAACATATAATAAATCAATTCCCCATTGAAATAAAGGTGAAGCCTTACCGCATAATTATATGATTTGATGAAACACAACTGTTATGCAAAATTTCAACTTGTTGGTTTCATGGTGGTTTGCATAATACCTCATTACAACATAAACATCGCTATGCTAATTTAGAATGCATTACCATGAAGACAAACTGTATGGTAACTATTTTAATGGTCCAGTCTTCACTATTTGTGATAGATTTTCTTATTCCATTTCAAACTGTAATGATATATGTTGACAATTGTGTGTTTAAACCTATTTGAACTTGCGTAAGGGTTCTTAGACTGTATCAATTGTAACCTTAAACACTGTTGCACGCATAATTCTTTTACAATTAATCAAACATTATATATACAGGTTATTCAATAACAATATCGGCACAGTATGTTAATCTGGGTTTGGGTTAGGGTTAGGGTTTGAGTTAGTAAAGTAGCTCATAAGCAGACAGGTCAATGTACTAGGCCACAATATCTTATTGTTTGTTAATAAAGATACAGTTATGTAAGCACCAAATCCACCTATCCACGATTTCATAAACGACCGCTGTAGCTAGTTAGTGAGCCAGTGCCTTGAACACTGTTGAAACATAGATTTTCGAATTGGTAGATAATGTTGTTTTTTTGTTTTATAGGTCAATTTTGCTGATAATGATATTGAAAGTGATTGTCCATCAAGTCCAGATGTAACAAGATCATCTGAAGAAACTGAACCAGAATCACCAGAAAAACTACTCTCGGCAAAATTTGAAGTAAGGATTATCTTATTGTTTTATTTTATACCTATGTGATGTCATCCAATGAGAAATAAACTGTTTTCTTTTTTTAAAAACAAATAACTTAATTATGCTTATTAGAAACTAATGCTAGGTTCCCACTGTCGTGCGATGTGTGACATTACAATAAGTTTGTCGCCATTAAGTCAACGATCTGGTATGTTCAGATATGTTCGGATACGTTTAGATGTGATCAACATGTTTACTACATATCCACAAAATATGATAAGACCTGGGCCCTGTTTCACGAAAACTTAACTAAAGATAAAATAGAGATTTTAGTAGATACTTCAATTTTGATTGGCTAAGCACTAAAATCAATCTAATATTAACCAATAAAATAACTAAAATTTCGATTTTATCTTTGTTAAAATTTTGTGAAATAGGCACCAGATAATATCTCCAAGATTTAAACCAGGATTTTAATTGTGATAGTGGGAACGTTGCATTACCTATGTGTTTGAAATCACCCCCCATTCCAAATTCCGGTTGAGGGGTTGGACGGCCGAATGGTTAGCACATGCGCGCTGTATCATGAAGCCTGTCATTGAGTCAACTGGCGTGGTTCCTAATCCCCGGTTGTATGCGTCAAGTGTATTTTATATCCTACTGTTCTGCTCCGAAACTGGGCTAATGAAGAGAGAGAGAGAGAGAAATGGGGTTTAACGTCCACTCAACACAAACTAGGTCATTTTGGGACTAACATATGTTTACATTTTATTCAATAATTCGCTTGCGCGTAGGGGTCTTTAGCAGTGAGAGGAAACCGGAGTGCCCGGAGGAAACCCACGAGGTTGAGAAGGCGCCCCTATCTCCATGCCACATACGCTCACACCAGGGCTTGAAACCACAGCCGCAAGCCAGAGGTGACCGGCCAGCTAGAGGTCGAAGCGCGGCACTCTAGACCACTAAGCCATCCCAACCCCCTCGCTAATTAAGAGAGTCATATGCAGTTCCGTGTGATATGAGGGAAATTTTGCCTGGACAGCGGCATTACCGCCTACTCTTATATCGAATTCCAAATGTCAACGTATCTTTTACGTGCATGCCAATGTGTACACGGGACCTCGTTTTTTCGTTCCATCCCAATGACTAGACAGCTGTCATGATCAGGCCCCACCATTCTGCATCACTGACAGGGGGGAACCACGGCAGAAAATCTGGATGAACTTTCTTGGCCAATGCAGTGATCGAACACCCAACCTCCAGATTAACGAGAGCCAGCGTCTTATTCACTTAGCCACCCTGACTCCTCCCCCTCCCCCCTCCTCCCCCCCCCCCCCCGTTGTCAAGAATAAATGCAGGCTGTGTAAAGCAATCTTGAACATGCTACAAGTGGTTTAACAGTGCGCGGGACCTTAAATTTTCAACCCATCCGGAAGATTATATACTTTTCCTTGCACCTTCTTGACAAAGGAAGTGAACAGTATTAATCACCATATGTTTACCGCAGCATAGCCCGGTTGTAGCTGATACACCAGTAAACGTTATCTCACTATATTTTCAATACATGTTCCCAAAGTCAGAGGACAAGAAATGCAAAGCATGATATATGATTTAACTTTTTTTTTTAATTTGCTAGAGTTTAGATTATGATGTTTGCGAGAATTCTCTGTATCTCAAGGAAGAGAAGAAAAAAACAACACAGGTAAGAATTGATTTAGTTCATGACTAAAAAAATGACCAGGTCATTTTGGGACTAACATATGGTTTCATTTTATTTCAGTAATTCGCTGAGGGGTCTTTAGCAGTGGGAGGAAACTGGAGTGCCCGGAGGAAAACCACGAGGTTGAGAAGGCACCCCTATCTCCATGCCACATACACTCACACCAGGGCTCGAAACCACAGCCGCAAGCCAGAGGTGACCGGCCAGCTAGAGGTCGAAGCGCGGCACTCTAGATCACTAGGCCATCCCAACCCCCCCAAGGAGGGAGAGAAATAGGGTTTAAAGTATTGATGTGGTTCAATTTTATTCAATAATTCGCTTACGGATAGGGGTCTATTATAGCGATGGAAAGGAATAGGAGCACCCAGAGAAAATCCACAAGGTTGGACATGCCTTCTGTAATCTGGAAAAACCTAGTAACACTGTTGAATTTAGATTTGAGAAAACAAACGAAAACTGTTTTGTTTCAGAATTAAGCTACTTAATATAAAACCAATTTTATTTTGCCTTTTTAGATGAAGATAATTAGAAGCCTTTTCTCAGTGAAGGAGAAAAAAACTATTATTATATACATGTGTATAGGTCTAACTCAATTTTAACCCAAATTTGACTTGCTAGGTTTTTCCAGCTACCGGAGAGGAGACCCCACTTCTTGTCACGTACAAGTGGGGAATCGAAACCACACCACATGACTCAATGTTAGAATGAAGAGGGAATTCAACGTTCTATATGTATATTTCTGCGCCTACATTAACAGCCCTTATCATCTAAAGAGCTGTTGTGGTCGAGGTTATTTCTATACAAGTACCAAGTCCCACTTGTTGATCTAAGGTGTCTGTAATGCCAATGTTACTTATTTGAAGTCTTAAATCATAATCTGCCTCGAAGCCACGGCAAAACAGCAATATATAGGTCAAATCCCGCTGGTAGTACGGGACTCCGTGGAAAGGTGGAAGTAGTCTGGGTTATCCTGACGGACAACTGTATTGTAAAATCACAACAGCACATATCGTATGCCATTCAGCCACAAGCAAATCATTCGACCATTCACCCCCTCACCCACTATGTGTAAAATAAAGATATAATAGAATAATTGTATCGTTTATCTAAAGCATAAGCGAATTAGCAGTGGGAGGAAACCATTATCCGAGAAATAAATGAAGTGGAATTTAACTCCATGCCTTATGCTGTGAGGGAAATTTTGCCCAGGCAGCGGCACTACAGCCTACTCTTATATCGAATTTCAACTGTCATGGGATCTGTTACATGCACGCCAATGTGTACACAGGACCTGTTTTTCATCCCTTCCAAACTACTAGACAGCTGTCCTTGGCAAGCCTACCGTCCAGGCCTTCCGTCTGGCATCCCTGACAATGTGAGACACATCGAAAAATCTGGATGATCTTTCCCGGCCAATGCATTGATCGAACACCAAACCTCCAGGCTAGCGAGCCGGCTTCTTACCCTCTGTATCTGAGGAGAAAAATATTTTGTTTTCTGTTGTCTAATTCATTGAATGTTTATACTTATAGGAGATTATTCGTAAAGAAATAGCTCGATGGTTTGTGTCGTTGTTAATTGGTGTTTTAACAGGCCTGATTGCCTGTTTTATTGACTACATGATAGACAAATGTTCGGGCGTAAAATACGATTATGTTAGAGAATGTGAGTATTAAGGCTATGTTACACTATTGGATTTATCCTAGCTAAAGTTTTAAATGATAAATCCTCTAGGTTTTTATACACTCCCATTTTCATGTGGATGTATTTTGTTGTTGTCCCTGTCCATCTGGACGCCCATCCACTGTTTGTTTGTGGACACTCTACAGGTCATTATTTTTATCCGATTTGGACAAAACTTGAAAATAGGTCAATCTCCCAAAGATCTTGGACCCTTTCAGATATTTCAGACCATAACTTCCTGCATAATGGCCCCTGATTGTAGGAATAATCACTTGTTCTCTATCCATCTCTTGCAAAATGTGGGCGGATCTTGCCTGGCATCCGCTGGTTTGATTGGCGTATGAAAATAGCACAATCATCAAGGGGAGATAATTTGAATATGTGTCTCTGAGATGGATGAACCCAGGGGTTAGTGGAGTAGAATGGAATGAGACCATGGGGGATAAATGAAGACAAGCATATGCCATGCAGAGTGCTAGGAGAGATATTTTGTCTGAACATCTGACTTTCTACCTACTGTTCTTCGAATTTACATGTCCAAGGGTTCTTTTATGTACACACCAATGTTTTTTGTTTCATCCGAATGACTATATACATTCCTGACCAAGCCCTGCGTCTTGTATCACTGACAAAATCAAACTACTCAGAGAATCAGGAGGAACATTTTCAGCCAACACTGAGATCTAACGCAGGACTCAAATAGGTCATTTCGATACTAAAATATGGTTCAATTTTGTTTCAATAATTTGCTCACCAGAGGGGTCTAAAGCTGTAGGATGAACTTGTTAGGATGGACAGGCGACCCTACTCTATTTAAGCAGGGAAACTAAACTCAATCCACTGGCCAAACATGCACACATTAAACCATTTGGTCCCAAACCCCACCTCATTAGAGTTAAATGAAATGGGTTTTAACGTTTTACTGTTATTCTCCAACTTTATAATGAGGGAAATTTTACCCGGGCAGCAGCACTATGGCCTACTTTTATATCGAAATCCATCTGCCACAATGTCTTTTTTGTGCATGCCAATCTATTCACAGGACCTCAGGTTTTTCCAATCTGTACAACTAGATAGCTGTCCTCCATCCTGCACCACTGACAAGGGGAAACCACGTCGGAAAATCCCTATGAACTTTCCCGGCCAATTCAGGGATCGAACAAGTATTCTCCAGGCTAGTGAGCCAGGGTCTTACCCACTTACCCATTGTGGTTCCTCATTAGAGTTAAAGATTACAGTCACTCGGCAATCCTCGACAGATTACGGAACTTACATCTAGACTCGGCTGTAGGACGAATTCCACCATATTGGAACTACTTTAAAGGTCCCAGATGAAACATGGCTGCACCCATGGTGTCTTGGAACTACTTTAAAGGTCCCGGATGAAACATGGCTGCATCCATGGTGTCTTGTTTGTTTGTAATAGCGTCAAGTTTTCCTGTTAAAGTAAACCGGTAGCTGCATCGCAAATGTATGGGCGTAGGTACATATCACTTACTGTCATACAGGTGAGACTAGCTGTAGGTTCCGGAATCTGTCGAGATTTGCCGAGTGAGGTTACAGTATGTTCTGAAATGTCACAAGGCAACAAATACTTTAATAAATATTATTATTGTTTTTATTTTCTAGATGTAAATAAATGTGTAGAGAATTTCTGTCTGTATACACCATTTTTATTATGGGTGACCTTCAATGCTGGTATTGTTATGTTTGGTGCTATTTTCACAGCCTATGGGGAGGTAACTATAATTATATTATGGAATTTTGATTGAAAATTTTATCTGTTGTTTTTACACACAAGCAAAAAATTTTCTATCGTAGACATTGTGTCGAATATGACGTTCAGAAACTAAAGTTCAGGGCCCTGTTTCACGAAATTTTAACTAAAGATAAAATCCAAATTTTAGCAGATACTTCAATTTTGATTGGCTAAGAACTAAAATCAATGTAATATTGTCCAATCAAATAAATAAAATTCAGATCTTATCTTAGTTAAAATTTTGTGAAATAGGCCCCAGGTGGATTAAAAACTTTGTGAATTGTATACTTGTAAAGGCCCGTTCTCACGGTGCTACTTGTAGTAACTACTTGTAGTATCGATGTGTAGTATCTACATGTAGATTACAAAATCGTATATAAATGAGTTGATACGACTTGGAATCTCGCGATAATCTCGTCTTGTCTAAGCATAATGGCCTCATCAAGCGAAGAAGAGACACTGGCTAAATTTAGTCTAGTCTGTCGTCTGCTATATATAGGCCCCCTCACCTAGCTGTCATCGCTCGGCCGCAGCTCTCCTGCATCTGCATGGCGATCATCGCCAATGCAGCCTGCCGCACGTCTCTCTTGGAAAAAGTCTTATGACTCACATCCCATAAGCAAGGTTGTGCAAGGTAAAAAATTGGCAAAATTCTCTGTCTCAGTTTTGCTGAGCGCCTCTTGGTGGGTGCGCTTCGCGTCCATGTTTACAAACAACAAGGGGAGAGAACTCGTGTTTGTACTAATACTCGACGTCTCTGATTGGTCAATTTCATACGATCTGTTGAGTGAAATAGGGAAGTTTCTATTACACCCAACTCGCTTTCAACTGGTTGGGAGCTTGTAAAAGTTGGTACGACTAGGGTGTTCTCAGCTGCAACTCGGGTCAATACTACAAGTCGCACCGTGAGAATGGGCCTTAACCCAGGCATTATTTAGTCTTGTTTATCCAGCATCTATTTCTTTCACATTCATTCAATATCAAATCTTTGTTTAGAATTTTGTAAAAATCATTTAAGATTGCCAAAAATCAGCTACATGTAATTATGTGTTATATTGTTGCTTTTTTTGTAGCCAATGGCAGCAGGAAGTGGTATTCCTCAGATTAAATGTTATTTAAATGGTATAAAAATCCCGAGAGTTGTGAGAATCAAAACATTGATATGTAAAGTTCTGGGTGTTATCTGTGCTGTAGCAGGCGGATTAGCTGTAGGAAAGGTAAATAGAAAATGTCCCGAAAAACGTCACTGAATAAAATGTCTCTTATAGCACATTGTGACGTATTTCCACTAACAATTGAGTTGGTCGCCAGTCCAACCTCGTGGGTTTTCTGTGGGTCATCCGGTGTCCACCCACTACTAGGGGGGTTGGATTGCCGAATGGTTAGTGTGAGCACGCTGTATCGTACCGCCTGCCATTGTATCATTAGCTCTGTCATTGAGTCAACTGGTGTGGTTTCGATTCGCCGGTTGTATGTAACAAGGAGTAGGCTCACCTGTCCAACATCGTGGGTTTTCTTGAAGTTCCCCCCCATTGTTAAAGACCCCTATGCGCAAGTGAATTATTAAAACAAAATAGAACAATATGTTAGTCCCGAAATGACCTAGTTTGTGTCGAGTGGATGTTAAACCACATTTCTTTCTCTCTCCTTGTCAGCAACCAGGCTTACAGTTTTATGTCATAATAATAATGATATATTTTGATGTTTCAGGAAGGACCTATGATTCATTCTGGTGCTGTTATAGCAGCCGGCGTGTCCCAGGGAAGATCAACAACATTTGGTATAGATTTTAAAGTAAGTTTACATTACATGTGTACGATGGTCCACAAAGTCTAACATCTTCATTCCGTAAATCGTCAAATTTCTCGCGAACCAAGAAATCTGATATTTTTAGGTATACGCGTTTGAAATTTGCGCTCTGTTACCATCAAATAATACCTATATAGAGATAACAATTCCCAAATAATTGTAATGTAACAAACGTTCAATGTTTTGAATTGTTTAAACTTTATTTGGAGTTATTTGCATAATTTGAATTTTGAATATTGCACAGTATATAGCGACTGCTTCATATTCAATAGCTTTCTGTTGCATGTTAATTACCATTTTTCACTCTCACTGTTTTTTCTATGTTCACATGTGTAATGCTAGGAAGGAGAATTTTGCCCAGACAGCAGCGTGTTGTTGACTAAGCCTTGTTACCCTTATTGTTTTTTTTAATAATTTTAGGTATTCGAATATTTTCGGACAGACAAAGAGAAAAGGGATTTTGTATCTGGTGGAGCTGCAGCTGGGGTAGCAGCTGCTTTTGGTGCTCCTGTTGGTGGTGTTCTGTTCAGTTTAGAAGAAGGGGCCAGCTTCTGGAACCAAGGATTAACATGGAGAATCGTAAGATATTATTTTTGCTCCTCATTTTGGTGGGGCAACTTATATTCATCTTAAATATTTTTTTTTAGAAATGATAACAAGCCTCTTTGATTTGAATAAATATTTGAAAATTTAATCTTGCAAAATTTATCTGTTCACTTGAATATTTAACATTCTGGACTCCTGAATCGTGGTGGAGATGTGCGACAGATCATTAGGTCTGTCATTGAGTTAACTGGCGTGGTTTCGATTCCTGTTTGTATGTAAAAAGGAGTTTGTACGTAAAAACCTTGTGGGTTTTCTCCAGGTCCTCTGTTGCCTCCTACTGCTAAAGATCCCTTACACAGAAGCAAATAATTGATATAGAATTCGACTGACTTGTCTGTTTTCTTCATTTCAGTTTTTTGCCTCTATGTCGTCTACATTTACTTTAAACGTTGTACAGAGTTATATAAAAGGAAACGAGTGGGAGTTATCTAACCCTGGTTTAATTAATTTTGGTAAATTTACAGTAAGTATGAAAAATGTCTGTGATTTTTATATCCTACGCTCACTAACCAGAGGGTAAAGGGTTCGATCCTGGTGTTAGTCATGGTTTTCAGTGGGGTTTCCCCTCGTCAATGGTGAAGGACAGAGAGTACGACAAGGACAATGAATTGTTGAAATAAAATGGCCTGTTTTGTGTTGAATGGACATAAAACCCCTTTTTTCTCTCTCTGTATAAACCATTTTCAAATCCATGAAAAATGTATTTCCTAATTACTAAATGCCTCATATAGATAAATATCAAATCCATTGTTTGCTCTGCCATGGTACATTTCTGGATCAAAGACATTTCTGGTAAACAGTGATTGAAAGTTGAATAAGTTCTTAACCTAATTCTGAGAATGCTTTGTGAAACTGGGGCCTGTTCTCTGCATTTTGGGGGGGTTGGATGGCCGAATGGTTAGCGTGCGCGCTGTATCATATGGCCTGCCATTGAGTCAACTGGTGTGCTTTCAAACCCCTGGTTGTACATGGTAAGGAGTAGGGTCCCCTGTCTAGCCTAGTGGGTTTTCTGCGGGTACTTCGGTTTCCTCCCACTGCTAAAGACCCCTACACGCAAGAGAATTATTGAAATAATATTTAACCATATGTAAGTCCCGAAATGACTTAGTTTGTGTCGAGTGGATGTTAGACCCCATCTCTCTCTCTCTCTCTCTCTCTCTCTCTCTCTCTCTGCAATTGGTGCTTCATATACAACACAATACTAGACATTGGTTGTATCAGAACAGTTAAGTCTTGAGTGAGTATTTGAAAGTGGATAGTGATGGACACTGAATGGGTTAAACCAGTATGAAGTGGACAGATATCAATGTTTCAATAATTTATTTCTGCTTTCTTTGTAGGATTCAAAATATTCGGGATTTGAAATTCCTATATTTATAGTGATGGGAGTTATAGGTAATATATTTTAATTCTTTATTGACTGTATGGTCAAACATTTTGCACTTTAGATCATAGAGTCTTATGGAGTAGAGTCCCCAGTCCGATCATGTCGGTTTTCTTTGGGTTCCCTACTTTCCTCCGACTGCTAAAGACGTGTGATATTGAATCACGATGTGATTGTACATTAATTCATAATAAAAATTGACGTCAAAATAGGGGTGTTGAATTACTCTCTTTAAAAAGCTCAGTGTGTATATATATGTCAAATTCCCTACTTTCAATTTATTTTTACTTCAGGTGGATTATTAGATTTCTCTACTTTTATTTTATTTTTTACTTAAGGTGGATTATTAGGTGCCTTGTTTAACCAGATTAACTACATGTTGACCATATATAGAATGAGGTTAGTTATTTAACTTTGTATCCATTTCTTGATAATGAAGAGAAACCTGATCGAAACATCACTCATTAAATAAGCATTCTATTCCACTGAAACTTTATAGAACTTTTACATACAGTCTGTAATAAAAACGAACTACGTCTTTCCAGTAGAAATATTTGTTATGTAAGATTTAGATAAATAGCTAACCATAGCTTAAAAATAGATAATGTAAAATGAAAATATTGAAAATTTCATTCAAATTACTTCATTCTGAGTCAGGTAAAATAAAATAAAACCAAGTACGAACAATCCAAACCATTAAACAGAATTCGAAGTCCTAAAAAAACGTTATAGGCAAAATAGTGTAATCAGCAAATGGACTGCTCCCCGTGTACAAAATACACGACAAACAGTGGTAACAGGTGTCCGGAAGAGTAAGCTTACCCTGCCTGGCGCCACACCCGCCATAGCTGCATCCAAACTATTAGGCAAAATGTCGATAAAATAGCGTGATTGGCCAATGAACTATCGGTATGCAAAATGCACGTGATGAATTGTGTTAACTATGTAGTGGACATATAATCAGTGAGATAGTATTAGTATACCTGTCAATTAAATATATCTAGAATAATAACCGAGAGAGACACGTTATATTTACCAATCAAGTCAACATGACGGCCATAAAACTTTTTAAAGGTTTTTATAAGTTTAGTGCGCACGTATCCTTGTAGTTGAAGCTTAGATGACAAATGCCTCGATCTACTTAAAAAATCAGAATAAAAGGAACAAGCTCTCGCGTACCGAATTAGCTGAGACACAAACACTCCATAAGCTGGTGATATTGGAATGTTACTACTAATAAATGGAAAGTTAACAATCGGAAAGTCAAAGTCATCACGTTTATCGTACAATTTAACACTATTAATTTATCATTATTCGCTTTCCCATCAAAAATTAACCGTTCTAATCTAGTTCAAACCTCAAGTATCTGATGCCATCGAGAATTGATTATGGTCTTATTTTGTTAATATAAGTCTTAATTTATAATTTAGATGACATGTCAGGCCTAAAGACAGACTTGTAATAGACAGATTTAGTTCTTGCATAATGCATGTTTAATTTATGAAAACAACTATGGTACGTCTAGTATCAATATTAATTATTAATTTGAAACTTTTATTCCCTTCCAGATATGTAAGACAGCGATGGAATCAAGTCTTTGAAGCGATGATTGTTGCAGCGTTAACGGCTACCGCTGGTTTCGTTTCTATCTATTTTAACAATGATTGTGAACCAATGAAAGAAAGTAGCGAGGAGGCTCCCGTACAGGTAAATTACACACCTGTTGTTCCGCTGTGAATGTCGTCAAGAGTCAGAGCAGAGTAATTAAGACTTTAAACTCTATTTCATTTAATTTCAAGACTTGGATTCATTAGCACAGTCCGAGCAGAACAGAAGGACATTCCAATTTCATTTCGTTTGACAAATCTGTCTTCATTAGCCCAGTCGGAACAGAACATTAAATCCCATTTCATTTCATTTCAAGAACCAAGGCTGATATTTTAGTTTTATTTACTTTACTTATCTTGTTTGATTAGCAGTGAAATTGACTAGCCTCAATCATAATTACTAATGTGGATACGATCATAAACAAAGTCTCGATTATCCATTTTGTAATTTTTCAGTTTTTCTGTGACGATGGTCAGTACAGTTCATCTGCTAATATATTTTTCCACACACCTGAAACTAGCGTCAAAAATCTCTTCCATGATCAAGCAGGTATGTAATTCAAGTTCCAGGGTTCCATCCCAGTGGAGGGGGGGGGGGGAATGGTTAGCGTGCGCACGCTGTATCGTAAAGCCTGTCTTTGAGTCAATTGGCGTGGTTTCGAATCCCTGGTTGTACGTGGCAAGGAGTAGGGTTGCATGTCCAACCTTGTGGGTTTTCTCCGGGCTTTGGTTTCCTCCCACTGCCAAAGAACCTTCATATTCCTGAAGCAATGGCGCGAGAAATCCCTCTCTTACCATTGCTGGATAGAAGTCATATTCTTGAAATTGGGCGGGGCGTGTCTCTATTTAACGTCCAATCAAATCCCTCCTCTCTTCTCGCATTCGGCATAATTTTCAAAATGGCCCATGAAGAAAACATGTTGGCACTGGATAATCGAGCATAATAAATTTTCACTAGATACATTGCGGTAACATATTTTGAGGTCTGGTTAACCCCGATATTGTTTGTTACAATGTAGGTCATTGGTTGGTAATGGCACTACTGACCAATAATAATTTAGCACAACAATGTTCACTCAAGATAACAGTGTGAAGTGGATTAGTTCTAATCAAACGAAACACTACGCAGGAGTATGAAGAACCCTACGTGCATGCGAATTATTGAAATGAAATTAAAATGATATGTTAGTCCCGAAATGATATAGTTTGTGTCAAGTGGATGTTAAACCTCATTTCTCTGTCTCTCTCAATCCCAGTGATGGTCGAGAAAACTCCTATTGGTTTTCTAGTCTGGTTTCTCTTTGTCAGTTGTTTCGGAATGAGAGGCTTGCAAGAAAAAGTGTCTTGTCATTCGGATAGGACAAAAAAATCAAATCCCATCCATCTTTAACAAGCTGTGCCAGTTATCACTGAATGAGTTTTATTTGGTACAATCAGATGTTAAATTTGAATGTAAGACAATTATTTTACAATAGAGTGTCTTGTTGTTCGGGAGGAACAAAAACAGGTCCTGTGTGTATTGGCGTAAAAGAAGCCTTGGCAGTTAAAATTTGATATAAGAGTAATGCCCAGACCAGGTAAAATTACCCTTGTTGCACTGTATGGCATATGTCCGGCATCATTAGTCAAGTCACTACAGAGAAGTAGAATGTTTAATGATGCCCTATTTCTTTTTTGTAGGTTCGTACGATATTCATACGCTAGGATTTTACACCTTAGTGTACTTCTTCTTGGCATGTTGGACATATGGTTTGAGCGTGCCCAGTGGTTTATTCATTCCGTGTATTTTAATTGGTGCTGCCTGGGGTAGATTAGCTGGTATATTCTTCGACTATTGTTTCCCAGATCAGGTGAAGTATTGATTTGTTTATTTTGACAGGAACTGTGTGTGGTAGTGGTTTGCAAGTGGGTCGTGGTTGAGTCTTGTTTGTAGGCGTGGGGGCTGGGGGTGGGGATGGATTCAGTTAAAATGATTTTTCGATCATAAAGTTTTTCAGGCAGTTAATTATCAAATGATTAAAAAAACGTTTTAGTGGATATTAAAGGAAAAATATGAAAATTATTCCATCCTGCAAATTGAAGTGCTTGAAATCCGAACATTTACGACCCAATAATTTGTTTACCGGAGCTATCTTGAGCTGTGGAAGGAACACATGATGCTGGACCCTACTCTGCGTCATGTACAAGTTGGGACTGACATCGTTCAATTTTATTCCCTTGCACGTAGGGTCTTTAGCTGTGGGAGGAAACTGGGGGACCCAGAGAAAACCCACGAGATTGGACAGGCAACCCTATTCCTTGTCACATACAGCCGGGAATTTAAAATCATGCGAGTTGACTCAATGACAGACCTTATGATACAGCGCGCACATGCTAATCATTCGGCCACCCACCCCCTAAAAATTTAGAATTATGTTAGCTATAATACTTTCAAAATATATAATGAGAAATGAATGTTTAAAAATTTCATTCGAATTAATTTAATCTGAGCAGAGCTAGGAGTGTTTAAAGATTTAACAGGATATGTCCTTCCTGATTGCCGTGTATCATAGGAGTGTTTAAAGTTTTAACAAGATAGTTCTGATTGTCGAGTATCGTTGCAACGATAATAAAGTCTTGGTTGTCAATTTTATTGTCAACATTTAAATGTCTAGAAGGGTTTAATCCATTAAATAATTAAGTCATCTGATGACATATAGAATTGATTATGGGAATATATGTCTAACATTTGAAGCCATGAAAAAGACCTGTAATGAGCAGATATAGCTCTTGCAATTAAAGTTATTAACATTTGCTCTCCTCTTTTATAGCTCGTCTTTATTAT
Source organism: Patella caerulea (assembly GCA_036850965.1). Taxonomy (NCBI): domain Eukaryota; kingdom Metazoa; phylum Mollusca; class Gastropoda; family Patellidae; genus Patella; species Patella caerulea. Next base: position 29,968,888 of record JAZGQO010000015.1, on the reverse strand, counting down.
CCCAGTTGAAGCAGATCAGTAGGACGTTAAACCCCATTTTATTTCATTTCTCCTCGTATAAGTGAAATATATATATTTTAGGATTGGACAGATCCTGGTAAATATGCTTTAATTGGTGCTGCAGCCATGTTGGGTAAGTTTTAATGTTAGGCCAAGAAAAAAAACACCTTGGTTGCTTGGTCCTAAAAGATGGAGTCTGTCGGTCATAGAATATTTTTATTTCTTTTCTTGTGGGAGTTGTATAATTCATTCCCTAGTATTTCGAGATGAATTACTGAGTAAGGTTCTTGAAAATAATCCTGACATATCAATGTTGAAATTTGTCCACAGAAAACCATGCCAAGACTGAGTTACAGTACCTGGAAAATGAGAAAAGTGATTAGGGTCGACGATTTCAGCTTTAAAAAACTGTAATCATGGCTATATTTTACCTTGGCCTTCCGGTGGTCCTTCATAATGGATGACTCTGCCATAGCCAGTCCTAACTTTGATATGTAAAGAGAGAGAAACAGGGTTTCAAGTCCACTCAATTCAGACGAGTTTATTTTGGGACTAACATATGGTACACTTTTATTGCAATAATCCCCATAGAGATTTTAAATAGTGGGAGGGAAGAGCGGGACCAAGGAAACCACACGACTTGACAGCCCCCTCACCGGTGTAAATATATTTGAATATTTTAGGTGGTGTAGTTCGTATGACAATAAGTTTAACAGTTATAATGGTAGAAGCTACGGGTAACGTATCATATGGTTTACCAATCATGATCGTTCTAATGGTAGCTAAATGGGTTGGAGATTTCTTTAACGAGGTAAGTAAAACAGTGACAGTGACTCAGTGAGCAGGCCTGGAAATAACGGTTTTAGATATACCTGAAAAAATGTCCGGCACTAATGAAATAGTACCAGACCTTTTCAACTTAGTGCTAAACATGTATTATTAATATAATTATAAAAGACAAATCAGTGTCGGACTAAGTAACAGGCACCAGAGGTATTTTTGCCTGACAAAGCCTGAAACTATGTCTGACATTGTCAGGTGCCTTATTTCCAGGCTTGTCAGTTAGTAAAACATTTGTTAACTAACTTGGTGGTCCTGTGGTCGATCCTCGCCTTGCAAGAAAAAGTCCATTCGGATTTTCCTGCACAGTTTCCCCTTGTCAGTGGTACCAGGCAGAGTGTCCAGTTGTTTCAATGGAACGGAAAATCAGGCTCTTATGTATGCATTGGCATGGATGTAAAAGATTCCTTGATAGATAGAATTTTAAATAAGAGTAGGCTGTAGCATAAAGATGTATATATTTTAGGGTATTTATGAGGTTTGAATGATATATCACTTTGAATATGTATATTTTAGGGTATTATTGATTTTGGCTGTGTGTATTTTATGGTATTTATGAGGTTTGGATGTGTATTTTAGGGTATTTATGATTATGGATGTGTATATTTATGATTTTGGATGTGTATATTTTAGGGTATTTATGATATGCACGTACATCTACAAGGTGTACCTATATTAGGATGGGAGCCACCAGCTATGTCTGCCAATATCAGCGCTACGTAAGTAACGTACACTTTATATATATTATTTTCTCTTTATTATAATCTGAGCAGAACAGTAGGATGTTAAACTCCATTTCATTTCATTTCCTATTCTAATTTAATGCAAAATTAGTATATCATTGAGTCAACTGGCATAGTTTCGATTCCTCGGTTGTCTGTCATACCTCGTTGGTTTTCTCTGGGTCTTCTGGTTTCCTCCCTCTGCTATCGACCCCTATGCACAAGTGAATTATTGAAATGAAATTGAACCAGATGTTAGTCCCGAAATTACTTAGTTTGTGTCAAGTTACCATTAAATCCTTTCTCCCTCTGGTCATCCTATGGTTTGTAGAATTCTATCGATGTATTGTTGATCTATTTGTTATATTTCAGTGAAGAAATGAGTCATCCTGTCGGACGTATTGTTGATCTATTTGTTATATTTCAGTGAAGTAATGAGTCATCCTGTGGTTGTATTTAGAACTAAAGAAAATGTGGGTAGAATCATATCTGTTCTTAAGAAAGAAACACATCATGGTTTTCCTGTTGTTGAAGATTACGACCCAGAGGATTCAGTAGGTTATATTATATTTGACCATAAAGTCCCTGGGCTTTTCATGATCTCTTCCAGGGTTCATTCCTTATGTTTTCTGTTGGAAGTTTGTCTTATTTTTTCAGCCTAGTTTGTCCCGCCAGCAATTGTCCTGTTGGTAGTTGTCCTGCTAGTTGTTGTTCTGCCAGCAATTAGCAGCCGTTCTAGCAGTTGTCCTGTTAGCAGTTGTTCCGCCCACAATTGTCCAGTTGGCAAATGTACCACCACAATAGTCCTGTTGGCAGTTGTCCTGCTCCCATTTAAATGAAATATAGTGCCACTGAGGACGTTAATGCGCTTGTGGGCCACTCTGGAATGAAGTGCTCTGAAGATTAATAGTAAATTCCCACCTAATTATGTGCCTTGTCATATTAATTGTCAGTCACAAATTCAGGATTTGTCAGGCCTGTACAATCAATTGGCTTTGTGATAATTGTGTGAATGGTGCCATTCTTGTTTGTTACATAAAAAATACAATTATTACAAGAAGAATTTATTTAATTTTTTTTTCCAGTTCCGACAACAGTTTTCGTTTGGTACATTCCATGGTATTATTCTTAGAGAACAACTTATAACATTATTAAAATTAAAGGTAAGCTAGAAAACAATCCATAACATTACTGAAAGTGAAGGTAAGCAATTCTTACAGAACAATTTATAACATTACTAGAACTAGAGCAATTAATCTCATTACTAGAACAACTAATAACATTACTAAAGGTAAGCAATTCATAGCATTACTGAAATGAGAGGTAAGCTATTCTTACAGAACAATTAATAACATTACATTAGCAACTACTAAAAACTTTACTTAAATGAAAGGTAAGTTATTCCTAGAGAACACTTAAAGAAAGTTAGTTTCCTGTGTTCAAATTGTGTGATTTGATGTTATATCTTTTTCAGACAAGTCTTTTGTACATTGACACCCCGCAGTGTTCCCCAAAACAACTAACCAAGTGATCAAGAAATAACAACTGCTCCCTCAGTCAGGCTAGCACACAATAAGGTGCCAGGCCAGTTAGCTGTGATACCCTGACATTTTTGCCCAGTGCTTACCCCATTCATGTTTTTCGGTAATCGAGTAGTTTTCTAGTAAAGCTTAGCTTATGTTGCCCTATGATGCGGTAAGACTGACGCCGACTCGAAATCGGCTACTGGTTTACAACCTACGCGCTCTTATAGCTGGTGTAAGTCAGATGCCAAACATATGCCGTCCAGCTGTCGACATTAGTGCACCTACGACTGACTTGAGTCAGCACCTCGCTGACGTAGCCAACAGGATTTGGTTATTTAGTCACGTGGTACCCAGGGGGCGGCAACAACCATGGAATGAGGTATCAGTCTTGTGGTCATTTGTGGCTCCGATTCTTCATATGGCACCGGGCAACATGAGCATGCTTACGACTGATGCGTCCAGTCAGTCGCGGATAATTTCTGTCGTAGTGACATAAATGGTCAGTTGCTGTTAGTTGCCGTCAGTTTTATGGAGTCGTAGGCGACATAAGCTAGGCTTAAGAATAGGTGCCTCTACTTTCCATATATGTACCAAATTTGCCTTACTGTTATTGGAAATAACTTCTCAGGACAATGTGTCTTTAATAACATTACTAGCCTTACTGTTGTTTATTTTAATTTTTGAAATTTCCGTTTCAGGTTTTTGAAGAAAATCCCAATATACATGAAATACTGAGAAATATGAAAGCATCTGATTTTAGGGATACGTACCCTCGTTTTCCTCCTATACAGCAGATTAGTATAACACCTAGTGAACGGAAGATGACAATCGATTTAAAACCATTTTTAAACCAAGCACCATTCACAGTATCAGACGTAAGTATATCCAACTTCCAGATTTCAATTTAAGTCACTGATGATCAGTTGAGGGATTTTGAATTCCTTATAACTGTCAGACCGGGGAGGGGGTAGGGTCGTCTTATTGCGCTGTTACAGTGACGGAAAAGGATATCAAAGCGCGTCACTATCGCCATAAGCGTGGTGAAAACGTCAGATATTGTGCTGTGGTCTCCATGGTAGCCAATGATCGCTGAGTCATGGCGTTTGTTTTGAGCGTGTTCAAAACAAACCCCAAGATTCTGCGATTTGACCTGGAAAGCTGTGATAACTTGACCTTTTGTAATTTTAAGAAACATTTTCTCACGTTGTCTTTACGGCTTCTAGATCCGCTACTGATGTTAGTCTCAGAATGTATGCAGTTTTGTGTTGGTGAGATGTGAAACCCCATTCTGTTCTATTTGTGATTGATACCTGCTACACATTTATAATATCATGAAGGATGTTAATATTTTTTATTTCAGAATGCCTCGTTACCAAGGATATTTCATTTATTCCGAGCTCTAGGTTTACGACACGTGGTGGTCATCGATAAAAAACATCAGGTAGATATAAAAAAAACAACATTACAGTCAATAAATCTATATTCCATTCACAGTTGACAAATCTATATTCCATCGAAAAAAACTCATCACAGTTGAAAAATCTATATTCCATCCTCAGAAACATTTCTGTTGACAATTCTATATTCCATCCACAAAAACAGCACGGTCGACAATTCTATATTCCATCCTCAAAAACATTGCCATTGAAAAATCTATATTCCTTACTCAAAAACATTGCCATTGACATAATCTATTTTCCATCCTCAAAAACATTGCTGTTGACAATTCTATATTCTATCCTCAAAAACATCACAGTTATGACAAATCTATATTCCATTCACAAAAACTGCATGGTCGACAATTCCATCCACAAAAACAACATAGTCGACAATTCTATATTTCATCCTCAAAAACGTAGCAGTTGACAAATTTATATTACATTCTCAAAAACATTGCTGTTGACAAATCTATATACCATTCACAAAACATCAGTTGACAATTAAGAAAGAAAAAAAATGTCAACATGGATTAAAAAGATTAGAACAGTAGGAAGTTAAACCCCATTTCATGGTTAAAAAATCTATATTCAATCCACAAAACATTACAGTTATGACAAATCTATATTCCATCCACAAAACTTTACAGTTATGACAAATCTATATTCAATCCACAAAACATTACAGTTATGACAATTCTATATTCAATCCACAAAACATTACAGTTATGACAAATCTATATTCCATCCACAAAACTTTACAGTTATGACAAATCTATATTCCATCCACAAAACATTACAGTTATGACAAATCTATATTCCATCCACAAAACTTTACAGTTATGACAAATCTATATTCCATTCACAAAACTTTACAGTTATGACAAATCTATATTCCATTCACAAAACATCTATTCACAATCAAGAAAGAAAAACAAATATCTGTATGGATTAAAAGCCCATTTCATTCCATTTATATATTTTTCTAGGTTATTGGTATGGTTACAAGAAAAGATTTAGCCCGATATAAAATCTGGAGACATCATGGACAGATCAGTATGGAAGAACTACAAATATCTCATAGTTAATGTTTTTGGTAGTCTCAATTATTTTATATTGTACATGTATTTTATTCTCCGTTTAATGCCCGGACGGACAAATTAAGTGTGGTCTAGTCATTCGACAATGAGACGGAAATCAAGGTAAGCTTGTGCAACTTTGGTGTGCAGAAGAGAACCTTGATTCTTTCAATTGTCATGTGTAAAGTGCTAAGTAGGAGAATTTTACCGATACAGCTGCATTTCAATATACTCTATAGGTGAGTCTTGATGTTTACAGGTTGGATTGATAGTATGTCTGGGCAAAATTCTCTTCCATAGCACTTTATATATGACCTCGGAAAATAGGGGTTTAACGTCCACGCCACACAAAAAAAGGTCATTTCGGGACTAAGATATGATTCAAATGTATTAAAATAATTTGTTTGTGTGTAGGGGTGTTAAACAGTGGGAGGAAACCAGATGATCCGGAGAAGACCCATGTGATTAGACATGTGACCCTATTTATTGTCACGTACAAGGAAGGAATTGAAACCACACCACTTGAGTCAAAGACAGACCTTATGGTTTCATACTGTAATCCACTAGACCACCAATTTTCCTCACGACAACAGACCTCGCCAAGCGGCATAAAAATAGAAATCTCCAATCTCCGTTCACTGTAAAATTGATACCATTGCCTAATGAACAACAATCTTATTAAAATATAGATCTATATTTCGTTTCGTTTTTTTATACTTTCGATGGCCTACACTCATGTAGGGTTAGGGTAGTGAAGATAAGTAAAAACGAAATTTTGAACTATAAAAAACGAAACGAAATTGGATCTGTGTTTTAATAGATTGAATGAACAAAAATGTATTATGAAACGGATATAAGTTGTCAATTTTATATAGATAATGTTTATTAGTTAGTTTAAAATGTTAGTTGTCAGGCTGTAGTCATTAAGTAGGTATTATATCACTATGGTGTTAAAATCGTGACTATTCAGTGATATACATCACTAATCACACCACAGAACAATTCTCTCAAACACAATAAATTAACATTTAAAGCCCCAATAACACTCTTGTCCCAATCTTCATTCTGGTCAACAAATCGTATTATTTTAGAATATTCCAATTAAATGATGATATAAATTTCATCTTAACACACCTATTTTAAAAAATTGGAAAAATTCAACCAATTGATTTGAAAAGTCTAACGTCAACCTTTTCAAATGTGACTTGGATTTTAAAATATTTTCGAACCATCTGGACAAGTAAAATAGGATGTAATGGATAGTTACACAACAGGTAGGACTCTTAAACATCTAGTACTTTATTAGAATAAGGGTATTATTTATTTTCTGGAGCTACCAAGCCAGCAAGAGTGTTATTGTCCCTTTAAATTAAGCGTGTTTAGAGTCATTGATTGATAAACATCACTTAACACACAACACATATCAATTCTATCAAACACAATTACATTTGATAAAATAGGATATACCAAACTTAGTCCACTTGAGAGAAGACATTAAGCTAGTTGACCAACATTTTAAGTCCTAAATCAATGTTTTTAGTGGAAACTCCTAATAAACTTCAAGAACTATTTATTCTACTTCCATTTGATAGGACTGAATATGTTTATTTAGTCTTTTTGTGTGCTCCAGATGGGAAACGGAGTAGAAGCACATTACAAAACAATACACTAAGTTTTTGATATTGTAGATTACAAACTAGACAACAAAAGTTTACAAACTAGACAATGACAGATTGCAAACTGGACAATGACAAACTAGACAATAACAGATTACAAACAAGACAGATTACAAACTAGACAGATTACAAACTAGACAGATTAGAAACTTGACAACAGGTTACAAACTGGACAATAACAGATTACAAATGTGATAATATAATACAAATTTAATGATAAACTTGACAATAACAGATTACCAACTTAACCATAACAGATTACAATCTTAACAATAGTTGAGCCGATTGCAAACTCAGGACAAAGTATTCACTTCTCATTGAGATAAATGTGTTAAATTTTTATTTTTTTATAAATTTTGTAGCAAAACTAATACTTATTATGTGCCATAAAAGATTTTTTGTTTTTTTTTGTTTATGAAATTTGTAAAAAGGGAAAAAAGGGAGTCTACTTTTATTGATGGAGAAAATTAATCATGTGTAAGTTATTATGAGATTAGCTCAAATTCATTTTGGATAAAATTAATTCTGTGTTTTTAATATACCGTGTGTAATGCCACAGAGTTATCGGTCTTTATTTTATTTGCCCTATAAATTTATGACTATGATTACATTAAAGATGCATTTTGTAAGATCTAGACTGTCAACAGAAAATTAATTTATTTAAATTTTTAGTCTAATTACTTTATTTGATTTTTTAGTCTACCGGTAATTACTTTATTTGAATTTTTAGTCTCATACTTTATTTAAATTTTCAGTCAAATTATTTTATTCTGAGTGAAGGTATGAGTGTTAGAAAGTTGTCAGTAGTCTTGATTTTCTAGTATCATTGCTATAATAATATCTATTTTACATTAAATTGTGTTTTAATCCATTCAAAATCACAGCCATCCAATGTTCTGGAGAGTTGATTATGTGCTTGCCATGTGAATAAATGCCTAATTAATAGGTAATATAAGATTAGAAGCCAATACAATGTCCTGCAATAGGCAGATTTAACATACGGAAGTCCTTGATGTGCACGTAAAAGAACCCTTGACAGTTGAATACAGCTGTCCAGGCAAACTTTTCCTCATGACTGTCTGTCTTTATTAGCCCAGTTGGTGCAAAAAAGTAGAACACTATACCCCATTTTATTACATTTCAAATGACTTATAGGTATTTACATTATCATTCATGGTCAGTTTCCTCACATTTAGATCCTGTTCAAAATGTGGACATTAAGTTGACATTATGTTTACCTGCAGGGCCCTCACATAGAGGAAGGGTGAAGGGGTGGGTGCATGCCCTTGGGCGATACTTCGTACCTCATTGGCAGCTGAAATAACAAATCACCCACCTATGCCTCCTCTAATAAACTTGTTTAAATCACATTTCAGCAAACAGAGAGGGAAGAATTATGATTTTTCCAAAATATAGTACTTGTATAGGCTTTTTTAGATTAAAAGTGGAAAAAAAAAACATAAAAATTTTAAAAAATAAGTTGATTTAATAAATAATTATTTAGATAAAATGTTATAAGTAGGAATAAAAAATATGACTTAGTGCAAGTACTGAACAAAACAGTATGCCCTCAGACGCCACCTAGACTTGTGAGGGCCCTGTTTCTTACCTGTGGTGTATTTTTCTACTGTTTGTTTGTGTTTTGTACAATATTAACTGTTGGGTTATATTGTCAAAAAATATGCAATTTAATTAAAATTTTTTATGATAATGTACTATGTAATGATAATGAACTATGTAATGGTATTATAATATGTTATGATAATGCATTATAATATGTAATGATAATGAATTATATGTAATGATAATGTATTATAATATGCATTGATACATTATATGTAATGAAATGTATTATTATATGTAATGATAATGCATTAAATATGTAATGATAATGTATTATAATATTTAATGATAATGAATTATATGCAATGATAATGTATTATAATACCAATGATAATGTATTATATAATACACAATGATAATGTATTATAATACACAATGATAATGCATTATATGTAATGATAATGTATTATTATATGTAATGACAATGTATTATTGTATGTAATGATAATGTATTATAATATGGAATGATAATGCATTATAATATGCAATGATAATTCTTATCATATGGAAAGATAAGGTAATATGCAAAACCAACCCTTATTTGTATTAGACACTGAATAATTTGCTAACGGGACGCAACTCCTATTGACTCAAATTAAAATGACTTCTTGCAAGACTTACTCAAAAATAGAATTCAAGCAGATCTAGTAGGAACAGAATGATTGTATATTTGTAACTTACATGTCATTTGTTACTCAGAGAGCATCCATGATATCCTCAGTGGCCTTGTTCTGTTCTACTCCACTGGGAATATCCAGGATGTTCACAAAGCACGGCATTTGTTATTCAGAAAGTATCCAGGATATCCCTAGTAGCCTTGTTCCGCTGTACTCCACTGGGGATACCCAGGATGTTCACAAAGCCACATAATTTTTTTTTTATTTGTACAGAAAATGATTTTTCAAGGCGTTAATATTTTTGTTAATTAATAAAGGATATGTAAGAAATCTTTATAATATAGGTGATTTTTTCCTAGTTCAGACAGGTCCTTCTGTAATTGAAACCTATCTGTGGGAAGTAACGATGGCTGGATCAATAAGCCTATGATCATGGTTCCATTCTGGTGTTGGCAGAGAAAGTTCTCCCGGGATTTTCTGGCGTGGTTTCCCAGTTTTCATTGGTGCAGGACAGTGGATCCACAAAGGCAAGATACAGTCTCGTCGCCCCAAGGAGAACAGTCAGGACACAACGTCTATTCCAATGGCATGAATAAGGTCCCATTTAAATGTTTGCGCTCATGTAAAAGATCCTTTGACCGCGGAATTCGAAATAAGTGTAGCGTGATTGTCCTTGCAAAGTACCCCATCCCTCCCCTCAATAGCATACTCTTTGTCAGTGATAGAGAGATATAAATGGGATTTAAAGTTCACTCCACGTAATTTGAATAAAATTTTCAACGTATTATTCGCTATGCATTATCTCTTTTTTGAACCATTATAGTAAAGATTGTCAGCTCCTTATCTAATGTTTCCAGACAGGGAGAGAGAGAGAAAAAGGGGGTTTAACGTCCACGCAACACAAGCTAGGTCATTTCGGGACTAACATGGTTTAATTTTATTTCAATAATTCGCTTGCGCGTAGGAGTCTTTAGCAGTGGGAGGAAACCGGAGTGCCCAGAGGAAGCCCATAAGGTTGAGAAGGCGCCCCTATATCCATGCCATATACGCTCACACCAGGGCTCGAAACCACAGCCGCAAGCCAGAGGTGACTGGCCAGCTAGAGGTCGCAGCGCGGCACTTTAGACCACTAGGCAATCTCAACCCCTCCTAATTCACAGATAGAAGTAACGAGGTTATTGTTTTAATAAGTTTATTAATTATAAGTGTGGAAGTTATATAGTACACAATAAAATATAACAATATCACGTGATCACATACAAACAAACAAAGATATAGATATAGGCGCAAAAAAAAAAAAAATATTAAATAATTCAAACTATTTTAATCGCCCAAAGTTTATATCGTCCAAATTTTTAATAAATAATAATATACTCCATCACGAACAATTTGATTAAAACACAGGAATGAAACGGGTTTTAACGTCCTACTATTCTGCTCCTAACCTGGGCTAATGTAAGACGGGCATACGCCATACAGTGTGCTATGAGGGAATTTGGCCTGGGGAGTGGCGCTATAGCCCACTTGTATTCCAAATTCCAACTGCCAGAGGATCGTTTACGTGCACGCGATTGTGCAAACGGGACCTCGGTATTTCGTCCCATGCGAACGAATAGACAGCTGTCCTTGTCCTTCGCCCTGCATCACTGACAAGGGGAAACAGCCGGAGATTAAAACACAGATCCCAATTGGTTTCGTTTTTTAATTTTCAAAATTTTACTTGCCCAAGTATAAAAGAACGAAACGAAATAGCAGGCGCGGATGTCCCCCCCCCCCCCCAACTTAAAAAAAAAATAATGCCTTGCATCAATGAAATTACATCACAAAGTGATCCTACATCAGTATAAAAATGATTTATCTGTTTAAAAAGCTCAATTTGTATGCATGCCTATGTAATTTAGAGACGATGATGGCAGATTTCCGTAACAGAAACCTGGCAAACCCCCTGCTGCAAAAATTCCTGGATCCGCCTGTGGTTTAATCAGATTGTCGCGCTAAAGTATTGACCGAGAAGCACCGACAATCAGAAAGATAGATGGGGTTTAACGTCTGCTTAAAACAGGTTATTTCAGGAGTAATGTGTATTTCCCCGCTTCCATGACTAAAGTATTCGCGGAGATGCACCGAAAATCAAAATAGTTGGCCAATTTGAGATAAAGATATGGCACATCTTTGTTCCAACGCTTTGATTTAGGGAAGCCATTAGACGCGGAGAAAACACCCAAGAGGTTGGCCATGACCCTTGTTGAAATCTAGATCAGAAAGCAAGATGACGTAAAAGAGCCCTTGACAGTTGGAATTAGCCGTAGCGCAGCGGTCAAAGCAAAACTTCCCTCATAGCAGATTGTATGTCGCCTTTGGGTCTTTATGGGCCCGGTTTGTGCAGAAATGTTGGACGTTAAAACTTAAATCGACTTAAATTTGATTTCGGTATATCTCGACCAAAATCTTTATTAAATAAGTTTAATAGTTCGCATAGTATGTTATACATAGAATATAGAAAATAACGGAAGACTTACAGGATGTTTTCAATGCATATTTTGATTTCAAATTCAACAAAGATAAGTTGCCAGGCACAGCAGCCAAATCGTCCGTTCTTTCGACGAGGGTTGTTGCATATTTATTCTTTTGTACGCAATGGGGGTATTTACAAGACACTGATTTCAATTTCATAGAGATCAAATGATAACGCATATAAATTTAATACACATCTGATGATAACTTTATTCGTTAGAATGTACGCAAGGTTCTACAAAGTGAAACAAGGACCATAACTCTAGAAGTAATTAACGGACATTGTTGAGATAAAATAAGATTCTTCGACCCACTAATGTAAACATACATAAATTTCAAAAAGACCAGACAATACATGTAGTCCTCACAAGAAATTGTGGACGACGGACAGACGGGGCGACGGCAATGTACGGCCACATTTCCATGTGGGCGTATATAAATCTATATTTCAGTTTACAACCGGAAATTCTGCAATCCAGCCTTAATAACAGAAGAGCAACAGGAAAAAAATCACCTATTGCAAAACTGCAACAAATTGGTATATAATAAATATGATACTATAATTCCTCGGTGTAACTTTTGGGGTGCGTTAAAGATACATTATGTAAGATTTAGATACAAAGCTGACCGTTCTTCCTATCATAGTTCAAAAATATATAGGGCCTAATGATGTACATTTCATTCCAATCAGGCTACTTTATTCTGGGCGAAGTTATGGCTGTGGGAAGACGTCCCGCAGATCGCTTATTATCGTAGCAACGGTACTTGACAACTCAGATTAAGTCTCGATTATCCATTTTGTCTTTAAATATTAATCTCGGGGGAATTCAAATCCATTTATATGTTAGTTATATCCGAAGTTCTAGAGAGTTGATTTTAGGCTTGTCACGTAAATAAATAGTTTATATGACATTTGAAATCAAACCAAAGGCCTGCAATAGGCAGATGTAGCACTTACATAATGCAACTTTAACGTAACCACACTATTTCATAAATATACATTTATACATCCAAGCGTTTTAAAGTGGATGGGAGATGAAGTATGTGGGTGGCAATTTTGGAAAAGTACACTTCCTATGCTCTCGCGAAGCGAAGGCAAAACTTTTTGTGAGTAACTGATGTTATTTCCCCCACCCTCGACATTTCTAACTCACCGGAAATGCCCTTTGCCTGTCTCATTCATAGTTCACTCGGCTAATCTCGACAGATTCCGTAAACTACGTCAACTACATCTAGTCTCGGATGTATGACAGTAAGTGATATGTACCTACGCCCATACATTTGCGATGCGGCTACCGGTTTTCTTTAACAGGAAAACTTGACGCTATTACACAAATTGGGAACCTATTCATACAGCCGAGTTTAGATTCCCGAAATCTTACGAGGTTTGCCGAGTGATTCATAGTTACCTATTTTATCATGTTTGAAAGTTTCTAGCTTTTACGTTTTACATAGGGAGGCAAACTGATCCCGCAGTGAATATTCGCTTGACCACTGCAATCACTGATAAGCATGACATTGACGAGGCTTAATGAGTACGGCATATTAACTTTTTTACTCTGACAAATTAAATTCTCAAACATTTTTTGAGGTAAAAGAAAAATAAATAAAGACGTTTGACGTATTTGTAGCTAAAAAATATTTCCTATTTAGTATAAATGAGTATTAACATGAGTAAAATGCATCATTTTGCCCGAAGCAGTTAGGTGTGAAGTAAACATTGCACGATCCGTTGAGCCAATGACTACCGCCACGTGCAGTCAACGCACGTGTTGTGGACAGTCATCTGTAATTCGTAAGTAATTCTTTGTGAAACAGATTGATAGGGAGGATGAACCTGCACATGGAAGGTGCAAGCTAATTAAAACATAGACCCTATTTCGTTTCGTGTTTTAAAGTTAAAAATTTCATTTTAGTTATCTTCACTAGGAGAACGCTAGATCGGAGACGGTCCTACGCAAATTGTGACGTCATATGTGATTTGTGGGTTAGGGTAAGGGTTAGGCTTGATCATGGGTTAGGGTTAGGGCTAGCCCTGTTTATATCTCGGGACTCTGACCAAATCTACAGGTCCTAGCCCTTACCCTAACCCTAACCCACAATCTATATATGACGTCATATGTGCTAAAATGCGTAGGACCGTCGCCGATCTAGCGTTCTCCTCTTCACTACCATCGAATGTATAATAAAACGAAACGAAATATAGATCTTTATTTTAATCAGATTGTGGAAGATGTAGAGGGAGAAGGAGAGGAAGAGCGAGAGAGAGATAAATTGGGTCTAGTATTGTGAGAGAGAGAGAGAGAGAGAGAGAGAGAGAGAGAGAGAGAGAGAGAGAGGGGGAGAGGGGTTTATCATCCACTCGACACAAACTAGGTCATTTCGAGACTAACATATGGTTTAATTTTATTTCAATAATTTGCTTGCGCGTAAGGGTCTTTAGCAGTGGGAGGAAACCGTAGAAAACCCACGAGGTTGTGTGTGGAAGATGGGGTTTACTTAAAATCACGAAAAGGTAAATAGTGCGGTTCTAAATTTGAAACAATATGGATTGTAAACTAGATCAAAAAAAAAAAAAAATTCTCACAACATGGATGGACAAAAAATATTGACAAAAAATATCTCATAAATAAACAGATTATGGAAGGTGGGGTTTACCTAAAATCACAAAAGATAAATAGTCGGGTTCTAATTTTGAAACAATATGGATTGAAAACTAGGGGAAAAAAACTCCTATATCACAACAACATCTCATAAATAAACAATCGGTTGACTTTGTGTATATATATCTGAACAGCTCGAACAGAATTCCAAGCTGACGCGGACAATCTGTTCTGCTATATGACGTTGATGACCAGTGTATAACCGAATACAAGTCTATTATTAAATAAACTAACTTCTAGTCATGCGCAGAATAAAACTAATTAAACTTAATTTACAGATTCATTCAAGCATATCTTTAATGATTTCTAAAACTTTTGAAATGTGTGATTTATTCATAAAAGTATTCGATCCCATAGTGTAGACCTACGTTTGACTGATAATTATTACCGGGCAGTCGAATTCAAGGCCGTATTATTGCATGGAGTACACTGTGTCCTTATTTTTTTTAGGGGCTCCGATTCAATTTGTTATGAAAAACAGGTGGCGTTGATGTTGATCGAACCCTCCAATTGCATGCAAAATGAAAGCTGATCTGAGTGTTGATTTGAACCAACGTTTTAGCCAATAAAATGAACTAGCTTCCAGTTGCAATAGTTAAAGTTCTTTAAATGAGACCTTCATGTGCACTACGTCAGGCATTTTGAGATTAACGCATGTTATGGTTACGTATTTGCGAGGACAGCAAATTGATTATGTATGCGCGGGATGTCAGTATGATGACGAATGTTCTGGTATGCTTGTAATTTAATCGGTACGGACACTTCATGCAAGATGGTACAGAAAGTATTAGCATCCATTTTGTATATGCACAATACAAGTCTAAATACAATTTGCCTAATAAAGTTTTAAATACAATTTGCCCAATACAATTTTAAATGTAATTTGCGCAATACAATTTTACATACAATTTGCTCAATACAATTTGGGCAATACAGTTTTAAATATAATTTGCGCAATAAAGTTTTAAATGTAATTTGCCCAATACAATTTTAAATGTAATTAGCGCAATACAGTTTCAAATGTAATTTGCGCAATACAGTTTTAAATATAATTTGCACAATACACTTTTAAATGTAAAATGCACAAAAAGGTTTTAAATGTAATGTCCTCAGTACGATATATTATATGTACAAAGCAATTCACTAGCCGTATCTCCCAACTAGCTTAAAATTATCTTATCACATTTTAAAGCTATATAGCCTATAATATAATTATAGAATAATATATACACACCTCGAGTTGATTATATATACAATATAATAAATATAATAATCATTTTACATACATTTAGACGTCACGTTCAAACATTCCTAACGTTCAATCCAAAACAACAAGTTCACTGATTTCCAATGGATACTAATTCACGAAAACGTTTAATAATTCAGTTATCGGTGATTGGCAGTTTATTTCTTAGGTCCCAGCCATTGAAACCTTATAAAATATTAAGTTTCCTTGGAACTGTTACAGGTTTGATAAATAAAGTTTGTCATGACGTAGGCTACTAGATAACCAGATCTTACTTACGTCATGATAAAGTTTGCCATGAAGTAAATTGGATAACCGAGTCTAACTGACGTCAGAATTGTTCTAACGTCACGACGTAAGCCGGAACGAAAGGGGTGACGTAGGAACAATGATGACCTATTATAAATAAGCTATCCAGTCTAGTTACGGCCCTTAGCATTATCTATAAACAGCCCAATTATTATTTGACAGTCAAAGACATTATAGGCCTTTAAGCGCAACCACTAGGCCTACAATGTTTTTAGGAATTAAGTATGTGGTGGTAGGCTACTGTTCCGATTATGGCGACCAGAAATTTAGATAATATCATCAGGTAAAATATAAAGATAAAGAAATGCTAACCTGTTGAATGAAGTGAGAAAATGATGGTGTCTGTTATGGACATGATTAACTCACGTGTGTACAAATGTGATGAGGAGCTCACGTGAGAAATAGGAGCGTCCCTCACGTGGAGATAACGAAAAAGACATGTTTTCTTTAGAGTGATAACAGAAAAAAGCTTATACAATACTGGAATGGATATTTAAGATGAAATAAATAACTATGGTGTGTTAAATCCAGATGACCTTTGTTTTTAGTTTTTGAAAAAGAAATACGAAGTTCCTCATTTCCTATGTGATTAGAACTACCCGCGGAAGTCGGGTTCCTGTTCTTTCATAGACCGGATATAGAGTTTATCTATTTACATAAAGCACGCATGCGCTTCTGTCGCCTACCGATGTTTATCCAGACAGTATTTATTCTTTATTTTGTTCTAATGTTGATCTATTACACTGACAAATTGGGTAATAAAATGGCGACCATTGCCACAGTAGGCAAGTACAAAATCTCTCGATAGATCGTTTTGGTCAGTCCGTAGGGTGAGTTCATTTCTAGGCGGAAAATTTGGTAATTCTAAGTTAGGGGTTAATTTCGATTAGTACCATCATAACCTTCAACAATATCCCCTAACCCTTATGGGTGTCAGTTACCGATCTCCCAAATCAACCAGGAAATGGACTCTTCCACCGAACTTTCACCCTATTTCAAAAGCGTTTTCTTTTCTTTGGGTTCAAGTATCTGCAAACATTTCCATCTTAAAACAAACCAAGAGAGGTCATCGTTTTTATTTCTTAGTAACACTTCCGACACTTTTTGCTTTTGTGACTCGATTTACATCCTTTGCAGGTTTGGCACGTAATTTAACCCCTGAAGAGGTCATGGTTGAGGTTGAGGTCGCGGTCGTTACCATGGTAACCTTTTTTGGTTTAGACGAGGTAGCAGCGCCGTTCTTCTCGGGAACAAACGCTTTGTTTTCTTCATTAACTGGGGTAGAAGATGGCGTTTTCTGTTGCGTCTCCTGGCTCTCATCAATCCTCGACTTCTTCAGAGTGGCAAATAAATCTTTAAATATTGCCTTATAAGGCGGTGGTTGACCTGGTTCCTGGCCATAATCTTTGTTCAACGTCAGATTTATAAGTGTTTGAACCTCCTTGTGAGAAACAGACGACAATTTTCTACATTTTTCTTCCACTGCGTCAAATTCTCCCGACAACCGTTTAGCACGACCCTGTATTACATCCTCGTATTTGGAGAATAATGTCTTATACTGGGTTTCAAGTTCATTCAGAATAGACAGACTGGCATCCTCATCCGTATCCTTGGTAACAATTTCTTCAGCGTCTGACGCAACCACATTCACCGATTCCATACTACCGTACAGACTACCGCCGCTTTCTAACTTCACCGCTTTCCCTGCACTACGGAGTTTGAGATCATCGTGTTCCAGGTCATCCAATATTTCAGTATCGTCTGGGCGTTCACAGAATCGACAGGAAATTTTGTCTGGTCCCAGGGCTTTTTTGATCTCCTGCCGTAGGTTCTCCTCTTGCATATCTGTGTTCAATTTCTCCAGCTTGTCTTCCAGAGATCGGGTTTTGTCTTCTAATGTTTGATTTTCGTGCATGGCCAGCGCGAGCTCTACTTCTAAATCTTCCGTTTGACGACGTTCTATCATTTGATTGGTCTTCAGCTTGTGCACTTGATCTTGTAGCCTTTTGATCTCTTTTTCATACGGATTAAGCGGAAGGTTTTTAAACTGGTCGTTATAAGTCCATCGTAAATTTTCTATGTAATAATTGTTCGGTTTATCGTTCGTATCATTGAGACTAGCGAGACTTGTTGCGCGTCGCTTGTCCTGTTTTTGTACGGCCATCTCCTTGGCTTTTAGATCCTCGATTTTATGGTTCAAATCTTCCACCTTTTGATCCAGTGATTCTACAGTCAGACTCAACCTAAAATAGAACATGATGTAGTAACATTATTCACATTTCAAGGGATAAAGAGAAATAAAGAAAGAGAGAGAGAGAGAGAGAGAGAGAGTTAACGTCCACACGTCACAAACTATAGGTTATTTTGGGACTAACACATAATTCAATTTTATTTCAATAATTCGCATGGAAGGAATCTTTGGGACCGGGTGAAAAATCACGAGGTTGGACGAGCTCTCCTACTCCTCGTCACGTACAACCGGGGAATCGAACCACGCCAGTTGACACAATTTTTTGTTACAACGCGCATGGGCTAACCGTTGCCCCCCCCCCCCCCCCCCCCGTGGTACACCCAACCGAGAGACATAAAGACAGGCATACGCCATGCAGTGTACTATGAGGCAAATATTTCCCAGACAGCGGCACTACTTCGAATTCCAATTGTCAAGGTTCTATTTCGTCTCATCCAAACGACTACCTCTTTAACCCTTGCCAAGTTCGCCATCCCACCTACTGACAATGGGTAACCAAACCTTGAAATCGGGAACACGGGACCTCCAGGTTAGCAAGCTCAGCGTCTTACTCACAGATCCATCGTAGCCCTTGAGGTATACTATAGACGGTAACCCTTGCCAGGCCCGCCGTCCCGCTTACTGACAACAGGTAACCAAGACTAGAAATCTAGAACGCGGCACTGAACCATCATAGCTCCCTAGGGACACGGAAGGAGGGGTAGGGTTTTACTGCTACCAAACACAAACTTGTAAAACCCCTCTCATGTACAACCACACTGTCCCCTATTTTACCTGTTAATTGTTTGTTTATCGGCTTTTATATCTAACATCAATCTTTGATTGGTTTTCTCCAGTTCCTGATTCAATCTATCTAGATCCTCATTTAACTTATTCCTCGACTCACTCGTACTACGTAACGACTCTACCTGGTTACGTAGATGCTGAAAAATAAAACAAAAAAACCCTACAGATTGCCAGGCAACGAAATATACACCCACAGAAGCTAAATCGTCCACGCCGTCCACAAGGGTTGTCAATGTGGGCGTATAGGAATTTAAAACAAATTGTTCTATACACTGTGTATGTTTCGATGGGGGATGTGTCATATATGGTATTTTTTATATTCTTTGGTTACCCGTGTAGTGATTTTTTTTCTGAAATGTGACTTTTTCGTCTAATTTACTTCGATTTCTAATCGTCAAATAAAATGTAACGTCCCACTGATGGCCCTAACCGCCAAGCGACCTTTTTCGTTTTTGTCGTACCATTCGAAGAATTTGGCATGCTTTCCTTGTCTGTCTCGCTGACCTCAAGCTAATAAACCATAAGGTTACTGGATCGATGGATTATTTGACATTATGTCTGATGGACCTACATACTATTGATTGACTTTCACCGACTTTTCTGATGAAGCTGTACTAATGGAGACGGGCATCATATACACCGTGCTGTGAAATATTGCCCGATATCTTTTTTTTGAATTCTCACCATCAAGGGTTCTTTCACGTGCACGTCATTCTCTAAACGGGACCTCGGTTGTTCGTCCAATCAGAACGAATAGACACTCTGCTTGCCATGCCCCCGTCCGTAAGCACTGACAGGAAGGGGGTTAAAGCATACCAGAAAATCCTGAGGAACTTACTCGGCAACCACCGGGAGCGAACCCCAGACACCATGGTCAACCATCGTGGCTCCAATTATTGACCTATGACCCTTCCAACCCATAACCCAATCGAACCCGTAGCTAAGCCCCCCCCCCCCCAATCCAATTATCCCCCACCTCGCAAATATTTCGCAAACAATAATGTTTTTTTTAGGGGTGTTCCTAGCCGGCCACATCCTCTCCCCCCTCTCCCCACCCAATAAAGAATTCTGTAGACGCCCCCCCCCCCCGCAATTTTATGAGCTGGCTACGGGTACGGAACCAATGGACGTTGGGACCAATAGATAAAGACTATACCTGTAACTCCTGGGCCTGATCATTGTTTATCTGTGTTAATGACGTCACACTTCCTTCTAATTCACGATTTCTACCCAGTAGAGCTTTACCCAATTCAGCTGCTAATTTCAAATCTGAAAATATACAAACGGATATCAATACAAGAGTTGTTATCAACACAGAATAAATAAAATGGGGTTCAACGTCCTACACCAACCCTGGGTTAAAGAAGATTGTTTAATAGTGCAATGCTGTGTACTCAGCCATGGTCGGGGTTAAGTGGCCTTGACCATGTGGGGGCCTCCTGCCCCCAACATAACACACGTCAACATAGTCAGTAGTATTCTACACATATTAGAGAGAGAGAAAGAGAGAGAGAGAGAAATGGGGTTTAACGTCCACTCGACACAACTTGGTCATTTAGGGACTAACGACTAACATATGGTTTAATTATATTTCAATAATTCGCTTGCGCGTAGGGGTCTTTAGCAGTGGAAGGAAACCCGAGTGCCCGGAGGAAACCCACGAGGTTGAGAAGGCGCCCCTATCTCCATGCCACATACGCTCACACCAGGGCTCGAAACCACAGCCGAGCACGAAACCAGGTGACCGGCCAGCTAGAGGTCGAAGCGCGGCACTCTAGACCACTAGGCCATCCCAACCCCTCTCCACACATATGAATGTGACTAGACCAAACACAACTTGACGTTGGTCAGTGATAAATAACCTACATACGGAGAGTCATATCCCTGAAGACAGTAACTTTATGACATAGTCCGGGACATCGAAAATCCGATGGAGGGCCTCGAAGGACAACAACTGAATCCAAACTGTCAATGGTTCTTTTACGTGTACGCCAACGTGTACAATGTACCTTTTATATGTTATGTAACAGAAATGGGCATTAAAGAACATTTTGTATTTGGAAGTACATGAAGAATACACCCGTCTTTTTCCAGCCCGGTTGGTGCAGAAAAGTAGGACGTTAAACCCTATTTCATTTCATTTCAGTTTGCATCTGAAACTCGTGATTACAGCAAATACGACATATTGTTATTTATACATCGATGATGTGTTATTTCCCAGAAATAGAAACCCAGGGTTAAGTTGCCCCGGCTAACATCTTTACCACGTTACAGGCGCTATGAATCTCTCTGTGTTGTATTACTGTCGGTTAAGAAATGTCATATTCTTTTAAAAAAAATATTTGTAGAGTCAGAAATATTGCATGTAATCGACAGTTTCACACCGTTGTTGTTTCTTATGGAAGGATATAGTTGCCAATATTATTTCAATGTTCACGATACAAACTGCATATATCAGCAGTTAAAAATACGTATTTCAGTTTTACAATTTGTAATTCCCATTGCTCAACAATACCCCTGACATGTCTAATTAATATTGGCAACGTTATCCACTCAGATTAATACACAGATCCTATTTTGTTTCGTTTTTTTTATAGTTCAAAATTTCGTTTTACGTGTCTTTCCTACACTAGGATCTGGAGGAGTTGTTATCATTGATGTGTTCTGGATGATGTGAGGGGTTAGACAATGAAACGGGCGACGAGTTCTAAGCCCTTTGATCCTCAAAACTGTGGCTAAACCACTAGAAACGTCAACACTGATTGATTAATCAATATCCAACGTCATAGGGTTAAAAGCCGCTCGTTTGACCCTTGACGTGAACTCTCACTATAACTTGTCAGACCTCGTGTAGTGTAGACGGTCGAAATTTTTATTAAAAATAAAATCAAAACCAAATATAAGATGTATTTTAATCAGATTGCAGCGTTATCCTTCCATAGTTTTTATTTTCTAAAGTGGGCTATCTGGCGTCTGCGGCGCTTTCACTGTTAACGTAGATTTGTTTCTTCTTATATTAGAGTCTAACGGTCGATCCATGTCTTGGCGATCAATGTCGGCTTATTTCTGGCCAGAAGGAGGCAGAAACGTCACAGTCTGGGTCAAATTCCCCTTATAAACGTGCTCTTAAAACCTATCGTTTTAGAAAATATTTATTGTAAAGTTTTACTTATTGTTTCTGTTACAATTTACAATTTCAAATAGTTTTAAACGTAAATCTTAAACTTGTATATACATGTATATGTATACACCATTTTTAGTCATCTGTCTCATTTACACATTTTAATAGTAAATATTTTTAAGTTCAATTTGTTTTTGAAAGATGCTTTACTATTTAATAATTTTCATTGTAAATTTATATATTTTAAATGTTAAATTATTTTTTTTTTTTTTTTTTTTTTTTTTGTTTGTTTGTACAGCGGTTTGAGATTTTTTGTTTTAATGTAAATCGATTTATCAAAAATAAATTATTATTATTATAACACACTGATAGAAATATGACCGTCTTTATTTACTCAGTTGGTGAAATACGTAGGACGTTAAACCCCACTTCATTTCATTTCTTTGAGTGTTTGACAAAAGAAGTGAGGCGATTGTATCTCTCTGTGTAACATAAATATACTTGTAATGTTGTTGACCTTCTGGGAGAAATTGTATCACATCTTATCTAAACAATGTCCAGTTTATACGTCATAAACACTTCGTGTTTTAAAGGACAATATTGGTGCCAGTCATTATCACATATGTGATAGAACTGATTAAACACTTTCCAAATATAATATTATCACAGAGATCATCAATACCATAGAGGAGTAATAAAGGATTCACGAATCGGAAGTGACGAACGCCAAAGAAAAACACGAGTTATTCCTCTATATAACTAACTGAAGTGACTAATGATAACAGATACATGGGCGAATATCTGCTCACTAATAATTCCCTCGAAGACCTACAGTTGCTGTGTGGCGCTGTAAGAGAATATCTTACAATTCATGAAAAGAATTGACTGCCACTAGATAAGAGAACAGGAAAGAAAAACAGATTAAAAGTCCGTGCATTACCATGTTTTCATAAGGTAGGGGAGACCGGGACACATTGAACCACCATGGATATATCCTTATAAATAATACTATACAACCCAACACTATACAGATGTGAGATAACTTCTTAGACCCATTTCTCAATCAATAAGCCACATGCTGTCAATTATTTTCTTAGGCAGTGGATTTTTCAAAAAAGCGCTTAAAAGAGAAAAATTTTCCATACATGTTAACTTCTTAGCCTACGAAATTCTTGTACTTAAGTTCATAGATGTCTAATCTATACAATCCAGATAAACCGGCGATTGATCCATATAAGAGGGCATATTGCTTTTTTTTTTAATTTTGATCATGAAATAAAGAGATCTTCTAATAAAAACAATTGATATGAAATGAGTACAAACATGTATGTGAACAAAGCGGTTCAATGTGCCCCGGTCTCCCCTATAGAATGAATAAAAACAAGGGGCTGTACGGAGTATTTCTATTTTTCCCGTGTTCTCTTATCTTATGACACTTAAATTACTTTATTGTATCGTCAGATAAACTCTTGCGGTCCCATATAACAAATTTTGTCTTCGAAGGAATTATTAGTGAGCAGAAATTCGGCCGTTTATCTGTCATCACTCTTAACTTCAGTCATTCACATAGAAAGATAACTCGTGTTTTCCTTTGGCGTTCGTCACTTCCGATTCATGAATCCTTTATTACTCCTCTATGGTAGCGATGATCTCTGTGTTAATATTATATTTGGAAAGTGTTTAATCAGTTCTACCACATATGTGATAATGACTGGCTCCAATATTGTCCTTTAATACCAAATCTGTGCTTAGCTTTAGAGTCAAAATCAGAGTTCCTCAAATAATATTCTGATAACCATAGGCGTACGGGAAAATTTTTGACTTGGGGTGGTGGGGGCGGGGGGCGGTAGTAGTTGATGCCCAAAAAATGTATTTAGGTTCTTAGTATTGTATGTTCGTCGTGGCTTACTGTACTCCAAACAATAGAGGGTCCGAGTCTTAAGATTTTTATTTAATTGCCTAACTATAGACACCCTGAATTTAAATTCGCTGTTAAATTGGACACATTCAAGAACACAATAATTTTTTATACAACTTTTACAAAGTACAATCGTGTGCGGAAATTTTCCAAGCATTTGGTGCCCAATATGAGGGATGGCGCCCCTAGACCCCCTCCCCCAGCTCGTACGCCTATGCTGATAACTTTGTTCCCCTTATCGTCGGCTTGAAAAATGTGGAGGATGCGTATTGAACTCGCGAGGTAACGTTGGCGACCCTACACCGTGTCATATGTGTTCGAAACAAAGGCCCTCGACTCCACGACCGTTTAAAGTCCTATTGTTCTGCTCCGAACTTGGATTATAAAGACGGGCATACGACATATACAGTGTGCTGAGGGAAGTTTTGCCCGGATAGCGGCTCTACGGTCTACTCTTATATGGAATTCCAACTGTCGTGGGATCTTTAGAAAACCTACTCCGTATCTCATACAAAAATGTGCTCGAAACAACGACACTTGGCCCAATGACAGACCTAATAACCTAAAGATTATGGTATGGGCATCACTATTAGTGTGTATTGTATTAAAGTTTGTGGATTTAAAATTATCAGATTAGCAATAGATTAACACGGTGCTCCGTGAGGAAGTGGGGGGATTAGACGAGATCCAACTTCAAACACACTTCTTATCGTCAGGTATCGATCTTATCTTTTAACACCTTCTGTAGTTGGTATGCCAAACAAACTATAACACCAAAAATACAAACTAACTCCTAATCACTTAACTCGACTGGGCTAATGTGAAGACGGGGGCTGTACAATAATGACGCCAGTAGGGTTAGATACGGGACAAACGTGCCGTATGTACTTGGCTGGTGGCTATTCAATAAGGGGCTGTATCTGTCACTCTAATGTGTGACAAGTGGCCATACAATAAGGGCTGTGCACGTATAAACCACTTACACGACTGGTGGCAGTACTGTATGGGTGTTTCCACCACTAACTAACACGACTGGCAGTTGTACGATAAGGGTCGTATCTGTATCACTCCAACACGACTCGCAGCTGTATTAGTACTATTACTCTAATCTAACTCGACTGGCGGCTAAAAAATTGGGCCGTATCTATCATGGCGGCTCGTAGCCATCACTCCATCTCGACTAGCGGCTGTACAATTAGGGTCGTATCTAGAACTCCAATGAGGGGGGGGGGGTAAAAAAGGAACGTATTCCAAAGCTCTTAGTTTAAGCAAAGCTGTTTTTCTTAATTTTAATGCTTGCTTTTTTTCATGACAGAAGGCCACAATGTTTATAACCCGAGTTATAAACTTACAATATTATGGCAACAATAGAGACATGACTTTAACAGCTGTACCCAAGTATAATATTATTCCTTTGAATACTGATATTATCATTAAATAATGAAATATATGTCAAAATATAATAGGTATTGAACAGGTGTTATTATTTACATCATTACAATTTATACTTACCTGGGCTAATGGAAGACGGACATACGCCATACAGTGTGCTATATGAGGGAAATTTTGCCCGGGCAGGGGCGCTACGACATACTCTTATATCGAATTCCAACTGCCAAGGGATCTTTTACGTGCACTTCAATGTGTACACGGGGCCTCGGTTTTTCGTGCCATCCGAACGACTAGGGAGCTGTCCTTGTCAGGCCCTCCTTCTGCATCACTGACAAGGGATAGTCAGGCCGGAGAATCCAGATGAACTTTCTCTGCCAATGCAGGGATCGAACACTCGACCTCCAGGCTA
Source organism: Patella caerulea (assembly GCA_036850965.1). Taxonomy (NCBI): domain Eukaryota; kingdom Metazoa; phylum Mollusca; class Gastropoda; family Patellidae; genus Patella; species Patella caerulea. Next base: position 29,942,760 of record JAZGQO010000015.1, on the reverse strand, counting down.
GCGAACCAGCGCCTTACCCACTTAGCCACCGTGACCCCCCTTCTTGAGAATAAGTCACAGGTTCGATCCCGGTGTTGACCGACACAGTTACCAACGTCTAGTGTTTTGGATTGAGCGCAAGTCAAAGAATCTTTGGCCGTTGAAATTCAATAAGAGTAGGTCGTAGCGCTTTAGTCCAGGCCAAATGTCCCCTCTTCATAGCCTACTGCATAGCGTGTGTCCGTCTTCATTAGTCCAATGGGTACAGAAAGGTAGGACGTTAAACTCAATTTTAAGTTGTATTTTGGTGTGTCCGGTCAAATCGTCTGAATGACTGCTTGTGATTTCCATTCTTGCAGCACGCCTAATGACCAATCCGAACAACACAATCGCTGCGACGAAGGAGGAACTCCGGAACCCCACTTTAACAAGATAGCGCATTGCCCATGCTCAACTCACACAACCGCAGAGACTGTAACTTTAAGCTATCACATATTGAGGTCGAGTATTCCCCACCAATGTTGACAGATTTCCTATTTTACAAAAGTTGTTTGTTTAAAGAGGCCGCTTTACGACGGGATAAAACATTTAACGGTATGTTTGTTTTAAATCACACTTGGTATAGACACGTGATTAACCTAGTTATTCTCATACGAAACATGCGATGTCTGTCCACAATTGGCCGACATTTTAATTCCTACATACCACTTCAAGAATTTTGAGAACTTTATTATCCCGATTCCATCTTTATATTTAATGAAATGAAAAACGTTTTTGTGTATGAAAGAGTTAAAACGGATTAGAACCCCTCGACAAAAGTACACTAATATTCCAACATGGGCGGCTATTCAGGACAGAGATCCATTTTTAAAGTAGTTAGTTCCCTGTTTGCCGAATGAGGGTTTTTTTTGCTCACCTTTCAACTTGCATTTATTTCTAATTACAGGTAACGGACTAGAATAAACATATATTTTCGACTTGTTTGAAAAAAGAGTCAAATAGTTTAAATATTTGTTTATTATGTTTGGTGAACGGCTAAACATAGAAACCTCTAGCAAAGTTCTTTTTGAAAATCTTTTAGCTTATTCAACGATTTGTGGACTGAGAAGAGTTTTTGGTGCGGGGGTCTTACTTAGTGGTCATAGGACACTATCATTTCCACTAGCATGCCCGGGTTCTCACCTCGGCATGGCGTCTGTGGCACTGACGTTCGGGTGGGACAAACATAGTGGTTCTGAGAAACGGACGTTAAACTCCATTTCATTTCATAATGGAATATGTCTGACAATAGCCTATAGGGACGCCGTTTGACCCTATGACGTCAGAGATTTGCTTAACCAATCAACATTGGCGTAACTAGTGGATTACCCACAGTTCCCCTCAAAACGCGCCTAAAGCTCGTAACAGAATATTTTCATTGGCTAAACCCTCGTGTCACCCAGAACACATCAATGATAACAACTCTACCAGATCCTAGTGTAGTAAAGACAAGTAAACCCAAATTTTGAACTGTGAAAACGAAACGAAATAGGAATTGTGTTTTAATCTGATTGTTTTAATACGGTAAACTATTCGTAACGTAACTTATGTTCTCAATATCTGTATATCTACCCTCGTAACTCACTTGACATATTATATATGTAATGAGTATAATGCCCGTTTTACACTCATACCACGAAACAAGAAGATAAAATGTTTTATAACTGATAGACAACACATCTCAAGATCTTCCCAGATGGTAAAATATAATTCTACAAACATATAATATACACGTTTAAGTTTAAAATATGCACTGTTAATGGCGCTACACGATGTGCAACGTGAATTATTGGAGGAGTCAGTATTATATACGCAATGACGTAAAACGCTCACTCGGCAAACCTCGGAAGATTTCGGAATCTAAACTCGGCTGTACGATGAATTCCGCCATATTGGAACTACTTTAAAGGTCCCGGATGAAACATGGCTGCGCCCATTCCAAACACAAGTTGGCGACCTATTTGGCTAGCGACCTATTCGACCGATCCAGCTGTAAGATAATGACGAAATTACACTTCTATTCTGAGCTGAAGGAATGGATAAAAAATAATATATTCTACTTTCATTTGATAGACATAACGTTGGATTTTATTGGTTGATAAATAAAGACTGTTGTCTTTACTCTAAATAGGTTTCCAACGAACAGGTTGCAGCTCGATCGGTCGAATAGGTCGCTAGCCGAATAGGTTCCCAATTTGTGTAATAGCGTCAAGTTTTCCTGTTAAAGTAAACCGGTAGCCGCATCGCAAATGTATGGGCGTAGGTACATATCACTTACTGTCATACATCCGAGACTAGATGTAGTCTACGTAGTTTACGGAATCTGTCGAGATTAGCCGAGTGGTAAAACGCTATGGCCTATTCTTATATCGATGTCCAACTATCACGTGTTCTTGTACGTGTACGACCATGTATATATGGGAGCCCGTTGTTCACACCGTAAGCGAGTCAGCGCCTTATTCATAGAGCCACTGTGTCTCCTTTTTTTTTGGAAATATATATATATATATAGAGAGAAATGGGGTTTAACGTCCACTCGACACAAACTAGGTCATTTCGGGACTAACATATGGTTTTAATCTTTATTTCAATTATTCGCTAGCGTGTATGGGTCTTTAGCAGTGGGAGGAAACCGGAATGCCCGGGGGAAACCCACGAGGTTGAGAAGGCGCTCCTATCTCCATGCTACATACGCTCACACCAGGGCTCGAAGCCACAGCCGCAAGCCAGAGGTGACCGGCCAGCTAGAGGTCGAAGCGTGGCACTCTAGACCACTAAGCCACCCCCCCCTCTCTTTATGTGACTGAGTATAGCCCCAGTATTGATATCGGATGATTATATATATTATTTCCATGTATAATTGATCCACTGTTGTGATATATATATATATATATATATATATATATATATATATATATATATATATATATATATATACACACCACATTGACAAATTACATGAATAATATACCATCCTCCTCATCCATCAACCCTTCAGTTGTTAATATTGATTCAACATGGCGGATATTACTATTAGCCAAATACTAGAATGAATTCATGGCACGAATCATTCGATCGGTATCTACAACTGGCGAGGTTTTACATTTCTGTTCCAAACATCAAAATATTTCTATGGTGAAATAAAATTTGTTTCTGTATTCAAATGGGAGACCGGTGATTATATAATTATGGGTACGATAGATAAGAAACTGTTATCATTAAATATAATTTGTTTGTTATTCTTTTACCAAAAAGTCTTTTACGTGCCATCTAATGGCAAGGTTTGGGGGCATTTGGAAAGGTGGACCATGAAAACTGTACGAAACATTTTCTTTTTATTTTGCTGGAATAATAATAGTTTATTCTATCTTGTAAGATGAGAGAAAAATATATTCTACATAATTTTAGAATATACAGTTCTAATGTGGTACCATATTTCGACTTAGTTATTCTAAGAAAGTGTTTGGGTCTATGTTTCTCCCCGCCCGTGCTACCCCTTTACACTAAATTTCTGCCCCGGGACAGTAACAAATATTAGAATAGATACACCGTGTTATATCACACATTAAGCTGTATATTTGTTGTTTGTATCACGTGGAGAATTTAAATTGATTTTGCCGTTGTTTTGTTTATCCAGCCAGATGTTTAAACTATGGTACTCTTGTAACAACAGCTGTTTTTTTGTTTACATGTGTAGATATGTAGTCATATATATATAACGACAATACCACAAGCTTACAATACTTACAATCCTTACATTCATTTGTACTTGATAACGATAAGAGACGTGTCGCTCGAGAGAGAGAGAGAGAGAGAGAGAGAGGGGGGGGGGTGATAACGTCCACTCGATACTAACTAGGTCATTTCAGGACTAACATATGGTTTAATTTTATTTCAATAATTCCCTTGCGCGTAGGAGTCTTTAGCAGTGGAAGGAAACGACGGGAACTAGTGAATGTTGTGAGATGATAGCGTCAACAAAATGGCAGTTGATTCACCTTGTTATGAATGTAATATATGATCAAAGAGTATTACGAAGTTTTATTTTAATCCCATCAAGTGTCCGTGGCTTAAAGTGACAATATGTCTATTGGAGTCGAACATTTCATTTGTTCGTTTCTGGAGTCTTACGTCCACTTCCACCAGGGGTGATATCGTAGTCGTCTGAAATGAAATAGAGTTTAAGATCCTACTGTTCTGACCCGACTCGGCTAAATGAAGACGGACATACACCATAACAGTGTGCTATAAGGATAATTTTGCCCAGATAGCAGCGCTACGACCTACTCTTATATTGTACCAAGGGACATGTTACTTGCACACCAATGTGTACAAGGGACCTCGGTTTGTCGTTCCACCCGAACGACTAGACTGCTGTTCTTGTCGGACCCACCGTCATGCACCACTTACAAGAGAGAGAGAAACTAGGTCATTTAGGAACTCACGTATAATATGGTTAAATTTCATTTCAATAATTCGCTTTCGCGTATAGTCTAACTTTAGCTGTGAGAGGAAACTTGGGGACCGAGAAAACCCCGCGAGGCTAGACAGGCATTCCTACTTCCGGTCACGCACAAAGGGGAATCGAAACCACGCCAGTTGACTGAATGAAGACCCATGATAGAGTGCGCCGGTGCTAACCATTCGGCCATCCAACCACTCCATGGTAATGTGATATATATAATAACCACTTGCCAACTAATCATTATTTAAACTAATTAACCTACATAATTTATAGTCTGACCTCCAGGCGGACGTTAAACTCCATCCTAATTGAAATAATGACGATATTATGTGATTTATATTGAAGGGCGTAGAGAGAGCTATAAAATACTGCCGATTTTAAACCATGTCACGTGTTAACCCATTTGGTAATGATATACATGGGAATTATTCAAACAAACGTGTGGAATAATTTGATAAGGGAGTTACATTTTGCCAAGGCAGTTGTGTTGTTTTCGTCTTCTCATCTTAATTACTGTCCGGTTTGGGGGTTTACTTTTCCATATATTGCTTATTCCCACGCCTACGTCATGTGGATGAAATCTAGAGACAAGATCCCTGTCAATGTTGTAAAAGTGAGGGGTTACCCGACTGGACGCCCCACCAACATCCCATGTCAACGGCCTAGTTCACTTGAATAACAATAAAACCTAATGGAAGTTATTCAATGGACTAGAGTTCGCGTTTGATACCTTGGTATTTCAAATATTTCTGCTATTTCCCAACTGCTACCCATCCCGTTTGTAAACTGTTCAAATGGTTTAATTGTAAACGAATTGGTCTATAGGCGAGTATATACCATATGGTTAGATTGCCCACAGTGAAGTTAATTCGTGTAAGTGAATGTATTATTGATGAGGCTCGAGGCTCGTGTAATTGAACCGCCATTGATGTTAATAGATCACGTGACGTAACAAGCAACCAGATATCCATTCATTTAAATGGACCGCATATTATATAGAGTAAAGGCCACACGTCTGCCTCGAAGGCTCAATCGGTCATGGGGCTTAGCATCCGCTTCAACTGATTGTGACATCGCAAACAAACCTTGAAGGTAATAAAGTAGTGGAATCTATATTCCACGTGTAAAGCATAGTGTTTGGAATCGGGATATAACGTGACGTAATGCATGCGTTATGTTTAGCGGAAGTGACGTAGTATTTGTAATGTATTACACCTTATGCCGTGGAAAATGTGATACCTTCTAATTATAACGTTGCTTCCGGGTGGCAATGTGTAATCTTTACCGCAAGTTATTGATTTTATCGAGCTCGAGCATGTCGTAATTGGGCCATTAAATATAGCTTATATGAAATAATAACCATTTAATACGGTTTAACACCCATAGGCTATTTTCAGTGATCGCGTGCGCAATGCGAAAGAAAAGAATTTGGCTCGGAAAGCGGCGCTTTCACGTACAAATCCTCGAATTCGTACAATGAACGTCGGTTTCGCCAGAGCGAATATGCAATACTTTCCTAGTGGGAACCGAGTGCGAATAACGGAAGTGACAACATGAGAATTATATTTATTAGGCTCTAGGCGTGTTAATATTCATTATCTAATAATATGGAAAATATGATATGAAAACTACTGTCTGTTCCAGGCAACACTACAACTCGAAAATTGCTTGCTATTTGTTCAGTTTTTAATTAAAATGGTTAAAACTTAACGACCTACCTGGAATGGTCACCCCATTACTTTCTTCGTTGAACCTTAACGTCAATATGTTCGATAAAATCATCTATTCTCTTGTAAATTTCACATTTTTCGAAACACTCAATTTCTCAGAACATAAACATTGACTCTACGCATGTGTAAATTGGTTCACTCGTGTATCATGTAGGGGTAGATGGTATTCCACAAATCGGGTGCATTCGGTTAATAATACTTTGGGCGGGAGGTTTCGCACCGTCATTTTGCGGCAGTAATACTTATTTTCGATTATTTTCTGAGCTTTCTTTAAAACGTTTCATGCAGTACGTTTATTGTTACAATATCAAGAATTTGTGTGTGCGTGTGTTTTGGTTTGTTTTATTTGGTTTCCGGTATTTTAATATTCCTTTGAGATATTCACAGAAGTGCATGCCTTCTAAAATATTCCTCACAGAACAGTAATTTTCAGCATTAGATAGCATGGTAACCTTTCGGATGAAGTGTAAATATTTTACGATATCTTATAATTTTATGGACTAGTATCGATTATTGGTATCCATTTTTATTTATTTTCCTATTCGACAGGCGCACACGGTTTGTTTCAGTTATTGTCGTTGAATAGATAAAAAAAACTAACGTAAAAAATGTAACCCATTGAATGGGAAGCGGGAGATTAAATGAAGAAGTACCACCAGTTGTCATTTCATTCGGAAGTGACATTGAGTTTGATTATGAGAGTGAACAGAATGTCAGTGGAGAGAGTGAAAATGTTGCTGAGAATATGGATGAGGGTGGTGTTGCGAATGAAGATTTGAGTGCTGATAATATAGACGTGTGTAGTGTATGTGATTGTGAGAACCCACCGGGAAGTGAGTCGGATGCGATTGTTGATTGGGTGGGATTGCAGGGAGATTGATGTGAGCGCCAGTGTTGTGAAATGTGTAGATTGTGTACGTAAATTGTATAATAATAGATAGCATGAATGTAGGCCAGACAACTTCAGTGATATAGTTGGAGCATTTTCTGTGAATTTGTGTTAATAAATGACTTCTATAAAACAGTTTATTTCTGCTTTCTTGTTTGAAAGGTAGACTTGCAGAAATTTAATGAAGTTCAGGGTTAATCAATATGAATAAATTAAATGTAAATAAAAATAACTCGTGGTCTGAACACAAAAACGCAATGACGTGCCTTTGATCTAACAGAAGTTGACCTTGTGTGGCTACTACCCCTTTCCGTTTTCTGTCAAAGTATCATTTGCTTAGGGGCATTTCACAAAATACAAAAAAAAAACCAAATCAAAAAAGAAATAGATGAGAGTATCTAAAACAATAGCGTATTAGCTAATTTAATATCTAAGGCAGTGGAACAAAAAACGTGGTCTGAAACCAAATAACAAATTTATATTACTTCCCTTAAATAGCTCTTTAAGCAAGTTATATTCTACTAGGTCGAAACAACTATCTAAACATTCAGATAGGACGAAATGACTCAAAGGCATATCCGCACCCCTGTTCGATTTGGTTTATCCCAAATATTTAGGTCAAGCATGGCAAACTTCAATACCGCGAAGTAAATAAAGAAGTATTTTTCAAGAGAGAAAGGCTACATATCTTGATCTGAAATAGGTAAACGTGCGATAGAAAGTAACGGGATGACCATTCCAGGTAGGTCGTTAAGTTTTAACCATTTAAATTAAAAATTGAAGAAATAGCAAGCAATTTTCGAGTTGTAGTGTTGCCTGGAACAGACAGTAGTAATTATTAACGGTGATTTGCTGAATAAGTGGTGTGTTATCTAGCAGCAAATATTATCGATTTTTTCTAACATTATCACGAACGAGATCTCCACAGACAGACAGAAAAACTGCTTAGTAGTCATATTATATATCCACCGAATCATAATACTGTATGGTGATCACAGAAACAATAAATAAGGGTCTTTATAGGCAATAGCGGAGAGAAATGAAATGAAATGGGGTTTAACGTCCTACTCTTTTGCACCTAGCCTTGGCTAATGGAAGACGGGCATACGCCATACAGTGTGCTATGAGGGAAATTTTGCCCTGGCAGCGGCGCTACGGCCTACTCTTATCTCGAATTCCAACTGCCAAGGGATCTTTTACGTGCACTCCAATTTGTACACGGGACCTCGGTTTTTCGTCCCATCCGAACGACTAGGCAGCTGTCCTTGTCAGGCCCTCCATCTGCATCACTGACATGCGGAAATCGCGTTGGAAAATCGAGATGAACTTTCTCGGCCAATGCAGGGATCGAACACCCGACCTCTAGGCTAGCGTACCAGCGCCTTATCCACCTAGCCACCGTGACCCCAATAGCGGAGAGAGAGAGAGCACGGGATCTCTAGGTTAGTCAGCCAACGTCTTACTCACTTAACCACCGTTGCACCGCAACCAACCAGGCTAATGAAGGCTGACAGTTTCTAACCGTTTTAGTAATTAGAACATCTACCAATACATCAATGTCAGATTATTTCAGGTACATGTTATAAATAAATGAGATTGTCATTTAGTTAGAGTGAAGCCTGTATGGCCAGAGGCGTATCGAGAGGTTTTGTCTCCGAGTTTGCTGCCCACCACATGAAAACACACTGCACTACATATCAAACATACCTTTTGACTGTGTGATATAGTATAAATATTTTCGTTCTTCAGAATATTTGTTTTAAATTTAATATGGCAGTAGAAAAATCTCTCTCCTCTTTATTGTTATCTTACAACTTGACCAGAGTTCAATATGTCATATTATTTTACATGATATAATATACCAGCAGAAAAACCGACAGTCCAAAGTTGCAGTTTCCTAAAATGTCATCCTAGACAGACCCCACGTTACCTGCTTCACCCAATATCCAAAATCGGCGATCCATCAAATATAATTCATGCCTGATAATAAGACGCTAGGTACCTAAACTTTAATCTTTGAATCTTACTAAACTAAGCTAGTTGACCGACATTCTATGTCCAAAATCGTTGAGTATAATTCGAGATTTGTGTTTTAACTCTACTTCCAATTAATAAAAGAGTTTATTAAAGCGGGAATTTCATATTTTCTAAGAATGTCAAAACATAATTATTTCTATGTATTTTGCTCAAAAGGTTGTCAACTCACTATTATACGATCATGGGCATTATTTCCCAGGCATAGATATCATTAACACGGGAAATAATAACACAAATACCTCCCTTGTTTTTCCATTCTCCTCTTGGAATGGCTATGTTCAAACGTTTGAATTGAAGTTGAAAATGATATTTTTGCCAATCTCTCAACTGGCAGCAGTGAATTATAGGATTAATAGGATTATTAGGCCTGTTTATAGATACAATCTATTTTAGGGCTTTATTTTAATATATTTTGAAAATATAACATAAAAATGTGAAATTGCAACTTTAAGTTTATGTGTGTATGATATGTGAAATGGGTATGGCTGTCATTTAGGGAAGAGATCTATTCTCGAAGCATGAAGTAAACAGATCTCCGTGTGTAGACATTGGGGGGGGGGGCGAATGGTTAGCTTGTGCGCTGCATCATACGACATGCCATTGCGTCAACTGACGTGGTTTCGAACTCCTGGTTGTACGTGACAAGGTAGGGTCGCTTGTCCAACAATAGTGGGTTTTCTCTGGTTACTCCGGTTCCCTCCCACTGCTAAAGACTGCTAAGCGCAAGCGAATAATTAAACTAAAATTAAACCATATGTTAGTACCGAAATACCTAGTTTGAGTCGAGTGGACGTTAAACCCCATTTCTCTCTCCTATCTTTCTCTCCCTCTCCCTCTCTCTCTCTGCAGACATTTAGTGACTAACAGTTGGAATTCGATAAAAGAGTATGGCGTATGCCCGTCTTCATTAACATAGTCGGATCAGAACAGTAGGACGTTAACTCCATTATATTTTATTTTGTAATTTTGTATGCTTAATAACGACTAGCGTGGCATTTTGTGAAAACTTCGTGAGTGTATATAATTATGGCAGGCTAAGTTTTATCCATAAAACAGTGTCGTGTTATTAAACCGTGTTTGTGACTTGAAGCAATAATTAGCGGATAAATAATCACGTTTATGACGAAAAAACACCTCATTAATATATTTATAAATTTTAAATTTCCATGGATTTTTTATGTATTCAGCTTGTATTCCAATGTCCAGTTATCCTGTATTGTCTCTCTATATGCTAGTACAATATGGTGCAGGATGGAGGGCCTGACAAGGATTGAGTAGTTATTCGGATGATACAAAAACGGCCCCATTGTGTGGTTCAAGAGTAGGTCTATTTCATTTCATACAAAAATTTGGTCATTTCAGGACTAACATATGGTTCTATTTTTATTTCAATAATTCGCTTGCGCTTTGGGGTTTTTAGCGGTGGGGCAAACCGGATGACACAGAGAAAACCCACAAGTCTGGACAGGCGTACACATTCGCATGCTCGTAAACGATCCCTTGGCAGCTGGAAATGTAAGACGAGTGAGAGTTTGCTGAAAATTCCCTGACTCCACATTGCACACTTTAACCATATAATAATGGTCGAATTGTGGCAGACCGAACAGTAAAAAAAAAATTTGCTTATAGTTGTGTGTTTTGCAATCTCCCTGCTTGTGGACTTTAAATGGAACATAATGTTCCATACATGAAATGTTTCATTTAGCATTGTGATATGGCTGTGTGGATGAGTCATCTCAAGTCTATAGAACCTCAACACGAGGAGAAATAGCTGTACATGCCACAAGCGAGATAAACACGTCAATAAAGCAGTCAAGACCAATAAATATGACGTAATACCTATTCAAATACGTGGAATTCCTTCTAAGTTAACACCCACAATAGAATATTGACTGGTCGATACAATAAATATGTAATAAATGGCATATAATAATATGTCATATTGTTGATACCAATCAATAACAACACTGAGAAAAGACCCCCTTGTATCTCTCATAGTCAACGTTCTTATCGATTGCGGAAATAAATGTCCAAAACTATGTTAGTTTTTGGCTGCGTAGATTGTAAATAGGAATTTGGGTCAGTCATTTCGTCTAGAGATAAGCATCTATTTACAAAATACGTGTGTTTGTTACACAGCACGTTCTGTTTATCGCGTTCTCTGTACGTGAACACGCTCTCTCAAATGCAGACGTGAACCGCCACTTAAAATGTTAATGAATGAAGTATAACCTGGAAACTCACCGTTTTGATACCAATCGGATTCTATTTCTAAGTCTCCCGTCTCGTAAGTTTCACACTCCTCCATATTCACTCCTGTCAGTGTTCATAACACAATGCACGTGCGAACATTACAATCCTATAGTGACCTGTTGCAAACTCAACTCGCCGTGTTGGAAAAACTGACAGCTTTTGACGTGGCAAACACACTTCCGAGATTCACATATCAGTCACATTGCAGTCACGTGATATACCCCATCGCGTAGCAGACGAATTTTAGATGAGCCAGATAGATTTTCTCCCGCCTTAAAACAAAGGCCTAATTAGTTAAAGCCGCCCTGATTTGTTGTTGCCATCTGTTTCTTTACCTGTTTGACAGATTTTAAAAGTAGAGTCGACAATTATGTTTAGCTCAGTGACAACATCTGACAGATGTTATGTCGTCTGACTTTGATATTGCTAAAAAAAAAAAAAAAAAAAAAAAAAAAACAAACTAAGAAGAAAGACAGAAATAAGTTAGTTCTTATTTACGTTCAGTTGCACAAATGTGCACTTTTTTATGGTCCCATCATCCACTGAAACGAGTGTTGTACACGATGTCGTGTATTCACGGGCATTCTAGAATACTCAATACCAACTCTCATCAAACTGATCCCACAGTGAATATTCGCTTGGCCGCTACAATCACTGATAAGCATGACATCGACTAGGCTTAATGAGTACGGCATATTAACTTTTTTACCCCGACAAATTAAATTCTCAAACATTTGTTTGAGGTAAAAGAAAAATAAATAAAGACGTTTGAAGTATTTGTAGTTAAAAAATATTTCCTATTTAGTGTAAATGTGTATTAAAATGAGTAAAATGCATCATTTTGCCCGAAGCAGTTAGGTGTTAAAGTTCCAATTTCATATTTTCTAAGAAAGTCAAAACATTATTATTTCTATGTCTTTTGCTCAAAAGGTTGTCAACTCACTATTATACGATCATGGGCAAAATTTCACAGTCGTTAAAATGGCTGACACAGGCTGATTGAGGAAATAATAACCCAATTACCTCCCTTGTTTTAACATTCCTCTCCATGGACGGCCATCTTCAAACGTTTAAATTTGAAGTTGAAAATGATATTTTTGCCAATTTTTCAACTGGCAATAGTAAATTATAGGATTATTCTTTAACAAGGTAGGACTGTTTATAGGTACAATCTATTTTAGGGCTTTATTTTAATACATTTTAAAAATATAACTTAAAAATATGCTATTGGAACTTTAAGTAAACACTGCACGAGCCGTTGGGCCAATGACTAACGCCGCCTGCAGCCAACGCACGTGTTGTGGACAGTCATCTGTTACAGAGATAATTCGTAAGTAATTCTCTGTGAAACAGATTGAACTCTCATGGGGGAGGTGATTTCAGTTCCCGTTTGTACGTGATAAATAGTAGGGTCGTCTGTTCAACCTCGTGGGTTTTCTCCGGGTCCTCCGGATTCTTCCCACTACTTAAGACCCCTTCGAGAATAATTGAAATAAAATTGAACCCTATGTTAGTCCCGAAATGGCCTAGTTTAACTCGAGTGGATCTTAAAGCGAGAATTTCATATTTTCTAAGAAAGTCAAAATATAATTATTTCTATGTCTCTTGCTCAATATATACAATCATAGGCATTATTTCCCACAATTAAAAATCATTCACACAGGAAATAATAACATAGTTACCTCTCTTGTTTTCCTATTCATCCCATGCAATAGCCATCTTCAAACGTTTTAATTTATAGATACCACCTCTCTCTCTCTCTCTCTCTCTCCCTCTCTCTCTCTCTCAATACATTTTCTCGGATAACAAAATTGGAGAAAGGCATATTGCATAGCGACTGATCGGTATTTCTATTAGAGTTTCACCTTTCAAAATATTAAAGCTTGCTTGTGATTATAGCACAAACAAGACCTAAGAAGTCTTTAAATGCCTAATTCATAGCATATTCCTGAAGCAATGGCCCGAGAAATCCTCTCTGGCCATTGCTGGAATAGCGTCTGTTTCTTGAAATTATATGCGGGGGTTTGTCTATTCTTTCCGTTCAATGAAAGCTATTACTTAAGTACAGCAACATGACAGTCCTTCGTTTAATCTGGGTATTGCCTAAAACTTTGGACAGTGATTTAAGGTATTTAAAACGGTGAAAGTATGTTCGTTTCCAAACAGTATTGTTTACATTTCATTCGACTTGTCACGCAATTAGTTTTACTGCAGTATTGTGCTATGCACGGGATAATTAGGCATAATAAAATCGTGAGCCATGACGTAACGTTATGTAAACATATTTGGTCCAATATTGGCACTCGTTTTAAATGTAAAGCTTTTGTAGGGCAGCTATTGATTGGTTGGTAGACGGACTACTGACCAATCAAAATTTAAAACAACAATATCCACCCATAATAGCAGTGTGTAGTATGATTACCTCTAATCAAACGCAACACTGCGCGGAGTATGATTCATAGGGATGTAATTACTAGCCTTCGAAATATTTCATAGAATGAAATGATATGGGGTTTAACGTCCTACTGTTCTGTTCCAATTGGGCCAATGAAGACGGGTATCATAGGCCATACAATGTGCTATGACGGCAATTTTACCCGGACAGCAGCGCTACGACCTACTCTCATATCCAAGGGATTTATGCGTGCACATCAATGTATATAAGAGACCACGGTTATTCGCCCCAACCGAACAGAATGACAAAGTTTTTCACGTGAAATCTCTGTCCGATGGAACCGAAACCCGAGGATCATCCGACCTAGGCTCGATCATCATTACTAAAGTCGCTACGATAAAAAAAAAACATAGTTTCGATTATCCACTTCATAATTAAATTATGAATGAAAGTTGAACAGCAAATCGGATCCTAATTCAATAGATATCTCAGACTAGCGATGGCATCGAGATTTGATTGTGGTCTTGATAAGTTAATTTATGTATTATTAATAATCTAGATAACATTTGAGGCTTAAAGAAAGGCCTGCAATGGGCAGATTTATCTCTTGCGTAATGTATGCTTAATTTGTTTCCGTTTCTTGCCGCTGCCTTGGCAAATATGTCTACAAAAAGAAATAAAATGGGTTTAACGCCCTACTGTGTTAATGGAGACCCACATACGCCATCCATGTGCTGCGGGAACATTTGCTCGGACAGTCATCAAGGGTTCTGTCACGTGCACGCCAATGTATACACAGGACCTCGAGTTTCTGTCCCACCCCAACGACTATACGTTGTCCCTTACCAAGCCCCCTCCCTTGCACCATTGACAACATGGCACACACTGGAGGACGTCGGCCAACACAGACATCGGAAATCAACGTCCTATTCACTGAAACACCATAGCTCTCAGATAGCTCTTCAATATTTCAATTGTAATACATAAAAAAATTGAAAAGCCTTTTATTTCGGGATTTGTTTAAGCTTATTCGTACTTACAACCCCTACATGTTAGTTATTTAGCGAGAGAGAGAGAAATGGGGATTAACGTCCACTCAACACAAACTAGGTCATTTAGGGACTAACATATTGTTTGATTTTATTTCAATAATTCGCTTGCGCATAGGGGTCTTTAGCAGTAGGAGGAAACCGGAGTGCCCGGAGGAAACCCACGAGGTTGAGAAGGCGCCCCTATTTCCATGCCACATACGCTAACACCAAGGCTCGAACCACCCTCTCTCTCGATCGATTTTTCTTCAAATTAAGTGGTTTGATCAGACACTTATAGGAATACACAGGCCTCTTTTTTGTCAAAACAACCTCATCCATTTAAGAATATTAAGGAGAAAACTATAAATATTCCCAGTTAATCCGCTTAAGGGGAATAGGCCTACACAATCTTTTATAGGGATAATTGGATTTAACATCGGCGACAGACTTTTAGATCGTACAAAATTAGGCCAACTTCTCCCCGTTCTATGAAGAAAACGGAATAGAAATATTGGTTAACGTCCTACTGTTGTTGCACCTGCTAATGAAGACGGGCACACAGTTTCCATGAGGGAATAAAATTAACCCAAGTCGATAAATTTTGCTTTGTTTGAATTTTACCATACACGCCAATCGTCATATTACTTTATTTTATGCGTTGCGACCCATTTGTGTCAATTTCTAAGAACCAAATAGTAGCGATTTAGCTTCTTTAAGTCTCGTTTGTGGAAATTTTCAAAAATATTTCATGTCGGAGACTATAATCGGTCTGGATGGAGGGCCTGTCACGGGACAGCGTATAGTCGTTAAGTTCGGATGGAACGAAATACGATATAAAAATACGCCGTAACCCCGCTGTCAGGGCACAATCTCCTTCGTAGCACACTGTATGCCCGTCGTCATTAGACAAGTTTGATCGGAACAGCTGGACGTTAAACCCAATATTATTTTATTTCATTTCAATCTTGGTGTGTTTTCTGATCATGGCCCAATCTCTTCTATTTTTTTACATTTCGATTTATATAAAAGTATTGATTTTAAGTAAACCAACACTTTCGTTTTCATTTGTATAAAAAATAAAAAAAAAAATTGAGTAAACCTGTAACCAGACCAGAGACTGGACAATTTGCGAGCTTCACAATAAAATGGGCGTTCCTGTCCTGTTTTACGTTGTTCCTTATTTGGAATGATTGACAGTTGTGAAGCAAGCCCAGAGTCACGTGACACGAATTTGTAAATAAAGTCTGCGGGCTGATGTCACGTTTTTGTTTCCATTCGCCTTCGTCCCGATACGCATGAACTGGCTTCGTTAAGTTGTTATAATGATGTCGTGTGTAATTATTTATGTTCATTCACCTCATCCCATACGTTGTATCCGTTCATTCGACAGATATTGTCCGTCAACAAAATTCTTAGATCGTTAAAGTATCACTAAATAACAATAACTGTTATCCACAACAAACATCTCCCACCTACACCAGTTTACCAGTTAGTCGACAGGCATGTTTATTATCACGTGATGTTAGATATGTCGTGATCACGTGCACGACGTCACACGACCTACATAATGCAGATTGACCTACTAGATGAGAATGAAGCTCTATTTGCCCAGTCTCTAGAGATTACGTTTTTTTTTTCGTTTTTTTTTTTAGAGGACTTACCAATTTTTGGTGTGTGGAGAAGACTGGTCACCAGTCTATGATCACGGTTACGATGAACAATACAGGGGACATAACTCCGTTAATCTGCTGGAGGCAGACCACCATTAATCTTCCTAGTCTCTATCATCCATACAAATATTCTACGAATATTAGTCTGGATGGGTCCTCAAAATTTGACGGAAAATAGGTCATTGTCTGGATTATCCCGTCTTTTAAGTTACCACGTACTGAATCTATCAAAACAGCTCGCTTGTCAACGATGACACTCTTTAAAATTTTGTTTGTAAAGATTTCAATTGAAATGGTAATGAATCAGACGAATGGCTTCTCACAACCTTCTTAATTCTTCATCGCAATTCATGCTTATTCCTCGTCTCTATTTTGTTTCTAATAATAGATGTGCCAAGTGAATTGTGGGATATATTTCGACCACGCTTTATATAATCTAGCAATATCGGCCCGGTTTCATAAGATCTAGCACTTACCGAGCCGTTAGTTAAAAGGTTCCATTGCCCATGGGTAACCAAATGTTTGGTTTTTTATGTGGTAGATTATCCAGTAATTTTCGTCAAGAATTGAGAACCGACCCAGACCCTCCGTGCGTTGAAGTCTAGGGGGTTCTAGGTGACCGAGACAATAATTTTCCTAATGTTAACTGGCCTCTTTGTCCGGCTCCAACTTTTCTTCAAATTTTGATAAACACAACCTTGAAGTAGCATTCTAAAACCGAACTACATATCACCGTGACCAACCTGTTAACTATGTTATTCTTCCGCCTCTAAATCAAGAATATTTACCAAATCTTGCCAGTAATTGCGCATTCGAACACCCGCCGTCCAATCTAGACCAAAACCTGACATGCAAAATGAGTGAAGAGAAGGAGGGAAAGAGAGAGAGAGAGAGAGAATGGGCGCCATATTTCTTTTCAACCCTAGTCTTTGAAATGGGAATAATGCACAGTAGTGGTCCTGTCTTGCCAATATTACTGATCCATTGAAGAATTTTAAGGAGTAAAAATTATAATCAATCTTCCACTACTGAATTAAAGGGAAATGAAATACGGTGTAACGTCCTGCTTTTTTTCCCACCAGTCTCAATAGTGCTTGTTCGAATGTGTAAGTTTACCCTTTACACAACAATCGTCAGTATTGTAGTCTAATCTCTTTTCTGACCAATGTTTACAGCCAATTCCAAATTTACATATATTTCTTTAGTCGATTCTTGCAACACGGTCCATAAATATTCTCTTGTTAAAATATAGCGTCATAATCCAATATTAAAGGGTAATAATATTAAATGTCAAGAACAACATATAGTCTTACAGGGATCCGGTCCCTATATAACCACACTAGTCTTACAGGCATTCGGTCCCTACATAACAACATTAGACTTACAGGGATTCGGTCCCACCATAACCACACTAGTTTTACAGGGATTCGGTCCCTACATAACAACACCAGACTTACAGAGATCTCCCCCCCCCCCCATAACAACACCAGTCTCGCAGACTACAGTGATTCGGTTCCACCATAACAACACTATTCGTGCAGGGATTCTCCCCCACCATAACAACACTAGTCTTACAGACAGAGACACCCCCCCCCAATAACAACACTATAAGTCTTACAGTTTACAGGTTACCGCCCCCCCCCTCTAACAACATTAGTCCTACAGGGATCCGCCCCCCGCACCTATAACAACACAAGTCTTACAGGTATTTGGTCCCACCATAACAACACTAGTCTTAAATGTACCAGTCCTTCCATACAACAAGTCTTACAGCCCCCCCCCCGAAATGTTAGTCCCGAAATGACCTAGTTTGTGTCGAGTGGACGTTAAACCCTATTTCTCTACCTCTCTCCGTTATTATGATACTAACACATGGTTATATGTACGAGGAGAAGCAGGCAGATTTTGTTTGGTGTTTACGACTACTCTCGTTCGGTTCTGGTTCCCAACTGTCAACAGGGGCGGATCCAGGGGGCGTGACTAGTAACCTCCCTCCCCACCTGTGTATATAGGAATCCCGTGTCCTACAAGCTTCCACACATGGTCGTAAATATTATATAGCACACAATCAGCATCTATGTTACTAGCGGCAGAAATTAGCTTCTTAAGCTGCGGTCGTTGAGACAAAACACCCCTCAAAAAAAAAAAAAAAAAAAAAAAAAAATCCTGGATCCGCCACTGGTCAACTGTCTGTTCGGAGTTTGTGGCAACAACAGGGCTTCCGGTGTAATACTACTTCCGGTTTCACAAAACTTCTATAACGAAGCATCCCAGAAGGCAGACAGCTAGTGTATAATTTTAAGTATAATAAATATGTTAATTTATTATATAACTATTTGGGTTATTCTCGCCTCTATCTTGCTCATTGATTAACTACCTCGTTGATTGTATATACGTATTTGACTTAGGACATACCCGTAAACTTCCTGGCCGATTGTACATTATCAGTCACTGTGAGCTCCCATGATCGATTCCGGCGTGGTTCCTCTTTGCCTTTGTCAGTGGTGCAGGGCGGAGAGCCTGGTAAGGGACAACGTATAGTCGTTCGGATAGGACAAAAAACCGAGGCCCATTGTAAACACTGATGTGTACGTAAAAAAAACTCATTGGCAATTGGAATTCGATAAAAGAGTTGGTCGTACCAACCCCGTCCAGGAAAACTGATAGATTTCAAAGAAATGGTTAGCCATCGCAGTTTCAAGGACCGTCGAGTCGTAGCCGAACAGGCCCCGCTGATGCCGCTCTGCGGATAAAATTGAGTGTCCGTCTTCATAAGTCCTGTAGGGGCATAACCGTAGGACATTGTACCCAATTTCATATCATTTTGTATAGCGCCCGGTAAAATCTGTTTAAAACGTTGCAGTGTAATAAATATATACAAGTTGTCCATGACTAGTTTTAAATCATATTTTTATCTAAATTATACAGACATCTACGGTTCATTGAGAGCTGGGCATAATATTATTTATTGAACAGAAATCGACGGCTGATTGGAACCTGAAGATAAAGCTAGACTGAACCAGCAGAAAATATTATACGGACATTCCACATCAGCTGGCGTTCCATCGTCATCGTCATGGTATCGTTCAAATCACCCATGATTCACCGTCATCGTATTGTTAAGCCATGGTATCGTTTAACAAGCTGACGTCCAATCGTAATGGCATCGGTATAGCTATTAGCGTTCCATCACCATGGTGTCGCTGAAGAAGCTGGTGTTGTGTCGTCATGGTATCGTTAAAATCGGTTCCTTGTTCATCGTCATGGTAGCGTAAAGTCAGTTGGCGTACCATCGTCATGGCAGCGTTTCATCGTTCTTTGCAAAGAAGTACAAGACAACAGAATGAACTATATCTAAAGTTGGGCTTTCTTTATATAGCAAACGTGAATCTAATTTATATTTAGTTTAGAAGCGGGGGTACTTGTATTTTTATATTGAAACCAAAGAAGGTGTCTTTAAAATATTTCGAGAAAAATTTCAAAGCTTTTATATGATAGACCTGTCGTGTCATCTAACAGAAAGTTGTCAGTTCCAGACCCATCCATGGTCCCGGTCAAAAAACCTCTGCCACAATCTGCAGTAGCATCAAACCACCACCCACCACCAAATCGTGCAGCACATTTATAACCTCCAGTGTAATCTTGGTCAAAGGTTGAGAATGGAAGTGATTTCCGAAAAGGGGTGCCGCATCCTCCCCATACACTATTCTCGCCTAAGGATTGGTAGTTCATCTTATAGCCGGCCGCTTCGTTGCCAAGTTCTGCCCACAACAAATATGTCTGACATATTGATAAATCCGATCTTTGCATGGCTACAATCACAACAATTCCATTATGCGGCAGACTGAATAGTTCAAACATTCTCTCCAGACCAATCCACATATTTCTAGATACATTTCCAAATCCAGTTTTATATTCGTCCATAGTTCTGTTGAAGTTTTCGTGTAAACAGGATCTATCCCGGGCAAAGATCATCACCGTGCCTTTGTATAGAAAGTTACAGACAGCTTCAAATGGTACGGAGCCCGGTTGGATGTAAGTCAGAGCCTTTTTCTTGTGCCCCATTGTAATATCCATACTGAAGCCTTCGACACAATCTGAAATAATTAATAATTATCAATTGTTACAAAAAGAACAATCTACCCGACATCACAATGCCACAAAGGGTAGAGCGCCTTTGATATTGATAGACTTCAGTCAATCATACAGGCGCGGATCCAGAGGGTTGGGGGCGGGGTCCAGGGGGTCCGGACCCCCCTGCTCAGGCTTGAAATTTTTTTATGCGATTTTATTGGCGATTAAGACCTGTAATTTTGGAATTTACCTTCCGGAAATACGTCAGAATGAACCAAATTGAATCTAATTTACCAAACCCCCCGTTAATCAGTTGAGCGCAATTATCAAACCTACCCCCCCCTGTAAAAAAAATCCTGGATCCGCGCCTGTCATAATATAATCTTTAAGTGGCATTTAGCGATCTGGAAACGCATTAAGAGAACACGGTTGTGATGGAAAACAATCACTAGTTTTATTCTAAAAGCACGACGTTTCGACAAGTACCCACTTATTGTTATCAAGTAAACTTGTGGTCAGTATATTTACAAAATTCATAGTAAAACCAAAAACATCGATTAAAATAAAAGTAACAATACGGAATGTCACTGTCTCTGCATCTCATGGGTTAATATGAGAATGTGGCAATTAAGTGTGTTCGTCTGATTAGTAAACTTGAAAAGAATGAAATGGGGTTTAACGTCCTACTCTTTTGCACCTAACCTGGGCTAATGGAAGACGGGTACACGCCATACAGTGTGCTATGAGGGAAAGTTTGTCCGAGCAGCGACGCTACGGCCTACTCATATCGAATTTTACGTGCACTCCAATACACGGGACCGCGGTTTTTCGTCCCATCCGAACGACTAGGCAGCTGTCATTGCCAGGCCCTCCTTCTGCATCACTGACAAGGCGAAATCACGCCGGAAAATCGAGATGAATTTTCTCGGCCAATGCAGGGATCGAACACCCGACCTCCAGGCTAGCGAACCAGCGCCTTATCAACTTAGCCACCGTGATTCCCTAGTAAACTTGAAGGCGAATATATTAAGTGTGTGTAATAATTTTCTCATGAGATGCAGAGACAGTGACGTTCCCTATTGTTAATGTTATTTTAATCCATGTTTGTGCTTTCACTATGAATTTTGTATATATATTGACCTCAAGTTTACTAAATGTCATTGTGCTTGATAACGATAAGAGGGTAGTTGTCGAAACGTCGTGCTTTTAGAATAAACCTTCTCAACCCCATGGGTTTCCTCCGAACGAAGGTTATAGTTATCTCTTGGATTGGCACCGCAGACAATGCTCAAAGAATGTATAAGTCAAGGCTTTTCTAATGGCGAATAAGTGACTTGGCCCAGAGAGAGAGAGGGAGGGGAGAGAGAGAGAGAGAGAGAGAGGAGAGAGAGAGAGAGAGAGAGAGAGAGAGAGAGACTTCGGGACTAACATATGGTTTAGTTTTATTTCAATAATTCGCTTGTGGGTAGGGTCTTTAGCAATGGGAGGACAGGCGACCCAACTCCTTGCCACGAACAATCGGGGATTCGACTTGGCCCAGTCACAGCAGAACAGCAGGACGTTAAATCCCATTTCCTTGTCTGAAACATTCATGTCTTGTACATTAAAAGAATTTAACATTAAATCCCACCTTTAATAATACTGCCACAATTGTTGCCATAGTAACCAAGAGGACAGGTGCATACCCCTTCGTGGCATCCAATGTTCTGAAATAAAATAATAATATTTTATTTATAAAACACATACACACACACAAAAAAAAAAAAGAAAAAAAAAAAAATACTCAAAATTTGCAACAATTTTTAATCTTTCTAACCAGAATATATAACTACAATTTGTAAACTGACTTTCCCATATCATTATCAAAAAATAAAAATAATTCGTGAACCATTCACTGAAATTCTAAACTTTTTCGATTATAAAATCAAAGAAAACTTTCCTTTTTAAATTAGTAATTTCCACATGAAATTGTAATGCCGAAATAGTATGAAATGATTCATAAAAAAAAAAAAACATCACAAAACTGCGTAAATTCGTTCTATCGTATAGTAGCAATCCGATTATGAATTATCCATTATTCCGATGGAAGTTAATCCGCCATGTCCTAAAAGAAAATAAATGTTTTTTCCAGTAACTATTGTTAAAATTATCTTACATCTATTTTATCTAGTTTTACCCCTTTTTGTTGGTTTGGGTTACTATCGATCCTAAAGCATACAATGTTTACAATTTAAATTGGATTCTGATGAGAAAAAGATGTCTGCACGACGATCCGATTATATTTAATCCATTATATCGATGAAAGTTAATCTACCTTTCTAAACCTGAAAATAAATGTTTTGTCTACTAACTGTATGGGTACAATTATCTTTCTTTGTTCCCCTTATAATTTTATCGAGATTCTCCCATCCTGTGTTAACGATCTCGGAAATTGAAGTTAATGTTCTGGGGATCTTGACATCCTGTGAAAGTTTTCAGCTCACCGCTTCATGCCGGAGTTACCCGCCCTCCCCCTTTTCCTAAAACATCGTTCACTCGGCAAATCTCGACAGATTTCGGAACCTGATTCTAGTCTCGGTTGTATGACAGTAAGTGATATGTACCTACGCCCATACATTTGCGATGCGGCTGTCGGTTTACTTCAACAGGAAAACTTGACGCTATTACAAACAAACAAGACACCGTGAGCGCAGCCATGTTTCATCCGGGACCTTTAAAGTAGTTCCAATATGGCGGAAT
Source organism: Patella caerulea (assembly GCA_036850965.1). Classification (NCBI taxonomy): domain Eukaryota; kingdom Metazoa; phylum Mollusca; class Gastropoda; family Patellidae; genus Patella; species Patella caerulea. Next base: position 29,919,459 of record JAZGQO010000015.1, on the reverse strand, counting down.
TCGTCATACAGCCGAAACTAGATGTAGGTCCCGAAATCTTTCGAGATTTGCCGAGTGAAACCTCGTTAACACGATAGAGATTACAAGTTTTAATGATTTGTGTTTCAAATGAGGTGTAAAACATTGTAGCTTTCGACTTTCAGTACTGATTTTGTTTTTTCAAACGTGTTGTAATTTTCGGTACCCAGCAAACTCATGTTCTACAGGTGTCCTGCTTGTTCGTAAACCTTGTTAACGCGATTGAGGATGAACCATATCTATATCCGTGACCTTTTGTTCCTAAATACACGCACCCCGTCTCCCTAAAAGCCTTCTTACTGTCTGAGATGCTACACGTTCTAAAGTATTTATTTCAAATTAAAAATTGGTGCATCGGGGTCGTGAGACGAGAAACTCGATTGATGTTCAGTGCTCTGCAGTGTCGGAGAGAGAGAAATGGGGTTTAACGTCCACTCGACAAAACCTGTCATGTCGGGAGTAACACATGGTTCAATTTTCATTTCAACAATTCGCTTGCGCATAGGAGTCTTTAGCAGTGGAAGGACCGAGAGAAACTCAACGAGGTTTGACCGGTGACCCTACTCCTTGTCGCGTGCAACCCGGGAAACAACACCACGCCAGTTGACTCAATGACCGACTTTGTGATACAGCGCGCGCGTGGTAACCATTCGACCATCCAACCCAAACTTATGTGTCGGAGTTACCTTCATTTTTCGATTAAGTTCTGTCATCGACACACATTCTTCCGCGACATGGATGAACCCTGGAGATTTTCAGATTTTTTTATCGCATGGATATAATATTTGTCCAGAAAGTTTGTTGACTGACTATAATAAATCAAAAGTAATAATGCAAAATGGAACAAAATACAAATTCTTCTTGGGGTGATGCTTTTTGAAAAAGCCTAGTTCTTCTTTGAACAAGTCTGTTTCGATTTGGTGAATCAAGTTTTTGAATTTCGTCCAACAACATGGCCAGTTCCTGGTCCAAAGTAGGCCGTACTTGTTCTTTACATTTAAGAACTGGGTAATGGGCGAGAGAGCTCTATCGTTATAAAATGTTATGCGTTCTGTTTCTGTGTTACACCCATTGCTGTAAACGCGACAGAGACTACATTTTTTAATATATGTCTTGAGGTACTCTGGTCATTCAACGTTACATGGCCTTCCTTCAGGGGTTAATCGCATTTACAGTAATTTAATTAATTAGGGTCATGCTAGGAAAAAGGCCTATTTCTATAATCAGCAAAACGCAATGTAACTATTTGTCAAAAACATATTGTACGTAATAGAGATGGTTTTGTTTTGCTGTCGATGTAAACCACCGACCTTAATTGCGTTCCGGAAATACACCACACCGTTTCGCGAAGACCTTCTGAAGGCGATGGTGGTTACACAGTTCATCACGCGCATTTTGCATACCGATAGTTCATTGGCCAATCACGCTATTTTATCGACATTTTGCCTAATAGTTTGGATGCAGCTATGGCGGGTGTGGTGCGCCAGGCAGGGTAAGCTTACTCTTCCGGACACCTGTTACCACTGTTTGTCGTGTATTTTGTGCAGGGTGAGGAGTCCATTTGCTGATTACGCTATATTGCCTATAACTTTTTTTAGGACTTCGAATTCTGTCTAATGGTTTTGGATTGTTCGTACTTGGTTTTATTTTATTATTATAAGGAGATATTAAAGTGTATTTACTTGACTCTAATACGCCATAGTTATGATCAACCTAATTCTGAGACAGCGGATTTGCCCCTAGTGCGAAGCGATCTTCTTTAATACTATAAAACTTTTCCCACCGGAATCGCCTCTTATTCGGGGTCATATTCTGTCTAGTTCCGATACTTCCAATAGGGCTGTTCTGCTTAGGAGGGGGCTGATTTATAAAAACACCGCTCGTGAAAATATAACTAAAAATCGCACCAAATTTTAAATAATTATTCTAACCTCGATTTGACAAGGAAGTGTCACTTGGTGAACCAATATAGGCAGAGAGAGAAATGGGGTTTAACGTCCACTCGACACAAACCAGGTCATTTCGGGACTTACATATGGTTTAATTTAATTTCCATTATTCGTTTGCGGGTAGGGGTCTTTAACAATGGAGGATCCAGAGAAAACCTAAGGGGTTTCATACCATATTCTAGCCACTTGGTAGGCATCTGATAACGTTGAATTACACCATTCTCCGACTGTTTCGAATTTCCCCATTAATAGGTGTTATGCTGTTCAGATGTCTGTTGAATATACATGAGATCATTGCAATGGCAATGAAAATAAATCAAGAACAGCAAATCGTGGGACACTGGGAACCGATTGATTTTATTCGCTCGTGGCCCGAAGGCTTCTCTCCAGAGCCTGGACACTATCGCGTTTGGTATATTTTCGGCAAAAGAAGAATGCTTCAGTAATGAAAGCCGTGACAAAAATCTGCCTTATTTCGCGTTCTCGAAATTTTCGCAACGTGGTTCAAAATGCAAGAACTTTCATTTAATATGGCTCCTCCGCCCATGACCAAATTAATGCTCGAATTCCCGAGGTCATTTATTCATCTTGGAAGAAGCTGGAGAAAGGTATACATGATTGAAAACACAGGGGATTATCGAGAGTATTTGGGGGGGGGGGGTCAAAAAAGTATTACAGCATCGTATAATCTCGAGTACCTCTATCAAGTTTTACAAGTTTCGATTCAATTGCAAACTCTTTCTTTTCAAATTGATTCCATAACCCTTTTCTTTTAGGAATTTGCAATCATAAAATTTAATTTGAAATGGAGTTTTATATACATGCAGTACCAACAAAACTAAACGTAATTTCAAAAATTTTGCAATTTTAACCTACCTTTTTATAACAGGAGCATCGTCCAGAATTATCAGGTAAAATACAATCTGTTCCATCAAGATATGTTTTACATGATAAATCTGATTCACAATAATGATATCTTCTACAATCTGTGTCTTGTGAACAAGCCATGGAACAGCGGAGAAGATGATCGACTTTTATTTCTTGTAGCAAATTTTTAGAAAGACAGGTGTTGATGATAATCGATGTTTTTGTAAAATCGCTATAACGTAAACATTTCACTGTGTAGAACAGAATAGCGAATGCCGTGTAGGGCAAAACCCTAGACACTTCCATGGTTGAAAGCACAAACAGGAGCTCTCACGGACAGCTGCCCATACTTGAATAAACTCTGGGTAAGTCAAACTGTGTTTTACTTAAAAAGAAATGAGACATTAATATTGACCGGTTTTCTTAAAGATACATTCCCCAGAAAAGATATTGATCGGTTTATTATTCCCATTGAAAGGTTTTCACACCATATTGGAAAATAGTCATGGATGGGATGCGTGTGGGTGCGTGTTGGGGGATTATTGGAATTACAATGAAAATAAATTGAGAACGACAAATCGTGGGACACTGGAAACCAATAGGTTTTATTTCTTCGAGGCCCGAATGCTTCTCTCCAGAGCTGGGCTCTATCGCGTTTGGGAAAAAAGTAATAATTTCTTGTATTAGTCTTACTAGGAAAATACTACATTCTCTGGACACAAATGTAAGGGTGTAATAATAATAATAATCACTTTATTTCGAGGGGGTTGGGGTTGGGCGGACTAGTTGATTAGAGTGTCGCGCTTCGACCTCTAGCTGACTGGTCGCCTCTGGCTTGCGGCTGTGGTTTCGATCCCTGGTGTGAGCGTATGTGGTGGCATGGAGATAAGGGCGCCTTCTCAAACTCGTGGGTTTCCTCTGGTTTCCCCCCACTACTAAAGACCCCTACGCGCAAGCGAATTATTGAAATAAAATTAAACCATATGTTAGTCCCGAAATGACCTAGTTTGTGTCGAGTAGTCGTTAAACCCCATCTCTCTCTGTCATTTTATTTCGAAAGGGTAGAAAATCAGGCTGGGGGGGGGGGGGGGCTTTCTTACATTTTGCCTTTTTAAACATGAATAGAATCCGGAATAAATTTGTTTACATAGAGGTATGAATAGAATTATACAAAATATATAAATGTGCACTGTAGTTGCTCGAAGACGGGTATGTATAGTTTTATTCAAAACATTGATCTACATGGAACCTGAAGACACAGATCCATAAAATATGGAAGATCAAGAAAACATTAAATTATGAAATGAATTGGGATTGAACGCCCTACTCTTCCGCACCTCAAATATCTATAGATATCCTTACGAAACACGCGGATGATTGCGCTTATATTTTTAATATTATTTGGCAATGAATTCCATAACTAAGATCCTCTTCATTTTAAACTTTTTTTTTACAACAGAAAGCTAGGATCCGAGAGCAATTAATCTAATATTACTTTAAAATATATTGTTAAGAGAGAGAGAGAGAGAGAGAGAAATGGGGTTTAACGTCAACTCGACACAAACTAGGTCATATCGGGACTAACATATGGTTTCAATATTATTTCAATAATTGGAATATTACCAATGGCACAGTTATTAAGGCTACGCAATAAATTTGTTGTTAGAAACCCATTGCGTTCCTGTTTAGTAGTTATTAGCATTTATTTACGTCTAATGCGTTGTCAATCGTCGAATTGGGGTCACATCAGTTGATTAAAATAACAGACTCACTTTGTAATATAATTGATAGGTGACGAATAAATCGTTGTGTCATCCTCAAATAAATCACAGAATGACTCTAGATGGAGAGGAAGATCATTTATGAAAATATTAAATAATAACGGCCCCAAAATAAATCCCTGTGGAATACCATGAGTATAATTGGCTTGAATTGAGAAAACTGTCGGTTGGCGAATTGTTGTCGGTAGTCCAAGTAAGAACGACATTTGTTTAACAAGATACTATGAGAGTTGACGTACACTTTGATAGATAAATTAAGTCCAAATATAGCATCTCTGCCATTCGAACATTAAAACGAAGTTTATTGTTCATATTGACCCTTTTGTTTAATGACAAACAAATATCAAAGAAATTAAAGTACTTTACTTGGGTCATTCGTTGCCCATATACATTTTATTTGAATCCGTTATTTGAAAGTAAGAAGTGGGTAATAAGTATCGCTAGGAGTTGTCTCACAAACAAGATAAACACAACAGCCATTATAACGTCAATATAGACTTCACGTTGTGTACATAACTATCAGTCAAACAATATCAACTATAATCCTTCAGTGACATTTAGTTACATAAAAATGCAAAGAAATTTGTATGGAAAACAATCACTAGTCGTTTGATTGTTTTCCGTGTAAATTGTGTTGTGTTTTTAATAGCAAAGTAGTAATATATGATAATTAATTTTCCACTACGTAGTTATAATATAAATTTTTAACCCTAAAGAGGGATTTAGATGTTTATCAATAAAGTTACCCCGAGTGTGATTTGAGCGATGCCTAAAATGCTACCTTTCTATGTTTTTAAAATTAATTCATAATCTCCTATCACATTTACAAGATCTCAATTGGTATTATCTGTTCAATTGGTATTGTTATAATAATAGATAACAGCGTGAACGATCCCCTGGCATTTGGAATTACGCACAATTGTAGGCAACAGTGCCGCTGTCCTGGCAAAGTTTCCTCATAGCACACTGTATGGCGTATGTCACTCGCCATTATCCTAGTCGGATCTGAACAGTAGGACGTTAAAGGGACAATAACATTCTTGCTGGCTTGGTAGCTCCAGAAAATAAATAATACCCTTATTCTAAGTACTAGATATTTAAATGTCCTACCTGTTGTGTAAATTATCCATTACAACCTATTTTACTTGTCCAGAGGGTTCGAAAATATTTTAAAATCTAAGTCACATTTGAAAAGATTTACGTTAGACTTTTCAAATCAATTGGTTGAATTTTTCTAATTTTTGAAAATATGTGTGTTAAGATGAAATTATATCATCAATTAATTGGAATATTTACAATTCATTTATATTGATGATGATAATGATGATGATGATGATGGTGCTGATCATGAAGATGATTTATTTATTTATTTACTCATATATTTGTAAAAATGCAACATACAATACTTTTGAAAATTGTACATTTTAGCAATGTTATTGAAATTTTCAGTTTACGTGAAGATGAATTTATATAAGCTATAGCTTGTTTTCAGATCCACAATATCATTATTGTAAGTAATCATGATACAATAGAAATATTGTTTAAACCAATTTGGTTTTAACTGTATTAGAAATGCTGTTAATAGTGACGAGAGAGAGAGTTTAGATGGTTTACTAGGTGATGTTTTGACTAAAGTAAGTGAAAGAAATAAATTGATTAAAATAGCGGATTCATCGACTGGCGATTGGACGACTGTCAAGGAGTATGTATCAAATCCCTTGGCCAGTGATTCGGAAGATGAGAGGAGGATTAACAGAGAGCGTTGGAGAAAGGGAAGGAGTTAAAAGGTAGATCTTCCGTTCCGAATAGAAGGAGATTGTATGATAGTAATGGTAGTCAGGGACGGATCCAGGAATTATTGCGGGAGGGGGTTTGTCAGGTTCCTGCCATCATCGTCTCTAAATTACATATACTATGCTACAACATACAGATCTTAAAAATAATTTGGATTGGTTCGTTGATAAAGCCTTTAATGGAGCTTTCGGAAAGGGCAGAAACTTGATGGCCATCTACTCACAAGATGCAAGATGGATTATAAAACGGCGCAATGCTAACACTGTAGTTTTCGATAAAGAAAAATTTCAAAATATCATACATTTTCTCATTGACAATGCCATATTTGAGATTGGGGATCAGATAATACAACAAACTATTGGTTTACCAATGGGAACTGACCCCGCCCCGTTTATGGCAAATGCACATTTATATTATAATATACGAATTCGACTTTCAAGACCACGAAAGAAAACAGATTATAAGGTAGCTAAAAGTCTAAATTTATACCTTCCGTTACATTGATGACATAACACCAATCAATGATAATTTCAATCAATATAAAGATCACTGAACTTATATTAAATAAAGAAAATTCGGGCACTATAAATGCATCTGTTCTTGACCTGGACATCAATATAATTTACTATAAATTTAATGTCGGTATATTCGATAAAATGGACAAATTTGGTTTTAAAATACCCGTCAGCTTACAGTAACAAACCAGATACTACACTATATAATGTGTTCTATTCACGGGCATTACGATTTTTAAAAATATGCAACAAGAAGTAACTGTTTCTTTCCCGAATAAAAACTGTTAATTTTAAGTGCACAAGGCGGAACACAATTACGCATTTTCAGAACTTCCATATCTTCAACATAATGGGTTTGACATTTCTTTTAAATATATTACTGACTACATATTGGATAATGATTCAATATAAATTTTATCTTCTATAAATGTCTAGTCCTGTCTGGATTATCGCCCTTATTATTATGCCTTTGTGAATACACTGATAATCTAGGATTTCTTCAGCATTCCTGTTTTGCGTTTCTTACGTGGGGTATTATATGGTATTTATGCTATCTTTGTACAATTACATGGTCTCAAAAACTGATAGGTTTTTAGTTTTTAACGTTATTTCATCTAGATTATCGCCCTTTTTTTTATCGGGAAATTGCACCGTCTAAGCGACGACGACGTCATAACAGCTATAACGACAGATTCACGTCACGCCATTCAGTCAGCAGACGACTGTCTCCCTGGACGGTCTTACATTCCTTTGCTTCCATGTATTCAGTTTTGTTTCTGTGACGGTTGTAATGTGTGTCCTAAATGCATTCAATAAACTTCAATCCTCTTCTTTATTGATTTGGTGCATTTAGTTTTTGGAACTAGGCCTACTTCTTTGATACATTTAACGGTGTGGTTACTTGTATAACGGTATTTCAATTTATACAACAATATGCATGCATTCGTAATTCTTGCAACATATGATAGATCATGACTCATACTGACATATGATTATTTCCTTGGGTTTTATTCCCAAATTGTTTTCAAATATGAGTGAAGTCGATGTCACCACAGGCCCGGGACTGGACAGCGCAGTGGATGCTTACGGCTAGCCGGATCCATTCACTCTTTTTGAATTGTTGATGCTTGTTGTCTCTGAGTATGATGTCTTGTCTGTACGTTTGTGTAGAATTGTGTGTGGTGCAGCCCCCCTGCACTTACTAATAGGCATACATACTTTTGAGCTTTTTAAACAAAGAAATCATTTTATACTGATGTGGGATCACTTTGTGATGTAACTTCATTGATGCAAGGTATTATATTTTTATATGTGGGGGTCGGACTCCCCAAACCCCCCTTCTGGACCCGCCCTTGGGTAGTTCGGTGACAGCAAGTTCGTCTAACTTTGATTCCTGAGTTCCTGCAACTGGTGGCGGCGGTAGGGATTATTCAGTTCGTCCCAACCAAACAGAGGGTCTTGTTTTAACTGTGGAGAATCTAACCATTACAGAAGAGAATGACCCCACACCAACTCTTACAACCACGCCACAACCGTTAAGTCAACACGGTGACGAGACTTCAACCTGTATAAAACATGAGTATTTTCAAGTTAGGAATGATTATAATGTAGTTCAACCGGTCGTAGAAAGGCTTACGCATGATTATTTCGAATACAAGGAGGGTCAAGCTAACATTTTAGTTAGAAGGTCGATTACGCAAAAATGTAAAATTCTGGAAAGAAATTAAATGTAAGTGGTTATAAGATTCCTTTTAATGATGTTCCAGATTCGAAGTTTTTGAGAAATAGTAGATCTGCCTTAGATAATTCATATTTTGTAGAAGGGGCTATGAAAGATTTAGAGGTAAGGCACGCTCTTTTGTCTGATCCAAAATGCACACCAACGTCAACTGAAGAAGAAAGGGGCACCTCTTCGAAACGTTGGTCCGATAACATCTGACGATGAAGACCGTGTTTGTTTATCCACTTTAACATTTATATATTGAAGAACACTTCCGTATTGGATTTCTCGATCCACTGTTTTCATATCCCTGTTAGATGCGGATTCTACACCAGTTTTGTTCTTTGTCAGACAGGGTGGATCGCTGGAACAGAAGAACCAACGCCAAGATTGGTTTGCGATGCGAGACACTGCCTTACCCCCTGAATCACGATTGAAAACAGAGATATTTTACATTAATGAATCTCCACAGTATGTGGGTCTGCTAACATAGCCTCCAATTGAAAGGCGATAATTATCGGTCCGGTTTGCAATTGTATCAAAAATCGTGAGCCCGCCTTGTTTACCAACTTATCAAAATAACGTAAATGGCCCCCAAACTGCATGGTCGCCAGTGCCAACCATCCCTGTTTCCATAGGAACCTGTACGGACCGCCAAGGAAATTGAAGACTTGACTTAACCCAGTTACTCGGTCATGGAGTTTAATAAGATTATGGACATTATCCATGCCAATGAAATCATTTCCTAATGGATGTCCAAACCGTTTGGAATATTCACCGAAAGTTCGGATCAAGTCTAATTCCGGACATAGTAGGTCTCGAACAGAATTAATGTCCACGTTTGACGACATACAACCTCTAAAATCGGACTATTAACCGACGGTTGAATAAACGATAACACATGCGTCTCCAGTGGTAGCAAAGCCTGTGTGGATCATTCTTAGCAATCTGAAACAAAGAATAATCTCATTTACATACAATTTCGACATAACAGTTGATGTTTAAATTGGAAGTAGTATCAAGGTGGCCTTTAAAAATATAAAATGAGCAGACCCCGCCTACCGAACCACGCTATTATGTGAATCTATATATTCCGGGTTTCAGAATAATTTCCGATTAACACCCTTCGAAAATTTTAATATGAGCCTCGTTTCTTATTTAGTAGTGTTTTGATAAGATGGCCACACAAAGCATTGCACTCCCGCATAGCAGCCATGTCTCAATTTCAGATTATTTAAAAGGAAAACTTGGGTGTTGAGTAAATTCGCAGAAAAGCTGCAGAATGCTGACAATATCTCGGGTGTGTCATAAAATACAATTTTATTGTGATAAGAAAAGCGTTACCCCCCCCCCCCCCCTGTTAGTTGTGCTGGGCCAAAGGCCTGACAAAGAACAACGTACAGCCGTTCAGATAAACGCGGTTCCGTGCAGACGTAAACTACCCATGGCACTTGGAATTCAATATAAGATGCCCGGAAGTGGCACTATGACCTACTCGTATCCCAAGGGATCTTTTACGTGCATGTCAGTATATATCTTTGTACCATCCAAACGACTTCACAGCTGATTTTGCCTTGAACTCCATCCTGCACAACAAGGCAAGGGAAAACCAAGTCAGAAAATCCCGATGAACTTTCTCAGCCAATGCAAGGATCTAACACTCAATTAACCTCCAGGCTAGCTAGCTATCGCCTTACCCACTTAATCACCGTGATTCCCTTAATGCAAACAACGTCAGTATTCTGTTTTCAAACCTTTTCTTTTATTAAACATACTGACTGCCCCCGGATGTAGTGTTGAGCACATTACCTTTTAATGGATATATCACTGAATAATTCCGACAAACAACTCCCAGCAGTATTGGACAATTAATATTCCCCATTATATATTCCAGGTAGGCGCATTAATCTGTTTTTACTGGTAATGGTAGTTTTTGTCTTTAATAATCTTTTAATGGAGTTGGATTAAGATTCTGAGACAAATGGGTTTGGTTGCGTATGTATTAGTTCGTATGGACCATCCCTGCTTTAATGATAGTGATCACCAAACTCTCACTAATACTGGTTCCAATCGCCCTGGCCGTCCACTGCGATGCCGAATATCACCAATTTTCTCAATTCACTAAAACAAAGGTTATTCCGAATATCTGTGATGGTTCTCTACATTTGTTAACAAATACAGTTAAACGACGTTCTGACTATGGAATTGCATGTACTAGAGAGTCTAACTGTAGACGATATTTATACTGTTCTGTGAATTCAGAATGTAGATTATACCAGGATTGTATAAAGGCTGGTGATACGACTGGTTGTTCTTGTTATAGAAAGATTAGTTTGATCATTAAAACTACTTTCTATCTATCACTGTCACATCGTTGATAATTTCAGACAGACTTTACTTTATCCCGAACTCTTAGACCTTTTCACTGGTTATCAGCCCCCTTTTAAATTACTGTACGAAATTTCATCGGGTTTTAACTTTGGTATAACTATGGCAAGTAAGACAACATTCTATCACTTTTACAATATTGGTGAATTGAGCACGTGCCCCCATCCAAACAAATGTACAAAATAGATCAGGTTTATCTTTGGGATAGATAGAAGGTTCCACTCGATCCAATAAAACAAATTAAAGATTTCGTCCATGCTTATCCTGAGATGTAGACCGACTATTATCTCCAACCTAATCTGACCTCACTCGGGGTTAATGCCCTCGTATGCACACCCGACGAGGTGTGTAGCATTAAGTCAATTAGCCTATTTAGCTGAGTAATTTAGAATGCTTTGTCAGATAAAATAAAGATGGTATTCTGTTTCAGGAGCCCAAAGGCAGTTGGATCTTTTTGAAGTTCTCGCAAGGTTTGTAGAATTGCGGGATTATTTGGAAACACTGAAGACACACACAGCATTTCCAAAAGACAACCATCTTGTATTACAAGCTTTTTAGTTTTAGGGATTTCGAGACCGTATTATCTGGATTTAATATTTGGTGAATGTAAGTCTGGCATTTAAGAAATACTGCCATTTTTGGGCGAATTTTCCAACATTTCCCAAAGTTGTGTCACTATTAGTTGGACTTTCTCCAAGTAACTAAGGGAAGCATTCGTATCTGTACACAACAGAGCAAGACGATGGCAGATGCAGTGAACACTAATAATGTTTGAATTTACCTCTCGCAACTTTGCTGCACCATCTGTCACCAAGCCTTTAAGTTTTGATAATGGTAAGGATTTTTTTGCAAGCGTTTGACAAAGGACTTTAAACAGTGAATCTTCAAGTACGTTCGAAATGGATAAAAATCTGATATTGACTTCAAATTGCAATGGATCAAAAACTGTATAAATGATATCATTTGTTCCATAACAGAACAATCAGCTAAAACATCAATAAGCAGACCGTAACATCCTACCGAGTACAGACCTAGCTTTATCACGAATTGCAGAAGCAACAGTCTCGCCTAATGTTAATGTAACCGGGCATTAGGATTGCCAACTCAAACTACAGGTTGTATACGTTTATTGTGTAAGTAAATTACAAAGAACAATGCAGCAGTGCTGTCGGCTTGTCTCGTAATCGTTCTGTTTCTCCCTCGTCTCCCTGTCGTCTGCTGCACGCTTGTCACGTGACTCCTCCACACGGGTTAAGACCACTAGTGAGTGACGGGGTGTACAGGCAACAACAAAACCCATTCGACCACACTCTCCCCAACTTTGAGAGAAATGCGTCCTCGCATATATGTAAAAAAGAAAAGAACATGAAACCAAAAGCACTGCTCGCATATATAACAAACATAAATGATCATGACAATATATATATACGCGTCACAGTACTACAATATGCGACAATAGTTAGATAGATAGTTAATACTTCAATTGAAAACTACATGTGACATGCTCTTCAATACGCCGCCATCTTCTCTTCGGGAAAATACTGGAAGTTGAAAATATTAAAACCGGAAAATTCTTACCATAAACTTGTTGGCAATCCTGTCAGCGACGCCAATTGTAACCGAGCATTAGGATCGAAAGGATTGCCAACTCAAACTACAGGTTGTAGACGTTTATTGTGTAAGTAAATTACAAAGAACAACGCAGCAGTGCTGTCGGCTTGTCTCGTAATCGTTCTGTTTCTCCCTTGTCTCCCTGTCGTCTGCTGCACGCGACTCCTCCACACGGGTTAAGACCACTAGTGAGTGACGGGGTGTACAGGCAACAACAAAACCCATTCGACCACATTAAAATGATTGGAAATGATTTAGTTCATCAACGCTACTATTTTGCATTAATTGGATTAATGATGGGGCTTTCCTGTTAGCAATATTTTCCGTTGCAAAGAAATAAACAGACTGAAATACTTTCTCCAACACAACTTCCTTCAATACAACCCTTAAATCTAACTCCTTTTGGAAACAAGAAACGCTACTTAAAGGGACAATCCCGATAAGAACAGAGTCTCAAAAATTAAAGTCCGAGTATTTATGAAATTTTTGGACCAAAATATAGTGGCATGGGGTATTTACCTTGTCTCAAAATTTCAGCTCAAAATATTGAGTCGTTTGGACGTGAACGTCAACACTGCTTATACGGACACGTAACCCTTTTAAGATTTCGGGTCAATTTCTTCATTGGGTGACCTGATAATCGACTAATGTTTCTTGAGAGGTCTATACAGTGAATGACCCATGCCCTGTACTTGATAACAAAAGGTAAATTTCACCTACATATTATTTTTATAGAAAAAAGTCTAGTTTTATCCAGATACTGTATAATAAAACGTTCTCCATCTCCAGATGAAGACTGTCAGCTTTAAGTTATTTACAAGCGTATCACAAATATCGGGTTGGTAGGTGGGCCTTAGGTTATGGATTTCAAAGGACTTTAACACAAAATTAAGCAGTTTTTTTCCCCAAAAAGTTATCGGGATTGTCACTTTAACATTTCTGCTTCCACAGAATCTTTATGTGTTTTAGAATTTAAATGATCGAAAGTAGCGCTGGCTTTAAACCGTGGGATATTTGAAAATGTTTCACTTTTATTTTGTTCATTCTTTGCCTTATGTTTTTGACACAGTAAACAGTACATCCCACATTTCTCAACATACAACAGCCACCAAATACCACTTATCTCACAAAAAGCTCCGTGTTTATTCATAACCCAAGAGTGTTGAAATTTGTCTTTCTTTGGTTTGAAATGGTTCTTTTCCTCAAAGTACAAATCACATCAGTTTTGTTTGGTACATAGCATATAATTATGCACTTTCCTTTCAGGAAATATTTTAGAGACATTATCATAATCAAATGATTTTAATGGGGGATTTGCGGGTGAAGATAGCGATGGAATGATAGATGATGGATTTATGACTATTGTTGATGAAGATGACGGATTTATAGGCATAGATGATGGTGACGGATTAATAGGCACAGATGATGAGAGAGAGAGAGAGAGAAATGGGGTTTAACGTCCACTCAACACAAACTAGGTCATTTCGGGACTAACATATGGTTTAATTTTATTTTAATAATTCGCTTGCGCGTGGGGGTCTTTAGCAGTGGGAGGAAACCGGAGTGCCCGGAGGAAACCCACGAGGTTGAAAAGGCGCCCCTATCTCCATGCCACATACGCTCACACCAGGGCTCGAAACCACAGCCGCAAGCCTGAGGTGACCGGCCAGCTAAAGGTCGAAGCGCGGCACTCTAGACCACTAGGCCATCCCCCCCCCCACAGATGATGATGATGGTGGTGGATTAACAGGCATAGATGATAATGAAGGATTAATAGGCACAGATGATGATGATGATGATGGATTAACAGGCATAGATGATAATGAATGATTAACAGGCATAGATGATGATGGATTAACAGGCATAGATGATAATGAATGATTAACAGGCATAGATGATGATGGATTAACAGGCATAGATGATAACGGATTAATAGGCATAGATGATGATAACGGAGTAATAGGCATACATGATGATGACTGATTAATAGGCACATGTATAGGTGATGATGATGATGACAGATTAAAGTTCCTATTTCATATTTTCTAAGAAAGTCAAAACATAATTATTTCTATGTCTTTTGCTCAAAAGGTTGTCAACTCACTATTATACGATCATGGGCAAAGTTTTGGGGGCATTAGGAAGGCTGACAAAGATTGGTTGAGGAAATAGTTACTCAATTACCTCCCTTGTTTTCCCATTCCTCTCCATGGACGGCCATCTTCAAACGTTTGAAGTTGAAATTGAAAATGATATTTTTGCCAATTTCTCAACTGGCAATAGTGAATTATAGGATTATTCTTTAACAAGGTAGGACTGTTTATAGGTTCAATCTATTTTGGGGCTTTATTTTAATACATTTTAAAAATATAACTCAAAAAAATGCTATTGGAGCTTTAATAGGCATAGATGATGATGATGTTGACAGATTAATAGGCATAGATGGTGATAATGCTGATTGAATAACAGGTACATTATGTACGGGTGATGGAATTAAAGCCTGATGATGATGATGGTGGTGGAATAATAGGTACAGATTCTTCTGCTCTGTCATCTGAAACAAGGAGAGATTACCAGACACAGAAATATACGCCCACGGCAGCTAAGTGGAATAATGGTTGTTGAGTTGTCGGGGGTAAGAGTATGTAGGCCTAACACATATTAAATTGTAACTTTGAAATAAAAATGTTATTTTCTCATCCAAATTAATGAAATAAAATACAATTGTAGGAACCCAAAGGTTGGATCCTTTATTTTAAAAAATAATTAGGCCTATTGTTATTTTCTCATCAAAATAAAAAAAAAAAAATTATTTTGATACCAGTAAGTAGAATTTGATTTTTTTTTTTAATATATTTATTTTTTTAAAAAATAAGGTAGGCCTTCTTTTTGGATTTTTACAGAGCAACAGAAACAGAATTTATATCCCCATGCATAATAGAAATACACGTAGTAAATAGGACCACCCCTCAAAAATGGTAGAAAGTTGATAAAAATACTTTTTATTTCCCATTTCAAATGAATGTTGTATGAGGCAATGTGAATGAGGGCAGGATAATGATGATTATTTATTTGATAAATTGACTCCCCCCCACCCACCATTCAGGCGCGGATCCAAAAATGGTAGAAAGTTGATAAAAATACTTTTTATTTCCCATTTCAAATGAATGTTGTATGAGGCAATGTGAATGAGGGCAGGATAATGATGATTATTTATTTGATAAATTGACTCCCCCCCACCCACCATTCAGGCGCGGATCCAGAGGGGGGGGGGGTCCGCCCCCCCCTGCTCAGGCTTGAAATTTTTTTATGCGATTTTATTGGCGATTTAGACCTGTAATTTTGGAATTTACCTTCCGGAAAAACGTCAGAATGAACCAAATTGAATCTAATTTACCAAATTTTTCTGGGGGAGGGTCCCCGTTAATCGGTTGAGCGCAATTATCAAACCTAGAGCCCCCCACCCTCAAAAAAAAAAAAAATCTGGATTCGCGCCTGCCATTTGGACTACAAATGTCATTACTCCATAAATCCTCCCCCCCCCCCCTAACTAATCGCCATTGAAATATTTCACTGAATAAGACATGTAGTCGGAATGGGTGTGATGGAAGGACGAAGGTCCTAGTCAAATGTCATTGATAAAGGTGACTAAAGTAGGTCAAGGAGACGACCCGGCTGTACAGTTTTTTTTTACAGGGCAGTGATAACCATTACAGCAGGTGGATGCGGTTGTGTCAAAAATTGTCAGTTTTACGATTCGATTTATCTACCACCGAAAATGCACTCAATAATAGGCCTATCACCTTTTTTATGTTTCTTGTCGAAATAGGACGAGAGCGTTAACTGTCGATATCAATGATGATCATTAAGTTATATTTATAGCACGGCTCTCATGAGTTAACAGGTTGATTTAAAACTAACTCCTTAATAATATATATCGTAGAATCAATTTTATTTAAATTCTTTACCATTAAACAAACTATAAGATTTATACTTTTGAAAATCACGAATCATTCAGATAATTAGCAAATCTGCAGTGTCACCAAAATCAACTAAAACAGTTATAGAAATAACTAACAAATTCAAAGACAGTTTGATGGCACAAGTTTATAAAATGGACAGCAGTTAACCATTGGTCACGCCTTAAATTAAAATGTTACTCGTGCGAAATTGGCTACGGCTATTTTGGAACAATGGATTCGAAACTGTGTTTTCGATATCTATTGATCGTGTAATTTTTTTACAATATATTGTATTATGCAAGAGATAAATCCTTTAGTCACGGTGGATAAGGCTTAGGGTGTTCGATCCCTGCATTGGCCGAGAAAGTTCATCTCGATTTTCCGGCGTGATTTTCCCTTGTCAGTGATGCAGAAGGAGATCCTGATGGGATGTAAAACTGCGGTCCCGTGTACACATCGGAGTGCACGTAAAATATCCCTTGGCAGTTGGGATTCGATATAAGAGTAGGTCATAGTGCCACTTCCGGGCATCTTATATTGAATTCCAAGTGCCAAGGGTAGTTTACGTCTGCACGGAACCTCGTTTATCCGGCCGATCCGAACGGCTATACGTTGTTCTTGGCCAGGCCTTCTGCCCTGCACAACTAACAAAGTGAGGGGGGGGGGGTAACGCTTTTGTTATCGCAATTAAATTGTATTTTATGAAAGTTAAACATTTAACAAGTGGATTTAGCGTAATGCTTTTTTGCACCAACGGGGTTAAAACCAAATAGCGCCGCTGCCAGGGCAAAATTTCCCTCATCGCACACTGTATGGCGTATGCCCGTCTTCCATTAGCACAGGCGAGGTGCAAAATAGTAGGACGTTAAACCCCATTTCATTTCCTTTCCTTTAGTCGCTTAATTATCAGTTTTAGCTATTATTGTGAGAACTTTCAACTCGTTATCTAATCCCCCATAATGTATCATTAATAAACAAGCTGGAAAAATATAATCCGTACAAAAACATTGTGAAATGTATTATTTTGATACAGTGCATCAATATTTCCGAAACATTATACAGACCATATTCCTGAAGCAATGGCCCGTGGAATTTCTAAGGCGTACGAGCAGGGGGGGGGGGGCAAGAAGACTTTTCGGGCAGACGGATAAAGTGAAAACATTTTATTAGTGCATCTATTTGTCAAAATAAAGTGCCCAAAATCTAATAAAATACTAATTTTACGGACTGGAATTGCAGGAAAACGCGATTGCGATCGTCAAATAATCCAAAATTTTCTTTTGGGGTCTATACAAGGCCAGTTTCGCTTCTCGAAGAAAACCGGCACCGCTGTCTGCATGTAAACCCGAATTTTTCGGGCATTTCTAGTTTTGCTTCCCAAACCGTCATCGAGCCCTAATATATTTTACTTTTCTTTTTATTGAATATCACAAATTTGTACTGAGTTGACTATGTGATTTCGGTTACAAAACCATTAGATACTTTTGGAGTTGCTTACTCCGGCTAGAATAACAGAAAACGCATTTGCGGTGGTTAAATATTCAAAATTGTCACCGCGAGGTTAAGACTCCCAAACCCAGTGACGATTGATTGGTTGTTTGAAATTCGAGTCAGCCAAAGTAGGCTATTTTGGACCAATTTGAAGTTGCTGTATTCATAGGCTGGAATAGCAGAAAAACGCGTTAGCTGCAGTAAAATTTTAAAAATGATTGATTTGAATTCGAGTCAGCCACCTAAATTAGACCACTTTGAAGTTTTGTTCACGGGCTGAAAAAGCAAGAAAACGTTTTTGCAGTCATCAAATATTCCAAAATTTTCTTCTTTTTTTGGGGGGGGGGGGTCCTTGCGCCGCTCTCTGTAAACCCGATTTTTTTTTTCGGGCATTTCGGATTCTGCCCCCGTACGCCTATGTCTCTCTTATATCGAAGTCTGTCAAAGTTTATCTTACGTGCACGCTCTTTTATATATCCAAAATGCACCCAAACGTCACCTATTCATAGTCAAGCCGTTCTTCCGGCACGACAGACAGGGCGAAACGCTGGAACGGAACAGCCAACACTGAGATTGGTTTGCGAAACAGTGATTTACCCACTGAACCACGATTGAAAACAAAGAGACGTTTACATGCATTCGCAGAACAATGGGACTTTATATCCCCTTTCAATTCATTTAGTTTTTTTAACCATGTGTATCATTGGAGTTAAACAAAGCGGTGTATTGATAAATCAGCGCCATATTGATAACACTGCGCAGATTCTAAGTAATGTACATTACTCATTAACGAAGAATGTATGAACCATCTCCGTTACCTCGTTTATTAAAATGAATCTCGCCAAATACAGGAACAAGAAAACAACCAGGCAAGATAGAGAACAAACTCAACAAAAAACGTGATTTTTCCTACAATTAGGGGTCATAATCCAGGACGTTATGTCTGGTATGGTACTGATATTTGATAAGTTTTATCAAAATCGGACTAAAATGGTGAACGCTAGCAGGTCCACAATTTTGGCATTACATAATTTTATACAATTTGCGGTTATTTTGACGGGCAGTTACGGTCCAATTTTTACGAAATTCGAACTTCACTATTCACTGGAGTTACCGCCCCTTGCCGTAACAGGGAAGTATCCCAACTGTTAGTTTGTCTGAAACACCGGAGTCGTCAACTTATGTTCAAGATCTGCGTTAAAATTTCACAAACAGCTTTGAAAGGGAAAGTAAACCCTGTTGCAAATAAATTTATGTAGGCGTTTAGAGGAAATGGTTCACCCCGAATAAGCTGACCAATATCGTCCCTGATAAATATCGAAACTTTGAATGTAATACATGTAGATCGACGCTGGTTTGCGACTGACATAAATTTTGGTGAACAGCCCAGAGAAAATCTTTGATATAGAAGCTAGAATGGAGGATTACTTAACATTAGTTCTCGCGGCTATTAAAATGTTAGACAATAAGTATCTGAATGTGAATCTAGAAGGTATACTAATAGCATATTATACGTTAGTTCAGCTCTGAACGTAGGTCTCATTACACTCGCCATTACTACGTTCAGATCTCGTGCCATTATAGTGTCCAAACTATAATCCGTCCCAGTCAATTTAACTGGGCAACTTTTCACGGCTACACGATCGCGTGTCAAGTCCCCGTGAACGTCTGAACACAATCTGTTTCACAGACAATTACTTACGAAATATCTCTGTGACAGACGACAGTTCACAACAGGTGCGTTGACTGCACGCGCCGTTGGTCATGGGCTCAACGGCTCGTGCAATGTTTACTTAACACCTAACTGCTTCGGACAAAATGATGCATTTTACTCGTTTTAATACCCATTTACACTAAATAGGAAATATTTTTTAACTCCAAATACTTCAAACGTCTTTATTTATTTTTCTTTTACCTCAAAAAAATGTTTGAGAATTTAATTTGTCGGAGTTAAAAAGTTAATAAGCCGTACTCATTAAGCCTCGTCGATGTCATGCTTATCAGTGATTGTAGCGGCCACGCGAATATTCACTGTGGGATCAGTTTGGTCTGAACAATGTAAATGAACAGCCTTGTGAGAAAATAAGACCTTGTTTACCTAGCTAGAACCAGTATGACCGACACAAAACGCTTTTAAAAAATACGTCTCCGTCTGCTAGACGACTTGGTCGACGCCATTGATAGGGTAACACACAAATTTACGAACTCGGCTATATAAGATGAAGCGAAATTTTGGTAAGCCTGGGGGGAAAAAATTGGGATTTTGTGGGAGCCTGTTCGGCTTTGTTGTTCTGCAATATAATTATTACATGGAACATCCACTGTGTCGACAAAGTAGTACAGTGAGGGTTTTCTTTAAATACTTGTGTCTGCCGTGTTCAACCTTCTTGTTCCGCGATCTAACATGGAACACAAGATAAGGTTGTCTTAATTTATTTCAACTGTGTCGGCAAGAAGCAAAGCGAATGTTTTCTTTAAAATTTTTGATTGAACCTGACTCAGCTTTGTTCCACAATCTAACATGGGACATACACTAAGGTTGATTTAATTTATTTCTGATGTGTCGGCAAGCACTTACGTGAATATTCAGCCTTGTTGTTCCACAATCTAACATGAAACATACACTAAGGTTAGCCTATTTTTGAGTATATAAGAGGGTGTGTGGAAGGAAAGTTAAGAGGCTTACATGTGTGGAAGCAAATGTTTTCTTTAATAATTTTGGAACCTGTCCAGCCTTGTTGTTCTGCAATCTAATATGGGACATACCAAACTGATCCCGCAGTGAATATTCGCTTGGCCGCTACAATCACTGATAAGCATGACATCAACGAGGCTTAATAAGTACGGCATATTAACTTTTTTACTCCGACATATTATATTCTCCAACATTTTTTTGAGGTAACAGAAAAATAAATAAAGACGTTTGAAGTAATTGAAGTTAAAAAATATTTCCTATTAAGTATAAATGGGTATTAAAATGAGTAAAAATGCGTCATTTTGCCCGAAGCAGCTAGGTGTTAAGTAAACATTGCACGAGCCGTTGAGCCAATAGAGACCTTTGGCAAGTGGAATTTTCCGTATCACGTATCCGTATCGCCACGTGATACGTTGCGTCAATGTAGTTTTAGAGTTTTGGCAGATTTTCGCGGCGTGTACATATGGATAGGTGGGCTAGCTTAGTTCTATTTACAGCATGATGTCAGTTATCTACCAAGATCTTCAGTACTAGTCCAGTGTCTACTATGACACAACATTTCAGCGTCTAAAAGTAGCAAAAAGTATGGTAAAAAGACGACGATGTTATACGGACCTTTTCCGTATGAAAGCTGTTCGATACGTGATGCCGTAACCGTGTGCAATACCACGTATGAGAAATACACAAGCATTGTTGACGTCACACACAAAATCGATACGGATACGCGATACGGACCAGAAATTTACGCTTGCCAAAAGTCTCTAATAGAGACTTTTGGCAAGTGGAATTTTCCGCATCCGTATCACGTATCCGTATCGCCACGTGATACGTTGCGTCAAGGTAGTTTTAGAGTTTTGGCAGATTTTCGCGGCGTGTACATATAGGTAACTGGGCTAGCTTAGTTCTATTTACAGCAAGATGTCAGTTATCTACCAAGATCTTCAGTACTAGTAAAGTGTCTACTATAACACAACATTTCAGCGTCTAAAAGTAGCAAAAAGTATGGTAAAAAGTATGGACATTTTCCGTATGAAAGCTGTTCGATACGTGCTGCCGTATCCGTGTGCCGTATCACGTATGAGAAATACACAAGCATTGTTGACGTCACACACAAAATCGATACGGATACGCGATACGGACCAGAAATTTACGCTTGCCAAAAGTCTCTAATGACTGCAGTCAACGCACGTGCTTTGGACACTATCTGTTACAGAGTTAATTCTCTGTAAAACAGATTGGGGACATACACTTAGGTTGTTTTAATTTATTTCTGCTGTGTCGGCAAGTCAGTAACGTAATTGTTTTCTTTAATAATTTTAAGTGAGAATATTCGGCTTTGTTATTCCACAATCTAACATGGAATCTACGCTACGGTAAACCTGTTTGAATATGAAAGAGGACTTGCGTGCAAGCAAAGTTAAGAGGTTTACCTGCGTGGAAGAAAATTAAGGGGGCTTCCCTGTGTGGAAGAAAATTAAAGGGGACTTACCTGTGTGAACGAAACGTTGCAGAGCTTACTTGTGTGGGAGCATAGTTTACACGGAAGCAAATTAAAGGGGGCTTACCTGTGTGGAAGCAAATTAAGGTGCTTTCCTGTGTTGGAAGCAAAGTAAGAGGCTTGCCTTTGTGGAAGCAAATTAGGAGGCTTGCCTGTTTTCCTGTGTGGAAGCTAATTAATGTGCTTACCTATGTGGAAGCCGATAAGGGATTACCGATGTGAAATCAAAGGGGGCAAAGCGTTTTGGTTTGTCATTTATAATAGCCACGTATCACTTATCTGCGGCATTAAAAGTTAGCTAGAATCACTGGGGTTAATTTATCGGGAATTAACGAAGATACTTCAAAATGGGAACAGAATGTATAAAAGTTCAAAGCCTGTATATACGGAATAATTGACCGGGATTACAAAATATGGGCTAGGAAAATGTGTGGTGGGATGAAGTGTGATATGGGGCGAAGTGGGTTGAGTTGGTATTGAATGTTAATAAAGTTAGAGTTGTTGTCATTGTCTTAGTTTTGATATTCGTAAACGGATTCCGGGGCGGAAACACTGTGCCTTCAATACTCACATCTATAGGCAAGACGGTAATTCAGAGGAAAGTATACTATCAGCAGGGGGGAACGACGAAAAACATTGTGACCTCTAGAGGGTCAACAAGCAAAAATCGCATTTGTTTTTCGTACAACCAGGGACGATAATTCAGTAAGTTTCATCAAAATCGGGTGAAAATTGTGGCCTCTATAGTGTCCACAAGCTAAAAACGGGATTTTTCGTACCATTAAGCGCCATAATCCAGGGAGTTACGATCCGATATATATCTATATTTAACATTGTGTCGAAGTCGGATAACAATAGGGACCTGTAAAGTGTCCACAAACAGAATGGGGACGGACGGATATCCGACGTCCGGTCGGACAGGGGAGACGACAATATATGTTCACATAAAAATGTGGGCGTATAAGAGCCAGTCCGATCCTAGCAAATCTGCAGTAATATAACATGTCCCTTTAATAGAAAAGTAAACCACACCTTTGTCACGGATTCATTGTGTAATGTAATTTACAGTGGAGTTTCGTTATGGTTATTGATGTAAACTGCCACGGACGCCCATAGTTGTTTGGAGGCTTGTGTATGATACGTTGTGATGAAATAATACATTACACCACCATGTTCCAGGTGATTTATGCTTTATTATATTATGCACCACGTTTGCAAAAATTGTATGGAGTGCTGATTTTAGTGCCAGGTACACTCGAACGAAAGTGATTTTGGAATTAAAATATTGTACTACCCACAACAAGCTAATTCAAACGCAACAGCCGACAACTACGTTCGGGTGTGTTCAGTTATGTTCTGTTGTTGAAGACTGTAGACGATTTATGTATGATGAGGAAATCAAGTTGTGCAGTTTGTATAAGACTGGAGAAAACTGCATGTCAACTGGTGCTGTGGATAAAAAAGTTTGTTACCGACATAGTTGTTTTCTGTTTTTGGTAGAGGCGGTCACGGTTGCAAAGTGGGTAAGACGCTGGCGCGCTAGCCTGAAGATCGGCTGTTCATTCTCTGAAATGGCCGAAAAAGTTCATCCAAAATCCTGGCATGACTCACTCTTGTCAGTGGTGTAGGACGGAAGGTCTGGCAAGGGCAACTTTCATATCTTGGGTGTTTATTTTGGAGAATGAACTCTTGTGACATCACCGGAGTCCATTGTTGCGATAAAAACCTTCATGCATATTTCATGTATGAAATACAATACTGCTCATGAATGAAATTATTCGCGAAGTTTGAAAAATTGCAATCTAATTAAAATATAGATCTATAATTCGTTTCGTTTTTTGTACTTTCGATGGCCTACACTCATGTAGATCTAACAAGTTACAGTGGGAGCTCCTGTTCTATGACGTCAGGTATCAAGCACGGACCATTTGACCCGTTAACGTATGTCATTCGATTAACTAATTAGCGACCGCGATGCTTTTTAAAATCTGTTTTTGTTTTGTTTTGATTTCTATCCCCTGGTGTTAGTATAGACGTCATTGGCTGGTAATATCTACCCACAGTTCCACGCATGAAAAGATCAAATGGTCGATTCGACAGACCATTTAATTGGGTGACCCCTCATTTCAGGCTGAACACGAGTTAAATAACAAGTCCTCCGGATCCAAGAGTAGTAAAGACAAGTAAAAACGAAATTTTGAACTATAAAAAACGAAACGAAATTGGATCTGTGTTTTAATCAGATTAGAGGGAAAGGCTCATGGTCCCCTTCTTTGCTGCCCAAATCCAGAATTTGTTTAAACTTTCATCAAAGCTTTTCCAGACTAGGGCTGTTTAATATATTCAAATTGTTCTTGGTGGTCAAGGAACTATGCAACACAATCCCAATAATAAGATATAATTTGGCTGATATGGCTGTGTCAACCTTGATATCAAAATTAAACTAAACAAAATGTCTACATATCTTTAATTTTAATATGGTTGTTCGAACATCGATATATAAATAAATCGCAATCAAAATGATTACCATTTTTGAATTGTTAACATTTTCAGAACTTTTTGTGTGAAGCTGTGAATTGTACAAGATGTACAAGGTGATCGTTGTCAACATATTATACAAGGTAATACAGAAATCATATTATGCTATCAGGATGGGTGCCATCCCGCCCGTAACTTCAGTTTCAATTTCGTACAGAATCGCAAAATGTTGGCCGTTAATTGTATGCAGTAGGACTTTGATTCAAGTTTATTGGTATGGAAAAGTTCACAATATCCCCCCAAAATCAATTAATAAAATACATTGCTTATTCTACCCCTACCCCTTATTAACTTGATTGATAACGGGTGATTTTAAATGAATTTGGGGAAAAAGTTAGAGCCGGACAAACATACGAGAATTAACAGTAAAGTAAGTGGGAAATCATTGATGATCCGTGGCCATATGACTTTATAAATAGGCAAAATGGGAGCAATCAAGCACATGAGGAAAGACCGACCATGTCTTTGAGGCGCTCTTTCTAAGGTATTCGCCATTTGATCATCATGTGGTAAACAAATGAACAGTCATGAGTCGAGATGGGCGCTCTAAATTCAGCTGACGAATAGATCGACTGAAACTTAGAACACACAATTGTAATTGCTTTGACTTCTAAAGGATTAACAATTGCATTTCATAAATGTTGCATACAAGTTTGACTCTTCAGTGACAATTCAGTTCACTGGCCGGAAATGGGGTGTGGTGAAATTATAATTCAAATTTGAAGGCCTATTTGCTAGTGTTTTGCTGCTATACTCATAGGCGTACGGGTCGGGGGGGGGGGGGGGCAGGTAAAGTGAGAAAAAAAATATTTCATTTACTTGGCAAAATAAGGTGCCCGAAATTTAATAAAACCTGAATTTTTTGCGGGCATTTTTAGTTTTGCTTCCCTAACTTACCTAATAAAACACTAATTTTATTCGTGAATACCACGCATTTGTACTGAGTTGACTATGGATTAAAACATTTTGTCTGGAGTCACTCTACTTTGTGCGACATTTTTCGGGCATCGATTAGTATTTGTGAATGCAGCTGCAACAGTCTGATTGGATGGTTAGAATTCGGAGTGGGATTTTGGTTACAAAATCATTGAATACTTTTGGAGTTACTTACACGGACTAGAATAGGCTAGCAGAAAACGCATTTGCGGTGGTTAAATTTTCAAAATTTTCTCCGGGAGGGTGAGGCTCCCATACCCCGCGACGATTAATTGGTTGTTTGGAATTCTGGGCAGCCAGGTAGGCTATATTGGACCAAATTGAAGTTGTTGCATTCACAGAGTACAGGCTGGAATAGCAGGAAAACGTGTTTGCAGCCGTCAAACATTCCAAAATTTTCTTGAGGGGGGTGGGGGCTCTGCAAAACCGAAAATTTTCGGTCAATTCAGGTTCTTCTCCCCTAACTGTCATCGAGCCCGTACGCCTATGACTATACTCACAATTTGAAATTCGCACCAAAATGATTTGCCTGGAGAAATACAAAAGGACGTTAAACCCACTTTTACTTCGTGTTTAATAAAGATATCTATGTATCATCTATGATGGTGTAAACAACAGAAGTCTCGCCATAAATTATTCACTGGTTCCAACTGGATAATTACGTTTAAAGATTTCTAAACATCGATGACTATGTAACATTTCAATGTAAACAACAAAAGGTCTCATTTCTTCTTGAAATATGTATTGGGGGGGGGGGGTCAAAGTATATTCGGACCTCACAAAAAACAATTGGGTGGACGGAATCCCAACGTGATTGTGTGACGCCCATGCTTCCGTGTTTACAGAATCAAGAGAGCAGAGCTGTGCAAGTTACAGTAGAGTGATTTTAATTTACAGTAGAGCGATTTTATAATCTGAAGCATTTTCCCCATAAACATTGTTCTGTAAAAGTACAAATTGAAGTATATGACGTTGTATACTTTCAAAATCGTTTGTAAAATCTACAATGAACAATACAGTCTGTTACTGAGTCAACTGGCGTGGTTTCGACTCCGCGGTTGTACGTGACAAGGAGAAGGGCCACCTATTCATCGTCGTGGGTATTCGGTGCACCGTGAGTTTTAAGTTACGTTTGTGGACCTCATCATGGTTGTAAATTATCATGGATGTTTTCCAAATTTGGTCGGAAGACCTGGGGTCGAAAAAAGACACCCCCAAAAAAGACACCCCCGAGATATTGTCAGCATTCTGCGAATTTACTCAACACCCAGGTTTTCCTTTTGGATAAGCTGAAATTGAGACATGCTTTGGTGACACACCATAAATAAATATCTCCAAGTATCTCGACAATTGCGCCATAATATTTATATATATATACCAAGCCTTAAATCAGTTTCACACGTTTATAGTCACTAAATAAACGATCAACGATCATGTTGTACTTAATAAGCTATGACCATTTAACCATCTATAAATAGTATACTGGAAAGTGGCTCCGAATGTCGTCCATAACATCCAGACACTTTTGAGTAAAACATAGGTTACGTGCCCTTGTTTTGAAATTAGTCTCGCTTAACCAGTCTACCGACCATTCTACGTCTGACTGACAGATTTACGAAACATAACAGAAAGCTGGAATTTCTAAATTGAATTTAGAAATACGCACGTTAGACAACTCAACAATTGTTTTAAGAACCGTGTAAAAGTAAAATGAAACTACTGCCAGTATTATATTCTTGCTAACGAAAGTCTTTCAGAGATATTTTTTGTACTAAACCAAAAGATGCCGCTCCTAACGGTACAGTTAATGAATGATAAAGCAATTTAAAAAATAAAACGAACGTAATTTCTACAAGTGCTGTAATACCCAAGAAGCTAAATTTTACTGCTATTCAAAATCATCAACAATAGATTTTTTACGGCTGTAATAGTTGATCGATTTGTAGAGAAGTGCACGTGCAATGGCTATTTATAGTCTCATAGACTCCACGGCTGGCTATAGATAGCCTCGAAACCCAGCCACCAAAGATTGCACATTAGCCGTGTCGAGGCCAACTTTCTGTAGGGTGCACGGGCCATCCTAACATAGCTGCTACGTGGGTGTGTTCTACGCCTTTTTCTGACCATTTTATCAAAACACTACTACATAAGAAACGAGGCCCAAATTAAAATTTTCGAAGAGAGTTAATCTGAAATTATTCTGAAACTCAGAATATATAGATCCACATAATAGCAGGGTCTGCTCATTTTATTTTTTTTTAAAAGCCACCTTCATACTTCTTCCAATTTAAACACCAACTGTTATGTCGAAATTGTATGTGCATGACATTATTGACACCAACTTTGTTTGTTTCAGATTGCTATGAAGGATCCACACAGGCTTTGCTACCACTGGAGGGACACGTGTTATCGTTTATTCAACCGTCGGTTATTAGTCCGATTATAGAGGTAGTATGTCGTTACAAGTGGACACTGCTTTTGTATAGAGGCTTACGTTGTCTGGAATTGGACTTTAACCGAACTTTCGACGAATATTCGAAAGGGTTTGGAAATCCATTAGGAAATTATTTCATTGGCTTGGATAATATCTATAATCTTGTTAAACTCCATGATCGAATAACTGGGTTGAGTCCAATCTTGTATTTCCTTGACAGTCCGTTGTGTACAAGTTTCTATGGAATTGAAAATATTGCAAACAAGACAGATAATTATCGCCTTTCAATTGGAGGCTATGTTAACAGGGCCGCATACTGTGGAGATTCATTGACCAATGGATCATACAGTATAAACGGGAGGCCATTTTCAACTTTTGATCGAGACTTCACAAATTACAACTGTCCACTTCGTTTCGGTGGAGGCTGGTGGTACTTGGATGATCCTGTCTGCAGTCGTAGTAACCTACACGGCAAAAGATCAGGAGCTGATTAGCATTGGCTGGATAACGTGGGAAACAAGACGTCTTTCGGAACTGTACTGTTAAGACTCCAGTAAGATGTTAAGTGACCAACAGTATGTTCATGCTTGAATATCTGATCTTATCCCATTACTACTGCCGACGATTGCCACATTCCACAGATAGTGTTACAGTTATCATATGCGAGAAACTAATTATTGTCTACGATATTTATTTTTGTTAGGGATATTTACTTAAAAATACATCACGGGAGATTAGATTACGAGTTGCCAGTTCTCATTATAATA
Organism: Patella caerulea; assembly: GCA_036850965.1. Lineage (NCBI taxonomy): Eukaryota > Metazoa > Mollusca > Gastropoda > Patellidae > Patella > Patella caerulea. The sequence goes on along the minus strand of JAZGQO010000015.1, from coordinate 29,890,495 downwards.
GTTAAAACTAAATGATGTAAAAGCAATTATCATAATTATCATAACGCATGTCATTGAGTCAACTGGCGTGGATTCGAATTCCCGGTTGTACGTGACAAGGAGTAGGGTCGAAATATTGAAATAAATAAACCATGTTAATCCCCAAATGACTAGTTTGTGTCGAATGGACGTTAAGCCCCCCCCCCCCCCCACCTCCCTCTCTCCCCCCTCCCTCTTCCTTTCCTTTTCTTCGATAGCATATAAATTAAGACAAATAGGTATCAACGCATTTAATAATGTAATATGATCATGAAGGTGTATAAACTGATTTACATTCAATCGTTTCTGTTTTTACTGGAATGTCCAATCAGTTATGTTCAGCAAAATAGGGACACGGTCCAAATAAGTCGCTTCATTACAAATTGCACTTGGATATCAGAGGGACATCTTTTCCCGGTAAGATTTAAACTGACCAGAATGTCGTGTTTGTAATGTCGTCGAAGACTGTGGATGATATTGAGTTACATTGTTAACATTGGTCGTGGACAGGTTATGTAATACGAATTAGAGGGGAAAGGGCCAGTTAATGGGATTTGACACAACCGCAAGCACCAACTCTCCGTCCGCTCACTGGACCTCACGAGGATTGGGTTTCTATCACACATGCTCATGCTCATGTTTCCCCAAAACAATATTTAATAAATATGATCACCAGCTATATTACTCGCATTATCTGTTCTAAAGAACCCAGTAAATCCTAAAGTAACTCAGTCAGTCGTAAGTCGCAAGTTCTTAGATTTTCAAACTACGGTGGCTATGTGAGTAAGACGCTGGTTGAATAGACTGGAGGTCGAGGGTTCGCTCCTGGTGTTGGCGGAGAATGGTCATCCGGATTTTTCAGCGTCGCTTTTCAGCAAGCCTTGAAATAAGGCACCTGTCACTGAAAATGCCAGTCACAAATTCTCGCTTTGTCAGGCACTAAACCTCTGGTATCGGTCATTTTGTCAGGGGAATGATTTGCCTTTTGTCTGCTTGTCAGTGATGTGGCAAGGAAAGCTGTTTACTGTTTTGATCAGAATAGCCTTAGATATCTATAAATACACAATGATACAAGATCAATGTCAGGTCGCTACCAATAAACATCATGAACCGCTATTGTCGCTTTATCAGGGTATGTTCCCCGCCTGTGGGCACCTCCACTGTTAGTCTGTTCATTTATCCAAGGTTGTTGCAACAAGACTATCTGATCAACAGTGAATATTCGCTAGGTGCTGCAATCACCTGGGGGTGGGGGAGGGAGTCGACATCGGTACATGTTAGTTAGCTCACAATATTAATCTTTGTTTTCCTTCTGTAAGAGTGGCTAACTGGCTCGCTAGCCTGGAAGTTCGATTCCTGCATTGGTCGAGAAAGTTCATCTAGATTTTCAGGAGTGGTTTTCCCTTGGCAGTAAGTTCATCTAGATTGTTTTCAGGAGTGGTTTTCCCTTGGCAGTAATGCATAACGGAGGGCTTGACAAGCACAGCTGTCTACGACAGATTCTAGTCGCTCGGATGGGGCGAAAAAAAACGATCCCGTGTACACATTCGCGTGCAAGAGCTAAATCTGCCTATTACAGGTCTTTATTATATGTTATCTAAATTATTAATTAGACATTAATTAACTTATCCAGATCATAATCCAACCTCGATGGCATTTGATTTATCCGATATTAAATAGATTAAAACGGTTTAGCCATATTTTGATTTACTTAAAAACTGGAGGAGTGGGACTTAGCTTCGAAGAACCATTACGGTGTTTGAAATTATTGCACAACCTTCAACGACTAATATCTTCGCTCGTAATAGAATAATTTGAATGAAATCTTCAAATTATTAATTTTACATTATCTACTTTCGAATTATTATAGCGAAAATGGCTAGCTCTTTATCAAAAATCTTACATAATGTTCCTTTAACCATCAATAATTTTATTTGTTACGAATTGACTCATCAGCGTTATCTGGTTGCCAAGAAGAACAGTCGGAGGACTTAAGTGGTTTTAGATAAGTTTGAAAGATTTATGAAAGGTAAACTGACGTTTTTCAGTGCAATGATGACTAACGATGGTGTTTATAGATAGGATACATAGATAGCGTGAATTGTGTGAACGGAGAGAAACTATGAAGGATACGGTTCTTTTTATTCTTCTACCATTGCTTAGTTTTGTTAATGGTTTTCACCCGAAAGCGTGAATTGTGTGGACGGAGAGATAATATGAAGGACCTGGCTCTTAAGTATCTTCTAATTCTCCTACCATTGTTCACAGGTTAGTTTAGTTCGTCTATGGTTCAGTAAGTAAGATGTTGGTTCATGAACCAGCAGATCGATGGTTCGTTCCCTGCGTTGGCCGTGAAAGGTCTCCTGGGATTTTACTCATTGTCAATGGTGCAGGGCGAACTGTCAGGCGAATACTGTGTTAAGTTGTTCGGGTGGTACGGAAATCCGATGTCCAGTGTATACATTGGCGTGCACGGAAAATAACCCTTGACCTTTGGAAAAGTAGTACGTTAAACCCCATTTTATTTCTTCTGTCGTCACTATATAGTATGCAAAACAAATTGGTTATACTCTTTCATTTGTTTATATGGCTTTGTTACAGCTCACAACGTTGCTTCTTGATGTTGTGGGTTTCTGGTTATAATTTATTCTAGACTAATAATCCACAATCCCTCCTCAATAATGGGAGTCATATGCCCAAATAAAAAACCCTGTTATTTAATCAGATGCACATTTGATCCGAGGACCAATACAGTTAACTTGTGCTTAGGCGACATCATGGAAAAGTGGAATAAAAAAGACGCAGAGGTCTGTAGCAGTGGGAAGAAGCCATTAGCGTACGTGCTCGCCTCGTGTAATGATTTTAAAATTTCCACTGTGTCTTAAATATTTGTTGGTTTCGACCAATGAATTTTATTTCGTGTTTTAAATTTCGAATTTTATGGGAAATATTATGTTAGAGGTTTAGCCCCTTTAAAGATATATTATGCAATAGTTGGATAAAACACTGTCCATTCTTGCACTACTAGATCAAAAGTAGATCATAAAAAATACCCGCATAGACATATACGCACACCACCCAATAGACCAGAGATACGATTATTTATAATCTAATATATATGATATCACCGGTGGTTCGAGACAACTCTTTCTTCCATGTCAATGAAAAAAAAAAAACCCACACAGTTATATGAAACGCGAGGTTTAGGTTTTGATAGTTTTCGATTTTGTATACGGCGAGCGACGGAGAGAGAGAGAGAGGGGGGGGGGGGGGTAAGTTCACTCAACACAAACGAGGTTATTTCGGAACTAACATGTTAAATTTTTTATTGAAAATAGTGTGCGCGTAGTGATGCAGAAGGAGGGCCTGGCAAGGCCAGCTGCTTAGTCGTTCGGATGGTACGAAAAACCGAGGTACTCTGTACACATTGGAGTGCACGTAAAAGATCCCTTGTATTTAGAATTCGATATAAGAGTAGGCCGTAGCGCCGCTGCCCTGGCAAAATTTCCCCCATAGCACTATGTATCGCGTATGCCCGTCTTCCATTGGCCCAGGTTAGGTGCAAAAGAGTAGGACGTTAAACCCCATTTCATTTCAATTCTCTTGGTTTTGAAGCGACCATTTTGCATGACGTATGTCAACCAATTATCTAAATATAGACGCATTACGTTATGTTGTATATGAAATATTATGGGATAACCGGAAGTATTAAATCTCGTGCAGTTCCACGCTGTTGTCAACTTCTCTTCACTAAACTCACTATTTTACCCTGTCTGTCCTCATCAAGAATATTACAACGTGGATTATGGCTATTGGTGTATCTTACTCCTTGGGTTTACTACAAATTTTCCGGTTTGCTTCCAAAGCTACAGCAGATTTTTAAAATACATATATGCCTCGTCAGGTCGGAAATGACGTACGAATTTAGTCACGCGTCAGTACTGACAAATCAACCGAGCCAGCTGATCGGCTGAAAACAGCCTAGGTGTTAATACCCCCCCCCCCTTTTTTTAAAAACCACACACGATCTTGTCTTACTTGAGTTCATCATGCATACGCAGAATGTTTACTAAACATAAACATACTATTGTTTCACAACATATCTAAACGAGATATTTCCTTTATCCATTTTTGATTTGGTCGAACGAGACGAGCTACAGGATTTTTTTCCGATTTCGTCCCCGGGACTCCTGGAAGAATTAAGATCCGTACAGGCCGTAGGCACTTAGACGATATTGGTGCTCCCATATTCTGAGATTTTATATTCGACGTTATTAATCTAGACCAGCAGGTGACTGCAAGAAAAAGTATAATAAAACCGAAAATATATTACAAGGTTTTAATTAGATTTTTGAATTAAGTATTTTAGATTTGTTATCTACAAGATAAAAGATACATTGTAAAAAAAATAAACAAATATCAAATCAAGTGAATAGATGGGGGGGGGCCGTAAACGTCCACTGCGCTTTACAATAAACAGAAATTATGTGGTTCCACCTTCACATGGTGATAAATGATGTTTCTGGTTATTCCATTGGTTGTCAACCAGTGTACCGCGGCACACAGGTGTACCGTAAAATCTTCCTAAGTGTGCCGCAAAATTTTGAACGGTACACTAAGAAAATGCAAAAAAAAAACCCCAAAACAAAATAAAAAAAAACCCCACACCGCATGATTCCAATGGAGTATTCACTGTAAGTTCATAGCCGTGTTTTCTTTATCTAGTAGGAGTCATTCGATGTGTCTATGACTAGCCTGTGTCTACGGTTGTATGTCGTCTGTGACTTGTCGTGTTTTAAGTTTGCAAATTTCAAATAATTTTTATATGTACTTAACCAGGTGTGCCGCTATTTTTTCAGTGTGCCGTTGGCCAAAAAGGTTGAGAACCACTGGGTTATTCGGATTGTCAATGAGTTATCTTGACTTATTGATAGTATATATTTGAATTTGCAGAAGCAGCTGGTAGATCGAGTTATGCTTGTACACAAGGGAGTTCATACAGTTGTTCCAACCATCATCTCTACTGTACACCGGGCAACACTATTCACAATATATCAGCTTTCTATGGATATACTAACGCCGGAGCGTACGGTGCTGGGCTAAAGAATTGCTGTTATAATGCTACGAGGTATATCCACAAATGTGAACATTCATTTAGCGAGCTACACCAGGAGGGCTTGCTACGACAGTGCCACGGCCAACAATCATGCTATTATAAATCACCCATGACCTGGTCTTTTGGCTGCTTCCAATATTATAATTTTACTCACATACAATATGACTGTGCCAAAGGTAATAAATTTTAATTATTTTATTGTCTTCACGATAAAGTTTGGAGATACGGTGGCTTATTTATTGAGCAAGGCGCTGAAGGTGGAGTATTCGCTCCCGGAGTTGGCCGGGAAAGTACATTGTGATTTCCCGGCGTGGTTTCCCCTTGTCAATGGTGCAGTAAACGGTCTGGGAATGTCAGAAAAAGCTGTATAGCCGTTCGGATGGTACGAAGAACTGAGATCCTGTGTTCACATTGGAGTTGAAATGTGATATAAGAATAGGTCGTAGCGACGCTGTCCGGGAATGTTTCCTTATAGCGCACTGGCGTATGCCTGTTTTCATTAGCTTAGTCGGGGCAGATCAGTAGGACGTTAAACCACATTCTTTTTCATTTAATGTCCACGACAATGTACAATTCAGAATATTACAGCTAAATATATATTATTTTCAGTCTGCATGCATTTTCAAAATTTGGGAAAAAATTAATGTGTATTATATATTTTGGGAGCAGTTAGATGAACTTCATCCTTACTATTTGCTTGGCATTCCTCATTTGTATTTTTATTATTTGACAGTGACGAGAAATAAATCGAGTTACGTGTATGCTGGTGATAGGTATGCTGATTGTTCCACACACCATCTCTCTTGTTATCCAGGCGAAACTCTTCATATTATATCCGCTTTCTATGGGTATGCAAAGATGAACTATATGGGAGAATACGTGAATGGACGAATCCATTGCAGTTCGGATATGATGGATATTGTTCTAAACGCACGTCAAACTAATTTCGGCTTAACAGCCTTCGTAAAATTGTTACACCAGTGCCAAAAACAGCAATCATGCTTGTTCCAGTCACCGACGTATGTGGATCCATTATACAACACGGGGTATCATTCACGTCCCTACAGCTACATCTTTACTCGCATAGACTATGGTTGTTATAAAGGTAATGGTTCATTTTCTTCCGGGAGGTTGGGATAGTCGGGTGCTTACTTCGCGGAAGAGCATTTCCAAGCCCAATTGAAACTCGTGACTCATCTATGGTAGTCAAATTCGGCTGCGTTATTTCGTGGGACTGTGTCAGTGTAGGTAAAGATAGGGTCACCTGTTCAAACTCGTGGGCCTTGCCCCCCCCCCCTCGTCCACGCACACACACGACGAAAGAGCCCTAAATCTAGTCCCCAAATTGACTTAGTTTGTGTTTCTACCTGTGTTCAAGACGTCATTTCCTGCTCTGTTATTTGGACCCCCCCCCCTCTGGATACCCCTCTGGATCCCCCTCTGGATCCCCCTCTGGAAAGGGATTGACTCAGGGCCGTATGTAAGATTTTAAAAGCGGGGGTGCAGCAGAGTTGTGGGGCGCCTTAGCCTCCACCTAAGTGATATGAGAAAGTTTGGATCAGGGCAAACGAGTCCTTGGCGTGTAGGCTCGCTCCCTTAAACCGACCGACTGATCAGTGCCCCAAGAGCATCACTGTGTGATTTCTCTCTTAATTGCTTTAAAAGTCGAATTATGTTGTATTTCAGAAATCTTTCCTAGTCCTATCACAAGGCGGTACAACGATTGCACCTCCGATGACAAACACGACCAAAATCACGTCTTCTGGTTCTAGGAAAACAACCCATTCAATAGTGAACGGACAAACTGAAGCGTTCCGGTATACAGCACGGAATGGTACGTATAATTGAAGTGAAAACACTTTCGGCTATGTACATTTCTCCCGTAATCTGGAAAAACCTAGGAAGTCAAATTTTGGTGAAAATTGAGTTAGATACGTATTTGGACATAGTACACATTTTTTTCTCCTTCACTGAAAAGGCTTCTAATTATCTTCATCTAAAAAGACAAAATAAAATTGGTTTTATATTCAGTAGCTTAAATCTGAAACAATATATGTTTCCGTTGTTTTCTCAAATCTAAATTCAACAGTGTTGCTAGGTTTTTCTAGATTACAGGAGTTTAAGGATGGCAGCTACGATGACTTAGTGAGTAAGGCTGTGTCCCGAGCTCAGTCTTGGTCGTGAAAGGTCGTAGTCATTTTCGAGTCTGTTTCCCTTTGTCGATGGTGCAGGATGGTCTGACAAGATGCGGCGTCTTATGGTAAGGATGGGGTGAAAAACTATAATACGTGTCAACGAAAGACTAGATGACGTAAACGCCGGTATTTCCAAGCTTATTTTAGCTCATAGTAGATTGCCGCTGATGCCTTTGTTTGCGCAGAAACGTAGGACTTTACACCTCACTTTGGCTGCCCCCTTTCTATAGATTATAGTCTATTTCAAATAAACCTAATCACGCATTTGTTTGCCACGTGACCCCTAAATGGGAATGGAAATTCAAGGACTGTCGAAACAAGTACAAAGGAATACCCCGCGAATTGTTCTCGACCGAACGACCCACGCCATCGGACACGGACAAGGGAATACCCAGCGAGTAGATTTCGACCGAGCGATCCATATGTTGACCAACGCCAATGATGTAAGAAAATGTTGGCAAATTAACCCACCCACTCAATGGCACGGGTTAGTGGTCTGGACACATGTCTTGACATTTTGCGATAACCCTTTAGCATCGACCAAAATGTGCAATTATTCCCCAAACAATAAACAAGATAGAGCTCAACTTTTTACAAAGGGGAGAAAACTTGAACATAAAAAGAAATATTATAACGGCGTTATAGCGCTATAAATATTACATTTTGTACTCGAAAACAATAGGAGAATACTTGTCGAAACGTCATGCAAGACTAGTTATTGTTTTCCATATAAATTATTATGTTGTGTTTTTGATGTGTAGTAATACCATTGACGATAAGATAAATGTATTGTTACGTCAATTCACTAAAGATTAGCGAACAGACAAATGACCAGTTCCCCATTTGCTCGAACATTTGTATTGGAAAATAGGGATCTAATGTATAGGGTTACATTGGTCCATGACTGTCCTGGGTCCCAGAGAGGTCAGGAGCCCTTAGGCCGTGATTGGACAAATTAAAAAACATCATCAAAATTTAATGGATTGACTACGAGGAGAAAATTGATCTGTAAGCAGGCGGTGGCAAATTGAATGAAATAAACTAGTCTCGTTTCTTCTCGTGTTCACCACTATGGGAGGACGAGGAAATCGGTTTGTAAGGGAAGAGCGAGAGAGAGAAATGGGGTTTAACCTCCACTCGACACAAACTAGGTCATTTCGAACAAACATATGGTTTAATTTTATTTCAATAATTCGCTTTCGCGTAGGGATCTTTAGCAGTGGGAGGAAACCGGGGTACCCGGGGGAAACCCACGAGGTTGAGAAGGGGCCCCTATCTCCATGCCACATACGCTCACACAACGGATCGAAACCTCTGGTGACCGGCCAGCTAGAGGTCGAAGCGCGGTACTCTAAACAACAGCCCAACCCAGGGCTATTCATTCTGTCCCTGGTTACTGGTTATAAATGTATACTAATATAGTGTGTTTTAATATTATGTTTTATAGATACCTCTGAAATTGTTGGAAGTGTAATAGGATGTTTATTCCTAGTAGTTATAATTATCATCATTGTCGTGACGGTTATTAAACGGTAAGTGGGGTATTATACTCATAGCTTATTATATACGGGAAACATGAGGGTTGTCTCCCCTTAGCATGGGGGCTGTTGGGGCTTAGTAAGAAACATACCGGAGTTGTTAGAGTGGGTTCCTCTGCTGCATTGACAACAAGTGGCGTTGCTGTCGGAACATTAAAAGGATACAAAAGGACACCGCGCGCAATTTTTCTACAGTCGAAAACAGTGTTTGCTTAACACAGTGTTGGGATGGCAAAGTGGGTAAGACGCTGGCTCGTTAGTTCATCCAGATATTCCGGCGTGGTTTTTCCCTTGTCAGTGATGCAGGACAGATGGCCTGTCGAGGACAGCTGTCTAGTCGTTCTGGTGGTACGAAAAACCAAGGCCTCGTGTACACATTGGTGTGCACGTAAAAGATACCATGACATCTGGAATTCGATATAGGAGTAAGCCGTAGTGCCGCTCGCTGTCCGGGCAAGATTTCCCGCGTAGCGCACTGTATGGCGTATACCTGTCTTCATTTGCCCTATTCGGAGCAGAATATTAGGTCGTTAAACCCCATTTCGTTTGTTTTTAACGTGAGAGACACAAATGCAAGCACAGTCCCGTTTGGCACAAACTCCAGGTATGTCACTATATGTTAAATATAAAATATGCGTAATCACCCCTTCTTATTTATTGCAGAAGATTAATCCAGGATTTTATTGGAAGACGTTTCAAGGATCGACCATTAGCTGTAACCAATCCAGGATACGAAACTCCCACTGACGGATATAACAACGTTATATTCACTAATGGTCACACCCCATTATCACGTGTTGTTAAAACGGATGAATATAATCATCTACATGATTTCAAGGGGAATAACTCTAACATTACTAGCAGAAATTACAACCACTTGCTAATGACCGGAAGTGGTTGTCAACCACCTGTTACCGGAAGTGGGAATCCATCACCCGATTATTATAATTTACGTAGTATTAATAACAACGCAAACATAAATCTACTGCCGATATCTATTATCGACTACAACGGTCCTAAGCCCGTTCAGTATGATTTGGAAAGAAACGCTGGTCATTATGCCGTAGGAAGTACGGATTACGAACTGGCAAAAGACAATGGGCATTACGATTTACCCTACGCGGGTATACATTACGAATTTGCGAAAGGGGACACCCAAAGGAAAGTGAATGAAGACGACCCCACTTATGAAAATATTACTTTGGCTTAGTTCTATTATTCAATAAGTACAGCGTTTTTCAACAAGATTCACCACATTCTTGGGATATCGACAATCATTATTGTGAATTGAATAAAGTACGGCCTATTGTTGTTATAAAGCTGTATGCAAAGCCGTATTGTTCTGTAACTCTATACAATTATTGTATATTATTGACAAGTTGCAATCATATATGTACGTAAGGATAATTTATCCCTTTCTTGTTCTATATATGGAATTACAGTTTATAATTTCACCAAAAGTTAGCATCACACCATGCCTAAAGCCAGACACATCTATAGGATAAATGTAATCTTGCAATTCAATGACCAACTCTGTAAACGATTGCTTAATAAAATATCTCCAAAAGTGACAATGAATGTACCAAAATGAGTGATCTACTAGCTCTCAACGGAAGTTGTTTAAGCACTTGTAATAAATTATGTTAAATCTGTTTTAAATACAACCTCTGTAAATATGATACTCCTGTAATAAATATTAAATGCATTCTGTAGAGAGAGAACTAGAGTTCTAACGTCTACTCAACACAAACTAGGTCATATCGTTCAATTATAAATCATCTATTCGTTGATGCGTGGGTGTCTTTATCCGTGGAGGTCGACCGGAGGACCCGGAGAGAACCCTCGCGGTTACAACGCCAGTTGGTGACATTATGTCCCTCCCTGAAGTTAAGGAAGATACACAATACTAGCTGCTTTTAAGCATAAGACAATGGTCTTATACTCCATGCCTGTAAGTATTTTTTATGCTTGTTAGCCATTGTATGTTTTTGTTCTACTAATGTATACAAGGTTGTGGGTGGTGTGTTATTATTTAAGTGGCTTGCTGTCGATTCCGTTCAATGTCATTCGTTTTACCTTGTTACCACAGTAACCTCCCACTGCTAAAGTACTCCCACGATCAAGCTATTTATTGAAGTAACCATGTTTGTGTCGAGTAGTGGACACAAAGCGTAATTCCCTCTTACCCAATCCGCTCAAGACATGATTTTATTAAAACAACAATAATGATCATACTTAATAACCACGTCTTATTTTGCTCGAATCCATTTAAAATCTGCCCATTTTTGTTTAAACCAAAGAATTGGAAAAATTTTTTTTCGCAAGTGTTATTGACTCAATGGTTATACAATGAACTTCATTTTTTGTTTAACTACAGAAATAGAAAGTGTTATTTTCGCAGATTGTTAAGTGCTATTGATTTGTTAGTCATAATGGATTCAGTTGATGTTTCTGCTTGGATGCGTTTCATTTTTTTATGTTAAACTAGATAACTGGAGAATGTGTTTTACAGATTGTTATAAAATAAAGCTAAGCGCGAACAAACCAAACCATTAGACAAAATTCAAAGTCCTAAAAAACGGTCGAGGTAAAATAGTGTAATCAGTAAATGGACTGTTCACCGTGTACAAAATACACGACTAACAGTGGTAACAGGTGCAGTGCATTGTGCCTATTGCAGGTCTTTCTTTACACCTGAAATGTTATCTAAGTTAATAATAAGACATTAATTAACTTATCCCGACCATAATCAACTGTTGATGTCAACGCTAATCTGCGATATTTATTGGATTAAGATCCGATTTGTGATCAATTTTCATCTATGATTTAATCATTAAATGGATAACCGAGACGATGTTTCAAAGTAATGATTATCCAGGCTATGGCGAATCTTCAATCCCGAATATTTCGGTTTAGAGTGTATCAATTTGACTAAAATTGTCTGCAAATTCCCCTTTCATTACTTAAAGTTACATTATGGGAGATAAGATAAAGAGATGGCAGTTCTCACTATAATAGTTAAAAACTAGATAGTGTAAAGATAATTTGCTGAAAATTTCAGTCAAATTGATTCACTATTAGCCGAGAAAAAAGCATTTAAAATATTCATAGCCTCGGTCATCATTACTCAAATCATTAATCTAAACAGCATAGTCTCGATTATCCACTTGATTGATTTAATTATCAACCGCCATTAAGCGGCATATACGATTTTAATCTGCCAACATCGAAGGCTAGCCTTGACATAAAGAGTTTATTATGGTCTGGATGTGTTAATTAATGTCTAATTGATTATTTAGATAACATCTCAGGCTTAAAGAAAGACTTGTAAAAAGCAGATTTTGCTCTTGCATAATGCTATTTTAAGCTTTAACTATTATAGTGAGAACTGCCAGCTCTTTATCAATTCACCCATAATGTATATTTAATTATTTAGTTGTCATATAGTCGAACTATATGGAATGGAATATTTGTAAGGCTGTAACACAATAACATCCAAAGTCATCGCATTGTTGGCCAATGCCAGTCAAAGGTGCTTCTCGAATCGTCAAATCCATTAGTCCGGATACTGCCATACTGTCATTCAGATCGAGCTCCTCGCTTATTTCCGCCGCATATAATTTTACAAATAAACAAAAACGATGGACTGATATTCGGTTTATATAAATCTATATTATAGTAATACATATGTTTCGAACCATTTGCGTTCATTTCAAGGTCTTAAAGAATAGAGCTTTAACCGTTTTAAAACATTATATCTATCAAATTATATTAAAGTCAATCGTATTTTTATCAACCGGTAACATCGTCGGATTTATGGTACGGGTTTGAGAAACTGTGTCGCTTGGGAATTCTCCTAGTTCTGCTCTGATTGAATGATCAATATTTGACGTCATAGGGTCAAAAGCCATTCATAGATCTGTATTTTAATCAGATTGACATGGTTAATAACAAAAACAATTGTTCAAGCATGACGTCATTTCTGGATCTTTATGGTCAAAGTTATCTAACTTGAAACATGAAGAGGCTCAACTATCGTCTTTATCATATCTGGAGAAACAAACGCGTTCCCTTATATTGTCATTACCTCTCATAATACGTCATGTAATATTTACATATCAATGACAGTTGTGAGAGGTATCATGTCGAAAATAAACCCACATGGTCAATTAATCAAATGTTATCGGAATATTTGTCTTGCATACAGCCTACGCCTTATAAGGGTGTCACGATGGCTAAGTTGTTGAGACGCTAGCTCGCTAGCCTGGAGGTCGGGTGTTCGATGCCTGCTGATTCATCCAGATTTTCAAGCGTGTTCTCCCTTATCAGTGATGCAGGGCGAAGGACCTGACAAGCACAGGTTTATCTAGTCGTTAGGATGAGGCGACAAACCTAAGCCCCGTGTTCATATTTGCCTGCACGTAAAATATCCCCTGACAGTTGGAATACGATATAAGAGCACACTGTATGGTGTATGCTTGCTTTTATTACCGCAGTTTGGAGCAGAACAGTAGGAGGTTAAACTTCATTTTATTTCATTTCTCTGATCGATTTATATTAAAGAACAGTTGTTTGTGGGTTGACTATTATTCAGTGGCATGCTCAGGTTGTGATGATTCACGGCGGTGCCAACTACCTGATAGTACCTCTCCTCCAGGTTCACATACAGGGCTTAGTACTCAGAAATAGAAGAAAGGGAAACATTTGGAAATGTGAGAACGGAAGACATTTTGGAATGTGAGAAAGGAGACATTGACATGAAGTGTAATTTAAGGATATCATTTCTGGACAGCGCTACCATAGCCTACTCTTAATTCGAATTATACTGTTCAAGGATTCTTTTTCGTGTCCCGAATAGTATAATTTAATTAAAACAAGCCTCAATGTTAATCAAAACAGTTAGTGATTACCGAGGGGATTACAGACTAAGAGATACTGTTAATTGATGTTCGAATGTGACGCTTACATAATAAATGGTAAATCATTGATCTAGTAGAGAGGAAAAGAATAAAAAAACATGGCTATATGTCTAGTGGGTGATGGGGCATGACTAAAAGATGGTGGGGTGTGTCTCGTATTAAAGAGAAAGAGAGGGAGAGAGAGAGAGAGAGAATGGGGTTTAACGTCCACTCGACAAAAACTAGTTCATTTCTGAACTATCGTGTTAAAGATGCCTTTCCGCGTATAAACTGGTTGATTTGATGACATATTTGGGCTAAAAAGATATTCATATTATTTAAACTATCAAAATGTGCTCCAACGCCCTCTCAAATCGTTGTGTTGGTCCGTTAGCTCGTTGTATCACAAGGTCTGTTATTGAGTCAACTAACGTTGTTTCTATTCCCTTCTTGTATGATAATTAGTAGGTTCGCTTCTCAAACTTCATGGGTTTTCTACGGTTGCCTCCCCTACAATTATTGAAATATAATTGAACCTCTCAAAACATTTGATTGGCGAGTAAACCCCAGGATATAAAAAATCTATTTTTAGAAGCCATGTTTGTCACTTAAGGTGATTGAGGGAGGGTCCATTTTCAGAATGTATTTGTAGTTACGTACTGTACTGTCCATTAGCCATTCTTTCATTATCTTCTGCCAACTTCTTTTTTCGCATTTCAATTGCAGAGTCTTTTGTATTTTTACACCCATTAATGTTCCCCAAACCGCCTAACCATTCGATTAAGAAATAACAAGCGCTCCAAGCTGACAGACAGTAAGCCGTTGGGTTGTCAGTTAGAGGTGGCCTGACAAGTTTGCCATGTGTTTGCCCCGGGGAACCTGTATTGATCCAATGAGCTTCGGCGTCTCCACTTATATAAGATTTGCCATATTTGTATTGGAAATAACTATCCTTTAAATACTTTCGTAAACATGAATCTTTAATACTTTCGTTCAAATATTCAATGCATGAAATAATGCACGGCTGAAGGGACCTTTCATTAACTAAACAATGGTTACGCAACCATCGACGAGATTGTAATATTGAAAATGCGCCCTTATTTGTAAATAGACATATCTTTAAATGTGGGAAACGCCTACTAATAAAATTTCAAATTTTCCCTTTTTATAAAATGAAAGTCGATGACACCACGGAAAGGAAATTAATGGAAAATCATTTTATTAAAAAAATACGTTCCTCGACTTAATAGCCAATAAGTAACAATTGGCGATTACTTTCATTAATTTTTCTTAAATCAATGATTATCTTCCACTCATTGTTCCAAAATTGAACCCATATACTACAGATTAATACACGTGTGTACATGTTTTGCATTAGTTAGATAAACTGTGTAACCATAGACAATGGTAGCTATATATATATATATTGTAAGCTGAAGTTACTGTCACGCCTCATTCAGTAAATGTCCGCAGGCTTGCTTGTAAGTTCACTTGTTCAGATGCATAAGCAAGTCTCGCACGCATGAAGTTCAAGAGTAGCATTAGCCTTTGAACCAGCAACTTTGTACACGCCATGACAATAGAAGTCATAACAGCCTATGATTATAAAATAATGCCGACCACCCCTTTCTGGTCCTGGAGCAAACCGGTTTGCAGTTTATCAGGCGATCTGCGAAATAGCCGACATCGGGATCGGCGGATGACAAATTTCTTGGACTGCGCCCAAACCTGTGCAATCCTGAAAGTATCCCACAAGAGCTGTATCCTGTTTAATATCGTGGTTTTATTCCGGTTGTCTCTCTTTGGTAACGAGTCTTGCTTGACATGAAAGAAAGTAACTCTAGATTTAAACTACCTAGTTTGTGTTGATTGGACGTTATCCCCAACCCGCATATCATTTGGAATACTCAGATATATTTTACACGGTGGAAAGACCCACTAACCTTTTAACATAAAAGGTTTATTTTTGCAAATCAATTGGCAAAGTTACACTGGTGTTGGTTGTCATGACATGCATATTTATTAAATAATGACACTCATGATAACAACGGGGACTTCATCGAGCTGTAATACTTGGATGTTGACGTACACTCTCTGGCACCAATGGTCAAATTTCGTATAGCGGTCGAGCTGCCATTAAAATTCGTTCGTATTCAGTGAGTTAACTGAAATAACATCACGTTGTTTGCTATTTGGTGAATTGAAATTCGTTCACTGGATCCGGCTTAGATTGTTCTTGCCATATCAGAAAAAGCGTACCATCTTAGATCAATTAGATTTCCGGGGACATAATATGAAATAATAGAAAAAAATGTATCCACAATTCGAAAGTGTGCTAACACTACTTATTTGGAACTATCTGCTACTAATTGCATCAAGCCAAGAGTATTGTGTTGATACGCCAACAAGATTAGCAGGATTTACAGAAACTGGGCCTCATCACAGCACCCTACGATCCCTACCTGTTGACAATGAAGTGCTTTGTTTCGATGAGTGTATGGAGTACGATAATTGTGATATGGCGGTCATGTGTAATATAATGCCAGGGAAGAAATTATGTTTTCTGCTCACTGGTAATGTTTTTAATCACCATTTATCAACTTATAATTACACCGACTGCCAGGCAATTACAACGGTAAGAAATATGTTAGTAGGATCTTTTTCCTTATTTTTGGACCACTCACCAGACCCCAAGCAAAATTCGTCTTGTTGTTTGACACCGGTGCTCGTCAGAAATATATTATAAGGCTCCTTCAATTCAAATCGAGAGGGAGGGGTGGGGGGTAACGTCCTTTTGACACAATTAAATTAGGCTCTTTTGGTAAAGACATAATATGGTTCAATCTCATTCGGGGAATCGAAATCACGCAACTTGAATCAACGACAGACGCAACGCCTGCTCCAACGCATGCGCGTTTACCAATCGGCCAATCCTTATTTAGGGGGCGGTTTATAAGACTTAGTTCACATATTGCTGTTTATAAGGAACATTATGAAAGATTAGAGCTGGCCATTCTTGCAAACATAGTTAATGAAAAATGAATATATTGAAAATTTCATTCAAATTACTTTATTCCGAGCGAAGATATTAGCCTTTGAGGATTTGACAAGATACGTTCACTGGTTGTAACCACCGTACTGGTTGTTCGAGGCCTAGCCTCGCTGCAACAGGCAGATTTAGCTCTTGCATAATGTTTGTTTAATAACTTATATAACGTTTAAGGTCTAAAGAAAGACCTGCAACAAGCTGATTTAGCTTTTACATAATGCCTGTTTAAAGTATTTAATATGTTATTTTCGTATTTAAGCTGTGAACAGACCGTTATTTTCGTATTTAATCTGCGGACATACCGTTATTTTCGTATTTAATCTGTCGACATATCGTTATTTAGGAATTTCATTTATTGTTATTTACGTGTTAATTACGCATTTAATTTAGCGGGGGTGGAGTTGGGTGGCCGAATGGTTAGCACGTGCGTGCTATATCATAAAGCCTGCCATTAGTCAACTGGCATGGTTTCGAATCCTCGGTTGTATGTGACAAGGTGCAGGGTTGCCTGTCCAACCGCGTGGGTTTTCACCGGGTCCTCTGGTTTCCTCCCACTGCTAAGGACCCCTACCCACAAGCGAATTATTGAAATAAAATTCAACCATATGATAGTCCCGAAATGACCTAGAAATACGTAAAACCCAATATCTCCCTCTCTCTCTCTCGGAATATCATTATTTACGTATTTAATGTGTTGATATCTGCGTGTTAATTACGTATTTAAGTGTTTAATTACATATTTAATTTGCGTTGCTTTTTTCTTCTAGGCTGATTGTGAAAATGGTGGTACCTATTTTGGTGGAATGTGTCATTGTTTAAATGGTTTTACAGGTTCAAAATGTCAACTTCAAACACCCGGTAATTTATTTGCATCTTCCATACAAAACCCCTCACACTCACATCGCCACCACCATTCACCACCACCCTGCTTCCCCTTTACGTTGTGAGTCATAACGCAAATGGCTGCGAGTGGGTATAGTTTCTCTTTCGGATATAGAACACTAGGGGTTTAAGCAAAAAAAAAATATTGGTACCATAATGGTCGTATTTTTTATCAGTGCCGTCGTTTCTATTAGAGGAATATTATTCCCGTGAAGTATTGAAATATGAATGTAACATGTCTTACTATAGCATAATTCATTACAGATTATTGCCACACCCGTACATGGAAGAAAGTTTTATCAAGAAAGTCTGGAGGTCGAACTGTATCTGGCAGTTCTGCTGATCTAGTGACCTCTGTACAAAATGGAGAATCATTAAAGGTTGTTGTTGATAAATCAAAAACTACTTCAGCAATTTACTCACTTCATACAAGTCAAGCACCATCATCTGGCGTATGGGCAATACCGTACGAGGATTTAGAACATAATCTTATTAACAGAACAAACAACTCGGCATGGCGACTATACCTTGATGTACAAGAAAACACAGTAATTGCGTCGTGGAACTACCAGTTAAACCTTCGACGAGAAGCTGTCTCCATCTCCCTCCATGACATCGATTGGTATGCATTATCTTACACCAACTTGGCGCCATGTTTAGTTACAGATACCAACGGTAACCCTAGTTCCGGAACAACCGTTTCTTGTTTCGATGTTTTGAATAATGGCGGTGCATTATATCTAGTAGGAGAGGTAGCTGCGGAAGCTGAAACTGTTACCAGCAACGCATCAATGATATCTGCCAGTTTGCCATCTTCACTTGGCCACAAAGGTACCACAACAAAAGAAATATATAACCCTGCTTATTGGTACCATCTTAATGTTCGTAGTCATGTGGAGGGTGAAGTTTTCAGATGGAAAATTCATGAACATAAAAAGGCTTATAATAGCATACGCACGATGGCATATAAATGGTTGGTAGATGAATGTTGGCACAAGGCCTTTACACATACATCGTCTGGAGGTGTAATATGGGGATCTAAGAAATATTTGGAAGCCGCAGTTCGAAATGGAAAACAACTAAGAGTACAGACAGGTAAAGATCCAGTAGAAAATGTTTCAGAGAGAGAGAGAGAGAGAGAAATGGGGTTTGGCGTCCACCCGACACAAACTAGGTCATATCGGGACTAACATATGGTTTAATTTTATTTCAATAATTCGCATGCGCGTAGGGGTCTTTAGCAGTGGGAGGTAACTGGAGTGTCCACGAGATTGAGAAGGCGCCCCTATCTCCATGCCACATACGCTCACACCAGGGATCGAAACCACAGCCGCAATAAGCCGGAGGTGACCGGCCAGCTAGAGGTCGAAGCGCGGCACTCTAGACCACGAGGCCACCCCAAGCCCCAAAAATGTTTCAGAGGTAACCTTCTATCAAGGTAGCTTCTGTTTTTCATTTCAAATCCAAATATACGACACTTTTTCTAAAACACACGAAACAACATGTTATTTGTTTGAAAGGCTCACATCAGGTCCTTATTTCACATAATCCATTAAGGATAGCTTCCCGTTTGTGACGGAAGGCGGTGTGTGTGGGGGTGGGGGTGGATAACGCGTGCGCGTTACTGAGTCAAGTGGCATAGTGTCGATTTTCCGCTTGTACAGACAAAAAGTAGGGGCGCTTGCCCAACCACGGGAGTTTTCCTCGGGTACCACAGCAAAATACAATGTACACCTTAGCGCTATCGAATTATTAAAATAACATATTAAACCATATGTTAGTCCCGAAATGACCTAGTTTGTGTCCAGAGGACGTTAAACCCCATTCCTCTCTCTCTTTCTTAAATAACACTACAGACTGTTTTGAAAAAAAAAGAGGCTGAGTATTTGTATTTTCAGATGGTGTGTTTTCTCTGCTACTTGACATCAGTATAAAGTTTGGTGACGTAACAGGAGTCATGCACGAGGTTTTCAATAGAACGGAGAAGATAGCGGGTAAAGGTCAGCGAATCAGAAACGTGGTTTCAACTTCCGGTAACATAACGTCATGTACGTTTCTATGGGAATCAGAATTAAACCAAAGTTGGTGGAAAACAAGAGGAATAATTAGCTGGTTTGTCGACAGTAGATTCTGGGTTAGAACTTTATCATTTAATGCATCTGGTCATACAAAACTTGGGTACAAAGACAAATTAATATCAGAAGTTTCAGCTGGAAAATCGGTACGAATAGTCATTACAAACACAGACAACTCCATCAGGTCCGTTACCATTCGCCATATTAACTTCATAAACTCGACATATATAGTAATGAAAACTGGAGTAAAACAAAGTGTTGTTCACCAAGAAGACGTCTGGGTATGTCAACAATGGGCTGGATTTCTTTATCTCGATGGCGTATTGGAAACTGTAAAATGGACAACGGAGACTAAGGTTATTCAGCCCAGAACTGTCCAGTTGTACAAACGCATAGACGTGTTTGTGCACTCCTAAATCTATGCAAAAAAACACAAGATAAGAGACAGAGAACTTATTTGTAGTTTTATGTTTAATGTCATAGCTCTGTGTGTAGTTTCCTGTATATAAACGTCGTGTTCTGATTTCTGAATATAAAAGAGAATTAACCAACAAAGTGTTCTAGAGTTAATAGATCACAAGCACAACGTGAAGTCAAAGTTGGTTCCTGATTGGCGGATAGTGTCACAGGCCTCGCTTTTTTGGACTACTATAGTCACACCTGTCCTCGTACTGTAACGGATGTCGACCTTGAAATTACTTAGCAGAGAAATAAATATGCGTCCTTCAGAGATGCCATGCGGAATGTATACTTATAGCCAACGAAAAGACCACTAACTTATACCTATTGTTTTTTTTTTCGGCTTATTCTTATTATTATTAGGGTTTCACACTGTGTTTTTGTTCGAATTATTCTTATTAAGCTTTCATATTAAGGTGCGTTTTTCTTTGAATGGCATTTAGTAATTGGAACATAATCAAATAACACACTCTTATGGAATAACAATTACTATGGTTTATTTCACTGCGACGTTTCAACAAGATTTCACAAGTCGCAATCAAGCATTATACACAAATACGTAAAGAATGAGAAAAATATGAATATATATATATATATATACAAACATCAGCGTGGACCATTCAAATAAATGTAAGGAAAGTGAGCATGAGTAGCTATTACAAGCTATTAATAAAACAAAGGTGCATCGTTGTATATATTACGATTATACAATTAATAGATGAAACAGAGGATTAACAAGATCATCAAAATTTGAAACCATACTTATTATACCATGGTTGAAACCAGTATTTACTATAAATATCTAAACATTCATAAAGATAAAACATAGGATTTATAAAAACCCACGAGGTTGGACAGGCGACCCTACGCTTTGCCGCGTACAACCGGGGATTCGAAACCACGCCAGTTGACTCAAAGGCGGGCCGTATGATACAGCTCGCGCACGCTTACCATTCGACCATTCACCCCCTATAAATACTGTACTCAAGGCTCTTATAGCCAATATACTATAACAACCATAATAAGTAACAATTTACCGACTAGACCTGCGATGCAGTAATTACGGGTTTCACTCGTGCCATGTTACCCTTCAACTTATATCACTTCGGGTGCCACATGACCCTTCAACTTATGTCACTTCCTGTACCAATGAAACTGTTGCACACATGAACAAAAATGGACGCAGAATCAACCAAATCCAGCTACCAATTCATTTTCTACATTTGATCGTGACAAAATCACATTACTTCCGATGATAATGAGAATAATAAATAAGTTCCTTGAAATCAGAAATCGCATCACCACATGTAGAAAATTTTATGTAAATCGAATGATAATTGCCACTTTTATAGACCAAAAACCTTGAAAAGTGACTTGTAGAAAACCGTATATTTCTCTGCAGCCGTACAAGTTAGAAACCATTTTTTGGCATCTATATGACCGTATGGGTTCAATCTATTTGTTGATTGGAATCAAATATCATCATTTTGAAAACATTACAAATCCGACTCATTTGAATAAAGTATATGTTTTGAAGTCTAGGTATAATTCATTTTTTCTAAAATTGTGTGGTGTCTATATATAATGGTATGGGTTCAATCTATTTGTTGGTGCGAACCAAAAATCATAATTTTAAAAATGTTACAAATAAAACTCATTTGAATAAAAAAAAAAATGTATTTTTAAATCCTACTCATTTGAATAAAATATGCTTTGAAGTCTAAAAATTCATTTTTTCCAACATTTTGTGGCATCTATATGATGGTAAGGGTTCATTCTATTTGTTGGTGGGAACCAAATTTCGTAATTTTAAAAATATTACAAATGATACTCATTTGAAAAAAAAAATGTATTTTTAAGGCTAAAAATTCAGTTAATGCCCAAATGACGTCACTTCCGGTGATACTGAATGTGTTAAAATGGTTTTGCATAGTCGATGATGCAATGGGCATCAAATAATAATTGAAAATTGAAAATCGACTAATAATTGATTGTTTTACAGCCAGAATAAAGTGAAAAATGACTCATGCAAAATTGTCTATTTCTCTGTAACTACTGATATTAAACTGATTTTGACGTACATTCTCTTTGTATAGGTTACTGCTACGAGTTTATGAAAGATACAAAGAAATATTTTAAAATATGAAGACGCTGGATAAGTTGTAGGACGCATCTTTTGGGTAATATTAGATTTGTAAAAAATGATATTTGCTTTCAAAAAGTGGTACCGAACTGCCAAAATCTGTCAAAATTGTAGTTTTTGGTGAATTTACGTCACTTCCGGTGCCGATAGGAAACTCTACCGGTAACAAAAAAAAATATGACATTTTGGACCATGCAGCATATGAATTTTGTTCCGTACAAATCCAATAATAAATAATTAATATAGGACTGAAAAACTGAACTAGCCAATTATGACCAAGGAAATATAAGGAGACAAAAAAATGTTGACATTTTTAGTTTAGTCAAATCAGATAACTTTTTAACCCTTGGTAAAATGTCATATAAAAACATTCATTCATCAATAAACAAAGTTTTTTGTCGAAGATTCGCTGACAATCAAAATGAAAAGTAGCGCAGCTATGTGCCTTGTCTCCGGCTATGTCAAAATGCACCATATCTTAAAATCCGATGATAGTTGTTAATATTACGGCAATATATCCAAAAAATGTCATATAAAAACATTCATCAATAAACAAAGTTTTTTGTCGAAGATTCGTCGACAATCAAAATGAAAAGTAGCGCAGCTATGTGCCTTGTCTACGGCTATGTCAAAATGCATCATATCTTAAAATCCGATGATTTTTGTTACGGCAATATAGCAAAACAAACCCCGACATATTCGGTGATTTCGCATTGTCGCAGAATGCCGGAAATTGATTTAATCTCTAAGTCACACCCACTTTCTCAGTAAAACTGAAGACATTGTATCGAAAGTAGTTTCCGAGATACAATCAAATTGGAAAAAACAAATAATAAGAATAATAACTAGATCTGCTAGCCAGATATCACAGCCTTCATATTCACGGTCAGTTTCTTTCACATGTCATGGGCCAGGTAAAGAATCTAGGAAAGGAAATTTGCCATAATTTGTTTCGAATTAAATCGGTCAAAACAAACAAGCATCACTACCCATCTGATGTTATGGATTTTGTCAACAATCTTAAAAAGAACAGAACTATTTACTATGTTATCGGAGTAAATATTTTAACCGGGCAAAATTGTCCGTTTTAACAGTTTAAGTTGCGCAGTACCTTTGGTTAGCAACCGATTTTGACAAAACCTTAAAAATACGCTCCCACTAGCTGAATTAATCGTTTGTGATCAAAATTTGTCCAGATTTGATAGCTCTCCGCTTTTCTAAAAATAAAATGTAATAACATCACTTTAAAAAAAATAATTAGCCAACAACTGATAAGATTATATCGAGATATTTCAACCAGGCATCATTTCACGTCAGATGTTCGCGATATTGTCAAGAGTCTTAAAAATAATTTTTTTTTTATTAAAATCGTCCAAAAAGTCGCTGAGTTATAATGAGAAACATTTCAAAATTTTCCGTTTAACATTTTATAAGTTGCATAGAATCGGTTACCAACCAATTTTGATAAAACCTTCAAAAACGCACCTTATCAAATAACAATTACTATGGTTGTTGTCACCCAATGCAAAGATTATGGCTTTAATATAAATCATCCGCCTACAAATCATGTGCTTCGTGAAATTTAAATTTTGATATCCTGGTGGTGATATGAGATGGGTTCACTAGTCCACGGGTTCACTAATACTATAAATATGGGTATCAATAAACCTAAACCTATCCCTAATATATATCGATGGACTAATGAACCCGCCAACTAGTGAACCTGTGGAACGCGAGGACTATTTCAGCAGATTGATGGATTATCATAATGATAGTCTCATGATGTGATAAACCCAATCCTTTATTTCTCATTATTTAGTTATTGGACTGGAATATACTGGACACAATTCTATGGTATACAATTACAGCTTATAATGACTAGAGAAGCCATGTCATATTCTATTAAGGGGGGATAACTCTATAAAACTCTGTAAAACGATGTCTGTGATATTGGGTAAGGAAGGCTATTCTATGAAATCCGTACGTTCCGGATAGACAATCGAGCAACTCCGAAATCTTAAACACTATAAAGGGGAGGGCACTCTATAAGTCCATGTCTAAAACGACGTCTGTGATATTGGGTATGGCTATTCTATCAAATCCGTACGCTCCGGATAGACAATCGAGCAACTCCGAAATCTTAAACACTATAAAGGGGAGGATACTCTATAAGTCCATGTTTAAAATGACGTCTGTGATATTGGGTAAGGCTATTCTATCAAATCCGTAGGCTACGTTCCGGATAGACACTCGAGCAACTCCTAAATCTTAAACTCTATAAAGGGGAGGGTACTTAGCGATTGTTGAAGATGCATTATTTACGAGCTAAATAGAGAGATAGAGAGAAATGGGGTTTAAGATCCACTCGACACAAACTAGGGCATTTTGGGACCTAACATATGGTTTAATTTTATTTCAATAATTCGCTGGCGCGTAGGGGTCTTTAGCAGTGGGAGGAAATCGGAGTGCCCGGCGGAAACCCACGAGGTTTAAAAGGCGCCCCTAGACCACTAGGCCATCACCCCCCCAGAAGCTAAATATGTATATTGCATGTCTTTATTTTAGTTTGCTTTTATGCACATGACAAGTCTGAAATCACCTATTAAGGCCATCAGATGGACGTGAGTAACATAGATTAGAGCAGTCGCGAAATTAAACAATTTGACGACGAAGTGGATATTCAAGACTAAGTCTCGATTGTCAAGTACCGTTGCTACAATAATAAACACAAACTGATCCCGCAGTGAATATTCGCTTGGCCGCTACAATCACTGATAAGCATGAAATCGATGAGGCTTAATAAGAACGGCATATTAACTTTTTTACTCCGACAAATTAAATTCTCAAACATCTTTTTGAGGTAAAAGAAAAATAGATAAAGACGTTTGAAGTATTTGAAGTTAAAAAATATTTCCTATTTAGTGTAAATGAGTATTAAAATGAGTAAAATGCATCATTTTGTCCGAAGCAGTTAGGTGTTAAGTAAACATTGCACTGGCGCGGTGAGAAGTCTACGCACGTGCTGTGGACACTTATCTGTTACAGAATTAATTCGCAAGTAATTCTCTGTGAAACAGATTGTAATAAACAACCAAACGCTACATTTTAAAAACAGCCATAATTTCGTACGGAATGAAGTAATTACAAGAAACTATAAAATATTATTTCTTTATTTTTGAACTCTCATAGCACGAACGGCCACCTCTTTCTGTAAATCGTACATAAGGCATCTTTAGAATCGGGACAAGTCTTGTTGTTGTCGCCATCGGAGAAACTTTCCGTCTATAAATATTACACGCCTTCATGTCCATCGGCCAGTGGAGAGTTTGATCATGAGATAAAGAATAGCGTTTCTGGGTGACGTCACTGCAACCCTGCCATAGAAGCCCTTGTAAATGCTTTTAAAATTATTGGCTTATAGTCATAAGTTTTTTGGTTTTTTTTAGCAATGGTATTCCTCTGCCAAGTTTTGTAAACGTTCTTGAGATGAGAGTTATGTCACAATCTAATTAAAATATAGATCTATATTTCGTTTCGTTTTTTGTACTTTCCATGGCTTACACTCATGTAGATCTAACAAGTTATAGTGGGAGCTCACGTTCTATGACGTCAGGTATCAAGCACGGGACATTAGACCCGATAACGTCAGTCATTCGATTAACCAATTAGCGACCGCCATGCTTTTTCAAATCTACTTTTGCTTTGATTTCTATCCGCTGTTGTTAGCATAGACGTCATTTGCTGGTAATATCTACCCACAGTTCCACGCATGAAAAGGTCAAACGTTCGATTCGACAGACCATTTGATTGACTGACTCCTCATTTCAGGCACAACACGGCTTAAATAACAAGCCCTCTAGATCCAAGAGTAGTGAAGACAAGTAAAAACGAAATTTTGAACTATAAAAACGAAACGAAATTGGATCTGTGTTTTAATCAGATTGGTTATGTCATTGAATTTTTCAAAACAAATACCCCGAAAGCCGATCGTTTTCTCGGATTTATCAAACGCTCTTCTATCAGGCATATTAAAAAAAACAAAACGTGCGACCACGTGCTTAAGTTTTTGTTTACTGAATTCTTGTAAACGCGTCACATATTCAGTTAAGTGTGATGTTTTAACAACTTTAGAATCCCCGAAAACCTTACATTTGAATTTGTTTTTTAAGAGTTGGATTTTGCTTTGCGAATGCTCTGTCGGGCGATGCGATAGTAAATGAGATGAAATAAGGTTTAACGTCCACTCAACACAAACTAGGTCATTTCGAGACTAACATATGGTTTAATTTTATTTCAATAATTCGCTTGCGCGTAGGGGTCTTTAGCAGTGGGAGAAAACCGGAGTGCCCGGAGGAAACCCACGAGGTTGAGAAGGAGCCCCTATCTCCGTGCCACATGCCCTCACACCAAGGCTCGAAACCATAGCCGCAAGCGAGAGGTGACCGGTCAGCTAGAGGTCGAAGCGCGGCACTCTAGACTACTAGGCCATCCCACTCCCCCCACCCCCTACCCGATGCGATAGGAAATGAAATGGAGTTTAACGTCCTACTGTTCTGCTCCTAAACTGGACTAATGAAGAGGGCGGTGCGATAGGATTGTTCTTAATGAATCCACGATCCGGTACGTGGAGATACGTTCGGTTACGTTTCGATACGATCAACAAGATTGCTACAACTTGTCTTAATATCGTCGGTGAAGTGTCAAAAAGATGTCTCTCGGGAAATTAGTCAAATACACTTTTTTGCATTTTTAAAATTTCCCAATTAATATGCACATTTCTATCTAATCTGTGTATCTCTACGCCAATTAGAACTGTTCTGGGTATCATGTGTCCAAGTTTTGTATCTTGATTTGTGGAAATTTTGAAATGCAAAATGTTTTATTTCTTAATCTTAGAAATTCTGAGATACACCCGAAAGGGTGTTTAACGTCCACTTGACACAAAATATGTAATTGTCGGATAAACCAAACTGCACAATGAATTTGATAATATTTAAGTATATAAAATGCGTCTTCCATTGATATTTAGAGCGTGCAGTCGGTGTACTGCCATGTTATAGGATAAGGCAATTAGCTCACTATACGCCTTCTTAATTTGGAGACGGTGATGACATCATGCGTTGTCAAGTGTCAAATTGCCTTAACATTGGATGACAAATCCCCTCTTGCAAAAAATTCTGTATCCGCCCCTGTTTCCCAAATATGCAGATAAATTAATAAGAGATTATATACATCTTTTACGTGTTGTTTATATTTAGCTGTTGGAGTAGGGTCGCCTTTCAAATCCAGCGGGTTTTCTCCGGGTCCTCCGGTTTCCTCCCACTGCTAAAGACCCAACGTCAAGCAAATTATTAAAAAAACCAAACAAATTAAAACCATATGTTTGTCCCGAAATGACATAGTTTAAGTCGAGTGGACGTTAAACCCCATTTATCTCCCCCTCCCTCTCTCTCTCTCTCCCCCTCTCTGTTTCATTGTTTAAGCGAATTATTTAAATAAAATTAAACCATATGTTAGTCCCGAAAAGACATAGTCGAGTGGACGCTAAACCCCATTGTTCTCTCTCTTTCTCGTTAACATTTGCTATCTGTTATAATGCAGCGTGATTCCTATTCGCCTCTCTTTCGCACACATGATCCTGCTTCATGATACTGCTATGTTCCATAGTACGACTAGGTACCAATCAGTTGTCATTTGGAATCGATCGTTTACACGACTGACTGACAGAGGTGAATTGGTCGAAGAAAGTTAAGAAAGACAATCATGGAGTCCTTTACCGTCACAAACTTTACAAACACAAGTGGAATATTTGCTTTAAGTGTATCGGAATCCCTAATGATATTTTTGTATAGTATTATATGTTTTATCGCAGTTGTCGGAAACGGATGTGTTTGTTATTTGGTGTTTTCTAAGAGGCACATGCGAACAGTTACCAACTTTTTTATTGCAAGTCTTGCATTAAGTGATATGCTTATGGCGATTGTGTGTATACCGTTTACATTTGTGGCTAGTTTGGTGGGGCACTGGCCTTACGGGCACCCGTTTTGTCCAGCCTTAACTTATATCCAAGCTGTGGTGGTATTTTTAAGTGCTTACACTATGTTAGCAATAAGCATCGAGCGATACATGGCAATCAATCATCCGTTTTTAAGAAGGCTATCAAAGAAGAAATCTGTGTGGGTCATATTCCTCTGTTGGATACTATCTTTTTTAACACCTCTCCCGACGGCAATTACATCACGAGTTATTCCATACACGGATGCTGATGATAATAGCACCACTCTTTATTGCTCTGAAGATTGGTCTGCAAATAGTGATAGATTTTCATACACTTTAACAATAATGGTCCTTCAATATTTTATCCCTTTAGTAGTACTGATATATACCTATTCTCGTATTGTACATATTGTTTGGCTAAAAGATGTCTCTAATTGCGACGATACTAATGAAGGCGACCCGAGAAAAAAGGTAGGTTGCAGCTATGACTAATTAATTAGATTATAATTATTTTTCCTATGTTCATATCCTTTATATTTAATGTCATAATGATTTTCTTCGATTATAGGGAATCGCGGTGGCTAAGTGGGTAAGACGCTGATTCGCTAGCCTGGAGGTCGAGTGTTCGATCCCAGATTTTCCGGCGCGGTTTCCACCTTGTCAGTGATGCAGGAGGGGCGGGGGCTGACAAGTACAGCTGTCTAGTCGTTCGAATAGGACGAAACCGCAGTCCCGTGTACACATAAAAGATCCCTTGCCCGGGCAAAATTTCCCTCATATCATACTGTATGACGTATGTCCGACTGCTTTAGCCACGTTTATGAGCAGAGCAGTAGGACGTTAAACCCCATTCCATTTTTTTTTTTCAGGCCTGGTTTTGTTTAGGAAAGAGAGAGAGAGAGTGAAATGGGGTTTAACGTCCATTCTACACAAACTAGGTCATTTCGGGACTAACATAGGGTTTAATTTTATTTCAATAATTCGCTTGTCCGTAGGGGTCTTTAGCAGTGGGAGGAAACCGGAGTACCCGAAGAAAACCCACGAAGTTGGACATGCGACCCTACTCCTTGCAATATACAACTGGGGATTTGAAACCACGCCAGTTGACTCAATGGCAGGCCGTATGATACAGCGTGCGCATGCTAACCATTCGGCCATCCACCCCCTCATTTTGTTTAGGAAATAATTATAAATGTCAAGGTATCTTGTCAATAAAATGCACTAGGTTCCTATTAGTTATTCCAGTAAACAGTCCTGCTAGATTAACTTTAGTGAAGACGCTATCCTCTAATTACCCCAAAAGAATGACACATTCACCTGACGATTTTTTTTTTGTTTTTTTGATTTTGAGTCCACCAGATCAATTTTCACGAATGTCATCTAAATGCTGTGTAATTAATTGATTCACATGTGGCTAATGACTAAATCAATGAACTATCAGCGCACCTAAACTTGGCTAATGAAGACGAGCATACGCCATAAGGTGTGCTATGAAGGACATTTTGCCCGGGTAGCGGCGCTACGGTCTACTCTTATATCGAATTCCAATTGTCAGGGGATCTTTTACGTGCACATCCGACCATCCTTCAGACCCTACATCCTGAATCACTGACAAGGGGGAATAACGCCGGAAAATCTGGATAAACTTTCGCGGCCAATGCAGGTATTGAACATTCGACCTCCAGTCTAGCGAACCAGCGTCTTACCCACTAAAACCACCATGCCCCCCCCCCCGCGGTGTTTGGTGAAATGTGATAAGGATCCAATTTAAATATAAATACTGTGGGAGGGAGAAATGGGGTTTAACGTCCATTTGACACAAACTAAGATATGGGACTAAAATATGGTCCGCTTTTATTGCAATAATTCGCTTGCGTGTTCTTAAGCAGTGTCAGGGAACCCGGGGACCCGGAGAAAATCCAACCGGTCACGAACCGGGGAATCGAAACCACGCCAGTTGACTCAATGACAGACCTTATGATACAAAGCGCACGTGCTAACCATTAAGCCACCCATGCAGTTTTATTTTGGAGCAAACTGATTCACCTCCATTATAAATATACAAAATACAAAAAAAAAAGGTACGAACAATGTTAATCATTGTCCCTAGAGCTTGGAGGACAGTAATCGTGAAGAGTTGTTATTTTCTTAGTATTATATATTCCGCCATCGCACTTGAGCGCCTAAAACATGCGGTTGATATGATGTTAATGAATATTTAATTCCTGAGGATTGGTCGAGGGAATCGATGTTGTTTTGAATAACTAATCCTCTTAATCACCTCACGTGATCAACAAAAATGAAATTGGGTGAGAGAGAGAGAGAAATGGGGTTTAACGTCCACTCAACACAAACTAGGTCATTTCGGGACTAACATATGGTTTAATTTTATTTCAATAATTCGCTTGCGCTTAGGGGTCTTTAGCAGTAAGAGGAAAAAAGAGTGCCCCGGGGAAACCCACGAGGTTGAGAAGGCGCCCCTATCTCCATGCCACATACGCTCACACCAGGGCTTGAAACCAAAATGAAATGGGGTTTAACGTCCTACTGTACTGCTCCAAGCTGGATTGTTAAAACAGAGATACGTCATGCAGTGAACTACGACCAACTCTTTTAGGTTAATGAGTTCATGGAACCTTGTTTTTCGACCCACCCGCACGACTATACGACTACAATTCGATTCTGTGCGTTAGGATCTTTAGCAGTGGGGTGAGGGACCCACAAGTGTTGGACAGGCGACACTACTATTTGTCACGTTCAAGCATGGAATCAAAATCACGCCACTTGACTCAATGAACGACCTTGTGATTTCACGAGTACGCGTTGCCCAATAGTCCTCATCACCCATTTTATGGCTAAAAATGGAGGCCGTGTACATATACATTTACTTAGGATCCCAGTTCCCGAATCCATGAGGGGGCTTTGGATGGCCCAGTGGTCTAGAATGCCTCGCTTCGACCCCTAGCTGGCCAGTCACCTCTGGCTTGCGGCTCTGGTTTCGATCCCTGGTTTGAGCGTATGTGGCACTCCGATTTCCTCCCACTGCTAAAGACCCCTACGCGCAAGGGAATTATTGAAATAGAATTAAATCCGTATGCTAGTCCCGAAATAACCTAGTCTGTGTCGAGTGGACGTTAAACCCTATTTCTCTCTCTCTTCCTGAATCTATGTTAACGTAAACAGCACTTCAGGCTGGATGATAAGACATTACCTTTAACACGTTGTGTCATTGACTCTGTAATCGCCATAGCGCCTCTTTCATTAAGAACAAAATACGCATGTGGGTTGCAGACATATTTCTTTAAAAAGTATTCCACTGTAATTATATTGGTTTTTTTTATGGATCCTATACGTTCGGTGTTATAATTTGTATCGTTTAATGGGGTATTTCTACACGGATGTCTTTTTAGATTTGTGTTAAAAAAAACTAAATGCCAAGACAACGTGTATTTTTGTTATAGTAAATTAGATTTTGTCATTAACGCCGGCGGTCGAATAGTGGTATGGTGTAATGCTATGTAAAAATAAGAGAACTTGACATTTTAAACATATATGACGTATGTTCAATGTTGATGTGCAGAATGTTAGAGGATGTCCAGAAGAGCAAAATATACAGCTAATCTAAACAATCTGTTAACACTGCCGACCGTTCACATTAGCGTATACCTAAAAGCTTCCTTGACAATTGCAGGGCCGAGGGCCTGAAAAAGACATCTGTCTACTCGTTCGGATGGGACGAAACACAGAGGTCCCGTATTCACATTGGCTGCACATAAAAAGATCCCTTGACAGTTGGAATTTGAGTAAGCCATAGTGCCACTGTCCGAGCAAAATTTTCCTCATAGCACACTGTATGCCGTGTGCCCGTCTTCATTAGCCTAGCTCGGAACAGGACAGGACGTTAAACCCCATTTCATTTCATTTCTTTTGACTGTTATTACTAATCGGTGCATAATTATGCAAGCTTATCCATTTAGCGGGTTCCGGCGTGATTTCTCCTTGTCAGTGATGCAGAAGGAGGGCCTGACAAGGAAAGCTGCCTAGTCGTTCGGGTGGGACGAAAAACCGAGGTCCCGTGTACACATTGGAGTGCACGTAAAAGATACCCTGGCAGTTGGAATTCGATATAAGAGTAGGCCGTAGCGTCGCTGCCCGGGCAAAATTTCCCTCATTGCACATTGTATGGCATATGCCCGTCTTCCATTGGCCCAGGCTAGGTGCAAAAGAGTAGGACGTTAAACCCCGTTTCATTTCATTTCATTTCCTTTTAGCGGGGTTGGATGGCCGAACGGTTAGCATGTAAGCACTATATCAAAAGGTCTGCCATTGAATGGTTTCGATTCCCCGGGTCCTCTGGTTTGTTCCTTCCACTCCTAAAGACTCCTACGTGCAAGCGAATTAATAAAATAAAATTAAAGCCATTTGATAGTCCCCAAACTACCTAGTTTGTGTCGAGCGGATGCTAAACGCCAATTATTTCCCTCTCACTCTCTTTATCCAGGGGGGGTTCGGATGGCCTAGTCGACTTGAGTGCCGCGCTTCCGCCTCTAGCTGGCCGGTCACCCCTGGCTTGCGGCTGTGGTTTCGAGCCCTGGTGTGACCGTATGTGGCATGGAGATAGGGGCGCCTTCTCAACCTCGTGGGTTTCCTCCGGTTTCCTCCCACCGCTGAAGACAAATAAAATTAAACCATATGTTAGTCCCGAAATGACCTAGTTTGTGTTGAGTGATCGGTTATTGGTAATTAGAGAACTGTAATGCTACAAATTTATTGAGTCCACGATACGTTTCGATTCATATGATATATAAGAGAGAGAGAGAGAGAGAGAGAGAGAGCGAGCGAGCGAGAGAGAGAGAGAGAGAGAGAGAGAGAGGATGGGACTTAACGTCCACTCGACACAAATTAGGTCATATGGTTTAACTTTATTTCAATAATTCACTGCGCGTAGGAGTCTTTAACAGTGGGAGAAAACCGGAGGACCCGGAGAAAACCCACGAGGCTGGGCAGGCGACCATACGCCTTGTCACGTACAACCTGGGATTCGAAACCACACGAGCTGATTCAAGTACGGGCTTTATGATACAGCACGCACGTGCTAACTAGTCGCCCCTCCCCCATCTTGATATTTCAGCATACTGTCTTTGTAACATGGCGTGACATAAGTATGAATCAAGTTTTCTAAGATTATTTAAGTAGAAATACCGGGATCAGACCGGACCAAATAATTCGAAATCATCTAAGAAAAAAAACTACTTTCATTTTTATCCCCTCGCTGCAGACGTTGCATAAACTAGTAAAATCATTTGTGTGTCGATTAAGTGCGTATTAAACCACGAGAACCGCGATGAAAGGAAATTAATACTCTGATATATGCCAAGAGATCAGGGAGCTGCCATATTTGTTTCTACTGAAAGTCAATGATTTCCAACGTGCGGTAAAGAAAGTTAATAGAGTTTGTTTGTTAGGGTAATTCGCTGGAAAGTGTACGGTGATTGTTAATTGTTATTGGCGATTAACGAAATGGTTCACTTCCCAGGTTTTTTTGTTGATTAAGATAATGTTAAGTAGACTTTGTTGAAGTTTTAAAAGATCTAGAATACAATCTAGAAGATTATCGCGGTTTTCGTTAATAGAACATTTAATTTAAATTATGACTATGCTAGTTCAATGAATAGTGAAAGCACAATTAGCCAGATCTGTTACACGCATTTCAAAAGAAAATAAACCACACCATCTTTGTCAAGGCCCTATTACATTATACAATAGTCAAACTTGCCATCCAAACGGAATGGGAATTATTGGGTCAGTAAGTAGGTCGTTGGGTCGCTAACATGGAGGCGGGTCCGTAGCCAGCTTTACATTTGTGGGGGGGGGGGGGGGGGGCTACTCAATTTTTGGGAGGGGCTGAGGATGTGGCCGGCTAAGAACAATCCTAAGAAATCATTATTGTTGGCGAAATATTGGGAGGGGGAGGGGTGCTACGGGCCCGCATGGAGGACCCGTGTTCGATCTCTGCGTATGCTCGTCACCATTAGCTCAGTAGGAACAACACAGTCAGGCGATAAAATCCATTTCATTACATCGGCTGGCGTGGATGCTATTGGAGTTTATATTTCATAATACCAGTTCTGAGTCTCGTGTTTGTTGTATGGAATGATTGCTTAATGATTTTCAAATGACATAATATGGACTTCTGTTTGTTTAGAAAGTTACAGAATGATTGCTTAATGATAACAAACCTTCAAATTACACTTTTGGTAAAGAAGCCGATTTAATTATTACTTTGTGTTTTATTTTTCAAAAAAGGAATCATTTACAAATAATGACAGAAATGACAACTTGGGGAGATTATTTTGAGTTAATTAACTTTCCGTGTCACTTGAGTTGTGATCGTGATATTTGTGTGAAATAGCTTTATTTAACGTCCGCTTTCACCGAAATGATATCGCAGACAATCATGATGTTTATCTTGAAATGGTTAAAACCCACATCAAAACCTCGTATCTTTGAAGGGCAAAAAGAAGAAGCAAGTAGAGGTCTTATTTAGTATCAATTTATTTCCTTTCTTCTCAGTGTTACAGCGATGATGACCCCTTCTCGGTTATGAGATTAATTAAACAGCCATCATTCTTGACATGAAAAACAATAATTATCTTATATCTCGAGATAACTGGGCAAAATCAATTACGTTTATGCTACATCAGCTTAAGAGTTCGGCAATGTAGTATTCAGGAGACGAGTCTAGGGTTGAGGAAGCTTATTGATCTAGATGGCTCTTCACCGTAAATATGTGTTAGTAAAATTCAAATAGCAAACCTTGGGTATATTTACCATAAATTGTTCTCTGGCGTAAAGAGGGAAAAGGCAAAATATCTGTCGAATAATTGTAATATGACTAGGATTCAAACATCGAATTTTCCTTTTACCTGCGAGAGAGAGAGAGAGAGAGAAAGAGAGAGAGAGAGAGAGGGGGAGGGGAACTAGGTCATTTCGGGACCAACATATGGTTTATATTTTCTTTTATTTCAACAATTCGCTTGCGCGTAGGGGTCTTTCGCAGTGGGAGGAAATCGAAAGACCAGGAGAAAACCTACGACTTTGAACAGGCGACACCACTCTGTGTCACGTACAACAGGGGATTCGAAACCGCGCCAGTTGAATCAATGAAGTATCTACTAAAATTTTGATTTTATCTTTAGTTAAAATTTCGAGAAACATTTGTGTTTATCTGTGACAGGTGCTTTATTTCCAGGCTAGTAGTAGGACGTTAAACCCCATTTTATGTATTTGTTTGTTATTACAGGTTATTAAGATGATGATAACTGTGGTTGGGATATACGCCTGCTGCTGGTTACCACTCCACGTTATTACCATCGCTGAAGACGTAAACCCTCACCTCTACGATGCCGAGTACATGCAAATGGTCTGGACTGCAGCACACTGGCTGGCAATGAGTAGCTGTGTTTATAACCCAATTATATATGGTTGGATGAATTCTAAATTTCGTGAAGGGTTCAGGAATATTATTCTGTCTTTAAGAGGACAGGCTAGTGTACGTCGTAAGCCTTCTTGGATTTTACCAGAGAGAAAGTCCTTAAATCATTGTGCTCAAGGTTCGAAGGAAATCTTTGGAAGTACTAATCAAGAAGCTATTAATCTTGTACTGTGTGATAGTTCTGAGACCCACCAAGGGAAAGACACGGAGAATATACCCTTGTCTGTTTACACAAAAACCATCACAAGTCAATATTTTCAGAAATCGGAAATTGTTTAGGCAGGTTGAATTGCAATTTAAACATTCCATTGCTAATTTAAAAAAGTCTCAAGACGTTGAAAGCGTTTAATCTATAACCTGTCTTCAAGATTGTGCGTAAATCTCTTCTATATGTGTTCTGTCAACAAATTAATCTAAGTTTATTTTTACAAAACATTTTCTTTTGGCTCTTATTATTCAAGTTTACTAGAAAAATAATTATAAGCCACTCATTGTGCGACAATATTGATTCATTTCAGGTTTTTACAATAAATAAAAGTTGTTATTGGAAGGTTCGTTTATAATGGCTAACATCTAAAAAAAAAAAACTTTTATTAAGCATTTTTATATTTTTTTTTGTTATTATTTATTGTTTATTTTCAAATACGTATTTGTTTAAACATAAACGAGCAATTTAATAAAAGCTGAAAAAGGCTAGTATGGTTGATTTCAAAACACAAATGTTGATAAATTGGTGGTTGGTGCTGTCTATTTTATAACATCACTGCTAATTAGAATGTGTTTGTTGGAGCCATTGTGGATCAGCGATTAAGATGTTGGCTTGGTAACCGTTAGGCCCCGTGGCCAATCCCTGCGTTAAAGGGACAATAACACTCTTGCTGGCCTGGCAGCTCCAGAAAATATATATAGCCTTATTCTAAGTACTAGATGTTTAAGTGTCCAGGGCTTTCGAAAATATTTTAAAATCGAAGTCACATTTGAAAAGGTTTACGTTAACCTTTCCAAATCATGTAGTTGGATTTTCTAATTTTTTGAATTGGGTGTGTTAAGATGAAAATAGTATCATCAATTAATTCAATCTGATTAAAACACAGATCCAATTTCGTTTCGTTTTTTATAGTTCAAAATTTCGTTTTTACTTGTCTTTACTACTCTTGGATCTGTTATTTAAGTCGTGTTCTGCCTGAAATGAGGGGTCAGCTAATTGGTTAATCGAATGACTGACGTTATCGGGTCAAATGTCCCGTGCTTGATACATGACGTCATAAACGTGAGCTCTTACTATAACTTGTTAGATCTACATGATTGTAGGATTTTTTATAGTTCAAAATTTCGTTTTTACTTGTCTTTACTACTCTTGGATCTGTTATTTAAGTCGTGTTCTGCCTGAAATGAGGGGTCAGCTAATTGGTTAATCGAATGACTGACGTTATCGGGTCAAATGTCCCGTGCTTGATACATGACGTCATAAACGTGAGCTCTTACTATAACTTGTTAGATCTACATGATTGTAGGATCGAAAGTATAAAAAAACGAAACGAAATATAGATCTATATTTTAATTAGATTGCAATTAATTGGAATATTGTAAAATAATACAATTTGTTGACCAGAATAAAGATTAAGACATATTATTCAGTTAAGAGTCGTATTGAGTCTTCAAGGACTGATTTTGGCTTAACGCAATGTTGAACATGGTGAAATTATTTAATTGTGCATAATGTGGGTCATACTGACAAAATCTTTGCAGTGGTTCTATGATTATTTGTACGCATCCGTCTGTTCTAAGTGGAGAACGCTAGATCGGAGACGTTCCTACGCAAATTGTGACGTCATATGTGAATTGTGGGTTAGGGTAAGGGCTAGGCTTGATCATGGGTTAGGGTTAGGGCTAGCCCTGTTTATATCTCGGGACTTTGACCAAATCTACAGGTCCCAGCCCTTACCCTAACCCACAATGTATATATGACGTCATATGTGCTAAAATGCGTAGGACCGTCGCCGATCTAGCGTTCTCCGTTCTAAGTAGCTCTTGACTTTGAGAAAAGTTAGTCAATCATGCATAAAATGATGTGAACATGATATTACTATTATACAAATAGAGTGGGAGTGATAAGAGTTGTTTAACTCCCACTTGACACAAACCCGGTCATTTAGGAACTAACACATGGTTCAATTGTATTTCAAAATTCGCTTGCTTGTAGGGGTCTTTAGCAGTGAGAGGAAATCGGAAGACTCGGAAGAAACCCCATGAGGTTGGACAGACAACCCTACTCCTTGTCACGTACAACCTGGGGAATCGAAACCACGTCAGTTGACTCAATAAAATAAAACCAAGTATGAACAATCCAAACCATTAGTCAAAATTCGAAGTCCAATAAAAACGGTCGAGGCAAAATAGTGTAATCAGCAAATGGACTGTTCACCGTGTACAAAATACACGACACACTTTATGATGCAACTACACACGCTCACGCTCTAACCATTTGGGGTGGGGTTGAGATGGCCTAGTGGTCTAGAGTGCCGCGCTTCGACCTCTAGCTGGCCGGTCAACTCTGGCTTGCGGCTGTGGTTTCGATCCCTGGTGTGAGCGTATGTGGTATGGAGACATGGGCGCCTTCTCAACCTCGTAGGTTTCCTCCGGGCTCTCCGGTTTCCTCCCACTGTTAAAGGCTCCTACGCGCAAGCGAATTATTGAAATAATAATTAAACCAT
Source organism: Patella caerulea (assembly GCA_036850965.1). Taxonomy (NCBI): domain Eukaryota; kingdom Metazoa; phylum Mollusca; class Gastropoda; family Patellidae; genus Patella; species Patella caerulea. Next base: position 29,851,916 of record JAZGQO010000015.1, on the reverse strand, counting down.
ATTTTAATCCCGAAATGACCTAGTTTGTGTCAAGTGGACGTTAAACCCCCATGTATCTCTCTCTCTCTCTCGCTCTCTAAACATCGGCCCCCGCCCATTGAGAATGAACTATTATATACTGCCTATATTGTTGATTTAAAGTAAACGTCAGCTAATTAGCAAGAGGATGACATGGTATGAGCAAAGGGAATCAGGTTTCAATCGCTGGTAGTTAGAAATATAATAGGATAGTCAACTGTCGAAGAGTTTAGCAATCATATCAATTTAAGAAAGCATATTGTTACCAATTCCCGCATACAGCTACCCATATATCAAATTCATAGCTCAGAACCATTAATATAGTAAATAGCTAGTAGCCCTAAGGTCAAGACCAAGAAAATATATGCGCAGTGTCTAAACGGAATCAGACAACTGATTATTCTCGAAAATAGACTTGCATAATACTGAGCCGCATTTGGCGTCCATGGAAGATTTATTAGAGTAAATGGTACTGCCTTCTAAGCAAGAAGAAAACTTGAATAATATTTGTGGATATTACAGTGTTCCCACAATGATGCTAAAACAATGTATGGAACATTATCTGCACGTAAACATAATACCTCAGAGCAACGGTGGGGGGTGGGGATGGTGTTCCTAGAGTTGCTGTAAAATTGACGGACAATGTATATATCTATTGTTTTTATGGTCGGGACTTTTTTCATGGAGGAAGGGGGTGGGTGTGTGGGTGACGAAATATTTTGCAAAGCGGAGGGGGGGGGGGTGTTCGACTGAATACCCCGTTAAAGAATTTGCTCGTCAGTTGATGGGGTGTCAATAAACAATAGTTGTATGGCAGTTGAATCTTATAATAGAACATCAAACCAATTCTGTTCTCGTATTTACAAACATATAATGCATTAAAAATCTATCAATATCCGGCATCGCTCCCCGAGCCGAGCTATCCCTCTACACCAAATACCAGCCCCGGGTCCGTACTAGTGTAACAACCGGCTCCAATCTAACAGCTCCCCGGATGAGCTATCCCTCTACACCAAATATCAGCCCCGGGACCGCTCTAGTGTAACCAACGGCTCTGATCGAACAGCTCCCCGGACGAGCTATCCCTCTACACCAAATATCAGCCCCGGGACCACTCTAGTGTTACCACCGGCTCTAATCTAACAGCTCCCCGGACGAGCTACCCCTCTACACCAAATTCCAGACAGTCCTAATGTAACCACCACTTCTGATTGAACAGCACCCCAGGCCGAGCTACCCCTCTACACCAAATACAAGTCTCGGGACAGCACTAGTTTTAACCACCAGTTCTGATCGAACAGCTCCCCGGGCCAAATTCCACCTTCCGGACAGCCCTAGTGTAGCCCACTGCCCCGGTCGAACAGATAGATAGCGAAACGATAAACAGCCACATAATATTAGCATATATTGACATGCTCAGGCTTGAAAAATTTTTTATGCGATTTTATTGGCGATTTAGACCTGTAATTTTGGAATTTACCTTCCGGAAATACGTTAGAATGAACCAAATTGAATCTAATTTACCAAATTAATCGGTTGAGCGCAATTATCCAACCTAGATCCCCCCCCCCTACAAAAAATCCTGGATCCGCGCCTGCATCATGCTTAATTAACTTTGTCCCCTAAATAGATTTCTGTTAGCAATGGCGCATTAATCACAAAAATAAATTATATGCTACTTAATATGTATGACCACTCAATAAAGTATTAATTGAAAGCACGGCACCTGATATCAGAAATGTATACCAGTTGTTATCATCCATAAAAGCTCTAAAATGGTTTTCTCCTTAAAACGAATGCAAATATGGTTAAAAACGAGAGAAAGAGGGAGAGAGAGTAACGCCCACTCGACAAAACTAATTCATTTCGGGACTAATATATGGTTCAATTATACTTCAATAATTCGCTTGCGCGTGGGGTTCATTAGCAGTGCACGGAGAAAACCCACGAGGTTTTCTCACGCACAACTGTGGAATTGTAACCACGCCAGTCGAATCAATGTCAGACCTCCCAGTCACAGCCCCTGCTTAATACGGTTAACACACTGGCTAATATTTGCATTAAACTAATAGTAAACTGGATGTAGGTGAGTAAATATGAAAACTATGTTAAATGTATATATGATATTGATTTTATGACATCCATCAAGGTTAACATATGAGATATACACTCGAGCATTAGTATTTGAAAGTGACGTCTTTCATAATGTAAATCATCGAGAAAGTTATCCCGCGTTATGTCTGCCCTCTCTCGGCAATACTTATCACCAACGATAGCATTTCCTGTCACTAGCGCCCTAAAAATATAGTAATATTTGTGACTGTCGTTTGTTTGTCTGTCGGTTCTGGGTTGGTGGTTACACTGTGGCTTCCCAAGGCTGAAATTTGGTGTATAGTGTTAGCATAGACGGGGAGGAACCTGGTTATGGTGGTGATGGCCTATTACTTCCGGTTTCGAGGTTCAGCTACTTCCGGTTTATGACCATAACTGTGCTACGCCGGGTCAATAAGTGAGAAACAAGGAAAGATGCGTTGTACACGATCATCAAGCAAAGATCTCCTACAATTACCAACATCAAACCTAGTTACCAGGGGCGTAAAAATCCACTAGCCCGACACTACCAAAAATAACTAACGGGCTAGTGACCTATTTAGCCTTACTAGTCTTGGGCTAGTGCCTTTTCATTGCCCGTTGTTTATAGTCTGTGATATAAATGAGATGTAAAATACTGCCCTTTTATTTCTCCAATCCAAAGGAAATCTCAATTATAACAATAGTTTTTCTGTAGTAAACACAAAAAGGTTGTACTTCTTCTATTTATAATGGGGCTAAATATAGATCTTAGTCGATACAATTTAAAGTCATGTGATAATCTAGTCTACAATGCATGATGGGGGATAGAAGTCATTTATTAGGACTCATTTAATACAAATTCTATATGATAATCGGGACTACATTGCTGATGGGGGGGGGGGGTAATACATAAATAATCTAGGCTGCCACATGGCTTTCCTCCACGTGGTTCAACTCTTCAGTTCACGCTTGATTGCTTATGTAAACAAACAAAAATCGTCTGCTATATTATATTGTATTTCTCTGTAAGTTCTACTGGTTTGTAAAACTATATAACCATTAATTTGGCATATAAATAAGAAAAAAAGCAAAACAATGAGTCTGAGTAAATTTGGATTTACATTTAATAAAAGCAAAAGTACCGGTATTGCTTTGTTTACTGGTTTTTCGAATTTTCGAGTTGAATCTCTAACGTCACACAAATCTTCTTCGGCCCATCAACATTGCAGAAATAAATTCTTGTCAACTTCTTCAACCTCCTCCCTTAACATCTCTACAATAGCCAGTGGTCCTATTGATCAGGCACCTTTTATATTATCGCCGGATTAAGAATCCAGATTAAAATGTCTTTTCAATACTGCTTACGAAGTCGCAAAAGCTGGGAAACTTTTATCCGATTTTGAACTTTTATGTCAGATTTAAGCAAAAAATGGACTAAACTTAGGAACGAATTATCTAAAAAGATACGGTTGTGGTTAGTTTGTGTCCTCTATATCGGAGACACTTCGTTGCAGTATTGCTTCCGAAATTAAATCTGCCCCTTTTGTTAGTGTACTTTCTGACGGCAGCACAGAACGTGCTGTAAAGGAGCAAGAAATAGTTTACGTTGGTATGTGCCAGATGATGGTGTAAGTCCTGTCACTAGATTGATAAAATTTGTTTCCCTAGAAGCTTGTAATGCCAAAGGTATATATGTTGCGATAGAAACAAGTTTAAACGGACTTGGCCTCCCGTTAGAAGTCCTAGGCCCACTTAATGGAACATTCCCCAGTCTAGTTTGTGCTAATTTCGGTGGGGCATCTGTAAACTTTGGATCCAAAAGCGGTGTTGCAACTCTTCTAAAAACTATTCATCCTTAACACTTCATTGTATTGCTCATAAATTGGAACTAGCCACCTTGGATGCAAATAAAGAAATTAATTATATGCCCAAATTGGAAACAACATTAAAAGGTATTTTAAGTTTTTATCATTATTCCCCAAAGAGGAGACGGGAACTGAAAGCCGTATCCGGAATCTTAGAATCAAACTTATGTCAGCTCAGCAGTTTGAAACAGGTAAGGTGGTTGGCATCTAAAGTAGGAGCTATCCAAGCCATCCATACTTATCTGGAGAGTGTTGTTTCCCACCTCGAACACGCCTATTCAATGGAGGATTCAAATAAAGCAAAAGGTTACCACACCCAAATAACCAGTTTCCTAATTTATTTTATTTCTTACTTGATTTTTTGTCTATTCTTTCCAAACTTTCAAAATCTTTTCAGCATGAAGATATTCATACATCATATCCCACCTCTAATTAATGATGCAATTACCCAATTAGAAATTTTAAAGTTGAAACCTGGCAAGCATGTTCAGGAATTTATTACCAAGTACGAGCCACAGAACAGGCAATTCGGTAATGTTATGATCAGCACACCTCAATGCAAAGCTTTTATTTATACCGAATATAAAGTTATCATAGGTTTGATTGATAATACCATCAAATACATAAGATCAAGATTCCACAATTTTTTCTGAATCACCATTCACACAACTAGAAATCTTTGATTTCCATGCTTGGCCCCTAACTGCTACAGATTTAGGTTTCTTTGGCACGGAGGAACTCAACCATCTTCTTCTTCAGTCCTGCATATCCCGTTACTTAACAGAGGAGGAAAAAGACTCTACAATTCAAAACGGTTGGCTTGCTTTTAAAAATTTCGTAAGACCACATCTTTCAAATAGTCACCATGAAGTCTTTTCTATGGTTTTGTCTTATTCTAATTTTAAGGGCTCTCCAATTGCAAAATTGGTTGAAAACATTTTAAGTGTCTCTCCATCTACAGCATCATGTGAGAGAGGTTTTTCACAGATGAACAGGGTAAAATCATCTTTAATAACAACACTATCTGACGTCAACATGCAAAATGTCCTTTTTATACGCCCACATTTTCATGTGGATTCTCTACATGTCACAATTCTTACCCGATTTTGACGAAACTTGAAATATAGGTTTACCCCCAAGAAATCTCGACTGCTTTCGATATTGGCATGTTTCGGATCAAAACTTCATGGATTATGGCCCCTGATTGTTCGAAAAATCGCGTTTTTAGCTTGTGGACCCTATAGAGGTCACAATTTTGAACCGATTTTGATGAAAATTGACATGCATGTTTATAACCCAAAGATCTTGGTTCTTTTCGATATTTGCGCCTTTCGGAACGTAATTTCCTGAATTATGGCCCTGATTGTTCGAAAAATCACCTTTGTTTAGCTTGTGGTCCCTCTGGAGGTCACAATTATACTATTCAAAAAAAGTAGGGGATATTTGATTTTGGGGGCATAATAGTAAAATATGCAAATGACTACGAAAAAAGTCACTATAGAACCTAACAGAAGAAACATTTCCAGTTGCATGTGACGCCCAAACGCACCAATAGCTACCGCATGGAATGCGGGTGATGCTTTGGATCATCATGGGGGTCCAACCCAAGATTTGCACGACTCTGACTTTGAATGTTACAGTCATTGTGGCATTGAATTCCAGGGTGGAAACATCAGTTTAATTGTTTTAGTGACCAGAAAACAAATTTTGATATGCGTCGGCTTGCCCAAAATGAAAGATTACGTGCCCTTGGCCTGCTACAGATCGGCACAACACAGGCGGTTGTGGCGCGGAAGATGAATGTTTCTCAGTCTGTCATAAGCAGGCTATGGTCCAGATACCTTGATACACAATCTGTACAGGACAGACCACGCTCAGGTCGACCAAGGGCGACAACTCAAGCCCAGGATCGATTTATCCGTACCTTGGCCTTGAGAAATCGTGTCATCACAGCAAATCAGATCAGCGCTCGTCTTCAAACAGACACTGGTGTGAGAGTGAGTGGCCAGACGATTCGGAATCGACTGCATAGGGGTCACCTTCGCGCCCGACGTCCTCGCGTGATCCCTTGTTTGAGAGATCATCACATTCAGGCAAGACGTCGTTGGTGTAGGGATCGTCAACACTGGGATAATCGACGCTGGAGCAATGTGATGTTTTCAGATGAGTCAAGGTTCACTGTTGATTTTTTGGACAGACGTAGGAGGGTGTGACGTCGTCGAAACGAGCGCTTCCGAGACGTTAACGTCATCGGACATGATCGATTTGGGGGTGGTTCTGTTATGGTGTGGGGGGCATCACTGTTGCTGGAAGAACGGCTTTACATGTTGTTGCAGGGCGTGTTACAGGCCAGTACTATCGGGACAACATCTTGGCAGTCCATGTTGTGCCGTTCGCACGACGTCATGGCCGCCGTTTCATCTTCCAGGATGACAACGCAAGATGTCACAGGGCCAGGATCGTTACAGGTTACCTCCAACAACAGAACATCATCACATTACCTTGGCCAGCACTGAGTCCCGACCTCTCCCCCATCGAGCATGTCTGGGACATGCTTGGACAGAGGTTACGTCGACGTCAACAAAGTCCTGCCAATGTCCAAGAACTTACTGCTGCGTTGCAACAGGAATGGGACAATCTGGACCAAAATGACCTTAGACGTCTCATTAGGAGTATGCCACGTCGGAACAATGCTTGTTTGGCAAACAGAGGAGGATTTACCCGTTACTGACTTTGTTGTGATGCTGTGGTAACTTTGCTGTTTGACCCCGGGTATCATTTTACCCTTATAATGGTCAGTCTGTGCCTTACTTGGAATAAATCGATGAATGTGAACTTCATTTCATTTTGTCATTAATGTTTCTTCGTCAGTTTCATTAGGTGACTTTAATAACACTTAAAAATCAAATATCCCCTACTTTTTTTGAATAGTATATTATCCGATTTAAAAAAAAAACCGCTTGATTATATCATCGCTACATCCTAAGGAAGGTTGAGCTCGAATTTCGGGAAAATCGGACCAAAATTCCCATACAAAATGGCCGCCGTCTGTATGTAAATACTATTAAAAAATGGTATATCAAGGTTGTGGATCCTGTACAGGTCACAATTTTAATTCGATTTTGATGAAACTTGACATTCATGGTTATAACCCAAAGATCTTGGTTCCTTTCGATATTTGCGCATATCGGATCGAAACTTGCTGAATTATGGCCCCTGATTGTACAAAAAAACGGCTATGGTCCCTCTGGAGGTCACAATTACTATCCGATTTTAAAAAAAACGTTTGACTCTTATTACCGTTACACCCTACGGAAGGTTGAGATCGAATCGGATCATAATTGCCAGACAAAATGGCCGCCATTTGTACGCGAATAGTGTAAACTTTTCTAAATACAGGCTAAGTTATACTCGGATTACCGGTCTTTGAAGTTTACTTTATCTACGTCCTGTTATTCGAGTCGAGGAGTCGTTTCGTCCCCAAACTAATGCGGCTTTGACGTCATATAGAGATGACGGTGAGAGGTTATTGGATCCATTTTAAGTCTAACATGACCGTAGTATATAATTATTATAACCCAAAGTTAAAAACAAAATAAATACGTCGTCAATACGGGATCCCGACCAAAGATGATGTTAATGTAGTCCAAGAACTGTAGAATGCGATCTGTACGTGTCAATCTCGCACGCGGCATTGTTTATTCTTTTCGGTTTGCGCGCGCGCACTCATCACGAAACGACTCCTAGACTCGAATAAACAGGACGTAGGCAAGGTAACTTCTAAGACCGGCAATCCGAGTTTAACTTAGCATGTATTTAGAAAAGTCCCGCATATATATTTAGTTTGTCATCTATGAAAAAGAAGAACGCCATATATTTGGAGTTGATCAAATCAATGTGGAGTTTTGCATAAAGTCTAAGTTTAAATGTCACATATATTTAAAGTTTACCAAAGAAATAAACCCAAGTTTGTCATATTTATAGAGTTTAGCATATATATTTTAGGTTGACAATAAAGTCACAATCGGCGCCCCATAGAAAGCCATACCATCTAACTTCGGCTTCAATGGGAGTGTGACGTGTAAATACTTCAAAATCGTCACAAGATTCAAAAGGCTGTGAATCGGCTATTTCCTCCGAAACATCAACGATTACCCGTTTTAATTTTCTGGGTTTAGGTTGAGGTTTATCTGAAACTAAACTGGGCACATCTGTATCCTGAATAATGCTATTGACTGGTAATAAATGATTCCTATGAAGTGTACGAGTTCTTCCCAACCCAGACTCTGACCTAACTCGATACACGGGAATCTCTAAATTAGGTTGGTCTACAACAATATAGGCATCGGTTTCCCACCGATCGGCTATCTTATGTTTACCATCAAACGCAAGAGCCTTTACTAAAACACGATCACCCGTTTCAATTTTTATACCTCTAACTTTCTTATCATAATCTTGTTTCTGTCGCTGTTTACTCCTTGTAGAAGATATCGCGGCCAATTCATATGCTCTTTGAAGACGTTCCTTTAATTTCTTGGTGTAAAGGTGTAATGACGTTATAGAAGAATCTTTATTTATTCCAAATACTAGATCAATCGGTAATCTAGGATGACGCCCGAACATTAAGAAAAATGGTGAATATTTCGTTGTTTCGTGACGAGTACAATTATACGCATGAACTAATGGTGAAACGTGCGATTTCCAATCCGACTTTTGATCTTGTTCCAATGTTCCTAACATATTTAAGAGAGTTCTATTAAATCGCTCGCATTGGCCGTTTCCCATTGGGTGGTAAGGTGTAGTTCGCGATTTAGCAATACCTGTAAGTTTACAAAGCTCTTTTATAATACTGCTTTCAAAATTTGCTCCTTGGTCCGAGTGAATTCTTGTAGGTAACCCATAATGAACAACGAAATTGTTAAAGAAAGCTTCTGCCGTAGTCTTAGCCGTCATATTCCGTGTTGGAATCGCTTGTGCGTATTTTGTGAATAAATCGGTTATTACTAATATGTACTGAAAGTTACCTTTTGATGGTTCTAGAGTAAGGAAGTCCATTGCGACTATTTCAAGTGGAAATGTAGTTTCAATATTAACCAACGATGCTCTAACATTAGTAGGTGATTTTCGTCTTAAGCATCTTTCACAAGTCTTAATCCACTTTTCGACGTCAGAATTAATACCTGGCCAATAAAAACGTTCTTTGAGTAGTAACAAAGTTCGGTCTCTTCCCATGTGTCCCATATCATCATGTAGAGCCACAAACGCCGGTTTTCTGTAATGTAACGGAAGAATTAACTGATTAACTGTATGACCATCAACATTTATTTCTCGATATAAAACACCTTGTTTTAATTTCAATTTATCAAAATTTCTATTCAAATTAACGTAATCTTTACTAATTTGTTCTGGATTCGGTCTGATCCCCGATCTAATATATCTTATTAAAGACAACAAAGTAGGATCTTTCGACTGTTCCTTTCTCCAATCTCTAGGAGTCATGCCATTCAAACCTTCTCCGATATCTGGAACTATGTCAGGTGAAATAATTAGACATTCAGCATAATTATCTATTATAGTATTACAAATTACCTTAATATTTTCAGTGCTAATGTGGTCATTTGTGTTTGGCGAATCTTGTACTCTGGATAAAATGTCAGCATCGGTGTTGTATTTTCCTGGTCTATATTTAATTTCAAAATTATAAGCCGAAAGTGCTGCTAACCACCTATGGCCGGTTGCGTCTAGTTTAGCTGAAGTTAAAACATAAGTTAAAGGGTTATTATCAGTGAATACTGTAAAATCGTTTCCGTACAAATAATCATGGAATTTCTCTGTAATAGACCATTTTAAAGCTAGGAATTCAAGTTTGTGGGCTGAATAGTTCTGTTCCGATTTATTTAAACTTCTGCTAGCATAAGAAATTACTTTTAGCATACCATTTTGCTTTTGATACAATACTGCACCTAATCCTTTTTGGCAAGCATCTATATGCAATTCAAAAGGCAACGTGTAGTCACTACTTCCTAATATTGGTGAAGAACATAATCTTTCCTTTAACTCCTTAAAGGCGGCTTCCTGATCAGAATCCCATTTCCAAATAGGAAAATTAGATTTACCTTTCTTGTTTGGAGATGGCATCAACTGTGATAGTGGTTTAGCTATTTTAGAAAAGTTTTGGACAAAACGGCGGTAATATCCTGCAAAGCCCAGAAACTTACGGACTTCTACAGAGTTTGATGGACGAGGCCAATTCTTGATAACGTCAATTTTGTCGATATCCGGTTCTATCCCGTTAGCTGAAATAATATGACCAACATAATTCACACGTCTCATAAAGAAACTACACTTATCTGCACCTAATTTAAGATTGCACTGACGTAGTCTATCCAAAACCATGGAAAGTCGCTCCAAATGTTCTTCATATGTATCTGCAAAAATGATCAAATCATCGATATATACAACACAAATTGATAAATGAAGATCTCCTAAAACCTCTTCCATTAAACGCTGGAATGTCGCGGGAGAATTACAAAGTCCAAAAGGGAGGCGATTATACTCATAAAAACCTAGAGGGCCGACAGTGAATGCAGTTCGTTCCTTATGATCTTCTAAGACTTCGACTTGGTAATAACCCGATTTCATATCAAGTTTACTGTAAAATTTATTTCCGGCTAAGTGATCCAAGACTTCCTCGATCCTCGGTAACGCATATGAATCTTTAATTGTTCTCAAATTTAATTGTCTAAAATCAGTACACATTCTCAATTTACCATTTTTTCGACGACACAGAACAACGTTAGACGCCCATGGACTGTGGGAAGGTCTGATAACGCCACAAGCTAGTAACTGATTAAGATGATCCTTTACTTCATTAAACATAGAAGGTGGAATGCGACGATGTCTTTGCTTAAAGGGTACATTATCCATAAGATCAATACGATGTGCAACTCTTGAAGTACGTCCAAGATCTAAATCATTTTTAGCAAAAACATCTTTAAAATTAGATAACAAGTCTTTACCTTGAGTTAGTTCAATTTCTGTAAGGTCACTGGAATCTATTTCAACTTTACCCAAAATTGTATTTTCATCAGGCTCTTCAGTATCAACTGTAGACTCAATAGTAACAGGTTGTAATTCACAAATTATTGCATTAGGCGATATCACAAAAGTTTGTGTAGACACGTTTGACAAATGAATAGGAATATGTTTAGTTTCATGATAATTATATATAGTTAAAGTTGGAGATACATGAAGATCAGCTAAAGTAGATGTTTTACATGGATGAATCATCGCCATAACTTGTGGATAACACACTTTTCTATCAACATGACCATTTATTGTAACTTGAGTATTGGGAGGAACTACTATGTTGTGAGTTTCTGCACTTTTAATTATTCCTAAACTATAATCCCGCTTAATCAATTCTTTCTCGGAAAGAATCATGCTCCTGAATGATAAATACCACGGACTATGTAATTTAGCATCTTGTAAGAATGATTGACCATGATGGTTCTTGCACTGACTCATTAATTCGGAGAGAACATTTGTTCCCAATAATACTGGAACAGATGAATTATATTTACTCACCGGAATAACTAAAAACATACATGTTAATTTATCACTTCCATCAACACCAACAGTTTCTAAATCAGCCTCAATATATCCAGAATACGGTAACTTGTTACCATCGGCACACTCAATGTCTAAAATTGTTTGAAGTTGATGCAATGTTAAATTAGATAATTTTGATTTGTAAAAGTCTTCGTTTATGGTTGAAATTGTTGACCCCGTATCCAACAATGCTTTACATGGTAAACCTTCAATTGTAATGTTTGTCTCATTAGCAACTCCAACTAATTTACTTGAATTTATTGTCTTTGGTTCTGGAAGTCGTTGCGCCGCACACCCCAGGGTGCTTCCCGTTGCCTGGAGTCCCGTACGTTTAACGAATGGTTACGGTTTAAAGCTATTCTACAACCTATCTGTACATGACCTGGACTACCACATCGCCAACAAACAGGTCCTGGAAATCTGGACGAATCATGAGAATTCCTGTAATAATGAAATGGCCTACCTGAGTATTGGTTAGGATGAGGTGCACGCGAATAATTCTGCGCGTTCTGATCAATTCCAGGAGAACCTAATCTTGGTTTCTGTGAGACTTGTTCTTTTAAAGTACGAATTTCACTGCTAAGATTGTTGATTATGCCTTTAATTTCCTGAAATTCAGAGTTAGAAACATTAGATGCGCTAGCCATTTTAGATGGAGCCGGTTTTGGTTCTACAAGTCTACGTTGACTTAGGTCGTATTCAATACGTCGGACAGCAATTCGTAGTTGATCGAAATCTATTGGTTGATCATATTTATGAGCAGCAAGATCTTTCAAATGAGGTAATAAACCTTGCCAAAAGACACTTCTAAGAGCAGCATTACTATCGTCTAAGTTAGGTGTCATACCACGAGTAGCTCGAGAATATAATTCTTCCAACCTACATGCCCAATTAGCAACTAACTCACCAGTTTGCTGTTTAGCACTGTAAAAACTACCAATTAGTGATTCCGATTCTTCACAGGTACCATATACACTCAACAGCATGTCTAATATCTCTGGAATTGTAGCCGATGAACCAAGGCGCATAACAACTTTACCTGCTTCTCCCTTTAAAGACCGTCTCATAGCAAGAAGTAACACATGATCTTGGTAGTTAGCTTCATTCAGTAGACAATCTACTTCATATCGCCATAAATCATAACTTACCTCACCTTTACCAGGTTCTCCAAAAAACATTGACAGTTTTGGAATTTGACTGACTGATTTATTTACTAATTCTATGGGTTCAGACTTAATACTAGGCCACTTACCTTGTGTCTTTAAAGTGTTTATCATCCAATCGGAAATACCTTCCGGTGAATTCACACCAGCTGGAAAAATACCTATGTTTCTTAAAGTTTCACCTAAAAGATTTACGTCACCTTCACCACCTATAGGTGCAACATCAACTTGAGGACCATTGTCACCAACCTCCTGTTGGTTTATATCACCACCCTCAACATTATTAACATCAACCTCTTGATCATTAGCGGACATAATGACAACTTGACCAAATACTACCAACCAAAATGAAATGCAGTCTGAAATACTAAAAAACTTAAAAAACAATTAGAGAAAAGACAGTCCGAATTGATAATGATAACCTACCATGTTATGTGAATATGTAATGTGTGGGGTAATATGTTATATGATCCATGTTATGCACATGTATACTTACGCTCAATCACAAACCATTCAGACCATATAAAAATTATAACGTATAAACACACATTTATAAAAATACAAATTAAAAATTCAATTGAAAATTAATGTCAATTAAAATGAAAATCCTCTTCCTCTTCTGTTGAACGACGCGCACATATAGTCCTGCAAAGTCCTTGAAGTTCATTCACGCAATAATCACAAAATATGTCTTCTGTCGCGAACAAAATGTCACGGATATACCACTTTAATTTGTAGACACAACTAGTATCAAAAGTGTCAATTATTGAAACCTAATTTTTAAAAAGTTGAAAATTGCTAGCAAGACATTCTCCTCAAAACTCCTATCCTCCCTGGGGGCTCCATTTGTCGCAGCTATATGCGGCGCCTAAGTAAATTTAGACTCGCTGCTTCAGGTGTTCGGGATAGGGTGAGGAGAAAGAATAACTCAATATGGTTTTAAAAGTTTATATAAATATCACACATCACATAGCTATAACATTAGAAATAACATCCCGCGAACGCGGTTATTGCTTATTGATGAATCACCAGTATGACATCACATGAACGACATAATCATCAGGTGCAAAACAACATGCCCTGAAATAACAAAAATACATTCTATACTAAACTAATTCAAGTCTGTACAATTCAGATCATGTCGCAGTAAACTCAATGATTGACTTCCATTTTGGATGAAGTATATAAATTATTTCATAAAATCATAATATAGAATCATTCATTCTACACACTTGATTTCACACAACCAAGTCACATACCCAAACATTCATGTATGTTAAAGTTAAATGTAATGTAAGTGTCTTACCAGTTTGTGGAAATGAGCTGTATAAATCAGGAACAATGAACCAGTCATCCAACCAGAAAATGAAGAGTGAGAAAAGATACTGATTCATATCTTTTAATAAAATGCGCCACCCAAATAACCAATCAGAATACAAGAAATCATATCACCTGATAAACAACCTCGAGGCGAAATGTTCAACAAAACCTTCCAGAACAAAAGTAACTCCTCAATATTTTAAACTAAGGACACAAAGAACAAATTCCACCAAACATAAAAATCAAATCCTAGTTCCTACAAAACTAAGACCAAAACTTCAAAAGTATAACTACAATAGCAACTTATATACACCACAACCCATAACATCTTTTTATACTTTTTTAACTATGTAAAATAAAACTCAAAATCCCATTACTTAAATAACAAGATCAAACAACCAAACGGACAAACTGAAACGTAGCAAATTATACCCCGCTACAATAGCCTAAGGACTAAAGCGGGGCTTATGTCGACTTTGCAACCCAAAGCAACTAGTTGCAGTCAGTTGCAAGAGTGCTTATGTCGATCATATCAGCAACTGAGGACAACTGGGAGCAACTGACTTCGGAGCGCTTATGTCGACTCGGAACTGATAGCGATCACACTTAACACGTGACTGTTAATTTATTCATCACGTGATCAACAAAAAGGCGAATAACTTAAAAGAAGCAACACACAGGCATGGTCGGTCTTACTACAATTCTATTAGTATATTATTGTCGACATCATCAACATTTAAAAACGTCGGTGTCTTCGTTCGCTTCCATTTGCATCTTTATAAAGTCACAAAACACATGTCTCTTATCACGTGATGTTATTTCCATGGAAACGAGTTGACGCCAGTTGCAAGAACGCTCATGTCGACTGCAACTAGTTGCAGAAAGTTGAACATGTGCAACTGACTGCAACTGATTGCAACTAGTTGTAAGAGGCGCTCAGGTCGACTTTTTTCAATTGCATTCAGTTGATCCCAGTTGCCGAAACGCCAGTTGCTTTCAGTTGCAAGGTCGACATAAGCCCCCTTAAGGCGTTCTTAAAGCCGTAATTTCATAGTTTTAAGTTATATTTATAAAATATATCAAAATAAAGCCTTAAAATAGGTGGTAACTATCTTGTTAAAGAATAATGGTATTAATCCTACAATTCATTATTGCCAGTTAAGAAATTGTCGAAAAAAGTCATTATCAAATTCAAACGTTTGAAGATGACGATTGCATTTGGAGAACATAAAGACAAGGAAGGTAATTGCGTTATTATTTCCTGTGTTGGTGATTTATAAGAGTGGGAAATGATGCCTATGATCGTATAATAGTGAGTTGATAACCTATTGGGCAAAAGACAGATAAATAATTATGTTTTGACTTTCTTAGAAAATATGAAATTATCGCTTTAATAACTAACTTCTATGTACTGTATAAGAGGTAAAAGCAGGAAAAAGATCGTAACCATATATTAGATGGTTGGTCACCTGATCTTGTATTAATTAGTCCCCAATAAGTATAGTAATGAAGTGCCAATTAAAAACAAATCGATGAATCCAGATTGAACTCGATTGTATAAATGAGAAAAGCAGGGCGTTCGTTATAGAAAGATCACGTGGCTTAGACGGAAGTTTAACTTAATCAGGCATCATCTACATAATATCACGATCATTCTACGTCTAATTGACAGGTCGGGATAAACAAGACTACTTTTTTTTACGAAACATGGAACAAGAAATTGAATTTAGAAACAAACACATTAGTCAACTCAACAATATTTTTAAGAACCTTGTAAAAGTAAAATGAAACTACTGCTAGTATCATATTCTAGACTGGTGGCCAGTCTTCTCCACACACCAAAAATTGGCCAGTCCTCTCAAAAAAAAAAAAAACGTAATCTCTAGAGACTGGGCAAATAGAGCTTCATTCTCATCTAGTAGGTCAATCTGCATTATGTAGGTCGTGTGACGTCGTGCACGTGATTACTGCATTTGAACTGGCAAACTGGTGTAGGTGCGAGATGTTTGTTGTGGATAACAGTTATTGTTATTTAGTGATACTTTAACGATCTAAGAATTTTGTTGACGGACAATATCTGTCGAATGAACGGATACAACGTATGGGATGAGGTGAATGAACATAAATAATTACACACGACGTCATTATAACAACTTAACGAAGCCAGTTCATGCGTATCGGGACGAAGCCGAATAGCGAATGGAAACAAAAACGTGACATCAGCCCGCAGACGGTTTCTCACCAGGTCATGTATCAATTCCACCTACTTTTCCTTTCCTGGGGAGATGATGTTTATGAACAGTTACATGGATTACCTATGGGAAGCCCCTTATCCCCTGTCCTCAGCGAGATTTACATGTCTAGTTTCGAAAAGGAAGCCCTATCTACTTCACCAGTTCAACCCAAAGCATGGTTCCGTAAGGTCGATGACATTTTCGTCATCCTCAATCAGGAAGAAGATCCCAACCTTCTTCTCGATCACATCAACAACCAGAACAATAGAATTAAATTTACATTAGAAAAAGAACAAAACCAATGCCTCCCTTTCTTAGACGCCATGGTAAAGAGATCGGATGACAAACTCAATACAGGCGTATACAGAAAGCCCACACATACTGATCAGTATATAAATTTCAAGTCGAACCACCCACACAATGTGAAGAAAGCCACTTAAGCGCGCCGAGCCATCAACATGTGATGACCAATCCATAAAAACAGAACTTGACCACATAGAAACAACTCTCACCAACTTCAACAACTACCCCCGGCAGTTAGTCAAGAATATCATTAAGACAGCCACTAAGCCTTCCACAGATGCTAGAAAACCAAAACCTGATACACCAGCAGTGAGAATCACCATACCATTCCAAGGCAAACTTTCATACCATCTTAGAAGACTCCTCGCTCCAACAGGCATCCAGGTCACATTCACAAAAGGAAGAACCCTTAAAGACATACTCAAAGCCAATGGTAAGCTTCCCCCAACCAAGAAACCGACTCCAAAAGAATGTGTCTACGAAGTCGTTTGTACGTGTGACAGTAAATATATTGGAGAAACGAGACAGCCCCTTGACAAAAGAATCAGCCAACACAAATCCAAGTCATCCACCACCAATTCGGCAGTGGCCCAACATCTACAATCCAACCAAGGACACAGAATCAAATCCTACACAACTCTGGCAGTCAACCTTCCTATAGAAAAGACCCGAAAAAAGATGGAGGCTAGACACATCAAAAAAAAAATAGCCCAGACCTGAACCGTGACATGGGGATATTCCTGCCAAGTGCCTATTATGGACTTATTAAATAATTTTATTAATACTTGTTTGTAATTAATGTTTTATATTATTAGATTATCTCATTCCTTCTAAGTTATATCCTATGGTATACCATGTCACCTCATCATCTTTTTTTTTTTAAACTGGTTACAACAATAGGCCCTTTTATTTTAATTGTACATATAATCACTACATATAAGATAGTTATTATAATTTATTGCCGGTATCCATATAACCCATGCAATTGTATTGTACTGTTATCACAACCTGTTAGCATTCTAGTATCTATCACCACAGAAAATTAATTGCTTAAGCTTACTTAATGGCTTCACTTTACCCTTTGTTAATTAGTCTTCACAGAGTAGCACCTCCTTTGAACCTGTTGTTGTCCTGTGTGGTTTCAGGGATTGTTGTTATAGTTTTTCTGTATATATTGACCCCACAATTTTGTATTACTGTATTAGCTTGATAACGTTGAGAGAATACTCTTCGAAACGTCGCCTAAATAAATAAGAGGCTGTTTTTCCATAAGTATGTGTTATAGTTTATTGCTCTATCCAGTTACTAAATGCCACTCAAAGATTAACAGGCGTATATTATTAAAAGTGCACAGGAAAACAGCAAATTCAATAACTATAATACATTCTTATGAATGAAAAATTACTGATTTATTTGGTTTATTGCTCTATCCAATTAGTAAATGATTTGATACCTTACTTAAAACAACAAAAATTGTATAAAGGGCTACATTTTAGTTAAAATAAGACGAAAAATTGTAAGTAAACTCCTAACTTAAGCCTGAGAATGCTTTGTGAACTCACCTCCCCCCCCCCCAAAAAAAAAATCCCTTTAAAATATTCATTCGAGATTAATAATAATTTCCAATAAAGTCTCTTCTACAAAAAAAAAAAAAAAAAAAAAAAAAAAAAAAAAATATTCTTGGCTTTTTTGAGAGTTTCGTTTTTCGAGTAACTTATTATCTATAATATACAACAATGGTCTAATCAATATATTTTTTTCATTATGTCGCTATTCGCCTAACTTTTTCTCTATTCTTTCATTTTTATTTCTGTTTACGATTTAAACACTTCCACAATGTGTATATAATCACGTCTGAAAACGGTTTGTGTAGGCTTCTCAGAGATGCCTTGACAAAAGGGTAGACTGGTTTTATAGAAGCTCATAGGTCAACAGATAATGAAGAAGATACAACTTCACTGTGCGACAAATACTAATTTTAATGAGTTCGTACACACAATAGAGAAATCTACAATATATGATGTAGTTTATTATTAGAACATACATACGCACTTAAAGGGGCCTAATCGCTAAAATTTGGGACCTAGAAATTACTACCAACGGGCTGCAACGCATAAAATAATGTAATATGAATGTATATAAACTGATTTACATTCAATCGTTTCTGTTTTTACTGTAATTTCTAATCAGTTATGTTTGGCGAAATACGACAGCTTCGAATGGCAAGTGGAAATCTGTTTTAAAACTATGGGTCTGGATAAGAAATCAAAGTAGATACAGTTTAACGTTTTCTTTTCAAAACCTACTGGAGCAGCGAAGAAGGTTGTTTCACATTTGCGGAAGGTTTACGTACATGCCAGATGGTCTTGGAGAAGTTCAACTTCTAATACATATGAAAAAGTGGAGGCAGTATATATTAACATCTTTTAAGAAACGAAATGAAAGAAACTGCTCTTTTTCATCACCAACGGGCTTTCCATCTACAACTAATGGTCCCAGACTAGCAATTATTTGGTCCTTGACTGGTCGTTAAATGGCTGTAACATCAAGACTGTGGCTTTATGCTCAACATTCCGTTGATTCCAATCTGTATAGGCACACCGGGGACCGCATTTGACAATCTCCTCGTCACAATTGTCTATGGGGTCTACCGTTTGGATTTCTTTCTACGAGGATTTAATGCTGACTAGTCAGAATCTCATTTCCGACGCAGTGATTGTTCCACATACAGACACTTTACACCCCTCATATCTCCGCTGTAATATTTTCTCTATGGAAACTTGTCCGGACGTATCTGCACGTACCATGCCGTGAATTAATTCAAATGGAAAAATCCTATAGTAACCCATCACACGGCAGTGGGAACCTGGTCATTTAAATAATCGCCTCGGACAAAAAAAAAATCCATCGTGCCCGTTATTTAAGCTTAACTTGCCTGAAAAGTCAGACGTACTGGTAATTATGGTTCGTGTTAAACATCATTTTGAAGTTGTAATTAATCTTACTCGTTGCTCTGTTCGTGTCAAACATTCTCGTCCAATAGCCTGTTTGTGTCTTAAGCGAAAAGACAAACATGTGACGTAGATCTTTGCCACCATGGACTCATCAGTTCTTTAACATCCACATCTATGATGCCATGCTAAATATCAGTTCCCTAACAGAGTTACGCTGCCTTTTTTTTCTAAGTTGTGTGTAGTTTCCTGTATATAATCTATGTCATAAAGTTATATAAACATGGTTAAAGCAACGGAGTGTTCCATAGTTAATTGATCTTTAAAAGCTAACCACATCCGACGTCGCATATATACCACAGATCTTATTAGTCGGTGATCGTCTAGATTTTATCTCTGGCGTATTATATTGTAATTTTCTTCTCGCGTGTTGTATTTATTTTCGACAGCATCTTACTATTAAATTGGTGAAGATGGATAACAGAAAACAGTTTCTTTAGCATCTTTATAAGGAAGCAGATTACTTAATATGTTACAATAAAATACTCTGCCAATCCCTCAGATCGAGTTTGTTGATAGAAATCTCTACATACTGTTTTATATTTGACCTTACCTTATGTGGTTTTTTTAAAATGAGAATATATTATCGAATTTGGCAGTCATTTTTTAAGAAATGAAAAATAAATTTTATTAATTAATGTTCAGCAAATTGCGCTGGCACAACAACACTGTGTTTGAGGAATTTAAAAAGAATATATTTATCTCCTCCCCACCAATAAAACACACTGATTACGAGATATAGCCCCCAGAAAATACCTTAAGACCGCCATATTGACCATTTTGTTCGCTTTGTACGTCCGCCCGAATATTCAGATTTCTGCTGCCCCACCCCCGTGCTGATACGCATATTACCCTTAATTGCATATGAAAGAACAAATGAGTGAATCATATACTCCCACGGTTATCATACTGGAAAAATATTTTTCTACAAAAACGTAGAGCAATTAACTTGATAAAAACCCTTCATAGGAACTAAACCATAATTATTTCCGTTCATTTTAGAACCCACGCAGCTCTATATTCATCTAATTGTTAGATACAGAAAAAATTGGTTTGGAATAGAAGAAAGGTTCAAATTCATATTCTGTACAGTTGATATCAGGGCGAATAAACAAGGATGTAAAGAAACATAATTCCCTATTGAAGTTTGGGGTGGCCTGATTACGGATGGCTGTGATTCGAAATGGGGCTATAATCTTACGAGACTATGATCACGTCGAAGCTATACTTGATGTCAACTTTCTATAGTTTTCAACGAAATGTTTTAAATGTGCTACAGCTGGACGAGCTCTGATAATTGACTTTAATGTAGTATCTGATATCAAGGAAAATGTAATCAGATCTGCCCTGGTATATCCTACTCCGTTATGCAAATGGATTAATCTTAGCTGAACAACGTGACTTAATGCAGAAATACATCTCACAAAATAGCCTTGCTATATCATTTGTTTTCCATTGAATTTGATTGCCGTTTGAAAAACATTAAATCCAGAACTGAGGAGTATGTACGTGTTCCAGTAAAACAGGTCAATTCAAGCGTCCTCAAAAAAAGCGATGGTTTATGCTAATAGTTTCTATAATATTCTTTGACAATGTGTGTGAGAGAGAGAAATGGGGTTTAACGTCCACTCAACACAAACTAGGTCATTTTGGGACTAACATATGGTTCCAATTTTATTTCAATAATTCGCTTGCGCGTAGGGGTCTTTAGCTTTAGCAGTGGGAAGAAACCTGAGTGCCGGGAGGAAACCTACGAGGTTGAGAAGGCGCCCCTATTTCCATGCCACATACGCTCACACCAGCCGCAAGTCAGCTCAAGGTCGAAGCGCGGCACTCTAGACCATTAGCCCCCCCCCCACCTTTTGTGAATGTAAAGCATCAAACAGCGCCACAACAATATCAATCAACTCACATCTTATCACGCCAGGGCAATCAACATACATTATGCAGCGTCGAGTATAGTCACATCAAATTGGAAACATGTCATTTTCAACCTTTCATACAACCGGAAGCTATACTTCAAGATCGAAATTTTTGATATGAGTTGATAGTAATCCTCTTTATGTAAAGGTCACCAGAAAAACGAGGTTCGTAATTCTTTAGAAGGAACACACTTAATGAATTAGAATTGAAGAAATCATAATCTAGATATCGGAAGGAAATTCCCAGAAGACATCGCAAAAATGATTGATGTGTCATTTTGAAGGCATTATTGCCTGAAATCAATATGAGTTTGACAACGGCAATTGGTATTCACCCCACCGGAAGTCAATGGAAACTACTTCCAACCACTTAAAGTGTGTCATAGATTGGATCGGTGTGATGAAAAAACGCGAGAATGGATTTCAGATCATGAAAAACTAACCATTATTGACGGAGATAGCAATGTACTCGTTCCGAGGGTTCCCAATTTCAAAAATGCCTCTCCCAGAGGGATCGAGGGGCCGGAAAATTTGAA
The DNA here is from genome assembly GCA_036850965.1 of Patella caerulea. Taxonomy (NCBI): domain Eukaryota; kingdom Metazoa; phylum Mollusca; class Gastropoda; family Patellidae; genus Patella; species Patella caerulea. Next base: position 29,829,860 of record JAZGQO010000015.1, on the reverse strand, counting down.
CCTCAACATCTATGGATAGCTTGGTCCCTAGTCAACCCAAAACAAAAAACGTCATACCACGCTATGTAACTAATTACTCTCTACGGGATTCATTTTGCGCTTATCAAAAAATCATTCAAGTAATCTAAATTATTGAACTGATTTTATTTTTTCACGTTTTCATATTTGTGTGGCAGATGGCTTTTACATTCGTCTGCAACATGTTCCCGCTATTACACCTGCTTGCTGAATCAAATAACGTGACGTCAGATTGTCTCGAATGGTTAGCGTGCGCGCGCTGTATCATACGGCCTGCCATTGAGTCAACTGGTGTGGTTTCGAATCACCGGTTGTACGTGGCAAGGATTTGGGTCGCCTGTCCAGCCTCAGGCTATTCCGGTTTCCTCCCACTGCTAAAGACCCCTACGCGAAAGCGAACTATTGAAATAAAATTAAACCATACGTTAGTCCCGAAATGACCTAGTTTGTGTCGAGTGGACGTTAACCTCCATCTCTCTCGTCATATTATCTGTCGTTACTGGGGATAATTTACCCATAAAAATCTCTGTGTGTGATGATTACCTGGACTATGAATAAAAATGAAATGAAGTTTAACGTCCTACTGTTCTGCTCCGATAGGGCTAATCAAGAGGGGCATACGCCATACAGTGTAATAAGAGGGAAATTTTGTCCTGACAGCGGCGTTACGGCCTATTCTTATATCGAATTCCAACTGCCAAAGGATCTTTTACGTGCACGAAATATCTACATAGGACCTTGGCTTTATATAGTCCTATGCGATCAACTAGACAGCTGAGCTTATTAGGCCCTCCGTCCTGCATCACTGACCAGGGGGGCGCACGCTGGAAAATCTGGTTGAACTTTCTCAGCCAGTGCAAGAATCGAACATCCGATCCCCAGGCTGGCGAGCCATCGTCTTACCTAATTAGCCACCGTGGCCCCCAGCTGGACTAGCAGACGGGCTGTTAATTGCTTAGAAAGCGATTAAGTTTGCTTTGAATTGATTTATATAGAGGGATAAATGTGTGGGTCAGTCTATTCCAGACAGTCTTATTAAAGGGATTCGGGACAGTCTCTGGAATAGCGTCGTTCGTAATTAGAAAGCTTGGTCATGATTACTATAAGCAGAGTTACACCCCCTTAATCCCAGGTCAAGAAATAAATGGCTCCAGCAGATGATAGAATTGTCATCGCGTGATTTACCACCTAACCAAATAATCTCGGTTCGTTCGAAAATTGCTCAATCATCATACTAAACTCTGGCTGTGGGTCTACAGTTAGCCCCGCATGCAAACAGACACAAAGCTAGTTGAACGACATTTTAAGCCCTAAATCGACGATTTTTGTTTTTTTGTTTAAAATTGCGAGAAGTTTCATATATTATGCTTTCATTTAAAAAAAAAAGAAAAGGTTTAATTAGTTTTTTTGTGTGTTTAACAGATATGAACAGGAATAGGGCCACATTATAAAACAGGGCCCTATTTCACGAAATTTTAACTTAAGATAAAATCCAATTTTAGTAGATACTTCAATTTTGATTGGCTAAGCAGTAAAATCAATCTAATATTATCCAATCAAATTACTAAAATTGGGATCTTATCTTAGTTAAAATTTCGTGAAATAAGCCCCTGAATACTAATTGTTGGATATGTCTGTCATGTAGGATAGAGATCGATTCTCAAAGTATAAAGTAGATAAAACTCTGTGAGCAGAACGCACAATTATATGCAACAATTGTAACTGTATTAGTGAATTACATGTAATTGAATGAAATTCAATTTCCAATTTTGATAAAAATAGAGATTCCTGTCACATCGCGTGTCAGAATACAAGTATGTTAAAGTAAAACACAACTCATGACAACATCTGGGATCAGCGTTTCGCCACAGATCACTAATTATTTCCCCATTGACTTCATTGTTAATTCTCGTCTCTTAGACCTCTTGTTACTTTTTTCCAAATATTCATTGGGTAAAACGCTTTCTGCCACAGATGGAGCAACATGTGGCAAACTCTTGCCCAAAAGCATGTATGAGGTTCTTCATGAAAAACTTGAGATAGACAACCGAGAGGAAGAGACAGCTAACCTTGCAATTTTCGGCCCCCCTTTCATGACGATTAAATAAAGGCCATTTGAACATGGTTGGTTATTAAGTTAGCTGCATGTAATATTTGTGGAGATATGTGAGATTATGGCGATGGTCATATCGACCTAATTTCAATGATTTAATATATCAATATGATTAAAGAAAAAAATCAGATAAGATGCATGCATACAAATATTTATAGGCCCCGGACAGCCATGTTCAATCGCCTTCGCTCGAAAACAGACACGAAGCGAGTTGATCGGAATTTAAACATTGATACATTAAGGTGAAATATTTCAATATGCAATAGACCAAAATTCAATTTCAGGAAATAGTGTTAAAATGTTGTCCGCAGGCGATATTCCACGCCAGTTAATGTATCATTATTATTTTTTATATACCGCACAAAATTGCAGACGATTACCCAAACAGCAGGTAGGTGATCGACAAAGAACAACGGGCGCAAAATATTTATAATGATAAGTGACTTATGGAGTCCGCCATTGCACCCCTTTAACATCTACGGGGATTAGGGACATATTGTTATCTGATATACCCATGTCAATGAGATACAAATCCGCGTGATAAGGTTTCAAGCGGCGTGATCTAAACACCGTCATAAAAAAACCCAACAAAACAAAACAAAAAACAACAAAAAACGGCATGATTAAATAAAAAAAAAACACCTTTTTTTTTTCTCTGCTTGTTATGTATATGGTTATGTTATTAGATTTAAAATCTGTTTGCATTTATCATAAAATCACACAGTTTTTACTTGGAAAAGCATCTTTATAAATAGACCATAAAACGTACATAGGTTTACGATAAAAATAAGTACTATTATGTGACGTCATCCTTTGGGGTTGGCGTTTCATTATTTCAAATAATGGTACGGGCAATGTGCTAAGCGTACATAAATTTAACTAGTTAATATTTTGGACCCTACTATTTGAGGTGGGGGATCATGGTGGCTTAGTGGGTAAGACGCTGGCTCACTAACCTAGAGGTCGGGTGTTCGTTCCTTGCATTGGCCGAGAATGTTCATCCAGATTTCCCAGCGTGTTATTGATGCAGGACGGAGGCCTTGACAAGGGCAGTTGTCTAGTCGTTCGGATGACACGAAAATCCGAGGCCCCGTGTACACATTGGTGTGTAGAAATTCGATATAAAAGTAGGTCGTAGCCCGGGCAAAATGTCCCTCATAGCACACTGTATGGCGTATGCCCGTCTTCATTATCCCAGTAGGTGTAGAACGTTAAACCCCATTTCATTTACTAACTGAGCCATAATGTTCGAACTTGTAGGTGTTTAATAGGTCAATGCTATGATGGAATGTACGTAGTACCATGGGTTGGTTGTCTCTTAGACGTGGAGAGCGGACAAAGGCAAACCGTTCGCCACATACGGCGTGTAACCATACATACATACATAACAACGGCGAATTCGTGGGTGTCCGAGAATTATTTAGATGAGTTTGATAAAGTATACATAAAGAACCATGCGGAAAGAATACCCGGACGCGAATTACCTGACCCGTCTCTCGCTCATTATGACCAGCATATTGCATATCTGCAACATCACCAGAAAACAACACTTCGGCACTACATTACTTTCAATGCTTTAGGATTTGTGCTTACTATTAGCTAGGTAACTCCTTGAAAACTTTCTATTTTCTAACCAAACATCCATATAATTATTATATAAGTATTCATGCAACATGGAAATATATATGATTGCCACACGATTAAACATACAAGATTTGTGACCACAAAAATCATAAAACAAAGCTGTCAAAGAAAAAAAAACAAATAATCAAAAACACGATTATCGCATGCAAAAGTTATCCAAAAGTTCATCACTTCACATTAAAGTTCTATAATAATTCTGTTTAAGTGTTCCTGCGTTGACTTCTCCTCCAGTGTCCTAATTTCAAAATACTTTTACACTACACTGAATATTTTTAAAAGTTCAGTTTCATTTAAATTTCTGTCTCAGGAAATCTCAACTTGGTAAACAATTTCTTCCTGGGCTTCTATTGGTCTGTTCCATCTTCCATAGTCTTGAAATAAAAAACTTCCTTTTTCTCTAAGTAGAGTTTTCTCGTTAATCACACGTCTTCCCCGTCTTTAAAGAATTTTCAATCAGCATTTCTTTATGGCGCATTTGGGACAAATTCATTCATCCTCAAATCTAACATGTCATTGCCATCAGACCAAGAACTAACATTATTATTTTTATATCTTATCATTTACTCCTACTCTTAACAAAAAGTAAACCTTCATTTAATTATTAATAAACTCTGACGTGTCTCTTTAATCATCAGAATTCTATTTTATAAATCTACAATTTATAGTTGCGTTTTCTTTTTATAATTCCGGTTTTGTACAAACATTACCAGTGTAACACAAGCATCTACTACCGGTAATCTGACCATTTTGACCTAATCTCATTAATTTTAAATTCTGTTTTACAAGTCCGCCAAAAGAAATATATAGGACACAGATCACTAAATATTCACAGGGCGAAAGTTATTTTTAGTCCTTCTCTCCCTTTCCCTTTTTCCCCCTTTTGCATGGCGATTTTTGTTGACTTTTTGGTGTAGAATTGAAGAAAAGGGTTTAAAAATACATTTTCTGCCAGGTTTTGGTGAATATTCATGATTTTGAGGCGGAAGGATACAAGGGTTGTGAGGTTGGTTACGTTGAAAGGGAGGGCAGAAAATTGCTTGTTTAGTTGTCTCTACTTCCAGCTTGTGTATCTCAAGTTTTTCATGGTGAACCTCATACATCCTTTTGGGCCAGAGTTTGCCACATGTTGCTCCATCTGTGGCAGAAAGCGTTCTACCCAACGAATATTTGGGAAAAAGTTACAGCCGGTCTAAGAGACGAGAATTAACATTAAAGTCAATGGGGAAATAATTAGTGATCTGTGGCCTGTCTGTGTGTGACATGGCTGTGACTGATATATCTTAGTTTTGAAAACATGATGACTAAATTGTCAGAAAATATGTATAAAATATTTTGAGAAGAGAAAAACTCAAAAAATGTTAAATTTTAAAAAAAATTATCAAAGTTTGGTGAAAAATTGTGATTTTACTGCAAATTTCTCAATTTTCAGGTTTTATTTAATTTCTAACAGTAAGAGAAATACTTCAATGTCCAATTTTGGTGTATTCAGCCTCAGAAAGCACAGATAAAGTGAACAACATTGTAATTTCACCTAATTTTGTCTAAAAATCAGGAATATTCACAAAAAATCTACAGATTCCCCAATTTCGATGTAGAAATTAATGCCTTCATGCCTACTCAAAAGAGTCAAAATTTCTAAAACTGCCCTTATTTCCATTGCTAATGTAACTTAGATGGGATCTATAAGTTTTTCAGGTTTAGAAATAGCTCCAGTTTTCCTACAGAAAATTGAAAATTGGCAACACTGAGTTAATAATATTCAGCAGATGGGTTTGTACAAAATGTTCAAAACAGGGGTTGGCTCAATTTTGCCACCAATTTAGACAGAAAAAGCATTTTTTTCCCCTTTGAAACGTTAAATTCTTGTATTTCCTTCATGAAGGAAGCAATATCCCAGTCTTTATAGACATATTTCATCCCACCATTCTGTTTAGAGAGGCTATAAATGCCCCACCCCACCCTTTTTAATTTATGTGTTTTGAGAGATTTAATTGCACCTGTGTTGACAAATAAATTATAGTAATTGGAATTTGTTGTTGAATTACAGATAGGAATGTTATTTTTCACCAATAAATGGTTATTTTGTACATTTCCAGGATTTCTAACCTTTTTTGTTTATAATGTCTAACTTAGAACCCTGAGACATGTCAGGCCAATAAGACCACACCCTGATACAAAACTTGTGTAGATGTGTAAATGTCAGCTTAATGGTCAATATTTTCTTATCAAAATATAGGATTGGTGGTGTTTGTTGCATTTATGTTACTTTTAGAGCAGTAAAATGTTAATTTTGCCCCATTTCAGGCCTCTTTTATGTTGTATACCCTGTCATAACTGCCTTTTTGACTTCATTTTTCCAGGCAATTGATGCAATGGTCCAGACATCTTGATTCAGCATGAGATGTTGAAAACATTGAACTATTTTCAAATTCGTGAAAATTGTGTATTCTGTGACCCTTTTGTTAGGGAGGGGTTGTCATGGACCAAAAATGGCATTTTTTTCTTTCATCAAGGCCTATTTTTAACCATAATTCATATTTACTGCACCTATTTTAGTTTTATGTACATATATTAGCCAGGGATAGTAAAACATAGCTGTTAGACAGATTCCTTTGGTAATGTTAGCTCTGCAACCAAAGATAGGATTGATTCAGTCATTGACATTTTTATACGCCCACATTTTCATGTGGACGTATTATGTCGTCGCCCCTGTCCGTCCGGACGTCCGTCCGTCCACAATTTGTTTGTGGACTCTCTACAGGTCACAATTCTTATCCGATTTTGACGAAATTTGAAATATAGGTTTATCCCCAAAAGATCTCGGTTCCTTTCGATATTGGCATGTATCGGATCAAAACTTCATGGATTATGGCCCCTGATTGTACGAAAAATCACGTTTTTAGCTTGTGGACCCTATAGAGGTCACAATTTTGAACCGATTTTGATGAAACTTGACATGCATGTTTGTAACCCAAAGATCTTGGTTCCTGTCGATATTTGCGGCTATCGGAATGTAATTTCCTGAATTATGGCCCCTGATTGTCCGAAAAATCACCCTTTTTAGCTTGTGGTCCCTCTGGAGGTCACAATTATTATTGGATTTAAAAAAACGTTCGATTATATCACCGTTACACCCTAAGGAAAGTTGAGTTCGAATTTCGGGAAAATCGGACGAAAATTGCCATACAAAATGGCCGCCGTTTGTACGCGAATACTGTTAAAAAATGGTATATCAAGGTTGTGGACCCTGTGGAGGTCACAATTTTGATTCGATTTTGATGAAACTTGAAATTCATGGTTATAACCCAAAGATCTTGCTTCCTTTCGATATTTGCGCATATCGGATCGTAACTTCCTGAATTATGGCCCCTGATTATACGCAAAATCGCCTTTTTTTTTAGCTTGGAGGTCACAATTATTATTCGATTTAAAAAAACGTTAGATTATATCATCGTTACACCCTAAGGAAGGTTGAGTTCGAATTTAGGGAAAATCGGACGAAAATTGCCATACAAAATGGCCGCCGTTTGTACGCGAATACTGTTAAAAAATGGTATATCAAGGTTGTGGACCCTGTGGAGGTCACAATTTTGATTCGATTTTGATGAAACTTGAAATTCAAGGTTATAACCCAAAGATCTTGCTTCCTTTCGATATTTGCGCATATCGGATCGTAACTTCCTGAATTATGGCCCCTGATTATACGCAAAATCGCCTTTTTTTTTAGCTTGGAGGTCACAATTATTATCCGATTTAAAAAAACGTTTGATTATATTACCGTTACACCGTAAGGAAGGTTGAGTTTGAATTTCGGGAAAATCAGACCAAAATTACCATACAAAATGGCCACCGTTTGTACGCGAATACTGTTAAAGACCGGTATATCAAGGTTGTGGACCCTGTAAAGGTCACAATTTTAATTCGATTTTGATGAAACTTGAAATTCATGGTTATAACCCAAAGATCTTGGTTCTTTTCGATATTTGCGCATATCGGATCGTAACTTCCTGAATTATGGCCCCTGGTTATACGCAAAATCCCCCTTTCTTTAGCTTGTGGTCCCTCTGGAGGTCACAATTATTATCCAATTTAAAAACACGTTTGATTATATCACCGTTACACTGTAAGGAAGGTTGAGTTTGAATTTCGGGAAAATCGGACCAAAATTGACAGACAAATACTGTTAAAAAAATGATATATCATGGTTGTGGATCCTGTATAGGTCACAATTTTAATTCGATTTTGATGAGGAAGGTTGAGTTCTAATTTCGTGAAAATCGTACCAAAATTGCCGGACGAAATGGTCGCCGTTTGTACGCGAATAGTGTAAAAATATGGTATATCATGGTTGTGGACTCTCTACAGGTCACAATTCTTATCCGATTTTGATGAAAAGTCACATTTCTAGGTTGTGTACCGTCACACCATAATCATTGTCGGTTTCGAATTTCATTAATATCAGACTGGAACTGACCAACTAAATGGCTGCTCCCAATACAGTATGAAATACAGGACTTAAAGATGTAGGAAAAATCACTTTCGGTATTGCTTGTTCTCTGTCCATCTCTCGAAAATGTGGGCGTATCCTGCCTGGCAGTGCCAGCCTATCTTTAGGGGGTGGGGTTACATGTTTCAGTACAGACCTCTATAATTACAACCAATGCATCTGATTTGTGATTTTTCTGTTTGCATATTGTCCAGGGTTTCCAAAAATATATTATTTGCCAGTCTGACTATCTAAAAAAGTGGAAAATTATTGGTTTTTTGAAAGATGCTACATGTAAATTTTGTACATTTTTCATGACATGGCAGTAAAAAAATATATTTTTGAAAAAAAATCCAGATTATGAGTGTTTTCTGTGTAATTTGTTTGTAACTTGTCTTATTTTTTCACAAAACTCAAATACTGCCTTTAATAAGAAAGATTTTTAAACTTTAGCACTAAAGGCCCAGGGACCTGAGATGCACCGTTGTACATAGAGCAGCATGTATACTTAAAGGGCCATCATTTTTGGAGTTATTCTTTGATTTTGATTTTCTTTCACCGGTGTGTTGCCAGAACATATGGGAAGCATATAAAAGAGGCCTTTTGGTGATACCTAAAGTTTCACTCCTATATAGGACACAGATCACTAAATATTCATGGGCCGTCACCTACGAATGTAGGGCGAAAGTTATTTTTAGTCCTTCTCTCCCTTTCCCTTTTCCCCCTTTTGCATGGCGATTTTTGTTGACTTTTTGGTGTAGAATTGAAGAAAAGGGTTTAAAAATACATTTTCTGCCAGGTTTTGGTGAATATTCATGATTTTGAGGCGGACGGATATAAGGGTTGTGAGGTTGGTTACGTTGAAAGGGAGGGCAGAAAATTGCTTGTTTAGTTGTCTCTACTTCCAGCCTGTGTATCTCAAGTTTTTCATGGTGAACCTCATACATCCTTTTGGGCCAGAGTATGCCACATGTTGCTCCATCTGTGGCAGAAAGCGTTCTACCCAACGAATATTTGGGAAAAAGTTACAGCCGGTCTAAGAGACGAGAATTAACATTAAAGTCAATGGGGAAATAATTAGTGATCTGTGGCCATATAGCACCACTCAATGTCCAAAACATATGGTGTTCTATTTCGGCCACGTCGTCTTTTTCAATGTTAAGATATAAGAAGAAAAAGCGACGCGAAGTTTTTAACACGACGTCGCCCTTAAAAAGGAGAATTCATTTGCAGTTTATTTGCCGTTTGGTATTTTATCTTATATACAGTAATTTATTTTGGACACAAAGAAATGTCATTAGTATCCTTTAAATAACAATACATTTCTATAATATCCTGATGTTATATTTTAAATCTCTGTTCTAAACTTAAAATCGCAAATTTGGTTTGAATGAATGACCTCGTGTGTATACTATACTATTCAAAAAAAGTAGGGGATATTTGATTTTGGGGGCATAATACTAAAATATGCAAATGACTACGAAAAAATTCACTATAGAACCTAACAGAAGAAACATTTCCAGTTACAAACGCACCAATAGCTACCACATGGAATGCAGGTGATGCTTGGGATCATCATGGGGGGTCCAACCCAAGATTTGCACGACTTTGAATGTTACAGTCATTGTGGCATTGAATTCCAGGGTGGAAACATCAGTTTAGTTGTTTTAGTTACCAAAATTTTGATATGCGTCGGCTTACCCAAAATGAAAGGTTACGTGCCCTTGGCATGCTACAGATCGGCACAACACAGGCGGTTGTGGCGCGGGCGATGAATGTTTCTCAGTCTGTCATAAGCAGGCTATGGTCCAGATACCGTGATACACAATCTGTACAGGACAGACCACGCTCAGGTCGACCAAGGGCGACAACTCAAGCCCAGGATCGATTTATCCGTACCTTGGCCTCGAGAAATCGTGTCATCACAGCAAATCAGATCAGCGCTCGTCTTCAAAAAGACACTGGTGTGAGAGTGAGTGGCCAGACGATTTGGAATCGACTGCATAGGGGTCACCTTCGCGCCCGACGTCCTCGCGTGATCCCTTGTTTGAGAGATCATCACATTCAGGCAAGACGTCGTTGGTGTAGGGATCGTCAACACTGGGATAATCGACGCTGGAGAAATGTGATGTTTTCAGATGAGTCAAGGTTCACTGTTGATTTTTTGGACAGACGTAGGAGGGTGTGGCATCGTTAACGTCATCAGACATGATCGATTTGGGGATGCATCACTGTTGCTGGAAGAACGGCTTTACATGTTGTTGCAGGACGTGTTACAGGCCAGTACTACCGGGACAACATCTTGTCATGGCCGCCGTTTCATCTTCCAGGATGACAACGCAAGATGTCACAGGGCCAGGATCGTTACAGGTTACCTCCAACAACAGAACATCACCACATTACCTTGGCCAGCACTGAGTCCCGACCTCTCCCCCATCGAGCATGTCTGGGACATGCTTGGACAGAGGTTACGTCAACGTCAACAACGTCCTGCCAATGTCCAAGAACTTGCTGCTGCGTTGCAACAGGAATGGGACAATCTGGACCAAAATGACCTTAGACGTCTCATTAGGAGTATGCCACGTCGGATCAATGCTTGTTTGGCAAACAGAGGAGGATTTACCCGTTACTGACTCTGTTGTGATGCTGTGGTAACTTTGCTGTTTGACCCCGGGTATCGTTTTACCCTTATAATGGTCGGTCTGTGCCTTACTTAGTCTAACGATCATTTGGAATAAATCGATGAATGTGAACTTCATTTCATTTTGTCATTTGTTTCTTCGTCAGTTTCATTGGGTGACTTTAATAACACTTAAAAATCAAATATCCCTTACTTTCTTTGAATAGTATATTACAGTTAAACAAACGATGGTTTCCGTTATTTACATCAGTTGTTTTATAGGTTCTTTAGAGTTGTATTACTTATAGTATGAACATTCCGAGACATTTATACAGACACAATTAAAAAAAAAAAAATCCCATCGGCATCAGATATTGTTCTACTGGTAAATGATAGAAGTCCTAGATTATTTTTAAAATCTATTTTATTTCTTTATTCATCATCTGGATGACACTATTTATTTTATAGTATAGTCAGTTATCTCTGCCAATCACGCAGAACATTCATTTCAAATCGTCCAACAAATTATTTAGATCTATCCAAAATAAAGTTTTATGTGAACTGCGGGTAGCAATGTTCAAAATTTTGCTGAATACTCTATAGATATCTGGACATTCGAGGACGTTCACTTAGCTCAATTGATAAAATAAACATGATTTCGTAGTTCTGCGCACAATTTACGCATTGCCACGGTGACTCTTAATAAATAAAGCCCCAAAAATATGCCAGTTGACCAAAGCGATTTTGCTATTAGGACTGCAAGGTAAGATCTTTCAATCATCATTTTTTTTTTTTTTTGGTTGATATTGTTGAATTAGAACTGCTTTTTAATGTACTTACCAACACTTCGTCATTCTATTTCCCTTTGTTTACATAGCGTTCATCCGGGCACTTCTGTCATTCTTTCCCGGTTGAAACATGGCGGCCGGTCTCCAGTGTCGGCCGACGGCGTTAACGTTACGTCAATGGAGATCACGTGACCACAATACACTCTAGTCAATATATACAGCTCTATGGATGTAGTACATGTACATATGGCCCTCCAGTTTTAAGCAGATCGTTTAGAATTTGCAAAGAAGGACCTGTAACATTTTTATATTATTAGTTTCTTTTTTTAACAATAATGCCCTTTGCCTATAATTATCATTTTATATAAAGGAAAATGAATTTATGTAAGCCCATTCTTGTTTCCGATCCCACAACTAAATACTGTATCTTCTAACCAGGTGCGGAACCAGGGGGAGGTCCCCCCCCCCCATCAGCCCTAGTGTGACATAGTTGATTTTCGTTTTCGTTTGCTTTGTTACTGCTGTAGTTCACATATCTGCTCTTTAATAGATGATTTAAACATGATTTTCGCATTATCTCCGCTGGGGACTACACCAAACCTGATTATTACCATTTGCTCTAATGTATGGCCCCTCCCTCGACAAAATCCTAGATACGGGCCTGGTTATTGACTGAATAAAAGTTAGAAAAGATAGGCTGGCACTGCCAGGCAGGATACGCCCACATTTTCGAGAGATGGATAGAGAACAAACAATACGGAAAGTGATTTTTCCTACATCATTAAGTCCTGTATTTCATACTGTATTGGGAGCAGCCATTTTGTTGGTCAGTTCCAGTCTGATATTCATGAAATTCGAAGTCGACAATGATTATGGTGTGACGGTACACAACCTAGAAATGTGACTTTTCGTCAAAATCGGATAAGAATTGTGACCTGTACAGAGTCAACAACCATGATATACCATATCTTTACACTATTCGCGTACAAACGGCGACCATTTCGTCCGGCAATTTTGGTACCATTTTCACGAAATTCGAATAATTCAGGATGTTACGATCCGATATGCGCAAATACCGAAAGGAACCAAGATCTTTGGGTTATAACCATGCATTTCAAGTTTCATCAAAATCGAATTAAAATTGTGACCTTTACAGGGTCCACAACCTTGATATACCATTTTTTAACAGTATTCACGTACAAACGGTGGCCATTTTGTATGGCAATTTTGGTCTGATTTTCCCGAAATTCGAACTCAACCTTCCTTACGGTGTAACGGTAATATAATCAAACGTTTTTTTAAATCGGATAATAATTGTGACCTCCAAGCCTAAAAAAAAAGGCGATTTTGCGTATAATCAGGGGCCATAATTCAGGAAGTTACGATCCGATATGCGCAAATATCGAAAAGAAGCAAGATCTTTGGGTTATAACCTTGAATTTCAAGTTTCATCACAATCGAATCAAAATTGTGACCTCCACAGGGTCCACAACCTTGATATACCATTTTTTAACAGTATTCGTGTACAAACGGCGGCCATTTTGTATGGCAATTTTTGTCCGATTTTCCCGAAATTCGAACTCAACCTTCCTTAGGGTGTAACGGTGATATAATCAAACGTTTTTTTAAATCGAATAATAATTGTGACCAAGCTAAAAAAAAGGCGATTTTGCGTATAATCAGGGGTCATAATTCAGGAAGTTACGATCCGATATGCGCAAATATCGAAAGGAAGCGAGATCTTTGGGTTATAACCATGAATTTCAAGTTTCATCAAAATCGAATCAAAATTGTGACCTCCACAGGGTCCACAACCTTGATATACCATTTTTTAACAGTATTCGCGTACTAACGGCGGCCATTTTGTATGGCAATTTTAGTCCGATTTTCCCGAAATTCGAACTCAACCTTCCTTAGGGTGTAACGGTGATATAATCAAACGGTTTTTTAAATCGAATAATAATTGTGACCTCCAGAGGGACCACAAGCTAAAAAGGGTGATTTTTCGGACAATCAGGGGCCATAATTCAGGAAATTACATTCCGATAGCCGCAAATATTGAAAGGAACCAAGATCTTTGGGTTACAAACATGCATGTCAAGTTTCATCAAAATCGGTTCAAAATTGTGACCTCTATAGGGTCCACAAGCTAAAAACGTGATTTTTCGTACAATCAGGGGCCATAATCCTGATACATACATACCAATATCGAAAGGAACCGAGATCTTTTGGGGATAAACCTATATTTTAAGTTTCGTCAAAATCGGATAAGAATTGTGACCTGTAGAGAGTCCACAAACAAATTGTGGACGGACGGACGTCCGGACGGACAGGGGCGACGACATAATACGTCCACATGAAAATGTGGGCGTATAAAAATAATGCATTCTTCGTGCGTGCGTAGAAGAGTCGACTCAATGTTTTCTGTGACTTAATCCTTAATATAATAATACAATAGCCTACATTGGTCACTTTATATTTACTTCAAAGTCTCAATCACAATGTAGCTTTTCCCCCCCAAACAATGTTGAAATAAATTCGCCCTCATTTAAACAATACTTTCATTAGAAGCAATAATTGCCATATCATGGAATTCGCTAAATTGGATATGCCCGGATGTGTAAATAACCCGGAGTTTCCCCCCTAAACTTTCAGAATTCGTCTGCTAATTATAAATGACTGATAGATGACAAAAACGTTTGTATTTCTTATTCGGAATCAAGGCTACATTATTTTAATAATAATAAATAATTTACGAATTCGTGATAACAAGTTATTTAGGCTATTAAATTTTCTTTAATTTTTGCACGCGAATTGACAACGTATTGTCCGCCATGTTGGTATTGGTCGCTCTCACGTACGCAATGTTTTGAATCGACTCGCGCTCATTTTAATTTGGTTCCTCCACATACATCGGCTTATCAACGGTAGTTTGTCATTCAGAACCAAGGCTACATTTTTTTAAAAATTAAGTACAATTTATACGTAATATGAAACGTTTTATTATTAATTAGACAAACAAAAAACATCTATCGCAACATTGTATGATTTTGACTTTTGAATACGTAACCTATTCTTGGTTACGACCGTGAAAATAAGATTGTTTCGATACATTTCAATGCCGATTATCGATAGTAAAAATAACTATTGATACCCAACACAAATCGGTGACAATACATGGCCGTGGATAGTTAAAAATCAGTCACGAATCTGGATTTAGCAGTTCAGTTATCAAAATTCATTGAAAATCAAAATACTTGTTCGTTTCAACACCTTAAACTCTGTGTATCAATCTGAAGTCAATCGGATGATAAGTTTGGCCTCTATAGCGTCACAAGATTTTTTGAAGTTGCCAAGGGAGACAACTCTGGAAGTAATTATTTGAAATCGCTCAAAATCAATAGGCTTCTTCGTCTCATGACCTTAAACAGTGTCTGTGTATGCCTCTAGAGCCTCCACAGGATTTTTTTGAAGTGATCAAGGGCCAAAACTCTGGCAATAATTATCGGAAATCGCTGAAAATTAATAGGCTTCTTCGTCTTATGACCTTAAACATTGTGTATAAATATAAAGTAAATCAGATATTAACTTTTGCCTTTAGAGCATCCACAAGATTTTTTGAAGTGATCAAGGGCCATAACTCTGGCAGTAATTATCTGAAATCGCTGAAAATCAATAGACTTTTTTGTCTCATGACCTTAAAAGATAGGCTGGCACTGCCAGGCAGGATACGCCCACATTTTTGAGAGATGGACAGAGAACAAGCAATACCGAAAGTGATTTTTCCTACATCTTTAAGTCCTGTATTTCATACTGTATTGGGAGCAGCCATTTAGTTGGTCAGTTCCAGTCTGATATTAATGAAATTCGAAACCGACAATGATTATGGTGTGACGGTACACAACCTAGAAATGTGACTTTTCATCAAAATCGGATAAGAATTGTGACCTGTAGAGAGTCCACAACCATGATATACCATATTTTTACACTATTCGCGTACAAACGGCGACCATTTCGTCCGGCAATTTTGGAACGATTTTCACGAAATTAGAACTCAACCTTCCTCATCAAAATCGAATTAAAATTGTGACCTATACAGGGTCCACAACCATGATATATCATTTTTTTAACAGTATTTGCGTACAAATGGCGGCCATTTTGTCTGTCAATTTTGGGCCGATTTTCCCGAAATTCAAACTCAACCTTCCTTACAGTGTAACGGTGATATAATCAAACGTGTTTTTAAATTGGATAATAATTGTGACCTCCAGAGGGACCACAAGCTAAAGAAAGGGGGATTTTGCGTATAACCAGGGGCCATAATTCAGGAAGTTACGATCCGATATGCGCAAATATCGAAAAGAACCAAGATCTTTGGGTTATAACCATGAATTTCAAGTTTCATCAAAATCGAATTAAAATTGTGACCTTTACAGGGTCCACAACCTTGATATACCATTTTTTAACAGTATTCGCGTACAAACGGTGGCCATTTTGTATGGCAATTTTTGGTCTGATTTTCCCGAAATTCGAACTCAACCTTCCTTACGGTGTAACGGTAATATAATCAAACGTTTTTTTAAATTGGATAATAATTGTGACCTCCAAGCTAAAAAAAAGGCGATTTTGCGTATAATCAGGGGCCATAATTCAGGAAGTTACGATCCGATATGCGCAAATATCGAAAAGAAGCAAGATCTTTGGGTTATAACCTTGAATTTCAAGTTTCATCAAAATCGAATCAAAATTGTGACCTCCACAGGGTCCACAACCTTGATATACCATTTTTTAACAGTATTCGCGTACAAACGGCGGCCATTTTGTATGGCAATTTTCGTCCAATTTTCCCGAAATTCGAACTCAACCTTCCTTAGGGTGTAACGATGATATAATCAAACGTTTTTTTAAATCGAATAATAATTGTGACCTCCAAGCTAAAAAAAAAGGCGATTTTGCGTATAATCAGGGGCCATAATTCAGGAAGTTACGATCCGATATGCGCAAATATCGAAAGGAAGCAAGATCTTTGGGTTATACCATGAATTTCAAGTTTCATCAAAATCGAATCAAAATTGTGACCTCCACAGGGTCCACAACCTTGATATACCATTTTTTAACAGTATTCGCGTACAAACGGCGGCCATTTTGTATGGCAATTTTCGTCCGATTTTCCCGAAATTTGAACTCAACCTTCCTTAGGGTGTAACGGTGATATAATCGAACGGTTTTTTAAATCGAATAATAATTGTGACCTCCAGAGGGACCACAAGCTAAAAAGGGTGATTTTTCGGACAATCAGGGGCCATAATTCAGGAAATTACATTCCGATAGCCGCAAATATCGAAAGGAACCAAGATCTTTGGGTTACAAACATGCATGTCAAGTTTCATCAAAATCGGTTCAAAATTGTGACCTCTATAGGGTCCACAAGCTAAAAACGTGATTTTTCGTACTATCAGGGGCCATAATCCATGAAGTTTTGATCCGATACATGCCAATATCGAAAGGAACCGAGATCTTTTGGGGGTAAACCTATATTTCAAATTTCGTCAAAATCGGATAAGAATTGTGACCTGTAGAGAGTCCACAAACAAATTGTGGACGGACGGACGGACGTCCGGACGGACAGGGGCGACGACATAATACGTCCACATGAAAATGTGGGCGTATAAAAAGATAATAAAAGTATGACATATTACAAATATGATTTTCTGCATATTATAATAAAGGAAGTACATACTTAAAAATCTTACTACAAAAATATCGGATTCTCTAAAACAACATTCATGTACAGAACAAAAATGTGAGGGTATCAGCATATGATTATGGTTTTGGACTTATATTTTACACGTTTTAACTGATCATGGGTAATTGTGAATATGATCAAATCAAAACTGTCAACTTAATTCAAGTCAACTACTATCTGGCATATTTATTTCAGTGACCAACCGTCAAAGGGACAGTTGAAAATGGTTGTGGAAATTTTGTTCTCAGAGATTGCCAATCAGTTAAAGGCTATGTAAGTACCATGCATATTTGTTTTTGAATGAGGAACCGGGTCCATACTCTCCACAATCTAGTTGTTCTTCGGCATGCAATGTCTTGGGCTTTGTCATTTCAAGTACGAACACCAAGAAACTTTTGACAATTGAATTTCTTTGACTTTTGTTAATTGAATTTAATAAAATTTCCTGGCTCATGTAGTACGCTATCATATACACGTATTAAGCTTTTACTTGTTCATAATTTATGTTACACCCTTTCATATAAAAACAATAGTCCCTAAAAGCGTTAAAATGCATCAAAATTTGTTAGAGCCAAAAGCGCTAAAATATAAATAATATACTAAAATACTGTTTGCAAATATTGTATTCCCAACTGCCATGGTGGAACTAATTGATGAAACATGTCAATTTGTCAAGGGGCTTCTGACTTCATCTTCAGTTGTTATTATCCATTTTTGAGCAATTATATATTTTTATCCAGGAGCCGAGAACAGTTTCATTAAAAACCAAACAAGGGAACTATACAGAAGATATGACAAAAGTCAAGAAATAATGCTTGGTATGTTGATTTTACCTAAATGCATAATAACTAAAATATCACTACTTGCTTTATTAAGTAATGACCACAACAACTTTATTCTACAGTTGGTTGATGTGTCTACTATAATTGTAGTTTACATAAATTAGCAGTGCTTGAAGCAAAAAGCTAAAAATAAATAATCACATTTAATCACTTTGATGCACCGAGAACAAGTGTTGTAGAAAAGTTCTCTTCTGCTTATTTCAGATGATAAAGAATAATATGACATTATTGACAACAAAGAACTACAGTTAAAGAAATTTCAAAAGACATTTGTGGTGCCAAGACTTAGTTTAATTTTGGGATATAATAATACGCTGGTAAAGTCGTCCACACGACATAGTTTACTTTCGCGACATGGGTATTCCTTTCTTATTAGTAATAGTATACGTTTTTTGTGCCGATTTCTGCGTGATCATCCTCACTCGTTGGTGGAGTCGTCCACACAACTTAGTTTAATATCCGGATATAATAGTACGATGATACAGTCGTCCACAAGCTTGAGTGGCCCCGTTCATGAATAAATAACAAAGTAAATCATTTTATTCAATAAAACAAATCTAATTTCATCAAAATAAACCCCATGCAGAAATATATTCCTACACCGCTACCAAACGACCCACGTTTTAAATTTGTTTTCTGTAACCCGCGTTTTTTTATACTTCGTACCGTGGGCGGGCTGAGGTTATTTATACATATATTTGTCTTTTTTGTCGGTTTAATGTCTTTACATATTATCGTGCTTACCTTTGAACTATAAATGTACGTGTCGGTATAACACTACTTGCTTCAGATTTTAATATCCCTAAACATATCATTTTTTTTTTATATTATTAACAGTTCGAATATCATATAATATACTATCTATATAATAGCTGTCTTTGTCGGTTTATTTTTTGAAATATTTTGGATGAAATTACGCTTTAAGCGGTTCTTGTTTCACGTGCTACACTCATGCTCAGGGGCGCCGAAACAATTTTCATGTGCGGATGCAGGACCAATTTTACCACCACCTCTCAGAGTACGGTATCGGACCGCGGGCTCTGCTGCACAAATACTGGCCATGTCGACGTAAATAAAATTTAATAGATCTTTATGGGCCTCCAGGGGGCTTCATGGGCCCGGGGCGATGTATCGACTGCACACACCCCTCTAGGGGCCCGCCCATGTTTTCCAACGAATGTCGTGTTAGGGTTGCGCTGATCGTTATGGTTGATTAAATTACAAGCTGAGATGGTATATTATGTACAAGAGATTAAATTACATCCTGATTGGTTGTTTCGGTTAGGTCCATGAATATTTAATCAGGTAAACATGTTTAAAGATATGACAAAATGTCTGATATTTTCGTTATCTGAAAATACTACAAAATCTGTAGCATACAATCCAAATAAAGAATATTACATGGTATATGAAACACTACAATCTATAATATACACTCGAAACCAAATGTAGATCAAATATACCCAGAATTACAAAAAGCCTTGACCTGCATTAAGGTGACTTTCCCGTTCTACTTTTCTGTGTAATTAGGGTGATCCTGTCCTACAACTAACCTACTCTTATATCAAATATTTCAACTGTCAAGGGAACCCGAGAGGGGGCGCAAATGGTAAACACACCCACATTGGATCAGAAGGTCTTGTCATTGAGTCAAACAATTTAAAGCAAAACTTAACGACACAAAATAACATACATAACGCGTGCATTATTTATATACTAAATCACGGACTCGATCATCTCGTAAATTCAACGAGTCGATTATCTTAAATACCTTCACGCATCTCGCCCATGATCGTCTAGTATTGTCTCTGGCCGCATATTGTGTTTCAGTAAACTGCATCTTCAATAATTTCATCCTTTTATATCAAGTACTGCTACATACAGGTTACATGTTTACAAGCATTATAATAAAGTCCTTCTGTTAAACCCCACCAGTCAGACTCTGCTGAGAGAGAACTACACGGCTGTCTGACAAAAGCGCCAAAACACAATTATTGTATATGCCTAGATTTCCCCTACGTAATTAATTATAATGATTGGTTAAACAGCCCGTAATTTAAATTACATGCTCAGAATGGCTCCACCTCGTTAAAAACCGAATATATTCTCTTTGGGCAGTTGGTTTACACAGTATTTATTTCGAGAATATTATACAGTATAAAAAAACATAAGTAATAGGATACAAAAACAAGCCAAGTTGGCTTATATTAATTTGCTTCCTTCAGGTTTGGGTGTATAATTCATGTACAATGTCGAATTATATATGATACAGACAAAAACTAATTACATTGTTTTAGTTATGGTACAATTAAACAGATAAATAAGATTTTAATTTTGAGTAAATAAATAAATAATTAATTAAATAAAAAATTAGAAAAATAATAATAATAAAAAAAAAATAAAATCAATCACTTAATTAAAAAAAAATGAAAAATAAAAAAAAATGATTAAATAAATATATAATTAAATAAATAAAATAAATAAATAAATAATAATAAATAAAAAAAAAAAAAAAAAAAATAATCCTCACCCCAAGGTTGTATTTTACAGAGTAAGACGTTTCGTATCTTTAATATATTTGTAAAGACATTTAAAAATATCGCTGTTGACGTCTGAAGATAATTCGGCATTACCATAGAGTAGGCAAGTGATATTTCTAAAATACATTAGTAATAAATCAATGGTATTATTTCGCTGAAGTGTGTAGTATGGACAGTGGAGTAAAAAGTGTTCGGTGGTTTCTAGGTCGAGATCACAGTCACATATATATGCATACGGAATTTATGGTATCTTAAATCACTTTTATTATTACGTAGTTTACAGTGGATAATTTGGAATTGTCGTTCACCGTAGTAGAACAGTTTGTTGACTTTGGGAAATAAGGTTGGATACAGTTTAGTTTTAAAATCAGAAACAGACGAGGTTTTTTTTATTTCATTGTCTAAACTATTCCACGCTTTTATTGCAGACGGCAAAAAGGAGTTTTTATAAATATTAGTTTTACATTTAATTTGTGTAATGTGGTCGGAGTTACGTAGGTTGTAAGGGTTGTTGGAAGAGGAAATTGGCGGGATAAGACAAAGATAACTGGGGGCTATGTTATTTACCATTTTATAAAACAATGTTAATTTATGAGCTTGACGTCGCACTGATAAATATGAGAATCCGGATTCAGTATAAAGTGCATTATGGGAGGTTCCACGAGGCAGACCGGGTATCGTTCGTAACGCGTCTAAGTGGAGCTTTTCTAATTTTTGCGAATTTATTTCAGTAGTATTATTCCAGACTATATGTATATCAGCGTAATCAAAAATAGAAAGAATAAAAGATTTATATAAAATACTCAATGACTTACGTGATAGTCTATATTTCAAACTTCTCAGAAAGTCGACCATGTTTGAGGTTTTACTAATTAAATAATCCACGTGATTGTCCCACTTACAATGTTTGTTAAAAATTACACCTAAATGTTAATGGGTATTTGCAATAACCTGCAATAACCACACCGTAAGGGCAACGGATAGCCTAAAATATTTGGGTGTATATTTTGACAAATACTTGTCTGGTGAGGACAGTGTTAACAAATAGTTAAAAAAGCAAACTCAAGATTAAAATTTCGGTTTCGCTACAATGAATGACTAGTAAAAAAAAACCCCCAAAATTTACTTTGTTGTTGAAAATAAGGTTCTTTGATTTATACATGAGCTTGGACATAGAGATCATGTTTCATATTCATATTTCAAAGTACTAAATGTCGAAAACCGAGTTAAACAGTTAAAACTAAACAATGTATGTAAGATTTTTTATAATAATTGTCCATCATACCTTAAATCAAAATTCAAATGTGTTAGAGATACTCATCAATATAGCACAAGATCATACCTATCATAGTTCTCATTTCTCATTGCAATCATACAATGCACCAGAGCGTCTTTATTTTATATACACAACTATATGTTTATTGTTGCCACTTTCCCGATCATACAGTGCAACTCATAGTTCTTAGTACATGTACATTAATTTATTGTTGCCATGTTGTAACATTTACTTGAATAATAAATAAATCACGTTTTTTCCCACACCTTGCATACCACTAAGGACTTATGACCAAATTTGGTCACCACACACATTCCATTCTTGACAATTAATGTGTTTATTAACTTACAGTTAATCATTTCAACACAGACTTCCCTTCTGTTTTCCTCACCATATTTCATAACCAATATCAATTTAATTTGTGTTTCAAATAAACTCATACCATCGCTAATGTTTACAATGGTGAATAAATAATCAAGGTCATAATATTATTATGCATATGTTTTCTATAGCACAAATCCCTGTCACCCATATTACTGCAGGAGTTCGAAGATGAGAATTTTCTGCATAGGGTAAGCAGAGATAAGCAATTTGATTGCTTGATGCTTTGGGACACGATAATTTTATTGCTAATTAAGTGCGAGTTATGAAACTTGGTGTATAGTTTCATTACATCAATACCTTGACTAAGTTCGATACTGAGTATTTTCTGCTTAGGGTAAGCAGAGCGATAAGCAAATTGACTGGTCAAGACTTTGGAACATAACTCGGCTTTTAATTGAGGTAGAATGTTGATTAGATGAATGTCTTGACTGAGTTAAATGCTATAAAGCTAAGCAGAGCTATCAAATTTTTTTAATACTATACTTTGGGAATTTTGTACTTTTCAATCTCGCAGTAAGCAAAATAAAGCGTCCTATGATACCGATGCCCTATTGGTCTGGAGCCCCGCTGCTTTATGCGACAGTTTTCGTGCACCATCATTATTTGTTTCATCAATTCTTCAGAAATCGAAATTTCTTTAAATTAACTAATGGATAAAGATTTAAAACAGTTCAGTCGGTCTAAAAACAGCCACTGCGCGATTTCTTTTATTGGGGGTCGGGGGAGTCATTTGTTTCACCATTGTATTTCTGGAAGGGAAATGTCTGGTATCTATAGACGTTGTTTTAGAAATGATCAGCTATATATTTCTTTCAGAAGTGTTGATGAAATGCTGTAGAAACAGGTCATTTTTAGAACTGATGATGAAATAAACACTTCGGCGTAATGTTTTAAACGCTTGGATGGAAGTGTCTTTGAGAATGTTTCTATAGTGAACACTTCGCTTGAAGTGCATTTAAAGAAAAACATCGGAAAAACTTATATTTTGTGTCATGAGCAAAATGTGGATTGTAGTAACTTTAGTGATATAGAAACACTATTTGAAAACCTATCAAGAGTGCTTCTGTCTAATTTAAAGATGACAAAGCCTAGTTTAGCTGAATATATTGTAGAGCCGAAGTCCAAAGAAGACGATATGTCGAGTCACAAAGTGAAAAAACATCGCAATACGTATTAGCCTCTCATTTTAATTCTATGGCATTTGTTGTTAAAAAAAATATATATATACAGCAGTTTGTGCGCATCAGCACAAATCCAAATTACTACCCGGAGCACTTAAATACATTCCAAGAGATACATGCTGTTATTGCTACTGTGGTGTGGAATGTCACTGAACGAAATCGTTAGCGAAAGGTTGGATGAAGATTGCCAAAACGACATACTGCAAGATAAACAAGACCCGATAAGTAAATCAGTCTTTGGAATGTCGGTTAAGGGAGATGACTCTTCCGACTAAAACCCCCCAAAAATAACACAGATCGCGGTAAATCCAAAAGAAAGAAAGGTGTTTACTTTAGATCCACTGAACACCTACCTGAACCTAAAGTCGTCCACTTATCAAACACGTGTACCGGTGATGCTAACACTGATAGAGTAGATACTTTCCCCACTGCCCACAAATTTATGAATTGTTTGCAAAGTCATGAAGGGATCGGTGTGTGCTCAAGATTATTGGATATTATACATAATTTATTTGTAGCAAACCAGTAGTCTGGGGGTAGAGCACTGTGACGTCTGACATTTACCAAAAGATCCTCAAACATGAACTGGAATATTTCGGGAAATGAGGCTGAAATGTTTGTGAAGCACTATGAACCAGCACAGGAAATAGTGTTAAATTATGAATTTCCAGCAACAGTAACCACAGAAACAAGCTATGAGATCTTACTTGTACACGTATT
Organism: Patella caerulea; assembly: GCA_036850965.1. Classification (NCBI taxonomy): domain Eukaryota; kingdom Metazoa; phylum Mollusca; class Gastropoda; family Patellidae; genus Patella; species Patella caerulea. The sequence goes on along the minus strand of JAZGQO010000015.1, from coordinate 29,805,502 downwards.
ATTTATATAGTTTATATATGATCATTCCTACATTACCCATTACGAATGATCACAACGAACGTGTCCAGTTACAGTGACTACAGAAACAAGCTATGTGATCTTACTAAGTACAAGTATTATTAGTTTATATATGATCATTCTTACATTATATAAAGCTGTCTGGATATGACACTATCCTGTATCTTGGTAATAACAGGGAATGAACTGTGACACTATCGTCTAGGACTTTCGTTGATATATATCACTTAAATTATCAATTAACTCTGGTGCACCGTTTATGTTGTTACTAAGTTTATATAACAAATACAACAAGGTTAAATACAGGAAAACTACAACATCTATTATAGATACTTCAGGAGTTTTTAAAATATCCAAGGCCTGAGTTTAACATCCTGTAAAACTCTGACCTAACATCTAGATAGTTCTACATGATGTTCGCGCTAGGATGACATCTTCACTCAAAGCTAAACCGAGGAGGCAATGTTCCCCTAGGTACCCCAAATGATACCACCTCTACGGTCTGTGAATGTTGTTTGAGAGGAAATTTTAACCTGGTCTCCTTACGTTATAAAACGTCGATGCGTCAGCTATTAGGGCGTGACAATTGGATAAGTTTTTCGCATGGGGACCGATTTACGTCAACACTGTTCTATTTATTTGATTGTATTAATCTGTGCACGATATGAATGGGCGGTACTATCTTACTCAAGCCCCATCCGACCACTTGTCCACGGCGTCAAGTTCACTACTTACTCATTCCTAATTCGATGACAGATTTAAACTACGTGGAACTGTTTCCTTGGTAAAATGGTTCAGTTTAATTAGGGAATAGTTGACGTAACTATATTTCAAAGAACTAGAAATTTATTAAATATAATTCAGTGAGCAACATTGGTAAATGTTGAAAGGGAATAAGTAATTAACTTCATACCATTCGTCTTCTTATTACGCCTGTTCCCTCCCAGTATCAATACATTGTTGGCCATAACCCACGACGTGGAGCTTCGCGCCTACAGTGTTAGCTGGTGCCTGACAATGCCTACAGCGATGGACATTTCTTGACGCGCTTTCATTTCGGCCCCCATCCCCTCAATCTGATTGTGCCCGTATGCCTCTTTTTGTTAAATATTTTAATCATTCATACTGGTTGCAATACTCCAGGCGCTGCTGACAAAAAACGGTTTTGTATTTATATGTTTGACAATTATTTTCTGAAACGTTGAGATGCTCGCCCAGAAGCCATTTCTCGGTTGATAAATTTTGCGGTGCACTTTGTGCTCATGCCAAAAATGAAAATGTATCATAAACTTAATATAAAATAAATTGAAATTTTCGCCTTAAGTTTGCAGAGGAAAAGTTTACTCAACAGCGTGTTCTCATCGAGGGCTATTTTATCTGCTCTGAAACAATCCCAGCTTCATCTATCAACATTCATGATTTCGCCAAGAATAAGGTAACTAAACGATACGTTTGATTTATTCATTTTATTGTATTATTATCTGTTTTAAAACTATTTGGATACAAAGCATGACAATTAATATTTTAACTCAAATTCAATCAAAATTTAAAGGCTTACATTCGATATAATATGTTGGTCTACTTGATCGGAAATTCAGTCAAATTAAGAGTATCGCCAGAAATATAAAGATAATAAAAACATGATAAGGGGTTTGGGAATTAAAAATTTACAAATTCTCTTCTGGCTTCAAATATCAATAACGAAAGTAATAGATATATCCCCTTGACCTGGTAATGGGTTGAAAAATTGTACGTGAATCGATTCTCCATTCCCGACATGGATCTGAAAATATAAATGTTATGTTGTATAAAGTCTGTATAAATGATCTCTTAAATAATAGAAACAGAGCACGGCCACTTCTATCCAGGGAGCCACAGTAATTATGGGGATTCCAATTTTAAATTCGGTGTGAGCTGACAAAAATGTGTACGGATAACGGATGTCTAGTTCCTTTAGGAACTGTCTCTGATCAAACTATGTGTCCGCTGACATATCGTAACGCTTGCTCTATGGCTACTATATCAATATACCACTCATCCCAACCTCTGGTCTAAGACTTTTTTTGAATCCTTTCCAAGTATTTTCACCACGATTCTTCTTTGCTTGCCAAAGGAATCATGTATTGCCACTGCTGACACACATTTATTATAATTCAATACTATTTTCAAGCAGACTCGAACATGTATATTTGATCGCTAAATTCTACTAGAACATAGTGTTGAATTATTATAATTGTATGTCAGATATGACGAGAAATGATTTCTTTTGCCACGGTGACAAATAAAAGGTAAGAGTTCTAAAATAGCCTGAGAACAAAGGTGGGGAGAGCTTTTAACCGTATTTTCATATTGCAGCTATATAGTAAGCGGTAGGAACTGTAATCGGACATGGTCCGATCAGAGAGTTCCCCAAGGAACTAACGGATGTTCTTTTTGGCTTCCCCTTGCCAGAGGGGTAATATTTTCTAGTATTTCAGACGGCACGAACAACTGAGGAACAGTGTGGGCATTCACAGAATAGAAACTTTGACAGATTTTATATCGTGTCCATCTATATGTTGAACCCACGCAAAATATTTCACAGTACAGGAGTGTTAAATCATACGTTTACACTATGCCGGCTATGGTTTAAGGCTTGGCGTGTGGTGGGCCAGGCGCTTGATGGCTAATTAGCGGGTACCAGTTGATCCTTGAAAGCATGGTTTCAGCCAGTCAGTGTGTGCAGAATGAAGATACTGGCAATGAAGGAACAACGTATAATCATGCGGATGGAATGAAGAAAACACGGTTCCATGTACATGTAAAAATACCCAGACATTTTGAATTTGAGTAGACTGTAGAACTGCTCCCCAGACATCATTTAGGCCTACATGATCTATAGATAGCTTTAGGTCTAAACCGGAACAGCTTAAAAAATCATCAGATCATGCCGATTGGTCAAATCAAACATGAACTGAATTAGAGTTTTATTTCTGCACTATTCGGGCCAATGAAGACAGAATTGTCTTGCAGTGTTGCTATGCCTGGAATTTGGTCTATATCAGTGATCCTCAACCAGTGTGTCGCGGCGCGATATCTTCCTGAGTGTGCCGCGAAATTATGAACGGTACAATCAAAGCCCACTCGGCAAACGTCGTAAGATTTCGGAATCTAAACTCGGCTGTACGATGAATTCCGCCATATTGGAACTACTTCAAAGGTCCCGGATGAAACATGGCTGCGCCCATTCCAAACACAAGTTGGCGACCTATTTGGCTAGCGACCTATTCGACCGATCCAGCTGTAAGATAATGACGAAATTACACTTCTATTCTGAGCTGAAGGAATGGATAAAAAATAATATATTCTACTTTCATTTGATAGACATAACGTTGGATTTTATCGGTTGATAAATAGAGACTGTTGTCTTTGCTCTAAATAGGTTTCCAACGAACATGTTGCAGCTCGATCGGTCGAATAGGTCGCTAGCCGAATAGGTTCCCAATTTGTGTAATAGCGTCAAGTTTTCCTGTTAAAGTAAACCGGTAACCGCATCGCAAATGTATGGGTGTAGGTACATATCACTTACTGTTATACATCCGAGACTAGATGTAGTTTACGGAATCTGTCGAGATTAGCCGAGTGAATCAAAGCCGTATATAGATAAAGTTGCGACAACTGTGAAGCCAAAAAATTCACGTGACGTCATGAAAATATGACGTTATGAGTAAAAAGACGCCATCTTGGGTCCCAAGTACCTATACGCACTATCTATTTATAATATGCCCTATTTTATTGTTGTGTCGCAATTGGCTGCCCAGACATACAGGGTGTGGATAGATATGTCATAGATTTCCGCGAAAAAGATTCTGTTGGAGATAAAAACATATATTTTTACATATAACCTAATTCATAAGAAAATAAAATTGAAGATACACCAGATAAAGCGCTATAAATTTAAAAATCAGATTCATCTAAACAATTCTGAATAGGCTAAATAGAGCAAGTTCACCTTGATGTTGACAAATACGTTAGACTATATGAGATAAGATATTTTTATGATATGATTCAACTATACAAACGATATGCAACAAGACGGCATTTTACGTCTGATGTCGAGCTGAATAAATTATAATTTTCCCCTCTATTTAATTTGTTTATTTTTTGCAATGTCTATTTTCTGTCTTGTCCGCAGGTTTATCTTTAAGATTTTGATTTTGCGTGTGGTGCAATCCTGTTGTACGTACTATTACTGTCATTAAAACATCTATGGGTGGTTAACAGTGTGTACCTAGAATTTTCTACACCAAGTCTATTGCATCCAGATATTTAAAGCGCGTTAACAATATATTCATGTAAGAGAAACTACACCACTTCTGGGTTAACATATCGTTGTCTACAATTCATATTTACAAAACTATGGTTTATCCCAACTACAGGGTACATCATGTTTTGGAGACTACATAGTAGATCATGGTTTAGAGACTGTCTGAACTACAGGGTACATCATGGTTTAGAGGCTGATTATTTAGAGGGACTCTATCCGAACTACAGGATACACCATGGTTTAGAGTCTCAGTGTCATGGTTTAGAGACTCTACCCGAACTACAGTTTAGATGCCCCCGACCCCCGATGCTTCCTGGTAGCTGTGTTTGAGGAATTTTAAAAAAAATTATTCATTATCCCACCACTGAAAGACACTGATTACGGGATATCGCTCTCCGATAATTCCTGGAGAGCGCCGTATTGCATTATGTTAATTACGTCATTTTTTCCTTGGCCGATTTTGAGTATGAATTTGTCTGACATTTTTATCATTGAACCAAATAGCATTGGTTTCTCTTGCAATTTGTTCAGGATAAATTGTAGCCCGTAAAACGTAACCCCAAGAAAGAGATAAAACATTTTGTTAAGTAAAGCCATGGACCGTATACCGTATACGGTCCATGGTAAAAAAAACTATACGACGCCATGACGTCATAGTTATTATGGCGTCATAGTTGGGACCCACAATGGCGCCTGTAAATGAGTTGTCGTAACTTTCCCTATACAGGGCTTTGGGTACAATATAAGAGAATGTGAAAATCCACGTAATACCAATTGAGTATTCACTGGTGGCTTCTGATAAATTCATATAGCTGTGTTTTTCTTCATTAAGGCTGAGTCATTCTATGACTAGTCTCTTTTTACAGTTGTATGCGCTGTGATTTTGCAAAATTTAAATATTCTTCATGTATATTTAGCAAGGTGTGCCGCTGACAAAGAAAAGTTGAGAACCACTGGTCCATATGCTAAGTAATTTTACATTAATAAAGTGTTACAAACCTTAACAATATAATTCATACCGGCAACTACTTGCGATTTATATTCTACAGCCCTATATTTTGTAAATTTACGGCCTACTCTCTTCTCTAAGTCATCCCGAATCTTGAAAGAAAATAGATTTCATATTTATTTGCATAATATGTCATGCAGCGGTCATCTATTAAACGCGCTATGAAATTGAGAACAATTTAATAGAAACTATAATATAACTAGACCTGCATGCAGGAATGACGGATTTCACTGGTGCCAAGTTACTCTTAAACATGTCACTTTCGGTGCCAAGTTACACTTGAACATATGTCACTTCCGGTACCAACGAAACCACTAAACAGGTTTCCAAATTAACATTGCACACAAATAAAATGGACGTAGAATCAAGCAATCAATCCAGCAATATCAAGTCATTTTATACATTTGTTACTTGTAAATGATCTTGACAAAATTAAATTACTTCCGGTGTTAATGAAAATGTTCAATTAGTCTTATGAAATCAGAAATGGCATACGATATCATATTAGTGACAATTTTATGTAAATCGAATAATAATTGCCACTTTTAAAGACCAAAAAACTTGAAAAGTGACTTGTAGAAAATCGGCTATTTCTCTGCAACCGTACAAGTTAGAAACCATTTTTTGGTATCTGTATGATCGTATGGGTTCATTCTATTTGTTGATTGGCATCAAATATCATAATTTGAAAAACATTTCAAAACAGACTCATTTGAATAAAATATCTGTTTTGAAGGCTAAAAATTCAGTTTTTGCCAAAATGACGTTACTTCCGGTGATAATGAAAATCTTAAATTACTTGTATGAAATCACAAATGGCATTAGGTATAACATGGTGTAACGTTTATGAAAATCGAATAATAATTGACACTTTTATGGCCCCGAAACCTTCAAAAGTGACCTGTAGAAAACCGTCTATTTCTCGGCAACCGAACAAGTTAGAAATAATTTTATGATATCTATATGACCATATGAGTTTTGTTTATATGTGAATTTAAACCAAAAGTTAAAATTATTAATACATATTAAGTTATTCATGGTTGAATAAAACATTGATTTAAAAAGTTTAAAATGCAGTTTTTGACCAAATGACGTCACTTCCGGTGTCAATTTTAAATTGTAATCAACTTCATATGACGCTACATGCTTTTTGAATCAAATGATGTCACTTTTATAAAAATCCAATCATAATTGTCTATTTTACAGGCAAAATAACGAAAACAGTGACTTGTACAGAACTGCCCATTTCTTGGTAACTGCTTATATTACAAACGAATTTTAACATACATTTTCTTCGTATGTATTATAGCTACAAGTTTATAAAAGTTACGAAGAAATATTTTAAAATCTGAAAAGCCTGAATAGGTTGTAAATAGGCCAATTTTACACCATTTTTAGCCTCTTAATCGAATTTGCTCGAAAATGAAATCGAAATTAAAAAAACTGCTTCCTACATTTTTTGCGCCTTGAAAAGACACACTCTTTGAGTCATATAATTTTTCAAAAAAATAATATTTGTTTTCGAAGTAGGAAAATAACTGTCAAAATTGTAGTTTTTGGTAAAATTATGCCACTTCCGGTGCCGACAGATAACATTATTGGTAACAAAAAAAATGACAATTGAGACAACGAAGCATATGAACTTTGTTTTATACAAATCGAACAATAAAAAATTAATCTAGGACTGAAAAACTGAATTAGCCAATGGCGGCCAAGGAAAATTACTGAGACAAAATTTTTTAACATTTTTGCACTAGGCAGATGACTCTTTAATTCTGTGCACAATGCGACTAAAAAATATTCATAAATAAAAAAGTTTTTTGTAAAATTTTAAATTTTCGAACTTTGGCGCCTAATATCTTCGAAGATTTGCCGAAAATCAAAAATCGAAAGTAGCATAGCTATGTGCCCTGTCTCAGGCTATGCCAAAATGTATCGAAAGTTAAAATCCAATGATTATTGTTAAAATTACTGCAATATTTTCAAAAACGATAACTTCGGTGATTTCGGACATTTCGCGTTGTCGCAGAACGTTCAAAATAGCTTTATCCTCTAAGTCACACCCACTTTCCCAGTAAAACCGAAGAAATCGTAACGATGCGACACGTAGTTGCTGAGATCTATTCAAATTGGAATCTGAATAATAATAATAATAACTAGACCTGCAAGCAGCACTGAACCGGCTTTCAGGAATCATACAGGAAGTTTATTATACCATAGCCGATCCATTGAGTTACCGAACTATACTTTAGATGTTTTGCTACAGTGAAACCTTCTATCATATATGTGCTGGCGAAAAGATGGGCCAAAATTGTAAATTATCGCAGAAATTTTTATAGGGGAAAAATAAGTCGAAAATTCGTAACATACAAAATACAAACTTTGTTTTATACGTATCGGACAATAAATAACTAACCTGTAACCCATCAACTGAAATTAAGAAGGTAAAAAAATTAAAAGTGACCCTGGGAAAATTGGCTATTATTCGACAAGGGAACATGCTAGAAGCCTTTTCTTGATATCGATATGATGGTATTGATTCAATCTTACTGCCCATTAGAGTCAGACGTTATAAAGTTAATTGAATATTTAATATAAATCTCTTCAAAAAAATGTTTTGCTTTGAAGGCTAAAAATACGTTTTTTGCAAAAATTACATTACTTCCGGTGATATTGAAAATGTTAACTTAGTTCATTGAAGTCATAAATGGCATAAGGCATCAAATGGTAAAAATATTATAAAAATCGAATAATAATTGACACTTTTATAGACCAAAAACCTTGAAAAGTGACTTATAGAAGATCGCCTATTTCTCTGTAACCGTACAAGTTAGAAACCATTTTGTGGCATCTGTATGGTCGTATGGCTTGATTCTATTCGTTGATGGGAATCAAATATCATAATTCTAAAAATATTATAAGGCAGACTCATTTGAATAAAATATTTGTTTTTTAGGTTAAAAATACAGTTTTTGCCCAAATGACGTCATTTCCGGTCACAATGAAAATGTAAAATTGGCTTGACCTAGTCCAAAATGGCATTAAGCATCAAATGGGGAAAAAAATTGCAAATCGAATAATAATTCATTCTTTTATAGGCAAAATAACGTGAAAAGTGATGCATGCAAAATTGCATATTTCTCGGCAACTGCTCATATTACAAATTAATTTTCGCATACATTCTCTTCGTCTGGATTAATGCTACGAGATTATGAAAATAACAAATAAATATTTCAAAATATGAAGACGCTGAAAGAATTGTAAACAACTGAATTTTACACTTTATTTTACATTTTATTCGAAATTGCCTGAAAATGAAATTGAAATTAAAGAATCTGAGCTAAGGATTTTGTGCACCTTTTCAAGGTGCATCCTTTTAGTTATATCAGTTTTGAAAAAAAATAATATTTCCTTTCAAAAAGTGGTACCGAACTGTCAAAATTGTAGTTTTTGTTAATATTACGTCACTTCCGTTGCCGACAGAAAAATTTCACCGTAACAAAAAAAATTACCATTGGGACCACGGAGCATATGAACTTTGTTTTATACAAATCAAACAATAAATAATTTTTCTGGGTACGAAAAACTATATTAGCCGATGGCGGCTAACGCAAATTACCGAGATAATTTTTTTTCTCATTTTTGCTCAAGTAGGATGATATTTTAACCCTGTGTAAAATACCATCAAAAAATATTCATAAATAAAAAAGGTTTTCGTAAAGAGATAAATTATTTTCAAAATATCGGACATGTTTTCGACTACTTCCAGTTTAACGATCGTTGTCGTGATAGCTTTATTAACTTCTTTGGATACTTAACTTTCTGTACCAGAAGTGTCAGAAACATCCATTAAGTAGTTTTGGAAAAAAAGATAAATTAAAGAGCGTTTACAAAAATTTAACGATTTTTCAATTTTTTTCAAAGTTTGATGCCATTTTTGGACCACCTATTTTATTTCAATGGTTTTCATTTTGGATTCACTATATAGACAACCGATAGGACTTTGAGTAAGAAAAGTTTAAGAAAAATCGTAGGCGTCGTTTTCGAGAAAAGGGCGTCTCAGAATGTTAAAAAATCGGAAAATACTAGATATTTGGCATGCAATAATTTATTTCCTTACCATGGAAATCATATTATTGAGATACCATATGATGGTCCATTAATAGTTCTATCCAGCGACACTTTAGTTCTTTTGGTCCGCTATTACCTAAGGGAGAAATCATGTTTTTCGCAAGTGCGACAATATTTTTAACTTTTTTTTTTTATTTTTTGAATACTTACGGTATGGTTATTATTTTCGGAATAGTTTTAATAGCCAGTTTTGGCACTAAAATAGCCACAGGGCTCTGTAATGATATATTACATTATCTGATCAGATAAAATGCCCCTGAGAAATCCTACGTTCAAAAGTGCCAAAAATGCAAAAAATTTAAAATATCGAAAATTAAATTTCAATAATTACATACATATTATACACCGTTAGAATTGTAATTAGGTCAGCTATCTGAATATACGACCTTTTTTTAAAAATCTCTTAAAATAAAAAAATAGTAGATCATTTTCCAAAATTTCACGATTTTTCGACTTTTTTCGATTTTCAGTCCCTTTTTTATCCTATTCCAGACATTTCAAAGGCTTATTGGATGGCTTCATGCAAAAGACTTCCAAAAGGACTCTCGATAGAAAAAATTTAAAAAAAATTGTAGGTTAAGTTTTCGAGATACAGGCGTCCAAAAACGCTCCAAATCAGAAAATACTTGATTTTCAGCGTGCCATATTTTGCTGCCTGATCATAGAATCCGTATGAATTGGGTATCATACGATAGTACAATCCTAGTGCAGTCCAATGGTACGCTAATTTCTTTAATCCATTGATATCGGGCGGAGAAATCGCGTTTTTCCCCAAAATATCCATTTTTTGCATTTTTTTCAAAATATTGCCCATTATTTCGACCACTTCCGGTTTAAGGATTCTTGTCGAAATTGCTTTATAAGTTGGTATTGGACTATAACTTCATGTTCCAGAAGTTTCAGAAACGTCAATTCTGCCATAAACCGAAACTCGAGCTCACAAAATGGGAAGAAAATTCGAAAAAATTCGAAAAATAAAGGGCGATAACTCTGAATGAAACTTATATTCCTGGAATCGGATGGACTTCAGGTATCCAAAAATGTAGGTCAAATTTGAAAATTTTGAAAAATAACTAAAAAAGGGTCGTAAACAACATCTTTTCAATATTCAAACGATAAAAGTCATAGACGAATGTTCGAAATTGAAAAATGTGAGATAGCCATTGTCTCAGAAAAGATTCAGGGATTCCAAAAATGTAATTTGTTTGAAAATGGATAAAGAATTGGCGAAACTATGGCCAATTTTCAATTTTTAGACAACGTACAAAGTTCGGTCACTTCCGGTATGCGCAGAAATTTCGAAAATATTTTATCAAGTAGCCACCACATGGTTTCCCAATAGAAAATCTAATTCCAGATCGATATCTGTTTCGATCATAGAGATCTAGGCCCTCGCGGTAAATAATAATAATAATAATAATTTTAGTAATCTCAATAGGCTTTCAGACGAAAGTCTGAAAGCCTAATAATTTTAGTAATCTCAATAGGCTTTCAGACGAAAGTCTGAAAGCCTAACTAGACCTGCAAGCAGCACTGAACCGGCTTTCAGGAATCATACAGGAAGTTCATTATACCATAGCCGATCCATTGAGCTACCAAACTATACTTTAATTGTTTTGCTTCAGTGACACCTTCTATCATATGTAAAAGTAATATTTGCTGGCGAAAAGACCGGTCAAAATTGTAAATTATGGCAAAATTACGTCACTTCCGGTGCCGAAAGAAATTTTTATAGGTGAAAAATAAGTCGAAAATTCGCAACATACAAAATACAAACTTTGTTTTATACATATCGGGCAATAAATAATCAACCTATAACCCATAAACTGAAATTAAGAAGGTATAAAACTTAAAAGTGACCCTGGGAAAATTGGCTATTATTCGACAAGGGAACATGCTAGAAGCCTTTTCTTGATATCAATATGATGGTATTGATTCAATCTTACTGCCCATTAGAGTCAGACGTTATAAAGTTAAACGAATAATAAATATAAATCCCTTCAAAAAAATGTTTGTTTTGAAGGCTAAAAATACGTTTTTTGCAAAAATTACATTACTTTCGGAGATATTGAAAATGTTAATTTAGTTCATAGAAGTCATAAATGGCATATGACATCAAATGGTAAAAAAATGATAAAAATCGAATAATAATTGACACTTTTATAGACCAAAAACCTTGAAAAGTGACTTATAAAAGATCGCCTATTTCTCTGTAACCGTACAAGTTAGAAACCATTTTGTGGTATCCGTATGGTCGTATGGCTTAATTCTATTCGTTGATGGGAATCAAATATCATAATTTTAAAAATATTATAAGGCAGACTCATTTGAATAAAATATTTTTTTTTTAAGTTAAAAATACAGTTTTTGCCCAAATGACGTCATTTCCGGTCACAGTGTAAATGTAAAATTGGCTTGACCTAGTCCAAATTGGCATTAAGCATCAAATGGAAAAAAAATATTGCAAATCGAATAATAATTCACTCTTTTATAGGCAAAATAACGTGAAAAGTGATGCATGCAAAATTGCATATTTCTCGGCAACTGCTCATATTACAAACTAATTTGCGCATACATTCTCTTCGTCTGGATTATTGCTACGAGTTTATGAAAATTACAAATAAATATTTCAAAATATGAAGACGCTGAATGAATTGTAAATAATTGAATTTTACACTTTATTTTACATTTTATTCGAAATTGCCCGAAAATGAAATTGAAATTAAAAAATCTGAGCTAAGGATTTTGTGCACCTTTGCAGGGTGCATCCTTTTAGTTATATCAGTTTTGAAAAAAAATAATATTTGCTTTTAAAAAGTGGTACTGAACGATCAAAGTTGTAGTTTTTGTTAATATTACGTCACTTCCGTTGCCGACAGAAAAATTTCACCGTAACAAAAAAAATTACAATTGGGACCACGGAGCGTATGAACTTTGTTTTATACAAATCGAATAATAAATAATTTTTCTGGGTACGAAAAACTAAATTAGCCGATGGCGGCTAACGCAAATTACCGAGACAATTTTTTTTCTCATTTCTGCTCAAGTAGGATGATATTTTTAACCCTGTGTAAAATATCATCAAAACATATTCATAAATAAAAAAGGTTTTCGTAAAAAAAATATTTTTTTTCAAAATATCGGACATTTTTTCGACTACTTCCGGTTTTACGATCGTTGTAGTGATAGCTTTACGAAGGTCTTTGGATAATTAACTTTCTGTACCAGAAGTGTCAGAAACATCCATTGAGTAGTTTTGGAAAAAAAGATAAATTAAAGAGCGTTTCCAAAAATTTAACGATTTTTCAATTTTTTTCAAAGTTTGAGGCCATTTTTGGACCATTTATATTATTTCAATGCATTTCATTTTGGATTCACTATATAGACAACCGATAGGACTTTGAGTAAGAAAAGTTTGAGAAAAATCTGCGGCGTCGTTTTCGAGAAAAGGGCGTCCCAGAATGTTAAAAAATCGGAAAATAATATATTTTTGGCATACAATAATTTATTTCCTTACCATCGAAATCGTATTATTTAGATACCACATGATGGTCCATTAATAGGGCTATCCAGCGACACTTTAGTTCTTTTGGTCCACTATTACCTAAGGGAGAAATCAAGTTTCTCGCAACTGCGACAATGGTTTTAACCTTTTTTTTCCATTTTTTGAATACTTCCGGTATGTTTATTATTGTCGGAATAGTTTTAATAGCCGGTTTGGGCACTAAAATAGCCACGGGGCTCTGTAATGATATATTACATTATCTGATCAGATAAAATGCCTCTGAGAAATCCTATGTTCAAAAGTGCCAATAATGCAAAAAAATTAAAAATCGAAAATTAAATTTCAATAACTACATACATATTATACATCATTAGAATCGTAATTAGGTCAGCTATCTGAATATACAACCTTTTTTTGAAAATCTCTTAAAATAAAAAAATAGTAGAGCATTTTCCAAAATTTCACGATTTTTCGACTTTTTTTGATTTTCAGTCCCTTTTTTATCATATTCCAGACATTTCAAAGTCTTATTGGATGGCATAATTCACAAGACTATCGAATGGATTCTCGATAGAGAAAGTTAAAAAAAAAGTTGCGGTTAAGTTTTCGAGATACAGGCGTCCAAAAACGCTCCAAATCAGAAAATACTTGATTTTCAGCGTGCCATATTTTGCTTCCTGCTCGTCGTATCCGTACAAATTGGGTATCATACGATAGCACAATACTAGTGCAGTCCAATGGTACCCTAATTTGTTTAATCCATTGATATCGGACGGAGAAGTCGCGTTTTTCCCCAAAATACCCATTTTTTGCATTTTTTTCAAAATATCGGACATTATTTCGACCACTTCCGGTGTACAGATTATTGTTGAAATTGCTTTATTCCTTGCAATGGTCATTTGGCTTCATGCCTCAGAAATTACAGAAACGTCAATTCGGCCATAAAACGAAACCCGAGCTCGCAAAATGGGTAGAAAATTCGAAAAAAATCGAAAAATAAAGGGCGATAACTCTGAATGAAACTTATATTACTGGAATCGGATGGACTTCAGGTATCCAAAAATGTAGGTCAAATTTCAAAATTTTGAAAAATAACAAAAATTGTCTCTCAAACAACATTTTTCATTTTTCGATCGCAAGAAGTCAGCGATGAAGTTTCGAAATATCGAAATTTTCAACTGCTATCGTCCGAGAAAAGACTCAGGGTTTCCGAAAATGTTATTTGTATGAAAATAGGTACAGAATTGACGAATCTACGGCCGTTTTTTGATTTTTTGACACCGCACGAAATTCGACCACTTCCGGTCTGCGCAGAAGTTTCAAATATAGTTTATCAAGTAGCCAGCACATGGTTTCCCGATAGAGAATCAGGTCCCAGATCGGTATCTGTTACAGGCACTGAGAAATAGGCTCCGGCGAAAAAAAAAATAATAATAATAAATAACTAGACCTGCAAGCAGCACTGAACCGGCTTTCAGGAATCATACAGGAAGTTTATTATACCATAGCCGATCCATTGAGCTACCAAACTATACTTTAGTTGTTTTGCTTCAGTGACACCCTCTATCATATGTAAAAGTAATATTTGCTGGCGAAAAGACCCGTCAAAATTGTAAATTATGGCAAAATTACGTCACTTCCGGTACCAAAAGAAATTTTTATAGGTGAAAAATAAGTCGAAAATACAAACTTTGTTTTATACATATCGGGCAATAAATAATTAACCTATAACCCATAAACTGAAATTAAGAAGGTAAAAAACTTAAAAGTGACCCTGGGAAAATTGGTTATTATTCGACAAGGGAACATGCTAGAAGCCTTTTCTTGATATCAATATGATGGTATTGATTCAATCTTACTGCCCATTAGAGCCAGACGTTATAAAGTTAAACGAATAATGAATATAAATCACTTCAAAAAAATGTTTGTTTTGAAGGCTAAAAATACGTTTTTTGCAAAAATTACATTACTTCCGGTGATATTGAAAATGTTAACTTGGTTCATAGAAGTCATAAATGGCATAAGGCATCAAATGGTAAAAAAATTATAAAAATCGAATAATAATTGACACTTTTATAGACCAAAAACCTTGAAAAGTGACTTATAGAAGATCGCCTATTTCTCTGTAACCGTACAAGTTAGAAACCATTTTGTGGTATCTGTATGGTCGTATGGCTTCATTCTATTCGTTGATGGGAATAAAATATCATAATTTTAAAAATATTATAAGGGAGACTGATTTGAATAAAATATTAGTTTTTTAGGTTAAAAATACAGTTTTTGCCCAAATGACGTCATTTCCGGTCACAGTGAAAATGTAAAATTGGCTTGACCTAGTCCAAATTGGCATTAGACATCAAATGGAAAAAAAATATTGCAAATCGAATAATAATTCACTCTTGTATAGGCAAAATAACGTGAAAAGTGATGCATGCAAAATTGCATATTTCTCGACAACTGCTCATATTACAAACTAATTTTCGCATACATTCTCTTCGTCTGGATTATTGCTATGAGTTTATGAAAATTACAAATAAATATTTAAAAATATGAAGACGCTGAATGAATTGTAAATAGCTGAATTTTACACTTTATTTTACATTTTATTCGAAATTGCCCGAAAATGAAATTGAAATTTAAAAATATGAGCTAAGGATTTTGTGCACCTTCGCAGAGTGCATCCTTTTAGTTATATCAGTTTTGAAAAAAAATAATATTTTCTTTCAAAAAGTGGTACCGAACTGTCAAAATTGTAGTTTTTGTTAATATTACGTCACTTCCGTTGCCGACAGAAAAATTTCACAGTAACTAAAAAAATTACAATTGGGACCACGGAGCATATGAACTTTGTTTTATACAAATCGAACAATAAATAATTTTTCTGGGTACGAAAAACTAAATTAGCCGATGGCGGCTAACGCAAATTACCGAGACAATTTTTTTTCTCATTTCTGCTCAAGTAGGGTGATATTTTAACCCTGTGTAAAATATCATCAAAAAATATTCATAAATAAAAAAGATTTTCGTAAAAAAAATAATTTTTTCCAAAATATTGGACATTTTTTCGACTACTTCCGGTTTTACGATCGTTGTTGTGATAGCTTTACGAAGTTCTTTGGATACTTAACTTTCTGTACCAGAAGTGTCAGAAACATCCATTGAGCAGTTTTTGAAAAAAAGATAAATTAAAGAGCGTTTACAAAAATTTAACGATTTTTCAATTTTTTTCAAAGTTTGATGCCATTTTTGGACCACCTATATTATTTCAATGCTTTTCATTTTGGATTCACTATATAGACAACCGATAGGACTTTGAGTAAGAAAAGTTTAAGAAAAATCTGCGGTGTCGTTTTCGAGAAAAGGGCGTCTCAGAATGTTAAAAAATCGGAAAATACTAGATTTTTGGCGTACAATAATTTATTTTCTTACCATCGATATCGTATTATTTAGATACCATGTGATGGTCCATTAATAGGGCTATCCACCGACACTTTAGTTCTTTTGGTCCGCTATTACCTAAGGGAGAAATCAAGTTTTTCGCAAGTGCGACAATGTTTTTACTCTTTTTTTTTCATTTTTTGAATACTTCCGGTATGGTTATTATTGTCGATATAGTTTTGATAACCGGTTTGGGCACTAAAATAGCCACAGGGCTCTGTAATGATATATTACATTATCTGATCAGATAAAATGCCCCTGAGAAATCCTAGGTTCAAAAGTGCCAAAAATGCAAAAAATTTAAAATATCGAAAATTAAATTTCAATAACTACATACATATTATACATCGTTAGAATCGTAATTAGGTCAGCTATCTGAATATACAATCTTTTTTTGAAAATCTCTTAAAATAAAAAAATAGCAGAGCATTTTCCAAAATTTCACGATTTTTCGACTTTTTTCGATTTTCAGTCCGTTATTTCACCTATTCCAGACATTTCAAAGTCTTATTGGGTGGCATAATTCACAAGACTATCGAATGGACTCTCGATAGAGAAAATTAAAAAAAAAGTTGCGGTTAAGTTTTCGAGATACAGGCGTCCAAAAACGCTCCAAATCACAAAATACTTGATTTTCAGCGTGCCATATTTTGCTGACTGCTCATCGTATCCGTATGAATGGGGTATCATACGATAGCACAATCCTAGTGCAGTCCAATGGTACCCTAATTTCTTTAATCCATTGATATCGGGCGGAGAAATCGCGTTTTTCCCCAAAATATCCATTTTTTGCATTTTTTTCAAAATATTGCACATTATTTCGACCACTTCCGGTTTAAGGATTCTTGTCGAATTTGTTTTATACGTTGGTATTGGACTATAACGTCATGTTCCAGAAGTTTCAGAAACGTCAATTCTACCATAAAACGAAACCCGAGCTGACAAAATGGGAAGAAAATTCGAAAAAAATCGAAAAATAAAGGGCGATAACTCGGAATGAAACTTATATTACTGGAATCGGATGGACTTCAGGTATCCAAAAATGTAGGTCAAATTTGAAAATTTTGATAAATGACAAAAATTGTCTCGTAAACAACATGTTTTCAATTTTCGAACGATAAAAGTCATAGACGAATGTTCGAAATTGAAAAATGTGAGATAGCCATTGTCTCAGAAAAGATTCAGGGATTCCAAAAATGTAATTTGTTTGAAAACGGTTAAAGAATTGACGAAACTATGGCCGATTTTCAATTTTTAGACAACGTGCAAAGTTCGGTCACTTCCGGTATGCGCAGAAATTTCAAAAATATTTTATCAAGTAGCCACCACATGGTTTCCCAA
Organism: Patella caerulea; assembly: GCA_036850965.1. Taxonomy (NCBI): domain Eukaryota; kingdom Metazoa; phylum Mollusca; class Gastropoda; family Patellidae; genus Patella; species Patella caerulea. The sequence goes on along the minus strand of JAZGQO010000015.1, from coordinate 29,787,754 downwards.
TAGAAAATCTAATTCCAGATCGATATCTGTTTTCGATCATGGAGATCTAGGCCCCCGCGGTAAATAATAATAATAATAATAATAATAATAATAATAATAATAATTTTAGTAATCTCAATAGGCTTTCAGACGAAAGTCTGAAAGCCTAATAATTTTAGTAATCACAATAGGCTTTCAGACGAAAGTCTGAAAGCCTAATAACTAGACCTGCATGCAGGAATGACGGGTTTCACTGGTGCTATGTTATCCTTTAACATGTCACTTCCGGTGCCAAGTTACCCTTGAACATATGTCACTTCCGGTACCAGCGAAACCACTAAACAGGTTTCCAAATTAAAATGGACGCAGAATCAACAAAATCCAGCAATATCAATTCATTTTATACATTTGTTACTTGTAAATGATCTTGACAAAATTAAATTACTCTCGGTGTTAATGCAAATGTTCAATTAGTCATATAGTGAAAATTTTATGTAAATCGAATAATAATTGCCACTTTTAAAGACCAAAAAACTTGAAAAGTGACTTGTAGAAAATCGGCTATTTCTCTGCAACCGTACAAGTTAGAAACCATTTTGTGGTATCTGTATGATCGTATGGGTTCATTCTATTTGTTGATTGGCATCAAATACCATAATTTGAAAAAGATTTCAAAACAGACTCATTTGAATAAAATATCTGTTTTGGAGGCTAAAAATACAGTTTTTGCCAAAATGACGTTACTTCCGGTGATAATGAAAATCTTAAATTACTTGTATGAAATCCCAAATGGCATTAGGTATAACATGGTGTGACGTTTATGAAAATCGAATAATAATTGACCCTTTTATGGCCCCGAAACCTTCAAAAGTGACCTGTAGAAAACCGTCTATTTCTCGGCAACCGAATAAGTTAGAAACCATTTTATGATATCTATATGACCATATGAGTTTTGTTTATATGTGAATTTAAACCAAAAGTTAAAATTATTAATACATATTAAGTTATTCTTGGTTGAATAAAACATTGATTTAAAAAGTTTAAAATGCAGTTTTTGACCAAATGATGTCACTTCCGGTGTCAATTTTAAATTGTAATCAACTTGATATGACGCTACATGCTTTTTGAATCAAATGATGTCACTTTTATAAAAATCCAATAATAATTGACTTTTTTACAGGCAAAATAACGAAAACAGTGACTTGTACAGAACTGCCCATTTCTTGGTAACTGCTTATATTACAAACGAATTTTAACATACATTTTCTTCGTATGGATTACAGCTACAAGTTTATAAAAGTTACGAAGAAATATTTTAAAATCTGAAAAGCCTGAATAGGTTGTAAATGGGTAAATTTTTCACCATTTTTAGCCTCTTAATCGAATTTGCTCGAAAGTGAAATCGAAATTAAAAAAACTGCTTCCTACATTTTTTGCGCCTTGAAAGGGCACACTCTTTGAGTCAAATAATTTTTCCAAAAAATAATATTTGTTTTCGAAATAAGAAAATAACTGTCAAAATTGTAGTTTTTGGTAAAATTATGCCACTTCCGGTGCCGACAGATAACACTTTTGGTAATAAAAAAAATGACAATTGATACAACGAAGCATATGAATTTTGTTTTATACAAATCGAACAATAAAAAATTAATCTAGGACTGAAAAACTGAATTAGCCAATGGCGGCCAAGGAAAATTACTGAGACAAATTTTTTTAACATTTTTCCACTAGTCAGATGACTCTTTAATTCTGTGCACAATACGACTAAAAAATATTCATAAATAAAAAAGTTTTTTGTAAAATTTTAAATTTTCGAAATTTGGCGCCTAATATCTTCGAAGATTTGCCGAAAATCAAAAATCGAAAGTAGCGTAGCTATGTGCCCTGTCTCAGGCTATGCCAAAATGTATCGAAAGTTAAAATCCAATGATTATTGTTAAAATTACTGCAATATTTTCAAAAACGATAACTTCGGTGATTTCGGACATTTCGCATTGTCGCAGAACGTTCAAAGTAGCTTTATCCTCTAAGTCACACCCACTTTCCCAGTAAAACCGAAGAAATGGTAACGATGCGACACGTAGTTGCTGAGATCTATTCAAATTGGAATCTGAATAATAATAATAATAATAAGATCTGCTACTGTCCCATGCAGATATGAAAGCTTTCATATTCATCGTCATGTGTCATTGATTGTATCAAGTATCCTAAATAAAAGGATAAGAAGAAAAAATTATCAAAATTGGTCAAAAACTCGCGAAGTTACAAGTCTAAATATAGTATGAAACATTGCACCCAGGCATAACAATAATCTGAAAACTAAAGGGAAATACCTCAAACTTGTATTACTGTAATGAGACGGATGAGAAAATGAAATGAAAATGGCGGGAAAAAAAATTAAAAATGACCGGTTGGACAGGCGACCTTACTCCTTGTCACGTACAACCGGGCATTCGAAAACACGCTAGTTAACTCAATGACAGGCGCGCGTGCTAACCATTCAGCCACCCAACCCCCCTTTAAAATCAGACACGTGTAATATGTCATAGGAAAAATAACAAGTGGCTCACAAAAAATGGTAAATTAATGAGTTTAGGTCAAAAGGTTGAGCTACTGTTTTAGAGTATTTTTTTATGTTTTAAAGAGACACGTTAAGGGTTGTTCATACTTAAATGAAAGTTTAATTTTAAATAAGACCAATAAAATTAGGATTTAATAATGCCAGACTAATATTAAAATAAAGTTTTCAATTAAGAATAATTAATTATTGGTCTAATGCAATGAAATGCTTTGATTTGACGGATGAAATGTACGATGGGTGTCCACACTATGTGGCTAAGGCGTTGGCCTGCTAGCCAGGAGGTCGGGTGTTCGATCCCTGCATTGTCCGAGAAAGTTCATCTCGATTTTCTGGCGTGTCCCCCCACCCGCCGTGTACACATTGGAGTGCACGTAAAAGATCCCTTAGCAGTTGGAATTCGATACTGTTGAATAAGCTCTATACGATGACTAAATGTGCAGATTGTAGCCACCCACACTGCATGTTTTGCTTAACAATGAAAGGGTGCCGTTTTCAATGTTCGATCCTTTTGTTCTTCTACTCCTGATATGTTGGATTGTTGATCGATGGTTTTATATAAAAGACTACCAATAAGACTCTTTGTAGAAGAAGTTCCCAAAAAATATTAAGTTGACTTTACGAGAAAGACCTCTAAACATGCTCCAAATTGTAAAAATACGACTTTTTGGATTTTCAATCTCTTTTTTTCGCCTATCCCTGATATTTAAAATAAATGATACAATGATTTCACACAACAGGCTAGCTATTGGACTCTCTATTGACAAAAGTTTCACAGCCCTCTCTTCATTATAACCGAAGTTATCGTGCCCTAAAGAATCAACAAATCAGCATGCCTATCTCTGCTTACCCTAGGCAGAAAATGCTCATCTTTGAACTCAATCATGACATTGACCTAGTGAACGTCTACACCAAATTTGAACATTCTAGCTCAATTAGAAGGAGAGTTATTGTGTTTCAAAGTCTCGGCCCTTCAAATTGCTACTACTTTTCATTTTCAATTCAAAATGGTGACCATCACGTGACCGAAATCAAAATTCTGCTCCCTACGATTTTTGGGCCATCCTTCAAGGATTCAGAAAATATAACTCCCGTGTCTGTAAGTGCAATATCGCAAAAGTTCAATTGTTTTTTCACGTTTCAAGATGGTGGCACTTCCGGTTCGATCGACAAACTCCATATTTTGTGTAGGAATCAGTAATTACTTGTCGAGTATCGAAAAATTTTTTTAGGTCATTCTGACCTATATTTCGACAATTTTTTTGAAAACTTTGATCCTTAATTTCACCAAGGGGAGATAATTTAGAAAATTTCTAATCATATTTTTGAAGTCACATCGGTAAGATCTACTTAGATACTAAATTTCATGAAAATCGTACAACTATTAAAGAAGTTGTCAAATTGGTCTAAACTTCCGGTTCGAAATCACAGCGACGAATTTTCAAAATTCGAAAATGTGAAACTGCAGATGAAAACGATTTTTTTCAAGGTATTCAAAGAAAAAAGAATTAGTAAAATCGGTCAAAAAATAACAAAGTTACGACTATGCATTGTCAGTTTTTTCGTTCGTAAAATTCGGTGATTTCCGATTCGTAAAACGTTTTGAAAATATATTTAAACAACGTTCGCACCCCATTTTTGGGGGGGGGGGGTAGGTCAAAGTTTCAGAAAGATCCCATGGTTAGATTCTGAGAAATCCGATTTGCAGAAAATACACAAAAAAAAAAAAATAATAACTAGATCTGCTACTGTCCCATGCAGATATGAAAGCTTTCATATTCATCGTCACGTGTCATTGATTGTATCAAGTATCCTAAATAAAAGGATAAGAAGAAAAAATTTTTAAAATTGGTCAAAAACTCGCGAAGTTACAAGTCTAAATATAGTATGAAACATTGCACCCAGGCATAACAATAATCTGAAAACTAAAGGGAAATAACCGAAACTTGTATTACTGTAATGAGACGGATGAGAAAATGAAATGAAAATTGCCGGAAAAAAATTAAAAATGACAGGTTGGACAGGCGACCTTACTCCTTGTCACGTACAACCGAGCATTCGAAAACACGCTAGTTAACTCAATGACAGGCGCGCGTGCTAACCATTCAGCCGCCCCCCCCCCCTTTGAAATCAGACACGTACAAGCCACTCACAAAAAAATGGTAAATTATTGAGTTTAGTGCAAAAAGGCGTCTACAGCACCCGGTGTTCCCAGGCGGTCACCCATCCTAGTACTAACCGGGCCCGACGTTGCTTAACTTGAGTGATCGGACGAGAACTGGTGTTTTCAACATGGTATGACAGTAGACGAGAGAAGGTGGACAGAACCCGTAGTTATACATACTTGAATTGACCCGCTTATTGATTTTTTTTTTTTTGGGAGGGGGGGGTCGGTTTTAAAAAGCACAGCACAGCACCCGGTGTTCCCAGGCGGTCACCCATCCAAGTACTGACCGGGCCCGACGTTGCTTAACTTCAGTGATCGGACGAGAACTGGTGTTTTCAACGTGGTGTGGCCGTAGACGAGAGAAGGTGGACAGAACCCGTAGTTATACTTACCTCAATTGACCCGCTTATTGATTTTTTTTTGGTTTTTTGTCGGTTTTAAAAAGGGGCCTACAGCACCCATCCAAGTACTGACCGGGCCCGGCGTTGCTTAACTTCAGTGATCGGACGAGAACTGGTGTTTTCAACGTGGTGTGGCCGTAGACGAGAGAAGGTGGACAGAACCCGTAGTTATACTTACCTCAATTGACCCGCTTATAGATTTTTTTTTTGTTTTTTTGTCGGTTTTAAAAAGGGGCCTACAGCACCCGATGTTCCCAGGCGGTAACCCATCCAAGTACTGACCGGGCCCGACGTTGCTTAACTTCAGTGATCGGACGAGAACTGGTGTTTTCAACGTGGTATGGCCGTAGACGAGAGGTGGTGGACAGAACCCGTAGTTATACTTACTGGAATTGACCCGCTTATTGATTTTTGGGGCGGTTTTTGTCGGTTTTAAAAAGGCGTCTATAGCACCCGGTGTTCCCAGGCGGTCACCCATCCAAGTACTAACCGGGCCCGACGTTGCTTAACTTCAGTGATCGGACAAGAACTGGTGTTTTCAACGTAGTGTGGCCGTAGACGAGAGAAGGTGGGCAGAACCCGTAGTTATACTTACCTGAATTGACCCGCTTATTGATTTTTTTTTGTGTGGGGGGGGGGGGGAGGTGTCGGTTTTAAAAAGGCGTCTACAGCACCAGGTGTTCCCAGGCGGTCACCCATCCAAGTACTGACCGGGCCCGACGTTGCTTAACTTCAGTGATCGGACGAGAACTGGTGTTTTCAACGTGGTGTGGCCGTAGACGAGAGAACGTGGACAGAACCCGTAGTTATACTTACCTGAATTGACCCGCTTATTGATTTTTTTTTTGGGGGGGGGGGGGTGGTCGGTTTTAAAAAGGCGTCTACAGCACCCGGTGTTCCCAGGCGGTCACCCATCCAAGTACTGACCGGGCCGGACGTTGCTTAACTTCAGTGATCGGACGAGAACTGGTGTTTTCAACGTGGTGTAGCCGTAGACGAGAGAAGGTGGACAGAACCCATACTTGTGCTTACTCAAATTCTTTTTGTGTCTTATTCCCTGGGGAGACGGGCCGAGCGCAGAGCTGGAGTTGTGCAAAAGAGTGCGCGCTGTGGTCTGATTCGCGGAAAATTGATTTTTTCACGAAGAATCAGGGCAAAAAGGCGTCTACAGCACCCGGTGTTCCCAGGCGGTCACCCATCCATGTACTAACCGGGCCCGACGTTGCTTAACTTCAGTGATCGGACGACAACTGGTGTTTTCAACGTGGTATGGCCGTAGACGAGAGAAACTGGACAGAACCCGTAGTTATACTTACCTGAATTGACCCGCTTATTGATTTTTTGTTTTGTTTTTTGTTTTAGAGTATTTAATTGTTTTAAAGAGACACGTTAAATTAAAGTTTAATTTTAAATAAGACCAATAAAATTAGGATTTAATAATGCCAGACTAATATTAAATAAAGTTTTAAATTAAGAATAATTAATTATTGGTCTAATGCAATGAAATGCTTTGATTTGACGGATGAAATGTACGATGGGTGTTCACACTATGTGGCTAAGGCGTTGGCCTGCTAGCCAGGAGGTCGGGTGTTCGATCCCTGCATTGGCCGAGAAAGTTCATCTCGATATTCTGGCGTGTCCCCCCATACGCCGTGTACACATTGGAGTGCACGTAAAAGATCCCTTAGCAGTTGGAATTCTATATTGTTGAATAAGCTCTATACGATGACTAAATGTGCAGATTGTAGCAACCCACACTGCATGTTTTGCTTAACAATGAAAGGGTGCGGTTTTCAATTTTCGATCCTTTTATTCTACTACTCCTGATATTTTGGACTGTTGATCTATGGTTTCATATAAAAGACTACCGATAAGACTCTTTGTAGAAGAAGTTCCCCAAAATATTATGTTGACTTTAAGAGAAAGGGACCTTGAAAAATGCTCCAAATCGTAAAAATACGACTTTTTGGATTTTCGATCTCTTTTTTCTGCTACCCCTGATATTTAAAAAAAAATGATACAATGATTTCACACAACGGGCTAGCTATTAGACTCTCGATTGACAAGAGTTTTATCACCCTCCCTTCATTATAACCGAAGTTATTGTGCCCTAAAGAATCAACAAATCAGCATGCTTATCTCTGCTTACCCTAGGCAGAAAATGTTCATCTTTGCACTCAATCATGACATTGACCTAGTGAACGTCTACACCAAGATTGAACATTCTAGCTCAATTAGAAGGAGAGTTATTGTGTTTCAAAGTCTCGGCCCTTCAAATTGCTACTACTTTTCATATTCACTTCAAAATGGCAACCACCAGTTGACCTAAATCAAAATTCTGCTCCCTACGATTTTTGGGCCATCCTTCAAGGATTCAGAAAATATAACTCCCGTGTCTGTAAGTAAGATAGCAAAAAAGCCTTAGGGATTTTTCATGTTTCAAGATGGTGGCATTTCCGGTTTGATCGACAAACCCCATATTTTGTGTAGGAATCAGTAATTACCTGTCGAGTATCGAAAAAAATTTTCAGGTCATTCTGACCTATATTTTGACGATTATTTTTAAAACTTCGATCCTTAATTTCACCAAGGGGAGATAATTTAGAAAATTTCTAATTATATTTTTGAAGTCACATCGGTAAGATCTACTTAGATACTAAATTTCATGAAAATCGTACAACTATTAAAGAAGTTGTCAAATTGGTCTAAACTTCCGGTTCGAAATCACAGCGACGAATTTTCGAAATTCGAAAATGTGAAACTGCAGATGAAAATGATTTTTTTAAAGGTATTCAAAGAAAAAAGAATTAGTAAAATCGGTCAAAAAATAACAAAGTTACGACTATGCATTGTCATTTTTTTCGTTCGTAAAATTCGGTGATTTCGGATTCGTAAAACGTTTCGAAAATATATTTAATCAAGGTTCGCACCCCATTTTTGGGGGGGTAGGTCAAAATTTCAGAAAGATCCCATGGATAGATTCTGAGAAATCCGATTTGCAGAAAACACACAAAAAAAAAAATAATAATAATAACTAGATCTGCTACTGTCCCATGCAGATATGAAAGCTTTCATATTCATGGTCACGTGTCATTGATTGTATCAAGTAACCTAAATAAAAGGATACGAAGAAAAAATTATTAAAATTGGTCAAAAACTCGCGAAGTTACAAGTCTAAATATAGTATGAAACATTGCACCCAGGCATAACAATAATCTGAAAACTAAAGGGAAATAACTGAAACTTGTATTACTGTAATGAGACGGATGAGAAAATGAAATGAAAATGGCGGGAAAAAAAAATTAAAAATGGCAGGTTGGACAGGCGACCTTACTCCTTGTCACGTACAACCGGGCATTCGAAAACACGCTAGTTTACTCAATGACAGGCGCGCGTGCTTACCATTCAGCCACTCAACCCCCCTTTGAAATCAGACACGTGCAATATGCCATATAGGAAGAATAAGAAGTCGCTCACAACAAAATGGTAAATTAATGAGTTTAGGTCAAAAGGTTGAGCTACTGTTTTAGAGTACTTAATAGTTTTAAAGAGACACGTTAAGGGTTGTTCATAGTTAAATGAAAGTTTAATTTTAAATAAGACCAATAAAATTAGGATTTAATAATGCCAGACTAATATTTCCAATATGTTTGGTTATAAGTAGGAAATCGTGACGACTTCTTAAGCATGTTTTAAACAAAGGATCATGTTTGTTTAAACAAGAATGGCACTCTGCAATAAAAAAAACTGGCCAAAGCAAGATTTCTATGCAGAAATTAAATAATTGCTAGAACCAGAAAAATATTTATCCACTATAATAAATAAGCAACATAGAGAAAATGAAATGAAATTGAATGGGGTTTAACGTCCGACTGTTCTGCTCCTAAAATGGGCTAATGAAGACGGGCATATGCCATAATGTGTGCAATGAGGGAAATTTTACCCGGGCAGCGGCGGTTACGGCCTACGAGGTTGGACAGGCAACCATACTCCTTGTCACGTACAACCAAAAAATCGAAACAACGGCAGTTGACTCAATGACAGACGTTATGATACAGAGCGCACGTGCTAACCATTCAGCCACGCAACCTCCCTAAAATCGGCAAATTGCTGACCTACAGCGAGAAACATTTCAACCGGGCCAAATTTTCTATTGTAACAGTTTAATTTGCACGGTACCTTTAGTTATCAACCGAATATTACAAAACTTTTAAAAATAAGCTCCCCCCTGACCAGCTTAAGCGTTCGCAATAAACGTTTGCCACTTAAAATCGGGAAATTGCTGACTTTAAAGTGAGAAACATTACAACCGGGCGAAATTTTCTGTTTTATGACTTTTACAGTACCTTTGATTACCAACCGATTATTTTCTGTTTTATCACTTTTACAGTACCTTTGATTACCAACCGATTATTACAAAACTTTAAAAATAAAAGAGAAAGAGAGAAATGCGGCCTAATGTCCATTCGACACAAACTAGGTCATTTCGGGACTAACATATGTTTTTTAATTTTATTTAAAAACTCCCCCTGCGCTTACAGGTCTTTAGCCGTTGGGAGGAAACCGAAGAACACGGAGAAAACCCACAAGGTTGGACATCATACTTCATGTCACGTGCAACCTGGAGATCGAAACGACGCCCGTTGACTCAATGACAGACGTTACGATACAGTGCGCACATGCTAACCATTCAGCCATTCAGCCTCCCTGAATTCAGAAAATTGCTGACTTATAGCAAGAAACATTTCAACCGGGCGAAATTTTCTGTTTTAACAGTTTAATGTGCACGGTACTTTAATTACCAACCGATTATTACAAAACTTTTGAAAATAAGCTCCAACTGACCAGCTTAATCGTATGCAATAAACGTTTTCGCCTGAATTGAAAGTTCTGCACGGAGAAAGTTCATCTCGATTTCCCGGCGTGGTTCCCCTTGTCAGTGAGGCAGAACGGAGGGCCTGACAAGCACAGCTGTCTAGTCATTCGGATGGGACGAAAAACCAAGGTCCCGTGTACACATTGGAGTGCACGTAAAATATCCCTAAGCAGTTGGAATTCGATACTGTTGAATAAGCTCTATACGATGACTAAATGTGTAGATTGTAGTCACCCACACTGCATGTTTCGCTTAACAATGAAAGGGTGCCGTTCGATCCTTTTGTTCTTCTACTCCTGATATGTTGGACTGTTGATCGATGGTTTCATATAAAAGACTACCAATAAGACTCTTTGTACAAGAAGTTCCCAAAAAATATTATGTTGACTTTACGAGAAAGACCTCTAAACATGCTCCAAATTGTAAAAATACGACTTTTTGGGTTTTCAATCTCTTTTTTTCGGCTATCCCTGATATTTAGAAAAAATAATACAATGATTTCACACAACAGGCTAGCTATTAGACTCTCTATTGACAAAAGTTTCACCGCCCTCCCTTCATTATAACCGAAGTTATCGTGCCCTAAAGAATCAACAAATTAGCTTGTTTATCTCTGCTTACCCTAAGCAGAAAATGCTCATCTTTGAACTCAATCATAACATTGACCTAGTGAACGTCTACACCAAGTTTGAACATTCTAGCTTAATTAGAAGGAGAGTAATTGTGTTCCAAAGTCCCGACCCTTCAAATTGCTTCTATTTTTCATTTTCAATTCAAAATGGTGACCATCACGTGACCGAAATCAAAATTCTATTCGCGACATTTTTTAGGCCTTCCTACAAGGATTCAGAAAATATAACTCCCGAGTCTGTAAGTAAAATAGCAAAAAAGCCTTATTGATTTTTCACTTTTAAATATGGCGGCACTTCCGGTTCGATCGACAAACTCCATATTTTGTGTACAAATCAGTAATTACTTATCTAGTATCCAAAAAAAAAATCAGGTCATTCTGACCTATATTTCGATGATTTTTTTGAAAATTTTGATCCTTAATTTCGTCAAGGGGAGATAATTTAGAAAATTTCTAATTATATTTTTGAAGTCACATCGGTAGGATCTACTTAGATACTAAATTTCATGAAAATCGTACAACTATTAAAGAAGTTGTCAAATTGGTCTAATCTTCCGGTTCGAAATCACAGCGACGAATTTTCGAAATTCGAAAATGTGAAACTGCAGATGAAAATGGTTTTTTTAAAGGTATTCAAAGAAAAAAGAATTAGTAAAATCGGTCAAAAAATAACAAAGTTACGACTATGCATTGTCATTTTTTTATTCGTAAAATTCGGTGATTTCGGATTCGTAAAACGTTTCGAAAATATATTTAATCAAGGTTCGCACCCCATTTTTGGGGGGGTAGGTCAAAATTTCAGAAAGATCCTATGGATAGATTCTGAGAAATCCGATTTGCAGAAAACACACAAAAAAAAAAATAATAATAACTAGATCTGCTACTGTCCCATGCAGATATGAAAGCTTTCATATTCATCGTCACGTGTCATTGATTGTATCAAGTAACCTAAATAAAAGGATACGAAGAAAAAATTATTAAAATTGGTCAAAAACTCGCGAAGTTACAAGTCTAAATATAGTATGAAACATTGCACCCAGGCATAACAATAATCTGAAAACTAAAGGGAAATAACTGAAACTTGTATTACTGTAATGAGACGGATGAGAAAATGAAATGAAAATGGCGGGAAAAAAAAATTAAAAATGGCAGGTTGGACAGGCGACCTTACTCCTTGTCACGTACAACCGGGCATTCGAAAACACGCTAGTTTACTCAATGACAGGCGCGCGTGCTTACCATTCAGCCACTCAACCCCCCTTTGAAATCAGACACGTGCAATATGTCATATAGGAAGAATAAGAAGTCGCTCACAACAAAATGGTAAATTAATGAGTTTAGGTCAAAAGGTTGAGCTACTGTTTTAGAGTACTTAATAGTTTTAAAGAGACACGTTAAGGGTTGTTCATAGTTAAATGAAAGTTTAATTTTAAATAAGACCAATAAAATTAGGATTTAATAATGCCAGACTAATATTTCCAATATGTTTGGTTATAAGTAGGAAATCGTGACGACTTCTTAAGCATGTTTTAAACAAAGGATCATGTTTGTTTAAACAAGAATGGCACTCTGCAATAAAAAAAACTGGCCAAAGCAAGATTTCTATGCAGAAATTAAATAATTGCTAGAACCAGAAAAATATTTATCCACTATAATAAATAAGCAACATAGAGAAAATGAAATGAAATTGAATGGGGTTTAACGTCCGACTGTTCTGCTCCTAAAATGGGCTAATGAAGACGGGCATATGCCATAATGTGTGCAATGAGGGAAATTTTACCCGGGCAGCGGCGGTTACGGCCTACGAGGTTGGACAGGCAACCATACTCCTTGTCACGTACAACCAAAAAATCGAAACAACGGCAGTTGACTCAATGACAGACGTTATGATACAGAGCGCACGTGCTAACCATTCAGCCACGCAACCTCCCTAAAATCGGCAAATTGCTGACCTACAGCGAGAAACATTTCAACCGGGCCAAATTTTCTATTGTAACAGTTTAATTTGCACGGTACCTTTAGTTATCAACCGAATATTACAAAACTTTTAAAAATAAGCTCCCCCCTGACCAGCTTAAGCGTTCGCAATAAACGTTTGCCACTTAAAATCGGGAAATTGCTGACTTTAAAGTGAGAAACATTACAACCGGGCGAAATTTTCTGTTTTATGACTTTTACAGTACCTTTGATTACCAACCGATTATTTTCTGTTTTATCACTTTTACAGTACCTTTGATTACCAACCGATTATTACAAAACTTTAAAAATAAAAGAGAAAGAGAGAAATGCGGCCTAATGTCCATTCGACACAAACTAGGTCATTTCGGGACTAACATATGTTTTTTAATTTTATTTAAAAACTCCCCCTGCGCTTACAGGTCTTTAGCCGTTGGGAGGAAACCGAAGAACACGGAAAAAACCCACAAGGTTGGACATCATACTTCATGTCACGTGCAACCTGGAGATCGAAACGACGCCCGTTGACTCAATGACAGACGTTACGATACAGTGCGCACATGCTAACCATTCAGCCATTCAGCCTCCCTGAATTCAGAAAATTGCTGACTTATAGCAAGAAACATTTCAACCGGGCGAAATTTTCTGTTTTAACAGTTTAATGTGCACGGTACTTTAATTACCAACCGATTATTACAAAACTTTTGAAAATAAGCTCCAACTAACCAGCTTAATCGTATGCAATAAACGTTTTCGCCTGAATTGAAAGTTCTGCACGGAGAAAGTTCATCTCGATTTCCCGGCGTGGTTCCCCTTGTCAGTGAGGCAGAACGGAGGGCCTGACAAGCACAGCTGTCTAGTCATTCGGATGGGACGAAAAACCAAGGTCCCGTGTACACATTGGAGTGCACGTAAAATATCCCTAAGCAGTTGGAATTCGATACTGTTGAATAAGCTCTATACGATGACTAAATGTGTAGATTGTAGTCACCCACACTGCATGTTTCGCTTAACAATGAAAGGGTGCCGTTTTCAATGTTCGATCCTTTTGTTCTTCTACTCCTGATATGTTGGACTGTTGATCGATGGTTTCATATAAAAGACTACCAATAAGACTCTTTGTACAAGAAGTTCCCAAAAAATATTATGTTGACTTTACGAGAAAGACCTCTAAACATGCTCCAAATTGTAAAAATACGACTTTTTGGGTTTTCAATCTCTTTTTTTCGGCTATCCCTGATATTTAGAAAAAATAATACAATGATTTCACACAACAGGCTAGCTATTAGACTCTCTATTGACAAAAGTTTCACCGCCCTCCCTTCATTATAACCGAAGTTATCGTGCCCTAAAGAATCAACAAATTAGCTTGTTTATCTCTGCTTACCCTAAGCAGAAAATGCTCATCTTTGAACTCAATCATAACATTGGCCTAGTGAACGTCTACACCAAGTTTGAACATTCTAGCTTAATTAGAAGGAGAGTAATTGTGTTCCAAAGTCCCGACCCTTCAAATTGCTTCTATTTTTCATTTTCAATTCAAAATGGTGACCATCACGTGACCGAAATCAAAATTCTATTCGCGACATTTTTTAGGCCTTCCTACAAGGATTCAGAAAATATAACTCCCGAGTCTGTAAGTAAAATAGCAAAAAAGCCTTATTGATTTTTCACTTTTAAATATGGCGGCACTTCCGGTTCGATCGACAAACTCCATATTTTGTGTACAAATCAGTAATTACTTATCTAGTATCCAAAAAAAAAATCAGGTCATTTTGACCTATATTTCGATGATTTTTTTGAAAATTTTGATCCTTAATTTCGTCAAGGGGAGATAATTTAGAAAATTTCTAATTATATTTTTGAAGTCACATCGGTAGGATCTACTTAGATACTAAATTTCATGAAAATCGTACAACTATTCAAGAAGTTGTCAAATTGGTCTAATCTTCCGGTTCGAAATCACAGCGACGAATTTTCGAAATTCGAAAATGTGAAACTGCAGATGAAAATGGTTTTTTTAAAGGTATTCAAAGAAAAAAGAATTAGTAAAATCGGTCAAAAAATAACAAAGTTACGACTATGCATTGTCATTTTTTTCGTTCGTAAAATTCGGTGATTTCGGATTCGTAAAACGTTTCGAAAATATATTTAATCAAGGTTCGCACCCCATTTTTGGGGGGGTAGGTCAAAATTTCAGAAAGATCCTATGGATAGATTCTGAGAAATCCGATTTGCAGAAAACACACAAAAAAAAAAATAATAATAACTAGATCTGCTACTGTCCCATGCAGATATGAAAGCTTTCATATTCATCGTCACGTGTCATTGATTGTATCAAGTAACCTAAATAAAAGGATACGAAGAAAAAATTATTAAAATTGGTCAAAAACTCGCGAAGTTACAAGTCTAAATATAGTATGAAACATTGCACCCAGGCATAACAATAATCTGAAAACTAAAGGGAAATAACTGAAACTTGTATTACTGTAATGAGACGGATGAGAAAATGAAATGAAAATGGCGGGGAAAAAAAATTAAAAATGGCAGGTTGGACAGGCGGCCTTACTCCTTGTCACGTACAACCGGGCATTCGAAAACACGCTAGTTTACTCAATGACAGGCGCGCGTGCTTACCATTCAGCCACTCAACCCCCCTTTGAAATCAGACACGTGCAATATGTCATATAGGAAGAATAAGAAGTCGCTCACAACAAAATGGTAAATTAATGAGTTTAGGTCAAAAGGTTGAGCTACTGTTTTAGAGTACTTAATAGTTTTAAAGAGACACGTTAAGGGTTGTTCATAGTTAAATGAAAGTTTAATTTTAAATAAGACCAATAAAATTAGGATTTAATAATGCCAGACTAATATTTCCAATATGTTTGGTTATAAGTAGGAAATCGTGACGACTTCTTAAGCATGTTTTAAACAAAGGATCATGTTTGTTTAAACAAGAATGGCACTCTGCAATAAAAAAAACTGGCCAAAGCAAGATTTCTATGCAGAAATTAAATAATTGCTAGAACCAGAAAAATATTTATCCACTATAATAAATAAGCAACATAGAGAAAATGAAATGAAATTGAATGGGGTTTAACGTCCGACTGTTCTGCTCCTAAAATGGGCTAATGAAGACGGGCATATGCCATAATGTGTGCAATGAGGGAAATTTTACCCGGGCAGCGGCGGTTACGGCCTACGAGGTTGGACAGGCAACCATACTCCTTGTCACGTACAACCAAAAAATCGAAACAACGGCAGTGGACTCAATGACAGACGTTATGATACAGAGCGCATGTGCTAACCATTCAGCCACGCAACCTCCCTAAAATCGGCAAATTGCTGACCTACAGCGAGAAACATTTCAACCGGGCCAAATTTTCTATTGTAACAGTTTAATTTGCACGGTACCTTTAGTTATCAACCGAATATTACAAAACTTTTAAAAATAAGCTCCCCCCTGACCAGCTTAAGCGTTCGCAATAAACGTTTGCCACTTAAAATCGGGAAATTGCTGACTTTAAAGTGAGAAACATTACAACCGGGCGAAATTTTCTGTTTTATGACTTTTACAGTACCTTTGATTACCAACCGATTATTTTCTGTTTTATCACTTTTACAGTACCTTTGATTACCAACCGATTATTACAAAACTTTAAAAATAAAAGAGAAAGAGAGAAATGCGGCCTAATGTCCATTCGACACAAACTAGGTCATTTCGGGACTAACATATGTTTTTTAATTTTATTTAAAAACTCCCCCTGCGCTTACAGGTCTTTAGCCGTTGGGAGGAAACCGAAGAACACGGAGAAAACCCACAAGGTTGGACATCATACTTCATGTCACGTGCAACCTGGAGATCGAAACGACGCCCGTTGACTCAATGACAGACGTTACGATACAGTGCGCACATGCTAACCATTCAGCCATTCAGCCTCCCTGAATTCAGAAAATTGCTGACTTATAGCAAGAAACATTTCAACAGGGCGAAATTTTCTGTTTTAACAGTTTAATGTGCACGGTACTTTAATTACCAACCGATTATTACAAAACTTTTGAAAATAAGCTCCAACTGACCAGCTTAATCGTATGCAATAAACGTTTTCGCCTGAATTGAAAGTTCTGCACGGAGAAAGTTCATCTCGATTTCCCGGCGTGGTTCCCCTTGTCAGTGAGGCAGAACGGAGGGCCTGACAAGCACAGCTGTCTAGTCATTCGGATGGGACGAAAAACCAAGGTTCCGTGTACACATTGGAGTGCACGTAAAATATCCCTAAGCAGTTGGAATTCGATACTGTTGAATAAGCTCTATACGATGACTAAATGTGTAGATTGTAGTCACCCACACTGCATGTTTCGCTTAACAATGAAAGGGTGCCGTTTTCAATGTTCGATCCTTTTGTTCTTCTACTCCTGATATGTTGGACTGTTGATCGATGGTTTCATATAAAAGACTACCAATAAGACTCTTTGTGCAAGAAGTTCCCAAAAAATATTATGTTGACTTTACGAGAAAGACCTCTAAACATGCTCCAAATTGTAAAAATACGACTTTTTGGGTTTTCAATCTCTTTTTTTCGGCTATCCCTGATATTTAGAAAAAATAATACAATGATTTCACACAACAGGCTAGCTATTAGACTCTCTATTGACAAAAGTTTCACCGCCCTCCCTTCATTATAACCGAAGTTATCGTGCCCTAAAGAATCAACAAATTAGCTTGTTTATCTCTGCTTACCCTAAGCAGAAAATGCTCATCTTTGAACTCAATCATAACATTGACCTAGTGAACGTCTACACCAAGTTTGAACATTCTAGCTTAATTAGAAGGAGAGTAATTGTGTTCCAAAGTCCCGACCCTTCAAATTGCTTCTATTTTTCATTTTCAATTCAAAATGGTGACCATCACGTGACCGAAATCAAAATTCTATTCGCGACATTTTTTAGGCCTTCCTACAAGGATTCAGAAAATATAACTCCCGAGTCTGTAAGTAAAATAGCAAAAAAGCCTTATTGATTTTTCACTTTTAAATATGGCGGCACTTCCGGTTCGATCGACAAACTCCATATTTTGTGTACAAATCAGTAATTACTTATCTAGTATCCAAAAAAAAATCAGGTCATTCTGACCTATATTTCGATGATTTTTTTGAAAATTTTGATCCTTAATTTCGTCAAGGGGAGATAATTTAGAAAATTTCTAATTATATTTTTGAAGTCACATCGGTAGGATCTACTTAGATACTAAATTTCATGAAAATCATACAACTATTAAAGAAGTTGTCAAATTGGTCTAATCTTCCGGTTCGAAATCACAGCGACGAATTTTCGAAATTCGAAAATGTGAAACTGCAGATGAAAATGTTTTTTTTAAAGGTATTCAAAGAAAAAAGAATTAGTAAAATCGGTCAAAAAATAACAAAGTTACGACTATGCATTGTCATTTTTTTCGTTCGTAAAATTCGGTGATTTCGGATTCGTAAAACGTTTCGAAAATATATTTAATCAAGGTTCGCACCCCATTTTTGGGGGGGTAGGTCAAAATTTCAGAAAGATCCTATGGATAGATTCTGAGAAATCCGATTTGCAGAAAACACACAAAAAAAAAAATAATAATAATAATAACTTTAACAGAAACAATAAGCTTTCATATGTAATATGAAAGCTTAATAATAACTTTAACAGAAACAATAAGCTTTCATATGTAATACATATGAAAGCTTAATAATAACTTTAACAGAAACAATAAGCTTTCATATGTAATATGAAAGCTTAACTAGATCTGCTACTGTCCCATGCAGATATGAAAGCCTTCATATTCATCGTCACTTGTCATTGATTGTATCAAATATCCTAAATAAAAGGATAAGAAGAAAAAATTATTAAAATTGGTCAAAAACTCGCGAAGTTACAAGTCTAAATATAGTATGAAACATTGCACCCAGGCATAACAATAATCTGAAAACTAAAGGGAAATAACTGAAACTTGTATTACTGTAATTAGACGGATGAGAAAATGGTATGAACATGGCGGGAAAAAAAAATTAAAAATGGCAGGTTGGACAGGCGACCTTACTCCTTGTCACGTACAACCGGGCATTCGAAAACACGCTAGTTAACTCAATGACAGGCGCGCGTGCTAACCATTCAGCCACCCAACCCCCCTTTAAAATCAGACACGTGTAATATGTCATAGGAAAAATAACAAGTGGCTCACAAAAAATGGTAAATTAATGAGTTTAGGTCAAAAGGTTGAGCTACTGTTTTAGAGTATTTTTTTATGTTTTAAAGAGACACGTTAAGGGTTGTTCATACTTAAATGAAAGTTTAATTTTAAATAAGACCAATAAAATTAGGATTTAATAATGCCAGACTAATATTAAAATAAAGTTTTCAATTAAGAATAATTAATTATTGGTCTATTGCAATGAAATGCTTTGATTTGACGGATGAAATGTACGATGGGTGTCCACACTATGTGGCTACGGCGTTGGCCTGCTAGCCAGGAGGTCGGGTGTTCGATCCCTGCATTGTCCGAGAAAGTTCATCTCGATTTTCTGGCGTGTCCCCCACCCGCCGTGTACACATTGGAGTGCACGTAAAAGATCCCTTAGCAGTTGGAATTCGATACTGTTGAATAAGCTCTATACGATGACTAAATGTGCAGATTGTAGCCACCCACACTGCATGTTTTGCTTAACAATGAAAGGGTGCCGTTTTCAATGTTCGATCCTTTTGTTCTTCTACTCCTGATATGTTGGATTGTTGATCGATGGTTTTATACAAAAGACTACCCATAAGACTCTTTGTAGAAGAAGTTCCCAAAAAATATTAAGTTTACTTTACGAGAAAGACCTCTAAACATGCTCCAAATTGTAAAAATACGACTTTTTGGATTTTCAATCTCTTTTTTTCGCCTATCCCTGATATTTAAAATAAATGATACAATGATTTCACACAACAGGCTAGCTATTGGACTCTCTATTGACAAAAGTTTCACAGCCCTCCCTTCATTATAACCGAAGTTATCGTGCCCTAAAGAATCAACAAATCAGCATGCTTATTTCTGCTTACCCTAGGCAGAAAATGCTCATCTTTGAACTCAATCATGACATTGACCTAGTGAACGTCTACACCAAGTTTGAACATTCTAGCTCAATTAGAAGGAGAGTTATTGTGTTTCAAAGTCTCGGCCCTTCAAATTGCTACTACTTTTCATTTTCAATTCAAAATGGTGACCATCACGTGACCGAAATCAAAATTCTGCTCCCTACGATTTTTGGGCCATCCTTCAAGGATTCAGAAAATATAACTCCCGTGTCTGTAAGTGCAATATCGCAAAAGTTCAATTGTTTTGTCACGTTTCAAGATGGTGGCACTTCCGGTTCGATCGACAAACTCCATATTTTGTGTAGGAATCAGTAATTACTTGTCGAGTATCGAAAATTTTTTTTAGGTCATTCTGACCTATATTTCGACGACTTTTTTGAAAATTTTGATCCTTAATTTCACCAAGGGGAGATAATTTAGAAAATTTCTAATTATATTTGTGAAATCACATCGGTAAGATCTACTTGTATACTAAATTTCATGAAAATCGTACAACTATTAAAGAAGTTGTCAAATTGGTCTAAACTTCCGGTTCGAAATCACAGCAACGAATTTTCGAAATTCGAAAATGTGAAACTGCAGATGAAAACGATTTTTTTCAAGGTATTCAAAGAAAAAAGAATTAGTAAAATCGGTCAAAAAATAACAAAGTTACGACTATGCATTGTCAGTTTTTTCGTTCGTAAAATTCGGTGATTTCGGATTCGTAAAACGTTTTGAAAATATATTTAAACAACGTTCGCACCCCATTTTTGGGGGGGTAGGTCAAAGTTTCAGAAAGATCCCATGGTTAGATTCTGAGAAATCCGATTTGCAGAAAATACACAAAAAAAAAAATAATAATAATCTTAACAGAAACAATAAGCTTTCATATGTAATATGAAAGCTTAATAATAACTTTAACAGAAACAATAAGCTTTCATATGTAATATGAAAGCTTAATAATAACTTTAACAGAAACAATAAGCTTTCATATGTAATATGAAAGCTTAACTAGATCTGCTACTGTCCCATGCAGATATGAAAGCTTTCATATTCATCGTCACGTGTCATTGATTGTATCAAGTATCCTAAATAAAAGGATAAGAAGAAAAAATTATTACAATTGGTCAAAAACTCGCGAAGTTACAAGTCTAAATATAGTATGAAACATTGCACCCAGGCATAACAATAATCTGAAAACTAAAGGGAAATAACTGAAACTTGTATTACTGTAATGAGACGAATGAGAAAATGAAATGAAAATGGCGGGAAAAAAAATTAAAAATGGCAGGTTGGACAGGCGACCTTACTCCTTGTCACGTACAACCGGGCATTCGAAAACACGCTAGTTAACTCAATGACAGGCGCGCGTGCTAACCATTCAGGCACCCAACCCCCTTTGAAATCAGACACGTGCAATATGTCATATTGGAAGAATAAGAAGTCGCTCACAACAAAATGGTAAATTAATGAGTTTAGGTCAAAAGGTTGAGCTACTGTTTTAGAGTACTTAATAGTTTTAAAGAGACACGTTAAGGGTTGTTCATAGTTAAATGAAAGTTTAATTTTAAATAAGACCAATAAAATTAGGATTTAATAATGCCAGACTAATATTTCCAATATGTTTGGTTATAAGTAGGAAATCGTGACGACTTCTTAAGCATGTTTTAAACAAAGGATCATGTTTGTTTAAACAAGAATGGCACTCTGCAATAAAAAAAACTGGCAAAAGCAAGATTTCTATGCAGAAATTAAATAATTGCTAGAACCAGAAAAATATTTATCCACTATAATAAATAAGCAACATAGAGAAAATGGAATGAAATTGAATGGGGTTTAACGTCCGACTGTTCTGCTCCTAAAATGGGCTAATGAAGACGGGCATATGCCATAAAGTGTGCAATGAGGGAAATGTTACCCGGGCAGCGGCGGTTACGGCCTACGAGGTTGGACAGGCGACCATACTCCTTCACGTACAACCAAGAAATCGAAACAACGCCAGTTGACTCAATGACAGACGTTATGATACAGAGCGCACGTGCTAACCATTCAGCCACGCAACCTCCCTAAAATCGGCAAATTGCTGACCTACAGCGAGAAACATTTCAACCGGGCCAAATTTTCTATTGTAACAGTTTAATTTGCACGGTACCTTTAGTTATCAACCGAATATTACAAAACTTTTAAAAATAAGCTCCCCCTGACCAGCTTAAGCGTTCGCAATAAACGTTTGCCCCTTAAAATCGGTAAATTGCTAACTTTAAAGTGAGAAACATTACAACCGGGGGCAATTTTCTGTTTTATCACTTTTACAGTACCTTTGATTACCAACCGATTATTACAAAACTTTAAAAATAAAAGAGAAAGAGAGAAATGCGGCCTAATGTCCATTCGACACAAACTAGGTCATTTCGGGACTAACATATGTTTTTTAATTTTATTTAAAAACTCCCCTTGCGCTTACAAGTCTTTAGCCGTTGGGAGGAAACCGAAGGACACGGAGAAAACCCACGAGGTTGGACATCATACTTCATGTCACGTCCAACCTGGAGATCGAAACGACGCCCGTTGACTCAATGACAGACGTTACGATACAGTGCGCACATGCTAACCATTCAGCCATTCAGCCTCCGTGAATTCAGAAAATTGCTGACTTATAGCAAGAAACATTTCAACCGGGCGAAATTTTCTGTTTTAACAGTTTAATGTGCACGGTACTTTAATTACCAACCGATTATTACAAAACTTTTGAAAATAAGCTCCAACTGACCAGCTTAATCGTATACAATAAACGTTTTCGCCTGAATTGAAAGTTCTGCGCGGAGAAAGTTCATCTCGATTTCCCGGCGTGGTTACCCTTGTCAGTGAGGCAGAACGGAGGGCCTGACAAGCACAGCTGTCTAGTCATTCGGATGGGACGAAAAACCAAGGTCCCGTGTACACATTGGAGTGCACGTAAAATATCCCTAAGCAGTTGGAATTCGATACTGTTGAATAAGCTCTATACGATGACTAAATGTGTAGATTGTAGTCACCCACAATGCATGTTTCGCTTAACAATGAAAGGGTGCCGTTTTCAATGTTCGATCCTTTTGTTCTTCTACTCCTGATATGTTGGACTGTTGATCGATGGTTTCATATAAAAGACTACCAATAGAAGAAGTTCCCAAAAAATATTATGTTGACTTAACGAGAAAGACCTCTAAACATGCTCCAAATTGTAAAAATACGACTTTTTGGATTTTCAATCTCTTTTTTTCGGCTATCCCTGATATTTAGAAAAAATAATACAATGATTTCACACAACAGGCTAGCTATTAGACTCTCTATTGACAAAAGTTTCACCGCCCTCCCTTCATTATAACCGAAGTTATCGTGCCCTAAAGAATCAACAAATTAGCATGCTTATCTCTGCTTACCCTAAGCAGAAAATGCTGATCTTTAAACTCAATCATAACATTGACCTAGTGAACGTCTACACCAAGTTTGAACATTCTAGCTTAATTAGAAGGAGAGTAATTGTGTTCCAAAGTCCCGACCCTTCTATTTTTCATTTTCAATTCAAAATGGTGACCATCGCGTGACAGAAATCAAAATTCTATTCGCGACATTTTTTAGGCCTTCCTACAAGGATTCAGAAAATATAACTCCCGAGTCTGTAAGTAAAATAGCAAAAAAGCCTTATTGATTTTTCACTTTTAAATATGGCGGCACTTCCGGTTCGATCGACAAACTCCATATTTTGTTTACAAATCAGTAATTACTTATCTAGTATCCAAAAAAAAAATCAGGTCATTCTGACCTATATTTCGATGATTTTTTTGAAAATTTTGATCCTTAATTTCGTCAAGGGGAGATAATTTAGAAAATTTCTAATTATATTTTTGAAGTCACATCGGTAAGATCTACTTAGATACTAAATTTCATGAAAATCGTACAACTATTAAAGAAGTTGTCAAATTGGTCTAAACTTCCGGTTCGAAATCACAGCGACGAATTTTCGAAATTCGAAAATGTGAAACTGCAGATGAAAATGATTTTTTTAAAGGTATTCAAAGAAAAAAGAATTAGTAAAATCGGTCAAAAAATAACAAAGTTACGACTATGCATTGTCATTTTTTTCGTTCGTAAAATTCGGTGATTTCGGATTCGTAAAACGTTTCGAAAATATATTTAATCAAGGTTCGCACCCCATTTTTGGGGGGGTAGGTCAAAATTTCAGAAAGATCCCATGGATAGATTCTGAGAAATCCGATTTGCAGAAAACACACAAAAAAAAAAATAACTAGATCTGCTACTGTCCCATGCAGATATGAAAGCTTTCATATTCATCGTCACGTGTCATTGATTGTATCAAGTAACCTAAATAAAAGGATACGAAGAAAAAATTATTAAAATTGGTCAAAAACTCGCGAAGTTACAAGTCTAAATATAGTATGAAACATTGCACCCAGGCATAACAATAATCTGAAAACTAAAGGGAAATAACTGAAACTTGTATTACTGTAATGAGACGGATGAGAAAATGAAATGAAAATGGCGGGAAAAAAAAATTAAAAATGGCAGGTTGGACAGGCGACCTTACTCTTTGTCACGTACAACCGGGCATTCGAAAACACGCTAGTTAACTCAATGACAGGCGCGCGTGCTTACCATTCAGCCACTCAACCCCCCTTTGAAATCAGACACGTGCAATATGTCATATAGGAAGAATAAGAAGTCGCTCAAAACAAAATGGTAAATTAATGAGTTTAGGTCAAAAGGTTGAGCTACTGTTTTAGAGTACTTAATAGTTTTAAAGAGACACGTTAAGGGTTGTTCATAGTTAAATGAAAGTTTAATTTTAAATAAGACCAATAAAATTAGGATTTAATAATGCCAGACTAATATTTCCAATATGTTTGGTTATAAGTAGGAAATCGTGACGACTTCTTAAGCATGTTTTAAACAAAGGATCATGTTTGTTTAAACAAGAATGGCAAACTGCAATAAAAAAAACTGGCCAAAGCAAGATTTCTATGCAGAAATTAAATAATTGCTAGAACCAGAAAAATATTTATCCACTATAATAAATAAGCAACATAGAGAAAATGAAATGAAATTGAATGGGGTTTAACGTCCGACTGTTCTGCTCCTAAAATGGGCTAATGAAGACGGGCATATGCCATAATGTGTGCAATGAGGGAAATTTTACCCGGGCAGCGGCGGTTACGGCCTACGAGGTTGGACAGGCAACCATACTCCCTGTCACGTACAACCAAAAAATCGAAACAACGGCAGTTGACTCAATGACAGACGTTATGATACAGAGCGCACGTGCTAACCATTCAGCCACGCAACCTCCCTAAAATCGGCAAATTGCTGACCTACAGCGAGAAACATTTCAACCGGGCCCAATTTTCTATTGTAACAGTTTAATTTGCACGGTACCTTTAGTTATCAACCGAATATTACAAAACTTTTAAAAATAAGCTCCCCCCTGACCAGCTTAAGCGTTCGCAATAAACGTTTGCCACTTAAAATCGGGAAATTGCTGACTTTAAAGTGAGAAACATTACAACCGGGCGAAATTTTCTGTTTTATCACTTTTACAGTACCTTTGATTACCAACCGATTATTTTCTGTTTTATCACTTTTACAGTACCTTTGATTACCAACCGATTATTACAAAACTTTAAAAATAAAAGAGAAAGAGAGAAATGCGGCCTAATGTCCATTCGACACAAACTAGGTCATTTCGGGACTAACATATGTTTTTTAATTTTATTTAAAAACTCCCCCTGCGCTTACAGGTCTTTAGCCGTTGGGAGGAAACCGAAGAACACGGAGAAAACCCACAAGGTTGGACATCATACTTCATGTCACGTGCAACCTGGAGATCGAAACGACGCCCGTTGACTCAATGACAGACGTTACGATACAGTGCGCACATGCTAACCATTCAGCCATTCAGCCTCCCTGAATTCAGAAAATTGCTGACTTATAGCAAGAAACATTTCAACCGGGCGAAATTTTCTGTTTTAACAGTTTAATGTGCACGGTACTTTAATTACCAACCGATTATTACAAAACTTTTGAAAATAAGCTCCAACTGACCAGCTTAATCGTATGCAATAAACGTTTTCGCCTGAATTGAAAGTTCTGCACGGAGAAAGTTCATCTCGATTTCCCGGCGTGGTTCCCTTGTCAGTGAGGCAGAACGGAGGGCCTGACAAGCACAGCTGTCTAGTCATTCGGATGGGACGAAAAACCAAGGTCCCGTGTACACATTGGAGTGCACGTAAAATATCCCTAAGCAGTTGGAATTCGATACTGTTGAATAAGCTCTATACGATGACTAAATGTGTAGATTGTAGTCACCCACACTGCATGTTTCGCTTAACAATGAAAGGGTGCCGTTTTCAATGTTCGATCCTTTTGTTCTTCTACTCCTGATATGTTGGACTGTTGATCGATGGTTTCATATAAAAGACTACCAATAAGACTCTTTGTACAAGAAGTTCCCAAAAAATATTATGTTGACTTTACGAGAAAGACCTCTAAACATGCTCCAAATTGTAAAAATACGACTTTTGGGGTTTTCAATCTCTTTTTTTCGGCTATCCCTGATATTTAGAAAAAATAATACAATGATTTCACACAACAGGCTAGCTATTAGACTCTCTATTGACAAAAGTTTCACCGCCCTCCCTTCATTATAACCGAAGTTATCGTGCCCTAAAGAATCAACAAATTAGCTTGTTTATCTCTGCTTACCCTAAGCAGAAAATGCTCATATTTAAACTCAATCATAACATTGACCTAGTGAACGTCTACACCAAGTTTGAACATTCTAGCTTAATTAGAAGGAGAGTAATTGTGTTCCAAAGTCCCGACCCTTCAAATTGCTTCTATTTTTCATTTTCAATTCAAAATGGTGACCATCACGTGACCGAAATCAAAATTCTATTCGCGACATTTTTTAGGCCTTCCTACAAGGATTCAGAAAATATAACTCCCGAGTCTGTAAGTAAAATAGCAAAAAAGCCTTATTGATTTTTCACTTTTAAATATGGCGGCACTTCCGGTTCGATCGACAAACTCCATATTTTGTGTACAAATCAGTAATTACTTATCTAGTATCCAAAAAAAAAATCAGGTCATTCTGACCTATATTTCGATGATTTTTTTGAAAATTTTGATCCTTAATTTCGTCAAGGGGAGATAATTTAGAAAATTTCTAATTATATTTTTGAAGTCACATCGGTAGGATCTACTTAGATACTAAATTTCATGAAAATCGTACAACTATTAAAGAAGTTGTCAAATTGGTCTAATCTTCCGGTTCGAAATCACAGCGACGAATTTTCGAAATTCGAAAATGTGAAACTGCAGATGAAAATGGTTTTTTTAAAGGTATTCAAAGAAAAAAGAATTAGTAAAATCGGTCAAAAAATAACAAAGTTACGACTATGCATTGTCATTTTTTTCGTTCGTAAAATTCGGTGATTTCGGATTCGTAAAACGTTTCGAAAATATATTTAATCAAGGTTCGCACCCCATTTTTGGGGGGGTAGGTCAAAATTTCAGAAAGATCCTATGGATAGATTCTGAGAAATCCGATTTGCAGAAAACACACAAAAAAAAAAATAATAATAACTAGATCTGCTACTGTCCCATGCAGATATGAAAGCTTTCATATTCATCGTCACGTGTCATTGATTGTATCAAGTAACCTAAATAAAAGGATACGAAGAAAAAATTATTAAAATTGGTCAAAAACTCGCGAAGTTACAAGTCTAAATATAGTATGAAACATTGCACCCAGGCATAACAATAATCTGAAAACTAAAGGGAAATAACTGAAACTTGTATTACTGTAATGAGACGGATGAGAAAATGAAATGAAAATGGCGGGAAAAAAAAATTAAAAATGGCAGGTTGGACAGGCGACCTTACTCCTTGTCACGTACAACCGGGCATTCGAAAACACGCTAGTTTACTCAATGACAGGCGCGCGTGCTTACCATTCAGCCACTCAACCCCCCTTTGAAATCAGACACGTGCAATATGTCATATAGGAAGAATAAGAAGTCGCTCACAACAAAATGGTAAATTAATGAGTTTAGGTCAAAAGGTTGAGCTACTGTTTTAGAGTACTTAATAGTTTTAAAGAGACACGTTAAGGGTTGTTCATAGTTAAATGAAAGTTTAATTTTAAATAAGACCAATAAAATTAGGATTTAATAATGCCAGACTAATATTTCCAATATGTTTGGTTATAAGTAGGAAATCGTGACGACTTCTTAAGCATGTTTTAAACAAAGGATCATGTTTGTTTAAACAAGAATGGCACTCTGCAATAAAAAAAACTGGCCAAAGCAAGATTTCTATGCAGAAATTAAATAATTGCTAGAACCAGAAAAATATTTATCCACTATAATAAATAAGCAACATAGAGAAAATGAAATGAAATTGAATGGGGTTTAACGTCCGACTGTTCTGCTCCTAAAATGGGCTAATGAAGACGGGCATATGCCATAATGTGTGCAATGAGGGAAATTTTACCCGGGCAGCGGCGGTTACGGCCTACGAGGTTGGACAGGCAACCATACTCCTTGTCACGTACAACCAAAAAAT
This sequence comes from Patella caerulea, assembly GCA_036850965.1. Taxonomy (NCBI): domain Eukaryota; kingdom Metazoa; phylum Mollusca; class Gastropoda; family Patellidae; genus Patella; species Patella caerulea. Next base: position 29,759,452 of record JAZGQO010000015.1, on the reverse strand, counting down.
CGAAACAACGGCAGTTGACTCAGTGACAGACGTTATGATACAGAGCGCACGTGCTAACCATTCAGCCACGCAACCTCCCTAAAATCGGCAAATTGCTGACCTACAGCGAGAAACATTTCAACCGGGCCAAATTTTCTATTGTAACAGTTTAATTTGCACGGTACCTTTAGTTATCAACCGAATATTACAAAACTTTTAAAAATAAGCTCCCCCCTGACCAGCTTAAGCGTTCGCAATAAACGTTTGCCACTTAAAATCGGGAAATTGCTGACTTTAAAGTGAGAAACATTACAACCGGGCGAAATTTTCTGTTTTATGACTTTTACAGTACCTTTGATTACCAACCGATTATTTTCTGTTTTATCACTTTTACAGTACCTTTGATTACCAACCGATTATTACAAAACTTTAAAAATAAAAGAGAAAGAGAGAAATGCGGCCTAATGTCCATTCGACACAAACTAGGTCATTTCGGGACTAACATATGTTTTTTAATTTTATTTAAAAACTCCCCCTGCGCTTACAGGTCTTTAGCCGTTGGGAGGAAACCGAAGAACACGGAGAAAACCCACAAGGTTGGACATCATACTTCATGTCACGTGCAACCTGGAGATCGAAACGACGCCCGTTGACTCAATGACAGACGTTACGATACAGTGCGCACATGCTAACCATTCAGCCATTCAGCCTCCCTGAATTCAGAAAATTGCTGACTTATAGCAAGAAACATTTCAACCGGGCGAAATTTTCTGTTTTAACAGTTTAATGTGCACGGTACTTTAATTACCAACCGATTATTACAAAACTTTTGAAAATGAGCTCCAACTGACCAGCTTAATCGTATGCAATAAACGTTTTCGCCTGAATTGAAAGTTCTGCACGGAGAAAGTTCATCTCGATTTCCCGGCGTGGTTCCCCTTGTCAGTGAGGCAGAACGGAGGGCCTGACAAGCACAGCTGTCTAGTCATTCGGATGGGACGAAAAACCAAGGTCCCGTGTACACATTGGAGTGCACGTAAAATATCCCTAAGCAGTTGGAATTCGATACTGTTGAATAAGCTCTATACGATGACTAAATGTGTAGATTGTAGTCACCCACACTGCATGTTTCGCTTAACAATGAAAGGGTGCCGTTTTCAATGTTCGATCCTTTTGTTCTTCTACTCCTGATATGTTGGACTGTTGATCGATGGTTTCATATAAAAGACTACCAATAAGACTCTTTGTACAAGAAGTTCCCAAAAAATATTATGTTGACTTTACGAGAAAGACCTCTAAACATGCTCCAAATTGTAAAAATACGACTTTTTGGGTTTTCAATCTCTTTTTTTCGGCTATCCCTGATATTTAGAAAAAATAATACAATGATTTCACACAACAGGCTAGCTATTAGACTCTCTATTGACAAAAGTTTCACCGCCCTCCCTTCATTATAACCGAAGTTATCGTGCCCTAAAGAATCAACAAATTAGCTTGTTTATCTCTGCTTACCCTAAGCAGAAAATGCTCATCTTTGAACTCAATCATAACATTGACCTAGTGAACGTCTACACCAAGTTTGAACATTCTAGCTTAATTAGAAGGAGAGTAATTGTGTTCCAAAGTCCCGACCCTTCAAATTGCTTCTATTTTTCATTTTCAATTCAAAATGGTGACCATCACGTGACCGAAATCAAAATTCTATTCGCGACATTTTTTAGGCCTTCCTACAAGGATTCAGAAAATATAACTCCCGAGTCTGTAAGTAAAATAGCAAAAAAGCCTTATTGATTTTTCACTTTTAAATATGGCGGCACTTCCGGTTCGATCGACAAACTCCATATTTTGTGTACAAATCAGTAATTACTTATCTAGTATCCAAAAAAAAAATCAGGTCATTCTGACCTATATTTCGATGATTTTTTTGAAAATTTTGATCCTTAATTTCGTCAAGGGGAGATAATTTAGAAAATTTCTAATTATATTTTTGAAGTCACATCGGTAGGATCTACTTAGATACTAAATTTCATGAAAATCGTACAACTATTAAAGAAGTTGTCAAATTGGTCTAATCTTCCGGTTCGAAATCACAGCGACGAATTTTCGAAATTCGAAAATGTGAAACTGCAGATGAAAATGGTTTTTTTAAAGGTATTCAAAGAAAAAAGAATTAGTAAAATCGGTCAAAAAATAACAAAGTTACGACTATGCATTGTCATTTTTTTCGTTCGTAAAATTCGGTGATTTCGGATTCGTAAAACGTTTCGAAAATATATTTAATCAAGGTTCGCACCCCATTTTTGGGGGGGTAGGTCAAAATTTCAGAAAGATCCTATGGATAGATTCTGAGAAATCCGATTTGCAGAAAACACACAAAAAAAAAAATAATAATAATAATAACTTTAACAGAAACAATAAGCTTTCATATGTAATATGAAAGCTTAATAATAACTTTAACAGAAACAATAAGCTATATGTAATATGAAAGCTTAACTAGATCTGCTACTGTCCCATGCAGATATGAAAGCTTTCATATTCATCGTCACGTGTCATTGATTGTATCAAGTAACCTAAATAAAAGGATACGAAGAAAAAATTATTAAAATTGGTCAAAAACTCGCGAAGTTACAAGTCTAAATATAGTATGAAACATTGCACCCAGGCATAACAATAATCTGAAAACTAAAGGGAAATAACTGAAACTTGTATTACTGTAATGAGACGGATGAGAAAATGAAATGAAAATGGCGGGAAAAAAAAATTAAAAATGGCAGGTTGGACAGGCGACCTTACTCCTTGTCACGTACAACCGGGCATTCGAAAACACGCTAGTTTACTCAATGACAGGCGCGCGTGCTTACCATTCAGCCACTCAACCCCCCTTTGAAATCAGACACGTGCAATATGTCATATAGGAAGAATAAGAAGTCGCTCACAACAAAATGGTAAATTAATGAGTTTAGGTCAAAAGGTTGAGCTACTGTTTTAGAGTACTTAATAGTTTTAAAGAGACACGTTAAGGGTTGTTCATAGTTAAATGGAAGTTTAATTTTAAATAAGACCAATAAAATTAGGATTTAATAATGCCAGACTAATATTTCCAATATGTTTGGTTATAAGTAGGAAATCGTGACGACTTCTTAAGCATGTTTTAAACAAAGGATCATGTTTGTTTAAACAAGAATGGCACTCTGCAATAAAAAAAACTGGCCAAAGCAAGATTTCTATGCAGAAATTAAATAATTGCTAGAACCAGAAAAATATTTATCCACTATAATAAATAAGCAACATAGAGAAAATGAAATGAAATTGAATGGGGTTTAACGTCCGACTGTTCTGCTCCTAAAATGGGCTAATGAAGACGGGCATATGCCATAATGTGTGCAATGAGGGAAATTTTACCCGGGCAGCGGCGGTTACGGCCTACGAGGTTGGACAGGCAACCATACTCCTTGTCACGTACAACCAAAAAATCGAAACAACGGCAGTTGACTCAATGACAGACGTTATGATACAGAGCGCACGTGCTAACCATTCAGCCACGCAACCTCCCTAAAATCGGCAAATTGCTGACCTACAGCGAGAAACATTTCAACCGGGCCAAATTTTCTATTGTAACAGTTTAATTTGCACGGTACCTTTAGTTATCAACCGAATATTACAAAACTTTTAAAAATAAGCTCCCCCCTGACCAGCTTAAGCGTTCGCAATAAACGTTTGCCACTTAAAATCGGGAAATTGCTGACTTTAAAGTGAGAAACATTACAACCGGGCGAAATTTTCTGTTTTATGACTTTTACAGTACCTTTGATTACCAACCGATTATTTTCTGTTTTATCACTTTTACAGTACCTTTGATTACCAACCGATTATTACAAAACTTTAAAAATAAAAGAGAAAGAGAGAAATGCGGCCTAATGTCCATTCGACACAAACTAGGTCATTTCGGGACTAACATATGTTTTTTAATTTTATTTAAAAACTCCCCCTGCGCTTACAGGTCTTTAGCCGTTGGGAGGAAACCGAAGAACACGGAGAAAACCCACAAGGTTGGACATCATACTTCATGTCACGTGCAACCTGGAGATCGAAACGACGCCCGTTGACTCAATGACAGACGTTACGATACAGTGCGCACATGCTAACCATTCAGCCATTCAGCCTCCCTGAATTCAGAAAATTGCTGACTTATAGCAAGAAACATTTCAACCGGGCGAAATTTTCTGTTTTAACAGTTTAATGTGCACGGTACTTTAATTACCAACCGATTATTACAAAACTTTTGAAAATAAGCTCCAACTGACCAGCTTAATCGTATGCAATAAACGTTTTCGCCTGAATTGAAAGTTCTGCACGGAGAAAGTTCATCTCGATTTCCCGGCGTGGTTCCCCTTGTCAGTGAGGCAGAACGGAGGGCCTGACAAGCACAGCTGTCTAGTCATTCGGATGGGACGAAAAACCAAGGTTCCGTGTACACATTGGAGTGCACGTAAAATATCCCTAAGCAGTTGGAATTCGATACTGTTGAATAAGCTCTATACGATGACTAAATGTGTAGATTGTAGTCACCCACACTGCATGTTTCGCTTAACAATGAAAGGGTGCCGTTTTCAATGTTCGATCCTTTTGTTCTTCTACTCCTGATATGTTGGACTGTTGATCGATGGTTTCATATAAAAGACTACCAATAAGACTCTTTGTACAAGAAGTTCCCAAAAAATATTATGTTGACTTTACGAGAAAGACCTCTAAACATGCTCCAAATTGTAAAAATACGACTTTTTGGGTTTTCAATCTCTTTTTTTCGGCTATCCCTGATATTTAGAAAAAATAATACAATGATTTCACACAACAGGCTAGCTATTAGACTCTCTATTGACAAAAGTTTCACCGCCCTCCCTTCATTATAACCGAAGTTATCGTGCCCTAAAGAATCAACAAATTAGCTTGTTTATCTCTGCTTACCCTAAGCAGAAAATGCTCATCTTTGAACTCAATCATAACATTGACCTAGTGAACGTCTACACCAAGTTTGAACATTCTAGCTTAATTAGAAGGAGAGTAATTGTGTTCCAAAGTCCCGACCCTTCAAATTGCTTCTATTTTTCATTTTCAATTCAAAATGGTGACCATCACGTGACCGAAATCAAAATTCTATTCGCGACATTTTTTAGGCCTTCCTACAAGGATTCAGAAAATATAACTCCCGAGTCTGTAAGTAAAATAGCAAAAAAGCCTTATTGATTTTTCACTTTTAAATATGGCGGCACTTCCGGTTCGATCGACAAACTCCATATTTTGTGTACAAATCAGTAATTACTTATCTAGTATCCAAAAAAAAAATCAGGTCATTCTGACCTATATTTCGATGATTTTTTTAAAAATTTTGATCCTTAATTTCGTCAAGGGGAGATAATTTAGAAAATTTCTAATTATATTTTTGAAGTCACATCGGTAGGATCTACTTAGATACTAAATTTCATGAAAATCGTACAACTATTAAAGAAGTTGTCAAATTGGTCTAATCTTCCGGTTCGAAATCACAGCGACGAATTTTCGAAATTCGAAAATGTGAAACTGCAGATGAAAATGGTTTTTTTAAAGGTATTCAAAGAAAAAAGAATTAGTAAAATCGGTCAAAAAATAACAAAGTTACGACTATGCATTGTCATTTTTTTCGTTCGTAAAATTCGGTGATTTCGGATTCGTAAAACGTTTCGAAAATATATTTAATCAAGGTTCGCACCCCATTTTTGGGGGGGTAGGTCAAAATTTCAGAAAGATCCTATGGATAGATTCTGAGAAATCCGATTTGCAGAAAACACACAAAAAAAAAAATAATAATAATAATAACTTTAACAGAAACAATAAGCTTTCATATGTAATATGAAAGCTTAATAACTAGATCTGCTAAGCAGATATTAAAGCTTTCATATTCACGGTCAGTTTCTGTCGCATCTCAAGAGTTATATAAAGAATCTTAAAAAGGAAAAAGAATTAATGAAATCCGCCAAAAACTCACCGAGTTATAACGAGAAACAATTCAACCGGTTCAAATTCTACCTTAATTAGAAACAGAGGTGTTATGTTCCAATGTGATCTGTCAAATTGCTTATTGCTCCTAAATCTACGCAGAAATTCTCAACATCAAACTTAGTCAAGGTAATGACATAATGAATCTATATTTGGAATTTTGTCACTCTCACTTCATTATAACCAAAGTTATCGTGCCCCAAAGAATCAACCAATCAGATTGCTTATCTCTGCTTACTGTAAGCAGACAATGCTCATCTTCGCACTCCTTTATGGCACTGACCTAATGAACGCCTTCACCAAGATTGAACATTCTGCCCCAATTAGAAGGAGAGTTATTTTGTTTCAAATTCTCGACCAATCAAATTGCTCATCGCTCTGCTTATCCAGGGCAGACAATGCTCATTATCGAACGTATTCAAGGTATTGATGTAATGAAACTATACACCAAGTTTCATCACTCTGACTGAAGTGAAGTGTCCAAAATCATCAACCAATCTAATTGCTTATCTCTGCTTACCCTAAGCCTAATATGCTCATCTACGAACTCCGCGTTTTTAATGTATGGGGATCATGGTGGCTCAGTGATAAGAGACACTGATTAACTAACCAGTAGGTCCTGGGCTCTCTCCCGGGGTTTGACCAGAAAGTCAATTGTACAGGCTTGACTGCCCTTGTTAGCTGTACAGGACAGTAGGTCTGCCCGGTTTGACAGGGAATAGTGTCTAATTGTCGGGATGGGACGAAAAGCAATGTTCAGTGTGCACATTGGCGTGCACGTAAAAGATTCCTTGATAGAGTATATCGTGATACAGATGTCCGGGCAAAATCTACCTGTTTGTCTTCAATGGTCCAGTCGGTGTATAAAGTAGGACTTTTGCCCTACTCCGTATAAGATTTCATATCTTTGAAGTTTTAAGATAAGCATACCCGGACCCTGAAATCTTAAATGGGGCTTGCTTTTTCGCCCTCTGTTCTGTACAGACTGGGCTAATACAGTAAAACATTGTAACAATCTACAGAAAGTAAATTTAACTTGTTGACTAAATAATCTTCAATACTTCTAATTAGCGGTATGTAGTGACAAGGATCGTGACCCAGATGGGATATACTTGAACTTTCTAGACAAGAAACCTGATATCTAATTTGGTAAAGCACTAATAAGTTTCATTACATACTAAATTTTTATATGATTGCTTATCGCACTTGGCATGCATACCCATAGGTCCATCTTTAAATTTAAAACTGGTAGAAATTACCGACGGTTGAACATGGTATTGCATCGTCACTGTTGTATTATTGCTTATCGCCCTTGACATTGTATTAAAGGCAGTTTTATATTCATAGGGCCAGAACGGTAAATTATAAAAAGTGTAAATTATTACCCAGAGTTGAACATTACTTGTGATTTTGCCTGGTAAGGCCAAAACTCGATCATGTACTAAATAATGGCGGCACAGTAAAATTTCTTGATTGTCAAGTTTTTGGTTATAAATAAACCCTCGCGTTTTTATTTTAGTATGGAATCAAATCTACGGCTATTTCTGTAAAACACATGTTTTTTTTTCTTTTTCAGGCTTTCGTCGCTTTCGCTGTCTGTTTGACAGTAGCTGCTTCCCAATACATCGATGCTAAAATCGGACACGGTTTAGGACATGGTGTTGGTGTCTTTGCAAACGGAATTGGTAAAGGATATGGAAGAGGACATGCCGGTGTTGGACATGGTCTTGTTAGTGTAGGAGCTATTGGCAACGGACTCAACCATGGTATTGGACATGGTATCCAAGGAAACCGACTCAGACACGGAATAGTAGCTGTTGGCAAAGTCGGTGTTATTGGTAACGGAATTGGTCATGGTATTGTTGGTAACGGTATTGGACACGGTATTGTTAGAAACGGAATTGGTCATGGTATCGTTGGTAACGGTATCGGACATGGTATCATTGGAAACGGAATCGGACACGGACTTATTGGACATGGAAAGATTGGTAACGGCATTGGGCATGACATCGTTGGTAACGGTATCGGACACGGTATTGTTGGACACGGAATTGGTCATGGTATCGTTGGTAACGGTATCGGACACGGTATAATTGGAAACGGATTTGTTGGACATGGAAAGATTGGAGCTTACAAACAATCATACAACTACAACGGGTACAACAACGGGCCATACAACCGATACAACAACGGACTATACAAGTACAACCAATACAATAATAAAGGATACAATAGTTACAACGGCCCCTACAATTACAACAACGGTTACAACAATGGCCACAATAACAACGAATATGGGAAGGGATATAACAACTACAATAACAACGGATACGATAACGGATACAACAACTACAACCGTTATCCTTCTTACAATAACTGTCAAGGTTGCGGTTACAACAAATATTAAGACAATACGGCTATTTGATAGCATAATATTACCATAGCTTTAATACTTATAAATACTAGTATATAGTTTCTATTGTTCATGCATAATGTATATACGTAAATCAGGGAGTTAAGATATATATAAATTTAATAAAATAATATACATATAAACTCTTGTTATTTATCCGTTTATAGCTTACTACTAGTCCGGTCTATAGCTTGATAACCTCAATGTGCATATATACGTCACATCCTGTCTTCATTACGTTTGGTCAAAGGTCACGAGATGTAAATAGGGATATCGCTAATCCTAATCCTAACCCAAGACCTAACCTTAGCGCTTACCCTAACCCTAACCTACAATCTCGCCTGTCCAATCTCCTGGGTTTATCCCGGGACCTGCGGTTCCCTCCCACTGTTAATATGCGCAAGCAGATTATTGAAATAAAATTAAACCATATGTTAGTCCCAAAATGACCTAGTTTGCGTCGAGTGGACGTTAAACCCCATTTCTCTCTCTCTCCGTGTCATGGTTATTCAGTGCATATAACTGTAATTTCGATATGTCAATTACTTCACGCAAACCTTAAAGTAATGTACGATTATTCCACCCTCGCATATTGTTTAGGGATTTTCCCACAAACAGGTCTCATCTTACCGCTCCTATGGAAGACAGCGAATAGAATGTAGCATACCTGGAATGCCGAATGATTCTTGAAGAAACGAGTGAGTTACCATTACTGGAAAAAACGGTATTCTGTCAATAGTACTGTTAGTTCAAAAGCGTTTTATAGCTGAGGCGCTGGAGGCGCCAGCCTCCCCGCGAAAAAAATCAAAGCAGTTGAAAAAATAAAACGGGAGAAAAATGCTAAAACCGATGCGAAAAATGAAAATGTGCCCTAGTTAGGGAGGGCTCTAAAGACAGACAAAAGGGTCCGACGAATGACAAAAGGGTCCCTAGTGCCAAGGGAAAGGGCCCCCGAGTCCAACTCAATCGTTTTCTATACACTGTTACTGTCGAATCCACTACTGAATGAGAATGCAGCCATTGCATTGGGGTGACAATCATCAATCAAGAACCTCCCCTCGCGACAGAGGGCCCTCAAAATAGTACAGCCTCCGCCATCATAAACCTTAAAACGCCCCTATGCTAGTTCTGTAACTGAAAGTCAAAATGGTGAAAGATGTTATTTGGTCAACATTTATCTACACTAACACAGACATTTTCAGATGAGGCGTGTAATAAAGTGGCTTAAATATATGAAAATCTTGAAAGAACTGATCGCAACCTATACCCTGCATTTGTTAGGTGTGTGATTGCGAATGGGATATAGCGTCTTGTGCCACCACCCCCACCCCATCACACACACATATACCACCCCGATTCTTCAATCCAAACTGATTAGAACCTGAATCACAATCGATCTAGTAGCAATCATACACAGTCGATATCAAAAATTGATTTCCAATCTCAAAGACGGCTTATCTCCCCTGAAACTGTTGAGTAATACGCGATTCCCAATTCACACAACTTTCATAGATTTAAGGAAATGGAATGAACTGAACAGAAATGGTTTTAACGACCTATCTTTTTGCGCCGACTGAATTAACTAAAGTTTGATCGGACAGCGTCATTACGGTCTTTTCTTTCGAATTCCAACTGTTAAGTAGTCTTTTACGGGCATGTAGATATTGTTCCTAGCCGGGCCATTTAGGTTTCAAATTTCACAGTGTATTGATAGCCTTCTGGTTTCTGCTATGATTCGTTCATTGTTTCGCTGTTTTTTCTACTATGAACTCGTCTACTATTAATTCGTTCATTGTTCCACTCTTATTTCGGCTATGATTTCGTTGAACGTTTCATTGTTATTTCTGCTACGAATTCGTTAATTGTTTCATCGTTATTTCTGCTACGAATTCGTTAATTGTTGAAGTGTTATTACTGCTATAAATTCGTTGATCGTTTCATTGCTATTTATGGGAATCACGGTGGCTTAGTGGGCAAGGCACTGGCTCGTTAGCCTGGAGGTCGGATGTTCGATCCTTGCATTGGCCGAGAAAGCTCATCTCGATTTTCCGGCGTTGTTTCCTCTTGTCAGTGATGCAGAAGGAGGGCCTGATAAGGACAGCTGCCTAGTCGTTCGGATGGGACGAAAAACCGAGGTCCCGTGTACACATTGGAGTGCACGTAAAATATCCCTTGCCCGGGCAAAAATTCCCTCATAGCACACTGTGTGGCGTATGGCCGTCTTCCATTAGCCCAGGTCAGGTGCAGAAGAGTAGGACGTAAAACCCCATTTCATTTCTGCTATGAATTCGTTAAGTTTTGCACTGTTATTTCTGCTATGAGTTCGTTGATCGTTTCACTGTTATTTCTGCTGTGAACTCGATCAAGTTTAAACATTCTAGCTGACCTACAGCGAGAAACATTTCAACCGGGCCAAATTTTCTATTTTAACAGTTTAATTTGCACGGTACCTTTAGTTATCAACCGAATATTACAAAACTTTTAAAAATAAACTCCCCCTGAACAGCTTAATCGTTCGCAATAAACGGGGTTGGACATCATATTCCATGTCACGTCCAACCTGGCGATCGAAACGACGCCCGTTGACTCAATGACAGACGTTACGATACAGCGCGCACATGCTAACCATTCAGCCATTCAGCCTCCCTGAATTCGGAAAATTGCTGACTTATAGCAAGAAACATTTGAACCGGGCGAAATTTTCTGTTTTAACAGTTTAATGTGCATGGTACTTTAATTACCAACCGATTATTACAAAACTTTTGAAAATAAGCTCCAACTGACCAGCGTAATCGTATGCAATAAAAGTTTGGCTTGAATTGAAAGTTCTGCACGGAGAAAGTTCATCTCGATTTCCCGGCGTGGTTCCCCCTTGTCAGTGAGGCAGAACGGCTGTCTAGTTCGGATGGGACGAAAACCACGGTCCCGTGTACACATTGGAGTGCACGTAAAATATCCCTAAGCAGTTGGAATTCGATACTGTTGAATAAGCTCTATACGATGACTAAATGTGTAGATTGTAGTCACCCCCACTGCATGTTTCGCTTAACAATGAAAGGGTGCCGTTTTCAATGTTCGATCCTTTTGTTCTTCTACTCCTGATATGTTGGACTGTTGATCGATGGTTTCATATAAAAGACTACCAATAAGACTCTTTGTAGAAGAAGTTCCCAACAAATATTATGTTGACTTTACGAGAAAGACCTCTAAACATACTCCAAGTTGTAAAAATACGACTTTTTGGATTTTCAATCTCTTTTTTTCGGCTATCCCTGATATTTAAAAAAAATGATACAATGATTTCACACAACAGGCTAGCTATAAGACTCTCTATTGACAAAAGTTTCACCGCCCTCCCTTCATTATAACCGAAGTTATCGTGCCCTAAAGAATCAACAAATCAATATGCTTATCTCTGCTTACCCTAAGCAGAAAATGCTCATCTTTGAACTTCATCATAACATTGACCTAGTGAACGTCTACACCAAGTTAGAACATTCTAGCTTAATTAGAATGAGAGTTATTGTGCTCAAAAGTCTCGGCCCTTCAAATTGCTTCTATTTTTGATTTTCAATTCAAAATGGTGACTCCCAGTTGACCTAAATCAAAATTCTGTTCGCGACATTTTTTAGGCCTTCCTACAAGGATTCAGAAAATATAACTCCCGAGTCTGTAAGTAAAATAGCAAAAAAGCCTTATTGATTTTTCACGTTTCAAGATGGTGGCACTTCCGGTTCGATCGACAAACTCCATATTTTGTGTACGAATCAGTAATTCCTTGTCTAGTATCGAAAAAAAAAATTAGGTCATTCTGACCTATATTTCGACGATTTTTTTGAAAACTTTGATCCTTAATTTCACCAAGGGGAGATAATTTAGAAAATTTCTAATTATATTTTTGAAGTCACATCGGTAGGATCTACTTATATACTAAATTGAATGAAAATCGCACAACTATTAAAGAAGTTGTCAAATTGGTCTAAACTTCCGGTTCGAAATCACAGCGACGAATTTTCGAAATTCGAAAATGTGAAACCGCTGATGAAAATGATTTTTTTCAAGGTATTCAAAGAAAAAAGATTTAGTAAAATCGGTCAAAAAACAATAAAGTTACGACTATGCATTGTCCATTTTGTCGTTCGTAAATTTCGGTGATTTCGGATTCGTAAAACGTTTTGAAAATATATTTAATCAACAGCTACCACCCATTTTTGGGGGGGTAGGTAAAAGTTTCATAAAGATACTGTGGTTAGATTCTGAGAAATCCGATTTGTGGATAAAACACAAAAAAAAAAATAACAATAATAATCTTAACAGAAACAATAAGCTTTCATATGTAATATGAAAGCTTAATAATAACTAGATCTGCTACTGTCCCATGCAGATATGAAAGCTTTCATATTCATCGTCACGTGTCATTGATTGTATCAAGTAACCTAAATAAAAGGATACGAAGAAAAAATTATTAAAATTGGTCAAAAACTCGCGAAGTTACAAGTCTAAATATAGTATGAAACATTGCACCCAGTCATAACAATAATCTGAAAACTAAAGGGAAATAACTGAAACTTGTATTACTGTAATGAGACGGATGAGAAAATGAAATGAAAATGGCGGGAAAAAAAAATTAAAAATGGCAGGTTGGACAGGCGACCTTACTCCTTGTCACGTACAACCGGGCATTCGAAAACACGCTAGTTTACTCAATGACAGGCGCGCGTGCTTACCATTCAGCCACTCAACCCCCCTTTGAAATCAGACACGTGCAATATGTCATATAGGAAGAATAAGAAGTCGCTCACAACAAAATGGTAAATTAATGAGTTTAGGTCAAAAGGTTGAGCTACTGTTTTAGAGTACTTAATAGTTTTAAAGAGACACGTTAAGGGTTGTTCATAGTTAAATGAAAGTTTAATTTTAAATAAGACCAATAAAATTAGGATTTAATAATGCCAGACTAATATTTCCAATATGTTTGGTTATAAGTAGGAAATCGTGACGACTTCTTAAGCATGTTTTAAACAAAGGATCATGTTTGTTTAAACAAGAATGGCACTCTGCAATAAAAAAAACTGGCCAAAGCAAGATTTCTATGCAGAAATTAAATAATTGCTAGAACCAGAAACATATTTATCCACTATAATAAATAAGCAACATAGAGAAAATGAAATGAAATTGAATGGGGTTTAACGTCCGACTGTTCTGCTCCTAAAATGGGCTAATGAAGACGGGCATATGCCATAATGTGTGCAATGAGGGAAATTTTACCCGGGCAGCGGCGGTTACGGCCTACGAGGTTGGACAGGCAACCATACTCCTTGTCACGTACAACCAAAAAATCGAAACAACGGCAGTTGACTCAATGACAGACGTTATGATACAGAGCGCACGTGCTAACCATTCAGCCACGCAACCTCCCTAAAATCGGCAAATTGCTGACCTACAGCGAGAAACATTTCAACCGGGCCAAATTTTCTATTGTAACAGTTTAATTTGCACGGTACCTTTAGTTATCAACCGAATATTACAAAACTTTTAAAAATAAGCTCCCCCCTGACCAGCTTAAGCGTTCGCAATAAACGTTTGCCACTTAAAATCGGGAAATTGCTGACTTTAAAGTGAGAAACATTACAACCGGGCGAAATTTTCTGTTTTATGACTTTTACAGTACCTTTGATTACCAACCGATTATTTTCTGTTTTATCACTTTTACAGTACCTTTGATTACCAACCGATTATTACAAAACTTTAAAAATAAAAGAGAAAGAGAGAAATGCGGCCTAATGTCCATTCGACACAAACTAGGTCATTTCGGGACTAACATATGTTTTTTAATTTTATTTAAAAACTCCCCCTGCGCTTACAGGTCTTTAGCCGTTGGGAGGAAACCGAAGAACACGGAGAAAACCCACAAGGTTGGACATCATACTTCATGTCACGTGCAACCTGGAGATCGAAACGACGCCCGTTGACTCAATGACAGACGTTACGATACAGTGCGCACATGCTAACCATTCAGCCATTCAGCCTCCCTGAATTCAGAAAATTGCTGACTTATAGCAAGAAACATTTCAACCGGGCGAAATTTTCTGTTTTAACAGTTTAATGTGCACGGTACTTTAATTACCAACCGATTATTACAAAACTTTTGAAAATAAGCTCCAACTGACCAGCTTAATCGTATGCAATAAACGTTTTCGCCTGAATTGAAAGTTCTGCACGGAGAAAGTTCATCTCGATTTCCCGGCGTGGTTCCCCTTGTCAGTGAGGCAGAATGGAGGGCCTGACAAGCACAGCTGTCTAGTCATTCGGATGGGACGAAAAACCAAGGTCTCGTGTACACATTGGAGTGCACGTAAAATATCCCTAAGCAGCTGGAATTCGATACTGTTGAATAAGCTCTATACGATGACTAAATGTGTAGATTGTAGTCACCCACACTGCATGTTTCGCTTAACAATGAAAGGGTGCCGTTTTCAATGTTCGATCCTTTTGTTCTTCTACTCCTGATATGTTGGACTGTTGATCGATGGTTTCATATAAAAGACTACCAATAAGACTCTTTGTACAAGAAGTTCCCAAAAAATATTATGTTGACTTTACGAGAAAGACCTCTAAACATGCTCCAAATTGTAAAAATACGACTTTTTGGGTTTTCAATCTCTTTTTTTCGGCTATCCCTGATATTTAGAAAAAATAATACAATGATTTCACACAACAGGCTAGCTATTAGACTCTCTATTGACAAAAGTTTCACCGCCCTCCCTTCATTATAACCGAAGTTATCGTGCCCTAAAGAATCAACAAATTAGCTTGTTTATCTCTGCTTACCCTAAGCAGAAAATGCTCATCTTTGAACTCAATCATAACATTGACCTAGTGAACGTCTACACCAAGTTTGAACATTCTAGCTTAATTAGAAGGAGAGTAATTGTGTTCCAAAGTCCCGACCCTTCAAATTGCTTCTATTTTTCATTTTCAATTCAAAATGGTGACCATCACGTGACCGAAATCAAAATTCTATTCGCGACATTTTTTAGGCCTTCCTACAAGGATTCAGAAAATATAACTCCCGAGTCTGTAAGTAAAATAGCAAAAAAGCCTTATTGATTTTTCACTTTTAAATATGGCGGCACTTCCGGTTCGATCGACAAACTCCATATTTTGTGTACAAATCAGTAATTACTTATCTAGTATCCAAAAAAAAAATCAGGTCATTCTGACCTATATTTCGATGATTTTTTTGAAAATTTTGATCCTTAATTTCGTCAAGGGGAGATAATTTAGAAAATTTCTAATTATATTTTTGAAGTCACATCGGTAGGATCTACTTAGATACTAAATTTCATGAAAATCGTACAACTATTAAAGAAGTTGTCAAATTGGTCTAATCTTCCGGTTCGAAATCACAGCGACGAATTTTCGAAATTCGAAAATGTGAAACTGCAGATGAAAATGGTTTTTTTAAAGGTATTCAAAGAAAAAAGAATTAGTAAAATCGGTCAAAAAATAACAAAGTTACGACTATGCATTGTCATTTTTTTCGTTCGTAAAATTCGGTGATTTCGGATTCGTAAAACGTTTCGAAAATATATTTAATCAAGGTTCGCACCCCATTTTTGGGGGGGTAGGTCAAAATTTCAGAAAGATCCTATGGATAGATTCTGAGAAATCCGATTTGCAGAAAACACACAAAAAAAAAAATAATAATAACTAGATCTGCTACTGTCCCATGCAGATATGAAAGCTTTCATATTCATCGTCACGTGTCATTGATTGTATCAAGTAACCTAAATAAAAGGATACGAAGAAAAAATTATTAAAATTGGTCAAAAACTCGCGAAGTTACAAGTCTAAATATAGTATGAAACATTGCACCCAGGCATAACAATAATCTGAAAACTAAAGGGAAATAACTGAAACTTGTATTACTGTAATGAGACGGATGAGAAAATGAAATGAAAATGGCGGGAAAAAAAAATTAAAAATGGCAGGTTGGACAGGCGACCTTACTCCTTGTCACGTACAACCGGGCATTCGAAAACACGCTAGTTTACTCAATGACAGGCGCGCGTGCTTACCATTCAGCCACTCAACCCCCCTTTGAAATCAGACACGTGCAATATGTCATATAGGAAGAATAAGAAGTCGCTCACAACAAAATGGTAAATTAATGAGTTTAGGTCAAAAGGTTGAGCTACTGTTTTAGAGTACTTAATAGTTTTAAAGAGACACGTTAAGGGTTGTTCATAGTTAAATGAAAGTTTAATTTTAAATAAGACCAATAAAATTAGGATTTAATAATGCCAGACTAATATTTCCAATATGTTTGGTTATAAGTAGGAAATCGTGACGACTTCTTAAGCATGTTTTAAACAAAGGATCATGTTTGTTTAAACAAGAATGGCACTCTGCAATAAAAAAAACTGGCCAAAGCAAGATTTCTATGCAGAAATTAAATAATTGCTAGAACCAGAAAAATATTTATCCACTATAATAAATAAGCAACATAGAGAAAATGAAATGAAATTGAATGGGGTTTAACGTCCGACTGTTCTGCTCCTAAAATGGGCTAATGAAGACGGGCATATGCCATAATGTGTGCAATGAGGGAAATTTTACCCGGGCAGCGGCGGTTACGGCCTACGAGGTTGGACAGGCAACCATACTCCTTGTCACGTACAACCAAAAAATCGAAACAACGGCAGTTGACTCAATGACAGACGTTATGATACAGAGCGCACGTGCTAACCATTCAGCCACGCAACCTCCCTAAAATCGGCAAATTGCTGACCTACAGCGAGAAACATTTCAACCGGGCCAAATTTTCTATTGTAACAGTTTAATTTGCACGGTACCTTTAGTTATCAACCGAATATTACAAAACTTTTAAAAATAAGCTCCCCCCTGACCAGCTTAAGCGTTCGCAATAAACGTTTGCCACTTAAAATCGGGAAATTGCTGACTTTAAAGTGAGAAACATTACAACCGGGCGAAATTTTCTGTTTTATGACTTTTACAGTACCTTTGATTACCAACCGATTATTTTCTGTTTTATCACTTTTACAGTACCTTTGATTACCAACCGATTATTACAAAACTTTAAAAATAAAAGAGAAAGAGAGAAATGCGGCCTAATGTCCATTCGACACAAACTAGGTCATTTCGGGACTAACATATGTTTTTTAATTTTATTTAAAAACTCCCCCTGCGCTTACAGGTCTTTAGCCGTTGGGAGGAAACCGAAGAACACGGAGAAAACCCACAAGGTTGGACATCATACTTCATGTCACGTGCAACCTGGAGATCGAAACGACGCCCGTTGACTCAATGACAGACGTTACGATACAGTGCGCACATGCTAACCATTCAGCCATTCAGCCTCCCTGAATTCAGAAAATTGCTGACTTATAGCAAGAAACATTTCAACCGGGCGAAATTTTCTGTTTTAACAGTTTAATGTGCACGGTACTTTAATTACCAACCGATTATTACAAAACTTTTGAAAATAAGCTCCAACTGACCAGCTTAATCGTATGCAATAAACGTTTTCGCCTGAATTGAAAGTTCTGCACGGAGAAAGTTCATCTCGATTTCCCGGCGTGGTTCCCCTTGTCAGTGAGGCAGAACGGAGGGCCTGACAAGCACAGCTGTCTAGTCATTCGGATGGGACGAAAAACCAAGGTCCCGTGTACACATTGGAGTGCACGTAAAATATCCCTAAGCAGTTGGAATTCGATACTGTTGAATAAGCTCTATACGATGACTAAATGTGTAGATTGTAGTCACCCACACTGCATGTTTCGCTTAACAATGAAAGGGTGCCGTTTTCAATGTTCGATCCTTTTG
Source organism: Patella caerulea (assembly GCA_036850965.1). NCBI lineage: Eukaryota > Metazoa > Mollusca > Gastropoda > Patellidae > Patella > Patella caerulea. Next base: position 29,741,178 of record JAZGQO010000015.1, on the reverse strand, counting down.
TTCTTCTACTCCTGATATGTTGGACTGTTGATCGATGGTTTCATATAAAAGACTACCAATAAGACTCTTTGTACAAGAAGTTCCCAAAAAATATTATGTTGACTTTACGAGAAAGACCTCTAAACATGCTCCAAATTGTAAAAATACGACTTTTTGGGTTTTCAATCTCTTTTTTCGGCTATCCCTGATATTTAGAAAAAATAATACAATGATTTCACACAACAGGCTAGCTATTAGACTCTCTATTGACAAAAGTTTCACCGCCCTCCCTTCATTATAACCGAAGTTATCGTGCCCTAAATAATCAACAAATTAGCTTGTTTATCTCTGCTTACCCTAAGCAGAAAATGCTTATCTTTGAACTCAATCATAACATTGACCTAGTGAACGTCTACACCAAGTTTGAACATTCTAGCTTAATTAGAAGGAGAGTAATTGTGTTCCAAAGTCCCGACCCTTCAAATTGCTTCTATTTTTCATTTTCAATTCAAAATGGTGACCATCACGTGACCGAAATCAAAATTCTATTCGCGACATTTTTTAGGCCTTCCTACAAGGATTCAGAAAATATAACTCCCGAGTCTGTAAGTAAAATAGCAAAAAAGCCTTATTGATTTTTCACTTTTAAATATGGCGGCACTTCCGGTTCGATCGACAAACTCCATATTTTGTGTACAAATCAGTAATTACTTATCTAGTATCCAAAAAAAAAATCAGGTCATTCTGACCTATATTTCGATGATTTTTTTGAAAATTTTGATCCTTAATTTCGTCAAGGGGAGATAATTTAGAAAATTTCTAATTATATTTTTAAAGTCACATCGGTAGGATCTACTTAGATACTAAATTTCATGAAAATCGTACAACTATTAAAGAAGTTGTCAAATTGGTCTAATCTTCCGGTTCGAAATCACAGCGACGAATTTTCGAAATTCGAAAATGTGAAACTGCAGATGAAAATGGTTTTTTTAAAGGTATTCAAAGAAAAAAGAATTAGTAAAATCGGTCAAAAAATAACAAAGTTACGACTATGCATTGTCATTTTTTTCGTTCGTAAAATTCGGTGATTTCGGATTCGTAAAACGTTTCGAAAATATATTTAATCAAGGTTCGCACCCCATTTTTGGGGGGGTAGGTCAAAATTTCAGAAAGATCCTATGGATAGATTCTGAGAAATCCGATTTGCAGAAAACACACAAAAAAAAAAATAATAATAATAATAACTTTAACAGAAACAATAAGCTTTCATATGTAATATGAAAGCTTAATAATAACTTTAACAGAAACAATAAGCTTTCATATGTAATATGAAAGCTTAACTAGATCTGCTACTGTCCCATGCAGATATGAAAGCTTTCATATTCATGGTCACGTGTCATTGATTGTATCAAGTAACCTAAATAAAAGGATACGAAGAAAAAATTATTAAAATTGGTCAAAAACTCGCGAAGTTACAAGTCTAAATATAGTATGAAACATTGCACCCAGGCATAACAATAATCTGAAAACTAAAGGGAAATAACTGAAACTTGTATTACTGTAATGAGACGAATGAGAAAATGAAATGAAAATGGCGGGAAAAAAAAATTAAAAATGGCAGGTTGGACAGGCGACCTTACTCCTTGTCACGTACAACCGGGCATTCGAAAACACGCTAGTTTACTCAATGACAGGCGCGCGTGCTTACCATTCAGCCACTCAACCCCCCTTTGAAATCAGACACGTGCAATATGTCATATAGGAAGAATAAGAAGTCGCTCACAACAAAATGGTAAATTAATGAGTTTAGGTCAAAAGGTTGAGCTACTGTTTTAGAGTACTTAATAGTTTTAAAGAGACACGTTAAGGGTTGTTCATAGTTAAATGAAAGTTTAATTTTAAATAAGACCAATAAAATTAGGATTTAATAATGCCAGACTAATATTTCCAATATGTTTGGTTATAAGTAGGAAATCGTGACGACTTCTTAAGCATGTTTTAAACAAAGGATCATGTTTGTTTAAACAAGAATGGCACTCTGCAATAAAAAAAACTGGCCAAAGCAAGATTTCTATGCAGAAATTAAATAATTGCTAGAACCAGAAAAATATTTATCCACTATAATAAATAAGCAACATAGAGAAAATGAAATGAAATTGAATGGGGTTTAACGTCCGACTGTTCTGCTCCTAAAATGGGCTAATGAAGACGGGCATATGCCATAATGTGTGCAATGAGGGAAATTTTACCCGGGCAGCGGCGGTTACGGCCTACGAGGTTGGACAGGCAACCATACTCCTTGTCACGTACAACCAAAAAATCGAAACAACGGCAGTTGACTCAATGACAGACGTTATGATACAGAGCGCACGTGCTAACCATTCAGCCACGCAACCTCCCTAAAATCGGCAAATTGCTGACCTACAGCGAGAAACATTTCAACCGGGCCAAATTTTCTATTGTAACAGTTTAATTTGCACGGTACCTTTAGTTATCAACCGAATATTACAAAACTTTTAAAAATAAGCTCCCCCCTGACCAGCTTAAGCGTTCGCAATAAACGTTTGCCACTTAAAATCGGGAAATTGCTGACTTTAAAGTGAGAAACATTACAACCGGGCGAAATTTTCTGTTTTATGACTTTTACAGTACCTTTGATTACCAACCGATTATTTTCTGTTTTATCACTTTTACAGTACCTTTGATTACCAACCGATTATTACAAAACTTTGAAAATAAAAGAGAAAGAGAGAAATGCGGCCTAATGTCCATTCGACACAAACTAGGTCATTTCGGGACTAACATATGTTTTTTAATTTTATTTAAAAACTCCCCCTGCGCTTACAGGTCTTTAGCCGTTGGGAGGAAACCGAAGAACACGGAGAAAACCCACAAGGTTGGACATCATACTTCATGTCACGTGCAACCTGGAGATCGAAACGACGCCCGTTGACTCAATGACAGACGTTACGATACAGTGCGCACATGCTAACCATTCAGCCATTCAGCCTCCCTGAATTCAGAAAATTGCTGACTTATAGCAAGAAACATTTCAACCGGGCGAAATTTTCTGTTTTAACAGTTTAATGTGCACGGTACTTTAATTACCAACCGATTATTACAAAACTTTTGAAAATAAGCTCCAACTGACCAGCTTAATCGTATGCAATAAACGTTTTCGCCTGAATTGAAAGTTCTGCACGGAGAAAGTTCATCTCGATTTCCCGGCGTGGTTCCCCTTGTCAGTGAGGCAGAACGGAGGGCCTGACAAGCACAGCTGTCTAGTCATTCGGATGGGACGAAAAACCAAGGTCCCGTGTACACATTGGAGTGCACGTAAAATATCCCTAAGCAGTTGGAATTCGATACTGTTGAATAAGCTCTATACGATGACTAAATGTGTAGATTGTAGTCACCCACACTGCATGTTTCGCTTAACAATGAAAGGGTGCCGTTTTCAATGTTCGATCCTTTTGTTCTTCTACTCCTGATATGTTGGACTGTTGATCGATGGTTTCATATAAAAGACTACCAATAAGACTCTTTGTACAAGAAGTTCCCAAAAAATATTATGTTGACTTTACGAGAAAGACCTCTAAACATGCTCCAAATTGTAAAAATACGACTTTTTGGGTTTTCAATCTCTTTTTTTCGGCTATCCCTGATATTTAGAAAAAATAATACAATGATTTCACACAACAGGCTAGCTATTAGACTCTCTATTGACAAAAGTTTCACCGCCCTCCCTTCATTATAACCGAAGTTATCGTGCCCTAAAGAATCAACAAATTAGCTTGTTTATCTCTGCTTACCCTAAGCAGAAAATGCTCATCTTTGAACTCAATCATAACATTGACCTAGTGAACGTCTACACCAAGTTTGAACATTCTAGCTTAATTAGAAGGAGAGTAATTGTGTTCCAAAGTCCCGACCCTTCAAATTGCTTCTATTTTTCATTTTCAATTCAAAATGGTGACCATCACGTGACCGAAATCAAAATTCTATTCGCGACATTTTTTAGGCCTTCCTACAAGGATTCAGAAAATATAACTCCCGAGTCTGTAAGTAAAATAGCAAAAAAGCCTTATTGATTTTTCACTTTTAAATATGGCGGCACTTCCGGTTCGATCGACAAACTCCATATTTTGTGTACAAATCAGTAATTACTTATCTAGTATCCAAAAAAAAAATCAGGTCATTCTGACCTATATTTCGATGATTTTTTTGAAAATTTTGATCCTTAATTTCGTCAAGGGGAGATAATTTAGAAAATTTCTAATTATATTTTTGAAGTCACATCGGTAGGATCTACTTAGATACTAAATTTCATGAAAATCGTACAACTATTAAAGAAGTTGTCAAATTGGTCTAATCTTCCGGTTCGAAATCACAGCGACGAATTTTCGAAATTCGAAAATGTGAAACTGCAGATGAAAATGGTTTTTTTAAAGGTATTCAAAGAAAAAAGAATTAGTAAAATCGGTCAAAAAATAACAAAGTTACGACTATGCATTGTCATTTTTTTCGTTCGTAAAATTCGGTGATTTCGGATTCGTAAAACGTTTCGAAAATATATTTAATCAAGGTTCGCACCCCATTTTTGGGGGGGTAGGTCAAAATTTCAGAAAGATCCTATGGATAGATTCTGAGAAATCCGATTTGCAGAAAACACACAAAAAAAAAAAATAATAATAATAATAACTTTAACAGAAACAATAAGCTTTCATATGTAATATGAAAGCTTAACTAGATCTGCTACTGTCCCATGCAGATATGAAAGCTTTCATATTCATCGTCACGTGTCATTGATTGTATCAAGTAACCTAAATAAAAGGATACGAAGAAAAAATTATTAAAATTGGTCAAAAACTCGCGAAGTTACAAGTCTAAATATAGTATGAAACACTGCACCCAGGCATAACAATAATCTGAAAACTAAAGGGAAATAACTGAAACTTGTATTACTGTAATGAGACGGATGAGAAAATGAAATGAAAATGGCGGGAAAAAAAAATTAAAAATGGCAGGTTGGACAGGCGACCTTACTCCTTGTCACGTACAACCGGGCATTCGAAAACACGCTAGTTTACTCAATGACAGGCGCGCGTGCTTACCATTCAGCCACTCAACCCCCCTTTGAAATCAGACACGTGCAATATGTCATATAGGAAGAATAAGAAGTCGCTCACAACAAAATGGTAAATTAATGAGTTTAGGTCAAAAGGTTGAGCTACTGTTTTAGAGTACTTAATAGTTTTAAAGAGACACGTTAAGGGTTGTTCATAGTTAAATGAAAGTTTAATTTTAAATAAGACCAATAAAATTAGGATTTAATAATGCCAGACTAATATTTCCAATATGTTTGGTTATAAGTAGGAAATCGTGACGACTTCTTAAGCATGTTTTAAACAAAGGATCATGTTTGTTTAAACAAGAATGGCACTCTGCAATAAAAAAAACTGGCCAAAGCAAGATTTCTATGCAGAAATTAAATAATTGCTAGAACCAGAAAAATATTTATCCACTATAATAAATAAGCAACATAGAGAAAATGAAATGAAATTGAATGGGGTTTAACGTCCGACTGTTCTGCTCCTAAAATGGGCTAATGAAGACGGGCATATGCCATAATGTGTGCAATGAGGGAAATTTTACCCGGGCAGCGGCGGCTACGGCCTACGAGGTTGGACAGGCAACCATACTCCTTGTCACGTACAACCAAAAAATCGAAACAACGGCAGTTGACTCAATGACAGACGTTATGATACAGAGCGCACGTGCTAACCATTCAGCCACGCAACCTCCCTAAAATCGGCAAATTGCTGACCTACAGCGAGAAACATTTCAACCGGGCCAAATTTTCTATTGTAACAGTTTAATTTGCACGGTACCTTTAGTTATCAACCGAATATTACAAAACTTTTAAAAATAAGCTCCCCCCTGACCAGCTTAAGCGTTCGCAATAAACGTTTGCCACTTAAAATCGGGAAATTGCTGACTTTAAAGTGAGAAACATTACAACCGGGCGAAATTTTCTGTTTTATGACTTTTACAGTACCTTTGATTACCAACCGATTATTTTCTGTTTTATCACTTTTACAGTACCTTTGATTACCAACCGATTATTACAAAACTTTAAAAATAAAAGAGAAAGAGAGAAATGCGGCCTAATGTCCATTCGACACAAACTAGGTCATTTCGGGACTAACATATGTTTTTTAATTTTATTTAAAAACTCCCCCTGCGCTTACAGGTCTTTAGCCGTTGGGAGGAAACCGAAGAACACGGAGAAAACCCACAAGGTTGGACATCATACTTCATGTCACGTGCAACCTGGAGATCGAAACGACGCCCGTTGACTCAATGACAGACGTTACGATACAGTGCGCACATGCTAACCATTCAGCCATTCAGCCTCCCTGAATTCAGAAAATTGCTGACTTATAGCAAGAAACATTTCAACCGGGCGAAATTTTCTGTTTTAACAGTTTAATGTGCACGGTACTTTAATTACCAACCGATTATTACAAAACTTTTGAAAATAAGCTCCAACTGACCAGCTTAATCGTATGCAATAAACGTTTTCGCCTGAATTGAAAGTTCTGCACGGAGAAAGTTCATCTCGATTTCCCGGCGTGGTTCCCCTTGTCAGTGAGGCAGAACGGAGGGCCTGACAAGCACAGCTGTCTAGTCATTCGGATGGGACGAAAAACCAAGGTTCCGTGTACACATTGGAGTGCACGTAAAATATCCCTAAGCAGTTGGAATTCGATACTGTTGAATAAGCTCTATACGATGACTAAATGTGTAGATTGTAGTCACCCACACTGCATGTTTCGCTTAACAATGAAAGGGTGCCGTTTTCAATGTTCGATCCTTTTGTTCTTCTACTCCTGATATGTTGGACTGTTGATCGATGGTTTCATATAAAAGACTACCAATAAGACTCTTTGTACAAGAAGTTCCCAAAAAATATTATGTTGACTTTACGAGAAAGACCTCTAAACATGCTCCAAATTGTAAAAATACGACTTTTTGGGTTTTCAATCTCTTTTTTTCGGCTATCCCTGATATTTAGAAAAAATAATACAATGATTTCACACAACAGGCTAGCTATTAGACTCTCTATTGACAAAAGTTTCACCGCCCTCCCTTCATTATAACCGAAGTTATCGTGCCCTAAAGAATCAACAAATTAGCTTGTTTATCTCTGCTTACCCTAAGCAGAAAATGCTCATCTTTGAACTCAATCATAACATTGACCTAGTGAACGTCTACACCAAGTTTGAACATTCTAGCTTAATTAGAAGGAGAGTAATTGTGTTCCAAAGTCCCGACCCTTCAAATTGCTTCTATTTTTCATTTTCAATTCAAAATGGTGACCATCACGTGACCGAAATCAAAATTCTATTCGCGACATTTTTTAGGCCTTCCTACAAGGATTCAGAAAATATAACTCCCGAGTCTGTAAGTAAAATAGCAAAAAAGCCTTATTGATTTTTCACTTTTAAATATGGCGGCACTTCCGGTTCGATCGACAAACTCCATATTTTGTGTACAAATCAGTAATTACTTATCTAGTATCCAAAAAAAAAATCAGGTCATTCTGACCTATATTTCGATGATTTTTTTGAAAATTTTGATCCTTAATTTCGTCAAGGGGAGATAATTTAGAAAATTTCTAATTATATTTTTGAAGTCACATCGGTAGGATCTACTTAGATACTAAATTTCATGAAAATCGTACAACTATTAAAGAAGTTGTCAAATTGGTCTAATCTTCCGGTTCGAAATCACAGCGACGAATTTTCGAAATTCGAAAATGTGAAACTGCAGATGAAAATGGTTTTTTTAAAGGTATTCAAAGAAAAAAGAATTAGTAAAATCGGTCAAAAAATAACAAAGTTACGACTATGCATTGTCATTTTTTTCGTTCGTAAAATTCGGTGATTTCGGATTCGTAAAACGTTTCGAAAATATATTTAATCAAGGTTCGCACCCCATTTTTGGGGGGGTAGGTCAAAATTTCAGAAAGATCCTATGGATAGATTCTGAGAAATCCGATTTGCAGAAAACACACAAAAAAAAAAATAACTAGATCTGCTACTGTCCCATGCAGATATGAAAGCTTTCATATTCATGGTCACGTGTCATTGATTGTATCAAGTATCCTAAATAAAAGGATAAGAAGAAAAAATTATCAAAATTGGTCAAAAACTCGCGAAGTTACAAATCTAAATACAGTATGAAACATTGCACCCAGTCATAACAATAATCTGAAATCAGCCGTGGGAGGAAACCGAAGGACACGGAGAAAACCCACGAGGTTGGACACCATACTCCATGTCACGTGCAACCTGGAAATCGAAACGATGCCGGTTGACTCAATGACAGACGTTACGATACAGCGCGCACATGCTAACCATACAGCCATTCAGGCTCCCTAAAATCGATAAATTGCTGACTTATAGCAAGAAACATTTCAACCGGGCATTTCAATCGAAACAACGCCAGTTGACTCAATGACAGACGTTACGATACAGTGCGCAGGTGCTAACCATTTAGCCACGCAACCTCCCTAAATTTGGCAAATTGCTGACCTACAAGGAGAAACATTTCAACCGGGCGGAATTTTCTATTTTAACAGTTTAATTTGCACGGTACCTTTAATTATCAACCGAATATTACAAAACTTTTAAAAATAAGCCCCCCCCCCCTGACCAGCTTAATTGTTCGCAATAAACGTTTGCCCCCTAAAATGAGCAAATTGGTGACTTTAATGTGAGAAACATTACTACCGGGCGAAATTTTCTGTTTTATCACTTTTACAGTACAGTACAACCGATTATTACAAAACTTTAAAAATAAAAGAGAAAGAGATAAATGCGGCTTAACCTCCATTCGACACAAACTAACATATAGATGGGACGAAAAACCAAGGTCCGGTGTACACATTGGAGTGCACGTAAAATATCCCTAAGCAGTTGGAATTCGATACTGTTGAATAAGCTCTATACGATGACTATGCAAACCATTATTAATCGATGAAGGTGTTAAAATGTACACAATATAAACAGTATTAATCTAAATCAATAACATAAATGATTAAAAATATTTTTTTTAGATAGTTTTAAAATAGAAAACAAATAATTATATCAAATCAAACCTATTCAATTTCAATTAATATGAGGACTGGCTGCAAAGTTCTAAGCCTATGTGTGCAAGACCTATATATTGTTGATGTTTCCTTTTATTTTTCTATATAGTTTCCATCAAAGCTCAATTTTTTCATCAGTTATTTACGGTGATTTTGGATTCGCAAAACGTTTTGAAAATATATTGATTCCAAGGCCACCACCCATTTTTGAAAGGAGGCTAACCAGAAAAGTAAAATAGATCACAAAATCACGAAGTAACACAGCTGTCAAGGTCAATTTTTTCATCAGTTGTTTTCGGTGATTTTGGATTCGCAAAACGTTTTGAAAATATATTGATTCCAAGGCCACCACCCATTTTTGAAAGGAGGCTAACCAGAAATGTATTGATTTCCCAGATTTGAGACAAAATCGCGAAACTGCGATCCATTTGATTATTTTCAAGCTGTTAATCGGAGTTATTCACGCGAAAACAACTTTGTCGGCACGGAAAACATCAAAGGCGAAATTTGAAATTTTGAAATTTGCAAATACCAAAAATTCGACAATGAGCTAGGCTATCCCCAAATGTATTAATTTCAAAGATAAGAAACGAATTCAACAAACTACGGTCTGTTCTGATAATTTACATGCCCGTTAATGTCCATTTTTCACTATTTCTGATATTCAATTCAATATGGTGACTATCCATTGACTTAAATCAAAATTCTACTGCCAACATTTTATAGCCATCCCTTCAAGGATTCAGAAAATATAACCCCCGTGTCTGTATGTAAAATAGCAAAATGGCGTTTGAGGTTTTTACATTTCAAGATGGTGGCACTTCCGGATTGAGCTACAAACTCCATTTTTTGTGTACTAATCAGTGGTCTCGTAGCTAGTACCTAAAAAAAAAATTCAAGATGATTTGACCTATATTTCGTCGATTTTTTTGAAAATTTCGATCCTCAATTTCTCCAAGGGGAGATAATTTAGAAAATTTCCAAAGTATTTTTTCAAGTCGCATCATTAAGGTTTACTTACATATTAAATTTCATGAAAATCGTAAAACTACTAAAGAAGTTGTCGAGTTGGTCTAAACTTCCGGTTCGAAATCACAGCGACGAATTTTCGAAATTCGAAAATCCGAAATTGCAGATTTGAAGTAAATGTCTCAAAGTACTCATAGAAAAAAGAATTAATTAAATAGGTCAAATAGTCACAAAGTTACAGCATTGTAGGTCAAAAGCATTCGTTCGTAAAATTCGGTGATTTTGGATTCGAAAAACGTTTTGAAAATATATTTAATCAAGGTTCGCACCCCATTTTTGGGGGGGTAGGTCAAAGTTTTAGAAAGATCCTATGGTTAGATTCTAAAAAATATCCCTAAGCAGTTGGAATTCGATACTGTTGAATAAGCTGTATACGATGACTAAATGTGTAGATTGTAGTCACCCACACTGCATGTGTCGCTTAACAATGAAAGGATGCCGTTTTCAATGTTCGATCCTTTTGTTCTTCTACTCCTGATATGTTGGATTGTTGATCGATGGTTTTATATGAAAGACTACCAATAAGACTCTTTGTAGAAGAAGTTCCCAAAAAATATTAAGTTGACTTTACGAGAAAGACCTCTAAACATGCTCCAAATTGTAAAAATACGACTTTTTGGATTTTCAATCTCTTTTTTTCGCCTATCCCTGATATTTAAAATAAATGATACAATGATTACACACAACAGGCTAGCTATTGGACTCTCTATTGACAAAAGTTTCACAGCCCTCCCTTCATTATAACCGAAGTTATCGTGCCCTAAAGAATCAACAAATCAGCATGCCCATCTCTGCTTACCCTTGGCAGAAAATGCTCATCTTTGGACTCAATCATGACATTGTCCTAGTGAACGTCTACACCAAGTTTGAACATTCTAGCTCAATTAGAAGGAGAGTTATTGTGTTTCAAAGTCTCGGCCCTTCAAATTGCTACTACTTTTCATTTTCAATTCAAAATGGTGACCATCACGTTACCGAAATCAAAATTCTGCTCCCTATGATTTTTGGGCCATCCTTCAAGGATTCAGAAAATATAACTCCCGTGTCTGTAAGTAAAATAGCAAAAAAGCCTTAGGGATTTTTCATGTTTCAAGATGGTGGCACTTCCGGTTCGATCGACAAACTCCATATTTTGTGTAGGAATCAGTAATTACTTGTCGAGTATCGAAAAATTTTTTTAGGTTATTCTGACCTATATTTCGACGATTTTTTTGAAAACTTTGATCCTTAATTTCACCAAGGGGAGATAATTTAGAAAATTTCTAATTATATTTTTGAAGTCACATCGGTAAGATCTACTTGTATACTAAATTTCATGAAAATCGTACAACTATTAAAGAAGTTGTCAAATTGGTCTAAACTTCCGGTTCGAAATCACAGCGACGAATTTTCGAAATACGAAAATGTGAAACTGCAGATGAAAACGATTTTTTTCAAGGTATTCAAAGAAAAAAGAATTAGTAAAATCGGTCAAAAAATAACAAAGGTACGACTATGCATTGTCAGTTTTTTCGTTCGTAAAATTCGGTGATTTCGGATTCGTAAAACGTTTTGAAAATACATTTAATCAAGGTTCGCACCCCATTTTTGGGGGGGTAGGTCAAAATTTCAGAAAGATCCTATGGATAGATTCTGAGAAATCCGATTTGCAGAAAACACACAAAAAAAAAAATAATAATAATAATAACTTTAACAGAAACAATAAGCTTTCATATGTAATACATATGAAAGCTTAATAATAACTAGATCTGCTACTGTCCCATGCAGATATGAAAGCTTTCATATTCATCGTCACGTGTCATTGATTGTATCAAGTAACCTAAATAAAAGGATACGAAGAAAAAATTATTAAAATTGGTCAAAAACTCGCGAAGTTACAAGTCTAAATATAGTATGAAACATTGCACCCAGGCATAACAATAATCTGAAAACTAAAGGGAAATAACTGAAACTTGTATTACTGTAATGAGACGGATGAGAAAATGAAATGAAAATGGCGGGAAAAAAAAATTAAAAATGGCAGGTTGGACAGGCGACCTTACTCCTTGTCACGTACAACCGGGCATTCGAAAACACGCTAGTTTACTCAATGACAGGCGCGCGTGCTTACCATTCAGCCACTCAACCCCCCTTTGAAATCAGACACGTGCAATATGTCATATAGGAAGAATAAGAAGTCGCTCACAACAAAATGGTAAATTAATGAGTTTAGGTCAAAAGGTTGAGCTACTGTTTTAGAGTACTTAATAGTTTTAAAGAGACACGTTAAGGGTTGTTCATAGTTAAATGAAAGTTTAATTTTAAATAAGACCAATAAAATTAGGATTTAATAATGCCAGACTAATATTTCCAATATGTTTGGTTATAAGTAGGAAATCGTGACGACTTCTTAAGCATGTTTTAAACAAAGGATCATGTTTGTTTAAACAAGAATGGCACTCTGCAATAAAAAAAACTGGCCAAAGCAAGATTTCTATGCAGAAATTAAATAATTGCTAGAACCAGAAAAATATTTATCCACTATAATAAATAAGCAACATAGAGAAAATGAAATGAAATTGAATGGGGTTTAACGTCCGACTGTTCTGCTCCTAAAATGGGCTAATGAAGACGGGCATATGCCATAATGTGTGCAATGAGGGAAATTTTACCCGGGCAGCGGCGGTTACGGCCTACGAGGTTGGACAGGCAACCATACTCCTTGTCACGTACAACCAAAAAATCGAAACAACGGCAGTTGACTCAATGACAGACGTTATGATACAGAGCGCACGTGCTAACCATTCAGCCACGCAACCTCCCTAAAATCGGCAAATTGCTGACCTACAGCGAGAAACATTTCAACCGGGCCAAATTTTCTATTGTAACAGTTTAATTTGCACGGTACCTTTAGTTATCAACCGAATATTACAAAACTTTTAAAAATAAGCTCCCCCCTGACCAGCTTAAGCGTTCGCAATAAACGTTTGCCACTTAAAATCGGGAAATTGCTGACTTTAAAGTGAGAAACATTACAACCGGGCGAAATTTTCTGTTTTATGACTTTTACAGTACCTTTGATTACCAACCGATTATTTTCTGTTTTATCACTTTTACAGTACCTTTGATTACCAACCGATTATTACAAAACTTTAAAAATAAAAGAGAAAGAGAGAAATGCGGCCTAATGTCCATTCGACACAAACTAGGTCATTTCGGGACTAACATATGTTTTTTAATTTTATTTAAAAACTCCCCCTGCGCTTACAGGTCTTTAGCCGTTGGGAGGAAACCGAAGAACACGGAGAAAACCCACAAGGTTGGACATCATACTTCATGTCACGTGCAACCTGGAGATCGAAACGACGCCCGTTGACTCAATGACAGACGTTACGATACAGTGCGCACATGCTAACCATTCAGCCATTCAGCCTCCCTGAATTCAGAAAATTGCTGACTTATAGCAAGAAACATTTCAACCGGGCGAAATTTTCTGTTTTAACAGTTTAATGTGCACGGTACTTTAATTACCAACCGATTATTACAAAACTTTTGAAAATAAGCTCCAACTGACCAGCTTAATCGTATGCAATAAACGTTTTCGCCTGAATTGAAAGTTCTGCACGGAGAAAGTTCATCTCGATTTCCCGGCATGGTTCCCCTTGTCAGTGAGGCAGAACGGAGGGCCTGACAAGCACAGCTGTCTAGTCATTCGGATGGGACGAAAAACCAAGGTCCCGTGTACACATTGGAGTGCACGTAAAATATCCCTAAGCAGTTGGAATTCGATACTGTTGAATAAGCTCTATACGATGACTAAATGTGTAGATTGTAGTCACCCACACTGTATGTTTCGCTTAACAATGAAAGGGTGCCGTTTTCAATGTTCGATCCTTTTGTTCTTCTACTCCTGATATGTTGGACTGTTGATCGATGGTTTCATATAAAAGACTACCAATAAGACTCTTTGTACAAGAAGTTCCCAAAAAATATTATGTTGACTTTACGAGAAAGACCTCTAAACATGCTCCAAATTGTAAAAATACGACTTTTTGGGTTTTCAATCTCTTTTTTTCGGCTATCCCTGATATTTAGAAAAAATAATACAATGATTTCACACAACAGGCTAGCTATTAGACTCTCTATTGACAAAAGTTTCACCGCCCTCCCTTCATTATAACCGAAGTTATCGTGCCCTAAAGAATCAACAAATTAGCTTGTTTATCTCTGCTTACCCTAAGCAGAAAATGCTCATCTTTGAACTCAATCATAACATTGACCTAGTGAACGTCTACACCAAGTTTGAACATTCTAGCTTAATTAGAAGGAGAGTAATTGTGTTCCAAAGTCCCGACCCTTCAAATTGCTTCTATTTTTCATTTTCAATTCAAAATGGTGACCATCACGTGACCGAAATCAAAATTCTATTCGCGACATTTTTTAGGCCTTCCTACAAGGATTCAGAAAATATAACTCCCGAGTCTGTAAGTAAAATAGCAAAAAAGCCTTATTGATTTTTCACTTTTAAATATGGCGGCACTTCCGGTTCGATCGACAAACTCCATATTTTGTGTACAAATCAGTAATTACTTATCTAGTATCCAAAAAAAAAATCAGGTCATTCTGACCTATATTTCGATGATTTTTTTGAAAATTTTGATCCTTAATTTCGTCAAGGGGAGATAATTTAGAAAATTTCTAATTATATTTTTGAAGTCACATCGGTAGGATCTACTTAGATACTAAATTTCATGAAAATCGTACAACTATTAAAGAAGTTGTCAAATTGGTCTAATCTTCCGGTTCGAAATCACAGCGACGAATTTTCAAAATTCGAAAATGTGAAACTGCAGATGAAAATGGTTTTTTTAAAGGTATTCAAAGAAAAAAGAATTAGTAAAATCGGTCAAAAAATAACAAAGTTACGACTATGCATTGTCATTTTTTTCGTTCGTAAAATTCGGTGATTTCGGATTCGTAAAACGTTTCGAAAATATATTTAATCAAGGTTCGCACCCCATTTTTGGGGGGGTAGGTCAAAATTTCAGAAAGATCCTATGGATAGATTCTGAGAAATCCGATTTGCAGAAAACACACAAAAAAAAAAATAATAATAATAATAACTTTAACAGAAACAATAAGCTTTCATATGTAATATGAAAGCTTAATAACTTTAACAGAAACAATAAGCTTTCATATGTAATATGAAAGCTTAATAATAACTTTAACAGAAACAATAAGCTTTCATATGTAATATGAAAGCTTTCATATGTAATATGAAAGCTTAATAACTTTAACAGAAACAATAAGCTTTCATATGTAATATGAAAGCTTAATAATCTTAACAGAAACAATAAGCTTTCATATGAAATATGAAAGCTTAATAATCTTAACAGAAACAATAAGCTTTCATATGTAATATGAAAGCTTAATAAGAATAATAATTTTAACAAAAACAATAGTGTATGGGTGTTTAATCTGTAATCAACGGTACAAATTAAGTCAGAAGGGTCGAAACCAAAAGTACGCCAAAGATGGTTAATTGTCAGTAGCGCGTGTGTCCTCCACTGGCTATTACGCACGCTGTGCAGCACAATTAACCATCTTTGTCGTACTTTTAGTTTTGACCCCTCTGACTTTGTACCGTTGATTATAGATTAAACAGGGGGTTGGGGGGAGGGGGTCTAGAGTGCCGCGCTTCGATCTCTAGCTGGCCGGTCACCTGTGGCTTGCGGCTGTGGTTTCGAGCCCTGGTGTGAGCGTATGTGGCATGGAGATAGGGGCGCCTTCTCAACCTCGTGGGTTTCCCCCGGGCACTCCGGTTTCCTCCCACTGCTAAAGACCCCCACGCGCAAGCGAATTATTGAAATAAAATTAAACCATATGTTAGTCCCGAAATGACCTAGTTTGTATTGAGTGGACGTTAAACCCCATTTCTCTCTCTCTATAGATTAAACATCCATAAGTGTACAACTGTGTTGTTAATTGATGTGTTCCCATTTGAATATTGTTCACAATAAGAAGCAAAATAAATAAGATATGTTTACAGGATCATTTTGTTATACGAAAAACTAAGTGATGCGTTTTCTGTGGCGCTCAGTATATATCAATAGTTGTCTGCTTTCATCGAAAGGCGGGGGACAAAAATAATACAGAATACTCACCAAGTCACACAATTTCTGAATGTCTGCGTCCTCAGTTTTAAGTTCAGACCATCCACCAGTCAAAGGATTAGTTGCCATTCTGTTCGGTAGGTGTTTAGAGCATTAAAAACTACTTGAACAGTTGGAAAACTGGTTTGGTTTATGGTTATAATACGTTTGTCGTGGGGTTTTATTAGTATGGTGTAGTCATGTGACAAGGATACAAGTCATGTGATGTATCTAATTTGCTCAAAAGGTTTAAACCAATAGAAAAGTGTGATTGATGTCATTGGAACATGCACAGTAGAAATATTCAAGACATGTATATTTATCGTGACACACCCCTAAAAAATGATGATGTGCAATACCGTTATCAAGTGCGCCCCCATCCATTATCAAATTCCAACCTCGATCCCGGAGATACATTTACCCTTTGTCATTTATCTCTGATTAAACATGCATTATGCAAGAGCAAAATCTGCTTATTACAAGTCTTTCTTTGGGCCTGTAATGTT
Organism: Patella caerulea; assembly: GCA_036850965.1. Lineage (NCBI taxonomy): Eukaryota > Metazoa > Mollusca > Gastropoda > Patellidae > Patella > Patella caerulea. The sequence continues at coordinate 29,724,376 of JAZGQO010000015.1, read as the reverse complement.
ATCTACAATATCAATTAGACATCAATTAACTTATCCAAACCATAATAAACTCTCGATGTCAAGGCTATAGCCTTCGATGTCGGCTGGATTAGATTCCTATCGGCCATTGATAATGAAATCAAAAAAGTGGCTAATCGAGACTATGCTGTTTATATTAATGAATTAAGTAATGATGACCGAGGCTATCGGAAAATTTCACCCGCTTCGTTCTCGGCTCATATTGGATCAATTTGACTGAAATTTTCAGAAACTTACCTTTTCACTATCAAGTTTTTAACTATTATAGTGAGAACTGCCATCTCTTTATCTTATCTCCCATAATGTATCTTAAAGTTCGCAGGAAAATAGTCAATGTGAAACTGATTCCTTAGCTCCCCCTCCCCCCACCCGAGTGGCTACTATTTGGCAGGATTTGCCACAGTGAAATACTGTCGTTTTAACAAGGGGAACGTTAGATCGGAGACAGTCCTAGGCAAAGCCGTATATAAATAAAGTTGCGACAACTGGGAAGCCAGAAATTTCATATGACGTCATGAAAATATGACGTTATGTGTAAAAAGACGCCATCTTGGGTCCCAAGTACCTACGCACTATCTATTTATAATATGCCCTATTTTATTGTTGTGTCGCAATTGGCTGCCCAGACATACAGGGTGTGGATAGATATGCCATAGATTTCTGCGGAAATTTTTTTATTGGAGATCAAACATATTTTTAAAACGAAAAGTATAGCCGAACATACTATCATTATTATTATACAACACAAAGAGTATGTTATATAACCTAATTCATAAGAAAATGAAATAGAAGATCACCAGACGCCTACATGAAATAAGATATTTTTTATGATATGATTCAACTATGACGCCAAAAAAACAAAAAAAAACTATGTAAATGGTATGGAACAAGACGGTATTGTATATCTTATTATGTTGAGCTGAATAAATTATGATTTTTTCCACTATTTAATTTGTTTATTTTTTGCAATGTTTATTTTCTGTCTTGTCCGCCGGTTTATCTTTAAGATTTTGGTTTTGCGTGTAGCGCGATCCTCTTGTACTTACTATTGTCTCGGTGTCGTGGTTTAGAGACTACCTGAACTACAGTTTAGATGCCCACGACCCCCTGTGTAGCTGTGTTTGATGAATTTAAAAAGAAATTATTTATCCTCCCACCACTGAAAGACACTGATTGCGAGATATCGCTCTCCGAAAATCTCCGGAGAACGTGATGCCGTATTGAATTATGTTAATTACGTCATTTTTTCCTTGGCCGAATTCGGCCGATTTTGAGTATGAATTTGTTTGACATTTTTATCAATGAACCAAACAGCATTGGTTTCTTTTCCAATTTGTTTATTATAAATTGTAGCCCGTAAAACGTAACCGCGAGAAAAAGATAAAACGTTTTGTTTAGTAAAGCTATATGACGCCTGTAAATGAGTTGTCGAAACTTTCCCTATACAGGGCTTTGGTCCTAGGCATTTGATGACGTCACATGTGGATTGTGGGTTAGGGTAATTGTTGGGCTTGGGTTAGGGCTAGCCCTGGTTACATCTTGAGACTTTGACGAAATCTACGGGTCCTAGCCCTTACCTTAACCCACAATCTTTATATGACGTCATATGTGATAGAATGCGTAGGACCGTCTTCGATCTAACGTTCTCCTGTCATTTATAAATGACAGGCGCGTGTTGCCAGAGATAAACGTGGGGTAAATTTATCCCAGAAATCGAGATTGAGCCAATTCCTGTTTACACCACTGTTGTTACTTTAACTCTCTTGGGGGCAAGAAATCAAATGGAAAGGGGTTTAGCGTTCTACTGTTCTGCTCCGAACTGGGCTAGTGAGGACGGGCATACGCCATACAGTGTGCTACGGGGGAAAGTTTGCCCGGACGGTGGCACTATTGTCCACTCTTATATCGAATTCCAGCTTTACGTGCAAACCAATAAGTACACAGGACCCCGATTGTTCGTCACATGCGAACGACTAGACAGCTGTTATTGTTAGGCCCTGCATCACTTACAAGGAGGAACCCCACGCCGGTATCCTACACCTGATGTCCAGGCTAGCGATTCGACGTCTATCCACTTGGCCACGAAATGAGCCGGATTGATTGTCAACAGCAAAGAGTTATCGTTTATTGCATATTACTTTAATAGTTAACCATAGTGGTTATCATCTTAGATCTGTTGATTGATATTATTCGTCGATAATTCATGCAAAATCAAAACCAGGCTATCAAATATGAATAAAAGCACATTAAAGCACGAGACAGGTATGATCTATAGGGTTCGGTTGCCTGCCAAACTTCGTTGGGTTTATCTGGGTATTCCGATTTCAGTTCGTATTGCTTGGAGAACACTGCCCTGTTGTTAAAAAATGAATAATTTGAAAATTACATTCAAATTACTCTATTGCAAGCAAAGATATTAGCCTTTGAAGGTTTGACATACGTGTGCGATAATTTCAACCACCGTACTGGTTGATCGAAGCTAAGTCCCGGTCTTCCATATTTGATTAAATCAAAGTATCGCTGAACCGTTTTAATCTATTTAATATCTGAGGAGACATCTGATGCAATCAGAGTTAAGGCCTGCATTGGCCGAGAAAGTTCATCTCGATTTTCCGGCGTGAGTTCATTTCAATTTTCCGGCGTGATTTCCCCTTGTCAGTGATGCAGAAGGAGGGCCTGTCATGGACAGTTGCCTAGTCGTTCGGATGGGACGAAAAACCGAGGTCCCGTGTACACATTGGAGTGCACGTAAAAGATCCCTTGGCAGTTGGAATTCGATAAAAGAGTAGGCCGTAGCGCCGCTGCCCGGGAAAAAATTCCCTCATAGCACACTGCATGGCGTATGCCCGTCTTCCATTAGCCCAGGTTAGGTGCAAAAGAGTCGGACGTTAAACCCCATTTCATGTCATTTTTGTCCTAATAATCGCCGTTACAAGTAAATGCGCCAAGTACGCGAGTTCTGCCAATTTCAACCCTTTCTCTAGGATAATTGTTCGTGCTCATAACGGCGATACACGCGGAGATTTGCCGATTACGCATGCGCATAGACGATTTGACCATGCGTGTCCTTTGTATTCGCACTCTGGAGGTTAAGGAAAAACATTCGTTCGAATTATTACCAAATCTTCGCTTTACACCATCAATCGAGCACCGAGAAGATTAATGTGTGAGGTGCTGACTGACTAACTAAGAGGTCTCAAGATTTTTCCGCTGTGGGTTCCACTCACCCTTTGTGGACGACAAACCGCGGATTCTAATTATTTATCACCCAATAACACATTTGACAGTAGATATCGCTTGTGTGATAAATTACATAATTCACTGCGAGGGGAATAAAAGGTGTGTTCCCACTTAGCCGGCAGACTGTTAATCCTTTGATTGATCTTAAAACTATAGTCTGTTTAAAAGTAGTCACTCAAGAACTGTTCACTAGTGTTCAGCGTTAATGAGCTCTTAATCCCTCTTAATAAAATTTAATGTGTGGAACCATTTTGATACAACAGGGCCCCGTACTACCAACCACGTAGAAGGTTGGCATTCTAAGTTGAATAAAATGACAGCATGCCATCCTAATATTTACAAGTTCAGAAACTTAATAAAACAAGAACAATCCTATGTCGAAATCACCATTTCACAGATATTATTTGGTGGTACCAAAAGGCCTCGAGTTAAGAAATATCGACAACTTGATACAAGAATTAAACATTTGAAAACACAGTTTTTAAATGGCTCTTTAAGTGTAAATCGGTATGGAACAAATATTTTTATATGTGTAAATCATTTACTGTTATTTAATAAATATTAAATTTGTTAAAATCAATATATTTTTATATGTGTAAGCTATTTAATTTTATTTAATAAAAGTTAAATTTGTTAAAATCAATACAGTTTTAGTCTTAAAAAAGATATGGACTATAGTTTATAACACCATTGTTCTAGGATTAACTCTGGATTAGCGGCAAAATTTGACATCAAAGCCTGCCGGCTAAGTGGGAACACCCCGAATAAAAAAGGATCTACTTTATTTTATTTTAAAGAAACGTAAATAAAAAGTAACTTCTTTTTTGTTAAGAAGAAACTGTTCTGAATTAATTGACCTTGAAGGAAATACTGGATCAATGTATAGAACTTTGTGATAGGTAAACTGCAGTCCAAAAAAGATGTATCACTACGCTGTGATGTAATCAGATTCAGTAAAAGTGAAATCTACACGAAAGGATTATAATTATTTATTTGTACATGTAAATACCCATTTTTGGGCCTAAGTTTGGCTGAAGTGGAAGTCAGTTGTATTGGTAATAATGGTTCGTGTTAACATCATTTTTAAGTTTCAACTAAACCCAAAAGTCGGTTTTGCCTTTATACCAAAAGACAAAATATGACTCGGATCGTTCATCCCTTGGACTCTTCAAATCTAGATCCTGGTTTAAATGGTGACGTGTGGGCGTTTCAGATTTATTATGTAATTAAAATCTGATAAGAATATCCGGGTTAAATCTCATATCATATAAGCATGGCATATCATATGTATCTTTTAAATGCTTGCTTTCTACTTCAACATAATACTTCTACAAAGCTGTCTTTTCCTGTCCATGCCCGCCTACTGAAAAAAAAATCGCCTGTGTAATCGGCAAATCTCCGCGTGTATCGCCGCTATGACCACGAACAATTATCCTAGAGAAAAGGTTGAAATTGGCAGAACTCGCGTACTTGGCGCATTTACATGTAACGGCGATTATTCGGACAACATTGGGATCCATGTTAGATCATCAGTGCACGGGTTAAAAAGCACGTTGTCGTTAACACGTGGACATAACAGTTTAAATTCGACAAAGAGTGGGCGGCAATACTGCTGACTGAGTAATACCTCCCTCATGTCACACAGTACCCGAGTTGCAGAAAAGCATTAATTTTCATTCTTGCTAGCGGTCAAAGATAAAATGTCGCCTAATTCTACAAGACTCTTAATCTATACTTCACACATGCATTATGCTAAAGTGCTAAATCTGCCTATTGCAGGTCTTTCTTTAGGCCTGAAATGTTTTCTATAGTATTAATTAGACATTAATTAACTGATCCAGGCCTTAACTCTCGATTGCATCAGATGTCTCCTCCGATATTAAATAGATTAAAATAGGTTGCCAGGCAACGAAACATACGCCCACACAGCAGCCAAATCGTCCGGGCAGTCAACAAGAGTTGTCGCATATTAAGGAATTATCAGAAAATCATTAGAATTTGTTTGGTTTTCATAATCAAACGTTTTTTTTTTTAAAATCAGATAATAATTGTGACCTCCAGAGGCACAACAAGCTAAAAAGGGTGATTTTTCGTACAATCAGGGAACATAATTCAGGAAGTAATGACCCGATGGGCGCAAATATCGAAAGGAACCAAGATCTTTGGGTTATAAACATACATGTCAAGTTTCATCAAAATCGATTCAAAATTGTGACCTATAGGGTCCACAACCTTGATATAACATATTTTCACACTATTCGTGTACAAATGGCGGCCATTTTGTCCGTAAATTCTATTCGGATTTTCACGTAATTCAAACTCTCTCTTCATTACCATGTAACGGTGATATAGTCAAACGTTTTTTTAAATCCGATAATAATTTTTGACCTCCAAATCGATTTTTCGGAAAATCAGGGGACATAATTCAGGAAGTTATGATCCAATGGGCGCAAATATCGAAAGGAACCAAGATCTTTGGGTATAAAACATACATGTCAAGTTTCATCAAAATCGGTTCAAAATTGTGACCTCTATAAGGTCCACAACCTTTATATAACATATTTTCACACTATTCGCGTACAAACGGCGGCCATTTTGTCCGTCAATTTTGGTCCGATTTTCAAAAAATTTAAACTCAACCTTCATAACCATGAAATGGTGATACAATCAAACGTTTTTTTAAATCGGATAACAATTTTGACCTCCAGAGGGACCACAAGCTAAAAGGGCAATTTTTTGGACAATCAGGGGCCATAATTCAGGAAGTTACGATCCGATGGGCGCAAATATCGAAAGGAACCAAGATCTTTGGGTTATAAACATACATGTCAAGTTTCATCAAAATTGGTTCAAAATTGTGACCTCTATAAGGTCCACAACCTTGATATAACATATTTTCACACTATTCGCGTACAAACGGCGGCCATTTTGTCCGTCAATTTTGGTCCGATTTTCACGAAATTCGAATTCAACCTTCATAACCATGTAACGGTGATATAATCAAACGTTTTTTTAAATCGGATAACAATTTTGACCTGCAGAGGGACCACAAGCTAAAAAGGGCAATTTTTCGGACGATCAGGGGCCATAATTCAGGAAGTTACGATCCGATGAGCGCAAATATCGAAAGGAACCAAGATCTGTCGGTTATAAACATACATGTCACGTTTCATCCAAATCGGTTCAAAATTGTGACCTCTATAAGGTCCACAACCTTGATATAACATATTTTCACACTATTCGCGTACAAATGGCGGCCATTTTGTCCGTCAATTTTGGTCCGATTTTCACGAAATTCGAACTTAACCTTCATAACCATGGAACGGTGATATAATCAAACGGCTTTTTAAATCGGATAACAATTTTGACCTCCAGAGGGACCACAAGCTAAAAAGGGCGATTTTTCGGACAATCAGGGGCCATCATTCAGGAAGTTACGATCCAATTGGCGCAAATATCGAAAGGAACCAAGATCTTTGGTTTATAAACATGCATTTCAAGTTTCATCCAAATCGGTTCAAAATTGTGACCTCTACACTGTTCACAAGCTAAAAAACGTGATTTTTCGTACAATCAGGGGCCATAACCCATGAAGTTACCGTCCGATACATGCCAATATCGAAAGGAACCGAGATCTTAGGGTGATAAACCTATATTTTAAGTTTCATTGAAATCGGATAAAAATTGTGACCTGTAGACTGTTCACAAACAATTGTGGACGGACGGACGTCCGGACGAACAGGGGCGACGACAATATACGTCCACATGAAAATGTGGGCGTATAAAAACGGTTCATTGATACTTAGCTTCGATCAACCAGTACGGTGGTTGAAATTATCGCACACGTATGTCAAACCTTCAAAGGCTAATATCTTCGCTTGCAATAGAGTAATTTGAATGTAATTTTCAAATTATTCATTTTTTAACAGCAGGGCAGAGTTCTCCAGGCAATACGAACTGAAATCGGAATACCCAGATAAACCCAACGAAGTTTGGCAGGCAACCGACCCCTATAGATCATACCTGTCTCGTGCTTTAATGTGCTTTTATTCATATTTGATAGCCTGGTTTTGATTTTGCATGAATTATCGACGAATAATATCAATCAACATATCTTTAATGTCGCTAGGATACAAGATGATTACCACTATGGTTGACTATTAAAGTAATATGCAATATACGATAACTCTTTGCTGTTAACAATCAATCCGGCTCATTTCGTGGCCAAGTGGATAGACGTCGAATCGCTAGCCTGGACATCAGGTGTAGGATACCGGCGTGGTTCCTCCTTGTAAGTGGTGCAGGGCCTAACAATAACAGCTGTCTAGTCGTTCGCATGTGACGAAAAATCAGGATCCTGGGAACACATTGGTGTGCACGTAAAGCTGGAATTCGATATAAGAGTGGGAAATAGTGCCACCGTCCGGGCAAACTTTCCCCCGTAGCACACTGTATGGCGTATGCCCGTCCTCACTAGCCCAGTTCGGAACAGGACAGTAGTACGGTAAACCCCTTTCCATTTGATTTCTTGCCCCCTAGAGAGTTAAGGTAACAACAGGTCAATGGTGTAAACAGGAATTAGCTCAATCTCGATTTCTGGGATAAATTTACCCCTCGTTTATCTCTGGTAACAAGCGCCTGTCATTTATAAATGACGGGAGAACGTTAGATCGAAGACGGTCCTACGCATTTTAGCACATATGACGTCTATATACAATCAACTTCCCTCTATATACCCAAAATATTCACAGACAATTCTGTTGGGTGCATAATTCTAACTGCCCTGACCAACAGTATAGAAGTGCCAAGCTACCCAAATCAACTGTTTCTGGTTTAATAACCTATTTAGGTGAGTTCACTCCCCTTAGACCACATAAATAGAAGTTGGTAATTTTCTAACTGGCGGTGGGGGCAGTTTTGAAAATACAAACCCAGAAAATGGTACCACGGTAAAGCATGTGTGTGCTTGTCAAGAAATTAATGCTAATTTTAATTAGAAAAGCTGGTTGTGTTGAATGCCAAATTTGTCTTATTAGATATATGAAGAAATGACTACACGGCAATAATTAATTTTTTTCTATTTTAGAATTAATTTGTGACATAAAAAATATTTACCACTTAAATGTTCAGCATCTTCTTTACAATTGTCACGATCACAAGACATTTCCCCCACATTTCCCAGCTCAGTATCTATCCTATCTTCAATTGATCCCATCCCATTACTATCTATCCCATCTTCAATTGATCCCATCCCATTACTATCTATTCCATCTTCAATTGATCCCACCCCATCTTGATCTGTATCTTCAATTGTATCACATGTATCATCAACTGGCAAATCCATATCTATTTATAAATAATGTTTCACTAATAAACATATGAGAGAGAGAGAGAGAGGTCAATTCGACACATCCCAAGAAAATCCACTAGATGAGAAACAGATTGTTGAGCCTACGATTTGCATTGACAGTCAAGTGTAAGACCAGTTGTCCTCACCCCTCCTTTCCCCGCGCATTAATGATATAACAAATGCTATTTTGGATGTATTTAAAACTTGCTAATAGAATAAGTTAAAATTACCGTCAAGATTTATGTCGTTTAATGATTTGCCCCTGTATTTTGAGATTTCACCTCTGTTGCAAGAAGTAGTTTGGATATCTTAGCAATTTCTATGGTAGATTCTTGAAGTTTATAATAAGTATTATGGGTCTTAACAGTGTGGGCCAGATGATTGGAAAGCCAATCTGCTTCACCGTCTGTAAGATCCATCACCTGAAGAAAATAAAATTAAATATGATCACACGAACCTCATTAGGATTCTTCACTATGACACCTTTCTCAAATCAGACATGTACCTCAGAAATGTTGATAAATAATTGCCACAGACTCAAAACTCTAATGTCTTTAAAGGACAATATTGGTGCCAGTCATTATAACATATGTGATAGAACTAATTAAACACTTTCCAAATATAATATTAACACAGAGATCATCGATACCATAGAGGAGTAATAAAGGATTCATGAATCGGAAGTGACGAACGCCAAAGGAAAACACGAGTTATTCCTCTATATAACTAACTGAAGTGACTAGTGATAACAGATACACGGGCGAATATCTGCTCACTAATAATTCCCTCGAAGACCTAAAGTTGCTGTGTGACACTGTGAGAGAATATCTTACAATTCATAAAAAGAATTGACTGCCACTAGATGAGAGAACAGGAAAAAAAAAACAGATTAAAAGTCCGTGCATTACCATGTTTTTATAAGGTAGGGGAGACCGGGGCAAATTGAACCACCATGGATATATCCTTTATAAATAATACTATACAACCCAACACTATACAGAAGTGAGATAACTTCTTAGACCCATTTCTCCATCAATAAGCCACATGCTGTCAATTATTTTCTTAGGCAGTGGATTTTTGTCCCCCGCCTTTCGAAGAAAGTTGGGGGACTATTAAAATGGGTTCGTCTGTCTGTCTGTCAGTCACACTTTTTGGGACACAATAACGCTCTTCCTAATTGAGCTAGAATGTTCAAACTTGGTGTATGTGTTTATTAGGTCAATGCCTCGATGGAGTTTGAAGATGAGCATTTTCCGCTTAGGGTAAGCAGAGATAAGCAATTTGATTGGTTGATGCTTTGGCACACGATAACTTTAGTTCTTATTAAGTGAGAGTGATGAAACTTGGTGTATAGTTTCATTACAGTAATACCTTGACTAAGTTCGATAATGAGCATTTTCTGCTCAGGGTAAGCAGAGCAATTTGATTGGTCGAGACTTTGGAACACTATAACTCCCCTTCTAATTGAGTTAAAATATTCAAACTTGGTGTATATGCTTATGAGGTCAATGCCTTGATGGAGTCAAAAGATGAGCATTTTCCGCTTAGGGTAAGCAGAGATAAGCAATTTGATTGGTTGATGCTTTGGGACACGATAACTTTAGTTCTAATTAAGTGAGACTGATGAATCTTGGTGTATAGTTTCATGACAGAAATACCTTGACTATGTTCGATAATGAGCATTTTCTGCTCAGGGTAAGCAGAGCGATACGCAATTTGATTGGTCGAGACTTTGGAACACAATAACTCTTCTTCTAATTGAGTTAAAATGTTCAAACTTGGTGTATATGCTTATAAGGTCAATGCCTTGATGGAGTTCGAAGATGAGCATTTTCCAATTAGGGTAAGCAGAGATAAGCAATTTGACTGGTTGATGCTTTGGGACACGATAACTTTAGTTCTAATTAAGTGAGAGTGATGAAACTTGGTGTATAGTTTCATTACAGTAATACCTTGACTAAGTTCGATAATGAGCATTTTCTGCTCAGGGTAATCAGGGCGATACGCAATTTGATTGGTCGAGAGTAGTCGAGACTTTGGAACACAATAACTGTCCTTCTAATTGAGATAAAATGTTCAAACTTGGTGTATATGCTTATTAGATCAATGCCTTGATGGAGTTCGAAGATGATCATTTTCCGCTTAGGGTATGCAGAGATAAGCAATTTGATTGGTTGATACTTTGGGACAAGATAACTTAGGTTCATCTTGATTGATGATTTTTATGCCAATACAATGACTGAATTCTCATTTAGTAATGGATTCGACAGTAACAGTGTATAGAAACGATTGACTTGGACACGAGGGCCCTTTGCCTTGGCCAGAGGGGCCCTTTTGTCTGCCTTTAGGGTCCCCCTAACTAGGGTACATTTTCATTTTTCTCGTCGGTTTTAGCATTTGTCTCTATAAAACACTTTTGGATGACACTTCGTGTACAGTTTGATTGCTCGATACGTTTGAAAAAAATAAATGTGCGATTAATTAATATGTGTCTTCTATTTATTTTGGGATTTCGGCGGGGGACATCAGCCTCACTGTTGGCTTGTTTTAAAAAAGCGCTTAAAAGAGAAACATTTTCCATACATGTTAACTTCTTAGCCTAGGAAATTCTTGTACTTAAGTTCATATATGTCTAATCTATACAATCCAGATAAACCGGGGTTTGATCCATATAAGAGGGCATATTGATTTTTTTTTAAAATTTTGATCATGAAATAAAGATATCTTCTAATAAAAACATTTGATATGAAATGAGGACAAACATGTATGTGAACAAAGTGGTTCAATGTGCCCCGGTCTCCCCTATAGAAGGAATAAAAACAAGGGGCTGTACGGAATATTTCTATTTTTCCCGTGTTCTCTTATCTTATGACACTTAATTACTTTATTGTATCGTCAGATAACCTCTTGCGGTCCCATATAACAACTTTTTGTCTTCGAAGGAATTATTAGTGAGCAGAAATTTGGCCGTTTATCTGTCACCACTCGTCACTTCAGTCATTCACATAGAGAGATAACTCGTGTTTTCCTTTGGCGTTCGTAACTTCCCATTCATGAATCCTTTATTACTCCTCTATGGTAACGATGATCTCTGTGTTAATATTATATTTGGAAAGTGTTTAATCAGTTCTATCACATATGTGATAATGACTGGCACCAATATTGTCCTTTAATATCAAATCAAACTATTGGATTTATCGGTTTCAAACAAATTGCAAATGGGCTTCCATTCTGGTTTATTTCTGGAAAGCGCCCAGTTTACATAAATGAAACGAAACAATAATATATATTTCTCAAATCTACCTAAGATAATGCTTAAAATGTGTATATACCAAATATGTCTGATTTCAATGAACTTATCTCCTGTATCTTATTTTAGAACACTTGATACACACCTGACAGACTTTTGATATATATTTCCTTAAGGAGTTAGCAGTGATTAAGTTCGGGTTCTCACACCCTGCTTTTAAAGCTGTCGACAGTAATGTCTGCCGACTATCGAGATGGCCTGCCTCCCAATTAGAAAATATATATTTGTTGTCTTTTTTCACCCCACAGATCTCTCTGTTATGAATCAAGTCATCAATAGCCCTTTTCATGTCATGTGTTAGAAGTGTTGTCACCCTTTTGTTTTGTTTCCCCTGTGATTGAACCATGTCCACCCTGAAATCATGAAATACATCTTATTAGGGTTTTGAACCGAGGAAAAGTAAGTAATATAGCAAAGATATTGTCAACATTGTTAACTTTGCCGGGAGAGCAGCACTTTTAACTACCCTTCTTCGAATTCCATCCGCCTAGGCGTCTTTAATGTACACTGCCCTACACCATGTCGAAACAAATAATCATTTTCTGCAAACTACACCTTAAGAGGGACCAGGCTGGAAAAAATCCAAGGTGGTTCCAAGCACTCATTGGGATACAAACCCAGGTCTTTCTGGCCAAGTGTTAAGATTTGACTTGACATTTTAAGTTGTGGGTGGGAATGTTAGAAATCAACAGAGATGTCCCTGTAGATGGTCAGACTCCCTGCGGCGAATTATTATTGGGATAGCAGTAAAATTTCACTTATCCTACCTTGAAAACATTCTCTTTTCAAGCGGTGTCAGACTGTTTAAAATCTCTTGGTTGGCACAGGTCTTCAAATCAGGGCGAGTGTTATATGCCGATATCAATAGTTTAGAAGACTAGTTTAGTGTCATCCATCCTCATTGCCATGCCATATTTTACCTGTGCAGCCTTTGCAAGATTGTGCCCTAACCTGAGAGCAAGTCCAGGTTTTTCACATACAGTTATACCCTCGTCACTCTGTTTCATAACCACTAAAGATTTTACGGCATTCAACACTCTATCAAAATATCTCCCGGCGAGAACATCATAGAGCTGATCAATGGTATTTTGAGATTCTTCATTGATTTTTAGTTTAAAACGCATCAACTGCCGCATTCTTTGTGAAATGTCATTTTTCCTTCTAGCTCCTAATTTGTCATAAAGTATTTGTCCAAAACGTATTATGACACGATCATGTATAATAGCAATACCAATGTCAACTCTCTTTGTAGATAATAAATTTAATAGTTTGTCTGCCTGTTCAATATTACTCGATGTAGGCATAACAGCTGATGACAGCATCATACGGGATTTGGCCTGTACTGTTGTTCGCAGCGGTTCTGTTGATGTTGGGCAAGCCTTGACGTGTCTCCACAACTCGTCCTTTCTACAAAATGTGTAGCAAAAGATACAGGGAAGGTAATATGTTGCAGTTACATTGCTGTTTTTGGGAGTTTTGGCCACAATGATATTGTTCTTCTTTCCGGACTTTCACATTATGCTTAAAGTTCCCCTTTTTTTGATAAGGCGTATTGCTTGTCTTCTTTCAAGTCCTTTAGCAGCTGAGGCGGATGCCACTTCACTTTCATTCATATTCTGAGAAAACAAATGATCACAAATACGATGTTTAAGTTTCTTGTCACAGAAGAGGCAAGCCAATACTTTACTTCCTTTTTTCTTCCTGTTAAACACTGAAGAAAACAAAAACAGATAATACATAAAACTGTTAGTGTAGGAATAAATATATGAAGTGTAAACTTTTTCCATTTTGGGGGAGCCAACGTGGCTCGGTGAATAACGTCGCTGGAGGTCTCGGGTTCGCTCCCTGAGTTGGAACATGCTCAGACCAAAACAGTTATTTTTAAGATGTATAAATTACTAAGTAAATGGAATGATTATCAGTCATAAAGACACAATTTATTGTAAATTTTAGTAAAAACCAGGAACTGGCCATGTTGGGTGAAATTCAAAAATCTAATTCACCAAATCGATGCAGACTTGTTCAAAGAACAAGCATGCCAATTTTCATGTCGATCAGACTTGAATTGATGTAGTCTAAGGCTTATTCGAAGAGCGTCACCCCAAGAAGCAGAATAACAACTGTAAAGGGAAAACTTAATTATATGAACTGTTTCAACTGGATTATATGAAAATAATTACCTTTCTTAACTCCAGCTTCAGATCCTCCACTGTCTGGGTCTGAATCTATCTCAAGAATACCTGACAAAAATACAAAATAAATACAAATTTGTCAGGACCTTTTATCTTTTGAAAGAAAAATTTGTTCACATGCTTGTCCCATCTCTAATCGAAATGACCCATCAAACCAAATGAATACTTTATTTTGAGAAGAATTTACCTCAACAAATTTACAAAGAATTAACAATCCCACCAAGTTTTAAAAATTTCCATTAAATCTCTGATCCAAAAATTTCGAAATTCAGTAGGAGTTATTCTTATGTCATAATGGAAAAGGAAAGGAATGGGGTTTATCGTACTACTGTTCTGCTCCAACTGGGCTAATGAAGAAGGGCATACGCCATACACTGTAGTATGAGAGAAATATTGCCCGAACAGCGGCACTACGGCCTGCTCTTATATCGAATTCCAACTGCCAAGGGATCTTTTCAAGCACACCACTATAAGTCGTCCCTTGCCAGGCCCTCGGTCCTGCACCACTGACAAGGAGGAACCACACTGGAAAATCCTGATGAACTTTCTCGGCAAACGCAGGGATCGAACACAGGGCCTCCAGGTTAGCGAGCCAACCTCTTACTCGCTGAGCCACCGTGGCTACCTATGTCATAATGTGCAATTCCACCAAGTATTAAAGCTTCAAAGTACAGAATTGTATTATTGAGCAGCTGGTCACATACCTTTGCTTTTTGGATCAATTTTTGAGTATTTGCTCCTTAACTTGCTGTACATTTTCTGAAAAAGGAAGAAATACTGTATGACACTACTTACTAACCTTAAAATTGAAATCATGCTTGAATACTGCTTTGGGGACAATCGTTTTATTTAACGTCTCATTTACAAATTTCTTGAAGCACAAGTTTGGATGTGAACACAAAAATAGAAATATACAGTATACAACATATGTACAATTTAAAAGATGATAATTTAGGAATTCATTAGCCTGGTAGGTGCAGAAATACATTCATTCATTCATTCATTCATAAAAAAAACCCTGACAATTAACAGCTAGAACTATATAACTTACTAGATTCAATGCAGGTAATTATCTTTCTCTTTACCGTCTAAAAAGGATATGGAACAAAAAACTGCTAATGTTAATTCCTTATTGCAAAAAAAAGATAACAATGTGAAACCTTGTTAAGATCAAATATAGGTTGCACTGACCAATGCAGCATGGATGTAAACATGACACTGACCTACTGCCTAGCGTAGAATCATTAGAAGATTGCTCTGTGCTTTGCTCGCATTTAAATAATACTTCCAAGTTCCAACTGACTTGGAATTGGTCGTGGGGAATTCCCTTTGGCTCACTTGATTGGTGTGTAAGGCTTCCATTCCATGCCTCGCGTCGCCGGTTCGATTCCAGACAGAATTATGTCAAACAATGCAGCTACATTCTGCTATGGGCCTATTTATCATCTTGAGCGATATGATCAAATAATATTATATTACTGAAACTCTTATTAAATTAGAGCAGTATAGTATTGAATGGCGTAAATTACAATTGAAACTAATGCTGGGCCTGGAAATACTACCAATTACCAAAGATAGGGTGCCCCACCATAAATAAATATCTCCACCCATCTCGACAATTACACTACAATATTTTTATAACAAGCTTTACATCACTCATCATTTAGAAGCATGCAGGTTCGGCAACTCAACAATTGTTTTAAGAACCTTTAAAAGTAAAATGAAACTATTGCTAGTATCCTGCTTTTGTCGAATAACCTAATGTTTCATAGATATTTAAGATATTATGGCAAGACCTAAACCACAGATGCCGCTACTAAGGTAGGCTATAGGCCCTAGTTAATTATAAAAAAGCAATTTTAAAAAAAACAAAACGTACGTAATTTTCTAAAGCTGCTGTAATAACCAAAAAGCTAAATATTACAGCTATTCAGAACTGTCAACAATAGATTTTTTACGGCTTCAGGCTAATAGTTGATAGATGGGTGTAGAAAATTTCAAGTGCGATGGCTATGTTATGTATAGACTGTTGTCTTGTGCCGAATGTTTTCGCGCCGCTTCACATTAACCAGAAATCAATCACTTGGGGACAAGTCACTGAATCGTGCACATTCGCTGTGACGAGTTCAACTTCCATTAATGAAAATTTAGGCTTTGCGGGGCACCCTAACAACGATTTAAAATAATCTTAATAGTTAAAAATATGCACATACTTTAATTATTCACCAATGAAGCAAAATGCTGTTTTCGTCTTTAAAATGGCGGATCTGGAGAGGCGTCTCATATTCTTGAATATCAAGACTTCGAGCCAATCACGTTTTGACATCATTGCTTCGAGAGAACAACCGACGTCATGTCAATCAAGTCTGTATTTCCGGTTGACCTTGGTGGCAAAAGCATGCAAAGACAATCTAAAAACTCGACAGCTAGTGAAATCGCGAAGGCTGTGACGTCATCCAACTGCCCATTTATCATAATGGAACAATGTGGGCACAAGAGACTAAATGCAGAATAATTCGAAACAGGCAGCATATAGTCGCATTAGGTACCCGTATAATTAGGCATTCAGAAAATGCCCATTTTGCACACCGACTGCCCAAAGTGTGGGTCCAGAAAGCGTAATTGTGCCTACATCCCGTGACGGAAGGATGTGTATATATATATATATAATTATTACGACAACCGCAAAGTTGCACTACTTTGTTCCACGGTAAATGATAAAAAGATAAAAGGTATGCCGACACAAACTGATTTCAACACTGGTTTAATATCATTTTAACATTTTAAAGTACTTTTCGTCCGTCTTGGGACTATTCATAAATAATGTCATTGTATAAAGATGGACATTATAGTATATTTATACATATTTACATATAGCAACACTGTGGTTTTAATTAGCTATAGTTATCATTGTCTATGGTTACATATCGTTAACTAATACAAAACATGTACACACGTGTGTTAATCTGTAGTATATGGGTTCAATTTGGGAACAATGAATGAAAGATTATCGTGAGATAGATTAAAGAAAATTAATAATTAAATGAGGCTAATTGCCAATTGTTACTTATTGACTATTAAGTCGAGGAATGTGTTTTTTAATAAAATGATTTTCCATTAATTTCCTTTTCGTGGTTTCATCGACTTTCATTTTATAAAAAGGGAAAATTTGAAATTTTATTTGTAGATGTTGCGCACATTTAAAGATATGACTATTTACAAATAAGGGCCCATTTTAAATATTGCAATCCCGTCGATGGTTGTGTACTCTAGAAAAAATCACAACCCAGACACGTCAAGACATATATGAGATTTTTTTGTGTCACAATTCATATTGTCGTTGACGCTAAACGTAATGTTACGAAATTTATATTGGTTATTTGGTATTATATGGTCACAACATTTGCATCGAAGATCCAGGCATTTAGATACATAAAAACCGGTCCTTGTGATGAATTGAATTTTGCTCTGGTTAGGAGGCGTTTCAGATTAGGTGGCTGTCTTTGTGATTTAATGAATTGAACATTATCAAATTTCGCTTTGAGGTTATCGTTTGATGCCAGGAGTGACCTGCTCTTGTGCATTGTTTTAAAGAAGTTGGGATGCTGGGGGTTATGAGTAGCGACAAAGGTAATGATATTATACGAATTGTCTTTTGCTTTAGTAGCCCTCAGTGTTTGGATATCAATTGCCAAAGCCTTTTTATCCCAACTTCTATTACCTCGAGGGGGTAATACTGTTTCAATAAATTTCTTTTCAGCTCACCTAATCTGACAACCCGGAGGTCTTCATCTTTCACAATTGTGGATATTTTTCTAGCTAAAGAGAAAGGTATATTATTTTTGGTATGGCGTGGATGACATGATTTATACGAAAGATTATATATATATATCTTATATATATATATATATATATATATATGTGTGTGTGTATATATCCTGGTGTTCATCTTACCGTGGGGGGTTGGATAGCTAAATGGTTAGCGTGTGGGCTGTATAATTAAGTCAACTTGCGTGGTTTCGTATATCCGGCTTTACGTGACAAGATTGGCCGGTTTCCTCTCACTGCTAAAGAACCCTACGTGCAAGCGAATTATTGAAACAAAATTAAACCATACGTTAGTCCCGAAATGACCTAATTTGTAAAGTCTCTCCCTCTCTCTCTGGTTGCAAGCTATCATTGGCCCAAATGCGTCAAAACATGGTATTTTTTTAAAACTTTTCCAAAGTGATCGCAACTGATTGATATAACTACTAATTGAACTAGGTCGTTTATACTAGCAAGAACGCAGACGTGTCATGTCTAAAATGAACACTAATGACTGACACTAACTGTTCATCATAATAATATAGTTATTTAAAAATAAAGCTTTAGTAATTTTAATACATGAAATTATTTTTCATATCCTTTATCAACTACCGTACAGAACTCTAGGACAAGGACATTTTGACAAAATCTAGATCCTTTTGTCCATTTAAATTACCCAGATATATTATCAATTTATGTAGCAATATATATATATATATAGAGAGAGAAATGGGGTTTAACGTCCACTCAACACAAACTAGGTCATTTTGGGACTAACATATGGTTTTAATTATATTTCAATAATTCGCTTGCGCGTAGGGGTCTTTAGCAGTGCGAGGAAACCGGAGTGCCCGGAGGAAACCCACGAGGTTGAGAAGGCGCCCCTATCTCCATGCCACATACGCTCACACCAGGGCTCGAAACCACAGCCGCAAGCCAGAGGTGACCGGCCAGCTAGAGGTCGAAGCGCGGCACTCTAGACCATTAGGCCACCCCAACCCCCCTTGTAGCAATATAGGAGGGTCATTCCCGACGATGCGTAATATAATGAAGCGATAATTTAGCATTTCTATAATAATAATAATGTCATTTATATAGCGCTAGTCCACACAAGACTATGCTCATAGCGCTTGTGGTTCAGTTCTGTACAATAAAAGTTCAACACAAAGGCACCACTAAACATAACGTTTAAATAAATATGTCTTCAATAAGGTTTTGAATGTCGATAAGGATGGACATCCTCTTTAAAGCGAGAATTTCATATTTTCTAAGAAAGTCAAAACATAATTATTTCTGTCTTT
Organism: Patella caerulea; assembly: GCA_036850965.1. Classification (NCBI taxonomy): domain Eukaryota; kingdom Metazoa; phylum Mollusca; class Gastropoda; family Patellidae; genus Patella; species Patella caerulea. The sequence continues at coordinate 29,705,158 of JAZGQO010000015.1, read as the reverse complement.
TGTTCATAAGGTTGTCAACTCACTATTACACGATCATAGGCATTATTTCCCACCCTTGATATCATTCACACCTGAAATGATAACACAATTACATCCCTTGTTTTTCTACACCCCCCCCCTCCCAATGGAATAGCTATCTTCAAACGTTTGAATTTGAAGTTGAAATTGAAATTGTTACCAATTTCTCAACTTAAATATAACTTAAAAATATGAAATTGTAGCTATAACCATACATATCGTTTCATAGATTATATTATGTATATCTTAGATATCAAATATACAACAGATATCTCACCTGCCATAAAATATGCGTAAATCGATGTCATAGTTCTAGAAGGTTGTAAGTGTCACTTAAGACACAAATAGCTTTTTTGGCACAGGATGACTAATCACATTTAGAGGCTTCTCTATGCAAAAGGTGGTAACTTTCATAAAAACATTGCTATTAAAATGTTAATATCCTATTGCATTATTAAGATTGGAATAGGTTTTCCTCTCATATCTCAAAAACTAAATCCGACAATTTTTGACACTTAAGACCTTTCAGAACTATGACATCGAAATATGAATAGGAGGCGAAAACTTTCGAAAAACTAAACAAAACATCCAAACATTCTCTAAAATAGGGTTATTATGTCGCATGATCAGACATATTGTGGAAATGAAACGAAACCCAGTCATATCTACAGAAATGGAATGAAATGAAATGGGGTTTAACGTCCAACTGTTCTTCTCCTAATCTGGTCTAATGAAGACGGACATACGCCATACAGTTTGCTCTGAGGGGAAATTTTGCCCGGGCAACGGCACGACGGCCAATTCTTACATCGAATTCCAACTGCCAAGGGATCTTTTACGTGCACGCCAATGTGTAAACGGGACCTCGGTTTTTCGTACCATCCGAACGACTAGACAACTGTCCTTGGTCCTTGTCAGACCCTCCGTCCAAGACGAGTTCATGTAACTTGCAACCAGTTGACTGGAGGTGGAAACTATACAAATAAGACCTTAGATAATTTCTTTGTTCTTTTTTCGTTAAATTATTTGCCACAAGCGGTTACCAAGCAAGATAAGCCCAAATGTTGCAAGATATGAATAGAGAACAAGCTAAACGGATATACAACGAGGGGTCATAATCCAGGATGTTACGATCCGACATGGGTCAATATCAACAGAAACTGAGACTCATGAGATATAAACATACATGTACATACATGTATTTTGTTTCATCAAAATCCAATGAATTCTTACAATCAGGGGCCACCATCCATTAAGTTAACCCTTGTACGTATACAAGGGGTATTGCGGGACCCCACGACCATATCCTTAACGTTTGTGAGTACCTAGGGACGGATCCAAGAATTTTTGCAGGAAGGGGTTTGCCAGGTTTTTGTTACGGAAATCTGCCATCATCTTCTCTAAATTACACAGGCATACATAAAAAGTGAGCTTTTTAAACAGAGAAATCATTTTTATACTAATGTAGGATCAGTTTGTGATGTAATTTAATTGATGCAAGGCATTATTTTTTTATTTTGCTGAGCCCCCCCCCCCTCTGGATCCGCCCCCTGGAACTATTTCACAAATGTGTAGCGAGAATTTTATGCATTGTCAGCTGATTAATGTCGAGTATCATGCAGTAAATAGAATGTAGGTGAGGCAGTGGCAACATTCATCATTTGACAAGAGAGAGAGAGAGAAATGGGGTTTAACGTCCACTCAACACAAACTAGGTCATTTCGGGACTAACATATGGTTTTAATTTTAGCAGTGGGAGGAAACCGGAGTGCCCGGAGGAAACCCACGAGGTTGAAAAGGCGCCCCTATCTCCATGCCACATACGCTCACACCAGGGCTCGAATCCACATCATTTGACAAAACACGAATATTACGTTATCGGAACAACAGGTCTTGTGTACTCCCTCCCCTATCCTATCAACATTTTGGTGATTACAGGTGTCTTATCTGTTCTGCGCCCCGTACTAGCTTTGTATCTGGAATCTCTCTTACTGATGATATTGTTTTCGTTATTCTAGTAACCCAGATTTGAACGCAAATCGTACCCAGCAAACCCCACCAAAAGACGGATTCTACACGAAAATGACAACAAAGTTATGTGTGGATTTGTATGGTTTTAAAATACCGTATAGTTCATATCTTCACTGATAATACCTCAAATATCGTTTTTTCACTCTCATTATTATTCAGTATTGGTATTAAGCTGTAATTTGATCGTATTTAAATAATAATTACGCATTCAAAAACCAATTTTTGTCTGGGGTCTTAGATTACCCCTTGTTGTTGACAGCGTTTTTCGTGCAACGTCACCTCACAAGGGTTAAGGTCCGATACATGCCAATATCTTATTTTTATCATAAAATTATTTATCTTTGAAACTATTTATCTCTAAATATTCAATACTTTGCAACACGGACAAAACACGGTTGAAAGATTTCGTTGAAAATTGTAGAAGTCAGGAAAAGCCACCAATTAAATGTGAGTTTTGCCATCTATTTAGTAAACCATGTTTTTATACAATGAAGGTAAAACTTCGTAGACAATGTGTAAAAAATCAAATTGGTTGAAAATTGAGTAATTTGACCTCTGACCCCCATTGATCTCTTGCTGTTGACTGACAGACAAAAAGTTCTAATATTGATTCAAGGGAGGTAACTGCATGTTTCAATAACAGTTGGATGCAGACCACCATTAATTTCCCCATTGACTTCAATGTTAATTCTGGACACTTTGCCCACCTCCAACTTTTCCCCAAATTTTCGTTGGGCGAAATGCTTTTCAGTAAAGGGAGAGGAACAAATGGTCACGTCTTTGCACTAAAATTTGTATGAGGTTGACCACTAATATTTTGAGATACACGAACTTGAAGAAGCATACTCAAAACATGTATCTAGTTGCCGTACATATTTCCGTAGCGAACCTCATAACACCGTTATCCTTCCGCCTCAAAATCATGAATATCTACCAAAACCTGGCAGAAAATATTAATTCAAACCCTTTTTCGTCCAGTCTAGACCAAAAATCAACAAAAATTGGCGTGCAAAGTAGGAGAAAAGAGAAAGAGAGAGAACTGCTATAAATAGACAAACTACAATTTGTATGTACCGAGATTGTGACATTTAATGATTTAATGCATGGTGGTCTGCCTCCAATTACTAGTAATTATTTGCCCACTGACTTCAATGTTAAACGACTGTAACATCACAGGCTGTAGCGTTTTGCTCAACATTCCGTTGGTTCCATTTTTAAGGCACAATGGGAACCATATTTGACAATACCCTCATCAAAATTTTGTAGAGGGTTGACAGTTTACGGGGATTTGAAGTTGACGCGGTGCAAATCTCACTTTCAACACAATGATTTCAGAAAAAAACACTTTACACCCCCTACCACTCCACCTTAATATCATCAGTATTACCCAAAACAATTATGAAATTTGATCCTCTTTCTCCAATTCTAGACCAAAAGTCAACCAAAAAATGCAGAAAGAGGGGAGAAAAAAATTAAGGGAAATATTGTTTATTCATAATTGGCACAACATTCATCTATCATGAAATAATGGGAAATAATTAGTAGTCTGAGTTCTATATGTGATGGAACTGCTAAATACGTTCCAAATACAATTGTAGCACACAGATCATAGCTACGGTAGATGCGTAACTAAGTGACGCAGAAAATGAAAACGAGTCATCTATCTACATAACTTACTGAAGTAACGAGCGGTTACAGATACACGGTCGAATTTCTGCTGATCGATAATTCCTTTGAAGACGAAAAGTTCACATATGAGACTTCGAGGATGTCTGTCAATTCCAAAAAATAATAGACCTGAACTAGAGAACCCGAGAAAAATAGAAACAGCATGCTGCATTTGCTTGTTTTTATTCATTCTATACTTAATAAAAAACATGGTAATGCGTGGACTTTTTCTATATTTTTTTTTTTCGAACCAACATTTTTAAATGGCATCAATGGATTGGTGTTTCTGACGAAATAGTTAAACACAAGGCCCTACGTTAACATACAATATTCGGCAGAGAGAGTTTAACGAGTCGAACCGATACAAATTAGGTCATTTCAAACTAACATATGGTTCAATTAGATTACAACAATTGGCTTAATAGTATAGTAGGTGTCTATAGCAGTGTGAGGAAACCGGGCGACCCAGAGAAAACCCCCGGGGTTGGAGAGGCGTTCATAATCCTTGCCACATACAAGCGGGGAATCGGAACCACGCCACTTGAGTCAATGACAAATCTTATAATTCAACGCGCAGATTTAAGCCAGATTATAGCAGTGTGAGGAAACCGAAAGGCCTAGACAAAACCTACGAGATTGAACAGGCGATTTTAATCCTTGCACCAAAGACAACGCAACGCGACTGTAGTCAATGGCAGACTTTAGGACCCAACGCACAGACGTTAAACTATTTGAACACTCAAACCTACTCGTTATGAGGTGACATACCTGCTTTCTATTCGTATACCTGTACCCGTACCTCACGTTGTCTTAAAGTCTAAAAAAACGTTATTGTTTATTGGTCATTAGTAAGTTGTAGATTTCGACATTGTAAGCTAAATGAGATATTAATTGCGAACGTGATGGTCTTTAGAGACATAAAGCTGAATTTAGTTTTTAAAAATATATCTTTTTCATTTTCTTTTCTGTTCGAAGATTATTTAATGGGAGATATGGTATCTCCATAATTTCATAATATCTTTTAAAATCTTCAGGTCTCGGTAACGAAAGTTATATTCACGACATAAGCTATACCTACTACCGGGAAACAAATATTTTTGGTGGTTTTTTGTCAAGAGAGAGGGAGAGGGGAATTGAATTTTCCCATTCCCCAAAAGAGTGACAATCAATTGAAAAATGTGATTTCAGACAGTGCGTCGAGTGTATCAGATAATATCCTCACCAACCATAAATATATTCGGTGGGTTTCGGTGACAGAGAGAGAGATGGGGTTTAACGTCCACTCGACACAAAATAGGTCATTTCGGGATCAATACGCCTTGACTTATATGCTCCAATGAAATGGGGAGGGGGCGCACGATGGCTAAGTGGGTAAGACGCTCGGTCGCGGGTTCGCTCCGGGTGTTGGCCGAGAAAGTTAATCGGGAGTTAGGGTGTGGTTTTCACCTTGTTGGTGGTGCTGGACAGAGGTCCTTACAAGGACAGCTGTATGGTCGTTCGGATGGGATGAAAAACAGAGCACGTAAAAGGTCCCTTGGCAGTTGGAATTCGATTTCCGTTACAGCACACTGTTTGCCCGTCGTTATCAACCCAGCCGGAGATTTGTACATCAAAGTTAACAGCGAAAATTAAAACAAAAGTTAATTTCTCTTTCTGATTTAATCCATCTCTGAAATGAATAAATGAATGCCGTGGGTCATCGCCCAATAAAACGCTCATCTATGCGCGCAACTGTATAATCATAATGTCGAGGTATAGGTATCACTCTTTAAAGGCACAATACCACTCTAGGTGTAACTGAATAATATGTCCCAATCTTTATTCTGGTCAAACAAATTGTATTATTTTACAATATACCAATTAAATGATGATACAAATTTCATCTTAACACATCTAATTTAAAGAGCGTTTTTGCCCCTTTAATATAGATGAATATGTTCAATAATTGACATATAAAAACCTTGGGTTGATCACGGTAATTAAGTGGATAAGTCGCTGGCTCACGTCGGGTGTTCGATCCATTTTCTGGAGCTGCCAAGTTATAAAGAGTGTTATTGTCCCTTTAAGCGTGAGAGTAAATATGACATGCAAACACTAAAGATATTACCTTAGACAAAAATAGAACACGGTCTATTTATACTATTCTATAATTACTTTGAACCACGAACAGAAGAACTTGAAATTTGGATACTATTGTTGGAATGAAAAAAAGCATATCATATTTCGTGATTGTACTATTTATAATCGAAAATGAGCAGCTTAACTATCAAATTATCTGTTAAATTGTCAGTTCAGATTTTCCACTCATTAAAGTGAGTAGACGTTTATTCAGTTTCTTTTATTTCCTGCCTGTCAAACCTCGTTGGTTTTCTCCGGATCCTCCGGATTCCTGACACTGCTAAAGACACCCTATGCGCAAGCGAATTATTTAAATGAAATTTTAAAAAAAATAAAAAAAATATGTTAGTCCCGAAATGACCTAGTTTGTGTCGCGTGGTCGTTAGACCCCATTCCTCTCTCTCCCCCACCCTTTATTTCCTTATATTAGCCGTTTCTGTACGAATCGCCGTTTCGTATTTATCCGTTGTACTGGGATAATCTCTTATATTATAGGAGGGGTGGGGCGAATGGTTAATGAGTGCGCGTTGTATCATAAGGTCTATCATTGGGTCAGTTGGCATGGTTTCGATTCCCCGGTTGCACATGGGCTTTTTTTCGGTTCCTCCGGTTTCCTCCCACTGCTAAAGATCCCTAAGCGCAAGCGAATTATTGACATACAATTAAACCATATGTTAGTCTGGAAATGACCTAGTTAGTGTCGATTGGCATGACATGATAAATCGCATCTTGTCAATGGGAACTGATATCAAACCTTTATCACATTTGTGTTTTAGTGACCTGGTACCAAGCAGGGCAGGAAACTGGTCGAATTATTTTCGTAAACCCAGGTCGTTCTAATTGTGATTGACAGGCCTGGACTTTTCTGATTTTTTATAGGAAATATTACAGACAGCTAGGCAAAATTCGGAATCTAGGGCAACACTCCAAAGAAAGTTTGAGATATCTTCTATAAGATTTTCACAGATATAAAGTTTATTCATAACCACGTCGGCATCTCTGGATTAACGGTGTCATTAATTTAAATAGCAAATTGAAAATACCAACCTAACATAATCTTCGTCGATCTACAGGTTCGTTAACAATTTTATATGTTTAGGACTGTACATCTATATAAATAAAATCAAAGATTTATTTGTGTGTGGGAGGGGAGCAGGGGTGTTCGCTTTCCACGTTTCATTGTAGTTTTTATAAAACTGGTTCTGTGGACCTTGTTATAAAAAGCCTACATTGCCTATTAGTCGGCTTTAGCATACTTTAAATCAAAATGATGGTCATTTAACATTCTGATTAAAATACTAATTGCTGTATAGCCATGTATAAGTTCTAAACATGTATTATGGTGGTCTGTATCCTGCTACTAAGGATACATGATTTATCTCCCTTACATATTGCCTGTTGTAAGACTTGATAATTTGTATGATTAGGAGTGAGCTCCCCTGAAAGGAAGTGAATAAACACGTGCCTATGATAAAGTCGTTTTTTTATGTGAATGTTTCTGTAAAGAAAATATATAAATAAGTGTGGACTTCACAGCACACAACAAAATCTATGTTTCGTTTCGTTTTTTAATAATTGAAGAACTGACCAGTTGCACTGGAAGTTCACGCCAGGTATCGTGCGAGTGGCTTTTGACCATATGACGTCAGGCATTGATAAATCATTCAGCGTTAATGTTTCTACTGGTTTACCCACAGTTCGGTGCATTGCACGCCATGAAGTCGCCGTATACAGATTTTTTCATTTGCTAATCTGTCACGCCATCCAGAACTCAGGCTATAAAACAACTCTTCCAAATCCCAGTGCAGCGGTCTAGAGCATCACGCTTCCACCTTTAGCTGGCCGATCACCTCTGGCTTGCGGTTGCGGTTGTGGTTTCGCTCGCTGAACCTCGTGGTGTTTCCTCCTGCTACTGTGGTTTCCTCCCACAGGAAAGACCCATGCGCGAGCGCTAAGATAATGAACATTAAAAAAAAGACAACTTATCTTCGGTGGAACACTACGAACAACAACCTAGTTTACTACAGGCCAACGAAATTTTGAACTATAAAAAACGAAACGAAATAGGATCTATGTTGAAATCAGATTTAATAATGATTGATTTCAAAACATAAAGAATTATTCCCATGTCTTTCAATATCTGACCACAATACCCAGCCCCGTAAATCAATCCAAACAATCTGATTAGTCAAGACGTTCACGTGACCTGTATGTCGATTTCAAAGAAAATTTGTCAAATCTCAATGTATTGGAAGTGAAAAATAAGACATAACGCAAAAAGGATTATGCAATGCTCTCCCAAAATAACAATACGTTATAATGCAAGCATGTATTAGTTTATTATAACCATATTTTAATACAATAATAAAATTAAGCAGCTATTGGAAATTGTAGCACAAATTAGAAATTTCCTCAATTCTGATTGGTCGAAAAGTGTGGTCGAATGGACAATAAACCCCCTCTGAATTATCAAGGCGAATTACTGCGTATAAATATTCCAGTGTACTTTTTTTCATTTTTGTGCTCCATGATCTTCCTCAACTCAAATCTTTATTGGCAAATATCTTCAAGAAATTCTGCACATATGACTATCACACCATTTTCAAACATCATCTTTTATGAAAACACATTTCTGAAATACATAAAACAGTAGAAAATCAGTCCATATATTAATTAAAACCGTTTTCAGGTATCTAAATATATTCGTAACTAGGCTGTCACAGTATGGACAAATTTATTTTCTTTTTTGGTAGGTAGGATATAGCTTCACTCACCAATCAATTTTTACTTAATCAGGTGGATTTTTTTATTAAATCACGGTTTGATCAAAGTCTGGCTAAGATGATCTACCTAATAATAAGCCATTAGTCACAAGAAACCGCTTAAAACTACAATGAGGGGGTCGAAAATAGCAGCTGAATATCTAAACATGCCAAAATTGACATTTGTTGACAACACGTCAGAATAGTATACATAGCAACCACTTGAAATCTTAGGCTAGCCACCACTGTCATAGTTTTATACGGTACTTTTGCAGACGTAAGTACGAAATGCAATTGTTTGAACACGAACAAGCTGCTGGGTTGTGATAAAAGTCTGCAAATAAAATAATAAAGACTGAAAACTTACATGAAACTCACGAAGCGAAGAAACCTTTGTTGCCAAGAGTTACCCCTCTTTTAGTCTCGGATAGCAGGCCGGAATTATTTCTATCACGCTAACACCCGTGTCTTAAAATGACACAGTAAGACTAATTTCCCGTTCTTTTAAAAAAATCTTCAAACGTTAAAAAAAAATTATATCGATATCCGAATAACATTTTCTTTCATAATTCATTTACTAGACACTCGAGAATCCAGAATTTTAAATTTGAAGGAAAGCCAGGACGGCCTAAATCTGTGTTGAGAATATTTTGAAAAATGAACGCAAGCACGTGGGCAAATAACAGCTTTTTGAAATAGGTGTAAAAATGTTTCCTAAATAGTTCCTAAGAAAATCCTTAAATATTTGAGCTACAATATCGATAAACACGTTCCTGTTACGTATTTATCGGGGGTTTATTGTATGTCCATTTAACCATGCTTGAATTATCCATTAGAACAACTCGACGCTATCGCGTCTCGCGTTCTAATGATTCAAGCATGGTTAAATGGACAATAAACCCCCTCTAAATACGTAACAGGAAGTGTTTATCTCCTAAATATTCTCATTTTATAGTATAGTGTGTATTACTTTTGTCATTTATATCGCATTATCATCAAAAACGTTAATTTAACCTAAAAAACGGACGCAATTGAAATCACACTTAAAGATAAACGTTGATATTAGTGTTGACATACAATGGTATTATTATACTAATTGAGTTACTAAAGTCGTTAATTTCTCATCATTTTCGAACAAACACTACCGATTTCTGTAGGTTAAACAAATTCGACTTTATCCCTTTTTTGTTCTTTTTAACAAATTTAGGCGTATTCTTCTAATGTGTTCCATTTGAAATATATGAAGCTTAGTTGTAACCAAGTTACATGAGCTGAACAATGTTTGTGTTCGGCGAGTCATTATAGAATTACTTATAACGCGCGAGAAACATATAGACTTAAGCTTTCTATATATCCAATCTCTTTCCAACCTTAATACAATTGTACAGCTGTGCTTCTATACGACAAGGGTGAATTAAGTTGTTAATTTGACATCTATGGAAGCAGACTGGAGTTTATTAAGCTTCTCCAAACTTGCTGCCAGTGCCTTTTGGAACTTTACACATTAAATGAATTTTGTCATTTGCATATTGATCGAGACTTTTCGCTGTTTAGTTTATGACATTAGTTGTGGCGTTTGCCCTGGATGATTAAACGAGTCGTGTCTGATTGACAGCGTGGGTTTAGATGATGCTGTAATTGGCACAATTGGTAGCAGCTTCTCGATTTCACTTAAGGTAAATGTTTCTTTCTAGTTTTTATATAGGTATAATAATGAATGTCTTTTTTGATTGACATGACGTAATTGAACTTATTAAAGGCCCAATAGCACTCTTGTTGTAACTGAATAATATGTCCCAATCTTTATTCTGGTCAACAAATTGCATAATATTTTACAATTAATTGATGATACAAATTTCATCTCAACACACCTAATTTTAAAAATTGGAAAAATTCACCTAAATAATTTGAAAAGTCTAATGTAAACCTTTTCAAATGTGACTTGGATTTTAAAATATTTTCGAACCCTCTGGACAAGTAAAATAGGATGTAATGGATAATTTACACAGCAGGTAGGACACTTAATCATCTAGTACTTAGAATAAGGGTATTATTTTTTTTCTGTCAAGCCAGCAAGAATACACAAGGTACAATTTTATGAATACACAATTACTGAGTTAAATAAAACTAAGCGGCGTTTCGACGAGGAAACTCGCGTCTTTATTAAGTCGCTTAGTATTAAACACAGTAATTGTGTATCCATGAAATTGTATCGTGTGTAAATAATGTACGCGTTGGTCTCTATTTATCGTGCGTATCGGTATTATTTTAGTTCATAAGGATTTTCCGACGTTGTTCACACTCGTCAATGGTACATGACGAAGGGCCTGGCAAGGACAGCTCTCTAATCGTTCTGATGGGGCGAAAAACCGTGGTCTCGCGTATACATTAGCGTACACGTAAAATATCCCATGGCAGTTGCAATTTGACAGAAGCGTAGTTTCGTGTATTATTGTCACTATTATTAATCAAATACCTGCCTGTGGTACAGGTAAAACCGTTTTGGATTAGTACAGCAGCTATATGGAGCCTGACAAGACAGCTGTCTAGTCGTTCGGGTGGGACGAAAAGCCGAAGTGACGTGTAAACATTGTTGTGCACGTTAAATATTCATCGACAGTTTGAATTCGATATAAGAACAGGCCATAATGCCCGCTGTCTGGGCCAAATTTCCGTCATAGCACACTTTGTGGCGTGTACCCGTATTCATTAGCCCAGGTAAAACCGTTTTGAATTAGTACAGCTGTCTAGTGCCGCTATCGGGGCAAAATTTCTCTCTTAGCACACTGTATGTCGTATGCCCGTCTTCATTAGCTCATTTTGGAATAAAACAGCTATATGAATTCCCCAAACGTTGAGAGTTGAATCGTGTGGAAACTTAACCACTGCCGCTGTTAGTTGACAATTTCCATTTCTTCGTGACCCTAAGAAGGGGGGCTTCTGATATAACAAAATAAGGCAAAATAAACATTTTATGATTGGTACACTAATCGTGTACCATAGTGCGTTTCGGCATCATTTGTAACAAGTGGCCAGAAAGAACGAGGCTATATAGACATATCCCACTACTCGTGCTAAACGGCGAAGCCATAACTTATCTGGAGAGCACGCGCAATAGACTGGAATAACCAGATATCTATTCAGTTGAGACTCATGCCATATTTCACTGGACATAACTGATTCTTTCAACGTTTTCACGCTAATGCAATATAACAAAATTTGAAGCAACATATATAGACAAAATTACTATATAACAAGGTTGAAACCATTCACATCAACAACAAGATGATTGAATACCCAGTGTGATCTTCTTAAGCAACCCAAATCAACAACAGAGAAGTGAAATGGAGTTTAACGTCCTACTGTTCTGCCCCGACTGGGCTAATAAAGACTAGTATTTGTCATACTAGTTTGTGCTATGGGGGAAACACTGCCCGGACAACGGGACTACGGCGTACTCTTATATGGAATTTCCACTGCCAAGGGATCTTTTGAGCCAGTGTGTTCACGGGTCCTCTGTTTTTCGTCCCATCCGAACGACCAGACAGTTGTCCTTGTCAGCCCCCCACGTCTTGCATCACTGAAAGGAAGAAACCACGCCAGGATATCCCGCAACAACCAGACTAGCGAGCCCGGCTCTTACTCTTTTAGCCGCGTGGCCCTAAATCATCACCATGGAGACAATACTAAGTTTAATACCAAATATAATTTAATTGTATTATTACGGGTGATTTCCAATCTAGGGGAAAGCTTTACATAAATTTTTAAACAAGAGTGACACACTTCTGAGAGATCGAACGTATAGATCCAATTAACCACTTCTTCAGAAATCGACCAATCGAATATTTATGGAAGGATATTGAGGTCAGTAGCGCGAAAGATATCGCGGTATTAATAAAGTAATATGTCTACATATTGTGATCGCTGAGATGATTTTACCATCATTGGGGCCTCGTTTTTTTCTATCAGTACCGATCCCCAGGTAAGCGGGACAACGTTTCACTTACTGAGCCACTGTGACTTCAAAATTGTGTCTAACATTAATCCGGGATCACGAAGATGTATGGACAGAATCCCAGTTTTTTGTAGTAATCAAACATGTTTTGCAGACAACAGTTTCGTTTACATTATTACTTAAAGGGACAATAACATTCTTGCTGGCTTGGTAGCTCCAGAAAATAAATAATACCCTTATTCTAAGTACTAGATGTTTAAGTGTCCTACCTGTTGTGTAAATTATCCATTACAACCTATTTTACTTGTCCAGAGGGTTCGAAAATATTTTAAAATCCAAGTCACATTTGAAAAGATTTACGTTAGACTTTTCAAATCAATTGGTTGAATTTTTCCATTTTTTTAAATTAGGTGTGTTAAGATGAAATTTATATCATCATTTAATTGGAATATTGTAAAATAATACGATTTGTTGACCAGAATGAAGATTGGAACATATTATTCAGTTACAACAAGAGTGTTATTGGGGCTTTAAATATCATTTATTCTCGCCTGACAGATTGTCAAGGATCTTCTGGGTTCCGACTAAATATAATCCTGAAATCAGATGAGGTGAGATTTGTGCATCGGCCATAAGACATGTACACATTTAAGACGTAAACATTTCTGTCTTTTATGGGTGAATAACGATAAAACATGTCTAGTAAAGTCAGACGTGTATGGCAGGTTAAATATCACTTGACATTCTTTAACACTGGTTACACGTCGAAGACAGGTGGCACTTATCGACAGATTGAACTAGAAATGAAATGAAATTAAACCGGGTTTGACATCCTGCTTTTGCTCCTCGACTGGGGTGACGAAGATGGACATATGCAATATAGTGTGTCATTCATGAGGGGAATTTTGCCCAGACAGCGGCGCTAAGGCGGACTCGTATATGAAATTCCATCTGCAAGTGGTTGTTTTTTTTTACATGCACGACACTGTGCACACCTGGCTTTTTTGTCCAACCCCCAGAAGACGTTGTTTATGTATGTTTTGAGCACGTCAATGTGTACATGGGACCGTGGGTTTTCGCCCCATCCGAACGACTACACGTCCCTTGCCAGACATTCGGTCCTGCACCACGGAGGAGGACCCACGACGAAAAATCCCAATGAACTTTCTCGGTCAATGACAGGGATCGACACTGACCTCCAAGTTACTGACCCAACGCATCACTCACTGGGACACAGTCGCTCCGCAGATTGAATTAACACCTGTTTTATTCAAATTACTATACAAAAATCTATCTAACACCTTTCCCCTTCACTTAAGAAAAAATAAATGGTTGAAGTATAATATAATCCGCATTATGTAAATTCTTTGGTCTGCTAGCCCTAGAGTTTATACAAGTAGTCGTTCATTTGTGTCAGGTTTCTTTGTTATCGACTTCAGTTTGGAAGTCATATAGGTGCCATTATTGTAAGACGTTACTGTCAGCAACAAGTCTTTTGTCTTTTGGGAGTCACGATGGCTAAGTGGGTAAGACGCTGGCTGACTAGTCTAGAGGTCGGAGCAGGTCAGTAGGGAGTTAAACCCCATTTCATTTAATTTTATTTCATTGGTTTTTGGTCTCTCAGCAACATAAATTAATGATCTATACGATACGGTTGTATGTTATAAGAGTAGCTAGCTACGCGAACGTAACTCAAAACGTTGCGATAAACTGATGGGCTTGATTTTAGGACACTCAATTCTTTATTAATGCATGTACCATCTTTAAATTTATACTATGATATAATTAGTACATATTACACATATTCGACTTGATAGCCTCGCTTGTCACGCAATTAGTTTTACTGCAGTATTCTGGTATGCACGGGTTAATTGGGCATAATAAAATCGTGAGCCATGACGTAACGTTATGTAAACATATTGTAAACTTAAATAAATTAAATTTAACCCAGAAGAAAGATTTGATTCACTATCTTTCTCATCCCTGGTGTGAGCGTATGTGACATGGAGATAGGGGCGCCTTCTCAACCTCGTGGGTTTCCTCCGGGCACTCTGGTTTCCTCCCACTGCTAAAGACCCCTACGCGCAAGCAAATTATTGAAATAAAATTAAACCATATGTTAGTCCCGAAATGACCTAGTTTGTGTTGAGTGGACGTATAACCCCATTTCTCTCTCTTCCATCTTTCTCATACTAAACTGTTTGTCTAAAGCTATTTCCGCTTGAGAACAGACACGAAGCTTGTAGACCGACATAAAGTCTGAAATCGACCATTTTATTCGAAAGCGCATTTTATACTTCGAGAATTTTGCTAAGTATTTTTTCTACTTCCGTTTAATAAAATTGAAAAAGTTTCTTTAGTCTTTGTTTTTCTGACGTAATATGTCATATTCCTGAAGCAATGACCCGAGAAATCCCTCTCTGCTCTGCCCATTGCTGAATTGACTTCTGATTATTGAACTTTTGAGGGAGTGTTTCTATTCTTCCCGTTCAATCAACATAACAGTCCTATTTTTAATCTGGGTCTTCCCTAAAACTTTGGACAGAGATTCAAGGTATTAAAAACGGCGAAGTATGTTCGTTTCCAAACAGCATTGTTTACATTTCATTCGACTTGATAGCCTCGCTTGTCACGCAATTAGTTTTACTGCAGTATTCTGGTATGCACGGGTTAATTGGGCATAATAAAATCGTGAGCCATGACGTAACGTTATGTAAACATATTTGGTCCAATATTGGCACTCGTTTTAAATGTGAATCTTTTGTAAAGCAGCTAGTCATTGGTTGTTAGTCGGACTACTGGCCAATCAAAATTTAAAACAACAATATCCACTCATTTCAGCAGTGAGAAGTGGGATTACCTTTGATTAAACGGAACACTGCGAGGAGCATGGACATATGTGAAACTGAGTACAATCCCATTACAAGACAAATTTTGGATATGGCAGCCGTTTATGAAATAGATGTATCTCTGTGTGCAGAATATATCTTTCTTTCTTGATTTATTTACTGATACAGTTCAAATGTTGGCTCGATTTGCTTTCGTCATGATGAAAAACGATTAATTTTTCTTTATAACGAAATTATCTTTCATCATTATGATGTGTTTTCTTTTTCAAAAAATCGAAACCAAATTTAAAGTTTTATAGATTTTTAGTAATTTGAATTGTGAATATGAAAATATTATTTAATCAAAATATTTTATGTGATAATATTAATTGGGATTTATACTTGAAAGCAGTCTCACGTCATTCCAGAAATTCCGGTCCCCCAACCCACTGCTAAAGACCCCTACGCACAAGCCAATTATTGAAATAAAATTTAAAGCCACATGTTAGTCCAGAATTGACCTAGTTTCTGTCGAGTGGATGTTTGCGTCATGCCGGAAACCTTTACGTCCTTATCCTTCCGCTGTTCCGTGAGAAAAACTTCCCGTCTCTGAACCATGCCCCGTATTGGAATATTAATCCACTGTGGTGTGACTGCATTTTGGCCATTACATGTTTTTTAAAAGATCACGTGTTTCTCTTAGACTTTCGTGTTCGAGTTATAAGATTAATGGTATAAATATACTGGCAGTTCTTTCATCAAACAAAAGGGAACTAGTTTCCAGGATCTAACAAAAGGGAACTAATTTCCAGGATCTATAACGTTCAATTTAAACCGTGTATTGTAATTGTGTTCGTGAAGGGTAATTTTTAGTCATCTTTAAGTTACATTTGGCTAATTGAATTATAAGAACTAGATAAAATAAGCAAACGCAGCTGTGAAACTTTTGCAGGTAAGACTCGGATGGTTCACTTTGTATTTCAATATTTCTTTGTGCGTAGGAGTCTTTAGCAGTGGGAGGAAACAGGAGTAACTTTTGAAAACCAACGATTCTGGACAACCCCACCCACCCCCAAACACCCCCATGTCACGTACATTCGGGAAATTGAAACCATAGACATACGATACACCCAATCTTAACAACAGACTCACCCTACCTGCAGAGAAGTGACTCTGACACAATGAATAGCCATGATATCCATATGACGTTATCTAAACGTCACACGTCTATTTCAGATATACACAATCAATTCTGTTTATGTTTTTAGCGTGGGGATTAACTAATACTTAATTTATTTCAGTTCTAAACCAAAATTTAAAACTATAACGCAATTTAAAAAGAATAGCAAAACTCTGTCTGGGATTACTGAGCAAAATGGCCATTCATTGTATACGTGCGAAAAAAAGCCAGCTATCATTTAATTTTCGTACGTTAGTTACCTGCGATGATACACCGTGCTAAGCATCTGGCCATCACCCCTTCCCCTACCACACACACACATGCGCAAACAATAAGTAGGACGTTAAACCCCATCATATTTCATTTAAAATCTGTACACAACCCAAGTGATAATGAATGACATGAGACACAAAGAAGACAATCAAACATAATAATCAGCGCTCGTTAATATACTATATCATTTATCATATATCTTATACTATTAATCACCACTAAATAATACAATACTCTTGACCTGTGGATGACAGCAGGGGCGAGTCCATTATCCAAACCCAACCCTGCGCAGTTACATAAAAAAAAAATAATGCCTTGCATGTGATCCTGCATCATTATAAAAATGATTTCTCTCTTTAAAAAGCTCTATTTGTATGCATGCGTGTATAATTTAGAGACGCTGATGTCAGATTTCCATAAAAAGAACCTGACAAACCCCCTCCTGCAAAAATTCCTGGATCCGCGCCTGGACAGGCCAGTAAGCAAGTCTTAGTTGATAGCCTTGACTAACTCTGTATGCCTTTAACCATGTTCGAACAATACAAATAATATGTTATTAATTATGCTATATATGGTAGGATATTAATGTGATTATATAGATTGTATGATATTACATACATATTTAATTATATCCATTGTATATAGTAAAGCCTTTGTTATTTGAGATGCTACGTGTATCCTATTTCGACATATGGATATTGAGGGGGGGGGGGGGCGAGGGCGAATGGTTAGCACGTGCGTGTGGATCATAAAGCCTTTCATTGAGTCAACTGGTGTGGTATCGAATCCCCAGTTCTACGTGACAAGGAGTAGGGTCGTCTGTCCAACCTCGTTGGTTTTCTCCGGGTACTCCGGTTTCCTCCCACTGCTAAAGATTCCTACGCGCAGGCGAATTAATGAAATAAAATTAAACCATATGTTAGGTCCCGAAATGACCTAGTTTCGAATGGACTTTAAAACCCGTTTCCCTCCCTCTAATATATGGGGGGGGGGAGTAGCCGAATGGTTAGCACGTGCGTGTTGTATCATAAAGCCTGTCATTGAGTCAACATGGCGTGGTTTCGAATCCCCGGTTGTACGTGAAAAGGAGTAGGGTCGCCTGTCCAACCTCGTGGGTTTTCTCAGGGTCTTTCGGTTTCCTCCCAATGCTAAAGACCCCTACCTAGTTTGTGTCGAGTGGACGCTTAGCCCCATTTCTCCCTCTCCCTCTCTCTCTCAATATATGGATATGTGGTTGGATATTTTTGTGATTATATAGATTCTAGGACATTGTATACATATTTGATTATATCCATTGTATATAGTAAACCCTTTAGTTACGAGGGGGCTGGATGGCCGAATTATTAGTGTGTGCGCGTTGTATCATATGGTCTGTCAGTTTCGATTCCTTGTTTGTGCGCGAGAAGGAGACGGGTTCTCTGGTTTCCTCCCCTTGCGAACTATTGAAATTATATTGAATCACTTGTTAGTCCCGTTGTGACCAAGTCTGTATCGAGTGGACGTTTACCCCCACCCCTTCATACCCTCTCTCTCTCTCCCTCTCCGTTACGACGAAATAGATATGAAGGACAGAGAGTTGTTCAAAACGTGCGTATGCTAAACTGTCATCAGAAATGATTTGGAAAGCGCGGGAGATGATTTCCGTATTATCATCTTTCAAGCAGAACATTACACCAATATCGAATCAGCAATATAAATAAATGACAAGTGATAGAGTGATCTGTGCTTGAATAGATATTTGTAAGAGAAGTGAGATATTGAATCCTTCTGTTAAATTACATCAGATCCATTCATTATCTGTTTTATGATTAGAAGAAGCCAGGTAAATACGTGTTCCTGAAGCAATCACAGATAGTTTTGCTAAATCTGGACGTTGCTAGTTTACTACTACTACTACTACTTGGTGTTTAACGTCTGCTTCCACATAAGTGATATCGCAGACAACGCTAGGTTACTTCAGAATCCCAGAACTTATAGCTACGTTATCTACAGACACGTGAACAATAGCGTCCAATCAGAGATTGTGACATAGCGTACCCGCACGGAAGGCTTGACACTGAACGAACCTTGAACAGGTATAGGCATTTTAGTTTGAAAGCACAAGACGTGGAATTCGCGGCGAGCGAGGAATCCGATAGGCTTACAATCTGGGTTTGTCCCCAATCGAAATTATGGCCGAAATGTTTAGGGCATTACGTGAAGGCCTTAATAAGGTGTACGTAGTTAAAGCGAGAACACGCCTTCTGTTGAAGATAGGGTAAATGCTAAAACATACGTCTGGGCCAAATCTGAGGGACAAGATAAAAAATAGTACACTTCATTGAAAATACTTAATATGTTTCTGAAGCAAATGTCTATTGAAGGCGAAGGTTAAAATAATATACTCAACTGACAATATTTATTAATCATGTCTTTTATTTATCGCATTTTTTGTTGCCGGTGGGTTTTTGTTACGGAATGGCATAATATGTTTGACATTTATGAACTTCTGAAATAGAAGATATCGCACCTTGTGTTAAAACAGTTATAACGATTTGATTGTTGCTTTTTTTATATAACTTGTATGAACTATTGTTATATAACCCATATTATAGTTTAATAATTTATTTTCAAATGATGCTAATCATGTTTCCTGTCTAGAAACTAAAATAACATTATTGCAAATGTCTTTATACCAGTCTTCAATAGCCCACTCGGAGAAGAACAGTAAGGCATTAAACTTCATTTATTTAAAATAGCATTATGCAAGACCAAAATCTGCTCATTACACTTCTTTCTTTAGGCCTGACATATTATCTAAATAATCAATTAGACATTATATGCTTATTACAGGTCTTTCTTTAGGCCTGAAATGATATCTAAATAATCAATTAGACATTAATTAACATATCCAGACAATAATAAACTCTTGATGTCAAGACTAGCCTTCGATGTTGGCGGATTAAATTCCTATATGCCGCTTAATGGCCGTTGATAATTAAATCAATCAAGTAGATAATCGAGACTATGCTCTTTATATTAATGATTTGAGTAATGATTGCCGAGGCTATGTGAATATTTCAAACGCTTTTTTCTCGGCTAATAGTGGATCAATTTGACTTAATTTTCAGCAAATTACCGTTACACTATCTAGTTTTTAACTATTATAGTGAGAAGTGCCATCTCTCTATCTTATCTCCCATAATTTAACTTTAATTTTTAACTTGTAGATCGATTGTTCAGTAATGTATGGTATCTTTTGTAAGGAGGTTACCGTAAATTATACTGGGAGTCACGGTGACCAGTGGGTTAACCTCTTGTCTCAAGGGGTTCGATCCTGGTGTTTTGGGCGTCTTTTCCCCTTATCATTGGCGCCCCCATAGTGGTTGCACATGATAATGATCTCTCTGTTGTATACATAACTGTATTATTATTATTATTATCATTATTAGTGGGGAACAGCGTGCACGTAAAAGAACCCTTCACCGTGAGACTCAATTTTCCGAGCAGCATTTCCCTTATAGCACATTGTATGACTATCTTTATTTGTCTGGCTGGTTCAGAAAGTAGGACGTTAAACCCCATTCTATTCAATCTAAATATCCTCCATCTCAAACACCACAAATTAATCCGTTTTTCGCGAGACTTTAGTGTCTTTCATTTTGAAATAAGCCAATACAAACCAATCTCACGGATTACATATCTGTATACTATTATATGGAAGAAAAGATATCAGACGGAAGTATGTTATATTAATCGCGAATGACACGCTAATTATAGAACAAAATAGCTATTGACCGTGCAATTTACAATTTCCTTTCAAACGTTGTATTGTGTTCCACGTAACCAGAACATGTGATAGATTAACTTGTGTGAGTATTTAAGTATTATATAACTGGCACGTGTCGTGTATGGATTTTATTATGATAAAAGTTAAGCCCACTGTGTCTATATACATGTTAGCGTAAATCTATATAGAAACATGTTTTTTAACCAATATATGCCAGCGTGTAGAAAGAATTTGAGATATTTTGAACTAAAGACACCCGGCAAAAACACGTTTTGATACGACGGCACAATTTGCAATACGAATGCGTATTATTTTACACTTAGTTTTAAAGATTCATTTAGCAATTGAATTTTCGTCTTAGCCTCGATCATCATTACTAGATTGATGCACATCGATTTAGCCTCGATCATCATTACCGGCTTAGCCTCGATCATCACTACTAAATTGATGCACACCGAAACGAAATTTTAGCGATTGAATTTTCGGCTTAGCCTCGATCATCATTAGTAAAGTGGTGCAAAAGTCTCGATTAACCACCCCATAATTAAATCATGAATGAATGTTGAACAGCAAATGTGATACCAATCCAGTAAATATCGCAGGCTGGAGTTGACATCGAGAGTTGACAGTGATCTGAATAAGTTAATCAACGTGTAATTAACAATTTAGATAGCATTTTAGACCTTTTAGGTCTGTAATAGGCAGATTTAGCTCTTGCACAATGCATGTTTAACTAAATAAATAACCGAAATTAAACAATGCCAGTATATTTTCTAAAACGCGCGAAAATACCAATTTAAAAATATATTTATCAATTTGACCCTTATAACTTCCTTGCATTATAATTTCCAAGATTTACGAAAGGGGTGGGTGCACGTTTTAAATTAATTAATTTAGGCGTTATTCTATAAATGAAATGGGGTTTAACGTCCCACTGTTCTGATATGAAATGGCTTATAAAGACGGGCATGTACCATACAGTGTGCCATGAGGGCAATTTTGACCGGACAGGGGCGCTACGCCAGATTTATCTTATATCGAATTCCAAGAGTTCTTTTACGTGAAAGCCAAGTTACCGCTCTTTTTATCCCATCTCCACCCAACGACTAAACATTTGTTCTTGTCAACACCTACGTCCTGCATCACTGACAAGAGGACACCACGCCGGAAAACCCGATGATCTTTCTCGACCGAAAACCGCGATCGAACCTATCGTACCTTAAGGTTTATCCTAAATTATTGGTTTGTGGGATTATCTGCATAGATAAAAAGGTGATACACTGAGCGTTCGCAACCTCGCATTGATATCGAATACCCTAAGACAATAACTCAATCTAATTAAAATATAGATCTATATTTCGTTTCGTTTTTTATACTTTCGATGGCCTACACTCATGTAGATCTAACAAGTTATAGTGGGAGCTCACGTTCTATGACGTCAGGTATCAGGCACGGGACATTTGACCCGATAACGTCAGTCATTCGATTAACCAATTAGCGACCGCAATGCTTTTTAAAATCTACTTTTGTTTTGATTTCTATCCGCTGGTAATATCTACCCACAGTTCCACGCATGAAAAGGTCAAACGGTCGATTCGACAGACCATCTGATTGACTGACCCCTTATTTCAGGCCGAACACGACTTTAATAACAAGTCCTACAGATCCAAGAGTAGTAAAGACAAGTAAAAACGAAATTTTGAACTATAAAAAACGAAACGAAATTGGATCTGCGTTTTATTCAGATTGACAATAACTGATAATGTGGCATCTATATGTCGTGATACCAAACGGACCGATGACTTAATTTACGATCTAACCACGCAAAATACCTATTATTTTTATTAGACAGTCTGATAGAAAGATTAGACCACACCATCGGTCAATCTAGAATCGAATACTGTATCATCGTGATGCACACCACTCATGTCCCTCGCTGTTTAATCTACAAATATATCAACTCTCCTATGGGAAATAGTCAGGACATTATTATAGTTTAATAGGTAGACATGGTTCCACTACTGATGTCTCATGTCTCCCGTCTTGCTCCAGCGACTCCAGCCAGAATAGTGGATCGCTCTAAGGACTTCATTTGAGCAAGTCATTTGACTATAAAAGGTCGTCGGCCTATAAACCCCCTTAATTTCTAAGTGAACTGAATCCAAACTGTAATGTACATAGCAAATTAAATAAAATGAAATGGGGTTTAACGTCCAACTGTTCTGCTCCTAACCTGGGCTAATGAAGACGGGTATACGCTATCCCTTTTGCTATGAAGGAAATTTTGCCCGGGTAGCGGCGCTACGGCCTACGCTTATATCGAATTCCAAAAGCCAAAAACTGTTCGGTAAGATTAAGATTATTGTTCCACGCTTTACCTTTTGTAGCATGATTACCTATTTCCATGCAAACTGTGATGACATGAGTGTGTTGACAATGTCGCCATTGAAGCTATTTTTACTTGTGCAAAGGCTTTTATAGTGTATCAATTGACGCAGTGGATAAGACAAGTGCTACCGCTACTAATATTGCAGCTATTTGATCGCGTTAGTTAGGAATGCCATTAAACACGAATATTAAAGCGTTACAATTAAACGAAATGCTTTGAAGTTGAATAAAGGATATGTCATGTATTTTTTTTTTCGGTAATACTACAAATAATATTTTCTGTTTATTTTGCCGTCACTTACTTTCATGATTACTGTTTTTATACGTCTACATTAAAATGTGATCGTATATTGTCGTCGCCCCCGTCCGTCCGTCCGTCTATCCGGCGTCCACAAGCAATTGTGGACGATCTAGAGGCCAAAGTTAATATATAATATACTGACATTAAATTTATACACAGTGTTTGAGGTCAAGATCCGAGGAGTCTATTGATTGTCAGCGATTTCCGATAATAACTGCCAAAGTTATGGCCCTTAATCACTCTAAAAAAATTTTGTGGACGGTCAGAGGCCAAATTTATAAACGATTGACTTCAGATTGAGGTCTTGAGACAAACAAGTATATTGATTTTCAATGAATTTTGATAACTGAACATAATATTAAATGTTTCGTATACTAAACGTTAGCGTGGGGCAGAACTTTATAAAAAAACAAACAAGTTCTAATGATTTTCTGATAATTACTTAATGAATTGTTACTCTTAATCAGATTTTAGTGTGTTATAAATGTTTCATTACCAAAAAAGTAAACATATGTGACAACTCTTGTTGACTGGACGATTGAGCTGTTGTGAGCGTATGTTTTGCCTGGCAACCTATTAAAACATGTCATGTAACGTGTTTAATATTATGATATTATCAGCCGGTTCACTTGATTTGCTCTGATACGGTAACCTGGCCAGCGTACGCCTTTTACAAACCGGCTCGCCTATCGGCGGACAAATCAAGCAGTCACATTAGCTATATACTCTTCAAAAAAAGAAACGCAAACGAGGTCGTTGTCTCCATAAATCTATAAAGCTGTATTTACTTTAGTACGGATCCGGTCCGGCTCCGGTCCTGTTGCGGATACGAAAAAAACAAACCCCACCTTCATATAATTTTAGTAAGAGTGTTCCTTATGTGCGGGTGCGGATACGTTTCTCTATGCGGCGTCCGGTACAGACCATGTGGCGTTCGGAACGGAAACGTATGCGGAACCGTGTCCGTAAACACACAGTTTGGGTAGCCCGCACGGCAAAAAGCTGAAAATAGGTAGGGATATTGCAATTTTCGCCCTTTCTTAAATACGTGCCATGTTGATTAGAGAGCTCTTCCGCTTGATAAACCGCATATTAGGATACACAACCTGCCGTGTGTCATGTCTGCTCCCGGACCGGAGCCGGACTGGACCCGTACTAAAGGAAATGCAGCTTTAATCTTATTATCATGAAGGCATGTCGTTTGGCTTACTCTTCCGGACACCTGTTACCACTGTTTGTCGTGTATTGTGTACACGGTGAACAGTCCATTTGCTGATTACACTATTTTACCTCGACCGTGGTTTATGACTTCGAATTTTGTCTAAATGGTACTTGGTTTTATTTTATCGATGTCCAACGCACAGCTCTAAATAGATATAAAGAAATATAAAACATGAAATCAAACTGAAATCCCAATTCATTTAATAAAGATGAATGGGAATTCTTAAAGCCCCAATAACACTTTTGTTGTAACTGAATAATATGTCCCAATCTTCATTCTGGTCAACAAATTGTATTATTTTACAATATTCTAATTAATTGATGATATAAATTTCATTTTAAAACACCAAATTTAAAAAATTGGAAAAATTCAACTTATTGATTTGAAAAGTCTAACGTAAACCTTTTCAAATGTGACTTGTATTTTAAAATATTTTCGAACCCTCTGGAAAAGTAAAATAGGATGTAATGGATAATTTACACAACAGGTAGGACACTTAAACATCTAGTACTTAGAATAAGGCTATTATTTATTTTCAAGCCAGCAAGAGTGTTATTGTCCCTTTAAAATTAAAACAGTTTTCTCATGGACTATCTATGATAAGCAACGATTATGTAAACTATATGAGGTATGTACATAGTCTATTATTTCACTATATGTACCTTTAATATCAACCAGTGTACTAAATTAACAAAATATACTCGTCAAAAGAATTTTACTTTGAATTTAAAGTGTACACGTGGTAAGTGTCCTTGAATCGTATTGATACAAGAAAATACTTATATTTGAAAATGTCAATCTGCATATGTCAAAATTCTTTTCGAGTCACATAATGAAACTACCCGCCATATTTTGTGTAATTCTGTGTTTCTGGCAGACACGTTGTATAACTGTTTTAACAGTTAAAACTATGTATGTACCAGTTTAACCAATTGACCGCAGTGGATGATGTATTCAGTACTGAATTAAACCCCGTGAACAACTGAAGGAGCGACAAAATTATTTTAATAATTAAGGAAGGGAATTAAACTAATTAACTTAAACTCGGGAGTATTGTTGATGTAGAATTCGCACCTTTCAATTCTTACTCATGTTTAGCTCGTCGTTCAACTTTCTTGGAACACCAAACGAGAGGTAAACATATTTTCATTTAGAATGAACACTGGGGAAGTAGTATTAATAACTTAAACGGTGAGAAACTCAATCATTTTAAGCATGCAGTATTTATTCCGCCTTTTTTTTCAATTCCCTTGAGGAATATTTTCGTGTCAGATGATTAGTTTTGTAGATTTCTTATTTTTGAATGGCCGTTAAATCAACATGAAAACGACTTGTTCTTGAGTTCGGCTAATGGTATTTTACCTTTTCCAGGCGAGACGGGGTGAGAAAACTAAAGAAAATAACGAAACAAGTATTTGAATGATATTTTAATAAGAATGAGGAATGCATTGAAACGGACAGATGTAGGATACGCCATCACCGAATAAATAAACGCTTGTGTATGCATTTTAAAGGGTGTATGGTTTTTTTTTGGAGGGGGGGGGGTTGAACCGTGAAGTAGAAAACGGGTTCGAAAAGCATGCTAGAGAGGGAGAGAAAGGGAGTTAACTTCCACTCGACACAAACTAGGTCATTTCGGCACTAACATATGGTTTGATTTTTATTTCAATAATTCGCTTGCGCGTAGGCGTCTTTAGTAGTGGGAGGAAACCCACGCGGTTTGACAGGCGACCCTACTCCTTGTCACGTACACCCGGGGAATTGAATCCTCGGCAGTTGAGACAGACTGTGTGATACAGTACGCACGTGCAAAACATTCGGCCAACCAACCCCCCCCCCCGGTTCTAAAAACACATATTAATGTTATATGAATACGTGTAGAGTGAGGTGTATTCAATATTTGAAAACAATATCAAATTGTAATTTCTAATCAATTATGTTCGGTGAAATACGTGAACAAATTGAACGGCTTAGTGCATTCTACGCGTTTTTTTTTTTAAAAATGATTATTTTGTCGTTTGTGAATAAGCCTTTATTAAGTACTTCCATATTGTATTGTAGGATATGTTTTCATTTGTTCATTACAAAATGGCACCGGACACTATAGCGTACACGACTCGTGTACTGATTAATACTATCTTAATTGTGTCTTAAATATTAAATATTTGGTTCCCGTAGTTTCACGGCAAGATTACAACATCAATATTTATTGAAATTGATCAATATTGAATTCTAATTCGTGTTTGTAATTTCAAATATTATGGAAACTATTGAGTTAGAGACTTAGCCCCTTTAAATGTTCTCACATGCAACTGAGCAACATATTGAACGTTGGTTGTCTATTGTACACATATATTAAAGTTTCGTTGCATTTTATATTGACTGTCGCGTTATTAAATATAATTAACCTTTAATGGTGTAACAAGAGACTATATCGTAATTAAAAAGAAAATCGCCTGGGTCGTCTTGGTAACCCTACAATAAAGAAGCATCAATGTATGTAAAAGGTTTTCTCTACGGCGTTTATTGAAAAGTAGATAATTCACAAAAGGGCGTTGTGTGAGACCCGGGTTGGATGAACGTTTGTTGTTGTTATAACAGACTAATTAATATTCAATTAATGGTGTTACGCCTAACGACGATCGGATAACATTTCTTTGCCGAATAGTGTTTTCCGACAAAAGTTAGCCGATGGGCGTTGGATTTCAGCATGAAATGTGGCCGAACAATATTCCCGAGATTAAACTTATTTTATTTCAAAAATATTGTCCGGCCAACAAATATTCGTGTAGCGCCTCTTTTGCACCGAATTTCAACAGAGAGAGACACATTTGCATTTACCATCACGTCGTGACACAGAAATGGCTGGGCCAGTTATCCTAATTAATCACTCGGCAATCCTTGGCAGATTCCGGAACCTACATTGAGTCTCGGCCGTATGGCAGTAAGTGTACCTATGCCCACACATTTGCCATGCGGCTACCGGTTTACTTTAACAGGAAAACTTGACGCTATTACAAACAAACAAGACACCATGGGCGCAGTCATGTTTCATCCGGGACCTTTAAAGTAATTCCAAAGCACCATGGACACAACCATGTTTCATCCGGGACCTTTAAAGTAAATCCAATATGCCGGAATTCGTCATACAGCCGAGACTAGATGTAGGTACCGGAATCTGTCGAGGATGGCCGAGTGCCTAAATACTAATTCACATAAAGATCCATCCTTGGTTTCCAATTGTACTCATTCCGTTCTACTCCACTATACCCTGGGTTAATCCATAGGGTTTCCACGATTTCAAATTATCTGCCCTGGCGGATTGTGATATTTTTATCGTCCAATCCCATAAAGCGTTACCTGGAAAGGTAATAGGTGAAGGGAAGTAACTCTCAACAAAGAATTCCCCACACATGGTGACCCCAGTCCGTTCTTGCACACTTTGCATATATGTCATTTGGAAAAATACCTACCGCGTAGTAGAAAAAACAGTGTCATTTAAAAATTTCATGACATAAATTTTCCTGTCATCGTTTTGTGTGCATGTCAATTCTTTTATATTATCTTTACAGACTTTCTTATAATCGATCAAACAAGTCGCCATATTGTTTGTAAACAATGTAGTTCTGTGACGTAAAAAAATGACGCTAAAGCGACTACGCAGGACTGATTTGTAAACTATTTTTTGATTGGTCCGTACACTCTAACTACAATCAGTTAATTTGAAATCGTGGAAACCCTATGGATTAACCCAGGGTATAGTGGAGTAGAACGGAATTAGTACACTGGGTAACCGAGGATGAAAAAGATCCTACATTCGTCTTTGTCTATGATAAATTATTGTTTATCAGTAAAGGATCGGCGATAATACCAGACTTTTCCATTCGTATGGCATATTAAAATCTACGAATTAGTGAATGGTAGCAGTATGGAATTGTAATGTATAACAATATTTAAAATAGCAGAAACGGGCTTTAATTTGTCACTTTTCTGCATCGATGGACATGACAGAATACAGATAATTTACCTAAGCGTTCGTTGACGTGTTTGCCACCTAGACCTGGGTTCCACGTATTATTTGAACGATGATGTGTTCTGGCATGGTGAAACAAGGCCTGGAACTGTCGCGGAATTTGCTTGCCCAGTACTGTATATTCTCCGTTAATAATTTAGTAGAAGTTTTTGCTGATTGCTCAACTAATCATGTTATTTTTACGTCGCCATTGGATACACACACCTTCATTCATATTTGATCTATAACGCTCATTCTGCACTCGGCTAATCTCGACAGATTCCGTAAACTACATCTAGTCTCGGATGTATGGCAGTAAGTGATATGTACCTACGCCCATACATTTGCGATGCGGCTACCGATTTACTTTAACAGGAAAACTTGACGCTATTACACAAATTGGGAACCTATTCGGCTAGCGACCTATTCGACCGATGGAGCTGCAACCTGTTCGTTGGAAACCTATTTAGAGTAAAGACAACAGTCTCTATTTATCAACCAATAAAATCCAACGTTATGTCTATCAAATGAAAGTAGACTATATTATTTTTTATCCATTCCTTCAGCTCAGAATAGAAGTGTAATTTCGTCATTATCTTACAGCTGGATCGGTCGAATAGGTCGCTAGCCAAATAGGTCGCCAACTTGTGTTTGGAATGGGCGCAGCCATGTTTCATCCGGGAGCTTTAAAGTAGTTCCAATATGGCGGAATTCATCATACAGCCGAGTTTCACTCGGCTAATCTCGACAGATTCCGTAAACTACGTAGACTACATCTAGTCTCGGATGTATGACAGTAAGTGATATGTACCTACGCCCATACATTTGCGATGCGGCTACCGGTTTACTTTAACAGGAAAACTTGACGCTATTACACAAATTGGGAACCTATTCGGCTAGCGACCTATTCGACCGATCGAGCTGCAACCTGTTCGTTGGGAACCTATTTAGAGTAAAGACAACAGTCTCTATTTATCAACCAATAAAATCCAACGTTATGTCTATCAAATGAATATATTATTTTTTATCCATTCCTTCAGCTCAGAATAGAAGTGTAATTTCGTCATTATCTTACAGCTGGATCGGTCGAATAGGTCGCTAGCCAAATAGGTCGCCAACTTGTGTTTGGAATGGGCGCAGCCATGTTTCATCCGGGACCTTTAAAGTAGTTCCAATATGGCGGAATTCATCGTACAGCCGAGTTTAGATTCCGAAATCTTCCGAGGTTTGCCGAGTGAGCCGAGTTTAGATTGTCCGAAATCTTCCGAGGTTTGCCGAGTGGCCCATTCTGGTTTTCGGAATGGTCGCGGCGTGCGCCTTACTCAACAAGCAAACGTGTTGCTGTTAATAATTAAAGGAGCTAAACCACTAATATTTGGGATCTAGAAATTGAGCCAAATGGGTCACAACACGTCATATAATAATGTAATCTGATTGTATATAAAAACTGATTTACATTCAATTGTTCCGTTTTGTTCTAAATTCAAATCAGTTATGTCCAGAGCAACCGATTATAGAAAGTTCTAGTGGGATATGTCTGGCCTCGTTCTTTCAAGTCACTTGTTACCAATGATGATAAAACGCACTATGCAGGCCCGTAGCTAGCCCAAAATTGTTGGGGGGGGGGAGGCTAGCTACGGTCCTGCTATGGTAAAGTGTTTATATTGTCTCAAATATTGGATATCAGAGGCCTGTCTTTTAAAGATAACAACATCAATGTTGATTTGAATTGACAATATAATTCTTGATTTAAGACTGTGGATTGATATTGAACTTAACTACTTTATGTAGGAGTTTTTGTTGATTGTCCAACTAAACCCGCGACTTCTATATGGGCATTAGTTACAAAAATCTTCATCCATATTTGATCTATAACCCACAGTCTGGTTTTGAAACCATCATTTTCATACGGACTTTTATTACATGTAGTTTAAGTTAATATTTTAACCTTCAACGATTTTATAAAAATGTCATTAATTTGCATGAACAGCGAACAGCCTTTATTACGAATTGATCCACGTGGTTTTGTGCACTTTAGGCATAGTTGGTGCATCTACGTGTGATTAAAGGGAGAGAGAGAGAGAGAGAGAGAGAGAGATGGGGTTTAACGTCCACTCAACACAAACTAGGTCATTTCGCACGTAGGGGTCTTTAGCAGTGGGAGGAAACCGGAGTGCCCGGAGGAAACCCACGAGGTTGAGAAGGCGCCCCTATCTCCATGCCACATACGCTCACACCAGGGCTCGAAACCACAGCTGCAAGCCAGAGGTGACCGGCCAGCTAGAGGTCGAAGCGCGGCACTTTAGACCATGATTAAAGGGAATATCCAGATAAGAACAATCTTAAAAAAAACTGAATACGTATGGAATTTACGCGCCAAAACATAGAGGAATGATGTATTTACCGTGTCGCACAATTTCAGTTCAAAATATTGCGTCGTTTGGACGTGAACGTCAAAACTGCTTATCCGGGCACGTTACCCTTTTAAGATAAGATTTCGGGTCAATTTTTTCGTTAGTTGACCTATTGCCGCTCCTTTAGAGATATATACAGTGAGATTTTAACACAAAATTAAGCAGTTTTATTCTCCAAAATATTTTCGGGATTGACACTTTAATATACGAGACCCAGACTGAATTATTGTAAATGTGGACCTTGATATATGTTATCGCCATTAAGTTACATGAAAAGCTTCTAATACAAATTGATCTAGTGGTTCAGTGCAGGTTAATGTTCCCTTTTCCATCTACGTATAATTAATATATTTGGCCTAGGCTGAATTATTGTGAACGTAGACCTAGATATATGCAAAGAAATTCGACGATTTTATGACATTGTCATTAAATTACATGAAAAGCCTCTAAGACAATTTCATCCACGTGCGTCGGTGCACTTTAAGGATATCCGTTACATCTAGTTATATTTAATAACTGGGTAGAATTATTACAAACGTAGACCTCAATATATGTTACCCACATGTTAGCAATTGTAAATGTCTGTATTGTAGTATTAATGTTAAAGGAGCTAAATCGCTAATATTTGGGACCTAGAAATCGACCTAAATGGGTCGCAACGCATATAATAATGTAATCGGATTGTATTTGAACTGATTTACATTCAATTGTTTCCGTTTTTACTCTCAACCGACTAGAAATTCATAGTGTCTGCCTATTCCAGTCTTTTACTCATGCTCCCCAGATAAGCTATGGCGTCGCCGTTTGACTGAGTCGTGGAAAATGTCTAACCTCGTTGTTTCTGGTCACTTGTTACAAATGATGCTGAAACGCACAATGGTGCACGATTAGTGTACCAATGGTAAAATGTTTATTTAGTCTTAAATATTGGATATTAGAAGCCTACCTTTCCAAAGTAAGATAACAACATCAATGTTTATTTGAATTAACAAATAATTTGTGTTTTCAATGGATACGACTTTGAGTTAGAGACTAAGCTCCTTTAATTTACAACTTAGATGACAAAACAACACATGGTGTTCTGTATTTTAGCTTGTGTGTAATACATCATGAATATATCAGGTGATGTCCATATTGTAAATAACATTTAAAAAAAGTGAATATATCGCAGTGAATATACTTTATACTATCGGTCGTATCAGGTAATCAAAATACATATCTCGAATCCGTATTATTGCGATATCTTCTTCAACATCGCAACCAATCCCTCATATAGGTTATGCGTATGACGGAGCTACTAAAATATCAGTGAGAAAATCGCGATGGATATTCTTAGTGCCTGACTGGAACTTAATTAATTTGAAGTGTATAGTTAAGATATTTTGGTTTTCAAAAATCCACCAGTGTGTGTTTATATAACCTATTAACCAAGAATCAGTTTATTTGTGGTTTTGTATAGGCATAAGGTAAGGGGATAAAACATATTTTGTATATAGAGAAATAAATGGGGTTTAACGTCCACTCGACACAAACAAGGTCATTTCGGGACTAACATACGGTTTAATTTTATTTCAATAATTCCCTTGCGCGTAGGGGTCTTTAGCAGTGGGAGGAAACCGGAGTGCCCGTACGAAACCCACGAGGTTGAGAAGGCGCCCCTATCTCCATGCCACAAACGCTCGCACCAGGGATGCGAGACACTCTAGACCACTAGCCCCTCACCCCACCTTTATATATATATATATATATATATATATATATATATATATATATATATATATATATGTTCGCTTAGTGGGATCATTCAATTTTGGAGATTAACAATATGGGATCTGTGTAGGTTCATCCTCATGTTGAGTTGTGATTCATATATTTATATTATATTACTTATATTGCTGTAGCATTGGCAGTGCATTTTTCTGGAAATCTGTTCTATTATGTGATTTTGGTACTAGATCAATCCGAATGATCAAATCTTGCTCTCATTAGTATGTACTTTAGAAAATTACATCTTTTAAGTAATTTTAAGTAAGTAAATCACCCAATATCAAGCTTCACGCCAGCTAACGATGAGTGGCAGAAGTCTTTACTGGTGAAAGCTGTTCACTTTCTCCGATTTTCAACGATAATTAGTTTCCAATAAGTCGACCACTTCATCAATACCCCTGCCGTGTTTGTCTTCTCGAGAGAGCACGGGTTAATCCGAACGAATACACGCCATTGTGTAAATTGGGAAACCTGACAATCAAACTTTCGAGATATACAAATATGTACGTTAATATATTTATTGGCAAGATCTTTTTTTCTGGAAGAAAGAAAAAACTTTTAGTTTTAGTACATAGTATTTTTATTGGCAGAGTTGTGTTTTTTTTAGCCTCCAGGAAAACACAACCTTTTTATATTAGCATTTAAAATATATATTGGCAGACTTGTATTTCTTTGGGAACAAAAACAAACATTCTAATTCGCAAAAGAAATGATTACATTGTTAAATGTTTATTTAATGACATCCTTGTAAAATAAACGAAGTGCAGAATAGATTAATCAATGTAGGATATTATTTACCTTGCTCTTCTTATGGTGTAAAATCAGTTCATTTAGTTCTGTTCACCATCGATTTAAGAACAGACAAAAGATTAATGAAGAATAATAAGGAAGGTATATATATAATAAAGGGAATATTAGTAATAGTAGCTCATGCATGGATTTCTTAATTACTCAAAAATGAAATGAAATGGGGTTTAGCGTCTAACTGTTTTGCTCCCAACTGGGCCAATGAAGACGGGTATATGCCATACAGTGTGCTATGAGGGAGATTTTGCCCGGACAGCGGCACTACAGCCTACTCTTATCGAATTTCAACTATCAAGGGATCTTATTCCAAGATACTAGAAGCTCATGCATGGACTTATCATTCCAAGATATTGTTTATCGTCTTAAAACTGGAGTTGGAGTAGAAGCTCATATGGATTTATTATTCCAAGATGTCTACGATATCACGGAGGGTGGGGGCGAATGGTTAACGTGCGCGCTGTATCATACGGCCTGCCATTGAGCCAACTGGCGTGGTTTCGAATCACCGATTGTACGTGACAAGGAGTAGGGTCGCCTGTCCAACCTCGTGGGTTTTTCCCTTATTTACAATCTTACCGACAGAATGTGTATCGTCTTAAATCTGGAGTTGGTATCTTTTAGAACAGTATTAAATTTTGATATTTAAAATCTTACCAATAGAATGTGTATCGTCTTAAAACTGGAGTTGGTATCTTTTAGAACAGTATTAAATTTTGATATTTAAAGTCTTACCAATAGAATGTGTATCGTTTTTAAACTGGGGTTGGTATTTTTTAGAACGGTATAAATGTTGATATTCAAAATCTTTCAACCAAGAGAATGTGTATATGAGTTCGTATTTTTAGAACGGTATAAATGTTAATATTCAAAATCTTTCAACCAAGAGAATGTGTATATGAGTTCGTATTTTTAGAACGGTATAAATGTTAATATTCAAAATCTTTCAACCAAGAGAATGTGTATCGTTTTAAAACTGGAGTTCTTTTTTTTAGAACGGTATTGATACTCAAAATCTTTCAACCAAGAGAATGTGTATCATTTTATAACTGGAATTCGTATTATTTTTTTTCACAACGGTAATAAATCTAGATCTTCAAAATCTTTTAACCAGGAGAATGTTAAGGTCTTAAAACTGGAATTGGTATTTTTTAGAACGGTAATAAATCTAGATATTCAAGTTCTTTCAATTCTGTAAAAATTAAAAGCCGAACAAAGTTAGTTATTGACGTCCAGGGTGATGGAAATGTAGGTCCATGTGTATAAAAAACTGCTATTTCGACATTTCGCGGGTGTGTCATTGAATCATTTGACGATGTGTCGATGCAAAACTTGTACGTGACAAGGCGTGTGGTCATCTAACTTCATGGGGTTTACTCCACTGCGGATTATTGAATTAAAAGATTGTCCAATCTGTTAGTTCGGGAATAATCTGGACAATACGCCTCCCCCCTCTCTCTTGTTTTAGAAAGGGGCTGAAATATCCTCATTTATATTACTGTGCTTTATTGACAGACAACTTGTTAATGATCTTGTCAGAAATAGTCATTGTACAATCTGCTGTCACGAACATGTTACTGACCTCGTATCTACAAAAATAGATTCATTAAAGCCTTCTTTTGAATATATAATAATTATTTCAGATTAACGTTGTTTATATCTTTGTCGAATACAAAGTATGTTTAGCCATCAGACCTCTTTCGAATATCAATTTAAAATAGTGAGTACTCCGAATAACCATAGGTTTTACTAGTGTCTAATGTAAACACATGTTGCCCTAATCTTAAAGGTACCGGTAGCACAATTTCCAATGTTAGCGGCTTAGCGTGTACTCAAAATTGATCAATTGCATGAATATCAATTTGAAATTGTTACTAATCTGAATAAGCATAGATTTTACTAGTGTCCATCTCTTAAAGGTACCGGTAGCAGATTTTCAAGATGTTAGCGGCTTAGCGTGTATTCTAAATTGATAAATTGCATGAATTTATGTTGACTAACGCGATTAATCAACTGTAAATCTTAAATGTTCAAATATTAATGTCTGTCATAGAATAGAAAGATAAAGGGATTTTACACCCACTCGATACAAACTTGGTCATTTCAAAGCTTATTTTGTTATGTTTATCCCCTTGTACGTGGGGGTAATCAACAAAACAAAGGGGGTGGGGCGGAGACACCCACAAGATTGGACAAGCAACCGTATTAAAATACAGATGTGACGTCACCCTTTGCTGTTGGCGTATCATTATTTCAAATAATCGTACAGGCCACTTGCCAATCGTACTTTATTTTTACCTGGGAAATATTGGACTAGTGTGATGTATTTCACTGTAAAAGCTCGTGCGGAGTGTCAGTATTTTAAGATGTTTAATGGTCTCGAGCTTACGACATTGCGTAATATACTGTAAAAACATTCGACCCCACCCTCAAGGCAAAAAGGAGATATGATAGATTTTAACTTATGCTATAAACAGGAGAAACACACTTTACACCTGTTTATGTTTAAGATATGGTTTGTAGCACTATGCAGCTATTCAAGTAGAAATTCTAACGTCTATATATGATCTAAAATTAACTATATATTCCAGAGCAATACACAAAGATCAGTCCAATAACATTTTGTATTTTTAAAAGATAATCATGACTGATGTCGTAATCCGGAACATACAGACTCCGGATTAACCAGATATTTTTTGGCTGAAGTAATATGGATGTGTTATGTTCTGTACTTCACCGGAATTCTCAACATTGACAGAAAATAGCTTGGGTATAATACGTTCAATATATGTGATGCACATGAAGGGAGAAGTGAGCTACTCTTGAAGATATTTAAACCAAAACAATACTTCAGTTATTCTTAACTCGAAAATAATATAATAAATTCTATGGATTACCTCTGGAGAACGAAATGAATGAATATTGTTTTAGCTATAAATAGTAACACTAGGGTTATATTTATATTCAAGAAGAATAGATGCCACTGTTAATAATCTGCTTCGCTGGATGCTTTCAAAGAAATCTTGAGCGATGGTGAAGCTTATCTTTAAATAGGCTTTGTATCGTTAATATCCGGGATCGGCATTGTTCATCCATTATCTCTTTAGTGACACATGCTTTGACATTTTTCTAAAGTATTTTGTATTGCATCGCTGTGCTTTGCCAACAAATCCCCTCTTGAAGTCGTTTGCCCATCATTAACACTTTTTGACGTAGGAGGAAATAATGACACATTTTATGTCTTTTAAATATTAACCCATCGGAAGTAATTACAGACAGTCATACCCGGAACTCCAGGCACATACACAAAATCATATTCCACACTGGATGATTGCCTGCAATCAAAGAATACATGTTAATATGTTCCGATGAAAAAAGTTTCTAAATCTTTTTCATATTACAAAAAAAACACTAGGAAATGAGTAGATCTGGATTAGCTTTTATAAGACACTGCTAAAGACTCCTACGCAAAATCGTAGTGTCGAATTTGTGTCCAGTGGACATTAAAACCCATTTCACTCTCTATCTAGTTCATAGCGACGCTATAGGATGTAGCTTCTATAACCCTGTTGATGCAGACTAGCAAAACGTTGAACTGCATTTCTTAAAAATCCAAGAAATATTATAATCATATTTTACTCTATTAATTAGCCCGAATGAATGAGGTTAAAACAATTATATAAAGGGAGCCACGGTGGGTAAGACACTGGCTCGTTATTGTGGTGGTTGGCCGATGAAGTTCATCAGATTTTTCCAGCGTGGTTTCCCCTTGTCAGTGGTGCAGGACGTTAAGGGGGGGGGGGGGGGGCTGACAAAGACAGCTGTCTATAATATTGTGGTTTGAATGAGACGTGAAACTGACGTCCCGTATATACCTTGGCAGGTATATACCT
This sequence comes from Patella caerulea, assembly GCA_036850965.1. Classification (NCBI taxonomy): domain Eukaryota; kingdom Metazoa; phylum Mollusca; class Gastropoda; family Patellidae; genus Patella; species Patella caerulea. The sequence continues at coordinate 29,667,755 of JAZGQO010000015.1, read as the reverse complement.
GCCAAGCACACTGAGTGTTAATTAACCCTGGTTAGATGAAGTAGGTTCGCCTCATAGCACACTGTGTGTTAATTAACCCAGGTTAGATGCAAGTAGGATGTTAAATCCCATTTCATTTCATTCATTTATAGACTTCATGACAAAACTATGACCAAAAAATAGTCTCCACTTTGTATTCTATTAAAAAACCCTTGTCAGTGATGCAGAAGGAGGGGCTGACAAGGACAGCTGCCTAGTCGTTCGGATGGGACGAAAAACCGAGGTCCCGTGTACACATTGGAGTGCACGTAAAAGATCCCTTGGCAGTTTGAATTCGATATAAGAGTAGACCGGGCAAAATTTCCCTCTTAGCACACTGTATGGGTATGCCCGTCTTCCATTAGCCCAGGTTAGGTGCAAAAGATTTCATTTTTTCTTACTAATAAAAAAACTTTTTTGTGCACTAAAGGTTTATTTTTTTAGAATTATTATGTAAAAATCTAATAGTACTCGTTTTTTTTACAGGTTTTCTGTGGTTTATCAAGGCGTGAACAAAGAAGACCGTGGTATCTTCGGTTAGTAATAATCCATACCAAAGCATTTAGCCTTAGAACCAATCAATAAAATTGAGGCTACTTATATGTAATGACCACCTACGTTTGCAAGACAGCTGATTCCACCTCATTAGCTCTACAATGACAAGAGAGTTCAGGGAAACAAACTACCTAGCGACATTGTTTGATTTGACTTCATAAAAGGCGTCTTTTATGGAAAAGGCGGTAGTATTATTTCTAATTTGAAGTGGAATCTGAGGAAAGGTTCTAGAGAAATAACTTGTGATTAACAATAGAGGAATAACTATATTTTGCAGCTCTATCTTTGTTTTTGGATATAAAAATGGTGGCTAAAATATTTATTAAACTTTAATGGGTTTCAATTATGGAGTATAAAATTGGCGGAGATCAAAATATGTCCGTCGAGGAGAAGACTGATGGTGCGGATAGTTCGGTTTCAGTAACATGGCAGGCCATAATCATTACAGCCTATACCACGGTTTCTATTGTATCCGTTTGCGGAAACAGCGCGGTTTGCTATTTGGTGTTGTCTCAGCGGCGTATGAGGACCGTGACGAATTTATTTATCACTAGTTTGGCAGCCGGTGATGTTCTTATGGCGGTGGTCTGTATCCCATTAACGTTTGTCGCTAATGTTCTGCTGAATTACTGGCCTTTTGGTGACGCATTGTGTCCTATTATAACGTATTTACAAGTGGCTATAGTGTTCCAGAATGCTTACACGCTCTTAGCCATTAGCCTTGAGAGATATATCGCTATTTTACACCCTTACAGACCTCGATTACCTAAACGGAAATGTATAATGGTAATTGGTTTTTGTTGGCTGTTAGCATTCCTAACACCACTTCCAACAGCCATCACGTCAAAGACTGTGAACTTTATAGAGGGTAACAGCACCAAATGCTATTGTTATGAGGTTTGGCCAACTGAATCTGGTCGTGTTGGATATAGCACCACTATAATGATTCTACAGTATTTCTTACCTTTGGGTGTACTTATTTACACCTATGCTAGAATAGTTCACGTAGTTTGGATGAAGGACATAGGTTACCGAGCACGTGCTGAAAGTGATGGAAAGGAATTTGATCCCAGACGAAAGGTAATTAAAAATGTCTTTATTAAAATTAACACAATTCCATGTATTTGAATTCTGTATATAACAGTTAGTTTATGGCAAACCGTGGCGCAATTTGGTCGCACATTCGTACGCACGGGTAGTCATCCTTTCCTTATACCCATGCACAGGGCCGTATGTATGATTTGAAAAGTGGGCGTACAAGAGAGTGGTGGGGCGCCACAGTTTTCCACGTAAGTGATAAAAGTAAGTTTGGATAAGAGAAAACGTCCTCATTGACGCGTGGGCGCCCTTAAAACCGACTGATCGGTGCCTTAAGGGCATTACTGTGTGATTAAAATTTAGGTTATTATTTTATAATTGAAAGGTTGTCAAAATATTTTGTTTTTGGATGGGAGGTGAGTTGGAGGCATTTCTCGGGACGCTTTATTGTTCTGGGTGCAATATACTCCTTGCACGCCCACAGATGACAACTCTTGCAAGTCAGATCCGAGTGTTACTCAGTTTACACTTGGACATAACAGAAAATGCCGCCAAAAGCATTTTTAAATGTCAGAAAAAGTGGATGTTTCTGATCATGAAATAACTAAACACAATGCCCCACGTTAACATATAACAAGCAAGTGTGTGAGAGAGAGAGAGAGAGAGAGAGAGAGAGAGAGAGAGAGAGAGAGACCACGCGGGGTTGTACAAAGAGGCTTATATAAGATTCGAACACATTCATGGAAACAGGATATTACGTTAATCTATTTAAAAGGGTGGCGGGGCGCAACTGCCTGCATTTCCGACTTTAAAGGAGGAATGACCCCCCCCCCCCCCAAATGTATTATCACAGGACCGTTGCTGATGGTTTGGAAATCATCATGTTATTATAAGGAGGCAGACCAATCGTAACCGTGGAAACTCTGTTTGATTTGCTTTACAATCCATAAGATAATAATCGACATTTTGGATTCTATTTCGACTGCCGTATCACTGAACGCTGACTGTGTAAGATAATTATTTAGGTCGGAGTTGAACTTACAAGCAGTATCAAATACGAACAAATAAGGAAAACATTTAATGTTTAGAATATATTCAATTAAATACTATTTATGAATAAGAATTACTATAATTTATTACACTGTGTTATTCCAAAAAAGATTTCATAAGTTGTAAGAACCCTGGACAATTATGAACAATTACGAAAATAGTGTGCAATCTATTATTTCTTCTTCATTATGAAACATACAAGCTGATACCTCACGGTAAATAATCTATTGTAGTCTCAGTTGTCGATAAACAATGATAGTTCGTCCATATTCAAAGTCGGCCTTCGAATGAGTTCAAGGATGGAAAACAATCCAAAAAGAGCACAATATGTTCTCCACAGCTTTTGGCCGTGTTAGTCAATCGCGAGCCCAGTTTACTCGAAGTATGTATGGTCATCACAACAATCAATGTTTTGTAACCTAAGCAGGGGGGTTGGGATGGCCTAGTGGTCTAGAGTTCCGCGCTTCGACTTCTAGCTGGCCGGTCACCTCTGGCTTGCGGCTGTGGTTTCAATCCCTGGTGTGAGCGTATGTGACATGGAGATAGGGGCGCCTTCTCAACCTCGTGGGTTTCCTCCGGACACTCCAGTTTCTCCCACTGCTAGAAGACCCCTAAGCGTAAGTTCAAAGAGATTTGCCGTTCTTTTGGCGAAAAAACATACCCTGGAAGAATAACCCGTTACTGGTTTAAAAAATAAAAATTTTCAGACGAATAAAACCAAATTCCCCTGTGTATATCCAAAGCCAGCCTCCGACTTTCAGACCGCGAGTTATTCTGGGCGCAGAATATACACCCAAAGATCAAAGAGATTTGCCGTTATAAGTTTGTACATTGTATGATTAAATATTGATATTCAACAATTGGAGATTATTCTTACATATATAGACGTATTGGGGTTTCCCCCAACTGCTAAAAAACCCACTCGGCAAACCTCGAAAGATTTCGGGAATCTAAACTCGGCTGTATGATGAATTCCGCCATATTGGAACTACTTTAAATGTCCCGGATGAAACATGGCTGCGCACATTCCAAACACAAGTTGGCGACCTATTTGGCTAGCGACCTATTCGACCGATCCAGCTGTAAGATAATGACGAAATTACACTTCTATTCAGAGCTGAAGGAATGGATAAAAAATAATATATTCTACTTTCATTTGATAGACATAACGTTGGATTTTATTGGTTGATAAATAGAGACTGTTGTCTTTACTCTAAATAGGTTTCCAACGAACAGGTTGCAGCTCGATCGGTCGAATAGGTCGCTAGTCGAATAGGTTCCCAATTTGTGTAATAGCGTCAAGTTTTCCTGTTAAAGTAAACCGGTAGCCGCATCGCAAATGTATGGGCGTAGGTACATATCACTTACTGTCATACATCCGAGACTAGATGTAGTTTACGTAGTTTACGGAATCTGTCGAGATTAGCCGAGTGCTAAAAAACCCTACTAGCAAGCGAATTGTTGAAAAAAAAATGACATAGTTTGTGACGGGGACGTTAGGCAACATTTCTCCCTATACATGTACGTATATTTCAATTATGAATTCATTGGCAAGAAAGCATGTTGTAAATTTGAAGACATTTATTTGGAGAAATCGGAATAATCACTTGTCAAAGAAATCGAACACTACCGAGTCAATAATTATTTTGTATGTTTCATCACCATGTGAATGTCTGGATTTCTTTTCAGATTTATCGAACACGTTGACAGCTTTCTAGAGGATGTATGTTTGAAGACAGTGCGATGTTAAGTCTGAAATATTTTAATATATTAGATATGGGTTCATTCTGACATTTGGAAGTATACTTTAACTCGGCCCAAAATCGGAACCGAAAAAATCTCAAAAGCGCTGGACCTTAAACCGACTGACAGATACGAAAAAGGAAAATAAGAGTGTGAATAAAATTTTTAGTTTCGTTAATAATTTATGAATCGACTTAAACCGACGGGAAAAAGAAAATAAGCTTATTAATGAATCCCGTTTAACCCCAAACTCATCTCAGAAAACACGAAAATGAGCTTGTGAATGAAACTCGTAGTTTTGACACTATTTTACGAATCCTGTTAAACCCATCTCAATAAGCTGTCACTCGCTATATTTATCAGTTTTCTCAAAATCTGATGGGAAGGTTAACTGCAATGGTTTTACAAGCTATTTGACACAGTGCATAAAAGTACCGGGAATAATCGATGCACCATATTTATTTTCGATCGCTTTCAAGCACATTGATCCACGGTGATTGATTTAAGTGACAAATGAATAAGATAAATTAGTACAAAAACACTTTGAAATGACAGAAAAAAATACCTTTTAAATGTTAAAGGGAATACCCCAAATATATTATTGACGATAATTGTTTTATTTATGGAATCATTTTAAAGATCTTGTACCACAGCTGTTATTATTCTTAACTGTATGTGTACTGTTAACTTTGTCTATAGCTTATCGGCAGTTACTTCGGTACTGGTTAGGTTTCCCGACTTGGATCGGTTTATTGCTGTTCATAGTCGCCAGGACTTTCTTGGTAAAGTAGTAAATATAAAATTTAGAAGTTGGTTAATTGTTTTATCCTAAGAGTAATTAAGACATCTAGACTTAAACTTCCGATATTTATAATGAGCATTATTTCACCAATGTGTCTTGTGTACAAATAAGTCGTATTAAGAGAAATTCAATCGAGCTATTTAAAACTGTAATTAGAGATTTTTAACGGGGGTCCCTTTGAACATCCCCATGCAACAAACCCAGGGGTGGGTCCAGCTAGATAAATGAATTTGTAAACCATCACTTTGTCTTTAATCAGCAGATGACGGGGTCTGCATTTAAAGCGCGAGATAATGATATAGACATATTATTATGTGATATCACAATTAATACTTTGCATGGGTGAAGCTTTGCATCAATGAAATTGAATCACAATGTGATACTATTAATTCATATTGTAGCACAAATAAGAAATTTCCTCGATTCTGATTGGTCGAAAAGTGTGGTTGAATGGACAATAAACCCCCTCTATATTATCAAGGCTAATTACTGCGTATAAATATAACAGTGTACTTTTTTTTCATATTTGCACTCAATGACCTTCCTCAACTCAAATCTTTATTGGCAAATATCTTCAAGAAATTCTGAACATATTACCATCTTACCATTTTCAAATATCATCTTTTATGAAACACATTCTGAAATACATAAAATAGAAAATCAAAATATATTCGTAACTACTAGGCAGTAACAGTATGGACAAATTTGTTTTCTTTGGCTAAGGCCTAGCTTCACTAATCAATAATTGTTACTTATTGAGACGATTTTTTTTTAAAATCACACTTTGATCTATCTGGTTAGCATGATCTATCTAATAATAAGTCAGTAGTCACATGATCTATCTAACAATAAGTCATTAGTCACGTGAAATACAATGAGGGGGTGGAAAATAGCAGCTGAAATGTGATATTATGCCAAAATTGACATTTTGTTGACAACACGTCAGCACAACATACGATCACAACCACTAGAATCTTAGGCTAAACGTTACTGTCATAGTTTTATAGCGTATTTTTGAGGATATAAGTTCGAACTGTAATTGTTTGAACAAGAAATAGCTACAACATTGTGATAACAGTCTGCGAATAAAAAAATAACGGCTGAAAACTTACATGAAACTCCCGAAACGAAGTTATCTTTGTTGTTAAGAGTTACTCACCTTTTAGTCTCGGATAGCAGGCCGGAATTAGTTCAACCACACTGACACTCGTCGCTTTGGATACCACAACAAGACTAATTTCCCGTTATTTTAAAAATATTTTTTGTCGATATTCAAATAACTTTTTCTATTAAAAATTAATTTACCAGCAACTCGAGACTCGAGCATTTTAAATGGGCAAATGAAGGTTTTTTAAAATGGGTGTAAAAATGCTTAAATATTTGAACTACAATATCCATAAACACGTTCCTGTTACGTATTTTAGGGTTTATTCAAGCATGGTTAAATGGACAATAAACCCCCTCTAAATACGTACCAGGAAGTATTTATCTCCCAAATAAAACTTGACGCTATACTGGGTTTTGGGTTTCTCTCTTTGTAAATCCGAGTATTTATGTATATAATACTAGAACACTTATTATGGATACAATCACTTGGTTTATTGTACTGCAACGTTTCAACAAGATTTTACAAGTCGTTTTCAAGCAAATACCCAATGCCTCTCGAAGAATATATTTATGTATACCTACGCAATTTAGAGATGATGATGACATCATACACTGCCAACTGTTACATATCCTTAACAGGAACCTGCAGAAATTCCTGAATCCGCCCATGAAACCCACACTTAATTAATTTTGTCGATAATAGTTTGGATAAGTTTCAGCAACAGTGATATTTCCATGTAAGTTAATTCTAGACACAATGCTTGCTTGGAGCTGATGACATGATTGTGAAGTTAGTTCTTAAAGGTTAGAACCTTTGATGTTTCTTTTATATAAAATTAAAAAAAAAAAAAAAACAAAAAAAAAAAAAAACCAGTAGCATTCGTGTTTTTCATGAATTAGGTGAATACTACTCCTTTAATTATACTCAACAATATTAAATTACCTTTGGTAAGAATAGTCACCTGACGTTATTTCTATCCTCCGGCTGTACGTGTCAAGGAGTAGGATCGCCTGTCCAACCTCGTGGGTTTTTTCCGGTTACTGCAACAATATTAAATTACCTTTGGAAAGAATAGTCTTCATCTTAAACACGATAGGGGGGGGGGGGTAGCATAGCATAGGTACAAGAAGGTCAATCATTGAGTCAACTGACGTAGTTTCATTATCCAAGTTGTCAAGGAGTATGGTCGCCTGTCCAAACTCCTGGGTTTTCTCAGAGTCTTCCCACTCCCTGCTAAAAGACCCCTACGCGCAAGCGAATTGTTGAAATCAAATTGAACATTGTGTTAGTCCGGGAATGACCTAGTTTGTGTCGAGTTGGGGTTACACTTAAACCTTATTTTTTTCTTTCTTAAACACGAAAGACTATTCTGATCATAGATAACCTCTATGAAACAAGACATCAACCAGAATGGATCATTGGATGTAAACCAGACCCAACAATATGTGACAAGTAAAGAAAATAGTTTGTATTACAGTCTGTAAATGATTAAAGGGACTATCCCGATTTAAACAGAGTCTCGAGGGTCACGGTGGCTAAGTGGATAAGGCGCTGGTTCGCTAGCCTGGAGGTCGGGTGTTCAGTCCCTGCATTGACCGAGAAAGTTCATCTCGATTTTCCGGCGTGAATTCCACATGTCAGTGATGCAGAAGGAGGGCCTGACAAGGACAGCTCCCTCGTCGTTCGGATGGGACAAAAAATCGAGGTCCCGTGTACACATTGAAATGCACGTAAAAGATCCCTTGGCAGTTGGATTTCGATATAAGAGAAGGCCGTAGTGCCGCTGCCAGGGCAAAATTTCCCTCATCGGACACTGTATGGCATATGCCCGTCTTCCATTAGCCCAGGTTAGGTGCAAAAGAGTAGGACGTTAAACCCCTTTTCATTTCATTTGAACAGAGTCTCATAAATAAAAGTCTAGTACGTAAGAAAATTTAAGGACCAAAATATAGAGTAATGGTGGATAAACCTTAATTGTCTCAAAACGTAACCCTTTAAAGATTTCGGAAATTTTTTCCGTTGATTGACCTGATTATCGATCCCCGTTCCTTTAGACGTCTATACAATGAATGACCCATGTGCTGTAGCGTACTTGATAACGAAAGGTAAATTTCAACAACACATTATTTATAAAAAAAATATAAGTCTGGTTTTATTCAGACACTGCTTAATATAGCTTCAGACACCTGTCTCCATTTCCAGATGACGACTCTTGGGTTTAAGTTGTTTGAAAACGTTACCCATCCTGAGTTAGTTGCTCGGCCCCAAGGTAGGGATTTTAAAGGATTTTAATACAAAATTAAGCAGTTTTATTCTCAAAAATATTTAACAATGCTAATATTTTATTCAATTTACCGACGGCAATATATCTCCTATATACAACGCCCGCGTTATGTTTTTTGTCAACCTATTTATTTCATCCCATCGTTAACAAGAAAAACGAATTTGTCACTCAAAATGAAATAATCAATTTTGGTAGATTTCATCAGAACAAGATAATGTTGACTGGATATGCCTCTATGATCTAGATAACAAGCCAACAGTGGGGCTGTTGTCCCCCGCCGAAATCCCAAAATAAATACATGACACATATTGATTGGCGCACATTCATTTTCTTCAAAAGTTTCGAGCAATCAAAATATACTGTAAATTTCATCGCTCTCTATAGATAGAATCAAGGTTATCTTGCCCCAAAGCATCGACCAATGAAATTGCTTAGCTCCGCTTAACTTTAGCTCAAAATGTTAATCATTTTCTCAGTCAAGACATTCACCCGATGAACATCTACATCATTTTTAAACATTCTACCTCAATTAAAAGCAGTTGTTATGTTTCAATGTCTTGGCCAATGAAATTGTTTATCGCTCCTTAGCCTTTACAGCGAATTCCCACCATCGAACTTAGTTAAGGTATTGATTATATATTATATGAATCTATATTAAGAGTTTCGCCGCGCTCACTTCATTATAACCAAAGTTATTGTGCCCCAAAGAATCAATCAATCAGATTGCTTAGCTTTGCTAATCTAATCATATATGTGAAATCCATCAAGACGTTGATCAAATAAACGCCCACACCAAGTTTGAACATTTCAATTATATGGAGAGTTATTGTGTTCCAAAAAGTGTGACGGACAGACAGATGGATACACGGGCGGACAGACAACAAAACGTAAAATACCAACCGTCCATAATTATATTTCAAAATGCTATAATTGCGATTTCCACTTGGTGATGTTCATAGATCTTTTTAACGAAATTCCTTGGGATTTAACATCCCAATCTTTTGTTGCTACCGGACTAATGAAGGCGGATATACGCCATATAGTGAAATGAAATGAAATGCAATCCGATTTAACGTCCTGGATTATATAGTGTGATTAAGGGGCAATGTTAATTACCCGGGCAATGGCACTACGGCCTATATCCTTATATCGCATTCCACCGAACGACTTAATGGCGGTGTTCGCTTGCAGTATTGACAAGGAGAAACAACGCTTTAGACCTCGACAAAAGCTGGTGTCAAACCCTAGACATCGTGGTAAGTGGAATAGAACATCGCTTTTGCAACTAAATCTTACATGAACTTACGGTTTTTGAGGGGAAATGAAACGAAAAGAAGATTGGGCTATTGAGGGAACATTTACGCGGTGAAAGGCACTATGGCCTACTCTTATATCAAATTCCTTCTGTCAAGGGATTTTTTTCGTGCATGCCAATATATACACTGGACTTCGGTTTTTTTCCCATCCGGACGACTAGACAGCTGTCCTTGCCAGACCCTCCGTCCTGAACCACTGACAAGGGGAAACCACGCCGGAAAATCCCGATCAACTTTCCTGGTCAGTGAAGTGTTTTGGAGAGAAAGTAAAGCATATCGTTTATCTCCATCACAGAAAATGCATGTTGTTCGTCTTTCTAAGTGTTCTTTGTGAATTCAGTGTGTCTGGGTATTTTCTTCTCGAGTGCTTTTGAAGTTCTCAGTCGCTCTTAACTATATTTAACTCGGATTCCTTCCTGTCTGGAAATGTATTATTAGTGGTATTCCCAATTTTAACTGATATACATGTACATGTATATTGAATCTTACTTTTTGTGGTACGATACAAAAAGTATGATCACGTTAATACGTAGTGTAGTGCCAGGACGACTAGGATAACAGAACTAAACTGTTTACATGTATTGGGCGAATTCCTAACGTGCTATTTACCCAGTGCTGAATTGGCATTGGTTAGACATAATGCCAACGACAAGCCTATGATTGTGCAATAGATCAGTGGTTGCCGTCATGGGTTCGATTCCTGAAAGGGTTAGGAAACGTTAGACCTATGGTCCGTTTGTTTCTGCGGGGGTCTGTAAAGAACCTTCACCTCCCGATAACCTTGACCCCGGACCTAGCCCCAATGCTTATCTTAACCCTAACCTATAATCTGGCCAACAATCGTGTGCCTCAACCTTATTTACACCACAGCCACCTTGACGAAAAATGAGTTGGCCTTAACTGATATGGTTACAACAAAACATACTTGATAAGAATTCAGATTTTAAACAAATCAGATTGAGGCTTGTCACAGCTGTCGCTTTAATTGCAAATTTACATCGGGGATTAACGCACTTACAGACCTTTATTGATATTAATGACCAATAGCGACCTTTTTCTATCGATATTTTATTCTTTAGTTGTCTTCAAAGGAAAATCAGTTATTAGTTTAACACCAAATCTATTTACAATCAACCCCTTTTGCATCGAGAAAAGAGTGATATGGAATAGATCATCATCGATGGTAATTTACAATTGAGTATATAACGACGTTAGCCAGGAACGAGCGTTCGGGTCATTTTTCATCAATGTAGTTAGTCGCCTACACAATTACTGTTACATTGCAAGGAAACAAACATATAATAACATTGTTATACAATCAGGACCCTGGACGATATAGCCCGGACTATATTAGTATAATCTGGAATATAGGGTATATAGGGTTTCCTGGATATGAAATGAAATGAAATGGGGTTTAACGTCCTACTTTCTTGGTTAATAAAGACGAAATGGGGGTTTAACGCCCTACTGTTCTGCTCCTAAGAAAGACGGCCATACGCCATACAGTGTGCAATGAGGGAAATTTTGCCCGGGCAGCGGCGCTACGGCCAACTCTTATATCTAGTTCCAACTACCAAAGGATCTTTTACGTGCATGGACAGAACAATACAGCGTGCTTTGAACGAAATTTGCTCCTAAGAAAGACGGCCATACGCCATACAGTGTGCAATGAGGGAAATTTTGCCCGGGAAGCGGCGCTACGGCCAACTCTTATATCTAGTTCCAACTGCCAAGGGATCTTTTACGTGCATATAAGAACAATACAGCGTGCTTTGAACGAAATTTGCCTACTCTTATATCGAATTCCAACTGCGTGGGGATCTTTAAAGTGCACGCCAATGTGGACACCGGACCTCGGTTTTTCGTTCAATCTGAACCACTGTACGTTTTCCATTGTCAGATCCTCTGTCCTGCACTACTGACAAGGTCGATCCACACCGGAAAATCCCGATGAACGGTCTCAGCAAATGGAACATTTCTGTTTTTCACGACTGGTATTACGTATATATGAGACTTCCCTAATAAGAAAGGGGAGCTTATTGTAGCTATGAGATACACCCCATTTAAGGAAGAAACACTATTTTTACTGCACCAACAGTGGGGAGGAAATGAAATGAGGTGATGTGGGGGTTAACGTCCTGCTCCGACAACGACGTCGAGAACACGTCATACAGTTTGCCAACACAGGGTCATAGGTTATTTTACATAATGCAAACGACTACACGTTGCCTTAGTTTTTCAGCTCATCCATATAGGGTTCGAAAATATTTTAAAATCCAAGTCACATTCGAAAAGGTTTTCGTTCAATTCATTTAGTTGAAATATTACATTTTTTTTTTTAAAATTAGATATGTTAAGCTGAAGTTTGTATCATCAATTAATTGGAATATTGTAAAATATATTAACCAGAAAGGACATATAGTTACAACAAGAGTGTTATTGAGCCTTTAACCGATTATGTTTTTAATCAATTACCAATATACTGTATTGAGATCGCTTCAGATCTAGTCTTCAATTCTTAAGAGCTTACACTTATGGGTATCATAATTTTATCAGGAAATGAATAAAGTCTGTCGATTTACATATTTTAACCTTATTACTCCAAGATAAATGATGAATTACAATTATTCTGTCAAAGTCGTGATTATTAACTCCATTAAGAAGATACAATCCGTCGAAGATTCCCTAACCAAATCATCTCTGATGTTAAACGGCAAGGGGAGCAAGAAACAAGAGAATCTGTGGGGTTTTTTGCTAGCTTTTGTCCGAAGAATTCGCAGGTTTTGATAATCTTCACATGGATTCTAAATAGTTGTCTATGAAATATTTGTTCAAGGCAATACAAATGATGTCGACACATGAATTGAAAACGTTGTAGAAAAGTTGTAAGAACTGCCGAACAATCGTGTGCCACAAAAACCTGACTAAATCTGTGTCATGACTTCCTAACCCCCTCTCTCTCCCATCACAATGACCATAACTACATAAATAGCAGAGAGAGAGAGAGAAAAAGATGGGGTTTAACTTCCACTCAACTGAAACCAAGTCTTTTCGGGACAACACAGTGGGAGTAAGGGAAAACCGGCGGACCCGGAGAAAACCCACGAGGTTGGACATGCGACCCCACTCCTTGCCACGTACAACCGGGAAATCGAAACCACGCTAGCTTATTCAGTGACATACCTTATGATACATCGCGCATGTGCTAACCATTATCCCACCCCCAGCACGAGTCGTAAGAAAACCGGGTGAAAATTTTTTGCATGTGTAGGACCTCAAGTCTATACGACCAGTCTGCGATTTTCTGCGGTGGCGAACACGTGCAAGTAACGCGTAAGTTTCACGCATGGGTTTACTCCCACAACCCCCCGTAGACTGCCCGTAGTAGCACGTTTTTTTAAGTTTTGACGGCCAAAGTAATGACCGTGAACAAAACCTACAACTATTTTTTCATAGATATCTTATTTGAACTACGAGTTTGAGTGATTACAAAACATTCCAGGCTTTTTATATTTCCAGTTGTCAGTGATGCAGGGCACGGGGGGGGGGGAGCTGACAAGTACAACTGTGTAGTCGTTCGGATAGTACGAAAAACCAAGGTACCGTGTGCACATTTGACGTGCACGTAAAAAATCCCTTGGAAGTTGGAATATAAGAGTAGGCCATAGTCTACACTGTATCGCGTATACCTGTCTTTATTATCCCAGCCGGAGCAGAACAGTAGGACGTTAAACCCCATTTCATTCCATTTCACCATAGGTTAACAAAAATTCTAACTCTTCAATTGCAAAATATAGAGCTGTACATGTCCAGGTGTTGTATACGAGCTCGTTCCTATTATTCATACTGCAAAAGGATAGGAGGTTAAGCGGCATACCTATTCTATCACAAACAGTAAACGTCGGAAAAAGATGAAACATGTTCACAAATCTGTAAACGTTACGAAAGACAAGAAAGTAAATTTGCGGCACCTTTTTTTTGTCAATATTTATTTAACAAGGGCTTAACCCTGTCAATTCTAGTCTGCTAAGCGGTTGGTAATCAAACTAGCTTACAATAATAATATAGATCATGACTGCTCTCGTCGAACATTAAGAGCCCTACATATAGACATATTGGTTACAAATTAAGCGCCCTAAAGTGCTACAAATTGACAAATTAGACGTAACCTTAATGAAGAAGACTATGAACAGCCAATTCTCTTTTCTTGTACAAACGGGAACTATGTAATTATATGTAAACATCGCTTAAAGTGAATATTAAATTAAATGCCTTTCATTTTGATTTTTAGATATATCTACACAGTCTAAAGATACATTATGGGGAATTAGATAACAAGTTGGCATTTCTCACTACAATAGTTAAAAATTATCTGATGTAAAGGCAATTTGCTGAAAATTTCAGTCAAATTGACTCACTGTTGACTTAGAACTAAGCGAATGAAATTTCCGCTTAGCCTCGGTCATCATTACTAAAGTCGGTAAGACAAAACCAGTAGTCTCGGTTATCCATTTTTATTGGTAAATCACGAAGGAAAATATTTCAACGAATCGAACTACAATCCAACAAAACTCTAATGCCAGCAATAGGCGTACGAGCCAGGGTGGCAGGGGGGGGGGGGGCAGCTGCCCTCCTAACTTTCGGGCAAGCCGACCTTTCGGGCAGACAGGTAAAGTGAGAAAAATAAAATATTTCATCTTCTTGGCAAAATAAAGTGCCCGAAATCTAATAAAACACTATTTTTACGGGCTGGAATAACAGTAAAACGCGTTTGCGGTCGTAAATTATTCCAAAATTTTCTTGGGAGATCTACACAAGGTCAGCTCCGCTTCTTCGCCTCTCGAAGGAAATCGGCACCGCTGTTGGGCATTTCTATTTTTACTTCCCTAACTTTCCTTGAGCCCTAATGCAACACTAATTTTACTTTTCTTTTAATTGAATACCACGAATTTGTACTGAGTTGACTATGGATTAAAACATTTTGTCTGGAGCCATTTTACTTTGTGCGACATTTTCAGGCATCGATTAGTATTTGTGAATGCAGCTGCAACAGTCTCATTGGATGGTTGGAATTCGGAGTGGAATTTCGGTTACAAAACCATTGGATACTTTTGGAGTTACTTACACGAGCTAGAATAGCAGAAAACGCATTTGGGGTGGTTAAATTTTGAAAATTTTCTCCGGGAGGGTCAGGACCCATACCCCGCGACGATTCATTGGTTGTTTTTTTTAATTCGGGTCAGCAGTTAGGCTGTATTGGACCAAATTGAAGTTGCTGTATTCACAGGCTGGAATAGCAGGAAGACGCGTTTGCGGCAGTTAAATTTTCAAAATTTTCCCGTCTTCGTGGACTGTAAATGATTGATTGAAATTCGAGTCAGCCACCTTTAAGCTATATTAGACCACTTTGAAGTTGCTTTGTTCACGGTTTGAAATAGCAGGAAAACGTGTTTGCAGCCGTCAAATATTCCAAAAATTTCTTGAGGGGGTGTCTGTAAACCCGAAAATTTTTCGGACAATTCGGGTTCTGCCCCCCTAACTGTCATCGAGCCCGTACGCCTAAGAGAGTTGATTATGGTCTGAATAAGTTAATTAATCTCTGATTGATCGTTTTTATAACATTTTAGGCCTAAACAAAACCTACAGTAGGCAGATTTTGCTCTTGCATAATTTATGTGTAATAAAAACATAAACATTTCATTATCAAAATATTAAAAAAAAAATGTGAATTCGAATTTACCGTCTCGTCAATATTGCATTAGACTTTTCTTGTACAAAAGGGAGCTAATTGAATGTAAACATTGCTCAACATGCAAATTAAATTAACCATGTTCAGTTTTCAATTTATTAATGGCTACATGATTTTAATGCAAACACGTACCTTGCATTATCAATATGTGTTAAACATACACCGAAGTCAACTTCGGCACATCTTAAAGTTGCAATTTCATATTCTTAATTTATATTTTTAAAATGTAATAAAATAAAGCCTTAAAATAGATGGTATCTATAAACAGTTCTACCATGTTAAAGAATAATCCTACCAATCCTTTTTAATATTGCCCAGTTGAAAAACTGGCAAAAATATCATTTTCAACTTCAAATTCAAACGTTTGAAGATAGCCATTCCATGTGGAAAATGGAAAACCAAGGGAGTTCATTGTGTTATTATTTCCTGGTGTCAATCAGAATATGCCTAGGAAATATTGCCAATGATCGTTTACATGTACTAGAGAGTTGACAACTTTTTGAGCAAAAGACATAGAAATAATCATTAAGCTATAACACATACTTATGGAAGAACATTTATTGATTTATTTAAGCGCCGTTTTGAAGAGTATTCTATTGCCTTTGACTATATTGTTATATCCCTTTGATCTTCTTGTTGTCACGCATGGCTTCAGAATTGTTGTTATTGCTTGTCTATATATAATAGCCATACACATTTGTTACTGCACTTGCTTAAAAACGTTGAGAGAATACTCTTCGTAACGTCGCCTAAATAAATCAGCAATTGTTCTTCCATAAGTATGTGTTATAGTTTAATGATCCCTCCAGTTACTAAATGCCTCTAAAAGATTAGAAATAGTCATGTTTGGACTTTCTTAGAAAATATGAAATTCACGCTTTAAAGCGCCGGTATACGTAAATGAGTTTCGTTTACTGATACATGCCTTCCTGTGTAGGATGAAATAAAAAAAAAAAACAAGTACGAACAATCCAAACCATTAGACAAAATTCGAAGTCCTAAAAAAACGGTAGAGGCAAAATAGTGTAATCGGCAAAGAGACTGTTCATCGTGTACAAAATACACGACAAACAGTGGCAACAGGTGTCCGGAAGAGTAAGCTCAATCTGTCTGGGAAGCACGAGACTGCTGGGGAAACAAAGACTGGAGATAATAATCCGATTTTTTTTATAAAGTCTTTCTTCCCCAGAAACGAATTCAAAGAATTTATATTGCTTATAAATCGTCTATGTTTACATGTACGTAAAACGAGAATATCCCAGATTTCCAGTAAGAAAACACTTTTATCATGTTTTTTTTATGGAAAGAAGCCTACCCTGGACGGATAACCCATTACAGGTATAGAGACAAATTTCAGAAGAATAACCCCAAATTCCCCTTTATCTATTCAAAGCCTGGACTCAGACCGCAAGTTATTCCGGGCATAGAATATACCCAAAGTTTATAATGGGTGATAAAGATATTTGTTTATGATATTATTAAACTGGCTGACATTATTCGAAACACCATTGTGCTGCTTGCATGAAGTAAATGTTGAAAGATAACCATATTCAAAGTTAAGCACCGGGGATAGTTTTACTCGGCCGATTTACTTTAAAGAATTAAAAACGCACCGAATGTTCAAAAAGCAATATATGTTACGTAATACTGACTCCAGGGGAGGCTTAGACTTGCCCAGTCTCTTCTATTTATTTTACATTTCGATTTATATAAAAGTATTAATTTTTAGTAAACCAACACTTTCGTTTCCATGTGTATAAAAAAAAAATGAGTAAACCTGTAACCAGCACCAGAGACTGGACAATTTGCGAGCTTCACAATAAAATGGGCGTTCCTGTCCTGTTTTACGTTGTTCCTTATTTGGAATGATTGACAGTTGTCAAGCAAGCCCCGAGTCCCGATACGCATGAACTGGCTTCGTTAAGTTGTTATACTGATGTCGTGTGTAATTATTTATGTTTATTCACCTCATCCCATACGTTGTATCCGTTCATTCGACAGATATTGTCCGTCAACAAAATTCTTAGATCGTTAAAGTATCACTAAATAACAATAACTGTTATCCACAACAAACATCTCGCACCTACACCAGTTTGCCAGTTAGTCGACAGCCATGTTTATTATCACGTGCACGACGTCACACGACCTACATAATGCAGATTGACCTACTAGATGAGAATGAAGCTCTATTTGCCCAGTCTCTAGAGATTACGTTTTTTTTTGAGAGGACTGGCCAATTATTGGTGTGTGAAGAAGACTGGCCACCAGTCTAGGGGAGGCTTAATAATATATCTTTGACATTTTAAAGTTTGATACGTTTTCGTCAGTTATTACAATTGTATTTTGGATCAGACCCAGACGCCTCAAATAAAATGGTACCATTGTTAGAATATTTATTATTGGTCTTATGCTCTTAATGAATCCCATTTAATAAGGAAGAGTCTGGAATCGTTTTTTTTCCTTGGTTAATTATGTTTGTTCAGATCTTATGTCAACGGAAAGGCAATACTTAATATTATTTAATGGCATGGCTAATAAAATGGTTAGTGTTTTCTTTCAAATGGGAAAATGTAATGACTTTGAGCAATATATTATGTAAACCGACAACAATATGTAACCAATATGAGAGAGAGAGAGAGGAAAGAGAGAGAGAGAAGAGTAACATATGGTTCAATTTTTATTGTAATAATTCGCTTGCGCGTAGGGGTCTTTACCAGTGGGAGGAAACTGGACACGGAGAAAACCCTAAATCATGTCACGTTCAAGTTGGGAAATTGAAACCGCGCCACCTGACTCAATGACACACCTGGTTATGCCAGGCGTGTACAGGCGCGGATCCAGGATTTTTTGCAGGGGGGGGGGGTCTAGGTTTGATAATTGCTTAACTAATTGCGCTCAACCGATTAATTTGGTAAATTAGATTCAATTTGGTTCATTCTGACGTATTTCCGGAAGGTAAATTCCAAAATTACAGGTCTAAATCGCCTGAGCAGGGAAGCGAAGGGTCCGGACCCCCTGGACCCCCCCTCCGGATCCGCGCCTGCGTGTAGCACCATGGGTCGTCTGTCAGACATGGAGAGCGGACCACACCTAAAACTGGTCGCAACATCCTATGTATGCCCCATTGAATAGCCTTATCATCGTCTAGTTTTTTTTCGCTTGTCGTCTTTGCGTCCCCTTCACGTTGTGTATTCTCTTCGTACAGTTAGCTAAGACGCGTGCCTTACCAGGAATAACAAACAGCAGTTCGTTTTTACATTTTAACACTTAAACATGTTTCCTTGTGTATTTCAGGCTGTTTTGATGATGATAGCTGTTGTTGGAATTTATGCTATTTGCTGGCTGCCATTACACGTAACAACAATAGTTGGTGACGTGCACCCCAGTATATATGACGTAGATCACATGCGCTATGTTTGGGTATTTGCCCATTGGCTGGCCATGAGTAGCTGCTCTTATAATCCATTCGTTTATTGGTGGATGAACTCGAGATTTCGACAAGGATTCAGGGGTATATTAGCTTTAGTGATACGATGTGGTTCAAAGGATAATAAAAATATGTTTGGGCCAGATAAATCATTTACGGAATTGAGTGCTAACACCAGACACATATCAGAAACTTGTGTCAGTTCTTTCAATCCAAAAGAAGATTTTATGTGAATCGGGAATAAGTGCTAAATTCCTCTGCTGGGTGTTTATCTATGTTAATTTAAATAAAATTTAATTATTATCATTAATCTAAGCTTTTACCCCGCCCCTCCCCCCCCAAAAAAAAGAAAAAAAAATTAAAAAAATCGTTCAGATGTGGATAATGCATAAGGTATTTATTTGAGAAAACATTTACATAACATTTGCTGGTTTTAGCTTTTCCGAAAAACCTGACAGTGTGTAATTATACTTCTAAAATATTTATAAAGTACTTGAAATTAATTGATTGCCTTTGTTCATCGTATTAAGAGGGAGTACGGACGGTGCCTAAGTGGGTAAGACGCCGGCTTGCTTTCCTGGGGGTCGCGTGTCCGATCCCATTATTGGCCGAGGAAGTTCATGCATTTCGGCGTGATTCACTCCCTTGTCAGTGATGCAAGACGAAGAGCTAGACAAAACAGCTTGCTTGTCGTTCAGAGGGGACGAAAAACTGGGGCCCCCGTACACATTAGCGTGCACTAAAATACTCCTCATTGCACTGTCTGGCGTATACCCGGCTTCATTAGACCAGTTCGGAGCAGAACAGTAGGACGTTAAAACCCTATTTCAACGTTACAAGCTTCTATTTTGTTGACATTGTAAATCTGAAGTGCAGACTAGCTTCGAAATGTTCTGCATCAAATATTTAAATTTTCTTAAACTTGGCCTACAACATCAGGTATCGAATCCCATGCCATTTAGTGCGGTTATATGACTGAATGGTTAGCACCTGCGCACTGTATCATAAAGCTTGTCATTGAGTCAACTGGCGTGGTTTCGAATCCCCGGTTGTACGTGACAAGGAGTAATGTTGCCCGACCAACCTCGTGGGTTTTCCCCGGGTTCTCCGATTTCATCCCACTGCTAAAGACCCCAAAGCCAAGCGAATAATTGAAATAAATTAAAAACCATGTTAGTCCCGAAATGACCTAGTTTGTGTAGATTGGACGTTAAACCCCACCTGTGATGCCTTTCGTTACTTATTAGGGAATCTTTATACTTAAAATGACCAGAAAAAGGGCACATAAACAGTGCCTGAAAGTTGTGAACTCGGGGCCAGAACTTTTTGATTTGGTTAAACAATAAAAATACATCGGAGTTTGATGTTAATTATTTTGCCGGAAGATAACATTCTGCATTCTAAACACCGGTTTGCCTCCGGACAAGCAACGCTTTCTTAGCGTATATAAAAGCCAATCAGAATCAGGAATTTAATTACATCGCCCAAAGTGTCAGAGCAAGCATGCAAATAGTCAACATCTTTTAACAAGCTCCTAGGCAGCGATTAATAACCATGCTTATGAAATGAAATGGGGTTTAACGTCCTACTGTTCTGGACTAATACTATGCGCTATGCGGGAAATTCTGCATGGACAGCGGTACTACGGCCTACTCTTATATTAAATCCTTTTAAGTTCTCTTTTAAGTGCTCACCGATGTGTACACGGGTCTTCACGCGAACATCTAGACAGCTGTCCGTGTCAGGCCCTCCGTCCTGTATCACTACTAGATGTAGTGTCCGGAATCTGTCGAGAATTGCCGAGTGACGGCCGTAGCGATAAATATAACCGAGACCATAGGGAAGTTTTAAAAGTGATATAAGTAGACAATTTATTGTTACTGAAGCGCAAGACGTAAAAGACCAACCCGCCGGAAACGGGCATCTAACTCGTGCGTGACGGATTTCAGTTAATCATAGCCATAGCCTAACCCATGACACTTTTAGTGCTGAACAAAGACTAATTGTATTAAGACTTGGAAGAAATACGATAAGTGTATAGTGTACTCATATATGAAATTAAATAGGGTTTAACTTCCTACTGTTCTTCTCCAACAGGGGTAATGAAGACGGGAATACGCTATGCAGTGTGCTATGAGGGAAATTGTCCCCGGACAGCGGCAGTATGGCCGACTCTAATACCGATTTCCAATCGTTTACGTGCACGGCAATGTACACAAGGGTCCTCGTATTTTCGTCCCATCCGAAGAGCTACACAGCTGTCATTGTCAGGCCTTCCGTCCTGCACCACTTCTCGGCCAATGCACGGGTCGAACCCACGGCCTCTCGGCTACCAAAGCATGTAGTCTGAAATAAGTAAATAACAAACCATAATATTGGGAATTGTGATACTTGGTTATGTATAATCGGATTGACACACAGATCCGATTTCATTCGGTTTTATAATTCAAAATGTCGTAGGATTTGCAGGAGTTATTATATATCTCGTGTTTAGGCCCCAAGTTCACAAAGCATTCTCAGACTTAATTTGAGAATTTGCTCAACTTTCAATCGCTGTTTATAAGACATATATTTGATCAAGAAACACAAAACTTTGAACATAGTTTCTTATTGATGTATTTGATACATTAAGACAATAAAAGTTTTATAAGGGGCTGTATTTTAGTTAAAATAAGACAAACCATTTTGAGTAAATTCTCAACTTAAGTCTGAGAATGCTTTGTGAACTCGGGCCCTGGTTATGTAAGGGATTAACCAATGAAATGCCCTGTTGCGGTGAGTTCTAGAAACGTCATTTGTTAAGCAAGTGTCTGACGTCACAGGATCTTCGTATAGTGGAGGCCATTGATAATTTATTAAAAACAGAAAAGATAGCGCCGTATCTTAATCAGATCTGGTTATATAATATATGCATATCGTTTCCGTGTCAAAACATATTTTTCAAAACGGTTTTATTGCCCTTTTTAATGTTTATAACACGACCTGTGTAGGAAGCGTCTTCTTTATATTCTCCAGAGGAACGCCTCGTAATTATGCAGATATAAATCTTCGACTCCGGACATTCGATTAACGTCTGATGTATTTTACAGAAAAAGTCATTATTCAAAATGAAATGAAATGAAATGGGGTTTAAGGTCCTACTGTTCTAAAGAAGACAGACATACGCCATATAGTGTGCTGCGAGGGAAATTTTGCCCGGGCAGAGACGCTGCGACCTACTCTTATATCGAATTCCAACTGATAAGGGATCTTTTACGTTCACGCCGATGTGTACAAGGGACCTCGGTTTTTCGTCTCATCCGAACGACTAGACAGCGTCCTTGTTAGGCGCTCTGTCCTGCACAACGTCGGAAAATCTGGATGAACTTCTCTCGGCCAATGCAGGGATCGAACACTCCACCTCCAGACTAGCGAGACAGTCTCTTACCCGCCAAGCTTTGAAAGGCCTTTAACTATTCTATTATGGAAATTTTTTGGGGAATAATTCCTGTAAGTCGTTGATAAGATTTATTTTTCAAATTTCATTGAAATAATAATATATCAGACATCGTAACAGGATTTATGTCGACGTATTCTCATCGTAAAATGTTCTCAGTGGTTGATTCTATCAAGTTAGGTCGACTTGTATTTAATTTTAGTCTTCGGGATTATGTTATCTGTGTAAAACTATAAACTCTGTTCATTTGAAAAGGACCATTAAATGACAAAGTTGTTGCTTAACGTAAAGGTTTATAGTGTCTGCACAAAAAGAGATTAATACGAACAAATATAACCATATTTATTGAAAACGGCACAATTTATATCACTGCAGATCACGTTTCTGTCAAAAACTCATTAAATTTTATTAAACGAGGTTGGTTTTTTTTTCTTATATGGGATAAATTTGTTATTTGGATTTAATCCCACTGATGCGTTGCTGCGTAGTTTTTGTAATAATGGCGTGATTATTGTGTCCTCACGTGTATTTGAAATTGTTAATCAATCGTTTTGAAACAAAAGGAAGCAACACATATGACGGTGGAATAAGAGGTTTTATCGTCATATACCGTCCAACTTTTATTCGTGTAATTATTGGGGGTTTGGATGGCCTAGTGGTCCAGAGTGCCGCGCTTCGACCTCTAGCTGGCCTGTCACCTCTGGCTTGCGGGCTGTGGTTTCGATCCCTGGTGTGAGCGTATGTGGCATAGAGATAGGGGCGCCTTTTCGTGGGTTTCCTTCGGGCACTTCGGTTTCCTCCCACTGCTAAAGACCCCTACGCGCAAGCGAATTATTGAAATAAGATTAAACCATAAATATGTTTGTGTCGAGTGAACGTTAAACACCATCTCTCTCTCTCTCTCCCTCGTGTAATTATTAATCTAACATAATGTATAATCTAATCTTTTTTATTTGTGGGCAATCTGACTTTTAGGACTGGCGGGTCAAATCGAAAAAAGAAAAAAAAAATGAAATAATCTAGATGTTAAAATAAACCGCACTAATTTTACCTTCCCGTTGATTAAATACATCGAATTTGTACTGAATAACCATGGATTAAAACATTTTGTCTGGAGCCACACTACTTTGTGCGATATTTTCCTGGCATTAATTATTATTTGTGAATGCAGCTCCAGCAATCTGATTGGATGTTTGGATTTCGCTTCGGCGTAGAGTGGGATTTCGATTCGAGTTTCACCAGTCTCACCCAAATAGAATCAAGGTTTGGAACACGACCAATTAACTTAGTACAAAATGATCGTCATCGAAATTGGTTAAGACATTTACCTTATAAACACCTACCCCAAGTTTCATCATTCTACCTCAGTTAAAAGTAGTGTCACGGCGTTCCAAATTCTGGATCAATGTAATTGTTTATCCATAACCTTAACCCGAGGAAAAAAAAATACTTATTACGGATCTTAGTTAATGTATTAGTGAACCGAAACTATTCGCCCAGTTGCACCACTCACACCCAAATTCAATCATAGTTATCTTGTCCAATCAAATTGCTTATCTCCGCTGAGTCTAAGCAGGAAATGCCCATCGTTAAGTATTTACCCAATGAACGCCTACACTAAGTTTGAAAATGTCTAGCTCACTCATAAAAGCAGCGTTATTGTGTGTCAGAAAGTGAGACATGTATGTCTTAAATTAATATTCCCCTGCTCTCGTAAAAAAAATGGTGGGCAATTCAATCGATATCTGTTTCTGTTACTCTGTGTTATTGATAATGACGCCAAAGCTCCCTTGTGAAGAAATCAATTCCACAGAAACGAATAAAGAAATAAAAATAAGTCGAGTGTGAAAAAGATGAATATTATATATTCAAAATACAATTGTTAAACGAAGCATTAACACGAATATGAGGGTCAGGGTGACTAAGTGGATAAGACGTTGGCTCGCTAGTCTTTAGGTTGGGTGTTCGATCCCTGCATTAGCCGAGAAAGATTTTCCGACGTGGTTTCATCTTGTCAATGATGTAAGACAGCGAGCCTGCGAACGACAGCTATATTGTCGTTCGGATGGGAGGAAAAACAGAGGTCAAATTGGCGTGCACGTACAAGATCCTTTGACATTAGCAATTCGATATAAGAGTTAGCCGTAGTGCCGCTGTCACGGCAAAATGTCCTTCATAGCACACAGTATGGCGTATGCTCGTCTTCATTAGCCCAGTTCGGAACAGAACAGTAAGACGTTAAACCCCATCTCATAGAAACGAATTTGGACACGGGGTCGTGCTACATATGGTAAATTAAAATCGTGTGACGTGCCATGATCAAGATCACAGTCACAAATCCGTACTATTTTCCAAACCTGGCGCTGCTGCAAATTTATGTCTGTGAGCTCTGTGACAGGCCCTGTATTACTGTCCCCGATAAATATCATCTTGTCATAGCAGTTGAGAAACTAATAATAGATGAAACACAACCTGTAATATAATGATCAATAATAGTGGTGTAATTTTGTTAAAGGGAGAACAACATTCTTGCTGGCTTGGTAGCTCCAGAACCTTATTCTAAGTACTAGATGTTTAACTGTTCTACCTGTTGTGTAAATTATCCATTACAACCTATTTTTCTTGTCCAGGGGGTTCGAAAATATTTTAAAATCCAAGTCACATTTGAAAAGGTTTACGTTAGACTTTTCAAATTTTCCCCAATTTTTTAAAATAGGTGTGTTAAGATGAAATTTCTATCATCATTTAATTGGAATATTCTAAAATAATACGATTAGTTGTCCAGAATGAAGATTGGGACATATTATTCAGTTACAACAAGAGTGTTATTGGGGATTTAAAGTAGCTAAGTCTCTAACTCAATATCACCTAAAGTCTTCAAGATTGAAAACACGAATTATTTGTTAATTAGAATCGACATTGAAGTTGTGATCTTACGGGGAAAAGATGGGCTTTTCATATCTAATATTTAAGACAAAATATACAGGGGTCATTGGAACAAAGAGAGAGAGAGAGAAATGGGGTTTAACGTCCGCTCAACACAAACTAGGTCATTTCGGGACTAACATATGGTTTAATTTTATTTCAATAATTCTAGATGAACGTTTTATGGTAATCGATCAAGCGGCGAGAGGGTGGAGACTTAGCTTGAGCTTTTCCACCATCTGCTCTGTGAAGTTTCACTCGGAGATCGGTCGAGGCTTCTAGAGTTGTATGCCATTTGGAACTGACAAGCTGGGCTTCCTATTACCGACCCAACTCTGCAAGACCCTTTGTCTAGTTCTATGATATTCGCCAGAACAATTGAATAAAGTCTATAAACGTTATAAAGATAATTTACGTGCGTGTAATTGTAAAGCATACATAATGGCACTGGTAATTTAGAATATTAATTACGGTATAAACCAGAATGTATAAAGGTTATTACGAGTCGTATTAACAATTTAGAAGATAGAATTGAGAATCATGTTATATAAGTTTGTTATTTACACCAACGTGTCGATATATTCAATAAGCCAATATATCAAGTCTGTTCGAATTTACACTAACAGAAGGACATATGCATCTGATCAATTTATATATAATTTAGAAGGTAGATTTGAGAATCGTGTTATGTAATTTTGTTTTTTACATCATGTACACGGCATGTCCGTAATAAGCCAATCTATCGGGTTCTTTCGAATTAAAACGGGCAGAAGGATATACGGATGTCTGCGATATAAATTCGGTAGAAGCGGACGTTAAATAAGGTTACTTTCACACATATACAGATCAGATTACTCTATATATACCATACTTAAAATAAACCGCATAGCCAGTTTATCATTACTTTGTTATTTGAACGGGGCCGTCGTTTCCATAAATCGTACCTATTTTAATATGTAAGGATAGAAGAAATTCATTTTTGGATGTAAATGTGGGGTCGCTAATACGTTTTCGAGTACTAGTAACAAGACACACGAGTTTATCAATGATTTTCGCATGAAAGCCGAACCCAAAGCTTTGAAAATCCCGAGTGACCCGAGGATCTCGACGCAACAAAACTATAGGTCGGTTACACGTAGGTGAAACCCAGACTGGTGTAGCTGCAGGCGACAGAATGTTTCACAGCGTACCATCGCTCACCTTTAGGATAGGCACTGACAGCGCGGTTCAACACAAGACAGCCCACGCTCAAGTCGACCACAACTGCCTATGATCGTCACAACAGCGAGCTCTACTACAGTCAGCGATTCCTGGACGGCATAGATCATATACTAGGGAGTCTTAACGGCTTACGTAAGGCAGGATGTCGAACTACATGCTCCTTTGACACGCTGACATCGTCAAATCCAACTTCAACAGACAACAACGGGTAGGCCTATGTTCACAGCAACACCGAAGAAGCGACGAGCCGCGATTACTGTTACAATGAGGCAACGCAATCTAATTAAAATATGGATCTATATTTCGTTTCGTTTTTTATACTTTCGATGGCCTACACTCATGTAGATCTAATAAGTTATAGTGAGAGCTCACGTTCTATGACGTCAGGTATCAAGCACCGGACGTTTGACCCGATAACGTCATTCGATTAACCAATTAGCGACCGCCATGCTTTTTTAAAATCTACTTTTGTTTTTGGTGTTAGTATAGACGTATCTACCCACAGTTCCACGATGAAAAGGTCAAACGGTCGATTCGACAGACCATTTGATTGGCTTGCCCCTCATTTCAGGCAGAACACAAGTTAAATAACAAGTCCTCCAGATCCAAGAGTAGTCAAGACAAATAAAAACGAAATTTTGAACTATAAAAAACGAAAAGAAATTGGATCTGTGTTTTAATCAGATTGCGAGGCAACGGTACGTACAGTTAGTGTGCACAGTTAGTCCCAAATTTCACTAAACGTTTCATTGTTGCAGAGTATATTTCAAGTACAGCACTACAGAATTCAGGTGATTTATTTTCGCAACGGGTTTATGTACCCAATAAGCCAATTTACAGGATTCTTTCGAATATAATCTAGCAGAAGAATGATATTTTATGAATCCTATCGATTTATATGTAATATTTCAAGTACAGCACCCTACAGAATTGATGCCATTTATATCTTGAGGCGAGTATTTAAATAAACTAGTCATTTTCTATTGCGGGATAAAAAGGAAATTGCTTTGAAAGGATGGTGTATGAAAGATAATATCTGATGTTTATTTTGCCAGCAAGCTGTCTGATTTGATTAAAATAAAAAAAACAACAAACGAAATGTGTTTTTTTTTGTGATGAAGTCAGGCAATATGTATAACACGTGTATGTAAAACAAAATACTACAGTGATTTAGTTCTTATTATTATTAGATCATAAATATGTGAGCTTCAACCAAATATATTAATGACTTGTCCCTTGTATGTGCATAATCCATTCAGTGTAGCCTATATGTGTGTGGGTGAATGTGTGTGAGGGATTCAGCTACATATAACAATAGAAAAGCAACGGTTTTTATGAGAAAAGTCCCACGGCCGTATGCTTTGTCATTAATCCTCTGGGGCCTATTTCACGAAATTTTAACTAAGATAAGATCCAAATTTTAGTAATTTGATTGGATAATATTAGATTGATTTTAGTGCTTAGCCAATCAAAATAGAAGTATGTACTAAAATTGGATTTTATTTTAACTTAAAATTTCGTGAAACAGGGCCCAGATGGTAGGATGGGATAGACATTCAAAATGCGAGAAAATGGCGTAGACCAATCTGATTAAAATACAGATCCTATTTCGTTTCGTTTTTGTTTCAAAATTTTACTTGTCTTTACTACATTGTGATCTGAAAGACTTGTTATTGAACTCGTGTTCTGCTTGAAATGAGGGGCCAGCCAATCAAATTGTCTGTCGAATCAAGGGTTTGACCTTTTTGTGCAGAATTGTGGGTAGGCATTATCAGTGATTGCAATCATAACAACGCTTCTGATTGGTTAATCGAATGACTTGGATTATAGGTTCGAATGTCGCGTGCTTGACATCTGAACGTGACATCCCACTATAACTTGTTAGATCTACATGTAGTGTAGGCCATCGAAATTATAAAAAAACGAAACCAAATATAGATCCGAATTTCAATTAGATTGGGCGTAGACATAATGTATCACAGTTAATGCTTTGCTTCAATGAATTTTTACAACATTGTGGTCATACATATTCATAATAAATATTGAATGCCAAACGGGGTATTGGATCTCTCGCGATACAAAAGGGCAGTGTTTTTATACCTACGTCATTTTGAGACAATGATGGCATCAAGTATCGTCAACAGGAATGTTGCATCCCCCCCCCTCTCCTGAAAACGTTTCTGGATTCACTGAGTGTGTGTGAATAATACATGGTTCGATATTACTTTCAGGACTCATGAACGAATATTTACATAGAGCTTGAATGAATAATACCAAAACAAATTGAGATATCATTATTTAGGCATCAAATAAGATCTATATAATATTGATATAATGAAAACTAGTGATGCTCCTTTAAAGTTCCAATAGCAATTTTTTAAGTTATATTTTTAGAATGTATTAAAATAAAGCCCTAAAATAGATTGAACCTATAAACAATCCTACCTTGTTAAAGAATAATCCTATAATTCACTATTGCCATTTGAGAAATTGGCAAAAATATAATTTTCAACTTCAAATGTTTGAAGATGGCCGTCCATGGAGAGGAATGGGAAAACAAGGGAGGTAATTGAGTAACTATTTCCTCAATCAGCCTGTATCAGCCTTTCTGATGCCCAAAAAATGTTGCCCATGATCGTATAATAGTGAGTTGACAACCTTTTGAGCAAAAGACATAGAAATAATTATGTTTTGACTTTCTTAGAAAATATGAAATTGGAACTTTAAATAAAGTATTTAAAATGTAACAAGCGAACACATACTTATGGTAAGCAGCTACTAGTGTAGTTAAGGACGTGCGTGTTGAAGAGTGTTTTGTGTGTGCGATATCACTTCGGTGGAAGCGGACGTTAAATAAAGCTATTTCAACACAGAAAAGTGTCATCTCAAAGTTATCAAGATAATACAGATAGGAGACAGAGAACATACTCAAAAATGCATTATGCTAGACATAAATTTGCCCGTTTGCCTTTTGTTAGGCCTGAAATGTTATCTAAATTATTAGACATTATTTAAACATGCATTAAGCAAGAGGTAAATCTGCCTATTGCAGGTCCTTCTTTAGGCCTGGAATGTTTCCTAAAGTATTAATTAGACATTAATTAATTGATCCAGGCCTAAATCATCTCTCGATGGCATCAGATTTTTCCGATAGTAAACATCTTAGAATGGTTCAGCGATCCTTTGATATAATCAAATATGGAGGACAGAGACTTAGCTTTGATCAACCAGAACCGTGGTTAAAACTATTGCACATGTCTGTCAAATCTTCAAAGGCTGATATCTTAGCCTGCAATAAGAGTAGTTTGAATGAAATTATTCATTTTACATTATCTACTTTGGAACTACTATGGCTAGTTCTTTATCTAAATCTTACATAATGTATCTTTAACCTATCAAAACTATGATTAATGCTCGATGTCACCTTATGTGTCGGATGTTCATCGGATTTGAATCCTTTCTGCTGCTCTACGCTCATTGATGATTGAATCCAAAAGTGGATAATCAAGACTGTGTTTTTATTGTACCGATTTTATTAATGATGATCAAGACTAGGCTTGAAATTCAAATAAAAAGCTAATATCTCGATTTAGAGTTCAGCAAATAATAGTATAGTCAACAATATTTCAGAGGGATTAAAATCGCTGACACAGAAAATAATAACACAATTACCTCCTTTGTTTCCCCCATTCCCCTCTATGCAATGGCAATCTTCAAACGTTTGAATTTGAAGTTGAAAATGATATTTTTGCCAATTTCTCAACTGGCATCAGTGAATTATAGGATTATTTTTTAACAAGGTAGGCCTGTTTATAGATATCATCTATTTTAAGGCTTTATTTTAATATATTAAAAAAATATAACTAAAATATATGGAATTTCCGTTTTAAATGCTAATAAGATTGCAATAAAAAGCGGCATTACTATGGGTAAACAATAAAATAAACAAACCAATACGCATAGAGAATTGATATAAGATTTTAAAAAAACTCATCATATAATCCAACATGTACTTTTCTTAACATTTATTTATTTTATTTTTTCAAAAGTATGGAGCAATCAACCTATACACTTTAAGTTTCATCACTCTCTATCAGATAGAATCAAGATTATCTTGTCCCAAAGCATTGACCAATTAAATTGATTGGCTCGGGGGCGTGTTTCACGAAATTTTAACCAAGATAAAATCAAATTTTAATAATTTGATTGGACAATATTAGATTAATTTTAGTTCTTAGCCAATCAAAATTGAAGTATCTACTAAAATTTGGATTTTATCTTTAGTTAAAATTTCGTGAAACGGGCCCTGCTAAGCTACAGCTCGAAATGCCAATCATTGAACTCAGTCAAGACATTCATCAGATGAACATTCTACCCCAATAAAACGCGGAGTAGTCATGTTCTAAAGTCTTGGCCAATCAAATTGCTTATCGCCCTCTAGCCTGTGTAGAAAATTCTCATTAATAATATAATAAATCTATATTCTGAGTTTCATCGCTCTCACTTCATCATAACACAGTTATTGTGCCCCAAAGCATCCACCAATCAGGTTGCTTATCTCTGCTTACTGCAAGCAAAAAATGTTCATCATCAATCTCCAACAAGGCATTCACCCAATGAACACTAATACCAGGTTTGAACATTCTAGCTCAGTTAGGAAAGTTACTGAGTTCAAAAGTGTAGGCCAATGAAATTGCTTATCGCTCTGCTTACCCTGAGCAGAAAATGTTCATTATCGAACACAGTAGGCTGAAACACTACACCACAAGTTTCATCATCCTAACTTAATTAGAACTAAAGTTGTCATGTCCCAAGGCATCAACCAACCAAATTGCTTATCTATGCTTACCATAAGCAGAAAATGCTCATTTTCAAACCCCCATCAAGGCACTGATCAAATGTACACAAACACCAAGTTTGAACATTTTAACTCAATTAGAAGAGAGGTTACCGTGTTCCAAAGTCTCGGCCAATCAAATTGCTTCTCGCTCTACTTACCCTCGGCAGAAAGTGTTCAATATCGAACTTAGTCAAGTTTTTGATGTAATGGAACTATATACCAAGTTATCTCACTCTCACTTAATCAGAACTGAAGTTCTGTCTCGAAGCATCAAATTGCTCCTGTCCTAACTCCATCGACCTAATTAACACCTACCTACACCAAGTTTGAACATTATAGCAAAATGAAACGGATATCTAACCAAATGGTTAGTATTTGAGTTGAGTAAAATGACAGTATACGCTGATTACAAGTGTAATATTGCAGTTTTACCTTCTGTAGATAATCGATCTTTAATTTATTTCCATGAAACATTTCACCACAGTTTCCTTCTTTTTTTTGAGGTTGTGTCTTTATTTTAATAGCTTCACTTTTTTTTCTCAATATTTCCCTTATTATATATTGAAAGCATTCTCAGACTTAATTTGAGAATTTACTCAAAATTGTTCGTCTTATTTTAACTAAAATACAGCCCTATACAATAATTTTGTTGTTTTAGTGTATCAAATACATCAATAAGAAACTATATTAAAA
Organism: Patella caerulea; assembly: GCA_036850965.1. NCBI lineage: Eukaryota > Metazoa > Mollusca > Gastropoda > Patellidae > Patella > Patella caerulea. The sequence goes on along the minus strand of JAZGQO010000015.1, from coordinate 29,635,550 downwards.
GTTTTGTGTTTATGGATTGAAGTTATTTCTCATAAACAGTGATTGAAAGATGAGGTAAATTCTCAACTTAAGTCTGAGAATGCTTTGTGAACTCGGGCCCAGGGAACTATTTCACAAAAATTTTAACTAAGATAAGATCTGAATTTTAGTTATTTGATTGGACAATATTAGATTGATTTTAGTTCTTAGCCAATCAAAATTGAAGTATCTGCTAAAATTTGGATTTTACCTTTGGTTAAAATTTCCTGCAACAGGGCCCAGATGTCTTTGAAGTCTAATCTTGTTTTCCTGGTATCTATCAAGTTATAAATAACGGACGAAATAACAGTATTGTTACAATATACATGTAATCAAAGAGCAAACTTAATGGGGTTTAATACCCAACATTCCTGAATTGAATGGAATAAAGATGGACAAGTTTTATAAATTCGTGAAAATGGCAGCAACAATTAAGATAGATTAGATGTTTACCTAAATGCATTTTAAGTCAGGTTGTCGATTCTCCTTACCAATGCCAACCACCTCTGTGATTTCCAAAATGCGACTCCAAAGAGTTTTGAAAAAAGAATTGTATACACCTCTGGACACCACAAGACAAGAGATAACTGATGCCTTCTACTACAGAATTTAATAAAATAGAATTGTTCGTACATAACAGTTAACCTGTGGCTTCTACTACAGAATTTACTAAGATAGACAAACAAAGTGTGGTATACGGCCAGTCGTGAACCCACAAAGAAAACTTAGATGTTGAGCAGATTTCATAACAAGCCACAAGGTTGGAAAGGCGAGTCTTCTTGTCACGTACCCGAGGATTCAAACCACGCCATTTGACCCAATGACAGACCTTATGATACAGCGCGTTTGTGCAGATCATTCGTTCATCCACCTCGCGTGAAAGTAAATAACAGTTAATCTATGTGGATTCTCTGTAGTATTTACCAAGAAGATAATTTTAATTACATTGATATGCATATGATATAATATTGTATGCTTACTTGTTACACAGGGGCCTTTATATATCTGCGATGAAATAAACATTTTCGATTTTTCCGATGTGCACACACACCCTGCGAGTGCAATCTTATAAGTTATACACAATCTAAACAAATAATACCTCTTCTACTCTCTAGTACTGTTTATTGTCTGCTTAGCACTGGCAGTGATATATGCAGACAAGACGTGCAACACTATAGACCACTACCCCGGCACACACACACACACACACCATAATAAGAAAAAAAAAATACTTGCCTCAAATCTGTTATCTTCAACATCTGTATACGGCATTAAATCAGTTTTTTTTAACTCTGTCACCTTCTGACTTTGATCTTACATTAAGGCAATCAAAAAGTCTGTTAACAATTTCTATAGTTAGCTGTCTCCCAGGTATCTTCTGTCATATTTATAAAAAGGTATAAACAAATTAAATAAATTGTCAATGCTATAAATGCTTTTTTATACGTCCACATTCATAATGTGAACGTATTATGCCGTCGCCCCTGTCTGTGTGTGTGTGTGTATGTGTGTGTGTGTGTGTGTCTGTGGTTCGCCTACAGGGCGCAATTCTTCATGTATTTTCTTCAAACTTGGTATACTTATTCCTCATACTCCAAGGAAGATCCCTATTGTTTTTGGTGCATGCCCGACCCCCAGGGGCAGAGCCACGCCCATTTCTAGAATTTGTTTGTTTGTCATCTACAGGCCACATTTCTTAACTTATAAACTTGAAACTTTGCATACACATTCTTTGTACCCTAAGGAACATCCCTATCGTTTGGGGTGCATGCCCAATCCCCAGGGGCAGAGCCACGCCCATTTTCTTTTCGTGTGTCTTTGTGTCGCCTACAGGGCGCAATTCTTACTGGATTTTCTTCAAACTTGGTATACGTATTCCTTATACCCTAAGGAAGATCTCTATTGTTCTTGGTGCATGCCCGACCCCCAGGGGCTGAGCCACGCCCATTTCTAGTATGTGTTTGTTTGTCGTCTACAGGTCACATTTCTTAACTTATAATTTTGAAACTTTGCATACACATTCTTTGTACCCTAAGGGACATCCCTATCTTTGGGGTGCATGCCCAATCCCCAGGGTCAGAGCCACGCCCATTTTCTTTTCGTGTGTCTTTGTGTTGCCTACAGGGCGCAATTCTTATTGGATTTTCTTCAAACTTTGTATACTTACCATTTTTACTTTAAGGATGATCCCTATCGTGTGGGGTGCATACCCAACCCCCAGGGGCAGAGCCACGCCCATTTTCTTTTTGTGTGTCGGTGTGTCGCCTACAGGCAGCAATTCTAACTGGATTTTCTTAAAACTTTGTATACTTACTCTTTACACCCTAAGGATGAACCGTATTGTTTTTTGGTGCATGCCCGACCCCCAATGGCAGAGCCACGCCCATTCCTTGTATTTATTTGTTTGTCGTCTACAAGCCACATTTCTTAACGTATCATCTTGAAACTTTGAAGGCTTATTCTTTGTACCCTAAGGAACATTCCTATCATTTGGGGTGCATGCCCAACCCCCAGGGGCAGAGTCACGCCCATTTTCTTTTTGTGTGTCGCCTACAGGCCACAATTCTTAATCGGTCATCTTGAAACTTAAAATACTTATTCCTTATACCCTAAGGATGATCCCTTTTGTTTTGGGTGCATGCCCGACCCACGTGGGACAGCAACATCCATTTCTTGTATTTGTTTGTCTGTCGTCTACAGGCTGCATTTCTTAATGTATCATCTTGAAACGTTGAATACTTATTCTTGGTACCTTAAGGAAGATCCCTATTGTTTTTGGTGCATGCCCGACCCCAAGGGACAGTGCCACGCCCATTTTTTTTTGTCTGTCTGTGTGTCACCTACAGGCCACAATTCTTAATCGATCGTCTTGAAAACTTTTTTTTATACTTATTCCTTATACCCTAAGGCTGACCACTATTATTTTCGGTGCATGCCGAACCCCCTGGGACAGAGCCACGCCCAATGATTTTGTGTCTTGTGTTCGCCTACAGGATGCAATTCTTAACAGATCCTTTTAAAACTTTACAAACCTATTCCTTATACCCTAAAGATGACCCCTATTGTTTTTGGTGATTTCCTATCCCCCAGGGGCAGAGCCACGCCCACTTTTTGCCTTTAGCGTTAGGAAGGCACAATTCTGAATGGATTATCTTGGTATACTTATTCCTTATACTCTAAGGACGGCAACTATTGATGTTGGTGCACGACCCTCAACGCTAAACAAACCAAACGCCTAGCCTTCTTGACAAAGTACCATATCAATCAAAGCAGGAATGTGGACGTATATTGTAGCGTTAGCGTTATGTTTATAAAATGAAAACATATATTATCATACTCTACTTGTTTTGTTGCAATAAATGCTGTTATTATTTATCTACTTAATAATAATAATGGATTTCTATAGCGCCTTGTATTCAAAAGTTTGTTCACTGGCGCCGAGTTAGTCTGTCACAGTTACGACAGTTCCACCTCATTTGCACTGAATATGTGTGTGTTTTTAACCAGGATTGGAATGTACTTACCCTTGATATGTGATGGTAGTCTGATTCACCGTTTCGGAGCATCAACAGAAAAACTTTTGGCTCCACATGGTTGCCATTGTGATACTTTTATGTGAAGTAGATCCTGGTGGTAGAGGTGGTGTTTGGCTGTAAACATTTGTAAGTTAATAAAACATATTTCGTAGAAGTAAAATGATAATAAAAAAACAAATGAAGTAAATTGTTAAAGTTAAAACGATAAACTTTGTTGAACAATAAAAGTATGACCACGATACATAGTAACAGCACATTTACAAAAAAAAACCAAATAAAGAACTTAAAAAAGTATTGAACTAAGACTTAGAAACAACAATATTGTCAAATTTATTTATTTATTTTTTTTCATTATTGTAAAAGGGATACAAGTCCAAAAAAGTGCACTAAGTTGGACCATGAACAGAAATTCTATTGATCTATGTTGCTCCCGGAGTACTAATGTAAATGTTACACTTTTCTTTTTCTTTTTCTGTCTTTGATATTGTTGTTTTGTTATCTTAATTAATTTTTAAATTATCTGATAACATTGTATATATAACAAGCAAGGATTAAGTCATGAGCAATTTGACATTTTCTGAAAAATGTGAATCACACAGTTACTTCAACAAAACATTCATTGCGCAAATTAATTAATGCATCTTTTTGTAAACCTACAGTTTGCAGGTAATTTCTAAATAGCAAACTGCTTCCCAAGACAAAGGGTATCTATGTCTTCAGCTCTTGCTGAACATGTACCAAAATAACCAAGGCTGAATCTTATTGGCCATTCAAAAGGAGTTGTTAAACCTACAACTATGAAAACTAGAACATGACTACCTACCTTAGTTCCATCGGATTCGGTGCCACATTCTCCTGATCTTGGGTTATATACCTGCATTCAAAATTGTGTAGGAAATTGTCAAACTATTGAAAATGTGGAATTAATAACCATTGTCAATGTACTAAATAAAACCTACATACTATATCAGACTCGATTGCCTTTCATCATGAATCAAAATACCCATCTTTCAGTTCTTTTGCCAGGTATTTCATATCATTATTAATCACCTAAAACATTGACTGACTTTTTTTTACAAAAGCAATACGTAGCATATCGTCTGTGGGGAATCAAAATTTATCTTGGTTTTGCGTGATTGTCCAGTAGAGCGAAGAGATAACAAACATTACGTCGAAATGGTGTATTTCTAAAGATTTGAACAAACTTTGAACTTTTATTGATGTGTAACACAGTCATTATCAAGGAACTTACGTTCAGATATATGCACGATTGTCAAAAGAAACCAAGATCTTAAAGTTTAATCCTTGATACACTTGTAATGAATGCTTTGGGAATTGATAAGACACAAATAACAAATTAAGGTCTACTTACATCTGGATTGAAACCCCACAGGGTCGCATCATCGTGTAGATGCAAAAAAAAAGTCCAGTTTGGGGTGTAAAAGAATAGCTAATCTAATTATCACTGGGTGCCACCTTTTCCCCAGAAGACATTGTTTTGTTTTTGTTTTGTTCTTGCCAAAACGAGTCAAGAAAAGGGTTTGTACACGTAATTGCTTCTCGATCCATTATATCTAATAAAGAGTCATTTAATTGTTCAGAAAATTATTCGCTTTCATTTCCAAATCTATTTTTAATGGTCCTTAATTCTTTTTCTTATCTACTATTTTTCACTCTAATTTCTTTCAAGGCTTTTGATAATTTTTCTTTTGAAGTTTTAAAGTAGCTAATTCTCTAACTCAATATCATCCAAAATCTTCGACAATCAAAACACGAATTATTTGTCAATTTAAATCAACATTGATGTTGTGATCTTACCGGGAAAAGATGGGCTTCTGATATCCAATATTTATTTAAGACAAAATAATAATAATAAAAAACCATTCGTGTACCATAATGCGTTTCAGGCCTATTTTGAACAAGGGACCTGAAGAACGAAGCTACATGGTGATGCATATTCTTATCCGGAGAGCATATAAAGTAGACTGGAATAGCTAGAGATTGGCATGCGATTGAGACTTCGGGCATATTTCGCGAACTGATTTGAAATTAGGTAAAGACGGAAATGATTGAATTAAATCAGTTCATATACATTCATATTTCATTATAATTATATGCGTGTGACCCATTTGTGTCAATTTCTATGTCCAAGATATTAGCGATTTAGCTCTTGTAACTAAAGGTGTTAGTCAATAAGTCGAACACATTTATTAGCAATCTCGAAACCAGAAAAATTTTTGAAGAAATTTCTCTGGTGAATCGGGGTAGCCATTTTCCCGGAAAATGACATGTAATTCCTACGCGCGAAATTTCTCGTTTACTTGCGTCGTACGCCCCTGATTTTACGTGCCTGGATGAACGAATCACTTAAAAATATACCCACGCGTAGAAAAATAGATCTTTACAAAAACTTGAATTTGTTCGTTTAGGATCCAATTTTTTATGTCGGCGAGTTGACTTCGACTCAAGGTTCATTTTACAACAAACGTAACGACGATCCGACCACTAGTTTTCGAGAAATCGGGCGGGACGGGGCTTAGGTTTGAAGAAAAAATGGACGGTCTAATGTGCCAGAGGCCTTCGGCTCCGCGGCTGCCTCTGGGAACGAGATTGATTTATTAGATGTTTTTCTATTACATCCATCCATGGTTTTATCATGGTACGCTTCTCAACAATTCTTTTTTTTTTTATACATTCCGATTTTGTGATAACAGATGGTTCATTAATATGAAATGTTTTAAGACTCATACCTTCTATAAATAGCTGGTAGTCTATTTCGGGTTTATTTACAGCAGTTCCCATGCCTGCTTATTGACAGTACCGCAAGCTTATCTGAAAACCCGGAACGAGTCACGCCTAGGCTTCAACCTAAACTAGTACGACAGTTGTCGGATAGCGGGGCTTTGTGTATCTACTTGTTAGACTACTGAATGTTCCCCCATGCCTTCGTATGTCTTGGCTTGAGGACAATTTGTAATCTAAATGTGGTTGCAGATCTTTGTCTTTAAACTTTGTTTCTTCTTTCATTTTGTATTAACGCAATTCATATTAAAGTGTCTTCATCAGTGGTTCTGAATCATTGTGCCGCAAAAACTCCTCAAGTGTGCCGCGAAAAATTGAACCTGATGATACTAATTTAGTATTCACTGGTTAATTCGATGTCTGGAGTACGAAGATGAGCATTTTCCGCTTAGGTAAGTAGATATAAGCAATTTGATTGGTTGATGCTTTGAGACACGATAACTTTAGTTCTAATTAAGTGAGAGTGATGTAACTTGGTGTATAGTTTCATTACAGAAATACCTAGACTAAGTTCGATAATGGGCATTTTCTGTTCAGGGTAAGCAGGGCGATACGCAATTTGATTGGTCGAGACTTTAGAGCGCAATAACTCTCCTAATTGAGTTAAAATGATCTAACTTTGTGTATATGCTTATTAGGTCAATGCCTTGATGGAGTTCGAAGATAAGCATTTTCCGCTTAGGGTAAGCAAGCAATTTGATTGGTTTGTGCTTTGGGACACGATAACTTTAGTTCGAATTACGCGATAGTGATGAAACTTGGTGTATAGTTTCATTACAGTAATGCCTTGACTAAGATCGATAATGAGCATTTTCTGCTCAGGGTAAGCAGATTGATAAGCAATTTGATTTGCCAAGACTTTGGAACACAATAACTCTCCTTCTACTTGAGTTAAAATGTTCAAAATTGGTGTGTATGCTTATTAGGTCAGTGCCTTGATGGAGTTCGAAAATGAGCATTTTCTGCTTAGGGGAAGGCAGAGATAAGCTATTTGATTGGTTGATACTTTGGGACAAGATAACTTAGGTTCATCTTGATTGATGATTTTTATGCCAACATTGACTACATTCTCATTCAGTAATTGATTCGACAGTAACAGTGTATAGAAACGATTGACTCGGGACACTAGGGCCCATTCCCTTGGCCAGAGTGGCCCTTTTGTCTGCCTTTAGCGCCCCCCCCCCCCTAACTAGGGTACATTTTCATTTTTCTCGACGGTTTTAGCATTTTTCTTTTTAAAACACTTTTGTATGACACTTCGTGTACAGTTTGATTGCTCGATACGTTTGAAAAAAAAAAAATAATTAATATGTGTCATCTATTTATTTTGGGATTTCGGCGGGGGACATCCGCCTCACTGTTGGCTTGTTCCTATATATTGAGCTATATGTGCTGCTATGTTGTTATGTTTCCTTAAATATCTGTGTTGTTCTTTTCAGGGAAATGTTACCTATTGGCTTTACCGTGCCCACCGATTGGAGTATCCCGTATTTTATTTAGTCACGTGGTAACAAGGGAGGCAACAATCATGGCGGAAAAGTGGATCGAGACCGACGAAGATAGGTTAATTGAATTATGGCAGCAACGACCCTCGCTATTCGGCGACACGTGACTAAAACTGATGTGTTTAAAAAAAAGAAAAAAACATTTTAATACCGTACATTGTTGGGTTAAATGAACAGTAGGGCCTGCCCCCCTTTTATTTATTACAACGATAAATTTTGTTGATGTGGAACTCTCCTCTTTCAGAATTGCCGCCGCCATTTTGAAGCTTATCTCGTGCTACTTGTAGTCATGAGATCAGTTGTGACTCCGAGTCTCTAACTGATGCCGGGCGACATAAGCGGGCGTACGATAAGACCAACTAGTTGCTCGCGGTTGAATCCAGGCGTGGATAAATTCAGTCGTAGCGACATAAGCACTCAGTCGCCGTTAGTTTCGTCGCGTCGTAGGGCGACATAACGACATAAGCTAGGCTTCATCTATGACGGGACGCCGTAGTGGCTGCTAGACCGGAAGTAAACACACACCCACCCCCGGCGCAAGAAAATGTGCGCACGAACCCGTACGTAAAGGACTACACACAGTAATAGTTATACAATCATGCGGTATTATCTATGGTCAAATGTGATCGATAGAACGACCCCACCCCCAAAATTGACAAACATACGTTTTATTCTTTAAAACGTGGCTGCTAAGACTTTAAAAAGGTTTTGATTAATATTTACAGCTTTGATTGTCAGTTCGGATTTGAATTTGATTATACTTCAGGACACACTTTATTCCTTAGGGGAAACCGGATACTTTTTCTTTTATCGTGGCGTCTTATACCGGTAAATGAAAATGGGTGCCAGTAACTTTTACGTCATATTTAGTTCTCTTCAAAGGCCCGATAACCATAAAATCAGTGAAACAGAACATATCGTTTTCCTAATAGAAGATAGGGTCTACTTTAACATTGAACGTTTCTTTGAATAACCCGATTCCATTTCTGAAGAATACACCTTCGTGTTATATTATATACACATTGGCAAACGCGTGAACTGTAAAAGTAAATTACTGAAGACAGTTTATGGCGAATAGGGAATAAAACACCAGAAAACAGGCATAAAGCGGATTCATATTCATTTACAATTACGTAGAAAATAACAAGACACAAAAAAAAAATAATTCAAACGGAAAATTGGATTCTTTAGACGAAAACAATGATAATGATCAATTGTATTAAATTCCATCCAAAAACAATAGATCGAAAAAAGATCTCTGTCCTAAAAGGTCGCCATGTCCAAAAAAATAGTATACTAGAATATTTAATTGACATGTATATTATTACTATCTCCCTGATTATGTTTACAACATCGTTAACACAGTTCATCACGACCCATACCGATAGTTCATTGGCCAATCACACTATTTTACCGACATTTTGCCTAATAGTTTGGATGCAGCTATGGCGGGTGTGGCAGGGTAAGCTTACTCTTCCGGACACCTGTTACCACTGTTTGTCGTGTATTTTGTACACGAAGAGCCAGGCCTGTAGCCAGGGGGTGACAAGAGGGGGGGGGGGCAATGCCCCCCTGAAAAAATGTTCCCCCCCCCCCCGAAAGAAAATTTGCCAATCATAACTATAAAATACCTACTGTAGAATGTAACGGGTGTGACCCTCCTAAAAACTTCACTGTCCCTCAGAAGCCAGAAAGCTGGCTACGAGCCTGCGGGTAGCAGTCGCTACGACTGAATTTATCCACGCCTGGATTCAACCGCGAGCAACTAGTTGGTCTTATCGTATGCCCGCTTATGTCGCCCGGCATCAGTTAGAGACTCGGAATCACAACTGATCTCATGACTGCAAGTAGCACGAGATAAGCCTCAAAATGGCGGCGGCAATTCTGAAAGAGGAGACTTCCACATCAACAAAATTTATCGTTGTAATAAATAAAAGGGGGTAGGCCCTACTGTTCATTTAACCCAACAATGTTAGTTGAATTTCTCTCGATCTGGTTTCTTTCACCGTAAAACCACTTACGCGCAAGAAAGTAAATTATTGAAATACAATTGGACATTATATTAGACACAAAGTATTCCCCCCCCCCCAACACACCCACACGCACGCACATATCCAATTAATCCTTTTGATTCACACACGCATTTGTAAGATCTAGCCTATTATTATTTTATCGACACAAACCACCACTTTTTTGCGTTACACAAGCACGTGTGAGAACTAAAGTGTTGCGGGCCCGTAGCCAGCTCTTAACATTTGGTGGGGCTATGAAGTATTTTGGATCGGCGAAGAACGGTCCTATGAAATCATTATTTTTGGCGAAATATTTTGGATGGGAGGGACCCACTCCCCCGTCTATGGCTACGGGCCCGACCTGTTGTTATTATCATTGATCTTAACTTTATTTTCGATAAACATCTGCCATCTAATGAGCCGGCTGGTCATTAAATCCGTATCTTCATTTGGCCTAGGGGCATAATTTAAAGGAGGCATTGCAGACACGAATTATCGGTCATTTCAAATCAACAATGATGTTGTTATCTTACCGCGAAAAGGTGGACTTCTGATATCCAATATTTAAGACAAAATTTAAAATCGAGGTTAAACATGCCCCACAGGATAATACTACCTGTGTAGACTTGCATAACCACACGCCAAAGACTGTCATCCCATAAGGACCCTTCGCGTATTTCGACGAAAATTATTGATTAGAAATTAAAGTTAAAACAGAAACGATTGAGAGAGAGAGAAATGGGGTTAAACGTCCACTCAACACAAACCAGGTCATTTCGGGACTAACATATGGTTTAACTTTATTTCAATAATTCGCTTGCGCGTAGAGGTCTTTAGCAGTGGGAGGAAACCGGAGGAAGCCCACGAGGTTGAGAAGGCGCCCCTATCTCCATGCCACATAGGTTCACACCAGGGATCGAAACCACACTCTAGACCACTACGCCATCCCAACCTCCCAGAAACGATTGAATATATCAGTTTCTTGTTACATTATTATATGCGTTGCGATCCATTTGTGTCCATTTCTTAGTGCCAAAGAATATCGATGTTAGCTCCTATAAATATGTAGCTTCAGAAATTATACAGATAATCATCTCCAAATAGTATGCATGTCACATATACCATGGGCCAATACAAGAGCGCTTGTGATTATTTCTATCGGGGAGGGGGGGGGGCACGGTGGATAACTGGGTAAGACGCAGGCTCGCTAGCCCAGAGATCGTGTGTTCGATTCTTGAATTTTCCGAGAAAATACATCGGAATTTTTCAATGTAGTTTTCCCCTTGTCAGCTGTGCCGGACGGAGTGTCTGACAGATGCCTAGTTGTTCGGATGGGACGATAAACCGAGGGCACGTGTATACATTTGGATGCACGTAAAAGATTCTTTGGCGGATGGAATTCTATCTAAGACTAGACCATAGCACACTGTATGGTGTATGTTCGTCTTCATTAACCCATCCGGCGCAGAACAGTAGGACGTTAAACCCCATTTTATTTCGTTTTAGTTCCGTATGGTCAAGAATGGTGTGCAGATATATTCCGACATCAATATTGCTGTACATAAATGAACTTATGTTGGGTATTTCTACCGTAATCTGGCAAAACCTAGCAAGTCAAATTTTGGTGAAAATTGAGTGAGACTATGGTGGCTGATTGGTATCATGTCGTATTGTCGTGATGTCGCCTTTCATAACGCGACAACCCGACATCACGACATTTCTACCCGACATCACGACATTTCTACCCGACATTACGACACTAAAAATGTCGCAATGTCGGGTAAAAATGTCGTGATGTCGGGTGAAAATGTCGTATTGTCGTGTTGTCGGGTTGTCGTGATGTCGGGTTGTCGGGTTGTCGCGTTATAGATCAAAAAACTGGCAATAAAGAAAATGGTTGATCAAGTGGAGGTAGATTCACACTCACATTGCAGTTTGAGTTGCATTCGTATCCATTTGTATACGTCCACATTCATAATGTGAACCGTCTTCATTAGCTCAGTCGGATCAGAACAGTAGGACGTTAAACCCCATTTCAGTTCATAATATGAACATATTATGCCGCCACCCTTGTCTGTGTGTCTGTCATTGAGTCATGTGGTGTGGTTTCCAGCCCAAGCTTGTCCATGACAAAGAGTAGGGTCGTCTGTCTAACCTCGTGGGTTTTCTCCGGGTGCATGCCCTACCCCGCGGGGTGGTGCCAATTCCGCTTTTTTGTTATTATTTTGTCTGTAAATATTCTACAGGTTGCAATTATTAACAGATTTTGTTCAAATTCGGCATGATCAATCATTTCAATAACAGGATGGTGCCTATATTAATATTTAGTCTGTAAACACTCTTTAACCCGACAACCCGACATCACGACAACCCGACAATACGACATTTTTACCCGACATCACGACATTTTTACCCGACATCACGACATTTTTAGTGTCGTAATGTCGGGTAAAAATGTCGTGATGTCGGGTAGAAATGTCGTGATGTCGTGTTGTCGGGTAGAAATGTCGTGATGTCGGGTTGTCGCGTTATGAAAGACGACATCACGACAATACGACATGATACCAATCAGTCACCATATGAGACCCATATTTGGACCTAGTACACATGTATGGTAGGGTTTAACTCCTTCACTGAAAAGGTGGGGGGGTGTCCTAGTGGTCTAGAGTGCCATGCTTCGTCCTCTAGCTGGCCGGTCACCTCTGGCTTGTGGCTGTGGTTTCGAGCCCTGGTGTGAGCGTATGTGGCATGGAGATAGGGGCGCCTTCTCAACCTCGTGGGTTTCCTCCGGGCACTCTGGTTTCCTCCCACTGCTAAAGACCCCTACGCGCAAGCGAATTATTGAAATAAAATTGAATCATATGTTAGTCCCGAAATGACCTAGTCTGTGTTGAGTGGACGTTAAATCCCATTTCTCTCTCTCTCTCTTTCACTGAAAAGGCTTCTAATTATCGTCATCTAAAAGACAAAATAAAATTGGTTTTATATTCAGTAACTTAATTCTGAAACAAAACTGTTTTCCTTTGTTTTCTCAAATCTACATTCGACAGTGTTACTGGGTTTTTCCAGATTACGAAAGATTTAATTTTTACCGATTTGGAATCAACGAGGTATCGCATTCGGTGGCTATAATGTCCAGGAAAGTTAGGCCCACCACCCCCCCACCAAGCGTTGTCAGTGGTTATGGGTTGAGAGTGGGGCAATGGATAACGTAGATAACGTACGGTCGATCGGATTGGAAGATAAACCGAAGCCCCATGTACACGTTGGCAAGGACGTCCGGGCACAATTACCCTCATATCGTACTGTATGGTGTTTTCACTAAGACGTTAAACCATACTTATTTCATTTGTTTCAAATTTATCGAAACACAGAGTGGTTGGGGAAAATTCCATGCGTATCGTTGCGGATTTGCTATGACGAGTTGTTTCCCTTAACTACAACAACAACGAGTACATTTGATGCAGTGATCGGTGTACAAGGAATGTGAATCGAACGAGCAGGGTATGGCTCCGAACACTGTCCCGTTTGCTCCATCTCGTGGGTTATTAAGCTGTCGACATCGCACCCATATTTTGTCGGTATGTTATAATTTGTTTTATTATTTTCAAAGGAATATAAATGTTTTTTTGAAAATATCTTGTTTTTTTATTATTACAAATGTGTTCGTATTTACTTATAATATCGCCATGGTCCTTTCCGACACTCTTTATAAAACAGGCGACAGTCTGACCCAATAGCCTGCTTGACCTGCTTAGTTAATACACGTGTCTATTATGTACATATAACAATAAGGCCCGTGCCCTGTTAGTCCAAATTTTGATGGGCTAAGCACTAAAATAAGTCTAATATGATCCAATCAAATTACTAAAATTTGGATTTTATCTTGGTTAAAAAATTTCGTAAAATAGGCCCAAAGCCCCAAGGGCATTAGTAATCCGTATTTCCTGGCCTCTTCCGGCACTACCATCTTGGACGACACAACAGCCGACATCCTGACCCAATAGTCTGTCAATTTAACCTGTCTAAACTCTCAGTCAAGACAGTGAGCTGTATGTAAATGATTTGGGCAATTCGGGCCCTTTGCCTCCAGTATGTTCCCGAATGACTTGTTATAGCTTTGCTATAGCTTTAACCAAGCAATAGTTCGTTATACATTTTGGTTGTCTAGAATCTCGAGCGAATATAATTTTTGATTAGGCCAGACGTAGAAATAACTCCTGAGCCATTAAAGCACATATTCCTGGCCCGAGAAATCCCTCTCTGGCCATTGCTGGGATAGCGTCTGTTTCTTGAACTTATGCGGGAGTGTGTCTATTTCTTTCGTACAGCAACATGACGGTCCTTCGTTTAATCTGGGTCTTCCCTAAAACATTGGACAGTGATTTAAGGTATTAGAAACGGTGAAAGTATGTTCATTTCCAAACAGTATTGTTTACATTTCATTATTCTGCTATGCACGGGTTAATTAGGCATAATAAAATCCTGAGGCATGACGTAACGTTATGTAAACATATTTGGTCCAATATTGGCACTAGTTTTAAATGTAAAGCTTTTGTAGGGTAGCTAGTGATTGGTTGGTTTAAAACATCAATATGCACTCATAATAGCAGTGTGTAGTAGGATTACCTCTAATCAAACGCAACACTGCGCGGAGCATGTTAAAGCAGTGGTTCCCAACCTGTGGTACGCGAGGGTCTTCAGGGTGGTACGCGGGCACTTTCGAGGTCATGAACGATTTTTAGGGTTTACTGCCTCGCACAAGATAATACCCATTATTTTCTCTGTGTATGATATTTCTATACTTATTTATTTATATCTTGATTGATTAATCTTTTTCTTACTTGTAAAATTATGCAAATAAAGTGATAGTTGATTGAATTGAGTTATTCTGGAACCAAGTGGTACTCTATCACAAAAAGGTTGGGGACCACTGCATCATAGTGATACAATAAAGTGACCGCAAGTTGATTTGAGACAAATGTTGACACAGAAGTGAAACAGCCCAAACGTACTTATGTTGTATTGGTTGAATGGTAGATAAACTTTTTGGAATTGAAAAATGCTTTATTTTAATACTTTATAAAAATATAACTTAAAAATTGTAGTTTCAACGTGTATAATAATAATAATAATGCGTGTCATGGTTAATTTGGTGTACAGCGACTGGTAACTTCATCAAAACCGTTAGTACAGTCTTGTATACCATTGCATATATTGGTTGCTGATTGACATACAGTGTCGCTATTCTTACATTTAAATTCTCCTGCATTGCATCCATCTGAAACGAGACATGTAATATTTAATATCTGGATTCGCACCGGATTATAATTGTGACCTTTAGGGAGCCCACCAACTAATAATGTCAACGGACGTCCGGACATTGGCGACTACATAATAAAACGCCGTTTTCCGAGATTCTATCCGGATTATCGCCCTTATTGTTGAAATTGTTTGACGTTCTAACATTGACGTCAACTGGCAGATTATCGCCATTGTAGAGACGACCATTGTCAAGATCGGTCGCATTATTTCTGTCACCTCTTTTTTTTCAAATCATTTTTAGTGAAGCCTGTACCATAACAGGCCCGGGACTGTACAGCGCAGTGGACGCTTACGGCTGGCCCCCGGATCCATTCACTTGAATTGATATTTTCCGCAGGTTGATCTTATAGGTTTTTGTTTTTCGTGTAGTGCGGTCCTCCTGCACTTACTATTAGCAGTGGGAGGAAACCGGAAGACCCGGAGAAAATCCATCCACCTCCCATTCAGCCATAAATTAAAATTTACTTTAACATACCACAATTATTGCTCGATTCGTCTTCGCCATTTTGAGAACAATCCTCTGTTCCGTCACACCAAACAGATACCGGAAACTGTACACGTTTTGGTACGCCTGCAACGTTACAGTAGAACACCCCTGAAACAGTTACAACTTAATTGAGAATACAGCTAACATTAATGCGTCAATATTTTATGGCACTCGGCAAACCTCGATAGATTCCGGAACCTACATCTTATCGTGGTTGTGTGCCGAATTCCGCCATATTGGAACTACTTTAAAGGTCCCGGACGAAACATGGCAGCGCCCATGGTGTCTCGTTTCTTTATAATAGCGTCAAGTTTTCCTGTTACAGTAATCCAGTAGTCGCATCGCAAATGTAGAGCGTAGGTACATATCGCTTACTGTTATACAGCCGAGACTAGATGTAGGTTCCGGAATCTATCGAGGTTTGCCGAGTGTATTTTATGGTTCACTCCAAGAATTTTAGATTTTACCTAATATTATTATAAGCTCCATAAAGGCAGGCAGCTTCTGCTTAGAACCCTAATAGCACTTTCTGGGGTTTTAATTTCAGGTTGTTGATGTGAGCAGTATATAAAAAACACTTGGTAACTTAGACAATTTGACACCCTTAGCTTTACACGTGATTCCACCATGGTAAATATAACCCTTACCTTTCACTTCGTTAAGTGTAGCACCAACAGGAGGGTATGGCTGAAATTATCGCGCGACTCACGAAATTCTCAAAACTTTTTTATATTATCACCAATATGCTATTCAATGTAGATCCGCGATTAATGCTAACATAAGATTGGTTATGCTGTACTAAAGTTCCAAATACATTTAGCCTCAAATTTGCTTTGCGAATTATACATAATACTTTAGATCGATCACATTTGTCATGTAAACACTGAATATGATACTGGAGAATCCATGGCGCAACTAGAAGATTCGTATAGCCCAAAGTTTAAATAAATTTAATTGTATTAGCTTGTACAATTACCTGTTACGCTACTCGTGGTTGGTGATGTCGTAGGGCTCGTAGTTGGCGAAGTAGTAGGACTGGTTGTCGGAGAAGTAGCAGGGCTCGTAGTTGGACTTGTTGTGGGTGAAGTAGTAGGACTAGTGGTAGGAGAAGTAGTAGGGCTCGTTGTTGGAGATTCGATCGGCTGTACTGTTGGAGAGGTGGTGGGACTGGTTGTCGGTGAAGTAGTAGGACTTGTTGTTGGAGACGTAGTTGGCGATGTAATTGGACTTGTTGTTGGCGAAGTCGTTGGACTGGTTGTTGGTGAAGTAGTAGGACTGGTAGTTGGAGAAGTAGTAGGGCTTGTTGTTGGAGACGTAGTTGGCGATGTAGTAGGGCTGGTTGTTGGTGACGTAGTTGGAGAGGTGGTAGGGCTGGTTGTTGGACTAGTGGTAGGACTGGTCGTTGGTGATGTAGTTGGACTAGTGGTGGGACTGGTTGTTGGAGATGTAGTTGGGCTGGTAGTTGGAGAAGTGGTAGGGCTTGTTGTCGGTGATGTAGGACTGGTTGTTGGAGAGGTGGTTGGACTAGTAGTAGGACTGGTCGTTGGTGATGTAGTTACACTAGTTGTTGGCGAAGTGGTAGGACTGGTTGTTGGAGAAGTGGTAGGGCTTGTTGTTGGAGATGTAGTTGGGCTGGTTGTTGGAGACGTAGTTGGACTGGTTGTCGGTGATGTAGTAGGACTTGTCGTTGGAGATGTAGTTGGGCTGGTTGTTGGAGAAGTGGTAGGGCTTGTTGTTGGTGATGTAGTAGGACTGGTGGTTGGAGATGCGATCGGTTGTACTGTTGGCGAAGTAGTAGGACTGGTAGTTGGAGAAGTAATAGGGCTTGTTGTTAGTGAAACGGCTGGGTAGGTTGGTGGTGGTAAATCATCATATATTTTATCACATATTTCTACAAGATGATCGATTATCTGACATTCCAAAGTATCTTCGTTACATACATTATCAATTAATATAATACAGGCTTCACGGGGAATGAGTGCACCTAGTCGTATACAATCCCTAAAATTTGGGTATCTACACAAGGTTGCACAAAAATCAGAAAAGATGAATAAAGCACAGCAGGTATCTTCATTAGCAGCACACGCATCTCTTGTCACGTGTTGGATATCATTACACTTCCTTATTATTGAATAACAAGCCCTAATCCAATGAGGGGCATAATTGAATGACATCTGAATATAAGAATTTGCCTTTGTATCATGAAGAGTGAACATTAATAAAACGAAACACAATGAGTCGGCGTACATCTTACTCATCCATACGCTAGAAAAGTTTTGGTCATCGCAACTGTGTTCAAGAATTAGAATTTGTGGTGTGTGTGTGGGGGGGGGGGTATTACTAATCAACCGAAAGTAAAGATAAAGGCCTTTATACGTGTTTATGGTGACCAAGTATTTAAGATGTTATCTTATTGAGATAATTATGTAATTTAGTATATGTATATGATGGGCATATTATAATATTTGTATTTAATGACCATGGAGTACCTGTCGAACATTACACAATGGATACGCTTCAGGTACTTTGGGGCTATTGATCCATTTTAAGGGCCTCTGGGTTCTAGCGGACATTAGAAGTGGTAGGTGTTACGTACTATTTATAGCTTAATTGTGTTATAGTTAACATGATTGCGCTTTGTCTTCTTTTTTGTTATAGTGGAATGCTTTATATAAGCAGTTTCTAGGTGACTTTATATCATCTAATTTTCAAATCTGCACCTCCAAGCTGGCTTGATCAGATGACATTGATTTCCCCTGGGGCGACCCTAACACCTTTTATCGCCTGTTCAGCAAGAGTGTTTATTAGCCGTAATCTGGTTAAAACGCGTTTAGTATTATACGATTATAACGGATAGTGGATTTATTTAAGTGTAATTACCGTCTAGGATAGGATAAGCGAATACATGATTCTTTATCTAGTCCATCATTAACAAGAAGACGGTGTCATTGTCATTGATATAATGTATATATCAATTACGTATGTTTAATATCACTGAAAACAAAATTGACGAAAGATTAATTGATTATTTTCATTCAGTTATCGATCTTATTCAGTATTGCAGGCGCGGATCCAGGATTTTTTGCAGGGGGTGGGGGGTCTAGGTTTGATAATTTCTTTACTAATTGCGTTGCCGAAGGCGCTCAGCCAATCAACGGGGGGGGGGGGGGGGGGCTAAATTAGATTCAATTTGGTGCATTCTGACGTATTTCGGGAAGGTAAATTCCAAAATTACAGGTTTAAAAATCGCCAATAAAGTTGCATAAAAGGCGCTCAGCCAATCAACGGAGGGGGGGGGGCTAAATTAGATTCAATTTGGTGCATTCTGACGTATTTCGGGAAGGTAAATTCCAAAATTACAGGTCTAAAAATCGCCAATAAAGTTGCATAAAATGTCCGCAAAATGTTGATGGGGAATGCTCCCTACACAGGTGAGGAACAAAATATCTTCAGATACCATATTAGGGTTTTTCTTAACAAGCTTTATTGGCAGTTTTAGTTTACTATTAGAGTAACCAGTCCATTTAACTATAGGAAAGTTAGTCGGGGTTTTCCAGAGCACAAACTTTCACAGCCGAAAGGTTTATAGACTTGGTTTACTGTTTATTTTCACCGCATAAAAATAAATAATATAGCTTGCAATAGTTGGCACAGGCTTAATCATAAATGTAGAGGAATTTTCACACAAAATTAAACATATTTATCTTCCAAAATATGTGGGACCTTCACTTTAAAGGAGCTAAGTCCGTAACTCAATATCATCCAAAATCTTCGACAATGAAAACAAGAATTATTTGTCAATTCATAATAACATTGATGTTGTTACATGTATCTTACCGGGAATAGATGGGCTTAATGGAATGAAAGCCATGACTCAAATCAATTTATACCTCGCAATTTTTGGGTCAGATTCAGGCTTTTAGATTTAAGTTTCAAATTTTCAAGTCTGAGTGGGCCCCCCCCCCCTCTGGATCCGCGCCTGTATTGCTCAGTATGCTTTATGCATATCCTGTGTACGATATGTGGGTGGGGCGGTAGTCTATCAAGTCTGCTTTAATTAGTCTTGAATTAGGGAGCCATTGGTGCACTAGGCCGAGACAGGATGTTGGCTCTGACAAGGAACAGTTGTTTAGTCGTTCAGGTGTGACGAAAAACCAAAGTTCCGTGTATACATTGGCGTGCGCGTAAAAGATCTATTGACATTAGCCCAGTTCGGAGCAGAACAGTAGGACGCTAACCCCATTTCATTTCTAGCCTTGTGCTAACTCCAGTGGTTTCAATCATATGCTTATAGAGTCTAGACTAGTCTGCATAATCTCACCTGGTTTCTCTAGCGTATTAATGAAATAAAATTGCACCATATGTTAGTCCAAAATTTACTAGTTTGTGTCGCATGGGTTTTAAACCTCATCTGCCCTCTGCTTCTTGTCGTTCACCTTCACATTTATATAAAGTTACCCTCATAAACATTTCAATGCTATATATATAATTAACATTTTAGGGATGTTATGTCAAAAGTGACCGCTGTTAATGTTGATATGGACCTGGATTGGACCTTTTGTGTCATGTATCCAAATTATGGAATATATTAAAATTCTAGATGTAGGCGATTTTTCGGTTTTTCGATATAAACCGTCACAGAAATAAAAAAGGACTTCAGAAAACATCGAAAGTCGAACATATATCGCTGTTTTGATTTATATAGGTGATATTTTCAGTTTTCAATTTTCAAATGTCTTCTTTTATATGTTCCTTGCGAAATTTAAATGTCTCCCTTTAAATGTTCCTTGCGATATTTCAATGTTTTATGTTCCTTCATGCGATATTTTTAAAATTTTAAATGAGAAACAAAGAGAATAAATACTGTTATAAACATTGCACGAAGTTTGTCCGACGTGGTTTCCCGATTTCAGTGGTGCCTGACAGGGACAACTGTCTAGTCGCTCGGATGTGACGAAAAACCAAGGTCCCGTGTACGCATTGGCGCGCACGTAAAATATCCCTTGTAGTTGGAAATCGAGTAGACCGTAGCGCTCCTGACCGGACATAATTTCCATCACAGCACACTTTATTTATAGAATGAACCCATACGATCATATAGATATCAAATGTTCGGTTGCAGAGAAATAGGTCATTTTCAAGGTTTTTAGTCCTTCAAAGTGTTAATTATAATTCGATTTTAGTAAAGTTTTCACCATGTGATACCTAATGCTTATTACGATTTCATACATGTAATTAAAGATTTTTATTATCACCGGAAGTAACATCATTTTTGCAAAAACTGTATTTTTATTCTTCAAAACAGATATTTTATTCAAATCAGTCTGATTAGTAGTATTTTTAATATTATGATATTTTATAGCAATCAACAAATAGATTGCAACCTTACGATCATACAGATACCACAAAATGGTTTCTAACTTGTACGGTTGCCGAGAAATAGGCGATTTTCTACAAGTCACTTTTCACGGTTTTTGGTCTATAAAAGTGGCAATTATTATTTGATTTACGTAAAAGTTTCACCATGTGATGCCTTATGCAATTTTTGATTTCATAAAACTAATTCATCATTTTCATTATCACCGGAAGTACTGTAATTTTGTCAGGATCACTTACATTTAACACACGTATAAAATGAATTGATATCGCTGGATGTGGTTGATTCTGCGTCCATTTCACTTGATGTGTGCAATGCTTATATGGAAACCTGATTAATGGGTTTTTTTGGTACTGGAAGTGACATATGTTCAAGTGTAACGTGGCACAGAAAGTTCAAAGGTAACATGGCACCAGTGAA
Source organism: Patella caerulea (assembly GCA_036850965.1). NCBI lineage: Eukaryota > Metazoa > Mollusca > Gastropoda > Patellidae > Patella > Patella caerulea. The sequence continues at coordinate 29,614,068 of JAZGQO010000015.1, read as the reverse complement.
ACCCGTCATAACTGCTACGCAGGTCTAGTTTCATTTCATTTTCGTTGCCAGTGTAACATCGAACGGGTGTATAAAGTTTTCGTCCATGACCGTGTCATTGCCTGGAGATAACGTTCGAGGTGTCCACAGAGAGAGAGAGAGAGAGGGGGGGAGAGAGAGAAAGCGAGGGGATAGAGAGAACTGGGGTTTAACTTCCATTCGACATAGACTAGGTCATTTCGGGACTAACATATGGTTGAAGGAAACCGGAGAAAACCCACGAGGCTGGAGGTCAATATTATAAGTAATATTTGACAAGTTTAACAGGTGCTGTTGACAGAAGTTATCAGGAAGAAACGAATTCATGTATAATTTGACTGCGCAAATCGGGTTCAATATGAGCAATACTTAAAAATCACAGCATATCCTACTAAAAGGAAATAGAATGAAATGATATGGGCCTTAACGTCCTACTATTCTTCTTACGCCATATAGTTTGTTATGTTGAATATTGTGCCCCGACAGCGCCTACTCTCGTGGTATATTAATTTCAAAGGATCTCTTACATGGTCGCCCATATTTGCACGGGCCTCAGCTAACGTCCCATCCAAATTACTAGACAGCTGTCCCTATATTGAGTCAACCATCTAGCACGTGAACCGGTTATTATCATATTACCACAAAAGTATTATTAATAAAAATAATACAAACTTAAAGAGAACGTCTAAGATCTACAGGTTATGATTACTAATTTTATGAGTTAAATTACAACTAAAACGGAGTGTATAATATGCAGTTTATTAAAAAATACAAAATAAATACGATATAAATTATGTGTTATCAAGTAGTATATTATTATTATAAATAACTCTTAAATTACAACCCAACAAAAAGAGTGTTTGAAAATAAAAGGATACATAATATATAAATAAACCATAAATAAATTATGTGTTATCAAGTAGTATATATTATAAATATAGTATAAATTACAACCCAACAAAAAGAATGTTTGAAGATAAAAAGATACATAATATATAAATAAACCATAAATAAATTAAAAATAAACCATAAATTATAGAACATATTAAATTTTAAAAATAAGTTAAAATTTAATATTAAAAAAATACACCCAGAGAGAGAGAGAGAGAGGGAGAGAGAGAGAGAGGGAGGGAGTAGGTTTTAGTTCTTCCACATTTAGATTTTGCGTATATTGTCGGAGAATTGAGGTTTACCGATCGCTCAACACAAACCATGTCATTTCAAGGCTAACATATGGTTCTACTCTTCTGCACCTAACCTGGGCTAATAGTTCGAAAATGGCGACTCCATTCAAATGAAAGTTGTTTATGTACTTGTATCGCACAAATCTACATGTATGCAGGGGACCTCGGTCAGCGTTTTTTTTTTTTTTTTTTTTTTGTCAGCCCCTCCCCCCTCCCTGCACTACTGACGAGAGGAAGCCAGGTTGGGAAAAGAAATGGAGGAAACCATATGGAGAGACGTGCTTGTAGAATAAGATATGACATAGTTAATTTGGCGCACAACGACTGGTGAGCTCATCAGTATTGTTATCACAATCTTGAACACCATCACAAATACGGATTGCCGGCAGACAAACTGGGTCATTGCTTTTACATTTAAATGTTCCTGCAGAGCAGCCATCTGAAAAGAAAAACATTGAATATTATTAATATTATAAATCCTTTGGTATGAAATGTTGAAATAAAAAAAAGCATGACCTTTTGGTCCTAGCTATCTCACATAAGGTCGTAAGTGATGAAAGGTGTCGTAACAAATACAGGTTATGCTTTAACAGGTAGATGGGAGAGGCCCTGGACCCCTAGAATTCCTGACCCTCACTACCAGATGAAAATAGGTGCTGGATCCCTCAGAATCCCAGACTCACTACCAGATGACGAGAGGCCATAGATCCCACAGAATCCCCGACCCTCACTGCCAGATGACGAGAGGTCATAGATCCAACAGAATCCCCGACCCTTACTGCCACATGACGAGAGGTCATAGATCCCACAGAATCCCCGACCCTCACTACTAGATGAAGAGTGGCCCTATCCCTCAGAACACTCACTACCAGATAAAGAGAGGTCATAGATCCCACAGAATTCCCGACCCTCACTATCAGATGACGAGTGGTCATAGATCCTACAGAATTCCCGACCCTCACTACTAGATGAAGAGTGGTCCTATCCCTCAGAACACTCCCTACCAGATAAAGAGAGGTCCTACAGGTCCTACAGAATCCCCGACCCTCACTATCAGATGACGAGTGGTCAAAGATCCCGCAGAATTCCCGACCCTCGTTACTAGACAAAGAGTGCCCCCCCCCCCTCGAACACTCATTTCCAGAGGTCCTAGATCTCACAGAATCCGCTACCCTCACTATCAGATGACGAGTGGTCATAGATCCCACAGAATTCCCGACCCTCGCTACTAGATGAAGAGTGTCCCTATCCCTCAGAACACTCACTACCAGATAAAGAGAGGTCCTAGATCCCACAGAATCCGCAACCCTGACTATCAGATGACGAGAGGTCATAGATCCCACATAATTCCCGACCCTCGCTACTAGATTAAGAGTGCCCCTATCCCTCATAATCCCAAACACTCACTACCAGATTAAGAGAGCTAGGTCCTAGATCCCACATAATCCCTGGCCCTCACTACCAGATGACGAGAGGTCATAGAGCCCCCATAATCTCCAACACTCACTATACTCCCTAGTCCAGTAGATCTGGAGGTCCTGGTTTATCTCTAAAGTTAAGGTGGGAATTATCTAAAAGGAAATATCCCCGAATGGGTATTCTGTTGATAAGTTAAGGTGATATTAAGGTAGAAACATGTAGCTTCTGCAACACCTGTATCGGTTCATATGATTGCTCTAGTAGCGCCCACCCAATGCACCATCACCCCACACCTTGTATTTATAAATTGTGTTCTGCCCAGACATATCATGCACATCTCTACAGCTTACAATATCAACTAAGGGGATTCCCCAAGTAAAGTAACCGATCATAACCATCACATAACCTCGCGATATATATATATATATATATATATATATATATATATATATATATATGTACATTTTCAGATAGTAGGATATAATAAAATACAAAATCTAACATCATTAATATTCATGTTAGGTGTTGTATATTATTATATCCTACTATCTGAAAATGTACTTAAGTGATCTGATATTCTTTCCTGTTTCGTAGCTACGATCTGACGTAACGTCATTGTCTTATATTATATTATATCAAAATGGTCTGAAGAGGTTCAATAGAACTGACAACGTTAACTATAAACAATATATATAACTAAATTAAAGAAAGACACCAAAATACTAATTTGACGGTTAGCGCTTTCTGTTCGTACTGAACATCATCAGACCATTTTTATTTACAAATATATATATATACCCAACTCAATTTGAGCCAATAGAAGTGTTTCGAATGTAAATTTCTAGAAGAACAAAAACTTACTACAATTAGTGTTCTTTTCGTCTTCGCCATTTGGAGTACAATCATCTGTTCCATCACACCACACCGAAACAGGAAACTGAACACGCTGTGCTTCACCCACAACGTCACAATAGAAGACTCCTGAAATATTAAAAAAGTAATTGCGAATAAATATTACAATATTTTTCCAACATAAATTCAATAGTTATTGTAACGAATGTCGGAAATGCTAAACTGTCCCTGGTTAGTATACCGAAATAACAGTCGCGGTCTTCTATCGGTTGGAATGTAACTTTACACCAGTGTGCATTCATATATACAATGAGGTTCCTGTAAAGGCATTCGTTACACGCTGCCTCGTCCTTGTTGTTTGTGTTTTGCAAAGCAAAATGTTCCCACACCAAAGAAGATGTGTTCATTTTCATTGTAAGCAGATGCGGTGTCGCACAATCAACCAGAACATTGGCATTTTCGATCTCGGATGCCTTCAATAGCCATGTCATTTGATGATTATCGCGATATATCGCCATCCACGGGGTATCGCTGCAACCTTAAAAACGAAACTTACAGAGTGACCAAAACTGCCATACAAATCTTCAGGATACTGGTAAAAGTATACGCGGCATATGACATTACTTTGTCCTTCTTTACAATTCACATTATATCGCGTAAGTCACAAAATTACCAAAGATTCAATCGATATTTGACTTTGGATTGTTGAATCGGCGTCCAATTTATTATATTGTTCGGTTTGTCACTATTATACATATTAAAGTGCCATGTATTTATTGTGAGTATTTAAGTCAGAAATAGAGGAAAGAGAGAGAGAGAGAGAGAAATAGGGTTTAACGTCCACTCGACACAAACTAGGTCATTTGAAACTAACATATGGTTTCATTTTCTTTCAATAATTCGCTTGCGCGTAGGGGTCTTTAGCAGTGGGAGGAAATCAGAGTGCACTCTAGACCACTAGGCCATCCAAAAGCCCCTGAAATGGGGGAAGAGTTAATCATTCGCCATCGTTACATAGTACAATATGTATGTTCAGTTTACAACATTACCTGAGATTGTTGGTGATGTCGTTGGGCTGGTTGTTGGAGACGTCGTTGGGCTAGTTGTTGGAGACGTCGTTGGACTTGTTGTTGGAGATGTAGTAGGGCTAGTTGTTGGAGACGTAGTTGGGCTGGTTGTTGGCGACGTTGTTGGAGAGGTGGTAGGGCTGGTTGTTGGTGATGTAGTAGGACTGGTCGTTGGTGATGTAGTTGGACTTGTTGTTGGCGAAGTCGTTGGGCTGGTTGTTGGTGAAGTTGTGGGACTTGTAGTTGGGGACGTGGTAGGACTGGTTGTTGGACTTGTTGTTGGAGACGTAGTTGGGCTAGTTGTTGGACTAGTAGTAGGACTGGTCGTTGGTGATGTAGTTGGACTAGTTGTTGGGGAAGTCGTTGGACTTGTTGTTGGTGACGTAGTTGGACTGGTTGTTGGCGACGTTGTTGGACTGGTTGTTGGTGAAGTTGTAGGACTTGTAGTTGGGGATGTGGTAGGACTGGTTGTTGGACTTGTTGTTGGAGACGTAGTTGGGCTAGTTGTTGGACTAGTAGTAGGACTTGTCGTTGGTGATGTAGTTGGACTAGTTGTTGGTGAAGTCGTTGGACTTGTTGTTGGTGAAGTAGTAGGACTTGTAGTTGGAGACGTAGTTGGGCTAGTTGTTGGACTAGTAGTAGGACTGGTCGTTGGTGATGTAGTTGGACTAGTTGTTGGGGAAGTCGTTGGACTTGTCGTTGGAGACGTAGTTGGACTGGTTGTTGGCGACGTTGTTGGAGAGGTGGTAGGGCTGGTTGTTGGTGATGTAGTAGGACTGGTCGTTGGTGATGTAGTTGGACTTGTTGTTGGCGAAGTCGTTGGACTGGTTGTTGGTGAAGTTGTAGGACTTGTAGTTGGGGATGTGGTAGGACTGGTTGTTGGACTTGTTGTTGGAGACGTAGTTGGGCTAGTTGTTGGACTAGTAGTAGGACTGGTCGTTGGTGATGTAGTTGGACTAGTTGTTGGTGAAGTCGTCGGACTTGTTGTTGGTGAAGTAGTTGGACTTGTAGTTGGAGACGTGGTAGGACTGGTTGTTGGGCTTGTTGTTGGAGACGTCGTTGGGCTAGTTGTTGGAGACGTCGTTGGACTTGTTGTTGGAGATGTAGTAGGGCTAGTTGTTGGAGACGTAGTTGGACTGGTTGTTGGTGACGTTGTTGGAGAGGTGGTAGGGCTGGTTGTTGGTGATGTAGTAGGACTGGTTGTTGGTGATGTAGTAGGACTGGTCGTTGGTGATGTAGTTGGACTTGTTGTTGGCGAAGTCGTTGGACTGGTTGTTGGTGAAGTTGTAGGACTTGTAGTTGGGGACGTGGTAGGACTGGTTGTTGGACTAGTTGTTGGAGACGTAGTTGGGCTAGTTGTTGGACTAGTAGTAGGACTGGTCGTTGGTGATGTAGTTGGACTAGTTGTTGGTGAAGTCGTTGGACTTGTTGTTGGTGAAGTTGTAGGACTTGTAGTTGGAGACGTGGTAGGACTGGTTGTTGGGCTTGTTGTTGGAGACGTCGTTGGACTAGTAGTTGGAGACGTCGTTGGACTTGTTGTTGGAGATGTAGTAGGGCTAGTTGTTGGAGACGTAGTTGGGCTTGTCGTTGGAGACGTAGTTGGACTGGTTGTTGGCGACGTTGTTGGAGAGGTGGTAGGGCTGGTTGTTGGTGATGTAGTAGGACTGGTCGTTGGTGATGTAGTTGGACTTGTTGTTGGCGAAGTCGTTGGACTGGTTGTTGGTGAAGTTGTAGGACTTGTAGTTGGGGATGTGGTAGGACTTGTAGTTGCGGACGTGGTAGGACTGGTTGTTGGACTAGTTGTTGGTGAAGTCGTTGGACTTGTTGTTGGTGAAGTTGTAGGGCTAGTTGTTGGAGACGTCGTTGGACTTGTTGTTGGAGATGTAGTAGGGCTAGTTGTTGGAGACGTAGTTGGGCTTGTCGTTGGAGACGTAGTTGGGCTGGTTGTTGGCGACGTTGTTGGAGAGGTGGTAGGGCTGGTTGTTGGTGATGTAGTAGGACTGGTCGTTGGTGATGTAGTTGGACTTGTTGTTGGCGAAGTCGTTGGGCTGGTTGTTGGTGAAGTTGTGGGACTTGTAGTTGGGGACGTGGTAGGACTGGTTGTTGGACTTGTTGTTGGAGACGTAGTTGGGCTAGTTGTTGGACTAGTAGTAGGACTGGTCGTTGGTGATGTAGTTGGACTAGTTGTTGGGGAAGTCGTTGGACTTGTTGTTGGTGACGTAGTTGGACTGGTTGTTGGCGACGTTGTTGGACTGGTTGTTGGTGAAGTTGTAGGACTTGTAGTTGGGGATGTGGTAGGACTGGTTGTTGGACTTGTTGTTGGAGACGTAGTTGGGCTAGTTGTTGGACTAGTAGTAGGACTTGTCGTTGGTGATGTAGTTGGACTAGTTGTTGGTGAAGTCGTTGGACTTGTTGTTGGTGAAGTAGTAGGACTTGTAGTTGGAGACGTAGTTGGGCTAGTTGTTGGACTAGTAGTAGGACTGGTCGTTGGTGATGTAGTTGGACTAGTTGTTGGGGAAGTCGTTGGACTTGTCGTTGGAGACGTAGTTGGACTGGTTGTTGGCGACGTTGTTGGAGAGGTGGTAGGGCTGGTTGTTGGTGATGTAGTAGGACTGGTCGTTGGTGATGTAGTTGGACTTGTTGTTGGCGAAGTCGTTGGACTGGTTGTTGGTGAAGTTGTAGGACTTGTAGTTGGGGATGTGGTAGGACTGGTTGTTGGACTTGTTGTTGGAGACGTAGTTGGGCTAGTTGTTGGACTAGTAGTAGGACTGGTCGTTGGTGATGTAGTTGGACTAGTTGTTGGTGAAGTCGTCGGACTTGTTGTTGGTGAAGTAGTTGGACTTGTAGTTGGAGACGTGGTAGGACTGGTTGTTGGGCTTGTTGTTGGAGACGTCGTTGGGCTAGTTGTTGGAGACGTCGTTGGACTTGTTGTTGGAGATGTAGTAGGGCTAGTTGTTGGAGACGTAGTTGGACTGGTTGTTGGTGACGTTGTTGGAGAGGTGGTAGGGCTGGTTGTTGGTGATGTAGTAGGACTGGTTGTTGGTGATGTAGTAGGACTGGTCGTTGGTGATGTAGTTGGACTTGTTGTTGGCGAAGTCGTTGGACTGGTTGTTGGTGAAGTTGTAGGACTTGTAGTTGGGGACGTGGTAGGACTGGTTGTTGGACTAGTTGTTGGAGACGTAGTTGGGCTAGTTGTTGGACTAGTAGTAGGACTGGTCGTTGGTGATGTAGTTGGACTAGTTGTTGGTGAAGTCGTTGGACTTGTTGTTGGTGAAGTTGTAGGACTTGTAGTTGGAGACGTGGTAGGACTGGTTGTTGGGCTTGTTGTTGGAGACGTCGTTGGACTAGTAGTTGGAGACGTCGTTGGACTTGTTGTTGGAGATGTAGTAGGGCTAGTTGTTGGAGACGTAGTTGGGCTTGTCGTTGGAGACGTAGTTGGACTGGTTGTTGGCGACGTTGTTGGAGAGGTGGTAGGGCTGGTTGTTGGTGATGTAGTAGGACTGGTCGTTGGTGATGTAGTTGGACTTGTTGTTGGCGAAGTCGTTGGACTGGTTGTTGGTGAAGTTGTAGGACTTGTAGTTGGGGATGTGGTAGGACTTGTAGTTGCGGACGTGGTAGGACTGGTTGTTGGACTAGTTGTTGGTGAAGTCGTTGGACTTGTTGTTGGTGAAGTTGTAGGGCTAGTTGTTGGAGACGTCGTTGGACTTGTTGTTGGAGATGTAGTAGGGCTAGTTGTTGGAGACGTAGTTGGGCTTGTCGTTGGAGACGTAGTTGGGCTGGTTGTTGGCGACGTTGTTGGAGAGGTGGTAGGGCTGGTTGTTGGTGATGTAGTAGGACTGGTCGTTGGTGATGTAGTTGGACTTGTTGTTGGCGAAGTCGTTGGGCTGGTTGTTGGTGAAGTTGTGGGACTTGTAGTTGGGGACGTGGTAGGACTGGTTGTTGGACTTGTTGTTGGAGACGTAGTTGGGCTAGTTGTTGGACTAGTAGTAGGACTGGTCGTTGGTGATGTAGTTGGACTAGTTGTTGGGGAAGTCGTTGGACTTGTTGTTGGTGACGTAGTTGGACTGGTTGTTGGCGACGTTGTTGGACTGGTTGTTGGTGAAGTTGTAGGACTTGTAGTTGGGGATGTGCTAGGACTGGTTGTTGGACTTGTTGTTGGAGACGTAGTTGGGCTAGTTGTTGGACTAGTAGTAGGACTTGTCGTTGGTGATGTAGTTGGACTAGTTGTTGGTGAAGTCGTTGGACTTGTTGTTGGTGAAGTAGTAGGACTTGTAGTTGGAGACGTAGTTGGGCTAGTTGTTGGACTAGTAGTAGGACTGGTCGTTGGTGATGTAGTTGGACTAGTTGTTGGGGAAGTCGTTGGACTTGTCGTTGGAGACGTAGTTGGACTGGTTGTTGGCGACGTTGTTGGAGAGGTGGTAGGGCTGGTTGTTGGTGATGTAGTAGGACTGGTCGTTGGTGATGTAGTTGGACTTGTTGTTGGCGAAGTCGTTGGACTGGTTGTTGGTGAAGTTGTAGGACTTGTAGTTGGGGATGTGGTAGGACTGGTTGTTGGACTTGTTGTTGGAGACGTAGTTGGGCTAGTTGTTGGACTAGTAGTAGGACTGGTCGTTGGTGATGTAGTTGGACTAGTTGTTGGTGAAGTCGTCGGACTTGTTGTTGATGAAGTAGTTGGACTTGTAGTTGGAGACGTGGTAGGACTGGTTGTTGGGCTTGTTGTTGGAGACGTCGTTGGGCTAGTTGTTGGAGACGTCGTTGGACTTGTTGTTGGAGATGTAGTAGGGCTAGTTGTTGGAGACGTAGTTGGACTGGTTGTTGGTGACGTTGTTGGAGAGGTGGTAGGGCTGGTTGTTGGTGATGTAGTAGGACTGGTTGTTGGTGATGTAGTAGGACTGGTCGTTGGTGATGTAGTTGGACTTGTTGTTGGCGAAGTCGTTGGACTGGTTGTTGGTGAAGTTGTAGGACTTGTAGTTGGGGACGTGGTAGGACTGGTTGTTGGACTAGTTGTTGGAGACGTAGTTGGGCTAGTTGTTGGACTAGTAGTAGGACTGGTCGTTGGTGATGTAGTTGGACTAGTAGTTGGTGAAGTCGTTGGACTTGTTGTTGGTGAAGTTGTAGGACTTGTAGTTGGAGACGTGGTAGGACTGGTTGTTGGGCTTGTTGTTGGAGACGTCGTTGGACTAGTAGCTGGAGACGTCGTTGGACTTGTTGTTGGAGATGTAGTAGGGCTAGTTGTTGGAGACGTAGTTGGGCTTGTCGTTGGAGACGTAGTTGGACTGGTTGTTGGCGACGTTGTTGGAGAGGTGGTAGGGCTGGTTGTTGGTGATGTAGTAGGACTGGTCGTTGGTGATGTAGTTGGACTTGTTGTTGGCGAAGTCGTTGGACTGGTTGTTGGTGAAGTTGTAGGACTTGTAGTTGGGGATGTGGTAGGACTTGTAGTTGCGGACGTGGTAGGACTGGTTGTTGGACTAGTTGTTGGTGAAGTCGTTGGACTTGTTGTTGGTGAAGTTGTAGGGCTAGTTGTTGGAGACGTCGTTGGACTTGTTGTTGGAGATGTAGTAGGGCTAGTTGTTGGAGACGTAGTTGGGCTTGTCGTTGGAGACGTAGTTGGACTGGTTGTTGGCGACGTTGTTGGAGAGGTGGTAGGGCTGGTTGTTGGTGATGTAGTAGGACTGGTCGTTGGTGATGTAGTTGGACTTGTTGTTGGCGAAGTCGTTGGGCTGGTTGTTGGTGAAGTTGTGGGACTTGTAGTTGGCGACGTGGTAGGACTGGTTGTTGGACTTGTTGTTGGAGACGTAGTCGGGCTAGTTGTTGGACTAGTAGTAGGACTGGTCGTTGGTGATGTAGTTGGACTAGTTGTTGGGGAAGTCGTTGGACTTGTTGTTGGTGAAGTTGTAGGACTTGTAGTTGGAGACGTAGTAGGACTGGTTGTTGGGCTTGTTGTTGGAGACGTCGCTGGGCTAGTTGTTGGAGACGTCGTTGGACTTGTTGTTGGAGATGTAGTAGGGCTAGTTGTTGGAGACGTAGTTGGACTGGTTGTTGGCGACGTTGTTGGAGAGGTGGTAGGGCTGGTTGTTGGTGATGTAGTAGGCGACGTGGTAGGACTGGTTGTTGGACTTGTTGTTGGAGACGTAGTTGGGCTAGTTGTGGGACTAGTAGTAGGACTGGTCATTGGTGATGTAGTTGGACTAGTTGTTGGGGAAGTCGTTGGACTTGTTGTTGGTGAAGTTGTAGGACTTGTAGTTGGAGACGTAGTAGGACTGGTTGTTGGGCTTGTTGTTGGAGACGTCGTTGGGCTAGTTGTTGGAGACGTCGTTGGACTTGTTGTTGGAGATGTTGTAGGGCTAGTTGTTGGAGACGTAGTTGGACTGGTTGTTGGCGACGTTGTTGGAGAGGTGGTAGGGCTGGTTGTTGGTGATGTAGTAGGCGACGTGGTAGGACTGGTTGTTGGACTTGTTGTTGGAGACGTAGTTGGGCTAGTTGTGGGACTAGTAGTAGGACTGGTCGTTGGTGATGTAGTTGGACTAGTTGTTGGGGACGTCGTTGGACTTGTTGTTGGTGAAGTTGTAGGACTTGTAGTTGGAGACGTAGTAGGACTGGTTGTTGGGCTTGTTGTTGGAGACGTCGTTGGGCTAGTTGTTGGAGACGTCGTTGGACTTGTTGTTGGAGATGTAGTAGGGCTAGTTGTTGGTGAAGTTGTAGGACTTGTAGTTGGAGACGTGGTAGGACTGGTTGTTGGACTAGTTGTTGGAGACGTAGTTGGGCTAGTTGTTGGACTAGTAGTAGGACTGGTCGTTGGTGATGTAGTTGGACTTGTTGTTGGCGAAGTCGTTGGACTGGTTGTTGGTGAAGTTGTAGGACTTGTAGTTGGGGACGTGGTAGGACTGGTTGTTGGACTAGTTGTTGGAGACGTAGTTGGGCTAGTTGTTGGACTAGTAGTAGGACTGGTCGTTGGTGATGTAGTTGGACTAGTTGTTGGTGAAGTTGTTGGACTTGTTGTTGGTGAAGTTGTAGGACTTGTAGTTGGAGACGTGGTAGGACTGGTTGTTGGGCTTGTTGTTGGAGACGTCGTTGGACTAGTAGTTGGAGACGTCGTTGGACTAGTTGTTGGAGATGTAGTAGGGCTGGTTGTTGGAGACGTAGTTGGGCTTGTCGTTGGAGACGTAGTTGGACTGGTTGTTGGCGACGTTGTTGGAGAGGTGGTAGGGCTGGTTGTTGGTGATGTAGTAGGACTGGTCGTTGGTGATGTAGTTGGACTTGTTGTTGGCGAAGTCGTTGGACTGGTTGTTGGTGAAGTTGTAGGACTTGTAGTTGGGGATGTGGTAGGACTTGTAGTTGCGGACGTGGTAGGACTGGTTGTTGGACTAGTTGTTGGTGAAGTCGTTGGACTTGTTGTTGGTGAAGTTGTAGGGCTAGTTGTTGGAGACGTCGTTGGACTTGTTGTTGGAGATGTAGTAGGGCTAGTTGTTGGAGACGTAGTTGGGCTTGTCGTTGGAGACGTCGTTGGGCTAGTTGTTGGAGACGTCGTTGGACTTGTTGTTGAAGATGTAGTAGGGCTAGTTGTTGGAGACGTAGTTGGACTGGTTGTTGGAGACGTTGTTGGAGAGGTGGTAGGGCTGGTTGTTGGTGATGTAGTAGGACTGGTTGTTGGTGATGTAGTAGGACTGGTCGTTGGTGATGTAGTTGGACTTGTTGTTGGCGAAGTCGTTGGACTGGTTGTTGGTGAAGTTGTAGGACTTGTAGTTGGGGACGTGGTAGGACTGGTTGTTGGACTAGTTGTTGGAGACGTAGTTGGGCTAGTTGTTGGACTAGTAGTAGGACTGGTCGTTGGTGATGTAGTTGGACTAGTTGTTGGTGAAGTCGTTGGACTTGTTGTTGGTGAAGTTGTAGGACTTGTAGTTGGAGACGTGGTAGGACTGGTTGTTGGGCTTGTTGTTGGAGACGTCGTTGGACTAGTAGTTGGAGACGTCGTTGGACTTGTTGTTGGAGATGTAGTAGGGCTGGTTGTTGGAGACGTAGTTGGGCTTGTCGTTGGAGACGTAGTTGGACTGGTTGTTGGCGACGTTGTTGGAGAGGTGGTAGGGCTGGTTGTTGGTGATGTAGTAGGACTGGTTGTTGGCGACGTTGTTGGAGAGGTGGTAGGGCTGGTTGTTGGTGATGTAGTAGGACTGGTCGTTGGTGATGTAGTTGGACTTGTTGTTGGCGAAGTCGTTGGACTGGTTGTTGGTGAAGTTGTAGGACTTGTAGTTGGGGATGTGGTAGGACTTGTAGTTGCGGACGTGGTAGGACTGGTTGTTGGACTAGTTGTTGGTGAAGTCGTTGGACTTGTTGTTGGTGAAGTTGTAGGGCTAGTTGTTGGAGACGTCGTTGGACTTGTTGTTGGAGATGTAGTAGGGCTAGTTGTTGGAGACGTAGTTGGGCTTGTCGTTGGAGACGTAGTTGGACTGGTTGTTGGCGACGTTGTTGGAGAGGTGGTAGGGCTGGTTGTTGGTGATGTAGTAGGACTGGTCGTTGGTGATGTAGTCGGACTTGTTGTTGGCGAAGTCGTTGGGCTGGTTGTTGGTGAAGTTGTGGGACTTGTAGTTGGCGACGTGGTAGGACTGGTTGTTGGACTTGTTGTTGGAGACGTAGTTGGGCTAGTTGTTGGACTAGTAGTAGGACTGGTCGTTGGTGATGTAGTTGGACTAGTTGTTGGGGAAGTCGTTGGACTTGTTGTTGGTGAAGTTGTAGGACTTGTAGTTGGAGACGTAGTAGGACTGGTTGTTGGGCTTGTTGTTGGAGACGTCGTTGGGCTAGTTGTTGGAGACGTCGTTTGACTTGTTGTTGGAGATGTAGTAGGGCTAGTTGTTGGAGACGTAGTTGGACTGGTTGTTGGCGACGTTGTTGGAGAGGTGGTAGGGCTGGTTGTTGGTGATGTAGTAGGCGACGTGGTAGGACTGGTTGTTGGACTTGTTGTTGGAGACGTAGTTGTACTAGTTGTGGGACTAGTAGTAGGACTGGTCGTTGGTGATGTAGTTGGACTAGTTGTTGGGGAAGTCGTTGGACTTGTTGTTGGTGAAGTTGTAGGACTTGTAGTTGGAGACGTAGTAGGACTGGTTGTTGGGCTTGTTGTTGGAGACGTCGTTGGGCTAGTTGTTGGAGACGTCGTTGGACTTGTTGTTGGAGATGTAGTAGGGCTAGTTGTTGGAGACGTAGTTGGACTGGTTGTTGGCGACGTTGTTGGAGAGGTGGTAGGGCTGGTTGTTGGTGATGTAGTAGGCGACGTGGTAGGACTGGTTGTTGGACTTGTTGTTGGAGACGTAGTTGGGCTAGTTGTGGGACTAGTAGTAGGACTGGTCGTTGGTGATGTAGTTGGACTAGTTGTTGGGGACGTCGTTGGACTTGTTGTTGGTGAAGTTGTAGGACTTGTAGTTGGAGACGTAGTAGGACTGGTTGTTGGGCTTGTTGTTGGAGACGTCGTTGGGCTAGTTGTTGGAGACCTCGTTGGACTTGTTGTTGGAGATGTAGTAGGGCTAGTTGTTGGTGAAGTTGCAGGACTTGTAGTTGGGGACGTGGTAGGACTGGTTGTTGGACTAGTTGTTGGAGACGTAGTTGGGCTAGTTGTTGGACTAGTAGTAGGACTGGTCGTTGGTGATGTAGTTGGACTTGTTGTTGGCGAAGTCGTTGGACTGGTTGTTGGTGAGGTTGTAGGACTTGTAGTTGGGGACGTGGTAGGACTGGTTGTTGGACTAGTTGTTGGAGACGTAGTTGGGCTAGTTGTTGGACTAGTAGTAGGACTGGTCGTTGGTGATGTAGTTGGACTAGTTGTTGGTGAAGTCGTTGGACTTGTTGTTGGTGAAGTTGTAGGACTTGTAGTTGGAGACGTGGTAGGACTGGTAGTTGGACTTGTTGTTGGCGACGTTGTTGGACTGGTTGTTGGTGAAGTTGTAGGACTTGTAGTTGGGGACGTGGTAGGACTGGTTGTTGGACTTGTTGTTGGAGAGGTAGTTGGGCTAGTTGTTGGACTAGTAGTAGGACTGGTCGTTGGTGATGTAGTTGGACTAGTTGTTGGTGAAGTCGTTGGACTTATTGTTGGTGAAGTTGTAGGACTTGTTGTTGGGCTTGTTGTTGGAGACGTCGTTGGGCTAGTTGTTGGAGACGTCGTTGGACTTGTTGTTGGAGATGTAGTAGGGCTAGTTGTTGGAGACGTAGTTGGGCTTGTCGTTGGAGACGTAGTTGGACTGGTTGTTGGCGACGTTGTTGGAGAGGTGGTAGGGCTGGTTGTTGGTGATGTAGTAGGACTGGTCGTTGGTGATGTAGTTGGACTTGTTGTTGGCGAAGTCGTAAGACTGGTTGTTGGTGACGTAGTTGGAGAGGTAGTAGGGCTGGTTGCTGGACTAGTAGTAGGACTGGTCGTTGGTGATGTAGTTGGACTAGTGGTAGGACTCGTTGTTGCAGAAGTGGTAGGGCTTGTAGTTGGAGATGTAGTTGGGCTGGTTGTCGGTGAAGTATCAGGGCTCGTGGTTGGACTTGTAGTTGGAGATGTAGTTAGGCTGGTTGTTGGAGAAGTTGAAGGGCTTGTTGTTGGAGAAGTGGTAGGGCTTGTTGTTGGAGATGTAGTCGGGCTGGTTGTTGGAGACGTAGTAGGACTGGTTGTCGGTAATGTAGTAGGACTTGTCGTTGGCGAAGTAGTAGGGCTTGTTGTTGGAGAAGTGGTAGGGCTTGTTGTCGGTGATGTAGTTGGACTAGTTGTTGGGGAAGTAGTAGGACTGGTAGTTGGAGATTCGATCGGCTGTACTGTTGGAGATGTAGTTCGGCTGGTTGTTGGAGAAGTGGAAGGGCTTGTTGTTGGAGAAGTGGAAGGGCTTGTTGTTGGAGATGTAGTTGGGCTGGTTGTTGGAGACGTAGTAGGACTGGTTGTCGGTGATGTAGTAGGACTTGTCGTTGGCGAAGTGGTAGGGCTTGTTGTTGGAGAAGTGGTAGGGCTTGTTGTCGGTGATGTAGTTGGACTAGTTGTTGGGGAAGTAGTAGGACTGGTAGTTGGCGATGCGATCGGCTGTACTGTTGGTGAAGTGGTGGGACTGCTTGTCGGTGAAGTAGTAGGACTGGTTGTTGGAGAGTTGTTAGGGCTGGTTGGTGGTGGCAAATTATCATATATGTCATTACATATTTCTACAAGCCGATTGATTATCTGACATCTCAAAGTATCGTCGTTACAGACATTATCAATTAATGTTGTACAGTCTCCACGGGTGATAAGAGCACCTAACTGAGCAAAATCTCCACTATTCGAGTTTCTACATACGTTTGCACAAAAATCAGAAAACGAGAATAAAGCACAACAGGTATCTTCATTAGTTGCACACGCACCCCTTGTCACTTGTTGGATATCATTACAATTCCTTTTTATTGAATCAAAAGCGTTGGTCAAATCAGAAATCCGACTGAATGGCATCCAAAACGGGTTGGTCAAATCAGAAACACGACTAAATGGCATCCGAAAATAAGGATATGCCTTGACATCCTGAAAGGTTAACAGGAGTAAAAGTAAACACAAAAACTCCACGCACATCGTTCCCATCTGAACGCCGCCACAACTGCTCTGTTTACTGAACTATCTTCAAAGAATTTGTTGTTTTTGTGATCACTACACGTAAGCAGATAGAGACGTCGATTTGTTTAGGATACGGCCAATAGCCTGTAGATCACGACCATGTAATAATGATCACGCATTTGTATTAAAATTATCATATAAATCTGTTTGTGTGAACCGCCGATAAACCCAGTACGGTTATCTTCTAATTATCATTACGCTAGGTTTACTGTCTGATAGGCGGATTAAAATTGAGGCGCCGGAGGCTGGTAATTAAGCATGCTCAAAGTTAACGATCACGACAAATCTGGAGAGAATAGGTAATAAATATGTATCCTCCCAAGACATGGAAACCACACCCATCACTCTACCCAATAATGTTATTCTCGGGTGAAACTGTGTATGCTAATAGTGTCAAAATTCAACAGGGTGATTAATTACCCCCAGAGGCCATTAAAACAATTGCAGAATCAGAATCTTCGAGGGAGCCACGGTGGTTAAGCAGGTAAGTTTCTGGCTCGCTGACCCGGAGGTCGCGTGTTTCATCACCGCATTTGCAGAGAAAGTTCATGGTGATTTTCCTGCGTGGTTTCCTCTTGTCAGTGGTGCAGAACGGAGAGCCTGACAAGAGCTACCGTCTAGTCGATTTGAAGAGCCGTGTACACATTAATGTGGACGTAAAAGATCCCTTAGCAGTTGGGATTAGATATATGGGAAGGTCATAGCAATGCTACCCGGGAACGATTTCCCTCATAGCATAATGTATCACGTAAGCCCGTTTTAATTGGCCCAGTAGTAACAGAACAGTAGGACGTTAAACCCATTTCAGATCAGAATCTTCGATACGGATACGTTAAATAACTTATGGCTGTTGGAATTTGTAATAAGAGTAGGCTGTAGTGCCCAAATGGGTCGTATGCCCAAATTCGGGGGGTTTCTCCGGATCCTCCGGTTTCCTCCCACTGATAAAGACCCCCAATCGGATGCAAATTATTGGTCAATCAAATTGAACCATATGTTAGTCCCGAAATAACCTAGATTGTGTCGAAGGGACGTTGCCCCCGCCCCCAATATCTCACCCGGATTAATCCGCTAATCATAGGGTCATCAAATAGATGTATGACGACACATAATATTTCATTTTCTTATAAATAGTCATGTTTCAAGATATTAAGTGACATGCATTTATCTGTATATCTTAGTAAGTTGTGTCTTGGAACAATTCTGAAATCAGAGATTTGGTAAGCGAAATTTTTCAATCTGTATCACGTATCCGTATCATATACGTATGGAAGCGTATAGGGGTCAATAATGCGATAGATACCGCAATATTAAGTTGGTATTATGTCAACATATTGTGATTATTCTGATGATTTTATCTCTGAAAAGTCAATTTTTGCCGAGGTAATTGAGTCAACACGCTATGTTTTATGTCCCCATTTCGTCTTAAATGTACACGTTTGCGGTAAGATAAGCTTTGGCGACATATTCCATTTCGCCGTAGTATATGTCGACATATTCGCAAAATATTGCCATGCGCTATGTCGATGTGTGCATCTAAAACAAAATGACGACATGCAAATTAGCGAGTTATTCAATTAACTCGGCAAAAATTGCCTTTTCAGAGATAAAATCGTCAGAAAAATCACAATATGTTGACTTATTATCAACTTAATATTGCGGTATCTATCGCGCTATTGACCCCTATACGCTTCCATTCATACGTATGGTGGCTGATTGGTATCATGTTGTAATGTCGTCTTTCATAACGCAACCACCTGACATCACGACATTTTTACCCGACATTACGACACTAAAAATGCCGTGATGTCGGGTAAAAATGTCGTGGTGTCAGTTTGTCGGGTCGTCACGTTATGAAAGTCGACACTAAAAACTGATTATGAGTAACTATCCATGAAGTAATCATCATAAATAATTAAAAAATGACTGGCTTCTAGTTCTTCCTTTGTATAAATTTCAAGTCAGTTCAATGATAACTTTAGCCTCTAAAGTGTCAACAATATCATTTAAAAAAATCAATTAAGCTGATTCATTCATACAACTTTGAATTGTAATTAGTTACTATGGAAGAAAACAGTAAATATCCTTAAAGAAAACACACAATAATAAAGTGTAATCTCTAAATGTATTGCAAACAAAAGCAATTGTTTTAACTTTTGAAGAATAAGAGATGTAACCTAAAGCATAAATAACGTTTTGAAAATATATTATAATTAATATTTTAAAAACTTACAACCATTTCAACCTAATAATATCCAATAACTATGAAAGTTTTACCCCTCTCTTACTCATTTGAACACTATCCGAAGAGTTTTTCTTATTCACTGCTCTACATACAAGCAAAATAACAATACAATGCCGTCAAAATTGTACAATTTCATCCCTTCAATAGCAATTCTCAATAGTAATAAATGACCTTAACTGTACCATGACACTAAGCATCTCTATAATTACTAATGACAAGTTAAAAATTCCATTTCTAGACATTTAACCCTTCTCACATATCCTTTACTGAAAGACATAAAACATAGGTTGTTGTATATCTATTCTTTTGTAGGGGCATTTAAAAATCACCCAAAACTGGTCGAGAGTAACAACCCATGAAGTAATTATCAGAAATAATAAAAAATTGGCTGGCTTCTATTTCTTTATAGTGCTAAAATTTAATATGCACAACATGGGCTGGTAATCAGATGCTATAACTGTTCAAGTTATTGGAATAGGATTCTTCGTTTCATGATCAAGGGCAATAAATCTGAAAGTAATTATCAGCTTATTTATCTCATGAACAAAACAATGTGTATAAGTTCCATGTCAATCGGTTGATAACTTTAGCATCTAGAGCGTCCACAATATTTTTAATTTGATCAAGGGTCATAACCCTGGCAGTAATTATTGGACATCGATGGAAATCATTAGGCGTCTTCGTCGCATGAACTTACACACTGTGCATCAATTTGCAAGCGAATCGGATGACAACGTTAGCCTCTAGAGCGTCCACAAGATTTTAAAAAGTGAAAAGTGATCATGGGCCATAACTCTTGCAGACAGGCGGACTGACGGGAGCGACGACGATATATTTCAATTTGGGCGTATAAAATTTGCAACCTGTAGCGTGTTTACCATCCTGTCTTGATCATGCCATCTCTGAACAAAATCTCATAAGAATTACAGTCTGAAAGGTGTTTACAGACAAAATATTCACGAAACGTGGGTGTGACAAGCCCCTATGGGTCGGGCATGCATTTAGATCAGTAGGTGCCATTTTCTCTTTGAAAATGATGCTCATGCCAAATTTGAAGAAAATCCATTAAGAATGGCCCTGTAGAGTATTTACAGACAAAATATTAATATTGGTACCATCCTGTTATTGAAATGATTGATCATGTCGAATTTGAACAAAATCTGTTTATAATTGCACCCTGTAGAATATTTACAGACCAAATAATAACAAAAAAGCGGGATTGGCACCACCCCGCGGGGTAGGGCATGTACCCGGAGAAAATCCACGAGGTTAGACAGAGGACCCTACTCTTTGTCATGTACAAGCTTGGGCTGGAAACCACACCACTTGACTCAATGACAGACACACAGACATTATGAAATGAAATGGGGTTTAACGACCTACTGTTCTGCTCCGACTTAGATAATGAATACGGTTCACATTATGAAAGTGGACGTATACAAATGGATACGAATGCAAGTCAAACTGCAATGTGAGTGTGATTCTACTTCCACTTGATCAACCATTTTCTTAATTGCCAGTTTTTTGTTTCATAACGCGACAACCCGACATCCCGACATCACAACAATTTTTATGGCGTAATGTCGGGTAAAAATGTCGGGTTATGTAATGTGACATCACGACATTACGGCATGATACCAATCAGCCACCATATATACGTGATACGTTTCGTCGAATTAATTTTAGAATATGCATCGCTACACTGAGTACTATTACATTATGGTGGCAAATATCTACCAAGATCACCATAAGTACTAGTCAAGTAGTAGTAGGAGGAGGATACGTCGCTCGACAGTCCCTGAGCTATCACAAAATGTTCAATCTCGAATCTTATTAAAAATCTTCTACTCAACAGCAATTTTTGGTTTCACTTTATGTATCATTTCAGAAAGTGTATACGCCAGGCAGCACAAGTATGGAAATTCCGAGAAAATTCTCAATTGCTTTAGATACCCCCTAACAACAGGTATCGCCCCCTGCTTTGTGTTGGTAATAGAGAGTGAGAGGGAACAAAACTAACATAAGGTTAAATTTATTTAAATAATTCGTTTCCGAGTCTTTAGCAGTAGATGGACCCAGAGAAAACCCATGAAGTATGACAGGTGACGCTACTACTTATCACGTACAACCGCCAACCGGAGAATCGAAACAACTCCAGTTGACTCAATGACACACCTTAAGATACAGCGCGCCCGTGCATACCATTCAGCCATTCACTATCCCCGCGTTGGTAATAGAAAAAGAAAACAATTTAAAACAATTGCACTTTGAATTGTAAAAAGTGTTTATTTATTTAATTTTATTTTAAACAACAAAACTATGTAAAATATATATTTTAAACAATGATATACAAATAATGAACTCTGTAAATACAATGGAATATTTAAATAGCAAGAACTGAAGGTATCAGACGAGAACTGATAGTTTCAACGTGATGCGGCCTGTCTATAATTTCATATTTAATGTATGGACGTCATATCTTTAATAAACGACAAGAACAAAGACAAAGGTATCAGAAAATCGCCGAGGTTCGTTCTTCCGTAACCCAACACTTAAAATCATATTTAATCAAGATAAAATTTTTACAAATCTGTTGCATTCACAGATGGAGAAAAGCCACACAGTTACAGATAGTCGCTGAGTACATCTTGCTTGAATATTAAAGATACATTATGTAGGATTTATATAAAGAACTAGCCATTCTTGCTATAATAGTTCGAAAGTAAATAATGTAAAATAACAATTTGAAAATTTCATTCAAATAACTCTATTGCATGCGAAGATATTAGCCTTTGGAGGTTTGGAAGACGTGTACAATAATTTCAACCACCGTACTGGTTGATGGAAGCTAATTCTCGGTCATCCATATTTGATTAAATCAAGAGAGAGAGAGAAATGGGGTTTAACGTCCACTCAACACAAACTAGGTCATTTCGGGACTAACATATGGTTTAATTTTATTTTTTAATAATTCGCTTGCGCGTAGGGGTCTTTAGCAGTGGGAGGAAACCGGAGTGCCCGGAGGAAGGATTAAATCAAAGTATCACTGAACTGTTCTAATCTGTTTAATATCGGATAAATCTGATGCCATCGAGAGTTGATTAAGGCCTGGCTCAGTTAATTTTAACATCTTTAGAAAACATTTCAGGCCTAATGAAAGACTTGCATTAGGCGGATTAAGCTCTTGCGTAATGCGTGTTTAATTTAGAGCCAAGAATACACTTAAGGCTGGCATTTAATTTCTGTTTTGTTTTAAGCATCTGTTCATGATTCTGAAATATAACATTCAGGGACAAGACAATCGATTTCGAACTGACGAAAAACTTGTAGTTGGTTCTCAAATGACCTAGGTCATTGTATTACATATCTCTCTCTCTCTCTCTCTGATTCAAACACTACATTCCATTTGGAGTACAACGACTGGTAACCTCGTCAAAACCATTAGGACAATCCCGGACGCCGTTACATATATTGGTTGCGGTCTGGCATGTACTGTCACTGTTTCGACATTTAAAGGTTCCTGGGGAACATCCATCTGTAACAAATTTTAAAAATAGTATTTATTCAAGTTCCCCTTCCTGTTTATAGAATTCTAGGCTATCAACTCATGTCTGTTCCTCGTGAGTCGGGATGTGTCTTTCAAAATATAGTAAAGTGATCTCAAACACAGGTATTAATGCCGGGTTCCCACTATCATACATCGTGTTGCGATTGAAATCGTGATCACCCTATCACATATTGAGATCAGTCGTAACAATCATACTGATCGCATTGAATCCGAACGTATTTGCACGTATACCAGATCGACTTAATAACGCATCACATGACCGTGGGAACATAGCATAACTAGTTTTCATCTGGCTTTGTTCATTCAGAGAAAAGTTTATGCGCTATAGAAAACATGTTTTTCGACAATCCAATTCTTTTTTCTAAAAAATAGAATTGAACTAGTAGTTAAAGTTGTGAAATGATCTGTTCATTTCAACCAGAAACTGATCCCGTAATTTCAACCAAAAAAAAACTGATCCCGTAATACAAACCCAAACTTACCACAATTATTCGACATTTCATCTTCGCCATTTTGGGTACAGTCGATTTTTCCGTCACACCAAAATGATACCGGAAATAGAACCCGCATTGGTTGCATGGCGATGTTACAGTAGAACACACCTTTAATACATAGTCAAGTAAAAGAAGTGGAGAAATATCAAAATATACTATTCAAAAAAAGTAGGGGATATTTGATTTTTAAGTGTTATTAAAGTCACCTAATGAAACTGACGAAGAAACAAATGACAAAATGAAATGAAGTTCACATTCATCGATTTATTCCAAATGATCGTTAGACTAAGTAAGGCACAGACTGACCATTATAAGGGTAAAATGATACCCGGCGTCAAACAGCAAAGTTACCACAGTAGTAATGGTTAAATCCTCATCTGTTTGCCAAACAAGCATTGATCCGACGTGGCATACTCCTAATGAGACGTCTAAGGTCATTTTGGTCCAGATTGTCCCATTCCTGTTGCAACGCAGCAGCCAGTTCTTGGACATTGGCGGGACGTTGTTGACGTTGACGTAACCTCTGTCCAAGCATGTCCCAGACATGCTCGATGGGGGAGAGGTCGGGACTCAGTGCTGGCCAAGGTAATGTGTGATGTTCTGTTGTTGGAGGTAACCTTTAACGATCCTGGCCCTGTGACATCTTGCGTTGTCATCCTGGAAGATGAAACGGCGGCCATGACGTCGTGCGAACGGCACAACATGGACTGCCAAGATGTTGTCCCGGTAGTACTGGCCTGTAACACGCCCTGCAACAACATGTAAAGCCGTTCTTCCAGCAACAGTGATGCCTCCCCACACCATAACAGAACCACCCCCAAATCGATCATGTCTGATGACGTTAACGTCTTGGAAGCCATGTCCAAAAAATCAACAGTGAACCTTGACTCATCTGAAAACATCACATTGCTCCAGCGTCGATTATCCCAATGTTGACGATCCCTACAGCAACGACGTCTTGCCTGAATGTGATGATCTCTCAAACAAGGGATCATGCGAGGACGTCGGGCGCGAAGGTGACCCCTATGCAGTCGATTCCGAATCGTCTGGCCACTCACTCTCACACCAGTGTCTGTTTGAAGACGAGCGCTGATCTGACTTGCTGTGATGTCACGATTTCTCAAGGCCAAGGTACGGATAAATCGATCCTGGCCTTGAGTTGTGGCCCTTGGTCGACCTGAGCGTGGTCTGTCCTGTACAGATTGTGTATCACGGTATCTGGACCGTAGCCTGCTTATGACAGACTGAGCGCCACAACCGCCTGTGTTGTGCCGATCTGTAGCATGCCAAGGGCACGTAACCTTTCATTTGGGATAAGCCAACGCATAACAAAATTTGTTTTCTGGTCACAAAAACAATTAAACTGATGTTTCCACCCTGGAATTAGATGCCACAATGACTGTAACATTCGAAGTCAGAGTCGTGCAAATCTTTGGTTGGACCCCCATGATGATCCCAAACATCACCTGCATTCCATGTTAGGTTCTATAGTGACTTTTTTCGTAGTCATTTGCATATTTTAGTATTATGCCCTCAAAATCAAATATCTCCTACTTTTTTTTAATATATTTTGAATTCAAAGCGTGGATCCATGCAGGAATTATTCCCGAACGTTCATTGGGAACGTTTTGAGAAGACGAATGAACGCTCATGCTCACCTGGATTAGGACTAGTTGTTTGTGACGTAGTTGGAGAGGTGGTAGGGCTGGTTGTGGGTGAAGTAGTAGGACTGGTCGTTGGTGATGTAGTTGGGCTGGTTGTTGGAGAAGTAATCGCACTTGTTGTTGGGGACGTAGCCAGACTAGTGGTCGGTGACGTAGTAGGGCTGGTTGTGGGTAGGGTAGTAGGACTGGTTGTCGGAGAGGTAGTTGGGCTAGTTGTTGGCGAAGTTGATGGACTGGTTGTCGGCGACGTAGCCGGGTTGGTTATTGGAGAAGTAATGTGGCTTGTAATTGGGGATTGATTTCCATCCGTCACTGATGATGTTGTTGGGCTGGCCGCTGGAGTTGTTGGTAGATCATCATATATAAGGTTACATATTTCAATAAGATGATGTATTACACAGCATTTTAAAATATGTCCCTCACAGACAGTGTTAATTAATGTAACGCACGATTCAAATGCTATAATATTACCTGCTCCCTTTATCGCGTGCAAATTTGGAATGGTACATTGATTTGCACAAACATCCGAAAACGAAAATAACGCACAACAGGTATCTTCGTTATTGGTACATACGTCTCTTGTAATATCCTGTATGTCATTGCATTTGCTAAGTAATTTAAAATAAGCCTTGATCAGATCATTTGGGGATTCAGCTGAGATCAAAATCGAGCTATTTCGTTTCAGAGCGCATAAGCTCAACAAACAAGTTAAACATAAAATTTTGACGAACATGTTATCTGGTTATGATAGGAAAATCGTCTAATTTTCGAAATCCCCAAAGGTATAAGTACAGATTTGTGAGGAGAAAAAAAGGTCAGACTGTCAAACTAATCAGTAATTTGACACGTGTAATCTACCGGAAAGGGGATATGGCCGGGGTTAATAAATGGTGGACTTATTACTTCAGTTAAGTGCGAAAAAATGTCAGTACATACCGGTGGACACCATACTACGGTTTATACATGGCGTGGTTTGAATCGTCTTTAATACACAGAGGTCGGATGTTCCATCCCTGCATTGACTGAGAAAGTTCATCCATATTTTTTGACGTCGTTTCTCCTTGTCAGTGATGCAGGACGGAGGGCCTGACAAGGACAGCTGTCTAGTCGTTCGGTGGGACGAAACACAGGGGTCCCATGTACACATTGGCGTGTACGTAAAAGATCTCTTAGCAGATGGAATTCGATATTCGAGTAAGTCGTAGGGCGGCTGCCCGGGCAAAATATCCCTCATAGCACACAGTGTGCGTATGCCCGCGTCTTCATTGGTTCAGTTTAGGAGCAAAACAGTAGGACACTAAACTCTACATGTATTTTATTTTATTTCCCTAGAAGTGATATCTAATTCCACCATGTGGTAGGGGTCGTTTTTGAGAGAAAACACTTTGAGTCGGATTGTTGTGTTGGAAACATGCCGTGCATAACTGTCTTGCTCAAATCACTTATCATTTTATTGTTTTCCGAGAATCTGTCCGGATTGTCGCCCTTGCTGTTAAAATTGTTTGACGTCAACTGGCAGATTATCGCCATTGGAACAACGACCAGTTTAAGAGGATTGGTTGCATTGTTTCTGTTAGGATTTTTTTGTAAATCATTTTCTTTTTCATTTAATGAGCTCCTTTGTCTAGAATACTTTTATAAAATCAGAACAGAAACGAATGGGCAGTTAGGGACAGTCAGGTCTAGGAGTCGGAGGCTAGGCGGGCGGCGAATTTTTTTTTCCCAACCAACATAGTCATTGCACTTCCTATTCGGCCTCTGATTGGCTGAAAGTTTGACGTCATATTTATATTGACGTCATAAGCTGAGCATTTACATACATACTGACATACAGCCATATGTCAGCCATACACTACCATTTCGCTTTAATGTCACTTACCCCCCCCCCCCTTAAATCATGGTTACAGACTGAAAAATGTTGTCAACAGAATGACGGTAACAGCAGACGGGCATTATAAAACAAACACTGTCAGATCGCTCAACGACGTTCTGAGACGATATCTACATGTCATGACGATTCTCTGAAGTAATACAAACGCGACACATTAAAGCGACAATTTCATATTGTCTAAGAAAGTCAAAACATAATTATTCCTACGTCTTTTGCTCATTAGGGTGTCAACTCATTATTATACGATCATAGGCATTATTTCCCACACTTACAAATCCTTCACACCGGAAATAATAACACAACACAACACAACCACCATCAGATATTACCAAATGCCACAAGTCTTTAACTTTCTAAGCTGGCAAATCGAGTTCAACATCTAGGACCCGGTTTCGAGGCGAGGTTCCTGGGTTGAATAAGCCAAGGACACGCGCCCATCTACATCAGAAAGTACCAAAATCAGCTTTGCAATGAAATAACTCGATAAATCAACAGAGAAAGTTAATGAAATTTGGAATGCTCAAATTAGTCGCATGGGCAAATAATACGTCACGTTTTAGGTAGGTTTTAAATGGAGGTGGTTTGCGGCACTACTGTATTGGTGCCCTATTAATATAAAGTCACGGAACGGACAACTGTAAATAAATTTGTGTAGGTGGTTTGCCAGCTGACTCCTGAGACAATTAATGTTTTAGAAGTGGGGGGCCCTGTGCCCCCCCCCCCGTCCTTGAAAAGTTTTTAAGAAATACAGGGCGGTGTCCTATATATAGATAGATAGATTTTTTATTGTATTTAAACACCCCATAAGAGGCAGCATACAAGTATATGACTTGCGCTCTGAAAGTCAGGGGCGGCGTTGGATATATACAGGGGAATTCGGAGATATTTTTGTGAAAGTTTTTCTTAAAAACCTGTAACGGGTTATTCTTCCAGGGTAGGGCTGGGGTTTTTTTTTCAAAAGAAGAAAACATGAAATTATAAGGTTTTTCTTAAGGGATATTCTAAATGAAAACATAGACGGTTTATAAGCAAGATAAAGTCTTCGATAATGCCGGGAAAGAAAGACTTTAGAAAAAAACAACTCAACATAAAAACCTCGGGCTGTCTGACTCGTTTTTTTTTCCAGGTTATTCTTCTGAGCCTTTCTTTCTCTACCTTACCCAATGTCTCGTGTTTTACAGTACCTACAAACAAATGCAACTACAACGGCATTATCGTGAAAATAGATCGCATTAAATTGCGTAGTCAGTAAGCTAAATTTAAACTGAAGCCCAAATCAAACCAGGCTTTAAAAAACTAGACAAAGTCATAATGTTATATTAAGATGGAATTCCAGTAAGAACTTTTGTTGTCAACTCACACTAGTACAAAATTAGCCTTGACCTTGACATGCAGATACCATCTCAGAACGTTGTTTTATAATGCCCGTCTGTTACCGTCAGACTGTTGACAACATTTTTCATTCTGTAACCATGATTTAAGGGGGGGGGGTAAGTGACATTAATAAGCGAAATGATGAAAATGGTAGTGTATGGCTGACATATGGCTGTATGTCAGTATGTATGTAAATGCTCAGCTTATGACGTCAATATGAGGCCGAATAGGAAGTGCAATGGCTATGTCGGTTGGGAAAAAAATTCGCAGGCGGGCGCCTAGTTAAGTTACCTCAGGGGTACTAGTGAGGTCTAGGAGTCTGAGACGAGACGAGAGCTTCTGGAGTTAGCACACTCGTGCTAAGCCAAGCTAAGACATGACTCCCTCCATATAAGTTAGTTCTACGGTCGTTTTACATTACGATGTTTGTACCTATAATATGTAAGAAGCAGAATAAAAGTATTATTAGACGTATACACCAGTGTTGTCATCAAAGAACATGATTGAAGAACCAATTCTGTCACAATTCACCTGATTTGATTTTGTTAATTTGTGCAATGTCTGATTTCTGTCTTGTTCGTGAATTTGTCTATTGGGGTTTATTGTGTGTAGTGCGGTTCTCCTGCACTAATCTAAGATCGCTGATTTCGGTACACGCTAAGATTTAGAAGATAGCTAAGTCAAGCGCTCGAGATAATAAAGTAAAGCGCTTGAGATAATACAACCGAACAAGCCTCTACCGATGTTCCAAGCTATATGGTTTGAGCATTATATTCAATGATAAACTTGCCGAATAAAGATTCATTTGTTCATTTTTACAGCCCATCCAAATCTGCAGTGACGGAGCGGGATACCCCCACACCTACACACACACACATACACACACACACCATCCCATGCTCATCCTCTCCACTAAATATTTTCCGTTATATTTACCCCCTTCCAAGTGTGGAGTATATCGCATATTATTATACGAATTAACAATTGTATATCGGCGATGTTGCAGAGTTTTGCTATGAGAGACTGACATTTTCTCTTAACAGGACAGAGGGCTTGAAAAGGACAGTTGTCTAGTCAATAATTATATATATCGAGGTTACACAGTTTTGCTATGAGAAATTGACATATGCTCTTATTTAGAAGCTAGGGTCTGATCCAAGGTTATTGATTTCATATGTCGGAACTGACCATTGCCTTATTTTACGCGGCGCAAGTCTCGAGATTGGTCAGACTTCTACAACCACCACCCCCCTCTACACACACACACACCATCCCATGATCATCATCACCACCAAATATTCCCGTTATATTTACACCCTTCCAGGAGGGGAGTACATAACACCCACCGTAACCCCACCCCCACCTTATTAAATTTAGAATCCTTGCTGTGGGAGGAAACCTACGGACGCGGGGTAAAACCACGCGATTGAGAAGGAATCTGTATCATCAAGTCACATGCGCTCACAACAGGGACCTAACTCAGAACTATAATCCAGAGGTAGCTGGCCAGTTATAGCTTGAACAGCGACATCACCTCAACCATCCCAGATTACATACACCCTAACTTGAAAGGAAATACCCCTGCCCCAACTACATCCCATATACATCAGCACCATTACTTATCTACCCCTTCCAAGTTAATGAGATGTTTTCTCAATCGTGTGGTTTTACTCTGTGACCTTATGTTTCCTCCAAAAGCAAGGACCCTGAATTTTAAAAAGATAAAGGTTCCTCGGGTTGTGGAAGAGGAAACGTTGAATCCCCAGTTAGAACAAGGTGTAAGGACCGGTGTAGAACGTGGAAGTCCGGGTAAACTAGACATTGATCAGTTCCTACATATAAATAGATAACCCTGGATCGGACCTAAGCTTCTAAGTAAGAAATTAAATGAAATGGGGTTTAAAGTCCTCTGTTCTGCTACTAACGGCCATACACCACACACTGTGGGAAATTTTGTCCGAGCAGCGGCGCCACGGCCTACTCTTATACCGAATTCCAACTGCCAAGGGATCTTTTACGTGTACGTGGGACCTCGGTTTTTCGTCCAATCCGAACGACTAGACAACTGTCCTTTTCAAGCCCCCCGTCCTGCTAAGAGGAAATGTCAATCTCTCATAGCAAAACACTGCAACATCAATATACAATTGTTAATTGGTATAATAATATGCGATATGCTCCCCACTTGGAAAAGGGGGTAAATAAATGGGATATATTTAGTGGACGTTATGCGCATGGGATGGAGTGTGCGTGTGTGTGTGGGGGGGGGGGGGGCGGTATCCGCTCCGTAACTGCAGCTTTGGATAGGCTGTAAAAATAAACAAATGAATCTTTATTCTGTAAGTTTATCATTGAATGTAATGCACAAATCATATACATGTAGCTTAAAACATCGGTAGAGACGTGTCCGGTTGTATTATCTCGAGAGAGAGAGGGAGAGAAATGGGGTTTAACGTCCACTCAACACAAACTTGGTCATTTCGGGACTAACATATGGTTTAATTTAATTTCAATAATTCGCTTGCACGTAGGGGTCTTTAGCAGTGGGAGGAAACCCACGAGGTTGAGAAGGCGCCCCTATCTCCATGCCACATACGCTCACACCAGGGCTCGAAACCACAGCCGCAAGCCAGAGGTGACCGGCCAGCTAGAGGTCGAAGCGCGGCACTCTAGTCCACTAGGCCATCCAAACCCCCCGTATTATCTCGAGCGCTCGACTAAGTATCTTGAGCGCTCGACTTAATTATCTCGAGCGCTGGACTTAACTTAATATCTAATATTTTTTGCGTCTCCTAAATCATCCACCGTACTAATTAGTCCATTCTACGTAAGCAAGATTATAGATGCTAAACTTCGAATAACGGTAATTTTAGACGCATGAATTTAAAAAAAAAAAAAAAAAAAACCCAACATAATTTTAATTATTGCTATTGCTGACCAACTGCTGAAAAGTGTAACTAATAAATTTAACAGTTTACTTCAACAATGAATACTTAGCGCCTAGAAATGAAAAGGGGTTTAATGTCCTACTCTTTTGCACCTAACCTTGGCTAATGGAAGACGGACATACGCAATACAGTGTGCCATGAGGGAAATTTTGCCCGAGCAGTGGCGCTACGGCCTACTCTTATATCGAATTCCAACTGCCAAGGAATCTTTTACGTGCACTCCATTGTGTACTCGGGGCCTCTGTTTTCGTCCTATCCGAACGACTAGGCAGCTGTCCTTGTCAAGCCCTCCTTCTGCATCATTGCACTGACAAGGGGAATTCACGCCGGAAAATGGGTATGAACATTCTCGGCCAATGCAGGGATCGAACACCCGACCTCCAGGCTAGCGAACCAGCGCCCTATCCACTTAGCCACCGTGACCCCCCTTATTGCATAGAAGCACGATGTAAACACACGATTAGAGCTTTTACGTATTAAAATATTTAGATCTATATCAATTTGGAATATGATAATATTTTAGCTAATGACAATATAATTCACAAGACAGCATTGTTGTCACTCATGTATTAATAATTTGGTGAAAGGATCATCATGGGAGATTAAAACAGAGCCTACAGCACTCACTATTATCGTTAAAAATTTGGTTCATGTAACGTGCATTTCCTGACACTATCAGTCAAATTGATCCACTCTGAACCGAGAGATTAACGACTGAATTCAAAGCCTAACCTGTGAACCGGGAGCAAAAATAATGGCTTTTATTGCGCCCAAATATTGTCGTTCCTGTCCGTACATTTTGTTTATGGGAGGTTATCGCTGCCAATATTAAATGATCTGCTACAATGTCTTTTCCATTGATTATAGCACAATGTACCGGACCCGTAGCCAGCCCATAATTTTTTAATTTTTTTTTGTGGGGGGGGGGGGCTACGGAATGGTTTTTTTTTGGGGGGGGGGGGGAATGTATCGGAGGGGTGGAAGATGTGGTCGGCTAAGAACACTCCTAAGAAATCACTATTTTTGGCGAAAAATTTGTGAGGGAGCTAATTCGATTCGTGGCTACGGGCCCGCAATGTACAAAACCGTTAATGATTAAGTCAAGAGTTAAATGTAAAACGGCAAATGTTAAGTGTCAAATGGATGGCAAATGTTTTGTGGGACAACGCTTTTGTTGGCGTGTTTACATTTTACATTTCTCTCGTTACATTATACATTTGCGTTCTGCCACATCCCATTTGTATTTCACGCTTTCGACACAGCGCTTGCCCAAGGCTATCACGTGACTTATTAACATATGGGGAAACCTGAACAAGCTAGAACAGGGATATTCATCGCACTAAAACAGCCAATCAGCCTGGCACACAATAAGAAATTTACTTATCTTGACAAATGATAAATTTGGATGGTACTTTACTCTGATTACGGGGGTTACATATTAGTGAAAAGCACGTTCAGTTTTATTCGTAAATATGTAAACAGTGTTCTGGTACAATCGTATTTTTAATAATTAAAATCCAATAAATATCACAGACGAACGATATCATTTAGAGAGTTGGTTATGGTCTAGTGGATTAGTTAATTTGTCTAATGTTCTAATTAAGATAATATTTAAGACCTACAAGAAATAGATTTAGCTCTTGCAAACTGTATGTGTGGGGAGGGGGTATGCAGCGTTACAATGCGAGTCTTGTCCTTGATAGAAAAAAAATCCATAATGTTATCTATAATTGTAAAGCAGGTTCAATGCTCTTTTCAAATAATTATGCAAAGAATTTTCCGCCACATTCATTCTCTGTGAAAAACAAGAAAGATGGATGGAACTAAAATCTTTTCGCGGGATTGCGAAGGGGGTGGGGGTATTCAGTGATAAAATACGGGTCTAAATCCGAAATTCTAGATACCATGCTACTTATCTCTAAAAGCACGTCTATTGCTCCTTAAATTTGTGTAAATAAATTACTGGCACATTCAGAATGGCGTACCGTGAAAAACATTGTGTGGTACAAAAAGGGGTATTCAAGTACAATTACTGGTCTTAATACGAAATTCCAGATATCATGTGACGTATCACTGATAGCCTTTTCCAAATATACCGATTTTTATTGGGGGGTTGGGATGGCCTAGTGTTCTAGAGTGTCGCGCTTCGGTCTCTAGCTGGCCGTTCACTCTGGGTTGCGGCTGTTGTTTAGATCCCTGGTGTGAGCGTATGTGGCATGGAGATGGGGGCGCCTTCTCAACCTCGTGGGTTACCTCCGGGTACTCCGGTTTCCTCCCACTGCTAAAGACACCTACGAGCAAGTGAATTATTGAAATAAAATTAAATATATGTTAGTCCCGAAATGACCTAGTTTGTGTCGAGTCGACGTTAAACTTCATTTCTCTCTCTCTTATTCATGTTTTAATAATTTCATTTCATGTTTTCTCTAAATGCAAGGGAGATAACTCTATTATTAATTATTGTTAAAATACAGTTTTCCTTAAATATTAATTATCTCCTTTTATATGTTTGTAGAAAAAGTATTTTACCAATTTTGTATTAGGTTTCCGTGGTTGAGGCGAGGGTTCTTTTATGAATTTAAACTGTTTTCCTAGTCTGAACTTACCAGTCATTTTGTGTTTAAAGATAGTTAATTTAATTTGCCTGTGCATTATGCCCGTTGATTTGATTAAAGGTTCAATTTTCATATTTTTAAGTTATATTTTTAAAATATATTAAAATAAAGCCTTAAAATCGATGGTGTCTATAAACAGTCCTTCCTTGTTAAAGAATAAACCATATAATTCACTATTGCCAGTTGAGAAATTAGCAAAAATATCGTTTGAAATTCAAATGTTTGAAGATAGCTGTAGCATGGGGCAATTGAAACACAAGGTAATTGTGCTATTATTTCCTGTGAGAGAGAGAGGGAGAGAAATGGGGATTAACGCCCCCCCCCCTGCTCAGCTACATGAAAAAGAATAATGCCTTCATCAATGAAATCACACCACAAAGTGATCCTACATCAATATAAAAATGATTTCTCTATTTAAAAAGCTCAATTTGTGTGTATGCCTATGTAATTTAGAGACGATGATGGCAGATTTCCGTAACAGAAACCTAGCAAACCCCCTCCTGCAAAAATTCCTGGATCCGCCCCTGGGTAGGAGTTTTAATATGAATTTTAATAGATGTTAACATAGCCTGATCTGATTTGTAGCAATTCTTGTTTTGCAACTGTACAAATTAGATGTTTTTGGTGAGAGTTTTAATAGATTTCTAGTTTATTCGTGTCTAGAATTATAAAGGAGCTTAGTTTTTGTACGGTAAATTTTCTTTTACAAGTTAATTGTTTAAATAGTGTTAGTGACGCACACAAAGCTTGCCGAACCTGCCATATCTACATACCCGGTGCTGCTCAGCTATATCCCAACAACCGAATTATGTTACTTTCTTATTAGTTGTGTAAATAAAGTCCTTTGGGATATATTTTACTGTGTTTTTATTTAGAAGCTATTGTGTTAAGTGAGGAGTGGGTGGATGGCCGAATGGTTAGCGTGCGAGCCTGTCGTTGTGTCAACTGGCATGGTTTCGGATCCACGATTGTACGTGGCAATGAGTAGGGTCGCCTGTCCAGCCTCGTGGTTTTTCTCCGAGTACTCCGGTTTCCCCTCTCTGCTAAAGACACTTACGCGCAAGCCATATGTTAGTCCCGAAATGACCTGGTTTATGTCGAGTGGTCGTTAAATCCGGTTTCTCCCCGTCTAGTGAGAGGGTAACAATATTCTGTTCAGCATTACATTTGTTAAG
Organism: Patella caerulea; assembly: GCA_036850965.1. Lineage (NCBI taxonomy): Eukaryota > Metazoa > Mollusca > Gastropoda > Patellidae > Patella > Patella caerulea. The sequence continues at coordinate 29,579,964 of JAZGQO010000015.1, read as the reverse complement.
TGACTTAAGCGTTGATCAGATCAGTCGGGTCTTTAGCTGATATCGCCAGACCTGAGTGATGTCCTTACTGCGCTGCTGAACCGTTCGGCGACCAGAAAATGCACAAGGTCGCCGACAAGCGTCAACACAACGCGGAAAAATGTCCCAAAATTACAAAATTAAAATGTGGCGTTCTTACTGCGACCTGTGCGATTATTCCATGTTCTCACGACGGGCTCGTCACGATCTGTCCGCGCTTCTGGCGTTTTTATTGAGATCTATTAACTTGGCAACGGCGAATTCGCGGCAATCTAACCACCCTCAGAGGAGTTCTTACCACACGTCTTCTACGTTTATCTGGACTGCACACGCATTTCCACCGCGACTATATAAGCTGGTAAGATTTTTTTCAAAATTTCAAGTTGACCTTAGATTCGCCCGTTTTCAAAGCAAGTGGTACATGAAAAACATGGTCGCCATAAGCGAGTAATGCGAGCTTGGTAACCGCGTCATGGTCGTATTTAGACTTCATAAACGCAGTGGGGACCTAATAACATCGCCATAAACGCAGTGGTAGCCATAAGAGATGTTACCACGCTGTCTGACGACTTTCGCGACCCACCACGTTCTCTCAACTTTCCAGTCATATGGCATGCTCAAAGCAAACGCCGTAAGTCGGAGATCACGGCACGATATCTGGCGTTTCCACCACGCTTTTGCCACACTTTTGGTGATCTTGATGCGCTCTGGGGCTATTTTCAGTCGCTGTAGCAGCGCAGTAAAGACCTTCGCGACCCAACAACATTTTCACAACTCTCCAGGTCAAAACAAACGTTGTGATTCTGCGATCACGCTTTCACCACCACGGTTATGGCGAGCTTTGAACATGTTCATAACAAACGCCATGGTTCTGCAATCTGACCTGGAAAGCTGTGATATCTCGACCTTTCAAGTTTGGAATCTGTTGGGAAATTTTCTCGCATTGTGCTCACGTTTGCAGGCGGCCGGTGTGCATGTTTGGGTCACCGGTCGCAGCAGCGCACCAAGGACGCCATCTGCCGATCTGACGGGAGTTGAATAATATGGACAGTTTTGAATTCGTGAGTTAGCTCCTTTAATATAGGGTGAAACAGACGATAAGGCAATCCACGTATCTGAACATGGATTGAAGAGTGGTTACAAGATGGACGGACACAGGTAGGTGGATAATAAAAATTATGATCAATAAAACGCAGCTAAGAGGTAATCATGCATCAGGGATTATGTAAATAACTGGGTTATTAGTAAATCCATTAGTATCATGGTAATGTAAAGGTTTAATAATTAAGTAAACAATATCGTTATAGTTGAAACTTTATTATTAATCTAAAATTGATACACACAGCTCCATATTAGATCTGATTCAAACACTGTCCATTATTCTCTCAAACTGATGTTTATATAATTTGTTTACTATATACGTTATCATACCGGAGCGTGAAAAGAATATGTTTTTAGAATCTGTTTTTAGAAAGCAGATTGACGTAAAGAGATAAAAACTATTGCAGTTTGTTAACAGATGGTATTAAGTTACGGTTACGGGAACCATGCTAGTAAACATGTTTCTTCTGTCATTACTTTGTGTGTGTTCTGTGGACGCCATAGACAGCTCCATATGAATTTATTTAAAGGTTACAAATGACGTAAAGAGCTTGATAAGCATGAAGTAATGATATAAAAACTATTGCAGGGTGTTAACCGACCATACTGCGTTACAGGAATCATGCTAGTACACGTGTTTCTTCTGCTTTTACTTTGTGTATGTTGTGTGGACACCATAGACAGTCATCTGATGAGACTACATAAGAATTTATTCAAAGATTACAATCCCGATGTTAGACCTGCAATGAATGCCTCGATTGCCACAGACGTAAAGTTCACCCTTGGGTTACAAGCCATTAGAAAAGTAGAGGAGCACGTGGAGACCATGGTAACAACATTTTGGTTTGCATTAACATGGCGGGATGCATTCTTGAACTGGAATACGTCCGATTATGGGGATATTGAACTGGTATCCATGCCAGCCAAGAGGATTTGGACACCGGATATATACATAAGCAACAGTAGATCCAACAAACCTTATTTATTTATCCCAGATGACTACATACTGTCTATACAGCATAACGGTACTATCTTATGGCATGTCGGCGGGTCGGTTGAAACACATTGTAAATTGAATGTTAGAACATTTCCATTTGATACACAAATTTGTTCTATTGAAATTGCTCAATGGTCCAGCTATGTAAGTCAAGTGCGTCTCGCGGCACACGGTCACCTAGAGAGCTGCATGTTTGAGCCTAGTGGAACTTGGAAATTAGCCGGGTTATCCGTCAAAGAAGAAACAATTTGTGGTGGATTACAACAAATGTTGAAATTTGAACTTACTTTAACGAGACTACCAATGTTTTATATAATAGCTATTATTATACCGGTTTGTCTTTTAACAATTTTAAATCCAGTTGTTTTTCTGGTACCAGTGGAATCTGGAGAAAAAATTTCCTTGGCAATATCTATCCTCTTGTCCTATTCCGTAATTCTTGCTTCACTCACACAAGAATTACCGGAAGTTTCCGACAATATAAGTGTTTTAGGGGGATATGTGTGTTCGATGCTGTGTTTAAAAGTGATCACCGTTGTGTCGTCTGTGGGTATTGTGTCGCTACATCACCGCCCAAAATTAATTCCCGTGGCTGGTGTATACCTATGGTTAGCAACATTTAGAAAATCTAAATATTGGTCGAAAGAGGAATCCGGTGATCAACAAATTATATCATGGCAGGATGTATCTGAATCAGCAGATCGTTTCATGTTTAATTTAATGACTGCACTCATAGTGATGATATCTATCATTTGTTTAATCTTAATCTGTCAATAACTGGATTATGTATTATAAACATAGATTCCAATCTCATTTTTAACTCTCGCAAAACCAGCATGACGAAACGAAATTTAGGTAAGCATCATTAGGTGAGAATCATCAATCATTTATTGCTTTGTTTCACCGAATTATTTTCAAAAATTCCGATTGTTTCAACAGCTAACATAAATTTCGTTTCTTCTTATATTGTCCAGTTGCGTAAATTTGTGAGTTACCCCATTTTAGATTTCAATGTAAATTTGTGAGTTAAACCCATATTAAAGGAGCTACTGTCTGTTCCAGGCAACACTACAACTCGAAAATTGCTTGCTATTTCTTCAATTTTTAATTTAAATGGTTAAAACTTAACGACCTACCTGGAATGGTCACCCCGTTACTGTCTATCGCACGTTTACCAATTTCAGATCAAGATATGTTACCTTTCTCTCTTGAAAAATCCTTCTTTATTTACTTCGCGGTATTGAAGTCTGCCATGCTTGACCTAATTATTTGGGATAAACCAAATCGAACAGGGGTGTGGATACGGCTTTGGGTCATTTCGTCCTATCTGAATGTTTAGATAGTTGTTTCGACCTAGTAGAATATAAATTGCTTAAAAGAGCTATTTAAGGGAAGTAATATAAATTTGCTATTTGGTTTCAGACCACAGTTTTTTGTTCCACTGCCATAGATATTAAATTTGCTAATACGGTATTTTTTTAGATAGTTTAGTCTATTTCTTTTTTGATTTAGTTTTTTTTTTGTATTTTGTGAAATGCCCCTAAGCAAATGTTAGATCAAAGGCACGTCATTGCGTTTTTGTGTTCAGACCATGAGTTATTTTTTTTACATTTAATTTATTCATATTGATTAACCCTGAACTTCATTAAATTTCTGCTAGTCCACCTTTTAAACAAGAAAGCAGAAATAAACTGTTTTATAGAAATCATTTATTTACACAAATTCAGAGAAAATGCTCCAACTATTATAATATACATCACTGAAGTTGTCTGGCCTACATTCACGCTATCTATTTACGTACACAATCTACACATTTCACAACACTCGCGCTCACATCAATCTTCCTGCCACTACATTTCGCATGCATCCACCGTTCACACAAATCAGAGCCCACCCAATCAACAATCGCATCCGACTCACTTCCCGGTGGGTTCTCACAATCACATACACTACAAACACGTCTATATTATCAGCACTCAAATCTTCATTCGCAACTCCACCGTCATCCATATTCTCAGCAACATTTTCACTCTCACTCTCTCCATTGACATTCTGTTCACTCTCATACTCGAACTCACTGTCAATTCCGAATGAAATGATAACTGGTGGTACTTCTTCACTTAATCTTCCCGCTTCTCATCCAATGGGTTATATTTTTTACGATTAGTTTTATTTTTATCTATTCAACGACAATATCTGAAACAAACCGTGTGCGCCTGTCGAACGGGAAAATAAATAAAAATGGAAACCGATAATCGATACTAGTCCATAAAATTATAAGATATCGTAAAATATTTACACTTCATCCGAAAGGTTACCATGCCATCTAATGCTTCAAATAAGTGTTGTGTGAGGAATATTTTAGAAGACATGCACTTCTGTGAATATTTCAAAGGAATATTAAAATACCGGAAACCAAATAAAACAAACCAAAAAACACGCACACACAAATTGTTGATATTGTAACAATAAATGTATTTATTTTGCATGAAACGTTTTGAAAAAAGCCCTGAAAATAATCGAAAATAAGTATTACTGTCGCAAAATGACGGTGTGAAACATCCCGCCCAAAGTATTATTAACCGAATGCACCCGATTTGTGGAATACCTTCTACCCCTACATGATATTCGAGTGACCCAATTTACACATGCGCAAAGTCAATGTTTATCTTCTGAGAAATTGAATGTTTCGAAAAATGTGAAATTTACAAGAGAATAGAGGATTTTATCGAACTTATTGGCGTTAAGGTTCAACGAAGAAAGTAATGGGGTGACCATTCCAGGTAGGTCGTTAAGTTTTAACCATTTTAATTAAAAACTGAAGAAATAGCAAGCAATTTTCGAGTTGTAGTGTTGCCTGGAACAGACAGTAAGTCTTTAACTCAATATCATCCAAAATCTTCAACATAGAAAACACGAATTATTTGTCAATTTTAATCAAAATTGATGATGTGATCTTACCGGAAAAAGATGGGCTTCTGATATCCAATATTTAAGAAAAAATAAATATTTTACCATTGGTACACGAATCGTGTACCATAATGCGCTTCAGCCCCAGTTCTAGCAATAGACTCGAGGAACGAGGCTAAAACATTGTACCAAATCAAACGGCGCATGTAGACTGGAATAACTAGACGCTAAAAAAATGCCTTCGGTTGACACTTCTGGTTTATTTCGCCGAACATAACTGATTTGAAATTAGAGTAAAAAGGGAAATAATTGAATGTAAATCAGTTTATATACATTCATATTACAGTATTATATGCGTTGCGATCCACTTGAGTCAATTTCTAGGTCCAATATGTTAGCGATTTAGCTCCTTTAAGATTTCAATGGCCTCTGCCCAGCCGTTTAGCAAAATGGGACGTAAGGTAAGCAAGGTCTTATTTTCTTACCAAGATGTTCCTTTACATTGTTCATGCGTTCACTAACACGCGACCATCTGATAACACAATTACCTCCCTTGTTTTCCCATTCCCCTCCATGCAATGGCGATCTTCAAACGTTTGAAGTTGAAGTTGAAAATGAAATTTTTGCCAATTTCTCAACTGGCAACAGTGAATAATAGGATTATTCTTTAACAAGGTAGGCCTGTTTATAGATACCATCTATTTTAAGGCTTTATTTTAGTATATTTTAAAAACATAACTTACAAATATGAAATTGCCGTTTTAATATATTATATATATTGTTCATTTCTAGTTATTATCATCAGGTACAGGACTGTGGCTTTAATGCGGTGTGGCTAATTTATCCGCAGGTTTTGCAGGTGCATGACTATGACCATCTAGTACATACAAATATATTGTTATATTAATATTCAGTGAATCATATTGTAGTATAAATTATGTATTTTGCCAATTATCTGTGGCTGAATAGTTAGTGAGCTGACGAGGTAATATTGGTCACGCCAAATGCATACAACTTTCCGGTTTTTTTAGGAATCTGATATGTGAAGTAGTGTTAGTTCATTTACGTGTATTCTTGTCGATTTTGATAGTCGTGTATGTAATAAGACTAGTAATTGTCTTTTTCCATTGATAATATGTAAAAAGTAGAATGTACAAAGTCAAAATACCGAGAAGGCCAAAGTTAAATGTAAAACATCAAATGCAGTGTGTCAAATGTTTTATTGCAAAGGGCTGATTTTTGGCGTGTATACATTTCTTTAATTACAATTATGCTCTGTCGCATCTCATTTGTCCCACTGAAAGTCACCCGATGGTACACAAACCACATACGAAGGCAATACGAAGATGTGAATTTTCTATAGTGGTTTATTCCCACAGGTGACGAAGGTCGCGCGATGGCCCCGTAGACTTGCTCGTATGACTTAACCCAGGAAGACACTTCATCTTGAGTCAAAATCTTTCGAAATTGACACCAGATAGCTACATTGTACAAACATCGTGGGGAAAAATTAAGGCATCATATAATTTACCGCCTGTGAAGTTCTTCAAGGTCCGGCAGCCACAGCTGAGCACTGGAAAAATCTTTGGCATGCCACAAATTTGCCGAAGGACCTTGTGAAGAATCATTTTCGTGTTGAATCCGAGTGTTCATAAGGTCATGGCGGGCATATTGCTAAGGCTTTACCGGGTGAGGGGTTCACTAGTTGGTGGGTGCACTAGTCTGCCGCTATAATAAATACTATAATTGTGGGTATCAATAAACCTAATCCAACCCTTATAATAGATATCGCGGAACAAATAAACCTAACCCAACTCCAATAAAAGTTATTGCTGTACTAATGATCCCGCGAACTAGTGAGCATTCCCCTTACCTAGTTGTCCCAAGACAATCCAGTGAATTCTCTTTTACTTCGTATTGTGATCGTTTAGAGAACATGTGGTTGCCATGCAAGATACACCCACATTTAGCAAGCGATACACTTAGGACAAGCTAAAAAAAAGGCAATTTTGCGTGCAAACAGGGGCCATAACCCAAGTAAATTACTGCCCGACAAGCGCGAACACCGAAAGGCACCAAGGTTATTGTTTCAAACAAAAAAGTCGGAAAATATTTTCCGAGTTTTCTATTCAAACAAAAAAGTCGAACAATTTTTTTCCGACCTTTCCGAGTTTTGTGTTTTCAATCGAGTCAAACCATGAAACTCGGAAAGAGAAAAAGTTGAAAAATTATTTAAAATATTAAAATATTATTATCAAAATATCAAAAATATTATTTTTTTTTAAATTGGCGAAAGTTGTTGTAGTAACACATCTATTTAATAAGTTGGACATAATCTGTAACTTTTCAGTTATATTTTAACCAAAATAATGCAATATGGCAGTTATAATAGTAACAAAAATAAAATAAAACCAAGTACGAACAATCCAAACCATTAGTCAAAATTCGAAGTCCAATAAAAACGGTCGAGGCAAAATAGTGTAATCAGCAAATGGACTGTTCACCGTTTACAAAATACACGACAAACAGTGGTAACATGTGTCCGGAAGAGTAAGCTTACCCTGCCTGGCGCCAACACCGGCCATAGCTGCATCCAAACTATTAGACGAAATCTATCCGAGTTTTCCGAGTTTGGTATTTTGGCCTATTCGAAAACACAAAACTAGGAAAGTGGTCAAAAGGTATCAATAAAATATTTTTCATTGGATATGGTGTGTAAGGTTTGTAATATGTACAGAGGAACTCAACTCGCCTTTACGGGGATAACTTGGGTAAGATCGAAAACTTGTAGACTGGCCATGAAGTACGGTGAGAGAGAGAGAGAAATGGGGTTTAACGTCTACTCTACACAAACAAGGTCATTTCTGGACTAACAAATGGTTTAATTTTATTTCAATAATTCACTTGCGCGTGGAAATGAAACAGGTTTAACTTCCTACTGTTCTGCTCCGACTCTGAGTTAATGATATGATGATGGACATACGGCATTCAATGTACTACGTGGCGAATTTTCCCCGGGTTGCGGCACTATGACCTAATCTTATATCCAATTCCCACTGCCAATGGATCTTTTACGTGCACGCCAATGTGTAAACGGGACCTATATAGTGCGTTGAATATGATTAGAGAAATGGTTTAACACGTTATTACTATTAAAGTGATAATTTCATATTTTCAAAGAATGTCAAAACATATTATTATTTCTATCTCTTTTGCTCAATAGGTTGTCAACGCACTACTATACGATCATAAACATTATTGCCCAACTCAATAACACAGGAAATGATAACATAATTACCTTCCCGTGTTCCTTTTTTTCGATTGCCCCCACGCAATAACTATCTTCAAACGTTTGAATTTGAAATTGAAAATACGATTATTCTTAAACAAGGTATAGGACTGTTTATAGATACCATCTATTTTAAGGCTTTATTATAATGAAATTTAAAAATAGAACTTAAAAATGAAATTGCAGCTCTAAGGTTACACGTAAGCTAGGGCGAAGGCAAATTATCCAATAAGGCAAGACTTTAGAATCTGAATTGCGATGGTTGTCATTTTAAAGAAGAGAGGGTAAAATGTGTTTGATTTGAATTGTTTTCAATTATTTAGTCTGTATCGATGGTAGCACCAGCGTATGGTTCGATTACTTGGGCCCACAACCTCGTTTATTCAGTAGATAATACATTGTATTTCATTCCAGTAAATCATTACGTTTACATTCCAGGGGCCTATTTCACGAAATTTTAACTAAGATAAGATCCCAATTTTAGTAATTTGATTGGATAATATTAGATTGATTTTAGTGCTTAGCCAATCAAAATTGAAGTATCTACTAAAATTGGATTTTATCTTAAGTTAAAATTTCGTGAAACAGGGCCCAGATTTTTAACGAAGCCTTCATTCTCGGATGAAAAAGACGCATATTTGGCCGTTTTGGCAATTGGAATGAACAGATCCACCGCTAAATCAACATAGTCTGGTCCCGAGTTCACAAATCATTCTCCGACTTACCGTTCCATAAAATCCACCCATTATATAAAATCTGATTTCTCCACAAATCGATGACGTTGAGAAATATGTTTTTCTACTTTGCGCGGCGTGATAATAGCCATTCAGTAAAGAATTATAAAAGGTTGCCGATTTGACACTTGCAATCAGATGGAATAGATTGAAGGCCGGACATCTTTCCTTTTACGTTTTCATCTGGTCTAAAAATGATTTTTTTTTGCAATTTTGGTGTATCCTCTAACTTTTTTTTCCATGGCCAAAAGCATGAAACAGTCATTATTTTCTAAAACGGCTATTATTATAAATACTTGTACTCGTGATAATCTACTACAAGAAATAAAAGTCGATCATCGTCTCCAGTGTTCCATGACTTGCTCACAAGACACAGATTGTAGAAGATATCTTTATTGTGAATCAGATTTATCATGTAAAACATATCTTGATGGAACAGATTGTATTTTACCTGATAATTCTAGACGATGTTCCTGTTATAAAAAGGTAATTTGTAATTTATTAAATTTCTGGTTGTCTTTAGTGATGTTAAAATAACGACTAGACCTCAATGATTCGAATCCGAAACGAAGCCAATGCATTCAATTTGGTATAGCAACATTTAAAGTAAAATTAGTCAACAGGCTGATTTTTCACACGGCCACATTTTCATCCGATTTCAATGAAACTTGAAATATAGGTTTATCACCCTAAGATCTCGGTTCTTTTCGATATTGGCATGTATCGGACGATACGCCTGGTTTATACGCCCACATTTTTATCCGATTTCAATGAAACTTGAAATATAGGTTTATCACCCTAAAATCTCGGTTCCTTCGATATTGGCATGTATCGGACGATTTAGCTGCTTGTGGGCGTATGTTTCGTTGTCTGGCAACCTATTTTGGTTTAATATAATTGAGATAATTTCGTATCGAGTTTGTCCAATCTTTAATCCAAATTGTGGAGCTGGGTGATCTATTGGGTTAATGCGTGCGGGTGAAACCATAATGTCTGTCATTGAGTAAAATAGCGTGGTTTCCGGCTTGTAACCTGTCTATCCTCGTGGGTTTTCTTTCGCCCATATCCTCCCACCCGCTCGTCGCTGTTAAAAGACCTCTACGCGGAACCGAATTATAGAAATAAAAATAAATAATCATTTGGAAGTCCCGAAATGGATAATTTACAGACTATTTTATACAACAAGAACAGACTAGGTCTATATCACCCCTCTCCCTCAAAACATAACAATATAATTACATTACAATCATGTTTACTTAAATACATATATATAATCTAAAAGGGTGCTTACCGCAAAAGGATATCATACATTCTAACAAAATTAAGTAGAAAATACCACTAAAGAAATTATATTTAAATGCCAACATGTTTCGCCGTTAGGTTATCTATTATTGCCTTGAAAACCCATTTAAATAAAATTTCTTTAGTGGTATAATGCCTTGAAAACCTAACGGCGAAACATGTAAGCATTTAAATATAATTTCTTTAGTGGTATTTTATACTTAATTTTTTAGAATGTAGTATGATATTACTACAACCGCAAAGCTGCACTATCTTGTTTCACGGTAAATGATAAGAAGATAAAAGGTATGCCGACACTAACTGATTTCAACACTGGTTTAATAACATTTAAAAGTATTCGAAGCTATCCCTATTGTGTTATTCATTAATAAAATTATGAAATGATACAATGACAATTTTATAAATAAATTGTTTTTTTTTCTATATGCATAATGTTTGATGTTGGTTTAAGACCTGAAAACGAACAAATATGTAAACAGATGTCAGTAGTGTTAAAGACGATTACAGTACTTAAAATATATTGCTTAATTCTAAAATGTTTTGTACCTCAGAAAATAAACTAATTTTGTTAATGTGAGAAATTATGTTGGTAATGGTTTTATAGTTATGTTTCGTGCATCCTGAATAAAAGGAACATATCAGCAGAAATATACATTTTTGTTAACAGAAAATTGGATGTTATAAAGGGGTGTGTACTTGTCCTATCGGTTACTATGGTAACAACTGTCAGAATATTATAAAAGGTAGGATTTTAATATTATATGTTTGTCAAGAGGAATCTCTGACATTGAAAACAAATTAATTGCATTTCAATTTATTAAAACGACTCAAAATGTCCATGTGTATTAAGTGCAAACAAACGTCCATGAGATTTAAAAATAGAGTGGCGGTGGGGGGTAAAGTACACTCGACACAAACTAGGTCGTACTTCAATTTTATTTTAATAATTCGCTTGCGGGTATGAGTCTTTAGTATGCAGTGGGAGGAAACCGGAGGGAAGCCACCAGATTGGACAGGCCACCCCCTCCTTGTCACATACAACTGGGAAATCTAAAGCAAGTCAGTTGACTCATTGACAATTTTTATTATACAGCGCGCCAAACTGATCTCGCAGTGAATATTCGCTTGGCCGCTACAATCACTGATAAGCATGACATCGACGAGGCTTAATGAGTACGGCATATTAACTTTTTTACTCCGACAAATTAAATTCTCAAACATTTTTTTGATGTAAAAGAAAAATAAATAAAGACGTTTGAAGTATTTGTAGTTAAAAAAAAAAATCCTATTTAGTGTAAATTGGTATTAAAATGAGTAAAATGCATCATTTTGCACGAAGCAGTTAGGTGTTAAGTAAACATTGCACGAGCCGTTGGGCCAATGACTATCGCCGAGTGCAGTCAACGCAGTTGTTGTGGACAGTCATCTGTTACAGAGATAATTCGTAAGTAATTATCTGTGAAACCGATTGACAGCGCACTCGTGCTAACCATTCGGCCCATGAGGCCCGCCTTCCTTAGCCCGATTAGTGCAGAAAACTGAGACGTGAAACCCGCATTGTATTTCGTTTCTACTATAACAAATTGAAAGAATAGCATAACATCAAAAAATGACAAAATCAATTGATATCAAAATATCCATAGAATAGATCAATTCTTGGCTGTTATTCAATGATTATTATGAGAACAGAAAATATATAAATGTAATTTAACCTGACTTCCGGCTGTACAAAATTCGAAAATAACGAAAAATTCGGAAATAACAAAATATTCGAAAAATCTTTTGAAGTACCGCTGAACACCGAAAACGCCCCGAAAAAACTTGGGTCAGGGTTGACGTCACCAAACATTTGTCACAAATGGCGGACAGTGTATGTGTCGTTTACAGGCCGCAATTCTGAATGAATCAGCTTGGTACATGGCATATGTATTCCATATAGCCTGATGGCGCCCACTATTGATTTAGGTGAATGACCCGATCCCCAGGGACAGAGCCACGCCCACTTTTTGCCTTTAGTATCCGAAAGACACAATTCTGAATGGATTAACTTGGTATTCTTATTCCGTATACTCCAAGGACGGCAACTATTGGTGTTGATGCACGATCTCCAACGCTAAACAAACAAAACGCCTAGCCTTCTTGACAAAGTACCATATCAATCAAAGCAGGAATGAGGACGTATATTGAAGCGTTAATGTTATGTATATTTTACCGACGGGGTGGGGGGGGGGGATTCTAGGATGGCCACGGATCATGCTACGTCAGGTGGATCATTGGTCAGACCACACCACTTTGCACATTTTGGGGCACTCTAATGTTTTTCCCCCAGTTTACACCATTCGGCATTATTTTCTTTATGAACTAGTTATATGTTCTTATCCCGGGGGGGGGGGGATTTGTGTTGTTGATTCGGTAATTATTGTCGTTTTTTCGGTATTAAGTGATTTCGGTATTTGAGGGTTTGTGGATTTGTTCGGTAGTTACCATCAAAAAAAAAAGATTTGTGGTATTTCTCGGTATTTTTAGATTTTTTCTGACTTTTTTCGGTATTTAGTAAAACTCTCGACTTACATACCTAGGGAACAAGTGTTTTTCTATAGTTTTGTTTATGTCACCAATATCGTTCATTCCAACATAGCTACACCTAGTCAAACCAGGTACTTATCAATTAGGGTTCTGAGACAAGCATGACATTGAACACCTTTTCACAGGTTGCAATTGACTTTTTATTGTGTCTTAAAATACTGGAATTACGATCCCATAGTTTCTCACAATATGATAAAAACATCAATATTTAAGTCATTTAGGATTTACGGCCGACGGAATTTGTACGCGTTTGTTCATCTTGGAAATCCACTATTTTGTATTGTAACAAACGATAATATTGTTCGGTTCCTGTCATTCATTGATTTCGATATTTGTATTCAATCTAACGATTTTCTGCGAAAACCGGGATAATGAAGATTTCGATATTTGTACTGTAACAAACGATATTTGTATTGTAACTAACGTAACTATAGCGATATTTGTATTGCAACTAACATAACTAGCGATATTTGTACTGTAACTAACGATGTATTGTAACTAACGATATTTGTACTGTAAATAACGATATTTGTATTGTAACTAACGATTTTTCAGATTGTCGCGAGGGGTTCCATAGGAAAATCACCGTGGGTTACACGAAAAAGGTTTACATCCAGCCAGGTTCCGTACCATTTGAAATCGTCTGTAATCCTGGGCCTGGCGGAAACATGATAATCATGAGACGGGATAGATCCTGTTTACACGAAAACTTCAACAGAACAATGGACGAGTATAAAACTGGATTTGGAAATGTATCTAGAAATATGTGGATTGGTCTAGAGAGAATGTACGAAATACTGAGTCTGCCAAGCAGTGGATTTAAGCTTGTCTTATCTGCGGTAAAATTAGACACGTCAAAATGCCGTACAACATTTACAGGGTTTCAACTAGGAAATGTTAGCACCGGATACAGCTTTGGTTATTCTAATGTGGAATATAATCTCAATTTTAATGGATGCGGTAACCCTTTCGGGGAACCATTTAAAAACAGATTCTCAACTTATGACCACGATAACTATAACACCGGAAGTAATCGCTGTGCTACCAGGTTTGGTGGTGGATGGTGGTTTGATACGTCTGTAAATTGTACCAAAGGTTTTTTAACCGGATCCATGGATGGGTCTGGAGTTAACAGTTTCCTACCGGATGATTCGCCCGATCAACAATATATAAATTTTATTGTTGCAATTAGATTTCAATAACAATGGTATAAATGATTTTCCTCTTTTTATATTTCGTGATTAGCGTTGCATCTGCCAAAGTTTTATTTCATGCCTGACCTCGGTTAATGTGTCTAATCGTTTGGGAAGAACAATAATCGTGGACCCATCTACAGAAAGTTTACGTAAAAGATCATTGGCAGTTATCAGAAACCCCACTGTGTGGAAAACTTGTCCATCGGTACAAATGCTCCAGTGTTAGTTACTTTGAAACGAGGATCCTTCAATAATGTCTTTACAAATAAAACAATCATTCCATTTTGTATTACTGGGTGATTGTTAATGAAAAGAGAATTTCGCTTTAGCCTCGTCAATAAGTTTCTCTGTAAAATACTGCTTTTAAAGAAATGCTTTGGCGGATTCGTTTAAAATAAATACATTTGTAGATCGAGCTTTAGTGTCAACTAATAAGTTTATATGGGTAATGTTGCTTTTAAGGAAATGCTTTTAGTTCAGCTAGTCTTTCAAGTTTTGTGTTAGTCTTTGGAATTATCGTGCAGCCTCTGTGACCATATGGTTTTGTATGACAAATTAGGATATTGATGATTATAGGTAGGTTTATATTATGAAATGAAATGAGGTCTAATGTCTTACTGTTCTGCTCAGATTGGCGTATGAATACTGGCATACACCATACATTGTTCTATGGGGTTCAATATGTTGCTGTGTTCACAAATGTTTATTCGTCTTCATTAGTCCAGTTCGTAGCAGAACAGTAGGACGTCAATCCGCATTTCATTTCACAAATTGAGATATGCACTCGAATAGCGGGATAAATGACCAAAATTAAAACATTCGATTATTCTCAAGAATCGATGCTGCTGTAGAAAAACATCCGGTAGATTTTACAGGCATTGCAATCAATATTTAACTTTTTAAGATGTTGTGTTTTCGATATTTCTTTTCAATCAATAGTGACAAAACATTGATTTTGTTTGTACCGTGGTCGTGTATTTCCTTGTACAGGTTAATTAGGAGATTTTAATTGTAATAAAGAGAATGATCAGATCAATAATTAAATGTTTTTTCCATTTCAACAGACATATTTATAGGGATTAAACTTTCACTATGTTCTATAAAATGTTTTCTACATGGCAAAAAGTCCTCACCGCAGTAGATGCATTAATGTAATAATGAGATAAACAACAATCACAAAACAGGTGAAATTGACAGATAAGCCTCAAGATTCTGTTCCATGTCTTATCCTCTCGTTACCGAGAATTTGGTTCCATTTGCCATGACATTGTTTTCCTTTTGCGTTAGTCACTTCTGTTTGTTGAAACCTTCATTACGCATCTATTGTAGCATATAGTTTCTTTGTTAAAATTATATTTGGAACGTGTAGTTATATCACATATAAAAGGACTGGCGCCAATATTATCCTTTAACAATTACTAATATATTCTGTTAAAATATCAAGTCGGGTGGGAAGAAGTGGCGTGGCCTCAGGTCCGAATCGGATCTTCAGTAGTCGTCGCACCTCGAGTCCGAGTCGAGTTCCGTCCAAGTGGTAAACGTTTTTACCATTCACCGGAGCCTGGTCTTATGACGTCATATGTGGATTGTGGGTTAGGATAAGGGTTAGGATAAGGGCTGTGGCCTGCAGATTTCGTAACAGTCTCGATATGTAGACAGGACTAGCCCTAACCCTAACCCTGGGCCCAGCCCAACCCTTATCCTAACCCACAATCCACATATGACGTCATAAGACCAGACTCCGGTGGATGGTAAAAAACGTTTACCCGTCCAAGTCGCCAGTTCATCAAATGAATCAGCGAGGCTATGGCGACTAAGGAAAGTTAGAGTTATGCCCCCTTTCCGAGATTAGAGTCCTGAGCCCTTCAAATCGCGAGTCGATATGACTGCCGAGTCCTAATGCAATCTCAAGTGGCAATGCATTTTTCAACTTTGAGTCGCAAGTCTGGTCATTGCATGATGCGACTTATAAGTCGGGTTTGAGCCCCCAGTTGCAAAATAACAGTATGTTTCAGCGAATCAACTTTACAGATCAATAATCTATTCAAAACTGACATGCAATAAAAAGGGAAGCTGGGATTTAACGTCCACTCTAACGAAACTTAAACATTTCGGTTGGCCAGATAATAAAATTTGCAAGCAAAATGTTCTGAGTTCAAGATACAAAAAATATGACTATTTGCTATAAACACTTTTCTTAGCACAATATCACCAGGTAAATAAGATATAAATGGATAATAGTATACAAATAATATACAGGGGCGGATTGGGGAGGGGTCGGTACTAATAACTCCCCTCCCTACGGGTGTATAGGAATCCCGAGCCCTACAAGCTTCCACCGGGACATGCACGCATAATATATATTATATAGCACACAGTGTGGATTTTATCAGACACACAATCAGCATATATGTTACTAGCGGCAGAAATTAGCTCCGTAAACCGCGGTCGGTGAGAAAAAACATGGGCCTGTCAACCTCTCAAAAAAATCCTGGATCCGCCACTGACATAATAACATAATAACATAATTAACTCGAAATAAGCCTGACATAGTTCAAAAAAAGTAATTAAAGGGAGACAACTGGCTTTAAGTTATCAATAGAATCAAATGCTTCCATGCCGTGACACAAATGCCCCTGTATACTCGTTTAACATTGACTGTCAATGACAATACTATTATGACACAGTCATAATGCTGGTACTTAAAACAAATAATAAACTGATAAACGAGACTAAAATGACTGCCATATTACTATTGGATAGTGCGGTTTTCTAATAGCAGGAGCAGGATTGATGACCTGGCAATGACAGCTATCCAGTCGTTCGGACGGTACGAAAAACCGAGGTCCCGTGTACACATTGGCATGCACGTAAAAGATCTGTAGATAGTTGGAATTCTATATAAGAGCAGGTCGTAGTGCCGCTGTCCGGGCACAATTCACCTCATTGTACACAGGATGGCTTAAGCCAGACTGACACTTGCACGATTCCGTGGCACGCATTGGCACGACTCGAGTCGGCACGACACCGTCCGATTTGCGAAAACTCGTCGTGCCAATGCGGGGAGTGCGTAAACAATGCGCAAACTATGCGTGTCAATGTGGACACTGATGGGCACGACAAAATCGTGGCCAAAAGTCGTGCAAGTGCCAGCCTGACTTTATGCACGTCTTCATTGACCCAGGTTGGAGCAGAACAGTAGAACGTTAAACCCAATTTCATTTCATTTTTCTTATAGCTGGAACATGTAGGAGTGACGTGGTTAATATATAAAAAAAAATCATGAACATAATTGAGGACCCTAGTGCAATAAGATGAACAAAGTGCGTGACAAGGAGTATGGTCGCTAGTTCAACAAGTTGAGTGATCAGTTTTATTAGGGTCCTCCACCAACTGCTAAAGACCTTTACGCTCAGTGATTTATTGAAATAAATTGAATTATGTGTTAGTTCAAAAATTACCTAAGTTATATTTATTAAAGTTTTCCGGCCATAACACTATAAACCTCAGAAAGCATCGTTCGGCATTTTTGTCAAAGCGTGATAAGATTTATGCCACGTTGTAAAGGAGGTAAAAAAATACCACGTTTGTCTGGAGTTCCAAAACGTGTTTCTTTTTTAAATTGCCTTATTTTGGGAATTTTCTTTTATCTCCTTTGCAACGTGGCAAAAACTTTACCACGTTTGGACAAAAATTTCCGAACGAGGCATTCTGAGGTTTATAATGTAAGAATATTACAAACACTTGATTAAAGATACATTATGGGAGATACGATAGAGAGTTAAAAACTAGATGGTGTAAAGGTAATTTGCTGAAATTGATCCACTATGAGCCGCGGTCATCATTACTCAAATCATTAATGTAAACAGCATAGTGTTGATTATCTAGATCTTAAATTTAATGTCAATGGCCGTTCAGTGGCATGTAGCAATCTAATCCAGCTAACATCGAAGGCTAGCCTTGACATCTAGAGTTTATTATGGTCTGGATAAGTTAATTAATGTTTAATTGATAATGTAGAAAACATTTATGGCCTAAACAGAGACTCGTAATAGGCAGATTTTGCTCTTGTATAATGCATGTTTAAAAACCTAAAAAAAATATATTTTATTATTTACAATATCGTTTGATGTCTGATCAGACGAAAATATAAGACGGAAATCATTTACGCATTTTATTTTAAAGAGCCAATTATAGACAATTCATGACATAAAAAACGCAATAATATTTTTTGCTAATTAGTCAATCATTTCAATATATCCACACAATAATAGGTTTATTAAAAAAGATCGTTTTCGACGACTTCGCGGGAATCCAGCTCCTAGGGATTACAATGGATTAAAAACGTAACAAGGGTGTTATAGATTGTTATGATAAGAATTTACACTTTCATAATCCCCACTGCAACTAATTAACCAACATTTTAGCATCATTTTTAGCATAGATATGAAAAACATAACTATACTGTAACAAAAATTAATTTAATTTCGCCAAATAACATGAGTATACTACTATAAAAAATTTCGCCAAATAAGAATTAAACACATGACTATGCTATAACAAATTTCGCCAAATAAATAAAAACTTAACTATACTATAACAAATTAGTTTAATTTCGCCAAATAAGACACCCTGTCCAAATACTCGATTAAATTCAATTCTTCTTCTTCGTGTCTTCCTTTCAATTCCTGGAGCTGGCTTTGGATTTGGGTATATTTATGCCTCTTCCTTGGTGGTTCCTGTCCCCCTTCATACTGGATGATTTTTATCTCATTATTTTGTTCTTGTTGCAAAAATGCGATCATTTCAAACACATTCGGATGGGCTTTTCCCACTAGTTCTTGACTCTTGAATGACATCCTTTCAGATTGTTGTTGGTTCCATTGTCGTAGTGGTTCCATTGATGAATTGAAAATTCACCCTGGAACCATTGATTTGT
The DNA here is from genome assembly GCA_036850965.1 of Patella caerulea. Classification (NCBI taxonomy): domain Eukaryota; kingdom Metazoa; phylum Mollusca; class Gastropoda; family Patellidae; genus Patella; species Patella caerulea. The sequence goes on along the minus strand of JAZGQO010000015.1, from coordinate 29,560,892 downwards.
TATGTAGCCGGCAAATTTGGTTATTTTGGATTTGCTGGCATTGGTGTAGCAAATCCAAGAATCCTATCATCGGCACCATCATCGATTAGGTAAAATGGCTCACCACCAATGGTATGCCTTAGATTATCAGGTATTTCATGTTCACGTTTTGTTGTTGGTATTTTTGAATGTATTGATCGTCACCCGCTATACAGACTATTTTTCGTAGATGCAAAGGTTGGAAATTAGTTGTCAATTAGTGAATAAAATTCAGAGTGAACGTAAAATCATAAAATCTTTAACACCCTTAATTGGGTTCTAATAACAACATGTCTCTATTCAAACGAAAACCGACACGTCGATATATGCGCCTTCGCGGGAAAGATTAATTTTGGTCACGCTCTGTAACTGCGTCTTCGCGGGAATACACACAATAATACCCCATCTACTTACGTTCTCTATCAGTAGGGCCTGACGAGGACAGCAGTCTTTTCGCTCGGATGGGACGAAAACCCGAGGTCCCGTGTACACATTGGCGTGTACGTAAAAGATCCCTTGTCAGTTGAAATTAGATAAAAGAGTAGTCCGAAGCGCCTATGCCCGGGCAACATTTCCCACATAGCACACTGTATGTCGTATGCCCGTCTTCATTAGCCCAGGATAGGAGCAGAACAGTAGGACGTTAAACCCCCTCTCCATTTCATGTCATTTTAGATAAAGGGCAAATTCGATGATATTAAGTCACCTTGAAACTGCTTATATAAAGCAATACAATCCACAAAAGCAAAAATGACGACTAATTTTAACTATAACCCATTTAAGCTATACGTGACATCTACTATTTCTAATGTCCGCCAACACCTAGAGGCCATTAAAATGGACCAAAAGCCCCACAGTACCTAGAGAGTATACATTGTGTAATGTTCGACAGGTACTCCACGGTCATTAAATACAAATATAATATCCCCATCATATACATATTCTAAATTACATCAATAAGATAACATCGTTTCCCTAATCACGTGTAAAGACCTTTATCACCCAATAACATATTTGACAGTAGATATCGCTTGTATGATAAATTACATAATCTACTGCGATATCTCCTTAGGAGATATCGCTTTACATGAATTTGATTGGTCAATCAAAAAGGAACTACTTTCTTTTATTTTAAAGAAACCCACTTATTTTAAATAAAAAGTTACTTTTTATTAGTTTAAAAGAAACTGTTTTTATTTAATTGACCTTGAAGGAAATACTGGGTCAATATATAGGACTTTGCAATAGCTAAACTGCTGTCAAAAAACTGATGTATCACTACGCTGTAATGTAATTAGATTCTGAAAAGTGAAATCTATACCAAATAATTATATTTATTTATTTGTGCATGTAAGAAAGGATTGGGTGATAAATAAAATCTCCATCTCGTGTTTTTTGATATCAAAAAATATCAACACTCATTGATAAAGTAAAAAAAAAAACTCGGCAGAGCCTCGTTTTTTTCACTTTATCAACTTGTGTTGATATTTTTTGATAGCAAAAAAACACTCGTAGGAGATTCTCTATTTATCTTTACTTTCAGTTGATTAGTTATCCCCCCCCCACACACACACACAAACACAAACACCACAAATTCTAATTCTTGAACACAGTTGCGATGATCAAAACTTTTCTAGCGTATGCATGGGTAAGATGTAGGCTGACTCTGTGTGTTTCGTTTTATTAATGTTCACGCTTCATGATACAAAGGCACATTCTTATATTCGGATGTCATTCAATTATGCCCCTCATTGGATTAGGGCTTGTTATTCAATAATAAGGAAGTGTAATGATATCCAACACGTGACAAGAGATGCATGTGCTGCTAATGAAGATACCTGCTGTGCTTTATTCATCTTTTCTGATTTTTGTGCAACCTTGTGTAGATACCCAAATTTTAGGGATTGTATACGACTAGGTGCACTCATTCCCCGTGAAGCCTGTATTATATTAATTGATAATGTATGTAATGAGGATACTTTGGAATGTCAGATAATCGATCATCTTATAGAAATATGTGATAAAATATATGATGATTTACCACCACCAACTGACCCAGTCATTTCTATAACAACAAGCCCTATTACTTCTACAATACACTATACACAATGATTTAATTAATTACACATCCATCATACTCTATAATGGGGGGTTGGGATGGCCTAGTGGTCTAGAGTGCCGCGCTTCGACCTCTAGCTGGCCGTTCACCTCTGGCTTGCGGCTGTGGTTTCGATCCCTGGTGTGAGCGTATGTGGCATGGAGATAGGGGCCCTTCTCAACCTCGTGAGTTTTCTCCGGGCACTCCGGTTTCCTCTCACTGCTAAAGATCCCTATGCGCAAGCGAATTATTGAAATAAAATTTTTAAAAAACATATGTTAGTCCCGAAATGACCTAGTTTGTGTCGAGTGAACGTTAAACCCTATATCTCTCTCTTTCTCTCTCTCATACACTATACACAATGATTTAATTAATTACACATTCGTCATACACTATACACAAGGATTTAATTAATTACAAATCCATCATACACTATACACACGGATTTAATTAATTACAAATCCATCATACACTATACACACGGATTTATTTAACACACGGATTTATTTAATTACAAATCCATCATACACTATACACACGGATTTATTTAATTACAAATCCATCATACACTATACACACGGATTTAATTAATTACAAATCCATCATACACTATACACACGGAACCATTAATTGCACATTCATGTTTTAAGCAACATTGAAATGTTTATCTATATGTCAGTGTTGAGTATATTGTCATGCCGATTAGGGAGGTCAGAATGTATTGAAATTGTCCAAGGTTATATTGACCAATCAGATGTTGACGTGTAATGTTTTTGTTGTCTGTGGAGCTTGTGGATAATTGGTAGAGGAAGTCATTACAAGAATGTCCTTACCTTTTAACCTTGGGAGTTTGGGGCGAAAGGTTAGCACGTGCGCGCTGTACTATACAGCCTGTCATTGAATCAACTGGTGTGATTTCGAATCCCCCCTTGTACGTGACAAGGGGTGGGGTCGCCTTTGCGCATGCTTTCTCCGGAAGGAATGTATGTACATTAGGCATCGTTCATGTTTGAGATTTTATGTGAATAGGCTTTCTTCCTATAACGTTAATGTGTGATGGTGTGTGGTTGTGTGTGTGTGTGAGAGAGAGAGGGAGAGAGAGAGAGAGAGAGAGAGAGAGAGAGAGAAATGGGGTTTAACGTCAACTCGACACAAACTAGGTCACGTACAAGCGGGGATTTGAAACCACGCCAGTTGATTCAGTGGCAGGCCGTATGGTACAACGCGCGCACGCAAACCATTCGGACCACCAGTGAGTAATGGTAACAGCAATGCACATCTACAACAAATATTGGTGAAGTTTTTCATTTGCCTCTTCAGTAACAATTTTTGGTTCTGGATCTGGAAGTTCCTCTCTGTTGTCCTGGATGATAACCTATTTAAACATCGTGGGGGTGTTGTTGCCTGTTGTCTGCGATATCACCTCTATGGAAGCGGACGTTAAAACACCAGGTAGTAGTAGTAGTCTGTTGCCTGCTTTGATAATGTGTTAAGCCATTACATTTAATTGTTCAACTTGAAATTTCCCGATGTATATTTTGAATTCAAAACATTGTATTTTGTATGTTCGTATTAGTTTGGAACACTTTTATTATGTTCCGATATATTTTGTAATGTAATTTGATGTATATTAAATTATAAGTTGTAAATTCTATCATAAAAAACAGTAATTAATGTTTTTGATATCGAATCCCAACTGACAAGGGATTTTGTACGCCAATGTGTACGTAATCTGCGTTTGTAGTCCCATTCGAACAACTATACGTAGTCCCTTACCAGGACCTATGTTCTGCACCAGTGACACGAGGGGGGGGGGGCACTCTGAAAAATCCCAATGAACTCTCTCGGCCGATGAAGGGATCGAACGAACGCCAATGTCTTAATTATCAGCAACATGGCGTCGTTTTAAGTAATTACTTTTATATTTTGGGAAAATATGACAATTTTTCTGTAGTCGTAGTTTATAATATATCTAAGGAGATGTCACAGCCATATTTCTACGAGTTGAAATTCTCTTTAGTGAACTGATCAATTTGACGCGGCCATTTTTTGCCATCTTTACATAATTTTTTTTTTTTTTTTTTTGTTACCTTGAAATTTGCAATGCTGGATATTTGAGTGGCCTACCCAAGCAATGGTCTAGGGTGCCGCGCTTCGACCTCTAGCTGGCCGGTCACCTCTGGCTTGCGGCTGTGGTTCGAGCCCTGGTGTGAGCGTATGTGGCATGGAGATAGGGGCCCTTCTCAACCTCGTGGGTTTTCTCCGGGCACTCCGGTTTCCTCTCACTGCTAAAGATCCCTATGCGCAAGCGAATTATTGAAATAAAATTTTAAAAACCATATGTTAGTCCCGAAATTACCTTCTCAACCTCGTGGGTTTCCCCCAGGCAACCCGGTTTCCTCCCACTGCTAAAGACCCCTACGCGCAAGCGAATTATTGAAATAAAATTAAACCGTGTGTTAGTCCCGAGATGACCTGGCTTGTGTCGAGTGAACGTTAAACCCCATTTCTCTCTCTCTCTCTCTCTCTCTCCCTCTCTCAGTATTCACAACTTGTTCATATACTATTTATGGTACGTTTCACATTGTTTTCATATTTTATATTGAGACTGTATTCTTTGTACTAATATCATATTAAAACGCCGCCACGCCCGATGTAAAGAATAGTTCAATATGTACAGTCTATTTGGGTACACAATTTGTTTACACTCCTCGAACCAGATAAAGAAGGCGTTATGAAGAAGATACGTGCATTTTATTGCTCTACTTCAAACTTTCGTATAGAATATAAATATGAAAATAGATATTATGCTGCGTTATGTTAAACCGTTAAAAAATGTAGATAAAATCGTGACACCGGTGTAAATAGATCCGTGTATTGGTGTTATTCTTTTGTAGGGGGTTGGGATGGCCTAGTGGTCTAGAGTGCCGCGCTTCGACCCTTAGCTGGCCGGTCACCTCTGGCTTGCGGCTGTGGTTTCGATTCCTTGTGTAAGCGTATGTGGCATGGAGATAGGGGCGCCATCGCAACCTCGCTGGTTCCCTCCGGGTGCTCCGGTTTAGTCCCACTGCTAAAGACCCTTACGCGCAAACGAATTATTGAAATAAAAGGAAAGCATATGTTAGTCCCTAAATGACCTAGTTTGTGTCGAGTGGACGTTAAACCCCACCTCTCTCTCTTTCTTTTCTCTCTCTCTCTCTCTCTCTCTCTCTCCCTCTCTCTCTGTTTCTATTCTTTTGTAAAACTATATTGTATTCAATATGAATAGGATTGTAGAACAGGCTAGGCCTTTATTTATATTTTTTCATTAATAATTAATTGCCGATCCTAATGTGGGATTCTTTATCAAAGAAATCCCCATAAAAAAACCTTATCGTGTCAATATATTTGTTTAAAACACTATTTGAATATTTGTATCTAAATAGTATGGAAGACCAAACAACTATTTATTCGGTGTTCTTAGTTCTTAATTCTTATTACTTTATTTTTTTGTCGTTTTTCGACATTTCTATACTAGAATTAACATTTGCATATCAAAATCAAATGAAGAAATATGTATTATGGACTACGAATTAAGAAATACGAATTAGAAACACTTAAAAAAGAGCTGTTGGGTCTTCCATAAAGTAGAAGCCCTGTAACATTTGGATTATTCGAATTCATTTTGAAGATATGTACACAACAAACACTCAGCAAGCATATTTCTTTCGTTGAATATATTCAGATTGATTGTTTAAATCAGAAAACTTGACGTGCCTTGTAAAAGAAAGTGTTGGAGACCCCAGACTGGGGCGAATACCCGTATAGCTATATACGCCACCTCTTATAATGTTGATTTTGTGAATCAGTTTTGAATTTTGTAAATGATTCTTTTAATTGTAATTTTTTTGATTTTGTAAATTATTTTTATACGCCCACATTTTCATGTGGACGTATTATGTCGTCGCCCCTGTCCGACCGGACGTCCGTCCGTCCACAATTTGTTTGTGGACTCTCTACAGGTCACAATTCTTATCCGATTTTGACGAAACTTGAAATATAGGTTTATCCCCAAAAGATCTCGGTTCCTTTCGATATTGGCATGTATCGGATCAAAACTTCATGGATTATGGCCCCTGATTGTACGAAAAATCACGTTTTTAGCTTGTGGACCCTATAGAGGTCACAATTTTGAACCGATTTTGATGAAACTTGACATGCATGTTTGTAACCCAAAGATCTTGGTTCCTTTCGATATTTGCGGCTATCGGAATGTAATTTCCTGAATTATGGCCCCTGATTGTCCGAAAAATCACCCTTTTTAGCTTGTGGTCCCTCTGGAGGTCACAATTATTATTCGATTTAAAAAACCGTTTGATTATATCACCGTTACACCCAAAGGAAGGTTGAGTTCGAATTTCGGGAAAATCGGACGAAAATTGCCATACAAAATGGCCGTTACACCCTAAGGAAGGTTGAGTTCGAATTTCGGGAAAATCGGACGAAAATTGCCATACAAAATGGCCGCCGTTAGTACGCGAATACTGTTAAAAAATGGTATATCAAGGTTGTGGACCCTGTGGAGGTCACAATTTTGATTCGATTTTGATGAAACTTGAAATTCATGGTTATAACCCAAAGATCTTGCTTCCTTTCGATATTTGCGCATATCGGATCGTAACTTCCTGAATTATGGCCCCTGATTATACGCAAAATCGCCCTTTTTTTTTAGCTTGGAGGTCACAATTATTATTCGATTTAAAAAAACGTTTGATTATATCACCGTTACACCCTAAGGAAGGTTGAGTTCGAATTTCGGGAAAATCGGACGAAAATTGCCATACAAAATGGCCGCCGTTTGTACGCGAATACTGTTAAAAAATGGTATATCAAGGTTGTGGACCCTGTGGAGGTCACAATTTTGATTCGATTGTGATGAAACTTGAAATTCAAGGTTATAACCCAAAGATCTTGCTTCTTTTCGATATTTGCGCATATCGGATCGTAACTTCCTGAATTATGGCCCCTGATTATACGCAAAATCGCCTTTTTTTTTAGCTTGGAGGTCACAATTATTATCCGATTTAAAAAAACGTTTGATTATATTACCGTTACACCGTAAGGAAGGTTGAGTTCGAATTTCGGGAAAATCAGACCAAAATTGCCATACAAAATGGCCACCGTTTGTACATGCATGTTTGTAACCCAAAGATCTTGGTTCCTTTCGATATTTGCGGCTATCGGAATGTAATTTCCTGAATTATGGCCCCTGATTGTCCGAAAAATCACCCTTTTTAGCTTGTGGTCCCTCTGGAGGTCACAATTATTATTCGATTTAAAAAACCGTTTGATTATATCACCGTTACACCCTAAGGAAGGTTGAGTTCGAATTTCGGGAAAATCGGACGAAAATTGCCATACAAAATGGCCGTTACACCCTAAGGAAGGTTGAGTTCGAATTTCGGGAAAATCGGACGAAAATTGCCATACAAAATGGCCGCCGTTAGTACGCGAATACTGTTAAAAAATGGTATATCAAGGTTGTGGACCCTGTGGAGGTCACAATTTTGATTCGATTTTGATGAAACTTGAAATTCATGGTTATAACCCAAAGATCTTGCTTCCTTTCGATATTTGCGCATATCGGATCGTAACTTCCTGAATTATGGCTCCTGATTATACGCAAAATCGCCCTTTTTTTTAGCTTGGAGGTCACAATTATTATTCGATTTAAAAAAAACGTTTGATTATATCACCGTTACACCCTAAGGAAGGTTGAGTTCGAATTTCGGGAAAATCGGACGAAAATTGCCATACAAAATGTCCGCCGTTTGTACGCGAATACTGTTAAAAAATGGTATATCAAGGTTGTGGACCCTGTGGAGGTCACAATTTTGATTCGATTGTGATGAAACTTGAAATTCAAGGTTATAACCCAAAGATCTTGCTTCTTTTCGATATTTGCGCATATCGGATCGTAACTTCCTGAATTATGGCCCCTGATTATACGCAAAATCGCCTTTTTTTTTAGCTTGGAGGTCACAATTATTATCCGATTTAAAAAAAAACGTTTGATTATATTACCGTTACACCGTAAGGAAGGTTGAGTTCGAATTTCGGGAAAATCAGACCAAAATTGCCATACAAAAAATGGCCACCGTTTGTACTTGAATACTGTTAAAAAATGGTATATCAAGGTTGTGGACCCTGTAAAGGTCACAATTTTAATTCGATTTTGATGAAACTTGAAATGCATGGTTATAACCCAAAGATCTTGGTTCCTTTCGGTATTTGCGCATATCGGATCGTAACTTCCTGAATTATTCGAATTTCGTGAAAATGGTACCAAAATTGCCGGACGAAATGGTCACCGTTTGTACGCGAATAGTGTAAAGATATGGTATATCATGGTTGTTGACTCTGTACAGGTCACAATTCTTATCCGATTTTGACGAAAAGTCACATTTCTAGGTTGTGTACCGTCACACCATAATCATTGTCGACTTCGAATTTCATGAATATCAGACTGGAACTGACCAACGAAATGGCTGCTCCCAATACAGTATGAAATACAGGACTTAATGATGTAGGAAAAATCACTTTCCGTATTGTTTGTTCTCTATCCATCTCTCGAAAATGTGGGCGTATCCTGCCTGGCAGTGCCAGCCTATCTTTTTTAATTTTGTAAATCATTTTTTTTTTTTAATTTTGTAAATTATTTTTTCAATTTTGTAACTTAATTTGTTCAATTTTGTAAATTAATTATTTAATTTTGAAAATTATGTTTTTAATTTTGTAAATTATGTTTTAAATTTTGTAAATTATTTTTTTTTATTTTTTTAATTAAATTAATTTTTTTAATTTTTTAAATTAGTTTTTTTGTATTTTTTTTAATTTTGTAAATTAGGTTTTCCTTTGTAAATTATTTTTTTAAGTTCTGTAAATTAATTTTTTAATTTTGTAAATTAATTCTTTTGTTTTTAATTTGTAGATTAATTTTGTATTTTTGTAAATTAATTTTGTCAATTAAAATGCAATTTTAAAAATCAAAATACAATTTTAAAAATCAAAATACAATTTTAAAAATTAAAATGCAATTTCAAATATCAAAATGCAATTTTTTAAATTAAAATGCAATTTTTAAAATTAAAATGCAATTTTTAAAATTAAAAGGCAATTTTTAAAATTAAAATACAATTTTTGCAATTTTGAAAAAAAATTAAAATGTGATTTTATAAATTGAAATATAATTTCGTAACTAAAATTGCAATTATGTAAATTAAAAAGTAATTTTGTAAATTAAAATGTAATTTTGTAAATTAAAATGTAATTTTGTAAATTAAAATGTAAAATTATGATTGAAAACCATAGAACAAAGAGAGAGGGAGATGGAGAGTGGGAGAGAGAGGGGATGAAAGAGAGAAATACATCTTGATTTACAACCTGTTTCACAGAGAATTACTAACGAAATATCCCTGTAACGAATGGCTGTCTAAAACACGTGCGTTGACTTGCACGCCTCGTAGTCATTGGCTCAACGCCTCGTGCAATGTTTACTTAACACCTAACTGCTTCGGGCAAAATGATGCATTTTACTCATTTTAATACCCATTTACACTAAATAGGAAATATTTTTTAACTACAAATACTTCAAACGTCTTTATTTATTTTTCTGTTACCTCAAAAAAATGTTTGAGAATTTAATTTGTCGGAGTAAAAAAGTTAATATGCCGTACTCATTAAGCCTCGTCAATGTCATGCTTATCAGTGATTGTAGCGGCCAAGCGAATATTCACTGCGGGATCAGTTTGCTTGATTTACTGGAACAAAATCAAATTTATTCTATTTAATAAGCTATGCAGTTTAGGCACAGAATGAGACCGAGAGAGGGGAGAGAGAGGGGAGAGAGTGAGAGGGGTGGGAGGGGGTAGATTAGATTAGAGAAGAATCGAAAACACGCCACTCTATTCAAGTACATACCTTACGATCCAACACGCAATATAGCGTCATGCAGCCTCCACGTCATTAAAGCTTCCTGATTTTAACCGTAATTATTATTTGTATACCTTATGTTATTAGCTATAAATAACTTTCACATTCAGTGGTGATCGAAAAGATCTAATTGGTTGTTAACTATTTGAAAGGAGCATATATGAACACTAGAATTCTTAAATGCATTTATTTTGACCAAGTGCATATATATATAGAGCTCACGATCTCATCACAATAAATAGGGAACATATCGAGGGTGTGTCTTTTATATTGTTGTGTAGTTTGTGAGTCCGAGAATTGACACACCACACCCCTCCTTTATGAAATAGTTTATGTAGTCGATCTATTGAAGGATCCTCACAAAGACTATATTTATGTCCTGTTCGCAGTGACATAGATGTGTGCAACTGATAAAAGAGTAAACCACTGTTTGGCTTGGTTCGTTTGTATATTAGTTGCGAAGGAGTGACGGTGGGTTACTTTCAGTACGACAAAATAAAGATGGGCAGAATTTCCTTTCTTTGCCTACTTTTAGGAATATATCATGTAGATTGTAAGTATACATTGTTAATAAATAATCATTCTTAATTCAGATATTCACTTTTTAAGAGAGAGAGGGAGAGAGAGAGAGATTACAGATTAGGCTATAATAGCCTTTCTAACATCCTGCCCTTCGTAGAAAATATATTACAAAAGATATAAAAATAAACTTAAAACAACAAACCACAATAATTTACAATAGCGGAACAATATATATATATATACAAATCAGTTAAAGATTAATTTAAGTATGTATGTGCTGGTCATATAACAGAAAGTCTGAATACATATAGATATAACATGTATTAACAAATATACAATATTTACATGCTTATAATATAGAGATACACAGAGCACATATCCTAAGCGATATTTGAAGTAGATTTAAGGTAAAGAAGAAGTTTTTTCCTGAAAAAGATTCAAGTTATTTCAAGTTTTTAAAGAAGCTGGCAACGGATTCCAGAATTTGGGGCCTTTAAAGCGTACACTGCTTTTAACTACATTAATATTTGGCTTGAGAGTAATAAGTTTATTGTTAATATGATTGTAAGGGGTATGATAATAAGGTAAGAGGTCAACAAATAAGTAATCAGGGCATTGTTTAAAAAGAATTTAACAATTAAATACACATTGATTAGAGATATGTCGATTACAACGTCCACTCGACACAAACTAGGTACAACCGGGGATTCGAAACACCCCCCACCCCCCAGCTGACTCAATGACAGGCTTTATGATACAGCGTGCACGTGCAAACCGTTCGGTCATCCTCGCCTCACTTAAGTCGAAATGTTTTTATATATTATATTGTTCTTAATTAAGAACGAAAACATATTCCATAGCTTCCACATCTCTTTCTACGTGGTTTACCGTTGTCAGTGGTGCAGGAAGGAGTGTCTGGCAAGGACAGCTATCTAGTCTTTCGGATGGGACGAAAAACCAGTGTACACATTGGTGTGCACGTAAAAGAGCCATTGGCAGTGGGAATTCGGCATAAGAGTAGGTCATTATGCCGCTGTCTGAGCGAAAGCTCCCTCATATCACATTGTATGTTGTAAGACGGTCTTTATTATGGCAGTCGGAGCAGGACAGTGGGACGTTAAACCCTATTTCATTTCATTTGTTGATGATCTAAACAGGTGAGAGAACTATTTAATTGCTTTACTGTCTTAGTAAATACAATTACTGTGCCTATGTTTTCGAAACCCCTCCAACGCGAAAATGTGTTTGGCCGTAACTTTATCTGGAACCGATTTCACAAAACATTTTCTGACTTATGATTTCAATCACTGTTCATGATAACTATTTTGCACACAGTTTCTTATTGATGTATTTGATATTTTATTGAGCTTTATAAAGGGCTATATTTCATTTCGCATAAGACGAACAATTTTGAGTAAATTATTAACGTAAGCCTGAGCATGCTTTGTGATCTCGGCGTGAGGTGTCGAGGCAATATTAAAAAAATAAATCAAATCTTAAACGGTTCGTGTAACATCGTCGGTGTAGAAAAATGTCTGGGTCCGTATTCAAAGGTTTTCTAAAAGTTAAATAAAAATACTTAATTTGTCCACTTAACTGACTGTATTACCTTACATTGGTATTCAAAGGTTGCATTTTACAAATACTTGGCTATGTGAAAATCTTAACTGCACACTTAAATAATGGAATACTCACATTCGCCAAAAATCCCGAATTTTCAATTGATGGGATACCATCCACTGCCAAAAATCACGAATTTCTAACATTGGAAGCACGTTATGTCCCCTTAAAAGCATCACTATACTCTATTACATTCTTAGTTTACTTACTAGGAAAATTTTTTTCGAAATATGAAAATAGTATGAATATAATAATTTAGGATAATTTATGATAGTGATAGTTTGCATAGACTTACCCCCCCCCCCCCAAAAAAAAAGAAAAACAAACCAAAAACCAAAAAACAATTCAGATTACAATAAATAGTGGTAGTATATGATGGATATCGTAAACTTTAATTTTTTAACAATGTATCAAGAATAGAAAAAAACATATTAGCAATACACAATGACCTTTGCCTTATAAGTTAGACTGGATAAATCATTCGGTGTTGTTTATAAATCTAACATTTTAGAAATTCATAGAGATTGTGTAAATACCTACACCGGGAGTGCATTGCCGGTACATTGTGTGTACGAAAGATACATGTTGCATTATAGTTTACCAAAATAAATACTACCCATTACGTATATATGGAACTGAATTGTAAGAAAAATAAGTCATATCTTGCTTCTAGCGGTAGTATAAATAATTTTAGTAAATCTATAAAGCCATTGCCAGCACAAATAGATTCGACTTTAATATATGACAGTCGTGGAAACACGATTAAGCAATATGAACATGATAATTAAATGACCGGAAAAAATATCATTAACTAAATATCGGTGGAAATAGCCGTATACCTATTATGGCACTATAATATCAAAGTTGACGACGAAAAAATAAAAAAAAATAGGCCAGCTAACTTTTAAAATGGCCATGACACTTAAAGTTAAGCGGATATTTCTCACTTAAACTGGCCTTTGAATACCACGTATAGACAAACACTTAAAAGTTGAGGCAGCTTAACTTTAAGGGAAAATTTGATACTTAACAACGCCTTTGAATACCAATTGCCCTTAACTTACAGAAAGTTACGTATATTTAAGTGCAAGCTAGTAGTTAAAGGAGCTAAGTCTTTAACTCAATATCATCCAAAATCTTCAACATAGAAAACACGAATTATTTGTCAATTTAAATCAAAATTGATGATGTGATCCTACCGGGAAAAGGTGGGCTTCTGATATCCAATATTTAAGACAAAATAAATATTTTACCATTGGTACACGAATCGTGTACCATAATGCGCTTCAGCCCCAGTTCTAACAAGAGACTTGAGGAACGAGGCTAAAGACATTGTACCAAATCAAACGGCGCATGTAGACTAGAATAACTAGACGCTAAAAAAAATGCCTTCGGTTGAACTTCTGGTTTATTTTGCCGAACAAAACTGATTTGAAATTAGAGTAAAAACGGAAACAGTTGAATGCAAATCAGTTTATATACATTCATATTACAGTATTATATGCGTTGCGACCCACTTGAGTCAATTTCTAGGTCCCAAATGTTAGCGATTTAGCTCCTTTAAGTGACTATCTTAGATTTAAGATATCCTTTGAATACGGGCCGTAATGTTTATGATTTTTACGAACAACGATTAAACCTTAAACCTATCGTCTTCTTATTTTCACAGATGCTGCCTCTAATGGAACAAACTTCACATTGGTAGCTACAAGCAATGTTGTTGATGCTGGTACATCTGTAACCCTCACCTGCACGGCTGTTGGTAACAGCGAATTAACCTGGAACGGTCCAGAAGGCCAAATTACGATTTTCATGAATCAGTGTTTTAGATCATCGGAAACAGAACCTGCTGACATAACCCGTTTTGTTATAACCTGTGGGTCTGGGCCACAATTCACCACTATTAGTAATCTGACCATCACTAGTTTTGACCCAGGGAGGGATCAAGGTCTGTGGAGGTGTTATGATGGCAGTGGATTAAGCAGCGGCGTAACCGAGGCGTACACATCACTGACTTCCCCAGGTTAGTTATATACCACTAATAATGTACAGTGGACTCTGTCACATCCGACCTCTGATAAATCCGGATCTCTGTGACATCCGACATGATTTTAATGTCCCGATTTATTACCTTATTACTTCAGCCAAAAAATCTCTTGTAAATCCGGACTCCGTATGTTCCAAATTACGACATCGATCAACCATCCCGTCACATAATTTCCATTGTATTTATGCCCATTCGTCAACAATTATATTGGGTTATTCACTTACACAGCAAAATGTATATTAATATACTGTTGATAAAATTACTATATGGACGTTGGGGTTGGGTGGGGCAGTATTACTGACAATTAAACTTCATACTAGTACTAGGGTGGGGTGGGGAGTATTACTTACAAGTATACTTCATGCAAGTATTAATAATACTATAGAGAGGTTCAGATTTTGGTGCGCATCGCAAAAAAAAAACAATTATTGGTTTTGTGGCGACCTACCTTTTAAGTAAACTCGTGAAATATGTATGATGTTTTTCTTACTTCCAGAGGCCACAAATTGTAGACGTATTTAGATGAAAGATACGACATGTTAACAATCAAAATATATTAGAGTTTGGTTTGCATGAGACGGTTACTCCTTGGTGTATGGTCATTGCCTTTTACGCAATATGTGAATAATGTGTTAAAAGTTTTTCTGGATTTTTTTCATCATGCCAGCAATTTGGCCCGATTTACGTAAATCTTAATCTTAAATATCTAAGGATCTGTGGGAAGATGAAATTTGCTTCGCAGCAGACCCCGGAACTTCTGGCGTTATGATCCTAGCATTTCCCGTAAATGTGAACACCTAGAGCCTCTTTCAATGTTGGTCGCATTTATTTGATTTGTAAAATATATGTTATGGATCAATGTACCCGAGCTTGGATTACATAATAATAATATTGATATTTGTATCGCGCACCTATTCAACCAACCATCGAATTCACTAGGAACTAGAAAATGTTCTCACTTCCTAGTGTTAATGATGGTGACTAAATAACCAAGTTTTCACTTTGGATTTACAAAATGATACAGATACATATTGTCGGATATTTTCTGGAAGTGCTTTCCAAACAATTGATGCGCTATATCGAAATGTTCTGGATCCAGATGGTTTCGCTTGTTTGGTACCTAGAGTCCAACAACCTCATTACTGACCTCCAATGTGGATTTCGGTCCCAAAGGAGCACTCTTGATCATCTCGTTCGATTTGAAACCTTCGTCAGGGACGCTTTCATCCAGAAGCATCATTTAGTTGCAATTTTTTTCGATCTGGAGAAAGCATATGATACCACGTGGAAACATGGTATCATGCGTGACCTCCATAACCTCGGACTACGAGGTCGCTTACATATCTTCATTAAAAATTTCCTCGAAGATAGGTCATTTAAGGTACGACTGGGATCAATATTCTCTGACCCATTTCCTCAGGAAATGGGAGTTCCTCAGGGAAGCATATTATCTCCTACACTTTTTGCGATAAAAATTAATACTCCAGGTGCCTTAAACCAGGTACAAATGACGATCTTTATGTTGATGACTTTAAGATGTGCTATGGTTCTACAGACATGCGGATAATCGAATGTTTGAACTCACTTCAACAATGGGCAACCAAAAATGGATTTCGTTTTTCGAACTCCAAGACTGTTTGCATGCATTTCTGCCAGAAACGAGGTTTACATCCAGATCCAGAACTCTTCTTGGATGGCAATCGCCTACCAGTCGTGGATGAAACCAAATTTCTGGGGCTGATATTTGATAAGAAATTATCATTATCCCCCACATTAAAAACCTTAAAAAGAAATGTCTGAAAGCCCTCAACATATTGAGAGTCTTATCAAATACTGACTGGGGAGCAGACCGTAAGGTCTTGCTCAGATTATATCGAGCTTTAATAAGATCAAAACTTGATTACGGGTGTATTGTTTATGGGTCTGCCCGCGAGTCTTATCTCAAAGAGCTCGACACCATACACAACCAAGGACTTAGAATCAGTTTAGGAGCATTTCGTACATCTCCAGTGGACAGTTTATACGCCGAGGCGCATGAGCCCTCACTGCACAACAGGCGTGATAAACTGGCCCTGCAATATGCTACGAAAATAGCATCACTTCCAAATCAAATTTCATTTTACACCATATGTAGACCTCTTCATGAGCATTTATATCTGGTGAAGACTAAAGCCATTCCACCATTCGGTATTCGCATACAACCCCTATTGTCTGAGGCTGGTATCAGCCACGACAGTATTGCGAATACCCCTTTCTTTGAAACACCACGGTATTTCAATCTCGCTTTCAAGAGTTAAGGTCTAAATATGGTGATTATGCCCCAATTTATACAGATGGTTCTAAAGATGGTGATCGGGTAGCTTCGGCTACTGCTGAACTCCAGGCCATCCTTCAGGCTTTGGAATTCATTTAACCCTCTTCATGTATAAAACACATTATATTTACTGATTCTGTCCTCTTTGCAAGCCATAAGCAATAAACATCTTGTACACACCCATTAGTAGCAGATATTTATAATCTGCTAGTATCACACGAGTTTATCGGCAAGGACATAGTCCTTTGTTGGCTACCCAGTCATGTTGATATTAAAGGGAATGATCAAGCAGACTTAGCTGTCAAGTCTGCTTTAGATCTTCCAATATCACCATTTCTGTTACCTTACACCGATTTTAAGTCGTCTATTAACTTTTTTATATATGACCGCTGGCAACGGTCTTGGGATCTTGCAGACACAAACAAACTTCATCACATCAAGTCTCTCTTAGGAGACTGGCCAAGCTCCTATAGTGCGAGCAGGAGAGATGAAGTTGTCTTGTGTCGCTCTCGCAAAGGTCATGCTTTCTTAACTCATATTTTCATTTTGAAGCGAGAGCCTCAACCAGAATGTGTTCACTGTCATGTTCCTTTGACAGTAAAACACATCTTGATTGAGTGCAATCATCTCAAGAATATTAGATCTAAATTTTACCGTTGCCAGCCAGCACGTCAGCTATTTGCTCAACCGGACCTTTATGCTAAATTGTTAGCTTTTTTAAAAGAGACAAACTTTTATTTTAAATTTTAATTGTATATATTTATCATATATTGCGTTTTAAATATTTATATATGTAAAGGAATTGATATCTAGTTTTAATTATATTTTCTGTGATATTTGTTTTTATTTACATATATGAATACACCCCTGTGATATTGTTCTAATTTGTCTCGTTAATTTCATCATGTTTGGCGCAATATGGCCCGGTTGGTGCTGACGTGCCATTAAACAACATTTCTTTCTTTCTTTCAAACTATAGGCAGGTACATCCAATAATAGGTTCGTGTAGCTATAATGGGGAAGTTCTGGGGGAGTCATTTTGCCAACCTTGGATACTTATATCCACATTTCAACGACTACTTCGTTTTATGTAATTATCTGCTTCACTATTTGAATTATTGGTTCTTAATACCCAAGAGGGAATTGTATATAATTATGTTAAATAACTGCCGCAGATCTATACAACCAGTACTGATGTTTCTGTATAAATACTGCCTTACTATAATTGGCATATTTTACATATTCCCCTTTTTTTTAATGCCTATTTTGTGTAATTATCGAATATAACTATATCTTGTTTCTGCCTTACTAGAATTTGCATATTTTACATATTCCCCTCTTTAATGCCTATTTTGTGTAATTATCGGTTATAACTAACTATATTTTGTTTCATCATCTTGGTCGTTACACATTTACTGTCCACAAACAACTTTCGCGTGTTTATGTGCAAATACATCGGGGGTATAATTATGGTGTCAAGCCAACCTAGCCCTTCTTTTTGCGACTAGTATTGGCTTGTTTCTAAGGAATCAAATGTCTACGATACCACCCTAGGTGGATATGGACGTTAAAGCCCAGAAACTAACTAACTAATTTTGGTGTCGCTACTTAATTAGAAATGAAATGTAATGGGGTTTAACGTCCTACTGATCTGCTCCTAAACACGGCTATATATTATGAAGACGGGCATACGCCATACGGGGGGTTGGGATGGCCTAGTGGTCTAGAGTGCCGCGCTTCAACCTCAAACTGGCCGGTCACCTCTGGCTTGCGGCTGTGGTTTCGAGCCCTGGTGTGAGCGTACGTGGAATGGAGATAGGGGCGCCTTCTCAACCTCGTGGGTTTCCTCCGGGCACTCAGGTTTCCTCCCACTGCTAAAGACCCCTACGCGCAAGCGAATTATTGAAATAAAATGAAACCATATGTTAGTCCTAAAATGACCCAGTTTGTGTCGAGTGGACGTTAAACCCCATTTCTCTCTATATACGTCATGTAGTGCGCTATGAGGGAACTTTTGCCCAGGCAGCGGCACTACGTCCTAATTAACGTATCCAGACCATAATCAACTCTCGATGTCATCCCTTGCCTGCGATATTTACTGGATTAGAACCCGGCCTGTTGATGTTGACTAAATCAAAAACTGGATCACAGAGACTATGTTTTTTTATTGTATCGACTATAATGACGATCGAGGCTATGGGTAAATTTCAATCGC
This sequence comes from Patella caerulea, assembly GCA_036850965.1. Classification (NCBI taxonomy): domain Eukaryota; kingdom Metazoa; phylum Mollusca; class Gastropoda; family Patellidae; genus Patella; species Patella caerulea. Next base: position 29,542,087 of record JAZGQO010000015.1, on the reverse strand, counting down.
TAATATCTCAGTTCAGGTGGGATCCATTTAACTGAAATTTGCAGCAAATTCCCTTTACATTATCTTTTTGTAAATTGTATTTATAGTGAGAACTGCAAACTATTTATGTAATCTCCTATAATGTATTTTTCATTGAAGAGATTGCTGTACAAAATATACAGATAACCTCGTCGCCCGGTTTTATAACAGCGACCAACCAACTAACATTGTTAAAAGAAGAGAATGAGAATTTAACATGTACAGCTGAATGTAATGGTACGTGTCAATATACATGGATGAAAGGAGATGAATTAGTAGCATCTACAAGTCAACTTCCCCTGATTAACATCAACTCTACTATGTCAGGACAATATACATGCCACGTGTCTTATAATGGTGCGGAATTAACTAAAACTCTACAAGTAATCGGTAAGTATCACTGCTTGATCCCCCCGTGGGGGTTGGGATGGCCTAGTGGTCTAGAGTGAAGCGCTTCCGCCTCTAGCAGGTCGGTCACCTCTAGATTGCAGCTTTGGTTTTGACCCCTGGTGTGAGCGTATTTGGCTTGGGGCGCCTTCTCAACCCCCTGGGATTACTCCGGTAAACTCCCACAGGTAATACCCCTGCGCGTGCGCTAAGATATGATAAAATGAGACATCTCTGCGATAGCACCTTCGGTGGAAGCGGGCGTTAAACACGAAGAAGAACAACAATAATTGCTTGATCGGCGGTGTATCTATTATCACTCGTCACTTCAGTCAGTTATATAGCGGGATAACTCGTTTTTCCTCTGGCGTTCGTCACTTCCGATTCATGAAACCTTTATTACGCATCTATCGTAGCAATGATCCCTGTGTTAAAATTATATTTGGAATGTGTTTAACCAGTTCCATCACATATGTGATAATGACTGATATCGATATTGTCCTTTAAGAAACTTTAATAACTATATACTTACATTTGTATCATTTTAATTTTAGTTTTTTCAAGAGATTTTATTAAATTTGATCCACCAGGAGATTCAATAACATTATTTGAAAGGCAGTCCATTTCTATAAATTGCTCCACTGAAAAACATTATATGTGCAACCAATTTGGATATATGTGCCAGAACTATTGGGATGTGTTAACTAATGTAGTATTAATTAATCCCAGTAATACTAATGTTTTTGTGATTAACAATGCAACCCTGGCGCATTCTGGAATATATAGATGCATCTATACTGAAGACGAAGACTCATCTAACACTCACTGGATTACTTATAGAACTTTACCAATACAAGTTGTAGTTCCATGTAAGTTATTCTTATTAATCTACTATTTGAGGACTTGCTCGTGATTATTCATTTTAAACTATGATAATACAATATAATATCATATGATATAATATCAAATACGCAAATAATACAATACATGATCATGATATCAAATGTGCAAATCTGTTGATGATAGGCTCGGATTTCGCCGCATCGCCAATCATAGCGAGGAATCCCAATATTGACCTTATAACAATAAAATCAGGATCATTCAGTTGAATGTCAGCACGATTGTAATTGTTCCTGGAACTCTCTATATTATGATTTTCCAATCAGTGCTACGGATATGTCGTATATCGCTAGAAGCCATGGGGTGAATAAACACGTACAACTGCTAAATCTATCGTCTTCTTATTTTCACAGATGCATCGTTTAATGAATCGAACTTCACATTGGTGGCTTCAAAAACTTGTTGCATGACGCTAGTACATCTGTTACCCTCACCTGCACGGCTGTTGGTAACAGCGAATTAAGCTGGCACGGTCCAGAAGGCCAAATTACGATCTTCATGAACATGAATCAATGTTTTAGATTAACTGACGGAGATCCTGCTGACGTAGCTCGTTTTGACAAAACCTGCGAGGCCTGGCCACAATCCTCCACTATTAGTAATCTGACAATCATTAGGATAGGTTCGAATTTGGTGCGCATTGAAAAGGACACTTTTAGATTACAAATCTCGAACTTGTGAAATATGCGCGAAGGCTGTGGTATCCCATGAGGCCACAAATTTCGTTCCTATTTAAATAAAACTTATGGCAATGATTTTGGTTTGCATCAGACCGCTACTTCTTGGGTTATGAATTATGTAAAAAGTTTCTTTATCTTCAAGAGCCTATAACTGTTTGTACGATTAAGATGAAAATTCTGTTAAGTATCTAAATTCTGAAGATCTGTGGAAAGTTGGATTATGGTCTACAGTAGACTGCTACTTCTTGTGTCATGATCCTTGCATTTTACGTCAATTGAGAATTGGAAGAGTTTGTGGAACCTCTAGAACCCCCACGCCAATGTTGGTCCCATTTCGATGAATCGTAGAATATATGTTGTGGACCAATTTGGCCTGCCTTTATCGCAAAATTTGATATTTAGTTGCTAAAAATCGACGATTTTAAAATGAACGCGATTCTTCATTTCCGGTAGCTAGGAAATATTTTAAAAGAAGTATAGTACCCGGGGACTCTTTATGTCAATATCCAATTTATGTACTTATCTGCTACATTATTCGTAAAACCCACGAAGGTTGTTGGAGAGTTTAGATTATGTGTCGCAGTTCTATGTCACCAGGCAGTACCCATGTTTCTGTATCAATACTGTCTTACCGTGAATGGCATATGTTGCACATTCCCCGGACAAAATGAATTAAAAGGAGAACGCTAGATCGGAGACGGTCCTACCCATATTATGACGCCATATATGTGATTGTGGGTTAGGGTAAGGGTTAGACTTAGGCAAGTGTTAGGGTTAGGGCTAGCCCTAATTACATTTCGAGACTTTGGCGAAATCTACAGGTTCTAGCCCTTACCGTAACCCTAACCCACAATCTATAAATGACGTCATGTGCTAAAATGCGTAGGACCGTCTTCGATCTAGCTTCTCCGAATTAAAATGGGGTTTAAAGTTCTTCTGTTCTGCACTTCGGGCTACTCTTATGTCGAATTACAACTGTCAAGGGATCTTTTACGTGTACGCCAATTTGTACACGGTACCTTGGTTTCTCGCTTCATCCGACTAGACAGCTGTCATTGTCAGACCCTCTATGATATGGTGCAAATACATTGAGGGTATAGTTTTGATGTGGCTACTTAATTAGAAACAGTCTACGTATATGGGAACCAGTAGGGCGAATGTCCACGTGTCTAAATGAAATGAAATGGGGTTTAACGTCCTACTCTTCTACATCTAACCTGTACAAGACGGGACGTGTCCAAAGCACTGGGTTACTATATTTGGATTACAAGACTATGTTGGCATTGTCAGATTTTAATCTACCAGGCATATCCTTGTTAGCCTAGTTCTCGTCGTCACTGGTTCTAGCAAACGATTTCAATACATTAACCAGAGCATCGTTTACAGAACTTAAATTACTTGTACGGTATATATAGGCCCTAGAGTATTACACATAGACCAAATAATATAATAGTTTGTGAGTGGCCCGGATGGCAGGTGCGTTCATTAAAGCTGAACTCCGATTATGAAACTACAGAAATGATTAAACAAAAAACTGTAACGCCCAAAACAACGCCATACTTGGTTTCAATTTATAGAACAAGCATGGCGATGGCTTTGGGCAGACAAACAAACAGACAGGTCACGCCCACTTCCCCTGTATACCGTGTCAACCCAAGCGTCCACATCCGGCTAGGTGGTCAACAACCAATTACATCCTGACTGATTAGTATTTTTTTACACTATCAGTACTAAGAAAATATTATTGCTTGACATTTATCATGTCTGATCAGGAACATATTATTTTACTAATTAGACCAAGTAAGTCATCCACGGTGTACTTTTGGTCTAAAATTACTTAAGGCAGTTTTCTGTTATCTTTTGAGCAAAAGTACGTTGTGGTGGACTTATTTCGTCTAATTAGTAAACTAATATATACCTGATAATTGTGTAGCAATAATATTTTTTGTGAACTGATAGTGTAAAAAAAAGTTCAATCAGTTAGGAGGTAATTGGTTGTTGACCACCTAGCCGGATACACACACTTCGCTTGACACGGCATATAGTGTCAATAGGCGTGGCCTGCCTGTGTGTATGTCCGCCCACCGCGATCGCCATCGGTGAATTGATGATGTATTTCGACTGAAACATATTCAAACTAATTAATCCATCACCACTATTTCAAATCCTTAATAAAATGGTTACACGCGCGCTGTTTTATGAAGCCAGTCATTGAGTCAACTGGCGTGGTTCCGAATCCGTGGTTGTACGTGACAAGGCGTAGGGTCGTCTGTCCAGTCTCGTGGGTTTACTCCGGGTCCTCCGGTTTCCTCCCACTGCTAAAGATCCCTACGCGCAAGCTAATTATTGAAATAAAATTAAACCATATGTTAGTCCAGAAATGACCTAGGTTGTGTCAAGAGGACGTTAAAACCCATTCCTCTCTCTCTGAACTACCTAACAACGGGTGCGAATTCACTGAATACACAGGACGATTTAATCGTTATCCGTTTATAATAAATATCGAACAAATAAAAAATTTGGAATTAAGAAATGACAAAGTTAGAATTTTAACGATAGCACATTAACAAATTTAGCATTTTGAATCCAATATTCCGTCTTCGGATTTTTTTTTTCAGCTGCTCCATCGTCAATAGCGATATATCCCAACGTTGACCTAATAACAATAAAATCAGGATCAACTGTAACGTTGAATTGTTCAGCTGAATGTCTGCCCGATTGTAATTATTCCTGGAAGGCTCCAAATGACCCAACAATTATTTCGACTACTGCCACTCTTACTATGTCGCATATCGCTAGAAGCCAAGGAGGTGAATACACATGTACAGCAAACAATTTAGTCGGTAGTTCGTCTGCAATGATATTTCTAGAAGTATGGGGTAAGTTGAACACATGAATTTGATTTTATTGGAAATGGGCTGAATGTTTATAGCTTAAAGTAGCCAAGTCTCCAACTCAATGTCATTAATAATCTTCAACATTGAAAGCACGAATTGTTTGTCAATTTAAATCAACATTGATGTTGTGATCTTACCGGGAAATATGGGCTTCTGGTATCCAATATTTAAAACAAAATAAACATTTAATTTTACCATTGTTATATGAATAGTGTACGATAATGCGTTTCAGTGCCTTTTGTAACAAGGGACTCGAAGAACGAGACTAGACATATTCCACAAGTCATGTCAAATGGTAACGTCATATGCGCAATAACTATTATCGCTGTCGATTTGAATAGCCAGACGCTAGAGCCTTCATTAGGCCAGTTGTAAGCAGAACCTAAAACCTTATTTCATTTCATTTGTTTAAGAGAATGAATTTGAAGACTTCAAATAACGATCCTTCCCCTGGCTCATCTGTAACTTTAACTTGTTCTGTACAGCAGTATACCCTAAATGAAAGTTTACCATATCATGCTATGTGCTGATTTTGAAAGTTATTCAAATTGGTATGGATTTTTGTCTTTCAGAAAATGAATTCGATGAATTAGCTAACTCCAGTCTAGTGACATCAAATACTGATCCTTCTCCTGGTTCATCTGTAACTTTAACTTGTTCTGTACAGCGAAGTGCTGGTGGTGGTTTCGCACAAAATGAAGTAGATTGGTATGGTCCGCATGGTTTGGTTGCTGTTTTTATAACTTGTTTTCGATTAAGTGCCCTTGATGGACCAAACGTAACAGATTATACAATAGATTGTGTTTATGGTAGCACTACAGGTGATGGGTGGACAACCAGTACATTAACTATCAATAATTATATACCAGAAAGAGATGCAGGGAATTGGAGCTGTTTAGACGACACAAGAGGTCCATCATTAAAGGTTATTTCACAAGGTAAATACACTTAAAATGAAATCCTACTGACATTGTAATTGTAGATAAAATGAATTCCTACTGACATTGTAATTGTAGATAAAATGAAATGTGGTTTAACGTCCTACTGACCTAGGTTGTGTCAAGTGGACGTTAAGCCCCATTCCTCTGTCTCTGACTGTCTGTCTGTCCCCCTCTCTCTCTCTCTCACTCTCTCTCTCTCTCTCTCCCTCCCTCTCTCTGAAAACACTGTTTACGCGAGGGAGCGCCCTTGCTATAAAAAATCTAATAAAATAGGTCTTTTTTATGTCCTGTTGTTTAGCTGATGAACTACCTAACAACGGGTGCGAATTCACTGAATACACAGGACGATTTAATCGTTATCTATTTATAATAAATATCGAACAAATAAAAAAATTTGGAATTAAGAAATGACAAAGTTAGAATTTTAACGATACCACTTTAACAAATTAAGCATTTTGAATCCAATATTCCGTCTTCGGATTTTTTTTTCAGCTGCTCCATCGTCAATAGCGATATATCCCAACGTTGACCTTATAACAATAAAATCAGGATCAACTGTAACGTTGAATTGTTCAGCTGAATGTCTGCCCGATTGTACTTATTCCTGGAAGGCTCCAAATGACCCAACAATTATTTCGACTACTGCCACTCTTACTATGTCGCATATCGCTAGAAGCCAAGGAGGTAAATACACATGTACAGCAAACAATTTAGTCGGTAGTTCGTCTGCAATGATATTTCTAGAAGTATGGGGTAAGTTGAACACATGAATTTGATTTTATTGGAAATGGGCTGAATGTTTATAGCTTAAAGTAGCCAAGTCTCCAACTCAATGTCATTAATAATCTTCAACATTGAAAGCACGAATTGTTTGTCAATTTAAATCAACATTGATGTTGTGATCTTACCGGGAAATATGGGCTTCTGGTATCCAATATTTAAAACAAAATAAACATTTAATTTTACCATTGTTATATGAATAGTGTACGATAATGCGTTTCAGTGCCTTTTGTAACAAGGGACTCGAAGAACGAGACTAGACATATTCCACAAGTCATGTCAAATGGTAACGTCATATGCGCAATAACTATTATCGCTGTCGATTTGAATAGCCAAACGCTAGAGCCTTCATTAGCCCAGTTGTGAGCAGAACCTAAAACCTTATTTCATTTCATTTGTTTTAGAGAATGAATTTGAAGACATCAAATAACGATCCTTCCCCTGGCTCATCTGTAACTTTAACTTGTTCTGTACAACAATATACCACAAATGAAAGTTTACCATATCATGCTATGTGCTGATTTTGAAAGTTATTCAAATTGGTATGGATTTTTGTCTTTCAGAAAATGAATTCGATGAATTAGCTAACTCCAGTCTAGTGACTTCAAATACTGATCTTTCTCCTGGTTCATCTGTAACTTTAACTTGTTCTGTACAGCGAAGTGCTGGTGGTGGTTTCGCACAAGATGAAGTAGATTGGTATGGTCCGCATGGTTTGGTTGCTGTTTTTATAACTTGTGTTCGATTAAGTGCCCTTGATGGACAAAACGTAACAGATTATACAATAGATTGTGTTTATGGTAGCACTACAGGTGATGGGTGGACAACCAGTACATTAACTATCAATAATTATATACCAGAAAGAGATGCAGGGAATTGGAGCTGTTTAGACGACACAAGAGGTCCATCATTAAAGGTTATTTCACAAGGTAAATACACTTAACAGGAATTCCTACTGACATTGTAATTGTAGATAAAATGAAATCCTACCGACATTGTAATTGTAGATAAAATGAAATGTGGTTGAACGTCCTACTGACCTAGGTTGTGTCAAGTGGACGTTAAGCCCCCCCCCCCTCTCTCTCTCTCTCTCTCTCTCTCTCTCTCTCTCTCTCTGAAAACACTGTTTACGCGAGGGAGCGCCCTTGCTCTAAAAACTCTAATAAAATAGGTCTTTTTTATGTCCTGTGGTTAATCTGATGAACTGTTTACGCGAGGGAGCGCCCTTGCTCTAAAAACTCTAATAAAATAGGTCTTTTTATGTCCTGTGGTTTAGCTGATGAACTACCTAACAACGGGTGCGAATTCACTGAATACACAGGACGATTTAATCGCTATCCGTCAATTATAAATATCGAACAAATAGAATTTTTGGATTATTAAGAATTGTAGCACAAATTAGAAATTTCCTCGATTCTGATTGGTCGAAAAGTGTGGTCGAATGGACAATACCCCCCCCCCCCCCCTGAATTATCAAGGCGAATTACTGCGTATAAATATTCCAGTGTACTTTTTTTCATTTTTGTGCTCAATGATCTTCCTCAACTCAAATCTTTATTGGCAAATATCTTCAAGAAATTCTGCACATATGACTATCACACCATTTTCAAACATCATATTTTATGAAAACACATTTCTGAAATACATAAAACAGAAGAAAATCAGTCCATATATTATTTAAAACCGTTTTCAGGTATCTGAATATATTCGTAACTAGGCTGTCACAGTATGGACAAATTTATTTTCTTTTTTGGTAGGTAATAGCTTCACTCACCAATCAATTTTTACTTAATCAGGTGGATTTTTCTATTAAATCACGGTTTGACCAAAGTCTGGCTAACATGATCTACCTAATAATGAGTCATTAGTCACAAGAAACCGTTTAAAAATACAATGAGGAGTCGAAAATAGCAGCTGAATATCTAAACATGCCAAAATTGACATTTGTTGACAACACGTCAGAATGGTATACATAGCAACCCCTTGAAATCTTAGGCTAGCCACCACTGTCATAGTTTTATACGGTATTTTTTTTTTTTTTTTTAAACAATATTTATTCAAGTAACTGAAAGGATTGGGGAACAGGACAAGGCCTATATCACCCCTCTCCAAATACGGTATTTTTGAGGATGTAAGTACGAAATGCAATTGTTTGAACACGAACAAGCTGCTGGGTTGTGATACAAGTCTGCAAATAAAATAATAAAGACTGAAAACTTACATGAAAATCACGAAGCGAAGAAACCTTTGTTCCCAAGAGTTACCCCTCTTTTAGTCTCGGATAGCAGGCCGGAATTATTTCTATCACGCTAACACCCGTCTCGTAAAATGCCAAAGTAAGACTTATTTCCCGTTCTTTTAAAAAAATCTTCAAACGTTAAAAACATTTTATATCGATATTCCAATAACAATTTCTTTCATAATTCATTTACTAGACACTCGAGAATCCAGAATTTTAAATTTGAAAGAAAGCCAGGACGGCCTAAATCTGTGTTGAGAATATTTTGAAAAATGAACGCAAGCAAATGGGCAAATAACGGCTTTTTGAAATAGGTGTAAAAATGTTTCCTAAATAGTTCCTAAGAAAATTACTAAATATTTGAGCTACAATATCGATAAACACGTTCCTGTTACGTATTTATCGGGGGTTTATTGTCCATTTAACAATGCTTGAATTATCCATTAGAACGACTCGACGCTATCGCGTCTCGTGTTCTAATGATTCAAGCATGGTTAAATGGACAATAAACCCCTTCTAAATACGTAACAGGAAGTGTTTATCTCCCAAATGACAAAGTTAGAATTTTAACGATAGCACATTAACAAATTTAGTATTTTTTTTTCAGCTGCTCCATCGTCAATAGCGATATATCCCAACGTTGACCTTATAACAATAAAATCAGGATCAACTGTAATGTTGAATTGTTCAGCTGAATGTCTGCCCGATTGTAATTATTCCTGGAAGGCTCCAAATGACCCAACAATTATTTCGACTACTGCTACTCTTACTATGTCGCATATCGCTAGAAGCCAAGGAGGTGAATACACATGTACAGCAAACAATTTAGTCGGTAGTTCGTCTGCAATGATATTTCTAGAAGTATGGGGTAAGTTGAACACATGAGTTTGATTTTATTGGAAATGGGCTGAATGTTTATAGCTTAAAGTAGCCAAGTCCCCAACTCAATGTCATTAATAATCTTCAACATTGAAAGCACGAATTGTTTGTCAATTTAAACAACATTGATGTTGTGATCTTACCGGGAAATATGGGCTTCTAATATCCAATATTTAAGACGAATTAAACATTTAATTTTACCATTGTTATAAAAATAGTGTACGATAATGCGTTTCAGTGCCTTTTGTAACAAGGGACTCGCAGAACGAGACTAGACATATTCCACAAATCATGTCAAATGATAACGTCATATTTGTATCTGGAGAGCATGCGCAATAACTATTATCGCTGTCGATTTGAATAGCCAGACGCTAGCGCCTTCATTAGTCCAGTTGTAAGCAGAACATAAAACCTTATTTCATTTCATTTGTTTTAGAGAATGAATTTGAAGACATCAAATAAACATTTGATTTTACCATTGTTATACGAATAGTGTACTATAATGCGTTTCAGTGCCTTTTGCAACAAGGGACTCGAAGAACGAGACTAGACATATTCCACAAGTCATGTCAAATGGTAACGTCATATGCGCAATAACTATTATCGCTGTCGATTTGAATAGCCAGACGCTAGCGCCTTCATTAGTCCAGTTGTAAGCAGAACATAAAACCTTATTTCATTTCATTTGTTTTAGAGAATGAATTTGAAGACATCAAATAAACATTTGATTTTACCATTGTTATACGAATAGTGTACTATAATGCGTTTCAGTGCCTTTTGTAACAAGGGACTCGAAGAACGAGACTAGACATATTCCACAAGTCATGTCAAATGGTAACGTCATATGCGCAATAACTATTATCGCTGTCGATTTGAATAGCCAAACGCTAGAGCCTTCATTAGCCCAGTTGTGAGCAGAACCTAAAACCCTATTTCATTTCATTTGTTTTAGAGAATGAATTTGAAGACTTCAAATAACGATCCTTCCCCTGGCTCATCTGTAACTTTAACTTGTTCTGTACAACAATACACCACATATGAAAGTTTACCATATCATGCTATGTGCTGATTTTGAAAGCTATTCAAATTGGTATGGATTTTTGTCTTTCAGAAAATGAATTCGATGAATTAGCTAACTCCAGTCTAGTGACTTCAAATACTAATCCTTCCTCTGGTTCATCTGTAACTTTAACTTGTTCTGTACAGCGAAGTGTTGGTGGTGGTTTCGCACAAGATGAAGTAGATTGGTATGGTCCGCATGGTTTGGTTGCTGTTTTTATAACTTGTGTTCGATTAAGTGCCCTTGATGGACAAAACGTAACAGATTATACAATAGATTGTGTTTATGGTAGCACTACAGGTGGTGGGTGGACAACCAGTACATTAACTATCAATAATTATATACCAGAAAGAGATGCAGGGAATTGGAGCTGTTTAGACGACACAAGAGGTCCATCATTAAAGGTTATTTCACAAGGTAAATACACTTAACAGGAATTCCTACCGACATTGTAATTGTAGATAAAATGAAATCCTACTGACATTGTAATTGTAGATAAAATGAAATGTGGTTTAACGTCCTACTGACCTAGGTTGTGCCAAGTGGACGTTAAGCCCCCTTCTCTCTCCCTCTCTCTCTCTCTCTCTCTCTCTCTCTCTCTCTCTCTCTGAAAACACTGTTTACGCGAGGGAGCGCCCTTGCTCTAAAAACTCTAATAAAATAGGTCTTTTTTATGTCCTGTGGTTTAGCTGATGAACTACCTAACAACGGGTGCGAATTCACTGAATACACAGGACGATTTAATCGCTATCCGTCAATTATAAATATCGAACAAATAGAATTTTTGGATTATTAAGAATTGTAGCACAAATTAGAAATTTCCTCGATTCTGATTGGTCGAAAAGTGTGGTCAAATGGACAATCCCCCCCCCCTTGAATTATCAAGGCGAATTACTGCGTATAAATATTCCAGTGTACTTTTTTTCATTTTTGTGCTCAATGATCTTCCTCAACTCAAATCTTTATTGGCAAATATCTTCAAGAAATTCTGCACATATGACTATCACACCATTTTCAAACATCATATTTTATGAAAACACATTTCTGAAATACATAAAACAGAAGAAAATCAGTCCATATATTATTTAAAACCGTTTTCAGGTATCTGAATATATTCGTAACTAGGCTGTCACAGTATGGACAAATTTATTTTCTTTTTTGGTAGGTTATAGCTTCACTCACCAATCAATTTTTACTTAATCAGGTGGATTTTTCTATTAAATCACGGTTTGACCAAAGTCTGGCTAACATGATCTACCTAATAATGAGTCATTAGTCACAAGAAACCGTTTAAAAATACAACGAGGAGTCGAAAATAGCAGCTGAATATCTAAACATGCCAAAATTGACATTTGTTGACAACACGTCAGAATAGTATACATAGCAACCCCTTGAAATCTTAGGCTAGCCACCACTGTCATAGTTTTATACGGTATTTTTGAGGATGTAAGTACGAAATGCAATTGTTTGAACACGAACAAGCTGCTGGGTTGTGATACAAGTCTGCAAATAAAATAATAAAGACTGAAAACTTACATGAAAATCACGAAGCGAAGAAACCTTTGTTCCCAAGAGTTACCCCTCTTTTAGTCTCGGATAGCAGGCCGGAATTATTTCTATCACGCTAACACCCGTCTCTTAAAATGCCACAGTAAGACTAATTTCCCGTTCTTTTAAAAAAATCTTCAAACGTTAAAAACATTTTATATCGATATCCGAATAACAATTTCTTTCATAATTCATTTACTAGACACTCGAGAATCCAGAATTTTAAATTTGAAAGAAAGCCAGGACGGCCTAAATCTGTGTTGAGAATATTTTGAAAAATGAACGCAAGCAAATGGGCAAATAACGGCTTTTTGAAATAGGTGTAAAAATGTTTCCTAAATAGTTCCTAAGAAAATTACTAAATATTTGAGCTACAATATCGATAAACACGTTCCTGTTACGTATTTATCGGGGGTTTATTGTCCATTTAACTATGCTTGAATTATCCATTAGAACGACTCGACGCTATCGCGTCTCGTGTTCTAATGATTCAAGCATGGTTAAATGGACAATAAACCGCTTCTAAATACGTAACAGGAAGTGTTTATCTCCCAAATGACAAAGTTAGAATTTTAACGATAGCACATTAACAAATTTAGTATTTTTTTTCAGCTGCTCCATCGTCAATAGCGATATATCCCAACGTTGACCTTATAACAATAAAATCAGGATCAACTGTAATGTTGAATTGTTCAGCTGAATGTCTGCCCGATTGTAATTATTCCTGGAAGGCTCAAAATGACCCAACAATTTTTTCGACTACTGCCACTCTTACTATGTCGCATATCGCTAGAAGCCAAGGAGGTGAATACACATGTACAGCAAACAATTTAGTCGGTAGTTCGTCTGCAATGATATTTCTAGAAGTATGGGGTAAGTTGAACAATCGAATTTGATTTTATTGGAAAGAGGCTGAATGTTTATAGCTTAAAGTAGCCAAGTCTCCAACTCAATGTCATTAATAATCTTCAACATTGAAAGCACGAATTGTTTGTCAATTTAAATCAACATTGATGTTGTGATCTTACCGGGAAATATGGGCTTCTGTTATCCAATATTTAAAACAAAATAAACATTTAATTTTACCATTGTTATATGAATAGTGTACGATAATGCGTTTCAGTGCCTTTTGTAACAAGGGACTCGAAGAACGAGACTAGACATATTCCACAAGTCATGTCAAATGGTAACGTCATATGCGCAATAACTATTATCGCTGTCGATTTGAATAGCCAAACGCTAGAGCCTTCATTAGCCCAGTTGTGAGCAGAACCTAAAACCTTATTTCATTTCATTTGTTTTAGAGAATGAATTTGAAGACATCAAATAACGATCCTTCCCCTGGGTCATCTGTAACTTTAACTTGTTCTGTACAACAATATACCACAAATGAAAGTTTACCATATCATGCTATGTGCTGATTTTGAAAGTTATTCAAATTGGTATGGATTTTTGTCTTTCAGAAAATGAATTCGATGAATTAGCTAACTCCAGTCTAGTGACTTCAAATACTGATCTTTCTCCTGGTTCATCTGTAACTTTAACTTGTTCTGTACAGCGAAGTGCTGGTGGTGGTTTCGCACAAGATGAAGTAGATTGGTATGGTCCGCATGGTTTGGTTGCTGTTTTTATAACTTGTGTTCGATTACGTGCCCTTGATGGACAAAACGTAACAGATTATACAATAGATTGTGTTTATGGTAGCACTACAGGTGATGGGTGGACAACCAGTACATTAACTATCAATAATTATATACCAGAAAGAGATGCAGGGAATTGGAGCTGTTTAGACGACACAAGAGGTCCATCATTAAAGGTTATTTCACAAGGTAAATACACTTAACAGGAATTCCTACTGACATTGTAATTGTAGATAAAATGAAATCCTACTGACATTGTAATTGTAGATAAAATGAAATGTGGTTTAACGTCCTTCTGACCTAGGTTGTGCCAAGTGGACGTTAAGCCCCTCTCTCTCTCTCTCTCTCTCTGAAAACACTGTTTACGCGAGGGAGCGCCCTTGCTCTAAAAACTCTAATAAAATAGGTCTTTTTTATGTCCTGTGATTAATCTGATGAACTACCTAACAACGGGTGCGAATTCACTGAATACACAGGACGATTTAATCGCTATCCGTCAATTATAAATATCGAACAAATAGAATTTTTGGATTATTAAGAATTGTAGCACAAATTAGAAATTTCCTCGATTCTGATTGGTCGAAAAGTGTGGTCGAATGGACAATAACCCCCCCCCCCCTGAATTATCAAGGCGAATTACTGCGTATAAATATTCCAGTGTACTTTTTTTCATTTTTGTGCTCAATGATCTTCCTCAACTCAAATCTTTATTGGCAAATATCTTCAAGAAATTCTGCACATATGACTATCACACCATTTTCAAACATCATATTTTATGAAAACACATTTCTGAAATACATAAAACAGAAGAAAATCAGTCCATATATTATTTAAAACCGTTTTCAGGTATCTAAATATATTCGTAACTAGGCTGTCACAGTATGGACAAATTTATTTTCTTTTTTGGTAGGTTATAGCTTCACTCACCAATCAATTTTTACTTAATCAGGTGGATTTTTCTATTAAATCACGGTTTGACCAAAGGTTGGCTAACATGATCTACCTAATAATGAGTCATTAGTCACAAGAAACCGTTTAAAAATACAATGAGGAGTCGAAAATAGCAGCTGAATATCTAAACATGCCAAAATTGACATTTGTTGACAACACGTCAGAATAGTATACATAGCAACCCCTTGAAATCTTAGGCTAGCCACCACTGTCATAGTTTTATACGGTATTTTTGAGGATGTAAGTACGAAATGCAATTGTTTGAACACAAACAAGCTGCTGGGTTGTGATACAAGTCTGCAAATAAAATAATAAAGACTGAAAACTTACATGAAAATCACGAAGCGAAGAAACCTTTGTTCCCAAGAGTTACCCCTCTTTTAGTCTCGGATAGCAGGCCGGAATTATTTCTATCACGCTAACACCCGTCTCTTAAAATGCCACACTAAGACTAATTTCCCGTTCTTTTAAAAAAATCTTCAAACGTTAAAAACATTTTATATCGATATCCGAATAACAATTTCTTTCATAATTCATTTACTAGACACTCGAGAATCCAGAATTTTAAATTTGAAAGAAAGCCAGGACGGCCTAAATCTGTGTTGAGAATATTTTGAAAAATGAACGCAAGCAAATGGGTAAATAACGGCTTTTTGAAATAGGTGTAAAAATGTTTCCTAAATAGTTCCTAAGAAAATTACTAAATATTTGAGCTACAATATCGATAAACACGTTCCTGTTACGTATTTATCGGGGGTTTATTGTCCATTTAACTATGCTTGAATTATCCATTAGAACGACTCGACGCTATCGCGTCTCGTGTTCTAATGATTCAAGCATGGTTAAATGGACAATAAACCCCTTCTAAATACGTAACAGGAAGTGTTTATCTCCCAAATGACAAAGTTCGAATTTTAACGATAGCACATTAACAAATTTAGTATATTTTTCAGCTGCTCCATCGTCAATAGCGATATATCCCAACGTTGACCTTATAACAATAAAATCAGGATCAACTGTAACGTTGAATTGTTCAGCTGAATGTCTGCCCGATTGTAATTATTCCTGGAAGGCTCCAAATGACCCAACAATTATTTCGACTACTGCCACTCTTACTATGTCGCATATCGCTAGAAGCCAAGGAGGTGAATACACATGTACAGCAAACAATTTAGTCGGTAGTTCGTCTGCAATGTTATTTCTAGAAGTATGGGGTAAGTTGAACAAATGAATTTGATTTTATTGGAAAGAGGCTGAATGTTTATAGCTTAAAGTAGCCAAGTCTCCAACTCAATGTCATTAATAATCTTCAACATTGAAAGCACGAATTGTTTGTCAATTTAAATCAACATTGATGTTGTGATCTTACCGGGAAATATGGGCTTCTAATATCCAATATTTAAGACAAATTAAACATTTAATTTTACCATTGTTATAAAAATAGTGTACGATAATGCGTTTCAGTGCCTTTTGTAACAAGGGACTCGCAGAACGAAACTAGACATATTCCACAAATCATGTCAAATGATAACGTCATATTTGTATCTGGAGAGCATGCGCAATAACTATTATCCCTGTCGATTTGAATAGCCAGACGCTAGCGCCTTCATTAGGCCAGTTGTAAGCAGAACCTAAAACCTTATTTCATTTCATTTGTTTTAGAGAATGAATTTGAAGACTTCAAATAACGATCCTTCCCCTGGCTCATCTGTAACTTTAACTTGTTCTGTACAGCAGTATACCACAAATGAAAGTTTACCATATCATGCTATGTGCTGATTTTGAAAGTTATTCAAATTGGTATGGATTTTTGTCTTTCAGAAAATGAATTCGATGAATTAGCTAACTTCAGTCTAGTGACTTCAAATACTGATCCTTCTCCTGGTTCATCTGTAACTTTAACTTGTTCTGTACAGCAAAGTGCTGGTGGTGGTTTCGCACAAGATGAAGTAGATTGGTATGGGCCGCATGGTTTGGTTGCTGTTTTTATAACTTGTGTTCGATTAAGTGCCCTTGATGGACCAAACGTAACAGATTATACAATAGATTGTGTTTATGGTAGCACTACAGGTGATGGGTGGACAACCAGTACATTAACTATCAATAATTATATACCAGAAAGAGATGCAGGGAATTGGAGCTGTTTAGACGACACAAGAGGTCCATCATTAAAGGTTATTTCACAAGGTAAATACACTTAACAGGAATTCCTACAGACATTGTTATTATAGATAAAGAGAAATTTGGTTTAACGTCCTACTGTTTTGCTCCTAAACTAGTCCAATGGCGACGGGCATACTTCATACACTGTGACATAGTGAAATTTTGCCCGTGCAGCCGCGCTACGACCTACTCTTGTATCGAATTCCATCTGCCAAGGAATCTGTTACGTGCACGTCAATTTGCACACGAGACGTCGGCTTTCGGTCCCACCCAAATGAGTAGAAAGCTTTCTTTGTCAGGCCCTCCGTCCTACATCGCTGACAAGGGAAACCACGCCGGAAAATATGGATGAACTTTCGCGGCCAGGTTAGAGAGCCAGCGTCTTACCAACTTATAAGCTAATTATTCAACAAACTATGCCCAGTAAAGTACCATTAGAGTGGTCTTTTAGAGGTATTTAGTAACTGGATAGACAATAAACTGTAACACATACTTATGGAAGAACAATTACTGATTTATTTAAGCGACGTTTTCAAGCAAGTATAGTAACAAATGTGTCGGGCAATTATATAGAGACAAGCAATAATAACAAAAAAATAGAAACCATGCATAGCAACAAGAAGATTAAAGGAATGAAAACAAAATGATCAACGTATTTCTTGTCCATATACCCCCCCCCCACACACACACACACACTTGTGGGCCAAACAACTTAAACCAAATGTTATAAAGCCAATGCAATTGCGTTGTTTAGACATGTTCAGGGCTTTTGCAGGTCTAACAGTAACTAATACAAACCATTAATTTCTGCAGAAGTTCACAAAAGTGTTGTCTCATAATAATACAGCTTATGGATATACAACTCATGACTTTATGCTATGCAACGTTTCGTTCTCTTATCTTTACCAAATAATGATCAAAATGCTTACAAACATTTCATCCAACATCAAGGCCCGGGACTGTACAGCGCATCAAGGCCCGGGACTGTACAGCGCATCAAGGCCGGGACTGTACAGCGCGTCAAGGCCCAGGACTGTACAGCGCATCAAGGCCCAGGACTGTACAGCGCATCAAGGCCCGGGACTGTACAGCGCACCAAGGCTCGGACTGTACAGCGCATCAAGGCCCAGGACTGTACAGCGCATCAATGCCCGGGACTGTACAGCGCAGTGGACGCTTACGGCTGGCCCCTGGATCCATTCACTTGATTTGATATTTTCCGCAGGTTAATCTTATAGGTTTTTGTTTTTCGTGTAGTGCGGTGCTCCTGCACTAACTATTAATTAACAATTAACGTTTACACTAATCCGAACAATTGATTTCTTGGTGCTTTGGTACTATGTCACCGAATTCTATCTTAATTACAGACTCATCTTCAGGATTATTTTATCTGTACCGATGCGTACTCGTTAGCTTGATCTAATCTGTAACCATGTTTGATCATTTCGTGATAAAGAGTATCGATACGATGTACGAAATGAAGTCAGGAGTAGAGAATCTAATAGGTAATGTGGGTGCTGTAGTACTGCAGTATTTATCACTTGGTTTCGCGTACCACTCTAATGGCAATTGGGTCCATGTTAATGTGGACGGGTATATACGCTACATCCACGCTATCAACAAATCCCTAAATGAACTTTAAGGTTATTTTAACATTAATTGTTTTTGTTTTTTTCTCCATTTTAGCTGGCCCATCTTCAATTATTATATCCCCATCAACAGACCCAGTGTCAGTCCAAAAAAGTGGGAATGTCAGTATTACCTGTTCTGCCGATTGTCAACCAGGTTGTAATTACACCTGGACATTTAATGGTGAAATAGTTTCAACCGATCCTACTTACAACATAAATAATGCTCCAGTGGGTCACAGTGGCGTCTATTCCTGTTTAGCTAGCAATGCATTAGGACAAATGTCACAATCGACTGTTGTGCTTGTACAAAGTGAGTAACTTCTATTATTGGTATCAAAAGAATTGGATAAATTCTTCTACAATAAACATACAAAAAAAGATATTTTTTTTTAAATCCCCACAAAGACGAATAATGTACGAAAAAAGATATTTTCTTTTATGGTTACATTAAACACAGATGAGTAAAGGATCCAGAAACAGAGCAGTAAAATCTACTTAGTTGCTGAACCATTTGGTAATTGCGAGGTTTCAAAGTTACGTCAATATATCAGCTTGCAAGTTGGCGTTTTTAGCAAGTTGTATGACCCGGAGAAATCCCACTTGATGACCTGATGATCTAATGTGCACGCGTTGACACATTCACATCCTCCCCCACCTCTAATGGTAACGAGGGAGAGGGGTTGGTAAGGCACTGTACACGACGGGATCTCATATACTGTCGCTACAGGTCCGGACTGTACAGCGCAGTGGACGCTTACGGCAAGCCCCCGGGTCCATTAACTCTTTTTGAATTGTTTGTTTATTTGTGGTTTCTGAGTATGTTGTCTTGTCCGTATATTTGTTCTTGTGTAAATTATGTGTGGTGCAGCCCCCCCCCCCCCCTGTAATACTATAATAATATTATTTGTTCACAATTTTAATTAAAGATAACTACTATGATTACTCTACTGTGGCCTTTGTCCTTGTCACATCCAAATATGAAGTTGCTCCTGGTTCATCTGTATCACTAAGATGTTATGTTGGTGGAGATGACGAAGTTCATTGGAGAGGTCCACGTGGCACTGTTGCAATGTTCATGCCGCAGTGTTTCAGACTATCTGAAGTTGATGCTGCTGATATATCGCACCTGAGCATATCGTGTTATAGCCTGACTATCAATGCTTTTGACCCGGCTAGAGATGCGGGTACTTGGAGTTGCAGTGGCATGAGAGGGAGTAGTAATTCTGTCACACTTTCATCACCAGGTAATGTTTCGTCATCTTGATTTTGTATTTTTGTCTTGTTAATGGTTAACAACACAGAGATTGAGACACTTGACACAACCTATGCCATTTCGGGACTAACATATGGTTCAAGTTTAGTTCAATAATTTCCTTGTGCGCATGGGTATTTAATAGTGGAAGGAAACCGAAGAACTCGGAGAAAACCCATGTCCCGCACAACTGGGGAATCGAAAGCTCGCAACTTGACTCAATGACAAACATTCTGATCCAAACTGCGCGCGTTAGCCATTCGCCCCCCCCCCCCTTTTGGGAACCAATCTCAGCTCGGAATGAACAAACAGTGAGATGAAACGATGGTTTAAATTAAATTCTTGTTGCAGAGAAGTCATTAAATACTTTGTACGCGCTGTATAAAATGAAGCGGATTATTTAAAAAAGACATATCTTTATTTTAGATTGTGTGTAACAATGCAATTGATTGCCTTCTATGGGTTTGATTATTTACATACATGAAGTTAGTTCACGGTGCGTTTTTTTTTTTTTTTTTTAAAATAGCCCGCGATGCTTTTTTTTGCAAAGATAGTCCGCGATGCTTGGTTTGCAGAAGTTAATCCGCGATGCTTGATTTACAGAAGTTAGCCCGCAATGCTTGGTTTACAAAAGATAGTCCGCAATGCTTGGTTTTCAGAAGTTAGTCTGCGATGCTTGGTTTGCAGAAGTTAGTCCGCGATGCTTGGTTTGCAGAAGTTAGTCCGCGATGTTTGGTTTTCACTGTATTTACCCAATCTAATTGAAATTCAGATCTATATTTCGTTTCGGTTTTTATAATTTCAATGGCCTACGCTACATGTAGATCTAACAAGTTAGAGCGGGAGGTTACGTTCAGCCAGGTCAGATGTCAATCATGTGACATTTGACCCTATAACCTCAGTCATTCGATTAACCAATCAGAATCGTTGTTACTTTGTTTTGATTTCTATCGCTGATAATGCCTACCCACAATTCTGCGCAAACAAGGTCAAACCCTCCATTCGACAGACAATTTGATTGGCTGACCCCTCATTTCAAGCCGAACACAAGTTAAATAACAAGTCTTTCAGAACCTAATGTAGTAAAGACAAGTAAAACAAAATTTTGAACTATAAAAACGAAACGAAATAGGACCTGTGTTTTAATCAGATTGTGTACAGTATTTACCTAGACTATGTTAATTTTGGGTTTTGATTCAGACTACCCCAACTAATACCTTCATATATTGACTGAGTTGATGCTGCCATATCATTAAAGATACTGAAATTTATTATTTTTTTAACATTGACTTATAAATTGTCTGTTTTACAGCGAATGCCCCAAGAAACATTAAAATAGAGACATCAACACCTGGTCTTATTACCAGAACTAATGATATGACAGTATTGGAAGAAGAGAGTGAGACTTTAACATGTACAGCTGATTGTAATGGTACTTGTCAGTATACATGGATGAAAGGAAATGAATTAATAACATCTAGAAGTCAACTTCCTCTGATTAACATCAACTCTACTATGGATGGAATTTATACATGTATTGTCAGCAATAATGGCTACAATATTACAAGACAAATACGCGTTCGTGGTGAGTAATAAGTTAATAATGACCTTTCGCATCGGTACGAAAACGAACACCAAAACGAACATGTTCTTATACGTTTTCGATTTCGTATCCTATTACTCGTGTTTTCGCACGCAGTCAGACGTACGGTAATAGTTAGAGGGCGTTAATTTCAACCCCATGTACTTCTCTGTCCAGACAGAGTTTACAATCGATATTTTGGCGATGTACAACAATTCAAGCAGAATATTGCATTTGAGCACATTCTACAAACTCTACACAATCAACAATACACTCAAATTGTGTAAAATTCAATGTATGAGACAAAAATACATTTTCTTTTGCATACCTACGCTTACCCGGAGGTCTCGTGATCGATCCATGCGTTGACTGGGAAAGTAGATCGGGAATTTTCTTGCGTGGTTCCTCCTTGTCAGTGGTAGAGGACGGAGGGTCTGGCAAGTCGTTTGTATAGGACGGAAAACCGAGGTCCCGTGTACACATTGGCGTGGACGTAAATGATCCTTGGCAATTATAATCGTGCCATGATTTTATTATTTTGTATGTTGCAGTTAGAGATGCCAATTTTATTTATTTTGGACAAAGCAAGACCATAACTGTACAAGAGGGAGCTAATATTTCCATTTTATGTTATTCAAATGGTGACAACTGCGATTACCTCTCCTTCGTGTGTGGAAATAGCTATAGTTACCATTCAGGGTATTATTCGTCGACTGGTGATAATGAAATGATAATCGTCAATATAACCAAGGAACTTGCTGGTGAATATACTTGCACGCATTACGAAGATGAAGAACAATCTAATACCCACTGGTCAACATATAAAACAGTTAACATCGTGGTTGAATGTAAGTGTTACAGCGTGCCCATGGCAATGCTCAACATTTCTTATCTTTAAAAATAAAATGAAATATATTTTAACTTGCGGACAAAGGCCATGCAAATTAGTCAAGATAGCGTTTTGGATAGTATTTCTAAAACTTTGAGAGAAACATAATTATTGTAATTATGCAGAACAATGATATTATATTGTGAATTATTTTCTTCTCCTTTCGAAAGATTTCATCGACTGTTGAGATGCTGTATTTTAATTAGTGATTAAAGTTCGAGGGTCACTCATTTTACAATCCACAAACTCTGATGACGCTGCCATTATATTTTAAATAAGAAATGGGGTTTAACGCCCACTCGACACAAACTAGGTCATTTTGGGATTAATGGTTTAATTTTATTTCAATAATTCGCGTGCGCGTAGGGGTCTTTAGCAGTGGGAGGAAACCGGAGTGCCCGGAGGAAACCCACGAGGTTGAGAGGGCGCCCCTATCTCAATGCCACATACGCTAACACCAGGGATCGAAACCACAACCGCAAGCCAGAGGTGACCGGCCAGCTAGAGGTCGAAGCGCGGCACTCTAGACCACTAGTCCAACCCAACCTCCCATATTTTAAATAGATGAGCCAATGACAGAGAGAACAGATTGAGTGAAATGTGGTTAAACGTCCACAACACCTACCGGGTTATTTCGGAACGAACACTCCACTTGCCCGTAGGTATCGTTACCATTGACATAACTCCGGTGAAAACTCGTGAGGTTTGACAAGCAATCATCAGACGTTAACGAAACTAGTTGACTCATTGACGGGCCTCGTGATATAACGCTCGCGTGCAGAGATAAACGGTCGTCCAACACTCATTTTCAAATTTAGCGGATATATATGGTATGTTTCTTTGAAAGTCATGTTTTGGTTTAATAACACAATAATTAAATGAACCCATTTTGAACAGTCAGTTTTTATATCATTGTGTTTATCATAGATGGACCATCATCAGTAGTAATAACTCCAACATCAGTTCCAGTAACCATAACAAATGGAGAATCTTTAAGTCTCGTCTGCTCTGCTGATTGTCAACCAGATTGTAATTATACATGGACATATAACAATGTTACGATTTCTACTATGGCTATTTATACAATCAATAGTATTAATACAGGTCAAAGTGGTATCTATACTTGTAGTGTGTTCAACACACTCGGAACTGAGTCAAAATCTACTAATGTTGTAGTAAATGGTAAGCTTTATTGAAATTTTAATCCGATTATTTAGTTAGTTATGGATATTATTAAGCCAATTATACAAACAATTTCATTTTTGCGACATTGATTAGTTTGTGACTTGCTTGATAATGTTGAAGGTATACTCTTCACTCTTCCAAACGTTGAGTAAATAATTTATCAATTTTACTTCCATAGCTGCTGCTCTGTTTAGTTTCTCGATGCTTTCCGCTTTGTTTTTCGCGTAAGACATAATGCGACCCCAATATTAAAAAAGTCGAGTAGGGGATTTTATTTGCCACCCAACCCTTCCTTACGCGCACAAATGAATAAATTAAGTTATTTGGTATAGATTTAATTTTACTGAACCTGATTATATTACGGTATAGTGATGCATCACCCATTGTGAAGTCCTATATATTGACCTGGTGTCTCCTTTAAGCTGAATGCCACTACGAAGCGAACAGGTTTATGGTGATTGAGAACTTACCTCCAACAATATTAATGGATCCAAAATGTAATTCATTTTTAATAAAAAAAGTAGTTCCTTTTTTTATTTTTAATAAAAAAAAAGTAGTTCCTTTTTAATAAAAAAAGTATTTCCTGTCAAGGAGATATCGCTCAGTAGATCATGAAATGTATTACACAAGCGATATCTACTGTAGAATGTGTTATTGGGCGATACGCTAAAATGTTTAAAACAATCTAATTTAAAACGATCTGTTATTAATTTTATCCCAGGTGGACCATCACTAGCAGTAGTAGTAAAACGCCACCATTGGATCCAGTATTAACAGGAAGTTGAGAATCATAATTATAATTTGTTGTTCAGATTGTCTACCAGGTTATACCTACACATACTAATGACGCCATATTTAAATCTTTTCAGCTCCTTCTGTACGATTACCAAACATGACATTAGTAGCATCCGCAACCACCGTTACAACAGGTTCTTCAGTGACCCTAACATGTTCTGCATTTGGCCAAGACGAATTAAGCTGGTCAGGGCCCTCTCGTATAATTACCATCTTTATGAGTGGGAATCAGTGTTTTAGACTGACTGAAACAGACGCCCCTGATATAAGTCATATATCAATAACATGTGGTTCTGGAAGTGGTGCATTAAGCGATTGGACAATAAGTATCCTCACTATAAGCAACTTCGACCCAGGGAGAGATGCGGGAAATTGGGGATGTTCAGATTTTACAAAATCGATAGGTGATAGTGTGTATTTGAACTCAACAGGTAGGTACATTTTTATTGATTTTGGGCTTATTGAACTCTCTCCGGAACCAATCACCTGTAAATGATTTATGCGGGTGTGAACTCGCATAGTACCCAACACTGCAACTCTTAGAAGAGGAAGCCGCCAGTCGAACAGAAAAATAGAGCACGATCATAAGTTTAAATAGTAAATTAATTAAGGATTTTATAGTAAACAATAAAGGTGCGTACGAATAATATCTGATCAAATGTAGCTGCCTTAGGTTGGAAAGTTAACTATTGAAACACCCCATAATTTACGCTAGTAATACCAACCTAGCAATTTATTTCCCCACAGGTGTGAAAAGCACTGCAAATATCTTCAATCTCTCTGGCGAGTATTGTTAGTATTCCATTCTTCTCTTTATATGTTTAATAATAATCAATTCTCCTTTACAAGACGATGGTATCAAAAATATTAAAATAACATCTTCAACCGGTTTTATATCTTCTACCAACGACCTAACTTTACTATCCGAGGAATCCGATGTTTTAACGTGTACAGCCGAATGTAATGGCATCTGTCAATATAAATGGATGAAAGTAACTGATTTAGTAGCATCAACAAGTCAACTTCCGTTAAATAATATCAACTCTACTCTTGGAGGGATGTACACATGTATTGTTACTTATAATGGTTCGGAGCTAGAACGATCATTAAGATTATATGGTTAGTATTGAAACATTGTAAAACATTTCAATTGTCGCTTCTTTCTGTAAAACGTGGTGCTGGGCAGAGAGAGAGAGAGGGGGGAGAGAGAGAGAGTAATGGGGGTTAACTAGGTCATTTCGTGACTAAATGGTTTAATTTTATTTCAATAATTCGCTTGCGCGTAGGGGTTTTTATTTAACAATGGGAGGAAACCAGAGTACCCGGAGAAAACCCACGAGCCACGAGGTTGGACAGACGACCCTTCCCCTTGCCACGTACAACCGGGGATTCGAAACCACGCATGTTGACTCAATGACAGGTCGTATGATATAGCACGCGCACGCTAACCATTCGGCCATCCCCACCCCCACCCCTGCAGGATGGAGGGTCTCGCAAGGACTGCTGTCTAGTAGTTTGGATATGACGAAAACCGATGGCCCGTGTATACATTGACGTGCACGTAAAATATCCCTCATAGCACACTCCATGGAGTATGTCCCTCTTCATTAGCTCAGTCTTGTTGGGCGTATTGAGCTATAAAGTAAGATTGTGTACCTTTTCTGTTGGAATACTAACAAAGAGAAACTGAAAAGTAAAACTGACATGCGTTCATATAAAAATAAACATAACTACATGAAATACATTTATATTGAGTTGTTTTATCGATTAAAATCTGAAATTTTTAAAAATATTTTAATCCTACAGTTCAAGACAGAAGTTATATAACAATCAATCCACCGAGTGATATTATAACCGTTAATGAAGGCGACAGTATAACAATAACGTGTTCTGTTGATAGTTACCCATGTAACAACATAAATGGTATAACGTGTACAAATATGTGGGATACATTATCTGGATCGTTCTATAACACTGGACAAGGTAACTCCATGGTGATCAACATGGCTGATCGTACGATGACTGGGAGATATAGATGTATCCACGTAGAAGATGAACCGTCATCAAATACACACTTCGAAACTTATAAATCTATACAGTTACAGGTTCAATGTGAGTATATTGATCATTTTATCCGTAATTCAACGTAAGATGTGACATGGTCCGGCAACAGGTCAACAAACCTGGAAATATAGTCCATGTTTTTTGATGGATTATATATCTTCAGAATGTGTAGATTCAGAACCCGGATGATTCCACCCTGGCACATTTGAGGAAATTTAAATATCCAATATGGCCGTTATTTAGTGGGGTAAAATGTGTGACAGATTCTCTCGGACCTTGGTTTGAAGATGGTTTCTACAAGAATTCGACCCACTGAAGCCAACGAACTTGTTTATTCCTCCTTAAAGGTGGTCTAATTCAAAATGGCAGGAATATTATATAGTTTCCTAAAAAGGCGTGTAATATACTGAAATATATCTATCTGGCTTTGAGCTAATTTGTCCTCGGGAAATCCGTCCGTCATTTTAGGATGCAATTATATTGGATTATTTGTGGCTGAGAACTACAACCGACCTATTTTTATGTTTAATTGAAAGTTGTTGAAAATGATATATGTTCTTTTTAATCTTAGATGGAGAATCATCATTAGTAATAACTCCATCATCAGATCCAGTAATAATAACAAGTGGTGAATCTTTAAGCTTCAACTGTTCTGCTGATTGTCAACCAGGTTGTAACTATACATGGACATATAACAATGTTATAGTTTCAACTACTGCTACATATGATATACTCTCTATTACTAATAGCCAACATGGTGTTTATACCTGCACAGCGACCAACGTCGTAGGTAGAGCGATAAAATCTACCAACGTTGAGGTTAATTGTAAGTTTAAGTTAATGGTAATACTAGACCGTATTCAATCCATTTTTAGGCAGATAGATCGTGAGGCTCCATTCATAGGCCCCATGTATAATACGGCCGTGTTAGAATATATAAATTTCAATGGTTTTAATCCACAGTATACAGTTTGTTATGTCATTTAAACGTATTATTGTCCCCCGCCTTTCGAAGAAAGTTGGGGGACTATTAAAATGGGTTCGTCCGTCTGTCTGTCTGTCTGTCAGTCTGTCTGTCTGTCCGTCTGACTTTTTGGGACACAATAACTCTCTTCCTAATTGAGGTAGAATGTTCAAACTTGGTGTATGTGTTTATTAGGTCAATGCCTTGATGGAGTTCGAAGATGAGCATTTTCCGCTTAGGGTAAGCAGAGATAAGCAATTTGATTGGTTGATGCTTTGGGACACGATAACTTTAGTTCAAATTAAGTGAGATTGATGAAACTTGGTGTATAGTTTCATTGCAGTAATACCTTGACTAAGTTCGATAATGAGGATTTTCTGCTTAGGATAAGCAGAGCGATACGCAATTTGATTGGCCGAGACTTTGGAACACAATAACTCTCCTTCTAATTGAGTTAAAATGTTCAAACTTGGTGTATATGCTTATTAGGTCAGTGCCTTGATGGAGTTCGAAGATGAGCATTTTCCGCTTAAGGTAAGCAGAGATAAGCAATTTGATTGGTTGATGCTTTGGGACACAATAACTTTAGTTCTAATTAAGTGAGAGTGATGAAACTTTTTCATTACAGTAATACCTTGACTAAGTACGATAATGAGCATTTTCTGATTAGGATAAGCAGAGCGATACGCAATTTGATTGGTCGAGACTTTGGAACACAATAACTCTCCTTCTAATTGAGTTAAAATGTCCAAACTTGGTGTATATGCTTATTAGGTCAATGCCTTGATGGAGTTCGAAGATGAGCATTTTCCGCTTAGGGTAAGCAGAGATAGGCAATTTGATTGGTTGATGCTTTGGGACACGATAACTTTAGTTCTAATTAAGTGAGAGTGATGAAACTTGGTGTATAGTTTCATTACAGTAATACCTTGACTAAGATCGATAATGAGCATTTTCTGCTCAGGGTAAGCAGAGCGATAAGCATTTTGATTTGCCGAGACTTTGGAACACAATAACTCTCCTTCGAATTGAGTTAAAATGTTCAAATTGGTGTGTATGCTTATTAGGTCGATGCCTTGATGGAGTTCGAAGATGAGAATTTTCTTCTTAGGGTAGGCAGAGATAAGTAATTTGATTAGTTGATACTTTGGGACAAGATAACTTTGGTTCATCTTGATGGATGATTTTTATGCCAATACAATGACTGCATTCTCATTCAGTTATGGAGTCGACAGTAACAGTGTATAGAAACGATTGGCCCGGACACGAGGGCCCTTTCTCTTGGCCAGAGGGGCCCTTTTGTCAAGCGTGGGGGCCCTTTTGTCTGCCTTTAGGGCCCCCCTAACTAGGGTACATTTTCATTTTTCTCGTCGGTTTTAGCATTTTTCTTTATAAAACACTTTTGGATGCCACTTCGTGTACAGTTTGATTGCTCGATACGTTTGAAAAAAATAAATGTGCGATTAATTAATATGTGTCATCTATTTATTTTGGGATTTCGGCGGGGGACGTCAGCCTCACTGTTGGCTTGTTTACTATAATTTATTCAGATGAACCATCGTTAGTAGAAATAACACCATCATCAGACCCAGTAATGATAACAAGTGGAGAATCTTTAAGCTTCAACTGTTCTGCTGATTGTTACAACGATTGTAGTTATTTAGTGGGGTAAAATGTGTGACAGATTCTCTCGGACCTCTGTTTGAAGATGGTTTCTACAAGAATTCGACCCACTGAAGCCAAGGAACTTGTTTATTCCTCCTTAAAGTGGCGGCCTATTTTGGCAGGAATATTATATAGTTTCCTAAAAAGGCGTGTAATATATTGAAATATATTTATCTGACTTTGAGCTAATTTGTCCTCGGAAAATCCGTCCGTCATTTTAGGATGCAATTATATTGGATTATTTGTGGCTGAGAACTACAACCGACCTATTTTTATGTTTAATTGAAAGTTGTTGAAAATGATATATGTTCTTTTTTAATCTTAGATGGACCATCATCAGTAGTAATAACTCCATCATCAGATCCAGTAACAATAACAAGTGGTGAATCTTTAAGCTTCAACTGTTCTGCTGATTGTCAACCAGGTTGTAACTATACATGGACATATAACAATGTTATAGTTTCAACTACTGCTACATATGATATACTCTCTATTACTAATAGCCAACATGGTGTTTATACCTGCACAGCGACCAACGTCGTAGGTAGTGCGATAAAATCTACCAACGTTGCGGTTAATTGTAAGTTTTAGTTAATGGTAATACTAGACCGTATTCAATCCATTTTTAGGCAGATAGATCGTGAGGCTTCATTCATAGGCCCTATGTAATACGGCCGTGTTAGAATATATAAATTTCAATGGTTTTAATCCACAGTATACAGTTTCTTATGTCATTTAAACGTATTATTGTCCCCCGCCTTTCGAAGAAAGTTGGGGGACTATTAAAATGGGTTCGTCCGTCTGTCTGTCTGTCTGTCAGTCTGTCTGTCTGTCTGTCCGTCTGACTTTTTGGGACACAATAACTCTCTTCCTAATTGAGGTAGAATGTTCAAACTTGGTGTATGTGTTTATTAGGTCAATGCCTTGATGGAGTTCGAAGATGAGCATTTTCCGCTTAGGGTAAGCAGAGATAAGCAATTTGATTGGTTGATGCTTTGGGACACGATAACTTTAGTTCAAATTAAGTGAGATTGATGAAACTTGGTGTATAGTTTCATTGCAGTAATACCTTGACTAATTTCGATAATGAGGATTTTCTGCTTAGGATAAGCAGAGCGATACGCAATTTGATTGGCCGAGACTTTGGAACACAATAATTCTCCTTCTAATTGAGTTAAAATGTTCAAACTTGGTGTATATGCTTATTAGGTCAGTGCCTTGATGGAGTTCGAAGATGAGCATTTTCCGCTTAAGGTAAGCAGAGATAAGCAATTTGATTGGTTGATGCTTTGGGACACAATAACTTTAGTTCTAATTAAGTGAGAGTGATGAAACTTTTTCATTACAGTAATACCTTGACTAAGTACGATAATGAGCATTTTCTGATTAGGATAAGCAGAGCGATACGCAATTTGATTGGTCGAGACTTTGGAACACAATAACTCTCCTTCTAATTGAGTTAAAATGTTCAAACTTGGTGTATATCCTTATTAGGTCAATGCCTTGATGGAGTTCGAAGATGAGCATTTTCCGCTTAGGGTAAGCAGAGATAGGCAATTTGATTGGTTGATGCTTTGGGACACGATAACTTTAGTTCTAATTAAGTGAGAGTGATGAAACTTGGTGTATAGTTTCATTACAGTAATACCTTGACTAAGATCGATAATGAGCATTTTCTGCTCAGGGTAAGCAGAGCGATAAGCATTTTGATTTGCCGAGACTTTGGAACACAATAACTCTCCTTCGAATTGAGTTAAAATGTTCAAAATTGGTGTGTATGCTTATTAGGTCGATGCCTTGATGAAGTTCGAAGATGAGAATTTTCTTCTTAGGGTAGGCAGAGATAAGTAATTTGATTAGTTGATACTTTGGGACAAGATAACTTTGGTTCATCTTGATGGATGATTTTTATGCCAATACAATGACTGCATTCTCATTCAGTTATGGATTCGACAGTAACAGTGTATAGAAACGATTGGCCCGGACACGAGGGCCCTTTCTCTTGGCCAGAAGGGCCCTTTTGTCAAGCGTGGGGGCCCTTTTGTCTGCCTTTAGGGCCCCCCTAACTAGGGTACATTTTCATTTTTCTCGTCGGTTTTAGCATTTTTCTTTATAAAACACTTTTGGATACCACTTCGTGTACAGTTTGATTGCTCGATACGTTTGAAAAAAATAAATGTGCGATTAATTCATATGTGTCGTCTATTTATTTTGGGATTTCAGCGGGGGACATCAGCCTCACTGTTGGCTTGTTTACTATAATTTATTCAGATGAACCATGGTTTGTAGAAATAACGCCATCATCAGATCCAGTAACAATAACAAGTGGTGAATCTTTAAGCTTCAACTGTTCTGCTGATTGTCAACCAGGTTGTAACTATACATGGACATATAACAATGTTATAGTTTCAACTACTGCGACATATGATATACTCTCTATTACTAATAGCCAACATGGTGTTTATACCTGCACAGCGACCAACGTCGTAGGTAGTGCGATAAAATCTACCAACGTTGAGGTTAATTGTAAGTTTTAGTTAATGGTTAGATCATGGGGGCCAGGCAGATGTATCATTTAATTTATCACCTTATCATTGAACAAACTGGAACCCTTAGGATTACTTTGTGAATATTATGTAAAACTAAATGTAACAGGGGGGTAAGACGCTGGCTCGGTAGACTGGAGATCGGGCGTTCAGTCCCTGCATTGGCCGAGAAATTACATCCAGATTTTTACCCTGTCAGTGATGTAGGTCAAGGGGCCTGACAAGGACGTCTGTCTAATTGTTCGGATGGGACGAAAAACCGAGGTCCAATGTACACACTGTATGGCAAATGCCCGTCTTCATTGGCCAAGTTTAGGAGCAGAACAGTAGGACGTTAAACACCATTTCATTTCATTTAAATGTAACAGGTGTTTGCCTATCTCCCTTTTAAACAAATGTCTCATATACGTCCTTTTACATACATATCCACTACGTGTATTGCATCTTTGTTTCCAGATGGACCATCATCAGTTATAATAACACCGACTGAAGATCCTGTAAATGTACAATATGGAGAAAATGCTAGTTTTGTTTGTTCATCTGATTGTGAACCAGTTTGTAATTATAAGTGGGAATATAACAACGTGGTAGTTTCTAATAGTGCTACATATACTACCACTATCACTCAAAATGACACCTACAGCTGTACAGCTAGTAATGATATTGGAAGTGTTACAGATTCTTCAAATGTTGTCGTTAAAAGTAAGTAATACCCCCATTTCACTGGGCCACGGAAGACTTGCGGAAAGAAATTCGCAAGTGTACCGCAAAGTCCGCAAGTCTTTCCTCTCACACCGAATGGCTCCGCCAGCAAGCGCAGTGAATCCGTAGTTCTTCATCGTCGTCCACAGACTTTTGCGAGCCCAAATTGATTCGCGAACGTTCCTTTAAATATCGTTTGTGCTCTTCCACAATTAAACCGGGATCGATCCGAGAGTCTTCCGCTGTTATTCCGTATACAAACGTAGTTGCCGCAAGTGGTCGGCATGTATACCACAGGCATTCCGTCACTTTCCGCGGGTGTTAAATGGTGACGGATGACCTTCGTTCATGTAAGGAAGAATACAGAATACCTTCGCCTGTGGAAGGAGGCACGGAATGTTTACGGAAAAGATGCGAATGAGACGCACAAGAACGAGGGATAGCCGTCCTGACGACAGATTAGTTACGGATTAGGCGCGGTTAATATACGGGTCATTTGTGTACTGCATGCGGTACGCAAGGACTACTTGCAGAAGCGGCGAATCAATCGCGGTTTGAATGCGGACATCCCGCCGGAGAAAATTTCAGGGTATAGAATCCGTGGAAAGCCGACCTCCATTTATAGATATTTCTACCTCGACGGCAGAGCTGCGGGAAAAAAATCACTGAAAAATTGCGGAACACATGGGTATAAGCACGGAAGACATAAGGATAATTTGCGGCTCACACTCGGCAGTAGCGGTATAACTGTGGTATCTGGCGATACTAATCCGTTTGGCACCGTAGAACTGCGGAATAAATGCCCAACAATTGCGAACGGTCTCGGATCAATCACGGCGTACCTGCGGACAAATTGGTAAAGAGCACATGATTTGCACGTGAATTAACCTATAAAATTGCTGCTTTGAAGAGGAAATACATTGTACCACGGAGGACCGTAACGACGACATCGAACTGCTCAACGTCTTGCTGCTGCTTCATGAATACAGCAGTTTGAAACGGAATGCCTACGGTATACATGCGGACAACTTGCGGCAACTGCGTTTGTATACGGAATAACAACGGAAAACTTGCGAATGTTATGGATCGCTCCCGGTTTAACTGCGGAAGAGCACGAACAAGGCTGCAGATGATGTGGAATGAATACGGATTCACTGCGCTCCCTATCGGAACAATACGGTACAACAGGAAAGACATACGGTACTTTGCGGTCCGTGCGTTCTGTCTTCAAAACAATGATTTTATTGGCGAAATCAGGTGTCATCCTTTGATCTTTACCGATTTTCCGCAGGTACGTTGCGGTTGCCGAAGATGGTCCGCACTTATTCCACAGTCATTCCGAAGTTCTACCTTGCCAAACGGATTAGTACCGCCAGTTACCACAGTTATCCCGCGTATTTTCCGCCATTGCCGAGTGTAGCCCGCAAGTTGTCCGGGTGTCTTCCGTGACAATCCGGGCGCCGTGATTTGTACCATAGTTTACACGTATGTGTTCCGAAAATAACGTGACTGTTCCGAAGGTATTCCGAGAGCGTGTGAAATGGACATTTTCCGTGGATTTTTTTCCCACTTATCCGCGTAAAAATGCCGAAGCTCTTCCGCAAAAGCAATTCCGCGGAAGTCCGTGAGTACCGCAGCTTTCCGCAGCTCAGTGAAATGGGGGTATTAATTATCATATTTCATTATTTGATAACCGTATAAGGGCGAAATCTTTAGATTTAGCTCGATAGGTAATGTGTTCTGTATACCCTTCGTTACACTTTGGCTGTTGCACTCAGCCAACGGAAGACCACCGAATGTACTAACATTGAGATATCTTCTCAATATGGTAGCCTAATAATATACTAGAATAATACAATACAATGTCTGGCAAGTATTCTCCATGTTACTTGGATTGCCGCTCTTGTAGCATTATAGGCCCGGTACTGCGTACACCAAACTTGCAACTTTCACTTGATATGATAATAGTTTTGTGGTCATTATACTTGCTGTCCTTGTTTGTTGTGTGTTTTATTTCCAGGGTGTACTTTTATTTGTGTACGGTGTGGTTATGCTTCAAATCATTGCCCCATTTAGGAGCGAATGGTGATGCTTACAGCCTTTAGCTGTTCTGTGGCTTATATAATTATATATGTTTGTTTCTGTGTTTCCCGGAGTTTGACCATTTTTTGCTTGTGTATGGCGTGATATTGTTTCCATTTATTTCCTCATGGCATATAATGTTTGTTTGTGTGTTTTAAAGGTTATATAAAAACAGTTGTCGTCCAATCAGATGGTACACCATCAACAATGGAACCAGGCAGTGCAATAACTATGACGTGTGAAGCTGATTGTATGCCAGTAAATAGCTGTAATTATGTGTGGAAAGACAACCATAACAACCTTCTCTCAGTACAAAGGGAGGTCACTCTTACAAATGTGGCGACATCTGATGTGGGGACATACACTTGTATGGCAAGTAACGACATGTCAAAATCCGCATCAATCCAGGTTGCTATTAAACGTAAGTAGAATACTAATTGTAACTGATTCTGATAATCTGCTAACTTCGATTTACAATTGTGAGTTAGGGGTTTCTTTGGAATTAACGAGATCCTATGGGTCACATGGTGGTTAAGTGGGTAAGATGCTGATTCGATCCCGGCATTGGATGAGAAAGTTCATCGGTATTTTCCGGCGTGGTTCCGGTATTTTCCGGCAGGACGGAGGGCCTGTATTTTCCGGCGTGGTTCCCTCTTGTCACTGACAAGGACAGTTGTTTAGTCGATCGGTTGTAACAAGAAACCGAAGTCCCGTGAATACATTGGTAGTTGGAATTCGATATAATGGTAGGCCATAATGCCGTTGCAAGGACAAACGTTCCCTCATGGCATACTGTATGACGTATGTCCGTCTTCATTAACCCAGTATAAAAGCAGAACGCTTAAACTCCATTTCATTTCATTTTTATACGCCCACATCTTCATGTGGACGTATATTGTCGTCGCCCATGTCCGTCCGTCCGTCCGTCCACAATTGTTTGTGAACAGTCTACAGGTCACAATTTTTATCCGATTTCAATGAAACTTGAAATATAGGTTTATCACCCTAAGATCTCGTTTCCATTCGATATTGGCATGTATCGGACTGTAAATTCTTGGATTATGCCCCCTGATTGTACGAAAAATCACGTTTTTAGCTTGTGAACCCCGTAGAGGTCACAATATTGAACCAATTTTGATGAAACTTGCAATGCATGTTTATAACGCAAAGATCTTGGTTCCTTTCGATCGTTGCGCATATCGGATCGTAACTTCCTGAATTATGCGCCTTTTTTTTATAGCTTGTGGTCCCTCTTGAGGCCACAATTCGATTTAAAAAAAACCAAACGTCTGATTATATCACCGTTACACCGTAAAGAAGGTTGTGTTCGAATATCGTGAAAATCGGACCAAAATTGACGGACAAAATGGCCACCGCTTGTACGCGAAAAGTGTAAAAATATGGTATGTTATGGTTGTGAACTGTAGTGGTCACAATTTTGAACCGAATTTGATGAAACTCGAAAAACATGTCTATAGCTCAAAGAGCTTGGTTGCTTTCGATATTTGCGCATATCGGATCGTAACATCCTGAATTATGGACCCTGATTGTACGAAAAATCACGCTTTTAGCTCGTGGACATTATAGAGGTCACAATTTTGAACCGATTTTGATGAAACCTGACATGTATGTTTATAACCCACAGATCTTAGTTCCTTTCGATATTTGCACCCATCGGATCGTAATTTCCTGAATTATGGCCCCTGTTTGTCCGAAAAATCAGCCTTTTTAGATTATGGTTCTTCCGATTTAAAAAAAACGTTTGATTATATCACTGTTGCTTGGTAATGAAGGTTTAGTTCGAATTTCGTGTAAATCGGACCAAACTTGACGGACAAAATGACCGTCGTTTGTACGTCGCAATAATTACCCGATTTTAAAAAAAAACCATTTGATTATATCACCGTTACACCGTAATGAAGGTTGAGTTTCAATGTCGTGAAAATCGGACCAAAATTGCCGGACAAAATGGCCGCCACTTGTACGCAAATAGTGAAACAATATTGTATGCCAAGGTTATGGACCTGTAGAGGTCACAATTTTAATTTGATTTTAATGAAACTTGAAACAGAGTTTAAGGTCTTGAGACCAACAAGTATACTGATTTTCAATGAATTTCGATAATTGTATAGCTAAATCCATAAAATTAAATGTTTCGTATACTAAATATTAGCATGGGGCAGAACTTTATAAAAAAAACAAACAAATTCTAATGATTTTTATACGTCCACATTCATAATGTGAACGTATTATGCCGTCGCCATTGTCTGTGTGTATGTATGTGTGTGTCTGTGGGTCGCCTACAGGGCGCAATTCTAAATGGATTTTCTTCAAACTTTGTATACTTATTCCTTATACCCTAAGGAAGATCCTTATTGTTTTTGGTGCATGCCCGACCCCCAGGGACAGAGCCACGCCCATTTCTAGTATTTGTTTGTTTGTCGTCTACCGGCCACATTTCTTAACTTATAGCCTTGAAATTTTGCATACATATTCTTTGAACCCAAAGGAACATCCTTATCATTTGGGGTACATGCCCAATCCCCAGGGACAGCGCCACGCCCATTTTCTTTGTGTCGCCTACAGGGCGCAATTCTTACTGAATTTTCTTCAAACTTTGTATATTTACTCTTTACTCCGTAAGGATGATCCCTATTGTTTGGGGTGCATGCCCAACTCCAAGGGGCAGAGCCACGTCCATTTCCTTTTTGTTTACCCGTGTGTTACCTACAGGGGGTAATTCTTACTGGATTTTCTTAATACTTTGTATACTTACTCATTACACCCTAAAGCTGACCCGTATTGTTTTTTGGTGTATGCCCTACCCCAGGGGCAGAGCCACGCCCAATCTTTGTATTTATTTGTTTGTCGGCTACAAGCCACATTTCTTAACATACCATCTTGAAATTTCGAATACTTATTCTTTGTACCACAAGGACCATCCCTATCATTTGCGGTGCAGGCCCCGCCCCCAGGGGCACAACCACGCCCATTTTCTCTTTGTGTGTTGCCTACGGGCCACTTTTCTTAATCGATCATATTGAAACTTTAAATACTTATTCCGTATACCCTAATGGTGATCCCTTTTGTTTTGGGTGCATGCCCGACCCCCATTTCTTGTATTTGTTTGTCTGTCATCTACAGGCTGCATTTCTAAACCTATCATCTTGAAACTATGCATACTTATTCTTGGTACCTTAAGGAAGATCCCTATTGTTTTTTGGTGCATGCCCGACCTCCAGGGACAGTGCCACGCCTACAGGCGACAATTCTTAATCGATCGTCTTGAAAACTTTTTTATACTTATTCCTTATACCCTAAGGCTGACCGCTATTATTTTTGGTGCATGCCGGATCCCCTGGGACTGAGCCACGCCCAATTTTTTTGTGTCTTGTGTTCGCCTACAGGATGCAATTCTTAATAAGTCCTTTGCATACCTATTCCTTGCACCCTAAGGATGACCCCTATTGTTTTTGGTGATTTCCTATCCACCAGGGGCAGAACCATGTTCATTTTTACTTCGTGTCTATGTGTGTTGTCTACAGGTCATGATTCTAAATGGATCTTCTTTAAAGTTGGGATATGTATTCCTTATAGCCTAAGGACGACAACTGCATGTCCCGACTCCCAGAGGCAAGCCACGCCCAATTTTTGTGTTTGTGGTTTATAGGCCGCAATTCTGAATGAATCAGCTTGGTACTTGGCATAATGTATTCCTTATAGCCCGAGGGCGTCCACTATTGATTTTGGTGAATGTCCCGATCCCCAGGGGCAGAGCCACGCCCACTTTTTGCCTTTGGCGTCTGAAAGCCACAATTCTGAATGGATTATCTTGATGTTGAGGCACGACTCTTAACGCTAAACAAACCAAACGCCAAGCCTTCTTGACAAAGTACCATATCAATCAAAGCAGGAATGTGGACGTATATTGTAGCGTTAGCGTTATGTTTGATAATTACTTAATAGGCGACAACTCTTGTTGACTGCTCGGACGATTTAGCTGCTGGTGGGCGTATGTTTCGTTGCCTGGCAACCTATTTTTCAATATTTTGACAGATGCACCAGATGTAGCAAGCATGGTTATTCACAGAACACCCAATCTGTCCTCGTATGACAAGGGATCAAGTCTAACCTTGAACTGTTCTGTAAGCTGTGTTCCCGACTGTACAATCCAGTGGAGTAAAGGAACAACCGTTTTTACCACTTCCAATGGTGTTTTGTCTTTATCATCTTTAGAACCAGATGATGCTGGAACATACACATGTTCGGCTGGTAATTCAATGGGCGGCCCTATCCATAAAACTACTGACTTCACTGTTAAAGGTGAGTATAAACTGACGACATTTAACTCACATTAAAGAAGCAACGCCCCCATTTCAATATCATCCAAAATATTACGCGTTTAAAACTGGAATTGTTGTCAATTCAAATATTGTCATGTTACATTGAAAAGGTAGGCTTCTGATATTCAATAAACATTTTACCATTGGTTCAGGAATCGTGTACCATAGTGCGTTTCAGCGTCATTTGTAATAAGTAACCAGGAAGACATATTCCATAGCTTATCTGGAGAGAATGCGCAATAGGCTGGAATAACCAGACAATACAAATTTCTATTCGATTGAGACTCATGCCGTATTTCGCTGGACAGAAATGATTTGATATTATAAAATCAAAACGGAAACAATTGAACGTAAAAAGGTTCACATCTAAACAGATTACATTATTATATGCATTCCGACAAATTTGGGAAATTTTTAGGCTCCAAATATTAGTGATTTAGTCCCTTTAATGCCCAAACATATCAGAATACAAGCCAACAGTGAGGCTGGTGTCCCCCGCCGAAATCCCAAAATAAATAGATGACACATATTAATTAATCGCACATTTATTTTTTTTCAAACGTATCGACCAATCAAACTGAACACGAAGTGTCATCCAAAAATTGCTTATCTCTGCCTACCGTAAGAAGAAAATGCTCATCTTCGAACTCCATCAAGGCATTGACCTAATAAGCATACACACCAATTTCGAACATTTTAACTCAATTCGAAGGAGAGTTATTGTGTTCCAAAGTCTCGGCAAATCGAATTGCTTATCGCTCTGCTTACCCTGAGCAGAAAATGCTCATTATCGATCATAGTCAAGGTATTACTGTAATGAAACTATACACCAAGTTTCATCACTCTCACTTAATTAGAACTAAAGTTATCGTGTCTCAAAGCATCAACCAATCAAATTGCTTATTTCTGCCTACCCTAAGCGGAAAATGCTCATCTTCGAACTCCATCAAGGCATTGACCTAATAAGCATATACACCAAGTTTGAACATTTTAACTCAATTAGAAGGAGAGTTATTGTGTTCCAAAGTCTCGACCAATCAAATTGCGTATCGCTCTGCTTACCCTGAGCAGAAAATGCTCATTATCGAACTTAGTCAAGGTATTACTGTAATGAAACTATACACCAAGTTTCATCACTCTCACTTAATTAGAACTAAAGTTATCGTGTCCCAAAGCATCAACCAATCAAATTGCTTATCTCTGCTTACCCTAAGCGGAAAATGCTCATCTTCGAAATCCATCAGGGCATTGACCTAATAAGCATATACACCAAGTTTGAACATTTTAACTAAATTAGAAGGAGAGTTATTGTGTTCCAAATTCTCGACCAATCAAATTGCGTATAGCTCTGCTTACCCTAAGCAGAAAATCCTCATTATCGAACTTAGTCAAGGTATTACTATAATGAAACTATACACCAAGTTTCATCAATCTCACTTAATTAGAGCTAAAGTTATCGTGTCCCAAAGCATCAACCAATCAAATTCCTTATCTCTGCTTACCCTAAGCGGAAAATGCTCATCTTCGAACTCCATCAAGGCATTGACCTAATAAACACATACACCAAGTTTGAACATTTTAGCTCAATTAGGAAGAGAGTTATTGTGTCCCAAAAAGTGTGACGGACGGACAGACAGACGGACAGACAGACAGACAGACAGACAGACGGACGAACCCATTTTAATAGTCCCCCAACTTTCTTCGAAAGGCGGGGGACAAAAAGTTAAATAGGTACGATCATTCTATGTCTAAATCTTGAGATGCAAGCACGCAGCCACAACACCACTGGAATCAGACCACTACAAATTTGATCTGACCATTACACATATTCTTAAGTATTGATTTAATGGTTAATAATTTATTCAAATTAGATTTGTAGACCTATAAATTTTACAATAAATATTTATGAAGATTTTGTTCAATCATTTTTATTTTCTTCTTCAGTAACTATCTCTGGAACCGGATCTGGAAGCACACCTGTCTGGTCCTGGATGGTAACCGTATTAATGGTCGTGGGATCTTTATTATCTGCTTTAAGAATATATTGATATGTTATATTTAAATTTTAACTTTGAGATTTCCCGGTGTCAACCTGAACTCCATAACAAAGTATTTTGTATTTTCTTATAAACAATCCTTTATAAATTTGCATAAGAGATACGGGTAAAGGGATGGAAATGAAATAAAATGAAATGGGGTTTAACGTCCTACTCTTCTGCAACTAACCTGGGCTAATGGAAGACGGGCATACGCCAACAGTTTGCTATGAGGGAAATTTTGCCCGGGCAGCGGCGCTGTGACCTACTCTTATATTGAATTCCAACTGCCAAAGGATCTTTTACGTGCAAGTCAAATTTGTACACGGGTCCTCGGTTTTTCGTCCCATGTAAAGTAAAGCATGATAGCTGACGATTATAAAGGAAGTTGGCTACATTATAACCTTGCTTTTGCTCAATTTCATTTGTTTATGTAAAGAATATATGTATCATAGACACTATTAAAACAGATTTTTCGCGGGAAAGGTACTTTTATATGATATTTGTGGGGTAATAATGCCACTGACTAAAAATATTTACAGCAATAAAAATATTTTTTGTAACCCTGTTTTTTCTATGTATAATAATTAACATATTCTAAGATAGTCACCTGTTTAAAGATGCCACAATTTATAAATGAATTCAATGGTAGCATCAGTGTGGCGCGGTTGTCCTCCATTTCAGCTATTAATCTTTAACACAGTAGATCGATATTGATAATGGGTGATGCAATCGTGGCTCAGTAAGGAGCTAGATCAATAAACTTGGGTTTAGGGGTTGACCGAGACTTCCCCTTCTTGGATATGTAAGGCTGTGGTCTTTGTAAGAAAGAACGTCCAGTTTAAAATGGTACCAAACACCGACGCCCTGTAAGCATGCTTGTAAAATAATCTTTGACAATCGATGAAGAGTAGGCTGAAGCGTCGCTGTCACCCCACATCTTGGTATCATTATTTCCCTGCCAAACGAAACATAAGACCAAGTTTTTCTACACCAGATGTTTGTTAAGAATTCGATTCGGTGTGGTGATCAAGTGTTTAAGGATCCTTTTCCTAAGTATGGGGTTGGAATTGACAAGTGGCCGGGCATTTTATAAAGTTGATGATAATTTTTGTTGCACTTTACATCTCGAAACTGTTTGGTTTTGGTTTGAGGTCATGGAGGGGGCGGGGACCTGATAGGTAGTGATAGGTGTTTTAGGGTTATTCCAAGTTCTAGTATCTATAATTGGATGGAAGTGAGATAATGTTCATGGTCGATTTGTAGCAGTTTACATTTTCAAAAAAAAGTATATGGTATGCTCTTGGATAACTGTTTTGTTTAGCGTGGGATCGAGAAGAAGTGGCTGCAGAGAAGCGACCCGATTCCTAAAAATGGCTGGACATGTGTTATGGAGATATAAATGATTATCATCTTATTGATTAGGACCATTTTAATTTCTAGGGTACATCTCAAAATAAGTGTTAAGCGGCCACTTAGACAAATTAATGTTTGTCGGTCCAGAGGCGACAGCGTGGAGAGGGTGGGGGTTGTCTGGGACCCAAAGTGTATTTTGGTGGACAGAAACCACATGCTTCAAAATTGGTCTTCATCACTATCTTTTATATTAGTTGCCCAAAATGTATTTTGTTGGACAGAAACCGCATGGCCCGAAAGTCGTCTTGATCATCATCTGATCGATTGGTAAAACATTCTGGGAGCAATGGCGGCTAAGCGAGTAAGACGCCGGCTCGCTAGTCTGATGGTCGTGGGTTCGATCCCGATGTTAGCTGATAAAATTCATCATGATTTTATTTTCTGGTGTGGTTTACTTTTACCCTTGTCAATCGTGAAAGACGGAAGGTCTGATAAGGACACATTTCACCGCATCCTGCGAACACATTGGCGTGCACATAAAAGATACCGCGGCATTTGAAATTCGATAAGTGTAGATTGCAGCGCACTGTGTGATACACGTCTTCATTAACCCAGTGTTGGAGCCGAATAGTATAGGAGGTTATATCCGGCTATTTCATTTCATTTCGGTATATCAATCTGTATATCATCAAATGCAAGATGGGTTTGCTTTTCTGGGACAAAAATTGATGTTTTATCGGTTGATTTACTGCTCAGACTGATGAGTTTCTTTGGATTTTTGGTTCCATCTTTTTTTGTGATGTTCTT
The DNA here is from genome assembly GCA_036850965.1 of Patella caerulea. NCBI lineage: Eukaryota > Metazoa > Mollusca > Gastropoda > Patellidae > Patella > Patella caerulea. The sequence goes on along the minus strand of JAZGQO010000015.1, from coordinate 29,499,105 downwards.
GAGAATTAATGATAATATATAGTTTGTGATGTTTTCAGTTGATTATCAATATTATTATCATTGTCATAAATCTTAAAATCCTATTTTTTTTAATTTTGAGAAAACAAGGGAAAATATAATGAATGGATATTAGACCCCAGCTTATCCATTGATTTGACTGTTGAGTTATTAGATTTTTTGCTGAAGCATACCAGGCAAATGAAGAAAGTTGCTAAGTTGTGTCATGGGTTTAACTGCTTACAAAATAAACAGATTCGAATAACTAGTGCAACAGGAAGCACATACCATAGTAACTACAATTTTGATCATAACTCAATTTTGACAAATAAGTGAGTTACTACTAGGTTTTGACTTTTGACAAAGTTTTGAGCAATATGAATCACTTGTCTTTTAAAGCAGCTGTGAGAATAAACAAAGATGCGTGGACTTGGAATGGAATCGATTTATGCTGTCTGCAAATTTATTGGCAGAAGCCTATTTTAAATCTGACTGAATCCATGCCGGGATATTATCCGAAGTTGATTTTTGATTTTGTTTTCTTAAACATGCATTATGCAAGAGCTAAATCTGCCTATTGCGGATCTTTCTTTGGACATGAAATGTTATCTCAATAATTAATTAGACATTATTTAACTTATCCAGACCATAACCAACCCTCGATGACAACGCTAGCCTGCGATATTTACTGGATTAGGATCATTTTCCATTCATGATTTAATTATGAAATGGATAGTCGAGACTATGTTTTCTTATCGTACCGACGGTAGTAATGGGGATGGAGGCCAAACCGAAAATTCAAAGGCTAAAATCTTGGTTCTTAGTTGATCAATTTGACCGAAATTTTGAGCAAATTCCCTTTACATTATCTACTTTTTAACTATTATAGTGAGAAATGTGTTATTATAGCAAAATATTGACGCATCATAACGATTCGTAACTTTACGCCTGGCTGTTGTATCGGCACATTTGTTGTTGTATCATCTCCACCCAGCAGTGTCTATTTATACACCAGGTGATGTTTGATGTTGGTATAACTATAATAGCTAGGACACTAATCGATGGTACATTATTTTTATTGATTACTGAGGCGGTGACTTTATATTTGCACTAAACTAAACCATACACCCATGATTTTATTTTAATACAACAATTCATCTAATACAACAATATGTCTTGCATCAATAACTTTAATCGCGTTTTTAAAACTGATCTTAATTACAGAAGATTTTAATACAAATAACTTAAGTATTCTGTTTTTAAAAAATACCTTTAACTTCAAACACTAATTGTCCCATAATACTGGTTCAATATTGCTTATAGTATCTAAATCGATATGCTTTTCAAGAAATGCTACACATCCAAGCGGTAATCATTCCCCATTAAAATATTTTCCATAGTCACAATAATCGTTGTTTTGTTTAATGGTAATCATATGGATTTTATTTTGTGTCGGATAAACTTTTAAGTTGGTTGTTAAAAGAATCTAAGACAGACAGTCTTTGGATGTGTTTGTATTAGTTCGTATGAATCATCCCTGCTGTAATGATTGTGATCATGAAATTGTCAGTAATATTGGTTCCAATCGCCCTGGCCGTCTACCGTAATGTCGAATGTCGCCAATTTTCTCATTTCACTAAGACAAAGGTTATTCTGAATACCTGTGACGATTCTCTACATTTGTTAACAAATACAGTAAGACGACGTTTTGATTGTGGAATTGCCTGTACAAAGGAGTCTTACTGTAGAAGATATTTATACTGTTCTGTGAATTCAGAGTGTAGATTATACCAGGATGGTACAGATTGTATAAAGGCTGGTGATACTACTGGTTGTTCTTGTTATCGAAAGGTTTGTATTGCCATTTAAACAACTCCGTGGCCTAGTTAAACCACTGTTAATTTTAAACATAATGTATTCCGAGGTTTCGGGATTTTTCACTGGCTGTTTTTTCTTTCAAAATTTTGTCTTTGGGGTAGATCCGTTTTAGGGTAACTTTCCTGCTTTGCACGTCCTGGTGGTGAATGTAAAATTAAATAAGTCCTCGACCTTCATTTGTGTTGAGCGCGAAAACAATGTTAGCACCACCTCGTGACCATTATAAGGCATGAGTTGCGTTAAGTTTTTAATTATTGTCTGTGAGATTTGGGAGGAGGAATCTAAAATGTTGTTGCAGATGACTTAGAATGTTAGAACATTTCTCGAGTCGGATAAAATAAAGATGACATAATGTTTCAGGAAATTGGTCAAACTGAATCATCATCAACGATAACGTGTCCGTTGGGATTTTATGGTGAAAGTTGCCAACACGTAATAGCAGGTAATGTTGTATTTTCAAATATTTATATCGGGAGACCCCTCCTGTATTTGCCGACACACAATTAGGACGAGCCACGGATGAAGTTAAATGTAACTTTGCCGCTCTATACTTTTCATTATTATTATACAAGACCAAATTGTAGCCTATTCGGCTGACAATACAGATCTGAAGCTATTTCCCACGGATTAATTCAGTGCTAAAATGGATGTAGGCTAATCCCGCTGCTTGAATTCAATGAGATTTACAAGAATCAGATTACACGATTCAGGTATTGGTTATATAGGTGGTAATGGCTTTTGATGGTATACCAGCATATCATTTACAGCTACATAACCAACACCTGATGTCGAATTTTGATAAATTGTTACTTCATTATATCTTTCTCCCATAGCACACTATATGACGTATGCCCGTCTTAACTAGCCCACTAGGAGCAGAACATGAAATGGAGACAGGCATACGTCTGCTATGAGGGATTTTTAGCATGGGAAGCAACACTATAGCTTACTCTTTTATCGAATTCCAACTGCCAGGGGATCTTTTACATACACGTCAATGTGTACGTGGGACCTTGAGTTTTCATCACATCCGAATGACTAGACATCTGTTTTTATCAGGCTCTCCGTCCTGCACCACTGACATGGCGAAATCCCGATGAATTTTATCGGCGAATGGAGGGATCGAACACCCGGCTTCCAGACTAGAGAGTCAGCGTCTTACCCACTTAGCTTCCGTGGTTCCCCCGGAGCAGAACAGTAGGGCGTTAAATCCCATTTCATTTCATTTGTTTAGCAGTACAGGCGGGAAATCTAACCCACGCCACTTGGTTAAATTACAGACCTTTTTAAACTTGAACCATCCGGCCACTCATCCTCCTAATATTGCCTGGACAGCGGTGTTACAGCCTACATTTATAACAAATTCAAATTTGCAATGGGTCTTTACATGCAAATCATCGGGTGCAAGGGACTTCGGGTTTTCTTACCACCCGAACGACTCTACATTGATAAGTCCACCGTCTTGTGGCAAAGACAGGGCAAACCAATGTTGGAAACTGTGAATACAAATAAAAGAATATCTATTTTTAATGTGTTCATTTCAGATTGCATAGATGGTGCACAACACACTTTCAATATCAGTTCTCATTTTGCCCTATTTTATATTCAACCAAATGCATCATTTGAACCGTTTGAAGTTGCATGTACTACTGGATTTGGTGGTGGAACTATCATCCTGGAGCGGAGTGTGAGCTGCTCATATGAAAACTTTAATCGCTCACTGGAGGATTATGAAAAGGGATTTGGAGTGGTTCCAAAGAACAGATGGATCGGCTTTGATAAAATCCAGGCGATCATTAATAACAAGTTGGATTTGCATTATTACCTTCAATTCATCCTTTTCAATTCAGATTGGGTGGCATGCCATCAGTTCTACCATGGATTGAAACTCGGAAACAAATCCGTTGGCCACACACTTTTGTTTGATTACCAAACAGGCAGTTGTGGGGATTCCATAACTGGGAGCTTAAATCTTGAAGGGAGGCCTTTCTCCGCCTATGACGCAGATTACACTAACTATCGATGTGCTGAACGATACGGAGGCGGCTGGCGGTTCGCGAATCATCCAAGCTGTACCAGAAGCTTTCTCACTGGATCTGTGGATGGCTGGATAACCAACAATATCTGGCTGGATGATAAAAATGGCATGGACATTAATCAAGCAACAGTGTTGTTATTTGGTCGAAACACGCAATAAAGCACAATATGCTGATGTTTCCAATCATTGTCCGTCGCCTCTTACCATTTTCGACTCCTTTTGGGAGAGAGAGTGAGAGAGAGAGAGATGGGGTTTAAAGTCCACTCGACACAAACTAGATCATTTCGGGATTAACATATGGTTTAATTTTATTTCAATAATTCGCTTGCGCGTAGGGGTCTTTAGCAGTGAGAGGAAACCGCAGTGCTCGGAGGAAACCCACGAGATTGAGAATGCGCCCCTATCTCCATGCCACATAAGCTCACACCAGGGATCGAAACCACAGTCGCAAGTCAGAGGTGACCGGCCAGCTAGAGGTCGAAGCGCGACACTCTAAACCACTAGGCATCCCAACCTACCCCCCCCCCTTCTTTTGGATAACTGTCTAATCGATTTATAAGCCGCATTATAAGTTGCACGATTGATCCATATGATATTCTGTACGTGACGGGGGGTAGGTTGCCTGTCTAACTTCGTAGGTTTCCCCGGGTCCTTCTGTTTTCGATTTGTTGAAATAAACGTAAACCATATGTTAGTCCCGAAACGACCTAGTTTGTGTCGAATGCACGTTAAACCCCATTTGTCGCTATCTTATGACCCTAATCTATTAGTGTATCTCTGCATTCGACTCCTCCGAAACAACATAATGGATTTCAAATGCGAGTGCAGCTAAAATGGACAAAATTACATACCTAACGCACTTTCTTCAGCTTCTCCAACGCTTCCCCGTGTGGATTCCATGACTGGGGAGGCCATTCTCCACCTGTGACGCAGATTACACCGACTATCGATGTGCTGAGCGATACGGGGGCGGCTGATGGTTCGCGAACCATACTAACTGTACCAGAAGATTTTTCTCTGGATCTGTGAATGACTGGATAACCAACAATATCTGGCTGGATGATAAAAATAGGTTGCCAGGCAACGAAACATACGCCCACACAGCAGCCAATAAATCGTCCGGGCAGTCAACAAGAGTTGTCGCATATTAAGGAATTATCAGAAAATCATTAGAATTTGTTTGGTTTTTATAATCAAACGGTTTTTTTTAAATCAGATAATAATTGTGACCTCCAGAGGGACCACAAGCTAAAAAGGGTGATTTTTCGTACAATCAGGGGACATAATTCAGGAAGTAATGACCCAATGGGCGCAAATATCGAAAGGGACCAAGATCTTTGGGTTATAAACATACATGTCAAGTTTCATCATAATCGATTCAAAATTGTGACCTCTATAGGGTCCACAACCTTGATATAACATATTTTCACACTATTCGTGTACAAACGGCGACCATTTTGTCCGTCAATTCTAGTCTGATTTTCACGTAATTAAAACTCTCTCTTCATTACCATGTAACGGTGATATAGTCAAATGTTTTTTAAAATCAGATAATAATTTTGACCTCCAGAGGGACCAAAAGCTAACAAAAGCGATTTTTCGGACAATCCGGGGACATAATTCAGGAAGTTATGATCCAATGGCCGCAAATATCGAAAGGAAGCAAGATCTTTGGGTTATAAACATACATGTCAAGTTTCATCAAAATCGGTTAAAAATTGTGACCTCTATAAGGTCCACAACCTTGATATAACATATTTTCACACTATTCGCGTACAAACGGCGGCCATTTTGTCCGTCAATTTTGATCCGATTTTCACGAAATTCGAACTCAACCTTCATAACCATGGAACGGTGATATAATCAAACGGTTTTTGAAATCCGATAACAATTTTGACCTCCAGTGGGACCACAAGCTAAAAAGGGCAATTTTTCGGACAATCAGGGGCCATAATTCAGGAAGTTAAGATCCGTTGGGCGCAAATATCGAAAGGAACCACAATCTTTATGTTATAAACATGTATTTGAACTTTCATCAAAATCAGTTCAAAATTGTGACCTCTATAGGGTCCACAACCTTGATATAACATATTTTCACACTATTCGCGTACAAACAGCGGCCATTTTGTCCGTCAATTTTGGTCCAATTTTCACGAAATTCAATATCATCTTTTATAACAATGTAACAGTGATATAATCAAACATTTTTTAAATCGGATCATAATTTTGACATACAGAGGGGCCACAAGCTAAAAAAGGCAATTTTTCGGTCAATCACGGGACATAATTCAGGAAGTTACGATCAGATTGGCGCAAATATAGAAAGGACCCAAGATATTTGGGTTATAAACATACATGTCAAGTTTCATCAAAATCGGTTAAAAATTGTGACCTCTATAGCTTGATATAACATTTTTTCACACTATTCACGAACAAACGGCGGCCATTTTGTCTGTCAATTTTGGTCTGATTTTCACGAAATTGGAACTCAACCTCCATTACCATGTAACGGTGGTATAATCAAACGTTTTTTTAAATCGGATAACAATTTTGACCTCCAGAGAGACCACAAGCTAAAAAGGGTGATTTTTTGGACAATCAGGGGCCATAATTCAGGAAGTTACGATCCGATGGGCGCAAATATTAAAAGGAACCAAGACCTTTGGGTTATAAACATCCATGTCAAGTTTCATGAAAATCGGTTCAAAATTGTGACCTCTATAGGGTCCACAACCTTGATATAACATATTTTCACACTATTCGCGTACAAACAGTTGATATAACATATTTTCACACTATTCGCGTACAAACAGTGGCCATTTTGTCTGTCAATTTTGGTCCGATTTTCACGAAATTCGAACTCAACCCCCATAACTATGTAACAGTGATATAATCAAACGGTTTTTTGAATCGGATAACAATTTTGACCTCCACAGGAAACACAAGCTAAAAAGGGTGATTTTTCGGACAATCAGGGGCCATAATTCAGGAAGTTACGATCCGATATGCGCAAATATCGAAAGGATCCAAGATCTTTCGGTTATAAACATGCATTTCAAGTTTCATGAAAATCGGTTAAAAATTGTGACCTCTATAGGGTACACAACCTTGATATAACATATTTTCACACTATTCGCGTACAAACGGCGGCCATTTTGTCTGTCAATTTCAAGAAATTCGAACTCAACCCCCATAACTATGTAACGGTGATTTAATCAAACGTTTTTTTGAATCGGATAACAATTTTGACCTCCAGCGGGAACACAAGCTAAAAAGGGTGATTTTTCGGACAATCAGGGGCCATAATTCAGGAAGTTACGATCCGATATGCGCAAATATCGAAAGGAACCAAGATCTTTTGGTTATAAACATGCATTTCAAGTTTTATCAAAATCGGATCAAAATTGTGACCTCTACACTGTTCACAAGCTAAAAACGTGATTTTTCGTACAATCAGGGGCCATAACCCATGAAGTTACAGTCCGATACATGCCAATATCGAAAGGAACCGAGATCTTAGGGTGATAAACCTATATTTTAAGTTTCATTGAAATCGGATAAAAATTGTGACCTGTAGACTGTTCACAAACAATTGTGGACGGACGGACGGACGGACGGACGGACAGGGGCGACGACAATATACGTCCACATAAAAATGTGGGCGTATAAAAATTGCATGGTCCTTACTCAAGCAACAGTGTTGTTATTTGGACAATATAGGCATTAAAGCACATTATGGTGATGTTTCCATTCGTTGTGCGTCGCCTGTTTTATTTTCGACTCCTGCCTTGTCGATTTTTTAAGCCAAATATGTAAGGTGCCTGGGCGATCTTTATGGCCTTAATTGATACGGGTTAGTGTATCTGCACATTCGACTCCTCCGTAACAATAGAATGGATTTCAAATGTACTAATGTAGTTGATCGGGTCCCTTGACGTAAGGCTAGTGCACCTTAAACGAACAAGTTTATTTATAATATATCTGACAATTCTTTTTCTGCTTCTCTAACGCCTCCCCATGGAGTTAAAGTAAGTATGATAATGTTGTTTCAGTTCGATTTGATTATATTTGAGTTTATTAATAAGTGTGGTAGTAAGTACATGTATGTTGTTTCGGTCTTACTTCTTTAAATATCTTCAAATAAAGTTGATCGCCTAGACCAGGGACGGTTTAAAAGCCTAATCGAAATATTTAAAACAATATTAAGATCAGTTAATATTATATTGATAGAACGTTATTGCTAATTTAATGCACAGGTTAGAGATACATTATAGACGATTATGGCAGTTCTCACAATAATAGTTAACAACTAGATAATGTAAAGGGAATATGCTGAAAATTTCAGTCAAATTGATCCACTCTGTACCGAGATATTAGCCTTTGAACTTTAGGCCTAGCCTCGATCATCATTACTAATGTCGGTACAATAAAAAAATTGTCTTAATTATCCATTTTAGGATTAAAATCATCAATGAGTGTTGAACAGCAAATCGAATTCAAATCTAGAGAACATCCGACACATAAGATGGCTTCGAGAGTTGATTAAGGTCTTTTCATGTTAATATTAATAGTTTATATGGCATCGCAGGCCCAAAGAAAAATTTGCAATATGCAGATGTAACTCTTCCCTCAAGCCAGAGGGTTAGGGTCTTTGTTTTTAAGGATTCTGGACCTTTACCTATAAAGACAAATACAAAATTGATGTATTTTATTATTTATTGATATTAATCGAAACTGTAACTAAAAGTCTAAAACTACTCAAGATGAACGAGTGATGAATTTCCCACAATGCAATTAATGAAGCATTGTATAGTAATTATCAAAAACAAATGACAAAAGATAGTAACACAGTACTCAGTTCAGTAACTTGACAATAGAAAATATCATACTATATCAAAATGCTAACCCACAAACTATTAGTTATTAACAATGATAATAATACTCTAAAGTTTACCATGGATTTCTATATTCACAATGTTTCCAATGTTATGGTACACAGGTACAAGCAGTTGGCAAAAGCAATAATGTGACACAAGAGTGTAGGTTTATCAGCATAGTCAGCTCTACAATTGCTTCATTTTAACTAAGCAGTTGCTATCAAAAGTAAACATGATATAGGGCTATGAATGCAAAATTCATTTACTGATGGATTTATTTATAAATAGGTGTATTTGATAAAGCTACATTTAAATAGTATAAAACTGTTTTCAGATTGAAGATATCTTAATTAGAAGCCAAGATATGGACATTTAAGTTCAGTAAATCGGGGTACTTTTTGTCTAAAATTTTATATAGAGAAAAATTAAAATAGACTGAAAGGTCACAGGGGTCAATGGCACAAAATTCAAGAATTGGCAATGGATCAGAAGCACATAATAATGCATAATACCTGGACAAAATATCCGATCTTGCTGAAAATTGGCACAAAGCATGCCCGAGAGACACTCTAAAGTATGACGGAAAAAAAACATAGGTCGACCACGATGTCGGCCATTTTGAATAAATTAAAACCAAAAATGCGTAATATTGTCGAAATCGTAACTATTTATATTCAAATTAAAGTTACATTAACAGAATAATAATCAATTAATACAAAATGTAACCAAGTAAGAATCATGGTGATGCAAATATACAAATTAGATGATGTCAGCCATATTTGAATCCAAGATGGCCACCATAATATAATGTAGTATGGATTTTATACATGTTTATATGTGTAACAAAAATAAGTGGTTTATTCATTAAAAATTCTTAAATAAATCCTTACTAAAAGATAGGCTGGCACTGCCAGGCAGGATACGCCCACATTTTTGGGAGATGGATAGAGAATAAGCAATACCGAAAGTGATTTTTCCTACATCATTAAGTCCTGTATTTCATACTGTATTGGGAGCAGCCATTTTGTTGGTCAGTTCCAGTCTGATATTCATGAAATTCGAAGCCGATACAACGTAGAAATGTTACTTTTCGTCAAAATCGGATAAGAATTGTGACCTGTAGAGAGTCCACAACCATGATATACCATATTTTTACACTATACGCGTACAAACGGTGACCATTTCGTCCGGCAATTTTGGTACGATTTTCACGAAATTCGAACTCAACCTTCCTTACGGAGCAACAGTAATATAATTAGAGTTTTTTTTTAAATCAGATAATAATTGTTTGAGAGATAGACAGAGAACAAGCAATACCGAAAGTGATTTTTCCAACAATCAAAGGCCATAATTCATTAAGTTACAATTTGATATGCGCAAATATCAAAAAGAATAAAGATATTTAGGTTATAAACAAGCATTTCAGGTATCAAGAAAATCGAATTAAAATTGTCACCTCTACAGGGTCCACAACTTTGATATACCATATTTTTACACTGTTTGCGTACAAACGGCGGCCATTTTTTCTGGCAATTATAGTCTGATTTTCTCGAAATTCGAACTGAACCTTCCGTAGGGTGTAACGGTGATAGAGTCAAATGTTTTTTTAAATTGGATAATAATTGTGACCTCCAGAGGGACCATAGTCGATTTTTCGGACAATCAGGGGCCATAATTCAGGAAGTTACGATCCGATATGCGCAAATAACGAAAGGAACCAAGATCTTTGGGTTATAACCATGCATTTCAAGCTTCATCAAAATCGAATTAAAATTGTGACCTCTACAGGGTCCACAACCATGATAAACAATTTTTTAACAGTATTCGCGTACAAATGGCGGCCATTTTGTATGGCAATTTTGGTCCGATTTTCCCGAAATTCGAACTCAACCTTCCTTACGGTGTAACGGTAATATTATCAACCGTTTTATTAAATCGGATAATAATTGTGACCACCAGAGGGACCACAAGCTAAAATAAGGCGATTTTGCGTAAAATCAGAGGGCCATAATTCAGGAAGTTACGTTCCAATATGCGCAAATATCGATAGGAACCAAGATCTTTGGGTTATAACCATGAATTTCAAGTTTCATCAAAATCGATTTAAAAATGTGACTTTTACAAGGTCCACAACCCATGATATACAATTTTTTAACAGTATTCGCGAACAAACGGCGGCCATTTTGTATGGCAATTTTCGTCCGATTTTCCCGAAATTCGAACTCAACCTTCCTTAGGGTGTAACGGTGATATAATCAAACGGTTTTTTAAATCGGATAATAATTGTGACCTCCAGAGGAACCACAAGCTAAAAAGGGTGATTTTTCGGACAATCAGGGGCCATAATTCAGGAAATTACATTTCGATAGGTGCAAATATCGAAAGGAACCAAGATCTTTGGGTTATAAACATGCATGTCAAGTTTCATCAAAATCGGTTCAAAATTGTGACCTCTATAGGGTCCACAAGCTAAAAACGTGATTTTTCGTACAATCAGGGGCCATAATCCATGAAGTTTTCATCCGATACATGCCAATATCGAAAGGAACCGAGATCTTTTGGGGATAAACCTATATTTCAAGTTTCGTCAAAATCGGATAAGAATTGTGACCTGTAGAGAGTCCACAAACAAATTGTGGACGGACGGACGGACGGACGGACGGACGTCCGGACGGACGGACGTCCGGACGGACAGGGGCGACGACAATATACGTCCACATAAAAATGTGGGCGTATAAAAAGTATTTGTTCGATATTGGCCATTTTGAAATCCAAGATGGCTGCCACAATTCCAAGATGGCAGCCACCAGCGACCACATACTGTTTTATCGCAAACCAAAAAATCCCAAATTGAACAAATGTCATCATCCAACATATCAAACTGAAGCAAATCTAAACAGCAATTCAAAAATAACACTTTTGTACTTCTAAAACCATTACAGTAACAACAGATCAGACAAATATAAATTAGAATTAAAAAAAAAAATTCAAAAAGTATCATGTTTAAAAGTATTTTCTGTGATGGAAAGGTCATGCAATGTTACATTAGCTATTTAGCAAAGGGAGGTAATAGAGCAATGGTACAGAGTTCACTCCCCTTAGACCACAAATGTGATTAATTTGAGAAAATAATTTGGGAAAATTTTTTTTAAGGTTCTGAATATTTTGTACAAAATTAATCATCTTTGGTTGCTCAGTGAACTTACTAAAAAACCTTATATCCGTTTCAAATTCCATTTTGGTCTGTCAACTCAAAAAATTTATAATAACAGTTATTCTATTTACTGCATTTTAGTAATGATACCGACTCTTGTAAAATTAAGGATGAAGTTAATTTTGAGCCATGATTTTTTCTCTTCCCAAGCAAGAAAATCAACAGATTTTACAAATCCACAAGCAAACTAATATTATATGTAACTGACTAACTATAGAGTGCAATATAAATTGTGCTGTATGAATAGTATTGAATCAAAGCATCACACTAATGGTTATTTTAAATTTTACTTATTTGTTCACGTATGTATATGCAAATAACATCCTTTTAGTGTTTTTTTCGGCCACAAAATGTTGTTTTACGTAGTACATATAGGTTTCTGTAGCCCTACTCTCAACCCTCCTCATTTCACAGCTCGGGCTTGGAACTGGCCTCTTCAGATTTAAACAGGAAAACAGTTTCAAAGATAACACACAGAATTACAGTAACACACGACATAAGGAACAATAATGAAGCTAAACACACACGACGAATGCTACATAGTAGTATTTTTTCATTCCTTAAAATGGATTTTGTCAGTTAAAAGATCACCAGAAAGCTGAATACATGCATTTCTGAAAAAAATTAAAAAAAGACTTGAAACAATCATATAAAAGACAGTTAGTTGCTTTTTTCTGAGATTCACAAACACTTTAAGTAAGACTGGGAGATTTTGGAGATAATTTCCCGCTCAATAATACTCCCAACATATCTGAAGCTATACTGTCTGCAGATACATAATACTACTACTATATAAAAGATGTATAACATTATTGGATATAGGCTAATATTATTAGTCATTTAATTTTTCTTCATAACTTTCGAAGTCAACAGCTTTAATGGGAAATTATTTCAATGTAGTGTATACCTTGTACATGTTCAGTTTTTCATACCAATGAAATGAAATATTTTACATGACTGCAATCAAATCAAAATCATGCGAATCCATGGGATAAATCTGGTTCTTCTAACACCTTACATGTAATAATTATAAATAATATAGCCTACTACTAGTACTACATAGTTAGAAGATTTACTCTTCTGTCGTAGCCTACTGATTTTATTTTTTTAATATTTTAATTAAAATTAGATTATGAATTTGAACAAACAATTGATTAAAAATTTCAATCGAATTTGAATTGACAATTCAACATTCAATGATGCTATTTTAAGTACTAGTAGCTTGCCTACCTGAAATTAAACTTACCAGCATCGACAATTAACCAACAAAACTGACAGTGACAAGATCAAGACTTCTAGCTAAAAAAAAATTTAGATCTATACATGTTGATGTATAATATAATTGCATTGAACAAAATCAAATGACAACTGTTGATTGAAGCAGAAGTCTTATCATCCAGACGTTTTATTTGTTTTACAGTTAAAAGACATAAATGTCATAAACTGGATGAATAGGACTACATCATCTTGTAACGGTTCCGGCATTTTGTATGAGACATGCCGGTTTACCGAATGAGACACATACTATACGGTTTACTGTAGGCCTATGCGTATGTCACCAATAAGAAATGGTTCCACTACTGATGTCTTCCTACAGAGTTCCTTTGCGCAATGACTACAAAAAGTTTACTGGCCCATAGCTCCCTTAATTTACAGTAGGGCCCTAGGCCCTACACATAAACTAACCCAAAACTATAGGCCTAGGGCCTACTCTACATAGCTTCCCACTGATCACTATTGTCAAAATACTGGTAGGCTACTGAAATAGTTCATTAATATTAATAAAGCCAATTTTTAGTTGATTAAAATCAACAGCTTCAATTTGTAATTTGCTCAAAATTTGGTCTGTAGCCTAGTTTAGTTAAAACTTTTCAGAAAATTTTTCTATGAAATTGTTCACACTGCAGGTGAATAAATTTTTTTTTTTGCAAATCTGCTATATCCTTTTTTACAACAAAAATAAATATAAGTACTACGGTACATGATGTACAAAGTGTTGTACTGAATTTTAAAAATTATAATTCAAATTAAAATTTAAATAAAAAAATATAAAAATAATTCACTCTGTCTCGACTACACAACTTACCAACTTCAATAGCCTACTTAACCTGGCACAACAAGTAGGCTACAAAAAGATCTAGACATCGTAGCTGCAAAAAATTTTTAAAAAAAAAAAATGTAACATGTATTTTAATTGCATTTATCAAAATCAAACTACAAACTCCATAGGATTAGGATAGGCCTAAAACTAAAAGAAATAAGCAAAGACCGTACCATCCAGACGTTTTGGGTTTTTTCCACTGAAGACAGACATAGGAATACGTGTACTGGATGAATAGGGCTACGTCATCCTGTAACGATTCCAGCATTTTGAATATCAATATTTGTCACACACGCACCGCTCATTCTACACAAGCCAACGCAATAGAACCGTTCTTTAAAGTGGAGAAATGAATTTACAACATCGTTTTGGCAAAAAGTTGGATTAAAACTAGTTGTGCATATTTAAAAACTTACTTTTATGTTGCACATCTTCTTCTGTGAACGTTCTCGAAAGAAGACCCCCCCCCCCGGCGAAGAGAACGTACGTTGTCGGGTCACGCCTCCTGGATTTCGTGTGGAGAATTGCCGGGTGACCCCTTACTCACATATCACGGTCGTAGCTATTTATTTATAAATATTTTATTATAATTTTTTTGGCAGCTGGTAGAACACATATTCTTCTTTACAAATCCGAGTGCGCGTGTAAAAATTTTATTTTCTAAATATTATTAGAAAGCAAATTTTTCCTCCATTTTGGCATATCTTGGCTTCTAATTGAGGAATAATAAATTTCAGAACTTCCTCTCTCTGATTACACAGGAAATTTGTTTCTGCCGTGCATCCCCATTAGCTACGAAACGGCTAAAAAATGCATACAAAATCAGAAAATGCTAAAAATCTGTGTGCCACGAAATTTTACGACGTGAAAATCCCTCGATAAGCCGTATACTATTTTCAACGGACGATTTCTCTGTGGGTAATTAGCGTACCAAAATATAAATAAGACCATTGGAAGGGTAATTCATTTCTGATTCATACCATATAAATCATTATAATCTTAAGTACAGACATCTGCTTACAAATTTGTGGTTTGTTATGCGTGTCCTGATTTTTGACGCCATCGATAAAAATTAGCCACGATGACGTCACAGCATTCATAGCCCTACATGATAAGCCTAACTAACTCTCAGAATAAACGCATCTTGAAACTAGGTCACAACTGTCAAACTGAACTTTTCCTATTCTATCACTATCATATCCTTACATAACACAAATAATTGACAATGCAATGTGATATTAATCAATACAAGAGTAAATATTTGCAAACAATTGATTGAACAAAACAGGATGACAAAAGACAATTAAAAAATAGGTTGCCAGGCAACGAAGCATACGCCCACACTGCAGCCAAATCGTCCGGGCAGTCAACAAGAGTTGTCGCATATTAAGGAATTATCAGAAAATCATTAGAATTTGTTTGGTTTTTATAATCAAACGTTTTTTTTTTAAAATCAGATAATAATTGTGACCTCCAGAGGCACAACAAGCTAAAAAGGGCGATTTTTCGTACAATCAGGGGACATAATTCAGGAAGTAATGACCCGATGGGCACAAATATCGAAAGGAACCAAGATCTTTGGGTTATAAACATACATGTCAAGTTTCATCAAAATCGATTCAAAATTGTGACCTCTATAGGGTCCACAACCTTGATATAACATATTTTCACACTATTCGTGTACAAACGACGGCCATTTTGTCCGTCAATTCTAGTCCGATTTTCACGTAATTCAAACTCTCTCTTCATTACCATGTAACAGTGATATAGTCAAACGTTTTTTTAAATCGGATAATAATTTTGACCTCCAGAGGGACCAAGAGCGAACAAAAGCAATTTTTCGGACAACATAATTCAGGAAGTTATGATCCAATGGGCGCAAATATCGAAAGGAACCAAGATCTTTGGGTTATAAACATACATGTCAAGTTTCATCAAAATCGGTTCAAAATTGTGACCTCTATTAGGTCCACAACCTTTACATAACATATTTTCACATTATTCGCGTACAAACGGCGGCCATTTTGTCCGTCAATTTTGGTCCGATTTTCACAAAATTCAAACTCAACCTTTATAACCATGAAATGGTGATATAAACAAACGGTTTTTCAAATCGGATAACAATTTTGACCTCCAGAGGGACCACAAGCTAAAAAGGGCGATTTTTCGGACAATCAGGGGCCATAATTCAGGAAGTTACGATCTGATGGGCGCAAATATCGAAAGGAACCAAGATCTTCGGGTTATAAACATACATGTCAAGTTTCATCAAAATTGATTCAAAATTATGGCCTCTATAAGGTCCACAACCTTAATATAACATATTTTCACATATTGTCGTCGCCCCTGTCCGTCCGTCCGTCCACAATTTGTTTGTGGACTCTCTACAGGTCACAATTCTTATCCGATTTTGACGAAACTTGAAATATAGGTTTATCCCCAAAAGATCTCGGTTCCTTTCGATATTGGCATGTATCGGATGAAAACTTCATGGATTATGGCCCCTGATTGTACGAAAAATCACGTTTTTAGCTTGTGGACCCTATAGAGGGAATAATTAATGGTACCACATGAAAGTGGGATAAACACTGTTTCATTTTATACCATGTGTAGGGTGGCTCAAATAAATAAAATGGCAGCGGACGTTAGAAAATTAAATGAAATATTTAAAAAAAATAGGTGGGGGGGGGGGTGATTTTCGGGGACGGATTTCAGACTAAGTCGAGGGCTGTTAGGAATAATCAATCGTACCACATGAAAGTGGGATAAACACTCTTTCGTTTTATACCATGTTTAGGGTGGCTCAAATAAATAAAATGGCAGCGGACGTTAGAAAATTAAATGAAATATTTAAAAAAAAAATAGGTGGGGGGTGTAGTGATTTTCGGGGACGTATTTCAGACTAAGTCGAGGGCTGTGAAGAATAATAAATGGTACCACATGAAAGTGGGATAAACACTCTTTCATTTCATACCATGTGTAGGGTGGCTCAAATAAATAAAATGGCAGCGGACGTTAGAAAATTAAATGAATTATTTTAAAAAAATAGGTGGGGGGGGTAGTGATTTTCGGGGACGGATTTCAGACTAAGTCGAGGGCTGTGAGGAATAATCAATCGTACAACATGAAAGTGGGATAAACACTCTTTCATTTTATACCATGTGTAGGGTGGCACAAATAAATAAAATGGCAGCGGACGTTAGAAAATTAAATGAAATATTTAAAAATAAATAGGTGGTGTGGGGGTAGTGATTTTCGGGGACGGATTTCAGACTAAGTCGAGGGCTGTCAGGAATAATAAATGGTACCACATCAAAGAGGGATAAACCCTCTTTCATTTCATACCATGTGTAGGGTGGCTCAAATAAATAAAATGGCAGCGGACGTTAGAAAATTAAATTAAATATTAAAAAAAAATAGGTGGGTGGGGGTAGTGATTTTCGGGGACGGATTTCAGACTAAGTCGAGGGCTGTGAGGAATAATAAATGGTACCACATGAAAGTGGGATAAACACTCTTTCGTTTTATACCATGTGTAGGGTGGCTCAAATAAATAAAATGGCAGCGGACGTTAGAAAATTAAATTAAATATTTAAAAAAAAAAAATAGGTGGGGGGGTATGAAATGAAAGAGGGTTTATCCCTCTTTGATGTGGTACCATTTATTATTCCTGACAGCCCTCGCCTTAGTCTGAAATCCGTCCCCGAAAATCACTACCCCCACACCACCTATTTATTTTTAAATATTTCATTTAATTTTCTAACGTCCGCTGCCATTTTATTTATTTGTGCCACCCTACACATGGTATAAAATGAAAGAGTGTTTATCCCACTTTCATGTTGTACGATTGATTATTCCTCACAGCCCTCGACTTAGTCTGAAATCCGTCCCCGAAAATCACTACCCCCCCCCACCTATTTTTTTAAAATAATTCATTTAATTTTCTAACGTCCGCTGCCATTTTATTTATTTGAGCCACCCTACACATGGTATGAAATGAAAGAGTGTTTATCCCACTTTCATGTGGTACCATTTATTATTCTTCACAGCCCTCGACTTAGTCTGAAATACGTCCCCGAAAATCACTACACCCCCCACCTATTTTTTTTTTAAATATTTCATTTAATTTTCTAACGTCCGCTGCCATTTTATTTATTTGAGCCACCCTAAACATGGTATAAAACGAAAGAGTGTTTATCCCACTTTCATGTGGTACGATTGATTATTCCTAACAGCCCTCGACTTAGTCTGAAATCCGTCCCCGAAAATCACCCCCCCCCCACCTATTTTTTTTAAATATTTCATTTAATTTTCTAACGTCCGCTGCCATTTTATTTATTTGAGCCACCCTACACATGGTATAAAATGAAACAGTGTTTATCCCACTTTCATGTGGTACCATTAATTATTCCTAACAGCCCTCGCCTTAGTCTGAAATCCGTCCCCGAAAATCACTACCCCTCCCTACCTATTTTGTCAATATTTAATTTAATTTTCTAACGTCCGCTGACATTTTATTTATTTGAGCCACCCCACATATGGTATAAAACGAAAGAGTGTTTATCCCACTTTCATGTGGTACCATGTATTATTCCTCACAGCCCTCGACTTAGTCTGAAATCAGTCCCCGAAAATCACTACCCCACCCATCTATTTTTTTTTAAATATTTCATTTAATTTTCTAACGTCCGCAGCCATTTTATTTGTTTGAGGCACCCTACACATGGTATTAAATGAAAGAGTGTTTATCCCACTTTCATGTGGTACCATTTATTATTCCTCACAGCCCTCGCCTTAGTCTAAAATCCGTCCCCGAAAATCACTACCCCCCCCACACACACACCTATTTATTTTTAAATATTTCATTTAATTTTCTAACGTCCGCTGCCATTTTATTTATTTGAGCCACCCTAAACATGGTATGAAATGAAAGAGTGTTTATCCCACTTTCATGTGGTACCATTGATTATTCCTCACAGCCCTCGACTTAGTCTGAAATCCGTCCCCGAAAATCACTACCCCTCCCTACCTATTTTGTTAATATTTCATTTAATTTCTAACGTCCGCTGCCATTTTATTTATTTGAGCCACCCTACACATGGTATGAAATGAAAGAGGGTTTATCCCTCTTTGATGTGGTACCATTTATCATTCATTTAATTTTCTAACGTCCGCTGCCATTTTATTGATTTGAGCCACCCTACACATGGTATAAAATGAAAGAGTGTTTATCCCACTTTCATGTGGTACCATTGATTATTCCTAACAGCCCTCGACTTAGTCTGAAATCCGTCCCCGAAAATCACTACCCCCACACCACCTATTTTTTTTCTAAATATTTAATTTAATTTTCTGACGTCCGCTGCCATTTTATTTATTTGAGCCACCCTACACATGGTATGAAATGAAAGAGTGTTTATCCCACTTTCATGTGGTATCATTGATTTTTCCTCACAGCCCTTGACTTAGTCTGAAATCCGTCCCCGAAAATCACTACCCCCCCACCTATTTGTTTTTAAATATTTCATTTAATTTTCTAACGTCCGCTGCCATTTTATTTATTTGAGCCACCCTACACATGGTATGAAATGAAAGAGTGTTTATCCCACTTTCATGTGGTACCATTTATTATTCCTCACAGCCCTCGACTTAGTCTGAAATCCGTCCCCGAAAATCACTACCCCCCCCACCTTTTTTTTTAAATGTTTCATTTAATTTTCTAACGTCCGCTGCCATTTTATTTATTTGAGCCACCCTACACATGGTATAAAACGAAAGAGTGTTTATCCCACTTTCATGTGGTACCATTTATTATTCCTCACAGCCCTCGACTTAGTCTGAAATCCGTCCCCGAAAATCACTACCCCCCCCCCCCTCACCTATTTTTTTTTTTAAATATTTCATTTAATTTTCTAACGTCCGCTGCCATTTTATTGATTTAAGCCACCCTACACATGGTATAAAATGAAAGAGTGTTTATCCCACTTTCATGTGGTACCATTGATTATTCCTAACATCCCTCGACTTAGTCCGAAATCCGTCCCCGAAAATCACTACCCCTCCCTACCTATTTTATTAATTTTTCATTTAATATTCTAACGTCCGCTGCCATTTTATTTATTTGAGCCACTCTACACATGGTATGAAACGAAAGAGGGTTTAAAAACGGAAATGTTAAAAAAGGAAATGAAATATAACAAAAAAATTGAAAAGGTGTGTGTGGGGGGGGGGTGATTTTCGTGGACGGATTTCATACTACGCTGAGGGATATATGGAATAATAGATGGTACCACATGAAAGTGGGATAAACACTCTTTCATTTCATACCATGTATAGGGTGGCTCAAATAAATAAAATACCAGGGATATCAGGAATAATCGATGGTACTACATGAAAGTGGGATAAACACTCTTTCATTTCATACCATGTGTAGGGTGGCTCAAATAAATAAAATGGCAGCGGACGTTAGAAAATTAAATGAAATATAAAAAAAATAGGTAAGGGTGGGGTACGGTAGTGATTTTCGGGGACGGATTTCAGACAAAGTCGAGGGCTGTCAGGAATAATAAATGGGAGATCAGTATCGATTGGAGATCAGTATATGTCGATGCTTTGTGGTGTATACCCGTAATTACTTCAACCTGTTTTACGGAATATTCCGGTTACATTCGGGAATTATCTTTGGTGCCACAAAAATGGGGGATAAAGACTGATACAATTATTGTGTGTCTTAAATGGTTAAAATATATTACGGAGCGTTTGTTATTCATTTGATCCGCTCACTTAAACGGCTATACATTGTGTTTATTAAACACTGCTATCGACGATGAGGGTCAAGGTCATAAATCGTAACGTCCGCTCAGATCAGCTCAACCGCAAAGTCGCAAGGTGATGTTGTGGATTATACCGACTATCGACTTATACAGTTTTAGTGGTGAGAAAATTTTAATAGTAAAACGTCATACAACGACCAGTAGTTCACTTGTATGTACCAACAACAACAGGTTTGAAATAAGTATCTATTTGAAGGTGATTGTAAAGTGACACCGTTGTTTGTAACACAACACAGTCAGTGTCTAACGTCCGCTGCCATTTTATTTATTTGAGCCACCCTACACATGGTATGAAATGAAAGAGTGTTTATCCCACTTTCATGTAGTACCATCGATTATTCTTGATATCCCTGGCATTTTATTTATTTGAGCCACCCTATACATGGTATGAAATGAAAGAGTGTTTATCCCACTTTCATGTGGTACCATCTATTATTCCATATATCCCTCGGCGTAGTATGAAATCCGTCCACGAAAATCACCCCCCCCCCCCACACACCTTTTCAATTTTTTTGTTATATTTCATTTCCTTTTTTAACATTTCCTTTTTTAAACCCTCTTTCGTTTCATACCATGTGTAGAGTGGCTCAAATAAATAAAATGGCAGCGGACGCTAGAATATTAAATGAAAAATTAATAAAATAGGTAGGGAGGGGTAGTGATTTTCGGGGACGGATTTCGGACTAAGTCGAGGGATGTTAGGAATAATCAATGGTACCACATGAAAGTGGGATAAACACTCTTTCATTTTATACCATGTGTAGGGTGGCTCAAATCAATAAAATGGCAGCGGACGTTAGAAAATTAAATGAAATATTAAAAAAAAATAGGTGGGGGGGGTAGTGATTTTCGGGTACGGATTTCCGACTAAGTCGAGGGCTGTTAGGAATAATCAATGGTACCACATGAAAGTGGGATAAACACTCTTTCATTTTATACCATGTGTAGGGTGGCTCAAATCAATAAAATGGCAGCGGACGTTAGAAAATTAAATGAAATATTAAAAAAAAATAGGTGGGGGGGGTTAGTGATTTTCGGGGACGGATTTCAGACTAAGTCGAGGGCTGTTAGGAATAATCAATGGTACCACATGAAAGTGGGATAAACACTCTTTCATTTTATACCATGTGTAGGGTGGCTTAAATCAATAAAATGGCAGCGGACGTTAGAAAATTAAATGAAATATTTAAAAAAAAAAATAGGTTGCCAGGCAACGAAACATACGCCCACACAGCAGCCAAATCGTTCGGGCAGTCAACAAGAGTTGTCGCATATTAAGGAATTATCAGAAAATCATTAGAATTTGTTTGGTTTTTATAATCAAACGTGTTTTTTTTTAAATCAGATAATAATTGTGACCTCCAGAGGCACAACAAGCTAAAAAGGGTGATTTTTCGTACAATCAGGGGACATAATTCAGGAAGTAATGACCCGATGGGCGCAAATATCGAAAGGAACCAAGATCTTTGGGTTATAAACATACATGTCAAGTTTCATCAAAATCGATTCAAAATTGTGACCTCTATAGGGTCCACAACCTTGATATAACATATTTTCACACTATTCGTGTACAAACGGCGGCCATTTTGTCCGTCAATTCTAGTCCGATTTTCACGTAATTCAAACTCTCTCTTCATTACCATGTAACGGTGATATAGTCAAACGTTTTTTTAAATCGGATAATAATTTTGACCTCAAGAGGGACCACAAGCTAAAAAGGGCAATTTTTCGGACAATCAGGGGCCATAATTCAGGAAGTTACGATCCGATGGGCGCAAATATCAAAAGGAACCAAGATCTTTGGGTTATTAACATACATGTCAAGTTTCATCAAAATCGATTTAAAATTGTGACCTCTATAGGGTCCATAACCTTGATATAACATATTTTCACACTATTCGTGTACAAACGACGGCCATTTTGTCCGTCAATTCTATTCCGATTTTCACGTAATTCAAACTCTCTCTTCATTACCATGTAACGGTGATATAGTCAAACGTTTTTTTAAATCGGATAATAATTTTGACCTCCAGAGGGACCACAAGCTAAAAAGGGCAATTTTTCGGACAATCAGGGGGGCAATTCCACGGTAACGGACGTACATTTTGCACTCGTTATATTTTGAATTCTACCAATATTATCTAACCATGAATAATTAACTGTTCAGGTTTTATATAGTATTAAAGACATATATTTTAAGTATTAATTGACATATGATTTTATTTATTTCTGAACACCGGAAATAAACATTGGCTCCTCAAAGTATAGGTAACGGACGTACAGAAATGAACACCATGATTTACCTACATGAACATGGTTGCAAAACTCTGTGAATTGTCCTGTGGAATTCAACAGTTTTTATCCCTGTAAGAAAGGGCACTAATACTAGATGTGTGCTGTATGATCACTTCTCACATTTAGATTCTTGTAATCCAGTAAATTAGAAATTACTGTGGTAACGGACGTACATATTTTCTGGTAACGGACGTACGAGTGCAAATTGCTAACCAATTAAATGAGATATGTAAACTTTCAAGTAATAGGACTGATAGATAATACTAATTATTAACTCATTTGAATTAATGGAGCAGTTAATTTCCTAAAAACATTACTTCTTACATAAATTATTGCGACCTAAAAATTTGGGTAACGGACGTACATTTTTACCCTAAAATTTTAGTAACGGACGTGCATGAATCTTTGAAACCCCAAATATTCAGAGAATTGGGTCAAAATGTTTTCCTTCTACAGTCATAATATCAAGAATGGGTGATGTTCGCTTTATATATGAGTTTTTGAACAGTTCCATAAATAAATATGAATGAGAGAGATGAAATATAAATATAAATGCCATAAAAAGTAACGGACGTACATGTACGAAAACCCGAGTTGTTCTGAGAATTTTTGCCAATCTTTTCTTTTTTTGGTCATTATAATAAGAATAGGTTATTTTAGCTTTAGATATGAAATTTTAAACAATTCAATTCATAAATATGAATGGGAGAGGAAAAAATGTGAATATTTGGTAACGGACGTACATTCTCATAGCGATATTTTTCTATGTTGATTACTTTCACAAAAATATGTTATTTTCATATTATAATGTATAAATATCATGTTTATATACATTGTCAGATAACTAATGCCAAATCATTCATAATAACTTAGAATTATCCAACTAACACAAAGTAAGAAAATACATAAAAATTATGAATTCAACATTTACAACGTACACCTCGACAAAAGACCAAATAAAAAAAAATTAGGAACAATTTCGGCCAAAATTTAAGTTTGTTTTCAAAATATAGATTATTTTTCACCATAAAACATTATTTTTGTCCACTTGTCACCTAATTAAATTTTTCACCTAATTGTATACTTTAGTGTGGAATTGCCCAGGGGCCATAATTCAGGAAGTTACGATCCGATGGGCGCAACTATCGAAAGGAACCAAGATCTTTCGGTTTTAAACATACATGTCAAGTTTCATCCAAATCGGTTCAAAATTGTGACCTCTATAAGGTCCACAACCTTGATATAACATATTTTCACATTATTCGCGTACAAATGGCGGCCATTTTGTCCGTCAATTTTGGTCCAATTTTCACAAAATTTGAACTCAACCTTCATAACCATGGAACGGTGATATAATTAAACGTTTTTTTAAATCGGATAACAATTTTGACCTCCAGAGGGACCACAAGCTAAAAAGGGCAATTTTTCGGACAATCAGGGGCCATAATTCAGGAAGTTACGATCCGATTGGCGCAAATATCGAAAGGAACCAAGATCTTTGGGTTTTAAACATGCATTTCAAGTTTCATCCAAATCGGTTCAAAATTGTGACCTCTACACTGTTCACAACCTTGATATAACATATTTTCACACTATTCGCGTACAAATGGCGGCCATTTTGTCCGTCAATTTTGGTCCGATTTTGACGAAATTTGAACTCAACCTTCATAACCATGGAACGGTGATATAATCAAACGGTTTTTTAAATCGGATAACAATTTTGACCTCCAGAGGGACCACAAGCTAAAAAGGGCGATTTTTCGGACAATCAGGGGCCATAATTCAGGAAGTTACGATCCAATTGGCGCAAATATCGAAAGGAACCAAGATCTTTGGTTTATAAACATGCATTTCAAGTTTTATCCAAATCGGTTCAAAATTGTGTCCTCTACACTGTTCACAAGCTAAAAAACGTGATTTTTCGTACAATCAGGGGCCATAACCCATGAAGTTACGGTCCGATACATGCCAATATTGAAAGGAACCTAGGGTGATAAACCTATATTTTAAGTTTCATTGAAATCGGATAAAAATTGTGACCTGTAGACTGTTCACAAACAATTGTGGACGGACGGACGGACGGACGAACAGGGGCGACGACAATATACGTCCACATGAAAATGTGGGCGTATAAAAATAGGTGAGGGGGGGGGGGTAGTGATTTTCGGGGACGGATTTCAGACTAAGTCGAGGGCTGTGAGGAATAATAAATGGTACCACATGAAAGTGGGATAAACACTCTTTCGTTTTATACCATGTGTAGGGTGGCTCAAATAAATAAAATGGCAGCGGACGTTAGAAAATTAAATGAAACATTTAAAAAAAAAGGTGGGGGGGGGTAGTGATTTTCGGGGACGGTTTTCAGACTAAGTCGAGGGCTGTGAGGAATAATAAATAGTACCACATGAAAGTGGGATAAACACTCTTTCATTTCATACCATGTGTAGGGTGGCTCAAATAAATAAAATGGCAGCGGACGTTAGAAAATTAAATGAAATATTTAAAAACAAATAGGTGGGGGGGGGTAGTGATTTTCGGGGACGGATTTCAGACTAAGTCGAGGGCTGTGAGGAAAAATCAATGATACCACATGAAAGTGGGATAAACACTCTTTCATTTCATACCATGTGTAGGGTGGCTCAAATAAATAAAATGGCAGCGGACGTCAGAAAATTAAATTAAATATTTAGAAAAAAAATAGGTGGTGTGGGGGTAGTGATTTTCGGGGACGGATTTCAGACTAAGTCGAGGGCTGTCAGGAATAATAAATGGTACCACATCAAAGAGGGATAAACCCTCTTTCATTTCATACCATGTGTAGGGTGGCTCAAATAAATAAGATAGGTTGCCAGGCAACGAAACATACGCCCACAGCAGCTAAATCGTCCGGGCAGTCAACAAGGGTTGTCGCATATTTTTACTTTTTGGGGGGATGAAACATTTGTAATACACTAAAATCTGATTAAGAGTAACAACTCATTATGTAATTATCTGAAAATCATTAGAATTTGTTAGCTTTTTATAAAGTTTTGCCATACGCTAACAATTAGTATAGGAAATATTTAATATCATGGATTTAGCTGTTCAGTTATCAAAATTCATTGAAAATCAAAATACTTGTTCATTTCAACACCTTAAACTCTGTGTATCAATCTGAAGTCAATCGGATGATAAGTTTGGCATCTAATAGTGTCACAAGGTTTTTTTGAAGTGATCAAGGGAGATAACTCTGGAAGTAATTATTTGAAATCGCTGAAAACCAGTAGGTTTCTTCGTCTCATGACCTTAAACAGTGTGTGTAAATTTAAAGTCAATCGGATATTAACTTTGGCCTCTAGAGCGTCCACAGGATTTTTTGATATGATCAAGGGCCATAACTCTGGCAATAATTATCAGAGATCGTTGAAAATCAAAAGGCTTCTTCGTCTCATGACCTTAAACACCGTGTATAAATTTAAAGTCAATCGGACATCATCTTTGTCCTCAAGAGCATCCACAAGATTTTTTGAAGTGATCAAGGGCCATAACTCTGGCACTAATTATCGGAAATCCGTGAAAATCAATAGGCTTCTTCGTCTTATGACCTTAAACACTGTGTATAAATTTAAAGTCAATCGGATATTAACTTTAGCCTCTTGATCATTCACAAGATTTTTCAAAGTGATCAAGGGTCATAACTCTGGCAGTAATTATCGGATATTGCTGAAAATCAATAGGCTTCTTCGTATCATGACCTTGAACATTGTGTATAAATTTAAAGTCAATCCAATATTAACTTTAGCCTCTAGAGCGTTCACAAGATTTTTCAAAGTGATCAAGGGTCATAACTCTGTGAGTAATTATCGGACATCGCTGTAAATCAACAGGCTTCTTCGTCTCATGACCTTAAACACTGTGTGTAAATTTAAGGTCAATCGGATATTAACTTTAGCCTCTAGAGCGTTCACAAGATTTTTCAAAGTGATCAAGGGTCATAACTCTGGCAGTAATTATCGGATATTGCTGAAAATCAATAGGCTTCTTCGTCTCATGACCTTAAACACTGTGTATAAATTTAAAGTCAATCAGATATTGACCCTGGCCTCTAGTGCGTTCACAAAAAATTGTGGACGACGGACGGACGGACGGACAGACGGACGGACGGGGGCGACGGCAATATACGTCCACATTTCTATGTGGGCGTATAAAAATGGCAGCGGACGTTAGAAATTAAATGAAATATTAACAAAATAGGTAGGGAGGGGTAGTGATTTTCGGGGACGGATTTCAGACTAAGTCGAGGGCTGTTAGGAATAATCATCTATGGTACCACGTGAAAGTGGGATAAACACTCTTTCATTTTATACCATGTGTAGGGTGGCCCAAATCAATAAAATGGCAGCGGACGTTAGAAAATTAAATGAAATATTTAAAGAAAATAGGTTAAGGGGGGGGGGGGTAGTGATTTTCGGGGACGGATTTCAGACTAAGTCGAGGGCTGTCAGGAATAATAAATGGTACCACATGAAAGTGGGATAAACACTCTTTCATTTCATACCATGTGTGGGGTGGCTCAAATAAATAAAATGGCAGCGGACGTTAGAAAATTAAATGAATTATTTAAAAAAAATAGGTTGCCAGGCAACGAAACATACGCCCACACAGCAGCCAAATCGTCCGGGCAGTCAACAAGAGTTGTCACATATTAAGGAATTATCAGAAAATCATTAGAATTTGTTTGGTTTTTATAATCAAACCTGTTTTTTTTTTAAATCAGATAATAATTGTGACCTCCAGAGGCACAACAAGCTAAAAAGGGTGATTTTTCGTACAATCAGGGGACATAATTCATGAAGTAATGACCCGATGGCCACAAATATCGAAAGGAACCAAGATCTTTCGGTTATAAACATACATGTCAAGTTTCATCCAAATCGGTTCAAAATTGTGACCTCTATAAGGTCCACAACCTTGATATAACATATTTTCACACTATTCGCGTAGAAATGGCGGCCATTTTGTCCGTCAATTTTGGTCCGATTTTCACGAAATTCGAACTCAACCTTCATAACCATGAAACCGTGATATAATCAAAAGTTTTTTTTAAATCGGGTAACAATTTTGACCTCCAGAGGGACCACAAGCTAAAAAGGGCGATTTTTCGGACAATCAGGGGCCATAATTCAGGAAGTTACGATCCGATTGGCGCAAATATCGAAAGGAACCAAGATCTTTGGGTTATAAACATGCATGTCAAGTTTCATCCAAATCGGTTCAAAATTGTGACCTCTACACTGTTCACAACCTTGATGTAACATATTTTCACACTCGCGTACAAATGACGACCATTTTGTCCGTCAATTTTGGTCAGATTTTCACGAAATTCGAACTCAACCTTCATAACCATGGTACGGTGATATAATCAAACGTTTTTTTAAATCGGATAACAATTTTGACCTCCAGAGGGACCACAAGCTAAAATGGGCGATTTTTCGGACAATCAGGGGCCATAATTCAGGAAGTTACGATCTGATTGGCGCAAATATCGAAAGGAACCAAGATCTTTGGCTTATAAACATGCATGTCAAGTTTCATCCAAATCAGTTCAAAATTGTGACCTCTACACTGTTCACAACCTTGATATAACATATTTTCACACTATTCGCGTACAAATGGCGGCCATTTTGTCCGTCAATTTTGGTCCGATTTTCACGAAATTCGAACTCAACCTTCATAACCATGAAACGGTGTTATAATCAAACGTTTTTTTAAATCGGATAACAATTTTGACCTCCAGAGGGACCACAAGCTAAAAAGGGCGATTTTTCGGACAATCAGGGGCCATAATTCAGGAAGTTACGATCCGATTGACGCAAATATCGAAAGGAACCAAGATCTTTGGGTTATAAACATGCATGTCAAGTTTCATCCAAATCGGTTCAAAATTGTGACCTCTACACTGTTCACAACCTTGATATAACATATTTTCACACTATTCGCGTACAAATGGCGGCCATTTTGTCCCGATTTTCACGAAATTCGAACTCAACCTTCATAACCATGGCACGGTGATATAATCAAACGGTTTTTTAAATCGGATAACAATTTTGATCTCCAGAGGGACCACAAGCTAAAATGGGCGATTTTTCGGACAATCAGGGGCCATAATTCAGGAAGTTACGATCCAATTGGCGCAAATATCGAAAGGAACCAAGATCTTTGGTTTATAAACATGCATTTCAAGTTTCATCCAAATCGGTTCAAAATTGTGACCTCTACACTGTTCACAAGCTAAAAAACGTCATTTTTCGTACAATCAGGGGCCATAACCCATGAAGTTACGGTCCGATACATGCCAATATCGAAAGGAACCGAGATCTTAGGGTGATAAACCTATATTTCAAGTTTCATTGAAATCGGATAAAAATTGTGACCTGTAGACTGTTCACAAACAATTGTGGACGGACGGACGGACGGACGAACAGGGGCGACGACAATATACGTCCACATGAAAATGTGGGCGTATAAAAATAGGTGGGGCGGGGTAGTGATTTTCGGGGACGGATTTCAGACTAAGTCGAGGGCTGTGAGGAATAATAAATGGTACCACATGAAAGTGGGATAAACACTCTTTCGTTTTATACCATGTGTAGGGTGGCTCAAATAAATAAAATGGCAGCGGACGTTAGAAAATTAAATGAAATATTTAAAAAAAATAGATGGGGGGGGGGGGTGATTTTCGGGGACGGATTTCAGACTAAGTCGAGGGCTGTTAGGAATAATCAATCGTACCACATGAAAGTGGGATAAACACTCTTTCGTTTTATACCATGTTTAGGGCTGTGAGGAATAATCAATAGTACCACATGAAAGTGAGATAAACACTCTTTCATTTCATACCATGTGTAGGGTGGCTCAAATAAATAAAATGGCAGCGGACGTTAGAAAATTAAATGAAATATTTTTAAAAAATAGGTGGGGGGGGAGGGGTAGTGATTTTCGGGGACGGATTTCAGACTATGTCGAGGGCTGTGAGGAATAATAAATGGTACCACATGAAAGTGGGATAAACACTCTTTCGTTTTATACCATGTGTAGGGTGGCTCAAATAAATAAAATGGCAGCGGACGTTAGAAATTAAATGAAATATTAACAAAATAGGTAGGGAGGGGTAGTGATTTTCGGGGACGGATTTCAGACTAAGTCGAGGGCTGTGAGGAATAATCAATGGTACCACATGAAAGTGGGATAAACACTCTTTCATTTCATACCATGTGTAGGGTGGCTCAAATAAATAAAATGGCAGGGACGTTAGAAAATTAAATGAAATTTTTAAAGAAAATAGGTTGGGGGGGGGGGGGGGTAGTGATTTTCGGGGACGGATTTCAGACTAAGTCGAGGTCTGTGAGGAATAATAAATGGTACCACATCAAAGAGGGATAAACCCTCTTTCATTTCATACCATGTGTAGGGTGGCTCAAATAATTAAAATGGCAGCGGACGTTAGAAATTAAATGAAATATTAACTGAAATATTTAAAAAAATAGGTGGGGGGTAGTGATTTTCGGGGACGGATTTCAGACTAAGTCGAGGGCTGTGAGGAATAATAAATGGTACCACATGAAAGTGGGATAAACATTCTTTCGTTTTATACCATGTGTAGGGTGGCTCAAATAAATAAAATGGCAGCGGACGTTAGAAAATTAAATGAAACTGTAACCTAGTCGGTTACTTCCATAAAATCAGGAACAACTATTGTATATAATCTGGATATATGAATTTATTTTAACAGCAACAACATCAATAACAACTAAAAAGGAATGAACAATATGATGTGCATTTTTTATGATCAAAATAATATATCCATATAAAACTTGAATCTAATTTATATGATCTGGTTGTTAAGACACTAATCTCCAATAGTTTTACAAGATAAACAAAATGTCGCCACTGGTGACTTATATTAAATGAAAATATGTTAATTATAAGACAATACGTAAGGGTGCAGAAGGGGCCTAATTAAATACTAAATCCCTTAACAACTATGCTATAAAGTGTTTGTAAAGATTAAAAGAATGAATACATATAATTATATTGAAACAAGCTAGGAGATTATAGTATTACTGGTCTCAATTTACAATGTACAATATTCTGTTCTAATAAAATGACAAGAACTATTTATGCATGAATATGGATAATATAAAAAAAACATGTCGTCCAAGCATTGTGTTCAAATGCTTGGTTATACTTCCCCCTTGCTTTGAAAATCTTGCCTCCTGGCAAGAAAAATAACAAGTGATAAACATAATTAAATAATAGAATTGTACAGGTAAGATGTCTTTGCAAGGTTCTTAACAGTAGGAAACAGTAGGAAATCAATAGTGCTAGGTATACATACATACATAGTGTTAATACAATAAGAGTTAAAAAAAATGAAAAAGAAAAACATGTGCAGCTTATCATGTAATAGAGTAATCCATAACATTACAATATAAAATATATTTATGATAGCTATAGTAAGTAACTTTTAAATTGTTCATAAGAATCGATACAGAATATGTTTCAACCTTGAATAAGTTTTCTTGTGACTAATGTATGAAATCTACATGTACTACCATTTATGTTGAAGAATTAAAATAATGTCCAATAATCATCATATGAACACAAGCACATTTAAATACATATTATGTCATCTTAAGACACATCTATTTCTATGACATACATGAACTCGTGTTGGGTAGTATGCAATTAGTCACATTCCTAAGATTATCCATTAGGGTTTCACAAATATATTGCGGTCAGTTTTATCATCATGCTTCTATTGGAGCTTACATTTGAAACATAACAGCTTTTCCATTTTTTTTTTAAAACTAAACCTGGTTTCATACATTTTATAACGTCTTTCTTCTTTTCCTTCATCTTGTGCTGATGCACTCTAAAGAAGAGAACTTAGTGCATAACTTTTGCCATGTTTGTTCTTGGACAATTGACATACTTCGAATTTTGATTTAATGTCACAATTCTATGATGGCTGTACATGCAGATAATTTCAAGCAGCTTTGTCTTTGGAATGGTCTGAATACAGGTTCCTCCAGTTATTGCTGATCAGCAGCAATTTTATGTTTGGCATATTATCCTTTGATTGTCATTTTGGAGATCCCATTGTAGCCTATTGATTGGGCTTTGTTGTTTTTCTGTATTTCATGACCATTTTGGTATCGTAGGGCATAAGAGATGAGATGTTTCTTAGTCTGCTATCTAAATACAACCTGAGGAAAAAGCTCATACAACCATATTATTGATCTGCCAAGATCATTGATTTGAAAAATATAAAAGAATTTAGAATTCAAATGTAATTGTCCACTATTTCCCTCTTTTCTCCAGCGCAAAACAGGAGTTATTTGTGGTGACTGGGATCCTGAATCAACTGATATATAAAAACTGATCCAAGAGACAAATATGACACACAAGGAAAACGTCTATACATGTCAAGTGCATGGGATAGCTAGCTGTTCATCATTACTGATTTGAATACCGTCTTAGATATTGAAATAAATGTGACCTACGTATCTGCGTGATATGCAATCACATTTTAAAAAAACTGAATTTAATGCATTGTGTGCATTTGTATTATTAAGGCATATTTACATGTTGCATATGATTAATTTGTTAATATTTATTTAGCAACTTAACTATGTGCATACAAATTTAGTGCATGCACATGACATGCTAGACTTTGCATATATGATGAGGGATATAATTAATAAAACAATTTCGATGAACGTTTTGGTAATCAATAATGCCCCAGCTATCCAAGTTCATTAGGCTATCGAGAATAATATACAAATATTTTCATTTTATGAATTCTAATCAATACGATTTATGTTATATATTATATATTATTAAAATATTGCAGAACCTCCCGTTAGTATTTTTTTTTTTTTTTTATAATATAACAAAGATTTAGATCCATATGTTTATTTAGATAAATTTTGATACAATGATGTTCACCAGATCGTCACCCAGAGAACATAAGTATAAGTATAATGGATTAATATGGTTAGCTACTCCATACTAAACCCATCAACTGCTTAAGAAAACAATTACATTTAGTGATAGTATCAATGAATATTTGGATCTTTTCTTTGCCCTAATTATAGTCGCCTTTTACGACCTGCAATTAGAGAAGCAGTGGACCAATTCGTGCCCCGATTCCACAGGAGGAGTGTAAATGATAACTGTTTTAAAAATAAAATATGAACCTCTAAACTGATACTTCTCGACTGTCGAATCGGTCTAAATATGGTACGTATTTTTTAAAACGTGGGTGAGATTTGTGTAAGCCAAAGTTAAGCCTATCTGTTAAGGTCTGTATTTCGTTGTTTATTATCGTAATGAGGTAACTTGCTGTGTGATTGCTGCTCATTTCACATTTTTCTTCCACTTGATTGCAGGAATTATTAATATATTTCACAATATTTGAATGGTTTCTGCTGTGTTTAATATCAGAGTGATTCCTATTTTTCTGTTTATTTATCACTGATACTTTGGGCAGTTGGTCAAAAAATTTATGATTTCTTTGAAGAGGCTTCTTCCTGGTTTTACCCTTCATATTTTTGTTGATGTGGTACTCCTGTCTTAAAGTGTCTGGTATGTTTTCAGATAATTCCCAGGAGGTTGGTTTGCTTCTGTCGTTCCATCGGATTTTGTATATCATATTCCCCTTTTGGCGTGCAGAAGCTAAGATAGCATGTATATCCCTGGGGTTATATGGTTTAGTCTTTGTCAGACCAGTTGACGTATCCTGTCGGTTCGACATTGCCGTTTTATTTTGCTGTTCATTTCTTTGGGATATCAACGCATCATATTCCTTTGTTTGGTTTATTGGTTTCCCACGAATACATTTGTTCTGGTTTGGTATTACTTGTTTTGTTTTTTTGTCCTGCTCCAGTGTGGAATCATCAATGTCCATTTCTTCAGGATTTAGGTCTTCCTGGCAGTTCTGATACTCTGTGGGAATGTAGTCTGGCCTGTCTTTTGGGCTATGGTAACGTTTAAGTCTGGCAGCATTAACTAATGACTTTGTTTCTTTATCATCATGGATCCTCTTAAGTTTGTATGTATTGTTGACCTTACATTCCACAATATAATACGGACCTACCCAGTGTTTTTGTAGTTTGGGTGACAGTCCTACTCGTGTTTTGGAACAGTACAGCCAAACATAATCACCAGTGATAAAGGTAGGTTCCTTTGCCTTCTTGTCATGTTGAAGGGTGTACTTTTGTTGTGCTTGTTTAACACATTCTTCTGCCTCTTTTCTACATACTTCTAGGTTCTTAAGAAGATTTGACATATAAATGCGTACAGAGGATTGAAGAGATTCTTTTGGAGTAAGGGCATGATCTATTGGTGTGCGCATCTGTCTACCAAACAACATAAAAAATGGTGATTGACCTGTTGATTGGGTAGCAGGAGTCATCCTATACGCCATCATGATTGCCGGAAGGAGCTCGGGCCAATTTGTTTGATTTTCATTACAATATGCTTTTAGTCTATCTTTTATGAAGCGGTTCATACGTTCACATGTGCTATTTGTTTGAGCGTGATAGGGACTGGTATAATGACGTTTGACTTGAAATAATTCACACATAGCTTTAATTAGATTAGACATAAATTGAGCTCCCCGATCTGATATAAGAGTGCGCGGACAGCCGTAACGTGTGAATATATGCGTATAAAGAACCTTTGCAACCTCTGTAGCACTTTGTGTCTTCAGAGCGAATGATTCCGGCCAACGACTGAGGGAATCTACAACTAACAAGCAATACCGAGATCCATCTTCAGCAGGAGGGAATGGACCCATAAAGTCAATATGCCAGCGACTAAAGACATCTTCAATAGGCATAGGGGTTAAAGGGACTGGATGCGAATGATTATCATCTTTAACCTTTTGACACGTTTCACATGTTTTTATATATGTCACTATATCTGTGTAGATCTTTGGCCAGTGATATTTCAAGCGTATGCTAGCTAATGTTCTCTCAGCTCCTTGGTGTGCTCCTATTTTATTATCATGATAGACTTCTAATACATCATGTCTTAAAGTCCTTGGAACTGCTATTTGTTTAATTAATTTATCATTACTTGTTACATTCCTGGGATAGAAAAAGTGATATAGAACCTTATTATGTAATTCATATTGGTTTGATTCACTAATAATTCTGTCCCTTAACTTTTTATTTTCTGGTACTGAGCCATTTTCCAAATAATTATAAATGTACGCAAAATCTGGACATAGCTTTTGTAAAGTAGGCAAATTTATATTATTTATGATTTGACCATGATCATTTAGGTCATTGAATAGATTCTCCAGTGCATTAACAGTATTAATGCTGAATGGAGAAATATCATCTTCGAAACTGTATTCAAAGGTAACGGCTGTTAAATTATCTTTAACACATTCTACACTTTCAGAAGTACTTAATATCAAAGCATCTGGCTCAGCTGGTTTGGTTGGTGGGTTGTCATACTCCCGTCTGCTGAGGCAATCTGCAGTAACATTTTTGGGGCCTTGAACATGTATTATTTTATATTTAAATGGTTGTAATTTAAGCGACCAGCGGCCTAATCTGCCATTTAGATTCTTGATACTTTCCAACCACTTCAATGCTATATGGTCTGTATAGACTGTAAATGTGTTTGATGACAAGTATAGTCTGTATGATTCAACAGCTTCCACCAACGCAAGACATTCTTTGTCACAGATGGGCCAGACACGTTCGCCATGATTAAGAGAACGTCCCCCATAAGATATGGGATGTTCCTTCCCATCTTGTATTTGTGACAACACATATCCAATAGATTTGTCTGAGGCATCTGTATGAATAATAAATGGTTCGTTCATCCTTGGAAATGCCAAGATGGGTGTGGAAACAAGGGCATTTTTGAGTGTCATAAATGCTTCTTCACACTCCTTTGTCCAACTAAATACTTTGTCTTTTCTTAATAAATCATTTAAAGGGCTAGTTATTTTTGAATGATTTTTAATGAATCGTCTGTAGTAGTTAGCCATACCTAAGAAACTCCTAACTTGTTTTTGAGTACCGGGTCTAGGATATGTCATAACAGAATCTGTTTTTGTTTTATCTGTTTCAATGCCCTTACTGCTAATTACATGGCCAAGGTATTTGACTTTTTCAACTGCAAAACTGCATTTGCTTGGTTTAAGTCTTAAATTTGCCTCCCTTAATCTAGAAAATATCTGATTAAGTGCTGCTAAATGTGAATTAAAATCTTTCGTAAAACAGCAAATATCATCGACATAAGCAAGGCAAATTTTCCATGAAAGTCCTTTTAAGACCTTGGTTAATAAAGAACTAAATGTTGACGGACTGTTCATCATGCCAAATGGAAGTCTTTTGAATTCAAAGACGCCTTCATGGGTAATGAATGCACTTTTATGTGCAGTATCTTTGTGTAGTGGAATCTGCCAAAAGGAAGATCTAAGATCCATTGTAGTAAATACAGTTGCCTTTGATTCCGCTATTGTATCTAAGATTTCGTCTAAATTCGGCAAAGGGAAGTGCAATGGCACAGTTATTTTATTTAAACGCCTGTAATCCACACAAAATCTCACTTCTTCAGAGTTCCTCTTTTTGACCAACACCACAGGAGAGTAATATTCTGAATTGGATTCCTGAATTATGTCATTCTTGATCATTTCATGACATTGTCGTTCAATCTCTGTCTTATTTTGTGGAGAAGCTTTATAAGGACGAGACTTAATAGGCTTAGCATCACCCGTATCTATGTAATGTGACATCAGATGTGTTTTACCTAGTTCAGCATCACTTGTTGCAAATATATCTGAATTACTACCCAGAAAAACGAGAAGATCATTTTTTTCTCTATCAGTTAAGTTACAGTTACTTAATGTAAACCCTAACTTCTTAGCTTGTTTTATAAAGTGATCATTTTCTTGCTTAGAATATTGTTCTAAATTATTAACAAAGGAAACTATGTTTTTAGTGTCGTCAATATTAACACTTTCATCTTCCACTGATACAATAATATTTTTATCAACTAAAGACAATTTTGCAAGATCTGTGTTGGCCTCTATAATTATTGTTTCTGACGTTGGATTAAGTAAACGATATACTGTTGAGTGATCATTTACTTCGCTTACACATTTGGCACCTATAATATTGTATTCATTTTGTAATGAGTTTAATGGTTCTGACATCACATAATATTGGTCATGTATATCAGATACCGATACAGGAGTGAGGATTTCCGTTCTTGCAGGTATTTCTAGTTTCTTAATCGTTCGAGCATATCCAGTTAATGGTAAATTAATAACTTGTATAGGAGCTATTATTTCATCATTAATTGTAAACTTTTTATTTTTGAAATCGATATTTGCCTTATATTTATCCATAAAATCAAGACCTAGTATGACATCATGCAAAATCTTGTCAAAAACACAGAATTTTGTAGGAAACATTTTACCATTTATTTCAAGATCCAGTTCAATTGTACCCAAAACAGGCATTGTTGAACCTGAGACGCCTGATACACGTTTGATGCTTGATGCATCTAGTTGTATGTCAATATTCAACTCTTGTAAGACTGATTTCGATAAACAGCAAATCGAGGCACCAGAGTCTACAAGGCACCGAATGGTTAAATTCCTTATTTTGGCATAGATTAAGTTTCGTTCTAAGGGTAATACCAATGAAACAGTTGACATACAATTAGGACAGTCAAATTGCGTACAATTACATTTACTGTTAGCCATTTTGCTAATTAATAATCAACGTCAATTATTTTTATGTGAAAATGTGAAGTAACTTGGCAGATCAATGTATAAATATGGCTGTACTTACTAATTTCCAAATGTAATAATTATTCCTGCAAACTTAGAAATCTCCACTCCTGGTCCGACTGTTTTACTTTTTGGTCATCTGGTGGTTTTACTGTAGGCCGGACATCTACAACACCGTTTTCTCTGTTAAATCTTCATGGGGGTGATGTTTTAAACTCGCTTGGCAGTGAGATGGCGATCAATCGTAGGCATCTGCACCATATGTAACCTAGTCGGTTACTTCCATAAAATCAGGAACAACTATTGTATATAATCTGGATATATGAATTTATTTTAACAGCAACAACATCAATAACAACTAAAAAGGAATGAACAATATGATGTGCATTTTTTATGATCAAAATAATATATCCATATAAAACTTGAATCTAATTTATATGATCTGGTTGTTAAGACACTAATCTCCAATAGTTTTACAAGATAAACAAAATGTCGCCACTGGTGACTTATATTAAATGAAAATATGTTAATTATAAGACAATACGTAAGGGTGCAGAAGGGGCCTAATTAAATACTAAATCCCTTAACAACTATGCTATAAAGTGTTTGTAAAGATTAAAAGAATGAATACATATAATTATATTGAAACAAGCTAGGAGATTATAGTATTACTGGTCTCAATTTACAATGTACAATATTCTGTTCTAATAAAATGACAAGAACTATTTATGCATGAATATGGATAATATAAAAAAAACATGTCGTCCAAGCATTGTGTTCAAATGCTTGGTTATAAAACATTTAATAAAAAAGGTGGGGGGGGTAGTGATTTTCGGGGACGGATTTCAGACTAAGTCGA
This sequence comes from Patella caerulea, assembly GCA_036850965.1. Lineage (NCBI taxonomy): Eukaryota > Metazoa > Mollusca > Gastropoda > Patellidae > Patella > Patella caerulea. The sequence continues at coordinate 29,460,210 of JAZGQO010000015.1, read as the reverse complement.
GGGCTGTGAGGAATAATAAATGGTACCACATGAAAGTGGGATAAACACTCTTTCATTTCATACCATGTGTAGGGTGGCTCAAATAAATAAAATGGCAGCGGGCGTTAGAAAATTAAATGAAATATTTAAAAACAAATAGGTGGGGGGGTAGTGATTTTCGGGGACGGATTTCAGACTAAGTCGAGGGCTGTGAGGAAAAATCAATGATACCACATGAAAGTGCGATAAACACTCTTTCATTTCATACCATGTGTAGGGTGGCTCAAATAAATAAAATGGCAGCGGACGTCAGAAAATTAAATTAAATATTTAGAAAAAAAATAGGTGGTGTGGGGGTAGTGATTTTCGGGGACGGATTTCAGACTAAGTCGAGGGCTGTCAGGAATAATAAATGGTACCACATGAAAGTGGGATAAACACTCTTTCGTTTTATACCATGTTTAGGGTGGCTCAAATAAATAAAATGGCAGCGGACGTTAGAAAATTAAATGAAATATTTAAAAAAAAAATAGGTGGGGGGTGTAGTGATTTTCGGGGACGTATTTCAGACTAAGTCGAGGGCTGTGAAGAATAATAAATGGTACCACATGAAAGTGGGATAAACACTCTTTCATTTCATACCATGTGTAGGGTGGCTCAAATAAATAAAATGGCAGCGGACGTTAGAAAATTAAATGAATTATTTAAAAAAAAATAGGTGGGGGGGGTAGTGATATTCGGGGACGGATTTCAGACTAAGTCGAGGGCTGTGAGGAATAATAAATGGTACCACATGAAAGTGGGATAAACACTCTTTCGCTTTATACCATGGGTAGGGTGGCTCAAATAAATAAAATGGCAGCGGACGTGTAGGGTGGCTCAAATAAATAAAATGGCAGCGGACGTTAGAAAATTAAATTAAATATTAAAAAAAAAATAGGTGGGTGGGGGTAGTGATTTTCGGGGACGGATTTCAGACTAAGTCGAGGGCTGTGAGGAATAATAAATGGTACCACATGAAAGTGGGATAAACACTCTTTCGTTTTATACCATGTGTAGGGTGGCTCAAATAAATAAAATGGCAGCGGACGTTAGAAAATTAAATTAAATATTTAAAAAAAAAAAATAGGTGGGGGGGTAGTGATTTTCGGGGACGGATTTCAGACTAAGTCGAGGGCTGTGGGGAATAATCAATGGTACCACATGAAAGTGGGATAAACACTCTTTCATTTCATACCATGTGTAGGGTGGCTCAAATAAATAAAATGGCAGCGGACGTTAGAAAATTAAATGAAATATTTAAAAATAAATAGGTGTGTGTGTGGGGGGGTAGTGATTTTCGGGGACAGATTTCAGACTAAGGCGAGGGCTGTGAGGAATAATAAATGGTACCACATGAAAGTGGGATAAACACTCTTTCGTTTTATACCATGTGCAGGGTGGCTCACATAAATAAAATGGCAGCGGGCGTTAGAAATTAAATGAAATATTAACAAAATAGGTAGGGAGGGGTAGTGATTTTCGGGGACGGATTTCAGACTAAGTCGAGGGCTGTTAGGAAAAATCAATCGTACCACATGAAAGTGGGATAAACACTCTTTCATTTTATACCATTTGTAGGGTGGCTCAAATAAATAAAATGGCAGCGGACGTTAGAAAATTAAATGAAATATTTAAAGAAAATAGATGGGGGGGGGGTGATTTTCGGGGACGGATTTAGACTAAGTCGAGGGCTGTGAAGAATAATAAATGGTACCACATGAAAGTGGGATAAACACTCTTTCATTTCATACCATGTGTAGGGTGGCTCAAATAAATAAAATGGCAGCGGACGTTAGAAAATTAAATGAATTATTTTAAAAAAATAGGTGGGGGGGGTAGTGATTTTCGGGGACGGATTTCAGACTAAGTCGAGGGCTGTGAGGAATAATCAATCGTACAACATGAAAGTGGGATAAACACTCTTTCATTTTATACCATGTGTAGGGTGGCTCAAATAAATAAAATGGCAGCGGACGTTAGAAAATTAAATGAAATATTTAAAAATAAATAGGTGGTGTGGGGGTAGTGATTTTCGGGGACGGATTTCAGACTAAGTCGAGGGCTGTCAGGAATAATAAATGGTACCACATCAAAGAGGGATAAACCCTCTTTCATTTCATACCATGTGTAGGGTGGCTCAAATAAATAAAATGGCAGCGGACATTAGAAAATTAAATGAAATATTAACAAAATAGGTAGGGAGGGGTAGTGATTTTCGGGGACGGATTTAAGACTAAGTCGAGGGCTGTTAGGAATAATCTATGGTACCACGTGAAAGTGGGATAAACACTCTTTCATTTTATACCATGTGTAGGGTGGCTCAAATAAATAAAATGGCAGCGGACGTTAGAAAATTAAATCAAATATTTAAAAAAAAAATAGGTGGGTGGGGGTAGTGATTTTCGGGGACGGATTTCAGACTAAGTCGAGGGCTGTGAGGAATAATAAATGGTACCACATGGGAGTGGAATAAACACTCTTTCGTTTTATACCATGTGTAGGGTGGCCCAAATGAATAAAATGGCAGCGGACGTTAGAAAATTAAATGAAATATTTAAAAAAAAAAATAGGTGGGGGGGAGGTAGTGATTTTCGGGGATGGATTTCAGACTAAGTCGAGGGCTGTGAGGAATAATCAATGGTACCACATGAAAGTGGGATAAACACTCTTTCATTTAATACCATGTGTAGGGTGCCTCAAACAAATAAAATGGCTGCGGACGTTAGAAAATTAAATGAAATATTTTAAAAAAAATAGATGGGTGGGGTAGTGATTTTCGGGGACTGATTTCAGACTAAGTCGAGGGCTGTGAGGAAAAATACATGGTACCACATGAAAGTGGGATAAACACTCTTTCGTTTTATACCATATGTGGGGTGGCTCAAATAAATAAAATGTCAGCGGACGTTAGAAAATTAAATTAAATATTGACAAAATAGGTAGGGAGGGGTAGTGATTTTCGGGGACGGATTTCAGACTAAGGCGAGGGCTGTTAGGAATAATTAATGGTACCACATGAAAGTGGGATAAACACTGTTTCATTTTATACCATGTGTAGGGTGGCTCAAATAAATAAAATGGCAGCGGACGTTAGAAAATTAAATGAAATATATAAAGAAAATAGGTGGGGGGGGTAGTGATTTTCGGGGATGGATTTAAGACTAAGTCGAGGGCTGTATTCGGTGTATTCGGTGGCTAAAATAAATGAAATGACAGTGGACGTTAGAAAATTAAATGAAATGTAGAAGAAAAATAGATTGGAGGGGGTGGGGAGAGTTATTTTCGCGGACGGATTTCAGACTAAGTCGAGGGATTTCGGGTATAATGAGTGGTACCACATGAAAGAGAGATAAACACTCTTTCGTTCCATACCATGTGTAGGGTGGCTCAAATAAATAAAATGGTAGCAGACGTTAGAAAATTAAATGAAATATAACAAAAAAATAGACTGGTGGAGGTAGTAATTTTCGGGGACGGATTTAATACTAAGCTGAGGGATGTCAGGAATAATTGATGGCACCACATGAAAGAGGGGTAAATTCTCTTTCATTTCATGCCATGTATTGGGTGGCTAAAAGAAGAGAAATGGCAGCGGACGTTAGAAAAGAAAATGAAATGAAAAAAAAAACAAAAAAAACCTGGTGGGGGTAATGATTTTAGGGACCGATTTCTGATGTAGAGGTATTTCAGGAATAATCTATGTTGCCATATGAAAGAGGATTAAACGCTTAAATTATTCCATACCAATTATTAGGTGGCTGCGGACTTTTGGTAAATAACAATACTGACAAAAAAAAAATCGTGCGGGTATTTGCGGAACGGATTTAAGACTATTTTGAGGACTTATAGTAATATTCTAGGTTGCTATATATAAGATGGATAAATACCCTATCACCCCATGTCGTGTATTGTGTGGCTCAGGACGAAAGAAACATTCGGGTTTGGTAAATGAAAATCGACCTGAAAAGGAGATCAGTATATTCCGATGTTTTTGGTTTATACCGGTAATTACTTCAACATGTTTTACGGGATATTATAGTGATTTTCAGGAATTATGTATGGTGCCACAGAAATGGGGGACAAAGACTTATACAATTATTGTGTGTATTTAATGGTTTAAATAGTACTGGGTATTTGTAATTCACTTCGTATATTCACATAAACGGATGAGCACAGTGTTTAGTTAACCGCAGTTTTCGACGATGAGGTTCAAGGTCATGAACCGGTTGCTGAGAACTATCGTCCGCTCAGATCAGCTCAACGGAACCAAACTGGATTGCGACAGCATGGTCTGAGGTTACCATGCATAAAAGACAATTTACACAAATTCCCAACTTTGGCAATGTCTCAAACTATAATAAACATGATCCAGAATACTTAAATAATATCTTACCTATAAAGACAAATACAAAATTGATGTATATTAAACGAAACTGTAACTAAAACTACTCAACATGAAGCACAATACTGGATCATGGCCTAATCGGAAAATACTCAATGGCGGCATTGGTTCTATTAATAGCACTCCTTGGGTTTACTTTGATAGTAACAGTATCCGGTGTATTCCTTCGAGTTATCTTCTCGAGAATCGAAAAGTAGAATGTTATACTATTTGAGCAATCTACTACTAAGCGCTTTTTAATATCTTAATCTTATCTATTATTAGAGTAATATTTTTTGCCGGCAAACCTTTGCAGATGTAGGGTGGCTGAATCAGCAGAGATTTGTCGAGTGATATTGTTTGTGCCGTTCACAGGATTTTATTAAATTACCCAAACGCTTTGAAATTTAATAATTAATAATTAATTAATAAAAGTCGAATAGTTTCATGGATGTTATTGGTGGGAGCATAACTGTTTGTTTAGTAATGCACCACAAGTCTTAAAAGTTTATTGAATTATTGAACCTATGATATGATCAGTGACTTTGTGAAGTGAATGTGGTGTTTGACATGTAGTCCCATGTACGTAAGTTTACATTTATTTTTTTTTATTCAATATATTATTACTTGACCCTGTCTGTAAACAAATAAAGATATCATCCAATCTTTTCTGTATTAAATTTATATGGATTATTTAAATTTGTAAAATAAAGAATCCAAATGAATTTCATGGGCCTACCAGGAATCCTAGTGTATTCATGATTTTATTAAATTACCCAAACGCTTTGAAATTTAATAATTAATAATTATCCACTCAAGTCAAATAACTTTACCGGTAATGAATTAGCCTGGTATTGAAAATGCCTGATACCCCTACCAGCACCAGCTAGATTACCACATAATTATAATATCTTACAGTATTACTGTAGTAATTAATTCTGTTTTTATTTATTTTGTGCTGACCATTTACTGTATATATAAAAGCATCATAGTCATAAATAATTATTCCATATCTCAGTTTGCGTCTTTTGATAACTTTGTGTAAGTTATAAGTACTTGCGAAAAAAAAACGGCAGTGGCAGTGCACATGGTGACATTGATACTATTTGTGATATACATCTACATCAATTGCCAAGATGAAGATGAAACGAGTGATGAATTTCCCACAATGCAATTAATGAAGCGTAAAACAAGGACTTGGATCTCGAGTCACCTTGACATTAATTAGGTTTGTCTAAAACATGGCATTGTAGGAATCATTGCAGTTGGAATATCAATACAGTTTCTGGATTCAATAATTACATGTAAATTAGCAGACATTGATAGTTTTTTGTAGGGTCTTAAATAATACTCCTAATAAAATATTAGAGATGGCTACACAGACTTAGCGCTTGCATTAAAATCTATTTCAGGAGTCAAATGCATGTACCTTGTTAATATACGAACTGTTGCTATTATGTAATAAATAAAGCACAACTGAACAGGGCTCACGCTGGCGTTCAATTTGTTTCCGTCAAAATGAATGATAATGTTTATATAAAATTGTTCTTATATTTTTCCTCCAACTGGAATATTTTATCTGCAAAAAATATGTGATGAAATAGACATCTAACTTTATGTCTCAGCTAGGATTATTATAAAACAAATACCAATGTATACCCTACAATATGCAACGACTTTAAAAATCTGTCTTTACATAATATGTTAGCAAAATTTAAATTTCATAAGATCAGATTTTGAAAACTGTACTGCATAGGTTCAATTTATAGGCGTGATAATTCTTATCTACGGCTGCAATTGATACACTATTCGAGGCTTTGAGTAAGTAAAATTAGGTTCAACTGCAAAATTGTCAACACATATCATCACTCACAGTGAATGTTTAAACTTGATGTTCAGAAGGTGAATGTCTTGACGGAGTTCAATGATTAACATTAACATTAAGCAGAGCTAATATAAGCAGTTTCATTTGTAAATGCTTTGGGATAAGGGAATAAGACGACTTTGGTTCTAACTGATGGCGAGTGATGAAGACAAATGTGCAATTAGTTAATATTTGTCATCTATATATTTTGGGATTTCCGCGGGCGACACCAGCCTCACTGTTGGTCGTTAATATGAGAGAGAGAGAGAAATGGGTTTTAACGTCCACTCGACACAAACTAGGTCATTTTGAGACTAACATATGGTTTCATTTTATTTCAGTAATTCGCGTAGGGGTCTTTAGCAGTGGGATGAAACCGGAGAGCCCTGAGGAAACCCACGAGGTTGAGAAGGCGCCCCTACTAGCTATCTCCATGCCACATACGCTCACACCAGGGCTCGATACCACAGCCGCAAGCCAGAGGTGACCGGCCAGCTAGAGGTCGAAGCGCGGCACTCTAGACCACTAAGCCATCCCAACCCCCCTTGTAATTAAGCACAACGGAATATACAAATATATGCGTGGGTGTGTTTGTGCAAATAGTGAAGTAGATATGAGTATTATATACCATATTTGTCCGACAGCAGTGTGAAAGGCAATAGACACTAACGGCCATAACAAGTTAAGACTAGGATTTATACTGATAGCCATATTTTATACTACACATAGCAACATCATTCTCAATTATTAATAATCGTCGTGATCGGATGATGTTACATTCAGAATGTATTTCTCAAACAAGATATACAATTATTCATTTTTATGAGTACTGCGTTTTTATTAGGCCTGTAGATGTAATTCCCGACACAAAAACAAATACCACCATACAAGGAGGAGGTGTGGCTGAAAAACAGATACGAAGCCAACCAAAAAAACGGCTCTTAGAGCACCATTACAACCGGTCCACTCAAGCTTTCCACGTGATCTGGTTAACCCGTGCGCGTTGTATCATACGGTATATTATGGTGGAGTCAACTGGTGTGGTGTCGATCCCCGGGCTGTACGGGATGTTATAGTGTATCTTTGTATTTATTTTATTTACATGATTTTAGTTAAAGTAGTAATTGACCAATGTCCGAATTGATATCTCATTAATCTTTCATGTCTCTTAACTGTTTGAGTTTATACTTAATGTAACGATATGTATTACGTAATTATAGTTAACACGCGTTCTTGCTATGTCCATATCTTCTTCTGTATTTAAACATCTGTTTCCTATTTGCAATTTAACATCTTATCAAATATTATTATATTATCATTATGTAATTATTTTAATCCCAAGCTTGTATATATGATCTGTATTCTACTGTAACTTTAGTCTGGTGACCGGCTCGCCCTAGCGATACCTATCTCGTTATTGTGACCGTTAGCCAGTTTTAAACATTCGTTTATTAAAAGTACAATTTTAGCTAGTTATCTGAGTTTTCGTCGTTAGTGTTGGAATAAGCTACAACCCCCAGAAAGCAACACTACGGCAATTGGTGGAGAAAGCGGGCAGAGTATTTAGTTACTCATATTTTCCGGTAAACCCTCTCAGCGAGTAAAGTCACAACGACATGGATATGGAACGCTATTTTCCAGCAGCAGCTTTGGCCGTCATCAGGTATATGGACACCTTACCAGTAACTTGGAACCTGAGACAGGATAATGGTTCAACAGAAATATGTTTCAAGTGGAATAATTCTATTCATCGTAATCCAGAGAAGAAGCATCGTTCTTTAGCAAAGAAAGAGCGTGATCATCGGCGTCATCAAGAATTTCTTACTAGGAAAAGTGACTTTCAGCAGGTATCGTTAATTTCTTCTAAACGAAGTGATACAAATAGGCCCAGGGTGCCTAAAACTGTTGAAGTAGCCGTTGAGACCGACTCATTGCCTTTGGTTTCGGTGGGAACAATTGTTCTGTGGAAAGTGTGAATCAAGGTTGTCAAACGGACATCGGAGGACCAGCGATTACAGACAGCGTTTGTCTAAATGTAAATCAATCGACTGTGAGCGAAAATATGAATGCTGATGTAAACCACCTTCGTAGACGGGGCACAACAACCAAATCGACCCAAGAAGTTGTCCGAAGACGAATTAAAAAGGACAAACAGGAATATTTAATTCGTTGGAGGGGTCTCTCAACAACGGCGAATTCGTGGGTGTCCGAGAATGATTTGGATGATTTTGCTAAAGAATACATAAAGGACCATGCGAAAACAATACCTGGACGCGAGTTACCTGACCCGTCTATCGCTCAATATGACCAGCATGTTGCATATCTGCAACAGCACCATGCACGAATGCGATATATTATGTGCCACAATGATCGGACTTATCCGTAATTATATTGAGAATTTGTTGAAATCCGTAATTTTATTGAGAATTTGTGGAAATATTATCTTTTATTATTTTTATGAATTGTTTTTCTTGCATTTTCATGTAAATTTTGCATTATGTTCATACCGATACATAATTCCTTGTTTTGACGATTTTTTGTTGTACATCCATATATATTAAAACGAAATTGTTAATGGGATATGATTGGTCTCTCATCTACACAGCAATGTGTATAAGTGCTAGAAAGTTCCAGTGACAGCTACACTTGTTCTTCAACCCAGACCTATCACATCACATTATTTATTTTTTTTTCATCCACAGAAAGACCATTCAGCGTAGCTTTTATCTTTTTTCAAAAGGATCATTCTGTTAAGTTTATTCAACATGATTTATTCCCCTAAATATTATTTCATATAAATTATATCAATATAAAACTTCTCATACGGTACCGATATTAGAATTAACATTATGTCCTTCCTATTGAGATTATATAAAGTTTTGCATTGATATTTCATTTATATGTACTTTTTAATTTTAAGTTCGCCATTTAAGATTTATATTGTTCGTTCCATCTTGTTATGTTTCGTCTGTCGTATTTTGTAGGTTTTATCTTATTAATTGATTTAGTCTCTAATCAATTTAAACGTCTGCTGTGTGTGATTTATTGTTTGCTTTTACGGAGAAAAGCGTTTTTCGTGGTGACGGGGTGTTGTTATAGTGTATCTTTGTATTTATTTTATTTACATGATTTTAGTTAAAGTAGTAATTGACCAATGTCCGAATTGATATCTCATTAACCTTTCATGTCTTTTAACTGTTTGAGTTTATACTTAATGTAACGATATGTATTACGTAATTATAGTTAACACGCGTTCTTGCTATGTCCATATCTTCTTCTGTATTTAAACATCTGTTTCCTATTTGCAATTTAACATCTTATCAAATATTATTATATTATCATTATGTAATTATTTTAATCCCAAGCTTGTATATATGATCTGTATTCTACTGTAACTTTAGTCTGGTGACCGGCTCGCCATAGCGATACCTATCTCGTTATTGTGACCGTTAGCCAGTTTTAAACATTCGTTTATTAAAAGTACAATTTTAGCTAGTTATCTGAGTTTTCGTCGTTAGTGTTGGCATAAGCTACAACCCCCAGAAAGCAACACTACGGCAGGGACAAGGAGTAGGGCCGCCTTTCCAGCCTCGTGGGTTTTCTCCGGATACTCTGGTTTCCTCCCACTGCTAAGCCCCCCCTCTCTTTCTCTCTCTGTGTTCGATAAAATAAGTATAACTAGACAATATCATGCACGGACAAGGAAGTAAGATACTTCCGTGTTAAAACAGATATATGCGTTTTGTTGGGTCAGGCTACTAACTCACTCGTGGTATTCTGCTCATCATCCTAAAGCAAAATTATAGTGGTGCCCAAAATAAAAGTAAAAAACAAAAACCAATGGGCGTTGGTCTAATTACCCTACCAGCAACGCCGGATTAAGACACCTGGGGGCCCTGGCGCTCATTAATGAATAGAAATTGAATTACATGTATATCTAGAATCACTGGTTCGCAATGTTGTAGTACTACTGCTACTTTTAGGACTTCTTCTTTGTTGTGTCTTGTGATCGTAAAACAATACCACAGTATTTCAGCTATGAGAACTTTATTGCCAAGCTGGATGATTTCGCAGGTCCCTTGTTCTCAACAGATAATGACTGCTTGAATATCTGGGAGAGTATCTGATGGGGCTTGATCTACACTCCAATTTATATCCCCATCCCTGCACGTCCAAGATATAGCCTTGACGCCAATTTCCATGCCAAATGCGTAATAACCTACTAAATTTCACACAAATAAAGCAGGTGCTGATACCATATTATGTCTACTAACCATGGGTCCAATAACAGGAAGAACGTGATGGACAGTTTTGTATGGTGGCTGTTAGCGGCCATTCTACATCGTCGACTTGTCGGGTTGTGAAGGCGACAAGTCGCGGCACGACAAAGCGAAATAATTGCATTTCGTCGACTTGTCGCTTTGTCGCTTTGTCGGGTTGTGAAGGCGACAAGTCGACAAAATCAACCCGACAACGCGACAAACTAACCCGACAATCGTCGCCCTCATTTTGTCGACTTGTCGGGTCAATTTTGTCGACTTGTCGCTTTGTCGCCTTCGACTTATTCACAACCCGACAAAGCGACAAGTCGCCGAAATGCAATTATTTCGCTTTGTCGACTTGTCGCTTTGTCGCCTTCACAACCCGACATGTCGACAAGTCGACAAGCCGCCGAAATGCAATTATTTCGCTTTGTCGCCTTGGAAGTCAATCACTGCGCATGATCGAGCAGTCTTCGGTTAAGTATGGAAGCCTAATCTCGACGAGGCGAGGGTGCTTTTTCAGCATTTGGTTTTGTTTTGCTACACCTGACCATTACATAGATAGGATTGAAAAATTCATTTGGTTAGATTTGCATTTAAGGACCCATAAAATTAAGAATCTATATTTCAGAGGAGTGTCAGTTTTATATGTTGATATGTATGTTAATGTATGCTTTCAATATATCTATCGTAATTTAGAATTCCTTCGCATCTTCACTGATTACCATCAACAGCACAGTTTACCCAAATACATAATAATAATACTAATATCCCAACTCAAATCATATATGTTTTTCGTCGTGTTTTCCCTTTGTCAGTGATGGGACGAAAACCGACGTCCCGTGTACACATTTGCGTGCACATAAAAGATCTATTGGCAGTTGAAATTCGATATTAAAGTAGGTCGTAGCGCCCTTTCCAGACAAAAATTCGCTCATAGCACACTGTATGGCATAATGCCCGTCTTCCATTAGCCCAGGTTAGGTGCAGAAGAGTAGGACGTTTAACCCCGTTTCATTTCAAGTGAATATATTGTTTATGGTGAGTATCCAAGACATGCGATCCGGATCAACCAATTGACCTAAAGGTGCACGAAGGTGGACCTGATAAGGCCAGTTTTTAGTCGTTCGGATGGGACGAAAACCGACGTCCCGTGTACGCTTTTGATGATCAATGTGTTGTTTTACCTGTACATGTATATGATGAACTTAAATATAGAATAAGCGATCAGTATTCACAGGAATGGAACGAAGATCGGTTGAAATATTCAAAACTAAATTATTATAACCTTTTCAACATTGCCTTATCACAAAAAGAATATTTATCAAATATCTCAAATCATAATTACTGTGTATCTCTATCCAAATTTAGATGTGTATCACATAGCTTATCACATACGATACAATTAACAGAATGATAGAATTTGTAAATTATGCAATTTATATAACGTTGAAGACGAATATCATTTTTTACTTTGCTGTCCATTATATAAAGAACAGCTTATTCCTTTTTATTATAGAAATCACCCTTCACTCCAAAAATTTATAGACATTATGTCTTCCACATCACCAGTTATTTTAAACTCGTTAGCAAAATATATACATTTATAATTTATTAAACGTCATTCTTTTCTTGACGCTATTCTTCCCTAGAACTTTCATTCTTTTCTAACTTATTTTGTACTATTTGTATCATTAACACTTTTACATATTTACAAATTTATTCATTGTATTTGCTATAAGTAACTTTCAGCAATAAAGAATTACTTAACTACTTAATATACTATTTTGTTAATTACAAATCATAGTGTTTATAGTTAAAACTTATATACTTTTAATAAACAAAAACAAACATTTTGGGGACAGACCACGTTTATTTAAACTATGACTTAGTTTATCAACCAATGTACTTTTCTGCACCAATGAAGACAGGCATATGTCATGCCGTGTAGGCCTATTACGGGGTAAATTCTGTCAAGACAGCGGCGATACGGCCGGGGTACTTTTTTCTGCCAACATATTATTTTAAACTATTTTTCGACACCAATGCAGTGTGCTATTAAGGAAAGTTTGCCCAGACACCAACTCCACGGCCTACGCTTATTTGAAACAATTCCAACGGAAAAAGCTTTAGTGCATTCTGTAAAGGAAACTTGCCTATAAACATCCTAAGAAGAAAGGATTTAAATTTTAAATATTTTTTAATGTAGCAAAGCTAGCATATTCTATTCTCAATTACCATAGGTATTTTGAAAGCATAAAATACATATCAACATATAATTTTATGGGTCGTTAAATGCAAATTTAACCACATGAATTTTTCAATCCTATTTGTGTAATGGTCAGGTGTAGCAAAACTAAACCAAATGTTGAATAAACGCACCCTCGCCTCGTCGAGATTGGGCTTCCATACTTAACCGAAGACTGCTCGATCATGCGCAGTCGACAAAGCGAAATAATTGCATTTCGGCGGCTTGTCGACTTGTCGACTTGTCGGGTTGTGAAGGCGACAAAGCGACAAGTCGACAAAGCGAAATAATTGCATTTCGGCGACTTGTCGACTTGTCGCTTTGTCTGGTTGTGAATAAGTCGAAGGCGACTAAGCGACAAGTCGACAAAATTGACCCGACAAGTCGACAAAATGAGGGCGACGATTGTCGGGTTAGTTTGTCGCGTTGTCGGGTTGATTTTGTCGACTTGTCGCTTTGTCGCCTTCACAACCCGACAAAGCGACAAGTCGACGAAATGCAATTATTTCGCTTTGTCGTGCCGCGACTTGTCGCCTTTTCAAATGTTTTGAATATAAAACAAAAAAATTAAAACTGTTAAACAAACTGACAAGATATTCTTGGATATCAGTTGCAAAAATAAGTTTAATTCATCAGTAGTGAGCCAATAGTTGCCAAGTGTTAGCCAGATATGGCCCACATCTGGCACCATCTGGCTGGATATGAGCCACATCTAGCCAGAGGCTGCCAGATGTGGGCCATACTTGGGCCAAAGCTGAGTGGCTGTCTGGGAAACTACTTTAAACGAAAAAAATCCTGTTTCAAAATCACGGGAATCAAACATTTTTCACTTTAGGTATTATTCAACAGTGGTAATGACACAGAAGATTACAATTGTAGTCTTAGTCTAAATATACAGCCTACTTCAATTTTAAAAAAAAAAAACCTACGTAACCATTTCTATATATAGGCCTATAATATATAGCCATAACAACTGTCTTTACATACATGATGGCCCTTCACTCCCCTGAATGTACATCCTTATTGACAGTGTAGACTGAATAATTCTCATGTATACTTTGAATAATATATGTTCTTTATTCTATCTCTAAGCAAAATCTTTTCTTACAGATCCTAAATTTGAGCAGTATTGATGGCACTAATGTGAAAGAAGTTACAAAAAGATTTTTTGAAGGCTCTGTTACGTAAATGGTAGCCAGGTGACACCAGCTTACTCCTTGTCATGTACAAATGTAGGATCAATGCCATACCACTGGACTCAATGACGGTGGACGTTATGATGAAAAGTGTTCTCATCCACCGTACTATCACGATGACAAGGGAATCAAGGCTGTTTTCATATACATTTAATAAATGTAGATATGCTATTTGAAACAAAAAACTAACCGCAACTGGTTAACCAATTTATTCACATTTGATAACAAATTTCTATCAAAATATTTGTTGGACCACAGGAAGACTTGTTGATACATGTTTGAATTAATAATATTAAAGCTTTAAGTTCCATGCTTGGCAGTGAGTGCTAATAACGTTTACAAAACTTTGAGCGGGAATTTCAAGGGATTAACCTCCTGTGATATAATAACAAATGACAAGTGCGAAATAAAGTATTTACGTGGTCTTGGGTGAAAAAACAGTGTTGTGGCTAGCCAAATGAAATGAAACAAAATAGAGTGTAATGACCTACTGTTTTGCTCTGAACTGGGCCAATGAAGACGGGCATACGCCATACAGTATGCTATCGGGGAAATTTTGCACTATGGCCTACTCATATCAAATTCCAACTGTCAAGGGTATGCCAATGTGTATACAAGGCCTCAGTTTTTCTGTACCATCTGAATGAATAGACAGCTGTCTTGTCAGGCCCTCCTGCATCACTGACAAGAGGAAATAACACTGGGAAATCTGGATGAACTTTCACTTTCAATGCAGGGATCTAGTGCCGGACCCCCAGACAGAGGGCCTGACAAGGGAAGCTGTCTAGTCGTTTGGATGGTATGAATGACCGACCGTCTGTGTACACATTGGTGTGCATGTAAAAGATCACTAGGCAGTTCGAATGCGATATAGGAGTAGGCCTTAGCCACTGTCAGGACAAAATTCCCCGATAGCACACTGTATAGAGTATGTCCCTTTTCATTAGCCACGGAATAGGACGTAAAACCCCAATTCATTTCATTTCATTCCATCAATGCCTTGAGCAAACGAGATAGAGGCTACATGTATAGGTTTTGGCCAAATATGCCCAATATCCCAGTTTCCCTTTCTTATATGCATATCCACACTTCCACAAGACTAATGTAGACCTTTTTCTTGAACATTTTCTATTGACAGTGATGCAGGGCAGAGGACGTGGCATGGGTAGGTGACTAGTCATAAGAATGGGACAAAAACCCAAGGTATTTGTGTACACTTTGATGTGTGTGTGACACATTTCTTGTCAGTTGGATGGAATTTAATATAAGATATAAGAGTATGCCGTAGCCCTGCTGTCGAGACAAAACTTCCCTCATAGTACACTGGGTGGTATATGCTTGTCTTCATTCTTCATTTCTGAAATGAAATGCTATGGGGTAATGAAGACGGGCATACGCTATACAGTGTGCTATGAGGGGAATTTTGTCTGGATGACAGGGCTACTGCCTAATCTTATAATAGAATTCCAACTACCAAATGAAATGAAATGAAATGGGGTTTAACGTCATACTCTTTTGCTCCTAACCTGGGCTAATGGAAGACGGGCATACGCCATACAGTGCGCTATGAGGGAAATTTTACCCTGGCAGTGACGCTACGGCCTACTCTTATACCGAATTCCAACTGCCAAGGGATCGTTTACATGCACTCTAATTTGTATTCGGGACTTCAGTTTTTCGTCCCATCCAAACGACTAGGCAGCTGTCCTT
Organism: Patella caerulea; assembly: GCA_036850965.1. NCBI lineage: Eukaryota > Metazoa > Mollusca > Gastropoda > Patellidae > Patella > Patella caerulea. The sequence continues at coordinate 29,444,528 of JAZGQO010000015.1, read as the reverse complement.
GTCAGGCCCTCCTTCTGCATTACTGACAAGGGAAAATCACGCCTGAAAATCTAGATCAACTCTCTCGGCCAATGCAGGGATCGAACACCCGACCTCCAGGGTAGCGAACCAGTGCCTTATGCACTTAGCCACCGTGATGCCCGGGATCTTTTACGCGCACACCAATGTGTACACAGGACCTTAGTTTTTTTGTCCCATCTGAATGACTAGACAGTTGTCCTTGCTAGGCCCTCAATCCTACTTCACTGACAAGGGGAAACCACACTGGAAAATCTGGATTAACTTTCTCAGCCAATGCAGGGATCTAGTGTCCAACTTCAAGACAAAGGGCCTGACAAGGAAAGCTGTCTAGTTGTTGGATGGTATGAATGACCGAGCGTCTGTGTACACATTGGTGTGCATGTAAAAGATCACTAGGCAGTTTGAATGCGATACAGGAGTAGGCCTTAGCTGTCTAGTCGTTTGGATGGTATGAATGACCGTGTGTTTGTGAACACATTGGTGTTTATGTAAAAGATCACCAGGTAGTTCGAATGCGATATAGGAGTAGGCCTTAGCCACTGCGTGGACAAAATTCCCTGATGGCACACTGTATCGAGTATGTCGATTTTCATTAGCCACGTCGGAATAGGTCGTTAAACCCCATTTCATTTCATTTCATTCCATCAATGCCTTGAGCAAACAAGATGGAGGCTACACTTAAAGGTTTTGGTCAAATTTGGTCAATATCCTAGTTTTCCTTTCTGATATATGCATATCCACACTTTCACAAGACTAATTTAGACCTTTTTCTTGATTATTTTCAAATGTCAGTGATGCAGGACAGAAGACCTGGCATGGATAGGTGACTAGTCATACGAATGGGACAAAAAAACAAGGTACTGTGTACACTTTGATGTGTGTGTGAAACATTTCTTGGCAGTTTGATGGAATTTTATATAAGATATAAGAGTATGCCGTAGCCCTGCTGTCGAGAAAAATGTTTATAGTTATGGTTTGTGTATGGTCACCTGTTTGTATTCGTGTCAATTATCACCATTTTACGATGTATGATTACTGTTAACAATTGTATTTTTTAGATTTTTAAAAAATAAAATTTAGATATTATGTTGACTTTTTGTTGTAATTATATGAATTTGCGATTTCAAGAGGTTATTGGTTGACTGTTAACATTTCAAGGGTTGTATTTCTACATACTCATTAAAGATTTACAAAAGAAAGTGATGTAAATTTTAAAATTAATGTTAGATATATAATGAAATGAAATGGGGTTTAAAGTCCTACTGTTCTGAAATCCTGATTCTCAGTCAATGCATGTACCAATCCCGGGTCTGCAGGTTAGTTGAGTCGACATTTTACTCTGAGGATCATGGCCCTGATTTCCATGTAATGGTCGGTTACTTTTAATAATGTTAGATTAACGTCAAAAATTGAAGTTATATTTACGTCAGATTTACGTCAAAATGGTTGGTCAGACTACAATCATTTTGCTCATCTTCTTAACGTTAATGTAATGTCATGAAATGACGTTAATCTAACGTAAAGTTTACGTCATTTTTACCTTATTTTTACATCATTTTCTGACGCAAATCTAACGTAAAATTTACGTCATTTTTTGACGTAGATCTAACGTAAACTTTACGTAAACTTTACGTTAGATTTACGTCAAAATATGACGTAAACTTGACGTTAGATTTGCGTCAGGAAATGTAGTAAATATAACGTAAAAATGACGTAAATTTTACGTTAAAGTGACATCATTTCCTGACGTTACATTTTCATTAAGAAGATGAGCAAACTGATGGTAAACTGACTGACCATTTTTACGTAAATTTTACGTAAAAGTAACGTCATGTTGTTATGTGGGCGACAAGTCGACGATGTAGAATGGCCGCTAACAGCCACCATAGTTTTGTCATAGGTTATGATTTTACCAAAACATCACTGACTTATTAGGGTTTCACACTGCGTAGCTTGTGTGAAACACTATTGTTTTTGTTAAAATTATTATTAGGGTTTCACACTGCGTAGCTTGTGTGAAACACTATTGTTTTTGTTAAAATTATTATTCTTATTATTAGGCTTTCAGACTTTCGTCTGAAAGCCTATTGTGATTACTAAAATTATTATTTATTAGGGTTTCACACTGCGTAGCTTGTGTGAAACACTATTGTTTTTGTTAAAATTATTATTCTTATTATTAGGGTTTCACACTGCGTAGCTTGTGTGAAACACTATTGTTTTTGTTAAAATTATTATTCTTATTATTATTAGGGTTTCACACTGCGTAGCTTGTGTGAAACACTATTGTTTTTGTTAAAATTATTAGGGTTTCACACTGCGTAGCTTGTGTGAAACACTATTGTTTTTGTTAAAATTATTATTCTTATTATTATTATTATTATTCAGATTCCAATTTGAATAGATCTCGGCAACTACGTGTCGCATCGTTACGATTTCTTCGGTTTTACTGGGAAAGTGGGTGTGACTTAGAGGATAAAGCTATTTTGAACGTTCTGCGCCAATGCGAAATGTCCGAAATCACCGAAGTTATCGTTTTTGAAAATATTGCAGTAATTTTAACAATAATCATTGGATTTTAACTTTCGATACATTTTGGCGTAGCCTGAGACAGGGCACATAGCTACGCTACTTTCGATTTTTGATTTTCGGCAAATCTTCGAAGATATTAGGCGCCAAATTTCGAAAATTTAAAATTTTACTAAAAATTTTTTTATTTATGAATATTTTTTAGTCGTATTGTGCACAGAATTAAAGAGTCATCTGACTAGTGCAAAAATGTTAAAAGATTTTGTCTCAGTAATTTTCCTTGGCCGCCATTGGCTAATTCAGTTTTTCAGTCCTAGATTAATTTTTTATTGTTCGATTTGTATAAAACAAAGTTCATATGCTTCGTTGTCTCAATTGTCATTTTTTTTTGTTACCAATAATGTTATCTGTCGGCACCGGAAGTGGCATAATTTTACCAAAAACTACAATTTTGACAGTTATTTTCTTATTTCGAAAACAAATATTATTTTTTTGAAAAATTATATGACTCAAAGAGAGTGTCTTTTCAAGGCGCAAAAAATGTAGGAAGCAGTTTTTTTAATTTCGATTTCATTTTCGAGCAAATTCGATTAAGAGGCTAAAAATGGTGTAAAATTGGCCTATTTACAACCTATTCAGGCTTTTCAGATTTTAAAATATTTCTTCGTAACTTTTATAAACTTGTAGCTATAATCCATACGAAGAAAATGTATGTTAAAATTCGTTTGTAATATAAAAAGGTTACCAAGAAATGGGCAGTTCTGTACAAGTCACTGTTTTCGTTATTTTGCCTGTAAAATAGTCAATTATGATTGGATTTTTATAAAAGTGACATCATTTGATTCAAAAAGCATGTAGCGTCATATCAAGTTGATTACAATTTAAAATTGACACCGGAAGTGACATCATTTGGTCAAAAAATGCATTTTAAACTTTTTAAATCAATGTTTTATTCAACCAAGAATAACTTAATATGTATTAATAATTTTAACTTTTGGTTTAAATTCACATATAAACAAAACTCATATGGTCATATAGATATCATAAAATGGTTTCTAACTTATTCGGTTGCCGAGAAATAGACGGTTTTCTACAGGTCACTTTTGAAGGTTTCGGGGCCATAAAAGGGTCAATTATTATTCGATTTTCATAAACGTCACACCATGGTATACCTAATGCCATTTGGGATTTCATACAAGTAATGTAAGATTTTCATTATCACCGGAAGTAATGTCATTTTGGCAAAAACTGTATTTTTAGCCTTCAAAACAGATATTTTATTCAAATGAGTCTGTTTTGAAATCTTTTTCAAATTATGGTATTTGATGTCAATCAACACATAGAATGAACCCATACGATCATACAGATACCACAAAATGGTTTCTAACTTGTACGGTTGCCGAGAAATAGCCGATTTTCTACAAGTCACTTTTCAAGTGTTTTGGTCTTTAAAAGTGGCAATTATTATTTGATTTACATAAAATTTTCACTGTATGATATCGTATGCCATTTCTGATTTCATAAGACTAATTGAACATTTTCATTAACACCGGGAGTAATTTAATTTTGTCAAGATCATTTACAAGTAACAAATGTATAAAATGAATTGATATTGCTGGATTTGGTTGATTCTGCGTCCATTTTATTTGTGTGCAATGTTAATTTGGAAACCTGTTTAGTGGTTTCGTTGGTACCAGAAGCGACATATGTTCAAGGGTAACTTGGCACCGCAAGTGACATGTTTAAGGGTAACGTGGCACCAGTGAAACCCGTCATTCCTGCATGCAGGTCTAGTTATTCTTATTATTATTATTATTATTCAGATTCCAATTTGAATAGATCTCAGCAACTACGTGTCGCATCGTTACCATTTCTTCGGTTTTACTGGGAAAGTGGGTGTGACTTAGAGGATAAAGCTACTTTGAACGTTCTGCGACAATGCGAAATGTCCGAAATCACCGAAGTTATCGTTTTTGAAAATATTGCAGTAATTTTAACAATAATCATTGGATTTTAACTTTCGATACATTTTGGCATAGCCTGAGACAGGGCACATAGCTACGCTACTTTCGATTTTTGATTTTCGGCAAATCTTCGAAGATATTAGGCGCCAAATTTCGAAAATTTAAAATTTTACAAAAAACTTTTTTATTTATGAATATTTTTTAGTCGTATTGTGCACAGAATTAAAGAGTCATCTGACTAGTGGAAAAATGTTAAAAAAATTTGTCTCAGTAATTTTCCTTGGCCGCCATTGGCTAATTCAGTTTTTCAGTCCTAGATTAATTTTTTATTGTTCGATTTGTATAAAACAAAATTCATATGCTTCGTTGTATCAATTGTCATTTTTTTTATTACCAAAAGTGTTATCTGTCGGCACCGGAAGTGGCATAATTTTACCAAAAACTACAATTTTGACAGTTATTTTCTTATTTCGAAAACAAATATTATTTTTTGGAAAAATTATTTGACTCAAAGAGTGTGCCCTTTCAAGGCGCAAAAAATGTAGGAAGCAGTTTTTTTAATTTCGATTTCACTTTCGAGCAAATTCGATTAAGAGGCTAAAAATGGTGTAAAATTACCCATTTACAACCTATTCAGGCTTTTCAGATTTTAAAATATTTCTTCGTAACTTTTATAAACTTGTAGCTATAATCCATACGAAGAAAATGTATGTTAAAATTCGTTTGTAATATAAGCAGTTACCAAGAAATGGGCAGTTCTGTACAAGTCACTGTTTTCGTTATTTTGCCTGTAAAAAAGTCAATTATTATTGGATTTTTATAAAAGTGACATCATTTGATTCAAAAAGCATGTAGCGTCATATCAAGTTGATTACAATTTAAAATTGACACCGGAAGTGACATCATTTGGTCAAAAACTGCATTTTAAACTTTTTAAATCAATGTTTTATTCAACCAAGAATAACTTAATATGTATTAATAATTTTAACTTTTGGTTTAAATTCACATATAAACAAAACTCATATGGTCATATAGATATCATAAAATTGTTTCTAACTTATTCGGTTGCCGAGAAATAGACGGTTTTCTACAGGTCACTTTTGAAGGTTTCGGGGCCATAAAAGGGTCAATTATTATTCGTTTTTCATAAACGTCACACCATGGTATAGCTAATGCCATTTGGGATTTCATACAAGTAATTTAAGATTTTCATTATCACCGGAAGTAACGTCATTTTGGCAAAAACTGTATTTTTAGCCTCCAAAACAGATATTTTATTCAAATGAGCCTTTTTTAAAATCTTTTTCAAATTATGGTATTTGATGCCAATCAACAAATAGAATGAACCCATACGATCATACAGATACCACAAAATGGTTTCTAACTTGTACGGTTGCAGAGAAATAGCCGATTTTCTACAAGTCACTTTTCAAGTTTTTTGGTCTTTAAAAGTGGCAATTATTATTCGATTTACATAACATTTTCACTATATGACTAATTGAACATTTGCATTAACACCGAGAGTAATTTAATTTTGTCAAGATCATTTACAAGTAACAAATGTATAAAATGAATTGATATTGCTGGATTTTGTTGATTCTGCGTCCATTTTATTTGGGCGCAATGTTAATTTGGAAACCTGTTTAGTGGTTTCAACCAAGAATAACTTAATATGTATTAATAATTTTAACTTTTGGTTTAAATTCACATATAAACAAAACTCATATGGTCATATAGATATCATAAAATGGTTTCTAACTTATTCGGTTGTCGAGAAATAGACGGTTTTCTACAGGTCACTTTTGAAGGTTTCGGGGCCATAAAAGGGTCAATTATTATTCGATTTTCATAAATGTCACACCATGTTATACCTAATGCCATTTGGGATTTCATACAAGTAATTTAAGATTTTCATTATCACCGGAAGTAACGTCATTTTGGCAAAAACTGTATTTTTAGCCTCCAAAACAGATATTTTATTCAAATGAGTCTGTTTTGAAATCTTTTTCAAATTATGGTATTTGATGCCAATCAACAAATAGAATGAACCCATACGATCATACAGATACCACAAAATGGTTTCTAACTTGTACGGTTGCAGAGAAATAGCCGATTTTCTACAAGTCACTTTTCAAGTTTTTTGGTCTTTAAAAGTGGCAATTATTATTCGATTTACATAAAATTTTCACTATATGACTAATTGAACATTTGCATTAACACCGAGAGTAATTTAATTTTGTCAAGATCATTTACAAGTAACAAATGTATAAAATGAATTGATATTGCTGGATTTTGTTGATTCTGCGTCCATTTTAATTTGGAAACCTGTTTAGTGGTTTCGCTGGTACCGGAAGTGACATATGTTCAAGGGTAACTTGGCACCGGAAGTGACATGTTAAAGGATAACATAGCACCAGTGAAACCCGTCATTCCTGCATGCAGGTCTAGTTAAGCTTTCATATTACATATGAAAGCTTATTGTTTCTGTTAAAGTTATTATTATTAAGCTTTCATATTACATATGAAAGCTTATTGTTTCTGTTAAAGTTATTATTATTATTATTTTTTTTTTTGTGTGTTTTCTGCAAATCGGATTTCTCAGAATCTATCCATAGGATCTTTCTGAAATTTTGACCTACCCCCCCAAAAATGGGGTGCGAACCTTGATTAAATATATTTTCGAAACGTTTTACGAATCCGAAATCACCGAATTTTACGAACGAAAAAAATGACAATGCATAGTCGTAACTTTGTTATTTTTTGACCGATTTTACTAATTCTTTTTTCTTTGAATACCTTTAAAAAAACCATTTTCATCTGCAGTTTCACATTTTCGAATTTCGAAAATTCGTCGCTGTGATTTCGAACCGGAAGATTAGACCAATTTGACAACTTCTTTAATAGTTGTACGATTTTCATGAAATTTAGTATCTAAGTAGATCCTACCGATGTGACTTCAAAAATATAATTAGAAATTTTCTAAATTATCTCCCCTTGACGAAATTAAGGATCAAAATTTTCAAAAAAATCATCGAAATATAGGTCAGAATGACCTGATTTTTTTATTGGATACTAGATAAGTAATTACTGATTTGTACACAAAATATGGAGTTTGTCGATCGAACCGGAAGTGCCGCCATATTTAAAAGTGAAAAATCAATAAGGCTTTTTTGCTATTTTACTTACAGACTCGGGAGTTATATTTTCTGAATCCTTGTAGGAAGGCCTAAAAAATGTCGCGAATAGAATTTTGATTTCGGTCACGTGATGGTCACCATTTTGAATTGAAATTGAAAAATAGAAGCAATTTGAAGGGTCGGGACTTTGGAACACAATTACTCTCCTTCTAATTAAGCTAGAATGTTCAAACTTGGTGTAGACGTTCACTAGGTCAATGTTATGATTGAGTTCAAAGATGAGCATTTTCTGCTTAGGGTAAGCAGAGATAAACAAGCTAATTTGTTGATTCTTTAGGGCACGATAACTTCGGTTATAATGAAGGGAGGGCGGTGAAACTTTTGTCAATAGAGAGTCTAATAGCTAGCCTGTTGTGTGAAATCATTGTATTATTTTTTCTAAATATCAGGGATAGCCGAAAAAAAGAGATTGAAAACCCAAAAAGTCGTATTTTTACAATTTGGAGCATGTTTAGAGGTCTTTCTCGTAAAGTCAACATAATATTTTTTGGGAACTTCTTGTACAAAGAGTCTTATTGGTAGTCTTTTATATGAAACCATCGATCAACAGTCCAACATATCAGGAGTAGAAGAACAAAAGGATCGAACATTGAAAACGGCACCCTTTCATTGTTAAGCGAAACATGCAGTGTGGGTGACTACAATCTACACATTTAGTCATCGTATAGAGCTTATTCAACAGTATCGAATTCCAACTGCTTAGGGATATTTTACGTGCACTCCAATGTGTACACGGAACCTTGGTTTTTCGTCCCATCCGAATGACTAGACAGCTGTGCTTGTCAGGCCCTCCGTTCTGCCTCACTGACAAGGGGAACCACGCCGGGAAATCGAGATGAACTTTCTCCGTGCAGAACTTTCAATTCAGGCGAAAACGTTTATTGCATACGATTAAGCTGGTCAGTTGGAGCTTATTTTCAAAAGTTTTGTAATAATCGGTTGGTAATTAAAGTACCGTGCACATTAAACTGTTAAAACAGAAAATTTCGCCCGGTTGAAATGTTTCTTGCTATAAGTCAGCAATTTTCTGAATTCAGGGAGGCTGAATGGCTGAATGGTTAGCATGTGCGCACTGTATCGTAACGTCTGTCATTGAGTCAACGGGCGTCGTTTCGATCTCCAGGTTGCACGTGACATGAAGTATGATGTCCAACCTTGTGGGTTTTCTCCGTGTTCTTCGGTTTCCTCCCAACGGCTAAAGACCTGTAAGCGCAGGGGGAGTTTTTAAATAAAATTAAAAAACATATGTTAGTCCCGAAATGACCTAGTTTGTGTCGAATGGACATTAGGCCGCATTTCTCTCTTTCTCTTTTATTTTTAAAGTTTTGTAATAATCGGTCGGTAATCAAAGGTACTGTAAAAGTGATAAAACAGAAAATAATCGGTTGGTAATCAAAGGTACTGTAAAAGTCATAAAACAGAAAATTTCGCCCGGTTGTAATGTTTCTCACTTTAAAGTCAGCAATTTCCCGATTTTAAGTGGCAAACGTTTATTGCGAACGCTTAAGCTGGTCAGGGGGGAGCTTATTTTTAAAAGTTTTGTAATATTCGGTTGATAACTAAAGGTACCGTGCAAATTAAACTGTTACAATAGAAAATTTGGCCCGGTTGAAATGTTTCTCGCTGTAGGTCAGCAATTTGCCGATTTTAGGGAGGTTGCGTGGCTGAATGGTTAGCACGTGCGCTCTGTATCATAACGTCTGTCATTGAGTCAACTGCCGTTGTTTCGATTTTTTGGTTGTACGTGACAAGGAGTATGGTTGCCTGTCCAACCTCGTAGGCCGTAACCGCCGCTGCCCGGGTAAAATTTCCCTCATTGCACACATTATGGCATATGCCCGTCTTCATTAGCCCATTTTAGGAGCAGAACAGTCGGACGTTAAACCCCATTCAATTTCATTTCATTTTCTCTATGTTGCTTATTTATTATAGTGGATAAATATTTTTCTGGTTCTAGCAATTATTTAATTTCTGCATAGAAATCTTGCTTTGGCCAGTTTTTTTTATTGCAGAGTGCCATTCTTGTTTAAACAAACATGATCCTTTGTTTAAAACATGCTTAAGAAGTCGTCACGATTTCCTACTTATAACCAAACATATTGGAAATATTAGTCTGGCATTATTAAATCCTAATTTTATTGGTCTTATTTAAAATTAAACTTTCATTTAACTATGAACAACCCTTAACGTGTCTCTTTAAAACTATTAAGTACTCTAAAACAGTAGCTCAACCTTTTGACCTAAACTCATTAATTTACCATTTTGTTGTGAGCGACTTCTTATTCTTCCTATATGACATATTGCACGTGTCTGATTTCAAAGGGGGGTTGAGTGGCTGAATGGTAAGCACGCGCGCCTGTCATTGAGTAATCTAGCGTGTTTTCGAATGCCCGGTTGTACGTGACAAGGAGTAAGGTCGCCTGTCCAACCTGCCATTTTTAATTTTTTTTCCCGCCATTTTCATTTCATTTTCTCATCCGTCTCATTACAGTAATACAAGTTTCAGTTATTTCCCTTTAGTTTTCAGATTATTGTTATGCCTGGGTGCAATGTTTCATACTATATTTAGACTTGTAACTTCGCGAGTTTTTGACCAATTTTAATAATTTTTTCTTCTTATCCTTTTATTTAGGATACTTGATACAATCAATGACACGTGACGATGAATATGAAAGCTTTCATATCTGCATGGGACAGTAGCAGATCTAGTTATTATTTTTTTTGTGTGTGTTTTCTGCAAATCGGATTTCTCAGAATCTATCCATAGGATCTTTCTGAAATTTTGACCTACCCCCCCAAAAATGGGGTGCGAACCTTGATTAAATATATTTTCGAAACGTTTTACGAATCCGAAATCACCGAATTTTACGAACGAAAAAAATGACAATGCATAGTCGTAACTTTGTTATTTTTTGACCGATTTTACTAATTCTTTTTTCTTTGAATACCTTTAAAAAAACCATTTTCATCTGCAGTTTCACATTTTCGAATTTCGAAAATTCGTCGCTGTGATTTCGAACCGGAAGATTAGACCAATTTGACAACTTCTTTAATAGTTGTACGATTTTCATGAAATTTAGTATCTAAGTAGATCCTACCGATGTGACTTCAAAAATATAATTAGAAATTTTCTAAATTATCTCCCCTTGACGAAATTAAGGATCAAAATTTTCAAAAAAATCATCGAAATATAGGTCAGAATGACCTGATTTTTTTTTTGGATACTAGATAAGTAATTACTGATTTGTACACAAAATATGGAGTTTGTCGATCGAACCGGAAGTGCCGCCATATTTAAAAGTGAAAAATCAATAAGGCTTTTTTGCTATTTTACTTACAGACTCGGGAGTTATATTTTCTGAATCCTTGTAGGAAGGCCTAAAAAATGTCGCGAATAGAATTTTGATTTCGGTCACGTGATGGTCACCATTTTGAATTGAAAATGAAAAATAGAAGCAATTTGAAGGGTCGGGACTTTGGAACACAATTACTCTCCTTCTAATTAAGCTAGAATGTTCAAACTTGGTGTAGACGTTCACTAGGTCAATGTTATGATTGAGTTCAAAGATGAGCATTTTCTGCTTAGGGTAAGCAGAGATAAACAAGCTAATTTGTTGATTCTTTAGGGCACGATAACTTCGGTTATAATGAAGGGAGGGCGGTGAAACTTTTGTCAATAGAGAGTCTAATAGCTAGCCTGTTGTGTGAAATCATTGTATTATTTTTTCTAAATATCAGGGATAGCCGAAAAAAAGAGATTGAAAACCCAAAAAGTCGTATTTTTACAATTTGGAGCATGTTTAGAGGTCTTTCTCGTAAAGTCAACATAATATTTTTGGGGAACTTCTTGTACAAAGAGTCTTATTGGTAGTCTTTTATATGAAACCATCGATCAACAGTCCAACATATCAGGAGTAGAAGAACAAAAGGATCGAACATTGAAAACGGCACCCTTTCATTGTTAAGCGAAACATGCAGTGTGGGTGACTACAATCTACACATTTAGTCATCGTATAGAGCTTATTCAACAGTATCGAATTCCAACTGCTTAGGGATATTTTACGTGCACTCCAATGTGTACACGGAACCTTGGTTTTTCGTCCCATCCGAATGACTAGACAGCTGTGCTTGTCAGGCCCTCCGTTCTGCCTCACTGACAAGGGGAACCACGCCGGGAAATCGAGATGAACTTTCTCCGTGCAGAACTTTCAATTCAGGCGAAAACGTTTATTGCATACGATTAAGCTGGTCAGTTGGAGCTTATTTTCAAAAGTTTTGTAATAATCGGTTGGTAATTAAAGTACCGTGCACATTAAACTGTTAAATTTCGCCCGGTTGAAATGTTTCTTGCTATAAGTCAGCAATTTTCTGAATTCAGGGAGGCTGAATGGCTGAATGGTTAGCATGTGCGCACTGTATCGTAACGTCTGTCATTGAGTCAACGGGCGTCGTTTCGATCTCCAGGTTGCACGTGACATGAAGTATGATGTCCAACCTTGTGGGTTTTCTCCGTGTTCTTCGGTTTCCTCCCAACGGCTAAAGACCTGTAAGCGCAGGGGGAGTTTTTAAATAAAATTAAAAAACATATGTTAGTCCCGAAATGACCTAGTTTGTGTCGAATGGACATTAGGCCGCATTTCTCTCTTTCTCTTTTATTTTTAAAGTTTTGTAATAATCGGTCGGTAATCAAAGGTACTGTAAAAGTGATAAAACAGAAAATAATCGGTTGGTAATCAAAGGTACTGTAAAAGTCATAAAACAGAAAATTTCGCCCGGTTGTAATGTTTCTCACTTTAAAGTCAGCAATTTCCCGATTTTAAGTGGCAAACGTTTATTGCGAACGCTTAAGCTGGTCAGGGGGGAGCTTATTTTTAAAAGTTTTGTAATATTCGGTTGATAACTAAAGGTACCGTGCAAATTAAACTGTTACAATAGAAAATTTGGCCCGGTTGAAATGTTTCTCGCTGTAGGTCAGCAATTTGCCGATTTTAGGGACGTTGCGTGGCTGAATGGTTAGCACGTGCGCTCTGTATCATAACGTCTGTCATTGAGTCAACTGCCGTTGTTTCGATTTTTTGGTTGTACGTGACAAGGAGTATGGTTGCCTGTCCAACCTCGTAGGCCGTAACCGCCGCTGCCCGGGTAAAATTTCCCTCATTGCACACATTATGGCATATGCCCGTCTTCATTAGCCCATTTTAGGAGCAGAACAGTCGGACGTTAAACCCCATTCAATTTCATTTCATTTTCTCTATGTTGCTTATTTATTATAGTGGATAAATATTTTTCTGGTTCTAGCAATTATTTAATTTCTGCATAGAAATCTTGCTTTGGCCAGTTTTTTTTATTGCAGAGTGCCATTCTTGTTTAAACAAACATGATCCTTTGTTTAAAACATGCTTAAGAAGTCGTCACGATTTCCTACTTATAACCAAACATATTGGAAATATTAGTCTGGCATTATTAAATCCTAATTTTATTGGTCTTATTTAAAATTAAACTTTCATTTAACTATGAACAACCCTTAACGTGTCTCTTTAAAACTATTAAGTACTCTAAAACAGTAGCTCAACCTTTTGACCTAAACTCATTAATTTACCATTTTGTTGTGAGCGACTTCTTATTCTTCCTATATGACATATTGCACGTGTCTGATTTCAAAGGGGGGTTGAGTGGCTGAATGGTAAGCACGCGCGCCTGTCATTGAGTAAACTAGCGTGTTTTCGAATGCCCGGTTGTACGTGACAAGGAGTAAGGTCGCCTGTCCAACCTGCCATTTTTAATTTTTTTTCCCGCCATTTTCATTTCATTTTCTCATCCGTCTCATTACAGTAATACAAGTTTCAGTTATTTCCCTTTAGTTTTCAGATTATTGTTATGCCTGGGTGCAATGTTTCATACTATATTTAGACTTGTAACTTCGCGAGTTTTTGACCAATTTTAATAATTTTTTCTTCTTATCCTTTTATTTAGGATACTTGATACAATCAATGACACGTGACGATGAATATGAAAGCTTTCATATCTGCATGGGACAGTAGCAGATCTAGTTATTATTATTATTATTATTATTCAGATTCCAATTTGAATAGATCTCAGCAACTACGTGTCGCATCGTTACGATTTCTTCGGTTTTACTGGGAAAGTGGGTGTGACTTAGAGGATAAAGCTATTTTGAACGTTCTGCGACAATGCGAAATGTCCGAAATCACCAAATTATCGTTTTTTAAAATATTGCAGTAATTTTAACAATAATCATTGAATTTTAACTTTCGATACATTTTGGCATAGCCTGAGACAGGGCACATAGCTACGCTACTTTCGAGTTTTGATTTTCGGCAAATCTTCGAAGATATTAGGCGCCAAATTTCGAAAATTTAAAATTTTACAAAAAACTTTTTTATTTATGAATATTTTTTAGTCGTATTGTGCACAGAATTAAAGAGTCGTCTGACTAGTGCAAAAATGTTAAAAAATTTTGTCTCAATAATTTTCCTTGGCCGCCATTGGCTAGTTCAGTTTTTCAGTCCTAGATTAATTTTTTATTGTTCGATTTGTATAAAACAAAGTTCATATGCTTCGTTGTATCAATTGTCATTTTTTTTATTACCAAAAGTGTTATCTGTCGGCACCGGAAGTGGCATAATTTTACCAAAAACTACAATTTTGACAGTTATTTTCCTTCTTCGAAAACAAATATTATTTTTTGGAAAAATTATTTGACTCAAAGAGTGTGCCCTTTCATGGCGCAAAAAATGTAGGAAGCAGTTTTTTTAATTTCGATTTCATTTTCGAGCTAATTCGATTAAGAGGCTAAAAATGGTGTAAAATTGGCCTATTTACAACCTACTTAGGCTTTTCAGATTTTAAAATATTTCTTCTTAACTTTTATAAACTTGTAGCTATAATCCATACGAAGAAAATGTATGTTAAAATTCGTTTGTACTATAAGCAGTTACCAAGAAATGGGCAGTTCTGTACAAGTCACTGTTTTCGTTATTTTGCCTGTAAAATAGTCAATTATGATTGGATTTTTATAAAAGTGACATCATTTGATTCAAAAAGCACGTAGCGTCATATGAAGTTGATTACAATTTAAAATTGACACCGGAAGTGACATCATTTGGTCAAAAAATGCATTTTAAACTTTTTAAATCAATGTTTTATTCAACCAAGAATAACTTAATATGTATTAATAATTTTAACTTTTGGTTTAAATTCACATATAAACAAAACTCATATGGTCATATAGATATCATAAAATGGTTTCTAACTTGTTCGGTTGCCGAGAAATGGACGGTTTTCTACAGGTCACTTTTGAAGGTTTCGGGGCCATAAAAGGGTCAATTATTATTCGATTTTCATAAACGTCACACCATGTTATACCTAATGCCATTTGGGATTTCATACAAGTAATTCAAGATTTTCCTTATCACCGGAAGTAACGTCATTTTGACAAAAACTGTATTTTTAGCCTCTTAAACAGATATTTTATTCAAATGAGTCTGTTTTGAAATCTTTTTCAAAGTATGGTATTTGATGCCAATCAACAAATAGAATGAACCCATACGATCATACAGATACCACAAAATGGTTTCTAACTTGTACGGTTGCAGAGAAATAGCCGATTTCCTACAAGTCACTTTTCAAGTTTTTTGGTCTTTAAAAGTGGCAATTATTATTCGATTTACATAAAATTTTCACTATATGATATCGTATGCCATTTCTGATTTCATAAGACTAATTGAACATTTGCATTAACACCGGGAGTAATTTAATTTTGTCAAGATCATTTACAAGTAACAAATGTATAAAATGAATTGATATTGCTGGATTTTGTTGATTCTGCGTCCATTTTATTTGTGTGCAATGTTAATTTGGAAAACTGTTTAGTGGTTTCGCTGGTACCGGAAGTGACATATGTTCAAGGGTAACTTGGCACCGGAAGTCACATGTTTAAGGGTAACGTGGCACCAGTGAAACCCGTCATTCCTGCATGCAGGTCTAGTTATTATTATTATTATTATTATTCAGATTCCAATTTGAATAGATCTCAGCAACTACGTGTCGCATCGTTACGACTTCTTCGGTTTTACTGGGAAAGTGGGTGTGACTTAGAGGATAAAGCTATTTTGAACGTTCTGTGACAATGCGAAATGTCCGAAATCACCGAAGTTATCGTTTTTGAAAATATTGCAGTAATTTTAACAATAATCATTGGATTTTAACTTTCGATACATTTTGGCATAGCCTGAGACAGGGCACATAGCTACGCTACTTTCGATTTTTGATTTTCGGCAAATCTTCGAAGATATTAGGCGCCAAATTTCGAAAATTTAAAATTTTACAAAAAACTTTTTTATTTATGAATATTTTTTAGTCGTATTGTGCACAGAATTAAAGAGTCATCTGACTAGTGCAAAAATGTTAAAAAAAAATGTCTCAGTAATTTTCCTTGGCCGCCATTGGCTAATTCAGTTTTTCAGTCCTAGATTGATTTTATATTGTTCGATTTGTATAAAACAAAATTCATATGCTTCGTTGTATCAATTGTCATTTTTTTTATTACCAAAAGTGTTATCTGTCGGCACCGGAAGTGGCATAATTTTACCAAAAACTACAATTTTGACAGTTATTTTTTTATTTCGAAAACAAATATTATTTTTTGGAAAAATTATTTGACTCAAAGAGTGTGCCCTTTCAAGGCGCAAAAAATGTAGGAAGCAGTTTTTTTAATTTCGATTTCACTTTCGAGCAAATTCGATTAAGAGGCTAAAAATGGTGTAAAATTGACCTATTTAGAACCTATTCAGGCTTTTCAGATTTTAAAATATTTCTTCGTAACTTTTATAAACTTGTAGCTATAATCCATACGAAGAAAATGTATGTTAAAATTCGTTTGTAATATAAGCAGTTACCAAGAAATGGGCAGTTCTGTACAAGTCACTGTTTTCGTTATTTTGCCTGTAAAATAGTCAATTATTATTGGATTTTTATAAAAGTGACATCATTTGATTCAAAAGGCATGTAGCGTCATATGAAGTTGATTACAATTTAAAATTGACACCGGAAGTGACATCATTTGGTCAAAAACTGCATTTTAAACTTTTTAAATCAATGTTTTATTCAACCAAGAATAACTTAATATGTATTAATAATTTTAACTTTTGGTTTAAATTCACATATAAACAAAACTCATATGGTCATATAGATATCATAAAATTGTTTCTAACTTGTTCGGTTGCCGAGAAATAGACGGTTTTCTACAGGTCACTTTTGAAGGTTTCGGGGCCATAAAAGTGTCAATTATTATTCGATTTTCATAAACGTTACACCGTGTTATACCTAATGCCATTTGGGATTTCATACAAGTAATTTAAGATTTTCATTATCACCGGAAGTAACGTCATTTTGGCAAAAACTGTATTTTTAGCCTTCAAAACAGATATTTTATTCAAATGAGTCTGTTTTGAAATCTTATTCAAATTATGGTATTTGATGCTAATCAACAAATAGAATGAACCCATACGATCATACAGATACCACAAAATGGTTTGTAACTTGTACGGTTGCAGAGAAATAGCCGATTTTCTACAAGTCACTTTTCAAGTTTTTTGGTCTTTAAAAGTGGCAATTATTACTCGATTTACATAAAATTTTCACTATATGATATCGTATGCCATTTCTGATTTCATAAGACTAATTGAACATTTTCATTAACACAGGAAGTAATTTAATTTTGTCAAGATTATTTACAAGTAACAAATGTATAAAATGACTTGATATTGCTGGATTGATTGGTTGATTCTGCGTCCATTTTATTTGTGTGCAATGTTAATTTGGAAACCTGTTTAGTGGTTACACTGGTACTGGAAGTGACATATGTTCAAGGGTAACTTAGCACCGGAAGTGACATGTTTAAGAGTAACTTGGCACCAGTGAAACCCGTCATTCCTGCATGCAGGTCTAGTTATTATTATTTTATTTTTCGGGGGAGCCTATTTCTCAGTGTCTGTAACAGATACAGATCTGGGACATAATTTTCTATAGGAAACCATATGGTGGCTATCCCTTCCACTGTATTTGAAACTTCTGCGCAGACCGGAAGTGGCCGAATTTCGTGCGGTGCCAAATATTTAAAAAACGGCCGTAGATTCGTCAATTCTGTATCTATTTTCATACAAATTACATTTTTGGAAACCCTGAGTCTTTTCTCGGACGATAGCAGTTGAAAATTTTGCAATTTCGAAACTTCGCCGCTGACTTCTAGCGTTCGAAAAATGAAAATATGTTGTTTAAGACACATTTTTTGTTATTTTTCAAAATTTTAAAATTTGACCTACATTTTTGGATACCTGAAGGCAATCCTGTTCCAGTAATATAAGTTTCATTCAGAGTTATTGCCCTTTATTTTTCGATTTTTTTCGAATTTTCTTCACATTTTGTGAGCTTAAGTTTCGTTTTACGGCCAGATCGACGCTTCTGAAATTCCTGGAACATGAAGTAATATGGTCAAACCACCGTTTAAAGCAATTTCAACAATAATCCGTAAACCGGAAGTAGTCGAAATAATATGCGATATTTTGAAAAAAAAGTGAAAAATGGGTGTTTTGGGTAAAAACACGATTTCTCCGTCCGATATCAACGGATTAAACGAATTAAGGTATCATTTGGTCGGGCGCTGATTGGACCACTGAATGATACCCAATTCGTAAGAATACGATTAGCAGGAAGCAAAATATGGCACGCTGAAAATCAAGTATTTTCTGATTTTTAGCATTTTTGGACGCCTGTATCTCGAAAACTTAACCGCAACTTTTTTTTTAATTTTTTCTATCGAGAGTCCTTTCGGAGGTTTTTTGCATGAAGCCATCCAATAAGACTTTGAAATATCTGGAATAGGTGAAATAACGGACTGAAAATCGAAAAAAGTCGAAAAATCGTGAAATTTTGGAAAATGCTCTACTTTTTTTTTATTTTAAGAGATTTTCAAAAAAAGATTGTATATTCAGATAGCTGACCTAATTACGATTCTAACGATGTATAATATGTATGTAGTTTTTGAAATTTAATTTTCGATATTTTAATTTTTTTGCATTTTTGGCACTTTTGAACATAGGATTTCTCAGGGGCATTTTATCTGATCAGATAATGTAATATGTCATTACAGAGCCCTGTGGCTATTTTAGTGCCCAAACCGCCTATTAAAACTATTCCGACAATAATAGCCATACCGGAAGTATTCAAAAAATGAAAAAATAATGTTAAAAACATTGTCGCACTTGCGAAAAACTTGATTTCTCCCTTAGGTAATAGCGGACCAAAAGAACTAAAGTGTCGCTGGATAGCCCTATTAATGGACCATCATATGGTGTCTAAATAATACGATTTCGATGATTAGTAAATAAATTATTGTATGCCAAAAATCTAGTATTTTCCGATTTTTTAACATTCTGAGACGCCCTTTTCTCGAAAATAACGCCGCAGATTTTTCTTAAACTTTTCTTACTCAAAGTCCTATCGGTTGTCTATATAGTGAATCCAAAATGAAAAGCATTGAAATAATATAAGAGGTCCAAAAATGGCCTCAAACTTTGAAAAAAATTGAAAAATCGTTAAATTTTTGGAAACGCTCTTTAATTTATCTTTTTTTCCAAAACTACTCAATGGATGTTTCTGACACTTCTGGTACAGAAAGTTAAGTATCCAAAGAACTTCGTAAAGCTGTCACGACAATGATCGTAAAACCGGAAGTAGTCGAAAAAATGTCCGATATTTTGAAAATTGTTTTTTTTTTTTGCGAAAACCTTTTTTATTTATGAATATTTTTTGATGGTATTTTACACAGGGTTAAAATATCATCCTAGTTGAGCAGAAATGATAAAAAAAATGTCTCGGTAATTTGCGTTAGCCGCCATCGGCTCATTTAGTTTTTCGTAACCAGAAAAACTATTTATTGTTCGATTTGTATAAAACAAAGTTCATATGCTCCGTGGTCCCAATTGCAATTTTTTTTGTTACGGTGAAATTTTTCTGTCGGCAACGGAAGTGACGTAATATTAACAAAAACTACAATTTTGACAGTTCGGTACCACTTTTTGAAAGCAAATATTTTTTTTTTTAAAACTGATATAACTAAAAGGATACACCCTGCAAAGGTGTATAAAATTTTTAGCTCAGATTTTTTAAATTTCAATTTCATTTTCGGGCAATTTCGAATAAAATGTAAAATAAAGTGTAAAATTCAATTATTTACAATTCATTCAGCGTCTTCATATTTTGAAATATTTATTTGTGATTTTCATAAACTCGTAGCAATAATCTAGACGAAGAGAATGTATGCGAATATTAGTTTGAAATATGAGCAGTTGCCGAGAAATATGCAATTTTGCATGCATCACTATTCACGTTATTTTGCCTATAAAAGAGTGAATTATTATTCGATTTGCAATATTTTTTTTCCATTTGAGGCCTAATGTCAATGTGGACTAGTTCAAGCCAATTTTACATTTTCACTGTGACCGGAAATGACGTCATTTCTGCAAAAACTGTATTTTTAATCTAAAAAACAAATATTTTATTCAAATGAGTCTGCCTTATAATATTTTTAAAATTATGATATTTGATTACCATCAACGAATAGAATGAAACCACACGACCACCACAAAATGGTTTCTAACTTGTACGGTTACAGAGAAATAGGCGATCTTCTATAAGTCACATTTCAAGGTTTTTGGTCTATAAAAGTGTTGGGGGGTTGGGATGGCCTAGTGGTCTAGAGTGCCGCGCTTCGCCCTCTAGCTGGCCGGTCACCTCTGGCTTGCGGCTGTGGTTTCGAGCCCTGGTGCGAGCGTATGTGGCATGGAGATGGGGGCGCCTTCTCAACCTCGTGGGTTTCCTCCGGGCACTCCGGTTTCCTCCCACTGCTAAAGACCCCTACGCGCAAGCGAATTATTGAAATAAAACTGAAACCATATGTTAGTCCCAAAATGACCTAGTTTGTGTCGAGTGGACGTTAAACCCCATTTCTCTCTCTCTCTCTCTCTCTCTATAAAAGTGTCAATATTATTATTCGACTTTTATCATTTTTTTACCATTTGATGCCTATCAACTAAGTTAACATTTTCAATATCATCGGAAGTAATGTAATTTTTGCAAAAAACGTATTTTTAGCCTTCAAAACAAACATTTTTTTAAAGGGATTTATATTTATTATTTGTTTAACTTTATAACGTCTGACTCTAATGGGCAATACCATCATATTGATATCAAGAAAAGGCTTCTAAAAGGGTCACTTTTAATTATTTTACCTTCTTAATTTCAGTTTATGGGTTATAGGTTAATTTTCCATTGCCCGATATGTATTAAACAAATTTTGTATGTTGCAAATTTTCGACTTATTTTTCACCTATAAAAATTTCTTTCGGCACCGGAAGTGACGTAATTTTGCCATAATTTACAATTTTGACCGCTCTTTTCGCCAGCAAATATTACTTTTACATATGGTAGAGGGTGTCACTGAAGCAAAACAACTAAAGTTTAGTTCGGTAGCTCAATGGGTTGGCTATGGTATAATAAACTTCCTGTATGATTCCTGAAAGCCGGTTCAGTGCTGCTTGCAGGTCTAGTTATTATTATTATTATTCAGATTCCAATTTGAATAGATCTCAGCAACTACGTGTCGCATCGTTACGATCTCTTCGGTTTTACTGGGAAAGTGGGTGTGACTTAGAGGATAAAGCTATTTTGAACGTTCTGCGACAATGCGAAATGTCCGAAATCACCGAAGTTATCGTTTTTGAAAATATTGCAGTAATTTTAACAATAATCATTGGATTTTAACTTTCGATGCATTTTGGCATAGCCTGAGACAGGGCACATAGCTACGCTACTTTCGATTTTTGATTTTCGGCAAATCTTCGAAGATATTAGGCGCCAAATTTCGAAAATTTAAAATTTTACAAAAAAATTTTTTATTTATGAATATTTTTTAGTCGTATTGTGCACAGAATTAAAGAGTCATCTGACTAGTGCAAAAATGTTAAAAAAATTTGTCTCAGTAATTTTCCTTGGCCGCCATTGGCTAATTCAGTTTTTCAGTCCTAGATTATTTTTTTATTGTCCGATTTGTATAAAACAAAATTCATATGCTTCGTTGTATCAATTGTCATTTTTTTTATTACCAAAAGTGTTATCTGTCGGCACCGGAAGTGGCATAATTTTACCAAAAACTACAATTTTGACAGTTATTTTCCTACTTCGAAAACAAATATTATTTTTTGGAAAAATTATTTGACTCAAAGAGTGTGCCCTTTCAAGGCGCAAAAAATGTAGGAAGCAGTTTTTTTAATTTCGACTTCACTTTCGAGCAAATTCGATTAAGAGGCTAAAAATGGTGTAAAATTTACCTATTTACAACCTATTCAGGCTTTTCAGATTTTAAAATATTTCTTCGTAACTTTTATAAACTTGTAGCTATAATCCATACGAAGAAAATGTATGTTAAAATTCGTTTGTAATATAAGCAGTTACCAAGAAATGGGCAGTTCTGTACAAGTCACTGTTTTCGTTATTTTGCCTGTAAAATAGTCAATTATTATTGGATTTTTATAAAAGTGACATCATTTGATTCAAAAAGCATGTAGCGTCATATCAAGTTGATTACAATTTAAAATTGACACCGGAAGTGACATCATTTGGTCAAAAACTGCATTTTAAACTTTTTAAATCAATGTTTTATTCAACCAAGAATAACTTAATATGTATTAATAATTTTAACTTTTGGTTTAAATTCACATATAAACAAAACTCATATGGTCATATAGATATCATAAAATTGTTTCTAACTTGTTCGGTTGCCGAGAAATAGACGGTTTTCTACAGGTCACTTTTGAAGGTTTCGGGGCCATAAAAGTGTCAATTATTATTCGATTTTCATAAACGTTACACCGTGTTATACCTACTGCCATTTGGGATTTCATTCAAGTAATTTAAGATTTTCATTATCACCGGAAGTAACGTCATTTTGGCAAAAACTGTATTTTTAGCCTTCAAAACAGATATTTTATTCAAGTGAGTCTGATTTGAAATCTTTTTCAAATTATGGTATTTGATGCTAATCAACAAATAGAATGAACCCATACGATCACACAGATACCACAAAATGGTTTGTAACTTTAAAGGTTGCAGAGAAATAGCAGATTTTCTACAAGTCACTTTTCAAGTTTTTTGGTCTTAAAATTTTACATAAAATTTTCACTATATGATATCGTATGCCATTTCTGATTTCATAAGACTAATTGAACATTTTCATTAACACAGGAAGTAATTTAATTTTGTCAAGATCATTTACAAGTAACAAATGTATAAAATGAATTGATATTGTTGGATTTTGTTGATTCTGCGTCCATTTTATTTGTGTGCAATGTTAATTTGGAAACCTGTTTAGTGGTTTCGCTGGTACCGGAAGTGACATATGTTCAAGGGTAACTTGGCACCGGAAGTGACATGTTTAAGGGTAACATGGCACCAGTGAAACCCGTCATTCCTGCATGCAGGTCTAGTTCTTATTATTATTATTATTATTATTCAGATTCCAATTTGAATAGATCTCAGCAACTACGTGTCGCATCGTTACGATTTCTTCGGTTTTACTGGGAAAGTGGGTGTGACTTAGAGGATAAAGCTATTTTGAACGTTCTGCGCCAATGCGAAATGTCCGAAATCACCGAAGTTATCGTTTTTGAAAATATTGCAGTAATTTTAACAATAATCATTGGATTTTAACTTTCGATACATTTTGGCATAGCCTGAGACAGGGCACATAGCTACGCTACTTTCGATTTTTGATTTTCGGCAAATCTTCGAAGATATTAGGCGCCAAATTTCGAAAATTTAAAATTTTACTAAAAATTTTTTTATTTATGAATATTTTTTAGTCGTATTGTGCACAGAATTAAAGAGTCATCTGACTAGTGCAAAAATGTTAAAATTTTTTGTCTCAGTAATTTTCCTTGGCCGCCATTGGCTAATTCAGTTTTTCAGTCCTAGATTATTTTTTTATTGTTCGATTTGTATAAAACAAAGTTCATATGCTTCGTTGTCTCAATTGTCATTTTTTTTGTTACCAATAATGTTATCTGTCGGCACCGGAAGTGGCATAATTTTACCAAAAACTACAATTTTGACAGTTATTTTCTTATTTCGAAAACAAATATTATTTTTTTGAAAAATTATATGACTCAAAGAGTGTGTCTTTTCAAGGCGCAAAAAATGTAGGAAGCAGTTTTTTTAATTTCGATTTCATTTTCGAGCAAATTCGATTAAGAGGCTAAAAATGGTGTAAAATTGGCCTATTTACAACCTATTCAGGCTTTTCAGATTTTAAAATATTTCTTCGTAACTTTTATAAACTTGTAGCTATAATCCATACGAAGAAAATGTATGTTAAAATTCGTTTGTAATATAAGCAGTTACCAAGAAATGGGCAGTTCTGTACAAGTCACTGTTTTCGTTAATTTGCCTGTAAAATAGTCAATTATGATTGGATTTTTATAAAAGTGACATCATTTGATTCAAAAAGCATATAGCGTCATATCAAGTTGATTACAATTTAAAATTGACACCGGAAGTGACATCATTTGGTCAAAAAATGCATTTTAAACTTTTTAAATCAATGTTTTATTCAACCAAGAATAACTTAATATGTATTAATAATTTTAACTTTTGGTTTAAATTCACATATAAACAAAACTCATATGGTCATATAGATATCATAAAAGGGTTTCTAACTTATTCGGTTGCCGAGAAATGGACGGTTTTCTACAGGTCACTTTTGAAGGTTTCGGGGCCATAAAAGGGTCAATTATTATTCGATTTTCATAAACGTCACACCATGTTATACCTAATGCCATTTGGGATTTCATACAAGTAATTTAAGATTTTCATTATCACCGGAAGTAACGTCATTTTGGCAAAAACTGTATTTTTAGCCTCCAAAACAGATATTTTATTCAAATGGGTCTGTTTTGAAATCTTTTACAAATTATGGTATTTGATGCCAATCAACAAATAGAATGAACCCATACGATCATACAGATACCACAAAATGGTTTCTAACTTGTACGGTTGCAGAGAAATAGCTGATTTTCTACAAGTCACTTTTCAAGTTTTTTGGTCTTTAAAAGTGGCAATTATTATTCGATTTACATAAAATTTTCACTATATGATATCGTATGCCATTTCTGATTTCATAAGACTAATTGAACATTTGCATTAACACCGGGAGTAATTTAATTTTGTCAAGATCATTTACAAGTAACAAATGTATAAAATGAATTGATATTGCTGGATTTTGTTGATTCTGCGTCCATTTTATTTGTGTGCAATGTTAATTTGGAAACCTGTTTAGTGGTTTCGCTGGTACCGGAAGTGACATATGTTCAAGGGTAACTTGACACCGGAAGTGACATGTTTAAGGGTAACATGGCACCGGTGAAACCCGTCATTCCTGCATGCAGGTCTAGTTATGTATAGCTTTTATTTCACGTTTACTAGGTACGTGGGATTTTAATTTTATAGACAGAGAATTTAAAAATTTTCTCCAAAGACACAATATGGTCTTAAAGCCTAAGACCAAAGTCTTACAATGTACGCCAAATAAAAATCAGATTAATTGTGCAGTCACTGCACTGAGAAAGGTATCAAAGATATCCGAAAAGTCCAATTCCTGAGTAAAGTGGCCTTCAATGTTCAACAACGCCAAATTGCACAGTCCCTCCTACGTCAAAATTGAACGTATAGTTGATTTAATTCGTTTCAAATGATAAAATATTCAATATTCAAATCAAAATATAATTATATGTGAATAAATTTAGGTGAATATATTTTTATTAAATTAAATTTTTACTAAGCCGTTTATATAATTTATGTACTTTTCTGTATTCTAGCTTTCGAAGGACCTTCTCAACCTCGGGAGCACAAGCGCAGATGCGCCATGGGTAATCCTATTAAATGTCAAGCACAATAACACATTGATTTCGCAACTGTTATTAAGCACATTTTGTACTTATGTTCTAGTACCGCGTAAAACACATTAATTTGTTTGTAATCACCCGGTGAAATACCACTGCGACTGATACCTGATGGTGGCCTTTGTCATTGTCCAAGGGTGTCCCCCTACTTCTCATTTATTTGAAAGGTTCACATAGCTAACACTGTCCAACATGATATTATTGTTAACCCCTATCAATTAACTATTATTTAAGTCTTAATTATCCTTTTTCAGCAACTCTACTGATTATCTTGCATTATAACAGTATATGTCTATGGTTTCGTTTATTGTATCATATAAATATTATATTTTAGTTTTAACTAATTATCATTAAAATTTGTGCTTGATAACGATAAGAAAATACATGTCGAAACGTCGTGCTTTGCCTATAAACCAGTGATTGGTTTTCCATATAACCGAGTTGTGTTTTTATTGTAACCAGGAAGTTTAGAAATATATTTACTGGTGCGTAATTATAAAGAGGAAGAAAACTATACATATAATTATACACCATGACACACTTCCCTGTACTTCAAACACTTGATGACCGATATGTACGAAATGGTGATATATTGCACAAATTGGTAATTTAATGCTGCTAGTCGCTATTTGCAGCTTTTGTACGATAAACATTATAATATTTGACACATTACTCCACGCTCAAATTTAGTCAATATGAAATGAAAATGAAATGGGGTTTAACGTCCTACTGTTCCGTACCGATGGTGCTAATGAAGACGACAATACACCATACAGATTGTTATGACGGAAATTTTGACGGACAGCGGCGCTACGGCCTACTCTGATATCGAATTCCAACTGCCAAGGGATTTCTGTATTTCGTCTCATCCGAACGACAAGACAACTGTCCTTGTCAGGCCCTCCGTCCTGCATAACTGACAAGAAATAACGCTGGAAAATCCCGAGTAACGTTTTCGGCCAACACCGGGAGCGAACCCGCGACCCCAGGCAACCGAGCCAGCGCCTTACTTACTTAGCCACCGTGGCTCCCAAATTTAGTCAAATTGGTTATTTTACATTTAATTTAAGATGCATTATGCAAGAACTAAATCTGCCTTAAATGTTATATGCATTATTAATAAGACATTTATTATTTTAACATGCGAAGACCATAATCAACTCTCGATGCCATCGGATGCTCGAGATTGCCAACGGATTTAAACTCGATTGGTGGTTAATTATTGAATTAAAAACTAGATAATCAAGACTTTGTTTACTATCGTAACAAATGTAGCAATGATAATCGAGACTCCGCTATTCTACAAACAGCCCCAACATATTTTAAATACTCGCATCATTTAAGTAATGGTCCGAATAAGCCTCATCATGGTCCCAATCACCCATAAATCTGGTCCCAGTCAGCCAAGAATCTGGTCCCAATCAGCCACAAATCTGGTCCCAGTCAGCCGCAATTCTGGTCCCAATCAGCCAGGTCCCAATCAGCCATGGTCCCAATCAGCCAATTACCGTCAATCATTGTCATAGACAGACGACCCTACACTTTGTCATGTACAAGCTTGGGCTGGAAACCACACCACTAGTTGACTCAATGACAGGCACACAGACAAGGGCGGCGGCATAATATGTTCACATTATGAAATGAAATGGGGTTTAACGTCCTACTGTTCTGCTCCGACTGAGCTAATGAAGACGGTTCACATTATGAATGTGGACGTATACAAATGGACAGGAATGCAACTCAAACTGCAATGTGAGTGTGAATCTACTATCAACCATTTTCTTAATTGCCAGTTTTTTGTTTCATAACACGACAACCCGACAATACGACATTTTTACCCGACATCACGACAATTTTAGGATTTGGCGTATGTAAATATCTGCATCGACACTTTGTCAGGGATGCGTTAATTCTCGAGGAGGAGTTACAGTAAACGCGGTGAGTCAATTATTGTTGTGAACGGCCCGATTTACTGTTTGTACGTTCCACGTGGCAGGGATACTTCATCACTGAAAATGCCTGGGAGTGGCCATTTATGATTTGTTGGAATATGTTGGTGGTTTTTAGATACATTCTATCCGTTAGTCAGTCATGTGATAATGTAGAATAGCTTTTTGGGTGGAGCAATTAGATTTCTGGTTGGGATATCCCACTACTGAAACAATCTGGCTAGTTCAAAACCCACGAGGTTGGACACGCCGACTCTTACTAAATATCTTCCACTTCGACTAGACAGCAATTTTGGTTTCACTAATCCACCATTATAAAAAATTTATACTCCTTTACTATGCTGACAAGTGGGACACGTCTGAAAATCCCGATGAACTTTCTCGGCCAACAAAGGAGATCGAACAATGGACCTCCAGGTAAGCGTGTAGGGGCGCAGAATCAGAGGGAGAGGGAGAAACGGGGTTTAACGTCCACTTGACGCAAACTAGGTCATTACGGTTATAACATAGGGCTCAGTTTTTATTACAATAATTCGCTGGCGCGTAGGGGTCTTTTAGCAGTGTGTGTGTGTGGGGGGGGGGCGAGAAAACCAAC
Source organism: Patella caerulea (assembly GCA_036850965.1). Classification (NCBI taxonomy): domain Eukaryota; kingdom Metazoa; phylum Mollusca; class Gastropoda; family Patellidae; genus Patella; species Patella caerulea. The sequence continues at coordinate 29,416,241 of JAZGQO010000015.1, read as the reverse complement.
GTGTTACGGTGGCATGCTTTATCCTTTATTATTAGACGATGGGAATTCAAAGCGCGAGATAATGATATAATATGTGATATCACAATTAATGCTTTGCATCATTGAAATGAAATGGGGTTTAACGTCCTACTCTTCTGCACCTGACCTGGGCTAATGGAGGTCGGACATATGCCATACGGTTTGCTATGAGGGAAATTTTGCCCGGGCAGCGGCGCTACGGCCTACTCTTATATCGAATTCCAACTGCCAAGGGATCTTTTACGTGCACGCCAATGTGTACATGGGCAATGAAATTGAACCACAAGGTGATCGTAGTGATCAATAAAACAAGGGTATCGCTAACGCTGCAATATACGTCCACATTCCTGCTTTGATTGATATGGTACTTTGTCAAGAAGGCTAGGCGTTTGGTTTGTTTAGCGTTGAGGATCGTGCCTCAACATCAAGATAATCCATTCAGAATTGTGGCTTTCAGACGCTAAAGGCAAAAAGTGGGCGTGGCTCTGCCCCAGGGGATCGGGACATTCACCAAAATCAATAGTGGACGCCCTCAGGCTATAAGGAATGCATATGCCAAGTGCCAAGATGATTCATTCAGAATTGCGGCCTGTAAACCACAAACACAAAAATTGGGCGTGGCTTGCCTCTTGGAGTCGGGACATGCAGTTGTCGTCCTTAGGCTCCGCCCCTGGGTGATCGGAAATCACCAAAAACAATTTGGGTCATCCTTAGGGTATAAGGAATAGGTATGCAAAGTTTTATTAAGAATTGAATCCTGTAGGCGAACACAAACATTGGGCGTGGCTCAGTCCCAGGGGGTCCGGCATGCACCAAAAATAATAGTGGCCAGCCTTAGGGTATAAGGAATAAGTTTAAAAAAAGTTTTCAAGACGATCGATTAAGAATTGTGGCCTGTACGTGACACACAGACACACAAAAAGAAAATAGGCGTGGCATTGTCCCTGGGGGTCGGGCATGCACCAAAAACAATAGGGATCTTCTTTAAGGTACCAAGAATAAGTTGCAAAGTTTCAAGATGATACGTTAGGAAATGCAGCCTGTAGATGACAGACAAACAAATACTAGAAACAGGCGTTGCTGTCCCAGGGGGTCGGGCATGCACCCAAAGCAAAAGGGATCATCATTAGGGTATAAGGAATAAGTATTTTAAGTTTCAATATGATCGATTAAGAATTGTCGCCTGTAGACAACACACAAAAAGAAAATGGGCGTGGCTCTGCCCCTGGGGGTTGGGCATGCACCCCAAACGATCATCATCCTTAGGGTGTAAAGAGTAAATATACAAAGTTTGAAGAAAATTCAGTAAGAATTGCGCCTTGTAGGCGACACAAAGACACGCGAAAAGAAAATGGGCGTGGCTCTGCCCCTGGGGGTTGGACATGCACCCCAAACGATAGGGATGTTCCTTTGGGTACAAAGAATATGTATGCAAAGTTTCAAGGTTATAAGTTAAGAAATGTGGCCTGTAGACGACAAACAAACAAATACTAGAAATGGGCGTGACTCTGCCCCTTGGGGTCGGGCATGCACCCCTAACGATAGGGATCATCCTTAGGGTGTAAAGAGTAAATTTCCAAAGTTTGAAGAAAATTCAGTAAGAATTGCGCCCTGTAGGGGACACAAAGACACACGAAAAGAAAATGGGCGTGGCTCTGCCCCTGGGGGGTTGGGCATGCACCCCAAACGATAGGGATGTTCCTTTGGAATATGTATGCAAGGTTTCAAGGTTATAAGTTAAGAAATGTGGCCTGTAGACGACAAACAAACAAATACTAGAAATGGGCGTGGCTCTGCCCCTGGGGGTCGGGCATACACCAAAAACAATAGGGATGCCATGTATTCGATGGCTGAAATTAATAAAATGGCAGCGGACGTTAGAAAATTAAATATAACAAAATAATGGACTTGGGGGGGGGGGATTTCGGGGGACAGATTTCATAGTAAGACGAGGGATTTAAGGAAAAACCAACGGTACCACATTTTTTATCCCATGTCGTGTATTGGGTGGTTCGGGAAGAAAGAAACATTCGTGTTTGGTAAATGAAAATCGATAAGAAAGAGAGATCAGTATATTCTGATGTTTTGCGGTTTATACCGGTAATTACTTCAACCTGTTTTACGGAATATTGCTGTGACATTCAGGAATTATCTTTGGTGCAACAGAAATGGGGAATAAAGACTGATACAATTATTTTGGGTCTTCAATGGTTAAAATACAAAGGGGAGTTTGTTATTCATTTCGTACGCTCACATAAACGGCAAACATTGTGTTTATTAAATACAGCTATCTACGATGAGGGCCAAGGTCATAAATCGTATGTATCGTCTGCGCATTTCAACCCCACTGGTATAATATAACCAGCATCGTTGACATAGCATCCCCCAAAAGGTCATAGATTCCTCCAATGAAATCTGCCTTTCGCTGTGATCAGAATCACGTCGCTATATTCATCCAATGGAAACTTTGTACCAATGACCACCCAATAATATCGCTAAAAATATATTTTGTTGTCAGAGTTAGTAATTAACTGTTACTGAGCAGTTTGGATTACAAATGGTCAGATTGAAGATGTTAATTACAATAGCTGTCATCAATTTATTGGTAGGGACTGTGAGAATCGGTAAGAATGAATCCATATTAATTTAATTGATATGCATGCATCACGGCACTTAAGAGGGATTAAGATAAAATTTCTCACTGCTGTTTGGCTATATATATATATATATATATACATTCAGCCAAATTAAAAACTTGACACTCGGGATTTTTGGGACTAGATTTTTAATATTTGGTTTAAGGCAACTATTTTAGTGTAATGTTTGGAACTAGATTTTTAATATTTGGTTTAAGGCAACTATTTTAGTGTAATGTTGTGTACAGACGAACTTGTCATCAACAGAAAGCAAGAATACGTCTCGCCGAAAGTCCATGACATTGATAACGTTCGTGATGTCACAGTGCCCCCCAAAATGAAATTCACAGACTTGAAGAACAATCGGAATAAAGTGTTTAGTAACGGTTGTGGCCTCCTCTAGCGTCTCGTACTGCCACACAACGTCTTCTTCTCATGGATCTCAGAACATTAGTAAACACTACCCGAGGAAGACGTCGCCACTGCTCAGCAAGGGCATGTTGAAGGTCGTGCAAGGTCAGTGGCGGATTCACTTGCTGACGAACACGTCGACCTAGTTCGTCCCAGTTGTGTTCAATAGGATTAAGGTCGGGGCTAAGCGACGGCCAATCCAGGACTTGGACACCGGCATTTCTTAAAACATAACGCTAACGCTACAATATACGTCCACATTCCTGATTTGATTGATATGGTACTTTGTCAAGAAGGCTAGGCGTTTGGTTTGTTTAGCGTTGAGGGTCGTGCCTCAACATCAAGATAATCCATTCAGAATTGTGGCTTTCAGACGCTAAAGGCAAAAAGTGGGCGTGGCTCTGCCCCAGGGGATCGGGACATTCACCAAAATCAATAGTGGACGCCCTCAGGCTATAAGGAATACATATGCCAAGTGCCAAGATGATTCATTCAGAATTCCGGCCTGTAAACCACAAACACAAAAAATGGGCGTGGCTTGCCTCTGGGAGTCGGGACATACAGTTGTCGTCCTTAGGCTATAAGGAATACATATCCCAAGTTTAAAGACTATCCATTTAGAATCATGGCCTGTAGACAACACACACAGACACGAAGTAAAAATGGACATGGCTCCGCCCCTGGGGGATAGGAAATCACCAAAAACAATTGGGGTCATCCTTAGGGTATAAGGAATAGGTATGCAAAATTTTATTAAGAATTGAATCCTGTAGGCGAACACAAACATTGGGCGTGGCTCAGTCCCAGGGGGTCCGGCATGCACCAAAAATAATAGTGGTCAGCCTTAGGGTATAAGGAATAAGTTTAAAAAAAGTTTTCAAGACGATCGATTAAGAATTGTGGCCTGTAGGTGACACAGACACACAAAAAGAAAATAGGCGTGGCACTGTCCCTGGGGGTCGGGCATGCACCAAAAACAATAGGGATCTTCTTTAAGGTACCAAGAATAAGTTGCAAAGTTTCAAGATGATACGTTAGGAAATGCAGCCTGTAGATGACAGACAAACAAATACTAGAAACAGGCGTTGCTGTCCCAGGGGGTCGGGCATGCACCCAAAACAAAAGGGATCATCATTAGGGTATAAGGAATAAGTATTTTAAGTTTCAATATGATCGATTAAGAATTGTCGCCTGTAGACAACACACAAAAAGAAAATGGGCGTGGCTCTCCCTGGGGGTTGGGCATGCACCCCAAACGATCATCATCCTTAGGGTGTAAAGAGTAAATATACAAAGTTTGAAGAAAATTCAGTAAGAATTGCGCCCTGTAGGCGACACAAAGACACGCGAAAAGAAAATGGGCGTGGCTCTGCCCCTGGGGGTTGGACATGCACCCCAAACGATAGGGATGTTCCTTTGGGTACAAAGAATATGTATGCAAAGTTTCAAGGTTATAAGTTAAGAAATGTGGCCTGTAGACGACAAACAAACAAATACTAGAAATGGGCGTGGCTCTGCCCCTTGGGGTCGGGCATGCACCCCTAACGATAGGGATCATCCTTAGGGTGTAAAGAGTAAATTTCCAAAGTTTGAAGAAAATTCAGTAAGAATTGCGCCCTGTAGGGGACACAAAGACACACGAAAAGAAAATGGGCGTGGCTCTGCCCCTGGGGGTTGGGCATGCACCCCAAACGATAGGGATGTTCCTTTGGAATATGTATGCAAGGTTTCAAGGTTATAAGTTAAGAAATGTGGCCTGTAGACGACAAACAAACAAATACTAGAAATGGGCGTGGCTCTGCCCCTGGGGGACGGGCATGCACCCCTAACAATAGGGATCATCCTTAATGTGTAAAGAGTAAATATACAAAGTTTGAAGAAAATTCAGTAAGAATTGCGCCCTGTAGGGGACACAAAGTCACACGAAAAGAAAATGGGCGTGGCTCTGCCCCTGGGGGTTGGGCATGCACCCCAAACGATAGGGATGTTCCTTTGGGTACAAAGAATATGTATGCAAAGTTTCAAGGCTATAAGTTAAGAAATGTGGCCTGCAGACGACAAACAAACAAATACTAGAAATGGGCGTGGCTCTGCCCCTGGGGGTCGGGCATACACCAAAAACAATAGGGATCTTTCTCCGGGTATAAGGAATAAGTATACAAAGTTTTAAGAAAATCCATGAAGAATGGCGTCCTTTAGGCGACCCACAGACACACATACACGCACACACAGACAGGGGCGACGGCATAATACGTTCACATTATGAATGTGGACGTATAAAAATTCTGGGTAGTAATTGTCGTATGGGGTCGATCATTGTCTTCTTGAAACGTTAGTCCTGGCCCATGTCTCTGCATAAACGGAAGAAGAAAAGGTTGCAAAATCTGATCCCTCTACTGGACAGCATTTAAGTTTCCTTGGACAACAACAAGAGGAGATCGTCCATGTGTACAAAAAGAACCCCAAACCATGACTGCCGCCACCAAATCGGTCAACTTCTCTGACGCATACTTGGGCGTAAGGTTCACCTCGTCTGCGGTACACTCGGACCCTGCCTTCGGAAAATCTCAACGTGAATCGAGATTCGTCACTAAAGACAACCGAATTCCACTGTCTTTGAGTAAATCTTATGTGTCTTGTGGCCCACACAAGTCGGTTACGGCGATGCAGAGGTGTCAATATTGGTCCATTATAGGGCCTCCGAGCTCGAAGACCAGCAGCCTGCAAGCGATTTAGAACAGTTTGTACAGTTACCCTTCCACCAAACATCTCTCTACTTGTGGAGGTTGCAGTGACAAATCTGTTTCTAAGATGACGTAATCGTATTGCTTGATCTTCCTGGAGTGACGTCACACGTGGCGCTCCCGCCCTCAGGCGGTCGGCAATAGTTCCAGTTTGAAGCACTCCTCATTCTAAGATTAATTAATGTCTGGCGTGAACAATTAAAGGCTCTTGCAACAGTGACCACAGACTGACCAGCATAGAGCCTACCTATAGCGCTTAGACGTTCTACTTTTGAAAGGCGCGGCATTTTCTAACGAAGATGAAAATACAATTTTAATTTGTTTTTCCAGTTCAAGTTACGTGTGCGTGTTCAGTTTAAGCAAACGTGCATCGATTGACCTCACGAGTTTGTGTTTGCACGTGTTTTTCAGGTTTTTCATCTTTATATGCTTAAAAGTCACGTGATCCACCTGACTTTACAATTTTATGAAATTAAAGGCCTCTTACTAACTATCGTTAGAAACACTTTAAAATTCATTTGACTTACCAGAAAAAAAAATTGTTGAAGTTCATCGGTGTCAAGTTTTTAATTTGGCTGAGTATATTACAGTATTAACTGTACTATATTATTAGGGTTGGGTAAATAATAGCGTAATTGCAGTTATCCAATAATGACTTGTGGTTTCTATGGCCATTTTGGCAGAGCGCCCCTATGTGGCTGCATGTTGTTAAGCTCTGTGTTTTTTTTATGGTTTTATTGGATTAATATCTATAGGAATGGTGACATTTTTGGACTTGGCCTGTGTGAGATTGGTGTGCTCTTTATGATCAAAAACCTTTTTTCAAAAATTAGTGGATTATGCAAATATTTGCAATTTTCATAGTTGTATTGTTAGCAAATGAACTTAAACTCACTGTCAAATTTGTAAAAAAAACTGAACCAATTCTTAATCTGCGAGATGTGTTATTCTGAAGCCGAGTATTTCAAGCACAAAACCAATCAACCGCGGAGAGGTTGCAGGGCTGGTCAGACAAAACAAAGGCTAAAACAGATTTCAGACCTAAAATTGGTCCTTTTTCTCAGGACATTTTATTTTTTTAAAATTACATTAATGTATTATTATTATCTAGTCCGTTGAAATGTAACTTGTCAGTCAAAATAAATGATATAAATTCATATAAAAAAAAAACTCAAGTGTATATCATATGAATGAAAAGGATAGAAAATGCATAGTATATAAAGGCCTTTCAAAAGTTTGTGTTGAAAACTACTGTTTGTGTTGTGTTTACCGCACAGTCTCTTAGGTTTACCCACAACATGGGGAGTAGAAACAAGGTATCAATTTTACACGGCCAAAGGTAGATACATTACTTGAATGAACATTAACTCTAATGAGGACGGGATGTAAAGACCAGCATTTGACAGGTACATTCTGAGAATACCATAACAAAAGGTACCACACATGCGTCTCACAACAAGGTAAATCTCTCAGAAGGTCAGGGAGTGGGATGGCCCAGTGGTCTAGATTGTCGATCTAGCTGACTTGCAGTTGTGGGTTCAATCCCTGGTGTGAATAAATAGAGATAGGGGTTTACTCGGGGTTTTCCAGATTCCTCCCACAGCAAAGACACGTGCACTGGTTGTTGTTGAGTGGACATAAAAACCCATTTCAGGTTAACATATCAAAAGGTCAGGAATGACAACACAATTAGTTGCATGTTGAGGGGTGGGACGGCCTAGTGGTCTAGAATGTCGTTCTTCGATCCCTAGCTGGTTGGTCATCTGTGGCGTGCAGTTGTGGGTTCGATCACAGGTGTGAGTAAATAGAGATAGGGGTGCCGCCTTGGGTTTACTCTGGGCACTCAAGTTTCCTCTCACAGCAAAAACACGTGCACACGAGTTAAATTTGATAACATAAAGGTACCACAAAACTGTCCCCAAAACGACCCAGTTGGTGTTGAGTGGACATAAAACCCCATTTCATTTCAATTTAGTTGCATATTGAAAATATTAAAACAAACAGAAGGACTAACTTTTGAATATCTAACTGCATTTTATAAAAGATTTAACCCATAATTGAAGCTATTTTACAAATACAAAAAATCGGTTGCCAGGCAACGAAACATACACCCACACGGCAGCTAAATTGTCCGGGCAGTCAACAAGAGTTGTCGCATATTAAGTAATTATCAACAATCATTAGAATTTTTTTTTTTTTTTTTTTTTTTTATAAAATTCTGCCCCATGTTAACGTTTAGTATACGAAACATTTAATATTATGGATTCAGCTGTACAATTATCAAAATCCATTGAAAATCAATATAAAGGAACCAAGATCTTTAGGTTACAAACATGTATTTTAAGTTTCATCAAAACCGAATTAAAATTGTGACCTCTATAGGATAGGGTCCACAACTTTGATATAACATATTTTTTACACTATTCGCGTACAAACACCGGCCATTATGTCCGTCAATTTTGGTCCGATTTTCACGAAATTCGAACTCAACCTTTATTACCAAGCAACTGTGATATAATCAAACGGTCTTTTAAATCGGATAATAATTTTGACCTTCAGAAGGACCACAATCTAAAAAGGGTGATTTTTCGTACAAACAAGGGCCATAATTCAGGAAGTTACTATCCGATGGGCACAAATATCGAAAGGAACCAAGATCTTTGGGTTATAAACATGCATTTCAAGTTTCATGCAAATCGGTTCAAAATAGTGACCTCTACGCTGTTCACAAGCTAAAAACGTGATTTGTCGTACAATCAGGGGCCATAACTCATGAAGTTACAGTCCGATACATGCCAATATCGAAAGGAACCGAGATCTTAGGGTGATACACCTATATTTTAAGTTTCATTGAAATCGGATAAACATTGTGACCTGTAGACAGTTCACAAACAATTATGGGCGTATAAAAATGATTGAATTTTCCTGATTATATAGGCAGATAATGACAAAATAGAAGTGTAAGTATAGGATATTAACCTATCCTAGGTTGATATGATAAGAGAACACGCGGGCGAAGCCTAAGGGTTCTCTGTCATATCAATCCGAGGGAGAGTAGGATTATATCTGACATATACAACGTTCACCTTTAAATTTAATGGACTCTTCTAAAAAGGCAACAGTGATTAGATAATTGCTCGGTAGTTTCCGCCAAATAGTGAGAATTACCGATGTAATCTCGCGCGTGTTTTTGTTTACACGTCGCCATTTTGTGTCAGATGTTGGATATTCCACAACAGTTCAACCATAGTTTTGTTCATCATTGCCTGGGTGCTTGTGAAAGGACGCATAGAACATTATCCGAGCACCTAACACCTTTTGTGGATAAAAATGTCAAATATTTAGTATGAATAACTCTGTAAATTCCTCTGCAGGTTACTCACCATTTGAAATTATTTTTACTACAAGGCCCCAATTCCCTTTAACATCAAAGTTTTCTCTTAATTCTGTACCACCGACGTATCATAACTTTTTTTACGGCACAGAGGAAGAAACTTGATATTATTGCCGGTTCGTGCTAATGTTACTAAAGCTCAACAGGTTATGCTTGATCGTGCAAATGCCAACATTAATCCACTCAAACTTGCCAAAGGTGATTATGTTTATTTTAATGTTGTTTCTACAGGCGCTGGACAAACGTTACAACCAAATTATAAAGAACCTTATATTGTGTTAAGTGTGCCAACTTGTGAGTCCACATCTTGTCAATATTAAACTTCCAAGTGATGACCATGTTATTACCAATATACATTTAGATCGGTTAAAGTGTGCTTTTGTCCGTGTGCCAAATTCTATGAAGTATTTTCCGTCCACTGTCACAACAAAGGAGATTCCAGTAGTTAATCTATCGCCAAGTGACAATCTCTCCGATGGTACTTTGCAAGAAAATCAAATTGACATTTCTGTGTCTTTTCCAAATGATGTGTGTGATGTCAACAAAACTATTGTGTCAACTGCTAATGGTGGAATATCTGAGACAAATCCAACTACCTGTACTCGACCAACTCATGCACGAAAAAAAACCCTTCGCTACTGGAATTCGGATCATGCTATTTATGACACATCATCTTCACCGAATGATGAGGAATTTTATCGCATTGAATAGGTCAAGGTTTAAATTCTCAGGGTAAACCTGAGTATCTTGTTCACTTAAAAGGTCAACTTTCTCAAAATTCGTTTTGGGTGCTATAATCCAAGCTAAATGCCAAAGCAAACTACAGTCAAACGCCCACCTTTTATCTCGTATTAAATATTCTTACACGTATCTTGTGGCACATTACTATGTTATTCTCAACTTGTATTTTCATGTAAACCTTGTTAGACTTCGGTATTATGTCATTATTTCAAATCCTTTTGTTACAATTGAATTGCTAGCTTATTATTGCAGTTAGATTTTCTGTAAGTCTTTATATGTAATTATCATGTAATTTTACCATAATATCCAAACATATGCATATTTTCATTAGACTTACATATTAGTAATTGTTCTTCCAAAAGTCTGTTTGGTTTATTGTTATAGTTTATTATTACTGTGTGAGTTCTGGTAAATAATAAACAGATTTCTTCGATTATGAACAAACTAGTTAACTTTGGTAATTATAAACTTACCCGTGTGTTTAAAATGAACTCCCGTTAAATAAAATCCATCAAACCACTAAATGTCCCAACGTATAAAAACAGTTCTCTCTTGAAAAATTGAAATCCCACAAACTTTCGGTTAAGAAAAATATCAATATGGCAGCTGGTTACGTCACACCTCGGGAGTTCTCTCTTGAAAAATTGAAATCCCACAAACTTTCGGTTAAGAAAAATATCAATATGGCAGCTGGTTACGTCACACCTCGGGAGATATCACTTTGTATTAGGGGTGACAGCATAGGAAATGTGGCATTTTTACGTCAATTCAAGTTTGTTTTAAGTTAAGCACGTCTCGGCATTGAGTTTGAGCGTTCGCACACATAACAACCAGTATTTTTTTTTTTAAATTTGTTACCGTCTTAATTATTTGATTACCGACTAGGATGGGATAATTTTCTTTTTAACACGCATGAGGAACAAAAATAACTACATTCTTTTCACAGGCCTTAAATATTACCCATCTTTATAATATGGTATGATAATATTATTTTTTAACATATATGCAGGTCATTTACAATTAATGTTCCGCTTCTTACGGGGCGTTACGGACATGTCTGCATTGCATACGCCACCCAATGCCATTAGGCACTTTGAACGCTGTCGCAACACGCTTAAAAATGTCACTGAAGCGGTTATTATCTGATCGCAAGAATGAGATCAAATTAATAATACACTCAGAGTCCTCAGCCACTTCGGAGATGTGCTTTATGATCCGTGTTAATCTATTTATTACATAAAGAAGATAGGATATTAAAATCTATATTTTATACAAGACTTTATTTTTACGAGTATCCGTGCAATCAGTGTTTCTTTCATTGTGAATAAAATTTGATAGACTGGCGATCAATGGTTTCAATATAAAGATAAAGCTCCTATGTAATTGTCTTCAATTGATATTTTCGTCGCCCAAACTCAAACGATTGTAATGTTGGCGCGTTGCTTTGAGTATAGCACGTGCTTGACAAAATATGCGTCAAATTTAAACAACCTCGCTTCCGTGTGTTGGATTCGTCCAATATGTGACGAAAGCAATGTTATTATCCACTCTGTCGAAATAACAAGTAAATATTCAAATCTTTCAAGAGAGAACCGTTTTTATTCGTTGAGATATTTTATTGTGCAATGGATTTTATTTAACGGGAGTTAATTTCAAACACACGGGTAAGTTTATAATAACCAATGTTAACTAGTTTGTTCATAATCGAAGAAATCCGTTTATTATTTACCAGAACTCACACAGTAGTATTATTATCACATTTTGCTATAACAACCTTGCCATTTATATTGTTTGTTATTACTCTTTTATATGTCCTTGTATCTTGTCATCTTGCTGCAACTCATAGTTTCATGTTTAATTCTTGATCTTGACCTCTTTCATAATTCAATGTTTGAGCTGTTTTTTATGATAACATGTATTGGATTCCACTCCATTCATTCTGTCTTTTAAGTATTCTTTATCTGTTTCATAATTGTCTTGGATCAAAGTTCAGCATGCTATAACATTTCAAATACTTGTTAATTGTACCTGTTTCTAGTCAAGAAAGTAATTATCTTATTTTACAGCATATGGTAGAGTGGTTCAGGCTAAAAATGTTTTATAACAAACAGACACTATTTCGGGACAGTAAAGACATTATATGATAACACTTACTATAAAAACTTCATTGATCAACAATGGAAGTCTGGCCACTTCTGAATTTTGAGGATATATAATCATTTGGGCATATATTATAAATGGCTCAAAATCTTCCCGGCTTCCATAATCAAAGGAGTTATCTCTTAGTGAGAATAAGAGCTATGTCCCTTGGTTGTATTAAAAAAAATATGCTCCAAGCTACGCACGTCCCGGAAACGAAATAACTTGATCGCAGTCGGAAAATATCGTTTATTTCCATACTGCAAAGTAACCGAATACACTCTATGAGACGATTGGATTTGACATATGTACGCATGCGCGAACGCTTCGTTGTTTTAACAGTAAACCCGCGCCTTCAAATGTCTTTGTATTAACCGTGTTTATAATGCTACAGTAGAAATTAAAATACATGCTAAGCTGGAGATGAAAAGATCGGCATTTGACATGAATTATTTCAAGATTAGCCTCATACGAACAGTGCGTTTACTTATTTATACCCAGACACTGGCCTGTTTATAACGGCATGTTATACAGAGGGAGCGAGGGAGAGAGAGGGGTCTATAAATCTAATAATGTAACATTTTAATGTTTATCTCAAAGATAACTAAATATTATATTGTGCAGTACGATGTTTGTTATGAAAAATAAATTGCCGGGTAAAGTACGAGGAAAATATAATGACATGTAATACGGGGAGTGAGAGAGAGGGATAAACACCCCAATAAAACTATTAATTTAAGACTTTATTTTTTGTCCCTCAGATAAATAAATATTTTGTACTGCATGATGTTTGTTAGGAAACAAAAAAACACATTGCTGGGTAAGTGGCGTATGCGCCGAGCCAGCGATTATTGCGTATGTACCGAATTTAGAGCCAAATTTTGTAGTTTCGTCTGTAGACCTATAAAGGGTGGTATTTTTCGCCGACTTCAAGGTTTCCTAAACATGTGGACACCGACGCGCTGACATGATATTCTTTGAACTGTAGATTTTGATGGAGTGTAATTATATTTTTTTTTTCCGCGAGAGCCAAACATGCGGTTATAACCACTGCTACGTTACCATTGGAAACGTTTAGATTTTTAAGTTTCATGACCAAATTATGGCATTCTGCTGTGTATCTTTGATTTTTGACATCATACTAAATTCCTTCGTTCATCTAAACAGGTTTGGACTTGCAACCATTCTTTTTACCCGCCAATTGTTTTTTATTTTCATTATTAGCCTTCATGCGAATCATTTCTTTTTTAGTCTTCGGAAGTTGATTTTTTTTTTTTAAACTTGGTGATTGTGCTTTTATGACAATCGCCGCAAATACTTTTCTTTCTATCTAAATCAGTTAAGGTCGCATCGGCAGATGTCCGAGCCTCTCTGTTTATTAAATTAATTTCACTTGTGTCTGCCGATGGAGTAACGTAAACTATCACGGAAAAAATGGGGTGTCAAGAAAATCATCGTATGATTTCATACCTTTTAGTGGACTTAACCTTACTTTTACTCACCTTCCTAGTCTTTGTCGTCAGTCTGACCAGTCTATTTTGAATGTATTTGTCACCAAAAGTCACACAGTCGTCATGTAAAGCAGTCATGATAGACCGATGCTCCGAAGTTGTCGGGAATTTATTAACATTTGTCTAGCATAAAGCCTATTTGTGATTTTTGTCATAGGTAGTTTGTTACAGTTCCCAAATCATAGGGGTACTTGTCCAATCCAATCCTGGATAGCCAATCATCCGTGAACGATATCTTGCAGGGCTCAGTCTCAAATCTAGAAAAAAATAAGTCCGTCGATCAAAGTCTATGGCTACAGGATGGTTAGATAATATACTATGATTATAAAAATTATTTACACCATGTTACCGAAAAGGGTCTGGAAAATAAAGACTACAAATAAAAAGTTTGTTTCGGTTATTTTCCGGTCTCAAATAGTTCTGCGTATTTAGAGCTAACAAATATTTATTTCCTAACCACAATAGTCGCCAGCGTAAACCAAGAATGTAGCCACTTAATAAAAGTAAATCTCAAAAGGTTGTAGTGAATTTATCTGGGCGCTTTCACCTACTTGAAAGTTAGAAATGAAACGAAGCTATTATAGCTAGCTCTGTATTTAAATCACCAAAATCGCCAAAATCAAAAATCAAATCAAGGAGTGAAATCGAAATTTTTGCTCACGTTCGCTATTAAATAAACACATAAGTCGAAGCCCGTAATGAGTGTATTTTTTACTCCGCGTTATATACCAATACATGTTTGTAAAAATACCTCATGTGACGTATTTTTGCTGCGACTTCCTAAACCACGTGCGCGGCGCTAACTTCTGCTCACTTCAGAAGATTTCTCGACGGAGGAATCACACAGATAAGCGGGTCAGTTTTTATAAGGACAAATACTGTGTCTCTGAACCACTCTACATATGGGAGATAACTCCTTTGGGCATAATGTACATTCTTTAATCATCCTTTATACGTTTTCTTGGCCAAGTATGTGAGAGACTGATTTGATCGAGATTTGGCGGGAGAGTTGGCCGGATGAGAGGGCGGAAAGAACATCGCCATTGAATCATTGATTGTGAATTATGTTTGTAAGAATACCAGATATATAATAAAACCAAATGCCGTTTGAAATCTTTAAAGGTCGCATGGCCTGTGTCACAACCAAGCGATCGATCTACTGTATATCCCCGTAGCGACAAGTCACATATCTGTCATGAAGTAGAAATTTTCTATTTCTGAAATAACGATTTTTTTTTCAGAAATTGGGAAAACATGGGTAAATTTCGATTGCCCATTGGCGCAAGACAAACCTCCGAGATATTTTTATTTTATTTCAACATCACAAGACTTCGTTCTCTACCTACATACTGAACACCAGAATATAAAATTATAATCATAAATGACAAGTTATTTATAGAGTCTACGTTACATATTATGTCGAAAATGTCGATCCCAATTTTTGTACAAGACACCAAGCATAACAGTTAATATGACCAGAACAACAAAAGTGAAAAAATGGTCAGCAATGACATTAATATTTCTAAGATCACCATGGTGCCTTACCGTGGCTAAGATGGCGCAAATGCGCTTACATTATGCGCATGCGTGAAAGAATGACGTAAATGAGCTGTGTGAATCTGAATGGACATACACAACAGTATTTAGTTTTATCCAACTTTAATATGTTTATTTAAATGTGGCAGATATAATTTACATTTTTGAAATGATAAATGAAATTGCTTTCAGTGGTATTTCGTGTGATATCTGGAATTTTGTAGTATTTATATATAGATACATTGAAAAAAGAACGAGTGAGTGGAGGGGGTGGGGTATTTGAAATACCCCCCAAAAGGGATCTTAATAAGAAAATCGTGATATCGGTTCATATACTGCTGGAAAGTATGTTTATGGCTTTGCTACAAAATGTAAATTATTTTCTGGAACATTTATTGTAGTTTCTGGGCTCATGGTCAATATTTGATAATGCGTTACAGGAGCTAAATCGCTGATACTTGGGCCCTAGAAATTGATCCAAATGGGTCACAAGGCATATAATAATGTGGTCTGATAGTATATGAACTGATTTACATTCAATTGTTTGTGTTTTGACTCTAATTTCAAATCAGTTATGTCCAACAAAATACGGCATGAGTCTCAATCGAAAAGAAATTTCTAGTGTCTGGTTATCCCGGTCTATTGCGCATGCTCTCCAGATAAGTTATGGCGTTGCCGTTTGACATGAGTTGTGGAATATGTCAAGTCTCGTTCTTTCTGGTCACTTGTTACAAATGACACTGAAACGCATCATGGTACACGATTCGTGTATCAATGGTAAACTGTTTTTTGTTTTTTTTTGTTTAAAATATTGGTAAGATAACAATTGAATTGAATTGACAAATAATTCGCGTTTTCGACGTGTAAGACTTTGGGTGATATTGAGTTAGAGACTTATAGCTACCGGTACTTAATTATTCTAAATTCTCTGGTCAATATTCGATAATGCGTTAATCTAAATTCTCTGTTCTTTCAACTCTTAAAAAAATAGATTAATGAAGTACAATATCTTTAAACATGCATTATACAAGAGCAAAATCTGCCTATTGTAGGTTTTTATACGCCCACATTGAAATGTGGTCGTATATTGTCGTCGCACCCGTCGGTCCGTCTTTCCGGCGTCGACAATTGCTTGTGGACGCTCTAGAGGCTAAAGTTAATATCCGATCGACTTTAAATTTATACACAGCGTTTAAGGTCATGAGACGAAGACGCCTGTTGTTTTCAGCGATTTCCGATAATAACTACCAGAGTTATGGCCCTTGATCACTTCAAAAAATCTTGTGGACGCTCTAGAGGCCAAAGTCAATATCCGATTGACTTTAAATTTATACACAGTGTTTAAGGTCATAAGACGAAGAAGCCCTTGATCACTTCAAAAAATCTTTTGGACGCTCTAGAGGCCAAAGTTAATATCCGATTGACTTTAAATTTATACAAAGTGTTTAAGGTCATGAGACAAAGAATCCTATTGATTTTCAGCCATTTCCGATAATTAGTGCCAGAGTTATGGCCCTTGATCACTTCAAAAAATCTTGTGGACGCTCTAAAGGCCAAAGTTAATATCAGTGTCTAATGTAATGAGACGAAAAAGCCTATTGATTTTCAGCGATTTCCGATAATTACTGCCAGAGTTATGGCCCTTGATCACTTCAAAAAATCTTGTGAATGCTCTAGAGGCCAAAGTTAATATCCGATTGACTTCAAATTTATACATAGTGTTTACAGTCATGAGACGAAAACGTCTATTGGTTTTCAGTGATTTTCAATAATTACTGCCAGAGTTATGGTCCTTGATCACTTCAAGAAATCCTGTGGGAGCTCTAGAGGCCAAAGTTAATATCTGATCGACTTTAAATTTACACACAGTGTTCAAGGTCATGAGACGAAGAAGCCTATTCATTTTCAGCGATTTCACATAATTACTGCCAGAGTTATCTCCCTTGATAACTTCAAAAAATCTTGTAACGTTATAGAGGCCAAACTTATCATCCGATTGACTTCAGATTGATACACAGAGTTTAAGGTGTTGAAACGAACAAGTATTTTGATTTTCAATGAATTTGATAACTGAACAGCTAAATCCATGATATTAAATGTTTCATGTATATACTAATTATTAGCGTGGGGTAAAACTTTATAAAAAAGCAATCAAATTCTATTGATTTTCTGATAATTACATAATGAGATGTTACTCTTAATCAGTTTTTAGTGTATTACAAATGTTTCATTATAGAAAAAAGTAAAAATATGCGACAACCCTTGTTGACTGCCCGGACGATTTAGTTGCTGTGGGCGTATGTTTCGTTGCCTGGCAACCTATCTTTGTTTAGGCCTGAAATGTTATAAAAACTATTAATTAGACATTAATTAACGTATTCAGACCATAATTTACTCTCGATGTAGAGGCTAGCATGAGATTTTTATTGGATTGTAGTTCGATTCGCTGAAATATTTTCCTTCGTGAGTTACCAATAAAACTGGATAACCGAGACTACTTGTTTTGTCTTACCGACTTCAGTAATGATGACCGAGGTTAATTGGAAATTTCATTCGCTTAGTTCTAAGTTAATAGTGAATTACCTTCACATTAGTTAGTTTTTAACTATTGTAGTGAGAACTGCCAACTCGTTATCTAATCTCCCATAATGTATCTTTTTAAAGTTTATTTTCATCTTAACAACAGATGTTAACGATTAACTGAAAAATAAAAGAAAATAAAAGACTATTTAATAATTGAGTTCTAAACTCAAAATAAGTCTTTCTATGTTTCAAAACGTTCATCGTTGCTTCATTAAAACAAATTCAAGAATAAATGCAACATAAAACACTTAAAAAGTCTACTTTCTATTCAAATATGTACTGTAAATAACAACAATATATGGACCAAGATAATAACCACGCGGTACTACTTAGATACGAATTCTGACAATGTATACAAATGACGCATGCTAAATCATTGTTTAAGGTGTGATTGGGGCATATTTGAATTTATAATTACCGATAACTCACAGACAAAGGAGGGGGGAATCTCACAAGACAATAAATAACTAACATAGGGGAAGTCTCGCAATACGATAAATAACACTTGACATTTTGACAGATCATTATTGGTTCGATATAGCTAAAACGTTACATTTATAATTACATGCCTTCAGTGGCGGCGCCAGCTGTCGGTGGTTGGAGGTGCAAAGCTGGGGCAAAGTCCAAGGTTAAGGGGCAAAGGCACGAGCCTCCCCCAGAAAATTTTGAAGAACAGGCACCGAGCGGAATGCCGAGATCAAGCTGACAGACAATAGCTAGCAGACATTAAGACCTTTCACCAGACAATTAGGGACAATCAACTCAGCATACAATAAGGAATTTGCTGGATGACCATGACTTCAGTGAAATCACGTGCTCTGTTTGGGCTAATCCGAGCCTTCGATAAATAAAATAAATTGAAAGTAGTCTATTTTTAGTAACTATGTTATTGTCTGATGGCGACGAATTTTTAGATCAAAATAAAAAGGGTTTTTATCTCTTCTAAAGTGTGTTATTATGAATGTGCCAGAAAATAACAAGTACATTTAAAGAGCCATTGAAACTTACTTTCCGGTGATGTATGAAACGATAACTGGAATTTCGTATTAAGATCCTTATTTTGACATTAAACACTCGCCTCGCCTCGTCCCACCCCACCACACCGCTCGAATTCAGTTAGTGCAACAAATTATTTATATATTTGAAGAGAGCATTCAACGTGCTTTTCAGTGATATATAACATCATGGCTGGAATTTCGTATTAAGAACCGTATTTTGGCATTGAATGCCCCCCTCCCCCTCACTATAGAGTTAAAAGTACCACCCAAACTTGATCGCTTATTAAGGTAAGTAAATATGATATGTGCCAGAAAATTATTATATATTTGAAGCGAGCATTCAACGGGCTGTTCAGTGATATATAACATCATGGCTGGAATTTCGTACTAAGAACCGTATTTTGGCATTGAATCCCCCCCCTTCATTATAGAGTTAAAAGTACCACCCAAATTTGATCGCTTATTAAGGTAAGTAAATATGAATGTGCCAGAAAATTATTTATATATTTGAAGCGAGCATACAACGAGCTTTTCAGTGATATATAACATCATGGCTGGAATTTCGTACTAAGAACCGTATTTTGACATTGAATCCCCCCCCCCCCTTCACTTAGAGTTAAAAGTACCACCTAACTTTGATCGCTTATTAAGGTAAGTAAATATAAATATGCCAGAAAATTATTTATATATTTGAAGAGAACATTCAATGAGCTTTTCAGTGATATATAACACCATGGCTGGAATTTCGTACTAAGAACCGTATTTTGACATTGACCCCCCCCCCCTTCACTATAGAGTTAAAAGTACCACCCAACTTTGATCGTTTATTAAGGTAAGTAAATATAAATGTGCCAGAAAATTACGTACTGGGCAGTTTATATGCTAAACAGATTCTTTAGATGATAAATTAACATTATAAAAGTTATCTATGTGACCATAGATCGTATAAATAATGGATAACTGACCCTGCAGTATCTGTCATTGGACGATGAATTATGTTGTTCATCGCATGCGCGAAGTCAACAAAACCTAAGTTACTTCCGGTCGAAGGCTTTGCTATTGTTTATAATGAAGCGGAGTCGTGTGAGCTGATATTAATGTTATTATTTTGTAATAATTGTAATTGAGATAGCGACTGGAAATTTTGAGACAACGTTCCTATATTTATGAAGCTAATAATAACACGAAGACCGTATTTTTTACTTCGGTATTTATATTTTTAAAAAGTACTTAAATATAGATCCCATACTATGGGCCATATAGCAGTAGATCTAGATTGCAAAGCCGATGCGTGAACTGATATTTGATGTTTTTGTTATTATTTTGTAATAATTTTGAAATAGCGACTGGAAATTTTGAGACAACTTTCCTATATTTATGAAGTTAATAATAACATGAATACTATATTTTTTTACTTCATTTTTTATATTTTATCGATCTACAGATTTTCTTGAATTGTTTTGTTTTGGGTCCATTATTTAAGGATGTAAATATCGTGTATTTTTGTAACCAAGCTGATTCTTTAAATTTATTTTCACAGAGAAAAAAAAAGATGCACTTAAAATATTTTCGTTTATAAATAATTTTTTATATTTTATCTATCTACAGAATTTCTTGTAAAAATAAAACTACTTTTTTGTTTTGGGTCCATTATTTAAGGATGTAAATATCATGTGTATTTTTGTAACCAAACTCATTCTTCAAATCTATTTTCACACAAAAGAAAAGATGCACTTAAAATATTTTCGTAGCAAAAATAAAAATCTTGATATTAGAATCATTGTCTTCATACTATTACTTGATCTTTTTAATTCAAATTGATTCATTATAATTTTTTCCAAAGAAAAAAAATACCAATCTGAATATATAAGGATTATGTATGCTGGTGTTATTCAATAAAGTTCTCCAGCATTTTGCAGCATGGTTTCTCCCAGTCGGTAGTGTAGGAGGGACAACATGGAAAAGAACAGTGTCTAGTTGTTTAGATGGGACAAAAAACACAAGCTCATTGGTACACATTGGCATCATAATTTTGTAAACAAACTGATTCTTCAAAACAATTTTCAATGAAAAAAAGGAAGGAGAGTTTTGCCTGGACAGCATCTGTCTGTCCATGCTTCTTCAATTCTGAACTATATGGAATTGGGTTTTAACATTATCTTGTCAACACATGCAATCCTTCAGTATTTCGTTACGATAACATATGGTAGTCTTTATTCTATGACTATTTGCAAAATCCAAGGAAGGAGAATTTTGCCCGGACAGCATCTTCCTGTCCATGCTTCTTCAATTTTGAACTATTGTTCTTAAGAGTTAAACGACAACTTCCACCGAAGGTGATATAGTAGACAAGTCTTATTTTGCATTGTTATTATCAAAGCGCACACGCAGGTGTCTTTCGTGTGGGAGTAAACCATGAATTTGAGAAGGAGAGGGGTTTAATATAGGCTATGCCTTCCCCAATCCCTATTCAGATACAAATCTGAATAAAATACTGCTTATAAAAAAAAAAGAATTTGAGAAGGCGCCCCTATCTCGAAGCCACATACGCTCACACCAGGGATCGAAACCACAACAGCAAGCCAGAGGTGACGGGCCAGAAGAGGTTGATGCACAGCACTCTATACTATCCCAACCCCCCAATTTTGAAGTACATATGTACAGGGGTCTTTTCTTGTTAGAAGAATATTACTAACAAATATTTCAACAACAATAAGATACATAAAATAAAGAACCCCTTTATTTATTTTAACAATTACAGACATCAAAAAAAAATAACCTGAAAACCTCTGAATAGCAATAGAAGATCATTTTTTTCTGAACACGATAGAGGCTGCATATTTTGACAGATGGAGGTTTATCTCCTATTTTTCGGCATGGTTTGGCAAATAATGACAAGTGTTTGTCATACAGTGTGCTATGAAGTAAATTTTGTCCAGACAGCAGACTAATTAATTACCTACTCTTATTTCGAAAATTGTCAAGGATTCTTTTACATGTACTCCAACGAATCGAATAGACAATGTCCTTGCCAGGCCCTCTTCCGAAATTACTGACAAAGTATTTTTCACACTTTATTATTTATGGAAGGTTGTAGCAGTGAAGAGCTTATCTTATATTCAGAGGCCTACAAAAGAAAGAAAGTACAGGGTAACGGGTATTAACATTTTCATAAAGAAATTGAGGAGTTTAAAGGGGTATTAATAATAATATTTTCAACATAATCCTAACAGACAGTTTTCAGATCCAATAATTATGTATCATTAAATAAATATGGTGTAAGAATGAAAAAAAACATGACACTATCTGACATTTAGATTTACATTTATGCAAATTTTATAATGTCAATACGACCAATATTTAAAAGAATTATCTTAATTTGAACATAGTCGGAAAAATAAAGGTCTGGGTACCTATGAAATTTCAACGTAAAAATATAGAGCAATGGTGTATATACCTTGTCTCAAAATTTGAGCTCAAAAAATTGAGTTGTTTTGACTAAGAATGGTTAAGTTGCTTATTCGGACACGTAACGCTTTTAAAATTTCGGGTCATTTTTTTTCGTTGGGTGACCTGAAAATCGATTCCCTAAGATCTATAATACAGTGAATGGCCTATGTGCTGTACTTGATAGCGATCGGTATTTTTCACCTACACATATAATGTTTTCAATATTAAATGAGGGCTTAGAAACAGAACATCCATTCAAATGATTTTTTTTAAAAGTTTACCTTGAAATTTCAGTGTGCAAACATATTGTTTTAAAATACTGATAGCACATTTGAATTTGACAAAATGCTGAGACCATTCATTAAAGTCTAAATTTTATAGAAAATTTCCTTAGGATATTATTTGATTTTTCCTACATCTTTAATTGATAAAGACAGATTTTTTATTTATTTATACACGTAAAGACGTATATACGGTATATCTAATTATCAAAACAGTTTTTCTTACAATCTGAAACTAAAAGGGAAATTTTGGCTATTAACTTACTTTTTTTGAGGGGGGGGGGGGCTATGAAGACACCTTGAAGTAATGAATATTGATACACCAAAAAAAACCCGTAGGCCTAAAGTAGAGATAAAACATGACTATATAGGCCTACATGTATACAGGCCTATATAATTAGAAAATTGTAGATTCTAGACTAGCTGCATAGTTTTTATTACGTTTGACGAAATATTATTATATTGAATAGAAACAAATTGAGGTTTTATAATACAATAGAATGCGTCCTGGACGCATTCTCACTGAAAATGATTATTCAATAACTTATCATACTTTTTATGTGTTATTGTTGTAGGCCTGTGTCGGCTGGGTACCGTAGTATCCTTTTAATTTTTATACGAACGGAACATGTACTGACAACTAACCGTATTGATACAAAATAACTTACACATGGTTAAACATTAATTTCGGATATATCTTGGTAATTGGAAGTTGTGCAGACGATGTTTTTTTTCTTATTTTATTCCGAAGCTCACAGGACTCTATACGCATTTCTTCAGGGTTTTGTTTAACCGGAAGTAACTTAGGTTCTGAAACTTCGCGCATGCGATAAATAACATAAACCACCAGTCAGACTTCCTTTCTAGTACAGTTCTATGATGTGACAGTAGATTATTATAAAGAACAACTTACCAGTTTTTGTAGTAAAGGTTTTGATTACAACTTTTCCATGGAGGCAGCCATTGTTGTTTGTCATACAATGTACAACATTGTATCCTTTGGGTACATTACACCGGCCAGATGGCATCATTTGATTGCAGTTAACATAATAAGACATTCAAATCATGAATATTTAAACTTAAATTTTCTAAGCTTTGTACTAAATATGTGCTTGCCAATTGGCACTCCTGGGTCAGAAAGGGTTAAAACATAACGCTAACGCTACAATATACGTCCACATTCCTGCTTTGATTGATATGGTACTTTGTCAAGAAGGCTAGGCGTTTGGTTTGTTTAGCGTTGAGGATCGTGCCTCAACATCAAGATAATCCATTCAGAATTGTGGCTTTCAGACGCTAAAGGCAAAAAGTGGGCGTGGCTCTGCCCCAGGGGATCGGGACATTCACCAAAATCAATAGTGGACGCCCTCAGGCTATAAGGAATACATATGCCAAGTGCCAAGATGATTCATTCAGAATTGCGGCCTGTAAACCACAAACACAAAAATTGGGCGTGGCTTGCCTCTGGGAGTCGGGACATGCAGTTGTCGTCCTTAGGCTATAAGGAATACATATCCCAAGTTTAAAGACGATTCATTTAGAATCATGGCCTGTAGACAACACACACAGACACGAAGTAAAAATGGACATGGCTCCGCCCCTGGGGGATAGGAAATCACCAAAAACAATTGGGGTCATCCTTAGGGTATAAGGAATAGGTATGCAAAATTTTATTAAGAATTGAATCCTGTAGGCGAACACAAACATTGGGCGTGGCTCAGTCCCAGGGGGTCCGGCAGGCACCAAAAATAATAGTGGTCAGCCTTAGGGTATAAGGAATAAGTTTAAAAAAAGTTTTCAAGACGATCGATTAAGAATTGTGGCCTGTAGGTGACACACAGACACACAAAAAGAAAATAGGCGTGGCACTGTCCCTGGGGGTCGGGCATGCACCAAAAACAATAGGGATCTTCTTTAAGGTACCAAGAATAAGTTGCAAAGTTTCAAGATGATACGTTAGGAAATGCAGCCTGTAGATGACAGACAAACAAATACTAGAAACAGGCGTTGCTGTCCCAGGGGGTCGGGCATGCACCCAAAACAAAAGGGATCATCATTAGGGTATAAGGAATAAGTATTTTAAGTTTCAATATGATCGATTAAGAATTGTCGCCTGTAGACAACACACAAAAAGAAAATGGGCGTGGCTCTCCCTGGGGGTTGGGCATGCACCCCAAACGATCATCATCCTTAGGGTGTAAAGAGTAAATATACAAAGTTTGAAGAAAATTCAGTAAGAATTGCGCCCTGTAGGCGACACAAAGACACGCGAAAAGAAAATGGGCGTGGCTCTGCCCCTGGGGGTTGGACATGCACCCCAAACGATAGGGATGTTCCTTTTGGTACAAAGAATATGTATGCAAAGTTTCAAGGTTATAAGTTAAGAAATGTGGCCTGTAGACGACAAACAAACAAATACTAGAAATGGCCGTGGCTCTGCCCCTTGGGGTCGGGCATGCACCCCTAACGATAGGGATCATCTTTAGGGTGTAAAGAGTAAATTTCCAAAGTTTGAAGAAAATTCAGTAAGAATTGCGCCCTGTAGGGGACACAAAGACACACGAAAAGAAAATGGGCGTGGCTCTGGGGGTTGGGCATGCACCCCAAACGATAGGGATGTTCCTTTGGAATATGTATGCAAGGTTTCAAGGTTATAAGTTAAGAAATGTGGCCTGTAGACGACAAACAAACAAATACTAGAAATGGGCGTGGCTCTGCCCCTGGGGGACGGGCATGCACCCCTAACAATAGGGATCATCCTTAATGTGTAAAGAGTAAATATACAAAGTTTGAAGAAAATTCAGTAAGAATTGCGCCCTGTAGGGGACACAAAGTCACACGAAAAGAAAATGGGCGTGGCTCTGCCCCTGGGGGTTGGGCATGCACCCCAAACGATAGGGATGTTCCTTTGGGTACAAAGAATATGTATGCAAAGTTTCAAGGTTATAAGTTAAGAAATGTGGCCTGCAGACGACAAACAAACAAATACTAGAAATTGGCGTGGCTCTGCCCCTGGGGGTCGGGCATACACCAAAAACAATAGGGATCTTTCTCCGGGTATAAGGAATAAGTATACAAAGTTTTAAGAAAATCCATGAAGAATGGCGTCCTGTAGGCGACCCACAGACACACATACACGCACACACAGACAGGGGCGACGGCATAATACGTTCACATTATGAATGTGGACGTATAAAAAATTCTGGGTAGCAATTGCCGTATGGGGTCGATCATTGTCTTCTTGAAACGTTAGTCCTGGCCCATGTCTCTGCATAAACGGAAGAAGAACAGGTTGCAAAATCTGATCCCTCTACTGGACAGCATTTAAGTTTTCTTGGACAACAACAAGAGGAGATCGTCCATGTGTACAAAAAGAACCCCAAACCATGACTGCCGCCACCAAATCGGTCAACTTCTCTGACGCATACTTGGGCGTAAGGTTCACCTCGTCTGCGGTACACTCGGACCCTGCCTTCGGAAAATCTCAACGTGAATCGAGATTCGTCACTAAAGACAACTGTCTTTGAGTAAATCTTATGTGTCTTGTGGCCCACACAAGTCGGTTACGGCGTTGCAGAGGTGTCAATATTGGTCCATTATAGGGCCTCCGAGCTCGAAGACCAGCAGCCTGCAAGCGATTTAGAACAGTTTGTACAGTTACCCTTCCACCAAACATCTCTCTACTTGTGGAGGTTGCAGTGACAAATCTGTTTCTAAGATGACGTAATCGTATTGCTTGATCTTCCTGGAGTGACGTCACACGTGGCGCTCCCGCCCTCAGGCGGTAGGCAATAGTTCCAGTTTGAAGCACTCCTCATTCTAAGATTAATTATTGTCTGGCGTGAACAATTAAAGGCTCTTGCAACAGTGACCACAGACTGACCAGCATAGAGCCTACCTATAGCGCTTAGACGTTCTACTTTTGAAAGGCGCGGCATTTTCTAACAAAGATGAAAATACAATTTTAATTTGTTTTTCCAGTTCAAGTTACGTGTGCGTGTTCAGTTTAAGCAAACGTGCATCGATTGACCTCACGAGTTTGTGTTTGCACGTGTTTTTCAGGTTTTTCATCTTTATATGCTCAAAAGTCACGTGATCCACCTGACTTTACAATTTTATGAAATTAAAGGCCTCTTACTAACTATCGTTAGAAACACTTTAAAATTCATTTGACTTACCAGAAAAAAAAAATTTGTTGAAGTTCATCGGTGTCAAGTTTTTAATTTGGCTGAGTATATTACAGTATTAACTGTACTATATTATTAGGGTTGGGTAAATAATAGCGTAATTGCAGTTATCCAATAATGACTTGTGGTTTCTATGGCCATTTTGGCAGAGCGCCCCTATGTGGCTGCATGTTGTTAAGCTCTGTGTTTTTTTTATGGTTTTATTGGATTAATATCTATAGGAATGGTGATATTTTTGGACTTGGCCTGTGTGAGATTGGTGTGCTCTTTATGATCAAAAACGTTTTTTCAAAAATTAGTGGATTATGCAAATATTTGCAATTTTCATAGTTGTATTGTTAGCAAATGAACTTAAACTCACTGTCAAATTTGTAAAAAAACTGAACCAATTCTTAATCTGCGAGATGTGTTATTCTGAAGCCGAGTATTTCAAGCACAAAACCAATCAACCGCGGAGAGGTTTCAGGGCTGGTCAGACAAAACAAAGGCTAAAACAGATTTCAGACCTAAAATTGGTCCTTTTTCTCAGGACATTTTATTTTTTTAAAACTACATTAATGTATTATTATTATCTAGTCCGTTGAAATGTAACTTGTCAGTCAAAATAAAAGATATAAATTCATATAAAAAAAAACTCAAGTGTATATCATATGAATGAAAAGGATAGAAAATGCATAGTATATAAAGGCCTTTCAAAAGTTTGTGTTGAAAACTACTGTTTGTGTTGTGTTTACCGCACAGTCTCTTAGGTTTACCCACAACATGGGGAGTAGAAACAAGGTATCAATTTTACACGGCCAAAGGTAGATACATTACTTGAATGAACATTAATTCTAATGAGGACGGGATGTAAAGACCAGCATTTGACAGGTACATTCTGAGAATACCATAACAAAAGGTACCACACATGCGTCTCACAACAAGGTAAATCTCTCAGAAGGTCAGGGAGTGGGATGGCCCAGTGGTCTAGATTGTCGATCTAGCTGACTTGCAGTTGTGGGTTCAATCTCTGGTGTGAATAAATAGAGATAGGGGTTTACTCGGGGTTTTCCAGATTCCTCCCACAGCAAAGACACGTGCACTGGTTGTTGTTGAGTGGACATAAAAACCCATTTCAGGTTAACATATCAAAAGGTCAGGAATGACAACACAATTAGTTGCATGTTGAGGGGTGGGACGGCCCAGTGGTCTAGAGTGTCGCTCTTCGATCCCTAGCTGGTTGGTCATCTCTTGCGTGCAGTTGTGGGTTCGATCACAGGTGTGAGTAAATAGAGATAGGGGTGCCGCCTTGGGTTTACTCTGGGCACTCAAGTTTCCTCTCACAGCAAAAACATGTGCACACGAGTTAAATTTGATAACATAAAGGTACCACAAAACTGTCCCAAAAACGACCCAGTTGGTGTTGAGAGGACATAAAACCCCATTTCATTTCAATTTAGTTGCATATTGAAAATATTAAAACAAACAGAAGGACTAGCTTTTGAATATCTAACTGCATTTTATAAAAGATTTAACCCATAATTGAAGCTATTTTACAAATACAAAAAATCGGTTGCCAGGCAACGAAACATACACCCACACGGCAGCTAAATTGTCCGGGCAGTCAACAAGAGTTGTCGCATATTAAGTAATTATCAACAATCATTAGAATTTTTTTTTTTTTTTTTTTTATAAAATTCTGCCCCATGCTAACGTTTAGTATACGAAACATTTAATATTATGGATTCAGCTGTACAATTATCAAAATTCATTGAAAATCAATATAAAGGAACCAAGATCTTTAGGTTACAAACATGTATTTTAAGTTTCATCAAAACCGAATTAAAATTGTGACCTCTATAGGATAGGGTCCACAACTTTGATATAACATATTTTTTACACTATTCGCGTACAAACACCGGCCATTATGTCCGTCAATTTTGGTCCGATTTTCACGAAATTCGAACTCAACCTTTATTACCAAGCAACTGTGATATAATCAAACGGTCTTTTAAATCGGATAATAATTTTGACCTTCAGAAGGACCACAATCTAAAAAGGGTGATTTTTCGTACAAACAAGGGCCATAATTCAGGAAGTTACTATCCGATGGGCACAAATATCGAAAGGAACCAAGATCTTTGGGTTATAAACATGCATTTCAAGTTTCATGCAAATCGGTTCAAAATAGTGACCTCTACACTGTTCACAAGCTAAAAACGTGATTTGTCGTACAATCAGGGGCCATAACTCATGAAGTTACAGTCCGATACATGCCAATATCGAAAGGAACCGACATCTTAGGGTGATAAACCTATATTTTAAGTTTCATTGAAATCGGATAAACATTGTGACCTGTAGACAGTTCACAAACAATTATGGGCGAACAGCGGCGACAATATACGTCCACATGAAAATGTGGGCGTATAAAAATGATTGAATTTTCCTGATTATATAGGCAGATAATGACAAAATAGAAGTGTACGTATAGGATATTAACCTATCCGAGGTTGATATGATAAGAGAACACGCGGGCGAAGCCTAATGGTTCTCTGTCATATCAATCCGAGGGAGAGTAGGATTATATCTGACATATACAACGTTCACCTTTAAATTTAATGGACTCTTCTAAAAAGGCAACAGTGATTAGATAATTGCTCGGTAGTTTCCGCCAAATAGTGAGAATTACCGATGTAATCTCGCGCGTGTTTTTGTTTACACGTCGCCATTCCACAACAGTTCACCCATAGCCTTGTTCATCATTACCTGGGTGCTTGTGAAAGGACGCATAGAACATTATCCGAGCGCCTAACACCTTTTGTGGATAAAAATGTCAAATATTTAGTATGAATAACTCTGTAAATTCCTCTGCAGGTTACTCACCATTTGAAATTATTTTTACTACAAGGCCCTAATTCCCTTTAACATCAAAGTTTTCTCTTAATTCTGTACCACCGACGTATCATAACTTTTTTTTACGGCACAGAGGAAGAAACTTGATATTAATGCCTGTTCGTGCTAATGTTACTAAAGCTCAACAGGTTATGCTTGATCGTGCAAATGCCAACATTAATCCACTCAAACTTGCCAAAAGTGATTATGTTTATTTTAATGTTGTTTCTACAGGCGCTGGACAAAAGTTACAACCAAATTATAAAGGACCTTATATTGTTTGCCAACTTGTGAGTCCACATCTTGTCAATATTAAACTTCCAAGTGATGACCATGTTATTACCAATGTACATTTAGATCGGTTAAAGTGTGCTTTTGTCCGTGTGTTACACAATTGGGGGGGGGGGGATATATAATTGCATACCCTCACGAAATCAATTAGCAATCTTATCACAGGGCTAGCAGACAGATCGCAGGTGGTCAAAAGATGGCAGTAAACATGATAAGTCTAACAGACAGACAAAGGTCGTTAGGAAGTCATTAATCATCACAGCTGTCCCGAGTGACGCAAGATCTTGAATAGTAAAGCAATCTGCACGGGAAGCTTAATCTGTTATTATATAATGACCAGCTGCCAATCCCGGTCATAATATAATCTGAAATATAATACCTGGAATTAGTTGATTGGCCAATAACTATATGTCCGTCCAGGTTATTAACCCACCCCGACCGGATACTGACCAATCAGGTTACGGTTCATGGGTGTGGTATCGAGACTGCAAGGCTGGACATAGATTCGGCCCAGTAATTAAAAGATTAGACAAACCGTTTTGAGATGAGTCAGGTCCAGGAGGCCATGCTAGGCGGGCGCCTAGATGAAGGCAGGGCTAGGAGTTAGGTCCGGCCAGGACTGAGCGAAGGCCATGGGCGCCTTGGCACGAGACGGTACGAGACGACAGCTTCTGGAGTTAGCACACTCATGCTAAGCCAAGCTAAGACATTCGACTC
Organism: Patella caerulea; assembly: GCA_036850965.1. NCBI lineage: Eukaryota > Metazoa > Mollusca > Gastropoda > Patellidae > Patella > Patella caerulea. Next base: position 29,385,733 of record JAZGQO010000015.1, on the reverse strand, counting down.
CCTCCATTTAAGTTAGTTCTACGGTCGTTTACATTATGATGTTTGTACCAAATAATATGTAAGAAGAATAAAAATATTATATTTGAAGTCACACCAGTGTTGTCATCCAAGAACCTGATTAAAGAACGAAATACTGTCACACGTGTGCCAAATTCTATGAAGTATTTTCCGTCCACTGTCACAACAAAGGAGATTCCAGTAGTTAATCTATCGCCAAGTGACAATCTCTCCGATGGTACTTTGCAAGAAAATCAAATTGACATTCCTGTGTCTTTTCCAAATGATGTGTGTGATGTCAACAAAACTAGTGTGTCAACTCCTAATGGTGGAATATCTGAGACAAATCCAACTACCTGTACTCGACCAACTCATGCACGACAAAAACCCCTTCGCTACTGGGATTCGGATCATGCTATTTATGACACATCATCTTCATCGAATGATGAGGAATTTTATCGCATTGAATAGGTCAAGGTTTAAATTCTCAGGGTAAACCTGAGTATCTTGTTCACTTAAAAGGTGAACTTTCTCAACATTCGTTTTGGGTGCTCTAATCCAAGCTAAATGCCAAAGCAAACTATGCTACTACAGTCAAACCCCCACCTTTTATCTCGTATTAAATATTCTTACACGTATCTTGTGGTACATTATTATGTTATTCTCAACTTGTATTTTCATGTAAACCTTGTTAGACTTCGGTATTATGTTATTATTTCAAGTCCTTTTGTTACAATTTAATTGCTAGCTTATTATTGCAGTTAGATTTTCTGTAAGTCTTTATGTAATTATCATGTAATTTTACCATTATATCCAAACATATGCATATTTTCATTAGACTTTGCCATCTTGCTGCAACTCATAGTCTCATGTTTAATTCTTGATCTTGACCTCTTTCATAATTTAATGTTTGAGCTGTTTTTTATGATAACATGTATTGGATTCCACTCCATTCATTCTGTCTATTCTTTATTTTTTTCATAATTGTCTTGGATCAAAGTTCAGCATGCTATAACATTTCAAATACTTGTTAATTGTACCTGTTTCTAGTCAAGAAAGTAATTAGCTTATTTTACAGCATATGGGAGTTAACTCCTTTGGGCATAATGTACATTCTTTAATCATTATATTCCTTTATACGTTTTCTTGGCCAAGTATGATCGAGATTTGGCGGGAGAGTTGGCCGGATGAGAGAGCGGAAAGAACATCGCCATTGAATCATTGATTGTGAATTATGTTTGTAAGAATACCAGATATATAATAAAACCAAATGCCTTTTGAAATCTTTAAAGGTCGCATGGCCTGTGTCACAACCAAGCGAATCTACTGTATATCCCCGTAGCGAGTCACATATCTGTCATGAAGTAGAAATTTTCTATTTCTGAAATAACGATTTTTTTTTTAGAAATTGGGAAAACATGGGTAAATTTCGATTGCCCATTGGCGCAAGACAAACCTCCGAGATATTTTTAATTTATTTCACCATCACAAGACTTCGTTCTCTACCTACATACTGAACACCAGAATATAAAATTATAATCATAAATGACAAGTTATAGAGCCTACGTTACATATTATGTCGAAAATGTCGATCCCAATTTTTGTACAAGACACCAAGCATAACAGTTAATATGACCAGAACAACAAAAGTGAAAAAATTGGAAAATGGTCAGCAATGACATTAATATTTCTAAGATCACCATGGTGCCTTACCGTGGCTAAGATGGCGCAAATGCGCTTACATTATGCGCATGCGTGAAAGAATGACGTAAATGAGCTGTGTGAATCGGGAATGGACCTGAGAGGTGATCAGGCGGGAAACACACCCTTTCACCGAGGGGGTTTGATATTTTACGGTTAACCAAGTACTACCGAGATATTCTAAAAAATATACTCGGCAGGGGGTGGATAGTAGATTACACAGGTTTCTAAATCGGTCCTCGAAAACCCGATGGTCCAGCAATTATTGGTGAGCAAGCATACAAAAGTCCCCCAATTCAATGATCCGCTTACACACATACACAACAGTATTTAGTTTTATCCAACTTTAAAATGTTTATTTAAATGTGACAGAATATAATTTAAATTTTTGAAATGATAAATGAAATTGCTTTCAGTGCTATTTCGTGTGATATCTGGAATTTTGTAGTATGGCCCGTATTTTCACATTTTAAGAATCCCTTCCCCTCACACAACATTTCAAGTTATTTTCGGGCACATTTGTATATAGATACATTGAAAACAGAACGAGGGGGTGGGGGTTTTAAAATACCCACCAAAAGTGATCTTAATAAGAAAATCGTGATATCGGTTCATATACTGCTGGAAAGTATGTTTATGGCTTTGCTACAAAATGTAAATTATTTTCTGGAACATTTATTGTAGTTTCCGTGCTCAAGGTCAATATTTGATAATGCGTTAAAGTAGCTAAATACTTGGGCCCTGGAAATTGACCCAAATGGGTCACAAGGCATATAATAATGTGATCTGATAGTACATGAACTAATTTACATTCAATTGTTTGCGTTTTGACTCTAATTTCAAATCAGTTATGTCCAGCGAAATACGGCATGAGTCTCAATCGAAAAGAAATTTCTAGTGTCTGGTTATTCCGGTCTATTGCGCATGCTCTCCAGATAAGTTATGGCGTTGCCGTTTGACATGAGTGGTGGAATATGTCAAGCCTCGTTCTTTCTGGTCACTTGTTACAAATGACACTGAAACGCATCATGGTACACGATTCGTTTATCAATGGTAAAATGTTTTTGTTTTTTTTTTTGTTTAAAATATTGGATATCAGAAGCTTACCTTTTCAAGGTAAGATAACAATTGAATTGAATTGACAAATAATTCGCGTTTTCAACGTGTAAGACTTTGGGTGATATTGAGTTAGAGACTTATAGCTACCGGTACTTAATTATTCTAAATTCTCTGGTCAATATTCGATAATGCGTTAATCTAAATTCTCTGTTCTTTCAACTCTTAAAAAATAGATTAATGAAGTACAATATCTTTAAACATGCATTATGCAAGAGCAAAATCTGCCTATTGTAGGTTTTTATATGCCCACATTGAAATGTGGTCGTATATTGTCGTCGCACCAATCGGTCCGTCCGTCTTTCCGGCGTCCACAATTGCTTGTGGACGCTCTAGAGGCTAAAGTTAATATCCGATTTATACACAGTGTTTAAGGTCATGCGACGAAGAAGCCTGTTGTTTTCAGCGATTTCCGATAATAACTACCAGAGTTATGGCCCCTGATCACTTCAAAAAATCTCGTGGACGCTATAGAGGCCAAAGTCAATATCCGATTGACTTTAAATTTATACACAGTGTTTAAGGTTATAAGACGAAGAAGCCTATTGGTTTTCAGACGTTTCCGATAATTAGTGCCAGAGTTATGGCCCTTGATCACTTCAAAAAATCTTTTGGACGCTCTAGAGGCCAAAGTTAATATCCGATTGACTTTAAATTTATACAGTGTCTAATGTAATGAGACGAAGAAGCCTTTTGATTTTCTGCGATTTCCGATAATTACTGCCAGAGTTGACTTTAAATTTATACTAAGTGTTTAATGGCATGAGACATAGAATCCTATTGATTTTCAGCCATTTCTGATAATTAGTGCCAGAGTTATGGCCCTTGATCACTTCAAAAAATCTTGTGGACGCTCTAAAGGCCAAAGTTAATATCCGATTGACTTTAAATTTATACAGTGTCTAATGTAATGAGACGAAGAAGCCTTTTGATTTACTGCGATTTCCGATAATTACTGCCAGAGTTATGGCCCTTGATCACTTCAAAAAATCTTGTGAATGCTCTAGAGGCCAAAGTTAATATCCGATTGATTTCAAATTTATACATAGTGTTTACAGTCATGAGACGAAGACGTCTATTGGTTTACAGTGATTTTCAATAATTACTGCCAGAGTTATGGCCCTTGATCACTTCAAAAAATCTTGTGAATGCTCTAGAGGCCAAAGTTAATATCCGATTGACTTCAAATTTATACATAGTGTTTACAGTCATGAGACGAAGACGTCTATTGGTTTTCAGTGATTTTCAATAATTACTGCCAGAGTTATGGCCCTTGATCACTTCAAGAAATCCTGTGGAAGCTCTAGAGGCCAAAGTTTATATCTGATCGACTTTAAATTTACACACAGTGTTCAAGGTCATGAGACGAAGAAGCCTATTCATTTTCAGCGATTTCAAATAATTATCTCCCTTGATAACTTCAAAAAATCTTGTAACGCTAGAGAGGCCAACTTATCATCCGATTGACTTCAGATTGATACACAGAGTTTAAGGTGTTGAAACGAACAAGTATTTTGATTTTCAATGAATTTTGATAACTGAACAGCTAAATCCATGATATTAAATGTTTCATTTATATACTAATTGCTAGCGTGGGGTAAAAAGCAATCAAATTCTAATGATTTTCTGATAATTACATAATGAGATGTTACTCTTTATCAGTTTTTAGTGTATTACAAATGTTTCATTATAGAAAAAAGTAAAAATATCGACAACCCTTGTTGACTGCCCGGACGATTTAGCTGCTGTGGGCGTATGTTTCGTTGCCTGGCAACCTATCTTTGTTTAGGCCTTAAATGTTATAAAAACTATTAATTAGACATTACTTAACGTATTCAGACCATAATTTACTCTCGATGTAGAGGCTAGCATGAGATTTTTATTGGATTGTAGTTCGATTCGCTGAAATATTTTCCTTCCTGATTTACCAATAAAACTGGATAACCGAGACTACTGGTTTTGTCTTACCGACTTCAGTAATGATGACCGAGGTTAATTGGAAATTTCATTCGCTTAGTTCTAAGTTAATAGTGAATTACCTTTACATTAGTTAGTTTTTAACTATTGTAGTGAGAACTGCCAACTCGTTATCTAATCTCCCATAGTGTATCTTTTTAAAGTTTATTTTCATCTTAACAACAGATGTTAACGATTAACTGAAAAATAAAAGACTATTTAATAATTGAGTTCTAAACTGACAAAATAAGTCTTTCTATGTTTCAAAACGTTCATCGTTGCTTCATTAAATATTCAGAACACTGCTTGAAAACAAATTCAAGAATAAATGCAACATAAAACACTTAAAAAGTCTACTTTCTACGGAAGCCCATAAGGGTCAATCTAATGAAAAAAAAAATCTGACTATCTTGTAATTGCTAAACAGAGAGGGGGATGTGGTTTAACGTCCACTCGACACAAACTAGGTCATTTCAAGACTAACATATAGTTTAATTTTATTTCAATAATGCACTTGCGTGTAGGGGTCTTTAGCAGTGGGGGGAAAGAGGAGGGCCCGGAGAAAACCCACAATGTTGGACAGGCGACCCTACTCCTTGTCACGTACAACGGGAGATTCGAAACCAAGCCAGTTGACTCAATGACAGACTTTATGTTACAGCGCGCACATGCTAACCATTCGCCATCCAACACCCACCCCACTATTAAAGACCCCTACGCGCAAACGAATTACAAGATAGTCAGAATATTTTTTTTTTCATTTGATTGACCCTTATGGGCTTTGGCTATCTTGTAACTACAAGATAGCTATCTTGTAATTACAAGATAGTCAGAATATTTTTTTTTTCATTTGATTGACCCTTATGGGCTTCCGTAACTTTCTATTCAAATATGTACTGTAAATAACAACAATATATGGACCAAGATAATAACCACGCGGTACTACTTATATACGAATTCTGACAATGTATACAAATGACGCATGCTAAATCATTGTTTAAGGTGTGATTGGGGCATATTTGAATTTATAATTACCGATAACTCACAGACAAAGGAGGGGGAATCTCACAAGACAATAAATAACTAACATAGGGGAAGTCTCGCAATACGATAAATAACACTTAACATTTTGACAGATCATTATTGGTTCGATATAGCTAAAACGTTACATTTATAATTACATGCCTTCAGTGGCGGCGCCAGCTGTCGGTGGTTGGAGGTGCAAAGCTGGGGCAAAGTCCAAGGTTAAGGGGCAAAGGCACGAGCCTCCCCCAGAAAATTTTGAAGAACAGGCACCGAGCGGAATGCCGAGATCAAGCTGGTAGACAATAGCTAGCAGACATTAAGACCTTTTACCAGACAATTAGGGACAATCAACTCAGCATACAATAAGGAATTTGCTGGATGACCATGACTTCAGTGAAATCACGTGCTCTGTTTGGGCTAATCCGAGCCTTCGATAAATAAAATAAATTGAAAGTAGTCTATTTTTAGTAACTATGTTATTGTCTGATGGCGACGAATTTTTAGATCAAAATAAAAAGGGTTTTTATCTCTTCTAAAGTGTGTTATTATGAATGTGCCAGAAAATAACAAGTACATTTAAAGAGCCATTGAAACTTACTTTCCGGTGATGTATGAAACGATAACTGGAATTTCGTATTAAGATCCTTATTTTGACATTAAACACTCGCCTCGCCTCGTCCCACCCCACCACACCGCTCGAATTCAGTTAGTGCAACAAATTATTTATATATTTGAAGAGAGCATTCAACGTGCTTTTCAGTGATATATAACATCATGGCTGGAATTTCGTATTAAGAACCGTATTTTGGCATTGAATGCCCCCCTCCCCCTCACTATAGAGTTAAAAGTACCACCCAAACTTGATCGCTTATTAAGGTAAGTAAATATGATATGTGCCAGAAAATTATTTATATATTTGAAGCGAGCATTCAACGGGCTGTTCAGTGATATATAACATCATGGCTGGAATTTCGTACTAAGAACCGTATTTTGGCATTGAATCCCCCCCCCCCTTCATTATAGAGTTAAAAGTACCACCCAAATTTGATCGCTTATTAAGGTAAGTAAATATGAATGTGCCAGAAAATTATTTATATATTTGAAGCGAGCATACAACGAGCTTTTCAGTGATATATAACATCATGTCTGGAATTTCGTACTAAGAACCGTATTTTGACATTGAATCCCCCCCCCCCTTCACTTAGAGTTAAAAGTACCACCTAACTTTGATCGCTTATTAAGGTAAGTAAATATAAATGTGCCAGAAAATTATTTATATATTTGAAGAGAACATTCAATGAGCTTTTCAGTGATATATAACATCATGGCTGGAATTTCGTACTAAGAACCGTATTTTGACATTGAACCCCCCCCCTTCACTATAGAGTTAAAAGTACCACCCAACTTTGATCGTTTATTAAGGTAAGTAAATATAAATGTGCCAGAAAATTATTTATATATTTGAAGAGACCATTCAATGAGCTTTTCAGTGATATATAACATCATTGCTGAAATTAATTTCGTACTAAGTTTTGGCTTTGAATCCTCCTCCCCTTCACTATAGAGTTAAAAGTACCGCCCAACTTTGATCGCTTATTAACGTAAGTAAATATGAATGTGCCAAAAAATTATTTATATATTTGAAGAGAGCATTCAACGTGCTTTTCAGTGATATATAACATCATGGCTGGAATTTCGTATTAAGAACCGTATTTTGGCATTGAATGCCCCCTCCCCCCTCACTATAGAGTTAAAAGTACCACCCAACTTTGATCGCTTATTAAGGTAAGTAAATATGAATGTGCCAGAAAATTATTTATATATTTGAAGAGAACATTCAATGAGCTTTTCAGTGATATATAACATCTTGGCTGGAATTCTTAGGGTTCTTAGTACGAAATTCCAGCCAAGATGTTATATATCACTGAAAAGCTCATTGAATGTTCTCTTCAAATATATAAATAATTTTCTGGCACATTCATATTTACTTACCTTAAGGCAGAATCCATGTATATTTGATTTAAAAAAAAAAAAAAAAAAATTCTCTTGCACTAACTGAATTCGAGCAGTGTTGTAGGGTGGGGCGAGGCATGGCGAGTGTTTAATGTCAAAATAAGGATCTTAATACGAAATTCCAGTTATTGTGTCATACATCACCGGAAAGTAAGTTTCAATGGCTCTTTAAATGTACTTGTTATTTTCTGGCACATTCATAATAACACACTTAAGAAGAGATAAAAATCCTTTTTATTTTGATCTAAAAATTCGTCGCCATCAGACAATAACATAGTTACTAAAAATAGACTACTTTCAATTTATTTTATTTATCGAAGCCTCGGATTAGCCCAAACAGTGCACGTGATTTCACTGAAGTCATGGTCATCCAGCAAATTCCTTATTGTATGCTGAGTTGATTGTCCCTAATTGTCTGGTAAAAGGTCTTAATGTCTGCTAGCTATTGTTTGCCAGCTTGATCTCGGCGAGCGGAATCTCTCACCCGTATTCGAGCACCCGGATTCGAGATCAAGTTAGCACCCATATTCTCGCACCTGGATTCGAGATCAAGTTAGCACACATATTCCTAGCACCACGAAAAAACTAGATATAATTATTTGTTAAATTTTAAAACATATTAATGCACAGTATATCTAATATACGGTAATATATCTCGAAACGCCAGCATAGGAGCCTTCTGAAATTTCGTCTTCTAGTAGTTTATTCATCTCTTGATTCCGTGAAACAAAAAACATTTTCTTACCAAAGCAGGTTTGTGTCAATTTTTTATGCAGCGTGGGCGTACTCGTTGTTTATTGAACCCACAGTGAGCCTACCCTACCCGATTCCCCCATAACATGGTATATGTTTAATATGTTTACGGTAATGATTATCTCGAAACGCCAGTATAGGGCCTTCTGAAATTTTATATTCTGGTAGTTTATTCACCAATTGATTCCGTGAAACAAAAAACATTTTCCACCAAAGCTGGTCTGGGTCAATTTTTTATGCAGCGTAGGCATACCCGTTGTTGATATTGAACCCATAAATTCCGCCTCGAATCCGGGTGATAGGAACTTTACGGTGGTATTACTCGATTAAAATGGGTTCGTCCGTCTGTCTGTCCGTCACACTTTTTGGGACACAATAACTCTCTTCCTAATCGAGCTAGAATGTTCAATCTCGGTGTATGCCTTGATGGAGTTCGAAGATGAGCATTTTCCGCTTAGGGTAAGCAGAGATAAGCAATTTGATTGGTTGATGTTTTGGGACACGATAACTTTAGTTCTAATTAAGTGAGAGTGATGAAACTTGGTGTATAGTTTCAGTAATACCTTGACTAATTTCGATAATGAGCATTTTCTGCTCAGGGTAAGCAGAGCGATAAGCAATTTGATTGGTCGAGACTTTGGAACACAATAACTCTCCTTCTAATTGAGTTAAAATGTTCAAACTTGGTGTATACGCTTATTAGGTCAATGCCTTGATGGAGTTCGAAGATGATCATTTTCCGCTTAGGGTAGGCAGAGATATGCAATTTGATTGGTTGATACTTTGGGACAAGATAACTTAGGTTCATCTTGATTGATGATTTTTATGCCAATGCAATGATTGCATTCTCATTCAGTAATGGATTCGACAGTAACAGTGTATAGAAACGATTGACTAGGACACGAGGGCCCTTTCCCTTGGCCAGAGGGGCCCTTTTGTCACGCGTGGGGGCCCTTTTGTCTGCCTTTAGGGTCCCCCTAACTACGGTGCATTTTCATTTTTCTCGTCGGTTTTAGCATTTTTCTTTATAAAACACTTTTGGATGACACTTTGGGATTTCGGCGGGGGACATCAGCCTCACTGTTGGCTTGTTGAACCCACAAACTCCACCTCGAATCCGGGTGCTAGGAACGTTGCGGTGGTATAATTATTTGGCTGATAAGTTGATTCAACTGGATGCATTATAAGACCATTGATTTGGTGATAAGATATCTCTGGACCCGATTGGCGACATATATGTGGAAACGTCGAGCTTGATTGGAAATATATCGCAGTACCACTTTGCTGTCTGTCCATAGGCGTACGAGCTGGGGGGGGCTGGGGGGGGGCGGCCGCCCCCCCCCCCATTTTGGGCACCAAATGCTGGGAAAATTTGGGCACACAATTGTACTTTGTAAAAGTTGTATAAAAAAATATTGTGTTCTTGAATGTGTCCAAGTTAACAGCGAATTTAAATTCAGAGTGTCTATAGTTAGGCAATTAAATAGAAATCTTATGACTCGAACCCTCTTTTGTTTGCAGTACAGTAAGCCACGAGTTACAGTTACATAAATAACTGTTTCTGGTTGTGTATATTACAAGTAAATAAAATTTACTTCTCTTTTATTGATGATTTAGAAATCAAGAACTTATTGATCGCAAAAGAGATATTGTAGAACCTGTCATTGGCCTTCAAATAAAAATTGAATTTTTTTTTATTTGGTAAAAACTCCTTAGAATCACTTAAAATGCATATTTATTCATACGTGATTCGGTTAAATAAAAACACAGACACCCTTAGCAGCATTCGGATCGGAAATATAGTCGGTACTCGGTCCGTTAGCTTTGTAAAAGAATCTGCACACTTCGTTGCCATCCTACAGGCCTGGTACGTGAACCTATATTTTGTATTAATAATATTAAAGTAGCTAAGTCCCTAACTCAATATCATCCAAAATCTTCAACATTGAAAACACGAATAATTTGTCAATTTAAATCAACATTGACCCCCTAACTTTCGGGCAAGCTGACGTTTCGGGCAGGCAGATAAAGTGTGAAAAAAAATTTCACCTACTTAGCCCGAAATCTAATAAAACACTAATTTTACGGACTGGAATAGCAGTAAAACGCGTTTCGTCAAATATTCCAAAATTTTCTTGGGAGGTCTATCAAGGTCAACTTCGCTTCTTCGCCTATCGAAAAAAAAACAGGCGCAGCTGTCTGTAAACCTGAATTTCTGTTTAGTTTGCTTCCCTAACTGTCCTTGAGCCCTAAAACACTATTTTACTTTTCTTTTAATTGACAACCACAAATTTGTACTGAGTCGACTATGGATTCAAACAGTTTGTCTGGAGCCATTCTACTATGTGCGACAGTTTTCGGGCATCGATTAGTATTTGTAAATGCAGCTACAACAGTCTGGTTGGATGGTTGGAATTCGGAGTGGGATTTCGGTTACAAAACCATTGGATACTTTTGGAGTTACTGACATGGGCTAGAAGAGCAGAAAACGCATTTGCGGTGGTTAAATTTTCAAATTTTCCCCCGAAGGGTGAGGCCCCCATATTCCGCGACGATTGATTGTTTTTAGAATTCGGGTCAGCAGGTGGACTGAAGTTATCCTAATTTAGCTAAATTTGATCACTATGAAGCTGCTTTTTTCACGGGTTAAAATTGAAAGAAAACAGCCGTCAATATTCCAAAATTTTCTTGAGGGGGAGAGGGGTGGATGGGGAATGCATCTGTAAACCCGAAAATTTTTCGGGCAATTAGGGTTCTGCCCACCCCCCCTAACTGTCATTGAGTCCGTATGCCTATGGTTATTATTGTGTAACATACTAAGAACCTAACTATATTTTTGGGGCACCAACCACCACCGCCCCCCCAGTCAAAAATTTCCCCGTACGCCTATGTGTCTGTCCAGTAGAAGTTGGTAACTAGAAACTTTGCAGAACTCAGTTTGAGGCGTGGACTGGTTATTGGCTTCAGTGGCGTTACTCTAGATTTCGCTAGCACAAGTGAACAGTAGTAGCACATCCCTGTCATAACCATCTTGGGAAGCGTCCGAAAAATGATGTAGCTCAGCCTTCTTATCTTTACCAAATGCGTCAGGTTTATAGCATCTGGGTACTTTTAACTCTGATAAGTGAAAAATGATTTTTTCCATTTCTTCCAGCTCGTATCAATCTATCGGTTATCTTGTCATCCCAATTTGTACCATGCCAACATAGTTCTTGCAGGACTCGTTTACCAGTGAGGATGAACGGTGATACTAACCCAAGTGGGTCGACTGTTGATAAAATTCCTCTACGGGTGACACCAGGCAGTCAGACTCAACTTACCACCGAACTCCAGGTGCTCTGCTGATAAGAGTTGAAGAAGTTCTTTGGAATTCGATAAGAATTGTATAAATTGAAATCCTCCCTTTCTACATGATTTGTTAGTATCGTTGACAACCTTTTTGCTTCTTGTACTGTTCATGCCTTAAAAGACATTGCATTGTGCTCACTTCGTGTTTCATTAATTATCTCCCATTTCTCTACTTTTGTTTTAATTATTACACCTCTTTAGTATTGAAGTTATATTCCGCTGTTCAATTGACCTTGACCACAAAAAAAACATTCAAAATTCAAATGGCTGCATGTTAGTCATAATATTGTACATTTTCCCTTGGAATTCACCTAGATAAACAGTGACTGAGTAATGTAAACAGTAACAGAATACTTTATGAACAGAATTAAAGGTACCAAAACTGATTTATGTCATAGTTTATTCAATCATATGTCTGTCAGGTGGATTTATCGATAATTATAATACCTTGTGTTCGCCCGAACTTGTACTGTAGACACAGAGGTCAAGTCGTCATCTACGCAGAAATCTTTGCGACTAAATTCAGCCGCTTCTTGGCCATAAACTTCTTGCTAATCATCAGCTGTCTTCTTTGTGGCAAAGTTTGCACAAGATGAGCCCCAAACATGTGCCCTGTCATCTGGTATTCGATTGGTTCACTGTCTAAATTCCCATCTACCAACCATAGGAATCGCAGATAGTCCCTATGATCTTGGTGTACGTGGACTTAATGGAACATTCCTTCAATATCGCAGGTTATAGCTATGGTTACTTGACGGAATCGACATAAAATACCAGTCAAGTAGATTCAAAGATAGTCCTTGGTGTTGTGCGCTGCAGTTAAATACAACTCTTATCTTCTGATTTTGTGGGTGGTAAACATTGGAATCCTACCATTTTGTTCGTGCATATCTTTTTCAAGTACTTTCTCTACAAAACCGCTGTTAATTGTTTTATTCATAAAGGTGATGTAGTCTTTCTTGTAGCCAGTATCACTATCAGATTGCAGTTTCCTCGTTAAGCCTTATAATCGTCTTAAAGCCATTATCTCGATGTAGTCTTTCTTGTAGCCAGTATTAGATTGCAGTTTCTTCGTTAAGCCTTATAATCGTCTTAAATCCATATCTCGATTATCTGGTAAAATTACACCATCTTTGTACAATGGGTAATTTTCAATGACCATTATCTTTCTGTTTAATATTCTTGATAATATTCTTGATAAACATCTGGGGCCGGTTGCTCAAAGCTCTGTTAACTTTTAACGATGCGTTAACATGGAGTGAACAAATCGTTAAATTTAACGGAGAAAAAGGTTGTTGCTGGAAGCCCCGTTATCTTGACCGTGTCGTTAAATTGCCATTATATTTAACGGAGGTGTTGGGCTACGTTATCTGTTTAACTGTGGAATTAGTGGGCTGTAGCATAAATCATACATGTATATTACCAGTGTAATTCTATACAACATTTTAGAGTGTTGGGCGATGGGGGGGGGGGGGCTATTCCATTTTCTATACGATGGAATTCTATAGTATTCTGTAGAATTTTGGGGACCTGTAGAAACTAATGGCCTCAAATATTCTGTAGTATAAATCCCATAATTTGTCATACAGACAAAAATAAAATATTCTATAGTTTTTTCTGTAGTAAATTATCTTTTTGTCCTTAATCAGTTTCTTGTTTATACTAACTTTTATGAAGTTATTATATACATGTACATTATATATGTAAATTTAAAATTCAGCCAATGAACAAACAGTCTTCTCTTGGATTTACTTTAATGAATCCGTTAAAGCCCCAATAACACTCTTGTTGTAACTGAGTAATATGTCCCAATCTTCATTCTGGTCAATAAATCGTATTAATTTAGAATATTCCAATTAAATGATGATATAAATTTCATCTTAACACACCTATTTTTAAGAAATTGGAAAAATTCAACCAATTGATTTGATAAGTCTAACGTAAACCTTTTCAAATGTGACTTGGATTTTTAAATATTTTCGAACCCTCTGGACAAGTAAAATAGGTTGTAATGGATAATTTACACAACAGGTAGGACACTTAAACATCTAGTACTTAGAATAAAGGTATTATTTATTTTCTGGAGCTACCAAGCCAGCAAGAATGTTATTGTCCCTTTAACGGATAGTGAAATTTACTTTCCAGCAACAGAAATTTAACGGACCGTTAACAAACGACACGTTATCAAGGTAACGATTCGTTATAGTTTAACCGGCCCCTGGTCTTCCCAAGATAAACTTGTGCAGCCTTCATCTTTTTCTCTATGAAGTTGACTTGAGTCATTAGCTATTTAACTTTAGTCCGGAATACAAAATGGTCGTTCTTCTCAACTTGGGGCTGTTGATGTTCAGACTTTAACAATCGATGACAATCTGGATTAGTCATACCAATAACGCTCCATCACAGCATATGGTTCATCCAGTTTACCATATATTACTTCTAGTGGTTTAGTAGCCCGTGGACAATTTAAACCTATACGTAGAACAATATTGATATCATCACGATATGGCATTAGTCTTGGCAAGATTCATTGGAAATGACCCCATTTCATACAAGATTCTAATCTTGGTATTTGCTCTTTTCTGGCTGGTATTTCTTCACTGCTGTAAACATGTGGTAAATCAATTTCAAATTCCTCATAGTATCATTGGGCAAGTAAACCAGTATATTTCTTTGAATTACATTTTCTTCAGTAATGGTTGATAATTTTACGTCCACAGTTATCTTTAATGAATCTTCAAGGAATTCTATCATAAAACAGCACCAAACTGTTCATCGGTAAGAGCATATGCTAATTCTTGTCTTTCTCTGAAATCGGTGTGGAAAACTATAACAGGAACAATTTGTGATGGAACATCTTAGCAATTTCCAAATTGCTTCATATAGTTTGAGACAGGGCTAGCTTACGCTTTCTCCTTGTACTTCTGATACAGTTCGTCGTCATGTAGACAAGTGGGGTGATTGAGTTTACATTTCTGACAAGTCTTCTTTATTCTGCCGTCTTTCCGAGTGTCAAAGTAATAAAGGCAACCATTACAGACTTCTCACAGGTGCACATATCATATTGTTCTTTACAACAGTGACAATGAGGCTTCTTGGATTGAGGCGATCTCTTATCCTCTACAGTTTCCTTTAATTCAGTTTCATCATTTGTAAATGAGGTGGTCTTTGGTGTAGATGAATGAGTGGACATGGTTGATGATGCAAAACTATGACTTCTTCTCGGCTGATGTGACCTTTTATCAAGTTCTTTAACACTATATCATCACTTCTATCTCTGTATCTCGGCTGCCTATCCTTTTGGTACATTGTAGTCATCACCGGATTACATGCTATTCTGGCCTCTTTCTCTATAAAATTACAAACGATAGCAAACTTGGGATAATGCCTTCCATTTTCTTTTCTACTGATTTCAAGGTTACCCATATTTCTACCATTATTTCTTGTTTCTTGCTAGGTTATCATCGACTAATCGACCCCTTTTCCTAACGTTATGGTTTGGTAATTTTCTTTAAATCCCTTTACTTTCCTCAGGATCATTCAATGTTTTTAAATATTCATTTTGTTACACTGGTGTTTTACAGTGCTGAAGAAAATCGGAGAATTTTATTAATCCAGGTCCACCCTGTGGCGAATTTCTTGGCCAATCTCTCAATTCTCTTCTTTAGGTTTCACCAACTTTGAAGTGGTCTCCATATCAATCTATCATCGAGTCTATATCTCTGGCACTTTGATAAGCATATTCAGTATCCTAATGTAGGAACACAAGTATATCTGCCCTAAATAACTATCCATTAAATCAACAGGCCCACCATTTACATACGGCAAAGTTGAATCCATGACAACAGACGTATTATATTCTTCTCCTCTATCTATAAATTCTTCCAGCATTTGCAGTTTCTCTAAATCTCGCCGACATCTTTGAATTTCAGCTTCTTTTTCAGCTTGCAATTTTTTTTTAATTTCAGCTTCCTTATCGATTTTAAGTTGATGAAATTTCGATTCAGTTTCTATGAGGGTTACTTTCTTAAAGTTCCAATTTCATATTTTTCAGTTATATTTTTAAAATGTATTAAAATAGAGCCCTAAAATAGATTGTATTCTTGTTAAAGAATAATCCTATTAATCCTATTAATCCTATAATTCACTACTGCCAGTTGCGAAATTGGCAAAAATATCATTTTCAACTTCAAATTCAAACGTTTGAAGATTGTCATTGCATGGAGGGGAATGGGAAAACAAGGGAGGTAATTGTGTTATTATTTCCTGTGACAGCCTGTGTCAGTGATTTTAATACCTGTGAAATATTGCCCATGATCGTATAATAGTGAGATGACAACCTTTTGCGCAAAAGACATCAAAATAATTATGTTTTGACTTTCGTAGAAAATAGGAATTTCCCGCTATAACCATTTTCCGATCTAGTTGAATTAGCAACAGAGTGTTTCGAATATTTGGATTTGACAGACGGACCGTGTGAAACTCTTGATCTTGTATCTTCTTGATCTGTTTTTTTTTTCTTTCTTTTCCTCTCCACTATTTCTACTATAGGATATTTAGGATTTGATGTCATCTTGATCTTGAAACTTTATTTCCAAGCTTGAAGTATATGAAATTCCCTAGAAATTCGTGGTATCTTTAAATGAAAATAACGAGGTAGATGGAAACTTGAAAACTTGATGCAGAATTAGTTCTTTGAATGTCAAGGTATTGAGAAGTCCAAGCTTGATAGGTATCTTCAGTTCGCTGTAAGAGTATCTTAAAAGCAAGTGTCTTGATATTTCTTCAAAAAGAGGACCCGGAGAAAACCCACGAGGTTGGACAGGCGATCCTAGGCCTTATCACGTTTCAAATCGAACGAGATGATCAAGAGCGCTCCTCCGGGACCGAAATGCAGAGTCACCCTAACTGCAACTGTCTGGAAAGGCGATTTGACTTTGAGGGATATCTTCATTGAGAATAATAGAAACGCCCCGATGAGTTCTACTGAATGATGATGGTAACCAACAAAATATTTAAAAAATATATTGTAAGAATTCCTTAAGAAAGTTTCTTGTAAACAAATAGCGAAAGGATTGTTCTTTTGAATTAGTACTTGAACTTCATTAAAATTTGGTTTAAGACCACGATAATTACATTGTGCAGTCATTCTACATTCTACACTTACTATCGTACTGTAGAATGTTCTCGTTGTTGGGCTTTGCTCCTGTTTGCTCACTACACTTATTATTTTAATGTTTCCGAGATTCTATCCGGATTATCGCCCTTATTGTTAAAACTGTTTGACGTTCTAACTCATGACGTCAACTGGCAGACTATCGCCATTGAAAAGACGACCAATGTCAAGATTGGTCGCATTATATCTGTTACGTCTTTTTTGTAAATCATTTTTTTTTTAGTGAAGCCTGTACCATAACTGAACAGGCCAAAAACTGTACAGCGTAGTGGATGCTTACGGCTGGCCCCCGGATCCATTCACTTGATTTGATAATTTGTTTATTTTTTTGTTTTTCGTGTAGTGTGGTCCTCGTGCACTTACTATTGAATAATGAAATTAACCAATGTTGGTGATAGTTAATTTTTGGCGGAGGTGTCTTTACCTATGCTGACTCGTAAGCGTATTGTTGAAATGACATCTACTCGACCGCATCAAGGCGTCATTAAAATATCTTGCCCACCTGCTGCGACCGTTTCACCCCGCCACTGTCTAGTCATTATGTGAGAAGTGGGAATTTTACCTAGACAGCGGTGATTTCGCATTATATTCTCTAAATTTCAAATATTAGGTATTCATATACTTGCAATTCAATGTGTAAGAATTATTTCATATTTGAGCGTTTTTCTTCTGAAATTTCAGTATTTACAGAATATCTCTCTGACCATTGTGTGTCAAGTACTTTATATATAATTGGTGTAAAGTACTATATATATGATTGGTAAACAATTTGTGAGTGTGGTTTTAAATAGTATTGCCTGACAAGGACAGCTGTCTAGTCGTTTGGATGGGAAGAAAAACCGAGATCCCGTGTACACATTGGCGTGCACGTAAAAGATCCCTTGGCACTTAGAATATAAGAGTAGGCCGTAGTGCCGCTGTCCTAGCTAAATTTCCCCTCATAGCACACTGTATGGCGTATGCCCGTTTTAATTAGCCCAGTTTAGGAGCAGAACAGTAGGACGTTACACCCCATTTCATTTCATTTAAATAGTATTACTAAAATGTGTTTGTGGGGCTTTGTGTGTTGGGGCGTCTGTATTAAGGTTTTAACTATTTATTTTGCAGCATCCCAACCGATACGACTAGTTGGAGGATCTGGATCACATGAAGGAAGAGTTGAAGTGTATTATAATAATACATGGGGTACAGTCTGTGATGATGAGTGGGATAATACAGATGCATCCGTGGTTTGTCGACAACTTGGATTTAGCCCGTAAATATAATTAAAGATATAAACTCTCGAAACAAATTGTCGCTTCTACAATTTCTCAAAACGCTGAACGAGAACCATCGAGCAACGTCTCCTTACCCCTGTTCGTTAAACATGATAATTTTGATTCCAAATTAAGCTTATCAGTACAGGGCAGGCTGCCTAATCGTGCTATCCCGTCTGACATAAATGTATATATGCAGTGCCGAATTTAGATGAAGAGAGGCTCCAGGCATTTCCACTTTCGAAGCCAAGATAAATACCCAACCCTCACGCCCAGAGGAAGAATAAAGTGTGTTTTATGCACAGTTGAGCCTAGTCAGGGGTGGTTTTGAATGGTGAGACTACAGTGCGTATCAGAAAGGCGTATGACAATGTCAATTATCTTAACAAGAGACCTAGATGGTCTGTCGGGTATTCTTTCATATTTGAAGTATTGTATTAATTAATTTGAAAATATGCAATTTGGGACTGTTTTTAGAACCGGGGCAGTTTCGCTCGATGGTGCCAGTTTTGGAAGAGGTACTGGTCATATTTGGTTAGATGGTGTTGGGTGTCAAGCATCAGACATGACACTGGCTGAATGCTCTCATCAAAGTTGGGGAGAACACAATTGTGGTCATGACGAAGACGCCTCGGTGCTTTGCAAAAGTAAGTCGAACCTATCATACTGAGGGGTGTTGGAGTGGCCTAGTGGTCTAGAGTGCCGCGCTTCTAGCTGGCCGTTCAACTCTGGCTTGCGGCTGTGGTTTCGATCCCTGGTGTGAGCGTATGTGGCATGGAGGTAGGGGCGCCTTCTCAACCTCGTGGGTTTCTTCCGGACACTCAGGTCTCTTCCCACTGCTGAAGACCCCTACGCGCAAGCGAATTATTGAAATTAAATTGAAACCATATGTCAGTCCCAAAAGGACCTAGTTTGTGTCGAGTGGACTTTAAACCCCATTTCTTACTTTCTATCATACTGAATTAATGTATACATATGAATGTATATACAAATATCTCTTATATTGCAGTGTGACCATATTGTGTAATATTTTGTATTTATCGAATTGTAAATGGGCATCTAAAAGTATCGATATATCGGCATAATGTTAACGATCTTTGCAGCGGCAACTTTGCGTTATTTTCTCTATATTTCTCAATCATGGGTGTCCACGGTAAGGCAGACACTGCGGCCCTATCCAGGGATCTTTCGCTTGTCCACTGAGATTACCTCTGTTACCAGGGGAAACTCACGTGCGAAAGGCAACCCCAGATGATGATATAGCCGCAACCAAACGGAAAATGCTCTGGGATGTTCCTTGGTGGAAATATGTTAGTACCAGCTAGTACAAGAAAAAGCTACTAGTGAAGATTTCGATATGACGTCATGGGCCAATGATGACATGCTGATCATGGTCAATGCGATTTAAGCCAATTACGAACAGTTCTGTATGATAGGGGGTGGTGAGGTAACATTGACAACCCATCACTCCAGGCGCCAATACCTATCCTTTCGCTGTCGAGGCAACTTTGTGAAATACAGCGACTTTAAGCTTTCACGAATGCAATAACTGATTTCCCAAAAACGCTGCCCTTGCGTTGCAGGTTTTTACGTCCTGGTATGTATGGATGACAGAATATTTCACAATTATCATTTCACTTTCGTATGGAGAGATGGGGTTTAACGTTCACTCGACCAAAGCTAGGTCATTTCAATAATTCGGATAAAACCAACGAGGTTGGATATACGACCTCTACTCCTTGTCACGCGCAAGCCGAGAATCGACACCACGCTACTTGACTCAATGACAGACGTTATGCGTCACCCTTATTGTTATTAAGAAGGAGGTGGATGGCCGAATGGTTAGCGCGTATCATAAGGTCTGCCACTGAGTCAACTGGTGTTGTTTCGATTCCCCGGTTGTTCCACACCTGTCCAACCTGGTGGGTTTTCTCTGGGTCCTCCGGTTTCCTCTTACTGCTTAATAGACCTCTACGGGCAAGCGAATTATTGAAATAAAAAGTTACTCTCCCCCTCCCTCTTTCTCTCTCAAATCACGCTCACATTTAGTTTAATTGATTATTTTACATTTAGTTTAATATACATTATATAGGTAATAAATCTGCCTATTGCAGGTCTTGCTTTAGGCCTTAAATGTGGCATTTGCCAAAACACTATTAACTATCGATAGGGTTGGGTAAATAATAGCGTAATTGCAGTTATCCAATAATGACTTGTGATTTCTATGGCCATTTTGGACACTGAACACGAATCCGTCAGAATTTTTGGCCTAGGATGACCTTTGACCCTGGAAAATTCATTTTCTTTCAAAATGACGGCCAAATTTCACGTTTCTGAACAAATATATCATAAACATACTGTCAAATACCTCTATAAATAGGTTTTAGAGGTAGTAAAGAACGAAAACCAACATTTCTATAATGAAACCATAATCTGAGTTTCATTCTCAACCAATCTAAATTGTTTATCTTTGCTTAATGATGCATTATGTAAGATTTAGATAAAGAGCTGACTGTTCTCGCTGTAATATATTCATAAATAGATAATGAAAATGAATACATTAAAAATGTCATTCAAATTACTAGTACTCAATGATGAGCAACTGTGACTTGGTCTCGATTGGATGTTTAATTCCATGTAAATCTCGACCATCGGATGGTCTAGAGAGTTGATTATAGGCTCGCTATGTTAATTCATGTCAAAATAATAATTAATATAACAAAAGAAAGACCTGCCTGCAATAGACTGATTAAGCTATAATGCATCTTGAACCTTAGTGGAAAATATACGTCAAGTTAGAACAGTGTGTTCCATAGACTCGACCAATCAGACTGAAGTCTGTACTTAGCTTCAGTAGAAAATGAGTATTGGTCAGTAATAGAAAGTATCCACCAATAATGAAACCATAATCTGAGTTTCATTCTCAACCAATCTAAATTGTTTATCTTTGCTTAATGATGCATTATGTAAGATTTAGATAAAGAGCTGACTGTTCTCGCTGTAATATATTCATAAATAGATAATGAAAATGAATACATTAAAAATGTCATTCAAATTACTAGTACTCAATGATGAGCAACTGTGACTTGGTCTCGATTGGATGTTTAATTCCATGTAAATCTCGACCATCGGATGGTCTAGAGAGTTGATTATAGGCTCGCTATGTTAATTCATGTCAAAATAATAATTAATATAACAAAAGAAAGACCTGCCTGCAATAGACTGATTAAGCTATAATGCATCTTGAACCTTAGTGGAAAATATACGTCAAGTTAGAACAGTGTGTTCCATAGACTCGACCAATCAGACTGAAGTCTGTACTTAGCTTCAGTAGAAAATGAGTATTGGTCAGTAATAGAAAGTATCCACCAAGTTTCACACCTCAAACACAAATAGAATCGAAGTTGTCGAAATCCAAAGTCTTGATAATGCAAGTCGTGTATTACTCGGCTTACAATGAACAGTTTCACACTTCTTACTCAAATATAATCGAAGTTATCGACCTCTAAAGTTAAATTACCTATCGCTCTTATAAAGCTGAATAGAAAATTCTGAAGATCGAACTTAGTCAACGCATTGAATCTATAGACCCAAGATTTATCATTCTCACTTAATTAGAATTAAAGTTATCGTCTCCAAAAGCATCATTTAATCATATTGCTTAGCCTAAGCAGAGTGTGATCGATCATCTTTGAACTACATCAAGACATTCACCTCATAAATATCTAAACTAGGGAACACAAACCTGGCGTTATCACATAAACTTTACGGATCTTGTAAGCAATAAACACCAAATATGGAATCTCGTGAATGGATTCAGTAGCCAGGGGCCGGTTGCCCAAAGCTCTGTTATCTGTTAACCGGATCGATAACTTTAACAGAGAGAAAGACTGTTGCTGGAAGTCCCGTTAACTTTAATGTGTTGTTAACTTGGCGTTATATTTAACGGGGGTTTGGGGCTCCGTTATCTGTTTAAAGATTGCATTAGTTGGCTGTAGCAAAAAGTCATAGATTACCAATGTAGTTTTCTATAGAACACTCTAGAGGGTTGGGCGATGCGGGCCTATTCCATTTTCTATCGGATGAAATTCTATACTATTCTACAGAATTTTGGTGGACTACGGGAAATAATGGCCCCATAATTCTGTAGTGCAAATCCCATAATTTTTCCTACAGGTTTACACTAAAATTTCTAAAGGAAAAAATAAAGTATTCTGTAGTTTTTTTCTGTTGTAAATTCTACGGTCATATTTTTGTCTTTAATCTAGTTTTGTGAACAGACTGCACAGTTGTCTCGCTTTCTTCAGTTTCTTGTTAATAGTAACTTCTATGAAGTTGTTATACATGTACATTGAAATTAAAATTTTTAAATTCAGCCAATGAACAAACAGCCTTCTCTTGGATTAACTTTAATGAATCCGTTAGCTAACGGATAATGAAATTGACTTTCCAGCAACTGAAATTTAACGGACCGTTAACAAACGACACGTTACAAAAATAACGATCCGTTAGAGTTTAACGGATCGTTAAAATAACTTAGTTTTTAGCAACCGGGCCCTGATCTATTGCTTAATAGGTTGTCAAATCACTAATATACAACAATAGGAACCATTTTCCGACGTGGTTGCTCTAGTCAGTGGCACTGGAGGGAGCGACTGGCAAGTGCACGTAAAACAACCCTTGGAATAACAGTTGGAATTCAAAGTAGGAGTAGGCATTAGCACCAGTGTCCAGGCAAAATTTTCCTCATGGCACACTGTATGGCGTGGAACGTTAAACCCCATTTCATTTCGAAGCACGGACAATCCTTGATAGTCATTTAATTATATTTTGTCCGCAGTTATCACATTGGTAGGAGGATCAAATTCTATGGAAGGGCGAGTGATGGTATGGCACAACGGTTCATTTGGAAGAGTTTGTCGTGATGGTTTTGGACAGGAAGAAGCTCATGTAGTGTGTCGTCATTTAGGATTTAACAAGTATGAATTTGCAATATCCTTCAATTCTATATTAAAGATAACGATAATTTTACCACTACGTCTTTTAATTAAATTCACCCTATTCAATTAGTTAATTACACATATTTTGATCAGAATTGATTTTTTTACGTGTTGGTTTGTTATACCGATCGAAAGTTTGAAGATAAAACTAATGTGGGATATAATTGATTTTGCTTGTTCAACAGTCGACAAATAAAAACATTTCTACTCAATCGAATGTGTGTATTATCTTTCTATTTAATCTTTCTTGATATTGATGTTAATATTATTATCAACATTTTGTGTATAATCTTTCAATTTAGCAATGAAGGCGTTGATCCTGATATTAATGTTGATTTTGGCAAAGGGTCAGGTCCCGTTCTGGTATCTAATATTAATTGTATAGGAAATGAGTCATCTTTATCAAACTGCAAACATCCAGAATTCAGATTCGGAGAATGCAGTGGCATACCTGATGCCTCGGTCGTTTGTAAATGTAAGTCTATAAAAACAGTTTCAAGACATTCTCACAGAACTTTTTAGTTATAAGATATACTAGTATTAACAAACTGTCTGTTTATCCGTCCTTTAATTTATACTAAAGATATTACAAGACTCGTAGTAAAGTTAGATTGATCTCTACATACACATGAATTCGATGACCTTGTTCATAAAAAAATTAAACAATCGAGACAATTTGATAATAGCCACTTCATTTTAACATACATTAGAAGGGAGTTTAGTTTATTATCTTTGATATCTTTGATACTGTTTCAATATTTAGTAACGTGGCATATGTTAAGTCCGGATTTCAATCTTAAAGAATCTGTTTGGACAGAAATAAAATAACTACGTACATGATACATTTTGCAGTAGTTAGACAGCAGTAACACGTCTGGGTTAAGTGTAGGGTATTCCAAGTTTGTGTCGAGTTATGTATCCGTATACTAGACGATATTGACTTTCAGCCTTCTAACAAAGGGAAATTAGAAAGTTACCGTAGAAACGTTTTCAAAGAAATCATGCTCTCAAGTAAGAATTAATATTGAAATAACCCATTTGCGTTTTCCTTAGCGCTCCGTCTACATTTTGAGTTAGATTTGGACAATATTATGTCTGATGGTCAGTCGACCGATTATTTTAGTTGTTCCAGTGCGACTAGTAAATGGATCTGGGCCACATGAAGGAAGGGTGGAGGTGTTTCATAGAAGAGAATGGAAAACAGTTTGTGATGATGGTTGGGATGATAAAGATGCTTCGGTGGTTTGTAGACAACTAGGATATAGTGGGTAAATATACGACGTGGAATAATATATACGCTTTAGCGTGCGCAACAATCTTAAAATAGTAACTGATTCTGTCTTTGAATTAAATTATTGCCATATTTGGCTGTAATAAATGTTATATTATTTGTACGAATTATTATATATTAATTCAGCGTAGTTTTGTTTTCATTGAATAATTGTACGTATAATATATATTTTAGGACAGGGGCAATAAGTAAAGGATACGCCTACTTTGGAGAGGGACGAGGCAACATGGTGGACAAGGTGCAGTGTAAGGGAACTGAAGATTATTTTACTGACTGTAAATATGATCATAGTGGAAGGTGTAATCATAATAAAGACGCGTCTGTAATATGTAAAGGTAAGATTATTTTAAAGTATTGTGGAGATATGAATATAATTTATATTAATGATTCACGTTTCGGTATTGCTTCAGTTAACTTACACGCTGTGTCCGAAACACCTTCTTCTCACAGTGTCTAGAATAGCTGAGAAAACTCCCCATATATAGGCAACAAACTGTAGTAGTAATGTTGTATGTAATTATAGGTAACAAACTGTAGTGGTAAATGTTGTATGGAGCGGAATTTCCCCCATAATTCTAAATCCTAACCTAGTAATGCGTATGCTAATATGCTTACTTCTATGCATCTAAGTTCTTACTTACAAATGTTAAATTGGCTCTTTACACATGTAAAAATGCTAATTTATATGACTTATTTCTTAAATATTACAGTTCGAATACATATTTGTTTTCTATTCATTATTACTTTTAATTTATTGTAGTCTGTTTAGTTTCGTTAAC
Source organism: Patella caerulea (assembly GCA_036850965.1). Lineage (NCBI taxonomy): Eukaryota > Metazoa > Mollusca > Gastropoda > Patellidae > Patella > Patella caerulea. The sequence continues at coordinate 29,360,321 of JAZGQO010000015.1, read as the reverse complement.
ATTTTGACATTTCACAAATGTTACGCGGTAAAGCTGTCATAATTCTAAGCTCATTTTGATAACAGACGGAGCTGTGCACAATTGTATGGAGGCTGGGTGGGGACCTGCAAAATCTCGCCCTTTTCATAACCCGACATAGATCAAAATCATAAACTATTCTATATTTATTTAAAATATATAAATATGATTCTCTGTCGTGCATTTATCATAATAATACTGCTAAATCGATTGATTTGGCATATTTTGTTTCTAAGAGAACAATAAAATATATAGTAAGAACTAATTACGTCATGCACGGGAGTGAATAAATACATATAAATAGGTAATCATTTTCCCCTCAAATTCATGAAATATTTTACACACATAAGTATTTTTTTTTTTGATATTATTTTAGCTTTTTATCGGGTCAAGCTTCCAAATTTTCATGATCCTCGGTGGCTCGGTGGGTATGTCCCAGACTCGGTCTCGGGTTCGCTCCCGGTGTTGGAAATCTGTCAGGTTTTCCACCATGATTTACCCTTTCAGTGGTGCTAGATGGGGTTCCTGACAAATGAAATGGGATTTAACGTCCTACTCTTCTGCACCTAACCTGGGCTAAGGGAAGACGAGCATACGCCAAACAGTGTGCTACGGCCAATGTGTACACGGGACCTCGGGGTTTTTTTGTGCCTTCGGTTCCTGACAAGGAACAATGTCTAGTCGCTCTAATGGCGTGTACGTAAATGAACCCTGGACGTTGGAATTTGAAATAAAAGTGGGCCGTAGCGCCTCTGTCCGTGCAAAATAACCTCACACCACACACTTCATGGCGTGTTTTCGCCTTGTTGCTCAACGACGGGATGTTAAATTCGATATCATTTAATTTAAAGATAAATTAAGGGAGAATAGATATGCCCAAAAAGCTGACTAAAGGGAATTGGCTGAAAATTTCAGTTTCACTCTGAACCGAGAATTTAGCGATTGAATTTTGCGCATAGCCTCGATCATCATTACTAAAGCCGGTACGATACTAACCCCCCCCCCCACATAATCTCGATTATCCATTTTTTGATTTTATCACGAATCAGCGTTGAACAGCAGATCGGATCTTTATGCAATAAACATCGCGAGCTAAAGGTAACATCGACAATTGGTAATGCAGATTCTGCTCTTGCATAATGTATGTTTAATGTCCAAATCACCGGGTTGTCTTATGCGGTAGAGGGTTTCTTTGGGCATTTGGCGAACGATTCGCCCCTTAAATTGATCTTATTAATCTCATTCCAAAGTTTGGGTTGGTGGGTGGGTGAGGTGTGTGTGTGGAGTGGGCGGGGTGTGGCTTTGCTTTAATTTTACATCTGAATTAACATTTCCTGTTTCTCAATCCAATCTCAAATAAAATAAAATATTGTTTATAAACCAAAACAAACACAAAATAGCTTTGTTCTACTGGTGTATTTCTATATTATTTAAATAATATAAGAATAATTTACTTTTGTACGTAACATATTTTATATATCTTTAGAGATGAAAATAGACTATTACTTCTCTCAAAAATATTGAGAACGAATATTGCAAAAAAGGAGGCTAACTCAATCGCTAAGGCCGTATCGGGGCAAATGCACGAAAAAGTATCATATTTATTCATCTGAAAAATATGTAGAATAATTTGCCTTTGTACGTAAAGTATTTGAGTATTTTGGACATTAAAATGTCGTCATGTCTGACGGGTAATGAAAAGAGCGATATTTTACATGTCCCCAATGAACCACCATATAGCATAATGCGCGATAAAATTATGACTCTCATTCTGGTAACAGGTGGCGCTGTTTACTATATGGTGGCCCATTGTGAACATGTATATGTATTACATGCTTTGTAACTGCATGTATTTGCGTAAAGGGGACGAGCAATCTTAACGAGAAGTTACGGACCGATTTCCTCCAAAATCGAATTCATCAGTGATTGTTGTGAATATATGTGTAAAACATATATATAGCTAATCAAAATTATGATCTCTTCGGGGCGCACAAGCTATGTACGCGATTTTCGCTCAACCAGGGGTTAAAATCCAGGAAAATACGGCCCAAACGTGCCAGAATTGAACCTAGTCGAGTTCTTTCGTTTATGACATACAATTTTAGTTTTAAAGAAATTGAATAAAAATTGTGATCCACGAGCTGTGTGTGCGACTTTTGTGCGATCAGGAGCTACACTACTAACTGTTATCGAAATCTTTGGGATATCGATATACAATTTAAGATTCATCAAAGTCGGATAACAAATTGGGATCTGTTGACACACGCACGGACAATTGTGATGGCATAATACCACGTGAAAATATGAATGCATGCAGACGCTTGAAAGAATAATATTTGTCTATACTACGCTATGTTGTCTGATCAATTTTAATGTTATGTACCTGTCAGTTACTATTGGTATAAATTTATTGATTCCAAATAATTTACAGGCATGGCAACATTAATTGAGGTGGGGGGGGGTCACGGTGGCTGGGTAAGTAGGACGCTGGCTCGCTAGCCTGGCGGTCGAGTGTTCGATCCCTGCATTGGCCGAGAAAGTTCATTCAGATTTTCCGGCTTGCCCCCCCCCTCCCCTAGTCAGTGATGCAGGACGGGGGAGCTGACAAGAACAGCTGTCTAGTGTACGTAAAAGATCCCTTGACAGTTGAAATTCGATATAAGAGTAGGCTGTAGTGCCGCTGTCCGAGCAAAATTTCCCTCATAGCACACTGTATGGCGTATTAGCTCAGTTCGCAGCAGAACAGTATAAGGATGTTAAACTCCATTTCATTTGGAAACATTAAAATATAAGAGGTGGGTGGGGGCGGTGGCAATTACCCCGGAACCCCTCAACGGGCGCATGATATAGAAATTTTAGAGGGTGTAAACAATGTAGAACTATAAAAGTTTTAAATTCGTTTAGTTATGACACCATAGAATGGGGTCAATAATGGCCCAATCGCCAAAACCCCTACCTCCAGACACAAAACCGGTGATTTAGAAATGAAATAAAGTTTAACACCCCGCTATTATGCACTGACTATGCTAATGAAGACGGGAAAACGTCACGAAGTGTGCCATTTCTGGGGATTTTGTATGGACAGGGGCGCTATGGCCTACTCTTGGTGCACGTAATTGGGTTTTCGTCCCATGAAGACACAGTTCCTTGTCAGGCACTAACAGGTGGAAAGAACGTCGGAAACCCGGGACCTTCTGGTTACCGAGCCAGTGACTTACTCCCCGAGGCACCGCGGCTCCCGATTATTCGAAAGCCTGGCCCGATATAGGTGACTTCAATAATATCATAAATACTTTGTTTGTGTGCGTATAACATTTCATAATTTTGAGGGGAAGATGAGCTAAACTAAGCATGACCGATTTATAATTATTTATTCACTCTCATACATGAAGTAATGAGTTCTTGCTATATATCATTCTTTAAAATAGCCTATTTATTTATCGGGCCATTTTTACGTGTTGTCTGTTAGCAAAATGAGCTTAAAATTATGACAGCAAGATTTGTGAAATGTCAAAATGTTAACGAAACTAAACAGACTACAATAAATTAAAAGCAATAATGAAAAGAGAACAAAATACAAATTCTAACTGCAATATTTAAGAAATAAGTCATATAAATTAGCATTTTTACATGTTTAAATAGACAATTTAACATTTGTTAGTATGAAGTTACATGCATAGAAGTAAGCATATTAGCATACGCATTACTAGGTTAGGAGTTAGAATTATGGGGGAAATTCCACTCCATAATGTTGTAAGTAAATATTTTAAAATACTTATTCTAAACTCCGTAAACCCTGCCTCCGATGTCAGAAATTGAATTACCATGTGTAATAAACATTTTAACGACTACTAAGATTTACGTATTCATGGCGATAAAGAATTAGTAATGTCCCTTTATTGTAATGTCCAGAAAAATATATGTTATATCCCTTGGTCGCCATTATAACAACAATTGGAAGTGAAAACATACCTATAAATTGCTACTTTGGATATATTTTGGAACGATAATACTAGACTTTATGAAGCAGAAAGATATTTTGTGTTTCTACTCTGTTGTGCAAAAATAAAAAAAAAAAACATTTCACGAATTAAGAAACAATTGGTTGGTGCTGGTAGATTTGTTATTGTTTGGGGTAAGGCAGTTTTTCTGTTATTTTTTAGAGCAAAAGTACGTCGTAGTTGACTTATTTCGTCTAATTAGTAAAACGAGACGAACGACCAACGTCTCCATATTAGTATGGGCGCCACATAAAGCCGAGTGACATTGGTTGGGCGCCCACGACAAGATTGGCGAACAATCAATGTCAATTAACAACTGATGGGGCGCCCAGTACGATTTGATCTGTGGGGCGCCTTGTCCTAGAGAGGCGCACCACGATTGGTGCCCAAAACGGCATGTGGGGTGCCTCATCCCAGGGGAGCGCCCATAATTTAATGCTAGTGAGACTGGTTAGGCTCTCGCAGGAAGGTATTGGGCACCCAAAACGGCTTGACAATCTACAAAATTCAAACCGAATGATTTGTGAAGTACCTTATCCCGGAAGGGCGCCCATAACATAATGCTAGTGAGATTGGTTAGACCCTTAATGCCGGGTTCATGGGCTCCCATAACGCTAGTGAGATTGGTTAGGCGCCCACGAATGTATTGGACACCCAAAACTGCGTGATAATCTTCAAAATTCAAACAAGTCGAATCCTAACCCGATGCCGAACTTTTCACATCCTTTTTTGATATGCGCCATCTAAGGTAGACCATATTGGATCACATTTAAGTTGCTGTATTCACGGACTGGAATAGCGGGAAAACACGTTTACGCCTTGCGGCAGTCAAAATTTGGGTCCCGTCTCCGTGGAATATAAATGATTGATTGGAATTCGACTCAGCCACCCAAGTAAGGCTATGTTATACCACCTACTGTATTCTGGGACTGACATATTAAGAAAACGCGTTTGAAGACGTCAAATTTTCTCGGGGGTGGGCGTCCATAGACGTCTGTAGGGCTAACCCGAAATTTCAAATTCTTCCCCCCCTCGCCACGGGCGTGGCCTGTCTGTGTATTTGTCCGTCCAAGACGATCGCCACGCTTGTTCTATAGATTGCAAACAAGTATTGCGGTGGTTTTGGGCGTTACCTTTTTTTATTTAATTATTTCTTTAGTTTTATAATCGGAGTTCAGCTTTAAATAGAATTAAACTTATCGTCTCCCAAAGCATCAATCAATCATATTGCTTAGCCTAAGCAGAGTGTGACCGATCATCTTTGAACTACATCAAGATTCGCCTCATAAATATCTATACTAGGGAACACAAACCTGGCGTTACGACATAAACTTCACGGATCTTGTAAGGAATAACCACCAAATATGGAATCTCGTGAATGGATTCAGTGGCCAGATCTATTACTTAATAGTTTGTCAAATCACTAATATATAACAATAGGAACCATTGTATAGACGAGAAAGCTCCTATGAATTTTCCAACGTCGCCTTGTCAGTGGCACCGGACGGAGAGGCTGGCAAGGAGAGTATCTAATCGTTTGGGCGGAAAGTTCACGTAAAACAACCCTTATGGAATAACAGTTGGAATTCAAAGTAAAAGTAGGCAATAGCACCAGGGTCCGGGCAAAATTTCCCTCATGGCACACTGTATGGCGTGTAACGTTAAACCCCATTTCATTTCGAAGCATGGACGATCCTTGATAGTCATTTAATTATATTTTGTCCGCAGTTATCACATTGGTAGGAGGATCCACTTATATGGAAGGACGAGTGATGGTATGGCACAACGGCTCATTTGGAAGAGTTTGTCGTGATGGTTTTGGACAGGAAGAAGCTCATGTAGTGTGTCGTCATTTAGGATTTAACAAGTATGAATTTGCAATATCTTTCAATTCTATATTAAAGATAAGGATAATTTTACCACTACGTCTTTTAATTAAATTAACCCTATCCAATTCGTTAATTACACATATTTTGGACTTCGATCAGAATTGATATTTTTACATGTTGGTTTGTTATACCGGTCGAAAGTTAGTAGATAAAACTTATGTGAGATATAATTGATTGCTTGTTCAACAGTCGTCAGTCGACAAATAAAAACATTTCTACTCAATCGAATGTGTGTATTGTCTTTCTATTTAATCTTTCTTGATATTGACGTTTTGTAATCAACATTTTGTGTACATGTATAATCTTTCAATTTAGCAATGAAGGCGTTGATCCTGATATTAATGTTGATTTTGGTAAAGGGTCAGGTACCGTTCTGGTATCTAATATTAATTGTATAGGAAATGAGTCATCTTTATCCAACTGTAAACATCCAGAATTCAGATTCGGAGAATGCAGTGGCACAACTGATGCCTCGGTCGTTTGTAAATGTAAGTCTATAAAAACAGTTTCAAGTCATTCTCACATAACTTTTTAGTTATAAGATATATTAACAAACTGTCTGTATATCCGTCCTTTAATTTAAACTAAAGTTATTACAAGACTCGTAGTAAATTTAGATTGATCTCTACATAAACGTGAATTCAATGACCTTGTTCATAAAAATATTAAAGAATCGAAACAATTTGATAATAGCCACTTTATTTTAACATACATGAAGGGGGTTTAGTTTATCTTTGATATCTTTGATACTCTTTCAATATTTAGTAACGTGGCCTATGTTAAGTCCGGATTTCAGTCTTAAAGAATCTGTTTGGATAAGATGAAAAGACAGAAATCAAATAACGTACATGATACATTTTGCAGTAGTTAGACAACAGTGACACACCTGGGTTAAGTGTAGGGTATTCCTAGTTTGTGTCGAGTTCTGTATCCGTATACTAGACGATATTGCCTTTCAGCTTCTAACAAAGGGAAATTAGAAAGTTACTGTAGAAACGTTTTCAAAGAAATCATGCTCAAGTAAGAATTAATATTGAAATAACCCAGTTGCGTTTTCCTTAGCGCTCCGTCGACATTTTCAGTTAGATATGGACAATATTATGTCTGATGGTCAGTCGACCGATTATTTTAGTTGTTCCAGTGCGACTAGTAAATGGATCTGGGCCACATGAAGGAAGGGTGGAGGTGTTTGAAAGAAGACAATGGAAAACAGTTTGTGATGATAGTTGGGATGATAAAGATGCTTCGGTGGTTTGTAGACAACTAGGATATAGTGGGTAAATATACGACGTGGAATAATATATACGCTTTAGCGTACGCGACAATCTTAAAATAGTAACTGATGCTGTCTTTGAATTAAATTATTGCCAGATTTGGCTGTAATAAATGTTATATTATTTGTACGAATTATTATATATTAATTCAGTGTAGTTTTGTTTTCATTAAATAATTGTACGTATAATATATATTTTTAGGACAGGAGCAATAAGTAAAGGATACGCCTACTTTGGAGAGGGGCGAGGCAACATAGTGGGCAATGTGCGGTGTAAGGGAACTGAAGATTATTTTACTGACTGTGAATATTATACTAGATGGTGTAATCATAATAAAGACGCGTCTGTAATATGTAAAGGTAAGATTATTTTAAAGTATTGTGGAGATATGAATATAATTTATATTAATGATTCACGTTTCGGTGATCCATGTCCAAAGATATTGGGGGGGGCTAGTGGTTACATCTGGCTTGCGGCTGTGGCTTCGATCCTTGGTGTGAGTGTATGTTGCATGGAGATGGGAGCGCCTTCTAAACCTCGTGAGTTTCCTCCGGGCACTCCCAAAATGACCTAGTTTGTGTCGAGTGGACGTTAAACCTCATTTCTCTCTCTCCCCAAGGTATTGCTTCAGTTAACTTACATGTTAACTTATTCTCACAGTATCTAGAATAGCTGAGAAAACTCCTCATATAGGCAAGAAACTGAAGTAGTAATGTTGTATGTCACACTTGTATGTAAATATAGGTAACAAACTGTAGTAGTGATGTTGTAAGTAAATATTCTAAAATACTTGTACTAAATACCGTAAACCCTGCCTCCGATGCCATAAATTGAATGATCATGTGATTGGCTAATAAACATTTTAACGACTACTCAGAATTACATATTCAGGGCGGTTTGGGGGGGGGGGGTAAATTCTTACTATACTTCATAGGTATACTATTTGTTTCATGAGTCACATCCCCCAACCACGTTGAATGCCAAACTAAGTTACGATTATAATATACATAATCTGTATCATTGAATTCAGTCAAGACATTCACACAATGGATATCGACACCAAGTTTGAGCATTCTACACAAAGTTTTAACATTCTACCCCAATTAATAGCAGGGTAGTTATGTTCTAAATTCTTGACCAATCCGATCGTCAAGTCAAGACATTTACCTAATGAAACATCAACCTCGATTTATAGGAAATATTTTAAATTCCATATATTTTACCATCCAATCACATATCTCCACGTAGCCTAAGCAGTCAAGGTATTGCTGTAATGAAACTATAATCTGAGTTTCAGTTTCAACCAATCTAAATTGTTTATCTTTGCTTAGAGATATATTATGTAAGATTTAGATAAAGAGCTGCACGTTTTGGAATAAAAGTTCAAAAATAAATAATGAAAAATTAATATATTGAAAACATCATTTGTATTACTTAAAGGACAATATTAGTGCCAGTCATTATCACATATGTGATAGAACTGATTAAACACTTTCCAAATATAATATTAACACAGAGATCATCTCTACATAGAGGAGTAATAAAGGATTCATAAATCGGAATTGACGAACGCCAAAGGAAAACACAAGTTATTCCTCTACATGTATATAACTAACTGAAGTGACTAGTGATAACAGATACATGGGCGTATATCTGTTCACTAATAATTCCCTCGAAGACCTAAAGTTGCTGTGTGACACTGTGAGAGAATATCTTACAATTCATAAAAAGAATTGACTGCCACTATAAGAGAACACGAAAGAAAAACAGGAAAAAGTCCGAGCATTACCATGTTATTATAAGGTAGGGGAGACCGGGGCACATTGAATCATCATGGATATATCCTTTATAAATAATACATAGAGGATATTTGTCGTTTTAGAGTGAATAACATATTTTATTTCATCGAGAAGCAAGAAAACTTATATTTTAACGAATGCGTAGCATGAGTGAAAATGTTTTCTCGCTTAGAGATGAAATAAAATATGTTATTCACGACAAAACGACAAATGTTTATTTATTTTATGATTTTACAATCATTTTAGGTAAAACAACATGGACTACTTTGTCCGCCAGTGAAATAACACTTTTATTTCACTGATAAAACGCGGTATTCCACTACTGATGTAACATCAGGACGGACCGACTTCTCCCTATGACCTGACTCTTGTCTCTGGTCCCTGGTGTCCTGCTTCTCTATTCGTTCGTTCGTTCGTTGGGTTTAAGGTCGACTTCCACCTAAGGTGATATCGTAGACATGGTGTTTCCTAGGAAACTAGCCTGTACCAGCCACAAAAAGGGGGCTGGGTTGGCTTGTGGTAAGACATAGTTTCTTTGCGGGGCAGCAGCCATGATAGGTCTCATCACGGGATAGGCACCGGGTGGAAGAAAAGGAAGGATGGCAAGAAGACGCAATCTGGTCCGCTTTGCCATACGTGCTAGAATACTTGCGGCTATTAGGAAGTAGGGTGGGACTAGCGGCGTGACGATCCGCTGGTGTCGATCCTAGTTAGTCAGTAAATAGCTTTCTAAGGGCTGGGCGTAGTCTGGCCGTTGGTCCACACCAGAAACAGAAAACGACTCCGGGTTTCTAGGCGTCCCTTCACGTAGGGGCGTCCTACCAGCATTGTCCCTTAGGGTGATCACTTATGGATCCTGCCCGTTCGGGTCTTGGGGTAGTACCTCAAGTCTACACAGAGTAGAACACTCTTTTCGTACCTGCTTCTCTATCTCTTAACTAGGCTTTATATATACTATCCAGCAATGCCTGTCAAATCCTAAGGCACGCCATAGTTAATAGTATTAGAGATAAGAACAATGAAAACTAATTAAATATATTCACACCTTAGCCCTAAAACAACAAGGGTTAAGCTTACGACTTATATCAAATAGACACTTCGATGACACAAGTTTGTACGACCAATACATCTTACATAATACTATGTCAGATAAGCTCGCACCTGCAACAGGTTAAAGCTTGTCACTTAATATGTCCAAATGAGTTACAATTGAAATTACAATATAAAATATTAAAAATACAATATTACATTTTAGATCCCAAATGATATTGTATTACACTGATCATAAAATAATATACAACCCAACACTATACAGAAGTGAGATAACTTCTTAGACCCATTTCTGCATTAATAAGCCACATGCTGTCAATTATTTTCTTAGGCAGTGAATTTTTCAAAAAAGCGCTTAAAAGAGAACAATTCTCCATACATGTTAACTTCTTAGCCTAGGAAATTCTTGTACTAAAAATAAGTTCATATATGTCTAATCTATACAATCCAGATAAACCGATTTTTATACGCCCACATTTTCATGTGGACGTATATTGTCGTCGCCCCTGTTCGTCCGTCCGTCCGTCCGGACGTCCGTCCGTCCGTCCACAATTGTTTGTGAACAGTCTACAGGTCACAATTTTTATCCGATTTCAAAGAAACTTAAAATATAGGTTTATCACCCTAAGATCTCGGTTCCTTTCGATATTGGCATGTATCGGACCGTAACTTCATGGGTTATGGCCCCTGATTGTACGAAAAATCACGTTTTTTAGCTTGTGAACAGTGTAGAGGTCACAATTTTGAACCGATTTGGATGAAACTTGAAATGCATGTTTATTAACCAAAGATCTTGGTTCCTTTCGATATTTGCGCCAATCGGATCGTAACTTCCTGAATTATGGCCCCTGATTGTCCGAAAAATCGCCCTTTTTAGCTTGTGGTCCCTCTGGAGGTCAAAATTGTTATCCGATTTAAAAAAACGTTTGATTATATCACCGTTCCATGGTTATAAAGGTTGGATTCGAATTTCGTGAAAATCGGACCAAAATTGACGGACAAAATGGCCGCCGTTTGTACGCGAATAGTGTGAAAATATGTTATATCAAGGTTGTGGACCTTATAGAGGTCACAATTTTGAACCAATTTTGATGAAACTTGACATGCATGTTTATAACCCAAAGATCTTGGTTCCTTTTGATATTTGCGCCAATCGGATCGTAACTTCCTGAATTATGGCCCCTGATTGTCCAAAAAATCGCCCTTTTTAGTTTGTGGTCCCTCCGGAGGTCAAAATTGTTATCCGATTTAAAAAAAAACGTTTGATTATATCACCATATCATGGTTATGAAGGTTGAGTATGAATTTTGTGAAAATCGGACCAAAATTGACGGACAAAATGGCCGCCGTTTATACGCGAATAGTGTGAAAATATGTTATATAAAGGTTGTGGACCTTATAGAGGTCACAATTTTGAACCGATTTTGATGAAACTTGACATGTATGTTTATAACCCAAAGATCTTGGTTCCTTTCGATATTTGCACCCATTGGATCATAACTTCCTGAATTATGTCCCCGGATTGTCCGAAAAATCGCTTTTGTTCGCTTTTGGTCCCTCTGGAGGTCAAAATTATTATCCGATTTAAAAAAACGTTTGACTTTATCACCGTTACATGGTAATGAAGAGAGAGTTTGAATTACGTGAAAATCGGACTAGAATTGACGGACAAAATGGCCGCCGTTTGTACACGAGTAGTGTGAAAATATGTTAAATCAAGGTTGTGGACCCTATAGAGGTCACAATTTTGAATCGATTTTGATGAAACTTGACATGTATGTTTATAACCCAAAGATCTTGGTTCCTTTCGATATTTGCGCCCATCGGGTCATTACTTCCTGAATTATGTCCCCTGATTGTACGAAAAATCACCCTTTTTAGCTTGTTGTGCCTCTGGAGGTCACAATTATTATCTGATTAAAAAAAAAAACGTTTGATTATAAAAACCAAACAAATTCTAATGATTTTCTGATAATTCCTTAATATGCAACAACTCTTGTTGACTGCCCGGACGATTTGGCTGCTGTGTGGGCGTATGTTTCGTTGCCTGGCAACCTATTTTTGATCCATATAAGAGGGTATATTGATTTTTTTAAAATTTTGATCATGAAACTGTGATGGGGCAGACTGAATCACTGTCAGCGGGGTACTTTGAGCCATGGTTCAATGTTCCCCAGTGAATTCTTGTATGTGTAAGTAATTCTTGTATGTGTAATCTACAATCCATATAAACAAGGGATTAATCCATTTTGATTTTTTTAAAAATATCTTTGAAAATAAAAACAAAAGATTTAGAATATCGGTTAATCCAACTCTGTAGGCCTATCGTATAAAAGGAATTAAACTTGTTCGAAACTTGACTAGAGTCGCTCGTCAGCAAATCAGACTGTCTGAATATTGGGCCAACGTTTGTGTGAATCACTACAAAAGTTGAAGTGATCCCACCAAACTGCCAACTTATGTGCATTTTAAGGCGATTTGTAGGACCCTAGGGAACCCAGACTCCTGCTTGTTTCGATCGTTGCACCGATGTCAAATCTGTGGATATTTGTTTTTAACTATACACTGCTGATTGTTTGCAGATTCATTAGATCACTACGAAATAAGTGAGTAGGGTTAAGATCTAAATCCAGATCTATGTTAACATGGAATTTTTATCCATGTTCAATTTCCCAATTATTTGGTTAAACCTGTCCCGACTATTTGTAAGAGAGATACAATGAACTATTACGGTCAAGTGGATTTAAGTATATTTTTTTTTTTGGGGGGGGGGGTGAAAAAAAAATAAGTTAAATATTAATTTAATTGAATCTGATACACGATAGCAACTGTGATATGTCTTTAAACAATACAATAAAATAAAGAGATCTTCTAATAAAAACATTTGATATGAAATGAGGACAAACATGTATGTGAACAAAATGGTTCAGTGTGCCCCGGTCTCCCCTATAGAATGAATTAAAACAAGGGGCTGTACGGAGTATTTCTATGTTTCCCGTGTTCTCTTATCTTATGACACTTAATTACTTTATTGAATCGTCAGATATCCTCTTGCGGTCCCATATAACAACTTTTTGTCTTCGAGGGAATTATTAGTGAGCAGAAATTCGGCCGTTTATCTGTCATCACTCGTCACTTCAGTCATACACATAGAGAGATAACTCGTGTTTTCCTTTGGCGTTCGTCACTTCCGATTCATGAATCCTTTATTACTCCTCTATGGTAGCGATGATCTCTGTGGTAATATCATATTTGGAAAGTGTTTAATCCGTTCTTTCACATATGTGATAATGACTGGCACCGATATTGTCCTTTAATTCTGAGCAAGTGTGACTTAGTCTCGATTGTCCATTTGATGATTGAATTTTTAAATCTCATGTATGTTTAATTCCATGTAAATCTCGGCCATCCGATGATCTAGAGAGTTGATTATAGGCTTGCTATGTTAATTCATGTCTAAAAAATAATTTAATATAACATTTAAAACCAAAAGAAAGACCTGCCTGCAATAGACTGATTTAGCTATAATGCGTCTTGAACCTTAGTGGTAAACATACGTAAAGTTAGAACAGCGTGTTCCATAGACTCGACCAATCAGACTGAAGTCTGTACTTAGCTTCAGTAGAAAATGAGTATTGGTCAATAATAGAAAGTATCCACCAAGTTTCACACCTCAAATACAAATAGAATCGAAGTTGTCGAGCTCCAGTCTTGATAATACAAGTTGTGTATTACTCTGCTTACAATGAACAGTTTCACACCGCTTACTCAAATATAATCGAACTTATCGAGCTCTAAAGTTAAATTACCTATTGCTCTAATAAAGCTGAATAGAACATTCTGAAGATCGAACTTAGTCAACGCATTGAATCTATAGACCCAAGATTTATCATTCTCACTTAATTAGAATTAAAGTTATCGTCTCCAAAAGCATCATTTGATCATATTGCTTAGCCTAAGCAGAGTGTGATCGATCATCTTTGAACTACATCAAGACATTCACCTCATAAATATCATTACTAGGGAACACAAACCTGGCGCTACGACATAAACTTCACGGATCTTGTAAGCAATAAACACCAAATATGGAATCTCATGAATGGATTCAGTGGCCAGATCTATTGCTTAATAGATTTTCAAATCACTAATATATAACAATAGGAACCATTGTAGACGAGAAAGCTCCTACGGATTTTCTAACGTCGTTCCCCTTGTCAGTGGCACCGGACTGAGAGACTGGCAAGGAGAGTATCTGATCGTTTTGGCGGAAAGTGCACGTAAAACAACCCTAAAAAGTTGGAATTCAAAGTAGGAGTAGGCATTAGCACCAGTGTCCAGGCAAAATTTTCCTTTTGAAACATGAGTGATCCTTGGTAGCCATTTAATTATATCTTGTCTGCAGTTATCACATTGGTAGGAGGATCCACTTATATGGAAGGACGAGTGATGGTATGGCACAACGGCTCATTTGAAAGAGTTTGTCGTGATGGTTTTGGACAGGAAGAAGCTCATGTAGTGTGTCGTCATTTAGGATTTTACAAGTATGAATTTGCAATATCTTTCAATTCTATATTAAAGATAACGATAATTTTACCACTACGTCTTTTTAAATTAAATTCATCCAATTCAATTAGTTAATTACACATATTTTGGACTTTGATATTTTTATGTGTTGGTTTGTTGTATCGGTCGAAAGTTTGTAGATAAAACTAATGTGGGATATAATTGATTGCTTGTTCAACAGTCGACAGTCGACAAAAAAAAAAAAAAACATTTCTACTCAATCGAATGTGTGTATTATCTTTCTATTTAATCTTTCTTGATATTGATGTTAATATTATAATCAACATTTTGTGTATAATCTTTCAATTTAGCAATGAAGGCGTTGATCCTGATATTAATGTTGATTTTGGTAAAGGGTCAGGTACCGTTCTGGTATCTAACATTAATTGTATAGGAAATGAGTCATCTTTATCCAACTGCAAACATCCAGAATTCAGATTCGGAGAATGCAGTGGCACAACTGATGCCTCGGTCGTTTGTAAATGTAAGTCTATAAAAACAGTTTCAAGTCATTCTCACAGAACTTTTTAGTTATAAGATATATTAACAAACTGTCTGTATATCCGTCCTTTAATTTAAAGAAATAATCCCAGTTACATTTTGGGGCTTAAAATTGCTTAATTTTGTATGAAAGGCCTTTAATAACTTATAACTTAGCCCCTAGTAACTACCTCAAGCGTTGTGATAGGTTTTCAAAAAATTTCCAATTGTCGGTATTGCTCTGTGTTTGAAGACCGGCGTCTTGGTTGCATCCTAAAAAGTGCCTGGATAATACGCGTCTACATGCTGAGTGCCGAGTGCCGCAAGCTCTCTATTTATGAAGTGTACAATAGGTATCGCATGTAGTCGCATTTATCAAGTTCAACTATTTAAAAAGTCTAGTGTCCGGATATTTGATTGTGGTGCGATTTTGACGTTCACGTCCAAACGACTGAATATTTTGAACTGAACTTTTCAGACAAGGTAAATACACAATTCCTCTGTATTTTGGCGTTAAAATTTCATACGTATACGAACTTGTAATTTTCAGATTCTATGAAATTCGGGATACGCACTTTAAACTAAAGTTATTACGAGACTCGTAGTAAATTTAGATTGATTTCTACATACACGTGAATTCAATGACCTTGTTCATAAAAAAATTAAACAATCGAGACAATTTGATAATAGCCACTTCATTTTAACATACATCAAGGGGGTTTAGTTTATGATTTTTGATATCTTTGATATTCTTTCAATATTTGTAACGTGGCCTATGTTAAGTCCGGATTTCAATCTTAAAGAATCTGTTTGGATAAGATGAAAAGACAGAAATCAAATAACGTACATGATACATTTTGCAGTAGTTAGACAACAGTAACACACCTGGGCTAAGTGTAGGGTATTCCTAGTTTGTGTCGCGTGATGTATCCGTATACTAGACGATATTGACTTTCAGCCTTCTAACAAAGGGAAATTAGAAAGTTACCGTAGAAACGTTTTCAACGAAATCATGCTCGAGTAAGAATTCATATTGAAATAACCCAGTTGCGTTTTCCTTAGCGCTCCGTCTACATTTTGAGTTAGATTTGGACAATATTATGTTTGATGGTCAGTCGACCGATTATTTTAGTTGTTCCAGTGCAACTAGTAAATGGATCTGGGCCACATGAAGGAAGAGTGGAGGTGTTTGAAAGAAGACAATGGAAAACAGTTTGTCATAATGGTTGGGACGATAAAGATGCTTCGGTGGTTTGTAGACAACTAGGATATAGTGGGTAAATATACGACGTGAAATAATATATACGCTTTAGCGTGCGCAACAATCTTAAAATAGTAACTGATGCTGTCTTCGAATTAAATTATTGCCATATTTGGCTGTAATAGATGTTATTTAATTTTTAAGAATTATTGTATATTAATTCAGTGTAGTTTTGTTTTCATTGAATAATTGTACGTATAATATATATTTTAGGACTGGAGCAATAGGTAAAGGATACGCCTACTTTGGAGAGGGACGAGGCGACATAGTGGGCAATGTGTGGTGTAAGGGAACTGAAGATTATTTTACTGACTGTAAATATTATACTAGAAGGTGTAATCATAATAAAGACGCGTCTGTAATATGTAAAGGTAAGATTATTTTAAAGTATTGTGGAGATATGAATATAATTTATAATAATGATTCACGTTTCGGTGATACATGTCCCAAGGTAATGCTTCAGTTAACTTACACGTTGTGTATATACGAAACAGCTTCTTCTCACAGTGTCTATAATAGCTGAGAAAACTCTTCGTATAGGCAAGAAAGTGAATTAGTAATGTTGTATGTAAGTATAGGTCACCCTTGTATGTAAATGTAGGGGGTGGGCAGCTGGAAAAATTCGGCGCCTATTGCCTGTTGGGAAAACATCGGCTCCTTCAATGGGCGTCAAAGGACGCAATACGAGGCGAACTACCAACGTATCCATATTAGTATGGGCGCCTCATGAAGCTGAATCGGATTGGTTGGGCGCCCACGTCTTGATCATTGTGTAATATTTTGTATTTATCGAATTGTACTTTCGTATGGAGAGATGGGGTTTAACGTTCACTCGACCAATGCTATGTCATTTCAAGAATTCGGATAAAACCCACGAGGTTGGATATACGACCTCTACTCCTTGTCACGCGCAAGCCGGGGATCGACACCACGCCACTTGACTCAATGACAGACGTTATGCGTCGCCCTTATTGTTATTAAGCAGGAGGTGGATGGCCGAATGGTTAGCGCGTATCATAAGGTCTGCCACTGAGTCAACTGGTGTTGTTTCGATTCCCCGGTTGTTCCTCGCCTGTCCAACCTGGTGGGTTTTCTCTGGGTCCTCCGGTTTCCTCTTACTGCTTAATAGACCTCTACGGGCAAGCGAATTATTGAAAAAAAAGTTACTCCCCCCCCCCTCCCTCTCTCTCTCTCAAACCACACTCACATTTAGTTTAATTGATTATTTTACATTTAGTTTAATATACATTATATAGGTAATAAATCTGCCTATTGCAGGTCTTGCTTTAGGCCTTAAATGTGACATTTGCCAAAACATTATTAACTATCGATAGGGTTGGGTAAATAATAGCGTAATTGCAGTTATCCAATAATGACTTGTGATTTCTATGGCCATTTTGGACACTGAATACGAATCCGTCAGAATTTTTTTACCTAGGATGCCCTTTGACCCTGTAAAATTCATTTTCTTTCAAAATGACGGCCAAATTTCACGTTTTTGAACAAATATATCATAAACATACTGTCAAATACCTCTATCTTTGCTTAGTCAAGGTATTTCTGTAATGAAACTATAATCTGAGTTTCAGTCTCAACCAATCTAAATTGTTTATCTTTGCTTAGAGATATATTATGTAAGATTTAGATAAATATGTGGCATGGAGATAGGGGCGCCTTCTCAACCTCGTGGGTTTCCTCCGGGCACTCCGGTTTCCTCCCACTGCTGAAGACCCTACGCGCAAGCGAATTATTGAAATAAAATTGAAACCATATGTCAGTCCCAAAAGGACCTAGTTTGTGTCGAGTAGACTTTAAACCCCATTTCTTTCTTTCTATCATACTGAATTAATGTATACATATGAATGTATATACAAATATCTCTTATATTGCAGTGTGACCATATTGTGTAATATTTTGTATTTATCGAATTGTAAATGGGCATCTAAAAGTATCGATATATCGGCATAATGTTAACGATCTTTGCAGCGGCAACTTTGCGTTATTTTCTCTATATTTCTCAATCATGGCTGTCCACGGTAAGGCAGACACTGCGGCCCTATCCAGGGATCTTTCGCTTGTCCACTGAGATTACCTCTGTTACCAGGGGAAACTCACATGCGAAAGGCAACCCCAGATGATGATATAGCCGCCACCAAACGGAAAATGCTCTGGGATGTTCCTTGGTGGAAATATCATGTTGCTAAGTCGCTATACCAGTGTTCTGTCATCCGTTATGTACAAGAAAAAGCGACTAGTGAAGATTTCGATATGACGTCATGGGCCAATGATGACATGCTGATCATGGTCAATGCGATTTAAGCCAATTACGAACAGTTCTGTATGATAGGGGGTGGTGAGGTAACATTGACAACCCATCACTCCAGGCGCCAATACCTATCCTTTCGCTGTCGAGGCAACTTTGTGAAATACAGCGACTTTAATCTTTCACGAATGCAATAACTGATTTCCCACAAACGCCGCCCTTGCGTTGCAGGTTTTTACGTCCTGGTATGTATAGATGACAGAATATTTCACAATTATCATTTCACTTTCGTATGGAGAGATGGGGTTTAACGTTCACTCGACCAAAGCTAGGTCATTTCAATAATTCGGATAAAACCCACGAGGTTGGATATACGACCTCTACTCCTTGTCACGCG
Source organism: Patella caerulea (assembly GCA_036850965.1). NCBI lineage: Eukaryota > Metazoa > Mollusca > Gastropoda > Patellidae > Patella > Patella caerulea. The sequence goes on along the minus strand of JAZGQO010000015.1, from coordinate 29,341,326 downwards.
CAAGCCGGGAATCGACACCACACCACTTGACTCAATGACAGACGTTATGCGTCACCCTTATTGTTATTAAGCAGGAGGTGGATGGCCGAATGGTTAGCGCGTATCATAAGGTCTGCCACTGAGTCAACTGGCGTTGTTTCGATTCCCCGGTTGTTCTTCGCCTGTTCAACCTGGTGGGTTTTCTCTGGGTCCTCTGATTTCCTCCTCTTAAGACCTCTACGGGCAAGCGAATTATTGAAAAAAAAGTTACTCTCCCCCCCCTCCCTCTCTCTCTCTCTCAAATCACGCTCACATTTAGTTTAATTGATTATTTTACATTTAGTTTAATATACATTATATAGGTAATAAATCTGCCTATTGCAGGTCTTGCTTTAGGCCTTAAATGTGGCATTTGCCAAAACACTATTAACTATCGATAGGGTTGGGTAAATAATAGCGTAATTGCAGTTATCCAATAATGACTTGTGATTTCTATGGCCATTTTGGACACTGAACACGAATCCGTCAGAATTTTTGGCCTAGGATGACCTTTGACCCTGGAAAATTCATTTTCTTTCAAAATGACGGCCAAATTTCACGTTTCTGAACAAATATATCATAAACATACTGTCAAATACCTCTATAAATAGGTTTTAAAGGTAGTAAAGAACGAAAACCAACATTTCTATAATGAAACCATAATCTGAGTTTCATTCTCAACCAATCTAAATTGTTTATCTTTGCTTAATGATGCATTATGTAAGATTTAGATAAAGAGCTGACTGTTCTCGCTGTAATATATTCATAAATAGATAATGAAAATGAATACATTAAAAATGTCATTCAAATTACTAGTACTCAATGATGAGCAACTGTGACTTGGTCTCGATTGGATGTTTAATTCCATGTAAATCTCGACCATCGGATGGTCTAGAGAGTTGATTTTAGGCTCGCTATGTTAATTCATGTCAAAATAATAATTAATATAACAAAAGAAAGACCTGCCTGCAATAGACTGATTAAGCTATAATGCATCTTGAACCTTAGTGGAAAATATACGTCAAGTTAGAACAGTGTGTTCCATAGACTCGACCAATCAGACTGAAGTCTGTACTTAGCTTCAGTAGAAAATGAGTATTGGTCAGTAATAGAAAGTATCCACCAAGTTTCACACCTCAAACACAAATAGAATCGAAGTTGTCGAAATCCAAAGTCTTGATAATGCAAGTCGTGTATTACTCGGCTTACAATGAACAGTTTCACACTTCTTACTCAAATATAATCGAAGTTATCGACCTCTAAAGTTAAATTACCTATCGCTCTTATAAAGCTGAATAGAAAATTCTGAAGATCGAACTTAGTCAACGCATTGAATCTATAGACCCAAGATTTATCATTCTCAATTAATTAGAATTAAAGTTATCGTCTCCAAAAGCATCATTTAATCATATTGCTTAGCCTAAGCAGAGTGTGATCGATCATCTTTGAACTACATCAAGACATTCACCTCATAAATATCTAAACTAGGGAACACAAACCTGGCGTTATCACATAAACTTTACGGATCTTGTAAGCAATAAACACCAAATATGGAATCTCGTGAATGGATTCAGTAGCCAGGGGCCGGTTGCTCAAAGCTCTGTTATCTGTTAACCGGATCGATAACTTTAACAGAGAGAAAGACTGTTGCTGGAAGTCCCGTTAACTTTAATGTGTTGTTAACTTGGCGTTATATTTAACGGAGGTTTGGGGCTCCGTTATCTGTTTAAAGATGGCATTAGTTGGCTGTAGCAAAAAGTCATAGATTACCAATGTAGTTTTCTATAGAACACTCTAGAGGGTTGGGCGATGCGGGCCTATTCCATTTTCTATAGGATGAAATTCTATACTATTCTACAGAATTTTGGTGGACTACAGGAAATAATGGCCCCATAATTCTGTAGTGCAAATCCCATAATTTTTCCTACAGGTTTACACTAAAATTTCTAAAGGAAAAAATAAAGTATTCTATAGTTTTTTCTGTTGTAAATTCTACGGTCATATTTTTGTCTTTAATCTAGTTTTGTGAACAGACTGCACAGTTGTCTCGCTTTCTTCAGTTTCTTGTTAATAGTAACTTCTATGAAGTTGTTATACATGTACATTGAAATTAAAATTTTTAAATTCAGCCAATGAACAAACAGCCTTCTCTTGGATTAACTTTAATGAATCCGTTAGCTAACGGATAATGAAATTGACTTTCCAGCAACTGAAATTTAACGGACCGTTAACAAACGACACGTTACAAAAATAACGATCCGTTAGAGTTTAACGGATCGTTAAAATAACTTAGTTTTTAGCAACCGGGCCCTGATCTATTGCTTAATAGGTTGTCAAATCACTAATATACAACAATAGGAACCATTTTCCAACGTGGTTGCTCTAGTCAGTGGCACTGGAGGGAGCGACTGGCAAGTGCACGTAAAACAACCCTTGGAATAACAGTTGGAATTCAAAGTAGGAGTAGGCATTAGCACCAGTGTCCAGGCAAAATTTTCCTCATGGCACACTGTATGGCGTGGAACGTTAAACCCCATTTCATTTCGAAGCACGGACAATCCTTGATAGTCATTTAATTATATTTTGTCCGCAGTTATCACATTGGTAGGAGGATCAAATTCTATGGAAGGGCGAGTGATGGTATGGCACAACGGTTCATTTGGAAGAGTTTGTCGTGATGGTTTTGGACAGGAAGAAGCTCATGTAGTGTGTCGTCATTTAGGATTTAACAAGTATGAATTTGCAATATCCTTCAATTCTATATTAAAGATAACGATAATTTTACCACTACGTCTTTTAATTAAATTCCCCCTATTCAATTAGTTAATTACACATATTTTGATCAGAATTGATTTTTTTACGTGTTGGTTTGTTATACCGATCGAAAGTTTGAAGATAAAACTAATGTGGGATATAATTGATTTTGCTTGTTCAACAGTCGACAAATAAAAACATTTCTACTCAATCGAATGTGTGTATTATCTTTCTATTTAATCTTTCTTGATATTGATGTTAATATTATTATCAACATTTTGTGTATAATCTTTCAATTTAGCAATGAAGGCGTTGATCCTGATATTAATGTTGATTTTGGTAAAGGACCAGGTCCCATTTTGGTATCCAAAATTAATTGTAAAGGAAATGAGTCATCTTTATCCAACTGCAAACATCCAGAATTCAGATTCGGAGAATGCAGTGGCACAACTGATGCCTCGGTCGTTTGTAAATGTAAGTCTATAAAAACAGTTTCAAGTCATTCTCACAGAACTTTTTAGTTATAAGATATATTAACAAAGTCTCTGTATATCCGTCCTTTAATTTAAACTAAAGATATTACAAGACTCGTAGTAAAGTTAGATTGATCTCTACATACACATGGAGTCGATGATCTTGTTCATAAAAAAATTAAACAATCGAGACAATTTGATAATAGCCACCTCATTTTAACATACATGAAGGGGGTTTAGTTTATTATCTTTGATATCTTTGATACTCTTTCAATATTTAGTGGCCTATGTTAAGTCCGGATTTCAATCTTAAAGAATCTGTTTGGATAAGATGAAAAGACAGAAATCAAATAACTACGTACATGATACATTTTGCAGTAGTTAGACAGCAGTAACACACCTGGGCTAAGTGTAGGGTATTCCTAGTTAGTGTCGAGTGATGTATCCGTATACTAGACGATATTGTCTTTCAGCCTTCTAAAAAAAGCCAATGCGAAATTAGAAAGTTACCATAGAAACGTTTTCAAAGAAATCATGCTCAAGTAAGAATTAATATTGAAATAACCCGGTTGCGTTTTCCTTAGCGCCCCGTCTACATTTGAGTTAGATTTGGACAATATTATGTCTGATGGTCAGTCGACCGATTATTTTAGTTGTTCCAGTGCGACTAGTAAATGGATCTGGGCCACATGAAGGAAGGGTGGAGGTGTTTGATAGAAGACAATGGAAAACAGTTTGTGATGATAGTTGGGATGATAAAGATGCTTCGGTGGTTTGTAGACAACTAGGATATAGTGGGTAAATATACGACGTGGAATAATATATACGCTTTAGCGTACGCGACAATCTTAAAATAGTAACTGATTCTGTCTTTGAATTAAATTATTGCCATATTTGGCTGTAATAAATGTTATTTTATTTGTACGAATTATTATATATTAATTCAGTGTAGTTTTGTCTTCATTGAATAATTGTACGTATAATATATATTTTAGGACAGGAGCAATAAGTAAAGGATACGCCTACTTTGGAGAGGGACGAGGCAACATAGTGAGGGATGTGCAGTGTAAGGGAACTGAAGATTATTTTACTGACTGTAAATATCATTATACTAGAAGGTGTAATCATAATAAAGACGCGTCTGTAATATGTAAAGGTAAGATTATTTTAAAGTATTGTGGAGATATGAATATAATTTATAATAATGATTCACGTTTCGGTGATACATGTCCCATGGTAATGCTTCATTTAACTTACACGTTGTGTATATACGAAACAGCTTCTTCTCACAGTGTCTATAATAGCTGAGAAAACTCTTCATATAGGCAAGAAAGTGAATTAGTAATGTTGTATGTAAGTATAGGTCACCCTTGTATGTAAATGTAGGGGGGTGGGCAGCTGGAAAAATTCGGCGCTTATTGCCTGTTGGGAAAACATCGGCTCCTTCAATGGGCGTCAAAGGACGCAATACGAGGCGAACTACCAACGTCTCCATATTAGTATGGGCGCCTCATAAAGCCGAATCGGATTGGTTGGGCGCCCACGTCTTGATCATTGTGTAATATTTTGTATTTATCGAGTTGTAAATGGGCATCTAAAAGTATCGATTTATCGGCATAATGTTAACGATCTTTGCAGCGGCAACTTTGCGTTATTTTCTCTATATTTCTCAATCATGGCTGTCCACGGTAAGGCAGACACTGCGGCCCTATCCAGGGATCTTTCGCTTGTCCACTACAGTCCTATCCAGGGATCTTTCGCTTGTCCACTGAGATTACCCCTGTTACCAGGGGAAACTCACATGCGAAAGGCAACCCCAGATGATGATATAGCCGCCACCAAACGGAAAATGCTCTGGGATGTTCCTTGGTGGAAATATGTTAGTACCAGTACAAGAAAAAGCTACTAGTGAAGATTTCGATATGACGTCATGGCCAATGATGACATGCTGATCATGGTCAATGCGATTTAAGCCAATTACGAACAGTTTTGTATGATAGGGGGTGGTGAGGTAACATTGACAACCCATCTCAAAAACGCCGCCCTTGCGTTGCAGGTTTTTACGTCCTGGTATGTATAGATGACAGAATATTTCACAATTATCATTTCACTTTCGTATGGAAAGATGGGGTTTAACGTTCACTCGACCAAAGCTAGGTCATTTCAATAATTCGGATAAAACCCACGAGGTTTGATATACGACCTCTACTCCTTGTCACGCGCAAGCCGGGAATCGACACCACGCCACTTGACTCAATGACAGACGTTATGCGTCATCCTTATTGTTATTAAGAAGGTGGTGGATGGCCGAATGGTTAGCGCGTATCATAAGGTCTGCCACTGAGTCAAATGGCGTGGTTTCGATTCCCCGGTTGTTCCTCGCCTGTCCAACCTGGTGGGTTTTCTCTGGGTCCTCCGGTTTCCTCTTACTGCTTAATAGACCTCTACGCGCAAGCGAATTATTGAAAAAAAAAGTTACTCTCCCTCGCCCTCTCTCTCTCTCTCAAACCACGCTCACATTTAGTTTAATTGATTATTTTACATTTAGTTTAATATACATTATATAGGTAATAAATCTGCCTATTGCAGGTCTTGCTTTAGGCCTTAAATGTGACATTTGCCAAAACACTATTAACTATCGATAGGGTTGGGTAAATAATAGCGTAATTGCAGTTATCCAATAATGACTTGTGATTTCTATGGCCATTTTGGACACTGAATACGAATCCGTCAGAATTTTTGAGCTAGGATTACCTTTGACCCTGTAAAATTCATTTTCTTTCAAAATGACGGCCAAATTTCACGTTTTTGAACAAATATATCATAAACATACTGTCAAATACCTCTATAAATAGGTTTTAGAGGTAGTAAAGAACGAAAAACAACATTTCTATAATGAAACTATAATCTGAGTTTCAGTTTCAACCAATCTACTGTTTGAGTTTTGGTAAATAATAAACGGATTTCTTCGATTATGAACAAACTAGTTAACTTTGGTTATTATAAACTTACCTGTGTGTTTAAAATGAACTCCCGTTAAATAAAATCCATTGCACCACTAAATGTCCCATCGTGTAAAAACAGTTCTCTCTTGAAAAATTGAAATCCCACAAACTTTCGGTAAAGAAAAATATCAATATGGCAGCTGGTTACGTCACACCTCGGGAGATATCACTTTGTATTAGGGGTGACAGCATAGGAAATGTGGCATTTTTACGTCAATTCTTTGATTTAAGTTAAGCACGTCTCGACTCGGCATTGAGTTTGAGCGTTCGCACACATAACAACCTGTATTTTTTAAAATTTGTTACCGACTTAATTATTTGATTAGCGGCTCGGATGGGATAATTTTCTTTTTAACACGCATGAGGAACAAAAATAACTACATTCTTTTCACGGGCCTTAGATATTACCCATCTTTATAATATGGTATGGATAATATTATTATTTAACATATATGAAGGCCATTTACAATTAATGTTCCGCTTCTTACAGGGTGTTACGGACTTATCGGCATTGTATACGCCATCCAATGCCATTAGGCACTTTGAACGCTGCCGCAACACGCTTAAAAATGTCACTGAAGCGGTTATTATCTGATCGCAAGAATGAGATCAAATTAATAATACACTCAGAGTCCTCAGCCACTTCGGAGATGTGCTTCATGATCCGTGTTAATCTATTTATTACATAAAGAAGATAGGATATTAAAATCTATATTTTATACAAGACTTGTGCGGTGTAAGGGAACTGAAGATTATTTTACTGACTGTGAATATTATACTAGATGGTGTAATCATAATGAAGACGCGTCTGTAATATGTAAAGGTAAGATTATTTTAAAGTATTGTGGAGATATGAATATAATTTATATTAATGATTCACGTTTCGGTGATCCATGTCCAAAGATATTGGGGGGGGGGGGCTAGTGGTTACATCTGGCTTGCGGCTGTGGCTTCGATCCTTGGTGTGAGTGTATGTTGCATGGAGATGGGAGCGCCTTCTAAACCTCGTGAGTTTCCTCCGGGCACTCCCAAAATGACCTAGTTTGTGTCGAGTGGACGTTAAACCTCATTTCTCTCTCTCCCCAAGGTATTGCTTCAGTTAACTTACATGTTAACTTATTCTCACAGTATCTAGAATAGCTGAGAAAACTCCTCATATAGGCAAGAAACTGAAGTAGTAATGTTGTATGTCACACTTGTATGTAAATATAGGTAACAAACTGTAGTAGTGATGTTGTAAGTAAATATTCTAAAATACTTGTACTAAATACCGTAAACCCTGCCTCCGATGCCATAAATTGAATGATCATGTGATTGGCTAATAAACATTTTAACGACTACTCAGAATTACATATTCAGGGCGGTTTGGGGTGGGTGGGTAAATTCTTACTATACTTCATAGGTATACTATTTGTTTCATGAGTCACATCCCCCAACCACGTTGAATGCCAAACTAAGTTACGATTATAATATACATAATCTGTATCTTTGAATTCAGTCAAGACATTCACACAATGGATATCGACACCAAGTTTGAGCATTCTACACAAAGTTTTAACATTCTACCCCAATTAATAGCAGGGTAGTTATGTTCTAAATTCTTGACCAATCCGATCGTCAAGTCAAGACATTTACCTAATGAAACATCAACCTCGATTTATAGGAAATATTTTAAATTCCATATATTTTACCATCCAATCACATATCTCCACGTAGCCTAAGCAGTCAAGGTATTGCTGTAATGAAACTATAATCTGAGCTTCAATCTCAACCAATCTAAATTGTTTATCTTTGCTTAGAGATGTATTATGTAAGATTTAGATAAAGAGCTGGACGTTTTGGAATAAAAGTTCAAAAATAAATAATGAAAAATTAATATATTGAAAACATCATTTGTATTACTTAAAGGACAATATTAGTGCCAGTCATTATCACATATGTGATAGAACTGATTAAACACTTTCCAAATATAATATTAACACAGAGATCATCGCTACATAGAGGAGTAATAAAGGATTCATAAATCGGAATTGACGAACGCCAAAGGAAAACACGAGTTATTCCTCTACATGTATATAACTAACTGAAGTGACTAGTGATAACAGATACATGGGCGTATATCTGTTCACTAATAATTCCCTCGAAGACCTAAAGTTGCTGTGTGACACTGTGAGAGAATATCTTACAATTCATAAAAAGAATTGACTGCCACTATAAGAGAACACGAAAGAAAAACAGGAAAAAGTCCGTGCATTACCATGTTATTATAAGGTAGGGGAGACCGGGGCACATTGAATCATCATGGATATATCCTTTATAAATAATACATAGAGGATATTTGTCGTTTTAGAGTGAATAACATATTTTATTTCATCGAGAAGCAAGAAAACTTATATTTTCACGAATGCGTAGCATGAGTGAAAATGTTTTCTCGCTTAGAGATGAAATAAAATATGTTATTCACGACAAAACGACAAATGTTTATTTATTTTATGATTTTACAATCATTTTAGGTAAAACAACATGGACTACTTTGTCCGCCAGTGAAATAACACTTTTATTTCACTGATAAAACGCGGTATTCCACTACTGATGTAACATCAGGACGGACCGACTTCTCCCTAGGACCTGACTCTTGTCTCTGGTCCCTGGTGTCCTGCTTCTCTATTCGTTCGTTCGTTCGTTGGGTTTAACGTCCACTTCCACCTAAGGTGATATCGTAGACATGGTGTTTCCTAGGAAACTAGCCTGTACCAGCCACAAAAAGGGGGCTGGGTTGGCTTGTGGTAAGACATAGTTTCTTTGCGGGGCAGCAGCCATGATAGGTCTCATCACGGGATAGGCACCGGGTGGAAGAAAAGGAAGGATGGCAAGAAGACGCAATCTGGTCCGCTTTGCCATACGTGCTAGAATACTTGCGGCTATTAGGAAGTAGGGTGGGACTAGCGGCGTGACGATCCGCTGGTGTCGATCCTAGTTAGTCAGTAAATAGCTTTCTAAGGGCTGGGCGTAGTCTGGCCGTTGGTCCACACCAGAAACAGAAAACGACTCCGGGTTTCTAGGCGTCCCTTCACGTAGGGGCGTCCTACCAACATTGTCCCTTAGGGTGATCACTTATGGATCCTGCCCGTTCGGGTCTTGGGGTAGTACCTCAAGTCTACACAGAGTAGAACACTCTTTTCGTACCTGCTTCTCTATCTCTTAACTAGGCTTTATATATACTATCCAGCAATGCCTGTCAAATCCTAAGGCACGCCATAGTTAATAGTATTAGAGATAAGAACAATGAAAACTAATTAAATATATTCACACCTTAGCCCTAAAACAACAAGGGTTAAGCTTACGACTTATATCAAATAGACACTTCGATGACACAAGTTTGTACGACCAATACATCTTACATAATACTATGTCAGATAAGCTCGCACCTGCAACAGGTTAAAGCTTGTCACTTAATATGTCCAAATGAGTTACAATTGAAATTACAATATAAAATATTAAAAATACAATATTACATTTTAGATCCCAAATGATATTGTATTACACTGATCATAAAATAATATACAACCCAACACTATACAGAAGTGAGATAACTTCTTAGACCCATTTCTACATTAATAAGCCACATGCTGTCAATTATTTTCTTAGGCAGTGAATTTTTCAAAAAAGCGCTTAAAAGAGAACAATTCTCCATACATGTTAACTTCTTAGCCTAGGAAATTCTTGTACTAAAAATAAGTTCATATATGTCTAATCTATACAATCCAGATAAACCGATTTTTATACGCCCACATTTTCATGTGGACGTATATTGTCGTCGCCCCTGTTCGTCCGTCCGTCCGTCCACAATTGTTTGTGAACAGTCTACAGGTCACAATTTTTATCCGATTTCAATGAAACTTAAAATATAGGTTTATCACCCTAAGATCTCGGTTCCTTTCGATATTGGCATGTATCGGACCGTAACTTCATGGGTTATGGCCCCTGATTGTACGAAAAATCACGTTTTTTAGCTTGTGAACAGTGTAGAGGTCACAATTTTGAACCGATTTGGATGAAACTTGAAATGCATGTTTATAAACCAAAGATCTTGGTTCCTTTCGATATTTGCGCCAATCGGATCGTAACTTCCTGAATTATGGCCCCTGATTGTCCGAAAAATCGCCCTTTTTAGCTTGTGGTCCCTCTGGAGGTCAAAATTGTTATCCGATTTAAAAAAACGTTTGATTATATCACCGTTCCATGGTTATGAAGGTTGGATTCGAATTTCGTGAAAATCGGACCAAAATTGACGGACAAAATGGCCGCCGTTTGTACGCGAATAGTGTGAAAATATGTTATATCAAGGTTGTGGACCTTATAGAGGTCACAATTTTGAACCAATTTTGATGAAACTTGACATGCATGTTTATAACCCAAAGATCTTGGTTCCTTTCGATATTTGCGCCAATCGGATCGTAACTTCCTGAATTATGGCCCCTGACTGTCCAAAAAATCGCCCTTTTTAGTTTGTGGTCCCTCTGGAGGTCAAAATTGTTATCCGATTTAAAAAAAACGTTTGATTATATCACCATATCATGGTTATGAAGGTTGAGTATGAATTTTGTGAAAATCGGACCAAAATTGACGGACAAAATGGCCGCCGTTTATACGCGAATAGTGTGAAAATATGTTATATAAAGGTTGTGGACCTTATAGAGGTCACAATTTTGAACCGATTTTGATGAAACTTGACATGTATGTTTATAACCCAAAGATCTTGGTTCCTTTCGATATTTGCACCCATTGGATCATAACTTCCTGAATTATGTCCCCGGATTGTCCGAAAAATCGCTTTTGTTCGCTTTTGGTCCCTCTGGAGGTCAAAATTATTATCCGATTTAAAAAAACGTTTGACTTTATCACCGTTACATGGTAATGAAGAGAGAGTTTGAATTACGTGAAAATCGGACTAGAATTGACGGACAAAATGGCCGCCGTTTGTACACGAGTAGTGTGAAAATATGTTATATCAAGGTTGTGGACCCTATAGAGGTCACAATTTTGAATCGATTTTGATGAAACTTGACATGTATGTTTATAACCCAAAGATCTTGGTTCCTTTCGATATTTGCGCCCATCGGGTCATTACTTCCTGAATTATGTCCCCTGATTGTACGAAAAATCACCCTTTTTAGCTTGTTGTGCCGCTGGAGGTCACAATTATTATCTGATTTAAAAAAGAAAAAAACGTTTGATTATAAAAACCAAACAAATTCTAATGATTTTCTGATAATTCCTTAATATGCAACAACTCTTGTTGACTGCCCGGACGATTTGGCTGCTGTGTGGGCGTATGTTTCGTTGCCTGGCAACCTATTTTTGATCCATATAAGAGGGTATATTGATTTTTTTTAAAATTTTGATCATGAAACTGTGATGGGGCAGACTGAATCACTGTCAGCGGGGTACTTTGAGCCATGGTTCAATGTTCCCCAGTGAATTATAGACTTACATATCATTTAATAATTTGTTTAGCCTAAGTAATTCTTGTATGTGTAATCTACAATCCATATAAACAAGGGATTAATCCATTTTGATTTTTTTAAAAAATATCTTTGAAAATAAAAACAAAAGATTTAGAATATCGGTTAATCCAACTCTGTAGGCCTATCGTATAAAAGGAATTAAACTTGTTCGAAACTTGACTAGAGTCGCTCGTCAGCAAATCAGACTGTCTGAATATTGGGCCAACGTTTGTGTGAATCACTACAAAAGTTGAAGTGATCCCACCAAACTGCCAACTTATGTGCATTTTAAGGCGATTTGTAGGACCCCAGGGAATCCAGACTCCTGCTTGTTTCGATCGTTGCACCGATGTCAAATCTGTGGATATTTGTTTTTAACTATACACTGCTGATTGTTTGCAGATTCATTAGATCACTACGAAATAAGTGAGTAGGGTTAAGATCTAAATCCAGATCTATGTTAACATGGAATTTTTATCCATGTTCAATTTCCCAATTATTTGGTTAAACCTGTCCCGACTATTTGTAAGAGAGATACAATGAACTATTACGGTCAAGTGGATTTAAGTATATTTTTTTTTTTTTTGGGGGGGGGGGGGTGAAAAAAAAATAAGTTAAATATTAATTTAATTGAATCTGATACACGATAGCAACTGTGATATGTCTTTAAACAATACAATAAAATAAAGAGATCTTCTAATAAAAACATTTGATATGAAATGGGGACAAACATGTATGTGAACAAAATGGTTCAGTGTGCCCCGGTCTCCCCTATAGAATGAATTAAAACAAATATGTCTTTAAACAATACAATAAAATAAAGAGATCTTCTAATAAAAACATTTGATATGAAATGAGGACAAACATGTATGTGAACAAAATGGTTCAGTGTGCCCCGGTCTCCCCTATAGAATGAATTAAAACAAGGGGCTGTACGGAGTATTTCTATGTTTCCCGTGTTCTCTTATCTTATGACACTTAATTACTTTATTGAATCGTCAGATATCCTCTTGCGGTCCCATTTAACAACTTTTTGTCTTCGAGGGAATTATTAGTGAGCAGAAATTCGGCCGTTTATCTGTCATCACTCGTCACTTCAGTCATACACATAGAGAGATAACTCGTGTTTTCCTTTGGCGTTCGTCACTTCCGATTCATGAATCCTTAATTACTCCTCTATGGTAGCGATGATCTCTGTGGTAATATCATATTTGGAAAGTGTTTAATCCGTTCTTTCACATATGTGATAATGACTGGCACCGATATTGTCCTTTAATTCTGAGCAAGTGTGACTTAGTCTCGATTGTCCATTTGATGATTGAATTTTTAAATCTCATGTATGTTTAATTCCATGTAAATCTCGGCCATCCGATGATCTAGAGAGTTGATTATAGGCTTGCTATGTTAATTCATGTCTAAAAAATAATTTAATATAACATTTAAAACCAAAAGAAAGACCTGCCTGCAATAGACTGATTTAGCTATAATGCGTCTTGAACCTTAGTGGTAAACATACGTCAAGTTAGAACAGCGTGTTCCATAGACTCGACCAATCAGACTGAAGTCTGTACTTAGCTTCAGTAGAAAATGAGTGGTCAATAATAGAAAGTATCCACCAAGTTTCACACCTCAAACACAAATAGAATCGAAGTTGTCGAGCTCCAGTCTTGATAATACAAGTTGTGTATTACTCTGCTTACAATGAACAGTTTCACACCGCGCTTACTCAAATATAATCGAACTTATCGAGCTCTAAAGTTAAATTACCTATTGCTCTAATAAAGCTGAATAGAACATTCTGAAGATCGAACTTAGTCAACGCATTGAATCTATAGACCCAAGATTTATCATTCTCACTTAATTAGAATTAAAGTTATCGTCTCCAAAAGCATCATTTGATCATATTGCTTAGCCTAAGCAGAGTGTGATCGATCATCTTTGAACTACATCAAGACATTCACCTCATAAATATCTATACTAGGGAACACAAACCTGGCGCTACGACATAAACTTCACGGATCTTGTAAGCAATAAACACCAAATATGGAATCTCATGAATGGATTCAGTGGCCAGATCTATTGCTTAATAGATTTTCAAATCACTAATATATAACAATAGGAACCATTGTAGACGAGAAAGCTCCTACGGATTTTCTAACGTCGTTCCCCTTGTCAGTGGCACCGGACTGAGAGACTGGCAAGGAGAGTATCTGATCGTTTTGGCGGAAAGTGCACGTAAAACAACCCTAAAAAGTTGGAATTCAAAGTAGGAGTAGGCATTAGCACCAGTGTCCAGGCAAAATTTTCCTTTTGAAACATGAGTGATCCTTGGTAGCCATTTAATTATATCTTGTCTGCAGTTATCACATTGGTAGGAGGATCCACTTATATGGAAGGACGAGTGATGGTATGGCACAACGGCTCATTTGAAAGAGTTTGTCGTGATGGTTTTGGACAGGAAGAAGCTCATGTAGTGTGTCGTCATTTAGGATTTTACAAGTATGAATTTGCAATATCTTTCAATTCTATATTAAAGATAACGATAATTTTACCACTACGTCTTTTTAAATTAAATTCATCCAATTCAATTAGTTAATTACACATATTTTGGACTTTGATATTTTTATGTGTTGGTTTGTTGTATCGGTCGAAAGTTTGTAGATAAAACTAATGTGGGATATAATTGATTGCTTGTTCAACAGTCGACAGTCGACAAAAAAAAATCAACATTTCTACTCAATCGAATGTGTGTATTATCTTTCTATTTAATCTTTCTTGATATTGATGTTAATATTATAATCAACATTTTGTGTATAATCTTTCAATTTAGCAATGAAGGCGTTGATCCTGATATTAATGTTGATTTTGGTAAAGGGTCAGGTACCGTTCTGGTATCTAACATTAATTGTATAGGAAATGAGTCATCTTTATCCAACTGCAAACATCCAGAATTCAGATTCGGAGAATGCAGTGGCACAACTGATGCCTCGGTCGTTTGTAAATGTAAGTCTATAAAAACAGTTTCAAGTCATTCTCACAGAACTTTTTAGTTATAAGATATATTAACAAACTGTCTGTATATCCGTCCTTTAATTTGTACTAAAGATATTACAAGACTCGTAGTAAAGTTAGATTGATCTCTGCATACACATGAATTCAATGACCTTGTTCATAAAAAAATTAAACAATCGAGACAATTTGATAATAGCCACCTCATTTTAACATACATAAAGGGGGTTTAGTTTATGATTTTTGATATCTTTGATATTCTTTCAATATTTGTAACGTGGCCTATGTTAAGTCCGGATTTCAATCTTAAAGAATCTGTTTGGATAAGATGAAAAGACAGAAATCAAATAACGTACATGATACATTTTGCAGTAGTTAGACAACAGTAACACACCTGGGCTAAGTGTAGGGTATTCCTAGTTTGTGTCGAGTTATGTATCCGTATACTAGACGATATTGCCTTTCAGCTTCTAACAAAGAGAAATTAGAAAGTTACTGTCGAAACGTTTTCAAAGAAATCATGCTCAAGTAAGAATTAATATTGAAATAGCCCGGTTGCGTTTTCCTTAGCGCCCCGTCTACATTTGAGTTAGATTTGGACAATATTATGTCTGATGGTCAGTCGACCGATTATTTTAGTTGTTCCAGTGCAATTAGTAAATGGATCTGGGCCACATGAAGGAAGAGTGGAGGTGTTTGAAAGAAGACAATGGAAAACAGTTTGTCATAATGGTTGGGACGATAAAGATGCTTCGGTGGTTTGTAGACAACTAGGATATAGTGGGTAAATATACGACCTGAATAGCGTGCGCAACAATCTTAAAATAGTAACTGATGCTGTCTTCGAATTAAATTATTGCCATATTTGGCTGTAATAGATGTTATATTATTTGTACGAATTAATATATATTAATTCAGTGTAGTTTTGTTTTCATTGAATAATTGTACGTATAATATATATTTTAGGACAGGAGCAATAAGTAAAGGATACGCCTACTTTGGAGAGGGACGAGGCAACATGCTGGACAATGTGCGGTGTAATGGAACTGAAGATTATTTTACTGACTGTAAATATGATGATTATAATAGTTGGTGTTATCATAATCGAGACGCGTCTGTAATATGTAAAGGTAAGATTATTTTAAAGTATTGTGGAGATATGAATATAATTTATAATAATGATTCACGTTTCGGTGATACATGTCCCAAGATATTGGGGGAGGGGGGGACCTAGTGGTCTAGAGTGCCGCGCTTCGACCTCTAGCTGGCCGGTTACATCTGGCTTGCGGCTGTGGCTTCGATCCTTGGTGTGAGTGTATGTTGCATGGAGATAGGAGCGCCTTCTAAACCTCGTGGGTTTCCTCCGGGCACTCTGGTATCCTCCCACTGCTAAAGACCCCTAGGCGCAAGCGAATTATTGAAATAAAATTGAAACCATGTTAGTCCCAAAATGACCTAGTTTGTGTCGAGTGGACCTTAAACCTCATTTCTCTCTCTCTCTCCCCCAAAGTATTGCTTCAGTTAACTTAAACGTTGTGTACGAAAGATCTTCTTCTCACAGTGTCTAGAATAGCTGAGAAAACTCCTCATATAGGCAAGAAACTGAAGTAGTAATGTTGTATGTCACACTTGTATGTAAATATAGGTAACAAACTGTAGTTGTAATGTTGTAAGTAAATATTCTAAAATACTTGTACTAAATACCGTAAAGCCTGCCTCCGATGTCATAAATTGAATGATCACGTGATTGGCTAATAAACATTTTAACGACTACTCAGAATTACATATTCAGGGCGGGTTTTTTTTTGGGGGGGGGGGGTAAATTCTTACTATACTTCATAGGTATACTATTTGTTTCATGAGTCACATCCCCCAACCACGTGAATGCCAAACTAAGTTACGATTATAATATACATACTCTGTATCATTGAATTCAGTCAAGACATTCACACAATGGATATCTACACCAAGTTTGAGTATTCTACACAAAGTTTTAACATTCTACCCCAATTAATAGCAGGGTAGTTATGTTCTAAATTCTTGACCAATCCGATGGTCAATTAAGGACATTTACCTAATGAAACATCAACCTCGATTTATAGGAAAGATTTTAAATTCCATATATTTTACCATCCAATCACATACCTCCACTTAGCCCAAGCAGTCAAGGTATTGCTGTAATGAAACTATAATCTGAGTTTCAGTTTCAACCAATCTAAATTGTTTATCTTTGCTTAGAGATATACTATGTAAGATTTAGATAAAGAGCTGACTGTTCTCGCTGTAATATATTCATAAATAGATAATGAAAATGAATACATTAAAAATGTCATTCAAATTACTAGTACTCAATGATGAGCAACTGTGACTTAGTCTCGATTGGATGTTTAATTCCATGTAAATCCCGGCCATCGGATAGTCTAGAGAGTTGATTATAGGCTCGCTATGTTAATTCATGTCAAAATAATAATTGATATAACAAAAGAAAGACCTGCCTGCAATAGACTGATTAAGCTATAATGCATCTTGAACCTTAGTGGTATACATACGTCAAGTTAGAACAGTGTGTTCCATAGACTCGACCAATCAGACCGAAGTCTGTACTTATAGCTTCTGTAGAAAATGAGTATTGGTCAATAATAGAAAGTATCCACCAAGTTTCACACCTCAAACACAAATAGAATCGAAGTTGTCGAGCTGCAAAATCTTGATAATGCAAGTCGTGTATTACTCTGCTTACAATGAACAGTTTCACACCTCTTACTCAAATATAATCGAAGTTATCGAGCTCTAAAGTTAAATTACCTATTGCTCTTATAAAGCTGAACAGAATGAACATTCTGAAGATCGAACTTAGTCAACGCATTGATGAAATGAATCTATAGACCCGAGATTTATCATTCTCACTTAATTAGAATTAAAGTTATCATCTCCCAAAACATCAATCAATCATATTGCTTAGCCTAAGCAGAGTGTGATCGATCATCTTTGAACTACACCAAGACATTCACCTCATAAATATCTAAACTAGGGAACACAAACCTGGCGTTATCACATAAACTTTACGGATCTTGTAAGCAATAAACACCAAATATGGAATCTCGTGAATGGATTCATTAGCCAGGGGCCGGTTGCTCAAAGCTCTGTTATCTGTTAACAGAGAGAAAGACTGTTGCTGGAAGTCCCGTTAACTTTAATGTGTTGTTAACTTGGCGTTATATTTAACGGAGGTTTGGGGCTCCGTTATCTGTTTAAAGATGGCATTAGTTGGCTGTAGCAAAAAGTCATAGGTTACCAATGTAGTTTTCTATAGAACACTCTAGAGGGTTGGGCGATGCGGGCCTATTCCATTTTCTATAGGATGAAATTCTATACTATTCTACAGAATTTTGGTGGACTACAGGAAATAATGGCCCCATAATTCTGTAGTGCAAATCCCATAATTTTTCCTACAGGTTTACACTAAAATTTCTAAAGGAAAAAATAAAGTATTCTATAGTTTTTTCTGTTGTAAATTCTACGGTCATATTTTTGTCTTTAATCTAGTTTTGTGAACAGACTGCACAGTTGTCTCGCTTTCTTCAGTTTCTTGTTAATACTAACTTCTATGAAGTTGTTATACATGTACATTGAAATTAAACTTTTTAAATTCAGCCAATGAACAAACAGCCTTCTCTTGGATTAACTTTAATGAATCCGTTAGCTAACGGATAATGAAATTGACTTTCCAGCAACTGAAATTTAACGGACCGTTAACAAACGACACGTTACAAAAATAACGATCCGTTAGAGTTTAACGTATCGTTAAAATAACTTAGTTTTTAGCAACCGGGCCCTGATCTATTGCTTAATAGGTTGTCAAATCACTAATATACAACAATAGGAACCATTTTCCGACGTGGTTGCTCTAGTCAGTGGCACTGGAGGGAGCGACTGGCAAGTGCACGTAAAACAACCCTTGGAATAACAGTTGGAATTCAAAGTAGGAGTAGGCATTAACATCAGTGTCCAGGCAAAATTTTCCTCATGGCACACTGTATGGCGTGGAACGTTAAACCCCATTTCATTTCGAAGCACGGGCGATCCTTGATAGTCATTTAATTATATTTTGTCCGCAGTTATCACATTGGTAGGAGGATCAAATCCTATGGAAGGGCGAGTGATGGTATGGCACAACGGTTCATTTGGAAGAGTTTGTCGTGATGATTTTGGACAGGAAGAAGCTCATGTAGTGTGTCGTCATTTAGGATTTAACAAGTATGAATTTGCAATATCTTTCAATTCTATATTAAAGATAAGGATAATTTTACCACTACGTCTTTTAATTAAATTCACCCTATTCAATTAGTTAATTACACATATTTTGATCAGAATTGATTTTTTTACGTGTTGGTTTGTTATACCGATCGAAAGTTTGAAGATAAAACTAATGTGGGATATAATTGATTTTGCTTGTTCAACAGTCGACAAATAAAAACATTTCTACTCAATCGAATGTGTGTATTATCTTTCTATTTAATCTTTCTTGATATTGATGTTAATATTATTATCAACATTTTGTGTATAATCTTTCAATTTAGCAATGAAGGCGTTGATCCTGATATTAATGTTGATTTTGGTAAAGGATCAGGTCCCATTTTGGTATCCAAAATTAATTGTAAAGGAAATGAGTCATCTTTATCCAACTGCAAACATCCAGAATTCAGATTCGGAGAATGCAGTGGCACAACTGACGCCTCGGTCGTTTGTAAATGTAAGTCTATAAAAACAGTTTCAAGTCATTCTCACAGAACTTTTTAGTTATAAGATATATTAACAAACTGTCTGTATATCCGTCCTTTAATTTGTACTAAAGATATTACAAGACTCGTAGTAAAGTTAGATTGATCTCTACATACACATGAATTCGATGACCTTGTTCATAAAAAAATTAAACAATCGAGACAATTTGATAATAGCCACTTCATTTTAACATACATGAAGGGGGTTTAGTTTATTATTTTTGATATCTTTCATACTCTTTCAATATTTAGTAACGTGGCCTATGTTAAGTCCGGATTTCAATCTTAAAGAATCTGTTTGGATAAGATGAAAAGACAGAAATCAAATAACTACGTACATGATACATTTTGCAGTAGTTAGACAGCAGTAACACGTCTGTGTTAAGTGTAGGGTATTGTGGAGTATAGCTCTCTGATAATTACGATAAAAGGGAGATAACAACCTTTTGTTATATGACGTAATTCCGTGGGTGAGATTGTGTAAACCCCGGAGTTGGGTTCGCCATGTAGATGAATGTAAATATGAGAATAAACGTGGTTCTGATAAATGAAGATTTAGATGAGTATTTTATGGAGCTAAACACCCCCAGAACTGGTCAATGTCTTGGCCCGTGGCGTCGCACGAAGAAGAGACGCCACATATGGTGGAGTATGCCTAACCCGTTGTAATTTGTAATTGTGAAGTGTGTTGCTGTGATGATTTTTGTTAGTTTAGTCCTGATTTGCCTGTTTTCATTGAAGTTTCCAACCGTCGTCATGAATTCTTCCGTTCGATTGGAAAGTTTTTCCGGCCAACCGTCAGAGGACCCGTTTACTTGGCTCTCACGATTTCAAGCATGGGCACAGTTACAGAGATTGAGAGATGAACAAATTGGTCCAGCATTTATGCTCAACTGTCAAGGCGCCGCATTGCAGTGGTTCCAGCGTTTGCCTGTGGGCGTACAACAAAATCCTACAAGACTTTATCATCATTTTAATGAACATTTTTCTAATCAGCCAACATGGTTATTAGAGCAAGATTTATGGAAACGTCAAATGCATTCGTTCGAGAATATTGAACATTATATCAGTGATATTGAAAGTAAGTGTGTCAGGCTTAATAAGACTGATCAAGAGAAACTGTCAATTTTTATTAGGGGACTCACCCCAAACATTCGCCAAACTGTAATTCAGCATTGTCCCCAAACATTCCAAGATGCCGTACAATTGGCCCGAGTTGTAAATCAGTCGCTGTTAGTAACAAGTGATGAGGTAAGTGGTTCAGTACTCACCGCCCTCAACAGTCTTCAAGAACAAGTAGCCAAGTTATCGGTTAGTAATTCTGTTACGTCAGCCCGTGTCGAAGAAATTGGCGGTCCTCAGGTTAAATGTCAACTATGTAATAAATATGGACACATTGCTCGCCATTGTTATCAGTTTAAAATCCAAGTCAGTGGTAGTTATGGAAATCGTAATAATAGTCAACAGTTTCACCGAAGTGAACCGAATCACGTACAGTGGGGGGCACCGAATCGTGTACCACATGTAAACCAGGATCAAGTACCACGCGCATCACTGAATCGAGTCCCACGTGTACGACCTAATCATGACCGAGAACCAATTGTCTGTTACAAGTGTGGTGGGCCTAATCACTTCGCTAGAAATTGTTTCGTCCGGACGGAAAACTGACGAATTCCAATAAAGTTTCTCCGTTTGTTGGAAAACTGTCTAAAGGAGAAGAATTAAAACTAGACACATTGAACTGTGAACTGCTGGGTAATTATATTCGTGTGAAAATAAATAATTGCGGGACACTTGCTTTATTAGACAGTGGTGCGGATTTTTGTGTCTTGGACTTTGAATTTGTTTTATCGCATTCTGCCAGATTGTTACCGCTTAAAGAGAAGAAATTTATTACAACTGCGAATAATGAACGGAATTACGGAATAACCGAGAAAGAGTGTTTAGCGTTGGTGTTTGCCGTTACTCGCTTAGATAGCTACCTCCGATATAACAAATTTACTGCTGTTGTAGATCACTCCGCGCTCAAATGGCTATTTCAGATGAAAGAACCAGTAGGAAAATTTGCTCGATGGATAGCTATTCTCTCATCATTTTCATTTGATATAGTCTATAGGAAAGGTTCAATTCACTCGAACGCTGATGGTCTGAGTCATCGCGCATATGATATATCAGATGGACACGAAGAATCTATTTTAGATGAGCTACCTTCCTATGATGTTATTCCAGATCAACCTACACTGCCAGCAACTATTAATCCTACAACGAAGTCTATAAAATTAGCTAAAATTGACTCGCTTCAATCTGAGGTCTCAGAAATTTCTCGTGATATATTTAATGGTTCGTGGAATAAAGATAGCTTAGTTAAATCGCAAAGAAACGATGTGTGGTACAAGGACGTTTATTCCTATCACCATGATAATGTATTACCTGATAATTATAAACAATCAAAAGCCGCTTTAAATTTGTATGCTGATTACTTCATTACTGATGATGTTTTATATCACGTATCTGTTGGAAAAGGAAAGGGACATCGCGAAGAACGTTTATCAGTACAAGTTGCGGTACCAAAAACCTTTATTAACACTGTTTTAGAACATTGTCATGATGCTTCATTGTTTGGTGGTCATTTTGGGATCCATCGTACCATTAGTAAAGTGCGCCAACGCTTCTTTTGGCCGAAAATGTACTCTGATATTATTGATTGGGTAAAATCATGCACAATTTGTTGTCAAAGAAAGGCACCTGCTCACCTCACAAAAACGAAAATCACACCAATGCCCGTTGCTAGCGAACCATTCCAAAGGCTTAGTACAGACATTTTGGGACCATTGCCGAAATGTAAGGAATCAGGAAATCAATACATCATTGTTTTTATAGACTATCTAACTAAGTTTGTAGAATTGGTCCCAGTTTCAGATATAAAAGCATCTACTGTTGCCAATGCCTTTATAAACAATATTATTTGCCGCCATGGTGTTCCCCAATTTCTACATTCAGATCGAGGTACTAACTATTTGAGTGCTTTATTCAGAGAAACTTGTAAAATTCTCAACATACGTAAAACTCAAACTACTAGCTACCACCCGCAATGTAACGGACAGAGTGAGCGCATGATGTCAACCATTACTGCTTCACTTTCAAAATTCTTAGATGAAGTTCATAATGACTGGGACAAATATGTGTCTTTTATTCAATTCTCATATAACACATCTCCTTGTTTGGAAAGTACAGAGTATTCCCCTTTCCTATTAGTACATGGTCGTTACCCAAGAACTCTGTTGGAGGTCAATTTACCAAATATTGACATCCCTAAGAATGCTGCGTCGTATGTTATCGAATTACTTGAGGCTGTCGAACTATCCAGAAAGTATGCCATACAAAACTTAGAAGATCGCAAAGAAGCCATGGAAACAAAGTCGAAACTCAGGGCTCATACGCCTTGTTTTAATGTTGGCGACACCGTTTTCTTGTATCGTCCAGTTTTAGTGTCAGGCCAAACCAAGAAATTGTTACGCCCTTGGACTGGTCCTTATTACATTGTTGAAAAATTATCTGATCTGCATGTTAAAATACGTAGAAAAAGTGATGGAAAATTGGTGACAGCGAAGATAAATATCAATAGACTAAAACATGGTTACTTAAGGCAGTTTGAACCAGATGATCCAACCCCACCCACAGATGAAGAATCAATCGAACCAGCTATATTAAATAGTGATGAAATTGCTGACAATATTCCAAATTCAGAAAGTTCACGGGACACTGATAATTGCGATCAGGAACATGTGCGCCACGATGTCGATGCTAATAATAGTGTTACTTTAAAACCCCAGAATAGTGCGTGCGGACGAAATTCTGATCAAGTGTTTTACGCAAATCCGTCCAATTCTAATCAAATAAGTCATAAACATGATGAGTCTAGTGAAAAACAAATGAATAACTCTAAAACGAGACTTGATGCTGAAAGTAAAAGTCAACGTAAACAGACCGTGCGACCGAAACGCGATATTAAACCGTCTGTGCGTTCGAAAAGTCAGCCAGATGAATTTATTGTTGAACGTATTTTAAAAAAGAAGTATTATGGTAATAGTTGGCACTATCGTGTTAAGTGGATTGGTTATCCACATACAGACAATTCATGGGTTAAATTCTGTGACCTGAACTCTGTATGCCAAAAGTTAGTAAAGGACACCCATGTTACAATACCTACTGACCATAGAAGTCAGCGAAAACAATAGATTAGCTTGAACATGTTCTTGAAAAAAAAAATGTTATTGAGTATTTGAATATTTCACTGTTAGTAGCTTTTCTGCGTGGTTATTATGTGATTTCCGGACTAGGAAAAGTTCAAATTTATTTCGTTTATCTGCTAAACTTTCGTTATATACTTTTATTTACTTTGCTTACCATGCATATTTTGTCACATGGATTAAATCTTAGTTACAGTCATCTATCCAGTTTTATTGTATTAAGTGTAAAGAGTACAATGTTTCGATGTCATATTCAAACATTTTATAAGAATTGATTATGGGACTTCAGTAAGCAAAATACACCTTCAATCCCTATTTAGTCCGTATTAAGCGACAACGCACGCTAATTTAGGTTCATTATTGTGTATATTGAGTAAGGATATGTATGTTTATTCGCAGCTTTGAGCTTTTACATATTACTTCCTTAATCTCATGTTATATTTGCATATTGCGATGTATGTTACTTGAAGTAATATGTTATAGTTGATATTTACATGTACGTTATTTGAAATTATGTCCATCATTCTGTATTTATGTTCGAGTGGGTCTCACATTTGAAGGGGCCGAGGTGATGTGGAGTATAGCTCTCTGATAATTACGATTAAAGGGAGATAACAACCTTTTGTTATATGACGTAATTCCGTGGGTGAGATTGTGTAAACCCCGGAGTTGGGTTCGCCATGTAGATGAATGTAAATATGAGAATAAACGTGGTTCTGATAAATGAAGATTTAGATGAGTATTTTATGGAGCTAAACACCCCCAGAACTGGTCAATGTCTTGGCCCGTGGCGTCGCACGAAGAAGAGACGCCACAGTATTCCTAGTTAGTGTCGAGTGATGTATCCGTATACTAGATGATATTGACTTTCAGCCTTCTAAAAAAGCCAAAGGGAAATTAGAAAGTTACCGGAGAAATGTTTTCAAAGAAATCATGCTCAAATAAGAATTAATATTGAAATAACCTATTTGCGTTTTCCTTAGCGCCCATTCGACATTTTGAGTTAGATTTGGACAGTATTAAGTCTGATGGTCAGTCGACCGATTATTTTAGTTGTTCCAGTGCGACTAGTAAATGGATCTGGGTCACATGAAGGAAGAGTGGAGGTGTTTGAAAGAAGACAATGGAAAACAGTTTGTGATGATGGTTGGGATGATAAAGATGCTTCGGTGGTTTGTAGACATCTAGGATATAGTGGGTAAATATACGACCTGGAATAATATATACGCTTTAGCGTACGCGACAATCTTAAAATAGTAACTGATGCTGTCTTTGAATTAAATTATTGCCATATATGGCTGTAATAGATGTTATATTATTTGTACGAATTATTATATATTAATTCAGTGTAGTTTTGTCTTCATTGAATAATTGTACGTATACTATATATTTTAGGACAGGAGCAATAAGTAAAAGATACGCCTACTTTGGAGAGGGACGAGGCAACATAGTGAGGGGTGTGCAGTGTAAGGGAACTGAAGATTATTTTACTGACTGTAAATATGATTATACTAGAAGGTGTAATCATAATAAAGACGCGTCTGTAATATGTAAAGGTAAGATTATTTTAAAGTATTGTGGAGATATGAATATAATTTATAACTAGACCTGCATGCAGGAATGACGGGTTTCACTTTTGCCATGTTACCTTTGAACTTGAACTTGTGTCACTTTTGGTGCTACGTTACCCTTGAACATATGTCCTTTCCGGTACCAATGAAACCAATATACAGGTTTCCACATAAGCATTGCACACATCAAATAAAATGGAAACAGAATCAAACAAATCCAGCAATTTTATTTTATACATTTGTTACATGTAATTGATCCTGACAAAATAACAGTACTTCCGGTGATAATGTAAATGTTCCCTTAGTCTTATGAAATCAGAAATGGCATAAGGCATCATATGGTGAAAATTTTATGTAAATCGAATAATAATTTCCACTTTTATAGACCAAAAACCTTGAAAAGTGACGTGTAGAAAATCGTCTATTTCTCGGCAACCGTACAAGTTAGAAACCATTTTTTGGTATTTATATGACCGTATGGGTTTAATCTATTTGTTGATTGGAATCAAATATCATAATTGTATAAACATTACAAATCAGACTCATTTGAATAAAATATCGGTTTTGAAGGCTTAAAATACAGTTTTTGCCAAAATGACGCTACTTCCGGTGATAATGAAAACGTTAAATTAGTTTTATAACATCGTCTATGACATTAGGCTTCAAAGGGTGAAAATTTTATGAAAATCAAATAATAATTGACACTTTTATGGGCCAAAAACCTTCAAAAGTGACTTTCAGAAAATCGCCTATATCTCGACAACCGAACAAGTTAGAAACAATTTTATGATATCTATTTGACCGTATGAGTTTTGTTAATATGTGAATTTAAACCAAAAGTTAATTTTATTATTACATGTGACATAATTCTTGGTTGAAAAAAAGATCGATTTTAAAAGTTAAAAATTGAGTTTTTGACTAAATGACGTCACTTCCGGTGTCAATTTTAAATAGTAATCAACATGATATGACGCACACTTGCTTTTTGAATCAAATGATGTCACTTTTGTGAATATCCATTAATAATTGACTATTTTACAGGCAACATTACGAAAACAGTGACTTATGCAAAACTGCCCATTTCTCGGCAACTGCTTATATTAGAAACTAATTTTAACATACATTCTCTTCGTATGGATTATAGTGACAGGTTTATAAAAGTTAAGTAAAAAAATTTTAAAATCTGAAAAGCCTGAATGGGTTGTAAATAGGTCAATTTTACGCCTTTTTTCACCCCTTAATCCAATTTGCTAGATAACACTTTTGGTAATAAAAGAAATAACAATTGGGACAACGAAGCATATGAACTTTGTTTTATACAAATCGAACAATAAAAAATTAATCTAGGACTGAAAAACTGAATAAGCTAATGGCGGCCAAGGAAAATTACTGAGACAAATTTTTTTAACATTTTTGCGCTAGTCAGATGACTCTTTAATTCTGTGCACAACACGACTAAATAATATTTATAAATAAAAACGTTAAATCGAATAATAATTGCCACTTTTAAAGACCAAAAAACTTGAAAAGTGACTTGTAGAAAATCGGCTATTTCTCGGCAACCGTACAAGTTAGAAACCATTTTGTGGTATCTGTATGATCGTATGGGTTCATTCTATTTGTTGATTGGCATCAAATACCATAATTTGAAAAAGATTTCAAAACAGACTCATTTGAATAAAATATCTGTTTTGGAGGCTAAAAATACAGTTTTTGCCAAAATGACGTTACTTCCGGTGATAATGAAAATCTTAAATTACTTGTATGAAATCCCAAATGGCATTAGGTATAACATGGTGTGACGTTTATGAAAATCGAATAATAATTGACCCTTTTATGGCCCCGAAACCTTCAAAAGTGACCTGTAGAAAACCGTCTATTTCTCGGCAACCGAACAAGTTAGAAACCATTTTATGATATCTATATGACCATATGAGTTTTGTTTATATGTGAATTTAAACCAAAAGTTAAAATTATTAATACATATTAAGTTATTCTTGGTTGAATAAAACATTGATTTAAAAAAGTGTAAAATGCATTTTTTGACCAAATGATGTCACTTCCGGTGTCAATTTTAAATTGTAATCAACTTGATATGACGCTACGTGCTTTTTGAATCAAATGATGTCACTTTTATAAAAATCCAATAATAATTGACTATTTTACAGGCAAAATAACGAAAACAGTGACTTATGCAGAACTGCCCATTTCTTGGCAACTGCTTATATTACAAACGAATTTTAACATACATTTTCTTCGTATGGATTATAGCTACAAGTTTATAAAAGTTACGAAGAAATATTTTAAAATCTGAAAAGCCTGAATAGGTTGTAAATAGGCCAATTTTACACCATTTTTAGCCTCTTAATCGAATTTGCTCGAAAATGAAATCGAAATTAAAAAAACTGCTTCCTACATTTTTTGCGCCTTGAAAGGGCACACTCTTTGAGTCATATAATTTTTCAAAAAAATAATATTTGTTTATGAAGATCGTAAATAACTGTCAAAATTGTAGTTTTTGGTAAAATTATGCCACTTCCGGTGCCGACAGATAACACTTTCGGTAATAAAAAAAACGACAATTGATACAACGAAGCATATGAACTTTGTTTTATACAAATCGAACAATAAAAAATTAATCTAGGACTGAAAAACTGAATTAGCCAATGGCGGCCAAGGTAAATTACTGAGACAAAATTTTTTAACATTTTTGCACTAGTCAGATGACCCTTTAATTCTGTGCACAATACGACTAAAAAATATTCATAAATAAAAAAGTTTTTTGTAAAATTTTAAATTTTCGAAATTTGGCGCCTAATATCTTCGAAGATTTGCCGAAAATCAAAAATCGAAAGTAGCGTAGCTATGTGCCCTGTCTCAGGCTATGCCAAAATGTATCGAAAGTTAAAATCCAATGATTATTGTTAAAATTACTGCAATATTTTTAAAAACGATAACTTCGGTGATTTCGGACATTTCGCATTGTCGCAGAACGTTCAAAATAGCTTTATCCTCTAAGTCACACCCACTTTCCCAGTAAAACCGAAGAAATCGTAACGATGCGACACGTAGTTGCTGAGATCTATTCAAATTGGAATCTGAATAATAATAATAATAATAACTAGACCTGCATGCAGGAATGACGGGTTTCACTGGTGCCAAGTTACTCTTAATCATGTCACTTCCGGTGCCAAGTTACCCTTGAACATATGTCACTTCCGGTACCAGCGAAACCACTAAACAGGTTTCCAAATTAACATTGCACACAAATAAAATGGACGTAGAATCAACCAATCAATCCAGCAATATCAAGTCATTTTATACATTTGTTACTTGTAAATGATCTTGACAAAATTAAATTACTTCCTGTGTTAATGAAAATGTTCAATTAGTCTTATGAAATCAGAAATGGCATACGATATCATATAGTGAAAATTTTATGTAAATCGAATAATAATTGCCACTTTTAAAGACCAAAAAACTTGAAAAGTGACTTGTAGAAAATCGGCTATTTCTCTGCAACCGTACAAGTTAGAAACCATTTTGTGGTATCTGTATGATCGTATGGGTTCATTCTATTTGTTGATTGGCATCAAATACCATAATTTGAAAAAGATTTCAAAACAGACTCATTTGAATAAAATATCTGTTTTGGAGGCTAAAAATACAGTTTTTGCCAAAATGACGTTACTTCCGGTGATAATGAAAATGTTAAATTACTTGTATGAAATCCCAAATGGCAATAGGTATAACATGGTGTTACGTTTATGAAAATCGAATAATAATTGACCCTTTTATGGCCCCGAAACCTTCAAAAGTGACCTGTAGAAAACCGTCTATTTCTCGGCAACCGAACAAGTTAGAAACCATTTTATGATATCTATATGACCATATGAGTTTTGTTTATATGTGAATTTAAACCAAAAGTTAAAATTATTAATACATATTAAGTTATTCTTGATTGAATAAAACATTGATTGAAAAAGTTTAAAATGCAGTTTTTGATCAAATGATGTCACTTCCGGTGTCAATTTTAAATTGTAATCAACTTGATATGACGCTACATGTTTTTTGAATCAAATGATGTCACTTTTATAAAAATCCAATAATAATTGACTATTTTACAGGCAAAATAACGAAAACAGTGACTTGTACAGAACTGCCCATTTCTTGGTAAGTGCTTATATTACAAACAAATTTTAACATACATTTTCTTCGTATGGATTATAGCTACAAGTTTATAAAAGTTACGAAGAAATATTTTAAAATCTGAAAAGCCTGAATAGGTTGTAAATAGGTAAATTTTACACCATTTTTAGCCTCTTAATCGAATTTGCTCGAAAGTGAAATCGAAATTAAAAAAACTGCTTCCTACATTTTTTGCGCCTTGAAAGGGCACACTCTTTGAGTCAAATAATTTTTCCAAAAAATAATATTTGTTTTCGAAGTAGGAAAATAACTGTCAAAATTGTAGTTTTTGGTAAAATTATGCCACTTCCGGTGCCGACAGATAACACTTTTGGTAATAAAAAAAATGACAATTGATACAACGAAGCATATGAATTTTGTTTTATACAAATCGGACAATAAAAAATTAATCTAGGACTGAAAAACTGAATTAGCCAATGGCGGCCAAGGAAAATTACTGAGACAATTTTTTTTAACATTTTTGCACTAGTCAGATGACTCTTTAATTCTGTGCACAATACGACTAAAAAATATTCATAAATAAAAAAAAATTTTGTAAAATTTTAAATTTTCGAAATTTGGCGCCTAATTTCTTCGAAGATTTGCCGAAAATCAAAAATCGAAAGTAGCGTAGCTATGTGCCCTGTCTCAGGCTATGCCAAAATGTATCGAAAGTTAAAATCCAATGATTATTGTTAAAATTACTGCAATATTTTCAAAAACGATAACTTCGGTGATTTCGGACATTTCGCATTGTCGCAGAACGTTCAAAATAGCTTTATCCTCTAAGTCACACCCACTTTCCCAGTAAAACCGAAGAGATCGTAACGATGCGACACGTAGTTGCTGAGATCTATTCAAATTGGAATCTGAATAATAACTAGACCTGCAAGCAGCACTGAACCGGCTTTCAGGAATCATACAGGAAGTTTATTATACCATAGCCGATCCATTGAGCTACCAAACTATACTTTAGTTGTTTTGCTTCAGTGACACCCTCTATCATATCTAAAAGTAATATTTGCTGGCTAAAAGACCGGTCAAAATTGTAAATTATGGCAAAAGTATGTCACTTCCGGTGCCGAAAGAAATTTTTATAGATGAAAAATAAGTCGAAAATTCGCAACATACAAAATACAAACTTTTTTTATAAATATCGGACAATAAATAATTAACCTATAACCCATAAACTGAAATTAAGAAGGTAAAAAACTGAAAAGTGACCCTCGGAAAATTGGTTATTATTCGACAAGGAAACATGCTAGAAGATTTTTCTTGATATCAATATGATGGTATTGATTCAGTCTTACTGCCCATTAGAGTCAGACGTTATAAAGTTAAACGAATAATAAATATAAATCCCTTCAAAAAAATGTTTGTTTTAAAGGCTAAAAATACGTTTTTTGCAAAAATTACATCACTTCCGGTGATATTGAAAATTTTAACTTGGTTCATAGAAGTCATAAATAGCATAAGGCATGAAATGGTAAATAAATTGTAAAAATCGAATAATAATTGACAGTTTTACAGAC
The DNA here is from genome assembly GCA_036850965.1 of Patella caerulea. Lineage (NCBI taxonomy): Eukaryota > Metazoa > Mollusca > Gastropoda > Patellidae > Patella > Patella caerulea. The sequence goes on along the minus strand of JAZGQO010000015.1, from coordinate 29,310,238 downwards.
CAAAAACCTTGAAAAGTGACTTATAGAAGATCGCCTATTTCTCTGTAACCGTACAAGTTAGAAACCATTTTGTGGTATCTGTATGGTCGTATGGCTTCATTTTATTCGTTGATGGGAATCAAATATCATAATTTTAAAAATATTATAAGGCAGACTCATTTGAATAAAATATTTATTTTTTAGGTTAAAAATACAGTTTTTGCCCAAATGACGTCATTTCCGGTCACAGTGAAAATGTAAAATTGGCTTGACCTAGTCCAAATTGGCATTAGGCATCAAATGGAAAAAAAATATTGCAAATCGAATAATAATTAACTCTTTTATAGGCAAAATAACGTGAAAAGTGATGCATGCAAAATTGCATATTTCTCGGCAACTGCTCATATTACAAACTAATTTTCGCATACATTCTCTTCGTCTGGATTATTGCTACGAGTTTATGAAAATTACAAATAAATATTTCAAAATATGAAGACGCTGAATGAATTGTAAATAACTGAATTTTACACTTTATTTTACATTTTATTCGAAATTGCCCGAAAATGAAGTTGAAATTAAAAAATATGAGCTAAGGTTTTTGTGCACCTTTGCAGGGTGCATCCTTTTAGTCATATCAGTTTTGAAAAAAAATAATATTTGCTTTCAAAAAGTGGTACCGAACTGTCAAAATTGTAGTTTTTGTTAATATTACGTCACTTCCGTTGCCGACAGAAAAATTTCACCGTAACAAAAAGAATTACAATTGGGACCATGGTGCATATGAACTTTGTTTTATACAAATCGAACAATAAATAATTTTTCTGGGTACGAAAAACTAAATTAGCCGATGGTGGCTAACGCAAATTACCGAGACAATTTTTTTTCTCATTTCTGCTCAAGTACGATGATATTTTAACCCTGTGTAAAATATCATCAAAAAATATTCATAAATAAAAAAGGTTTTCGTAAAAAAATTAATTTTTTTCGAAATATCGGACATTTTTTCGACTACTTCCGGTTTTACGATCGTTGTTGTGATAGCTTTACGAAGTCCTTTGGATACTTAACTGTACGTACCAGAAGTGTCAGAAACATCCATTGAGTAGTTTTGGAAAAAAAGATAAATTAAAGAGCGTTTCAAAAAATTTAACGATTTTTCAATTTTTTTCAAAGTTTGAGGCCATTTTTCGACCACTTATATTATTTCAATGCTTTTCATTTTGGATTCCCTATATAGACAACTGACAGGACTTTGAGTAAGAAACGTTTAAGAAAAATCGTAGGCGTCGTTTTCGAGAAAAGGGCGTCTCAGAATGTTAAAAAATTGGAAAATACTAGATTTTTGGCATACAATAATTTATTTCCTTACCATCGAAATCGTATTATTTAGATACCATATGATGGTCCATTAATAGGGCTATCCAGCGACACTTTAGTTCTTTTGGTCCGCTATTACCTAAGGGAGAAATCAAGTTTTTCGCAAGTGCGACAATGTTTTTACTCTTTTTTTTCATTTTTTGAATACTTCCGGTATGGTTATTATTGCCGGAATAGTTCTAATAGCCGGTTTGGGCACTAAAATAGCCACAGGGCTCTGTAATGATATATTACATTATCTGATCAGATAAAATGCCCCTGAGAAATCCTATGTTCAAAAGTGCCAAAAATGCAAAAAATTTAAAATATAGAAAAATAAATTTTAATAATTACATACATATTATACATCGTTAGAATCGTAATTAGGTCAGCTATCTGAATATACAACCTTTTTTTAAAAATCTCTTAAAATAAAAAAATAGTAGAGCATTTTCCAAAATTTCACGATTTTTCGACTTTTTTCGATTTTCAGTCCCTTTTTTATCCTATTCCAGACATTTCAAAGTCCTATTGGATGGCTTCATGTCAAATACCTCCCAAAGGACTCTCGATAGAAAAAATTTAAAAAATATTGCAGGTTAAGTTTTCGAGATACAGGCGTCCAAAAACGCTCCAAATCAGAAAATACTTGATTTTCAGCGTGCCATATTTTGCTGTCTGTTCATAGTATCCGTATGAATGGGGTATCATATGATAGTCCAACAATCGTGCCATCAAACGGTACCTTCATTCGTTTAATCCATTGATATCGGACAGAGAAATAGCGTTTTCCCCCAAAATATCCATTTTTTGCATTTTTTTCAAAATATTGAACATTATTTCGACCACTTCCGGTTTGAAGATCCGTGTCGAAATTGCTTTATCAGTTGGTATTGGACTATAACTTCATGTTCCAGAAGTTTCATAAACGTCAATTCTACCATAAAACGAAACCCGAGCTCGCAAAATGGGAAGAAAATTCGAAAAAAAATCGGAAAATAAAGGGCGATAACTCTGAATGAAACTTATATTACTGGAATCGGATGGACTTCAGGTATCCAAAAATGTAGGTCAAATTTGAAAATTTTGAAAAATAACAAAAATTGTCTCGTAAACAACATGTTTTCAATTTTCGAACGATAAAAGTCATAGACGAATGTTCGAAATTGAAAAATGTGAGATAGCCATTGTCTCAGAAAAGATTCAGGGATTCCAAAAATGTAATTTGTTTGAAAATGGATAAAGAATTGACGAAACTATGGCCGATTTTCAATTTTTAGAGAAAGTACAAAGTTCGGTCACTTCCGGTATGCGCAGAAATTTCAAAAATATTTTATCAAGTAGCCACCACATGGTTTCCCGATAGAAAAGCTAATTCCAGATCGATATCTGTTTTCGATCATGGAGATCTAGGCCCTCGCGGTAAATAATAATAATAATAATAACTAGACCTGCAAGCAGCACTGAACCGGCTTTCAGGAATCATACAGGAAGTTTATTATACCATAGCCGATCCATTGAGCTACCAAAGTATACTTTAGTTGTTTTGCTTCAGTGACACCCTCTATCATATGTAAAAGTAATATTTGCTGGCGAAAAGACCGGTCAAAATTGTAAATTATGGCAAAATTACGTCACTTCCGGTACCGAAAGAAATTTTTATAGGTGAAAAATAAGTCGAAAATTCGCAACACACAAAATACAAACTTTGTTTTATACATATCGGGCAATAAATAATTAACCTATAACCCATAAACTGAAATTAAGAAGGTAAAAAACTTAAAAGTGACCCTGGGAAAATTGGTTATTATTCGACAAGGGAACATGCTAGAAGCCTTTTCTTGATATCAATACGATGGTATTGATTCAATCTTACTGCCCATTAGAGCCAGACGTTATAAAGTTAAACGAATAATGAATATAAATCACTTCAAAAAAATGTTTGTTTTGAAGGCTAAAAATACGTTTTTTGCAAAAATTACATTACTTCCGGTGATATTGAAAATGTTAACTTGGTTCATAGAAGTCATAAATGGCATAAGGCATCAAATGGTAAAAAAATTATAAAAATCGAATAATAATTGACACTTTTATAGACCAAAAACCTTGAAAAGTGACTTATAGAAGATCGCCTATTTCTCTGTAACCGTACAAGTTAGAAACCATTTTGTGGTATCTGTATGGTCGTATGGCTTCATTCTATTCGTTGATGGGAATAAAATATCATAATTTTAAAAATATTATAAGGGAGACTGATTTGAATAAAATATTAGTTTTTTAGGTTAAAAATACAGTTTTTGCCCAAATGACGTCATTTCCGGTCACATTGAAAATGTAAAATTGGCTTGACCTAGTCCAAATTGGCATCAGACATCAAATGGAAAAAAAATATTGCAAATCGAATAATAATTCACTCTTGTATAGGCAAAATAACGTGAAAATTGATGCATGCAAAATTGCATATTTCTCGACAACTGCTCATATTACAAACTAATTTTCGCATACATTCTCTTCGTCTGGATTATTGCTACGAGTTTATGAAAATTACAAATAAATATTTAAAAATATGAAGACGCTGAATGAATTGTAAATAGCTGAATTTTACACTTTATTTTACATTTTATTCGAAATTGCCCGAAAATGAAATTGAAATTTAAAAATATGAGCTAAGGATTTTGTGCACCTTCGCAGGGTGCATCCTTTTAGTTATATCAGTTTTGAAAAAAAATAATATTTTCTTTCAAAAAGTGGTACCGAACTGTCAAAATTGTAGTTTTTGTTAATATTACGTCACTTCCGTTGCCGACAGAAAAAATTCACCGTAACATAAAAAATAACAATTGGGACCACGGAGCATATGAACTTTGTTTTATACAAATCGAACAATAAATAATTTTTCTGGGTACGAAAAACTAAATTCGCCGATGGCGGCTAACGAAAATTACCCAGACAATTTTTTTTCTCATTTCTGCTCAAGTACGATGATATTTTAACCCAGTGTAAAATATCACCAAAAAATATTCATAAATAAAAAAGATTTTCGTAAAAAAAATATTTTTTTTCAAAATATCGGACATTTTTTCGACTACTTCCAGTTTTACGATCGTTGTTGTGATAGCTTTACGAAGTTCTTTGGATACTTAACTTTCTGTACCAGAAGTGTCAGAAACATCCATTGAGCAGTTTTGGAAAAAAAGATAAATAAAAGAGCGTTTACAAAAATTTAACGATTTTTCAATTTTTTTCAAAGTTTGATGCCATTTTTGGACCACCTATATTATTTCAATGCTTTTCATTTTGGATTCATTATATAGACAACCGATGGGACTTTGAGTTAGAAAAGTTTAAGAAAAATCTGCGGCGTCGTTTTCGAGAAAAGGGCGTCTCAGAATGTTAAAAAATCGGAAAATACTAGATTTTTGGCATACAATAATTCATTTCCTTACCATCGATATCGTATTATTTAGATACCATATGATGGTCCATTAATAGGGCTATCCAACGACACTTTAGTTCTTTTGGTCCGCTATTACCTAAGGGAGAAATCAAGTTTTTCGCAAGTGCGACAATGTTTTTAACCTTTTTTTTCATTTTTTTGAATACTTCCGGTATGGTTATTATTGTCGGTATAGTTTTAATAACCGGTTTGGGCACTAAAATAGCCACAGTGCTCTGTAATGTTATATTACATTATCTGATCAGATAAAATGCCCCTGAGAAATCCTAGGTTCAAAAGTGCCAAAAATGCAAAAAATTTAAAATATCGAAAATTAAATTTCAATAACTACATACATATTATACATCGTTAGAATCGTAATTAGGTCAGCTATCTGAATATACAATCGTTTTTTGGAAATCTTTGAAAATAAAAAAATAGCAGAGCATTTTCCAAAATTTCACGATTTTTCGACTTTTTTCGATTTTCAGTCCGTTATTTCACCTATTCCAGATATTTCAAAGTCTTATTGGATGGCTTCATGCAAAATACCTCCGAAAGGACTCTCGATAGAAAAAATTACAAAAAAAGTTGCGGTTAAGTTTTCGAGATACAGGCGCCCAAAAACGCTCCAAATCAGAAAATACTTGATTTTCAGCGTGCCATATTTTGCTGCCTGCTCATCGTATCCGTACGAGTTGGGTATCATACGATAGCACAATCCTAGTGCAGTCCAATGGTACCCTAATTTCTTTAATCCATTGATATCGGGCGGAGAATTCGCGTTTTTCCCCAAAATATCCATTTTTTGCATTTTTTTCAAAATATTGCACATTATTTCGACCACTTCCGGTTTAAGGATTCTTGTCGAAATTGCTTTATACGTTGGTATTGGACTATAACTTCATGTTCTAGAAGTTTCAGAAACGTCAATTCTACCATAAAACGAAACCCGAGCTGACAAAATGGGAAGAAAATTCGAAAAAAATCGAAAAATAAAGGGCGATAACTCTGAATGAAACTTATATTACTGGAATCGGATGGACTTCAGGTATCCAAAAATGTAGGTCAAATTTGAAAATTTTGAAAAATGACAAAAATGGTCTCGTAAACAACATGTTTTCAATTTTCGAACGATAAAAGTCATAGACGAATGTTCGAAATTGAAAAATGTGAGATAGCCATTGTCTCAGAAAAGATTCAGGGATTCCAAAAATGTAATTTGTTTGAAAATGGATAACGAATTGACGAAACTATGGCCGATTTTCAATTTTTAGACAACGTGCAAAGTTCGGTCACTTCCGGTATGCGCAGAAATTTCAAAAATATTTTATCAAGTAGCCACCACATGGTTTCCCAATAGAAAATCTAATTCCAGATCGATATCTGTTTTCGATCATGGAGATCTAGGCCCCCGCGGTAAATAATAATAATAATAATAATAATAATAATAATTTTAGTAATCTCAATAGGCTTTCAGACGAAAGTCTGAAAGCCTAATAACTAGACCTGCAAGCAGCACTGAACCGGCTTTCAGGAATCATACAGGTAGTTTCTTATACCATAGCCGATCCATTGAGCTACCAAACTATACTTTAGTTGTTTGCTTCAGTGACACCCTCTATCATATGTAAAAGTAATATTTGCTGGCGAAAAGACCGGTCAAAATTGTAAATTATGGCAAAATTACGTCACTTCCGGTACCGAAAGATATTTTTATAGGGCAAAAATAAGTCGAAAATTCGCAACACACAAAATACAAACTTTGTTTTATACATATTGGGCAATAAATAATTATCCTATAACCCATAAACTGAAATTAAGAAGGTAAAAAACTTAAAAGTGACCCTGGGAAAATTGGCTATTATTCGACAAGGGAACATGCTAGAAGGCTTTTTTTCATATCAATATGATGGTATTGATTCAATCATACTGCCCATTAGAGTCAGACGTTATCAAGTTAAACGAATAATAAATATAAATCCCTTCAAAAAAATGTTTGTTTTGAAGGCTAAAAATACGTTTTTTGCAAAAATTACATTACTTCCGGTGATATTGAAAATGTTAACTTAGTTCATAGAAGCCATAATTGGCATAAGGCATCAAATGGTAAACAAATTATAAAAATCGAATAATAATTGAGACTTTTATAGACCAAAAACCTTGAAAAGTGACTTATAGAAGATCGCCTATTTCTCTGTAACCATACAAGTTAGAAACCATTTTGTGGTATCTGTATGGTCGTATGGCTCCATTCTATTCGTTGATGGGAATCAAATATCATAATTTTAAAAATATTATAAGGCAGACTCATTTGAATAAAATATTTGTTTTTTGGGTTAAAAATACAGTTTTTGCCCAAATGACGTCATTTCCGGTCACAGTGAAAATGTAAAATTGACTTGACCTAGTCCAAATTGGCATTAAGCATCAAATGGAAAAAAAATATTGCAAATCGAATGATAATTCACTCTTTTATAGGCAAAATAACGTGAAAAGTGATGCATGCAAAATTGCATATTTCTCGGCAACTGCTCATATTACAAACTAATTTTCGCATACATTCTCTTCGTCTGGATTATTGCTACGAGTTTATGAAAATTACAAATAAATATTTCAAAATATGAGGACGCTGAATGAATTGTAAATAACTGAATTTTACACTTTATTTTACATTTTATTCGAAATTGCCCGAAAATGAAATTGAAATTAAAAAATCTGAGCTAAGGATTTTGTGCATCTTTGCAGGGTGCATCCTTTTAGTTATATCAGTTTTGAAAAAAAAAATATTTGCTTTCAAAAAGTGGTACCGAACTGTCAAAATTGTAGTTTTTGTTAATATTACGTCACTTTCGTTGCCGACAGAAAAATTTTACCGTAACAAAAAAAATTACAACTGGGACCACGGAGCATATGAACTTTGTTTTATACAAATCGAACGATAAATAATTTTTCTGGGTACGAAAAACTAAATTAGCCGATGGCGGCTAACGCAAATTACCCTGACAATTTTTTTTCTCATTTCTGCTCAAGTACGATGATATTTTAACCCTGTGTAAAATACCATCAAAATATATTCATAAATAAAAAAGGTATTCGTAAAAAAATTTTTTTTTTCAAAATATCGGACATTTGTTCGACTACTTCCGGTTTTACGATCATTGTCGCGATAGCTTTACGAAGTTCTTTGGATACTTAACTTTCTGTACCAGAAGTGTCAGAAACATCCATTGAGTAGTTTTGGAAAAAAAGATCAATTAAAGAGCGTTTACAAAAATTTAATGATTTTTCAATTTTTTTCAAAGTTTGATGCCATTTTTGGACCACCTATATTATTTCAATGCTTTTCATTTTGGATTCACTATATAGACAACCGATAGGACTTTGAGTAAGAAAAGTTTAAGAAAAATCTGCGGCGTCGTTTTCGAGAAAAGGGCGTCTCAGAATGTTAAAAAATCGGAAAATACTAGATTTTTGGCATACAATAATTTATTTCCCTACCATCGAAATCGTATTATTTAGATACCATATGATGGTCCATTAATAGGGCTTTCCAACGACCCTTTAGTTCTTTTGATCCGCTATTACCTAAGGGAGAAATCAAGTTTTTCGCAAGTGCGACAATGTTTTTAACCTTTTTTTTCATTTTTTGAATACTTCCGGTATGGTTATTATTTTCGGAATAGTTTTAATAGCCGGTTTGGGCACTAAAATAGCCACAGGGCTCTGTAATGATATATTGAATTATCTGATCAGATAAAATGCCCCTGAGAAATCCTATGTTGAAAAGTGCCAAAAATGCCAAAAATTTAAAATATCGAAAATTAAATTTCAATAACTACATACATATTATACATCGTTAGAATCGTAATTAGGTCAGCTATCTGAATATACAATCTTTTTTTGAAAATCTCTCAAAATAAAAAAATAGTGGAGCATTTTCCAAAATTTCACGATTTTTCGACTTTTTTCGATTTTCAGTCCGTTATTTCACCTATTCCAGACATTTCAAAGTCTTATTGGGTGGCATAATTCACAAGACTATCGAATGGACTCTCGATAGAGAAAGTTAAAAAAAAAGTTGCGGTTAAGTTTTCGAGATACAGGCGTCCAAAAACGCTCCAAATCAGAAAATACTTGATTTACAGCGTGCCATATTTTGCTTCCTGCTCATCGTATCCGTATGAATTGGGTATCATACGATAGTACAATCCTAGTGCAGTCCAATGGTAACCTAATTTCTTTAATCCGTTGATATCGGGCGGAGAAATCGCGTTTTTCCCCAAAATATCCATTTTTTGCATTTTTTTCAAAATATTGAACATTATTTCGACCACTTCCGGTTTAAAGATCCGTGTCGAAATTGCTTTATCAGTTGGTATTGGACTATAACTTCATGTTCCAGAAGTTTCAGAAACGTCAATTCTACCATAAAACGAAACCCGAGCTTGCAAAATGGGAAGAAAATTCGATAAAAATCGAAAAATAAAGGGCGATAACTCTGAATGAAACTTATATTACTGGAATCGGATGGACTTCAGGTATCCAAAAATGTAGGTCAAATTTGAAAATTTTGAAAAATGCCAAAAATTGTCTCGTAAACAACATGTTTTCAATTTTCGAACGACAAAAGTCATAGACGAATGTTCGAAATTGAAAAATGTGAGATAGCCATTGTCTCAGAAAAGATTCAGGGATTCCAAAAATGTAATTTGTTTGAAAATGGATAAAGAATTGACGAAACTATGGCCGATTTTCAATTTTTAGACAACGTGCAAAGTTCGGTCACTTCCGGTATGCGCAGAAATTTCAAAAATATTTTATCAAGTAGCCACCACGTGGTTTCCCAATAAAAAATCTAATTTCAGATCGATATCTGTTTTCGATCATGGAGATCTAGGCCCCCGCGGTAAATAATAATAATAATAATAACTAGACCTGCAAGCAGCACTGAACCGGCTTTCAGGAATCATACAAGAAGTTTATTATACCATAGCCGATCCATTGAGCTACCAAACTATACTTTAGTTGTTTTGCTTCAGTGACACCCTCTATCATATCTAAAAGTAATATTTGCTGGCTAAAAGACCGGTCAAAATTGTAAATTATGGCAAAAGTATGTCACTTCCGGTGCCGAAAGAAATTTTTATAGATGAAAAATAAGTCGAAAATTCGCAACATACAAAATACAAACTTTTTTTTATAAATATCGGACAATAAATAATTAACCTATAACCCATAAACTGAAATTAAGAAGGTAAAAAACTGAAAAGTGACCCTCGGAAAATTGGTTATTATTCGACAAGGGAACATGCTAGAAGATTTTTCTTGATATCAATATGATGGTATTGATTCAGTCTTACTGCCCATTAGAGTCAGACGTTATAAAGTTAAACGAATAATAAATATAAATCCCTTCAAAAAAATGTTTGTTTTAAAGGCTAAAAATACGTTTTTTGCAAAAATTACATTACTTCCGGTGATATTGAAAATTTTAACTTGGTTCATAGAAGTCATAAATAGCATAAGGCATGAAATGGTAAATAAATTGTAAAAATCGAATAATAATTGACAGTTTTACAGACCAAAAACCTTGAAAAGTGACTTATAGAAGATCGCCTATTTCTCTGTAACCGTACAAGTTAGAAACCATTTTGTGGTATCTGTATGGTCGTATGGCTTCATTTTATTCGTTGATGGGAATCAAATATCATAATTTTAAAAATATTATAAGGCAGACTCATTTGAAGAAAATATTTATTTTTTAGGTTAAAAATACAGTTTTTGCCCAAATGACGTCATTTCCGGTCACAGTGAAAATGTAAAATTGGCTTGACCTAGTCCAAATTGGCATTAGGCATCAAATGGAAAAAAAATATTGCAAATCGAATAATAATTAACTCTTTTATAGGCAAAATAACGTGAAAAGTGATGCATGCAAAATTGCATATTTCTCGGCAACTGCTCATATTACAAACTAATTTTCGCATACATTCTCTTCGTCTGGATTATTGCTACGAGTTTATGAAAATTACAAATAAATATTTCAAAATATGAAGACGCTGAATGAATTGTAAATAACTGAATTTTACACTTTATTTTACATTTTATTCGAAATTGCCCGAAAATGAAGTTGAAATTAAAAAATATGAGCTAAGGTTTTTGTGCACCTTTGCAGGGTGCATCCTTTTAGTCATATCAGTTTTGAAAAAAAATAATATTTGCTTTCAAAAAGTGGTACCGAACTGTCAAAATTGTAGTTTTTGTTAATATTACGTCACTTCCGTTGCCGACAGAAAAATTTCACCGTAACAAAAAAAATTACAATTGGGACCATGGTGCATATGAACTTTGTTTTATACAAATCGAACAATAAATAATTTTTCTGGGTACGAAAAACTAAATTAGCCGATGGTGGCTAACGCAAATTACCGAGACAATTTTTTTTCTCATTTCTGCTCAAGTACGATGATATTTTAACCCTGTGTAAAATATCATCAAAAAATATTCATAAATAAAAAAGGTTTTCGTAAAAAAATTAATTTTTTTCGAAATATCGGACATTTTTTCGACTACTTCCGGTTTTACGATCGTTGTTGTGATAGCTTTACGAAGTCCTTTGGATACTTAACTGTACGTACCAGAAGTGTCAGAAACATCCATTGAGTAGTTTTGGAAAAAAAGATAAATTAAAGAGCGTTTCAAAAAATTTAACGATTTTTCAATTTTTTTCAAAGTTTGAGGCCATTTTTCGACCACTTATATTATTTCAATGCTTTTCATTTTGGATTCCCTATATAGACAACTGACAGGACTTTGAGTAAGAAACGTTTAAGAAAAATCGTAGGCGTCGTTTTCGAGAAAAGGGCGTCTCAGAATGTTAAAAAATTGGAAAATACTAGATTTTTGGCATACAATAATTTATTTCCTTACCATCGAAATCGTATTATTTAGATACCATATGATGGTCCATTAATAGGGCTATCCAGCGACACTTTAGTTCTTTTGGTCCGCTATTACCTAAGGAAGAAATCAAGTTTTTCGCAAGTGCGACAATGTTTTTACTCTTTTTTTTCATTTTTTGAATACTTCCGGTATGGTTATTATTGTCGGAATAGTTCTAATAGCCGGTTTGGGCACTAAAATAGCCACAGGGCTCTGTAATGATATATTACATTATCTGATCAGATAAAATGCCCCTGAGAAATCCTATGTTCAAAAGTGCCAAAAATGCAAAAAAATTAAAATATAGAAAATTAAATTTTAATAATTACATACATATTATACATCGTTAGAATCGTAATTAGGTCAGCTATCTGAATATACAACCTTTTTTTAAAAATCTCTTAAAATAAAAAAATAGTAGAGCATTTTCCAAAATTTCACGATTTTTCGACTTTTTTCGATTTTCAGTCCCTTTTTTATCCTATTCCAGACATTTCAAAGTCCTATTGGATGGCTTCATGTCAAATACCTCCCAAAGGACTCTCGATAGAAAAAATTTAAAAAATATTGCAGGTTAAGTTTTCGAGATACAGGCGTCCAAAAACGCTCCAAATCAGAAAATACTTGATTTTCAGCGTGCCATATTCTGCTGTCTGTTCATAGTATCCGTATGAATGGGGTATCATATGATAGTCCAACAATCGTGCCATCAAACGGTACCTTCATTCGTTTAATCCATTGATATCGGACAGAGAAATAGCGTTTTCCCCCAAAATATCCATTTTTTGCATTTTTTTCAAAATATTGAACATTATTTCGACCACTTCCGGTTTGAAGATCCGTGTCGAAATTGCTTTATCAGTTGGTATTGGACTATAACTTCATGTTCCAGAAGTTTCATAAACGTCAATTCTACCATAAAACGAAACCCGAGCTCGCAAAATGGGAAGAAAATTCGAAAAAAATCGGAAAATAAAGGGCGATAACTCTGAATGAAACTTATATTACTGGAATCGGATGGACTTCAGGTATCCAAAAATGTAGGTCAAATTTGAAAATTTTGAAAAATAACAAAAATTGTCTCGTAAACAACATGTTTTCAATTTTCGAACGATAAAAGTCATAGACGAATGTTCGAAATTGAAAAATGTGAGATAGCCATTGTCTCAGAAAAGATTCAGGGATTCCAAAAATGTAATTTGTTTGAAAATGGATAAAGAATTGACGAAACTATGGCCGATTTTCAATTTTTAGAGAAAGTACAAAGTTCGGTCACTTCCGGTATGCGCAGAAATTTCAAAAATATTTTATCAAGTAGCCACCACATGGTTTCCCGATAGAAAAGCTAATTCCAGATCGATATCTGTTTTCGATCATGGAGATCTAGGCCCTCGCGGTAAATAATAATAATAACTAGACCTGCAAGCAGCACTGAACCGGCTTTCAGGAATCATACAGGAAGTTTATTATACCATAGCCGATCCATTGAGCTACCAAACTATACTTTAGTTGTTTTGCTTCAGTGACACCCTCTATCATATCTAAAAGTAATATTTGCTGGCTAAAAGACCGGTCAAAATTGTAAATTATGGCAAAAGTATGTCACTTCCGGTGCCGAAAGAAATTTTTATAGATGAAAAATAAGTCGAAAATTCGCAACATACAAAATACAAACTTTTTTTTATAAATATCGGACAATAAATAATTAACCTATAACCCATAAACTGAAATTAAGAAGGTAAAAAACTGAAAAGTGACCCTCGGAAAATTGGTTATTATTCGACAAGGGAACATGCTAGAAGATTTTTCTTGATATCAATATGATGGTATTGATTCAGTCTTACTGCTCATTAGAGTCAGACGTTATAAAGTTAAACGAATAATAAATATAAATCCCTTCAAAAAAATGTTTGTTTTAAAGGCTAAAAATACGTTTTTTGCAAAAATTACATTACTTCCGGTGATATTGAAAATTTTAACTTGGTTCATAGAAGTCATAAATAGCATAAGGCATGAAATGGTAAATAAATTGTAAAAATCGAATAATAATTGACAGTTTTACAGACCAAAAACCTTGAAAAGTGACTTATAGAAGATCGCCTATTTCTCTGTAACCGTACAAGTTAGAAACCATTTTGTGGTATCTGTATGGTCGTATGGCTTCATTTTATTCGTTGATGGGAATCAAATATCATAATTTTAAAAATATTATAAGGCAGACTCATTTGAATAAAATATTTATTTTTTAGGTTAAAAATACAGTTTTTGCCCAAATGACGCCATTTCCGGTCACAGTGAAAATGTAAAATTGGCTTGACCTAGTACAAATTGGCATTAGGCATCAAATGGAAAAAAAAATATTGCAAATCGAATAATAATTAACTCTTTTATAGGCAAAATAACGTGAAAAGTGATGCATGCAAAATTGCATATTTCTCGGCAACTGCTCATATTACAAACTAATTTTCGCATACATTCTCTTCGTCTGGATTATTGCTACGAGTTTATGAAAATTACAAATAAATATTTCAAAATATGAAGACGCTGAATGAATTGTAAATAACTGAATTTTACACTTTATTTTACATTTTATTCGAAATTGCCCGAAAATGAAGTTGAAATTAAAAAATATGAGCTAAGGTTTTTGTGCACCTTTGCAGGGTGCATCCTTTTAGTCATATCAGTTTTGAAAAAAAATAATATTTGCTTTCAAAAAGTGGTACCGAACTGTCAAAATTGTAGTTTTTGTTAATATTACGTCACTTCCGTTGCCGACAGAAAAATTTCACCGTAACAAAAAAAATTACAATTGGGACCATGGTGCATATGAACTTTGTTTTATACAAATCGAACAATAAATAATTTTTCTGGGTACGAAAAACTAAATTAGCCGATGGTGGCTAACGCAAATTACCGAGACAATTTTTTTCTCATTTCTGCTCAAGTACGATGATATTTTAACCCTGTGTAAAAGATCATCAAAAAATATTCATAAATAAAAAAGGTTTTCGTAAAAAAATTAATTTTTTTCGAAATATCGGACATTTTTTCGACTACTTCCGGTTTTACGATCGTTGTTGTGATAGCTTTACGAAGTCCTTTGGATACTTAACTGTACGTACCAGAAGTGTCAGAAACATCCATTGAGTAGTTTTGGAAAAAAAGATAAATTAAAGAGCGTTTCAAAAAATTTAACGATTTTTCAATTTTTTTCAAAGTTTGAGGCCATTTTTCGACCACTTATATTATTTCAATGCTTTTCATTTTGGATTCCCTATATAGACAACTGACAGGACTTTGAGTAAGAAACGTTTAAGAAAAATCGTAGGCGTCGTTTTCGAGAAAAGGGCGTCTCAGAATGTTAAAAAATTGGAAAATACTAGATTTTTGGCATACAATAATTTATTTCCTTACCATCGAAATCGTATTATTTAGATACCATATGATGGTCCATTAATAAGGCTATCCAGCGACACTTTAGTTCTTTTGGTCCGCTATTACCTAAGGGAGAAATCAAGTTTTTCGCAAGTGCGACAATGTTTTTACTCTTTTTTTTCATTTTTTGAATACTTCCGGTATGGTTATTATTGTCGGAATAGTTCTAATAGCCGGTTTGGGCACTAAAATAGCCACAGGGCTCTGTAATGATATATTACATTATCTGATCAGATAAAATGCCCCTGAGAAATCCTATGTTCAAAAGTGCCAAAAATGCAAAAAAATTAAAATATAGAAAATTAAATTTTAATAATTACATACATATTATACATCGTTAGAATCGTAATTAGGTCAGCTATCTGAATATACAACCTTTTTTTAAAAATCTCTTAAAATAAAAAAATAGTAGAGCATTTTCCAAAATTTCACGATTTTTCGACTTTTTTCGATTTTCAGTCCCTTTTTTATCCTATTCCAGACATTTCAAAGTCCTATTGGATGGCTTCATGTCAAATACCTCCCAAAGGACTCTCGATAGAAAAAATTTAAAAAATATTGCAGGTTAAGTTTTCGAGATACAGGCGTCCAAAAACGCTCCAAATCAGAAAATACTTGATTTTCAGCGTGCCATATTTTGCTGTCTGTTCATAGTATCCGTATGAATGGGGTATCATATGATAGTCCAACAATCGTGCCATCAAACGGTACCTTCATTCGTTTAATCCATTGATATCGGACAGAGAAATAGCGTTTTCCCCCAAAATATCCATTTTTTGCATTTTTTTCAAAATATTGAACATTATTTCGACCACTTCCGGTTTGAAGATCCGTGTCGAAATTGCTTTATCAGTTGGTATTGGACTATAACTTCATGTTCCAGAAGTTTCATAAACGTCAATTCTACCATAAAACGAAACCCGAGCTCGCAAAATGGGAAGAAAATTCGAAAAAAATCGGAAAATAAAGGGCGATAACTCTGAATGAAACTTATATTACTGGAATCGGATGGACTTCAGGTATCCAAAAATGTAGGTCAAATTTGAAAATTTGGAAAAATAACAAAAATTGTCTCGTAAACAACATGTTTTCAATTTTCGAACGATAAAAGTCATAGACGAATGTTCGAAATTGAAAAATGTGAGATAGCCATTGTCTCAGAAAAGATTCAGGGATCCCAAAAATGTAATTTGTTTGAAAATGGATAAAGAATTGACGAAACTATGGCCGATTTTCAATTTTTAGAGAAAGTACAAAGTTCGGTCACTTCCGGTATGCGCAGAAATTTCAAAAATATTTTATCAAGTAGCCACCACATGGTTTCCCGATAGAAAAGCTAATTCCAGATCGATATCTGTTTTCGATCATGGCGATCTAGGCCCTCGCGGTAAATAATAATAATAATAATAATAACTAGACCTGCAAGCAGCACTGAACCGGCTTTCAGGAATCATACAGGAAGTTTATTATACCATAGCCGATCCATTGAGCTACCAAACTATACTTTAGTTGTTTTGCTTCAGTGACACCCTCTATCATATGTAAAAGTAATATTTGCTGGCTAAAAGACCGGTCAAAATTGTAAATTATGGCAAAAGTATGTCACTTCCGGTGCCGAAAGAAATTTTTATAGATGAAAAATAAGTCGAAAATTCGCAACATACAAAATACAAACTTTTTTTTATAAATATCGGACAATAAATAATTAACCTATAACCCATAAACTGAAATTAAGAAGGTAAAAAACTGAAAAGTGACCCTCGGAAAATTGGTTATTATTCGGCAAGGCAACATGCTAGAAGATTTTTCTTGATATCAATATGATGGTATTGATTCAGTCTTACTGCCCATTAGAGTCAGACGTTATAAAGTTATACGAATAATAAATATAAATCCCTTCAAAAAAATGTTTGTTTTAAAGGCTAAAAATACGTTTTTTGCAAAAATTACATTACTTCCGGTGATATTGAAAATTTTAACTTGGTTCATAGAAGTCATAAATAGCATAAGGCATGAAATGGTAAATAAATTGTAAAAATCGAATAATAATTGACAGTTTTACAGACCAAAAACCTTGAAAAGTGACTTATAGAAATTTCTCTGTAACCGTACAAGTTAGAAACCATTTTGTGGTATCTGTATGGTCGTATGGCTTCATTTTATTCGTTGATGGGAATCAAATATCATAATTTTAAAAATATTATAAGGCAGACTCATTTGAATAAAATATTTGTTTTTTAGGTTAAAAATACAGTTTTTGCCCAAATGACGTCATTTCCGGTCACAGTGAAAATGTAAAATTGGCTTGACCTAGTCCAAATTGGCATTAGGCATCAAATGGAAAAAAAATATTGCAAATCGAATAATAATTAACTCTTTTATAGGCAAAATAACGTGAAAAGTGATGCATGCAAAATTGCATATTTCTCGGCAACTGCTCATATTACAAACTAATTTTCGCATACATTCTCTTCGTCTGGATTATTGCTACGAGTTTATGAAAATTACAAATAAATATTTCAAAATATGAAGACGCTGAATGAATTGTAAATAACTGAATTTTAAACTTTATTTTACATTTTATTCGAAATTGCCCGAAAATGAAGTTGAAATTAAAAAATATGAGCTAAGGTTTTTGTGCACCTTTGCAGGGTGCATCCTTTTAGTTATATCAGTTTTGAAAAAAAATAATATTTGCTTTCAAAAAGTGGTACCGAACTGTCAAAATTGTAGTTTTTGTTAATATTACGTCACTTCCGTTGCCGACAGAAAAATTTCACCGTAACAAAAAAAATTACAATTGGGACCATGGTGCATATGAACTTTGTTTTATACAAATCGAACAATAAATAATTTTTCTGGGTACGAAAAACTAAATTAGCCGATGGCGGCTAACGCAAATTACCGAGACAAATTTTTTTCTCATTTCTGCTCAAGTACGATGATATTTTAACCCTGTGTAAAATATCATCAAAAAATATTCATAAATAAAAAAGGTTTTCGTAAAAAAATTATTTTTTTTCGAAATATCGGACATTTTTTCGACTACTTCCGGTTTTACGATCGTTGTTGTGATAGCTTTACGAAGTCCTTTGGATACTTAACTTTCTGTACCAAAAGTGTCAGAAACATCCATTGAGTAGTTTTAGAAAAAAAGATAAATTAAAGAGCGTTTCAAAAAATTTAACGATTTTTCAATTTTTTTCAAAGTTTGAGGCCATTTTTCGACCACTTATATTATTTCAATGCTTTTCATTTTGGATTCCCTATATAGACAACTAACAGGACTTTGAGTAAGAAAAGTTTAAGAAAAATCGTAGGCGTCGTTTTCGAGAAAAGGGCGTCTCAGAATGTTAAAAAATTGGAAAATACTAGATTTTTGGCATACAATAATTTATTTCCTTACCATCGAAATCGTATTATTTAGATACCATATGATGGTCCATTAATAGGGCTATCCAGCGACACTTTAGTTCTTTTGGTCCGCTATTACCTAAGGGAGAAATCAAGTTTTTCGCAAGTGCGACAATGTTTTTACTCTTTTTTTTCATTTTTTGAATACTTCCGGTATGGTTATTATTGTCGGAATAGTTCTAATAGCCGGTTTGGGCACTAAAATAGCCACAGGGCTCTGTAATGATATATTACATTATCTGATCAGATAAAATGCCCCTGAGAAATCCTATGTTCAAAAGTGCCAAAAATGCAAAAAATTTAAAATATCGAAAATTAAATTTTAATAATTACATACATATTATACATCGTTAGAATCGTAATTAGGTCAGCTATCTGAATATACAACCTTTTTTTAAAAATCTCTTAAAATAAAAAAATAGTAGAGCATTTTCCAAAATTTCACGATTTTTCGACTTTTTTCGATTTTCAGTCCCTTTTTTATCCTATTCCAGACATTTCAAAGTCCTATTGGATGGCTTCATGTCAAATACCTCCAAAAGGACTCTCGATAGAAAAAAAATAAAAAAAATTGTAGGTTAAGTTTTCGAGATACAGGCATCCAAAAACGCTCCAAATCAGAAAATACTTGATTTTCAGCGTGCCATATTTTGCTACCTTTTCATAGTATCTGTATGATTTGGGTATCATACGATAGTCCATTCTTCATGCAACCCAACGATACCTTAATCCCTTTAATCCGTTGATATCGGGCGAAGAAATCACGTTTTTCCCAAAACCACCCATTTTTTTCGTTTTTTTGCAAATTTTGCACATTATTTCGACCACTTCCGGTTTAAGGAGTCTTGTCGAAATTGCTTTACCTGTTGATATTGGACTTTAACTTCATGTTCCAGAAGTTTCAGAAACGTCAATTCTGCCATAAAACGAAACCCGAGCTCACAAAATGGGAAGAAAATTCGAAAAAAATCGAAAAATAAAGGGCGATAACTCTGAATGAAACTTATATTACTGGAATCGGATGGACTTCAGGTATCCAAAAATGTAGGTCAAATTTGAAAATTTTGAAAAATAACAAAAATTGTCTCGTAAACAACATGTGTTCAATTTTCGAACTATAAAAGTCATAGACGAATGTTCGAAATTGAAAAATGTGAGATAGCCATTTTCTCAGAAAAGATCCAGGGATTCCAAAAATGTAATTTGTTTGAAAATGGATAAAGAATTGACGAAACTATAGCCGATTTTCAATTTTTAGAGAAAGTACAAAGTTCGGTCACTTCCGGTATGCGCAGAAATTTCAAAAATATTTTATCAAGTAGCCACCACATGGTTTCCCAATAGAAAAGCTAATTCCAGATCGATATCTGTTTTCGATCATGGAGATCTAGGCCCTCGCGGTAAATAATAATAATAATAATAATAATAATAATAATAATAATTTTAGTAATCTCAATAGGCTTTCAGACGAAAGTCTGAAAGCCTAATAATAACTAGACCTGCAAGCAGCACTGAACCGGCTTTCAGGAATCATACAGGAAGTTTATTATACCATAGCCGATCCATTGAGCTACCAAACTATACTTTAGTTGTTTTGCTTCAGTGACACCCTCTATCATATCTAAAAGTAATATTTGCTGGCTAAAAGACCGGTCAAAATTGTAAATTATGGCAAAAGTATGTCACTTCCGGTGCCGAAAGAAATTTTTATAGATGAAAAATAAGTCGAAAATTCGCAACATACAAAATACAAACTTTTTTTTATAAATATCGGACAATAAATAATTAACCTATAACCCATAAACTGAAATTAAGAAGGTAAAAAACTGAAAAGTGACCCTCGGAAAATTGGTTATTATTCGACAAGGGAACATGCTAGAAGATTTTTCTTGATATCAATATGATGGTATTGATTCAGTCTTACTGCCCATTAGAGTCAGACGTTATAAAGTTAAACGAATAATAAATATAAATCCCTTCAAAAAAATGTTTGTTTTAAAGGCTAAAAATACGTTTTTTGCAAAAATTACATTACTTCCGGTGATATTGAAAATTTTAACTTGGTTCATAGAAGTCATAAATAGCATAAGGCATGAAATGGTAAATAAATTGTAAAAATCGAATAATAATTGACAGTTTTACAGACCAAAAACCTTGAAAAGTGACTTATAGAAGATCGCCTATTTCTCTGTAACCGTACAAGTTAGAAACCATTTTGTGGTATCTGTATGGTCGTATGGCTTCATTTTAGTCGTTGATGGGAATCAAATATCATAATTTTAAAAATATTATAAGGCAGACTCATTTGAATAAAATATTTATTTTTTAGGTTAAAAATACAGTTTTTGCCCAAATGACGTCATTTCCGGTCACAGTGAAAATGTAAAATTGGCTTGACCTAGTCCAAATTGGCATTAGGCATCAAATGGAAAAAAAATATTGCAAATCGAATAATAATTAACTCTTTTATAGGCAAAATAACGTGAAAAGTGATGCATGCAAAATTGCATATTTCTCGGCAACTGCTCATATTACAAACTAATTTTCGCATACATTCTCTTCGTCTGGATTATTGCTACGAGTTTATGAAAATTACAAATAAATATTTCAAAATATGAAGACGCTGAATGAATTGTAAATAACTGAATTTTACACTTTATTTTACATTTTATTCGAAATTGCCCGAAAATGAAGTTGAAATTAAAAAATATGAGCTAAGGTTTTTGTGCACCTTTGCAGGGTGCATCCTTTTAGTCATATCAGTTTTGAAAAAAAATAATATTTGCTTTCAAAAAGTGGTACCGAACTGTCAAAATTGTAGTTTTTGTTAATATTACGTCACTTCCGTTGCCGACAGAAAAATTTCACCGTAACAAAAAAAATTACAATTGGGACCATGGTGCATATGAACTTTGTTTTATACAAATTGAACAATAAATAATTTTTCTGGGTACGAAAAACGAAATTAGCCGATGGTGGCTAACGCAAATTACCGAGACAATTTTTTTTCTCATTTCTGCTCAAGTACGATGATATTTTAACCCTGTGTAAAATATCATCAAAAAATATTCATAAATAAAAAAGGTTTTCGTAAAAAAATTAATTTTTTTCGAAATATCGGACATTTTTTCGACTACTTCCGGTTTTACGATCGTTGTTGTGATAGCTTTACGAAGTCCTTTGGATACTTAACTGTACGTACCAGAAGTGTCAGAAACATCCATTGAGTAGTTTTGGAAAAAAAGATAAATTAAAGAGCGTTTCAAAAAATTTAACGATTTTTCAATTTTTTTCAAAGTTTGAGGCCATTTTTCGACCACTTATATTATTTCAATGCTTTTCATTTTGGATTCCCTATATAGACAACTGACAGGACTTTGAGTAAGAAACGTTTAAGAAAAATCGTAGGCGTCGTTTTCGAGAAAAGGGCGTCTCAGAATGTTAAAAAATTGGAAAATACTAGATTTTTGGCATACAATAATTTATTTCCTTACCATCGAAATCGTATTATTTAGATACCATATGATGGTCCATTAATAGGGCTATCCAGCGACACTTTAGTTCTTTTGGTCCGCTATTACCTAAGGGAGAAATCAAGTTTTTCGCAAGTGCGACAATGTTTTTACTCCTTTTTTTCATTTTTTGAATACTTCCGGTATGGTTATTATTGTCGGAATAGTTCTAATAGCCGGTTTGGGCACTAAAATAGCCACAGGGCTCTGTAATGATATATTACATTATCTGATCAGATAAAATGCCCCTGAGAAATCCTATGTTCAAAAGTGCCAAAAATGCAAAAAATTTAAAATATAGAAAATTAAATTTTAATAATTACATACATATTATACATCGTTAGAATCGTAATTAGGTCAGCTATCTGAATATACAACCTTTTTTTAAAAATCTCTTAAAATAAAAAAATAGTAGAGCATTTTCCAAAATTTCACGATTTTTCGACTTTTTTCGATTTTCAGTCCCTTTTTTATCCTATTCCAGACATTTCAAAGTCCTATTGGATGGCTTCATGTCAAATACCTCCCAAAGGACTCTCGATAGAAAAAATTTAAAAAATATTGCAGGTTAAGTTTTCGAGATACAGGCGTCCAAAAACGCTCCAAATCAGAAAATACTTGATTTTCAGCGTGCCATATTTTGCTGTCTGTTCATAGTATCCGTATGAATGGGGTATCATATGATAGTCCAACAATCGTGCCATCAAACGGTACCTTCATTCGTTTAATCCATTGATATCGGACAGAGAAATAGCGTTTTCCCCCAAAATATCCATTTTTTGCATTTTTTTCAAAATATTGAACATTATTTCGACCACTTCCGGTTTGAAGATCCGTGTCGAAATTGCTTTATCAGTTGGTATTGGACTATAACTTCATGTTCCAGAAGTTTCATAAACGTCAATTCTACCATAAAACGAAACCCGAGCTCGCAAAATGGGAAGAAAATTCGAAAAAAATCGGAAAATAAAGGGCGATAACTCTGAATGAAACTTATATTACTGGAATCGGATGGACTTCAGGTATCCAAAAATGTAGGTCAAATTTGAAAATTTTGAAAAATAACAAAAATTGTCTCGTAAACAACATGTTTTCAATTTTCGAACGATAAAAGTCATAGACGAATGTTCGAAATTGAAAAATGTGAGATAGCCATTGTCTCAGAAAAGATTCAGGAATTCCAAAAATGTAATTTGTTTGAAAATGGATAAAGAATTGACGAAACTATCCCCGATTTTCAATTTTTAGAGAAAGTACAAAGTTCGGTCACTTCCGGTATGCGCAGAAATTTCAAAAATATTTTATCAAGTAGCCACCACATGGTTTCCCGATAGAAAAGCTAATTCCAGATCGATATCTGTTTTCGATCATGGAGATCTAGGCCCTCGCGGTAAATAATAATAATAATAATAATAACTAGACCTGCAAGCAGCACTGAACCGGCTTTCAGGAATCATACAGGAAGTTTATTATACCATAGCCGATCCATTGAGCTACCAAAGTATACTTTAGTTGTTTTGCTTCAGTGACACCCTCTATCATATGTAAAAGTAATATTTGCTGGCGAAAAGACCGGTCAAAATTGTAAATTATGGCAAAATTACGTCACTTCCGGTACCGAAAGAAATTTTTATAGGTGAAAAATAAGTCGAAAATTCGCAACACACAAAATACAAACTTTGTTTTATACATATCGGGCAATAAATAATTAACCTATAACCCATAAACTGAAATTAAGAAGGTAAAAAACTTAAAAGTGACCCTGGGAAAATTGGTTATTATTCGACAAGGGAACATGCTAGAAGCCTTTTCTTGATATCAATATGATGGTATTGAATCAATCTTACTGCCCATTAGAGCCAGACGTTATAAAGTTAAACGAATAATGAATATAAATCACTTCAAAAAAATGTTTGTTTTGAAGGCTAAAAATACGTTTTTTGCAAAAATTACATTACTTCCGGTGATATTGAAAATGTTAACTTGGTTCATAGAAGTCATAAATGGCATAAGGCATCAAATGGTAAAAAAATTATAAAAATCGAATAATAATTGACACTTTTATAGACCAAAAACCTTGAAAAGTGACTTATAGAAGATCGCCTATTTCTCTGTAACCGTACAAGTTAGAAACCATTTTGTGGTATCTGTATGGTCGTATGGCTTCATTCTATTCGTTGATGGGAATAAAATATCATAATTTTAAAAATATTATAAGGGAGACTGATTTGAATAAAATATTAGTTTTTTAGGTTAAAAATACAGTTTTTGCCCAAATGACGTCATTTCCGGTCACAGTGAAAATGTAAAATTGGCTTGACCTAGTCCAAATTGGCATTAGACATCAAATGGAAAAAAAATATTGCAAATCGAATAATAATTCACTCTTGTATAGGCAAAATAACGTGAAAAGTGATGCATGCAAAATTGCATATTTCTCGACAACTGCTCATATTACAAACTAATTTTCGCATACATTCTCTTCGTCTGGATTATTGCTACGAGTTTATGAAAATTACAAATAAATATTTAAAAATATGAAGACGCTGAATGAATTGTAAATAGCTGAATTTTACACTTTATTTTACATTTTATTCGAAATTGCCCGAAAATGAAATTGAAATTTAAAAATATGAGGTAAGGATTTTGTGCACCTTCGCAGGGTGCATCCTTTTAGTTATATCAGTTTTGAAAAAAAATAATATTTTCTTTCAAAAAGTGGTACCGAACTGTCAAAATTGTAGTTTTTGTTAATATTACGTCACTTCCGTTGCCGACAGAAAAATTTCACCGTAACATAAAAAATAACAATTGGGACCACGGAGCATATGAACTTTGTTTTATACAAATCGAACAATAAATAATTTTTCTGGGTACGAAAAACTAAATTCGCCGATGGCGGCTAACGCAAATTACCCAGACAATTTGTTTTCTCATTTCTGCTCAAGTACGATGATATTTTAACCCAGTGTAAAATATCACCAAAAAATATTCATAAATAAAAAAGATTTTCGTAAAAAAAATAATTTTTTTCAAAATATCGGACATTTTTTCGACTACTTCCAGTTTTACGATCGTTGTTGTGATAGCTTTACGAAGTTCTTTGGATACTTAACTTTCTGTACCAGAAGTGTCAGAAACATCCATTGAGCAGTTTTGGAAAAAAAGATAAATAAAAGAGCGTTTACAAAAATTTAACGATTTTTCAATTTTTTTCAAAGTTTGATGCCATTTTTGGACCACCTATATTATTTCAATGCTTTTCATTTTGGATTCACTATATAGACAACCGATGGGACTTTGAGTTAGAAAAGTTTAAGAAAAATCTGCGGCGTCGTTTTCGAGAAAAGGGCGTCTCAGAATGTTAAAAAATCGGAAAATACTAGATTTTTGGCATACAATAATTTATTTCCTTACCATCGATATCGTATTATTTAGATACCATATGATGGTCCATTAATAGGGCTAGCCAACGACACTTTAGTTCTTTTGGTCCGCTATTACCTAAGGGAGAAATCAAGTTTTTCGCAAGTGCGACAATGTTTTTAACCTTTATTTTCATTTTTTGAATACTTCCGGTATGGTTATTATTGTCGGTATAGTTTTAATAACCGGTTTGGGCACTAAAATAGCCACAGTGCTCTGTAATGATATATTACATTATCTGATCAGATAAAATGCCCCTGAGAAATCCTAGGTTCAAAAGTGCCAAAAATGCAAAAAATTTAAAATATCGAAAATTAAATTTCAATAACTACATACATATTATACATCGTTAGAATCGTAATTAGGTCAGCTATCTGAATATACAATCGTTTTTTGGAAATCTTTGAAAATAAAAAAATAGCAGAGCATTTTCCAAAATTTCACGATTTTTCGACTTTTTTCGATTTTCAGTCCGTTATTTCACCTATTCCAGATATTTCAAAGTCTTATTGGATGGCTTCATGCAAAATACCTCCGAAAGGACTCTCGATAGAAAAAATTACAAAAAAAGTTGCGGTTAAGTTTTCGAGATACAGGCGTCCAAAAACGCTCCAAATCAGAAAATACTTGATTTTCAGCGTGCCATATTTTGCTGCCTGCTCATCGTATCCGTACGAGTTGGGTATCATACGATAGCACAATCCTAGTGCAGTCCAATGGTACCCTAATTTCTTTAATCCATTGATATCGGGCGGAGAATTCGCGTTTTTCCCCAAAATATCCATTTTTTGCATTTTTTTCAAAATATTGCACATTATTTCGACCACTTCCGGTTTAAGGATTCTTGTCGAAATTGCTTTATACGTTGGTATTGGACTATAACTTCATGTTCTAGAAGTTTCAGAAACGTCAATTCTACCATAAAACGAAACCCGAGCTGACAAAATGGGAAGAAAATTCGAAAAAAAACGAAAAATAAAGGGCGATAACTCTGAATGAAACTTATATTACTGGGATCGGATGGACTTCAGGTATCCAAAAATGTAGGTCAAATTTGAAAATTTTGAAAAATGACAAAAATGGTCTCGTAAACAACATGTTTTCAATTTTCGAACGATAAAAGTCATAGACGAATGTTCGAAATTGAAAAATGTGAGATAGCCATTGTCTCAGAAAAGATTCAGGGATTCCAAAAATGTAATTTGTTTGAAAATGGATAACGAATTGACGAAACTATGGCCGATTTTCAATTTTTAGACAACGTGCAAAGTTCGGTCACTTCCGGTATGCGCAGAAATTTCAAAAATATTTTATCAAGTAGCCACCACATGGTTTCCCAATAGAAAATCTAATTTCAGATCGATATCTGTTTTCGATCATGGAGATCTAGGCCCCCGCGGTAAATAATAATAATAATAATAATAATAATAATAATAATAATAATAATTTTAGTAATCTCAATAGGCTTTCAGACGAAAGTCTGAAAGCCTAATAATAATAATAATAATTTTAGTAATCTCAATAGGCTTTCAGACGAAAGTCTGAAAGCCTAATAATAATTTTAGTAATCTCAATAGGCTTTCAGACGAAAGTCTGAAAGCCTAATAATAATAATAATAATTTTAGTAATCTCAATAGGCTTTCAGACGAAAGTCTGAAAGCCTAATAATAATAATTTTAGTAATCTCAATAGGCTTTCAGACGAAAGTCTGAAAGCCTAATAATAATAATAATTTTAGTAATCTCAATAAGCTTTCAGACGAAAGTCTGAAAGCCTAATAATAATAAGAATAATAATTTTAACAAAAACAATAGTCTTTCACACAAGCTACGCAGTGTGAAACCCTAATAAGAACTAGACCTGCATGCAGGAATGACGGGTTTCACTGGTGCCACGTTACCCTTAAACATGTCACTTCCGGTGCCAAGTTACCCTTGAACATATGTCACTTCCGGTACCAGCGAAACCACTAAACAGATTTCCAAATTAACATTGCACACAAATAAAATGGACGCAGAATCAACAAAATCCAGCAATATCAATTCATTTTATACATTTGTTACTTGTAAATGATCTTGACAAAATTAAATTACTCCCGGTGTTAATGCAAATGTTCAATTAGTCTTATGAAATCAGAAATGGCATACGATATCATATAGTGAAAATTTTATGTAAATCGAATAATAATTGCCACTTTTAAAGACCAAAAAACTTGAAAAGTGACTTGTAGGAAATCGGCTATTTCTCTGCAACCGTACAAGTTAGAAACCATTTTGTGGTATCTGTATGATCGTATGGGTTCATTCTATTTGTTGATTGGCATCAAATACCATACTTTGAAAAAGATTTCAAAACAGACTCATTTGAATAAAATATCTGTTTAAGAGGCTAAAAATACAGTTTTTGCCAAAATGACGTTACTTCCGGTGATAAGGAAAATCTTGAATTACTTGTATGAAATCCCAAATGGCATTAGGTATAACATGGTGTGACGTTTATGAAAATCGAATAATAATTGACCCTTTTATGGCCCCGAAACCTTCAAAAGTGACCTGTAGAAAAACGTCTATTTCTCGGCAACCGAACAAGTTAGAAACCATTTTATGATATCTATATGACCATATGAGTTTTGTTTATATGTGAATTTAAACCAAAAGTTAAAATTATTAATACATATTAAGTTATTCTTGGTTGAATAAAACATTGATTTAAAAAGTTTAAAATGCATTTTTTGACCAAATGATGTCACTTCCGGTGTCAATTTTAAATTGTAATCAACTTGATATGACGCTACGTGCTTTTTGAATCAAATGATGTCACTTTTATAAAAATCCAATCATAATTGACTATTTTACAGGCAAAATAACGAAAACAGTGACTTGTACAGAACTGCCCATTTCTTGGTAACTGCTTATAGTACAAACGAATTTTAACATACATTTTCTTCGTATGGATTATAGCTACAAGTTTATAAAAGTTACGAAGAAATATTTTAAAATCTGAAAAGCCTAAATAGGTTGTAAATAGGCCAATTTTACACCATTTTTAGCCTCTTAATCGAATTAGCTCGAAAATGAAATCGAAATTAAAAAAACTGCTTCCTACATTTTTTGCGCCTTGAAAGGGCACACTCTTTGAGTCAAATAATTTTTCCAAAAAATAATATTTGTTTTCGAAGAAGGAAAATAATTGTCAAAATTGTAGTTTTTGGTAAAATTATGCCACTTCCGGTGCCGACAGATAAAACTTTTGGTAATAAAAAAAATGACAATTGATACAACGAAGCATATGAACTTTGTTTTATACAAATCGAACAATAAAAAATTAATCTAGGACTGAAAAACTGAATTAGCCAATGGCGGCCAAGGAAAATTACTGAGACAAAATTTCTTAACATTTTTGCACTAGTCAGACGACTCTTTAATTCTGTGCACAATACGACTAAAAAATATTCATAAATAAAAAAGTTTTTTGTAAAATTTTAAATTTTCGAAATTTGGCGCCTAATATCTTCGAAGATTTGCCGAAAATCAAAAATCGAAAGTAGCGTAGCTATGTGCCCTGTCTCAGGCTATGCCAAAATGTATCGAAAGTTAAAATTCAATGATTATTGTTAAAATTACTGCAATATTTTAAAAAACGATAATTTGGTGATTTCGGACATTTCGCATTGTCGCAGAACGTTCAAAATAGCTTTATCCTCTAAGTCACACCCACTTTCCCAGTAAAACCGAAGAAATCGTAACGATGCGACACGTAGTTGCTGAGATCTATTCAAATTGGAATCTGAATAATAATAATAATAATAACTAGACCTGCAAGCAGCACTGAACCGGCTTTCAGGAATCATACAGGAAGTTTATTATACCATAGCCGATCCATTGAGCTACCAAACTTTAATTGTTTTACTTCAGTGACACCGTCTATCATATGTAAATGTAATATTTGCTGGCGAAAAGACCGGTCAAAATTGTAAATTATGGCAAAATTACGTCACTTCCGGTGTTGAAAGAAATTTTTATAGGTGAAAAGTAAGTCGAAAATTCGCAACATACAAAATACAAACTTCGTTTTATACATATCGGGCAATAAATAATTAACTTATAACCAATAAACTGAAATTAAGAAGGTAAAAAAACTTAAAAGTGACCCTGGGACAATTGGCTATTTTTCGACAAGGGAACATGCTAGAAGCCTTTTCTTGATATCAATATGATGGTATTGATTTAATCTTGCTGCCCATTAGAGTCAGACATTATAAAGTTAAACGAATAATAAACATAAATCACTTCAAAAAAATGTTTGTTTTGAAGGCCAAAAATACGTTTTTTGAAAAAATTACATTACTTCCGGTGACATTGAAAGTGTTAATTTAGTTCATAGAAGTCATAAATGGCATAAGGCATCAAATGGTAAAAAAAAATATAAAAATCGAATAATAATTGACACTTTTATAGACCAAAAACCTTGAAAAGTGACTATTCGAAGATCGCCTATTTCTCTGTAACCGTACAAGTTAGAAACCATTTTGTGGTATCTGTATGGTCGTATGGCTTCATTCTATTCGTTGATGGGAATCAAATATCATAATTTTAAAATTATTGTAAGGCAGACTCATTTGAATAAAATATTTGTTTTTTAGGTTTAAAATACAGTTTTTGCCCAAATGACGTCATTTCCGGTCACAGTGAAATTGTAAAATTGGCTTGACCTAGTCCAAATTGACATTAAGCATCAAATGGAAAAAAATATTGCAAATCGAATAATAATTCACTCTTTTATAGGCAAAATAACGTGAAAAGTGATGCATGCAAAATTGCATATTCCTCGGCAACTGCTCATATTACAAACTAATTTTTGCATACAATCTCTTCTTCTGGATTATTGCTACGAGTTTATTAAAATTACAAATAAATATTTCAAAATATGAAGACGCTGAATGAATTGTAAACAACTGAATTTTACACTTTATTTTACATTTTATTCGAAATTGCCCGAAAATGAAATTGAAATTAAAAAATGTGAGCTAAGGATATTGTGCACCTTTGCAGGGTGCATAATTTTAGTTATATCAGTTTTGAAAAAAAAATAATATTTGCTTTCAAAAAGTAGTACCGAACTGTCAAAATTATAGTTTTTGTTAATATTACGCCACTTCCGTTGCCGACAGAAAAATTTCACCATAACAAAAAAAATTACAATTGGGACCACGGAGCATATGAACTTTGTTTTATACAAATCGAACAATAAATAATTTTTCTGGGTACGAAAAACTAAATTAGCCGTTGGCGGCTAACGCAAATAACCGAGACAATTTTCTTTCCCATTTCTGCTTAAGTAGGATGATATTTTAACCCTGTGTAAAATACCATCAAAAAATATTCATAAATAAAAAAGGTTTTCGTAAAAAAAAATTTTTTTTTCAAAATATCAGACATTTTTTCGACTACTTCCGGTTTTACGATTGTTGTTGTGATAGCTTTACGAAGTTCTTTGGATACTTAACTTTCTGTACCAGAAGTGTCAGAAACATCCATTGACTAGTTTTGGAAAAAAAGATAAATTAAAGAGCGTTTACAAAAATTTAACGATTTTTCAATTTTTTTCAAAGTTTGATGTCATTTTTGGACCACCTATATTATTTCAATGCTTTTCATTTTGGATTCACTATATAGACAACCGATAGGACTATGAGTAAGAAAAGTTTCAGAAAAATCGTAGGCGTCATTTTCGAGAAAAGGGCGTCTCAGAATGTTAAAAAATCGGAAAATACTAGATTTTTGGCATACAATAATTTATTTTCTTACCATCGAAATCGTATTATTTAGATACCATAAGATGGTCCATTTATAGGGCTATCTAACGACACTTTAGTTCTTTTGGTCCGCTATTACCTAAGTGAGCAATCAAGTTTTTCGCAAGTGCGACAATATTTTTAAACTTTTTTTTCATTTTTTGAATACTTCCGGTATGGTTATTATTGTCGGAATAGTTTTAATAGCCGGTTTGGGCGCTAAAATAGCCACAGGGCTCTGTAAATATATATTACATTATCTGATCAGATAAAATGCCCCTGAGAAATCCTATGTTCAAAAGTGCCAAAAATGCAAAAAATTTAAAATATCGAAAATTAAATTTCAATAATTACATAGATATGATACATCGTTAGAATCGTAATTAGGTCAGCTATCTGAATATACAACCTTTTTTTAAAAATCTCTTTAAATAAAAAAATAGTAGAGCATTTTTCAAAATTTCACGATTTTTCGACTTTTTTCGATTTTCAGTCCCTTTTTTATTCTATTCCAGACATTTCAAAGTCTTATTGGTTGGCTTCATGCAAAGTACCTCGAAAAGGACTCTCGATAGAAAAAATTAAAAAAAAATTGTAGGTTAAGTTTTCGAGATACAGTCGTCAAAAAATGCTAAAAATCAGAAAATTCTTGATTTTCAGCGTGCCATATTTTGCTTCCTGATCATAGTATCCGTATGAATTGGGTATCATACGATAGTACAATCCTAGTGCAGTCCAATGGTACCATAATTTCTTTAATCCATTGATATCGGGCGGAGAAATTGCATTTTTCCCCAAAATATCCGTTTTTTGCATTTTTTTCAAAATATTGCACATTATTTCGACCACTTCCGGTTGAAGGATTCTTGTCGAAATTGCTTTATAAGTTGGTATTGGACTATAACTTCATGTTCCAGAAGTTTCAGAAACGTCAATTCTGCCATAAAACGAAACCCGAGCTCACAAAATGGGAAGAAAATTCGAAAAAAATCGAAAAATAAAGGGCGATAACTCTGAATGAAACTTATATTACTGGAATCGGATGGACTTCAGGTATTCAAAAATGTAGGTCAAATTTGAAAATTTTGAAAAATAACAAAAATTGTCTCGTAAACAACATGTTTTCAATTTTCGAACGATAAAAGTAATAAACGAATGTTCGAAATTGAAAAATGTGAGATAGCCATTGTCTCAGAAAAGATTCAGGGATTCCGAAAATGTAATTTGTTTGAAAATGGGTAAAGAATTGACGAAACTATGGCCGATTTTCAATTTTCAGACAACGTACAAAGTTCGGTCACTTCCGGTATGCGCAGAAACTTCAAAAATATTTTATCAAGTAGCCACCACATGGTTTCCCGATAGAAAATCTAATTCCAGATCGATATCTGTTTCCATCATGGAGATCTAGGCTCCCGCGGTAAATAATAATAATAATAATAATTTTAGTAATCTCAATAGGCTTTCAGACGAAAGTCTGAAAGCCTAATAATAAGAATAACTAGACCTGCATGCAGGAATGACGGGTTTCACTGGTGCCACGTTACCCTTAAACATGTCACTTCCGGTGCCAAGTTACCCTTGAACATATGTCACTTCCGGTACCAGCGAAACCACTAAACAGGTTTCCAAATTAACATTGCACACAAATAAAATGGACGCAGAATCAACAAAATCCAGCAATATCAATTCATTTTATACATTTGTTACTTGTAAATGATCTTGACAAAATTAAATTACTCCCGGTGTTAATGCAAATGTTCAATTAGTCTTATGAAATCAGAAATGGCATACGATATCATATAGTGAAAATTTTATGTAAATCGAATAATAATTGCCACTTTTAAAGACCAAAAAACTTGAAAAGTGACTTGTAGGAAATCGGCTATTTCTCTGCAACCGTACAAGTTAGAAACCATTTTGTGGTATCTGTATGATCGTATGGGTTCATTCTATTTGTTGATTGGCATCAAATACTATACTTTGAAAAAGATTTCAAAACAGACTCATTTGAATAAAATATCTGTTTTAGAGGCTAAAAATACAGTTTTTGCCAAAATGACGTTACTTCCGGTGACAATGAAAATTTTAAATTACTTGTATGAAATCCCAAATGGCATTAGGTATAACATGGTGTGACGTTTATGAAAATCGAATAATAATTGACCCTTTTATGGCCCCGAAATCTTCAAAAGTGACCTGTAGAAAACCGTCTATTTCTCGGCAACCGAACAAGTTAGAAACTATTTTATGATATCTACATGACCATATGAGTTTTGTTTATATGTGAATTTAAACCAAAAGTTAAAATTATTAATACATATTAAGTTATTCTTGGTTGAATAAAACATTGATTTAAAAAGTTTAAAATGCATTTTTTGACCAAATGGTGTCACTTCCGGTGTCAATTTTAAATTGTAATCAACTTGATATGACGCTACATGCTTTTTGAATCAAATGATGTCACTTTTATAAAAATCCAATCATAATTGACTATTTTACAGGCAAAATAACGAAAACAGTGACTTGTACAGAACTGCCCATTTCTTGGTAACTGCTTATAGTACAAACGAATTTTAACATACATTTTCTTCGTATGGATTATAGCTACAAGTTTATAAAAGTTACGAAGAAATATTTTAAAATCTGAAAAGCCTGAATAGATTGTAAATAGGCCAATTTTACACCATTTTTAGCCTCTTAATCAAATTTGCTCGAAAATGAAATCGAAATTAAAAAAACTGCTTCCTACATTTTTTGCGCCTTGAAAGGGCACACACTTTGAGTCAAATAATTTTTCCAAAAAATAATATTTGTTTTCGAAGAAGGAAAATAACTGTCAAAATTGTAGTTTTTGGTAAAATTATGCCACTTCCGGTGCCGACAGATAAAACTTTTGGTAATAAAAAAAATGACAATTGATACAACGAAGCATATGAACTTTGTTTTATACAAATCGAACAATAAAAAATTAATCTAGGACTTAAAAACTGAATTAGCCAATGGCGGCCAAGGTAAAGTACTGAGACAAAATTCTTTAACATTTTTGCACTAGTCAGATGACCCTTTAATTCTGTGCATAATACGACTAAAAAATATTCATAAATAAAAAAGTTTTTTGTAAAATTTTAAATTTTCGAAATTTGGCGCCTAATATCTTCGAAGATTTGCCGAAAATCAAAAATCGAAAGTAGCGTAGCTATGTGCCCTGTCTCAGGCTATGCCAAAATGTATCGAAAGTTAAAATCCAATGATTATTGTTAAAATTACTGCAATATTTTCAAAAACGATAACTTCGGTGATTTCGGACATTTCGCATTGTCGCAGAACGTTCAAAATAGCTTTATCCTCTAAGTCACACCCACTTTCCCAGTAAAACCGAAGAAATCGTAACGATGCGACACGTAGTTGCTGAGATCTATTCAAATTGGAATCTGAATAATAATAATAATAAGAATAATAATTTTAACAAAAACAATAGTGTTTCACACAAGCTACGCAGTGTGAAACCCTAATAATTTTAACAAAAACAATAGTGTTTCACACAAGCTACGCAGTGTGAAACCCTAATAACTAGACCTGCAAGCAGCACTGAACCGGCTTTCAGGAATCATACAGGAAGTTCATTATACCATAGCCGATCCATTGAGCTACCAAACTATACTTTAATTGTTTTGCTTCAGTGACACCTTCTATCATATGTAAAAGTAATATTTGCTGGCGAAAAGACCGGTCAAAATTGTAAATTATGGCAAAATTACGTCATTTCCGGTGCCGAAAGAAATTTTTATAGGTGAAAAATAAGTCGAAAATTCGCAACATACAAAATACAAACTTTGTTTTATACATATTTTGCAATAAATAATCAACCTATAACCCTTAAACTGAAATTAAGAAGGTATAAAACTTAAAAGTGACCCTGGGAAAATTGGCTATTATTCGACAAGGGAACATGCTAGAAGCCTTTTCTTGATATCAATATGATGGTATTGATTCAATCTTACTGCCCATTAGAGTCAGACGTTATAAAGTTAAACGAATAATAAATATAAATCCCTTCAAAAAAATGTTTGTTTTGAAGGCTAAAAATACGTTTTTTGCAAAAATTACATTACTTTCGGAGATATTGAAAATGTTAATTTAGTTCATAGAAGTCATAAATGGCATAAGGCATCAAATGGTAAAAAAATGATAAAAATCGAATAATAATTGACACTTTTATAGACCAAAAACCTTGAAAAGTGACTTATAAAAGATCGCCTATTTCTCTGTAACCGTACAAGTTAGAAACCATTTTGTGGTATCCGTATGGTCGTATGGCTTAATTCTATTCGTTGATGGGAATCAAATATCATAATTTTAAAAATATTATAAGGCAGACTCATTTGAATAAAATATTTAAAGTTAAAAATACAGTTTTTGCCCAAATGACGTCATTTCCGGTCACAGTGTAAATGTAAAATTGGCTTGACCTAGTCCAAATTGGCATTAAGCATCAAATGGAAAAAAAATATTGCAAATCGAATAATAATTCACTCTTTTATAGGCAAAATAACGTGAAAAGTGATGCATGCAAAATTGCATATTTCTCGGCAACTGCCCATATTACAAACTAATTTGCGCATACATTCTCTTCGTCTGGATTATTGCTACGAGTTTATGAAAATTACAAATAAATATTTCAAAATATGAAGACGCTGAATGACATGTAAATAACTGAATTTTACACTTTATTTTACATTTTATTCGAAATTGCCCGAAAATGAAATTGAAATTAAAAAATCTGAGCTAAGGATTTTGTGCACCTTTGCAGGGTGCATCCTTTTAGTTATATCAGTTTTGAAAAAAAATAATATTTGCTTTTAAAAAGTGGTACTGAACGATCAAAATTGTAGTTTTTGTTAATATTACGTCACTTCCGTTGCCGACAGAAAAATTACACCGTAACAAAAAAAAATACAATTGGGACCACGGAGCGTATGAACTTTGTTTTATATAAATCGAATAATAAATAATTTTTCTGGGTACGAAAAACTAAATTAGCCGATGGCGGCTAACGCAAATTACCGAGACAATTTTTTTTCTCATTTCTGCTCAAGTAGGATAATATTTTTAACCCTGTGTAAAGTATCATCAAAACATATTCATAAATAAAAAAGGTTTTCGTAAAAAAAATTAATTTTTTTCAAAATATCGGACATTTTTTCGACTACTTCCGGTTTTACGATCGGTGTAGTGATAGCTTTACGAAGTTCGTTGGATAATTAACTTTCTGTACCAGAAGTGTCAGAAACATCCATTGAGTAGTTTTGGAAAAAAAGATAAATTAAAGAGCGTTTCCAAAAATTTAACGATTTTTCAATTTTTTTCAAAGTTTGAGGCCATTTTTGGACCATTTATATTATTTCAATGCATTTCATTTTGGATTCACTATATAGACAACCGATAGGACTTTGAGTAAGAAAAGTTTGAGAAAAATCTGCGGCGTCGTTTTCGAGAAAAGGGCGTCCCAGAATGTTAAAAAATCGGAAAATAATATATTTTTGGCATACAATAATTTATTTCCTTACCATCGAAATCGTATTATTTAGATACCATATGATGGTCCATTAATAGGGCTATCCAGCGACACTTTAGTTCTTTTGATCCGCTATTACCTAAGGGAGAAATCAAGTTTCTCGCAACTGCGACAATGGTTTTAACCTTT
This sequence comes from Patella caerulea, assembly GCA_036850965.1. NCBI lineage: Eukaryota > Metazoa > Mollusca > Gastropoda > Patellidae > Patella > Patella caerulea. The sequence goes on along the minus strand of JAZGQO010000015.1, from coordinate 29,273,233 downwards.
TTTTTCATTTTTTGAATACTTCTGGTATGGTTATTATTGTCGGAATAGTTTTAATATCCGGTTTGGGCACTAAAATAGCCACGGGGCTCTGTAATGATATATTACATTATCTGATCAGATAAAATGCCTCTGAGAAATCCTATGTTCAAAAGTGCCAAAAATGCAAAAAAATTAAAATATCGAAAATTAAATTTCAATAACTACATACATATTATACATCATTAGAATCGTAATTAGGTCAGCTATCTGAATATACAACCTTTTTTTGAAAATCTCTTAAAATAAAAAAATAGTAGAGCATTTTCCAAAATTTCACGATTTTTCGACTTTTTTTGATTTTCAGTCCCTTTTTTATCATATTCCAGACATTTCAAAGTCTTATTGGTTGGCATAATTCACAAGACTATCGAATGGACTCTCGATAGAGAAAGTTAAAAAAAAAGTTGCGGTTAAGTTTTCGAGATACAGGCGTCCAAAAACGCTCCAAATCAGAAAATACTTGATTTTCAGCGTGCCATATTTTGCTTCCTGCTCGTCGTATCCGTACAAATTGGTATCATACGATAGCACAATACTAGTGCAGTCCAATGGTACCCTAATTTGTTTAATCCATTGATATCGGACGGAGAAGTCGCGTTTTTCCCCAAAATACCCATTTTTTGCATTTTTTTCAAAATATCGGACATTATTTCGACCACTTCCGGTGTACAGATTATTGTTGAAATTGCTTTATTCCTTGCAATGGTCATTTGGCTTCATGCCTCAGAAATTTCAGAAACGTCAATTCGGCCATAAAACGAAACCCGAGCTCGCAAAATGGGTAGAAAATTCGAAAAAAATCGAAAAATAAAGGGCGATAACCCTGAATGAAACTTATATTACTGGAATCGGATGGACTTCAGGTATCCAAAAATGTAGGTCAAATTTCAAAATTTTGAAAAATAACAAAAATTGTCTCTCAAACAACATTTTTCATTTTTCGATCGCAAGAAGTCAGCGATGAAGTTTCGAAATATCGAAATTTTCAACTGCTATCGTCCGAGAAAAGACTCAGGGTTTCCGAAAATGTCATTTGTATGAAAATAGGTACAGAATTGACGAATCTACGGCCGTTTTTTGATTTTTTGACACCGCACGAAATTCGACCACTTCCGGTCTGCGCAGAACTTTCAAATATAGTTTATCAAGTAGCCAACACATGGTTTCCCGAGAGAGAATTAGGTCCCAGATCGGTATCTGTTACAGGCACTGAGAAATAGGCTCCGGCGAAAAAAAAAATAATAATAATAAATAACTAGACCTGCAAGCAGCACTGAACCGGCTTTCAGGAATCATACAGGAAGTTTATTATACCATAGCCGATCCATTGAGCTACCGAACTATACTTTAGTTGTTATGCTTCAGTGACACCCTCTATCATATGTAAAAGGTCAAAATTGTAAATTATGGCAAAATTACGTCACTTCCGGTGCCGAAAGAAATTTTTACAAAATAGAAACTTTGTTTAATACATATCGGGCAATAAATAATTAACCTATAACCCATAAACTGAAATTAAGAAGGTAAAAAAATTAAAAGTGACCCTGGGAAAATTGGCTATTATTCGACAAGGGAACATGCTAGAAGCCTTTTCTTGATATCAATATGATGGTATTGATTTAATCTTACTGCCCATTAGAGTCAGACGTTATAAAGTTAAACGAATAATAAATATAAATCCCTTCAAAAAAATGTTTCTTTTAAAGGCTAAAAATACGTTTTTTGCAAAAATTACATTACTTCCGGTGATATTGAAAATGTTAACTTGGTTCATAGAAGTCATAAATGGCATAAGGCATCAAATGGTAAAAAAATTATAAAAATCGAATAATAATTGACACTTTTATAGACCAAAAACCTTGAAAAGTGACTTATAGAAGATCGCCTATTTCTCTGTAACCGTACAAGTTAGAAACCATTTTGTGGTATCTGTATGGTCGTATGGCTTCATTCTATTCGTTGATGGGAATCAAATATCATAATTTTAAAAATATTATAAGGCAGACTCATTTGAATAAAATATTTGTTTTTTAGGTTAAAAATACAGTTTTTGCCCAAATGACGTCATTTCCGGTCACAGTGAAAATGTAAAATTGGCTTGACCTAGTCCAAATTGGCATTATGCATCAAATGGAAAAAAATATTGCAAATCGAATAATAATTCACTCCTTTATAGGCAAAATAACGTGAAATGTGATGCATGCAAAATTGCATATTTCTCGGCAACTGTATATATTACAAACTTATTTTCGCATACATTCTCTTCGTCTGGATTATTGCTACGAGTTTATGAAAATTACAAATAAATGTTTCAAAATATGAAGACGCTGAATGAATTGTAAATAACTGAATTTTACACTTTATTTTACATTTTATTCGAAATTGCCCGAAAATGAAATTGAAATTAAAAAATCTGAGCTAAGGATTTTGTGCACCTTTGCAGGGTGCATCCTTTTAGTTATATCAGTTTTGAAAAAAAAATATTTGCTTTCAAAAAGTGGTACCTAACTGTCAAAATTGTAGTTTTTGTTAATATTACGTCACTTCCGTTGCCGACAGAAAAATTTCACCGTAACAAAAAAAAATACAATTTGGACCACGGAGCATATGAACTTTGTTTTATACAAATCGAACAATAAATAATTTTTCTGGGTACGAAAAACTAAATTAGCCGATGGCGGCTAACGGAAATTACCGAGACAATTTTTTTTCTCATTTCTGCTCAAGTAGGATGATATTTTAACCCTGTGTAAAATACCATCAAAAAATATTCATAAATAAAAAAGGTTTTCGTAAAAAAAAAAAAATTTTTTCTAAATATCGGACATTTTTTCGACTACTTCCGGTTTTACGATCATTGTCGCGATAGCTTTACGAAGTTATTTGGCTACTTAACTTTCTGTACCAGAAGTGTCAGAAACATCCATTGAGTAGTTTGGGAAAAAAAGATAAATTAAAGAGCGTTTACAAAAATTTAACGATTTTTCAATTTTTTTCAAAGTTTGATGCCATTTTTGGACCACCTATATTATTTCAATGCTTTTCATTTTGGATTCAATATATAGACAACCGATAGGACTTTGAGTAAGAAAAGTTTAAGAAAAATCTGCGGTGTCGTTTTCGAGAAAAGGGCGTTTCAGAATGTTAAAAAATCGGAAAATACTAGATTTTTGGCATACAATAATTTATTTCCTTACCATCGAAATCGTATTATTTAGATAACATATGATGGTCCATTAACAGGGCTATCCAACGACACTTTTGGTTTTTTGGTCCGCTATTACCTAAGGGAGAAATCAAGTTTTTCGCAAGTGCGACAATGTTTTTAACCTTTTTTTAAAATTTTTTGAATACTTCCGGTATGGTTATTATTGTCGGAATAGTTTTAATAGCCGGTTTGGGCACTAAAATAGCCACAGGGCTCTGTAATGATATATTACATTACCAGATCAGATAAAATGCCCCCGAGAAATCCTATGTTCAAAAGTGCCAAAAATGCAAAAAATTTAAAATATCGAAAATTAAATTTCAATAACTACATACATATTATACATCGTTAGAATCGTAATTAGGTCAGCTATCTGAATATACAATCTTTTTTTGAAAATCTCTTAAAATAAAAAAATAGTAGAGCATTTTCCAAAATTTCACGATTTTTTTACTTTTTTCGATTTTCAGTCCGTTATTTCACCTATTCCAGATATTTCAAAGTCTTATTGGATGGCTTCATGCAAAATACATCCGAAAGGACTATCGATAGAAAAAATTTAAAAAAAAGTTGCGGTTAAGTTTTCGAGATACAGGCGTCCAAAAATACTAAAAATCAGAAAATACTTGATTTTCAGCGTGCCATATTTTGCTGCCTGATCATAGTATCCGTATGAATTGGGTATCATACGATAGTACAATCCTCGTGCCACCCAATGGTACCTTAATTTGATTAATCCGTTGATATCGGACGGAGACATCACGTTTTCCCCGAAAACATCCATTTTTTGCATTTTTTTCAAAAAATTGCACATTATTTCGACCACTTCCGGTTTAAAGATCCGTGTCGAAATTGCTTTATCAGTTGGTATTGGACTATAACTTCATGTTCCATAAGTTTCAGAAACATCATTTTGGCTGTAAAACGACACCACAGCTCACAAAATGGGTAGAAAATTCGAAAAAAATCGAAAAATAAAGGGCGGTAACTCTGAATGAAACTTATGTTACTGGAATCGGATTGACGTCAGGTATCCAAAAATCTAGGTCAAATTTCCAAATTTTGAAAAATAACAAAAATTGTCTCGTAGGCGACGTGTTTTGAATTTTCGAACGATAGAAGTCAGCGACGAAGTTTCGAAATCGCAAAATGTGAGATTGCTATTGTCTCGGAAAAGTCTCAGGCTTTCCAAAAATGTGATTTGTTTGAATATAGGTAGAGAATTGACGAAACCACGGCCGATTTTTAATTTTTTATCAACGTTCAAAATTCGGCAACTTCCGGTCTGCGCAGAAGTGTGAAAATTGCTTTATTGGGTAGCCACCACCTAGTTTCCCGATAGAAATATGGATCGCAAATCGGTATCTCTTTTCGATCATAGAGAAATAGGCTCCGGCGGAAAAGAATAATAATAAAAAAAATAATAATTTTAGTAATCTCAATAGGCTTTCAGACGAAAGTCTGAAAGCCTAATAATTTTAGTAATCACAATAGGCTTTCAGACGAAAGTCTGAAAGCCTAATAATTTTAACAAAAACAATAGTGTTTCACACAAGCTACGCAGTGTGAAACCCTAATAATGATTCACGTTTCGGTGATACATGTCACATGGTAATGTTTCATTTAACTTACACGTTAAGTTGATCATTGTGTAATATTTTGTATTTATCGAATTGTAAATGGGCATCTAAAAGTATCGATATATCGGCATAATGTTAACGATCTTTGCAGCGGAAACTTGGCGTTATTTTCTCTATATTTCTCAATCATGGCTGTACAAGGTAATGCAGACACTACAGTCCTATCCAGGAATCTTTCGCTTGTCCACTGAGATTACCCCTGTTACCAGGGGAAACTCACATGCGAAAGGCAACCCCAGATGATGATATGGCGGCCACCAAACGGAAAATGCTCTGGGATGTTCCTTGGTGGAAATATGTTAGTACCAGTACAAGAAAAAGCTACTAGTGAAGATTTCGATATGACGTCATGGGCCAATGATGACATGCTGATCATGGTCAATGCGATTTAAGCCAATTACGAACAGTTCTGTATGATAGGGGGTGGTGAGGTAACATTGACAACCCATCACTCCAGGCGCCAAAAACTATCCTTTCGCTGTCGAGGCAACTTTGTGAAATACAGCGACTTTAAGCTTTCACGAATGCAATAACTGATTTCCCAAAAACGCCGCCCTTGCGTTGCAGGTTTTTACGTCCTGGTATGTATAGATGACAGAATATTTCACAATTATCATTTCACTTTCGTATGGAGAGATGGGGTTTAACGTTCACTCGACCAAAGCTAGGTCATTTCAATAATTCGGATAAAACCCACGAGGTTGGATATACGACCTCTACACCTTGTCACGCGCAAGCCGAGAATCGACACCACACCACTTGACTCAATGACAGACGTTATGCGTCACCCTTATTGTTATTAAGCAGGAGGTGGATGGTCGAATGGTTAGCGCGTATCATAAGGTCTGCCACTGAGTCAACTGGCGTTGTTTCGATTCCCCGGTTGTTCCTCACCTGTCCAACCTGGTGGGTTTTCTCTGGGTCCTTCGGTTTCCTCTTACTGCTTAATAGACCTCTACGCGCAAGCGAATTATTGAAATAAAAAAGTTATTCCCCCTCTCCCTCTCTCTCTTAAACCACGCTCACATTTAGTTTAATTGATTATTTTACATTTAGTTTAATATACATTATGTAGGTAATAAATCTGCCTATTGCAGGTCTTGCTTTAGGCCTTAAATGTGACATTTGCCAAAACACTATTAACTATCGATAGGGTTGGGTAAATAATAGCGTAATTGCAGTTATTCAATAATGACTTGTGATTTCTATGGCCATTTTGGACACTGAATACGAATCCGTCAGAATTTTTGAGCTAGGATTACCTTTGACCCTGTAAAATTCATTTTCTTTCAAAATGACGGCCAAATTTCACGTTTTTGAACAAATATATCATAAACATACTGTCAAATACCTCTATAAATAGGTTTTAGAGGTAGTAAAGAACGAAAACCAACATTTCTATAATGAAACCATAATCTGAGTTTCATTCTCAACCAATCTAAATTGTTTATCTTTGCTTAATGATGCATTATGTAAGATTTAGATAAAGAGCTGACTGTTCTCGCTGTAATATATTCATAAATAGATAATGAAAATGAATACATTAAAAATGTCATTCAAATTACTAGTACTCAATGATGAGCAACTGTGACTTGGTCTCGATTGGATGTTTAATTCCATGTAAATCTCGACCATCGGATGGTCTAGAGAGTTGATTATAGGCTCGCTATGTTAATTCATGTCAAAATAATAATTAATATAACAAAAGAAAGACCTGCCTGCAATAGACTGATTAAGCTATAATGCATCTTGAACCTTAGTGGAAAATATACGTCAAGTTAGAACAGTGTGTTCCATAGACTCGACCAATCAGACTGAAGTCTGTACTTAGCTTCAGTAGAAAATGAGTATTGGTCAGTAATAGAAAGTATCCACCAAGTTTCACACCTCAAACACAAATAGAATCGAAGTTGTCGAAATCCAAAGTCTTGATAATGCAAGTCGTGTATTACTCGGCTTACAATGAACAGTTTCACACTTCTTACTCAAATATAATCGAAGTTATCGACCTCTAAAGTTAAATTACCTATCGCTCTTATAAAGCTGAATAGAAAATTCTGAAGATCGAACTTAGTCAACGCATTGAATCTATAGACCCAAGATTTATCATTCTCACTTAATTAGAATTAAAGTTATCGTCTCCAAAAGCATCATTTAATCATATTGCTTAGCCTAAGCAGAGTGTGATCGATCATCTTTGAACTACATCAAGACATTCACCTCATAAATATCTAAACTATGGAACACAAACCTGGCGTTATCACATAAACTTTACGGATCTTGTAAGCAATAAACACCAAATATGGAATCTCGTGAATGGATTCAGTAGCCAGGGACCGGTTGCTCAAAGCTCTGTTATCTGTTAACCGGATCGATAACTTTAACAGAGAGAAAGACTGTTGCTGGAAGTCCCGTTAACTTTAATGTGTTGTTAACTTGGCGTTATATTTAACGGAGGTTTGGGGCTCCGTTATCTGTTTAAAGATGGCATTAGTTGGCTGTAGCAAAAAGTCATAGATTACCAATGTAGTTTTCTATAGAACACTCTAGAGGGTTGGGCGATGCGGGCCTATTCCATTTTCTATAGGATGAAATTCTATACTATTCTACAGAATTTTGGTGGACTACAGGAAATAATGGCCCCATAATTCTGTAGTGCAAATCCCATAATTTTTCCTACAGGTTTACACTAAAATTTCTAAAGGAAAAAATAAAGTATTCTATAGTTTTTTCTGTTGTAAATTCTACGGTCATATTTTTGTCTTTAATCTAGTTTTGTGAACAGACTGCACAGTTGTCTCGCTTTCTTCAGTTTCTTGTTAATAGTAACTTCTATGAAGTTGTTATACATGTACATTGAAATTAAAATTTTTAAATTCAGCCAATGAACAAACAGCCTTCTCTTGGATTAACTTTAATGAATCCGTTAGCTAACGGATAATGAAATTGACTTTCCAGCAACTGAAATTTAACGGACCGTTAACAAACGACACGTTACAAAAATAACGATCCGTTAGAGTTTAACGGATCGTTAAAATAACTTAGTTTTTAGCAACCGGGCCCTGATCTATTGCTTAATAGGTTGTCAAATCACTAATATACAACAATAGGAACCATTTTCCAACGTGGTTGCTCTAGTCAGTGGCACTGGAGGGAGCGACTGGCAAGTGCACGTAAAACAACCCTTGGAATAACAGTTGGAATTCAAAGTAGGAGTAGGCATTAGCACCAGTGTCCAGGCAAAATTTTCCTCATGGCACACTGTATGGCGTGGAACGTTAAACCCCATTTCATTTCGAAGCACGGACAATCCTTGATAGTCATTTAATTATATTTTGTCCGCAGTTATCACATTGGTAGGAGGATCAAATTCTATGGAAGGGCGAGTGATGGTATGTCACAACGGTTCATTTGAAAGAGTTTGTCGTGATGGTTTTGGACAGGAAGAAGCTCATGTAGTGTGTCGTCATTTAGGATTTAACAAGTATGAATTTGCAATATCCTTCAATTCTATATTAAAGATAACGATAATTTTACCACTACGTCTTTTAATTAAATTCACCCTATTCAATTAGTTAATTACACATATTTTGATCAGAATTGATTTTTTTACGTGTTGGTTTGTTATACCGATCGAAAGTTTGAAGATAAAACTAATGTGGGATATAATTGATTTTGCTTGTTCAACAGTCGACAAATAAAAACATTTCTACTCAATCGAATGTGTGTATTATCTTTCTATTTAATCTTTCTTGATATTGATGTTAATATTATTATCAACATTTTGTGTATAATCTTTCAATTTAGCAATGAAGGCGTTGATCCTGATATTAATGTTGATTTTGGTAAAGGACCAGGTCCCATTTTGGTATCCAAAATTAATTGTAAAGGAAATGAGTCATCTTTATCCAACTGCAAACATCCAGAATTCAGATTCGGAGAATGCAGTGGCACAACTGATGCCTCGGTCGTTTGTAAATGTAAGTCTATAAAAACAGTTTCAAGTCATTCTCACAGAACTTTTTAGTTATAAGATATATTAACAAACTGTCTGTATATCCGTCCTTTAATTTAAACTAAAGATATTACAAGACTCGTAGTAAAGTTAGATTGATCACTACATACACATGAATTCGATGACCTTGTTCATAAAAAAATTAAACAATCAAGACAAGGGGGTTTAGTTTATGATTTTTGATATCTTTGATACTCTTTCAATATTTAGTAACGTGGCCTATGTTAAGTCCGGATTTCAATCTTAAAGAATCTGTTTGGATAAGATGAAAAGACAGAAATCAAATAACGTACATGATACATTTTGCAGTAGTTAGACAGCAGTAACACACCTGGATTAAGTGTAGGGTATTCCTAGTTTGTGTCGCGTTATGTAAAGTTAGATTGATCTCTACATACACATGGAGTCGATGATCTTGTTCATAAAAAAATTAAACAATCGAGACAATTTGATAATAGCCACCTCATTTTAACATACATGAAGGGGGTTTAGTTTATTATCTTTGATATCTTTGATACTCTTTCAATATTTAGTGGCCTATGTTAAGTCCGGATTTCAATCTTAAAGAATCTGTTTGGATAAGATGAAAAGACAGAAATCAAATAACTACGTACATGATACATTTTGCAGTAGTTAGACAGCAGTAACACGTCTGTGTTAAGTGTAGGGTATTCCTAGTTAGTGTCGAGTGATGTATCCGTATACTAGACGATATTGCCTTTCAGCTTCTAACAAAGGGAAATTAGAAAGTTACTGTAGAAACGTTTTCAAAGAAATCATGCTCAAGTAAGAATTAATATTGAAATAACCCAGTTGCGTTTTCCTTAGCGCTCCGTCGACATTTTCAGTTAGATATGGACAATATTATGTCTGATGGTCAGTCGACCGATTATTTTAGTTGTTCCAGTGCGACTAGTAAATGGATATGTGCCACATGAAGGAAGAGTGGAGGTGTTTGAAAGAAGACAATGGAAAACAGTTTGTGATGCTGGTTGGGACGATAAAGATGCTTCGGTGGTTTGTAGACAACTAGGATATAGTGGGTAAATATACGACGTGGAATAATATATACGCTTTAGCGTACGCGACAATCTTAAAATAGTAACTGATTATGTCTTTGAATTAAATTATTGCCATATTTGGCTGTAATAGATGATATTTTATTTGTACGAATTATTATATATTAATTCAGTGTAGTTTTGTTTTCATTGAATAATTGTACGTATAATATATATTTTAGGACAGGAGCAATAAGTAAAGGATACGCCTACTTTGGAAAGGGACGAGGCAACATGCTGGACAATGTGCGGTGTAATGGAACTGAAGATTATTTTACTGACTGTGTATCTGGTCATAAACTTAGATGGTGGTGTAATCATAATCGAGACGCGTCTGTAATATGTAAAGGTAAGATTATTTTAAAGTATTGTGAAGATATGAATATAGTTTATATTAATGATTCACGTTTCGGTGATCCATGTCCCAAGGTATTACTGACTGTATATATTCTTATGAACTCGGCCCCTGTAATCAAGATGAAGACTCGTCTGTAATATGTAATGGTAAGATTATATTAAGATTATTTTAAAGTATTGTGGAGACCTGAATACAGTTTATGATAGTCATTCACATTTCGGTGATAAATATCCAAGGTATTGCTTCAGGTAACTCATACGTTTTGTACGAAACAGCTCACATTGTATATAATATTTGAGAAAACGTGTCATATAGGCAACAAACTGTAGTAGTAATGTTGAATGTAAATATAGGTAACACTGTTTTATGTACATATATAGGTAACACATTGTACTAGTATACAGTTGTATGTAAATACAGGTAAGGCGCTGGCACGGTACCCAGGGGGTTTTGGGTTCACTCTCGCTGTTAGCCGAGAAAGATCGTGTGGATTTTCCTGCGTGGACCCCTTGTCAGTGGTGCAGGACGGAGGGCCTGACAAGGACAGTATATAGTCGTTTGGATGCGGCGTGCATATAAAAGAACCTTTGATATTTGGAGTTAGTGCAAAATTTCCCTCATAGCCCACTGTATAGTCTATGCCCGTCGTCATTAGCCCCGGTCGGTGCAGCAAAATAGGATGTTAAACTCCAGATCCTTGGTTAAAGGTCACATGTTATTAGTCATTTGGTTATATTTTCTCAACAGATCTTGCATTGGTAGGCGGATCCATTGGAACGGGAGGACGAGTGATGGTATGGCACAACGGCTCATTTAGAAGAGTTTGTCGTGATGGTTTTGGTCAGGAAGAAGCTCAAGTAGTGTGTCGTCATTTAGGATTTAACAGGTATGAATTTTGCAATATCTTACGATTCATCTAACAGATAACGATTTGTTTACCACTACGTCTTTTTATCAAATTCACCCTATTAGATTCGTTAATTGCATATATTTTTGTTTGACATGTAAATCAAAAACTTTAAAGCACACTTTTGGTCAGAATGAGTGCAATATGTCTCAATGTTGAGTCTGTTATACAAAGCATATGAACTTTTTATACACAACTATTCTGAGGATCTGATGAACATTCGCCATTTTGAGTATAATGAGGTCCAACAAAACTGTTTCAAATTCGATAACTTTGTTAATAAGGAGTGAAACCACCCCGTGCTAGTAAGCAGTCGACACAACGTCGAAAAAACATCTGGGGAATGGCCTGCCACTTCGCCTGAAGGAATTGCACCAAGTCTTGGACATTATCAGGTTGCCTATGATTGCCTCTCACACGTCTACCCAACTCACCCCATGCATGCTCAACTGGTGCAAGGTCAGGAGAGTATACAGGCCAATCCATTCGTTCAATACCATTTCGGGTGAGAAAATCATTAACAACTCCTGCTCTATGCGATCTAGCACTGTCATCTTGAAGAACAGAACCTGCTCCAATTTGACGAAGACTTGGGATGACAAAAGGCTGTAAAATTTCGTCTTTGCACCCGATACCCGTCATATTTCCTTGGACAACGACAAGAGGAGTCCTGTGATGTACCGAAATTCCAACCCACACCATTACCATTAACGTCAACATCAGCAAATCGTTCTCCTTGCCGCCTATAGACGCGAAGTCTGCCATCATTGAACTTTAATGCAAATCGGGACTCATCAGTGAAGAGTACCCGTCCCCATTGTCGCCGTCTCCAGTTTCATGACGTGTGCACCAGTCACGACGTGCAGCCCTATGACGTTGAAGAAGCGGTGGTCGAACCGCTTATCGAGATCGAATGTTGTGGGCTCGCAGACGATTTCTTATGGTCTGTTCCGATACCTGAACACCACTTGCATTTCGCAGTTCATCTCTCAGACATCTCGCTGTAACAACGCGCTGACGTAAGGTCATTTGAATGACATGTCGGTCTTGACGTTGCGATGTTGATCTTGGCCTACCAGAGCGTGGCCGATTCTGAATTGAATTGGTTGCCTGGAAAAGCTGTCATAGTTCCCCAATCACACTCTTGCTACGATCGATTCTCTGTGCCACATTCCTCTGTGTAAAACCCTGTTGAAGCCACGCAATGGCTCTTCCTCTGTCAAGTTCACTCAGCTGACGTCTTACCATGTTGAAATTTCAACTGAGAGCAGCACGGTCATGGAAGTTTTTTTATGCCAAAACTGTTCATGGAAAATACATAGTGCACGTGCAAGGCTATAATCAACTCTAAAACGTCGTATCCTAATAGGGCATTAGCCCTGCTGAGTTTGGGCGATGCAAACAGTTTTGTGGAGCTTTGTTTTGGGCGATCCAAACAGTTTTGTGGAGCCTTGTTTTGAGCTTCAGTTTATTGTTTCTAAGGAGACTGTCAAAATCGTTTTGTTTAAAAATTGACGTATGCCTTGTACATAGGTTTTGTCGTCAGGATATCGTGAACCATTTTGACACGATTTCCGCCAATAATTTTATATATATACTATTCAAAAAAAGGTAGGGGGGTATTTGATTTTTAAGTGTTATTAAAGTCACCTAATGAAACTGACGAAGAAACAAATGACAAAATGAAATGAAGTTCACATTCATCGATTTATTCCAAATGATCGTCAGACTAAGTAAGGCACAGACTGACCATTATAAGGGTAAAATGATACCCGGGGTCAAACAGCAAAGTTACCACAGCATCACAACAAAGTCAGTAACGGGTAAATCCTCCTCTGTTTGCCAAACAAGCATTGATCCGACGTGGCATACTCCTAATGAGACGTCTAAGGTCATTTTGGTCCAGATTGTCCAATTCCTGTTGCAACGCAGCAACAAGTTCTTGGACATTGGCAGGACGTTGTTGACGTTGACGTAACCTCTGTCCAAGCATGTCCCAGACATGCTCGATGGGGGAGAGGTCGGGACTCAGTGCTGGCCAAGGTAATGTGGTGATGTTCTGTTGTTGGAGGTAACCTGTAACGATCCTGGCCCTGTGACATCTTGCGTTGTCATCCTGGAAGATGAAACGGCGGCCATGACGTCGTGCGAACGGCACAAATGGACTGCCAAGATGTTGTCCCGGTAGTACTGGCCTGTAACACGCCCTGCAACAACATGTAAAGCCGTTCTTCCAGCAACAGGGATGCATCCCCACACCATAACAGAACCACCCCAAAATCGATCATGTCTGATGACGTTAACGTCTTGGAAGCGCTCGTTTCGACGACGCCACACCCTCCTACGTCTCTCCAAAAAATCAACAGTGAACCTTGACTCATCTGAAAACATCACATTGCTTCAGCGTCGATTATCCCAGTGTTGACGATCCCTACACCAACGACGTCTTGCCTTAATGTGATGATCTCTCAAACAAGGGATCACGCGAGGACGTCGGGCGCGAAGGTGACCCCTATGCAGTCGATTCCGAATCGTCTGGCCGCTCACTCTCACACCAGTGTCTGTTTGAAGACGAGCGCTGATCTGATTTGCTGTGATGACACGATTTCTCAAGGCCAAGGTACGGATAAATCGATCCTGGGCTTGAGTTGTCGCCCTTGGTCGAACTGAGCGTGGTCTGTCCTGTACAGATTGTGTATCACGGTATTTGGACCATAGCCTGCTTATGACAGACTGAGAAAAATTCATCGTCCGCGCCACAACCGCCTGTGTTGTGCCGACCTGTGGCATGCCAAGGGCACGTAACCTTTCATTTTGGGTAAGCCGACGCATATCAAAATTTGTTTTCTGGTCACTAAAACAATTAAACTGATGTTTCCACCCTGGAATTCAATGCCACAATGACTGTAACATTCAAAGTCAGAGTCGTGCAAATCTTGGGTTGGACCCCCATGATGATCCCAAGCATCACCTGCATTCCATGCGGTGGCTATTGGTGCGTTTGGGCGTCACATGTAACTGGAAATGTTTCTTCTGTTAGGTTCTATAGTGACTTTTTTCGAAGTCATTTGCATATTTTAGTAATATGCCCCCAAAATCAAATATCCCCTACTTTTTTTTTTTGAATAGTATATATATATATATATCTATCTAATATGTGCATAGACAATTACCTGGTAGAAAAAAAAATGTTTGACCCTTTTGAGTAGTATAAAACCAATGTTGGAAAAAGATATATTGCTTGTTCAACAGTCGATAGTTAAAGAAAAACATTTCAACTCAGTCTATTGTGTATATTTCTTTCTACTTAATAGCTATGGCGGTGATCCTGATATTAATGTTGATTTTGGTAAAGGCTCAGGTCCCTTTCTGGTATCTAATATAAATTGTATAGGAAATGAGTCATCTTTATCCAACTGCAAACATCCCGAATTTAGATTCGGAGAATGCTGTGGCATACATGATGCCTCGGTCGTTTGTAAATGTAAGTCTACAAAAACAGTATATTAAGCTTTTAAAATGTAAACAGTCATTCTCACAGGAAATCTAAAGTATAAAATATATCAACAAACTGTCTGTATACCCTCCCGTTAATTTAAACTGAAGATATCCCAAGACTTGTGGTACAGTTACATTACAAAATGTATTACCAAAATGGTTGTTGATAACTAAATACACATCGTGTCGATGACCTTGTTCATAAAAACATAAACGATCGAGAAAATTTAATAATAGCCATTTCATTTTACCATACATAAAACGGGTTTAGTTATTACTTTTGATATCCATGGTCGTCTTTCTTCATTTAGTAACGTGGCCTATATATTAAGTCTTAAAGAATCTGTTTGGATAAGATGAAAAGACAGAAACCAAATAACGTATATGATACATTTTGCAGTAGATAGACAGCAGTAACACACCTGGATATTATGAGGGGGGATTTGACTCAAAAGTCAGTTCTATGTTGTTAGTTCTATTACATGTCTAGTGTTGCAAATGTTTAATGTTGGGTGTAAATTGGACAAAGTCAAATGTAAAAAAATCTTCCATCGTGTAACTTGACATCTAATTTTTGTCATTTAACATTTCACATTAGACATTTCACAACAAGCCCAAGTCCATCTACCCATGGCATCTTCTCATTTGACACTCGCGCTATGTATTGTAATCTTCAACATATGTCTTTTGCATCGCAACACAGAACAAGTAATGAAATCCGATATGCAAATTAGTTCACACGGCACCTAACTTTAATCACGTGAGATCTCGCGCGAAGAACAAATAGCGGTCAAGCACGGAACCAATGACGTATGCACTGATGTTTAAATACTAATACTGCTGATACCCCGCACCTCACCCCAATGGCTTATACAGTATCTTATCGTTCCTACTAGTCTAATATAGGTCATCAAGACTATATATTATGTACGCTTATACATTGTATTGTATACATGATGTTTATATAATAAACAGTATGTCCGTTCCACGTATCTGAAAACAGCCATATACAGAATATTTGTCTGATTAGATAAATCCACTGTGACCCTCATACTCTAATAATCAAATAGAAATAAAAGAAAACATTGTTATGTAACTGAATTCAGTAATTTTAATTTCTTGGACTGAATCTTCCAAGACATTCATTCATGTACCATTAATGAAATTCTATTTTGAAAAATGCTTATAAATACGGCAAAGAACGGAATTGAATAAATGCTGATACAGAACCACATATCAAAAACTGATTAATACGGGGAAGTCGTTTTTTTTTCTTCTACTTTTAGGTAAAACACCTTGTCCAAACGTACAACTCGGAACTGTTAAAGTAATGCAATGAAAACAAAATTAAATAATGATTACATTTAAGTCTCCAAATGAGTCGAAAAAATCGAACTGCCGACAGCCAAGAATGCTTGGCATAAGTCCCGAGTCTATCAAATACAGTTTGAAGAAGAGTAGGCGAGACCTATATGTGATATACTATAAAAATGTGATTTAATTAATTAATCTTCCATCAAAAGCCCCCAATTTTTGTCATTAAGAGAGATAGAGAGAAATGTGGTTTACGTCCATTCGACACCAGGTCATTTTGGGACAAACATATGGTACAATTTAATTTCAATAATTGGCTCTCCCGTACGATTCTTTAGAAATGGGACGAAACCAGAGGACACGGAGAAGAACCCCACTCCTTGTCACTCGACCCAATGACAAACCTTACGATCTAAAGTACACACGTTAGACCACTCGACATCCCAACTTCCAAAAAATATTAACAGATAACAAAAAAATCCGAGTTTTCATTTTTACTCTATGCAAAAAACGAGTTTTCCTGTGCCGAAAACTTTTTTCCCAAGATTTAGGTAAAATGTCGAGTCGAAATCTAGAACTCAGAACTGTTAAAACTCGTAAAATCCTTTCCGGGTTTTCGGTATGGCCGATTTGGACTGTGTAGGAAGTTGTCTGCGCGATTTAAATAGGAGAGAGAGACAGAGAGGGAGAGAGAGAGAGAGAAAGAGAGAAATGGCAAAGGCGTTTTATAGCTGAGGCGCTGGAGGCGCCAGCCTTCTCGAGAAAAAAATCAAAGAAATTGGAAAAATAAAAACCAGAGAAAAATGCTAAAACCGATGAGAAAAATGAAAATGTACCCTAGTTAGGGGCCCTAAAGCCAGACAAAAGAGCCCCACTTCTGACAATAGGGCCCCTCAGGTCAAGGAAAAGGGCCCTGAGCCCGAGTCAATCGGTTTCTAAACACTGTTACTGTCGAATCCATTACTGAATGTGTATGCAGTCATTGCATTGGCATAAAAATCATCAATCAAACCCACCCCACCCCCCGAAAGAGGGCCCCCCAAATAGTATAGCCTCCGCCATGATAAACCTTAAAACGCCCCTGAGAAATGGGGTTTAACGTCCACTCAACACAACTAGTTCATTTCGGGACTAACATATGGTTTTAATTTTATTTTAATAATTCGCTTGCGCGTAGGGGTCTTTAGCAGTGGGAGGAAACCGGAGTGCCCGGGGGAAATTTAAATAGGAACTATAGGAAAAGAAGAAAAAATAATGTTCAGAGTCAGAGATTTGGGCTTAAAGTAGCTAAGTCTCTAACTCAATATCGTCCAAAGTCTTCGGCATTCAAAACACGAATTATTTCTCAATTTAATTAAACACTGATGTTATCATTTTACTGGGAAAAGATGGGCTTTTGATATCCTATGTTTAAAACAAAATAAACATTGCCCCCCCCCCCCTGGAATCCGCCTCTGATATGTGGAAGCCGAGAAATTTTACTTTCCTTTGTTACTTTATGTAGAAAAACAAATCATAAAATCAACATCGGGTTCACGTGATATATTACGTGATTAAAAATTGGTATCACGTGATTAAAAATTGGTGTCGTATGAACTTATTGTGTTCTATGTTGCGATGTAAAAGCGAAATGTTTAAAGTTCTGGGTATTTGTGAAATGTCCAATGTGAAATGTTTAATGACAAAAAGTAGCCTAGTAGTCAATTTACACGATGTATTTGTCAGTATTACAGGAATTTTTTACTCCTGAGTTTGTCCAATTTACACCCAACATTAAACATTTGCAACACTAGACATGTAATAGCACTAACAACATAGCACTGACTTTTGAGTCAAATCCCCCTTCATAGGATATGTGTAGGGTATTCCTAGTTTGTGTCGAGTTATGTATCCGTATACTTGACGATATTGACTTTAAGATCTATTTACAAAGAGAAATTATAAAGTTACCGTAAAAACGTTTTTAAATAAATCATGTTCAAGTAAGCATTACTATTGAAATAAACCAAGTAAGTATAAATTTTGCGTTTTCCTTAGCGCCCATTCGACATTTTGAGTTAGATTTGGACAATATTATGCCTGATGGTCAGTCGACCGATTATTTTAGTTGTTCCAGTGCGACTAGTAAATGGATCTGGGCCACATGAAGGAAGAGTGGAGGTGTTTGATAGAAGAGAATGGAAAACAGTTTGTGGTGATTATCGTTGGGGCGATAAAGATGCTTCGGTGGTTTGTAGACAACTAGGATATAGTGGGTAAATATACGATGTTTGATAAAAGAAATGAAATGAAATGTTGTTTTATGGCACGTCAGTACCATCCGGGCTAGTGAATTCTTTGGGACAGATTAAATGTAATAACAAGGTAAATGTATATTTAAAGATACCCAAAGTATCACAGTTCAGTAAATATTTAACATCATATCTCGAAACATTATAAAATATATCACAATAAACTAAATATAACTAGATTACAATAAATATGGTTAAAATATAATTATTTACAATCAGAATTTATGATAAAAGCCTGTCTCCTTTAAAAAAGTCTATCAGTTTTCCATATAAACGCGATTGGGTAAAGAGATTATTCAAATACTGGCAACGGTAGTATGTTTTTCTTATTTCTTTGAGATACTTGCACTCAATCAAAATGTGCTTAACTGTCAACGGAGCTTGACAGTGCTCACATTCTGTTGAGGCTTTGGCTTTAAAATGAAATATGAGTTAAAAATGTATGGCCAATGCGGGAACGACACAGCACAACTTCTTCCCGCCTGTTTGTTCTACAGTAGTTTGGCCACAGAGGCTTAATGTGATAAAATTTGTTTGTGTCTGCAAGATACCAAGACCGTTGCCAACGATCAGATAAAAAAAAAATCATGGAAGATTTAAAATTGGTGAAAGGTAAAAGAAATTGTGATATGGGGAGCCAGTAAAGGACAATGTGCTTTCAGATGAACTCGTATGATAGTAGCAAACGATAATTAATGAATGCTACTAATGGGTGGAATGATTGTTCTTTGTTCAAAAAACAATTCCTCGACCTAACAAAGAATATACCATAAATTATATCTCACGTGCAGATGTACACAAATATCAAAATATGCCCATGCCAAGTACGGCTACTGGTATGGACTCTATAGGACCAAGGGTGGTTGGATGGCCAAATGATTAGCAAGTCCGCGCTGTATCATAAGATCTGTCATTGAGTCAGCTGGCGTGGTTTCGAATCCTCGGTTGTACGTGACAAGGAGTAGGGTCGCCTGTCGTGGGTTTTCTTATGGTCCTCCGGTTTCCTCCCACTGCTAATTATTGAAAAAATTGAACCATATGTTAGTCCCCAAATGACCTAGTTTGTGTCGAGTGAGCGTTAAACACTCTCTCTCTCTCTCTCTCTCTCTCTCTCTCTCTGACTTGAAATCGCATCAACTAATTTCATCCTATCTGAAATTTCGAAAGAAACAAGAAGTCTTCTGGGCAAGTCATTCAACTGATGGTGATGCGAACTGTGGGGTTCCACAGGGATCCAATATTGGTCCGTTGCTTTACTTGATCTTTATAAATGACTCCTACTTCATGTTCGTAAATGCGATGACAGTACCTTAATGTCTCTAGCAACAATCTAGCTAATATAGAGATCGCCCTTCAAGAGAATTTACTAAATGTATGTCATTGGTGTAATGATAATGGTATGGTAATGAATGCTATAAAAGACAAAAGCCATGCTAATAGCTTCAAAACACCAAACAAAAACAAACAGCTTATCATTAAAAAATTAATTGAGAATCATTAGAAAATGTATCTGAAGCGGTGTTATTACTGTTGACCAAATTGTAGATTGGAATCTCCAAATTAACAAAATTTCCAAAATCATATCCTCCAAAATCTACCTCCTGACTAAGTTAAAACCTTATTTGCCACACCATCTTAGAATTTAATTTTTGAACGGCTACATTTTACCATCCTTTGATTACTGTTCCACAGTTTGAGGTAATGCAAATAAAGGTAAACTGGAGCTCCTGTTCAAATGCGTACGGCAAGGAGCAGTCCGGATGAAAAACCTGATTCACAGCCGCCAACTTTGTTTAAATCTCTACATTTGCTCACAATCTACCAACGCATTCTATACAACCAAAGTATGCTCACCTTCAAAATTCTAACAGACAAATACCATCATATTTATATAAAACTCTGTGAAAATTCTAAATTGACCGAAATTAACATGACCTTGAGATCAGAAAGTAAATCTGAATTAGCGATTCCCAAAAGTAAGAAAAAAGTAATGACAAGAACAATCTAATATACCGCCCCTTTAATCTGGAATTTACTAAGCTCCGGATCAGGATGTAATCCTCTTATCGAAATCCATTGTCAGTGGCCCATCGTTGAATAGACTTCAAGCAAAGTTGCAACTGACGTTCGATTGTGTGCATACTTATCGATCTGCAACAAATCTGACAGTCATCAACATAAAGAAAACCGTCGACCCCACGCTTAAGGCATCGTATTTATTTTGATAGGAAAGAGTGTGGAAGATAATATACTTCCCTAGGGAATAACCATTTCCTGAATATTGATCCCAAACGTAATATTTAATGAAGATAGGTAAGCGACCCCACAGTCCGGGGTTATGTAGGTATTTTCATGTGGTATCGTACGATTTCTCCACAACATCAAAAAATATAGTAACTAAATGTTGTTTCTGGATGAAAGCTTCCCTGACAAACGTTTCAAATCTAACGAGATGATCAAGGGTGTTCCTTTGGGACCACAATCCACCTTGGAGGTCTATTATGAGGTTGTTAGACTCGGGGTACCAAACAAGCCTACGGTGGGGTTGATCAATATCTTCATGGTTTTAGAAATATAGCTAGTTAAAGCTGGGAATTATTGTGCCTCCATGCCCATCAACACAAATCTGGTTATAAAGATCCAAAAAGTGTAGAAAAAGGTAAATGTTTTAAAATCTGGTAGCGAATTTCATGTGGACCAGTTGCAGTATCCCGAGCTCTTTTAAGCAAATCACAGAGTTCAGCAATAGAAAACTTGACATCATTACGGGACTTGAAGTAAAGTCACCTTTTTGTCCTGTTGATGTTGTTTAGGTGGAAGTATCAACATAGATGAGGTAGTTGAGTGATAATGCACTACTTTTAACTTTAATTCTACGACTCCTATCCCATACCGATTTGGAAGTGGTACGGGAATTTATCCTTGAGACATAACCTTGCCATGAAGACTTATTTAACGTATGGTTCTACGGGCCTTCGCGCGGATAATTTGGTATGCTGCAACATTCTCCATGTATTGTTGATTCTCAACCACGCTTTTAAGAGCAGATTTGCAATCGTTATTTTACCATGGTTTATTGAAACGTTTTGGCCCAGTCGTGGTCTTTAGAATGAATGAAATGTGGTTTTATGGCGGCACATCAGCTCCAACCGGACTATATCAGTTGAATTATTGGAGACAAAATATAAGAAATCACAATAGTATATTTATATCCATAAATAAAAAACATATCACAGATAATGTATAAAATTAAAAATAAATATCAAATACTCTATGCGAGAGCGACACAAGACAACTTCATCCCTCCTGTTGGTACTATAGGAGTTGGGCCAATCCCCAAGGAAAGGCTTGATGTGATGAAGTTTGTTTGTGCCTGCAAGATCCCAAAACCGTTGCCAGCGGCCATAAATGAAATGATTTATTGATGATTTAAAATCTAGGTAATAAAAACTGAGATATGGGAAGATCTAAGGCAGGCTTGGCAGTCTGGGGACTTGCTGCTCAAGTTGTATGATAGTAGCAGACGATAAATGTCTGCTACTAATGGATGTTCAAACTGTTTATTGTTAATTGCTTGTAGTGAGCACGGGGAATCAGTAAAGATGATATGTTTTAAATGTGATGATTATTCAATGACCTGAAAAGTCTGATGAATGGCCTGGAGCTCCGCAGTAAAAATAAAAGCTGCAGATGGAAGACGAACAGAAATGGTCTCGGGTAGTGTGACTATAGCCGAAGCTACCCGATCACCATGTTTCGAACCATCTGCATAAATGGGAGTATAATCATAATACTTAGACGTTAGCTCCCTAAAGAGCGACTGGAACATCGTGGAACTAGTATCTCTCTCTTATGCTGCATAAGATCAAAATCGATCTTTGGGGGTGATATAGCCTTCGGTGGAGTCCTAAAGAAAGGAGTATTCGCAATACTGTCAAGGCTGATACCAGCCTAAGACAAAGGGGGTTGTAGGCGAACTGATGTAAATGCTCATGATATGGTCTAAATATAGTGCTAAATGAAATATGGTTTGGTAAAGATGCTATTTTCGTAGCATACTGCAGGTACAGCTTATCACGTCTGTGAGGACGTATAAACTGTCCACTGGAGATGTCCGAAATGCTCCTAAGCTGATTTTAAGTCCCAGGTTGTGATGGTGACGATCTCTTTGAGATATGACTCGCGGGCTAACCCATAAACAATACACCCAAGCCTCGTTCTGAACAAAATACCTTGTTCCAAAAACAGGGCAATTTAAAAAAAAAAACCTTGGTTTTGGAACTCCATACAAACGAGGCATTATTTTTACCTCGTTTCTGAGGTTTATAGTGATATATAGAGCACCGTGTGTACTTGGTTTAAAGCACGATGGGATAGTATTAATATTTATAGCAAAAAGAGATAGAATACTTCCCTATCGAACCCCCATTTCCCGAGGAAATGATGCGAATATTGATCCCAGTCGTAGGCCGAGGTTATGGAGGTCGCGCATGATACCATGTTTCCATGTTGTATCACATGCTTTCTCCAGATCAAAAGATATTGCAGCTAAATGTTGCTTCTGAATGTAAGCGTCCCTGACAAACTTTTCAAATCGAACGACATGATCAAAAGTGCTTCTTTGAGACCTTCGATTGATCAATCTCTCCATGATTTTGCAAATACAGCTAGTTAAAGCGATCGGACGATAGTTGGTAGGATTCGTATGATCTTTACCCAGTTTAGGGACGGGAATTATTGTAGCTTCATGCCACGAAGGGGGGAATTTCCCCTTAACCCAAATCCGGTGAAAAAGATCCAATAAAATTAGAGTGGAAAAAGGTAAATATTTTAGAATTTGGTAGTGTATTTCATCTGGACCAGTTGCACTATCCCGAGCTCGATTTATTGAATCCCGAAGCTCTGCAATAAAAAAAGTATCATTGTAGCATTCATCATTGCGGGACTTGAAATTAATTCACCTTTTCTCCTGTTGTTGTTTGATGCCTCGAAAGGCATCGGAGAAGAATTTGGATAATGAATTAAATGAAAATGTACCGACCAGAGAATTAACAATATCAGGAAAGGTGGTATTATGAACTTTGAGATGGTTAACTGATAAAGCACTACTTTTACCTATAATCCTACGCATCATGTCCCAAACTGACTTAGTACAGGACGGGAATTGATCCTTAAGACGTAATCTTGCAATGAAGATTTCTTTGCTTAACGTATGGTTCTACGAGCCTTCGCGCAGACCATTTGGTATGCCGCAATATTATGCATGGAAGACTTTAAAAATAGTTGACAGGCAACGAAACATACGCCCACGGTAACTAAATCGTCCAGGCAGTCAACAAGAGTTGTCGCATATTAAGTAATTATCAGAAAATCATTAGAATTTGTTTTGTTTTTATAAAGTTCTGCTCCATGCTAACGTTTATTATACGAAACATTTAATATTATGAATTTAGCTGTTCAATTATCGATTTTCAAGAAATTCAAACTCAACCATCAATAATGTGTAACGGGGATATAGTCAAACGGTTTTTAATTCGGAATAAAATTGTCCACAAGGTAAATAACATGATTTTTCGTAAAATCAGGGGCCATAATTCAGGAAGTTATGGTCCAATGTGCCCAAATATCGAAAGGAAGTTTTTTGATTGCCCTTGGGCTCACCGGCCAAGCCAGCGATGCCCTTGGTTATCAAAAATGGCGAAACTTTAGAAAGTTCGGTAGAGGTACTCACAATCACGAGAAACCTCGGTCATGCCTTTAATATTTCTAATTCATTTATAAATAATTCAGAAACGTCTTGGGTATTAGGAAGATTCTGTTTTACTTTATGTTTTTTTGTTATCAGCAGGTGGTGTATGTGTGGGGCGACGTGAAGTTAGCCTGTTGTTCGTTCTTCGGTATTCGCGAATAACGAACAACGAGCCAGTTTGTTGTTCGGTATTCGCGAACAACGAGCTGGTTTGTTGTTCGGTATTCGCGAATAACGAACAACGAGCTGGTTTGTTGTTCGGTATTCACCAGATATGGAATGAACAGGCCAGGCGGGTTTTTATAAGCCTAACAGGATTATAAAGCTTCAAAATTCTGGGAAATAGATTCTCACAACTTCTCTTTCTATCCGAAGAAAGAGCTGTTACATATTGGCGAATAACAAACAGCGAGCCAGTTTGTTATTCGGTATTGGCGAATAACGAACAACGAGCTGGTTTGTTGTTCGGTATTCACCAGATATGGAATTAGTAATCTAATAAAATAACTTTTGTAGGGAACACGCCGCAGGCGGGTTTTTATGAGCCTAACTGGATAATAAAACTTCAAACTTCTGGGAAATAGATTCTAACAACTTCTCTTTCTATCCGAAGAAAGGGCTGATACATATTGGCGAATAACGAACAACGAGCTGGTTTGTTGTTCGATAATATGGAATTAGTAATCTAATAAAATAACTTTTGTATAGGGAACACGCCGCGGGCGGGTTTTTATGAGCCTAACTGGATAATAAAACTTCAAACTTCTGGGAAATAGATTCTAACAACTTCTCTTTCTATCCGCAGAAAGAGCTGTTACATATTGGCGAATAACGAACAACGAGCTGGTTTGTTGTTCGGTATTCACCGTATATGGAATTGGTAATATAATAAATGTACTTTTGCAGGGAATACGCCACAGATGGGTTTTTATGAGCCTAAATGGATTATAACACTTCGAACTCCTGGGAAATAGATTCTAACAACTTCTCTGTCTATCCGAAGAAAGAACAGTTTCATATTGGCGAATAACGAACAACGAGCCAGTTTGTTGTTCGGTATTCGCGAATAACGAACAACGAGCTGGTTTGTTGTTCGTTATTCACCAAGTATTGAATTAGTAATAAGATAAAAAAACGTTTGTATGGGAATACGCCGGGAGTGGGTTTTTAAGCCCAATTGGGTTATGAAACTTCAAAGTCTTGGGAAAAAGAATTTAACTAACTCTCCTTTCTATCCGAAGAAAGAGTTGTTTCATATGGGCGAATACCGAACAACGAGCCAGTTGCAGCCTCAAAATACGAAGTGAATATTCTTATCACCATCTACGCCCCAGGGAGGTCGTGGTCTTTAGAATCGCCTTAGCAAAATGGTGATAGGCAACAAAATGTCTGAGTGATAAGACATCTGAATTCTTTTAAAAAAAAAGTTTCTTGTACACAAATAGCTATAGGATTAAATTTTTGAATTAAACTTTCAACTTCATTAAAATGTCGTTTAAGACCACAACAATTCCATTCCATTGAATAATGCAATTAGCCATTTTTTTAGGGAGGTTTATAGGACTTCTATGATGTTGTGTGGGGTCATGTATTTCAACAACAACATCCACTTGATTGTCCTATATCCCGAACCTCTTAAAGGAACCGACAATCTCTTCTATCTCAGACTCCCCAAACGTATTAAGAGTTTAGATGGAATTGGAGACTTTTGTTGTGACGAGGAATCGGCTAGAAAATCAGCAGGTGTTTGACAAGCAATGGAATTGGTCGGTTTAACTGCACTTGCAAACGTTGGAGTTGCAGCCTCAACCAACTTCCTTGCTTCAGGGTATGGTATGTTTTTTTTTCTGTTTTCACCTGCTGAACTTTTACTCTAAAATAAGCAGAACGAGGCCCTTTGCAGTTAATGCAATGGTGTTGAGTGTCCGCATCGAGCACACATCGTTTTCCCCTTACACACGTTTTTACTGTGTCCAAAGCATTGACAATGAAAGCAACGCAATGATTTGGGATATAAGGGGTAACTGGAATGTCAAGAAAACCAGCTTCGATCATCTTAGGAGATCTGGTTTATCAAAGGTCAGAATATAGGTGTTGGGTTGAATAATATTACCATTACGTCTGATTGAAATACGTGTGAACACCTTGTGAGGCAGGATTTTCAAACATCTCTTCCTCACAGTTTCCATCTAAATCCGGACACCGAATAACACCTCTTGAAGAATTAAGAGAGTTGTGCGGATATCCAGGCGTGATAAAAGAGAATGGAAAACAGTTTGTGATTATTATTGGTACGATAATGTTACATTTGTGAATTGTACACAACTAGGGTGTAGCCGGTAAATATACAACGTGAAAAAATATGCGCTCTAGCATATGCAACAATCTTTATACAGTGCTTGAATTAAATTATTGCCATTTTTGTCTGTAATAAATGTTATTGTATTTGTACAGGAATTAATACAATATTCAATGTAGTTTTGTTTGCATTGAATAGTTGAACGTATAATAATATTTTTAGGACCGGAGCAATAAGTAAAAAAGGAGCCTACTTTGGAGAGGGACGAGGCAACATGGTGCGCTATGTGCAGTGTGATGGAACTGAAGATTATTTTACTGACTGTAAATATCAACATTATACTAACTGGTGTAATCATCATCAAGACGCGTCTGTAATATGTAAAGGTAAGATTATATTTCTAATAAATGTTTTAATGACTATTCAGTATTCACGGCGGTTTGGGGGGGATTAAGTGTTTACTATTCTCTATAGATATACTATTTGTTTCATGGGTCACATCCCCAGCCACGTTGAATGCCAAACTAAGTTACAATTATGATATACATAATCTGTCGGCATTCTACACCAAGTTTGAACATTCTACACCATTCTACACCAACATTCTACCTCAGAGACAGAAGTATCTATTTAGCCTAGTTTTACCGCCCCATATCACATATAATCGATATTATCTAGATCCAAATTATCGATTGCTTATTGCTCTCCTTACAATGAACAGAAAATACTCATGATGGAACTCAGTCAACACCTTTTACCGTAACAACAAGTAGTCAGACCATTCATACCCCTGCAACAACTACCTCATCAACAACCACTACTCCTCCCAAACAAGAACAAGCAGTGCTTCCCAAAAACACGTATTTGTACGTTTTCAACTAAAAAGTTCCCAAAGCATGTAAAATATACTTATTAACTTCTTCTACGGTTCTTGATGACTAGTCTCAAAATGACCTAGTTTGTGTCGAGTGGACGTTAAACCCCAGTTCTCTCTCTCTCTCTCTCTCTCTCTCTCTCTCTCTCTCTCGCTTGATGACAACACTGGTTTAACTTCAAACGTTACTTTTATTATTCCACACATATCAAGTACAAAACTTGTTATAGTTAAAGACTCCAGAATTAGCTTGTGTTGAGGGAGCCATGGTCCCAACTACCTTACATGGCCCCTGTCCGGTCTTAACTCAGACCTTCTCGCCTTCACTGAACTATCCCCTTTTTCATTCTTGCTTACATCACCCTTCTAGACAAAGGCTCTCACAAGATCACACGTCTTACCAGATTAAGGGTTCGGTACAGATTGCTTTACAAGTCAAAGGACAAATGAGTGCAGTGTGGACACACACGGATGTCGATAGCCGACAGAAAGATGTTTTAATCAATTCTGCTTTCATGTGTCAAGATGGCACGATGACTATCAATGACATCGGCCATTATGTAACAGGGGTTAATGAGGTATTTCTCCACACGATCTTATCAACTATTAATTCTTATTCCTTTAGTCACTGTTACCTTTACATTTGTACTTCAGAAACTTCCAAAACTACCACGACCCTAGAATCATCTACACAATCTTCTACTATTCCCCAAGATATACCAGGTAACGATTAACAAACTGGGACCATTTCAAGAACATTAAACCGTTTTAATTTACAATAATTTTTAATAGCAATATGAATCAATTATAAGATAAGGAAATTTTATACGCTTTTCTATTCGCTATTTTATGTAGAAAATGGACCTTTTGATTGGTTTATTGGCAAGGATTATTCTACGTAGAAATCTGATAGGCTGACATTTGAGAACATTTGTTTTATTACTTCAGTAGGTTCTCCACCAAATTGCAAACCAGGGGTTCATGAATTTGAATTTTATATAAATGCTGGCATCCTGTCCTTGAAACATTGGTGTATGGACATTGGTTCATTTGATATCAGTTCACTGTGTTTTGACGACGACGATTCTTTAATATTTAGCATCAATGAAGATCCATTTGGTTTCTTTAAACTCGTAAGGAATAAACAAATACTGAAGCCATGTTTGCGCTTTGCAGCGCTTGACCAGATACAAGAAGCCAAAGCACCGGTAAGAATTATTAAGTATTATTATGGGTGTTATATATATACTATTCAAAAAAAGAAGGGGATTTATGATTTTGGGGGCATAATACTAAAATATGCAAAAGACTACGAAAAAGGTCACTATAGAACCTAACAGAAGAAACATTTCCAGTTACATGTGACGCCCAAATGCACCAATAGCTACCGCATGGAATGCAGGTGATGCTTGGGATCATCATGGGGGTCCAACCCAAGATTTGCACGACTCTGACTTTGAATGTTACAGTCATTGTGGCATTGAATTCCAGGGTGGAAACATCAGTTTAATTGTTTTAGTGACCAGAAAACAAATTTTGATATGCGTCGGCTTACCCAAAATGAAAGGTTACGTGCCCTTGGCATATGCTACAGATCGGCACAACACAGGCGGTTGTGGCGCGGACGATGAATGTTTCTCAGTCTGTCATAAGCAGGCTATGGTCCAGATACCGTGATACACAATCTGTACAGGGCAGACCACGCTCAGGTCGACCAAGGGCGACAACTCAAGCCCAGGATCAATTTATCCGTACCTTGGCCTTGAGAAATCGTGTCATCACAGCAAATCAGATCAGCGCTCGTCTTCAAACAGACACTGGTGTGAGAGTGGGTGGCCAGACGATTCGGAATCGACTGCATAGGGGTCACCTTCGCGCCCGACGTCCTCGCGTGATCCCTTGTTTGAGAGATCATCACATTCAGACAAGACGTCGTTGGTGTAGGGATCGTCAACACTGGGATAATCGACGCTGGAGCAATGTGATGTTTTCAGATGAGTCAAGGTTCACTGTTGATTTTTTGGAGAGACGTAAGAGGGTGTGGCGTCGTCGAAACGAGCGCTTCCAAGACGTTAACGTCATCAGACATGATCGATTTTGGGGTGGTTCTGTTATGGTGTGGGGAGGCATCACTGTTGCTGGAAGAACGGCTTTACATGTTGTTGCAGGGCGTGTTACAGGCCAGTACTACCGGGACAACATCTTGGCAGTCCATGTTGTGCCGTTCGCACGACGTCATGGCCGCCGTTTCATCTTCCAGGATGACAACGCAAGATGTCACAGGGCCAGGATCGTTACAGGTTACCTCCAACAACAGAACATCACCACATTACCTTGGCACTGAGTCCCGACCTCTCCCCCATCGAGCATGTCTGGGACATGCTTGGACAGAGGTTACGTCAACGTCAACAACGTCCTGTCAATGTCCAAGAACTTGCTGCTGCGTTGCAACAGGAATGGGACAATCTGGACCAAAATGACCTTATACGTCTCATTAGGAGTATGCCACGTCGAATCAATGCTTGTTTGGCAAACAGAGGAGGATTTACCCGTTACTGACTTTGTTGTGATGCTGTAGTAACTTTGCTGTTTGACCCCGGGTATCATTTTACCCTTATAATGGTCAGTCTGTGCCTTACTTAGTCTAACGATCATTTGGAATAAATCGATGAATGTGAACTTCATTTCATTTTGTCATTTGTTTCTTCGTCAGTTTCATTAGGTGACTTTAATAACACTTAAAAATCAAATATCCCCTACTTTTTTTGAATAGTATATATATATAAGTTGGAGTTTTGGAGTTATCCATCTAGATATAACATGTGATCTACTGGAAATACACGTCATTATAAACACACCAGGAGCCAGGTGGAGGGGACGCAATGACACGTTCTCGGTCATGGTTTCCAGATTTTGGAAATAATCACGTTTTTTCAATGTGGTTTTAAACATTATAATCATAATCATTATACCCAGTCATTGTCAAACAAATACCTATATAAATACCCCCCCCCCCCCCCTTAGTCCCCCCAGTCGCCTCTGTCGGTTCTGATTCCCCTGCCCCTCTTAGTTCCCCCCCCCCAGTCGCCTCTGTCTGTTCTGGTTCCATGCGTCGCCATACTAACACACTCAGTCATTGTCTGATCTGAGCTACAAAGCGGCTGGGGTCAATTGTCATATGTATGTATCTTGAAAGTAGCTAGGTCTCTAACTCAATATCATCCAAAGTCTTCGACATTGAAAACACAATTGTCGGTCAATTTAAATCAACATTGATGATGTGATCTTACCGGGAAATGATGTGCTTCTGATATCCAATATTTAAAGGAGCTAAATCGCTAACAATTTGAACCAAGAAATTAACACATGTAATATTGTAATATGAATGTATATAAACTGATTTACATTCAATGGTTTCCGTTTTTGATCTTAATTTCAAATCAGTTATGTTCGGCGAAATAAGCCAGCAGTCGCAATAGAATTCAAATTTCTATCGTCTGGTTAATCCAGTCTACACAAGCCGTTGGATTTTGTGCAAGTTTCTAGCCGCGTTCCTCAAGTTTCTTGCTAGAACTGGGGATGAAACGCATTATGGTACACGATTCGTGTACAAATGGAAAAATGTTTATTTTGTCTTAAATATTGGATATCAGAAGTCCATCGTTTCCCGCTAAGATCACAGCATCAATGTTGATTTAAGTTGACAAATAATTCGTTTTTTCAATGTTGAGGATTGGGGGTGATATTGAGTTAGAGACTTAGCTACTTTAAGACAAAATAAACATTTTACCATTGGTACACGAATCGTGTACCATAATGCGTTTCAGTGCCATTTGTAACACGGGACTCGAAGAACGAGGCTACACATATTCCCGACGCCATGTCAAACGGTGACCCCATATTCTTTTCTAGAAAGTATGCGCAATAAATACTATCGATGTAGACTGGAATAGCCAGACGCTAGAGATTGTCATTCGATTGAGGATTCTGACGTATTTCGGCGAACATAACTGTTTAGTAATTACAGTAAAAACAGAAATGATTGAATGTACATCAGTTTATATACATTCATATTATATTATTATATACGTTACGACCCATTTATGTCAATTTATAGGTCCCAAATATTAGCGATTTAGCTCCTTTAATTGAAGTTTTCAAGAACAGCATGCCCTTGATGAACAACTTGGATAATAAACCAAGATTCATCAATATATCTTTTTACAGCTTACAATAATAGCAAAGGAAGATTCTTCACTGGGTAGAACAGCAACCCTAAATATTATGATAACATTTAATCGGCCACCATCAGTGACACACAGAATTATTAACTGGATTGTAAATATTGCTGAACTTGGCGCACTTGATGTCATAAAAAAATCACAAGCAGAAGATACAGATAGTATAACACTCACTTCTGTTAGTAAGTAAACATGATTTATACTATCACAAATAAAGGTAATTATCCTTTTAAATATAGCAACACTATCCACGCTCCATTTGTATGTATTTCGCAGTTGTACCGATACACCGCAGAACGTACACTTTTTATACGCCCACATTTTTATGTGGACGTATATTGTCGTCGCCCCTGTTCGTCCGTCCGTCCGTCCGGACGTCCGTCCGTCCACAATTGTTTGTGAACAGTCTACAGGTCACAATTTTTATCCGATTTCAATGAAACTTAAAATATAGGTTTATCACCCTAAGATCTCGGTTCCTTTCGATATTGGCATGTATCCGACTGTAACTTTATGGGTTATGGCCCCTGATTGTACGAAAAATCATGTTTTTTAGCTTGTGAACAGTGTAGATGTCACAATTTTGAACCGATTTGGATGAAACTTGAAATGCATGTTTATAACCCAAAGATCTTGGTTCCTTTCGATATTTGCGCCAAACGGATCGTAACTTCCTGAATTATGTCCCCTGATTGTCCGAAAAATCGCCCTTTTTAACTTGTGGTCCCTCTGGAGGTCAATATTGTTATCCGATTTAAAAAACCGTTTGATTATATCACCGTTCCATGGTTATGAAGGTTGTATTCGAATTTCGTGAAAATCGGACCAAAATTGACGGACAAAATGGCCGCCGTTTGTACGCGAATAGTGTGAAAATATGTTATATCAAGGTTGTGGACCTTATAGAGGTCACAATTTTGAACCAATTTTGATGAAACTTGACATGTATGTTTATAACCCAAAGATCTTGGTTCCTTACGATATTTGCGCCCATCGGATCGTAACTTCCTGAATTATGGCCCCTGATTGTCCGAAAAATTGCCCTTTTTACCCTCTGGAGGTCAAAATTGTTATCGGATTTAAAAAACCGTTTGATTATATCATCGTTCTATGTTTATGAAGGTTGAGTTTGAATTTCGTGAAAATCGGACCAAAATTGACGGACAAAATGGCCGCCGTTTGTACGCGAATAGTGTGAAAATATGTTATATCAAGGTTGCGGACCTTATAGAGGTCACAATTTTGGACCAATTTTGATGAAACTTGACATGTATGTTTATAACCCAAAGATCCTGGTTCCTGTCGATATTTGTGCCCATCGGATCGTAACTTCCTGAATTATGGCCCCTGATTGTCCAAAAATCGCCCTTTTTAGCTTGTGGTCCCTCTGGAGGTCAAAATTGTTATCCCATTTAAAAAAAAACGTTTGATTATATCGCCATTCTATGGTTATGAAGGTTGAGTTTGAATTTCGTGAAAATCGGACCAAAATTGACGGACAAAATGGCCGCCGTTTGTACGCGAATAGTGTGAAAATATGTTATATAAAGGTTGTGGACCTTATAGAGGTCACAATTTTGAACCGATTTTGATGAAACTTGACATGTATGTTTATAACCCAAAGATCTTGGTTCCTTTCGATATTTGCGCCCATTGGATCATAACTTCCTGAATTATGTCCCCGGATTGTCCGAAAAATCGCTTTTGTTAGCTTTTGGTCCCTCTGGAGGTCAAAATTATTATCCGATTTATAAAAACGTTTGACTATATCACCGTTACATGGTAATGAAGAGAGAGTGTGAATTACGTGAAAATCGGACTAGAATTGCCGGACAAAATGGCCGCCGTTTGTACACGAATAGTGTGAAAATATGTTATCAAGGTTGTGGACCCTATAGAGGTCACAATTTTGAATCGATTTTGATGAAACTTGACATGTATGTTTATAACCCAAAGATCTTGGTTCCTTTCGATATTTGTGCCCATCGGGTCATTACTTCCTGAATTATGTTCCCTGATTGTATGAAAAATCACCCTTTTTAGCTTGTGGTACCTCTGGAGGTCACAATTATTATCTGATTTAAAAAAATGTTTGATTATAAAAACCAAACAAATTCTAATGATTTTCTGATAATTCCTTAATATGCGACAACTCTTGTTGACTGCCCGGACGATTTGACTGCTGTGTGGGCGTATGTTTCGTTGCCTGGCAACCTATTTTTTTTATATAACTTCTTTATTGGATATTTTGATGGTTTTAGTTGTCCCATTGATGAATTGCTCTGTCTTTCTTTTAATGGACTCTTGGGTTCCTGCCACGGCTATTGACATGTGTTTACTAACCTGACTTTGAAGATCCTCAATGGGTCTATAAGGTTCAAATTGGTTACATGATTTATTCACGTGACACTCATCATCACGAGACAGTTTGGTATAAAAACAATTGAAACTGCTGATTTTCGAAGATCTCGTAAAGACTTGAAGGCCAGGAATTGAATAGGACAGACAAAGTAGACCCGCAGAGAACATTCAGAAAACTGGAATCAACGGTTTTTATATCTACTAGAGTAGTTCCCTACCAAAAATCCAACAGTCGGCCATAATCTGATATGCAGAACTGGGAGAAAATCGATAATTAATTCAGGATAACGAATGATGATGTGAAATGGCATACAATGTCAAGTATCTGGGAAAGGGACTGTTTTAGGGATTTCTCCAAGGTTTAAAATAGTTAAATAATTTGTTTACCTGATACAAATTATCAAAAGAACACTTTGGTGTACGAAAACATTGAAAATATTGATCTTCGATGATCTACTAATGACTCTTTTAACATTCAGATTGGATAAATGTTTCGGTTAAATGTTTCAGACTACGAAGAGAACAGTTTGGTTTCTGCAACCGTTAAAAATAATATGCTACAGTTGAATATTGTGAACACTACGTATGATCTGAAAAGATTGCAAGTTCAAATCAAAGTAGGTTTGTTATTATATCACACTGCTTTATGTTATGTATACTTTAGGGTGGAAGTTGGCGACATTGGCGCTTCGGCTACTGGACCTACACAATTATTCCTAAAGCAGTTAGTCTTTACTGTACCGGGGATTTTGGTCCGTATATGTGTTAGATATATTGTATTACATGATTCAATCTTCGGGCCTGGTTTCCACTTGCCGTGTGCAGCAACGTCTTCGCTGATGGAACGAATCGTTCGTAAATCAATTGCCAGAACATTTAACGTCCTGTCATCTCAGTGAATTATAATACTGAATTATGAATTCTGAATAGCTGATATCAGTTTGCGATGAGTTTACCCATCCCTATTATAAGAACGGCCTGGTACGGACTGATGGGACATCCATGGCAATTGTCTAATCAGTGGCGTAACTGGCATACCGACTCGGGGGGGGGGGGCATTGAATCTCAATCTGCTTCAACAATACTTGTTGGGGTCAATATAACATCAAAAATCCATGCAGATGCTCTTCACCCATCGTGTTTCTCAAAACGTTCCTGAACAGCTTTAACCTGCTGAGGGTCCGTCAGCTTGGGTGAACTCCATCGAGATCATTTGAGTTGATAAATTAAGGGGTAGGTTTTTTCCTAGCACAATTTATTATAACATTCTATGAATGATGTGTAGTTATCAAATGATCTCCTCTCTCAACGTCGAAAGCATAAAAGGTGTCGGATCCCCGTTTCGTTGTTATCGTCGGAATGGCTTGGAATCGAACACGAAAAATTTAATACAA
Organism: Patella caerulea; assembly: GCA_036850965.1. NCBI lineage: Eukaryota > Metazoa > Mollusca > Gastropoda > Patellidae > Patella > Patella caerulea. The sequence continues at coordinate 29,237,987 of JAZGQO010000015.1, read as the reverse complement.
GATCATGTAATTCAGCGAACGGATCACTAGTGATTACTCGGTCCAAAATTTTGAAATAAACAAATGCATTTGTCTTTGGGGGGGGGGGGGCTGTTCCGGCGTGACTGATCGCTGAGTGTCAAGGTGGTTTGGGGGTTCTCCCGTAGAAAGTTTGAACTCGATATCTTTGCAGCTGGTTCCATTTCCGACGACGGCTACACGTTTCTAATTGTATATATGCGGTCCCATCTATACTGATTTGGTCATCTATGATTCGACATAGCATTTGAAAAGTCCAGGGGAAGAACAAATCTAAGTCACATTTTTGTCTTTTTGCATTAAACGCAAAACAGACTTTTCGACGAGAATGTTTGACGCGAACAGAACAACGAGTGGGTTTAATTACAACTCTAAAATGATGTTTAACACGGACCATAATTACCAGTAGGGCTGGGTAAAATATCGATATAAATCGATAGTATCGATTGGGCGGCCCAGAAAAACACTATCGATATCGGTGGGTTACTATCGATTATCGCTCTTCGTCTATTTTTCTTGCGTCTGAAATGTCAGTGTTTTCTTTCAGTTAATTATAATAAACCGCTCACTTTAATTACTATCAAGTATCAATGTAACACATAACAAAATTGATTGTGCCACAAAAAGCTTATACAACTTGCTACCAGATGGCGCCATTAACTGGGGTTCGTGGAAAAGGTGACTTAGATCGTTCTTCCCCTGGACTCTTCATTTTCCATTTGTTTCCAGGTGGCCTACCTCGACGGAAGGGAAGCATACGCCATACAGTGTGCTGCGAGGGAAATTTTGCCCGGACATCGGCAATTTCGTCCCATCTGAACGATTAGACAGTACACTGGCAACTTTGTTCTCTGTGCATTTAATATGTCTCAAAGAATTCACCATATGTCTGCGAAGTATAGCCCGGTTTGTGCTGACGTGCCATAAAACAAAATTTCATTTCATTGTCCTCCGCCTGTCGAAGAAAGCAGGGGACTATTAACATGGGTGCGTCCGTCTGTCTGTCTCTCCGTCACACTTTTAGGACACAATAACTCTCCTTCTAATTAAGCTAGAATGCTCAAACTTGGTGTAAGCAATTTGATTGGTTGATGCTTTGGGACACGATAACTTTAGTTCTAATTAAGTGAGAGTGATGACACTTGGTGTATAGATTCATCATATCATTACTTTGACTACGTTCGATGATGAGAATTTTTTTCTTAGGCTAGGGAGCGATAACAACTCTGCGTCTAATTGAGGTAGAATGTTCAAACTTGGTGTAGGTGTTCAATAGTTGAATGGCTTGATTCATTATATCATTAACTTGACTAGGTTAGGCAAAGGAGCGGTAAGCAAGTTGATTGAGGTAGAATGTTTAAACTTGATGTAGATTTTCATTAGGGGAATGTCTTGACTGAGTTCAATGATTAACATATCTGATTGAGAGTGACGAAATTTGGTATATAGTTGATAATCAGTTTGATTGCTTGATACTTTTGAAAAAAATAAATGTGCTATTAATTAATATGTGCCATCTATTTATTTTGGGATTTCGGCGAGGGACATCAGCCTCACTGTTGGCTTATGTCATTTGTTTTCTGTGTTTATTAATATTATTATCAAGCTGAAGTTTCGTTCTTGTATGATTTAGATGTCAGATGATGGTAGACCAATTTTATCAACAAATGTAACAGTACAGATAGTTATAGTTAGGTTAGAATGCACTTCAACTAACAAGATGGTGGTAAATATGGAAGAACTTCTGAGTGTCAAAACTCTTCCAATTGGCCAGATTAATTGTGCGGTTTCTAGAGGATATTCAGTCCGTTATGATGTCATACACACAGCACTGCAACAAGGTAATACTATTATAGTGTTGAAAGGGATTTCAGATTTTTTAAAAACAGTAAAGCCAGACTGACACTTGCACGACTTTTGGCCACGATTTTGTCGTGCTCATAAGTGTCAACATTGACACGAACTGGCACGACGAGGTTACACATAGATTGCGCATTGTTTACGCACTTCCCACATTGGCACGACGAGTTTGCGCAAATTGGACGCTGTCGTGCCGACTCGAGTCGTGCCAATGCCTGCCACGGAATCGTGCAAGTGTCAGCCTGGCTTATGACACACATACCGCCGTGATGCAGTTATATGTGATTGTAATTGATGTACTGTTAAGCATACCTTATGCAAGAGCTAAATATGCCTATTGCGGGTCTTTCTTTATGCCTGAAATGTTATCTAAATTAGTAATTACACATTAATTAACTTATCCAGACCATAATCAACTCTCGATGCCATCACAAGCCTGCAATATTAACTTCATTTGAATCCGATCTGCTGCTCAACGCTCATTGATGATTAAATCCAAAAATGGATAATCGAGACGATGTTTTTTATCATACCTTCTTTAGTAATGATGATCGAGGCTAGGTCTAAAATTCAAAAAGCTAATATCTCGGTTCAGAGTGGATCAGTTGGACTGAAAGTTTCAGCAAATTCCCTTTACATTATAGTGAGAACTACCAGCTCTTTATCTAATCTCCCATAATGCCCCTTTAAGTGATCGAAATATTATGTGTATCTTTATTGTTGCATTTGTGATCTGCATAACGATTGAATTGAGCAGTCTGTGCTGTCACGGGGTTTCTGAACACACAATTCGTTCAAGTATACAATTTAAGCGCCCAAATAAACATAATAGCATATTTATACAGTCTGAACTTTGAGTCATTTAGAAAATAGTGCGAAAACGGTTTATGTGGGTTACCCAATTATTCCATAGCGGTTGTCTCCCATGTGTCTGTTAGTTACCTGCTGATAAAGGCTACTTTTAGATACCCGTTTTAGACTTTGTCAAATAAATAATTAAAGCCTATACACTCCATGAGTACCAGACAAATTTACCCAACTGACCCCTAATCCAACTGACCACCAATTGCTGAGCTTTCTTTGAAAACGTATCATAGATTTAGTGAGTAAAAAAAAAAAACATTGCCTTGACTAGAATGATGCATGACAAGTAAACCCCAGTAGTATTAAACACTGCGAAACGACCTTTAAACCAAAAACAGTCCACATTGTTATTCAAACAGCGAATAACGAGGTGTTTGTTATTTAGTGAGTAAAAAAACATTGCCTTGCTAACCTGGGGGCCCATGTTCGTCCCAGCGTTGTCGCGAAAGTTCATCGCGGTATTCCGATGTGGTTCCTTTTTGTTAGTGGTGCAGGAGATAGGCCCTGCAACGGACAGCGTATAGTCGTTCGGATGTTACGATAAACCGAGGTCTGTGTACACATTGGCGTGCACGTAGCATTTGGAATTCAATATCGCCGATGCCCGGGCAGACTTGCCCTCATATCACACTGTATGGCGGATGTCTGTCTTCATTAGCTTGCGGCTGTGGTTTCGAGCCCTGGTGTGAGCGTATGTGGCATGGAGATAGGGGCGCCTTCTCAACCTCGTGGGTTTCCTCCGGGCACTCCGGTTTCCTCCCACTGCTAAAGACCCCTACGCGCAAGCGAATTATTGAAATAAAATTAAAACCATATGATAGTCCCGAAATGACCTAGTTTGTGTTGAGTGGACGTTAAACCCCATTTCTCTCTCTCTGTCTTCATTAGCCAAGTTGGAACAGAACAGGAGGACGTTAAAGCTCATTTCATCACAGATTCAGATAGAACAAGAGTAAAGAGGAATTAAACAGTTATTTAATCGCTATATATCTGTGATTTCCCATTTAATATTTTCTATTGAACATTTCAGGATTTGAATTGAGCTTTCATGATGGTATAGTGAGTATAATTCAAGGTGGCGGCACCACGAGTATGGTTAAAACAGCAGTCATCGTTGTTAATGTGTCGATGGTTGAGTTCCCATCTATACATGTCAATGTTACTTTTCAATTAGAAATTGGTAAGTTTTAAACTGTTTGGATGTTATAACAAAGGCCACTCTATTTCCTGATAAGCACTATTTATTTAATTGTTCAACTTTTGTTTTCCTTTGATGGCAGTGTGAAGTTCAATCGTTATTAGTTATTCGTTATTCACCAATAACGAATAACGAGGTGACTTGCCTCCATATTGGCGAATAACGAGGCAAGTCACCTCGCTATTCGTTATTCAACTTTATATTCGGGATTCAAATATGCGGCAAGCCATGACTAGAATGATGCATGACAAGTAAACCCCGGTAGTATTAAACACAGCGAAACGACCTTTAAACCAAAAACTGTCCACATTGTCATTCAAACAGCGAATAACGAGGTGTTTGTTATTCGTTTTTCACCTCGTTATTCGAGATTAACATATAATGTATCTTTCATGAAGATATTTCAGGATTTCATTCTAAACGATCATTAGACAACAATAGAATTATGGATTGCAAAGTATCCCCTAGCAGTAGAAAGCATATTAAATGACGTATAGTCGGTAAATAAACCACATTTTTATCGAAACCGTGAATAACTAACTGTTTGTTATTCGTTTTTCACCTCGAAATATCTCCATGAAAGATACATGAGCACGTTATATGTTAATCTCGAATAACGAGGTGAAAAACGAATAACAAACACCTCGTTATTCGCTGTTTGAATAACAATGTGGACTGTGTTTTTGGTTTAAAGGTCGTTTCGCTGTGTTTAATACTACTGGGGGATACTAGTCATGCATCATTCTAGTCATAGCTAGCTGCATATTAGAATGCCGAATATAAAGTTGAATAATTCGTTATTGGTGAATAGCGAATAACGAAAAACGATTAAACTTCACACTGCCTCCCTTGATAATCACTGCCGAAATCCTTAGCGTTAATAGGTGACAAGGGATTCCAAAATATTTAAAAAAAAACACTCACATTTATATATACATATGATTACAGCATTTTATGAACTGGTGTGGTTCCAATCTACATACAAACCATGGACAAGAAAACTGACAAATACATCAACCATAGAATACAGAAACCATGCCAATAATATCACAGGCATGGTATGTCAATATTTGTTTTCAATATCGGATATTGAGATTAATATGAATTTCATTTAATGTACATATTTCATTCACTTGAAAGAATATCACAGTGGTTTGTCAATATTTGTTTTGACAGCAGAGATATAATGTTTTAAATCATAGTTTACATTTACCAGTTTCATTTACCTTTTCATCTTCTATCAACAGATAAGTAGAGTTGTAGATAAATCAGTTACCGTGGATATAGTACAGTTCAGGTGGGTTATTTTATACAAATCTACAATAGTTATTTACAATTGTACCATTATGTCAATAATAGATGCCAGGTTGGAGTACGTCATTTTTGACACAGCATACATGACTTGATATTTGACATCCGGTGAAAATTCCAATCCTTTACGATTTTTTGGATATCAAAATTACCCACATCAACTGAAGTCTAGGCATTATGTCACATTAAATATCACCTTTAACATATTTCAAATGTAGCTTTGTTCCTTTCGTTTCAGACAAGATTCTTGGGTAGATGTTCTTCTCACGTTTCCTAGCCAGGCCGTTTTTAAAGAGACCACATCATTACTTCTAGACTCTGCTAGTTTTAACAATTATTGGATTCGCGATGGGCGAGTCCAGTTTACTAACAGAAGTAAGTATAGCTGTATTATATGTTAAACCTATTCTTTGTTCACCATAAACCTATTGTTAACAAATATATGTTATTGTGCGTCTTTCAATGACATTACAGTTGCCAATTCACAGCATGTTTGTTTATTATTTGGCCCTTCGAAATGGTTTCGTCGAGACACACAAAAAAAAAAACAAACACGGTAGCATTTAGTTAAACGTGCATTATGCAAGAGCTAAGTCTGCCTATTGCAGATCTTTCTTTGGGCCCGAAATGTTACATAAATTATTAATTAGACATTAATAAACTTATCCAGCCCATAATCAACTCTCGATGTCAACGCTAGCCTGCGATATTTACTGGATTAGGATCCGATTTGTTGATCAACTTTCATTCATGATTTAACCATGAACTGTTTAATCGAGGCTATGTTTTTATCGTACCGACTTTAGTAATGATAATCGAGGCTAGGTCGAAAATTCAATCGCTAAAATCTCGGTTCAGAGTAAATCAATTTGACTGCAATTTTCAACAAATTCCCTTTACATTATCTAGTGTTTCACTATTATGGTGAGAACTGCCAGCTCTTTTTCTAATCTCCCATAATGTATCTTTAGGTAACAATAAATATAACAGCAATAAACTGTGGACGATCCGGTTACCTAAAGGAATTGTTAACTTTATTTACTATATGATATTTGTGTGTATTTTGAATACACAAGATGAATTACAAGTTCTTTGTAAATAGTGATAATGTTAAAATTCAAGTTAAATCCATTCCATAAATTAATGAATTGTATACTTTTAGGTAATCATATATTTGTTCCAACTGTCAAAATATTAAACACGGCTAAGCACATCCTGTGTGGCCATACGGTTGAGATCTTCTGTGAGACTGATGTTATCAATCCGATTGGTCTGGTTTCTGTGCAATGGACATTAGATGGTGCCGTTGTTCGACCTTTGTTTTCAACAAGATTTCAAATCGCAACCGGATTTGTGTTCCCGTGGCGACTACAGTCTAAGTTAACAATTACAAACATTACAACGATAGACCAAGGTAATCAAATATTACTAACATCACTAGATATCATATGGAAATTTATATAAATTAATAAGTCAAACATATAATAAGATTGATATTACATAATATGATATTATATGAAGTTTTTGCAGCAATATCACACCAAAAATGTTACAATCATTTATCAAGTTATTGCAGTATTATTATACACATCAGTAGATATTGCTCGAATATGGTTGGCATTATACCAAACATTCAATAAGATTTATATTAAAATGATAGATCAAGGTAGTGAAACATTACACACGTCACTAGATATCATTACTAGATATTGGTAAATCCGACATTAAAATGAAATTGACATTTATAACAGCATGCATTTGAATTCTGGTGGATTTTCAGGTACAGTACGATGTCATATTAGTGACCTAAGTCGTTATGGAAAAGTTGGGAGTATTCCTTTGGCAATTATTTCTCCCCCAACTGTCGGTGTTCCAGAAACTCAGTTTGTCACATGTGGTGTAAGGATCAACTTAGTGTGTGAAGTTTTAAAACCAGTTGGTGTATATACAACTTTGATGTGGGTAAAGGATGGAATTAATGTACGAAATGGCAAGTACATCGTTTTAAGTGATTTACAAATCAATTAAGTGTCTTATTTAAGGTTTAAAATAACCTTAAAACAGTAACAATTTCCTACGGTGAAGTCCAAAGACTGTTACGCATACTCCTCTCAGTGTTCCGTTTGATTAGAGATAATCCCACTCTTCACTACTGTAATGAGTGGATATTGTTGTTTTAAATTTTGATTGGTCAGTAGTCCGACTAACAACCAATAACTAGCTGCTTTACAAAAGCTTTACATTTAAAACGAGTGCCAATATTGGACCAAATATGTTTACATAACGTTACGTCATGGTTCACGATTTTATTACACCCAATTGACCCCTGCATAGCAGAATACTGCAGTAAAACTAATTGCGTAACAAACGAGGCTATCAAGTCGAATGAAATGTAAACAATGCTGTTTTGAAACGAACATACTTTCACCATTTTTAATACCTTAAATCCCTATCCAAAGTTTTGGGGAATACCCAGATTTAAAACGTAGGACTGTCATGTTGATTGAACGGGAAGAATAGAAACACTCCCTCAATAGTTCAAGAATCAGAAGTCAATCCAGCAATGGGCAGAGAGGGATTTCTCTGGCCATTGCTTCAGGAGTATGACTGTTACGTAATATCTGGCTTATTGACCTGTCGTGTCTATGGTACTACATTTTATGCTATTTCTGTTTTCTAGGTTCTAAATTGAACTGGATTGTGGCCAGGGATACCAATTTCACATGTATTGGATCAAACATAGCCGGTCGGGGTAAAGGCAACACAACCAAAATAATCGTCATTAAAGGTACTGAATGTTGTGTAAATAGTTAATTGTTCTGGTTTCTTCTTTTGTGTTGAATAGTAAGAAAAACTTAAATAATTTAAAAGACAAAGAAGTGATTCTAACCTAGATAAATATTTTCTGACGCACGTATGCCTTACGAAAATACAAACCCAGTCCATTTTAAGCACTTTTCACAAACTTGAACGTTTTTCTATGATTTTAGGAGCACTAACCTGTCCAAGGGATACCGATGAAAGAGGAACACATTGGTTGGGAGCAGCACCAGATGCAAAAGCTGAACAGCCTTGCCCATTGGGATACGCAGGTAATATTTCAGGCAGTATAATTGAAAATACAATTCATTGGCTTGGCTGTATGGGGCTAGTTCAGTAAAGAGGGGAATGTTACTGGCCGACCACAGGGGACACCAAATCTAGAATTAAAGAAACCTATTCATTTGGAAATGTCTTGGCGATAGTACCACACCTCTGGCTAAATCGATTAATCTTCTTCGAATACTGTAGTCCATGAGATCTGTTCCTGTAATAACAGTTTTAAATACAAAATGCATGGGGAAGTTGACGTATAGCTACGATATTCTGTCGCACATTTCTCTTATATTATTTTATTTGACAAACTTTCCCCGTCTTCATTAGCCCAGTCGGAGCAACGCAGTACCTCGTTAGCCTGGAGGTCGGGTGTTCGATCCCTGCATTGGCCGAGAACGTTCATCCAGATTTTCCGGCATGGTTACCCCTTGTCAGTGATGCAGGATGGAGGGACTGACTAGGGCAGTTGTCTAGTCGTTCGGATGGGACGAAAAACCGAGGTCCCCTGTACACATTGACGTGCACGGAAAAAATCCCTTGGCAGTTGGAATTCGATATAAGAGTAGGCCGTAGCGCCGTTGCCCGGGCAAATTTCCCTCATAGGTCACTGTATGGCGTATGCCCGTCTTCATTAGCCCAGTTTAGGAGCAGAACAGTAGGACGTTAAACCCCATTTCATTTTATTTTCTTTCTTTATAGGGAGTGTATCTAGATATTGTAATAGCGATGGCGAGTGGTTGGCGGAAGATTACAGTTCATGTATTCAAGCATCGTTGGTAACCATCATGAATCAGGTTACTTTATTACACACATTCACCATTTGTATTGGGCTAAATACAGCATGGCAGTTTTTTTTTTATTTTTATCTAATTACATCATTTTCTTGAGTTTAGTTTTTCTCGATATAAATTGAAAAGTAGTTGGGGTTCTGGACAATTGTGATGGGATACGCGATGTAAGAAAGACTCATTTCGATGTAAAAGAAAATAATCTGTTCATACAAACGGAATTGACCTTCAATCACAAAAGTATAAAATGTAATTGACCATCCGACAGGGAAACATACATTTTGACGGAAAAGAAAACATCTGCCTCTGTCCAGTCAGATGACAATTATATAAACGGAATTGGTTACTTATGACATAATTCTCTATATCTTCAATCACAAAGCCATCAAATTCGTAATGGACCATCCGAAATGCAATGAAGTGTAATATACCGTCCAAAATGCATTGAAAGTGTAATAGGCCGTCCGAAAGGCATTGAAAGTGTAATAGGCCATCCAAAATGCATTGAAAGTGTAATAGGCCGTCCGAAATGCAATGAAGTGTAATAGACCGTCCAAAATGTATTTCATTTTGCTTATTTATTGGGGTTGTTTCAGATTGAACAGGTGAAAGCCGGAATTGTTGTGTCTGAACCCGATAAGTTGCTAGCTAATCTGACCAAAATAACCAAACAATCTAAATTAGAGACAGGGGAAATACTTCATATGATAAGCGCAATAAAAACCCTGACACAAATAATTAATGAAACAACCCAAAACTCATCCACAGCCCAGAATAAAACTAAACTGTTTGCTAAGGTAAGTGATAACTTAATTGATGCCTATTAGTGTTTATATCATAACATGCAATGTAAATGTAATATTAACCACTCGATCAGTGATCAATATGAGTATTGTATGGGTAGATACAAAGCACATAAACATTTGTATCTATATTTATAGGAATCAGTAATTCTGGTCAGCACATTATTTGACTCTGAGCAATCTGAAAATATGAAGACACTTGAAAACGAGGTAACACATTTACATATTATAATCTATAGACATACAGCAATTGAAGGCCATTTGCCTAAAATCTAAAAGAACCAAATTCCATGTGAACAAAAATCTGGTGGTATGTATTTGTGAAGGACCAAGCCCATCAGTAGACTACAGCTATTTTCTTTTATTTTTGATGAACGTTTTTAAAACTACTTGATGAATTTATTATCATAAATGAAATACCTATAATTTATGTCCCTCATTTAGAATAGCAGTGTAATCCGAGATTTAATGGAAACGATGGACACAGTTAGTAAACTAGTTGGGAATAATGTACCGAATGGAAATTCCGAGACATTTCAATCCGAAAATATTGGTAAGATATATAATGTAAAGACTGTTCAATACAAAATCAATTAGTGATTACTAACAATGTCATTATTTATTAATAATGCGCAATGTCGTTTTCTAACATTAATATATGTTTCGAAAATATGATTATTTTGTGTTTACAAAATTGACGAGGAACCGTAAACATACCTGTTGATATCAAAACAACTTCTGGAACAAATGCTCAAAGAATAACGTGGCTATGTCGTTGTTGTTTCGTGTAATATACTATGTCAAAAAACTCCCTTTATCGGATTGGTCAGTTGCACAGACGCTACCCGCGTGGCTAACCACGTTTCTATTGCATAGGATTACCATATTTGGATTATCAGACTATGATGTCATTGCCCGATTTTAAACTTCTAGACATAATCTTGTTAGCCTAGTTCTTGTTGTCACTGGTACTAGTACTAGCTAACGACTTCAATACATTAACAAGAACTTTTTTGTAGAGAACTCAGGTAACCTCTTCTGTATATAGGCCCTATAGTATTATAACAATAGGGTATCTTGGCCGGTAAATCAGCGTCTCGAAGTCGGTTCCGAATTGTTTGTTCAGACACCCTCCCGTACCTGGCTCTCGTCAAGCAATGTTCATTGCTTTGGTTACGCAAATGCAGAACGCATATGTGGCGATCTTGCATTGTATCTTATACGAGATCTGCTACTTCAGAGAGGGTTTTATACTGATTAGAACTGCTGGTACTTATTTCAGAGGCCTGGAGTAGTGCTCTGATGTTTGATCATGTGGCGTATGACAACATACTGCGATTAACCTACCCGGAGGTAGCCTTTTGTAGTGTTTCACTTCGGCGGGTTTAGTCTTGGTTTCTTGTCATTGTCATTATTGCGAGCATCGCAGCTTTGAATTCCCACCACTATCCAAATCTTCCTCACCTAGTATCGCGTGCATTTGACAAAATCTGAACCGTTCACACCGTTTCCTGCAAGGTGCACACAGCTTGTGCTTATAATTTGATGTCATTTTACTTGCTATCCCATTGCAGTAACATCAAGAAACATGGCCGCCAATATTGTACAAATAACGATATTTTGTAAAACCCTTTTCTTCTGTCCACATCACCTATGCGTTTATTGTTTGACGGGGTATAGTTATGAAGCGTAGTTAAAGCGTCTATCTAGTTTCTCAGGTGTTGAAATGTTGTTGTTGTTTATTACAGGTTTAACGTCCAATACATTTAATATGACATTTTGGACAGTTTGATTAAATTAAATTATTTACACTTCATGGGTTGAAAGTTGGTAAAAACATACAATCGGTTAACACACGAAAAACAAAGTCCTTGTATGTTAAAAAGTCATTTAAATCACACTTATAAAACCGCTGTCGTGAGAAGAGAGGGCGGGTCATGTTTCCCTTTGTCATAGTAAAAACATTTTAAAAAATCCTTGTATATTAAAAAGTCAATTTAAATCACACTTTAAGATCATAACAAGCTAATGGTAAGTTAAAAGATCATAGTTAAAAATGTCATAATTAGCTAATGATAATTTAAAAGATCATAACAAGCTAATGGTAATTTAAAAGATCATAGTTCAAAATGTCATAACAAGCTAATGATAATTTAAAATATCATAACAAGCTAATGGTAATTTAAAAGATCATAGTTCAAAATGTCATAACAAGCTAATGATAAGTTAAAATATCATAACAAGCTAATGATAATTTAAAAGATCATAACAAGCTAATGATAATTCATAGATCATAATCATGATTATTGTATTTTTGTATTATAGGGTTTGTTTTTTTTCATCTTTCACTGTTGCCTGAACACAAAGGTAATTTAAATATATCCATCACTTTTTTAAAGTAACACATTAAGATGCATGGCATATTAAAATAGGCACATAAGTTCTACGAAGGCAGTTGTGGCATATTCAAATAGATACAACAATTATATGGAAAGTGTTACACAATGTCATTTTGGGTCTAAAATGTAATATAGTATTTTTAATTCATATTTTATTTTATAACTTATCTTTGGACAATTCTAAGTGACATATTAATTGCAGGCTTTAATCTGTGGAAGGTGTGAGATTATATGACATAGTATTATGTAAGACGTGATAGTCTGTACAAACGTGTATAGTCGGAATTCCTTTAAAGGACAGAATGAAATAAGACATGGGTTTGGCAGGTGTTAACATTGGTTGCTTTAGAGTTTAGATGTGTGAATCTTAATAATTAGCTTTTATGTTGAATTATCTTGCTGTCAATCAAACTCAATGTGACTACGATATATCCAATCAACTTAATTGTTTACATACATGTAACATGAAGACCAAGACTAAGATTGGTTTGGAGAGCAAAAGGGGGTTAGGTCTTTGGGAGACCTGGAGACAATTCGGGTCCGCTCCCGGACCATAGGGGTCTGCCCCCAGACCCCGGGAGAAGTTATGTCTACTAAAACCTAGGGCGAACAGCTGTAGACATCTCCAGACCTAAGCACAATGACTTCAGTATGTAAATATGTTGGATACAGAAATAAAATATCTGTTTATGTGTTATGTTACAAAAGTAATTACTGCATTTTAATCCAAAGCATTTCTATAATATTATAATACAGTCAGAACGCACGAAATATGTACAAATTTACAGTCATAATGACAATTTGAATGTATGGAATTAGATTGATAATTGATGATATGTTACAAATTCCAGGTCGGACATGGACATTTTTCAATTTTATTTGCAGGTGAGAGAGGGCTTTGCCATGCATCATCGACTTCTGCCAGAACCGTCAAGTTCAAGGTCAATGTCTGAAAGTGTACGTATAAACTTTGTGTAAAGAGTAGGCGATGACATCATGATTTTAAGTAAAACCAATGTAATGATCTACTGAAAGGAATGATTCACGTATTCATGTAAACAAGACATTCTCCGGGAAACACATTACTGTCTATACTTCTGATAATTAAAATGTTTTGTCCACTAAAACAACAATATAATGAAAATACAAATTGGTATCCAAATGTGTCACGTCATCTAGTGCAGAACCAGTTAACTGTCGGAAAACACAGCCTTGTCGCTGAAATTCTATGACCGGTATCAATATTTCTCAACCAGAGAATAACCCCGTGCCTTTTCGCTTATCTTCGTCGTGGGTTTGGTAATTTTAAAATATGTCCAATTCCGATTTTGTAGGTCTTATTTAAAAACCCAAAAGCTCACATTCAGGCATGTAACGCTAGTCCATTCCAACGACAACATGTAATCTAAACTTTGAGTGGTTGAGAATGGTTGAATACGGGAATAATTGGTGTCGTCTCCTAGAGTGATATTTATTAAATGAAATTATAGCCCTTTTCCGTCATTAACCTTTAACAGAAAAAAATATATTTTTCAAAACAGAGGTCTTTTGTTACCGAACATGTAAGCAAAATAACCTGCTTGGGTGAACTTTTCCTTTAACAGGTTCGACGTTGCCCTGATTGCCAATTCACCATTACGAGCCTTCATCAAATTCAAAATAGGCGTCTTTGCAGGAAGTAACCTAACAGACAATATTGAAACGAATTCTGGAGATTGGTATACATACAAGACGGGATGGCCAACCATTAATATAAACACATAATATTGTATTACGCGATGCTCTTACAAAGAGCCCACAAGGGAGCCTGTTATTGATTTTTTTGATGTTAATTGCAGGACATTTTGTTTTGATCATCAATTGATTGCTTCTAGAAGCATCTACAATGCCTCTATATTAATCCCATTTAATATTTGATATATGGTTACATTTTTTTTAAGATAAGCTTCAATTTGATGAATATTATTGATATTGTTTTAATTCGCTTTTGGTCAATTTAATTTGATTTATTTTAATTATATCTAATATTGTTATATTGTACTTTATATTATGATGTTTTGATCTGCATAATGCTTAGAAAATATGTATGTACTGCACCAAAATAATACCTTATGTAGATTTCACTGTACAAATATGTGAAAAATGGATACATTTCACAATGCTTTTGTTCTGATTCTTTTTTCGCTCTTTCGGATTACTTTTTTTTAAAACAATCTTTGGGATATCCGATCTCTCAAAATATGGTAATCTTCAATATGTCAACATTTTGTGATATATCAATACAGGCCACCTTTAGTCGAATATCAAGTTATCTAAGTTATCTCCCCTTCATATTAGGGTTAGTAAAACGAACACCTGTTTGATTGACACAACCTATTATTTTATCGAATTCTGTCAGGGGATCGTTTACGTGCAACTCGAACAACTTGCCATGTCAGAACATCAGGATGAACTTTCTCGGCCAAACAAAGGAATCGAACATGAGACTTTCAGGTTAGCAAGCCAACCTCTTTTTCAAAGCTTTTTAATTTCTCAAAATATTTTCTTCCTAACTTTCATAAACATTGAAGTATTGTTGTATACGATCACAACTGAATAAATAGTTAAAAACTATATAGTGTAAATGTAATTTGCTGAAAATTTCAGTCAAATTGATCCGCTATAGGTCGAGATCGGAGCGCGTGAAATTTCTGCATAGCCCTGGACATCATTACTAAAATCATTAATATAAACAGAGTAGTCTCGATTATCCAATGTTGTGATTTATTTACAATGACCGTTCAGCAGCATATCTGGAGCTAATCCAGCTTACATCGAGTGTTTATTATGGTCTGGATAAGTTAATTAATGTCTAATTGATAATTTAGATAACATTTCAGGCCTAAAGGAAGACATGTAATAGGCAGATTTTGCTCTTGCATAATATATGTTTAATTGTTACTTTTTTAAGATGTTAATTGGTTTGTCTTATCAATAAATAGAACTAATCAATGTGATGATATATATAACACATTATAGCATCTAATCACTTTTCACAATTTATTTATTGATTGGGGTTTGTTTGTTACAGAAATATTGTTGTCTAACTGAAAATGATCAATATATCAAATCAAAAAGAAAGTATTTTTCACCGGTAGTGACGTAATTTTTAAAGAAACTGTATTTTTAACCTTTAATTGTTAAGGAGTTTTATTTGGAACCTTAATTTAACAATATAGTAAGAAGAAAAATATTGATAGACATCTAAAACCAATTTCGGATCCATTGTCCCGAAAATGCCAATTTCGCATGAGTCACATTTTAATTTAGGGCTTGACCAATGCTTAATTGCTGTCCATTCATAAACTCGTGCCATAAGATTGATTATGAAGTTAGTATATTTGCTTGTTTTCAGAACAATTTGTTATTTGCAAAAGTATTAATCTTAGAAGCTTTTTACTTGTAGAGGATTTAAATAAAATTGATACTAAATCATATATCATTAAGGAGTTTATTTTATATGACCCTCGGTGCTGGGAGTGGAGTCTTTGGGATGAATGAATTGGGTTTCTGTACGGCTATTACATTGTCAGATTATAGGACCAGTCACATACGTAAACCAAAAACAGTGTGATCCGCACTACCAATGTAGAGTGTTAAGATGTAGGGTAGTAAAACATTAGTTTATAGCACCATGGATGTCTAAACTAGTATATAGACTGTTCTTAGACAAATGGTTTGCTTTGCAGTGATGATGTCGTGTTTGTGTGCGGTGTGGCGCCTCGAATTAGTGGGAAATGTATGTTGATAAAAATAATCCTCTTATAAATTAGTAAAATATTAATTTTTCTTTGACAGCTGTTTGCGGGTGAAGTGGTAGGCGGGTAGGATAGATACCTATTAAAGCATACAATTTATAACGTAATACTGTTCTGCTCCGAACTAAAGACGGAAATACGCCATGCAGTGTGCTATGAGGTTAATTTTGCCTGGACATGGGTGCTAAGACCTACTATCGAATTCAAACTGGCAAGGGATCTTTTACGTGCACGTCCATGTGCACCACTGACAAGGATGGAACCATGCTGGAAAATCCTGATGAACTTTCTCGGCCAATTCTTTTATTCTTGTAGATATATTTATTCACAAAATACATAATTCCCTTTCATTTTTATACGCCCACATTTTCATGTGGACGTATTATTTCGTCGCCCCTGTCCGTCCGTCCACAATTTGTTCGTGGACTCTCTATAGTTCACAATTCTTATCCGATTTTGACGAAACTTGAAATATAGGTTTATCCACATAAGACCTCGGTTCCTTTCGATATTGGCATGTATCGGATCGAAACTTCATGGATTATGGCCCCTGATTCTACGAAATATCATGTTTTTAGCTTGTGGACCCTATAGAGGTCACAATTTTGAACCGATTGTAATGAAACTTGACATGCATGTTTATAACCCCAAAATCTTGGTTCCTGTCGATATTTGCGCCAATCGGATCGTAACTTCCTGAATTATGGCCCCTAATTGTCCGAAAAATCGCCCTTTTTAGCTTGTGGTCCCTCTGGGGGTCACAATTATTATCCGATTTAAAAAACCGCTTGATTATATCACCGTTACATGGTAATGAAGGTTGAGTTCAAATTTCGTGAAAATCGGACCAAAATTGACAAACAAAATGGCCGCCGTTTGTAAGCGAATAGTGTGAAAATATGTTATGTCAAGGTTGTGGATCCTATAAATGTCACAATTTTGAACTGATTTTGATGAAACTTGACATGTATGTTTATAACCCAACGATCTTGGCTCCTTTCCATATTTGCACCCATTGGATCGTAACTTCCTGAATTATGGCCCCTGATTTTCCGAAAATTTGCCCTTTTAAGCCTGTGCTCTCTCTGGAGGTCAAAATTATTATCCGATTTTAAAAAAAAAAAACGTTTGATTATATCACCGTTACATGGTAATGATGCTGAGTTTGAATTTCGTGAAAATCAAACCAAAATTGAAGGGAAAAATGGCCGCCGTTTGTAAGCGAATAGTGTGAAAATATGTTATGTCAAGGTTGTGGACCCTATAGAGGTCACAATTTTGAACTGATTTTGATGAAACTTGACAAGCGTGTTTATAACCCAAAGATCTTGATTCCTTTCGATATTTGCGCCCATTGGATCGTAACTTCCTGAATTATGGCCCCTATGGTTGTCCGAAAAATGACCTTTTTCAACTTGTGGTCCCTCTGGAGGTCCCATTTAAAAAACCGTTTCATTATATCACCGCTACATCGTAATGAAGGTTGATGTCGAATTTCGTGAAAATCGGACCAAAATTGACTGAAAAAATGGCCGCCGCTTGTACGCGTGGAGTGTAAAAATATGATATATCCAGGTTGTGAACCGTGTAGAGGTCACAATCTTATTCAATTTTGATGAAACTTGAAATACATGTTTACAACTTTACAATCTTAGTTCCTTTCGATATTTGTGCATATCGGATTGTAACTTCCTGAATTATGGCCCCTGATTGTACGAAACATGACCCTTTTTTTTAGCTTGTGGTCCCTCTGGGGTCAGAAATAGTATCCCATTTAAAAAACCGTTTGATTATATCACCGTTACATCGTTTTGTAGGTTGAGGTCGAATTTCATGAAAATCGGACCAAAATTGACAGCTGTTCTTGTGAGGCCATCCATCCTGCATCACTAACACGGGGAAACCACGCCAGAAAATCTAGATGAACTTTGTCACCCTATGCAGGGATCAAACACCCAACCTCAAGGCTACCGAGCCAGCATCTTTCCCACTTAGCAACATGATCCCCAGTCAAATTTGAAGCCTACTGAAATGCACTTTTATAACCCAGAGATCTTAATTCATTTCGATATTTGCACATATCAAATTCTAACTTAATGATGTAGGAAAAATCACTTTCGGTATTGCTTGTTTTCTATCCATCTCTCGAAAATGTGGCCGTATCCTGCCTGGCAGTGCCAGCCTATCTTACAAGTATAATCTTAGGTACCTATACATACACATATACAGTTAAATAAAAGCATATTTTTCGGTTCATATATCAATAAAATATATCAATTTAGTTTTGGTTAAAAGTTACCTGTAATAAGTAATAATAGTGTTCTTATATGCATGTATATAATCGAAATGAGATCTATCGTCGTGTTAAAATCACTTCGTTAGAAAGCAGAATTCCATATTGTAAAAAGTTTCGCTCTAAACCAAAAATAAAGATAGGCTGGCACTGCCAGGCAGGATACGCCCACATTTTCGAGAGATGGACAGAGAACAAGCAATACCGAAAGTGATTTTTCCTACATCTTTAAGTCCTGTATTTCATACTGTATTGGGAGCAGCCATTTAGTTGGTCAGTTCCAGTCTGATGTTAATGAAATTCAAAACCGACAATGATTATGGTGTGACGGTACACAACCTAGAAATGTGACTTTTCATCAAAATCGGATAAGAATTGTGACCTGTAGAGAGTCCACAACCATGATATACCATATTTTTACACTATTCGCGTACAAACGGCGACCATTTCGTCCGGCAATTTTGGTACGATTTTCACGAAATTAGAACTCAACCTTCCTCATCAAAATCGAATTAAAATTGTGACCTATACAGGGTCCACAACCATGATATATTAATTTTTTTTAACAGTATTCGCGTACAAACGGCGGCCATTTTCTCTATCAATTTTGGTCCGATTTTCCCGAAATTCAAACTCAACCTTCCTTACAGTGTAACGGTGATATAATCAAACGTTTTTTTAAATTGGATAATAATTGTGACCTCCAGAGAGACCACAAGCTAAAGAAAGGGGGATTTTGCGTATAACCAGGGGCCATAATTCAGGAAGTTACAATCCGATATGCGCAAATATCGAAAAGAACCAAGATCTTTGGGTTATAACCATGAATTTCAAGTTTGGTCTGATTTTCCCAAAATTCGAACTCAACCTTCCTTACGGTGTAACGGTAATATAATCAAACGTTTTTTTAAATCGGATAATAATTGTGACCTCCAAGCTAAAAAAAAGGCGATTTTGCGTATAATCAGGGGCCATAATTCAGGAAGTTACGATCCGATATGCGCAAATATCGAAAGGAAGCAAGATCTTTGGGTTATAACCATGAATTTCAAGTTTCATCAAAATCGAATCAAAATTGTGAACTCCACAGGGTCCACAACCTTGATATACCATTTTTTAACAGTATTCGCGTACAAACGGCGGCCATTTTGTATGGCAATTTTCGTCCGATTTTCCCGAAATTCGAACTCAACCTTCCTTAGGGTGTAACGGTGATATAATCAAACGGTTTTTTAAATCGAATAATAATTGTGACCTCCAAGCTAAAAAAAAAAGGCGATTTTGCGTATAATCAGGGGCCATAATTCAGGAAGTTACGATCCGATATGCGCAAATATCGAAAGGAAGCAAGATCTTTGGGTTATAACCATGAATTTCAAGTTTCATCAAAATCAAATCAAAATTGTGACCTCCACTCGGTCCACAACCTTGATATACCATTTTTTAACAGTATTCGCATACAAACGGCGGCCATTTTGTATGGCAATTTTCGTCCGATTTTCCCGAAATTCGAACTCAACCTTCCTTAGGGTGTAACGGTGATACAATCAAACGATTTTTTAAATCGAATAATAATTGTGACCTCCAGAGGGACCACAAGCTAAAAAGGGTGATTTTTCGGACAATCAGGGGCCATAATTCAGGAAATTAAATTCCGATAGCCGCAAATATCGAAAGGAACCAAGATCTTTGGGTTACAAACATGCATGTCAAGTTTCATCAAAATTGGTTCAAAATTGTGACCTCTATAGGGTCCACAAGCTAAAAACGTGATTTTTCGTACAATCAGAGGCCATAATCCATGAAGTTTTGATCCGATACATGCCAATATCGAAAGCAGCCGAGATCTGTTGGGGATAAACCTATATTTCAAGTTTCGTCAAAATCGGATAAGAATTGTGACCTGTAGAGAGTCCACAAACAAATTGTGGACGGACGGACGGACGTCCGGACGGACAGGGGCGACGACATAATACGTCCACATGAAAATGTGGGCGTATAAAAATCTACTTCAAATAGCTTCGAAACACGTTGACCTCAAGAGCGCGAAATTTTGAGAAAATTCTCGAGGCAAGTTGGGGTGTCGAAGGAAATTATGCAGAGATCAGATAGTTACAAAAGTGTATATATCGTCAATTTTGAATTTTAAATTAATAATATATTAACATATTATATATTTATCTGTACATCCATATATAGCGTTTGACGAAGATAAATAGTAAAATAATATACTTTAGAATGTTATCTTAGTTATTAATTAGACATTAATTAACTCTTATCCAGACCACAATCAACTCTCGGTGGTATTTTGTTTACAAGGTTTGTCACTGGGTCTAGTATATGGGATTTCGATCTCATGCCTGCACGTCACACGGAACTGGGGTCGCCTTATTAACCTTAGAGCGAAGGGTGGCCAAAACACCGGCAATGCTTGGCTCATGTTATTGTTTTCCGACCTGATTGCGATGAGCACAGGGTAAAAGCAAGATGCTCTGTGCCAGCAGAGGGGGCGGGGATGAGGAAACTGATCCCTGGACCCATCTTCCTCACCCTCCCTCTCGCATCCGAGACCTTCATTGAGTTGTATGTGACTAGCGTAACCTTCTTATGGTAATTCAAACGGGGCTAAATAATTTTATTCACTAATTTATATCTTAGACCTATTATTATAATGCTAATTGCAGGGGGACCGCATCACACACAATTACACAAGACAAACCAACGGACAGAACGCGTATATACAGTAGTGATACAGGCTTTACTCAAAATGGAAAACAAACTAACGATGAGAAGAGTAACTGAAGTAAATAGGGGAAGATTTCCCAAACGTTGTATGATGGAAATTGTTAAATATTTTTTTAGGTTTTTTTTTTAGTTTTTCCGAAGATGAAGTCTGCTAATATATCTCAGCGATGTTACTTTAGGGATTCGGCGAAGCTTGTGATAACCGTGATAAGACTTTACTTTTGGGGAGGTGTGATATAGGCCTTTCCTGTTCCCCAATCCTTTCAGTTATCTGAATAAATATTGTTTTAAAAAAAGACTTTACTTGGTAAATAGATAGTCATTAGACAGCCTTTTATTTCAAGGGCTCGCGGGTTCGAATACCGTCGTATGCCCAGACGTAACGTCGAGCATTTGGCAGGAAATTGTGTCTAACATTTCGGAATAAAGAGAAAGAGTAATGGGTTTTAACGAACTCGACAAAAACTAGGTCATTTCGGGCCTAACATATGATTTAATTTTACTTGAATAATTCGCTTGCGCGTAGGGGTCTTTAGCAGTGGTAGGACAGGCGACCGTACTTCTTGTCACGTAAAACCGGGGATTCCAAACCACGCTAATTCACTCAATGACAGGCTTTATGATGCAGCGCGCACGTGCTAACTATTCGGCCATCCACGCCTCCCAGGGTATTTTATTGAAGTTCTTACAATAAGTAATATGTCCTTTAGCAGACGGGTAGACTCGAAATAGATGCAACGAAATGCAACCTTGCCAAATCTTAATCCACCCGTACAGGTATATGTTCTTCGATTTATGTATGTTATAGGTAAAATGCTTCCTTCAATTTATTTCTATTACAGGTATTAACGACTGTAAAACGGCCGGGGTTTGGACGAAAATGGGATAGATTAACATATGGTTTAATTTTATTTCAATAATTCGCTTGCGCGTAGGGGTCTTTAGCAGTGGGAGGAAAGCGGGGTGCGTTATTCAAACGAATGTAAGAGACAGTAAAATGTTATCCGCGAACGACAAGTGCTCTGAGTCCCTCTTCATTCGCATCTGCTATGCAACCTTCCACTCACGAAATAATCTAGGCGTAAATGAGTTACCCCAAATCTGCTGTTTTCTATGGAAAATAATTACTGTATTGTAATCGGGATCTACCTTTCGACAATAAAATTCTCTTGTCGGTTTCAAGCACTGAAAAGGCCATTAATGTTCGGATTGTTAGAGAATTTTACCTAATACCACTCTACTTCTCCACAGTACGCGTGTGCTAGTATGCAAATAGAAACGTGTCCTGGTGAAAACTAGTAACGTTGTCAATAAAATAACTATTTTGACTACCTGTCTTGTTTAATAATAATAACTAGATCTGCTACTGGCCCATGCAGATATGAAAGCTTTCATAGTCATCGTCACGTGTCATTAATTGTATCAAGTATTCTAAATAAAAGGATAAGAAGAAAAAATTATCAAAATTGGTCAAAAACTCGCGAAGTTACAAGTCTAAATATAATATGAAACATTGCACCCAGGCATAACAATAATCTGAAAACTAAAGGGAAATAACTGACACCTGTATTACTGTAATGAGACGGATGAGAAAATGAAATGAAAATGTCGGGAAAGAACTAAAAATGGCAGGTTGGACAGGCGACCTTACTCCTTGTCACGTACAACCGGGCATTCGAAAACATGCTAGTTAACTCAATGACAGGCGCGCGTGCTAACCATTCAGCCTCCCCCCCCCCTTTCAAATCTCACACATGCAATATGTCATGTAGGAAGAATAACAAGTCGCTCATAACAAAATGGTAAATTAATGAGTTTAGGTCAAAAGGTTGAGCTACTGTTTTAGAGTATTTAATTGTTTTAAAGAGAGACGTTAAGGGTTGTTCATAGTTAAATGAAAGTTTAATTTTAAATAAGACGAGCGTATATCAATAAAATTAGGATTTAATAATATTAAAATAAAGTTTTAAATTAAGAATAATTAATTATTGGTCTGATGGCAATGCAATGTTTTGATTTGACGGATGAAATGTACGATGGGTGTCGACAGTGGCTAAGGCGTTGGCCTGCTAGCCAAGAGGTCGGGTGTTCGATCCCTGCATTGGCCAAGAAAGTTCATCTCGATTTTCTGGCGTGCCCCCCACCCCCGTGTACACATTGGAGTGCACGTAAAAGATCCCTTAGCAGTTGGAATTCGATACTGTTGAATAAGCTCTATACGATGACTAAATGTGCAGATTGTAGCCACCCACACTGCATGTTTTGCTTAACAATGAAAGGGTGTCGTTTTCAATTTTCGATCCTTTTATTCTTCTACTCCTGATATTTTGGACTGTTGTTATATGGTTTCATATAAAAGACTATCGATAAGAGTCTTTGTAGAAGAAGTTCCCAAAAAATATTATGTTGACTTTAAGAGAAAAGGACCTTTTAAAATGCTCCAAATCGTAAAAATACGACTTTTTGGATTTTCAATCTCTTTTTTTCTGCTATCCCTGATATTTAAAAAAATGATACAATGATTTCACACAACAGGCTAGCTATTAGACTCTCATTTGACAAGAGTTTCACCGCCCTCCCTTCATTATAACCGAAGTTATCGTGCCCTGAAGAATCAACAGATCAGCATGCTTATCTCCGCTTACCCTTGGCAGAAAATGCACATCTTTGCACTCAATCATGACATTGACATAGTGAACGTCTACATCAAGTTTGAACATTCTAGATAATTAGAAGGAGAGTTATTGTGTTCCAAATTCCCGACCCTTCAAATTGCTTCTATTTTTCATTTTCAATTCAAAATGGTGACCATCACGTGACCGAAATCAAAATTCTGATCAGATAGATTTTTAGGCCATCCTACAAGGATTCAGCAAATATAACTCCCGAGTCTGTAAGTAAAATAACAGAAAAGCCTTAGTGATTTTTCACGTTTAAAGATGGTGGCACTTCCGGTTCGATCGACAAACACCATATTTTGTGCACGAATCAGTAATTCCTTGTCTAGTATCGAAAAAAAAATAGGTCATTCTGACCTATATTTCGACGATTTTTTTGAAAACTTTGATCATTAATTTCACCAAGGGGAGATAATTTAGAAAATTTCTAATTATATTTTTGAAGTCACATCGGTAAGATCTACTTATATACTAAATTTCATGAAAATCGTACAACTATTAAAGAAGTTGTCAAATTGGTTTAAACTTCCGGTTCGAAATCACAGCGACGAATTTTCGAAATTCGAAAATGTGAAACTGCAGATGAAAATGATTTTTTTCAAGGTATTCAAAGAAAAAAGAATTAGTAAAATCGGTCAAAAAATAACAAAGTTACGACTATGCATTGTCAGTTTTTTCGTTCGTAAAATTCTGTGATTTCGGATTCGTAAAACGTTTTGAAAATATATTTAAACAACGTTCGCACCCCTTTTTGGGGGGTGGGGGGTAGGTCAAAGTTTCAGAAAGATCCCATGGTTAGATTCTGAGAAATCCGATTTGCAGAAAATACACAAAAAAAAAAAAATAATAATAATTTTAACAGAAACAATAAGCTTATTATGTAATATGAAAGCTTAATAATATAATAATACTGTGAGTTTTTATTAAGCGCTCATTTCATTACGTAAAGTAATGCTCATGGCGCATATTTGGCTCTCCACTCTCAGACTGAGTCTATCTTAATAATTTAATCATAGGCTGTTAAAAATAGGTGTGTCTTTAACTGTGACTTAAAACGTTCTAGACATTTTGAGTTCCTAATGTTGTATGGTAACGAGTTCCATAATTGGGACGCACAGTGAGAAAAACATCGGTGTCCAAATGATTTAAGTCTGAAAGTTGAAACTGCAAGTTTTTGTTCATTTTGGGATCTTAAAGATCTGGATGGAGCATATGGAGAGATGTTTGATGATAGGTAAATAGGTGTAACTCCCCGTAGACATTTAAAGGTAATACACATTAACTTGAACTGTATCCTGCTCTCTACTGGTAGCCAATGCAGGTCTTTCAAGTGTGGAGTGATATGACAGTTTCTTCTGCTAAGAGACACAATTCTGGCAGCTGTATTTTCCACAAGTTGTAATTTAGAAATAAGGCTCTTGTTTATCCCGAAAAGTAAGCTGTTACAATAATCTAGCCTTGAAAGTATTAAAGAGCGGACTAATGCGTGGGCAGATTCTCTCGATATCAAGTGGTGTATTTGACGTATTGATCGTAAGTGGAAATAGCAAATTCTGCATAGCTGGTTAACCTGACTTTCCATACTTAATTCCGAATCCAAATACACCCCAAGATCCTTGACACAATCAACAATTTCGATTGAAGAATCCGCAATCATTAATGATGTTTGATTAATGACTTTGAGCTGATGTCTAGTTCCACACAGCATGACTTCTGTTTTATCGGTGTTGAGCTTTAACATATTGTCAGTCATCCAGGATTTAATATCAATACAACAGTTTGTTGTTCTTTGAAATGATTCCATGTGATCACGAGCTTTAAACTTGTCGATTAACTGCGTATCATCTGCATAATAAAGGTACTGGAGATTGTGACGATTTAAAATATTTGCTACAATATTTGCTGCACTCACAGAGTAGAGGGTAAACAGCACTGGTCCCAGGACCGAACCTTGGGGAACACCGTTCGTCAGTGTTATGGGATCAGAATTGGTATTTAAGACCTGGACAATTTGTGAACGACCAGTGAGATATGTGACAAACCACGAGAGAGTTATATGTTCAACACCGAATTCTATGTTCAATTTACGGAGAAGTATAGTTGGATCGACAGTGTCAAATGCTGCTGATAGGTCGAGGAGTACAAGAGAGCAACAGTTACCCTCATCTATAGCTGATCTGATCACATTGACAACATGCAGAAGAGCAGTCTCAGTGGAATGATTTCTCTATAGGCAGATTGAAAATCGTCCAGTAGTGCGTTGTGGAATAGATGCTCTTTTAATCTTCTGTTAACTGCCTTTTCAAGAATTTTAGACACAAATGACAAATTTGAAACGGGGAGATAGTTTTTTATAAATTTCAGAGTCTAATGTTGTTTTTTTTAAGTAATGGCTTTACTATCGCTGTTTTAAATACCTCTGGAAAAGATCCTGAAAGTAAACTCTTGTTAATAAGTAGGGTGATAACAGGAAGTAGAACATCAAGGAATTTTAATACAATTGAAGTTGGTATAGGATCTGATGCCTTAGCGGATTGGATAATGTTAAAGATCTCATCTTCTGTGAAGGGTTTTAGCTCACAAAGAGTATCGCCAGTGAATTCAGAAGGCACATCATTTACAACCCCTGTTTGAGTACTACCAAGTTCTTTCTTCATTTTATCAATGTTTTCAATAAAGAACTGGTTGAAAGAATCGGCAAGATCTTTTGGTGTTTCATGAGATGGTAAGCTGGCAGTCGTCTTTTTTCCCAGTAAATACTGCATGAAAGCATGTATTTTGCGTGGATCTCGATCACTCTGCTTTACTTTGTTGAGACAGTATTCTCGCTTTGCATTCTTGATCGTGTTTGTTAACAGAGTTAAAAGTCAGCTCGAAACATTTGTCTGTGAATCTCGAGGCGGGATTTCCGGTACCGACGCACAGATCTTCGACTGACTCTTTTTGCCTCCTGGACAGTAGCATCATACCATGGTGTATAAGGTCTAATAGTTACTGAACGTTTTCTGGTGGCTGCATGCTTATCCAACAGGGTAGATAAAGTATCATTATATAGGACAGCTAACGCATTCGCAGTTTGATGAGGATCGCACAGTAGCTCTGAGTTAAGGTCTTTCCTAAGTTGATCGACATCAATAGCTTTAATATTCCGGCACAAGCTATCTCTACGCTCCCTTGTTGGATTTGTAAGGGTGCAATTAAACACTATCACAATATTTTGGGGGTTAAACGGCCGAATGGTTAGGGTGCGCGCGCTGTATCATACGGCGTGCCATTGAGGCAAATGGCGTGGTTTCAAATCTCCGGTTGTACGTGACAAGGAATAGGGTCGCCTGCCCAACCTTGCAAGTTTTCCCCGGGTATTCCCACTGCTAAAGACCCTTACGCGCAAGCAATTATTGAAATAAAATTAAACCATATGTTAGTCCCGAAATGGCCTATTTTGCGACGAGTGTATTTAAACCCCATTTTTCTCTCTCTTCTCCCTCCTTGGCCAAAGCAGAAAATTCTCACCGTCACACTTAGTCAAGGTACTGACATAATGAATCTATATTTTAAGTTTTGTCGCTCTCACTTCATTGTAACCAAAGGTATCGTGCCCCACAGCATCAACCAATCGGATGCTTATCTCTGCTTACCGTAAGCAGACAATGCCCATTGGCATTGGCATAATGAACGCCTACACAAAGTTTGAACATTCTGACGCAATAAGAAGGAGTCAAAGTCTCGACCAATCAAATTGCTTATGGCTCTGCTTATCCTGGGCAGAAAATGTTCATTGTCGCACTGATGTAATGAAACTATTCACCAAGTTCCGTCACTTTGTGACTTAATTAGAACTAAAGTTATAGTGGTCCAAATCACCAACCAATCAAATTGCTTATCTCTGCTTACCCTGAGTAGAAAATATTCATCGAATTCCACCAATGCATTGCCCCAATACACGCCTACATCAAGTTTGAACATTCTAGCTCAATGAGATGGAGAGTTATTGTGTTCCGAAGTATCGGCCAGTCAAATTGCTTTTCGCGCTGCTTACCCTGGGCAGGTATTGCTGTAATTGTGTGTGGTGCAGTCCCCCTGCACTTACTATTAATTAGACGTTATCGTGTCTCAAAACACTTACTAATAATTAGAAGTTATCGTGTTTCAAAGCATCAACTAATCAAATTGCTTATCTCTGCTTACCCTTAGCAGAAAATGCTCATCTTCGACCTCCATCAAGGCATTGACCTAATAAATACCTACACAAGGTTTGAAAATTCTAGCTCAATTAGAAAGAGGGTTATTGTGTCCCAAAAAGTGTGACGGACAGACGGACGAACCCATTTTAATATTCCCCCACTTTCTTCGAAAGGGGGGGGGGGACAATAAAAATTACAATAGTATACTTGTGTTGGTGCTTTATTCCAGCATCTCATTGTAAATGCAGCCATTATCCAGTATAACAACAAAGTGCATACCTATCACCAGCGTCGATAACACAGCCAGTGCTTGCAGGACATCTACCACTCGATCCCCGTCCACAGTATAACTCATGGTTGGCACTGTTGATAACTGGCAAGCCGATGTCACAAACACCTTCAGTTGCGGGAACATCAGCTGTAAAATAGATAAATTGGCGTTTTTCTTTTCTGTCCTAACCGCGCAAATGTGTGTTATATGGAAGATTTTTTCCGGGGCAATGGATTTAATTTCAACTGACATTGATTCGTCTCATCCCGACCACTAGACGCTTTTTACCACTGGATAAAGTTTACCATGCTGAGTAATTCGGGGAACTTCGTATACTCACATGGGGACATCTTGATCAGTGAAGCAGCAATGCTCTACGGTTAGATCTATTTTATAAGACTAATGTTTGGTCAAAGGTATCGAGATGTAAATAGGGCTAGCGCTAATCCCATCCCAACCCTAACCCTAGCCTACGATGTCGCCAACAATCATGTGCCCGTACCTTTTTAACAAATCTCTATCTTTACATCTCCGCGACCAATCTGTTTCACAGAGAATTACTTACGAATTATCTCTGTAACGGATGACAGTCCACAACACGTGCGTTGACTGCCAGCCTCGTAGTCATTGGCTCAACGGCCCGTGCAATGTTTACTTAACACCTAACTGCTTCGGGGAAAATGATGCATTTTACTCATTTTATAACCCATTTACACTAAATAGGAAATATTTTTAACTACAAATACTTCAAGCGTCTTTATTTATTTTTCTTTTACCTCAAAAAAAAATGTTTGAGAATTTAATTTGTCGGTGTAAAAAAGTTAATATGCCGTACTCATTAAGCCTCGTCGATGTCATGCTTATCAGTGATTGTAGCGGCCAAGTGAATATTCACTGCGGGATCAGTTTGCTCCGTGACCATGACGAATATGGAAGGGTATCGCTGCCAATATTAAATGCTCTGCTAAAATGTCTTTTCCATTGATTACGTGTAAAAAGTACAATGTACAAAGTCTCAATACCGGTAATGATAATGTCAAAATACCCCTAATGCCAAAGTTAAATGTAAAACGTTAAATGCAACGTGTCAAATGACAAATGTTTCATCGGAAAATGCTGTTTTTGACGTGTGTACAAAAGACATTTCCCGCATTACATTTGCGCTCTGCCTCTTCTCATTTGTCGTTTACGCTTTGTATATATCATCTTACGCAGAGCATCATCTACGGGGTATGCAAATGTAGATATCACGTGACATATTAACATATATGGAAACGAGGCCGAGATCAATCTGGCATACAGTATCCAGCACACGATAGCGTCCTGCACACTATAAACAAATTATTTACCTTGAACAATACTAAACTTTATTACCATGATTACGGAGAGGGGGGGGGGGGGTATGCAGTGTCAAAACCCGAGTCATAATACGATATCATGTGACATATACCAGTGAAAAGCACGTTCATGTACAATGTATACTCTTTCCTCTCTTTAAGTAGTCTTCGTGTATATTCATTATTTATTTGGCACCATGATTAATTAGCCTGTACTAGAGAGATGTTGTGGGGTCTGTGGCGAGGGTTTAAAATGTCAAAATACGGGACTTAATACACAATTCCAGTTTCTGTGGCGTTTTGAATCCGCTAGTCCTTGCGCATTCATAATTACTTACTTTAGAGAAAGAAATTGAAAACCCTCTTTGTTTTGTTGAAAGAAATGTGTTGCTCTCCGACTGTAACCTGATTGCTAAATATAGACTGCACTTTCAATTTAACCGAGGTCCCGTGTACATATTGGTGTGCACGTAAAAGATTCCTTGTTATTTGGAATTCGATGTAAGAGTAGGCCGTATTATATGGTGTTGCTCAGCAAGGGGGAATATAAAGATTTTGTTGGGGGGGGGGGGTAGCAAAAATGAGACCGACTGATGCACATGTCCCTAATACGAGTGGTTGAGGGGTTGGATGGCCGAACGGTTAGCGCGTACGCGCTGTATTATAAAGCCTGACATTGAGTCAACTGGCGTGGTTTCGAATCCCAGGTTGTACGTGAAAAGGAATCGGTCGCCTTCCAGCCTCTTGGGTTTTCCCCGGGTCCCCCACTGCTAAGGACCCCACGCGAATTATTGAAATAAAATAGAACTATATGGCCTAGTTTGTGTCGAGTGGACGTTAAACCAATTTCTCCCTCTCTCTGTTAATACGATTGACTAGGTCAGGAACCACAGATGATAGATAAGAAACCTCATCTCTCAACCCTCCGTATATCTCAACGATTTTAGCTACGTTATCGTAGCTATACAGATGATAGTTTTCTAGGGACCGGTTGATTTTGTTATTAAATTTATGTGAACCTTGGGGGCAATGGCTATATATAATACTGAACAACCTAAGAAAATTTTGAAGAATTGAATCAATATTCTTGCATTTGAGGTCATTGCTATGAGTAAATTCTAGTTAACAAGAGACCCGGTGACAGGAATCAGTGGGACAGCATCTCGAAATCTGCCCCTGTCAACCCCACCGGCTTTGCAAGAGACTTTAGAACATTTGTACCGTCTGACGCCCCACGACCCAGGCTTTACAGCGCGCAACTACTAATCGTTCGGCCATCCAACCCCCACTCGTGTTAGGGACATGTGCATCAGTCGGTCGCATTTTTGCTACCCGCCCACCCCAACAAAATCTTTATGTACGCCCCTGAGCGGCACTATGGACTACTCTTACATCGAATTCCAACTGCCAAGGAATCTTTTACGTGCACACCAATATGTACACGGGACCTCGGTTAAATTGAAAGTACATATTTAGCAATTAGGTAACTGTCGGGTAGCAACACATGTAGACTACTAAAAGAGAGGAAAGAGTAGATTATACATTGTACATGAACGTGCTTTTCACTGGTATATGTCACATAATAGCGTATTATGACTGCATACCCCCTCTGCGTAATAGTTTGGTACCATCCAAATTTGATCGTGTATATATTGTTCAAGGTAAATATTTTTTTTATTGCGTGCAGAACGCTATCGTGTGCTGGCTTACTGTATGCCAGGTTGATCTCGGTCTCGTTTTCATATATGTTAATAAATCACGTGATATCTACATTTGCATACCACGTAGATGATGCTCTGCGTAAGATGATAATATACAAAGCGTCAACGGCAAATGAGAAATGGCAGAGCGCAAATGTAATGAGGGAAATGTCTATTGTACACACGTCAAAAACAGCATTTTCGGATGAAACATTTGTCATTTGACACGTTGCATTTAACGTTTTACATTTAACTTCGGCATTATAGGTATTTTGACATTATCATTACCGGTATTAAGACTTCGTACATTGTACTTTTTACACGTAATCAATGGAAAAGACATTCTAGCAGAGCATTTAATATTGGCAGCGATACCCTTCCATAGACGAAATCTTGAGTTGGCCTTAAAGGGACAATAACATTCTTGCTGGCTTGGTAGCTCCAGAAAATAAATAATACCCTTATTCTAAGTACTAGATGTTTAAATGTCCTACCTG
Source organism: Patella caerulea (assembly GCA_036850965.1). Classification (NCBI taxonomy): domain Eukaryota; kingdom Metazoa; phylum Mollusca; class Gastropoda; family Patellidae; genus Patella; species Patella caerulea. The sequence goes on along the minus strand of JAZGQO010000015.1, from coordinate 29,206,148 downwards.
TTGTGTAAATTATCCATTACAACCTATTTTATTTGTCCAGAGGGTTCGAAAATATTTTAAAATCCCAAGTCACATTTGAAAAAGTTTACGTTAGGCTTTTCAAATCAATTGGTTGAATTGTTCCAGTTTTTTTAAATTAGGTGTGTTAAGATGAAATTTATATCATCATTTAATTGGAATATTCTAAAATAATACGATTTGTTGACCAGAATGAAGATTGGGACATATTATACAGCTACAACAAGAGTGTTATTGGGGCTTTAAGAAATAGACCTTACCACACGCTAACAGAGGTAGTCGGGAAAACCGTGTAAACATCTTTTAATTGTATTTTAATTTTTCCTCCGTTGACATCAATGTTTCGAATTTATGTCTGATTTGATACCGTTCTAGTTTTGAATTTGTATTTCAAACCAAGCTGCAAGCTTCGATTACTCAATGCACGTAGATTCATTTTTTACAGTTTCACAAGAAATGAAATGAAATTTTATGGCACAGTCGGGCTATATTGCGCCAAACATATGCCATGGTGGTAATTTCGGGACAGGCTAAAATTATACCACAGAAAAAAAACACGATATGCTTAATTACAAAAATTAAAAGTAAAATAAATCGTTTTATGCATGTAAATATTTAAAATACAAAAATGAAATGATAATATTATATACAATTAAAATTTATGATAAAATCCTGCTACTTTCGTCTGGTGCCGGTAGTATGTTTTTCTTATATTTTTGAGATACGTTTCACAATAAAAAATTCGACAAAATTGTTATGTTTGTGACAAAAGTGAATAAACGGACATATCTTTTCGATTCACATGAAAAAAGTAGGATCTTAGAGCGCCGCGAAAAACAAGTACTTTGTAAGTTATTTATAAATTGTTAAATACGCAGATCCGTTGAACTGTGAACATTATGTGACATTGTCAACAACCTGATACATTTTAAAGCCGTTGCGTATGACTTTTTTTTGTTGTTTACCCCGTATTGGAATATTGAATTGCACTGTAAAATCAATTGTAAGTCTGAAGGCAATAATAAAGGTTTGTTCGCGATTGGTAGCATATGTTAACCCGTTTCAAAACAGACCGATTAATATGATTGTCGATCAAATGAATTTCGTAAATCCCAATCATTACATGATACACGTAGTGCTCGTTTTGTATATTTTGTGGGCGGGGAAGGAAAGTATAGTAGAAAACATGCCCCTTATATCCCGGGGCCCTGTTTCACGAAATTTTAACTAAAGATAAAATCCAAATTTTAGTAGATACGTCAATTTTAATTGGCTAAGAACCAAAATCAATCTAATATTGTCCAGTCAAATAACTAAAATTCAGATCTTATCTTAGTTAAAATTTTGTGAAATAGGCCCCAGTACAGTATTGGACTAAAATATGGAAACCGTTGCGGACGTCCGCCTTCAGATAAGAAATTTCAGCCCGCACATTGCTGTGTCTCGATTAATACTTTATTTCTATTTGAAGCGATATTTATAGTTTATTATCAACTATTATCAATTTTATTAACTCACCAACACAAACAACTTGAGGATAACATGGCGCCTGTATACAGGTTACTTCTCTCAAACGACATTGAGTTACTCTGCCATCTTCATCAATACCACATCTTACTGTCTTTAAAGGAAATAACAAAACGTGTTAAACATACATTATACAAGAGTCTTAAGCCAACAGTGAGGCTGATGTCCCCCGCTGAAATCCCAAAATAAATAGATGACACATATTAATTAATCGCATATTTATTTTTTTTCAAACGTATCGAGCAATCAAACTGTAGACGAAGTGTCATCCAAAAGTGTTTTAAAAAGAAAAATACTAAAACCGACGAGAAAAATGAAAATGTACCCTAGTTAGGGGGACCCTAACGGCAGACAAAAGGGCCCCCACGCTTGACAAAAGGGTCCCTCTGACCAAGGGAAAGGGCCCTCGTGTCTGAGTCAATCGTTTCTATACACTGTTACTGTCGAATCCATTACTGAATGAGAATGCAGTCATTGTATTGGCATAAATATCATCAATCAAGATGAACCTAAGTTATCTTGTCCCAAAGTATCAACCAATCAAATTGCTTATCTCTGCCTACCCTAAGCAGAAAATGCTCATCTTCGAACTTCATCAAGGCATTGACCTAATAAGCATACACACCAATTTTGAACATTTTAACTCAATAAGGAGGAGAGTTGTTGTGTTCCAAAGTCTCGGCAAATCAAATTGCTTATCGCTCTGCTTACCCTGAGCAGAAAATGCTCATTGTCGATCTTAGTCAAGGCATTACTGTAATGAAACTATACACCAAGTTTCATCACTCTCACTTAATTAGAACTAAAGTTATCGTGTCCCAAAGCATCAACCAATCAAATTGCTTATCTCTGCTTACCCTAAGCGGAAAATGCTCATCTACGAACTCCATCAAGGCATTGACCTAATAAACACATACACAAAGTTTGAACATTCTAGCTCAATTAGGAAGAGAGTTATTGTGTCCCAAAAAGTGTGACGGACAGACAGACGGACGAACAAATTCGAAAGGCGGGGGACAATTATCAATTAGACATTAATTAACTTATCCAGACCATAATAAACTCTCGAAGGTAAGGTTAGACTTCGATGTTGGCTGGATTAGATTCCTATATGCCGCTGAACGGCCATTGAAATTAAATCAAAAGATAGGATAATCGAGACTATGTTGTTTAAATTAATGATTTTAGTAATGATGACCGAAGCTAGGCGGAAATTTCACGGCTCATAGTGGATCAAATTGACTGAAATTTTCATCATTACCTTTACACTATCTAGTTTAAATATTCCTAAAGCAACAGCCCGAGAAATCTCCCTCTGGCCATTGCTGGATTGACTTCTGATATCTGAACTTTTGTGGGAGTGTGTGGATAAGGCGCTGGTTCGCTAGCCTGGAGGTCGGGTGTTCGATCCCTGCATTGGCCGAGAAAGTTCATCTCGATTTTCCGGCGCGATTTCCTCTTGTCAGTGATGCAGAAGGAGGCCCTGACAAGGACAGCTCCCTAGTCGTTCGGATGGGACGAAAACCCGAGGTCCCGTGTACACATTGGAGTGCACGTAAAAGATCCCTTGGCAGTTGGAATTCGATATGAGTAGGCCGTAGCGCCTCTGACCTGGCAAAACTTCCCCCATATGACCGTCTTCCATTAGCCCAGGTTAGGTGCAAAAGAGTAGGACGTTAAACCCCATTTCATTTCATTTCTTTTTAATCTATTCTTCCCGTTCAATCAACGCTATCTCTGGAGTAAAGCAACACGACAGTCCTACGTTTAATTTGAGTCTTCTCTAAAACTTTGGACAGTGATTTAAGGTATTAAAAACGGTGAAAGTATGTTCGTTTCCAAACAGTATTGTTTACATTTTATTCGATTTGATAGCCTCGTTTGTCACGCAATTAGTTTTACTGCAATTTTCTGCTATGCACTGGTTAATAAAATCGTGGGCCATGACGTAACGTTATGTAAACATATTTGGTCCAATTTGGCGCTTTGTTTTAAGGGTCAAAACTTAGTGAGCTACTGGTTGTTAATGGGACTATTGACCAATCATAATTTAATTTAGAACAAGAATGTTCGCTCTTTACAGCAGTGAGATAGTGGGATTAGTTCTAATCAAATGAAACACCGCGCGGAGTATGTCTAGTTTATAGTTATTATAGTGAGAACTTCCAACTCTTTACCTTATCTCCCATAATATATCTTTAAATACATTTGACGCTTTTTTAGATTTTTTGAAAAAAAAATATTTATGGTCGACCTAGGGATCAATTAATTTGGTTTATGGTCGACATTCAATGTGTATGTGTATGGTGGCTCTGTTTTGTTATGTTTAATGATGTTCCCAGCTTGGACGTGACAAGTAGTAGAATCGACAGTTAAATTCCGTGTGTGGGCTTTCTCCGGGTTCTCCAATTTCCTTCCACGAGGTTTGACAGGTGAACCCAAATCTTGTCACGTACAAGCCTGAGACTGACAAAATGACTATGTGTGGTCTTAATTTAAAAGACTTTTGATTTTCAAATTTCTGACAATAATTCCGACGTGCTTTCACCAGGAAATACACTTTCAAACGACATTTATTGATTGCATGACCGAGATCTAGATATAATAATATTATAAGACATTATTACTTACTGCACACGGATAATAAGCATCAGCACACAGTACACCTATGCTCAAAAACTGAAATAGAAATTAAATGGGAGAGAGAGAAATGGGGTTTAACGTCCACTCGAGACTAACATATGGTTTTAATTTTATTTCAATAATTCGCTAGCGCGTAGGTGTCTTTAGCAGTGGGAGGAAACTGTATTACCTAGAGGAAACCCACGAGGTTGAGAAGGCGCCCCTATGTCCATGCCACATACGCTCACACCAGGTATCGAAACCAAAGTCGCAAGCCAGAGGTGACCGGCCAGCTAGAGGTCGAAACGCGGCACTCTAGACCACCAGGCCATCCCAACCCCCGGAAATTAAATGGGGTTTAACATACTACTGTTCTGCTACGACTGGGCTAATGAAGATGGGCATGCGCCATCCAGTATGCTATTCAACTGTCAAAAGATCTCTTATTTGTACGCCGATGTGTACCCATGCCCTGTGTTTTCGTCCCATGCGAACGTGTAGAAAACGGTCCTTGTTAGATCCTGTGCCACTGTCAAAGGGATCGAACCGTAAGCATCCCACTCAACCTGCTTCCTGTCCACCCAAAAGGGTTAACTATCCGTAAAATTTGGATGTGTATCACACACGACCCACCCTCCACTACCTTTCGTCCACGCCTATACTAACAGACTGTTTTCCCCAAACCATTTTAAATCAATATAATTACCAGTAAAATAATCTGTGTTCTCATTTTCAAAATAAATCAGCTAATCCTTCAATGTCGTAAGTCCTTAAATCATAAAACTGAGTTAAATGCAACAACTTGACAAGATTTATTGTAAACTCTTAAGGTGTGCCGACAGGCTTTCTGATTGGCTTAAAATTAAACCCACGTCAGTGACACGGATATTGAGAATCAAAACATCCACTAGTGCATCGTCAGCAGTAAATATTCTCACTTTTTTAGTGGAGAATTCCGCACTTCAAGCAGATCCTAGTGTAGTAAAGACAAGTAAAACGAAGTTTTGAACAATAAGAAATAAAACGAAATTTTTAAGTTATATTTTTAAAATGTATTAACATAAAGCCTTAAAATAGATGGTATCTATAAACAGTCCTACCTTGTTAGAGAATTAAAGAATAATCCTATTAATTAATCCAAAAATTCACTATTGCCAGTTGAGAAATTGGCACAAATGTCATTTCGAGCTTCAAATGTTTGAAGATAGCTATTGCATGGGAGGAATAGAAACACAAGGGATGTAATCGTGTTATTTCCGGTGTGGATGATAATGCCTATGATCGTATAATAGTGATTTGACAAACTATTGAGCAAAGGACATAAAACAAATTATGATTTGACTTTCTCAGAAGAAATAAAATACTCGCTTACGGGTCAGATATCGTTTTTAGAGATTAAAGAAGGCGTTCACCACTGTAAACAGTTGGGTGCGTAGTATGTACTGACCTTGAGATATTTATTTGGCGACTCAATTGACAATGATGTCTTGAATGTAAACAACAGTTTTCTTCTTGGCATAGTACATAACTTTATATAGCAACAGTTGATCGACACAGTCGACTCAATTTAAAAACCAGTGACATGAATGTCAACAAAAGTTTTTCTCATTGCATATTACATATCTTTATAACTGACGATAACTTTTTCTGTGATGCGCATTTAGTTACATCTCATTTCCTTCAACCTGTCATGGCGTCATCTTAGGTTGATATACTATTCAAAAAAAGTAGGGGATATTTGATTTTTAAGTGTTATTAAAGTCACCTTATGAAACTGACGAAGAAACAAATGACAAAATGAAATGAAGTTCACATTCATCGATTTATTCCAAATGATCGTTAGACTAAGTAAGGCACAGACTGGCCATTATAAGGGTAAAATGATACCCGGGGTCAAACAGCAAAGTTACCACAGCATCACAACAAAGTTAATAACGGGTAAATCCTCCTCTGTTTGCCAAACAAGCATTGATCCGACGTGGCATACTCCTAATGAGACGTCTACGGTCATTTTGGTCCAGATTGTCCCATTCCTGTTGCAGCGCAGCAGCAAGTTCTTGGACATTGGCAGGACGTTGTTGACGTTGACGTAACCTCTGTCCAAGCATGTCCCAGACATGCTCGATGGGGGAGAGGTCGGGACTCAGTGCTGGCCAAGGTAATGTGGTGATGTTCTGTTGTTGGAGGTAACCTGTAACGATCCTGGCCCTGTGACATCTTGCGTTGTCATCCTGGAAGATGAAACGGCGGCCATGACGTTGTGCGAACGGCATAACATGGACTGCCAAGATGTTGTCCCGGTAGTACTGGCCTGTAACACGCCCTGCAACAACATGTAAAGCCGTTCTTTCAGCAACAGTGATGCCTCCCCACACCATAACAGAACCCCCCCAAATCGATCATGCCTGATGACGTCTCGGAAGCGCTGGTTTCGACGACGCCACACCCTCCTACGTCTGTCCAAAAAATCAACAGTGAACCTTGACTCATCTGAAAACATCATATTGCTCCAGCGTCGATTATCCCAGTGTTGACGACCCCTACACCAACGATGTCTTGCCTGAATGTGATGATCTCTCAAACAAGGGATCACGCGAGGACGTCGGGCGCGAAGGTAACTCCTATGCAGTCGATTCCGAAGCGTCTGGTCACTCACTCTCACACCAGTGTCTGTTTGAAGACGAGCGCTGATCTGATTTGCTGTGATGACGCGATTTCTCAAGGCCAAGGTACGGATAAATCGATCCTGGGCTTGAGTTGTCGCCCTTGGTCGACCTGAGCGTGATCTGTCCTGTACAGATTGTGTATCACGGTATCTGGACCATAGCCTGCTTATGACAGACTGAGAAACATTCATCGTCCGCGCCACAACCGCCTGTGTTGTGCCGATCTGTAGCATGCCAAGGGCACGTAACCTTTCATTTTGGGTAAGTCGACGCATATCAAAATTTGTTTTCTGGTCACTAAAACAATTAAACTGATGTTTCAACCCTGGAATTCAATGCCACAATGAATGTAACATTCAAAGTCAGAGTCGTGCATGATGATCCCAAGCATCACCTGCATTCCATGCGGTAGCTATTGGTGCGTTTGGGCGTCACATGTAAATGGAAATGTTTCTTCTGTTAGGTTCTATAGTGACTTTTTTCGTAGTCATTTGCATATTTTAGTATTATGCCCCCAAAATCAAATATCCCCTACTTTTTTTGAATAGTATATATTCAGTTCATATCAACCATTGATGACGTTGATGATCGAAATAATACAAAGAACACGGGAATTTTTTATTTTATTTTTTTATTGAGTTTGTAGCGCAAGATTTCTTTTGTAAAGTATTTATGGGTACATAATCAGTTAAATCCTTCTCTGAACATACTGAAATCCTTCAACATTCACTGTCAGAATTATCGGAAAAGACTGCCTTTAGCCTTTGACTAGCAGTCGATTCTCGTCAAAATTAGCATTCACATCTATTCTGATAACGTATTACTTTCCATTTTGTTTTGCTTTCAATTCAAATTAACCATTTACTCCAAAATGGCGACGGTATAAACAATGCATACTTATGATTAATTCAGAAATATTTGTTATTTGGCGGAAACTATCGAGCAATTATGCAATCAATGTTGACGTTTAATGAAAGAATCCATTATTTTAGGTGTCATTTATAATATCATGTTGAAAATGTCGGATATAAACCTTCTCTGCCATCGGATTGATATTTTAGAAAAGACATAGCAACAGTTGATTGACACAACTGACACAAACGATATATATTTTACGAAACATTATGGGAGATTAGATAATAGTTAAAAACTAGATAGTGTAAAAGTAATTTTGCTGAAAATTTCAGTCAAATTGATTCACTATGAGACAAAATCTAAGCGGTTGAAATTTCCACCTAGTGTCGATCATTATTACTAAAGTCACTATGATAAACAGCGTAGTCTCAACTATCCAGTTTTTCAATTCAATTATAAATGAAATGAAATGGGTTTTAACGTCCTACTCTTTTGCACCTAACCTGGGCTAATGGAAGACGGGCATATGCCATACAATGTGCAATGAGGGAAATTTTGCCCGGGCAGCGGCGCTACGGCCTACTCTTATATCGAATTCCAACTGCCAAGGTATCTTTTACGTGCACTCCAATGTGTACACGGGACCTCGGTTTTTCGTCCCATCCGAACGACTAGGCAGCTGTCCTTGACAGGCCCTCCTTCTGCATCACTGACAAGGGGAAATCACGCCGGAAACAATTATCAATGATCGTTAAGCAGCATATATGATTCTAATCCAGCTAATCGAAGGCTAACCTGGACATCGAGATCTGGATACGTTAATTAATGTGTAATTAATAATTTAGATAACATTTCAGGCCCAAAGAAAGACTATGGCAGATTTAGCTCTCGCATAATGCACCTTTAAGTGGATAAAGTACAAATACTTCTTTGTTTACGGTAAATAAATGCATAAATAGACAAACAAGAATACGTCAAGGTAAAAAATTCTCCGTTTTACTTCATTCTGGCATCTACATAATATATACATTTGGTAAGGATATTCCACTAACCATTTAAATTTTAAAGGAAATATTTCAGCGGTTCTGACTCTACAACTTAAAGTTGGAACCCAGGAAATGTATCTTATTTAAGACTGAAGTGGAGTTTATGTGTAAGTTGGTAAGTTCAAAAGGTGTCTCTATATCCAAATGACCTGTTTCGTTGAGTAGGGATTAATTGATATCCTGTTTGGCTTCGTTAACTATTGCCGTGATCATTTTCCGAAATTCGTAGCTCTTGCTCTTCCAAAGCTGTATGGGCTCATACGAATGGACAGGCATACACCAGTATCACGTTGGTAATTTGGAGATCGAGGTAACTGATGCACCTGTTCTTCGTTTCTCCAACAGGTGCTTCGTATGAAAATATCGATCCTGAATTGTCCCAAATTCAAAATGGGAAAGAGATGACAATATGTTTCGCTAGTCGTGTCTTTATGAAGGCTTGTCGATGCTTTTGCACCACTAGGAAGGGATTGCTTGCCATCGTCCAATTCTGCAGAGAGTTTTGTCATTATCTACACTGGAGACCGCTTCTTGTGCGGATTGATCGCGGCCGCCTTGTCTAATTAACCCGCTTCAAACATATCGAAGGTCAGCTTGAAAGATAGTTGGAGAAGCTGGCTCAGTATAATATGCAAATTATTCACCATTCACGAAAGAAACATCTAAGCGCCGACGGACTGTCTCCAATTCAGGACTCAATGGATAGATGTAATTGTCATACCAAGCCAGACTTGAATTTGAGAATCTTCCCTGTGGGGGTTGTCATTTCTGACATTCAGCGAGAACATTCTCAGTGGAAACGGTGACTTCGATTATGCTGTTACTTTAGTCATTCGCCTCATCGAGACAGGTCTGGCAAAAGAAAATGGTGCTGGTGGAAATATTAACTTGCTAGAAACTAAAGAAACATGAAAAGTGCTAGTAAATAACAGTGATACGGTACAAGATACAAAGATGAGGAAATCAGGTGCATGCAGCATACAGATCTAAAAGATGTGGCACCTAATAATGCAGAACTTAAAACTACCGCCCCGTACTAGGCTTCGGATGATTGGGATTGGTTGAGCACAATTGGACATAATTAGGTCTCCGGTACTATCGCTAGGAAGGTGAGCCCGGAAGATATTTTAGTCTTGTCCCTGAATTCTTCAGGTCGTATGTTCTTCGCCTCTGTCATGACTCTAGACAGGTGAGCATCTAGGCAGAAAGAAGACTCTATTAAAGCTTCGACAATCATTTTATTGGCCAGGCATGAATACTGAATGTAAGTGGCATGCCACTGGGTGCTCTTGTTGGGTTTCCTATGGAGAGGGTTCACACATGGACATTCTGGGACCTTTTCAGGAAAGTAATCATGTCAACCGGTACGTGCTGGCAATGGTGGATTAGTTTACCAGATGGATCGCAATGGCTGCAATGCCCTATCAGACTGTTAAATAGTTCCTGGTACACTTTGTAACCATAATGGTTGGCCAGTGAAAATCCACGCAGATCAGGGAAGAAATTTCGATGGCACCTTATTTCAGGCGCTCAGTAACCTCCGGGACATAGTCCAGACAAGGACCACCCCGTATCATCCTTCTTCTAATGGACAGGTGGAACGCCTCATTCGGATAATAATGATTAGGATTTACACCCCCATTATTGGCCAGGAATACTGGTTTCACAGCCAATATCATGACGTGTGGACGGGGAAGTCCTTCAACCGATCGATATCTTGTTTAACACTTTCACTGTGGCGATCCGTTGCCGTACTTGTAAAAGGAGGGCATAATTCGCAATATCGACTTTAATTTGCTTAAACATTTTTCTGCATTATTCTTTGTTTATTTCAATAAGATGGACAGCAGCGATAGCGAAGTGAGGTGTTCCAGGGGCTTCCTGAGTTTGTGGTGACCAGCATACAGAACGTAATGGCTGGCATAGATGGTTTTATCAGAAGATGGGAGGGAGAAGGCAAAGGGTTAGATGGCAGAATCTCGGAAATGGTGTTAGAGGAAGAAATGCGTCAGATCATAGACGTGGCCACGTGAGCTAGCTGCACCTCGACAGGAAGAGATACCCCACCGCCGCCTGCCATGCACTGGGTGACATAATTTCGCAGAGAGTAACAACAACAAATAGATGAGGACAATACATGAAATTAAAGCATAATTGCCTTTAGAAAACAACATGCCTTTGGTAAACACTGGTAGGTATAATTTTGGAAGGTGGGTTTCAACACTGTATATATTTCCAAAACATATGCACACCCTTGCTTTTGATCCAAGAAACCCTTACCAGTTGACTCAATGACGGGCATTATGATACAGCACGCACTCTTCCCCTCAACACCCCACAGAAATCGCCCAAGCATTGCATACTGCGATTGTAAAAGAGGCTTGAAAAAGACGTATAACAAGAGTATTAATGAAATGGAGTTTAACGTCCTACTCTTTTGCACTTAACCTGGGCTAATGGAAGACGGACATACGCCAAACAGTGTGCTATGAGGGAAATTTTTTACCGGGCCTACTCTTATATCGAATTCCAACTGCCAAGGGATCTTTTACGTGCACTCCAATGCGTACACGGGACCTCGGTTTTTCGTCCCATCCGCACGACTATGCAGCTGTTCTTGTCAGGCCCTCCTTGTGCATCACTGACAAGGCGAAATCGAATGAAGCATAAGGTGTTCCAGTTTTCAACCCAGACAACAAACTTTCCAATACACCCAACCTAGAATATGGGTATTCGTACTGCTCATGCCACGATTTTCAAAAAACAAACTGACTGTGTAAACACTTGTTGGAAATTGTGGCTGGGAGAAGTTAAATAATGACTACATGACAAGCCCATATTTCAACATAAACAAATCAGTAGCGTCCTTTTACTTCACTACATACTACTGTCCCAAATCAAAAAGAACAATCATGAATCGGTAACTGTAGGCCTTGTAAAAACAGAATTGAAGAAGATAATATATCTTAGTGTTTAAACTAAATAAGAGTATACAGTCTAGATTGCATAACTGAAAGGACAACCCTGTAGCTGCTTAAGGTGTATGACATGTTAGTAGCTTTGATTAATTTTCTAAAAGAAATCATGGAAACGATACAAGGATTACCAATAAGGTGCTCAAAAATGACACCCAGCGCATGGCAGGCGGCGGTTGGGTATCTCTTCAATGTATCATAAAAATCCATTATATTTTTTTTTCATTTGATATTGGTTTTCGGTGCGGCAGCTCAGCAGCACAGCTTGTTTCAACTTTTAAACTAGGTAATTTCAGCTCCTGAATCCCCACCCTACCGGTGTCACAACCAGATGCACCCGAGCCTACCGTTCCCGTACCACAACCAATTACATCCGAGCATACTGTTCCCATACCACAACCAATTACATCCGAGTATACTGTTCCCGTACCACAACCAACTGCACTCAAGTCAACCCTGCCCGTGTTTACCCCACAACACCCAGATAAGAAACAACAAATAACCTCACATCTGATTTTACTTGGTATCCGATTGAAGACCTGATGTCTACTGGGAGAGAAAATAAGCACAGTGTCACAGAAAGTTGCAAATAATTAGTTTAATGTGAGTATAAGCTATACTTATTCATGCAAAGTCAAAAAGGGTACCCCAATTACATAATCGATAATAAACTATAGTTTCCAACAGTGTAAAAATATTGCAATACGATATATTCATCGATAAATTTCTGTCGTACTACCGATATATTTTATATTTTCCACTTGTGGCTAGACTGTACAAACAATGTAGGCTTTGCAGTAATGTGACCGGGACCAAAGATGTAACATCGGTATATTATAATTTTTTGACTAGCGAGAACTGTCACCTCTGTATCCAATCCTAGCCAATGCTCAATATTATACGATTTTCAGTCTTCTTTTCAGCAACCTATTGCCAGATATCGCCTTTAAAAGAACACTTTGTCCTTCTTGTGAGTAGAAAACATTCCAAGTCTGCTGTTAGTAGGCAACCAATCACAGAGGAAATGAAAGCACTGAGATAGGAAGATTTGGGGGTATATATAACTTACATGATCGAATCATTTAGATAGGATTACACGTTTCTTACAAGGTTGATGTATATGTGATTACAGCACACCTAAGTATGTGAACAGAGCAACAAAATAATCTTTACAAAACAACATGTAATATCCAATGCCTTTGTGTGTTTCAGTCGGGAAGTTCTGTACACGGGCCCATAGAAGATCTTGTGACAAAGACAGCTAAAAGGTTTCAAACAAGACCCTGTAAAACGGTAAAATCTTCGCATCACATCGCGGGTCTGGCATTGAACAGTATCAATTCCTGCTAGTGAGACGAAAGTTAGTGTTAATCTGTAACTTCCGGTATAGCATGCTATAGTAATGAGACTTTTGCATGTCACAGTGGAAGATCACGCTGATGATCCAATGAAAAGACGCATTATCCTCTAGAGTGATTCATATGTACCCCAGAAACGAAATAGCATATTTCTACTGCACTTCATGCACCCACCTCCCATGGTAAAAATGATTCAGCAAATATATTGTGAATCCTGTCATAGTTCGATTAAAAGGGTTGCAATATCCAATTGTCCATTGCCCAGTTATAAGAGTCGTGCAAATCTTGGGTTGGACCCCCATGATGATCCCAAGCATCACCTGCATTCCATGCGGTAGCTATTGGTGCGTTTGGGCGTAACATGTAACTGGAAATGTTTCTTCTGGTAGGTTCTATAGTGACTTTTTTCGTAGTGATTTGCATATTTTAGTATTATGCCCCCAAAATCAAATATCCCCTACTTTTTTTGAATAGTATATATACATTTTGTCAGTGACGGGCATGAATATGGGCATTTGTTTAATATCGGGTTTCTTTGCAATTTGAAGACCACTCACAGGTTTGCCAGGTCTGGGTGCTTCTGAAATTATCACTTAAAATATCAGAAATACATTGGCTATGACCTTCCTAGTTTCAGCCTCAGTAAAACCCGTTTTAATTAGACAGTTATTAAAAAATCCCACATATGCAAGTGAGTGCCTGATGAGCTCAATGACCCCAAACTACTCAAATATAAAACGGGTTTTACTGAGGCTGAAACTAGGAAGGTCATAGCCAATGTAGTCATAGCCAATGTATTTCTGATATTTTAAGTGATAATTTCAGAAGCACCCAGACCTGGCAAACCTGTGAGTGGTCTTCAAATTGCAAAGAAACCCGATATTAAACAAATGCCCATATTCATGCCCGTCACTGACAAAATGTATATATACTATTCAAAAAAAGTAGGGGATATTTGATTTTGGGGGCATAATACTAAAATATGCAAATCACTACGAAAAAAGTCACTATAGAACCTACCAGAAGAAACATTTCCAGTTACATGTTACGCCCAAACGCACCAATAGCTACCGCATGGAATGCAGGTAATGCTTGGGATCATCATGGGGGTCCAACCCAAGATTTGCACGACTCTGACTTTGAATGTTACAGTCATTGTGGCATTGAATTCCAGGGTGGAAACATCAGTTTAATTGTTTTAGTGACCAGAAAACAAATTTTGATATGCGTCGGCTTACCCAAAATGAAAGGTTACGTGCCCTTGGCATGCTACAGATCGGCACAACACAGGCGGTTGTGGCGCGGACGATGAATGTTTCTCAGTCTGTCATAAGCAGGCTATTGTCCAGATACCGTGATACACAATCTGTGCAGGACAGACCACGCTCAGGTCGACCAAGGGCGACAACTCAAGCCCAGGATCGATTTATCCGTACCTTGGCCTTGAGAAATAGTGTCATCACAGCAAATCAGATCAGCGCTCGTCTTCAAACAGACACTGGTGTGAGAGTGAGTGGCCAGACGATTCGGATTCGACTGCATAGTGGTGACCTTCGCGCCCGATGTCCTCGCGTGATCCCTTGTTTGAGAGATCATCACATTCAGGCAAGACGTCGTTGGTGTAGGGATCGTCAACACTGGGATAATCGACGCTGGAGCAATGTGATGTTTTCAGATGAGTCAAGGTTCACTGTTGATTTTTTGGACAGACGTAGGAGGGTGTGGCGTCGTCGAAACGAGCGCTTCCAAGACGTTAACGTCATCAGACATGATCGATTTGGGGGTGGTTCTGTTATGGTGTGGGGAGGCATCACGGTTGCTGGAAGAAGGGCTTTACATGCTGTTGCAGGGCGTGTTACAGGCCAGTACTACCGGGACAACATCTTGGCAGTCCATGTTGTGCCGTTCGCACGACGTCATGGCCGCCGTTTCATCTTCCAGGATGACAACGCAAGATGTCACAGGGCCAGGATCGTTACAGGTTACCTCAAACAACAGAACATCACCACATTACCTTGGTCAGCACTGAGTCCCGACCTCTCCCCCATCGAGCATGTCTGGGACATGCTTGGACAGAGGTTACGTCAACGTCAACAACGTCCTGCCAATGTCCAAGAACTTGCTGCTGCGTTGCAACAGGAATGGGACAATCTGGACCTGGGACAATCTGGACCAAAATGACCTTAGACGTCTCATTAGGAGTATGCCACGTCGGATCAATGCTTGTTTGGCAAACAGAGGAGGATTTACCTGTTACTGACTTTGTTGTGATGCTGTGGTAACTTTGCTGTTTGACCCCGGGTATCATTTTACCCTTATAATGGTCAGTCTGTGCCTTACTTAGTCTAACGATCATCTGGAATAAATCGATGAATGTGAACTTCATTTCATTTTGTCATTTGTTTCTTTGTCAGTTTCATTAGGTGATTTTAATAACACTTAAAAATCAAATATCCCCTACTTTTTTTGAATAGTATATATTTGGTTGTAAGGTTAAAGTGGAGTTACCTTTCAATCCATGAGCCAAGCTTCCTCTCAGTGAAAGTCTCGCCCATTTTGCTCATCTTAACAAACAGTGGACATAGAACCAGATAATGCTCAGCGCACGACGTCCAAGGTCAACATCCAAGTTCAAAATTCTTACACACATTAAAAACACAATGTCTGATATGACACAGAGCACAATTCATGATCTATTGAAAGAATACAGAGATCTTCTTCCATCGATATATTCAAATCGGGAATCACTTACTGAATCAGAGCAAGACAATTATTTCCTAGTGTGGACTTCACTTGCTGGTAAATATGGCAGAAAGGGCTCAGGAAATGCAGCTAACAGTTGAAAAGAAGAATAAGAAAAGTCATATGCTAGTGCAGCAGCAAGGATAAGAACTATTGTAGATGTCTATGCCGAGGTGGTGATGAGAAAAGTGGCTGTTCCGCAGATTTTTAATATTTTATTCTTGGAAAAGCGAAAGACGATGAATATCGTGGTCCATCTAAACATGGACTCCCTAATTCCGTTACGTGAAAACAGAATTAACATTAAAACAAATTGGAGTTTTTATATGCCCACATTTGCCCCTGTCAATCCGTCCATTCACATTTTGAATCTCGCAACGAGAACATTTGAAATCGGCATGTATCTGACCATGGACGTCATGAATTATGGTCCCTGTTTGTGCGAAAAATCAAAGTTTTTAGCTCTCGATGTCACACTCTAGCAGTCACAATTTTTATCAGATTTTGGTGGAACCTGAAAGGTATGTCTATAACCAAAGGTCGGACTGTCTCGTCCTGGATTATAGCCCCTGGCTTTATCTTGTGGACTCCCTAGGGGTCACATTTTTATCCTTTTAAAAAATAATAAATATCCCTGCCACATGGTTGAATTTGAATTCCGTGAAAATCGAACTGAAATAGTGTAAGTATCTCAGTTCCTTTGGATAATCGCGCATATCGGAACGTAACGTCCTGGATTCTGGTACCTGATCGTGTGAAAGGTCGGGTTGTTAGCTGGTGGACCCCGTTGAAGTCATAATTTGGATTAAATTTTAAAAAAACGTTTACATATATCACCGTTACACCTCAGTGAAGGATGTATCCCGATTTCGTGACAAATGATAAACTCCTTTTAATTTTGAGTGAAAAAACGTTAAAGAATGTGCAAACAATTTCATGCCCATAAATCCGTATGTGTACACACAACAATCTCGTTCCCAGAGGCAGCCGCGTTCGGCCTCTGGCACATTAGACCGTCCATTTTTTCCAATTTTTTTCAAACCTAAGCCCCGCCCATTTTGACCTCTGATTGGTCAATCTTTTTGGGTCGATTTGTCGAAAACTAGAGGTCGGATCGTCGTTTCGTTTGTTGTAAAATGATCCTTGAGTCAAAGTCAACTCGCAGACATAAAAAATTGGACCCTAAACGAACAAATTCAAGTTTTTGTACAGATCTATTTTTCTACGCATGGGTATATTTTTATACGCCCACATTTTCATGTGGACGTATTATGTCGTCGCCCCTGTCCGTCCGGACGTCCGTCCGTCCGTCCGTCCGGACATCCGTCCGTCCGTCCACAATTTGTTTGTGGACTCTCTACAGGTCACAATTCTTATCCGATTTTGACGAAACTTATCCCCAAAAGATCTCGGCTGCTTTCGATATTGGCATCTATCGGATCAAAACTTCATGGATTATGGCCCCTGATTGTACGAAAAATCACGTTTTTAGTTTGTGGACCCTATAGAGGTCACAATTTTGAACCGATTTTGATGAAACTTGACATGCATGTTTGTAACCCAAAGATCTTGGTTCCTTTCGATATTTGCGGCTATCGGAATGTAATTTCCTGAATTATGGCCCCTGATTGTCCGAAAAATCACCCTTTTTAGCTTGTGGTCCCTCTGGAGGTCACAATTATTATTCGATTTAAAAAACCGTTTGATTATATCACCGTTACACCCTAAGGAAGGTTGAGTTCGAATTTCGGGAAAATCGGACGAAAATTGCCATACAAAATGGCCGCCGTTTGTACGCGAATACTGTTAAAAAATGGTATATCAAGGTTGTGGACCCTGTGGAGGTCACAATTTTGATTCGATTTTGATGAAATTTGAAATTCATGGTTATAACCCAAAGATCTTGCTTCCTTTCGATATTTGCGCATATCGGATCGTAACTTCCTGAATTATGGCCCCTGATTATACGCAAAACCCCTTTTTTTTTAGCTTGGAGGTCACAATTATTATCCGATTTAAAAAAACGTTTGATTATATTACCGTTTCACCGTAAGGAAGGTTGAGTTCGAATTTCGGGAAAATCAGACCAAAATTGCCATACAAAATGGCCGCCGTTTGTGCGCGAATACTGTTAAAAAATGGTATATCAAGGTTGTGGACCCTGTAAAGGTCACAATTTTAATTCGATTTTGATGAAACTTGAAATTCATCGTTATATCCCAAAGATCTTGGTTCTTTTCAATATTTGCGCATATCGGATCGTAACTTCCTGAATTATGGCCCTTGGTTATACGCAAAATCCCCCTTTCTTTAGCTTGTGGTCCCTCTGGAGGTCACAATTATTATCCAATTTAAAAAAACGTTTGATTATATCACCGTTACACTGTAAGGAAGTTTGAGTTTGAATTTCGGGAAAATCGGACCAAAATTGACAGACAAAATGGCCGCCGTTTGTACGCGAATACTGTTAAAAAAATGATATATCATGGTTGTGGACCCTGTATAGGTCACAATTTTAATTCGATTTTGATGAGGAAGGTTGAGTTCTAATTTTGTGAAAATCGTACCAAAATTGCCGGACGAAATGGTCGCCGTTTGTACGCGAATAGTGTAAAAATATGGTATATCATGGTTGCGGACTCACTACAGGTCACAATTCTTATCCGATTTTGATGAAAAGTCACATTTCTAGGTTGTGTACCGTCACACCATAATCATTGTCGGTTTCGAGTTTCATTAATATCAGACTGGAACTGACCAACTAAATGGCTGCTCCCAATACAGTATGAAATACAGGACTTAAAGATGTAGGAAAAATCACTTTCGGTATTGCTTGTTCTCTATCCATCTCTCAAAAATGTGGGCGTATCCTGCCTGGCAGTGCCAGCCTATCTTTAAGTGATTCGGTCATCCAGGCACGTAAAATCAGGGGCGTACGACGCAAATAAACGAGAACTTTCGCGCGTAGGAAAATGGCTACCCCGATTCACCAGAGAAATTTCTTCAAAAAATTTTCTGGTTTCGAGATTGTACACACAAATCAGTGCAGTGTGAACTTTTTAAACTGTTGGGTCATGTGATGGAATAATAAACACACAGGATAGTGAGCGGAAATTCCTGTGAGCGCTGAAAGATATAACGACGCAAGTTCTTATTTTTGGATGTCTAGAATGCAAAATAAAATGAGGAGTATTACCTAACAAATTCCGTATTTTACAGGGACATACTACAAATACCATACAAATATACACTAATCCAATTACCACATTTTTTTTTTAGAAAGTGGTGGCGGCGTAAATACAGAAATCGGATTTACAAATCAGTCAATAGTAAATGCAACTTAATACCCATTTTTAATGTTGTTAGTCAATAAGTGACATTAATGTGAAAGTGACATTAATGAAATTCCATTTCATTTCTCAAAGGTGTTGGCTAACTGGGATGGTGTATCAGAATACTAATATACTTCTAACATTTATATTAAACATAACTCGAGTTTAGTATTTGTTGTTGATCTGAATTAAAACCCGCCTTTGGAGTGCTTATTTGAGGTTTTTGTAAATATGTGTCTATCGACGTTACATATATCGAGCCATTCTTGCGGGCCCGTAGCCACGCCAAAAATAGTGATTTCTTAGGAGCCCCCCCCCCCCCCCCAAAGAAAATAAAAAAAATATGAGCTGGCTACGTGCCCGCATTCTTGTTTGGGGTTCAATAAAACCATATCTGCCGAGTTAGTCTCATGCCGAATTTTTTTTTATTAGTTTTTTGTTGCGAAGTCGTTATGTCTTCGACTTTCTGTTTCTAAAGTCATCATTAATGATTAACTCGAACCTGAAGTAGTCTAAGGAGGCAGACGACCATTAAATTCCCTATTGACTTCAATGTAAATTCTGGTGTCCTTGTGTGGTGCCAACTTTTGACGTGGCGAGAAATAGGAATAATCATCTGTAAAACAGGGTCATATGAAACTGAAATTAACCAATTACAATAAAGAATAATATACCAATAATAAATACATTACCCGAATGTCAAAAAATCTCTATTGCTTCTTGATCAAAACTGCGTACAAAATCATAGGTCAGGTTAACTCCAGCTTGAACACAATTTAATACAGATTATAAAGAAAGCAGGTTTGTTGGCAAATGCTCATACGGGTGTACATACTACCGGTGATGAAACAGTAGGAATTCGAACAACAAAGGGACTGAAATCTACCATCATGTTCCTTAAGCAACATTCACGGGTTTAACAACATCTAACTGTTGCTTCGATACTCACCAATTCCCGATCTGTTGTTAAGGGGGGTTGGGGTGGCCTGGTGGACTAGAGTGCCGCGCTTCGACCTCTAGCTGCCCGGTCACCTGGCGTGAGCGTATGTGGCATGGAGATAGGGGTGCCTTCTCAACCTCGTGGGTTTCCTCCGGGCACTCCGGTTTCCTCCCACTGCTAAAGACCCCTACGCGCAAGCGAATTATTGAAATA
The DNA here is from genome assembly GCA_036850965.1 of Patella caerulea. Lineage (NCBI taxonomy): Eukaryota > Metazoa > Mollusca > Gastropoda > Patellidae > Patella > Patella caerulea. Next base: position 29,185,854 of record JAZGQO010000015.1, on the reverse strand, counting down.
AAATTGGACCATATGTTGGTCCCCAAATGACCTAATTTGTGTTGAGTGGACGTTAAACCCAAGAGAGGAAGTGATGGCGGCTGAACGGTGATGTCGTGCTCCTAAGAGCTCCGACACAAATCCAGCTGCATCGGATTTACAAATAAACATTGGTCTAGTAATTTAGCACTAGGTTGTTTGTAAAACACCACGGAAGGTTTAGAACCCATTATTTATCACATATATATTGGATTATCGGTGATTCGGCAGTATAAAGAAAATCACTCTTCCCTCTTCAAGAAGAAGAAGAAGCCAATATGGCTACTGAACAGACCAAACAACAAAGGGAGATAAGCCGAAGCCAAGCCATCAAGAACTGTACGATTAGGTTACATGTTGGTGATATAAAGAAGATATCTGCAGCTGATTTGATAGAATTAAACAGTACAGATGAAGATGTAGTTAAAGCCTGTGTCCCACGAGGGAACAACAGGTATGAGATTACTTTGTCAAATGAAAAATTAGCACAAACAATATTAAATACAGAAATTAAAATAAACAATGAAATAATCGACTGCAGCTATGTTTCCAACAGATTAAAAATAGTTAGTATCCTTCATTTATCATATTACATTAAAGATTATATTATCGCAGAAAAAGTTGCAAAATGGAACGTAAAAATAGAAGGACAAATTCGAGAACGAATCGACAGGAAAAGTGGGTACCCAGACGGAACAAGAATCATGAAGGTGTCCTTCCCCCCTGGCGTTAGTTCACTCCCCTTCTCCGTCGGCTTTAAAACTGTAGAAGGCTATGAATACTTCCCATTAAGACATGATGAACAAGACAAGGTATGTTTCTACTGCCTGTCTAATAACCACCTCAAGATAGACTGCCCTAACTATAGATGTAATCGCTGCAACATGTCAGGTCATGAATACCGCAACTGCAGCACAAGTTTCAGCACATTATGTGAAAAATACACAACCTTATGTATATGCACACCGACAGTTCCAACGAAAGCAGAAATGGAAAATAAAAAAAGGGAGAGAAACACTTCCTTCTCCTCCTCTTCCTACTCTCCTGTAAATGACCCAAAACGCGTAAGAGGCGACCAGCCTAACACAAGGTTAGCTTCGGGCGCCTCAGAAGATAACTTGAATTTTAGTATTGATAGTGAGACAGATGGACTACCTTTGGGCGTCCCCCCTCAACATACGAACTCAGAAACAAAGACAGAAGAGAAGGGGCAAGATTCGGGCGGTACCATAAGCTGTAACGAAAACCAAGTAAGTGGGCACGATTCGGGCGGAGTTCCTGTAGACACACCAAATCCGCTACCGAGGAGTGTCGATTACGTAACAAACAAAGCCAAAAGTATAGAGAATCCACATTTCGAAACTGTTCGACCAGAAACGTTAAATTTAGACAAATTCACAAAACCTGGAACAACCAAAACGAACGATAAGACTAAAATGACAGGACAGAAAAAAGAAGGAGATAGAGAGAAGGAAGAAGAACAAACAGGGTACACAGTAGCAAGACGAAGAAAGATACAGACAACACCTAACATAGACAAAGATAAGTCGAGATCAAGATCGAGATCCAATACAAGGAAAACAGACACCTAACTTAAAATGTTCAATATAGCGACATATAATGTAAACAAACTTCGCAATGTCAATAAAGTAGACACAGTTTTCAAACAGTTAATGTTACTTAACACATCGATCGCATGTCTCCAAGAGACCTATTGGGATGAGGAGCTCATCGAAACAGTGTCAAATAAATGGAATGGTCTAGTGTTTTGTAATAACTTTAATAACAATACAATTAGCCGCGGAACAGCCATTCTATTTACAGATGCTTTTCTAAACAAGATTTCAATCGACGTCAAGAAAGACAGCGAAGGTCGGATTCTTAGTGTAAAATTTACTCACAAACAGTATGAACAAAAAATCAACATTATTAGTGTATATGCACCTAATAACGACTGTGACCGCGCCAATTTATATTTATCATTATATAATTATGTCGACCAAAACTATGAAACTATAATATGTGGAGACTTCAACGAAATCATGGATCCAGTATTGGATCAAGCCGTAGGCATGAATACTTTTTGTCCGAGGAATGTACAAAAACTAAAAGATTTTCTAGAATTTACAGCATTGATAGATTTATGGCGAGACAGAAACTCGGACAGAAGGGAATTCACTCGACGGCAGTTCGTTAACGGTTGTCTAAAACAATCCCGAATAGACTACTTCTTTGTAAGTAGAAAGCTATTAGAATACATAGTAAGTTGCTATATAAAGCATTATTCCTATAGTGATCACGATCTATTACTGTTAAAAGTAGAATTTGGATGTCGAGTTAAGGGACCCGGGCTATTCATTCACAACAATACCCATCTTAAAGATAGTAATTATGTACAATCAATCGAACAATTGATTATTAGTAGTAAAGACTGTCCTCTCTACGAAAACGAAATACGGATATGGTGGGACAATCTAAAATACAAACTGAAATGTTTCGCTAAGGAGTACGGCCAGTCGAAACACAGAAACAAATTCCTAAAACAAATTAAGTTAGAAAAAGATTTAAAGAGAGAATACAGCAAATTGTCTAAAAATCATAACCACGATCAATGTAAATTAAAAGAATTAGAATTAGAAGAAATTAATAGACATAAATGTTAGGGCGCTATCCTACGATCTAAAAGTAAGCTAGCGCTCGATTCAGACAGAAACACACAGTTCTAAAATCAAAACAAAACAAACAGACTATCCATAGTCGAATTAACCGAAAAGGGAAATATTGTTTATGATACGAAAGATATACTAGAAACTCAGGCATCTTTTTATGAAAAACTCTATCAAAAAGATGAGATATGTACTGAAAAACAAAGTATATTATTAGAGCTTATCAAAATCAAACTCTCAGAAAATGAAAAAGAACCGTGCGAAGCTGATTTTAGTTTAAATGAATTCACAACAGCACTCTATGCAATGAAACGTAATAGGTCGCCAGGCCTTGATGGTCTAACTGTCGAATTTTATATATGTTTCTGGAAGATCATTGGCCCCATACTTCTGAAAGTAGTTAATAAATTAAACACACAAGGGGAACTCTCCAGATCCATGCGGAGTAGAGTTATCTCCCTGTTCTTCAAAAACAAAGGCGACAAGGAAGACCTCAAAAATTGGAGACCTATTACGTTACTCAACATTGACTATAAACTGATCTCTAAAGTTCTTGCGTCCAGACTAAAATCTGTAATTAGCAATTTAATATCAAAAGATCAATCATGTAGCATACCCGGAAGAGATATCCTTAATAACATATGCTCCATAAGAGACGTAATCGATATCATATTAGAAAGATATGACACAGCCTTTATTTTGAAATTAGACCAAATGAAGGCCTTCGATATGGTGTCGCACGAATACCTTTACAATATATTAGAAAAATTTGGCTTTGGTATTAGATTTATTAATAATATAAAATTGTTATATAAAAACATTAGAAGTTGTACAAAATCAAATGGGCTCTATCCAAAATGTTTCACGTAGGCCGGTCAGTCCGTCAAGGTTGTCCAATATCAGGCCTCCTGTATATTCTATGCGCAGAACCCTTATCCCTACTATTCAAGTCAAATTCGCGAATACGAGGTTTAGATATTAACGGTAATACTTCATTGGTCTACCAACATGCAGACGATACCTCTATTACCGTCCCGAACACAAGTTCAGTGACAGAAATATTTTCATGTGTAGAAACATACTCACGTGGCACTGGAGCTAAAATTAACAAAAATAAGTCAGAAGTGCTAGTAATCTCAAACACCAGACGACAAGTGAATCTGAAATGCGATGCCTCCATTAAATACGACGCCATCGAAATTTTAGGTACATGTATATATTTAGGCCCCGATAAAGGTCTATGTGAACAAAATAATTTTAGAAACAAATTGACTAAAATCAAACAGCTACTTTGTCTATGGACCAAAAGGCAGCTTACTTTACAAGGAAAGGCCTTGGTCATTCAATCGCTGATAGTGTCTAAGATACTATACACAATAGCAATCTGCCCAGTTCCTAACTGGTTTATACAGTAGTTTACAAATACTATGAATAAGTTCATCTGGAACAATAAGCCACCCAAAATTAAGCACGCAACAATGATAGGCACCTATCAAGATGGCGGACTAAATCTCCCTGACATCTCTTTAAAAATTGCTGCCCTACGACTTAATATGGTTAAAAATATTTCAATACTAATATATCATGTATATGGAAGGAATGTATGACACTTTTTCTAAAGCAGTATAAAGACATGAATATGAGCCATAATGTCTTCCATATACTCCTTGATCTTAAATTTGTTAAGCTATTACCCCCTTTTTATCAAGAACTCTTGAAGGCATGGTATACCATATCAGATTACCATTTTATAGAACCCGATAACTATAAGATATAATAAATCAACCATTATTCGACAATAGGTACATAATGGACAATGAAAAACCGTTATATTTTGATTCATTTATAAAAGCAGGTATTAAACAGATAGCAGATATATGTTATATATACGTTCCCAAGTTCTTACCGAATGATGTCATTATAGACAAAATACACAATGACGACCCCGAGATAAATGAAAAAGTCATAGAACAAAATTATGAACTCCTATTAGCAACCATTCCACAAAAGTGGAAAGATGTCATAAATACTAGATGTAAGCAAGAGGAGTCTGTCCCAAAACTTAGTCTTAGAATCAATGATAAAGTATGTAATTCTGACTGTCTAACAACAAAGTTTGTATATAATATCCTAAGAAAAGAAAAATTCAAAGTGGCATCTTCCATCCCTTTCTCCCCCCTGGGGTGTAGGGGGTGATAAGAATATACCCTTCGTATGTCCTGCGTGTCGTAAAAGGCGACTAAAGGGATCCCTGTAATGGGGCAACGTGTTTGCCGTGCGTTGCGACCCGTGTCGGTGGAGAGTGGAATCCTGGTAGTTGAGTGGGGATTTGGCTTGCGAGCCCTTTTTCTGCAACACATTGCTTCGGCCCATGATTCACCTAGACGGGCGGTTAGAGTGGCCCACTCTGATCAATCGGCTTTGGTCGTGTTTAGCTGACGAGTAGGCGCATCTTTCCCATAAATCTGTAATGTATTTATTGCAGTTCTACCTTTGCGTCCTAAGTGCCTACTCTAAAGCAGCGGCTTGGGTCAACTAGGTAAAGTAAAAATATTTCGTCTTTACTTTGTCTAGGTATATCCCTGTCTGTCCTCTTAGGGCGTATGCGCTGGATAGCCGCGCAGTAGTCTGCATGGATATTGCAACCCGTTGGTGGTTGGAGAGCAGGCAGGGATGAATCTTTAAAATTACACTCATGGCTTCCCAATCGAAGAAGACTCGTCCTTTAAAGTTCCAATAGCATTTTTTTAAGTTATATTTTTAAAATTTATTAAAATAAAGCCCCAAAATAGATTGAACCTATAAACAGTCCTACCTTGTTAAAGAATAATCCTATTAATCCTATAATTCACTATTGCCAGTTGAGAAATTGGCAAAAATATCATTTTCAACTTCAAATTCAAACGTTTGAAGATGGCCGTCCATGTAGAAGAATGGGAAAACAAGGGAGGTAATTGAGTAACTATTTCCTCAATTAACCAGTGTCACCCTTTTTAACCCCCCCAAAATTTTGTCCATGATCGTATAATAGTGAATTGACAACCTTTTGAACAAAAAACATAGAAATAATTATATTTTGACTTTCTTAGAAAAAGTGAAATTGGAACTTTAAAGCGTACGTCGACCGAGGAATTGGAACCAAATAATATACCTAACAAAACTTCCCGAACCTGGCCTAGATTTCTGGTTATACAGAGTACGAACGACATCAACTTGGCTAAAACCTCTCCTTTTTTGATTGCTAAAGGTCTTGCTGGCTTAGCTGGTGAGCCCAAAAGCGTCAAAAAAATGAGACATGGTACTCTGTTAGTGGAATGTGCTAAAGAATCACACGCTACTTCATTATTAAAATCAAAAACTTTAGTTAACATTCCGATCAAAGTTGCACCGCATAACTCTCTTAATTCTTCTAGAGGTGTTATTCGGTCTCAGGATTTAGAAGGCAGCTGTGAGGAAGAGATGCTTGAAAATCTCGCCTCACAAGGTGTTACTTACGTCAAACGAATTTCCATCAGACGTAATGGTAATATTATTCAAACCAACACCTATATCCTGACCTTTGATAAACCAGATCTTCCTAGGATGATCAAGGCTGGTTTTCTTGCCATACCAGTTACCCCTTATATTCCAAATCCATTGCGTTGTTTTCATTGTCAACGCTTTGGACACAGTAAAAACGTATGTAAGGGGAAAGCTGTGTGTGCTCGATGTGGACAGGAGGGTCACGAAAGTACCTCTTGTCAGCTCGATCACCGCTGCATTAACTGCAAAGGGCCTCATTTTGCCTATTCTAGAGAGTGCCCAATATGGAAGAAAGAAAAACAAGTTCAGCAGGTGAAAACAGAAAAAAATATACCATATCCAGAAGCAAGGAAGCTGGTTGAGGCTGCAACCCCAACATTTGCAATGTCATTTGCAAGTGCTGTCAAGCCGAAAACCTCTTCTATTGCTTGTCAAACGCCTGCTGAATTTCCAGCCGAGACAGAAGATACCTCGTCGAACCAAAAGCCACCTATTCCTTCAAAACCCGCAATTGTTACTCCCAGCACTTCGACTGTTAATAAGTCGGGGGAGTCTGGGATGGAGGAGATTGTACCCCCTACTCCTCAACCAAATGGTGGAAATCCACCCAAAAACATCAAAATCAAGGAACGTCCTGATAAAGACGTTCCCCGAAAATTAAATACCTTCCGTAGTAGGAAGGGCGACGAGGATCCTGTCGGGACCTATAACAGGTTCGGGATACAGGACAATCTCATGGATGTTGTTGAAATACATGACCCCAAACAACATCATAGAAGTCCTGTTAAACCTCCCTGAAAATGGCTAATTCCATTATTCAATGGAATTGTCGTGGTCTTAAACCAAATTTTAATGTAGTTCAAATCTTAATTCAAAAATTTAATCCCTTAGCTATTTGTTTACAAGAAACTTTTTTAAAGATTTCAGATGTCTTATCACTCAGACATTTTGTTCCCTATCATCATTTTGCTGATAATGATGGTAGAGCACATGGTGGTGTTTCTATTTTCCTTAATGGAAACATTCCGCAGAGTAAAGTCGCCCTAAACTCGCCTTTACAGGCAGTTGCAGTGAGGGCGACTCTACATATTCCTATCACACTGTGCTCTATATATTTACCACCTAGTTTACATCTGAACCCTAGAGATCTTGATGACCTTATTGCACAACTTCCCCTCCCGTTTATAATTACGGGAGATTTCAATGGTCATCATTCACTCTGGGTTCGTCCAGATGATAACAACAGAGGTAAACAAATAGCGGACTTCATTAACATTAATAATTTGTGTTTATTAAATGATGACTCGCCTACTTATCTACATCCTGCCACAGCTTCTTTTTCTTCCCTCGATCTGACCATTTGCTCTCCGGTCCTGTTTCAGGATTTTACATGGAGAGTAAACGAAGATCTGTGTGGCAGTGACCACTTTCCGATCTTGATAGATAATAATGGACCCTCTCCGGTCGATAGACCTCAGAGGTGGAAGATGCATAAGGCTGATTGGGCTCTTTTTGAATCTTTGTGTCTCTTCTCTTTTGACGCAAAAGAGTTAGAGGATGCAGAAGAGCCCATGGCCTTATTCACTTCAATTCTTCAAGATGTAGCTGAGCAGGCGATTCCAAAGACCACGACTGAGCCCAAACGTTTCAATAAACCATGGTTTAATAATGATTGCAAATCAGTTCTTAAAGAGCGTGATCGTATTTTAAGACGCCTTGAGAATCATCCTTCCATGGAGAATCTTGCAGCTTACCAAATGGTCCGAGCGAAGGCTCGTAGAACCATACGCCAAGCAAAGAAGTCTTCATGGCAAGGTTATGTCTCAAGGATCAATTCCCGTACCACTTCCAAATCGGTATGGGATAGGATTCGTAGGAATAAAGGTAAAAGTAGTGCATTATCAGTTAACAATCTAAATGTTGATAATACCACCTTAACAACATTTCCTGATATTGCCAATTCACTGGCCAGTACCATTTCATTCAATTCATCATCCAATTTTTCCTCTGATGCCTTTCGGGGCATTAAACATCAGCAGGAAAAAAGGCGACTTAACTTCAAGTCCCGTAATGATGAATGTTATAATGATAAATTTTCTATTGCTGAACTCCGTGATTCCCTCAAGCGAGCTCGAGATACTGCAACTGGTCCAGATGAAATTCACTACCAGATTTTAAAACATTTACCTTTTTCTACACTCTTAATATTATTAGATCTTTACAACCGGATTTGGGTTGATGGGAATTTCCCCTCTTCGTGGCATGAAGCCACAATAATTCCCATCCCTAAACCGGGTAAAGATCCTACGAATCCTACCAATTATCGTCCGATCGCTTTGACTAGCTGTATTTGCAAAACCATGGAGAGATTGATCAATCGAAGGCTTGTTTGGTACCCTGAGTCCAACAATCTTATTACAGACCTCCAGTGTGGATTTCGGTCCCAAAGGAGCACTCTTGATCATCGCGTTCGATTTGAAACGTTTGTCAGGGATGCTTTCATCCAGAAACAACATTTAGTTGCTATATTCTTTGATCTGGAGAAAGCTTATGATACCACATGGAAATATGGTATCATGCGCGACCTGCATAACCTCGGTCTGCGGGGTCGCTTACCTATCTTCATTAAAAATTTCTTAGAAGATAGGTCGTTTAAGGTACGTTTAGGATCAATTTTCTCTGACCCCTTTCCTCAGGAAATGGGGGTTCCTCAGGGAAGTATATTATCTCCTACACTTTTTTCTATCAAAATAAATACCATACCGACGTGCCTTAAATGCGGGGTCGACGGCTCTCTTTATGTTGATGACTTTCAGATGTGCTACGGATCGACAAGTATGCAGACAATCGAACGTCAGTTGCAGCTTTGCTTGAATTCTATTCAACGATGGGCAACTGACAATGGATTTCGTTTTTCGAAATCCAAGACTGTCTGTATGCACTTTTGTCAAAGAAGAGGTTTACATCCTGATCCGGAACTTACACTGATGGTAGTCCCATTCCAGTTGTAGATGAAACTAAATTCTTGGGTTTGATATTTGATAAGAAATTATCATTTATCCCTCATATCAAAACCCTCAAGAAAAAATGTCTGTATGCACTTTTGTCAAAGAAGAGGTAGTCCCATTCCAGTTGTAGATGAAACTTAATTCTTGGGTTTGATATTTGATAAGAAATTATCATTTATCCCTCATATCAAAACCCTCAAGACTGTCTGTATGCACTTTTGTCAAAGAAGAGGTTTACATCCTGATCCGGAACTTACACTGATGGTAGTCCCATTCCAGTTGTAGATGAAACTAAATTCTTGGGTTTGATATTTGATAAGAAATTATCATTTATCCCTCATATCAAAACCCTCAAGAAAAAATGTCTGAAAGCCCTCAACATATTGAGTGTCTTATCAAACACTGACTGGGGAGCAGACCGTAAGGTCCTGCTCAGATTGTATCGAGCATTAATACGATCTAAACTTGATTATGGGTGTATTGTGTATGGGTCTGCCCGCGAGTCTTATCTCAAAGAGCTCGACACCATACACAACCAGGGACTTAGAATCAGTTTAGGAGCATTCCGGACATCTCCAGTGCAGAGTTTGTACGTCGAGGCGCACGAGCCCTCATTGCACGACAGACGTGATAAACTTGCACTGCAGTATGCCACAAAAATTGCATCTCTGCCTCATCACATTTCATTTAACACCATATTTAGACCTCTTCATGAGCATTTGTATCTGATGAAGACTAACACTATTCCATCATTCGGTATTCGCATTCAACCCCTTTTGTCAGAGGCTGGTATAAGTCATGACAGTATTGCGAATACCCCTTTCTTTGAGACACCACCATGGTCTATATCTCCTCCTAAGATCGATCTAGATCTTACCAAAAATAGGAAGAAAGATACTAGTTCCACAGTGTTTCAAACTCTCTTCGGAGAGTTGAGGTCTAAATATGGTGATTATGCTCCAATTTATACAGATGGTTCCAAAGATGGCGATCGGGTAGCTTCGGCTACTATAACGCCATCTGAGACCATTTCTGTTCGCCTTCCTCCTGCTGCATCAATATTTACTGCTGAACTCCAGGCCATCTTTCAGGCACTAGAGTTCATTCATTCCTCTCCATCTTTGAAATATGTTATATTTACTGATTCTTTGTCTTCCTTACAGGCAATAAACAACAAAAGCCTCCTACACCCATTAGTAGCAGACATTTATCGTCTGCTACTATCACACGAGTTCATCAGGAAGGACATTGTCCTTTGCTGGCTCCCCAGTCATGTTGATATTAAAGGGAATGATCAAGCAGACTTAGCTGCCAAGTCTGCTTTAGATCTTCCCATATCACAATTTTTATTACCATTTTCAGATTTTAAATCGTCAATCAATCTTTTTATTTATGGCCGCTGGCAGCGGTCTTGGGATCTTGCAGGCACAAACAAACTTCATCACATCAAGCCTCTCTTCGGAGATTGGCCCAACTCCTATAGAACTAACAGGAGAGATGAAGTTGTCTTGTGTCGCTCTCGCATTGGTCATACTTTTTTAACTCATATTTTCATTTTAAAGCGAGAGCCTCAACCAGAATGTGAACACTGTCATGTTCCTTTGACAGTTAAGCACATTTTGATTGAGTGCAAGCATCTCAAGGATGTTAGATCGCATTTTTACCGTTGTCAGTCATTACATCACATGTTTGCCCAACCGGGTTTATATGGTAAAGCGTTGGACTTTTTAAAAGAGACAGGATTTTATTATAAATTTTAATTATATATATATATATGTGTGTCATTTCTTTTTTGTATTTAATACTTATTTGCATAATAGTTGTATTTTATTTTTAATTTTACAAACTGTGATATTGTTTTTATTTATGCATATAATGTTTTTCCGTGATATCATTTAGCCTGTCTCGTAATATTCACCATATGTCTGGCGCAGTATGGCCCGGTTGGAGCTGACGTGCCATAAAACCACATTTCTTTCTTTCTTTCCATCCCTTTCTGGGAAGGCCAAGCTACCATACTTGATACCGACGCCTGGAAAAGACACGTGTCTAGATGGAAAGACTCACAAACAGTAGAATTAGATTTTAAAATTCTACATAACATAGTATATACAAAGGAAAAATTATTTAGATTCAATATTACAGAAAACGATTTATGCCCAGTATGTATTCAGGAAGTAGAAGATCTTAGACACCTATTTATATCTTGTTCATGTATAACTATATTTAAGGAATATATCAGAGATATTGTAGAAAATTTCTACACAAATACGAATATCTCAATACCTGATTTCGAATATTTTTTATTGTTTGGGGTAAAGAGTAAACATAATAAACATCATATATTTATAAACTTAGTATTAGCCTTTTATAGACAAGTAGTATATATACAAAGAATGTCCTCTCTTAAAAAGAGAACAATTTTAAATCTAAAGTCATTATTCAAGAAAAAGCTATTAAATCATTTAAAGTATATCTTATTACACGACACTTTAACAGTGTCAGCTGTAATATTACCCGGTAATTCATGTATTATGATAGAAAACAATAATAATATAGTACACAATTTTCCTCCTTAGATTGTATTAATTTAGTGCCGCGCTTCGACCTCTAGCTGCCCGGTCACCTGTGGTTTCGAGCCCTGGCGTGAGCGTATGTGGCATGGAGATAGGGGCGCCTTCTCAACCTCGTGGGTTTCCTCCGGGCACTCCGGTTTCCTCCCACTGCTAAAGCCCCCTACGTGCAAGCGAATTATTGAAATAAAATTGGACCATATGTTGGTCCCGAAATGACCTAGTTTGTGTCGAGTGGACGTTAAACCCATTTCTCTCTGTCTCTCTCTCTCTCTCTCGAGCGCGTTGTTAAGCATTGTCCAATCAGAGTTCGTGGCACATAACATACTATAAACATATTTAGAAAGACTTGCTTGCATACAAAACAACACGAATTTTACCATCCTGAAGTTGGAGTAAAACTGCTCCTAGACCACATTAACTGGCGTCAATATGAACTTTAGCAGATATTTACTTCTTAGTAGTAGAATCGTCAAGAAGGAGATCAGTTAAAGGTTTGGATATTTTAGGTTAATCTTTGATGAAGCCAATAAATTAACCACAGAAACTTCGCATTTCTTCAACGGTTGAAGGAATGGGTCATTACTTTAAGGTGTCAGTTTCACAGGATCTGTATGAATTCGATCTGCAAAAATAACATGGCCCCTTACTAAATGGAAGTCTGCAGCAAACTGCATTTTGAAGGTTTTAAGCGAAGATTATGTTGACAAAGACGTTTAAAAGCTGACTCTAACCTCGACGTATGTTCCTGAAAAGCTTTTAGAAAAAGTAATGACCTCCTCCAAAGATTGTAGAAGATTCATATTATCCATACAGAGTTCCATTATTCTCTGAAAAGTATACAACGCGTTAGTCAGTCCAGCAGGCATAGCTTTGAACTCCCCAAATCCGAAAGCACCTGCATTTCACTCCGCAATGGCCCGATTTTAAGTTGAAAGAACAAAGCGATTTTGAACCTTATAATAAATCAAGGTGTTTTTTTTCGACACGGAGTGGAGCATACGAACCGTTAACGGTGAGTGAATTTTGCTTAAGATAATCGACGCAGAACGAATAACACTGTAATCAATCATTTCTTGTACATGATCTTTAACTTTCTGGTACATTGAAGGAGGAATTCTCCTGTGACGATACTTACATGGAATGTTATCAGAAGGATTGGTCCTGTGTTTAGATAAGTCTGTCTTACCAATATATCTGTCTGAGAACTGAAAATATCCAGGTATTAAATAATTAACTCATTGAACTGTCGAACGTCACCTTGCCTAATAAATCAGTAATACCATTAGTTGGCGAATAAGAATGTACAATATCAGCTTGATGAAGCTGTCAAATAATGAATTTTGCATTTTGACTTAAATACGTGTAGACAAATTATCAAAATTATTACAGCGAGCGAATTAGCCCAGTCTTTAAACTTATATGTGAACAATTATGATCTGTGCTTATATAAGAAATTGACTCAAGAAGACGTGAAAATCCGGATATTGAAATACATGAATGAGCTGGTGTAACTGTTGAATGCATAGATTTTATTTAGTAAAACCCCATTACTCTCTTAACGTTTATTGGATAAATAATTAAAAGAAGAAAACGGGTTGAACTGAGGAACTGGCAATTGGGCGGTGATGGTGGAATATTATCGGCACTGTGCAGGCCCGGACCCAGGATTTTGTCGAAGGGGGGGGGGGCATATATTGGAGCAAAGGGTAATAATCAGTTTTGGTGTAGTCTCCAGCGGAGATAATGAGAAAATCATGTTTATATCATCTATTAAAGAGCAGATATGTGAACTACAACAGTAACAAAGTAAACGAAAATCAACTATGTCACACTGAGGCTGACGGGGGGAGGGGCTCCCCCTGGATCCGCGCCTGCTTGTCTACCTTAGATTCAAGGTTTGCTACGTGTGATTTAAATCCATGAACGTGCTTTATTGTGAAACTGTAGAACTGTTGAACTTGAAATAGGTTGAAAATATCAGTCCACCAAATTAAAACGTTGGTGCCAAATACGGTATAGGTTTCACTCAAAACATAATGACTGGGTCATGGGATTAATCAGAGGTCCACTGCGTTGTAATCCCGGACCTATAATGATAAGGGACAGGTTTCACTTAAATATGAAAAACAAAACAATGATTTGTTAGAAAGGTGCAATAATGCGACATGTCTTGATGCCAGTCATCTCCTAAAGACGTTATTGATTTTAAACATTTTTCCATAATCTTCTGCATAGGTATTTCCAGTGTTATGGAATCTTATTAGTACTCAATAAGTTGCAGTAACTGTTATTAACTTAGCTTTCAGAAGGGAGCCACGGTGGCTAATATGGGTAAGACGATGATGCCTCGCTAGCCTGGACGTGGTTGCCCCTTGTCAGCGGTGCAGGACGGAGGGCCTGAAAAAACAGCTGCCTAGTCGTTTGGGCGGTACGAAAAACGGGTCGCGTGTATACACTGGCGTACATGTACAAAATCCCGTGGCAACTGGGATTCGATATAAAAGTAGGGCATAGTGCCGCTGCCCGGGCAAAATTTCCCCCATATTACACTGTATAGTGCATTCTGTTTTCATTAGCCCAGTCGGAGTAGGACGTAACCCCATTTCCGTTCATTTATTTTTCAGAAATTTAACTTTTTTAAAGAATATGGACTAAGACTAGTAATTAGTGCGAGTTATAAATAGACAATTTTTCACGTATTTTTTTTTCCTCCCCTCTAGCTTCTTGCATTTTTGGGTTGACTTTTGGTCTAGAATTGGAGAAAATGCATCAAATTTTCAATTGGGTGATTGTGATGATATTACAGCGGAGGGATAGGGGGTGTAAAGTGTCTTCCTGCAGAGCAATCATTGTGTCGGAAGTGTAATTTTCACCCCAGTCAACTTCTAATCCCCGTAGCAAAAAATCTAAACGGTCAATCTCTTACGAAGAGGAGATTGCTAAATGTAGTCCCCATTGTGCCTATAAAGATTGGAGCCAACTTAAATGTTGAGCAAAAAGCTAAAGTCTGTGATGTTGTTACAGCCATTTAACGTTTAAGTCAATGGGAAAATAATTACTAGTCCGAAACCATATTAGTCTCAATAAATTTACGAGTAATCCCCCTTTATTAGGCGTGGCGCAATTTTAAAGCAATAATACATCATTCTTGTAAAGATAAGAATGAAGACAGGAACAGTTGGTAGGAATTGTTGGAACCTATGTCATTCTATGACATATTGCATGAGTGTTAACAACCTGCTTCACTGCTGGCTCCACTAGATGACAGTAATCAGACAACACAATTTATATGGAAAACAATCACTGGTTTATAGACATATTCAACTCTGAACGTCGGTCTCATTACACTCACCCTGAACGCTTATCAGATATTTTAATACCATATAAAGATTTTATAACGTGTATTAATCATTTCATTTATGACCGCTGGCAATGGTCTTTGGATCTTGCAGGCACAAACAAACTTCATCACATTAAGCCACTCTTAGGAGAATGGCCAAGCTCCTATAGAACCAACAGGAGGGATGAAGTTGTCTTGTGTTTCACTCGCATAGGTTATACTTTTTTAACTCTCATTTTCATATTTAAGCGAGGGCCTCAACCAGAATGTGAATACTGCCATTTTCCTTTGACAGTTAAATACATTTTGATTGCGTGCAAACATCTTAAGGATATTAGATCTAATGATTACCGTTGCCAGTCCTTATATCAATTATTTGCCCAGATGGGTCTATATTGTAGATTACTAGACCTTTTAAAAGAGACAAATTTATACACAAAATTTTAATTATATATTTGTAATTTTCATTTGTTATATTTTAATTATATATGCTTAAAGTTTTGAGATAATTGTTTTTAATTGATAATTTTATGTGATATTTGTTTTTAATTATGTATATATAGATTACCACTGTGGTTATTATTTAGTTTGTCTCGTATAACTAGTCATATGCCTGGCGCAATATAGCCCGGTGGTGCTGACGTGCCATAAAACCTCATTTTATTTCATTTACTTGTAAAGGGCGATATAAGGACGTTAAACCTCATTTCATTTATTTAGCCAAGGATACGCCACATTAACATTTAAATTGTAATACGCCTGGCTTCACAAAGAGTCGGTGGCGTGGGATGAATAATTTTATGATATCAACAAAGCCTCTGTTGATCCAGTATATTATATTGTTGTTGAATGCTACTATGCTCAGAACGTCATTGATCGCTGCACAAAGAGCCTATTCTTCCTCCCAATACGGGACCCATATTGAAAATTAATCCAATGAAATTGATAACTCCCAGCTACAAGAAATCCGACGGTGCATATTATATCACTGAAGTAACAAATATGTACTATCTTATATTGGTATCTGTGTTGGAGGTTGGGATGGCCTACTGGTCTAGAGTGCCGCTTCGACCTCTAGCTGGCCGGTCACCTCTGGCTTGCGACTGTGGTTTCGATCCGTGGTGTGAGCGTATGTGGCATGGAGATAGGGTCGCCTCCTCAACCCCGTGGGTTTCCTCCGGGCACTCCGGTTTCCTCCCACTGCTAAAGACCCCTACGCCTCCTTTACGCGCAAGCGAATTATTGAAATAAAATTAAACCGTATGTTAGTCCAGAAATGACCTAGTTTGTGGCGAGTGGACGTTAAACCCTATTTCTCTCTCTTTCTCCCTATGTTGAGTATATTATTGAACTTTTGTTGCGACTGCAAATGGAATGACATAATTAGGCCAAATATTTGAAGTTACGAGAATTAAGACATATATTAGTCGTTCGGATGGAACGAAAAACCAAGGCCTCGTGTACACATTGACGTGCACGTAAAAGATACCTTGACAGTTGGAATTCGTAATAAGCGTAGGCAGCTACAATGGAATGATATATTTTTGAGCCAAATAAGGAACTAAATATACAAGAAAAACGTCTTTGGGCCTGTCAGTAGGAATTCATAATACGCGTATGCGGCTACAATGGAATGACATATCATTGGGCCAAATAAAGAACTAAATATGAAAATAAAACGTCTTTCTTTGTGCCTGAAATGTTATCTAAATTATTAATTAGCCTTTAATTAACTTATCCAGACCATAATCAACTTTCGGTGTCATCGCTAGCCTGTGAAAATTTACTTGATTAGAACCAGTCTGCTGCTCAACCGGGGGCGGTGACTAAGTGGGTAAGACGCTGGCTCTCTAACTTGGGGGTCGGGTGTTCGATGACTGCATTGGCCAAGAAAGTTCATCCAGATTTTCCAGTGTGGTTCCCTCTTGTCAGTGATGCAGGACGGAGGGTCTGACAAGGACAGCTGACTTGTTCGGATTGGACACGACAAATGGAGGTCCCGTGTACACTTTGGCGTTAAAGATCCCTTGACAGTTTGAATTCATAATAAGAGTGGGCCGTACTGCCCCTGGTCGGGCAAAATTCCGCCTATCGCTCATTGTATGGCGTATGCCCAGTTAGGAGCAGTCCAATAGGACGCTAAGCCCCGTGCTATTGCTGCTCAACACTCATTGACGATTCAATCGACTTTAGTAATGATGATCAAGGGTAGGCCCAATATTCAATCCCAAAATTCTCGGTACAGAATGGACCAATTCCATTTTCTAGTTTTATAGTGAGGACTGTCAGCCCTTTATCTGATCTTGCACAAGCATCTTTAATGGTGTATACCAAACCAAAATGAAAGTTATGTTTTTTCGATTGACCTAAATTAGCCACTGTGTCAGTTTCTCTTCACGTTACAGGGGCCCGTCTTCATAAGCCCAGTTTAAGAGTAGAATAGTAAGCCGTTAAACCCCATTTTGTTTCATTTAAGTTAAAGAAGGTATGAAACGTGGCACAACTGCAGGGCGATTTCCACGAATATGACGTCTTAAGTGGGAATTTATATCTACAGCGTAGAAGCCGACATCGCTTTCGTTCAATGGTCGCCCTTTTGATATAACATGATCACGCACCGAAGATTTAGGAATAGATCAGTTCATGATCGTCGATCGACTAAATCTGCTTGTTACGTGACCGTTGGGTTCACCAAGTACGGTCCAAATTAGTTTTATACGCCTACACTCATAATGTGGACGATTTATGCTGTCATCCCCGTGTGTGCGTTTGTATATGGTGTATATCGAGGACACACATCTGAATACACACCTTCTAATCGCGGACCTCTGTCAAACCGAGGGCGTCCTCGGTTCAACCGAGGACTTTTTGAACTGAAACCGGGACTGCCACAATGTTCAGAAACCTGGATTTGATATCCCCTTTAATTTTAAGGTCGATCTGAGATGTTCCGCGTTAGGCGGTATTCTACAGTTAGGGTGTATCTGTCGTGTGTGTGATCTCAAAAGGCAAAAATATGATTGTGTGTATCAAGTCCGCAGTTAGTGTTTATTGTACAGCGAGAGTATCAAGTCCTCGGTTAACCGATTTCGGCCATACACATCATATATGGTCACGTGGGATAAATATGTTTTAATCCTGCTATATCTTAAATTTATAACCATTTTCAACCCGTGCGATATTTAAAAAATCTAGCCATCTAGTCATGACATTATTTCTGTCTGAAAATTCGAAATTTTTATCTGGCTAAACATACAATAAGATTATTGCCGCAATAATAAGCGTAAATTTTAAAAAAAACAAGAGCAATTGAAATATTAGTAAGTCGCGGAATTTGAAATAGTGACACCTGTTAGGACGTATTAAGACAGTCACAATTGTCTAATATAATGTGTAGATACCTCTGGACAATTTTTGCCTTGCGGATGTACTACAGAAAAAAAAATGGTGAACCTCGGGACAACGTCGGATTAACCATGGTGGGGGCCCGGGGGACTGGAACATGTGGGGGGCCCTGATCACTGACAGCGAGCGCCGAAGGCCCGAAGCCCCGCATAGGGGGGTCTGGGGGTTTTCTCCCCCCCCCCCCCCCCCAACGAAATTTTCAGAAATTGGAGGCCAGAAACGTGATTTCCTGGCATATCAGGCACTTGTGTTGGAGCCATTTAGAAGTACTTCCCCCAGAAAAAAATACATTCTGCCACCAAATTAGCGCATTCTGGCGTTATTTCAGTGGACCAATCCATGCCAGTGCTATGAAATGAGGAGGGGACTGTAAGTGGGCAGAGCGACATCAAACCTAATTTTGAAGTCGCTCAGTGATATATAACGGGGTTACTTGATTCGGAATCGTATTATACTCCCACGATGATTTGATGAATGGAGGCCGTAACGTTACGACCAAGCCGGACTCGATGTTTGACAAACAAAATGGTAACACGAGATTTAATCACGAAATATGAATATTTCGTGTGATCATGGTGTGCATCTCATCAAATTCAGCTTATACCCACAACAAATATCAACAACAACAACAACTACAGCTTATATACAATCGTACGTCAATCTGAGACAAAATTCGCGCTACTCGAAATGATGGGGACGTGTAATTTGTTCGAGTTATACGATAATTCGAGTTAGACGATGGTCGGTGCGATAGAAGATCTCACGACAATAAAAAAAAATGTGTTACACCCATCACCGGATTACACCGAATTCTCGGATGTCGATAGCAACAGACCATGGATTGAGGGGGCCCCAGGGACTTCCGATGGAGGGCCCTCAAAGCATCGGAGGGGCCCCGTCACTAGGTCACCGGACGTTGGAGTCCTCGGTCCGACCATGCTCGAGGCGCGCAACTGAGATTTTTGTGGGGGTCCCCTAATGTGGGGGGCCCTGGGGCCTGTGCCCCATGGTGCCCCATGGTTAATCCGGCGTTGCCTCGGGAGGCTTACTCAACGGGAGACCACAGGAGAACTGCCAGGAAAACAGGCCGGGAAGGCATCAACGGAGCTGTCCAGATCCACAAGGAAACTCCGGGGATGATTGCCTTGTTTCAGGAACAGGGTTAGGCATCGGGAACAGGTTTGTCGGTGTCCCAGGTGAGCTAGCCTTGTGGAGAACTGCGAAATGTTTTAATGCTTGCATTGTCAGACCGGGGGCATTCCCGGATCCTTTCAGACCCACAAGGAAACTCCGGGGCATCAGCGAAGCATGTGAGATGTCTTGCCTAAGTGTTAGGGGACTTTTGAGGATATTTAAATCGGGTGCCTCTGGAATAGTATTTTGCGAAACACGTACCGACAAGAGAGAAGCCACAACCTAGCGTCTGAAGTAAAACCAGAGCGACCTGGTGAAACGGTAAAGTTTCGATGGCGGGTTCCTCGTCTGACCAAACCAAGACCATAGGTACTTGCGCTTTCCTCTTCTCCCCACCTGGTACGCTCGCCCCTCCGTTCCTCTCGAACCCTACGTAGCTCTCCGGCGAAACTGAAAGCAAAAGCGACGTCACCAAGTCGACCGGACCACCCTCCGGAAAAGAGCATGCCCACTTATTCCAACGACGAAATATTAAGACTAGGGGTTTTAGCCTGGCTTTAGCACTCTTAATGTTTTCAAAGTAGACAGAAAATGCGGCGGGTTCTCTCCCGCGAAGGAGAAAAACGAGGTAGGACCGACACAGGCTATTGGAGCTGGAATTACTGCGGCTGCTCGCACAGGGCTTGCCCTCCAATAGCTCCTCGCACACTCTTTTAAATTGCGCTCATTTCTCCTGCGGCGATCACGAAATGGCCGCACCACGTTATTTTTCATAAGTGGCGCGACTGCTGCCCTCCTTGGAGGTGGTAGCCGTTTCGCAGGCTTCCTCTCCGGATTCGAACCCTGATTCCGCGTTACCCGTCAACACCGTGGTAGGCAGGTCGCCGTCCATTACCAATTGATGGGACAGACACTTCATGACAAGGACGTCGGGGGCCCGGAAAGACCCCGCGATTGGTACAGTAATTCGGATTGCAACACTTGTCGCTTCGCTACTTTTAACGGTAGCTTCACAGGCTAGGGCGATCTGGTATAGAGAATAAATGCCGTTCCCCTCGTCGAGAAACGAAAATGAGCCGTGTGCAGTTTCGGCTCGCTTCCCGAAAGGAACAAGCCTAAACGTAGACTTCCATGGCTTAAGCTTTGAGACAAGCATATGATCACTGGCAGGATCAACCATATAGCCTTCACGAGTTCGAGAGAGAACCACGAGTAAACGCCCCCAGTCGAAGGCACCCGTCTCCCTTTGCCCTACTCCCCCGAAAGGAAGGTGAGCGAGATGGGAGGGGGCGAAAGAGCGGGAGGACAGTAGCCAGGACTGAACATCACCGGCCTCGTTCGCTGAGCAACCCCAGACGAAGAGGGAGACCAGAAGACCGCAATGTCGTCCGGCGATTCGCTCGCGCGAGCTAGGTTGCGACGACACGGGCTACGGGGCGGGCAAGAGACCATCTCGAGCACGCCGCGGGTCGAGAATCGGGGGTAGGTGTAAGCGAACACCGGGACGTTTCGGGTCTGCCGGGAGGAAGGGAGAAATCAATCTCCGCCGCGAACTGTGACCGGGCGCCGAGGGGTCGTCGTCCCCGGGTCGGCCTCGCCGACTGTCTCCTTACAACCTTGAATCGTACGAGGACGGGACGAGAGATCGGGCTAAACGATCCCCGCCTTGCGAGAGGGAACCGGGTATATTTCAATGTATAAGGCTGACATTTGAAATGTCGACTTGACTTTTCAAATGTCAACTTGACTTTTCAAATGTCAACTTGGCTTTTCAAATGTCAACTTGACTTTTCAAATGTCAACTTGACTTTTCAAATGTAACAGAGTATTAAATATAAAATAATAAAGAACCCCTTCGTTGACGAATGATATAATTTCCTGTCTTAGGTCCCCGCCTTCTGTGTTAAATGACAACAAACAGTTGATCTGCCTAGATCAAATATTTTACAGAAACAAAACAAGATGGTAACTAAAATCAATGAGTATTTTTAAAAAGCATCTTTCCAGTAACATCCTTTTGGGCAATTTTATACATTCAGAGTATAAGTTTATTGCTTTCGGTTTAATATAAATTTGAGTGATCTTGCCTAGATGAACGAAATTAACCGCATAGGGTGGTACTTTCATTCCACAAGCATTTCGACAATAATTTTGAGAGAGTGCTTTTTGGCCTGTGGGGTTTTTTTTTGGATCACATGGGTTCCACAAGATATTGGACACACAAAAACTATGTTTTTCAAATATTTCTTCTCAGAGCCCCGTATCCCCCTGTGTGGTACCACATTCCACAAGATTTTCGACATTTTACCACAAGAATTCAACATAATATTTTACTTCGAAAACATAAAGTTTCGAAAATGTCTTCTCGGAACCCCCATTTCAAAAGACATTAATAGGGGGTTGGGTGGCCGTATGGTTCGCGCGTGCGCGTTGTATCATAAAGTCTGTCCTTGAGTCAACTGGCGTGGTTTCGATTCCCCGGTTGTGCGTTACAAGGAGTAGGGTCGACGGTTCATCCTCGTACGATTTTTTCGAAAATGTCTTCTCGGAACCCCCATTTCAAAAGACATTAATAGGGGGTTGGCTGGCCGTATGGTTTGCGCGTGCGCGTTGTATCATAAAGTCTGTCCTTGAGTCAACTGGCGTGGTTTCGATTCCCCGGTTGTGCGTTACAAGGAGTAGGGTCGACGGTTCATCCTCGTACGATTTCTCCGAGACCTCTGGTTTCCCCCCACTGCTAAAGACCCCTACGCGCAAGCAAATTATTGAAATAAAATTGAACCATATGTTAGTCCCGAAATGACCTAGTTTGTTTCGAGTGGACGTTAAACTCCAATCCCCTCTCTCTCTCTACCCAAAAAAAAACAATTCTAATACTCGGGTTCTACTACACTACGTGGTGTCGAAAATGTGATATTAAACACCACTTCATATTTTAATGGTGGCTGTAAGCGTTTTAGTTTTATTGGATAATTAATATTGGAGAAGGATGTCCGGGTACAATTATTTTACCTTGTATTGCGCATGTAACCATATATATGCATAACATTATCATAACATAATCATATGCGTTACGACTCGTTTGTGTCCATTTCTGGGTGCCAAAGATAGCGATTTAGCTATTTTCGGTGCCGGCCGGTTTCATTACCCCAGTTGGAGCAGAATAGTAGGACGTTAAACTCCATTTCATTTCCTTTAAGAATGCCATTTTTTTTTATTTTATTAATTACCATTTTTAGACGGATTAATAATGTGATATATTGTATATAATTTATGATATATCGTATATAATTTATGATATATTGTGTATTGTGTGTAATTATATTTTACATATAGACTGGTAGTAGAACTTTATTATTTACGTGAACTAGGGAAAAACATCCGAAACAAGTGATTCTTGTTTTTTATGAAATGTCCATTTAGTAGGAAGAAAACTCACCAAAATCGGCCTAGGTCCAAAAAAGTTACAGGCGTTCTAATTTTCGTAGCTGTCCGACTTTGTGGACATCTAGCTTTTCGTCACTTTTTTCAACATGCTGAGAATATATTTGTGCATCAGAAATGCCTTTCCGGTATTAGACCATCGACAAAGTCAGTAAATTTCCATCTTGACAAATTCTAATTGTAAAGACGTCCATAGCCGCCTCATCCCAAAAACTAAGCTAGATCAGCGTATTTACTAACTGCAAGAAAATTTGTTGCATACTGTTAAGCCTCGTCACGTGCATCAGAAGTGATAACTGTCAGAAATTTTCAATGGCGTCTCTAATTGCCTCACTCTACAACTGTTATATATTTTATGCGGTGGGGTAAACGTTATTGACACCGCCCTATATATATATCTATGGATTGGATTGCTCACCACATTTAGATGAGGAGAGTCCTTAGGCTATTTCACGTGTGAGACCCCTTCCAACCCCTCGCCCACTCGACTGAAGTGTGTTTTTGACCCAATAAAATTGAGCAAATCCGAGAATGATGACATATGTTAATAATTCATGAGCAAGAAAATTTAAAGGAGCGCCAAAATATAATATCACACATTGTGTCTTACAATCAATATATGTCTTGAAGTACTCTTCATATACAGTTTCTATTATAATACTTTACCTGTTTCTATTGACTTGTTTAACAGAAGTAACCCATGACAACAATATGTTGAGACGACTAAGATATAGGACGATTCAATGTTTATTGACATAATGATAATTTCCCTTTTATTGTCAAAACTTTCACAATATTTGAATGAAATATCCCACACAGGGTGTTAATCTGTTTTCAGTTTCTATACCAATTCAATAAAACATTTAATACACGTCTTGTCATTATTCATTCTTTACAATTTATGACGTTATTAATGTATTTGAAATAATACCGTTCAAAAGATCAAAATATTTCGATTTTTTAAATTCAACATTACACGTAGACCTAAATATATTTTCCAGGTGCGTTAGATAATGTCCTTGTCTCGTAAAGCTGATATCTGAACCTAGAAGGGTTAAACGTCCACCCGACACAAACTAGGTCATTTCGGGACTAACATATGGTTTAATTTTATATCGCATAATTGGCTTGCGCGTAGGGGTCTTTAGCAGTGGGAGGAAACCAGGGGACCCTGAGAGAACCAACGAGGTTGGACAGGTGACCCTACTCCTTGTCATGCAACCGGGTATTCGAAACCACGCCAGTTGACGTAATGACAGGCTTTATGATACAGCACGCACGTGCTTACCATTCGGCCACCCCCTCCCTTCAAGTGATGGGGGGGGGGTATATTTCATATTGTATCATAGATAATCCCGGTCAAAACGTAAATCAGCATTAATTATCTTCCATAGAACTATAGCCTCCTGTAAGGCCACTTGCGCATTCCATTGCACTATAGTCTCCCGTGTATTTCATATAACTACGGCCTGTATCTGGCCGAGGAAATTCATCGTCACCAGCTCGCCCCCCCCCCCACATTACCCCCTGATACATATAACATTGTTCGTACTCGTCTCTTACGATGATGTCGATTTGGTAACGCCCCCACCCCACCACTCCTGACTGGTATAACTCAACGCACAGCATAATGAAATTAAGTTCACCGTGGTCACAGAACGAGACTCCCCTTTCTAGATGTTATTATCGGGAGAAACAACAAATCCCTCCAAACTTCAGTTTATAGGACACCAGCCACAACTCCCAGATTCTCAATAACAAACCCAACCAAGACCAAAAAAGCCACCATCGCGACACTCACCTCAATATTTGTGATCGGAATCTTAAATACCTTTTTTTCAACATTTAACCAAAAAACTGCTACTCAAAACTACAAAGTTAAAAAAAAAACGATCATCACCCATCCGCGTCAGCATACGATACCATGGTAGTTGATCCTACCAAATCAGATATTAATAGTTTTTCTAATTATATTATGTATTACAAATCATGATGTTGAGTGGGTCTATGGTTACTTACAATGACTTAAAGTAGCTAAGTCTCTAACTTAATATCATGAATGAAGACTGGCATACGTCAACTGCCAAGGGATCTTTTACATGCACGCCAACGTGCACAATATACCCACACTTACACATTGAAACAGTATGACGTGTCGAAAGAAAATATTAATACAGAACTGTTTTCATAACGTGATCAAATTGCAATTATCTAACACGGGGCGTATAACACGGGTTTCAAACGTATTAGACTGAAAATTGTGTATTAGGGACGACGGCAAAATTCACCAGAATCACAAGTTTTCGCACCCCTTGCTACCTTCCCCCATTATTTACATTTAGATAGACATGAAATAATTTAGTTATATGTATAGTCTTAAATAACGTGTATAATATCACTGTATAGGCAAAATAATATAGTTGTATGTATAGTCTTCTCCTGTTATTATTCCATGAGGTGTGGTGTTATTGCATAGTACAGATTGTGTGTAATAGCTTGATCTACCAATTAGAGCGTAGCCAAGTTCATCTAAGATGGTGGATCTGAATGGACAGGTGAAATAGATCTAAATAATCATTATCACAAAACAATAACAGCCCTGATTGTCCATATAACATACATAGTCTATTTGATCTCAGTAGTCAGTAATATAATGAAAGTAAAGGTAAAAACACTTTCTGATAAACACATCTTTTTACATACTTTAAAGGGACAATAACATTCTTGCTGGCTTGGTAGCTCCAGAAAATAAATAATACCCTTATTCTAAGTACTAGATGTTTAAATGTCCTACCTGTTGTGTAAATTATCCATTACAACCTATTTTATTTATCCAGAGGGTTCGAAAATATTTTAAAATCCAAGTCACATTTGAAAATGTTTACGTTAGACTTTTCAAATCAATTGGTTGAATTTTTCCAATTTTTCAAAATAGGTGTGTTAAGATGAAATTTATATCATCATTTAATTGGAATATTCTAAAATAATACGATTTGTTGACCAGAATGGAGATTGGGACATATTTTTCAGTTACAACAAGAGTGTTATTGGGGCTTTAAGTAGTTTTATTGTTTTTCTTTTCAAGTTATTTGAATTTTTGTCTTACATCTTTCTTCGTTTCGTTCCTCTGTTTTATGAGATTTGTTTATTTTTTGTCCGTGCCACGATCATGCTTATATTAGATGGTCTTAAATGTGACAATCAAAAATGAAATGAAATGGGGGCTTAACGTCCTACTTGTCTGCTCCGACTGGGATAATGAAGACGGGCATACGTCATACAGTGTTCTATTAGGGAAACTCTGTAGATGGTCTTAAACGAGAGAATCAAGTAGGTTTGTAATAAACAAATTGAAATTCAAAGGTTATTATTATTGTGTCTCGTAGGGTCTTCCCATTTGAAAGGGTTTTGGTGACAGTCATTTTTAAGAATATCCCGCTTGCGTATGATATCATTGGGAGCCACGGGGGGTACAGAGAGTAGGGTACTGACTCACTAACTAAGAAGTCCCCGGTTCGATCCTCGTGTTGGCCAAGTGGGTTGATTTGGAGTTTTAGGCCTAGGTTTCCCAGATGGGATGAAAACCGAGCTCGTTGTCGTGCAGGTCAATTAACCTAGATAGTTATTCAATTGCCCTTATAGCACATTAAATGGTATATGTCCTGTTTCATTAGGCTGAGGGGGTTGTTGGATGGATGAATAGTTTGTTTGAGACTTTTTCATTTGAAATTAGGGTGTAGTTTTCGAGTGCTTTAAACCCACATTCTAAAAGAGTAGAACTCTCTAACCTTGTAATCAAAGACAACAGTTGGGGTAGATTACAAATTTAGCATCACAGTCAATGAGCGATGCATATCTGTTGTGCCACCAAATGAACAAATGATCTATCCGCTTCTTTTTTCATGATTTCCACATGGAATGACCCAACTTGTCTCTGTCCTATGTTGTTAATCTTTAAGGGGGGTTATGTCTCTTTAAGGGAGGGTATATCTCTTTAAGAGAGGGTATGTCTATTTAAGGAAGGGTGTGTTTCTTTAAGGGAGGGTAAGTCTCTTTTTAAGGAAGGGTAAGTCTCTTTAAGGAAAGGTATGTCTCTTTAATTGAGTTTGTACACACCGGATTGGTATACACTTCTAAAGTCCTCGGATGTGAGTGTGTGTGTACTCGGTTGTTAGTTTTCACCATACACAAAGTCCCCATTTGTCGGTATTAAAACATAATGTGTGTCGTCGCGTCGGTTGGTCACATTAATAAATAACTGTTATATCGCGGTATTATGCACCGAACATCAATTATAAAAGGTTAATTTGTCTTGTTATCCCATGTGTGGTCAAAGGGGGGACAAAAATTTAGTTATTTAAAGGTTTAAGACCACAGTGAGTTTCACGTCCAGAGGTCCTCGATTGGTTACATACACTCTGAAAGACCTCAGTCAGATTAGTTTAGAAAATTACAAGTTTTAAATGGCTGAATCAATAAAAAATGTTTTTTCATTGGGCTGCTCCTGTGGTCAAAGGGGGCCTGTTCTCGGATAAAGAGTGTTGAACCAACTCAATTTATATTATTGGCATACACCTGTAACGTCCTCGGATGTGAGTGTGTATGTACTCGGTTGCTGGTGTTCACCATACACAAAGTCCCCATTTGACGGTATTAAAACATATTGTGCGTCCTCGGTTGATCACATTGATAAATAAATGACTGTTCTACCGCGATATTGTGCCATACATCAAGTTTTAACAGTTATATTGAATTTCTCCCATGTGTGGTCAAAGGGGAGACAAAAATGTAGTTATTTACAGGTTAAAGACCACAATAAGTGTCAAGTCCACAGTATGGTAGTATAGTGCAAAATGACATCGTTTGGCGGCGTTCCCAACACACACCATGTGTGTCCTCGATTAGGTGTATCTAGCATAGGGACTCGTTCGGCCGTATTTCCCCAAATATTCGCAAACTCCCGTGTGTCCGCATTTCTTCCGTAAAAAGTCAAATTCAAAAAATATATGAATTTATGTATAATTTATACCTTTTCATAATCCTTTGATGTAATAGAGTTCAGAAATAATGGTGTTTTTCAGCTACATGCAGTATTTATCAAGACCTCGATTAGGAGGATCCAGTCAAAGTCCTCGATTTACACCATATACCTGTATGGGTGTGTGTGTGGGTGCGTTTGTATATGATGTATATCAAGGACACACATCTGAATCCACACCTAATTGCGGACCTGTGTCAACCGAGGACGTCCTCGATTCAAACGAGGACTTTTTGAATTATATACAGGACTGTAACGGTATTATCCGAGATTAAATACCCCATTTGATTTTAAGGTCGATCTGAGATGTTCTGCGGTAGGCGGTATTCTACAGTTAGGGTGTATGTTACGTGTGTGTGATCTGAAAAAAAAAAGAAAAATATGATTGTGTATTTGAAGTCCGTAGTTAGTGTTTATTGAACAGCGAGTGTATGATGTCCCCAGTTAACCCGTTGCGAGGCCAAGTTCGGGGACCCCAGTAATTGAATATGAATTTTACGATATGTGAATCCCGAAATGACATAGATTCTCTTAAATGAACATATTCTTAACGCGCTTTAATATATCCGGATGCGCTATACTTGGTGTAAAAAATTCTAGGTACATTAAAATGTTGGTAATAATAAAGATCCAATTACAGTTTTAGGTTACACGCTGTTAACCATCGATAGATGTATTTATGACAATAAATCATAAAGTTAATTTGTTTATGCATATAGTTTATTTGTTTATTCAGCTCAAACTGAAAATAGGTAGATGCAGTTGGTTTAACTTCAATGTAGACATTTGAATAAAATCAAGTATGTTGCACATCACCTTTCAGTTACGTCACATTACTTATTGGTTGGCGTGCATATCGTCTTACGTATTTGTCAAGGTAAACCACGTATTTGTCAAGGTAAACTACGTATTTGTCAAGGTAAACTGGTTATGTTGTTCTATTTTGGCTATTTAGATTTTTTTCAGATGAGTTTACTCACCCCACCTCCCGCATATAAGTTATGAATTTTCTTGTTTTACTTGACTAAGGAACATTTTGCAGGAACGTATGCCTTTATAGACTGAACATGGACAAATAGCGAAGACGAGGCTTCAGCCGGCTTATCTAAAGTATTTCTTTAAACACAATAAAGTTTGAGTCCGTTTTGTAAACATGTCTTTATTGTAATTTCGATGACGAATTCCCATAAGCGTTAATGTTCGGAGAATAAATAATTGTTTTATAAACTTTTTATAAACTTTTAAAACGCAAACTAGTTATAGAAGCGAAATGTGCCGAAAATGTATGTTTCACAGTTTTGTGGTGCCGGGCATTTCTTTCAAGATGGCTGTCAAATGTAAAATGGCATTTTTCCGATAAGGCCAGCGATAATATCGTAAGATATGGCTTCCGATGTCTCTTTAATTCAAGGACAACGTCGAGTGCCGTAATCGTGAAACGCGCCGCCGGGGGAGGGGGGGGATTTGTCGGGTGTGCCACCCTCAGAAAACTTATGGAATTGACAAGTCGGAAAATGTATTTCAGGCCGTGAATACAGCAACATGAAAGTGGTCTATGTTAATGAAGAAATCTTAACTCCAATCAACAAATAAACCAATCAGTCTGTTGACGTTGTATTGGTGTATTCCCGCGAAGGCGCCGTTACAGAGCGTGACCAAAATTAATCCTTCCCGCGAAGGCGCAGATATCGACTTGTCGGCTATCGTTTGAAGAGAGACATGGTGTTACTAGAACCCAATTAACGGTGTTATAGAATTTATGTTCACTCTGAATTTGATTCACCAATTGGCAACTAATGATTAAAATGATGCAGGTTGACAGGAACCACCAAGCAAGAGTCATAAATATACCCAAATCCAAAGCCAGCTCCAGGAATCAAAAGGAAGACACGAGGAAGGAGAATTTGACGAAATTAAACTAATTTGTTATAATATAGTTATGTTTTTATTTCTTTTTTGGCGAAATTAAATAAATTTTTGTTGAATAAATTTTTGTTTTTAATACTT
Source organism: Patella caerulea (assembly GCA_036850965.1). Classification (NCBI taxonomy): domain Eukaryota; kingdom Metazoa; phylum Mollusca; class Gastropoda; family Patellidae; genus Patella; species Patella caerulea. The sequence goes on along the minus strand of JAZGQO010000015.1, from coordinate 29,155,696 downwards.
ATGCTAAAAATGATGCTAAAATTTTTGTTAATCCATTTTAATCCCTATGAGCTGGACTCCCGCGAAGTCGTCGAAAACGACCTCTTTTAATCCGTTACGGTCAATAACTGTGCCTTCGCGGGAATAAACCGTTGTATTCACATGACACCAGAAATTTAACTGATAAAACAAACATGCCCGAAACACATGTCACAGTTAGAAAAGAGTTGCGCTTGACAGCTTTTGTTTAAATTACACGGATTTTAAATGTTTTATCCATTAGTCAATTTAAAGAAATTTCGATTCCCGAAAAATTGATGATACAATTATTGATCGGTGACTGAAAACTGTCACACCATCCGGAATGGTTCCAGAACAAAAAGTCATTGGATTTCGGGCACTTTATTTTACCGGTTAGAACGCAAAAAGGTTTTTTCCAAAAAATATTATTTAAATTTTGTTTTTTCACTTTACCCATCTACACAAAAAATAAATTCGATTTTTAGATCGTATGCAAGTTAAATATCTTTAATAGCGCTTTTATCTGGTGTTTCCCTTTTTTTTCCAATAGCATATTTTTAAGTTATATTTTTTAAAATGTATTAAAATAAAGCCCTAAAATAGATTGTACCTATAAACAGTCCTACCTTCTTAAAGAATAATCCTATAATTCACTATTGCCAGTTGAGAAAATTGGCAAAAATATCATTTTCAAATTCAAACGTTTGAAGATGGCCGTCCATGGAGAGGAATGGTAAAACAAGGGAGGTTATTGTGTTACTATTTCCTCGATCAGCCTGTGTCAGCCATTTTAATGCCTGTAAAATTTGCCCATGACCGTATAATAGTGAGTTGACAACCTTTTGAGCAAAAAGATATAGAAATAATTATGTTTTGACTTTCTTAGAAAATATGAAATTGGAACCTTAATAGAATCTGGCTATATACCAGTAGGATGCGCTTTTTGCTGTGTTATAATAATAATAGCAAAAACTTTTCGTTTCGTTTTAAAAAAATGTGTGTTTCGTCTCCTATAGACTGTTTATTGCGGAAATTTATGACAGCTATCATCCACATCCTTGTATGCCGGGCCAACCAACTGCGACACAGCAATATAATTGGACATTTAGATATATAGTTGGTAGATACATACGTACGATATAGCGCTGATTACAAGATGTTGCTCCCAGAAACTTCCGGGAGCCTCCATATTGAATTGCGCTTTTTACGTCATTTCGCCCTGACCGAATTTGAGTATAATGTTATCTTCTTTAACATAAGTATAAGTGCACCGACGGCATTGTGGTTTCTTCCGCAATTTGGTCGGGGTTACTCCACTTGTCCCACATATCAGTTTATCAAAGATGTTTGAACTAATAACAATGTTATATCCAAGACTGGATGATCACATGATGTTAAAATGTCACGTGATATTGTTAGTAGTAAAAATATAGAGAATGGCGGTTGGATTGTTTATTTCAGTTAAAGTTCAATCATATCGGTTTTAATAGAGATATAAAAAACCTCAACATCTTGCGTGTGGTGACTGCCATCTTGAAAGAGAAAGGGGGGGATAATTCTACGATTATCAATCTGTTTTTGGAGGCAGACCACCATTAAATTTTAAATCTCGGTACCCACAAATTGTAGTTCGTCTATTTATAGCAGTTCTCTCTCTGTCTCTTTTCTCCCCTTTTGCATGCCCATTTTTGTTGATTTTTTGGCCTAGAATGGACTAAGAGGGTTTGAATTAATATTTTCTGCTAGGTTTTGGTAAATATTCATGATTTTGAGGCGGAAGGATAACGGCGTTATGAGGTTGGCTACGGTGATATGTACGGCAACTAGATACATGTTTTGAGTATGCTTCTTCAAGTTCGTGTATCTCAAAATTTTGGTGGTCAACCTCATAAAAATTTTAGTGCAAAGACATGACCATTTGTTCCTCTGTCTGTAGTGAAAAGCATTTCGCCCAACGAAAATTTGGGGATAAGTTGGAGGTGGGCAAAGAGTCCAGAATTAACATTGAAGTCAATGGGGAAATTAATGGTGGTCTGCCTCCTGTATGTAAACAAACTGACGGCGTATGAGAGGCCTAAATTTGATGCTATGATCTCCAATTTGTCAGAAAATGTGATATATGACATTTTGATAATAAAAAAATTGAAATGGTAAAATTTCTAAAATATTTGACAAATTTGTGAGGGGAATATTTGATTTTAGTCCAAATTTTGTGATTTTCAGTGTTTATTTGCTTTTCAAAATGAGTGAAAAATATTTTAATGTGTAAATTTGACTTTTTCTGCATCGTAAAGGTTAGATGGGAAGAAAGTATAATAATTTCACTCAATTTTGCCTAAAAATCATGATAATTTGTCTGAAATTCTTCAGATTACCCCCAATATTACTGTCAAAATTTTAATTATTCATCTGTTTTAAAATGAAACAAAATGTCTTGCATGTCTTTATTTCCATTGTTAAATAATTTGGAAAGGAGCCATGTGTTTGTCAGATATTGAAAAAGTATCTATGATTTGAATAGAAATTTAAAAATTAAGAAATTTGGTCTAATTATGTACTGCTGAGGCATGTTAGAATTTTCAAAACATGAGTGAACTGCATTTTGCTTGGGTGTTCCTCAGACTTAACACAATTTTAATGTTTTAAAACCTGCAATTGTTGCATTTCCCTTCTCGAGAAAGTAAAATCTGTGTGTCTGCAGGGAAATTTCTCTGTCTTCATTTCATTTAGACTGGCTCAACCTCCCCACCCCACCCATTTTCTTGAACATGATATTCGGATATTCAATTGAAAATATATTGACTCCGAATTAACAGTAATTGGATTTTGTGCTTGAATTGTAACCGAGCATTTTATTTTGCTCAAACAAATAGTTACATAAAAGATTCCATGAATTTTTAAGACTTTTTGTTTATGGCCAAACATGTTATTCTATGACATTTTCCCCAAATGAGTCCACACCCCAAAATGGATATGTTGTAGATGTGTCTTTTGCAGCTTAATGTTTGACATTTTTGATGTAAATCTATTATTTGTGGTGATCTTTTAAAATGTGGCACTTACAGAGGCAATGAAATATTAATTAATAGCCTTTTCATACTCCTTTTATGCAATGAATTATGTCATAACTCCCCTTTTCCACCTCATTTTGTCAGGAAATTGATGTAAAGATTAAAACAACTTGCTTCCACAAAATATTGACACTATATAATTCCAAGGATACCTCTGATTGTTAAAGTGTTTTAAATACTGAAATATTCCCATTTTTTTAAAAAAAATAGAGCTTTGTGACCCTTTTGTTGGAGTGGCTGGTTGTCAACTAAATACAGCATTTATTTTACATTTATCAATCCATATTTTAATAAATGATTCATATTTCTTACAAGTACCTGTGTTTGTATGTATGTATACAAGCCAGGGATAGAAAAATGTGGCTTTTAGCCATATTCCATCAACAGTATTACTTATGTGGACACAGGTTGGATTTGTTATCACAGCAACATTTTCAGGGGGTGGGCTTACAAGTTTCATTATAGTTCCTTACAGTTACCCTCAATGCAACCAATTTGCAGCTTGTCTTCTTGTATACTGGCCAAGGTTTCTAGAAATAAATGCCTTTCACCTCAGAGTTTCCAAGAAATAGGGAATTATTGGCATTTGGAGACATACAAAGTGTCAAAGAATGGGCCATGTTGTAAAAAAAGGTAAAATAAGGTCAATTTTTGAAAAATATCCCAATATTCTGAATATTTTTGATGAGACTTGTTTGAAACTCTTGAAATCTTTTTGCGAAACACACATTTTGACAAAATTAAGAAAGAGTCTTCAATTCTAGAACAAAAGGCCCATGGACCTGATCTGCAACCCAGCATGCAAAACAGTACATAACTTTAAAGGGTCACCATTTCTTCTGCAATTATTTTTTTTTGATTCTGTATTATAATAATTTTGCAAAAATAAATGTGAAGCTATAAAGAAAAGAATTTTGATGATATATGAATTTTTAAAAACATATAGGAGGCAGACCACCATTAAATTTTAAATCTCGGTACCCACAAATTGTAGTTCGTCTATTCATAGCAGTTCTCTCTCTGTCTCTTTTCTCCCCTTTTGCATGCCCATTTTTGTTGATTTTTTGGCCTAGAATGGACTAAGAGGGTTTGAATTAATATTTTCTGCTAGGTTTTGGTAAATATTCATGATTTTGAGGCGGAAGGATAACGGCGTTATGAGGTTGGCTACGGTGATATGTACGGCAACTAGATACATGTTTTGAGTATGCTTCTTCAAGTTCGTGTATCTCAAAATTTTGGTGGTCAACCTCATAAAAATTTTAGTGCAAAGACATGACCATTTGTTCCTCTGTCTGTAGTGAAAAGCATTTCGCCCAACGAAAATTTGGGGATAAGTTGGAGGTGGGCAAAGAGTCCAGAATTAACATTGAAGTCAATGGGGAAATTAATGGTGGTCTGCCTCCTTTTGAGGACAGTTTGATGTTGAGGAAAGTTTGATGTTTAAGAAAAACCAGCCTGTTGATCACGCATGTTTGATTATGTAACTGTTTATCGGGAATGTGTAATGTTTGATTGTCAGTCTGTCTTGAGGAATGTTTGATGTTTGACTATCAGCCTGGTTGTCACACATGTTTGACTATCACATTGTTTATCACACATGGTTGACTATTACCCTGGTTATCACACATGGCTGATTTTCACACTGTTATCACGAAGGGTTGACTACACCCTCGGTTACCCAGTGAACTCATTCCGTTCTACTCCACTATACCCTGGGTTAATCCATAGGGTTTCCACGATTTCAAATTATCTACCCTGGCGGATTGTGATATTTTTATCCTCCAATCCCATAAAGCGTTACTTGGAAAGGTAATAGGCGAAGGAAAGTAACTCTCAACAAAGGATTACCCACACATGGTGACCTCAGTCCGTTCTTGCACACTTTGCAAATATGTCATTGGGAAAAATACCTACCGTGTTGTAGAAAATTCAGTGTCATCCTTTTGTGTGCATGTCAATTCTATTATATTAAATCTTTCACAAACTTTCTCATAATCGCTGAAACATGCCGCCATATTGTTTGTAAACAATGTAGTTCTATGACGTAAAAAATGACGCTAAAGAGTCTACGTAGGACTGGTTTGTAAATTGTTTTTTGATTGATTCGTACACTCTAACTACAATCAGATAATTTGAAATCGTGGAAACCCTATGGATTAACCAAGGGTATAGTGGAGTAGAACGGAATGAGTACACTGGGTAACCGAGGATGGGTTGACTATCACACTGGTTAACACACATGGTTGACTATCACACTGTTGATCAGATCACTTTCGAAGATGGTTGTTCATCAGTAGTTATTTTGTTAGAAATCGATTCGAACCAACTATGAATGTTTTATAATAAATAATAAATATTTTTTCGTCGGAAATATTTTTGTATCAGAAATGTTTTTTTATAAATGGTAATTGTTTATAATAATAATCATTAAATGGTAAAGGTGAGACAGTTTTATTGTATAACCACTCTGACAAACACCGTAAACCAAGCGGTTGAAAATTCATCTCAAATTTATTGGCAAATAGTTCATTCCTGCTAACTAAACTGTTGAGATCGCCTACTCCAAAAACACACACCCCCCTCATCCATCTTCCAGCACACTTATCAGCACCCGCCCATGATGCATACGCTGCTAACCATTTCTTTTTATCGGCCTGGCCTGTAAAAGATGAACAAATATAATTTAGGTACAGCTATGAAATTAAATGGGGGCGGTGAGTACGTATGTTTACTGCGCCACCTCGATACTCTCCAGGGGGATAGCCGATCGGTTAACGCGTGCGCGAGTTGCAACCTAAAGTCTTCTCATTGAATCAAATACCGTTGTTTCGATTCCCCCCGCTCGGATGTTACAAGAACCATGTTAGTCTCGGAATGACTTAGTTTGTGTCGAGTGGACGTTAAACCTCGTTTCTTTCTTCATACTCTCCATTCAAACAAATGCATTTTCATAAGACATGACACCAATCATTTACGCTCGTAATCTGGCTGAATTATTTATGCATATAATGTTTTTCTGCGATATATTTTAGTCGGTCTCGTAATAATCGCCATGTTTGGCGCATGTCGCCCAGTTTGAGCTGACGTGCCATTACGCAATATTTCATTCATCCTGCCTAAATGCAGGTGAAGTACGTATATCTTAATTGCAATCAACTGTCAGTCAGTTTTTACTTCGTCATTTAATTTAATAAATAAGTCCGTTTTGATATCATGTACATGTAGCTGTGTTATAAAATTTGGAAAGGTTACAATAATATAATACAGGGTTAGGGTTACATATTTCAGTACAGTCAGTTAAGCCCAGCATCGATGACGAATATCGCACCATAACCAGTCATACGACCTTCTCCCACAACCAAATTTATGATTTACAAACCAAGGTCATACGTAATACAAAGCGTTTTATTTTTGTAGTCGGTATGGGTCACCGAATGTCATAAGGTCTGTTATCGAGGGAGAACGCTAGATCGAAGACGGTCCTACGCATTTTAGTACATATGGCGTCATATATAGATTGTGGGTGAGGGTGTGGTGTATTCACAGAGAATGAATAACACTGACTCTCAACTAGTAGCCATCTTGAACATGCTTCTTTTATTCACCTTAGAGGGGTACAATAATTAACTTGGGTCAAGGGTCACATACCATAATGACATCATATATACTGCAACATTGTTATACAATGTATAGAACTTAAGAGACACAATATAGGGTAAGGGCTAGGACCAGTAGATTTCGTCAAAGTCTCGAGACGTAAACAGGGCTAGCCGTAACCCTAATCCTGGGCCAAGCCTTACCCTAACCCACAATCCACATGTGACGTCATAAAATGCGTAGGACCGTCTCCGATCTAGCTTTCTCCGTTATCGAGTCAACTGTCGTGGTTTCAATTTCCCGTTTGTATGTGACAAGAAGTAGGGTTGAACCTTTCCAACTTCTTGGGTTTTCCCAGGGTCCTCCTACTGTTAAAGACCCCTTCGTACAAGCGAATTATTGAAATAATATTTTAAAAACATGTTAGTCCCAAAATGACCTAGTTTGTGTCGATTGGACGTTAAACCCCAACGTCGTAGGTTTTGTCCGGGCCCCCAGTTTCTTCCCACTGGCTACAGACCCTATGCGCAAGCGAATTATTGAAATAAAAGTAAGCCGTTTATTATTCCCGAAATGACCTAGTTTGTGTCGAGTAGACGTTACCTCTTCTCTCTCTCTTTCTCTCTCTCTCTCTCTCTCTCTCTCAGCTCAGCTGTCTAGTCGTTCGAGTGCGAAAAACCGAGTCCCCTGTATACACTGGAAGGTACGTAAAAGATCCCTTTGATGTTGGAATCCGATATACGAGTAGACCATAGTGCCGCTGCCCGGGAAAAATTTCCCTCATAGCTCATTGTATTACGTATTCCCGTCATCATCATGCTAGTCGGAGCAGAACAATAGGACGTTAAACCCCATTTCATTTTATTTAATTTAATGGAAATATCGAACAATAATTACCTTTGTAACTGCCTGGAACTTTTAAATGGGGATTATGATTTAACGTTGACCAATAATATTCATCAGGGGAGAGAACTCCATGACACCACTGTAAGAAATCTTTAGCTATTTCATTGTTTACAACATAGTTTACAAATTGTCGCGTAAATATGCCATAGGCACTTCCCTTTACTACACGAATATTATGCGGTGGATTGGGGTTCTTTTCGTTGGTTTTTTCAATAACGTAGGACCCGGAGGTTGTGTTTTTATACTTGTGTTTATATTTAAATCTATTGGTCATCATCCTGTTACCAAGGATACCCTCGACGTCATTACTGTTGTTATAAATAGTCAATATTTTGACGATTTCTAAATTCGTTTTAAGCGGAAACTCTTGACTAGGAAGGTTTATCAAATATTTCCAATTTTCACTGAAATCTAAATGATCACTCATGCAGTTAATGTCTGCTTGGAGTCGCTGAAAACTTTTATACACAACTTTCTCTGTTTTCGAAACTATGAAAACATTATCGAAACAGTTAGCTAATGATTTTGCTGCCTTGTGCACGTGATCTGGTGAAAACCCATCTACATGTAAACAGTAGTAATTTTGCGGTCTATAAATAGCACGAAGGAGTATTCCAACTTGAGCTACGTCTTTATATAAAAGTATATTAAAAGCGATAGGAAAACTCTTTTCTTCTTCGGTATTCACAAACGAGTCATAACCATATTTATTGCGGAATTTGACACAGTCCTGAGTAGCGTTTGTTATAGATTCATCACTCGGCAACGTATAGTCAGTTTCTTTCATTTTAGTTTTAGCTCGGTGAATTTCATTCGGATCACCTTCGATTATCTTAAAACAACTGACTTCATGGACTTGACGTCGTCCACAACTATATCCGGTATTCCCCACACCTTGGGAATTAGTTACACCCGAATTCATCTGACGCTGGCTCTCTGCTAGACGTTCTTTGGATAAAGTATATTCCACAGGTTCCGATCGTTTTCTTAGCGTGTCGATCTCCATGGTGATGGAGGATAGTCTTATATAGGTGTACAATACCATCACAGACAACAAGCAGATAATGACCGACGATGTATGCATGCCTCGATATTGTCTACAAATTAATCCACCCATTACATCTGTGTCAAAATGCGGATTATGATTCAATCAAGTCCAATAATATTTATGAAAGGTGAGAACTACACGTAACCATAACCTAGTTCACGCGAATTAGCTTCAAGATTGGTAACTAGATTTCTCCTTTAGGTTCTTCGAGTGGATAATGGAATTATCTTCATATTCTGAAACATAATGAATATAGATAAACGTATAGTACTTAATTATACAATTTTAAGGGGACCACAGTGGATAAATGGGAAAGGCCCTGGCTCGCTATCCCGGAGATCATGGCTTTCCATTACAATTTAAAATGAGCCACGGTGTCAAAGTGGATAAAAACGCCGACTCGCTAGTCTAAAGGTCGCCGTTTCTATTCCTGCATTGGCCGAGAAAGTGCATCAAGTTTTATTTTGCGTTTTGCGGTGTGGTTTCCCCTTATCAGTGGTGTAGTGCACGACTAAGGGACTGACAAGGGCGGCTGTTTAGTCCTTCGGGTGGGACGAAAAACCTACGTTCCGCGTATACATTGACGTACAGGTAAAAGATCCCTAGGTAGTTGGAATTTGATATAAGAGTAGATCGTAGTGCCGCTGCCCGGGCAAAATTGCCCCCATGCCCGTCTTCATTATCTCAGTCAGAGCAGAACAGTAGGACGTTAAATCATATTTCAGAGGGAGGCGGAGAAAGGCGAGAAAGAGAGAGAGAGTGAGAGAGAGAGAGAGAGAGAGTGATGTTATTGGATTTTATGTTTGATTCATTTTCTTGAATGACAATCGGTATTATCGAACATATTAGATCGGTAGAGAAGGACATTGTTGATATACAACCGAGTGTGTTTTACTAAGCCTATTTCCGCTAAATATATTTAAACACAACTGTCTTGATAATTTATTTAAACTTGCATTAAAAGGGTTTGGCCCCTTATAGAGCTAAAGGGGTTTGGTGTCACGGGTTAAAGCTACAGACAAGATAAGATAAGATTTTATTATATCGTTTTATACAAAGTTTACTGAGTGCAGAAATGAAAATCTGGATCAATTATAGTCATTTGGTTCGAATTCAAAACATGTGGCTTTAAAGCGTATTTGACAAAAATATGTTCTTGGGACAAGAGAGTTCTTAAATCAATGAATAGGGAGTGTGTCACGTACCAGCGTCTTGGATGATAGAAACCACAGACCTCTCGACCCAATGGCATGCCTACGGGAATGTTTAACATAAACCGAACCTGATTGTACGTGACAAGAGTAAGATCGCCCAATCTGGTGGATTTTCTCCGAGGCCTCCGGTTTCCTCCCACTGCTTAAGACCCCTGTGCGCAAGTTAGTTATTGAGAGAGAGAGAGAGAGAGAGAGAGAGAAATGGGGTTAAACGTCCACTCAACACAAAATAGCTCATTGCGGAACTAACATATGGTTTAATTTTATTTCAATAATTCGCTTGCGCGTAGGGGTCTTTAGCAGTGGGAGGAAACCGGAGTGCCCGGAGGAAACCCACGAGGTTGAGAAGGCGCCCCTATCTCCATGCCACATACGCTCACACCAGGGCTCGAAACCACAGCCGCGAGCCAGAGGTGACCGGCTAGCTAGAGGTCGAAGCGCGGCACTCTAGACCACTAGGCCATCCCACCCCCCTAGTTATTGAAATGAAATTGAACCATATATTAGTCGCAAAATGACTCTCTCTCTCTCTCTCTCTCTCTCTCTCTCTCTCCCTCTCTCTCTCTCAACATAAACCACTGTTATTCAACTATTTCCCAATCCAATCAAAACAATTGCTTAATGTATTCCATGATATCAGTAAATACTAAAAAGTATTGAATAAATATGTCATTAAAGAATTTGTAAAATGCAATAATACCATCAATCTGAAAGTGCAGTTAAATTCACATTACTAAAAACTAAATGACTGATTGATTCGACCGTATTAACATGGCCTTTATTCACAAAAAAAAACTCAACTAAAATATCTGAAACGTTGAGAGAGAAAATGAGTTTAATTTCCACTCGGCACAAACTAGGCCAATTCGGACTAACGTGGTTCATTTGTATTTCAATATTCACATACAACAGGGGAATCGAAACCACGCCAGGTTATCACTGTCAAGGGATCTTTTACGTACACACCAATGTATACACGGGACGTCGGTTCTTCGTCCCATCCGAACGACTAGACAGCTGTCCTTTCAAGGCCTTCCAATTTCATAAACAATTGTTGAGGTTGTGTTTCGGCCATAAGAAAAAAAATCCAATTAAATTTTTACAAGACAATTCTAAATTTACGAAAACCATCCCAAGTATAATATATGTAGAACTCGGAAAATTTCCAATACAATGCCTTATTAAACTGCGGATGATCACACAATTCTGGAATAGACTCTTAAACGGTAAAGCTAGTAAACTATCATTTTCCTTATATAAAATTTTATATATCCACAGTTCAAAATATATTTTTGATTATAAATGGATTTATTTCTTGAAAACTATTTTAAATGAAACCGGGTTTTCATATACGTGGAACTGTCAAATAGCAGATAATTGGACAACTAAAAGAATTGAAATATCACTAAAAGATCAATTCTTACAAAAAAGTTAAGCATATACAACTTTCACCAAAATGTCTTTGTTACAAAATATTTAAAATCGATTTCAAATTAGAACCATATTTTAATAATTTAACAAACATGAACATACAAATTTTGTCTAGATTCAGACTTGGGAGTCATCGAGTCGGGGAGGTGGAGACTTTGTCATGTTTGTGACTCAGCCGACATCGGAGACGAAATCCACTATATTCCAAATTGTAAATATTTTACTATTGAAAGAAAAAGATTATTGCCGGATTGGTGCCAAAAGCGACCAAATACATTCAAATTTCAAAGTCTTTTTAATTATAAAAACACTGTTGTATTACAGAAATTATGTCGATTCATTAAAATCATTATATCAAAAGTTAATCCTCCACGAAAACCTTTTTGTTTTATACTAAATATACACCACTATTGTTATTGTCAATATTATTTATTAATTATTGATATCATTTCATTGTTTACATGTCATTTAAGTTTGAACCTTTTTATATAAATTTGCATTATCTCAATACCTATGTATATAGTTTTGGAGAACGAAGATGTTGCTAAGTTGCTAAGAAATATTTAATTAAACAAATACTATAATCTAAATATTTGATTAGCTATATTTAATTAAGCAATGGCTATAGTCTAAATATTTAATTAGCTATGTGATACTTCATCTAATTAATAACTTGATATATTATACACATTTAAGTAACAGTATTAGATCACGTTTTTTCATTAGCTATGTGAAACATTATCTTATAGGTTACATTATAAATATTTACTTAAATAATAGCTGTATTGTAAATACTTAATTCACATCTGGCTATACTGTGAATGCTTAATTAGCTATGTAATACATTATGTTTAAAAGTAATATTGACTACATTATACATAGTACGGTCATGAAACGTGTTTGCTTATATTATTATATGAGAGATATATCTGCCTATAGCAGGTATTTGTTTAGGCCTGAAATGTTATATAAATTATCTAAATTATTAATTAGACCACCATCAACTCGCGTTAGCAATTAGTAGATTCAAATACGTAAAAATGGATACTCGAGAAAATCGAGGCTGGCTAATATGTAGACTCAACGTGAAGAAATTGGGCTGAAATATTCTCTTTTTATTACCTAGTTTTCTAATTATTATAGCAAGAATTGTTATCTAATCTTACCAAATGACGCTTTAAGATGGCCACACAAAGTTTCATTCAGTCATTATCTTGGCTGTACAAAATACAACAGGGCCGTAATCTTTGTAATAATAGTATAAATATACATGTTTAATAATTAGTACGCGTCAGGGGCGGATCTAGGAACTTTGAAGGTGGGGGGCGCAAAATGTGTGTGTGTGGGGGGGGGGTCCCCCAAGACAATTATCCGTCATTTCCTTGCATCTGTAGACATTCCAAGAGCTATTCGGCTGATATCTAAGTAAACGTTTGGAGAGGACATATTTGGGTCTGAAAAAGGGCATTTTCAGCAGTAAAAAAGGCACTTTCAGCAGTAAAAAGGGCACTGTCGAAAATTAGGGGATCCGCCTCTGCGCGTACAAATAAATGAATGAATGAAACCACAGTGTAGGCTACTAAGGAGGAAATTGTGCCCAAGCTGCAATTGAATGCCAACTGTAAAGTCACTGGTTTTCGTCCCATCCGAATCAACAAGGTCCATGAGGTTGTGGGGAGCTGGGACACATGTCCATGTAGGAGCCCGGAGTTATGTCGAGTAGGCCTAGTTTTTATTTCTGTTACTTGATCGTAAAGAAGACGAAAACCAGTGATTTTTCTGACTGTTGGTACCTAATGGTGTGGGTAGGGAGAGAGCGAGAGAAATGGGGTTTAACGTCCACTCAACACAAACTAGGTCATTTCGGGACTAACACATGGTTTAATTTTATTTCAATAATTCGCTTGCGCGTAGGGGTCTTTAGCAGTGGGAGGAAACCGGAGTGCCCGGAGGAAACCCATGAGTTTGAGAAGGCGCCCCTATCTCTATGCCACATACGCTCACACCAGGGCTCGAAACCAAAGCCGCAAGCCTGAGGTGACCGGCCAGCTAGAGGTCGAAGCGCGGCATTCTAGACCACTAGGCCATCCCAGCCCCCTGGGTGTGGGTAGGATTAAAATCGGATTCTGACACTCCATTCTGTTTTAGGAAAAAATGTTGCCTTAAAACCTATAAGCCTCCTGCCCTGGCCTTCGCGCCGTGGGACCCCGGTCCATCCTCGTCGTCGCCAGGGTATCCGGACCCCCGACCCCCAGGCAAACGAGCCAACGTCTTACCCAACGTCTTAATTGAAAGTGGTTAACAAGCTGGTGTCAGATCAATTGGCAGTTGGAATTCGGTATATAAGTGTAGACTGAATTTCCTTCATAGCACCCTGTATGGCGTATGCCCATCTTCATTAGCCCAGTTTGGACCAGAACAGTAGGACGTTAAACTCCATTTCTTTTCATTTCAGGACGAAAACTGGGGTCGACTCATGTACACGTTGGCGTATAAGACGTTACCAACCTTGATAGTTAGAAATAGAAGGAGGTAGAGTAAAATTCTCGTATCAATGACAATGTAACGTAGAATGAATGTTTTACGTGCACACTAACATTTAATTAACGTTGACAGTAATGACTGAATGAAAGGAAGGCCAAAATTCTCCTACCTCGCATCCCCAATGTGTTGTCTTGCCGACAGTATATTGTTTCTTAAAGTTATCAGACATCGTGGGCAACAATGAATCCATAAATTGATAATGCTTCACATGGAGTAGCATTGTTATTATGAAATACTATATACTGATATATAATTGACAAGACGATAACAATATGTGACCTTCGACCTTGTGGATACCGTGTTACTTGTTAAAGGATGGTGGTATCACTATGTATTATATCCTTGTTTTTAAAAGCAACGAGGAACGATATCATAGCACAACAATATACATAAACATAATTATTATATTAGGCGAGTCTTACCTAGAAACGATGTTGCGGGTAGTTTCCTCGAACTGACTTAAATCAAATCATCGTCTGCCTCGGCTGCCCGGTGCGTCATATAGCCCGCCAACCCTCCACTAGGCCCCCCATTCAAAATGAGAACACCCTTTCCTCTCCATGCATAATTGTAAATTTAAGAAGGCGCTATTCTCAATTGGACGAGTTCATTCGTTGTAAAGGGAAGATGAATAGATACGCAAGATAATCAATGTAGCGGTTATCGATTTTGTGCGCGAAATAATTCACCAGGAATCATTAGCAGAGTTGAAGACATAAAACCCAGACATGCCAGTAAAATCAATACCGGAGACAACCTTTATAATCCCGAGAGCACGCGTTAGACCCCCACCCCACCCCTTTTCCTTCTACTTCTCTGACCATCATCCCAAATTACATCAAAATCTAAAAATAGAATGTGTCTAGTGGCGAAGATGCAGGAAAAGTAATTTGATATGGAAAATGGAAATGGAAAGAAATGAAGAGGGGGTTTTCTCCGGGTCCTCTGGTTTCCTCCCAATGTTAAAGACCCCTACGCGCAAGCGAATTATTGAAATAAAATTAAACCATATGTTAGTCCCGACATGACCGAGTTTGTGTTGTGCGGACGTTAAACCCTATTTCTCTCTCTCTCTCTCTGGAAAATGAAGCCCGGCATACACGACAGGGTGTCCTATGATGGACATTTTGCCCCGATAGCTGCGTAATGTATAATTATAGTATTGCACACATTAAGTGACATCACCCTCTTAAAACTAATGAAATGAGAAAAGAAATGGGGATTATCTTCCTACTTTTCTGCTCCAACTGGGCGAAGCAGTGTTCCATGACACAGATGTAGGCCTATATTCAGGACCTAGGTGTGACACTGTCCTTGTCAAGTCGCAGGCCCTGTACGTTCTCGGCCAACATTGGGCTGGTAAGCATGCCAGCATTTTACTCCTGAAGAAATTTAAACAGAATATATACTACAGGTCTTCCTAAACTTAATGCTTATACAGGGTGCTATGAAGTTTTATATAAGCATTAAGTTGCTTGTTACTGTATCCAACTTATTCATATTATTCCCGCTATGATTGTATATAAGAATTCTGAATAAATACTTTTTAAATCATCCTACACAAATTTAGAACTACGATGCAGTGCTGACAGATTTTATTGTTGATCATATTATAGGTAGAGAAAATGGGGTTAAACGTCCACTCGACACAAACTGGTCATTTTGGGAATGACATATGGTTCAAAACTTGTATACGCGTAGAGATCTTTAGAAGTGGGAGGGAGAGAGAGAGAGAGAGAGAAAGAGGAGAGATGGGTTTAACGTCCACTCGACACAAACTGGTCATTTCGGGATTGACACATGGTCCCATTTTATATAAAAAAAAAATGTGTATACGCGTAGAGGTCTTTAGTAGTGGGAGAGAGAGAGAGAGAGAGAGAGAGAGAGAGAGAGATGGGTTTAACGTCCACTCGACACAAACTAGGTCATTTCGGGAATAACATATGGTTTAATCTTATTTCAATATTTCGCTTATGCTCAGGGGTCTTTAGTAGTGGGAGGAAATCGTAATACCCGGAGAAAACCCACGAGGTTGGACAGGCGATCCTACTCCTTACCACGCATTACCGGGGATTCGAAACCACGCCCGTTAACTCAATGGCAGGCGGTACGATACAGCGTGCGCACGCTAACCATTCGGCAATCCAACCCCCCTAGTAGTGGGTGGACACCGGATGACCCACAGAAAACCCACGAGGTTGGACATGTGTCTCTACTCCTTGTAACATACAACCGGAGAATCGAAACCACGCCAGCTGACTCAATGACAGATACAACGCACTAATCATTCGGATCTCGCCCCACCCCACCCCACATATAACAAAATAACTGTTAAATGTAAATAGTCATTAAATGACCTACTCTGACAAAACACCCAATGTCCAGAGTGAATATTAATTCAATATTACCCATGACCCGAGACATGCATATATCACCTGGTTCGCTTTTGAGTTACGGTCGAACGACGATTCAAGATTTACCGTTATAATTTAGTTTGTCGTGGACGGTTAACAATGACTTCAATTTAACAATGGTGTCCTTATTATTGAATTATTGAATGAGGCTGACATAGATTTGTGACTTAGTAGCTTACGAAGCAATTTCAGTTTTGGATGTCACGTACACACTGCGCACCACGAAGAATGATCGAAAGGAACAGGGGGAAACAAATTACGATAGCTTTATAAAATACGATATATAAACACGACGACATAAGTAGCACGGGATTTAAACATACATTATGCAAGAGCTAAATCTGTCTATTGTGGGTCTTTATTAAGGCCTGAAATGTTATCTAAATTATTAATTAGACATTAATTAACTTATCTAGATTATAATCAACTCTCGGTGTCATCGCTAGCCTTCGATATTTACAGTTGGTGATTGATAAGGTTAAAATGGTTAATCAAAACCCTTTTTTGTCGTACCGACAGAAATAACCTTTATATCGAGGTTCGAGCGAATAGGTACGAATATTACCCCACTAAAATAAAGTAAATAACCAGAAAATGCCTCATGACGGCCATTTTGAATTTTCTAATTTCTTCAAGAATGACATCATCGGGGATTTGAAACTACACATAATATTGAAGATATATAAAACACCAAAATCTATATTTCAATATTACACATCGTTTTAGGGAACTTTATAAATTTCCTGTCAAAATAAACCACCATTTTGAATTTAGCCCCCCTAGCGGAATTAGCCATCCCTTTTAGGAGGAGGGGGTTGGGATGGCCTAGTGGACTAGAGTGCCGCACTTCAACCTCTAGCTGGCCGGTCATTTCTGGCTTGCGGCTGTGGTTTCGAGCCCTGGTGTGAGCGTATGTGGCATGGAGATAGGGGTTTCCTCCGGACACTCCGGTTTCCTCCCACTGCTAAAGACCCCTACGCGCAAGCGAATTACTGAAATAAAATTAAACCATATGTTAGTCCCGAAATGACCTAGTTTGTGTTGAGTGGACGTTAAATCCCATTTCTCCCTCTCTCTCTCTCTCCTCTCTCTCTCTCTCTCTCCTCTCTCTCTCTCTCTTTTAGGAGGAATACCCATGCTCATTGGTCCGAGGGAATCTGTCACATATTTTACCCCACTAAATAACCAGAAAAGGCCTCATGGCGGCCATCTTGAATATTTAAATTTCGCCAAGGGTGCTACGGCGGCATCATACTGATTCTTAATGTATAATACTGAATATATATAATCAATGTCGACTTGCTGCCAGACTAATTTGACTGAAATTTTCAGTATATTCTCTTTACGTTATTCTTCATCTGATCTGTCATAATGCCCTTTAACTTAACTGAAAATCGTCGTTTGCCCATCATATCAATGAATTGTTTTCAGTATATAGACTTATTTCACGTGGTAAACGACGCAACAAGAAATGCTACGGTGCGGTGGAAGCTCATTTTAGCTACGTTATTGGCTAGACTGTTTTGTTGGGTTTTTTTTTTTTTTTTTGCTTCTGAGCGATATATGAAGTGAAATGGGATGATATAGGGATTAACGTCCTACTTTTCTGCTCCGAACTGGGCTAATGAAGACGGGCATACGCCACGCCATACAGTTTGCTCTGAGGGAAATTTTGTCTGGGCAGCGGCACTGCAGTCCACTCTTATATCGAATATCGAATTTCAATTGTCAATGGGTCCTCTGCGAGGTCGCTTACCCATCTTCATAAAAAATTTCTTAGAAGATAGGTCGTTTAAGGTACGCTTGGGCTCAATATTCTCTGATCCATTTCCTCAGGAAATGGGCGTTCCTCAGGGAAGTATTTTGTCTCCTACATTATTTGCTACTAAAATTAATGCATTTCCCGCGTGCCTTAAACGTGGGGTCGACGGCTCTCTATATGTTGATGACTTTCAGATGTGTTATGGATCGACGAGTATGCAGACAATCGAACGTCAGTTGCAGCTTTGCTTGAATTCTATTCAACGATGGGCAACTGACAATGGATTTCGTTTTTCGAAATCCAAGACTGTCTGTATGCACTTTTGTCAAAGAAGAGGTTTACATCCTGATCCAGAACTTACACTGGATGGTAGTCCCGTTCCAGTTGTAGATGAAACTAAATTCTTGGGTTTGATATTTATTATCATTTATCCCCCATATCAAAACCCTCAAGAAAAAAATGTCTGAAAGCCCTCAACATATTGAGAGTCTTATCAAACACTGACTGGGGGGCAGACCGCAAGGTCATGCTCAGATTGTATCGAGCATTAATACGATCTAAACTCGATTATGGGTGTATTGTGTATGGGTCTGCCCGCGAGTCTTATCTCAAAGAGCTCGACACCATACACAACCAAGGACTTAGAATCAGTTTAGGAGCATTCCGGACATCTCCAGTGCAGAGTTTGTCCGTCGAGGCGCACGAGCCCTCATTGCACGACAGACGTGATAAACTTGCACTGCAGTATGCTATAAAAATTGCATCTCTGCCTCATCACATTTCATTTAACACCATATTTAGACCTCTTCATGAGCATTTGTATCTGATGAAGACTAACACTATTCCATCATTTGGTATTCGCATTCAACCCCTTTTGTCAGAGGCTGGTATAAGTCATGACAGTATTGCGAATACCCCTTTCTTTGAGACACCACCATGGTCTATATCTCCTCCTAAGATCGATCTAGATCTTACCAAAAATAGGAAGAAAGATACTAGTTCCACAGTGTTTCAAACTCTCTTCGGAGAGTTGAGGTCTAAATATGGTGATTATGCTCCAACTTATACAGATGGTTCGAAAGATGGCGATCGGGTAGCTTCGGCTACTATCACGCCATCTGAGACCATTTCTGTTCGCCTTCCTCCTGCTGCATCAATATTTACTGCTGAACTCTAGGCCATCTTTCAGGCACTAGAGTTCATTCATTCCTCTCCATCTTTGAAATATGTTATATTTACTGATTCTTTGTCTTCCTTACAGGCAATAAACAACAAAAGCCTCCTACACCCATTAGTAGCAGACATTTATCGTCTGCTACTATCACACGAGTTCATCAGGAAGGACATTGTCCTTTGCTGGCTCCCCAGCCATGTTGATATTAAATTGAATGATCAAGCAGACTTAGCTGCCAAGTCTGCTTTAGATCTTCCCATATCACAATTTTTATTACCATTTTCAGATTTTAAATCGTCAATCAATCTTTTTATTTATGGCCGCTGGCAACGGTCTTGGGATCTTGCAGGCACAAACAAACTTCATCACATCAAGCCTCTCTTAGGAGATTGGCCCAACTCCTATAGAACTAACAGGAGAGATGAAGTTGTCTTGTGTAGCTCTCGCATTGGTCATACTTTTTTAACTCATATTTTCATTTTAAAGCGAGAGCCTCAACCAGAATGTGAACACTGTCATGTTCCTTTGACAGTTAAGCACATTTTGATTGAGTGCAAGCATCTCAAGGATGTTAGATCGCATTTTTACCGTTGTCAGTCATTACATCACATGTTTGCCCAACCGGGGTTATATGGTAAAGTGTTGGACTTTTTAAAAGAGACAGGATTTTATTATAAATTCTAATTATATATATATATATATATATATATATATATATATATGTGTGTCATTTCTTTTTTGTATTTAATACTTACATGCATATAAGTTGTATTTTATTTTTAATTTTACAAACTGTGATATTGTTTTTATTTATGCATATAATGTTTTTCCGTGATATCATTTAGCCTGTCTCGTAATATTCACCCTATGTCTGGCGCAGTATGGCCCGGTTGGAGCTGACGTGCCATAAAACCACATTTCTTTCTTTCTTTCAATGGGTCCTTTGCGTGCACGCCATTGTGTACAAAGGGGTCTGAATTTTCCGTCCCATCCGAATGACTAAACAATTGTCCTCGGCATGCCATTTGCCATGCATCGCTGACAAGGGGGGGGGAACCACGCCGGAAAAATGATGAACTTCTCGACCTCCAGACTAGCGAGTCAGCGTCTTCCCACTTAGCCACCGTGATCTACCGGTGAATTTTGTATTCTTAATTACATATTAGACAGGATTAAGCCGTGGGAAAATTCAACTTTTGCCAAAAATTGCAAATCGCCCACAGCTATTCATGATAATATCGACATTAACCTGTCACGCAATGTCAATATTTGACAAAGGTTGTAATCTACTTCAATTATATTATCAACCGTTTAATTGTATATGCAGCATCCATCGGCAATGAAAACTTTAAATAATTTTGTTCCGTATACTTTTAGAAAAACAGAACCTCGTCGCTATATTCAGTGGGAACTGTTTTGATAAACAGAAAGGTTGTATTCTACTTTGCTTATATTATCATCCGTTCAAAAGTATGAATCGATGACGTGGAATTCAAATAATATTATTTAAAGAGTCAATCCCGATAATATTTTAGAGAATAAAACTGCTTAATTTGGTGCTAAAATCCCATTCCGCTATAGTTTAAATTTCATACGTACACAGACTTCTATTTTTGAGATTGTGTTCAAATCGGGACAGTCATAATAGAACATTTTGGGGGGCATGCTTAACTGTTTAAATTAACATCGAAAGCATATAATTGTAACGTTATAGTGTAGAAGTGAAATTACATGAAATGAAATGGGTTTTAACGTCCTACTCTTTTGCACCTAACCTGGGCTAATGGAAGACGGGCAATCTCGATACAGTGTGCTATGAGGGAAATTTTGCCCTGGCAGCGGCGCTACGGCCTACTCTTATATCGAATTCCAACTGCCATTTATTAGGGGAACTGTGAAAAGAACAACACACTCTGTAGACCAGGAACTGGTCATCAATTTGTTCTGGTTCGTGGGGCGATGCTCCTCTCTCTCTCTCTCTCTCTCTCTCTCTTTCTCTCTCTCCCTCAGGGGAGAGAGAGAGGGGATGGCGGTGTTAAGGACCACGCGACACAAACTAGGTTATTTCAAGGGGCGGATCCAGAGGGGGGAACGTCTGCTCAGCTACATAAAAAAATTATGCCTAGCATCACAATTACATCACAAAGTGATCCTACATCAGTATAAAAATGATTTCTCTGTTTAAAAAGCTCAATTTGTATGTATGCCTATGTAATTTAGAGACGATGATGGCAGATTTCCGTGACAGAAACCTGGCAAACACCCTCCTGCAAAAATTCCTGGATCCGCCCCTGATTTCGGGACTAATATATGATTCAATTTTATTTCGGTAATTCGATTGCGCCAACTGTTGACATGAGATGATGCACTAGCATGGAGGTCGGGTGTTCGATCCCTGCATTGGTCGAGAAAGTTCATCCCACATGGTTTCTCTTTGTCCGTGATGCAGGACGGAGGGCCTGAAAAGGCCAGCTGTCTAGTCATTCGGATGGTACGAAAACCCAGGTCCCGTGTACACATTGGCGTTCACACAAAAGATCCCATGGCAGTTGGAATTCGATATAAGAGTAGGCCTTAGCGCCGCTGCCCGGACAAAATTTCCCCATAGCAAACTGTATGGCGTATGCCCGTCTTCATTAGCCCAGCTAGGAGCCGAACAGTAGGACGTTAACCCCCGTTTCATTTCGGGGGGGGGGGGGTCATAAAGCCTGTCATTGGGTCAACTGGCGAGGTTTCGAATCTCCCGTTGTATGTGACAAGGAGTTGTGTCGCCTGTCCAACGTCGTGTGTTTCTCCAGTTTTCTCCCACTGCTAAAGAGCCCTACAAGCAAGCGCATTATTGAAATAAAATTAAAAACCATGTTAGTCCCGAAATGACCTAGTTTGTGGACGTTAAACCAATCTCTCTCCCTCTCTCTCTCTCTCTCTCTCTCGCTCTCTCTCTCTCTGTTATTGTGTATTCAATACCTCTTAACATTTCCATTAATAATGGCGATCGATGGCGGTGAAAGATAAAAAGAAGCACAGGAGATAATAACCATGTAGCCTTCGTACGTAAGAGAACGAGAAATTGATTAATTATACAAAGCGTGTATCGTTTTTATTATTTCACGGCGCTTCTTGAATGAAGATCAATAATACAATCATATAAAGTTTGATCTACATTTTCCAATGAGAGAGAGAGAGAGAGAGGGAGAGAGAGAGGGGGAGAGATCATACTAGGATTCGAAACGATGCCGGCTCAATGACGGGCTTTATGATACAGCGCTAACCATTCGCCCCCCCCCCCCTCCAACACACACAATAAAAGTGACCTGTATCCTAAACAGGAGGCATTCATCGATATTATATTAGGACTTGTGGGTGCCCGGCGGATCACGTGACAATAACAGTGACGGTTCATCATAACACGCCATTATCCAGGTATTGATTGCTTGCATTCGAATATTGGTTTCGAGCCCTGGTGTGAGCGTATGTGGCATGGAGATAGGGGCGCCTTCTCAACCTCGTGGGTTTCCTCCGGGCACTGCGGTTTCCTCCTACTGCTAAAGACCCCTACGCGAAAGCGAATTATTGAAATAAAATTAAACCATATGTTAGTCCCGAAATGACCTAGTTTGTGTTGAGTGGACGTTAAACCCCATTTCTCTGTCTCGCATTCGAATATTGTGGGTGGGACAGACAGGGGACGGTGTGAATATTGCAGGGCTTCTCAAGACCAAGTTGATCCATACCATGACTCATTTGGACCAAAGGACAATGCTTATTCGGACCACATTCAAGGCTCAATCGGGCCATGCAGGCCGCATCCCGGGTTTGGCGCGGTAGCTGTTTTGCTAACCACAGAGAGTTTCGTAAGTATTGGGAGGTTTGACATTTTAATACGGCAAATCTGTCCTTACTTGCATTCCATAGAATGCCGGAAGTTTT
This sequence comes from Patella caerulea, assembly GCA_036850965.1. Taxonomy (NCBI): domain Eukaryota; kingdom Metazoa; phylum Mollusca; class Gastropoda; family Patellidae; genus Patella; species Patella caerulea. Next base: position 29,132,602 of record JAZGQO010000015.1, on the reverse strand, counting down.
CGTGGAATGCAGTCACTAGAAAATATCCCTTTAAAGGAGCATGCAAGGACACACGTGAGTTGCATAGCAATTAATATGAACGTATTTAAACTAATTTACATGCTATCATTCACTGTAATATCTAATCAGTTATTTTCGGCGAAATAAGCTAAGAGCCAAATTTAAAGTAGCTAAGTCTCTAACTCAGTATCAACCAAAATCTTCAACTTTGAAAACACAAAGTATTTGTCAATTTAGATCAAGTTTGATGTTGTGATCTTTCCGGGACATTATAAACCCCTGATATCCAATATTTAAGACAAAATAAACATTCTACCATTGGTGCACGAATCGTGTAGGCCTACTATACTGTGTTTCAGCAAGAGACTTGGGGAACGAGGCTAGACATATTGTACCAAATCAAACGTCGTATGTAGACTGGAATAGCCAGACGTTATAAATTTGCATTCGAATGAGACTGATGACTTACTTCGCGGAACATAACTGCTTTTAAATTAGAGTAAAATTAGGTTGTCAGGCAACGAAACATACGCCCACGGCAACAAAAGTTATCGCATATTAAGTTATTATCAGAAAATCATTAGAATTTGTTTTTTTTATAATGTTCTGTCCCTTGCTAACGTTTAGTATACGAAACATTTAATGTTATGGATTTAGCTGTTCAATTATTCAAACTCAACCATCATTAATGTGTAACGGTGATATAGTCAAACGGTTTTTTTTTTAATTCGGAATAAAATTGTGACCTCCATAGGGTCCACAAGGTAAAAAACTTGATTTTTCGTTCAATCAGGAAGTTATGGGCCAATGTGCCCGAATATCAAAAGTAACTGTGATCTTTGGGTTATAAACTTACATTTCAAATTTCATCAAAATCGGATTAAAATTCAAACCTCTACGGGATCCACAACCTTGATATATCATATTTTTTTTTACACTATTCGCGTATTAGCGACAGCCATTTGACCTCAACCTTCATTACAGTGTAACAGTGATATAATTATTATTAAAATTGGATAATAATTGAGATCTCTAGAGGGACCACAAGTCAAAAAATTCGTTTTTGCTTACAACCAGGGGCTATAAATCAGGAGGTTACAATCCAATATGCGCAAATATCGAATGGAACCAAGATCTTCAGGTTATAAACATGTATTGTAAGTTTCATCAAAATCGAATTAAAATTGTGACCTTGATATAACATGTTTTCACACTATTCGCGTAAAAACTGTGGCCATTCTGTCGGTCAGTTTTGGTCCGATTTTCACGAAATTCGAACTCAACCTTCATTACCATGTGATATAATCAAACGGCAGATTTCGAAAGGAAGCAAGATCTTTGGGTTATAAACATGCATGTCAAGTTTCATCAAAATCGGTTCAAAATTATTGTGACCTCTATAGGGTCCACAAGCTAAAACATGATTTTTCGTACAATCAGGGGCCATAATCCATGAAGTTTCGATCCGATACATGCCAATATCGAAAGCAGCCGAGATCTTAATCTTATGGGGATAAAACCTATATTTGAAGTTTCGTCAAAATCGGATACGAATTGTGACCTGTTAGAGTCGACAAAAAAATTGTTGACGGACGTCCGGACGGACAGGGGTGACGACAATGTACGTCCACTTGAAAATGTGGGCGTATACAAACGGAAAAGAAACAATTGAATGTAAATCAGTGTATATACATTCATATTACAGTATTATATGCATTGGTACCAACTTCTGTCCCAAATGTTAGCGATTTAGCTCCTTTAAATGACAGTCTTCGACATCAGGTTATTTTAGTCTACACTGGTAGTAAGCATCTAAATGGGACATATATAGCCTCGTTCACCGAGTCGCTTCGTATAACTGGCGCTCGAAAGCATACTGACACACAATTTGTGTGCCAATTTTAAAGATTTCGTTGTGTTAAATACATGTATTCGATATCAGAAGCCCAACTTTTCGCCATCCGAAAACATCACCAGTCAAAGACTGCGGATGATACCGAGTTAAAGATTCTGCTCCTTAAATGGGACTATCTTCTATTAGGTGCGGTTCATTTGTCAACCACTTGATAACCAGTCCCAAATCTCTTAATATACATGCAATATGTTTAAAGCGTTGTTTACACGATACAATCAATCCATACAACCGTCGGTTGCAACATATTGAACTGCAGCTGAGGTTCTATGCGTTATATGGTTACCTTTATTCCTTCTTAGTAACTGACAGTATGCAACATGTCCCATCCCCGTCTTTGCGTAGATTTGATGCCGCGGGTTTCACTAAGTCCATGCTTCATGTTAAAAGATATGATAATTCAGCCGCGGCCATGTTTAGCCTCAATTTTAAAGGACGTCAAAGTAGGGTTTTGCTGTTTCATGTCAAGACCGCTTAGTACGTAGTCAGATCCGAGCGGAAACTGTTCCTTTTCGCATGCCCACGTAAAACGGCCCATAACAAATAGAGGTATCCTGTGTATTGGTGACTCCATTATAACACCGCAAGAATATATATATATGGTATCTACGATCTATATTGCGAAGTTATTTTCATCTGTAAAACCATTTCTATGGTGTGAGCTACCACAGTTATTGGTAAACTACAAAACCTTGTCAAAAGCTCTCGTATTTTAGGGCCCTGAAATATGCAACCATTCATTATGTGTGGCGTATGTCCGTCTTCATTAGTCCAATCTGTTCATAACAATACGACGTTAAACCCCATTTCATGGCCTTGGCTGAAACCGGATCTATATTCAATGGAATCAGATTATTATTGTAGTAATTAATTATTTGATCCATTTACATTAATCACAATGACAAGTTTGCGGTAATTTATCGATGTATATTTAAAGGAGCTAAATCGCTAATATTTGGGACCTAGTAATTGCCAGTGAAATGAAATGAAATGGGGTTTAACGTCTTTCTGTTTTGCTCCTAAACTGGTCTAATGAAGACGGGCATACGCCATACTATTTTGCCCGGGCAGCGACGCTACGGCCTACTGTTATATCGAATTCCAACTGCCAAGGGAGATTAGTCAGCTGTCCTTGTAATGCCCTCCGCCCTGCATAACTGACATGGGGAAACCAATGCGGGGACCGAACACCCGACCTCCAGGCTAGCTAGCGTCCCCTGTTACAAATGGCGCTAAAACGCATTATGGTACATGATTCGTGTACCAATGGTAAAATGTTTATTTTGTCTTAAATATTGGATACCAGGGCTCTATAATGTCCCGGTAAGATCACAACATCAAACTTAATCTAAATTGACACATAATTCGTGTTTTCAATGTCGAAGATTTTGGATGATATTGAGTTAGAGACTTGGCCACTTTATCGTAATGACAGGTGTCCGGTTACTACTATTTACTGAACTATTATATTTACAAATGAGACCAACACTATGGGTGTCAAACAGTTAATCATTTTCACCACCTTGTTCATTTATATTACACGACTTTGTATCTGGTTTGTTCTGTTCCATTGTTCCAGACAGACAGAGGTAGGTTATTGTTTTGCTCTGTTTTTCATAATCTGTAATCCGTGAGTAGGAGTCAAGGATGTCCCGTTGGCTAAGGAATGTGGTGTTGGCTACCACAACACGTCGGGGTATTTCATCGAGGGTCTCCTTGTCGTTTGTATACCCCGATGATAAGAGGAATGGATAACGCGTGTGCAATGCTTCACTAGGTCCGCCATGGTATTCCAGTATCCTATCACTGCAAAAGACCCGTAGCGCAAATGAATTAAAATTGATGTTAGTCGCGGTATTATTATAGTGTTGTGCCATGAGGGATATGTTGCCATGACACCCATGCTTTGGTCTACTCTTTCTTGTGACCAACTTCAACCGTTTTTCTTGAACCTCTGGCGAGGGACAATCATACCGGGAAGGCATTCATAAACCTTCTCGGGGGACCTCCATGGAAGCCATCCAATTAGCATGTTTTGAATAATCGAATTCACTTTTTATAAATATTTTTTTAAAAATTTATTTATAAAACATTTAGTTAGAATGAAGTACCTTATCCTAGCAACCCTGGTGATACTTCTTTTGGTTTCGCCTGGTGATTGTGGGTGGATTAGAGATATCAGAAGAGCTGGTGAAAGCTTTGCAAGAACTCCAGTAGGTCGATTCCTCGGTTTTTATCGAGACCGACTAAATGGTAGAAATATTCCTATAGATGATATAACCGACGATGAGTAAGTATTAATTAAGTAATCGCTTTTCTCATTTAATGACGGTAATTTGGGTGGGGTGATCGAATCCCCGCTTGTATGCAGGGGCGTAGCCGTGAAAAATATATTGCGGGGGTCCGCAAATGAAATTATATAAGATGTTGACAATCTGTTTGGTGTGAGGCAACGAGGCTGCGCAGCAGCCAATGTAGCGCAATAGGGAGGGTTACCCTCCAACAGTGGGGAGGGGGGTACCCCCATAAATGCTGGAAACGCCTTTTCCTACACTGCATATTTTAGAGGGTGTTAAACTAAAACATCACACCTATACAATGTTTATCATGTTTGCAGACAGCTGCACCGGTCTTCCCCGAGAGGCAATAAAGTGTGGCTTACCGTGTATGGACCATAGAAATAGTTCTATGGTATGGACTCCCATCCCCGCCCCCACCTAAGAAAATTTTGGAATATTTGATGGCTGCAAACACCTTTTCCTGCTTGTTTGAAAATTTAACTGCCATAAACGCGTTTTCCTGCTATTCCAGTCTGCGAGGGGGGTTGGGATGGCCTAGTGGTCTGGATTGCCACGCTTCGACCTCTAGCTGGCCGGTCATCTCTGGCTTGCGGCTGTGGTTTCGAGCTCTGGTGTGAGCGTATGTGGCATGGATATAGGGGCGCCTTCTCAACCTCGTGGGTTTCTTCCGTGCACTCCGGTTTCCTCCCACTGCTAAAGACCCGTACGCGCAAGCGAATTATTGAAATAAAATTAAACCATATGTTAGTCCCGAAATGACCTAGTTTGTGTGGAGTGGACTTTAAACCCAATTTCTCTCTCTCTCTCCCTTCCCATCTTTCCTCTTCAATCGGAGGCTAGTAGCCTATAAGTCAAGTGAAATTTAATCAAAATATTGAGTCCAAAAGGTCTAAGGTCAGTAACGCGTAAAATACCTACAAATGCACAACTTAATTTTAATTATAAAAATGATATTTTAGACGTTTAATAAACGCATTGTTAATTGGTAGCCAGATAACTATGATCACAGAAAACGATTAGGAGATTAAGAGAGTTAAGTTTTACCTGAGAAGCAACAAATGTTGGATAATGGATAAGCAATGGCGGAGAGAATAATCCCAATCTTAAGGCTTACGATGTTCTCGATAAGACATTTGACTCAGTATACTAATTGTTGTTCTATTTTGTCCGGAATAATATGTTAGTTTTATAACACATGACAATTATATGGAATTCAAATTCCCTTAGGAGTTTAGTTCTGGTGACTTTTCGATGAAATAAACTCCTAAGTAACTTATATTTGTAATTTGTATTATAGAGATACATTATGTAAGAGTTAGATAAAGAGTTACCGTTCTTGCTATAATAGTTCGAAAATAGATAATGTAAAATGAATATTGAAAATTTCATTCAAATTATTCTGTTACCAACGAATAGTTTAGCCTTTGGAGGTTTGATAAGATGTGTGCATTAATTGTAACCACGGTACTGGTTGTGCGCAGCTAAGACTCGCTCCTCCATTCTTAAATTAAATCAAAATATGGCCGAACCGTTCTTATCTGTGCTTTATACCCGAGATATCCGAATGCACCCGGAGTTGATTATTGTCTTGCCATATTAATAAATGTCTAACTAATAATCCATATAACATTTCATGCCTAAAGAAACACCTGCAATAATTTATAATTAATTTGTTAATATGCCAAATAAGTATTACCCGGCATCTCCACCAATTACTTTATACCTCACTTTCTGGATACATTAAACTAATCTAAATCTAAATGAGAGAACAACATTAGTTAAATGGTGTAATGTAATGTTTGAAGATTCGAATGTGATCTGTACTTATATACACACAATTGTTTATTTGGTTGGTAGCCTATAAACAATTGGAGTTTTAATCCAAGTTTAATTATTCCTATATCATTCGAGTCTCCGAACAATACATAATTATCCTACATTTGTTGCTTCTCAGGTAAAACTTAAATCTCTTAATCTCCTTAAGGTTTTCTGTGATCATAGTTATCTGGCTACCAATTAACAATGCGTTTATTAAACGTCTAAAATATTACTTTTATAATTAAAATTAAGTTGTGGATTTGTAGGTATTTTTCACTCTACTAGAGTATTTTAGCCCAAGGTCATTGTGGAAAGGCAAGTCTTAAGTTTTGTAACCTGTGCATATACAGTGTACTTGGGAGCGTCCACTACCCCCACCCCAACCCCAGTCTTAACCCTCCCAAATTTAATTAGAGATATATTCAATGTCCAACCACAATTTCCTTGCAGAGTTAACACAAAGAAATAGACTGCATATCGGTTCATTCCCATATCACCGACTCGCCTAGTTTTTGGGGAAAAATCTTGGTCGGTGTTAAGGGGTTGAATGGTCAAGGACAATATAAAAAAAAATTAAAACAACCTTTAACACATAAGATAACACATAATTTTTACACGCATAAAGTGTCCAAAATAGTCGATAAATTCAAAAAAAAAAATCAATCTTCCTTGTTCATATCTATGTTTCGAATCTTCAATCGTCCTGTTGATATCGGTGTTTGTCTTCGTTTTAGGTGGTTGTTGTTGGCCATTGGATTTCAATCGTTTCTTGCTCTTGTTGCAAAAATGCCATTACTTCAAAAATATTAGGATGAGCTCTTGCAATTAATTTCTTTATGCGTCCGTTCCATCCTTTGAAAGAGATGGGTTCATTGTATCCGTGTAAATTATATCCCCAGTGAGATATATCATACCTTTTCTTTGGGTCCACCGGTTTTCTCCCATTACTATAGACCCGCTCTCTCTCTCCCTCTCGCCTTCTCCCTCTCTCTCTCCCTCTCTCTGGTATTATAGGTTCAATTCGGACAGATTTTAATATTTTTTCCCATATCACACACTGGCGTATGACCGTCTTGATTAGAAGTAGAACCGTGGGAAATGCAATGAAATGGGGTTTAACGCCCTACTAGTACAGTAGGATTTTAAGCCCCATGTTTTTTCCTTGTACAACCGTTAACCTCAAATTCTTTACTTATATGTACAACATAGTTTCCCCCACGTGATAGGCTATTTAATTAATTAGTCAAATGTTCTTTATTTTCAGATGAAGTCACGGAGAATGGAACCTGATTTTATAAACATAAATAATCAGTTCGATCAATGAATAAAACGATATAATTCCATTACTCCCTTTCAAATATATTTAGCTATTTTAATTCCATATCTCCCTTTCAAATATATTTAGCTATAGTAATTCCATTACTCCCTTTATAATATATTTAGCTGTAGTAATTCCATTACTCCCTTTATAATATATTTAGCTATATTAATTCCATTACTCCCTTTATAATATATTTAGCTATAGTAATTCCATTACTCCCTTTATAATATATTTGGCTATAAGTAATGGCATGTAATAAAATGACAATGTGATTAAATCACAGATCCCATTGTGTTTCGTTTTTAGAGTTCAAAATATCATTTTATTTGTTTTTACTACACTAGGATCTGGAAGAATTGTTATCATTGACATATTAAGAATGATGTGAGATATTAGCCAATGAAACGGTCAATGGGCGATCACATTAGTGAAATTTATTGAAAATGTTATCTTTAGTCCATGAACATTGGCAATATAAGACATTTGATGAGCCAATATTTTTTTTTTAAAAAAAACTTGTACAAAATACGTCAGCTCGAAATGTTCCCAGATCATCAAATTACTTTTGTTCTGAAATCACTGAAAGGCTCTAATAAATGAAAGAGGAAACCCACGAGGTTGAGAAGGCGCTCCTATCTCCATGCCACATACGCTCACACCAGCGGTGACCGGCCAGCTAGAGGTCGAAGCGTGGCAGCCCAGACCACTATGGGAAGTGAGTTTAACGTTCATTTGAATATATAAGGTCATCTCGGAACTAACATATGGTTCAATTTTATTTCAAACGGGGGAAACCTTGAGGTCGAAACCATGAGGTGTACTTTTTGTCACATACAAGCATGGGCGTCACGTATGGGGGGGGGGGTCAGACCCCCACCCCACCCCTTATTGTTTTCCGGGGGGGGGGGCATACAAGGTCAGCTCCGCTTCTTCGCCTCTCGAAGAAAACTGGCCGCTGTCCGTAAACATGCTTCGGGCATTTTTAGTTTTGCTCCCCTAACTGTCATCGAGTCCTAATAAAACACTACGCACATATCCTATTTGTTTTTGTCCTTTTGAAATATCGCTTGATTCGTTCGTCTATTATAGACAGATGTATATAAATACTAGATCATGTGTTTATATTCCCAAATTAATAAAATGTTGAAAATTAGTCTAAGGGTGATTAATTAAACTTACCAAGAACAGTTTCTTTGGCATTTACAGTAAATTAAACTTCATCGTTTAAAAATGTTAACGGTGTGGGCTCAGTTTTCGTGATTATATACTTATCAGATAAATCGATAGATAATAAAGTATAGCGATATTTTTTTTAATTTGAAATACTTGGTAATAAACATAAATGTAAATGCATTATATACTTTCATCAAATAATTTACGTTTAATTTTTTTTTTTCATTATCAAAACTACAAATACGTATTGGCAATAAACGTAAATATAAACGCATTATGTACTTTTATCTTATATACTATTCAAAAAAAGCAGGGGATATTTGATTTTTAAGTGTTATTAAAGTCACCTAATGAAACTGACGAAGAAACAAATGACAAAATGAAATGAAGTTCACATTCATCGATTTATTCCAAATGATCGTTAGACTAAGTAAGGCACAGACTGACCATTATAAGGGTAAAATGATACCCGGGGTCAAACAGCAAAGTTACCACAGCATTACAACAAAGTCAGTAACGGGTAAATCCTCCTTGATCCGACGTGGAATACTCCTAATGAGACGTCTAAGGTCATTTTGGTCCAGATTGTCCCATTCCTGTTGCAACGCAGCAACAAGTTCTTGGACATTGGCAGGACGTTGTTGACGTTGGTGTTGACGTGTCCAAGCATGTCCCAGACATGTTCGACTGGCCAAGGTAATGTGGTGATGTTCTGTTGTTGGACGTAACCTGTAACGATCCTGGCCCTGTGACATCTTGCGTTGTCATCCTGGAAGATGAAACGGCGGCCATGGACTGCCAAAATGTTGTCCCGGTAGTACTGACCTGTAACACGCCCTGCAACAACATGTAAAGCCGTTCTTCCAGCAACAGGGATGCCTCCCCACACCATAACAGAACCACCCCAAAATCGATCATGTCTGATGACGTTAACGTCTTGGAAGCGCTCGTTTCGACGACGCCACACCCTCCTACGTCTGTACAAAAAATCAACAGTGAACCTTGACTCATCTGAAATCATCACATTGCTCCAGCATCGATTATCCCAGTGTTGACGATCCCCACACCAACGACATCTTGCCTGAATGTAATGATCTCTCAAACAAGGGATCACGCGAGGACGTCGGGCGCGAAGGTGACCCCTATGCAGTCGATTCCAAATTGTCTGGCCACTCACTCTCACACCAGTGTCTGTTTGAAGACGAGCGCTGATCTGCTTTGCTGTGATGACACGATTTCTCTAGGGCAAGGTACGGATAAATCGATCCTGGGCTTGAGTTGTCGCCCTTGGTCGACCTGAGCGTGGTCTGTCCTGTACAGATTGTGTATCACGGTATCTGGACCATAGCCTGCTTATGACAGACTGAGAAACATTCATCGTCCGCGCCACAACCACCTGTGTTGTGCCGATCTGTAGCATGCCAAGGGCACGTAACCTTTCATTTTGGGTAAGCCGACGCATATCAACATTTGTTTTCTGGTCACTAAAACAATTAAACTGATGTTTCCACCCTGAAATTCAATGCCACAATGACTGTAACATTCAAAGTCAGAGTCGTGCAAATCTTGGGTTGGACCCCCGTGATGATCCCAAGCATCACCTGCATTCCATGCGGTAGCTATTGGTGCGTTTGGGCGTCACATGTAACTGGAAATGTTTCTTCTGTTAGGTTCTATAGTGACCTTTTTCGTAGTCATTTGCATATTTTAGTATTATGCCCCCAAAATCAAATATCCCCTACTTTTTTTGAATAGTATAATTCACGTTTAGAAAACTACAAATACTTATTGGTTATTAAACCTGAGTTATTTGATTAAAGTATATAATGCGTTGTACCCACGTTAATTTGGTTTAAAGTACCATGTTACACTTTTCAGTTTCTGGAGGGCCTATTTAAAAAGGCGTGGGCCTAATTAATTTCGGGTCAGGGCCTATGTTGATTCCCGTTGGGCCTACCCCCCCCCCCCTTGTCTATGCGTTTTTAATCGTATCAGACAAGTCTAAAAAATTTTTTTTACAAAATCCTTGGGCCTGAGGCTGCAGCCTCATCAGCCTCACTGATAATCCGCTTCTGATTGTGTAAATAAAGCGAGTTTATTTCGTCATTTTTGGTGAAAATCGTTATTTTTGGACAATAATGGAGATTATTTACTACTTAACGAGTTAAGTTCCACCCATTTTGTTGGGGTTTTTTTATCTTAATACTACAGATCTTTGCCTTTCCAGTCAGCATTCCAATAAAAAAATTATACCTATTTCAGTTTGTACATCAAACCACCCTAGATGTAAACCAGTTCAAAGATGGTGGGAATATTAGTAAGGCAGAAGATATACATGTGAAATGAAATGAAATGGGGTTTAGCGCCCTACTCTTATGCACCTAACTTGGGCTAATGGAAGATGGGCATACGCCATCAAGTGTGCTATGAGGGACATTTTGCCCGGGCAGCGGCATTACGGCCTACTCTTATATCGAATTCCAACTGCCAAGCGATCTTTTACGTCAATGTGTACACGGGACCTCGGTTTTTCGTCCCATCCGAACGACTAGGCAGCTATCCTTGTCAGTCCCTCTGTTCTGCATCACTGATAAGGGAAAACCACGCTGGAAAATTGAGATGAAATTTCTCGGCCAATGTAGGGATCGAACACCCGACCTCCAGGCTAGCGAGCTAACCCCTTACCCACTTAGCCACGTGATCCCTCAGATCTACATATAGATAGAACTCACTGGTCATTGAATACCACTCAAGTTATTCAATGGTTCGTTCAAGAGAGTGTATCCCTGTGCAAGGGAGTTTATCCCGGGATTCACTCGAGAAAACTCGATCAACTAGGCCTCAATTGCCGATATCTACGGTTATTTTGTGATTTTCATCTCGCAACTGATTCGTTGTTTTAACCAGTTTAAATTCACCCTTTCAAGTAACGTTATTTGAGCAACTGTATTAAGTATCAATAATGGGAACACATCAATAACAGCACATTTGTACACTTATGGATGTTTAATCTGTAATCAACGGTACAAAGTCAGTGGGGTCAACATCAAAGGTACGACGCAGATGTCAGTAGCGGGTGTGTCCACCACGGGCTCTTACGCATGCTGTGCAGCGACGTCTCGTGGAATTAATCATTTGTGTCGTACGTTTGTTATTGATGTGTTCCCATTTGAATATTGTTCACAATACGAAGCAAAATGAATAAGATATGTTTACAGGATCATTTTGTTAAACGAAAAAAAAAGTGATGCGTTTTCTATGTCGCTCAGTATATTTCATCAATTAATGTTTTGGCCAATTGTACTAAATATGCACTAAAAAATATTATTGACAGGTTGACACATAAAAAGAGGTATATATGTGATTGGAAATTGATGACCTATTGCATCATTTAGTGGAACCATCATGTCAATAGTTGCACGGGTTCAATTCATCAATTCATGCCGATCAATCATCAAATTTTGCAGAGAGAGAAAGAAAGAGAGAGAGAGAGAAATGGGCTTTAACGTCCACTCGACACAAACCAGGTCATTTTGGGACTAACATATGGTTTCCATTTTATTTCAATACTTCGCTAGCGCGAAGGAGTCTTTAGCAGTGGAGGGGAAACAGGAGTGCCCGGAGGAAACCAACGAGGTTGAGAAGGCGCCTCTATCTCCATGCCACATACGCTCATCGAAACCACAGCCGCAAGCCAGAGGTGACCGGCCAGCTAGAGGTCGAAGCACGGCACTCTACACCACTAGGACATCCCAACCCCCCATTTTTCAGACAACATACAAACTAACTTTGAGTTGTTTATAAAAAGAAGTAAGTAAAAATTTAAGGAATGTAACGGGTTTGATAATTTTTATTCATTCCAAATATTCTCAATCGAATTAGGAAAATATCCAATTATTGGACAAGTTCATCTGCTGAAATAAACAAACATTAGTTTATATTAAATTATTTTTTTGTGTACAACAGTATTTATATTTTCATTGATTCAGAATTCATAGACTGACTGATTTGTAAATTTTACATAAATTTTGTTTCGTTATTTTCATTAACGTATATGGAGAAAGCGTAGGTCGGCGAAAGTCCTCCACATTGATGTCATATTATGTGGATTGTTAGTAAGGTTAGGGCCGGCAGATTTCGTCCGAAACTCCTGAGATGTAAACCGTGTTAGCGCTAACCCTAACTGTAACCCAGGACCAAGCCTAACCCTAATGCTCAATCCACATGGGACGTCATAGTTGTAGTGACCGTCTTCGATCTGGCATTCCCCACACTATGGACCGGTGATCAGGTAAGAGTTTTTTTCTATCCGCTGGAGCCAGGTGTTATGACGTCATATGTGGATTGTGGGTTAGGATTAGGGTTAGGGTTGGCCCAGGGTTAGGGTTAGCCCTGTCGACATCTCGAGACTGACGAAACCTGCAGGCCACAGCCCTTGCCCTAACCCTTATCCTAACCCACAATCCACAAATGACGTCATAATACATGGCTCCAGTGGATGGAAAAAAACGCTTACCCTATGGACCAGAAATTTAGCATGACGTCATCATCGTCATCTTGAAATTGTTGCTTCATATCAAAAGCAATCGATGCACAATTGACCCAAGAACTAGGTAAGCGGTTTTTTTCCATCCACTGGAGCCAGGTGTTATGACGTGATATGTGGATTGTGGGTTAGGATAAGGGTTAGACTTGGCCCAGGGTTAGGGTTAGGGCAAGCCCTGTCTACATCTCGAGACTGTGACGAAATCTGCAGGCCACAGCCCTTATCCTAACCCTTATCCTAACCTACAATCCACATATGACGTCATAACACCTGGCTCCAGTGGATGGGAAAAAAAAGCGTACCCAAGAACAAGCATACCAACTGACGTCAAGAACAAGGAGATGGGTAGTGGTCAGGCCCGGGGGTGGGGCACAGAGAGAGAGAGAAAGAAATAGGATTTAACGTCCACTCGACACAAACAATATCATTTCGAGACTAATATGGTTCGATTTTATTTCAATAATTCGCTTGTGCATAAGGGTCTTTAGCAGTGGAAGAAAATCTGAGGACCCGTGGATAACCCACGATGTTGGACAGGCGACCCTACTGATATGGTGACCACCTCTCCTTGATCATATTGCGGGACATCATTATCTTTTTAAAAAGGACTGAGGCAGTATGCATAACAATGTTGATATATAGTTACTTCACTTTTAGACATACCGACAATAGAAAATCAAACTATGAAATATTCACGTAAGCTTGGTTTGTATTCGTATGTCATATGATAGGCCTATATAATTACCACAATTTTTGGGGGATAATAATACATAGCAACATTATATATTCAAGTCATATAATATTCATATCGTATGCCAGCATCATCTTGCGTTTCAAAAAAGCAAACACAATTTCTTTTGTAGCTGTAAATAAATAAATTATTAATTTGCACGACATAACCGTTTGAAAGGGTGCATGTAAATATCATGACGTTGAATAAAAGTTACAATCAAATGGCTGCCGAATTATCATCCAGATACATTAATTGTTTATCGGTAAAATTAAATCATGCCGAACGTAATTGAATCGTATTGAGATTTTATCGCTGATGTTTAATCATGCTGAATGCTGTGAAACTTATTGAGATTTTACAATAACTGAGTATTAAGGATGTTATGCTGGTTAAAGATGCATTAATTAAGAGCTAAATGAGCCTATTGCAGATCTTTCTTTTGACCTCAATGTTATATAAATAATTTATGCAACATTTATTTACATACCAGGCCCATAATCAACTCTCTAGAACTTGGGATGGGTTTGATTTTCAACAGATTTACGATTTAATTTAAAAATAACAACCAACACTACACTGTTCTGTAAACGACTCCTCTCAGAATGAAGTAATTTTACTGACATTTTCAACATATTCTCTTTTCATTATCCATTTTTAAAACTATTATTGTCAGAACAGAACTGTCGGCTCTTTATCTAAACTTTACGTAATGCATCTAATAACTTTCCCTGATTGATCACGATATCATGCCATATTAATAATACAAGATACCTTTACACCATCATCTATTATGCATCAATAGGTTATTTGAATTTCAATAATTCAGAGACAAGAAAGCGAATGCAATTGATACTCAATTAGATTAAGTGTATAAATATACAGAGTAAAATAGAGAAACGGGCAATTCGATACATCCGTCATCGTCCAGTTGTCGGTTGTGCTGGTGGTTGTAGTTGTAAGGCAAGACAGGGGGTGGTGTGTCAATGTTATATAAATTATATTCGTTGATTCTGTCTTTAACAGACTGGGCTCACGAAGAGGTGCATACGCCATATTGTGTCCTGTGAAGGAAATTGTGCCCGGGGCCGGTGCTACGGCCTACTCTTATATTGAATTCCAACAGCCAAGTATTTTTTGTACGTCTCATCCGAATGAGTATACAACAGTGGCAAGGGGGAACCGCACCGGTGGATTTCGGTGGATTTTCAGTATGATGTACAGGGAAAGGTCATCTACAATTGCAAGTTGGTACCAAAAGACCTTCTAAAGGAATTTGTGGTGGGTCTTTCAGTATTTTCACTAAACTAATACTCAAATAGACTATCGCAAGGCTAGCTTCACGCATATTACTGTAATAGAAATCGTCCATGTGAGGAATTGCCGGACATTTTGACTGATATTCGGGACGCCGGGCATGGAAACATTTTGCGGGACTGTCCCGCGGGACGGGGGGTCACCCTACCCTTGTCACGTACAACCGGGGAATCGAAACCACGCCAGTTGACTAAATGACAGAACTTATGATAAAGCGCTCACGTGCTAACCATTCGGCCATTTAATCCACCTACTCCCCTCCTCAGTTTTAGAAACAAAGGTTTTATTATGCACCTACCTGGATCTATTTCAATATGTCGTTTTTTGCCCCCGTAATAAGCCTCGCCTATTCTTGACAGGACTCTTCCGGTAGGACTATTCGCAAAATCATCGGCTCCTCTAGATATAGCACGTCCTGCTCTTCTCCAGAAACCGCAGTCTCCTTGTGGAACCAACAATATGGCGACAAGAACAGCTAAAATAATACACTTCATTCTGGAGAAAAAAAAATTAGAGAGAGTGAAATGGGGTTTAACATCCACTCGACACAAACTAGCTCATTTAATTAGTACTAGCATAATATGTTTAGCATTAGACCCCATTTCATCGAGAGGGAGAGACCGACAGAGAGGGAGTGGACCTAACATATATGGTCCAATTTTATTTCAATAATTCGATTGTGGTTTGGTTTTATTTAGTAGTGGAAAGAGACCGAATGACTAGTAGAAACCGACTAAGTTGGACAGGCGACCCTTCTCCTTGTCTCCCAATAACCAATCCCCCCACCCCATTCTGATTCTGGAAAAGGTTACAATTCGTTCAATTATATTGAAAATACTACATTTAATTATGACATCTGCGAGCAAGCGACTCATTAAAGCCCCGATACCACTCTTCTTGTAACTGAATAATATGTCCCAATCTTCATTCTGGTCAACAAATTGTATTATTTTACAATATTCCAATTAATTGATGATATAAATTTCATTTTAACACACCTAATTTAAAAATTGGAAAAATTTAACTTATTGATTTAACGTAAACCTTTTCCAATGTGACTTGGACTTTAAAATATTTTCGAACCCTCTGGAAAAGTAAAATAGGATGTAATGGATAATTTACACAACAGGTAGGACACTTAAACATCTAGTACTTAGAATAAGGCTATTATTTATTTTCTGGAGCTACCAAGCCAGTAAGGGTGTTATTGTCCCTTTAATATAACAAATCGAATATGACGTCATCGCCGTCATGTTGAAATTGTGCAGGTGAATAACAAGACGAATAGTTCTACAATATATTAAAAAGACAGTTTATCCTACAAAATATAAAAATTAAATGAAGTGAGATCGTGTTTAAAGTCTTACTCTTCTGCACCGACTGGGCTAATGAAGAAGGCAGGGCTACAAATATATTTTAATCAACATATTTTATCCTACAAAATATAGAAATTAATCGGGTTTAAAGTCTCGATCATTCTGATGCACCGACCGGGCTAATGCAGAAGGCGGGGCTAACGCTGTCTGTCGCCAAAGTCGCAAACTGCGATAAATGGAAATATGAAAGAGGCGATAAAAAAATTGATTCGGGCGAAAATTTTGGCAACAATATGTTGATGTACTGGGGATTCTGTTTGAGAACTGGTGGGAAAAGTCTTAAAATTCTTATCCTATGTATTTTAGACTGACCATTACATTGAGTGTCAATCACAATCACGTGGCGATATACTATAAATTAATCAACTCGATGATCAACAAGAAATGTGATATGAGTGACATTTTGCGCGGACCTACGGCCTACTGTTACATCGAATTCAAAGTGCCAAGAGCCTCGGATTTTTTATTACATCCGAACGACTAGACAACTGCCCTTGTCCTACACCACGGACAAGAAGGGAACCATAATAAAAATCACGATGGACTTTCTCGACCAACACCGGGAGCAAACTTGCGACCCCCAGACTAGCTTGTCACCGTCTTAGTCAATAAGCCACCGTGGCTCCTCTACAAAATAATTCCTAAAAAATTAACGTCTGAACAAGAAAAATTATTAATGTTACAAAATAATTCCTAAAAATTAAAGTCTGAATTAAAAAAAAAAATATTAATGTTACCTGTGCACTGTATGTAATATACCAATATACTGATAATGGTCGCATAATTTGTATCTAGTTAAATAGTAAACAAGGTGTCATCCATATTAATTATTCTACCAAGTTTAAATGATATTTGATGTCCGTCTCTATTATATAGTAAATAGATCACACTGGATGTGTTACACTGGGTGTGTTTCACCGGATGTGTTACACTGAATGTGTTTCACTAATAGTAATAGGCAACTATCAAGGTTGATTCGGGTCGTCTGTTATAGACTACCACCTAGTTGTAAACAATATATCACACTTTGTCAACATATGGTATCCCCTTGTCAATGATGCAGAACAAAGGACAGCTGTCTAGTCGTTGGGACGAAAAACCGAGGTCCCGTGTACACATTGGTGTACACGTAAAAGATCCCTTGACAGTTGGAATTCGATGTAAGAGTTGGTCGTACCGGCGCTACCAGGGCAAAAATTTACCTCATAACAAATTGCATGACGTATGCCTGTCTTCATTAGCCCAGGTTAGGAGCATAACAGTAGGACGTTAAACCCCATATCATTTCATTTCATTTCTGTCAACATAGCTCTAGACCACATCTATAGTCCGGTCAATATATGGAAAATACCCCATCTAACTATCCCCAGGTTTTAAGGGACAAGGAACTCAAAGAGAACTTTAGATATCATTGGACAGTTGAATCATTATAAAATTGACTCCATGGCCTTCAACTGTCCACTATCAAATAATAAGTACCGGAGCGTTCAGTTTTGAGTGTCATCCTCCTCCTCGGTATCGACCTCTTGACTAACGTGCCTCATGTTTTTTCAATATATTAACCTTCAATAACCACATGCTTTGAATGCATGAATGAATGAATAAATGAATGAATGAATGAGTGAAATGTTGTTTATTGGCACGTCAGTTAAAACTGAGCTACATTGCGCCAGACATCAAATAGATACTATTTCCTTTCAATCTTTATAGTTCAAAATTTCGTTTTACACTAAGATCTAGAATATTTGTTATATAATGGGCGTTCTTATTGATGTGAGCACTCAGCCAATGAAACGGTCTGTTACGACGAGCTTTAGGCGTGTTTTGAGCGGAACTGTAGGTAATCCACTAGTAACTTCAATGCTGATTGGTTAATAAAAATGTTTGATGTCAAAATCCCCTCGTATGACCTCTGACGTGACCAATCGCCACAGCCGGTCAGATCTTCGTGTAATGTAGGCCGTCGAAAGTATAAAAAAAACGAAACGAAAAATAGATCTGTATTTTAATCAGATTACGCCAAACTTATGTTGATATTTACGAGACACATTAGTCCTAAATGGAATCACAAAATATTAATACACATAAATATTAATACACATAAATATTAATACACATAAATAAAAACAAGTATCACAGTTAACACTAAATAATAATTATTATTTTATGTATATCAATAAAAAAATTAAATAAACTATGGGGAATCGAAACCACGCCAGGTGACCCTATGACAGACCTTATTATACAACACGTATGCGCTAACCAATTGGGGGTTGGGATGGCCTAGTGGTCTAGAGTGCCGCGCTTCGACCTCTAGCTGGCCGATCACCTCTGGCTTGCGGCTGTGGTTTCGAGCCCTGGTGTGAGCGTATGTGGCATGGAGATAGGGGAACTACCTAGTGGGTTTCCTCCGGGCACTCCGGTTTCCTCCCACTGCTAAAGACCCCTACGCGCAAGCAAATTATTAAAATAAAATGAAACCATATGTTAGTCCCAAAATGACCTAGTTTGTGTCGAGTGGACTTTAAACCCCATATCTCTCTCCCGCTAACCAATTTGAACTAATTTAGAATTGAAAAAAAAAACAAACCCAAATCTTAAGTCCATGTAGCAAATGCATATATTATTCTAATATCAGATGACCAATATCAAATTATTTGCTTCATTGCTTTGAAATAACATAAAAGAACGTTATTAATATAAATATATTTCATGGCTTGCTTTTTATTACAAAAAAAAAATAAAAAATAAAAAAATGCTTTTTTCGATCTTTTACATACATACTATAAAGATTTACCTTTTTTTATAAAACATTCCCATATTCGCTAAACTGGAGGTCCCGTGTTCGATTCCTGCATTGGCTGAGTTCTTGGGTATTATCAGGCGTACCCATCAGGGCGACAGACGATATCTGTTCGGTGGTATTAAATTAAGCAATATGTTTGGTGGTATCAAATTATACGATATCTGTTTGGTGATAGTAAATTATACGATATATGTTTGATGGTATTGAATTATACGATATGTTTGGTGTTTTTAAATTATACGATATCTGTTTGTTATTAAATTATACGATATCTGTTTGTTGTTATTAAATTATACGATAGACAATATCTCTTCTGTGGAATTAAATTATACGATATCTGTTTGGTGGCATTATATTATACGATATCTGTTTGGTGGTATTAAATTATACGATATCTGTTTGGTGGTAATAAATATCTGTTCGGCGGTGTTAAATTATACGATATATTCTTGGTGGTTAGATTAAACAACATCTGATAGGTATTAAATCATACAAATAAACTTCGGTTATTTTGAATTTAACATACTGATTGCTCTTCCGTGGTCTCGGAAAATACAACCATGGAAAATCTTATCCCCGAACAGCGGACATCGGCCTACGCATCTTCGAATTCTCACTGTGAAAACCCCCTGCCTCTCCCGGAGTCGAACAAACCTTTTTATTTCTTTCGATCGATCATCAAATTTTTCTGGCAGTAGGCAAATGATGAAACACGTAAAATGTTAGTGGTATAAAGGGAACAAAATGAAAATGTTCCATGCAGCAAAATGAAGTGCCCGAAATCCGGGACCTTTAAAAAGACAATTCTGAATTTCGTTCAGAGGGTCTAGTTCTCTGACTGAAACTGCTATTCCAGGAAATTCGATTTCAATCTCGCGTCTTTGACTGAAGCATTTACCATCATCTGATTCGTTGTTTTGGCGGGTGTGGAATTGGATTATGATCTGGAAACAATTCGCTTTATCTAAATCCTTTATTCCACCCTTTCAAGTAAAGTTATTCGAGCAACACACGGGTGTAAATCCATCACATCACACTGGTTAGTATGAGAGAGAAAGAGAGAGAGAGAAATGGGGTTTAACGTCCACTCAACACAAACTAGGTCATTTCGGGACTAACATATGGTTTTAATTTTATTTCAATAATTCGCTTGAGCCTAGGGGTCTTTTAGCAGTGGGAGGAAACCTTAGTGCCCGGAGGAAACCCATGAGGTTGAAAAGGCGCCCCTATCTCCATGCCACATACGCTCACACCAGGGCTCACACTGGTTAGTGCAGATAAACAATTGTTTACTCCATAGATCTTGTATTATAAGGTCCATGGTTAAAGCCCATTTCATTGTTTACTCTGATCACACATACAAAAAAAAAACAAAAAAAACAACCATTATAATTATATAGAGTCTAATATCACCTTTATATCAGTAATAATATATAGAAACATTTAAAAACAAATATAACCACAATTAATTAATTAATAAATGAAATTCGTATAATTATCACAGATTTATTATCACTAGAAATTGAAATATCATTATTCCTACAAATCCTAGAAATAGCACGTATAAGAGTTCATCACATTTCATAATAGAAAGAGTAACAGGTTCAAAGGGTAAATTTTATACCAGCAGGAGAAAATGAAAATGAAATGAAATGGGGTTTAACGTCCTACTCTTTGCACCTAACCTGGGCTAATAGAAGACAGGCATACGCCATACAGTGTGCTATGAGGGAAATATTGCCCAGGCAGCGGCGCTACAGCCTACTATTATATCCAATTCCAACTGCCAAGGGATCTTTTACGTTCACTCCAATGTGTACACAGGACCATTGTTTTTTTTTATCCAATCCAAACAACTAAGCAGCTGTCCATGTCAGGCCCTCCTTCTGCATCACTGACAAGGGGAAATCAAACCATAATTATGTGTAATACAATCAACACATCGAATCAAATTGAGCAGACAGTCCTCTTACATGCAAGTAATAAATATATATTTTTAAAACAATATTTATTCACAGAAAATGTATTGGGGAACTGCAGACCCCCTCACAGAACTATTACCCCAACTATAAGTATTAGAGTAAATGACATGTTTTACCAGAAGGAATTGCATGTTCAAAGGGTTAATCAGATTTTAATCCAGAAGGAATTGCATGTTGGTAGGGTTAATGACATTTTATTCCAGAAGGCATTGCATATTGTACTAATGTAGGGGTTAATAACATTCCATAACAGAAGGCTATGAGTATGAATGTATCAAACATTAAATTAAGTTTAATATAATCAATACATAACATTGAATTGAGCAATAAATACATAAATAAGTAATAAATACACATCACGGAAGTAATGAGTCATAACAATATAAGTACAAAAACATACCATCAAATTGAGCAGACAGAAGTAATAATAAGCCAACGAGACATAATACAATTTCAAAAAAGTTAATAGGCCAACAATATGAATATACAATATTGAATTGAGCAGATACTTGTAAGAGAATATAAGAAATAAAACAATTATATTATACTATTAGTACCGGTAAATTGTAAAAAAAGGGGTTACAATGAAAGATATGCCCCCATTTTGTACGATCACAGGCCATAATCTAAGAAGTTACGGTCCAGTATGCACAAATATCCACTTTCAGTTTCATCAAGATCGGACAAATATTGTGACCTACAGAGTGTCCACAAACAATTGTGGATGGACGTCTTGGGTACACAGAGGTGACAACAATATGCTTCCATATGAAAACATTACAGTAAATTGAGCACATAATTAATCATAATACTGAGCAGAAATAGGATTTTGATCAAAGGGCAATAACCCCCATAAATTATCATCATTATAATAGTTATAAGGACCATGATACATATCATAGATTATGTAACATTAGTAATACATGTATAACTCACAAAAATCATCACAATCGCACGCATTAGAAGTTTAACTCAAGCATATATTGATATGTGTTTAAATATTGACATTAGTCAAGCAAACAAAATTCAGAAACAAAACATAATCAACAATAATGATAGAACAGGATTAAATGTTAAACAGAACAGAATTAAATGAATATTAGAACAGAATTAAATGAATAATAGAACAGAATTAAGTGAAAAATAGAACAGAATTAAGTGAATAATAGAACAGAATTAAATGAATAATAGAACAGGATTAAATAAATAATAGAACAGAATTAAATGAATAATAACAGAATTAAATGAATAATAGAACAGGATTAAATGAATAATAGAACAGAATTAAATGAATAATAGAACAGAATTAAATGAATATTAGAACAGAATTAAATGCTTACAATAATAAACTCTATAAAACATCCAAATCTCTATCAAATATGTGAACATTTAACAATGCAATGCCACATTTATTATAATAAATTAGGATCAGAAAATCTGGGTTAAAATTATTACACCTATTAAAATTTCATTGTATAACTTGAAAATATGATAAATTTGTGGAAAATCAGGCATGAAATTATCAAACCTATTAAAAATCTATTGTATAAATGTATGTAAAAATAATTAAATATACCGGTGGGCAGAGAAAACTATCAAAATAAGAATATTTTTAAAAAAGAAATTTGAAAATAAACAAACAGAATGGAACAGTTTCAGTCGCATTTAGCGATGGAAATGGATAGACACCACTCTAATACAAATACTGAAGAACTCAGATCTAATTATGGTCAATTTCCATAGTCTTGACCAGCAAATATGGTCGACATGGAACCCTTGCCGGTCAATTTCCATAGCCCTCGAACTTGACCGGGAAATATGGCCGACATTGAACCCATGCCACAGATACATTAACGTTATCAGTAGAGAAATGTGGTCAAACCACCTTCCCTCACATCCTGATTTACATAATTAAATATTTTATAATTGTAACATCTACATATTGCATCCACTTGACATTGCATCCAAACAGTAAAATACCAGGGGATGAATTCTCCCAAACTAAAATATCTTTAGATCCTAGCTAAAATTTGTACTAAATTCCAGTTTAAATTCCAGCTAATATAAAGGCTAATTCAGGGATGTCAAACATACTTTTACACTATTTGCGTACATAAAGCAGCCATTTTGTCTGGCAGTTTTGGTCAGATTTTCATAAAAT
The DNA here is from genome assembly GCA_036850965.1 of Patella caerulea. NCBI lineage: Eukaryota > Metazoa > Mollusca > Gastropoda > Patellidae > Patella > Patella caerulea. Next base: position 29,109,160 of record JAZGQO010000015.1, on the reverse strand, counting down.
ACAAACTCAACCTTCATCATGGTGTAGCAGTGATATATTTGAAAAGTGTTTTAAATTAGATAAAAATTGTGACCTGCAGGGGGAGCATAAGTTAAAACGTGAATTTTCATACAATCAGAAGCAATAATCCATGATCTGATAAGCTTGAATATCAAAATGAGCCACGATCTTAGAAACCTACATTTCGAGTTGCATCTAAATTGGATATAAATTTTGATCTCTAGACTCTAGAGGGTCCACAACTTTTATATTACATACTTTTACACCATTGGCGTACATAGAGAGGCCATTTTATCTTGAGTGTCCACAAGCTATAAACGTGAGTTTGACACCCCTGGACTAAATCCTTAAAATGTTTTAGTCTACTAAGTGTTCTGTTTCTGATACTGTAATTTCACTGGAATTCTAACTTTAATGTTTCTTGGGTTCTTCTTGAGAGAGAGTTAAATGCAAGGGTGTGGCTGGTTTCCAGGATTCCAAATTCTCCACACAACTTATTTCTTCTCTTAACACTTTATTTCTCTCTTTGTCACGAAAACTTTCACTAAACAAATGAAATCAGATTTATAAATATGAAATGAAATGTGGTTTAACATCCTGCTGTTCTGCTCTGACTGGGCTAATGAAGACAGGCATACGCCATACAGTGTGCTACAAGGGAAATTTTGTCCGGATAAGGGCACTACTGCCTACCCTTATATCGAATTACAACTGTCAAGGGATCTTTTACGTGCATGCCAATGTGGACATGGGATCTCGATATTTCACCCCATCCGAATGACTAGACAGCTATCCTTGTCAGTCCCTCTGTAATTATAAATATTGTAGGTGTTTATGTCAAAAGTATATCATCATCTATATTAATATTTGTGACTGTCGTTTGTCATGGTTTTTCCGGTGTGGCATCCAATTGTCAGTGATGGAGGACGGAGAGTCTGACAAGATCAGCTGCCTAGTTGTTCGGATGACACAAAAAAAACGAGGTCCTGTGTACAAATTGGCGTGAATGTAAAAGATCCCTTGGCAGTTAGAGTTTGATATAAGAGTAGACTGTAGCGCCGCTGCCCGGGCAAAATTTCCCTCATTGCACACTGTATGGCGTATGTCCGTCTTCATTAGTCCAGGTTAGGTGCAGAAAGTAGGACGTTAACCCCCATTTAATTTCATTTCTCTTCAAGGTTGGCAGCTACATTAGAACTGTCCTAAGGCTGAAATGTGGTGTGTAGTGGCAGAGAGAGAGAGAGAGAAATAGGGTTTAACATCCAACTAGGTCATTTTGAGACTAACATGTGGTTTAATTATATTTCAATAATTTGCTTGCTCGTAGGGGTCTTTAGCAGTGGGAGGAAACCGGAGTGCCCGGAGGAAACCCACGAGGTTGAGAAGGTGCCCCTATCTCCATGCCACATACACTCACACCAGGGATCGAAACCACAGTCGCAGGTCAGAGGTGACCTGCCTTCTACTTTCGGTTCATGGCTATACTCATGCCACGCTGTCTCAACCACAAGTATAATAAAATTGGGTTTAAAGTCGTATTTTTCTGGAGTGTGCTATAATAGAAATTTTCCCCATTACTGCCAATTCTTCAATGAATACCAAAGATTCTTGACTTGTACACTGACATATAACGCGACCTTGGTTTTTTTTATCCCATCTTAAGAACTAGATGCTGTTCAATTCCATTCTCTCCAACTGAATTCAAGTCTGAAGGTTTTCTAGAGTTGGTGTATTGATTTTGTTTTCTTAATTAAATTTAGTTAGTGTAATTATTACATTAATGTGGTACTACTTACCATTCAATGGGGGGTAATGTCTGTAGTGGAATAAATGTGTCAGGTTTACTTGCAGATGAAGGATTCCTAAAAAAAAATATAAAAATAATAAATTTACTCCAAAGCTAGAAAGTTTGGCTGCAGGTCTACGAAGTTTGTTTTTATAAGATACAATAAATTATAAACTTAATATTGCAGTGAGCAATATTTTTTCAACTGTCATTTTCAACTATATCACTAATTTCTGGGATCTAGAAATTGACACAAATGGGCCGCAATGCATATAATAATGTAATATTAATGTATATAAACTGATTTACGTTCGATCGTTTCCATTTTTACTCTAATTTCAAAAGTTATTTTCTTAGAAATTCACCAGAAGTATCAAGCGAATGGTAATCTTTCGCATGCTCTCCAGATAAGAATATGTGGAATATGTTTTAGCCTCGTTCTTCGAGTTCTGTGTTACAAATGGCATGATTTGTGTACCAATGGAAAAATGTTTATATTGCATATGAAAAGCCTGGTAAGATTACAACATCAATGTTGATTTAAATTGACAAATAATTTGTGTTTTCAATGTTCAAGATTTGGGATGGTATTGAGTTATAGACTAAGTACTTTAAACAATCTATTTTACATACCCGAACTGTACAATAGGTCTGGTGGAACCAGCAGCATGAAAACCAGGAGAATACTCAACTGCTTGATACATTTTATCTCCAGGTGCCGCCTCCGGTATGGTATTACGTCTTTGGATTCTCTCTTCTATAAACCAAAACCACATGGAATTATTTAAAGTGGCTTATTGTTCTTTGACAGGTGACATCCACCCCAGCCTTTGAAATAACAGGGGACACCCACCCCTTCAAAATAACAGGGGACACCCACCCCTTTAAATAACAGTTGACACCCACCCATTTAAATAACAGGTGACACCCACCCCTTTAAAATAATAGGGGACACCCACTCCTTTAAAATAACAGGGGACACCCAACCCTTTAAAATAACAAGTGACACCCACCCCTTTAAAATAACAGGGGACACCTACTCCTTTAAAATAACGGGTGACACCCACCCCTTCAAAATAACAGTTTTTGTTGTTCGTACTGTTTAATGTCTGCTTCCACCTAAGGTGATATCGACGACAAGTTGTCTTATTTTCAATTATCTAAGCGCACACACAGAAGTCTTTCCTGTGGGAGGAAAACCGAGTACCAGGAGTAAACCCACAATGTTGAGAAGGCGTCCCTATCTCAAAGCCACATAAACTCACTGCAGGCATTGATACCACAACTGCTAAACAATCCCCCACTCCCTCCTGAAACGACAGGTGACAGTCAACCCTTTGATTTGAAAGGTGACACACACGCCTTTGAAACTGCTCAATCATCTTTTGTAAACTCTGCAAGTTAAATCTCTTATGCTAGGTTCCAACTGTTGTGCGTTTCATTACAATAGAATTGTCCCTGTTCATGTTCGAATACGTTTCAAAATGCTCAACGTTATTGTTACGGCTAACATCAATATATTACAAGATCGGAAAGGAAATGAAATGGGGGGAGAGAGAGAGAAAGAGAGAGAGAGAGAAATGGGGTTTAAGTTCACTTAACACAAACTAGGTCATTGCGGGACTAACACATGGTTTAACTTTTTTTCAATAATTCGTATGCGCGTAGGGGTCTTTAGCAGTGGGAGGAAACCGAAGTGCCTGGAGGAAACCCACAAGGTTGAGAAAGCGCCCCTATTTCCATGTCACATACGCTCACACCAGGGCTCGAAACCACTACCGCAAGCCAGAGGTGACCGGCCAGCTAGAGGTCGAAGTGTGGCACTCTAGACCACTAGGCCATCCCAACCGCCCGGGGGGGGGGGGGGGGAGAGAGAGAGAGAAATGAGGTTTAACGGCCACTCGACACAAACTAGGTCATTTCAGGACTAACATATGGTTCAATTCAATAATTCACTTGCACGTAGGAGATTTTAGCAGTGGGAGGAAACCGGAGTGCCCGGAGGAAACCCACAAGGTTGAGAAAGCGCCCCTATCTCCATGCCATATACACTCACACCAGAAATGAAATGGGGTTTAACGTCCTTGTGTTCTGTTCCTGAATTGTCTAATAAACACAGCCTCTGCCATAAAGTATGCCATGAGGAACATTTTGCCTGGACAGCGGCACTTGGACCTACTCCAATATCAAATTGCAAATGCCAAGGGATTCTTTAATTGCAAGCTGCTATATTGTGATAGATGTAAACAATAGTGCTTACTGCTAAGATGTAAACTGTTTTTGACTGGCTCATAGAATAAACCTACATGGCCAATGAAATCATCATGGGCAGATAATTTGATTTTAAGAATACCCCCTGAATGGACCCAAGGGCTTCGTGGGGTAGAAAGGAACAATGCCAATGGGGATAGAGAGTATGACTACAACACTGAGAAAAAAACAAAAACACATACTAATGGAAAACAGCTACTAGTGTATTTTTAGGCAACGTTTTATCTTGTAGAGTATTCTCTCAACGTAGCTGTTTTCCATAAGAAAGCATTTTTGTCTTTGCCCTATCCAGTTACTTACTACATGCCATTTAAAGATTAATATTGCGAAAGACAAATCTCTAAAAGAAATATCAATCCCAAAAATAGTTTAGAACCATTCAGTATTTACAAAAATATGATGACTTTAAATAAAATTTCGCAACATTTGGTACCAACTGTAGAAGATATAAACAATCCAGTGCCACCTATTGCTCACCTTTTCTGTTCTTTCCTAATAACATAGAATGTGTTAATTCTTGTGATGATGTCATTGTGGCTTGATGATTACCGTTAAAATAGCAGCGTAATCCGATACGATGATGATCTGGATCTAACAACCACTCTGTATCACTTCTTCTATACGTAACTAAAAATAAATTAAAAATATACTATCAAAGGAAAAGGGGTTTACTGTTCTACTGTTCGGCTCCGACTGCTGTGGGGAAATTTGACTGAACAGTGGAGCTATGGCCTACTCCTTTATCAAATTCCAACTGCCAAAGGATCTGCTACATGTACGCAAATGTGTGCATGGGACACGTTGGTTTTTTTCCCAATCCATGCAACAATACGTTGTTCCGTGCCAGATCTTTGTCCTGCAGAACATACAAGGGAAACCACGCCGAAAATCCTGATGCAATGATCAAACACGGTCCAGGTTCCCGAGCCAACGTCTTACTCAATAAGCCAAATTAGCCACAAAATGACCTTTTAATGATAATTACCTATAACAAAATAGACCTTCTAATGAAAATATTTATAACATATGGTCCCTTTTATGAAAATACCTATAACAAAATACCGGTTTAACAAAATAAATATTCTTTTGAAAATACCTATAACAAAATAAGAGGAGAGAGAGATAAATAGGGTTTAATGTCCACTCGACACAGACAAGGTCATTTCGGGACTAACATATGGTTTTTAATTTTATTTCAATAATTCACTTGCACGTAGGGGTCTTTAGCAGTGGGAGGAAACCCATGAGGTTGAGAAGGCGCCCCTTTCTCCATGCCACATACCCTCACACCAGGGATCGAAACAACAGCCACAGGTGATCGGCCAGCTAGAGGTCGAAGCGCGGCACTCTAGACCACTAGGCCATCCCAACCCCCCTACAACAAATTAAGACTTTTTTTATGAAAATACCTATAAGAAAAAAGACCTTATGAAAATACCTATAAGAAAAAAGACCTATAACAAATTGACCTTCTTGTGAAAATACTTTTAACAAAATAGACCTTCTTGTGAAAATACTTATAATAAAATAGATTTTATTGTGAAAATACCTATAACAAAATAGAATTTCATATGAAAATACCTAACAATATAGTCTTTCTTGTGAAAATACCTACAACAAAGTAGACCTCTAATGAAAATACCTATAACAAATTGACCTTCTTGTGAAAAAACTTTTAACAAAATAGACCTTCTTGTGAAAATACTTATAACAAAATAGATTTTATTTTGAAAATACCTATAACAAAATAGAATTTTATATGAAAATACCTAACAATATAGTCTTTCTTGTGAAAATACCTACAACAAAGTAGACCTCTTATGAAAATACCTATAAAACTGACCTTTGAATGAAAATGCTTGTAACAAAATATACCACACTACATACAGTTCACAAGCTGATGATGTCACAATAGGCTTTCTTGAAATCATGAAGTCATAAGGACTGAAATTGTTTTGAAATGTAGATATCTTGAATTTTGGCTGGTGGTTCCTTAAAAGTCATAGAACCTTCCATGACTATAGCTGGAGGCAAAATGGAAAACATCAGTAGTGGAACCATTTTTAGAGAGACAGACACAAACCAAGTCATTTTGGGACTAACATAAGGTTCATTTTTATTACAATAATCTGCATGCGCGTAGGGCCTTCAGCAGTGGAAGTATTTGGAGAATATCAATACGGTTGGACAGACGATCCTACTCCTTGTCATGTGCAAGCAGGCAATCAAATCCACACCACGCCAGTTGACAGACCTTATGATACAAAGTGCACACATTAGGCGATCGGAAAACATTTCTAGAGGATTTTGAGTAATATGAGCCTAGTGATTGTGATCCAATCTTGTAAAGAGATCTCACAAGGATTTACTATACAAATGTGACATTTAGTAATATTATCATACTTTTCAATGTGCATTTTTGAAATCTAAAATATATTTTATTCATTTGAATTTGAAGTTGATTTATTAACTTTTTGAATATGAATTTGAAGTTGATTTATTCACTTTTTGAATATGAATTTGAAGTTGATTTATTCACTTTTTAAAGGTTACGGAAACTATATTTTGTTGTAATGCCTGTAACCATTGTTACACAATATTAAGCAGCTGTGATATAATTATTATATATGTGTGTATTACACATGCGTTATTTGAGTTAGTTAATTAGTCACTATCTTCTCGTATCATTAGATAATATTATATGATTGTCCGTTTAATGGAGGCTTCTAATATATATGTATTATAACTTGTGAATGGCTGTGAAATACTAATAGGGTTGTGGATAACACTTTGGCCTTATAAATGATCTCAAGTTAGAAGCTTAACAGAGACGATGGAAGACAATCTTATCGAGAGGCCGCAGACCAGAGACTGCTCCACAAGACAGAACGAGGGCATGTGACAATGGAAGCAGACGTGAATTTGGACGCTGGTCATTATGACTACAAACTAATGTTATGATATGTTATGTTCCGGTGTGATGTATTGGGTGTTAGAGTTATAGATGTATTTGTAATGTTCGTTCCTGCGCTGTTATAATACAGAAGTCCAATCCACAGTTATTATCTGATTATGTTACACCATGCATTGATTGAAACTGAAGCGAAAAAAAGTAAAATAACCAAAATAGTGAACTATTCTTAGAATTGCACGAAGGCATTGAAAGAAGATTTATTTTCTCACCCAGATGAGTGGCAACACACTTTTGTCATAAACACTGTGTTGTTATGTTTAACATAAAAACAAACACTGTGTATTAGCCGATTATGTTTAACATTAAAAAAATATTTACATGGATATGGTCGCATGCTCTTCCAATTATTAGGCCAGATCTCAGCTGCAGGGTAATCAGAGGTTTTAGGAGGTGGAATATAGCGAAGTTTCGAATCCCAATCTGGACCACATCTGTAACAATTAAGATACGTAAAATAGTTACATTGAAAATAATTCAATATAGAAATGGATAATTGAGAATAAAATTCAAAAGCTAATACCTTAGTTCATAGTTGAGCAATATGACTGAAATTATCTTTTTTTTAACTATTATAGCGAGAACTGTGAACTCTTTGTCTAATTGTCTAATATCCAAAAATTCAACCATCAAGCAACAGCGACAAGTGGTCTAACAGTAACAATTTAAATGACATTTTAAAGTGCCAATCCTGATAACTTTTTGGGGAATAAAACTGCTTAATTTTGTGTTAAAATCCTTTCAAATCCATAACCTAAGGCCCACCTACTAACCCGATATTTGTGATATGCTTGTAAATAACTTAAACCTGACAGTCTTCATCTGGATATGTAGAACGTTTTATTATACAGTATCTGGATAAAACCAGACTTTTTTCTATAAAAATAATATGGAGGTGAAATTTACTTTTTGTTATCAAGTACAGGGCATGGGTCATTCACTGTATAGACCTCTCAAGAAACATTAATCGATATCAGGTCACCCAATGAAAAAATTGACCCGAAATCTTAAAAGGGTTACGTGTCCGGATAAGCAGTGTTGACGTTCACGTCCAAACGACTCAATATTTTGAGCTGAAATTTTGAGACAAGGTAAATACGCCATGCCACTATATTTTGGTCCATAAATTTCATTAATACTCGGAATTGAATTTTTGAGACTCTGTTCTTATCGGGATTTAAACAAAACAGTTCTATGGAATACAATTACTATATTTTTTAAATCAGAGCTATCTTGTTATTAGCAAGCTCTTTGAAATTGATAACAGAACCAGTGTACAAATGTAGATCCTATTAAAAAACACTAACTGTTTTCAATAGAGATTACCATAGACTAAGACTTCTTTCTGGCCTATTTTGCCAAACAATACTGATTTGAAATTACGGTAAAAACAGAAACGACTGAATGTAAATCGGTTTTTATACATTCATATCATATTATCATATAGGCCTACGCATTGAGACCCATTTGCGTCAATTGCCAGGTCCCAAATTTTAGCGATTTAGCCAATTCAAAATACCGTACAGTACTTGTTTTCAATAGAACTGTTACGTTTATTTTAGAAGTTTTTAGCAGTGAGAGGAAACCAGAGGAACCAGAGAAAAAACATGAGGATGGACGGGCAATCCTACTCCTTGTCATGTACAAGCGAGCCATTGAATCCATACTATGACACACCTTATGTTCTAATGTGCATGAAAACAACAAAGGAATCATTGTAGAAACATAGCTCTGATCAAAATACAATTACTTGTTTTCAATAGAACTGTAAATGTGTTTATTAAAGGATCTAAATCACTAATATTTTGGGCTTAGAAATTGATACAAATAGGTCGCAAGCCATATAATAATGTAATATGAATGAATATAAACTGATTTACATTAAATCGTTTCCATTTTTACCCTAATATCAAACCAGTTATGTTTGGCGAAGTACATCAGAAGTCTCAATTGAATCACAATATATATAGCGTCTAGTTATTCCAGTCTACATAGTATTTATTTCGCATGCTCACCGTTTGAGATGTAATGTGGAGTATACCTAGCCTTGTTCTTTGGGTCCCTAGCTGAAAATGAGTCTGAAACGCTGTATGGTACGCAATTCGTGTACCAATGGTAAACAAATTATTTCGTCTTAAATATTGGATATCCGAAGCCCATCTTTTCCTGGTAAGACCACTTCATCAATGTTGGTTTATATTGACAAATAATTTGTGATTTCAACGTTGCAGACTTTCTATGATATTGAGTTAGAGACATAGCTACTTTAAACATCAACTTACTTGGTATATTCTATGTTTAAACTCTGATTGTGAGGCGTCCATTCTCCGTCACCGGATAAATCTGTATTATGAGGTAAATATCTTCGTCCCCTCGGTACATATTTAGTTACACCTCTTAAATTTTCAAGATCAGGAAAATGTCTTCTTTCCCTTTCTGTCAAAATAAAAAAAATAGACTTTAGAACTATGACTGATTGAATACTGGGGCTGAAAACGTTTTGGAGAAGGAGTCAAGAAGTTCAATATGGAATGATCCGGTGTTTCACCGACATAACTGATAAAATCAAAAATTACAATAAAATTGTTCAAAATTCATGCAAATGAAATTGATTTATAAATATACACACTTAGGTCGCTTTAGTTAGGTCCATTTTTCTCTAATTTACAGTTTCAAGCTGGAATTTTCAATCTGACATTTATCTAGAACGAATTTCATGTTGTTTTTCTTTAAACTGAGGATACGTCGACTGGATGTAATAATGATAAAATTACATTTTTTACAATTAAAAATGAAAATTCGATTGCCATGCCATGGGCCATCACACAGTCACATATGCACTGGAAATCTAATCTTACCTCTTTTGCCGGGTTTACCTATTTCTGTTGTAAGATGAAGCATTTTGTTTCTATTTCTATATTATTTTACTAATTCTAAAAATACCATAACCTTATATTAATGATCTTAAATCATGTTAAATGCACAAAAACCCGAAACGTTTCCACGTGAATTAATTTAATTTGTTTACAAGAAGCCATATTTGTCACGTGGTATAAACGTCGCTATGGAACAGCCAATAGAATTACACGCACCTGCACACTTCCGTCTGTGTATATGATTTTTGTCTTGTCGGTGTACGAATTTATTAATACCACAGGAAAATATCCACATATGAGTATAAATGTAGATCTAATTAAATACCAAATTTAACATGTTCTGCAATTCAGCCATTTCCTGCAGGCCTTATTCGTGTTTTAACATCATCATTCAGTATTCAGTCGTCTTTTTAACAATATTTTTAAAAAAAAAAAAAAAAACAATTGTCGTTTAGAATAGAACCCACTATTGGAATCCCAGAGGAGATTCTGGTTCTGAAAGACGAATAAGCAGTCCAGGCAGTTCAATTAACAACATAAATTTGGAATAGTATCGCGCATGCTAGGCCTATAAAATTTTGTACATTTATTTGGATAAGTCCTACTCTACATTCTGGGCAATTGGCAACGGATTGAAGAATTTAGAGATCAAACCAGCATAATTTAAGAGCAGAATCTGCCTATTGAGGGCTTTCTTCAGGCCTTTAATGTTATCTAAATTATTAATACAACCGGAACATTATAAACATGACAAGATCTCACTGCCATCGGATGCCTCCGAATTTAAGTATATTAGAACTGTTTGGCTATTTAATGATTTAATTCACTGGTTATTTATTAATCCAGCATGGTTTCTCCATTTCAAAATTAAATCTGCAAATGTCGATTGCATTTCAATTGCTTTAAATCTCTGCCATTTGACGCTTTAGAGAGTTGATTATGGACTTGTCAAACTAGCAGATCTAACGCTTGAATAATGCACCTGCAAGTAATGCCTTGATCCCATGTAGAGAGAGAGAGAGAGAAATGGGGTTTAACGTCCACTCAACACAAACTAAGTCATTTCGGGACTAACATAAGGTTTACTTTTATTTCAATAATTCGCTGGCGCGTAGGGGTCTTTAGCAGTGGGAGGAAACCGGAGTGCCCGGAGGAAACCCATGAGGTTGAGAAGGCGCCCCTATCTCCATGCCACATACGCTCACACCATGGCACGAAACCACGCCCGCAAGCCAGAGGTGACCGGCCAGCTTGAGGTCGAAGCGCGGCACTCTAGACCACTAGGTCATCCCACCCCCCCCTCCCGAGGACCCAGAGAAAACCCATGAGGTTGCACAGGCGACCCTACACCTTGTCACATACAACGGGGGATTCTAAACCACACCAGTTGACTCAATGACAGGCTTTAAGATACAGCACACGCGTGCTAACCATTCAGTCATCCCCCCACAGATCGGACAGGTTAGAGAGACGACTTACTCATTGAGCCACAGTTTACTACAAGGGAAATTTTGTCTAGACAGAAATATTTCCGCCTACTTTGCATTTATTAAGGGTTAATGCAGTTATTGGAGAGGGAAAAATGGGCTTCAACATCCCCTTGACACAAACTAGGTCATTTTTGGACTAACATATGGTTTAATTTTATATCAATAATTTGCTTGTGCGTGGGGTCTTTAGCAGTGCGAGTAAACCCAAGGACCCAGAGAAAACCCATTAGTCTGGACAGGTGACCATACCAGTTTATTCAATGACACGCCTTATGATACAGCGTGCACATGCTAACCATTCAGCCATCTACATCACCGGTAATGTGAGTGGTGGACAGATCAATCAATCTTGCCAAGCCATCCTCAATTTTAAAAAAAAAAATACAGAGAGAGAGAAATGGAGTTTAATATCCACTTGACACAAACTAGGTCATTTTGGGACTAACATATGGTTTCAACTTTATTTCAATAATTCGCTTGCACGTAGGGGTCTTTAGCAGTGGGAGGAAAAGGGAGGAAACCCACGAGGTTGAGGAAAAAAAATACACAAAAACACAATTTAAAGATTATAAAGTTTCTGTCATTTTATTTACTGAAATGTCGATCAGATACAAAGACAAGACTGCCGACAATATTTTGTGTTTTAAGATAGAAAATTTTCCATCTGGGCATAACAAATGTCGCCCCACTAAATAACATAACATCATTACATAAACTATATACAATGACAATCTAGTCTACACAAAAAGCACTTGTTGATCAAGACAAAAAATATCCCTTAATTACTATAACATTAAATCAGTTTAGTCTCATGTTCTATTAACAATATTGTATAAATATATTCCAATTCTAGAATTAATTCCGCTTGTTTAGTTTTATTACATAGTCGCTTCTATGGTTTTGTGTTTGATTTTACTATTAATCCATCTCTTTTTAATTATAAAATATAAGTTAATGCTGTCGTTGGGGCACCAAAAAAAAACCTTGATAAAGGTTATTGCTTTAGTCTTCGGCTGCTGGCTTTTTTTTTTTTTTTAGTAGAGTCTGAAATAGCAGTGTAACTGTTGCGTTTGCCTCATGTACCTAAGATATCTTAATACATCCTTTTGTCATTCATAATGTGCCAAAGTGGTATTTAGATGTTACTTAAAATGCTTAAACATGAGCAATTCTAAATGGGCAGTTAAATTTTCATTCTCAATACGAATAGAATCAGATTATTAATCTTATTTTAAGAGAGCAATACTTTGAACTTGCTGATGAAACTAGTCTTACAAAAAAACACATGTATGAAAATAAGACGAAAAATATAAGAAATCGAATGTACAAATTTAGGTATTCAAAATAATTAAGTTTTCCATTCATGTTTAAGTCAATTATCAAGTTTAAAACAACTATTCATTTCTATAGCCAATCAAACACTCTGTTACCATTAATCTTACAGTTTTAAATTAATAAGTATACCAATAGTCTTCAAGCGTAACCATCCAGATGCTAGCATTAATCGCTATCAAACATTACTATGTATCTTACAGCAACGATAATAATTTCTTGTTTCAAACCCATTTCATCACAGCATAATTTTATTTGACATCCAGTTAAAAGTAGGAGACAAATACCGAGGTTGGTAACTATTAATTTATATAACCAATAACAGTAATATTAAACATCCTGTACGATTAAGTAGCAAGATCAATTTTGACCGCACAACTCATTCAATGCCCTTTATACGATTGTGAATTTTACAACTTTGACAAACTCTTTAAAAGGTTCTTGTGTTGTATCCTGATTTTAGGTGATAATTTTAAATGCATCATAAAAAGAGAAAATTAATAGCAGTGATGCGTTTATGAGATACAAGAGAAGTGGAAAAAGTTATATTTTAGTATTTAATCAATTAAATTTGCAATGATTATAACGATCGATTAGAAAGCAATTAATAAATTATCTATTTTATTCAAAGATTATATTTTAGTATTTATTCAATTTAATTTGCAATGATTATAATGATCGATTAGAAAGTAATTAATAAATTATCTATTTTATTCAAAGAAACCCAACAACAAAAGCTATGACTTCTGTCAGATTGTTGATGATTTTCTAAAAAAGAATTCTTAAACATGCATACGATAAATTTCTCAAAACCCTGGCCTTTGAAAGACTTAATCAGATTCAATTCATGAAAAAACTTCTTTACTTCGAGAAGTTGCACAAACATGATTTTATTTTAGGAACATTCCTGGCATACAAAAACAAATAAATTGATTTGACAAATGCAAATTTCAACCACTTTCGTAAAATTAAGCAGACGAATATAGATTAAATACTACTGCCCAATTGTAATGTCCCACCCAGACGAGGTTGAGATTCAAAACGGTTCTGTAGATACACAGTCCAAATCAACAATATTCTAACTTTCGGACATGTGTTAATATTTAATATTGCTATTTTTTTTATTTTCCACTTAACTGTGAAATGACTGGATGGTGTATACCTGAATATCGAATAGAGTTTACTTTCAACAATGATGCAATCTTTATAATTTTTGATATATAAATATAATTAGCAACAGGTCATTTTGTACATGTATTAACCAAGACTTTACTCTATTATCAACCAGGACTTCCAGTTCAAAATGTTATGAATAGGTCAATAACTTTGGCTAACAAAGTTATTTTTAAAATAAAAGTGATAATCCTTTAGCATTGTACAAAAATTTAATATATTTACACATATAAATTTTAAATGTTTTAATTCTTTATATTCTTATCTCTTGGCAGTTTAGAGGACAGACATTTAAATTCTCTAGGCAGCCATTTTTTCATTGCTAATCGGTCAACATTGACAAAAATAAGTGTAATAAGAGACATGTATTGTCACCAATTTGTAACATCCGTATCCATAGCAACCATTAAAAGCATAATTATATGCTAATCCTGTAGATTTGTTTATGAAAGGCAACGAAAAGCTCTTGAAATGTAAGTGTAGAGTTTACTGTCAGGCCAGCTAGGGAGGTCATTTATACGGCCGAAAATTCAACTATTGGGAATTTGCACTTTCTGACCTCTAACCTTAACCAAGGAAGAAAGTCAGGAAGGACACAAGCAAATATTTATTTCATTACAAGACAGTCTTGTAATAACTACGTACGTATACCAATTATCCACAAGCTCCGCAGAATACATAAACATTACACATCAACATCTGATTGGTCAATATAACCCTTGACAATTTCAACTTTCTGACCTCCCAAATCGGCATGACAGTACACTCAACACTGACATCTAACCCCTGCTCATTTCAAAATCCCTGTAGTCAGCGATTCCAATTTCTTTTAGCCAGGTTGTATTTTTATCTGACTATCAAGAACAGTTGAAGCAAACGCAAACAAAATTCTGCTGCTTGAATTTTGAAAGATATCAAAAAAAGGGTTAATAAGATGGAGTTGAAGTATTCACAAAGTTTTATCTTATACAACACATACTCTGATTGGTTGATAAGATTTATGAGACTGTTAGTGATTGGCTAGGATTGGGCTGTAGTGAACAAGTTGAGTTTTTCTTCCACGCCAGCAACAAGTTTTTTGTTGATAAAACGATCTAAATGTTTCGCTATATTTGGTTGCAGACAAATTGGAGTAGCAATGGATTCAAAACTGACGGACGCTAAACTCTCTACAAATTTTTCCACAAAATTACACCTGAAAAAAGAAATAAGTTTAATTTTATTGAATTGAAAGAGAGCGGGTTTAATGTCCACTCGACACAAACTTGGTCATTTTGGGACTTTAACATGGTTCAATTTTATTTCAATAATTTGCTTGCCTATAGGGAGGGGTCTTTAGCAGTGGGAGGAAACCAGAAAAAACACACGAGGTTGGATAGACCGGCCTTCTTTTTGTCATGTATAACCAGAGAATCAAAACCACGCCAGTTGACTCAATGACAGACTTTTTGATGCAACTAACAATTCCAACCCCCCTTTACAGAATTCCACATAATTCCCATTAAATCTTTCATTAATGTCCGAGTAATCCAAATGAAATTCTGTCAACATACTACTTCTCTACACCAACTGTGGTATTACAAGGGAGATTTTGCCCTGATAGTGGCACTACAGCCTATTCTTAAGATACAACCGTTCATCAAAGTTCCGCTATGAACAGTATATCACTACAAACCTCAGAATGCCTCGTTCGGCATTTCTGTCCAAACGAGGTAAAAAAAAAAATGCCTCGTTTGTCTGGAGTTTATTAAACACGTTTTTTTTTCAAGATATTTATTGCGGTATTTGCTATCAGCGAATTTGAAAAAATTAAAATTTATGTTATTTAATATGAAAATAAAACCAGTCCGAACTATATTATAATCAGAGAAATAGACAAGACAAGAATAGCAATTCCCGCTAATAACTATCTTGAAAAAACACATTTAGTAAACAAGGCATTTTTACCAAGCCTCGTTCTGAACAAAATATCTAGTTCCAAAAACAGGGCAATTTAAAAAAAAATATTTAATTTTGAACTCCAGACAAAGAGGCCTTTTTTTTTTTTTTTTACCTCATTTGGACAGAAATGCCGAACGAGGCATTCTGAGGTTTATAGTGTATGGTCGATTGGATTGGACACAAAACAGAGATCTGATGCCCTTGTTGGGGTGCATGTACATGTACAACTTTAAAAAAAACCCACAACATAGCGCACAATTTCCCTCACAGCACACTGCACAGCGAATTCCCATCGACAATAAAACAAAAATGAAATTATACATGGTTTTTAACGTCCTACTGTTCTGTTCTATCTGGGTAAATGGAGACAGGCTTACACCATACAGTGTGCTATGGGAGTAATTCCAACTGCAAAAGGATCTTTCTGTGCACTCCTATGTGTACACATGACCCTGTTTTTTTGTTCCATCCAAATGATATTGATAAGCCAGCTGTCCTTGTCAGGCATTTTGTCCAGCGCGTCTGACAAAGAGAAACCATGTCGTCAATAGACCAGTTAGTTCACATAAGCAACTTGCTAACACCAATTAATTTCATTTCAATCAATCATCAAAAACTGATTCAAGAATGAACATAAAGACTGAATAAGACTATAGTTTTGTGTCAATGACTGACTTACCATGAGGTCTGTAACTGGTTATCCATATCTACAGGTGATGTATTTTGATAAATTACCTCCCCTTGTTTCAGCATACAACATAATAATGTAGAGCCCAACTATAAAACAAGGAAAGAGAATGACGTTTGGATAATTTAAACTAACATAGTTCGGCAAATTGGTGTATGATTCAACAGGCATTATACAAATGAGTTCAATCTGATTGCAGGTCTTTCTTTAGGCCTTAAATGTTATCTAAATTATTGATTACACATTAACTTCAAGACAATAATCAACTCGATGATATTAAGTGGATTTGAGTCAAACTGATCCCGCAGTGAATATTCGCTTGGCCGCTACAATCACTGATAAGCATGACATCGACGAGGCTTAATGAGTACGGCATATTAACTTTTTTACTCCGACAAATTATATTCTCAAACATTTTTTTGAGGTAAAAGAAAAATAAATAAAGACGTTCGAAGTATTTGTAGTTAAAAAATATTTCCTATTTAGAGAGAGAGAGAGAAATGGGGTTTAACGTCCACTTTCCTATTTAGTGTAAATGGGTATTAAAATCTGTAAAACGCATCATTATGCCCGAAGCAGTTAGGTGTTAAGTAAACATTGCACGAGCCGTTGAGCCAATGACTACGAGGCGCGCAGTCAACGCACGTGCTGTGGACAGTCATACGTTACAGAGATAATTCGTAAGTAATTCTCTGTGAAACAGATTGGATTTGAGTATGTTTATGATTAAAAGTATCTATTGGGACAACATAAATCAATCATTGTTTTTAGAATCATTCCAGGACTATGAACTTCTTACCTTATTCTGAAAGACAAGTTTTAATGACTGTTCTTCATGATATTCTTTCTGTATCTGTCCAGCAAATTTAACCAACATATTCAGATTACACGTCGCTATGGCTCTTGTTACTGATTCACATAACTGCCCTGTACCCTGCATAATAAATCATAAAGGTTTGGAGAGCAGGGCTAGGAATTCGTCGTTTTTGTAAGAATCTAAGAGGATAATCATATATTTAATCTTCGAGAATCTTTCGAATCTTATGTTTATTGTTTATTGTCATTATCAGAAAATCACCGTTAAATGTGCTAATTACTCGGATTATGAACCACATATGGCCGATTCTCACTAAGGTATGACTGTTATTGTAGCCGCATACAAGCTGATTGTCTTCTTAATAAACAAGTAATAAAAAACCTGTTGTAATTTAGTCAAAAGTAGTTTGATTATTTACGATACCACAGTGGCTGATTCATTGTTTTACCAAACGGCTTGAATAAACATCAATTGGCTAAAGCCGACAAAATACAGCCCTGTGATGAAAACTGACAATGACTGGCATTCAATAGTCGGACTCTACAATTCTCAGAGAATTTCTTTTTTTTGAAGATAAATTCTAAGCGAATCCTTGTCGATTCAGAGAATCTGGGGGGAGAGAGAGAGGGAGAGATAACGTCAGCTCAACACAAACTAGGTCATTTTAGGACGAACATATGGTTAAATTTTATTTCAATAATTTTCTTTGCGCGTAGGGGTCTTTTGTTGTGGCGGGGAAACTGGAGGACACACATAAAACTCCTGAGGTTGGACAGGTGACCCTACTCCTTGTCAAGTACCACTGGGGTATCAAAACCACGCGAGTTGACTCAATGACAGACCTTATGATACAATGACATCCAACTAAGGGGATGGCGATATATCGCGATAATTAGGTCAGACGATAAAATTATCGTCTGAAATCTCAAATATCGCGATATACACGATAATTTTTAAATATCGCGATATACACGATAATTTTTAAATATCGCGATATTGAAATTTTAAGTGATAATTCACGTAAAATCCGTTCAAAATACTCGAAAAATGGAGAAGAAATCAAACTTCAACAAGTGCCGATATATACGATTGAACGAGATCTTTTCCATTTTGCACAACAACGCAAGGGGTCGACTGACACTAGTTCATCTAGCATACATTGCTAAATAGCAAACAGATATACTTGATGCACCCGTTACACCACACTTGGGTCAATTTTACATCAGTAATCATCATTATAATGAATTTTTGAACCATGATAATTCTAATTATAGCGATAATTTACGCCAGACGATAATCCATGGTATCGCGATAATTTTTTTTGACAATATCGTGATATATCGCGATATTTTTTTTCAGTATCGTTGCAACCTTACATCCAACCCTCAGAATGGCGTGGTTTCGATTCTCCCGTTATACGTAATAAGGAGTAGGGTAGGGTCGTCTGTCCAACCTCGTGGGTTTTCTTCAGGTCCTTTGACATCCTCTCACTGCTAAAGATGCCAGGGCTGGCCACGAATAAATTGATGGCGAGCAGATGACTGCTCTCGCAAATATAGGTTTGGGCGAGCAGGGCGAGCAATAAAAATTGCTCACGTAAAATGTTGCTTGCGTGAGCACACATTTTCTAAAATTGTTTCAATTTAAAATCAATTTGTTGCCTGGATACTTTTGTTAAATTAAATAATGAAAATGCTGTTTAAAGTTTGTTATTTATTAATTATTTTTTTTTTTCAATTCTTTATTTACATCATACATGTAGTACTATTACTATGAGTTGGCACTAGTATAACAAAACAACAAAATAAACGATTGAGCGCCAAAATTGCTATTCCTGGCACAGAGTTTGCAGTAAACATGTGTGACCATCGCTTTTCTGTTTTTGACAAGTCATAGGCCTACTCTTTTTTTTTTATAATCAATTTCCGTACGGATTTCTTCACCCCACGACATAAATGTGGATAGGTAGGGCAATCAGGTTTCCTTTAGCCAATTATTACACTTAGATTTAAAATTATACGACTGCACAATGGAATAAAAGTCGAAGTTCTGATAAAATAAGAAAAACCGATAATTATAAGTTTGAAACGTGTTCATTTAGCGTGAAATGCCAAATCATCCGGATGTAAACATTCTTTACTTTAGACTCGATTATCACGCGTTTGTTACTGATCTTCGTAGGAAAACCAGTCATGACGTTCAGGTATAAAGTGTATTTTTAGTAACACGACTCATTAGCCAATCAAATTTAAGGACGAAATGCCGCGTGCAGCTTGTTGAATGTCAGTTTGACAGACGAATTTATGACGTTATTGACATTGTTGGATTAGTTTGGGCAATAAACTCGTCAATATTTTGATTATTTTTACAGGTTTTTCCTAAACATTTGCGCGAGCAACGAATAGCTCGCGTAAATCTACCTTTACGCGAGCACAGCGCGAGCGCGAGCAACTGCTCGCGTCTCGTGGCAAGCCCTGAGATGCCCTACGCAAAAGCAAATTATTGCAATAAAATTGAACCATGTGTTAGCCTCTCTCCGAACTTGAATAAAAGCACCAGAGACACTCCATTATAAGTATTGTAAAAAATATTATCCACTGCCTTCGAAAGATTACTTCAGATTTTTTAATGGGGCTCATTCTTACCTCTTCAGAATCTTTTTTGGCTAGGTTCGGTAAGTGTGATAAAATTATAGACATCAAAACTTCTGTTTGACTCTGAAATTAGAACAACCATTCAGACATGGATTTCAGACTGCACAGGCATCATGATAACATACATACATTTACCACAACATTGTCTTGTAGACGGTGGACTCTGTCAAATCTGACAATATGTCGGATTACGCAGTGTTGGAATACGCTGTTTTCTCAAAATAATAAGGAAATAAATCGGAAAATAAAAATAATGTTTGATGTCACAGAATGTCGTAGTAGTCAGATGTCCATTGTATAGGGTAATGTTTTTGCTTCACGAGTAAATTTCATTCCTGGCCTACTATTATAAATTATTACATAAACATATATTCACACAACAAATTCATAATCACTTCTAAAGAATGGCAATAGATTATCAGGTCACTCAATGTAAAAAAACTGACCCGAAATCATGAAAGGGTTAAGTCAGGATAAGTGGTTTTGACAATTGAGTGGAAAGTTTGAAACAAGGTAAGCAAGAGAGATATGGGGTTTAACGTCCACTCAACACAAACTAGGTCATTTTGGGACTTACATATGGTTTTAATTCTATTTCAATAATTCGCTTGCGCGTAGGGGTCTTTAGCAGTGGGAGGAAACCGGAGTGCCCGGAGGAAACCCACGAGGTTGAAAAGACGCCCCTATCTCCATGCCACATACGCTCACACCAGGGCTCGAAACCACAGCTGCAAGTCAGAGGTGACCGGCCAGCTAGAGGTTGAAGCGCGGCATTCTAGACCATTAGGCCATCCCAACCCCCCTATATTTTGGAGCTTGAATTTCATATGTACACAGACGTTTATTTTATTTCTGAGACTTTGTTAAAATCGAAACAGTCAATTTAATATAGATGACATGTTACAAGTTATTAATGAAAAATCTATTAAAGTTCCAATAGCATATTTTTAAGTTATTTTTTTAAAAGTATTAAAATAAAGCCCTAAATAGATTGTACCTATGAACAGTCCTACCTTGTTAAAGAATAATCCTATTAATCCTATAATTCACTATTGCCAGTTGAGAAATTGGCAAAAATATCATTTTCAACTTCAAATTCAAACGATTGAAGATGGCCGTCCATGGAAAGGAATGGGAAAACAAGGGAGGTAATTGAGTCACTATTTCCTCAATCAGCCTGTGTCAGGCATTTTAACGCCTATGAAATTTAACCCATGATCGTATAATTGTGAGTTGACAACCTTTTGAGCAAAAGACATAGAAATAATTGTTTTGACTTTCTTAGAAAATATGAAATTGGAACTTTAACTTACCGTATCAAGGAGAGGTAAAACTCTGGACAATAATTTCCTTCCTTTTCTCACAGAAATAATCTGTAGAAAGTTATCAGGGTTATCACTGTGTGTAAAATATTCTAAAAGATTGACAATTTTCTCCTTCCTTGCTTCATTCAATGGCTTCCTGTTTGGGGGAAAAAATCAAAATTATTACCACTTTAAATTTTCATATATGTGTAAGATCATATAATAAAGGTACAACATAAAATTGTGTTTATTGTCCTACTGTTCTGCACTGGCTGGTTTAATGAAGATGGGCATACACCATACAGTGTTCTATGATATGCTATGAGGGATATTGTGACAGTACAGCGGCACTACTGTATACTCTTATATCGAATTCCAACTGTCAAGTGCTCATTACATGCACACAAATGCATACCCAGGAATTCAGTTTTTTCAATCCATCCCAACAAATAGACAATAACAAGGGGAGATAGGGGGTGTATCTTCGGATTTTCATGGGACAGATAAATATCTTTTGGTAAGGTATAGTTCATTTTGTCCCTTTCATCGTTACATCTGACGTCATTTCTATGCCACTTCGACAGGTTGTCATTCTATGTGGTTATAATGGGCATGTGTTTTTCTTGTTAAAGATGAAATGTGTAATATATACGGCCCCGAGTTCACAAAGCATTCTCAGGCTAAAGTTGAGAATTTACTCAAAATTGTTTGCCTTATTTTAACTAAAATATGGGCCTTTATAAAATTTTTGTTGTTTTAACGTATCAAATACATCAATAACAAACTATGTGCAAACTTTTGTGTTTCTGGATCAATGATATTTCTCATAAACAGTGATTGAAAGTTGAGCAAATTCTCAACTTAAGCCTGAGAATGCTTTGTGAACTTGGGGCCTGAACTTACCTGCTCTCTGGAGTTAAAGCTAGCACCTGTTTTTCTAAATCATCTATATCTAATAGTATATTATAACCCTAAAAAAATAAAACACAAATAATATGCATTTAATCAAATAATCTATCATTGCCCAAATCAAGAGAGAGAGTCATTTCGGGACTAACATATGGTTTAATTTTATTTCAATAATTCGCTCGCACCAAAAGTATGACAAAGATGGTTAATTGTGCTGCACAGCGTGCATAAGAGCCAGTGGAGGACACACCCTCTACTGACCATAAACTGTCTTTGTTGTACTTTTGGTTTTGTTTTGGTTTTGACCCCCCTGACTTACAGAGTAAACATCCATAAGTGTACAAATTTGTTGTTATTGATGTGTTCCCATTTGAACATTGTTCACAATAAGAAGCAAAATAAATAAGATATGTTTACAGGTTCATTTTGTTATACGAAAAACTAAGTGTTGCGTTTTCTATGACGCTCAGTATATTTTAAAACATTCAGCATACTCTAGGCATACACCATACAGTGGCACTACAGCCTGCTTTTATTTCGAATTCCGACTACTAAGGTTTCATTTATATGCATGCTTATGCAAACACAAGACCTCGGTTTTTTGTCCGTTACATTCTCTTGCCAAGCCCTCTGGTCTGCACCACAAACAGGGATACCACACTGCAAAAATCCGGGCGACTTTCTGGTTCTCCTGGTTTGTGAGAAAGCATCTTACTCACTAAGCCACATCAGCTCTCCAGTTTTATAGATCAAATGATATTCTGTCTTGTGCAAATACCAACCTTTTCTATATCCATGAGCAACTGACGAATCTTGCGTAATTCCTTACTGACATTTTGCCCTTCCTCTCCACCAATAGAAGCTCGTCTTGTAATGTTAATGATCTGTCGTGGATTGTGAACACTGGCTGTTGTCAGTCTTCCTAAAGAACCTTCAAACTGAGCTAAAAACAAACAAAAACAAATCCTCGATTTTAAAAAACCCAACAAAACCCTAATTAAAAACAGAGAGAGAGAGAGAAATGGTGTTTAACGTCCACTCAACACAAACTCGGTCATTTCGGGACTAACATATGGTTTAATTTTATTCCAACAATTCGCTTGCGCGTAGGGGTCTTTAGCAGTGGGAGGAAACCGGAATGCCCGGAGGAAACCCACGAGGTTGAGAAGGCGCCCCTATCTCCATGCCACATACGCTCACACCTGGGCTCGAAACCACAGCCGCAAGCCAGAGGTAGCCGGCCAGTTAGAGGTCGAAGCGCGGCACTCTAGTCCACTAGGCCATCCCAACCCCCCTCTAATTAAAAACAAAATCCTTATTTAAAAACAAACTAAAACTAATACAAAACCTTTATCAGCTTGACTCAATGACAGACAATGTGCACCCGATAACCATTTGAGGAAACCAGATGACTTACAGAAAAACACAAGGTGAGACAACTCTACTCCTTCCTTGTCACTTACAAGCGAGGAATCGCATACATGACTCAATGACAGACTTTATGATATTCAGTGCACACCCCTGGGTCATCTCTAATTCACATAGTAACTTTTATAAATTACATAAATGCTTCTAAATTTCTTCATCAACTTAAATGAAATGGGATTTACCGTCCTTCTGTTCTACTCCGACTGGCAAGTCAAGACAGGCATGTGTCATACAGTGTAAAAACAAATTCGAATTGCCAAGGGTTCTTTAACGTACAAGGGTGAACCATGCCACAAAATCAACAGCAGGATCAAACAGGCTCTTGATCGATAACGGAGGATATTTTTTACAAATGGGGTTTAACATCCACTCGACACAAACTAGGTCATTTTGGGACTAACATATGATTTAATTTTATTTCAATAATTCGCTTGCGCGTAGGGGTCTTTAACCAATGAATTCTGTCTAACCTGGAGAGTATGTCTTCTGTTCTATTTTAACCAAATGAGGTATCAATAACTGTTGTTCTTCCGTAGTTACGCCATTCACTTCCTGTTGACGACGTAATTCTTTATTCTTTTTATTGATCGTAAAATTCTACAAGAAAAGTTTGAATCCATGAAAAAAACAAGATCTTTTCATCAAACCACTTTGATACTTTACCATGCAGATGTTCAATTACTGTGGACAAAGATAGGTTGTCAGGCAACAAAACATAAGGCCACAGCAGCTAAAAAAGTATGTATGATGAGCAGTCTTTTGTGCATAATGAGGGGCATTTACAAGACAATTTTCGTCATTTGAGGTCGCACAAGATTCTACAAACTAAAACAAGTGCCTTAACTCTGGAAGTCATTTACAAAAAATTGTTTTCCTAACTACTGAAAGTTTTTGCTTACTAATTCCAATAGACCACCTAACCATCCTTTATTCAAATAGACATGTTATTATTTCTGTATGGATTATCCAGACGTACCGTATAATAATAATCATCAATGTAAGGATTTTCTGTTTGCAGCTGCATCAACTGTATCTTTATTATCCAGTCTTTCTCTTTCTGTGTCATGAGACCTGCGAAATCATCAGTTGAACGTCCATCACGAGGCTGTTCATGGGCCGGTCTATAGTAATAGTCCCGATTATAACTTGGACCTTGAAATCTTCTGTTAATATAAATAAAAACATGAGTTTGTCATTAAATAAGATTTTTCTTAACTGATTCCAAGAAAGAGAGAGAGAGAGAGAGAGAGAGAGAGAGAGAGAGAGAGAGGGAGGGTTCAATTTTATTTCAATAATTTGATTGCACCTAGCGGTCTTTGGTAGGGGGAGGATGGACTAGTGGAGGGAGGATTTATGCCA
Source organism: Patella caerulea (assembly GCA_036850965.1). Classification (NCBI taxonomy): domain Eukaryota; kingdom Metazoa; phylum Mollusca; class Gastropoda; family Patellidae; genus Patella; species Patella caerulea. The sequence continues at coordinate 29,084,161 of JAZGQO010000015.1, read as the reverse complement.
TACAGTACTGTCTACTCACATTTCAAATCTCACTGTCAAGCGTCCCTTTACATACTCGGGGCCTCCATCTTTCATCCACGAGTTTACTGCCATTTTTATATGGAGCCTTTTAATGGGCAAATGATTTCCGAACAGATCCCCCCCCCCTTCCCAATTTCACGAAATTTTAACTAAGTTAAAATCCATATTTTAGTAATTTGATTGGATAATATGAGATTGATTTTAGTGCTTAGTCAATCAAAATCTGGCTTTTTTGTCTCTACCCCCAAAATTACAGTTTAGTCTTGGCATGTTTCGGAGACTGGTTTGCTTATGTAAACATACAATTATTATCATCCTTTGCTTGCCTAATCTCAAAAACCATTTAATACAGGAAATCATTATGTTGTTTCATTTCATTCACAAGCAAAAGTTCAACATGTAACTTCCTAAAAATATAACTTACTGATGATTTTTATTATAAGGTCTAACTGGACTTGATTGGTTACCATAGCGATCAGGGTATGGATGGTTTCCTCTGAAAACATTCAAATTCTATTGAGTTAAGCATTCTTTAACATGCTGCCAATGGTATTACTTATGACCTTGGTTTTCCTCCTAACTTAATGACCTTAAGAATGCCAGGCCCTTTTGACAAATGGGAAACCAAAACTGGAAAATCTTCCAGAAACCAGACCTCCTGGTTGGATAGCCACAGTCACTCTCACAAAGCTACTGCCCCCCTCACCCCCCATGGAAATAAATACCCAAATGTGGATTTAAGTGACATCATTCTAGTCAGAGGCGGATCCAGCATGTCCTCTCCGAACGTTTACTTAAGACGAAAATATAAGCCAAATAGCTCTTGGAATGTCTACAGATGCAAGGAAATGACGGATAATTGTGTTGCCCCCCCCCCCCCAACACCCTCGCAGCAGCGTGCCCCGTCTCCGCAGTAAGTGCCCTCCTTTTGCGGCTGCAGCGCCCCCCCCTTTTCAAAATTCCTAGATCCGCCCCTTCTAGTTCCCTTAAGAGCTTGACTTCTACAGCCCTTTGATCAGAACAGTGAAGTACGATACATTGCCTCCAAAAGAGGACTCAAAAGAAATAACTGAAGAAAAGACTGCACTCCCTCCACCTATTCATCAGTTTCACTACAGCCGCCCTTTGATCAGAACAGTTAAATATAACCAACAGTTAATAATCCACAAACAAAGGCACAAAAGAAACAAGTCTATTTAAGACTGCAGTCCCTCCAACAGCCTAACTACCGGCATCATCATGATCAGAGCAGTAGAGGTCATTTTCATACTGAATTCTGTGGTCTCTGATCTCGGCATGATGGAATTTTCAACCTCCTGATATGGCCTGAAAATAGACTGGACCAGGAAAACAAGAAATGGTAAGTAAAACTCTAATTTACCTGGGACCATTTTGACTTCCATATTGTCCTTGACCTCTAGCCTGAGGTACATTCCCTGTATTACTGAAGTTGCGATTCTGAGTCATAGCATTGGCTAAATTAAAAGAAAATGAATGGTTATTTCTAGTCTTGTAATTTATAAAAAAGTCATGTACCAAGCTGGCTAATGAAGATGGGCATATGCCATGCAAATGTTATAATGGAAATTTTGCCCGTACAGTGGCGCTAGACCTACCCTTATTTCAAATTCCAAATGTAACGGTTTCTTTCATGTGCAACCCATTGTGAACAGGGGACCAGCTTTTTGGTCCCATCCTAATGACTAGACACTGTTCCTAGTCAGGCCCTCCCCATCCTGCACTATTGACAATGGAAAAACCACAATAGAAAATCTAGAGGAAAGAGAGAGAAATGAGGTTTAAAATCCACTCAACACAAACTAGGTTATTTCGGGACTAACTTATAGTTAAATTTTATTTCAATAAGATTAGCGTAGGGAGCTGGCTGTTATAGCTCTCTAGGTAAGGTGCTTGCTTTCTATCCAGGAGGTCATGGGTTCACTGGCACTGCAGGTATTGGCATTGAAATTTCCTCTAGATTTTTGGCTGTGGTTTCGAGCCCTGGTGTGAGCGTATGTGGCATGGAGATAGGGGCCCCTTCTCAACTTCGTGGGTTTCCTCCGGGCACTCCGGTTTCCTCCCACTGCTAAAGACCCCTACGCGCAAGCGAATTATTGAAATAATGACCTAGTTTGTGTTGAGTGGACGTTCAGGCCCATTTCTCTCTCTTAAATGAAATGAAATTAACCATGGAGATTTAAGATATGAAAGCATGCATGATGTTGACATGACCTACCGTACCTAACATGGCAGACTGATGCTGGTTAATATTAGTCATGATATGGTTCTGAAGCGGGGAGTGTGACAGAGGCGACATTCTCAAGGGATGCGGTGGAGTGATTGATCTTCCTAGCGGGGAATTTGATGTCATGCCAAAAACTAAAACAAAACATAAAAAGTTTAACAGGTTATTATGGTATTACTGAAAACATGAAAAGGGGAATCATTAATTAAACATACATTATGCAAAAGTAAAAGCTGCCTATTGCAGATAGGAAAAGAATTGAAATGTGGTTTAACATCCTACTGTTCTGCTCCTATACTGGGCTAATGAAGTCAGGCATACGCCATACAGTTTGCTATGACTATGAGGGAAAGTTTGCCCAGACAGCAGCGCTACGGACTACTCATATCGAATTCTAACCAACAATGGGATCTTTTACGTGCACGTCATTGTGTACACGGGACCTCCGTTTTTTGCCCCATCCGAACGACAGGACAACTGCCAATTGCAGATAGGAGGAAATATAATAAAACAACGGAGGCTACAGTAGCAATGTGTCAACAAAGATAATGTAATAATTTTATCTGTTATCTAAACATAACCTAATTATCCTCATGACAGGACATTTTCTGCGTGTAAATTACCCAGGGTCCATCAATATTTGCGTTTATTTTGAAGAATTTGTGTGACTGCGACCATTGCAACCTCTGATTCTTATCATTGATTATTGTCAGTAACATCTGTCAGAATGAATAAAATGAAATGTAAAGAGGTTTAACGTCCCACTGTTCTACTCTTAAACTGGGCTGATGAAGACAGGCATAAACCATACAGTGTACCATGAGGGAAATTTTGCCCAGGCTGCGGCCTACTGTTACATTGAATTCCAACTTCACAAAACATTTGCTGGCTTAAGTAAAGAATTGACTCAAAATTGTTTGCCTTATTTTAAGTAAAATTTAGCACTTTGTAAAACGTTTGTTGTTTTAATGTATAAAATACATCAACAAGAAACTGAGCAAAGTTTTGTTTTTCTTGATCAAGGATATTGTCATAAACTGTGAGAGAAATTTGAATAAATTCTTAACTTAAAGGACAATATTGGTATCAGTCATGATCATATATGTGATAGAACTCGTTGAACACATTCCAAATATAATTTTAACACAAAGATCATTGCTACTATAGATGCGTAACAAAGGTAACATGAATCGGAAGTGACCAACGCAAAAGGAAAACGCTAGTTATCCCTCTATATAACTGACTGAAGTGACGAGTGACAACAGATATATGACCGACATTATTCTCAATTAACTAACCTGGTGATTGTCTATGAGGTATTGGTGACATGTTACCAGTTGGAGTTATCCTTCCACTTGCTAATATCTGATGTAAAGGGGAATTACGTCCGTCTGGATACATTTGAGTTATTGGACTAAAACCATGCGGGGGCTAAAATAAAACATAATAAAATCTACAAATGAACATCTATAATTTAAGTTTGTGTACTTAGCACTAATTTCTATCACAGTCAGTCAATATCATCTTTTTTCAAATTTATAAAACAAACTTTTAAAACCACCCCCAAATTCATCTAATGTACACTTGTGTCCAATTTAACCCTTAACTGGTTAACGTTAATTTGACGTTATGAAGTCAAGTGGTCAGACTAAAAAAAAAACTAACATGAAATATTTTGTATGCCTTTTACAATCGATTATTGCCGGATAATTATAAGTGAGAGACTCTTGACACGTATAAAAAAGTTGAAGAGGATAAGTTGATCTATAATTTGCAAATCATTTTCATCAGAAATATCGTCGTGAGAATCGGCGTAAATGATATAATCCGAGTCAGAATTATATATAGGCATTTCAACGACTTTGAGGGTCTTTAACATTCCCGAGTCCCGACATCAAATGAAGACATGTGTTTCTCAATGTTATTGACCAGACCAGTTCTGAGACGCATACATGGCGATATCAATTAAATACGAAACTAAATACTCAAATATGGCTTATAAAAAAGGTTCTTGCTATGGTCGCAAAATATGCGACTGTGACCACTTTCGGATATAACGTTGTGGTGCAAATATGCGACCGTGACCGGTTAAGAGTTAAAGTTGACCATTCAATTTTGATAATGAGTGTTCACAAGTGTTTAATTTCTCGATCACTGTTTAAAAATAAACCCAATAGATTATTGATGTATAACGATTAATCTTTGAACAGTGGTCAGGAATACTTGTAAATTGGCGACTCATTAACAAAATTAATCACTCAGCTTTAAACTTGACACAAGCACAAAATAGATGATTTTAAATGATTTTTGCCAAGTTTTAAACAAAAGTAGAGGTTTGCAATTACATGTATTAAGGCACAGAGTTTTAGTCTAATCATCACCTGCCTAGTGCTGAACGAAAAAATCTCATCATTCAAGATCCAGATGCTCAAATCTACTCAAGCTTACAAAATACCATAACAAGATAGGTTGCCAGGCAAAGAAACATACCCCCCCCCCCCCAGCAAGTTGAGTCATCTGGACAGTCAACATTTTTTTCTTATGTCAGTAATGAGAACATATACAAAGTATGAAAATTTGATTAGAAATAGTAACTCATGAAGTAAGTAATTATCAGAAAACATTAGAATTTGTCACATGACCGTAAACAATTTATAAGACCTTCAGCCTCTAGAGCACCCATATGCAATTGTGTATGCCGGTCAGCCGGGGAAGAAAACAATGAGCATAGATATAAAAACAATGAGTTTTACCTGGATATGTCTGTGATAAGGTGAAGCATGAGACAGAGGTGACACCATTGGTTGTGGTGGAATCTGTACAGGTGTTGTGTAGCGTTGACCTTGCATCATCATACCACTTGCTTTAGCTGATGGAGTCGTCTCCCCTCTCATCTGTCGCTCTAATTCTTCAGCAGTAACCACTCGAGGTTTGGACATCATCCGTTTTTCAATCTCTTCCAGGGTATGAGCTTGAGGGGGGATCATGGGAGATTGGGGAATGATGTTTCTTCTCTCAATAATGGTAGGAATCTGTCAAATTGAATTCAGAAATCTTTAAAGTCCTTCTCTTCTGCAGGGACTGGGCTAATGAAAACAGACAGGGCCATACTGTTTGCCGTGGGAAAAAGTCTGCCACCATAGTGACACTACAGTCTACTCTTATACTGAATTCTAACTTTCAATGGTTCTTTGACATGGTAATTAGAATACACATTGACCTCATTTTGTTACCTCATGCAATCCTGGAACATTCAGGTCACAAATCCCTAGCCTCAGTGATGATATAATTAAAATGAATACAATAACAAGCAATATAATCTAAAGCTAAAAAAACATGTGAACTACACATACAGGTAATACTATATGAAATGAGATAAAACTGAAATAAATGCGAAGACAGATTTGGTCAGACCACAAAGTTGTCCGTACTGAACATGGTACAAAGTTGTCCATACTGAAGATCTGACCATGGTGCAAAGTTCTCCATACTGAACACCTGAACATGGTACAAAGTTGTCCATACTGAACATCTGACCATGGTACAAAGTTGTCCATGCTGAACATCTGACCATGGTGCAAAGTTCTCCATCCTGAACATCTGACCATGGTGCAAAGGTGTCCATACTGAACATCTGACCATGGTACAAAGTTGTCCATACTGAACATCTGACCATGGTACAAAGTTGTCCATACTGAACATCTGACCATGGTGCAAAGTTCTCCATACTGAACATCTGAACATGGTACAAAGTTTTCCATACCGTAAATGGTACAAAGCTATCCATACTGAACATGTATGAAATGAGATAAAATTGAAATAAATTCTAACCAAATTATATTTTTGTCCAGTTTGTACAATCCACATTTTTAAAACTTCCTGTAGACATCACAATATAATAATACTATGACATCACAATATCTGTTACCCATAGCAACCTTATGATTATGGTGTCACAAAGACTGTCAATAATGACTTCAAGTTCAAATAATAAATTTAGGTTTTTAGCAGTGGGAGGAATCCTGAGGGCTGAGAAGATCAGGGATTTTCAATTATACATGGTTGCTTACCAGGCTTGCTGCCCTACCCAGTTCCTTCTGGTTAGTCGACAGTGCTTTATTCACTGTGACCTCACCCCCACCCCATTGTGCAATTGTGCACCCCATCCCCTAACTACACCCAAGTGACTTCCAGTAAACCCCAGTGTGTCCCTCACTACACCCCATGTGACACCCCCATGTACCCCTTCCACCCACTACACTCCAGTGTTTTATTCAGTGTGTCCCTGACTACACCTCAGTGTGCCCTTTACTACTCCTGTGCTTGATTCACTGTGCCCCCCACTACACCTTACACCTGAGTGTGCTCCCCCACTTTATTCATTGTTCATCCCCACCCACACCCCAAGGGATTCTCTGATCAATCTTACCTTATAGTTAGACTGTTTATTATTTCTCTGTTTGTTCAAGGCTTCTTCAGCTCGTGAATATCTCCAGATATCTTTACTCGATGGTGATACAAGGTGCTCTGTATCCAGGAACGCTGGAGGGGATGAAGGACCAAATAAATCTTCTAATCTTGCTTTATGACTCTATATTAAATATATATAAATATATATAAATGTCCCAACACTTCAAAATTTTTCAGACATTTTTAATAAAAATAATAGGGCATAACTCTTATTGTTATTTAAGCAGACCACAATTAAAAATCGTGTCAACACAATATTCAAATGTTTTGAAAATATCTTTTAATAAAAATATATCGCCTAAGAGTCAATCAGCCAGAGAACAAATGGTAGGTTGACTAAAACGCACATGCGCCATACACTTTGCTATAAGTGGAAAGATTGCCAAGGCAGTAGCATTGCAGTCGACTCTATTATTGAATGAAAAGTGTCAAGAGTTCTTTGACGAGCACGCAAATGTGTACAGGGGACCTCAAATTTTAATCCCATCCGAAGGACTTGACAGCTGTCCTTGTTGCACCACTTGGAAAATCCTGATAAATTTTCTCAGCCAACATTGGGAGCAGACCGACGACCTACAGACAAGTGAGCCAGAATCTTATCCTCCATGGCTCCCAGTGTTTTAATGATATTTACAATATTGGTTTGGTACAAATTTAAAAATTCCCAGTAAAAAATAATATGACCGGCCGATCTGCCTTGTTGAGAAAAGATTATCGAATTACCTGTGGTATGGGTCTATTTCTGGAGGCATTTAATATAGCTGGATCTTCGAGATCTTCTTCATCATCAACCACCAGTTGGGATATACTCTGTTCTAAATATTCCTGATAAACAAAAACAATCAATCAATAAATTGAGCAATCTCGAGGTTACCAGAGAGAATTTTATCGTTCATTTCCCTCTGGGGAATTGCGTTGGCCATTTTGAATGTCATGTGATATATTCTTTTGACGGTTGCTTCATAAAGATCTTGTGTCTTCAGAAATTGTGTGTATTGCCGAATCGCTCAATTATGCGTGCCTAAAATAGTATGTATTAAATCATCAAATCAGCTGTTAACGAATGAACTTTTGATGTCAAGATACGGAAAATGTTCCAAGGATCATCAAAATTTAAAAACTAATGCGACAAACCAACACCTAATTGTCAACATATCCAGCCAATCAGGAACCACTGCGGGGGAACAGAATTTAGACTGAAACATGGCTGGTGAGATTTCTCAGAGATAAACGAACAGTATTTAGCCTGGAATACAGGGAGACCGAGAGAAATGAAGTTTAATGTCAACTCAACACAAACTAGATCATTTTGGTACTAGCATATGGTTCAATTTTATTTCAACAATTCGTTTGTGAATAGGGGTCTTTAGCAGTATTTAGCCTGGAATACAGGGAGACCGAGAGAAATGAAGTTTAATGTCAACTCAACACAAACTAGATCATTTTGGTACTAGCATATGGTTCAATTTTATTTCAACAATTCGTTTGTGAATAGGGGTCTTTAGCAGTAGGAGGGTCCAGAGAAAATCCATGAGGTTGGACAGGCGACCCTATCCATTCTCACATACCAAAACAGAATCAGGAATCAATAGGACATAGATCGAACATGCATCCACATTGTTACAGATCGTGAGTGCAAATTGTCGTGCCATTTCCACCTCGATGATTATTAGTGATTTAAAGATTTATACCTCTTGGGACCTGTAACTTTTCTCTGCCGTGTCAAAACCTGAATCTTTCGTCTTGTTGCCATTTTGTCTGGAATCGGAAAAAGAATCCAGTTCTTCTGCCATGCGCTCATGTTCCTCCTCCCAGTCAAAATGCTCTAAAACAAGATTCAATAGATTATAGTTTTTACATACATTATGCAAGAGCCAAATCTGCCTATTGGAGGTCTCGCTTTACGTCTTAAATTATTAATTAGACGTTAATTAACTTATCCAGAACATATTCAACTCTCAATGCCATCACTAGCCTGCGATATTTAGTGGATTAATATATATATACTGAGCACCATAGAAAACGCATCACTTAGTTTTTCGTACAACAAAATGATCCTGTAAACATATCTTATTTATTTTGTAAGTACAAAGTCAGAGGGGTCAAAACCAAAAGTACGACAAAGATGGTTAATTGTCAGTAGCGTGTGTTCTCCACTGGCTCTTACGCATCTGAATATTGTTCACAATAAGACGCAAAATGAATAAGATATGTTTACAGGATCATTTTGTTATACGAAAAACTAAGTGATGCGTTTTCTACGGCGCTCAGTATATTTTGAAAAATAATAAAATTGATAAATGGATAATCTAGTGTTTGTGTTTCATTGCACTAACTTTAGTAATGATGATCGAAGCTAGCCTAAAATTTAAAAGCTAATATCTTGGTTCAAGTGGAGCAATTTGACAGAAATTTTCAGCATATTCTATTTACGTTTTCATTTTTTTTTAAAAACTATTATAACGAGAACAGTCATCTTTCATGTGCACCCCAGTGTGTACATGGGACCTTGTTTTTTTTTTGTCCCATCGACAATACGTTGTCCCTTGCCAGGGATCGAATACCGAACATCAGTCATCATACCCGCTAAGCCACAGTGGCTCCCCCAACCTTGAAAAAACTCAACCAAGTCTTATTCAATTCAGTCTGACCGTTAGACTATTAGATAAACCTTGACAGGTCAAAAATATTAAGATTATTGCTGGAAACCAGTATTGTGATATTATCTATCATAGCTTACCATCCACACCATCACCGAATGTTTCATCGTTTAAAATATCGAAATCTTCCTCTTCTTCTGGTGCTGACATTAATTCACTACTTGTTGGTGTTAACTCCCCTTTGCCTCCCAGCAACTAAAATATAACGAAAAAAAGAGATAATTAGAAAATCTTCACAGAATAAAATACAATGTAATTAATATATAACAATCTCTGGATTTTCATAATCAACCAGTCCGAATATAGTAGGCCTTAATTAGGTGTAGGGAAAAAAGTTGGTCCGCAGGCTGGATTGACTGGCAAGGAGAGTATCTAGTTCTTTGGATTGGGGAAAAACAGGTCATGTGTAAGAGTAGGCCGTAGCATACTTTTCTGCACCAAACTGGCTAATGAAGACAGGCATAATCAGAGAGAGAGAGAGAGAGAGAGAGAGAGGTTAACATCCACTCGAAATATCCTAGGTCATTTAGGACTAACATATGGTTCAATTTTATTTCAATAATTTGCTTGTGCGTAGGGGTCCTTTACAATGAGTGGAAACCGCAGAATCTGGAGAAAACCTGCAAGGTTGGACAGACAACCCTAAGTACTACTTGTCATGTACAACCAGAGAATCAAAACCACACCAGTTGTCTCAATGTCAGACAAGATGATACAACTCGAACACACTAACTATTTGGATATATTTAGCAGGAGATGGGGGGGAGGTATATTTTTACTGACTCTAGCAAGGTACATGTAACCAAGGTCTTAATCTCTCTCTACAATGTTCCTTTACATTGAACAGGCGTTCTCCAGGAGGGACTGACATGCGACCGTTTAGCAGTAAAAAGTTGTCCAATACAACTTACTGGGGTTCCAAACTTTTTTGACAACGATTCAACAGGGAGGTTCCTGAACGTACAGTGCAAGAGTAATGAGACCTACTTTCAGAGCTGAACTAGTTACACACCTGCTAATTAATGACAACTGTATTAATTCTAGCCACTTTCTACACATACCCGGTACTAAACATTTGTTTAGAATACTGAGTTGTTACATTTGCAATGTGAGAAATGTGCCTTGATGGGAGCTTTACGACATAAGCCTACATAACTTCTGTATGTGTATGGACATGTGTGATCACGAGTGTGAACTCAGCTTTTTTTTATACATGTCACGTAGGCCTATCATCTGAACGATCAGGCACATTTTTTTTTTTTTTTTTCAGCCCAGCAGTTGTTACCCTCTGACAAGTCACAACCAGATCTGAATCCGCAACATTCTGGATTAGAAGAGTTGTGGCTGGCACATATTACTCGACCACCAAACAAGACCTAAAAGAACTTCAGAAGGATTGGAAAATCAACCTACAATAACTCACAACTGAGTTTACTAACTAAACAAACACGCGTTAGCCGTTACAAAGAGCACTTTTTTTTTTTTGCTACCCTACACCAGCTGTAGATGTATATATTCTCTTAGAGGCCAGGGAATAAATAACTAATTCTAATCCTGAACCCACAAATTAAACGATTTGATGATTGTGGAAGGAAACATATCACCATGTTGTGAAATAGGATTAATAGGAAGATAAATGCTGAAACTGAAAACACGAAAAATCTGAAAAAGTCTTTGACAAAAATCATGGGTTTGTTTATTGATTTCGAGATATTCGTATTGGTGGGTAAGAAACGGGGTCAAAAAGATGGATAAGAAGTGGTTAATCTTATATTGGCAGTTAATTCTACAAATGTAGGTGAAGTGCGTGAACTTACAGGAAAGCTCGACTTTCCTACAACCTGCATCTTCGTCATTTCACGCCATATTCGCTAACCATCTCAGCAGCAAATGCAGTTCAAGAAATGTTTTAAAATGAATCTGATCAAAAAATTTTTGTATGGTTCCTTCTACTAGGTGAATCCGAAATTAAATACTTTTATATTTTTTAATGTCTTTTATGCGAACTTTTCTATGCGTTTTCTCGAAAATTTTGATAGGCGAGGTCTTCCAGACATTTCCGATACTGATTGTTATTAGCGAACAATTACGTCTGGATAATCAACCCTAACATTTCTCCGGTCGATTTTCCGCCATTATTCGTAAAGGAACGGAAATTGCCGATATTTATTGCTCGATTTGATTCTATGGGCTTATTTTAATGCAAAAGGGGCAAATTAAACCAAAAACCGAACCAACTAAATATTTACGTGTGTGCTATGTCTAAACGCCGTGTCTGAAGCACACATTTTAGCGGTTTTGTGCTCAGTTATTTTATTCCGTTATGGCCGAAGTCGACATTGCCGAGGACATTCCGAACGGAGACGATTCGGCCTTCGTGGATGAACATCAACAAGCAGCCGATACAGAACACGATGTCCAATCCCAAGACCATGTTATTGCTGACAGTGTTCACGAATCGATCACCCCTGATCAAGTTTTCGTTGCAACATCACAGGGACTTATATCTGCCGACCAACTTCGAGAAGCCGGAATAAAAACGACGCATATTGTTATTCATGATAACACGCTGACGACAGTTGATTCGGGGGGACTGAAGACACCAACCACCCCCCTTCCCCCACCCACCCCAGCTACACCTCTCAGTAAAGAACGAGGTTTTAAATATCAATGGGACACCTCCGTTCATCAGATGATTTTACCAGTTAGATGTAAAAATTTAAACGGAGAGCTCCATAAAAATAGATTTGGTTCAGGTGATTATTCTTCAGTCGAATTGGTGTAAGCCTTATTTTGATATTATTGGTGTCTTTGATTCCTTGAAAAGTTCATAACAACATCACATAACAAAAAGTACACGTCGAATTCTGTGAAGAGAGGACAATGTGAAGCAATGATCAGAATAACCAGACATGATATATTTCTTGCCCTACGGTCTAGATTAGATTGCCCGGGCCCTGAATTAAAACAAATGGAAGAACTAGGTTTTCCCAGTAAAATATTTTTGTTGATTATATGGTTGCCCAAGGCCAAGGTATATCACTGCTCACATAATATCAAATGATGATTTCACTATTCAAGTCTTCTGAGATATGATTCAATTTTATGTTATTTTAATATTCAAGTCTACTGCAAATGTAGTGTGATACGATTCAAATGTTATTTTGATATTTGTTTCGATTGAAGTAATAGATTTTTTTACCTTTTCTGATGCATTTTTTGATTTCTAACTCATTCAAACCTACTGTATTTAGATTTTGTTTGTTTATTCTAATTAGCTGAATTTAATGAATTTATATTAGCACTTTTCGACAGATCAAAGACACCATTAATATGTTTTTTGTTTACTGTCATTGTTTAAAGTTTTAAAATGTTAATAAAAATATTTATTCTCGACTGAATTTAAAGTACAGATTCAGGAATTTCAAGGGAGATCTCAGTAAAATCCAAAATGTGACTTATATTCATTGGTAAAGATAGATAGATATATTTTATTACATGAAACACCCATTTCGGGCAGCATGTAAATAATACATATTATGCATGAAAACAGAAATACATAAAAAGTGAATACATATACGTGTTTGTTAAACTGTTGCTAAATGTCGGAATTTGAGGACAAAATTTATACCTTGTCACCCACTTGTTTCATTCGATCATAAATTCTTACTGTGCCATCAAATGTTTAAAGCTCTTTGTCTCACCCAGTCATAACATCTTACTGTTATAAATTCTTATTGTCTCACTCAGTGGTAATATCAAGCGTCTCACCCAGTGGTAGAATCTTACTGCCTCACCCAGTGGTGAAATAATCCTGTCTCACCCAGTGGTAATATCTTACTGTCTCACCCAGTATGGATATCTTACTGTCTCACCCAGTAATAGAATCTTACTATCTCACCCAGTGGTAATCTTACTGTCTCACCCAGTATGAATATCTTACTGTCTCACCCATTAATAGAATCTTACTATCTCACCCAATGGTAATTTTATATACGGTACCGGTATCCCTCCTGTGTGCAGTCGAGCATTCAGGGCACTGGAATCTTGACTGAGGCAGTCTTTTGAAAATATACTGCCGTTTGGCCACCTGTTTCATCACATGGTCTGCCATCTATCTGATTCTCATTTTAGTATAGTTGCGGTAATTGTATTTTATCATATGGTCTGCCATCTATTCAAACTGCATTTTAATGGCGTCGTAGTAATTTATGTATTTTATCACATGTTTGCCATCTATACGATTCTAATTTTTGTAGGATTGCGGTAAATATATTTTATTTTTGAACATACATGTCTATGTTAACAGTCGGTCGTGGTAAATGTATTTTATTTTTAAACGTGTTGGCAGGTTACCATAGTAAATGGTTTTTTTTTTTTTTAAATTTTTGACAGGTCGTCAGGGTAAATGTTATTTTATTTTATTTTTGAACGTGTTTGCAGGTGGTCATGGTAAATGTTTTTTGTTTTTTTAATGTTGGTCATATTAAATGTATTTTATTCTATTTTTAAACTTGTTCGCAGGTGGTCATGGTAAATGTATTTTATTCTATTTTCAAACATTTTCGCAGGTGGTCGTGGTAAATGTATTAAATATGAAGAGAACTGGTATACACCAAATGAGTTTGAATCATTAGCTGGTCGAGCAAGTAGTAAAGATTGGAAGAGAAGCATAAGATATGGAGGACGTACGTTACAATGTGTTCTAGAGGATGGTTTATTAATGGCACACGCTACCTCATGTACATGTGCTTCTTGTTGTGATGACGAAAGTGTGGTGAGTTTTTGTGGTACAAATATAAGGCCTTTTTATCGACTTACCAAATCGATTTGAATTGAGTGGAGATGTCATGTGACAGTATAGTCGATTTTAAAGTACTCTTGCGAATTTGTTAAATGCTCCGCTTAACTGTAAATAATTTTTGTGGCTGGACACAGTTGAAAAAAAACAACATGTGATTATCCCCTTCAAATCGTTAAATCGCACCCTGGAGTGATTTGGTGTAATCGCTTTGGAAATTGGTGTCAATAAATTCGTTGATTAGGGTAACCAATTTGAATTAGATGGACGTTAAAGATAAAAAATTTGATTGGATGCAAATCTCTTTGGCTGATCTCAAATCTCAAATTTCTAATATTATTCAGATATTGCATGTGTTTCAGGCATAACTCTTTTCGGTTGTGGTCATCAAGTGACTTGTTAATAGACAAAATACTGTAAGACAAAAGTAAAACTGGATTAACAATTTGGCTGAAATTTTCTATTTTCATTATCTATTTTTAAACTGTTTTATCAAAAACAGTCAGCTCTTTATCTATGTCTTACAAAGTATCTCTTTAACAAATTATTTTGCAGACTGGTCCAGTTCGATTATTTGTACCCTATAAAAGGAGAAAGAAAGAAAGTGAGAGTGGTCCCCCTTCACCAACTGGTTCCATGTCAAAAAAATCACGGATTGGGTCCATTAAGACAACTACTTCACCACTTACTAAAGATGAAAAGTGTAGGTTACCCATTGCCTAAGTTTATGAAAATGTTTCAGCTCACTGCAGATTCTTCTCTTAGAGTTGCATATTTTTATACTGGCGGTTGAGTGCGCAGGGGTGCAACTGGCTTGACATTTTATTGAATCAATGTATCGTGATTTACCTTTTCACGATTCACATATTTATGGGTTTTTTTGTTGCTTCAGTAAGTAACCAGTTACTTTGAATTATCCATGTCACATATATATTATCCATAGGTACACAAACAGTCATTTTTTTTGATTCATATCATTATCGTGATATAATACAGTTGTATTTCTTCGACATCGGCGACGGAATGAAAGACATCAATTATTTTTTTATCCTGTTATCTTGGTAGATATTTACCAGTTTTTGAATTGTGATATGAATCCTATCGTAGCACCTGAATAGAAATATGTATCATGACTCAGTGGCAATATGCAGTACCATTTAACATCATAAGGTCTGTGGCGGTTTCAATCCCAAGCAGGTAGATGTACTTGGAACACAGCAGGTACATCTACCCAATTTTCTTCCTAGTACCCTCAAGTAAATAGTTTTAAGTAAAAATACCTGTTTGGCAGTATGTGGAAATGAAACAGTATTTTCTCTTCTCATTGTTTTCATGCTACATCAAATTTACATTTTTCTATCTTGATTTATTTATATAGATATTGTGTCAATGGCGAATGGCGTGAGTTCCACCATGACACGAACGTGTGCTGTTAGTCATCATATGCAGATGGGATCTAATAAAGAGGGTGAAACTGTACAGATAGTAACAGCTGATAGTGCAGGCAATCTTGTAGCCGGAGGTAAATTACACACACACATTAAAGTCACTGAGACAAAATAATTTTTTGGGCTTAAATCACATTAAAATTAATTAGATTTTTTATAATATTCTCTATTGAAAAAAAAACGAAAATATTCATCTCCCAGCTTGATATTTCAGATCCAGAATTAAAGATATTTTAGATGAAAAAATTATAGATATTTTGAATAAAAAAATTATAGACATTTTAAATAAAACATAATTATAGATTAAATAAAAAATGTTATAAATATTTTAAATGAAAAAATTATAGGTACCGGGTATTTTAAATGAAAAAATTATAGGTACCGGGTATTTTAAATGAAAAAATTATAGATCTTTTAAAATGAAAAAATTAAGGGTATTTTAAATAAAAAAAATTACCGGTATAGATAATTAACATTGAAAAAAAAAATTGATATTTTAGATACAGTTGTCATGACACCAATAGCCCTAGCACCTGCTCCGAAAGCTACCGTAGTTACTATGGATGTCACTGAACAGAAAAACTGGTGGCAACTGGAAGAGGTAAGTGAAATGCCATGGGGTTTATAGTCTTAGTTACTCTTCTGCACCATCCAAGCTAATGAAGATGGTCATACACCAAGCAGTATCAACAGTATGAAGGACATTTAAAGTGCTGCCAATGGCATACCTGTAACATCAATTATGGGGTTTAACGTCCCACTGTTCTGCTCCGACTGGGCTACGGCTATCCGGTTTCCTCCCACTGCTAAAGACCCCTACGCGCAAGCGAATTATTGAAATAAAATTAAACCATATGTTAGTCCCGAAATGACCTAGTTTGTGTTGAGTGAACCTTAAACCCCATTTCTCTCTCTCTCTCTCCGACTGGGCTAATGAAGCTGGACATGTAACACCACACACTGTGCTATGAGTGAAATTTTGTCACGGCAGCAGCACTGTTGCTTACTCTAATATCGAATTTGAACTGCCAAGGGATCTTTTATGTGCACACCAATATGTACACGGGACCTCAGTTTTTCATCCCATCCCAACAGCTAGACAGTTGTCCTTCTCAGCCCCTCCATCCTGCACCACTGACGAGGTGAAACCACGTCAGAAAATCTTGATGAATCGAAAACGTGCCTTTCCCACTTAGCCATCGTGCCTCCCTGAGAAGAGTTTTGAGTTGTTGTCTAATTGCATGTTTGGGTTCTGTTGGTTTTTTTTGTTATCCGGTTTTAACTTTGTCATGCAGTATTTACTATGAATGTTGTTTTATTTTTGTTATCCAGTATTAACTTTGTGTTGTATTTTTGTGTTATTTAGATCTCTAATAATCTGTTGTTACAAGTACAACAGTTAAAGGCTATGATAGAACAAGTGAGACAACAGAGTTTAATATCAAAAGAGAGTCAACTACAACAACTGAGATTACAGATGGAGAAGGAGAAACAAGATGTGAGTTGAAGGAATATTTTACAACTAGGAGGGCTAGAGGGATATTTTACAACTAGGAGGGCTAGAGGAATATTTTACAACTGGGAGGGCTAGAGGGATATTTTACAGGGCTAGAGGGATATTTTACAACTGAGAGGAGCTAGGGGGTCATTTTACAACTAGGAGGGGCTAGTGGGAGGTTTTACAACTGGGAGGAGGAGCTAGAGTGATATTTTACAACTGGGAGGAGCTAGAGGTATATTTTACAACTGGGAGGGGGCTGTACAGATATTTTTACAACAGGTGGCGGAGGAGAAGGAGAGAGTCATTTTACAACTGGGTGGCGCTAGAGGGTCATTTTATAGCTGTGCGGAGCTAGAGAGATAGTTACCACTTGGAGGCACTAAAGGGTCATTTTACAAGTGTGAGGAGCTTGAGGGATAGTTGAAAAGGGAGAGGGGACATAGAGAGAAATTGGTTGAATATCCAATCTGTTGTCCCCATTCCCCAACCACCAGCCTCTCTCTCTCTCTCTCACTCCCTCTTCTTCTTTCTCTCTAACTCTTTTGAGGTCTGCTTTTCTACACATAACCATAAAAATGTATTTCTGTCTTCTATTTACAGGCTATCAAAGCCATAAATGCACAGCGTATCGAGGCTCAGATGAACTTGTCACGAGTCGTGATGGAGGAGCGCGCCCAGAGAGACATTGCTATTCAGCAGGCATTGGCTCATGCTCGCTCGGAATTACAGGATAAAGTAGAATCGGTGACTGTCGTTTCTGATGATAAGGTGACTTACAATGTGACGTGGTCACATCAAAATAATCAAACGAACACTACTATTGATAAAATCATGGACGGCGAAGAATCAGACTCTGATAAAGAAAAGGAGTAATGAGTCAGAAAGGAGTTCACATGTCACAAAGACGACATCCTTCGATCATGTTTGATGAAATATTTTAAGATAACGATTATTTCAATAAGACACAGACAATGAACACAAAGATAATGAATATATTTCAGCTTCATTATTACAAAGTTTTTACACTGGAACATTATGATAACAAACTTTGCTATACCACAGTGGAGGAGGAGGGGGTGTAGCGTTAAAGTGAAGGCCTTGTGTACAGGTCACCTGTATTTTTGAAATTTTAACCATGTGCTAGAGATTTATTGTAAATATCAGAACATCTTCTGGACCAAATAACAGGCAACAGTGAAAGCATGCCTGATAGTATGGATTTATGCCTGAGAAGTGACAATAAGCGTTTTTAAAATACAGATGTGATGTCATTCTTAGATCCTGGTGTACCAATACTTTAAATAATGGTCCTGGCAACATGCTTCTGGCAAATTGTACTTGATGAAGATAGCATTGTACTCATGTGAAATTTCATTGAAATACGCATGCAGGATAGTATGTATATTTTAAAAAATTATTTAGTTTAACTGTCTTGAAGGTAATACAAGTATGTTGAAACAACACTCCAGCTAATGGCCTTGTTCAGTAGCAATATATTACTTATTTTATAACTGTGCGGAGCTATAGAGATAGTTACCACTTGTGGGCACTAAAGGGTCATTTTACAAGTGGGAGGAGCTTGAGGGATAGTTGAAAAGGGGGAGAGGACGTAGAGAGAAATGGGTTGAATATCCAATCTGTTGTCCCCATTCCCCCACCACCAGCCTCTCTCTCTCTCTCTCTCACTCTCTCTTCTTCTCTCTCTCTATCTCTTTTGAGGTCTGCTTTTCTACACATAACCATAATGCCTCTACACATAATGTCTCTGTCTCGTACACTTAGTCATTGAACCTACTATCTGATTAAAACACAGATCCAATTTTGTTTCAATTTTAGAATTTAAAATGCCTTTTTATTTGTGTTTACTACACTAGGATCTGGAAGAGTTGTTATATAACCAATCTGATTAAAACACGATCCAATTTCGTTTCGTTTTTTATAGTTCAAAATTTCGTTTTTACTTGTCTTTACTACGCTTGGATCTTGAAGACTTGTTATTTAAGTCGTGTTCTGCCTGAAATGAGGGGTCAGCCAATCAAATGGTCTGTCGAATCGACCGTTTGACCTTTTCATGCGTGGAACTGTGGGTAAATATTACCAGCGGATAGAAATCAAAACAAAACAAAAGTAGATTTTAAAATGCATGGCGGTCGCTAATTGGTTAATCGAATGACTGACGTTATTGGGTCAAATGTACAGTGCTTGATACCTGATGTCATAGAACGTGAGCTCCCACTATAACTAGTTAGATCTACATGAGTGTAGGCCATCGAAAGTATAAAACACGACAGAAATATAGATCTATATTTTAATTAGATTGTTATATAACTCATGTTGTGGATGATGTGAAGGATTAGCCAATCAAACGAAATGTAGATCAGGGCTCCGTTTCACAAAATTTTAACTTAAGCTAAAATCCAAATTTTAGTACATACTTCAATTTTGATTGGCTAAGCACTAAAATCTATCTAATATTATCTAATTAAATTACTCAAATTTTGATTTTATCTTAGTTAAAATTTCGTGAAACAGGCCCCTGTATTTTAATCCCATCGGTGAACTTATGCTATGGACAGACGAGCGTATTTTTTCGCCCGATCGCAGCGATTGAAATTCGCCAGCGATTTTTTACGGCCGATGACGAACGGGCACACGTAGCGAACGTCTCGAAAGCGTACAAGTAATGATGTCGATCACGTGACTTGTACAAATGGAAGCCATTTTGAGATCATGTGATATCAACGATGTCGATGATTGGCTATATAAAAATGAATCACCCGACAATATACGCTTGACACGGACACACGAGCGAATTTAATCGCCGGCGAAAAATATTCGGCCGAAAATATCTAACATGCTAGATACGAGCGATTGATCGGGCGAATGGTTCGGCGATCAGAATCGTCGTCGCCCTGAAGGGGCACACGGGCGTATTTTCCGAGCGATTTTAAAAATCGCCGCGATCGGGCGAAAAAATATGCTCGTCTGTCCCCCACTTAACTACTGTATATCTCTGCTGCTATTACGGATTTCAAAACTAAATCATTGAAGATACAGAATTTGCACACATAATGAATGGTTGTTCGTTCCTAGAGTTGTACGTCCACTACCACCAAGGGTGATATCGTAGACAATCACATAATGAACTTTTCTTTTTTTGCCCTTGTGCAAAATTGCAAAAACTTGGATTAAAGTTAAAGGAGAATGTGGCAATGTGGTTGTTATCTACACACCAAGGCCATTCCTACAATAAATTCAATTTAAGATGCATTATATTCAGGAAGCTACAACCCTTTTGGGTCTAAATATTAAGGCCAACTGTAGACTTGGTCAAAAGTAATGAAATTTAACAAGGCTAACCAAAGATCTAACATGCTAGCGGCGCCCGTGTGCAGCTGACCTTAACATTTAGACCTAAACTAGACTGGTGGCCAGTCTTCTCCACACACCAAAAATTGGCCAGTCCTCTCAAAAAAAACAACGTAATCTCTAGAGACTGGGCAAATAGAGCTTCATTCTCATCTAGTAGGTCAATCTGCATTATGTAGGTCGTGTGACGTCGTGCACGGGATTACTGCATTTGCACTGGCAAACTGGTGTAGGTGCGAGATGTTTGTTGTGGATAACAGTTATTGTTATTTAGTGATACTTTAACGATCTAAGAAATTTGTTGACGGACAATATGATAATATCTGTCGAATGAACGGATACAACGTATGGGATGAGGTGAATGAACATAAATAATTACACACGACATCATTATAACAACTTAACGAAGCCAGTTCATGCGTATCGGGACGAAGCCAAATGGCGAATGGAAACAAAAACGTGACATCAGCCCGCAGACGGTTTCAGCATGACTGCTTTGCACTCCATTCGAGACGCATCGCATGATTCATGAAGGTAAATATCGAACTTAATTTATCTTAGACATCACATTTACAAATTCGTGTCACGTGACTCGGGGCTTGCTTGACAATTGTCAATCATTCCAAATAAGGAACAACGTAAAACAGGACAAGAAACGCCCATTTTATTGTGAAGCTCGCAAATTGTCCAGTCTCTGGTGCTGGTTACAGGTTTACTCAAATTTTTTTTTTTATACAAATGGAAACGAAAGTGTTGGTTTGCTAAAAATTACTACTTTTATATAAATCGAAATGTAAAATAAATAGAAGAGACTGGGCCAGTCTAGACCTAAACCTACAATTGTTTTAGGTAATTTAATGTTCATTTAGCTTCTTACCCTGAGCTAACCCATATTCTTGTCAACAATCATGTGCACTGGTACAGGCAACATGCTAGCGGCACCTGTGTGCAGCTGACCTTAACATTTAGACCTAAAACCTATAATTGTTTTAGGTAATTTAATGTTCATTTAGCATCTATTTGTTCATCAAGAAAGTGCTTTTAAAAAACTACATTGTGCAGAGTTTTTAAATCCAGAGATGATCCTATTTATCAAGATTTTGAGGAACCCGTCTGGTGGGCTCCTATGCGTAGTGGTGCAAAATGGAGGGCCCGATGTTTCGATGGTAAGAAAAACTGAGGTCCTGTTTATACATACACGTAAATCTACAAGCACTTAAAAGACCCCTTGGAATTTGGAATGCGATATAAGATCAGAGTAGGCCATAGTGTTGCTGCATGGACAAATTTATCCCCATAGCACACTGTATGGCGTATTGATTTAATACACAGTCGGAGCAGAACAGTAGGATGTTAAATCCCCATTTCATTTTGATATGTAGATTTTTTTGTTATAGACTATATACCAGAGATTGCATGTATACATTATTGTTTATATTAAACAATATACTTATATAGAATAATATATATAAACTACCTGGCCTTATATAGACTGGATTACCTATTCTAAATGAAGTCCAGCTTGTCAAGGCGCTTTACTGACTTGAGACACTGGGCTATCATCTTGCCATGAGGAATTCAATATTTGTCAGATATGATCTGGATGCATTAAAACAGGCATATTAAACTTCAAAGGCTGCCGGTCTACAGTTAGCTCCATTTGGCAAACCTTGACAAATTCCGGAACCTACATGTACATCTAGTCTCGGATGTAAGTGATATGTTCCTACGCCCATACATTTACTTTAACAGGAAAACATGACGCCATTACAAACAAACAAGACACCATGGGCGCCGCGTTGTTTCACCCGGAACCTTTAAAGTAGTTCCAATATGGCGGAATTCGTCATACATCCGAGTCTAGATGTAGGTTCCGGAATCTGTCAAGATTTGCCGAGTGCAGTTAGCTCCACTTGAGAACAGACATCAAGCTATTTGACAGACATTTTGAGTCCTAAATCGAAGACATTAACTATACTTAGAGAACTATTGATTCGACTTTCATTTAATTGAATAGAAAATGGTTATTTAATCATGCTGTGTATGACAGATATGAAACAGAGTAGAACAGCATAACAAAATAGTTAACTAATTTCTGGATATGGCCGCCATACAGGGCAGAGATCTATTCTCAAAGGGGGGTTGAGATGGCTTAGTGGTCTAGAGTGCCGCGCTTCGACCTCTAGCTGGCCGGTCACCTCTGGCTTGCGGTTGTGGTTTCTAGCCCTGGTGTGAGCGTATGTGGCATGGAGGTATGGGCGCCTTCTCAACCTCTTGGGGTTTCCTCCGAGCACTCTGGTTTTCACCCACTGCTAAAGACCCCTAAGCGCAGGCAAATTATTGAAATAAAATTAAACCATATGTTTGTCCCGAAATGACCTAGTTTGTGTTGAGTGGACGTTAAACCCCATTTCTCTCTCTATATCTATTCTCAAAGATTGAAGAATGTCGAACAGGTTATCCGGTCGATAGACTTAACAAAATATTGATACACAGTTCCGGAATTGAATTCCAAAACTGGTGTCAATCGAGTGAAAAGGAGAATTTAAGAGTACAACGAATGTGTCGACTGCATAAAAAATATCTCAACCAATCATGACAGCTGAAACATATTTTTACCTAGGAATACGTCACGATTGTACTCACTCCATTTCGGCTGTCGGGACTGGCAGAACTGTGACAGGACTGAATTCCACATCACTCGATTGTAATTCTGTGGATTCGGGACGTTCTGGACTGTGAATCGAGTATCCCCATAGACTCTGAATTGGTTTCAGGAGCAGACAACTCTGTTTGTCTGTGAATTTTTGGTCAGGTTGGCATCGTATTTATATCCTAATGCTTTAATTTATAGACTTCCCACACAATTTAGAAGTGCCAAATCTGATTAAGCACTTACTGTTATTAGAAATTAAAGTTTAATTTTCAAACATTTTGTACATATCTGTATCCTTAAATAGATTTTCTATTTAAATTAAAAATAATTGAAAGAAAAGAAGAGAAAGAGTTGTGTAGAATGTTTCAAGATACTATTAAGTGTGGGCCAGGGGTGTAGCAAAGATGGAGTTCACTGGCTCATCGACTCAAAGTTTAAATCCTGTTGTGGGCTGAAAGAAATGAAATGGGGTCCTACAGTTCGACCCTGACTGGGCTAATGGAAGACGGGCATACGCCAAACAGTGTGCTATGAGAAAAATTTTGCGCTATGGCCTACTCTTATATCGAATTCCAACTTCCAAGGGATTTTTTACATGCATGCCAATGTGTACACGGGACCTCGTTTTTTCTACCTGTCTGAACGATTAGACAGCTGTCCGCGTCAGACCCTCCGTCCTGCATCACTGACAAAGAGGGAAACCACGCTGGAAAATCTGGATGGGGCTGAAAGAACCTGCATGTGAGTCAATTGGTATGGTTTAGATTCCCAGCTTGAACGTGACAAGGAGTAGGGTCCACTATCCAGCTTTGACAGTTAAAATAATAAACTATTGGTTAAATTTAATTTGACTGGAAGATACTATGCTCTAGTAATTTTCATTACCACGACAAACCATTAGTCCTGGCCCCGAGTTCATAAGGCATTCTCAGATTTAAGTTAAGAATTTATGCTAATTTCAAGCACTGTTTATGAGAAATAACTTTGTTCCAGAACACACAACTTTGTACACAGTTTCTTATTGATGTATTTGATACATTGAAACAAAACTTTTCTTATAAAGGGCTATATTTTACATTTAGTCGAAATAAGACGAACAATTTTGAGTAAATATTAAACTGAAGTCTGAAAATGCCTTGTAAACTCAGGGCTGTGTACATGTACACATTGAGTGAACTGGTGTGGTTTCACTAACCCGCTTGTACATGCCAATGAGTAGGATTGCCGTCATCCTCATGGATTTTTTCTGGGACCTCTGCCAGCATCTGCTAAAGACCTATATGTGCAAGAGAAGTACATGTATTGCAGTAAAATTGCACCATGTTGGTCCCAAAATGACCTACATGTAGTTGTGCCAGTGGAGTGGACATTAATCTCTCTTCAAGGCAGAGTAAAGGCAAATATTTCTCATTTCTTTCTTCAATCACCCAAACAGTTTGGCCGAGGCTACTACTAGCTGAAAAAATTCGGACAGTTTCTCGGCAAACACCAGGGCCCAGTTTCTCAAAATCTTAACTAAAGATAAAATCCAACTTTTAGTAGATTCTTCAATTTTGATTGGCTAAGCACTAAAATCAATCTAATATTATCCAATGAAATTACTAAAATTTGGATTTTATCCTAGTTAAAATTTCGTGAAATGGGCCCCTGGTGTGTTTAATGGCTTGATTGGCTAAGCACTAAAATCAATCTAATATTATCCAATGAAATTACTAAAATTTGGATTTCATCCTAGTTAAAATTTCGTGAAATGGGCCCCTGGTGTGTTTAATGGCCGCCATTTTCTTCAAATATATCTTGGGTTAAATTATATTTGTAATGTGTTTAACCAGTTCTATCACCTATGTGCTTATACTAATCCAGGATTTTCAGAAAGGGGGGGGGGCGTGCTGCATCCACTTGGGAGTGTGAAGTCTGACCGTGATTTTTGAGTGGAAAAAATGCCCACAAGGCCTAATTTCATACTAGTACTAGTACTATTACGATTTCCAACATAAATTATTTTTGTTCTTCTTTCCCGTGAGAATATATGGAGCTAAAAATTGTTCGTCCCCCACCTCATCTGGATCTGCGTCTGCTTGAAGATAGAAATAAATGAAATGAAATGGGGTTTAACGTCCTACTGCTCTGCTCCTTAATTGGGCTAATGAAGTCAAGCATACAGTGTGCTATGAGGGAAATTTTGCCTGGGCAGTGGCACTACGGCCGTCTCTAGTATCGAATTCCATCTACCATGGGATCTTTTATGTGCACGCCAATGTGTTCACGGGACATCAGGGTTTATTTTGTCCCATCCGAATGACTAGACAACTAGTCAGACCCTGCATCACTGACAAGGGTAAACCACCCAGCGTCTCCCCCAGTGATCCCCAAGGTAGAAAAAATAGGTTGCCAGGCAACGAAACATACGCCCACACAGCAGCCAAATCGTCCGGGCAGTCAACAAGAGTTGTCACATATTAAGGAATTATCAGAAAATCATTAGAATTTGTTTGGTTTTTATAATCAAACGATTTTTTTTAAATCAGATAATAATTGTGACCTCCAGAGGGACCACAAGCTAAAAAGGGTGATTTTTCGAACAATCAGGGGACATAATTCAGCAAGTGAGAGAGAGAGAGAGATGGGGTTTAAAGTCCACTCAACACAACTAGGTCATTTCGGGACTAACATATGGTTTTTAATTTTATTTCAATAATTCGCTTGCGCGTAGGGATCTTTAGCAGTGGGAGGAAACCGGAGTGCCCGGAGGAAACCCACGAGGTTGAGAAGGCGCCCTTATTTCCATGCCACATACGCTCACACCAGGGCTCGAAACCACAGCCGCAAGCTAGAGGTGACCGGCCAGCTAGAGTTCAAAGCGCGGCACTCTAGACCACTAGGCCATCCCAACCCCCCAATTCAGGAAGTAATGACCCGATGGGCGCAAATATCGAAAGGAACCAAGATCTTTGGGTTATAAACATACATGTCGAGTTTCATCAAAATCGATTCAAAATTGTGACCTCTATAGGGTCCACAACCTTGATATATCATATTTTCACACTATTCGTGTACAAACGGCGGCCATTTTGTCCGTCAATTCTAGTCCGATTTTCACGTAATTCAAACTCTCTCTTCATGTGTAACGGTGATATAGTCAAACGTCTTTTTAAAATCGGATAATAATTTTGACCTCCAGAGGGACCACAAGCTAAAAAGGGCAATTTTTTGGACAATCAAGGGCCATAATTCAGGAAGTTACGATCTGATGGGCGCAAATATCGAAAGGAACCAAGATATTTGAGTTATAAACATACATGTCAAGTTTCATCAAAATCTGTTCAAAAATTGTGACCTCTATAAGGTCCACAACCTTGATAGAACATATTTTCACACTATTCGCGTACAAACGGCGGCCATTTTGTCTGTCAATTTTGATCCGATTTTCACGAAATTCGAACTCAACCTTCATAACCATGGAACGGTGATATAATCAAACGTTTTTTTAAATCGGTTAGCAATTTTGAGCTCCAGAGGGACGACAAGCTAAAAAGGGTTATTTTTTGGACAATCAGGGGCCATAATTCAGGAAGTGACGATCCGATTGGCGCAAATATCGAAAGGAACAAAGATCTTTGGGTTATAAACATGCATTTCAAGTTTCATCCAAATCGGTTCAAAATTGTGACCTCTACACTGTTCACAAGCTAAAAAACGTGATATTTCGTACAATCCGGGGCCATAACCCATGAAGTTACAGTCCGATAAATGCCAATATCGAAAGGAGCCGAGATCTTAGGGTGATAAAGCTATATTTTAAGTTTCATCGAAATCGGATAAAAATTGTGACCTGTAGACTGTTCACAAACAATTGTGGACAGACGGACGGACGAACAGGGGCGACGACAATATAAGTCCACATGAAAATGTGGGCGTATAAAAAGAAAAGGATATTTTCAACATTTTTAATCAGATTCAGATTGCATATAAATATACATGTGAAAATATGATATATATACAATACATGTAAATAATAAGTTAAAATAAAAACTATTTTACTATCCCAAACGAAACGATATTCCCTCCATATAGATATTTATAGTACTAATACAAAAACCAAGCAATCACAGGCAGAGGTACTGACTGAAGTACAAAGGATTAATTTGGACTTCTTCAAATCATACATATATAGAAATATATACAAACTTTAAATTTAGGCCACACCAATGGGATTTTCTGTTTTTCAGGGGTCTTAGTAATTATATAGTCAGTCAGGTTAAAAAGGTTTAGTTGAAATTGCAAAACTTAAAAATTGGAACTAAAACATTTTAAACAGTGCAACCAATTAATATATTAGCTTTTTAAATAAGAAAAATTTTAATAGGTGTTAACGAAAAACAGAAAATCAATTTGGTGTGGCCTCCAGGAGAAAAATCGCTATTTGTTGATTTAAGCAGTGAAAAGGGGGATTGAAAATAAACAAAATGTAGATTTGATGGAATTCATTATAAGTAAGCCTGCATCATGGGTAAACCAACTGTTAATTGGCCTTGATAAGTACATGTATGCTTTTAAGATGTGTACACTACCCAGTAAGAAGTAGATGTATGCTTTTGGGATGTGTACACTACCCAGTAAGCACAAGCATGCTCATGAGACATGTACACTACCATTGAGTACTGTAACAGTCTGAATATTACCACCCATCACTTGGCCCAGGTATGTATGCTTTTGCATAAATAGCATTATGCAAGAGCAAAATCTGCTTATTACAGGTCTGTCTTTCTTTAGGCCTGAAATGTTATCTAAATAATCAATTAGACATTAATTAACATATCCAGACCATAATAAACTCTTGATGTCAAGGCTAGCCTTCGATGTTGGCAGATTAAAATCCTATATGCCGCTTAATGGCCGTTGATAATTAAATCAATCAAGTGGATAACCGAGACTATGCTGTTTATAATAATGATTTGAGTAATGATGACCGAGGCTATGTGAATATTTCAAACGCTTTTTTCTCGGCTAATAGTGGATCAATTTGACTTAAATTTTCAGCAAATTACCATTACACTATCTAGTTTTTAACTATTATAGCGGGAACTGCCATCTCTTTATCTTATCTCCCATAATGTAACTTTAGTTACGAATTATCTCAACTCTCAATCACTGTTTATGAGGAATATCTTTGATTGAGAAACACAAAACTTTGCACTTAGTTTCTTATTGATGTATTTGATACATTAAAACAACAAACGTTTTATAAAATGCTGTATTTTAGTTTTAAATTCTTAAATTAAACAGGTATTATCTAACAGGTAGATCTGCCTATTGCAGGTCTTCTTTAGGCCTGAAATAACTTATTAATTAGACATTAATTAACTTATCAAGACCATAATAAACTTTCGACGCAATCAAATACAGTAGCTGCGATATAAGTAGATTTAAATACATTTTGCAGTCCATGCAGTTACCATAAAATGGATAATCGAGACTTTGTTTATTGTCGTAACAATGGCAATCAAGGCTAGACTATAACTGTATTACCAATATCTAGTCTCAGATTGAAGTACTGTTATTTGACAGAATTCTTTTAGCATATTCTCTATTCATTATCTATTTCGTTTTTTTGAACTTCTACAGAAAGAACTGTCAGCTCTTTATTCAATCATACTTAATGCTACTTTCAAGTCTGAAAATGGTTTGTGAATGCGGGGCCACGCGTTATTTCAACATCTTGTTGCCGCTCCTATATATGTATATGGCAACAATCCCTTCAGAATGGGTTTGTATTTTGACCCCCAGTTACGCAGTTAACAATCACTTGAGAATGGGTTTGTATTTTGACCCCCAGTTAGGCCGACAACAATCTCTTCAGAATGGGGTTGTATTTTGACCCCCAGTTAGGCAGACAACAATCCCTTCAGAATGGGGTTGTATTTTGACCCCCAGTTAGGCAGACAACAATCCCTTGAGAATGGGGATAATATTGTGATCCACAATTACGCAATCGAAGAGCCAGCGGTTATCTTACCACTTAACAATTTCAAATTGTGTCCATTCAAAGGATTTCATTTATTCTCAAAACATCTACTGAAGCCTGGGACATCTATCGTCAATACTTTGTCTTTATTCCATCAGCTGTAGACTAGTCGAGGATTAACATTCATATCTATCCAATATGTCCATTGATTGGATACAAACTGTTCACAAAGTCCTTGTAAGATGAAGACTGGAGCTCCCTTGAACCACTTTAACCAGAGATCAGGGTGCGATGCATTCACAACTGTGCTCCAACAACTGATGTTGAAGAATCGAAATAAAGGTGACCATGATATCCATTCACAATGAGCTCTTGACGAAATCTTCTATACTAATCGTTTCATTAAAACGAGATTTGCTCATTGCAAATTTTAAACTGAAACAATGAACTAAGAACAAATGATAAAGAAATATCCCAAAATATATATATACATACGAAAACAAAAACAATATATCCACAGTTCGGTCAAAAGTCGTCGACCAAGTTCTGTACATAAAAGATGATGACCAATCCATCCTCAAGTACCACTTTTCACATTTAATTTTGTTCACTTCTCTCCATAATTGAAACAAATCATAAGAACTCTGGTCCAGTTGAACTTTATCTCTCTTCCGACTTTTTCATTCACACCATCACAAATTTAACAATATTTAACAAACTGTTTTTATAGTTTAGTTTCACCACAGTGACATATATTTTCACCATAAGTTATCAATAAAGCAGAATTTTTTCTTTATCTGTTCTCTCTCGCTCTCTTGCACACACTATTAATTATCAATCAATCGATTTTCACCGTGGAGTAGATTTTACGAATAAACAAACTAGTTCCCATGTAACCAAACGTTCCTGAAAAAAGAAAATTATATTAATGTTAAGGATTTCATTTTTTAGCAGTTTTTCGTACAATTCAAACAACTAGACAACTGTCCTCCTCTGACCTTCCATCCTGCAACACTGACAAGGGGAAACCACACTGGAAAATCCTGATGAACTATCTCTGCCAACACGGCGACTAGGGCTGGGTATCGATAGTGATTTTTACTATTGATAATCGGAAATGAAATGTCGGTCAATAATCGATAGTATCGAAAACAAACTTATTTTCACGGTCGCCATCAAGATTGGATACAGTGTAAGTTCAAAGTTCAAAACCATACGAAGTTACGAAACATCGTTTGCTCCTGTCTAAAACCCAAAGTGCTTCCACACAGCACTTTTAGCTTTGCCGGGAAAATCAACAATCGTTTTGTCATCCATGTGTGCTATTTATTGTGCCGGGTACTCTATTACTGAGGCACACGTACAGAAATAGTGAACTGTACAGACGAATTCTGAAGCTTGCAAAGGGAAATAACTCTAACTTTATTTACACATCTGGGTAACTCTGATTTAGCGATATTCAACAATAATTTCTTCAAAACTAAAGTAATGTTTCAATGAGAGTGAATTTATGAAAACGGCTGTTCAATAAGCAGTCACAATTTTGTTATGTGTTACATTGATACTTGTTAGTAATTAAAGTGAGCAGTGTATTATGATTAACTGAAAGAAAACATTGATATTTCAGACGCAAGAAAAATAGACGAAGAGTGATAATCGATACTAACCCACCGCTATCGATAGTGTTTTTCTGGGCCGTCTAATCGATTTATATCGATATTTTACCCAGCCCTAACGGCGACTGAAGCTAGTTTGCAAACATCTTAATCACTTAGCCAACATGGCTTATGAAATCAGGATTAAGGTTCACTCGGCAAACGTCGGCAGATTCCGTAACCGACGGAACCTACATCTAACCTCGGCTGTATGACGAATTCCGCCATATTTGAACTACTTTAAAGGTCCCGGATGAAATATGGCTGCGCCCATACCAAGCACAAATTGGCGACCTATTTGGCTAGCGACCTACTTAACCGATCCAGCTGTAAGAAAATGACGAAATTACACTTCTATATTCTACTTTCATTTGATAGACATAACGTTGGATTTTATTGGTTGATAAATAGATGAGTTAATTCGACTGTTGTCTTTATTCTAAATAGGTTTCCAACGAACAGGTTGCAGCTCGATCGGTCGAATAGGTTGCTAGCCGAATAGGTTCCCAATTTGTGTAATAGCGCCAAGTTTTCCTGTTAAAGTAAACCGGTAGCCGCATCGCAAATGTATGGGCGTAGGTACATATCACTTACTGTCATACATCCGAGACTAGATGTAGTTTACGGAATCTGTCGAAATTTTCCGAGTGGATTAAGGTTCTACCATTATACTCTGACAGGGCCAATGAACATGAGCATGTGCTTTCTACCGTTATACTCTGACAGGGCATTATACTCTGACGAGCATATGCTTTCTACCGTTATACTCTGACAGGGCCAATGAACACGAGCCAACTCTTGTGTCGAATTCCAACAGCCAAGGAATCTTTCACATGCACAGCAATATATCCATTCCATCTGAACAACTAAACAGCTTCCCTTTCAAACCTGCACCACTGACAAGGGGAAACCATGCTGGATCATCCAAACAACGGAATTGAACCTGTGACATCCAGGCTAGCAAACATGACTTTCTCACTAAGCCACAACGGTTCTCTAGCAACGTTTTTTAATATTACCTAAATACTTTATATATCTTTAGATGTTTATACAAAAAAAAAAACCATGAATTTTACAAGATTTCAAACAAGTGACTTACCACACATGATTCCCAAAGCTGCACTAAATAAAGCCATATAACCAAAGTAGAACGTTGTTTGGAAAAAGCCATACATTCTGAAATGAAACAAATGATATAGCGTAATGAGAGTTACTTCCTTTATAAACAGATAACTTTCATTTGTAAAATTACATAATACAACAGTGACATTGTCTAGGCCTACACCAATAAAAGTTTTAACAAAATTTTTTATGTTGTTATGAAGTTCAACTTGCAGGTTAATTGAGATTAAATAAATTATCAACCACAAGGTTACAGTATCTCATCAACATTTTCGCCATTTTGTCACCCTAAAAATATTTAATTTTTTTCTGATGGCCAGAGAGCACGATTTCCGCCCATATCTATTTGACTATGAAGCCAGGACCATCTGATTTAGAGAGAGAGAAATGGAGTGGAATGTGAGGAAGTATAACTTACTTTGTTTTGAAGAAGAAATAATAAAATGAATAAAGATAGACATAGCCTGATGTTGAAGCTGCAGCTAAGAAACTGGTCCATTGCCTGAAAAATAAACACAAATAAATTAATAAGACTTCACAGTACAATACATGTATAGTCGAAATAACTTGAGGAGAAGAGAGATAGGGATTAACATCCTCTCTTCACAAACTATAGTAGATCATTTTAGGACTACATACGTTACAATTTTATTTCAATAAGGTGGTTGGGATGGCCTAGAGTGCTGCGCTTCGACCTCTAGCTGGCCGGTCACCTCTGGCTTGCAGCTGTGGTTCTGCGCCCTGGTGTGAGTGTATGTGGCATGGAGATAGGGGTGCCCTCTCAACCTCGTGGGTTTCCTCCGGGCACTCCGGTTTCCTCCCACTGCTAAAGACCCCTACGCGCAAGCGAATTATTGAAATAAAATGAAACCAGTCCCAAAACGACCTAGTTTGTGTCAGAGTGGACGTTAAACCCCATTTCTCTGTCTCTCTCTCTCATTATTTCAATAAATCGCATAGGTGTTTTTTAGCTGTGGAAGGAAACGAAAAGACATAAGAAAACTCACGAGGATAGATAGGCGATTCTACTCCTTGTCATGAAGACTGGGTAATCGAAACCACACTAGTTGACTCAACGACAGACCTTATGATACAGTGTGCACATGCTAACCATTTGCCCCCCCCCCCCCCCGCAGTTTAAAAAGATACAATAAAATAATGGTTATTTAAACATAATCCCATCCCAATGACTAGACAGCTGTACTGACAAAGGGAAACCAAGTCTGAAAATCCAGATAAACCTTCTCAGACATCACCAGTAGCAAACCAGCAACATCCAAACTAGCGAACCAGCATCTAACTCAATTTGCCCTGTGACCCCCCCCCCCCACAAACAATGATAAGTACTCACCATCTATAATCCTCAGCATTGAGTAGGAAGTAAGTACACACAATAGTTACACAGACAGTAACAATGGTCAATATAACAAACACGAGTAGCATGAAACCATATACATAATATATCTTATACGCCCAGAACGATGTGAATATAAAATACCTGTAAATACAAACAAAATATATATCTACTTATATCCCAAACATAAACAAAACATATATCTACTTATATATCTACTTATACCCCAAATATATCTTATTACATTTCAAAGGAACACAAGGTTATGGTTGATCCATTTCCTGAATTTGTACTATCATTATAAAAACTACCCCATCTCTCCGGTCTGAATCCCCCCCCTCCCCCCGACTCTCCGTTACTTGATTGACTACTCTAATTTTAACATTTGATCTGCTAGCTGAGTCTTAAAGATCATCTGGTCCAGGCTCCTTGATTTGTACTACCAAGGATTTGTCATTGAACAGCTAACTTACATTTCAATGAAGATGGAACCAAACGGTAGAATTCCACCAAGAACAACAATCACAGCAGGCTCCATAAACCTAAAAATAGAAACATACATGATTCTCATAGTAATTAGTTATTGGAGAGAGATAGCGAGAAATGGGGTTTAACGTCCACTCAACACAAACTACGTCATTTCGGGACTAATATATGGTTTTTAATATTTTAAAAATTTGCTTGCGCTAAGGGGTCTTTAGCAGTGGGAGGAAACCGGAGGACCTGGAGAAAACCCACGAGGTTGGAAAGGCAACCCTACTCCTTGTCACATACAAACGGGGAATCAAACCCAAGCCAGGTGACTCAATGGTCGGCCATCCAACACCCCCTGGAAGTGTTAAGATATTTTGAAATTTATTTAAAATATTCCTAAGATTGAATCTATTGAAGGGAAACGTACCATTTTTTCTCTGGAATAGGTCTGGGTACAGCATTAATACGACATGGATAGTTTGGTTGTCCAGCTAAATTTCTACCTAATACTGTTCCAACCAGGGTCAGTGGTAATATAACGAATATACAAATACAGGTAACAGCAACCTGAAACAATACAAAATACAAATATACAAATACAGGTATCAGCAACCTGATATAATACAAAATACATAGATAGGGCTTAAAGTATCATTAGCTGTCATTAGTCTAGAATTATACAAAATATATAGAGATGAAAGGATAGAGCTGTCATTAGTCTGGAATTATACAAAATATATAGAGATGAAAGGATAGAGCTGTCACTAGTCTGGAATTATACAAAATATATAGAGATGAAAGGATAGAGCTGTCACTAGTCTGGAATTATACAAAATATATAGAGATGAAAGGATAGAGCTGTCATTAGTCTGGAATTATACAAAATATATAGAGATGAAAGGATAGAGCTGTCACTAGTCTGGAATTATACAAAATATATAGAGATGAAAGGATAGAGCTGTCACTAGTCTGGAATTATACAAAATATATAGAGATGAAAGGATAGAACTTTTGTAGTCTGGAATTATACAAAATATATAGAGATGAAAGGATAGAGCTCTTGTAGTCTGGAATTATACAAAATGTATAGAGATGAAATTAAATTGGGCTAATGTCCTACTTTTGTGCTCCGGCTGGGCTAATGATAAGGGACATACTCCAAACAGTGTGGTATGAGATAAATACATCGAACTCCAACTGCCATGGGGTCTTTTACGTGCATGACAATGTGCACACAGAGCCTCACTATTTTTGTCCCATCTGAACAACTAGACAGCTGTCCTTGTCAGCACCACTGACATAAACAGATGAGAAAAAGAGAGAGAGAGATATGTTCACTAAAATCAAACAAGGTTATTTTGGACCAAGGCATGGTTCAACATTTTAATAATTTAAAGTACTCACCATAGTACCAAATGGAATAGCTCTAGAAGCGTGATAATAAATAGCTATAAAGTTAATAAAGAAGGCAAGACCACAAGTTAGAGCTGGCAACAAGAAGGCACTAGCCATCATCTGTTTAATCCACAATTTACCTGAAAATATTAGAGAGAAATGGGGTTTTAACGTCAATTCAACACAAACTAGGTCATTTCGAGACTTACATATGGTTCAATTTCATTTCTATAAATTACTTGCACGTAGCGATCTTTTAGCAGTGGGAGTAAACCGGATTATCCAGAAAAAACCTTCATAATATTTCAATTGTCTTTTAATAATATACACGTACCGACGTGTACAACAGAGCTCAGGCTCTTTTCCATGTCTTTCACTTAGCTCCCTTGTCCTGCACAGTACTGATGAGTGGAAGTCAGACAATAATCATTGAAACACCGTGGCTTCCGATGTTCCTGATAATAAGTAAGAATATCCCCCTGCGTGTAGGACAGCCATCGATGCTTATAATCAATGGTAGCAATAATTTGAATTTTAATTTCATCTATTGAGAAGCTGAAATTACAATGGTCAACCACTATGAGAAAACTTACCTCCCATTCTTGCATATAATCCTCCCCCAAAATAACCATTGACAGGAGCAGTTGCAGCGAATACGAATATAGATGTACTTAATAAAGATCCTCTCCTACAATAAAACATTGTTTATAAAAGATTAATATATAGATGTACTTAATAATGTCCCCTTAAAAGAATACAACATTGTATATAAATAATCAAACTTTAATAATGTCTCCCTAATACAAGAACATGTAAAAGAAAATATAGATGTAGGCCTAATTAATAATGTCCCCTTAATATAATAAAACATTGCATATATAAACATCAACATTTTGACAATGTCCTCTGTTACAACAAAACATTGTATATAAAAGACGAATATATGTGTATAATAAAAATCGCTTATCTCTGCTTACCCTAAGCAGAAAATGCTCATCTTTGAACTCCATCAAGGTATTGACCTAATAAACACCTACACCAAGTTTAAACATCCTAGCTCAATTAGGAAGAGAGTTATTGTGTACCAAAAAATGTGACGGACAGACGGACGAACCCATTTTAAGTCCACTGCTTTCTTTGAAACGAGGGGAACGATAACCCTGTACAAATGACAGTCATATATTGGTATATATGTAATATCAACACAGGTGGATAGTCAAGACAAGGCCACCCATTTTATCGATTATTACAATATTCCCCAAATATACCATTTCAATATTTAATTTTGTTTTACTTGTCTTTACTACACTCATTCTGGTTGATGTGAGGAAATAGCCAATGAAATGGTTTGTTTCTGCGAGTTCTTGGTGTGGGATGCAAGGAACTGTGGGTATCCTACTAGACTCGACCTCCCCCTCCAACTGGTCAGATCTTTGTGTATAGAGGCCATCAAAAGGATCGAAATCACTGAAACAAGTCAGAGGTGACCGGCCAGCTAGAGGTCAAAGCGCAGCACTCCAGACCACTAGGCCATCCCACCCACCCCCCAAATCTTTACAAATAAACGATAATAACTTACTCGGTGTACAGTTCTCCGATAATAGCAAACAGGATAACACAGAGTGATACAATACCAATATGATAACCAGTTCCAATCAGAGCTGAGAATAGTAACGGATGAGAAGCAGGACGGAATACATCTCCATGGACCTGTTTCCAACCATATTCATCTCCCAAATCTTTCTCCTGTAACACAAATTGTTTTGGTTTTTTCAAGAAAATTTAATATTATTATCAGTTCCAATGGTTTGTCTTTTGTTGGGCCATTTTTAGTGTTTCCACCTCAATTGTCATTTTTTTTTTATACGTTTTGTTGGTTTAATATCATTATCAGTTCCAATGGTTTGTCTTTTGTGGGGCCATTTTTAGTGTTTCCACCTCAATTATCATTGGCTTTTGTGCGTTTTTTTGGAGGGGGGGGGGCAATTTCACATCTTGAGATAAAAAATAAAAACAAAAAAAGTTTGGGGGGGGGGGGGAAATTTCATATCTTGAGGTAGATAATAATAACTGATTTATTGTTCCTCCCTGATCAATCTTACCATATCATCAAGATCCTCTTCCTTACTGTATCTAGCGTAATCTTTACGTAACGTTCTCATCAATATCATACTGACTAAACCAACTAAAAATATCACCATCATAAACGAGTTGAAGATACTAAACCAGTGAATCTGAAATTAAAGATGCATTATACAAGATTATATAAACAGCTGATAGTTCTTCCTATAATAGTTAAAAACAAGATATGTAAACAGAATATAATGGAAATTCAGTCATATTGCTTCACTCTGAAACAAATTTTTAGCAATTCAAATTTAGGCTAGTCTCCATCGTCATTACTAAGTTGGTAAGATAATAAGCAAAGTCTTGGTTATCCATTTTTTACATCAAATTATCCATCACAAAATGAGAACGAGAGATAGAGAGAGAGAGAGAGAGAGAGAGAAATGGGGTTTAACGTCCACTCAACACTAACTAGGTCATTTCAGGACTAACATATGGTTTAATTTTATTTCAATAATTCGCTTGCGCGTAGGGGTCTTTAGCAGTGGGAGGAAACCGGAGTGCCCGGAGGAAACCCACGAGTTTGAGAAGGCGCCCTTATCTCCATGCCACATACGCTTACACCAGGGCTCGAAACCACAAGCCAGAGGTGACCGGCCCGCTAGAGGTCATAGCGCGGCACTCTAGGCCACAAGGCCATCCCAACCCCCCCATCAAAAAAGGTATTCAAATCCAGTAAATATCGCAGGCTAGCGATGACATCGAGAGTTGATTACGGTCTGAATGAGTCAATCAATGTCTATTTAATAATTTAGGCAACATTTAATTTTCAAATCAACCCTTTTTGCCAGAGAGGCTGTAAAGATAATCTGTCACATTTATCATGAGTACTTGACTTTACCTTTCACCCGTCAAGTTGGCTGTATAGAGATTTTCCTTTCCCACAGCATCTCTACGGGCAGGTGTGTGACAAACCCAGAAATTTTAATATAACCTACCCGATGTTGAAAGAAATTTGGATCTAGATATTTATCAAATCTATCTTCATACTTGACTTTGGATGTATGCCACTTCACCTGAAAGTTAATACAGTAAAATCATTAAAAATATTCTGTAACACGACCAGTTGGCTCAGACGCTCAGATATATTTGTACAAAAATATGTATCATTTCAATTTAACAGCTCCTATTATCATGTTATCGTGTACATCTGAATAAAGATACATTTATGAAGAAGGATCTGGCTTGTATAACAAGTGGTTGCAATGCAAGATATGCCCACATTTTGCAAGAGATGGACAGAGATCAAGCAGCAATTCTTCATACAATTAAATATGCTCAAGTAGCACAAGGAACCCAGATAAAAATTCTGAAGTGATTTTTCCTACAATCAGGGACTAAGATCCATAATGTTACCATCTAATACATGCCAATATAAAAAGGTTTTTAAGTTTTGCCAACATCAGATAATAAAAGTGACAAACAACAAACAAAAAGTCCTGAGAAGGGCAACAATAATAACCGTCCACTGACGGAACATTGGATAAAACCATGTTTTTTTGATATCGTATTCTATTAATAACAATAATAATAATTTATTTATAATGCGCCTATTACCAATATAAAATACTGCTCAATGGCGCAGTTAACATTTTGTGGATATCACACATAGAAAAATAAGATTAATAATAGTACTTAAAACTTATAAAATCACAAACACTAGCAGACAAGACACAGTGCAACCTCATGGCAGCCATCTTGATCATTAATTACTTTATATCAACTTATCTGAATATCAAATGCGTCAGTCAAAATCGATCCCATCAAATCGTCTGTATTTGGTTTGTGTTTCCAGTTTGTAAGGCCATATTAATGATCCAATATTTTAAAAACTGGCGTTCAATATTTTCACTTACCTCATATGTAAATGATAGTTTAGCTCCGGACGTGAGTTTGACCTTAGCCTCGCTTGTCAAATTTACATCAACGATCTGTTGACCATTATAACCAATATCAAACTTCTTGTGTGTCCAGATATAATGTCCATCACCGTGTTCATCAATTTCTCCTACAATACCTGAAATCATTCACCACCAGAAATCAACAATAGTTTCCATAAATCTAATAAAATAGGGTTTAATGTCATACTGTTAGACTAAAGATAAACATTGGCTGGAGGTTGCAGCTTCACAATTATACAGCATGGTTTCCCCTTGTCAGTGATGCAGGACAAGGGACATGAGAAGAACTAAAGTCTAGTAGTCATTCAGATTGGCGGGGTCACAGTGGCTAAGTAGATAAGGCGCTGGTTCGAGCCAGAAAGTCGGGTGTTCGATCCCCGCATTGGCCGAGAAAGTTTATCTCGATTTTCTGGCATAAATTTACCTTGTCAGTCATGCAGAAGGAGGGCCAGACAAGGAAAGTTGCCTAGTCATTCGAATGGGACAAAAAACTGATGTCCCATGTACACATTGAAGTGCACGTAAAAGATCCCTTGGCGGTTGGAATTCGATATAAGAGTAGGCTGTAGCGCCGCTGCCTGGGCAAAATTTCCGTCATAGTACACTTAAGGGCGTATGCCTGTCTTCCATTAGCCCAGGTTAGGTGCAAAAGAGTAGGACGTTAAACCCATTTCATTTCATTCAGATTGGACAAAAAAATACGATTCCCCTTATATACATGAGCAAAAATTGCCAGACAACAATGCTACTTTTATTTTAATTCCAAGTGTATACGGTTCTTCATTCATATATTACAAGACAGCAATTTTGATATAAATGGGATTAACAAAGATGAAATAGCACAGGGGTCTTTAGTAGTGGGAGGAAACTGGAGGACCCAGAGAAAACCCACGAGGTTGGACAGGCGACCCTACTATTTGTCACATACAACCAGGGAATCAAGACCACATCACTTTATCTATAACAGACCTACATGTGAGTGCATACTTTAAATCATTTAGTCGCACTCTGCCCCCAATTAGACTTAAAGGTGAGAGAGGTGGGGTTTAAGGTTTAAAGTCCACTTGACATGAACCTAGTCATATCGGGACCAACACATCGGGACTTAGCAGTGGGAAGCAACCGTAGGATAGTAGAAAACCCACAAGGTTCTACAGATGACCCTACCTCTTATCACATCAAAGCCGTGAATCAAAACCACCCCACTTGTTTCAACGACAAGACCTTATGATTTCATTCGCACATGGTGAATCACTTGACCACCCGATCCCCATCTTAGACTAAAGAAGCTTACCCCAAATTGGCAGATCATCAATGTACATTTGGTACCAGTAATGGCTTTTAACTGCGTAAACAAATGCTTGATATTTTTCTTCTGATAATTCAACACTACAATATTCTGTTTTCGTCATATCACCTAAAAAGAAACAGAAACATTTAAAAATCATGGATTCAAGTTCTACCTGAAAAAAAACCCCAAAACTATTTAAAAATTGCAGCTTCATGTTATATGTAGCACCAGAGCAAGTTGGAATTAAGGCACCAGTCACTGATAATGTCAGGCACAACACCTTCAGGTCTGCTATTTGTCCAATACCGATTTGCCTGGCACAAAGTTAAAGAGGCATTAGGTAAAATAAGATAAAGATGTGACAGTTCTCGCTATAATAGTTAAACATTAAATAATAAAAATATAGTATGCTGAAAATTTCAGTAATATTGTTTCACTCTGAACCAAGATATTA
This sequence comes from Patella caerulea, assembly GCA_036850965.1. Taxonomy (NCBI): domain Eukaryota; kingdom Metazoa; phylum Mollusca; class Gastropoda; family Patellidae; genus Patella; species Patella caerulea. The sequence continues at coordinate 29,043,252 of JAZGQO010000015.1, read as the reverse complement.
GAGATTCGATTGTGTAGGCAGCCACGATCTTCTATAACGAACAAAATTATTCAAACCAGTAAATATCACAAGCTTACGTTGGCATCAAGAGTTAATTATAGTCTTGCTCTATTGATTAATGTCTAATTAAACATACATGTACATTGCAGGTCTTTCTTTAGACTGAAAAGTTATATCAGCTATAAATTTTAATTAGACATTTATTAACAAAATAAGACCCTAATCAACTCTCAACAGAATCGGATACTCAAGATTTTAACTACATTAGTACATTAGAATGTTTCACCATTAAAAATTTAATTTAAAAATGGGAAAGTTAGCCTAAGTCTTGCATATACCAGTGACCTGGTTAAAACATGTGCACATCTTGTCAAAGCTACAAACAGTGATAACTTGGCTCAGAATGTAGTAATTTGAACGATATCTTCATTTTATACTTTATCTATTTTTGAGCTATTATAGCAAGAATGGTCACAATGTATCATTAATAACTTAGATAACATTTTAAGCAGCAAGAAAGACCTGCATTATGTATATTTAAGAATGTCAGTTGATTAGTGTCCGATATTTTGTCAGGTATTAGTGAAACCGTTTATTCAATGTCTGCTGGCTGTATGATACGTGCAGGTTATGATAAAATTCACTTAGTCAGCAAATGGTTAGACCAATAAATGTAGTAACAGCTGAGAAATTCAATTATAAGTTTCAGATAGATGTATAACCTACAAATTGGGATAATTAATCATTTTTTTTTTACAGTAGAAAGATAAAATTTATAAGTATAAACAAGTATGTAGGACCAGACTGCAGCTGGTTTATCTTAAAATAATATAATTACTATTTATAACCTTTCGACCTAACGGCTGAATCATTAAAAGGAGTCAATACAGAGGATTGTTAAAAACCAATCTGATTAAAACACAGATCCTATTTCATTTTGTTTTTTATAGTTCAAATTTTCATTTTACTTGTCTTCAACCACACTAGGATCTGGCAAAGTTGTTATATATAACTGGCGTAACGGTCTGTTCTAGTTAAGGCTGTGCAAAAATATCGATATAATCGATAATCGGTAGAAGTTATTTAGCGATACGATAATCGATATTGAAATTCAAATATCGATTACCGGTATATTTACCTTCTGACGGCAAGTTACGGTCACTTTCAATGACTGAACTTGCCGTAGTCTGGCATGCAGCAAATGAACGAATACAACGTCAACACAACAACTATTCCCCCCCTCTGCCTACAAACTGGCACATTTTAAATATATATTATTGTAAAAAAAAAAAATAAACTTTAAGATTAAATACGTTATTTTAATACTTTGTGAACAATGACGATCGCACGTGATATAATAAAATTAGAATTATCTCCCTTCTTTGCTCTTGATTGATTTGCTTTCACGATAAAAACTAATTGTATTATTAATGATCAACTCAGCTTTTATTACTAAATCATGTCAGATACAGCCCATACGAAACAAGTTTTTGACTTCCCGGGAAAATATCTATACCTCTCGTAATTTCTTGGAAGAATTCTACTTTGGTTTTCGTCAAAATTAACCAATCATAAAAATTCTACTTTGAAAGCCGGTAATTATCTTTTATTGCCCAATCAATAGACGCCTTCTATTATATTTTATTCTATTATTAGTAACACTGTGTGGTCGCCAGTAACTTGCAAAGAGAAACCATGTATTGTCTTTGTATTTATCGGAGATATTGGAATAAAAAAAAAGGTTCAAATCAAGAACAAAACTAAGAATAATACTCAAGTTAATCCTACATTTAGCAACTAATTATTTTACATTAATTGATTTTTATACGCACATCGGCACAGTATTAGACTACTGTAACTCGATCAACACAAATAACAGGTCGGTAAAGTTGGGTTTTTCCGGAAGAAAGATAATCGATTATTATCGATAATCGCTGACAAATTCTTGCCGATAATCGATATTGAAATTTCATATCGATTCCCAGCCTTAGTTCTAGTTCTAGGCTTGCTCTGCCTGGAGCTGTGCGTAGACCCCAAGAAATGTCGACACAGATCAAGATTAAAAACTAAGTAATTTTGGGACTAACAAACCTTGAGGTTTTCTCAAGGTCCTTCAATGCAAAAGAACCCTATGTCTAAGCAAATTATTGAAATAAATTTGAACAATTTGTTAGTCCCAAAATGACATATTTTGTGTCAATTGGATGTCAAACCTCATTTCTCTCTCTTTCAATCCATCTGTAACAAAATTATGGTGTCAATTTACAAAACCTCACCTTTAAAGTCAATATCAATACCACTGAATTCCAATTCAACACCCAACAGAGCCTCTCCCAGGGTTTCATGATAATGGCCAATGTTTTCTTTTGGACCGCGGCAGAAAGGTAAGGAAAAGTATTCATAGGTTTCTTGACGGTTGTGATAAGGACCGACTGTATTCATCCACAGAACTACTTCTTCAGCATCAGCGTACTGTAAATAAATAAGTAAAAACACTTATTTTTATAGATTAAAGGAACCATAGAAATCAAAGCCTTCGTACATCCAGTACAATTAGACCAGTCAAAAAGTATGTGACAATAACAATGATCTATCAGTGGACAATAAGCAGCAGGCAGTCTTCTCTATCTCCTTTAGAAAAGAGTTACCGGGAGCAGAACTCAGTATGAAATTGATTGCCCTTGCTTCTAAACTGCAAAGAATGATCATTTCTTATCACAATCACAGTAAATTTGAATGTGATACAATTCTTGTTTGTTTATTACTTTGATCCACCTACAGTAATAATGGTTAGTTAATAAAAAAAAAAACCTGCCTCGATACAGAAAAAAAAATTGTAGTGGAGCAAGTAAAATTACTAAAATATGTCACTGTAACTGTAAGTTTAAGCTTACATGTCGGTAGGAGCAGGATAAGATTAAGATCTCAGTGTTCCAGTCTTCACTGTTAATAACATAATTACTTATTTACACACAAACTGTGATGTTCTGGTTCTGTGTCAAAAATTTTGCTGTTTTTAACCAAATTTCATTTGCGCAAACCCTCAAAAATACCATAGTTCATCAATTGTACTGTAGTCGTGAATAATACTATCTTCTTTGCCTTTGCTCACAAATATTTCAGCTAGCCTACATGTAGGCTACATGTAATATGTTCAAGTAGTCCAAGAGTAAAATTTATAGTAAGTAGATCTATATGTATCAATTAGCCTTCCAGTTTGAGTTTATTTCTAGTACTCTACCAGACTATGGGGATGTAACGTTACTTAAAACTTCCCATAAATAAAACCAAACAAAAAGAAGATTGTTCTGGGCATTTAGTTGATTTAGTCCAGCATATCAAACAACAAACTGGGCAGACAAAATTTAGAACAAAATAATGGCTCTGACCGACGAGTTCTAAATAAAATGCAACAAGAAATGTCATTATGATTGGCATATTCGTCAACATAAAATAATGTCATTTTGACATCGACAAAGATTAATTTTTGTCGACTTAGCGAAGAATGAATAGCCTTGGTTTTTACATCTTGCTCAAGCCAAGCAAGGCATCCCCTCTAATTCAACGATATATTTTAACAATTATCAAATTATTTATTCTAAATTGAAGATCCACTTTTGAATGACTGATATATGATCCGAACTTCAGGGCGGTAATCACCCTTGCCACATCATAATAAACAAGCTGGACGTCATAAATTTATCTCACAATCAATGTTCAGTACAGTCAACTTACGGTATGCGTGTGTTCATCGCCTCCTGCTGTATGGAACGACGCAATCAGAACAACAAATATGTTTAAATGTTTCATAAACATTTTGAACTACGTTTTGCTATCCGATGTTTTCCTTGATGGACGATAAATTCGGATTTAACAGGTAACTTCGTTCAAGAAATAAACAAATATGGCTGCCTCCATTGGCCACGTAGACCGATATCAAGGGGGACAACTCTGATATACGCTTTCCAGTGACAGCTCTGTTGACAAGTAGGGACAAGTTTAGATTGCTATCGCCTCAAGCCTTGTTAATTAAGTTTCCATAGCAATGGAGACGCTCGGCAAAAACCCCCAATAAACCGTCCTTTATCTTTCTTTGGGGTAAATGTTCACAACACCGATAAAAAAAAGACCACGTATCACGGCTTTGTGAACAGTAGGCCTACGTGGTTTTCGCAAAATCATTGATTCTTTCTGAAAATTGTGACAAAGAAGAAAATTTTGGGTCAAACCGCCCCCACCCCAACTGAGATTGGTCCCTACTCCTATGGCGATCATAATATAGAGTGAAAGAGCCCTGCGTTCAAATTACCCTAATAAATACTTTAAGTTTAATGGACGTCCATTATGATAATTATGTAAGTACCGGTATCGTGATGTCAAAGCAGCAATAATAACATACTATTAGTATAATTGATACAATATATACTCCCAAATATACTCCTATACAAAACAAAACTTCCACGTGATTAATTATTAGTTTTCAACGCGTAAAAAGGTACACGTACAACATAATTTTAATAATCAGACGTAGGCCTCATTTACCGTAGCCGCCAAGTGTGAGATGCTTTAAACGCTGTATTTGCTTTTTCGAAAAAAATGAAAAGGAATACGGTTTAACGACCTAGTGCTCTGGGATAATGATGGCGACCATATGCCATATAGTAGGCTATTTATGAGGGACATTTAGCCAGGGCAGCGACATTATGGCCTACTCTTATTCCAACCGACAAGGGATCGTTTACGTGCACGCCAATGTATAGGCCTACATGAGACCTCGGTTTTTCGTCCCATCTGAACGACTAGACAGCTATCCTTGTCAAGCCCTCCGTCTTGTATCACTGACCATGGGAAACCACACCGAAAAACCCCGAGGAGCTTTCTTGGCCAACACTAGACAAACCCCCTTCTTTCAACCCTCCGTCAACCCTCCGTGTTTCGAGAAAAGCGATGGTCGTATGCAGCTCCCCATAGCAAAGCCGAACGCGAATAACATCGATGATCAGAATAGGTAAAATTGGCAATATTTTTCACCAACACAACGATTGATTATTGTTATTTATAATATTTCTGCCACAATTACACATATAATTCTACCTGAAACGGGTATAAACCATTACATTTAAAACAGGCCCAGAGCTAGCGGGCTGCCCGGCACCCTTGGAATATTTCGGCGCCCGCAGGACGCCCTTTGCCCATTGAGAAAAATCGGTTCCATCAATGGGCGCCAAAGGACGCGATACGAGGCCAACCACCAACACCAACCAATAACACTTGGTTTCATGGGCGCCATGCCAATCATGTCGTTATGTACGAGGCGCTCCCAAATGTCGAGGCGCCTATAATGACCCACACGATTCACACCACGACTGATACGGTGCCCAAAACGGCTTGATCCGCCGCGGGGTGCCTTATCCCGGAGAGGCGTCCATATAATGACATGACCCAAGAAATTCCCCTCTGGCCATTACTGATATAATAAAAGGACGAACCACATTTATGATAGCTATTAACGAGGAATTTCCGATTCGAATCGAAGCTTATCAAAAGTGAGAAAGTTTATTATGTAAATGGGCCATGTTGACCTGCTTTCAACCACAACTAAAACATTAATATGCAGATTAATAACGTTATCTGATTTATTTTAATAATAACACATTTTAATAATAACACATTATCATTATAACACATTTTAATAATAGCACATTTAATAAGAGCACATTTTGATAATAACACACTTTAATAAAAGAACATTTTGATAATAACACATTAGCAGGTCTAGAAGCGGTGAATATGGTGGGGGCGCTTCCAAACCTAAATGCCACCCATAATCCCACCCCACAATGAGCATAGATCGTATTGCCTAAATAGTTGTTTGTGTTTCTTTATCTTGACGGAAAGTAGTTTTATTCAAGTTGACATAAAGTTCATGTCATAGTATGATTGTTAATAATTTTTTTGTGAAACTTAGGGGCAGTTTCTATAACACTGAGTAAACCGAAGGGGAGAAAATTTGAATCAATATCATGGCTTTGAGATCATTGCTGTGGTCAAATTCTTGTTAATTAGACATGGCAGCTAATCGAACAGAATCCGAAGATCTGCATGTCAATTCTGCCTGTTTTGTGAGAGTTGACAGACAGAAGCACAGTCAGTCGCCCCACGCTCTACCGGTATAACTACTAACAGGGTCGCTCACTACCGTGAATATGATAGTGCTGAACATAAGATATAAAGGAGTGGAGTAATATCAGATAGCAACGAAAAAAATTTAAATGAGATCTTAATTATTATGGACTGAGTCTGAAAATTTTAGTCAATTTCCTGGAATTTGAGTTCATTCATGGGAGCAAATTCTTTTGAACGACATTATAAGAAATGGGACAGACAGAATCTTGGGGCCGAGAAAATTTCGAGAATTTAACTGCCACAAAGGCGTTTTCCTGCTATTCCAGTCTGTAACCTGTGAATACAGCAACTTCAATTTGGTTCAATATAGCCTACCTGGCTGCCCAGAATTCCAAACAACCAATTAATCGTCGTGGGTTATGGGAGCCTCACCCTCCCGGAGAAAATTTTGAAAATTTAACCACCGCAAATGCGTTTTCTGCTATTCTAGCCTGTGTGAGCAACTCCAAAAGTATCCAATGGTTTTGTAACCGAAATCACACTCTGAATTTCAACCATCCAACCACACTGTTGCAGTTGCATTCACAAGTAATAATCGATGACCGATAAATGTCGCACAAATTCGAGTGGCCCCAGACAAAATAGTCAATTCAATACAAATTCATGGTATTCGATTAAAAGAAAAGTGAAATAGTGTTTTATTAGGAAGTTAGGGAAGCAAAACTAGAAATGCCCGCTACGGGCCTGATTTAAATGGACTAACTACGTGCCTGATTTATATTCGAGGCGTTAAGCCGTTACCAAGAACGCCATTTTTAAACGGTAGATGCATGACGATGTATGTCGGATAAAAACAGCGCTTCATTAATTTAAACGCGAATATTTGGATTTAGGCGATAGTTGTCCCACCACAGTGGCCTCTGCAAGTTGAATTGGTCATACGAGTATAAAAGTATCTTATTGTTAAGATGTTACGTGTATTAATAAAGAAACTGAGTTTACCATTTGGAACTAAAGGCAACCGACCGTAGCTAAAAACAAACATATCAGTATATTTGAACTTTTTTAGCTACGTTCTCATAGCTAGGCCAACACCGGAATCAAACCCGCGACCACCAGACTAGCGAGCCAGTGTCTTACGAGTTAACTTAGTCACCGTTGCGCTATTTCAGAGTTTCCGAAAACACACAATTCTGATCTGATATTGAAGCAGGGTGTCTAGATCCCAAACTCAAAATACAGTTCCAGAAAATTCACTCCACTACTACGGTTACTTTGTGGTAAAGATATGTAGATGCATTTATCTGGCGCTGTATACGGCCGTATTTTTGGGCAAAAATTATTATACCCCGAATCCACCCCCTGGACAAATCGACACACACGCCTCCCTCTCCCCCTCACCACGTTTTACTGGCCAGCAGTACTAGCATTGCGGTGCATATACTTCATATGGTTATTAAATTTAGGCGAAAATGTTCCTGGGAGAGTGGGGCGGGGGATAGGGTTTAACGCCCACATGACACAGGGGCGGATCTAGGAATTTTGAAAAGAGGTTAGGGCGCCGCAAAATGAGGGCACATACTGCAGAAACGGCGCACGCCGCTGCGAGGGGGTTGGGGGGGGGGTCCCCCAAGACAATTATCCGTCACTTCCGTGCATCTGTAGACATTCCAAGAGCTATTTTTGGCTGATATTTTCGTCTAAGTAATAGTTTGGAGAGGATATTTGGGTCTGAAAATGGCACTTTCAGCAGTAAAAAAGGGCACTGTCGAAAATTGGGGGGGGGGGGGGCGACACAATCTAGGTTTCGCGACTACACACGGTATAATTTTATTTCAATAATTCGCTTGCGCGTAGGGGTCTTTGGCAGTGGAAGGAAACCGGAGTGCCAGGAGGAAATCCACGAGGTTGTGAAGGCGTCCCTATCTCCATACTAAACCATTATTGACAATAAGATAAGCATTTTCCATGTTTATATTACTATGAGGTGTTGGCCAAAGTAACCAATCACTAATTCGGATTGTGATATCCGTCGGCAGTATCGGTGTTACATCCGTAATCTTTTCTTTATCAGTTCTGCGAATCCATAAAATGTCATAAAATGGTTTTAAAAGTCGTGGAACCGGACCAATTTGAAAAGCCATGTCTGGTGCCATGATAAGTTTTGGTTGTCCAGCAAAATGTTTTTGAGCAAGTTCTAAAGAGTGTCGGTCTCTCAGGATCATGGTTAGATTAGATTCCTTTTTGTACAGATTTTCACAATATCGGAGGTGATTTTCTCCACCAGACAGAAAGATGCTCTGAGGAAACAGAACTAAATTGAATCCCCGAAACACATTAAATATTTTCTCTCTGAGACGATCGTTCGTGACCCACCCTACGAGATTTCCTCCGCCATGTAACAGAATGATGAGATTTTGGCGAGTATAGTTTTTAACAATCGACGATGCTTTTACCAAGTTGTTTCCTACACATGTTGGGTAATCACAATAATAAACTAGAGTCTTATTCAATCGTTGTAATAATATCATTTCACCAACAGTAATGGCCGGATCCCCTTTATTTTCATGTAAGGCAACATCAAGAAGCATTACGTTTTGATAGGGTTTCAACAACTCGGCAAAAAGTTCGTGATGTATTCTTTGTGCTTCCTTTATTATTTCTTCTCTTGTTGTCAAAAAGAGTGAATATTTATCAGGGAGGGTTTTGTTGAATAAGGGCATGACATACCCTTCACGATTCCCTCCGCCATTTAAATCAGGTGAAACAATAGCTGTGGATGCAAGTATCATCAAAGGTATCATGATGTATACCATCGTCTTCATGCGACCTATCGAAATATAAAAACAAATAAGATAATGAAAACCTGATACCACAACAATCCGTCATCACGACATTTTTACAGGACATTTATGGATGCGTATTTGGGTCACTACTTATTTAGATAATATCCCAACATATCGACTAAAATATGTCAACTTCATGAGAGAGAGAGAGAGAGAGAGAGAGAGAGAGAGAGAGAGAGTGTGTGTTTTTTGTCTAATGGTTTCGATTGTTCGTTCTTGGTTTTATTTTATTTCGACACAGCTCCGAACAAGTCGGATTCAAGTCCGTCTGAACTTTATTACAAGCCCCCAAACTACCTCAAATCCTTAGGAAACGGCCTCGATTCTCCGCTTGCTTTACAGTGTTAAAGCGGAAATTTCATATTTTCTAAGAAAGTCAAAACATAATTATTTCTATGTCTTTTGCTCACAAGGTTGTCAAATCACTATTAAACGATCATGGACAATATTTCACGGGCATAAAAATCCCTGACATAGAAAATAATAACACAATTACTTGAATTACCTCCCTTGTTTTCCCATTTCCCTTCATGCAATGGCAATCTTGAAACGTTTGAATTGGAAGTTGAAAATGATATTTTTGCCAATTTCTCAACTGGCAATAGTGAATTACAGGATTAATAGGATTATTCTTTAACGAGGTAGGACTGTTTATAGAGACAACCTATTTTAGTGCTTTATTTTAATATATTTTAAAAATATAACTAAAAAATATGAAATTGCCGTTTTAACTAATAAAAATAACAACATGCTACAAACGCTGGGCCCTTTATGACAATGTCGTATAATTATTGAAATTGCACTTTGTCCATCTAATGGCTAATCAAATAAGGAAATCCGTCACTTAATATGGTACCAAATTTCAGATTTGTAATACTTACCTGAAAATCATGACGTCATTACTAAAAATAGAATCACGGGGCTGGCGAGTCCCATGTCACATTCACAACCATTTACATGATTCACAAATATGCACTAAAACCCCTTACCTTTTGTAATACTTGGGATGCCTCTGGTATCGTGGACACTTGTCGTATATTTTCCAAGAACATGAATCACATGTCCCACGGAACATATCAGCAAACCCACCCAGTTAGCACCAGAAGCTCGACGACTTCCGACAGCGTATAGCAGTACAACCACCAATAGTCTCTTACAGATATTTAAAAGAGAATGATTAAACACCGTCATAGTCTTAAGTACAATATTGGTACTGATATGCGAATACATGACATGGAATATCCCTGACCCAAATACCAGAAGCACCATTACAGTTATTCCTCTAGAAATGAATCCCTTTCTCTGGGCGATTCCTGTTGCAATTAAAAAAGTAACCGCAAAGAAAACGAAGACAATAATTGTTCTCGGCTTCCTTATACGACTCTCAGAATTCGTTTCGTGCTCTGTTGAAATGGCTATGTTTCTTGCTGCTAGAATTATATTGGACATGAACGCTAAGAAAGTCGCAGAAGATATGTCAATACCGCCCAAAGGTCCACCGGTAAACAACAAAGCTCCGTAAACAACAATTGGTAGACTCATCAGAGACGACGGTGGTATCCAAATTTTCTGGAACAGACTTTGGGCAACAGCAGATGTGACTGGTTCCAGTAATTTAATTGTGAACGTTGAAGCAGCATTCATGAACGTCATACTATAATTGGTGCAAAACGTTGCCAGAATATGAGCAACAATCTTCACACAGGAGATTCGTTTTGAGGAATTCTCAACTCCAATCGTTGATGGTATATCCACCAAAACGATACATGTGAAACATTGTAAGAAAGTTAAAGTTGTCGAGGCTATTAATGTATCACCCTGTAATACCGCTTTCCATGTTTTTAGAAATCGTTTTGCGGTCCAGTGACACAAGAATGATGTAAATGTTCAGGATATGAAGGCCCACAATGAGTTAAACGAAGATGGCATCATCTGAAAAAAACAAAATATCGGCAAATATGGAATTAGGTTTTCAATTTCATCACACGTAGACCACCAGCAATATCCCCCCCCCCCCATTCCATGAAACTTTGACAGCCCCCACTATTTCAGTGCACATATTATTCAAGGGATCGTCGTGATTTTAACAGATAGAGAGACAGACAGACAGACAGACAGAGAGACAGGGAGAGAGGGAGAGGGGGAGGGGTTAACGTCCACTCGACACAAACTAGGTCATTTCGTGTCTAACATGTGGTTTTTAATTCTATTTCAATAATTCGCTTGCGCGTAGGAGTCCTTTGCAGTGGAAGGAAACCGGAGTGCCTGATTTTAACAGAATCTCGGAAATAAAAATATTGAGTTGTTGGGACGCGAAGGTCAAAACCGCTTATCCGGACACTTAATCCTTTCAGGATTTCGGGTCAATCTTTTTGCTTGGTGATAATCCATCGATATGCCTTTAAAGGGCTATACAGTGCCTGGTCCACGTGCTGTACTTGAAAACGGAAGGTTTATTTTACCTGCACGTTTTTTTTTATAAAATAAAAGTCTGGTTTCAAGATGAAGACAGACGGGTTTAAATTGTCTGAAAACGTATAACGCATGTTGAGTTAGTTGATCGGCCCTCTCGCAAAGGATTTTAAAAGTTTTTAACACAAAATAAAGCAGTTGCATTCTTCTAAATAATAATCTAGATTAGCCCTTTAAGCCTTTTTCAGTTTGAATTTCAATCTCTAGATTTTGATTTGAAATTGGCGTCAGTTTATAGAGAGAAATGGGGTTTAACGTCCATTCGACTCATACTAAATCATTTCGGGACTAATATATGTTTTTTTTTTCAATATTTCGCTTGCGCAGGAATCTGTACCAGTGGGGAAAACCGGAAGCCACAGAGAAAACCCACGAGGTTGGACAGGCGAATCCAAACCACGCCAGTTGACTCAATGACAGACCTTAGCACGTGCTAATCACCCCCCCCCCCCCCTCCACAGCCTTTAAATATCTCTGTCATTCTTAGATCTGTGAAAGAATGATACACAGAGTCCAGTTTATTCGGAGCGGGGGCTTGGGCCTGACAAGAATCATGGGGTCCTTTTGAATGGCACGCCTGCGTAACGCACAATTAAACGGTCTGCAATACAAGACGAATTACATAAAATCTGATTACATGCGAAATCTATTCAATTCCGAATGACTTACAAGTCTAGAAGCCTAAACCGATCACCAAGTGGAACTTCACAAAGAAGGTTGAGGGACAGTTCAGTCTCCGCCCTTGCGCCGCTAGATCGATTACCGTGAAACTTTCATCTGGAATTTGAATTTTTTTCCCCATGAACCGCGGGGCCCCCTAAATCACAGAGCCCTGGGACCGCGCCCCTTAAGCCCATGCCTAAGCTGGGCTTTGATGAGACACCCTCACAAACTACTATCACAAGTCAACAAACTATATATTTAAATGTGTTTACCTGGTACGACATCAAACTTAATTTATCCAGCAAATATATAAACGGAGTAGATCAAGGTGTATTAATTGTCTAAACAATGGAATTAATCTGGCGAAACACGATGACTCAATGTCTTGATGTTTGAAACATTTGTGATAAGGGGCTATGTCTGGTTTTACGCATCGATTGGTTTCATCCCCACCAGCTGAATGATTTTTTTTTTATGATAAAATATCTACTCACGATTATAAAGTTATTTCAACAAGCGTTACTTTTTAAAACGTACTCTTAAAGGTGCATTATGGGAGATTTGATAAAGAGTTGTTGTCGGTTCTCACTATAATAGTTACAAAATATAGGCAAGTTGTTGAAAATTTCGGGGGTTTGGGATGGCCTAGTGGTCTAGAGTGTCGCGCTTCGACCTCTAGCTGGCCGGTCACCTCTGGCTTGCGGCTGTGGTTTCGATCCCTGGTGTGAGCGTATGTGGCATGGAGATAGGGGCGCCTTCTCAACCTCGTGGGTTTTCTCCGGGCACTCCGGTTTCCTCCCACTGCTAAAGACTCCTACGCGCAAGCGAATTATTGAAATAAAATGAAACAATATGTTAGTCCCAAAATGACCTAGTTTGTGTCGAGTGGACGTTAAACCCCATTTTTCTCTCTCTGTTGAAAATTTCAGTAAAACTGAACCACTCTGAACCAAGAATTTAGCGTTTGCATTTTAGGTCAAGCCTCGTTCAACATTACTAAAGTCGGTATGATAAAAAAACACAGTCGTGATTATCCATTTCATGATTAAATCGTGACGGAAAGTTATGCAGCAAATCAGATGATAATCCGCTAAAGATAGCAGACTAGCGATGACATCGAGAGTTGATTATGGTCCGGATAAGTTAATTAATGTCTAAAGAAAGACCTACAATAGGCAGGACTTTTTGACGTGCTCTGTACCGAACTGTTGGTAAACCCCCAGATACGTTTACGTTGATTGATTAATGAATGTCTGACGTCACAGGGCCAAAAGACGCTCGTGTGACCATGACGCGACCGTTCAATTCTTCATGTAGCATATGCCATCGGCGGTATGAAAAAAGCCGAAACGACATAGATCTTTATTTTATCAGATTGGTGCTTGCAAAGATAAAATTACTTGATATTAATATACTCGCAAAAATAAAACTACCATATCAAGCATTTTATGCAATTGGGCAATTTAATAAAATAGAACTCATGAGTATTAATTTTCAGTCAAATTACTTTATTCTGAACAGAGTCGTAACTGTTGGAAGTTTGAACCGTCTATGAAAATTGCCGATCGATTCATTGACAGTCGATCTACTCCACCCACATATTCTCGATTATCAAGTAACATTCTTAATGACAATGGTATCTTCGCTTGGCAGACTTGTCATCACCGGTCTCCAGTAGTGACGTCAGTGACTATGGTAAACATTAGCTTGGTCATCCATGTATTGATTTAATTTTAAATGGACGATTGTTTAAATCCAATCTGTATCTACAGGGTGGATTTGTTGTGTAATTGTGTAAATAAAGGTCTAATAAATAATTTCTATAACGTATGGGGCCTTAGCTTTTGCAAAATGTATGTTTAAAGAACAATACAAATTTAGTTTTCATTTATGAATACCAAAGATGAACTTTGTGAGCAAATATACAATTACTCCATTCCCTACTCCAATACAAGTTATATTATCAACGAATAAAAACGTTTGACTATCACGCATAATGTTCTTTATCATAGAAACAGGCCTAACTATTTCGATTATTCAAAAAACATATTTGTAAATATGAATTTTTCGATCTAACGAACAGCGAATTCAAAAGATGATTTCTATGATTATGTTTTTGTATGCCTTTACACCGCGGATGTTCTAAGTTATGCAGAATAAGGAAGATTTCGACTCACAACAAATGTCAGTGACAAAAATAGAGAGCTTATCTGAAAATCTTGTTGTTGGTGATAAGAATGATTTTATCGAAACAATTGCCTTAAGTTTACTTAAAGTAGCTAAGTCTCTAACTCGATATCATCCAAAATCTTCCACATTGAAAACATGAATTTTTAGTCAATTAAAATCAACATTGATGTTTGGATCTTGCAAGGAAAAGATGGGTTTCTGGTATTTCAGACAAAATCAACATTTTACCATTGGTACACGAATCGTGTACCATAATGCGTTTCAGCACCACTTGTAACAAGGGACGAGGCTAGACATTCCACAAGCCATACCAAACGGTGAGAGCATGCACAATTGACTGGAATAACCAGACGCTCGAGATTTCTATTCGATTAAGACTTTGCACAACACAACTGATTTGAAATTAGAGTAAAAACATAAACAATTGAATTTAAATCAGTTTATATACATCCAGATTATATTATTATATGCGTTGCCAACCATTTGTGTCTATAGCTCCTTTGAAATCACTCAAGCATTTAGACGCAACTGTTTTTCAATTATTATTTTGACAACTTTGAATGACAAAAAATACCACCATTTTTTTTTTAAATTATATAATGTTGAGTCGCCTCTCAATTATTTTATTTTTTCTTCAAATGTTGCAGAGATACAAACAGCCTAAAATCAGATATAATGGGTGTCTTTGTTAACATTTTAACACAAAGCTCGTTCATGACCGAGGCGTCATGTATGGATTATCTTTAATTAAATCTAACAGATGCATAAAAATATTTTAGATTGATAATATTAACTTTACAGCAGGCATCGTTGTGTTTTAGTGGAATGGTGTATTTACGTTAAGAGAGAGATATTAAAATAATTCAATATTAGGTGCAGTGTGTATGCTTCAACGAAATGAAGTTGAAATTTTAGAAAAAATGGAATCCCCTGTCGATGCACAAATCAAAGATGTCTGTGAAGAGGGCCTATATGTATCTTCGCACATTTGCTTAGTTGCTGCGTGACCCAGCCCAGGAAATTTCCCGAGCAGCGATACAATGGCCTACTCTAATATCAAATTCCTACTGCCAATGGATCTGTTACGTGCATGCCAAAGTATGCAGGGATCTCAGTTTCTGTCCCATTCGAACGACAATGCAGGGATCGCACACCCGACCACCAGGCTAGCGAGCCAGCGTCTTATCCACTTAGCCACTGTGGCTCACATAATAATATGTGGTATCAAATTAACCAGCATGATCCCCAGGAATGGATTAGGTTCGATCTGGGCTGCGGGCGACTGGGCGAACTTGGGCAGTGGGCTATTCTGCTAGTAAATAATCATACTCCTGCGCAGTGTTTCGTTTGATTAGAACTAATCCACTTCACACTGCTATCTTGAGTGAACATTGTTGTGTTTAATTATTATTGGTCAGTAGTGCCATTACCAACCAATGACCTACATTGTAACAAACAATATCGGGGTTAACCAGACCTCAAAATATGTTACCGCAATGTATCTATTGACAATCGCGACTTGTTGACGTCATAACCCGCGAAATTTATTATGCTCGATTATCCAAAGCCAACATGTTTTCTTCGTCGGCCATTTTGAAAATTATGCCGAATGCGAGAAGAGAGGAGGGATTTGATTGGACGTTAAAAAGAGACACGCCCCGCCCAATTTCAAGAATATGACTTCTATCCAGCAATGGTAAGAGAGGGATTTCTTGCGCCATTGCTTCAGGAATATGGTAAATAATAAACACAGTTTCATATTATATTGTACGAAATACTGTAAAATACACATATTAAAGTCCGGACCATAGAAACAATCATATATATATAATACAATTAGGTCACACCAATTCGATTCTCTGTCCTTGAAGAACACATGTAAAAATTGTCCTTATTTCTTCAGTTAAACTACCAAATATACAAGGGGGTTGGATGGCAAAATGGTTAGCGTGTGCACACTGTATTATGAGGTTCGGCATTAAGTTAAGTGCAGTACCCCCAGTAGGGTTACCTGACCAACCTTGTGGGGTTTTCTCTGGGTCTCCTGTTTCCTCCCACTGCTAAAAGACCCCTACACGCAGACAAATTATTGACAGATAACTAGAACCGTGTTAGTCCCAAAATGATCACGTTTGTATCGATTGGCGATTTCTCACTCTCTCTCTCCTTAACAGTTGGAATTAGGTACAAGAGTATGCTTTAGCACTGCTGTCCAAGCAAAATGTCTCTCATAGCACACTGTATGCCTGCCATCATAAGCCCTGGGGGAGTTGGGCGAAAGGTTAGCACTGAAGAACAGGAAATCAAATTGGTGTTGCCTTGAAAATTAATGTACAGGTTATTTACTTCAAAATATAAACAAAGATACAATCTATATAGAAGAAAAACAACATGATATATAACATATTTAAATTATTATTAAAATGTTGAACCACATTTTTAAAAAATTTTGAAATATAATCCTGAACAAAAACTCTTGTTTGAATAATGAATAAAAACGACATATTATAGATAAGATATTTTAAATATTGTTTTAAAATGTCGAACTACATTTCTTAATTTGAAACATAATTATGAATAAAAGTCTTAATTGAATAAAAGTGAAATATTGTTTTAATTGTTTCAATTAAAAACATCGACTTTTGATACTAAGCTTTTATTTGGATATAAATATTTAAAACATTTGAATTATTAACTATATAAAATATCCACTTCACAGTCTAACAGACATTAATTTGTAATAAGAAAAGAATTAAAAACTACAATACTAGATTCCCTAAAAAAAGAATTGGGGGGGGGGGTAGTTTTGCTTCCCCGCTTGTACGTGACAAGTAGTAGGGTCCCATGTCCAACCTCATGGGTTTTCTCGAGGTCCTCTAAAGACCCTTACGCGCAAGCGAATTATTGAAATAAAATTTTGATCATATGTCAGTCCCGAAATGACCTATTTGACGTTAAACCCCATTCCCCCCCCCCTCTCCTAAAAAAAAAAAGGATACAAAAAATATAAAATGGCAGAGTGTTCACTAACCTAAAGGTCCATATAGCACCTCAACACAACGTCGGTTACATAATTTGCCATTATTCTTATAAAAACATTACTTTCTAAAACATTTAAAATATATTCGTTCATTCTTTTAAATTCTGAATACAACCATACAAACTACCTAGAAGCGTATTATATAGACAACTTAACTTAAATTGTGTACGTATCTTTAAATCTAGTCTTGTATATTAATGATATATTGAAACAGACCTAAAATTACTTCTATAAGATTCTATACAATATGTGTCTAAAATTCCCTCCATAAACTAAATGCTACCTAAAATAGTCCTTAAGTTTTCTTAAAGTCTATTGCAACATCAATGATCATAAGGCCTGAATAGCCTATGGATGACTTTTGGCCTATCAATGATGACAATATGGAGGATACTCGATTGGACATTCCGATATAATGAGTCTATCAAGCCCACAAATAATGATAATTGAGTGAAAAAAGGGAATTTGGGGCTACAATGCTTATGCCGACTTGAAATATTTAAGAACACAATTATCTCAATCATGAAAGCTGAAATATATTTTGTCATGATTGTATCTCGTTCATCAGGACTCTCGTAACAGTTGGTGTATCAATGAATAGTCATATTGCTCCATTTTAATTCTGTCAAGCTTTTGGTCTACAATATATGTCATCAGGACCCGAGTTCACAAAGCATTCTCAGACTCAAGTTGAGAATTTACTCAAAATTGTTCATCTTATTTTAACTAATATATAGTCATTTAAAAAATTTTTGTTGTTTAAATGTATTAAATACATCAGTAAGAAACTATATGCAAAGTTTTGTGTTTCTGGATCAAAGATATTCCTCATAAAGAATGATTGAAAGTTGAGTAAATTCTCAACTTAAGTCTGAGAATGCTTTGTGAACTTGGGGCATATCTCAATAAACCTGGGATATCAAGCAGATGGATATTCGCTTTGTGTTTTTTTATGTCACAATTTCACTTTAATTATCTGAACTGACGAAACAGGGAATCTACCCAGTTTCATATGGAGAATTCTCTGTGCTTAATAATTATGTCATGATTCTACTCAAATTAACTCTGACATTAAGACTGATAGAACTGAATTTCATTTGCGGCATGCCGGCATTGCAATTCTGTCAACTCAGAATGCTCCTGTATGGAAGCATATAGAGATCAATACCACAAAAAGTATTGCGATATCAATAACCTAATATGTCAACATATTGTGATCGTTGAGACTCCTGGACAAACAATCGAGTATCTTCTAAAATAGGATGATAATATAAACAACTGATTAAAAAAGATCATCAGCTGCCGAGAAAAACACAGTATAAATAATGTTACATGGTAACAACAGACTATAACTACAATATTTACAAAAACATAAATATATATATAATACATAACTCTCCTCCCAATATAACAACCACACTAATTGGTCGAAACACGCACTTCCTGTAGGCTACACATGTAAATCCATCAGTGATTGGTCAGATATTTGAATTTTATACATCTGTTAAAAGATTTGAAGCACTTTGGTCTTTTCATTGGATAAACATAATTATCACCCACCAATCAAATTAAATGTAACAGATTTGTTTTTTCTCTTGACATGCATCAGATTTAAGATGGGACATTTTTATTGGTTTCTTAAATTACATGGATCCATTTCATTGGTCCAGTTTGTTTGATAAGCACTTTGATTGGTGGATTAATTGAACTCTGTATCCAGTTCTTTTAAATCGTAATCTATATGTTGTGGATCAGCAAGGCTGTATACAGCATGGAAGCCCTTCCAGTTTATTGTATCGTCAGATTTGAACCGAATCATCAAATATTCTTTCGATGAAATTATTTCCTTTGGTTCCTGGTGAGAAAAAAAAAATGATTTTGTTTGATTAAAGATACATTATGGGAGAGCTGGCAATTCTCACTATAATACAATCTCGAAACCAGACAAATTTTTGAAGAAATTTCTCTGGTGAATCGGGGTAGCCATTTTCCCGGAAAATGACATGTAATTCCTACATGCGAAATTTCTCGTTTATTTGCGTCTGATTTTACGTGCCTGGATGACCGAATCACTTAAAAATATACCCACGCGTAGAAAAATAGATCTTTACAAAAACTTGAATTTGTTCGTTTAGGATCCAATTTTTTATGTCAGTGAGTTGACTTTGACTCAAGGATCATTTTACAACAATCGAAACGACAATCCGACCTCTAGTTTTCGAGAAATCGACCCAAAAATATTGACCAATCAGAGGTCAGAATGGGCGGGGCTTAGGTTTGAAAAAATTGGAAAAAATGGATAGTCTAATGTGCCAGAGGCCTTCGGCTCCGCGGCTGCCTCTGGGAACGAGATTGACTATAATAGTTAAAAACGAGATAATGTAAAGGGAATATGCTGAAAATATCAGTCAAATTGCTCCACTCTACGTCGAGAAGCCTCCATTGTCATTGTTAGCGCTGTTGCCATAATTAGCAAAGTCTTGATTATTATCCATTCCATTTTCCATTGGACATAAAGTTCTAATTATGAACTGCATCAAGTAAGTATATGTATCCGATCTGCTGTTCAACATCTGTCGATAATTTCGAGACTAACATATGATTCAATTTTATTTTAATAAATAGCTTGCGTATAGGGGTCTTTAGCAGATGGAAGAAACCAGAGGACCAAGATATAACCCATGAGGTTGGACAGGATACCCTACGTCACGTACAACTGGGGAATCGAAATTGTTCGGCCATCCAACCCCCTCCACAAACAAATGATTATGATATAGCTTACCGAACTACCACAATAACGTCCAAGTACTGTACTATCATCTTTTATACCATCTCTAATCTCTACTACATCATATCTATTAAAATATACAAACATAAACATCTATAAACTTTACTATATCAGAGAAAGACAAAAATGTGGTTTAACGTTCACTTGACACAAACTAGGTCATTTCGGGACTAACATATGGTTTAATTTTATTTCAACAATTCACTTGCGTGTAAGGGTCTTTAGCAGTGGGAGGAAGATTATTTCCCTGTAAACTGTTGCCAAACCCCTCCCAGTATGTAGGGTGGTTAGACTAATGCAGACCACGATTCCCCTGGTCCAAACATGCTTGATTACCAATTCCACAGTAAACAATATTTTCTTGCAAACTGTTACCCAAACCTTTCTAATAATTTAAGGTGACTAGACTATTGTAGTCTTTAACAAAAATACCATTGCTTAACAAGAATTTTATATTTGTATTATTTTTGAACAAATTAAAACTTACGAGCAGTCTATTTCATCTTCTATTTCAAAGGATAAAAATCTTAGTTGTATTCTGAACCCCTCCTTGGCTTCGATCTTCCACTCACATTCCGCCCGATTATCATAATTCTGGTCTCCATATTTAGCGTGTGAAAACAAATCCTGGGGTTTATCTGTTGCTATTAAATGACTTCCACAAACTACAAAAGATAATTACACATACATGAGATTCTGCATTTTGACCTCCTGATAAGTGGGACAGCGAGCACCTTACTCACAGAGCCAATTGCAGCTTCATACGATTACATCATGTGTACCTACTTCAAGAATACACATGATGGCAAATGGCCGCCATTTAAAATACTACGCCCGCCTCTTAGAGACGATAACTTAACTCGCTATAAATTGTAAAAAAATTTACTTCGGCTAGAATTAAAAAACACCTAAGATTAACATTTGCTAAAAATTTCTAAAAAACAACCTAAATTTATGGAAATGGGGCCAAATCAAATCAGGCAAATTACATCAAATAGTCCATGTTAAACGTATAGCAAAAATTTTAAACTAACGCGAGCACGTGCGTTTCTAGACAACGCCATAGCGGGTCATAGCAACCAGTGAGTATAAATTGGAAATCCCCAATGACGTAGATATTATAAATTGGAAAGCCGAGTCTGTCTTAAAATAAGTAGTACCGTCAGTAAACAAGATGGAAGCCATCTGCTATCGTGTTTGATCATGGAGTAGGCAAGCACAGGTGTGTCGTATGTTGCAGCTTGAGTCAAGGAATCCTTTTCGTGCATGTCAATGTGTACACAGGACTTCAGGTTTTTGTATCATCCAAATGACTGGGCAGTTGTCCTTGTCAGGCGATTTATTTTGGCAAAGTTTAGACAAATATTCTCTTAACATTTTCCCGCAAAATACTAACCTGATTCATGAGTAGCATGAAATCCTTTTCTCTGAACAGAAGCATCAGAGTAGAAGACCATATACATTCTGTTACCACTGGAAATAATAGGAGCAGGAGTACTACTACCACAGAATCGACCTAAGGATCGAGCCGTGTTATCGTCTCCGTCAAATACAATAATATGATCATAGGTACATTCTTGATGTGGTTCCAGTTCGAAATCGTTAAATTCCAATTTTATTCTGTGACCAGGTTTCGTGGTGAAGTGCCACACACAGTCTTTACGACTTGGGTAAAATTGGGGCCAGTTAGGGCTACTGATCTCTCCAGACGGCACAGTAATCTCATGCTGACATCCACCTGAAGATTAGAACAACAAATTTAGGGGTCTGTATTAATGGGAATATCCTAGACATTTAGGGGCCTACATTTATCTTAAGACAAAGTTTTCTACATCAATTTTAATACAAATAAAATTCAATTCCCCAGTAATAGAAAGCATGCTTTTTTTGCTGGAGAATTCTGGGGCCTATTTCACAAAGTTTTAACTAAGATAAGATCTGAATTTTGGTTATCTGATTGGACAATATTAGATTGATTTTAGTTCTTAGCCAATCAAAATGAAGTATCAGCTAAAATTTGGATTTTATTTTTAGTTAAAATTTCGTGAAACAGGGCTCAGATTTTTATTGTTGAATGTGATCCACTTTATTTTTTCATTTTGGAATGTGATCCTCTTTATTTTTTATTACTGATTGTGATGCACTTAAGTTTTTATTACTGATTGTGATGCACTTAAGTTTTTATTACTGATTGTGATTCACTTAAGTTTTTTTTACTGATTGTGATGCACTTAATTCTTTTTTATTGTGGAATGTGATCCACTTTATATTTTATTGTTGAACGTGATTCACTCTTATATTTTATTGTTTTTAATGGTGAATGTGATCCACTTTAATTTTTATTGTTTAACGGGATCCACTTTCATATTTTTTATCATGTAATGTGATCCACTTTAATTATGTTTGACCTACCTTCCTTGCAGTCGAGCTTGTTTTCGTGTAAAGTGTAACCATTATCACAGGCACACGTAAAACTACCTACATTATTATTACAGATGTGTTGACATCCTCCATTATCCTCAGCACATTCATCTTTATCTGAATTAAACAAATAAAATCATCACTTTCAATTAATCACTTTGTAATTTTTAGAATGAATGAGTGAACGAATGAATGAATGAATGAATAAATTGAATGAATGATAGTTTTGGTATTAGAGAGAGAGAGAGAAATGGGGTTTAACGTCCACTCAACACAAACTAAGCCATTTCGGGACTAACACATGGTTTAATTTTATTTCAATAATTCGCTTGCGCGTAGGGGTCTTTAGCAGTGGGAGGAAACCGGAGTGCCCGGAGGAAACCCACGAGATTGAGAAGGCGCCCCTATCTCCATGCCACATACACTCACACCAGGGCTCGAAACCACAGCTGCAAGCCAGAGGTGACCGTCCAGCTAGAGGTAGAAGCGCGGCACTCTAGACCACTAGGCCATCCCAACCCCTCAGTTTCGGTATTAAGTGGATCAGTGGTGACAACGATAATATATGATCCAATAAATTAAAAACAGGAGTTTAATATTCTACTGTTCTGTTCCGAATGGGCTAATAAAGATAGGCATACACCATACAGTGTGCTATGAGGGAAATTTTGCCTGGACAGGACGAATATAAAATAGGTCATTTGCCCAGTATTTATGACTCGGTGGAGATGATGATGACACCATGCATTGTAAACTGACAAATATCCTTAACAGTAGCCTGGCAAACTCCTCCTGCAAAAATTCCTGTATCTGCCATTGAACCTACCTGTCATAAACAATGATTTAAATCCTGTTTTTTGAACGGAATTATCCGAATTAAACTCCAGACGTAGAACATTTCCTTCTGATGTTACAGATGTCGGGAGAGATGATCCACAGAAGACACCATGAGCCGTTGAATCTTTCCCAGTTCCACTACTCACTCGGACAGAATCATATTCACAATCTTGCTGCAAAAACAAATATTTATATAGTAAGGGTGGGAGAAGAATTTGTTGCAGGATGAATTTATTGTAGATGATGTCAATGAGGAGGATAGGAAGCTGTCTTCATTAATATACTACTCTTTTACATCAAATGGGATAATAACCCTCCCCCCAAATAGATAATTAAATCGTTCCCTCACAGGCCTGTCGGGGGGAGGGGGAGGGAAGGGAAACAGCCCAACATGTCACTCAGCTTTATGGGTTGCCACGTTGGTCATTGCTTTGTATTGCATCCAACGGAAAGGACAGCTGCCCCCCTTGCCTCAATCCCCCATGCTACAAGAGAGAGAGAGAGAAATGGGGTTTAACGTCCACTCAACACAAACTAGGTCATTTCGGGACTAACATATGGTTTAATTTCATTTCAATAATTCGCTTGCACGTAGGGGTCTTTAACAGTGGGAAGAAACCGGAGTGCCCGGAGGAAACCCACGAGGTTGAGAAGGTGCCCATATCTCCATGCCACATACATACGCTCACACCAGGGCTCGAAACCACAGCCGCAAGCCAGAGGTGGCCGGCCAGCTAGAGGTCGAGGCGCGGCACTCTAGACCACTTGACCATCCCAACCCCCCTCCCATGCTAGAAACTGTTATACTTACGTTGCTGCCTTCGAGATCAAAGTGTGTAAAATTGAGTATAATTCTGTATTGATCCTGTGCTACGATCTGCCAGACACAGTTTTTATTTGGTGGATATAAATCGGGGAAAGATGGACTCTGTAACGTTCCATTCTGAGCTCTAATATAACCACCACAAGCATCTGTAAACAAAGGGAGATAATCACTCATTAAATCATTTGAGATATTTTGGGATCCTGGTTTTTCCTCCAATCCAAATAACTAGACACTGTTCCTTGAACGCCCCCCCCCCCCCCCACACCATCTTGCGAAACTGACAAAGAAAAATAATACTGGAAAATCCAAGAGAATTTTTTTTTACTGAGCAACAGTGGCTACACGTCATAATTGAATACATCCATAATTTCATGAATATCTTATAATTATATATCCATAAATATAAATGTTCTTAAAAATGTTACATCATTTCTTTTACCCTTCTTCAATAACTGATAGCATGGTATAACACAATACTGTTCTGAGACGCGTAAAAGCAAACCATACAGAACAGTTATATAACAGAGAGAGAGAGAAATTGGGTTTAATGTCCACTCAACAAAAACTAGGTCATTTAGGGACTAACGTATGGCTTAATTTTATTTCAATAATTCGTTTGCGCTAACGGGTCTTTAGCAGTGGGAGGAAACTGGAGTACCTGGAGAAACCCACGAGGTTGGACAGGTGACCCTACAACCATACAACCTGGGTTATATAAAAAGAAGATCTGAATTTGCTGCCAATGGTATATCAGAATATCTGTTTTTATACCCCACACAATAAGAGTTGAATACCAAAGTTTTTTTCCTCCCACACAAGAGTCTAGATACTTTTCCTTGTCTAGAAAATACCACAGTGATACCGTTAAATGTTGCGATATGCAGACTTTTAATGAAATGTTGAATACTAACCTTCACATCGTTTCCCGTCTGAGTGAAGTTCGTAACCGATTCTACAAGTACATTTAAAACTACCCAGGGTGTTTTCACACACATGATCACAACCATGTTGTTCTGTTTTACATTCATCATATTCTGAAATAACAATAATAACATTTAAACTTGATGCCAACATATTGTTATAAGTAACAACAATAACATTTAAACTTGATACCAACATATTGTTATAAATAACATTACATAGTTATACATGCAAAACAGATTATAACATTTACACTAGATACTAACATATTGTTATATAAAATCAATATTACAATAGTTCTACATGCACATGCAAAACATTTTATAACATTCGAAATATAACATCACACTGATTTCACACTGCACCCAAACTTTGTTACATATTAGTATAAATTATCAATATTACATAATTCTACATGCACATGCACATGCAAAATATCAAATGTCAAGACAATGCCAAATAGTTCCCTACACTGATTTTACACTGCAACAAAGGTATTATTTACATATTGGTATAAATTATCAATATGATACAATTCTACATGCATGTGCAAAACATCGAACACCAATATGTAATATCACATTGACTTTTATCAATATTACACAATCATACATGCACATGATAAACATCAAACACCAAAATATTACATCACATTAATGGTTGTCCCATCTGACATGGGGCAAATACATCAAAAGAATGAAGACGGCAATCAGATCTAAATATTAAGGCCACCTGCAGATTTTGTCAAGGTCAGGGAATTACCCTAAACCAAGATCTAGCCATAACTCTCAATAACGTTCCCCGGCAACAATCACATGCCCTAACTCTCTGAAAATCTTGTGACCTTGAGGAAATCTGCAAGTGACCTTAATATTTAGATCTGACAAGAAAAAATACATCATGTAGAATGGAATCAAGTGTTTAGTCTGTGGTATATCACAAGGTTGTTTTTATTATTGCACCAATTGAAAATAATTTACAAGTTAAAAGTAAATTTCTTTCAGTCTAAATTTACTATAATTATAATTCCAAATTTTAATGTAACACAGCATTCAAACTTAAAATACGATATATTTACCTAAAATATATAGCATTCCAAATTAAAATTCAATATAGCATTCTCATTCCTATATGATAATCTTATAGCATTCCAATTTAAAATACCAGTATATAAAATATAATATAGCATTCTCATTTCTTATCAGTTCATCGAAAATATTCATAGCATTCCAAATTACAACATTCTATTCAGTTTATACAGTATCCCTATAGCATTCACATTCAAAATACAATATAGCATTCCAGTTTAGCATTTAAGCTTAAAACACAATATTATAGCATTCCGATTTCTTCTCAGTTCATCGAAAATAATCATAGCATTCCAAATTACTTCATTTATTCATTATATAAATATAATTGTATGTTTTCCAGATTCCAACCTTCATTGCTCAAAGCTTTTTTATAATGCATTTCACAGACGAATTAAATCAAGATGATACTTTACTCTCTATCGGAGCCATGATGGCTACATAGGTGAGATGCTGGCTCACAAGCCGGAAGGTTGCGTGTTCGATGCTTCGATGCCTGTATTTACACTCTCTGTCTTTTTAAATTGGTAAAATTAAAACTGGAGGGTGATTTTAAAGATCTTAAAATCAACTTGTAATAATCTCTTGTTCTGGTTTCATCAAATAACAAAGAATTCCATACGGAATCTTCTCTCTATCGCAAGACTTATTTCCACGAAACAGTTTGAGTGAAATAACTTGCAAATCTTAAAGGTCACCAGAAAAGCTTCAATTTAAAATAATGGAAGTAATTATGTCATTATACCCTTTCTATAAGAATAACACAATCCCTGCAATGGGTAAATTTCATGACTTATCGTTCCCCACCTCAAAAGTAATAAAATAGCGTAAATATTGACTCTCTTCATTCACTGTAAAGACAGAAAGAGAAACAGAGTTTAACAGCCACCCAACACATACTAGGTCATTTATGGACTAACATATGGTTCAATTTTATTTCAATAATTCTCTTGAATGTTGCGGTTTTTAGCAGTGGGAGGCTACCGGAAGACAGGTGACCCTACTCCTGGTCATGTACAAGTGGGGAATCCAGACCTTATGATACAACACATATGCATTAACCAGGATAGAATTAATAAATGACCATTATTCAAAAAAAAAAATTACTTTATTTCTATTCAAGAAAATAATGGTTCGAATATTACATTTATAAACACATAGATTTTAAAGTTTTCGTTAGTAAAATGAATTTCAAATTTCAAGAAAAATCAATCCAGAAGCATTTAGACCAGTATGGATTGCAGTGTTTGATTTATCCATAAGTTTGACAGACCTCAAGATCTAGGAAGTGAAATAAGAGAGAGAGAGAGAGAGAGAGAGAGAGAGAGAGAGAGAGAGAGTTTAAGTCCACTTGATACCAACTAGGTCATTTCAGGACTAACAAATGGATCAATTTTATTTCAATAATTCACCTTGCCCATAGAGATTTTTGTCCGTGGGAGGAAACCGGAGGACCCAGAGAAAACCCATGTGGTAACCCTACTCCTTGTCACCACGAATCGAAACCACTCCAGTTCACTCAACGTCAGACCTTATGATACAGTCCCCCTATACACACACACTCTTTTTGAAATTCGAACAGAAGCAAATCAAAATTTTGTAGTCCCCTGGACTACATTCCAACTATAAATATGAAGTCCTAGAAAAATAATTTCAATATATTAGAGTCTTTCCTTAGGTTATAAAGAGAGGATTGAAGCTGTAGGGAATGTAATACATGGTTCAAAAGGAAGG
The DNA here is from genome assembly GCA_036850965.1 of Patella caerulea. NCBI lineage: Eukaryota > Metazoa > Mollusca > Gastropoda > Patellidae > Patella > Patella caerulea. Next base: position 29,015,300 of record JAZGQO010000015.1, on the reverse strand, counting down.
AAATTACAATTATTAGATGATTTGGGGGGATTTTTTTTTAAATTCTTAACAAAGATTTGATATTAAATGAATGTGTAAGAAATTAGTGCCAGACATACAAGATTAAATGATACACGTTATACAACATGCAACAAGCAACAAGCAAGAAGAGAGGGAGGTAGGCCTAAAATAATTAGTAAAACATGTATTCAAGGGAGATAATTACAACAGATTGTGTTTTCTTTACGGTGTTTGTATACAAAAGCATGATTTACATTCAACTAAGTTATGGAACCAGATTGTGCATTTTATACTCATTCTTCACAACTTAATCCACCCATTACTTAAATTGATTATATTTTAGTTAACTAAGAAAATAAATCTAAAAAATCAACAGACCATAATCTATGGATTAAAGAGTTTCAAAATTCATCAAATTTCAATGTGTTTGATTCCCTGCATTGGCCGAGAAAGTTCATCTCGATTTTCCGGCGTAATTTTCCCTTGTAAGTGATGCAGAAGGAGGGCCTGACAAGGACAGCTGCATACTTGTTCGGAAGGGATGGAAAACCGAGGTCCCGTGTACACAATGGAGTGCACGGAAAAGATCCCTTGGCAGTTGGAATGTAGCGCCGCTTCCCGGGCAAACCTTCCCTCATAGTATACTGTATGGCGTATGCCCCGTCTTTCATTAGCCATGGTAAGGTGCAAAAGAGTAGGAAGTTAAACCCCCATTTCATTTCATTTCAAATTTCAATCAGTGGATTCAAATAAAATAATTTACACTATGGTTTGTGAAGACAATCATTTGTTTCCCTTTACGTCAACTTAATTTAAGCTGTATGGTCTAAATATTTATTCTTTTCATTTTTACAATCTCATTAAAAAACATAAATAAATCAATAAATATTAAATTAATTGTGGAATATGGCAGTATGTGGATTGTAGTAATTAGTCATATTCAATAAAAAAAACACTAATATGAAATTAAAATTTGGGGGGAAGGGGCGTCAACATCTCAATAATCTGCTCCTGCTGTGCTAATGGTGACGCTGATGACTTATTTATATTTGAAGTATCATATCTTTAAATGATTTTGATGACCCAATCATACATGAAGAAATACATCTTTAAATCGATATCAAAAGAAAATAACAGATGCTGTCTGAATCGAGGAATAAAAATAATGGAAGCGATAACAGTAAAAACGAAAGCACAGGTTCAAGTCATTAAAACTCTATGTTAAAAGTTCTTTTTTTTTAAGTATTAAAAATTGATAACATAAATATATATGAAACTTAAGAATAAATCTTTGTTGGGACACAACAAAAATGATAGATGCACACTGATTCACTACAAAAATAATGGATGACATTAGAGTGAAAATTAATGCATAGACACAAATCATCAAAACTCTATACATGTATGTTAAAAATTCAGGCCCCAGATTCACAAAGTATTCTCAGACTTAAGCATTCTCAGAATTAAGTTAAAAATATACTCAATTTTCAATCACTGTTTATGAGATATATCTTTGATCCAGAAACACAAAACTTTGCATATATGATTAAAATACAGATCCATATATTTCATTTTGTTTTTTCATACTTTCGATGGCCTCCATTAGCCTACATGAAGATCTGTCAGGTTCCACTGGAACGTTTCATTAGCTTATCCCTCATTTCAAACAGAATGTGTGTAGTGTAGTATAACAACTCTTCCAAATCCTAGCATAGTGAAGACATTTAAAATGAAATTTTGAACTATAAAAAACAAAACGAAAGAGGATTTGTGCTTTAATCAGATTGAAAAAAGACCAACAATTTGAATCAAATTCTTAATTTAAGTCTGAGAATGTTTTGTGAAAACTGAGGCCAGTTTATTTCTTAAAAACTAAACTCTGAACATGACAAAACACACAGACATAGTACTACAAACAGTTACAAAGGATGCAGACACAAAACACACAGAGACAATTCTACAAACCTTTAACAAAGGATGCAGCAAAACCAGCCTTCTGTACAGATCCGTCTGATACAAATTTAACGTAAAGTTTATTTCCTGTTGATTTGATGTCGTCTGGTATCTTGTAACCGCAGTATTTACCGATTAGAGGTGAGGTTTCTTCGTGTCCATCTCTCACTTCTAGATAATCGTAGACACAGTTGTCATGATTCTCGATCTGAAAGTAGATCATAAGCAATCAGCTATCTGTCTACCATTTTCCCCGCAAATAGAAACTATTATAACTGTGCTCCAGACCCCAACGACAATATAAAGGGAACATCTGTACAATCTCACTTTAGCTAGATGTACAATCTCACTTTAGCTAGATGTAAAATATAATAGTGCAAGCATAATATCAAGTTAGCAGATGTAACTTTCTCGAATTTTGATGGAATCCCAAAACATGGAAACCATTTTTTGCCAATAAAACTGTATGAAAGCCCTATAAGAAAGATAGAGTGGTCATTAGGCTTCCTATTTTGATCATATTAATTGTATATAATTTCTATTTACCTCAAATGACTGGAACTTAAGAGCGACAGAATATTTCTCAGCAACAATTATTTTCCATTCACACTCCTTATTTGGTCTGTATTCATCTGGATAGTTTGGTGAGGTGAGATGACCCGAGTCTTTTAGAATCTCTCCACCGCAAATGGCTAGAAGAAACAGGAAGATATAATAAACGTACACAGACCTTTTCAAAAACCAGTGGCTCAATGGTATGAGGTTTTAGCAAGAGAAAAATCTGAAAATACTTTGTTTGCCAAAAACAGAAGTAAACCTAAAATAGCTTGAAGCTAGCACATTATTCACTGTGCCACCAAGAAAAAAAGGTTTACTGCTCCCTCTACACAAACTAAGTCATTTTGGGACTAACATATGGTTCAATTATTTCAATAATCTATTTGCACATAGGGGTCTTTGTCAGTAGAGAAAACCGGAGGATCCGGACAAAAGTGTGAGGTTGGATAAGTGACTCTACTCCTTGTCATGTACAAGCAGGGATCGAAAACCACACAAATCGACACAATAATAGACCTTATGATCTAACTTTAATCCATTTGCCAGCCAACCCCCCAAATGAGTAAGTACGAGCTCCGAATTAAAATCTAGTCGGAAACTAGGTAATTATAGGATTTTAACGTAGGGGACATCGATCTTTTCATTCAATAATACAGACCCTATGATTTAATTCCCATGAATCCATTTTTATAAGCAGGCACTTTCGTCATGATGAATGTAAAATTTACATAAGATCAACATCCTTTTCTGACGTTAATGACGTTAAATTAACATAAAAAGACAAGAAAAATGACCGCAAACTTCCCAGTTATTTCATCGTAAAATTTACGTAAATGTGCTGTTATCATGTTATTTGTGTTCAGTATTTTGATATGTCATGAGCGAGAATTTCATATTTTCTAAGAAAGTAAAAACATATTTATTTCTATGTCTTTTGTTCAAAAGGGCGTCAATTCACTATTATATGATCATAGGCATTATTTCCCACACACGAAAATCATTCACATAGGAAAAAATAACACAATTACCTGATTACCTCCCTTGTTTTCCCATTCCCCTCCATGCAATTTCAATCTTCAAACATATGAATGTGAAGTTGAAAATGATATTTTTGCCAATTTCTCAACTGGCAATAGTGAATTATAGGATTAATAGGATTATTCTTTAACAAGGTAGGACTGTTTATAGATACCATCTATTTTAAGGCTTTATTTTAATACATTAAAAATATGAAATTGTAGCTTTAAATATTTTGTATTTACCTTCATATTCTGCTACGAATCCCTTGCCATAACCATGATTAGTTCTATATTCAATCCACATCCTGGTATCCGTAGAAACCATGGTTTCAGGTAGCTTATCACCACAGAAACGACCTTTCAAACAAAAAAATCATCAAAGTCAGAATTTATTTAGACCAATATCTTTTGTCCACCAAGACATCACTACTGTTAATAGCCCAAATGTTGTATATTAGTATTTCTGGTATATAATCCCTTTACCCTTTCTATATATCTAAAAAGACTTATACAGCAATGGTGACTAACTGTAATAACTTATTTAGAAAAGTTGAAAAGGCAATAAGTTACTAGTAACAATGATTCAATGTAATGAGTTACTTAGTAACAATAACTTACCTAGTAATGATGACTTCAGGTAATAACTTACCTGGTAATGTTGACTTAATGTAATAATTTAACTTACCTGGTAACAGTGACTTCCTAGGATAACTTACCTGGTAATGGGGACTTAATGTAAAAGCTTCACTGGTAATAATGACGTAATAACTTACCTAATAATGGTGACTTAATGTAATAACCATCTCGAACTTCGAGATAATCAGTTTGACAATTATAAGATACAGGTAGTTCTAACTTGGAGATATTCAACACAATCTTTTCTCCATGGGTGGCTGATATTCTCCACTGACAAACTTCACCTAATCCTGATTTCGGATTGTGAAGAAATGTTCCTGATGATTCTTGTAAAGTTCTTCCACAAGCTGAAATAGTGTACACAATAAAACATTCATATTGTACCAGCTATTTAACTTAATGTTCCAATAAAAAAAAAATAGGCAGTGATGCTGCTGTCTGGGCAAAATTTTCCTTTGTTTCTTAGTCTCAAAACTCCTTTCCTGGGCCACAGTGCTCATTGAGTATGGTACCGGGGTTCATAGGCGTACAAGCTGGGGGACTGGGGGTGGCCACGTCCCCATTTTGGGCACCATATGCTGGGAAAATTTGGGCACACAATTGTACTTTGTAAAAGTTGTATAATAAAATATTGTGTTCTTGAATGTGTCCAATTTAACAGCAAATTTAAATTCACAGTTAGGCAATTAAATAGAAATCTTAAGACTCCAACCCTCTATTGTTTGGTGTACAGTAAGCCACGGTTAAGTGTTGCGCAAAATATTTTGATAGGTCTCTTTTCACTTTGATTAAATCCAAGCAAATTGATTACATTTCAGCATAGATTAAGGCATGGAGAATTAAATATCACCTGTAGAATACAACTAACAATCAGTCTCTTTAATTGTTACAAGGGTCTGATTCTGGTCGAAGATATCACTGTTTGAAGTTTTCACTGTGATTGTTTATTATTATAGTAATGTTACTTGTTAATCAAGACTTAGCTTTCCTTCTCCATTTTTAAATCAAATCATTAAATGGCAACCATATTTTAATCTGTTTACATCTACGACATCTGATGGTCTAGAGAGTCTAAATGTCTAACTAGTAGTTAATATAATATGGGGAACCAAAATAAAAACCCTGCAATAGGCTGATTTAGCGCTTACACAATACATCTTTAAAAAAAAGATATATAAAAAAAATAATCATAGAACTTACTGGGACATCTATATAATTTTTTAGCCTGTCGTATATCTCCTGGACTCAGTTGGATTCTTTGACCAATATCCGGACGGACCAACATCCCAGTTTTACGTTTAGGTAGAATTGTATCTAAAAACGTATTTCTAGCAAAGGTGTTTCTGGCATAGTGCATAATGCTGCCGTAATCATATTCTTCTCCCAGTGAGTTCACCTCCATTGGATTCAACTTGTTGAAATTATACTCTTGCCCTGTTAACGTAAAATTACAATATAGAAGCACTTCACATAAACTAGATCGTTTCGGGACTAACACATGGTTCAATATCATTTCAGAGAGAGAGAGATATGGGGTTTAACGTCCACTCGACACAAACTAGGTAATTTCAGGACTAACATATGGTTTAATTTTATTCAATTTTTCGCTTGCGCGTAGGGGTCTTTAGCAGTGGGAGGAAACCGGATGACCTGGAGAAAACCCACGAGACTGGACAGGCGACCCTACTCCTTGCCAGGTACAACCGGGGATACGAAACCACGCCAGTTGACTCAATGACAGGCTTTATAGTACAGCACACATGTGCTAACCATTCAGCCACCCAACCAAAAAAGATGTGAAGACTAAAGGGAGATAACACTGAATAGCTTAATGAAAATGTATGTTAACAAACAATCATTCAATTGATAACCCATGTTAAACGACACAATTGTTAGTGCACACTGAACAAGCTGGAGGTCAATGTACCTTGCACATAACAGACCATTGTGTGTCAATTTACCCTGCACAGATCAAGGTTGATAAACCTTGCACAGAATAGGGTCAATGTTTAATTGTTTATGCTCCACTAAACTAGTTGACCGACATTTTATTTTCTAGACGAAATTTGAGAAGTTTTTGTTCTACTTTCATTTAATCAGATTGAATAGGTTCGTTCATTTAGTCTTTGAAAAGGAGCACATGTATATCCGTATTACAAATATACTCATTTTTGGATATGGCAGCTTTTCTGGAAAGAGATCTATTCTTGAAGTATGAAGACTACGTGTAGCTCTGTGTGCAGAATGGTATATGCCTGGGACATCAATGTTACAAGGTTGAAAAGGCACCCCTATCTCCATGCCACATACGCTCACACCAGGGATCGAAACCACAGCCGCAAGCTAGAGGTGAACGGCCAGCTAGAGGTCAAAGTGCGGCACTCTAGTCCACTGGGCCATTCCGCCCCCCACAAGGTTGAACTGGTGACCCTACTCCTTGTCACGCTCAAACAAATAGGGAATCGAAATCATGTCAGCTGACCAAATTGACAGACCTTATGGATACAGAGCACACATGACAACCATTCGGCCATCCAACCCCCCCTAAAGCATAGAAGTAAGCTGGAAGAGAAGAAACCAAGGTATAATATATCGTTGATAATCGTGTACCCCCTAGCGATGGAACAAAGATCTAAACAATGTCTCAACATACTAACCTGGCATGATGTTTTTATAAACAATTTGTACATTCTCGTCACGATCTGTACGGGTATGTTCGTGCCAGAAACCAATCACATGACCAAGTTCATGAACAACTATACCAAATTTATCACAATTTTTACCAATCGATATAGCTTGAGCACCATTACCTCGTTTTCCAACGAACGAGCAACATCTAAAAATAACAATATAATTCCTATCATTAACACAATTTTATGGATACACAATTACTGAGTTTCTTACGAGGTACAATTTTATAGATACACAATTACTGAGTTTGATACTAAGCAATGTTTCGACGAGGATAGTGGAATGAGTGAATGACTTTCCCATACTAAACTTATGCTGTCAGTTTACAGTTAGCTTCAATTGAGACTGACACTAAGCTAGCTGACAGATAATGATTTTAGTTGAAAACACATAAAGTATACTTCAAGATATTTGTCAAAGTTTATTGAATTGAAATTTTTTATCTATGACAGATGTGAAACTGAGTAGAAGCATATTACAAAACAAAATATAAATTTTTGGACATGGCCGCCATTAAGGACAGAGGATCTATTCTCAAAGTATGAAGTACATGGATTTCTGTGTGCAGAATTACAAATATGCAATTCGTCGCCAGCATTCTAATTTCCAGCACCAACCCTAACATTTGTGCCACACATTCCATCTGTGCACACACAGCGCCCAGCATGCGTCGTGTATCAGTCAACCAACTTACCCACAAGGCCTTTCAGTAAATACAATATAATTTTGATCTTCTGGTTTCTTTTCAATGAATGTAACACATGTATGATTCTCCCAATGTCTCATGGCTAATTTAAATAACGCTTTATGAGGACCTGAAAAATAAAAATAAACAATTTTTTCTAATATATAATTCCATTATATCGATAATTATAGACACGGCTTTCTTCTCAAGAGTAAGATGCAGCCTCGCTAACCTGGAGGTCGTGGGTTCGATCCCAGTGTTGGCAGACAGGCGCGGATCCAGAGGGGGCGCATCCGGCGCCTCTATTTTTTGTGGTGGCGAACAATTTTTAGCTCCATATATTCCCGCGGGAAAGGAGAACAAAAATAGTTAAGGTTGGAAATCCTAATTTTGTGACTTGGTTGATTGCACGTCAGTCCGCCCACCGAGGGCCGGGCTTCGCACTCCCTAGTGGGACAGCACGCCCCCTCTTTCTTAAAATCCTGGATAAGCCCGTGGCAGAGAAAGTTCAAAGGAAGGGCCTGCCAAGGACACTTGTCTAGTTATTTGGATGGGATAAAAAAAAACAAGGTCCCGTGTACACATTGGCATGCACGTAAAAGATCGCTTGGCAGTTGGAATTTGATATAAGAAAGAGTAGGCCATAGTGTCTCTGCCTGGGCTAATTATCCCTCATAGCGCACTGCAATGATGTATGCCTGTCTTCATTAGCCCAGTCAGAGCAGAACAGTAGGACGTTAAACCCCATTTCATTTTCATTGATACCTGGTATTTTAAAAACATAACGCTAACGCTACAATATACGTCCACATTCCTACTTTGATTGATATGGTACTTTGTCAAGAAGGCTAGGCGTTTGGTTTGTTTAGCGTTGAGGGTCGTGCATCAACATTAATAGTTGCCGTCCTTAGAGTATAAGGAATAACTATACCAAGATAATCCATTCAGAATTGTGCCTTCCTAACACTAAAGGCAAAAAGTGGGCGTGGCTCTGCCCCTGGGGGTCGGGACATTCATCAAAATCAATAGTGGACGCCCTCAGGCTATAAGGAATACATAAACCATGCTGTCCCATGGGGGTCGGGCATGCACCCAAAACAAAAGGGTCATCCTTAGGGTATAAGGAATAAGTATTTTAAGTTTCAAGATGACCGATTAAGAATTGTGGCCTGTAGGCGACACACAAAAAGAAAATGGGCGTGACTCTGCCCCTGGGGGTTGGGCATGCACCCCAAATGATAGAAATGTTCCTTAGGGTACAAAGCATAATCATTCAAAGTTTCAAGATGATACGTTAAGAAATGTGGCTTGTAGACGACAAACAAATAAATACAAGGAATGGGCGTGGCTCTGCCATTGGGGGTCGGGCATGCACCAAAAAACAATACGGATCATCCTTAGGGTAAGTATACAAAGTTTTAAGAAAATACAGTTAGAATTGCGGCTTCTAGGCGACACAGAGACACACAAAAAGAAAACGGGCGTGGCTCTGCCCCTGGGGGGTTGGGCATGCACCCCAAACGATAGGGATCATCCTTAGAGTATAAAGAGTAAGTATACAAAGTTTTAAAGAAAATCCAATAAGAATTGCGGCCTGTAGGCGACACAAAGACACACGATAAGAAAATGGGTGTGGCTCTGTCCCAGGGGGTTGGGCATGCACACCAAATGATAGGGATGTTCCTTAGGGTACAAAGAATGTGTATGCTAAGTTTCAAGTTAAGAAATGTGGCCTGTAGACGACAAACAAATACATACTAGAAATGGGCGTGGCTCTGTCCCTGGGGGTCGGGCATGCACCAAAAACAATAGAGATCTCCCTTAGGGTATAAGGAATACGTATACCAAGTTTGAAGAAAATCCAGTAAGAATTGCGCCCTGTAGGCCACACAAAGACACACGAAAAGAAAATGGGCGTGGCTCTACCCCTGGGGGTGGGGCATACACCCCAAATGATAGGGATGTTCCTTAGGGTACAAAGAATGTGTATGCTAAGTTTCAAAATTATAAGTTAAGAAATGTGGCCTGTAGACGACAAACAAACAAATACTAGAAATGGGCGTGGCTCGGCCCATACACACACACACACACACACACACACACACACACAGACAGGGGCGACGGCATAATACGTTCACATTATGAATGTGGACGTATAAAAATTTCCTTAATATAAATCATAATATTTTACTAAAAATATCTCACATATTAATTAATGGGACAAGAACCCACTATTTGGTGTCATTATTTGAGAAAAAAAAGTTGTTAGACATTTTTAAGTGTCAGTGAAAACATGATAGGTATATTTATTCACATCATTAGTCGTTTAATACTGTCATAATTAATATTTAACTGGGATGGTTTCTAGTTACAAGACAGTTATTGTTGAATTTATTACTCGATACAAATGACAAATGTATTTTTGTACTGTTTTATTTTTTTCATATTGAATATATAATTATGTTGATATTTGATATTAGATGTTAAGAATACTTGTTTGCCCACAGGGGTTATTTAGCAGTGGGAGGAAACCGGAGGACTCAGAGAAAACCTGCTTGGCACGGGTGGATCCAGGGGGGGTAACTGGGGAGACTAGTCACCCCCCTCCCCACCAGTGTATAGGAATCCTGGGTCCTACAAGCTTCCACCCGGACATGCACACATGGTCATATATATATCATATCACACACGGTGCGCATCTTATCAGACACACAATCAGCATCTATGTTACTAGCGGCAGAAATTAGCTCAGTAAACCGCGGTCGGTGAGACAAAATATGGGGTTGTCAGCCCCGTGAAAAAAATCCTGGATCCGCCACTGCTTGGTTGGGCATTTGATCCTACTCCTTGCCATGTACAACTGGAGAATCAAAACCACACCAATTGACTCAATGACAGACCTTATGATACAGCACACAAGCGCTAACTATTCAGGCCATCACCCCCCCCCCCCAGTTCACCACCTCGTCAACTAGAGACATAAATAAAATTCAGAATGTATGTTAACTAAAAACAAATGTCCTTTGTTTTAATAGTCTAGAGTTCGATGTTTCTCTCACAAATCATTTGAGGTAAAGCTGAATGGGTAGGCCTATATATGCCCTATATATTAAACAAACCCATTAAGCACCAGAAGTGACAGCAGCATGCAGATTATTTCACAGTTATTCTACATGTTACAAAATGAAGGATTTTTCATTTTTTATTATTTTATCAGTAGATAAAAAATGTTCCCAGACTAAAAGCAAATGTTGTATACATTTACTCAACCATTCCGTCTTGTGTCTGCAATAATTAGAATTTAAGAGAGAGAGAGAGAGATTAGAGCGAGACAGAGATTAGAGCGCGAGAGAGAGAGAGGGTTTTACCTCCACTCAACACAAACTAGATCATTTCTGGACTTACACATGGTTCAATTTTATTTCAAAAATTTGCTCATGCATACATGTCTTTAGATGTGGGAGCAAACCAGAAAACCCAAAGAAAACCCACAAGGTTAGACAGGCAAACCTACTCCTTGTCACTGAAACCACATCAGTTTACTTAATGACCAAGCGCGGATCCAGAGGGGGGCGCACCCGACACACGCCCCCTCTATTTTTTGTGGTGGCGAACAATTTTTAGCTCCATATATTCTCGCAGGAAAGGAGAACAAAAACAGTTTATGTTGGAAATCGTAATTTACAGTATGTCTTGTGGGCATTTTTGTCCACTCAAAAATCACGGGCTGGGTTTCGCACTCCCAACTTGGTGCAGCACGCCCCCCCCCCCTTTCTGATAATCCTGGATCCGCCCCTGATGACAGACTTTAGATGACAACAAGCACATGGTTAGCGAGCCCAACCTAGTTCTGCATGCCATAATGATCTAAAGTAACTACGATATACCCACCAGTAAAGTTTGTTTCTATTTCGTATGGTATGACAGCATAATCCCACAGTCTCTCAGGTCGAGCAGTCGCGGCTCTCTTTGTTCTTTTCATCTTGTTTGACATTTTCTTATCGTATCTAGGATGATCGGTTGTTTTCGGAGATCGACGTCTATTTTTCTCTTTCTGTTTTTTTAACATTTCTGTTACACGTTGATTATGTTCTCTTTGATGACGAATTGTTTGTCGTACTTTCCTCCATTTCTGACGCAAACTTTTAATTTCATCTTTTGATCTTCTTCTCTCCATTCTACATTTTCGTCTGAAAAAATATTTAAATAAAAATATCAAATGAAATGTGGTTTAATAACGTCCTTTTAATCGGCTCCATTTGGAGAGAGAGAGAGAGAAATGGGGTTTAACGTCAACATGACACAAACTAGGTCATTTCGGGACTAACATATGGTTTAATTTTATTTCAATAATTCGCTTGCGTGTAGGGGTGTTTAGCAGTGGGAGGACCCGGAGAAAACCTACGAGGTTGGATGCTCCATTTGGACTGAGAGGAGATTTTTCGGACAGCAACAGTATGACCTGCTATATTACAAGTTTTGACAGGCGACCCTACTCTTTGTCACATACAACCAAGGATTTCGAAACGATGTCAGTTGACAGGCTTTAAGATACAGCAAGCACATCATTCAATCCCCCTCATAATAGTTAGAACATAGGTAATGAAAACAAAATTTGCTGATAATTTCGGTCAAATTGCTCCACTCTGAATCGAGATATTAGTGATTTAATTTTAGGCCTGTCTCGTCCTATGATATTAACCAAAGTCTTGCTTTTCCATTTTTACATTAAATATTCCATCGCAAAACATATTCGCATCCAGTAAATATCTCAGGCTAATGATGACATCAAGAGTTTGTTATGGTCTGGATTTAACCTACTGTTTATGACAGTCCATTATTTAGACCAAGTCTGACCAGGGGTACATGTATGTCAAAACTCATTTCGATTCAGGGGTCAGATGAATTAAAATTTTACACCAAGTGGGCCAGAAATATACTAATAATATATATTATTGATTTATTAGACTAAAATCTTTATATATTATAATGCAATACAATACTTTGAAATGGACCAAATCAATATTTTTTTTTATAAAGTTGTATACACTAAATGTTTTCAGAAAACACAAAAACATTTTAACATTCACAAACTGAAAACAATAAATGATTTCCACTTCAGTTTATTGACGTTTATTCCACGGGCCACATTTAAACCCTTGGCCATTCGGTTCTGGCCCGTAGGCATGTTTGCCCCCCCCCCCCGTTACACCATGTGCCCTATATAATATAATTATATATGTCCTATATTTTTAATGACAGCCTACGATTTTATTCCTGTTAGACCACATGCCCTACAATTCTAATGACTGCCCATGATTTTGTACCAGTTAATCCACATGCCCTATAATTTCTATAACAAATTTGTTGTGTCTCTGTTTTTATGTTAACCAGATTCGACAAGAGACTCGACTATGTCAACTGATCAAATTGATTCACAGACAGATGGAAACCAGATCAGATTCCAGCTTTCTTTAATTTCATATAACACAGTCTGTATTTATCACCAATATCTTCAAACTAATCATATAAACAACTAAACTTGTGGCAGCTGGTTGCCATTGCTACCAAATATTTCTGTAATCCAAGTAAAAATTATAGCTTCACTTGATTTGTTTCAACTGGTAGCCATTGCTAGCAGATTACCAAATACTTCTAGCTTCTGTAATCCAAGTAAAAATTATAGTTTCACTTGACTTGTTTCAACTGGTAGCCATTGCTAGCAGATTACCAAATACTTCTAGCTTCTGTAATCCAAGTAAAAATTATAGTTTCACTTGACTTGTGGCAGCTGGTGGCCATTGCTACCAAGTTACCAAATACTTTTAGCTTCTGTAATCCAAGTAAAAATTATAGTTTCACTTGACTTGTGGCAGCTGGTGGCCATTGCTACCAAGTTACCAAATACTTCTAGCTTCTGTAATCCAAGTAAAAATTATAGTTCCACTTGACTTGCTCAAGTTACCAAATAGTTATAGTTTCTCTAATCCAAGTAAAAGTGACAGTTCCACTAAATTATCAGTGAAACGAAATGTTGTAGAGTGCTCAACTTTTCCGCACCGGATTAATGAAGACAAACATACCCCAAGAGTGAAATTTGTCATGACAATGGCACTAGTCCCTACTCTTTTCTTCGTTTTCCAACTGGCAGGGGATCTTTATTATCCTTATAATGGTATACACAGGACCTTTTTTGTCCATCCTTAGGACTAGACATAATTCCTTACCAGGTCTTTCATTATTATGTTCAATTAGTAAATGCTTAAATGATCACAGTCTAAAACTCTCTGTTAACAAAAATAGCAGATTTTCGCCACAATTATCAAACTAGAAATTTGGGCTTTGAGAGAAACGCAAGGTGTTGAAATAATGTTTGGAGTCTGTTATCACTATCTTGTATCAATATCACAGATAGTATATATATGTCTATAACAATATCGGGTATTTTTATTAATAATATTCCCCATCTATTTCTGTTATTCTTGTCTTATCATATACATATCTAACATATTTATAATTATTTAGGAAAACAGACACAGATTGGTATTAAGGCCAAGAGAAAAACATTTTCTGATTCTCAGATACTCATGTCTCACTTAATTAACAAGTGGTTGCCAGGTAAGATATGCCCAAGAGCAAGCCAAACAAAAAGCAAATTTTTCGTTCAATCGGGGGCCATAATCCAGCAAGGGTCCTCAGGCTTAAAACACGCTTTTTCATACAATCAGATAAAAAATTTGACCTCTACTCTGTCCACAAGCTAAAACAAAGGCCATAATGCATGTAGTGACGCCCCAATACACATGGGCCAATATTGATTGGAAAGGAACTGAGATCTTAAGAATATAAAGCTATAATATGTACATGTTTTGTCAAAATCGGATAAAAATTGTGACTTATAGAGTGTTCACAAACAATTGTAGACGGACAGGGGAGACGACAATATGGTTCAATTCTATTTTAATAATTTGCTTATGCGTAGGGGTCTTTAGCAGTACGAGGAAACCGGAGGACCAGGATAAAAACCCACGAGGTTGGACAGGCCACCCTACTCCTTGTCACATACTATCAAGTCTGCTTCCTGCCCAATCTGATTATTTCGTTCCGTTTTTTTACAGTTCAAAATGTGTTTTACTGGTCTTTAATACACTAGGATCTGGAAAAGTTGTTATATAACCCGCATTCTGGTTTATGTGAGGGATTAGTCATTGAAATGGTCTGTTGCAGCGTGTTCTTAGCGTGCGATGCACTGAACTATGGGTATTTCACAAGAAACATCAAATGTCTGACAAATAAGAGTGAAGTCTGTGTCACCACAGGCCCAGGAATGTACAGCGCAGTGGACGCTTACGGCTAGCCCCCGGATCCATTCACTCTTTTTGAATTGTTAATGTTTGTGGTCTATTAGTACGATGTCTTGACCGTGTATATGTTTTTGTGTAGAAATGTGTGTGGTGCAGTCCCCCTGCACTTACTAATAGGGCCAAACTACGTTTGAATGACCCCTGACGCTGCCTTCCACTACAAAAGTATAAATGAAATATAGATCTGAATTTTAATCAGATTGACTGTAAACCAGACTATTTATGTTAATGGCCTAATCCTGATGACTTATACAGATATAAATATACACTAAACATTCTGTCATTTCTACAAATCAAAATTTTCTTTTTTTGTTACAATCACTTAAAGGGACAATAACATTCTTGCTGGCTTGGTAGCTTAAGAAATTAAATAATACCCTTATTCTAAGTACTATATGTTTAAATGTCCTACCTGATGTGTAAATTATCCATTACAACCTATTTTACTTGTCCAGAGGGTACGGAAATATTTTAAAATCCAAGTCACATTTGAAAAGGTTTACGTTAGACTTTTCAAATCAATAAGTTGAATTTTTCCAATTTTTTAAATTAGGTGTGTTACAATGAAATTTATATCATCAATTAATTGGAATATTGTAAAATAATACAATTTGTTAACCAGAATGAAGATTGGGACATATTATTCAGTTACAACTAGAGTGGTATTGTCCCTTTAAAGATGCATTAGGAAAGATTAGATGGGGAGCTGACATTTCTTGATATAATAATTGAAAAATGACAACAGAATCTGCTGAAAATTTAAGTCAAATGGCTTCACTCTGAACTGAGCTTTTAACGATTCAATTTTATGCTAGCCTTGAACATCATTACTAACTTTGGTATGATAATAAACAAAGTCTTGATTATCCATTTTTACATTAAATTATCCATCACATAATGTTTTCAAATCCACTAAATATATTTGATATATATATATATGTTAGGAAGCTGCTATGGATCCCTAAACTAGAGAGAGAGAGAGAAATGGGGTTTAACGTCCACTCAACACAAACTAGGTCATTTCGGGACTAACATATGGTTTAATTTTATTTCAATAATTCACTTGCGTGTAAGGGTCTTTAGCTGTGGGAGGAAACCGGAGTGCCCGGAGGAAAACCATGAGGTTGAGAAGGCGCCCCTATCTCTATGCCACATACGCTCACACCAGGGATCTAAACCACAGCCACAAGCCAGAGATGACCGGCCAGCTAGAGGTCGAAGCGCGGCAATCTAGACCACTAAGCCACCCCCCCCTTAACTTATAGAGTTATGATATATGTTATATATAATATGCAATTAATGTAAAGTTATGAAATATGTTATATATATGATTATGCAATTAATGTAATGTTACGATATATGTTATATCAATGATTATGCAATTAGTGTAAAGTTTTGATATACCAACTGCTCTATGTATATCATATAAGTAAGCAATCAAACTGGTTGAACTTGCCTAGCAACATGTAAATATAATTAGGGAACATCTAAAAAAAATTATAATATTTGTTTTTCTAGGGTTAGTTCGACATTGACATGAAGATGAGATAAAGAAAAATGGGGTTATACGTTCACCCAACTTAACTAGGTCATCTGAAAAATGGACTAAGACAAGTCATAACTGTTTAACAAATGATATAGTTCATATGTTTACACTGTAAACTTTACAGCAATTTTCTTTTTTTCCTTTCTCCTATCCTCCTCACCATTTGACTGTCAATTTGTCTTGACGTTTTGGTCTAGATATATCCAAATGTCACTAGGGAGAGAGGTTAACTAGCCTGAAACCAAATGTCATTGGGTAGAGGCTTTCTAATCAAATGTCACTGGAGAGAGAGGATTATTACGCCGATTCCAAAAGTCATTGGGGGAGAGGCTTTTTAATCCAATGTCACTAAAGAGAGGATTACAACTCTGATTCGAAAAGTCACTGGGGAGAGGAATACTAGCCTGAAACCAAAAGTCATTGGGGATATTATTACCAATCTGATACCAAATGTCATTGGGGATAGTATTACCAGTCTGATACCAAATGTCATTGGGGATAGTATTACCAGTCTGATACCAAATGTCATTGGGGATAGTATTACCAGTCTGATACCAAATGTCATTGGGGATAGTATTACCAGTCTGATACCAAATGTCATTGGGGATAGTATTACCAGTCTGATACCAAATGTCATTGGGGATAGTATTACCAGTCTGATACCAAATGTCATTGGGGATTGTATTACCAGTCTGATACCAAATGTCATTGGGGATAGTATTACCAGTCTGATACCAAATGTCATTGGGGATAGTATTACCAGTCTGATACCAAATGTCATTGGGGATAGTATTACCAGTCTGCTACCAACTGTCATTGTGATAGTATTACCAGTCTCATACCAAATGTCATTGGGGATAGTATTACCAGTCTCATACCAAATGTCATTGGGGATAGTATTACCAGTCTCATACTAAATGTCATTGGGGATAGTATTACCAACCATTGTGATGATGATTAGAATTTAGAAATCAAATATCATTGGAGATCGAATCTCCAATCATTTAGAATAAATTTCTCATCTGAAACCAAATGTTGAGACTTGTTTTGTTTGTTTCAGTTATCGTTTTATTCTTGGCTTACATATAACTATCTTTTAAAAAATTCTACACACATCATCACATATCTTAGTCTCAAAAGGACCAAATTATTGAGAGAGCCAAAGAAATGGGGGTTTAACGTCAACCTGACACATTTTGGGACTAAAATATAGTTTAATTTCATTTCAATAATTTGCATGCATGTAGGGTTTTTTAGCAGTGTGAGGACCCAGAGAAAACCCTCGAGTATGGACAGGCGACCCTACTCCTTGTCACGTACATGTATTTAAAACCACACCAGTTTACTCAATGACAGACCCACCCCAAATTATTGTGTTAATGATATGTTAATGGAACAAAAATGTCAAGTCCAGTGTACATGTTGATGTTCATGTGCTATCTTTATTGAATCATAGTCTTGGTCAATGCTTAATTATTTATATAACATGTTAAACCCCATAAATTTTTATTTTCTGTCCTGACCCAACAGTTCTAGATGGGAGAGCACCTTTAATACATGTATATCTTACAATAGTTCAACCATCTGTTGATAAAGGTAACATTGTATATATTTCAACACCTTGTATTTAACAGTGTATACAATTCATTCAACACCACCTATTTAACAGTATAATTCATGCATTTAACACTGTCTCTCATCACACCATGTATCTAACAGTGTAAATCATGCATTTAACACTTTCTCTCATCAGTCTACCACCCAAACTTTATATCAAATCTTTCAGAAATCCTTAGGAAAAGATTTTTAAAGCAAATATGGCAGGCAGATAAAAACCATGAATTGTATTTGGCAGTGTGAATAATTCATTTAACACAATGCATCTAACTGTGTAAATGGCGTGTTTAACATGTATCTACCACCAAAACTTTATATTAAATCTTTCAAAAACTCCTAGAAAAAAGAGAGAGAGAGAGAGAAATGGGGTTTAACGTCCACTCAACACAAACTAGGTCATTTCGGGACTATCCTAGAAAAAGATCTGCTACTGTGTTCATGACAAAGAGAAGATTTCATTTTTGCTTACTGCCCAATAAAATAATTGATGACCTCAGTGCAATGGATTTTTAGCATACTACTTATTTGCTTCCGGTGTACTTTCCCACAATGACAGCTGTCTAGTTGATTGGATGGGACAAAAAACTAAGGTCCTGTGTAAACGTTGGCATGTCATGCCCCTAAAAGATCCCCTGGAAGTTAGAATTCTATATGTATGTATAGGAGCCATAGCCAGCTGTCCGAGCAAAATTTCCCTCAAAGCACACAGTATGGCATCTCCAATAGAAGGCTTGATCTCGCCTTAACTACATACATCTTATCAGCCCTTCATGATATACCCTGCATATTTCGCCCCTATATTCGATTTGGTAACAAGCCCAGCTTCGGAGCCTATCAGATTCATCAGTCGTTGTGAATACCAAGTCTCGCACTTTTAGCTAATATACCTACATGTGACAATCGAGCTTGCAAAGTTCAAAGATCGATCAATGTCAAAGCTGCTGGTTTTCCATGAGTTACTCAATTTAAAAAAAACCTTTTAACGGCTGTAAACCCTGTTTGTTTACAGTGTGTTATGTGCCACGACCTCTGATTGGACAATGCTAATTAGTCACGTGTATAAACAACAGGCCAAAAAGTTTGGGGATTGCTGAGTATTGAAGCAACGGTTAGATGTTGTAAAACTTGCGGTTGTTGCTTAATGAACATGACAGTATTGCAGACATATGCCTGTCTTCGATAGCCCAGTCACACATTGGGACATTGAATCCCATGTCAATGTATTTCCAGGTGGGCTTAAGCTCATTAAAAAAAGAGAAAGAAATGAGGGGGAGGGGAGGGGAGGAATAGAAAGAAGGAAGGAGAAGACAGGGCACAGGATATTAGAAAGAAAAGATAGGTAGCTTTGGTCTGAAATGCTTTGAAAATGGGTTTGCGGTTGTCAATTTTCTAAACTTTCCGCACTTGTGTTGGCTTTGGGCAATGACCTGACAGATAGTCCTTCGGCAAACCAGTCCGGCACTGTGTATTTCCTGATGGGCTAATGAAGATGGACAGCATGTGGAAATCTTGCTATGCTGTACCAGTACTAATATTTTGAATATTGTTTTGGATTCTTCTATGTGCACAACACCTCTGTTTTTCATCTCATCTGAATGAATTGTCAGACACTCAGTCCTTCACCCAGTTACTTGAGGACACCATGCTGGAATATCACGAGGAAGAGTTTCAGCAAACACTTGGAGCAAACATAGGCTTGTTTTTTAATCAGTGCTGAAAAATACCATCTAATTTCGTTTTCGTTGTTCTAGATATGGCCAGTTGTTTGCTATGGGGGAAATCTTGCTATGCTGTACCAGTACTTATATTTCGAATATCATTTTTCATCCCCATTTGAACTAGGGGAAACAATGCTGAAATACCATCAGGAAGTGTGTCTGCAAAGACAGGCTCATCTGTTTAGCGAACTAGGGCCGTTCTCACTGAACAACTGTGGCTAGAACCTCACCTCATTTAGACGAGAATGCCTGATGCCAGTAGAAAAACAAGTGTGCTTAATTACAACTTCAAAATGATGTTTAACACGAACCGTAATTACTTGTACAACCAACTTCAACTTTTCATGCAAATTAAGAGGGGCCTTGGTTCGATGTGACTCTGATCATTTCTACCTGATATTGATTGTTCCACAGAAAGCTTATACAATTTGCTACCAGATGGCGCCATTAACTGGGGTTCGTTGAAAAAGTGACTTAGACTGTTCTTCCCCTGTCCGTTTTCATTACCATAGTATAGTAACCAGGACCGAAAAGAACCATTTTATTTTGTTTTCATTTTCCTAGAACAATATGTACTACAATCTCAGAACTCACAGAAGGTCACAAAAGGATGGTCAATGGGGAATTTATAGTTATCACTAGGATCGGCTCATCTTTTATACATGTATGATTTTAAATACGTCATATTCAGTATTGGCCTTGGTCGAAGTGAAAATCGTAATATTGTAAAATTCATAACCTTCTCATTATTTATAATCATCTCTAATTTCTCAATGAACATTACCAATGGCGATTATTTATCAATAATACTTTACGACAGAAATTTTGAAAATTGGCTTCAAATTACAATCTTGTGTGATAGAAATAAGGTAATTGTTGGTCATTTTTCAATAAAGCCAGCTATCATATGATAATTTTTTTCCGTAATGATGTGCTGAAATTACTACATCATCAACTTTCCCACGCGGAAATGGCTGTTAACATTAAGTAGGACCCATCCCCTTTTGTGAATTTTCTCATCAAATTCTGTTTTTGACGGAAGAAAATGAGGGTAATCATCTCGTTGCTGCCATCACTGAGAAAAAATGGATGCCATGGCCGGATTAGTCATTGGTTTAATGGAGGTACAGATCAGAACTTAGTGAAAAAAGGTCAGCCATATCAGAAAGAAATGAAATAGGGTTTCATATCTTATTTTCTTTGGCACAAAATCAACTGATGAATATATAAGCATACACAGTCACAGTGTGCTACGAGGCAAATTTTTTTACAACTTTAATACTACAGCCTAATTGTATTTTCATTTTCATCTTCCATCAATCCAAGTGATCCGTCCTATAAGCTGACAATAGTATATGTATATACATGACCTCGGTTTCTCATCTCATCCTATCGATTAGGCAATTTTCTCAACCATGATCAAATCAAGTGGAACACCTGATTCATGACCTTGCACCAAACATAAAGAGCCCTTAGAATAATAGGACAAATGCATGAAAATATGGATTTTTAAAACAGATGATCATGATACTGATCATCTATACAATTAGCATATTGACCCTGCAAACGGGTCATGATGGAGACAGAAGCTGCAAAAGCGTCAAGATGGAGACAGATGCTGCAATGCGTCATGATTGATACTGACCCTGCAAACATGTCATGATTTATACCGACGATGCAAACACGTCATGATTGATACCAACGATGCAAACACGTCATGATTGATGTTGACCAACATCATGATTGATATGGACCCATCAACATCTTGATTGATATTGACCCTGCAAATGTGTTAAGATTGATACTGACCGACATCATGATTGATATTGACCCTGCAACGTGTTAAGACTGATACTGACCAACATCATGATTGATATTGACCCTGCAAACATGTTATGGTTGATATTGAACTAGTAAACACATAACATGGTTAATACAAAATAAATGTGTGATAATGCCTCTGTAAACACATAGTATGGTTGATACAAAAGAGAATAAGTCTGATAATAGACTCTAACTAACTAGAGATTAGAGTTGAGATAATTCTAATACTACATGTGTTTTGTCGACAGTCTGACAGGAGGCTATCAACACTATACCTATTCAACTACCACTTACATATATCATCTATTCTTAAAGAGGGGTTGGGGGGGTTGGGATGGCCTAGTGGTCTAGAGTGCCGAGCTTCGACCTCTAGCTGGCCGGTCACCTCTGGCTTGCGGCTGTGGTTTCGATCCCTGGTGTGAGTGTATGCGGCATGGAGATAGGGTCGCCTTTTCAACCACGTGGGTTTCCTCCGGGCACTCCGGTTTCCTCCCACTGCTAAAGACCCCTACACGCAAGCGAATTATTGAAATAAAATTAAACCATATGTTAGTCTCAAAATGACCTAGTTTGTGTCAAGTGGACGTTAAACGCCATTTCTCTCTCTCTCTATTCTTAAAGCAGATGGGAGCCACAGTGGCTCAGTGAGTAAGACTTTGGCACGCTAACTGGGAGGTCCTGTGTTTGATCCCTGTTTTGGCCGAGAAAGCTCATTAGGATTTTCCGGGGTGGTTCCTCCTCGTCAGAAGTGCAGGATTGAAGGCCTGGCAAGGGATAACATAGTCGGTCGGATGGAATGAAAAAAACAAGTTCCTGTGTACACATTGTCGTGTACATAAAAATTTCCTTGGCAGTATGAATTCAGTATAAAATTAGGCAAAATCACCCTCAAAGAACACTCTATAAGAAGATAAGGAATCAAAGCTTTAACATCCTACTGTTTTTTTCCGAATTTGCTAATGAAGACGTATATATGCCATACACTGAGTGTGAGAGAGAGAGGGAGAAATGGGGTTTAACGTCCATTCAACACAAACCAGGTCATTTCGGGACTAACATATGGTTTAATTTTATTTCAATAATTCGCCTGCGCGTATGGGTCTTTAGCAGTGGGAGGAAACCGGAGTGCCCGGAGGAAACCCACGAGGTTGAGAAGGCGCCCCTATCTCCATGCCTCATACGCTCACACCAGGGCTCGAAACCACAGCTGTAAGCCAGAGGTGACCGGTCAGCTAGAGGTCGAAGCGCGGCACTCTAGACCACTAGGCCATCCCAACCCCGCACAGTGAGTGTGGTATGAGGATTATTTTGAAAGGAGCTTCTTCTCATATCAGACATGATCAGACCACGTCATTGGTGCACAGAAACCTGTAAAGTTCTACATAACATCTAACTCTATTCATTCCTGATTCTTAAAAACTTTCTACAATCTGTTTCCTGTAACTTGTCATTATATGTCTGACATGAAGTCAATAAAAAGTTTTTGTAATTGTAGAAAGGCAAAAAAAGTGAAAGGATGCCAACTTAATAGAAACAGTCTATGATAGAAACTATGATTTGAAATCAATTGGATCCAGAACATTTTGATACAGTGCATCAGTTTTTTTAGAATACATTTGCAGAAAATATCGCCAAGTGCATTCCCTAATATATTGATATCATTTATATCATGTAGTTTGTAACAATAGATTCTTGAAATATATACAAAGTAGCCATACATGAAGCAAATTGATATAACCTTTCAACTTGTTCTGTATTCATGTATCATTGGTATATATTTGATATTTTATAAATATAATTTGGGAAGAAGACATAAATGGGTTTGAACCTCCAATCTATGATTAAATTTTATTTCAATAATTTGCTTGCACTAAGGGGTCTTTGGCAGTGGGTGGAAACCAAATGAACCAGAGACAACCTACGAGGTTGGACAGCCAACCCTACTTCTTGTAACTTAAAATAGCATTATGCAAGAGCGAAATCTGCTTATTACAGGTCTTTTGTTAGGCCTGAGATGTTATCTAAATAATCAATTAGACATTAATTAACATATCCAGACCATAATAAACTCTTAAAGTCCAGGCTAGCCTTCGATGTTGGCGGATTGAATTCCTAATGCCGCTTAATGGCCGTTGATAATTAAATCAATCAAGTGGATAATCGAGACTATGCTGCTTATATTCATGATTTGAGTAATGATGACCGAGGCTATGTGAATATTTCAAACGCTTTTTTCTCAGCTAATAGTGGACCAATTTGACTGAAATTTTCAGCAAATTACCTTTACACTATCTAGTTTTTAACTATTATAGTGAGAACTGCCATCTCTTTATCTTATCTCCCATTATGTAACTTTCAACAATACTTAAGAAATCTTACCCCGTCTTGCACATTCCTTTCAATATTTGAACTTTCTCCTTTAAAACTTTTCTAAGATAACGTTTCTCTTTCACCATACTTTCATCCATGTGTTTTATCTTCATCAACGGTTCTTTTCCCTTCGCTTTCGATTTTCCCTTGTCACTTTTATCATTGTCTGTTTCTGTGTATGTATAACGTCTCGGGTCCTCTACTTGAAGTTCGAATAGAGTATTGTTTATTTGTTGTAGATATTTTTGTTCACGTTTAGCATCTTCATCAGATAAAGCTATATCACCCCAAAATGCAGCTGAAAAAAAATAAAATAAAAGAAGATGAATACACCCCCGCACATAAGCAATGCCAATAACTCTTGCATTGACACTGACACGTTCGTTCATATCACTTAAAGAGGTAAAACATCCAAAATTAATCTCTAAAAAAAGCCATAGTTATAGTTTGTCAGCCAATGAAACATACGTCCAAAGAAGCCAGTTCAGCTGTCTATCAAGATTGTTGCACGGTGATTCATTTAACAATCTAATTAAAATATAGACCTTTACTTTGCTCCAGTGGTTAGATTTAGATATTCAATTTCATGATATTGTTGTTTTCAAGGGATCTAAAAAAACCTTGAAATGACAATAAACAGAGATCATTGATAGGACGGGGGCACAACAGGCAAAACGCACGTTGCGAGCAGTGAAGGGTCTGAGTAACCTCCCCGTTTCAAATATTCATTTACTTATCATGGGGCTTTTTAATTCAGAAATCCAGATGGCTAAGGGGGAGGGGGGGAGGGGGAGGGGTGAACCCCTGACTAGATCTGCCCTTGACTTTTAACGGTGGATCCAAAGATCATTGACAAGGGCGGTGATGTGCATGAGAGACAAAGTCTGAGATTGCCTTTAACATCCACTGGACACAAACTAAGTCATTTCAGTTTTACATATGGTTCGATTTTATTTCAATAATTTGCTTGCATTTAGAGGTATTTAGCGATGGGAGGCAACAACCAGACTCAGGGATAACTGACTAGATAGGGCAGACGACACTACTCTTTGTCATATAGGTCTGAAACAGAGAGAGAGAGAGAGAAATGGGGTTTAATGTCCACTCGACACAAACTAGGTCATTTCGAGACTAACATACAGTTTTATTTCATTTCAATAATTCGCTTGCACGTAGGGGTCTTTAGCCGTGGGAGGAAACTGGAGTCTGAAATAGAAACCAAGCAACTTGACCCCATGACAGATCTCTATGATCTAAATCGCACATGTTTTCAGTTGACAAACTAAACCCCCTTAAAATAATCAAAGATGTTTTACATGTAGTTTTCTTGTAACACAAGAAACTATGTAAGAAACTATGTCGGCCTTTAAAATCAGTTACCCATCAAATTAGCATCTCATAAAAAAGGTTTATGCTAAAACAAATCGCAAATTGACCATGGATGGTTTATCTCCCTAGAAATATACGATAACTAATTACTACATGTTTTTACATATTGTGTAGATGTTGTGTATACTAATTGAAAGCCATTATATAGAGAACACCAAACTATAAAAACAAACGAAGCAAGTAAAGACTCTATCAGAAATTTTAAATGCTTCCAGATTTCTCTTTGGCTTACAGTCGAAAACTTGAAGTGCTTTTTTGTTGGTAAGTGAAAAAGAATTGCTTGCGTGGCTCGTAGTCTACCAATGTTTTATAACCCTTTGAAAATAGATATTAAAAATTCAAACTTTATGTAATCCAGAAGGCTATAACGACACTAGTCTGTTTACACTTGTGGTCTGACAATCTCGGTGCTTTTTCAAACCTTTTTGTTAAAACAGCTATTTGTAAACTAATGTTCACTTTAACTATGAAATATGTTTGCCAAAACAGCAAGAAAACAATACAGTGAGTTTCAACTCCATGCAAATACTCTCCCCCCCGTCTTCATTAGCCCAGTTGGAGCAGAACAGTAGGACGTTAAACCTCATTTTATTTCATTTTCATGCAAAGATACTTAAAATTAATAACCATCTTCTACTTTAAACAGCAATTATTAAAGAGCCCAATCTGCCTATTGCAGGTTTTTCTTTAGGCCTGAAATATTACCTAAATTACCATTTAGACATTAATTAACTCTAGACCATCAGATTGCTCTTATTTAAAGGAGGTTAAACCAGTTTGGACATTTAATGATTTAATTTAAAAATGGAGAGAG
Source organism: Patella caerulea (assembly GCA_036850965.1). Classification (NCBI taxonomy): domain Eukaryota; kingdom Metazoa; phylum Mollusca; class Gastropoda; family Patellidae; genus Patella; species Patella caerulea. The sequence goes on along the minus strand of JAZGQO010000015.1, from coordinate 28,989,116 downwards.
AGAGAAATGGGGTTTAACATCCACTCGACACAAACTAGGTCATTTCTGGACTAACACATGGTTTTTATTTTTATTTCAGTAATTAGCTCGCGCGTAGGGGTCTTTAGCAATGGGAGAAAACCAGAGTGCCCGGAGGAAACCCACGAGGTTGAGAAATGGAGAGACAGAGAAAAGGGGTTTAACATCCACTCGACACAAACTAGGTAATTTCTGGACTAACACATGGTTTTCATATTTATTTCAATAATTCGCTTGCATGTAGGGGTTTAACCCACGAGGTTGAGAAGGTGCCCCTATCTCCATGCCACATACGCTCACATCCGAGATCGAAACCACAGCGGCAAGCTTTAGGCTAAGACTCAAATGAGAGAGAGAGAGAGAGACAGACAGACAGACAGAGAAATGGGGTTTAACTCCACTCAACACAAACTAGGTCATTTCGAGACTAACATATAATTCAATTTCATTTCAATACATTTCTTGTGTGTAGGGGTCTTCAGCAGTGGGAGGAAACTGGGGGACCCGGAGTAAACCCAAAAGGTGGCAAAGTGTGAATTGAGCCACTGCAGCTGCCGGCTACTTTAAATACATGTTTGATACAGTGTTGTGTAATTAAGAAGGTAGTAAAAACAGTCATTATAAACCCGCCTCTCGTTACCATTTCAAACTAAATATCATACAATTATCAGTAAAGATGATACCTACATGTATACAACTAATTACTTATAATTACATAGATAAACTATATCATTACAGACAGTCAAGCGTCTCTATAGCGCTGATGTTAGCACTACAATTAAACATACATTATGCAAGAGCTACATCTGCCTATTACAGGTCTTTCTTTAAGCCTGAAATGTTATATAAACTATTAATTAGACATCAATTAACTTATCCAGACCATAATCAACTCTTGATGGCATCGCTAGCATGCGATTTTTAGTGGATTATGATCCGATTTACTGCATAAGTTTCCTTCACGATTTAATGATTAAATGGATAATCGAGACTATGATTTTTGTCGTACCGACTTTAGTAATGATGATCAAGGCTAGACAGAAATTTCAATCACTTAATTCTTCGTTCATAATGGACCAATTGCTTTTACATTATCTAGTTTTTAACTTTTATATTGATAACTGCCAACTTGTTATCTAATCTCCCATAATGTATCTTCAAGTGATTATATATAGACAATGAAGCATCTCTATAGCATTGAAGTTAAGGAAGCAGCTCTATAATGCTGATGCTAGGATTCAAGACTACACTTAAGTGATTACATATAGACATCAAAGCATGTCTTAAGTGATTACATATAGACAATGAAGCATCCCTATAGCGCTGATGTTAGGGAAGCAGCTCTAAAATGCTTATGTTAGGAGTTAAGACAATACTTAAGTGATTACATATAGACATTGAAGCATCTCTATAAAATCGATGTTAGGATTAAATATAGACAGTGAAAGATCTCTATAATACTGATGTTAGGATTACATATAGATAGAGAAGCATCTCTATAATGCTGATGTTAGGATTACATATAGACAGTGAAGTGGCTCTATGATGATGATGTTAGGATTCAAAACCACACTTAAGTGATTACATATAGACAACAAAGCTTCATTATAATGCTGATGTTAGGATTCAAGACTGCACTTAAGTTATAATGATTACATATAGAAAGTGCATCACCTCTCTAGCACGGATGTTACAATCCAAGACTATACCTAAGATATAGTGATAACTGAGTATGCTATGAGGGAAAATTTTGCTTGGACAGCGGTGCTACGACCTACTACAACTACTAAGGGATCTTAATACATGTACATGGGACCTCGTTTATTTGTCAGATATGAATGACTAGACACAGTCAGTTGTCCTTCCAGATGATCCAACTACTTATTTCAATCAACGACAAATGGGGTGTCATGCTGTGGTGAAGAAAAACATTAAACACCATCTCATTTCATCTTGTTGTAACTTGACTTCATGAAGATGAGATTGATGTAATGCTGCAAAAGGCATATTTCAGAGAGATATTGTATGGTGCTAATTAACCTATTGACCTTGTAATTATATATTTAATTATCTTAATTAACTATACACGATTATCCTCATGATTGATAACTTAAAGGCACCCATAACATCATTGTAAAAATATCTATTATAATCCTCAATGGAGAGAGAGAGAGAGAGAGAGAGAGAGGAATAGGCTTTAATGTCCACTTGACACAAACTAGCTCATTTCGGGGCTAACATATGGTTCAATTTTATTTCAACAATTAGCTTGCAGTGGGACCAAACCGAAGAAAACTCACAAGATTTAACAAGAGACTGTAATCCTTGTCACATACAACAGGGGAAACGAAATCATCCCAGAGTTCTCAATGGAAAGGAATGGGTTAAACTGCTATAAACCTTGATGGAAAGGAATGGGTTAAACTGCTATAAGCCTTGATGGAAAGGAATGGGTTAAACTGCTATAAACCTTGATGGAAAGGAATGGGTTAAACTGCTATATGGGTTAAACTGCTATAAACCTTGATGGAAAGGAATGGGTTAAACTGCTATAAACCTTGATGGAAAGGAATGGGTTAAACTGCTATAAACCTTGATTGAACTGATGGGTTAAACTTCTATTATAACCCTTGATTGAACTGATGGGTTAAACTTCTGTTATAACCCTTGATTGAACTGATGGGTTAAACTTCTATTAGAACCCTTGGCTGAACGGATGGGTTAAACTTCTATTAGAACCCTTGATTGAACGGATGGGTTAAACTTCTATTAGAACCCTTGATTGAACGGATGGGTTAAACTTCTATTAGAACCCTTGATTGAACGGATGGGTTAAACTTCTATTAGAACCCTTGATTGAACGAATGGGTTAAACTTCTATTAGAACCCTTGATTGAACGGATGGGTTAAACCTTGCTCTTGTTCTGCTTAGTTTTGTTATGTACTTTTTATAACCTTGGTCTTGCTTTGTCTCTTTGTCTCTCTTTAATAACTTTTGTCTCTCTTTAATAACCTACTTGGTCTCTTTAATAACCTTGGTCTTGTTTTGTATATATAATAACCTTGGTCTTGTTTTGTCTCTTTAATTACTCAAATGTTTGTTTCATTTCTGACCTAGACACAGATAATTGGCCTGCCCTTTTACATGTTGACAAGAATGACTTTGATGCAACTCTCTGATCAGTTAATTTCTATTAATATACATGGGGTGTTATTTTATTGTTCTGCACCAAATGGTTGACAGAAGACGGATATATTCAATAGACCGAATGGTTAATGCATGCATGTTTGATCACAAAGTCTGTCATTGAGTCAAGCGGTATGGTTTCAATTCCTCGTTGTAATGGGACAATGAGTAGAGTCGCCTGTCTAGCCTCAAACGTTTTCCTTGGGTCGTATGGTTTCCTCACACCGCTAAAGACCCCTATGAGGTAGCGAATTATTGAAATAAAATTCAACAGTTAAACGCCTATTCTTTTTCTCTCAATATGCTTTGTAACCAGATGAAATGGAATGAGACTTAACATCCTACTTTTCAGCTTCAACTGGATTAACGAGAGAGAGAGAGAGAAATGGGGTTTAACGTCCACTTGACACAAACTAGGTCATTTCGGGACTAACATATGGTTCGATTTTTATTTCAATAATTCGCTTGCGCATAGGGGTCTTTAGCAGTGGGAGGAAACAGGAGTGCTCGGAGGAAACCCACGAGGTTGAGAAGGCGAACCTATCACCATGCCACATACGCTCACACCAGGGATCGAAACCACAGCCGCAAGCCAGAGGTGACCGGCCAGCTAGAGGTCGAAGTGCGGCACTCTAGACCACTAGGCCATCCCAACCTGGATTAACGAAGATGGGCGTATGATATACAGCCTGCCGTGATGACAGTTTTGCACTAACACCGACTGGCCCCGTAAGGTTCCCCAACCTTATCCTTTTTTATGAAACAGTAGTAATCTCGATTCCCTGGTTGTACATGATATGGAGCAGGGTTGCCTGTCCAACCTTGTTAGTTCTCTCCGGGTCATCTGGTTTCATCCCACTGTTAATGACCCCTACATGCAAGCAAATTATTGAAATAAAATCAAACCATATCTTAGTCCCAAAATGACCCAGTTTGTGTCGAGTGGATGTTAAACCTCATTTCTCTCTCCCCCCATTCATGGAAATTTTGTGTGGATAAGGAGTAGAGTCACCTGTCCAACCTTGTGAACTTTCGCCTGGTCCACTGCTAAGGGACCTAGTCGAGTGTACATCTCTCTTTCTCTTGAGATGTTTACTATGCCCCTTTAACCAGTAATGGTTGAACAATATAATAACAGTAAATGATTTGAAAATGATATCAAGGGCGTAGGTAGACACGATAACATTCTTATTTTTTTCATGCTAATTTTCTATTTAATTGTATCATTACATCTAATTTACGTCTAATATCTTGCATGTGGGGAGATAATTGAAATTATACCATGGAATGACGATAAGAGTCTACTATTCTGCTCCAACTAGGCTAATGAAGTCAGGAATATGACATCCAGTGTGCTATGAGGGACATTTTACCTGAGCAGCGGCACTATGGCCTACAGTTATGTCAAATTCCTACAGTACGTGTACGCCAATATATTCACAGGACCTTGGTTTTTCATCCCATCCAAACGACTAGACAGCTTTCCTTGTCAGACCCTCCTTCCTGCACCACTGACAAGGGGAAACTAGGTCAGAAAATCCTGATGAGCTTTCTCGACCAATGCAGTGATTGAACACAGAGAGAGAGAGAGAGAGAGAAAAAAATGAGGTTTAACCTCCACTCAACACAAACTAGGTCATTTTGGGACTAACATATGGTTTAATTTTATTTCAATAATTCGCTTGCGCGTAGGGGTCTTTAGCAGTGGGAGGAAACCGGAGTGCCCGGAGGAAACCCACAAGATTGAGAAGGTGCCCCTATCTCCATGTCACATACGCTCACACTAGGGCTCAAAACTACAGCCGCAAGCCAGAGGTGACCGGCCAACTAGAGGTCGAATCACGGCACTCTAGACCACTAGGCCATCCCAATCCCCCAGGGATTGAACACACAACCTCTAGGCCAGTAAGCCAGTGTCTTCCTCAGGCCCTCCGTCCTGCACCAATAGCAAACCACGCCAGAAAATCTTGATGAACTTTCTCATCCAATGCAGGGATCAAACACCCAACCTCCAGGATAGCGAGCCCTCATCTTACTCACCTAGCCACAAGTTGGAGCAAAGCAAAACAGTGGGACTTTAAACCTCATTTTATTTCATTTTCTCGAGCGATGGGTGATGGGAATATGCTGTCAGAGCAAAATTTCCATCACAGTCCGGTTAAGGCTGAAAGTTTAGATGTTAAATCTCATTTCTTTGTATTTGATGTCGGAAATTCACACATGCTGAAGAACTTTCCATTTTGTATATATCTAGCTAGGACTATTTTTCATTCAAACAGATTTGTTCCACCGAAGGCTGACAAATTTCTCTTGAAGATAAAATCTGTACAGAAAAAAACAGACAAAAAGGAAATTGATGTGAGTGATAAGGCTCAAACATGACAAGAGAGATGGCATTCTTCAGGAAATTCCAAAAGTGTGCACATTTTCCACTAATTGTAACCAGATTTTGATATTTTCTGTCACACTTCAACTTTGAAGATTCATACACAAAGTAATTTATAGTGGCATTTAGAATAGTTCACCTTCATACTAAGATAAAAGTTACAGATTAAACATCCATAAGTGTACAAATGTGTTGTTATTGATGTGTTCCCATTTGAATATTGTTCAAAATAAGAAGCAAAATAAATAAGATATGTTTACAGGATCATTTTGTTATACGAAAAACTAAGTGATGCGTTTTCTATGGCGCTCAGTATATATTGAGTGAACCTGCACTTCATCGAATATAAAACCTCCATCATGTATAATTAGAATATTTAACATGTGTGAACCCAGCACTACCTCCAATATAAACAGTTATGTTGATGTCTAGACTAAACCCGAAGGGCAAAAAAATCTCCACCAAACGTAAAAAAATCAAAATGCACACACCTGCAGCATACAATTGAATTACAACATTACTCTGTTGTACTCTTGACGTAATCGTTCACATGTTAAAATCGTTAGAATTATTCGCACTCTATGTTCACCATTGTCATGATCACGCTAATTAACATGTCACAGGTACATGTATATTTAACAAGAAACGGTCATGTTAACGCATAGGTCATGAACTGAAATGAAGTTTAACATACTACTGCTTTATTTCGAATGTGGGCTAATGAAGATAGGCATACGCCATACAGTGTGCTATGAGGGAAATTTAGCCAAGGCAGCTACACTACTTTCGTATCCAGATGAAATGAAATGGGGTTTAACTTCCACTGTGTGTTCGGACTGGGCTAATGAGAAAGAGAGCGATAGAAATGGGATTTAACATCCACTTGACACAAATGGGGTTTAACATCCACTTGACACTAACATATGGTTTAATTTATTTCAATAATTCTCTCACGCGTAGGGGTCTTTCGCAGTCAGAGGAAACCGGAGGGCCCGGGGAAAACCCACGAGGTTGGACTGGTGGTCTTACTCCTTGTCATGTACAACTGAGGATTCTAAACCACATCCTTTGACTCAATGACAGGCTTATAATGCAGCAAGCACATGCTAACCATTCGACCACCCAACTCCCCCTGGGCAAATGAAGACAAGTACATTTATACAATGTGCAGTGTGGGAAATATAGTCCAGATAGTTGCACTACTTTCATATCCAAAGAAAATGGAATTAAAAGTCTTACTGTTCTGCTCCGAACTGGGCTAATAAAGACGTGCATACACCATACAGTTTGCTATGAAGGAAATTTTGTCCACACAGGGGCGTATGACCTACTATCATATCAAATTCCAAATGTCAAGGCGTCTATTATGTACACACCAATGTACTACACAGGGCTTTGGTTTTTTGTACCATCCGAACGACTAGACTGCTGTCCTTGTCAGACCTTCCCGTCCTGCGTCACTGACAAGCATCTTACCCACTGAACTAACGGGAACCATACTCAGACCAAATTATTTTAGGAATACTAATTTGACTCAGAAAAAAAAGATTGCAATCACACAAAACTATTTTAGAGCCAAAATTTTCACTGTTTTCCATTTAATTTGACTTGAAAGAACAGACAACAGTCATACCAAATTATTTGAGAGCCAAATTTTTCACTATTTGCCATTTAGAGAATATAATAATTTTAAAGAAAAGGCTACACAGTCACCCTAAATTATTTTACAGGCCAATTTTTCAGTTTGCCATTTAGGGCTCAGGGAATACTAATTTTAAAGTCAACCTAAATTATTTTAGAGCCTATTATTCACAGTTTGTAACTAAGGGAATACTAATTTTAAAGAAAAGACTACAGTCATACCAAATTATTTAAAAATACAAATTTTGTACAATTGGAATTGACTGAATTGAACTGGTGGTGTTCCTTTAAATATTAATACTAATTGAGTTCTAATAGTAATAACATACTGGCCAGTCTAGACAATGTAATTGAGATAATCAGAGATATGAAATCTTTAAAATGCTATCTTGAACCCAATCATTTTCCCATCCATCATCAACCAGATGTCTTGAAGACTCGCCTCAGTACATTATAAACTACATCTGTTGGAAACTAATATCAAATATTACTTCATCCTATCAGAACAAGTGGACATTTACTGTGGTCAGTTAACCAAGCAGATGATTGAAGTAACCACCATGTTAATTAACTCCCCTTAAAGTCGTTAATCAACTATCCCACCAGGGGGCAGCAGTCGTTACTTTATATCTATGGATGATTGCTGTATCTGACGACCTGTAGTTCAATAATATTATAAAAATAGTTCAAAGATCGATACTTCAATTTGAAATGGAATTATCAAGATTTTCCGGCTTTAAATCAGTTCATTTTATTTCAGGGATAACACATGGTTTAAATTTATTTCAATAATTCAATAGAAACCATGACTCAATGACAGCCCTTATGACCTTATGGAGAGACAAACCAGGTCATTTCGGGACTAACATATGGTTTAATTTTATTTCAATAATTCGTGTCCGCGTAGGGGTCTTTAGCAGTGGGAGGAAACCGGAGTGCCCGGAGGAAACCCACGAGGTTGAGAAGGCACCCCTATCTCCATGCCACATACACTCAGACCAGTGATTACAGCTGCCAGCCAGAGGTGACCGGCCAGCTAGAGGTCGAAGCCCGGCACTCTAGACCACTAGGCCATCCCAACTGCCTACTTCAGGTGGAAGTAAATTTAGATGATCTGTAGGTAAAAGAACCCTTGACCATAAGTGATGGCTGGGTGAGCAGGGTGACTGGGTTAGCATGGTGTCTGAGTTAGCATGGTGTCCGAGTGAGTATAGTGTCCGAGTGAGTATAGTGTCTGGGCGAGTATAGTGTCTGGGCGAGTATAGAGTCTGGGCCAGTATTCATTTCATTTTTATGTCATTTTAGCACTACATGAATCACTTGCACTGTTGTAAAAGATGAACCTCTACAGGGGCGGATCCAGGAATTTTTGCAGGAGGGGGTTTGCCAGGTTTCTGTCAAGGAAATCTGCCATCATCGTCTCTAAATTACATAGGCATACATACAAATTGAGCTTTTTAAACAGAGAAATCATTTTTATAATGATGTAGGATCACTTTGTGATTTAATTTCATTGATGCAAGGCATTATTTTTTTTTTTATGTCGCTGAGCAGGGGGGGGGGGGGGTTGGACCCCCCAACCCCCCCCCCTCTGGATCCGCGCCTGCTCTACAAGGCCTATCACTATCAGTCTGCTATTGTTCAATTCTGTTAAGTATTTACAAATACATGTTGAATTGAAATGCTACGGTGGATCTGTGTTATCTGCCACCATTTTGTTGATCGCCAAAAATTTATTATTGGTAGGTCTATTTTATATATCTGTTTGTATATCCATGGATATAAAATGTTTATTAATCAATCTGAATACAGCGTAGATTAATCCATGAGGATTTTGATATTTGAGCGAAAAACACAGATGATGCATCATTACTTTAAATTCTCGGCTTCTTTAACAGACGTGATAATTGAGTAGACCATCCGTCTGGTATTGAACAAGGGTAATTAAAGGAAAGGTAACTCCCAATGGTACGTTATCAAAACCTGGATAAAACTAGTTAGCGCTGTTACCATAACAGAATGCTTGTAATCATCTCACAATGAACTTCCAGAACAATACACAGCAGTCCTCCCATATGGTGTAGGGGAATCCCCTTGAGATTTTATAATGTACTGGAAGCATGATACAATATAAAACCTGTTAGAACCAATTATTAACTACAGATGCCTGGACAACAATATAATTATAGATCTTCATGGGTTTCACGTAGTCCAAGACACTAGAGCTTCCTTATTCACTTTGATTTTACTTTATGTGAAAGTACAGGAAAAAGGTTTGGTCCCAAATATTGTATTCTCTTATAAAGGTGTACGTTTAAGGAACCATTTTGACAAGACGGGTATTCATTTACCCTTTTTAAAAAGGTTAGGGTTTGGGTTCATATTCCCTAAAATACTCATTTATATAAAGCGGCCATTTTGGACTGGGAAATACTCAAACCTCCCCAAACTGTCCAATAATTAGAATCTGCCAATATGTTTTGAATAACCCTCATCCCCCAGGAGACATAAGCCTCCAGAGTGATCTTTAGCTGACACTATAACATCTTTCTTCAACTCTTTCATAGCTTATTTGATCTTCACACCTCCATCTATGATCTGTCTAATGGAAAACAGAGGAAGGATTTTGGCAATGGTAAACTGTAGTTGTATTTTGTTAACCATGTGTGGAATATGTCAGTTGTCCATGTGGACACCAGATACACATGTAAGTCTATGATAGTAATATCAACACATTAATGATACAAGTCATCAAAATATCCATTTACACAATACCCAACAAAACACCCATTTACACTACACAATACCTAACAAAACACCCATGTTTACTACACAATACCCAGCAAAACACCCATTTATACTACAAAATACCCAACAAAACACCCATCTATACTACACAATACCCAACAAATACCCAACAAAACACCCATTTATACTACACAATACCCAACAACACACCCATTTATACTACACAATACCCAACAAAACACCCATTTACACTAAAGATAGCCCATTTACACTAAACAATTTATACTCAACCACCAAACAGCCATTTACAATAAAAATAAATTACCCATTTTCACTACACAATAAACACACTATATGTGTGGTTTAATGGTCGAGTGCGAGACATTTGTACGAGTGCGATAGCACAAGGGCAATATCGATATATTACACAATGTCTTGCGCGAGACGATTAAACCTCTTAAAATACAGACACTATCCAGCACGTGCATTTCAATGAAATACGTCACTCGGTTACATTATTACAACTATTATAAATAACTTACGCTTGGCACATTGCACGTACATTATTTGAAATATTGGTACGCCAACATCAAAGGATGACGTCACATCTGTATTTTAAAACTACAGAATACCCATTTACAATACAAAATACCCATTTGCACTACAAAATACCCCTTTACACTAAAAATACCCACTACGACTAAAGAAACACGCATTTGCACTAGAGAATACCAATTTATGGATAATGTGGGACGTGGATAATTAAGAGTGACCTTTTACTAACGGAAGCAACAAAAAAATCATGAAAAAAAAGAAGAAGCGCTATACATTGTGAGAAAGTGAATTGCGATACATTGTTTGAATGATATATCATGCCAGTCCCAGTACTAATCGATTGATTAATATGGTGGTGCCAGTACTAATAAATACACACCTGGGATCAAACCCATGACTTGCATACATGTAGATAACTGATCTTATGATCTAACCTCGCTCGGCCACCCACCCCCCTAACAAAGAAAGATACAACATCAACAAAATGATTCAAGTCGCCAAAGACTACCTGTGTGTAGTCTCTAATATCAAACAAGAAAACATGAGCTACTATACTATAACTGGCAACAAACACCTAATAAAAATAAACTAGACATAGGATATAGTATATTGATAGCATTACTGGAGAATGAACCATGTGTTCACCACATTATACAGTGGTTGCTATGGGTCTCAGAGGCACAACCTGAAACTCATGGCACTTGATTAATTTTACAAATCTGCACTATAGAGAATTTAAATAAAGCTGCTTATTGCTATAAGCAATAACTAATTTTTCACAGTATTATATACATGTAGCTAAAATGAACTTAAAGTACAGTGGTTGCTATGGATCTCTAGTGCACAATGTTAAAATCACGGTAGTTGATTAATTTACACAAATTTTGCACGCCTCAATTTTGGTTAACCTGTCGAGAACTTGAAACATTAGCGATTTCCACCGTTCTCCATTGGAAGTTGTAACTTTCTGTCAACAAAAAAGCTGTGATGTAATTTTAGTGTCCACCAACACAAAAGCTGTGACATAATTTTAGTTCACTGCCTCCACCCGTCTTCCCAAATTCTTACATACCATACTGCTTCCACCCCCACCCCCTCCACATTTCATACAAACTATACTGCCTCCACCCCACCCCCTTCCCTATGTTATGAAATGGGGTTTAACGTCCTACTCTTTTGCACCTAACCTGGGCTAATTGAAAACGGGCATATACCATACAGTGTGCTATGAGGGAAATTTTGCCCGGGCAGCGCGGCGCTACGGCCGACTCTCATATTTTATGTGCACTCCAATGTGTACAAGGGACCTCGGTTTTCCGTACCATCCAAACAACTAGGCAGCTGTCCTTGTCAGGCCCTCAAGAAAAGCTGTTATGAATACTAGAAGATAGCTGATGGGTGTATGATCATATGATAATGTAATATATGTCGTAGATTGTAGAATATGTTGGGAAGGTATTCAAGTACAAATTAATTCAGATCAACACTATAAGTATAAGATATAATCTTCACATCTCAAGTCATTCAGTGCTCAGGCGCGGATACAGAGGGGGGGGGTCCAGGGGGTCCGGACCCCCCCCCCCCCTGCTCAGGCTTGAAATTTTTTTTATGCGATTTTATTGGCGATTTAGACCTGTTATTTTGGAATTTACCTGCCGGAAATACGTCAGAATGAACCAAATTGAATCTAATTTACCAAATTATCGGTTGAGCGCAATTAGTTAAGCAATTATCAAACCTAGACCCCCCCCCTGCAAAAAATCCTGGATCCGCACCTGGTGCTACATTATTACCCCATATAATACACAGGTAAGAGAGAGAGAGAGAGAGAGAGAGAGAGATTAACATTCACAAACCAGGTCAACCCCTCTATCCTCCACCACTGACAAGGGGAAACCACGTCAGAAAATCACGTTGAACTTTCTCGGCAAATACAGGTGTTGAACATATCAACTGCAGGCTAGCAAGCCAGCATTTTACCGACTTTGCCACAATGGCCTCTGGTATGAAAGAAGTTTGAATGAAAAGTACAATGATTACATCTAGGAGGCTTTATTAACTGGTTACAGAAAAGGGTTGCGGCCCCTAAATCGCCTTTTATACATGTATAGTAAATAATAGACTTAAAGGAGTGACCCCATCTCAATCCCCACCCTACGCCTCTGATCCCCGTTAATCTCTAATTGGCGTATGATTAAGATAAATACCATGATGAGTGGACATATTGCCCCGAAAATTACATATTACAATAATTAACGAGTTTGTATAATAACTACAAGATAATTTGTAACAGGTTCACCAAACAGCTGTACTTATTCACCTCACATATATAATAGGTAAATCACTCTACAGACAAAGTGGAAATGGTAGATCTAGAGAGAGGGCGAGGGATCCAATCGACACAAAGTGGGTCATTTCGGGACAATCATATGGTTCAATTATTATTTCATAAGGTCGCTTGCACATCAGGTTTTTTTTAGCAGTGGAAGGTAATCGGAGAACCAAGACGACCAAGGCGACCCTACTCACATAGAATCGGGCAATTGAAACCACGCCTGTTGATTCAATGACAGATCTTATGATACAGCGTGCACGTGCTAACCATTCCGACCATCCAACCCTAGGCAAAAGAATAAATACTGTCTTAGGAGCCATGGTGGCGAAGTGGATAAGACACCGGCTCGCTAGCCTGTATATCTCGTGTTTGATTCCTGCATTTTCCGATGTGGTTTCCCCTTGTCAATGGACAGCTATCTAGTCATTCGGATGGGATGAAAAACCGTGGTCCCGTGTACACATAGCGTGCACATAAACGATCCCTTGGCAATTGGAATTTGATATAAAAGTAGGCCGTAGTGATGCTGTTCAGGCCAAATTTCCCACATAGCACACTGTATGGCGTATGCCAGTCCTTATTACCGCAGTCAGAGCAGAAGAGATGGAAATTAAACCCCATTTATTTCATTTTATTTTAAATACTGTTTACCAGAATTTCATTCTCATTTTATTTTTTTTTAATGATGACGACATGCTCTCACTTCATGTAAAAGTGTGTTTTGTGTAAAATATCGGTCAATATTTTATAAAAATTAAAAGTAAATAAAAGATAAATAAAACCTGACTTATACTCTTTGTGTTCAAATATTTACATACACCTTTAGATATGATATGAAATAAAACAGAGCTTAACATCCTACTGAAGAAGGGACATACACCTTTACGTATGAAATGAAACAAGAGTTTAACATCTTATCTTGTACAGAGTTTGTACCAATAAATAGTATATACAGTTATGATATGAAACAGGGCGGTTTAACATCCTACTGTTCTGTACTGACTGGTCTAATGAAGAAGTGTGAGAGAGAAAAATGGGGTTTAACATCCCCTCAACACAAACTAGGTCATTTTGGGACTAACATATGGTTTTAATTTTATTTCAATAATTCGCTTGCGCGTAGGGGTCTTTAGCAGTGGGAGGAAACCGGAGTGCCTGGAGGAAACCCACGAGGTTGAGAAGGCGCCCCAATCTCAATGCCACATATGCTCACACCAGGGGTCGATTCCACAGCTGCAAGCCAGAGGTGACCGGCCAGCTACAGGTCGAACCGCGGCGCTCTAGACCACTAGGCCATCCCAACCCCGCAAATTGAACGGTATTATTCATCAAAATATATCGAGGAGTGTCCATTAACTGAGAACATCCCTTTAATATGAACAGGGATAGGCTGAAAAGACCTTGATGTGGTTTTTGTGGTTTCCAGTAGAATACATGTATCTGTAATTTTGGGTGAGAGTTAGGGCAGATGAAAGTCAAATTATTCATACTTATTCATCGTTCTTGTGACATATCAAGAGATTTTGGCCTCCTACATGTACATGTACTTTTCCAAACTAACATGGGTTACTTGGAGAGCAGCATCAAGCTCTTTAAACTGTTGAATTCTAATTGTCATGGTTACGTTTACAGATACACCAGTGTATCATTATTTATCATCCCATCTGATAGACTAGACAACTATTCTTATCAGGCTATCCACCCCTATAAAGATTGGAAACAACGAGATGTCGAGCAAAAAGCTACAGTCTGTGATGTTACAGCCACTAAACAACATTTAACTCTATGGCACTATAAACCTCGGAATGCCTCGTTCGGCTAAAAAAAAATGATTCGTAAGTCTGGAGTTCCGAAACAAGGTTTTTTAAATTGTCCTGTTTTTGGAACGAGGTATTTTGTTCAGAACGAGGCATGGTAAAAATGCCTCGTTTACTAAACGTGTTTTGTATCAAGATAGTTATGAGCGGTATTTGCTATAAGCGAATTTGTAAAAATTAGAATTTTTTTTACCTCATTTGGACAGAAATGCTGAACGAGGCATTCTGAGGTTTATAGTGTGGGCAAATAATTGCTAATCAGAGTCCATATTGAACTGCAAATACATGCAGTCATGCTAGAGTCCCTTTAATTATATTCAGACATTTTGTCTGCCATGTGATGTCAACTTTCATTCATTCATCAGGTTAGTCACTATGCTGGTTGTTTCACTCTACATGTAATATGTCAAATTTAAATTTAAATCAACATGTTACATGTCAACTGGAGAATAATAACTCCTTAATTTAAAGAGACACTGCTGCTTTGTGGTGACCCAATCTAATTAAAATATAGATCTATATTTCGTTTCGTTTTTATACCTTCGATGGCCTACACTCATGTAGATCTAACAAGTTATAGTGGGAGCTCACGTTCTATGACGTCAGGTATCAAGCACGGGACATTTGACCCGATAACGTCAGTCATTCGATTAACCAATTAGCGACCGCCATGCTTTTTAAAATCTACTTTTGTTTTGTTTTGATCTCTACCCGCTGGTGTTAGTATAGACGTATCTACCCACAGTTCCACGCATGAAAAGGTCAAACGGTCTATTCGACAGACCATTTGATTGGCTGACCCCTCATTTCAGGCAGAACACAAGTTAAATAACAATTCCTCCAGATCCAAGAGTAGTAAAGGCAAGTAAAAACGAAATTTTGAACTATAAAAAACGAAACGAAATTGGATCTGTGTTTTAATCAGATTGGTGGTGACCCGTCTCAAAAAAAATTCAAACAATCTGAAAGAATGTATATGTCTTCACAAAGAGGTGTGGATACGAGATGTACGATGTAAGGCTAGGAGAGAGAGAGAGAGAGAGAGAGAGAGAGAAATGGGGTTTAACGTCCTCTCAACACAAACTAGGTCATTTCGGGACTAACATATGGTTCAATTTTATTTCAATAATTCGCTAGGGCGTAGGGGTCTTTAGCAGTGGGAGGAAACCTGAGTGCCCTGAGGAAACCCACGAGGTTGAGAAAGCGCCCCTATCTCCATGCCACATACGCTCACACCAGGGCTCGAAACAACAGCCGCAAGCCAGAGGTGACTGGCCAGCTAGAGGTCGAAGCGCGACCTCAAGTTTTCTCCCCCGACGCGCAAGTGAATTATTGAAATAAAATTGAAACATGTTAGTCCTCAAATGACATAGTTTGTGTTGAGTGGATGTTAAACCACAATTCTCTCTCTCTCATGCACTCTCTCTCATTCTCACTCTCTCACTCTCCATTAGATGGAAGCATCAGTTTTGGTAATTCAAGTGTTGATGCGATCACATTACACATCATTTAATGGCTCTGGACACCAATTAAGCAAGAGAAATGGGGCTTAACATCCACTCAACACAAGCTAGGTAATTCGGGACTAACCCTTCTCTTTGTCAGATACAAACAGAGAGTGAAAACAACTCCTACTGATTCATGCTCGGTCAGTTGGAATTAACTCTTCTCATTGTCGCATACAAGAGGTGAGTCGAAACCACATCACTTGACTCAGTGACAGACCCCGTGTTTTAATACACATGCTTTAAATCACTCCTCCACCCAACCTCCAACACATCTATGACGTAATCTCTTTAAAATGCCAATTTCATATTTTTTAGTTATATTTTTAAAATATATCAAAAAAGCCCTAAAATAGATTGTATCTAAAGGATGTTAAAGAATAATCCTATTAATCCTAATTCACTATTGCCAGCTGAGAAATTGGCAAAAATATCATTTTCAAACGTTTGAAGATTGCCATTGCATAAAGGGGACTGGGAAAACAAGGGAAGTAATTCAAGTAATTGTGTTATTATTTTCTGTGTCACAGATTTTTATGCCTGTGAAATATGGCCCAAGATCGTATAATAGTGAGTTGACAACCTTTTGGGCAAAAGACATAGAAATAATTATGTTTTGGCTTTCTTCGAATATATGAAATTTCCGCTTTAAAAGTGAAATATTTCTACTCCCTGTTTAACAAGTCTAGGTTTCATGTTTAACATCCCTGCTTCAATGAGAACTTGTCATTTTAAATAAACTCATGGTGATTAAATTACTGTGACAAATATAATATACTACACCCGCGCCTCCTTATCCATGCTCTTTCCTAACATGAGATAATCACAGAAATCAAAGGTGAATTTTGACATGAAATACAATATCCATTTTCAAAGAAAAGGGTTTTTTTTGTTGTGAAGAATTACCAAGAATAATTACCGATGCAAAATGAGGAGTGAGTCGTTGATAGTTTGGTCTGTTAGGTTTTGTAATTTAAATCTTGTTACTGTCATTTTTGCATTTAGATCATAGAATAAAATGGTGTTTAACTTACTCCTGTTCTGGGGCCTTACTGGTATTAGCGAAATTTTAACTTACTGTCATTTTTGCATTTGGATCATAGAATAAAATGGGGTTTAACTTTAACTTACTACTGTTCTGGGGCCTTATTCACGAAATTATAACTAAGATAATTAAAATCCAAATTTTAGTTATTTGATTGGATAATATTAGATTGATTTTAGTGCTTAGCCAATCAAAACTGAAGTATCTACTGAAATTTGGATTTTATCTTAAGTTAAGATTTTATGAAACAGGACCCAGTAGTTTAACATTAGTTTGTAGAGCAAAGTCATTGTTTATGATAATATTTCAATCTCAAACAATCTGATTATAACAAAGAACCTATTTCGGTCCATTCTAACCCTGTTCATGAAGTGTGCTATGAGGGAAATTTTGCCTGGACAGCAGCACTATGGCCTATTCTTATGTCTTGTCAGGAAAGTTTTTAAGTGCATTTCAATGTAAACATGAGACAACATTTTTTTCCTCCCATTTGAATGACTAGACAACTGGCCCTCCATCTTGCGCCACTGACAAGGGGAAACCGAACCCACGACCTCCAAGTTAAGGAGCCAGCATCTTGTTCACTTAGCTAGCTTTAGACTATAAGGCCTGTGACTTAGTCAAGTGGCAGGGTTTTCTTTCTCACAATTGTACTTTACAGGGGCGGATCTAGAAATTTTGAAAAAGGGGGGGGGGCGCAAAATGAGGGGTATTTGGGTGATATTTTCGTCTAAGTAAGCGTTCGGAACGGACATATTTGGGTCTGAGAAAAGGCACTTTCACCATCTGATGTGGAGTCCTTTTGCTCTTGAATAATGCAAAATTAAACCATTCATGTACATGTATTGTAGTCCCAAAATGAACTTGTTTGTCTCTTTCATATTGACACTCTTTCCTTCTTTCTCTCTTTTCCTCTCCCTCCAACTGTCTGTTTCCCTCTCCCTCTCTTTCCCTCTCCCTCTCTTTCCCTCTCCTTTCCCCCAACTGTCTCTCCACTATTTCCTTCTCCCTCCCGCTAACTGTCCATTTCCTTCTCCCTCTCTTTCTTTCCCCCATCCCAAACTGTCCCTCCCGCTCCCTGTCCCCCCCTCTCCCTGTCCCTCGATCTCCTGTGTACATTATGATGAGTCAGAACATTCACATAGACTTGATTATTTCTCATTCATTATCCACTACACACAAGCCACGAGGTAAATCTCATCTACACAAAGATCGAGTAAATGGTTTTATTGAGGAGAACGATTAATGATGTTAAAAACTGTTGGTTTTACTCTTTAACATAGCTCCTAGTTTAATTCTATATTAAACACAACAGTCTTTCAATCAACAAGCTAACAATTATAGCTTTTATCTTCATTTTATCTCCGTTTTTATTTATAATTACAATTCCTCGTATTAATCAATACGTAATCTTTGTTGAAACAAGTTCTCATTCAATCAATGACAAATGGTCTAGCAGGTATTTTTTTTTTGTTTCCCCACTTCCCCTCCCACTTGAAATTAGTTCGTCTGTAATCTGTTTTGGTTTGTTTGTCTATTCACCCATTCCAGAGTATGTTTTGCAGGTCTATCGGTTTTTTGGGGGTGTCCTCCTCTTAGATGACTATTGAAATGGGTTTGTCTATACTATTTTTTGTTTCATTTGTCTGCTGTTCACACGTTTCAGGTCTACCTTAATGTGTGTGCATTAAATCAAAAGATTACACTATTTTGCCTCAACTGTTTTTTAGGACTTTTTTAGGACTTTGAATTTTGACTAATGGTTTGGATTGTTCGTACTTGGTTTTATTTTATTCTATTAAGATTACACTATTTTGCCTCGACTGTTTTTTAGGACTTTTTTAGGACTTTGAATTTTGACTAATGGTTTGGATTGTTCGTACTTGGTTTTATTTTATTTTATTAAGTAAAGTTAAGTAAATGAATAGTGTTGCCTGTACAACTGTGTGGGTTTTCTTCGGTTCCAACTATTTCCTCCCACTACTATAATGGTGTATTTTTTTAGTACATGTATATTAAATGATCTTGCATGTTTGTATTAGATTTTAACCTTGTTATATACATGGTAGTCTATTACGACATTTGTACTTACTGCAAAGTAAATAATGTGCTGAGTGGGTGGATTGTTCACTGGGTCAAGGATAAGTATTCAAGTTGATAAATTAAGAAAAAAAAAGTTAGGTTAGAACGATTGACTCATTAAATCTAAGGAAAATGAAAAAAAAAGACAGCTTGCCAGGCAAACATAAGAAATGAAATGAAATGGGGTTTAAAGTCCTATACTCTTCTGCTCCGACTGGACTAATGAAGACAGGCATACGCCATACAGTGTGCTACATGTATGGCTTACCCTTTTATCGAATTCAAACTGTCAAGGGATCTTTTAGGTGTATTCCAAAATGTACACAGGACCTTGGATTTTCATTCCATCACCTGCATCGCTGACAAGGGTAAACCATGCAGATAATATTTCTTTCTCAATGAACCAACGAGACCTAGAAGATACTGTGACCTAGATGATTTTGACTATGTCTATAAGGTGTGGTACCCATGTATTATAGAATAATAAATAGACTGCTGGGCATCTATTGTAAAGAGATCTAATACGCCACAAATAACAACTCTTGCGGTGCAGTGGGTTCAATCATAAATTAGATTTAAATTCAAAGGAAAAGACTGAATACTGCTTGAGCAATTAGTTTTTTTGTTTTTTTAGGAGACTCACAATCTTAATTTATTTTCTTACATCCAGATCTTTTAGTTCATTAAAGATAAAACTCTGGCTAGACATACAAATTAAATTGAATAAAATAGCAACCAAACATAAAACTTAATATAGCAAATATTGGGCAATAACGAACAGAGCAAATAAACGATTCTGAAAGAAAGATCAAAGAAGAATGTAGCAAACATAAGAATAGGATGAATCAACCGTACAAATAGCCTACAGATAGAAATGAACCAAATATAAAAACAAGAACAAGAGAAACATAAGAAGAACAACATAAGAATGGGTTAAAGAAAAGGATGAATAAAGCGTACAAATAGCTTATGGATAGGAATGAACCAAACATAAGAACAAGAACCATAAGAACAAGAACCAGAAAATGAAACATAAGAACAAAAACTAAAGAAACATGAACAAGAGAAACACAAGAACAAGTAAAACATAAAAGAACAAGAGAAGCATAAGAACAAGGGAAACATAAAAGAACAAGAGAAACATAAGAACAAGTGAAACATAAGAACAAGTGAAACATAAGAACATGAACAAGAGAAACACATGAACAAGAGAAACATAAATACAAGCTAAACATAAGAACAAGAAAAACAAAAGAACAAGAGAAACATAAGAACAAGAGAAACATAAAAGAACAAGTGAAACACAAGAACAAGAGAAACATAAGAACAAGAACATGAGAAACATAAGAAGATAACCGTAAAAATAATCCTATCATAAGAATATATAGGCTGAATAGAAGAATGGGCCAAACACAAGAATTACCCAAACATACAAATAGACCAAACGTAAAAATGGAACAAAGAATAGATTTTGTGTCACAGTCTTTCAAGTTTTAACTTGAGGCAGTGGTATGTGAGTAGGCTATATTTCTGTGTAAGCTAGAAATACAGTGGAATACTCCTATATAACAGTGGATTACACCTATATAACAGTGGAATACATTTATATTACAATGGAAATTTGGAATACATCAGTGGAATACATCTACCTGTATGTAACAGTGAATACATTTATATTACGATGTAATTTGGAATACATGAGCATGGCAGTGGAATACAATATGTACATCAGCATTAAAGTGAAGACACTGCCGTTAGGTGGAATAACATAGAGAGAGAGAGAAATGGGGTTTAACGTCCACTCAACACAAATTAGGTCATTTCGGGACTAACATATGTTTTTTAAAATTTTATTTCAATAATTCCCATGCGCGTAGGGGTCTTTAGCAGTGGGAGGAAACCGGAGTGCCTGGAGGAAACCCACGAGGTTTAGAAGGCGCCCCTATCTCCAAGTCACATACGCTCACACCTGGGCTCGAAACCACAGCCGCAAGCCAGAGGTGACCGACCAGCTAGATGTCGAAGCGCAGCACTCTAGACCACTAGGCCATCCACCCCCCCCCCTAAATGTAATACACTGCCGTTACCGTGGAATAACATATATAAGATTAATCAAACAATGATGTGAATGTAACAATAAACACCATTGTTTGGTATTAATTAATACGATCAATGAATCAGTCTGTATCCTGTAATACTTTATATTCAGACAATTATATACTACTCATTGATTTCCGTCATTTGTCATATAAGATGAATCTCACATCTAATGGTCAGGAGAAACATGTGACACATAAAACGCTTAGATCTATCTGATACGGCCAACTTCAAGTTTAGTCGATCGTCACAAGCTGTACACAGGGTTAGCGCTAATACAAACCCTAACCATGGACCTGGCCCTAACGCTTACCATAACCCTAACCTAAATCCCCGCTAACAATCACATGTTCAAATCAAATTTATATCTCAGCGACCTTTACAAAAATTAAGTTGGTATTAACTGATAGATCTAGCCAAATAAAACTCAGAAGACAAAACCAAGACAGCACACTGAAAGAGAGAGAGCAATGTGGTTTAATAGTCACAGACTAGGTCTTTTCGGAATTAACAGGATTCCATTTTCATTTCAATCATTTACTTACAGTGGGAAGGACCAGGTGAAAAATTGATCATAAGGTTTTTAATGTCCACTCGACAAAAACTAGCTCATTTCGAGACTTACATATGGTTCAATTTTATTTCAATAATTTGTTGTGCGTAGAGGTCTTTAGCAGTGGGAGAAAACCAGAGGACTCAGAGAAAACACACAATGTTGGACAGGCGACCGTTGTCACATACTGTATAACTGAGGAATCGAAACCACACCAGTTGTCTCAAGGACAGACCTTATGATCTTATGTGACCGCATTAAAGGGACAATAACACTCTTGCTGGCTTAGTAGCTCCAGAAAATAAATAATACCCTTATTCTAAGTACTAGATGTTTTAGTGTCTTATACCTGTTGTGTAAATTATAATTACATCCTATTTTACTTTTCCAGAGGGTTCGAAAATATTTTAAAATCCAAAGTCACATTTGAAAAGGTTTACGTTAGAATCAATAAGTTGATTTTTTCCAATTTTTTAAATTAGGTGTGTTAAAATGAAATTTATATCATCAATTAATTGGAATATTGTAAAATAATACAATTTGTTGACCAGAATGAAGATTGGGACATATTATTCAGTTACAACAAGAGTGGTATTGGGGCTTTAAACCATTCGGTCACCCATCTTCCGATAAAATACGAACAACACAAATAAAATCATATTAAGTTAAGATTAGAGTGCCGATCATATGACACATACACATAGCAACCAAATGGTCATGTGCTAGACAAACCAAGGTCCTATGTACACATTGGCATGCACATAAAAGATCACTTGGCAGTACGCCTGTCTTCATCAGCCCAGCCGAAGGATATCAAACCTCATTTCATTTCTGGGATCAGCCTGGAGGTCGGGTGTTCGATCTCTGCATTGGACGAGAAAGTTCATCCAGATTTTCCAGTGTGGTTTTCTCCTTGTCATTGATGCAGGATGGAGGGCCTGACAAGGACAGCTGTCTAGTCACTCAGGTGGGACAAAAAACTGAGGTCCTGTGTACACATTGGCATGCACGTAAAAGATCCCTTGGAAGTTGGAATGCGATATAAGAGTAGGCCATAGTGCCACTGCCTGGACAAAATTATCCTCATAATACAGTGTATGGCGTATGCCTGTCTTCATTAGATCAGTTTAGGCAGAACAGTAGGACGTTAAACTCCATTTCATTTCTCCGATTTCTACCTGCTCACATGTATATCTTTTAAACAGACCTGGTGAATATCAACAGGGGGTTATAAACACCATCTTTTATCCTATTTCCAGATTCATCAAGCAACCAGTAAACACAGTATTAAAACAGACTACACATATAACAACAATCTGTATTAAAGGCAGTCTACAGAAATCCTCAAGACCAAAATACACTATCATGTTAGTCTACTAGAACTCCTCAAGACGAAATATAGTATACCCAAACATCTAAACATGGCTTGAATTTATTTAAAGCAACCCATAGTATAATGACTATAGACACAATATAATTTACTATACTTAACTAAACGATACTAAACATTTTAACTAAATAATCAATATATAGGTAGATCTATTAGAACTGGTACTAATGATACATGTCCATATACAGTCAGTGCTTTTCTTCAAAGGTGTAATTTAAATACAAGTAAGTTGCACGTATGCTGCTCATTGTGTGTGTGTGTAAGAGAGAGAGAGGGAGAGGGAGGCAGAGAGAGGCAGAGAGAGGGAGGCAGAGAGAGAGAGAGACAGGGGGTATTTAAAGTTTATTCCACACAAACTTAAGTCAATTTGGGCCCAGGGATCATTTTATACAAGGTGTATCACTGCATTGTATGCCAAGTACATGTACATGTATATGTATTCTACCATTAATACTCATTGTCTGGTATAAATCCTGCCATTTATACTCATCGTATGGCATGTATTCCACCTTTGATACTCATCGTATGGCATGTATTCTACCATTGATACTCTTGTATGGCATGTATTCTACCTTTGATACTCATTGTATGGCATGTATTCTACCATTTATACTCATCGTATGGCATGTATTCTACCATTTATACTCATCGTATGGCATGTATTCTACCATTAATACTCATTGTATGGCATGTATTCTACCTTTGAAGGGCAATATTGGTGTCAGTCATTATCACATAAGTGTATGTGATGGAACTGCTTAAACACTTTCCAAATATATTTTAATACAGAGATCATTGCTACGATAGATGAGTAATAAAGGTTTCATGAATTGGAAGTGACGAATGCCAAAGGAAAACACCAGTTATCCCTCTATATAACTGACTGAAGTGACGATTGATAACAGATACATGGGCGAATTTCTGCACACTGATAATTCCTTCGAAAACCAAAAGTTGTTGTGTTTTGACTTTCTTAGAAAATATGAAATTCTTGCTTTAATACCCTTTGTATGACACAAGCATTATAGTATGACAATATCATCATTAATACTCATGTATCCTTGCATTGTATATGGGGTACGGTATGCATAATACTCATGGCCCAATTAATTGTAGCCTGCCTGTCTGTATATCAGTTGCTACTTAAACAGATCGAAATTAACAGTAGGCCTACTTATTTCTTTACGAGATGTAGAACCTGCACTTTTCACAATGTTTAGCACAATTTGTCATTTACTCATCTCAGTTTATTGCCTGTCCTGTTTTCACACAAACTATACATGTAAATGTCCGTCAACTGGCTTAGTGTCTATTGTTTAACAGAGCTAACTGTAGACATGAGACAGCCTAAGTTTAGTATGGAGGTACAAGTGCAACTTTTTAGACGAATGTTGAATGAATAGACTTATCAGAGGCAGATTCAAGGGGGGGGGCGCAACAGGTGTGCACCCCCCGCCTAATTTTCGACAGTGCCCTTTTTGCTACTGAAAGTGCCTTTCAACTAGCTTTTTTGCTCGATTTTGAGGCTCTTTTTCTACGATTTCCGAACATTCAGACGAAAGTATCAGCCAAATAGCTCTTGGATTGGCTACAGATGCAAGGAAATGACGGATAATTTTCTTTGGGCCCCCACCCCCGTCTCCGCGGCGTACCCTGTCTCCGCAGTCAGTACCCTCATTTTGCGCCCCTCCCCCCGCTTATGATGTATTTTTGACTAAAATCATTGATTTAGGAATTCAAATGGTGATCAACCAGCTTCGTTTTTGTTCGCAAGTAGACAGGCAGCCGCTAAGTTTAGTATTGAAGTACAAGTGCAACAGGGTAGAGGAATGAGTAGACATATGATGTACATCAACATAGTTGTCATATCAGGTTTTCTATGGAGTTGATACATCTAAACACAGCTAATGATTCACAGACTAGCTCTACTTCATGTGGGTTTTTCTATTTCAAATTCAATTACAGACCTGCATGTCAACTTATTATACATGTATTTCAAATCCCATTACATATCCCCGGGTCATCGTTTTTAAATCTAAACTGAAATAAAACTAGAAACGTTCCCAAAGCACAGGTTAAAAGGTTACGTTATTAAACCCAGAAGATCGACTAAAATGTCCAGGGTTCGAATCCCAGCATGGGTCGAGTAGAACATTCAGTTTTAAAAAATAAACATTTGAAATTCTAAAACTGAAATGGAATGGGGTTTAGCGTCCTACTCTTCTGCATCGACTGGGCTAATGAAGACAGGCAAAGCAAAAGTAAAGGGTTCTTTTACGTACACAGGACCTTGGTTTTACATTCCATCCAAATGACTATACATTGTCCCTCCATCTTACATCCCTGACATTAGGAACCACATAAGGGCTGCCAGATTCTGTGAATTGTACATTTTTCATGCAATGTATTTCCGTTTTTCGGGCGCAAACATAAGAGAAAGGTTTGGAACATTAAGTTGTTTTTTGCTTAGCTTTTTGTAAATTTATGTTGCTCTTTAATTGTGTTATTAATTCAAAATAACCAACCATCAAAGTCTTGTGGAAAATTCATTGTAGGTAATGATGTATTCATTTTGAAAATTTCAGTGACAAAGAAAATTTTAAGGCAAATAGCCTGATACCCACGACTGAGATTGGCTCCCTATGCTTAAAGAGTACTATGTATATGTTCTCAAGTATGTCTAGTTATTAGAATGGGGCAAAAACCCTAGATCACAAGTGTAGAGTTAATATTTCTACCAAAAAGCAATACATAGGCCTATGGGGGGTTGGGATGGCCTAGTGGTCTTGAGTGCCGCGCTTCGACCTCTAGCTGGCCGGTCACCTCTGGCTTGCGGCTGTGGTTTCGAGCCCTGGTGTGAGCGTATGTGGCATGGAGATAGGGGCTCCTTCTCAACCTCGTGGGTTTCCTCCGGGCACTCCGGTTTCCTCCCACAGCAAAGACCCCTACGCGTGCGATAAGATAATGAAAATGGAAAAAAATAAGACTTGTCTGCGATATCACCTTCGGTGGAAGCGGACGTTAATCAACAACATAGGCCTATCATTTATATACAAAGACAATAAAACTGTTTGGTGTTAGTTTTTCAGGTAATGAGCAAGAGTTTAATAATCACCAGTGGTGAAATTACGTCATTACCATAATTAATCATATCAGTTTCTTTGGTGAGTAGGCTATGGTAATATCTACAAAAACCAGGCAAGATGACATATATACCCCACAAAATGTTCTGTGTGGAACATTGTGCCCTGACAGTGGTGCTACGGTCTAGTGATATAGTTCCCCCATCCAAAGAACTTTACTTCTTCTCATTGATCCCTAGAGGTCAAGACTAGTGAAACAGTTTCATAGTTACTGAGCCACAGCAGCTTCTGACAAATTAAATGTCTGTTTCTGCTTCCCAGGTAAAATACAAGCAAAGCCTTTCAATAGAAGCCATTCATTAATATGTATTGTTTATACACTGTATGCTTACTCTTTTCAAACACCTGGTAACACTTGTAAAGTTCATGCACTGTTGCTCAGGATTTTGTTTTTGACTTTTGACATATGTAGGGTTAAGGCAAACTCTATTTAACTGTATCTCAAATACTACAATGGTTTTATTTGAATTGTGATTCACAGAAAATACAGGGGTTTATGGCACGATGAGGTCGTAGGTTCGATCCTGTTGCTTTCTGGGAAGATTACTCTGGATATCATAACCCAGTTTTCCTCCATGACCAGGAACAGGGGACTTGACATGGAACACTGTCTAGTTTTTCGGATGGGACAAAAAATCTGAGGTCTCTAAGTGGATGTGTTGGCATGAACATAAAAGAACCCTCTGGCCACTTTTTCAATACCCTTTGTTTAGACAATTAGGACATTACATCCTTTTGTATTTGTCTTTTATGAGATTAATGACAGGTGGACTAGGGGCAAGAACCCATTCTTTAAACATAATACACTGAACCATTTGACATAAAACATATTCTTTAATACTCACGTGCTTTGCATGGATCCATATATATATCATTTGAAGTTCTATGCTGCACGAGCTGAGCAGTAGTAAATATTCCAGTATGTCCAGAAATATCAAAATCACAGAAAAAGCTGATGAATAGCAAGAATACGCGATTTATATGCGGCACCATATTGAACAGTTTAGTGTGAAAATGTTGGTTAAGTGTAGCTGACTTCCTCAATTTACGACGTCTGACGCTGAGTTACGGTACCAAGACTCTGTTATACTGTAGCTTTTATATGATATCAACAATCTTGTCAGTACGTAAGTAAGTACAATGTGTATTTACTGTTATATACAGACTATTCCACTGTTGTATATTGCATGTATAAACGAAGATATTATTATTACCCGTAAATTAGTTAATTATAATGCCAAGACTAGATTTAGTTGTATCACAATATTACTATACTTTTCTCGTATTTACGTTTCCAATAAAACGACGTTATTGTTTATCGTTCCTTAAAATATGAAGTTCAGTTTTAACGTTATCAAACAATACGTTACGTTCGTACGCTTCTGGGCACAAGGTTATTGTTTCTAAACACAAAGTTTCAGCGTTCATTGACGATGTGAATAACGCGTTTACGTTTTTACGAACCACTTCACGTGTTAGTTTCTTTCCGTACAACTAAAAGAAGCCGTATTCCAAGTAGTTCATGCGTATTTTCTAATACAAGTAAACTATAAGTTCACTTTTGTGATCGAAACGTTGTTATATCCCCAGTGTACGTATTACTTATAAAATCGACGTCTCTTAAAACCGACGTTTCCCTTCGACTAATATTGAACTTCTGTCGAACTCCGCTCAACACATATTAAAGTTTGCATCAAAAGCCGAGTGTTTATATAGTAAATTATACACACGACAGTCTTTTCACTTGATTAACATGAATGATTTTATACACCCACATCTAGCTGTGTTTTTTTTATGAATGAGTAAAAGCCACACATATATCTCCGATTACAAAATTACAAAGTAGTAGACCTATATTATACAAGGACGGATATAGTTGAAATCTTTCGATCACGCAAAATCTACCCACGTTCACTGGTCCAAGTCATCATATATAATAGTTCCGTTTCGACAAATATTCACTCTTACAACCAGGTTTGTTTGTTGTGCAGCCTTTCCAGGCCGTTTATAAAAGCTAGCAGACGACTTTTCATAGAACGCTGTCTCGGTCAGCTGAAACTCATCAGACTCTGTCAATAATAATTACCAACAACCAATCAAAACATCTGGAGGCGTGGCTTATTAGATTCAAAGCGTATCTAATCATTTTATTAGACGCTCGAATAATATTAATAGACTCGCCTCCCCAGACGTTATTGTAATTACGTTACGGTTCAGTTAGTTGAAAGGTAATACGATTGTTGTTACTGTAACTGGTCTGGATAATGTATCTACCAATGATCGCTGTTGATCAATCAATGAAATTAATTTCGACTTCTTCTCTTGTGATTAGTAATTGCACGTGAAATCATTTCACCAGAAATAAATGTTAAAAATCATTAACGAAGTTGAGTTCGTGGTCATTTGCTGTGCTAGTTTGTACTTTAAATTAGTTGCTAATTTTGTCTCTAACTCAATATCATCTGGATTTTGACGTACGGTAATATCTCAAGTATTTTTTCCTTATCAATTCAAATCGATGTCTAAATTTCAAGCTACCGGTACCAATAACGACGATATACGTGTCCGAGGCATTTTATGCTTAATCTTTTTAAAAAGCGAGAGAAAAATGGGTTTAACGTCCATTCGACTCAAACTAGGTCATTTCGGGACTAACATGTGGTTTAATTTTATTTCAATAATTCGCTTGCGCGTAGGGGTCTTTAGCAGCGGAAGGAACTCAGAGGATCCGGAGAAAACCTTCGAGGTTGGATAGGCACGCCTTGTTACGTACAAACAAGGAATTGAAACCACACCACTTGACTCGATGACAGACCTTCTGGTCCAACGCACATGCGTTAACCATCCCCCTTTCTTTCTGAGGATACATCTTATAATTTCTTATTGAGGAGTCGATAACGGACACAGGGTGTTGCGTAAAGATGCAGACCTCATATTCAGCGAACCACTCCTATGTTAAGTAACTGTGGCTGACGATCAGGGGCGGATTGGGGCCGGGAACCGACCCGGGCTCCCGTATCGCAGCGACCCCTTTTACTAACTGAGGAGCCCAGACGGGGGTGGAGGAATGTTTGAAAAATTTTGACCATTTGTTAACCAGGAATATTGTATAAGTAGGAATATTTTCATTGCAAAATGTCCCATTTTTATTGCCGATAGCACTAGTTGATTCCTCCTGTGATGGAAGACCACGAGACACATTGGTACAGAGTGACGATTCCGAATTCTGGCCCACACCAAGCGCACCCGACCCAGAAAGCCTATTATACCAGCACATTCCAGCCCGTTAAAGCCACCGGCCACATACAACATGATCATCATCGCTCCATGGCCGGTCCAATAACCCCCTCCCCCATATAATGTTCAGCTACTACACACCAACCCTAGATCATTAAGATAACAGAGAGAGAGAGAGAGATGGGGTTTAACGTCCACTCGACACAAACTTGGCCATTTCGGGACTAACATATGGTTTCAATTTTATTTCAATAATTCGCTTGCGCGTAGGGGTCTTTAGCAGTGGGAGGAAACCGGAGTGCCCGGAGGAAACCCATGAGGTTGAGAAGGCGCCCCTATCTCCATGCCACATACGCTCACACCATGGATCGAAATCACAGCCGCAAGCCAGAGGTGACCGGTCAGCTAGAGGTCGAAGCGCGGCACTCTAGACCACTACTAGGCCATCCAAAACCCCCCTTGAAGATAACAAGCAATCGGTTTTAGGAGGAGCATTATCCCACATCTTCTGTGTTTCGTTTTTGATCTGACCCAATCGAATGACTAGACATTTCCCTGTCAGGCCCTCGCCATGCTACACTGACAAAGGGAAGAGGGGAATGGGGTTTGGCTTTCACTCCAAAGGCATTTCAGGACTATCATAATATATGATTCATTTGTATTTCAATAATTCACTTGAGCATATAGATGTCATTAGCATGTGGAAGAAACCGGGGAATCAAGGGGCCAAGGGAGAACCCATGAAGTTGGACAGGAGACCCTACCCATATCACGGAATCGAAAAAAAAACCCAACAAACAAAACGCCATTTGACTCAATGCCAGACTTTTTCACCCAACACGTATGCGTTGAATTATCCCCCACCCAGGCCCATGAATATCAAATTAAAATTGAAATGGGTAATTATGCATGAACATTTTTATTGTTCCGTTGAAGCTTCTAAGTATTGTGTGCAAAAATTTCGCGTTATCGGATTATGCTAGTGAATCATCTAGATATGACTATCGTTGGAAAGGAGGAATGGTTGGGTCGGGGAATGGGGAGGTCTCGCCCCAGTACTTTTTTCCACACTAAGAAAGAGAACCAATGTGATGTTTAACGTCCTACTTTTCTTGATGCAGGTGATGGTTGGGGTCGGATGGTGGAATAGTTAGCGCGTCCGCACTAATCATAAGGTATACCATTGAGTCAACTGACGTGGTTTCAATTTCCCGATTGTACGCGACAAGTAGTAGATTCGCCTGTCTGTCCAACCTCTTGGGTTTTCTCTAGGTCCTCCGGTTCCCACTACTGCTAAAACCCCCTTCGCGCAAGCGAATTATTGAAAGAGAATTGAACCAAGTGTTAGAGAGAGAGAGAGAGCGAGATGGGGTTTAACGTCCACTCAACACAAACTAGGTCATTTCGGGACTAACATATGGTTTTTAATTTTATTTCAATAATTCGCTTGCGCGTAGAGGTCTTTAGAAGTGGGAGGAAACCGGAGTGCCCGGAGGAAACCCACGAGGTTGAGAAGGCGCCCCTATCTCCATGCCACATACGCTCACACCGGGGCTCGAAACCACAGCCGCAAGCCAGAGGTGACCGGCCAGCTAGAGGTCAAAGCGCGGCACTCTAGACCACTAGGCCATCCCAACCCCCACCAAGTGTTAGTCTCGAAATGGTCTAGTTTGTGTCGAGTGGACGTTAAACCCCGTTTCTCTCTATCTCTCCTCCTACAGGTCTGCCCCAACTGGAACCAGTCAGGATAATCCAGAGAAAGTTTATTAGCGGTTTATGAGACCATATCTCTGCATAAACCACGAATCTTCATCCAATTTTAATGAATTCACCGAGTATGTAATTAATCAATTTATTATGCGAAGGTCGTGCAGGTTACAAGCTAATTTGTGTCCGAGGTGAATGTCCTCACTGCACGTTAACTCCAATCTTTAATTAGCGTTTAAGACTTAAAGTGGCATTAACACTTCCCACGATCTTGATTGGCTACCAAATTAAATTTCCGTTGCACGCGATTAGACTTCAAACTGACGTTCGAATGTATGCACCAAATTTTAGACAAATCTGTCAAGCCAACAATAACAAATTTCAATTTGCTAAATGATATTTAGACCTAACCGTACCTGCCCCTCCTCTTCCGAAAAGTTTTGGTTAGACAAGTTTCTCGCTTCTCGGGATGGTTTTCCTTTGTTACATGACGTGGTTATTCCAGGGGTGGATCGGGGCCTCTGCTCAGCAACATAAAAAAATAATGCCTTGCATCAATGAAATTACATCACAAAGTGATCCTACATCAGTATAAAAATGATTTCTCTGTTTAAAAAGCTCAATTTGTATGTATGCCTATGTAATTTAGAGACGATGATGGCAGATTTCCGTAACAGAAACCTGGCAAACCCCCTCCTGCAAAAATTCCTGGATCCGCCCCTGTATTGACAGAAGAAAAAGCATCAAATCGTTCGGGTGTCGTGTACATGTTAGCGTGTACCTAAAATAAAGTACCCCAGCAGTTAAAATTCCACCATGATGGGCGGATACGCAACTGTCTGGGAACAAGTTCCCTCGTGGAACATTGCAAGACGTCGTCATTAGCCCAAATGCATACTAAACTTACGGCCTCTGACTAGAAATAGCCTCGCTTGAGAACAAACACTAACCTAGTTGACCGACATTTTAATTTTCTAAATCAACGATTTTAGTCGAAAACACTATACGTATATTTCAAGAATTTTGAGAATCTGTGCTGCTTTCATTTAAAGGGACAATAACACTCTTGCTAGCTTGGCAGCTCCAGAAAATAAATAATAACCTTATTCTTAGTACTAGATGTTTAAGTGTCCTACCTGTTGTGTAAATTATCCATTACGACCTATTTTACTTGTCCAGAGGGTTCGAAAATATTTTAAATCAAAGTCACATTTAAAAAGGTTTACGATAGACTTTTCAAATGTTGAATTTTTCCAATTGTTTAAATTAGGTGTATTAAGATGAAATTTATATCATCATTTAATTGGAATATTGTAAAATAATACAATTTGTTGACCAGAATGAAGATTGGGACATATTATCAGTTACAACAAGAGTGTTATTGGGGCTTTAATAATTATAAAATTGAAAAGACTTAATTAGCCTTTTTGTGTTAAACACATGTAAACTGGGATAGGACCGCATTACAAAACAGTACAGTATACTAATTACTGGATATGGTGATCATTTAGAACAGAGATCTATTCACGAAAATAGATTGTTCTTTGTGTGCTGAATGGCTCGATTGGTGCCGAAAATAGGACGTATATATAAGCCCCATTTTCAGTTCATTTTGTTTTCACCTTAGTAAAACGATGCACAAACTTGACATTTGTGAGTGGTTAAAGACATTTGTTAGGGTTCAACACCCTATTATAAGCCAAGTAGCCAGCCACAATGGCTGCCCCGAAAGGTAATATTTGCCCGTCGATCCGCCGACTTTGGCTACGATTGTTCTACACCACATTCAGACGATTCTGATAGAATGGTAGATTGGAGTAATCAGTTGGGCCAATATTGACCAAGTCGTTAAAATGAAAGGGAAATCTCGAGGATTAACTATCAGATCTTGACAAGATGAACTTAGACATGCTCTTCAAGATGTGGACATTTCGTTTAGTTCGGCCATGATATTAGATGAAAGTCCCGCTGTCTGCATGTGCCTTCTTATTTATTTATTTAACGGTCACTACATGCTAAAATGCCAAAAACGGGAATAGGCCTATACAACACGCTATGAGATAAAGCGGCGATACGACCTTCTCTTATTTTCAGTTCCAACTGTCAAGGGTTCTTTTACGTGTTCGTCAATGGGGAGCAGGACGTTTCATCCCACGACCGTTTCACCCGAGCTGTTTCATCCCTAATTTACCTGAGTGGTTTCATGCCCACGAAACAGCTCGGGGTGAACTGACCCGTACCCCGCCAATCACGGGACTCAGATTTTATCGTGCCACCCGAACGACTAGAAGCTGTTCATTGGCCGGTCCTCCATCCTGCAACTCTGACAAGAGGGAAACATGCTGGCAAATTACAAGGATACACCGATACACAACCCGGGATCCAACCTGCTAATCTCATGATTGGTGAGTCACTAATTTACAAAATGAAATAAAACGGGGTTTAACGTCTTACTATTCTGACCCGACTGGGCTAATCAATACTGACATACATCATACAGTATTCTTCGAAGGACATTTTGCCCCAGCAGCGGCACTATGTATAATTTTATATATAATTTCAACCGCAAAGGGATCTTTTCCGTGCATGTCAATGTATACACGAGACCCCGGTTTTTTGTCCCATCCGAACGACTAGACAGTTGTCCTTGTCAGGCCCCCCACCCTGCACCACTGACAAGAGACCGTACACCACGTCGGAAACACCCCGTTTTCGGACTTATATCTAACTTAAGCGAGAGATGTGGCGACTGCAGTTGTGTAAGACATAGGCCCGCTAGCCTCGAGGTATATTTTACCCTTCCGGTGATGGCCGAGAAAGTTTCTTCGAATTTTGTGGCGTTGTTTATCCTTGTCAGTGGACCGAACGGGAGGGTCTGACAATGATAGCTGTCTTGTCATTCGTGCAGGTTCGAAAAACCCTTGACAGTTAGAATTAAATATATATAAGTTTGTGCCGCTGCCTGGGCAAAATTTACCTCAAAGCACGTTGCATGGTGTATGTCTGTTTTGATTCGTCTAGTCGGTACAGAATAGGACGTTATCAGGGGCGCACAAACATATTTTCGCGGGGTTTGGGGGGGGGTGTCATAAAAAAATCGACTCATGCAGCATTAGAAAATTAATTATTACCCCCAATTAGGCTAAAAAGAAGTAGTTTAAAATTATAAGTATAAAATTACGTAATTATTAAACGATATTGATTTGTCGGTTTCATTTTAGTTTGATGGCATGTGTAACAGACTCCGGCAAATCAGCCCACTTTCCCGGAAAAAGAAAGAACACCCACCCGGCAAATTATTGGCCAATTTCCCTATCTGAACTAAGCTGAAAGTGAGGGATGGGCCACCCCACCTCATTTCATGTCTTCTGTGCGCCGCTGGGGGTTAAACCCATTTCATTTCATAGAGCAAAATTATGCCCGTTCGCAATAGCCAGTGCAAAAGCGTAAAACATTCAACCCGATTTCATTGCAGTTCGTGCATACTTACAAATGGAGCAGAAAGCTGCGTGTGTCTAATTGGCATTCATTTTTTTTAAAAATATATATGAAAAACATATCCAAGTTGGTTGTCATTCATTAATTTAACATGAAGCATAATAAATAAACGTGGAATTAAGCTTTAAAAAATACTGCAGCAAACCAGATCTCAATAAAGTTAAAATATTGTATCGCATTACGCTAACTGTGTGTACAGTTTGTGTTACTGACGTCCCCATCAAGACCAAAAACAGACACCAGTGTATAAACTTAAAACTGTTTACATCAAACAACAGGCATTTCTGTTTTCTATTAAATTGACATTTATGACTTTGTTCTCTGTAGATTTTATTCCGTAAACAAAATTTGTTCGAGTTAAAAGCTTGGGATGAATCATAATGAAAAATGTGTTTTTACAACTTGTTCTTAAATCGGTTCTAGTATTTTGCTATGTCATGTTGACGTTTGATGGGCACGAGGACCGGACGTGACGAAACACGCAGATATATCCAAGACAGGCGATGCCTGTTTCGTTTTTTCTTTTCTTTTTTAAAACTACTTTTCTTTTTTAAAACAAAAACTACTTTTCTTTTTTAAAACTACTTTTCTTTTTTTTTTTGTATTTGATTCCGGATATTTCAAAGATAACATTCTGTAATGTTGGTTTGTTTTGCCATGGGATATTTTCAGCGGAAGTTGAAACCGACTCACCGAGATTTAAAAATCAGATTCAGACAATTTCAATGTTTCCTCTATTGCGATGGACATGACGTCAATTAACATCTGGACATTTTTGGCAGCATGATAAAAGATAAACATTACACGAATGGGACTGAGTTGAATTTAAAGGAGCTAAATCGCTAATATTTGGGAACTAGAAATTGACACAAATGGGCGCAACGCATATAATAATGTAATATGAATATATACATTCAATCGTTTCTGTTTTACTGTAAATTCTAATCGGTTATATTCGGTGAAATAACCCAGAAGTCTCAACCGATAGTATTTATTGTGCATGCTCTCTGCAGATAAGAATATGTGACCTTCGTTTGACATTACGTGTGGAATATGGTAAGCCGCATTCTTCAAGTCCCTTGTTACAAATGACACTGAAACGCATTACATGTATCAATGGTAAAATGTTAATTTGATACCAGAAGCCCATCTTTTCCCGATAAGATCAATGCAGGGGCGTGGTGAGGGCAATTATTGAGAAGAAATTATGAGTAACAAAAAAGATTTTGGCACAAAAACCCTTTTACTGACCGCGGAGCTGTGGCCGGCGAAGCCGGCCACCGCGAGCGCCGAAGGCGCGAGCCCGCGGCGGGGGGTCCGGGGGGCCCTCCCCCGGGAAAATTTCGAAAATTAGAAGCCCAGAAACGCAATCTCCAGCAATCCGAGACAAGAAATACGGTAATAAAATATGATTAAATTTTCCAACTTGACTCTTTCAAAATTTTTTTAATTGGGTCAGATGAAACAATTTTTCCACTTACAAATGTTTTTCATTTTTTGAGTAATTTGATTGTGATTTTGGCGCAAAAACTTTTTGGCGCATGAGTATGGCTACTCATGAACTCATTCTCACCACGCCCCTGGATCAATGTTGATTTAATGTCGAAGACTTTGGGTGATTTTAAAGCGGGAATTTCATATTTTCCAAGAAAGTCAAAACATATTTATTTCTATGTCTTTTGCTCAATAGGTTGTCAACTCAATATTATACAATCATAGGCATTATTTTCCACACTGAAACATCTTTCACATCGGAAATAATAACACAATTACCCCCCATGTTTTCCCATCCCCCCCCATGCAAAAGCTATTTTCAAACGTTTGAATTTAATGTTGAAAGTGATATTTTTGCCAATTTCTCAACTGGCAATAGTGAATTGTTGGGTTATTCTTTAACAAGGTAGGACTGTTTATGGATACCATCTATTTTTTAGGGCATTATCTTAATATATTATAAAAATATAACTTAAAAATATGAAATTGGCACTTTAAGTTAAGAAACATAATATAGCTGTGTCCCCTTTAATTGTTTTTGTGTAAAATTGTGTGTGGTGCAGTCACTCCTGCACTTACTATTAATGTCTCGTCAACACCACACTTCAATGAGACTGAGACTAACATATAATATATAGTTACCCGCGTAGTGCTTGGAATTTTGTCAGGGCAATGGTGTTTTCGACCACCACTAAAAAAGAATTTGAAATGATTACGAGCGCAATGCTGCGTTTGGAAATTGTGCGAGGGCAGTGGCGTTTTTCTGCCAAGTAAAAATATTATTTTTAAATCTAATATCTGAAATAAAATG
This sequence comes from Patella caerulea, assembly GCA_036850965.1. Taxonomy (NCBI): domain Eukaryota; kingdom Metazoa; phylum Mollusca; class Gastropoda; family Patellidae; genus Patella; species Patella caerulea. The sequence continues at coordinate 28,951,867 of JAZGQO010000015.1, read as the reverse complement.
GGGTTTAACACTCGATATTTCAACTTGGACCGGGTCAATGAAGATGGATATCGCCATACAGTGTACTCCACGTGAAAATTTGACCGGACAGCGGGGCTAAGGCCTAAGATTACGTCACCCTGAACCACTGGACGGGAATGAACGCCGGCAAATCCGAGGCTTTCAGATTAGCGATCCAGGATTTTACTTAACTAGCACCCCCCCCCCCTTTAAAACCTACTAAACAGTTTTATCAATATCCCCGGCTGCCTCTGGGAACGAGATTGCAGTTTTATACCGCATATTGCCTTCTTTTCACGAATCATGTCACTCAGATGGGACAAAAAAAACCCCAAAAAACCCCAAAAAACGCCTGGCTTCATTAGCAAAGGTTGATGCAGAGAAGTCAAAAGTTAAACAAAATTTAATTTAATTTCTAGGTGTATTCGTTCTTGACCGAATAGTTAGCGCGTCCGCGTGGTATAATAACGCTTACCAATGAGTCAACTAGCAAGGTTTCAATTCCTCGGTTGTACGTCTAACCTCGTGGGTTTTCTCTGGGTCCTCCGGTGTCCCCCGTCGCTAAAACACCCTAAGCTCTAGCACATTATTTAAATAAGATAGAACCATACATAATGTTAGTCCTCAAATGACCTGGTTTGTGTTGAGCGGGCGTTACCCTCCCCCTCTCTCTCTCTTTCGCTTTCCAAAACACCTTTTTGTAATTGAAACCCCCTTCATCTGGGTTGGGCCGCCTGAAAATATTTACTTACCATTTAGATGTATCAACAAATATTTCCATTATCCTATCAATTTCATTATCTCAAATGTGTGAATGAATTTCAAATATTGTTCATAATACGCAAATATTGGTGACGTCACACATTCTTTAAACAGGTGTTTGTTTTCCGGGATCATCTTAAGAAATGTGACAGCAAAGCGTTCATGACGTCACTGTATTGGGGGTATTATCTGTAATGCGTGTATAACTATGGCGTCGAGTCAAACAGATTAATGTTAATGGCGTTGTTTTCGTTTAATTGGGTGTGGAACACGAAACAGACATAACGATCTAATCAAATTACTCACGATACTCTATCTAAATAGTTTGAACTTTGAAATTTGTGACGGGTTCTAATTAACGACGAGCCATGAACACCAAACAAACCTTTTCAACCTTGCTTATGAAAAATATTGCTTTTCTTTACCAAAAGTATGCGAAATTAGTTACATGGAGGGTTTCTTATTTATAGCAGAAAGAAAACTGAATTTAAACTTCCATCTACATGTTGCTGGATGTGGGTATTGACTTCTTGGGTTATAATATTGTTTCCACACCCGAAATCAAATGGGATGTTGACGTACGCTTCCGACTGTTCTTCACCGACATGACTAATGAAAACGGAGAGAGAGAGAGATAGAGAGAAATGAGATTTTACGTCAAGTCGACACAAGCTAGGTCATTTCGGGACTAACACATGGTTTAATTTTATTTCAATAATTCGCATGGAGTACCCGGAGAAAACCCACGAGGCTGGACAGGCGACCCTACTCCTTGCCTCGTACAACCGGGGATTTGAAACCACGCCAGTTGACTCAATGGCAGGCCGTATGATACGGCGCGCGCACGCTTACCATTCGCCCCCCCCCCTCAATAAAAACGGGCAAACGCTATACGCTTTGCCATGAGGTAAAATTTGCCCGAACAGCGGCGCTACGGCCTACTCGTATATTGATTGCCAATGGTTCTTTTGCGTACACTTTGCCAAAAGGGAAATATAGCCTGATCAGTGGTGCTACGACCTACTCGAATATCGATTCCAACCTCCAATGATTTTTTGCGTACACTTTGTTACGAGGGAATTTTTGACCGAACAGCGGTGCCACGACCTATTCGTACATCGATTCCATCTGCTAAGGGATTTTTTGCGTACACTTGGCCACGAGGGAAATTTAGCCGTGAAAGGGACATGCACAACGACTCACTTGTTATGCTTCATGTGTTCTTTTAGGTGTACGCCAATGTGAATATATGGCATCGACTTTTGGCCCCTTCCAAACGACTATACTCTGCTCCTGGCCCTACATTGTAACTTGGTAATGTTATTGCCACGTGTAGTTATATAGAGCGGAAATACCAGTAAGTCTTCTCAAAGATGTCGCTAACAATTGTACTATTGTGTGTTTAGTCTGTTGGTTTGAAGTAAACATAACGGCAATAGAACGGGGGGGGGGGTCGAGAGAGAAAGTGACGGTACAAGGAAGGGGGCGGGTGCGAAGGGAGACAGTAATGACACCAGGAAGGGGTCGAGGGGAGGCAGTGACGGGTTTCCGGAATGGGAGGGGACCGAACGCCATGACGGGAATCGAGGTGTGAAAGTGACGGCACCAGAAAGAAGGGGGGGGGGGTCATGACGAGAGTCGCGGGGAGACAATGATGGCACAAGGAAGGGACCGAGAGGGGAAAAAGCGACGGCACCAGAAAGGGGGGGGGGCACCATGATGACTAGACAGCTGTCTTCGTCAGGCCCTCCGTCCTGCATCACTGACAAGGATAAACCACGCCGGAAAATCTGGATGAACTTTCTCCGCAAATGCAGAGATTGAAACCCGATCTCCAGACAAGCGAGCCAGCGTCTTACCCACTTAGCCACCGTGATCCCCCTAATGGTTATCGAAGAATTATTGTAACGAATGATACAAATTACCCTCGCCGTTCCGACTAGGGCGGCGATACATAGGAAATTATACATTTTACTCTTTCACGGGAGACAGTTAGTAAAATTGTTAATGGATTTCGACCACTTCCTTCAGAAGGAAATAACTTTAATATCAAACTATATAGTACAAGGTCGACCTTTCAACAACCCAACTATAGCTGTCTACTGACTTCCCAATTATAAAGAAAGGCGAATCGTCGAACAAGGAATGCTTCAACTGGGCTAATCAAACGGGCTTACGCCATACAGTGTACTATAAGAGACATTTTGCCCAGACAGTGGGGCTATATAGCCTACTCTTATTTCAAATTCCAACTGCCAATGGATCTTTTACGTGCACGTCAAGCTATACACGGGACCTGGTTTTTGTCCCATCCGAACGACTATACATTGTCTCTTGCCACGTCCTCAGCTCTACACCACTGCCAAGGAGGAAACGCGTTGGAAAATCCCGATGTACTTTCTCAGCAAATGCAGGGATTGAACACGGGACCAGCGTCGTACCCACTGAGCCACCACGGCCCCATCGAAGAGATATCATAATAATAATAATAATAATAATGTATGTTATGAATTAAAGTCAACCGCGGTGAATTCGAAACCGTATGCCAAAATTTTAGGATATCCTTGGTGTATACATTGCGTATATGAATAATCCATATGTTAGTCGCAAAATAAAAAAAAAGGAAGGGAGCGCCGAATGTTCGTTGTCTCTGTAATGGAGTCAAGTGACCTGGTTTCGATCACTCATTTGTACGTGACATCTATCGCCATATCCGGTAACTGCAGAGTCGCAGAACACAATTTCATGTCACGTATTTTGGTTAGATCTATTTGATAAAACCAACTTCAAATTTGGTCAAAGGTCGCGAATTATAAACGGGGTTAACGCTAATCCCAACCTTAACCCTGGACCTAGCCCTCTACCCTAACCCATGCAACCATCATGTCGCCTAATTCAGGGACGTATGCGGGATCTTAAAAGTGGGTGTGCAGTACAGTGGCGGGGCGTCATATCCTCCAAGTAAATGACTAAAAAAAAGTTGCGATCAGGACAAACGAACACATTGACGTTTCCCCCCCACCCCCAAGACCGACCGACTGATCAGTGCCTTAAAAGCATCACTATGTGATCATAATCTATAATGTATTAATCTATAATTGAAATATTGTCAAATTTTTTTTTGGGGGGGGGGGATGGGGGCGCCTTATTTTTCTGGGGGTGTGATGTACCCCCTGCACCCCCGCTAGATACGGCCCTGGCCTAACCTTATTTACATCTCAGCGACCTTGACGAAAATTGGTCTGGCCTTAACAAAATTGGTCTGGCCTTAACAAAATTAATAGATTTTGCCCACAGGGACTTGAAGGGATTAAATTAAAACTTCTTACTACTGCTTGACTATAACTATAGTAAGAAGTTTTATTTTAATCCCTTCAAATCCCTGTGATTTTGCCGTCTATATTATTAAATGTAGCCACGTTTATTCCCGTCTTCATTTCCATGTACAGACGTATATTAGTCGGACAACCTTAACGCAAGCGTACGCTGGGCAGTTACACGGACCCCAGCTTTGCTGTACAGCATGTGGGGTTTTTTTTAATGACAGAGAAATTGGGTTTAACGGCCACTCGACAAAACTAGGCAGAGGTGGATTCAAGGGAGGGCACAAGGGGCGCCCCCACCCTAATTACCGACAGTGCCCTTTTTTATTGCTTAAAGTAAAGTGCCCCTAATATGTCCATTCCGAACGTTTATTTAGACTAAAATATCAGCCAAATAGCTCTTGGAATGGCTACAGATGCAAGGAATTGTAACATGCTTCAGGGTAAACACTGCGTTTTGATTGGTCAATTAGACACTGTCTATTGGACAATAACACCCTTCTGATTTAGTAATGTCTTTTAAAATCCTAAAAAAGCATGTTACAATGTCGATAAACACCTCCTGTTTCGCATTTAGAGGGGTCCTAATGATCTCAGGACATGTCTATTGGACAATGACACCCCTCTAAATACGAAACAGGAAGTGTTTATCTCCTAAATGACGGATAATAATCTTTGAGTATGCCCCCCCCCCCTCAGCAGCATGCCCCGTCTCCGCGGTCAGTGCCCTCATTTTGCCCTCTCCCCATTTTCAAAATTCCTAGATCCGCCCCTGTTAGGCAATTTTGGGACTTACATGGTTCAATTTTAGTTGAATAATTCGCTTGTGCGTAGGAATCCGGAGAAGACCCAAATGACAGACCTTGTGTTTTAACAAACACGTTTCATTGGCTGATCCCTCACGTCATCGATAACGTGGGTGACATAACTCTTCCAGATCCTAGTGTGGCAAAGACAAATTAAAACAAAATTTTGAACTATAAAAACGAAACGAAATATGACCTGTGTTTTAATCATTGGTGCAGGACGGCGGACCTGACACTGGAGACTGTCTGGTCTTGGAACACACATTGGTGTGTAAGCAAAAGATCCCTTGACAGTTGACATAATTCGATATCAGAGTAGACCGTAGTGCCCCCATCCGGACAAAATTGCCCTCATAGCACACTGTATGCCGTATACCGGCCTTCATTAGCCCAGTTCGGAGCAGAACAGTTGGACTTTAAACTCCATATCATTTCATTTATGATAATCTGTTTAAGACGGCTTTGTATATAACCTCACAGATATCTGGTTTTCCTATTCCACTGACAAACTATTTATTACACCAATGTTTGTTTATTTTTATTTGTACAACCCTTAACGCCTTGCGTCAATGACTTGCTGTCTTACAACATAACAGGCGATAATTGTGATAATTTCATGCTGATTTACGACAGTTCCGTTCATTCCAGACTTGTTTATTGTCGATCACTTCACTAAAATTACTCATATTTTATTTTCAATTGTCTGCCTTTTGATATTTTTTCTCACATACATTATGATGATGACGAAAACATGAAGGCTGTCCAAGTTGCTGATGACGCGTAACCAACAATTATGATGACGAAAACAACAAAAAAGCTGTCTAAACACTGCTTGTTTCTTTTAAGGTTTTTCCACTCTAGTTTTTCTGTTCCAGTCGCTGACGACGCGTAACCCACAAAAATCTAGATGAAAGAGATAACATTGTGTCTTATAGGTCAGTAATTTGAAAACTCGACATTTTTTTTTTACATTATAAATGAAATGGCAGGGACGGATCCAGAGGGGCGGGGTATAAACAAAAGTGTAAAACAACACTTTATGAAAAAAGTGTAATATAAGTATTTTCCAAATTATAGGCCTACAGGGGTATATCATACAGATTTAATTGTAAAATTGTAAAATGAAATCGTTCAGTTATTGATTTATTCATTCTGAAAATTCGGGTGACATCTTCAAACAGTTATAACAGGCGCGGATCCAGAGGGGGGGGTCCAGGGGGTCCGCCCCCCCCCACTGCTCAGGCTTGAAAATTTTTTATGCGATTTTATTGGCGATTTAGACCTGTAATTTTGGAATTTACCTTCCGGAAATACGCCAGAATGAACCAAATTGAACCTAATTCACCCCCCCCCCCGCAAAAAATCCTGGATCCGCGCCTGCATAACCACGTAATTACGCCCCGAATTGAACGATTTAAATGAAATTATCAATATGATCTATTTTGGGGCTATTATAGCACGAATGGATATCTTTTTTATCTTAATCTTACAGGGGTGGTGGGATGGTGGGATGGCCTAGTGGTCTGGAGTGCCGCGCTTCGACATCTCGCTGGCCGGTCACCTCTGGCTTGCGACTTTGGTTTCGATACCTGGTGTGAGCGTATGTGGCATGGAGATAGGGGCGCCTTCTCAACCTCGTGGGTTTCCTCCGGGCACTCCGGTTTCCTCCCACTGCTAAAGACCCCCTACGCGCAAGCGAATTATTGAAATAAAATTAAACCATATGTTAGTCCCGAAATGACCTAGTTTGTTTCGAGTGGACTTTAAACCCATTTCTCTCTCTCTCTCTCTCTCTCTCTCTCTCTCTCTCTAAATGTTACATAATGTATAATCTATAATAGATACCAAACTAACCTATGTTGACGTTAAGTACAGAAAGTTGACTGTGCATGGAATCCAAACTGCAGGTTTTGATCAGATAGAAAGGAAAGCACAAAGCATTCTACAAGAGCATCCGCTGAATTCCATAAGTGCATGTACTTCTTAATGAATGTTAAAATGGTGCCTTTTCGCGTTTTATTGTTCAGCACCGATAGTTTGAATGCAGCCGGGTATACGTCACACAGCGTGCCATGACGGGACCAGGATAACGCCCTACCAATAGCTTCGATTCTCCTAAAACGGCAATTTATAATGACGAATGAAAAAAAAAAAGATTAATGCTACTTGAGATTCTTTAGTCCCCGTGGACGTATATTTTTGTTCTGCTGTAAAAATAAGAATTACCCGAATATTCACAACGAAGTAATTCCATCTGTTTATAATGCGAGAAGGTGTTGATTTTAAATTTAAATACAAATGTCTTCTATTCAATTAATTCATTAAATATACGCTAATATCTGTAAATAATTCTACGCTGGTGAAATAATAATTAATATTTACAGTTTTTCGACCAAAATTAAATTTCAAAATAATTTAATCTCTTGAGTTCGTCTGAATTTTTGCATACTTTGTAATGTAAACATGCCCGACTAAACTGCGGAGTCAAATGAAGAAAAGAGAAATTTGAACGGCATTTTCGATCTGTTAGATTTATTAAAAGACACTTTGACTATCGCCACCGATCGGCAGCGTTTCTTTATCTTTTTTGCTTTTGACTACGAAGTTTAGTCGGACATGCTGACATTTACAAAGTACGCAACAATTAAGACGAATCCGTCCATTTATGTTATCGTGAAATCTAATTTTGGCCCAAAAACGGTAAAAAAAAAAATTATTTCATCAGCGTATAATTTTAACACATATAGGCCCTAAGCACGTAGTGGGTTGGGATGGCCTGGTGTGAGCGTATGTGGCCTTCTTAACCTCGTGGGTTTCCTCCGGGCACTCCGGTTTACTCCCACTGCTAAAGACCCCTACGCGCAAGCGAATTATTGAAATAAAATTAAACCATATGTTTGTCCCGAAATGACTTAGTTTGTGTCGAGTGGACGTTAAACCCCATTTCTCTCCCTTTCTCTATAATCACGTAAAACGAACGCGCATTGACATTTGATTCGGAGTAGTTTGAAGCGCAAACACCGCTATTCAAAGTTCACTGGATTGCTGTATAGGACATATTAAACCCCAGGCCATTTTTATCATTTCATTTTCTTAACGCACCCAGAACAGAAATTGGTACCTTAACCCACAACAACAAACATACGTTTGAGTGAACTAGTTGCTTTGCTTTACAGACGAGTCATGGGGTCGTGCCGTTCAAATTCTTTTTTCCAGTCAAAACTCGGTAATTCTACACAGCGCGTGGATCAGGTTTCCATTCCATGACGTCATAAGACTTTTAACGAGGCTAGCCACCTAGCGGTAATTGTTTGTTTATAAGTGTATTAGATCAACTTGTGTTGTATATGTGTGTTTATTTATTAGGTAATATTTTATCGGGAGTGTCAATAATTAGTTTGAATGTGTACTGAGTAAATTGCTAATCCACCTGTTCCACACGTAAACATTTCCATCCTAATATTTTGTTAAATCAGCGGGGCGAATATTGGGTACTTTAAAAATTAGGCACCTACTTTACACACGGAAATTAGGTAAAGATTAAAGAAATCTGTTTTAATTACCTGACTAAATAACAATATTTTTTTTTCTAATTGAGGCCAGTTTGAATTTGAGGTCGGTTGTAGGTGACATGGGGTAGAGTCGCCTGTCCAACCTCGTGGGTTTTCTCCGGGTCCTCTGGTTTCCTCCCATACACGCAAGCGAATTATTGAAATACAATTGAACCATATCTTGGTCTCGAAATGACTTAGTTTATGTAAAATTAAGATAAAGAGCTGACTATTCTTGCTATAAAATTTCGCAAATAGAAAATGAATTTGTTTTCCTGTAGTATTCTATAGCATTCTATAGATTCCCTCAAACTTCTATAGGAACCTATACTCTTTCTATAGGACTTTTTCATAAGGGTATTCTATGTCAATATATTGAAAGTTCATCAATTTACTTTATTCTAGGCCATGTTATAACTGTTTGAAGTTTTGGCATAAATCGTGGTGCAGGGCCTAACATGGATAGCTGTCTTGTCGTTCGGATGGTACGAAAACCCCAGGTCTCGTGTACATATTGGTGAAAGAACCACTGACATTTGGAATTCGATGTAAGAGTAGGCGGCCTTAGTGGCGCTGCCCGGACAATCTAGTGATCTAGAGTGCTGCGCTTCGACCTCTAGTTGGCCGATAACCCCTGGCTTGCGGCTGTGGTTTCGATCCCTGGTGTGAGCGTATGGGGCATAGAGATAGGGGCGCCTTCTCAACCTCGTGGGTTTCTTCCGGACATTCCGGTTTCCCTCACTGCTAAAGATCCCTACGCGCAAGCGAATTATTGAAATGTAATTAAACCATATGTTAGTCCCGAAATGACCTAGTTTGGTTCAATTTCATTTAAATAATTCGCTTAATCGTAGGAGTCTTCTAGGGCAGTGGAATGGAATCGCAGGACATGGCGAAACCCCACGAGGTTTGACAGGCGACCCCAACCCCTGTCACGTACAACCGGTAAATCACAACCCCGCCAGTTGACTCAATGACAGACCTTATGATACAACGCACACGCGTTAACCATTCGCCTTCGTTTTTCCATCCACATGTATCAAATTTAATCTGGTAAAATTTTCCGACGGCTTCGTCGAGATGTAGTCCCTTTAAACGATGGCGTAAGCGAAAACATGTAAACTTGACCTATATATTCATAGCTTCTGTTATTCTTATTCCTGTGTTTGATATCATCTGGATCATTATTCACGCCCAATATTTTAACAACGTGACTGCTTGTTGGTCACACGTGATAATCTTCGGGGCGGAGACCACACCTTGACCAATGTACATGTATTTCACCATTTATGTAATACGTAAATGTACCCGGATTATATTTTTATTATGAAATCCTGTCTGCATGACATCACCCGTTATGGCGTTGAATAATTCGGCCAGGCAACACTCGTTAGTGTTTTAGGGCCCCGTTACAACTAAATTGAATCATATTTAAGTCCCCAAATTTGTGTTGAGTAAGACTACCTACCCCCCCCCCCCCCCCCCACCCCTTCTCTCTCTCTCTGAATAGATATCTTCTATTCAGAATTACCAAAAACACACTGCGCTAGTTGAGAACCAATCTGCTCTGGAATATTGTTTTAGGTCTATCCTCAAACCAAATATCAGACCACAATAATAATTTTGATACGGGTTTGAACATCTAAGTCCCATTCCTAGCTAGCTTTTATATGGCCACAGCTCTCCAAAGTTTCGTTTGTGTCTTGAGTTTTACGTCCACTTCCAGCAGGGGTATCTTTAATGTTAACTCTCGTCTCTTAGAACGGGTCTAACCTTTTCCCAAATATTCGTTGGATGGAACGTTTTCTACCACAGATGGAATAACATGTTGCAACCTCTTGTCAAAAAGCACCAATGAGGTTCATCATGAAAAACATGAGATAGAGAAATTGGAAATAGAGACAAATAACATGCAATTTTCCGACCTACATTTCAACCTATATAACCAGCCGCTTAACTCTTGTATCCGCCTGCCTCAAAGTCATGAATATTCACCAAAACCAGACAGAAAATATATTGGAATATTGTAAAATAATACAATTTGTTGACCAGAATTAAGATTGGGACATATTATTCAGTTTCAACAAGAGTGTTATTGGGGCTTTAACGTCTTACTCATCTGCCCCAGACTGGGTTAATGAAGACGGGCATACACCGTACAGTGTGATATATGCTATTAGCGAAATTGTGCCCGGACATCGGCACTACGGCCTCCTATTATATCGAATTTAAACTGTCAAGTGACCTTGTACGTGCACACCGATGTGTACACTGGACTGTGGCTTTTCGTCCCATCCGAAAGACTAGACAACTGCCCTTCTCAGACCCCTCCCCCCTGGCCTTCATCATTGACAAGGGTGAACCACGTCGGAAAAGCCCAATAAACTTTCTTGGCCAATGCCCCTATCGAACACCTGACCGCCAGGCTAGCGAACCAGCGTCTTACCCACTTAGCCAACGTGACCTCAAAAACTCACTTTAAACGAGCGTGATTTAGATCCTTTAAATTGTATAATATCCCGCCCTATGACAACATCTTCGGAAGCCCGGTTGTGAAAATAGATAACCATACCCTAGCGCATGAAGGATTTCCGGACGTTTGTGGGGCACACATATTTAAATAACCTTAGGTGATATTACAGAAAGTCATTGAGATAACAAATAGTGCAATTCCTCGAACGAGTGACGCATCCACTTAAAAGGCGTAAAGCAACACACAAATTTTTCGTCCATTCCAATCTGGGGGGTTGCGATGGCCTAGTGGTCTAGAGCGCCGCGCTTCGACCTCTAGCTGGCCAGTCACCTCTGGCTTGCGGTTGTGGTTTCGAGCCCTGGTGTGAGCGTATGTGGCATGGAGATAGGGGCGCCTTCTCAACCTCTTGGGTTTCCTCCGGGCACTCCGGTTTCCTCCCACTGCTAAAGACCCCTACGCGCAAGCGAATTATTGAAATAAAATTAAATCATATGTTAGTCTAGAAATGACCTGGTTGTGTTAAGTGGACTTTAAACCCCATTTCTCTCTCTCTCTCCATTCCAATCTAAAGTGATGTTATTATCTTACCGCGAAAATATGACTGACTCGCTAACCTGGAGGACGGGTGTTCGATCCCTGCATTGGCCGAGGAGGTTCATCTAGATGTTCCGGCGTGGTTTCCCCTTGTCAGTGATGCATGGTGGGCGGCTTTCTCAAACAGCTGTCTAGTCGTTTGGATGGGAAGAAAACCAAAGTTCCCTTTTAGCCATTGGCGTGCACGTAAAAGATCCCTTGGCAGATGGAATTCGATGTAAGAGTAGGCCATAGCGCCGCTGCCGGGGCAAAATTTCCCTCATAGCACACTATATGGCGTATATCCGTCTTCATTAGTCCAGTTGAGGAACTGAACAGTAGGACCTTAAACCCCTTTTCATTTTATTTCATTTTGTGAAAATATGGGCCCCTCGCATCAAATACACGCCGGTGTGTACTCTATGCTCTCGAGAGTAATTTCTACTGAGACGCCTTGATAAACGAGGCTAAATGCCAGTGTGTCAGGTCAGTGAAATGTTAACCGTTCAATTTGGACTGCTTGCGTATTTCCACGAACAAAATTGATAAGAAATAACAATAAAAGTTGTAAATACAAATGTATGTAAGCCATAGTAGAGTGATGTTTCGCAATGGAACCTGTCGTAAATCAAAAGAAAATCTTGAAACGGTTTATTTGATCTACCATAGTTTTCATTATATTGTGCACTGAATGTTTCTCATCTGATGAAAATCGCTACAAAAAAGATATAAATACACAAATGGCATCTATAGGCCACCATATAAAACTTGAGAAAATCTATTTAGAAGATTAAGCGACATTTTGGTATTTAATTTGTATATATACTTTAAGACACTGCTATCGACAGGGATGAGTGGGTGGATGTGTGTGTAGGGGGTGGGGGTGGGGGTGGCGGTAACGACTGCGCGTTAGTTTATAAAGTCTGTAATTGAGTCAGGTAGCGTGATTTTTATTCCCCACATGTACGTGTCAATTTGTAAGGTCGTTAGTCCACCCTCGTGGATTGCTCTGTCACCCGGTCTCTCCCCACTTGTACGTGTCAATTTGTAATGTCGTTAGTCCATCCTCGTGGATTGCTCTGTCACCCGGTTTCTCCCCACTTGTACGTGTCAATTTGTAAGGTCGTTAGTCCACACTCGTGGATTGCTCTGTCACCCGGTTTCTCCCCACTTGTAGGTGTCAGTTTGTAATGTCGTTAGTCCATCCTCGTGGATTGCTCTGTCACCCGGTTTCTCCCCACTTGTACGTGTCAATTTGTAAGGTCGTTACTCCACACTCGTGGATTGCTCTGTCACCCGGTTTCTCCCCACTTGTACGTGTCAATTTGTAATGTCGTTAGTCCACACTCGTGGATTGCTCTGTCACCCGGTTTCTCCCTACTTGTACGTGTCAATTTGTAAGGTCGTTAGTCCACCCTCGTGGATTGCTCTTTCACCCGGTTTCTCCCCACTTTTAAAGACCCGCTACGCGTATGCGAATAAAAGATTAAAAATTGAACCATTATTAGTTCCGAATTGACCTAGTGGATTAAGTCCCTCTCCCTCCCTACACCCCACCCCCTCTCTTAATAAAAACAAATGTATATAATTTATTATGGAAAAATGGACATTAGCGTCTGTGCGGAGGTGACATACGAAAGCTGTTAAATCCTAATAGGAAGGAACAAAAGCATTATTGGGCTGATAAACGTACATGAAGCATGTAAAAAACGTGTAGGCTACAGTGAGAAAAAAAAAATAACAAAGAAAATGGTTTACTTTAGATGAGAGATTAATGTATACGATCCTATTTCTGACACCAGTCTATCTGTTGTTTATATAATAATCATGCACGTTCATGTATTTGTATATATCAGAAACCTTGAGGTAATTTACATGTTCATTATATATAAAAACCTGAGACAACGGACTTATAAAGTTTACAGTGAACCAACTTACAATCACTGATTGACGTTTTTATATGCAGAGAAATTGGGTTTTTACGTCCATGCTGCATAAACCAGACCCTGGTTCAATTTTATTTCAATAATTCACTTTCGCGTAGGTGTCTCTGAAAGTGGGAGGGAACCTCGAGTACACCCACGAGGTTTTCTTCGGGTCCTCCCGTTTCCTCCCACTGCCAGAGACCTCTACTCTACGTGCAATCCAATTATTGGATTAACAATGAATCATATGTTGGTCCCGAAATGACCTGGTTTGTGTCGAGTGTACCAGCTGCACGATTGGGACCCACGAAGTATTTGAGACAAAAAACATTTCAAATTTAATTTCTGGCTCGTACTTTCATCGTTTCAAACGAATCGTCAGGCCATTTTATTGCTTTGTTTTTTTGTCTCAAATACTTTGATTTTACTTATTTATTCAAAACTAAGTATTAGATCATTGGATATTATTTTAGATATTGAGGAAAGAGAGAAATGAGGTCTTTAATACACCGTCTGCATTAATTATATTATGCAAGAGCTAAATCTGCCGCTAGCCTGGAGGTCAGGTGTTCGACCCCTGTGTTCTGGGCGAGTCTCTTTTTAGACATTCGTTCTTATCAATGGGTGGGTAGAGTTTACGGGTGACGAATAAAAACAACTTTCTTTCATTCTATATATTATTGTATTAATAATCATCATCATTATCATCATCATCATCGTAAAAAACTGCAAAGATACAAATAGCAATATTTAAGTATCTATTCTGTCATATTTATAATATTTACACATTCATTCAATCTGTTAGACATTTCGATAGAAGGGAGGGGATACCGAATTCCACAGCCTGGGTGGAAATCAGTGTAACTTGGGCCTATTTAAAGGAAATAATCAAACTACAGGTTATGACATACTTACAACAACATAAATTAATAATTAGATGTACACAAACATATACCGCAGCTAAACGAGTCTTAGGAATGACCAGAGCAAAGGGAGGTCAAGTAGGGTCGACACCGCCACTGACCACGCCAAGATAGAAAACTTGGAATAATACATATTTCTCTTAAATTATTAATTGACACATATTAAATGCTTATCCAAGATATAAATAAAGTGTTATACTATGACTTTCGATACAATAAATACCTCATTCCTCATTAAAATAGCAGATACGCATCTTTCTTTCCTTTCCTGCTTCACTCGCGCCAGAAATCTTTCGTGTTGACACTAGTGGTCCCGTACAAAATTTGGAATGGACATTTGACAAATAATTAACGAAGAACTTGAAACGAAATAATATCAAAATTGAAAGCATTTAGAAATGACGTTCATCACACCCTGCATTGGCCGAGTAAGTTTAGTGATGCAGAAGGATGGCCTGACAAGGACAGCTACCTAGTCGTTCGGATGGGACGAAAAACCGAGGTCCCGTGTACACATTGGAGTGCACGTAAAAGATCCCTTGGCAGTTGGAATTCGATATAATAGTAGGCCGTAGCGCCGCTGCCCGGGTAAAATTTCCCCATAGCTCACTATATGGTGTATTCCCGTCTTCCATTAGCCCAGTTAGGTGCAAAAGAATAGGACGTTAAACCCCATTTTATTTCACTAAATCTGCCTATTGCAGGTCTTTCTTTAGGCCTGATTTTTTATCTAAAATATTAATTAGACATTAATTAACATGGCACGACCCTCGATGCACTGGGATGGCTCCCATTTTTAACTAGATTAGCATACAAACATAAATCTAGTTTTATTTTTTTCTATCCATTTCGTGTGCGCCTACTTGAAATTTGTTTATTACAATTTATGTCATAACCCCATAAATAAATTTCACTTGTGATGGGCCGATTCAAAACTTATCATATCTTGCCAAGAATCTTAATAGATTTCCTTGTTTTATAATTAATAAACCAAACCTACCCACCAAATGTTTCTTATATTCGTAATGAATGATTAAAGCCCCTGTATGCCTGAATGAAAGTTAAATATTTAAAAGGTTTAAAGGCCCAGTATACCATAATAGAAATTAGATTTAGGCCACATATAACGGGCATGAACTGAATTGAAATGTAGTATAACGTCCTAATTTTCTGTCCCGACTGGGATATTGAAGACGGGCATACGCCATACAGTGTTCTATGATGGCAAATTTTGCCTGGGCAGCGGCATTATGGCCTAATCTTACATCGAATTCCACCTGTTAAGGGTCTTTAACGTGCACGCTACCTCAGCTTTTCGTACCATCTGAAAGACTAGGCAGTTGTCCTTGCCAGGCCCACTTCTCTGCACCACTGACAATACGGAAACCATGCACGTCGGAAAAAAACCGATAAACTTCCTCAGGCATACGCAAGGGATCAAACACAAGACCCCAGGCCAGCCAGCGTATTACCCACCACCATACTCAATACAATAAATGCGGTTGTCGTATTTTAACATTTCGGTATGACTGGTAGCGTCAAACCACAGCTATAGTCATTTGTTGTTTTTATCAGAATTGTTTTGAAATTGTATGAATTGTTATTATTTATCGACAACCACGTCACACAAGCAACACAAATGATAGTTAAGTAGGGGCTGGATAGAAATAATGTAATGCATATTAAAATCTCTCAACCATGCAGATTGAGATTATCCAAATTAGGGAACAGTGAGTAAGATGTTGACTAACCCAGAGGTCTCGCGTTCGATCCCTGCCGTGGCCGCGAAAGTTCATTGGGATATTTCGGCACGGCTCGCCCTTGACAGTTCGGATAGGACCAATAAAACAGACCCCGTGTATACATTGGCGTGCGCGTTAGAAATATCTTGGCAGTTGGAATTCTATCAATCTGATTAAAACACAGATCCAATTTCGTTTCGTTTTTTATAGTTCAAAATTTCGTTTTTACTTGTCTTTACTACTCTTGGATCTGGAGGACTTGTTATTTAACTTGTGTTTTGCATGAAATGAGGGGTTAGCAATCAAATGGTATGTCGAATCGACCCTTTGACCTTTTCATGCGTAGAACTGTGGGTAAATATTACCAGCGGATAGAAATCAAAACAAAACAAAAGTAGATTTTAAAAAGCATGGCGGTCGCTAATTGGTTAATCGAATGACTGACGTTATCGGGTCAAATGTCCCGTGCTTGATACCTGACGTCATAGAACGTGAGCTTCCGCTATAACTTGTTAGATCTACATGAGTGTAGGCCATCGAAAGTATAAAAAAAACGAAACGAAATATAGATCTATATTTCAATTAGATTGGAATTCTATATAGGTCTAGGCAGCATAATTTCGCCCATAGCACACTTTATGGCATATGAAACTGGGTTGATAAGGAAATGACGGGTGTTATGAATGCAATTTGTCCGGATAGTACCGTTTCTGCCAACTGTTCATTCCGTCAACCGCTCTTCTACATTCACACCGTTTTCGTACAATCCAAACAACTAGATGATGTGCCTACACCACTGACATACGAACACCACCCAGGAATATCCCGGAGAACTTTCGAACCCCGGACATCATCGTTAGTGAGTGGACACCCTACTCACTAAACCACCGCGTCCCCCAATCATACAGACCATCTGATACCACTTCCCACTTACTTGACAAAATCACATGACTAACAATGTTAATCTGAAAAGTGTCGAGGTGCGTCTTTAATTCTCTTAAATAATGAGGTAATAATTTAAATTACATATTGAAAATTTTCCCAGGATAATGACTTGAACAGATGCTTTATTTGACGGCGTATTTGTGAAATTAATAAATGTCAAATTAGATTTCTTGTCAAAGTTATTTTAAACAACTCCAAAATAACCAGATAACTTTAATTTGCTCATTTAGAAAACTCTCATTTCCCTAATTACCGTATTTAACATTTACAGTACGCTTTCCTTCAAAAAGATAAATATTAATGATGATACTAAATGTGCATTATACCACCTCAAACCAGGGGCGGATCTAGGAATTTTGAAAGGGGGGGGGGGCACAAAATGAAGGCACTTACTGCGGAGACGGAGCATGCCGCTGCAAGGGGGTTGAAGGGGGGGGGGGGGTCCCCCAAGACAATTATCCGTCATTTCCTTGCATCTGTAGACATTCAAAGAGCCATTTGGCTAATATTATCATCTAAGTAAACGTTCGGAGAGGACATATTTGGGTCTCAAAAAAGGCACTTTCAGCAGTAAAAAAGGGCACTGTCGAAAATTGGGGGGTGAGGGGGCGCCCCTCGCGCCCCCCACTGGATCCACCTCTGCAAACGGTGGGTTGGGTTGGCTAGATCTATTTTACGGGGACAAATGCATAATTCGTCAAGGTCGCCGTAAAGTAAACAGGTTTATGGCACTGATTTTGTTTAGGGTCAGGGTGAATGGTAATGCGTAGGGCTAGGTCTTTGGTTGTGGGAGGGGGTGGTGGCGTACGAAACTAACGTACGAAAATTAATTGGTGACTGGCCTTTTTTTTCGCACGTATACAGTGAATGGCCATTTTGCGCAGTAATCCCAGCCAGATTTTGGCTATTTTTTAAAAATTTGTGTTAAAGTTTATAGAATACTTGTTTCGAACTGAAATAAATGAACTATTAGTCAATCCCCGAGCTAAAACATTAACAGAATTGATTGTGTATATCTGAAATCGACCCCACCGAAGCACAAAATAGTGCAAGATGACGGCCGCCATGAACCGCCATTCAAAACCTGTCATTGAAGACGACGTCAATTCTCGAGTTGTAGATGTTATTTTTGTGAAAAATCATTGGAAGAAGCGAGAACATGTACATGTATGGGTTATATTGTCCTAAATGTTGCAAAGGAAACAACGTAACGTGTTGTGGAATGTTGATGTTGACATTCTGTTTGTTGACCCCATGCCCTGTGATGTGTAGATCACGTGACAGGGGTATAATGGCTACTGAATGTGTCGGAGATAACTTCTCCGCAGGTAGCATGTCTCAGATGTCCAGATTGGTGGGGGTGGCTGGCTTAATTGTTAGCACGTACCTTGTATCGGAAATAGAAAGAGGATTACTAATTTTGCTAGTGAAACCCGTTGATAGGCCTATACAAAATGGCCGCTACCATAACCGCTCCACCCTCCCCACCACCAGCATTACATGTTTGTCACTGAGCCAACTGGCATGGTTTCGAATCCTCGGTTGTACGTGACAAGGAGTAGGGTGAAATAAAATTAAACCATGTGTTGATCACTCTCTTTCTCTTTGGTTGCGGTAAGCGCTAGCACTGTTTACGTTTTGTAATTATGCATGGATTGAGTTGCATATTGTCTTTGCAAATCTACTACACTATAAATAGACTTACATGCGCACCCATCGGACCGGAAGTTGCTGGGGGATCATAAACGATTGTATACGATATCTCACGGAGTCACCACGACTTCAATACGGAAAGGGAAATGTGCGTGTATGTGCTAAAACAATAAATATTTTAAAAGTAAAGTCGGGCTAGCGATGAGGTCCGTGGAAACACCTGCCAGCGAATGCACCCTGTTAGTCCCATAATCCGCCCGAGCTAGCATCTAAAGTACCACAGGTTTTTAGATGCTAGCTCGTCAGCGTTGTTACTAAGGCAAAACAATTAAAGATATATTCTTTATTTCTTAAATTAAAAATAGAATATATTTATATATTGCATAAAGTTACAAAATGACGAATTGTGCAAAAGAAGAAGAAGAGGAAAATATATGTTATATAATTTAGATATTATGAAAATAATTACTTCTTAAAATAAAATATATTGTAATATAATAATAAACCTAGATCTAAAATCAAGCAAAACGACTTTTCATTGGCTACCAGATAACATTGGAACCAGGATTTGAATCCCCAACCAATGAAAGGGCGACATGTTTACATCAGCTTCACGAATAAGGCCTTACACAAACAAAGATCTATATTTCGTTTCGGTTTGTTTTTATACGAATATCTGACCAGTTGTGGTAGGAGGTCATGTCAGGTGTCATACGAGCGGCTTTTGACCTTTTGACGTAAGACAATAACTAATCAATCAGCGTCGACGTTTCTAGTGGTTTACCGACAGTTTCATGCACCTTGCCAAAAAACTCGCCGTAACAGACCGTTTCATTGGCTAATCCCTCACATCAACCAGAACAAATCTTCCAGATCCTAGTGTAGTAAAGCCAAGTAAAACGAACTATAAAAGAAACCCAAAACGGAACGAAATAGGATCTTTGTTATAATCAGATTGTTTGAGATTGAAATATTATCATAAACAATGACTTTGTTCTACAAACTAATTTTAACCTACTGATTAACTAAGAGTTTGAAACGAAATAAATAATAATTGTATATTTTATTAAAATAGAAGTGTGTGTAACTATGGCAACTAGAATACTGGTGCTCCAATCCCAAAAAATCGGAAATTTTAGTTAAATTCAAATAAAAACATCAATACACAAATTTACATTCCAATTGACGAAAAATGACCAATTACAGGAAGACACTTTCATTCCAAATTTCCGGTTTTCTGAGATTTTTGAGCCACTCTGAGAATTTTATTAAAATGTAAAAAATGTAATAATTCTATAATGGTTTTCTTTTAAAATAATCCGGCTTGTTTCTTCATGGCTGTCCTCTTCCATTGTGGTTTACTTTCAAATTCTTGTTTGGTGATTTTAAAAACTTCTTTGAATTCTGCGTCTGATAAATGTTTCTATAAAAAAAATGATTTTCTTATTTCAGTATTGATTTTGTTTATAAAGAAAGAATGAATAAATGAAATGGGGTTTAACGTCCCACTCTTTTGCTCCTACGGGGCTAATGAAGACCGGCATACGCCATACACGAGGCAAATTTTGCCCAGGCAGCACCAACGGTCTACACTTATTTCGAATTCCAATTGTCAAGAGATATTTTATGGGCACGGGTCTTCGTTTTTCGTCCTAACCGAACGACTAGACAGCTGTCCTTTCTATAATTCTCTTATGTGCAACGTTCTGAAGTAGAGGGAGAAACTCCGATTATCCGGGTCAACCCACGGGCAAGCGGTCTTATCAAATAATGACCAGATCCGTGATTTTTTTTTTATACATCATGTGTTATTGTTAGATAACTGGGAGATCCCTACGACAGGTTGGTAAGAATGTTACTGGGCCCACCATGGAGATTGGGACAAAATCAAAAAAAAAAAAAAAAAAAATAGCATACTAGTAAACATTTAACTAATTCATAAGTGTCCACCAAAACCTGACGACAGAAAATGTCGTGTTTAACGTCCGCATCTACCGAGGCCTATATCGCAGACAAGTTGTCTTATTTTCGTTTATATTATGTTAGCGCACGTGCAGGAGGAAACCTGAGTACGCGGAGTAAACTCACGAGGTTGAGAAGACGCCCCAAGCCACACATTCTCACATCAGGGATCGCAACCACGACCTCAAGCCAGAGAAAATGTAGATTCATACGCTATATTCTACTGATCTGGTTCCATACGTGCGAAAATAACGTGTTACTTACCTCCCTTGATGCTGGATCGACGCCAGGTGGAGGTGGTTTTTGTAATAATTCCTTATAAGGATATGTCTTTGAGTAGTTAGCTATCTCCTGAAACGTAAGAAATGTGTACATTTGTTATAGACATTATGACTAATGCACAAACATTTTATAGAAAAACCACGGTATGGGTATGTACCTACAAATATCTACAAAATGGTGGAAAGAGGTTTCGCCTTAAGAGATTAATAAATGCAATGGGGTATAACGTCTCCCTTGTCTTCGTTCTTTCGTTTCTGGAGTTTAACGTCCACTTCTACCAGGGATTATGTCGTAGACAAGGCTTAGTCTCCCTTATCTGCACATACTGGGCTATTAAAGACGGATGAGACGAGAGAAGAGGGAGAGATTAAGGTAACAAGCGATGAATGGTTTAGGAAAGGAGTAAAAACCTTGAGGCAGAGCAAAAGTCCGATATTATCCAGTGAAAAAAAAAGACAAGCACTGATAGCTGCTAGATTGTCGGAGGAATGCATCCGGGTGAATTTCAAAACAGATATGTCATATCAGAGCTCATAAACATAACTATGTGTGCAAAACAGGTAATGCTGGTGGTGCGGTGGGTGGAGCGGTTCATGGTAGCGGCCATTTTGTATATGCCTATCAACGGGTTTCACTATGAAAATTAGCAATCTTCCTTCTATTTCCGATATAAGGCATAAAGGAGAATTATTATCTAGGGACAGTCATATAGACGAATTTATAACACGGCCACTGGTATACTTACTTCTTGTACTGACGTCACTTCCGTTTCTTCTACACCAAATTCTTCTTTTAGTTCTTCATACGTTTTACCTTTCTACAAGACAAAGTGAAGTCTTCACAGTTTCTATTCTAATAAACACAATTTCATCAGATTCTCTTTTGGCCATGAAATTAACGGGGTCTTTTACATACACGCTAATGTGTATACCCGCATCGTATTTCGTTCAATCCGAACGACTAGACGCTATATTTACCAGCCCTCCTCCCGTCCTGCAACACTGACAAGGAAAAACAGGCTGAAAACGTGTAGGAACCGGAAAATCACCAGGAACTTTCTCGGCCAGTACTGGAAACGAACCCGAGACACCCTGGTTTGCGAGCCAGCATCTTACTCACTTAGCCACCGCGGCTCTCAATTACTACTAAATGACCAGAGCTTTAAATGAAATGGGGTTTAACGTCCTATTACACACTGCATGGGGTATGTCCTCCTGCGTTAGTCCTAGCCGTGCAGAAAAGCAGGCCGCTGAATCCTATTTAATTTCATTTGCAACTTGCAACAATAACTAGATTCGCTAATGTTATTCCTTAAGTCACACCCCGAAAATAGATGAAGACTAAGTCAACTTACACTCCATTTTTCTGGATCCCAGGCATGAAAATGTCCTGTAAAATTTGGTGGTTCGAAGCCTTGTTTGACCTGAGCTATCATAGTTGTATCCGGTGTCCGACCAGCTGGGTCTGTTCTAATATATTCCATAGCAGCATTTAAACTCTCTTTCTTCTCTATACGATTAGCACCTTTACCAACCCATACAAATATCTGAATTATAAACAATATCATCTGAACCCGTCCATACAAATATCTGAATTATAAACAATATCATCTGAACCCATACATACAAAAATCTGAATTATAAACAATAGTATCTTTACCCATCCATACAAATATCTGAATTATAAACAATATCATCTTTACCCACCCACCAATACAAATATTTGAAACTTAAAAAATTAGCACCATACAAATATATGAAATATGAACATTAGCGTCTTTACACATTCCGATGAACACTGGGTTCGAACCCGCGACCTCCAACAATTATATATTTCTAAGGAGTTATATTAACTTACCTCATCAAAAGTATCCAGCAACATGACGTCATCTTCTACTAAATCCTGTAAAAGAAGCAATTGTCAGCAAATGCAGAGCAAAACAAAAATCATGAAATAGAGAAAGGGAGAAATGGGGTTTAACGCCCACTCAACACAAACTAGGAAAATTCGGGACTAACATACGGTTTGATTTTATTTCAATAATTCGCTTGCGCGTAGGGAGGAAACCGGAGTACCCGGAGAAGGCCGTGTGATACAGCGTACGCACGCTAACCATTCGGCCACCGAATCCCCCAAATCATAAAATAAATTTTTCACAGTCTCACGCCAAAGTGTTCACATCTAGGGCAATGACCTTGACATTACTACAACAAGTCGGCCATTGTAACGTGAATAATTAGTCCTGAGAACAACGGATGTGATAGCCACAAATCTCACAATGTTATAGAAGAGTACAATATAGTATGTTCGATCTCCGCGCAAAGGCTGGACACGATTCGTTTTTAAATATTTCCGTTTAGTTTTGGCACAAACATCCGAGAATGAGGCCATACAGAAATATAATAACGGATTACGTTTTGAATACAATAATGTCAATCTGATATATATTTCGATTCGTGCGGGCACAAACATCCGTGAATGAGGCCATACAGAAATATAATAACGGTTAACGTTTTGAATACAATAATGCCAATCTGATATATATTTTGATTCGTTTTTTTAGACTTCCTAGAGCCTCAACTGCATAAAGTTCTGACCAATTGTAGTGGGAGGTCGCGTCAGGTCATACAAGCGGTTTTTGACCCTATGTTGTCAGACATTTGAATAACCAATCAGCGTTGATGTTTCTAGTAGGATACCCACAATTCCGTGCATCGCACGCCAAGAACTCATTGACTAATCTCTCACATCAACTAAAACGCTGGTTGTATGACAACTCTTCCAGATCCTAGTGTAGTAAAGACAAGAAAAATGAAATTTTGAAGTATAAAAAACGAAGCGAAATAGGATCTGTGTTTTTATTCAGATTACCATAACACTTAAACATACATTATGCAAGAGCAAAATCTGCCTATTACAAGTCTTTCTTTAGGCCTGAAATGCTATATAAATTATCAATTAGATATTAATTAACTTATCCAGACCATAAGTCTAGCTTTCGATGTAAGCTGGATTAGATTCCTATATACCGCTGAACGGCCATTGAAATTAAATTTAAGATCTGAATAATCGAGACTATGCTGTTTATATTAATGATTTTAGTAATGATGACCGCGGCTAGGCGGAATTTCACACGCTTCGTTCTCAGCTCACAGTGGATCAATTTGAATGAAATTTTCAGCAAATTACCTTTACACTATCTAGTTTTTAACTATTATAGTGAGAACTGCCAACTCGTTATCTTATCTCCCATAATGTATCTTTAAGACATTAAGCAATAACATTTTTGGAAAACTAATTTTAGTTATGATTGATTCAATCTGAAAATTCGGGAGGCAAAGAAAATATTTAGGCAAATAGCCTCAGTGCCCCACCACGCCGTAGCCCCAACCGGTGGGTGGCCTAGTGGTCTTGAGTGCAGCGCTTCGGCCTCTAGATGTCCGGCCATCTCTGGCTTGCGGCTGTGGTTTCGATCCCTGGTTTGAGCGTATGTGGCATGGAGATAGGGGCGCCTTCTCAACCTCGTGGGTTTCCTCCGGACACTCCGGTTTCCTACAACTGCTAAAGACCCCTACGCGCAAGCGAAATATTGAAATAAAATTAAATCATATGTTAGTCCCGAAATGACCTAGTTTTTATCGAGTGGACGTTAAATCCTTATTTCTTTCTCTCCCCAACCGGCGATTGTCCCTCCCCCCTCGCCTATCCCGGTTTTGGTATAGTAAAGTGGGCCGTTAACCCACAATTCATTGCGATCACCTGTAATATTAACATACAGGGCCCTGTTTCTCGAAATGCTAACTAAAAATAAAACCAAATTTTAGGAGATACTTCAAGTGGCTTAGCACTAAAATCAATCGAATATTATCCAATGAAATTAATAAAATTCGGATTTTGTCTAAGTTAATATTTCCTGAAACAGGCCCCAGGTAGATGAATACCTTGAGTAATAATTATAGCCAATGTTTATAATTAGTAAACAAGTAACAGGTGTTTGTTTATATCATCACCATGACGACCACACATGTTTATATATTAATTAACAAACATGCTGATAACGACGATGATAAAACCATGATAAACTTTAATACCATATAATTAACCAATTTTCTTATTTTTTGCTAAGCAAGTGCTCGCGGGGTAAATAATACGATTAGTATTCGACGTGTTAACAATCATCCTTGAACGATATTGATGCCACATTTCCGGTGTCCACAATGGCCGATTTATATAAATGCGTATTTGGGGGAAACCCTATCCCTTTTTAGACGACTGGGGGTGGGGTGGGGTGGGGCGAATGGTGAACACGTGTGGGCTGTATCATGAAACCTGTCATTGAGTCAAATTGTGTGGTTTCGAATCCCCGGGTGTGCGTGACAAGGAGTAGGGTCACCTTTCCAACCTCGTGGGTTTTCTCTTGGTCCTCCGGTTTTCTCCCCACTGCTAAAGACCCCTACGCGCAAGAGAATTATTGAAATAAAATTAAAGCGTATGTTAGTCCCGATATGACCTAGTTTATATCGAGTTGACGTTAAACCCTACCCCCACTCCCTCTCTCTCTTTTAGACGACTGAGCTTGGATTCAATTCACTTTTTACTAGTATTGATAAGGTTAGTGAGTTACCATGAGGGTTGGTGTTAGTAGTCCTAAAAATACTCATTTATATAAAGCGGCCATTATAGACACGGAATATTCCCGAACCACCCCAATCGGCGACAATTAGCATTTCCTAAACCAATACTCGCCGAGCTGAGTTTTTATACTGAAGTCCCGATGCACCATTGGTATTTTTCGCTAAATTATCAAATTTATCCCGACTTAACCCCTATACTAACATACACACCTATGTTGACTAATTAACATTTAATTGAGAAAACAAAATCAAAATGCCTATCAAAAAAAAAGATCTATCAATACATTTTCGCGGACAACAAAATGGCGACGCGCTTATTATCGATGATTCCATATTATATATTGTTTTATATATTGAACACAATTGAACCATTTTTTGGGCTGATATTCGTATCTTTAATAATATTGACTTTAATAATCAAAACGTTTTATAAATAACAAAAAAAAATCTATTATCCCAAAAGAATTTAAATCCCCCGGAACTAGCGCTTTATTAATAATGGAACCGACATCGCCGCCATCTTGGAATAATGACGTCATGTCAAATTCGAAGACCGTCAATCGTCAAACATTATGGAAAGGTTTCAGTTTTAAAAAGATATTTAAAAGAAAAAATGCGTCCAGCAAATAGTTGAAAGCGTAATACTAAATATCTGAGACCACCCAAAGTTTCTCCCCAGTGGTTATCAGTAATAAAACTTATCTTCATGTCTATAAGTCTGTGTAACGATCGGTAATAAACTGTTTTCACTATTAAACATCTACTTAACATAATATCGTCTCTACATCATCGTACAACCAGGAGATATATATTCACGCTTTTATTCCCCAAATCAAATGAAATTTAACGTCTGACACTCCTGTATCATCAGGGCTAATGAAAGTGAGACGTAGTTAACGTCCACTCGACACAAACTATGTAATTTCAGGACTGTCAATTGATTTTATTTTAATAATTCGAGTACGCGTAGGGGGCCAGGGATAATGTAAACTGATGTAAACCATGCAGCAGTTTGATACTGAGAGAATTTTGCACGATCACGGTGCTTCTGCATTCTGCAGACAGAAAACTCTTTATTTCGCGAACAAGTCCCTGACCTGAATGGCTAAAATATTGTAACAGTTAATATACTATTTTGTAATGCAGTATTCCCCAGTTTCACACTTATCGTACACACGCAGATTAAAAGTTTTATTCAAAGTTGCAATTCCAAACAATAATAGTGGGTCGTAGCGCTGCTGTTCCCAAACAACAGACTGCAAGGCGAATGCCCATCTTCGTAGACCCAGTCGAGGCCGAACAGTAGGACGTTAAATTCCGTTTCATTTCATTTTATGGGGTGAATATAGAAGGTGGGCGGGGGGTATTGATCATCGCGTACAAAGGGTTGCTTTAACTGGCCTACCCGGGGACAACCTTTGACAGGCGTTCACATATACGATCCCTTGTAAGTTTGAATTCGATATACCAGTAGGTCGCTGTCCGTGCAAAATGTCCCCAATAAAAGACTGCCCAAATGACGCGTAAACGTCTCTATTAGTAGAACAGCAGGACGTTAATAGGCCTACCCATTTCATTACAGTTTTTGCTTCAACAAGCTAAATCATTTCCCGTGTGATCCTAGCTTTATTGTTTATTATCGAACACTTGTTCAGATCACCCGCGTGATCCTAACTTTATTGTATGTTGTTGAGTACCTGTGCAGATCACTCTTGTGATCCTAGCTTTATTATATGTTTTTGAGTACCTGTTTAGAACACCTGTGCGATCTTGGCTTTATTATATACATGTATAATCGGGCAACTGTTCAGATTACCCGTGTGATCCTAGCTTGATTATACGTTGTCGAGCATCTGTTCGGATCACCCGTGCGATCTAGGCTTTATTATCGGGCACCTGTTCAGATCACCTGTTTTTCTATTGGTGTTTAATGGTATATGTATGTACCTACAACATGTTTCCTTTATTATAACGGTGTGTGGTTGAAAAACGAAACAAACCATTACATTTTATTATCCTGGAAATCATTTAAAATACAAATGGAAAACAAATGGAGTTTAACATCGCATTTTCATGCACAAATTAGGCTAATGTCATGTGCTATGGTGAAATGGTGAAATGGTGAAAATTGTACCTGTAGATCAGTGCAATGGAATGAGGTTTAACGTCCCATTTTTCTGCTCCAACTGGGGTAATTAATATCAGCATACGCCATGCAATAAGCTTGTCATTCCATCTATCAAAGGATCTTTTACATGCACGCCATTGTGTACACGGGATCTCCGTATTTTGTCCCGTCCGAGCGACTACTCAGCTGTTCTTGTCATTTGACACTGGAAACCACGCCGGAAAATCACGATGAACTTTTTTTCAACCAACATCGGGAGCGAATCCAAGACTACCAGACTGGCGAGAGAGCGCATTATTCATCTCGACTCCCAAATCGAACCCAGACCCCGGATTTGGTGAATCTAACCCCTTTTACTATAATCGATATTATCGCAATTTGGTCCTAAGAGGGAAAAAAAATGATGACCATTTCTTACCTCTTGTGTAAAATCTATAATTTCCTCAACTTGGAATCTACCGGATGCATTTGAACATTGGAATAATCTACAGGGCATATCGCTACCCGACTTCTGTAACATATAGATAATATGTATATAAATAGACCTCTTTAAACTTGATTTAAAAACTCGTTACCATGATGAGTTGACAATAATAATAAATACAGGAGGACTGCACCACACACAAACAAAATCTACACACAAGGCCTTGAGAGGAAAAGACCTTTTTTTGTCCCCCTCTTCTTTCCAGCACTAGTCATGTCTAAAGATTCACTAGCAAATTGCAATAAAACGAAAATTTTTGTACATACAATAAAACATTCATGTATAATTCCCCATTTCCATTTTGAACTTTGATATTCATGGGTTCCGTACTCTCTTGTAGGCCCAATTTTACGGACAAGATACAACATACGGAAATGAAATGAAATGGGGTTTAACGTCCTACTCTTTTGCACCTAACCTGGGCTAATGGAAGACGGGCATACGCCATACAGTGTGCTATGAGGGAAATTTTGCCCGGGCAGCGGCGCTACGGCCTACTCTTATTTCGAAACCCAACTGCCAAAGGGTCTTTTACGTGCACTCCAATGTGTACACGGGACCTCGGTTTTTCGTCCCATCCGAACGACAAGGCAGCTGTCCTTGTCAGACCATCCTTCTACATCACTGACAAAGGGAAATCACGCTGGAAAATCGAGATGAACTTTCTCGGCCAATGCAGGGATCGAACACCCGACCTCCAGGCTAGCGAACTAGCGCCTTATCCACTTAGCCACCGTGACCCCCTACAATGTACCGACATCACAGGCCAACATGCACATCAGATCAAGTGAACGGATCTGGCCGGGAAGGGGGGTGTAACCGTAAGCGTCTACTGCGCTGTACCTTTACAGATAAAGCCAGTATTGCGATACACCCGATGTTGTCACAGTAATTGTCTGGATTCAAAATTTCGAACTGCTAAGGGATAGCTTACTGTCTATTTTCTCAGCCACACCGGGGTTTAATCACGATATATTCTAGCTGAGAATACAGCATTAAGTTCCACTGGTGATTACATGCTGAACCTGTAGTCGAGAAGGGTTAGCAAATTACCTGCAATCTAGGACCGGTCGTGTAACACCTCTAATTGCGGCCACTAGTGAGCGTTGGCCTTACACCTGGTCGACAAGGATTAGCTAATTACCTGTAATCTAGGGCCTGTAGGGTATGGTTCCTTTTCTCCAACAATATCCCAGAATTCTTGTGGTTCACCTTCTTCATCTACAATCTTTAAATCCCTGATATATAGATATATAAAATGAAATGAAATAGGGTTTAACGTCCTTCTGTTCTGCTCTGACTGGGCTAATGTAGAAGGGCATACGCCATACAGTGTGCTATGAGGGAAATTTTGCTGCTCGGGCAACGGTGCTACGGTCTACTCTTACATAGAATTCCAACTACCAAGGGGTATTTTACGTGCACAGAACCTCGTTTTTTTGTTTCATCCGAACAACTAGAGACAAGCGGAAACCTCAGCAAACTTGGCGTACTCTTACATCGAATTCCAAATTGCAAGCGATATTTTACATCACGTCTATGTATACACGGGACCTCGGGTTGTCGTCCTATCCGAACGACTGGGCTTTTGTCCTTGTCAGCCCCCTCACCCCTCCTATGCCACTGGCAAGGGAGAAACCACGTCGGGATAAATAAAATGATTACCTATCAGGACATATGAACTGAACAACATCTTTAGCAACTTCGATCTCTTCAAGACTGGCTCCCTAAATAAATAGAATTACACATTAGAGATGTAAAAGAAACAGATAAGATACATTGATAATCCATAATAAATACACTACAGACATATATCTGGAATACAGCCACTATATAGCACAGCGTTTCAATAATTCGCCGCTTGCGCATATGGGTCTTTAGTAGCAGGTGGACCCAGAGAAAACCCACGGGGTTGGACAGGCGACACTACACAGACCTTATGATCCACAGTGCACGGGTTAACCATTCCCCCAACCCGCCTTAATGTTATGGAGATGATTGACACTGCTAGGCGAGGAGACATTGATCTTCCAGCACCGTTTTAATAAATCAAAGCCCAGTCGATCCTAACATTTGTATCAAATACAAAGTCCAGCATACAATTCTGGAAAATACAGTAACGACAGCAACGAAACAACTGTAAGACTTTGGTCTTAGGTCTTTAAGACCATATTGTGTCTTTGGAAAATTATTAAATTCTCTGTCTATAAAATTAAAATCCCACGTACCTAGTAAACGTGAAATAAAAGCTATACATAATAAGTCAGTGATGTTTTGGTAAAATCATAACCTATCACAAAACTGTCCACGTTCTTCCTGTTATTGGACCTATGGTTAGTAGACATAATATGGTATCAGCACCTGCTTTATTTGTGTGAAATTTAGTAGGTTATTACGCATTTGGAATAAAAATTAACGTCAAGGCTATATCTTGGACGTGCAGGGATGGGGGTATATATTTGAGTGTAGAATCAAGCCCCATTAGATATTCACCCGGATATTCAAGCAGCCATTATCTGTTGAGAACAAGGGACCTGCGAAATCATCCAGCTTGGCAACAAAGTTCTTATAGCTGAAATACTGTGGTATTGTTTTACGATCACAAGACACAACAAAGAAGAAATCCTAAAAGTAGCAGTAGTACTACACAACATCACAATGGAAAGTGGTACCGTTTGAGGCAAAATAAAACAACACAAACAGACAATCCAATATAATCACCTTTCCCAACCACAAGAAGACATCAGAATCATTCTGGACTATAAAAACATCGTTAGAATTTAAAGACGCTGCTCGACATGGTACCTTAAAAAAACAACAAAACAAATGGAAACGAAATAATAACGAAGCTTTCTCACCAAGGGTTCATTGCCATCCACACCAAAGTGTAAACAGGCCAACCGACAATTCCTGTCCATTGAATTCGTCACATACGCCCAATATTCTATTCGTATCAGGGCCATTAATATTACCACCCAGAAATAAGATAATTTTAATATCAGGATCATTATTACAACCACCCAGAAATAGGATGATTTTAATATCAGTATCATTATTATTACCACCTAGAAATATGATAATTTTAATATCAGTATTATTATTACGACCACACACAGAAATTTCAGTATCATGTCAGAATAATCTTAATATCAGTATCATCATTATTACCGTCCACAAATAAGATACCTTTAAAAAATCAGAAATATCATTATTATTACCACCAGAAATATAAACAAGTTACCATTACCTGTATAGCTCTGGTATTGATGTTATTAGTACCGCGGATATGGTACATTTTAATATTAGTATCATCTACGTCATTATTAACACCTCCCATCAGTATCAACATTCGTCCTTTAAATAATCGTAAAAAGTGTTCCGGTTCGCGACCCTGGACGACACGAACCTGAATAAAAGTTAAAAAATAAAATTACCCCTGGAGACCATAAATAAGCGGTAACAGTTTGAAAAAAAATGATAACATGGGACAATGTAATAGTTTACGTAAATCTGAATAAAAGTAAACGAAGAAGAGAATATTGCATCTGTAAAAGTCAGAAACCTTGCAAGATAACCCCAAGTATCCACAGATATAACGCACAATCTTGTCAACGATCACGTTCTCTCTAACCTTATTAACAACGGAGAGACCGTGACGAAAATTGAGCTGGCCTTAACAAATAGATATGATTCTTTACCTGAACAGCAGCGCCGCCTAGTTGATCATCATCAAGTTTTTGAGCCAATATGGCGGAACTTCCTCTCTCATCTATACCACACTTTGTACCCTGTAACATGTATTAATATTAAATCAGAAACTATAAGAAATAAACGAATTCCTATTGGATGCCACCCCACTAACTTAAAGGTGGACTTTGTAAGAGCTAAACCTAGCTATTGAAGCGGTTTCATTTGACATTTATTCACAAAACAAGGCAATTATCATCTCTCTAGAACATTGGATGGTCGCGATTTATATGGATTTGTACACACGATTGATTAAACAATTTATCGACAAAATGAATATCCAAGACTTAGTCTCGGTTTTCAAGTACCGTTTCTACGACACTTAACGTGTACGTTACTTCTTCAGACATTTATAACTTCACCCAGAATAAAGTAATTTGAATGCAACCTGCCAGTATTATATAATATAATATACAAACCTACCAATAGTATATACTATATTATCTCTATTTTACCAACCTGTTAATTTAATATATCTATAGTACCAACTTGCCAATTGTATATAATATAACCATACTAACCTGCCAGTGTTATATAATTATATATACAATATAACTATCTATATATTATATCAACCTGCCAATAAAATATAACTATACCAACCTGCCAGTAGTATACAATATAACTATCTCTATTGCCTTGTTTATACGTGTATAACAGTACATAACAATCACCAGTATAGAAAACACCATGCATCTCGTCTGGTAATAATACTAAATCACGATCTTCTACTCTCCATATCTTTATTAAAATAAAATATAACAAAAAGAGGTTTCCATATAAATTAATCACAATTAAGTTATCTGGTAATATAACTAAATCACGATCTTTAATTCTGGATAGTCAACAATAATTGTTTTTCTTCCTGTTCAGGGTTCGCGGCTACACCAGGGCTGTCCCTTAGGCTGACATTTGGGGACTAGATGTAGAAGGACCGGGGGAGGGGTAACGTAGGCCTGTTGGCGATGGCCTACCACTTCCGGTTTCGGAGTTATGTTACTTTTGGTTCATGACCATTGTATCTTATAAAATATAAAGAAAGGTCCATTCATCATAGTAAGGTGACTTGGTAGCTAAATATTATGGTACTAAGTCTTTAGTGTTAAATGCTATTCTATATAATGCAAGGCGTATTATCATTATTGCATCCCATAAGAGTAAGCCGTACGTAGCGCAGTTGACTGTGTAAATTACACGCATAGCACACCGTATGCATGTACGCATGTCTTCGTCGGCCCAGTGGGAACACAACAGTATGATGTTAAACCATATTTCATTTCATTTCGGAGGCTTTCTAAGCCCTGGTCGGAAATATCGCCCCATTAAAAGTGTAAAGAGTAACGGGTTTCATGTACGGACCGGCGATGCTTACTTTATCTTAAACACCTTTTATTATTTGCATTTTTGAATAGAAATACTAATCAGTGTTTTGTATGTGAATAAATAATTTTACCTTAGTTTCGCCTGACCCATCGTCAGGTAATAAAGCATCAGATCTCTGTGACTGCTTGGAATGTAAATTAGTTACATCAAACTTCTCATCATTGTATTCTGTAAAAATGTCATACAAAATATAATCATGTATATTTGGTTAGTCAGAAACAAAACGTGTATATATTTATACATATCTGTTTTTCAAGGACCGCGGTGGCTCGGAGAGTAAAACGTTAGATCGTTAAAGCCTAGCTGACAAACCGCCGTACGTGGTACTACGGGCAGTCTACGTTGAAATATTTTAGTAAACCCATCCACGAGAGTTACGCGCCACTTGTGTGTGTCCTCCACTGTGTAGAAGATCGCAGATTGGCTGTAGAGACCTTTAACCTTGCACATACAAAATTTTCACCCGGTTTCTTGCGACCGATCTGCGAGCTACCAGTCACTACGTCTCGTGCGTGTCAAAAAATGTACCAAGGCTTGACATCGATGTTCCATGTTCGATGTCGGTGTTGACCGAGAGACACTCGGCAAATGTCGGCAGATTCCGTAAACTATATCTACCGAGGTTTGCACTCGGCTAATCTCGACAGATTCCGTAAACTACGTCAACTACATCTAGTCTCGGATGTATGACAGTAAGTGATATGTACCTACGCCCATACATTTGCGATGCGGCTACCGGTTTACTTTAACAGGAAAACTTGACGCTATTACACAAATTGGGAACCTATTCGGCTAGCGACCTATTCGACCGATCGAGCTGCAACCTGTTCGTTGGAAACCTATTTAGAGTAAAGACAACAGTCTCTATTTATCAAACAATAAAATCCAACGTTATGTCTATCAAATGAAAGTAGAATATATTATTTTTTATCCATTCAGGGGCGGATCCAGGAATTTTTGCAGGAGGGGGTTTGCCAGGTTTCTGTTACGGAAATCTGCCATCACCGTCTCTAAATTACATAGGCATACATACAAATTGAGCTTTTTAAACAGAGAAATCATTTTGATACTGATGTAGGATCACTTTGTGATGTAATTTCATTGACGCAAGGCATTATTTTTTTTTATGTAGCTGAGCAGGGGGGGGGGGGTGGACCCCCCCAAACCCCCCCTC
The DNA here is from genome assembly GCA_036850965.1 of Patella caerulea. NCBI lineage: Eukaryota > Metazoa > Mollusca > Gastropoda > Patellidae > Patella > Patella caerulea. The sequence goes on along the minus strand of JAZGQO010000015.1, from coordinate 28,917,397 downwards.
TGGATCCGCGCCTGCCATTCCTTCAGCTCAGAATAGACGTGTAATTTCGTCATTATCTTATAGCTGGATCGGTCGAATTGGTCGCTAGCCAAATAGGTTGCCAACTTGTGTTTGGAATGGGCGCAGCCATGTTTCATCCGGGACCTTTAAAGTAGTTCCAATATGGCGGAATTCATCATACAGCCGAGTTTAGATTCCCGAAATCTTACGAGGTTTGCCGAGTGCCGAGGTTTGACGAGTGGACCGAGAGAGTACATCGGGATTGTCGCCTAGTCAATAGTGCAGGCTCTTTGGCCAGGCAGTTCGGTTTCAGACCGGTCTAGAAAACTACAGTGGTGCGGACCTTGAATGGAAAACTGACTACTCTTTCAGATGGTACGAAAACTGTTGGAATTTTAATTAAATTTAGGCCTTTGCGCTACTGCTCGGGTAAAATTTCGCTCATATTATTTCGGGGAGCCACCATGGAAAAGTGAATAAAACGCTGGCTCGCCAACTTCGAGCTCGCTGGTTCGATCTCGGTCTTGGCCGACAAAAGAAAGTGAACCTAATCATCGAATTCTTAGATAATATAAGAGAGAGAGAGAGAGAGAGAGATAGATAGAGAGAGAGAGAGAGGGAGACACAAATTGATCACTTAAGGCTTATATATCAGTCAGTAATACATACCTGCTACCGACCCTTGTCTTGGAATATTCCCAAAGTCAACCTGGATATTAGCATTGTTCCACGACGAAAAATATTGTTTGAATAATGGCGTTTCAGCACCTTCTACCAATTGAGTTACTTGTGTCCACTGTGGATAACCTTTCTGCTTTAAAAATTCCTGTCAATTCAAAATTTAACGAAAAGATTTTAATTTGAAGCGGTTGGAGTGGGATTTTATTGAATGTGAATAACCACTTGAATCTAATCGGAAACAGAGAGACCGAGGAATGGGGTTTAGCGTCCATTCAACACAAACTTGGTCATTTCGCGACTAACATATAGCTATTTTTTTTTTCAATAATTCGCTTGCGCTTAAGGGGTCTTTAGCGCTGGAAAGAAATTGGATGACCCCGAGAAAACCCACGAACTTGTACATGCGATCCCACCTCTTGATTCAATGACAGACCTTATGAAATAAAATGAAATGGGGTTTAACGTCCTGCAGCTCTGCTCCGACTGTGCTAGTGAAGACAGGCTTACGAGAGAGAGAGAGAAATGGGGTTTAATGAAATGAAATGAAATGGGGTTTAACGTCCTACTCTTTTAACATAACATAACACATTACATTTGATATAGCGCACATAACTGCCATGCACCTAACCTGAGCTAATGGAAGACGGGATACGCCATACAGTGTGCTATGAGGGAAATTTAGCTAGGACAGCGGCGCTATGGCCTACTCTTATATCGAATTCCAACTGCCAAGGGATATTTTACGTGCACTCCAATGTGTACACGGGACCTCGGTTTTTCGTCCCATCCGAACGACTAGGCAACTGTCCTTGACAGGCCCTCCTTCTGTATCACTGACAAGGGAAAATCACGCCGGAAAATCGAGATGAACTTTCTCGGCCAATGCTGGGATCGAACACCCGACCTCAAGGCTAGCGAACCAGCGCCTTATCCACTTAGCCACCGTGACCCCGATTTCAATCGAAGCACGAAACGTGATAGTGGAGAACCTGGCATAGGTAAAACCCATACAAAACGTTCAATTTAAACTTACAGTTGCATTTATCCATGCTGCCTTTTTTTCATTTTTGGTACACGCCTTACCGACCCAGATATAGATACCACTCGGCCCGGAATCCAGAATAAAACAGTCCTGCAAGATAAACAACAATGAAGATTAAAATGAGTTGCGCAAACGTTTTCAGTTGGAGACGAAACAACCCTAGGAGCTAATACGCTGGTTTACCAAATTTAAAAAGGAATTATCGCTCACACTAACAAAATACTCGTAATTAATTTTCAATAATTTCATATTTGAGATAATATAAGACTCACATAGGCCCTACGTACCCATAAGCCCTAAATACAATAGACGTGATTTAGACTTGGATGACGTGTTAACTACAATAGGTAGAACACGTGTTTAGACTGGGCTGACGTGTTAACTACAACAGATATAACACGTGTTTTAGTCTGGATGGTGTGTTACGTTTACTACAACAGATATAACACGTGTTTAGTCTGGATGGCGTGTTATGTTAACTACAAGAGATATAACACGTGTTGTAGTCTGGATGGCGTGTTATGTTAACTACAACAGATATAACACGTGTTGTAGTCTGAATGGCGTGTTATGTTAACTAGAACACATATAACACGTGTTTAGTCTGGATGGCGTGTTATGTTAACTACAACAAATATAACACGTGTTGTAGTCTGGATGGCGCGTTATGTTAACTACAACAGATATAACACGTGTTTAGTCTGGATGGCGTGTTATGTTAACTACAACAGATATAACACGTGTTGTAGTCTGGATGGCGTGTTATGTTAACTATGCTGAATAGACTAGATGTGCCTGAATGGCGTGCTATGTTTAATACAACACACGTGTTTTAGTCTCGGCGGCTTTTTATGTTGGATACAATTGCTGTAACATCGCGTTTATACGCCGTTGTTTCTCATTGTCAGTGGTGCAGCGCCTGAGTCCAGACAGGGAACAACATCTAGTCGTTCGGACGTGAATAGAAAACGTTCTATCCGAAAAATACGACTTCCATAACAGTATAACCGTACCGGGTCTGAAACCGAACGTCTCGCACCACGCACGGACATATACCCGTCTTCATCATGTCGGTTTCGTTCACGTTCGATGTCGAAATCAGTATGACTCGCGAATAAACGCCAACGTATGGTAAGGTGATTCAACGCGATTCTACGTTCTGTAAAATAGGTTCCTTTTTTCTGTACTAACAAAATCTCCTGGCTTAACAATATACGTTGATTACACAACTCGTGTTTGTCAATAGAATTCATTAATGATCCACATTACTCGCTAAATCAACTGCAGTCGGGGAATTAACTAACGTTTCTATCCATACTATAATCTCAATATCTCGACAGGGGGCACTGCGATGTTTTTGAACGTGCGCCAAGAGTGATTAATCCATTACTAGATAATGTCTATCATTGCTCGGCAGGGGGCGCTGGTAGTATTATACCAGACTTGTAGTGAACGTAATCACCTATTTAAAATAGCGACTTGACGTTAAGAGAATTCTGGGCTTCTTACTGCCTAATTAAATAATTTGATGATACGGATATATGCTCATGCAGAAACATTAGCCCATTACGCAGGCATTCTTAATGTTAGCCGACAAAGGGGTGACACACAGAGAAACTTAATATAGGTTTGTAGGTACAAGGTATTAATGTAACGATTATATTTAGATTATGGACGGGCACAAAGGATGGTGCAACCAAGCCTACAAAAATATGACTTATTTTTAATTAAAATAATTTCGAATATTCCATCTTCCTCGGCTGTGAACTATTAGAGATTTTGGTTCAGTGCAAGAACGGCACTGAAAAGAATTATTTAAGATTTAAAGAAGCTTAATCGCTAACATTTGGAACCTAGAAATTGACACAAATAGGTCGCAACGCATATAGAAATGTATTATGAACTGTATTATAAACTGATTTACATTCAATCATTTCCGTTTTTACCCTAATTTCAGATAAGTTATGTTCGGCTAAATACGCCAGAAGTTTCAATCGAATGGCAATCTCTAGCGTCTGGTTCTTCAAGTCTATACCTAGAAGAATAGGGCGCCATCGGTTAACATGACTCGTGGAGTATGTCTAGCCTCTTTCTTCAAGTCCCTTGTTACAAATGGCGCCGAAACGCATTTTATGGTACATGATTTGTGTACCAATAGGTAAAATGTTTATTTTGTCTTAAATATTGCAAATCAGAACCCCATCATTTCCCGGTAATATCACATCATCAATGTTGATTTAAATTGACCGACAATTGTGTTTTCAATGTCGAAGACTTTGGATGATATTGAGTTAGAGACTTAGCTACTTTAACGTACGTTAGAATCCAGATGTTCTCTGTTTAAAGGTTTGCTTCCAACTTCTTCCATATCCAGACTTCCTGATGCATCAGATACCCTGAAGATATTTTTATCACATTCAGTTAATATTTAAATATACATTATGCAAGAGGTAAATCTGCCTTTTGCACTTCTTTCTTTAGGCTTGAAATTTAAAATAAACTATTAATTAGACATTTATTAACATGAAAAAGTCTTAATCATCTCTGGATGCCATCTTATGAGTCAGATTTTTATTGGATTTAAATCTGATCTGCTGTTCAACTCTGACTGATGATTAAATCCAAAAATAGATAACCGAGACTATGTTTGTTTTATTATACCGACCGTAGCAATGATGATCGAAGTTATGCCTAAAATTCAATCGCTACTATTTCTGTGCATAGTGTAGCAATTGGACTATAATATTTAGCATATTAACTTTACACTAGCTCTGTGTCTCATCTTCCATAATGTATCTTTGATGGACCGGTGTTATAGATTTATTTAGTACTTAACTTGAGAAACAGGATAAGCCTATATTACATCTTTTGTATTAGTAAGTGCAGGGGGACTGCACCACACACACATTTAAACAAAAACAAATTTACGGACAAGACACAATAAGCAGATAAATCACAAAAAAATGCACAATTTAGATCAAGAGAATGGATCCGGGGCTATAAAGTTATTCAAACAATTTACGAAACAATGGCTATGAATAAAATGATCAAAAGGGCTATGTATATAATATTAAAAATTTCATGGTTTTCCAAATTCAAATTTTTAATCAATTTAATTGAACCTTAATTGAAATTTTATTTTAATTAAACCTTTCTCAGTTAAGAATTTTGAATCACGATGCTGTGTAAGATTTAATGGAAAATATTCTGTTAGCCAAGTTGGGTCTGACAAGGACAGCTATCTTGTCGTTTGGATGGGACGAAAAACAGCGGACCCGTATACACATTGGCGTGCACGTAAAATATCCCATGGTAGCTGGAATTCGATATGGCGTATTAGCACCTCTATTAGCCCAATCGGCGCTGTCCAACTCGTGGGTTTTTTTCCGGTTTTTCCCGTCTGCTAAAGATCCCTATTCGATATGGCGTATTACCACCTCTATTAGCCCAATCGGCGCTGTCCAACTCGTGGGTTTTTTTCCGGTTTTTCCCGTCTGCTAAAGATCCCTACAACCAAGCGAATTATTTGAAATAAAATTGAACCATAGGTTAGTCCCGAAATGACCTAGTTTGTGTTGAGTGAACGTTAAGCCCCACATTTATTTACCTGAAGAGTTTAACGGTGTTCTGTTCCGTTCGTTCAAATTCATTATCGTCTCCACCGGTAGCCTCATCGCTTATCTCCCCTTCCGATCCTAAAGCTTGGAAAAATTTATTATCACGATCCCATCTTTCTTCTGATTAAACAAAACAGAAACAAACATATTAAAATGGCTGATTGTCACGTGATGTAAATATTCCAGCTGCGGCTATCAAAAGTAAATTTAAGTGTGTGAAATGTTACCAAAAAAAAAAAAACAAAAAACAAAAAAACAAAAAAAAAAATTTAAAAAAATTATATTTTAAGCGAATATTCGTGGCGTAAAATTTTAATATTTTAGCTGTGACCGTCAATAGGAATTTTTCAGGAATTAATTGAAATGGAAAGAAAAACCCAAACAAATGTATATCCACTGATACCACGGTACAACATTATAAGAGCTAACGTGGTATCGGTAACCAACACAACAATAATTAACGTGGTAATGGTAAACAACAATAGTTAACGTGGTAATCGTAAACAACAATTGTTAACATGGTAATGGTAAACAACAATAGTGAACGCGGTAGTGGTAAATAACAACAGTGAGCGTGGTAATGGTAAACAACAATGGTTAACATGGTAATGGTTAATAACAACAGTGAGCGTGGTAATGGTAAACAACAATAGTTAACATGGTAATGGTAAACAACAACAGTTCACGTGGTAATGGTAACCAACAACAGTTAAACGTGGGAATGGTAAACCACAATAGTTAACGTGGTAATGGTAAACAACAATAGTTAACATGGTAATGGTAAACAACAACAGCTAACGTGGTAATGGCAAGCAACAATTGTTAACGTTACTAAAATAACTAGCAACATCTTACCTACAAATAGAACCTGGGCTTTACCACCGCGTTCTTCATCTTTGATTATTTTTGCCACTTCAGCTGCCTACAACAAGACAACAAATCATGATTTATACTTACTGATATTATATTCCCGTCACTGACCATTGTCCTGATTATGGCCCTGGCAATTGGTTGATAGGAAACGGAGCGTAATTATTGTATTTACCAAGAATAAAAATCTATATCATTGTTACACTACCTTTCTTCTTTTTACAATTTCACTTTATTAACATCGCTCTGTCCCTCAAAAACTCCAACAATAGAGCTATCACCGATTTGTTTCAGACATCACCCTTGTAGAACGCCTTATCGCTCCACAACCTATCCCTAAAACTCAACACAGGGTGGATTCTAAATGGGGGGATAATTTTGATCCACACTCACGAGAATCAAACACGCCCCTAGACCACCCATCATACTCCAAGGGCAATGCATATGAGGACGGACATGCGCCATGCAATGTGATATGAGGGACATTTTTCACTACTCTTATATCGAATTCAAACTGCCTTGGTTGTTTGTCCCATCCCAACGACTAGACAGCTGCCCTTGTCAGGCCCTCCGTCCTGCACCTTAGACAAGGCAAATCACTTCGATAAATCCAGATGAATTTTCTCGACCAATGCAGTGATCTAACACGCGACCCCCAGGTTAGCGAGCCAGCGTCTTACCCACATGGCCACCTGTTGGGCCAACGCCAATGATTATAGGGGTTTGAATGTTGGAAGACCTGAAAAAGTTACTTTATTACCTTTATCTTTTCCCTTTTACTACTTTTAGGTCCAACCCAGATAAAGATGGTTAATCCAGAATCCAGTATAAACACATCACCTTGATTTAATGAACTAACATCACATTTCACCTGTAACACATAAACATCAGGATAACTGGTACAGACAATACAAACAGTACAAACCACACAAGACTTACTCTGTCCTAAATGCCCACCATATCTGCAAAATACTGTTTGCTAACGCGATTCCAATTCTATCTAATATCTGAGATATACACAAAGATTTAATTTTTCAAATTTATTAAGGTTTCATTTACGTGCACATACATGAGTTCGGTTGTCGTTCCATCCGAACGACTATACTTTGTTCCTCACCATGCCCTCCGTTCTACACCACCGACAAGCTGGAACCACGTCAAGAATCCCAACAAATTTTCTCTGCCGACGATGGGATCGAACACGGAGCCAACGTAACACCCTTGACCAGGGGCGTGGTGATCCATGATTCTGTTTTGGCTGTGTGGAATACGACCTATAGTACATGTTTGACACTGGTTTATTATTAAGATTATGATGTTGAAAATCGCCGTGAAACCGCAATCGTTTTTGCCATTTTCGAGGGTGAAAATACTCGAGGGGGCGCAAAAAACTCAAAACCATGACACAAAGCTCATTGTGTCCCTGGCGTCTAACAAACACGTGTAAACTCACCTGTCTAACCCGGACATTGCGTTTTCCTTTAACTTGCATTAACCGCTTTTCATAAACACCTCGCTCTACCTTGGTAAAGCCTGATTCCATTCCTCCATCTAAATATCTGACAGAAACAAAACACAATATCAATAAAGGTGTAAATTCTTCCCCACCATAACCCTCAGATCCTATTTCGTTTCGTTTTTTTTAATAGTTCAAAATTTCGTTTTACTTATCTTCACCACACTAGGACCTGGACGAGTTGTTATATTACCGCCATTTTGGTTGAAAAGGGGATTAGTCAACGAAACAACAAAACCTTCTGTTACGGTGGTGGGTAAACCTCTAGAAACGTCAACGCTGATTGATTAATCAATCTCTGACGTCATAGGTCCACAGCCACTCGAACCACTCCTGACGCGATCTTCCAGTACAACTAGGCAGATCTTCATGTAGTGTAGGTCCACGACAGTATAAAAAAACAACTTTAGATTTGTATTTTAATCCAGATTACCCAATATAAATGTCCAATAAAATCCCCTAGTCTAAATAAAGGGAAGGCAGGGATTGGCATCCACGAAATACAAACTAGACCATTTCAGGGCCAACATATTATGATTCAATTCTACTGAAATAACATACGGCGGAAACAGGAGGTTTAACGTCTACTCGTCATCGTCCGGATAGGAACAAAAATTGAGGCCCCATACAGCGTAGACGTAAACCATCCATTGCCAGTAAGAGTATGCCCCTTAGTGCCGCTATCTGGGTAACATTTCCCCTTATAGCACACTGTAGGATGTAATTTAGTTAAGTAGTTCAGGAACGAATCCAGGAATTTTTGCAGGAGGGGGTTTGCCAGGTTTCTGTTACGGAAATCTGCTATCATCGTCTCTAAATTACACAGGCATTCATACAAATTGAGCTTTTTAAACAGAGAAATCATTTTTATACTGATGTAGGATCACTTTGTGATGTAATTTCATTGATGCAAGGATCCGCCCAGTAGTTTCTTATGTTGAAAGGGGGATAACTCTAAAGAGATAACTTACTTGATTCCCTTTTTGAAGTAAGATAAAAACAGTTTACTCTCGTGATCTTGTACCTGGAATATGTAAACAGATAACACAAACAACAATACACAGATGTGTAATACTGTAATATTATATAAGGGGTGGAGAGGGGCTCCTGAATATTTCATACAGATATTTAAGGGGGAAGTTTAGGTGAGGGGCGCATTAGCAGTGTGATTGCTTATTAAGTTTTAAATTCGGTTAAAAGGTATGTGCGTTTGGTGGAAACGTTGTGCCCTATGTACATTGTAAATTAATAAAATTCAAATACATGCATGTTTCTTAAAAAAGCCTGGACCCTTTTAAATTATCTCCGTTACATCTTCAAACGGACACTACAGAAAGAAGAAATTTGAGGAGATTTTCAATATATAAATTCCGAGTTATTTATTTTTGAACTACTATAACAAGAAAGGTCGGGTCTTTATCTAAATCTTACATAATAACCTTTTAGTTTTAATATATCGAACTGCTAAAGCAAATATTGCCTAATTGCGGTAGACCAACCAATATGAAACAAACACAGATCCTATTTCGTTTCGTTTTTTATAGTTCAAAATTTCGTTTCACTTGTCTTCACTACACTAGGATCTGGAAAAGTTGTTATCATTGACGTGTTCTGGATTTCTGGCCGAGCTGGATAAACCACTAAACGTCAACGCTGATAGGTCAATCAATGTCCGACGTCAAAGGGTCAAAAGCCGTGCATATGAACCCTGACGTGAATTCCCACTATAATTTGTCAGATCTTAATGTAGTGTAAGCCCTCGAAAGTATAAAGAAACGAAACGAAATATAGATTTTAAACAGATTGTAAACCTACCTCTCGATATTGAACTGGTCCTCCTCCCAGATGATCATCCAACTCCACAGTTTTATAGGCAGCAACTCCCTGTTCATCCTAAAATAATATTAAACACTGTTAATATGGAGTATATCCCTTTATTTCTACCCCCCTCCATCTTCGCTAGCGAAGGGTTACATCTCATGACCTTTGACCAAATATATCTAACCATTATCACTGTTCATTCAATGTTAGTTTAATCTGTTAATCCGAGCCCTGCATTAAAAGTTCGTCTTTTGATAAAAATGGTACTTGCCTGTGACGTCTCTTTGCCTAACCAGAAATGTAAATTCCACTGTAATTTATTACTATTCGGCAACTTCTTCGTCTGAAAATACAACCAAACAGAACACAATGTTACTACCAAAAGACGGGGTTTAACGTCCTACTCGTCTGCACAAACCGGGTTAATTACAATGGACATAATAATATACGGTCGAACTCTAACATCCAGCGTAATATTAACATCCACTTCTTATGTTACAGTAACATAGAGTGTCTGTATTTTCCCAGTGGGGTGGGGGATTTGGGTCGCCAAGCAGTAAACGCATGCGCGTTTGATCATAAGATATGCCACTGAGACAAGTGTAATACCGAAACTCTCATACTTTTATTGTAAATAGCTAAACGCGACAAATACGTTCATGGGAGTGTATCTTTAATGTCATTATTGAAAATAATCACTCGATAAATACGGTCACTGGAATGTACCTTTAATAAAAATATTGGAAATAGCTATACTCGATGGACATGGGAGTGTATCTTTAATAACATTGAGACTTAACCATAAACGAAGCATAAAATATTTTTAATGCAATCACAGCAACCCAAAAATTCAATATTTTACTAGAATAATTTAAAAAGCAGAATCACGAGAAAATATAAATTTGCCTTTAGGATAGTGTGACATATTTGTAGCTGTAGACCGTGAAATTTAATTAATGTACATCGAGTCATCATCCATCAGTCCTGCCTGCAGAATTCATGACCTAAATATTAATATTAATAAATACACGTCCATAAGTAAATGCTTTAATTACATTTCATATAGATTTGTTTCGTAAAAACACATCCATGGAGCTGGACATGATATTTACACCCGTAAAACTAGGCAGCTTTTATATTCAACATTCGACAATTGAAGATAATGATGGAAATCTGCACGTTTTAATTTGCCTATTCAACAATTTAAACCATGGGTAGATAACTTTGATCCCAAGAAAAGTTGTCGAATTCATTAGGAGGTTATGTGTTGATTTGTGCGTTGGATGTTAATCCGACCTCGGTTAAAATGAAATGACATGGGCATATATACGCCATGCAGTGTGCTATTATGAAAATTTTGCCCGGGCTGCAGCGCTATGGCCTAATCTTATATCAAATTGCAACTGCCATGAGATCTTTAACGTGCACGCCAGAGTATGAGTATACACGGATCTCTCTCTCTCTCTCTCTCTCTCTCTCTCTCTCTTATAAATATCCTTATCATTATATTTCATGTGCTTTGTGTCTAAACTTCGTTATTCTATTCTATTATATATTCTATTAATCTAAAGATTAAGCCCCCGAGTGTGTAAAAAAAATTTCAATGTCAATTTTATAACATTGAAACATATAATACATGCGTTTTGTATAAATCAGACATTAGTAGAAGGTAAATATAACATTATTTAAAGATCAATAATCAACCTGATATTCTAATGATTTTATAAATAACCCAGGTCACAGCTGTATTGGATTGACACCACTTATTATTGACGAATTAAATAGTACTACCACTTATCTATACGTTCTTTATCAATGAAAACACTACTATTATTTGTAACAAAGCGCGAACAGATTCAATAAAACCTGCTTACTATGGATTTCATAAAGTTAAGAATAAAATGTCCTGACGATTCGTTTTAACACATTGAAAGTACTAGCCAGAAATTGACTTGTAAATGTTTTTTTTTTTCCCTCAAATTCTTCGATTTTACTTAAATTCTTAAATTAACTGAGAGTTAGATCATTGGCTATGTGCGTGTATATAAAAAACATATATCCCGACAAGAAAATAAATTAATACAATAATCTAGATAATCAGGTGTATTCTAAGCTTTCGAAACCGCCAGAACAGAGACACGAAAAAACAGGTGAATTTATTTACAAATTTACTTAGTGCAATTTAGTCCGATTCGATGGGTGCTGTTGTGCCATAAAAAACATATTTTATTTCATTAACAAATTTACAAGCTTCTATATGTTTCAAAGGACCGTGAGTACTATGTAACCAGTGGCGGATTCGGGTTTTTTTTTGAGGGGGTGTCAACCCCATGTTTTGTGTCACCGACCGCGGTTTACGGAGCTAATTACTGTCGCTAGTAACATAGACGCTGATTGTGTGTCTGATAAGATGCGTACCCTGTGCTATATAATATATATTATGCGTGCATGTCCCGGTGGAAGCTTGTAGGACTCAGGATTCCTATTCACGTGGGGAGGAGGTGACTATAGTCACCCTAGTCATCCCCTGGATCCGCCCTTGGTAACACCGAATACTGAGTAGAAAATGTAGGCCTTTGTATCATTCAAAGGAGCGTGAGTAACACTGAATACTGAGTAGAAAATATAAGATGTATTTTTTACTTACGTATAGACAAATATAAGAATCCCCAGAATAAAAGGTACCGTATGAACTTTTGTCTTGCGCTACCACCTTTAATTTCTGAAAAATAGAGAAAAGAACAAATTCAAATGGGATTATAATAGGAATGTTTATGTCTGAAATGTTATCTAAATTGTTAAATAAATATTTATTAAAATGATAAAATCATAATCAGTTCTCGATGTCATCGGATGTCTTCGATATTAAGTAGATTAGAACGGTTCAGTCACATTTTGAATTGATTTTAAAATAGAGAAGCGAGGCTGCAGTTAATGCACACATTTTTATCATACCTTCAAATGTTGATATCTTCTCTCGCACTAGAATAATTTGAGTAAATTCAAAATGTGCATTCATTTAGCGTTATCTATTTTCGGGATTGGAATGGCCTAGTAGTCTAGAGTGCCGCGCTTCGACCTCTAGCTGGCCGGTCACCTCTTGCGGCTGTGGTTTCAATCCCTATAGTGGGCGTATGTGGCATGGAGTAGGGGCGCCTTCTCAAACTCGTGGGTTTCCTCCGTGCACTCCGGTTTCCTCCCACTGCTAAAGACCCCTATGCGCAAGCGAATTATTGAAATAAAATTCAACCATATTTTACTCCCGAAATGACCTAGTTTGTGTCAAGTGGACGTTAAACCCCATTCCCCTCTCTCTCTCTCTCTCTATCTCTCTCTCTCTCTCTCTCTTCAAGTATTCTAAAAGTTTTATAAGGCATATCGACCTTCCGATAGATTGAAACCAACAGGGAAGATTTGTACCAAGGAAAAGAAAACACTATACTGATATCTGTATATCGGTTTAACTTCCGCCTTTCTATCTCAAAGTCAAAAATTTGCCAACGACATTAATTATGAGCACAATAAAAGCTTTTCTTAAAATAGTCCATTTACTGCTAACAAAGTGAGAGGTTGGGTGGCCGAATGGTTATGGTCTGTTCTCAAGTCAGGGGGTTGGGATGGCCAAGTGGTCTAGAGTGCCGCGCTTCGATCTCTAGCTGGCCGATCACCTCTGACTTGCGGCTGTAGTTTCGATCCCTGGTGTGAGCGTATGTGGCATGGAGATAGGTGCGCTTTCTCAACCTCGTGGGTTTCCTCCGGGCACTCCGGTCTCCTCCCACTGCTAAAGACCCCTTTGTGCAAGCGAATTATCGAAATAAAAATTGAAACTATATGTTAGTGACCTAGTTTGTGTTGAGTGGACGTTAAGCCCCATTCTCCCTCTCTCTATTATTAAGTCAAGTGGCGTGTTGTCGATTCTCCACTTGTACGTGACCAGGAGAGGGTCGCCTGTCTTACCTCGTGGGGCTTTCTCGGGGTCCTCCGGTTTCCCCCCAATGCCAAAGACTCCTACGTGTAAGCGAATTATGGAAATAAAATTAAACCATGACCTAGTTTGCGGCTTTATAACCAGTTATATATGATCATTGAGAGAGTTACGGGTAAGTGAGCTCCTGATTCCACAAGAACCTCACGTGTTTTATACCTAAGGCCAGAACTTTACTCAGTTAACTAACATGACGCTCTATTTATACAAAGTAAATGAAAAGAAATTGGGTTCTGCACTGACTGGGCTTACAAGGACGGGTATACGCATTGTTAAATAAGGACAGCGGCTCTATGACTTACTCTTATGGCGAATTCTAACTGGCCAGGGATCTGTTACGTGCACGACAATGTGTACAATGTATTTGACAGACCCTTCACCTCGTCGTTTCTGTATAACGTAAACATTCGGTCAATAGTGTTGTTGTTATATAGATTTATATATGAGACAATGGACGACAGTTTAGTATGAAATAGTATGAAATAATATGCTGCATTGTTAAACGATATTGATTTTAACGGCTGTGTGGATAAAATTATATATTTAAATTACCTTTAATACCGTATTTATAGATACAAGCCTCAGTTAAAATAGAAATGAAATGTAATGGGGGTTTAACGTCCTACTGTTCTGTTTCAACTGGTGGACAATTTTGCCTGGGCAGCTGCACCATGACCTATTCTTTAATCGATTTCCAACTGCCAAGGGATCTGACTCCGGTTTTTGTCCCATACGAATGACTAGACAGCTGCCGTTTGCTGGCCCGCTCTGTGCCTCTTACAAGAACAAACCACGTTCGAAAATCCCGATGAATTTTCATGACCGACAGTGAAAATAGCCGAGTTTAGTCAATCAACATTTCTCGGTACCCTTCCGTCAAAATAATTTGTTTTTTTGGGAGGTCACAATTAAAATATCAACAACATATGAAAAGAAAATTGTACATTTTTACCGATCAATCAATTTTCGTCAATAGAGCCCTGGGCAGGTCCTAATAATTGCGGGGGTTAATAGACTTAGGATTATTTCAAATTAGGTCAGAAAACATTCGCTATTACATTTATATAATTTAATGGAGCTTAAACGCCAATATTGACACAAATGAGTCGCAACGAATATAATAATATAATATGAATATAATAAACTGATTTACATTCAATCTCTTCCGTTTTTACTCTAATTTCAAATCAGTTAAGTCCGACAAAATACGCTTGAAGTTTCAATCGAATATCAGTATCTATCGTCTGGTTATTCCAGTCTACATCGATAGTATTTATTGCGCAAGCTCTTGAGATAAGAATATAACGTCACTGTTTGACATAATCTGTGGAATATGCCTGGCCTCGTTGTTTGATTGCCTTGTTACAAATGGCGCTGAACCGCATTATAGTACACGATTCGTGTACCAATGGTAAGATGTTTATTTTATCTTAAATATTGGATATCAGAAGCCATCTTTTCCCGGTAAGATCACAACAGTTAGAGACCAAAAGTCTCCATGGACGTAAAACCCTGCCCTTTCCTATCCGAACGACTAGAAAATCCGAGTAATGGCGACTGGACGTTAAACCTCAAAGTTCCGCCAACTGCTAAAGATATACGCAAACGAATTATTTTAGTAGAGTTGAATGATATGCGAGTCCTGAAATGGTCTAGTTTGTGTCGCGTAGAGAGAGAGAGAGAGAGAGAGAGAGAAGAGAGAGAGAGAGAGAGCGCAACCCTCCTAATCTAGGACATAATATCCAGGACAAGAGCCCCGTTGGTCCAAATGTCTATTGTGTTGTATGTTTAGGGAAATTCCCTGCAATTCACTAACTTGGTTTCATTATAAAAGAAAAGTTATATCCCGTTATACCCTTCCTTCATGAATATTCATGAGTACATTTATTCTTTATTTATATTATACAATTCTGTTTAGTATACCATCAACAATACCACACATTATTTAATATAAACCCATAAATATATTATTGTATATCGTGTAATTATTGTATGACTAAACTTATCAATTTTATTGCTTGTATATTTCGTGATCAAGTAACACTAACAAGGAAGTGAACTTGGTGGGCGAGAAAGTTCTCCCGATTTTACGTCTAGTCGACAAGGTGGGTGAAAAAACACGGCCATGTGTACGTAAAAGATCGCTAAAGCTCTGTTCTTACTACATCCGTATCTGTAAGTACGTGCGTGATTCGTACGTACTGGTATACTTTAGTCATTTTTAGAGAAAGGGTTTAAATATAATCCGGCACGTATTCCGCACAAAAACAACTGCGTCCGTTAAGTCGGATTGATTGCTCCCAGAGCGTATTTTGTGAAGTGCGTCCGAGCTTTAGCCAATCAGCGAGTACTTTTTCCATATTTTTCCGGCGTGATTTCCCCTTCTCTGTGATGCAGAAGGAAGGCCTGACAAGGACAGCTGCCTAGTCGTTCGGATGGGACGAAAAACCGAGGTCCCGTGAACACATTGGAGTGCACGTAAAAAATCCCTTGGCACTTGGAATTCGATGTAAGAGTAGGCAGTAGCGCCGCTGCCCGGGCAAAATTTCCCTAATAGCACACTGTATGGCGTATGCCTGTCTTCCATTAGCCCAGGTTAGATGCAAAAGAGTAGGACGTTAAACCCCATTTCATTTCATTTTCCCATATTACATTCCCCCAAATAGAAACTCAATCTATTCCAAGAAAAGCCTCGCTCCAACTTGTATCCTGTTTGCGAATTTCATCTGTAATCGGGTAAAGATGTAGTCAAACTGTTGTTCGGAAATATTGTCTGGATTTGTCCGGATGAAAATACAATTCTTGCACCAGGTGGTGTTATTCTCCATATTTCTCCCTTCTTTGTAACAGTTCATGGACCCCTACTCTATTTTTCCCTTTCGTCTTTGGGTCCACAAATACAAAAGAAAGACTTCCACTGTGTCACTGTCAGAATCTCCATGATTGCAAGTGACAATACGTTATCTCTGACAACCAATTCAGCCTTGAAAGCCGGATGTTTGAACGGCAAAACGCGGATACGGATACGTTTATGAATAGGGATGTAGTATGAACAGAGCTTTAACGGTTGGAATTCGACAAAGTGTGTTGGGAAATGCTGCTGGCCACGAAATATATCCCACATTGTATGGCGCATAACCCGCTTAATAAGCAGTACGCAGTGTCATGATGGACATTTTGCCCACACATCGGCGCTACGGCCTACTATTATATCGAATTCCAACTGCCAATGGATCTTTTACGTGCACACCTGTATGCAAACGGGGCCTCGGCTTTTCATCTCATCCGAACGATTATACAGCTGTTCTTGTCAGGCCATCCATCCTGCATCACAGACAAGGGGAAACCATCCGAAAAATCCCGATGTACTTTCTTGACCATCACCGGCATTGAACCCCGACCTCCAAACTAACCGGCCACCGTCTTACTCATTTAGCCACCGCGGCTCACTGATTATATCACACTGTGCAATATGAATGATCGTATTACACGTACAACTAAATTATACTATAAAACTTACACAAAGGCGTTATATAGCTGAGGTGCTGGAGGCACCAGCCTCCTCGCGAAAAAAATCAAAGAAGTTGAAAAAATAAAACGGGAGAAAAATGCTGAAACCGATGAAAAAAAAAGAAAATGTACCCTAGTTAGGGAGGGCCCTAAAGGCAGACAGAAGGGCCAGCCGTCTGACAAATGGGCCCCTCTGGCCAAGGGAAAGGGCCCTCGTGTCCGAGTCAATCGTTTCTATACACTGTTACTGTCGAATCTACTACTGAATGAGAATGCAGTCATTGTAATGACATGAAAATCATCAATCAAGACCGCCCCCCTCCTCGCCCACGAAAGAGGACCCTCAAAATAGTATAGGCTACGTCATGATAAACTTTAAAACGCCCCTGTACTTACATAAGTGTTAAAATGCTTGGATTGTCCCTAGTGGTCCCACGATCTTGTACGTGAAGATACGTTCTGGTACGCGCACATACGCTCGGATACGTTTCGATGTGATCAACACGATTGCTATACGATTGACCTAAATAAGTCCCACACGATCACCACGATTTTAATTGTAGCGCGAATCGTAATTGTGGAAAGTTAGATCATGCTTAGAAATAATCTCGATTGTCATAACTACAGGGACGGATCCAGGAATTTTGGTAGATTTCTGTTACGGAAATCTGCCATCATCGTCATTAAATTACATAGGCATACATACAAATTGAACTTTTTAATACAGAGAAATCGATTTTTATACTGATGTATGGTCACTTTTTGATGTAATTTCATTGATGCAAGGCATTATATTTTTATGTAGCTGAGCAGGGAGGGTGTGTGTGTGTGTGGACCCTCCACCCCCCACCCCCATCTGGATCCGCCCGTGAACTAACATTGGAAACGCGATGCTTTAGGGCTGTATAGTGAATGATTGCCCTAGCGAGATTTGAACGAGGTATATTATTGTCGAGTAAGAAAAGTTGAATCATTAGGAAATATGTCAGCAGTTATTAAGAATGTGAAATACCAAAATAGAAAGATTGCTATATACTGTGTTCTATATAATCAATAATTAACATATCCTGTCACGTGCACCGTATTTATCATCCACTTAAAGCAAACCGGAATATTATTAATAGTGTAGATGAATTAGTCATGTTGAACAAAATGTCTCGTCATTTCACACAAATTAAAAATGAAATGAAATGGGGTTTAACGTCCTACTTTTCTGTTCCAACTGGGAATGTTGGATTGTCGAATAGTTAGTGCGTGCGCGGTGTATTGAGGGGTTCGATTGCCCGATTGTGGGTTTCCTCCCCCCCAACTCCAAAAGAATCCCACGCACAATCGATTTATTCATATAACCTTGTGGTCGCTTGTTCAACCACTTCGTGGGTTTTCTCTGGGTACTCCGGTTTCCTCCCACTTCTAAAGACCCCTACGCGCAAGCGAATAATTGAAATAAAATCAAAAGCCATATGTTAGTCCCAAAATGACCTAGTTTGTGTCGAGTGGACGTTAAACCCCATTTCTTTCTCTCTCTCTCTCTCTCTCTCCCGGGCAAAATTTCTCGCAAAGCACACCGCATGGGCGTGACAAGGACAACCCTGGCAAAATTGCTCTCATAGCACACTGTATGGCGTACGCCCGTTTTGTATTGACCCAGTCGGAGCAGAACAGTAGGACGTTAAACCCCATTTCATTTCATTTAACTTTATTGAATGTGATGCTGCACGTTAAAGATTCACTTAAAGGGTGTTTAACGTCCTACATTTAATTTAGAACTAGTAGTATTAATTACCGTTCAATAAATACGTGTCAATACTGCTTTATTTATTCACGATATGCATGTTGATAATATACATTAATTCACTATATACTAGTAGTATATCATATATTACTAATACAAACTGATATGCACGTTGTCACTTATAGGAAATAATATAACACTAAGCAATGTAATAAAAACCCGACATTTACCATTAACGCTACAAAAATCAATAAACACAATTTATTAACTAAATATAATTCAAGATTTAAATCTACTGTACCTCAATACGCCATATTTCTAATCCTTCAGTTTGGCCAGCGTTATCAAAGGCTGGGTCTGACGCCATTTTGTCGATTCGGCTCAAATGAGGAACTTATTTAATATGATTGTGAAGTTAATGAAAGTGGGCGTGGTTTTGAATATCTATAAATCAAGTTGACCCAACCACCTGTTGCATCGGCAATAAACGCATCGGTAATTTACATATACAGATGTATTATAGTCTATTGTTATTACAAATGCCATCCATTAGAAGATATTATACGCTATTGAATATAGTGCACGTTACCGACTCACTGTATTTTATGCTATTTTATCACAATATCATCCAGTAGAAGACATGATACGCTATTGATTATACTGCACGTTAAGCTACAATACCATCCATTAGAGGGGGGTGGTGGTGGGATGGCCTAGTGGTCTAGATTGCCGCGCTTCGAACTCATGGCTGGCCGGTCACCTCTGGCTTGCGGCTGTGGTTTCGAGCCCTGGTGTGAGCGTATGTGGCATGGAGATAGGGGCGCCTTCTCAACCTCGTGGATTTCCTCTGGGCACTCCGGTTTCCTCCCACTGCTAAAGACCCCTATGCGCAGGAGAATTATTGAAATAAAATGAAACCATATGTTAGTCCCAAAATGTCCTAGTTTGTGTCGTGTGGACGTTAAACGCCATTTCTCTCTCATCCATTAGAAGACATTATACACAATTGAATAAAGTGCATGTTAACGACTCACTGTATTATATGCTATTATTTTATTTTTAGCACAATACCATCCATTAGAAGATGCTATACACGCTATAATGTGGGAGTTACGGTGGCTAACGGGTCCCGTTTACATGTTGGCCTGCACGTAAACGATCCCTTGGTATTCGGAATTCGATATAAGAAGCACCACTGTCTGGCCAACATTTCACTCATAACACCACGTATTGCCGTCTTCATTTGCCAGTCGGAGTAGAACAGTAGGACGTTTGAATCCATTTCCCTTCATTTCAAGTTATTGAATGAGCTGCACGTTAATGACTCACTGCATTATGTTCGGTAAGACATCGTAAATGATATGGGGTTTAACGTCCCTGCTGATCTGCTGCTCCGACTGGGCTAATAAAGACGGACTCTGAGGGTCATTGCTGTTAATTGCTGACTTTTGTGCATTAAAGATACCCTGAACGTTGAAAATCATTGATCATGAGGTAATTGCAATATTAGATGACATTAACACTCTTTATATTTGGCTTTGTATGCTGCACATAAAGATTCACTAGCTGTCGGAAATCACTAGCTACTAATGTTAAATGCTGGCTGATATTTTCCAGACCCCCCACCCTCCAATGTATTTCAGGCTGTACAGTCATGCGCGTGTCCAGTGTAAACCATGAGAAGCACATTAAGGATTTCCTACAGCTGAAAAGCTATCCTTATAGAAGGCTACACTGCATGGTGAATGCCAATGGTCATTGGTCAAGTCGATTCAGAATTTCATTTAAAGTCTACTGAAAACAAACCTGCATGTATTTGTTTTAGCCAAAATTATGTTTTTTATGGGTTAATTTTACGGAAAGTTTTACGGAAATGCCGCTGTTCCGTCAAAAGGTTCATCTCGCAACACTGCATTGTGATTGGCATGTTAATGAAAGAGGCGTGTACAGAGGTTAAATTAGAGTTCATTTTATTTGAACCAATCAAAATGTATTTACAACTTCCTCGTTATAAATAAACACGTCTAGTATCGAATGTAAACTTTATATCAATGATTTTCTGACACAGCTCCCTCTTGTCAGTGATGCAGGACCCAGGGTGTGACAAGGGCAGCTGTTTTAGTAGTTCCCATGAAATGAAAAGCCAAGGCCCCGTGTATGCACTGGCATGCACGTAAAATATCCCTTTGCAGTTGGAATTCGATATAAAAGTAGGCCGTAGCGCCGCTGCCCGGGAAAATATCCCTCATAACTCACTGCATGGCGTATGCTCGTCTTCATTAATCAAGTCGGAGCAGAACAGTAGGACGTTAAACCCCATTTTATTTCATTGTTGGTAATTGCTGGCTTTTCATGTTGCCTGTTCTTGGAATGTAAGACACTTTAACGATCCACTGATCGGTGAAATCCCACTAACGCTCTTTAGTTTCGATTTATATGCTGCAATATGTCGCACATTGCATTGGTCACCTGGCATGGTTTCGATTCCTCTGTTGGAGTAGCGTCGCCTGTCCAGCCTCGTGGGTTTTCGCGCGGCTATCCCACTGCCAAAGACCTCCACGAGCAAGCGATTTATTGAAATAAAATTGAACCATATGTTAGTCCCGAAATGATCTAGTTTGTTTCGCGTGGACGTTAAACCCCATTTCCCCCCTATCCCTATCTGTTTCCCCGATATAAGTAAAAAAACCTGCTGTGTCGAATAAACTTCATATCAATGATATTGTCAATGAATATGCTCTATTCATACAGTATATAGATCATGTCGTGTGGTATTTTTAATGCCCGTGCACTATTCATGGTAATAATATTTATCATGTTCTGCGATATTTCAATGGACTAAACTCCTATTTGTGGTTTCTTATATATTATCTTTCATTGTATATTAATGTTTTTCATTGGTCCATATTGTGTATTTATATCTTCACTGCACAATGGTAGTCTTTCTTTGAGAGAATTCGCGTCGAGACGTCGGCAGCAAAAACAACTTTTAAGTAACTTGTATTCAATATAATTATTTCATTCTTTTATTGTGCTTGTGTATCCAATAGTGTTAAGGGTTAACGTTATTATTGTACTTTGGTCCAACTAAGGAAATTGTTACTTGAAGAAATAGTCTCTATCACCCAGATCCTCATAGTCTTCAACCAGAGTCTGAATGATAGAGACTATCAAAAGAACCATGTTCATTGCAGTGTCTTTGCATATAACATGTGTATAATCCATAGTAGACTGAATTAGAGATAGATCAAGTTTTAGACTGATTATTTTCGTTGAAAAAAAAGCTTTGTAAATAAACTATGTATACTCAAAACCAATAAGGTCAAGGCCGTTTTATTATTTAAATATTAGCCTGATTTGTTTCTGTCTGTGAACGAGGAAATGTTGCAAAACTGGTAGTCTTCTTCTGGGAACCCGGGCACTCCGGTTTCCTCCCACTGCTAAAGACCCCTACGCGCAAGCGAATTATTGAAATAAAATTAAACCATATGTTAGTCCCGAAATGACCTAGTTTGTGTCGAGTTGACGTTAAACCCCATTTGTCTCTCTCCCTCCCTACCTCTCTCCCCCTCTCTCTCTCTCTTCCCGGGGCTACGGTGGTTCTGTGGGTAAGACAGTTGGTTCGCCAACCTGGAGATCCCGTGTTCGGTCCCTACGTTGGCCGAGAAAAATCAACGGGTCGGCGTAGTCTCTCCTTTGTCAGTAGCAAGGGACAAAGTATACTCGCGTGGGTAGCACGAAAAAACCAAAGTTTCGTGTGCACTTAAAATATCCCTGTCCGTTGTAATTTAATATAGGAGTAGACTGCACGGCATATTCCCATCGCCATTAGCCATGTAGGAGCACCTAGGACGTGACCCCCCCCCCCCCCCCCAACACACACACACTCCTCCCCGCCCACCCCTCACACAAGATAAGTGCAGTCGGTCGTAAAATGAATTCGTGACGTAAACAAGCAATGTCAAAATAGAATGGAGGATCACAAATACGTATTACCTTGATACGATATAAGTTTTTCAAAGCTCAAATTAGCAAAAACTGTTATGCTTTCAGTAATGAAACAGGAATGCCTCTGGGGCCGACACGATCGATCTTGATAAAATCGCCGATCTGTGGTTGAACTTGACATGGCGCGGATGCTTGATGAAATTGTGAGGAAATAGTAATGCCTTTGCTATATATATTCACCATAGCAATATATCGAAGTAAATGCGGTAATTATTGTCACTTTCATCGGTTGTCACACATTCACAGCAATTGTACGTGCGATACGTTAAGCAAGGCTGACACTTGCACGATTCCGTGGCACGCATTGGCGCGACTCGAGTCAGCACGACACCGTCTGATTTGCGCAAACTCGTCGTGCCAATGCGGGAAATGCGTAAACAATGCGAAAATTATGCGTGAACTCGTCGTGTCAGTTCAATGTGGACACTGATGGGTACGTCGTGTCAATGTGGACACTGATGGGTACGACAAAATCGTTGCCAAAAGTCGTGCAAGTGTTAGCCTGGCTTTAGGATTGTCCTTGTTGAGTCCACGAACTGCGTTTCGATACGATTAACACGGTTGCTACAACTAACCTCAATATATGACAAGACCTGATATTACCACGATTACTACACGATTAAAACCACGATTTCAATTGTAACACAAATCGTGATAGTGGAAACCTGGCATAAAGAGATGATAAATATCATTCTGATCAATGGATATTTTTTTGTTTCCATTTGGATGAAGACCTCCATTTCCTTTCACCATCTATTGTCGTGCGTTCACTCATAGCAATTCATGGGGGTTGAGATGGCCTAGTGGTCTAGCTGGCCGCTCACCTCTGACGTGCGGCTGTGGTTTCGAGCCCTGGTGTGAGCGTATGTGGATTGGAGATAGGGGCGCCTTCTCAACCTGGTGGTTTTCCTCTGGACAATCTGGTTTACTCCCACTGCTAAAGACCCCTACGCGCATGCAAATTATTGAAATGAAATTAAACCATATGTTAGTCCCGAAATGACTTAGTTTGTGTTGAGTGGAGAGAGAGGGGGGGGTAACGTCCACTCGACACTAGATTATTTCGGGACTAACATATGGTTTAATTTTATTTCAGTTATTCGCTTGCGCATATATGTCTTTAGCATTGTGAGGAAACCGGAGTACCCGGAGTAAACCCACGAGGTTGTACAGGCGACACTACTCCTTGCCACGTACAACCGGGGATTCAAAAATTCAAGAATGGAAGAAGAGGGTTTGAATTAACATTTTCTATCCGGTTTGGGTAAATATTCATGATTCACTAGCGAAAGGGCGACAGAGTGACGGGTTGGTTACGTTGATGTGTGGCCTGCCTGGGGTGTGGGTATGTGTGTGTGTGTGGGGGGGGGGGGGGCAGTACCTTGTTCCATAGGACCAGACAAGGGACTGGTCGCTAACCGCTATTCATCTTATTTTTGTTCTTGTTTGTCTGATTGGGGTGACGATCTTCGAAAAAATTCCGATCGATATAAAAAAAATGGCATGCCTGTTTTTGAACAATTTCTTTTTGGGGGAATAAGATTTTGAATTTCATCCAGCAACATGAAGTCAATACGATCGTATCTTTTTAATATCCCTTTTCAATAAGCCCTGTTGGTACGGAACAGGATGTTAAAATGGAGTTACCTCCCTTTAGTCACTGAAATCCCCATTTTGAAACAACTTTGTTGAATCAAGAGAGAGGACTTAACGTCCACTTGACAGAAACTAGGTCATTACTGGACTAACACATGGTTGAATATTAATTCAATAACTTCCTTAACAGTGTGAGGGAACCGGAGGACCCGGAGAAATCCCAAGAGGTTGGACAGGCGACCCTACTCATTGTCATGCATCCACGATATGTTTATAATTTAATGAATTGTAAAATGTAAACCTTTGCCCCTTAATTAGCCCTGTTGGTATGGAAAAGAAGGGCGTTAAATCCCATTTCTTTTTATTTCCCGGTTCATTTCATTTCGGGGGTGGGGGTGGGATGGCCTAGTGGTCTAGAGTGCCGCGCTTCGACTTCTAGCTGGTCGGCCACCTCTGGGTTGCGGCTGTGGTTTCGAGCCCTGGTGTGAGCGTATGTGGCATGGAGATACGGGCGCCTTCTGAACCTCGTGCTACCAAATCACCATGTCCATGTGCCTAGTCCGTCTTGTCCCAGAAACAGTGCACATTCTGTAGTTAGGCACATGGGTCTAACAAACCCTGGTTCCAAAAACTTTCTATAAACAGATCACTGCTTATGGGAAACCGATCAGCCCCCACCCCCTCCAGCTGATCTGGTCTTATCCCCCTTGCCCGCCTGAAAATGTAAAACACCTGATTGCCCCGTGGCCACGCCCTTTCCGATTCTATAAATAGAAACAGTTCAATTTTATCGTGTACAAATAATTGATTTATTTTAATATTGATGTACAAGACAACACATTTCTAAAAACATCATAAAAACGTTTCATTATTCATGTTTATACAATAAATATTATTAATAACTTGATTAACTGAATATACATCAAACGGTTACATCAACCCTCGGATCAACGAGGTCATCAAAAGGTCAAGGTCGTCAAAGAAAGTCCTTGAACTTGCACATGCTTCTGGCCTCTTCCAACAGTCGTTAGTTTGCGGGTTCAGTGTATTAGGCATGAAGTGAAACAAGTGGCACAATAAAACGAGTAGTGATAATACAACCTGTTAGTAAATAAATATCAGTACGATCACGTGATAAATATGTGGGAGATTAATCAGTTATCTCCCCCTGAGTAATCTCGGTTAGGTTTACTGGCAACTACATTGAAAGTTGCACAATACAGTAGTAGTAGTTGCTGTTTTAACGCCTGTTTCCACAGTATTAACATCACAAACAAGCACAATGGCTACATAGTTTCCCCACTAGATGTCGCAAACGACTGGTGGCCAAAGGGAGATAACTGATTTATTACCCCGGAAAGGTGAAGATTAGTTTTAATATCCATCTTGTTAAAAAGCTGAAAAATAAACATAAATGTCAGACAAAATCAAAAACAAGCAGAAAACAAAACAAGATACGATGCAGTCTAAGATTAAATGAAAAACATTCTGTGATTTTAGCAAAGTTGAGCAAATTTAAATAAACTTAATCAAATTCCTTAAAGCCGCTGATTGTCCAGCTATAATAGTGATACCAGTTCAATAACGGCGCAAATAATTTCTGTAAACAAGACAGCACTGTTTGTAGCGTGGATTACACTCGAATTTTCGAAAAATACAATCCAAGTTTTTTTATTTCTAAGAGTAATTAATGGTCTTCTACACACATCTATCAAACTCTCCCAGACAAAATAACAGAAATATAAATAACTTTGCTCAACTTTTTATATTAGAATTACAGAATCAATAAATTCTCATCCACAATTATTCAGAATTAGAAGTCTTGCACACTCATAAAATCTCAAAATGATTGCATAGAGTTAAAAATAATAACATCTTCATATGCCGCAAATGTCTTTGATTTGTGACTCCAGGGACTGGCGTAATTGCAAATAGGCATTAGTGAGCAATATAAAAAAATCATTTCAATGCAAATTAGTTTGTAGAAGATATATTTGATTAGCAAAATGGCAAGGTCATAAATATGATTAGAAAAAAAGGAAATAACTAGAGAATTAAAAAAAAAATCTAGTGTGAAAATGGTTCAGTGTTGCTGGCATATTCTGCAGGTTGAAGACGACATCTTGTGTTGAAGCGAGGAGTAAAGACGGCAGAAATAGTTTTATATTTTGAACTTTGACCTTTAACCCATCATCAGCTTATAGAATTCTGTAAATGATAGAATATATAGAATGAAATGACGAACATTGAAGACAGACAGAGAAAGGACAGAATCAAAAATAAACTCGAACAAAAGACAAGATATAAAAAAAAGTAAACAGATGAACATAAAACAGATTACAAAACACGATAACAGACATGCCGCATTATATACAAACAGACAAGCATAGTGCGTCGTGCAAGTTAATGCGCACGCGCAATAGAACAGGAAGAGGAAGAGGAAGGAATGGTGGGTGACAAGATGGTGGCGTGTGTTGTAGTGAGAATATGGACAAAATGGCGGCAGTGTGACTGAGACTTTCTTTGGCGTATAGCAAACATCCGGGTTGTTGTGTGTGCTATCGCAGTAAACGGGAACCCTGGGTAACATTCTCTATGATGTCATCAGGTTTTTAAACTCTGCAAATAGAGGAAACAAAGGACATATACAAACAACCTAGCTTCATTAAATAATCAGATATACAAAAAAAAAAAAAAAAAAAAAAAATCTTTTTATTTTTTAAAATTTTCTTTTTAATAAATTGTATTCATCACTTTTGTTTAAATCGAATTACAAGTTTTAATCTTTAGTATTTTGCTCCAATTATTGCCCTATTTGCTTTGTTCGTCGATTTGTACGAATCATCAGCCCGATATTAATAAAATATATATTTAATATTGCGAAAATTAAATAAAAAAAATAAATAAAATAAAAATATCACCACAACTTGTAAATAAATCAAAGAAAATAAACGGATAAATATATAAATAATATATTTTTAAAAAAAAATGGATAAATTAAAGCTGCGCAAATCTTGTCCAATCAAAAATAAAAACATTGCTTGATAGCACAAACTGTCAAAATGGACGCCGTGAATATATATAGGAGCACCGCAACGTGTGTCGGGTTTACCAAGGGATTGCCAAGTTCCAGACAGAAGATTTAACGTAAATTGTTTAACCATAAGACGTGACATCAGATGTTCTGGGTAAATAATAACTTGAAATAAGTTTAAATTAATATTCTTTCAACGCCCATTATGCAAGAGCTAAATATGCCTATTTCAGGCCTTTCTTTAGGCCTGAAATGTTATCTAAATTATTACATTTAGCCTCAATCATGATGAGCTATTTAAACAGTTATAATCCTTCAAATACGATAAAGTAGATACCCGAATGGCATCTGTTCTCGTCAGATGATTTTGTTCATTACTTAATACTTTTGTTATACCATTCTGGAACATGGCGGCGATCCCGCGGTAAATCATGCAATCCGTGTTCAGATATTTTTTCTAATTTAAAACAGCTGAAAACTTCCTGGGAAAACTGGCTTCCTACTACATTTCATTCAATCATTCATTCATTTACTCGACTTAACCCTGCAGCACAAACAAGTCAAAATTGAATTTCAATCCATTCATACTTCTAGCCATCGGAAGTTTCCAGCTATATTTTCACACCATGCAAAGGGACGCACGCTTTAACACCAATCGTCTTCAAATCTAAAATGACTTTACTGAAACATCCCAAGTATTGCAAGTGTTGGTTGGTGGGAGTTGTTCAGGGAGGTTGAGGGAGGGATAATTGGGTTTAGCGTCCACATATCCGCTTGTCTTTAGCGGTGAGAGGAAACCGGATGACCCGGAGAAAACAATGAGGTTGGACATGAAACCCTTCCCCTGGTAACTACACGTGTAGCATCGGAACGACGACACTTGACAAAATGGCAGACCCTATGATCTAAAGTGCCATACACCCACCCGACCAGAACATGAATTTAGAAACATTTTAAACTTGAATCTGATTGGGTATGGTGACGTATAGTCTACAAGTTTCAGGAATAGAACTAGACAAGACTTGTTCATCCGCTACCAACATAGACTTGATAACCTGCGCCATTACGTCAGCCTTTTGGCTGCAATGTAGGCATACCCGTCTCTTTTGAAAGTCAGAATAGCGGTGCCATGCCTTTGGAAAAAGCGTGACGGGTTTTAGAGCAGGTTACCCAGACTATTACTAGCGCTACATACGCATGTATTGCACAGATCCGCATCCAAAACAGCTGCGATCATTTTGGGGGCAATTGCTAACGGTGCTAGGCACAAAATGCGCTATATTTAACCCCGTACATTTCAAATTCACAGATCTTAAACACATAAAACAATAGACAGTTCAATAAAAAGACAATAAATTATATTTATTAAAGATATTTTAAAAGACTTTTATCGTCTTCAATCAAATTACCAAACCTTATTCACTTCAAATTTCCACAAAGTCTGCAAACGGGAAAAAATTATAAATGCCCAAATGTCCAGAGATAGTAATAAACAGTAGTCACTTCACCAAATAAAGATATTTTCAAAGTCAAAGATCAAGAAATCGCCTTTATGCATTAGAGAATACCACCTCAAACCAATAAAACCCACAATGTATATTCACTGCGGACCTACCTTCGTAATCAACAGTTCCGCTTCCGTCAGTATCTGTTTCCACAATCATGGCTTCAATTTCTTCATCTGTCAGATCATCACCTAAACTGCGCAGAATCCACCTCAAATCAGCCACGTCAATGACGCCGGTCTTGTTTTTATCTAAAACTCGGAATGCTTCACGTAATTCCCTTTCATCTTCATCTTCTTTTAGTTTCATTTCAAAAAGGGGAAGGAATTGTTGAAAGGTAATGCATCCGGCAGCTGTAACATTCAATAGAAGATGTAAAGGTAATGGCCCTAACAATAGAGAGAGAGAGAGAGAGAGAGAGAGAGGTGGGGTGGCGAACGATATAGGGGTCTATAGCAGTGGGAGGAAACCTGAGGACCCGGAGAAAACCCACGAGGTTGGACAGGCGACATTACTCCTTGTCACGTACAACCAGGGATTGCCAACAATAAATAAATAACCGTGCTATGACAGCTACTAGAGTCAACCAATAGAAAGTTGTATTCTAGATGCCTACGTCGTTCCTTAATGGGGTTTAGCTTCGGCTTCCACCGTGGGTGATGACGCAGGATTTCGGGGTGACATTGGCGGAATCACATCTTAAAGTCCATGACTTTGGAAATGTTCAGGGCTACGACTAACTGTAACCTATAATTTATAAATATACAATATACAACCCGACAAAATATCCAATTACTCGTAATGTCGGATTATAATGTCGTTGAGTCAGGTTTTTCAACGTTTGGATATAAAGTGGACACAGCATTAGGGTGTTATACAAAGGGAGATAACTCGCATTACCTTCTTCATCAGCTTCATCTGACCATTCTTTGAGCTTTTCATCTGTTACCTGTAAACCTAGACTTTTAAACACCTGCCCTAAATGTTTCGTTAATACTGTATCACTCTCTTTGTAGTTAAAATGATGAAACATTGTTTCGGCATCTGTAAAGAGAAAACAGAAAGGAAGATCAAGGGATGATTCACGGTGCCTGTAACATTCGGCACACACCGATATATCTACTTTATTTTACGAGAATAACTCTCTGCCCTAAATGGCCGCCATATCCAAAGATAGGTTGCCAGGCAGTGAAACATAAGCCCACAGCAGCTAAATCGTCCGAGCAAACAACAAGAGTTGTCGCATGGTTTTGCTTTTTTCAGAAATGAAACATATATAATACACTATTAATCAGAAAATCATTAGAATTTGTTTGGTTTTTATAAAGTTCTGTCCCATGCTAAAGTTTAGTATACGAAAGATTTAATATCATGGATTTAGCTGTTCAATTATCAAAATTCATCGAAAAATCACTATACTTGTTCGTCTCAAGACCTTAAACCCTGTGTATCAATATGAAGTCAATTGGATGATGGCATCCAGAGCGTCACAAGATTTTTCAAAATGATCTATATCGGAAATCGCTGAAAATCAACAGGCGTCTTTGTCTCACTACCTTATACACTGTGTAATAAATTTAAAGTCAATCGGATATTAACTTTAGCCACTAGAGCGTTCGCAAGATTTTTGTAGGTGATAAGGGTCATAACTCTGACAGTAATTATCGCCAAGAATCAATAGGCTCCTTCGTCTCACGACCTTAAATACTGTGTATAAATTTAAAGTCAATCGGATATTAACTGTAACCTCTGGCGCGTTCACAAGAAATTGTGGACCACAGATCCACGGACCAACGGACCGACAGACGGACGGATGGTGGCGAGCGAAATATACGACCACATTAGTGTTTTCGACTAAAATCGACGATTTAGGACTTAAAATGTCGGTCAAGTAGCTTAGTGTCTGTTCTCAAACGAATCTAATTGTACACAGACAGCTTCAGTTTTTTTTATGTGTCTGTAGTTCACCGAGCCTGTTGAAATTATACAGTGGGCTAGAAACAATCAAATATCAGCCGCCGCATTAACAATGCATTCCATGCCGTTTGATTAAATCTAAGTTTAAAAAGATCATTATTTATTATACGCACAGAGAGTTATCATCCACTCAACACAAACCAACGAGTCCTTTTGGGACTAACTCATTAGTAGGAACCACCCGGTTAACAGCCCCACAGTTAAACAGGCGACTCTACTACTACGGAGGTGTTAATGAATGCGGTAATTTACTCGGGGCTTTACGGTTAGATCTATTTGATCAGATCCACTCCAAGTTTGGTCAAAGCTCACGAGGTCTAAACAGGGCTAACAGTCATCCTAAACCCCTAACCCTAGACCTAAGCCTAACGTTTATCCCAACCGTAACCTACAATCTCGCCAACACGTGCCCTAACTGTATTTAAATCTTACAGACCTTGATGAAATATTACATTGGCATTAAGAAAACGATCTAGCCACGTTTATGTCAACCCCCCCCCCCCTACAAGTGATTGTTTGCCTATTATACTCATTTTATGAAGTGCGTAATCAAGATCATGGTCGTTAGAGATCAGGGGCCGGTTGCTCAAAACTAAGTTATTTTAACGATCCGTTAAACTAACGGATCGTTATCTTCCACATGTCCTTTGTTAACGGTCCGTTAAATTTTTGTCGCTGGAAAGTCAATTTCATTATCCATTAACGTTAACGGGGGTTCCAGCAAAAACCTTTCTCTCCGTTTAAGTTAACAGAGCTTTGAGACGCAACGGAAACGCACCACAGACTGACGTTATAAATCTTGGGCTTGTTTTACACGAAATGTTAACTAAGATAAAATCCAAATGTTAGTAATTTGATTGGATAATATTAGATTGATTTTAGTGCTTAGCCAATCAAAATTGACGTATCCACTAAAACTTTGATTTTATCTTAAGATTTGGAGAAGGGCCCGGATTTGAGACCCACTTTAATCATACATGGTAGAATGGTGGAGTTGCCATGGTCACGTTAATCGACGATTTTATTATTACAGCATATTGATAGTGCAACCTTTCATATAATACATTCAGGGACACTTTACAAACTGACAATGTAATCAGGCCGGGGCCAAGGATTTTGTCGAGGGGGGACGGGGCACACATTGGAACAAAGGGTAATATGTTGCAACCTTGGATTGTTTGGGTGGAGACAATGCGAAAATCATGTTTATATTATCTATTAAAGAGCAGATATGTCAACCACAACAGTAACACAGCAAATGAAAATAAAAATCAACTATGGACATGTTAACATTTGCATAAATATTTCTTATTTTTGGCCAAAAATGCGTCGTTAGTGTCAAGGTCACGATCTTATTCCTGATAATAACCTAAATAAACAACAAAACAAACGTTAATTTTGACCAGTTGTATATTTTGCTATTTGACTGTTTGCTTAATCTATAGTAATTTTAGAATAAACCAACTATTTCCGTCATAATTTATAAACCACAAAAGTTCCATGTTAACCTGGAATTCTACAGTAAACAACGTCTATCTACTGACACATGCCATGGCAACCACGAGATAGTGAAATACTCGTCTGCTTATTTTATATTTTATCACGGTGGAACGAGAAGAAAGGTACACTATTGCCATGGCAACGAACTCCTGAAATTCGTCGGGTTCACAGCGTCTATAGGTACAGTATAATACTTAATATATGAGTCACGTGATCTGATGCACACATGGCGCGTGTCGACGTGACGCCATATTTGGAATAGAGGTATCGCGTTACTGATTTCAGAAGATGTAAAGAATACATGATTATAATAAAGTATGTATTTATACATAATTAACATAACAATACATGGACTATTACTCCATTCGCCTGTCCAACCTCGTGGGTTTTCTCCGGGTACTCCGGTTTCCTCCCACTGCTAAAGACCCCTACGCACAAGCGAATTATTGAAACGTTAGTCCCGAAATGACCTAGTTTGTGTCGAGTGGACGTTAAACCCCATTTCCTCTCTCTGTCTCTGTCTCTCTTACTCCATGTCTCTCTTAGTGTACCTATATCGATATCCTTGATTTCTTAACACATTTTCCGTTGTGATTCCTTCTTGTCAGTGATGCAGGGCGGAGGACTGGCTGACAAGAACAGCTGTCTAGTCGTTCGGAGGGGACGTAAAACCGAAGTCCCGTGTACACTTTGACGTGCACGTAAAAGATCCCTTGACAGTTGGAATTTGATATATATATATAGAGAGAAATGGGGTTTAACGTCCGGTCGACACAACCAGGTCATTTCGGGAATAACATATGGTTTTTAATTTTATTTCAATAATTCGCTTGCGCATAGGGGTCTTTAACAGTGGGAGGAAACCAGAGTGCCCGGAGGAAACCCACGAGGTTGAGAAGGCGCCCCTATATCAATGCCACATACACTCACACCAGGGCTCGAAACCACAGCCGCAAGCCAGAGGTGACCGGTCAGCTAGAGGTCGTATCGTGGCATTCTAGACCACTAGGCCATCCCAACCAGAGTAGGTCGTATAGCACACTGTATGGCGTATACCCGTCTTCATTAGCCCAGTTTGGAGCAGAACAGTAGGACGTTAAACTCCATTTCATTTTATTTCTTAATACACTTTTTAATTCATAATAATTAATTCCGTTCTAGGTAATAAATGAATGAATGAAATGGGGTTTAACGTCCTACTGCTACAACTGGGCTAGTGAAGACGTGGGCCATACATCGTGCAATTGGGGAATGTTACCCAGGCAGTGGCGCTACGGCCTACTGTAGGCCTAATATCCAATTCCTACTGAAATTGGGCTCAACGTTCCACCGTTCTGCCCCAACTGGGCCAAGGTAGACGAGCGTAGGTCATGTTGTGTGCAAAAGGGCGAATGTTGTCCGGACAGTGGCGCTACGGCCTACTTTTATATCGAATTCCTACTAACAAGGGATCTTTTACGTACACGCCAATCTATACGGCCCATCTGCACGACTAGACAACTATCCTTATCCAACATCACTGACAAGGGAAAAACCACGCCGGAAAATCCCAATAAACTTTCTCGACCGACGGCCGACACCCGGATCGAACCCGCGACTTAAAAGGTTAGCAAACCAGCGTCTTAGTCGCTTACTTCCGTCGTTCGGTTGGGATGCTGTCCGAACAACACCATGTTCATCTACATTAGCTCAGTCGAAGTAGAACTGTAGGACGTTGAATGTTATGAGGGAATAATTTGCCCGGGCAGCGGCGCTACGGCCTACTCTTACACGGGGTTTAACGTTCTACTGCTCTGCCCCTAAACTGGGCTATAATGCTATACAGTGTGCTATGAGGTAATATTTTGCTCGGGCAGCGGCGCTACGGCCTACTCTTACACGGGGTTTAACGTTCTACTGTTCTGCCCCGACTGGGCTATAATGAAGACGGGCATACGTCATACTGAGTGCTATGAGGGCAATTGTGCACTGGCAGTGGCACTACGGCCTGTGCTATGGTGGACAGACATGAGGATGGGGGAGGGGGTGTATTATAATATATGTACCGATACAACATGACTGAACAAAGAAACTAGTGTTTAGTAATATATAATTTGAACATATCTCTGTTTAAGTGAGGGTATTCAATGTGTTTTCTATAAATAACCAGATGTGTGGTTTATATTCTATATTTAACTACCGCACTTATATTGTACAGCTATAAATAAACACGTGATAAACTAAACAGATATATAGGTAAAACTGGGAATAGATTCCAACATGCTCAGTGTTGTAAAATATGTAACGTTTTCTCAATTACCCTTCTTGCGAAGATTCGCTATTACCTAACCATAAATTCCGGTCATGTCTTTTCGGTTCTCCGTTTGAACAGACAGGAAGTACGGTCGCCTGTCCAACCTTAAGAGTTTCCCAATGTCGCTCGGTTTCCAACTACCGGTCAAGATCCCTACGAGTAAGCGAATTATTGAAATAAAATTGAGTCATAGGTTAGTCCCAAAATGACCTAGTTTGTATCAAGTGAAAGATAAAAAACGTACGTCTAAATTGTGCAGTTCTTACATTAGATTAAACTGAACGTCACAAAGTTCTTTCTTAATTTTCACTCTTTCAATTTCAAGCAGATCAATGAATGTTGATCAGTCTTATCGCGTTAAAAGAGAGAGAGAGAAATGAGGTTTAACGTCCACTCAACACAAACTAGGTCATTTCGGGACTAACATATGGTTTAATTTTATTTCAATAATTCTCTTGCGCGTAGGGGTCTTTAGCAGTGGGAGGAAACCGGAGTGCCCGGAGGAAACCCACGAGGTTGAGAAGGCGCCCCTATCTCCATGCCACATACGCTCACACCAGGGCTCGAAACCACAGCCGCAATATCGCGTTAAATGATTCAACTTTATTTGAGTGTGTAGATAAAACCCACTGACGGTGGCGAGTGTTCTTGTTTCAATAGTTGTAAATATACAAAGTTAACATGACCCGTTATGCCAGAGCATATCCATTGGGAAGTCATATATTATGATAAATAATATCTCACCTTGTATTTGTTTCTCTGTGACTTTAAATTCCGTTTCTTCCTGTCAATATAAAAAATATATTCATGTTAAACGGTAAAAATATAACCAATTGCCACGTTAAACGATAACTATGAACCCAATAAAACGGTATTCAAGTCGAACGGTGAATATAAAACCAATATTAAACGGTAAATATAAATTCAAAACCAATAGTCATCTTTAACGGTAAACAAAAAAGAAACAATGTTCATGTTAAATGGTACATAAAAACCAATATTTATGTTAAACAGTAAATATAAAGCCAATATTCATGTTAAACAGTAAATATAAAACCAATATTCATGTTAAAATATCCAAGAAAATATCTAATTAAAACATAACGGGACTTAGCTAACCGAACGCGTGCGCTTTTAAGGTTTATCATTTGTTGTTTTGACTCCAGGAGTAGATTTTGTTCGGGCCTGCACGAGAATTACTGAAATAAAATGGTACCATGTCTTTGTCCCGAAATAACCTTGATTGAGTCCTGTAGATGTTGAACCTCGTTTCGCGGTCTCAGACGATTCATTTGCCCATGAATATTATAATCTGGCTAACGAACATGAACGTAATATCTCATTCATGTATCATGTGATCGAGATTACCAAATAAAGAACGGGTTAAATTTTTGAAAATTACTGTTGGTGTTATAATAATAGAGAGATAGAGAGAGACAAACTATTTCATTTTCGGACTTATATTTGGTTTTATTTTTATTTAATAATTCGCTTGGGCATAGAGGTCTTTAGCAGTGGGAGGAAACCGTAGTGCTCGGAGGAAACCCACAAGGTTGAGAAGGGGCCCCTATCTCCATGCCACATACGCTCACACCAGGGATTGAAATCATAGCCGCAAGCCACAGGTGACCGGCCAGCTAGATGTCGAAGCGCGGCACTCTAGACCACTAGGCCATCCCAAACCCCCGTTTTAATAATAGACTATACTGGTTTACGATATTATTTGTGTTGCTGACGTTATTTGTTCGATTATCCAGTACTATAGCTCGTAATCAGATACTTTTATCATTTTCTCCCATGATGCCCAAACGGCACAAAGTTCGAAGAAGAATATTGGACACAAGTCCTTTCACATCCAGAAAGTGGAGGGCAGGTGAGGTGTGTGTCGGGAGAGAGATGATAAGGCGGCGTTTCATCTAAAAGTTGGTGGCTGACATATGGTACACAGAAACACACGTGTATGTTATTTTTGCGAATCGGGCAACAAGAGGGGTGTTTCTAGGAGGAGATAACGCCAGTAGGATCCCTGTCCCTAACACCACCTCTATCTGGATTCGCTCCGTCACCACACTAACAATGAAGATGCGAGTTTTGGTGGTCTAGTAACGTGAGAGAGAGAGAAAGAGAGAAAGAGCGAAAGAGAGAGAGACGGGGTTTAACGT
Organism: Patella caerulea; assembly: GCA_036850965.1. Classification (NCBI taxonomy): domain Eukaryota; kingdom Metazoa; phylum Mollusca; class Gastropoda; family Patellidae; genus Patella; species Patella caerulea. Next base: position 28,880,545 of record JAZGQO010000015.1, on the reverse strand, counting down.
CCACTCAACACAAACTAGGTCATTTCGGGACTAACATATGATTTAATTTTATTCCAACAATTCGCTTGCGCGTAGGGGTCTTTAGCAGTGGGAGGAAACCGGAGGCCTAGTAATGTAATGCATGCAATTTAGATCATACTATTGTCAATGAGTCAAGAGCTACCCTTCCAATCTTGTGAATTTTTAGTTAGTCCGCCCGCCGCTTTATACCGACTGCTAAATAAGAAAATGTTAAATGGCTCATCTCTCTCTCCCCTCCTCTCTCTCTGTCTCCCTGTCTCTCTCACTGGTATTCATTTGCCACAATAGCTACACTTTTGGCACAACCTGCAATATCAGCAAAACGAACTGGAGTATACTGCAGCAAAATAGACAATCATGGTATAAATGCATTTCAGGAATGTTGTACCGGAAGTAATGGTGTTCTGACTGTGTATTATTGTTATTGGCGAGTATATTTATTACAGGAATGTTTTTATATGAAGGCAGAAGCCAGAAACAATAACATCAAACAGATGGGTTTATTGCTGTATTCTTTTCTTTTTTCAGAAATAAAATAAAATGGTATCTAAACGCATCATTGTTCTTCACCAACTGTGTTGAGAATATGGCCAGGCCCGGGTCCAGGATTATGTCGATGGGGGAGGGGGGTGGGGGCACACATTGGAGAAAATGGTATTACGTTGCAACCTTGGATTGTTGGGCGGAGAAAATGCGAAAATCATGTTTATATCATCTATTAAAGAGCAGATAGGTGAACTACAACAGTAACAAAGCAAACGAAAATGAACATCAACTATGTCACTGGGACTGGGGGGGGGGCGGCCCCCTCCCCGTGGATCCGCGCCTAATGGCTTCCGATTTTCCGGCGTGGTTTCCTCTTGTCAGTGGTGCCGGACGGAAGGCCTGGCAATGAGAGTTGTCTAGTCGGTCGGATGGAACGAAAAACCGTGGTCAAGTGTACACACTGGTGTGTACGTTATAGATCGCTTGGGAGATGGAATTCAATATAAAAGAAGACCATAGCGGGTAAAATTTCCCTCATGACGTGAAGTCGCTTGGGCTTAAGGGACGTTAGCAGTGGGGGGAAATCGGGGGACCAGGAAAAACCACACGAGGTTGGCCAGGAGAGAGAGAGAGAGAGAGAGAGAGAGAGAGAGAGGAGGAGGTTTAACATCCACTCGCTTAGGGGTCTTTAGTAGTGGGAGGAAACCGAAGAACCATTAGAAAACTCATGAGGTTGGTCGGGTGACCCTACTCATTGTCACGTACAACCGGAGAATCAAAACTACGCCAATTGACATAATGACAGACCTTATGATACAGCAATTTAACCCCCTATGCACCAAGCTGATCTACGAGAATCATTAATATACCACATTGCGCTTCCTTTTAAAAAGCCTTTGTTATAGTAATTAATTTCAAAAGAGAAAATATGTTTCGTAGCTTTCTGGGAATGTTTAGATAATTAACAGAACATTATATCGACGATACAAATAGAAAGGTTATAAATATGAATATATAGAATGTGCAGGTGCGTGTTTATTTGTAGATATAAAAGACATATGTATATACAAGTATGTAATAAACATAACGTGTATATTATGTTTAGGTTTGTATGTATATAAATAAACTATAAGATATGATGTAAACACGTGCTATATATTAACTAGACGGGTCTGTAACTCATAAAGTCGTTATACACGTTCTTTCTATACGCTTTTATAGACCAGCACTTTCATTTAATTGCTCACTCCATTCACATTATATGTTCTGACGAGTGTTGTACATGTGGTAGGTTATGCTAAACGCGTCCATGAACCTCAGATATAAATGGGATTTAACATTCCACTTTTTTTCACCAACTGGGCCAATGGAGAATGGTATACGTCATGCCGTGAGCAGTGATGGACATGAGATGGGGTGTAACATTATGCAATATTACTCGCGGTCCATTTAACATAAATATCGAAGCATGATTAAATTCTGTGATTGTTTTCTGCTCACTTCCTTTTCCGCCGTTTCATCGCAAACTCTACTGGACGTTTAAGTCGCTAGCTAGGTTGACGGTAGTGAGATTCCCTTACAGGGATTCCAGTATTTTTCAAAATTCCATATACAGTGAAATCCCGCTTAACGACCAACTCAGAATTACGGGCAACTCACGTATACGACCACATATTAAAAGAACCAATTTTTTTCTTCTATATTCCTTATAAATTGAACTCAGTATTACGGGCAACTCACTATTACGGATTACGACCACCGAAGCCAGTACAGTATTTATACAAAATTTGCCACTGTAAATAACTAAACAATACATATTTTTTTTTTATTCTGTTCAGTTCACCTGGCATGAAATTAAATCTTGCCAATGAGCGAAGCCGTCGTTTGGGAAAGAATGATTTTAACTGTTGGTAATAACAGGCAAAAACAGCACCGCAGTTGCATTAAGATGTAAACCACCCAAAAGTATGAACAGAATAAAATAAAAGTTCAATTTAAATCATAGAGATATGACCGGGGACATTCAGTCATAAATACAATGAATGACCTGATAAATATCCAGTGTTAGCTAGTAGTCGACAGATTATTCTGTGTAACTTCACAGATCATACGTCTATGAAATACTATAAATGAGCTTGATAAGAACAAGCAACAAGAGAAACCTAGCTGTTTAGTAATTAACAGTAATTGTATTCTATATAACTTGTGAAATTGGGGGCGGAGGTGCGCGTTTGTGAAAAAGGTCTGTCATTGTGTTATGTGGCGTCGTTTCGCGGGTTTCCGATTGTACGTGGCAAGGGTTTTGATCGCCTGTCAACCATTGAACTATATGTTAGCCCCTTCTCTCAATTTCTCTTTCTCTCTCTCTCTCGCTCTCTCTGAAATACAAATTTCTTTTTTGCTGAGGTTGATATTGGCTAAACCCCCACCACCACCACCTTCAAGCAATGATATTTATAGGAAGCCTAGTAATATACAGTAATTGTGTTCCATAAAATGGTTATCTTTATATTCCAATAATATTCAAACCATTATACTGTATCGTGCGATCAAAGGCTTTCCTAGCAGACATGATCCATATGTTAAGTCATAAATTCTCCCAGTGTGACTCTGGCTTAAGATGTTAAGACGTGCTCTACACGGGTGTTGTGTATGAGAGATAAGAATAAGATGGCCGCCCAGTGGTATATTGTATATATACATCTGAATTAGATACAGATGATGAGTACAGATATATGACCCTGATGTTAAGTTAAGTAATATCGCATTGAAACACCGGGGATATGGTTACCGTCTGTAAAGCACAGAGATAATGTCAGTATCCAATTTTTACATACAACCTAAGATACCATTATCGTTGTAGCGAGAGAGAAATGGGGTTTAACGTCCACTTGACACAAACTAAGTCATTTCGGGAATAACATATGGTTCAATTTTATTTAAATAATTTGCTTGCGCGCATGGGTCTTTAACAGTGAGAGGAAACTGGAAGACCCGGAGAAAACCCACGAGGTTGGGCATGCGACCCTTCGCATTGTCACGTACAACCGGGGTGTTATATTTGATTGGGCATGGTGACATAGTTGGTGGGGCCTGGCTTCCCAACCAGGATGTTTACCGTGTTCATCGGGATTTTTTATGGCAGAGATAATTCGTAAGTAATTCTATGTGAAACAGATTGGGAAAGGAATAATGTCGCCCAAGATTAGCCGAACAACTAAGGTCCCGTGTACACGTTGACAGTGGATATTCAATGAAATGTTGTTGGCAGCGCCACTGCCCTTAAAAGAAAAAGATAGGTTGTCAGGCAACGAAACATACGCCAACAGCAGCTAAATCGTCCGGACAGTCAACAAGGGTTGTCGCATATTTTACTTTTTTTGGTAATGAAACATTTGTAATACACTAAAATCTGATTTAGAGTAACAACTCATGTAATTATTAGAATAAAGTTTTACTCCACACTAACAATTAGTATGTACATGAAACATTTAATATCATGGATTTAGCTGTTCAGTTGTCAAAATTCATTGAAAATCAAAATACTTGTTCGTTTCAACACCTTAAACTCTGTGTATCAATCTGAGGTTTGGCCTCTATAACGTCACAAGATTTGTTGAAGTTATCAAAGGAGATAACTCTGGCAGTAATTATTTGAAATCTCTGAAAATCAATAGGTTTCTTTGTAGCATGACCTTAAACACTGTGTATCAATTTAAAGTCAATCGGATATTAACTTTAGCCTCTAGAGCGTCCACAAGCATTTGTGGACGCCGGGCCGACGGACGGACGGACGGACGGGGGCGACGACAATATACGACCACATGTATGCCGGTCTTCGTTATCCTGGTTGGTGCAGGAAAGTTGGACGACAAAGCTGTTAGAACCGTTCAAAAGATTTATATAGAGTTATTAATTATAGAATGCTATAGTAGAAGCGAATTCTTATTGCAGTAATCTATCTTAGCATTTCCGACTGTTGTTTTTATGTTCAGGGCTACCTGGCAGTTGAAATTTTTGTTAAGGGGAAACTCAGACAGGGGAGTATAATGGGCCTTGTGGCGATTGGCTACCCCTTCAGATTTCGGAGTTATGCTACTTCCGGTTTATGATTGTACCCACGCTACACCGGAATAACCGCTAGTTTCGAAAAATAGTACACGAGTTTATTAATAGACCCCATAATAAAAAACATAGATCATATAACAAAACTGATTCGATTACTTGTAACAACACATGTATGTATCATTATCCCTGTTGTAAGGGAGCTGTAACGTGTACAATCAATTGGTATGAAATAACAGGGCCGTTCACGTTCTTTGATCGACACCATATGCTTTCTGTTCTGTGTTAGCATCCCAACAGACCCCTCTACCAAGGAGCAACACGGTGTTCTTGTTCCAAATTGGGAATCATGTCCTGGCCATGATAATCAATCAATTTGTATGAAATAACACGACCGTTCACCCCCTTTGATCGACAACTTATGCTTCTCCCAACAGACTCTGTACCAAGGAGGAACACGGTTAAGTCATTAGGGGTGTTATTGGAGTCATATCCTGGTTACGATAATCCCAAGGCCTGACAAACACCCATGAGTACCATGGAAAATATCAAGGTACTCTTTTGGCCAATACAAGGATCGCACGATGCCTTACGATATGATTATCCCTATTGAGTCGACGATCTGCTAAGTGACGATACTTTAGGATACGTTTCGATACGATCAACACGACTGAACTCATATATGATAGGGGGGGAGTCTAGAGTGCCGCGCTTCGACCTCTAGCTGGCCGGTCACCTCTGGCTTGCGGCTGTGGTTTCGATCCCTGGTGTGGGCGTATGTGGCATGGAGATAGGGGCGCCTTCTCAACCTCGTGGGTTTCCTCCGGACACTCGGGTTTCCTCCCACTGTTAAAGACCCCTACGCGCAAGCGAATTATTGAAATAAAATCAAACCATGTGTTAGTCCCGAAATGACCTAGTTTGTGTTGAGTGGACGTTAACCCCAATTTCTCTCTCTCTCTCTCTTTGAACGAATGGTGACAGTTGGAACCTAGCATAAGTCAGCCAGTGCCCTACTGCCTCAGTCACTGTTCCTGCTTCAGAAAACAGTTGGATACACATTTAATTCGGGATTTATGTATTTGAAGCCAAGGTAATAAGAACATTTAGAGCAAAGAAACATTTTTATCATGACATTACCTGGCATGGTGTCTAACGGTTTAAATATATGTCTTCACAGTGATTCACATAAGAAATATAGATGAAAATAGACATTTCAGAGAGAGAGAGGAGAAGAGAGAGAGAGAGAGAGTCCAACATATTCTAGGTCAGTTCGGGATTAACATATGGTCCAATTTCATTTCAATAATTCGGCGGTGCGAGGACAGCTGCAAACCAAGAGAAAACCCAGGTGGTTGGACAGGCGTATAAACGGAGAATCTAAACCACAACCTATCACCTAAAGCGCACGCATTAACCCTTTCGCCTCCACTCCCCGATATTTCAGTCACACCATAGAGGTTGAGCAGGTGCTAATAGTAACAGCTGACGGATTACGGTTAAACAAACGAAACGTCGGTGGCATAATTGTCGTTGTTCTAATATGGATATCTTGATTCCGCATTGCGAACAACGACATTTGTATGCATATCATGATTCCTCATTTAAATAGGGAGAGGGTTTTTACATAGGATAAACTTGTTCCCAATACCCATTCAGACAACCTAAATAAAATCCTGTTTATAATAATTCCACATAGGGTTGAGCAAACGTGGCTCATTGCGGAAGACCCTGACTCACTAGACAGGAGGTCCCTTGTTCGATCTCAGTGTTGGTCAAGAGGGTTCTTAGGGATTTTCATGTGTGGTTCACCGTGTCAGTGGTGCACAACGGCGGATATGACAAAGGCAGTGTCTAAATGTTCGGATGGGATGAAACGAAACACCGATTCACAGAATACGGCAAAGAACAGCGTCTAGTAGAACGTTAAACAAAATTTCGTTTCGGGCATGGTGTCGCCATTATCTCAAAGGTACAAAGAGGAGTCGAAATTATGCAATTCTTCCTGATATTGATCTGAAAATATGGTGTTGATAAGATGTTCTTTTCCTTCACTCAACACCGACACAGACTTGTGAGTAATATCAATCCTTGTTACATGTTACACTTGAAAATTAATTAAAACTTTCTTGGAAAGTCATGAGCTCGATTCCAAGTAAAAAAAAAACATAAAGAAATTTCTGGATCTTTCAAGCCTAGTTCCAATATGTCAAGGACGGTCCAAACGAAATGTAGTCCACACGTGCACATATTGACGTGTACGTAGACAAAAATGAACCCTCAGCAGTTGAAATTCTCGAAAGATTAAGCCCAAACGCCAATATTCGAGCAGTAATCTCCTTTCTCGCATTACTCATACGTAACCACGCCGAATAGAAAACATGATAAGTTAGCAGTGATATGAATTTTAAAATGTCCTACTGTTCTGAGTTTTAAAATGACCCAGGTACATTCAGATTGCCAGGAAGAATATAAACCGCATATGATCTCACCGCGATCATTAAACGTATCATTTAAAAACTTAAATTAAAATAAAAAAAAATCTAAATAATTCAATCACAAGAAAGAGAGAGAGAGAGAAGAGAGAGAGAGAAAGATGGGGGTTTAACGTCCACTCGCCACAAACTAGGTCATTTTGTGACTAACATATGGTTTAATTTTATTTCAATAATTCTTTTTCGCGTAGGGGTTTTTAGCAGTGGGAGAAAACCGGAGGACCCAGAGAAAACTCACGAGGTTGGAAATGACAATGGAAGAGAATATGAATATGTTTTATAATAATATATACATGTTTATACCACATGAAATTAATACCAGGTTATATAGTAAGCAATACTCTTGTAAACCCCCTCACTACTGATCGAATTATAGTGCGAAATATCACTCGACAGAATGTTCGCGTCAGTTGAGGTGAAAGACTTGGCCTCCATAGACAAAGTTTAACCAATCTACATATGAATACCATGCTGGGAAACTATATGTAATAGTTATGAACATATTGAACAGGTAAAGGATAATCTGTACTTACCATTTTAACCTATTGGTAATAATAACTCTGGAATCAATCTATCCAACTATTACAAGTCTACAATCCTCTTTTCTTAGCTATGGATGGAACTTCGTTTATTCCCTATGCGCAGGCGCAGAGTTCAACGCTGTCAGACATATGATACTGGAAGCATTGCAGGCAGTATCTGCAGAACCCATTTAAGGTACCTGTCACGTGACCAGCACGCTCTTATTAGCCCAATATATGTAGTATGAGTGTGTACACATGTATAAACGATTGACTTTTAATCAATTCTACTTATTACGCTTTAGATTTATCAATTCACGTATACGTAATAGTGTTATATAAGACCAACATCAGAAGCTATGAAGGGTTGGGCCGGATTGGGTATCGCAGAAACTTCATGACCGTAGATTGGAGAAACATGGGTTTAATTAGATAGGCCTACCTATGGCGCTACCACCTGGTTCGTACCACTGTATATAAGTATGCTGACCTATGCAAACTTGTTTAGTAAGATTGTTTACCCCAATATGCGAGATCTCCTTGGGTCAAAAGTCGACGTTTAACGAATAGTACTCAATGAAGGAAAACTGCACAGCAAAACACTTACAAAACAATCACCATTGGTCGGTCCATATACTTATTTCATCCCAAACTTGTTTAAATGTTTCACTTTCTTTAGGTGAAAATATTTTTGATGGCCATTTGGAAGTATGGCGGTTTGGATTATTCCCGAAAAGTCCTAGTTGTGCCGAGTGGACGTTAATTCCCATCGATCGGGCCATAAACTGACCTTTTTACTCAAACGTATTATAATTTTTTGCTACCTTTAGGAGAAAAAAAAGTTTTTTAATGCCACTTCGAGGTACGCCAGTTTGGATTAGTCCCAAAATAACCTAGTTGTCCCGAGCGGGCCCATAGCCAGCTCTAAAAAATTGGGGGGGGGGGGCTACTGAATTTTTTGGAGGGGCTGAGGTGGTGGCCGGCTAAAAACATTCCCATGAAATCATTATTGTTGGCGAAATATTGGGGGGGGGGGGGGGGGGGCTACGTTCCCGGTGCTGAGTGGGTATTCGTGTTTATCGAAAGCTTATTTGTCTATAATATGCTGTTACAAATAGTCGTTTTAAAATAGCGGGCAGTTGATATTAAATTCTGTACGACGGTTCTTTTATTTTTATCTGCACTCTCTTTCATCTCCAGTTTGTAGATGGAAATCGTGATATAACCAAATTTAGCATTATTGTAATAAAAATATCAATATACCCATACAAAACATACGCTATCTGTTTACAGTTAGCTTCGCGTGAGAAATGAAATGAAATGGGGTTTAACGTCCCACTCTTTTGAACCAAACTTGAGCTTATGGAACACGGGCATACGCCATACAGTGTGCTATGAGGGAAATTTTGCCCGGGCAGCGGCGCTACGGCCTACTCTTATATCGAATTCCAACTACGAAGGGATCTTTAACGTGCACTCCAATTTGTACACGGGACCTCGGTTTTTCGTCCCATCCGAACGACTAGGCAGCTGTCCTTGTCAGGCCCTCGTTCTGCATCCTCCGCGTGAGAAAATACACTAAGCTGGTTTAAGTCCTAAATCCACGACTTAAGTCACAAACCTAGAATTTTGAGAAGTATATATTATGCTTTTATTCTCTAAAATTGAAAAAGTTCAATTAGTGTTTTTGTGTATAACATTATGTGACCCGTAGTAGCACTATATTACAAAACAGTATACTAATTAATTGGTGGAAATGGCGGCCTTTTAGAGTAGAGATCTAATCTCGAAGTAGAGTGAAATTCAAATACGATAAAAAATATACATTTTGTAAGATTTAGGTAAACATAGATAATTAAAAAAAAATATCAACACAAGGTTCAATATTATGATGGATACACGATTACTGAGTTTGATATTAAGCGACGTTTCGACGAGGATAAGTTCGGCTTTTCTCAAGCAAACGTCGCTTAGTATCAAACTCAGTAATTATGTATCCATAAAATTGTACCCTGTGTTAATGTGTTCAATTCCTAAATGTCAATCAAAGAAAAAAATATATATTTGAAAAAAATGTCACTCAAATTACTGAATCGTGTTACCACTGTTTGTATTTTTGCCCGTGGTGCAAGAAGAATGGTCTTACAAAGACAGCTGCCTAGTGGTTCGGATTGGACGAAACCCGACATCCCGTGCATTGGCGTGTATGTAAAAGATCCCGTGACAGTTGGAATGACAAGAACAGCTGTCTGGTGGTTAGGAAGGTATGAAAAATAGAGCTCCTATGTATACATTGGCCTACACGTAAAATATCCATTGGCATTTGAAATTGAAATTCTATATAAGAGTAGGCCACATTGTAAATATATCATGTATGCCCGGCTTCATTATAGCCCAGCCATTATCTTTGTGGCCGTATTTCCTTAACGTCAAATACTGGCACACATGGACATTCCTAAGAAATATATCTTATCTGAACTGCGTCTTGGAATATGGTCTTAGAGTTATATCTTTTTAGCCTAAGTAGATTTGTACAATAAAATATTATTCATGTGAATGTATTTACGTGTATTGTATGTGGATATTATCTAGATAGTTAAATGTTATATAAACACGTTAATCTATATATACGATAGTAGGGATTACATGCCACATGTCTTCCTACACTCCCTATCTGATATAGCAACCGGAAGTTATAACACCTGGAGTGCTCCGCCAAAAGTACTCCGCCATGGGCCTTCTAAGAGAAAGATAGAGAGAGAGAGCGGGCTGGGGTTTAACGACCACTCGACACAAACCAGGTAATTTCAGGACTAACATATGATTCAATTTATTTCATTAATTCGCTTGCGCGTATGGTCTTTATCAGTGAGAGGAAACCGGAGTACCCGGAGAAAACCAATGAGGCTGGACAGGCCACCCTACGACCCAACTGGTGATTCGAAACCACGCCAGTTGACTAAATGGCAAGCCGTATGATATAGCGCGCACGCTAACCATCCCCCCACACACCCCTGGGCCTTCTAATTAAGGCCCGTGTAATAAATACTAACCGGTAACCAAACATGAGTAGTATCGAATGTATACATGTGCCTCATTCTAGAAAAATCCATAAATGATCCTGAGCGGTAACCTACAGAAGATCATTATACGGAAGACCATTAGGGTATATCAAATGAAAAATTGAAATCTTGTTATCCTGTAATTACATGATAGCTATCTTGTTATTACAAAATAACCATCTTGTAAATGGAAGATATGGAGAAGCTATTTATCGAATAGATAGGCCAACACCGTACTTTCTTTTATGAAACATAATCAACACATTCATGTCATGACGCCATTAATACCATTCGTTATTCCCCCCCCCCCCCAATCCAAGGTAGTTTTAAAAAACGGTAATCTTGTAATAAAGATAACTATCTTGTAATAACAAGAATATTTTTCCCTTTAATTTACCCTAATGTGCCTCCATAGTAATTTGATTTAGCGCCCAAGGGATCATTCAGAAGCTGTGCATTTTGTTAAATCTTAACTGGACGGCCATGTGACCCATCAGTCCACTCATCCAATATGGCAGACCAGATTTTAGGGCCTAACATTCTACCAGTATATGATATAACTGTCTAGTTGTGTACTTCTGGTGATAACTTTTCCCCGTTCTGTATTCCACGAAATAGCTTTACCGCGGGCTATATAAAATGATCAGCCAGATTTGCTCTCTATATAATGATCCGGCTACGCCTACGGCATAATTGGCGTGCTCGTAAAAGATAACTTGGAGGTTGGAATTCGATATAAGAGTACTCCATTTCATTTTACATTGCAGACTGTAGCCGATTTAACTTAAAACCCAACAACCAGGGTCGGATTGGGGCCGGGGACCGGTCCGGGTTCCCATGTCGGAGCAGCCTCTTTCACTTGCTATGGCGGCTCGTTAAAGCCACCGGCCACATACAACATGATCATCATCGTTCCATGGCCGGTCCAATACCCCCGCCCCCATAATGATCAGCAGAAAAAAAAATTGTTTTAGACTAATTGGACAATTTTCTTTTTTCATTTATTGTCCGACGGCCGAATTGGACTAATTGGACAATTTTCTTTTTTCATTTATTGTCCGACGGCCGAATACGCCCCTGCCAACAACTGTCTTTGTCTATGTCAGACCCCCGTTCTGCATCACCGAAAGAGAACTTTCTTGACCATTGCAGGGATCGGACATACGACCTCCAGGTTACCGAAGCACTGACTTATCCACTTAGCCATTGTGGCTCCTTCAGGAATAAGCATCAAGTTGTCTTCAAGATATTTTGAGAACATGGCTTTATCAAAATTTCACCAGACCATAACGTATCCAGAGGATAATCAACTCTCGATGCCATCGCAAGCCTGAAGTATTTGTTGGATTATGAAATAAATATTCGAGATTATGTTTTTTATCGTACCCACTTTAGTAATGATGAACGATGCTAGGTCGAAATTTCAATCGCGTAATTCTCGGTTTATAGTGGGTAAAATTGATGGAAATTTTCAGAAAATTGTTTTTACATTATAAATAATATATAGTGAGAACTGTCAGCTAATTATCTAATTTTCAAGAACATATCCTTAATACTAAAGAGAAAAGAAAAATGAACGCGAGTAACATTGAAAGGGAAATTAACCGATTTTAAAATATCGGAGAGAACATACTTGCTTCATTCATCATTGTGTGATGAGTAAGAATACAGATATGTCTTTCCTTTTAGTCTTTTGGCAGCAATTCTTACACAGATTCTTGAAACTTGATTTATACTTCTGTCAACTGTATAACTGGTTTTATTTATTGTTTTAATTAGGTACTAAACTGGGAGTCTGGAGGTCGTAGGTTCGCATCCGGTTTTGACCGAGAAAGTCAATCGGGATATTCCGGCATGTTTTGCCCGTATATCAATACGACGAAAACAACTTGGTGTTCATATATATTAGAGAGAGGGAGAAATGGGGTTTAACGTCCACTCAACACAAATTGTTTCGGGACTAACATATGGTTTAATTTTATTTCAATAATTCGCTTGCGCGTAGGGGTCTTTAGCAGTGGGAGGGAACCGGAGTGCCCGGAGGAAACCCACGAGGTTGAGAAGGCGCCCCTATCTCCATGCCACATACGCTCACACCAGGGGTCGAAACAGGGGGTGGGGGTATATCATTGAACAGACAGAAATGTGGTTAAACGTCCACTCAAACGAGGTCATTTGGGGACTAACATATGGTTTTTAATTTTATTTCAGTAATTCGCTCACACCAGGCTCGATACCACAGCCGCAAGTCAGAGGTGACCGGGCAGCTAGAGGTCGAAGCGGGGCACTCTAGCCCCCCACCCCCACCCCCACCCCCAATGGTGAAGTGAAATGAAATAAGGTTTAAGGTGCTAGTCGTCTGCTCCAACTAGTCTAATGAAGACGAGGAATAACGATGGTAATTGGTAACAGCGAATCAACGATCGTAAAAATAGTTTAAAGTCCAATTTCTGTTTTATATCCTTTGATTGATGTATGGGCTAGTTACTTTAATTAGGGAGTAAATTAACTTGATTGTAGATGGACAGGTGGACTCATTTACTATAAACAAAACACTCATGACGTCAACGTCAGTCCATGGTAGACTGATGACGGAGATCAAATTACGTTTACTTTCCTTTGTTTTAGAACATTTGGACTTTGTTGGGTCTAACGTCCGCATGCACCTGGTAAATTATGGTCTATTAGTAGTATTCTGTTTCTCCACCTCCTCTTTTGTATCACGGGAGCCAGGGTGGCTATGTGTATAAGACGGTGGCTCGTATGGAAGGCCAAACAGCTCTTTATTCAGTGTTCGTAGTTCTTGTTTCACAGTCCTTAATTCTTATTTCTTCATTTGTTGTCGTATTCCGCTATGAATTAAGAACTATAAATTGAAAGCACTGAATAAACAGTTGTTTGGTCTTCCATGGGTTCGCAACCCACGAGGTCGCGTGTTCGACCCCTGCATCAGTTCATCAGGACTTCCGAAGTGGTTTTTCCATTGTCAGTGGTGAAGAACGGAGGGCCTGATATGGACAGCTGCCTAGTCGTTCGGTTAAGACAAAAAAAATCGAGACCTGGTGTATAGATTGACGTGCATGTAAAAGACCCCTTAACAATTGGAATTCGATATAAGAGTGAGCCGATTGTGCCGCTGCCCGGGAAGTTGATCCCGTTGGCGCAGAGCAGTAGGACGTTAAACTTCCTTTTATCTCAATTCATTTCCTTTTGCATAACACATTTATTGGCTATTGGTGGTCAAGAATCGAAATCAAGTGTGGGATGTACGTTTCCATGTACGTTTTCGTGAATATTCATAATTTTAGGCGGCAGAAACGGGAGGTAAGCAGACTTTAATTAGCTTATGGAAAATATATAGTAACATAATCATCTCATAGCCTAACGTTCTCCCTTTGATATGGCGTATGCAAATTCGTCGGGGGTAAATGGGTGGATTAACGCACGCGCTTTACATTAGAAGGGTGATTATTTAGTAAAGTGGCGTGGGTAAAGCACACTGGAATATTCCGAGGAAATTTCTCTGTCAACTATCACAACTATCCCACTCTCTTTACCCCTTTCTCTCTCCACCCACTTTTTCCCCTCCTTGTCAGCCTAGCCGGGATTCGAACCTGTTAGACCGGAGTCAAGAGTCCATGGCGCTGACCGCTCGACTTACATGACAATGGGATCAACTAATCCGAATCACAAGAGTCATCTGCCATCTTCAATACTCAATGTTAATCTATCTACAATTTATTCAAAATAACCAATCATTACCTACAGCATGTACAATAAAATATTATATTCCTTACACAGTAGAAAACATGGACGAGACCACGTGACAGACGAACAGAAAACAATTGGACAGGAACAGTTTGAAACATTGACGTCATAGCCTGATCGGGATGTGACAACTGAGCGACAATAGTTCTTTCTGTCGACTCTAGCAAAAACAAGGTGGGAGTTATCAACTTGTGGGCTGTAAGCCAAACTCATTTTACATGGGCCGTTGTGGTTTTGAATATATTATATAATGAAATACACAGAGTGCTAATTGTAGGCCGTTTGGGAAGTTTCGGGAATATCCTGAGTCCAAAGTTGCCGCTTTACGCAAACACTTATTTTGGTGAATACTAATCCTAATCGTTTTTAGAAGAATAGAGTTGGGTCGAATTAACCTTTACCCTATTATAAAGATTAGGGTTAGGGCAAATAGTTAGAATTCCGAAACTACCCAACCGGACTACAATTAGCATCTGCCAAGTTTGCATATGGCAGAATATTGTAGAAAACCTGATTGTGTGACAAACGAGGCTATAAACACGGTCACAATGTAAACAATACTGTATGGAGACAAACAATGCGTTGGCCGTTTTTTATACCTTAAATCACCGTCTAAAGCTTTAGGAACGATCCCAGGTTAAACGAAGTGCTGACACGTTGCTGAACTTGGGATAGATTTGATTGAACGGGAAGTATAGAAACACGCCCTCAAAAGCCCAAGTATCAGAAGCCAATCCAGCAATGGCCAGACAGGGATTTCTCAGATCATTGCTCCAGGAATATGCCCACAGTAGGCATTTTTGAACTATACGAGTATATATCGGGGTACTTTTTCTAGATAGGTGAGGTTAGAGTCGGTATATCGAGTCATATATTTTAATATAAGCTGTGTATGTAGTATCTTTGTCGAACAGAGCTGGCTTTTAGATGCATGTTTAACTAACACAGAGTCGGATTATAGTATGGAACTAATGTCTAGAGGCCCCCTCAAAATTAGTGGAACATTATTAAGGATTCAAATAATATACAGCATACAATTTATTTTGTAGTAAACACTCAACGACAAAAAGAATCACTGCACTGTAGCGTATACCAGAGGCGACCCGATAGGTTAAACGTTCCTGACTTAGGATTTCATAGTTACTGTAGCCCACGTAACTACACAATCTTGACCCGTCTCTAGTTTAATACACTAACTGTAAAATCAACTTGACAAAAAAAAAACTGTATTGTATACCAAAGTCGACAGGCGGATAAATTTCCCTAGACTGGCGGCCTCACGGCACCTTTTAATCTGACTCAGGTCTAAACCACTAGCGATTTGAATTCCTTGATCTAACGCCTAACTCACAACCCGTGACTACGGGTAGACTACGTGAGAATTTGAAGTAAACCCGTGCATAAGACTTACGTT
The DNA here is from genome assembly GCA_036850965.1 of Patella caerulea. Lineage (NCBI taxonomy): Eukaryota > Metazoa > Mollusca > Gastropoda > Patellidae > Patella > Patella caerulea. The sequence continues at coordinate 28,864,713 of JAZGQO010000015.1, read as the reverse complement.
ACATTTGTTTGGAACTGTACGTAGAAGGTCGCAGACAGCTAGAGACTTTTGGCCCTGCACATACAACCGCAGTGCCGGATTAAGGCTCTGCTGGCCCTAAGGCACATTTTGATAGGTGGCCTGAAAATTCAGATATGTTGGTCTTTACCTATCTTCCTGCCAAAGGATATCAAGGGAGACTACTCTTCTAGTCATATCAGGATGCAGACCACAATGTGAGTGGAATGCAACCCAATATGACACTTCATGCCATTTTTTTTTTTTTAACTTTATTATTTTGTGGCCTGGATTTTTGGCTGGCCCTACGGCACGTGCCTTATTTGGTTAATCCAGCACTGTACCTGTGCGTGCTAAAACTCGTACAACGGGTTGTATGCTAGGCTTTAGCTGTATTACGATTACTTTCATCAATGTATTAAATAATTGGTTATCATGGGTTACACATCCCCGATCTGGCAGACTTCCAACAGTATACAGATATAAACAGAAATGGAATGGAGTGTTTTGAGCTAGCTCGTTGGGGTAATACAGTTGGACATTACTATAACGCGGTTCGGATATAAGGCGGTTGTGGTCAGCGTTATAGTAAAGCCCATGACACAGAATATTAATTGATTGTTAATTAAATTAAACATGTTAATCTTTAATAAATAATAACTTGTGTACATCTTTTGTTAGTCAGCAAGATTAAGTGAATGTGTTAACGTTTGTCTTTTCGTTTCACGAGGAAGTTATCTTATGTCTAGCAGTTGCAGGCGCGGATCCAGAGAAGGCGGGGGGGGGGGAGGCTGCTCAGACTTGGAAAAAAAATTTATGCGATTTTATTGGCGTTTTAGACCTGTAAGTTGGAATTTACCTTCGGGAAATACGTCAGAATGAACCAAATTGAATCTAATTTACCAAATTTTTCTGGGGGAGGGCCACAAAACCCCCCGTTAATCGGTTGAGCGCAATTAGTTAAGCAATTATCAAACCTAGACCCCCCCCTGCAAAAAATCCTGGATCCGCGCCTGAGTTGTTGATACTTTGCGAAAACCACGATAGGAAAAGATGGTGAAGTCATACCCCGAAGAATCTACTGTTTTTTTTTCTTTAATATCTTTACCTTTCAAAGGGGAGAAATTGTTTTTTTAAAACGGTTATCCTAAAGATACAATATTTCTAAAACAAAGTTTGACAAATTTCATTGTAGTCCTGATTACCGCGGATCAATAATCCCATTTCACTCTTCATATATATATCTACACAGACTTATTGGACCACGAACTGGGCATCTAGCGCTCCTCCCTCCGTTATTTTTAGACCAAGTACCAAAATTAATCGCAGTTTCGATTACTGCGGATTGATGAAGTGGCATGATTCTCTGTTCATACTATTACCTCAATTAAGGGACGCCCTGTGCTGTGTCGGTGTTTAGTAGCCTAGTTCTTGTGTTACTTGTGGCTTAAAGGTGAGTTAGTCCAAACAATGACCCCCAAAGGTCAAAGTTGAAAGAATATGTTAAAACAGCCCAGTATATAGAGGGGTTAAAAAGCTTTTATTATCATTAACTTAAACTAAATAAATAAATAAATTAATTTTACAAACACAAATAAATAACATGCCTCAAATATGCAGATGAGTAAATGAGAGCAGCTAATCATCGTTGTCTAATTAAACACGTGGTATATAAATAGACAAGGTCAAGGACACATAAAAAAAAACATGCACCGTAAAATAATATCTATAAATGTCTATAGAACAATTATCCAGGTAAGTCTATAACGATATCAAGTCACTGTCAGACTAAAGCAAGACTCGGAATGAACACACGATATTTACAACTGGATGTCAGAGAAACACTCGAGTCACGTGATGTCGTTCTTCATATTGATGAAGCTATCCTTAAAATTTGAATTTCCGAAATTTATCACACATAATTTACAGATTTGTATTCTTTAAACAGATAACTGGAGAAAGGGAATCGAAATCCGAAATCAAAACATCACTATGTATAATCCCAGAATCTTCTCACAGGCAACAGAAATGAAATATTTCGAACAATCCGTATAATAGTCCTAACTGGATATAATACATTTTCCTTTAGTAGTAATGTCAAAAACATTGTAACGAAATCCTCACTATTTATAATCCAAGAAAGGGTGAAGGGGCCAACACAACCAAAAAGAATCCTTTAGAAATTTGTTTAGACAGAAAAGCAAACTAATCCTTTTTTCATTACAGATTGTATTTTTTCCATTTGGTAGAATTTGAGTTCAAACCGACTTTCTTTTCATTATTCACAATCCGTTGTGTTTTTCAATTCTCTTGTAAAGGTGTAAAGAATCCTAGCTTTAATTAATTAAATTTGTGTTGGGTCGATGGGGGTGGGGTGGTGCTGAATCTTGTAGGTAGATTTTGTGTTTTGGTAGCTGTACTTTTTTATTCCAATGATATCGAACTCCAGGGTTTCTCAAATTACATTTTCTCTCTAGATGATATGTTGCATGGCAACTGGTTCACGTGTGTCTTTGTACATATCGAGTTGTCTCCCATGGCACACAGTATCTTCACCATTTGGAAATCATTTTGTTAAATTCTGAAAAATATAAGACGATGATTATGAATAAATTGAACTGCAAACTGACACGATTTCATGTTTATCTAATTTGGATAATAATACATTGATAAATATCACATAAACGCCCCAGTAACAACAAAATGGAATGGTGTTAAACGTCCTATTGTTCTGCTCCGACTGGGCTAATGAAGACGTGCATACGCCATAAAGTGTGCTATGAGGGTAATGTTGAACGACAGCGGTGCGACGGCCTACTCTTACATCGAATTTCAACTGCCAAGGGGTATTTTACGTGCACAGAACCTAGGTTTTTTTGTTTTATCCGAACGACTAGAAAAGCGGAAACCCCGGCGAACTTTCACGGGTAACACAGGGTCGGATCAGCAACGTCCATACTAGCAAATCACGGTCTTACTCGTTCAGCCATCGTGGCTCCCCACCAACAACAAGGGGGTCACGGTGGCTGAGTGGATAAGGCGCTGGTTCACTAGCCTGGAGGTCGGGTGTTCGATTCCTGCATTGGCCGAGAAAGTCCATCCCGATTTTCCGGCGTGATTTTTCCTTGTCAGTGATGCAGAAGGAGGGCCTGACAAGGACAACTGCCTAGTCGTTAGGATGAGACGAAAAACCGAGGTACGGTGTACACATTGGAGTATACGTAAAAGATCCCTTGGCAGTTGGAATTCGATATAAGAGTAGGTCGTAGCGACGCTGCCCGGGAAAATTTCCCTCAAAGCACACTGTATGGCGTATGCCCGTCTTCCATTAGCCCAGGTTAGGTGCAAAAGAGTAGGACGTTAAACCCCATTTTATTTCATTTTATTTCACCACCAACAAAACATCAAAAAGAAACAGTAAGGATATCATTGCTTGGTAATGGTGAGAGTACCGCCACCGTTGCAGTTAATAATCCAAATGAATGTTGTCAACATAGCTGTCTCTTATATCCACAAATTGTCCTTTAAGAACATTAAAAAATTACGAACATAACTGAGGTTTGACTATTCCAAGGGGATGTGAATATTCCCCCCCCCCGTTCCCGCACCCCGTTACCTCCTTTATTACGTTGCTACCATCAGGTGGTTATTGTTCAATAATGGGTGAATGCTCCAGTCGACAACTCAGCTGTATTAGATATATTGTAGGTATAGTCAAAGGGAGACAACTACACATTGGCAAGGTAAACACCTCATCATCAGACAATTTAAACGAATAAGCTCAAACAGTATTTCAAGAAAGAAAGATTAACTTTCCACCCCAACACACACACGTTTCATCCAGGTCACGACACAAATTATTAATTAACAATTAAAAAACAAATATTTTTAAAAAGAAATCTCCCAGGTTATCGTATGCTTGTATGGGATTCAAATGTCATGGAAAGTTGATTGTAGGACAATAATCAACTTTCCATACCTTTTCCGCATTAATAATTAACCACAAAAATGGAATCGAGACTTTGTTAATTATGTCGCAGCGATATCAATCGAAGCTGTTGTGATTTTAAAATAAAGTTAAGCAAGTTGGGTAACATTTTCAGTATACTCCATTTGAATTATCTAGTTTATATTATTACAGTGAGAATGGTCATACTTTCACCACGAAGTGTACTATAGGGGAAAGTATACCCTCATGGAGCAGTGCAACGTACTCGTATTTCGACGAACTCGTATAACGACGTTGGCAATAGTATACACGGGCCCTTGTTTCTTTTGCCCATACTATATGAAATACTGGATCCGTTTCTTTAGCAGTAAACCAAGCTGGAAAATATTTTTCTTGGTCAATGCATACACCGGATGGGAGTTTATTATCCTACTTTTCTGCATTGATTGTAAGACGGTCGTACATCATATATTGTGCTATGGAGGAAATGAAAGGAAATGACATGGGCTTAAACGTCCTACTCTTATGCACCTAACCTGGGCTAATGGAAGATGGGCATACGCCATACTGTGTGCTATGAGGGAAATTTTGCCCGGGCAGCGGCACTACGACCTACTCTTATATAGAATTCCAACTGCCAAGGGATCTTTTACGTGCACTCCAATGAGTACACGGAACTTCGGTTTTTCGTCTCACCCGAACGACTAGGCAGCTATCCTTGTCAGGCCCTCCGTTCTGCATCACTTCCAAGGGGAAACCACGCTGGAAAATCGAGATGAACTTTCTCGGCCAATGCAGGGATCGAACACCTTACACTATGGAGGAAATGAGACCTACTCCTGGATCGAATACTGTCAAGGGTTCTTTTATGTACACGCCAATATCTACATTCGACTTCGGTTTTTCGCCCAAGCCGAACAAAACGACACTGGATTCAATTCTGATTTGGGTAATGTTTGCCATGAGATATATTTTACCCCAATATCGGCACTGGGGCCTTCTCTTAAATCGAATTACAACTAAAAAGCGACCATTTACGTGCACGCCAATGTGTACACGAAACCTCCGGGTTTTGTCCCATCCGATCGACAAGGGGAAAACACGTCGATCAGAAATCAGACATATTATTTCTTCTTGTCGTGGTCTTTGTCCATGGCTCTATATAAAATCAGAACAATAGGGCGGTAAACTCTATTTTAATACATTTCATTTCTCTTCTCGGTTCGAGCGGACGTTAAACCCATCTCTCTCCTTCTCTCTCTCTCTCTTTCTCCCCCTCTCTCTCTCTCTCTCTTTCTCCCTCTCTCTCTCTCTCTCTCTAATTACTCATATTTTTAAACACAGATCCGAAACCTGCGAAAAACGTCAACGATGATTGATTGATCAATGTATGACGTCTTGGGGTCAAATGTCGCGCGTGCGACCCCTGACACGACCTTTCAATAAAACCAGTCAGATCTTCATGTGCCATCGAAACACGAAACGAAATATAGATCTGTATTTTAATCCGATGCCATTATTATATTCTAAGCCCTTACTTCACCCATATGAAACATTTCATGATTGACGTGCATCATATCATATCGCCCGGTTAACCGACAGCAAAGGAGAAAGTTTCATGTTGATTTCACTCGAGTTATTCAACTAGTATACCTGTACGTATACTCAGGTATACTCAGCGAGATATCGTTCCGCACGAGCTGTAATTGAATCTATAAGGGAGATAAACCTGTACTTTAAAAAATACTGGCAGATGTGCAATGATAACAGATTGAAGGAAAGAGGAAAATATAAAGTATCAAACATTCCTGGAATTCCATTTACCGTTATTTCTCACAGACTTATAGACTCCTTCTTATATATATATATATTATATATTATACCACTTATCGTGCGCCCATACTAATATCGCATGAATTATACATATAATGTGGTGATATACGTGACGCGTCTTGATTTTGACGTCATTAAATTTCAGGATTGTCTAATCATTTTGGAGTCACGGTGGCTTGGTGGGGAAAATGTTGGTTTGCTAATCTGGAGGTCGGGTGTTCGATCCCTCCTTGTTCGCTCCATTATAAAAAAATATTCAAAAAAATAAAAACAAAAGACGTGATGCCTTATAAAACACCTCGTTGATGGGAAATATGTTATTATGTCATTGCAGTTAAAACAGGCAGTGGCAAGTCGTTATGCTATAAAGCGTGACATGTTAGTGGTCGATAAAAATAACACCGTCATCAAGGGAAGATAATTTAAATAGGTGTTTCGCCTCCATGGATAAACCCATGTCTTACACTCGGCAAACCGTAACCTACATCTAGTCTCGACTGTATGACTGTAAGTGATATGTGCCTACGCCCGTACATTTGCGATGTGGCTACCGGTTTACTTTATCAGGAAAACTTGACGCTATTACAAACAAACAAGACACCATGGGCGCAGCCATGTTTCACCCGGGGCCTTTAAAGTAGTTCCAATATGGCGGAATTCGCCATGCAGCCTAAACTAGATGTACTGTAGGTTCCGGAATCTGTCGAGGTTTGCCGAGTGCCGTGGCGTGGAACGGAATGATACCACTGGGGCTACGGAGCATGTTCTAGATTAAGAGTATGGAATGTAGTATACTTTCCATCCAGAAGAAATTTCACAGTTGTTGTTAAACCTCGGGTGTTTATCTTTAAGTACTTTTTTTTACATTTCATTAAAAAAGCGAAAGCATCTCAACTCGAACGTCTAAGAGAAACATGGTCGATTCTGGTGCCAGATTCTTCCTGGCGTTTTTTTCATAGAGTTGATGGTTGATTACATTGTTAGATTAGGGCCTAACAAAAACTACAACATTACCGTTTATTACTAAAAACAAATAAAAACATCAATTTAATTTACTCGATAAGATCTTGTTTATTTTGGAACATTGCCTGAACATTGCCTGAACATAGCTCAGTTTTCATTAATGTCTGGTACGGGTTACAAATACTCCCTACACCAGGTAACTTCAAACAAAGTTAAATGAAATGAAACGGGGTGTGACGTCCGCCTGTTCTGCATTGACCACGTTAATTAAAGAATGATAAACGCCGTGCAGATTGGTAGAAGGAGTTTTTAAGGGGATTCTCGTGCTGATGCAAACGAACCTACGCCATGAAGTGAAACGAAACGGACTGTGGCGTCCGACTGCTCGGACGGGTTCCGCTTTGTAGTGTGGTATGAGGGGAATTTTGCACCATTTAGGGATTTGTAACGTTCACTGGCATCTTAGTCGGATGCAGATGGACCTACGCCACGAATTACTGAAAAGACACTCGTATAGCCCCCGAGGCGACCTCATACTACAACCTATACTCCACGGGTGTGTTAACGTCTACTCAACACAAACTAGGCCATTTCGGAACTAACATATGATTAAATTTAATTTCAATAATTCGCTTGACCATAGGGCTCCTTAGCACGAGATTGGACAGGTGACCCTACAACCGAGGGATCGAAACCATACCAGTTGATTCAGTGACAGGCCTTATGATGCAACGCGCACGAGCTAACCATTCAGCCCCACCACCCCAATCAAAACCCGACAGCGTATGCCTCTTTTGGCCTATGAAGACACAGATTCTGTCTGATTTCAGATTTTGTAGTTCAAATTTTGTTTTTTTAAATTTTTGGGGGGAATTCCCAGTTTTGCATTCCCTAATCAGTAGTGCAGGATGGAAGGTATGAGGGGGACAAAAAGGAGTCTTGGTGTGCACTTGAAAGATCCCCTGCCAGTTGGAATTCGATATAACATTATGCCACAGCGAAAAGAAACGCTCTTCAAATGGATTTTTTTTCGTTTCAAAGGGAGACAACTCCGGACCTTCGTAATGGCGTCGAGTTCCTTATTTAACTACTAAGAACAAAAGCAATGGAAATGATGTGAAATGAAATGAAAGGGGGTTTAACGTCCTACTCTTTTGCACCTAATCTGGGCTAATGGAAGACAGGCATACACCATACAGTGTGCTATGAGGGAAATTTTGCCCGGGCGGCGGCGCCACGACCTACTCTTATATCGTATCCAACCGCCAAGGGATCTTTTACGTGCACTCCAATGTGTGCACGAGACCTCGGTTTTTCGTCCCATCCGAAAGACTAGGCAGCTGTCCATGTCAGGCCCTCCTTCTGCGTCACTGACAAATGAAAATCACACCGGAAAATCGAGATGAACTTTCTCGGCCAATGCAGATCGAACACCCGACCTCCAGGCTAGCGAACCAAATACAATGGAATAAAGGTGTAATTATGAGAGATGTGTATGTTTATATATAATGTTGTCATGGTATCTAACTTCAATATATTCATGTTAAGTATTGGCACAAGAATCATCAACAACATATATCACATATTACAATAACTTACATAAACGTATCATACATTAAAGGCCCTGGCTCAACATCACAATCTTCAAGGTCAAAAGAACGTCAGAACAATAAACGGTTTGAAGTCTTGTTCTGTACCATGGGTGTGTGTGTGTGTGTGTGGTGTGGTGTGGTGTGGTGGGATGTGGTGTGGTGTGGTGTGGTGTGGTGTGGTGGGATGTGGTGTGGTGTGGTGTGGTGTAGTGTGGTGGGGTGGGGTCGGTGTGATGTGGTATGGAGTGGTGGTGTGTGGTGTGGTGGGGTGGTGTGGTTAACGAGTGTGCCTTGCATCATTAAGGCTAAATTGTTTGAGTGACATTTAGTAACTGGATGAGAATAACACACGACATAATTATATCGAATACAAGATACTTGGAGTATATACAAAATATGGAACAAAAAAATACATCTATAAACCATCAAAGGGGTGGGAAGCCATAATGGTGGGTATAGTGAACTATGCGCAAAGAAAACATAATGATAAAGACAGCTAGATCGGGTGATGACTATGCTAGAACAGAACGCACCCACTAAGAGACCATATTATTATAGAGAAGCTGAAATAAACTCTTTAAGTAACTTTTATTCCATATAATTGTGTCATGTGTTAATATCATTAGGGCTGTCGTGTCATATGGCGTGGTTTTGATTCCGTGCATGTGCGTCACAAGCAGTAGGATAGCCTGTCTACCCTCTTGGTTTCCTACCACTGCTTATGATCCCTACGCACAAGCGAATTAGTGCACTGAAATTAAACCATATATTTGTCCCGAATTGATATGGTTTGTGTCGAGTGAAAGTTAAACCCCAGTTCTCTCCCCAACTCGCTTATAAAGATAGGCATGCTTCGAGAAAATGTTACCTCGACACCGCCGTTTCCGCAGACGCTTCGTCGAGTACCAGTCGTTAAGGGGTCTTTAACGTTCGTGGTAAAACGAAAATGACGGCTTTGGTCTATGAGACATATTTGTCCTCGACATCGGTCTATTCTTATTTATATTCTATGCTTTCCAACTACCCGTCCAATCGTCAAGGGTTCTTTTACGTGCACGCCAAAGTTGTCACTCAGATCTGCACTGCTTGATTCTGCTCATTACAGACAGTTACCCGACCAGTTCGGAAATGGAATGAAATGGGGTTTACCGTCCAATTGTTCTGTTCCTGAACTGGGCTAATGAAGACGGGTGGCAACACAAGGATTTGGACCTGGGACCTCCTGGTTAGCGGACTATCTCTATGCTCCCTAATCATCAGTGGCCCCCGCTAATGTTGCACGGAAAGCGGTATTTTCACCTACCCCTCCAGGCTTCTTTAAGGTGTACGCCAATTGTAAACTGAACCCGGTAGCTCTTGGTTAATAATTAAACGCCATACTCGTCGAAATAACAATAATTTATTACAAAATTAGAAATCTTAAATTTGATTTTTATTTGTTTTGTTTGGCAGGGGTAAATTAGCGAATTTGAACACAAAAATAACTCATGTTTCAAGAGTTCTGTAATTTCATTGGCTTGGAACATCGATATAATAATAAATTTATTAGAAAATAAGGAATCTTAAATTTCTTTATGTGTTTTGTTTGGCAGTTACCTAAATTAAACATTATAACTTTGAGGGGTAAACAATATAATACTTACATAAATATTTACACAAATATTTTCCTTAAAGTCTACTTCATCTTCAGTGGCGTGAAGGAAAAAGTCTATGCCAGTGTTCAGACATTTCGTCCCTGCATGTATGAGTCAATCAAAGGCTAATATCTGCACTTTATTGTGCAACTGACAAACCGAAATAATGAGAGAAAGAAAGAGAGAGAGGGGGGCTGAGAGAGAGAGGGGATAACGTCTACTTGGCACAAACTAGGCCATTTCAAGACTAACGCATGGTTCATTTTTTTTTTATTTCAATTATTCGCTTGTGCGTAGGAGCCTTTCGCAGTGGGGGGGAAACTGGGGAACCAGGAGAAAACCCACGAGAGAGCGGGGGAGATCAAAGGCTTGTCAATTATAATTTTACGTACAAGCTAACATGCACACTATTCTTGTGGTTTTTCATACAATAGCATAGGAACAACAAGACAGCGTTCAATGCCAGACCCCCTTTCAAAATCACCACCAAAGACATGATTAATGCGTAGCGTGGTTTCGATTCTCTGTCTGTACGTAACAAAGAGTATGGCCGCCCCCAACTGCTAATAATAACTAATTTGATATCTAAAATTGAATCATATGTTAATTCCTAAATAATTACATTTTTATTCTTTCTGGTCATCACCATATTCACTGAGCCACTGTGACTACTGTTGTAATTAATGCGAACAAAGGTGGAATAGTTAGGATAGTGTAAAACGAAGATCTATTAACATGTTTTGCCACATTCCCAACATCAGGATCACTGCCAATCATTTCCTAACAATTGATACTACCAACCACCTTCCCAGCACCCACTCCCATACGAACTTTACGCTGTCTACTTAAGAACAGACACGAAGCTAACTGGCCAACATTTTTATCTCTAAAACGGCGATTTCAATCGAAAACAATAAGTGTACTTTACGATGTGTGATAAGCATTTTATTCTGCTTCCATTTATTAAAATCAAAATTGTCTTATTACGATTTGTGTGTATGAAAAACGTAACAAAGATTAGAACAAGTACAACATTTTTTTTAATATGGAGGCAGATCACCATTAATTTCCCCATTGACTTCAATGTTAATTCTGGACTCTTTGCCCACCTCCAACTTTCCCCCAAATTTTCGTTGGGCGAAATGCTTTTCACTACAGACAGAGAAACAAATGGCCATGTCTTTGCACTAAAATTTTTATGAGGTTGACCACCATAATTTTGAGATACACGAACTTGAAGAAGCATACTTAAAACATGTATCTAGTTGCCGTACATATCACCGTAGCCAACCCCATAACGCCGTTATCCTTACGCCTCAAAATCATGAATATTTACCAAAACCTGACAGAAAATATTAATTCAAACCCTCTTAGTCCATTCTAAACCAAAAAATCAACAAAAATGGACATGCAAAAGGGGAGAAAAGAGACAGAGAGAACTGCTATAAATAGACGAACTACAATTTGTGGTGGTTTGCCTCCTATATGGCGGCATTTCATGACCGAGATCTATTCTCAAAGTTGTCAGTACTCTGTGTGTCGAATGATCCCGATCATGTTACCAGCCACCTGTTATTTATCCCGCCATTTACCATAACATTCCTCACTTAACCTGCCCTCTTCGCACCATGGCAGTTTTTATTGCTGCAATTTCTACAGTTGACTGGGAAAGGAATAGACATTGTATGAGAAATGAACCAAACAATTGGCACTGAAGTATTTGAGGCGCTCTGAACCTGAAACCAACGCCTCTAGTGCCATTTCATACAGTTTTTTGACTTTTTGGAATACTTGTTTTGCGTAGTTTTATTTTTGCACAAGGTTTGGTTTTTTATGGGACGCTTTTTTTCTTTCCAACAAATTTTGGCTATATACTTTTTTTTTTATTTTGACTTAATATTTTTATTTTCGAACAACTCGTTATTTTCGGGTACCGTTGGCTCACAAATATAAAAAGTTCTGTCCGTCAGAGTACGGAGACAGGAAAGAAATTAAGTTACACGTCTTCACAACATAATTTGTCGGCCATTTTGAGACTAACGTATAGCCATTATTGCTTCTATGTCTGTCGGGACAATAGCTTGTCCAACATTGAATAAATCCTGTGCATAGGTTATTCGGGGGGGGGGGGGGGGTAGTGGTCTAGAGTGCCGCGCTTCGACCTCTAGCTTGCGGCTGTGGCTTCGATCCCTGATGGGAGCATATGTGGCGTGGCGATAGGGGTGCCTTCTCAACCTCGTGAGTTTCCTCCGGGCACTCCGGTTTCCTTCCACTGCGAAAGACCCCTACGCGCAAACGAATTATTGAAATAAAATTTAAAACCATATGTTAGTCCCGAAATGACCTAGTTTGTGTCGAGTGGATGTTAAACCCCACCTCCCCTCCACTTCTCTCTCTCTCTCGTTACTCATTATATTTTTTGCCACCCATCTTGTTACATTATGACCAATCCGACCAAACGGAGAGAGAGAGAGAGAGAGAGAGAGAGAGGGAGGGTAACGTCCACTCGACACAAACTAGGTCATTTCGGGACTAACATGTGGTTTAATTTTATTTCAATAATTTGCATGCGCGTAGGGGGTCTTTAGGGTAATGACAAGGCATATATTGAAAATGCCAGTCAAATTACTTGACTCTGTGCCGAGTTATCGCCATCATCCATTATTAAATTAAATAACCCGTCAATCGTATGCAAATCTCTTGAAAAAACCCAGGGGATCTTTTACGTTCACACCAATGTGTTCACGGGACCTTGGTTTTGCGTCCAATCCGAACGACCAGATAGCTGTTCTTCTCAGACCCATATATTATATGAAGTCTAGACATAACAGTTATTACACCCTGACTTCTTCCAAGTATCCGATGGCTTTGATAAGTTAATTATTGTCTAAGAAAAACCTTTAATAGGCAGATTTAGCTCTAGATATTGCATCTGGGAACCACCAACAATAACCACATCTAACATTAACTCATAACTGCCAACTTACTAATCAGTCCAGCAAACGTAACCCTTGCCATTACATCTAATCAGGGCTTGAATAATCCAAGGATTCTTCTCGGATCACACCGGGATTTGAACCAGAGAGGTTTTACACTTGGTAAATCTCGACAGATTCCGGAACCTACATCTAGTCTCGGCTGTATGACAGTAAGTCATATGTACCTACGCCCATACATTTGCGATGCGTCTATCGGTTTACTTTAACATGAAAACTTGACACTATTACAAACAAACAAGACACCGTGGTCGCAGCCATGTTTCGTCCGCGAACTTTAAAGTACTTCCAAGACACCATGTTTCACCCGGGACCTTTAAAGTAGTTCCAATATGACGGAATTCTTCATACATCCGAGACATTCCATGAAGGTTCCGGAATATGTCGAAGTTTGCCGAGTGAGAGGTTTTAGCCAAGAGTCCAGAGAGTCCAGTGTTCGACGTCCACATCCGGCATCGTAGTGGATTGGAGACCCTGGTATATTAAGGTGTCTGGTCACTCCGATTGTATGGAGAATTGAGGTCACAGTTAGATACAAGCAAGACTTAAAGACCGGATAGTTGCTTCCCTGACCCAAAAGGGTCCTATTGCACACCACATTTTTCCACACTCCAACTGATGCAAAGATAGGTTGCCAGGCAACGAAACATACGCCCACAGCAGCTAAATCGTCCGGGCAGTCAACAAGGGTTGCCGCATATTTTTACTTTTTTTTGGTAATGAAACATTTGTAATACACTAAAATCTGAGTAACAACTCATTATGTAATTATCAGAAAATCATGAGAATTTGTTTGCTTTTTATAAAGTTTTGCCCCACGCTAACAATTAGTATAGGAAACATTTAATATCATGGATTTAGCTGTTCAGTTATCAAAATTCATTGAAAATCAAAATACTTGTTCGTTTCAACACCTTAAACTCTGTGTATCAATCTGACGTCAATCGGATGATAAGTTTGGCATCTACAGCGCAACAAGGTTTTATGAAGTGATCAAGGGAGATAACTCTGGAAGTAATTATTTGAAATTGATGAAAATCCGTAGGCTTCTTCCTCTCAGGACCTTAAACAGTGTGTGTAAATTTAAAGTCAATCGGATATTAACTTTGGCCTCTAGAGTGTCCACAGGATTTTTTGATGTGATCAAGGGCCATAACTCTGGCACTAATTATCGGAAATTGATGCTAATCAATAGGCTTCTTCATCTTATGACCTTAAACACTGTGTATAAATTTAAAGTCAATCGGATATTAACTTTGGCTTTTAGAGCGTCCATGAGATTTTTTGAAGTGATCAAGGGAGATAACTCTGGCACTAATTATCGAAAATCGCTGAAAATCAATAGGCTTCTTCGTCTTATGACCTTAAACACTGTGTATAAATTCAAAGTCAATCGGATATTAACTTTGGCTTTTAGAGCGTCCATAAGATTTTTTGAAGTGATCAAGGGAGATAACTCTGGCACTAATTATCGAAAATCGCTGAAAATCAATAGGCTTCTTCGTCTTATGACCTTAAACACTGTGTATAAATTCAAAGTCAATCGGATATTAACTTTGGCTTTTAGAGCGTCCACAAGAGTTTTTGAAGTGATCAAGGGAGATAACTCTGACACTAATTATCGAAAATCTCTGAAAATCAATAGGCTTCTTCGTCTTATGACCTTAAACACTGTGTATAAATTCAAAGTCAATCGGATATTAACTTTGGCTTTTAGAGCGTCCACAAGAGTTTTTGAAGTGATCAAGGGCCATAACTCTGGCACTAATTATCGGAAATCGCAGAAAATCAATAGGCTTCTTCGTCTTATGACCTTAAACAATGTGTATAAATTTAAAGTCAATCGGATATTAACTTTAGCCTCTAGAGCGTCCACAAGCGATTGTGGACGCCGGACCGACGGACGGACGGACCGACGGGCGGACGGGGGCGACGACAATATACGACCACATTTCAATGTGGGCGTATAAAAATTCAGTTTACAACCTGTTCCATGTCACCCCTGCTTAAGATTTATTCTTGGGCAAAATCAGACAATATCTTACGGCAAATTGTTATAATTCTCCAAAATACATTGTCCGAAAACAATCTTTATTAAAGTAATAGTCACCCACTCTTCTGTAAAGGTTGAAAGAAGGTCGCCGTGTCAGATTGTATCATGCCACATCCGTTATAAGAAACTAAAGAAGTGTAACATGACGCCATTCCATGTTAACCACGGATATGGCAGGATGTTGTGGGGAACGAATATTTAGAAGGTCTATATCAGTGAGGAGTCATCTTCGAGTCCCCTGGTAGAAAAAAACAACACATACGCTTAATTCAGTTGTTAATTAAAGAGGTACTTTGTGCTAGCCCCGAAATGACAAAATTTGTGTCGATTGGACTTAAAATCAAATTGAACTCTCGGTCTCTTACTTCTTTTACAGAAGGATTCCTCCTAAAAATACGTATTTTAATATACCTTTAAAGGTACTGATAAGATTAAAAACCATGAGAGAGAGAAATGGGGTTTAACGTCCACTCGACACAAACTAGGTCATTTTGAGACTAACATATGGTTTCATTTTATTTCAATAATTCGATTACGTGTAGGGGTCTTTAGCAGTGGGAGGAAACCGGAGAGCCCAGAGGAAACCCACGAGGTTGAGAAGGCGCCCGTATCTCCTTGCCACATACGCTCACACCAGGACTCGAAACCACAGCCGCAAGCCAGAGGTGACCGGCCAGCTAGAGGTCGAAGCGCGGCGCTCTAGACCAATAGGCCATCCCATCCCCCTCATTAAAAACCATTTATATGGAGTATACTATCTGGTTGATCATAATAACGTCACAATAAGTATATAGCTTCATAACGTTGAGAGGATGCTCCTCAAAACGTTGCCCAGATACATTAGTAGCTGTATCTCCTTTGTGTTATAGTTTTTGCCTTATATCCAGTTACCGAATTCCTGTAAACAATGAAGTATTATCCTGTTTCTATTGCAATGAAAAGAAATTGGTTTAACGTCGTACTGTTCAGCTCCCGAAGACGGGCAATTTTTCCCAGACAGCGACACTTCGATCTACTCTTATATCGAATTTCAATTGCCAAGGGATCATTTAAGTGCGGGTCAATGTATAAACGGGACCTCGGCTTTTCTTATCATCTACACGACTAGACAGCTGCCCCTGTCATGTCCTCCATCCTGCATCACTGACAGCGGACCTATGATTGAATTCCCGAATAGTGGTAGTAAATTTAATGTATTGATAAATCGTTTCGTATTAAATACAACGTTCCAGTACTCTTACATGTATCTTTAACAATCAACGATATTGTTAAATAAAATACAAAAATACATTTGTTTTGATATAAAGGTTTTGTATGAATGATCCATTTACAATCTGTTATCATTTTTAGCATGGGGTCGAAACCAATCTGGCTGTAATATAAGTGAAATCGTGATATAAAATTCTGCCACGTGCTAGTAACGAACTCTGACATTTCCAGATATACAGATAGGTATGTAAGGTATAGAAAGAAACTCTAGAATATAACCGAGAAGAGAGGGTAGGCTAGTCTAATCCTAATACACAATACCTTATATAAGCATGTGGTATTAACCACGTGTGTCTATATCATATAAACGTGACGTATATAGGGCTATTTTACGTATATATATATATACGATCATAATGACATCGAGATAACTTTATTAAGAAACTTTACGTTTTGCACTCCTAGAAGCAATATATTTGTAACTAGAACGATCTGGTCATTGTCTAAATAATATAATCTGAATACTGCACTAATTAATTCCTATAGAGAATGAACTAATTATTGGCTACATAGAATGATTTAATTATTGGTTATATAGAATGATCTAATTATTTGGCTACATAATGGACTGAGTATTGACTATATAAAATAATCTATTGTCTATAGAAATATATGGCTAACGACTATATCGAATGGTCTGGTTATTACCCATATCGAATGATCTGGTTATTGGCTATACAGAACAACCTAATTAAATGTTATTGTCTACATAGAGTGATCTAGTCATATAAAATGATCTATTTATTTGTTATATATAGTAATATGATTATTCGCTATATAGAATGGTCTTATTATTGTTATTGTCTATATAGAATGATCAGATAATTGTCTATATTGAATGATATTACTATTGTTATTGTCTATATAGAATGATCTTACTATTGTCTATATAGAATGATATTACTATTATTATTGTCTATATAGAATGATCTTACTATTGTTATTGTCTATCTAGAATGAGCAGATTATTGTCTATATAGAATGATATTACTATTGTTATTGTCTATATAAGAATGATCTTATTATTGTTATTGTCTATATAGAATGATATTACTATTGTTATTGTCTATATAGAATGATCTTACTATTGTTATTGCCTATATAAGAATGATCTTATTATTGTTATTGTCTATATAGAATGATCTTACTATTGTTATTGTCTATATACGAATGATCTTATTATTATTATTGTCTTTATAGAATGATCAGATTATTGGTATTGTCTATATAAGAATGATCTATATAGAATGATCTTATTAACGCTATATATATAGAGTGATCTGATTGATGGCTATTAATGACAACACTCATATAACAAACAGACCATAGAGGATGACAAGAAGTCAGGTATAATAGGTATTAGTAAGACTAGTATAATAAAGACTATGGAATGACAGGAAGTTAGGTATAAAGGTATTCGTAAGACTGGTATATTAGAGACTATAGAGTGACAGGAAGCTAGGTATAAAGGTATTAGTAGACTTGTATACCTAACAGCTGTGTATATATACAACAGATAAAAACATTCAACTCTGTAAATATCGTTAGAACATTCTCCATTTTTTTATATTAATTACATTTACACAAGCGGCATGTTTTATCGTTAGGCTTTACCACAGGCAATACCGTCATTTCTAATACCAGGTTTATTGTAGTTTACTTTAAAACACAAACTAGGTCATTTCGGGACTAACATATGAACAAATTTTATTTCAAAAATTCGTTTGCGCGTAGGGGTCTTTAGCAGTGGAAGGAAACCGGAGGACCCGGAGAATACCCACGATGCTCAGTAAGCATGACCATGAATCAGTGCTTATGGATGTGACTCAATGAGTATAGCTGATGACACATCCAGCATGACTGTGACTCGGTGAATATGCATGCCTTGGTGAGCATAGCTGTAACTCAACGAGTTTGACTGTGTATGAATATGACTCAGTGGCTATGACACTGACACGCAAGTTAGAAGGCGCCAGGACGTTGGACCCTGGCTAAGACAAACGTGTAAAGTCGTACACTCTTTGTCACACACAATATGCCATAGGTTATGATGTCAGATGAGATGTTCTAATCCAGTCAGCTTTCAGAAGCAGCGAAATACGATGCCTGTTCTGTTCTCACTGTGCCCAGTCTTTGTATTATCACGCTAAGCATTCCACAACCGTGTACACAGCGGTGTGCACGTAAAAGATGCCCTGGCAGTCGGAATTTGATATAAGAGTAGGCCGTAGCGCCGCTGTCCGGGCAGAGTGTTCCTCATAGCAAACTGTATGGCGTATGCCCGTCTTCATTAGCCCAGTATGGGAGCAGATCAGCAGGATGTTAAACTTTTATTTTATTTCGTTTCTATTTTCAACGTAACATAATAAAAATACTTTTTTTAATTCTATAAATTCTAGATTGCTTTTATTTTTTAACATTAATATGTTTACGATGAGTGCTGCTAAAATAAACCATTAGAAAAATCAGCACAGATAACGTAATAAAATCACTATCTTAATATCTGAAAAATCTTAATTGCTTTATATCTTATACAAATTGTTAATGGTGTGAATTTCAAAGAGACGGCAGGGAAGAGAGTAAAAAGTGTTCTTGGTTTGTATACTTGAGTACGTCTCAATAAAATTCCCACATTAAAGTAGCTATGTCTCTAACTCAATATCATCCGGAATCTTTGACAATTTGCGCATGATGTTGTGATCTTACTGGGAAAAATATGGGCTTGTATTATCCAGTATTTAGGACAAAAATCAACATTTTACCATTGGTACACGAATCGTGTACGATAATGCGTTTCAATGTCATCTATAACAAGGGACTCGAATAACGAGGTATATTCCACAATTCGTGTCAAACGGTGACCTCATATTCTTATCTGAAGAGCATGTGCTTTAAATAGTCTCGGTGTAGACTGCAAGAACCAGGCGCTAGAGAATGCTATTCGAGTGACACTTTTGGCTTATAACAGATTAGAAAATACTGTAAAAGCGGAACGATTGAATGTAAATCAGTCTATATACATTCATTAACAGTAGGACGTTAAACCCCATTTCATTTCATTTAACATTATTATATGCGTTGCGATCCGTTTGCGTCAATTTCTACGTCCCAAATATTACCTATTTAGCTCCTTTAAACTTTTTTTGCTAAAATGAGGATAAGATATTTCATAGTTGTACATTTTATTTATCCTAAATTTTAAAACATTTGTATATTATTTCAAGATACGTCGAATGATTTAACAAAAAAACAATATCAACGAACAGAAGGAAGTGTAATAGCTATAAAAAATGTTGAATTGAAAATGAGTGGTGTTGTCATTCATGAACAAGCTGGCAATCCGCCGACCAAAACAATTCTGGAATTTGTTTTACATGGATTATCGTACAGTGTTAACCATGCGTTACTTAACGGCTGGCGTTATAGTGGCTCCGAGTGTATGGCACTGGCTTGTTAAATAGGAAATGAAATGTTGTTTAACGTCCAGTTCTGCTCCGACTGTGATAAGGGAGATGGGCATTTGGCCTGGACAAGGGCACTATGGCCTACTCCTATATCGAATTCGGGATATTTTGCATGCACGTCAATGTGTACATCGTGCCTCGTTTTGTTGGCTTTATGCGAACGAGAGAGAGAGAGAGAGAGAGAGAGAGAGAGAGGGAGAGAAATGGGTTTTAACGTCCACGCAACACAAACTAGGTCATTTCGGGACTAACATATGGTTTAATTTTATTCAATAATTCGCTTGCGCGTAGGGGTCTTTAGCAGTGGGAGGAAACCGGAGTGCCCGGAAAACCGGAGTGCCCGGAGGAAACCCACGAGGTTGAGAAGGCGCCCCTATCTCTTATGCGAACGAATAGGAAGCTACCCCTGTCATGCCTGCACCACTGACAAGAGAAAACCACGCCGGAAAAATATCCTGATGAACTTTCTCGACAAACATTAGGATTGAATCAATGACCCCCCCCCCCCCAGGCTAGCGAGACAGCGTCGTACTCACCGAGTCACCGTGGCGAACCAATCGGCCGCTCGACTCTCCAAACTGACTATAACCTGAGATGTTGTATTGTTTGGTGTGTACTATATGCCAGTATTTTATCGTCTCATCTCTATACAATATTTATATAATGATTCTAATGTTACCTGGTGAAGGTCGCGTGTTTAATATGAAGGTTATTTGCATTCACCTTGTTTTTTAAATGTTCCTGGACTGTTTCTTCAGTCTTAACGTAAATACAGCGCTCCGTGCTTTCGATAAAATCAACACCTTTACTGAGAGTTAAGTAATTTTGTTACATCGTCATATTTTTAAAATTTAAAAGCCATTTTGTCATATAGGGAGATATAAATAAATTAGATTACATGAGTATAATGCTTTGTTTTTCCGACTTCGTTTTTGCTTGTCAGTGGTGCAGGTCGGAGCACACTGTACGACGTATGTCCATCTTCATTTGCCCAGTCTGAGCAGGACAGTAGGGGGGGGGGTGGCCTAGTGGTCTAGAGTGCCGCGCTTCTACCTCTAGCTGGCCGGTCACCTCTGGCTTGCGGCTGTGGTTTCGAGCCCTGGTGTGAGCGTATGTGGCATGGAGATAGGGGCGCCTTCTCAACCTCGTGGGTTTCCTCCGGGCACTCCGGTTTCCTCCCACTGCTAAAGACCCCTACGCGCAAGCGAATTATTAAAATAAAAATTGAACCATATGTTAGTCCCGAAATGACCTAGTTTGTGTTGAGTGGACGTTAAACCCCATTTCTCTCTCTCTCTTTCTCTCTCTCTCTCTCTCTCTCTCTCTCTCACACAGGAAAGTAGGACGTTAAACCCAATTCTATTTCTAAAGTGATGATCCCATTTCATTTCATTTATAATGCTTCTTCGTTTAGTAGTAGTAATACACTGATGGAATTATAAGCTTCTCAATAACTGAAATGGGGTTTAACGTCTTACTGATCTGAACCAACCAGGATGATGAAGGCGGACATATGCCATGCGTGAACACTTTGCGCAACAACTGATATAATATATATGAAGACTGTTAAAAAAATTGTTTATGCTTTACATGTAATACTATATTATAATCTTATTATAGATCATACAGTAATTTTCTGCCCCGTTATCAGTGGGGACCACGTTGACTAAGTGGGTATGATGCTGGTTTGGTATATGGTCAGTGGTGCAGAGCAGGGGGCCTGACACGATCAACTGTCTAGTCCATCGGATGTGACGAAAACCGAGGCCTCGTGTATACATTGGCAGTTAAAATTCGATATAAGGGTAGGTCATAGTGTTGCTGCCCGGACAAAATATGCCTCATAACACACTATATCGGTCACTCGACAAACCTGGGCAAAATCCGTAACCTTCGGTAACCTACATCTAACCTCGTCTGTATGACGAATTCCGCCATATTGGAACTACTTTAAAGGTACCGGATGAAACATGGCTGCACCCATACCGAACATAAATTGGCGACCTATCCAGCTGTAACATAATGACGAAATTACACTTCTATTCTAAGCTAAAGGAATGGATAAAAAAATAATATATTCTACTTTCATTTGATAGACATAACGTTGGATTTTATTGGTTGATTAATAGATGTGTTAAGGCGACGGTTGTCTTTATTCTAAATAAGTTTCCAACGAACAGCTTGCAGCTTGATCGGTCGAATAGGTCGCTAGCCGAATAGGTTCCCAATTTGTGTAATAGCGTCAAGTTTTCCTGTTAAAGTAAACCGGTAGCCGCATCGCAAATGTATAGGCGTAGGTACATATCTCTTACTGTCATACAACCGAGACTAGATGTAGTTTACGGAATCTGTCCAGATTTGCCGAGTGTATGCCCGTCTTCAATAGCCCAGTCGAAGCAGAACAGTAGGACGTTACTCCCCATTTCATTTAATTACATTTCAGATCCTACAATGACTAGTGTCCAATTAAAAGCATGTCTGAGTATACCTGCCTAGGTGAGGTGATCATGTAAGCTACATGTGTACCTGTTGGCCACGTGTAAAAATGTACGACACGAAATTCAGCAGGCCCGTTGTAGAATTTGTGGTGTAAAGCCCACCCACGTCACTTAACGGGAACGCAGAAACAAAACCCCAAAAATCTAACATTATCATGTTTGTTATACTTTTTGGTTTATCCGGAAAGATGAAAGAATCTGCAAACAAAATTGATAGAACTTGGCCTGGATCTGCCATGATGGATCCGGAAATGCGTCGACGATATGGAAGCAAAGCATAATCTCGGAAATATAGTTATTTGGTGAAAAGCTGACAAGCTGGGACTGAAACAAATCAAAGCTCTTTGCCCAGAAGTTGGCATGCTCATCAAAGATAGGGAAGCAAAACAAAACCAAGGCACCACCTAACCTGGGACCCGAAGCCGACAGGGATGAGAATTTCTACTTTGATCATCGACTATGAATAAACAACGCTATTGGGCAACGATCTCCTTTCATATATAGCTAAGTACATTAATGTGTTAATGTTTTCATGGTAAACATAGGGCGCACCTCAACGTCTTCCATCGGCAACTATGGGATCATTGACTTTCGTAGCAGAACCTGGGTCATTGCAACTTCCTCTAGAAAGTGTAAAAATGTATAAGTAATAAAAAACACCTTCCAAGCGTTTAAGGAGAGAGAGAGAGAGAGGGAGAGAGAGAGAGAGAGACGATACGTTAGAACAATGTCGTTTCAATTGGTTCCTTCAACCAATTATTATGTTATGCTTTTTTCGTATACAATCCGAACGACTGGACAGCGTTCATTGCCAGACCTCCTTTCCGACTTCACCACCAAAAGACGGTTAGCGCATGTCTGTCATTTCGATTCCGCTTTCGTACGTAATAAGGGGCATGATCGCCTCCAATTGCTAAAGATATCTCAATTGATATCTAACATTGAATCATTATGTTAGTTCCGAAATAGCCTAGTGTCAAGTGGACGTTAAATCCCTCGAGGTTAGACGGGCGACCCGCTTGTCACACTCAACCGAAGAATCTAAACCATGCCAGTTGACTAAGTGACAGATCGTATGATTCAACGCGCACGCGCTAACCATTCCTCCATTCGCCCCCGCCCCTAAAACGATTAAGCACACCCTTATGATTTCTTCGCTAATATTTGCGAAAACATTTTAACATCTGATATTCACCCCTTTCTTCCTTATGAATTACAGCTGAGAGGATAACTATGTATGAAGTGGTATATCACGTGTTTCAGAAAGAGTAAGCACACCCCATCCCGTGTACGACACTCTTCACCACTTATTGCGTATTACATATGTAAATATATGGTTTATTTCCAAATTAAAACATTAGTTTGACATGTTGATACAGCATTGTGACGCGAAAATACTTTGAGAACATACCAGAATAATAGTTTTTTTTCACAGTATGTTGTTTTTCACAATGTTGTTTTTTTTTTTTTTACTTCGTTGATGAGCTGTGGTTGTTTTTGCAGTAATTATCTATTACATAATGTTTACAACAACATAAACAAAGCCAGCATAGCATCACTAACATAATAACTTATATTTGACCTACTTTCATGGTTAGTCATACCTTTATACAATTCCAGATACGCGGTCTGTATAAAGGGGGCGCCTTGCCCCCACACTGACGCTATAGTCAATGGCTCTTTAACCCATATGCAAAATCTGTACGATCTTTCTAGGCCAACATTCTAGTTTGTTCTGTTGGTGTTATAGTCATTTATATAATTCCAGATGAGAGTTTATATGTAAATATGGAGATTTTGCCCCAACAGCGATCCTACAGCCTACTCAAAATCAAACTGTCACGGTTCTTTAACCACGGCGCTACAGCCTACAATTCCGGATAAAAGGTCTGTATAAAGGAGCGCTTTGCTTCACCACGGCGCTACGACCTACGCGTATTTAAAAATCAAGCTGCCAAGGAGTCATTAACGTGCACGCCAACATGTACCTCCGAACGACAAAACGCTTTTCCATGTCAATTCTGCACATGTGACGAAACCACAATTGAAAATCCCGACGAAATATGTTGTCCAAGATCGAACCCGGAGCACCTCAGCTTAGTGAGCCATCGCCTTACTTAATGAGCCACCGCGGCTTCAGAAACATAAGACACGTTTTGTTTACAAACATGCATCTAAAATAGCGTTAGATTTTACATGGTTATTTTATGGCGTCAACACTACTGTTTCTAGTTTGTTCTGTTGGTGTGAATATTTTGTAAATAAATCTGAGAATAAACCGGAACTTTAAAGGTTTATTGGCTACCATTACGAGAGAACTATGTAACATATGGGATGCATATAAATGTTTGTGACGTGTAAGAGAAGGTCAGTCTACTGTATTACATCATTATGAATGTTGATGGTTGGGACGCCTGGTGTAAGGCCAGCTGTAGTAAATAAGATATGTTATACAACCCACAATGGTCTATGCGTAGGCGGGGGTTGGTTGGCCCGAATGGTTTTCGCATGTACGTGCGTGTGCGCTTTAGATCATAGGGTCTGCCATTGAGTCAAGTAACATAATTTTGATTCTTCACTTGCACTGTTGCACATGTTATAAATGTTGGCCCTCGCTCTGGTCCGGGTTGGGATGGCCTAGTGCTCTAGAGTGCCGCGCTTCGACCTCTAGCTGACCGGTCGCCTCTGGCTTGCGGCTGTGGTTTCGAGCCCTGGTGTGAGCGTATGTGGTATGGAGATAGGGACGCCTTCTCAACCTCGTGGGTTTCCCCCGGGCACTCCGATTTCCTCCCACAGCAAAGACCCCTGCGCGTGCGCTAACATAATGAAAATGGAAAAAAAAAGACTTGTCTGCGATATCACCTTCGGTGGAAGCGGACGTTAAACACCAAGAACAACAACAACTGGTCCGTGCGTTGGACGGGCTGGTGATGTCCGATTGGTTTCAAGTGAGCGCCTTAGTTTATGTAATTGAGTCAAGTGGCATGGTTTGATTTTACGCTTGTACGTGACAAGGAGTAGGGTCGTCTGTCCACGTTCGTAGGGACGTCCCCTCTCTCCCCCGCTCCCTCTCTGTCTCTCTCTCAGCCATATATCAGTTCGAATAGTCTAATTATTTATGGGGATTTGATATTTGGGACACAATTCAAACCTATAATTTACACCCCTTTCCCGTCATATTACCGGCACATATTATAACTCTATAACATTGATCACGAAAACTCAATGAAACAACTTAAATACAACCAAATTTTTGGCGACCCTTGTCCAAATAATCACCATCCTAAATATAGATAGTAATTAGTACGAAAATACGGTAGAATAATCAAAAGATATATTCTGGGGTCATATGAAAGGTCATGTTTCGGTGGTCTTACTTATCAAAACTATAGATAACGGCTGATCTGTATATTCCTGTCAGTCTGTTCTATCATGTCAATCACACCAACTTCAGACTTTTCAGAAAACTGCCAAGATAGATTTTCAATAAAAAACATGCAACAAAAGATAATCAACAAATTCCACAATGTTTGACTACTTGTTATACAAAAAATCCCGCATATTTTATTCGGGGTCCCCGTGTAGACATTGTGGTGTACGTAAAAGATCCCTTGGCAGTTGGAATTCGATATAAGAGTAGGCCGTAGTGCCGCTGTCCGAACAAATTAATTTTCATACACTGTATCGCGTATCGCCCGTTTTCATTAGCCCAGATCGGAGCAGAACAGTGAAACTTTAAACACCATTTTATTTCATTTCTATTCGGAGTTCTCGGATATATTTTAAAAGAGAAATCCAGACCTCTTTCATTAACGTAGCAATGCAGGGGCGTTTTAAGGTTTATCATGGCGGAGGCCATATAATTTTTAAGGGCCTTCTTTCGCGGCAGGGGGGGGGGTGTCTTTATTGGTGATTTTTATGCCAATGCAATGACTGCATTCTCATTAAGCAATATATTCGACATTAACAGTGTATAGAAAACGATTGACTCGGACTCGAGGCCCTTTCCCTTGGCCAGAGGGGACCTTTTGTCAGAAGTGGGACCCTTTTGTCTGCATTTAGGGCCCCCTAACTAGGTTACATTTTCATCTTTCTCATCGGTTTTAGCATTTTTCTCCCGTTTTATTTTTCGAGAGGAGGTTGGCGCCTCAAGTGCTTCAGCTATAAAACGCCTTTGTAGCAATGGCGATGGAGAATACCTTATTCATGTTTCTCATGTGTTGTATTTAATTTCCCAAGTAATTGTTTTTCCATAAGTATGTCTTATTATTGTTCTCTCTGGTTACTAAAGGATTTTTTAGTCCCTGAATGGCATAATTTGTGTCGAGATTACGTTTATTATCATAGCAATGGCAATCGAGATTACGCTATTCATGTCCAAACTTCACAAATATGAAGCAATTTTCAATCTTTTATTGTTCATTATCTATTTATGAACATTTATAACAAGAACAACTGGCTCCTATTCTTACGCAATGCATCTTTAAAGATAGAATTATCGATTTAATTAACTTAATTTAATTTACTCTTCGAGATGAAACTCTATGACAGCTCTTGTCAGAACATAACGTTTGTGGTTAGATGGATACAACTAATTTCGTTTTCAATATTGCACAATTTAAGCTGAGTAAACCGTTGTGCTTTCACAGAAGGATATCGAGAACGCAATTTTATTCATAATCTGGTACTGCAGTAGGCTATTTAAATTTGCGCACATGTAATTGGAAATGAGATTGTGCTATTTTTTTTTGACATTGTGCTATTTTTTTTTTGCCTGGACAGCGGCACTATGAACTATGCCAACGTGTACAAGGGACCAAGGTTTTTCTTATCATCTGAAAGACTAGAGATAGCTGTCCTTGTCATGGTGGGGGTTGGGATGGCCTAGTGGACTAGAGTGCCGCGCTTCGACCTCTAGCTGGCCGGTCACCTCTGGTTGCGGCTGTGGTTTCGAGCCCTGGTGTGAGCGTATGTGGCATGGAGATAGGGGCGCCTTCTCAACATCGTGGGTCTCCTCCGGGTACTCCGGTTTCCTCCCACTGCTAAAGACCCCTACGCGCAAGCGAATTATTGGAATAAAATTAAAC
Organism: Patella caerulea; assembly: GCA_036850965.1. Lineage (NCBI taxonomy): Eukaryota > Metazoa > Mollusca > Gastropoda > Patellidae > Patella > Patella caerulea. The sequence goes on along the minus strand of JAZGQO010000015.1, from coordinate 28,837,378 downwards.
TATATGTTAGTCCCGAAATGACCTAGTTTGTGTTGAGTGGACGTTAAACCCCATTTCTCTCTCTCCCTTGTCATGCTCTCCGTCCTGGGCTACTAACAAGGGGAACTTTCTCGACCAATGCAGGGATCGAAAACACGATCTCTTGCCTAGACAGTCAGCCTCTTACCCACTTAGCCATCGTGGCGTCCATTGTTCGAATTTATATGGGGGTGGGGGAGGGATAATGTTAACGTTTCATAAATAAAAGTCGAATTACTTCACCAATTCAAGTACAATAGACAATAAAATTCGCAAGCACAATCCTTTGACAATTGCGCATTGATATTTGAAACGAGAAGGTGGCATGACGTCATTGTCGGCTCTTGGCTCAAGGTATACTGATACTTCTTGCATTAGAATTGAAGCGATTACATTTTAAAGATTTAGTTAAAGAAATTACCACACAGACTGGTGAGAAAATACATATCGTAACCAGTGTACATGGAGAAAGAAATTAGTTTGTGTAAAAAAAAATCCCAATTCACACAAAACCAATTACTTGTATTAATACCCCTATGTGTAAACAGGCGACTGAACGAAAACAATGGGCCTCCACGCTGTTAAGAATAATTATGAATTACGATTATATTTTCAGTACACATAGAAATACAAAAACATCAATTTAGACACTACACATTTCAAGTGGGAACTTTACTTTAAACTTCCTCTACTCCAATTCAATGTAATATTCACTGAAAATTATCTCGATTCGCACTTACGTCGAACACTGAAGCAGCATTAGGTAAGGTTAGATAAAAAGCTGATAGTGATCCCTATAATAGTTGAAAAATACATAATGAAAACAGACCAGGCTGAACATTATTATTAAAATTGCTCACTCTGCACCGAGATATTAGCAGTTCAATTTTAGTTAGCCCCGATCGCCATTACTACCGTTGGTACGATAATATACATAGTATCGATTTTTACGTTAATGCATCCACCACAAAGCGTATTCAAATCCACGAAATATCACAGGCTAAAGACGGCATCGAGGCTTGATTATTGTCGCGATAATTAATATCTAATTAATAATTTAGATAACATTTCAGACCTGAAGAAAGATCTGCAAGAGGCAGATTTAGCTCTTGCATAATGTATGTTTAAATATTTAACGTACATATTATGGTGGTATTTAAGACCACCACGAATTGTAATTTTGGAAAAATGTGTTGCTAGGCAAAATATTAGTCTACAAATTTTGATAACGTAAAAATAAAATAATCATTTTTTTATATAAATATTGAAGTTATAAATATTATTATGACTCTACACAAGTCAAAAATCTCCATTTATGCTTAGATTATTTTGAATGTTAGCAAAGATTATGAAAAGAAAACAGTTAATTAAAATATAGTTTATGTTAACCCTTTAGAGCTTAAACCATGAAGGAGGTCTTCAAAAATTCACAAATTGTTTTTTTCATGATGCCTGGGGTGTGAATAAACCTAATCCACAAAAAAAAAATTCATCAGAAATCATTTCCCAAATTTTGGACAGGTATCGATTTTGATACCATAGGCTTTAGAGAAAGATGACTAGTGGATAAGGCGCTGGTTCGCTAACCTGGAGGTCGAGTGTTCGATCCCTGCATTGGCCGAGAAAGTTCATCTCGATTGTCCGACGTGATTTCCCCCTTGTCAGTGATGCAGAAGGACAGCCTGACAAGGACAGCTGCCTAGTCCTTCGGGTGGGACGAAAAACCGAGGTCCTGTGTACACATTGGCGTGCACGTAAAAGATCCCTTGGCAGTTGGAATTCGATATGAGTAGGCCGTAGCGGCGCTGCCCGGGCAAAATTTTCTCATAGCACACTGTATGGCGTATGCCCGTCTTCCATTAGCCCAGGTTAGGTGCAAAAGAGTAGGACGTTAAACCCCATTTCATTTCATTTCATTTCATTTCTCAACTGAGAAATATATCGGAAAACTCAGGTTTGATATCATATTTATTTGTGATAAGCTAAAAAAACAAATTTCTATCTTTGTTCAGACATAAATTTACATTACATTGACAGTTGGGATGGAAATGTTGGAATTTATTTTTGAAGAAGGTCAGGTATATTTGACAGATAATATGCCTGCGGTAGCAAATTTAATACCACATTTTTTCACCACACACTGAGCGATTAAGTTTGCAATTGAATATACTGTGAACTGTTATTAAGTTTCTCTGTATTCTTATATACATGAATAATATATTAATTTTGGGTAAACTTAACTATTTTGTTGAATAATACTCCAATTTCCCTGGTCAAAAAATTTAAATTTCTCAATCGTGGGAGCTACCATCTTTGAAAGTACAAGTGAACCCCATGTACTCAATATAGCAGTACTGTATGGTACTATATTAGATAACATAGGCGTTCTCGTCATGAAAAACCGGGTGATAGATTATTTGTTCAAAATTTAGTTTATTAATTAGTTAAGTTAATTAGTGGTATCAAATCTGATACCGTCGGCGCTAAAGGGTTAAAATACATTTTAGTTCGTGGTAAAAAAAGATAAACTTGTAATACACTAAATTAATGAGATAAATACCTTCTTAAACATTTTATTTACACTATGTAGATACTGATTTTTTAAATATTAAACATATATCATGTGAGATTAGGTAAAGAGCTGACAGTTCTCACTATAATAGTTAAAATCTACATAATGTAAGGGGGGTTTGCTGAAAATTTCAGTCAAATTGATCTACTGTAACGAGAATATAGCGAATGAATTTTCGGCCTAGCATCGATCATCATTAAGTCAGTACAATACAAAACATAGTCTCTGTTAAGCTAAATTAAATACTTAAATTAAAAGACGAATTTAAGATGAGACGCAAATTGGATCCTAATCCAGTGAATATCGAAGGCTATCAATGTCATCGAGAGTTGATTATACTCTGGATAAGTTAATTAATGCCTAATTAATAACATTTCAGACCTATTGATGACCTGCAATAGGTAGATTTAGTCCCTAAATGTTATCTAAATTATTACTTAGACATTGATTAACTAATCCAGACCATAATCAATTATCGATGCCATCGCTATCCTGTGATATTTAACGGATTGGAAAACATTTTTTTGCAAAATAATTAAACGTAAAAATAGATAATTGACGTTTTTTTTTATCGTACTGTCTTCAGTAATTCAGCGTGGAGCAATTTGACTGATGTTTTATATTTTCGTTAGGGGGTTGGGATGGCCTAGTGGTCTAGAGTGCCGCGCTTCGACCTCTAGCTGGCCGGTCACCTCTGGCTTGCGGCTGTGGTTTCGAGCCCTGGTGTGAGCGCATGTGGCATGGAGATAGGGCCGCCTTCTCAACCTCGTAGGTTTCCTCCGGGCACTCCGGTTTCCTCCCACTGCTAAAGACCCCTACGCGCAAGCGAATTATTGAAATAAAATCAAACCATATGTTAGTCCCGAAATGACCTAGTTTGTGTTGAGTGGACGTTAAACCCCATTTCTCTCTATATATATATTTTCGTTAACTATTGGTTAACAATTATAGTGAGACTTGTAAAGTTTTTAACGTATCTCCCATAAAGCTTGTTTAACAAATTTTGTAAAAATAAAATGATGTAAGTTTATCGTATGTTCATTGGTAATGCAGCGAAAATCAACATGAATTAAAACAATTTGTTGAAAGCCAAAATAAATCATAATCTTTAAAATCGAATCTAAATCGCTAGCACGTGTTATGGTTAAATTTCGACATGACCAAACCATGTTCAGATTAAACCAACTCAACTCTAAGATCACTCGTACTAATTCATTAAGCAATTCAATATTACTAGAATATACCAAGTCAACCCACAAAATCTTAACCAAATACTCATTTCGTTTAATTAGCAGTTAGCAAAATGATGTCTGGGAGAAACTGTGTGTGAGTCGGAATTAAAGCTCATTCCATTTCACTTACGAATGCATGGTTGGTACTTTAGTCTACATAATATTGACAACGATAAATATTCATATCAAAATGCGTTATAATGGGGAATAATGTCCAGACAGGCGAATTTGGCTTGACTCAGAATTTGGCTGATTGATTCACCGTAAGCATTCGCCTTTTGTGTGCCATCTATTTGCGACAACGGATATACCTAGTATTAACGTATTAGAGCTTGAGTATTTGACATGGGTGCAACTTGGTAAAGTTAATAAGACGTTGGCTCGGTACCGGTTGATATCGGTATTGGCCGAGTAGCGTGCTATGGATTGTTCAGGATTGGCAAACAAAAAAAAAAAAAAAAAAATGGTGTAGTCATTCGGGTCGGGCGAAAGCCGAGATCACGTGAAAACGTTGCTGTACATGTAAAAAGGGCCTTGGTAGCCCTGAAACCCTTATAATGTAGTAATGGTGATATACATTATCTATAATCAATGGAGCGAGTAGTACTACTATAGTCCGAAATGAAACGAAATGCAGTTTAACGCCCTACCGATCTATTCCAACTGGACTGATGAAGACAGACATGTGCAATACAGTATCAGACTTGAAAATTTTTTATGCGATTTTATTGGCGATTTTTAGACCAGTAATGGTGGAATTTACCTTCCGGAAATACGTCAGAATGCACCAAATTGAATCTAATTTACCAAATTTTTCTGGGGGAGGGCTCCCGAACGAACCCCCCGTTAATTGGTTGAGCGCCTTTGATGCTGTCGGCGGTGGGCTACTCCCACTGCAATTAGTTAAGCAATTATCAAACCTAGAACCCCACCCCCCCCCCCCCCTGCAAAAAATCCTGGATCCGCGCCTGAGTATGTTATGAGGGGAATTTGTCCGTACAGCGGCACTATGCCCTACTTTTATATCAAATACAGACTGCAAAGGGATAGTTTACGTGCACACCAAAGGAGAAACCAGGCCAGAAAATCCAGATTAACAATATGGCCAACGCCAGGAGAAATCCCGCGACCCCGTGGTGCCCTAGTACAAAGTACCTAGAAAAATATTTGTAAACATGACTTGGTCAATCTAATAAATTGATAACCCGAGGCGGTACATTTTCTTTAATTAAAAATTAAACCAAGTCAACCCTATAACTAATCTATACTTTCATCTTTCTGTTAAATTCATGGAATTAGTACGTTGTAATCAGTTAATATTTTGAAATCAGGCGCCCGACATCTTGAAAAATATTTGTAAAACATTATTGGGTCAATCTGTGGTAAGTAAATTGGTGATAACACGTCCGATACATCTTTAAGGATTACACCCGATTAAAACACAGCAATAAACCTGCTTTCACACCTCTCATAATATGATGAGTGGGTGTGACACGTGGATCTACTTTCATTTTAAATGAACAGACTTTGAATGTTCATCAATGTAATGGATGAAATAAGTATTAAAGTATATATACCGTGTTATTAAAGCTAACAACCTACACGCGTTGATTACACTTTCAGCAAACTTCATTCACAAAGTCTGATAATGACGCAATTACAGCTCAGCTCGCGCGAAAGACGTAGAAAATATGCCAGGTTTCTAATTAACAGGAGTTCGTGGCCAGCTGGTGGGAATCAGATATTGTTTAGTGTAAAGAGTGTTGGTTAAACGGTATTAAACTTCATCGAAAACACCATGTTACCTGGACTGTGGCTCCGACTGCTTGCTCATTATTTTACATTTGGTAAAATATATTCAAAATGAAATTGTAGTTCGCTCGATTGAAAAACTTTTACATTGACGTCATAGTCTACCAACATGACGTCAAATAAGACACTTAACGTTTTAAGACGATGTGAAATAAAGTATACATTTTATATTCATAATTACTTATCAAAGATGACAATAATACCGTATACGAATCGCGTCTTCCATTTATGTGTGGGGTTTAATGTCCTAATTTTCTACACCGATTGGGCTAATGTTGACGGGCATACACCATACAATGTGTTATTGTAACACGCTTCAAGGTAAACCCTGCGTTTTGATTGGTCAATTAGACACTGTCTATTGGACAATAACACCCTTTTGTTTTAGTAATGTCTTTTAAAATCCTAAAAAAAGCATGTTACAATGTCGATAAACACTTCCTGTTTCGCATTTAGAGGGGTGTTATTGTGCAATAGACATGTCCTGAGATCATTAGGACCCGAGACGCGTAGCTCCTAATTATTAGGCAGATTGGATCCAGACAGCAGTATGGTATTTACCTGATCTTATTGCGAATTTCAAAAGTTAACCGTTCTTTTACGTGTACGTCGCTTTCTTTTATTACAGTTTTCGTTTTACAATTTTTCATTCATATGGGAAAATCACATAGTTAAATATACATTATGCAGGAGTTAAATCTGCTTATTGCAGGTCTTTCTTTGGGTATGAAATGTTTTCTAAATTATTAATTAGACATCTATTATGTATCGGAATTTCACTGGATTTGAATCCGATCTTCTGCTTAACTCATTGATGATTAAATCCAAAAATGGATAATCGAGACTATTGTTTTTTAATCGTACCAACGTTAGTAATGATGATCGAGGCAAAGCCTAAAATTCAATGGCTAAAATTTTAGCAGCAATTTGACTGAAATTTTCAGTACATGTACATGTATTCCCTTTAGTTTTTAACTACTATAACGAGAACTGGCAGCCCCTTTAACAATTATTAGGTTGCAATTTCAGTGAGCTACATTGATGAATTGTAAAAAAGTGTTTATAAGATCTTGATACAGTCTCTACACACAGACGCCAGGTTAATGATAAACAATTCAATGAGTTAAAAATTGCATATTTACTGTGTTGAATGTTGGCTCCAAGTTCAATAAATTCTCAAATAAACCCATTTAAATAATTAGCGCAATAAACACAAACCGCCATTTTATGGAGACACGAATATAGAGAACATTTTAAAAAGGCGTAGTTTCGTATTAACTATCTAAAGAAAATATTTTGATTGTTGATTTTTCAAAGACAGACATCCTGGCTGAGGATATTGTAAACTATAATTATTGCTCTTAAATAAGACGGCATGAAAGAAATTGAACTTGTAGCCATTAAAATGAATGAAACTACAGTAGAACACCAACCGCCATGTTGAACGCAGGGCATTAAGTGTTTACGTGATAAGGAAACATTCTTTCTGAGTGTTATGAAGTCTTTGAGTTTTTTATATGCGTATGTTCTTCGCGTGCTTACAACTATAAAACTTGACGTAATGACTGAACGTTTAGACTGTTTATATTACACTTAATTTCCTTTGGCATGTGATGGTTACTAGACGTGGAACATCCAATAACACTTAAAGAAGCTTAATGTGATGATCACTAGACATGTATTACAACTAACCGTGGGACATCCAATGCCACTTAAAGAAGCTTAATGTGATGATTACTAGCAAGCATTACAACTAACCGTGGAACATCCAATAACACTTAAAGAAGCTAAATGTGATGATTACTAGATATGCTGAATATCTCGGCCACATTGTTCTTGAATTTTAGCCTAGCCTCGATTATCATTACTAAAGTCGGTAATGATTATCAATTTATGTTTAATTATTTTCAAAAATATGAATTCCAATCCGTTAAATATGGCTGGCTAGCGATGGCATCTAGGGTTGATTATGGTTTATATGTTAATTAATGTCTAATTAATAATTTACATAATAAGCAGATTTAGCTAAATGTATGTTTAATCAAAACGTTTTGACCCAAAACACAGCAGTCTAATCGTTAAGTTTTTTGTCCAACGACGCTCTTTCTCTTTTCGTTTTGGCTTTTTTATGTATTTAACATTAATGTTCAAACTACATGTACTGCTTTTTAATGTACTCTAACTTTCACCGATTAAAAATAACGTCCATACAAGGAAGCGATATTCATAAGTATAGTGCTTGTTTTCGTATCTTTATTACTGTATGATTTTGTAAAATTTTATGGAATACAATATTATTTAAACCAAGTTTTATATTATTATATAGCAGTAAGCTACAAGAACGCACTGGATAATTTCATTAATCTTCTGTCAGGGATATTTCCCAGATTCGGTATGTTTATTTACTCTAATTCAGATGTACCAAACAGTCTTGGCAGATGATACTCACAGTACGAGAATATATTAATTGCACCGAGATATCTTTAAGTACTTTAACGTACGATAAACCTGCTATTATCTGGAGATTAACTGGTTTTAATCTGCAATAACGAGGCGTACCGCAGGGATAAGTACTAGGACCTTGCATGTTTAATACATTTATAAATAGGCGAGATAATAATCGTAGAGATAATATATCAAAGAATATTTTTAAAGATTTCGTATATTGAACATGTACTGTGGTATCTAAATAAGCTGGGTTTGTGACACTATCGATGGCTTTCGCGCTGCCGGAAACAAGCTTATAAGGGCGATCATTTTTAAATAGGGGCAGAAAACTCGACACAAAATAAGTGTCTTTCGCGCAGTGAGAGGCAACCAAACGACCCGGAGAAATCTAACGGGGTTGGAAAAGTTGACACCAAAACAGACCTTATCATACAACATGCACGCCCCCCCCCCCAAGTTATTTGACTTTTGGCCATGTCCATCTAATTCGTCACCTGCCTAAACTCGTGGGTTTGCATCGAATTCGCTGAGCTCTTACCATGCTAAAACACCTTCATATTGCGCAAAATATAAAATCCTTACAACCGATTAACATTAGTAAACATTGTTCAACAACGATAAAGGCATTTTAGCCATTCTAGCAATTTATTCGCTCAATGCTCGCCAATTTTGTAAGTGTTGCCCTTGAAATAAACTTGTGCAGATAACCTATCGGTAACGTTATCAATGATACTACAATGTTTATCAATCTTAGGAATTTACTCCCTATCATCCAGCCAGTAATAGGTATCAATCCTGCATATCATCCAGTCACACTAAGAGAAGAGAGATTGAGAGAAATGGGGTTTGACGTCCACTCGACACACACTAGGTCATTTCGGAACTAACATTTGGTTTAATTTTAGTTCAATAATTCGCTTGCGCGTAGGGGTCTTTAGCAGTGGGAGGAAACCGGAGTGCCCTGGGGAAACCCACGAGGTTGAGAAGGCGCCCCTGTCTCCATGCCACATGCGCTCACACCAGGGATCGAAACCACAGCCGCAAGCCATAGGTGACCGGCTTGCAAGAGATCGAAGCGCTGCACTCTAGACGACTAGCTCCCCCCCACACACACACACTAAGAGAGGGGGGGGGAGGTGTAACGTCCACTCCACACAAACTTGATCATTTCGGAACTAACGTATGGTTCAATTTTATTTTCCATATAATTCGCTTGCGCGTAGGGTTCTTTAGCGGTGGGGGGAAACCGGAGGACTCGGAGAAAACCCATGAAGCTGGACAGGCGACCATACCCCCGGGAATCAAAACCGCTCACGCTGAATATCGGAATAAGAGAAGATCGTAGCAACACGGTCAATTCAAATTCGTCCACATGGCACATTGCATTTTATTTGGATTTGTCGCCAAGTTTATTACTCGTAGCCGGAATGGTTGTTGATTTTGGCAGAATTTTAAGAAATTTTAATGTTAGTTGCTTTAAATTAATGTTGTTTTTATTTCATATCTTTCAAAAAGTAAGTTTTATCAGATTTTGTATTTTTAAGTACAAAAAAAAAAAAAAAAAAAAAAAAAATCAACATCTTGGCAATATTTACAGCAATATGAACTGAATTCTCAATCAGCTGTCTGAACAGAATTCCAAATCACTTACTCAACAAATAATAATGTATCATAGAGGGGATGAAATGGAGTTTAAAGTCCACTCAACACAAACTAGGTCATTTCGGACTAACACATGGTTCAATTTTATTTCAAATAGAGGTCGTTAGCAGTGGGAGGAAACCTGAGGAACCTTAACTCAGGGAATCTAAACAACGTCAGGTGATTCAATGACAGACCTTTTGATGCAGTGCACACGCGCTAAATATTCGACCATCCACTCCCACATAATGTTTAAGAGATGAAGTATACACGCCGCCTTTGCTTCTTAAAGATGCATTATGTAAATGCTAAATCTTCCTTGTACAGCTCTTCAGTATGGCGTCAAATGATATATAAGATTATTATTAAGGCATTTATTCGCATGGCAAGCCTAGAATCAACTCCAAAACATCGGATAACTGAGATCGGGGGTTTGGGATGGCCTAGTGGTCTAGAGTGCCGCGCTTCGACCTCTAGCTGGCCGGTCACTTCTAGCTTGCGGCTGTGGTTTCGAGCCCTGGTGTGAGCGTATGTGGCATGGAGATATATATAGGGGACCTTCTCAACCTCGTGGGTCTCCTCTGGGCACTCCGGTTTCCTCCCACTGCTAAAGACCCCTACGCGCAAGCAAATTATTGAAATAAAATGAAACCATATGTTAGTCCCGAAATGACCTACTTTTTGTCGAGTGGACGTTAAACCCCATTTCTCTCTCTCTTTCTCGATAACTGAGATTTGAATGAATTAAAACACCCGCGAGATTTTAAAAATTAAACGATAAAATGAGTAAGCTAGATTAAGTACCGTTGCTACGATCATAAACCATAACTTCGCCCGGAATAAAGTAATTTGAGTGAAAGTTGTAATAACATTAATTTTTGGTTGTTTATTTTTGAAGTATTATTTTTATATCTAAATCTTACATACTGCATCTTTAAACTATCCGACAGAAAACATGACCCCCATCACTTTTAAATAAACAAGAAAGGATTACATGAAGTTTTATTTTGTGACAGATGCATTTTACATGTGGACGTATACTGTCATCGCCCCTATCCGTACGATTACATTTAACTTGTGGACAAACTTTTTATCCGATTTTAACGAAATTTGAAATATAGGTTTATATTCCAAAGATTTCGGTTCCGTTCGATAATAGCATGTATCGGATCGTAAGTTCATGGATTATGGTCCCTGGTTTATGAAAAACTGTTTAATATTATTATTCTCTGTCCATCTGCTGACAAAATGTCGGCGTATCGGTACATGTGGAATATTTTGAAGAATATTTTCCCTGGACCGCGGTATTTGTGTACACTCATCGTTAAATGCCAACTGCCCAAGGATCTGTGACGTGCACGCCATCATGTACCCTGGCGAGGAGCGATATTTGAACCAGACTCAAAGCCGAGACTATTCTCAACTGACGGCGGCAGACAGATCAGGTACTATATTAGCGTGATGAATTGTTTCAATGGCCTTTCTTAATTGAACTGGAATATACAGATCGCAGTTCCATGGAATGCAATTACTGTTTAGAACTGAGCGATGTTTCGAGTAGGTCTAATAAGAACTAGAAAAGTCTGGTCGAATCGTCTCTCAGTAATAAACACTAATTGTATTCCATAAAATTGTGACCTGTATAGATTGATTGCGAACATCTATTAATATAATTATACATTACATATAATCTACCTATCCAAAATAATCTTCGTAATACTTAAAGTGAACATCCCTTCTTCAATAATTTAATTAAGCTCAAATGGTTACATGACTGTAGTACGAACAAAAAGTACAAAATCTCTGTACTGTAAATAGGAAAAAGAGTTTAATGTCCACTCAAAACATTTTCGGAATAACGTATGACAAATCCACCTTTATCTTAATTTTACGTTACGACTGCCCAAAGTAAACATTATTTTAATTAATCTCGAACTTTTACATTTTACATAAGTTTAGCATTAATCGATTCCCTAATTTAAAAATGTGGTGCAGTGTCCCTTCAGAATCGGACAATTTCGAGAATAACATATGCCACATCCGTTCGTGTCAATAACCTGGAGAACCCCCACGAGGTTAAGCATGTGAAGCTATGCCTTATTAAGGATCGAACATCGATAAATAGTAAACCATGTATTATGTTAATGGAAGTATCGACTCAAGAAGACATACAGCTAGGAATTCGTAAACTATGTACATGTATTATGTTAATTTTAAACCATGTATTATGTAAATGTTAAACCATGTGTTATGCAAATGTTAAACCATTATGTTAATGTTAAATCATGTATTATGTTAAACCATGTGTTATGTTAATGTCAAGTCATGTGTTATGTGAATATTAAACCATGTATTATGTAAATGGTGATATTGATGATAATTCTATGAAATGGTAAACCATGTATTATGCATGATAATATGGTGGTATCGATGCAAGAACACACACAACCAGGAAATAGTAAACCTTGTATTATGTAAATGAGAAATATATTGTTTGTCAAAGAAAACATACAGCATACAAGAAGAGCTATCTTACTGGAGGCTAATTAGCCTTAATCGGGTGTTGATGTCAAAACGATTACATCTGTGTGCATATCACAGACATATCTTCTGTCTGATGGTTTCTGAGAACAAACGTGAAATGCATCTTCATTGGATCATTATAGCTGTTGTATTCCACAAATACAGTTAAGCAAATTGCATCATTATTGCTGTTTCATAACACAACACAAATGCAGCTAAATGAATTGTAGGGATGCGTAAGGGCAAGGCACATGGTACCTACATGTACAGGGCCCTTCGGAATGTCGACCGAAATTGTTCACCGGTTAAGCCGAGACCGCCCTTCAGGATTTCCAAGCTCTGTTCTTGCAGAAACGTTATACCCATTTCATTTCCTTTCAGTGGTGGTATTAGATGGATAAATGGTCAACACGTGTACCATAAGGTCTGTCATTGAATCAAGTGGTGTGGGTTCGATTTACCGTGGGTTTTTCTCCGGGTCCTCCCGTTTCATCCCAATGCCAAAGACACCAACACGCAAGCTATGTTAGTCCCAAAATGACCCAGTTTGTGGTAGTGGGCGTTACCCCCCTCTCTCTCTCTCTCCAGATTTAGATGTCCCACTTTTCTACACAAACCGGGCTATTGAACGCAGTCAAACGTCATAAACTGTGATATGATGGCGATTCTGCTTGAACACGGAATACCTACTATCAATGGATATTTTACGTTCAAGGCACGTTGACCGCGAACTAGTTTCCGCTTCGGAAATTCAGGTTCCAGCCATCACCTATATATACTCTTAAAGCCCCAATAGCACTCTTGTTGTAAATGAATAATATGTCCCAATCTTCATTCTGGTCAACAAATCGTATTATTTTAGACTATTCCAATTAAATGATGATATAAATTTCATCTTAACACACCTATTTTAAAAAATTGGAAAAATTCAACCAATTGATTTGAAAAGTCTAACGTAAACCTTTTCAAATGTGACTTGGATTTTAAAATATTTTCGAACCCTCTGAACAAGTAAAATAGGTTGTAATGGATAATTTACACACAGCACACTTAAACATCTAGTACTTAGAATAAGGGTATTATTTATTATCTGGAGCTACCAAGCCAGCAAGAATGTTATTGTCCCTTTAAATACTGAGCGATGTATCAGCTTACAACACAGTGACACGGTTATACAATGTGATGCTGTTTTTCCTTTTCAGGAACATTTGATGTCACCTTTCATTTTTGTAAGACAAAATATTTTGTTGAAAGTTGTCCATCACAGGAACAGACAGAAACTAACGATTAGCATTCATTAGAAATGAAATGAAATGGAGTTTAACGCCCTACTGTTCTGCTCGAACTGGGCTAATGAAGACATTCAGACGCCATAATCACCTCTGGCTTGCGGCTGTGGTTTCTAGCTCTGGTGTGAGCGTATGTAGCATGGAGATAGGGGCGCCTTCTCAACCTCGTGGGTTTCCGCCGGGCACTCCGGTTTCCTCCCACTGCTAAAGACCCCTACGCGCATGCGAATTATTGAAATGAAATTAAAAACCATATGTTCGTCCCGAAATGACCTAGTTTGTGTTGAGTGGACGTTAAACCCCATTTCTCTCTCTCTCCTCTCGCTCTATAGACGCCATTAAGTGTGCTTTAGAGAACATTTTGTACCTACTCTTATTTCTAACGCCAACTGTTCTTAAGGGTTCTTAAATGTGTTCACGAGAACCCCCTCCCTACACCACTAACAAGGAGAACTCTCCAGATCAACAGTGAACACGATACCTTCTGATTAGCGAACCAATGTCCTATTACACGAATAAAAACAACGATAATGATACGTATCACCGAAAGGCACCAGAAACGTGCCGGAAAAATTCGACTGAAACTATTGATTTCAATGAGAGCGTATCCGAACGCATTTTTGTGACCCTTTACATCAGCATTTAGGAAGTGCGGCAACTAGAACACAATACAACTGGAATGGATGATTCTGTTATATCCAGTAGCTTCAGTATCTGAATTCAAATTTATAACTTTAAGGATGCGGAACACAATGAAAAATGCGCTTATAAGAGTGTCCATTATTATTTATTTCGTAACTCCAAAACGAACTAAAATAAATTAGAATGGCGTGTTTTATTTTACATGTACCCAGAATCGTCGCGATCTAAAGTCCGAGTTCAAACTTGTTTAAAAGGTGTCGTACATGGTGAAAGAGATGAGCTTACAGGGTTTTTCATTATCAGAATGTTGGATATATATGTAAATATAAAACATTCCGTCAAAAAAAAATTGTAATGTAAAAAAGTCTATAAAAATAAAATATTATTTACCGTCATATGTAACTCTACCGTCTCGGTTTTTATCAACATCTTCAATGAGTTCTTCCATTTCATCTTTTGTCACAGAAACTTCGGACATTCCGCTGATTAATGTCCGGAATTCGGCACACGTCAAAAATCCACATCGATTTTTATCCAAAACTCGGAACATATCTTTAATCAAAGATTCGGCGATGTATTCCTCCGCTTCTTCTCGTTCCTCAGGCATTATCGGAAACTTTTAAAATAACTCGTAAGAATACTTTGAAATAAAGGGGGAGATAACTCGTGAGTTGATTTCTCTCTACTCCAGGTATCTGTTTGAGTATGTGTGTGTGTATGTGTGTGTAATGTTAATATCAAGGAGAAGTGGAGGTTGATATGAGGCTATTTATACGTGGAACTAAGTGTGTCGAGTCGAGATACTATGCTTGGATTAGTCCAAATGTAGGAGAAGGGCTTACGCCGCCGTGTTTCTTTTATGGACATAACCCTATCTGAATTGCGGCCAAATGAAATCAAAAGAAACCTCCGACCACACTTTGATATTAACCATTCGTTTCCCACACGTGAAAATAGAAAATAGATTCTTCTTGTTGATAGGACACATGGATATCATTTCTCAGTAGGTTTTAGTAAAGATGATATGGTTATTATAGACTTGTACTTTGAGTCAGGTATATCAAGTCGTGCATATAAGGTACACGTGGATTATAAGGTACACGTGCGTAATGTTTTATCCCGTTTTACTTCCCATTGATCACAATTTCGTTTTTGTTTTACTGACGTCAAGGGTAATTAAGTGAAATGAAAAATGAAATGGGTGGGGGTATAATTTGGTAAGGAAAACTGTCTAGTCGTTCGAATGATACAAAAAAACCGTGCACGTAAAAGATCCCTTGGCAATTTCAATTCGATTTTAAAATAGGCAAACTTTCCCTCATAGCCCAGTCGGTGCAGAAGAGTAGGACGTTAAACTTGAGTGAAATGGGGTTTAACGTCCTACTCTTTTGCACCTGACCTGGACGAATGGAAGACGGGCATACGCCATACGGTGTGCTATGAGGGAAAGTTTGCACGGGCAGTGGCGCTACGGCCTACTCTTATAAGGGACCTTTTACGTGCACTCCAATGTGTACACGGGACCTATGTTTTTCGTCCCATCCGAACGACTAGGCAGCTGTCTTTGTCAGGCCCTCTTTCTGCATCACTGACAAGGGGAAATCACACAGGAAAAGTACGATAAACACCCATTTCATTCCCTCATAGCACACTGGAAGGCGTATGCCCGTCTTCATTAGTCCAGATTAGGTGACATTGTTTAATCCACTCAATATCTATTCCATGAGATGGTCCAGAGAGTTGATTATGGACATGTGAAGTGAATAACAATTGATATAACATATTTTAATCCAGGTCTATTTCTCACATAAGACATTCAGTTCATGGCGTGTAGCTCTGTTTTATATAAAAAGAAAATAATTCTAGCGGTGTGTGAAATAATTATATATATAAAAATATATATTCTTGTTTATCTTTAAATTTCTGCTCATGGCCGGTAGTTCAATTTTATGAAAAAAAGCAAGCAAGAACATTAGATTGCTGCCCATGGCTTGAAGTTCAATTTTACAAAATAAGCAAGCAAGAATTCTAGCTTAGTTTTAAATTTCTGCCCATGGCTTGTGGCTTTTAGTTCAATTTTATAGAAGTAAGAAAGACATATATAATTATGGAGTATTTAAAGATGTCTTATCATGGCTAGCGTAATGTACTCGTTTATACTTTACTATTAAAATACTTGTAACTTAGATACCAAACATTCTTACAACCTCTTACAAACATACAAGTACAGACGCCAGTTTAAAAAATGCGGAATCGTAATATTTATACAGTGCTGTTTATAATCTATATTATTTTGTAATAGAAATAAAAATTTACGTTAAGGAAACAAATTTAAATAGTATGTAAGTACAGACACCAGTGTAACCGGCTAAAATCACTTTAAAATATGCTGAATCGTAATTATTATTTTTAAATTTTATTTTGTCATGTATTTTATCGTTGGCCTACACTACACGGAGATCTGGCCAGTTGTACTGGAAGGTCGCGCCAGGGGTCGCACGAGCGGCTTTTGACCTATGACGTCAGACATTGATTATTCAATCAGCGTTGACGTTTCTAGTGGTTTACCTTCAGTTCCGTGCAACGTACGCCAAGATGTTACCGCAATGGACCGTTTCATTGAATAATCTCTCACTTCAACCAGAACACTGGTAATTAATATAACAACTCGTCCAGATCTTAGTGTGATAAAGCCAAGCAAAACAGAATTTTGAACTATGGAAAACGAAACGAAATAGGATCTGTATTTTCGTCCCGGTGACCGACAACAAAAGGGGAATATTATTTATTTTTGATTAAACTAAGTGCCAGGTGTATGTAATTAAATCACTGACTCTGAAACGTATTTAATTCTTGTGGGAACAGCGGTTGCTTAGTGATTAGGGTGTTGACCTGTTAAACATGAGGTTCCGGGTTCGCTCCCGGTGTTGATCGTGAAACTTTTCCGGGCGCCATTTTGCAGTTAAGACAGTCGTGTGATCAAACAGTTTAGAAAATTATATAAAGGTATATATTTAACATGCATTATGCAATAGCTAAATATAACTATTGCACGTCTCTCTTTATATGGGCCTGAAATGTTATCTAAATTACCGTAGTACTAATTATAAGACATTTATTGTCTTATCCAGACCATAATCAACATTTGATATCTTCGTTAACCTACGATAGTGGATTTGAATACATTTTGTGATGAATATTTTAACATAAAACTGGATAATCGAGACTTTGTTTATTATCGTACCAACGTTAGACTAGCCTCAAATTCAATCACTAAACATGTCGGTTCATTATGTAATTTTTGAAAGTACTATAACGATAACTGTCTTTTCATTATTTAATTTTACCTATTGCCCTTTTAAATAATGGAGTTTAATAATACCAAACAACAATATAGCACGAGGACAGCTGTCTAGTCGTTCGGATGGGTCAATAAACTGAGGCCCAGTGTACATCTTGGCGTTCACATAAAGATCACTTGGCAGTTAGAATTCGATTTTAGAGTAGGCCGTACCGCCGCTGTATGGCGTATGCCCGTCTTCATTAGCCCAGTCGGATCAGAACAGTAGGACGTTAAACCCCATTTTATTTCATTTATTTCACATAATAACACAAACTGGTGTCAATTACTGTAAATAAACAGCGTCTGGTATAACCAGAAGTACGATTGACCTTGAATGACTTCTACCTTTGAGGTATCTTATCATCCAGTACTACCACTGGATATTTACTATTTGATATATTGATATTAATGAGAACAGTTGTCCAGTCTTAATCACTAACATTAATTACAGCTGGTGATTAACTCTGGTCGGTGGTCAAAGACTACACACTAAAAAGAAAAAAAAATACCACGTTTGATTACCGCCATGGTATATACACTGATCTGTATTTATTACAGGGGGGGGGGGGCGTGGCTAAGTGGGTAAGGCGATGGCTGGCTATCCTGGCGGTAGGGGTTCGATCCCTGCTGCGTGGTTGCCCTTTTTCAGGCCCTCCGTGTAGTCGTTCGGATGTGACGAAAAACCGAAATCCCGTGTGCACAAGATCCCTTTGCAGTTGGAATTCGATATAAGAGTAGGCTATAGCGCCGCTGTTCGGACAAAATTTCCCTCGTAGCACTCTGTATGGCGTATGCCAGTCTTCCATTAGCCCAGGTTAGGTGCAGAAGAGTAGGACGTTAAACCCCATTCCATTTCATCATTTACTACAGAGAATCATAGTCTCTGTTCCGAGGAGCGGTAGGTCTATCCCACTAAGATCACGACTCTGTCTGTAATCTGCAGCCGCGGTGGTTAAGTGGATAAGATGCTGGCTTGTTCGATCCGTGTATTGACCTGAAAAGTTCATCGGAATTTCCGGTGTGCTTTCCTCTTGCCAATGGTGCAGGATAGGACGAAAAACCGAGGACCCGTTAACACATTGGCGTGCACGTTAAAGATCCTCTGGCAGCTGAATTTCGATGTGAGAGTAGGCCATATTCCGCTGCCCGGGCAAAATTCACTACATAGCAGACTGTATGCCACAATATGCTCGTTTTCATTAGCCAATTCGGAGCAAAACAGTAGAGACGCATACGTGCCAGCGAATTATTGAAATAAAATTGAACCACGTGGTATATTTTCTGGACGTTAAACTGTATGGCGCACGGCCGTCTTCAATAGTCCAGTCGGTACAAATAAACAATCATTTCCACTACTAGTAGCCCGGACCAGACAGTTGGGGGCTATTTAGACTATATCATCCAGTCAGTCCTACCACCTGGAGCAAAGTTATCTATGTAACCATATGTTTATTAGTTTTTGATAGCAATTATACCTGCGATTATTTTGGACTCAATAACCGAGTAATGTGGACAGTATGTATACATATAGTCTAGGTCTAGGGCACATAAATACATTCTTTCATCTGTGTTTAAGATTTAAATATGAGTTCTTCAAGTATACAAGATTGTTTATTTAACATTTAAAGATACATTATGGGAGATTAGGTAAAGCAAAGAGTTGGCAGTTCTCAATATAATAGTTAAAAATTAGATAATGTAAATGGAAGTAGCTGAAAATTGCAGTCAAATTAATTGATCCACTCGAGGCCGAGAATTGAGCAATCGAATTTTGGGCGTAGCCTCGATCATCATTACTAAAGTCGGTCCGATGAAAAACATAGTCTCGATTATCCATTTTTTGATCTAATTATCAATGCTGGTTAATGTAGATAACATTTCGACCCCGCGCCTAAAGAAAGAGGTGTAATTGGCAGATTTAGCTCTTGCATAATGTATGTTAATTAAGAATACATTTAATTAAAATTCTAACAGTGGTCGACCACACGTCTTTGATTCAGTCGGGTTTCAAAAAAAGGCTTATACTACGTTTATCCACCCAAAACAAAATGGCAGCGAGCTTACTATATAGCGAAGAGAATAGATCGATACATTTTTTATTTAACCTAAATTTGACAATATACATATTATTTCTATTTATCAATAAATGAACTGTAATGGTTGATTGGAAATCATAGTAAAATATATACACCCAATGTGTCATACTAAACTTAGACAATCTGTCTACAGTTAGCTGCGAACAGACACTAAGTTAGTGCACTGACATTTTACGTCCTAAATCAATGATTTTAAACGATAACAATAAGTATACTTCAGGAATCTTAATTATTTATTCTGCTTACATTTAATAAAATTGAAACTTGTAAGACAGATATGAAACGGAGTAGAACCGCATTACAAAATTGAATACTATGGTTTTTTTTTTAGATATGGTGGCCATTTAAATGAAAGTCGGCGCCAAGCTAATTACATTAATAAACTTTCGAGTTACGCACGTTCATATTAAATTCAATTTATGATACCCGATTTGTTGCATGCGATGATGTGTTGTATACAGTATAGTAAGTCGCGAGATATAAACAGGCCAAGGCACGTGATTGTGGGTTCGAGTTTTGACTATGTTTTGGGTTAGGGCATGGCCGGCAAAAGCAATACTTGATTGGGAGAGAGAGAGAGAGAGAGAGAGAGAGAGAGAGAGAGAAATGGGGTTTAACGTCCACTCGAGACTAACATATGGTTTAATTTTATTTCAATAATTTGCTTCCGCGTATTCTTGATTGGGGGGGGGGGGGTCACGGGCCCGCAATAACATAGAGAAAAGAGTACTTGTGACCAAATGTTGATGCTTGTCTACCCCGCCGGGTTTGGGCTGACCCTGTTTACATCTCGTGACCAATCTGCAATGAGCCTTAATTTTTAGATCTAACATCGGCGATATGGACTAATAGTGTAATAATTAAATATCTTTCGAGATCTTCGACTTTAACTATCTCTACATAGCACCATTAGAATGGTTGCAAGGGGTTGGGTGACACCCATCCAGACCTTGTTGGCCTCCCCACTAAATTGTCAAATTTGATCTGAGGTCGAAATCTACAGTTTGCTTATCCGCCATTGTTATCGAGACAGGTATATAATTAATAGTACACAGTAGTACCATCTGGCGGTAGAAAGTCAAGCATTCGTGAGTTTACAGTCTGATATTTCACCATCATGTAACTATAGAGATGAAAACACGTGCTGGATCAGTCTATTGTTATAACAGGTGAAAATCATGACAGATACCCGATTGAACATTCCACAATTTATTCGCTAATACCCCAGTCAATAGGGGGGTTGGGTGTCCGAATTCGTTAGGGCATGCGCGTTGTATCTTAAGCTATGTCATTGAATCAACTTGTCAGGTTCTCTGTCGTGCAAGCTTGAAAATCCCAATGAACATTTTCGGCCAATAGAGGCAACGGGCCGGAGACCTCCCTGTTAGCGCGAGAGAGGACCCGACACAAACTAGGTCATTTCGGGACTAACGTATGGTTTAATTTTATTTCAATATTTCGCTTGCGCGTAGGGGTCTTTAGCAGTTGGAGGAAACCGGAGTACCTGGAGAAAACCCACGAGGTTGGACAGGCGACCCTACTCCTTGCCACGTACAACCGAGGATTCGAAACCACGCCAGTTGACTCAATGGCAGGGGGTATGATACAGCGAGCGCACGCTACCTCCCCCCCCCTCCAGCGAACACCATACCCTATCTATCCCCTACACCTTACCCCCAACACGTGACTATTGAGTGTGGTCGAAATAAAGCTGAAATTTTGATACATTAGTTCACAGCGAACATTATACCCTCCCTAAACCCTGGGGTCAAAACATCCAGACCCCTCTCCTCTACCCGTGGCATTTGATGTTGCTCAAAATAAAGTTGAGAGAGAGAGAGAAATGGGGTTTAACGTCCACTCGACACAAACTAGGTCATTTTGGGACTAACATATGGTTTCATTTTATTTCAATAATTCGCTTGCGCGTAGGGTTATTTAGCAGTGGGAGGAAACCGGAGTGCCCGGAGGAAACCCACGAGGTTGAGAAGGCGCCCCTATCTCCATGCCACATACGCTCACACCGGTGCTCGAAACCACAGCCGCAAGCCAGAGTTGACCGGTCAGCTAGAGGTCGAAGCGCGGCACTCTAGACCACTAGGCCATCCCAACCCCCAAATAAAGTTGAAATGTCAATGCTGTTTCGGGGATATGTCTCTTACCTCCCTAATTTTATCACCTATATCCGTCCATTTTCATATACATTGCAAGTGAATATACCCGAAACACATTCCAATTGATAATTTATAAAAATGATCAAGCAAATGGTTTAGTATAATTGTAGTTCCAATCACCCCCCCCCCCTTTAACCCCTATTTAATGTCAAAATAGTCATAATTTTGTAGAGAAACTCGATAAACCTATCACACGAGCAAATTTGAACCTTCATTGATAACTCCATGACCTTTGGTAATTGGTTCCCAGGTACCCAGTTCCCGACTGCTACAAATTCCTGGCTTTAAACCACTACAAAACATGAATATAACCAGCACTCAATGTTTAAACTAAATGAACACAAACCAATCCCTCTTTCATCAAATAAAGTAGAATCGCTTAACAATGTTCTTGAAGGAACAATTACCATTGACACACCTAAAGCAATTTTCATATTCAAAATTACTCCATTCCAGACGCTTACAGAGTTCAAAGAGTTAAACTGAAGTTGAATTGAAAAATTCCTGCATCTTAATTTGATGTAACAAGTTTACACCCATTGGATATGTTTACTATTGCAGAGTGTTAGACACCTTATCATTACAGTTACAACGTAATGGGGTATAATACCCATTGGATATGTTTATTATTACAGAGTACTCCACGCCTTATCATTACAGTTACATCGTAATGGGATATAATACCCATTGAATATTTTTTTTTATTACAGAGTACTCAACACCTTACCATTACAGTTACATCGTAATGGGATATATTACCCGTTGAATATGCTTATTATTACATAGTATTCAACACCTTATCATTATAGTTATGGATTACCCATTGAATATGTTTATTATTACAGAGTACTCAACACATTATCATTACAGTTACATCATAAGGGACACATTGCCCGTTCAATATGCCTACTACACATACATCGTAATGGGATATATTACCCGTTGAATATGGTTACTATTACATAGTATTAAACACTTTATCATTACAGTTATGGGATATACTACCCATTAAATATGTTTACTATTACGCCGTATTCAACACCTTATCATTACAGTTACATCTGGGGTTTAACGTCTACTGGATACAAATTAGGTCATTTTGGGAGTAACATAAATGTTCTATTCTATTCCAATAATTCGATTGCGCGTATGTGTGTGTGTGGGGGGGAGGGGGTCCGAGGAAAACCTTCAAGGTTGGGCAGGCGATCCCACTCCTTGTAACGTAGAACCACGGAATCGACACCACGCCAGTTGACTCAATGACCGACATTATAATACAGCGTAAACAAGTAGACACTGCCCGGGAGCGAGCCCGAGACATCCTGATTAGCAAGCCAGCGTCTTGTTCGCTGAGCCACCACGACTCAATCAGATATATATAAACGAATAACAACATAATAATCGCCAGTGACTCCACCCGACCGATATAAACAATTTTTTTTTGTTGCTCAGGCTGGAAGTACATGTGGGTTATTTATTTCGAACATGATGGGAATATGAAGATATTCATGTTAAATTTATCACCAGTAAATTCTTCAAACGTTTTGTTTATAAGTTTATCTATAATTATCACGTAGTATAATTAATATATCTTCACTATCTTCTTTTATTCATTAACCTGATTTACCACAAAAAATTCCACTTCAACTTCTTGAATTCATGTCTTTAAATTACTTTTACTTAAAGATGCGATATCAGGAACTACACGTTCTGGTCACAGAGAGAGAGTGAGGGGGGATGGGGTAGAGGAGTTTAATCTCCTACTTTTCTGCTCCGAACCAGGCTATAATGAAGACGCCATACAGTGTGCTATGTGGGAAATTTTGCCCGGGCAGCGGCGTTACGGCCCAGTCTTATATTGAATTTAAAATATCAAGGGATCTTTTACGTGTACGCAAATTTGTACACAGGACCTCGGTTTTTCGGTTCTTCCGAACGCCTAGACATTTGTCCATGTTAGACCATCCGTCCTGCACCACTGACAAGTGTAACCCAAGCCTCAAAGAGAAAGACAGACTACTCCTGAAGTAACATGTACAACTTTATTTGAAGAAATCGAAAGGGTTTGACAGTTGTTTGAAACCTTGAGTCTAAACCATGCTTTTGTATCAATGATATACTCCCTGTTCGTTTATAAGCGAGTCTGGACTGTATAGCATCGACTGATGACATGGCACACTTAATAGGGTCGTGTGTTAGGGTCATTATTCTTTAGGGTCATCACTCAGAAATTTCTTTAGCGAAAGAGACCACGGATGTGGTAGGTTAGCTTCCGGTGTTTGCCTAGAAAGTTCATCGGGATTTCCAGCTTGGCTTCCTGGTACAGGAAGGAGGGCCTGACAAGGATGGCTGTCTTGTCAACCCAGTTCTGTTTGGGAAATCCTTATATGATAATCCCCATTAAAGTCCAGTTCTATTTGGGATTTACATTATAATATCTGCTCTGCACCATTTCAATTCATTCTATTTTGAAAACATATAAACCACATTCCACTCCAGTTCTATTTGTAGGACCCTTGTGTTATACAACACATTACAATCCAGTCAATTTGGAAGGCCTTACATTAATACACTGGGTAATTGTCATTAAGGATCTACTATATATTTTCATGTTAATATTTTATGGCGTAATTCTGTACCCGTTATACAAACCATAAACCGTCCATGTTTTAAAGAAAGGATAACCTTGTTTATTTTCCCCAATAGTATTATATAGCAGCAGAGAATATATTGAGATTTCATCAGAAATTGATCTGTCTGGTTTGACCTTTAATTTCTCTCCACCCTGTTCATGTAAAGTATACGGTGAAACTACCTATATATTTACCTGTAGGTTATACAGCTACCTGGATAATATTAAACACCTTGATAACAGGTGCGATATATAGCACTGACCTATATAACCATGTAGGGAGGTGAAGGGAATGGCCCGTTATTTACACAATATGGCACGGGATATGGTGGAACTACATGCTGTTGGCATGTAATAATAATTGTTGCTTTGTGTGATATTCGTCTCGAAGAAATGAGATTAAATGGCCTGCTCTGCTCCTATACTGGAATTTCCAAGACCTGCGTACGCCGTACAGTAAGCTTCGATGGCCATTTTGCCTGGGCAGCGGCTCTGTGGTCTACTCTTATATCGAATTCCAACTGCCAAGGGATCTTTTACGTGCACGCCAATGCGTACACGGGATCTCGGTTTTGCCTGGGCAGCGGCACTATGACCTACTCTTATATTGAATTCTAACTGCCACGGGATCTTTTATGTGCACGCCAATGTGTACACGGGACCTTGGTTTTTCTTCCTATCCGAACAGCTGTCCTTGTCTTCCCATCCGAACAGCTGTCCTTGTCAGGCCGTCCGTCCTGCACCCTCTCGCAATTTCCACGTCTACATCACTGAACAACATTCTTTAGTTAAAAGTAACACTTTTAGCTTATATTAAAATACCATGGTTCTGTTCCTATACTGGGCTACTGAAGACGGGCGTACGCCATACAGTGTGCTATGATGGCAATTTTGCCTGGCCAGTGGCACTATGACCTACTTTTATATCGAATTCCAACTGTCAATGGATCTTTCAAGTGCAAGCCAATGTATACACGGGATTTCGGCTGTTAGTCTCATCCCAACGACTAGCGGTGGTTGGAAATTTTGACTTTTAGAGGTCTGACCATTTCGAAATCGAATATGTAAAATTTCTTAAGATACATTATGGGAGATAAGATAAAGAGATGGCAGTTCTCACTATAATAGTTAAAAACTAGATAGTGAAAAGATAATTTGCCGAGAACAAAGCGAGTGAAATATTCATATAGACTCGGCCATTATTACTAAAAAAATTAATATAAACAGCAAAGTCTCGATTATCCACTTGATTGATTAAATTATCAATGGCCGTTAAGCGGCATATAGGAATTTATTCCGCCAACCCCGAAGACAAGCCTTGACATCAAGAGTTTATTATGGTCTGGATAAGTTAATTAATGTCTAATTGATAATTTAAATAACAATTCAGGCCTAAAGAAAGACCTGTAATAAGCAGATTTTGCTCTTGCATAATGTTATTTTAATGAAAATAACGAAACGAAATTTATGTAAAATTTACAAATCAGACTATGTATTCTGAATCAATGAAAATATACATACTGTTGTACACAAAAAAAATAATATAAACTAATGTTTGATTATTTCAGCAGATGAACTTGTCCATTAATCTGATATTTTCCTAATTCGATTGGGAGTATTTGGAATGATAAATTAGAATGATATTTTTGGTAACGAAAGAATTGGATATAGAGAGAGAAATGGGGTTTAACGTCCACTCAACACAAACTAGGTCATTTCGGGACTAACATATGGTTTAATTTTACTCCAATAATGCGCGTGCGCGTAGGGGTCTTTAGCAGTGGAAGGAAACCGGAGTGCCCGGAGGAAACCCACGAGGTTGAGAAAGCGCCCCTATCTCCATGCCACATACGCTCACACCGGGGCTCGAAACCACAGCCGCAAGCCAGATGTCACCGGCCAGCTAGAGTTCAAAGCGCGGCACTCTAGACCACTAGGCCATCCCAACCCCCCGAATTGGATATAAAATGTGAAAAGTAGTTTCTATGTGTGTAATAAATGATTCGTGGCGTGTATGGATGATGTTACCGACATATGTATTGGATATTTCATAATGCGCAGTCTGAACAACACATGGCAAAAACTGCAAATACTAAATGGCAAAGTTTAAAGAGGTTCCAAGGATATTAGCTGTGTTAACGTATCGGGGTTGCATAAAATAAACGTCATGATTCGGAATATTAAACGAATGTACACAAATTCAAGTATTAAAAGATTACATTTGAAATCCATAATATGGTAACCCAATTATTAACAGGTATACGGTACCATGAAAATAACCATTAAAAGGCTGAATAGAAAATCCATAATGTATGTAGCATATCAATTACAAGAATGTGAATGTACACAAAACACATACTGTTTTATAAAATGATTTATACAAACTCTAGAAGGCGTGGTGATTTAACCTAATTAATAAAAGGTTGCATACAAAACCCTAATTAAAATAAAAATTAATGCAGACCAATCCAGATAATATGGCGACCTAACGTAACCATGGTGTCCTATAACGCACTGTACAGCTATACAAAATGTAAACTTTAATGTACTGTGTCGAAATACAAAATGTCGAATCCGTGGTATCCTATAACGCACAGTACAGCTATACAAAATGTAGAATGCATGCGTAATCTATTGGTATCAACAACTAGTAAACAAAATCAAGATTGCCGGTATACAAAATGTAGAATGCGTGCGTAATCTATTCTTACTATCAAAAACTTGTAAACACGACAAAGTCGGTAAACAACACTTAGTATGAATTGTAACGCAACTAATCCGATTACTAATAAAATGTACCTGTATACAAAATGCAGACCGCGTCCTAACCTAACCTAACTATTCAAAAACAAAAAAAAATGTAGAATGCATGGTAACGTAACTAACCCATACACTAACAAAATGTACCGATGTGTAGAAATCTAACCTAACTATACAAAAAATATATACAATATCCAGAATGCGTGATAAAATAACTTTTGCAATCGTGTATGCGTGGTTATATAATCAGCCTATTAAAAGACTGAATACAAAATCCAGAATGGATAGTAACCTAACTATTAAACGCCTGTAACATACAAACACCAGAAAGGATGGTAACCTAATCTTACTCTTAAAATACTCAATACAACATTCAGAATGGCTGTAAACCTATTAAGAGTCCATACAGAATTCAGAATGGGGGGTAACCAAACATAACTATCAAAATATTGCATACATAATTCAGAATGGGTGCCAACCTAACTATATACGAGACTACATATAAATTTCAAAATGACTGTTAACCTAACCGAAGTATTAAAACTCTGTAACATACATAATTCAGAATGGGTGTTCACTATTAAACGACTTCATACAAAATTAAGAATGGAAGTTAACCTAACCTAACTATTAAAAGACACCATACACAATTCAGAATGGGTGTTAACCTAACCCAAGTATCAAAAGACTGCCTACAACATTGACGCTAACAGTCCTTGGCTAACGATCAACATTGGCGAGAACCTATAGTGAAGACCTCGAGGTATAAACAGCGCCATATGTATATTGGTATGTCATCATATTATACTATATGAAAACCATTCTGTTAATCTAGTTTCACCATATGCTCAGAAAAACATATTTCTTTGGGCGGATAATGTTATCGCTAAATATAATTAATGCTGAATTAGAAAATCTTTTGGAATTCGGACATATTTGTAAATCAGCAATCTGATTAAAACACAGATCCAATTTCGTTTCGTTTTTTATAGTTCAAAATTTCGTTTTTACTTGTCTTTATTACTCTTGGATCTGGAAGACTTGTTATTTAAGTCGTGTTCTGCCTGAAATGAGGGGTTAGCCAATCAAATGGTCTGGCGAATCGACCGTTTGACCTTTTCATGCGTGGAACTGTGGGTAAATATTACCAGCGGATAGAAATCAAAACAAAACAAAAGTAGATTTTAAAAAGCATGGCGGTCGCTAATTGGTTAATCGAATGACTGACGTTATCGGGTCAAATGTCCCTTGCTTGATACCTGACATCATAGAACGTGAGCTCCCCTATAACTAGTTAGATCTGCATGAGTGTAGGCCATCGAAAGTATAAAAAAACGAAACGAAATATAAGATTGATATTTTAATTAGATTGGTAAATCTGTTACCAGAACAACCCTAATTACGAAATTATAAATTTGTGTACCAGAGTATTTAGTATCATCTCTTTATATCTATATAATACGGCGTCGTGTGTATGACGGATATGAAAGGATTAAGTGTTGACTTTTGTATGTTACTATTACATTGGTCGTTGCGTCCGTTCGAGTGGACAGGTGCGCTTCTTTGAAGTCCCGACAAGTGTGTTGTTTACAACGGACGTAGTAATACAAAATTATCCGGCGTTTTTTTTTTTACACATTTTATATTATGTCTCCGAACTATCTGAGTTATTAAAGAATGATTTGAAAGACATTTATCCTGGCAGCGGCAACACGGCCTACTCGATTTTTCTGTCAGGGTATATTTAATGTTACTTGTTCTTTCTTTTCCAGATGCAGAGGCTGTGTAAAGAGTAGATCCATTAAAAAATATGAACTGTTCTTTGAAAAAAAAAAAAAAAGAAGCAGTTCCCTTTTCATTGACCAATCAACTTCACGTAAAGCGATATTTCGCAGTAGAACATGAAATCTACCGTAGAATGTTTTATTGGGTGATTAAGTTTCATTTTGCACCACTGGCAAGAAACTGGAATGGGGATGAACGTCCTACTATTCTGCTCCAACTGGTCTAATGGAGACTGGGCATACGTCATAGTGTGCTATCAGGGAAATTTTGCTCGGTCTACTCTTATATCGAATGCCAAAGGGTATTTTACGAGCACGACAGTCTATACAATGGACGTCGGTTTTTCGTCCCATCCGAAACATCAGACAGCTGTTCTTGTCAGACCCTTCGTCCTGCACCACTAACAAGGGGAAATCACGCCGAAATATACCGATGAACTTGATCGACCAATGCACAGAGAAATCAACGAGGTAAATATCCCAAACTGAGTTGTCTTCCCTTGCCGTTCAGCGAGAAGGGTGAACGACGCTTTCCCTGCCAGCTACAGAGGCACTATATCTGAAATCACTGAGAAGAGTAAAAGATAGGCTGGCACTGCCAGGCAGGATACGCCCACATTTTCGAGAGATGGACAGAGAACAAGCAATGCCGAAAGTGATTTTTCCTACATCTTTAAGTCCTGTATTTCATACTGTATTGGGAGCAGCCATTTAGTTGGTCAGTTCCAGTCTGATATTAATGAAATTCGAAACCGACAATGATTATGGTGTGACGGTACACAACCTAGAAATGTGACTTTTCATCAAAATCGGATAAGAATTGTGACATGTTGAGAGTCCACAACCATGATATCGAATCGAATTAAAATTGTGACCTTTACAGGGTCCACAACCTTGATATACCATTTTTTAACAGTATTCGCGTACAAACGGCGGCCATTTTGTATGGCAATTTTGGTCTGATTTTCCCGAAATTCGAACTCAACCTTCGTTACAGAGTAACGGTAATATGATCAAACGTTTTTTTTAAATCGGATAATAATTGTGACCTCCAAGCTAAAAAAAAGGGCGATTTTGCGTATAATCAGGGGCCATAATTCAGGAAGTTACGATCCGATATGCGCAAATATCGAAAGGAAGCAAGATCTTTGGGTTATAACCATGAATTTCAAGTTTCATCAAAATCGAATCAAAATTGTGACTTCCACGGGGTCCACAACCTTGATATACCATTTTTTAACAGTATTCGCGTACAAACGGCAGCCATTTTGTATGGCAATTTTCATCCGATTTTCCCGAAATTCGAACTCAACCTACCTTAGGGTGTAACGGTGATATAATCAAACGTTTTTTTAAATTGAATAATAATTGTGACCTCCAAGCTAAACAAAAGGCGATTTTGCGTATAATCAGGGGCCATAATTCAGGAAGTTACGATCCGATATGAGCAAATATGGAAAGAAAGCAAGATCTTTGGGTTATAACCATGAATTTCAAGTTTCATCAAAATCGAATCAAAATTGTGACCTCCACAGGGTCCACAACCTTGATATACCATTTTTTAACAGTATTCGCGTACAAACGGCGGCCATTTTGTATGGCAATTTTCGTCCGATTTTCCCGAAATTCGAACTCAGCCTTCCTTAGGGTGTAACGGTGATATAATCAAACGGTTTTTTAAATCGAATAATAATTGTGACCTCCAGAGGGACCACAAGCTAAAAAGGGTGATTTTTCGGACAATCAGGGGCCATAATTCAGGAAATTACATTCCGATAACCGCAAATATCGAAAGGAACCAAGATCTTTGGGTTACAAACATGCATGTCAAGTTTCATCAAAATCGGTTCAAAATTGTGACCTCTATAGGGTCCACAAGCTAAAAACGTGATTTTTCGTACAATCAGGGGCCATAATCCATGAAGTTTTGATGCGATACATGCCAATATCGAAAGCAGCCGAGATCTTTTGGGGATAAACCTATATTTCAAGTTTCGTCAAAATCGGAAAAGAATTGTGACCTGTAGAGAGTCCACAAACAAATTGTGGACGGACGGACGTCCGGACGGACAGGGGCGACGACATAATACGTCCACATGAAAATGTGGGCGTATAACAAAACTTTCCTTGCCACCTAGAGGCATGCTATCCAAACTTCCGTGCCAGCTAGAGGCACTCTATCCTAAATCATCGAGTAGGGTAAACTGACGTACGTCCGTACCGTCTAAAAACACCCTGTTTTAAATCACCGAGACGAGTAAACCTGGGTACTTTCTTGACCAAAACCGAGAACTATTGGTTAGTGGACTGCGCCACACCCACCGAGCCACCCCGCCACTTATGTAATAATAACAAGAAACAAAGTATTTCCGTGACAGCTAATAGGCACGCTATCCTAAATCCCACGAGGAGCGTAAAACTTATCCACGTGACCAAAACCGAGACCCTATGGCTAGTGAACAACGCTACACCCACCTAGCCACCATGGTCCCCCCACCAATTAAGTAATGAGGTATTTTCTTGACAGCTAGATGCACTCTATCTCGTATACACGGGACAAAGTAACCATTACTACCTAAACCGAGACCACCTGGCCAGTGATCTGCGACACACCCACCTCGCTACCATGAACCACCGCCAGTTACGTAATAATAATAAGTAATCTAACACGTGTAATAACAATAACTTATATAACATGTTTAGTATCAATAATATCAACATCTTTGTCAATGATAGAAACAAGAATCTAAAATACAATGTTTGTTTTGCCAGGTTTTTGTTGGGAAATAAAGTGTTTACGTCTTGAAAAGTATTTAGCTCATTCTTTCCTTCTGGTAAAACTTTCACTATTTGGCTGTAATCAAATAACACACTTATTACACCAAATTAAAGACGCTAAAATGGGTTTTACGTCCCGAAAATATAAGTTTTAATCGTTTTGAGAATATAATATAGTTACGTCTTTCATACTAGGGAAGGAGGTGGAACATTTTATCATTTACGTATCTTCGAATTCCTACTGGCGTTACTACACAGCAGCTTATCCAAATTTAATATGGATCTTTACATTATGATAGACCCACAAAGTCTGTAGAGTGGGCTGAGCAATGCACAGGTTTCACAGCAATATATTTGCACATCCAAAGAGTGTTTTAACAAATTCAAAGAATCCGTAAATGATTGAAACTACAAATACGTTAAAGCCCCAATAACACTCTTGTTGTAACTGATAATATGTCCCAATCATCATTCTGGTCAACAAATCGTATTATTTTAGAATATTCCAATTAAATGATGATATAAATTTCATCTTAACACACCTTATTTAAAAAATTGGAAAAATTCGACCAATTGATTTGAAAAGTCTAACGTAAAACTTTTCAAATGTGACTTGGATTTTAAAATATTTTCGAACGCTCTGGACAAATAAAATAGGTTGTAATGGATAATTTACACAACAGGTAGGCCACTTAAACATCTAGTACTTAGAATAAGGGTATTATTTATTTTCTGGAGCTACCAAGCCAGCAAGAATGTTATTGTCCCTTTAAGACAAATGCGATATCTCGACATGAATGCAAACAAGTTAACAGTGAGACTGATGTCCCTCGCTGAAAACCCAAAATAAATAGATGACCTATATATTAATTGCACATTTATCTTTTTCAAGCAATGAAACTGATTATCTATACTTAAATAGTCTAAGTATAAAATGTTCAGGATTAAACTCATTCAAGGATTTGAAGTACCTGGTAGTGAAACTATGTTTCATCACTCTCCATCAGTTAGAATCAAAGTTATCTTGTCCCAAAGCATTGACCAATGAAATTGTTCAGTTCTGCGTAGCTTTAGTGGAAAATATTAAATCAGTTTCAGTGGAAAATGAACATGTCAAGGCATTCAACTAATAACACCTACACCAAGTTTAAACAGTCAATTAGATTGACAGTAATTGTGTTCCAAAGTCTTGACCAATAAGCATTGTGAAATGGGGTTTAGGTTTAACATACTTCTGTTCTGCTCCCTTACGGCTAATGCAGTCGGACATACGCCATACAGTGTACTATGAGGGGAATTTTTCGTGGGCATTGGTACTTAAGCCTACTCTTATATCGAATTCCTACAGCCAAGGGAGCTTTTATGTGCATACGGTATTCCAATCCGCTAAGTACGGAAGGCTAGCAATAGCACCGAGAGTTGATTATGGCCTGGATAAGTTAATTAAAGATACATTATGGAAGATCAGATAAACAGCTGGCAGTTATCACCATAACAGTTAAAACTAGATAATGTGAAGGGAGTATGCTGAAAATTTCAGTGAAAATTACTCCACTCTGAAATGAGATATTGGAGATTGATTTTTTGGCCTAGCCTCGGTCATCATTACTACAGTCAATGAGCTTTAAGCAGCAGATCGAATTCTAATCAAAAGTCGGTTGAGGTCTTCATGTTAATAAATGTCTGACAATTTATATGAAATTTCAGACCTAAACAAAGACCGGCAATAGGTAGATTTAGCTCTTGCATAATGTATGCCTAATGTCTAATTAATAATTTGTATAACATCTAAAGTTTATAGAAAGACCTACAATAGGCAGATTTTGCTCCCCCAAAATTACATATTATTATTACAATACTCACAATATTTCTTTTGAAGGAATCATCCTCCTCTACTTTTGTGCATAATTCTTGAAGTTGTTGCATACTCTCG
Source organism: Patella caerulea (assembly GCA_036850965.1). Classification (NCBI taxonomy): domain Eukaryota; kingdom Metazoa; phylum Mollusca; class Gastropoda; family Patellidae; genus Patella; species Patella caerulea. Next base: position 28,803,701 of record JAZGQO010000015.1, on the reverse strand, counting down.
CATGGCCTCTCCAACCCCTCAAAATTACCGCCAGGCACTTTTGATGCATATAGGTTTCTTACCATTTGGTTTGTGTCCTGTACCATTCCCCGTATGGTTTCGATTTTCATCAGTAAGTTCAACTGAAAATCTGTAAATTTCAAAATGAAATACATAAAGCATAGCTAAATGATGAATATCATGATAGAGAATGCTGAATACAAGCAGAGACAGGAAATGAATTATAGAATGGTAAAAACATTAAAGATGCATTTTGTAACAGCTAAATCTGCCTTTCACAAATCTTTTTTCAGTTTTAAATGAATATTCTTTGGGCATATATTGACAAAACAAGCCCATAATCATAGGACAGCTTAGATATTGGATGGCCTCATTTATTAAAATGCCAAATGGATAATATAGATTTCGTTTTTCTTGGGGATATAGTGCTTTAATGCTTTGACAATCAAGACCATGCTATTTCTTGTCAAACCTCAGTTTGCATTTTCAGTTTCCCCACAGCATGGCTATATTCAATCTTCAAGAGAGCATTCTTTTCTCTACCCTTCTCCATTGTCTATTTCAAGAAGAACATAAAATGTTCTTGCTTCTTTAATAGTAAGTGCAATTAATACTCACTTTCATTACTTGATCTTGATGGAGATATAAAAAAAATATTAGAACAATTAATCAAAAAACAAGCAGTTGCCGTAAGCCCACAGGATATTTTGTGAAATTATCATGTTTACTAGAAATATGTAACAGACAATACAACATATATAGTTTCATTCCAAAACAATGGTATCTGTGTATTACATGTTTTGCATCTATTTGGGTAATGGGAAGGGACAATTTTATAGCAAGTTCGATCCACTACAATCAAATGTTTTTTTTGTAATAACCATACATTTTCAGCTTCATCAAAATCGTACGACAATTCTGACCACTAGATGGTTCACAAACTGTGTAGGTTATTTTCATATATTTACCAGGGGCCATTATACAGAAATCTAGGGCCTAATGCACACATGTAATGAAAGGAACCCCAAACTTTGGGACATAAACATATAGCTTCATTAAAATCGGACAAAAATTGTGACCGCTAGAGGGACAATGCATACATGTAATCTTGGTACTACTATACGCACCTCCACACTATCTACGCAAGAAGAGCGATCACTTTGTCGGTCAGTTTTGGTCCAGTCCGATTAAGATACAGACCTATATCTCGGCTTTTTTATACTTTCGATGGTCTACACTACATGAATCTGTCACAAGTTGTACTAGAAAGTCGTGTCTGGGGTTCTACCAGCGGCTTTTGACCCTATGGCATCAGACATTGATTAATTAATCAGCGTTGACGTTTCTAGTGGTTTACCCATAGTTCCGCGTGCATCGCACGCTAAGAACTAGCCGTAACAGACTGTTTCATTCGATAATCCATCCCTATGACCAGAAGGTGTGTTATATAAAAACCCTTACAGATCCTTGTGCTGTGAAGACAAGTTAAACAAAATTTTGAACTATAAATAACGAAACGAAATTGGATCTCAGTTTTAATCAGATTGATTTTGGTCAAATTTTTGCGACATTTGAACTCAATTATTATGATGTAACAGTGAGAAACATTTGACGTATTATGACGTAACATTTGAAATCAAATCTTTTGAGGGTCCCACAAAGGAAAAAAAAGTGATCATTCTTAAAATCAGGAACCATAATCCAGAAGGTATAATCTGAATTACCGGAACCAAGATCTTGAGATATAAACATGTACTTCATCAAAATCCGATCAAAAGGGGCCACATCCATCCTTATTATTACATACTTTTACAAAACTAAATCTGGAGAGCTCTGAAGATGAGAAATCTGTGGTGTTGATTGATCTGTAAAATTACAAAGATTCAAGTCATTCCTGATATCATTTTCTTTGCTTTACCCATGTAGCAAATGCACATAAATTTCATGCAAATCATCAGATATCTTTTGTTGTCTTAAAATCTTCCCCAAGTCCTACAAAGGCTATAACTTTTAGTAGTTTTTAACGGTAATTTTTGAAATACATTAGTCTTCTCCATTTTACAAATTTAAATTGAGCAGACTGAAAAGTAACATATTTCGCATTCATGTAATCAAATATATACAGTAAACTACAATACTTTTAAGCTCAAGTAAACTAAATAAGCACCTCAACTCCTCATCCCCTAGCATGGAAACGCAAGGGTGTTTAACGTTACTCTTTCTCTTCCCCCCCCCCTCTCTCTTTTCGAATGTGTACAATTCGAAATGAGGGAGAGAGAGAGAGAGGGTTTAACGTCCACTCGACACAAACTAGGTCATTTCGGGACTAACACATGATTGATTCTTATTTCAATAATTCGCTTGCAGTGGGAGGAAACCGGAGTACCCGGAGGAAACCCACGAGGTTGATGAGAAGGCGCCCCTATCGCCATGCCACATACGCTCACACCAGCGATCGAAACCACAGCCGCAAGCCAGAGGTGGCCGGCCAGCTAGAGGTCCAAGCGCGACACTCTTGACCACTAGGCCATCGAAATGACAGACACCTGGTAGATTCCACATTCTCCACCTTTAAGGCAACCATGAAGTGTGCCGTGAGAGACATTTTGCCTAGAGAGCGGTGCTAAGCCTTGAACATATCGAATTCCAACTGCTAAGGTGTACATGGGGTCACGGTTGTTCGCCATATCCGAACGACTGGATATCGGTCCTTGTTCCCCCACCCCGATCTGCAGCACTGACAAGGGAAACCACTCCGCCGGAAAATCCCGATGAACTTTCTCGGCCAACACTCAAGATATAGGAATTTTATCATTGGTATCAGATAAATCATCTGTTCAGGAAAGAATTCCATCATTTTGTTACTATTGTTTGTGGTTTATATTTAATAAGACACGACTGCTGGCTGTTGTTAACCTGACAGTGGTTTCTATCATCCACATCTACAGCAGCTGTCTCTTGGTTCGAGATGATAAACCAAACCAAAATACTCTCAAATAATTGCCCCGTTGGCTACATTTGATCTTTTATAACAGAAATTCATTAATAAATGAAATAAAACGTCCATCAAATGGGGGTAATAAAATAGTTATTTAGCATTTTTTAGGAATTGTTTTTGTCTACAGAATGTATTATTTTACTGAATTCCGAATTGTCCTTGTATTGTTGTCGAATAGCTTTTAAAGAAGAATGTCGCCATTTGACAAATTGTTCAAGGTTTAATACACACTAAAATGCGGTCCTACAACCCCCCCCCCCCAAAAAAAAACCCCAAGAACTTAAATGAGCGTTTCTTTTTTTCAGTAGCACCCAAAGTGTTGCTAACAGTAGAGAGAGAGAGAGGGGGAGCGAGGGAGAGAGAGAGTGTTAACGCCCACTCGACAGCACTAGGTCATTTCGGACTAACATAATAAATAATATGTCCATTATCGTTTAAATCATTCGCTTGCGCGTAGGGCCGTTAGCAGTGGGCCTGGCGACCCTACTCCTTGACACGTACGGTCGGGGAATCGAAACCGCGCTAGTTGGTTGACTCAATGACAGGCCTTATGATACAGCGCGAATGAAGTTAGCATTCCGCAATCCACCCCCCCCCCCCTTCAAGAAAAAAAAATCTGATAAGCCCACAAGCTGAGCTTGTACCCAATCGAAATTATTGATGAAATCTGCAGGGTATTACGTTAAAGCCTTGCTAAGATGTAGGTAGGTAAAGTAAGATCAAGCCTTCTATTGAAGATGGCGGGTACCTCGCATATAAGGGAATAGTCTACTATATATCGACATGTAAAATAATATACCTACCTGAATATGTAATAAAACATATTATATCTGCTTTATGTCAAGATCTTAAATAATAGCATCACAATTAGAATGCCATATGGGTGTTGAACTCTCTAATGGTCGTGGGAAATGTGTGATTAATTTTTTTTTTGCAGCAGCAGATAGCGTTAAAATGGCGACCTTTGAAACAAAAAGATTAAAAAAGTAATAATAAAACAGCGGTTAAAATTCTACTTTCCCTTGTCAGTGGTACAGAATGGGGGGCATGGAAGGGGATAATTTTTAGTCGGTCAGATGGACGAAAACCCGAAGTCCCATGAACACAGTTTGAATTCGATATAAGAGTAGACCGTAGTGCCGCTCTCCGGGCAAAATTCTCTTCATAGCACACTGTATGACGTATATCCGTTTTCACTAGCCTAGTGTCAGAAGCAGAACAGAAGAATGTTAATCCATATTTTCATTTCTACCTTTCCACACCAATTTTTGACATCAACCTTATTCTATGTACGGAAAATACTAGTTTTGACAGGGGTGTAGATAATTAAAGTGTGTTGAATATCCGTTGAAAGAACAATGATTTGATGAGATGTTAATTACAAACAGATCTGGACAATGTACACACAGTGGCAGCTAGGTAATTGTTTTATTACATTTTCATTACATTTAACAAACACCAGAAGATGTCATGATTGACCTTCCCATGTTTTATTTATCGTTGTTTTGCTGAGGGTAGCGAAATAAAACATGTTTTCGTTCGTTCGTGGGAATTAACGTCCTCTTCAACTGAAAGTGGTATCGGTGGTATCCCCGAAAATTCTAAGATTGGCCGTCCAATGTTTTATGTATCGTTATTATGCTGAGGTTAGCGATATTCTAAAAACATACTCGGTACCATCTACTCGTTCGTTCGTGGGAATTAAAGTCCTTTTCAATCGAGGATGGTATCGGCGAAAATGCCAAGATTGATCTTCCGATGTTTTATTATTATGTTATGTTGAGGCTAGCGATATTAAACATGTTCGTGACCATCCTTTCGTTAATTTGTGTGTATTAACGTCCTCGTCATCCGAGGGTGGTATCGCAGATGTTTTATTTATTGTTTAATGTTGAGCAAATATTATTAAACATGTACCAATCTGATTAAAACACAGATCCAATTTCGTTTCGTTTTTATAGTTCAAAATGGTGGTTTATTTGACTTCTCTACACTAGGATCTGGAGGAGTAGTTATATAACCCGCGGTCTGGTTGAGGTGAGGGATTAGCCAATGAAACGGTCTGCTAAAGCGAATTTTGTGAGAGAGAGAAATGGGGTTTAACGTCCCCTCGACACAAACTAGGTAATTTTGAGACTAACATGTTTTCAATAATTCGCTTGCGCGTAGGGGTCTTTAGCAGTGGGAGGAAACCGGAGTGCCCGGACGAATTTGAGCGTTGCATGGAAGTGTGGGCAACTGGGCTGGGCATCCCAACAGAAACACGAACGGTGATAAGTAAATCAAAAATCTGATGTCATAGGGCGAAACGATACCCGAGCAACCCCTAGCCGACTTTCAACTACAACTGGTCGGATCACCATGCTGTGAAGGCAAAGTACAAAAAACGAAACGAAAAATAGATCCGTATTTTAATGATATTGAATATGTTCGAGGTCATCCTTTCGCTTCCAACGATGGTTATTTCATTTAAAGATCCTGTCCAGCATACGATTGAAAGAGGTGGGGGGGGGGCGATTACTGAAATTTGTCACCCCATTTCCTGGCGTAAAGGCACGATCTATTAAGAAAAAGCGTCTAAATGAAACTATTCGATTCCAGTTTTGCTCCAGTTTAAGCCGTTGTTACCGAGGCTGATTTTCCCACGCCCATTTCTAGTATTTGTTTGTTTGTCGTCTACAGGCCACATTTCTTAATCTATAATCTTGAAACTTTGCGTACACATTCTTTGTATCCTAAGGAACATCCCTATCGTTTGGGGTGTATGCCCCACCCCCAGGGGCAGAGCCACGCCCATTTTCTTTTCGTGTGTCTTTGTGTCGCCTACAGGGCGCAATTCTTACTGGATTTTCTTCAAACTTGGTATACGTATTCCTTATACCCTAAGGAAGATCTCTATTGTTTTTGGTGCATGCCCGACCCCCAGGGACAGAGCCACGCCCATTTTCTTTTTGTGTGTCTCTGTGTCGCCTAGAAGCCGCAATTCGAACTGGATTTTCTTAAAACTTTGTATACTTACCATAAGGATGATCCGCATTGTTTTTTGGTGCATGCCCGACCCCCAATGGCAGAGCCACGCCCATTCCTTGTATTTTTTTGTTTGTCGTCTACAAGCCACATTTCTTAACATATCATCTTGAAACTTTGAATGATTATTCTTTGTACCCAAAGGAACATTTCTATCTTTTGGGGTGCATGCCCAACCCCCTGGGGCAGAGGCACGCCCATTTTCTTTTTGTGTGTCGCCTACAGGCCACAATTCTTAATCGGTCATCTTGAAACTTAAAATACTTATCCCTTATACCCTAAGGATGACCCCTTTTGTTATGGGTGCATGCCCGACCCCCGTGGGACAGCAACACCCATTTCTTGTATTTGTTTGTCTGTCGTCTACAGGCTGCATTTCTTAATGTATCATCTTGAAACTTTGAATACTTCTTCTTGGTACCTTAAGGAAGATCCCTATTGTTTTTGGTGCATGCCCAACCCCAAGGGACAGTGCCACGCCCATTTTTTTTGTCTGTCTGTGTGTCACCTACAGCCCACAATTATTAATCGATCGTCTTGAAAACTTTTTTTTATACTTATTCCTTATACCCTAAGGCTGACCACTATTATTTTTGGTGCATGATGGACCCCCCTGGGACAGAGCCACGCCCAATGCTTTTGTGTCTTGTGTTCGCCTACAGGATGCAATTCTTAACAGATCCTTTTAAAACTTTACAAACCTATTCCTTATACCCTAAAGATGACCCCTATTGTTTTTGGTGATTTCCTAGCCCCCAGGGGCAGAGCCATGCCCATTTTTACTTCGTGTCTATGTGTGTTGTCTACAGGCCACGATTCTTAATGAATCGTCTTTAAACTTGGGATATGTATTCCATATAGCCTAAGGACGTCAACTGCATGTCCCGACTCACACAGGCAAGACACGGCCAATTTTTGTGTTTGTCGTTTACAGGCCGCAATTCTGAATGAATCAGCTTGGTACTTGGTTTATGTATTCCTTCCTGAGGGCGTCCACTATTGATTTTGATGAATGTCCCGACCCCCAGGGGCAGAACAATGGCCAATTTTTGCCTTTAGTGTTAGGAATGCACAATTCTGAATGGATTATCTTGGTATAGTTATTCCTTATACTCTAAGGACGGCAACTATTAATGTTGGTGCACGACCCTCAACGCTAAACAAACCAAACGCCTAGCCTTCTTGACAAAGTACCATATCAATCAAAGCAGGAATGTGGACGTATATTGTAGCGTTAGCGTTATGTTTTGAACTAACATAGCAATTATCCTTAACTAAGCACCAGTAGTCAAAATCAGGACTGTACAATACTTAAATTGTACCATGGATTCCATTTATTTTTGGGTTGTTGTGTCAACTGGGGTTGTTTAGATTCCCTGTTTGCATGTGACAAGTGATAAGGGGAAGCGTGTCCAACCTCCCAGGTTTTTTCCAGGTCACCCGGTTTCCTCCGACGGCTAAAATCCCTTACTCGCAAGCGAATTTATGAAATGAAATTAAACCAAATTCAAGTCCCCCCCTCTCTCTCTCTCTCTCTCTCTCTCTCTCGCTCTCTCTCTCTCTCTCACCTCTCTCTCTCTCAATTTTAATTTTGAATCATAGCCTAGTCAGTTATGCAGGTCGGACGGCCTTACAAGGACCGCCATCCAACCATTCGGTTGATACGAAAAAACGAGGTCACGTATATACATTTGCGTGCGCGTAAAAGATCCCTTGGCAGTTGGAATTCGATATAACAGTAGGCCATAGTGCTGCTGCCAGGACAAAATTTCCCTCACAGCAGACTACATAGCGTATGCCTGACTTCACTAGCCCAGTGGGAGCAGAACAGTAGGACGTTAAACTCAATTTCATTTCATTTCTAATCTCATTGGCTGTACACCTGCCAGTCCGCCATTATTGTTTATGTTATGGGACGCTGTGGTTTAATTCGTCTATGTTGATTATCCTAATTATGCACAATATAAACCAGGACTGTGCAATTCGATTTCTTAATGGTATCGCAACTGTGAGGCCGTAATTATTATTTATGTTCTCGAACGCTGTGTTTAATTTTGTCCGTGTTTATCCCCAATCAAATTGTATTATTTAATCGTCTACTGTGGAATAAGACCATCATTACATTGTTGGTAACATTTGGTACCGCACCTGCTAGTCCCTGATTATTGGATTATTGTTTATTAAATGGAACGTCGTGTTTTAAGGATACAGTCATGTTTGAAAAATGAAATGAAATTGGGGTTTAACTAACGTCCTACTGTTATGCTGTTAATGAGGGAAATTGTGTCTGGACATCAGTACTCCCAACTACCCATATTTGGAATTCAAACTGTCACGGTTTCCTTTTACGTGCATGCAAATGTATACATGGGAGCTCCCAGTCAAACGACTATACGTTGTCCCCTGCCGGCCCTTTTCTAGATGAATTTTCTTGGCCAACGAAGAGATCGAAAACGGACCTCCAGGCTAGTAAGTCAACGTCTTACTCACTGGCACACCGTGGTTCCCTTGCGAAAGATAAAGCTGCGAAACAAACTACATGTATTTAAAGCTCAATATTTAGCACACAGAGGCGTGCCCAGGCCTTCATTAAAGTCCAACGCCCCCCCCCCCCCCGTCCAGGTTAGTGTGTCAACGTCTCACTCACTGAGCCACCGTGGCAACCTTATTTCAAATGACGATCAGCAATCTGGTTTAAATAAAGATTTATATTTCATTTCGTTTTTTGTACTTCCGATGGGCTACACTACATCAAGATCTGACAAGTTATAGTGGGAGTTAACGTCAGAGGTCAAACGAGCGCTTTATGACCCTATGACATCAGCCATAGATTAATCAATCAACGTTGACGTTTCTAGTGGTTAACCCACAGTTCCGTTCTTTAAGGCCAAATCGTCGTAACAGACCGTCTCATTGGCTAATGCCTCACATCATTCAGAACACGTCAACGACAACAGCCCTTCCAGATCCTAGTTTACTAAAGACAAGTAAAACGACATATTGAACAACAAAAAAGAAAAGAAATAGGATCAATCAGATTGAGAGAGAAAGAGAGAGAAATGGGGTTTAACCTCCACTCGACACAAACTAGGTCATTTCGGGACTAACACATGGTTTTAACTTTATTTCAATAATTCGCTCGCACGTAGGGGTCTTTAGTAGTGGGAGGAAACCGGAGTGCCCGGAGGAAACCGAAGATGTGAGAAGGCGCCCCTATCTCCATGCCACAGACGCTCACACCAGGGATCGAAACCACAGCCGCAAGCTAGAGGTGACCGGCGAGCTAGAGGTCGAAGTGCGGCACTCTAGACCACAAGGCCATCCAAACCCCCCTAATCAGACTGAACGAACAGCGGTTTGAATACTTTGTGATATTCTTCTGCGAGCGTTGACCTTGGGAAAGAATTGCTCGGTTGTATAAACCTGCCTCTTAGTATGACAGGTATGGATTAAAGGTAAAGTTATTTCAGCACGTGACAGGTGATATAAATCAATTACAGGTGCCGCTGTGGTAGATTTAAAAGAAATAAAAAAGAACAATTTCCCAGCCACATGCCCTCCCACACGGCAGTTTGTGTTTAGACTAAATCTATTACGGTCGTTTATTATTTTGTCTGAATGCCATAAATAATTTTCAGGTAAACAACATGCTCTTTTCTTTTGAAAAAACAAAGATAAAGAACGCAGGTATTGCAAGATTTGTGGGTGTGTCTGAGAGAGAGAGAGAGAGAGAGAGAGAGAGGGAGAGAGAGAGAAAGAGAGAGAGAGGTGCGGAACTATCCCTGAAGTATATTGTGGTGCATGTTTATTTTGATAAATCGGTCCCTTTATTAGCGAGCCTTGATTGCATACTTAATAGTGTCGTGTGTTAGGGTCATTATTCTTTATCACCTTATACAAACATGGCTCTTTCGGGGCCATCACTTGGTTTAATTTTATTTTAATATTTCGCTTGTGCTGCATATAGTAGGGGTCCTTAGCTGTATTGTAATTTTAAACTAGAACATATTAAGACATGTATAAAAGCTTATTTGTATATATTTAACAGTTTAGCCTGTATATATATATATCGGGCCACTATGGCTCAGTGAATAAGCCCCTCGCGCATTAACCAAAATTCTCCTGGTTCCCCTACTGTTCTGCTCCTGTCCGGGCTATAATGAGGACGGGCATACGTTTTACAATATGTTATGATATGAGGGAAATATGACCTACTCTTATATCTAATTACAACTGCCAACGATCACCGTCTAGTCATTCGTATGGGAAAGTCAAATCTAACTGAAAGTTTATAGTTACTTGGGTAAAATGTTTAATCAAATTTCACACTTTTTAAATGTTGCTTGTTTCTGGTGGCCCGTGAAATGGCACTCGATCACTCGTTGATCTTAATCAGTGTCATATCAGGGATGTCAAGATTTAATTCAGTTTAAAAAAAGGTGGCTCTTAAATTTCTGAAATTATTCCATCGATTTGTGAAATGAGCATTTCTAGATACCACGAAAACCAACAGATGAGTGTTAACGCTCTTCCGTCGTAGAGTTGAGGGCCATAGTGTCACAATGAGTAATCCACTAGCACGATAAATAAGAGATCAAAGATTTGGCATAGAACGATCTTAAGATTTTTAACATCCTTGAGATCTCTAACACAAAAGGTTAAATATAAAACACAAAAATGTTAAATATAAAATCACAAAAATTTAAAAACAAAAGGTAAAATATAGCACATAAAATAAAAAGTTAAAATATAGCACATAGAATATAAAAAAAGGTAAAATATAGTCATAAAATATGAAATAAACGGTAAAATATAAAAACGAAAAAGGTAAAACATAAAAACACAAAATGTAAAATATTAAAAGACAAAATGTGAAATATAAAAACAAAAAAGTTAAAGAATGAATGAGGAGGATTTAGAAAAAAATATAATGAACTTAAATAAACGTCTGGCGAAAAAAAGTGGATTTTAAAGATATGGGAGATTAGATAAAGAGCTGACAGTTTTCCTTATAATGGTTCAAAAGTAGATAATGTAAAGGGAATTTGATGAAAAATTCAGCCCCGTTTATCTATTTCATGATTAAATGATGAATGAAAGTTGAACAGCAAATCGCAGGCTAGCGTCGGCATCAAGATTTGATTATTATCTGGATAAGTTCGTTAATGTGTAATTAATAATTTTGATAACATTTCAGGCATAAAGAAAGACCTGCAATAAGCAGATTTAGCTCTTGCATAATGTATGTTTAAGCGTCCCAAACTATGCAATGTTTCCAGTAGGACGTTAAACCCCATTTGATCTCATTTCATGCAATGTTTCAGCCTTCCAGATATCTGATGAATATCAGTTACATAGCAGATGCGCATGAGTATAACAATAATGGATATACATTTCCGGTGCACATGAAGCAACATAAGAAACATCGATCAAATAACTGTATTGCATCAGTCAACATTGTATATCCTCCATTACACACCCCTGGTTACACCTGTACGTATTACAGGAAGTTGAACATTCCACCTCGTCTGGGTCTCAGCACCCGTTCAATATCAGATTATATCAACACATAAAACACAAGTCAGTTGTATCTCTGATGGAACAATCGACCATGTTTATTGCGTTTTTTTTTCTTTAAACAATATTTTCATTCATAATATCTGAAATAAGATTGGGAGGGGGCAGGCTGATGTAAAATCCCTCTCCCTAAATAATACATGTCCATAATACTAATGCAAGAGGGAGAGAGAGAGAGAGAGAGAGAGAGAGAGATAGGGAGGGATAGAAAGAGAGGGGTTTAACGTCCTCTCGACACAAACTAGGTCATTTCGGGACTAACATGTGGTTTAATTTTATTTCAATAATTCGCTTGTGCGTAGGGTCTTTAGCACCGAGAGGAAACCGGAGGAGCCGGAGAAACCCCACCAGACTGGAAAGGCGACCCTACTCCTAGTTTCGATTCTAAACCTAGTCAGTTGACTCATTGACAGGCTGTATGATACAGGACGCACGTACTAACCATTCAGCCACCCCACCCCTGGGCTAATGAGCTATGGAAGGGATTTTGCCCTTACAGCGGTACTATGACCTACTGTAATATCAATTCCAACTGCAAAGGGATCTTTTACTGCACGCCAATGTGTACACGGGACGTCGGGTTTTCACCCCACTCAAATGACTATACGATGCTTCTTGCTGGGTCCTCTGTCTTGCTCCACTGACACAGAGAGACCAGAAGATCTGGATGAACTTTCTCGACCAACGCAGACATCGAATAATTCGCTTGCGCGTAAGGGGTTTTAGTAGTGGAGGAAAACCCACGACAGACAACTCTACTCCTTGACACGTACTCAATAACATACTTTATGATTCAACGCGCACGCGCTAACCATTCGGCCAACCAAACCTCTTTAATTGTTTCTAAAGACAAGCCCGAGGTGTTCATGTCCGGTTTTTCTTCTATCCCTAATGATTTCATTGAAAGGTGTGGTTTCACAACATGGGTTAAAGTGTCTTTTTTGAGGGAGTTAAATGTCACTTGCCAGGTTGGAGATCTTTGATGAGAGTAACTTTGCATGCCCCTGTATAATTTTTTTTTTAAATACAGGAAGATGTCGTCTGCAAAAAGTCTGAAATTTGATTTTATATTTTTTTGTTGATATAGAATATAAATAATACATGGCACCATTACGCTGCTCTGTGGGACACCAGCGGGAATGATCCTGGAGTTTGGGGAGATTATGTTTAATGCGACATATTGTCGATTATCAAGGTAGTTGTTGAAGAACAATATCAGACACCAGCAGCATAGAGCTTCTGGCAGCGTCCAGTATACCAGATTCTCTCAAATGCCGTACTGCATGATATCCCAAAAGACGATTCATGATTTGTTATGATTAATGACTTGACAAAATTCAGAGCTATTAATTGGAAGATTTTTGATTCCCATGTACGGAAACCACACTGAAGTAATGTTGGTGTTGACTTGTCTCTCAAGAAGTTATAGACGTGTTTATATATTATGTTACTAAATATTTGCCCTGGTTTATTCAAGAACAAAATATATATTTTTCAGCTATACCTATTATTAGTGACAAAGGGCTTCTTCAGAATCTTAGATTATTTTTGGCCTTAAAAGCGCATTTCATTCTCCCTTTTATCTACTCCAAGACTAGGGCTTTTAAGTCATTCTTTTTTTTTCACAAATCGGTCTAAAAAAGACGGCCATACGTTATATAATGTACTACGAGAAAAATGTTGTTTTTTTTTCATTTAAAAGGGTTCGTTAATATGAACGCCAAAGCATTAAATGTTTTGATGTAGCTGAGCAGGGTGGGGTTTGGACCCCCCCCTCCCCGCTCTGGATCCGCCCCTGCTACTTCTGTTGTACTATGAATTTGTTGGTCTACTGTTTGCGCCCCAACTCCACATACATGAACATTTCCGTCCTTCAAATTCCATATTTAAAACAAAACACATAAAACATAAAGTTTGCTTCGGGAACTCTGGACATGCGAACATGCCGACGTGAAGATCCATCAAATTGAAAATAAGTGGCGACCAACCGAAAGTGACTCTTCTAGGGTGCACGTCTAGAAGTGTTAAAACTACATGCTAGTAAAGGGGAGGTAACTGCTGTTGAACCCAACGTTTTCAGCACCACCTTTGCGCTTTAATTAAGTGTCCTTCGTCTGCTAAAAGATTTGAACGTGTACATGATTCATGTAACAAGCACATAAAGGTAGGGTTTGACTAAACAGAAATTAACTGGGCCTTAACGTCTACTCGACACAAACTAGGTCATTTTAATTTAAACTGACATTTTAACAATTTATTGGGATATTTAAGTGGCATTTAACGATAGGGAAAACATGTTAACAGAACACAATGGGAAAGGATTGAAGTTTCGGTCGATCGAGAGAGAGAGAGAGAGACAGAGAGAGAGAGGTGGGGTTTAACGTCCACTCAACACAAACTAGGTCATTTTGGGACTAACATATGGTTTCATTTTATTTCAATAATTCGCTTGTGCGTAGGGGTCTTTAGCAGTGGGAGGAAACCAGAGTGCCCGGAGGAAACCCGCGAGGTTGAGAAGGCGCTCCTATCGCCATGCCGTATACGCTCACACCAGGCCTCGAAACCACAGACGCAAGCCAGAGGTAACCGGCCAACTAGAGGTCGAAGCGCGGCACTCGAGACCGCAAGGCCATCCCCAACGCGGTTGAATAAAGTTACTATAGCTCATTCAAACTTGATAATAAGATGTATACGTTTTATATAATAACGGACATGCTTGATTGCACATCAGGAGATATTACAGACAACAGTTGGGGGGGGGGGGGGTAAGTACACTACATGTATACACAAGACTTGCCTTTTCTTTGAATTATAGTCCGGATTACTAATCTATATTTGTATATTTCTAAGAACTCAAAACGAAACTGTGACCAAGTATTGTACCCGACCTATTTACCGTCAATATATAGAAAATGCTGTTCAATAAACCATAAAGCAAAAAAAAAAAAAAAAAAAAAAAAAAATATAAAGAAATAAATGAAATCTGGAGTTTACATATTTCTAGGAAATGAAAACGAAATTCTAGTAACGTACTTATAAGTACCCGGACATATTTTCTTTAATACATGTATGTAGAAAATGTTGTTCACCAAAGCATAACGATAAAAAAATAATCACTTTATTTTGTAACAATACAGCTATTCATAATACAATCATATAACATAATATATATTATAAAGAATCACAGCCTTTGGTATAAAGTTACTATAAGATTTCATTTAATATTATACTTAACTTACAGGAATCATATTGCGACATATTGATATATATATATAGAGAGAAATGGGGTCGACACAAACTAGGTCATTCGGGACTAACAAATGGTTTAATTTCATTTCAATAATTCGCCTGCGCGTAGGGGTCTTTAGCAGTGGGAGGAAACCGGAGTGCCCGGAGGAAACCCACGAGGTTGAGAAGGCGCCCCTATCTCGAAACCACAGCCGCAAGCCAGGGGTGACCGGCCAGCTAGAGGTTGAAGCGCGGCACTCTAGACCACTAGGTCATCCCAAACCCCCTGACATATTGATATGAAAAGAAGTTTACCGTCCTACTGTTCTGCACCGACGGGAATACGTGATACATTGTGCTATGAGGGGAATTTTGTCGGGACAGCGGCAATACGGATTACTCTTACATCGAATTCCGGTGGGGCGGAATAGAAGACAGGTGTAAACTCACGAAGTTGGACAAGCCACCCTACCAAGACACTTAACTTAATTTTAAGGCAATCACAAATGAGGCAACCAGTCATTCTTTCTATAAAACTTCAGTTTTGACAATCCTGGCAGACTGAATAGCGATTGACTGTCTGACAGCGGACATGGTTGCCACATTGTTACCCAATTTGGAAGGGGGTGTTCGATTGACAGTCCGGAATGTCCTTTGAATCGCAGTCAAGTGATACGGAATTCAGTACAGTTCTGCCTTGCGCGTAGGGGTTTGTAGAAGTGGGGGTGGGGTGGGGTGGGGTGGTGGAGGACCAGAGAAAACCCACACAGTTAAACAGGCGACCCTTCTCTTTGTCACGTACAACCAGGATTCGTCAAAATGACCACATTGTTATCCCATGACAAATGAGGCAATAGTCGAGCGTACTATCGATTTTAATGCTAGGTTTCGCCATCACGATTCGTGCTACGAATGGAATCATTATTCTACTCGTGGAGTAATCATGGTGGTCGCTTCAGGTGGTCGCTTATCATATATTATGGTCAGTCTTATCGAAATATATCTAAACGTATCTGCATGTAACAGATCGTGGACGCAAATTCCTTTCGTAACGCATCGCCCGACAGTGGGTACATAAGGGTACGATATGTTGATTAACAATATGGATTTGTGATTGCTAATATGGTATTTGTTGCGCATGTCACCATCCTGTCCATAGCTCTGCTATCAAGGTGTTGGTAGCAAGTATTCATAAAAGGGTTTGCTGGGTCCATGACGTATGGTTTGCAAGGGCGCAGATCCTTCCTGTAAAATACAAAAGAAAATATTACCCAACTCAAAATACATTGTCTCGGTTTGACTTGGGTTTCATAATTGTTTTGTCACGTTAATCCATATGTCACTGAGTCACGTGACGTAGTTACCTGTCTAACCTTGTGTGTTTGCTAACCTACTGCTAAAGACCTTTATGCACAAGTATAATTAGGAATATTAAGGCAGGTGGAGCACGGGAATGACATAAGCGGGGGGGGGGCATTGTCACTTCCGGTTTTATGGTTATACTACTTCTGGTTATGGCTGGCGAACTGCTGGCGCAAAACTAGATACGGTTTTTATGTTAAAAATACGTACCAAGTTTCTGGTCGATAATAGTCATCAAACGTAATTTCCAATGAGTTATAATTTTGAATTTCAATCAGAGCCAGTCTGAATCCTTCTTGAAGATCAAACTTAGTATCTTTACCAAGCTTTGTTTTAAAGATGTGAACCGCTAATAGCTCTAAAAAATACGACTTCAGGCCAATCACATTTTCCTGGAAAACATTTAAAAGGGAGAACTGTTTTTATGTCAACTTGAATAACATGCATTGTATAGGGTATTTTGTTGACATTCATTGCGGTTAGGATTGTTGAAGGCGCCCATCCTCTATTCACGGCTTCCTGGCCCGCTGAAACGTACGTCACTTAAAACATAAAGTAACATTTATTCGTGAAATACATTTGAGAAAGTCTTCACGTAGCTTGTAAATACTTATTGAATATGGTGAAAACAAGTTCGATGGGGTCATAGTGGTTATGCGAGTAAGACGTTGTCTCGCTAGCCTGTAGGTCGTGTATTCGATCCCTGCATTGGTCGGCGTGGTTCCCCCTTGTCGGTGATGCAGTACGGAAAGCGTGACAAGGATGGGACGAAAACCCGAGGACCTTGGCTTGCACGTAAAAGATCCATTGACAGTTGATATAAAAGTAGCCGTAGTGTCCTGCTGTTCGAGCAAAATATACCCCAAAGCACACTGTATCGTGTATGCCAATCTTCCTTTGCCTAGGGGCATAAACAGTAAGACGTTAAACCCCATTTCATTTAATGTCTATTACGTCAGTGTACTTACCGATTTCCAGTACTTCAGCAGTTTAACTAAGTAATGTACTTGTCTTGGTTGTCGTCTCATGAATTCACACTGTGTCCGTGCAAAACACACCGAATAGTGTGGTCTCACGGACGCCGGTTGTCGTTTTATTTCATTATACACTGAAACAGAATACAACATGTATACTCTGAATGGAGTATCGGGTCAACGCCGTCAATGGTCACCAGTGTGTTACCCAATCTGTAAGATTAGAACACAAAAAGAAGTGGCTGCCATGTAAGTTACGCCCACGCCCTGTCTAGTCGGTCGTTCGGATGGGACGAAAAAACCGAGGACCCGTGTACACATTGGCGTGCACGTAAAAGATCCCTTGGCAGTTGGAATTTGATATAAGAGTAGGCCGTAGCGCCGCTGCCCGGGCAAAATTTCCCTCATAGCACACTGTGTGGCGTATGCCCGTCTTCCATTAGCCCAGGTTAGGTGCAGAAGAGTAGGACGTTAAACCCCTTTTCATTTCTTTTGTCAAACTAGAAAAGTTCCTTACTCCCCTTCAATTCCCGCCACAAGTCACTCCACCCTCTCCCGTTTGCGCTTACTGACTGTCATTATTATGTATTCTTGGGTTACCGCCGGTTTTAGTTATTTTACAAAATCAGACATCTTACTTGAATTAAGCGCTGCCGTTCGAAATTGTCTAGCCGGCAAAATGTCGACGCGTATTGAACATCCATCCATCTTCAAGGTCACGTTATAAGGATGGGCAATCTTTGTGCATTTCCAGCTGTTGGAAAGTACAGGAACCGTCGTTAGATGACTCTCAATGGTTTGCAATATTCCACCGTCCTTTTCTTTATCGGCAATGAAGTCCTGCATGTTACGGTACCCATCGAAGAATACGATAAGATCAATATCTGCTGTTGTTTTTACAGCGGTACATTTCGCCATAGATCCACCCTGAAACAAGTATTTTCATCTTCAAGTAATTTTATACTCAAGTAATTTTATACTCAAGTAATTATATCTCAAAGTAATCATATCATCAAATAATTTATCAAGCAAATATTATAAAATAATTATATTATCATGCAACTAATTTTATCTTACATAATTATATTTCATACACAGCCCTCTACCCTAACAGTGAAAACAGAAACGATTTAATATCAATCTTCAAGTAATTTATCTTCAAGTAATTATATCTTCAAGTAATTATATCTTCAAGTAATTTTATCATCAAATAACTATATCATCAAATAATTATATCTTCATATAATTGTTCATGTAATCTTCAAATATTTCATCTTCAAGTAATTTTATCATCAAATAACTATATCATCAAGTAATTATATCTTCATATAATTATTCATGCAATCTTCAAATAATTTATCTTCAAGTAATTTTATCTTTAAGTAATTATATCTTATATAATTATATTTTAGACACATAATGTTAGCACGCACTAATTATTTATCCATTCAAGCCCTCCACCCCTCATAGTGACAACAGAAACGATCGAATGTAGGGCAGTTTATATACATCCATATAAAATCATTTAATGCATTGCAACCCATTTGTCTCAATTTCTAGGTCCCAAATATTAGCGATTTAGCGCCTTCAACTCAAGGTGTATAACTTGATGTAAAAAGAGATGTCACTACTGGTGTAATAGCGTGTCTGTTTATAAATACAGAAACCTTGACAATAACGGCGTATATCATACAGTAGTCACGGTTATTCTTTGAAATAAGGAATCCTGGCAATATTGTCTTCAAAACAACTTACCCTGAAAACTTCACCTATAGAATAACCAGGCAGGTTCTGTAAGTGACGTTGGAGCTGATCAATAGTTTGGTTCATACGAGCTTTATAAGACACATTCAGATAACGTTCAACAAACTCCTCAAGAGTTTCTTTTCCTAGTTTGGGTAAATATTCGGACAGCTTCATGCTGGAAAAATAAAACCACCATTTTGATAAATAGGGTGGTCGAATAGTCACATGGTATGTCATTGAGTCAACTGGCGTGGTTTCGATTCTCTTTTTTTACGTGAAAAGGAGTAGGGTTGAATGGCCAATCTAATGGGTTTCTCCACATTCCCTTAACTCCTAAAGAAGGATACGCGCTTTCGAATTATTGAATTATAATTGAACAATAGTTAGTGCTAAGTGGGCGTTACTTTCTCTCTCTCCCCCCCCTCTCTCTCCCTCTCTCTCTCAGATTGATACAAGGGGTAATACATAGTACATGTATACCTTTATAGCAGGTATTTGATTGTGGGCATTGGTCTGTAAAGATATAATGGCGTGGTTGGGAGCTCGAGAGCTTACACATAATCCAAGTGGTTAAGCAAGTGGTCATACTCTTTAGTACAAACAAGACGAGGGACATTGGCTTTTGGAGGAAGGGGGTAATAAAACTAAGGGATGAATTAACTAACCTGGGATATTTTTCTGTTTTCTCCGTTGGACTTTTTACTATACATGTATAATCTACTTTAGCACTCACTGATCTGGCAATATAAAACATGGATTATGAAAGCGTGCATACCGATTTTTCGATCCCTGCATTGGCCAAGAAAGTTCATCTCGAATTTCCGGCGTGATTTCCCCTTGTCAGTGAAGCAGAAGGAGTTCCTGACAAGGACAGCTGCCTAGTCGTTCGGATGGGACGAAAAACCGAGGTCCCGTGTACACATTGGAGTGCACGTAAAAGATCCCTTGGCAGTTCGATATAAGAGTAGGCCGTAGCGCTGCAGCCCGGGCAAAATTTCCCTCATAGCTCAATGTATGGCGTATGCCCGTCTTCCATTAGCCCAGGTTAGGCGCAAAAGAGTAGGACGTTAATCCCCATTTTATTTCATTTCATTTCAACATGGACACCTTAGTGTATGTAAACTTTGTCTCGTCAAGATTTAAAGTAATCACGGTCTTTTTATCCTTAAAATTACACCAAGTACATGTATGTAGACTACCAACTCAATTAATTCTTACATTAACCTCCAAAAACGATATTCCACCCTGTTTTACAAGAGGAGACCGCGCTATATAATCTTGGTCTATTTAAACACATTGATTATTTGTGGGAACGTTGCAGAGGCGGATCCAGTGGGGGCATGACGCCCCCCCCCCCTAATTTTCGACAGTGCCCTTTTTTACTGCTGAAAGTGCCTTTTTTCAGACCCAAATATGTCCTCTCCAAACGTTTACTTAGACGAAAATATCAGCCAAATAACTCTTGGAATGTCTACAGATGCAAGGAAATGACGGATAATTGTCCTCGGGGACCCCCCCCACCTCGTCAACCCCTCTAGCAGCAAGTGCCCCGTCTCCACATCAAGTGCCCTCATTTTGTAGCGCTCCCGACCCCTAGATCCGCTCCTGCGTTGAATGTATATACATTAGTGCTCGGATTACAAGGATGAAGCCACCATAATAGTCTGAAACTGTTGAACATGAGGCTGTTTGGCTGGGGCTAAGGGTCTTACTCTCTATTGACCTCCGCCATCTTTACAAATAGTACATGACAGTGACACATGCCACATTTGTAAACAGATATTGATTTTATGATGTCAATTTTAAATTTAATGTACAAATGAAAATATAAGAATTAATTAAACACACATTATGCAAGTGCTAAATCTGCCAATTGTAGGTCTGTGTTCAGGCCTGAAAAGTTATCTAAATTATTAATTAGACATCCATTAACTTATCCAGACCATACTCAAATATCGATGCAATCGCTAGAATGAGATATTAACTGGATTAGAACACGGTTTGCTGCTGCTGATTAATTCAAAAAGTTGATAATCGAGACTATTTTTTATCGTACCGACTATAGTAATGATGATCAAGGCTATAAGGCCCAAAATTCAGTAACATTATCCAGTGTTAAATCTTATAGTGAAAAGTGTCAGCTCCTTATCTAATCTTCCACGATGTATCTCTAAGAACTAATTAGGAATAATTCATAAAGAGCTATTTGAGTTTTCCATACAAAACAACTTGCACACAATCCACGAAGCTACGCAGATCCGATGGTCATCCCTTTAGTCTTTACTACATACCAGCAGAAGGGAGGGGGTGAGGAAACCATAATATATACCAAAACTATGAAGGATAAATTAACTCACCTGGGAGGTTTCTCTCTTTTCTCCGGAGGACTTTTTACTTTACATGTAGAACCTACTTTGGCACTCGTTGTTCTGAAAGAAAATAATGAATGACACTAAAAGAACTGATATTAAATGAAATGGCGGTTTAAGGCAATTCATATCAGTTATTTAATTTGGGTATTGGTCTGTAAAGATAAAGGGCGTGGAAGCTCGAGAACCTGCACATAATCCACGTGGTTAAGCAAGTGGTCATCCTCTTTACTAAATACAAGAAGAGGGACATTGGGTTAGGGGGGTAAGAAAACCTTATTAGTCTATACCAAAACCACGAGGGATTAATTAATTAACCTGGATAGTTTTTCTGTTTTTTCCGGTGAACTGTTTTCTTTACATGTAGAACTTTCTTTAGAGTTCATTTTTCTGAAAGTATAAAATGAATGATACTAAAATAACTGATGTTAAATGAAATGGGGGTTTAAGGCCAGTAATATCAGTTATTTTATTGTTGGTATTGGTCTTTCATGATATAAAGGTGTGGGTTGGAGCACGTGAACCTGCACATAATCCATGTGGTTAAGCAAGTGACCATCCTCTTTACTAAATACAAGCAGAGGGACATTGGGTTGAGGGGAGCAAGAAAACCCTAGTCTATACCAAAACCATGAGGGATGAATAAACTAACCTGTGAGGTTTTTCTGTTTTATCCGGTGAACTTTTTACTTTACATGTAGAACCTAATTTAGCACTCGTTTCCCTGGAAGTAAACAAAGAATGACACTAAAGAACAGATATTAAAACCGCAATTTCATATTTTTTAGTTATATTTTTAAAATATATTAAAATAAAGCCTTAAAATAGATTGTATCTATAAACAGTTCTACCTTGTTAAAGAATAATCCTATTAATCCTATAATTCACTATTGCCAGTTGAGAAATTGGTAAAACTATCATTTTCAACTTCAAATTCAAACGTTTGAAGATCGCCATTGCATGGAGGGGAATGGGAAAACAAGGGAGGTAATTAAAGTAATTGTGTTATTATTTTCTGTGTCAGGAATTTTTATGCTTGTGAACTATTGCGCATGATCGTGTAATAGTGAGTCGACAACCTTTTGAGCAAAAGATATAGAAATAATTATGTTTTGACTTTCTTAGAAAATATGAAATTTCCGCTTTAAACGAAATGGGAGTTGATAAGGCCGCCACACTGTTACACCAATCTGGTTTTATAATATAGAGATTAGAGGATAATACAACCTTAGTCTATGCCAAAACCACGAGGGATGAATTAACTAACCTAGGAGGTTTTTCTGTTTTATCCGGTGGACTTTTCACTTTAGCGCTCATTTGTCTGAAAGTATAAATTAAATGACACTAAAAGAATTGGTATATTAAACAAATTGAGGGCGAAACGTCATAATATGATTGTATGCACGACAGGGTGGTGTTCCTTGCAAGTCTTCTACTTGTTCACCACTGAGAGAGAGAGAGAGAGAGACAGAGAGAGAGACAGAGAGAGAGAGAGAGAGAGATGTAAACCATATCATTTCTCGAAAAATCACGAGGTTCGAGGGGGTTGTGTTGGCCTAGTGGTCTAGAGTGCCGCGCTTCGACCTCTAGCTGGCCGGTCACCTCTGGCTTGCGGCTGTGGTTTCGAGCCCTGGTGTGAGCGTATGTGGCATGGAGATAGGGGCGCCTTCTCAGCCTCGTGGGTTTCCTCCGGGCACTCCGGTTTCCTCCCACTGCTAAGACCCCTACGCACAAGCGAATTATTGAAATAAAATTAAAAACCATGTGTTAGTCCCGAAATGACCTAGTTGTGTTGAGTGGACGTTAAACCCCATTTCTCTCTCTCTCTCTCACGAGGTTCGATAGGTAACTGTCTCCTCATCACATACAAGAGGGGAATCGAAACCACATCACGTGACTCAATAAATGGACGTTAGTCTCGCGTTCTCTATCTGTACCGGATGTTAGATATTCTACATTATTTGAGATAAACCTGTCTATCCAACACCGAGACATTTTAAGCATTCAATTTACAAGTCGCATAATTCTTAAAGAATCGAAGCTTGTTCTTCAGAATTCTACTGCATTTCAAGTGGATAATATATGTAGCAAGTATATTATCCCCTAGATGCAATTAGTTTATGTTAAATGGACATTAAAGATCCCTACGCATGTTAAAGACCCCTACGCACAATCGAATGAATTGCAATATGTTTGGTACGAGGCCTAATATTTTTCGGCCAGAAAATACCGAACCATACATGTCAGTTTGTAATGCCGTACATAATATATATATAGAGAGAAATGGAGTTTAACGTCCACTCAACACAAACTAGGTCATTTTGAGACTAACATATGGTTTAATTTTATTTCAATCATTGGCTTGCGCGTAGGGGTCTTTAGCAGTGGGAGGAAACGGAATGCCCGGAGGAAACCCGCGAGGCTGAGAAGGCGCCCCTATCTCCATGCCACATACGCTCACACCAGGGATCGAATCCACAGCCGCAAGCCAGAGGTGACCGACCAGCTAGAGGTCGAAGCCCGGTCACCCCCCCCCCCCTGCTATTTAGAGATTTGAATTATGAACGCAATGTTCAAGATAATTGATAAAGTCTCAAAATCACCTTTGACCTTATTGCACAGGATTATATGCAATCAGCTAATACATCAATCGATCAGTGGTGACTGGAGAATATAGACCAGCAGTTGTGTACTGGGGAATATAGACCCTCATTGGTGCACTGGGGTCTATAGCCCTTCAATGTGCACTGGGATCTATAGACCATCAGAGGAGAAATAGAGTCGTGGTAAAGGAACCCTCGCGTTAACTACGAGGTCAAGCAGATGGTCCTATTCTTTACTACATACAGGCAGAGAGACATTGGCTTCTGGAGCAAGGGGAGTAAGAAAACCTATACCAAATTATGGGGGATGAATTAACTCACCTGGAAGGTTTTTCTGTTTTTTCAGGTGTAGTTTTTGCTTTAGATGTAGACCTTACTTTGGCACTCGTGGATCTGAAAGTATAACACGAATACCATTAAAAGAACTGATATTAAATGAAATGGGGATTTATAGGCCCATTACACTGTTATCAATGTTTTTCACCAATCGGGTTTCTAATGTTGCCTGTCTGTAGGCAATGACCTAGACACACGGATCATAAGTGATACACTGGGCCACAGACTATCAGTGGTGGACTATGAAACAGAAGACCATCAGGGGTGAGCGGGGCAATGAAAAACATCAGGGATGGACAGGGACATACATACCATCACGGGTGGACTGGGACATGCATACCATCAGGGGTGGACAGGGACATACATACCATCAGGGGTGGACTGGGACATACATACCATCAGGGATGGACAGGGGCATACATACTATCAGGGGTGGACTGGGACATACATACCATCAGGGGTGGACAGGGACATACATACCATAAGGGGTGGACTGGGACATGCATACCATCAGGGGCGGACAGGGACATACATACCACCAGGGGCGGACAGGGACATACATACCATCAGGGGTGGACTGGGACATACATACCATCAGGGGTGGACTGGGACATACATACCATCTGGGATATATCAGGGGTAGACTGGGACATACATACCATCAGGGGCGGTCTGGGACATACATACCATCAGGGGCGGTCTGGGACATGTAGACCATCATTGGTGCACTGGAACACACAGCCCATCAGGGTTGGATGAAGCAACACAGACCATCAGGGCTAGACGGAGCAACCCAGACCATCAAAGGTGGACAGGGATATCCAGTGATGGAATAAACCGTCAGTGTTATCCAAAACCGCGACATTTTGAGGCAGTCAATTTACTTGACTCTGTGACAGACTAAAGTTGCCGGTTGGACCAAACGGCCACATATTTCCTTCGCAGGGGCAATGGACGGTAGAAAAAACTTTATTTAATTTATGAAGGATGAATTAACTGACCTTTTTACTTTACAGCCACAAGCCCCGTTACATTTACAACCTCCTTTGGCACTCATCCTTCTGAAAGTATTAAATGAAATGTGGGTTTAAAGTCACACTGTTCTGTTTCAACCGGGATTATATAGCCCCAATTTCGCCCAAACGTAATCATATTTTCTTAATTCCAATTCCGGTTGTAAAGGCTCTTACACATGTACGCTAGAGTGTAACTTAACCTCGGCATCTGAAAATTTCAGTCAAATTGATCCACTCTGAACCGTGATTTTAGCGATGGAATTTTAGGTCAAGCCTCAATTATCATTACTAAAGTCGATGCGATAAAAACATAGCCTCGATTATCCAATAAAAGATTAAATCATGAATGAAAGTTGAGCAGCAAATTGGATCATAATCCAGTAAATATCGCAGGTTAGCGTTGAAATCGTTAATTATGGTCTGGATAAGTTCATTTTAATTGTCTAATCAATAATTTAGAAAACATTTCAGGTCTAATAAAGAAAGAGCTGCAGTAGGCAGATTTAGCTCTTGCATAATGTATGTGTAGTTCTAAGCGGACACGTCGCATGTAGAATCGCTTTTTGATTACCTGAGAGAGAGAGAGAGAGAGAGAGAGAAGGAGAGGGGGGGGGGGGCTTAACGTCCACTCGACACAAACCAGGTCATTTAGGGAATAACATATGGTGCAATTTTATTTCAATAATTCGCATGCGCGTAGGGAGAAAACCACACGAGGTTGGTCAGGCGACCCTACTCCTTGTGCAGCTGAGTGACAATGTATAAAATTCTCGCTAGACTATTGAGAATGTGCTCGTTTGTTGAATAACTGTTTACGTTACGATAGGTAGTTTGGGGTGTAGCTCAGTACTATTACTGAAACGATCTTGAATGTTCTCACAGTAAATTCTGGATATTCTGGGGGATCTAAAATAACATACAGTTCAAAATAAATTATATACTCTGATGAAGGTTTATTATGAGACTGGCACAGTAAGTATATATGCCTATAGAGGGCAGACAGCTAGCTTATATGATTTAATGTATGTCAGAATGAAGTAAAGTGGAGAATGTTTTACCTGGACGTATTTTTCTATTTTTTTTATGCATTATCTACCGTAAACAAAGAAGTACTTGTACTTTATCTACTTTTATATATATATATATATCCCCATAGTGGGTGAAAGCGCTAGCTAAGATGCAATTATTAGTTTTTTCTTTCTAGAAACTTCATATTTCTATATACTTTTACCTGAGAGTAGAATCTTTTATTTATTCTATTTTATGTATATATATATATATTATGAATAATAAATATTTAAACAATATGCATGAATAATACAGATAGGTCCGGTTATAATACTACGGTTCAGAATACATTATAATTACAATATTAAGATTCGAAATATATTTAATGTCTTTAGCAAAAGAACATATAAATCTTTGCCTTACGTCTGGCATTGTTCGAAATAATATAACATATTATATACGAGGTATTGTGATGTTTAAAGGGTCTTACGAATATCCACTCTTTTTACCTGGACATATTTGTTTTTATTTATTTATACGTTTATCTACCGTAAACAAGGAAATATTTGTATCTGCTATATAGATTATATATGAATATACGTAGGAATTCAGTCATCCATAACGTGCGTTTATTTCAAGATAATTCTGAATCACGACATAGCCCGGGTATATATTTACTAGATTTTATATTACTGTAGATATGTATTACTTATTATACCTGTATGACGTGTTAAGTACACGTGGGTTCTTACTAACAACGAGAGAGAGAGAGAGAGAGAGCGAGAGAAGAGAGAGAGAGGGGGAGAGAGGCTGTCATATTTATAAATTCGCTTGCTCATGTATGACTTTAGCAAGGGGAGGAAACTGAACGACCCACGAGACTGGAAAGGCAACTCTACTCCTTGTCACGAACAAGCGGAGATTCGAAACCAAACCACTTGACTCAATGACAGGCGTTTTGATCTATCGCACACCCAACCCCGGAAACGTAAACGTATCCATTACACACGTGGCGATATGTACACATTATAAAACAACAGTAACGGAATTATCCACTCCATTCAGTTCCATTATCCATACATTAAAACCACCCCGTTGTCGTGGTAACAAAGATAAAAACAAAAACAATTAAATTACAAATTATAAATATCGACAACGTAAACCGTCATCAACAGAATACCAGAAAATTCTATGACGTATGTATCTATTTAAAATATTTCCTTACCGTCGTGTCGTTTGTACACTCGTGTAGTCTGTGTGGTGAAATATGGATTATACGAATGCTTGTCTACCGCACCTGCGTACCTGGAATGTGCAATGCAATATCTCTTGGTTTATTTTATTGATTATCCTGTACTGAGATAATGCTGACATACTCCAATTCATCGTAAACGTGACGCCCACTTACTTAGTAACGCACGCCCATTTCTTTGTAGTGGTGCGACAATTGCCTTCATTGTGTCATTAATATAAATATACCCCAGATGACAAATTCATTAAAGAGGCAGAACTAGGTATTTGAGACTTTTGGCAAGTGGCATTTCTCCTATTCGTATCACGTATCCGTATCGTATACGTGATACGTTGCGCAGGGTAGTTTTAGAGTTTTGGCAGATTCTCGCGTCGCGTAGCCTACGTGTATGCGTCACTGAGCTGAGCTTAGTTCTATTACAGCATGGTTGTAGTTATCTACCAAGATCAACATCAGTACTAGTCAAGTGCCTAGCCTACAATTTCCCAGAGTGAATGAAGTCGCTCGACAGTCGCTGAGCTATTTGAAAAAATAAAAAATTAAAGTCGCATGTTTAAAAAAACCCACATCATTTACAGATTTGGAAGGTACCATCTCATGGAAGCCTATTGCGGCCATTTCAGAATCTCGTGTTCTCGCCGCGAGAAGTCGAGGGCGAGAACACGAGAAGACGAGAAGTCGAGGGCGAGAACACGAGAGGACGAGAACACGAGAAGTCGAGGGCGAGAGTGCGAGGGAGCGAGAACGCGAGGAAACAGGGCGAGAATACGAGGATCTCGCCCCGAGAACACGAGATTACTTTCACCTCGACTTCTCGTCTTCTCGTCCCTCGACTTCTCGTCTTCTCGTGTTCTCGCCTTTGAAAAACCTCGTGTTCTCGCACTCTCGCCCTCGACTTCTCGCTCTCTCGTGTTCTCGCTCCCTCGCCTTTGAGTCAATCTCGTCCTCTCGTCTTCTCGTGTTCTCGGTCTCGACTTCTCGTCTTCTCGTGTTCTCGCCTCGGAAGTGCAGTTTATACGCAAGTCCATATTGACTACCGTATCGGCATTTGTATTTAGAAATAGATTATAATAAACGGAAATGTTCTAGAATATTTAATAGTCCTAAACAATTTTAATCTCTTCTTGTACAGATAGTATTGTATTCTGTATTCGATTTTAAGTCTTCAGTCGAATCTTTCTTTGCTCTCTAACTTAATCAGCCTTCATCGGGTGTTTTCACTTGATGCGTGGTTTTGTCAGAACAGTGTCAGTCAATCAATCAAATGTTTATTCAGTATTTAAGGCCTCTGGCCCATAGTACATAGTAGTGCATTATGATAAATATAGTATAATGTATAGTCGTTCGAATGGTATTTTTTTTAAAAAAAACAGGTCCCTTGCACGGAATCGACATGAAGTTGATTCTACGGTGGCTCAGTGGGTAGGACGTTTGGTCTCTAACTTCTTCAAAGTTGGTCGCGATTTTTCTGGCGATGTTCCCTCTTGTCAGTGGTGTCGGACGGACAGCTTAGCAAGAGACAAAGTATAATCGTGCGGATGGAATAAAAATAAACGAGGCCCCGTGTCCGGAATCTAATTGAAATAGGAGCTACGGTAGGTCAGTGATTGGGACGTTTGCTCTCTTACTTCAGTGGTGTAGGAGGAAGACCTGACAGGGGGCCACGTATGTTCGGATGGCATAGAAAAACGATGTCCCGTGTTCGGAATCGAAATGAAGTGGGAGCTAGGATGGCTCAATGAGTAGGACGTTAATGTTTGGAGCCACGGGTAAGGTGCTTGCTCACTAAACTGTAGGTCATGTGTTCGATCTCTGCATTGGACTAGAAAGTTTATCGGGTTTTCCGACGTGGTTATATCATTGGTGCAGGACGGAGAGTTTGGCAAAGGCAGTTTATTTGTTCGAATGGGACGCAAAAAACCGGGTTATAAATTGCATGCACGTAAAAGATCCCATGGCAGTCTGAATTCGAAATTATGAGGAGACCTAGGTGCCGCTTCCCTGGCACAATTTCTTTCATAGCACAGTCGTAGCAGAACAGTGGGACGTTAAACCCTATTATATTTAAGTTCATCGGAAATTTTCTTGCGGGGTTTACTCATGCCAGTGGAGAAGGAAGGATGGGGTAAAAAGAGCGAGTTCCTGTGTCAGGATTCGAAATGAAGTTTGCGCTGCGGTGGCTCAGTGGGTAGTCTAGACTTTTCTGGCGAGGTACCGTCTTATCAGAGTAGGATGGAAGGCCTAGGGACAGCCGGTCTTTGGGATGACATGGGAAACGGAGGCCTCATATACACATTGGCGGGGTGGTGGTGATGGTGGGTGTGTGGGGGGGGGGCTCGGTTTCAACCCCTGTTTATATGTGACAAGGAGTAGGGCGGGATTAGGGTCGGGAACCGGCCCGGGCTCCCGTGTTGGAGTGGCCCCTTTCACTGACCCCGCCTCCACCCGTCTGGGCTCTCCCCCTGGAAATTTTTGAAATATGAATCCCAAATATGCGATTTGGTGGCATAGCTGATTATTATCTCTGTCAAATAATATATTTCATAAATCGATTAACTTAATTCAACTGACGTGGATTCTAATCCCCAGTGGTACGTGACGAGAAGTAGGGTCGTCTGTCATGGGTTTACTTTGGGTCCTCCGTTTTCCGCTAAACCATATGTAAGTCCCGAATTGATCTAGTTTGTGTTGAGTGGACGTTAAATCCCATTTCTCTCCCAACCTCGCCGGTTTTCTGCGGGTCCTAAGATGTCCTCCCACTGCTAAAGACGACTACGTACAAAAAAAATATTGGAATAAAATTGAACCATATGTTAGTCCCGAAATCATCTAGGATATGTCGAGTGGAGGTTAAATCCCAATTCCTCTCTCTCTCTATCCTCTCTTATAATTGGTCTATTGTTTTCTTTTCTTAAAAAAAATGGTATAATTGATGAAGGTGACTTATTGTTAATTGTATAGTTAAGGTCACACGGTATTATTATTTTTGTTTTTTCTTAACATTATATATAATTATAGTACCAAACCAGTATTTTAATCATGCCAAAATCGTTTTCATGTGTATTTAGTATATATTTCTCTTGGATATTGTTTCCCTGAAATAGTTTTGAAAAATTACTTGTTTCCAGTAAATAACAGATTTTGGTGCTATTTCTCTACTACTGGCCATATTTATTCCACAGATCAGGGATAAGTCGTTTTCATCGTATCAATACAACATTTAATAAGTGGTATTATACAGTAATCCCGGCATATTTGCAGAAAAATTCTCTCTGACAAATGTAAACAAACCAACGTGTTCCCTCCCGTAAAAGGCATCCCATGCTCTATTTATGGCTATTGACCCGTGACCCATGACGTTGATTGCTTTTATGGTTTCTGATTGGCTTAGAATTTGATTTTTTTCACTCCATTATGGCTAAACTTGACAAATGACAGACCCCACCTTCCCAACGTCCACGCTAATGTGTAGGCAAAGTATAAGAGCAAACGTCGATCCTACTGACTGAGCCATCGTAGCTCCAGTTATATTCCGGCAACGGGATCTCGGTTTATTGTATTCCATCCGAACAAATATACATCGTCCCTTCTCAGGCCCTCCGTCCTACACCTCTGGGTTTTCGATCTTTGCGGTGACTGAGAAAGTTCATCCAAATTTCTTGGCGCGGCTTCTCCTTGTCAGTGATATAGGACGTAGGGCCTGACATTGGCTTGCACATAAAAGATCCGTCGGCAGTTTAAATTCGATACAAGTGTAGGCCGTAACGCCGCTGCCCGGGTAAAATTTCCTTTATAACACACTGTATATCGTATGGATGTCTTCATTAGCCCAACTTAGGAACAGACAGTGGGACGTTAAACCCCATTTTTATTTCATTTCATTTCATTTAGATTTCGGACACGTCACCTCGGTTATTTTTATTTCATTCGAACGATTATGTGGTGTCTCTTGCCTTGCTCTCCGTCCTACACCACTGATAACGGTGGACATAGCCGGAAAATCACGACCAACCTTGAAGAAATCAGAGAGCAAACGTCCTATCCACTGAGCCACCGTAGAACCAGCTTCATGTCGATTCCGGGCACGGGACCTGTTTCTTTTTTTTAAAATACCATTCGAACGACTATACATTGTTCTTTGTCAGGCTCTCCATCCCACAACACTGACAAAACCACGCATCAAGTGAAAGCACCCGATGACGGCTGATTAAGTTAGAGAGCAAAGAAAGATTCAACTGGAGACTTAAAATCGATTACAGATACAATACTATCTGTGCAAGAAGAGATTAAAATTGTTTAGGACTATTAAATATTCTAGAACATTTCCGTTTATTATAATCTATTTCTAAATACAAATGCCGATACGGTAGTCAATATGGACTTGCGTATAAATTGCACTTCCGAGGCGAGAACACGAGAAGACGAGAAGTCGAGGGCGAGAACACGAGAAGACGAGAGGACGAGATTAACTCAAAGGCGAGGGAGCGAGAAGTCGAGGTTTTTCAAAGGCGAGAACACGAGAGAGCGAGAAGTCGAGGGCGAGAAGTCGAGGGCGAGAACACGAGAAAACGAGAAGTCGAGGGTGAGAGTGCGAGAACACGAGTTTTTTCAAAGGCGAGAACACGAGAAGACTAGACGTCGAGGGACGAGAAGACGAGAAGTCGAGGTGAAAGTAATCTCGTGTTCTCGGGGCGAGATCCTCGTATTCTCGCCCTGTTTCCTCGCGTTCTCGCTCCCTCGCCCTCGACTTCTCGTGTTCTCGTCCTCTCGTCTTCTCGTGTTCTCGCCCTCGACTTCTCGTGTTCTCGCCCTCGACTTCTCGCGGCGAGAACACGAGATTCTGAAATGGCCGCAATAGGCTTCCATAACCATCTTGAATTTATCACGTAGTTCAATCAGCATACAGACAGACAGACGGGAAAAGTATGAAAATTCCTGTCTTTATTATGGTTAAATTTTCACATCAAATATACACCTCCGTGTTCTAGAATACACATATAGATTCATAAAAACGCTATGATACAACATTTCAGCATCTAAAAAGACGACAATGTTATACGGACCTACTCCGTATGAAAGCTGTTCGATACGGGCTGTCGTATCCGTGTGCCGTAACACGTATGAGAAATACACACACATTGAGGACGTCACACGCAAAATCCATACGGATACGCGATACGTACTAGGAATTTACGCTTGCCAAAAGTCTCTATTGTTAAAAAGGGACATACGCGTATGAGTCTTTCGCGGTGGCAGGAAATACAGGGATCCCATACTCAGCGCAGCGTTTCGTTTGATTAGCGATAATCCAACTACACACTGCTATAATGAGTGGATATTGTTGTTTTATATTTTGATTGGTCAGTAGTCCGACTACCAACCAATCACTAGCTGCCTTACAAAAGCTTTACATTTAAAACGAGTGCTAATATTGGACCAAATATGTTTACATGACGTAACATAATTATGCCTAACGTTATTATGCCTATACTTAACCCGTGCATAGCAGAATACTGCAGTAAAACTAATTGCGTGACAAACGAGGCTATCAATTCGAATGAAATGTTAACAATACTGTTTGGAAACGACAACACTTTCACCGTTTTTAATACCTTAAATCACTGTCCAAAGTTTTAGGAAAAACCCAGGTTAAACGAAGGACTGTCATGTTGCTGTACTGAAGTGATAGCTTTCATTGAACGGAAAGAATAGACACACTCCTGCATAAGTTCAAGAAACAGACGCTATACCAGAAATGGCCAGGGAGGGATTTCTCGGGCCATTGCTTCGGGAATATGCAGGGATCCCTGTGTTGAGTGGCTTTATTTAAAATCCGCCTCCCCTGAAGTGACATCGCAGACAATTAGACGTTATATATAAACATGAATGTAGATCCGGTATGTGTAATGTAATGTAAGGATTGGTCGCATGTTTATATTGAGGTCATATATTTCCCAGAAGATCACCAATTCAAGACCTAATTGCTAATAATAATATAGCAAAACAGATATCAGCTTACACTTCAAATGTGAATAGCCAATTGAGCAATTTCCTTTATATCTTAAAGCCAATTGGCCCGATAACATCAGCGGAAAACTAATAAAACTAATATCCAACGGAATTTCTTATCTAACTAAATTATTTAACCACTCCCTTACAACAAAAACAGTACCGAATATCTGGAAATTTGCCAATGTAACTGCCATATTAAAAAATGGTGATCCATCAAATTGTGGAAATTATTCTACTAATGCAAAAATGCAAGCCTACCCGAATATAAATGTAAAACAAATATTTTCTTTAATTCTTTCATACCATCATCAATAAGAGAATGGAACAAATTAAGTTCGGAGACAAAAAATTCAATATCTCTAAATACTTTCAATTCGAAATTCATGGCTCAAGATCCGATACCACCTAAAGCATTTTCGTTTGGACCCCGCGTAAATCAAATCATACATTCTAAACTGCGTCTCTCTTGCAGCAATCTAAACGGACATAAATTTTTACACCATATTTCTGACAATCCATCCTGCAAATGTGGTCACCAATAAGAAGACACTGAACATTTTTTTATTGAATTGCTCCTTATATTCAAATGCCCAAAATAATACAATAAATACCTACTATTCACCGAAATACTACAAACTTATTGTACGGAACTGACAACATAGAAAACTCACTCAATATTTTTAAAACTATTCACTCGTTTTACAATATCACCAGACGTTTCCAGGGAACACACTGTAATAATATTTGCACTTGTACATTGTATTTTTCTTTATATAAATATGTGGTATCTATATCTGACAGGGAGAAGGGTTTAATATAGGCTATGCCTGTTTCCCAATCCCTATTCAGCTTATTAAAAAAATATCTTAAAAGATCGCTTAGTCACAGAATAACGACCAGTGTGTGCCAATTACTAGAAAACATAGTTTGTGTTTATAGAGATACCCCCTCCCCGGGATGGAGAAACTGGTAGGTAATGACAGCTGTCTAGTCGCTATGAAAAAAAAATACATGGTCCCGTGTACACATTGGTATGCACCCGAGTAGGTAGGCAGTATCGCCGATGTCCCGCGACGTAGGACCAGAACAGGTGGACGTTAATCCCCATTTCATTTCACGTATTTCACTAACATTATAGACTTAAAATCGGAATATTGTACTTTTAAAAGCTACGTGTAGTTGTTAAAATTACATACTGTTTATTTGCATTTACTAATTTAACATATTAAAATAAACAAATGCCATTGAACAGTTTTCCAGGGTCCGTAAATATGGATAACGTCCCGTTCTACTGACCTTGAGCTTTCAGATTGGTCGCGTAAATTATTAATTTTCGTCCTTGTCTGGGATTTTTATCGTATGCAAATGAGCTTAGCCATAGGTCACTTATAAGGTATATGTTCTAATATGCCCCCTGGAATATGTTATTTTTTGTTTAATTTGAATGGCTCTCGAAACCAATGTCTATAGACGACTATGTCGGGTATTGATTATAAACTATTCACGACACGATACCAACATTAAAATTGACGTTTAGCTTCCCGGGGGAGGGGGGGGCTAGTGCTGTAGAGTGCCGCGCTTCGACCTCTAGCTGGCCGGTCACCTCTGGCTTGCGTCTGTGGTTTCGATCCATGGTGTGAGCGTATGTGGCTTGGAGATAAGGGCGCCTTCTTAACCTCGTCGGTTTCCCGCGGGCACTCCGGTTTCCTCCCACTGCTAAAGACCCCCTACGCGCATGCGAATTAATGAAATAAAATTAAACCATATGTGTACCCATTAGCATGCGCATAAAAGATCCCTTGGCAGTTGGAACTCAGTATAATATAAGAGTATGCCGTAGCGCCGTTGCCCGGGCAAAATTTCCCCCACAGCACACTGTATGGCGTATACCCGTCTGCATTACCCCAGTTTAGGATGTTAAACCCTATTTCATTTCATTTCCGACCTAACACTATATGCGGTATAGATTTATCCTCAGACTCAGCCATTTCATACGGAACGAAAACAAATATTACATTCGCAACACAGATACATCCTACATATTGTCGTATTGTAACATGCTTCAGTGTTAACCTTGCGTTTTGATTTTTCAATTAGACACTGTCTATTGGACAATAACACCCCTCTGTTTTAGTAATGTCTTTTAAAATCCTATAAAAGCGTGTTACAATGTCGATAAACACTTCCTGTTTCGCATTTAGAGGGGTGTTATTGTCCAATAGACATGTCCTGAGATCATTAGGACCCGAGACATTGTAACACGCTTTTTTAGGAAGTGTTTATCTCCTAAATGTACTTTCGTGTGCAAATATTTCATTCGGAAATTCCACCATGTTCAAATAAGGAGTCTATGATATTTGCTTTTTCCACGAACTGATATCGAAAGTAAAAAAAATAGCTTTATTACGAAGATGACTGAATGAATTGATTAAAAAAAATAGGTCAAGGTTTATCTTTAATAAGAAGAATAATATCTTTATTTTCAAAGGTGAAAAAATAGGCTTAAACCTGTTTACAATTTTGCCCTTTATAACAAAGAAATGAAAAAGACAGTAACAGAACAGGACACTTAACAAATACTTGCCTAAATATCTCCCATTTCGCCCTCGCTATTTTACAGGTCATAAAATTTACTATAAGGACAAAATATTTACATTATATATAGGTCGGAGTGGGGGGTAATAGTAATGTAAACTGACATTTTAACAATTTATTGGGATTTTTAAGTGGCATTTAACGATAGGGAAAACATGTTAACCGAACACAATGGGAAAAACAGGAGGTTTCGATAAATATCCTCTTAACGTTACCAAGCACGATACTTGTCGAAACGTGGTGCTTTTTTAATAATAAACACAGTGACAATTTCCAATAAAAAAGTGTTCTGCTACCGCTACGGCCTACTCCTTTATCACTACTGCCAAGGGGTCTTTTATGCGCAAGGCAATGTGTACGGCAATGTCATTCAAAACACTGACCAGCGGAACCACTTGGCAAAGTGACACACTACAGGGTCTAAACTGAAGGAAGACCTCTCTGATACATATATTCCGCGATGTCTAGTCGTTCGGTATCTTCGCTTTAACTACGTAAATCTTACTAATCCCCTCACGTACCCTGCATATACCGTCTGCTGCTAAACGAATTCCAACTGCTTTATGTATAGGATATTAACCTACCCATGGTTGATATGATAGATAACACGCGGGCGCAGCCCAAGTGTTCTCTATCATATCAATCCGACGTTCACCCTCAAATTTAATGGACTCTTCTAAAAAAGACAACAGTGATTGGATAAGTGCTCGACATCACGTGCACGTGTTTGTTTATACGTCGCCATTTTGTAGTAATTGAACAGAAGGAAGCTAAAACAAAATGGATAGTAAAACGAAGTCAGACGAATAATCAATCCTTTTTAGTCATCATATTGACGATAGAATAGATGTGAATGCAACTATAATGAGGATCTATACAAAACCTGAAGAAAATTTGGATCAAAAGGCAATCTTTTCCGATAATTCTGACAATGAACCGTGACTGAAGGTTACTTTTCGGTATGTTCAGAGAAAGATTTGACCGACTGTTTTGAGTGGACTGTAGCCGTAGCCAAAAATACTTTACAAAGGAACTCTTGGGTGATAAATACTTTCAAGTCTTGGAGTGTGTGGAGAAATGATTTGGGCAGAAAGAAAATTCTGAAAGATATCTTAGACATGGACTGGAGTGTGGATAACCGATTTAAATAAGCCGATAAGTACGCCGTCAATTTAGGTCCTGAATGCTACAAACTGTACCAAAACAATTTTTTTTTTATTGTCAAAAGAATGAAATTTTATTTCTGTGTTCTTTGTATTATTTCGATCATCTACGTCAAGAGCGGTGATATGAGCCGAATATATCGACCTGTAATGACGTCATCAAAAGAATAAAATTTTATTTTTGTGTTCTTTGTATTATTTCGATCTTCTACGTCAAGAGCGGTGATATGAGCCGAATATATCGACCTGTAATGACGTCATCAGCGGTTGATATGAAATATCAACCTGTCACGACGTCATCAGCGGTTGATATGAACCGAATATATCAACCTCTGATGACGTCACGGGAGGTTGTTATAAGATATAACTGCTGTGGACACCAAAGAAAAAACTACAGCCAGTTGTATATACTACGATAGGTACATCGCGAGCAACTTTCAGGCAACAGTGAAATCGCTGGTCGTTGAAAGAAAAAATCGCTCGTCTGCGCCAACGGGCAAAAGTAGTTGCCTGCTGTTGCTTTGAGTTGCTTCTCGTTGCCAAATATCAAACGTGTTTGATATTCGACAACAGAAAATCGCTCGTCGCCGAGAAATTGTTCATCTGTTGCTTCATCTGTTGCCAGTAGTTGCCTATTGCAGCAACAAGCGACGAAAAGTTGACCGTCTGCGCCAGGCTTTATGGAAACCGGTGGTGCACTATGTCACGTGTTTTACCGATCATCAATCGATCAGCTGTCGGCGAAAACTAATCTTTGCCTTGCACAGAATCCAGACCCTAAGAATGTGTTTAATTATTATCAAATTCGATAAGTGATGGAAGGGAGATAACTACAACTTTCTGCTTGAATTTATATTCAAGAAGCAGACGCCAGGGAAGACATTGACAATTTTATAGTTGTTTTGGATCCCATATAAAGATTGAAGCCGACAGACGTTTGAAAAATAAGCCACAGCCTGTGATGTCACGGCCATTTAGGATTGACGTTAATGCCCAAACAACTGCTAGTTTGAATTCGCCCGGCCTAGGTCGGAATGAAATGAAATTATATGGGGTTCACCGTGCTATTAAAGACTGGCTTACGTCATACCATGCGCTCTTACGCGGCCTACTCGTAATTCGAATTTAAACAGT
The DNA here is from genome assembly GCA_036850965.1 of Patella caerulea. Taxonomy (NCBI): domain Eukaryota; kingdom Metazoa; phylum Mollusca; class Gastropoda; family Patellidae; genus Patella; species Patella caerulea. The sequence continues at coordinate 28,765,301 of JAZGQO010000015.1, read as the reverse complement.
CTGAATATTCCAGTTTAGCCATGAATGTCATTGAACCTATTTGGGTTGGAATTCCGTATATACAGGAGACAAACATATTATTCCAATCTATTTTAATTTATTACTCGCTTGCTCGTAGATGACTTCAGACGTGAGAGGAAACTGGAGGAAACATGCGAGGTTGTCAAATACAAGCAGTGAATCGAAAGCAAGCCATGTGACTCAATGACAGACCCGGCAAATCTCGACAGATATTCCGGAACGTTCCGGAACCTACATCTAGTGTCGACTGTATGACAGTAAGTGATATGTACCTAAGCCCATACATTTGCGATGCGGCAACCGGTTAAACTTAACAGGAAACCATGACGCTATTACAAACAAACAAGACACCATGGCGCATCCATGTTTCATCTGGGACCTTTAAAGTAGTTCCAAGACACCATGGGCGCAGCCATGTTTCATCCGGGACTTTTAAAGTAGTTCCAATATAGCGGAATTCGTCATACAGCCGACACTAGATGTAGGTTCCGGAATCTGTCGAGGATTGCCGAGTGTCAATGACAGACATTATGATCCAACGCGCACGCGTCTACCTCTCGGCCACCCACCTTTTTTTATTGGGTCAGTGTCTTGATAAATAAGGAACATATTTTATTCAAATTCTTAAAATTTCAACACGGTGGTTTTATCAACGGAAACATATCATTTATGTTTTGAAATATTTATTCTATTGAAAGTTACACTTGTAAAAGAGAAAAAAAAAAGAATTCAAATTCTGGAGTTTAGAACATTTCAGCTACTGATATTTAAGAACTCTTTCTGAAACGAAACTTATTGTCAACGTGACCTGTTCTGTACCCGGGTTTGTGCGGGTTGACTTGGTACCCAGGTTGGCGCGATACTTAAAATAGCATTATGCAAGAGCAAAATCTGCTTATTACAGGTTTTTCTTTAGGCCTGAAATGTTATCTAAATAATCAATTGACATTAATTAACATATCCAGACCTTAATAAACTCTTGATGTCAAGGCTAGCCTTCGATGTTGGAGGATTAAAACCCTATATGCCGCTTAATGGCCGTTGATAATTAAATCAATCAAGTGGATAATCGAGACTATGCTGTTTATATTAATGATGTGAGTAATGATGACCGAGGCTATGTGAATATTTCAAACGCTTTTTGCTCGGCTGATAGTGAATCAATTTGACTGAAATTTTCAGCAAATTACCTTTACACTATCTAGTTTTTAACTGTTATAGTGGAAACTGCCATCTCTTTATCTTATCTACCATACTGTAACTTTAATAAATGATGGTTTTAGATGTTATATGTGACCTTGGATAATTGGGACGGGCATGCGTCGTACCATAATGTCGACAGTTTACCTCTAAATTCATTTGACGAAAAACATAAAAATGTTTAAGGTTCCATTAGATGGTCGCTTTTTGATTTAACATATTGGGAATTCTCGTATTTAGATTTTCAAACCACATGTGTTGGCATTGAACGGGGTTGGTGTGGGGGGAAATGTCGAATTGGTGTATATTATACTTTTCAGAAGAAATGGTTCATCACTGACATGGTCAAGGGCTTAATTACGAAAATTCTCGATACATTATGCAAGCGTAACATCTGCCTATTCCAGATCTTTCTTTAGGCCTGATATTTTATCTAAATTATTAATTATACATTAATTAATTTATCCAGACGAGAATCAACTCTCGATGTCAAGGCTTGAAGCTAAACTTTCATTCATGATTTAATCGTGAAATGGATAATCCGCACTGGCTTCGGTAATGATGATCGTGCCGAAAATTCAATCACTAAAATGTCGGATCAATTTTACTGACATTTTCAGCAAATTCCAGTTTCGATATCTAGTTTTAACTATCATAGTGAGAACTGCCAGCTTTTTACCTTATGCCCCATAATGTATATTTTGAAATGGTGAGGGGTTGGGATGGCCTAGTGGTCTAGAGTGCCGCGCTTCGACCTCTAGCTGGCCGTTCACCTCTAGCTTGCGGCTGTGGTTTCGAGCCCTGGCGTGAGTGTATGTGGCATGGAGGTAGGGGCGCCTTCTCAACCTCGTGGGTTTCTTCTGCGTACCCCGGTTTCCTCCCACTGCTAAAGACTTCTACGCGCAAGCGAATTATTGAGATAAAATTGAAACCGTGTGTTAGTCCCAAAATGATCTAGTTTGTGTTGAGTGGACGTTAAACTCCATTTTCTCTCTCTCAGGCTTTAACGTCCTGCTTTTCTACTCCGAATGAGCTAATGAAAACCGGTATATATTATGCAGTGTGCGATGAGGACATTTTGCCCGTACCGCGGTGATACTGCCTACTCGTATGTCGAATTCCATCTGCTAAGGGATAGTTTGCGTGAACGTCGATCTGCCTTACTTACTTAGCGGAATTTCTTTGGCCAATAAATAACAAGGAGTTTAACACTGGTATCAATGCAGAAAGAGGTACTCGTCTAAGACCCAATCACTATTGTTACAAAAATAGGCACCACATGGAAACGGGTGAAAATTAAAAGACGTAACCGACGAGATACCATTTCAAACTGGGTATCAGGGGAAACCGTGATACCGTGTTTAGATTTTCACAATCTGCCGTTTTCTGTTCTGAAGTTTGTAAAAACAAATTATACTGGGTGGAGTCACTTTCAGGAAATTCCATTCCTTTGATTGCCAGCTGTAGAAAGGACAGCGTGGCTATACACGACATCAGTCGAGGCTTGTGGCTTGTGGTGAATTGAATCGCTGACTTTCTTTGTAACCTGTTTATGTCGAATATAAATTGATAAACATTGTGGCTTAGGGTGAATTGAATCGCTCGCTGAATTGTTTTTTAAACCCATTTATGTCGAATATAAAATTGATAAGCGATGAAAATTAAATGAAATCGGGTTTAACGTCCTAAATACCTTAATCTATAACGAAGACGGGAATACGCCGGATTTACCCTGATCACGCGTGCGCCAATTAGTGCATTGGAAGAACTCGTTGTTTTCGTCCCATTTATATATATAATAAATATATAATAAAGAAGTACTACATAGTAAGTACATCAATTAAAATAAGTAACTAACTGATAAGTAGTTTATTTGTTTTTATTTCATATTAATTATTATATCAAAACAGCCCACAATGTAAATTTATTAGTAAACTGACATCACGAATTTTCTCAATGTATTGATAGTGGGAAGTGTTCACCAGTAACAATAACTAAATAATTTGAGAAGTTTACACCAATGATACTAATTAATAAGAACAGACTCTAGTCCTACACCCACTGTCTTAATCCTTTATCAAAACATTCAAATGTGGGCAAAGTGAGGTTAAACCCATACGACTAGACGTTTCCCGCTGCTAGGTCCTGGATCCTGTGTCACTGACCAGAAGTAGACAATAAATTTCAATTCAGTTTACAAAATAACCAAATAACTATTTCTTTTTTTTCGAATAAAGCCCCGAAGGCTACGAGGCGCGTATATATTTTCATAGACCGGTTCATCGTAACCTATATGTACGTCTACGGAACGGCGGTGCACGTGAGACCACGCGTCAGGATACTCTGCCCCGCCATTCTCCAAACAGATAACTATACGCAGAGAATAGATCTCTGATGGCTGCCATATCCAAATGAACATTGTTAAATTAATTAAATGGAAGCGGAATAAATTCCCAAACTATGCTTATAGTTTTTTCGACTAAAACCGTCGATTTAGAGATTAAAATGTCGGTCAACTACCTTAGTGTCTTTTCTAAAGTGGGGCACTAATTGTAAACAGTGTACGTTTAGTATGTACCCCACCACAGCGCAATCCGTAAATGACGACCATAAGAAAAGATTTAAGTGTGGTACATTGATAGCTATATATACAACTATAAATCGCGAATATAGGTTTAAGTATGGAACATTGATAGCTATATACAACTATAAATTACGAAACTAGGTCAGATAGAAATGTATTTGAAAACAAACTATGAACGCGGGCCGGAAATGAACGTGGAAAGCCCAACAAGTTAATACATGGCGGAAGGAAGTGACGAACAAAGAGAAGTATAAAGGTCATATATAAGTGCTTATTTATAGATGTGACATCAATGACGACCATGTGTTATGGTATCGGGGTTTATTAAGCCATGTCCCCACGTCAAATGGTATGGGGTTGTCGGTGATCTTAATTAGTATGTCCATTCCAAATTAAAAGTAATAATTAGTGGTCTTGTTCCAAATTGTATTGTTAGAGTTATCGCCACTTGTTTTTTGTATTACCTCCAAAAATGGTTGAATAAATAAGTCAAGATTGCTTGAAAGAGAGCCGTGTCACAATGAACCATCGCATCCAAAGTCCAATACCCTACATGGTCACGACGAGACGGACATCCAAGTTATTTGATACAGTCCAAGAAAACTGATAAATTTGTGTCATATATTATATACTTAAAAAAGTAAGTGTAAATTCGGCGCGAAAAAAAATGGCGACAGGCACACAATCTCCACTGTCACTTACCCCGTTGGCAACTGGCCAAAATTTAACTTCAAGGCAAAGTAACTACCCATCCATGGAATTAAGTAGATTAAAAAGGATTCGTGGCAGTCATAGAGCAATGGCAAAAAGACTAAATTCTGCTGTGGAAGAATTACTTGAATCTGATTTAGGAGATCACGAATTAATGGAAAGGTCCGAACAATTAAGATTGTCAATTGAGCAGAAAGTAAACAAGTTAGAAGATTTTGATTACCAAATCATAGCCCAAATCGACGAAGATCTTATTCACGAAGAAATAGAGGCGTCAGACAACTACAAGGAACTATTACAATTAGCCTTGATCCGTATCCAGGCAAACCTCTCAAATAAGGCCAAGTCAACAATACCGTCAAACCTGGTTAATGCGTCCACTCATAAAAATGGTTCCATAGAGTCAGGAAATCAAGAAGTAAGGCCGAACATGTCCACAGCCACACCTCAACAGCAAGCCACCAACGCTGATGCAAGGATAGTCCATCTTAATCTTCCAAAATTGGACCTTGTTAAATTCAGCGGAGATTTAAGTCAATGGAACACATTTTGGGATGCATTTGACGCATCTATCAACACAAATGGAAATTTGGCAGCCGTAGAGAAATTTAATTACCTTAATTCATTATTGGAAGGAACGGCAAGGGAGAGTATAAGAGGGTTATCTCTAACATCAGCAAACTACCAGGAAGCTGTAAGCATTTTAAAGAAGAGGTTTGGAAATAAACAGATGATTATAAATCGGCATATGGAGATTCTGCTGAATTTTGAGACTATCAGCTCTGGTTACAATTTGAAGGGAATTCGTCAGCTATATGATAGTGTAGAAGCTCAGGTCCGAAGTTTGAAATCTTTGGGTGTTCCATCCAGCTCCTATGGCAATCTCCTTGCAAGTGTATTGATGAATAAAATTCCGTCCGAGTTGAGATTAATAGTCAGCAGAGAGATGGGTGACAGTGATTGGGAACTAGATCGACTACTACAGTTTATTTGTACAGAATTGGAGGCGAGAGAGAGGGCTTTAGATTTAAGTAGACAGTCCAACCACATATCCACAACAACTTCACGACCAGTATCAGCTTCAGCAAGATTTAAAAACCAAACAACTGCTTCAGCCTTATTGACAACTGATGGTAATAGATTATCGTGTACTTATTGTCACCAACCACATCCATCCAATAAGTGTACCAACGTTACAAGTATTGAAGCAAGACGCAGTATACTAAGGAGGGATAAACGTTGTTATGTTTGTCTCAGAAAGGATCATATGAGTTTCAATTGCGACCAAAATAAAAGATGTCCACGTTGTCAAGAGCAACATCATATTAGTATTTGTGAAGCCAGAGGTCCAAATGTGCCAATCAACAATAAGCATTCTCTTTCCCAAAGATATTCCCAACCCTCGCCATCATATTATCAGCAATTCAGATTCCCAGCCTTTGGCAATCAAGCTAGATGTCCAGTTTCGCAACAAACAATATCTCACAGATTTCAGAATAATCAGCCAGCTCAACCGTCACAAAGATTCCAGTCAAACAGAAATAATGAAGGTTCAACATGGTTTCAGAGAAATCAAGGGAATAGTCATGGTCAAATGGAAACAACACAGAATTCATTGTCAATGTTTGTTAATTCGTCAACATCAGTATTGCTACCCACAGCAAGAGCTATTGTATTTAATCCCTCAATTTACAGTGCCAGATTAGAAGTTAGAATGGTATTTGACAGTGGTAGTCAACGCACATATATAACCCGAGCCATCCAAGATTATCTTTGCTTTCCAGTTGTTGAACAGAGAACATTTATGCTCAAGACATTTGGATCAACATTAAAGACCCCCCAGACTTTAGATGTTGTAAGCCTACACATTAGCACCAACAACGGAGATATCCGGATATTAGCAATAGTTGTTCCATTCATATGCGACAAATTATGTAACCAGTATTTAGACAGAGCTCAAAATGGATTCCCTCATCTGAGAAATTTAAATTTTGCGGATTATAATGGAGAACAAATTGACTTGATGATAGATATGTTAATTGGTTCAGATGAATATTGGAATTTTGTAACCGGAGAAGTCGTACGGGGGGAGAGTGGCCCTACCGGTTTGAACACAATATTAGGATGGGTTTTATTTGGTCCGATGAGCCATACAACCCGAGATGAAAGCAGATGTTATCCAGAGATGATATCTACAAATTTTATTTCTTCATCAGAAGCTGATCAGTCATTACAGGAAGAACTTGAAAAATTTTGGAACCTGGAATCGCTTGGTATAGAATCAAGGTCTTTATTCGAACAGCACATCGACAAAATTAAGTTCAAGGACAACAGATATGAAGTGGAGCTTCCTTGGAAATCAGTTCATCCACATCTACCTGATAATTTTGAATTGAGCCTGGGAAGATTGAATAATCTATTGAGAAAACTCAAAAGAGAAAATTTACTTCAAGAGTATAATCAAGTCATGGTGGATCAGATTAATCAAGGGATAGTAGAGAAGGTAGAAAATCCAAGCCAAGGTCAACCAGGAAAGATTTATTTCGTACCACATCACCCAGTAATTCGTAGAGATAAAACAACTACCAAGCTACGTATTGTCTACGACGCTTCTTCTAAGCAGCAACCAGATTTGCCATCACTGAATGATTGTTTACTTGCTGGGCCGCCACTTACAGAGAATATACTAGACATCCTGTTGAGATTTAGGGTTCATCGTATAGCCCTTGCAGGGGATATAGAAAAGGCCTTTTTAATGGTATCAGTAGCACCAAAGGATAGAGATGTCCTGCGTTTTCTTTGGTTCGATAATCCTGAAGATGAGAATCCAAATATTTCGGTCTACAGATTTACCAGAGTAATGTTTGGTGTTTCTTCAAGCCCCTTTCTGCTTAATGCAACAGTCAGGTATCATATTGAAAGGTTTATAGAAACCAATCCAGAATTCGTCAAAAATGTTTTGAGGTCTATATATGTTGATGATCTTAGCACTGGTTCCAGTGATGTCGAAACAGCCTATCAGCTTTATGAAGATGCAAAGGAAAGGTTCGCCACTGGTGGGTTCAATCTGAGAAAATTTGTCACCAATTCGTCCGAGCTAAGAGAGAGAATACATGTAAATGAGTCAAAACTGCATCCAGGAAATCGGAACATCACCTCCTCTCCTATCCATGAAGAAGATGAAACATATACTAAGTTTATGTTGGGAAATTCTACTTCAAATGAAGATCAGAAAATATTGGGAATCAAATGGAATTTCGTGCAGGATAATTTTGTCATCGACTGGTCAGAAGTTCTTCAACTGGCCCAGAATATAGTTCCAACAAAGAGATTGGTGGTTAGCATTTCGTCCAAATTCTATGATCCTATGGGTTTCCTGTCACCTTTTATAGTCCAGTTTAAACTGTTCTTTCAAGATTTATGTAAACGTGGAGTTAGATGGGATGACGCATTGGAAGAAGAACACCTTTCTAAATGCAGAAGATTAATAGAATCAGCCAGGAATATGAAACCGATTTTAGTCAGCAGATGTTATTTCCAGAATATTCAAGAATCAATTATTTCATGTCATCTCCATGGTTACTGTGATTCATCGTCTAAAGCATACGCTGCCGTGGTTTACCTCAAGATAGTGACAACTACCTCAATCTATGTCCGCTTCCTGTCATCGAAAACCAGAATTGCTCCAATCAACTCACAGACCATTCCAAGATTGGAACTTCTTTCAGCCTTAATCTTAGCCAGACTAGTCAACACCATCCAGAAGGCTTTAGAGTGTGAATTACAAATAGATGGTATACACTGCTGGACAGATTCAAAGGTTGCCTATTACTGGATTCGAAAGAAGAGAGAGAGTGGAAGCAATTTATACAAAATAGAGTAGAGGAAATAAGAAAACTAGTTTCAGCCAGGTCATTTAATCACTGTCCAGGTTTACAGAATCCAGCGGATATTCCTTCCAGGGGAATGAACCCTTTCGAATTTGTCAACAATTCCATGTGGATTAAGGGCCCTGGGTGGTTAATTAACTTTGAAGAGTCTATGCCAAATTCCACAGAGGATCTTGACCTACCAGAAGAATGTTTGATTGAAATGAAGGTCAAGGATAGAGATCACATTAAAGGTCAAGTGGCGTCTGTAATGGTAGCAGTCGAGAATTATGGTATCGCCAATGTTATTAGTTGTCAAGATTACAGTATTCTTCATCGTCTACTGAGAGTAACAGCAAACGTATTAAAGTTTGTCGATATATTGGAATCCAGAGTTAACAAGGTTCCTGTAAATAAGTCATTTAGTCAGTATGTATCAGAAGCCCAGGTGTTATGGATTAAAGAAGTTCAAAGTCAACTAGTCAATCATTCGAATTTTGAGACATGGAAACGACAACTAGATGTTTATGAAGATGATAAGGGTGTTCTAAGATGTAGAGGCAGACTTGGAAACTCACAACTTACCAATTCTTGCAGATTTCCCACTCTGTTAGACACCAGTCATTATTTTACAAATCTAGTAGTCATCAGCTGCCATAGAAAGGTTTTACATAATGGTATTAAAGAAACCTTAACTGAGCTGAGATCAAGCTATTGGATAATTCGCGGACGACAGTACATCAGAAAACTTATTCATCAATGTGTAACCTGTCGAAAATATGAAGGTAAGCCATATCAACCACCATCAACGCCACCACTACCTGACTTCAGAGTTCAAGAATCAGCACCATTCGCCTATGTCGGAGTGGACTTTGCAGGTCCATTATTTGTCAAGATCAATGGTACAACAGAACAACACAAGGTATGGTTATGTCTTTTCACCTGTTGTTCAACACGCGCCGTCCATCTTGATGTTGTTCCAGATTTGTTTACTTCATCGTTTTTACGATGTTTCCAGAGATTCACAGCTAGAAGAGGTTATCCAGTACGAGTTATATCAGATAACGGAAAGACATTTAAGTCCGCAGCTAAGTTACTTCAAGATAAATTAGTTTGGTCATTTAATGTGGAGAAGGCCCCTTGGTGGGGAGGTATTTTTGAAAGAATGATACAATCAGTGAAGAGATGCCTAAAGAAGACTATCGGTGGGACAAAACTGAGTTACGATGAGTTAGTTACAGTGGTCATCGAGATAGAAGCAGTACTGAATTCCAGACCAATTTCATTTGTATCAACCGAAGATGTCGAAGAACCACTAACACCCAGTCACCTTATTCATGGTCGTAGAATATTGAATGTTCCAGATGGGCTGAATGTCAATACAGAAACTCCCCACATCAATCAAGAAGATATGCGAAGAAGGGTTCGTTACCTGAATCAAACACTAGATCATTTTTGGCGAAGATGGTCATCAGAGTATTTGTTGGAGTTAAGAAATAGATATGCTATCAAGGTTAAGTCAGGTCCTAAAATGTCTATCGGAGATGTTGTCACAGTTCATAATGAAAATCTACCAAGATGTCGATGGAGAATTGGTAGAATAATAGAGTTAATCCCAGGTGAAGATAAAAGTATACGAGCGGTTAAATTAAAGGTTCGAGCGGTGAATGGTCAGATTAATATTATCCAGAGACCTGTGCAGAAGCTATATCCTTTAGAAACGTCACACACTGAAACAAATCATGTTATCACAACTTCAAATGATGACAATTCAGATCCAGTGATCGAGGTTCCACGCAAACAATCGAATACTGATGATCCAGATCCAGTAGTTGAGATTTCAGATTCCAGCCCACAACGTTCCGACCCCAATACACAAGTTTCCAATTCTAGGTCTCAACGTCAAAGAAGAGTTGCAGCGCAAGAGTCTGATAGAAGGAGGAAACAATGGATCAAAGATTTAATGTCATAGATTCAATGGATAATTTAGTAATATTAAAAGTCTGATAATTTGTGTAAAGTCCATTTTGTAGTGTTTCATGGATTTTTCATTTCCATAGTGTTTATATTTGAATACTCCTAGGACATTCATTCAAGGATTATTTTCAAGGATTTAAAGTCAAGGAGTGAGGCTTCAAGGAACTTTATTATATTTCAAGTGTTTGAACTTTAGTGTTATTATTCCAAGGAATTTAGTTCAAAAATAGTCAATTTCCAAGGTGTTACATATTTCCAATTAATTTCCAAATATTTGTTCAAGGACATTAATTCAAGGTGCGCAATATTCCAACATAATTCTTAGAGGACTTATTCCAAAGGTGATGACCTGTCTCATTCATTTCATTTCTTAATTCAGGTCATCAGGGGGAGTGTCGGTGATCTTAATTAGTATGTCCATTCCAAATTAAAAGTAATAATTAGTGGTCTTGTTCCAAATTGTATTGTTAGAGTTATCGCCACTTGTTTTTTGTATTACCTCCAAAAATGGTTGAATAAATAAGTCAAGATTGCTTGAAAGAGAGCCGTGTCACAATGAACCATCGCATCCAAAGTCCAATACCCTACAGGGGTTTAACCTAATGTTCTGCGCCGAACTGGACACATGAGGACGACTATATGCCAAGCAGCACGAGGGAAATTTGGCTCGGGGAGATATGTACTCTTTTATCGAATTACAACTGTTAGGTGTACACGGGACCTCGGTTTTTCGTCCCATCCAAAAGATTAGACAGCTGTCCCAGTCAGGCCCACTGTCATGCACCACTGACAATGCTAAACCACGCCGGGAAATCCCGATGTTGTTTCTCGGCCAATACCAGGATCGAACCTCCAACCGCCAGGTCACCGAGCCAGCGTGTTACTCACTTAAGAAAGCACCGCGTATAAAGTCCCGGGGAATTTGGGTGCATTGAAGAGAGAACGCGGGTCAATTACTTTATTCAGTATGGACACATATGTTGTACGCTGATCAGACCGAGTCGTTTTCTCTTCTCTATCGCCCTCTCCATTAACCCACCTCGGAGCCGAACAGTAGGACGTTAAACTACATTTCATTTCATTTCTGTAACGTCTTCCCATCCTCACCTACACAATACAAAACTTGAAGGAATACGACGATTTCCCCGTTTATTTTACAAGTATTGATCTTTTAGTTACTTTATTTTTAACATAATCTTTAAAAACACACAATACTGGTTCGTTTTACTGATTAACTCCTTATCGTACGTTTGTGTGTCTGCTGATTGTTTTATCCTAAGAGTAACACCTCTTAATCATACATTATGCAAGTGCTAAATCTGTCTATTGCGGTTCTTTCTTTAGGCCGGAAATGTTATTTAAATAATTAATTAGACATTGATTAAGACTATAATCGACTCTCGATGCCATCGTTAGCTTAGGACATTTATTGGATTTGGATATATTTTTTGATTCAATGGTTTCTTTATTATCGTATCTAACGGTTGTAATGGCGGTCGAGGCTAGCTTAGACTGAGTTCAGAATGAAGCAATTTGACTGTTTTCATTATCGAGTATAACGAGAAGCTTTTATCTAATCTCACCTAAACGGAGCACAACGTTTCGATACGTATCCTTTTGTCGTTAAAAAACAAAAACAGTGATTCCTCTCCGTTAAACCTATTATAGTGTTCTGTTATTTCTTTTTTTTCTGTACGTAAAAGAGCAGCGTCGAGTCGGTGAGTAAGGTTGTCACTTAATAAAACAGGATATCCAGTCCTGATTCCTCTTGTCCATGGACTTGTAACAGTGTCTACTCATTCGAGAGAGAAAGAGAGAGAGAGAGAGAGAGAGAGAGAGAGAGGGAGATGGCACGATATTTGACTCAGTGACAGACCTTCTGATGCAACGTGCAAACGTTAATTAACATCCGGCGACACGCCCCGCTAACTTGATAGATACCAATCTTACACTACTAGGGGGGGGGGGGGGAGAGAGAAATGGTGTATAACGCCCACTCGACTCAAATTAGGTCATTTCGATACTAACACATGGTTTAATTTTATTTCAATAATTCGCTTGCGCGTATGTGTCTTTAGCAGTGGGAGGAAACCCACGAGGTTGAGAAGGCGCTCCGATCTCCATGCCACATACGCTCACTCCAGGGATCGAAATCACAGCCACAAGCCAGAGGTGACACTAAATAGGAAATACTTTTTAATTACAAATACTTCAAACGTCTTTACTTATTTTTCTAATACATGGAGTTTAATTTGTCTAAAGGAAAAAAGTTAATATTGGTGACACATCGGCGTGTACCTAAAAGAACCCCTAATAGTTGGAATTCACATTATTAGATTAGAGTAGATCACAGCGCCACTGTCCCGGCAAAATGTCCCTCATAGCATACCTGTACACCCCACTTCAGCAGCCTGTTGTACTATTTTATTTTCCCGTAAATGTTTTATGGAAATGATTTCGACAAATATTAAATTTCTTGTTTTGTTTTGTTTGTTTTGATTTGGGAGTTGGATGGCCGAATGGTTAGCGTGCGTGCGCTGTATCATACGGCCTGCCATTGAGTCAACTGGCGTGATTTCAAATATCCGGTTGTACGTGGCAAGGAGTAGGGTCGCCTGTCCAACCTCGTGGGTTTTCTCCCACTGCTAAAGACCTACGCGCAAGTGAGTTATTGAAATTATATTAAACCACACTTTAGTCCCGAAATGACCTAGTGTGTGTCGAGTGGACGTTAAACCCCATTTCTCTCTCCATATCGCTCTCTCTCTCTCTCACCCTCTTTCTCACTGTCTCTCTAAACACACACTTTATTCTTTGACTCGGGGGCGGGGGGGGAGGGGTCACGGTGGGTAAGTGGATAAGGCGCTGGTTCGATCCCTGCATTGGCCGAGAAAGTTCATCTCGATTTTTCGGCGTGATTTCCCTTTGTCAGTGATGCAGAAGGAGGGCCTAACAAGGACAGCTGCCTAATCGTTCGGATTGTGCGAAAAACCGAGGTCCCGTGTACACATCGGAATGCACGTAAAAGATATAATTCGATATAAGGGTAGGCCGTAGCGCCGCTGCCCGGGCAAAAGTTCCCTCATAGCACACTGTATGGCGTATGCCCGTTTTCCATTGGCCCAGGTTAAGTGCAAAAGAGTATGACGTTAAACCCCATTTCATTTCATTTCATTTCATTCTTTGACTCAACAATTTTCTAATAAACAAATTTCTTAGGGCCTATTCAGATATAAAGTGAAGCGAATATCGTTTTTACTATATGTTTATATAGAATTAAGTTTTTGACGTGGTGATATAAGTAGTCTATCAATAGGGGACGGGATATATCTTTATAAACACAAACTGAGTTTCGTAGAAATTGGCACACCTTGAACTTTATTCTTTGACTTGAGGATCGTCTCAGAAATACAACGGAAGACCATTAGGGACAATTAAATGAAAAATAAATATCTTGAATATCTTGATATTATAATATATAGATACTTAAGTTGTTATTAGAACTTATTACAATATAGCTATCTCGTTCTTACAGGATGAAAATTTTAGATAACTTGTTATTACCACATTACTGTATTGTTATTACCATACAACTATATTATGTATTGTTTAATGGTCGAGAGCGAGACATTAAGTAATATATTGTAACAATAAGAGGACCGTGAGGTCCGAGTGTTTTTACAATATATTACGCAATGTCATAAGCTCGAGAGCATTAAATAAAATGGGGTTTAACGTCCTACTCTTTTGCACCTAACCTGGGCTAATGGAAGACGGGCATACGCCATACAGTGTGCTATGAGGGACATTTTGCCCGGGCAGTGGCACTACGGCCTACTCTTATATCGAATTCCAACTGCCAAGGGATCTTTTACGTGCACTCCAATGTGTACACGGGACCTCGGTTTTTCGTCCCATCCGAATGACAAGGCAGCTGTCCTTGTCAGGCCCTCCTTCTGCATCACTGACAAGGGGAAATCACGCTGGAAAATCGAGATGAACTTTCTCGGCCAAGGCAGGGATCGAACACCCGACCTCCAGACCAGCGCCTTATCCACTTGGCCACCGTGACCCCCTCGAGACCATTAAACAGCCTAAAATACAGACATACTGCACGTGCGATTACAGTGAAATACGTCATGCGAGTCTACTATTTCACAATGTACGATTGGCAAGTTGGTCATACGATTATTTAATTTATTTGAAATAATGATACGCCAACTTCAAAAGGTGACGTCACATCTGTATTTTTAATACCATATAACTATATTGTAATTACAAGATAACTATATCGTTATTACAAGATAACTGCGTGTACACGTATCTTGTAATAACAAGATTAATCACAATATTTAACTTTTTTTTCTTTTGAGTGACCCTAATGGTCTTCCGTAAAATACTGGAATTTTCTAAGTAACTATTTCGAAATAAAGTGTAAGTGGATATCCTTTTGACTATAATTAGAAGTGGGTATACGACTTATTGATCTTTAGGAAATACAATGTCCTGAGTGCAATCGTTCTGGTGATGAATAACTGTCATGTAATTGAAGTGAAATAAAAATTAAATAAGGTTTACCGTCCATTGTCAGGGGCGGATCCAGGAAATTTTGCAGGAGGGAGTTTGCCAGGTTTCTGTTAGGGAAATCTGCCATCATCGTCTCTAAATTACATAGGCATACATACAAATTGAACTTTTTAAACAGAGAAATCATTTTTATACTGGGCACCCCCCCCCCCCTGGATCGGCCCCTGATTGTTTACTTCTCCGTCAATTTTTAAGACGAGACAAACATCTGACAGTTAAAAAAAATAAGAAATATTCAATGAAAAGAAAATATATTGAAAATGTGCTATATGAATGACTTGCAAACTACAGTGTTGTTTAAGATGAACTCCGACAGGAAATGAAATAGTGTTTAATGTCCTACTGTTCTGCCCCGAATGGTTAATGGAGGCGGCATACGCCATACAGTGTGCTATTTGGGATATTTTTCTCGGACAGCGATGCTATGGCCTACTCTTATACATAATTAAAATTGTCAATGGATCTTTTACGTGCACTGCACTGTGTACACGCGACCTCGGTTTTGTTTTTTTGTCCCATTCCCACGACTACACAGATCATAAGGCCTGTCATTGAGTCAAGTGACTTTGGTTTCAGTTTTCCGCTTGTTACTAGGAATAGTGCTGACTGTTTTCCGGATCGTCCGGATTTTCTCCCACTGCCGAAATTATCTTTAGTTTGGGTCGAATGGACGTTTCAAAAAAACCCATTTATGTCTTTCCTCATATGTTATTATGAAAATAAATGCTGTTATGAAAAATAAGCTAAAACTGACCTGGGTGTCGAAATTCCAACCACGATGGAGCGGACGTCATACATGTACATACAAATGATCCTATAACACTAAAACTGTGTTGTTCACGACTCGTTAATTCCAACTCTAAACAGATTCATTTACATGACTCGATAATTGCATAGAATGTAACATCAACAAAGCCAATTCCGCTATATATTCAAATTTCAAACATGAATTCGTGATTTACCACCCGTGACGCTTGTTACACTTTCATAAAGCCCCCGTCACACCAAAGAACGAGTTTGATAACACCTCCTCGACTTACTGACGGCCCCCAACACGACAAACTCGCTTCAGTCCAGATACTGTACAGATCCTGTTCAGATCATCCACGCCTTCTGCAGCATATCATAAAATGATCAGAAATATTCCTGTAGCTTCATATCGGGTCTGGATATTCAAGAAATAAAATCTCGTTGTCTAGTAGCATGTCATCGGGTTCTTGTTGGATCACGTTGGTCGCGAATTGGGGCCTTGTTGGCTCCTATTGACATCGTGTAGTTACCGAGTCTGTGGGTCCCGGAGATTTGTTGAAGTAATTTCATCAGTTTTGTACGGCGATTATACGACCCTGTTAGAAATTAAAAATCTCTTTGGATCGCCAAACTTTTGAGATCTAGACCATATCGAGCTTTGGTCTGACGAGGGCTTAAATGTCAACTTTAATTTCTGTATAACCGATCAAGTGTTTATGTCTCTTCTTACATGCAATTTGTGTTCTTATGTAAAATACCCGGGACTGTACAGCGCAATGGCCGCTTACGGCTAGAGAAAGAGAAATGGAGTTTAACGTCCACTTGACACAAACTGGGTCCTCTCGGGACTAACATATGGTTTAATTTTATTTCAATAATTCGCGTGCGTTTAGAGGTCTTTAGTATTCTGAGGAAACCGGAGGACCCGGAGAAAACCGACGGGATTGGACAGGCGACCCTACTCCTTGCCACGTACAACCGGGGATTCGAAACCACACCAGTTAACTCAATGACAGATTTTATGATATAGCGCGCACGTGCTAACCATTCAGCCATCCACTCGGGTCCATTCACTTAATTTGATATGTTGGTGATTTCTGCTTAATTGTCTTGTCCGTAGATTTGTTTTTGTGTAAATTAGGCGTGCTGCTATGCGAGAGAGAGAGAGAGAAATGGGGTTTAACGTCCACTCAACACAAACCAGGTCATTTCGGGACTAACATATGGTTTCATTTTATTTCAATAATTCGCCTGCGCGTCGGGGGTCTTCAGCAGTGGGAGGAAAGCGGAGTGCCCGGAGGAAACCCACGAGGTTGAGAAGGCGCCCTTATCTCCATGCCACATACGCTCACACCAGGGATCGAAACCACAGCCGCAAGTCAGAGGTGACCGGCCAGCTAGAGGTCGAAGTGCGGCACTCTAGTCCACTAGGCCATCCCAACCCCCTGCTATGCCCATGGAACTTACTAGTAAAGATACATTATGTAAGATTTATTTAAAGAGCTAACAATAGTTCAAAAATAGATAATGAAAAAAGAATATTCTGAAAATTTCTGTCAGATTATTTTACTCAGAACTGATGCGAAATATTAGCGATTCAGTCTTCGGCTAGCGACCGCCATTACTAACGTTGGTACATAACGTTTATCCAACTTTAAGTTCAATTATCCGTCATAAAATGTATTCAAATCCACTAAATATCATGGGCTAACAATGGCATCGAGAGTTGATTTTGGTGTGGTTAAGTTATATTTAATCAATGTCTAACTTGTAATTTAGGTAACAATTCAGACCTAAAGAATGAAATGAAATGGCGTGTAACGTCCTACTGTTCTGCTCCGACTTGTCTTATGAAGATGGGGGGGGGGATGGCCTAGTGGTCTAGAGTGCCGCGCTTCCACCTCTAGCTGGCCGGTCACCTCTGGCTTGCGGCTGTGGTTTCGATCCGTGGTGTGAGCGTATGTGGCATGGATATAGGGGCGCCTTCTCAACCTCGTGGGTTTCCCTCGGGCGCCCCGCTTTCCTCCCACTGCTAAAGACCCCTACGCGCAAGCGAATTATTGAAATAAAATGAAACCATATGTTAGTCCCGAAATGATCTGGTTTATGTTGAGTGGACGTTAAACCCCATTTCTCTCTCTCTCTCTAATAAAGATGGGCATACGACATACAGAGTGCTATGGGGGAAATTTTGCCTACTCTTATATCGAATTCCAACTATCACGGGATCTTTTACGCGCACGCTAATATACATACCGGACCTCGGTTTCCCGTCCCAATCGAACGACTAGAAAACTATTCTTGTCAGACCCTCCGCCCTGCATCCCTGACAAGCGGGCAAACCACGTCGGAAAACCTCGATGAACATTCTCGACAAATGCACGGATCGAACGCGCGAGCCTGTCTTACTCTTACCCACTCTGCCACCGTAACTACAAAATTCAAATTCAGTAAGTAATTAAAGGACAATATTGGTGCCAGTCATTATCACATATGTGATAGAACTGATTAAACACTTTCCAAATATAATATTATCACAGAGATCATCGCTACCATAGAGGAGTAATAAAGGATTCACGAATCGG
Organism: Patella caerulea; assembly: GCA_036850965.1. Lineage (NCBI taxonomy): Eukaryota > Metazoa > Mollusca > Gastropoda > Patellidae > Patella > Patella caerulea. The sequence goes on along the minus strand of JAZGQO010000015.1, from coordinate 28,747,017 downwards.
AAGTGACGAACGCCAAAGGAAAACACGAGTTATTCCTCTATATAACTAACTGAAGTGACTAATGATAACAGATACATGGGCGAATATCCTTCTCACTAATAATTCCTTCGACGAACTAAAGTTGCTGTGTGACGCTGTGAGAGAATATCTTATAATTCATGAAAAGAATTGACTGCAACTAGATAAGAGAACAGGAAAGAAATACAGATTAAAAGTCCGTGCATTACCATGTTTTTATAAGGTAGGGGAGACCGGGACACATTGAACCACCATGGATATATCCTTCATAAATAATACTATACAACCCAACACTATACAGATGTGAGATAACTGCTTAGACCCATTTCTCAATCAATAAGCCACATGCTGTCAATTATTTTCTTAGGCAATGGATTTTTCAAAAAAGCGCTTAAAAGAGAAAAATTTTCCATACATGTTAACTTCTTAGCCTACAAAATTCTTGTACTTAAGTTCATATATGTCTAATCCATACAATCCAGATAAACCGGGGTTTGATCCATATAAGAGGGCATATTGCTTCTTTTTTTTAAATTTTGATCATGAAATAAAGAGATCTTCCAATAAAAACATTTGATATGGAATGAGTACAAACATGTATGTGAACAAAGCGGTTCAATGTGCCCCGGTCTCCCCTATAGAATGAATAAAAACAAGGGGCTGTACGGAGTATTTCTATTTTTCCTGTGTTCTCTTATCTTATGACACTTAATTACTTTATTATATCGTCAGATAACCTCTTGCGGTCCCATATAACAACTTTTTGTCTTCGAAGGAATTGTTAGTGAGCAGAAATTCAGCCGTTTATCTGTCATCACTCTTCACTTCAGTCATTCACATAGAGAGATAACTCGTGTTTTCCTTTGGCGTTCGTCACTTCCGATTCATGAATCCTTTATTACTCCTCTATGGTAGCGATGATCTCTGTGTTAATATTATATTTGGAAAGTGTTTAATCAGTTCTACCACATATGTGATAATGACTGGCACCAATATTGTCCTTTAAGTCTAATGACAGTGTAAAGCATCTAAGGACCCCAATAAATTTACTGACATCATATTAATCCTTCAGGAAACGCAGCTGTCTTAAATTGACACAATTCATTGCCTAGCTAAATAAAGCCCCCCCCCCCTCCCTCTCTCTCCCTCTCTCTCTCTCTCGCTGTCTCTCTCTCTCTGAGCGTCCATATCGAGATATGAAGAGACCTGCCATTCGCATGTTGATTCACATATTTATTTATGTAGGTCGTTCCGGTTGAATAAATACTAGTTGAATATAACAGGATTGATATACCTCTATACGTATAATATATATATTTGTATTACAAAGTAAAATACCTCACTATTCATTCGGGTAATGTTTACATTATTGTGTTATTCGAGGGGATTCCGAGCTTATCCTGTGGTCAGCTGCCTCGTACGAATTTGAATTGTCTATAACTGGGGGGCTAAAGGTTCTAGCTTCAATATTACGTATTATGTACTAGAGAGGGACCCTGTATTGACAGCGTGTTGTCGTTATTCAAAAGGACCCTGAACGTGACCTGTGGTAAATATATATATATATATTAGAAGAGGCTATTGTGTGTGACGTAGTATTTAAGGTCTACTTTAACCAAAGTGATATCACCGACAATGTATTAATGTCATGGGTATAGTGTTCAAAATACTCAGTGTCCTGGATTAAATAGCACGGACACTAGAACGTTTCTTGTGGTAAGTCAATAACTAATTTGATTTAATGACGGTGTCCGTGGTGCAGGACTAAGGGCCTGGCAAGGACAGCTGTTTTTCTTTTTTTAAGTCACTCGGATTGGACGAAAAACCGAGGTCACGTGTATACACTAGCATGCACGTCAAAGATCCATTGACAATTGAAATTTGATTTAAGGCAAAATTTCCCTCATAGGACCGTGTATCGTGTATGCTTCATTAGCCGTGTCGGAAGAGAAGAGTGGGACGTTAAACCCCCTTTCATATCATTTCGCTTTGATTTAACTAGCAACTTTTGTCTAGCTGCCCATATTCTAGTTTAGTATGTTACCCCATCGCTTGTTTACGACTACTCACGGAGAACGGCGGAAATTTTGCTGAATGTTGTGTCAAGGTGAGTACATAGAATTTTCATTTATTGGTCATTTAAAAGAATCCAATAAGCATGTTAGTTAAGGGAAGTAAATCGCTAATATTTGGGACCTAGAAATTGACCCAAATGGGTCGTAACGCGTTAAATAATGTAATATGATTGTATATGAACTGATTTACATTCGATCGTTTCCGTGTTTACTCTAATTTCAAATCAATTATGTTCGAAGAAATACGGCAGAAGTTTCTATCGAATCGCAATGTTTAACTGCTGGTTATTCCAGTCTACAACGGTAGTATTTATTGCGCATGCTCCTGAGATAAGAATATGACGTCCCCGTTTGACATGACTTGAGAATATGTCTAGCCCATGTTACAAATGGCGTTGAAATGGTAAACTGTTTATTTTGTCTTAAATATTGAAAATCGGTTAGGAGAGACTCAACTTTTCAAAATATAGATTGCTAATTATAATGAAAGGCTCATTTTTAAAATATTATTTCTTTTTTAAAAAAAAAACCGTTATTAAATAACTATTATTTGTTTATAAATAGGCTACTTTATTAGATGTTCTTTGTTTTTAAAAGTAACAGATGACTGAAAAGGTTTGTCATAGTTTTCATATATGTCGTGGTCAAAGGTCTAACTTAACATACTGAGTCATTTTCTCTATTACACGAAAAATTACTGATGAATAAGCAGTTCATAAATTCTTAAACACGAAAAATTTATGGAGAACATGATGGGTATTTTGAATGATAATGAAAGAATTAAGTTATAGAGTACACTTTATAGATATACGGGGGTTGGGTGTGAAAATGATTAGCTCGTGTGCGTTGTATCGTAAGACCAGGGGTTGGGATGGCCTCGTGGTCTAGAGTGCCGCGCTTCGACCTCTAGCTGGCCGGTCACCTCTGGCTTGCGGTTGTGGTTTCGAGCCCTGGTGTGAGCGTATGTGGCATGGAGATAGGGGCGCCTTCTCAACCTCGTGGGTTTCTTCCGGGCACTCCGGTTTCCTCCCACTGCTGAAGACCCCTACGCGCAAGCGAATTATTGAAATAAAATTAAAACCATATGTTAGTCCCGAAATGACCTAGTTTGTGTCGAGTGGACGTTAAACCCCATTTCTCTCCCTCTCTCAAGACCAGTCATTGAGTCCGACCTCGTGGGTTTTCTCCTGGTCCCCCCTCACACACACTGCTAAAGACCCCTACGCGCAAGCGAATTATTGAAATAAGATTGAACCTATGTTAACTAATCTCTCTCTCTCTCTCTCTCTCTTACATCATTGTACTTTGCACGACTGGTTCAGTGTCCATTTGTATCGCCTGTGTGCAATATATAGGCCATATGTCCGCTCATTTACGACGATTGTATTTACATTATACGCCAACACGAATACAATGAACTCGTGTTAAGATTGAAAGATGCATGTCACATCACGCTGTGTAACACTGCCGTTGATAGAGGAATTATGACGTATGTTATTGTCTGTGTGCTGGGTAAGACATTAGTCATTATCCAAGTCGAGTGAAACGTGGGCACATCACACTCATCACACTTCACGGAAGAAGTGTACGAAGACGGCTGGCTGTCAAAAATCTAGTGGAATTTTTTTTTGAGAGTTTACATGCCGCTGTCAACGGATTAATTGGATTAGTGTCATAAGGAACGACCCGTATTTAATAGGTTTGTATTTTTATCTTTAAATGGGAGCCGCTGTGGCTCCATAAGTAAGACACTGTTCCGGGTTCCCTCCCGGTGTTTGCTAACAACGTTCCGTGTGATTTTTCGGCGTAGATTCTTCATGTCAGTAGCAGAGGGTGGGTGACCTAACTATAAACAATGTCTAGTAGTTTGGAAGGGACGAAAAACAGGTTCCGTGTAGGCTACAAGAACGAGAGAGAGAGAGAGAGAGAGAGAGAGAGAGAGAGAGAGAGAGAGGTCGCAGTGGGATTTACCGACCACTCGACACAAAGTGTGTTATTTCGGAACCACCACTCTGAGTTCAATTTTATTTCAATAATTCGCTTGCGTGTTGGTGTCTTTAGCAATGGGAGAAGACACGCGACCGTACTCCATACCAGTTTCAACCGGGGAATCGAAACTAAGTCACCTGGCTCAATGACAGGCCTTGTGATTTCATGCGCACGCGTTAAACCATTAGTCCATCCAACCCCCGGTATGTAAGACAAACTATATGAAATAAGATTAACAAACAGATGTGACTTAAGATATAGATAAAATGGGGTTTAACGTCCTACTCCAACTGGGACATATGTCTTAGATAGTGTCCTACGCTATAAACTAAAGATCAATAGGTTATATTACTCTAGTTCTACACTGGCGTGAGCGTATGTAGATAGAGGTATGGAGATAGGGGCGCCTTCTCAACCTCGTGGGTTTCCTCCGGGAACTCCGGTTTCCTCCCACTGCTAAAGACCCCTACGCGCAAGCGAATTATTGAAATAAAATTAAAAACTATAATGTTAATCCCGAAATGACCTAGTTAATGTCGAGTGGACCTTGAACCTCACTTCTCTCTCTCTCTCTAGTGTTACACGTTATCTATATGCTTAAAGATGCATTATGCGTGAGATAAATTGGCTCATTACGGATATCTGTCCTGGCTTATATATATATTACTATTTAGATATTTTTAACATGACAAACCCATGCCGAAACCTGTCGATGATCGGATCATTGATGATAAACGATCTACACCACATCTTCAAACAATTATAACTTCGCCTGGAAATAAAGTAATTTGAATGGAATTTTTAATGTATTGATTTGTCGTTATCTGTTGTTGAACTATTATGGAATGAACGGTCAAAACCAATCTTACATAATAAAAGAATGTAACGAATATTTATTACGTATTAAGTGCTACTACGTGTAATCTACGGCGAATTTTTTTTTAGTAAACCCGTGCGTGAGTCTTACGCGTCATTTACATGAGCGGGACCGTAGAACGTCGCCGACTGACCGTAGAGACTTTTATTCCTGCACATACGCTACAAAGTTTTCACCCGGTTTCTTGTGGCTGGTCTGTGCGCTACCAAACTCTGCGACCCGTGCGTAACAAAACTCGTATGGCAGATTATGAATTACTGGCTTCATACAAATAATATGCCGTTTATATATGGGTTAATGGCGAACAGTGCATCGAATTTTAACTGTCATAGCGTCTCGGCTTATCGTCCCCATCTAGAGACTGGGCACTTGCCAAGACCACCATCCTCTCATGGAAGTCATACTGGTAATGTTATGTACAAGAGGGCGTGCACGCACCCCCCCCCCCCCAACAAACCCATGACATTTGCCAAGACCACCATCCTGTGTCTCTGACAAGTGGAAATAATACTAGTAATGTCATTTTTGCCATATCACACGGCGTATACATGCTCGTCTCAATTATCCGATTGGGGCCAAAAAGTAGGACGTTATACCTCAAGTCATTTCTATATTTATTATGTATCACATGTAGCAAACAAGACTATATTGATTTAACTTTATTGATTTCCATTTGTAGAGCTTTATATACGTATAAAAGTATTTACAAAGTATTTGCATTATCTAATGTTATCTAGTTCAGTAATCATACTCGGTTGGGTGTAGAAAAGTAGAGCATTAAACCCTATTTCATTTCAATTCATTTCTATATTTATAATTCACAAATAGAAAATTTTACTTTATTGATGTTTCATTTGTATAGGTTTATTTGCGTGTTATATCATTGATATTATCAATATTATCTTAATGAGCAATCATTATATACACATATGTAATCGTCAGAGTTAGATGTATACAGCAAGGGTTAGTTTATATTATATATCAGCAAGGGTTAGTAATGGTTAGTATGTATTATCTATTCACAAAGGTCAGTCCTGTCAATGTCCATTATTATGTATAAGAATGTCTAACAATCTATATTTACTTTAGGCAGTGTTGTAAATTACGATTCGCGATTAGTTACTAATTGTTTGTTTGGGTGTTATATCACATTCTAATATCATTCTCAATTCTAGCTCACACGATGTACGTGCTACAATGGACAGTCTATGGGAAAATATTTTAGTAAAGCTGTCCCTGAGACTTCCTCGCTATTGATGTTTGTGAGGCACCGTCGAAAATAGCAGAAAGGCCTTGGGGACTTTTGGCCCTGTACATACAAAATTTGCACCAAGTTTCTTGCGGATTGTCTGCGAGCTACCAAACCCAAAATTCAAATTGATGTTCAGTAAAAATCAATCCAGCGTACTTGTGACTTTAATTATTACATGAAATGAAATGAAATGAAATGGGGTTTAACGTCCTGCTGTTCTGCAATTATTACATGAAAGGAATCAAACGACTAGTCAGACATTTTAATTTTACTTATCGGTATATCGATGATGTTCTATCACTGAATAATCCTAAATTTAGTGATTATGTAGAATTCATATATCCTGATGAGCTTGAAATTAAAAATACTACTGACAGTGACAATTACGCTTCCTACTTGGATCTGCGTCTCGATTTTGACAATTGCCATAGACTCAGTGTTAAATTGTATGATAAACGTGATGACTTTGACTTTCCGATTGTTAACTTTCCATTTATTAGTAGTAACATTCCGGTATCACCAGCTTATGGAGTGTTTGTGTCTCAGCTTATTCGATACGCGAGAGCTTGTTCTTTCTATTCTGATTTTTTAAGTAGATCGAGACATTTGTCCACCAAGCTTCAACTACAAGGATACTTACGCACTAAACTTATAAAATCCTTTAAAAAGTTTTATGGCCGTCATATTGACTTGATTGGTAAATATAACATGTCGCTCTCAGCTATTATTCTTGATATATTTAATTGACGCGTATCCTATTTACCATCTCTCTGATTATGTCTACTACACCGATAACAATGTTCATCACGTGCATTTTGCATACCTATAGTCCATTGGCCAATCACGTTATTTTACCTACATTTTGCCTAGTAGTTTGGATGCAGCGATGGCGGGTGTGGCGCGCCAGGCAGGGTAAGCTTACTCTTCCGGACACCTGTTACCACTGTTTGTTGTGTATTTCGTACACGATGAACAGTCCATTTGCTGATTACACTACTTTGCCTAACTATTTTGCCTATTACGTTCCTTAGGACTTCGATTTTTGCCTAATGGTTTGGATTGTTCGTACTTGGTTTTATTTTATTATGTCCGGAACGTTCCATTTCAGAGTAAAGTCTCATGTTTTTTTTATCAACGAGCAAAGATGATTTAATCGTTTCAATTAATATAGCACCATGCGTCAAGTGAGTCAGGGGTAATCCGCCATTGGGGGTAGAAGGGGATCTATAAGTAGTTCTTAGACTTTGGACTGTCTGATTGAGCGAATGTGCATAGCCGTGGTCCTACGAGAGAGATAGATACGAGAGAGAGGGAGAGAGAGACGGGGGGGGGGGGGGGTCCACTCGACACAAACTAGGTCATTTCGGGTCTAACATATGGTTCAATTTTATTTTAATGGAAGCAAACGGGGGAAAACCACGACATTGGATAGGCGACCCCATACCTTGTCACGTATAAACAGGAAATCGAAACCACGTCAGTGGACTCAATGACAAACTTTATGATACAGCGCGCACGCGTTAATCTTTCGGCCATCAACCCCCCCCCCCATGTTCCTGCGAAAAGATAGTGTTTATTCTAACACTAACAACGATATCTCAGATAACCAGATTAAATAATACTTTTAATAAATAGGTGTCAAAAACTGTCGAGCGGTGATAATAACAAGATAGGTATCAGCCAAGTTACAGTAGAATATACAAGCTTAGGATTAGAATAATTATATAATAATAAGAGTAAAGTTACAGTAGAATATACAAGCGTAGGATTAGAATAATGATAGGTGATAGCGGAAATAGATGTTCAAATATAGAAGTTCATATGGACATCACAGTTGAATCATATGTCGTTGTATTAAAGATAGACTCAAGTAGTTCAACGACGTGGATGATTAGTGATATGTTAATACGGACATTGGTCAATTATTACGTTATTTAAAATTATATGAATCATACAAAGTTACACTATATATAGTAACATTTAAGTGTCACCTAGGATAATATTGCAAATAATCAGTAAATTGTTGCTCCATGAAAGTATTTATTAGGGGGACTTATGTCTAATATAAGCAATTTTGGTGTATATTGAAACTAAAGACACGCAAACGGTTGTATGTACACTGAGATAGTTAAACACCGGAAAAAAAAGAAGGAAGAGTATAATCAAAGAAATTACGTGGGCTTCGAAAGTTATTGTAAACGGACAGCGAAACACGGATCCCCCCGCCCCCAATCCTATCACGTGATAAACAAGGCTGATGAAAACGCTTGTCAATGTATGAGTTAGATTTTCATATATAAGTAAGTTTTTAGTCTGAATATATCATTAAATGACACAATTTTTACCCGGGAAAGCACTTTATATTACGTCGAAATGTTTATATTTTGTTTGTCTTTTAGATGAAAGACCAATACACTATATATTTATATATACCAACAAATCATTGAACAGTTAATCAGCTGAGAGGGTGAACATCAGGTAGGTTAAAATTTATTCTTCAAGATACATTATTTATTAAAGATAATATATGTAAAAGGGCGAGAGAGAGAGAGAGAGAGAGAGAGAGAGAGGGGGGGGGGTTAACGTTCACTCGACACAAGCTAGGTCATTTCGGGACTAACATATGGTTTAATTTAATTTCAATAATTCGCTCGCGCGTAGGGGTCTATAGCAGTGGGGGGAAACCAGAGGACCCGGAGGAAACCCACAAGGTTGGACAGGTGGCAATACTCCTTGTCACGTACAGCCCCTGATTTGAAACTACGTCCGTTGACTCAATGATAGGCTTTATGATACAGCGCGCACGTGCTAACCATTCGGCCATCCAACCCCCACAATATGTAAGAGGTAAATCTGTTCAATGCAGATCTTTCGTTTGATCTTAGATGCTATATAAATTATGAATTAGACATGTATTCACGTGTCAAACGCGAAATTAACTTTCTAGACAATCAGATGGGTTAGATTGTCAACGGATATAAACACGGTCGGCAGTTAATACTTTAATTAAACAAAGGTAATCGAGACTTTGTTTATTAACGTAGCAACGGTAGCAATGACAATCGAGCATACATTGTTCTTCAAACGCCATATGACCGAAATATCCAACATGTGCCCTTTTTATTATCTATTATAGCGATAACTGCCAGCTCGTTATCTAAATATTACATATTGGTATTTTATTTTAACTTCGCCCTTGATTGTTTGAATATACAGAATCAATCAATCAGACTGTTTCTTGCAAAGATAGTAGTTATTTGGCAGAGTAGCATAGTACTTAACCTGTCATGGGTGGCCGAGATGGGACGTAGCAGTAGGACGTTACCAATTGGACTGGGATCCAAACAACCCCACTGGACTCATTTACAGATCTTGTGACCAACTTGGGAGTCAAAGTTCAATCGGAATCCATAGCATTGGACATTTGTATTATCTACGTACGTTTTCTGTTTCAGATACTCAACACAGCAATGATGAATAACTCTACGTCTTTTCAGTATAACATCAGTGGCGCCACCAACGTGACTTTAAATTTCACGGAAGAAGAAAGATGGCAGTATTTGATGCTGCTAGATAATGAATATTCCTTAAAAGTTCTAGCGGGGATGATATTTCTCGGAATATTAGCAGTGATCGGTTTCTTCGGCAACACTTTAGTTCTCATTGTCTACATTAAAAACTTTCAAAAGAGTACATCGAGGATATTCATTTTAGCCCTGGCAGCGTTTGATTTAGTGAATAACATCATCGCCACACCAGGGGAGATAATCAACATGAGATATTCATACAGATTTGAAAGTGTCGAATGGTGTAAAATCATCAAACTGGCCAAATATCTGAGTCTGATTGGATCTGTGTTTACACTGGTCGCCATTAGTATCGACAGACATAGGAAGATTTGTCATCCATTCAAAAGACAAATAACAGAAAAACACGCCACCATTATTGTAGCCGTAGTTGCCGTAGTTTCGTTTGTGTTAACGTTACCGTCTCTTATCGTCCACAGCGCTAAGGATGTTGAAACGGATATACCAGGACTAACTGGTAAAAAATGTGCTTTTGAAGATTCATATGATGGATTACTCCACAACGTGTACTTTATTGGACTTCCGGCACTGATGTTCCTCGTCTGCTTCGCCATTTTGTGTGTTTTGTATATTTTGGTTGGTAGGCAGATTTTTCATCAAGTGAAGTACACTAATAAACTAAATACGAAACCGGCGGCTGACTCTATGGACATGGACGGAGCCGAATCGCGACTCTCGCCCCCGGAATCGATGGGATCTACTACCGGGTTAAATACAAGGGAAATAACTCCTGCTAAGATCAGAAAACCCGTCGGATTATCTAAAAACCGTACAACCTTAATGTTGTTATCTATCACTATTGTGTTTATTGCTAGTTTTGTTCCTTATCTGATTATCGCCATTTTGAAATGGGTGATGTCAGATTTCAAACAGAACTTGGGATTTACGGGCTATCAGTTTTATTCTGTGTTTTTAAGATCGTATTTCATGAATTCCTCAGCTAATCCAGTAGTGTACAGTTACTGGAACAAGCGATTTCGACAAGGATGCGTTCGATTACTCACCCCATGGAGGAAAAGAAAGACTGTTGTCTTTTAAATCAAATCGCCCCCAAAGATTGTATTTTTAATGTGTTATGCCAGCTTACTTGTCAGTCGTTTATAACGCAAATAGTGTCAATTACCCGTATGAAACTTTTTTAAGTGGCATTTAGTAATTGAACAGTAACACAATAACACTATTTATGGATTAACAATTACTGGTTTATTAACATGCAACGTTTCGACGATGATACTCTCGTGACACAGTGAAAATAAGCCATAAATATACGAAACTTGATAAACAAAGATCGACAATGTTAATTTCCGACGAGAGACCCGGATTTGAATCCTAAACAGGCACCTTTATGACGTGACGTGGTATTTAAAGATAGGGAAACCCCCAGGTTACGTCACATTGAGATAATAGTGCCGATGGGGTTATTTGATTGGATGTTCCAGATTTAAATTCTCTCAACCTGAAATAGCTCACTAGAATCGTTTGAATAAGAGAGAGGACTTTGGGAAGAAGCATGTACTAGACAATATCTCAATTATAGAATCGTATTCGCTGTGTTTCATTACGTCATTATTCAACACACGTGATAGAGCTGAACGGAGATAGAAATGAATTCCACTGCACTCTGTAGCATTGCCATTGTGAATATGCCCAAAATTCGAATCGCAGTTCACATTAAAATGCTTGTTCACGACGATTGGAGGTTACGTATATCTGACGGAGATTCAATTTCATACCTTCAGGGATTGACACAAAATGTATGTGTGATTAGCGTTTTAATCCAGTCTTCCATTCGTCACTGTATATGTGCGGTTGACGTTGATATCCAGTCCCCCATACCTCACGGTACAAGGAAAAACTGTATGTGTGGTTAACGTAGAACTCCAGTTCCCTATACCTCATGGTATGGGGAGAAAAAAAAAACATTATGGGAGATACGCAAGCCTTACACCCTTTCATGTAACCACCAGACTACATAGTCGAATAACTGGGCCCTGTTTCACGAAATTTTAACTTAAGATAAAATCCAATTTTAGTAGATACTTCAATTTTGATTGACTAAGCACTAAAATCAATCTAATATTATCCAATGAAATTACTAAAATTGGAATCTTATCTTAGTTAAAATTTCGTGAAATAGGCCCCAGATCATGCTAAGAATATTGAGGGCAATTAAGAAAAATTAAATTCGGATAATCACACTTCAAGGCTCTTGAATGCAAACAAGAACCAAACACTCCCAGTATTACATAATTATATGATTGTTTTTGTTTTGTATATATGTATATATATTTATTTCTGTAATATCCTTTGAAAGGAAGTCGTAAATTTTTAAAATAGTGGAAAATGTTTAATTTGACCACAAACATCATAGTCGTCAGTAGAGTAGCCATGAAGAGACTTCTATTATATCTTCCTTGTAAATCATTTTTTTTGTTAAATTTTTATTTAAGCTTTTACCATAACAGGCCCGGGAATGTACAGCGTAGCGAGCGCTTACAGCTGACTCCCTTAGTTTTATATTTGTTTATTTCTTGCAATGTCATATATTTTGGCTTGTCCGCAGGCTTGTCTAGTATATTTTGTTTTTCGTTTAGTGCGGCGGCTTGAGGAATGAGAGAGAGAGAGAGAGAGAGAGAGAGAGAGAGACTCCAGTCGTCCACTGAACGCAAACTAGTTCATTTCGGGAAAAAACATATGGTTCAAATTAATTTCAATATGTTTAGTTGTTTTTTTTTTAGCAGACTCACGAGTTTGAACAAGCATTCGATTGAACATGACTGTCGAACATTTAACCACGACAGTTACCATGTGAACAGCTTAACGACACCCAAGTTTGATTTTAAGAAAAATTTAGGTATTGACAATCATCAACAAATTCGTTATTTAAAAAAAAAAACAACAAAAAAACCCCAAAACATTCTTGAGTCATAAAAAAACAACAAAAAAATAAAACATTCTTGAGTCATAAATTTTGATGTAATTATAAACTAAATCTAATTACGAATATTGTCTTAGGTGCTAGAATTTTAAATCTTATTAATCAGTGATAATCCCAATCTGATTGAAACTCATATTCTATTTCGTTTCGTTTTTTATTGTTCAAAATTTCGTTTTACTGGTCTTTACTACATTAGGATCTGGAAGAGTTGTTATCATTGACGTGTTCTGGATGATGTGTTACGGCGAGTTTTTGACGTGAGGCGCATGGAACTGTGGGTAATCCACTAGAAACATCAATGCTGATTGGTCAATCAAATGTCTGACATCATAGGGTCAAAAGTCGTTCGTATTAACTTTGGCCCGACCTCCCAAAATAACTGATAATCTTCATGTACTGTAGGCAATCGAAATTATAAAAAAAAAACCGAAACGAAATATAGATCTGTATTTTTATCAGATTGTAAAAATCCGCAACTTAATTTGTCTTGCATAAGAACCTTAACATACCACGCCTGTTTCTGCCAGGAATTCTGTATATCATATATACTTGTACATGTATTTGTATTACGTGACGGAATGCACAAACAGCTGTAAGACAAGACGCTTCCAATTTAGGAATTTCTTAAATGTAAATAAACACAATGTCGACGTCCCTTGCTTTACAGTTATTTAACAGTTCAGTGTGTTATAACCTGAATTTCAAACCATATATAATATATAAGCGAAGACCGTAGCGCCGCGGCCCGAGCAAAATTTCCCCTCAGAGCACACTGTATGGCTTACGCCCGTCTTCATTAGCACAGTTTAGGAGCAGAACAGTAGGACGTTAAACCCCATTTCATTTCATTCTTTACGGAATTTTCCTTTGAAGATAGAGATGCATTAGATAATATGAAACAATTATTTAAATGAAAATTGTAGATTTTTTTTGTCATTCATGATATACCGTATACGTGAACATTTGCCTAATTCTGCCTTTAGAGCGAGAATTTCATATTATTAAGCTATATTTTTAAAGAGTATTAAACTAAGGCCTTAAAATAGATTGTATCTATAAACAATCCTACCTTGTTTATGATATTTTTAAATAATAACCATAATAATCCTATAATTCACTATTGCCAGTAGAGAAATTGGCAAAAATATCATTTTCAACTTCAATTCAAACGTTTGAAGATAGCTATTCCACAAGGGAAATAGATAAACAAACAAGGGAGACAATTAAATTATTATTTCCGGTGTGAATGACTTTTTAAGTGTGGGAAATAATGCCTATTATTGTATAATAGTGAGTTGACAACCTATTTAGCAAGAGACAGAAATAATTATGTTTTGACTTTCTTAGAAAATATGAAATTGTCGCTTTAGAAAAATATAAAAAAAAACATCTGGCTTTTTATTGAATAGATACATAAATTTGGGCAATCACTGGTACCTTGTGTTTCATTAAAATCTGAGAGAGAGAGAGAGAGAGAGAGAGAGAGAGAGAGAGAGAGAGAGAGAGAGATTTAACGTTCACTAGACATAATCTAGGTCATTTCGGGACTAACATAGGGTTTATTTCAATAGGTTGCTTGGGCGCAATGGGGGGGGGGGGGGGGGCGGAGGACCCGGGTATATTGGGCGAAACAGTTGTCTTGTGATTTAAGACAAGCAGCGAGATATTCAGGCTCCCCGAACCGGCGCCCCCACCCCCGCTATTAAACAGATTAGCATGTCAATGGTTTACACTCTGTAGGGGTTAATAGTCCATGAGTTTTTAGGTTGAAATAACTGTATGATGATGTTGTCTTTTAGAGTGAGGTTTCACTGGATGTTAAACAACACCCCAGTCAAATATTTCACATATGTATCATGCTATAAAAACGAGGGTGTGGATGCTGTTGGCTGGTTGACCGTATATTGATATGTCGAGAAACTTGTTAAAGTAATGACAGTCAACAGTCAACGGTATATTTTATTGTTTCATTTGCATTTAGTAATTAAACTGGAATACAGATCACAGTTTTATGGAATATAATTACTGCTTATTAGGCTTATTTAGTCGTTATCATGTAAACAGTAATTGTATTCCATAGAACTGTGACCTGTATAGTTAACCGTATGATAGGAACAATACTCCTCTTTGCGTTGGATCTCTTTAAATTGGAATAAAGGAGTTGTAATGACTCCTGCGTTGAATCGTCCGGTATCAGACTTGAAAAGTTGTGCCTAGCCAATTAGATGAGCGTTCAATGTTTTTCACGTCAACTATTTGGGGAGGGGGGGCGGGGTGTTTGTTTAGATCAATATTTCGCTTTACTTGTTGTTACTACGCTAGAATCTGGAAGAGTTGTTATAATATATAACCCGCTTTCTGATTGATGTGACGTATTACCAAATGAAACTGTCTGTTATCGCGAGTTCTTGGCTTGCTGTGCACTATAAACTTCAACATTAGTTGATTATTCAATGACTGACGGCATAGGGTCAAAAGCCTCTCGAATGGATCTTGACGCGACGGTCCACTACAACCGGTAAGATCATCACATAGTAAAGACCATCGAAAGTATAAAATACGAAACGAAATGAAATAGATCTGGGGCCTATTTCACAAAATTTTAAATAAGATAAGATCTGAATTTTAGTTATTTGATTGGACAATATTAGATTGATTTTAGTTCTTACCCAATCAAAATTGAAGTATCTGCTAAAATTTGGATTTTATCTTTAGTTAAAATTTCGTAAAACAGGGCCCTGTATTTTATCAGATTAAGTATTAAATAGAATATGATATTCCAGGCTGATTTATATAATAAAATAAATACTCGATCTTAAAGTATTACAATATTAATCCTGTAAATATACTACTACTGCTTTGTTTTCAACTAGTATGTAATAAAATACATAATATTTGTTATTAATTCTTGTTGTCTTTGTTTATGAAGAAGCTATGCAGGTTGTCATACATATTATAGTACATTTACACAGAGCGACAAGTACATTCACACAGAGGGGCATCAGGACATTGTGGTGGGGGCGTTAGAAAAACCATGAGGGATGAATTAACAAGCCCGAAAGGTTTATATTGGGGTTTTTTCCGGTGTACTTTTTACTTTACCCGTAGAACCTTCTGTAGCGCATTTTAATGTGCTAAAAATGGTTCTACACATAAAGTAACAAAAATGAGAGCGAAATGCCATCAAACCATTTTATGTCCAAGACAAGACGTTTTTCCTTGAACGCAGCCTATACCCCCGCCATTCCTTTACAACCGAACGAGAGAGAGAGAGAGAGAGATGTTGGGCGTTGGTGGTTTTGCCGTGGAAGAAAACGGAGTACCTACAGAAAATCCACGATGTTGAACATGTGCAGGCGACCCACATTCAGAGGAATGGATTTCTGTGCCTTGATTTTCTGTGCCTTGATTTCTGATACCAGCTGCACCGTATAACCGCCCACGCCTCACAAACACAACACACATAATAGACACAGGGCGGTACGTCACTATCGAAACTGACACGTCCATGTCGTTATCAAATAGTTGCAAAAGAGTTATCTCCCATTCTGTTCTTCCCCATCTTTTTGAATAAAAATAGTTTTTTAAATGGGGTAATCGTCGTCCTGTCTGCACTGACTGGGTTAATGAAGGTGAGCTTACGCCATATTGTATATAATGACAGCGCCATTGTGGCGTGTGTGCACGTAAAATATCCCCTTGGAATTCGGCATATTACGCATTAAAGCATGTGATTAAAACCACAACACTTGATTCAATGACCGGTTTTGTCATATAAAGCGTGTGAGAGGGACGAATGGTTAGCGCATGCGAGTTGTATAATACGGTCGGTCATTGAATCAACTGGCGTGGTTCGATTCACCGATTGTACGTGACAAAGACTGGGCTTTCTCTGGGTCCTCGAGTTTCCTCCCACTAATGAAGATCCCTACGCCCAAGCAACATATTAAAATAAAAAAATAGCCTGATGCTATTCCCGTAATGACCTAGTTTGCGTCGAGTGGACGTCACCCCTCCCCTCCTCTTCCTCTCTCTGCCCCTCTCACTCCCTCTCTTGTGGTCTAAAGCGAAAGCTTTTAAGCACTTGGTCACCAAATGTAATTCCGCTGTTAATATCGCCCCATCTCAATAGCTACAAACTCAAGTTTAACAATTCTAACAGTTCTTCTGTGCCCACACTAGGTTTCTATGTACATGCATTGAAAGTAAAATCGATATATTTGTATTCGACATACTGAAATATTCAATAAGTACTATAACACCTGTTGCAATAGTCCAGCTCTACAAGACAGATATATTATATATGAATCCATTACCACCGAAATAGACTCGATTAAAATGACCACTAATAGCTTGAGTTAGTCATTTTAAGTGTATATCTATATATTTTAGTAAACGCATGTGTGATTTTTGTTTTGATTCTGTCATTTTTGGATGAAATGTTATAGATTCGCTGAGATTTTCTAGTGGATAAAATCAGACATGTGTAGATAACGTCTCGAAATTACCATACACGTTGCCGGCGAAGTACAGGACATACGTAGCTAGAACAAAAGGTAAGGACACATCATGCGTAATACAATAAATTCTAAGGCATGGTATAAAATATGAAACGTAAAAATAGAGAAGCGAAAGGCTGTTAACATAATACGTAGTAATAGTAATAGGTAGGAGGAGCGGGGGAGGGGATACATGTAGTAGTAGTAGTAGTTGTAGTAGTAGTGGTTGTAGTAGTAGTAGTAGTAGTAGTAGTAGTAGTAAGTAGTAGTAGTAGTAGTAATAGGGGTAGTACTAGTAGTAGTAATAGTATGAGTAGTACTAGTAGTAGTAATAGGTAGGAGGAGCAAGGGGGTCGGGGGAGCGGGGAATACATGTAGTAGTAGTAGTAGTAGTAGTGGTGGTTGTAGTAGTAGTATCAGTAGTAGTAGTAGTAGTAGTAGTAGTAGAAACAGCACCAAATCAGCAGCAGCAGCAGTAGTATTTCAATTATGTTTCCAGACATTTGGATAAAAAGCAAGTCCTATTGATTACCAGTTTGCTATAATTCAAAGAAAAGCATAACTTGTCGTTATGTGTTTTGTTTTAGCAAAGATGGTAAGAAGTATTAGTGGTAACGATTACTTGTCCAGAGATTACAGTCAACACGACGATACTATGTCATTGGATTCTGATAACAGATTATGTGAATGGAGTTTCTGGGCAAAATATTTCCTATTTGGTTTCAATTTTCTAGTATGGGTAAGTGGAGAGAGTTGTAATACTTTGGTGTATCAGTGAGTAGGACGTTAGATCGCTAATCTGGAGGTCCCATTTTCGACCCATGCGAGGTCCTGTATAATTAGTGGAGCAGTGAGTAGGACGTTAGCTCGGTAATCGGGCGGTCCCCCATTCGACCCATGCGTTAGTCGTGCTCATCGTGGTCCCTTGTAATTAGTGGAAAGATGCTGTGAGTCACTGGGTAGGACGTTTGCTCTCTAGCCTTGGGGTCCCGTATCCGATAAAGTTCACACGAATTGTTTCATGATCACCAGTGTCAGAATGGACAATAAAATTTACACTCGTTCGAGATGTCCCGTGCAAACATCAGCTTTCACGTAAAATAAATCTCTCCACAGTCCGTAGCTCCGCTATCCGAGCATAGTGACCTTCATAGCAAAATGGTGTCTGTCCGTCTTCATTAGCCCAGTCGGTGACGTAAATTTTCAGTTCCGTCCTTGTACAAAATTATTAAATCTTCAACGATCGAACACATAAATGTGCATTATCTCCCTTTCACCGGATATTGTAGTATGTTATATAGGGCTTTATCTATTTCTTAATGTCACCTCAAGTTTTCGTCAAGGTCGCTGAGATATAAATAAGGTTAAGGTACGTGAATATTGACGAGATTGTAGGATTTCTCTGTTGCAGCACCAGTCTTGTGGAATAATCTACCCAGATATCAGAAAAAAAGACGGAAATCTGTTAAGTTCAATATAACATATATTTCTGTGACAGAAATCTCTGTGTCATTGAGCACTATATTGGATAATAGGCACTATAGAAATACATTATTAGAATTATGTCATTCGTTATACATTACAGGTGGCAGGATGTGTTTTAATGGGCGTAGGAATCTGGGCCCGTTTACAGAAACAGGGACTAGACCCTCTCGATCATCTAGTCACAGATCCCGCTTACATCATGATTGGAGTTGGAGCCGCCATGTTCATCGTTAGTTTCTTTGGGTGCATCGGTGCACTGAGAGAAAACTTAACTTTCTTAAAAATAGTAAGTGTTCATATTTAATATGTATTTTAAAAGATGAGATGTAACTAAAGTTTATTATTGCACATGTAAAATTTACGTTGGATTTTACATCCTACCAGGAGCAACGATGGCTAAGTTGGTAAGACGCTGGCTCGCTAGCCTGGAGGTCGCCATTAGGGCGTCCACAAGCTATTTCAAAAGTGATCAAGGGTCATAACTCTGGCAGTAATTATTGGAAATCGTTGAAAATGAATAGGATCCTTCGTCTTATGATCTTAAACACTGTGTATAAATGTAAAATCAATCGGATATTAACGTTAGCCTCTAGAGCGTTCACAAGATTTTTCAAAGTGATCAAGAGCCACATCTCTGGCAGTAATTACCGGATATCGCTGAAAATCAATAGGTTTCATCGTCTCGTGACCTTAAACACCGTGCATAAGGTTCAAGTCAATCGGATATTAACTTTAGCCTCTAGAGCGTTCACAAGAAATTGTTGACGACAGACCGACGGACGGACGGACGGGGGACGACAATATACGATCACTTTTCTGTGGGAGTATACAAATAGCATATCTTGTTATAATGGTAATAAATATGTAAAATCATCTATCTTTATTCAATTAAATATTTCCCCAATTTTAATATCATACAATTATAATGGAAATAGATTTATATTCAAATTGTTCTACCACTTAAATTCAATATTATTATTAAATCTAAAATGCTTTTCAAAAAGTGATATTAAATTCACAAAAATTCATATAAAATTCCGAATTCCTGTCTATGAAAAGAAAGATTATGCATTGAAGTTGATTTGATTTTTTGTTTTATTTAATGTTTTCGTCGTCTCGAGAGATTGGATACTATTATATTTCTGGAAATGTTTTTAAAATTAATTCCCGTATTCATCCATTATTCATCCATTGCGCAATCAATAAAAATACAAACCAGTAATGATATGTATTTATCGTATTATTTTTATACCCGAGCTAAACAATTTAAATGTATAAAGGTAAGGTCTAAATATTCTTAAACCTAACCCACAGTCATCAGCAAAATTAACACACCCTGTTTAGACCTCGTGACCTTAATGAAATCTACAGGTGGTCTTAATACTTAGATCTAATGACGTAGGGTTATGGCTTTATCATTTCCAAATAAAAAGAGTGGGAGCCAAGGCCAGCTCGATAGCTTGGGTTCGATCCCGGTGTTAGCCAAAAATGTCCATCGGGATTTTCCGGCTTGGTGCAAGACGAAGGGTGAGACGAACACCGAGGTCCCGTGTACACATTGGTGTGCACTTAAAAGATCCCCTGGTATTTGAAATTCAACATAAAAGTAGGGCGTAGCCCGTCTTCATGAGTGAAGTTGGAGCAGAACAGTTGGACTTTAAACCCCATTTCATTTCATTCACAAAGTCAGCGTCTTTCCTGCACACTGATCCCCTCATTTTCGGGACAATGCTAGTCAGTCTGCACACCAAGGTTCCTCTGCTTCCATCTTCGAATGGCCGGCAATTCCAAAAATGTTTCGAATTGCGGTTCTACCCATTTTCACATCTGGCATACACACAATGATTAATTAAACGTTTTCAATTTAATTAAATGGAAGCAGATTAAAAACTTTTAAAAATTCTCGAGGGATAATAAGTGTTCTTTAAGAGGCATTTAGTAACTGGGCAGATAAATAAACTAAAGAACATACTTATGGAAAAACAGCTACTGATTTATTTAGGCGACGTTTCCATAAGTATGTTCTTAGTTTAGATAATTAGTGTGTGCGATTTAGGACTTAAAAAAATGTCGGTCAACTAAAACGTGCGTATCTACAATCAGATAAAAGCTACTTTTAGAAGAAAAAAACCCACCAAAAACCCCACCTATTCTATGATTATTCCACCTATTCAATGGTTATTCCATTACAAACTGGCTAACTAAATTTGAAAATCTTTAACAATCTTATGCTTTTTGTAGAAGTTATTCAAAGATTCTGTTACTCGTGTTGTTACGTTAACTTGTTTTTTGTGATCGTCAATAGATTGGATTTAAATGGCTGTCACATTCTTCTATCGATGTGTTCAAAAGGCATCTGATTTCTTTATACCAACTGTTGCATAGTTGTTTAAAAAATGAATTAAATGACGTGAACGTTAGTGAAGCATTCTAGAGCTGTGTTGAACTAAAGTAGCTAACTCTATATCATCCACAGTCTTCGACAAACATTGTCCAGGCATTTTAACTCAATTGCGCACCATTCCGGACAGTTGCTGCGATAGAAATGCGGACTGTGACTTTTTTGGGTGATACTGTACGTCTAGATCGACCTATTGCACCAGCTGCTTGCACTTATGCCATCTTGCTCAATTTAAATCAACACTGATAGATGTTGTTATCTTAATGTGAAACGACGGGCTTTTGATATCGACTATTTAAGATACATTAATTCGCTTGGGCGTAGGGGTCTTTAGTAGTGGGAAGAAACCGGAAAAAACTCACGAGGTTAGACAGGCGATCATTATTTTTGTCTCGTTCAAATTGGGAATCGAAACCACGTCACTTGACTCAATGACAGACCTAACGAAGTAACGCACTCTCGTTAACCATTTGGCCAGCCACCCCTCCCTCCCGTCTCCTTATTTCTTGCATAGGTCCAATTTTTTTTGGTCGATATTGAAATCTCTAGTTGATAAATAGCTATTACAAAAAGATAGACAAATGTAATTTCCTGTCGCTAGCATTTTTTGCATCACTATTTTTTTGGTCATTTTGTTAAAGTTCAAAATATCTGGTTAAACTTTTTAAGCTATGACAAAACGATTTTCATTAATAAGTATTTTTGCAAGAAAGTCCATAATCCGTTATAAATGACGTGTTAATGGGTTTCTGTTTAGTATCAGGTGAGAATCTTTGAAATGAAATTAAATCGAGTTTTACATCCTCCTGTTTTGCTCCGAACTGGGCTAATAAAAACCGAACGGACATACGCCATACAGTGTACTTTGAAGGAAATTGTGCCCGGACAGCGACACTACGGCCTACTCTTATATCGAATTTTAACTGTCAATGGATCTTTTACGTGCAAGACAATGTGTACACGGGACCTCGGTTTTTAATCCCATTCGAACGACTAGACAGCTGTCCTTGTCAGCCAGCCTTCCCTGCATCACTGACAGGGTGGAATCACACCGGGAACCCCATTAAAGACTATATTCTTTACAACAGTATGATATGGTTTTATAATTACTGCAGAGAGCAAGGATTCAGTAAAGCATTGTTTGTCTTTTTGTATACCGTGGATTTGAAATTCTTCAAAATAAATTACACCTTTTACTTGTTTTAGAATTAAGGAACGTCATTATTTAGAATGTGTATGAATTAAGTTTCAAATGCGGTGTATGAAAAGTTTCAGATTCTAACTGGAACAAAACTCAGATAAATTATTTATTTTATAATCTGAAGATCAGTCCCCTAAGAGGACAAAACCGTAAATAATTCTCAAACATAAGATGACATAATAGTTAGCTGATTTTTAAAAGTCGTTTTAAAGTCCGTTAACATGTATATAAAACAGGAAAGGATTCATATTTCAACCCTGATTGACACCATGATTATCATGAATAATTTATCATTATAAAGTTTATCCTATAAGTTGTTTATGAAATGAAATGGGGTTATGTCCCACTGTATAAATATAAATAAATAAATAAATTAAAAAAAAAAGAAGAAAATACTTTAGTCCATTCTGACATACATAAATAAGCTAGCTTCTGCCCTGTATAATAAAAGACGAAATGAATTTAACATCCTAATGAGATATTAATATTATATACTGTTTACAAATAGAATAATATATTTCAAGGACAGTGGGTAATAAATAATATCAGGCAACGTACAACAAAAGATTGTAATATAACATTAATTTACATAGTTTTTCTTCTGGTATTACATGACAATAGTACAATAAAGGAGTAACGAGATGAAGTAAGTCTTTCTGATATAATCTGACAATAATACAATACAAGAGTAATGTTCATAGGTCAATTATATGTAATCTGTCTTTAAAACTGAACCTTTCATTGGGACTTATATGTATCTAATACATATCGCATTTTTTTTTTATTTATTTATGCATTTAGCTACCGTAAACAAAGATATATATCCAAAAATATTAGTACAATCGTAAAGCTGCACTACTTTGTTTCGCGGTAAACGATGACACACCGATTTCAACACTGGTTTAATAACATTTTAAAGTACTTTAAAACTAACGTTTTCACAACCCAAGTTGATCTTCAGATACTTATTTTATATATTCCGTCCCACTCGCCATCCAGAATCAATGCCCCTTTAGTTTAATTATAAATACATTATCGATTGTTCTTTTTCCTGGTCTAAATCGTTTCGCGTAGGGCTAATTAGCAGTGGGAGGAAACCGGAGGTCCCCGAGTATACCCACGAGATCGGACAGACGAATCTACTCCTTGTCACGTACAACCGGGGATTAGAAACCACGCCAGTTTACTCAATGACAGACTTTATGATACAACACGCACGTGCTAACCATTCAACCATCCAACCCCCCAGACAACGGAAAGTAGTTCAAATATGATATATTTGGCGTTCTTATAACATAATTGCTAAAACATTTTGTCTTAATTAACAGATAGCTAACGCAATTAGTCCGTAATTATTAACAATGTTAACATTACTCATGTCTCGCACTTAAAGACAGAATTTGAAAGGTGGAAATCATTTGTGCCGCAGGGAGCCACGGTGGCTAGATCAGTAAGGAGCTAGCTGGCTAGCCTGGGGATTGCGGGTTCACTTCCGGTGTTGGTCGAGATAGTTCATCGGGATTTTCCAACGTGGTTTTCCTCTTGTCAGTGTTACAGGGGGGGGGGGGCATGGTAAGAACGGCTTTTTAGTCGTTCGGATGGGGCGAGGTCTCGTGTAAAGCGAGGCTGACACTTGCACGACTTTTGGCCACGATTTTGTAGTGCCCATCAGTGTCCACATTGACAAGAACTGGCACGACGAGTTCACGCATAGTTTGCGCATTGTTTACGCGCTTCCCCGCATTGGCACGACGAGTTTGCGCAAATCGACTCGAGTCGTGCCAATCCGTGCCACGGAATCGTGCAAGTGTCAGCCTTGCTTAAGCATTGGCGTGCTCGTAAATATCCCTTGGCAGCCGGAATTCAGTATAAGAGCACATTGCATGGCGTTTGCCTGTCGCGATTAGCCCCATCGGTGCAGAACAGTAGAAAGTTAACCCCATTTCATTTCATTTCGTTAGTTCGCGCTTGCCTTTGCTAAAATGGGTGTAGTCATAATATTCGAATTATTTGTAGCTGAAATCCATACATCATGTTCATGCTATGCCGCGATGCAATGACGGGGCCAAAATTCGATGACCTAAACATTCATGGGGCATGTTGGTTAATATTGTACCACGGCCCAGACCCAAATACATGACCCGAAGCATTCACGGTGTATGGTTGATTAATTTGATACCACATATGTGGAGGTGAGGCGCGGCGACGATGCGTCGTGCGTGAATATACATACATTGATTTTATTTATTATGTAACATGTTGAAGATATAAGTTTTCCTGTCGATTCCCACTGTTGATAATACATACACTCGTACAATATCAATATATTTCTTGATGTTTTGCACTCGACCATTAAACAACACTTTGTTTAACCTGTAGATGATCTGATATCAGGGGCGTTTTAAGGAGGCTATACTATTCTTATGGCCCTCTTTCTGGGGGGTGAGGGGTCGTGTCTTGATTGATGATTTTCATGCCCCTGCAATTACTGCATTCTCATTCAGTAGTGGATTCGACAGTAACAGTGTAATGAAAACGATTGACTCAGGGACCTTTCCATTGGCCAGAGGGGCCCTTTTGTCTGCCTTTAGGGCCCTCCCTAACTGGGTTGAATTTCATTTTTCTCATCAGTTTTAGCATTTTTCTCCCGTTTTATTTCTTCAACTTCTTTGATTTGTTTCGCTAGGAGGCTGGCACCTAAGCCATACAACGCCTTTGTCTGATATAAAATTGTCCACCTGATCACATGTACACTATAATTTAGTGTGATATAAATGATTAATGCCATTATAACAATGTCTCTGGGTCTCCTAAACACGGCGAGTGGCGAACGCAAAAAAAATAGAATTAATACGACTAGAAGATCGAGATTTCTTTATTTCCCGTGTATGTTTTGGCCACAGATCACTATTTATTTCCCAGTTGACTTTAATATTGATTCCCATCTTTTAGACTGGGTACACCGCTTTCTGCCACAGATGGAGCATCGTGTGGCAAACTCTTGCCCAAGAGAAAGTATGAGGTTCACCATGAAAAACTTGATAGAAGTAGAGACAACTAAACATGCAATTTTGCCAATTGACTTTAATTTTTAATGTTTAATCTCATCTCTTAGACCGGCTGTAACTTTTTCCCAAATTTTCGTTGGGTAGAACGCTTTCTGCCACAAATGGAGCATCGTCTGGCAAACTCTTGCCCAAAAGCAAGTATGAGGTTCACCACGAAAAAGTTGATATGTACAAGATAGAAGTCGAGACAACTAAACATACAATTTCCGGCCCTACATTTCAACGTCACCAACCTCACCAAAAAGTCAACAAAAATCGTCATGGAAAAGGGGAAAGGGAAAGAAAGACTAGAAATAACTTTGGCCCTTGTTTCGTGGGTGACGGACGGGGAATATTTGGTGAGCTTACAATAATACAAATGAATGCTCTGTGATGATAATACAAGAAGGCGTCTATTTTGAATGTTATATATTAAAGACGCGCCTTCTATTCCCTACTAGACGCCCATGAAATAATAATTACTATTTAGGGTTTTTCGACCAAAATAAGATTTCTCCTAATTTAAATATATGGGCAGAAAAACAAAACACAACATAAAGTCCCACGCAATTCTTTGCAATGCGTTATTATAAGTTTATATATTTTTTTTTGTCATTAACAAATACTGCCGAGGCCAAATAAAGAAATACCGGTTTTTAAAAAGTGCCTTATGTTTTATGCATTAGTTTGTTATTTACATTCTTTCTATCAAAAATAGATATCTAGATAATTTATTCTTGATGGATTTCTGATATTTTTATCCTGTAATAGGATAACATTTGAATTCTATAAGAGTTACCCACTACATGTACTTAAAATTAGGCTTATGTCACCACTGACGTATATACGTCACTGTTTTTCACATTTTTTTTTCTAACAATGGCGACGCCGTTGACGAAGTAAAAATCAATCCAGCGACGAAAAGTTTATTCTGCTAATTACGAATACGCCTTATGGTATTGGCAGCGCAGAGTATTTCGTTTCGTTGTATATTCTCCGACAATTCTAAATTTTAGCTTAAAATAAATAATACGCGGGAAATACAGGAATCTCAATCATCAAGTCGTATTATTCGCTATATTTGGCGTTTGCCGTTCGCGAATCACCGACACCGTAATTATAACTCTTCCGGGTTTTCGTTTAACAACAACAAAACTGAAATACTACCACCGCCCCCTCGTTTCTCTTAAGTAACTCGTTAAGCAGATTTCATTACTTTTTATAAATATTCTTCGACACTTGGGTCATATTTTGCGTTGCTGGTCGACGTAAAGGACCCAGTATGACAAAAGCCGGAACTAAAATGATGTACTACTCGGCCTGTTTTCTTGAAATATCTCGATAAGCAGTTTTTATTTATATAATTTTAGATATTGTTTGACACAAGGAGCATATTTTGCGTGGCTAATTGGCGTAAACTAAGTCAGTGAATGTTGTAACGTCAGTTGCGGTCGCTTCCATATTTAAAATCTCAAAACCACAATTGACTGAAAAAAATACGTTTCAAAAGCTTCTTATCGTACGTTTTCGTGTCATCTGAATTCCTTTGAGATCGTTTCATCCCAAGAATAACATCTATTAAACATACATTATGCAAGAGCTAAAATTGCCTTTTACAGGGTTTGCTTTAAGGGGTGGGGGTGGGAGATATGGGGTTTGACGTCCACTCGACAAAAACTAGGTCATTTCGGGACTAACATTAGGTTTAATTTTTATTTCAATAATTCACTTGTGCCTAGGGGTCTCTAGCAGTGGGAGTATATCCTAGAACCCGGAGAAAACCCACGAGATTAGACAGGCGACTCTACTCCTTGTCACGTACAACTGGGGATTCGAAACCACGCCCGTTGACTCAATGACAGGCTTTGTGTTTTTCTTTAGGACTGAAATGTTACATAAGCTGTTACTTAGACATTAATTACTCTTTTCATATCATAATCATCTATCGATGCCATCTTATGCGTCAGGTTTTCACTGGATAGTAAATCCAAACGTGGATAATCAAGGCTATTTTTTTAATTGTACCGACTTTATTAATGACGATCGAGGCTAGGCTTCACATTTAAAAGCTAATATTTTGGTTCAGATTGGAGCTATTTGACTATTCTATTAACGTTAAGATTTAGATAATGACGCATCGAACCTTAAAAAGGACATAACTTAAGGTTAGATAATAAAGAATGTCGAAGAATCCAACCCTTAAGTTGGTGTGCTACCGTAAACCAGTTATTTTAGGCATTTGTTGGTGTCACAGTGAGTTTTCCGGTGGTTCCAGTTTTTACAGCAGAATAACAAATATGAGGGAGATATAAATGAAACCCGATCACCAAGTCTCATTATTATCGCTTATTTTTTTTGGCGTTCGCCATGCCTCATTTTAGGAGAGTCATATCCATCGAAACTTTAAGTTGGTCTACTGCTGTTGTGCGTGTTATTATTTACCGATTTGGTTTGTAGGAAATATAGTTATATGATTGTCACGAACGTAATTATCACATACAATTTATTATCTCTGGTTTTGATTGGTCTTAAGCAATCTAAAACCTACGGAAACGAAATTGGTCTCTGTAGGTTTTCTGTTTTTTCTTTCCGTTGAGATGATATATGTCCATGTTATACTTTTGATGACTAGATACTTCGTTTAAGGGCCAGTGCACACTATGAATTTTTGTCGACGATGACAATCTATTCGGCAAAGAATTCTGCCACATCAATCGCCGATTACACGTCAATGATTTTCCTTTCTGCGGCTGTGGTTTCGAGCCCTGGTGTAAGCGTATGTGGCATGGAGATAGGGGCGCCTTCTCAGCCTCGTAGGTTTCCTCCGGGCACTCCGGTTTCCTCCCACTGCTAAAGAACCCTACGCGCAAGCGAATTATTGAATAAAAAATAACCCATGTGTTAGTCCTGAAATGACCTAGTTTGTGTTGAGTTGACGTTAAACCCCATTTCTCTCTCTCTTATTTCATTCCTTTACAATGGTTAAATGGTTAGCGTGTGCGCGTTATATCAGAAAATCTGGCATGGTTGGGATTCCCCGGTTATACTGACAATGAGTTGGGTCGTCTATCCAACCTCGATGGTTTTTGCCGGTTCCTCCGGTTTTCTCCCACTGCTAAAGATCCAAACGCACTAGCGAATTATTGAAATAAAGTTAAATCATGTTAGTCCCAAAGTGACCTAGTTTGTGTCGAGTGGACGCTAAATCGAATCCCCCCCTCCTCTCTCTCTTCCTCAATAAATATTATTGACCTAAACCAACAATCTTTTTCATTTTAATAGCATGAACCTGGTAATCTTAGTGCACGCGTTACAAAATTTCCCAAAATGAACGAAAATAACGTTAACACAAGACGCACCTTGGGGATGTGAATGTTCTGGAACTGCACTTTAGTTTTAGTTTGACAACTATAGACACCCTGAAGCAAAATCAGAAATAGGTGAATTTCTGAAACGCCGTTGTGAACTGCATCCGGGGACTTTATTTTGCGGGATGGAATCATTTTCACATTGTTCTTCTTTGTATTTCTACGAAAATTGTATTTTGTAATCATGTAACCCGTGCCCGAAATATTTGTTAGCGCCTGAAAACCAAATGTTTTGCCCGAGTCCAGGGATGCGTCCACTGTCTTGTACGCCCATGGAACATCCTGGTAATTGCTTAAAACAAAACAAACCAGATTAAGATGTGACTCAATTCTGATTAAAATGGGAACAACACTGTCTGGGCTATATAATTCAAGGGGTGGGTTGCTGAATGTTTAGCACGTGCACGCTGTATCATAAGGTCTGGAATCATAGAGCGTGATTTCGATTCCTGGGATTCACGTGACAAGGAATATTGTCGCCTGTCCAATCCCGTGGGTTTCCTCCGGGTACTCCGGTTTCCTCCCACTACTAAAGACCCCTACGCGCAAGCGTATTATTGAAATAAAATAAAACCATATGTTAGTCCCGAAATGACTTAGTTTGTGTTGAGTCGACGTTAAACCCCCACTGTGTATATTTATAAGTCAGAGAGTATTCGTCGGAAAGGACTAGAATCTTGGTGTGCTCTCGACTTGAACGTCAATTATGTTATAGAGATCTATGAAACCTGTGGCTTCATTGCTTTAAGATAGCATTAATGGCTTCAATGATATGATTTTAAGATACAGTTTATTTTTTTTTTATTTCAGTAACACAATAGTTGTATGTCCACTTTTCTGTTTTCACTGAATGTTACATGCCAGTTTAAAAAATATTAACAACATGATTTAAGCAATTGTTAGATTTCGGTTTCCGTTTGACGTTAACAAAGTTGACAAGTATATATGACAGACATTTTCATTTTGCGTGATAAGATGTTCATGCAACGATTTGTCCAGCTTTAATTCTTTTAATCTGTTAAATCTGCCACATCTCTACCGCCAGACGTTGTAAATGTTCTGCACAGAGAAGACTTGACACTCGGCAAACCTCGACATATTCCGGAAGCTACATCTAGTCTCGGCCGTATGACAGTAAGTGATATGTACATATGCCCATACATTTGCGATGTGGCTACCGGTTTACTTTAACAGGAAAACTTGACGCTATTACAAACAAACAAGACACCATGGGCTCAGCCATGCTTCATCCGGGACCTTTAAAGTAGTTTAAATATGGCAGAATTCGTCATACAGCCGAGACTAGATGTAGGTACCGGAATCTGTCGAGGTTTGCCGAGTGGAGACTTGACACACTAACTTGGGCTTTCCGGCGTGGTTCTCCTCGGCTGTGCGGGGCAGATCCGATTACACATTGGCGAGTGTAATATATTATTGATGGCGGGATTTATGAAAAAAAACAACATTGTTTATCGAAAATTAATTGAAATGAAATGGGGTTTAACGTCCTACTCTTTTGCACCTAACCTGGGCTAATGGAAGACGGGCATACGCCATACAGTGTGCTATGAGGGGAATTTTGCCCGGGCAGCGGCGCTACGGCCTACTCTTATATCGAATTCCATCTGCCAAGGGATCTGTTACGTGCACTCCAATGTGTACACGGAACATCGGTCTTTCGTCCCACCCGAACGACTAGGCAACTGTCCTTGTCAGGCTCTCCTTCTGCATCACTGACAAGAGGAAATCACGCCGGAAAATCGAGATGAACTTTCTCGGCCAATGCAGGGATCCATTGTTTATAGATTCATAGACAAGCATGACAGCACGTGAAACATACGGAAATGTGTGATAATATGATACACGCGTTTTATCTGTCTTCTCCATTGTCACAACGTTAGCTATAGTATTAGTTTATATGAAAACACATATTAAATAGTTTATGAACAGGGGCGGATCTAGGAATTTTGAAAAGGGGGTTGGGGCGCAAAATGAGGGCACTGACCGCAGAGTCTGTGCACTCCGCTGAATGGGGGGTAGGGGTGTTCCCCCCCCCAAGAAAATTATAGCCATTCCAAGAGCTATTTGGCTGATGTTTTCGTCTAAGTAAACGTTCGGAACGGACATATTTGGGTCTGGGAAAGTGCACTTTCAGCAGTAAAAAAGGGCACAGTAAAAAATTGGGGGGGGGGGGGTGTTATTGTGAGAATAACAGGGCACTACTTACTCGAGCAAAGCTGTGTCATTGTCCATGTAAACATAGTCGATTAATATAACCGAACAGAGACCTCCGATTTATTGACGTGTCTCTCATCTTGCACTCAACTGAATTCCCCACATTAAAAATGTGCATATATTTTGAAAAAAAAATATTTAAAAATGAAATATATAATTCCCCAGATTAAAAATGTGCGTATATTTTGAAAAAAAAATAATTAAAAAATGAAATATACAATTAAAAAGTACCACATTTAGCAAATCAAATTTCTAGCAGCCATCAGTAATACACGATTATATAATACCAAGGGGAATTAGAGCCAACAATCGAATGGATTGATTTATTTGTTTGGGCAAACTCAATTTACGTTAAGGTTAGAGCACGCGATTGGAGAAAGGTTAAGTCTTCACGTACATCGGCACTGACCTAAGATGATGAAAACTTGAAGTTGACCTCATAAAATAGATATTATCCAACCGAACAAAACCTTGTGGGTTTCCTCCGGGCACTCCGGTTTCCTCACACTACTAAAGACCCCTACGCGCAAGCGAATTATTGAAATAAAATGAAACCACGTGTTAGTCCCAAAATGACCTAGTTTGTGTCGAGTGGACGTTAAACTCCATTTCTCTCTCTCTCTCCAACCGAACAATGAAAAAGGAAAAACCCTTGCAGTTAAACGGAACGAAATTTCGCTGTGATCTGAATTGGACTGTAGTCTAGTTGGATATATAACCGTAGTAATAAAATGGGGTTTAAACTACGGGGTAATGTGCCGTGCCATTAATTGCTTATTCTCTATTTGTATTTTCAGTTCTGTATTGTTGTGGTGGTTATATTTATAATACAATTAGTAGCTGGAATACTAGCCTTTGTTTTTGTTGAT
This sequence comes from Patella caerulea, assembly GCA_036850965.1. NCBI lineage: Eukaryota > Metazoa > Mollusca > Gastropoda > Patellidae > Patella > Patella caerulea. The sequence goes on along the minus strand of JAZGQO010000015.1, from coordinate 28,715,176 downwards.
GGAATCGAAGCCCAAGTTTTAGACTATATGAAACATTCTATCGGTCATTACGATGAGAATGCTGATATTAAAGACCTGGTTGATCAAATACAAAAACAGGTAGTGGTCGATTATCTCCCTTTCTATCACTCACCAGCACTTGCAATAACAGCATTTTTGGGGTGCATGTACATGTCATTCGCTTCCTTTGTTTTCTTCGATGCTGTATTCAGATTTTTTTATAATATACAATAATAAGAGAGGTGGTGACTAAAAGCACCCTCTGCATCAGGCAGTTAAAATGAAAGTCATACAAACGTTCACAATATCCTCGCGCCTGTTTCACCAAATTTAAATGACAGTGGTGCAAACGGACACAATGTCCTGGAGCCTGTATCACCAAATTTTAACTATTATAAAATCCAAATTTTAGTAATTTGATTGGATAATATTTGATTGGTTTTAGTGCTGAGCCAATCAAAATTAAAGTATCTACTAAAATTTGGATTTTATCTTTAGTTAAGATTTCGAGAAACCGGACCCAGGATTATTTGGACCTAAATCTTAACACTCGACTTGTTTTGTGTTTCAGTACAATTGTTGTGGTGCAGCTAGTTATAATGACTGGGAGATTAATGTATATTATAACTGTTCATCTAGGAGCCTATCAAGATGTGGAACGCCCAGTTCATGTTGTAAAGTACCCGGTAATGTACAATGTGGGTACAACGTCAGAGGTTATGGGGTAAATATATTTTCGGTTAAGTATGTTTTCCGCTCCCTGATCCATGATGAATAGCCAATTTTAAAACAATTAACTTTCTCTTTCAAAAATGATATCAATGTCGGACTTGAACGGAGGCTAAGGTACGTCCCTTGCTGCTAAATATTATTGAGTTTTAAATATTACTTCACAAGGGAGCCACAGTGGCTCAGTGCTAAAGATGTTGGCTCGCTAACCTGCGTTGGCCGCGGAGAAAGTTTAACCAGATTTTCCGACGTAATTCCCCCATGTCAATAGTGCAGGACCAAGAGCCCGCCGAGGGACGACGTATAGCCTCCACTGGCTTAGGATTTCAGAGAGAATCGAATTCAAAATCTTGTGCCTAACCTACCAATCAGTGTCCAAAATGGCTCCAACCTATTTACAAGAACTTGTACACCCATATGTTCCTTCACGACGTTTGGGCTCTTCTGATCAATTACTACATTAAGACTCCAATTTATAATTTAAAGACATTTGGTGCTCGGTCATTTTCCTACGCCTCTGCAATTCTTTGGAATAATTTGCCATTAAAACTCAAGAATGTTAAAACATTAAGTTCGTTTAAATCAAACATCAAGACCTATCTTTTCAAACGTGATAATTAGTGAAATTCTGTTGTTGAGTGATAGTGTGTGTTCGTTGTGTGGTCAGCGCTTTGAGCATACCCCTTTTGTGGTGTGGATTTTAGCGCTATACAAGACTTATTATTATTATATTTTATAGTCGAATATCGGTCCAGTGTTCACATTGGCGTGCATGTAAAAGATCCCTTGGTATTTTGAATATACGAGTATAGGTCTTACTGCCCCTCGCCTGGCAAATCTTCAATTGTAACACACTGTATGAAGTATGTCCGTTTTCATTATTCCAGTCGGAGCAGAACAGTATGACATTAAACCCCACTTACGCAGCTGTGAATATGAATTATATAGTTCAATTTCGATGTTTGAAAGAAAACTGCTTGACGGGTTCTTTTATATTTGCATGCCTTTATCCGACTGGAAGCACACAATATGTAACCTTTGTATGTCTTTGAAAAAAGACAACGACAAACCTTTTTTTTTTAAGTTTCTTCCATACCGAATAACCCAGTTTTATTCATTTGTGTGGTTTCTTCGTTTTTATTTATAGTTTCTCATATTTGCAATGCCGAAAGCCAGAAACCCGAATAACGAACAGAGAGGAAATGCGATGGTGTTTAACGTCCACTCGTCATAGACTAGGTCATTTCATTAATTCCTTTGCAGTATGTACGAAGCTAACCTGAAGGTATACTGGTTAAAAAAGTTCATCGGGATTTTCCGGCATGGGTGGTTTATGACAAAAATCCGTCCTTGCTTCCCCATAGCACAATGTATGTCTTATACCCGTCCTCCTTAAGATGAGAACAGTAGGACGTTAAGCCTCATTGCATTTCATCTGTTATGTTAGTTCGTGACTATCCAGTAGATATGTTTTATTTCAAACTTTTGTTTTTTCCGTCTTTTTTGTGACTACATTTGCCCAGTCGGAGCAGGACAGTTTGACTTTAAACCATATTTCATGTGCTGCGATAAGTTTATTTACTTTTGTAGCCGAGACTCTTTTCGGATTATCGCCCTTATTGTTAAAATTGTTTGAAGTTCTAACTCATGACGCCGACTGACTACCGCCATTGAAGAAATGACCACTGCAGTCGCATTATTTCTCTTACGCGGTTCTTGTAAATCATTTTTTTTTGTTTAATTTTGAGTAAAGCCTGTATTGTTACAAGCTCGGGACGGTACATCGCAGTGGACGAGTACGACTGGTCCCCGGATTAATTCACTTGATTTGATATTTGTTGAGAATTTCTTGCCATGCTCATATAGTCTGTTTGTGTCTCAGCTAAATCGTTACGCGAGAGCTTGTTCTTTTTATTCTGATTTTTTAAGTAGATCGAGACATTTGTCAACTAAGCTTCAACTACAAGGATACTTACGCACTAAACTTATAAAATCCTTTAGAAAGTTTTATGGCCGTCATATTGACTTGATTGGTAAATATAACATGTCGGTCTCAGCTATTATTCTTGATATATTTAATTGATGCGTATCCTATTTACTATCTCTCTGATTATGTCTACTACACCGATAACGATGTTCATCACGTCCATTTTGTATACCTATAGTCCATTGGCCAATCACGTTATTTTACCTACATTTTGCCTAGTATTTTGGATGCAGCGATGGCGGGTGTGACGCGCCAGGCAGGGTAAGCTTACTCTTCCGGACACCTGTTACCACTGTTTGTTGTGTATTTCGTACACGATGAACAGTCCATTTACTGATTACACTACTTTGCCTAACTATTTTGCCTATAACGTTTGCCTAATGGTTTGGATTGTTCGTACTTGGTTTTATTTTATTGTCCCCGGGTTTATCTCGTAGAATTCATTTTCTGTGAAATGCGGTACGCATGAAGTGACTATTAGTGACTTCGCTCTGGATCTCTCTTATTTCAGTCTTTTGTTTTTCCGTCTTTTTGTCACCACGTTAGTAGTAGAATTCGATTATAAGGTTTTTTAAGTCATCGCCCAACTATTGAATTAAAGTACATGAAATTTTTGACGTCAACTCCGTAAATGTGTTTTGTTTCAAATTTATCTTCGTTTTTTCTTTTCGTTTTGTCACTACATTAGAATAATTTTATCATGTTGTTTGGAAGTGTTGCCCTATAATCAAATGAAATATACCACATGTTTGACACGAATAAACCCCCACAATATTATTAATGACAATAGTGACATGGATGAAAAAAAAACGTGAATTGGATATGTGTTGTTTTTTTTTCCGAGATGAATCTTCCGAAAACATTTAATAAGTTTCATTTAATCAGTTTCATTTGTCGATTGCCTGTGGGGCAATTACTCGCAGCACAATACGGCCTACGTAATAATACGAAATATAATAAAATGGGGTTTAACGTCCTACTTTCTGCTCCAAACTGGGCTAATGAAGACGGGCATAGACCATACAGTGTGCTATGAGAGACATATTGCCCGGACAGGGGCGCTGTCGTCTATACCAACTGTGGAATACCAACTGCTAACGGATCATTTACGTACAAGCCAATGTGTACACGGGACCACAGCTTTTCATTCTATCCGAACGACTACAAAAAAGAACGATGTGTTTTAATAATCAGTATTTTATACTAAATACGAGAACAGCTGATCAAGTTTCTAATAAGTTTATGGATGGTAAATGTAACTACAGCATTGAATGTTTCTAGGACTTATATATCATTGGATTGTTAAAGTTGACCGATCTATAGAAACCCGTTAGTATTTGTAAAAGAAACTTACATAAAATGGTTAATCCCCGCCCCCTGTATTGTTTAGTCGATCATCACCAGCTAGAACGGTACTTATAATATTTAAAGGAGCTAAATCCCTAATATTTGGGACCGAGAAATTGACAGAAATCTGATAATGTAATATGAATGCATATAAACTGTTTTACATTCAATCATTTCTGTTTATATTATACTTTCTAATTAATTATTACTATAATTTCCAATCAGGTATGTTCGATCGAATGCCAATCTCTAGCGTCTGGTTATTCCAGTTAACACCGATAGTATTTATTACACGTGCCAGATAGGCTACGTGACCGTGGAATATGTCTAGCCTCGTTCTTTGAGTCCCTGGTTACAAATGGCGCCGAAACGCATTAAAGTACACTATTCGTGTACCAATGGTAAAATATTTAGTTTGTCTTAAATATTGGATATTAGAAGCCCATATTTTCTCAGTAAAATCACAACATCAATGTTGATTTAAATTGACATTCGTGTTTTCAATGTCGAAGACTTTGGATGATAGAGACTTACAGCTACTTCAATGGCGCCTTGTCGTTAAAAACGACTAGTGTTTTTCTGCAGGAGTCTAGATAATGACCTCGGGGATACATCATATAATGTGTTACGATGGAAAATTTTTGCCCGGACATTGGCGTCACAAATATTCCCAATCGAATTAATGTGTGCACGGGGTTTCTGTTTTAATAAGCCACGCTCTCGACAGGTCTTAATATTAAGACTGCCTGCAGATTTCATCAAGAATTTTGGACAAAGAGGTTGACGAAATCTGCAGTTTGCCCAAATATTTACACCTCACTGCCAAACTCCCTGTCTTGTATCGCTGCCAAGGGATACCATGCTGGAAAATTCGAAGAAAATTTTTCTTACTTAAACTGGGATCGACATTGCACCACCAACGAAATCAGTGGGAGCAAATGGACGGAATCTACACTAAGATGGATGGCCAGTGGCAGGAAGTCGGTGTAGTGTGATCGGAGATATTTTCCATATCTTCACTGCTGATGGCGACACACAAAGCACGTAAAAATAACCTTTAAGACCTGTAGCAAAAATGTATAGGTTTCTTAGGCACAGGATTCCACTTCGTGGTCTCTTTTTTTTAACTAAACAAGCTACACATTTTGGGAAAACTTATAATATCATAAACACAAATTCCAGAGTTCCAAGAAAAATATTTGCGGGCATGTGTGATGCAAGTCGAAGAAGAGTAGGTTGCGTGACGTATCCATTTAGTCAAAAGTAGGACGTTATACCCTATTTCATTTCATTTTCATTTATGTAATTTCCATTAAAAGCGATGGTAGGACGTTAAACCCCATTTCATTGATAATTTTGATATATTTACTATAAACGATAGTGGAACCCAAAACCCAATTTCATTTCAATTCATTTGAATCGATGGTACTATATATTTTCATTTCAATACATCTTATTTCTGACCATTTAATTCTTTGCGATGTGCTTTATTTCCAAGTTGTAGTGATTGGTCTGACTTTGATAATAAAACCACCAGTGTATTGTTGACCTTATCTTCAATTATTCGCAGCTAATGGTGGATTTAATCTAAGATTTTATCGCCTCAAGTATCACTCTAAACCTTTTCTTCAATGATTTATTCCTCTAATTGGTCAACTTTACAACCTCATGTTGGCTTCATTGCACTTTTTTTTCTCTTTTTTCTTTTCATTAACATCCGAACGATACCCAGTGGCAGTTTCTATGGTATGTCGTGTATGTAGATTGACATACATCGAGATATCGTTATTTCCACATATCCATATGGGAGAATGGATGGTTCAAAAAAAAATGGTAACGCGTGTGCGCTGTATCACAAGGTCTGTCATTGGTTTCGGTCGAACGGTTGTACGTTGTAGGGTCGCCCGTTCAACCTCCACTGCTAAAGACCTACACGCAAGTCATTTGTTAGTCCTGAAATGACCTAGTTTGTGTCGATTGGAGGTTAAACCCATCCCCTGTATCTCTCTCTCTCTTTCTCTCTCTCTCTCTCTCTCTCTCTGGCACACACACACAAATCCATATTTGTTTCATAGAATTGTGTAACATACCAACTGGTTCATTTTAGTCACAGTTCCAAGGTAGCTGCGATGACGTCAGACGTCATTGACCAGAACAATTATGAGCAGAGAGAGAGAAATGGGGTTTAACGTCCACTCAACACAAACTAGGTCATTTCGGGACTAACATATGGTTTAATTTTATTTCAATAATTCGCTTGCGCGTAAGGGTCTTTAGCAGTGGGAGGAAAACGGAGTGCCCGGAGGAAACCTACGAGGTTGAGAAGGCGCCCCTATCTCCATGCCACATACGCTCACACCAGGGCTCGAAACCATAGCCACAAGCCAGAGGTGACCGGCCAGCTAGAGGTCGAAGCGCGGCCCTCTAGACCACTAGGCCATCCCAACCCCCAATTATGAGCAGATTAATGACGACAAATTTTTCTGACTTGCATTGATTTAAAGTGCCAATCCCGATAACTTTTTGGGGAATAAAACTGCTTAATTTTGTGTTAAACCCGATATTTGTGATACGCTTGTAAATAACTTAAACCTGACAGTCTTCATCTGGAGATAGAGAGAGAACGTTTTATTATACAGTATCTGGATAAAACCAGACTTTTTTTCTATTAAAATAATATGTAGGTGAAATTAACCTTTTGTTATCAAGTACAGGGCATGGGTCATTCACTGTATAGATCTCTCAAGAAACATTAATCGATTATCAGGTCACCCAATGAAAAATTGACCCGAAATCGTAAAAGGGTTACGTGTCCGGATAAGCAGTGTAAGACAAGGTCAATACACCATGCCACTATATTTTGGTCCATAAATTTCATAAATACTCGGACTTTAATTTTTGAGACTCTGTTCTTATCGGGATTGTCCCTTTAACGCCGCTTTCAAGATATTACTTTGATTTTCCAAAAGAGAAAAAAATCACTGGCCCCGAGTTTACGAAGCATTTTAAGACTCAAGTTAAGTCTTATTTTAACTAAAGTATAGACCTTTATAAAACTGTTGTTTTAATGTATCAGACATATCAAATATGTGCAAAGTTTTAGGTTTCTGGATCAAAGATATTTTTCATAAGCAGTGATTGAAAGTGAAGTAAATTCTTAATTGAAGCCTGAGAATGCTTTATTTGAGAGAGAGAGAGAGAGAGAGAGAGAGAGAGAGAGAGAGAGATGGGGTTATCATCCACTCGACACAAACTAGGTCATATCGGGACTAACATTTCGTTGAATTTTATTCATAGCAGTGGGAAGAACCGAAGGACCCGGAGAAAACCAACGACGTTCGACAGGCAGCTCTTCTTTTTGTCACGTACAACACGCCAATTGACTCAATGACTTTATGATAGAGCGAGCACGTGCTAACCATTCGGCCATTCACCCCCCCCCCCACCCATTCTAAAGACAAAAATACCTTACTACTTATAGTTTTCATAACGACCAATTATTACATTTATCGCTCTTCAATTGATCAAAGTTTGTGAAGAAGTAAAATAATTAGTCTGTATATTATGGCAATTACATGGATTTAATTGCTCGGCTTGCATTATATTTCTCCACAAACACATATACTTATAGGTAATTAGTTAAGAGATGCGGTAACTTTTGTATTGTTACCGTAAAGACTGTTAGATACCTTTATTGTCTTCATTATATTTTTATACTTCTTTCATCTTTGATTTTAAATTTGTTACGGAAACCCCACATACGGCTACATCCCAATTATATTTTAATTAGCAAGATAATTGGAAAGTGCCCTTATGAGGGATGCTAGTAAAAGATACAGACAAAACAAAACAATAACGTTATGTAATGTAATGCGATTTAATGTTTCGTTTAAACTGCATTTTTGAAATTTGTTTTGGTTTATTGCGAACTTAAGCAAATACTTTTAGATTATGCTGTCTTTAATACGAAACTACCACAAGCATTTGCCAGATGAGCTGCACAGTCTTTAAAACTAAACTACCACAAACATTTTGACACAAAACAAGGGGAAAAGTTATTTTTAGTCTTTCTGTCCCCCCCACTCTTTGAATTGCGATTTTTGTTGACTTTTTGGTGTAGCATCGAAGACAAAAGTCTTCCCAACGCCATTTGTAATAAGGCGACCGATAACGAAACTAAACATACTAACGATGTACACTGCAATAACCAAACGTCAAAGACTTCTGTTAAATTTGGACTGTTCGCGTATTTCTCCAAATCTAACTGATTTGAAATTAGAGCAAAATCAGAAACAATTGAATGTAAATCAGTTTATAAACATTTTAATCGTGCTGATAGCTTCGTTTGTCACACAGTTAGTTTTTGTGCAATATTCTACTATGCGTAAATTTGTATAAACATATCTGGACCTCTGTTTATAGCCAAATGGTATTGTTACACCGTTAGATATGTTCATTGGACTATTGACCAGTCATAATTTAGAACAGACATTTGCCTTCGTCACAGCAGTGGCAGAGTGGGATTAGATCTAATCTAACGAAACATTTCTAGGTGCCAACGAATAGCCATATAGCGCCATTAATGCTAAACTAAAACAAGCATTTGAGTATTAACCCTTTCAGCGTGTTAGCTCATATATCTAATAATTTATATTAACTCAGTATAAATAGAGTAAGTCTTAGAACTGGCGAAACTGACACATATAATCTAAAATCAATACTGTCTGGAAATCGAAATACGAATCCAGCACCTATTCCACAAATCTTCCTTTCTAAACAAATATATTTACATACTCATAGCAATCACCAGCAATAGATGGGTCTTCAGTTTATAGAGCTAACAGTGGCCGACAAAGAAAGATAAACACGGCCTACAGATTTCATACAAAGTTGTAATCATTTCATACAAATACAAAATTGTAATCATTTCATACAAAATTGTAATCATTTCATACAAAATTGTGATCATTTCATAAAAATTGTAATCATTTCATACAAAAGTGTAATCATTTATTACAAAATTGTAATTATTTCATACATCATTGTAATCATTTCATATATCATTGTAATCATTCATACAAAATTGTATTCATTTCATATAAAATTGTAATCATTTCATACAAAATTGTAATCATTTCATACAAAATTCTAATCATTTCATACAAAATTTTGATCATTTTATACAAAATTGTAATCATTTCGACCAAAAAATAAAGAAGCCACAGCTAAGTGGGTAATACGCTGGCTCACTAGCATGGAGTTTGTGGTTTGCTCCTGATGCTGACAGTTAAATCCATGTGTCACTGATGCAGCAAAGGGGGTATCGTTTGGTGGGACAAAAACCCGAGGCCCCATGTACACATTGACGTGCAAGTAAAAGATCCCTTGGCCGTTGGTTGTGCGAAGCCCGGCCCGTGATTTTTGAGTGGAAAAAATGCCCACAAGGACTAATGTCATACCAGTACTGTAAATTACGATTTCCAACCTAAACTATTTTTGTTCTTCTTTCCCGCGAAAATATATATGGCGCTAAAAATTGTTCGCCACCTCAAAAAAGAAGGGGCGTACGCCGGTGCCCCCCCCCTCTCTGTGTTATTTTAATAACGTTGATAGAATACTCTTCAAACTGCCACGTTAACACACTAGTAGCTGTTATCCATGAGTGTGTATTTTTGTTAATACTCTTTCTAGTTAAGGACTAAATTTGCATTGTAACAGAAAAAGCCTAGGCCCAGGTGTACGTTTTACTTCTGTACCAAATCAGATTTATCACCATCTTCTGTAGAAGGCTTCCTAAGAGATCGAATTTTTTGCCTTAGCGAAACCACTTGGGTGGAAGCAGACGTTAATTAAAACTATTTCACTTACATTTATGAATTGCAGCTTTGAGTCATCATTCTGTAAAGATTAGATTCCCACATGATACAGCGCAGACAAGATATCTTTTCATACAAGCAAACAAAATCTGTAAAATGTGATCTCATAGACTATGCGGCAAATTGTTTTTCTTTAAACAAAAACACAGGAAATTAGGGTGAAAAAATCTGATAATGGTGACATATAGTCTTTCAGCATTTCCTTTATTTGTAACATTGTTTTTTCAACGACGGAGTTTTTTGTTTTATGTATCACACTGGAGAGACAATGGTTGTCGAGGATATTGCGCCATCGTCTTTAATTCCGTTTTCAATAGGTATAATTTACGTCTTAGCTTTCTGCAAAAAGACACACATAATAAAGAAAATGTACAAAGATTTGAATTCTCCTTCCTCTATAAAATCTATGACAAGATAAAAAAACCCGGCAAAATAATTACAGTATCATTTACAGTATCATGAGACGCAAATGACACATTAACACTTTTTACTGTGTAGTGAACCGCCCACCCTCTCTGAACACCAAACAACCCAAACACCCACATATCGTTAGCTAAGTCTCTAACTCAATATCGACATTGAAAATAACATAAATTATTTGTAAATTTAGATCCACATTGATGTTGTGATTTTACCGGGAAAAGATGAGCTTCTGATATCCAATATTTAAGACAAAATGAATATTTTACCATTGCTACACGAATCGTGTACCATAATGCGTTTCGGTCCCAATTGCAACAAGGGACTGGAAGAACGATGCTGGACATATTCCACAAGTCGTGTCAAACGGTGACGTCATATTCTTTTCTGGAGGGAATGCACAAAAAAATACTATGTGGTACACCATAGTGCAAGGGTTCTCATATTAACCAAGATTTAGAATAATACTATGTTTCGGAGTTTTATTGGCTGTTTTAATAATACACATCGTAAAGTCCAACATATTGATACAGAATAGTCTTCCATAGTCCCGATGGCTTCTGCGGCCCACCATAGTGTCACACTTTCTTCTCCACGAATACTATACGTCATTTGGTTGTTTCGGTATACCGGAAATAAAATATAATATAAAGACACATTATGTAAGATGTAGATAAATAATTCATGGCCATTCTTGTTATAATAGTTCATAAATAGATAATGTAAAATGAATATATTGAACATTTCACCCATATTACTTTATTCTCAGCCAACTTATTAAACATACATTATGCAAGGGGTAAATCTTCCTATTGTAGGGGTTTCGTTAGGACTTAAATGTTATAAAAACTATTGATTAGGCATTATCCAAACCATAATCAACTCTCGGTGTCGGGGCTAGCCTGTGATATTTGTTGGATTGTGGTTCGATTCGTTGAAATATTTTCCTTCGTGATTTACCAATAAAAATGGATTACCGAGAATACTGCTTTGTCTTACCGACTTTAGTAATGATGACCGAAGCTAGGCGGAACTTTCATTCACTTAGTTCTAAGTTAATACTGGACCAATTTCACTGAAATTTTCAGCAAATTGCCTTTACATTAGTTAGTTTTTAACTATTGTAGTGAGAACTGCTAACTCGTTATCTAATCTCACATAATGCATCTTTTATTTTTGTAGCTTTGACAAGATATGTGCATGTTTGTTTATTATCATAACCACGTTACTGGTATATTCGAGTCTTAGTCGCGTTTCTCCATTTTTAAATCAAATCATTAAATGACCCAATTTGAAATCTCGATTAACCGATGTCATTTGAATAATCTATATAACATATAATGTCCAAAGAAATACCTGCAATGGGTGAATTAAGATATTAAAAATGTATCTTTCTATTAATAAAAAAACTTTTGAATAATATGATATTTCGTGACCACTTGTATTTATTTCAACTTTTTCAGGATGTATATGCCAATGTTTATATCAATATAAACGGTTGTATCAACTCTTTGATGACAGTTTTTAAAGAAAATCTTATTGTAATTGGTTTGGTGGCTTTTTCGGTTGGCTTTATAGAGGTATGGCAATTGTTTTTTTCTACTTTGTAAATACAATGGACTACGGATGATTGGAGACAGTCAGGCGCCATGCACTGTGTCTACACTGTCAATGATACAGTGGCACTCCGTCCCTGGGAGCACTACCCACAACGATGGTGGGGCACATGCTGGGAAATTTCCCCCCCCCCCGGCAGCGGCACAGCAGCTTACTCGTATGTCGAATTCCAACTGACAAGGTATTTTTACGTGCACGCCAATGTATACACAGGGTATCGATTTTTCGTCCCATCCAAAAGACTAGAAACCTGTCCTGCACCACTAATAATGAGGCAATTTAAGTAAAATGGCGTCAATTAAAATGACGCCCCTGTATATGGCAATATTTCCAATTCATAGGGTACATTTGACATGTTGTGCTGATAAAGATCTAATTCGTCAGACCAAAAGATCAATGAATGTCACGGGTTAAAACATTAAAATTCAACGGAGAGAGAAATACTATTCTGGGGCGGAATGGACATAACATATCTGTCAGTAATAATTACTGGAATCAAGGTCAACCGTTATTTTTAGCCATTCTCTCACTTTCCATTTTCCTCTTTTTGCATGGTAATCTGTTTGACCTTTTGGTTTATACTCGAAGAAACGGGTTTGGTGAATATTCACTTCCCCTTTTTGCATGGTAATCTATTTGACTTTTTTGGTTTATACCCGAGAAAAGGGTTTGGTGAATATTCACAGGGCGGAAGGGTACGTGAGTTAAGGGTTGGTTAAGTTGAAATGTAGGGCAGAACAATACATGTTGTTTTGTCTCTACTTCTACATTGTTTTTATTGAATCTCAAGTTTTCCATGACGAATGTCACACGTGCTTTTGGACCAGACGTTGTCACATGTTGGTTCATCTGTGGTAGAAGGCGTTCTACCACTGAATATTTGGGGAAAAAAGTTAGAGTCGGTCTGGGAGACGAGAATCAATGAAAATTACTGTCAATGGGGAAATCATTGGTGATCTGTGTCCAAATACGAGATTTCAATCACGTGATTTGAATGGAGTAGGCTATCACGTGTAAAGAAATGACAGACACTCAACAAATTATCTGATGTGTTTCCAATAAACTAGAGATATTAAAGTCGATTTATCTGATTGATTAGAATATGTTGTAAACTGAGGAGTGTTTTAATAAACCAACTCCGTACAGTATTTATATTTAATTAGAAATACTTCAGTTAGTGTCCCAGTGGACGTGTAAATTGATGTTACAGTATCGTAAATACTTCAGGATTTATTAATGGCTGTTTTGGAACTTCGTAGCTTGCCAACTTAATTGGTGCAAAACAGTGATAAAATAATCCAAGAATAAATACGGGAGCCACGATGTCTCCAGTGGCTCGTTAAGCAGGAATTCCCTGGTTCGATGGCAGTGTTGACCTAAAATGTTTAGCGTCCACTCAGCACAAACTATGCCATTTCGGGACTAACATGGTTTAATTTTATTTCAATAATTCGCTTTTAGCAATGGGATGAAACCAGAGAACCCCCCTGAAACACCACGGACATGGACAGGTGACTCCTTGTCACGTACAACCGTGGAATCGAAATCAGGGGCCTATTTCACAAAATTTTAACTAAGATAAGATCTGAATTTAAGTTATTTGATTGGACAATATTATATTGATTTTAGTTCTTAGCCAATCAAAATTGAAGTATCTATTAAAATTTTGATTTTATCTTTCGTTAAAACTTTGTGAAACAGGGCCCTGGTCAGTGGACTCAATAGCAGATCTTACGGTGCTATGCGCAAGCCCCATCCTTCATCCATCCACGCCACCCCGATATGAAAATAAAGTTACACACGAAAACATTGTATAATGTGTGTTTCAGAGGACTCCTTTAATACAAAACTGGTATGGGGGCGATTGCCCGGTTGTACGTGACAAGGATTAGGGTCGACTGTTCAACCTCGTGGGTTTTCTCCGGGTTCTCCGGTTTCCTCCCACTGCTATACACCCCTACGCGCAAGGACATTACTGAATTAAAATTCAGCCATGGCTTAGTCCCGAAATGACTTTGTGTCGAGTGGACGTTAAAACCCATTTCTGTCGCTCTCATCTTGAAAATAGTGTTGTCATAAAGAATAATAGATATTACCAGGATACATTAACACTATTATCACAAAGGAAGATATATTATATTTTAAATATAAAGTAATGCCTTAAAGGAAAATAGATTATATAATTTGAAACAAAATGATAAATCGAAAGTAGAATCATAAAGAGATATGAATGCATTAGCTGGAAGAACAAACAAACAAATAAAAAACAAAAAAAAAAATAGATTCGTGGGATTTACATTCATTGATAAATTTGACGGAAACAAGATAACATTTATAAAAGTTGTAATATTTTCAAAAAATAAAGATTAATCTATGTCAAAGAGATAAAAGTGAAGAATTTTTACATTGATCAAATAACTATCTTTAATGTCATTTAACGTCCACTTGACACAAACCAGGTAAATTCGGGACTAATATATTGTTCAATTTTATCCTAATAATTCGTTTGTGCATAGTGGTCTTTTGCAGTGGGGGGACACCGGGGGACCCGCAGAAAACCCACGATATTGTACAGGCGACTCTATCATTTCACGTACAACCGAGAAAACAAGGAATACCGTCCGAAAAACTCTAAATGTTCTCTCATTTGAAGACACTTTTCCTCGGGCAGACTAGATTATCTAATCGGCCCTTATAAGAGAATAGACCACGGAGCCGTTTTCTTCACAACATTTTCCTATTAGGCCGTTTGGTTGGTGGAAAGTAAAACAATAAAACTATGTTTCGTTAAGCAGATTTTATGAATATTTGTACAATACGTGTGTTTGGTTTTGGTATCGGATTCTACGACTTTTACTTGAGGTTTACGTCCGCATCCACGGATGGTGATATCGCAAATATACATTTCCGATGAAAATTAACAGAAGATTGAATCAGAACTTAAAGGTATACACCAAGCGTGATTCTTGCTGATTGGATACTGTTATTCTTTGTTCATGCATATAGTACTTTTCGAGAGCGTGTGTGGCATACACGGCACCCTAATATTGACACTTCCGCTTTTTACGTAAAATGGAAAATACACCTCTTTTAAGTAGTTTCATTCAATATAATAATAGTTATTTATCTAAAACCAGACAGGTGCCGAACGATATATCATTTAACAGCAATCGTGTATGACAAATTGTTACTAAAGTCTTCAGTAAGATTGTTTTCCTTTCAAAAAGTCGGTCGAAATGTTCATTTTACTGGACAATAAACGAGTCCAACATCTGACCAAGGTGATGAAATAAATGTGAAAGTTTACATCAACAAGGCGACGTTTAGATGAAGTGGAAGTGATAAATAGTTGTTACCATTCGTCCGATAGTAGATGGTATTGATTAGGGCTCCAACTACTCTGATTAAGTGAAAAGATTTCTTGGATGTGTTTCTCCCCGGTTAACGATCGTATAAAGACGAATTGATTCCAGTTCAACCATTAATAAAGTAATCTGTTATCTAAGCAAACTAGATTGAAATCTATCCTTCAATCAAGGAACATTACATTAAAGTGATTCGGTGTCCACCAGCGGCTATCGATCCATGTCCGTCTGCGAAGAGATACATTAAATATATGTCACTAACCGTGTAAATAAGATGCTCTGGAGTTGTTTATGAGATGACATAACAAAATTAAATAAAATGAAATGGTTAACTTCATACTTTTCTGCACTGCTTTGGCTTATGAATTGTACAAGGTTTAAATTTAAGAATACATTATGCAAATGCCAGTTATTTTTGTTCGGGTTCAAATCTAGTAACTCACTTTTTTCTCCTTTTTTGTACAACAACATGAAGCACAAACCCTAGTAACTGCCCAATGTTGGATTGACTTCTGATTCTTGAACTTTTGAGGGAGTGTTTCTATTTTTCCCTTTCAATCAACATAGCAGTCCTACTTTTAATCTGGGCCCTCCCTAAAACAGTGATTTAAGGTATTAAAAACGGCGAAAGTATGTTCGTTTCCAAACAGCATTGTTTACATTTCATTCGACTCGATAGCCTCGTTTGTTATGCAATTAGTTTTACTGCAGTATTCTGCTATGCACGGGTTAATTTGGCATAATAAAATCGCGAGCCATGACGTAATGTTATGTAAACATATTTGGTCCACTCGTTTTAAATGTAACGCTTTTGTAAAGCAGCTAGTCATTGGTTGTTAGTCGGCCTACTGACCAATCAAAATTTAAAACAACAATATCCACTCATTACAGCAGTGAGTAGTGGGATTACCTCTAATCAAACGGAACACTGCGAGGAGTATGCGGATGACCGAGATTTTAAAAGTTAACGATAACACGGATAATCCATAATAAACATTCCTCGCAATATCTTCTTACAGTCATAACTGCAAACAGAATAAGGTAATTCCAATTTTTCCTATTTTTGAAGTAGTATAACATTAACGACTAGAAATGGTTCCACTACTGCTGTCTTCCGTCTTACTCCAGTCGCAGTAGTGGTTTTTCCTACAGAGTTTGCGCAAGTTTTTTAGTCAATTGACTACAAAAAGTTTACTGGTCTATAGCTCGCTTAATTTACAAATAAACTTGCCCAAAACAGTACTGCACGTAGCTTAACATATAATAAATCAATTCGTATTGAAATAAAGGTGGGGCCTTACCGCATAATTATATGATTTAATGAAACCCATCTCCTCCGCGAAATTTCAACTGGCCGACCATCATGGCAGCAAGTTACGTAATACGTCATTAGGCCTACAGCATAAGCAGCGCTATGCAGACAAAAACTGTTCGGTAACTATTTTAATGGTCCAGTTTTCACTATTTGTGATAGAATTACTTATTTTAATACAAACTGTAATGATGTGTGTTGACAATTGTGCGTTTGAACCTATTTGAACTTGCGTAAGGGGTCTTAGACTGTACCAATTGTTACCTTAAACACAGTATAGTTACTAATTAACGACCAGCCCTTTATCAAACTCTTATATATCTTTAATTTTAAGAGGCTATAGAATATCCACCATTCCTCTCCACCCACCAGTCTGTTCTCGGTTCTATAAACACATACTGCGACTTCCGTATTCCACGCGATTACGAATATCGCCCATTCTAGTCAAACCTTTGGAAATCCGAGATTTCGAAATTTCCTTTTCAGATTCAATGGGTAATTATTGAACAACAATAAAAAGTTCAACTGATATAAAATAATAGGGAGCCCATTTCATTTCATTTTATAAAATATATTCTAATGGCAAGAACAGGGCCCTGTTTCACGAAATTTTAACTAAAGATAAAATCCAAATTTTAGCAGATACATCAATTTTGATTGGCTAAGAACTAAAATCAATCTAATATTGTCCAATCAAATAACTAAAATTCAGATCTTATCTTAGTTAAAATTTTGTGAAATAGGCCCCTGCTCCATGTATCGTAATCACTGAATGGAGATTTTAATCATGTGTGACTTGGTAAGGGAGCTCTGATTAGAGATCGAGAAAAAGTGGCAACCGCCACACTCGACACAACCTAGGTCGTTTCGGGACTAACACGTAGTCTTTATGTCTGTGAGAGGAAACCCAATAATCCAGAGAAAACCTACGAGGTTAGTCACCATCCCTTATGATCTAAACCACACGCGTTAACCCATTCTACCCAACCACCCGTTTTATACTCTTTGGGAGAGGGAGAGGGACATATATGGGGTTTAACGTCCAATCGACACAAACTGGGTCATTTCGGGACTAACACACATGGTTGTAATTTTATTTCAATAATTCGCTTGCGCGTAGGGGTCTTTAGAAGTTGGGGGAAAACGGAGGAAACCCACGAGGTTGAGAAGGCGCCCCCTATCTCTTTGTCACATACGCTCACAGCAGGGATCGAAACCACTCTTGACCACTAGACCATCCCAACCTTCCATACTCTTTGGGACACCGTGACTTCCGTGTTTATACTTGGGGATTATTTTATCTCTTTTCTGGCGTCAATTAAGTTCACAAGCTACGAAATTCCAATACAACCATTAATAAATCCTGAAGTATTTACGATGCTGTAACATCAATTTACACGTCCACTGAGACTCTAACTGAAGTATTTCTAATTAAATATAAATACTGTACGGAGTTGGTTTATTAAAACACTCCTCAGTTTACAACCTATTCTAATCAATCAGATAAATCGACTTTAATATCTCTAGTTTTTTTCAAACACATCAGATAATTTGTCGAGTGTCTGTCATTTCTTTACACGTGATAACCTACTCCATTCAAATCACGTGATAACCAACGCGCCATTCAAATCACCTAATTGGACACAGATCACTAATGATTTCCCCATTGACCTCGATCTTAATTCTCGTCTCTTATATACCAGCTCTAATATTATTTTTTTCCACACAGTGATTGGGTAGAACACTTTTTATCATATATGGACCAGCATGTGAAAACGTCTTGCTCAAAAGCACGTATGAGGTTTATCATGGAAAACTTGAGGTACACCAGTTCGAACAAGAGACAAGTAATCTTGCAATTTTCCGCTCTATATTTCAACCAAACCAACCTCATAACTCACGTATCCTTCCGACTCACGACTATTCACTAAACCTTACAGACAAAGTTCGCTACGCAAAAGGGGGTGAGGGGACAGGGAAAGGGCGAGGAATAGCTTAGTCGGTTATATGTTCCCGTCCACTCGTATTTCCCTCCCCATTGACTTTTAATATTAAATCCGTGCAGATATTCCTTGTCCTGTCGAACGCTCTAATGATCTTTATTAGAATAGAACACAACCCAATTTGTATTTGATAAACCAGACTGGTATTTTCTAGAAAATTTGTCTGGTAGGATTCCCTTATAAATTATGCATGTTTAATCGGCATTATTTACCGCTATCTCTTAAATCTATAGAACCGCACCTAACAGTTACGTAAAATTTATGATTGCCCGTTTGCGAAACCAATGCACCACTAGCTCCAGAATAGATTCCAGTGGGGTTCTCTAATTTGAATCGATTGATTTACTATTATTTTATAATTATAAGACACAATACTCTACATTAATGCACAGGGTATTATAAGATTTACTAAGCGATTCTGTTAATTTCACGAACAGTTAAATTTAGGAGTGTAAAACTTGAAATAATCATTTGAATCCAATCTGGTGAAATACGTAGACGTATCATGATACAGAGAGTGTCAGCCAAATAGAAATGAAATGAAATGGGGTTTAACCTGGGCTAATGGAAGCCGGGCATACGCCATACAGTGTGCCACGACCTACTCTCATATCGAATTCCAACTGCCAAAGGATCATTTACGTGCACGACAATGTTTACACCGGACCTCTGTTTTTCGTCCCATCCGAATGACTAGACAGATGTCCTAGTCAGGCCTACAGTTCTGCCAGAAAACAGCCAAATAGATCAGATTTAACACTGAGTCAATAAATGGAAACTGTTCACTAGGGATTTTTGGTTTATAATTGAAGAAAACAAAAGAAATTGAATGTTAGAGTCGGCCAAAAACAAAAGAATTAAAATAAACGACAACTGGGAAATCCCTGTTGATCTGTGGGCAACTGCCTATTAATATGTAATGGTGGCAAAATGGCACCGATGTCGTGTGGAAGAGTCACATTGCATTTGGTGAAGACCTTGGTTTCGATGCCGATGCTTGGGATAGTTCCCCGGGGATTTTCCGGTATGGTTTCCATTGTCTGTGGTGCAGGAATAGGTGCCTGATATTGAACAGCGACTCTACTCCTTTTCACATGCACGTGGAGAATCGAAGCCATATAGTTTGTGAACTGAAATGCCAACAGGGTTTGCCTGGTCAGCGGCGCTAGGTCCTACTCTTATATCGAATGGATCTTTTACGTACACGCCACTGACACGAGGAGGTACCACGCCGGAAAATCTGGATGAACTTTCTCGGCGAATGCAGGTATCGAACACCCGACCCCCACCCTAGCGAACCAGTGTTTTACCCACTTAACGCTTACCCCGGACAGACTTTATAATTAAACGAGCACCCAAACCCCCTAAACCGATTGAAACAGACAATCAGTACGTCACACCCCATCATTGATAATTACCCGATGAATGTTAATGATGTCCCTGGTGACTTGTTTTCTTATTAATGGTTTATTTGTATTTAATCAGTAACTAGACGTATTTAGATCTTATACTAATAGATGATGCAGCAGATATAATCGATGTTGGTAATTTGTCATTCTATCTAATATAAAGCTTCTACTAACCTATGTAATCCTATCTAAAGAGACGACTTGTCTGATATCGTATAGAATTTATATTACATGAGGTTTCACGCTCTACTGGACTATATGAGGGCACCCAACATTAGCCCGGGTTATAATTGAGGGAGATGCCACCTGGAGAGGTAGAAATTCTTGTGTGTTTTTTCTAGACCAGATTCTTTTATTCTAAACAAGAATATAGGTACACAGGTCATATCTTTAACCTCTTTCCGTTTATATGTCAGCAGACATTATAACACGAACTACATAAGGCGTGCTACAGGGGATATTTTGCCCTGGCAGCGGTGCTACGAAATACTTATACGTCGAATTCGAACTGCCAATTGCATGTTTTTTTTCCTTTAGGTCCTAAATTTTAACCTTATCTAAATTTTTAATTTGACATTAACTTATCCAGACCATAATCAGTTCTCGATGCCATTGTTAGCCTGTGATTTTTAATGGATTGAATTCCTTATGTGATGGATGATTTAACGTAAAATATTTTGAACTGTTTTTATCGTACCAACGGTAGTAATGGCCAACGCCAATATCTCAGTTTAAAGTGAAGCAATTTGACTCAAATTTTCAACATTTTTTTTTCTATTACAACAGAAACTGGCAGCGCTGTATCTAGTCTTACTTAATGCCCCTTTGTTTTTTACCGGTTCTGTACCACAGAATATTTGTTAGTGCAAATCTGATTAAAACACAGATCCTATTTCGTATAGTTCAAAATTTCGTTCTACTTGTCTTTACTACACTAGGATCTGGTATTGTCCAATGAAACGGTCTGTTAGTGTTTAAACGTGCTTAGAACAGAACTGTGGGTAATTCACTAGTAACATTAATGCTGATTAGTTAATCAAATGTCTGACGTCATAGGGTCAAATGTGCCTCTGACGTGACCTATCGCAACAATCGTGTAATGTATAAAAAAAACACGAAAATATAAATCTGTATTTCAAGCAGATTGTGTCCGTGCACAGATCTTCCAGATACTACAAAGTCGAAAACAAAATTAATTATCTGTATGAAATCTGGGGCCTGTTTCACCAAATTTTAACTAAGATAAAATCCAGATTTTAGTAATTTGATTGGACATTTATGAGATAAACACTTCCTGTTTCGCATTTAGAGGGGTGTTATTGTCCAATAGACATGTCCTGAGATCATTCTAATGTAAAATCTCAGGACATGTCTATTGGACAATAACACCCCTCTAAATGCGAAACAGGAAGTGTTTATCGACATTGTAACATGCTTTTTTAGGATTTTAAAAGACATTACTAAAACAGAGGGGTGTTATTGTCCAATAGACAGTGTCTAATTGACCAATCAAAACGCAGGGTTTACACTGAAGCATGTTACAATATAAGATTGATTTTAGTTCTTAGCCAATCAAAATTGAAGTATCTATTGAAATCTGGATTTTATCTTTAGTTAAAATTTCGGGAAACAGGGCCCTGATACCTGATGTCGGTTATTGTGACTCTTTATTGGCATTGATACTTTCAAATTTATGAGCTATGCTATCCCCTTTCAACTTGGGGAGCCACGGTGGCTAATTAGGTAGGGTGCTGGCTCTGTAGCCTGGAATGAACACGTTCGATCCCTGCATTGGCCGGGAAAATTCATCGGGGTTTTCCGACGTGCCCCCGCCCTCTTGTCAGTAATGCAGAGGGTCAAACAAGGAAAACTTTCAAGTCGTTCGGATGGGACGACAAATTGAGGTCCCATGTACAAGTTGGTGTGCACGTAAAAGATCCCTTGGCAGTTCGAATTTGATATAAGAGTAGCCATAGTGTCACTGCCGTGCAAAATTTCCCTCATAGCACACTGTATGACATATGTCCGTCTTCATAAGCCCAGTTCGGGGCAGACCAGTAGGGCGTTATGCCCCATTTCATTTCATTTCATTTATATCGTATTTCAATTCCATAAATCGCCGCCATCCGATGCTCTAGAGAGTTGTTTATTATCTTTTCACGTGAATACATGTCTCGATAATAATTTATATAACATTTAACACCAGAATAGAAACCTGTAATGGGCAGATTAAACCCTTACATAATACATCTATCGCGCTTGATAAGTTAATAACTGTCTAACTATTAATTTATATAACATTTAAAGCTAAATAAAAACCTGCAATAAATACTCAGAGTTAGCTCTTGCTAAACACTTAAGACTTTTTCTTGTGTATAATGGGTTAAAACATTGGTCTGTGCAGGACGGAGGGCCTGACAAGGATAGCCTGATTTCTAGAGAGAGAGAGAGACAGAGAGAGATGGGGTTTAAACTAGGTCATATCGGGACTAACATGGTTTAATTTTATTTCAATAATTCGCTTGCGCGTAGGAGTCCCTAGTAGTGGGAGGAAACCGGAGTACCCGGAGAAAACCCACAGGGTCGGACAGGCGACCCTATTCTTTGCCACGTACAACCGGGGATTCGAAACCACGCCAGTTGACTCAATGGCAGGCCGTATGACACAGCGTGCGCACGCTAACCAAGAGCCCTACGGCTTACTGTTATCTTGAATTTCAACAAAGGTAGATTTTGAAGTGGGTATTTCATAATTTCTAAGAAAGTCAAAACATATTTATTTCTGTTTTTTGCTCAAAAGGTTGTCAACTCACTTTAAAAAATGTATACAATCATAGGCATTATTTTCCACGCTTAAACATCTTTCACATCGGAAATAATAACACAATTACCTCCCTTGTTTTCCATTCCCCCATGCAATATCTATCTTCAAACGTTTGAATTTGAAGTTGAAAATGATATTTTTGCCAATTCCCCAACTGGCAATAGTGAATTATAGGATTTATAGGATTATTATTTAACAAGCCAGTACTATTTATAGATACCATCTATTTAAGGATTTATTTCAATATATTTTAAAAATAAAACTTAAAAATATGGAATTGCTGCTTTAAGTTCACGCCAATGTATGTACACAGGACCTCGATCTTTGGTGTCTTGTCAGGCCCCCGTACTACAACTCGTAGAGTCACCGTGACCATCGATCGCCATGGAGTTCCAAGAATATGTAATATGAAATAAAACAATGGATTGTACAGAGCTAAGGTTTGACGTCCATGGATGATGAACAGCATCCGTAAATAGTTTTACAAACAAATGCACGATAAAATAAAATTAAACGCATGAGTTTAACGTCTTGATTGTCTGCCCCGACTGGGCTAATGAAGACGGGTGAAGTAAAACGTTTGAATGCAAAGTAATCGCAAAACGCACGCATTTCTTTTGTCGTTCAGTACACCGCACTCATAATTTATTTTCACTAAGAACAGATTTTATGACAAACAAATTAATTCTAACGTCACAAAGGATATAACTGCGACTTTTGAAAGTAAAGCCAAAGCCCTTTTTTTTCCCAAAAAATCAATCTCATTTGTATTCAAGATTTGTTATTTCCATATTGTTTAAAACTTTATTGTATTATGTTTTTTTTATATTTCAGCTGCTTTCTTTATTGTTGGCACATAACCTAATCCGCTCTATTATGATAAATGGTAAACTGTAAGCCTGTTTGTTAGCTGGTAATGCAGGACACATATAAAAGAAAACAAATCTTCTATTTTGTTATTCAGATTTATGGATGTCAACAACAATGTGTGTTTTTTTAAGAATTGTTTTCTTTCTAAATGTTCACCTATGTAATATTGGATAATTTCACTGTGTGAAAGAGTTGTGCAATTTAATAATGAACTGTAAAAACGATCTCGCACCGTATCCATGTCCATCGATCTAATAATATACGTTAAGTAAGCGCATTCCTGCCTAACAATATGTTGTTTTATGGCAGGTCAGCACCAACCGGGCTATATTGTGCCAGACATATGGTGAATTCTTTGAAATGGATTAAATATAATCACAAGATTAATGTATATTTAAAATATAAAAATCAAGCTTCTGTAAATAATTAAAATCACAAAACGGTATAAAAAGATTTCAATGAATATCGTTAAATATGATTAATATTAATTTAGGAGACGATTAAAATACAGAAATATATATTTCATTTCGTTTCGTTTTTTATACTTTCGATGACTTACATTTCATGGAGATCTGACAAGTTATAGTGGGGTAAACGTTTTTTCCATCCACCGGAGCCTGGTCTTATGACTTCATGTGTGGATTGTGGGTTAGGATAAGGGTTAGGCTTGGCCCAGGGTTAGGGTAAGGGCTAGCCCTGTCTATATCTCG
The DNA here is from genome assembly GCA_036850965.1 of Patella caerulea. Lineage (NCBI taxonomy): Eukaryota > Metazoa > Mollusca > Gastropoda > Patellidae > Patella > Patella caerulea. The sequence goes on along the minus strand of JAZGQO010000015.1, from coordinate 28,690,707 downwards.
AGACCGTGACGAAATCTGCAGGCCACAGCCCTTATCCTAACCCACAATCCACATATGACGTCATAAGACCAGGCTCCGGTGGATGGAAAAAAACGCCTACCTTATAGTGGGAACTCACGTCAAACGTCATACCCGCGCCTTTGGACATTGTGACGTCAGACATGTGATTACGCAATCAGCATTGATGTTGCAAGTGGATTATCAACAGTTCTGTGCAAAAAATACGCATAAAGCATAAAGCTCGCCGTAACAGGCCGTTTCATTGGCTAATGTCTCACATCATTCAGAACACGTTAAAGGTAACAACTCTTCCAGACCCAAGTGTGGTAAAGACAAGTAAAATGAAATAAATTTCGAACTATAAAACCGAAACGAATCAGGATGTGTGTTTTAATCAGATTGTCAATGTCCACACTGTAATGTTATATAATAAGCGTATTGAAGTCTTTTTAATAAATAAATTTAAGCAATGGATGTAAAAGTCTAATGCTGTAGAGAAAACAATAATTCCATGTACTGTGCCCCGTTCTCAAATGTCACTCCTTTCAGTCAGTCGTTTAATGTCTGTTATTGAGCTAAGTGTCAGGGGCCAGTTTCACGTGGGATTTCTCTGTCCTCTTACTGTTGAAGACTTCCACGCATAAGAAATAAAATTAAACCATAATAGTTACGAAATGGCATATGGTTGTGCCCAGTGGACGTGCTTGCTCTATCATAAAGCCTGCCATTGAGTCAATCGACGTGGTTTCGAATCCCCGGTTGTACGTGACAAGGAGTAGGGGCGCCTTCTCAACCTCGTCACCTCAACGGTCACCTCTGGCTTTCGTTTGGAGCCCTGGTGTGAGCGTATGTGGCATGGAGATAGGGGCGCCTTCTCAACCTCGTGGGTTTCCTCCGGGCACTCCGGTTTCCTCCCACTGCTAAAGACCCCTACGCGCAAGCAAATAATTGAAATAAAATTAAACCATATATTAGGTCCGAAATGACCTAGTTTCTGTCGAGTAGACGTTAAACACCGTTACTCTCTCTCTCTCTCTTAACCATAGATAACAACCAGATACAAGAACACATCACTGTGGAGATTTTATTTCATAAATGAGTCTACACACCAGACATTAATCAATCATTCGTAGATCAGTAATCTGTTTAATTATTTGCGCAAGAGCAACAACAAATCCCCACCGTAACCGATCCCCAATGTCCTCCGTTGGTCATGTAGGAGTAATGTAAGAAACACTTTTGTTGGCTACGTCTGTGCACAGGCTGGATGAGAATTGGGGTACAAATTGGACTGCTCGGCCGCGTAAAAATAATCTCGGAGCTACAGATGAGTTTGGTTTAATCGTGGTTTGCATTAAAGCACAAATAAATGGAATGATTAACGAAATGAAATAAAAGGGGGTTAACGTCCTACTCTAAATGACCTAATGAAGAAGGGCAAACGCCATACAGTTTGCTACGCGGGAAATGTTGCCCCTAAGATCTTCAACGCACAACGGAACTTTTACGTGCGCGCCAATATGTACACGGTACCTCGGTTTCTCGTTCCACCCGATCATCATTGCGTTGTAATTTTCAAGGGCCCTGTGTCCAGCACCACCGACAAGTTGGAACCAAGTCGTAAAAGAACCCATTGGAGTTTCTCGGTCAATGCAGGGATCGGGCACGCGACATCCAGATCCTGTTGTCTGTTGTTCTTAGCGTTTAACGTCCGCTTTCACCGAATGTGATATCGCAGACAAGTCTTATTTTTCATTTTTATTATCTTAATAACGCACGCACAGGGGTCTTTGCTGTGGGAGGAAACCGGAGTGCCCGGGGGAAACCAACGAGGTTGAGAAGGAGCCCGTATATCCATGCGCTCACACCGGGGATCGAAACCACAGCCGCAAGCCAGAGGTGATCGGCCAGCTAGAGTTCGAGGCGCGGCACTCTAGACCACTACCCCCGTCGATCCTTCGTTTGTATTGAAGGATTAACGAATTTTATGGGCCTAGTCGTCAGCAGCAACCGAGATAATAAAGTCAGGGAGTTTATTGACGAGAGAGAGAGAGAGAGAGAGAGAGAAGAGAGAGAGAAAGAGAGAGAGAGAGAGAAATGGGGTTTGAGGTCCACTCAACACAACTAGGTCATTTCGGGACTAACATATGGTTTAATTTTATTTCAATAATTCGCTTGCGCGTAGGGGTCTTTAGCAGTGGGAGGAAACCGGGGTGCCCGGAGGAAACCCACGAGGTTGAGAAGGCGCCCCTATCTCCATGCCACATACGCTCACACCAGGGCTCGAAACCACAGCCGCAAGCCAGAGGTGACTGGCCAGCTAGAGGTCGAAGCGCGGCACTCTAGACCACTACCCCCCCACCCCCGTCGATCCTTCGTTTGTATTGAAGGATTAACGAATTTTATGGGCAACACCCTAGTCGTCAGCAGCAACCGAGATAATAAAGTCAGGGAGTTTATTGACGAGAGAGAGAGAGAAATGGGGTTTAAAGTCCACTCAACACAACTAGGTCATTTCGGGACTAACATACGGTTTAATTTTATTTCAATAATTCGCTTGCGCGTAGGGGTCTTTAGCAGTGGGAGGAAACCGGGGTGCCCGGAGGAAACCCACGAGGTTGAGAAGGCGCCCCTATCTCCATGCCACATACGCTCACACCAGGGCTCGAAACCACAGCCGCAAGCCAGAGGTGACTGGCCAGCTAGAGGTCGAAGCGCGGCGCTCTAGACCACTAGGTCATCCCATCCCCCATTTATTGACGAACAATGTATGGTGAGGTGGCACAGTTAATTTACACGGCAAGACCCTAGATTTACAGATGACGATGAGGTGGCACAGTTAACTTACACAAAAAGGAGACTTTATTTACGAATGACACTTGGCGTCAAATTTCCGGATTTTAATTTTGTTTTAATAGAATGATATGTCTATCAAATGTCCTTAATATAATATGAGCTTACGGTTTCTTTCGACTTTAAGGTAGTTATGCTGTCATGATTCATCTGAAAATAACGTAATTATCCTGTAAGAACATGTATCCCAATGTATCACGTATGACACATGCAAATATGCTGTCAGCTATTATCATTTCATTTTAAAATTTTGTACAAACATATTTATCCTGTGTTGAATAACTAGGTTTACAAATTTTCCGCCAATTATCCCATACTTACGTAAACGAATTATGTCACCGCCCGGTCCGTTCGCAGTTGTGTGGACACTCAACACAACATGTCATAATTGTTAGCCGATATTGACCAGACACAAAATATATGTTTCACCCAACGATTTTTGTTCCTTTCGATATTGATACGTAATAGACCTTAAATTCGTAGAATGGTGCCCTTGGTTATATTGGAAGTAGCGTTAGTTGGTTGTTGATGAAAATCATCTAGATTTAAAAAAAAAACAAAACAAAATTTACAATCTCTCTTTCTCTACACTAACTGAAATAGCCTGTCCAACCTTGTAGGTTTTCTCTCGGTACTTCGCCCCCCCCCCCACTGCTAAACACCCCTACGCGCAAGCAAATTATTGAAATAAAGTTAAAACCATATGTTAGTCCCGAAATTACCTAGTTTGTGTCGAGTGGACGTTAAACCCCATTCCCTCTCTCTAACTGAAATAAGATGAGTATTGTGTAATAAACCGACAAACAGAAACTGTGTACTATCACGACAGTCTCTTAACCAACCCGTCTTCATTAGCTTAGGCGCAGAACAGTAGGACGTTAAACCCCATTTCATTTCATTCGTCTTGGAGTTATTGTTTTCCAAAATGTATGACGGCATCTAGAACTAAAATGAAATGGGTGTTTTTAACGTCCGATTGTTCTACCCTGACTGGGCTAATGACGATAGATGAGCAGACAGTGGGACAAATCCCTGTAGTACCATGGGTCTTTTGTCAGACTTAGAAAGCGGGCTAATCCAAACCGGTCGCCACGTCCTACCCATGCATCTCAGTAGCCTTGTGATCGTCTACAATTTGTCTCTGGCTGACTTTCTTCTCCTTCACGTTGTGTATTTACTCCTTGTCTATCTCACATAGTTAAGACGTTCGTCTTACCAGAAATAACAATGCAACAGTTCGTTTTTACATTTTATATACCATAGCCTGATACATAGATACGTGCATAGTATAGATTTCAATACTGAAATCATTCTAGCTAGCCAGAATCTCTGTCTGCTGTGTGACGAATTCTCACAAGTATGATAGTTTTGTAACTCTGAGTTTTAGACCTTTAATTAACTAATCGGTCAAATATGATGTAAATTAGCAGAGAGGTTGGCGAATTAAGCCAAATGATGCAATTGTAATTTTTCAATCACATGTTTTTCGAAACAATCTATCCTTGTACTTAGACCCGCTTTCCTGCTACTCTCACACTAGTTCATAAACAATTTAATTTGCGTTTTAAAAACAAATTATGTAATAACTAATATATTGACAACGAAGAATAATTTTTAAAGATAAAAATATTTCTATAAGCCATCTTTATTCCTCTATTCGACAATTCTTCTACACCCCCTTACTTGTTTTCTTAGACGGAAAATGACAATCAGTCAACAACTCTACAAAACCATGCAAGCGAGGAACGGGACCAACTATACAGTTTTAATGTCACATCATTTAAGGGACTATCCCATTATGAAAAGAGCCACAAAAATAAAAGTCTGAGTTCGTATGGCATATAAGTGGCAAAAATATCGAGGAAAGGGTTATTTACATGGTCTTAAAAATTCAGCTCAAAATATTGAGTCGTTTTGACGGGAACGTAAAAACCGCTTATTCGGACACGTAACCCGTTTATGATTTCGGATCAGTTATTTCGTTGGGTTACCTGATAATCGATTCCCATTCTTTTAGAGGTCTGTACAATGAATGGTCCATTTGCTGTACTTGATAATAAAAGTCTGGTTTTATCCAGACACCAGATAATACAGTTTAGGACACAGTCTCCATTTCCAGATGAAGACTAACAGGTTTAAGTTGTTGAGTTAGTTGCTCGGCCCTAAGGTAGAGAACTTTAAATTATTCAAGTACTTTTATTCTCCAAAATATTATGGGATTGGCCCTTTAAATTATGTTTATCGACATAATATATCAACAATAGTGCACGTTATCCACAAATTATCCCAACATAACACATATCATGACACTTTACATATCGTAAATTATTTATAAGGTAGCAAATTGCTAGATGTCCACTAATCATTTTTATCTTCAAACACTGACACATTTATATCGATATTGAAACAAATGTACATGTATTATTAATAATCCACTAACACAATGACGTGTTCAATATTGACATTCACGTGGTCATTATATATACCACGCTTGTTAATGGCAAATGCACATGCGAGACAAATGCCAAGTGGTATTATGAGTAATGATGACCAGCTATTATATAAACGTTGCTGTTTTAACAACGGGTGCAATCTCGAAACCAGAAAAATTTTTGAAGAAATTTCTCTGGTGAATCGGGGTAGGCATTTTCCCGGAAAATGATATGTAATTCCTACGCGCGAAAGTTCTCGTTTATTTGCGTCGCACGCCCCTGATTTTACGTGCCTGGATGACCGAATCACTTAAAAATATACCCACGCGTAGAAAAATAGATCTTTACAAAAACTTGAATTTGTTCGTTTAGGATCCAACTTTTTATGTCTGCGAGTTGACTTTGACTCAAGGATCATTTTACAAAAACGAAACGACGATCCGACCTCTAGTTTTCGAGAAATCGACCCAAAAAGATTGACCAATCAGAGGTCAGAATGGGCGGGGCTTAGGTTTGAAAAAAATTAGAAAAAATTGACGGTCTAATGTGCCAGAGGCCTTCGGCTCCGCGGCTGCCGCTGGGAACGAGATTGCAACGGGTGGTTAGTAGGTGCGCGTTGTATCATAGGGCCTATCATTGGGTGGTTTCGAATCCCCAGTTGTACGTGACAAGAAGTAAGGTCGCCTGTCCAACCTCGTGGTTTTTCTCCGGGTTTCCTCCCACTGTTAAAGATTCCTACGCGCAAGCCAATTATAGAAAAAAAAACCCAATATGTTATTCACAAAATAACCTAGTTTGTGTTGAGTGGACTTTAACTCCATTCTCTCAGATGTTTTCGCCATATCATACTCGGATAATAATTGGTGGACTGGTAAATTTGGAATGCAGCTTCAGGTCACCATGGACGTTAAACATCTTCCGCTCTCTCTTTTCCCCCTTCATCTCTCTTTAACGAAAAGAGGATACTTGTCGAAACGTCGTGATTTTAGAATGAAACCAGTGATTGTATCCCATAAAAATTGTGTTCTGTGATGTTTTAAAATAACTGTTATTCGGCAAATATACAAAACGATATGGACATCCTAAAGTAAACATACTCGTCATCAGCTATCGATAATTTTCAAATCGGTAATGTGAGTTATCACCCTGTTAATGATTTCAATGTTTTAGCCTAATTAAGTCAGTTGATACCGAACATATATCTTTTGAATAATGAAGTTTTAATTATTTATATGGTTTAACTAGTAAGACGTGTTCGCGAAACGTATTAGATTTAAACCCATCGGACATTATTTCGTGTTTACCCAGCACTAGCAGTGTCATCAATCCTCGTCCCCGGTTGCTTAAACCTAAACTCGGATTACAAAACTACAGAAATAATTAAATTTAAAAAGAAGTTAACGCCATCAACAACCACTAGTGTTTTGAATTTGCAAGACAGGCATGTGTATGGGGTAAAGTAACAAAAAAAGGCCACGCCCCCATCCTTGTCTTCAATACCACCCCTTGCGGAAGTAGACGTTAAACTCGAGAAACGACGACGAGGCTCAAATCCAGTATTGAATGATTTGTCAACCGCACTGTCTACTTCCGGCTAACAATATTTCAACTACCAATTACCTCCCGGTTGATTGATGTGCTTCCACTGTCTGTTTACTTAAAATATTATTGCTGCACAATTATTATGTCGGATCAGGTATTGTCTATTTTACTAATTAGACGAAATAAGTCACCCACGATAAACATGAGAGAAATTGCTGTACAATCGCCATGTTTTTTCTACAAATTCAAACATTAACTTTTTTATTTCTGTGTGGTAATCGGAGTTCAGCTTTAATTAACATTTGTACTTGAATTAATCAACAAAGTTTGAAAGTTTATACGAAGCGAAATAATATTTTTGTTTGGAAACTTAAAGATTCTCTTCAACACTCGGGCTAATGACGATGGACGGATAGACATCATGCAGTGTGCAACAAAGGAAACATTGCCTTCACATGCGCCTACCCGCCCATTCTTCGTCGAATTCTAAATTTCAAGGGATTTTGTTATATGCAGGTAAAACGACCACACACAAACCCGTGCCATAGCCTCCTGTCTTCACAACTGTCAACGGAACAATTCCTAGGTAATGAAATGAAGCTACTGTTCTGACAAAACTGGGGAAATGAAGCCGGGCATACAGTGTGAGGGCATTGCTTCTCATGGTTTCGATTCCTCGCTTGTACGTTGTAAGGAGTAGGTTAGGCTGCCCAATCCTGTTGGGTTTCTGTGGTTCCTTCGGTTTCCGCTCACTACTAAAGACCTCTAAGAGAAAGTGAATTATTGAAATAAAATTGAACCATGTTAGTCCCGGGATCGCCTGGTTTGTGTCGAGTTGACGTTAAAACCAGTATCATTTTCTTGCAATGGTTGTAAGTAGATATAAAAACTCGGCCAACTAAATGATAACAGATAGATTTTGTTATGGTAACACAATTTACCATGTTGCGGTCACTGATGCTTGCTCCGTTTATATATTCTATAATTAAATTACAAACAGCTCCTGAAACTACAACATCCATTTTCATAAATCGAGTAAACTTTCAGATTGATCAAAAGATCAGACTATAAGATTAAACTATATTTTATCTATGTTTTATAAATATGTCTATAACAACTTCCTGGCTTATAAACGTGGTTGATATTTCCCAAATAATCAATAAAACACGTACGCCTTTAATAAAACAAAATCAAATCAGTTTGAGTAAAACCCGCGTATCATGGATATTTATCCGGCTGATGTGTCTTTGATGTTATCAGGTTACAATTGAATTACGACAGAACAGGATTGTCCATACGTCATCTGTGTTTTATGCAAAAAGACATCGATGATGTAATTAATAAAATAAAAAAAATAAATAAATTGAAGTCCTTGGGAAAAAAGAAAGTCTTTGAACGGAACATTTCGTTTCACAGCATGTCGACTTCAAATCAGTTTAATTAAACACACTGTCATCACCGTGCTTTCATACTGTAAATATGTTATCATAATCATCTCATTATCAACAAGGATGTTTTACAATTGAAACTGTTTGATACAAGTACTTCTGATTCGCCATTTTAAAGCAACACATTTACTAACCATATAGTTAGATGATATCCATTTAAAGACACATCATGGGAGTTAAGATAAAGAGCTGGTAGTGTTCTCAATATAATAATCAAAAACTAGATAATGTAAAGGCAATTTGCTTAAAATTAGATAAAGAGTTGGCAGTTCTAAAAACTAGATAATGTAAAGGCAATTTGCTATCATTTGCCATTTTAAATGCGTCATGCTTACTAGTCAGTTAGATGGCATCCATTAAGTAGGTGCCTCTCTGTCATGATTTCTAGTTGGTCAGATGCTGTGCACCTTAAGACAGTGAATAGTCAATTATATACATCACTTATTGACAATTTCTTTGGTGACAATTTTGATTTTGTTCGTTATCACAAGAGGACATGGTTGTAATTAGCAAACAAATGGGTTTATGGATATCTGAAAAGAGGTTTGAGTATGAAAGTATTGAGAAGATTTGCATTTTGAATAAGAATTCAGTTAGATACACAATAATCTACAATACCTGTATCATTGCAGGTAAATTCCCCAGTTCCTTTATCTTGGCCCAAACGGCCATTTAATATCACAAAATTGTTATGTTTACAGAAATTAAGTAGGAGTAGACAGTAAGTGTTTATAGTTGTGTCCCTTGATGCCACATAACGGTTTCTTCAACGGTTTGTAGTCCAGCGTGATGTCTTTAATTATGTTTACGGGGTCGCATACTATAAGATGGTTAACATTTTCAGTTTCATTATTTATAACGTCATCATTTGTTACAGTTCTACCGTTAACATCTCCGACTATGCACACATGTGTAAAAGTATTAGATACTAGGTCATTGGCTAGAATACCCGATCTTTTACATTATCCTAAACAGAGTCTACGGGAGGTAAGTAGCCCTAAAACAAGATGTCGACGCCGATAAAATTAATTTAAGCATTGCAGTTCAATATCCAACACTCTTAATTTTGTTTTATTGTAAAATCTTTCATCATGGACCACATTTACTTGTTTTTGTTTTTTTTTTTTTAAAAATTGGTCCTAATTCGTCGTCATGATTCATGTTTGTTTATAATAATACAAAAATTATGGGATATATTGCGCCGCAACTCTTACTTGACTTGGTCAAAGAAACTACTTGGTCAAAGAAACTGGATAATCAACCACATAAAAAAAAAACTCCCTGTTACGCATGGACACAAGACCATTTCGACAAATATTGTCCCAGATCCTCCGAACGTTGACGACAATGGGAATCTGGGTGAACGAGAAAACTGAACTTATTGTTATTGCGTGATCTAATGAAGTGAAAACGAAAAGCCGCGAGTCAATTAAATGTAATTGACGATAACTGAGGTCAGATTCCGGTCACGTACTACTAACTTCGACGTCTTTAACACGATACATTGTTAAACCAGTCGTGGAAACAAAACAATTACCTTCAGCTAGCTGGCATCAAATATGATACTTAAAGGTAACACTGCATTATGTGAAAGGCCTGTGAACTTATCGATCACCCAAAAGGTGAAAAGGGGGTTTTAATGGCCGATTGGGTTTCGATTCCCCCGGTTGTGCGTGACAAGGATTAAGGTTGCCTGTCCAGCCTCGTGAGTTTTCTCCCCGTCCTCCCACTGCTAAACCATCCTACGCGCAAGTCAATTATTGAAATAAAATTGAACCATGTGTTAGTCCCGAAATGACCTAGTTTGGGTCGAGTGGACGTTAAATCCCATTTCTCTCACCACGACGAAATGCACAAACTCTAGAAAGTGGTTGATACTAGTGGTTAAGAAACTGATGTTTGAGTGGCCGCAAAACCACTACTAAATACACAAACTCAACAAGTGATGTACATTGTATATAATTGACTATTCACTGTCTAAGGTGCGCAGCATCTGACTAACTAGAAACCATGACGGAGAAGCACCTACTTAATGGATGCCATCTAACTGACTAGTAAGCATGACACATTTAAAATGACAAATGATAGCAAATTGCCTTTACATGCCAGGACCCGATTCCTGGAAAATTCTTAAGAACGTTCTTGGGCTTAGATTTCAAGTTAGACTTTGCATTTAAGTAAACTTATCGCATTTTGTGTTCCTAGAAAATTCTTAAGAACTTCGTTGTGCTTAGATTTTAAGTAGACTTCAGTGTAAGCACAAGTGCGTCATTATGTGTTCCTACAAACAACTTAAGCGCATCTTTGCTTTTATCTATCCACAAGTGTCAAGCAAGGTATAGGGCATACTTACCAACCTTAAGTCTGTTTCGGCTTAAAACAAGATGGCTGACAGTTAGTTATTCCACGGCATTTCCTACCTCTTTTGATACGTAGGAGACAATTTTAAGGCAGCGAAAATCCTTTAGAAATATGCTATGAAAAATTTCGCTTCTGCCCTGAAACCATTTTATTTATTTACCAATTACTAGTAAACAACATAAACACACAGGCTACTTTAAGATCAGGCGCTCCCGCAATTTTTCAAAGTGCTTGCGTTTTTTTTTTATTTTATTTTGATTATATTTTTTTTTAGCTTGTGCCACATTTCACATGTGTATACGGGCCATGTCAAATGCATCTAAATCGACCATTTGCCAGGAAGCAGACGACAAATTTATGATGTAATTCGCATACCAAATCTGTTTTTATGACGTTTGAGAGCATCATAGTCTCATTTTACAAATCATAATGTGCTTAGACTCGTACTTGACTTGTGCTTACGTAAGAACGGTCTTGAGAATTTCCTACAGACGGTATTTTTTAAAGATTCTTCCGTAAGAACAAGTGAAGCATAAATTTGTGCTTACTTTAAGAATTTTCTAGGAACCGGGCCCAGGTCTTTATCTAATCGCCCATGATGTGTCTTTAAATGGATATCATCCAACTAAATGGTTAGTAAACGTGTGTCTTTAAAATGGCGAATTAGAAGTATTTGTATCAAACAGTTTCAATTGTAAAACATCCTTGTTGATAATGGGATGATTATGATAGCAAATTTACAGTATGAAAGCACGGTGATGACTGTGTGTTTAATTAAATCGAATTGAAGTCGACATGATGTGAAACGAATGTTCCGATCAAAGACTTTCTTTTTTCCCAAGGACTTTTATCAATTACATCAACGATGTTTTTTTGCATAAAACACAGGTGACGTATGGACAATCCGGTTCTTTAGTTATTCAATTGTAACCTGATAACATCAAAGACACATCAGCCGGATAAATATCCATGATACGCGGGTTTTACTCAAACTGATTTGATTTTGTTTTATTAAAGCCGTACGTTTTTTATTTGATTATACAGGAAAACATCAGCCACGTTTATGAGCCAGGAAGTTGTAATAGACATATTTATAAAACCTAGATAAAATATAGTTCAATCTTATAGTCTGATCTTTTGATCAATCTGAAAGTTTACTCGATTTATGAAAATGGATGTAGTAGTTCCAGGAGCTGTTTGTAATTCAATTATAGATGATATAACCTGAACAAGCATCAGCCACCGCAACAATATGGTAAATTGTGTTACCATAACAAAATCTATCTGTTATCATTTAGTTGGCCGAGTTTTTATGTCTAGTTACAACCACTGCAAGAAAACGGTATTGGTTTAAATTCAACGGCAACTATACACAAACTAGTTGATAAACATGGTCAATTGTATTCCAATACAATGGAGGGGGTTGGGATGGCCTAGTGGTCTAGAGTGCCGCGCTTCGACCTCTAGCTGCCCAGTCACCTCTGGCTTACGGCTGTGGTTTCGATCCGTGGAATGGACATGGGGGCGCCTTCTCAACCTCGTGGGTTTCTTCCGGGCACTCTGGTTTCCTCCCACTGCTAAAGATCCCTACGCGCAAGCGAATTATTGAAATAAAATTTAACCATGTTAGACCTGAAATAACCTAGTTTGTGTCGAGTGGACGTTAACCCCCACTTCTCTCAATACAATGGGAGGAAACTGGACGACTCTGAGAAAATCCATGCGTTTAGACAGGCAACATATTCCTTGTCGCCTACAACCAGGGACTAAAAAACCCATCACTTGACTCCATGACAGACGTTGTATTGTCTGTCTATGTAACTCGATGGACTGAAACATTTTTGTTTTTGTCAGTTCTACCTGTACAGTGTTTATGAGAGAGAGGTTTGATAGGCGACCCTACTCCTTATGATACAGCGCGCACATGCAAACCAAACGCCCCCAGTGCCCATGTTCAAGCGCATCTATGGATGAATTTAACAAGTTGTTAATGAATTGTTAGAATAACGAAGTCGGTGGACTGTCTTATTATGGTTTTAAAAAAAAAATGGTGTGCGCTATACTTTTAGACAAAAAAATGGGTATATCTGGTACCACCAATGGCTAATTAGTTAAGATGCTGGAACGAAGGCGTTTAGAACGTTGACGATTCCTTGTTACAATGAAGAAATCGGTGAACCATCTAATGTGCGGTTATAAGAAATGACGTCACTTACTTCCATGGCATGGTGTCACGTCTATCCAGTCTTCTCGCTTTCCATTTTTAAAATAAATTAAGCTGCTCGAAGAACAAATAAAGTATCATAATTGTTATGTGTGAATATAATCAATCATGTAAGGTTTATTTGTTTTTACTTTGGTGAATTTTTTTTTTATCCTGTCCAACCTCACGAGGGAGAATCCATTGATTACATCACCAACGAAAACTGATGGCACCTAGTCTACCCACGGCTGCTCATATTTGGGACCTAGAAATTGACACAAATAGATCACTAATAATATAATATCAATGTACATGTATATAAACTGATATACATTTTACCGTTTATTGAAATACGCCAGTAGTCTCAATCAAATTACAATCTAAGGCGTCTGGCTATTCAAGTCTACATAGTATTTATTGCGTATGCTCTCCAGATAAGAATATGGGTCACCGTTTGACATGACTTGTGGAATATATCTAGTCCCGTTCATCGAGTCCATGGTAGAAACACGCATTATGGTACATGGTAAAATGTTTAGTTTGTCTTAAATATTGAATATCAGAAGCCCATCTTTTCCCAGTAAGATGACAACTTCAATGTTTAATTTAATTGACAAATAATTCGTGTTTCGAATGTCGAAGACTGGATGATATTGAGTTAGAGACTTAGCTACTTTAATTTGGCAAAATGAAAATAATTCACCCGACACTCTCCTAGTCACGCTAAGATTAATGAAATGTTTAATGGATACATTTCAGATAGAGCTTCATTCGCAGTCTGTGTCAAATCCACGGGGCCCAAAATGCGATTGAGGGAGGTAAAGGTGTTTAACGTCCACTAGATGATGATGGGGGAAGAACGGGAAGTTGCAGAGCCAACAACAACAGCAGAAGAAGACATAAGTTTATGTTATATCTAGCCATTGCAGAGATCAGTACCGTCTAAACAGCCGCTACAATAACAGGACACCGATCCGGTCAATCTGTTTCACAGAGAACTATCTCTGTCACAGCTAGATGGCTGTCTTCAACACGTGAAATGACATCACGCGGCGTCAATCATTGGCTCAATGGCACGTGCATTGTTTACATAAGGGACTGAGATGTGGAATCATAGTCCACTTGTGAGTAGAACAATGCACTAATTGACTTTTCATTTTCCTGAGCCTATTTCTAGAATTCATATCCGTCTTGAATAACGGCTTTCCCTTGCTTAACAGCTTCTGGGGGCCATCCTTTTACATATCCCATCTATTTCATCACAAGGCCCCTTGTCATGACCGACGTCGAAATAGTTCCATCTGGCATTATTTACTTCAAATAGCTCTTGATGTCGTGAAATGGTGGAAGACATGAAACGGTTTCTATATTGCGACGTAGGACTGCCTGTCTAGTACCGAATTGTGGTCATATCTGGGTAAGTATTGCCAGGACAGCTGTGGAATTGTGATGATTGATATCGGAGATGAAAGCAAAGTGTCCTACCTTTTGCATCTGACGTGACTGACGACGTCTTTTGACATTATTAGAAATTAATTTAGAATGTGTTATGCGGTTTCGTTGATTTGGCCCAACGTTCTATATTTCTTTAATATTTGTCCGTAGATTACAATGTTGGTTAATCTTCGACCTTTTCTGTGGCATTTTTGTTCTCTTGATTCTTTAATTTCAGCAAAAAGGGAGTTGCTTGCAATTAATTTTCGGACGACTGACCGTGGGGGAGATCTTGTGCTCATGCCACAACTCCTTAATTCCGACCGGGTGTTTGAATTTGGCATTGATTCTGTCGGATGTTGTTGAACAGGGGTTGGCGGTTTTGTTTTCGTTAACCTTTCGCATCTTTTACGCCACCTCTTTGTTGACCTTTCTTGCAGTTGTAGTTTTGTTTTTTTCAATTCATTGACTTCCTTTTTTTCAGGTCTTTCGATCGACGTTTTGGTGGAGATTTTACTGTGAGTGGAAAGTGGGCTATGAGTTGGTTACCAGAAGAACGTTTTTTCAAGACCAGGTAATAACGACACCGAGGATGAAGAAGGACTTGGAACATTTGTTATACTTGTTTATGAGGTTAAACTGAGTTACGTGATCATCCCCCTGTTTTTTTAAACGCATCTTCTTTGTCTTTCTTTTTCTTAGCTCTATGCCCCTGACAATAAATTTATTTTTCAGTTTACTTTCTTCCAGCTTTTTTGAACTCTTTATCTGCTGGAATTCTGTAAGGAACCTGTCGTGTTCTCTCTAATAAAAGCTAAGTCGGATTACTGTGTTTTCGTCGCTCCATGTAAACCTCCTGAATAGCCTTTGTTTCCCCCATGAACCTCAGAAGACGAAAATAAAAACACATTTAATAATTTCGTTTTTATTGATTATTTACTAAATGTAGAATTATGTAAATATTATGTTGTATTTGATATATTTATAGTAACGCTATGGCGTCGCCGTTGCACGTAATCTATCATAAATAAATATGGCCTGAAAGCGCTAGCCGTTTAATTAGTATTTTGGTGTCTTTCTTTAATTTAGTTTATATGTCAATATAATAAGAACTTTACTGATACAACAAAATTTCCAGTGACTTTCCCCACCAAACTGGCTTAAAGGTTGGTTACCGCCATAAAACAGATACGTTACTTAACACTGCTCTGGCGTAGCACTTCTTTTGATTAAATTATTTGGATTTTTTTTTCACCTTAAAAATCAAAAATTAAGTTGTTGATAGTAAGAATTCGTAAAATACATACAGAAAACGTAGTATTACTAACTCAGAAGTGTTCTGATTTCAATATCTGAATTTATATTGTCGGTAAATCTAAGATGGCGACTTCAAGGTCTGGAGGCCACGTGGTCGTCAGATTCTCGTTTGATATCACGTTATTTAAGTTGGCAGTGGCGTTAATTTTCAATTTTACTCATAATGGTAACGTATCTGTTTATCACATATCTGTTGTGCGTAACTATACCATCACTTGAGAAGTACATTTTATTGTCTGTCGCCTTCGTTTGCTGTCGTACAAATCATAGCTGCCACCTATGTAGTAATGAAAACCATGAATCATCTGTCGAAAACCGAACGCACGTTTTTACTTTTTGTCTGTGCGATGTATATAGCAGAGATCCTGATTAATTCACGTATTTCTTATTATAAATGATTAAACACGTGTCACAATCGGTTATTCTGTGAGCATTCTTATGTCACCAAACCATATATACGACACAATTTAAGCACTCGAAATATATGGTCACCTAGCTGTTGCAAAATTTGCGACACGGTTTTAAGGGATAACATTTAAATATGGGATAGGGGGTGGGGTGTAAAACGGATTTTATTCAAAACAATGACGCTATATGTCATGGAAAAATATAAAAAAATAACAACTTTTAATGCGATATAATAAGAATGACCAATTATTGAAGAATCGATTATGAAAATTTCCACATGTAAGGACGGTAATACATGTTGGTGTGATAAAATATAGACTAATAACTTCATGTTAGAATTAAAAAACGTTATCCAAATAGATATTTGTACGGGCGACAATGTATAACGTAATTGGTTCAGTTTAGTGGAGAATGGACGTTTTACGTACACGCCCATGCGTACTCGGGACCTCTGTTATTGGTCCCATCCGAACGACTAGACCGCTGTCCTTAACAGATCCCCCATCCTGCATCACTGACAAGAGGAATCCACGCCTGGAAATCTGGGTGAACTTTCTCGGCCAAAGCAGGGAACGAACACCCGACCTCCAGACTGGCGAACCAGCGTCATACCCACCTCGATCCCGTAATTGTCGAAGGAATAGGTCAGTGAACACATTCTGATTGATGAGACGCTAGCTTTAAAATGAAAATGTGAGTATGCCCTATGCGAGAACGACGTAAACCAATACTAAAATTGTTTCTCGTCGCCAGCAGCGATCCGGACTTACAAAACCACTAAAGACGATACTATACTTCGTGGTGTATATAGCGCTTGTCCAGTGAAATATAACAGGGGATCAGACAAACCATTGTAATCGTATTAAACGAGTGTGTCGTATTCATAAGAGACTGTTTCACTAATAAATTCCAATGCCATAGAGACGGTATAGTTATTATGAGTTAACTATAACAGTACTAGTATTAATTTAAATGTCTGGGCGAGGTGTTAACAATCATACACTTAACATTATTACAGTTTTAGTGTCCAGTGGTAATAAGTCGAGGTCATCCGGTGACCATATGGGTCAAGGCTACCATTAAAATTAAAGGGGCCAAATTGCTCATATTTGGGACAAAGAAATTGTCACAACGCATATAATACTGTAATATGAGTGAATATAAACTGATTTAATTCAATGGTTTCGATTTTTACTGTAATTTCTAATCAGCTATGTTCGGCGAAATACATCAGAAGTCTCAATCGAATGAAAATCTCTAGCGTCTGGTTACTCAATTCTACACAGATAGTATCTATTCTTCTTGCTCTCTAGATAAGGATATGACGTCCCGGTTTGACATGACCTAATTGTGGAATATTCCTATCCTCGTTTTTCGAGTCCCTTATTACAAATGACACCGAAACACATCGATGTTGATTTAAATAGTGTTTTAAACGTCGACGATTTTGGATGACATTGAGTTAGAGACCTAGGTACATTAAACATCTACATACAAATAGTTCTTCTGTTATACAGCAAATCTGTCCATTTCTCTTCATTTTTTTAAAACTTTTTGCATTGCCTTTAGTTGTGCGAGGGGATCACGGTGGCTAAGTGGAAAAGGCGCTGGTTCGCTAGCCTGGAGATCGGGTGTTCGATCCCTGCATTGGCCGAGAAAGTTCATCTCGATTTTCGGCGTGATTTCCCCTTGTCAGTGATGCAGAAGGAGGGCCTGACAAGGACAGCTGCCTAGTCGTTCGGATGAGAGGAAAACCCGAGGTTCCGTGTACACATTGGAGTGCACGTAAAAGATCCCTTGGCAGTTGGAATTCGATATAAGAGTACGCCGTAGCGTCGCTGCCCGGGCAAAATTTCCCTCATCGCACACTGTATGGCGTATGCCCGTCTTCCATTAGCCCAGGATAGGTGCAAAAGAGTAGGACGTTAAACCCCATTCCATTCATTCAGTCATTGCCTTTAGTGGTCTAGAATGATAGAATAGGGCTTCGGTAATAATTTATGATTCAGAGGCAAAAAGATAACAGAGTAAATAGGTTGAATACGGCACTAAGAACTGCGGATAGTCACATATTATTATAGCACGGTATTTGTGAATCTCGAAATTCCTTTGGTCAAACGCTTACAAAACATGGAGCAGAGTCATGCCTATGTGCCACTCTCTACGGGATTTAATGGTGACCCTATCTCATCTACTTGTTGATTCGTTATGTGTTCATGAAATCCAGTTGAATGCGCCTCTTTTCTGCTTCAGCTAGGTGGAAAGATAGGAAACTATTCTGATCAATAATTTTGCTTGCGCGTTGGGGTCTTTAGCATTGTGTGTGGGTGTGTAGGGAGGGGGCGCACGAGGTCCAACAGGCGACACTAACTACCCTGCGATGGTGGACATTTCTACTGGGCCTTAGCAGGAGAGAGAGAGAAATGAGGTTTAACGTCCACTCGACACACACTAGGTCATTTCGGTACTAACATATGGTTTAATCTTTACTTCAATAAATCGCTTGCGCGTGGGGTCTTTAGCAGTGGGAGGAAACCGGAGTATCCGTAGAAAACCCACGAGGTTGGACTGGCGACCCTACTCCTTGCCATGTACAACCGAGGATTTGAAACCACGCCAGTTAACTCAATGGCAGGTCGTATGATACAGCGTGTGCACGCTAAACATTCGCCCCCCCCCCCCGTAGCATATCACAAATAGGTTGATTAGCAAATACTTTAGAACAAAAGGCCAGTATGAACAAACTATCGATTTTATCAAAATTCGATGATTTTATCTGTTTACGAAATAATTAAAATGGCCGGGCTAATTCGGAATTGTTTACGGACATGTTGTATTCAAGGTCGACAGTTTAGGTCCCAATAGAGTAATAATGTTCACAAACGGAATAAATGGCATAGATCACTAATCAAAATTACAACTCAACACTTATTTTCACCCAAATGGACGAGCTCTAGATCCATTACAATGAAACTAATGTTGGTCCGCTTTTATTTTTTTCTCCCAATCACCAAATTGATGGTAGGAGATTTTACGGTTTCATTTTATTCTTGATCAGTTTTTATGACGTTCATTCAGCGCCAATAACACTCTGCTCTGTCCTAAAGTTCTTATAAATGAAGATATTTGACACTTTTATAACAAGTGGATGCCGCGATGGCTCGGCGAGTAATACACTGGCCCCGAGTTCACAAATTTGCTGAACTTTCAGTCACTGTTTATGAGAAATATATTCAAATACAAAACTTTGCACATAGTTCCTTATTGGTGTATTTGATACATTAAAACGACAAAAGTTTCATAGGGCTATATTATTTAGTCCAAATAAGGTGAACAAGTTTCAGTAAATTCTCAACTTATGTCTGAGAATGCTTTGTGAACTCGGGGCCAGGTTCGCTAACCTGGAGGTCTCGAATTATCCCTCTGTTTTGCCTGAGAACAGTTCTCGACTTTCCTGGCCCATTTTCTCCTGGAAGTGGTGCAGTAAACAGGGTGTTAAACCCATGTCATTTAATTTAGTACAAGCTTCCAATAGTGCTTTTACTTCATTCACTCTGAACCCATAAACATTCATTATGCAAGAGCTAACGCTGCCTATTGCAGGTCTTTTTTAGGCGTGAAATATTATCTAAATTATTAATTAAGACATTAATTAACTTATCCAGACCACAATCAACGCTCAATGCCATCGCTAGCCTGTGATAGTGAGCAGTTTGAAATACACTTTGTGAAATATAATCAAATGAAAAAATGGATAATAGACACATTGTTGTAGTGACTTTAGTGATGAAACTATAAAGGCTAGCCTTAAATTCAAAAGAGTGAAGCAATTTGACTGAAATTCTAAAGATAAAATCCAAATTTTAGATTCTTCAATTTTGATTGTCTTAGCACAAAAAATCAGCTTAATATTATCCAATCAAATAACTAAAATTTGGACTTTAGTTTATCTAAAATTTCGTGAAACCTCCCCTGATCATTAGTATTCATTACCTCAACCTTGTACCATTACGCCATTAAAATTATCTGAATAAAAGGAATGAATTATTTCCCCCTTAATTTAAATTGGCTGTAAATTATTCTCGCCTTCTCACATATTTAGTGTTTCATTAAAGCGACAATTCAGCATTAAATATCTCCGTAAATACCGCCTGTAATCCCGTGATAAGTATTTTTTATTTCTTTCATTCGGTACCATTAATTCGTTTTAACAATCAAAATCAATGGCGTCAGCGTTTTCTACAGTAGTTGAGGGATAACTGTTGCTGATATTCATCTGTATTTATAGTCATCTGATTTTACAACTTTGTTTGTCTCGTGTTAAGATGCCTATTTATATCTTTGATTTCCTCAGTGGTATTGGGACTCTTTTTCTCAGATTTAAACCTGTTAAGTAGACTTGATTTACTTTTCTTCGCGTATGTATTTATTCGGTTAAGAAACCGTTTACATCGCGTGACGAACAGCCACCATTTTGTTCAAGGTCTCCTTAAAGGTTGTTATACCTATTTGATGACGCCAACTTAAAGTTTGAAGAAAGGTCACGAGATGTAAACACGATTAAAGCTAATCCCAACCCCAACCCTAACCCTAGCCATGATGCACATGCTTATTTATCTACTATCTCACCAATAGCCATGTGCCCTAACCTTATTTACATCTCAAAGATCTTGACGAAAATTGAGCTGGCCTGAACAAATATATTCCCCCCTTCAACGATTACTACTTTTACGAAAGTCCGTTAATTAACTTGTACAGGCGAACGACTAGGAAATTTAACCGAGAATTGCTACCGTATCATGTCACAAAATTAAGTAATGGGTGGAACTTACTGGAGGAACAATTTATCAGGTTAGGGGAATTAAAATTATACATATATAGCATTGCGGTTTTTATTTGTCGGCTGTTTACTCCACTCGAGTAGACGAGCTGTCAGGTACTCACTCTCATCATTGTCACGTGGGTGCCCAATTAGTGGTTTTCAGGGAATCCTGAATTATTTCGGTTATTAGGATTTGGTTTTTCGCCATCACAATAATACGTTTTGGCAATGTTTCTGTGACAATGTGAGCATTGGTTTTAAATAAACGATTGGACTGTATCGATGTGTAACCTTTAACCAAGAAAACTTGTATGCCACCTTGACATGTAACATAGCAGAAGTGTGTCACTTTCACATGTAGCATGGCTGAAGGATGCCACTTTCACGTATAACATGCCTAAGGCATGCCAACTTCACATCTAACATGGCTGAAGTATGCCACCTTCACGTGTGACATGGCTGAAGTATGCCACCATCACATGTAACATGCTGAAGTATGCCACCTTCATGTGTAACATGTCTGAAGTATGCCACCTTCACGTGTAACATGGCTGAATTATGTCACCTTCACGACATGGGTGAAGTATGTCACCTTCACGTGTAACATGGCTGAAGTATGCCAACATCACATGTAACATGCTGAAGTATGCCACCTTCATGTGTATCATGTCTGAAGTATGCCACCTTCGTGTGTAACATGGTTGCATTAAGTCACCTTCACGACATGGGCGAAGTTGTTAACTTTAAGCGCGATCAGCAAGAATTTTTAGTCAGACAGTCAATGAACACTTCCATTCAAACCAGACAGAATTCATCACGCCACCCTTGATCGCGAAGAGCATGTATTTTTTAAAATCTTATATTCACGGAATTAACGTAAAGTACCACAATCAACTAACATGCGAAATATTGCCGCCGGTTAGGTCTCATTGCACTGTATTCGTATACATGCACAAACACGGACATAAATATTGTAACGGGCCTTCGGGTATGCCTGGTTCCACCACCGTCTCTCCCCACGCCTGGTCTAGATCTACAATAAAGTTCAAAGGCAATAACGTTCAGGATATGAACTAGCTAAAAGGCTTTTACAATTTAAAATACGCCAACGTATTGTTAGTTAGGATTTGAGTCTGGATCCTACCTTATCGTGGGACCTCGGATTGTTTCAGAAGATAACTACCTAAAAATGTGTAATAATAGGTCGAATGATTTTGTCCTTGCTGTTAGCACTGTGCGTGGGAGAACACAGATTTATCGGCGACAACGCAATAGATTTAATGAAATATTGTTCCGTTCAAATTTCGCAAGATTTTCATTTTTTACCAATTAATTTTTTCCTGCAGTCGTAATGAGAAAATTTTTCTGAAATGAATAATCGCGACGCCCGACAAGTTGTCTAAATTCATAAAAGAAATGGTCTAAATCTCTAACTTTTATATACATATATAAATAAACCAGATGTTTTCTTCTGGGGTTTAACGTTTTTGCACCAACTGTGTATAGAGTATAATAGCATAATCCCACACCATATTCCCATTTTTGTGGGTTTTTTTCCGTCTCCATCCGTTGCATTCGACACGATTCCTTGGCAAACCTGAAGTGCTGCGCCACAGATAAGTTGCAACCTCGAACTGTCGCGCCCTACATCGGTACTACCATTCTTATAGTCCCATTCCATGCCACTTTGAATTTGAAAAAACAAGAAGTTGAAGCGCCGCTATTTTCAAGACGTTTTCAAATTTACATAACTTAGATATGCAAATAGTCTGTTAAACAGTGATGTTTCTATTCAATGGAGTACAGCATCCATATATTAATATTTGTATTCAAAGATACTAGACGAGAGCGTAGTTACCCGGCATGATGAAGCTGGGTGTCTAATATTTTTTACTTATAGTCAGAAATAAAAATAATACAATGTTTTCTTATAACTTCCATAGTAATGTAATCAAATACTGCTGCACCCAATGTAAGTAACAGTGGGACGCTAAGCCATATTTAATTTCCAATACAAATACACGGCGCCATTAATTTAATTGTAAAATGAGGTGTCATAGCAAAAGCGAGAGAGAAAGAAATGGGGTTTAACGTCCACTCGACACTTACTAGGTCATTTTGGGACTAACATATGGTTTAATTTCATTTCAATAATTCGCTTGCCCCCCCCACACACATACATCGCCAGGAAAGAACGAAACTCTCTCTCTGGTTGACAGCTTGCCAGTCACCGGACACCTAGCCCATGGTTAACTGTTCGATGCAAGAAACAGTTTTCTGTAGTCAACAGTGAGATAACCTCCCTACCATTTCTCTAACAAAAAAGACATCGTTCACATGCGTCAGCAGTTTTTACAGGAGGGTCGCTTGTCGACCATAACGCCTAAGCACAACCCAATTATCAAAATTACGGTAGTTCCCACGTCACATTTCGATACCACGCGAGGACGCTCTTATGCAATCAATTATTTTATTTCTGACTATAAGTAAAAAATATTAGACACCCAGCTTCATCATGCCGGGTAACTACGCTCTCGTCTAGTATCTTTGAATACAAATATTAATATATGGATGCTGTACTCCATTGAATAGAAACATCACTGTTTAACAGACTATTTGCATATCTAAGTTATGTAAATTTGAAAACGTCTTGAAAATAGCGGCGCTTCAACTTCTTGTTTTTTCAAATTCGAAGTGGCATGGAATGGGACTATAAGAATGGTAGTACCGATGTAGGGCGCGACAGTTCGAGGTTGCAACTTATCTGTGGCGCAGCACTTCAGGTTTGCCAAGGAATCGTGTCGAATGCAACGGATGGAGACGGAAAAAAACCCACAAAAATGGGAATATGGTGTGGGATTATGCTATTATACTCTATACACAGTTGGTGCAAAAACGTTAAACCCCAGAAGAAAACATCTGGTTTATTTATATATGTATATAAAAGTTAGAGATTTAGACCATTTCTTTTATGAATTTAGACAACTTGTCGGGCGTCGCGATTATTCATTTCAGAAAAATTTTCTCATTACGACTGCAGGAAAAAATTAATTGGTAAAAAATGAAAATCTTGCGAAATTTGAACGGAACAATATTTCATTAAATCTATTGCGTTGTCGCCGATAAATCTGTGTTCTCCCACGCACAGTGCTAACAGCAAGGACAAAATCATTCGACCTATTATTACACATTTTTAGGTAGTTATCTTCTGAAACAATCCGAGGTCCCACGATAAGGTAGGATCCAGACTCAAATCCTAACTAACAATACGTTGGCGTATTTTAAATTGTAAAAGCCTTTTAGCTAGTTCATATCCTGAACGTTATTGCCTTTGAACTTTATTGTAGATCTAGACCAGGCGTGGGGAGAGACGGTGGTGGAACCAGGCATACCCGAAGGCCCGTTACAATATTTATGTCCGTGTTTGTGCATGTATACGAATACAGTGCAATGAGACCTAACCGGCGGCAATATTTCGCATGTTAGTTGATTGTGGTACTTTACGTTAATTCCGTGAATATAAGATTTTAAAAAATACATGCTCTTCGCGATCAAGGGTGGCGTGATGAATTCTGTCTGGTTTGAATGGAAGTGTTCATTGACTGTCTGACTAAAAATTCTTGCTGATCGCGCTTAAAGTTAACAACTTCGCCCATGTCGTGAAGGTGACTTAATGCAACCATGTTACACACGAAGGTGGCATACTTCAGACATGATACACATGAAGGTGGCATACTTCAGCATGTTACATGTGATGTTGGCATACTTCAGCCATGTTACACGTGAAGGTGACATACTTCACCCATGTCGTGAAGGTGACATAATTCAGCCATGTTACACGTGAAGGTGGCATACTTCAGACATGTTACACATGAAGGTGGCATACTTCAGCATGTTACATGTGATGGTGGCATACTTCAGCCATGTCACACGTGAAGGTGGCATACTTCAGCCATGTTAGATGTGAAGTTGGCATGCCTTAGGCATGTTATACGTGAAAGTGGCATCCTTCAGCCATGCTACATGTGAAAGTGACACACTTCTGCTATGTTACATGTCAAGGTGGCATACAAGTTTTCTTGGTTAAAGGTTACACATCGATACAGTCCAATCGTTTATTTAAAACCAATGCTCACATTGTCACAGAAACATTGCCAAAACGTATTATTGTGATGGCGAAAAACCAAATCCTAATAACCGAAATAATTCAGGATTCCCTGAAAACCACTAATTGGGCACCCACGTGACAATGATGAGAGTGAGTACCTGACAGCTCGTCTACTCGAGTGGAGTAAACAGCCGACAAATAAAAACCGCAATGCTATATATGTATAATTTTAATTCCCCTAACCTGATAAATTGTTCCTCCAGTAAGTTCCACCCATTACTTAATTTTGTGACATGATACGGTAGCAATTCTCGGTTAAATTTCCTAGTCGTTCGCCTGTACAAGTTAATTAACGGACTTTCGTAAAAGTAGTAATCGTTGAAGGGGGGAATATATTTGTTCAGGCCAGCTCAATTTTCGTCAAGATCTTTGAGATGTAAATAAGGTTAGGGCACATGGCTATTGGTGAGATAGTAGATAAATAAGCATGTGCATCATGGCTAGGGTTAGGGTTGGGGTTGGGATTAGCTTTAATCGTGTTTACATCTCGTGACCTTTCTTCAAACTTTAAGTTGGCGTCATCAAATAGGTATAACAACCTTTAAGGAGACCTTGAACAAAATGGTGGCTGTTCGTCACGCGATGTAAACGGTTTCTTAACCGAATAAATACATACGCGAAGAAAAGTAAATCAAGTCTACTTAACAGGTTTAAATCTGAGAAAAAGAGTCCCAATACCACTGAGGAAATCAAAGATATAAATAGGCATCTTAACACGAGACAAACAAAGTTGTAAAATCAGATGACTATAAATACAGATGAATATCAGCAACAGTTATCCCTCAACTACTGTAGAAAACGCTGACGCCATTGATTTTGATTGTTAAAACGAATTAATGGTACCGAATGAAAGAAATAAAAAATACTTATCACGGGATTACAGGCGGTATTTACGGAGATATTTAATGCTGAATTGTCGCTTTAATGAAACACTAAATATGTGAGAAGGCGAGAATAATTTACAGCCAATTTAAATTAAGGGGGAAATAATTCATTCCTTTTATTCAGATAATTTTAATGGCGTAATGGTAATGAATACTAATGATCAGGGGAGGTTTCACGAAATTTTAGATAAACTAAAGTCCAAATTTTAGTAATTTGATTGGATAATATTAAGCTGATTTTTTGTGCTAAGACAATCAAAATTGAAGTATCTAAAATTTGGATTTTATCTTTAGAATTTCAGTCAAATTGCTTCACTCTTTTGAATTTAAGGCTAGCCTTTATAGTTTCATCACTAAAGTCACTACAACAATGTGTCTATTATCCATTTTTTCATTTGATTATATTTCACAAAGTGTATTTCAAACTGCTCACTATCACAGGCTAGCGATGGCATTGAGCGTTGATTGTGGTCTGGATAAGTTAATTAATGTCTTAATTAATAATTTAGATAATATTTCACGCCTAAAAAAGACCTGCAATAGGCAGCGTTAGCTCTTGCATAATGAATGTTTATGGGTTCAGAGTGAATGAAGTAAAAGCACTATTGGAAGCTTGTACTAAATTAAATGACATGGGTTTAACACCCTGTTTACTGCACCACTTCCAGGAGAAAATGGGCCAGGAAAGTCGAGAACTGTTCTCAGGCAAAACAGAGGGATAATTCGAGACCTCCAGGTTAGCGAACCTGGCCCCGAGTTCACAAAGCATTCTCAGACATAAGTTGAGAATTTACTGAAACTTGTTCACCTTATTTGGACTAAATAATATAGCCCTATGAAACTTTTGTCGTTTTAATGTATCAAATACACCAATAAGGAACTATGTGCAAAGTTTTGTATTTGAATATATTTCTCATAAACAGTGACTGAAAGTTCAGCAAATTTGTGAACTCGGGGCCAGTGTATTACTCGCCGAGCCATCGCGGCATCCACTTGTTATAAAAGTGTCAAATATCTTCATTTATAAGAACTTTAGGACAGAGCAGAGTGTTATTGGCGCTGAATGAACGTCATAAAAACTGATCAAGAATAAAATGAAACCGTAAAATCTCCTACCATCAATTTGGTGATTGGGAGAAAAAAATAAAAGCGGACCAACATTAGTTTCATTGTAATGGATCTAGAGCTCGTCCATTTGGGTGAAAATAAGTGTTGAGTTGTAATTTTGATTAGTGATCTATGCCATTTATTCCGTTTGTGAACATTATTACTCTATTGGGACCTAAACTGTCGACCTTGAATACAACATGTCCGTAAACAATTCCGAATTAGCCCGGCCATTTTAATTATTTCGTAAACAGATAAAATCATCGAATTTTGATAAAATCGATAGTTTGTTCATACTGGCCTTTTGTTCTAAAGTATTTGCTAATCAACCTATTTGTGATATGCTACGGGGGGGGGGGGGGGGCGAATGTTTAGCGTGCACACGCTGTATCATACGACCTGCCATTGAGTTAACTGGCGTGGTTTCAAATCCTCGGTTGTACATGGCAAGGAGTAGGGTCGCCAGTCCAACCTCGTGGGTTTTCTACGGATACTCCGGTTTCCTCCCACTGCTAAAGACCCCACGCGCAAGCGATTTATTGAAGTAAAGATTAAACCATATGTTAGTACCGAAATGACCTAGTGTGTGTCGAGTGGACGTTAAACCTCATTTCTCTCTCTCTCCTGCTAAGGCCCAGTAGAAATGTCCACCATCGCAGGGTAGTTAGTGTCGCCTGTTGGACCCCGTGCGCCCCCTCCCTACACACCCACACACAATGCTAAAGACCCCAACGCGCAAGCAAAATTATTGATCAGAATAGTTTCCTATCTTTCCACCTAGCTGAAGCAGAAAAGAGGCGCATTCAACTGGATTTCATGAACACATAACGAATCAACAAGTAGATGAGATAGGGTCACCATTAAATCCCGTAGAGAGTGGCACATAGGCATGACTCTGCTCCATGTTTTGTAAGCGTTTGACCAAAGGAATTTCGAGATTCACAAATACCGTGCTATAATAATATGTGACTATCCGCAGTTCTTAGTGCCGTATTCAACCTATTTACTCTGTTATCTTTTTGCCTCTGAATCATAAATTATTACCGAAGCCCTATTCTATCATTCTAGACCACTAAAGGCAATGACTGAATGAATGGAATGGGGTTTAACGTCCTACTCTTTTGCACCTATCCTGGGCTAATGGAAGACGGGCATACGCCATACAGTGTGCGATGAGGGAAATTTTGCCCGGGCAGCGACGCTACGGCGTACTCTTATATCGAATTCCAACTGCCAAGGGATCTTTTACGTGCACTCCAATGTGTACACGGAACCTCGGGTTTTCCTCTCATCCGAACGACTAGGCAGCTGTCCTTGTCAGGCCCTCCTTCTGCATCACTGACAAGGGGAAATCACGCCGAAAATCGAGATGAACTTTCTCGGCCAATGCAGGGATCGAACACCCGATCTCCAGGCTAGCGAACCAGCGCCTTTTCCACTTAGCCACCGTGATCCCCTCGCACAACTAAAGGCAATGCAAAAAGTTTTAAAAAAATGAAGAGAAATGGACAGATTTGCTGTATAACAGAAGAACTATTTGTATGTAGATGTTTAATGTACCTAGGTCTCTAACTCAATGTCATCCAAAATCGTCGACGTTTAAAACACTATTTAAATCAACATCGATGTGTTTCGGTGTCATTTGTAATAAGGGACTCGAAAAACGAGGATAGGAATATTCCACAATTAGGTCATGTCAAACCGGGACGTCATATCCTTATCTAGAGAGCAAGAAGAATAGATACTATCTGTGTAGAATTGAGTAACCAGACGCTAGAGATTTTCATTCGATTGAGACTTCTGATGTATTTCGCCGAACATAGCTGATTAGAAATTACAGTAAAAATCGAAACCATTGAATTAAATCAGTTTATATTCACTCATATTACAGTATTATATGCGTTGTGACAATTTCTTTGTCCCAAATATGAGCAATTTGGCCCCTTTAATTTTAATGGTAGCCTTGACCCATATGGTCACCGGATGACCTCGACTTATTACCACTGGACACTAAAACTGTAATAATGTTAAGTGTATGATTGTTAACACCTCGCCCAGACATTTAAATTAATACTAGTACTGTTATAGTTAACTCATAATAACTATACCGTCTCTATGGCATTGGAATTTATTAGTGAAACAGTCTCTTATGAATACGACACACTCGTTTAATACGATTACAATGGTTTGTCTGATCCCCTGTTATATTTCACTGGACAAGCGCTATATACACCACGAAGTATAGTATCGTCTTTAGTGGTTTTGTAAGTCCGGATCGCTGCTGGCGACGAGAAACAATTTTAGTATTGGTTTACGTCGTTCTCGCATAGGGCATACTCACATTTTCATTTTAAAGCTAGCGTCTCATCAATCAGAATGTGTTCACTGACCTATTCCTTCGACAATTACGGGATGGAGGTGGGTATGACGCTGGTTCGCCAGTCTGGAGGTCGGGTGTTCGTTCCCTGCTTTGGCCGAGAAAGTTCACCCAGATTTCCAGGCGTGGATTCCTCTTGTCAGTGATGCAGGATGGGGGATCTGTTAAGGACAGCGGTCTAGTCGTTCGGATGGGACCAATAACAGAGGTCCCGAGTACGCATGGGCGTGTACGTAAAACGTCCATTCTCCACTAAACTGAACCAATTACGTTATACATTGTCGCCCGTACAAATATCTATTTGGATAACGTTTTTTAATTCTAACATGAAGTTATTAGTCTATATTTTATCACACCAACATGTATTACCGTCCTTACATGTGGAAATTTTCATAATCGATTCTTCAATAATTGGTCATTCTTATTATATCGCATTAAAAGTTGTTATTTTTTTATATTTTTCCATGACATATAGCGTCATTGTTTTGAATAAAATCCGTTTTACACCCCACCCCCTATCCCATATTTAAATGTTATCCCTTAAAACCGTGTCGCAAATTTTGCAACAGCTAGGTGACCATATATTTCGAGTGCTTAAATTGTGTCGTATATATGGTTTGGTGACATAAGAATGCTCACAGAATAACCGATTGTGACACGTGTTTAATCATTTATAATAAGAAATACGTGAATTAATCAGGATCTCTGCTATATACATCGCACAGACAAAAAGTAAAAACGTGCGTTCGGTTTTCGACAGATGATTCATGGTTTTCATTACTACATAGGTGGCAGCTATGATTTGTACGACAGCAAACGAAGGCGACAGACAATAAAATGTACTTCTCAAGTGATGGTATAGTTACGCACAACAGATATGTGATAAACAGATACGTTACCATTATGAGTAAAATTGAAAATTAACGCCACTGCCAACTTAAATAACGTGATATCAAACGAGAATCTGACGACCACGTGGCCTCCAGACCTTGAAGTCGCCATCTTAGATTTACCGACAATATAAATTCAGATATTGAAATCAGAACACTTCTGAGTTAGTAATACTACGTTTTCTGTATGTATTTTACGAATTCTTACTATCAACAACTTAATTTTTGATTTTTAAGGTGAAAAAAAAATCCAAATAATTTAATCAAAAGAAGTGCTACGCCAGAGCAGTGTTAAGTAACGTATCTGTTTTATGGCGGTAACCAACCTTTAAGCCAGTTTGGTGGGGAAAGTCACTGGAAATTTTGTTGTATCAGTAAAGTTCTTATTATATTGACATATAAACTAAATTAAAGAAAGACACCAAAATACTAATTAAACGGCTAGCGCTTTCAGGCCATATTTATTTATGATAGATTACGTGCAACGGCGACGCCATAGCGTTACTATAAATATATCAAATACAACATAATATTTACATAATTCTACATTTAGTAAATAATCAATAAAAACGAAATTATTAAATGTGTTTTTATTTTCGTCTTCTGAGGTTCATGGGGGAAACAAAGGCTATTCAGGAGGTTTACATGGAGCGACGAAAACACAGTAATCCGACTTAGCTTTTATTAGAGAGAACACGACAGGTTCCTTACAGAATTCCAGCAGATAAAGAGTTCAAAAAAGCTGGAAGAAAGTAAACTGAAAAATAAATTTATTGTCAGGGGCATAGAGCTAAGAAAAAGAAAGACAAAGAAGATGCGTTTAAAAAAACAGGGGGATGATCACGTAACTCAGTTTAACCTCATAAACAAGTATAACAAATGTTCCAAGTCCTTCTTCATCCTCGGTGTCGTTATTACCTGGTCTTGAAAAAACGTTCTTCTGGTAACCAACTCATAGCCCACTTTCCACTCACAGTAAAATCTCCACCAAAACGTCGATCGAAAGACCTGAAAAAAAGGAAGTCAATGAATTGAAAAAAACAAAACTACAACTGCAAGAAAGGTCAACAAAGAGGTGGCGTAAAAGATGCGAAAGGTTAACGAAAACAAAACCGCCAACCCCTGTTCAACAACATCCGACAGAATCAATGCCAAATTCAAACACCCGGTCGGAATTAAGGAGTTGTGGCATGAGCACAAGATCTCCCCCACGGTCAGTCGTCCGAAAATTAATTGCAAGCAACTCCCTTTTTGCTGAAATTAAAGAATCAAGAGAACAAAAATGCC
Organism: Patella caerulea; assembly: GCA_036850965.1. Lineage (NCBI taxonomy): Eukaryota > Metazoa > Mollusca > Gastropoda > Patellidae > Patella > Patella caerulea. The sequence continues at coordinate 28,659,174 of JAZGQO010000015.1, read as the reverse complement.
ACAGAAAAGGTCGAAGATTAACCAACATTGTAATCTACGGACAAATATTAAAGAAATATAGAACGTTGGGCCAAATCAACGAAACCGCATAACACATTCTAAATTAATTTCTAATAATGTCAAAAGACGTCGTCAGTCACGTCAGATGCAAAAGGTAGGACACTTTGCTTTCATCTCCGATATCAATCATCACAATTCCACAGCTGTCCTGGCAATACTTACCCAGATATGACCACAATTCGGTACTAGACAGGCAGTCCTACGTCGCAATATAGAAACCGTTTCATGTCTTCCACCATTTCACGACATCAAGAGCTATTTGAAGTAAATAATGCCAGATGGAACTATTTCGACGTCGGTCATGACAAGGGGCCTTGTGATGAAATAGATGGGATATGTAAAAGGATGGCCCCCAGAAGCTGTTAAGCAAGGGAAAGCCGTTATTCAAGACGGATATGAATTCTAGAAATAGGCTCAGGAAAATGAAAAGTCAATTAGTGCATTGTTCTACTCACAAGTGGACTATGATTCCACATCTCAGTCCCTTATGTAAACAATGCACGTGCCATTGAGCCAATGATTGACGCCGCGTGATGTCATTTCACGTGTTGAAGACAGCCATCTAGCTGTGACAGAGATAGTTCTCTGTGAAACAGATTGACCGGATCGGTGTCCTGTTATTGTAGCGGCTGTTTAGACGGTACTGATCTCTGCAATGGCTAGATATAACATAAACTTATGTCTTCTTCTGCTGTTGTTGTTGGCTCTGCAACTTCCCGTTCTTCCCCCATCATCATCTAGTGGACGTTAAACACCTTTACCTCCCTCAATCGCATTTTGGGCCCCGTGGATTTGACACAGACTGCGAATGAAGCTCTATCTGAAATGTATCCATTAAACATTTCATTAATCTTAGCGTGACTAGGAGAGTGTCGGGTGAATTATTTTCATTTTGCCAAATTAAAGTAGCTAAGTCTCTAACTCAATATCATCCAGTCTTCGACATTCGAAACACGAATTATTTGTCAATTAAATTAAACATTGAAGTTGTCATCTTACTGGGAAAAGATGGGCTTCTGATATTCAATATTTAAGACAAACTAAACATTTTACCATGTACCATAATGCGTGTTTCTACCATGGACTCGATGAACGGGACTAGATATATTCCACAAGTCATGTCAAACGGTGACCCATATTCTTATCTGGAGAGCATACGCAATAAATACTATGTAGACTTGAATAGCCAGACGCCTTAGATTGTAATTTGATTGAGACTACTGGCGTATTTCAATAAACGGTAAAATGTATATCAGTTTATATACATGTACATTGATATTATATTATTAGTGATCTATTTGTGTCAATTTCTAGGTCCCAAATATGAGCAGCCGTGGGTAGACTAGGTGCCATCAGTTTTCGTTGGTGATGTAATCAATGGATTCTCCCTCGTGAGGTTGGACAGGATAAAAAAAAAATTCACCAAAGTAAAAACAAATAAACCTTACATGATTGATTATATTCACACATAACAATTATGATACTTTATTTGTTCTTCGAGCAGCTTAATTTATTTTAAAAATGGAAAGCGAGAAGACTGGATAGACGTGACACCATGCCATGGAAGTAAGTGACGTCATTTCTTATAACCGCACATTAGATGGTTCACCGATTTCTTCATTGTAACAAGGAATCGTCAACGTTCTAAACGCCTTCGTTCCAGCATCTTAACTAATTAGCCATTGGTGGTACCAGATATACCCATTTTTTTGTCTAAAAGTATAGCGCACACCATTTTTTTTTTAAAACCATAATAAGACAGTCCACCGACTTCGTTATTCTAACAATTCATTAACAACTTGTTAAATTCATCCATAGATGCGCTTGAACATGGGCACTGGGGGCGTTTGGTTTGCATGTGCGCGCTGTATCATAAGGAGTAGGGTCGCCTATCAAACCTCTCTCTCATAAACACTGTACAGGTAGAACTGACAAAAACAAAAATGTTTCAGTCCATCGAGTTACATAGACAGACAATACAACGTCTGTCATGGAGTCAAGTGATGGGTTTTTTAGTCCCTGGTTGTAGGCGACAAGGAATATGTTGCCTGTCTAAACGCATGGATTTTCTCAGAGTCGTCCAGTTTCCTCCCATTGTATTGAGAGAAGTGGGGGTTAACGTCCACTCGACACAAACTAGGTTATTTCAGGTCTAACATGGTTAAATTTTATTTCAATAATTCGCTTGCGCGTAGGGATCTTTAGCAGTGGGAGGAAACCAGAGTGCCCGGAAGAAACCCACGAGGTTGAGAAGGCGCCCCCATGTCCATTCCACGGATCGAAACCACAGCCGTAAGCCAGAGGTGACTGGGCAGCTAGAGGTCGAAGCGCGGCACTCTAGACCACTAGGCCATCCCAACCCCCTCCATTGTATTGGAATACAATTGACCATGTTTATCAACTAGTTTGTGTATAGTTGCCGTTGAATTTAAACCAATACCGTTTTCTTGCAGTGGTTGTAACTAGACATAAAAACTCGGCCAACTAAATGATAACAGATAGATTTTGTTATGGTAACACAATTTACCATATTGTTGCGGTGGCTGATGCTTGTTCAGGTTATATCATCTATAATTGAATTACAAACAGCTCCTGGAACTACTACATCCATTTTCATAAATCGAGTAAACTTTCAGATTGATCAAAAGATCAGACTATAAGATTGAACTATATTTTATCTAGGTTTTATAAATATGTCTATTACAACTTCCTGGCTCATAAACGTGGCTGATGTTTTCCTGTATAATCAAATAAAAAACGTACGGCTTTAATAAAACAAAATCAAATCAGTTTGAGTAAAACCCGCGTATCATGGATATTTATCCGGCTGATGTGTCTTTGATGTTATCAGGTTACAATTGAATAACTAAAGAACCGGATTGTCCATACGTCACCTGTGTTTTATGCAAAAAAACATCGTTGATGTAATTGATAAAAGTCCTTGGGAAAAAAGAAAGTCTTTGATCGGAACATTCGTTTCACATCATGTCGACTTCAATTCGATTTAATTAAACACACAGTCATCACCGTGCTTTCATACTGTAAATTTGCTATCATAATCATCCCATTATCAACAAGGATGTTTTACAATTGAAACTGTTTGATACAAATACTTCTAATTCGCCATTTTAAAGACACACGTTTACTAACCATTTAGTTGGATGATATCCATTTAAAGACACATCATGGGCGATTAGATAAAGACCTGGGCCCGGTTCCTAGAAAATTCTTAAAGTAAGCACAAATTTATGCTTCACTTGTTCTTACGGAAGAATCTTTAAAAAATACCGTCTGTAGGAAATTCTCAAGACCGTTCTTACGTAAGCACAAGTCAAGTACGAGTCTAAGCACATTATGATTTGTAAAATGAGACTATGATGCTCTCAAACGTCATAAAAACAGATTTGGTATGCGAATTACATCATAAATTTGTCGTCTGCTTCCTGGCAAATGGTCGATTTAGATGCATTTGACATGGCCCTTATACACATGTGAAATGTGGCACAAGCTAAAAAAAAATATAATCAAAATAAAATAAAAAAAAAAACGCAAGCACTTTGAAAAATTGCGGGAGCGCCTGATCTTAAAGTAGCCTGTGTGTTTATGTTGTTTACTAGTAATTGGTAAATAAATAAAATGGTTTCAGGGCAGAAGCGAAATTTTTCATAGCATATTTCTAAAGGATTTTCGCTGCCTTAAAATTGTCTCCTACGTATCAAAAGAGGTAGGAAATGCCGTGGAATAACTAACTGTCAGCCATCTTGTTTTAAGCCGAAACAGACTTAAGGTTGGTAAGTATGCCCTATACCTTGCTTGACACTTGTGGATAGATAAAAGCAAAGATGCGCTTAAGTTGTTTGTAGGAACACATAATGACGCACTTGTGCTTACACTGAAGTCTACTTAAAATCTAAGCACAACGAAGTTCTTAAGAATTTTCTAGGAACACAAAATGCGATAAGTTTACTTAAATGCAAAGTCTAACTTGAAATCTAAGCCCAAGAACGTTCTTAAGAATTTTCCAGGAATCGGGCCCTGGCATGTAAAGGCAATTTGCTATCATTTGTCATTTTAAATGTGTCATGCTTACTAGTCAGTTAGATGGCATCCATTAAGTAGGTGCTTCTCCGTCATGGTTTCTAGTTAGTCAGATGCTGCGCACCTTAGACAGTGAATAGTCAATTATATACAATGTACATCACTTGTTGAGTTTGTGTATTTAGTAGTGGTTTTGCGGCCACTCAAACATCAGTTTCTTAACCACTAGTATCAACCACTTTCTAGAGTTTGTGCATTTCGTCGTGGTGAGAGAAATGGGATTTAACGTCCACTCGACCCAAACTAGGTCATTTCGGGACTAACACATGGTTCAATTTTATTTCAATAATTGACTTGCGCGTAGGATGGTTTAGCAGTGGGAGGACGGGGAGAAAACTCACGAGGCTGGACAGGCAACCTTAATCCTTGTCACGCACAACCGGGGGAATCGAAACCCAATCGGCCATTAAAACCCCCTTTTCACCTTTTGGGTGATCGATAAGTTCACAGGCCTTTCACATAATGCAGTGTTACCTTTAAGTATCATATTTGATGCCAGCTAGCTGAAGGTAATTGTTTTGTTTCCACGACTGGTTTAACAATGTATCGTGTTAAAGACGTCGAAGTTAGTAGTACGTGACAGGAATCTGACCTCAGTTATCGTCAATTACATTTAATTGACTCGCGGCTTTTCGTTTTCACTTCATTAGATCACGCAATAACAATAAGTTCAGTTTTCTCGTTCACCCAGATTCCCATTGTCGTCAACGTTCGGAGGATCTGGGACAATATTTGTCGAAATGGTCTTGTGTCCATGCGTAACAGGGAGTTTGTTTTTTTTATGTGGTTGATTATCCAGTTTCTTTGACCAAGTAGTTTCTTTGACCAAGTCAAGTAAGAGTTGCGGCGCAATATATCCCATAATTTTTGTATTATTATAAACAAACATGAATCATGACGACGAATTAGGACCAATTTTTTAAAAAAAAAAAACAAAAACAAGTAAATGTGGTCCATGATGAAAGATTTTACAATAAAACAAAATTAAGAGTGTTGGATATTGAACTGCAATGCTTCAATTAATTTTATCGGCGTCGACATCTTGTTTTAGGGCTACTTACCTCCCGTAGACTCTGTTTAGGATAATGTAAAAGATCGGGTATTCTAGCCAATGACCTAGTATCTAATACTTTTACACATGTGTGCATAGTCGGAGATGTTAACGGTAGAACTGTAACAAATGATGACGTTATAAATAATGAAACTGAAAATGTTAACCATCTTATAGTATGCGACCCCGTAAACATAATTAAAGACATCACGCTGGACTACAAACCGTTGAAGAAACCGTTATGTGGCATCAAGGGACACAACTATAAACACTTACTGTCTACTCCTACTTAATTTCTGTAAACATAACAATTTTGTGATATTAAATGGCCGTTTGGGCCAAGATAAAGGAACTGGGGAATTTACCTGCAATGATACAGGTATTGTAGATTATTGTGTATCTAACTGAATTCTTATTCAAAATGCAAATCTTCTCAATACTTTCATACTCAAACCTCTTTTCAGATATCCATAAACCCATTTGTTTGCTAATTACAACCATGTCCTCTTGTGATAACGAACAAAATCAAAATTGTCACCAAAGAAATTGTCAATAAGTGATGTATATAATTGACTATTCACTGTCTTAAGGTGCACAGCATCTGACCAACTAGAAATCATGACAGAGAGGCACCTACTTAATGGATGCCATCTAACTGACTAGTAAGCATGACGCATTTAAAATGGCAAATGATAGCAAATTGCCTTTACATTATCTAGTTTTTAGAACTGCCAACTCTTTATCTAATTTTAAGCAAATTGCCTTTACATTATCTAGTTTTTGATTATTATATTGAGAACACTACCAGCTCTTTATCTTAACTCCCATGATGTGTCTTTAAATGGATATCATCTAACTATATGGTTAGTAAATGTGTTGCTTTAAAATGGCGAATTAGAAGTACTTGTATCAAACAGTTTCAATTGTAAAACATCCTTGTTGATAATGAGATGATTATGATAACATATTTACAGTATGAAAGCACGGTGATGACAGTGTGTTTAATTAAACTGATTTGAAGTCGACATGCTATGAAACGAAATGTTCCGTTCAAAGACTTTCTTTTTTCCCAAGGACTTCAATTTATTTATTTTTTTTATTTTATTAATTACATCATCGATGTCTTTTTGCATAAAACACAGATGACGTATGGACAATCCTGTTCTGTCGTAATTCAATTGTAACCTGATAACATCAAAGACACATCAGCCGGATAAATATCCATGATACGCGGGTTTTACTCAAACTGATTTGATTTTGTTTTATTAAAGGCGTACGTGTTTTATTGATTATTTGGGAAATATCAACCACGTTTATAAGCCAGGAAGTTGTTATAGACATATTTATAAAACATAGATAAAATATAGTTTAATCTTATAGTCTGATCTTTTGATCAATCTGAAAGTTTACTCGATTTATGAAAATGGATGTTGTAGTTTCAGGAGCTGTTTGTAATTTAATTATAGAATATATAAACGGAGCAAGCATCAGTGACCGCAACATGGTAAATTGTGTTACCATAACAAAATCTATCTGTTATCATTTAGTTGGCCGAGTTTTTATATCTACTTACAACCATTGCAAGAAAATGATACTGGTTTTAACGTCAACTCGACACAAACCAGGCGATCCCGGGACTAACATGGTTCAATTTTATTTCAATAATTCACTTTCTCTTAGAGGTCTTTAGTAGTGAGCGGAAACCGAAGGAACCACAGAAACCCAACAGGATTGGGCAGCCTAACCTACTCCTTACAACGTACAAGCGAGGAATCGAAACCATGAGAAGCAATGCCCTCACACTGTATGCCCGGCTTCATTTCCCCAGTTTTGTCAGAACAGTAGCTTCATTTCATTACCTAGGAATTGTTCCGTTGACAGTTGTGAAGACAGGAGGCTATGGCACGGGTTTGTGTGTGGTCGTTTTACCTGCATATAACAAAATCCCTTGAAATTTAGAATTCGACGAAGAATGGGCGGGTAGGCGCATGTGAAGGCAATGTTTCCTTTGTTGCACACTGCATGATGTCTATCCGTCCATCGTCATTAGCCCGAGTGTTGAAGAGAATCTTTAAGTTTCCAAACAAAAATATTATTTCGCTTCGTATAAACTTTCAAACTTTGTTGATTAATTCAAGTACAAATGTTAATTAAAGCTGAACTCCGATTACCACACAGAAATAAAAAAGTTAATGTTTGAATTTGTAGAAAAAACATGGCGATTGTACAGCAATTTCTCTCATGTTTATCGTGGGTGACTTATTTCGTCTAATTAGTAAAATAGACAATACCTGATCCGACATAATAATTGTGCAGCAATAATATTTTAAGTAAACAGACAGCGGAAGCACATCAATCAACCGGGAGGTAATTGGTAGTTGAAATATTGTTAGCCGGAAGTAGACGTTAACTTCTTTTTAAATTTAATTATTTCTGTAGTTTTGTAATCCGAGTTTAGGTTTAAGCAACCGGGGACGAGGATTGATGACACTGCTAGTGCTGGGTAAACACGAAATAATGTCCGATGGGTTTAAATCTGTTGCTACTATTGTGGGACTGTCAATAGATTTGGGCTGCCAGTAGACTTGCGTGAGACTCCCAGAGGACAATCCAAGCAAATCGGAAAAGAAATAGTATATGAAATAAATCAACATTGGGACGAGACCTATTATTCTTACTATTGTCGAGGTTGTCCATAGCTTTGGGCGAGATTCGCCGAAGACAATTAAACAAATTGTCAATAATTATAGTAAATGTCGCAGATTTTTTTCTTAATGACAAAGAAAAGTTAATCAGATAATACATTATTACATTGAATCAGTCCATTAGTTTGACTTATTGTTATCACAATTTAATTAAAGCACCAGCGTACTCATTGACCTGCTCATTCTACTTGAAACTCTAATAGGAGCCAGGGTGGATTAGCGGGTAGGACGTTCGCTCGCTAATCAAGGGGTCCCGGTGCCCCCCCCCCGGTACAGGACAGAGGACCTGACAAGAGCCGTATAGTCGTTCTGGTGGGTCTCGTGTACACAGCGTCACGTAAACGACCCCATGGCAATTAAAATTCGATGTAAGAGTACGTCGTAGCGCCCCGACAATAGATTGCTGAAAATGTTGGTAGTTTTCTGCTAACACAGCCGTAATCTTTATTCTTTAAGTAGTTATATCACTATAAATTTAATGGGGCTTTTACGAGGGTGAAGCCGACCAATATTACATTTTCAAACTAGCAATAATAAATTATTACGTGGTACAATTACCCGATTACTAATAGACACACAAACCTGTGCCCCCACTTTGAAAGAAATGGGGGGGGGGGGTGGACATCGACCAGTTTGGTCAAGGGATTGTCTAAACAAACTTTTAAGTTCTGAGTCACCAGGTTAAACTACATGTGCAGGTGATGATGATTTAAGAGTAGTAGATGTGCTGGTACGACTGGTAGTGGCACATACTGGTGTAATAATATTTAAACTATTAGCTGCATTAATCAAGGTGGCAGTAGATTCCTTCAACATTTGCTCTGCACCCTTATGAACCTACGAAATAAGATGAAGAGCCATAAAGGCCAATCTTTATTAACAAACAGGCGATCTTTACTTACAAGTAACCTTGTTTTGATGTTATCATCCATAATGTATCTTGAATAGCCGTTGCCTTTCTTCCTGGTTTCCCACTTGTAGTCTATTTATGCAACTCACAACCAGGTAAAATATATGTACAATTTATACACTTTACGGTGTACATCCCTTTTTCTTGCATGTCCCCACACATATTACATCCAGCTACAGTGTGTGATGACCATCGACAACATTAATGACATTGGGTTTAACGTCCTAATGAGCTCCGACTGGACTTATCGTGAAGACCGATCACATCTTTCTTGTAAATCAAGTTTATTTTTTGTAAAATTTGTAATGTATGTAAACGTTGTTGTGGGTGAAGCCTGAATAGGCTGACCGCGCAGTGGACTCTTAAACCCCGATTACATTACAAATTTTAAGCGTGCCAGCAACGACACCAGGCACTGCACGGTTATTTTTTTTATTTTTTGACGTGTGAACGCGTCAACCATAATAAGCGTGCCGCACTGATCATGAGAACCGTGCCAATCTGGCCCACTGAAATGTATCATAGGGACTGAAAATAACTTTCTGTATAGAGTTATACATATGGTGTTTGGCACGGTACCAAGTCCGGTTATTTTCAAGTAAAATAAACCGGTCAATGTCTTGAAATTCATCCCGGTTTCGCACAGTGCCCAGAACGGCACGTTTACTACGGCCAAGTGTAAACGTGGCTTTACGGCCTCCCCGGATCCATTTACTTGAATTGGTATTTGATGTGTTTGTTTCTTGCATTAATTAAACCCACTTATTTAGTTAGACTACGTTGTTGACATCACTAATGTGGACATAGACGTTTACACCCGTACCAGGAAGCACGTGCAACACATTATATTTTCTAAAGGACGGTTGTACGAAGACAAAGGCCGGGTCATTTTGACCTATTTACCACCTACAACTCCTATGAAACAAATTATAGTCGTGGCGATTTCCGACTTCAATTACGTCTAATTGGCTGTTGTTTTATATCACTTTGAGCAGCAATTCCAAATTGATTGTATAAGAGCGTCCTCTCGTAAAATATCGAAATGTGACGTGGGAACTACCATAATTTTGATAATTGGTTTGTGCTTAGGCGTGGGGTCGACAGGCTACCCTCCTGTAAAAACTGCTGACGCATGTGGACGATGTCTTTTCTATTAGAGAAATGGTAGGGGGTTGACAACAGGAAACTGTTTTTTTGCATCGAGCACTTAACCATCGGCTAGGGTTCCGGTGACGGACAAGCTGCCAACCAGACAGAGTTTCGTTCTTTCCTGGCGGTGGGGGGAGGGCGAATGTTTATAGTGCGCGCTGTATCACACGGCCTGTCATCGAGTCCCCCCCTGGGGTGTAGGGGGTGATAAGAATATACCCTTCGTATGTCCTGCGTGTCGTAGAAGGCGACTAAAAGGATCCCTATAATGGGGCAGCGTGTTTGCCGTGCGTTGCGACCCGTGTCGGTGGAGAGTGGAATCCTGGTAATTGAGTGGGGATTTGGCTTGCGGGCCTCTTTTCTGCAACACATTACTTTGGCCCATGGTTCACCTAGACGGGAGGTCAGAGTGGCCCACTCTGATCAATCGGCTTTGGTCGTTTTAGCTCCGTAGAATGTACCGTTTTCAGTTAAATGCTCTGTTTATTCACTCAGCATACTACTTACCTTTGTGTCCTTAGTACATTCTGCAGGGCGGCGGCTTGGGTCAATCAGGTTGGATAGTTTTTTTTACTTCTGGCTTGAGTATACCCCTTGTCGAGCCCTGAGGCCACGCGCAGGTTATCCGTGCTAGTCCTCCCCTTAGTAGGCAGGGAAGTAACCTGGGGGACGACGAGGGGTGAATCAAAAAAAATATACGTTCATGGATTCCCTGATCCCCCCCACACTAACAAATGAACGATTGAAACAGAAACGTCTTAATACAGAAGACGTTTCTAATATATTCAAAAATAAAATGGCAAAGTCATGGCCGAGGTTTCTCTTGATTGAGAGACCCTCTACTGACTTATCGAAAGTCTCACCTTTTTTGATTGCTAAGGGCATTGCCGGCTTGGCCAGTGAACCCAAAGCAATCAAAAAATTGAAAAATGGAACACTCTTGATAGAATGTGTCAAGGAGCAGCATGCTACCATGCTTCTCAAATCCACAACTTTGGCAGACATTCCTATCAAGGTGTCTCCACACAGATCATTAAATTCTAGTAGAGGTGTCATTCGCTGTCGGGATCTTGAAGGCAGCAGTGAGGATGAAATGGTTGAATACCTTTCTTCTCAAGGCGTCCAACAAGTTAAACGCCGAGGAGATAAGGTGATTCCCACAAGCACCTATATCCTCACTTTTAATCGTCCCGACATACCGAAATCAATCAAGGCAGGTTATTTAAATATACCTGTTGATTCCTATATTTCCAATCCTCTTCGCTGCTATAAATGTCAGAAATTTGGACACAGCAAGACCGTCTGCAGAGGCAAAGATACCTGTGCTCGTTGTGGCCATGATGGCCACGAGAGCATTGCCTGCCAGGCTGAGTTTTGCTGCGTGAATTGCAAGGGTAAGCATTTTGCTTACTCTCGCGAATGTCCAATATGACAGAAAGAGAAAAGAATTCAACAGGTCATGTCTGAACGGAAGATTTCATATTTTGATGCTAAAAAGCAAGTAGAACTAACTTCACTCATTCCCATTGCACCACAAGGGAAATCATTTTCGAGTGTAGTTAAAGTTTCTACTAAATCAATATCTGTTCAGACAGACATAACCTGGCCAGAGAAACAAAAAATGAGGACTTTGCCTACAACATCAGATCATGTAAAAGGGGTTTCGAGCTCTTCTCAGTCACGAGAGAGCTCGATTCAAACAACTTTGCCCTTGCCTGATGAGGATTCTTCTTCTTTGCCTATAACTGGAGATATTGGGACCATTCCTAATACTTCATCTCATAATGGCAAGGAATCACATCAATTACATAAACCGAAAGCTGCAGCTCCTGATCCCATGTTCACTGGGTCAGGATCGCAGTCAACGGTTATCCCACCCTCACAGGAAAGAGTTTATTTATCTTCAAGACAAAAGAAATTAGCAAAGTTGCGTGAAAGGGGCAAAAAGGGTTCACAAGACCCTATCGTCCATTTCACGAAATATGGGGTTGATCTGATGGACGGTATTACCGTAGAGGGGGCCAATAATGACCCCGTCGGCGGTAAGCCGTCAAAAATAAATTATCCCTGACAATGGTAAATTCCATTATTCAATGGAATTGTCGTGGTTTAAAACCAAATTTTAATGAAGTCCAACTTTTAATTCAAAAATATAATCCTTTAGCTATTTGTTTACAGGAAACGTTTTTGAGGAATTCTGACACTTTGTCCTTTAGACATTTTGTTGGTTACCATCATCATGCAGTTGGTGATGGTAGAGCTCATGGGGGTGTTTCTATTATTCTTAATGGAGATATCCCTCAGAGTCAAGTTACTCTAAACTCGCCTTTGCAGGCAGTTGCAGTTAGAGTGACTTTACATATTCCTATAACACTCTGCTCTGTGTATCTTCCACCAAGTTTACATCTTAATCCCAGAGATCTTGATGACCTTGTTGCACAACTTCCCCACCCGTTTATAATTACGGGAGATTTCAATGGTCATCATTCCCTCTGGGGTAGTCCAGATGATAACAACAGAGGTAAACAAATAGCGGACTTCATTAACATTAATAATTTGTGTTTATTAAATGATGACTCGCCTACTTATCTACATCCTGCCACAGCTTCTTTTTCTTCCTTAGATCTCACCATAATATGCTCTCCCGTCCTGTTTCAGGATTTCACATGGAGGGTAAATGAAGATCTTTGTGGTAGTGACCACTTTCCTATCTTGATTGATAATAAAGGTCCCTCTCCGGTCGAAAGACCCCAGAGATGGAAGTTGCATAAGGCTGATTGGGCTCTATTTGAATCTTTGTGTCTCTTCTCTTTTGATGCAAAGGAGTTAGAAGATGCAGATGAGCCTATGGCCTTATTCACTTCAATTCTCCAAGATGTAGCTGAGCAGGCGATTCCAAAAACCACGACAGAACCAAAACGTTTCAATAAACCATGGTTTAATGACGATTGCAAATCCGCCCTAAAAGAGCGTGATCGTATCCTGAGACGATTGAAGAACCATCCTTCCATGGAGAATATTGCGGCATTCCAAATGGTCCGGGCGAAGGCCCGTAGAACCATACGTCAAGCAAAGAAATCTTCATGGCAGGGTTATGTCTCCAGGATCAATTCCCGTACCACATCTAAGTCGGTATGGGATAGGATTCGTAGGATTAAAGGTAAAAGTAATGCATTATCAGTTAACCATCTTAATGTTGATAATACCACCTTAACAACATTTCCTGATATTGCTAATTCTCTGGCCAGTACTTTTTCATTCAATTCATCATCCAATTTCTCCTCTGATGCCTTTCGAGGCGTTAGACAACAACAGGAGAAAAGGCGACTTAATTTCAAGTCCCGCAATGATGAATGTTATAATGATCGTTTTTCCATTGCGGAGCTCCGTGACTCGTTAAAGCGAGCTCGGGACACTGCAACTGGTCCAGATGAGATACACTATCAAATTTTAAAACATTTACCTTATCCAACACTTCTAATTTTACTGGATCTTTTCAACCGGATTTGGTTTGATGGGAATTTCCCTCCTTCGTGGCATGAAGCCACAATAGTTCCCATCCCTAAACCGGGTAAAGATCATACGAATCCTACCAACTATCGTCCGATCGCTTTAACTAGCTGTATTTGCAAAACCATGGAGAGATTGATCAATCGAAGGCTTGTTTGGTACCTTGAGTCCAACAACCTCATTACAGACCTCCAATGTGGATTTCGGTCCCAAAGGAGCACTCTTGATCATCTCGTCAGATTTGAAACGTTCGTCAGGGACGCTTTCATCCAGAAGCAACATTTAGTTGCTATATTTTTCGATCTGGAGAAAGCATATGATACTACGTGGAAACACGGTATCATGCGCGACCTCCATAACCTCGGCCTACGAGGTCGCTTACCTATCTTCATTAAAAATTTCCTCGAAGATAGGTCATTTAAGGTACGACTGGGATCAATATTCTCTGACCCATTTCCTCAGGAAATGGGGGTCCCCCAGGGAAGTATTTTATCTCCAACATTATTTGCAATAAAAATTAATACTATCCCAGCGTGCCTTAAACCAGGTACAAACGGCGCTCTTTATGTTGATGACTTTCAGATGTGCTATGGTTCTACAGACATGCGGATAATCGAACGTAAGTTGCAGCTTTGTTTGAATTCACTTCAACAATGGGCAACCGAAAATGGATTTCGTTTTTCGAAATCCAAGACTATCTGCATGCATTTCTGTCAGAAACCATGTTTGCATCCAGATCCAGAACTTTATTTGGATGGCAATCGCCTTCCGGTTGTGGATGAAACCAAATTTCTGGGGCTGATATTTGATAAGAAATTATCATTTATCCCCCATATTAAAAGCCTTAAAAAGAAATGTCTGAAAGCCCTCAACATATTGAGAGTCTTATCAAATACTGACTGGGGAGCAGACCGTAAGGTCTTGCTCAGATTATATCGAGCTTTAATAAGATCCAAACTCGATTATGGGTGTATTGTGTATGGGTCTGCCCGCGAGTCTTATCTCAAAGAGCTCGACACCATACACAACCAAGGACTTAGAATCAGTTTAGGAGCATTTCGTACATCTCCAGTGGACAGTTTATACGTCGAGGCGCATGAGCCCTCACTGCACAACAGACGTGATAAACTGGCCCTGCAGTATGCTACGAAAATAGCATCACTTCCAAATCACATTTCATTTAACACCATATTTAGACCTCTTCATGAGCATTTGTATCTGGTAAAGACGAATGTTGTTCCATCATTCGGTATTCGCATACAACCCCTTTTGTCTGAGGCTGGCATCAGCCTCGACAGTATTGCGAATACCTCCGTCTTTAGGACTCCCCCGTGGGCTATATCTCCGCCAAAGATTGATTTCGATCTTACTCAACATAAAAAGAGAGATACTAGCTCTACGGTGTTCCAATCTCTCTTTAGAGAGTTAAGGTCTAAATATGGTGTTTATGCTCCTATATACACAGATGGTTCTAAGGATGGTGATCGGGTAGCTTCGGCTACTGTGACGCCATCTGAGACCATTTCTGTGTGTCTCCCACCTGCTGCTTCCATATTTACAGCTGAACTCCAGGCCATTCTTCAGGCCTTGGAGTTCATTCAGTCCTCTTCAGCTTTAAAGCATATCATCTTTACTGATTCTCTGTCCTCTTTACAAGCAATTAACAATATACAGCTTGAACACCCATTAGTAGCAGATGTTTATCGTCTGCTACTATCGTACGAGCTCAGCAGCAAAGACGTCGTCTTCTGCTGGCTCCCCAGTCACGTCGATATAAAGGGGAATGATCTAGCAGATTTTGCTGCCAAAGCTGCTTTAGATCTTCCCCAATCACACTTTTTAATTCCTTACAAAGATTTTAAATCTGTAATAAATCATTTTATTTATGACCGCTGGCAACGGTCCTGGGATCTTGCAGGCACAAACAAACTTCATCACATCAAGCCTCTCTTAGGAGATTGGCCAAGCTCCTATCGTACGAGCAGGAGAGATGAAGTTGTCTTGTGTCGCTCTCGCATAGGTCATACTTTTTTAACACATATTTTCATCTTAAAGCGAGAGCCTCAACCAGAATGTCAACACTGTCATGTTCCTTTGACAGTGAAGCACATTGTGATTGAGTGCAAGCATCTCAAGAATATTAGATCTAAGTACTACCGTTGCCAGTCAGCACGTCAGCTATTTGCCCAACCGGAGCTTTATGATAAATTGTTAGCTTTTTTAAGAGAGACAAATTTTTATTCAAAATTTTAATTGTATATATTTATCGTAAACTGCATTTTAAATATTTATATATGTAATGTAATTGATATATTTATTTTTAGTTATATTTTCTGTGATATTTGTTTTTATTTACATATATAATTACATCCCTGTGATATTGTTTTAATTTGTCTCGATAATTTCATCATGTGTGGCGCAATATGGCCCGGTTGGAGCTGACGTGCCATTAAACAACATTTCTTTCTTTCTTTCTTTCTGTCATCGAGTCAACTGGCGTGGTTTCGAATCCCAGGTGTACGTTGCCTCTCCAACCTCTTGGGTTTTCTCCGGGTCCTCCGTTTCCTCCCACAGTTAAAGACCCCTGCGCACAAGCGAATTATTAAAATAAAATTAAACCATGTTAGTCCCGAAATGACCTAGTCTTTGTCGAGTGGACGTTCAATACCAATTCTTTCTCTCTTGTTCCTAGAGTTTTACGTCCACTTCCAACAAGGCTGATATCGTAGACAAGTGTTTCCTAAGAAACTTACCAGAGGAAGTCGGCGTGATCCACAGACACGGTGTCTTTGCAGTCGCCGATTGCGGCTTTATTGTCCTCTCAAAATGCATATGCTAAACTCAGTAAATATGACAAACTTAGTTTTATTTCTTTGGTAAACTTTAAATTGATGATTAACTCCAAATTATGTGACATGTGAACTTAGATAGATGCTAAATTCAAAATTTATACATATGGTCAAATAAACTTGAGTTTATCATATATACTCTTCAAAAAAACCGCACAACCCATTTTTCATCTTTCCATAAATCTTACTTGAATTTTGTCATTATGTAAGGATAAAAGAAATTCATTATTGGTTTTAAATGTAGTGTCGCTAATGGTGACTGGTCATCATTTTTGTCGAAATTTGTTATCGTTTGATTGCACCAAGAAATATGAATTTAATAACTTCGCGAGCTTTTCGCATGGAACCTACATCTAAGGTCTTTAGGGGGGGGGGGGGTCTAGAGTGCCGCGCTTCGAACTCTAACTGGCCGATCACATCTGGCTTGCGGCTGTGGTTTCGAGCCCTGGTGTGAGCGTATGTGGCATGGAGTTAGGGGCGCCTTCTCAACCTCGTGGGTTTCCTCTGGGCACTCCGGTTTCCTCCCACTGCTAAAGAAAGACCACTACGCGCAAGCGAATTATAGAAATAAAATTAAACCACGTGTTAGTACAGAAATGACCTAGTTTGTGTTGAGTGGGCGTTAAACCCATCTCTCTCTCTCTTCTCAAAAATCAAAAATCGCATGCAAAAACTATCTCAAAGTCCTATGAAAATTCACTAAGCCGAAACCTAAATTCAAAAAACACAAATTGTCTTTTTTAAAATCTTCAAGTGTTCTAATTTCAAAACACTATAGCACATCACTTCAAATTTTTAAAGTTCAGTTTCACTTTAAATTCTGTCTCCGGAAATCTCAATTTGGTAAACTGGTAAACAATTTTTTCTTGCCTCTGTAGTTGTCCTTTTCAGCTACCATAGTGTCAAGTTGAAAACTTTCTTTTTTTTCTTCTAAGATTGGCTTGTACAATCTTATTCGTCAATCAAACATGTCATTGCCATCAGACCAAGAACTTACTATTCCTAATTCTTTTTATACGCCCACATTTTCATGTGGACGTATTATGTCGTCGCCCCTGTCCGTCCGGACGTCCGTCCGTCCACAATTTGTTTGTGGACACTCTACAGGTCACAATTCTTATCCGATTTTGACGAAACTTGAAATATAGGTTTATCCCCAAAAGATCTCGGCTGCTTTCGATATTGGCATGTATCGGATCAAAACTTCATGGATTACGGCCCCTGATTGTACGAAAAATCACGTTTTTAGCTTGTGGACCCTATAGAGTTCACAATTTTGAACCGATTTTGATGAAACTTGACATGCATGTTTGTAACCCAAAGATCTTGGTTCCTTTCGATATTTGCGGCTATCGGAATGTAATTTCCTGAATTATGGCCCCTGATTGTCCGAAAAATCACCCTTTTTAGCTTGTGGTCCTTCTGGAGGTCGCAATTATTATTCGATTTAAAAAACCGTTTGATTATATCACCGTTACACCCTAAGGTAGGTTGAGTTCGAATTTCGGGAAAATCGGACGAAAATTGCCATACAAAATGGCCGCCGTTTGTACGCGAATACTGTTAAAAAATGGTATATCAAGGTTGTGGACCCTGTGGAGGTCACAATTTTGATTCGATTTTGATGAAACTTGAAATTCATGGTTATAACCCAAAGATCTTGCTTCCTTTCGATATTTGCGCATATCGGATCGTAACTTCCTGAATTATGGCCCCTGATTATACGCAAAATCGCCTTTTTTTTAGCTTGGAGGTCACAATTATTATTCGATTTAAAAAAACGTTTGATTATATCACCGTTACACCCTAAGGAGGGTTGAGTTCGAATTTCGGGAAAATCGGACGAAAATTGCCATACAAAATGGCCGCCGTTTGTACGCGAATACTGTTAAAAAATGGTATATCAAGGTTGTGGACCCTGTGGAGGTCACAATTTTGATTCGATTTTGATGAAACTTGAAATTCATGGTTATAACCCAAAGATCTTGCTTCCTTTCGATATTTGCGCATATCAGATCGTAACTTCCTGAATTATGGCCCCTGATTATACGCAAAATCACCTTTTTTTAGCTTGGAGGTCACAATTATTATCCGATTAAAAAAAACGTTTGATTATATTACCGTTACACCGTAAGGAAGGTTGAGTTCGAATTTCGGGAAAATCAGACCAAAATTGCCATACAAAATGGCCGCCGTTTGTACGCGAATACTGTTAAAAATGGTATATCAAGGTTGTGGACCCTGTAACGGTCACAATTTTAATTCGATTTTGATGAAACTTGAAATTCATGGTTATAACCCAAAGATCTTGGTTCTTTTCGATATTTGCGCATATCGGATTGTAACTTCCTGAATTATGGCCCCTGGTTATACGCAAAATCCCCCTTTCTTTAGCTTGTGGTCCCTCTGGATTTCACAATTATTATCCAATTTAAAAAAAACGTTTGATTATATCACCGTTACACTGTAAGGAAGGTTGAGTTTGAATTTTGTGAAAATCGGACCAAAATTGACAGACAAAATGGCCGCCGTTTGTACGCGAAAAATGATATATCATGGTTGTGGACCCTGAATAGGTCACAATTTTAATTCGATTTTGATGAGGAAGGTTGAGTTCTAATTTCGTGAAAATCGTACCAAAATTGCCGAACGAAATGGTCGCCATTTGTACGCGAATAGTGTAAAAATATGGTACATCATGGTTGTGGACTCTCTACAGGTCACAATTCTTATCCGACTTTGATGAAAAGTCACTTTCTAGGTTGTGTACCGTCACACCATAATCATTGTCGGTTTCGAATTTCATTAATATCAGACTGGAACTGACCAACTAAATGGCTGCTCCCAATACAGTATGAAATACAGGACTTAAAGATGTAGGAAAAATCACTTTCGGTATTGCTTGTTCTCTGTCCATCTCTCGAAAATGTGGGCGTATCCTGCCTGGCAGTGCCAGCCTATCTTTAAAACTTTAGTTTAATTATTAACCTAACATTATTATTAATATATTATTTCTAAAAACTTATAAGTAACTCTTACTTTTAATTAAAATTAAACGTTATTAAATAAACTTTGATGTGTCTCTTTAATTATAAATCTTCAAATTAACTTTGACCTCGTGACCTGAACTGAGTAAGTGAATAGTTTATAATTTTGTAATTGCGTTTTCATTTTGTAATTTCCGTTTGGGTTTTAGAATTCCGTCATAACCATTTTATAATTCACTCGTCAGTAATGTGACCTTTTTGACCTACTCATTGTACAATTTCAATTGCTATCTTGACTACCAGTGTTACATAATCAAGAATGTCAATCAAATATGGCCCGTATATGAATGACATTCCATATTATTTACTTTATCTAGAACTGAGTCCAAAGTAAGTGACGTGCACTTCACTCACTCGGAACACCAGTCTGTATTTTTAAACACGACAACCAAAATATACCTAGCTTTTTACTACACATATAATACTATATCCAATATATATTATATTCTATATACATTAACACAGGTGTTAGAACTTAGTGTTTGTAGTAATTCGACCTAATGTCAAATTACACATTCTAATCATCGCGTATTATGTCGATAGCGTATAACAGCAAAAATATATTAAACGTAGCCTATATATCACGTTCCTAAGCAAAAATTAAATTCACAAAAACACCCTATAAAACTCGTATTAATGACTTTGCGATAATCTCACAATTTAACGAGCCTATAATTTGGGGGCTTTTTTTCCAGGAAAACTATACCTACATCCCTAGATTTTTAACCACCTGGGATTTTAACATAACCCAACTTTTTTTATTCAAAAGTTAAATTATTTAATTTTGAAACCCTTGACTATAGCTTCAAAATTATCTTACTCTACTTATCTAACCACATATATGGACGACACAAAACACAAACAATAATAGCAATTCAACCTTTTAGTCAAAAGCTGAATTGCCCACATTTAGCCTAACTCGACTAAAATCCTAATTCTTGAGACTTTGGACAAGGATCCCAAAAATTATATTATACACGAAACATCGAAAAATACAGATTAACGAATCACAGTAGAAAGCACGGCCATCTTGAAAACTAGAGTTAAACACTCACAAACGTCATGCTTAGATCTGCCATCTTACCACTGCAATCCGGAGACAACATTAATTCCTATTTTATTCCTATTCCGTTTCTTTATCAGTATTTATTATTCCTTGGTTATATTCCCTACTCCGTTTCTTTATTTTTATTAATTCGTAGTTATATCAAAGAAAATTTTGTTTGTTTTAAAGGGACAATAACATTCTTGCTGGCTTGGTAGCTCCAGAAAATAAACAATACCCTTATTCTAAATACTAGATGTTTAAGAGTCCTACCTGTTGTGTAAATTATCCATTACAACCTATTTTACTTGTCCAGAGGGTTCGAAAATATTTTAAAATCCAAGTCACATTTGAAAAGGTTTACGTTAGACTTTTCAAATCAATTAATTGGTTGAATTTTTCCAATTAAAATAGGTGTGTTAAGATGAAATTTATATTATCATTTAATTGGAATATTCTAAAATAATACGATTTGTTGACCAGAATGAAGATTGGGACATATTAGTCAGTTACAACAAGAGAGTTATTGGGGCTTTAAAACCTACTCCGTAGAGACTCTCTTTAACTTTAATTACTCGAATTTACTACAGGTCATGTTAACCCGATAATATACATACCTAACTCATGATATTATATTGTTTACTAAACCTATCAATCAAAACATATGAATGGATATAATGTATTTGCTACGGTTAAATTTTAACAATTTAGTTTCTAATTAGATTTTTAAACTTAAATTAATATTAATTGGTCTTTTAACAAATGTAACATATCTAATTTAACAAACAAAATTTATTTACCAAGATTTTTTTCGAATATCATCATCAGGTTTTCGTATTTCCACCCAAAATTTTCTCCGTCTCTGGATGGTACGGGTGATTTTTCTTCGCTGAACGTCTACAAATAGGTATTCTTCTTCTAAAACAACTTCGTAACCCAAATGTCGAAACTGTGTTACAGCACAAAATAAAATATGTTTTCTTCTTCTTCTTCTAAAGTTGATATTAACCCTAAAGGTCGAAACTGTTACGGCACCAAATCGTATATGTATTTTTCTTCTAAATGTTGCTGCTTACCTTAAAGGTCGAAACTTCATCACGGCACCAAATCGTATATGTAGCACCATGGGCCTTTTCGTCTGACGTGGAGAGCGTCTATGGGTAACCGGTCGCCACATCCTACGTATGACCCATGCATCTTGTTTTTGCTACATATTACCGTTAGCCTTTCTGATCGTCTAGAATT
Source organism: Patella caerulea (assembly GCA_036850965.1). Classification (NCBI taxonomy): domain Eukaryota; kingdom Metazoa; phylum Mollusca; class Gastropoda; family Patellidae; genus Patella; species Patella caerulea. Next base: position 28,637,505 of record JAZGQO010000015.1, on the reverse strand, counting down.
TATCTCTGATCGTCTTTTCTTCTCCTTCACGTTGTGTTTACTTCTTACTGATTTCTTAAGACGTTTGTCTTCTTCAGTTATAACAATGCAACAGTTCGTTTTTACCTTTTATGTAGCATAGATATACATACAAGCATAGTACATATTACAATTATAGTCAATACTAACTAAACTCTTCTCAACCTATCGCAAAGTCATTAATACGAGTTTTATAGGGTGTTTTTGTGAATTTAATTTTTGCTTAGGAACGTGATATATAGGCTACGTTTAATATATTTTTGCTGTTATACGCTATCGACATAATACGCGATGATTAGAATGTGTAATTTGACATTAGGTCGAATTACTACAAACACTAAGTTCTAACACCTGTGTTAATGTATATAGAATATAATATATATTGGATATAGTATTATATGTGTAGTAAAAAGCTAGGTATATTTTGGTTGTCGTGTTTAAAAATACAGACTGGTGTTCCGAGTGAGTGAAGTGCACGTCACTTACTTTGGACTCAGTTCTAGATAAAGTAAATAATATGGAATGTCATTCATATACGGGCCATATTTGATTGACATTCTTGATTATGTAACACTGGTAGTCAAGATAGCAATTGAAATTGTACAATGAGTAGGTCAAAAAGGTCACATTACTGACGAGTGAATTATAAAATGGTTATGACGGAATTCTAAAACCCAAACGGAAATTACAAAATGAAAACGCAATTACAAAATTATAAACTATTCACTTACTCAGTTCAGGTCACGAGGTCAAAGTTAATTTGAAGATTTATAATTAAAGAGACACATCAAAGTTTATTTAATAACGTTTAATTTTAATTAAAAGTAAGAGTTACTTATAAGTTTTTAGAAATAATATATTAATAATAATGTTAGGTTAATAATTAAACTAAAGTTTTAAAGATAGGCTGGCACTGCCAGGCAGGATACGCCCACATTTTCGAGAGATGGACAGAGAACAAGCAATACCGAAAGTGATTTTTCCTACATCTTTAAGTCCTGTATTTCATACTGTATTGGGAGCAGCCATTTAGTTGGTCAGTTCCAGTCTGATATTAATGAAATTCGAAACCGACAATGATTATGGTGTGACGGTACACAACCTAGAAAGTGACTTTTCATCAAAGTCGGATAAGAATTGTGACCTGTAGAGAGTCCACAACCATGATGTACCATATTTTTACACTATTCGCGTACAAATGGCGACCATTTCGTTCGGCAATTTTGGTACGATTTTCACGAAATTAGAACTCAACCTTCCTCATCAAAATCGAATTAAAATTGTGACCTATTCAGGGTCCACAACCATGATATATCATTTTTCGCGTACAAACGGCGGCCATTTTGTCTGTCAATTTTGGTCCGATTTTCACAAAATTCAAACTCAACCTTCCTTACAGTGTAACGGTGATATAATCAAACGTTTTTTTTAAATTGGATAATAATTGTGAAATCCAGAGGGACCACAAGCTAAAGAAAGGGGGATTTTGCGTATAACCAGGGGCCATAATTCAGGAAGTTACAATCCGATATGCGCAAATATCGAAAAGAACCAAGATCTTTGGGTTATAACCATGAATTTCAAGTTTCATCAAAATCGAATTAAAATTGTGACCGTTACAGGGTCCACAACCTTGATATACCATTTTTAACAGTATTCGCGTACAAACGGCGGCCATTTTGTATGGCAATTTTGGTCTGATTTTCCCGAAATTCGAACTCAACCTTCCTTACGGTGTAACGGTAATATAATCAAACGTTTTTTTTAATCGGATAATAATTGTGACCTCCAAGCTAAAAAAAGGTGATTTTGCGTATAATCAGGGGCCATAATTCAGGAAGTTACGATCTGATATGCGCAAATATCGAAAGGAAGCAAGATCTTTGGGTTATAACCATGAATTTCAAGTTTCATCAAAATCGAATCAAAATTGTGACCTCCACAGGGTCCACAACCTTGATATACCATTTTTTAACAGTATTCGCGTACAAACGGCGGCCATTTTGTATGGCAATTTTCGTCCGATTTTCCCGAAATTCGAACTCAACCCTCCTTAGGGTGTAACGGTGATATAATCAAACGTTTTTTTAAATCGAATAATAATTGTGACCTCCAAGCTAAAAAAAAGGCGATTTTGCGTATAATCAGGGGCCATAATTCAGGAAGTTACGATCCGATATGCGCAAATATCGAAAGGAAGCAAGATCTTTGGGTTATAACCATGAATTTCAAGTTTCATCAAAATCGAATCAAAATTGTGACCTCCACAGGGTCCACAACCTTGATATACCATTTTTTAACAGTATTCGCGTACAAACGGCGGCCATTTTGTATGGCAATTTTCGTCCGATTTTCCCGAAATTCGAACTCAACCTTCCTTAGGGTGTAACGGTGATATAATCAAACGGTTTTTTAAATCGAATAATAATTGCGACCTCCAGAAGGACCACAAGCTAAAAAGGGTGATTTTTCGGACAATCAGGGGCCATAATTCAGGAAATTACATTCCGATAGCCGCAAATATCGAAAGGAACCAAGATCTTTGGGTTACAAACATGCATGTCAAGTTTCATCAAAATCGGTTCAAAATTGTGAACTCTATAGGGTCCACAAGCTAAAAACGTGATTTTTCGTACAATCAGGGGCCGTAATCCATGAAGTTTTGATCCGATACATGCCAATATCGAAAGCAGCCGAGATCTTTTGGGGATAAACCTATATTTCAAGTTTCGTCAAAATCGGATAAGAATTGTGACCTGTAGAGTGTCCACAAACAAATTGTGGACGGACGGACGTCCGGACGGACAGGGGCGACGACATAATACGTCCACATGAAAATGTGGGCGTATAAAAAGAATTAGGAATAGTAAGTTCTTGGTCTGATGGCAATGACATGTTTGATTGACGAATAAGATTGTACAAGCCAATCTTAGAAGAAAAAAAAGAAAGTTTTCAACTTGACACTATGGTAGCTGAAAAGGACAACTACAGAGGCAAGAAAAAATTGTTTACCAGTTTACCAAATTGAGATTTCCGGAGACAGAATTTAAAGTGAAACTGAACTTTAAAAATTTGAAGTGATGTGCTATAGTGTTTTGAAATTAGAACACTTGAAGATTTTAAAAAAGACAATTTGTGTTTTTTGAATTTAGGTTTCGGCTTAGTGAATTTTCATAGGACTTTGAGATAGTTTTTGCATGCGATTTTTGATTTTTGAGAAGAGAGAGAGAGATGGGTTTAACGCCCACTCAACACAAACTAGGTCATTTCTGTACTAACACGTGGTTTAATTTTATTTCTATAATTCGCTTGCGCGTAGTGGTCTTTCTTTAGCAGTGGGAGGAAACCGGAGTGCCCAGAGGAAACCCACGAGGTTGAGAAGGCGCCCCTAACTCCATGCCACATACGCTCACACCAGGGCTCGAAACCACAGCCGCAAGCCAGATGTGATCGGCCAGTTAGAGTTCGAAGCGCGGCACTCTAGACCCCCCCCCCCCCCTAAAGACCTTAGATGTAGGTTCCATGCGAAAAGCTCGCGAAGTTATTAAATTCATATTTCTTGGTGCAATCAAACGATAACAAATTTCGACAAAAATGATGACCAGTCACCATTAGCGACACTACATTTAAAACCAATAATGAATTTCTTTTATCCTTACATAATGACAAAATTCAAGTAAGATTTATGGAAAGATGAAAAATGGGTTGTGCGGTTTTTTTGAAGAGTATATATGATAAACTCAAGTTTATTTGACCATATGTATAAATTTTGAATTTAGCATCTATCTAAGTTCACATAATTTGGAGTTAATCATCAATTTAAAGTTTACCAAAGAAATAAAACTAAGTTTGTCATATTTACTGAGTTTAGCATATGCATTTTGAGAGGACAATAAAGCCGCAATCGGCGACTGCAAAGACACCGTGTCTGTGGATCACGCCGACTTCCTCTGGTAAGTTTCTTAGGAAACACTTGTCTACGATATCAGCCTTGTTGGAAGTGGACGTAAAACTCTAGGAACAAGAGAGAAAGAATTGGTATTGAACGTCCACTCGACAAAGACTAGGTCATTTCGGGACTAACATGGTTTAATTTTATTTTAATAATTCGCTTGTGCGCAGGGGTCTTTAACTGTGGGAGGAAACGGAGGACCCGGAGAAAACCCAAGAGGTTGGAGAGGCAACGTACACCTGGGATTCGAAACCACGCCAGTTGACTCGATGACAGAAAGAAAGAAAGAAAGAAATGTTGTTTAATGGCACGTCAGCTCCAACCGGGCCATATTGCGCCACACATGATGAAATTATCGAGACAAATTAAAACAATATCACAGGGATGTAATTATATATGTAAATAAAAACAAATATCACAGAAAATATAACTAAAAATAAATATATCAATTACATTACATATATAAATATTTAAAATGCAGTTTACGATAAATATATACAATTAAAATTTTGAATAAAAATTTGTCTCTCTTAAAAAAGCTAACAATTTATCATAAAGCTCCGGTTGGGCAAATAGCTGACGTGCTGACTGGCAACGGTAGTACTTAGATCTAATATTCTTGAGATGCTTGCACTCAATCACAATGTGCTTCACTGTCAAAGGAACATGACAGTGTTGACATTCTGGTTGAGGCTCTCGCTTTAAGATGAAAATATGTGTTAAAAAAGTATGACCTATGCGAGAGCGACACAAGACAACTTCATCTCTCCTGCTCGTACGATAGGAGCTTGGCCAATCTCCTAAGAGAGGCTTGATGTGATGAAGTTTGTTTGTGCCTGCAAGATCCCAGGACCGTTGCCAGCGGTCATAAATAAAATGATTTATTACAGATTTAAAATCTTTGTAAGGAATTAAAAAGTGTGATTGGGGAAGATCTAAAGCAGCTTTGGCAGCAAAATCTGCTAGATCATTCCCCTTTATATCGACGTGACTGGGGAGCCAGCAGAAGACGACGTCTTTGCTGCTGAGCTCGTACGATAGTAGCAGACGATAAACATCTGCTACTAATGGGTGTTCAAGCTGTATATTGTTAATTGCTTGTAAAGAGGACAGAGAATCAGTAAAGATGATATGCTTTAAAGCTGAAGAGGACTGAATGAACTCCAAGGCCTGAAGAATGGCCTGGAGTTCAGCTGTAAATATGGAAGCAGCAGGTGGGAGACACACAGAAATGGTCTCAGATGGCGTCACAGTAGCCGAAGCTACCCGATCACCATCCTTCGAACCATCTGTGTATATAGGAGCATAAACACCATATTTAGACCTTAACTCTCTAAAGAGAGATTGGAACACCGTAGAGCTAGTATCTCTCTTTTTATGTTGAGTAAGATCGAAATCAATCTTTGGCGGAGATATAGCCCACGGGGGAGTCCTAAAGACGGAGGTATTCGCAATACTGTCGAGGCTGATGCCAGCCTCAGACAAAAGGGGTTGTATGCGAATACCGAATGATGGAACAACATTCGTCTTTACCAGATACAAATGCTCATGAAGAGGTCTAAATATGGTGTTAAATGAAATGTGATTTGGAAGTGATGCTATTTTCGTAGCATACTGCAGGGCCAGTTTATCACGTCTGTTGTGCAGTGAGGGCTCATGCGCCTCGACGTATAAACTGTCCACTGGAGATGTACGAAATGCTCCTAAACTGATTCTAAGTCCTTGGTTGTGTATGGTGTCGAGCTCTTTGAGATAAGACTCGCGGGCAGACCCATACACAATACACCCATAATCGAGTTTGGATCTTATTAAAGCTCGATATAATCTGAGCAAGACCTTACGGTCTGCTCCCCAGTCAGTATTTGATAAGACTCTCAATATGTTGAGGGCTTTCAGACATTTCTTTTTAAGGCTTTTAATATGGGGGATAAATGATAATTTCTTATCAAATATCAGCCCCAGAAATTTGGTTTCATCCACAACCGGAAGGCGATTGCCATCCAAATAAAGTTCTGGATCTGGATGCAAACATGGTTTCTGACAGAAATGCATGCAGATAGTCTTGGATTTCGAAAAACGAAATCCATTTTCGGTTGCCCATTGTTGAAGTGAATTCAAACAAAGCTGCAACTTACGTTCGATTATCCGCATGTCTGTAGAACCATAGCACATCTGAAAGTCATCAACATAAAGAGTGCCGTTTGTACCTGGTTTAAGGCACGCTGGGATAGTATTAATTTTTATTGCAAATAATGTTGGAGATAAAATACTTCCCTGGGGGACCCCCATTTCCTGAGGAAATGGGTCAGAGAATATTGATCCCAGTCGTACCTTAAATGACCTATCTTCGAGGAAATTTTTAATGAAGATAGGTAAGCGACCTCGTAGGCCGAGGTTATGGAGGTCGCGCATGATACCGTGTTTCCACGTAGTATCATATGCTTTCTCCAGATCGAAAAATATAGCAACTAAATGTTGCTTCTGGATGAAAGCGTCCCTGACGAACGTTTCAAATCTGACGAGATGATCAAGAGTGCTCCTTTGGGACCGAAATCCACATTGGAGGTCTGTAATGAGGTTGTTGGACTCAAGGTACCAAACAAGCCTTCGATTGATCAATCTCTCCATGGTTTTGCAAATACAGCTAGTTAAAGCGATCGGACGATAGTTGGTAGGATTCGTATGATCTTTACCCGGTTTAGGGATGGGAACTATTGTGGCTTCATGCCACGAAGGAGGGAAATTCCCATCAACCCAAATCCGGTTGAAAAGATCCAGTAAAATTAGAAGTGTTGGATAAGGTAAATGTTTTAAAATTTGATAGTGTATCTCATCTGGACCAGTTGCAGTGTCCCGAGCTCGCTTTAACGAGTCACGGAGCTCCGCAATGGAAAAACGATCATTATAACATTCATCATTGCGGGACTTGAAATTAAGTCGCCTTTTCTCCTGTTGTTGTCTAACGCCTCGAAAGGCATCAGAGGAGAAATTGGATGATGAATTGAATGAAAAAGTACTGGCCAGAGAATTAGCAATATCAGGAAATGTTGTTAAGGTGGTATTATCAACATTAAGATGGTTAACTGATAATGCATTACTTTTACCTTTAATCCTACGAATCCTATCCCATACCGACTTAGATGTGGTACGGGAATTGATCCTGGAGACATAACCCTGCCATGAAGATTTCTTTGCTTGACGTATGGTTCTACGGGCCTTCGCCCGGACCATTTGGAATGCCGCAATATTCTCCATGGAAGGATGGTTCTTCAATCGTCTCAGGATACGATCACGCTCTTTTAGGGCGGATTTGCAATCGTCATTAAACCATGGTTTATTGAAACGTTTTGGTTCTGTCGTGGTTTTTGGAATCGCCTGCTCAGCTACATCTTGGAGAATTGAAGTGAATAAGGCCATAGGCTCATCTGCATCTTCTAACTCCTTTGCATCAAAAGAGAAGAGACACAAAGATTCAAATAGAGCCCAATCAGCCTTATGCAACTTCCATCTCTGGGGTCTTTCGACCGGAGAGGGACCTTTATTATCAATCAAGATAGGAAAGTGGTCACTACCACAAAGATCTTCATTTACCCTCCATGTGAAATCCTGAAACAGGACGGGAGAGCATATTATGGTGAGATCTAAGGAAGAAAAAGAAGCTGTGGCAGGATGTAGATAAGTAGGCGAGTCATCATTTAATAAACACAAATTATTAATGTTAATGAAGTCCGCTATTTGTTTACCTCTGTTGTTATCATCTGGACTACCCCAGAGGGAATGATGACCATTGAAATCTCCCGTAATTATAAACGGGTGGGGAAGTTGTGCAACAAGGTCATCAAGATCTCTGGGATTAAGATGTAAACTTGGTGGAAGATACACAGAGCAGAGTGTTATAGGAATATGTAAAGTCACTCTAACTGCAACTGCCTGCAAAGGCGAGTTTAGAGTAACTTGACTCTGAGGGATATCTCCATTAAGAATAATAGAAACACCCCCATGAGCTCTACCATCACCAACTGCATGATGATGGTAACCAACAAAATGTCTAAAGGACAAAGTGTCAGAATTCCTCAAAAACGTTTCCTGTAAACAAATAGCTAAAGGATTATATTTTTGAATTAAAAGTTGGACTTCATTAAAATTTGGTTTTAAACCACGACAATTCCATTGAATAATGGAATTTACCATTGTCAGGGATAATTTATTTTTGACGGCTTACCGCCGACGGGGTCATTATTGGCCCCCTCTACGGTAATACCGTCCATCAGATCAACCCCATATTTCGTGAAATGGACGATAGGGTCTTGTGAACCCTTTTTGCCCCTTTCACGCAACTTTGCTAATTTCTTTTGTCTTGAAGATAAATAAACTCTTTCCTGTGAGGGTGGGATAACCGTTGACTGCGATCCTGACCCAGTGAACATGGGATCAGGAGCTGCAGCTTTCGGTTTATGTAATTGATGTGATTCCTTGCCATTATGAGATGAAGTATTAGGAATGGTCCCAATATCTCCAGTTATAGGCAAAGAAGAAGAATCCTCATCAGGCAAGGGCAAAGTTGTTTGAATCGAGCTCTCTCGTGACTGAGAAGAGCTCGAAACCCCTTTTACATGATCTGATGTTGTAGGCAAAGTCCTCATTTTTTGTTTCTCTGGCCAGGTTATGTCTGTCTGAACAGATATTGATTTAGTAGAAACTTTAACTACACTCGAAAATGATTTCCCTTGTGGTGCAATGGGAATGAGTGAAGTTAGTTCTACTTGCTTTTTAGCATCAAAATATGAAATCTTCCGTTCAGACATGACCTGTTGAATTCTTTTCTCTTTCTGCCATATTGGACATTCGCGAGAGTAAGCAAAATGCTTACCCTTGCAATTCACGCAGCAAAACTCAGCCTGGCAGGCAATGCTCTCGTGGCCATCATGGCCACAACGAGCACAGGTATCTTTGCCTCTGCAGACGGTCTTGCTGTGTCCAAATTTCTGACATTTATAGCAGCGAAGAGGATTGGAAATATAGGAATCAACAGGTATATTTAAATAACCTGCCTTGATTGATTTCGGTATGTCGGGACGATTAAAAGTGAGGATATAGGTGCTTGTGGGAATCACCTTATCTCCTCGGCGTACACTAATTCGTTTAACTTGTTGGACGCCTTGAGAAGAAAGGTATTCAACCATTTCATCCTCACTGCTGCCTTCAAGATCCCGACAGCGAATGACACCTCTACTAGAATTTAATGATCTGTGTGGAGACACCTTGATAGGAATGTCTGCCAAAGTTGTGGATTTGAGAAGCATGGTAGCATGCTGCTCCTTGACACATTCTATCAAGAGTGTTCCATTTTTCAATTTTTTGATTGCTTTGGGTTCACTGGCCAAGCCGGCAATGCCCTTAGCAATCAAAAAAGGTGAGACTTTCGATAAGTCAGTAGAGGGTCTCTCAATCAAGAGAAACCTCGGCCATGACTTTGCCATTTTATTTTTGAATATATTAGAAACGTCTTCTGTATTAAGACGTTTCTGTTTCAATCGTTCATTTGTTAGTGTGGGGGGGATCAGGGAATCCATGAACGTATATTTTTTTTGATTCACCCCTCGTCGTCCCCCAGGTTACTTCCCTGCCTACTAAGGGGAGGACTAGCACGGATAACCTGCGCGTGGCCTCAGGGCTCGACAAGGGGTATACTCAAGCCAGAAGTAAAAAAAACTATCCAACCTGATTGACCCAAGCCGCCGCCCTGCAGAATGTACTAAGGACACAAAGGTAAGTAGTATGCTGAGTGAATAAACAGAGCATTTAACTGAAAACGGTACATTCTACGGAGCTAAAACGACCAAAGCCGATTGATCAGAGTGGGCCACTCTGACCTCCCGTCTAGGTGAACCATGGGCCAAAGTAATGTGTTGCAGAAAAGAGGCCCGCAAGCCAAATCCCCACTCAATTACCAGGATTCCACTCTCCACCGACACGGGTCGCAACGCACGGCAAACACGCTGCCCCATTATAGGGATCCTTTTAGTCGCCTTCTACGACTCGCAGGACATACGAAGGGTATATTCTTATCACCCCCTACACCCCAGGGGGGGACTCGATGACAGGCCGTGTGATACAGCGCGCACTATAAACATTCGCCCTCCCCCCACCGCCAGGAAAGAACGAAACTCTGTCTGGTTGGCAGCTTGTCCGTCACCGGAACCCTAGCCGATGGTTAAGTGCTCGATGCAAAAAAACAGTTTCCTGTTGTCAACCCCCTACCATTTCTCTAATAGAAAAGACATCGTCCACATGCGTCAGCAGTTTTTACAGGAGGGTAGCCTGTCGACCCCACGCCTAAGCACAAACCAATTATCAAAATTATGGTAGTTCCCACGTCACATTTCGATATTTTACGAGAGGACGCTCTTATACAATCAATTTGGAATTGCTGCTCAAAGTGATATAAAACAACAGCCAATTAGACGTAATTGAAGTCGGAAATCGCCACGACTATAATTTGTTTCATAGGAGTTGTAGGTGGTAAATAGGTCAAAATGACCCGGCCTTTGTCTTCGTACAACCGTCCTTTAGAAAATATAATGTGTTGCACGTGCTTCCTGGTACGGGTGTAAACGTCTATGTCCACATTAGTGATGTCAACAACGTAGTCTAACTAAATAAGTGGGTTTAATTAATGCAAGAAACAAACACATCAAATACCAATTCAAGTAAATGGATCCGGGGAGGCCGTAAAGCCACGTTTACACTTGGCCGTAGTAAACGTGCCGTTCTGGGCACTGTGCGAAACCGGGATGAATTTCAAGACATTGACCGGTTTATTTTACTTGAAAATAACCGGACTTGGTACCGTGCCAAACACCATATGTATAACTCTATACAGAAAGTTATTTTCAGTCCCTATGATACATTTCAGTGGGCCAGATTGGCACGGTTCTCATGATCAGTGCGGCACGCTTATTATGGTTGACGCGTTCACACGTCAAAAAATAAAAAAAATAACCGTGCAGTGCCTGGTGTCGTTGCTGGCACGCTTAAAATTTGTAATGTAATCGGGGTTTAAGAGTCCACTGCGCGGTCAGCCTATTCAGGCTTCACCCACAACAACGTTTACATACATTACAAATTTTACAAAAAATAAACTTGATTTACAAGAAAGATGTGATCGGTCTTCACGATAAGTCCAGTCGGAGCTCATTAGGACGTTAAACCCAATGTCATTAATGTTGTCGATGGTCATCACACACTGTAGCTGGATGTAATATGTGTGGGGACATGCAAGAAAAAGGGATGTACACCGTAAAGTGTATAAATTGTACATATATTTTACCTGGTTGTGAGTTGCATAAATAGACTACAAGTGGGAAACCAGGAAGAAAGGCAACGGCTATTCAAGATACATTATGGATGATAACATCAAAACAAGGTTACTTGTAAGTAAAGATCGCCTGTTTGTTAATAAAGATTGGCCTTTATGGCTCTTCATCTTATTTCGTAGGTTCATAAGGGTGCAGAGCAAATGTTGAAGGAATCTACTGCCACCTTGATTAATGCAGCTAATAGTTTAAATATTATTACACCAGTATGTGCCACTACCAGTCGTACCAGCACATCTACTACTCTTAAATCATCATCACCTGCACATGTAGTTTAACCTGGTGACTCAGAACTTAAAAGTTTGTTTAGACAATCCCTTGACCAAACTGGTCGATGTCCACCCCCCCCCCCATTTCTTTCAAAGTGGGGGCACAGGTTTGTGTGTCTATTAGTAATCGGGTAATTGTACCACGTAATAATTTATTATTGCTAGTTTGAAAATGTAATATTGGTCGGCTTCACCCTCGTAAAAGCCCCATTAAATTTATAGTGATATAACTACTTAAAGAATAAAGATTACGGCTGTGTTAGCAGAAAACTACCAACATTTTCAGCAATCTATTGTCGGGGCGCTACGACGTACTCTTACATCGAATTTTAATTGCCATGGGGTCGTTTACGTGACGCTGTGTACACGAGACCCACCAGAACGACTATACGGCTCTTGTCAGGTCCTCTGTCCTGTACCGGGGGGGGGGGGGCACCGGGACCCCTTGATTAGCGAGCGAACGTCCTACCCGCTAATCCACCCTGGCTCCTATTAGAGTTTCAAGTAGAATGAGCAGGTCAATGAGTACGCTGGTGCTTTAATTAAATTGTGATAACAATAAGTCAAACTAATGGACTGATTCAATGTAATAATGTATTATCTGATTAACTTTTCTTTGTCATTAAGAAAAAAATCTGCGACATTTACTATAATTATTGACAATTTGTTTAATTGTCTTCGGCGAATCTCGCTCAAAGCTATGGACAACCTCGACAATAGTAAGAATAATAGGTCTCGTCCCAATGTTGATTTATTTCATATACTATTTCTTTTCCGATTTGCTTGGATTGTCCTCTGGGAGTCTCACGCAAGTCTACTGGCAGCCCAAATCTATTGACAGTCCCACAATAGTAGCAACAATATGCCTCAGTCAGCTTTATGTTAACGTCCTACTCAAACTGGGCTTATGAAGACGGTCATACGATATACAAAGTGTTTGAGGGAAATTTTGGGCGGAAGGCGTTACATCCTTACTGTGTTATATCGAATTCCAACTGCCAATTGTGCCGCTGTCAGGGCAAAATGTCCCTCATAAAACTCTGACGTAAAGCCAAGCCAGTGCAGAGCAGTAAGTTTCATATTTGAAGCAAGTAAACAGTTTGGAGGAATCTACAAGAAGACAGCAACAACCAGATCCCGGGTTCGCTGATAAAGTACTTCAAGGTTTGCCCTAGCAGGGAACGTACACGTTGGTGTGGCACATCATCATCGATGGATCCCTTGACGGTTGGAGTAAGATTAGGCTATAACACCACTGTCCAGAAAAAATATCCTCATAGTACACAAGGCAGATGTCACCCCTTTCTGCAGATAAAATATACTCATAAATTATGGATCAGAGCGCAATGCTAATTAAAGGAGCTAAATCTCTTAACTGTTGGCAACACAACTGGGTCACAACACATTTAATACTGTAAAATCTGAATGTATATAAACTGATTTACATTCAGTCTCCTGTGGAATGAGCTAAACCACGTTCATAGAGTAGCTTCATTACAAATTCGGACACGCAATTCTTATCCCAATTTTAATATTCTCCTGTTGTCTTAAACATAGGATTTAAATCGACCAACATGCCGTTTACTATGTCAATTATACGGACTCGCCTCCTTCAAAGTAGCCAAGTTTCTAACCTCGTATTACTAAAGACATCGACATTGAAAACACGAATTATTTGTCAATTTAAATCAACATTAATGCTGTTATCTTTATGGGAAATGATGGGCTTCTGATATTCAATATTTAAGACAAAATGAAAATTTTACCATTAGTACACGAATCGTGTACGGCAGGGCGTTTCAATCCTATTTGGCGTTTCAGTCCTATTTGCAACAATGGATTCGACGAATGAGGCTAGACATAATCCACAAGTCATGTCAAACGGCAACGCCATACTCTGGTATTGAGGGCATGCGCAATAAATATTCTGTTGACTGAAATAACCAGACGCTAGAGATTGTTATTTGATTGAGACTTTAGTCGTATTTCGCCGAACATAACTGATTTGAAATTGTGAAAAAAAGAGAAATGATTGAATGTAAATCAGTTTATATACATTAATATATGTGTTGCGGCCCATTTGCGTCAAATTCCGGGTGCCAAATATTAGCGAATTAACATACCATACGTGTGTCACACATAAATTAAGACATCACACAACTCTTGAATCCCTTTCACATTCTTATGAATATATGTTTACTGGCATAATCATCATTTTACATAACAATACCAGATTATAACATTCGCTATGAAAGATATCAACGACAGTGTAAAATGGTCTATAAATACCAGACTAATGAACCAGATTGTGAAATCAGAGTGCAAGTACATTAGATTATGCAACAATATGACATTAATGCGATATAATGCCATTATTCTCAATGGATTACTCCCCAAAACACAAGTCCAGTCCATGTAGGGGGGTTGGGGTGGTTTAGAGTGCCGCGCTTCGACCTCTAGTTGGCCGGTCACCTCTGGCTTGCGGCTGCGGTTTTGAACCCTGATGTGAGCGTATGTGACATGGAGATAGGGGCGCCTTCTCAACCTCGTGGGTTTCCTCCGGGCACTCCGGTTTCCTTCCACTGCTGAAGACCCCTAAGCGCAAGCGAATTATTGAAATAAAATTTAACTATATATTAGTCCCGAAATGACCTAGTTTGTGTTGAGTGGACGTTAAACCCCATTTCTATCTCTCTCTCCAGTACATGTAAGAGTTTTCCGTTGTGTAGGATTAGTCCTTAATGCCCCCCTTATCAAAGGTGTTAAGCTTTAATTGTATTTGATTATTATCTTTGTGGCATACTCTGTACATATCTGCTTACTATTCTCATAGCTTTAGCATTTGCTTGATAAAAGACGAGAGAGAGTATCCTCATCGAAACGTCGCTTAGTATCAAACTCAGTAATTGTGTATCCATAAAATTGTACCTTGTGTTAGAAATAACGAGTCCGCTTACCATCTTACTTCATTATTACCAAAATGTGTCCAATGCCCAATATTTGTTTCAACGCCCTAACGTTTCGTTCCGACTTGGAGCAACAGTGGGCGAATTCCTGGCTCGCTAGTCTGGAGGTTGCTAGTTCGATAACGCTGCTATTCTTTTCCGACTGGGCTATTGCAGATATGTGAAAGGGGTGGGGGAATAAGACGATTTGCAAAGTTCTATTAATTCAGTTTAGCCTGAGGGAAATTTAGTGGCCATTATGAAATCATTGAGATATTTTACAGACAATTTGACTCAATTTGTTTGCTTCCAATATTTCCACGTACCCAATGTTCCTTGAAAGTTAATCAGTTCAAACTTCAGCAATCTGGCTTAAATCTATTTGACGCGTCGATAAATACACGTGTGTATAAATACATAAACCCATTTGCACAACACATTTGCTAATTATTAAATTCCCTATGGATATAGCCATGTTTATTTTGCATTCGTTTGTGAAGAACAATGTGATCTGGTATATTCTGTTAGGCAGGGATGCTGAGTAATTTTATGATGCCGTGGAATCTCGACATTACGAATCATTATTTACCCGATTTCTTTTCTTAACAAATAAACATGTTATTCTTGCGATATTACTATTGGGCTGGACATATCTTGCAAGTATCATCCAACCAGTGAAGGCAGACTTCGATACTTCAACGTTATACAGCTGTCGTCGCGAGGAAGTGACAAAATGAAATGAAATGGGGTTTAACGTCCTACTGAGGAAGTGACAATGTCGGTAGTCGTTCGATCACGAATCATCTGTTCATGGTTTCTAGTAGCTTTTGGTGTACTGAATGATATCCTAAAAAGTTTACCAAACTCGGAGAAAAGCAAATTATTACATATATCTTCCTATAGCAGGTGCAATTTCAGGCAAGAACAATATTAAGAGAAATCCATAAAAAGTGAAATCTAAGGCTCAGTTCTTTACAAGATGTACGAAGCTCTCGTGTACCATTTTTTTTCGTGTTTACCCCCAAACCATGAGGCTCAGAATCTAAATTTATATATGGGCGCGACTTTGCAGTGCTTTATAATAATTTTATTGGGAGTCATGTATTCATGTGAAGCGTCATCATAATATAGCCAATGTTTTATATGAACTATTGTGTTTAGGATAAATATTTCATTTGGAGACAGGCTTAGTTGTTGCTTATACCTTATTTGAGTTGTCCTTTCCATCAAAACAATTGGCCACACGAACGTTCGTTACTCTGCATGCAGTCTGCACCACTTCATCGCATAACTTATTGTTTTGGGAAATGTTTGCAAACATATGTGTAAATACCTGGTTACTGCGATTCGATGAAACAAATGAAGCTACTCATCAATTTTTGATAACGTGCGCACCAATCGCAGTATGTAGTGCTATACAACGACCATCACTTTACCGTTAACTTCGATATAATATAAGAGATAGCCGAAGCGCCTCCCCAGACCTGATTTCCCTCTTAACAAACTGTATGACATAGCCCAGTTGGAGCAGAACATAAGGATTTTAACCCTCATTCCATTGCATGCTAGCTTGGTACCTACAATACTCCTAAAAGGTATCGGTAAATAATTATTAATTTGGCAGAAAGTTCCCATGATGTTCTCGGTAGCAGCTTTTGGGGTTATCGGCGGTACACCTATAAATGGAATAACTAATCAGTTTTTATCACTGGGTATATCTTTACATGAAAACATGACACCCTACAAAACATTTATCTATATGTTGATTACCTTTAATAATTTTCTTGTAAATTCATTAGATGAATGGTGGCCATCAAGGATTTTTTTTTTGCTTTAAGGGGCCAGTTTAAACGACTGGGAATTTCTTAAACTGAAAGAATGACCCCCCAAACACTAATTTATAATACATGTGAATGGTCTTAAGCCAATATTTTAGGGTTTTCATGTAGGTTGATCGGGACAGTATCGGCCATCTTGGATTTTACTCCTTTCTTGCGCACAAAATGGTTCAATTATCGTTGTAATCCGACTGAATACTTAACCATTGATTTTCTTTTATCTTTTCATGTTTAATTCCAGAGCTAAAATCTGTCTATTTCAGGTTTTTCTTTAAATTTGAAATGTGATATAAATTATTAACTAGACATCAATTAACTTGTCAATACTATAATCAACGCCCGATACCATCAAGTGGGTCCAATATTTAGTAGATATTAGTGCTATTTAAGGCGGTTTAAATGGAAAATTTAGAGTGCTTATTATCGTAACAACGGTAGTAATGACAATCGAGGCTAGGCAAAAATTGTATAGTCGATAACTTGACTCCGGGTGTAGTAATTTGATTAAAATTTTCAGCATATTGTTGTTCTACGTTAACTAATTTGTAACAGTTACTAGCGAGAACTTATTTTATCTCCCATAGCGTCCCTTTAATTTGGGGTGGATTACGAGACGGATTAGACATTATCGAAAAAGGAAAATGACCACGAACGGCTATATATGATGGTTATATGTATGTGATCACCAAAACGAACCCTATAATTTTCAAAAATAATTATGGCACGTTTCTCACACGCCAAACCCCGACAGTAATCACGCACGCCGTTAACCTACTATTAACACTGGTTTACTATAAAAATATGTCCTTCACGTAAAATTAAATCATTCCATTGACGTATTAAGAAAATCAATAAAAGTTTTACTTCTGATCAACAAAGCCATCTTCAATCAGTTTTATGATTTCATTTTCGGTATGCGTCATAGTTACATCTCGACAGAGAAAGTTCAGCGGGATTTTATGCCTAAAATTCATTTGCTGTAAACCGTCCCAACGACCAGACATTGTTTCTTGAAGGACCTTCCCACACCATTTCCAATGAACAGCAGTTTCTTTTAAGACAACACCGGGTGGTATTGCCCCCCGCCTTGTCATGGACCAACATGGTTGTGCAAGTCCAACATATCTACATTCAAGATGTTCTATCGCAATTTCAGGCAAACATAGATTTGAACAAATCAAAATAAGCAGCATTCCTAACAATTTTAAATTGAAATTTTTGCTTGTGGCTTGAAAAAGATAATATAAATCTTTGCCAATTATTGTTATCTAATCTCCACCTGCAAGTTCCGATTGAGATGCAAAAACAGAATGTGATCGCGTGTCACCTAAACTTATGGAATATCGTGCATATCTGCATTAAGATAATTGACTGTAGGGTCTCTTTTAACCCAACTTTGAAAACCTATTTCCAGTAAAAAAAAATATTAATGTTGACATGTTATGTGCGTACAGTGGTTTGAGATTTTTTTATTTATTGTGAATCGCTTTGTCAAGTATTACTATTATGAGTTTGTGTTGCGAACTGACATAGGGGGTGGTTTCAGCTACATATTCTCTGTTTAGCTTTCTTAGTAGCTGTATTTGCGTGACAGTGCGCCGATATCAGTGGGACTAGAAACTCACTTGTCCACGCACAGTTTTAAATGGTTTGATCGATAATTATTATTTCATGTATTTTGTTCATAAATTTTGTGTTCGCAAGAATACAAGCTTGGAAGTGAATTGGGAAATCGCGATTTACGATTGTATAAATGAAAATTAATGTGGTTCATCCCCACGACTCAATAAACAAAACCTGTAGAAGGACCGGAGCACGGTGTGGCATTGGTCGCCCATATTGATGATATGAAATTAAAAGGACTTGATCGTTCTGCTCCGCCTGGACGAATGAAGACGGGCATACACCATACAGTGTGCTATGGGTAGGGGGAACTGTGCCCGGGCAGCGGCAGTATTTACAGGGCTACATAGTAATAATGACACTGTATACAACATGTGAATTACAAATGACTATTCAAAGTGCCCTCTCAAATATCAAAACAATCGATACGTGTTGATAGGATACTGTTTTTAATTATCGTTTTGTTGTTTCAAGTCATCTCAGGAATCTTATCGGTCTGGTGTTTGTTTAGTGTTAGATGAACATTAATGTTTTATTTTATGATCAGTAGTGGAATATCGCGTTTTATCAGTGAAATAAAAGTGGTATTCCACTGGCGGACAAAGTAGTCCATGTTTTACCTAAAAAGATTGTAAAATCATAAAATAAATAGAACATTTGTCGTTTTTTCGTGAATAACATATTTTATTTCATCTCTAAGCAAGTTTTCTTGATGAAATAAAATATGTTATTCACGACAAATATCCTCTCTCTCTCTCTATATATATATATATATATATGAATTAATAGATGATAATTTCTCTAACCACGAGACAGTTACCCTCAGAATAGGCAGGTCTGTTTTCTGTCTAACAATATATTTGTTTAACAGATTGTTCAAGCTTTTATAAATTAATAACCTATCTGGAAATGTAAGTTTTGATTTTTGTGTATTCCAGACCCAATATGTCCGCCTACTGTTATAAAGGTTACGGGTTGCCGCCGCCTTGATAAGTTTACTAACACTTCCATATCCATGTTATCTGAATGAATTGTGTATCATATATCCACGGCATTTATAAATCCTTCATATCAATTAGTCATGAATAACAGCTGTTTTAATTACACACGGCTAAGCTCTGAATTACAAAAAAAAAGTCTGTGCGGAGTCTTATGAGAATCCACATTCGACAATGCCGCGAAATGTCAATGTGGACGTATTCAACTTGACACGCGAATGATTCTGAGAAATACAGATAGTACAAAAAGGTAGGAGGATGTTAACCTCGTGTCATTTTATGTCGTAATCTTGACAAGCGACGAGATTTGCACCTTGGATTTTAAAAGCAAAGGCTTTAAAATTATCCAGAGTATTGTTTACTGTATGCACGATTTCTTCCAGACCTCATTCGTCCACCAAACGTATTTTCAGTACAGGTCAGCGAATATCTAAAACATTGAACCTGGTGGTACATAATGTCAAGACTCGTATCACCGGAATGGCCTATCTCCATTTCAATTATTTCCTTAAAAATTCCGAAAAGGGACCATCATTGTTTCATAATGGTTATTATGCAATTTTAGTTCGTTTCTTTGAAACTGCTACGAAGAAAATTAAGAAGGCTTTGCTGAATTACTTTTGCTTTCTTTATTGTGAGACCATTTGATATTTCAAGGCTTTTTCCATTGTAAACTGTACTCGAATTAGTCGGTAGGTAGACGAAGTTAATTATGGTCAGTTACTTATGGTATGAAGATACGCCACTTGGTCCACCCACCGACGAATTAATCTTTTAAAATTTAACCAAGGATGCAAACTATCGGTGGTAGATAAACCCCCGGCTTTAAATCAATCGAATTATCAGGAGGCCGTTCAAAATATTTTAGGTGGCGATGACAAATTTATATCGTCTGTAAGGGATACATTATGCCCGATTAAGAGCTATCATCATAAAAAAATAATATCGTCTCACACACCTCCAGCTTATTAGACCGCCAACCGAAGACTCAATCGGATTAAATAAGTAATAGTTGACGCTTGTAGGTGTTTACGACCACAAATTTCCGGCTATATCGTCTTCGGTAAATGTTGACATATTGTCATGTCATCGTAGGCCTAATAATTAAAGTTGCATTCTTGTGTGCAAACTGGGTGATTTGATGATATATTAGGACTAAAAACATATTCAAACTAATTTATCATAATTTTGCTTCAAAACCTTCTCAAAAAATTGTAATAGCCAAGTATACCTCGCGTTAAAAATACATCAAAAAGAGGTCCTGTTTGCGTCAGGGTTTTACCTCTCCGTACCTATAGCAACGGCGGCGGAGAATTCATTGAATACACAAGACGATGGTGTCTGCTGTAATCGCTGACTATTTATTACTAATTTCGAATCCTAATAAAATTCTCGGATTATCCACTGTCTTTTTCCGTGATTTTAATCCGAGAAAGTGTTGTACGTCTAACTCTTCCAAAAGTTTTATCACAAAGCGCGCAAGTTCGCGTGCAGCCTTCTACGTCACCCGTGCAGAAAGTCCTAATCGTAGGGCTGTCTATTAAGGGAACCCTTACATTTTTGTCCTCTATACGCTCCATGAGTGTTTTTCAGGGAATCCCGTATTTTTCTAGTAACATAGGATATCGCTACTTACCATATGTATAACAAAAGTGTCATACCTATATCGGCCATAACCAGATAAATACTTATTTGGCAACCAATCTTTAACAAATTCAAATCATTCCTCCAATGGCGACCGAGGTCTTATAGAAGCACGATCCTCCACGCCAAAAAAACAACCAAATCTATTTGATGATATATACTGTTCTTCATGCCAAATTATCATTTTTTAATTTACAATCGTAATGTTTTGGTGCCAAAATGCCGCTTAAGATTTAAATTGACCATACATAAGTTGTGTTTGCAATGCCGTAGATATCAAGTTAAAGACTTGTCTGCTCTAAACACATTTGCCTGGATATGTGACCATATATCAAACCGAAATAAGTTAACATATCCGCCATTTTATAAATAACAACCATATTTCGTTTCATGGCATACTACAATTACCTGAGTCTTTTTCGGATCGATTCGGCTCAATGTGCGGTTAGGACTAAATGTTTACATCTTTTGACCTTATTAGAGTCTACAGGTGGCCTTAATATTTAGAGCTGCAAAATATTTCAAATTCATATGGTAACAGACTGAAATAATCATAAATTAACATGCATGACGTGAGCAAAATTTTAATGAAAAGAATCGACCATCCATTCCCTAAAAACGTGGTTTCCATATTTATGTGTCATTTTTCCCCGCGAGAATAACAACCTCAATAGGTTTTTGAAGTGTTAGAGAGCGGCAAGTTGATTATACATGATATGATTTCATACAAATGAATCTAATCTTAGAGGAAATCGCCACCCACGCCTCCTGCACAGTAATGTCACTATGCATTTTTGAATGACTGTGGGATTTTGTGATAACTTCTCCCGGGGCATTAAACAAATGCGATTCATATTGAATCCGAGGAAGGCATAAACATATCCGTTCTAACGATTGAATGAATTTTTTTAATGGTCGGTCAAAATGACCATGATATTTTAAAAAGTTATTTAAAGTTATTTTCGTTTTGAATCTATTAGGGTTTTTTTTTATTTCTCTCGGTCAATTTGACCGTCGTTGTTGCCACGTTTTTTTTAAACACATGTCGAGTTGGTTCCTTTAGGAACTGTCCCTGAACAAACTATATGCCCGCTGACAGTTCCCACAGCTTGCTTTATAGGTGCAAGTTTGGCTGTAAGAAAAACCAATACAACGACAACGCTCAAAAGGGTAATAAGAAGTTCATATTATTGAAACACTGATAGATATCACGAACATTTCTCAGCCAATCAGTGTTATTTTTATGGAACACAACAAATATTGTGTATTTTGTTGTCCGAATGTCTTTGCATCAACCTTGATACGGGTGCCAATTTGACTTACTTGGGTATAAAAAATCTCCTTGTGGCTCTCCGCGTGTTACATCGTCTGGATTATCGAGACGGGGTGAAAATTGCTACATATATTTCTTAAGGCCAACGCAAGATTTCGCCCAGATCCTTCAAGCGTAAATAACGTGTAGGTTAGGATAAGTGTTATAAGGCGATGAATGGGGTCGGGAATAGAGCTAGCCCTAGTTAACCATCGCAGGCATTGAGAGTAGATTGAGGCCTTGATAAGTTAATTCACGTCTAATTAATAATTTAGATATCATTTAACGCATACGGAAAGACATGCACTAGACAGGCTCTTGCTTGATGCATGTTTAACTGTGGTATTTCTTATATAGCCTGGTCGAGGTACATATTTAGTGGGGAAAAAATTCCTACCCAAGCGAGTATTATTTCATATGAACAAGTAGGGTGAGTAGTCTTCCAGAAAAATTTTCCCCGTTGATCGGCCTTGGGAAAATTTTTAGGGAGCTTTTTTGTTTTGACCCCCGAAATCGCCCTAAAATCCGTTAATAGCTATGATAACTCGCGTAATATTCATATTTAGGGTTAATAATGTACTAGGAGCCTATAGGAAATCGATACCAAGGAATTAAAAAAAGACGTCAAAAATGACCTAGTCGAAATGGCGCCTAAAATTGTTTCTCTCATTTATATTTTTGCTCAGTTTTAGTTTGTTTGCTAATGTACTGTATTGTTAACACTGCTCACTGGTCAGGCTCCGTGATTTGACTGGTATCAAAAGACCTTTCTACAAAGCCGCTGCATGTTTTCTGTATGTAATGATGAATGAAGATGATAGTAACTTTTCTGAATCTTGTTGTGTTATGTGTGAGGAGGGTTTTACTCACGAGAACGCTACAAAATTGTACAAAACTACTGGCAAATGGGTGTTCTGGATAAATAACATCGACAATAGAAACGGTGGTACATCGGGGTAGATTTGAAGATAATGCTAAACCAGGATTTATCGATACCGTAACACGCTTTAAGTTATGGATTGACCTGCCATAAAATTCAAAGGGTTTCGAATGGTGGACGTAAATGGCATTTCCTTATATAAACTCGTAATTTGATCCATTGTCAGCTTAGAGACGTCTTGCTGTAGGTGGCGATTGTCATACACAACATTTCCTGGTACTGACCTGTCAGATAACGTTGCGGTTGACGTGTCGTGTAACACATGAAGTCTCAATAAATCACGTTAAAAAGCTGTCTTAGCTGATTATGTCGGCAGCTTCACTGGCCAATTACAAAATTGTCTGGCAAACGCAGATTTGTCGTTCAAGAGTGTTATTTAAACACATTTCTTCTCGGTTCTAGAAAAACAAGCCAAGAGAGCTGTGTAACGTTTGGATCTCTATAATTGTTGATAGACATGTCAAACGGAAACTATTTAGAAACCACCATTTTAATGCATCCATAAACTTGTTTTTCTGGTTCGTGCTGTTTTATGTCTGTCTAAGTTTAAAGGAATCCGGCGATACAAGTGAAATATAATGAAGCTGGAAAAACATTTTAAAAATGACGATTAAATTGTGTCGCTTGCTGTACATCATTTTGTTTATGCTCTATGAGCGACATTAGGTTAGAGTAGATATGATCTGAAAATTATTGCTATGAAATTTTAAAAAATTAAATGACAAGAGAAATAGGGTGTAAATTACTTCATGTAGGGCCTAGATATCGGCAATGCAATTATAGTATATCCCCAACTGCCACCGCAATAAACATATGTCAATTGTGAATTTAACAGGAACCGCATAGAACACAAACGTATATAAATCTACTTATAGCGAAGACATTGAGAATTGATTATAGTCTTTGAAATTTAAAGGGACAATAACATTCTTGGTGGCTTGGTAGCTCCAGAAAATAAATAATACCCTTATTCTAAGTACTAATGTTTAAGTGTCCTAACTGTTGTGTATATTATCCATTACAACCTATTTTACTTGTCCAGAGGGTTCGAAAATATTTTAAAATCCAAGTCACATTTGAAAAGGTTTACGTTAGACTTTTCAAATCAATGGGTTGAATTTTTCCAATATTTTAAAATAGGTGTGTTAAGATGAAATTCATATCATTTAATTGGAATATTCTAAAATAATACGATTTGTTGACCAGAATGAAGATTGGGATATATTATTCAGTTACAACAAGAGTGTTATTGGGGCTTTAATTAATGTTTAATTAATAATTAGATAACATTTCAAGCCTAAAGAAGGACATGCAAGAGGTAGATTTAGCTTTTGTATAATGGATTATTTTTCTTATTGTAAGTATGATAACTTGGCAAGAAAACTGTGGATGACCATTGTGGGTAATGGGTGTGGGGGGGGGGTGCTTTTCCAAATGAATTTAGGCTAAAATGTATGTTATATATCTCAAACCCATCGGGCTCAAAATTTTAACTTAATATTATTGGCATACCAGAATACATTGTTAAATTGTACCGTCTGCATGTAATCATAAATAGTGGAATATGAATAAATGTATATGGTCTTCTATATATCACGTTTCTCTGAATAAACCCGACCCAATCCATTAGTCTTGTAGACGCCCCAAAGCGACACTCATTATGTTCTTTTTATCTGTGTGTTGTTTTTTCTTGAGAGGGCGGGGGCGATCCGAAGCTTTTGAAAAACCCCCAGGTGAAATGAAATGAAATGGCGTTTAACGTCCTACCCTTTTGCACCTAACCTGGGCTAATGGAAGACGGACATACGCCATACAGTGTGCTTTGAGGGAAATTTTGCTCGGGCAGCGGCGCTACGGCCTACTCTTATATCAAATTCCAAGGGATCTTTTACGTGCACTCGGGACCTAGGTTTTTCGTCCCATCCGAACGACTAGGCAGCTGTCCTTGTCAGGCCCTCCTTCATCACTGACAAGGGGGAAATCACGCCAGAAAATCGAGATGAACTTTCTCGGCCAATGCAGGGATCGAACGGTAACCAACCCGATATGCATAGTAAGCAGGCTATACTGGTTATTTGATAATTATGACATAAGTTGTCATCCATGTACACACAACACCGTATGTATGTGTTGGTTATTCGAGATTAAAATAAAATAAAAACCAAGTAGGAACAATCCAAAACCATTAGTCAAAATTCGAAGTCTTAAAAAATGGATACATGATACTTGTTTCGGGGCTGTGATAAAAAGGAAGTGCCGTCAACATTCAAATTTATCCTGAAAGAATGCTGACACAGATCATTTGGAACTATTTTACAACGGATTCAGCAGACGAGGTAGAATGTTTTCTTGGGATGGATGGTGTTTAAGAAACCGAAACCTGGCATTTCGTTCAGTATTATCAACCCTCCGACAACCGATTTAAACACCCAATTCACGTGGTCAATCTTATGAAGACTATCACTGGACACCAAAATCCCTCAAATGATAATCACTAGTTTTAAAGGACATATCGCTAATATTTGGGACCTAGAAATTGACACAAATTGGTCGCAACGCATTTAATAATTTAACAATGAATATATATATATATATATAATATATATATATATATATATATAAACTGATTTAACTTCAATCGTTTTCGTTCTTACATTAGTTGCGTTCGGCTACATATGCCGGAAGTATCAATCGAATGACAATATCTAGCATCTGGTTAGTACTGTCTATTGCAAATACTCTCCAGATTAGACTATGGCAACGCCGTTTGGCATGTGTTACAAATAACACTGAAACACATTACGGTACACGATTCGTGTACCAGTGATAAAGTGTTCATTTTGTCTTAACCCTTGTCGGTGCACGTGGGGTCTCCATGGACCCCATGCACATGTTTTATGACGTTTTGTAATAACTACTGGGCACTGCTTTCCGAATTTCAGTGACTTTGTCTCCTATATATTTTAACACGTAGCGAAGAGTTCGATAGTTATCTGGTTCCCATATGTAGACTTCTGTTACATGCAAATCAGGCCCAATGCTACTTAGAACTCACAGTAGGGGTTTTGCTAATGTGTTTGCTGCCTTATACCATATTACGTATGCACGTTACACATACTAAAAATTAAATGATGGATTCCAAATATTCAATGTTTATTGTATCAAGCGTGAATTGCCATTTAACCTCTTTATCAAATCGTACACAAAGTAGCAATTTTGTGAGAATTATTAAATCTTTTCCAAATGTCACTAAAATGTTTTTGTATAATAATTTCGTTGTTTTTCAGTTGTCAAATATGAATGCAAATAAAAACTAAACCGCAGCCTTTTAATTAAAAAAAATGTATGTAAAAACTTATGGACCCCTTGTTACCTGCTATGTGATTCTCACAACGTGAACCGACAAGGGTTAAATATTGGATATCAGAAGCCCATCATTTCCCGGTAAGATCACAATATCAATGTTGATTTAAATGGAGAAATAATTCGTGTTTTTCAAAGTCGAAGACTATATTGTTATGACACTGAATGTGAGAACACATTTAATCAAAATACCAACGCCAGATAACCTTCCGGCTTAGTTTTAAAGAAAAGGCATACCTAGCACTTGTTCACCCACGTGTTTTGCATGCCGAAGGCTTTTGGATGATACTGAGTTACAGACTTAGCTACTTTAAGTATAGACCAAATTTGAGAGACACGGATCAAAAGGATATTGTAAAATTATTCTTGTCCGTGTAGTTAGGACGGACAGCCAGAGCAAGGGATTTATTTACGATTTCACAAATGCATGTACAAGGAAGTACCTTCGGTGTAATATCCTGCCTAACAAATCAAACATATACTTATTGGAATTTAACAAGGAAATGAAATGCAGTAAGTAAAGACTGCCCTGCGGCTTAAGTATAGTGTTGGCAATATACTCAAACATAATTGTAAACGACGGGTTGATAATAAAAGGAGTATCACGGTTGTCAGAATTAGTTTTGCTTGTTAAACATGCAATGCAGTAAGAAATAATTTAAACAGACTAGCATAAGCGCACTACATATCTGACATGGCTATTTAAAGAAGTGGTAGCTATAAACTACATAATGGCATGGGAATTTCACCACTCTGAACCCAGATATTAGCATTTGAATTTAAGCCCTAGCCTCGATCATCATTACTAGTGTCGGAACGATAAAAAAACCAGATTATCAGTCATTCATTTTTGGATTAAATCATCAATGAGCGTTGACCAGCAAATCGGATTCAAATCAGCTAAATATTGCAGGCCAGCAATGACATCGAGGGTTGGTTATGGTCTTGATGAGTTAATATCTAATTAATATTTTAGATAACAGTTCAGGCCTAAAGAAAGACCTGCAATAATATGTAAATTTAGCTCTTGCATAATGTATATTTATGACGAGAATACACGGGACATTGTGACACGGAGTGAGGGGAATTTTGTCGCTGTGACCTACGTTTATATTATATTCCAGCTACCAAGGGTTCAATTAAGTGCGTGCTAGATTTTGATCTGTCGACTAGAGAGGCTGTCATTGTCAGGCTTTTTGTCATGCACCACGGGCAAGGAAAAATCATGAGGAACTGCCTTGGTCAACGGTCACCTCTGGCTTTCGGCTTTGGTTTCGAGCCCTGGTGTGAGCGTATGTGGCATGGAGATAGGGGCGCCTTCTCAACCTCGTGGGTTTCCTCCGGGCACTCCGGTTTCCTTCCACTGCTAAAGACCCATACGCGCAAGCGAATTATTAAAAAAAAAATGTAGCCATATGTTAGTCCCAAAATGACCTGGTTTGTGTTGAGTGGACGTTAAACCCCATTTCTCTCTCTCTCCTTGGTCAACACCCCTAG
The DNA here is from genome assembly GCA_036850965.1 of Patella caerulea. Lineage (NCBI taxonomy): Eukaryota > Metazoa > Mollusca > Gastropoda > Patellidae > Patella > Patella caerulea. The sequence goes on along the minus strand of JAZGQO010000015.1, from coordinate 28,609,730 downwards.
CTTAACGGTCACCTCTGGTTTGTGGCTGTGGTTTCGATCCCTGGTGTGAACGTATGTGGCATGGAGATAGGGGCGCCTTCTCAACCTCGTGGGTTTCCTCCGGGCACTCAAGTTTCCTAGCACGGCTAAAGACCCTTACGCGCAAGCGAAATATTGAAATGAAATAAAACCATATGTTAGTCCCGAAATGACCTAGTTTGTGTCGAGTGGACGTTAAATCCTACCACTCTCTCTCCTTGGTCAACAGTAGTGAACGAACCCAGTTCCACCTATTGCTCGTGTTAAAGGTAATAACATTTTGATGATGGCGAGTTCTGAGTGAAAATAAAATGTAAACTTAGTGCTATTTGTAAAATATCAATAGAGAAATGTAAAACCAATTCTAAAACCAGCCTTTAGTAACTAAACGAGATGACATTGCTAAATAAAATCTATATTACGTCAGATTTAGATCAAGAACTAACCAAATGCAAAATGAATTTATTGAAAATTTAATTAAAATTACTTTATTCTGAGCGAAGCTATCAATGTTTATTGTGCTGGTTGTTCGAGGCTTAGATATAGCCGTGTCGACTGAAAGAATTTGTTCGTTTATTAGTCCTTTTCTCTAGTCAGATCATAAATTTTCCGGTAGATGGATATTTCTGGCTAATATTAATGTTAACATATTGTTTCCAGTTAATAATCCATGGAGACACGGTGACAACGCATCACTGATTTGACTGGAGGTGTTGGAGAGATATGTCTTGATTGTGGACTAAATATATTTACTGACACAATAGCCCACGGATGCAAACGGTCTTCGGATTTCGCAGACATATTAAGTCATCACATTACGTCTCTCTTAGGAGATTGGTCCATATCCTTGAGAACCAACGGAAGGGGTGAAGTTGTTTTGTTTCGCTATCGCATTGGTCATACCTTTTCAACACATGAAACGAGAGACTCAGTCGGAATGTGATTACTGTAATGTTCGTTGGCGAGTGAAACACATTTTGATTTCGTGCAATCATCTCAAGAACATGAGATCGAAATACCGTTGTCAGCCTCTACGTCATCTATTTTCCCAACCGTGTTTATATTGTAACATACACGACTTTTTAAGAGATATGTATTTATCATAAATTTTAATTGTATATCTATCATCTCATTTTTGTATTTCAAATATTAATATGCATAAACGATATTCATTTTTTATTGTATTTACTGTGATATTGTTTTTATTTGTGTAACACATTTTCTGTGATTTATGTATTTAACTTGTCTCGCATAAATCACCATAATACAAATATAGTCCGGGTGCTGAGGTGCCATAAAGCCACATTTCATTTCATTTCCACGGATGCAATTAATTACAATTTTACAGTTACCCGTAGGTATAAAGGGTAAAATGCAAGTATAAGTAGCTTGTTTGTCTAGAATTGGTCCACAAACACAATCTCGAAGCTCCAAAGTGGCATAGTTCGGATAGCTGGCAGCGTGCGGTTCACCAAATATGTTAGCATATATCACGGTAAAATGCATAGTGCGTAGAACTGGCGTCAGAGCTTTTAGTATTGGGCTTCTGCGTTAGAAAATCCTCCGAGCAAGTAGTAGAGATTAATTGTGATTACTATTCACGTGAGAAATATACGTGTTGTCAGTTGTCGCTTAAACCCGTCAGTACTTGTATAAATGGTCATTAATAATCATACGGTGAGTATTTAAGTTAATTGGTTATCATTCCTTACTTGTGTCAATATGTCAAAATAACGTGAGTAATTAAACAAACGTGAGTTTATCCGAACATACCACTAATCGGACGCGTGCGGGAGAAATTTACGAAAGCTTGACTAATTTGGAAAATGTCACTATTTGAGCTACCGCTCACTATCTGCCTGAAATCGCCAATTATCTTTGACGTGAAATCGTTAACTATATAAATTACTGGCGAGTATTGTTACTATAGGTGCTCATAAAATTTATATTAGTAACCTGAATAAATGGTTAAAATTACTTATTAATATTCTCGAATCGGAGGGAATTTTTTAAACAGTGTGTGGCAATGATTGAAGGGACCATTCGATTATCGCCGTTGTTTGCAAAAGATGGTTGATAGATATATATAAAAATACCTTCATATCTAAATATGAATTTAAATTCTCTGTGGCAAGGTTTGATTTGTCACAATATTTGAACCCGTCACCCGTTCTTAAAACGGGTTCCCCATACAGAATACATCGCAATGTGTATTGTTATTTAATTTATTTTTACTCATTAGATGGGACAGGCGGCACTTGCATTGATTAAAATATCAGTTTAATTGTAACTTGACCGTAAATCGTCGCAACACTCTGAATAATGATTTATTAATATTCTCGAATCGGTTAATGTTTTAAAATAATAATAATAATATCGTCATTTATAACTGGTTCGTTGACCGATCCTACACTTGCCATGACACTCTCTGCGATTGATGGACAGGATCTTGTAAAAATATTTCCTATGGCTTCCTTCTTAGCCTGCAATGATATAATAAATATTATACATATTCTTTTTTTTTATTTCAGCAACAGGCAGTATACCAGTACCAGGGTCAGCTGGAGGAATGAATATCTGTTCTTTAAATCTTTTAATATATGTACATATCGTTACTCTAATATTTGTATTTTATATACATACCGTTACTTTAATTTTAGCAGCAGTCAATATACCAGGTTCTGCTGGGTGAATATGCTCTTTCAAACCTTTCTTGAAGTCGGTACCATCCTGAATCACCGTTGCAGGACAAGTCAGGGAACCATTTCTCTTGCAGCACCTCCATACGGTCGTTTTCTTGTCGGTCTAAAAAAAACATCATTAGTTCTAATTAGATATCATATTCGTCTACACGTAACATTAGTTCTAATATATAAGTTCTAGTTAGATATCATATTTGTCTATAACATATATATATATAACACATACCTTTATCGTATAAGCAAAACCAATGTTGTCAAACAGCTTCTTTTTCCCACGTGTTTTAAAAATATCAGACTATATCAGAAACAATATCAAAACAGGAATGTGTTTTTAAAATATTAGTGTTTATTGACTAATATAATATAATTTGGGTGTGTCTCTTGAATACTGATCACTTGTTCATAATTATGCCTATTTTTCTGTCTTGAACCCTGTGTATTGTCCATTTGGGTCAGGATTCCTCCTCCTGACTTTACATACTACACAGCTGGGTATTACTTGTCTATTATCTCTTCCAAGTCGTCCATGCCTCCAGTAAATAAACTGACGATATGCAGCACGACGAAACCTTTCCTAAAAAATATATCATTTCTGGTTTGCAATGCGATCTGCAGTACTCTCTCATCTAAACAATATAGGTCAATTTCCTGATAGTAAAACGTATTATAGTTTTATTATAACTAGTTGTTTTTTGTCAAATGATAATTTCTGTATTTTGTAAATAGAGTTTGTCGTGAATGTAAAGGGTACCTCATTACCTAAACCAGTTGTTGATGTAATAATTATTTGGTTAACATAAAGTGTAACAGCACACCTCGTTACGCAGGCAGACAGATCATAATGAACAGAGGTGTGATGCTATGCGCAATCTTCTGGGATGAAGTCGCAAGTTTCTTACTACATGTATACGGGAATAAACAACAAATTCATCATACAAGTTTGAGTTCAATGAATTATCTTTATATCATTTCAACAGTTAGTTGACAATTCTTAAGATAAGTGTAGTACATGTATGCATGATGAATATTACGTTGAATATACCAATATAAACACACACACACGTGAAAATTGAAATAACAAAATATTAACAGAATTACTAAACTATACTAATTGGTAGAGATAATAATAGCACAACGTACAAACAACGTAATGTTGTTAGCTAGGAAACTGCGTTTGACAGTGCCTGCATGACAGCTAATAGGGCCGACAATATACAAGATTTTAAACAACTAAAACGCACCTGTACATACCAAATAAGTGTACTGAAATATACTTAGTTATGTGATGGACATATTAATGTACAATTAATACCAAAAATATATGTTTATAACACAATACCTTTTTGACTTCACCCCTTTCAGTCAATCGCAACACTTCGGCAATACGACAATTGTTACATAAAGAAATAATTCATTCACTGATATTTCAATTTTAAATGCATGAAATGTTAGATTTTATAAATCACTTACAGGTCTCAGAGATAGGCAATTTTGAGGCAAAAGTCTACAACAGAGTTTCTCCCTGTCTGTTGGCATTTCCTGACAATTGTTACAGGTACACCAGTCAGGATTTGTTGTCGGTTGTGGTGGTGATGTGACTGGTGCGTCTCTAGCTGGAATAGCCAATCTATCGCAAACATCAAATATTAAGCCTGGTTGCCTTTCTGTTACACCAACCAGCAATTCCATTCTGCTTTTATCATCTAACTGTGATATTAACACCTGTAAATATTAAAAATAATCATGATGCAATGCCACATTTTTTTTTTCTTGTTTTGTAATAAATAAGCTGACGTGACAGTCAAAATATTCCTTGATTTTGTTTTTATACGAAATTTGTCTTCATTTCACACTCAAAGAAATCATTCCTGGTTTGTAACCCAAGCTACACAATCCTGTCATCTACATAATACATCATAAGGGTAGTAAATAAACAACGGTTATTTATACCTTCAATCCATCAATTCTCTGGGATCTCAACCTTGCCACCCTTTCTTCTGTGGTCTCTGTAACCCCTGTAGCATCTCTTGGACGCCTCACCACACGTTTGTGTACAGTTTTCTTACGCTTTGGTGGGGGGAGGGTTGTTGATACACCAGTTGTAGCTTGTTCTGGTGTTGGCAAATCTGGCAAGCTTTCAATATCATCAGAACTTGATACTGTGGGTGAATTAATTCCTTGATCTGATATATCGCCTACTCGGCATAAGATGCAGTAAAAATCAATAGCTTTCCCACCTTCAGCTGCCTCTAGATTGCTTTTTCTAGACAATTCTGAAAAAAAACCCAGACATTCAAAACTCATGAAAAAAACAAAAAATCATTCCAAGAATATTGTCATTTGTTGTATAAATTAGTCATATTTTTTCTTTGAATTTAAAACTAATATATAGCTACTCTTTATTCCTGTTTAGTTTTTGGTTTGGTCAAGAAATTACATAGAAAGGATACCTACTTGTGCCACAAGTCCTGTGTGTCCAGTGATCACACTTGCTTTTTTTTCTTATAAAACTGATCACACTTGTTGCATGACATTGCCTGTTTTCAACTGACAAAAAATATCAGCCATTCCTTTTATATGGGGCTACCTTGTAATCACTAGAAGCCATTCCCTCCAATTATCTCTTCCAAATTACAAAGAAGCCATTCTGTATTTTAGTATACAATGTATCATTTGCAGATCAAAAGTCAAGCCATTTAGTGTCTATTTGATTAGCCGAAAATATAAAAACAGCAACCCATCGTTAAGCTTGACCAAAGAATCACCCAGGAATTCGTCATCATGGTTGTTGTTGCAAATTGATTGACGTTTGTCATAACATAACTCCGAAAATAAAAGTGAAAAATTTCGAGTTTCGAGAGACATGAAACAGGATCACTTACATTCAAATGATATTTAGTTGTGGTTATGTCTATAATATCCATATTTAACATAGAAATGGCGAAAACAGTAACAAAAACCGATGAAACGTTATCAAACCAGCCATGAACGGCTAAGACTCATTTGACGCCTGATTAGAATAAAACAAATTGAAAGTAACCCGGAAATGCCACTGCGCACACTCAGCATGTAGTCGCGTATAATCCAGGCACTTTTTAGAATGCAACCAAGACACCGGTCTTCAAAAACAGAGCAATACCGACGATTGGAAATTTTTTGAAAACGTATCACAACGCTTGAGGTAGTTGCTAGGGGCTAAGTTATAAGTTATTAAAGGTCTTTCATACAAAATTAAGCCCCAAAATGTAACTGGGATTATTCCTTTAAGGCTTTGAAGACGAAAAGGAATAACTTGAACTTAATTCTTTGCTGAATTAGGAGCCAATGTAAATATTGCAATACGGGGGAGATGTGTTAATGTTTTCTAGTTTTAGTGTGCAGACGAGCTGCTGAGTTTTGATCATTTAGATTGTTTATCTGATAGTCTGGTAAGCCGTATAGTAAACCATTATGGTAATCCAGTTTAGTTGAGATGAATGCGTGAATGAGCTTTTCTTTATTTTCATAATTGAGATAGCGTTGGATCTTTCCAATTCGATGTATATGATAGAAGGCGGTGGAACAAATATTCTCTGTGATCTTTAAACGATAGGTTCGAGTCTAATATAGCACCAATATTTCGAGCTTTATGGGTTACTGAAAATATTTTCTTTATCAAAATTAAGTAGAGTTTGATCAATTTTCCGGAGTTGTTGCTTGGTTCCAATTATAAGCAGCTCAGTTTTATTTGGATTTAATTTCAAGAAATGTTCTGTTATCTACGCAAGAATTTCTGTGAGACAAAGTTCTATATTTTGTATCGTAGAATGTTGCGATGCTGTGTTAACTTCATATTGAATTTGAGTATCGTCTGAAAACAAATGTATGTTTAGCCCATAGGCTTCAGCAATGTCAGTGATAGGCTTTGTGAATATAGTAAATAGTACAGGTCTGAGTACAGAACTTTGCGGTACCCCACAAAGCATAATATTATCGTCGGATGTTGAATCTCCAATTCTAATAGGTTGATTGCGATTGGTTAGATATGACTTAAACCAGTTAAAAACAGAACCACGCACGCCAATTTCACACCATAGTACGTCAAGGAGATCCTCGGTATCAAATGCGGCTGAGAGATCTAAGAGTACCAAGATAACACATTTCTGTTGATCTATAGCTCGGTAGACATCATTTGTAATTTTTAGTAAAGCAGTTTCTGTGCTGTGGTATTGTTCGTAGGCAGGTTGTAATGAATATTCAAGATAATTGGAATAAATGTGACCATTTAATTGATGAAGAACATACTTTTCTAGTAGTTTTGAAATATAAGATAGATTACTGACTGGACGACAATTCGACAGAATATCTGGATCCATGTTGGATTTCTTTAATTATGGTTTAACAAAGAGTTTTGCTGGTTTCGTAGGAAAGTGACCAGATGAAAGGAATCGGTTAATAATTTCAGATATGATAAGAACAAATAGATCGATGTGTTTCTTCAATAGATGTGTAGATATAGGGTCTAGATCACATGTTTTAGAAGAGCTTTCTGATATGATGAGCTTAATTTGCGTTTCAGTCAGATTGGTGAATGATGACCACAATGCTGTTGATTTGCTTCTATATGACGGTACAGGTTGAGCCGTTGATTTTGTTTGTGATATATCATATCGTATTTTGACTATTTTATCATGAAAATAAGAAACAAATTTATTAGCAAGTTCCTGTGTAGATCTCGAGAACTTATTTCTATCTAATAGATGATCTATGACTTGGATCATTTTCTTGAGATCAGTACCAGATTGAGCCAAATTTTTGTTGTAAAATTCGTTTTTTTGTGTAACTACAAGGGATGCAACACGCTTACACTCCGCCTTAAATATATCTTTGTTGACTGTTAATTTGGTCCGTCGCATATATGAGCACGGAAGAGTTTATTAATATTCTAGAATTTTGTATAATTTAGAAAATAACATAACGAGTCTATTTAAATTTTATAAAGTGATAAGTGTAACTGATACACTACATGCATCGGTGAAATAGTAAAACCATGTAAAACGTTCGATCTTGGGATATCTCTAATGTGCGAAATTCGAAAGTCAAGTAGGTATCCCGCTCGATTATTTTTTTATATTGAAACTAAAGCATTTATGCAAATAAATATTGATAAAAATACATTTGAAAGCACGCTGCAAATTAATATTTGTAACATATTACACATTCCAAATTGACACAATTGAAAACACTGCTTCTAAATTAATTACAAGAAATCTGCACGTGGCCCCAATATCTACAACTGGCGATCCGAACGCTTTACATTGGTGTATATTTAACGATATACTTTTTGTGAATTGTTCCTCTTTAGCCACATCAATTATTTTATTGTCTTTTGAATACATGTACATTTATTCAGAGGGAGAGAATAATATCCAAAATTTTTACTGTTCGTACGCGTGCACGAGAGGCGCGGATAGAAATCGAAGGTTAATATAGGTCTTTAAGTTCATCTTCTCTTTTATGACATAATAACAAAATGATTCACTACCATGCGATATTTCCAATCCAATCGACATTTCCCTGTCGGTGGTTATTAACTTTACACTTCTGCGTTTACTGTTATGTACACGAGCGACGCAGGCTTCCTTGTAGATTCACCCCTGTTATCGTGACAACCTTTTCCTCATAAATGTTATCATCAGAACAATGGCCGCGTTCTATAAGATGTCCCCGCCTACTGGTAACTTTTCTTTTCCATTGTTTTTCTCTATTCCTATTAACTAACCTACAGCAATTTAGAATAGCTGTCAGCCACTGGATCTGGAATATTGAAAGGTCAAGTGTTCAATATTAATATTTTAAGGCATTATATTCAAGATTTAAATAAATAGCTGGATGTTCTGATTATATTTCAAAAATAGGTAATGCAAATTGAAATTCAAATTACTTTATCAATGGTTATAGTTTCGCCAAGATGTATTTATTGTTCGTAACCACATACTGGTCATTCGAGTCGTAGCCTTGCTTCTCAATTTTCAAACTAAAAATTCAAATGGCCGAACCGTTCTAATCAACTTTAAATTGGAGCCGTCCGAGGGCATTTGAGGTTGATTATATGAATTTATATAAAATTTAATGTCCAAAGACCTGCAATAGACAAATTAGCCCTGGTGTGAGCGTATGTGGCATGGAGATAGGGGCGCCTTCTCAACCTCGTGGTTTTCCTCCGACTGCTAAAGACCCCTACGCGCAAGCGAATTATTGAAATAAAATTAAAACCATATGTTAGTCCCGAAATGACCTAGTTTGTGTTGAGTGGACATTAAACCCCATTTCTCTCTCTTTCTCTATTTAATTAATCACAATATCACACATTAACGACAGCGTCTGTGGCACTTTTTAAATTTGTCCTCTTCGATAAAATGGCGTTTAACTGTCCACTTGACATGAACTAGGTCATTTCGGGACTGACGTGGTTTTATTTTAATACTTCGCTTGCGCGTAGGGATCTTTAGCAGTGGGAAGAAACCGGAGTACCCGAAAAAAAACCACTAGGTTGGACAGGCAACCCTACTCCTTGCCACGACGTACAGCCGGGGATTTGAAACTACGCCAGTTGACTCTATGGCAGGCCGTATGACACAGCGCGCGCACGTTAACCATTCGGCCATCCAACCCACTTTAAAGGAGCTAAATCGCTAACATTTGGCACCCAGAAATTGACAAAAGTGGGTCGCAACCTATATAATACGGTGATATGAATTTATATAAACTGATTTAAATTCAATGGTTTCCGTTTTTACTCTAATTTCTACATACGCCGTTTGATTTGGTGCAAACCGTTTAGCCTCGTCCCTCGAGTCTCTTGTTAAAACTGGGGCTGAAGCGCATTATGGTACACGATTCGTGTACCAATGGTAAAATGTTGTTGTTTTTTTGTCTTGAATATTGGATATCAGAAGCCCACCTTTTTACGATAAGATCACACCATCAATGTTGATTTAAATTGACAAATAATTCGTGTTTTCAATGTTGAAGATTTTTGATGATATTGAGTTAGAGACTTAGCTACTTTAAGAGCAGACACAATGTACTCGAAAGATGTACTTGTTGAACGACCTTCTTTTCAGCACGACTCTGCTAATGAAGATGGACAGGCTATGGATTTACTATGGAGAAACATCTGAACGAATCGCGGCAATGTCACGTGCTCTTTGTCCATTTTTTAACCACCAAAAGTTCATTTACCTCCACGCTACTGCACATACTAGGCTTTGCGTTGATTTGTTTGATTGAATGAACGAATGAGGTTTTATTTACCTCCTCACTACAGCACATACTAGGCTTTGGGTTGATTTGTTTGATTGAATGAACGAATGAGGTTTTGTGGCAAAATAAAAGAAATCACAGAAATCTATTTATATCCATAAAAAAACAAATATCACAGATAATATATAAAATTAAAAATGAATATTAAATACGTTATAAATATAAATAAATAAGATGAACGGAAATGTGCTACATCTATACAATTAAAACGTGTAATAAATTGTTTTCCACTTTAAAAAAGTTTAGGATTGTATAATATAGCTTCGGTTTAGTAAATAAACGGTAATATTTAGAAAAATAGATACTTGCACTCAATCAAAATTAGCTTTGCCGTTAATTTATTGACCACCCGGACAACTGGGTAGGGGTACTTACCAGGTGTAGTATATGGCACGGCACCGAAGGCGGTACTTTGCTTGAGAATCAGATGAACTGTATCCACGAACACCTGGACAGAACCCACATAGCGTTGTTAACAATTATCAGAATCCTTAATTTGCGTTCGAATGGGACGGAAAACTGGAGGTCCGGTGTACACACTGACGTGCATGTAAAACATCCCTTTGCAGTTGGGATTCATAAGAGTAGACCGCAGCGCCGCTGGCTGGGCAAAATCGTCCTCATAGCGTATGCCTGTCTACCAGTGCTGGATTAACCGTAAGGCAAATAAGGCACGTACCCTGGGGCAGCCAAAAATCCAAGTCACAAAATGATAAAGTGAAAGGAAAAAATGGCATGTAATGTCATATTGGGTTGCATTCCGCTCACATCTGTATTTTCAGGCCACCTATCAAAATGTGCCTTTGGGCCAGCAGAGCCTTAAAGGACAATATTGGTGCCAGTCATTATCACATATGTGATAAAACTAATTAAACACTCTCCAAATACAATATTAACACAGAGATCACCGCTACCACAGAGGAGTAATAAAGGATTCATGAATCGGAAGTGACGAACGCCAAAGGAAAACACGAGTTATCTCTCTATGTGAATGACTGAAGTGACGAGTGATGGCAGATAAACGGCCGAATTTCTGCTCACTAATAATTCCTTCGAAGACAAAAAGTTGTTATATGGGACCGCAAGAGGTTATCTGAGGATACAGTAAAGTAATTAAGTATCATGAGATAAGAGAACACGGGAAAAATAGAAATACTCCGTACAGTCCCTTGTTTTAATTCATTCTATAGGGGAGACCGGGGCACATTGAACCACATACATGTTTCTCCTCATTTAATATCAAATGTTTTTATTAGAAGATCTCTTTATTTCATGATCATATTTAAAAAAAAATCAATATGCCCCCTTATATGGATCAAACCCCGGTTTATCTGGATTGTAAAGATTAGACATATATGAACTTAAGTACAAGAATTTCCTAGGCTAAGAAGTTAACATGTATGGAACATTTTTCTCTTTTAAGCGCTTTTTTGAAAAATTCACTGCCTAAGAAAATAATTGACAGCATGTGGCTTATTGATGGGAAATTAGTCTAAGAAGTTATCTCACTTCTGTACAGTGTTGGGTTGTATAGTATTATTTATAAAGGATATCCCGGTCTCCCCTACCTTATAAAAACATGGTAATGCACGGACTTTTAATCTGTTTTTCTTTCCTGTTCTCTTATCTAGTGGCAGTCAATTCTTTTTATGAATTGTAAGATATTCTCTCACAGTGTCACACGGCAACTTTAGGTCTTCGAGGGAATTATTAGTGAGCAGATATCCGCCCATATATCTCTTATCACTAGTCCCTTCAGTTAGTTATATAGAGGAATAACTCGTGTTTTCCTTTGGCGTTCGTCACTTCCGATTTATGAATCCTTTATTACTCCTCTATGGTAGCAATGATGTCTGTGTTAATATTATATTTGGGAAGTGTTTAATCAGTTCTATCACATATGTGATAATGACTGGCACCAATATTGTCCTTTAATCTGGCACTGCCGTCTACATTAGCCCAGTCGGCGCAGAACCATTGAAAGTTAAACCCTATTTTACTTGAAGGTGTCACACGTTCATGTTCTTTCACGCCATATTTCTATTATCTCCATGCCACATACGCTCACACCAGGGCTCGAATTTCCTTATTTTCTATTATATAAGGAATTTCGAGCGTATGTGGCATAGAGATAGGGGCGCCTTCTCAACCTCGTGGGTTTCCTCCCACTGTTAAAGAACCCTACGCGCAAGCGAATTATTGAAATAAAATGAAACCATGTTAGTCCCAAAATGACCTAGTTTGTGTCGAGTGGACGTTAAACCACATTTCTCTCTCTCTCTCTCTCTATTTAAGGAAATTCTTTGTTGGACTTAAGTCTGATTGCTTGTTTCGTGTGGCAGATCGTCTTGAAAGCTGTCATACAAAAACACATGGCTGAGTATTAAAAAGAACAATTATGTTATGATTGACACCTATATAGATCGTTAAGTAGTCAAATTACTATACCAAGCAATGGAAAGAATAGAAATATCTGATTGTCAGAGGAATATATAGGTTTATTAATTTACGGAGGCGTGTACATGGCGATTCATATTGTTACTAACGAGTTCCAGCTCATTTGTCTTCCCAGTGTATTTCTAGATTCGTTATGGAGTGGAAATGCGTTTGGTAAAACATTAACAATAGAATCCAGCACTTTAAACGAAAGTGGTCGGAAACTGATTAAGAGTGAATGGTCATTTTCATGTACCTTATAACTCTGTTGTTGTGTAGCACAGTCCGAAAAGAGACATCATAATTGCTGGCTAGGAGTTTAGGGTTTCCACACCGGTACTGCTGAGAGAAAATTCTTCGGGATTGCCATCCTTTCAGCACGTTAAATTATCTCCAACTCAAAATCATCCAAAGTCTTCGAATTATTTGTCAGTTTACATCAACATTGATGGTGTGCCTTACCGGGAAAGACAATACATTTTTTAATGTTTCTACTAGTATATTCTCATGAAAAGTAAATCCTATTACAGTCAACGTTGATGCGTTTTTTGATTAAAAATATTTCAAATAACAGATCATATCCGCTATCGACAAAACCCTAATTTCGTCCAATAATGTAAGTGTTATCTCCCAGTGGAATTTATGGAACGCACTATTAATTCAGATGAAAATTAACCGAAAAGAGACGTTTCAACATAAAACGACATTTGAAACGTAATATTGAATACCTAGTCATGAAATATATTGGAGCTACGAAATGAAAATAAAAAAGATGATAAGCATCCCACTGTTCTGTCCCGACTGGGCGTAGGCGTGAAAGAACTTCTAAACAATTATTTAAGAAAAAAGTTCAGTTTATATTTTATGATCGATCATTGTCACGCCTGTGTTGTTTAAACGATTCACGAATTTTTTTTAGCATGCCTAACTTTCCATTTATTAGTAGTAATATTCCAATATCACCAGCTTATGGAGTGTTTGTGTCTCGGCTAATTCGTTACGCGAGAGCTTGTTTCTTTTATTCTGTTTAAGTAGATCGAGGCATTTGTCATTTAAGCTTCAACTACAAGGATACGTGTACTCTAAACTTATAAAAACCTTTTAAAAGTTTTATGGCTGTCAAATTGACTTGATAGGTAAATATAACGTGTCTCTCTCGACTATTATTCTAGATATATTTAATTGACACGTATACTATTACCCTGGTGTTGTCTACTACATTGTTAACACAGTTCACCACGTGCATTTTGCATACCGATAGTTCATTGACCAGTATTTTACCGACATTTTGCCTAATAGTTTGGATGCAGCAATGGCGCGCCAGGCAGGGTAAGCTTACCCTTCCGGGACACCTGTTACCACTGTTTGTCGTGTACACTTGCTGATTACTCTATTTTGCCTATAACGTTTTTAGGACATCAAATTCTGTCTTATGGTTTGGAATGTTTTATTTTATTTATACATACAAATCTGTCATGCTGGCATTTTGCTAGTTGACAACGAGGTTTAATTCATAGAATCAGCTGGTGCAGTTTGTACTAATTGGCGATAAAACCATCTGATTTGTTGAGATGTCACATCCCCCATCCCCGGACTCCATCCAAAAATAAATATATTATATCAGTGGGTTACCAATTAATTAGTAGCAGTCGTTAGTTTATTGTACAATCACTTTACGTACTATGTTTATCGAAGTTAATTAAGCGAATTAAACAAATTGTCCTCACAGCTGCCAAGAAACATTGAGCACTGATTCATATTTGAGGTCAAGAGGAGGAGTGGCATATCAGATGCATGGAAGTGCCTTAGGTCAGACATTGTGTGTTTGTTGGGATAACATTTCGTTCAGGTATATTTTTGGTACAGGTCTGAGGTTTTGGCATTCCCCTTTAGACATTTTAATATTGCTTGTCACGACCTTCCTTATGTAAGGTCTAGAGAAGGGGATAATTGGGTTTAACGTCCACTCGTCACAACTAGGTCATTTAGGGACTAGCATATGGTTTAATTTCAATAAGTTGCTTGCGGGTAGGGGTCTTTAGCAGTGGAGTGGGAGGACCCGGTGAAAACCCAACAGGTTGGACAGGCGACCCTACTCCTTGTAACGGTACAACCGGGGATTGGAAACCACGCCAGTTGATTCAATGACTTTCTATACAGCGAACACGTGCTAACCATTCGGCCATCCAAACCCCGAGGTCCATACACAAAACCGCCATAACCTTTAAGCGTCGTTGTACAGCTTTTCAAATTACCGTATTGCTTTAAACTATCGGAGATCCGTAAAGTTGTGTATTAATTGCTATCGAAGACCCCCTTTTATTCTAGATTAATCATGGAACGACGGTCGCGTATACATCCGTCTTCATTAGCTCAGTCCGAGTTCAACAGTAGGAAATTAAACCCTCTTCAATTCCTTTCATTAAGTGTTTATTTTCCGCCATATTGACTGTGGTGACCAGGGCACACTACAACCAAATATACATGCAGTGTGAAACAGAATGGCGCCACGACCTACTACAACATTGAATAACAGCTGTCAATGGATCTTTACGGGCACAATGTGTACACTGAACTTTGATTTTTAGTGTCATCCGAAAGATAATACTTTTACCCTTGCCTGGCTCCCGAGGACCTCTCACAACATACAGCAAGATCCAACTTTTTAATCAGGGGGCCACCGCGACACCCTCTAGTTTGAATACGAGAATGCCGCAGATAGTTAACGATAACCCAATCCTGCGCCCGAAGCGGAAACCATGAATCAAAACCAAACTCGAATTATGTTGTTACGCAAACCATAATCATCGCGCGAATGTTTTACGCCAACCATTATCAACGCACGAATGTTTTAAACGACACCGTGAGAGTAGCAAGCGTTTAATCTAAAACGTTAATATTGGTTGCCTAATGAACTATTCTTTGTCGTGTGCCACTTACTTTTAATCACGAGAAAAACTCCAAAACATGTTTGAGTTATGTTTTATTTTTAATCAGAATCTAATTCACCAGTTCTTAAATTTCACTGCATTTCTTGGAATATGATCCCACAATCCTCATAGGAAACGATTACCATAATAATTCGTGGTAAAGGAAATTGACTTTAGTGTTGTGTGACTTAACATCACATGAAATTAACGTGTTATCGAACTAAAAGCTACTTGCTTAAAATGATAGAATGCAATTGGAGCCATCACAGATTGTGTATATTGTCGTGTAAATAACTTGATTGACTTCAGATCAAGCGAAGGGATTTGTAATATAAATGTTCTGAGTTGTTTAAGAAACTGGACAGGGTATAAGCTTTCTTTCCCGGAACACTAATGCAAGGAATTGAGACGACACAATAAAATTGGAGACAACTCATTACATTGTGCCAGCGATTTTAAATGAAATAAAATTGGGTTTAACGTCCTACTGTGCGGCTTCGACGGTGTTAAAGAACATGTTATACTTATATTGTATATTCCCAAAACAAGTGATTTTAAATAACCTGTTTAGAAATATATATTGGCTGTCAACTCTTATACTGTAAGAAATTTTCTGTCAAGTGCGATTACTTAATATGGATTATTGATTCAAGAAATGAGTTTATAACATTAATCAGATCAATTCGTCATATATCTAAAATCTTATCCCCGACACATAAACACATTGTAAACACGTAAGACGTATTCAATAAATTTAATCCTGTAATGACAGACTTTATCCTCTCTTGGCATGTGGATTCACGTAGACCTCATGGTTGGACTATTTATTAGTTCATTATTACTCGTGTGGCGGATTAATATAACTGGGTAGTAAAACGGTTTAGATTTATTTGCCTTCCAATCTTTTATAATTTTGTATCTGTATAGTTATAAATCAGTAATGATTAAAAAAAACATATTTATAACAAATATTATCACATTAAGTCTTTCTTAGGGGATTGACCAAACTCCTATAGAACGAACAGGAAGAGGTTTTGTGTCACTCTGGTATAGCATGTCATAGCCTACTTTTTTTAACACACATTTTCATCTTAAAGCGAGAGCCTCAATCAGAATGTCAATCAGAATGTGGATACTGTCGCGTTCCTTTGATAGATAAGCACATTCTATTGAGTGCAAGCATCTCAAAGATACAAGATAATGGTATTGCTGTTGCCAATCATTACTTCAGTTGTTTGCCCAACCGGGTCTATATTGTAAAGCGCTATACTTTTTAAGAGACGAATCTTGATCGAAAATTTTAATTGTATATATCTGCATACCACACGGGAAAAACTGATGTCCACATTTATAATTTTCGTTGACTACTCCTGATTTTACTCCTTGCTCCATTCTTTCTTCGTCAGAAATATTGAATGGAACAGCTTGACATGCCTCTCTCTACCGAGGGTTTTTTTTTTTTTTTTTTTTTTGAAAGGGAGAAACTGATGATGTCCAAACCATGGTCAGTAAAATCAAAATACACCAGAGGAATGCTAAGGGAGTGTGGCACCAGCATAATTAATGTTCTCACTAAATGCATCATTCTTCATAAAACCTTGCAATATTTAAAAAAAACCTCTTCCAAACTGAAGAAATTTCCATTTACTCAAAAGTCAGAAAACGTGTCATGACCCCCCCCCCCACCTGAGTCTTCATCTGATAATTATTTTTAGTTGAAATAAATTTGTGATATTTGTTTTTATGTTTATATTTTGTTTCTAGTTTGTCTCGAGAAACATCACCATAAGTTTGACGCAAAATACAGCGGGTGGAGCTGACGTGTCATTAAACAACATTTCATTCATTCATTAAACCAAATATTTTAGAATATTTGCCTATTTCAAATCAAATGCTAGGTTCCCATTGTCGGGTGATGCCTTACGATGGGGCTGTCCCTATAGAGTCTAAGAGCTGGTAGGTGCAGTTGCATTCGGGTCCCCTCTTCGTCTAGACCTTTCATCTCCGTCTAGAACGGTCACAACTTGTTTTAGAGCCTGAATTTTGACGAGAAGCACCCCCTGTATGAGATTCCGGAGAAATCGTTTTCTGTTTCAATGTCAAAGATAGAAATCGAAAGCCATCAGTTAGTACCGACGACTTAACATTGTCATCCGATGAATCGGGTAAGGGTTTTTATACGCCCACATTTTCATGTGGACGTATTATGTCGTCGCCCCTGTCCGTCCGGACGTCCGTTCTCACCCATTGGAGTACTGTGGTTAATGGTGAGTCATTTCTCGGGTGATTTTGACTTATGCGTTGCAACTCGTAAAATTACCACTTACATTTCCTCGCACGGTCAAATCATTGCATAAAATCGGACAAAGTGTGACGCAACCCATAAAATAACGGACGGAGTTCTGTCCGCGTTATCGTCCGTGCAAAACGGTCAAGACCGTGTGAGAGAGCAATAAAATGAAGTTAGTTCCCTTTTTTTTGGATCGATTGTCCAGTCTCAAATTTATTCGTAACTACGTAACTTGGATAACCAAGACTATTTGAACTCAGTCATGCGCAATGATCACGACTACAATTTGAGCTGCAAGCACGTGACTGCAAGTCGATAAAATAAAGCTGCAATCTCACAAGCTTTTTTCATTATCAGAGAGTAAGTTATATTTTTTTCTTATTATTGTAGCGTTCGTTTAGATTAAATTACTTATTTCTATTTCATATGGTGTTTTGAGCGTATGTCTGAAACTAAATCTGGGGTTATTTGGCCGACAAGAAACTTCTGTGGCACTGACTAACCACGTCACATTTCACAGCCGCCATTTTTATTTTTTTTTCTCGCACTTTTTCGTTTTCATGTCGGAAAAAGTCATATTCTGATACTCCACTCTTTGAATCCAACCGTTCATGTTGTTATGATGGAAGAAACATTCATGAATCAAGTATTGTCAGGCATATATATATTGGATATTCTCGTCTTACTAATTTTTTTGCTGAGCATTTTTATTGGATACCAAGTCCTAAAATTGTGCAAAGAAATTTATCTCCAACTTGTTCGATGGGATCCATCATTTTACAACATAAGGAGATAATCTCATTGTGTGTCTTAATTACAAACTGTCTCAACTTTCTGTTTCTTCTATTCAGGTAATAATATTGATCAAAGTGGTCACGTAAGAATGAATGTAGGACATTTGCCCCCCCCCCCCCTGGACATTTGCCGTCCCGGTCTTCTGCCCCCCTGGACGTCTGCCCCTCCTACTAAATGAAGAGGACATTTGCCCCCCCCCCCCACTACCATTTTTCGTGGGATATGTTTAATTGTTTATGTGTTGAATATAATAAACAAAATTTTATCACTAATTTGTCTACAATTTTGTGATTAAATCAGCCATAATCTTCCAGGCACGTTTGCACAAGGTGTGCGCTGACGGCCGTGATAGACTGAAGACAGTGGAAATTTGTGCAAATGTCCAGGGGGGCAAACGTCCGTACACCCGTAAGAACAGCCACTTTGTAATTAGTCAAAAATATTAGACGACAAGGAGCTCTGTTGCACTTCGACTATACCTTGCCGTCTAAATGACGTCTGAGCTTCATTTTGTCTCTACCTTGTCAATGCAGTGCAAACAGGATTTCATGTTAAATTGTGATCTTACCGTGCATTGGATTCAACCGAATTCGCATTTTCCGGATAGTACAACATGTCCACACTAAAGTCCATTTACTTTGTAATTTGATAATGTGGCTAAGACAATAAGGTATGGAAAAGGCTGTCTGATGTTCAAATAGCTTATATTCATTGAATAATTATTAATATTAATTTTTGGTTTTTTTATCTAGCACTAAGATGCCTAAAAGGAAAGACTCCTCAACCTTTGTTTGGGCTCCATTACCAGGGGCAATTATGTGGCCTGTTTTACTAGTAAATGAACAGGAGCCTAAAAAGAAAAAGTTCTACTTCTTCTGTTTTTTGTAACTGCGATCAAACGGAAGATTTGTTTTTTTGGTTGGTCCTTTGATTGAACGTATCTTGTTCAAGTTGTCAGCCCATTTCATGATATTTAAATGTATTTAAACCAAACTGAATTATAACATTTTCCACATGTGTAATTGTGTAAGGGATCTTGATAGAATTCTTGAAAGTTCCCCCTTAAATACGCCACTGTGTTTAAGTGTTTTGGTGGCTGTTAAAGAAATTAAGGGATCTAATTTTAGATCACATGTAAAAATTTTAACTTAATTAACTTTTCACCAGGTTCATGGTAAAATCTTCACAGATTGTACCATATACAGAAAATTACCATCTCAAGGATTCTGGCACAAGTATACTTTATTGAAATTTTGTTAATTTTCTTAATTGTTAATTTTTCTTTGCTCAATTTGATTTGCTTTTGGAATAAGAAAATCCAGCATGATTAGATATATAACTGATTTTGATGCTTTATTTTGTTTTTACTAATTTGTAGTGATGTGCGGTTTTTCGGTTTAACCGTACGGTATCGGTTTTTACAAATAAACCGAAAACCGAACCGATAAAAAAACATAACCGTAGCCGTATTTCGTTTACTTAATAATTCCAAAATTTTAATGTAGCCACCACTTCCGTTTTTATTTTCGATCAACCAGAGCCCGTATGTATAGAGTGATAGAGTGTTTAATCAGTCTGGATGGCCTAGACTATTTATTTTCTCAATTCGGTTCGGTTTATAATCCAAAATTTTATGCAAGCCGAAGCCGGTTGTCAATAACGAACGATGGCTTCCTCTAAAAAGTAAAATGTCTCCATGGCTTGCTCAATAACTATGAAAGATTAGATGAAACAAAATGTAGATTTAATCTTTGTAAAAAAACATATTTCTGCTGCATTCTGAAACATATCCATCTTGAAGGCGCACGCATGACAAAGAATATAATTTAATAATTTTGAGTCAGGTGTAGAACAACACCCGAAAACGGCAATGCGTGTAAGTTTTGTTTTTAAGTTTATAAACGAGAAATGAAAGACCATGTTTCGATTTGTTGGATTGGTATTATTTTGTTATGCAAATTTAATTTGGTGTTCGACAATGATCATCGGATTTGGGGGGGGGGGGGGGGTAGTTTTTTTTTTATACAATAACTTTATTGTTACTGATATTATGTCGTTATGTTAATTTATTATTATGCCTATGGCGTTGTGTATGTCAGATCTTTTTTTACAGTAACTTTGTTATTACTACCAGTCATAATTAAAGTCATATAACAGTAAAAAAATAAAAAACTTGTTGTTTACTATTTACATCAATATTTTTTGATATTTTTTCTGGCTTCCAAGTATTCCTATAAAATAAGCATAAATCAGTACATACATAACACAGTGTTTAAATGAATAAAAAACCGAAAATCGAAACCGAGGTTTTTTGCCTCAGAAAAACCGAAAACCGAAACCGAAAGAAAATTTAAAAACCGCACATCACTACTAATTTGTTAATGTTTCAATTTTTAATTGTTGAAAAATATTTGTTGATTTTATCTCCAGGCCTAAAAAAAAGGGTTCTGTTTCCGGTAACCCGACCGACCCTCTAAAAATACCGCCGACTGACATTTTTTTCGTCGAATTATGAAAATAAAAATTTTTTTAGACCCGGCGACTGCCTGGTTTTGCCGCGGAAAAGTGAATTAGCCGACACCATTTTAAAGAATCCTCAAAAAACAGCATATTACTGCTGCATTTGCGTTGTAAACACGTCCACTAGCTCAAAAGTTACGCATAACGGTGATCTCGCTGTTATTATCGGTACTTAGTTTTATTTCTAATATACTGAGTTGTAAAGTTTCTTTCTTTACTTGGTTCAGCTAAAAGGAAACGAATGTTTTTTTTACGAACGAAGACAATGCAAGACGCTGCTTTATTTTCTGTAGAATGCAACGTTGTATTAATTTATCAATAAAACTATTGCTGATCATGGCAATTTTTATTTTTACTTAAAATTGTAGATTTCTAAACATCGCAATGTACTTCTTTTTTCTGAAATCACTTGTGGTATAATTTTTAAACCTCCGCGCATGCGCAGTATAAAACGTCTGTTTCAGCTGATAATGATAACTGATAATGATAGCTGATAAATAATGGATATTATACGATGTTGCGTATATTTTAGTCGCTGTCAGGTCTATTTTATACAACGCTGATGTATAAAATTAGGCTTTAAAAGTAATTTAGGCCTATACATTTAATAGGCCGCCTCTTTTCTTAATTTTTGGAGGAAATAAATGACCCGTGCCGTACGGTATGGACTACCTGCTCTGCCAACTACGGCAACACGATGCTGATGCGATGTTATAAAAAGTAACATTTAGCGTCAAAACTCAAAGCAAACAACACAATTTGGGCAAACGAAAGGATAGAACTAAATATTAATAGTGTAGTGTTATAATATTTATAATTTAAAAAAAAATAAAATAAAATAAAAATAAGAACCGACCGACCGAGTCTCGGGTTATAGTCAAAATGGCCCCAAAATTTGGTCATCATGGCCCCAGAAAAAATGGTCAAAAAGGACTGCTACAATACATCGCAAGAAATTTCCAACTTGCGATAATCAATAATTTTCTGAGCCATATTGCAAGACTTACTTTTATGTTTATGCTAACTTACAAAGGGACATTGCACTTGCATCCAACACTTTGCAATTTAATTTTTGAAATATAATTAGGTACGTTTTTCGATTTACTTTAGCAATGATAATATAAATCATCCAATTTTTCTTTTTAGAATATCTCAAGAAAAAGAAGAAGTACACTCTTAACTGTTTCTTATCAGATATAAAATGGATTGAAGGTTAGATTTTTAATGCTATAAAAATAAAGATATCTGATATCTGCTGGCATTTATAATTTTGTGTAATGGTTGGATTGCTATATTCAGAAGATGTATGGAATTCGAAGTTTCTTTTAACCTCCTTTCTTTTTTTTTTCAGAGATGATTAACCAGTCATCCCCAGGTATGAATTTAAGTGTACTTGCATTGCATTTTATAATATGATCGCATACTATTTATATGATTCCAAATCAATTTCAAGTTTTAATTTTGAGCAAACTTGCTTCGAAACGATAAAATCATAGCTGTGCATTTACAAGAAGAAAAAAAGAATCATAGCATAGCTGTACAGCTTTGTGACTTTAACATAGGTGGTTGTATGTCTGCTGCTGCCACCCTCTTGTTTTAATTTTGCAATTGTTTCTCTTGTGTTTTTTTTTATGTAGTGAAAAAAAGGTTGCAGGATGAAGGATCATTCACTGCTCAACACGATTCACCACCACCTACAACTCTCCCAGGAGCAACGCCACCTGCTGCGCCTCCATCCATAACTCAACCAGATTTATCACAAACCACTACTGGACCAGTATTATTGCCACCTACAGCTCAGCCATATTTGACACCACCCACAATTCAACCAGATTCACCAAAACCCACAACTCGACCAGATTTACCATCACCCTCAACACAACAAGTTTTACCACAACCCACAACACAACAAGTTTTACCACCACCCACAACTAAACCCGATTCACCACCACCCTCAACTCAACCAGATTCATCACTACCCTCAACTCAACCAGATTCACCACCACCCTCAACTCAATCAGATTCACCACCACCCTCAACTCAACACGATTCACCACCACCCTCAACTCAACCAGATTCACCACCACCCTCAACTCAACCAGATTCATCACTACCCTCAACTCAACACGATTCACCACCACCCTCAACTCAACCAGATTCACCACCACCCTCAACTCAATCAGATTCACCACCACCCTTAACTCAACACGATTCACCACCACCCTCAACTCAACCAGATTCACCACCACCCTCAACCAGATTCACCACCACCCTCAACTCAACACGATTCACCACCACCCTCAACTCAACCAGATTCACAAGCACCCTCAACTCAACCAGATTCACCACCACCCTCAACTCAATCAGATTCAACACTATCCTCAACTCAACACGAATCACCACCACTCTCAACACCTATTACAGAGGAACCAATTTTCTGGAATTACTTGAAGGCTTCTTTTTTTGATGATATAGTTGAGGTTACATTGAAAACTGCAAATGCTATAAGTGAGGATAACCTTGAAAAACCAAGCAATGCCCGTAAGCTTGGATTTGACATTAAAAAACTAATAAATGGTAAGATTGGAATATCGATCATGACTATGATGAACCTAGCAGAAAGGAAGAAGATTTGTTAAAAACCATGGAAATTTTTGGGGGGACAAGGGTAACAAAATTGTGAAATGTGATATTAGAGCAGAGAAAATATGAAAAACACAAGCAACTTCCAAATCCAGATGATATTGAAGAATTGAATAAAAGTCTTGAATGTTCTTTAAAAGGTTTAGATTTAACGACAACTACACTTGAAGTGGTTGAAGCAAAGTTAGTTATATACAACAGAAGAAGAGTTGGTGAACTAGAGGCCATAAGGTATGTCTCTACTGTTAATGTTAATTCCATTCTAGTTGATATCTTTTGTATAGATGTTGACATAAATTTGGTTGAGCCTATTCAAATGATTAATATTTTGCAAACCAGTATATATCGTAGTCATAATTGCAAACATGCTCTACAAAGCTTGGGCATTCTCCTTTTTTGAAATCAACTTTTATCTTGGAATTATTATATATGTTATTGAGTAACATTGTACCTTCTAAGGCTAGTCCATCTTCAGGATTTTCTCTATTTATGAATTTTGCTTTCAGACTTGCAGATTATGAAAATAGGAAAAAGGGTGAAGCATCACATCATTTGGTGGGTCAACTATCAGAGTTTGAGAGGAAACTTTTAACGGAACAAGAAGTTATGACAGTGAGGGGAAAGGTGTGTATTTTCAATCAGATATACTTAATTTCTATGAATTAGTAATCTCTTAATATCTTCATTTTCATTAGATTTTAATTTCATTTATATGTATATTTAATGATTTTGTCACTTGCTGCTAATTAAGGTGTCTAGGGTTGGAATCCTAGCCAAGGTATTGATCTTAACTTTGAAATTTTCAGCACGGGTTTTCCTTGTCAGTGATGCCGGTCAGAGGCTGACAAGTAAAAATTAAAAAGTCGTACACATAAGAGTGCATGTTAAAGATCTGTGGACCATTGGAAATCGAAAAAGATAGGGTGTGTTGGTGCTGTTGTCTTGGGAAAATTCTTTCATTGCAGAATAGATGGTGAAGGCCAGTTCTCAGTAGCTGGAAATCTGTTCAGTTCAATAGAGCATTAAAACCATTCTTTCCCTCATTGTATATTTAATGTTTCTTTATGCTACTTTCAGACTGGTCGAGGAGTTCCTGTAATTTTACCTGCCATCACAAAAGCACCTTTAAGTTATTTAACTGACAGCTCTGTTAGAAGTGCTTGTGGAATAAGTTCCAAGAATGTTTATGTCTTTGCTGGGAAAGGTAGATATTGACTCTCAGTGTTTTAATTGTCATTGTTAAGTTAATATTATACAATTATTTCGAGGTGTGAGAAATCCTTTTATTAATCAAATATGAAGTCAATTATTTTTTTTGACATTGATCAAGCGAAAGTGTGTATCAAGACAGAATTTAGATTTTTCTTTGCCATGTTATATATCCAGGATAAGTCAAGGAACTTTTAGTGGCTAATAGTAATCTTATTCTTAATCTTGTATTATTTCAGGTGAGGGGGTTATAAGAGCATACAATTCAGTTTTAAAGGCTTGTTCTAGGGCACCGTTGAAATCTCCACAGCTGATAACAAGCACCAATTTAAGAAAATACATGGGCACGGTAACCCAGGTAGCTACTTTATAAAGACTTTAATTGGGAGAAAATGCACTATAATATAGCAAAGTAGTAGTATTGTTAGTGATAGAGAATACCCTTTAAGGCATTATCATGGACCAGCTCATAGATAAATTCAGGGGCTGCGGAGCGATTTTTATAGGGGGGGGGGGGGCTAAGCCCTAGAGATTTCAATATTGGGGGGGGGGGGTGAGCATTAACATACACCCCCCCCCCTCCCATAAAAAACACCTTTTAGCTGTTTTGGGTTTGTGTGACATTTGATATTTTCATTACCAAAGATATTGGGAAAGGAGGGCGGCTATGCCTTCAATTCCTGAATATTACTGTTTTTTTTTTAAATTTTAGGTATGTGACCTTAAGCCGAATGAAATGAATTGGGTTTTAGACCATTTAGGACATAGCATGGATGTACATAAGATTCACTACAGGTAATATAACTGATTTTTTTTAGTCAATTATTACTTTAAACCTTTATGGAGTAGCTCATGAAGCCCCAATATATTAGGTGACTCAGTAAAAACATTGTTAATTTCAAAGTTTTATAACTTTTATCAGTAATGATTTTTTTCTGAGCCATCTGCTATATCATTGTACAGTAGTATCTTAGATTCTGAAATACAACTTGCTGGGTTTGTCATTTTCATTATAGGGTGCTGACAATATTCCTAATTGACAATAATCATTGATAAGTTTCTAACGCTACATGCCATATGATTCAAATATTGACATAATTATAAGAATTTAGGTCAGAGAAATGCATAGTTCAGATATGAGCAACAAAATGGACAACATAAAGACACTTCTGATAAATAACTTTATTTTACATATATAATACAACATAGTCGCAATAAAACAAACAGAAATTCGAAAGTAAGAATTGTGTGATATGTATGCAACCCTTCTGATAACCGAAGCGCCCTGTCTGGATCAATTTACAGCCTTATGTCATCGACTTCCTAATTTATTTACAGTGTGATTGCAAATCAGAATGAATAACATATCAACATTAAATTTCAGAGCTTCAAGTGAAATACTTGAGAAGACACAGATAGCCAAGTTATTATTGTTACAAGACAGTAATCAGATAGGAAAATATAAAAACATGTCTTTGAAAGACATTCAGATTGAAGGTAAATTTGTATGCTTTTGAAATGAATGGACTTAATGGCTAATTCACATGTTTATTCAACATCACTTGCTAGTTACTGTTCTGTGGCGGGTGCTGTGCACAAGGCAGGGTATGCTTACCCCTCCGGAACACCTGATACCACTTTTCATGTCATATGGAAAGTCCACATAACTAGTTTTGTTTATTTTATGTATGCCTTGTCTTTTACTGTTTTTTAACAGTTTACTTTGTGTGGATATTTTTAATTGACTTTAATTTTAAAGCAAAGGATGATTCACGAACTTGTTTTACGAAATTTTTAAATTCAACTGAACACTGCATTTTATACATTTTCCTCATCATTGATCCGGTCAAGTAAAAAAAAGATGCTTGTCGTTCAAATAGCATGAAGACTTAAGACATGTGTGCTACCAGAGTGCATGTTAAAATCCCTCAACAGTTGAAAATTCAAAAAGAGTAGGTCTGTTAGTCTGCTGTCCTGACAAAGTATCCCACATTGCATGGTGAAAGCCTGTCCTCATTCGCCAGTAATCTGTGCACCATTCATTTGTTCAATCATTCCTTTTAGATTTGGTTATGGATGATCAGGTTCAAAGCCCAGTCACAGAAGACTTTGATAAACAGATGTTTGAAGAGTCACAAATGGACAGTGACTGCGAGGAAATAAAAGATAAACGAAAGCCTGCAGTTTCAATCAAGGTTAAGTGGACTCCTGAAGAAGACGAAGAGATAAAGCAGCTGTTTAAGAAGTGTATATTAAAGAAAAAAAGACCGTCTCCTAAAGATTGTCAGAAGGCTTTAGAAAGAAGCAAATTAAATGGTGGAGTCTTATGGAAGAGGAAAAAAGATGTTTTAAAAAAGAAAATGTTCAGGCTAATTGATAAGTTGAACAAAAATTGATTCAAATGACCTATCCTAATCTGTTTGTTGTATTGTCTTGCACTAACCTAAGGCCTGTTGTCAAAATGATCTAAACTTTAAATTGGAGTACTGATTTCCTTGTCTTTTCCAAATGGGCAATATTTCACTTTGGTATTGTTTTAAGGGTATAAGCTAATAATATTAGCTCCAAAGCTTATTTTTTGTTATACAATATATATATGAATATAGATATGGGTTTTCAGACCCTATTTAGAATTGTTTTTTTATTTTCTTGTAAATCCATCGGTCAGACTCTGACAGTCAGAGGTTTCAGTTTTTTTTAATCATGAATAAAAGTAATAAAAATACTTTTAATATGTACATGTATGTTGCTTTAAACTGAAGAATATGGCAATACATTTATATTGAAGATTGCTTTTATTTTTTAACTGTGCTGCCCTTTCAGAGAGTCCTTTAATTTATGAGATTTGAGGTGCATCAGATATTGTCCGAAGTCTTACCATATTGTCGGACATTAAGGCTCTGTATTTTGAATACATGATTTCAAAAGCTTTGATGTGAAAATCTTGTAGAGAAGGGGGAGATAATATCTTATTGGCTTGTCCTAAGCTGCGCTCATCAAAGTAATGGGATTTAAGAGTTGCAGTGCATATGTCTGCCAAATATTGGGTCTTGTTCTGGGCTGCAGTCCATCATAGTCGGACACCTAGGCTCATTATTTTGGATGAAGGATTTCAAGGACTCGATTTCAAAAATCTTGTGGAGAAGGGGAAGATAATTTGTCTGGGAGTGGGTTGCAGCTCATTTCAACGTATATCTTATTGGCTTGTCCTAAGCTGCGCTCATCAAAGTAATGGAATTTAAGAGTTGCAGCGCATATGTCTACCACATATTGGGTCTTGTTCTGGGCTGCAGTCCATCATAGTCGGACACCTAGGCTCATTATTTTGGATGAAGATTTCAAGGAC
The DNA here is from genome assembly GCA_036850965.1 of Patella caerulea. Classification (NCBI taxonomy): domain Eukaryota; kingdom Metazoa; phylum Mollusca; class Gastropoda; family Patellidae; genus Patella; species Patella caerulea. The sequence goes on along the minus strand of JAZGQO010000015.1, from coordinate 28,581,536 downwards.
TCGATTTCAAAAATCTTGTGGAGAAGGGGGGGATAATTTGTCCGTGGGAGTGGGTTGCAGCTCATTTCAACGTATTATCTTATTGGCTTGTCCTAAGCTGCGCTCATCAAAGTAATGGGATTTAAGAGTTGCAGCGCATATGTCCGCCAAATATTGGGTCTTGTTCTGGGCTGCAGTCCATCATAGTCGGACACCTAGGCTCATTATTTCGGATAAAGGATTTCAAGGACTCGATTTCAAAAATCTTGTGGAGAAGGGGGAGATAATTTGTAAGGGGAGTGGGTTACAGCTCATTTCAACGTATATCTTATTGGCTTGTCCTAAGCTGCGCTCATCAAAGTAATGGGATTTAAGAGTTGCAGCGCATATGTCTGCCAAATATTGGGTCTTGTTCTGGGGTGCAATCCATCATAGTCAGACACCTGGGCTCATTATTTCAGATGAAGGATTTCAAGGACTCGATTTCAAAAATCTTGTGGAGAAGGGGGAGATAATTTGTCTGTGGGGGTGGGTTGCAGCTCATTTCAACGTATATCTTATTGGCTTGTCCTAAGCTGCGCTCATCAAAGTAATGGGATTTAAGAGTTGCAGCGCATATGTCTGCCAAATATTGGGTCTTGTTCTGGGCTGCAGTCCATCATAGTCGGACACCTAGGCTCATTATTTCGGATGAAGGATTTCAAGGACTCGATTTCAAAAATCTTGTGGAGAAGGGGGAGATAATTTTTCTGTGGGAGTGGGTTGCAGCTCATTTCAACGTATATCTTATTGGCTTGTCCTAAGCTGCGCTCATCAAAGTAATGGGATTTAAGAGTTGCAGCGCATATGTCTGCCAAATATTGGGTCTTGTTCTGGGCTGCAGTCCATCATAGTCGGACACCTAGGCTCATTATTTCGGATGAAGGATTTCAAGGACTCGATTTCAAAAATCTTGCGGAGAAGGGGGAGATAATTTGTCTGTGGGAGTGGGTTGCAGCTCATTTTTACGTATATCTTATTGGCTTGTCCTAAGCTGCGCTCATCGAAGTAATGGGATTTAAGAGTTGCAGCGCATATGTCTGCCAAATATTGGGTCTTGTTCTGGGCTGCAGTCCATCATAGTCGGACACCTAGGCTCTTTATTTCGGATGAAGGATTTCAAGGACTCAATTTCAAAAATCATGTGGAGAAGGGGGAGATAATTTGTCTGTGGGGGTGGGTTGCAGCTCATTTCAACGTATATCTTATTGGCTTGTCCTAAGCTGCGCTCATCAAAGTAATGGGATTTAAGAGTTGCAGCGCATATGTCTGCCAAATATTGAGTCTTGTTCTGGGCTGCAGTCCATCATAGTCGGACACCTAGGCTCATTATTTCGGATGAAGGATTTCAAGGACTCGATTTCAAAAATCTTGTGGAGAAGGGGGAGATAATTTGTCTGTGGGGGTGGGTTGCAGCTCATTTCAACGTATATCTTATTGGCTTGCCCTAAGCTGCGGGTCTTGTTCATCTAAGTCGGACAGAAACTTGGAAGATAATTTGTCTGTGGTCGGTGAACTGCAGGTCATATGTCGTACAAGGGACCTTTACACGACGGGCCCTCAAACTTCTTAAATATAGTTATAGCTCAGTAGACGGGTCTGGTCATGAATTGAAGGCCATACAAGTAAGACGTCTGGGTTTATGATTCAATATTTGTGTAATATTGTGGCATTACCAAACACTCCACTTGTTTCATCATTATTATTATTGTCGTAAAAGTGCCATTGCATGAAATGAGTTGCAACTCGCCTTTTATCTGGATTGATCACCCCAGTTAAATGGGTCAGATAAACCACACCACAAAAATCTATTTGTACGCCCCGCACCTCATAAGTCAAAATCCACACAAGTCGATTGAGCCGGTCCGTCCGTCCGTCCACAATTTGTTTGTGGACTCTCTACAGGTCACAATTCTTATCTGATTTTGACGAAACTTGATATATAGGTTTATCCCCATAAGATCTCGGTTCCTTTCGATACTGGCATGTATCGAATCGGAACTTCATGGATTATGGCCCCTGATTGTACGAAATATCCTGTTTTTAGCTTGTGGACCCTATAGAGGTCACAATTTTGAACCGATTGTGATGAAACTTGACATGCATGTTTATAACCCCAAAATCTTGGTTTCTTTCGATATTTGCGGCCATCGGATCGTAACTTCCTGAATTATGGCCCCTGATTGTCCGAAAAATCGCCCTTTTTAGCTTGTGGTCCCTCTGGAGGTCAAAATTATTATCCGATTTAAAAAACCGTTTGATTATATCACCCTTACATGGTAATGAAGGTCGAGTTCAAATTTCGTGAAAATCGGACCAAAATTGACAAACAAAATGGCTGCCGTTTGTACGCGAATAGTGTGAAAATATGTTATATCAAGGTTGTGGACCCTATAGAGGTCACAATTTTGAACCGATTTTGATGAAACTTGACATGTATGTTTATAACTCGAAGATCTTGGTTCCTTTCGATATTTGCACCCATCGGATCGTAACTTTCTGAATTATGGCCCCTGATTGTCCGAAAAATCGCCCTTTTTAGCTTGTGGTCCCTCTGGAGGTCAAAATTATTATCCGATTTAAAAAACCGTTCGATTATATCACCGTTACATGGTAATGAAGGTTGAGTTCAAATTTCGTGAAAATCGGACCAAAATTGACAAACAAAATGGCCGCCGTTTGTACGCGAATAGTGTGAAAATATGTTATATCAAGGTTGTGGACCCTATAGAGGTCACAATTTTGAACCGATTTTGATGAAACTTCACATGCATGTTTATAACCTGAAGATCTTGGTTCCTTTCGATATTTGCGCTCATTGATTCGTAACTTCCTGAATTATGGCCCCTGATTGTACGAAAAATCACCCTTTTTAGCTTGTGGTCCCACTGGAGGTCAAAATTATTATCTGATTTAAAAAAGCGTTTGATTATATCACCGTTACATGGTAATAAAGATTGAGGTAAAATTTTGTGAAAATCGGACCAAAATTGACAGACAAAATGGCCGCCGTTTGTACGCGATTAGTGTGAAAATACGTTATATTAAGGTTGTGGACCCTATACAGGTCACAATTTTGAACCGATTTTGATGAAACTTGACATGCATGATTATAACCCAAAGATCTTGGTTCCTTTCGATATTTGTGCATATCGGATTGTAACTTCCTGAATTATGGCCCCTGATTGTACGAAAAATGACCTTTTTTTTAGCTTTTGGTCCCTCTGGGGTCAGAATTATTATCCCATTTACCCACTTAGCAACATGATCCCCAGTCAAATTTGAAGCCTACTGAAATGAACCTTTATAACCCAAAGATCTTAATTCATTTCGATATTTGCACATAGGAAAAATCACTTTCGGTATTGCTTGTTCTCTATCCATCTCTCGAAAATGTGGGCGTATCCTGCCTGGCAGTGCCAGCCTATCTTTCATATTTCTGACTGTTAGGAATGACACCCAATATATTGTTTTATTACTGGATCTGCAGTCTCGACATACGGCTGTGTCCTTCCTGAAACTGGAGTAGAAGCAACTTGCATTGAATCAGACAAGGACAATTGTTAGCCAACTCGATCTAACCATCAAAGTCATTGCCCCCATCAGGTTACCTGTTGTTTCACGGTGCAAAGCCACCTGTGCATCATATTTTCTAGGAAATTGATTTCTATAACTCAACTTGGCTAGCTAAAGTCAGAGTTTGCGGAGAAGCGTCCGATGACTTACCATCAAAAACTGCTCCAAATGTAACACGACCGTCATCTACCCAGTTGCGTCAGATTGCACCCCAGTGACTTCACTTACATCTGTCATCGTAACTACTCCTAACACCTCCCGTCGTGTTATTATCCCCTCATCTTTAACTCTGCCAATTTTATGTGTCTAAATCTGCAGTCTGCATGTCCAAAGGAGGAGACATCATCAAGCAGTAAACACAAATTCAGCAAATACCAATATTTGATCTTTATTCTAAATAAACAGCTATATTAAGTGTACGTCTAAAATTATCTTCCCTGTATTTCCTTTTCACGCACCTAAACCAATAACAAGTGCAACCAGGAAAGAAGATGAGAAGTTAATGAATGAACCGACTATGAATGAAGTCAGCAAAAATAATATTCTGCAATTGATATAAGTGACAGTTGCAGCACCTTTGTGGTGAGAAAAAGAACTACTCTGGATATGCTGCCAACCCAAATGAAGCCAAATTTAGTTCAATATTTCTGTAATCATGCAATTTAACCGTCAATAACACATACCACTAAGATATGACAGATCATCTAAAAGTCGAAGCTTTACATTCTGCCATCAATTCAACAGAGATAGGTGGATTATTGCAAGGATTATTGCAATTTAAACAACAACTAATTATGTATCTGGTGAATATCGCACTACAAACAGCTCGTGTACAATGCCTGTTTTTAACAATCTATTTCCCAAGACCTATATATATCAAATAAAGATGAATAATCACTTGGAGAACCTTCAGAAAGCTCCGATAGTTGTGACCCAGTTTTCAAGCGTGAAGTTTACAACACGGCTGATTTGATTGAAATCGCTGAATCAGCACTTTCTTCAGTCGATAAACCAATATTCAATCGTACTCGTAGATGGGGTGAATTTACCAGCGACGCCAATACTATAAATATTGACTTACTTGACTTACTCTCCCACACCTGCAGCAAGTTTGTACTAGTCCTTGAACTGGAGCGATGGTGTCAGTTTGGACGCTGTAATGTAAGTGACCATTCGAGCCTCTATTACGTCACTTCTCATCACGTGACGCATATAAAACTCCTCAGGTACAACAATATACATTCATAACATATTATTATATCCGTTGCGACCTATTTAAGTCGATGTCTAAATCCCAAATATTAGCGATTTACCTCCTATAATCCGTCCCTCTCCACACCGTCCTTCCGTTAGAGCTGAGGGTCTGGCGTACGCTGTATACAGCAAACTATATCTGAGAAAAAATATATTTTTGTTTTTCTCTTGAGGGAAGGTGTTTTTACATCCAATCGCCTGTTTCTTACATACTCTTAAATTTATAATTAATTTGTGCATTTACATGCTACAGGCAAGTTCCCGGATTATTACTCTTGATCATCTAATGGGAGGTATTAAACTGAATGAAAAATAGCCTAGAGACCATGGTCCGATAATGACGGAAGGGGCGGGGTTTATGCTTTTTAACCAATCGGATGTGATAAGTAGTAAACGTTTTTTTCCATCCACCGCAGCCTGGTCTTATGACGCCATATGTGGATTGTGGGTTAGGATAAGGGTTAGGCTTGGGTTAGGGCTAGCCCTATCTACATATCTCGAGACTATGACGAAATCTGCAGGCCACAGCCCTTACCCTAACTTATAATTGTAGGCTATCACATTCCCTGTACACTGTGTAACATTTTCCTTTTTAGTTGGAGATTTGAGTTCCAGCATATAACTACTTCTCACATCCGATTGGTTAAAAAGCATAAGCCCCGCCCCTTCCGTCATTATCGGACCATGGTCTCTCGGCTATTTTTCATTCAGCTTAATACCCCCTAATGGACCTTATATTGGTTGGGAGAGCGTAGATGATATAGGTCTGGACAACAACGACTATAATCAGCTGATTGAAATAGCTCTTATTCTATTTATGTTCTGCAATATCAACAAACAATACACATGACACACTAATCAGACATTACAAAAACACGCGTAAAAATCAGACAGAGAGAATGGTTCTGGGGGCTATCCGTATGAGTGAGTTTTGTTATAAGCCTAATTGGTTTTTAATGCGTCAAGTATTGGGAAATAGTTTGTAACAAGCTGACATTGTACATGAATAACGAGCTGTTTGTGGTATGTTATTCACCGGATACAGAATTCGTTGTTGACTCATAATTGTACAATTTAAATTGCAATGATCTCTGTTGAACTGTTGGGGAGAATGTAAAGCTTCGACGTTTAAACTTTTATGTGGTCTGTGATATCATAGTGGCATGTGCTGTTGAAGGTTAAAGTGCATAATTACAGACATAATATTGAACTAAATTTGGCTTTATTTTGGGTTGACGGCACATGGTTATAGAGGTCGTCTAGTTTTCGATAATGGCCGCCAAGGTCACCAAAATGCCTTTATGAAGTAGCTCATTGGAATTATTCATAAGGGCTAAATGTACATGTACGTTAGTGGGAAATTTCATGCTTGTATTACAATTTTGATATGCTGACTGCATATTGAGGACAAGGGTTTGATCCTTTGAATTGCGTATGGACAGACCAGAATTGATATTATAATCCAGATCGGGACAAGTTGCGTAGTGTTCAATTTTTCACATTAACTTTGTTTTGTAATTATATTGTACTTCCAATGTTTAATCACGGGCACCCTCTTTTTGGCTTCAAGTACACATATCAACTGGTGCAGACACTCGGGTATCAGTTCCTTTGTTCAACATGCTCTTATCTGTCGATTTTCAAAGGACAATATTGGTGCCATATATATATGTGATAGAACTGATAAAATACATTCCAAATAGAATTTTAACACAGAGATCATTGCTACGGGAGATATGTAACAATTCTTAAATATACGGGAAGTGACGTCAAACATGACAAACACGAGTTGTCCTTCTATATAACTGACTGAACTAAAAAGCGATAACTGGTGTTTGTCATTGTTTGGGGGTCACGGTGGCTAAATTGATAAGGCGCTGGTTCGCTAGTCTGGAGGTCGTGTGTTCGATCCCTGCATTGGCCGAGAAAGTTAATCTCGATTTTCCGGTGTGATTTCACCATGTCAGTGATGCAGGAGGACCTGACAAGGACAGCTGCCTAGTCGTTCGAATGGAACGAAAAAGCGAGGTCACGTGTACACATTGGAGTGCACGTAAAGGATCCCCTGTCAGTTCGAATTCGATATAAGAGTAGGCCGTAGCACCGCTGCCCGGGCAAAATTTCCCTCATAGCACACTGTATGGCGTATTCCCAGGTTAGGTGCAAAAAAGTGGGACGTTAAACCCCATTTCATTTTTGTCATGTTTGACGTCATTTCCCGTTCATTCCAGTGTTTCTTACACATCTCCCGTAGCTATGATCTCTGCGTCAAATGTATTTTTAAACCAGTTCTATCACATATGTAATAATGACTGACGCCAATATTGTCCGTTAAGTAGTAGTAGAATGTCAATATATGCGTGTGAAAAAAAAAAATCAAGAGTATTAATTACAAAGTTGGGGAATACGTTCCAATAAATCCGAGACGTGAATGACCTTACGCAAAGGTAGTAGTTTGTGAGTTAACGAAGCTACATGTAGAAGAATTGGGCATGATTGCATTCCTTTATTATGATTCAGATGGAGTAGTGCCGCGCAGTGTAATCGTTGACTTCGAGTGTTCAAGGTCCACAGAAGGAAGCCAGATCGATAACAGCTGATAAATATCAAGGTAGTACTCGACCACCTTTAAGTAGATCAAGGTCTACTTTAACTTGTTATCGTTGTAGTCAAGTTGGAAATAAAATGAATTGGGGTTTAACATCCTGCTCTTAAAGGGACAATAACACTCTTGGTGGCTTGGCAGCTCGAGAAAATAAATAAAAGCCTTATTCTAAGTACTAAATGTTTAAGCGTCATACCTGTTGTGTAAATTATCTATTACAACCTATTTTACTTGTCCAGAAGGTTCGAAAATATTTTAAAATCCAAGTCACATTTGAAAAGGTTTACGTTAGACTTTTCAAATAAATTAGTTGAATTTTTCCATTTTTTTAAATTAGGTGTGCTGAGATGAAATTTATATCATCAATTAATTGGAATATTGTAAAATAATACAATTTGTTGACCAGAATGAAGAATGGGACATATTATTCAGTTACAACAAGAATGGAAGTAGGGCTTTAAACTGGGTTAATGAAGACTGGCATACGCCATACCGTGTGCTATTGGGGAAATTTTGCTCAGGCAGCGCCGCTACGGTCTACTTTTAAATCCAAGGGGTATTTTACGTCTATATCCTGGATTATAAAAGATTTTCATCAGTAACATTGACAGTACAGAATCTTCTGGGCATTGATTTTTTTTTCAAAAGGAGCTTAACCGTTTTGTTAGGATGAAAAAAATGTTGATGTGTTGAGAGAGAAAGGGTAATGGCCACGCTGAGGACCCGGGAAAAACTCACAAGGTTGTGCAGGCGACCATATTCCTCTACAAGAAATGAAATGGGGTTTAACGTCCTACTGTTCTGCTCCTAACCCGGGCTAGAGAAGACGGGGGCATACGCCAGTGTGAAGTGTACAGTTTTAGCACGGGCAGCGGCACTACGGCCTACTCTTATAATCGAATTCCAACTTCCAAGGGGGGGGGGGGGTCTTTTACGTGCACGCCTATGTGTACACGGGCCTCGGCTGTTCGTCCCATTCGAACGACTAGACAGCTGTCTTTGTCAGGCCCTCCGTTCTGCATTACTGACACGGAGAAACCACGCCGGAAAATCTGGATGGACATGTAAAGCGCAAGATACCAATGCCGGAAAGAGATTCGTGTAAGTTTTAAAAACCGGTATATGAGTTAGTGTCTCAGCTAATTCGTTACGCGGGAGACTGTTCCTTTCAGTCTGACTCGAAGCAGGGATTCTAGCGCACTAAACTTTTATGGACGTCATTTTGACTTGATTGGTAAATACATTTCTCTCTCGGCTATTATTCTAGATATATTTAATTGACGCCTGTACTATCTCCCTGATTACGTCTACTACATCGTTAACACCGTTAATCACGCGCATTTTGCATACCGATAGTCCATTAACGTTGTTTTACCGAGATCTCATCTTAATAGTTTGGATGCATCTATGGCGGGCGTGGCGCTAGTCAGGGTAAGCTTACTCTTCCAGACACCACTGTTTGTTATGTATTTTATACACGGCGAACAGTTCATTTATTATACAGATATCTGTCAGGTTTTAAATTGTCAGATATAACAATACCTATTCGTGTTTATAATACCAACTATATTTTAGTTCTATACAATCAGTATACTTAAATGGGTCCTAATAGTATGTACGAACTGTCAAGTTCCCTCGACAGTTTAGCACACTTCGATCGAGTGCGAGTATTTTAAAGCGTTGCCAGTCTTTGCACAATATGTATTCCCAACCGAGTTAATATTAAAAAAATGCCCATCTTTTTGTTGTTTTTGGGGTTGTTTTTTTTTTAAAAAGTGACGCACTTTTATATTTTAATCGTACATAATTATATTTGATTGACTTTGATATGTGTTGGAATGCTTAGTGATATTATATTAATTATTTATTGAACTGTGATTGTTTTATTTTTTTTTATTTTTTTAATCTAATTATAGTCTTGTTTCAAATTATCGCCATATTTTGTTTTATTATGTCTAGAACAATATATCCTGGTTGTCGCTGACGTGCCATAAAACACACAATTTCAACTGGCTCCCACTAGACGGTAATGTCAGCAATCAAACGAGGACTTACACGTCGAATTTTAACATGTGTTATAAATAACAAATCCCGGGTGAATCATATTCTTCGTAATCAAGCTTTAATAATATTAGATTGACAGAGAACGGGTTTATAACTTTAGCAAACTATTTTTTGTTAAACCCAAGTCAGTTATAAGGAGAACACATATGGAATCCAGTTTAAATAATGTTCAATGTTTCGTAATCAAGCTTCAATAATATTAGATTGACAGAGAACGGGTTTATAACTTTAGCAAACTATTTTTTGTTATACCCAAGTCAGTTATAAGGAGAACACATATGGAATCCAGTTTAAATAATGTTCAATGTTTTTTTTTTATCAAATCTGATAATGTATTCAACAATATTACTGTCAGCGATTTCTATTGTGAACAAAAATATTCAGGTTGCTGAAATCTGCTTTTCTGAAATGAAATAATAATGCTAATTACACGATTGAGTAGTCTAGCACGTGGGCTTTAGATCATAAAGTCTGTCATTGAGTCAGGTTGTGTGGTTTCGATCCCAAGCATGTACGTTACAAGAAATAAGGTCGCGTTTCCAACCCGTGGATATCCCCTGTTTTGTCACACTGCTGACAAACAAACCTACGCAAAATAGATGTACTGAAATAAAATTTAACAATCTGCTTGTCCCATAATTGAAGTTGTATGTATAAAATAAATATGGAATCAGACAATGGAAATAACAATGTTGCAGTGTCTGTTACCCACGGGAGGTACATTGATTAATTGGCCACCAGACAAATTTAGACAAATCTCCTTGATGCTGGCAGAAGTTCTAATTTCAAAACTTCTGTGAATTTACCACCTACAAGAAAGCAATTGTCTCTCCGAAACACAACTACCAATCACAACTTCCTGTATCTCTCAATTTGGTTGTTGAACTGTCTGCGACACACATTTATTGTATATAATGGTATTTCTCCTGAAGGTATAGTGGCTCCGTAAACTTATATTCCCTTTCAAGAGTTATAAAATAATAGTGTACATTTAAAAATCAAAAAAAAAAAAAAAATCATTTTCAAATCTAATCTAATATTTGTGACTGGCTACACAGGACTGTACTAAGGCTATCTGTGGTGTATTGGGCTAGTTGGCTTTCGAATAACTTCTTGTTTCTAAGTTACGAGCACAACCCGGATCTTCCCCTAGTGGATGGTATTCATTAATTACTATTGTTCTATGTAACACCTGGTAATTAAAGTGTACAATATATGACATCAACAACAGGTTTGTGAACTTTATCTCAGTTTGATCGATATATATATATATAGATGGGGTTTGGCATCCATTCGACACAAACTAGGTCATTGCGGGAGTAACATATGGTTTAAATTTATTTCAATAATACGCTTGCGCGTAGGGCTTTTTATTAGTCGGAGGTCCCGGAAAAACACCACGAGGTTGGACAGGCGACCCTACTCCTTGTCACGTACAACTGAGGATTCTAAACTACACCAGTTGACTCAATGACACGCTGTATGATACAGCACGCACGTGCTAACCATTCAGCCACCCAACCCCCCGTATCTCAGTTCGAAGTTTAGTGATTGTGTGGCGGGCAGTTGCTTTAAGGTTAGGCAGAGACAGTTCAATATGGAATCAGTCTAAAAGATGTTTGAAACTCTCACTCTAGTTAGAGGTAAGGGTATCATTTCTAAAATTGCTTATTTCTCCTTAGTTTTAAGTAAGTGTTCACTTATAAAACATGCGCTACACAGTTTGAGCATGCCAGGCCAATAAGACGAATAGGTAATCTGTGGTCCAAATTCCGCGACAGACACGCGAACCCATTTTAAAGTGAGAATTTCATATTTTCTAAGAAAGTGAAAACATAATTTTCTCGATGTCTTTTGCTCAATAAGTTCTCAACTAACTATTATATGACCATGGGCATTACTTCCCACACCGAAAATATAAACACAATAGCCCCTTCCCCAATTGGAATAGCTATCTTCAAACGTTTCAATTTGAAGTTGAAAATTATATTATTTCTCAACTGTGAATTTCTAAACTTGATTATTGGATTATTTTTTCAACACGGTAGGGCTGTTTATAGATCATTTGAAAAATATAACTTAAAAATATGAAATTGTCGCTTTAACAGTCCCATTGGAGGAAAAGAAATACTGGGTTATTAGTAATGTACTATCGGAATCTCTGAAGGATACCTAATTATAATTTGACTAAGTTAAGTTATAGATATTCAACGCACGGCCAGCATGACTTCATTACAGATAATTAATTTATTCTGGATTAGTATCACACCAGATCATATCGTGATACTATATGGAGTTTGACCAATTCAATGATGATAACACATCCATGATCAAATTTATCCTAATTGTTGGGAATTAGTGAATCACGGCAGATCCCATCTCTCCGATATTGTTTGGTCAGATGGCTTCCGTGATTAGCAACATTGTTTCGTTATTGAGTCAGTATTATACTATAATGATTCAATTTAGGTACATTTTAGTATAACTGCAACCGGGCCACAATGGACCTTTATGTACTACGCAAGCTAATCGGAACTAATTTTAAGAGCATACGAACGCATTTTTTTCGCCCGATCGCGCCGATTAAAATTCGGCCTATCACGTACGGGAACACGTAATGATCGTCTCAAGAATGTACGCTATTCTGCGAGTATATTACGTCGATCATGTTACGTGTTCTTACCGGCGAATCGCCGAAGGCTTGTAATATATTTGATATAAATAATACGCAGAATACCTAGAAGAGCCCAACTGAGAGATTCAAACTTGCGGTACAGGAGTTAAGATTCCACGTTTTGGCAGTGGAGGCAAACAACTGGAGATCACGTGATAGTCACAAAACACAGATTACGAGAATTTATAGTTAAATGTATTTGTTTGACTTGGTTTATTTGTTTCAACTCCCAGTAATCCAACTTAACAACAAGTGATGGTGATGGATTACATTTAACTATTTTTAGTCTTGGGATTGTGTCGCGTAATCTAACTAATTCAGTGATAGCTCTGAAGATTGCAAATCGAGGAGACAGAGAACAGATTGATCAACGCAAGAAACAATTACACGTAATACAATTACTGAACAACGTCTCGACTAGGATTTTCCAGTGTTTATCAAACTGGATTCTAAGGATTGATTTCCATTTGATTGAAACGCCTGACCGGTCTTTGTAATACAGTTACTGCTTATGCTAGGTGCCAACTGTCGTGCGATGCGTTACAATAGAATTGTCCCTATTGCGTCCACGATCTGTTATGTGTAGATACATTTCGAAACGACCAACAGCATCGCTATGACTGACCAGAATGTAAGATAACACCCAATAGGATCACAAAGACGCAATCTCTATTTTCACTTGGAATTGTCAAAGCTTTTCGCGTCACATAGACAATGGTTAACTCAAATATAACTTAAGCAATTATGACATTGTTGGACTCGGTGAGACATGGTTGTATAAAGATAACCAGGATATTCTTTCATACTTGCAGACACACCAATGTTTTTCCTCATATAGGAAGAAAGGTAAACACAGAGGCCTGCTTGTGTATATATCCCTTTCTATAAAGGCCGGTATAACTCGAGTATATGCCAACTATCCTGATACTATTAGCATCAAATTGGACCGTCAATTTTTTTGGGTTCCAAATGGATGTTATTGTTATTTTTATATATGTCTCACCCGAAATCTCTAAATACTACCACGATAAAGACTTTTCAACACTTGAATCATTAGAGGAAATTCTTGTGCTATGTCAGTCCGATTTCTCACAGTGTTCCATACTACTTGCTGGAGATTTCAATTGCAGGACTGGACAACTAGATGACTTTACTCATGATGACTCTTTGAAATATATACAGGACACCAATGACGTTTATGAGCACGAGATGTTCAGTGCACCTCGAAACAACCTGGACAAACAAGAAAACAACTTTGGGCGAGAATTTAGCAGGTGTTTGGGATTCACATACTGAATGGACGTTTTGCTAGTGATCCCAAAGGTGACTTTACGTGTCTAGCTAATATTGGCTAGAGTGTAGTTGGCTATATGGTGGCATCCACAGATCTGTTTTCACAAATAAGAGACTTTAAAGTTGGACAGTTTGATGGCTCGGACCACTTTCCAATTCAATGTGAAATAAGGGCTAACATCGATCGAATACAAAACACAAGAATCGAATGTGATTCACAGATACATGAGTGGCATGTGTTCAAATGGAATCCACCATACAAACAATCTCAGACGATTACTCTAGCAATATTCTCGGTGATCTTGAAAACGCCTTGACACTTGACGTTAATGTTTCAGTTGAAAAGCTCAGTCATGTCCTTGATAGAGCAGCTAAACCAATGTTCAAGGTATGTCGTCGACTCTGTACCCAACCCCCGTGGTTCAATCATAATTGTGAACTTCTAAAACAATCAGAATCTCTAAATATTTGCAGTTACAGGACTACAAAACGTGATATTGATCTCAGCAAAAGATTTCAAAATCCTGTGTGCCTCGAAAAAGAATGGGTACTGTAAACAACTTAGTTGTAATTTGGAAAGTTCCATCCCGAAAACGCAAAAAGTTTGGGGAAAAGTAAAATTCAACAATATGTTTCGATCAATGGATGACATACTTTCGGGACCTCTTCAACTCAAATAGTCCATTAACCGACCACTGGTACCTAGAGTCTTTAACATCACATGATGACCATTGTGATATTTGTGAAAGTGATACCCCCGAAGAATTAAATAAACCCATCACAGAATTTGAAGTTTCGCAGGCAATTAAGAGTGTCCGCAATAATAAGTCACCGGGCATTGATGGACTCTGTAATCAACGAGAGTGAGGACACAATAAAATCAGCCCTTTGTAACATATTTAACGCAATCCTGAACAGTGGGAACTTCCCTGAGAAATGGGGCAAGGCAATTATAAGTCCTATACACAAGAAAGGGTGTGTGGACAATGTCGATAACTACAGGGGAATCTCCTTGCTGTCCAGTTTGTGTAAAATATTTACTAAGGTACAAAACAACACTATCCTGGTGTAATTTGAATAATGTTATCCATGAGTATCAAGCTGGGTTCCGCCAAAAATACTCAACTGTCGATAATATATTCTCCTTATAAGTAAATATCTATCGAGAAAAGGGAGGCGAATATATATGTTATTTGTGGACTTCCACAAAGCTTTTGATTCCGTCCAACTTGACTTGCTCTGGGTAAGCATGATGGAAGCAGGTATCCATGGAAAATTCATCAATATCATCAGAAACATGTACCCCAAATGCAAATCTTGTGTTGCTACATCACTGGGACTAACTGACTCATTTGCGTGTAATACGGGTACCCGACAAGGCTGTTGTCATGGCGGTTAGTTTCATAATATGGGTCATTCTCCAATGTACAAAATGCTGTCCCGATAAAAAAAAAGATCAATATAAAATAAATGAATAAACCCAACGTATTTTTTCTTATCTATATTATGTGGTCAATGGTTCATCATTTTATTTGTTTGTGACAGAAAATAAAAGTGTATTTTAAATCTGAATGGATGAAATGTATATAAAATCGCATGTCCCGATCCCCGGTGCCGAAGATGCATAATCCCTTTATTTTCATTCTATAGATGGTGGAACTATACAAATATTATTTTAGTGATAAATATTAAATCCTTAAATATGTAATTCATCATTTTGTCCACCAGGACTAAAAAATCGCGGGGAAAAACGAAATATTTATTGTCCCGAAAATTTTTTATCAACACCATCACTACATTTGTTTTGCTGGCTCAATGTCCGAGTCTATGACCTAATCACTACTAGCATCCGTCATAGAAACGTCTAATGGCGGCATTTGTAAACAAGGCTATTTTTAACGATCGATTCCTTTTTAATTTTTAGGTAAGTACAAAACGACGTATTGATTTTACTACGTATTTTAATTCACCCTCAACACCACAACACTCTTTTCAGAAATACTATAACATTTTTTCACGACACATTTGAAGTTTCTAACAGTTTTTAATGAAAGCGGTTGATCTGCCCACGTTTCAGGCAAAGCGGAGTAATACCAAGCCAGTAGGATCTATTTTTCCGCCATTTCTCAACACCATAACGCTCAACACCATAACACTTTCGTATTGTAAAATTCGTTACGGTGATGAGAAATTTGTTATGGTGTTGAGAATTATATATCTTAGTAATAATTAATTCACATTAAAATGCTTATAAGACATCCTTTGGTATGAATATAGCAAGATTCTAACCTTAATAACAGACCCTGAGCGCATATATAAGTTCCAGTTTTCGTATTGTAAAATTCGTTACGGTGATGAGAAATTTGTTATGGTGTTGACATTAAAATGCTTATAAGACATCCTTTGGTAAGAATATAGCAAGATTCTAACCTTAATAACAGACCCTGAGCTCACAAGTTCCAGGAGAGAGTTGTATCAAGTGCCCCGTCAAATTTGGTCGGAGGTTTTGAAAAAAGTTGAAACAACAGTAGTATGATTAAATATTACAACAAGACTTTATTGTTCACTTTATTAGTTTTTGTTTTAACAAAATGTTTGTTATTTAAATAAAGAATAGTTTAATGATTTGCTTTATATATAATAATAGGTTTAGACAAATGTACGTCCCAAACCAAAAATTTCGGTAGGTTCCCGGGGATTTTTCTGACATCGTGGTTTTCATGTCAGTGATTTATGGTGGAGGACCTGATAAGGAGCAGGGTCTAGTCGTTTCGTTGGGAAGAAAACGAAGGCCTCGCTTAAATCTTAGTGAGCACGGGCAAAAACGCCTTGTCAGTTGAAATTGAATTGCTGTTCAGCCAAATTTCCCTCTAAGCACACTGTATGGCGTATCTCCGTCTTCATTAAACTGGATTGAGTAGGACGTCCAAATTCGTTTATTCATTCTTTCATTATCTCACAATCTACATTGTAAAACAGAGCAATGATGATATCAATGTACCTAACGGAATACTCAACACCGTCACAATTATCAACACCACAACGACACTTTTACACCGTAACGAACCAGGTTTTTCTATTTTTTACCATAGTTTTTGTTAAATTTTAATTTCCAATAATTTGTATGTAATATTAAAGTTGTTCAATTTCTTTTATTTGATATCGTTAGCGATAATTCATATATATTCATATTAAAAACAGAACATACAAACCTGTATTATAGACAAAAATCAAAACTCGTACAGTCGTCTTAAAATTAAAGTTGATTTATTCACAAAAATAGAGGAAAATTTGATATTCAGTAAATAAAATGGTTATTGTGATGTAGAAACTATAAAATTAACATTTAGGATTTTGACTATGAAGAAATATTGAAATATTATTGATGTGATGGTGTTGAGAAATTCGAACGAAATGTTACAAATTATTAAAAATAAATGTGTAAAAATATAACTGAAAAAAATTGCCAATGTTGATTTCTGTAGCAGAAAGATAGGAAAATAAATCCATACAATTTATATAATAATAAACCAAGTTTTATATTTTAATAATTTAGATGCCAAAATTGTACAACATTGGAGAATGACCCTAATACGTCATTGGGCCTACAACATATACATCGCTATGCAGAGAAAAACTGTTCGGTAACTATGGTAATGGTCTAGTCCTCACTATTTGTGATAGAATTACTTATTCCAACACAAAGTGTGATGACGTGTTGACAATTGTGCGTTTGAACCTATTTGAACTTGCGTAATGGTTTTTAGTCTGTATCAATCGTAACCTTAACGCAGTTTAAGGTTGCAAGTATAGTAACCATGTTTCTAATAGTCTTCATCAAGCAAAGCTGGTATCCCATGTGTATATCTAGTTCAATTACTAAATGTCAGTGACACAATTTATCAGATTCAACTGATTTAGTTATCAGCCCTAGAGAGACAGTGAATGATAAATTCTACATCAACTATGATGAACGAACTTGGAACTGAGCATCAGAAAAAAATGTGTTTTATAAAATACGAGCCAATATATTAACTTCTTTCTTTAGATCTTAAAGTGACAACCAAATCAGAATAATGTGTCGTCAAAAATCAATTGTTAGTCATATTTTTTTTTATCAAATTAGAAATTATTACATGTACATGTATTCTTTTCTTTAAAAGATTTCCATTGCTTATATCTATTTAAAATATAGAGTGACTTTATTTTGTGATGTTTGCGTACACTAATGGCACAATACAACCTTCCAAGCGTACAATATTTATACTTCACATTGACTTTAAATTTATACACAGTGTCAAAAGGCATGAGACATAGAATCCTATTGATTTCAATGGTTTCTGTTAAGTACTACCATAGTTATGGCCCTTGATCACTGTGTAATATCCTATGGACGCCCTAAGGGATTAAGTTAATATTCGATTGACTTTAAATTTCTGCACTGTGATTCCTATCGTTAAGAAGAAGCCTATTGATTTTAAATGTTTTCAGATAGTTGCTGTCAGAGTAATGACCTTTGATTACTCGAAATATTTGTAGACACTCTTGAGGCAGAAGTTAATATCCGTTTGACTTCAAACTTTTGCACAGTGCTAAATGTCATGTCAAAAACTCTAGTGATTTTCAATGTTTTCCATTAACTATTAACAGACATATTACTTTGAAATCTCTTGTGACGCGCTAGATTTATCCTTATATAATATGTAATATTTACATGCTATGTTGTTTTTTGTTATTAATTTTAATTTTAATTATGAGCCTTTGTCATAAATGATGTTCATGCTTTTTTCTTCTTAAAATGTTTTGTGGATATTTGTATGCTGCCTCTTATGGGGTGTTTAGATACAATAAAATCTTATCTTATCTTATTAACCCGCGCGATGATTTCATTGAAATGCACATGCTAGTACAAGATATTGGGTATTGTAACATGCTTCAGTGTAAACCCTGCGTTTTGATTGGTCAATTAGACACTGTCTATTGGACAATAACACCCTTCTGTTTTAGTAATGTCTTTTAAAATCCCAAAAAAGCATGTTACAATGTCGATAAACACTTCCTGTTTCGCATTTAGACGGGTGTTATTGTCCAATAACACCCCACTTCCTGTTTCGCATTTAGACGGGTGTTATTGTCCAACAATAACACCCGTCTAAATGCGAAACAGGAAGTGTTTATCTCCTAAATATATTATATTTATAGCCATAGACCATTAAATCACATCTAATGTCGTTTATTGTAAACCTCTTGTTCATTTGTTATGGTATATATTATGTTATATCAAACTACGTTAATAGATTCCAAATTACACATAATCTTTGGCATTTTCAATAACTTACGAGAAGCATGGTGGCTCGGAGAGAAGGATGCTGGCTTGCTACCCTGGCCTCTTCGTTGGACGAGGTAGTTAATCTGAGGCCTGACAGATGACAACGATAGTCGTTCGGAATATACGAAAAACCGAGGTCGCCCGTGTACATCGGCGTGCACGTAAAAGATATAAAATAAGCCGTAGCGCCTTTGCCCGATAAACATGACACTCGTGAGACACAGTAGGAGGTAAACCCCCACTTCCTGTCACAATAAATGACATAGGAACATAATAAAGCAATGACACATAGCATGTGATATGCATATGATGTGACACACAGCACAAAAGGCAACACCAAACAAGTAATGTGTAACGAAATTCAATTAGATCACGTGATTGATTCAATTAGTTCTTATCGATAGAGTTTAAGTAAATGAAAATGGTGTCGCCTAAAATAATAATTTTATTGATCTCTATTAGTAGTATCCATGTTCTTCAGGATAATATTTCAACAATGTTAACACAATGCTATTATCCATGAAATGAAGTGGGTATTAAGGTCCTACTGATTGCTCTGACTGTGCTAATGCTGACGGATATATGCCATACAGAGAAATATGAGGGCAATTTTGTTCGTTGGGCAGGGGGCTCTATTGGCTACTCTTATATCGAATTCCGAGTGCCCAATAATCTTTTCAGGTGTACGCCAATGTATACCCGGGACGTGTATGTTTCGTCTCATCCGAATGACAGCTGTCCTTGTCAGGCCATCAGTCGCCCATCACTGAAAAGGGTCAAATCACGTCAAACACGCGACCTCCATAATTAATAATATTCTCATATGAATGCAAGCTTATCAGAACTATAGGTAAACTTAGAAATCTATTACATGGTAGAATAAATCGAGCTCTCGTGTGCAAGATAGTACCGGTGAAAAATATTCGTTAGGGGGCTAGCTATATGAGAACTGTGCGATGTGCCAGTAAAATTCTATTGTCAGACAGTAGAAAATCGGAATGACAAAATGAACATCGTTATAATGGCAATATTTCATTTTATACTATTTTACTAATTGGTGCTGGGCATCATACGGGGCCTTAAGGGCCATTCATGTGTTCTACTCTACACTGACACTATCCCCACCATACAGGATCTAAGGGCCATTCGCGTACTCCATAATAGCAATGTCCTCATTATATGGGGTCTACAGGCCATTCGTGTGCCCACTCTCTATCCCCACCATACAGGATCTAATTGTAGGCAAGGCACTTGCATAGTACTATTGATAGTGATCTTGGTAGATAACTGCCATCATTGCTGTACAGAACTAAGCTCAGCTCAGCGACGCATACGTACGCGGCGGCGAAAGAATCTGCCAAAACTCTAAAACTACTCTGACGCAACGTGTGACGTATACGATACGGATAAGGAATATGCCCCCTGCCAAAAGTCTCTACTCTCTAATGGCAACATCCTTTTCCTCTTCTAAAGGCCATTCGCGTAATCTATACTGACCACATCCCCACCATACGGGGCCTAATGGCATGTTCTGTTGGACATTGAGGGCAATGTATCCAGCACATGAGGTCTAAGGGCCATTTGTGTAATCCTGCCTCAAAATCGTATTAAGGAAAGATTATTTGTGTGACCTGACCCAGCCGTTCATAGCCATAGGTTTTTTTGGGGGAAATATAGATCACATATGGTTGTTTCAAATCGAAAAATAAGAATATGTATTGACAAAACGTTAAATCCCATTATCGCCTTTCTGTTATCTGCTAAATAATGCAAGGAAACGACACACAAAAGCCCACACATAAAATGTACGTCTAAGAAAGAACTATATTCAAACGCATCAAATCCCAGTATGAAATCAAATTGAACCCGTTAGTCATTTTGCTGAATTATGAGACGGCACAGTGCACCAAGTAACAGTTTAAATTACCAGGAAACAATATTGGTTTGCTCAATCAATTGCTGTTCGTGGCGTACCAGTGTGTATTATTCACGCAATTTCTAGTACAAAAAGCATACTCATGTTGAGTTTTTAACCGAATCTGATTCACAATCTTTACGATTTGACCGCGTTTCTTGACAATCTGAAAATGATCTGACAGGCCTATACGGGAAGCAGTTAATCATAGTAAATCGCTTAAAACCCACAGGAAATTGACATGTGTTGTAACTTATAAAATCTGTTTTAGAGCATGTTCCTGAACCTGCATATCATATAAAGACATTTTCATGAAACTTGATCAGGAATTTATCGTTTTTGGTGTCAAAAACATAGCTCGCATGTTGAAAGCAATTAACGTCTTTCGAATGGTCAGTTGTGATGATATGATTGATATTTGAGGAGCCTTGGATTTACATTGCGCCGACGACGCAATATGATTATGTGGTGATGTGACATGTTTTGCACTTTCTGAATATCAAGATTAGAATCAAGGAAAGCAAAAATGTTCCAGATAAGGCCTATCGTAGTCAAGTGTTTTGGTTCCGATCCCAGGCTTGTCAGTTACAGGGGAACAGAATCCCCTGCCCAACATCATGGGATCATATAGTTACTACGACTTCTAAAACAGCTTTGGGTTTACCGTCCTATTGTTCTGCTTCCACTTGGCTAATGAAGACGAGGTATACGCCATACAGTGTGCTATGATTAAAATTTTGCCCTGTCAGCGTCACTTTTGCTTACTCTCGAATTGAATTCTAACTTTTAGGGGACCTCACGTTTTCGTTTTGCCCGGACAGCGGCACTTGAGTTTACTCTCATATTGTATTCTAACTTCCAGTGGATCTTATATGCGCACGCCAATATACACAGGACTTAATTTTTTCGTCTCATCCGAACAACTAGACACCTGTCCATTCCGGGGCTATCCGTCAACCACCAATCAAGAAGTCTCTGGTATGATTTAATAAATCGGTTAAGAGTAAAATACATATTATGTCCCACTTGTATCACCAACAAACGTATAATAAACGTGAAATAAATATTCCATGTATGTTAATTCAATAATGTCATACTTTATTCCTTCCTGTCATTCTGAGGGTTGTAGACATCATGCTTGAGATATTTATTAGTTCCTTGATTACCCGTGTGGTGATTACTAAATTTGAGTATCATCATGATTTTTTCATATATTTCTTCCAAACCAGCAGATTTCTTGATTTGTATGCTAGTAACTTATACAGCTATTACTTTATAGTATGAAATACATAATCGATTTTACTATATATGTTCAAAGCAAATCCTACCTAATAGGAGGCAAATTCTGTTTATATTCACTAGTCTTGAGCAACCAGCACACAGACTTAAACAAAACAATGCACTGTCATTTTCTAAACAAGCATAATCTTTGATTTGTATGCCAGTAATTAAAAGTATGAAATACATAACCAAAATTTGAAACTCGGTATTTCTATCTTAAAACAAAACCTGATCGGTAGCAAGTTCTTTGTTTTTATTTACTTGTGTTAACAACGAGCGACAACTAATTTGTTTTGGAATGCACAGGGAAAGAGAATCTCTCTGCCAATGAAGAGGGTCATACGCCAACTGCCAAGGGTTCTTTTTACGTACACGGTATTTCTTCCCGACCAAACGACTAGACACGGTGCTTAGGTATCATGTACCACTGGTGATGGGAAACCCTCGAAAATCTGCCCACCAAACACAATATTAAAGTTGGAGCAGAACTGCGGGACGTTAGAACCCATTTCATTTCATGTTCTTCCTCATTTCAATATTAAAGTAGCTAAGTCTCTAACTCAATATCATCCAAAATCTTCGACATTGAAAACACGATTCATGTGTCAACTTAAATCAACACTGATGTTGTCATCTTACCGGTAAAAGGTGGGCATCTGATATTCAATATTAAAGACAAAATGAATATTTTACCATTGGTACACGAATCGTGTACCATAATGCGTTTCAGCGCCATTTGTCACAAGGGCTCAGAAGGACGAGGTTAGACACATGCTATATTCTTATCTGGAGAGCATGCTATAGGTCTAAACTAGCATAACCAGATGCTAGAGATTGCTTTTCGATTGACACTTCATGTCGTATTTCGCCGAACATAATGATTTGAAATTACAGTAAAAACGGAAACCATTAAACGCAAACCAGTTTAAATACATCCATCTTGCATAAGTATATGCGTCGAGACCCATTTATTTCCATTTCTAGGCCCTAACATTAGCAACTTATCTCCTAGTATAAGCGACTTAGTTATTCCCTTTATTGGGTGAGGGGGGTAGTTGCTTAACATATGCGTATAAAATCATAAGGCCCGTCATTGAGTCAATTTGCCTGGTAACAATTCCTCGCTTGAACGAGACAAACAATAGGACCGCTTGTCAGGTTTCCCCACTGCTAAAGACCCCTAGTATCAAGCGAATTATTGAACTTACATTGAACCATGTTTGTCACGAAATGACATAGTTTGTGTCGAGTGGACGTTAAACCTCATTTCGTCTGGTAATGGATCATTCGAATCTCCTAATGTATTGCTCATTGTATGTATACGGCAACACAGTGAGTCAAATATCACACGTTTCATATTAGATTGGTCGCAGTTATTATGACCCTTACGGTCTTTTCTTGATGTTTCCTTGGAAAGTCTACCTCAGATTTAAGTAAAATATTTTTTTATGACTTGAAGTTTTTTTGTCGGCTTTGCAATATTAATAATGCCATTTAATCTTTACTGCGTATAATGAAATTACCGAATCAAAATTGCCGGTGCGGTAAAAGCCATTGTCTGTTACCAGCGGTGAATTAATAATTGGCCGTCACTTTCTAAATTAAAAAAAGGCCAAAGATAAGTCTGCTGTCGGCTGAAAAAGTTAATACCTCAATTTTACCAATTGAACATGTATCTATATTCCGGTCAATTTACCTCCCACAAATAGCAATTTTCTGTCTGAAAACCACAGTATAGTCTTGAACATCCTTTCAAAGACAGTGATGTAAGACCAATTTTCTTGTGACATGTCTCACTAGGGACAGATCATGTTTGTACAAAGAGAAGTTTTAACATTGACTTATCTAATTCCATGTTTTCCATTTAAAAGACTACTTAACATACGCTGATCGTTAACGTTCTGGAATAGCTTATGCTTGGCTCCAAACGCTACTCATTTTGCCATCAAAAATTCTAAGATCAGGTACTAAGAACACTCCTGTTGTCCCAAAATATAAACTAAGCATCTTTGGAGCTCGCGCATTTAGTGTTGTTTCTGCCTAAAAATCTTCGATATTAACCTCCTTTAAATCCAGTAGACGTGGTACAAGGGTTAATCAGTGAACTGGATGTATGAGATGTGTTGTTGACGTTTGGGAAAGTAGGTCGAGGGGAAATGTGTAGGGAGTGATAGTTAAATGTATTATGAATTGTTACAGTGGCTGTGGTGTTACGTTGAAATACTATGCCGCTACCGTAACACCACAGCTTTATGATTTGTTAGACAGGATTGATACCGTAAGTCCGACAATAATAAATAAACTATTTCTGATTTTAATGTTGTCTTTTCCCACCGGCACTGGCCGTACGCCAGCAACTGAAAATAGCTGACGAAACAGCTAGGGCGTCGATTGTTAGTTCACGTACAACTTGAAAAACCGAATGTCGTACGCCATTGTGAAACTGAAAGTAGCTGACGAAGACAGTTAGGGCGCCGATTGTTAGTTCACGTACAACTTGAAAAAACCGAATGTCAGTATGGTATTTCTGACATAATTGGTTATCGGTGACCTGAAAGCTGGTAATCTCGACTCAAAGCGAGTAATCTCGACTCAAAAGTATAGTGTATAACCTACTTACTGTCTACAGTCGTCGCTACTCTTATAGTTCATTCATGATTTTTTGTGGACGATTTACTACTCAGTAAGAAAGCCTGTGCCCAAAAAGAGTTCTCGTCTGTTATTATTAGTATAATGACTTCCTCATGTGCGGCAGGTTCGTTTGTTTTTAAAAACACTGTTTTTCGTTCCAAAAAATAGAAAAGTAATTTTTTACCAGATGATCATTGTTTTTCACTGAGACTAGATAATTTCTCTCGGTGTAAGGATATT
Organism: Patella caerulea; assembly: GCA_036850965.1. Classification (NCBI taxonomy): domain Eukaryota; kingdom Metazoa; phylum Mollusca; class Gastropoda; family Patellidae; genus Patella; species Patella caerulea. The sequence continues at coordinate 28,556,656 of JAZGQO010000015.1, read as the reverse complement.
ATCGCTTTTGAAAAAGTTCATACACTGTTGAGAAAATAGTCCCATTGGTTTTCTTAGCTGCAAATACAGCGAGAATAAACTCTGTACTGAAAAATTTTCGCGTGATCTATATAAACTGTCTTCACACACTCGATTTATAATTAGCGATATACAGGTACAGTGGCAAGTGTTATGCTTCTCAGGCTAATAGCTCAAAAGTACCTCCGCGCAAAACACCCGATTTTGGTACATGCAAAAGGAAAAGAAATAGTGCGCGTGCCAGTAATAGGAAAACTAAGAGTTCGCGCTTAAAAATGCACGAACGTACCAGGCGCGATGTCATCCAGATTGAGAAATATTTGCAAGGCCATGAACACTACTGTATGTGGAATCATGCAGCGCGATATAAATGGACTTATTATTAAGGCGACTCTCTTTGTACAAGACCCCAAATACCGAAAGCTCTGTCCTTTTTAACGGGGGATGGTTAGTACTTACAGTTTATCATTTGAAAACATAAAACTGTTTCTCTGATAATTATTATATTTCTGGGGACCCAAAAGATGTCTACCTATTTCTGGGGACCCAAAAGATGTCTACCTATCAAACATTTTGTGATTTAAACCAAAGATATGGAATAAAATATTTGAATTAAAAGCTGGAAGTCTAGACGATGAAAATGGGTATATTAGAGGTATACCATAATGATATTGTGAACGGGTTCTATCTGTTGCCAATTCAAGTACGATCCAAATGAAACCTATTTCTTGGATGCCACTATTCCAATATGGCTGCGATGACGACAGATCCGGTCTCTGATCCATACTGTTAACTTTCACTTTAACAATAGGGTAAACATCGTTTTAATTGATCCAATCTGATTAAAATACAGATTTATATTTCGGTTCGTTTCTTTTTTATATTTTCGATGGCCCAAATTGCATGAAGGGCTGGCCGTTTATAGTGGTGATCAAAGGAGCGGCTTGGGATCTATGACGTCAGGCATTTGATTAACCAATCAGCGTTGCTGTTTCTAGTCAGTTCCGTGATGTTTCCATTAACCTGTTTGGTATCGAAACGTAGGACATTAACCCACCAATTCGTTCAATTTCAGATGATAGTTAAATACTAATGGGAACATACGCTCCAGGCATCAACAAAAGAACATACTTTAGATTATACTGTAAAGTGGATTATGATTGTAGACATATTCAAGAAACAATCACAATGACTTCATTACGTGTAATCAATTTGTCCCTCACAAGTATTGTATAAGAAAGAGTCCATTTAATACTATAAATATTGTGTTGGTCGTCAGTCTGGCTTTCTTCGACCTTTCGTACGCTTTGTCTATGAACATAGTTGCCATCGTGACTCGTAAGCCTCTTTAGAAATAGTAGAACTTGTTGTTAACCTTAAAAGGCAGTTTTGTGGATACTAATTCATCGCACAATTAACTAAAAAAGATGTCGAGCATAGTGACATTTTGTCGGGCTTAAGAGACCATTTATATGTTTCATTACAGGAAAACTGGCTAAATAGATCTGGAAGGGTGATGCTAGTATATAAGTGTACATTTTATGTCCATGTGTCTAATGGTTTTCTATCTCTATATTTGATTATCAAGGTTATAGTTGATTGGCTTCACAACGTTATGCACCTGCTCCATAAGCGTAGATATGTTGTCGTCCGAATGTTAGTTGTATATCGCCCGTCCTTAAACATACATCTACCTATTGTAGTTATTTATTTAGGCCTGAACTGTTATTAATTAAGACATTAAATATCTTGTCCAGACCATAATCAGTTCTCGATGCCGTAGCTAGTATGCGATATTTAGCGGAATGGAATAAATGATTTAACGTCAAACTGGATAATCGAGATATGTTTTTATTGTACTAATTTTAGTAATGATGATCGAGACTGGGCCTAAAACACAATCGCAGATATATCGGTTCTGATAGGAGCCATTCAACAGAAATTTTCAGCATATTATTCTCTTCATGTTCTCTATTTTAAACTATTTTAGCGAGAAAAGTAAACTCTTTATCTAATGTTGCGTATTTAAAAGGTATGCCTGGTCCTCGGATGCCATTTAATAAAGGTGGGAGCGAATGGTTAACGCTTTGTTAGCGAGGTATCATACGGTATGGGGACAGGAGGAGTACCCGGACAATAACACAAGGTTACACTCACGAGACCGCTCCACTTGTCTGAGTGCCAGGCTATATGATCTAGAACGTTGCAGCGCTCCTAAATGAAATGGAATGGGGTTTAACGTCCTACTCCTCTGCTGCACCTAACCTAATGGTAGACGGGCATACAGAGTGCTATGAGGGAAATTTTGCCCGGACAGCAGCGCTACGGCCTACTCTTGTGTTGAATTCCAACTGTCAAGGGGTACACGGGACCTCGGTTTTCCGCCCCATTCTAACGACTAGACAGCTGTCCTTGTCAGACTCTTCGTTCTGACAGGAGGAAACCACGCCGGAAAATCGAGATTAACTTTCTCGGCCAATCGAACACACGACACCAGGCTAGCGAACAAGCGCCCAAGCCACATGATGCACGTCTTTACTCAGATATGAAAGTAATACCCAGTGGGGGGATATGGGCGTATGGATTTCTATCAAGCATGTACTATGCGATAAATAGTGGAAATTTTACGCTTGATACAAATAGCTCTGAATACTTGGAATTCGTCATTTAGTTGCAAGTTTTTGTAACATGTATTTGAAATCAGTAACTAGCTAATTTTGAAAAAAAAAGTTGCGTGTTAAGTGCTCTTAAATATGCCCTTCTACATTTCCAGATAGCTTCCCAACTGGGACATGTAGCAGACCAAGATAGCAAGGAAGAAACAGCAGCTACATTAACCATATTGAAGGAAAGGACCATGGGTCATCGTAATGTTTCCTGTGACAATATATAAGTACCAATAAGTTTGTCCAGGATATCAACGGCCCCCCTTAATGGAATTATGGTTTCTTTTGGGGTGTGGTCTAGAAAGGACGTTGACTGCTTTTGATTTCGTCAGCACCAAAAGACAAGACTTTAATCTCCTGAAAATGCAAAAAAAAAAGTCTCGATCAACAGAATGTGATGGGCCTGGTTTCGTAGCAGGAGGCAGACTTGGCTTGTTGTGTCGAACTGTCCCAACGATTGCTATCTTCTTCTAGAGCAGTTCTTCAGCTAGAGAATCAGACGTGAAGAAATAATCCGTTGTCACATTTCTCCTAGTACCACGACATAGATTAGTTGTTTCTCATTGTGGAATTAGTGTCTCTAGTACCCTTTTAAACTTATCAGGGACATTATCCAGCGATTATATCAGACCCATGTGCTCAAAACGGGCAAATCCTAGCCAAACTTTAAAACGCCCGATAAGTGGCATGGTAATTCTGAACACATGACACCCCGCGTTTCCCTCCAAAGCGCATCCAATGATTAGTTTTTGCAGCGATAAACACCGGATGCTACTCTTCTCTTTAACTTTCGCTAGGTTAGTCCAATTCCAATGTATGCGTGTTTTATCTGCAAACTGATTAGTATATCATACAACTATCGTGATCATGTCTCTAGTTATAAATAGGACCACGGTGTATTATTTGAAACTCCTTCAAACATGTGCTTTTCGACGACCAGACTGTATGGTCAGACAGCTTTTTACTCCAAACTACACCGTGCTGTGCCATCAAATCCGGACAACTTCCAGGATCTTTTGCGGCATTAGCATCTTTATTGTCATCGCCTGAATACGAGTTCCCAGGTAAATAAATATTCCTCCCCAGTTTCACCCAAGCACCCAGGCTAACGCTAGTGCAGCAGCTGGCTTGGTTCTTTGGTTCATTTTACTCGAGAAATATTTTTTTAAAAAAAACACAAATAAATGTAAATATAGTGGGAGCTATAGTACCACAAATTACGAAGACTAGGACTAATCAAATAATAGAAATATGGTTTAAAATCTGGGAACGTTGTCAGTATTTGACGTTAAAGTCCATTGCCCATAAGTAACTGGGAATTTGGTTCTTAATGTGGTTGAGTATCCAGTATCTTGCACCCTTTCCCGCAATAAATCCCATAATTCTTGCATTAATATAAACAAACATGAATCGTGACGACGAATTAGTATTAATTTAAAAAATAATAAAAAAAAAATTGGTGAGGCTCATGAAGAGAGAAATTTTACAATAAAAAAATAAGAGTGTTGAATATCGAACTGGATTACAATCAATTGGATTAATTTCATGGGCGTCATCATCTTGTTTTAGGACCAGTTATCTAGTCAATGACAGATTTTTCTTAAATGTCGGCAACGCATCCAGACTTTTTTTCGGTGACAGAGACTTGTATTTTGAGATATATTGTTATTCTGCTTTCATTTTAGTTAATCTTTCTGTACAAAAGACGCAAACCGATTATAATCGCATTACAAAATAGAGAGTGAGATAGAGAAATGGGGTTTAACGCCCACTCGACACAAACTATGTTATTTCTGGACTTATATATGGTTTAATTTTATTTAAATAATTCGCTTGCGCGTAGGGGTCTTTAGCAGTGGGGGGAAAACCCACGAGGTTGGACAAGCGACCCTACTCCTTGCCACGTACAACCGGGGATTCGAAACCACGCCAGTTAACTCAATGACAGGCCGTATGATACAGCGCGCGCACGCTAACCATTCGGCCATCTACCCCTCCCCCCTTTCCACACTCTTTATATCCTAAAAGTAGATAGTTCTCAATATATACGACTTGTTTAGACGCTGGTTCGCGGGATCAATCCCTGCATTGGTCGAGTAAGTTCATCGGGATGTCAGTGGTGCAGGACGGGGGCCTAACACAGACAAGTCCTCAACCTTTTTTGCCAACGGCATGCCCCGGAAGCCGGAACTGATAGTAAAATAGCGACACACCTGGGTAAATATACGGCATACAAACGTAGACACATTATATATTTATAAAATGACTCAAGCTAAATAAAGAAAAACACAGCTTCTTAGTTTGCCCCTTCAAAATTTTCGGAATCACTGGTCTAGCCGTGGCATGCACGTAAAATATCCCTTGAAAGTTGGAATTCGATATAAGAGTAAGCCATTGTGCCGCTTCCCTGGAACAATTTTCCTCACAGTATAGGCGCAGACCAGTAGGACGTCAAACCCCATTTCATTTCATGAGAATACACGAGTTAGGCGATAGTGATTGGTTTTTATCCTAGCATGAAACCCAGGAAACTATTAATGCTACCCCGCTTGACGTTATTGAGTGTCAAGCCGGATATTGTCACCCTTCTATGTAAACAGTTTTGAACTTAAGACCTCCATCCACACTCTAAAAGACATCATACGGTTTCACACACTGACGATCATGAGTTATTGTAGTCTTCGGCGTGTGCATGGTTTAGGTAAAGGTCAATGCTTGGGAAATCATACAATCTCAGAGAAGTTTACATCCTGTTATATCAGACACTTCCATTCACAAAATACTACTATATTAAGTCAAAAGCTCTAAAGCCAGACAGAATATAAAAACGTGGTATTCCAATCTCTTTATATATTCAGTACACGAGGGCCGCATAAACCATGGCAGTTAACACGGAGAAGAAACAACATCGACAAGCCAAACATCACGGACATTGTAACCTGTAAAGTGAATAACAAACGAAGTATCTCACAACTCCGATGTTTTATAGACGTAAAAGTTTCAACGGAGACAAATTGTTTAACGATAAAGCAAATCTACATATCAGTGTTGTTTTGACCAACGTCAACTACGGTACAAGTGATTGACAAGGCATGGGCTTCCAAAGTGGTGGTCCATCGCCTGTGCTTCAATGGAGTCTGAATTACTCCTAAACATCGAATTTTAACTTAAGGACACCCTTAGTATCGCAAACAAACCTGAACAGACACACAAACAAACGCCAGTCTCAAATTTTAGTATATAAATATAAAAACATCTGTTATTTATTATAGGCTACAGTGTGATTTTAGCTTAAATCGCCCATCCTCAACCTGGAGACTCTAAGAAATATATTATACAAACGAATAAAAAATATATATAACCATAAAATATCTTTCTGGCTCTATTTTTGGCCAAGTTTCGTAACACATACATATCACGTTTCCAAGTTGATGACAATTTAACGTGATCTGATATCTAAAAAAACGTAGTTTGAATAAGTTAATCCTAGCTCTAAATGTCATTTAAAGATGCATTATGCATGATTTAGATAAAGAGCTAGCCGTGCTTTCTACCATAGTTCGAAATTAAATGATGCAAAATGAATAAATTGAAAATTGTTTTCAAATAACTCTTATTACGAGCGAAGATACATGTATAAGCCTTGGGAGGTTTGACAAGATGTGTTCATTAATTGCAACCATGGTACTGGTTGTTCGAATCTAACCCTCACTTCTTCATTTTTAAAATCAAAATATGGCTAAACCGTTCTAATCTACTTAAAGGTGCTGACAGTTATCGCTATAATAGTAACAAAAGAGATAATAACAACAGAATATGTCGACAATTTCAGTCAAATTGCATTACCGTGACCCGAGATGTTAGCGATCACTTTTATGCAAGCCTCGGCCGTCTGTACCAACGTATGCTGGTCTAAAATTTTGAAATAAGTTTTCCAACGAACCGAAGTGATTGTTCGCCATGTATTTACTGTCTCACGAAAGCATTATGGCCTATCAAAAGTAACGTCTTACTGTTCTGCACAAACGGGGATAACAGACGGACATACGCCATACTACCAGGGAACTGTCAATCATACCAATTCCAATTGACAAGTGGTTTCTAAAGATGTAATTTTTTTATCTTACGATTAAGGAACTATATCGCGTGACAAAGTTCTGTCTGGGTGAAATGTTAATTCAATACATATCTGCTTGAATGTGTTCGTTCACTTCGATCCCTGAATTGGCGGAGAAAGTTCATCTCGATTTTCCGGCGTGATTTCCCCTTGTCGCTGATGCAGAAGGAATGCCTGATATGGAAAGCTGCCTAGTCGTTCGGGTGGGACGAAAAACAGGTCCCGTGTACACATTAGAGTGCACGTAAAAGATCCCTTGGCAGTTGGAATTCGATATAAGAGTAGGCCGTAGCCCGGTTAAAATATCCCTCCTAGCACACTGTATGGCATATGCCCGTCTTCCATTAGCCCAGGTTAGGTGCAAAGGAGTAGGACATTAAACCCCATTTCATTTCGTGTCCGTTTACTAAAGTTACAAGTTATAAAAAGGTACACATGGTTGACATTCAATCTATTTCGTTTCGTATTTTAATCTTCAAAATTTCGTTTTACTTGTCTTCTATACACTAGTTGCTATACAGCAGGCGTTCTAGTTGATGTTAGGAATTAGCCAATGAAACTGTCTGTTATGGCGTGCTATGCACGGAACTGTGGGTAAACCCATAAAATGGTCAACGCTTATTGATTAATCGATGTCTGACGTCACAGGGTCAAATCCGCTCGTATTACCCCTGATGCCATCTCCCAGTATAATTGGCCAAATCTTCATGTAGTGTAGTCACTCGAATCTATTAAAAAACGAAATATACACGTGGATCTTTATTTTAAGCATTTGTTTCACTCGATATAATTGCGATTACCTTTCAGAGAAAACCGATTTATTACATTAGCAGTTATTAAAAAAAATAACCGGGGATTATCGAGTTAACTATACAACGATCCAAACGTAATAAACCCAATTTGATTACGTAAAATATAATTTATTTGGCATCGTAGATCCTCAAAGCATCCACGATGTTTAATCAACAGATAATGACGTCATTAACCTGTATCAATACGGGAAATGCCAAAAGCTTATCTGGTATTTAGCAATAAATGCCTGACCTGGGTTATACACTTAAATTGCCTTCCAGAGATTTAAACGAACAATTAATGGTAATGACCTATAGTAGCAGGCGTCCTCGTGTTAAATTGGAGTTATTCGCTAGTTTAACCTCCATGCGGTCATTAGTCATTTGAGAAAAGACTTCTCTCTTCCTGGTTTTGGAAAGTTTTAAACTCTATTCACTTCATTAAAATATTTATCCATTTCCCAGGCTATGTTTTTTTTTGTTTTTTTTTTAAATAAAATGGGTCGACAAACTAAACAAAACGTACGGAATCACCGAAATGTTAGAGGCGCTCAAGAGGAAATTTAAAGAAGGCAAGGCGCTATCACAACATCATCGACTTTCCGGTCAATTTGAAATGAAATGAAATTGAGTTTAACGTCTTACACCTAACCTGGGCTAATGGAAGACGGTCGGTCAATTTTAATCAACATTGATTTTGTTGTCTTATCGTGAAAAGATGGATTTGTGATATGCAATTTTTAACACAAAATAAAAATATTAAAATTGGCACGCGTATCCCGTTCCAGAATACATTCGAGAGCCACTGTTAATGAAGCGGCTCGATGAGCGGGGCTAAACATACCCAGTCCCCACTATGCCGGTGTGGACTGGAATTTACAGGAGCCAAAGACTGGCATTCCATTTGAACTGAAATATTAGTCATATGTCCCCTCTCTCTACCCACCAGTGGTGTGGTATCTTGTAACTTATCCACGTTATAGGATTGATTCCTGTTGGTCATGCGTATAATACCTAGGAAACTTGCAAACAGTGTCGCTATTTTGCTATCTGATTTAATACAAATATATATTGTATTCATTCATGAAGATCTGACCAGTTGCAGTGAAAGGTCGCAGCAGGGGGCACATGTGCGTCATATATTTGATTAACCAATCTTTGTTGATATTTCTAGTTGGATACCCACAGTTCCGTTCACCGCAAGCGGAGAACTCGTCGCAACAAGACTTTTGGTTGGCTAATCCCTTACATCAACCATAACACGGGTTATATATCAACTCTTCCAGATCTTAATGAAGTAAAAGACACGTAAAGTTAATCTAACACTACAAAAACGAAACGAAAAAGGATATGTGTTTTAATCAGTTCGGCTGTTTTGTGGTAAGTAGCAATTTCATTCAGGACAAAGTAGCGAACAGGGGCCGTCGCTAAATTTCAATATTTATTTCCAAATGAACTTCCCGTGGAGGCAGATTGAGCGAGACCGGGGGCGGATCTAGGAATTTTGAAAAGGTGGGGCGGAGACAGGGCATGCTGCCGAGAGGGTTTTTTTTGGGGGGGTGTCTTATCGTGAAAAGATGGGTTCGTGATATGCAATTTTTAACACAAAATAAAAATATTAAAATTGGCACCCGTATCCCGTTCCAGAATACATTCGAGAGCCACTGTTAATGAAGCGGCTCGATGAGCGGGGCTAAACATACCCAGTCCACACTATGCCGGTGTGGACTGGAATTAGCATATTTCTAGTGGGATACCCACAGTTCCCTCAACAAGACTTTTCGTTGGCTAATCCCTTACATCAACCATAACACGGGTTATAACTCTTCCAGATCATAATGAAGTAAAAGACACTTAAAGTGAATCTAACACTACAAAAACGAAACGAAAAAGGATCTGTGTTTTAATCAGGTCGGTTGTTTTGTGGCAGGTAGAAATTTCATTCAGGAGAAAGGAGCGAACAGGGGCCGTCGCTAAATTTCAATATTTATTTCCAAATGAACTTCCCGTGGGTGGATCTAGGAATTTTGAAAAGGGTGGGGGCAAAGACAGGGCATGCCGCCGAGAGGGTTTTTTGGTGAAGGGGGGGGGGGAGATTATTATCCGTCATGTCCTTGCATCTGTTACCATTCCGAGAGGGACCAATAGCTATTTGGCTGATATTTTCGTGTAAGTAATTAAACGTTCGGAACGGACATTTTGGGGTCTGAGAAAAGGCACTTTGAGCAATAAAAAGGGCACTGACGAAAATCAGGGTCCCCCACCTTGAATCCGCTTCTGGAGACCATAAAATAGCAAACAATGACGATATAACTTTAGGTTATTTAATTTAACACGCCGGATCTGGTTGGTGGGTTGGTTGGTCGCGAGCTATCCGTGGGTCAGGCGTTTGAAAACAATGGTTCCAAATTCGTGACGGTGCAAAAATGTAATTAAAATGTCATTCGGAAATTCTTTAGCGAAAATAGCATATATTACCAAAATCCGTAACATTACCACCAATTAAAGCGACATTACTAACAGGAACCACTAGACAAATCCGACAATTATGTATTGCCGTAATAAACCAGCAGACAGAGTAACGTAAAGTTGATGGAATCAAACTCCAATTAGATTATTTGATTGATTTAATTCTTTAAATGAACATCCTCTCGTCTACTTGGATAATAGGCGTTAAAAGCTTCCACGATCTCTGTTACTATCACATTAATCTTTCAGTCTGTCAACAAGTTTCACCACACCATGCAAGTGTCCATAGAGTCATGAAACTACTCCCATGTGAGCAAGTCCACTTTGTAAGCAAGCATTTTGGTTAATTTACACATATCTGGCCCAATAATCCCAGATAATGTAAATTCATTTAGATATTATAGTATTAATCAATATCGTGCGATATAGTAAATACAAAAGAACAGTAGTACACACATACTTTGATTTCCATAACAACACGTGGTTAAATGGGTTTGCTTGTATATATGACAAGTCATTGATCAGTCACACTTGTATTTGGAATTATCAATTCATTCTTCGATCAGTCCTTCTTATATTTAGCATGCAAGCCCATTGTCACGTATGACATGGCAATTTTTTAAATTTTCGATTGGACGTAATAAAGATTTTGTATTTCCAAGTGAACAGAAAAATTAGCTAAAAGGTTGGTGAGGGTGTCTCTGTACAGCCTAGAGTTCGACATCATGTACCTTCAGTCGCCGCCTTTTTGTTAAAACCACTCTGCCTGTAAACAATATAATCTGTAATTTGCACATCTAATTCCTTTTGCAGGAAAAAGAGCGGTTCATTATCTTTTAGTAGAGCAGTAGGCGAGTTTGTGCTCAGAATGTAAACACCCGTTTCAGCTCGTGTGATACATTTTTAGCGCAATAATGGAATCTCAAATAAAATTCTCTGGATTTGCATCAGAACAAAGACCATTTAATTTTAATAATAAATTATTTCAAGTCTGAAGGTAATGTCATGGCAGATAGTTTAGAATCGTGTGGGGGGTGGGGGTGGGCGAAAGGTTAACGCTGTATCACAAGTTCTGTCATAAGGGTACGTGACAACCCTGCTTGAATTATACGGTTTCTACAAGGCGTAAGCCGATCAGGTGGCCGCATCAGAGAAAATCAAGTGACCAGGCTGATAAAACATTTGGTGTCGTTTAATATTATAATATTAAACCGGTTTACATGACATGTTATAACAAAAACAGTAATCACGAAAGCATGACTATATAAGTAAGTGGCCGCAAAGTAAGCAGAAAAATTATTATTAGTAATATTTCTGACAAAAATAAATGACATGTTTTTGCGAAGCTCCCATTCAACTTCAAAACATTTGGTTTAATTTTAACGCTTTAATATTCGTGTTTATCTCGTTGACATGTTCACCATCTTCCGCCGGTGATCGCCGCTACTGACAAAGCGGCGCATTCGGCGTACGCCGCTGCCGAACTTCCGGTTAAATTAAGTCATGGATAAATCATGAAGGCCAAAGTTCGGCTTCGGCGTACGTCTAATGCGTCAAATGTTTTGAAGCTTAATCTGAACTAAGTAAAACCAGATATTCATATGCCATTTATTTTGTCAAGGCAATATTACAAATAATAATTTTTTACTTATGTTGCGGTCATTTACTGACAGTCATATTGTCAAAAATTATGTTATTGATTGAAACTTGTCATGTAACCGGTTTAAAAAGTATTATTCGACACCATATTGTTTATCAGCCGGGTCGCTTGAGTCGCTGTGATACGGTAACCCGACCATGTAGAAACTGAACCGCCTGTCGGTGTACAAATCGAATAGGGTCGCTTGTCCAGCCTCGTGTGTTTCTCCAAGTCAAGCTGTTTCCTCCCGCTGCTAGAAATAAAATTGAACTATATGTTAGTCCCGTAATTTCCTAGTTTGTGTCGAGTGGACGTTAAGCCCCATTTTTTTTACCTCTAGATATATAAATTATCAGACGAGAGATAATGTACCAGCACCTGTAGGCATGCAGTAAATTATTATATGCTTTAAATAAATCATTAGTTCAGTCCTCGACTTGTTTACATGGAAACGATACCATTACATTAACTTCATTATGGCTAGTTTTTTGCCACTGGAAAGTGGGGCTTAAATTGAATGCTTCAGATGTCTGGTTTAAATTAGCATTATGCAAGAGCAAAATCTGCTTATTACAGGTCTTTCTTTAGGCCTGAAATGCTATCTAAATAATCAATTAGACATTAATTAACATATCCCGACCATAATAAACTCTTGATGTCAAGGCTTGCCTTCAATGTTGGCGGATTAAAATCCTATATGCCGCTTAATGGGCGTTGATAATTAAATCAATCAAGTGGATAAACGCGACTATGTTGTTTATATTAATGATTTGAGTAATGATGACCGAGGCTATGTGAATATTTCAAACGCTCTTTTCTCGGCAAATAGTGAATCAATTTAACTGACGTTTTCAGCAAATTACCTTTACACTATATAGTTTTTAACTATTATAGTGAGAACTGTCACCTCTTTATCTTATCTCCCATAATTCAACTTTAAGGTATGGTCGCATTCAATTCATGTGAACTGCCTGTTATGTTGTTATTTGATTGGCTGGGAGTGAAACTGTAGATCACGTGATGGGATATACGAATTAGTATAATCGCTTTAAAGCCTTTGAATAATCAGAAGTACCTCATTGGTCACATCATTTATTGGTGGATATTTCAATCAGTATAAGACTGCGTGTCTTGTTGTTTTACAATGTGTGTGTTTAATGACGATTTTTTTTTTATAAACAAAATTTTATGGATTTTAGGTTTGGGATACTAAAATTGTAACATGTAAAGTAATAATACAAAGGAAATATGTACACTATTCATAATATAATACATAAATATAACTATATTCAATCAATCAGTCAATTGCACATGTATTTAAGTGAGCTAATAATAATAAATAAAAAAATAATATTTGTATGTAAAAGGTGTGTGTGTGTGTGTGGGGGGTATAACAATAATACAAATATTTTCATATATATGCGCACGTACACACACACACACATATATATATAGATATAAATAATACTAAACCTATTGAAATTAAAATCGTTTTGTAAATTCTTTGAGATTATGAACTACTCAGAGTATGCAATAGTTGTTAGTATTGGTAAGTTCGGAAGATCCAGAAAGTAGTAATTTTTTTTCTCTGCTGTGTTGGGAGAATCTCGATTGTTATCCGTCGTTCATTAAATACAAGAGACAAACTAGTAAGTAGTAATAGCTGCGTTCCAATTGATGCCCACAATTAATAGAAGGATCTAGTTTTATGACAATATGTGTGATTTATATAGTGGGTACATATATCAGAACTACTAAAGCTACGTTTCCAGATTCCCAGTAAGATTTATGCATGGTTCGTGAAGAAGCAGTGTTATCCACATCAGCAGGCATCATATCAGATGCAGCCCCAATATCCAGCATCTCGACAGGGCCTCAAAGATCTGGAACACGTCAGTCAAAACTACAACCTGTTTCACAGAGAATTACTAACGAAATATCCCTGTAACGGATGGCTGTCTAAAACACGTGCGTTGACTTGCACGCCTCGTAGTCATTGGCTCAACGGCTCGTGCAATGTTTACTTTTAAGTTAAAACACCTAACTGCTTCGGGCAAATTGATGCATTTTACTCATTTTAATACCCATTTACACTAAATAGGAAATATTTTTTAACTACAAATACTTAAAACGTCTTTATTTATTTTTCTTTTACCTCAAAAAAATGTTTGAGAATTTAATTTGTCGGAGTAAAAAAGTTAATATGCCGTACTTATTAAGCCTCGTCAATGTCATGCTTATCAGTGATTGTAGCGGCCAAGCGAATATTCACTGCGGGATCAGTTTGTCAAAACTAAAGCCAGGAACATGTGCTGGGGGAAGTGAACCAAATCTAGGATCTTGTGTCAGTAATGACGATGAGAAGAACTTAGGGTCTTTAAATGGTTTGTAGGCCTGTTACCCATTCATATGTTGTTATCATCAAGTCATGATTGTGTTACAAGTTAGATTTGCCGTACAAGTTGTGGATGGCAATCTGTAACATTTACTGCAATTAGGAGTCATCTGACTTCAAATTAACCCCCAATCATCAGTATACATCTGTGGTTGATGGCAGCACAGTTCTATTAGTAACGCTGGGTGGAGAGAAGCATGTATTTTATGATACAAAGGATGTGAGAGAGAAATGGGGTTTAACGTCCACTCAACACAAACTAGATCATTTTCGGACTAACATGGTTTCATTTTATTTCAATAATTTGCTTGCGCGTAGGGGTCTTTAGCAGTTGGAGGAAACCGGAGTGCCCGGAGGAAACCCACGAGGTTAAGAAGGCGCCCCTATCCCCATGCGCTCACACCAGGGCTCGAAACCACAGCCGCAAGCCAGAGGTGACCGACCAGCTAAAGGTCGAAGCGCGGCACTCTAGACCACTAGGCCATCCTACCCCCCCAAAGGATGTGTACATCAGGGATACAATTTAATTTAAGGTTCGCACGCAACATATCTACTTGTCGTGATGTGCCGAGAATAATTGGCAGGGAGCAGACTAATGTCAATATTGATTTTTCACAACCATCTACCCTTGTAATCCAACCCCGATGAGTGATTAAGCCACTAGCAGTACCTAGAAAGAAAAAATACCCTAAGGGAAACTACCACAAGGTAAACCTTTTACCTTCTATTACAAAGCATAATATTTTTCTCCTTTTGTATAGGGTATCCTCAACCACCACCATCATCAACCCCTCCACCACCTGCTCCTATCAGACCAAGACCAACCCATGCAGTCCCATTACCAACGCACCAACAGGGCCAGGGACACTTTTCATTAGATGGAAGTTATTCCTCAATAGATGAGACACAATCCAGCACTGAAGATCATCCACTTTTTAACACAATTTCATCAACCTATAAAATGATGAACGACTTTGATTAACTCATCTGCTTTATTGTCTTTAATACTGGAACTAGATACTCCCTGTTTTGTGTTGGATTAATTCAAATAATCTCAGGGAAAACGAAATTTGTTTTTCACAAGTTTAATATATATATATATATATTGCTTCCATCTTTGTTTTGACTTCCCTGCTATATGTACTCCAGCACCAAAATATTGTACAGAGACACAATGCTGTGGCTTTTGAATTTTGGGACACCCCAAAAAATCGTCTAATTAACCCTTTCCTTTTTTCTGGAAGCAAATCCTCATAAGTACCAAAAACAATGGTATGCATGTCAATCGTTTTGTTCATGTCAAGTATGAAAGGAAAGAGTTAATGGGAGTGATTTTGTGGGTGTCACAAAACCTTTGCACAGTTCTGTTATAGATGTTTGCTGAATAAACGTTCTCTCAGTTCAGTTTACTGAAAACAAATTGTTATTAGTCAAGCAAGATAAATACTTTTTAATGTACATAGACTAATGCAAAATGCCATTTCCGAAAATGATCTTCCGTCTCGACAATGGGAGCACATTATTGTAACAATCACTTGATGTTTCTTACAACCAATCAGTAGTGGTAAACACAAGCCCCCCAACCCCACCGACAATCTTTTTAAATGAATGTATAGATCATGTATTTTTAATACTAATATTGGGCATGTAAGTTATACTCATTTATTACATGAAACAATTTATTTCCTGCGGCTACACATTCAAATCTCATTTATGACAAATTTTGATCAGTGGCTTAAATTCTGGACAAGAGCTTCGCTAATTTCAAGTGAAGCATCAACATCTAATTGGCGTGCATTAACAACTTGATTAACCATCCTCGGTGGTTTTTCAGCCTCCATTTCCTGCACTTACTTGTTCTACCCAGTTATTATTGAATCGTTCGTTATGAACTTCACAAATCACGCAACAGCAACTCAGTGTTTGTTTTCCAGCTGGAAATCATTTTTTTGAAGAAGGCACCTCCACTTTCCTTTTAGTCAGCCAAATGTGTTTTCGAATGTCATACGTGCACGACTCAGTCTGAAATTAAAGCGGTTTTGTGCAACAGCCAAGTGTCTATGTGCGAATGGTTTCATTACCCAAGGAAGAAGTGGGTAGCAGGATCCCCGATTATCCTCAGGGGTACGTAATGTCCAGAAATCATCCCCGGTTGATCTGGCAATAATTTAATTGCCCCGTAACACCCATCATCTAATATGTACTCTCCCAGCATATCCAAAGAATATGAACCGATACTTCCAATCACACACACACCTTTTAAACACGATGGAATGAAAGTTTTTCCGATAGTAATAATCCGCGGTATTTTCCACTGGCGCTTTTATAGGGAGATGTATTCCATCAATCGCGCCTACACACTGCAGATATCCCCATCGGTCAATCGAGCACCTGTAGGAAACTTGATGTACATTGGGCACACAATTTCGCAAATGACCTGGCATGGTTCAAGAATAATTGTACAAACTGTTGACCGTCCAAATTTCTGCCCTAGAGCCCTGTACTCTATTACTGATGCCAGTTTCCAAAGTACACAGCCAGTCGCTCGTGGTGAGGCACTGACCTACGGAGTCGTGAAGCTTGTTTTTCAATGGTTGGTATCCACAAATTGAAAATTATCTCGAAAGTAGCCCTTGAGATGCGAATCGCTTTTTCTCCAAAGTTAGCCATGATAAATTTCTTGCCAATAATTCCTAATACGATATTTCACACAAAAGCGACGGGGATTGCTGCCCGGGCCAATGTTCTTGCAAATAAATGAAAAAAAAATGTTAGAAAACAGAAATCATTTGTTGTGTAGCCAACTTATCCATGAACATTGTTTTTATTGGGAGGAAAAACATTTTTTTATTATTTATAGAAATTATCATCCATTTGGTGGGAAATATTTGAACATTTTTGTTATTACAAAAATTATCAGCCATTTTGGCGGAAAAAAACGACGTGAACAAACACCCAAGCTAGTAGGTTGGCCGATATTAGAATTCCTTCATGGCCGATTCTAGTCGAAAACACTCAATACACTTCGACAATTTTGTTGGCTACTTATTCTGCTTCAATTCAATATAAAAATGAAAAAAGGTTAATTTAGTCTGTGTGTGTCAACACGTTCGAACAGAATGGTATTTTTTACTCATTTTCAATACCCATTATTTCTAAATATGAAATATTTTATTACCCGGATATACTCCAAACATTTTTATATAATTCATGTTTCTCAAACTTTAAAAGATGTCGTAGAATTTCATCAAAAAGTTATGGCGAGCTAATTAACCCGCACCGATGCCATCCTTCTCAGTGACTGTAGCGGCCTAGCGAATATTCACTGCTGATCAGTGTGAAACGCCAACAGCAACGTCGAAAATAAATATTGCTTGGCTATAATTGGTACTACATATAGAGTCGTTAAACGATTGAGTTACTCCGATTAATCAGACACAGAATCTAAAGCGCTCGAATAATATCCCAAGGGAAATTTTGACACCTCACAAAACCAGCCTTTGTTTTAGTGATCAGATTGCGGTGTTAAATACGGCAATTGTAATTTCCAATATTCCAAGATTTTAACAATATCAAACAAACACTACCACCCTCATTTACCACGGCTGTCAGACAGGATAGACCCACGATTTTGTTTTATACAATCGGGGGCAATAATCAAGAAACTTATGGCCTTAAATGTGCAAATGTCAAAAAGGACTGGGATGTTTGGGATATAAAGATATGTATTAAGTATCTTCAAAATCAGATGATAGTTGTGACCTCTGGATAGTCCACAACCTTCGTATTACACACTGCTACACAATTTGCGTACACAGAGCGGGCAGTTTCATTTCGATTTTCCCGAAATTTGAATTCAACCTACATTATGGTGATGTATTTAAAAGTTTTTAAAACGAAAAAAAAGCTGAAAACGTGAATTATTTGTCAATTCAAATCAACAGTGATGTTGTGACCTTACCGCGAAAAGATGGGCTTCTAATATCCAATATTTAAGACAAAATAAACATTTTACCATGGTACACGAATCGTCATTTGTAAAACGTGACCAGAAAGAACGACGCTAGACATATTCCTCAACTCCTGTCAAATGGTGACCCGATATCTTATCTGTAGAGCATGCGCAATAGACTGGAATAACCAAGATTTTTGGGTTATAAACATGCATTTCAACTTTAACCAAAATTGTGACCTCTCAAGTGTTCACATGCTAAAACGCGATTTTTCGTACACTCAGGCGCCATAATTCTTGAAGGTTCGACCAAATATCGAAAGCAACCAAGATATGTAGGTTATAAACATACATTTCAAGTTCCATCAAAATCGGCACAGATGATCCACAACCTTGATATACCAGATATTTACAATATTAGTTACGGCCCAATACATGCCAATATCGACGAGAACCGGGGGTGATAAACCTATGTTTCAAGTTTCGTTGAAATAGGATAAAAATTGTGACCTGTAGAGTGTTCACAAACAAATTGTGGACGGACTGACATACAGGGGCGACGGCATAATACGTCGACATGATCCCCTGGCGTCATGTAGTGTTCTTAAAGCAAAACAGTTTTGAAATACGGTTATCGATTAGACCAAGCGATGTAACATAAAAGTATAATCACTGAAATAAAAATAATGCGTCGAAACTCGATCGTATTAATCAACTCGGCCAATGTCTTTATGCCTGTTGGCTATATTATTACGATGTGGCTTTTATTGGAGTTGATTTTCATAAGTTGATACTAAATATAATATGTCGTATTGTAGTAGGGACCACATTGGCTAAGGGGGTAGGACGCGTGCTCGATCTATTCACTGGCCAAGGAAGTTCATCGTTTTTTTCCGAGGTTGTTTCCCCTCGTCAGTATACACCGTTATGCACTTAAACGATCCCCTGGCAGTTGGAATTCGATATAAGACTATGCCATTGTGCCGCAGCCCGGGTCATATTTCCCGAACAGCACACTGTATGACGTATACCCGCCTTCATTAGCCCAGCCTGGGCACAATAGTAGGACGTTAAACCCAATGTCCTTTCATTTGTTCTTGCAGTAAATGTTGTCCTGAGGTTTGTGTGTGTGACCGAAGACAGAAATACGCCATACGGTGTGTCATGAAAGGAATTTGTCCTGACATCGGCGCTGCGGCCTTTTCCTATATCGAATTCCAAGTGACTAGGCTTATTTTACATGGGTAAACAGGGCTTCAGTTTAACCGATTGGGAGTGTTGTGTAACAAAAGACAAGGGAGTTCTGATGTGACGACAATTGTTGTCCTACGAGTATTTCTCAATAGCATAGAATTAACGTTTTAATTAGTTATGGAACTTTATAGATTTCCAAAAAGTTAATCGACCCCTTTCCGGTTTCCTGGACAGAAGATGCATTGACTATTTTGATTAGTCTGCAGGAGGTGTTCTTATTTGTACCAGCTGTCTGAATTTGGTTAATTATAGTATTCTTTCATATGTGTCAGACTATTTCAAAACTTACATACAATGTAAGATGGTTCAAGTATTTCATGAATGAATGACGTTATGATAGATTACGATAAATGTCTCGATTTCCAATTTTCTTAATGCTAGGTTTCCACCATTTTAATTCCTTTAAGTCTAACTCAATATCACCCTATGTCATACACGTTGAAAACACGAATTATTTGTCAATTCAAATCAACATTGATGTTGTTATCTTACCTTGAAAAGGTAGGCTTTTGATATCCGATATTTACGACAAAATAAACATGCGCAATAGACATAACCCCACACTAGAAATCGTCATTCGGTTAAGACATATTTCGCTGGACATGACTGATTTGATATTAGTCACAACGGAAACGATTGAATGTAAATCAGCTTATATATAATCATATGACATTACCATATGCGTTGCGATCCATTAGGGTCAATTTTTAGGTCCCAAATATTAGCGATTTCGTTCCATTCATGCTAGGTTCCGATCATCACGATTCGCACAACCACTGAAATCGTTATTTTAATTGTGGAGTAATCGGGTGATCCGATTGGGTTTTATCATATATTGTGGTCAGTCGTGTTGATCTTATAGAAACGTATCCGATACGTTAAAATGAGTCGAATTGTCGTAACATATTTTCTGTACGTTTAAATTATTAGCCTCCAGTATTCATAGTATAGAATACCGGAAGAATAAGTTGTCAGACGGAATCAATATGTCTGCAAGGTGAACAATATGGTTGTGTTTTACGTAGCAGTGTTCGATATGGCTTATGAACAGACGTTGTCCAGATCTAAACAGTTCGGCGATCGCTCAAAGTAGACATTAATACGACCAATCACGTGTGGTGCTCGCTTTCAGCAGATGTCAAGCTTAGAATGCTATTTTCAAGCAACATTTTTTTTTTCTGTAAATACTAAAGCACCTAATGCAATTTATACAGTTGGATTAGGTCCCAGGTTCCCAACTCGTTCGGAAGAGATCAATTGCATGCCCTTTTGTCAAAGGGAGAGCAAAGCTTTTCATATACATTGGACCCAAATTCTCTTACGTCGTTTTAGCGTCATAGCCACCTTTTGCGAACTATCATATTTAGAAAGCTGAATCGCAAATATGGATCACGTTGACTAAGTAGGTAAGATAGAGACTCGTTTTTTTTCCGGCAAGGTTTCCCCTTGTCAGTGATGCAGAACACCGGGCCATACAAGGGCAGCTGTCTAGGTGTAACGAAAACCAGAGGTCCCTCATACATATTGGAAAGCACGTAAAATATTCCTTGGCAGTTAGAATTCGATGTAAGGGTAGGCCGTAGCCCCGCTACCGGGGCAAAATGTTCCTTATAGCACACTGTATGGCGCATACCGTCTTCATTAGCCCAGTTTTGGAGCAGAGCTGTAGGACGTTACACCCCATTTCATTTTATTTCAAATAAAACTCCCATATCCGCTCGTTATACACAATGACATTTGGCATCAATTATGCTGCTCGCTATGCGATAAATCCGCCTCTGTTTTCTTTAATCGGATTTCGAATAGGTCATGCAGGTTTCTTAGCTAAACGATGACAGCGACATGTACCAGTAGTATAGATCTGGTCAATTTCAATTGATCATAACTTTGTAAATAGTGAACGGGACTGAACCATTATCGGACTGATAGTCCTAGTTAGAGATTAACCTTTCAAACTTGTACAGTTTCTTAGGGAATCCTAGAACACTAAATGACGCAGCGAGCCTTTAAAATAAACCCATACAATTACAAAATGATATGGATATATACTGATTAAAGCGTGAATTTCATAATTTTTTTATAAGAAAGTCAAAACATAATTATGTATATGTCTTTTGTTCAAATGGTTGTCAACTCACTATTCTACAATCATGGGCGTTATTTCCCATGCATTACACTCAGTGACACAGGAAATAACACAATTACCTCCCTTGTTTTTCCATTCACTCCCATAAAATGGCTATCTTCAAACGATTGAATTTGAAGTTGAAACTGATATTTTTGCCAATTTCTCAACTCGCAATAGTGAATTATAGGATTTATTGGATTATTCTTTATCAAGGCAGGACTGTTTATAGATACAATCTTTTTTTTTTATACATTTTAAAAATTTAACTCAAAATATGAAATTGCAACTTTAAATCTTATGTGTATAAAACCGCTCGCTGATCTAGATGTATGGACAAATCAATGAAGTTAAGCACGTTAACATTAATTAACCGAGGAAAGGTACATCTATAAGTGCAATGTACAGAAACTTAAGTACAACAAAAGCAGAACGATAAAAATGCATGATAAAAATAACATCACAGTTTTTATACAGATAGTGGCTATGGCAACTAGCCAAATAAGAAGTTGTGTCGTGTGTTCTAGAAAGAGAGGGGCTGGCCGGTCACGTCTGGCTTGTGGCTGTGGTTTCGAGCCCTGGTGTGAGCGTATGTGACATGGAGATAGGGGCGCCTTCTCAACCTCGTGGGTTTCCTCCGGGCACTCCGATTTCCTCCCACTGCTAAAGACCCCTACGCGCAAGCGAATTATTGAAATAAAATTAAACCATATGTTAGTCCCGAAATGACCTAGCTTGTGTTGAGTGAACGTTAAACCCCATTTCTCTCTCTCTAGAAAGAGAAGATATACCCTGCCTCGTACACAACACATCCACTGTATCAACCGGGCAGGATGAAATTGGGTTTATATAGCCTGTTAGCTGAGCTTATGAAGACGGATTTGAAGGGTTATTTGCCTCGACAACGAATTCCAATGGTCAAGGCTTTTCTTACACCAACGTATATCCGTAAATCTAGCCAATCTTCCTTGTAGACACATGTTGTACCACTCACTTATAATTGCAATAAAACTTTCAATCCTTAGTGAAGCTAACAACCCTTTCCTGATCTAGCAGTTGCTACGGCAGCTAGAAGGATACCCAATGAAACTGAAATATAAACAGGGGCGGGTCCAGAAGGGGGTTGTGGGCACCCTACCCTGCTCAGGTACATACTTAAAAAATATACGTCCATTATCGTCAGATGGCGGGATGGGACTGGAATTCAAAGCGCGAGATTATGTTATGGACATACGTGATATTACAATTAAAGCCTTGCATCAATGCAATTGAATCACAATATGATCCAATTAATTCATAATAAAACTCTCTCTTTAAAAAGCTTAATGTGTATGTGTGCCTACGTAATTTAGAAACGATGATGGCGTCATACGTTGTCAACTGTCAAATATCTCGGATCCGCCTCTGATAAAAACGAACGAAATTCGCACAAGAGTAGACGAACAAAACCGAAAACCTCGGATAACCATCAACGAACCCAAAACCAAGGGTACATTGAAAGAGTGTGATTTATTTATTCCGAATTTTTGATTTAATAAATCTTGAATTTATTTGTGAATCTCTTTACGACAAACTTCAATTTAACCGCCGTCATCGATCGCTGTTTCATCGGCTAACAAAAGATCTCCACGGGTTATAAATACCAGCAGTGTTAACATCAGCCAATGCCAGTTGAGTTTATCGACTCTTCTACTCTGGCGCTTACACATTTACAGATCTGTTTGGGTGAACGCTCGTTTAGTTTTTAATCCATTGTGAAGCTTGGAACCAGATGGTACTGGAAGAACTTTGAAAGTCTTAATGATCCGGTTTGGTATTTCCCATTTGTGATTTTAAGCATACGCGAAGATATACTTAGTGTGTAACGGAATTGATTTTAGTATATCGGACAATAAGAAGTGACAAAAAAATTGGATTTGAAAACTTGCGGAGATTACCTTTTTCAAACGGTAAGGTTTGTTTTTTTTAAATAACATAAAACAGATATGATGTTTACTGGTTTTCCTAAGATATGAAGGACATTTTGCCCAGACCGTATATTTCTTTTTGCTCTTCGACGAATTCCAACTTCCCTACACATCAACGAGTAAACATGATTTCGGTTTTTACTCCAGTCGCAAGGACTAGACGCTTTCTTATTGTCAGAGCCCCGGTTTCGCTCCACTGACAAGGGTAAATCACGCTGTAAAAACCTTTATGAATATTATCCAGAATCTTACTCATTGAGGGGGTTGGGTGGTCGAATTGGTAGGGTGTACGCGCTGTATCATAAAGTCTGCCATTGCGTCAACTGGCGTGACAAGGACTAGGGTCATCTGATTTTTCTCCCATGTACTCCGTTTTTCTCCCACTGCTACAGACCCTTATGCGTTAGCGAATTAGTGAAATAAAATTGAACCAAATGTTAGTCCCGGAATGACCAATTATGTGTCGAGTGGACGTTAAACCCCATGTCTCTGTCCCTCTTACTCGGTGAGCCAGATTGATTCCGATATTTGCTGTCTCGAAACTTGTTTAAGTTTTCACTCATATATAGTTAATATTATTTCAATATCTACATGGGTCGAAAAGATTAAAAAAATACCAAGGCGTTTGTATTTGTCGATTCGGTTATAAGGTTTAAATATCACCCCTAAAATTCCATTTAAGAATGAAAAGTAAAAAAGATTTCAACCAGACTGGCTTACCGTTGATAAATACATGTATAAGCAAGCGAAGTCAAAGACGGAATTCATTCTTGAGGGATATGCGAGTAAAGAAAATCTACGAAACAATTGTCTGAAACGTTTCCTTGTGATTTAAAGTCGCGATGCGGTATTTGTATTTTTCGCTAAAATAACAAATGTCTCACGGCTAAATCCACAGTTCATTTAAAAAAAAACAATTAATTAAAAAAAATCAAAATACCAAAGCTTGGCCCAACTTGAATTATACAGGTGGACTAATAAATGTTCACGGACAACAGAATGGCGGTGGGATTATTACATAGCAAGCAACATAGAATAGAGCAATACAACTTAAGGTTATCTAATAAGAAATTCAGAATTTTGCGCACCTTTTTAATATTGTCATGTTTTGTGTAAGTGCTACATCTTTAAAGCCCAAATAACACTCTTGTTGTAACTGAAAAATATGTCCCAATCTTCATTCTGGTCAACAAATCGTATTATTTTAGAATATTCCAATTAAATGATGATATAAATTTCATCTTAACACACCTATTTTTGAAAATTTGAAAAATTCAACCACTTGATTTGAAAAGTCTAACGTAAACCTTTTCAAATGTGACTTGGATTTTAAAATATTTTCGAACCCTCTGGACAAGTAAAATAGGTTGTAATGGATAATTTACACATCAGGTAGGACATTTAAACATCTAGTACTTAGAATAAGGGTATTACATGTATTTATTTTCTGGAGCTACCAAGCCAGCAAGAATGTTATTGTCCCTTTAACAGTATCCCCGAATTCAATTTATCATCTTTTTGCATTCGCATTTTAATGATGTAGTAGTTTTTGGCAGTATTTAAATTACCTATTAACACGAATAAAGTCTATGTACCGGAACTGTATATTATTTATTATTATTAATAAGCGTTTACATAGCACCATTTCTTCGGAGGTGCGCAATATCGTTTTACAATTGACAAACAACTATGAGTTAAATCATAAAAAGTGATTATTATACATAAAAGTTAAGTAAAAGGGAGTTATGTATACAAGTATAGATATATATCATTAAACAAGTGGAGTGAGAGAGAGTTTAACGTCATTTCGGTGGACTCACATGATTTTTATTTTATTTCAATAATTTTCTTTCGCGCCAGGTTGGGCAGCCGACCTTACTCCTTGTCACATACAACCGGTGATTCGAAAGCACGCCGGTTGACTCAATGACGGCTTTATGATGCAGCACGTGCTAACTATTCAGCCATCCACCCCAACGATGACAGAGAAGTACATGACTGAATGGACTAAGGAATTGTATTCAATAGTTTGGGGGCAGCAACCTCAAAAGTTTTTTCGTCGAAACATCTCAACGGAAAAGTACCAAAACTTAAATATTACATTTTGTCACAATTTGAAAGACTGTCCAAATTCCAGTTCACAGTGTGACAGACAAATATATTTTGTGCTTGCTCAGCTCTCATAGTAAATAAACTTTGTGACCGTAAGAAAAGTAGACATTATCGATCTCCTATTGACAATGAAATAAAGAGACAAAAATAAATTAGATTTGACATGTTGTTCAATTAAAGTTTGGTCAAAACTTCATTGAGTAAGGATAAGAAATCCCCGGTTGTACGTGGCAAGGAGTAGTGTCGCCTGTCGAACCTCGTGAGTTTTTTTCCGGGTACACTGGTTTCCTCCCACTACTAAAGACCCCTACGCGCAAGCGACTTATTGAAATAAAATTATACCATGTAGTTAGTCCCGAAATGACCGTTATCTCTCCCTGTCATTGGGTAAGGCGTAGATTTATTAACTTTGAATATCATTTGATTTGCCACGTGTGAGAGAGAGATTGGGACGTACCGTCCACTTGACACAAATTAGGTCATTTCCGGATCAACTACATATGATATGTTATATTTACACTAATCATATGCGCGTGGGGGTCATTAGCAGTGAGGGTAAGACGGAAAATCGCAGAAAACAACCCACATTGCTGGACAAGGGACACCATTCGAAACCGCTTTTTCACTGAGGATGAAAGATGTGTGTTCCATCCAATATGTGCAAATGTTTATACCCATCTAATCTGTATGAATTTTAATCCAGCGCACTAATGGTTTAGCTATTGCTTATATAAGAGTATGCAAAAAAGTAAAACGTTCGCTAAATAGTCCTCGAGATGCCCCCCCCCCCCCCGGTGTAAATAGTGCAGTAAGAGGTCTAGTGAAGACCATGGGGGGGGGGGGGCGCTCTATACCTTGACAGAATGGAATCTGAATACGAGTAAAATGTTAAACAGAATTTCATTTCCATATGAACAAATTAACCACAGCGTATAAGCTGTTATAAATACAGTTGGGACAAATTAAACACATTTTAATGTAATGCAATATAAATAAATTAAGCACTGCGTATAAGCTGTTATGAAATACGGTTGGGACAAATTAAACACATTTTAATGTAATGCAATATAAACAAATTAAGCATATCAAATTTGTACTGTAATGAAATTAAGCATATCAAATTTGTACTGTAATGAAATGCGATATAAGCAAATTAAGCATATCAATTTGTGCTGCAACAGATTGAGCACAACACGTGTACAGTATGACCAAATTGAGCACATCAAATATGTGCGATCGCTGTAATGAAGTACATTGTCAACAAATTAAACATGTAGCAATTAATTGTGTACTATAATTAAATACAATGTGAACAAAAGTAAATATATGAAATATGCAAGCCTACTGCTATGACATTCCGTGTGAGGAAAAAACTGGTGATGTCCACATTTATGCTATTATTCGATTACTTGGTCCAATCTCGAAACCAGAAAAATTTTTGAAGAAATTTCTCTGGTAAATCGGGGTAGCCATTTTCCCGGAAGGTGACATGTAATTCCTACGCGCGAAATTTCTCGTGTATTTGCGTTTTACGTGCCTGGATGACCGAATCACTTAAAAATAGATCTTTACAAAAACTTGAATTTGTTCGTTTAGGATCCAATTTTTTATGTCAGCAAGTTTACTTTGACTCAAGGATCATTTTACAACAAACGAAACGACGATCCGACCTCTAGTCAGAATGAGCGGGGCCTAGGTTTGATAAAAAAAAAATGGACGGTCTAATGCGCCAGAGGCCTTCGGCCCCGCGGCTGCCCCTGATTTTACCCCTTGGTCCCTTCTTTCTTTCGTGATGTCCAAACCACGATCAGTCACATCAAATGCTATAGGGGTGTGCACCAGCTTATATGTTCTCACGAAATGCATGATTCTTCATATAAACTTGCAACATTTAAAATAAAGCTCTTCCAAAATGAAGAAATGATTGTTTAAAGTTACATTATGGGAGATTTTTACAGGGAGTTAGTCATTCTTGCTATAACAGTTCAAAAAAGATGATAAAACAAGAATATATTGAAAATTTCAGTCAAATTACTTTATTCTGAACAAAGTTATTACCACTATTATGTTTACTGCAATTGGCATCCACACCCGTTTTCGATTATGGCCGATCGTTGATTGACAGGCGTTAATTTCACCTACATAGTCTCGATTATCAAGTAATGTTTACAATGACTGTGGTGTTAGCGTATTCGGTTTGAGGCGGGACTGCAATTCAATTCGTACTGCATTTATTATTTACTACAAATTAGAATTAAGACTTTTAATATATAGATACGAAGAGAAAGTCTGCGACGGGATTTTAAGGTTTGAAAGGAGTGGACCAAATCAACGAGGCAGTATTGTATATAAATTATAATAAATAACCTACTTCTTACGTTGCTTGCGTGTACTCTTTTGTACTTCAGGTAGGCCTAAGCAGACGAATAGAAAACTGTGATCCGATGGGGTTGCAATTCAACTGGGGTGATGTTAGCTGCGATGCGATGTTTATCAATTTCCATAATTTTTACTGAAAAGCAAGTGACAGAAGCGCGTATAATAACGACAGTGTGTATTATAGGGAAAGCAGCGCGATGAGCTGCTGATTTCCGAAAGTATTATGAAGTCAACGTCACGAAGAATCTCCACCCACGACGCCATTGTGATTAAATCAAACAACGAAATCCTGTTTAAATCAGAGCCCAATCCAAGCCATCCGTGGGTATACAGAGTTGATTTTTGGCTTGTCGTTTAAATAAAGATCTAAGTTGTAATTTCTATGACATCTGAGGCCCAAAGGAAGACAGACAAAAGTCAGTTTTTGCTCTCCAATAATGTATCTTTAAGCTGGACATTTCCACTTACTCAAAAGTCAGAAAGGTGACATCACCAGTTTTCCCCCAGGAATCTTCAAATGTATACTCATAATGTAATAAAGCATATCAAATATTTACTATAATCAAATACCGTGCGAACAGATTAAGCATACAATGTACTGTAATGATAGAATATATGCACACATAAAGCAAAACAAATATTTACTGTATTCAAATAAAATGTGAACAAATTAAGCATAAAAATTACGTACTTTAATTAAATAAATACAATGTGAACAAATTAAGCATATCAAATATGTACTGTAATTAAATAAAATGTGAATTAATTAAGCATATCAAATGAGTATTTTAATGAAATACAATGACTCAGAGTATCATGTCGGGATCAAGATGAACGGCTTATGCCAAGACGAGTAAAAGGACTAGATTACCTGCTTTATAGCAAATGTCCCTAGTGCAGCTCTATGTAAATAAATCATCTGTGTGGCAGAAGAATTTAAAACCTGTTTTCAGAACCACGTTCTTATATAACTAAGTTAATCTACGTAAGGAGAAGCATAGGGTTGATATGAAAACTACTTCATCCCTGTCGTGTTAACTACATGTTGATGCGTCTTCTTTGTCCTTTTCTCGTTTGTTTGGATATCAATTATTCCTTCCTGTTAAACAATTACTTTTAAAGGCTAGATGCTTCATGTGTTTCCGGCTAAATATCACGGCTAAATCCCCATTAAAATTAAGATGACATCAAAATACAAACGCTAGATAATCTTACGGCTTGATTCAATCGGATTTAATTTAGGCCCGTCAACAATAAAAAAAAAGGATTTTACATAGCGAGTAAAGATTCAATCAGGACTTGGCCCATAAACTTTCTCTACTGCCAATAAAAGATGACGTCGCTTTGTTACATAGCTACGGATCGATGGAATTTCAATGTATCGTAATTTTATAGATACTAATTAAGCGGCGGTGAATGACTGAGTATTAGTTCACGATTTCATTTTGAAATAAAACATACTCAACATAAAAAGTTAGATACTAGCTTCCACGGTGTTATATCATATCTCTCGAAATTTTAAAGTTATTACATCCATATAGGTACAAGCTTCCACAGTGCTCCAATCCCGGTGCTTTATCATATCTCTGTCGAAATTTAGATTTATATCATCCATATATCTATTATGTTCTTTTAGCTCAGCATTCAGTCTTCGCACCTGGCGGTCACATCCTTGTCCACATCAGATACAGTTGACTTATGCCTATTGTTCCGGTGGAAAACGTAGGGCACTCCAGAGACTTTAGAATTATCTTTGGCCCAAACTGGTCTATGTAACAAAGTAGCCGTCTGTATACTAAGATAATGGCTTCAATTAAATCTTCAGCACATTTGTATCTCATTTTAATTTTTCCATTGCTCTTTTCTCCAATATCGCATGTCCCAGCTCAGAAGTAGTTGCAAACTCTCCTGTGTCGTTTTTAATGCCAGTTTTCGACCATTTCCATAAGGTCTTTGTAAATCACCAACATTGATCTGAAATGTGCAAGAAGCAAAATATCTATGCTTTTTTATCCACCTTCCGTCAAGGGCCCCTAAGATCATTGATAAAAACTTAAAATCATTGATTAAGTAATCCTTGATTAGAGATAGTCTATCGTTTATGGTACATTGGCCAAGAAAGGCTAACTCGAGTTTAAACATTGATTTAGCAATTATTTTAGTCAGAGATTAGCTGATCAGAGCTTCAAGAATACCAACTAAAAAGAAGCTCTTTAATATCTGATGAGCTAATTAGTGGGTTAAGTCTAATCATTGACTTATTTAGACAGCTTTCGAGAACAGATGGTTCCAAAAAATGGTGATAGTGTAGCCTATAATTATATCGCTAATATCTTAGTAATATGAATGAAATTGTCTGCATAATATTTTTTTTTATTATCTAGTTTTGTACACCGATAACAATCTCAGCGCTTTATATAATCTTCCACAACGCAGTCAAAATGTGTCTTCAATTTAATTTCAAGGAGTATTGAAGATACTCGGCACATGATGGATGACTAGTATTACTTTCCAAAAAATTCTAATCACCATTCACAAACTAAAGTATGAAACCTTTGCTCCAGTCAGGAATTGGACTACTGAAATAGTTTACGGTGTAAATCAGCAACAACGCGATCGACTTCAACACTCCTGTCAGACTTACCAATCGTACACATATCTATGAACATATATCTCTATTCTTAAAAGCTTATATTGGATTCCATCTCGTGCCCGGATTGAATTAAATTATTAGCTTTTATATTCACAACCGCCGACATCCTCAGCTTCGTTTTTCTTCGACTAACCACCGGTCAGCTACTGTAGACAGTGCAATCGAAATAAAGAATCCAGTTCATTTTGGTGCAGTGTCGTGGAATATAGACTTAGCCTAGAGACCATAATTTACAAGCAAACATATTATGTCTTTCGTTTGAGATTAGATTATTGCCAAAATTGAAGACACCAACCCCGAAACTATTTACCAGGCCAAAAATGGTGGCCATCTTGGATTCTTCGGCCATATTGGCAAAACTAGTGGCTGGATGGATTTCTGATTACAATATTTCGATTCAGAGACCCTTAATGATACATTATTGGAGAGCAAAAACTTACATCTGTCGGTCTTCCTTTGGGCCTCAGATGTCATAGAAATTTTAAATTAGATCTTTATTTAAACAACAAGCCAAAAATGAACTCTGTATACCCACGGATGGCTTGGATTGGGCTCAGATTAAAACAGGATTTCGTTGATTGATTTGATCACCATGGCGTCGTGGGCGGAGATTCTTCGTGACCTTGACGTCATAATACTTCCGGAAATTAGCGGCTCGTCACGCTGCCTTCCCTATAATATACGTTGTCGTTATTATACGCACTTCTGTCACTTGCGTTTCAGACAATTATGGAAATTGATAAACATCGCAGCTAACGACATCACCCCAATCGAATTGCAACCCCATCGGATCACTGTTTTCTATTCGCCTACTTAGGGAGTCACTTAGGCCTGTCTGGAGTACAAAAGAGTACACGCAGGCAACGCAAGAAGTCGGCTATTTATTATAATTTATTTACAATACCGCCTCGTTGATTTGGTCCATTCCTTTCAAACTTTAAAATCCTGTCGCAGACTTACTCTTGTTATATGTCAAAAGTCTTCATTCTAATTTGTAGTAAATAATAAATGTAATACGAATTGAATTGCAGTCAGTCACAAACCGAATACGTTACCGGTACCACATGCATTGTAAACATTACTTGATAATCGAGTCTATGTAGGTGGAGTTAATGCCTGTCAATCAACGACCGGCCATAATCAAAAAAGGGTGTCGATGCCATTTCTAGTAAAAATTATAGTGGTAATAACTTTGTTCAGAATAAATTCATTTAACTGAAATTTTCAATATATTCTTGTTTCGTCATGTATTTTTTAACTGTTGTAGCAAGACTGGCTAACTCCGTATAAAAATATCCCATAATGTAACTTTAAAACATACGAATAGACACATCAGACGCCTATATTACATATATACTTTTATATTTTCCCGCAACATCTAACCACCATTTTGAATTTGGCCCTCTAGCGGCTTCCGCCAGCATTTTAGAGGGGGCACCCAAGCTTAATCACTTCAGCAGGTTTTTTTCATATTAACCCACCTTCAAAACAACTTCCCCGCAAATTGGTCACGGATTATAGGTCTCGTACCCAAGTATGAGTTGGTTGCTCTGCCCTAAGTTGGAGGAGTTCAAGGACTTTTTACACAAAACTAAACTGTTTTATTCTTATAAATATAATCGCGATTGACTCTTTAATAATGACAACATTAAAACTGAATTCCATGTGGTTCAGTAGGTGACTGACGTACCTGCTTCAGTACAAATCACCAATTAGTATCTCGCTGCTGGCGAGAAGATATTGTACAAATCACCAATTAGCATATCGCCTTCGGTGGATTTATTGCTTTCGATGATACAAATCTACGTCGTTGAATGCCAGTCGGACAGGCAAGCAAAGTGAATAAAATGGGTGTAATAAACTAAATAGTCATTGACCTATGAACAAACGCGCAAGCGTAAGCACGTCAACAGACGTGGCAAGATCAGTGTGTCCAATTAATAGAGCGTTATTTATTTGCCAAAGTGTCTGTTCATTCAATGTAAGAGTAGGCTATAGCACACA
Organism: Patella caerulea; assembly: GCA_036850965.1. Classification (NCBI taxonomy): domain Eukaryota; kingdom Metazoa; phylum Mollusca; class Gastropoda; family Patellidae; genus Patella; species Patella caerulea. Next base: position 28,524,115 of record JAZGQO010000015.1, on the reverse strand, counting down.
ATGACGTATGCCAATCCTCAGTAACTAAATCGGAGCAGGTGCTTAGAGAGATCGAGAGGGAGAAATGGAGTTTAACGTCAACTCGACACAAACTAGGTCACGAGATTGGACAGGTGACCCGAATCCTTGCCACGTACAACCGGGAAATCGAAACCACGTCAGTTGACTCAATGACAGACCTTCTGATAGAACTGCCACGTGCTAACCATTCGACCATCCACCCACCCTTCTCGAATAAGATATCTATCAATGATAACAAATTGATCGCTTTCCGCTCATTATTCCTGTTGTTTTTGATAAATTGCTTCAAGGATTCGTATTATTCCAGACCACTCTACTGTGAAAGAAATGACATTGATCTATATGTAGGTGTTGGAAGATCTTCTATAATAAAAACAGTTTGATATAATCTTTATTCTGTTTTTTGCTTTTTCTTTGACTGATCATGTTTATTTCAATAATCACTCATCTTATAAAAAGATAATTTACGGCGTACTAATTCATGTTATTGATATCAATCCATTTATTTCCTGGTTTCAGCCCACTCTTCGTCGAATTCCAACTGGTTTTTTACCTGCATGACGTGCGTGATGAATCATTAAGTCTTTCATTGAGTCAACTGGCGTTGGGTCGAAGCCCCGGTTGTACGTGACAAGGAGTAAGTTCGTCTGTCTAACCTTGTAATAATTTTCACACTTTCAACTTTCAAGATGTCGACCAATTCGTTGCGTTCCTATCTGCTATGTTCATTTCATCCCGTGTGGGTTATACATTCTCTTAGAGATACATTAAAGGGACAATAACATTCTTGCTGGCTTGGTAGCTCCAGAAAATAAATAATACCCTTATTCTAAGTACTAGATGTTTAAGTATCCTACCTGTTGTGTAAATTATCCATTACAACATAATTTACTTGTCCAGAGGGTTCGAAAATATGTTAAAATCCAAGTCACATTTGAAAAGGTTTACGTTAGACTTTTCAAACCAATTGGTTGAATTTTTTAAAATAGGTGTGTTGGTAGAATTGGGTGTTTATTTCATATTTGGGAAGAAAATTAACGTGCAAAAATATTGGGTTATAAAATGGTGATGAGTGGAATTGATCAGAGCTCAGCCAGATATTCCGAGCAGCTATCATATAAGCTTTATTGAGACTCTGGACCATAGAAGCCTTGCAGGCAGTTTTAAGAAATGGATGTAAGAAAAAATAACCTGTAGTTTTATTTACGATCAAAAGGGATCACAACACGGAAGTCAACAAGGAAGTCCGATATTACTACACAGAGTTGATATAATGCCTGACAGGATATAATTCCAGATATGATGTTTATCGGATCGGACTTCCTTGTGGACTTCTATGTTGTGTTCCTTTTGATCGTAAGTTGATTGTCCCTGTAACTTTACTGGTAAACTGCATGTTTTTGTGAATATCACAGGTTGATCAATTATCATATATTCATGTAATACAACAGCAAAATACTTGACAAAAATAACCCCTCTATGTATCACAATGGACAGATTCCAGAGTTTAAATTGATCTACGTCGGAACATACCAAAATTTAATAAGGGATGTCAATTGTGTGGGATTGGCCGATTTGCTAGCGTGTGCGCGTTGTGTCATAGGATATGTCATTGACTAAACTGCCGTGGTTTCGATTCCTTGGTTGTAGGTGGAAAGGAGTAAGGTCGCCTGTCGAACCTCGTGGCATTTTCCGGGTCCGCAGGTTTCTTCCCACTGCAAGCAAATCATTGGGAGTGCTTATTCCATTAAAAGCTAATACGATAGGGACAATTCATTATAATTTTCACTATGTAAACAATTATACACCAATACAAATATTATAATAAGTTACAGAGTATGATGTATACATAACATATTTTGTTGTGTTACAACGTAAGCAAATATTCATAAGTACCTATGATCTTATCAATTTAATGATAAGCAAATAGTTAAATACAAGATGTACTTATAAGTGAGTTGGAGCTAAGTGATAATAGGAGTATGAATTTAATGTTAATCAAATATTTAAATACTAGGTATTCTAATCCGTTAGCTGTTTCTAATTGAAAAATTTTTGGGTCGTTTTAGAAATGAAATGGAATGGGTTTTTAGCGTCCTACTGTTCTGCTCCAAAACAAGGCTAATGAAGACGGGCTATGATGGAAATGTTACCCAGGTAGCGGCGCTATGGCCCTCTCTTGTATGAGTTCGAACTGCCAAGGTTTTTTTACATGCACGCCAATGTGTACACACGACCTCTTTTTTGTTCTTATCCGAACGACAAGACAACTGTTCTTGTCAGTCCCTCCGTCCTGCATGACTGATAAGGAGAAATCACACGGGAAAATCGATCCAGCGTCTTACTAACTTAGCTACCGTGATCCCCCTGGTCGCCCTAGAAGATGAAGATAATATCCGATTGACTTTACACACAGTGAGATGAAGAATCCCATTGATTTCCAATTAATTACTGCCAGGTTGTGGCCCGTGATGACTATTGTGGACGCTGTAGCATGTATTTAGAAAGTTCCGCATATATATATAGTTGGGCATCTTTTAGAGAAGAACGTCATATATTTTGAGTTGATCATATATATAAATGTGGATTTTAGCGTCAAGTCTAAGTTTACATGTCATATATATTTGGAGTTTAGCATCAATTTAAAGTTTACCAAAAAGATCATACCAAGTGTGTCATATTTATAGAGTATAGCATACATATTTTGAGTTGACAATAAAGTCGCAATCGGCGCCCCATAGCTGTAGGCGCATGTTTCGTGGGCTGTATTCTATCTCTTGAAAATAGTGTATATCCTATTCTAAACCAATATTGGGAATTCAAGAATATAATATCAGTCAAGTTAATGAAAACTGGCACCGAATGGCAACTGTCCCGTCTGTAATCGGACCGAACTTGGGTCCCCATGCTTACTGCGCCACCATATACTAACTTAACGTCCATAATCCACGAGTTTATTTTGCAATAAGCTAAATACATATTGTGTGAATCTGATATCAATTTCTTCTAATTGGATTTATATCGCATTTTATAACCCACGGTCGTGCTGCGACTAAGTTTATCTGTTGCGAAAGAACGGCAAATTACAAATACGACGTGTATACCTATGATAATAAGTATTTTTTAATTCGGGAAAAGATCGGTTCAAAGACGTGGACGTAAGATATCCCTTGGAATTCGATGTAAGGTTAGGCCATAGCGCAGCTGACCAAGCGAATTTCAATCATAACACATTGTATGGCGTATGTCAATCTTCATTAGCTTTGTCGGGGCAGAACCATAGAACGTTAATAAACCCAATTTCATTTCGTTACGGGTACGTGCGAAACACTGTCAAATAAGATATATCAAACAATGATAATAAATTTATAGTTTTCCGCTCATTATTCCTGTCGCTTTTTTGATAAATTGCTTCAAGGATTCGTATTATTCCAGACCACTCTACTGTGGAAGAAATGACATTGATCTATATGTAGGTGTTGAAAGATCTTCTATAATAAAAACAGTTTAATATAATCTTTATTCTGTTTTTTCTCTCTGATTTAACAAGTTTATCAAAATAATCGTTCATCATAAAAAAGGATAAAGTACTGACCGGTTAGTCATATAGCTGACACCGATCCATTAATTTCATCGATTAGAGGGAGTGCACATTGTATTATAAGGACTGTGATTGAGTCAACTGGCGTGGTTTCGATTGCCCAGTTGTGCGTGGCAAGGAGTAGGGTCGCTTGTCCGGTTTATTCCCACTACCGAAGACCCCTACACGCAAAACGAATTGTTGAAATAAAACTGAACCATATGTTAGTCCCGAAATAATCTAGTTTGTGTCGGGTTAACTTTAAACCTCATAATATGTGCCTGCCTCTGTTTTGAATGAACTAAAGATTTAAGGCATGTTGGCTGCAACGGGGCTATTTTACGCCAACATAAGATGAGGTTTACGAAACAAACTAAATTCAATCATAATAATACATATATAGACATATTAGTCGGATGGGAAAAAAAATGAGCCCCAGTGTACACATTCGCGTGCACATGAAATATCCCTTGGCAGTTCGAATTCGACATAAGAGTAGAGCCGTAGTGCCATTGATCGGGTGAAATTTCCCTCATGGCATATACTCAATGACATATGGCCGTCTACATGAGCTCAGTTAGAGCAAAACTTTAGAACCTTAAAGGGACAATAACATTCTTGCTGGCTTGGTAGCTCCAGAAAATAAATAATACCCTTATTCTAAGTACTAGATGTTTAAATGTCCTACCTGTTGTGTAAATTATCCATTACAACCTATTTTATTTGTCCAGAGGGTTCGGAAATATTTTAAAATCCAAGTCACATTTGAAAAGGTTTACGTTAGACTTTTCAAATCAATTGGTTGAATTTTTCCAATTTTTTAAATAAGGCGTGTTAAGATGAAATTTATATCATCATTTAATTGGAATATTCTAAAATAATACGATTTGTTGACCAGAATGAAGATCGGGACATATTTTTCAGTTTTAACAAGAGTGTTATTGGGGCTTTAAACCCCATTTCACTTCACGTCATTAAGAATTTTTATTTATCTACAGCGCACGGGAAGTACAGCTTTTAATCGAATTCAAACACAAAAACTTTATAGTTAAGGTTGAATGAGAAACAACCCCGCGTATCAAAGTTTTCCCATTATTTCAGTCCATGTTGAAAGACTGTAATATATCACACGAATGGACATTTTCTGATCAGAATTAATTGGTTCCAATTGGCCAGGTTTCTATTTTATTATATCCGCCTAGTGGAAGTAACATTGAAGTAAATATATTATGATTATCTAGATCCAGTTAATATGTCATCTGCCTAATTTCCTGTCACGCAAACAGGAACAATACGAATAGTATCTATTTGCGAATCTGACAAGCTGATCCATTCTAACGTAATGTACTGTTATTTAATGTCATGCCGTAATAATGTACACAAATAAAATCAATTTTATTGTTTTGAAATTGAAGTACAACATGATTTTTACGTGGGATTTGACTCACACTTCCCACAAAAAATGTCATTTCGGGATTAACATAATATGGTTCGATTGTATATCAACAATTCGCTTATGTGTAGGGGTCTGTGCGGTGAGGCAGACGGAAGACTTGGAGAATATCCACGAGGCTGGGCTTAACACGTCCGGAATCGAAACCACGCCATCTGACTCAACGACATACTTTTTGACTTAAAGCGCACGCGTTACACCTCCCCTCCCCCGCACCCTGTCAATCCCTGGTTTTTAAAGAGGGGGTTTGGGGTGGTCTAGAGTGCCGCGCTTCGACCTCTAGCTAGCCACCTCTGGCTTGCGGCTGAGGTTTCGATCCCTGGTGTGAGCGTATGTGGCATGGAGATAGGGCGCCTTCTCAACCTCGTGGGTTTCCTCCGGACACTCCGGTTTCCTCCCACTGCTAAAGACCCCTACGCCCAAGCGAATTATTGAAATAAAATTAAACCATGTTAGTCCCGAAAAGACCTAGATTGTGTCGAGAGGACGTAAAACCCCATTTCTCTCTCTCTCCCTCTGGTTTTAAAAGACGTAGATACTGTAAATAGTATAACAAAATTCAAATGAAATTTAAATGTATATACCGTTACTGCACAAACAGTGATAATGAAGGAACGAAGAGGATTTAGTTTGACCATCCCCCAACCTACGGACCATTTCGTTTTCAAACTCCAGCTGTCAAAGGTTCTTTTTCATTCATAAGCACATGGGAACTTTTGTTGGTATATGAATATCTATGTAAAAGGAACGGAGCTAAAAGTAAAACATTCGAAGACATCAGATTTCGAGGATCAGGGGAATGTCTTTTATCTCGAACACAAATGATAATATTACCAGTTGTAGGTGAGGACATTACTCCGGAAAAATGTGTTTGTTGCCTCTGTTTGCTTTCTGTGGAGGATGCTCGATTACTGAACAAAATACAACAAATTAACAGCTTGATTGCTCCATTAATTAAGCAAGTTTGTTTTCGATACATGTTATATTGGTAATACAAATTATTATTAAAAACGGTTAATGTAATATATAAAAATCTGGATTCGCCCACCAAAGGCACGCGATTTCGTCGCCTTCTCTTCGCTCAAAAAACAGAAAAAAAAATGAAAATCTTTTCTACGCCCCTGTTTATCTAATTCGAGAGAAACTGAAATTAATTATTTATGATAGATTTCCGAACTTGATCAATGTCCGTGCTTAGTTTTGATAAAAGATCAAATAAAATAAATCCATTTACATGTGAAGCAACACGTTTGGTTTTATTTGTTTTATCTTCTTCGGGGTTAAATAAGATAGGAAATTAATCTCTGCCAACCAATGACCGTGTTTATTTTGGTTTTATAAGAAATATTTCGGTCGTGAAGGAGATTATGAAAATGTTCTTTCCGTCGCGTTATGGTCGGATCAAATTCAGATTCGGAGAAGTGTGATTTCAGATACTTTCAAAGAAGTGGTCTGATTATATTCAAATTGAACTAAAAGTAAATCCCTTTACGTTTACCCCAGTCTTATTAAATCAGATGATTTCGATTCGTTTTATTTGCTTTCATGTTCCCTATATTATATTTTACCGCAGTGAAGTTAATGCAAAACGTGACAAGTTGAATTATTGTACCGTGTGCTGAAACAACCATTGAAAACGCAGCTTCTAATCACGCAACAACATCATCAACCGATTAAACTCACTGACGCCTTGTCAAAAAGACAGACAGATAGTCACAAATATGTGTTAGATGTTACTTAGTCTAAAAATCATGACCAAATGAAATGGGGTTTAACGTCCTTCTCTCCTGCACATAACCTGGGCTAATGGAAGAGGGGCATACGCCATACAATGTGCTATGTGGGGAATTTGACCGGGCAGTGGCGCTACGACCTACTTTTATATCGAATTCCAACTGCCAAGGGGTCTTTTACGTGCATGCCAATGTGTACACGGGACCTCGGTTTTTCGTCCAATCCGAACGACTAGGCTGCTGTCCTTGTCAGGCCCTCCGTTCGGCATCTCTGACAAGGGGAGACCACGCCGGAAAATCGAGATGAACTTTCTCAGCCAATACAGGGATCGAACACAGCAAATCATGACCAAAATGACGAAACAAAAAACTTTAATTTTTACAAGGGAGCTACGACGGCTCAATGAGTACAGCGCTGCCCCACTAACCAGGTTGTTCGGTACTGGAAACCGGGAATGGCGAGTTTATTCCTTGTGTTTTCAGGTGTGTTTGTTCCTTGTCTATGATACCGATAGGACGAAATATCTAAGATCCGTGTAGGCATTTCATAAATGGTTGGTTCAAACGTCGTGATCCGATATAAAAAAAAACATGGCGCATTCTTCAGGCCAGTTGGTGTAAAGGTGTAGGAGGTTAAACTTCGTTTCATTTCCTTCTTACGATAATTAATCACACAGTTGTGTCCTTCGGTGTAGTTAAATATAATAATATAATTATCCCAGCTGGATCCTCATATGACATCGCATTACAATTATTTTCCTTGAATTATACACCTAATGTTAAACCATATCGGAATCAATAGTACATGAAGTCATCAGTAAAAAATATGACGAAACTCAATTACTATAAAAGGAAGTGAGCAATAGAGAGAAATAGGGTTTACCGTTCACACGACAAAAACTAGGCCATTTCGGGACTAACATATGGTTCAGTTTTATTTCATTAAATCATATGCTTGCAGGGGTCTTAAGCATGTGTCTCTGGCAGTTGGAAAAAACCGGAAGACCCTTAGAAAAAACCCAACGAGATTAAACAGGCGACCTTGACACTTAACCAGGGAATCGAAACCTCGCCAGTTAACCTTATGGCAAACCTTATGATACAGCGCGTATGTGGTAACCTTTCGGTCATCCAGACCCCCCCCCCCCCCAAAAAAAAAAATAAAAAAATAAAAAACCAACCCGGACGCACTTATACACGTTGGCATTTAACGAATCCCAAATGCCAACGAGTCTGTACCTCAATTTCATTATATATTGCTTCGGTTTGTCACAGTATAGTATGATTTGTGCTAAAATGTGCATTCTCTGTGCAATTCTGTGCAATTCTATTTTTGTATTGTTTTCTGTTGTTCCAAGTTCCGTTGAATTATCTATTAACCTTTAGCTAAGGGTAAATGACAAAGAATCAAGCTAAATCATTATTAGCATCTATTTTAATCCTATATTGATAAATTTCATAATTCTAACAGTATGTAATAAGCATCTGGAAATAGCGGAGATTTTATCATCCATTTTAAACGTTTTTCTTGTTGTAACTGAATAATATGTCCCAATCTTCATTCTGGTCAACAAATCGTATTATTTTAGAATATTCCAATTAAATGATGATATAAATTTCATCTTAACACACCTATTTTAAAAAATTGGAAAAATTCAACCAATTGATTTGAAAAGTCTAACGTAAACCTTTTCAAATGTGACTTGGATTTTAAGATATTTTCGAACCCTCTGGACAAGTAAAATAGGTTGTAATGGATAATTTGCACAACAGGTAGGACATTTAAACATCTAGTACTTAGAATAAGGGTATTATTTATTTTCTGGAGCTACCAAGCCAGCAAGAATGTTTTTGTCCCTTTAAACAGTATTATCTGGTAGTGCACATCTGGGATAATAAAGTTGCAACATACTTTTATCTATGTAGTGATAAAATCAAACGTATATTGATCAATTTTGTAATTCTAAAGTTATAGTAATAATTATGTAGTAACCACGAACATGTAAACTAAAATGCAATTAGATGTCTTAATAACAATTTATACAACATATCAAGCTAGTAAAAATGGGTTTAATAGGATAAAAAGGGAGGAGAAGGAGGAAGGGGGGGAGGGCTAACAACGTCCACTCGAAACGAACTATGTCATTTCGGGACTAACATGTGGTTCAATTTTATTTCAATAATTCGCTTGCCCGGGGGGATCTTTAGTAGGTGGAGGAAACCGGGGGGGGGGGTGAGAAAACTCACGAGATTGGACAGGCGAACCTACTATTTGTCACGTACAACCAGGGGATCGAAACCACGTCAGTTGAGAGGCTTTAAGATACAACGTGAAACTTATTGTCAGTACAAGTCGCCTATCGACCTTTAAGTTGGTGCTTCTGCTGTAATACTTACAACAATCGACCTGTAAACAAAGATTGTGTATCATTTGTTTTTTAAAACAGTTTTACTTGTTGAAATCTTTTTGTTGTATAAGATAAGAACTTTTTCACATATTTTAATAATCCTTTATCCATTAAAATTCTTGGGAAAAACAGCACAACAAAAAAGATTAATCGATTAGTGTTTCGAGAACAGATCTAGTTGTTATTATTTTTATCAAGTACGTGCAGTGTAATTAAATATAGATTAAATATATGCTCTGTTGTATTTTTGTCTGATTAATGTAATACTACATTATACATTTGTTGAAATGTTTATGTATCTTATCCTTAAATGATCCTTGGGGCCTAAAATTGACACGAATGTGTCACAATGCATATTATAAATGTATATTAACTGATTTAAATTCAATTGTTTTCGTTTCTACTCTAATTTTTTCAAATCAATAATGATCGGCGAAATCTCAAGCGAACGAAGTCTCTGACGTATGGTTTTCCAATCTATTGCGCATGCTCTCCAGACAAGATAAGAACTGGCAAGAGACAACCAGGTTGGGCTATCCGTCGGAATTGGGGGTTGGCGAGACTCCCTAATTTACAATATATCGTCATATTTTTAGATGAGCATAAATGTTTTGGAAATAGTGTAAGGGGGCATTTAGCTCAATACCGATACACACAGATAATTTACGTCGTTCATTCAAATAATTTACGTCATTTATTCAAGATGCCACCTGCATAACAAATGATTATCGTCCCACGACCACCTACGAGAGTGTATATCGGTCAACAGGACATGAAACAAAAAGCGGTTAGTCAAAAGATTATAATCAGCATATTAATATCTTGACGCCAGATACTCTCAAAACGAAGCTGGCAGGCATATATGTTTTTGAATGAGATCTGTTGGAATTCGATGACAGTATTTTATTAGTTAAAGTTACATTATGGGAGATAAGATAAAGAGATGGCAGTTCTCACTATGATAGTTAAAAACTAAATAGTGTAAAGGTAATTTGCTGAAGCGGCATATAGGATTTTAATCCGCCAACATCGAAGGCTAGGCTTGATATCAAGAGTTTATTATGGTCTGGATATGTTAATTAATGTTTAATTGATTATTTAGATAACATGCTATTTTAACTGCACTGTCTTCTCAAATTGACCAGAATTGTGTAGCCGGAAGGTTAGTATAATCACCATTGTTTGTTTATACATTGGTTTCCTATCTTGTCAAGGGTGCATGTCGGAGAAGTGGGGAAGTAACATCGACCAGTCGTTTGGATGTGACGAAAACTCCAGGTCTTCTATACACGTTGGCATGGACGGACAGGGACCGTTTGCAGTCAGGATTCCAAAAATGGTAGGCAGAAACTCCGTTGTCCAAGTAAACATTCCCAGACAGATGTTTCGTGTACATATTGGCGTGCACGTAAACTATCCCTTGGCAGTTGCCCGTCTTCGTTAGCCCAGTCAGAGCAGAACAGTAGGGCGTTAACCCTCATTTAATTTTACTTTCATTTGATTTCGCTGTCAGAGCAGAACAGTAGGGCGTTAACCCTCATTTAATTTTGCTTTCATTTGATTCCGTTTAGCCGTTTGAGTTCCATACAAGATAGCACCGCTGTCCGGACAAACTTTATTTGATAGCAAACAGCTTGCCCGTTTTCATTATCATGGATGGTACAGAGCACCAGGATATAAAATCACATATCTTTTCATGTATTTACTTTTCCCAATTAGTTTCAGGGAGAGAGAGGGAGAAATGGGGTTTAACGTCCACTCAACACAAACTATGTCATTTCGGGACTAACATATGTTTTTTTTTAAATTTTATTTCAACAATTCGCTTGCGCGTAGGGGTCTTTAGCAGTGGGAGGAAACCGGAGTGTCCGGAAGAAACCCACGAGGTTGAGAAGGCGCCCCTATCTCCATGCCACATACGCTTACACCAGGGATCGAAACCACAGCTGTAAGCCAGAGGTGACAGGCCAGCTAGAGGTCGAAGCGCGGCACTCTAGTCCACTAAACCATCCCAACCCCCCAATTAGTTTCAGTTCCCTGATTTGCGAACTTGACACATCAGATTCTTTCAATTTGCACCATATTTCTTGCTTTATTATTTTAACCTTAGAAACGTATAATATTTGCTTTAATGAAGCGGTTACTGGCAATGGGAATAAAAATGAAGCGGAAATAAATCTCTCTTGTCTTGACAACTAATTTGTGTGCCTTCAAGCATCAAATATCAAGTAACAGGAAGTAGATACAGAGTTACCTCTAAACAAACATATACCAGCAGACCAGCATTAATTGGCACTCGGCAAATCTCGAAACCTACATCTAGTCTTGGCTGTATGATATGATGAATGATATGTGCCTACGCCCATACATTTGCAATGCGGTTGTAACGGTTTCTTTTATATGCACGCCAATGTGTAAAACGGTACCTCGTATTTTCGTCCAATCCGAAGAGGAAGACATATGTCCTCGTCCAGACCACCATTAATTTATCCATTGAATTTAATGTTTATTCTGGTATTGAACTGAAGGCTTTCCACTACCATTTCTGTAGAGTTCACACTTTCATTGTTATGATTCTGGGTTTTAACCCGATAATCCCTTTGGTACAAGCAAGATCATTCTTTATGCATGGCTATTAAAAGAGCTGATAGTCCTTGGTAATTAGGTGAGGATTCCACAACAGCCTGAGAACAGAGATGAAGAGAGGGGTATTTTCATACTGCCGTTATATATGACAAGACAGGAACTGTCAGTGGACATGGTCCGTTCAGAGACAGTTCCACAAGGAACTACCTTAACCCCATTTGGGGGGTTGGGATGGCCTAGTGGTCTAGAGTGCCGCGCTTCGACCTCTAGCTGGCCGGTCACCTCTGGCTTGCGGCTGTGGTTTCGAGCCCTGGTGTGAACGTATGTGGCATGGAGATAGGGGCGCCTTCTCAACCTCGTGGGTTTCCTCCGGGCACTCCGGTTTCCTCCCACTGCTAAAAACCCCTACGCGGAAGCGAATTATTGAAATAAAATTAAACCATATGTTAGACCCGAAATGACCTAGTTTGTGTTGAGCGGACTTTAAACCCCATTTCTCTCTTCTAACCCCATTTGACGAAGTTGAGCGGATGGTGCAAAATCTAACTAGTACGCCATATCCCATTGCATTTTTCATTTTCATATACGATCACTTCCCTGACAGTCAACATATTGATCAGGAACGAAGGATTTTATAGCGATAATTTCATATAAGTTATATTTTTAAAATATATTAAAACAAAGCCTTAAATTCGATGGTATCTATAAACAGTCCTAAATTGATAAAGAATAATAACATCCTACTAATCCTATAAATTCACTATTGCCAGCTGATAAATTGGCAAACCTATCATTTTCAATTTCAAATTCAAACGTTTGAAGATAGCTATTAACATGGCGGATATAACAACATGGGAGGTAACTGAGTTATTATTTCCGGTGTGAGTGAATGTTTTTTAAGTGTGAGTTGACAACCTATTGTAGTAGTGAGCAAAAGTCATAAAAATACTTGTCATATGATTGCAAATAATGCACACAAGATCACGTCCATGACAGTAGATCGATTGATTATACATTCGCTTATATATGGATCAATTGATTTTATTGAGAGGATAAACAAACTAAATGAATACAGATCAAGCGAAGCGATCTGTAACCTGATAAATATTCTGTTTGATCTAAGTCGATAATTGAGTCCATAAATCTGTTAACAGCTATCACATAAATACTTAACCTCCTCAATATATACATGAAAGACACCTTAATTGTCAGTTCATCCAATAACAACGCGACTTATCTCTTCCTGTCTCAGGGATTTATGGGAATAAACTGTGGGGAATATTTATTGTTTCATTATTATTGGGACCGTTATGATGTATCTGTTATGTTAGTTTGTTTTTCTCATAGGCGAATCTTGTAAATGATTCCATCGTAGTTGTCTCTCAATCTTATTTGTGACAAAAAGTGAATTATTGAGACAGAAGGTGATGCGTACACACGTCCTTAAAGTAACAAAAATGAAATTAAATGGAGTTTAACGGACATACTACTTACAGTGTGCTATGATGGTAATTTTGACCGGGCAGCGGTGCTATAGCCTACACGTATACTGAATCCTATCTACCAATGGATCTTTTACGTTCACGGCATTTTGTAAGAAAACCTCGGTTTTCCAAACGACGACAGACTTTCTCGGCCAACCTCGGGATCGAACCCGCGACCTCCAGACTGGCGATCCCACGTTTTACACACTTAGCCACCGTGGCTACCCCTTAAAGTAACAATATTGAAAATTATTCATTACAAGTAACCATCTACATTCGCTGTCCCGAGCCAATTTGCGAGCGACTAATCGTAAACGTTTCAATAATACCGAGATGCTTATACATAATTATAGTTTCATAGGAAAAAAAAGAGAAAAAATTACCTCCTTTGTTTTCTGTAGGCACCTTGGAACTGACAATAAGTTGGGTGTTTCAATTTCTCAACTGACAATGGTGTATAGATTTTATGCGTTTTTCAGTTTAAATTTAACACATTTTTAAAAAAATGCCAAATGCAAATATCGATTTAATGCCATACCGCAAACTGGCGTATCAATTTGTGTTTAAGGATCCCATTGACCCGCATCAAGATTAAGCAAATGGCCCCAGCTTTTCGCCGTCGCCAACATTGACCATACACAGAAATCGGGTTCATACCCGATGTAGGGTATGTTTACTTATTTTAGATCACAACAAATCATTCCGTAGGCAAGAACACCAAACTCAAAACATACCATGATGAACATTTACATTCCTATAAATAAATAATATTAATCTGCCACGTGGAAGTGAACTATCTGGGAATGGCCATACCCAAGTCTATCACCTTGGGGTATAATTGACCGATCTTGTTCCTGAAATAAAAGTACAATCAAAATATACTAGGACCTCTTTTCGACCCATGGGCGGATATAATTATTTTGTTTTTCTCTATTGAGTAAACTGTGTGACTATTTCCTACAGACAAAATTATAATAAGACATATATCCGGGATTATAACAGATTTTCATCACTAACATTGACAGTACAGAATCTCATGGGCTATTGTTTTGTGTCAAATTTAAAGGAGCTTAACGGTTTTGTTAGGTGAAAAACATGTTGATGTGTTGAGGGAGAGGAGAGGTGGAGGGCCAAAGGCCACGCTGGGGTACCGGGAAAAACTCACATGGTTGTACAGGCGACCCTATTACTCGACACGTACAAGAGATGGGAAGAGGGGGGGGGATAAATTGGGTTTAACGTCCACTCGGAGTACCTGTTGAAAACGTACTAGGCTGTATAGACGACCCCACTCCTTGTCAGGTACAAGAAGGAAATCGACAACCAATGACAGAAATACACGCGTTGACCACTTATTGATATGACACGACCAATCTGATTAAAACACAGATCCAATTTCGTTTCGTTTTTTATAGTTCAAAATTTCGTTTTTACTTGTCTTTACTACTCTTGGATCTGGAAGACTTGTTATTTAAGTTGTGTTCTGCCTGAAATGAGGGGTCAGCCAATCAAATGGTCTGTCGAATCGACCGTTTGACCTTTTCATGCTTGGAACTGTAGGTAGATACGTCTATACTTACACCAGCGGATAGAAATCAAAACAAAAGTAGATTTTTAAAAAGCATGGCGGTCGCTAATTGGTTAATCGAATGACTGACGTTATCGGGTCAAACGTCCCGTGCTTGATACCTGACGTCATAGAACGTTAGCTCCCACTATAACTAGTTATATCTACATGAGTGTAGGCCATCGAAAGTATAAAAAACGAAACGAAATAATATAGATCTATATTTTAATTAGATTGTGACAAGACCATAACGACTATCGATTGCACCCAAACATTTAATGATTTAAATTAAAAGTTGGGAAGCGAGGCTAAGCCTCGAATAATAAACAATCAATGGACATATCTTGTCAAAATTAGAAACATTGGTATTTCCGCACATAATAAACTAATTTGATTGAAATTGTCAATATATTCATTTTCTATTTTGGATTATATTATAACTACCAGGTCTTTTTTAAATCATACAAAACCAGCCTTTACTAATACGTGTTAAATGGAGATTAATTTCGAAATTCTACCAGCTTAAGCTGCGATATTTGCAATATTCTAGGATAACGTCTTATGTGTATCACTCTCCTAGCGGTTGACCCTGTTGATTACGGACACGGCCATGAACCGGAAGTAGAGTAACTAAGAAACCGGAAGTGATAATCCATCGCCTATGTTACTCCCCGGTCTGGGCTACCCATGTACACCAACTTTCAGCCTCGGGTCAGCCCTATAGCATAACCACCAACCTGGGTTTAACGTCCACTCGACACGAATTTGGGAACTGGCTCATTTCGGGACTAAAATTTTTTCAATTCTTCATTATTTACATGTAGGGGTCCTTAATGGTGTGAGTTAACCGGGAGACCTGGTGAAAACCCATGGGGTTGGACGTGCGACCCCAGTCTTTATCACGGTACAACCGAAAATCGAAAGCACTCCCGTTGACTTAAAGGGGAAGACCAACGATTTTCAACAAGGTTTCCATAAATAATAAATATATATTTAGATATAATCCCCTCTGTAACATATGCAAAAAAAAATTTGTAAGCGAGAAATTAATTTTTATTGATATCGGAAGTGACGTAGTTGGTTCAACGCGCTCACCGGTCTCTATAGTAAACATGCAAATTTGGAGTAAGTTTAGCGCTGTATTTTGTGACTGTCTCGCCGTTTAGGAGAACATTTGATGAAAGGAAATCTTTATTAGGATATTAAGAACATTAACTTACGTTTTTTTTAAGGTATAATACACAAAACCTCTGCGTAAATTAAGGTTCTAAACTGGACACTGTGACCCAATTAAAGCCACGTGTTTAGTTGTTTATATCACGTGATGGCTGGCACGTGACAGGTGTTACATCACGTGATAGACACGTGACTCAATATTTCGTCTGCATCGTTGTTTTGTGCTTACCGACTGACTGTTTTTTTGTGCATTTCTTCTGCTTGTGTTGTTTGACGCGTGGAAATAAATATTATGTCGATGTCAGACACCAGTGTATCGGATGAAGATATTATTCACAGGCCGCTAATATTGGTCTGTTTACTTTTATAAATGTAAAAAGATACGCAGTCAGTTACTAAAAACAACGGTGCAGACGAAATAAATATGTGTCAGCTATCACGTGATGTACAAATTTCTGTCACGTGCCAGCTATCACGTGATATAAACAACTAAACATGCGGCTTAAATTGGGTCACAGTGTCCAGTTTAGAAACTTAATTTACGCAGGGGTTTTGTGTATTATACCTTTAAAAAAACGTAAGTTAATGTTTTTAATATCCTAATAAAGATTTCCTTTCATCAGATGTTTAGCGAAACGTCGAAACGAACACAAAATACAGCGTTAAACTTACTCCAAATTTGAATGTTTACTGTATAGACAAGTGAGCGTGTTGAACCAACTACGTCACTTCCGATATTAATAAAAAATAATTTCTCGCTTACAAATTTTTTTTTGCATTTGTTACAAGGGGGATTATTTCTAAATATATATTTATTATTTATGGAAACCTTGTTGAAAATCGTTGGTCTTCCCCTTTAATAACCGACCCAAATGATACAATGCACATTGGTTTACCATTCGGCTATCTAAACCCCCTTACTAATGAAAGTATCACGACCTTTGTAATAACACATAACAAAAGTGCTTCTATAAGTAACTGATACATTTATTTTGTCTCGTCTCGCATATCTTAACCCCAGGACACCATATACTACTATCCCTACCGTGTTCATAGGAAAGCATATAAATTAAAAAGTTATCTTTATTGAAAAAAATAACACTTTAATAGGATATTCTTATTTATACAAAAACAATCGTGACAGTAGGGCTGAAATTAATGTAGATAAATATTCAATTAGGGGAATTAAATAAGGCAAGCATTAAACTCTATATCATCCACAGTATTCGACATTGCAAAATAAATTAATTGATCAGTTATCTTAATTGAAAAGATGGTCGTTTGATATAGAATACTTAAGACAACACGGGAATTTTGAAATTTGCACACGAACCGCGTGACTGAATGCTTACGACTGCCATTGTGATGAAGCAACTCTATGAGATGGCCGGGTGCTACACGTTATCCAAATGGGAGAATACTACTAGAAATTTTAAAATTGGCACCCGAATCGGGTGACATTATGCTTACCAATGCCATTTGGCCGGGCGCTAAACATTTAGCGCTATCGGGAGAATATTAGTGTAGACTAGAATAACCAGACACACAAGACTGCCATTCAATTTGGAGACCCTGTTGATTTTATTTTATCTGTACTATTGTTGCTGATTTTATTACTTTTACCTATTTTCTGTTTTACTTACATTTTAATAATGAACATTTACACCTACCATTGGGTTTCTTCGTCTTCTCTCCCCAACGTGTAAAAATGGTAGTTGCGCTTCGGTTAGTTTATCTGTCTTAGTTGGGTTGATAAGATCGTCCAACTTAGTTATCAACTCGGAGGAATAAATGAGATTTGTATGTCTCAAAGTGGTGACATGATCCACGACTGTCTCACTGTCTTTCTCAGTTCTTCCCTCTTTAACAGTCTCTCGAGTTTTCTTTTTAATTCTGTCTGTCTATTTTCTAATGCTGGCAGTTGGGGCTTAAATATGCACTGACAGTGGATGACAATTTATGGCAATAATACTCCCAAAGGAAGACTGTCAGTCATATATCGGTGGTGATTTAGTAACCGAGCTCTTGTTTTGAGAATTGCACAAAGCGTCAATTCAGAAGAATCGAATAAATGACGTTTCAAAATGTACCCTTTCCCCAAACAACCTGACATGGTATATACAACTCTTAGATCCAAGTATTGAAACATTGAATGTCGCGCAGTTTTGAAATTGTTATGTTCGCGACCAGATTTGAGACCTGTCAACAAAATAGCGTAAATTTAACTATGAAACTGTGTTTTAATAAAAAAAAAATGAAGATATCAATGACGACCATTAGCTTTAATTTCACATTCTTTGAAGAATGCTGGTGACAACAACTCTTCTAAGTCATATGTAGAGTCGTAAAGACAAGTCAAAAGAAATTTTAAACTACAAAACGAAATATGATCTGAGTTATAATCACGATCATAAGCTTTAATTTCACATAACTTGAAGAATACCGGCGATATAACAACTCTTCCAGATCCTAGTGTAGTAAAGGCAAGTAAAACGAAGATTTAAACTATAAAACGAAATAGGATCGGAGTTTGAATCAGAATGTAAATGACGAGGATAAGCTTTAATTTCAATGTATTTGAAGTGATTTGGAAACATAATAGATAGTGGAAATGACACGTAGAGAAACGGTAAATCAGGTTTTAGACATGTAGGTGGAAATACGCCTTCTACACTAACATCCTGCCATTTATCATTTAAAAACTTCGCAGAAAGCTCAAATACTTGAAGGGGGGGGGGGCGAATGGTTAAGAGAGAGACAGAGAAATTGGGTTTAACGTCCACTCAACACAAAATAGGTCATTTCGGGACTAACATATGGTTTAATTTTATTTCAATAATTCGCTTGCGCGTAGGGGTCTTTAGCAGTGGGAGGAAACAGGAGTGCCCGGAGGAATCCCACGAGGTTGAGCGCGAATGGTTAAGACGTGCGCATTTGATCATTAGTCTGTCATTGAGTCAAGTGGCGTGGTTTCGAATCTCTGCTTGTATGTGACAATGTTGTGCCTTTTGCTATTTAGGAAAGTATTGGATTTATATGTTTTGATTTATCATGGTGACAAATTTGACCTAATTTTTTAAATGACATATACAATTTGGATTTGGATTCCAGTAGCTCAATTAACTTCGTAAAAGGATTGAGTTTTTATACTAATCCGTAATTTCTTAAGTTATCCTCATACGGTTTCCAATAATTTAAACACCGATGAAATTCTAGGGTAATTCGATATCTATATGGCCTTGAACACACCTGAACAGGAAGAGATAAGGTTCTGATATGGCGGTCTTAGCACATTAGTATAACAAGGCGTGGAACTTGTAAAGTTCAAAAATAAATACGAATAAAATAAAATAAAACCAAGCACGAACAATCCAAACCATAAGACAGAATTTGAAGTCCTAAAAAATCGTTATAGACAAAATAGTGTCATCAGCAAATGAACTGCTACCCGTGTACAAAATACAAGACAAACAGTGGTAACAGGTGTCCGGAAGAGTAAGTTATGCAGATGCTTGATATTATAATTATGGCGTATTCTATATTATTGTATTATTGTCCAACTCAAATTTCTGTGGAATCTAATCAGCCGGGGAGACGTTGATCCAGAAGACGCGGGCTTACTAAATTGAAGGTTCCGTGTTCGATCTACGTATTGGAGGAGAAAGTTCATAGGAATTTTCCGGCGCAAGTCTTTCTTGTCAGTGGTGCAGGACAGAGGGCCTGGCAAGGGTCATCCTATAGTCGTTCGGAAGTGTCGAAAAATCAAGGCCCCGTATACACGGAAAAGGACCTTGACAGTTAAAAAGGGCCATCATGTTATCCCATGACCTAAGGTTCTGACATTTCTATGTACGATAAGAGAGAGAGAGTGAGAAATGGGGTTTAACGTCCACTCAACACAAACCTAGGCCATTTCGGGATAAACATGGTTTAATTTTATTTCAATAATTCGCTTGCGCGTAGGGGTCTTTAGCAGTGGGAGGAAACTCACGAGGTTGAGAAGGCGCCCCTATCTCCATGCCACTTATGTACATTAAGCATGCTTGTTCTTTTTGCATATCGAATAACAATAATATTCCAAAATGCAACCGACGAATTATCGAATAAAGAAATGAAGACGGGCATACACCATATTGTGTTCTGTGAGGGAAATTTTACCCGGGCATCAGCACTATAGCCTATTCTGATATCGAATTCTAATTGCCAAGGGATATTTATGTGCACGTCAGTGTATACACGAAACCTCGGTTTTAGACCATCCAAACTACTAGAAAGCTGTCAGTTTCAGTCAAAATGCGAAGTACGATCGAATATTTGTACTAACCGGTCGAGTTTTCAAAAGGTTCAATGCCATTTTAAAACTATGATTTGTTCAAATGACGATTGGTTTAAGGTAATTATCGTGAAATAGATTAAGCTTACATATATTTACCTTACAGTCAGGAATATCATTTTGGGACCCTGGTTTGATTCTTTAATTCTAAACTAAACAGTCTCGAGATGTAGTTACACGGCAAAAGGAAATAAAGTGACCTAAAAAGGGCCAGGAATATTTTCTTTGACTCGTAATCAACACGTTCATCGCACTTCCCCGTGCTGACTGGCAGCATGAATGGCACGATTCAATCTCGCAAAGAGGAGGCGGATATTAACGTCTTTGTTTAAATAATCGTCAACCTCTTAACTCGACAGACCACTCAAGATGTACGAGAAGAGTCTTACAAAAGTCAAGAGAAACACATCAGACTTTATTTGACCTATGTTATTACGTCACTGAATTCCTTTAATGTTCGACGACGATTTGCTGAATCCAGAATACCAAGCAACTTGTTGGAGAGACAAATATAGAATGAAAATGACGAATCCCTTTCATTCAGATCAAAATAATGTACCATTAAAGGTGCTAAATGTCTTTTGTTTGGCATTTACAAATGGAAAGAGAGAGAGAGACTAACATCGTGGTTTAATTTTATTTCAATAATTAGCTTTCGGGTAGGGGTCTTTAGCATTAGGAGGACCCGGACAAAGCTCAGAGGTTGGACAGGCGATCCTTATACTCATGTCACGAACAACCGTGAATTCGAAACCACGCCAGTTAACCCAATGACAGGCTTTATTATACACTACACACGTGCTAACCATCCGGCCACCCAACCCCCCAGATAGCACAATGGACACAAATTGGTCGCATCGCATATTTAACATGACTGTATATAAAATGATTTACATTCAATCGTTTCTGTTTTTAATTTCTAATCAGTTATTGCCGGTGAATTAGGTGAATGGTCCAAATTGAGTGGGAGTCCTTAGCGTCTGGTTATTCCAGTCTACACCGTTAGTATTATCCCGTGTGATATTTTCAGCCTCGTACATAGAGTCACCGAATTACAAATGGCGCTCGAAACCATTCTGGTCCATCTTTTCTCGGTGAGATAACAACACCAATGTTGATTTAAACTGACGAATATTGCCTCCTTTTGATTTTTACTTTGAAATATTTTTAAAATCAATGAAATGACATTTTCTAGACCGCAAGACTATTTTAAACTCAACTGTTAAATAATTTAGGTCTAATACATTTTTTGAAATAAAAGATAACACTTTAAATTGAATAATCTTATGATTTTGTTTTTAAATAAATTGCTTTTGTCAACAGTTCCAAAGAATCCAATGTCTATTGTGTGTTTTTCACTAAGAAAAATAAGAATATTATACTGCAAAAAACTGACTTTCCATTAATTAGATTGTTTAGAAAGAATTAAAATTTCCAGGGATTATTTTATTTTATTTTATTTTCTATTTTTTGCAATAATGTGATTTGTATAGAAATGCCTTTTTGTTGTAATAATAGGGGTCATTTGACTGAATGGTTAACGCGTTGTATCATTTGGCCTGTCATGGAGTCAACTGGCCTGTCCAAACTCGTGGGTTTTCTTTAGGACCGTCAGTTTCCTCCCACTGTTAAAATTGAAATAAGATTGAACTTTTGATAATGTGTTTTTTATGTGTGCGAACTGTCCGTGTGCGTTTTACGCTCTACAAATGATCTTATGCGAATTTTTAAAAAAAAGGCCGTAACCGTATCGTTCACTTGTAGGCTGTGCCCTTTTCTCAGTTAAGGAGACATGTCAAAGTTTTAATTAAAATATGTTAAGTGGACAGACTATAATATTGAGCTAATTAACTCCCGAGGAAAATATGTTTGTAGGCGATAGGAAAATAGAATAATTAAGGTATGTCTACCACAGTTCTTGCCCAGAGATAAATATGAGGATGGACACATCAGCCTATCCTAAATCACCTGAGGACGTTGATGACAGATTGTCCAGTAGATTAAATGCTGGACTAATGAACAACAATATACTGACAATTCGGACGAGACACACTGGAGGTTGACCGTCCAGTATAACATCATATAATTCTATTTTGTATTATTGCGGGTTCCCCAGTGTTTCTGTATGGTGTCGACTCACTGGTTCGATCCCGTCAGGGCCCTTGTGAGGAACCCATGTGCTGGGCGAGACCCCCCCCCTCCATCACTAGTCATATCTAGATGACACACTAGTGACTAGCGGAATCCGATAACGCTAAATTTCTCTACATACTTATATAAATAAGCTTCAACGGAACAATAAAAATGTCCATGCATAATTACTCATTTCAATTTTGAACTTTGACATTCATGGGCATTGGGGCCCATAGACTTCTGTGGGCCCTGAGGCGACGCATCGGCTGCTCTCCCCTCTCGCGAGGCCGGAACAATAAAAATGTTCATGCATAATTACCCATTTCAATTTTGAACTTTGACATTCATGGGCTTTGTGTCCCATAGACTTATGTAGGCCCTGGGGCGACGCATCGGCTGCTCTCCCTTCTCGCGAGAGGCCTGGGTCCAGGTGCTGGTCGAGAGAGCTCCCTATGGTTTTCTATCCCGGAGTCCTTTTGTCAGTAGTGCAGGACGAAGGGATGGCAAGGATGGGAGGAGCATCGGTGGTGGAGTGAGTATAAGACGTTTGCTCGCTAGCCTTCAGGCCACTGATTTTCTCCCAGTGCTGGCCAAGAAAGACCTCGATCAGGTCTTCATTAGCCCAGTTGGTGTGGAAAGTTAGTCACTGTTTAATTTCAATTCGGATCCCTAACTTATATTTTAACATGCATTTATCTTCAAATGTGGGATCAAAACAAATATCCCATTGTCTATATTTCTTTAAGAAAAAAAAAAAATATCCCAAAGACATACATCGCAAGAATACATAATGTCATATCAATTGCATTATGGGTTTCAAAGCATTGATTCTTCTATACATGTGAGTGTAGTTAGATTTAATGCTTTTTGTCGATTCTTTGTAGTTTTCTGTAAGCATAAATACTTAGAATGTGCCCCGCAAGCTAATAAATCATCGACTTCAAGCAATGTTACATTATAATGCAGGTTTCTCGTTACTAACTTTGCTTTTAACCAAGCTAATCTCAATGGGAACGACGGTAATACGTTAACTAAATTTGATTTCATCCCTGCACAGCTGTGAATTTTTTGTGAATAATATAATTTGTTGTTTAAATGAATGTTATAAAATTGTCGGGGGTAGAAGTTTGTATTTTTTTTCAGAAAATATAAAACACCATTGAAACGTGATTTAAGTTGTTAAGGAGAGTTCTGTTATTAATAGGGACCTTTCGCATCGGACGAAAACGAACATATGTTCGTTAACGTTTTCGCATCTTCTAACACGCGTTTCGCAGTCCAACGTACGATAACAGCTAGATGGCGTCAATTTCCACTTCATGATGACAAACTTCTCGGTAAAGAGAAGGAGTTCATTCCATGTTTTGACGTAAAGCAGCACATCAAGCAAAATAATGCATTTGAGCACATTCTAAAAATCGTACACTATCAACAATATACACAAGGTCCCGCAAAATGGTTGAATATTCATTAAATGGGGCAAGAAACATGTTCGTTTGCATGCCTATTTGAATCCAGCTCCATAGGCGTAACGTTTTTCACTGGCCAAACACTCATTACGGACTGACGTCACAAGTACACACGAATCGATGACGTTTTAGTTTTCGTATTCGTTTTCGTACCGATGCGAAAGGTCCCTAATGACACAGTGTCTTACGATAACTGACGCACGGACTATTCATATTAGGTGGTTGGACGGGGGAGCATTCAATTAAAGAGTTAATATAGAATTATGTTTGTTTTAAATTTGAAATGATTGTTTTAAAGCCCCAATAATAGATTATAAACTTTTATATAAACATTTATAAATACGACAAACACATATTCTACTCTATTGCTCATCGGGTGGTAGAGATTTAAAGTAAAGTAGAACAATTCGGCCATTTAATGAATTAATTTAAACATGGCGAAGCGGAGCTAAGTCTCGAATAACAAGTACCCATGTTACGATAATAAACAATGATTGTATCGCGCAGAATAAGGTAGTCGGAATGATTCATTTTGCATCATCTCGTTTTGAACTAGTAAAACAAGAGTGACAAGCTAGGTATCTAACCTTTGCATGATGCATCTTTCATAGATTTGTAAAATAATATGTTATTTAACTTAGCATGCCAGATTCCTTTTGAAATGTCAAAGCCAGGTTTCCACTTTCCTTAAGTGCCTGTAAAAAACACCATGAACAAGTAAACGAGAGACATTAATAAAGAACTAATGCGCTAGTGTAACAAAAGAACGAGGGATTACATTACATCAAAAGAAATAATAGTACAACAAACAGAATATCACAATATCAAAAACATTATCTCTTCGTCAATCAATAGACTACAAATTCAGAAATATTCACAAAGAAAAACTTGACACAAAAATATTAATACAATACTAAGTGCGTGAATGTAATAATATAGTTCAATGCAGGAAAGGTTTTTAAGTATGTGTTCTCAATTATGTTAGCCAGTACTTCGTACTTAAAGTTCCAATTTCACTTTTTCTAAGGAAGTCAAAATATAATTATTTCTATGTTTTTTTCTCAAAAGGTTGTCAACTCACTATTATACGATCATGGACAAAATTTTGGGGGGGTTAAAAAGGGTGACACTGGTTAATTGAGGAAATAGTTACTCAATTACCTCCCTTGTTTTCCCATTCTTCTACATGGACGGCCATCTTCAAACGTTTGAATTTGAAGTTGAAAATGATATTTTTGCCAATTTCTCAACTGGCAATAGTGAATTATAGGATTAATAGGATTATTCTTTAACAAGGTAGGACTGTTTATAGGTTCAATCTATTTTGGGGCTTTATTTTAATAAATTTTAAAAATATAACTTAAAAAAAAGGTTTTGGAACTTTAAAGTCGATGGGAAATTTATGTGGACGGATAAAACCCGTAACAGATAGTTTTGTTTTTCCATTGTCCGCAGACGACGAACATGGTAACGCAGACGAACGAATGTTTGAGTTCGAACAAAAAGTCTGGCGCCACACAAAATCACAGTACATGACGAACATGGTAACGCAGGCCCATTGAAGTAACACGAACGGCATGTGATATGTATGTGTTCGCTGATTGGTGCTGCGTGGAAAATAAAATGTTCAGAGATTTTTTGTTAGTGTTTTTTAAACCCACAACTTAATTGGAACAATGTTTTTTTGAATATTAGGCTAACATGTACCATCGTGACCGTTTGGCTTAAACGTACATTATACAAGAGCTGAATTGCTGATTTAGGCCTGAAAATGTTATCTGGATATGTATACATTTAGTAATGAATGATTTCACGACAACGTGCATAATCGAGGCGTTGGTTTTTTTTTCGTACCAACTTTAGTATAATGATCGATGCTAGTAATTTCCGCATAATTCATTCATGTTATATAATTAATTATGTGTTAACTTAGCGAGAACTGTCAGCTCTGCATCTATTCTCCCATAATGTATCTTTAATTTAGATGAATATAACCGATTATCGATAAATCATGTACATGTATATACCTGATTGAAATACAGATCTTTATTTCGTTTCGTTTTATTTTGATTAAACTTCCGATAGCCTACACTATATGGCAAACGTTTTTTACCATCCACCGGAGCCTGGTCTTATGACGTCATATGTGGGTTAGGATAAGGGTTAGGCTTGGCTCAGGGTTAGGGTTAGGGCTAGCCTTGTCTACATCTTGAGACTGTGACGAAATCTGCAGGCCACAACCCTTATCCTAACCCACAATCCACATATGACGTCATAAGTCCAGGCTTCGGTGGATGGTAAAAAACGTTTGCCACACTATATGAAGACCTGACAAGTTGTACTCGAAGGTGGTGCCAGTGGGTCGTACGAGTGGCGTTTGAGCCTATGACGTTCATACATTGATTAATCAATCAGCGTTGACGTTTCTATCGATTTAGCTACAGTTCCGTGAACGACACGACAAGAAGTCTCAAACAACTCTTCCAGATTCTATTGCAGTAAAGACAAGTACACCGAAATATTGAACTATAAAAAACGAAACGAATAGGATCTGTGTTTTATTAAGATTGATCTAATAGTTTTGATGTATAGATAATATTCCAGAACAGTACAGGCGATACTTTGATGAAGGTGTATATGAAATGAGCTAAACCTCCCACTCAGTAAAGTATGAATCTTCGATAATAACTAAACACTGACTATCGTTGAAACTATTTATTACCGTAAAACAAAAATCATCATATATGCGGAGAACAGCACGTCCAACAAACATATTTACTGTCCTAGAAAAGGAATGATTGTTTTTCCGGCAAACATATTTACTGTCCTAGAAACGTAATGATTGTTATCTCAGTGTACAAATCGGTATTCAGAATAAAATGATATCTAAGGAATTAACTTATACATGTATACACCAAGCTTACTACAAGATTACTAATAACAATTAAAGAGGAAAGATTAAAATATACAAGATAACACAGTAAAATACACAATAAGGTGGTAATAAAACTGTCTGTCATTAGATAAGTAGCTTAACGTCTAATTAATAATGCAGGGTTAATGGAAACATAAGAATCATTAAAATGTTTCATTGAAAGAATACATAGCGAATGAATGAAATACGAACAATTTACAATATTGTCCATAGTATTCAATGCTTAAAAAACGAATTAGAACTCAATATTGGCCAGCTTCAGTCAATATTGATGCTGTTACCTTACCGTGAAAATATAGGATCGAATATTCAAGACACATTAGACATTTTCAGATCAGCACATTTGTAATGCACGATGAAAAACATATCCCAAGAGAACAATGCGCAAGTAGTTACAAAGGGTTGATTCACAAACGATAAAGTAATATAAAGAAACCCATGTGAAGAATGGACCACGCCAAGCAGGCGAAAACGACCAGCGTTCAATTTTTGCCGAACATAATAATTAGAAATTACGATAATTACTTTAACTACACTCATATTACCTAAAGAGAACAGAGTCAAACCACATTCAGAGCACCGATGTCTGTCGGTTCGTCCATAGATTATTGTTGATCGACTGTTATTATCCAATCTGTTTTTAGATTTCGTTCGCATAAATATTTGATCTGTTATTTTTTTATTTTATTATTGGAGTAGAGGAGCCAATTTAGTAATGGCCCCACCTACTGAGCATTCTCCGACTGACTGACTAGTTTATATCAGGTATTACAGACAGCAAGGCAATAACGTTGTAGAAACCCTATTATTGCGGAAGGCGGATCGAAGATATATAATACATTAAACCAAAACACAGTGAGAGAGGGAGAGAGAAAGACAGAGAGAGAGAGTTTAATATCCACATCTACTGCCTACAAGCTAAGTCATTTCGGGACTAACATATTGTTCAATTTTATTTCTATAATTTGCTTCCGCGTAGAAGTCTTCATATTAGCCGGATGAAGCTGTCTAGTAGTTCGGATAGTATACATAGGAATGTACGTAAAAGATTCCTTGACAGTTGGAATCCGATATAAAAGCAGGTCATATATGCGACCATTTCATTTAATTTTATTTCCATTAACCGTGGAACTTTCACAGAAGCATGTTGTATAGCTGTGTGCGGCACCCCACTATTGCTTATACCCGGTTTGGTCATTCATAACAAAGAAAAAATCACAACTATATAAAGCCTAGCTTGAAACATCGTCGTACGCTAGTCAGTCTTGGAAGCTGACCATTTTCTTTACACAATGGAATTTAAAAATGACACTAGCATAGTGATAATTAATACTTGTCTGAACGAAGACATATTGTAGGAGACACGAAAAGAAAATCTAATTATTAGCAAGAAGTCGAATGAAGCCGTAGGTTACAGATTAGAATCACGAAGCCCACCTACAAAGGAAAGCAAGATCGGTAAACAATTTGTAGATGGCTAAGATCGATTCTGTAGTTATTGAAATTATGGCCTGTGGTGCTTCCAACCTGACATGAAATAATATTAAGTCTTGACTTGTCCTTAGACGGTCAACATCATAACCAAACATTGACCACGAATAACAATAAGTTTCTTGACAGAAACTGGCTATTCCTTGGGGTCACCTTCCAGAAGATGTCTTTGGCTTCTAGGGATTTGTTATTGAGGCAATTGGCAACAATGAATGGCCCGTTGAATATTTTTGTTTGGAAGCTTTTATTACATGTCTTTATCTTTCGTGTGCTTAAAAACTTTTGTTTAATCCATCTAAACTTGTATGTGGCCTCTTGAGAACAAATGAAATATAATGAAATCGGGAGTAACGTCCTACTGTTCTGTTACAACTGAGCTAATACGCCATACAGATTACTATAAGGTTTTTTTTTGCCCGGGTAGTGGCACTATGGCCTACTCTTATATCGAATTCCAACTGCTAAGGGATATTTTTGAAAAAGAAAAAGCTATTAAACGAAGAACCGACGTGGTGATGAGTGAACCTCAATATGCCAGTAAATTAATATTTCAATTGAACAGATTTTTAAAAAATTGGTTTATATTAAATTTCCAAATTATATGGCTTAATTAACGAAAAGAGATTAAATTCCGCGCTGTATTAGACACACTCGTGCGTTATTCAATAGGTGTGAATATTCAATATTTACACATCCTCCTCTAATAACGGGAATCCGCCTTCCCCATTAAGTCATGTGTGTATTGAATTCAATAAAATAATCATTCACGAACACATTTGGAAATATTATATTTCAAAGTCGACAAAATACATTACATTGCATGCTGTATAGAATTGAATAGTATTCAATCAAATATTTACATTTTCTCCTCTAATAACGTGGTGGATCTGCTTTTTTCATTAGTTCTGGTGAGAACACTATTCTAGATAAAATAAAAATGTGTAGCAATTAATTTTCAGAGTTAGATTAAGGAAATCGATAGGAGTATTTTTTTTTTCATATTTACTTTGTATTATACAAATATGTATAAGGGTTTCAGCTTTATTTGTAGTGTGCTGGTATATTTAATGAAAAAGTGTTGTGATGGTTAACCTTGTTTGCGATATCAACATAGTTGGAAGTGGGTGGAAACCCCAGGAACGAATGAACATACATTACGCCGGGGATGTCTTCTAAAAGGCTGCCAGTCTCAAGTTAAGCTGCCAACCCCGAACAGACAGGTAGACATACAAACCACAGTGACAGATATTCGTATAGATTCCCAATGGCTTCCTGTCCGTCAACGTATCAATTTCAAAATACAGTATATTACGTATTCTGTTCTAAATGACCACACCTTAAAGGAACTAAATCGCTAACATTGTGGACCTAGCAATTGACA
Source organism: Patella caerulea (assembly GCA_036850965.1). Lineage (NCBI taxonomy): Eukaryota > Metazoa > Mollusca > Gastropoda > Patellidae > Patella > Patella caerulea. Next base: position 28,494,365 of record JAZGQO010000015.1, on the reverse strand, counting down.
CAAGTGGGTCAGTTATGTTTGGCTAGGTAAGCCAGAAGTCTCAATCGAATGCAAATCTCTAGCGCCTGGTTATTCCAGTCTACATACGCCGTTCGATTTCCTGCAATGCGTCTACCCTCGTCCCTCGAGTCTCTTGTTACAACTGGGCCTGAAACGCATTATGGTTCACGATTCTTAAATGGTAAATGTGTTTTTTGTCTTAAATATTGGATATCAGAAGCCCATTTTTCCCAGTAAGATCATAACATCAATATGGATTTAAATTCACAAATACTTCGGGTTTTCAATGTTGAAGATTTTGGATGTTATTGAGTTAGAGACTTAGCTACTTTAATACTTTAGAGACCTTTTCAACACCAATATACGTTGCAGAACTCACAGCCAGACAACCTCTTAATAAAGGCTTTTTCAAAAAATAAAACGGGTGATAAATCTTTGGCAGTCGCTGCGCCGAAGTTATGGAATACAACATCAAACGAAAGCGTAAATTGTATTGAAAGTTTTAAAAAGTATCTCAAAAGTGAACTTTGTAATGGTTCTGGCAGTGTTTGTGCCAGACTGTTACCATGGGACTAATTAATGGTCTCTGTTTTTTGTTTATGTCTTTTTTATTGATTAATGTGTTGTGGTTGTTGTAATTTTACATTAGTTGTACCCGTGTAAAGCGCCTGGGAGCAGCTCACCGAGTTGAATTATCGGCACTTTATAAATTAATTGTTTACTATTGGCATTACATAATACAATTATTTGGCCTGTATAAAACAAAAGAAATTAGTAAGCTACATTTTGCTTGCATAAGATATTAGCAGACTACCCATTTCGCCGGGCCTAATTGTCTTGGTGCCCAATATGCCCTGGGCCCTAATTCGATGGTCTAAAATAGTCACGGAGTTACGCTGTTAAATTTGATAACACATATAAGAATTAGTTTTAGGGCGGCGAAAAGTAATGGACGACCGCACACACAGATACATCTTTGATTTTTAGAAATAACACAAATTAATAGGTCACATTTTAGCAATGTAAAACTTATAGCACAAATAAATGGGTTACCTTTTATCAATATAGAAATACTCAAGACATTAATAGGTTACATTTTACCAATATAAAACACATAACAAACATTAATAGGTTACATTTTACCAATATAAAACACATAACAAACATTAATAGGTTACATTTTACCAATATAAAAATACACCAGAATTAATGGTTACATTTTACCAATATAAATCATATAACACACATTGATAGGTAAATTTTACCAATATAAAACACACAGCACACATTAATGGGTTACAGTTTAACAATATAAAACACATTAATAGGTTACATTTTACCAATATAAACCACATAACACACATTAATAGGTTACATTTAACAAAATAAAACACGTTAATATGTTACATTTTACCAATATAACACACATTAATAGGTTACATTTGACCAATATAAAACACTGTTTGTGTGAACTGCCCATTCGCTGATTACACTATTTTGGCTATAACGTTTTTAGGACTTCGAATTTTGTCTAAATATATTAGTTTTGTGGTGTAATTGTCGAGATATGGGCGTTTATTTAGTGACTATAAATGTGTGAAAAAGATTTAAGGCTTTCTAAATATATTAGTTTTGTGGTGTAATTGTCGAGATATTTGGAGATATTCATTTAGGGTGGGGCACCCTATCATAGTAAACTAGAGCCACGATAGCGCTGACTCACTAACATCCATGAGGTTCCACACCCGATACTGCTCTGGGTCGATCGCCGGCGGGTAGCGAAAGGACAAGCAACCGTGGTCCTTCCATGTTATGGTTAGTGTGCATGTAAATAAAGTAATGACAGCTGGGATTCAATACCGAGTAATCGACGAAGCCGTTTAGCCCGGTTAACAATCACTAAAGACCTTTTAATTTTCTAATTAACTTACTTCAAATAGTCACAAAGTGTGGGTAATTGTAATTGCTGCGATCTATGGAGGAATAGACATAGAGCCAGCAATCACGATGGCTATTAGCAAGTAAATCTGATAACCTTCTTCAAAATGCTCTTCAGATAAATTCCTCCTCTAGATGTCATCATGTCAATTTGCCTAGCATGTGGTCTGTTGGCTTAACCTTGACCATGTCACCAGAAGGACAATAATTTCCAATAATTGCGATACGTGACATGATGGTTGTAATGTCGGGCATCTGGTATTCTTCTATTTTCTTGGTAAACAACAATATATATATATATATATATATATATATATTATTATAATCATTACAAAATATATATAGCACCCATTTCACATATGTGTTCAAAGGCAGTTTACAGTGTAAAAAAAACATACATTCAGAAGTACATAACATCCAACAAATGTTAAAAATACATCAAATAAGCAATTATTTCTAACAATAAATAAAACAGACATAATACTAGGTGATGATTAAATTCCAATATTAAATATGCGTGTGATAACTAAAAGAACGTACCCATAACTAGAAAAGCTTAAAACTGTTTGCTTTAAAAGTAATTATCAAGTGAACGTAGGGTTCTGTCTGGGGTATATAATTTTAAAAGTTCACATAAATACCCTGGTGTTAATTTATGAAGGCATTTGAAAATTAAAAGTAAAATCTTAAATATATATTATATATGTAATAGGCAACCAGCTGAAAGAGAACAGGGGTTATACTTGTATATTAATTATTCGTCAAGGTTATTAATCTAGCAACATTATGTTGTGTTCGCTGGAGTTTGGTAATACGTTTAAGGGATAAGCCAGTTAATAGAGGGTTAAAATTATAACGTTTGAAGCGAAGCACGGTAGCTAAATCACTAGGCTGGGGGCGCGGTTTCGAGCTTTGTGTTGGCCGCTAAATTTCATCAGGATTTTCCGACTTGGTTTTTCCTTGTCAGTGTTGCAGGGAGGAGGTCCAGTCGGAGCAGAACAGCAGGACGTTAAACCCCATTTAATTTCATGCTTATTTCTCATTGCTGCCGGATTCTACTTAGATACGCAATAGCAGAGGATGGTGGCTTTATTACCATCATTGGTCTTTAAATTTTTAGCTATGATGAGCACACCACATTTTCCCACTCATTCAGGCAGTGATATATGAAAAACCGGAAATAATCTAGAAACTTAAATGGTCTCTGCACACAACAAGATAAGCTGCACGTGGGATCAGTCGGCTTTTCTATTGCTTTGATCCATTTCTTTGTTGTTGTTTTTTTCAGGGTTGCTATTTTATCATATATTTAACTTCTTTGTTGTATTTTGAGTGAGTTGGCGTTTCATTACATTTGTATCGTTGCTATTAATATGTGATGGAATAATCGTGTATTTGTTTGTCATTTGAAATTGAAATGATCAGGGGTTTAGCAGCCTACTTCTCTACAACAGACGAGCTAATGAAGACAGGCACATGCCAGACAGTGTGCTATCTGTTTCATGGGCTTGGGTCATCTAGTTATTATAACGCGTGCGCGTGAAATCACAAGGTTTGTCAAGTGGCATTGTTTCCTCGCTTGTACGTGACAAGGAGTAGGGTCGCATGTTCACCCCGGCCTCCCCCTCGTTCTCGCCGACGACCAGATACTGTATTGCAAAAGGGATATTATTTTTTATTCTTTATATTATAAGTTGTTCACAATTGTCGGTTTTCGAGTGATTATAAATTCTCATAACAATACAAAATCCTCATCATTTCGCTTTTAATTTTAAATCTTTATGCCAGCAAGATAATGTGATAACTACTTGATTTCTTCATTTAATACACACAATGTGATAATCTAGTTGTTTCATAACTGTAAATTCCACCGAACGTATTTTGTAGCTTAGGCTAGCATTGGGTTTTCGCAAATATGTGTTGGCGGGAGTATGCACTGTTTTGTGCATGGGTGTATTCGTTATACGACACAGCAACCTGCACATAACCTATTTCACAAGACGAAATCACGGGCAGCTAGAAAACTACATGCCCCGTTCTGTCCCGACTGTTACGTCAAACGACAGGGGGTTGGATGGCCGAGTGGTTAGTAAGTGCCTGCTGTATGATTAAGCCTGTCATTGAGTCCCCGGTCGTACGTGACAAGGAGTAGGGTCGCCTTTCCAACTTCGTGGGTTTTCTCCGGGTCTTCCGGTTTTCTCCCATTGCTATATAGACACCTACGCGCAAGCGAATTATTGAAATAAAATTAAACCATATGTTAGTCCCGAAATGACCTAGTTTGGGTCGAGTGGACGTTAAACCCCACTTATCTCTCTGTCTCTCTTACTCACACACACACACACACACACACGTCAAACAAGAAACGTTTATATCAGATCAAGAGGATGGGCCGGAGGCTAGTCGTAAACGTTCACTGCGTTGGGCCTGTGACGATTCAGTGTTCGCTCAAATTGATATGGAGAAACAATCCAAGAAAAAAATTAGAACTTTTCCCAAAATGTGGGAGTTGAGATTTGCACATCGAAACCATATTATAATAACCATGCGCTAGTGACATTATTTGTTAAAGGGAACGTCATAGCCATATAAGCCATATCCATATAAGCCTACTCGGGGGTCACGGTAGCTAAGTGGATAAGGCGCTGGTTCGCTAGCCTTGAGGTCGGGTGTTCGATCCCTGCATTGGCCGAGAAAGTTCATCTCGATTTTCCGACGTGGTTTCCCCTTGTCAGTGATGCAGAAGGAGGGCCTGACAAGGACAGCTGCCTAGTCGTTCGGATGGTACGAAAAACCGAGATCCCGTGTACGCATTGGAGTGCACGTAAAAGATCCATTGACAGTTGGAATTCGATATAAGAGTAGGCCGTAGCGCCGCTGCCCGGGCAAAATTTCCCTCATTTCACACTGTATGGCGTATGCCCGTCTTCCATTAGCCCAGGTTAGGTGCAAAAGAGTAGGACGTTAAACCCCATTTCATTTCCTTTTATAAGCCTACTAGGTTAAATATCATTTAATAATGGTTATTTCTTTGAAGAAGTCAGAACCCCAGATAATAACGGATAATCATTATCGTTAATATAAGTTCAGTCTTAGACCCCTCTTAATAACGGCTATTTTCTACGGAGATTTATAATCAAACAGTATAATTATACACAACCTTGTGTGTATCTGTGCAGTATATTGCAAATATGTGCAATTCATTACAGATGTAAGTACATATTGCAGTGACGTTTTTATTATCTTAAATAACACATCTGCCTTCGCTGTGAGACATTGTATAGTGCAGTACGGAATATACACATGTGTCTGGTTCTTATAGAATTTATACTTGTTTTTCACTTAAAGTGAATCTTATTGTGTCTTCGATCCTAAAATCCAGATGCGTCTTAAAAGGATATAAACGTGGAGTTCTTCCCAGATCATTTTGAAGGAATCCTAGATAGTTTTCGATTCAAATCTGATTTCCCCTTGTCAGTGATGCAGAAGGAGGGCCTGACAAGGACAGCTGCCTAGTCGTTCGGGTGGGACGAAAAACCGATGTCCCGTGTACACATTGGAGTGCACGTAAAAGATCCCTCGGCAGTTGGAGTAGGCCGTAGCGCCGCTGCCCGGGCAAAATTTCCCTCATAGCACACTGTATGGCGTATGCCCGTCTTCTATTATCCCGGACTAGGCGCAAAAGAGTAGGACGTTAAACTCCATTTCATTTCAAAGGCCACAGAACCGCCATTATTACTACATTGTCCCCGCACTAGATTCTTAAGGTCACATAACTGTCATTTGACGGATCTGTTTGGGTGATAAACGAAAGATGATCCGGGGCTTTGCTTCGCTAGATGCAACAACTGGAACCAGAATGTCCAGCGATGCAAATAACCAAAATGCAACTAATGCATATTATTATAAAACCCATGACATTTTCTTTCGATAGTACCGTTGTGGTTTTTAACTTACTTCCTGTAACACGCTTTACATGATTATTGGTATGTGGTTGTGTTTTAGTAAAGTGGTTGGATGGTCGAATGGTTAGCGCGTGCGCATTGTGTCACAAGATTACGCTCAGGCGAATTTTTCAAATTCAAATTGAACCATATATACTCTCCCAAAAAAGAAACGCAAAGTTACATTTCGTCGTCAGTATATCCTCGCTCTAGTATCGCCATGTTGCAACAAGAACGGCGACACGTTGCTGAACCAAACTGCTCTCCAGCATTGTTGTGGCCATACCACCAGTGCCTGAACCCATTAAAGTTGGATTTCATGGTGTCGGCGTATTTCAAACACAAGCTTTGACGGGGACGTTTGCCTTGTTATTCGGTTTCACGTAGGCATTTGTCTACTGTCTGGTGCGAGATTCTACGCCGTCCGGGAATTGCTGCTGAAGTAGAGGTCGCTATTGAAAACCATTTACGCCAATGACGTAACCGGAAGTGACGATCGAGGACAAGTGGGACCACACTTGTTTGGCCTGAGCTAGGGCGTTCTTTGAGTGTTTACATGTGCAACTGATTTGGAAACCGAGAACCATCGGATTTTAAAGACCTTAGATTTAGGTTCCACGTGAATAGCTCGCGAAGTTGTTAAATTCATGTTACTTGGTGCAATCAAGCGATAAAAAAATTCGACAAAAAGGATGACCAGTCACATTAAGTGACCCTACCTTTAAAATCAATAATGAATTTCTTTTATCCTTATATAATGGCATTAAAAACAAGTAAGATTTACCGAAATAAAGACCTCGTTCAAATAAAAAAATGATGAAAAATGGGTTGTGCGTTTCTTTTTTTGAAGAGTATATTATTACGAAGTGGCCTAGTTTGTGTCGAGTAGAAGTTAAACCCCAGTTATTGATAGGTTGTTTTGTCTCTAACGAAATACACAAATTATTTATGTGACCCGTGTTACTTTGTTAAGCAGCAATTTCTATAATTTGAAGACCTGAGCAGGAGAGGTTAAGCTAGATTTCAACAGCAAATCCTTTAATAAACGTTTTCGAGTCTACTGCAACGGCTCGTGAGTCATTAGTCTAGTTGGCACATACACATAAGACATTAAATCGTTCCGTTGGTCGGACCTTATAATTATAATAAAAAGTACTTCCCAAATGAGGTTTCATCTTGTTTTCAACGCTATAAAACATACTGATATGGTATTTCATCCTTTTTACTTTACAAAAGAGTCCATCGTGAGATGTTGTGGTATTCAGTATCGAAGTATTGAACAAGAATTTTATTTCATTTCATTGGATTTAATTTCTTTTAACATCCATGTTGTATATCATAGGATGCTATACTGAAGATGTCTGGGGCTAATTATTAGTGACGAGTACAGTAACTATGGAAATGATTCTTTTATCACCATGTAATTGATTTCTGTAAATAGATACTCAAACGCATTGCTTGATCGGAAAATCACCGCCGGTGCTAAGAGGGCATGAAAATTATACATAGCTAATACAATATCCCCGCTTTGTTATTTACGGGGCAGATTTGTTTTTACATTTTAAGAACACAATCGTGACAATATGTTTTATATAAGCTTATCTTTTAATGTTCGTAAATTTTTATTTCAAATAATCGGATACATAGTTTTCGATTTCATAATTTTTCAGTGAATCGTTTATTGATGAATTGTGTCACTTATTGCACATCAGTCTACTTCCAATCAGCCAAATTGAGTCCCTTACAGAATTGGATTCGATTTACGTTTTGACTGTGTTAATTATCATAAAGAAATCCATATCCCGATTGCTAACTATATCCAATGTGGCATAGGCTGAAATATTTTTTCGATTATTTCGCTTTCGAGATTTCTCCAGTCAGTTGTCAATCTACTTCCGGTCAGCCAATTCCGTCCCTTACATATTCAGACCCACAAAAGATTCGATTTACATTTGGGTTCTGCAAATTATCATGTTGATTGCCCACCATATAACGAAGTGTAGGTTAAAATACGAAAATATTACTTTGTTCACTCAACTAAATCTCGTGATTTTTGCAGTCAGCTGTGAGTTTGTTTCGATTGCGTTTGTTTGTATGCAGGTTGTTTGGGCACAACCTGGTGCTTCTTATATCACTTATTCTACGCATTTCCGGTCAATTATATCCTAGTTTGCATTTTACATAATATATGCTAACTGAAACCCAAAATGTGGTGTATGGGCTTAAATTCCAATGTGGGTGAAACCAAACCACTACAGCCAACTATAGTATTGTATATAATAAATTCAATACATATTAGTATACTGATCTGTCTACAGTCTTCATATTGGACTGGACCCGGTAGTAGATAATTGTAATCTTCTCAACTGTATTGTAATAATCAATAAGGCGATCAATTTACTTTATATTGATATCCTGGTGCAATGAAATGGGGTCGGTGATACCTTAATATCGAGACAATCCGGAAAATATCCAATAAAGTGTGAAAACCCAGGAAAACTATGTAATGCAATCAGGCAAAAGTGCCATGTCCATTAATTAAAGGTACATTATGGGATTTTTCACTATAATAGTTAAAAAACTAAATAATGTAAAGGCACGTTGTTGAGTATTTTAGTAAATTTGATCCACTCTGAACCGAGGATTTGGCGATTGAAATTTCGGTGTAGCCTCGATCACCATTACTAAAGTCGGTGAGATAAAAAATAGTCCCCATTATCATGATTAAATGATGAATGAAAGTTGAACAGCAAATCGGATCCTAATCCAGTTACTCTCGCAGGTTAGCGATGACATCGAGTGTTGATTATAGTCTGGATAAGTTATTTAATGTCTAATTAATAATTTAGATAGTATTTCATGCCTAAGGAAAGGCTTGCAATATTCAGATTTAGATCATGCAAATTGTATGTTTAAGAAATCTTCCTTAAAGTTACATTAAGTAAGATTCAGATTAAGATCTGGTCGTTCTTGCTCTGTAATAATCAAGAAATAATAAAGAATGAATGTGAGAGAGAGATAGAGAGAGAGAGAGAGAGAGAGAGAGAGAGAGAGAGAGAGATGGGGTTTAACGTCCACTCAACACAAACTAGGTCATTTTGGGACTAACATATGGTTATTTTATTTCAATAATTCGCTTGCGCGTAGGGGTCTTTAACAGTGGGATGAAACCGGAGTGCCCGGAGGAAACCCACGAGGTTGAGAAGGCGCCCCTATCTCCATGCCACATACGCTCACACCAGGGGCTCGAAAACACAGCCGCAAGCCAGAGGTGACCGGCCAGCTAGAGGTCGAAGCGCGGCACTCTAGACCACTAGGCCATCCCAACCCCCCAAAAGAATGAATGTACTAACAATGTCAAATTATTTTATTTTGAGTGAAGTTATGGAAGTTTGAATTTTTGTTCAAGACAATAAATTAAAGCATCATCGCCACCATTGCTAAACACAATCTCGATGTTGAGACGTTCATTTCGCAGTTTCCGTGTTAGCGCGTAAGATATTATAGCAAACATTATCTATTCCATCCAATATCCCATCCATCATATGGCCTTATGGGTTGATTACATGTGTGTTTTGTAAGTAAATGTCTAAATAATAATTTGTATAACATTTAAAGCCTATAATAGACATATTTAACCCTTGTCTGGGAAAATAATTTATAGGACATGTAGACAAACATTAATGTCAATTTACAAGGATGTCTTCTTACGTATTTAATTTAGTAACAGCATCTGTTGTTCTCTTCAAACGAATTTGTATAAATCTTAATTTCTACCTCATATTTGATGAGATTCTTTCGCGACTTGCACATGAATCAACCGTCTGAAGCAATGAACGCTTCAAGTATAATGCAGAAGAAATACAATTGTGCCCTGGTCCAATTAAAAGGCGAAGTAATTGTTCGTTCGCTCCATCAATCTCGTGTTAAATAAGGCCATTAATAGTAATGATTCCACAGTTACGGGATCTTATCCCAGCTGGATCCGCGAAATGCTTTAATCAGCTCCCTTCACTGAACTTTAGTAAAGCATCCTGGTTACAGGACCATATATAATAGCTTGAGGCATTGGAGTTGGTGTTTACTTGCTGCAAATAACGTAAACAGGACTATAAATTGTCTTCTCTGAATCTGGTGTCAGTTGTAATTCAACTTATTCAAGGCGAGAGATATCGATATGTAACAGCTGCAGGTGTTTGTGAGCAACATGTATATATTGTATAATACATATGTCTAAGATTGAGACAGATCTATCAAGTATCTATCTCGCCTTAACTTCACTTTAGCACAGATATACGTTCCAAGCTCTAAACACCTTTTTGACATTTATATATACTAAATCAATCCCTGGTAATAATGGCAAAAGATGCAGGGTATTACGTAAAGGGTTCGATAAGATGTACGGAGTTAATAGTAAGATCAAGGCTTTTGTTGAAGATATCCAACTTTAGAACCATCCACCCTCCACGAATGTAGCCCCTTGATTTGTATGTGATACAGGGTCGTGTATAACACCAAATTTTATGATGAATAACCCACGTCTTTTTAAAATTTAAATATGTATTGTAATAGTGTTAAACGGGGATTTTTGAAATATCTATACCTAGGCTCTCTGCGATTATCATCGTTTAGCCCGTCTTCATTGAGGTCTGCTTTTCGATCACTGCATTAACCGAGAAAATTCATTCAGATTTTCAGGTATGGTTCCCATTGTTAGTGATTCAGCTGTCTAGTGGTTCGGATGGGTCGCAGAATTGAGATACCGTGTACACTTCGGAGTGTACGTAAAAGATCCCCTGTCTGTTGGAATTTGATATTAGAGTAGACCGTAGTGCCGCTGCCCGGGTAAAATTTCCCTTATAGCACACTGTATGGCGTATGCCCATTTTCATTAGCTTGCAGTCGGAGCATAACAGTAGGACGTTAAACCCCATTTCATTTTATTACCGTTTAATCTACCGGTTTGTTCAGGCTCGGTACACCAGTGCCCCCCCCCCCTCCTCCATTCTTTACTTTTGTCTTGTCCGTGAATTTGCCTTGCAAGTATATGTTTATATGATCGAATAGTTAGCACGTATCATAAGGTTTGTTTCGATTCCCCTGTCGTACGTGACTAGAAGTAGGGTCGTCTGTCCAGCCTACGACCCGGCGTTTTCTTCCCACTGCTTAAGACCCCTGCGAATTATTGAAACAATATTGAACTATACGTTAATCCCGAAATGACCTAGTTGTTGTCGAGTGAACGTTAAACTCCATCTATCTCTCTCTATCTCTCTCTCTCTCTGTAGAACGTTTTCCATTTTGGCGATGGCGATATACCTAACCAATTGAATTTAATGAAACCAATTCATGTATAATTCTCATTATTTCATCCCAACTGGCCAAGATAAGTCCAATTGATTATGGAGTAAAGTTGTTGTCTATTTTAGCATAATCGAGCAATGAAATCAAACAAATGACACGGTTTCGTGACGGGAATGTTGTCCCAGGAGATCACAGAAATATCGGAAAGCAGCTATTACTGTTCAAAGTGTAAATAAGCTCAACGATTCGTCTCGGTAACTTTACTTTACTTAACAAAAAATGTAACGGGTACTGTACACGGGATAGGGTATGCTTACTCTTCCAAAAATACATGATGGATAAGGTCATCGACTTCAGTCTTTCTTTTTCCCAATCGCGTGCTAGGACAATTTTATTATCCTTGCATAGTGCACCATGATGAAAGTATTATGTTTCCAGAACAAGTTGACAAAACCTGGGACCTTCGTACGTCGTCCAATGCCAAAAGTGTAGGATGGGGGTGGGGTGGCTATTTCATCTTTAAAATAATTAATATTCATCTTCACACCCACCTTAATCCGAGGACAAAATGATCCATGAGTGGGGTGCTGGGAGTTTAACATCAACTATAGACACAAACTAGGTCATTTCAGGACTTGCATGTGGTTCAATTCGCTTGCTCGTAGGGATCTTTAGCAGTGGGGGATACCGTAAGACAGGAGCAAACCCAAGAAGTTGGACAAGCTACCCTACTCCTTGTCATGTACAACCTAGGAATCGAACCCACATCATTCGATTCAATTACAGACCTTATGATACACCATTATGCTTACAATTCAACCCCGTTGTTACAGACCATCAAGAAAAAGTAAATACTATATGTAGCCTGAATGCCCCCCCCCCTTCATAACTAATAAACTTAAGCACAAAAATATTGTGAATAACATATTGTCTTTATGTAGAATTACCACTTGGCAAGTAATTTGAAATTGTCTAGCTAGCTACGCAGTATTGTATTGGAGCGCTACGGAAGCGTATGCTTTGTTCCATTCTGCACACCATGAGAGTCTAACCGCACTTAATTTCCGAAAAGTACCATTCTATTATGCTAGATCTCCTTGAAAGCGAATCTGTATCAAAATAACGAAATATCAATACAGATCAATTGTACCACAAATCTTTTGTACTTGTTGCCTAATTTTTGCCTCTTTAATTTGAAATCGGAATGAAACTGTCAGTCGCTTCCTGGCTTCGTCTGTATTATATTGGATAAAGCACGCCGGTTAGTGACAAGATTGGTTTACTGTCTAAACTGGTTGAGCTGATTGCAGAGGAAGTCGTATGTTGAAGGATAGCGGATGTACTGAGTAGTCACTGGCCTGAATAACACAAACGGAATTAAATAATTGCGACATTGATAATTAGGAGATTAGTTGAATTTGCTAAAGAAACGGAATTATTTTTACTGTTATATTCGTCATCGGGATTAGTTGGACAATTAATCAAATGACCAATATACAGGAGTAATCTAATTGCGATATTGATAATTAGGAGATTAGTTGAATTTGCTAAAGAAACAGAACTATTTTTACTGTTATATTCGTCATCGGGATTAGTTGGACAATTAATCAAATGACCAATATACAGGAGTAGCCATAGATGTCTGTCATGTCCGTTTTATCTGAGCCGTCTCTTTGTTCGTTGCGTTATTTGATTATTGTAATGAAAGTCTAACCAGACATATAACTTTCAGTGGGAGCCCTATATTGTCAACACGCATCTCGTTGGATATTTATGGCGGAGGCGTAGAAAGTATTTTATTGTTCCTGAACCCCTTGTGACATAACATCAATAAACAGATTCGATTTTCTTCTTCTAACAAATTTGTGTTTTACAGATGAACAATTGATAAAAGAAAACTCTTGAATTTATCAACAATCCCTTTCCAATCGTTTGGAACCATTGTTTCGAGCAACTTGAATTATTTTCCACCGAAGAGGTTGTGACAATTCTAGTGGATGTCATGCATTAAAGGGTTTATACTACCAGTAGCTCTTTTTTGTGCTGCCTGAAAGGCTATATTATCAACAATCTCTTTCCGATCGTTGGAACCATTGTTAAGAAGAAGTTGAATTATTTTCCATCGCAGAGATTGAGGCAATTCTAACGGATACAATCCATTAAGACTTTATACAACAGGTCGTTCTTTTTGTGCAGTCTGAAAGGCTATATTCTCAAGTGTCACTTTATTAATGTGTAGTTTGTTGTTTACTTACAGTGTGTCCCTGGGCGATTCCTCTTACATACATGGCCCGTTGTTCGGAATTGGACTATTCCTCGGCACTGGAATATTCAGGTATGTTTAATATTTTTGCTCATAAAACAAATTCTTCAAGATTTGTCAATTTCGCCTTTCGGTTAGGTCGCTTAATTGTGCGGAACAAAACACATCTGTACACAAAAGCGTGTCCTTAAAGGTGCCCTTGGCAAATGGAATTCAAAACACAACACCGCCTCACACACGTACCTATAAACACGCAAAACTCTTTTGACTCATTAGCGCATGTAACCTTCACTCTTGTTACTCAGTTGACAAAGTCTTACACCCGAATCGCTTCCAGTCAATAAATTTGTATATTATACATTACATTATGGAGGGGTGTGTTTTGTGAACCGCCACCTACTTGGTAACAGTTTTGTATCCCCCTTCAAATCCTTTCGTCCTTTGAGACAACCGACCATAAATTGTCGTATGATATGCATTTTTTTTTTCATTTTAGTCTAGCGCTAACCAATATTCGTTGTAAACTGCACCTCCCTTGTGGCAATTTAAATGGGCATATATTTTTACGTCACATGTCTGATAATCCATCCTGTAAATGTGGTCATCAGTTTGACGATACTGGACACTTTCTGTTGTTGTTTATTAACGATTTAACGTCCAATACCTTAAATATGATAATATGGACAGGCTGATTTAATTTATTTGAAATGCTCCTTATATTCACGTACCCGAAATAATTCCATAAATAATCTATCGTCTACAAGCAATGGAAATACAAATATTTTACTGCTTGGAATTGACGACAGGGAAACATCACTTTATATTTTTAAAACTCTCCACTCGTTTTTCAAATCACCAGACAGTCGAAGGAAAAATAAGACATTCACAGTAATTAAATTATCCTTTCTACATTGGTTATTTATAGAATGTAAACACTTTGTATGCAGGTATATATATATATATATCAGGTATATATCACTATTCAGTTACAAATCTGGTTATTAATAAAATGTAAACACATTGTATGCAGGGATCTATATGCCGATTTCTCAATCATTATTCATTTACAAATCTGAATAAAAGATATTGATTATACAAAGAATATGCAAATTGTAATTCCGGATGCTTCTTTGACTTAGCTGTCCGGTTATGGGAGGTGTCATTGGTACGGATGATATTATACTCGTCGTGTTGCTTGATGATCGAGGGTAAACATCTTGGGACAGTTTATTCTTACTTTTTATGAAGCGAAATTGTATTCTACCAAGGCTATATGAATATCATTCTTGGGGTTTCAACGGGATTTTCCGACGTGGTTACCACTTGTCAGTGGTGTAGAGGGCCTGACAAGAAAAACTGTCTAGTCGTTCGTATGGTACGGAAAACCGAGGTACCGTGTATATTCACATGCACGTAAAAGATCCCTTGGAATTTGATATTAGAGTAGACCATAGTGTCGTGTGTGTAAATCTGACAGTGTTTAACCATAGTAATAACTATTTTTATATTTGTAGGATGAACAGCTGGGGCGTGTTGAATAATGGAGTAGAGCTTTAATCTGATGTTGTTCTGTGAATTGAGCATTGTCCATTGGTTTATACAGTAGTATGTGGCACTGAGTTAAACATGACCATGTCATCCATACAGCAAGAGGATTACGATGGAGAACCCTTCAGCCCCCTGCAATTAAATGTCACCAACGCATCCACTGATATCTGGATGTATCCGCCGCGGCCGCCGATCCCAAGATTGGTTCAAGCTATCGACCTGTTCAACTATTACAGTGTTCCGATAATCGTTGTTCTGGGTTCCATTGGGAATATTTTAAGTTACCTAGTGTTTACCAAGACAAGGGTAAAGAAAGTGTCGTCGGTGAGATACCTTGCAGCCATTGCCATCACGGATACTGGATTTTTGTGGACATTTTTCTTTACGCCGCTGCAGATGTACTACAACCAACCGATCATCACATACGTTGGTGTCTGTCAAGTTGTGACATTTTTAAACTATGCTTTTACCTTTTTGTGTATTTGGTACATGGTTGCATTGGTGGTCGACCGGTTTATTTCCTTATACATGCCTTTAAGAAAGTCTTCGATGTGCACTGTGTTCCGGGCTAAAATTGTGATAGTCGGTCTTGCTGCAATGGCCGTCGTATGCTATTCATATGTGACTTACTTTTACGGCACGGATGGAGACTATGGCCAATACTGTGTACCGTTTTTAGTTTTTCAAGGACATTATCAAAATTTGGATAGAATAGATACGGTGTTCGTTGCTGTAATCCCGTACGTCATCATTACGATCCTTATTGTGTTGATCTTAATACGGAGCTGTGAATATTACAGAATATCGGCTTCTGCTGAGATTTGCCCTCGTTCTGAATCTCGACGCCGTGCTGGTCGACAGACGTCACATCCGCCGACACGCATAACTCGTGTCCTGTGTCCGGTTATAATCATTACGTTATTGTTTAATATACCCCAGAACGTTATCAGAACGTTAATTCGATTCGACGAAGGTGTATCAAAAATGGAGATCCACAAATGGCTAATGTTATGTCGTATTCCATATTTGCTAAATTTTGCAGTGAAGGGATTTTTGTATTTTGTATGTTCCGGATGTTTTAGAAGAAGACTGCGTGATTACGTTTGTGAGTTTCGCCTTAAGATCAAACACTCGTGTGCAAATAGAACAACCAGGACCCCTGATCCGCAGATCATACAGTTAGAGGAAAGTAATCCGGTGAAAAAGGGCGAAGCTAAATTACTACAGACGGCCATTTAGTGATCCGAGCTTCCGATCGCCCCACTACTGTGGTGGTATTATTTGTGTATAGCTGAGCATGCAAGCATTTCATATTTGATTAGTGAATCCAGACTGAGTTAAGTCTCGACGGTCGAGTAAATTACCGCGAGCAGCCCACGTGTTTCATAAACCAATGGCATCTACACAATCCAATAAAATTCCGGGTTTGAATTTTTTATGAACGTACATTAACCCGATCATGATATCTCATAACTGTAGCAACTGTGGTTTGTTAAACCAAGGGATCAGACAATTATATGGACCCACATAAAAGTTTCCGTTTTTAATTATTCAGGACCTACATTATAATTCCCGTGTTTAATTATTATGGACCTACATTTTTAATTATTATTGAGCTAAATTACACGGAGATCTTATTATTTCGTCATTAATCATCTGTTCCATTTGAAGTCTAATTTTAGCTAAGTTAATATTTAAAACCATGGCATATGTACATTGCTTACATGTAAGGCCCGGTCCCGAGTTCACAAAGTATTCTCAGACTTAAGATAAGACTTTACTCAACTTTTAATCAAGTTTTATAAGAAATAACTTTGATCAAGAAACACAAACGTTTGCACAGTTTCTTATTGATGCATTTGATATATTAAAACACAAGTTTTGTGAAAGTTTGTTCTTTCGTTAAAAAAAGGCAAATAATTTGTAGTAAATTCTTAACATAAAGTAGCTAAATCTCTAACTCAATATCATCCAAAATCTTCAACATTGAAAACACGAATTATTTATCGACTTAAATAAACATTGCTGTGATCTTACCGGAAATAGATTGGCTTCTGATTTCCAATATTAAAGACAAAATAAACAGTTTACCATTCGTACACAAATCGTGTGCCATAATAATGCGTTTCAACCCCTGCTCTAGCAACACAAGCGACTCGAGGAACGAGGTTAGAAACATTGCATCAAATCAAACGACGAATCTAGACTGGAATAACCAGGCGCTATAAACTTGCATTCGATTGAGACCGCTGGCTTATTTCGCCGAACATAACTGATTTGAATTAAAGTAAAAGCGGAAACCAGTTTATATATATATTCATATTACAGTATTACGCGTTGCGTCCCACTTGTGTCAATTTCTAGTTAGCGATTTAGCGCCTTTAAGTCTGAGAATGCTTTGTGGACTCGGGGCCAGATCTCTTAAAGTGAAAATCATCATTAATTGTTAGACCTTAGTGTAAATATAAACAACTACGCATCATCTTGAAAAACATGTAAAGCTACGAATTGATTGTGATTAAACTATGACATATATACACAAACTTTTTGGACAATTTGACTTACATGGGATAATTGGTCGGTTTGATGATGAAGTTGGTTCTTTAACGCCAGCTTCCACTAACCTGATTTCGGAGACAAAGGCCCTTGGTGATTGTATGGTCCAGTCATGTTGTTACTATCGTATGTAGTAGCGGGTGTGGGGTGGATTGGCGAAAGGTTAGCGTGCGCGAGCTTTATCATTAGGCCTGTAATTGAGTCAACTGGCGTGGTTTCGAATCCCCGATTGTACGTGGCAAGGAGTAGGGTCGTCTATCAAGCCTCGTTGGTTTGCTCCGGGTACTTAGGTTTCCTCCCACTACTAAAGACCCCTCCGCGCAAGCGAATTATTAGTCCCGAAATAACCGAGTTTGTTTCAAGTGGACGTTAAACCCCATCCCCCCCTCTCTATGTAGTACCACTGTATACAATTGAGCTCTGCATTAATTCATGATTAAATTAATCTTTGATGGAGCCTGCTGGATATGTTCAGGTTAAAACTCTCGAATGCATTACTGTAGACAGTTTCATGTTGTATAGTTAGTTCCCTGTAGTACTTATCTGTACCCATTCAAAATAGCGAGTGGAACCATGTAATGCTAGATGTCCACAACGGAATATCGTGCAAACAAAAAGGTGTGAGCGTTATCCTGGATAGGGTATCACGTGCCTTAGTGGGTAAGACGCTGGCTCCCTAGCCTGGGGGTCGGGGGTTCGTTTCCTGCATTGGCCGAGAAAGTTTATCCAGATTTTCCAGCGTGGTTTACCCTTGTCAGTGAAGCAGGATGGAGAGCCTGACAAGGACAGCTGTTTAGTCGTTCGGATGGGACAAAAATCCAAGGTCCCGTGTACTCACTGGCGCGCACGTAAAAGATCCCCTAACAGTTGGAATTCAACATAAGAGTAGTCAGTAGCGCCGCTGCCCGGGCAAAATATCCCTCATTGCGGAAACGTACCCATTGGCTTATCCTCCACATCAATCAGAACGAGATCCTAGCGTAATAAAGACACGTAAAACGACAATTTTGTACAATAAAAAACGAAACGAAAAAGGATATGTCTTTTAATCGGACTGGAACCAATATCAAGTTACACAAATTAATGACCCGATCCATAAAAAAAACTACTGAACAGTCAAAACTGGGCATTGGTTATATGATGCTCTGTAAATTAAAACACAGATAATCTTTCATTTTTTATCGACAATCTGATGAGAGTATATCGTGTCTTAATTAAACACACAGCCTCCCGTAAAGATGAAATGGTCGATGAATCTATCATTTAGATTATCTTCTAAGGTGTCGTCAACACGTGTTGGTTTGGTAAGAATCGGGTAATCAGTATTATATCTTCCAAAACGCCATTATGTACTTGATGAGCGGGGGTAAAAGACCATATGGTGTCTTTGGGAAAATTGTTAAAACAACTATTTTTATAAAGTCAAATTCACATGTACCTAGCACACGTGAATTAAAAGCTATACATAAAAAACAAGTGATGTTTTGGTAAAATCCTAACCACTGTCAAAATATTCGTCAAGTTCTTCCAGTTATTTAACCTATGGTTGGAAGACCATATAAGGCGTATCACATCATTTTAGTGGTAGGAAATATAAGGCTATATTCCATACTTGGGATGGAATTTAGGGTCAAAGTTTAATCTCGAGTCTGCAGAAATTGGGGTATATAAATTTGAGTGTAGACCAAGCCCCATTAGAAACTCACCCCGATATTCAAGCAGCCATTATCTGTTGAGAACAAGGGACCTGCGAAGTCATTCAGCTTGACAATAAAATTCTTATACCTTAAATACTGTGGTATTATTTTACGATCACAAGAACACAACAAAGAAGAAGTCCTAAAAGAAGCCGTAGTACTACAAAATGGCTGAATGGTTAGCACGTGCGGGCTGTATCATAAGGTCTGTCACTGAGTCAATGGACGTGGTTTCGATTTCCCGGCTGTACGTAACAAGGGGTCGCCTGTCCAACTTCAAGTCCTCCGGTTCCCCTCGGCTACTAACGACCACTGCGAGCAAGCGAATTATTAAAATAAAATTGAACCGTTTGTTAGTCCCGAAATTAATTAGTTTGTGTCGTGTAGACGTTAAACCCAATCTCTCTCCGTCGCTTTCTCACACACACAATTTTGGAAATATTGTATCTTTGGTGACTGATAGTGTCAAATGGTTAAATTTTATTTTGCTTCGGTTAAAGAACAGGAACAGAACTATGTTTAATATTCCATCTGCTTAATGAAACTGCAAGAACTGTTGTTGAATCAACATCCTTGGAAACTGAATAGACGAGATTAAAGCTGTTGGAACGCTCGTTATTGATCGAAATGTAAAATTACAGAGTCGAAAGTTGTTTATTCTTATTGAAAAGTCCAACGTAAAGGTTTTATAATAACAGAACTGCTCGTTTAATTACTTTTTACGAATCCAGTTTGTAATCTTAATCAAATCTGAACTATTAATTGACACGAGTTTGCACAAATAATATGTTCGAATTTCACATCACTATCGATGATCAAAATGCGTTCATGTTTCATTTAAAGTCAAATTAAAGTGTTGAATTGGATTGATTTGTGCGTTCCGGTCAGTAACAGGTCAGCTTGTTTACCTTTTAACCCGAGTTTTGTATTTACCACGTTGAACGAGCTACATGTATGTCTATTTCTTAAGGCCAACTACAGATTTACCATGTTATACGCTCTAGGTGATCAACTGTCTTGTCTACCCTGTTGATGGTGGCGCCACGTCTATACCAAATGCCGTCGTGTAGGACGTTGGGTCAGTTGCTTTTCATTTCTCTAGTCGTTCGGATGTGACGAAAAATCAGGGTTTCGTGTATACATTGGTCAGCACGTAAAAGATACCTTGGCAGTTGGAATTCGATGTAAGAGTGGGCCGTTGTCAAATTTCCCTCGTAGCATCCTGTATGGCATATGTCTGTATTCATTAGCGCAGTATAGGAACAGGGGCCTATTTCACAAAATTTTAACAAAGATAAGATCTGAATTTTAGTTATTTGATTGGACAATATTAGACAGATTTTAGTTCTTAGCCAATCAAAATTGAAGTATCTGCTAAAATTTGGATTTTATCTTTATCTTTTAAAATTTCGTGAAACAGGGCCCAGACCAGTAGTATTTTAAACCACATTTCATTTCATTTCGCGAATAACAAAATATACCTGTACAGTACCAACATTTTTTATACGCGAACATTTCGTGTGGGCATTGTCACTCTCGGGGGACACTCTACGGGTCATGATTTTATTTTGTGGTCAAAGGTTTTAAAATGCATGTTTATATAATTATATACCATCGATCTTTCTATCCGATTTTGATGAAACTTAAAATGTCTATATCCCAAAGTTCCCGGTTCCTTTGGTTTAAACAATATTGTATTTCTTAGTGAATCACAGATATATTTAACATACAATGTATGGATACAATAACAAGCATTGCTGCTTATATAAAATCGCTTCCATAAACAAAGATCATTCAGAAGTGGACGACTTGATGTATTTGATTAACATATTTTACAGGGTGCCGAGGGTGAAGGTAAAGATCCCGTGGAAAGAACATATACAGTACACATACAAGTAGATTATAACGATAGATATTCCATAAGACGATGTCGATGCCAAGGCCCAAAATTAGTTCATCAAGTTTTATGAATTTTATGAGTTCCTTTCGATGTTCGAGCATACGAGACATTAACGTCTTGGATTATTGTCCCTGATGGTACGAAAAATCGCGTTTTTAACTTGAGGTTCTTCTCTCGAGGTCACATTAAACAAGATTGATTATGGTCTGGATAAGTTAACTAATGTCTAATTAATATTTTAGATAATATTTCAGGTATAAAGAAAGACCTGTAATAGTCAGATTAAGCTCTTGCATAATGTTTGTTTATATATATCAACGTTACACCATCATGATGTTTACGTTTGGATTCTTTGAAAATCGAAACGAAATTGTCCGACCTGACATGATGGTCGCTCCCACGCCGACATGTAAAATATGTAATACCAAGTTTGTGGACCTTTAAAGGTTTCATTTTTTGCCCGATTTAAAGACGTTTACATCCAAAATATATTGGTATCAACGGACGAAATAATAATAAAAATGGCCGACCAACAAAAATTATTTTGGGGGTGGGGGTATTTATTGGACTCAAAACAGTTCATTTAAACATACGCTCTCACAAAGTTACATGGCTTCAACAAATAGATTTTTATATCTTGGGATATTTCCTCGCGAATACAATGTTTTGGGAGGGATTTAAAGCACTTTGTTATACATTAGATTTTAGTTCAAAGATATCATCAATTCACACCTGGCAGATTTGAAAAAAATTATTTTTGACAGTAATATACAATACATAATCAAAATGATTTGGGTCTCAACTGAAACCGCCAAATTTATTTTGACAAGTATTATGCAAGCGCTAAATCCACTTATTGCAGGTCTTACTTTAGGTCTGAAAGGTTATAAATTAGACTTGAATTAACTTATCCAGACCATAGTAATTTCTTCTTACCAGCGATATTCGTTTATCATCGTAACAAAGGTTGTAATGACAATCGAGGTTATCCTATAATTATATCTCTGAAGCTGTCTTTAGAAATTATAACAAACTCCTGTTGAAGTTGCCCGATCATCAATTTCCAATAGCACACTAGACCAGCACAATCTAATACTTTGTTTTGTTTGCTCCACACTCCAAGCGACACTTCCCGCTATAACAGTCTTAAATATACTTTGAAGATTCCAGTCAAATTACTCCACTCTGAGCTAAGGTATCTGCGATATAATTATAGGCTAGCCTCGATCGTCATTAATGCCGTTTATCCATTGTTTTTTACGGCAACTATATATCGCAGGCAGGAGATGGCGCCGAGAGTTGATTATGGCCTTAGTATGTTAATTAATGTATAATTAATAATTTAGATAACATTTCAGGTCCAAAGAAAGATCTGCAATATGAATATTTAACACTTGCATAATTCATGTTTAATCCATTCAATATCTCGGTCATCCGACATTAGTGTAGAGAGTTGAGAATATAGCAAAAGTCTTGATTTAGGCAAAACAGACCAATCCCGATTTAAATAGAGTCTCGAAAATAAAAGTCAGAGTACGTATGAAATTTAAGCGCCACACGCAAATTTCAGTTAGTTGCTACGCCCAAAAGATTTTAAGCAGTTTTCGTCCCAAAAATTATCGGGATCAGCCCTGTAATTTAGAGATAAAATGTACGGGGTTAAACAGTGCGAATTTCAAGTACTAAGTCAACATGTCAGGAAGAGCAAGTCTGAACTACTTTTGTAAAATAATATAGTACAACGACAGGCTGAAATTGTTATTGTCAGAACTTTGACAAATGCTGTCTACTCATTCGGATGGTAATGAATTTTTGTACAAATTACTTAAATACCGCGTAGAAAAGGTACACGGTGTTAATAAGACGTTAACATCACTTAATTATCGAATTATTGCCTTTTACTTTAATTAATGGAAGCGGTCTCAATCGTCATTGTCACCATAGTGCTATACAGTACAAGTAAATGGAACTGGCCCCGTGCACTTAGTACTCTTCTTATTTAGAGTCATCAAATTCTAATACTATTTCGCATGCTGTTTATTGGTCAGTTGTGCATACATAGATTGGTTGTCTCTTTATCAGTGCGCTCTAGTCTCGGTCACGCAGAACCTACTGCCCCATGCGTAACTGGAGGTCATGTTTGCCATGTGGGTGATTATCCAGTAAATTTCGCCGTTAAGTTCGAGTTCCGCCTCTTGGAGGAATGTAATTCTATAATTATTGCAATTTATATTAAAAAAAAACCATGAGCCGTGATTATGATGCTTAACAAAACATAAATGTGGTCAATAAAAAAAAAATCAAAAGTGTAATTGATATGGAACTGGTAATGCAAATGAAATTTTTGAAATGGCAATTTCATGGGCTAGTTACCTCCCTTATATTTTGTTCATATTAATGTTAGAGAGAGAAATGGGGTTTAACATCCACTAGACACAAACTAGATCATTTTGGGACTAACATATGGTTTTCATTTTAGTTCAATAATTCACTTGCGCGTAGGGGTCTTTAGCAGTGGGAGGAAACCGGAGTGCCCGGAGGAAACCGACGAGGTTGAGAAGGCGCCTTTATCTCCATGTCACATACGCTCACACCAGGGCTCGAAACCACAGCCACAAGCCAGAGGTGACCGGCCAGCTAGAGGTCGAAGCGCGGCACTCTAGACCACTAGGCCATCCCAACCCCCCTTCATATTAATGTAAAAGACCGGATAAACTAGCCAATGGCCTGTTGACAACTCAACCAGGCTATTATCTGAATGAAAAGAGACTTGTTAATTCTCTCAGATCACTCCAGCTGAGGTAATCTGGCAATTTATTGTACCTTCTACACGACTAAGTTACTGGCGACGGATAGTTTCTATAGCCCAGCCACACGATATATCTCAACTAATTAATTAATGGTGTTCATTGACCAACCATTTACAAAATTGTGTTATAAATTTTGAATAACTATTATTGTTCAATAAATGCTTGAAAGATTCGCCCACTCATAGGCGTATGAGCCAGCGGGAGGGGGGAACTTTCGGGCAATTTGACTTTTTTTGGCAGACGGGTGAAGTGAATAAAAAAAAAAAATATTTCATCTACTTGGCAAAATAGAGTGGCCAGTATCTAATAAAACACCATTTTTACCGGGTGGATTAACAGGAAAACGGCCCCGCTGTCTGTAAACCCGAAATTCTTGCTTTGCTTCCCTAACTGTCATCGAGCCCTAATATAATACTTATTTTACTTTTCTTTTAAATTAATACGACGAATTTGTACTCCGTTGACTATGGATTAATACGTTTTGTCCCTGATGTGCCCTGCGAAAATCCCGAAGTAGAGGACACATTAATTAATTGCACGTTTATCTTTTTCAAAAGCATCGAGAAATCAAACTGATTATCAACTTTACATTAAGTTTCACCCTTCTCTAACAGATAGAATCAACCTAATGAACATTATGATCAACTTTAAACAGTCTACCTCAAATAAAAGTAGAGTTGTTATGTTCCAAAATTTTGACCAATCAAATTGCTTATCGCTCTGGCGATAATGTTCATTATTAGCTGATTCCATGGAATACAATTACTGCTTATTACTGAGCGATGTTTGGACTAGGCTATCAGGCAATGATAACATTTGAAAATATGACCGAGTCAATATACATGCACCACCAAATACTTAGTTAATGCTGACAAACCAACCAGAGATCTCCCTTAATTTACATGTACCTAAAAGAAATCTAATTTAATTGAGGTGATTTGGTAATTAGCAGAGGTGCATCTAGGAATTTTGAAAGGGGGGGGGCATATTTGGGTCTGAGAACAGGCACTTTAAGCAGTAAAAAAGGACATTGTCGCGAAAATTAAGGGGGGGGATGCGAGCCAAGAACGTTGATATATCAAGAATGACTCTTGCGAGATGCATAAACAAGCATGATGGTTAAAAGGAACAACACGATGGAAAAGATGATGCGTGTGGCTATAGCAACTGTCAACTGGAAAATGTGATTTTTAGGCAGCGCTTATTGAGCCGTTGGCTGACTAGAAACAAAGTGCCCGGATTGTAGAATATGCTTTAAAAAAGGACAGGGGGCGCATATTCGAGTTGATGGGTCAATAATAATAATAATAATAATAAGTCTCAATTTGTATAGCGCAAAAATACTTTATGGCAGTTTCTATTGCGCTTTTGTCAAGTTTGAACAAAGTCATTCACTACTGCGAAGAATAAGCTTGGTTGAAAAGATGAGTTTTAAGCTGAGATTTAAAGCTTTCTACAGATTTGGCCAGCCTAATTGATAAGGGTAGTGAATTCCATAGAAATGGGGCAGAGTATGCGAATGAACGGCGGCCTATCTCAAGATTGACAGCACGGACCGTCAATAGATTTTTATTCGTTGATCGTAAGTTTCTAGTAGGACCATGAGTAATGAGAAGTTCTTTTATGTATTCCGGAGCTTTGTCCTGTAAGGCTTTGTAGGTTATGAGAAGGAAGACTTGTTTCTGGACATCCTGACTAATTTCATTCTCCCAGCCAGGAAAAGGTTCTTATCCTTGTTAACAATCCCCACATTTCTAATTAACGAGAAGGTGGGTGAGTCTCAAGACACCACATATAGCTACGAGATCGAAATCTAAATTGATACTTTAAAACAAATATGGGAACGAATTATTGTAGTCCCGAACTAGCTAGGATGCGGGTGGCTCATTTTGAGACGAGTCAAAGTGAAACACAAGTAATCACCAGACCATTTACACTCATTGTTTTCCAAAAATATATGTCCACTTCATTTGCGAATCAGATCATATGGTAAATTCACGCGAAAATTCAAATAAATCTTTGACTGTTATGTTGAGAACAGTATGGCAAAACATGACATGCCCAATGACAATTGTTCAACCATTATGGATCTCCAGCGCCGGGACGGTGTACCCGAATAAGAACATTCACATAATCATCTCTACAAGCACCAGTCAACGTTACTAGGGTGGAGGTCATTGTGAAATAATCAAAGATCCCCCAAAAGACATGAACCAAGGTACAGGATCTTTACTTAATAGGTTTTATTGAAACAGTAAACATTACCGTTGACAAAATGTTGATAATAAACGGGGGGAGGGGGTTGGAGTGGTCTAGAGTGCCGCGCTTCGACCTCTAGCTAGCCGGTCACCTCTGGCTTGCGGCTGTGGTTTCGAGCCCTGGTGTGAGCGTATGTGGCATGGAGATAGAGGCGCCTTGTCAACCTCGTGGGTTTCCTCCGGGCACTCCTGTTTCCTCCCACTGCTAAAGACCCCTACGCGCAAGCGAATTATTGAAATAAAGGTAAACCATATGTTAGTCCCGAAATGACCTAATTTCTGTTGAGTGGACGTTAAACCCCATTTCTCTCTCTCTCTGATAATAAACGATTTGAAACCCATGACAAGCCGGTAAAATGGGGTGGGGTTGCAGTAGGATCCAAACTGGTGTGCACATAGTGGTGGCATTAGCTTCAAACGATGCAAGTAGGCAATGAACGTATATTCAATCTACAAATACTTTGAACAAATAGACATTGTTGATTGCAAACACTAAATCAATTACTTAAAGGGACAATAACACTCTTGGTGGCTTGGTAGCTCGAGAAAATAAATAATAGCCTTATTCTAAGTACTAGATGTTTAAGCGTCCTACCTGTTGAGTAAATTATCTATTACAACCTAATTTACTTGTCCAGAAGGTTCGAAAATATTTCAAAATCCAAGTCACATTAGTTGAATATTTCCAATTTTTTAAATTAGGTGTGCCAAGATGCAATTTATATCATCAATTAATTGGAATATTGTAAAATAATACAATTTGTTGACCAGAATGAAGATTGGGACATATTATTCAGTTTCAACAAGAGTGGTATTGGGGCTTTAATAAGATTGATGTTTTGAGCTTTAAGCTACCATGTACGACAAAGTGGCCCAAAATGTACAAGACATTTTTACGAATTAGCCAGCTATTTGCATAGTAATTACTAATGCTACCGCAGATGTACAATCTTGGTTGGTGAAATCGTATTACTGTATAGTCATAACTCGTCTTGATGAATATCCAACCAATATTAGACGCAATGTCACTTATTGTCCAATAGGAAAATGTTAATATTTCTACAACAAATCCCGTGGTGACTTCATCAATCGTGGAGTTCGAATATTATAGTAAGTGTCGTTTATAGCAGTATATGGTAGTAGTAAGCGTTGTTTATAGCAGTATAATAGAAGTAAGTGTTGTTTATAGCAGTATATGGTAGTAGTAAGTGTTGTTTATAGCAGTATATAAGTGTTGTTTATAGCAGTATATGGTAGTAGTAAGTGTTGTTTATAGCAGTATATGATAGTAGCAAGTGCTGTTTATAGCAGTATATGGTAGTAGTAAGTGCTTTTTATAGCAGTATATGATATTAGTAAGTATTGTTTATAGCAGTATATGATAGTAGTAAGTGTTGTTTATAGCAGTATATGATAGTAGTAAGTGTTATATATAGCAGTATATGGTAGTAGTAAGTGTTGTTTATAGCAGTATATGGTAGTAGTAAGTGCTTTTTATAGCAGTATATGATAGTAGTAAGTGTTGTTTATAGCAGTATATGGTAGTAGTAAGTGCTTTTTATAGCAGTATATGATAGTAGTAAGTATTGTTTATAGTAGTATATAGTAGTAGTAAGTGTTTATAGAGATTCACTTAAATACTACCGTTTTACTTAATTAGGAGAAAAAGGGTCATAATTGGGAGATTAAAAGTCCTAATTAGGAGATAAAAAAAAAGTTTAAATTTGGAGATAAAAAATCCTAATTAGGAGATAGAAAGTCCTAATAAGGAGATAAAAAGTCCTAATTAGGAGATAGAAAGTCCTAATTAGGATATAAAAAGTCCTAATTAGGAGATAAAAAATCCTAATTAGGATACAAAAAGTCACAATTACGCTAAAAAAAAATTAGGAGATAAAAAGTCCTAATTAGGAGATGAAAAGTCCTAATTAGGAGAAAAAAAAGTCACAATTACGATAAAAAAAAGTCGTGGCACCAGGAGGCTTCCGTAAATTCTTTTTCTTCTCTCACTGCAGTTTAATTTTTTTTTTTTTTTTTTTTTGGGGGGGGGGGGTCATCAGTGGAATTATTAGTGCCTCTAGACTAGAGGATCCATAACCATTGAATTGCAAATTTGCACATCAACAGCGACCATTCCGTCAGGCCGATTCATTTCGAATTTCCAAAAATTCCAATTCCACCTTCATCATGGTGGAATGGTGATATATCTAAACGGTTTTTAAAATCGGAAAAAAATAGATTGTGACCTCTAGGGATTACACAAGCTACAAATACTATTTTCCGACTAATCCGGGGCCATAATACAGGAAGTTACAATCGAATATGAGCGAATATCGACAGGAAATAAGATCTTTGGGTTATAAAAATTCATTTCAAGTTTGATCAATATTGTGACCTCTAGTCTGTACACAAGCTAGAAACGCCATTTCTCGCACAATCAAGGGCCATAATCCATGAAGTTACGGTCCGATACATCCCAATATCGAAAGCAACCGATATCTTAGGGAGTTAAACCTATGTCAAGTGACGTTGAAATCGGATCAAAAGTGTGACCTGTAGGGTACATTGTGGACGTACAAACATGGACGATGGCATAATACGCCCACATGAAAATGTGGGCGTATGAAAAGATAACTCGTGTTTGACATTGGTTGCGTCACCTCCGTTTCTTCAAATGTTCATTACATATCTACCGTAGCAAAGATCTGTGTGTTACAATTATATTTGGAATATATTTAACCAGTTCTATCATATAAATCTTTTGTTCCCTTTTCACCCAACTCGTACTCCAGAAAAACGTCCTTTATACCTAAATGCATGCTGTTACTAATTTTCTATATCCTTTGTTGCTCTAGTTCTTTGAAATTAATCCCACCTCTTTGTTGCGCTATCAGAATCAATAACGGCAAATTGATGTATATGTGTAATTTTTACAATCTCGTTCCTAGAGCCAGCCGCGGAGCCGAAGGCCTCTGGCATATTAGACCGTCCATTTTTTCCAAACCTAAGCCCCGCCCATTCTGACCTCTGATTGGTCAATCTTTTAGGGTCGATTTCTCGAAAACTAGAGGTCGGATCGTCGTTTCGTTTGTTGTAAAATGATCCTTGAGTCAAAGTCAACTCGCTGACATAAAAAATTGGATCCTAAACGAACAAATTCAAGTTTTTGTAAAGATCTATTTTTCTACGCGTGGGTATATTTTTAAGTGATTCGGTCATCCATGCACGTAAAATCAGGGGAGTACGACGCAAATAAACGAGAAATTTCGCGCGTAGGAATTACATGTTAACTTCCGGGAAAATGGCTACTCAGATTCACCAGAGAAATTTCTTCAAAAATTTTTCTGGTTTCGAGATTGTAATTTTTAATATCAAAACGTAACCAGTGCTACAAGGCAGTAAAGTATTAAATCCACATAAACATACATCTTTTGCGTACAAGGAAAGATACCAAGAATTGGTAAATAGATCTGAAAGTGTAAAAGAGCATAAAGTTTATACCCGTGTTAATAGGAATACATGTACATTATGTCCTTTCAAAAAAGTAATTGGTTTAATATGGACAACAATAAGCTATGTCACGTGGGTGTCGAATTCGGTTATATCATATAACGGAACAGTCTATAAATAACATTCTGTCTAATGGTTTAGATTGTTCGGACTTGGTTTTATTTTATTTTTAGATATCCTATTCTTATTTTAAGAACTAAAGCTATGTCTCCTGAAACAACCACATGGGATATCATTTATAACCTGAATAGTTCGTATCAGCACCGGTTCTGTAATAAATTCCACATATAAATTGTCTTTAAGTAATTCTAACATCTTCAACTCCCCTCATCTAAAGTAGACACATGATTATATTGCAGCGTAACAATTTTCCACCAGACGTTCAAAAAAATAAATCTGGAAATTACAGCTTGTTTATAAACGGATATCCTATGAACATGTGCGTCTGGGATTTTCAATTACCATTTTTTTTTTTTTTTTCTTGTAAAAAATGGAATTTTGTAAAATAGACAATTGCTGTTCTTGTCAAACTCTCCAATTTTCTTGTCCAAACCGATACTAGACTGTGTTATCCGCCCCTCTGTCACATATTGGAGACGTATTTCTACTGATAATGAGGTATGTACCGACAGATACGATTGCCCTAATAATCGTAGTTGGCAGACAACAACACAAACACGCAACTTATATCTATATATATCATTTTTGTTTTTTTCGAGACATGCTCCCCGGAGCATTGCCGACTAGAAAATTTGTTCCAACCTCTAACTGTTTGAAAAAAATGCTAGTTGTAATTACGGAAGACGCAAAATACATTATAGATCTCAAAACGGTCCATATTAGTGTACATCCCAAAATGGGACATGTTTAGTTTTATTTAATAGATTTTATAATGGATATTCATACCATGGCATCGTCCAATAATTTGAATTTCATCTCCCTTCAGATATAAAAAGTCCCCGGGTTGAAAAGTCTGAGCAGCATTATAAAGGATGATTTGTCGGAGATGGATCATTGTTCGCCCAACAACGATTATCCATATAACCAAATAAAGCAAAAATCATTGCTTTGTGCATGCCTTTAATCCGGATTTTTTTGGTCTTTGTGGATATCGTGCGCATGCTCAATTAAATTGTGGGTTATCGACACCCATTCTAATCAAAATACAGATCATATTTCGTTTCGTTTTTAAAGTTCAACGTTTCGTTTGTACTTGTCTTTACTATACTAATATCTGGAAGAGTTGTTATCATTGACGTATTCTGGATTATGTGAGCGATTAGCCAATACAACGGTATGTTACGGCAACTTCTTCGCCTTTTGTAGCAGGGAATTGTGGGTAAACCACTAGAAACGTCAACGCTGATTGATTAAGCAATTTCTGACGTCATATGTCAAAAGTCGAAATTGATTGAATTATAACTGGATGTTGACGTGTGCTTTAAAATAGCATTATGCAAGAGCAAACTCTGCTTATTACAGGTCTTTCTTTAGGCCTGAAATGTTATCTAAATGATCAATTAGACATTAATTAACATCCAGACCATAATAAACTCTTGATGTCAAGGCTAGCCTTAGATGTTGGCGGATAAAAATCCTACATGCCGCTTAATGGCCGTTGATAATTAAATCAATCAAGTGGATAATCGAGACTATGCTGTTTATATTAATAATTTGAGTAATGATGACCGAGGCTGTGTGAATATTTCAAACGCTTTTTTCTCGGCTAATAGTATCAATTTTCAGCAAATTACCTTTACACTATCTAATTTTTAACTATTATAGCGAGAACTGCCATCTCTTTATCTTATCTCCCATAATGTAACTTTAAGTTAAAAGTATTATAATGTCGTTGAGACAAGTGAAGTAGTGTCGATCGACCGAGGCTGTGTGAATATTTCAAACGCTTTTTTCTCGGCTAATAGTATCAATTTTCAGCAAATTACCTTTACACTATCTAATTTTTAACTATTATAGCGAGAACTGCCATCTCTTTATCTTATCTCCCATAATGTAACTTTAAGTTAAAAGTATTATAATGTCGTTGAGACAAGTGAAGTAGTGTCGATCCCGAGCGTCCAATTTATCCTCACATCCAAAGGTCCATACACCAGAGTTTATGACAATATTATTCAGGTACATCTATAGACGAAATTTTAAGTGCTACAAAGTTGAATCAATGTAGTGTAGGTAGGTCATGGAAAGTCATGGAATGTATTAAAAGAACGAAACGAAATAAAGATTGTATTTTAATCAGAATGCACGTCGCTGTCACAGTATCAGCATTCATAGGAAATAGCCATAGCTGCTACAGTTTTAACACAATAGGGACTAGCCAGATCTGCTACAGTATTAACACAATAGGGACTAGCCAGATCTGAGTGCCTCGATAATCTATTAGATGAACTGTAATATAAGAAAGATAAAGCAAGGAATGGAACCCAATACAATTCGTTCTGATTACCCGTTGTATAATTATAATGTAATATGGTAATAATTATTAACAATAACACAATACTTTTCTATACATCACCCATTAATGCTGACACAGTAATTTGACATCGCAGTTTGGTCGATAAATTTGGGATTAATCTAGCAACAGGAAATGAATATCTTGTTAGAATTCAGCACTGCTCTATTGCACGGACATTGAAATATTTTATGGGATTTTCAGCCCGTTTTGAAAAAGTACAAGCAAGCATGACGCCACGAGGATTTAATTAATCGTCCATAGGGTTTGGTGAGGATGCCAATATATTATCTGATCTGCATAAATGCAAACTTTCTTATTGTGTAATTTTAAAAGGGCTGCCAAAACGCGGAGGCTGGATGTTCAAATGGTTGTATATTACAAGAAGAGTGGATTGTCCAACCTCGTGGGTTTTCTCCGGGTCCTGTGGCAAGCGAATTATCCATTCTCTGTCCCTAGTTTAATCCCGATCATGTGTCAAAAAAAAAACATACTAAACGCCCAAGACGGATTTCAATCCACAACAAGCTGATTAAATTATAAATAGAAATATAGAGTAATGATTGCTTTGGTGAGAAACTGCTGTCGTTTATTTGTCATTTAATATGACTTGGATCATGGTCGGAAACGATTCATTAACTTTTATATCCTGTCGATGACAACGCGAACAAAAAGACAGGCGTTTAACTTTCAATTATGTTTGTTCTAATTCTAGGACACCGAACAAGCTGAGCAGCTTCAATGCAAAACAGCAATCATTATATTCCTCTTTAAATGAGATAAAAAAAAACTAATTCTATCGTTTACGAAGTCAATCAATTTTTAAAACTCGTTTCTTGTTGGCAGTAAAACTATCGAAAGTTCGAAACAGATTGCCTTTGTAAAAGTCAATGATTTAATGGAGCTAACTCGTTAATAATTGGTTCCTGGAAATTGACACAAACTCTATCGTCTGGTTATTTCAGTCTACACCGATACTGCACATGCTCTCCAGATAAGAATATGATGTCACCGTTTGACATAACTTGTGGAATATGTCTTGTCTCGTTCTACGAGTCCCTTGAAACAAATCGCACTGAAACGCATTATGGTACACGATTAACGAGTGGCAAAATGATTATTTTGTCTTAAATATTGGATGCCAGACGCCCATCTGTTTCCTGTGAGATCACAACAAATATCAATGGTGATTTACAATGAAAAAAATGTGTTTTCAATTTCGAAGGCTCTGGGTGATACTGAGTTAAAGACGTGGCTACCTTAAATACTAGGAAATAGGCAACCACATGAACAGTACTGATATAATACACCAACGTAAACTCATACTTCTTAAAGATGTGAATTTGTGAAGGTACGTGTTGGTGCCTAAAGCATTCCCTGGTGGATTGAATAGTTGCACGATACAAATATTATTATTATTAAATGTTAACAAGGCATTGAACGTGTGGAAACGGGTGACCGGAAAATATTCATGTATTGTTCGTGGTTGTTGTGGAACATTGACTAGCTAGTATTACCACTATTGTCTGAGTCGTAGTAAATAATAAACGGATTTCAACGATTATGAACAAACTACTCTACTTTGGTTATTATAAACTTACCTGTGTGTTTGAAACGAGCTCCCGTTAAATAAAATCCATTATACAACTAAATATACCAACGGAAAAAAGGGGTTCTCTCTTGTAAAATTGAACTTCTCACAAACTGACATCGAGAAATAAAAAATGGAAGCTTATTACGTCACTTTTCGAAATAGATCATTTCGTATTTAAGGGGGTCAAAGCTATTTTACGACAATCCAAATTTTGTGTTGGTGCGTTCGATTACTGACTGGCGCCGCGCTTACTCTAGCCATCACGGACGCGTTCGGATTACCGATGATGTCATTCGAACGGCTTACTCGCAACAGGCCGAAGTAACCTTCCCAAGGAGATGGTTACTTGTGGAAGTATCCATTTATTCAATATGGATGCAATTATTTGATCGAAGTTATATTTGCAGATTAAGTTTAGGCGACGGAAGAATTATTGTTGACATTTTTCTCGGATTTAAAATAACATATTTACGTTCCACAGTAGTGTTTTATTGATTTTACATCTTGGTGTAACGATTCCAAGAATTAAAAAAGGCCACCCAGTGTCCTTTCAATTGCCCAATTCGTCCACTAAGCAGATTGTTTTACCTCTACTAAACTCACTGGGACGTAACTGTGAATCCATAGTGTGCGATCATAACCTTGCCCTCCTAACTGCAATTCAAAGTTAACAAACGTTACATTGGTTGAACGAAAATGTGATTTAAAGTATGTTCTGCATAATATGGGCTTTATTTCGCTTCTCTGGATTTAATAGTTCCAATGAGATACCAATGAAAAGGTCTAAAGTTTGTTGACGGATTATTGTCTGTGCGTTATTTATTAGAACATCGAGCATAATTAATTGTTTGGTGGCGTTTATCTTCCATTTTGATACCCGAAGAAAGCGCCGCGCCATTCCATTACCCATTTCCACTGCGCCTGTCGAAACGTACTCGAGGATCCTGACCGACTAAGCACGGGGCAAGTAATCGAACGCGACATTTATGAATAAGCTATTTCTCTGAGACCCAGTAATGAGTTTGGGCGTTTACAGACATAAATACGCCCATAGTCCAATATTTTGTTTCCGGCTTGTATTAATGTTTTGGTTAGGTAGTTCGATGGGATTTTTTCTTTTGAATTACATTTGATTCACTGGCCTTGAATCTCATCCTTGAACATTTATTCCTGAAGAAGAACTTAAGCAGTCCTGTCAATTAACCTCGGCAATCTGCTGTAGCCGAGGTAGGCCTAAATTCCGATGTACTTTACATTTGCCTCGGCAAATTAAAAGCCGGGGCCATTGAATCATTGAATAGGTATATAACGTTTTTATATATATATATAAATACCAATAATTATTATCAACAAATCCTACCGCGCATCGGTTTAATTATCGGTAGATAGTTCCATGTCTTTCTATTTCTCTTTGAATATTATTTCTGGTGTGTTCAGAATTTTATAATCGTGAAATTCATAAGGCAGTTTATCCATATGATTGTACTCTCAGTTGTTACTTATTTTGAAATCCACGGAGAATGGAATTTTCCGATGGCATTTCGTACATCGCGATCATACCCCAGCTAATCAACGCTTTGAGTTCTATTGCCTTAAAAGGTACCATGTCATATGAGTTATTGTATGCTGCACAGATGGTTAAATTTAGTGCCGCGAAACTTGCACGAATTTCCCCCACGGTCTGCATAATTAACACACAAAACCCAATAATACACGCAATCTGCGATGCCCTTCTGACGTGTGATTTTTTTGTTTTAAATACATTTTTATGAAGACGATAAACGATGTTTAGACACCCCGAACTGTTCTTATCAAGAATGTTTCGATTTCGATGAACAAAAAATTAATTTAATCAGGAACATTAATGGTATGAACAGTCGGAACGTGAATAAAATATGGAAATAATTAAGAAGCGGTGGTCATTTTTCATACGAAATATGATCAATTAAAATTATGAAATAAGTGTGTTTATTTATATATGTTAGCCACAAAGTTGACTATTATTGACTGGCCTGTAATGTGTTTTATAAAAATATATATAATATACACGGGTGAAATTATGAGATGAAAAGCAATATTATACATGTATTCGTATAATCGGTAAATAAAATTTAGTAGACTGACCATCAATTGGTTCAAAATTAATGTCATTGTCTCCAGTTGTTATTTTCTTGCCCAAACTCAAACGCTCGAAAAGGCCGTGTGCTGTTTTGATTAGCCTGCAACACACGTGGTTATCAATAATTACCCCCTTTAACATAATTACGATGGTTTAGCCCATAACGTCACATGTATAATGTTGTGATGGACACAGGCGAAAATACAAGCAAAACATTGACTTTTCAAGAGAGAACCCCTTTTTTCCGTTGGTATATTTAGTTGTATAATGGATTTTATTTAACGGGAGCTCGTTTCAAACACACAGGTAAGTTTATAATAACCAAAGTAGAGTAGTTTGTTCATAATCGTAGAAATCCGTTTATTATTTACTACGACTCAGACAATAATCAATCTCACATCAATATATAAAAATACCCCCAAAAAACCTTGCTGTATGACAGCTGTACCTAGTGCATCATCGGTATCCCCAGCGGTTCATTCCGCGCTACTCCACTAAACCTTGGTTAATCTATGGGGGAAAGATACGTTTTCAATTTATCCGCCCTTGGTGATTGTGTTATTTTTATCGACCAATCCCGTACACTGTTAATTGCCAAGGAAGGTGACGAAGGGAAATAACTCTCATCGGACAGTGTTGTTGGGTAGCCTAAAATAAATGGGGAAAAGTCCAAATTATTAACTAGAAATTATTTTTATGTAGATCGGACGTTTATATCTATGTAGAGTTATGTCTTTAACTGAGAATCGTTCTTTCGTTCGTTCCCGGAGTTTTATGTCCACGTGAATCGTAGACAAGTTACAGTGAATCAAATTGCCGAGTATAAATTCAATAAAATAAACATAACAGAATGAAACATTTCAGAAAAAGAACGAATAGTAATAAAAATAGCAAATGTCAAA
This sequence comes from Patella caerulea, assembly GCA_036850965.1. Taxonomy (NCBI): domain Eukaryota; kingdom Metazoa; phylum Mollusca; class Gastropoda; family Patellidae; genus Patella; species Patella caerulea. The sequence continues at coordinate 28,457,552 of JAZGQO010000015.1, read as the reverse complement.
CAAATAGATGTTACACATATTTAAAATCAGTGAAACATACCACAGATTTTGATAATACAATTAGGTATTAATAAATTAGAAATGTATACACGATTTACATAAATCATTCAGTAAATGGACATGAATATGGTTATCTACCCTTTTACAAACGAAGGCGAAAGGATTGGTTTGTAAACTGTTTTTTGGTTGGTTCGAAGACTGTAGCTACATTTAGGTCAGGGCAGATAATTTGAAATCGTGGAAACCCTATGGATTAACCCATGGTATTGTGGAGTAGAACGGAATGAGCCCTCTAGGGAAACCGAAGATGTACCTAGTGTTACCCCGTATCAATCTCACATCAATTAAATTAACCCTGACAAAAACCTGTATGACAGCCGCCTTCGTTGATCACATTATGAGGTCGTTAACTATCGAATCTTGTCAACGTGGTACATGTGGCAAGCAGAATGAAAAGACCACATTTGTTTTTTTTTGTTTTTTTTAAATTGGTATTAAAAGTTTTCAGAAAGATAGACAAAGATTATAAGCTCATTAACAAGAGAAGTAGGAGGGAAATCGACTTGTCACGGTACAAGTTTAAACTCTGTAGCACTGGACACAAAGTCTTTTAAAGATACATTATGGGAGATAAGATAAAGAGTTGGCAGTTCTCACTATAATAGTTAAAAAGAAATATAGTGTAAAAGACAATTGCTGAAAATTTCAGTCAAATTGATCCACTATGAGCCGCGAATGAAGCGTAGCCTAGGTCGTCATTACTAAAATCATTAATACAAACAACATAGTCTCCATTATCCACTTTATAAAATTAATTATCAATGGCCGTTAAGCGGCAGATAAGAATCTAATCCAGCCAACATCGGAGAGTAGCCTTAACATCGAGTTAAGTTAACATCGAGAGTTTATTATGGTCTGGATAAGTTGATAATGTGTAATTGATAATTTAGATAACATCTCAGGCCTAAAGAAAGCCTTTTATTTTATGATCAGTAGTGGAATACCGCGTTTTATCAGTGAAATAAAAGTGTTATTCCAGTGGCTAGCAAAGTAGTCCATGTTGTTTTACCTAAAATGATTGTAAAATCATAAATCATAAAATAAATAGAACATTTGTCGTGAATAACATATTTTATTTCATCTCTAAGCAAGAAAACTTTTATATTTTCACTCATGATACGCATTCGTGAAAATATAAGTTTTCTTGCTCCTCGATGAAATAAAATATAATATTCACTCTAAAACTACAAATATCCTCTATGTAATGAGCAGATTTTGACCTTGTATAATGCATGCTTAAATGTTTATAGAGACGTTCAATAAAAAAACAAAGACCTGGTCAGACCCACTGTTATCTATTTATCGTATAATACAATGACCAAGGAACCATTTTTGAATTAGGTGGATTAAGATTCCAGAAATGAAACACTGTATCAATTACTATATATCGAACAACAGTTGTTCGTGATACACTACCGGTAATACCCTACTTGTAAAAAATACAATATATAGATTCATTAATTATCATTGTCATATTCTGACAAGTGTATGTAATACCTTGATCCCATTTCTGTTTGCCCCGGGGTAGGCATGGGGTGGATAGGCTGGATCTCCGACTTGTTAGCATGATCGCGCTGTACCATCAGGTCTCGTTTACCCGCGACAAAAAGTAGAGTCGCGTAGATAACCACATGGGTTCTTTTCCCGCTGCCCACCGACTGCTACAGCCCCCTACGGCATTCACTAATAATTTTGAGAATATAATTTTGAGATTTGCCATACCAATTGGTATACCTTCAATATCTACATAATGTCGCTATAACCGTTTTAATGGAATTCTGTTAGAAACTTAGATTAAAGTTACATTATGGGAGATAAGATAAAGAGATGGCAATTCTCACTACAATAGTTAAAAACTAGATAGTTTAAAGGTAATTTGCAGAACATTTCAGTCAAATTGATCCATTATTAGCCGAGAAAAAAGCGTTTGAAATATTCACATAGCCTCGGTCATCATTACTCAAATCATTAATATAAACAGCATAGTCTCGATTATCCACTTGATTGATTTAATTATCAGCGGCCATTAAGCGGCATATAGGAATTTAATCCGCCAACAGCGATGGCTAGCATTGACATCAAGAGTTTATTATGGTCTGGATATGTTAATGTCTAATTGATTATTTAGAGAAAATTTCAGGCCTAAAGAAAGGCCTGTAATAAGCCGATTTTGCTCTTGCATAATGCTATTTTAATATACATCACCAGAACATATAGTACGTGGGTGTCGACGTCACTTATATGTTCATAACGGAAGTCACCGAATAAAGGAAATTCCGGTTCAATTTTAAAATACCTTATTATGATGACTCGTATATATCTACATAGACTAAAGTTATCTCTCTTGAAACAACCACATGGAGTATCGTCTTTAATCTGAATAGTTCTTATCAGCACCTAGATTATATTACCCCCCCCCCCACGTACCACCACCTGAGTTGAGTACACTACATTAACAAGCGTGTAAAATAAAATGGGCTATCGAAGACAGACATAAGCCATGCAGTGTGCCACGAAGAGTTTTGGCTCCGGCAGCGCACTATGGTCTACTTTTATGTCAAATTCCAACTGCCAAGGGGTCTTATACGTGCACGCCAATATATTTACACAGGAACTCAGAACGATTACATAGCTGACCTTGTTAGACCGTCTACCCTGTACCACTGACAAGGGGAAACCATACGGGAAATCCCGATGAACTGACTCGACCAATGTAGGGATCGAACATGCGATCTTCAAACCAGTAGGACGTTAAATCTTATATAACAAATTGGTTTATTATTTCACAACAGGCCATTTCTGATTAATATCGGTAATTACACCTCTTTGAAGTATTTTTAAATGGCGTGACGTAATGACTTATCCATTGAAAAGGTAGATAGGTGTATTAGCTGGCAATTACGGTGAGCGATTTCCACATGTGACGATAAACGATCCAATTGTTATAAAACCAGTTAGACAGAATAGATTGGCGTGCATATTGAAAAGTTTTTATTTCATATTGATGTATTTTCCAATTACTAAAGCATGTTGATCGATACGACATACTCGAGACCATTGTAATTGTAGAAGATCTGACATTTTACTAAGTGGACTATTTTTAATATCCTGGTATTACATTCAATAACATTGCAAATATCAGGTTATATATCACATTAAACTATTAACGACGGGGCGAACATGTTAAAATGTTGTATCTGATGTGTATACACTGGTTTGTTAAAAGCCTCGCATGTTTTATTGCTAAGTAAGCAATAATGTGTTTTTTATTTGTAGTAATAAGCAATAACCTTTACAGCGAAATAAGCTATCAATCTCATCTCTGTGTATTATTTATTCTACAATACATGGTATTTATCTCTAGAATTACTTAACCAATTAAATCTGTGTTTCGGGCCATTTGGGAAATCATCAAACTCTCTCGTAGTCGTAGGCAGTAGCCACAATCAACACAAAACACAGTAAAATATTGTTCGACTCGGAATACGGTGATTTTATTTACACGTTATTCGCCCGCTTCATTCAGGGATATTTTTGCACTAGCTAACTGCACGATCCCCTCAGGACTATTTTTGCACTAGCTAACTCAGCACGATCCCCTGAGCTCGATCTCAGTGTTGGCTTAGAATATTCCTCATTTTTGCAACCCTGTAAAAACGTCTAGCCGTTCGTAATACCCTTGCCGTACTATTATAAACCTATAACGGTAAATCTCTTTGGCCTTTGGAGTATATTCTATGCCCGGAATAACTCGTCTAAAAGTGCATTTGGGGTTATTTATCTGCAAGTTTTTCTTTAACATGTAACGGGTTATTCTTCCAGGGTAGGATTTTATTTTTGCGCGTACATGTAAACATAGACCGTATTTTAATCAATATATAGTCCTGAAATTCGATTATGCTGGGGAAGAATGACATCAGAAAAAATCATCGAATGAACAATCTCGAATTACCGTTCTCGGGTTTATTTTTCTCGTGTTATTGTCTTCAGTCTTTCTTTTCCCCAGAATAAACCCAGTCTCAGTTATGTTCGGAGAAAAACGCCAGAAGTCTCAATCGAATGGCAATCTCTAGCGTCTGGTTATTCTAGTGTACACCGACAGTATGTATTGCGCATGTTCTCCAGATAAGTCACCGTTTGACATGACTTGTGAAATGTGTCTACCCTCGTTTTTGTGAATCCCTTGTTACAAATGGCGCATTAAGGTACACGAATCGTGTACCTATGGTAAAATGATTATTCTTCAATAATGGATATCGGAAGCTCACCTTTCCCAGCAAGACCACAACATCAGTGGTTATATAATTTGACAAATAATTCGTGTTTTCAATGTCGAAGATTTTGGATGATATTAAGTTAGAGACTCAGTTACTCTAACTGGTTTATACTATATCCAATATAACATTTTTACTAATGAAATGAGAGTTAACACATTTACCTTGTACTTTTATACCAGTTTATGATTACCATATAATACAATGTACCTTATTATATTCCTCGGGGGATAGATGTATATAAGCTCTGGCTTGTTTTCCGATCCAACAATTATAATATAGTGTATTTGTATAATATGTAAATATTTATTCAATCAATACTGTCAGAAAACAAAAGATAAAGCGTTGGAAATCCGAGGTGCCGTGTCTTTTGTTTCATTGTATTAAAAAATTAATAATAACCTATCCCTGCATTATGTCTGTTTACAATAATCTTCAGAAAATCATCTTTATGGAAGCTTGATCGTTATCTTAAGCACTTCAGATAACCACGGCCAGTGAACTTTTATCACGGCCCCGCTAGCCTAGGGTCGATCCCGATTTTCCGGCGTGGCGCCCCCTATGCAGCGATGCAGGACGGGAGGGGCCGACGAGGACAGTTGTCTAGTCGTTCGGATGAGGCGAAATACCGAGGTCCCGTGTACACATTAGCGTGCACGTAAAAGATCCCTTGAAAGTTGGAATTTGAGTTAAGTGTAGTCAGTAGTGCCGCTGCCCAGGCTAAATTTCTCTCATAGCACACTGTATGGCGTATATCCATATCCATCTGCCTAGTCAGGGCAGAACAGTAGGAAATTAAACTCATTTCAAATGCGATCTGTTTGAACAGGGCGGATGGGGATCTGAAAGCGGTGTGTGAGTGTGTGTGTGGTGCGGGTGGGTTGGCATTTAAAGAAGTCTACAGTGCATTCGCTGAAGAAGCGATCGTGTATTACTCACATAGAAACTACTTTTGTATCATGGAGCACCATGTTACTTCTATGGACTGGTATACATTTTTCTCAGAGCCGTCCATCTATAATTAACCCTTATTAGTCACTTTAATTAACATCACGGGGCGTACTACATGTAATGGAGCCATTTGTAATGGACCGAGAATCTAAGAGCTTTTCAAATATAATTATTCACCCTTTTCAATATTATTACCGCCTAGATGGAAGTCACCAATATACCCATCTATTTCGTTATTTATAATAGTATCCCTTCCACGCAGTAATACTTTTTGATCGTGTGGATAATATTGTTGTTCTTGGTGTTTTAACGTCCGCTTCCACCGAAGGTGATATCGCAGACAAGTCCTATTTTTCATTTTCATTATCTTAGCGCACGCGCAGGGGTCTTTGCTGTGGGAGGAAACCGGAGTGCCCGGAGGAAACCCACGAGGTTGAGAAGGAGCCCTTATCTCCATGGCACATACGCTCACACCAGGGCTCGAAACCACAACCGCAAGCCAGAGGTGACCGGCCAGCTAGAGGTCGAAGCGCGGCACTCTAGACCACTAGGCCATCCCAACCCCCCTGGATAATATTCCCGAATAACGAGTTAAATACAGGTTGCCTAATAATATTGAATCGGGTGAATTACCTAGTTTTTACATCTTACACCCGTCAAACATCATAGCAGCCATAACAATTTTGATAAAACAGAGGACGGGTCAAACATCGCAGCAATCATAACAATTAAGAGAGAACGAGTCAAACATCGCGGCAGTCATAACAATTTATTTTGGAATGAGTCAAACATAACAGCAGTCATAACAATTAATAGAGGACGAGTCAAACATCACAGCAGTCATAACAATTAATAACGAGCGTGTTAAACATCACAGCAGCCATAACGATTAACAGAGAAGGAGACACACATCACAGGAACTACAACAATTGATAGAGGACTAGTAGTTAAACATCACAGCAGTCATAACAGTAAATAGATAAAACAGAGGACGAGTCAAACATCGCAGCAATCATAGCAATTAAGAGAGAACGAGTCAAACATCACGGCAGTCGTAACAATTTCTTTTGGAATGAGTCAAACATCACAGCAGTCATAACAATTAATAGAGGACGAGTCAAACATCACAGCAGTCATAACAATTAATAAAGAGCGTGTTAAACATCACAGCAGCCATAACGATTAACAGAGAAGGAGACACACATCACAGGAACTACAACAATTGGTAGAGGACTAGTAGTTAAACATCACAGCAGTCATAACAGTAAATAGATAAAACAGATGACGAGTCAAACATCGCAACAATCATAACAATTAAGATAGAACGAGTCAAACATCACGGCAGTCATAACAATTTATTTTGGAATGAGTCAAACATCACAGCAGTCATAACAATTAATAGAGGACGAGTCAAACATCACAGCAGTCATAACAATTAATAAAGAGCGTGTTAAACATCACAGCAGCCATAACGATTAACAGAGAAGGAGACACACATCACAGGAACTACAACAATTGATAGAGGACTAGTAGTTAAACATCACAGTAGTCATAACAGTAAATAGATAAAACAGAGGACGAGTCAAACATCGCAGCAGTCATAACAATAAACGAGGACGAGTCAAACATCACAGCAGTCATAACAATTAATAACGAGCGTGTTAAACATCACAGCAGCCATAACGATTAACAGAGAAGGAGACAAACATCACAGGAACTACAATAATTGATAGAGGACTAGTAGTTAAACATCACAGTAGTCATAACAGTAAATAGATAAAACAGAGGACCGGTCAAACATCGCAGCAGTCATAACAATAAACGAGGACGAGTCAAACATCACAGCAGTCATAACAATTAATAAAGAGCGTGTTAAACATCACAGCAGCCATAACGATAAAACAGAGAAGGAGACAAACATCACAGGAACTACAACAATTGATAGAGGACTAGTAGTTAAACATCACAGTAGTCATAACAGTAAATAGAGAACGAGTAAAACATTTCCTGTTTAAAGATGAGTATGTAATTCTAGGAACATGCAGGAGACAATTCGTCTGATCACTCTCATTTAGATGTCTACATTTTGACGTTAATATTTAAAACTAATATGCTTTCCCACATTCGATCTTCTTAATATTACACATTTAATCAATCAACAGACAATGGCATCGCATAGATTTTAAATTAAATATACCCAAACACACTAGATGAAGATTTGACAGGAGTTGATGTTAAAATAGAATGAAATATGCCAGAGTGGATTTAAGAGAAATGAGATTTGTTTGCGTGACTTGAGATCTACATTTCAGTATAGACTTTCAATGTATACATATTTGATGGGTGTCGGGTGCTGGGTCTCAACACGAAATGACATGAAATGAGGTTGGACGTCATACAGTTCCGCTCCGACGAACTGGGCTAAGACGGGCATAAGCCATACAGTGTGCTTTGATGGAAATTGTGCCCGGAGAGCGGTACTACGGTCTACTTTTATATACAATTCCAACAGTCAAAGGATCTTTTACGTGCACGCTAATGTGTATACGGGACCTCGGATTTTCGTTCCATCCTTACCAGGCCACCCGTTCTGCATCACTAACAAGGCGGAAACACGACGGCAAATCGGGATGAACTTTCTCGACCAATGCAGCCTAGCGAGTCAGCGTCTTACTCATTTAGTCACTGTGAACCCCCTGGTCTCAACACAGCAAATCATCAATTGATATCAATAGAATTTGTGTGGTTTTAATACAATACATCAGGAGCACTGATGATAGTGTGTGAATTTTGCAGGAAATGTGATCACGGGAACTTCGGATTCCAAATGTTAATAAAATCAGAAACTGCTATGCTTGGATCCCTGAGTCGATCGTTAAATAACGCCTAGTGGTCCAGGATGCCGCGCTTCGACCTCAAGCTGGCCGGTCACCTCTGGCTTGCGGCCCTGGTGTGAGCGTATGAGGCAGGGAGATGGGGGTGCCTTCTCAACCTCGTGGGTATCCTCCGGGAACACGAAACCATCATGTTAGTCCCAAAATGACATAGTTTATGTCGAGTGGACGTTAATCCCCATCTCTCTCTCCCAAAATATTTAATACTGCGTTGGACATTATTCTGAGACAAAGAGAATAATTTGTCAATGGCTGGGATATTTGTTGTTTTGTAGTATTGTTAGACTTTTAGAAAACCAACTTCGCGCATGTATAAACAAAAGTTTAATCCGAGTTTCCAATCCTATTTCGTACGTTTTGCTTGGATTTTCAGGAACAACATGATATATTTACTTGTATAATAACCCTACTACTATTAGCGTATGACTCGAGGATTATGATTATGGTCATTACTAGTCTTCAGTTCAAATAGGTCACATACAGTAATAGTTTAAATAGATCACGTGCAGTACTAGTCCTTAGTTCAAATAGATGTAGCAATTCCCTTCAGTTCAAATCCATCACGCGTAGTATTACCAACTATCACGATATGTGGTGCTATTGAAATGGTGGTCATTCTGTTATAGTGACTGATTTTACATATCATGATCAGACCAGACTCAAAAGGATTAGCAATTAGTTAAACTATAACGATTAAAATCCCTAGGATATCAGTTAGCAATGAAGTATTGACTGGGTAATCTCTATAATCCTTTTTATAAATAAGCATACTTTATTCTATACGATTAATTAGTTTATGTACATGGTAACCAAAATTAGTATATATACCCCAGTCATCCAGAATATGATACTTGTCTACGATATCACCTTAGGTGGAAGTGGACGTTAAACCCAAGAAACGAACGAACGAAGAATATGATATCACTTCTACTCTAGATATTAAATACTTCATATCAGTTAACTGTGTTCCTGTACTATTTTAGGAGCCCCTGCTTACGTAAGGACACTGACTAATAGCTTGCGAGTTTCAGCCAGGCACCAGCAAAGTGCACGTCCTTAATTCTATTAGTCGAAACAATCGTGTTGATCGTATCGAAACGTCTCTGACGTAGCAAATCGTTGACTCAGTCGGTAAAATGAAATCGGATTCAAAGCCTTACTGCTCCACTCCGGAAATTTACCCAGACAGTGGCGATTCCAACAGCCAAGGCAATTTTTACGTTCACCCCAGTTAAGAACGAATGCAAAATATACAATAGATTTAGGCGGTGCTCGATTCACAGTCCAGAACGTCCCGAATCGACAGAATTACAATCGAGTGACGCGGAATGCAGTCCTGTCACAGTTATGCCAGTCCCGACAGCTGAGGAGGAGTGAGTAGAATCGTGACGTATTCCTAGGTAAAAAATATGTTTCAGCAGTCATGATTGGTTGGGATACTTTTTAAACAGTCGACGCATGCGCTGTAATCCGAAATTCTCCTTTTCACTCGATTGACACCAGTTTTGGAATTCAATTCCGGAACTGTGAATCGAGTATCCCCTTAATTCATGTCATGTGTAGATTCAGTCCAAATTGTACGTTTAAATCTAAAAATACTTTCATCCACCGAGTAGCCCGTGGCGATCGTTAACTGAGAACGCCAATATCAAAAGGATTGCAAAACAGCAATCATTGCATTTCTCCTTAAATCAGCGTTAAACCCATTTTATCGTTGCGTGGTTAATCTTTTAAATCAGTGACGGGGGACTCCTCTTTTGTCACGTTTTTGACGCCGTGGGCTGATCTAAGTAGCTCGGTAAAAAGTTGATTTACAAGTCTTTGGGCCATTAATTATCAATGTTTAAAGTGCGAAACAAGATTCTTATTGAAAGAAATATGTTTAGTCCATGATTTGAATACTTGCAAATCGACAACCAATTGAATAGTATTGATATCAAATAGAACAAAATTAAACCATATGTCACAAAATATTTAATTAGTGTATGGTATCTTTGTTCAACGATTACAAGTCTTTGAAACGGGTGACAGAAAATATTCATTTATGTCGTAGAACATTGGCTAGTAATACCAAGAATAGAATCGTTTTCAAAAAAAAAAAAAAAAAAAAAAAAAAAAAAATACCTATAAAAACTTTATTTTATGAGAGCAACCTTGGCTGATCGCATTTTCAGGTCGTTAAGTATCGCATCAAGTCAACGTGGCACCTTTGTCACATCTTTTCTTTTTTGACAAAAAGTTTTCAGAGAGATGAAGCAATATTATATAATAAGATCATTAACAAGAGAAATAGAAGGGAAATTGTTTTGTCACGGTATAATAGGTTTAAAATCTATATCTGTAGCAGTGGAAACAAAGTCCATTAAATGTTTATAGATAAGCAATTCAATAAAAACAAAGACCAGTAGAAATTATAAATACAAATATATTGACATCATGAACGATCTACTGTCGCCAATTTGTCATTTTATACTAACGGTGACTTTCTTACTATTTTGGAATTAGGTCTTATTAGTCATTAGCTATTGTATATCAGATAATTATTCGTGATATCATTACTGATAATTCAGAATTGTATAGATTCATTGATTGTCAGTTACTGTGATATCGGAGAGCCACGGTGGCTTAGTGAGTGAGACGTTGGTTCGCTAACTAGGAGGTTCTGTGTAAGAAGTTTGGCCGAGAAGATCCATTGGGATATTCTAGCCTGCTTCCCCCTTGTCAATTGTCTGTGTTGTATAATGTATAATCGTTCGGATAAAATGGAAAACCGAGACCCCGTGTAAATATTGTCGTGCACGTAAAATAATCATTGAAATTCGATAACACACTAAGCTGTATTGCCTCTTACGCGGTTGAGCAATAGGATTAGGGTGTGTGTTATTTAACAAATATTCTGGAAGTCAAGCCGTACGGTGCTTAAAATATGTGGAGGAGTATCAAAATCCATAATACGGAAAAAAATTTGACCCCTGACCCACATGTACATACCCCCTGAAAATGGGGTACCTCAAAATAGCCAAAATTTCTGCTATTTCACTACTAACAAGTTTGTTTAGAATACCTTTCACAGATTCAAATATATGTTTTTGTGGTCTTTGTATCAGAATATGACATTGAAAATGATCCGCAACAATCCAATATGGCGGCAATCCAATATGGCGGCCAAAATGACGCCGCAAATATGTATTTTGTGCTTTACGGCCAAACATGGTGTTGTAGAAAAAGAATTTGTGGTGCTTTTATAGAAACAAGGAACCACTTACAACATATTTAGCTGCTTTACAGCTAAAATTGCTTAGGCAGACCTTCAAATTGGTCCCATAAACAGGCTGAACCTATTAATATCAGTATCATGATAGACTACCGTGGCATGCATGATACCGTGCACCCCTGGGGCGACCGCTTTGGAATCTATCACTGACGTCCCCAACAGCGATTGTCGGGGCGCTTTGGGGCGATTAAATGTCGGAGTCAGATTGTTTTACCAGATTGTTTTGATCATTTCGGGATGAGCATAGAGTTCAATTTTATTTCAGTAATTCGCTTGCGCGTAGGAGTAATTTAGCAGTGGGATCAAACCGAAGGCCCTGGAGAAAAGTCAAATGGGTTCAAGGGAGAGAGAGAGATGGGGTTTAACGTCCACTCGACACAAACTAGGCCATTTCGAGACTAACATATTTGTTTAATTTTATTTAAATAATTCACTTGCGCGTAGGGGTTTTTAGCAGTGGGAGGAAACCGGAGTACCGGAGGAAACCCGCGAGGTCGAGAAGGCGACCCTATCTTCGTGCCACATACGCTCACACCAGGGATCGAAACCACAGCCGCAAGCCAGAGTTGACCGGCCAGCTAGAGGTCGAAGCGCGACACTCTAGACCACTAGCCCCCCACCCCCCTCGGTTTAGTTATAAGACATGAATGGAAGCACTATCTTGCGGATAAGAGTTGTGTGTGGGAGACGGAAGAACATGATCCAATGAAAAGAGACGGTGTTGTGCCTTAAAATAGAAAAAATAAAAAAAAGACATCTGTTTCATGATTTTTTTTATTGGCTTAAAAATAATCTTCAGTTAATACTTTTATCGCTGGTAGACTTCTAATATTCACTTTTAAATGAAATTTAATCTAATCGATGATGTAAAAGTAACCCATTTGTCATTTGGATGATATATAGCAGACAACGGTATTGTGACAATTTATCGCTTGAAAATGCATTAAGTAGGATTTACATAGAAATAGCAAAAATAGTTTTAAAAAAAAATAATGGAAAAGGAATAATATTTAACATTTCAGTCACTTTACTTCTGAGCCAAGTTATCACTGTTTGAAGTTTAGAGGGGGGCTGGGATGGCCTAGTGGTCTAGAGTGCCGCGCCTCGAACTCTAGCGGGCCGGTCACCTCTAGCTTGCGGCTGTGGTTTCGAGCCCTGGTGTGAGCGTATGTGGCATGGAGATAAGGGCGCCTTCTCAACCTCGTGAGTTTCCCCCGGTTTTCTCCCACTGCTAAAGACCCCTACGCGCAAGCGCATTATTGACATAAAATTAAACCATATGTTAGTTCCGAAATGACCTAGTTTGTGTTGAGTGGACGTTAAACCCCATTTCTATCTCTCTCTCTTGAAGTTTAGAAAAGAATAGCGTAGTCTCGATTTTCACTGTTATCATAATAAACGAAAAACAGTCCATTTGCTGATTAAACTATTTTGCCTATAATATTACCTTTTTTCGGGATTTCAGATTTTGACTAATGGTTTGGATTGTTCGTACTTGGTTTTATTTTATTTTAAGTACCCATTTTTAAATTAAACTTTTAAATGGCGATCGTGTTTCAATCTACTTATTAATTTATATACCATTTGAGGCCAAAAGAAAGATATGCAACTGTCAGATTTAGCTTTTCCATCAACACGAGCGGTGCGGGTTTTTTTTATTCCGTTGTTGGAATCAAGTCGCGGCTCCTCGAGTCAAAGTCGAGTTCGCAATTGTCGCACGTTGCATGTTGAGTCCAAGTCGAGTAGCACGTCGCTGATTTAAGTACTAAGTCGAGTCGAGTCTCGTTTCCACTCGGCTAATCTCGACAGATTCCGTAAACTACGTAAACTACATCTAGTCTCGGATGTATGACAGTAAGTGATATGTACCTACGCCCATACATTTGCGATGCGGCTACCGGTTTACTTTAACAGGAAAACTTGACGCTATATTACACAAATTGGGAACCTATTCGGCTAGCGACCTATTCGACCGATCGAGCTGCAACCTGTTCGTTGGAAACCTATTTAGAGTAAAGGCAACAGTCTCTATTTATCAACCAATAAAATCCAACGTTATGTCTATCAAATGAAAGTAGAATATATTATTTTTTATCCATTCCTTCAACTCAGAATAGAAGTGTAATTTCATCATTATCTTACAGCTTGATCGGTCGAATAGGTCGCTAGCCAAATAGGTCGCCAACTTGTGTTTTGAATGGGCGCAGCCATGTTTCATCCGGGACCTTTAAAGTAGTTCCAATATGGCGGAATTCATCATACAGTCGAGTTTAGATTCCCGAAATCTTCCGAGGTTTGCCGAGTGGTCTCGTTTCTTCACAAAGCCAGAGTCACGTTTTAGTCGCCAATTCATCAAATAAGTGAGTAATTCGTGGGGAATAAGGCAGAGTTAGAGTTCTGCAGTTTCGCCGCGAATCGAGTGTAAAGCTCTTTGAAGCCGCGAGTCGTTGAGACTGCCGAATCCGAGTCGTGTCTCGAATCGTAATAAATATTTCATACTAATACATGTATTATACATTTTAATTTGGATAAATCTGTGAGAGTTCGATATTTTTTTCGTAAAAAAACAATAACTAATGCAAACTAATCGTTAGCTTCCAAGGTGATGTATTTTTAATATTCCCATTAACAGCTGGTTTTCGCAATGACATTTCCCACAAATGTTTTTATCAAGTCAATCAAACAACGGCTTATAATTGTTTTCTTTATCAGAACGTCATTTTCTTACCCATGACACCTGCCACTAAACGATTCATCAATTATTTAAAGTGGATGAAGCGCATGAATCATAACACGGACTGGGACGTAGCAAGATGTCCAGTTTTAAAGTAGCTAGCTAAGTCTCTAACTCAATTTCACCCAAAATCTTCAACTTTGAAATCACGAATTATTTCTCAATTTAAATCAGCTGTGATCTTGCAGGGAAAAGACAGGCTTCTGAAATCCAATATTTAATGTTACATTATGGGAGATAAGATAGAGAGATGGCAGTTCTCGCTATAATAGTTAAAAACTAGATAGTGTTAAGGTAATTTGCTGAAAATTTCAGTCAAATTGATCCACTATTAGCCGAGAAAAAAGCGTTTGAAAAATTTACAAACCCTCGGTCATCATTACTCAAATCATTAATATAAACAGCATAGTCTCGATTATCCACTTATTGATTGATTTAATTATCAGCGGCCAGCACACAGTTCAAGTTTCTCAACAATTCGCTTTGTGTGTTGGGGTCTTTAACAGTGGGAAGAAACTGTAGGACTCATAGAAAACCCACGATGTTGGACATGCGACCCTACTCCTTGCCATGAAATAGGGTTTAGCGTTCTACGGACCAACTGGAGTAATGAGAAAGGGGAAATGGGGTTTAACGTCCACTCGACACAAACTAGGTCACTTCGGGAACAACACCCGATTCAATTTTATTTCAATAAATCGCTTGCGCGTTGTGGTCTGGATGGAAACCGGGGAATCTAAACCACGTCAGTTGACACAATCACAGACCTTATGACACAACGCGCACGTGGTAAATATTGAGCCATCTCTCCCAAGGGTTCATGTACATTTAAACAAAGCAGACTTAAGCGTCCTGACACCGTTGCCATTATAGCCCACCGAATGACGTTGTTGGTCATAGTTTGTATAGTCGGTGCACAAAGGTAGGGCGTGTACCTCCATTTCAATTCACATTCAGACTGCCTAAGCTTTCTTTTGCAATACATCCAAACGTGATACTATCAATAACAACCTATGATCAGTAACGCACGCAATAAAGACTATAATGAACTAATAAATATTCTTAGCATGAACTCCACACAAATCAGAATGACAGGAAGGAATAAACCGTGTTATTTTTAGATGAACAGATAATTAAGATGTCGTTCGTGTATTATATTATGTTTACTCGTCCAGATTAAGTATGTCATATATGTGTTTATCTCATTATTTCTAACGCACTTATGGAGTCAATCACAACTTTCAGATCAAACGCAGCATGTTGATCGAATTACCAATCTCTTCGCCGGATCTACATCCAATCAATTTATTTATCTTCACAATAGAAAACAATATGCAGACAGATAACTCTAATTTCATTATTGCCACTACACTATAATTTCAGGAAAGAAACTTTATATGCTTTACGGTTTGCCGCATTCGTTCTTAGCTGTATTTAAATTTTAAGTCACAGCACGAAGTCAATTTCCTGTTGCTTGTCTCAGGCGACATTAACTGTCCTGTTATTATGGTGATTTTAAACATTTCCCGTTTCCACACCAGGAAAACGCAATGCATCACGCGAGAATATCAGAAAAATTGAAATAGGATACTCAAATATATTTATTCAGTGATATGTTAATAATTCGATACTGTCTGCGACATAGCTTCAGGTCGAAGCGTAAGTTAAGCCCGACACACACAAACACATATTTAACTTCCGGTGCGTGCGAAGATCAAATAACAGAGCAATTTTAAAAACTCCGAGGACCGCAATTTGTTATGAAAAAGGACAGGGAAAGGTGCAATTAATATTTAAACGTCCACAATTTGTTAGGATGGGATTAAAGAGAGCAAGAACATCATTTAATTTATTGTTAATTGATAAATGATATATGTAGGAAGGTTCTTAAACCAAATGACGCTATTGGCCGACAAAGCACCTGGTGTGGCCTGAAGGGAGGTCTGGCCAGGACCGTCTAATAGGATGGGAGAAGTTAATTGTAAGCCAGTTGGGGAGGTTCGGAGATTTGCGGAGTTCATAACGGCAGCTTAAATGAATGAGTATTTGAGGAACACTTACACTAACCCTTTTTAGAAGACTCATTTATGTAAAGCGGCCATATTGACTCCGGTAATTCCCGAACCTTCCCAAACGGTCAACAATTGGCATCTCGCTAGTTAGGTGGGGCGAAGTACCGGGGTAGTGAGTACACGCTGGTGTGTATGCTACAGCCTTTGTCCATCTTCGTTAGAACGTCAAACACTTTCAATTTAATAATCTAAAATGATGTGTTGCACACAAATAGAACAGGGGCCTGTTTCACGAAATTTTAGATTGATTTTAGTGCTTAGTTAATCCCAATTGAAGTATCTACGAAAGTTTGGATTTTATCTTTAGTTAAGAGTTCGAGAAATTGGGCCTAGCTATGTAATAAAGAATGTCTGTGGTCGAGATAAAAAAAGAATAGGTGACCATCGATCTGAAAGCTTACCCCAAAATATTATACTTCTCCGCCAGAAAAAAGTTTTGTACCATTTTATAAGCATAGTATATGATAAATGTGCGCAATGAATGTACTGGTAAGCCACCGCCAAGCCAAGATGTTTAAACGCTATGAGTTGGACAGACGTGAAAGGAACAGGGTTCTGCTCCGACTGAGTCAAAGAAGACGGACAAGCGCCTTGCAGTGTACTGAGGGAAATTTTACCGGAAAAAAACCATGAACTTTCTCAGTGATCGAACACGCGATTTCAAGCACCGTGTCCCCGACGTGGACTTAATAGTATGTATAATATTCAAAATTCAAATTTAAAAAAAAAACAAAAACATGGCTAATATTTCAATCAAGGGGGAGGGGGGGATGGGCTTTAACGTCTATTTGGAAACAAACTAGGTCATTTCGGGACTAACACCTGTTTCAATTTTAATTCGCTTGTACGTAGGGGACAATTTCAACTAGTATTGATGTTGTGGTGTCGTTTCGTTTGTATACTTTCAATGGCCTCTACTAAATGGAGATCTGACAAGTTGTAGTGGGGGTAGCGTCAGAGGTCATACAAGCGGTTTTTGACCCTATGGCGTCAGAAATGTTATTACCCAGTCAGCGTTGATGTTTCTATTCGGTTACTCACAGTTCCGTGCTACCTACACCAAAACTCGCTGTAACAGGCCGTTTCACTGGCTAACCCATCACGCCATCCAGAACGCGTGTTATATAACAACTCCTCCGGATCTTAGTGCAGTAGAGACAAGTAAAACGAAACTTTGAACTATAAAAAACGAAACGAAATAGGATCTGTGTTTCAACCAGATTCTATATAATACATAATGTTTCGTGTCTATTTCATATGATTTAGAAGTTTTTGGTAGTTGCCAGATTATTCAGTGGAATCAAATAATGTTTGGTTTCCGATAGGACAAAATTATTTTTTAAAATTAAAGTTACATTATGGGAGATAAGATAAAGAGATGGCAGTTCTCACTATAATAGTTAAAAACTACATAGTGTAAAGGTAATTTTGCTGAAAAATTTCAGTCAAATTGATCCACTATTACCCGAGAACGAAGCGAGTGAAATATTCACATAGACTCGGTCATCATTACTTCAATCATTCATATAAACAGCATAGTCTCGATTATCCACTTGATTGATTTACTTATCAATGGCCTTTAAGCGGCATATAGGAATTTAATCCGCCAACATCGATGGCTAGCCTTGACATCGAGAGTTTATTATGGTCTGGATAAGTTAATTAATGTCTAATTGATTATTTAGATAACATTTCAGGCCTAAAAAAGACCTGTAATAAGCAGATTTTGCTCTCGCATAATGCTATTTTAAAGCAATAAAACGAACCCCGACAGAAGGAAAAAAATAGTTATCCTTCTACATAACTGACTGAAGTAACGAGTGCTAACAGATACACTGCGAATTTCTCCTCACTACTAATTCCTTCGAAGATCAAAAGTTCTTGAAATCTTCCTAACATATCTGTTAAAGCAATGATCTCTGTGTTAAAATTATATTTGGGACGTGTTTAACCAACTCTATCACATTATTACGTGATAATAGCTGACACCAATAATATCTGTAGTGGTGAGTAATGATAACGACAGTCATACGATTCCACAAAGGAGCTAGTGTCTGTCAGCAATCATGTGACACTTAACACCTCCATAAGTATCTTGTGTGAAAGGGAAAGATCAAATTGGCCTGATCTGATAGAGTTTTCTAATGTGATGAAGATATGTCTACATGTCTTACGTCTCTTTAGAGAAATATATATTGGGGTTTAACGTCCTACTGTTCTTGGGGCGGGGGGGGGGGGGGGTGCTAGTGGTCTAGAGTGCCGCGCTTCGACCTGTAGATGTCCGGTCACCTATGGCTTGCGGCTGTGGTTTCGAGCCCTGGTGTGAGCGTATGTGGCATGGAGATAGGGGCGCCTTCGCAACCTCTTGGCTTTCCTCCGGGCACTCCTGACCTGTTTCCTCCCACTGCTAAAGACCCCTAAGCGCAAGCGAATTATTGAAATAAAATGAAACCATATGTTATTCCCAAAATGACCTGGTTTGTGTCGCGTGGACGTTTAACCCCATTTCTCTCTCTCTCTCCCTAATGCTCTGCTCCGAACAGAGCCGATGAAGACGGACATACGCCTTACAGTGTGCTATGAGAGAAATTTTGCCCGGGTAGCGAATGTACGGTTTACTCTTATATCGAATCATAACTGTCATGTGATCTTTTATGTTTTCGCCAATGTGTACACGAGGCATCGGTTTTTCGTCCCAACCGAACGACTAAACAACTGTTATCATCAGGCTCTCCGTCCTGCATCACTGACAAAATGAAACCACACCGGATAATCTGGATGAAGTGTCGCGGTCAATGCAGGGACCGAACACCCGACCTCCAGGGTATCGCAACATCCAAACGTGTATCTGCACGTACCACAGTTATAAATTCTGACCGAAAATGCTATTCTAAAAGTGGAAACACACACATATTATTTATCTATTACGTTTTACAGAATGTTATATTCTATTTTAAGATTCATTCCTGCAAACACACCTTGTAATTTGATGATATATTTGGAGTAAAAACATATTAAAACTAATATTTACAAATTGAATGTAGTCTGGATACACTTGGATTTTGTAATAAAGACATGAACACAGTCCGATGTCTACTGAAATATTTCTATCAGCTTTTAAATATCGTCTTATACACAAAAAAGATAACCATAGACTTAAATATCAGAAATCTAAAAAAGAACCTACTTAAGCTTATTTTGGTCCTTCCTTGTGAAGGGCTTTGTCAATCATATTTCTAATTTTTCAAAGAGTAGTCTACAAGAGGAATCATTTTTGAGAGACCCACCTACGGGACTGCTTGAAAACACTAATGCATTTTAAAATCAGTTATCTTTGGTATAATATAGGTTTTCGGATCCGGGGGGGGGGGGCAAACCCAAGCCTCTCAACTACATGAAAAATACCTGATGCTTTTTTTTGCATCAATGTGATGTTAGTAATTCATTATAAAAATTAACGTCAAACGAGGTGTTGTATTTCTCTCTTTAAAAACCTTAATTTAAAGATAATGATAGCACTATGCATTGTAGAGGGGTGGGATGGCCTAGTGGTTTAGAGTGCCGCGCTTCGACCTCTAGCTGACCGGTCACCTCTGGTTTGAAATAAAATGAAACGTCCACTCGACACAAACTGGGTCATTTTGGGACTAACATATGGTTTAATTTTATTTCAATAATTCGCTTGTGCGTAGGGATCTTTAGCAGTGAGAGGGAACCGGAGAGCCCGAGGTTGAGAAGGCGCTCCTATCTCCATGCCACATACGCTCACACAAGGGCTCGAAACCACAGCTGCAAGCCCGAGGTGACCGGCCAGCTAGAGGTCGAAACGCGGCACTCTAGACCACTAGGCCATCCCAACCCCTAACAAGGGGAAACAACGAAGGGAAATCTGGATGAAGGTTCGCATGACCTCTGGCGCGACCTATCGCTACAACTGGTCAGTTCTTCATGTAGCGTAGGGCATCGAAAGTATAAAAAAACGAACCGAAATATAGATCTGTATTTCAGTCAGATTATATACCTGACTTTTTGTAACGGAGAGTGTAAGTTTAGGTTCTAAAATATGAAATGAAACGGAGTTTAAACTCTTACTGATCTGCACAAACAAGCCATGGAGTGTCATTAGGGAAATAGATGTGTTACGTGCATGGGAGCCCTGGTGGATCAGTGAGTAACACGTTGCCTCCCTAATCTGGAGTTCCGGTATTCGATCCGGGCGTTGCCTGAGAAAGTTCATCGGGATATTCCGGCATACTTCCCACTTACCAGTACTGTTGGGCCAGGGACGAGAAACAGAGGTTCCGTGTACACATTGGCGTGGACGTAAAAGATCCATTGGCAGTTGATCTTCGATATAAGAGCAGGCCGTAGCGCCGCTAGCCGGGAAACATTTCCTCATAACCCACTGTCGGAGCTGAACAATTGGGTGTTCAACCCCATTTCATGTGTGCCGAGGTGATATATTCTGGAGGTTGTAGCGTATTCCAACACTAACGACGAAAACTCGGATAAATAATTGATATTATAGATTTAATAACGAGAGAGAGCGAGAGAGATGGGGTTTAACGTCCACTCAACACAAACTAAGTCATTTCGGGACTAACATATGTTTTTTTTTTTAAATTTTATTTCAATAATTCGCTTGCGCGTAGGGGTCTTTAGCAGTGGGAGGAAACCGGAGTGCCCGGAGGAAACCCACGAGGTTGAGAAGGCGCCCCTTAATGTTCGGGACTAACATATGGTTTTAATTTTATTTCAATAATTCGCTTGCGCGTAGGGGTCTTTAGCAGTGGGAGGAAACCGGAATGCCCGGAAGAAACCCACAAGGTTGAGAAGGCACCCCTATCTCCATGTCACATACGCTCACACCAGGGCTCAAAACCACAGTCGTAAGTCAGAGGTGACCGGCCAGCTAGAGGTCGAAGCGCTGCACTCTAGTCCACTAGGCCATCCCAACCCTCCAACCCCCCCATTTAATAACGAGTGTCCAAAATTGACTAACGGTCACAGTAACGAGATAGGTATAGCTTGGGCGAACCGGTCACCATACTAAAGTTACAGTAGAATACAGAACATATACAAGATTAGGATTAAAACAATTATATAATATTTGATAAGAAATATTAAACTGCACATCAGGAAAAGATTATTACAGAAGATGATATCGACACACAAATTCTGACATGGGTCAATTACTACTTTATCTAAAATTATATAAAAAAATATATATAATGATACACTATAACACGTGTACGCCAACGTGTACACAAATCAGCCCTTTCCGTCCCGTCCAAACAACTTGGGGCAATCCTACACCACTGCTGAGAGCGACCAGAGAAACTTTCTCAGCCAACACTGAGGTCGAATCCTCTTACCCCGGATCTGTGGACCAGTGCCTTACTCGTCGAGCAACAGTCAACTATAAGCTTCAATAAATCTGACGGTTAGATAGCTTCGCATGACCAAGTGACGAGTTAATCGCAACATGCTATGTTGACTTTCTGATTAATTAATTTTGAAAAATCAATAATAATCACAAAATCACAACCGGTTGCTTAGTTTTCACAGACGAATTTTATCGTAAAAAAGTCTAGAGAGAGGAGGCAAGCAAGGGGGAGTTTTTAACGTCCACACAACACAATTCCAATCATTCAGAACTAACAATTAGTTTAAATTTATTTCAATAATTTGGTTGTGTTCATGTTTTATTTCTTAGCAGTTGGAGAAAACCGGAAGAGTCTTAGAAAACCCACTAGATTGTACAGGCGATCGCACATATCGTCAATTACCAGCGATAAATCGAAAGGGTCCTCTTGACGAAAGGACATATCCTGTGATCAAAACGTGTTAAAACATCTGACCACCTGATATGTCCAGTACAAAAAAAAATAATATTGAGCTGTGCGAATTCACCAAAGGATAAGTCGTAGCGCAGGTATTCTAGCATGATGTCTTACTCTACTGTGACCAATATTAAGTTAACAGGAGCTATGTGTGTGACCAAGAATCCAGAAGCTGCAGTTAATTTTGCATTATTGTATGCCGGGCATTACCCTGTGCAGCCATTACAGTGTAGGCAAGGAGGATAAACTTCAAGAATTTGAAATGTGTGTTAACTCTAGCAGCTATGTAACGTCGGTCCAATCCCGATGTTTTCATGGACTATTTGCCATTGAACGTAGCTCGATTCTACGAACCAATCAAAATATAATTTGCATACTGGTCGTAGTTGCAATAGAATGCGAGTTACTTCCCTTCGCCCACTCGATTGGTCAATAAAAAATAGCAGGAGTGGATAATTTGACTTGACCTCCTGAATTAAGGTCATTGTCAATATTCTGAATTTGGCTCCGACAGTGGATTTTTTTCTACCCTAATTCGTCACCATAAAATTGTGAACATTATCTCCAATTATTCTTTTCTCTATGTTAGAGAGAATGATCCATGGTAGACCACGTTTAAGCGACCACGAAGACTTCACCGGCACGTGTTACCCAGGGGCCTTTTTAGATTTATCATGGCGGAGGCTATGCTATTTTGAGGGCCCTCTTTCGCGGGGGATGGGGGCGGCCTAGATGGATGATTTTCATGCCATGCAATGACTGCATTCTCATTCAGTAGTAGATTCTACAGTAACAGTGTATCTGTCTGCCTTTAGGACCCTCTTAACTAGGGTACATTTTTATTTTTCTCATAGGTTTTAGCATTTTTCTCGCGTTTTATTTTTTTTCAACTCCTTTGATTTTTTTTTTTTTTGGTGAGGAGGCTAGCGCCTCCAGCGCCTCAGCTATAAAACGCCTTTGGTGTTACCGGAGAGAACTGGGCCCTGTTTCACGAAATTTTAACTTAAGATAAAATCCAATTTTAGTAGATACTTCAATTTTGATTGGCTAAGCGCTAAAATCAATCTAATACTAGTATTATCCAGTCGAATTACTAAAATTGGGATCTTATCTTAGTTAAAATTTCGTGAAATAGGCCCCAGATACAATCAGAATTGTAGTATTACAGCGTTTCTCTGGCATGTGATTACCATTCATCCATTTTTAGCTTTTAAAAGGTCTTAAAGACCTTAACAGATGGAGGCTCTTGATATAATATTTCAGAAATAAATAACAAGAAAAAAATATATTGAAACATTTCAGTCAAATTACTGGAGTTATTTATGGCTACGCTTATCGGGTTTAGATAGCGGGTGCAATTAAATGTGTAATGCGTTTAATTCAAAAAAGGATTTGTTAATACTTTTGATGGTTACACTACATGATGACCTGGTTGGTTGTTGCGATATGTCACCTCAGATGTCATACGAGCGGTTTAATTTTATTTCAATAAATTGCTTGCGCGTAGGGGGTCTTTTTGCAGTGGGAGGACACCCGACGCACCATTTAGAACACATCAATGATAACAACTCTGCCACATCCATGTGTAGTAAAGACAAGTAAAGCGAAATTTTTCCGTATGTGTCTTCATGTATTTTGCCTATATTGTCTTTTTGGTCGGTCCTAATAGCGTTAACGCTAATTGGGCGGATATTGTCTAGCTAACTCGCTCAATACCTGAGTCACCCGATGACTCAAAAGAGTTGAATATTGGCGTGTAGTGTGGATACATGTCGAAACAATAATCCCAGATAACATTTGAATTCAGAAAATAATAACTTGTTGTCGGCAAAGTATGTCTTTAACATTAAAATAATGTGCCCATTAGTCCAAGACTGACCATTCCAAAGTAACAGATTTATCCACTGGATGGTCTAGTGATTTGAAAAGCGAATGCATTAATTCTGCTATAGTCATAGGACAAGCACTTCCAATAAATTTGTATTTGAAAGGGTTAGCAAACAGAGTTGCCACGCTGGCTCTCTGTTTCCACCCTACGGCCGTGTCGTTTTTAACCTACAAAAACCTACGCTTGGATTCTACCATTAACCTCTATGTACCATGTGAAATTAAGGTTAACAAACTTACAGGCATGTGAAAAAGGCGTTTCTGTCTCTCTCTCACTCCCTCTCCCTTGACTCTTGAGTAATAGCTCCCATGGCGAATTGTCACAATTTCTTCACTTTTCAGTACCCCCCCCCCCGCCCTAATCCTGCCATAGCTTGCGTGTTCATGCGTGTTCATTAACATAGTGTCATGTGATAAAACAGCAATTTATACACGTAGGCCTACACCTCCTCCTATGGATTATAAAAACACAGGAGTCAATTCAGTGTCCAATTAACAAATTATCTGGCAACACAACCTGTAAGCCCAGATCGTAATGTCTCATTGGCCCTTGCTCTTTAAAATGATGCCAAATTATTTTACGATTTTGTTTGATTACATGAATATTGAATAATATACGTCAACTTTAGTTTTCTCACCATTATTTTTTGTTGTGCCCAATGCTGTGAAAAAAATCCCTACGATAACCTACGGTTTGATGGTTTTACCGGTAGGTTTAACCTATATTTCGAGTTCCGTCTAAAACGGATAACAATTGCGTCCACGTGAAAATGCGAGAGTATAAAAACGTGGTCTACAAATGTTTAAGAACACAGTAGGGTATTGAACAAGGAAGTATTGCGGTTAAACACAATCAAATAACAAGAAATATCTTAAGAAAGAAATTCAAAACTAATATATATTATAATTTAGCAAATTAGATTTCGAAATGAATAATATGTGAAATCATATTAAGAACTTAGTTTTTACAATCAAAATACATGTAACATAATCATAATGAAAAACACCAAATCCATTGAGCGATTTATTTCTTTGTATGAATAAATTTTAAGAACTTGATAAAGAAGCTTTCAGTTCGTTGCAAAATCAAGAAAAAAATATATGGCACAAATAACGCTCAATGATTGTTTTCCATATAAATTGGGAACCACGGTAGCTAAGTGGGTGAGGTCTCGTGTCCGATCCCTGCATTGGCTATTAAAGTTTGACGTGGTTTTACCTTGTCTGTGGTACAGAGCAGAGAGCTTGATAAGGGTAGCTGTCTAGTAATGTCTCGTATTTACGTTGGTATGTACGTAACAAAATCCCTTGGCAGTTAGCATAGGATATAAGGGTAAACCATAGTAACGTTACCTGGACAAAATTTCATTCATAGGATACTGTATGGGGCACACCTTTCTTCATCAGGAGCAGAAAGAGAGAGAGAGAAATGGGGTTTAACGTCCACTCAACACAAACTATGTCATTTCCGGACTAACATATGGTTCAATTTTATTTCAATAATTCGCTTGCGCGTAGGGGTCTTTAGCAGTGGGAGGAAACCGGAGTACCCGGAGAAAACCCACGAGGTTGAGAAGGCGCGCCTATCTCCATGCCACAAACGCTCAGACCAGGGCTCGAAACCACAGCCGCAAGCCAGAGGTGACCGGCCAGCTAGAGGTGGAAGCGCGGCACTCTAGACCACTAGGCCATTCCAACACCCCATCATCAGGAGCAGACCAGCGGGACGTTAAATCCCATTTCCTGACTCCCATTCAAAATGCAGGGCAATGATTTTGTTCATTAATAACATACCATTGGGAATGCCGTCTATTGCCGTGTATAATCTTTAAGAGGCATTTAGCGATCGGTAAACACATTAACAGAACACAGTTTTTATGGGTTACAATCATTGTGCTTGATAACGATAAGAGGATACTTGTCGAAACGTCGTGCTTTTAGAATAAAACCAGTGATTGTAACCCATAAAAACTGTGTTCTGTTATTGCCGTGTATTTTGTATTATGTTGGCGCCTAAACTGAGCAGAATTCCACCGTTAATGCGCATATTTGATACACACTCAACTGTCACAATAGTGTTGTTTGTGAGCGATCCCCAACTCCCTCAAATTACGTTCAGGGATTTAAGTACAAATTCTACTTCGGATATCTAAATGATATACAAAAAGAAGACATTTCACAGACGGGAGTACAATCAGTCGTTACGTCTGATATCAATGAGAATAAAATATCTTCATAGAATCCTTCAATTTCTCGTCACGCGATTAAACGGTCCATGGATTTGTTTTAGCTTATTAAAACCATCGTAAATCTCGTCAAATTAGTTTGATGTGTTCATGTTAACCATTTAACTAATGAAATCGGTGTTACTTGTTGGTATACGATGGTTTCGAGGACTGAAAATACACTTTCATCAGCCTTTTAGCTGTATCAAGGGAAATTATTCTCGTACTTTTCAAAATGGCAGCAAACATTAAATTCGCGAGTATCCTTTCCGTTGACATTAAGACTAAACACGTCACATGGGTTATTCTCTACAACTGGGATAAAGTTGCATCAATAAAGTAAATGTAATTCTGGTTATTTCGCAATTGGATTAGAACGTAAAGTTATGAGAAATGAAAAGGAGAGCGAGGGTGAGAGAGAGAGGTGGGGGGGGGGGTAAGGCGGTAGGGTACACACGAGACAAAAATAGGTCATTTCGTGACTAACATATGGTTCAATTTTATTTCAATAATTCTCTTGCGCGTAGGTGTCTTAAGAAGTGGGAGGAAACTGGAGGACCCGGACAAAGCCCTCGAAATGTGACAGGCCAACCTACTTCTTGTTTCGTACAGGGGGGGGGGGAATCTTGACTATATGACAGACCTTATGATCCAACGCGCACGCGTTCACTACTGGACCATCCGGGGAAACGAATCCACGCCAGTTGACTCAATATCAGTATTTATGATACATCGGGCACACGCTAACCATTATGCCATCTAACCCCAATATTATGATGTCCAGGATTATACCGACAAAAACCTTCCGGATTTTCTCACCCAATTGTTTGACAAGGACAGAATACGTATTAGTACGAGTTCAGGAATATACCCTTTTTGATCCGTCATTAAGGGCACCTATTTGGTTCACTCGTGTGGTTTACAGTTCATTTCACTTACGATGATACCGCAAACACGTGTTTCAAAGACCCAGTGGTGTTTAAGGGGTTAATTAGAGTTAATGAACACCAAATATTAGCAATTTGGCTGAAATTTTCAGCTTTTTCCTTTTACATTATCTAGTTTTTAACTATTATAGTGAGATCTGCCAGCTATTCTCCCATCATTAGTTAATTGTGCTTCTAGATATCATTTAAAGAATTAGTCCAACATAGTCTGGGAAATGGGAAGACAAAAGAACGCGGGTTCGACGTTCTCATTCCTGTAGATGATGGCACAGGTTCTGAGATACAGTGTCCAATAGACATGTCGAGACCAATGGAAATTTCAGGACCCTAATAGTGTCTAATGGGTAGTTCAGGGCCACTCTCATAATGTCTAATGGGTATTTCAGGACCACTCTTGTGGCGTCTACATTTCGGGGTCACTCTAGTCTAATGGACATTCCAGGACCACTCTAGTTATAGTGTTTAATGGACATTTCAGGACCACTCTAGTAGTATCTAAAGGATATTTCAGGGACACCCAGGTGGTGTCTACTGGAAATTCCAGGACTCTAGTAGTAGTGTTTAACGGACATTTCAGGACCACCCTAATAGTGTGTAATGGACATTTCAGGAACACTCTAGTGGTGTCTACTGGAAATTCCAGGACTCTAGTAGTATTTAATGGACATTCCAAGACCACCCTAGTAGTGTCTAATGAACATTTCAGCAACACTGTAGTAGTGCCTAATGGACATTTCAGGAAGCAAATAATGTTGCACCAGACACATTTTATTCTCTGCCCTTATGTAATTTTATTCCTGAAAAAAGCAAACAAACTGTCCTACATTTTAAAGAAGAGGTCAAGATTTCAAATCATGATGTGTATTAGTTAGTTTTTCAATGTCATGATGATAAATGCAATCGAAAGATTTTCCAGGTTATTTTCAATATTTCATTATTCTGTCAAATCATTTATAAAACGTTTCGTCAAGATGCCAAACTCCTCCATTTAAAGTCTTATCAAGCAGTTCATCTTGTAAATACAGTATTGATTTTGTGACAAGAAGTAATATCTTTCGAGCTTTGTTTCATACCCAGGAGGTTGGGTGGACGAATGGCTATCGTGTGCGCATGGATCATAAGGTCAGTCATCCAGTCAATTGGCGTGGTTTCAATTTCCTGCTTGTACGTGACAATGTGTTGGTCGCCTGTCCTGCCTCGTCGGTTTTCTCTGGCTCCCCCTG
This sequence comes from Patella caerulea, assembly GCA_036850965.1. NCBI lineage: Eukaryota > Metazoa > Mollusca > Gastropoda > Patellidae > Patella > Patella caerulea. The sequence goes on along the minus strand of JAZGQO010000015.1, from coordinate 28,429,168 downwards.
GTTTTTCTCTCTGCTAAAGACCTCCTACGCACAAGCGCATTATTGAAATAAAATTGAGACATGCTTATATGTTACTCCCGAAATAATATAGTTTGTGTCGAGTGGGCGTTAAATCTCATTTCCCCCTCTCTATTTCAGTTCAGACCCAAAAAGATAAATTTCTAAATGAAAAAGATTTACGTGAATTATGGAGATGATCGATTTTATTTTTTAAATTAGCCAGGAAACAAACGATAGCTGAATAACCTTCAACATGTTGCTTGCAGTGAGATTCATTTTTTCGTGAGATAGAAAATAATTGAAGTTCTTTGTAAAGACCTGAATACCCCATCTTCTCAAGGACGACCAGTTTAAAAGTATCAACTTTATTTGCTTGTCATAATACTCCGGATGAAATGCCATTCAAAATATTTTTTTTCATGATTACAATTGTGTCGATTTTAATGCCTTATCTCCTTCTCTTGATAATGGAGTCTCCTTAAAATTCAGTAATAAAGAAAATTAAGAGTTTTTTCGTCTTCTGGCTGAAAGATAAGTGAAATTAGTTTGTATGGCAGATACTTCTTCTTCTGGTATATTATTCACGACAATAATGGACTGTCATTTCTTTTATACATGTTTTTTGTGGAAATATGTTTAGAGAATGGAACTCGATAAACAAGGTATCTGTGTCCAAGATGATTTCAAATCAACGTGGTGTGGGGAGGAGCAGTGTAGCCAAGTGACTAGGACATTGGCCCGCTAATCTGGAGGAAGGTTGTCGATGGCCGAATGGTTAGGACGTGCGCGCTGTTTCATAAGGTCTATCTTTAAGTCAACCGGCTTGGTTTCGATTCCCTGATTGTACGAGACAGGAAATACAGTCCGTTGTCCAACCTCGTGGATTTTCCCCTGATCCTCCCACTGGTAAAAAAAACCTACAAGCGAATTATTGAAATAAAATTGAACCATGTAGCGCAGGTGGAGCAGAACACTTGGACGTTAAACTCCATTTCATTTTACTTCAGTCCATGTGTTAGGATGTCGGCATTTAACAGGCAAGAAAATAAATATTTACCGAACACTCGTTTGTCTATCCAATCAATATGTGTTTATGATTTGTCGCGTTGTTTAAAAATAGGGGCGCCTTCTCAACCTCGTGGGTTTCCTCCGGGCACCCCGGTTTCCTCCCACTGCTAAAGATACCTACGCGCAAGCGAATTATTGAAATAAAATGAAACCATAAGTTAGTCCCGAATTGACCTAGTTTGTGTTGAGTGGACGTTAAACCCCATTTCTCTCTCTATCTCTCTCGCGTTGTTTAAAATAAACAACTTTCCCTGGCAAGGACGAAAACAGGTCTCACTTACACGTTAAAGATCTCTTGGCTTAATCAACTTCACTTAATCTACTAGCAGAAAAACGCTAAAAACTGAAACGTAGTGGAGATCGAACCTTCTCTTCTGTAACCGCCCCCGAAATTGTGGAATGTGCTACCAGAAACAATTACATTAAGCAAGACTATGGATATTTTAAAACCAATTGAAAAACTCATAATTTATACAACCAAGCGTATCATTAATTAAATGTATATATGTATTATAATTTGACATTATGTCGTGCAATATGATATCATGATTGTAAAGCGCTTAGAGTATCTTAGAAGCGATTAGGCGCTATATAAATGTCTTATTACTATTTTTGGCAATTGAAATTCGAAATAAGCGAAGGTCGAAGCGCCGCTGTCTAGACAAAAATTCCCCTCATAACACACATTATGGCGAAAGCCTGTCTTCACTTTCGCGGTCGGAGCAAAAAAAGCAGGACGTTAAACTGTATTCCATTCCATTAAGTGACATTTAAAAAAAACAACATATTTTCTACAAAGAGTATATACACCAAATGGTATTTACATAAAAAAATATCTGTATAAAGCTGCTTCAATTCTTCAATTATCCGCTTTTTTAACAACACGCGCGTATTTTTAATCCTGTATTAATAATTTCATTTATAGCCTATGGCTTGGATCTTGTCGACATAGATAAACCACCGTAAGTCTATACGTACAATAGGAGGTACCAATTTGGCATATGTTGCGAGATTGGTCATATTACTTTTTAACTCACATTTTCAATATCAAATAGGGCACTATAGCGTAATCAACGAATCCGAGAAGAACGCCTGGGGGAACAATAAAATGAGATCGCCATGATACAAAATTTGGTTTTATATAGATGGACAGGATTATCTTCGCAATATCATAATAACTGTTGCTATAATGGTACCGTGAGGGAGAGAGAGAGAGAGAGAGAGAGAGAGAGAGAGAGAGATAGATGGGTTTTAACGTCCACTCGACACACAAAGAATAGGTCATTTCAGGACTAACTTATGGTGTAATTCTATTTCAATAATTCGCTTGCGCGTATGGGTCTTTAGCAGTGGGAAGAAACTAGAGAAAACCCACGAGGTTGGACAGACGATCCTACTCCTTGTCATGTACAACCGAGGATTCGAAACCACGCCAGTTGACTCAATGACAGGCTTTATGATACAGCGCGTACCTGCTAACCATTCGGCTATCCAACCCCCAATATAACGCTACGTGAATATTACTATGTAGGGTAAATGAAATAGGTTTTTATAATTTCCTACTGTTCTGCTCCGAACTGAGCTAATAAAGACGGACATAATGTCATTAAGTGTGTTATGAGGGAAATTGTGCCTATAATATGGAATTCCAGTTGTCAAAGGATATTTTACGTGCACGTCAATGTGTACACGGGGACTCTTGATTTCGTACAATCCGAACGACTAGACAGCTGTCCTTAAATATAATGATGATGACGTAAAATGGTGTCCATTAAACAACATTCACAACCTCGTGGGTATTCTCTGGGTTCTCCGGTTTCCTCACACTGCTAAAAACCCCAACGCACAAAGGAGTTATTGAAATAAAATTATAATATATTAGTCCCGAAATGACATAGTTTGTGTGTGGGTCTCTCTCTCTCGCTCTCTCTCTCTCCCTCTCTCTCTCTCTCTCCCTCCCTCTGTGCTTAATCGACCTGATGTTAACGTCTTCTCTAGGAGAATAACGTTAATGATAACTGCTTGAGAATTGTACGTAAAATAATTTTCATGCTTTATTCGCCACATCAATAAGTTATCGACTTTCAAAATTAGTCATAATTCTCATTTATTTAAAACAGCAGATGAATAATTATCATTTGTAACCCGATCCTATCCCCGCGTTATGCAATGCATGCAAGTACGTTTTTGTCATGTTTAATGCAAAACGCTTTGGGGGTAATCTTTATGGAAATGGCGTTATATAATGTTGCTTAATAATAATAAAATATCTTCTTTATTTGCAAATTATATCCGATAATTTGTAATTTATAAAACATTCTCTGGTAGAATTACATCCGGTACTCAAGTTAAAATCTTATTTTTTTCTACGGTTGTTGGGTTTAATGATATTCATCGTCTTTTATCACGACGATACGTCATCAATAATGGCCACGCAATCTTCACTTATTAAGACGGTAAACGTTTTTTACCATCCACCGGAGCCTGGTCGTATGACGTCATATGTTGATTGTGGGTTAGGATAAGGGTTAGGCTTGGCCCAGGGTTAGGGTTAGGGCTAGTCCTGTTTACATCTCGAGACTGTGACGAAATCTGCAGGCCACAGCACTTATCCTAACCCTTATCCTAACCCACAATCAACATATGACGTCATAAGACAAGGCTCCGGTGGATGGTAAAAACGTTTACCTATTAAGACTGTATCCATGGAATAAAATGGAAAGAAATGAGGATTAACGTCCTCCTGTGCTGCTCCTACTGGGCAAATTAAGTGCTACGATGCTATGAGGGTAACTCGTCCCAAACAGCGGTCGTCGGGCCGATTCTTATATCGAATTCCAACTGCCTGGGGATATTCTACGTGCACGTCAATGAGTACACAGGACATCGTTTGCCATACCATCCGAACGACTAGACAGCTGTCCTTGTCAGGCGCTCCGCCCAGCAGCACTGACAAAGGGAACTCAATGCCAGAAAATCATGATGGAACCCGCGACCTCCAGTCGAGCGAGTCAGCGTCTTACTCACTTAACCACCGTGGCTAATTGTATTGATGACATTAAAATGATGTACCACTTCAAACTCCAAAAATTATTAAATAATGAATTGAAATCAACGGATTTAAACCACGGATTGTTTCTTCTTGTTGTTTCAAAGAGAGAGAGAGAGAGGGAGAGAGAGAGAGAGAGAGAGAGAGAGATAGGGTTTAACGTCCACTCGACACAAACTAGGTCATTTCGGGACTAACATATGGTTTAATTTTATTTCAATAATTCGCTTGCGCGTAGGGGTCTTTAGCAGTGGGAGGAAACCGGGGAGCCGGGAGGAAACCCACGAGGTTGAGAAGGCGCCCCTATCTCCATGCCACATACGCTCATACCACTACGGATCGAAACCACAGCCGCAAGCCAGAGGTGACCGGCCAGCTAGAGGTCGAAGCACGGCACTGTAGACCACTTGGCCATCCCAACCCCCCGTTGTTTCAGAAGGTATTAGTATTGAACGGTTGGAATCGAAACAAAAACTACAAATAGATGTATCTGTTTTTGGCATAGATTTATCTATAAATTATTGCAAAGATTAGTGGATGAATCGAGTGTTAGTTTTTCAGCGTTCAATGAATAAGCTATAGGTCTAACAAATCCAACAGCTATGATTCCGACATCCCGGGTCATAGGAATGTTAACAGCGAGAAGTCATTAGCAGCGGCCCTGTATAATGTGTTAGCGTTGTTGAACAATCTATGGATCCCTGTTTCCGTGATCTCAGCTGCTATGACGGATTAAATTTCGTAGGATAGCGAGCTGGACAACTCTGAAACTTTTTTTTAAAAATGCGATTTCCGCCGTTCTCCGTGAAAAGTCTTAACTTTCCGCCCATTATTCAGCCGTTACGTCGTTTTATGGATTTGGGGCCTATTTCACGAAATTTTAACTAAGATAAGATTCCAATTTTTGTAATTTGATTGGATTATATTAGATTGATTTTAGTGCTTAGTCAATCAAAATTGAAGTATCTACTAAAATTGGATTTTATCTTAAGTTAAAATTTCGTGAAACAGGGCCCTGTTCATATTCTAATCTATATTTCTATAAGCAGAAGGACTTAAACTTCCCTATCTTAAAATTTACCTGTGGAAGGTAACATTAAAATTTGGAATCGTGTTCTGTACTTGTGGAAAGCATAATTACTTGCATTATTTAAGCAACTTACGTAGCTTTTTCGGTGAACTTTAGGCCTGTGAGCAAACTTATCCTAATGACCATCAAATTACCCCTCCACCTCCCAAGTCTTAACATGAAAGTGTATATAGCTATATAGCTTCAAGGGTTGAGGTAATCCCGCGACGGAGACTTGTTATCTGATTTACCCGAGGGGGAACCGTGGGGTACGTTACTAACAGTTGCTCTGTTTTGCTAATCGCCACGCATACTTCAATGAATTTTATTATCACAAATCTTAACTATCCAGAAAGATTCGTGTATTATGTCTGATTAAACTGATTTTTACCGGAGTAATGCGTGAAATTTGTCACGGTTGTCATCATTAATTTTGTCTTTCAGCTTAACCTTGTGGTGAGGCGTAGCTTAAGTAGAAGATGATGCTCTTCGTAGAGCTATATAGTGTTTATGATTCAAACCTCTATCGTCCTTAGTTGTTTTGGATTTAATAGCAGAAAACAGGAAATACAATTGTTGTTCCTGTATCTTTAAAATAGTTAGGTTGTTGATATTGTATATGCCAGTATCTTTAAAATACCTGTACTTAAGCTGCTGTTCCTGCATCTACCTGCATCTTAAGAGCAACACTAGATAAAGGGACTGTGTCAAAAGTAGATAACCCAATTTATTTGATCAAGTTCATATGCTAATTAAGCAATATCTGAAATAGTAATGAGATTTTTGTTGATTTTTGTAACCTGTTGCTTATCAAATGTGGCAGCTATTCGATTTCTTCATTTCTTTAATTCGGGAGAAAATCCTGGTGGTAAGTACCCCCGTTCTTTTATAAGTACTATCAAGTAATGTGTTTCAGATAATAAGTACGAGGGAGCCAGACAGACTGAAATAGTTAATAAAAACCCGCGTACAAGACAATTCATCCACCTATGAGTAAAGAATATTGAAATTATGGAGCTGTTCCATGCTCCGAACGGAAGTCGGTGACGTTTCGTTGAGGGTTCTCTCGACGTTGTCAACGAAACGTCGCTTTAAGTAAAATAGTAATGGTGTTCCATAATATGTTTTTGTGTTTATTATACATTTCTTATTTGAAATCTGTTGTGGCAGGAAATTTGTAATGCATGAGTTTTTGTTTGTGTAGAGTTCAAGTAATTGTTCGGAGTTATTTGTATTTTTAACCGTTCATCTGTAACAATGACGTTTGTGGTCGTCACCCAGTCCGCCAGTCCGTCAGTAAACATCCGCGTTGAGAACGACAGTTTTATTTTATTTTGATGTGAAGCGCATAATTTGTGGTCAAGAACAGGAAAAACTCTGTCGATATTCAACTCTCCTTTCCTTTACAGGGTCGACCCCCATCCTAAACCAGTTCATACTACCGACAATTGTCGTGATAACGTCGACCGGTTTTAACGTATATTTTTCAAATTTTGTACTTTGCAGTCATGATAGCTCGAAATCTATCGATATTCATCGTTACGTTCTACAGTTTTCCCCTCTCTGTTAGAGGCTATAGAGTTAACGGATTCTTTTCAAATTTATTGGCAAGCATTATGATCACGCGAGGATGAACCCTATCGATATTCATCGTCCGTGAGATTCGATGCCGGATGTGTCCAAATTTGCTGTATACCGCGTGAACTCCACTGAGACCATATAACTTTTAACGGATTATTTTCAATTCAATTTTGGTGAGAGGGCAGACCTTGTAGGTATTTAGCATAATTGGATACAAACGTACAGTCTATAGTTCAAGGGAGAGAGGGAGATAGGAGGGAGGTCGAGAGAGAGAGAGAGAGAGAGAGAGAGGGGGGGGGGGGGAGGGAGGTGTTTAACGTCCACTCGATACAAACTAAGTGTGTTCCAATCCCATTTCAAAAATTCGCTTTCGCGTAGGGGTCTTTAGCAGTGGGAGAAAACACGTAGAACAAGAGACAGCCCACTAGAGTCGACAGAAGATCCTACTCCTTGTCACATACAATCGGGGGATCGAAACCACACCAGTTGACTCAATAACAGACCTTATGATACACGCTTATCATTCGACCATCCTTTCCCCGTACAGATTCGAAGATATGTTCGGGTTATTTGTATTTTTCACGTTTAGTGAGTAATTTCCTTTTTTTTTTCAGATCGGATTTCCATTAACCAGTATGATCATCAACATCCCAGAGGCAGACTGCGGAGAGACATTCAACAGTCTGTTAATACAAGCCCAACAACATCACCCACTACGAGTCAAACAACATCACCTACTACGAGTCCAACGACATCACCATTCATATGCCATTTTTCAGAATCATCTGGAAAAAATTACAATCTTTTGGAGGGCACACTTACGTTAGATTCCGTGCAAATGCAGTTATTACTGAATAGGCTGTACCAGGACGGTCGAATGGATTTGTATCAGGAATTATGTGAACGTTTGAGTCAGCAATAAATACAGAGAGAGTGAAATGGGGTTTAACGTCCATTCGACACCAACTACGTCATTTCGGGACTAACATATGGTTTAATTTTATTTCAATAATTCGCGTAGCAGTGGGGGCTCCAGAGTACCCGGAGAAAACCCCACGAGGTTAGACACGCGACCCTACTCCTTGCCACGTGCAACCGGGGATTTGAAACCACGCTAGATGACACATTGGCAGGCCGTATAATAAATACAGACAGCATTAAAATACAGACCCAAAGTATCTGGGCCTATTCTTATTTCGATTTCCATATGCCAAGGCTTCTTACTGCCATACCAATATAAACACAGGACCTGTTTTCCGTCCCAACCAAAAAACTAGACACGGTCCTTGCCAGCACCCCCCCCCCCCTCCCACACACACACACACGCACTAAAGCTTCCTGTAAAAATAATCTTTCTCGTCCAACTCCGAGACCGAACCAGCGACTGACTTCCTCACCGAAGCGCCGCGGCTCCCTGCGGCAAAGGCTCAACTTGGTATTGCAATAAGGTGGATTATCAGTGATTATTTAATATGCTCGTATTCACAGGTTTTTTAACAACTATGGTAGTTGTATTCTTTAAGACAGTCTAAAAAAACGGGAGCGAAATAAATGAGGGGTGATGATCCCAGATCGTCAATTCACATTATTCTTACCCTTTCGGCCGATCAAAGACACCACGTAATTCTCCTGCCAATATATACGACCGTGATTCTTAAATGAAATGGCAAAGAAGGTGACGCAACATCATAAATCAATACGGTCTTATAAAATGGTGCCAAAGAGAGACACAAACTAGGTCATTTCGGGACTAATTGTATTTCAGTAATCCGGTTTAACGTCCACTCGACACAAACTACGACATTTAGGGACTAACGTGGTTCAATAATGGGCTTGTACGTAGTCACGAGTCTTTGAGAAAACCCACGAAGATGGACAGTTAACATTACTTCTTGTCACGTAAAAGCAAGGAATTGAAACCACACCACTTGACTCAATGACAGACTTTCTGGCCCAACGCACACGCGTTAGAAATTCGTCCCCCACCCCCACATGTAAAATAATATTTGAAAGTTGGCGGAAATAAACGCAGCTATATATTCAGGCAAAATTGTCCGAATACCAGGACTCTCCTTTGGAGAAGAAACGTAGAATATTAAAACCCATTGTCTGTAATGATCGCCTGGGGGTCGCGGATTCTGTCGCGGCGTTGGCTTAGAAAGTTCATTAGGATTTCCTGGCGCCTTTTCCACTTGCCAGTGGTGCCAAAGAGCCAGACAAGGATAGTTGTCTATTCGTTCGAATGGGACAAAAAAAGCCTGGTCCTGTGTCCACATTGGTATGCATTTGAAAGATCCTTTGGCAGATGACAGGGAAGGCCGTAGTCTTAACAAAATTCCCCTCATAGCACACTGCGTGACGTATACCCGTCCTCCTTCGCCTAGTTGACGCTAGAATGTAGAACGTTAAACTCTATGTCATTTTATTTTCATTTCATTTTGTAATAATATTCCGTATTATATTTGGAATACGCCATATAAGTTTTTAATATGGCCTGCTTTTCCTGCTATGGATCGTTTCATTAGTTTGCACTTCTCTTCCTGAATAAAATTTATAAATCTCTAACATTAATTTTGCGCTTGGAAAATATTTCCCACTCGAACAAATTCTTAAATTAAATGCAATAGAGCTGATAAGCAAATCTCATGCCAAAAACAACGCAAGGTTTAATGCTATCGGCAAAACGATTAATAATATACCACTCACACACAATCTATTTTTGAAAAACATTTCTGTCAAATCTTGCAAAAAGGCAGGACTTTGCACTAAAGTCAACTTTGGGTAATGTGTTTTGCAACAGATGTAAATTTAATACCGTATTAAACTCGCTATAAACCGAAGTAATTAGAAAGTCAGGGAAGTATTTCTACTTTTTTATGGACAGTTAACGTCATTTCGATCCTTCATATTACAGTCGATTTAAGTACAGCATCAGTATTCGATCATCGATTCTTGAAACATGACAGTTAGAGCGCTAAATGCAGCATTTTTTGTAATGTTTCACGTGTAGCTACCATGGTTCATGAATACAAATTAAACATTATTTCATTTGAATATCCTGATTGCTTGTTATCAAAGGATTAACACATATTTAGCTAGCTTCTGCATCGATAATCCGATGGGGTTACGTTGTCCTTAGGCGGAGACCTTGGCAAAGGACTAGAGATATTCATTGGGAAGGGACAGAAAACGGATGGAACTGTGTCGTAAAATACCGATGAATTCCCAGGCTAGGCAGCCAACGTCCTACTCACTGAGCCACCGTGCCCCTCATTTTGAGATTATCTAATCTAATCTTACACGACTTAACCAACGCTAGTCAACACATTGACATTGTCTGTTGAAGCTTGGTTAAAATGTTTATTGAACTGCAGCTGCCTGAACATCAACAGGTATCATTCTCAGTGTAATCCCCCCACAGTCTGCCAAAAAGAGATCACGCTATGACCATCCGTTCAAATTTTAGCCACCTTCGTTATCCCTGTCGATGCGGAAATGAAAGACTTGAATAATATTTAATTTCATTTGATTTTTCAGTTTTTTTTATTTGGAAGTAGTGACGAAGGCTTCGTGGGGAAATTTCACTTGAGTTAGAAGTTAAAAGTGATTATATAAAATATAAATAATTTACCAACTGTTAAAGATACAAGTATCTAGGGAAATAAATGTATGTTAAGATACCTGAACATCTAGAAGATTTCTAATTTTCGTCACTTCCGGCGTAAAGCTATGGCGTTCATGAAAAAGAGAAAGAGTGCGCGAGGGAAAGAGAGAGCGAGAGCGAGAGAGAGAGAGTGTGTGTGTGTGTTGTGTGTGTGTGTGGGGGGGGGGGGTCACATCCACTCGACACAAGCTAGGTCATTTCGTGACTAACAAAAGGTTCAATCTCCGAATCAGGTACAACCCGAGAATCGATACCAAGCAGTTGACTCAATGACAGTCAATGGGGGTTATTGGTGTCGTAATGCTGACTATGTGACAGAACTTACGGAGGGTTATTGGTATCGTAATGTTAACTCTATGACAGAACTTATGGAGGGTTATTGGTATCGTAATGTTGACTCTATTACAGAACTGATGGAGGGTTATTGGTATCATAATGTTGACTCTATTACAGAACTGATGGAGGGTTATTGGTGTCGTAATGCTGACTCTATGACAGAACTTATGGAGGGTTATTGGTGTCGTAATGTTGACTCTATTACAGAACTTATGGAGGGTTATTGGTGTCGTAATGTTGACTCTATGACAGAACGTATGGAGGATTATTGGTGTCGTAATGTTCTAATATTGGATTAAAAGACACAGTGGACTAATACGGATTTAGACTCTGCAACAGTCATTCCCTTAAAGGTACATTATGTACAGTTTAGATAAAAAGCTGTCCGTTCTTACTACGTGATAGTGGTAACATAGATGATTAAACATGGATAATATCGAGTTTGTTTGCTATGGTAGTCTGTGTACTTCACTAAATATCGATTATCCGTTTTATCGTTAAATTTTTAAAACACAAGGGTGTTCAAATCCATTTACATTCGATGGTCTAGAGAGTTATGGTCTTGCCATTTAAATAAATGTCTAAATAAGCCGACAGAAAGAAATGTAATAGAAATATTTAATTGGTGTCGTTAATTCCCGTGTTTGCGAATTCTAGCCTTAATTGATAAAAAATGTTACATGATTGTTGATAGGATTGGCTCGAATCGGCAGGTGTTCGGTTGTTTGGTTGAATCACTGGCCTTGCTGGAAGGCAATATGGGATGAGCAGTACTGACTAGGAGTATTACAATCTAACTGTCTCAAAAATACTTGGCTAAGTGAGTATGGCGCTGACTCGCTAGCCAAGCGGTCGCGTGTTCAACCCCCGCATTTCTCTTGTCAGTGATACGATGAAAAGTCGAGAATTCGTTTGTACAATGCGGTGCAAGTAAATGATGCCTTGGCTGTTGATCCCCGGTTGTACGTGACAAGGAGTAGGGTCGCCAGTCCAACCCCGCGGGTTTTTTGTGGGTCCTCCGGTTTCCTCCCAATGATAAAGACTCCTACGCGCAAGCGAATAACTGAAATAAAATTAAAACCATATGTTAGTCCCAAAATTACCTAGTTCGTGTCGAGTGGACGTTAAACCCCAATTTCTCTCTCTCTCTCTCTCTCTCTCTCTCTCTCTCTCTCCATCGTCGCAATAACCATATGTTAGTCCCAAAATTTATCTCTCTCTCTCTCTCTCTCTCCCTCTCTCTCACTCTCTCTCCATCGTCGCAATATCATAATAACTGTTACTATAATGGCACCGAGAGAGAGAGAGAGAGAGAGAGAGAGAGAGAGAGATAGAGAGAGAGATGGGATTTAACGTCCACTCAACACAAACTAGGTCATTTCGAGACTAACATCCGTCCTACACCTCTGACAAGAGGGAACCAAATTGGAAAATCCAAACTATTGGACCAACGTCCTACTCACTGAGTCACGGCTCTCAAGAATAATGTAGACTAAGGAAACATAATGTACAGCTGAAGCAAACTCCGTCGGAAAAAAAATAAATAACTGGCGGACGGTGTTTGATCAATATGATAATTTGTCCATCTTTGATGTATGTTCCAAGAGGGTATTGTCTGGGATTAAGCTATGTCCGCCGGTAAGGATTGGGTCTACTTATTCCAATGATTTGTACATGCTAGTATACGATTAATCAGCTTACTGTCTAGACACGATAATAACATTTTTTGATGTTAATGTAATTTATACATATACATAGGGACATATTTTATTACATACAGCAATAAATTGTGATGTAAGTGGTATATACACCGAAACAATTTAAATAGACGTTCTTATAACTCGAAATACGAGTCGACCGTAGTGCCTCTGTTCGGGCACATTGTCCTCATAGTCATAGCACACTGTATTGCGTATGCTCGTCATCATAGTCCCAGTCGGTAAGATGTTCAGCCCCATTTTATTTCACTTCATTGACAATAATAACAAACGGATAAACATTTCGGGAAAAATTTAAACATACATTATGCAGGAGCTAAACCCGTTTATTGCTGGTTTTCATTAGGCCTAAACTGTTATATAAACTATTGAGTAGACATTAATCAACTTATACAGACCATAATCAACTCTCGATGTCATCGCTAGCTTGTGATATTGACTGGATTAGGATCCGGTTTTCTACTTTCATTCATGATTTAATACTTTAGTAATGATGATGGAAAATTCAATCGTTAAATTCTCGGTGGATCAACGTGTCTGAAATCTTCAGCAAATTCCATTTACATTATTTAGTTTTTGACTATGTCATCTCTTTACCTAATCTTCCAAAATGTCAAAATGTATCTTTAAAAGTTAAAATAATTGTAAAGGTACTGGAGAAAGTCGATTACTGTGTGAAACTGCGAAATCTTGGTAACATTGGCGTGCACGTAGACGATCTAACAAGAAAAGGCGGTTAATCGCTCGGATGGACCGAAAGGTCACGTTTAAGAGAAACGGGGTATAACGTCCCTCTTGTCCCTCTGTTATACCCCACAAAGTGTGCTATGGGGGAAATTTTGCCCGGACATCGGCACTGATAGTTACTCTTATATCGAATTCCAGCTGCCAATGGATGTTTTACGTGCACGCCAATGTGTATACACACAGGACCCCGGTTTTTGGTCTTAATCGAACGACTAGACAACTGTCTTCATCAGGTTCTCCATTATGTTCATGTACGACTGAAAAGAGAGAAATCCCGAGGAGCTCCAGGCTAGCGTGTCAGCGTCTCGCCGATTTAACCACCGTGCCTTCACTTGGGCGTAAAATAGACCTTGGGGCGAATGTTATGTGTAAAGGCCGGGTAATCCTGTCTTTGTTTCCGGTTGATACGGAAAAGCAGAACATTAATCTCCAGGGCCCTGATTCACGAAATCTTAACTTAAGATAAAATCCAAATTTTAGTACATACTTCAGTTTTGATTGGCTAAGCACTAAAATCAATCAAATATTATCCAACCATATAACTAAAATTTGGATTTTATCTTAGTTAAAAATTTCATGAATAAGGCCCCAGGTCATTATTATCGACGGCATGCGATAACACTTATTTTGGGATAGGGGGCATTAGCCTTCTTGTAGTTTGTGGGCAATATTTTATTTTGTTTTTTTAACGTTTTCTTTTCTTATTGGGTCGTTCGAGTGATTCGGCTAATACCAATATCGTGTATTTTATTACCCTTCCTGAAAAATTCAATATTCAGACTACCACGATCTAGACCTCGATAAAAATTGTCTTACTCTCAGAGCTTATAATCTTGTCGGTTCTAATCATCTGGGGATATAAAATTAAATGCTAAAGCTTTGCAAATGTAAGTCGTAGTACGAATCGGTTTTATAGATACCATGAGAAAAAAAGTATCTTTGGCGCATGGGGACAACATGGCCGGCAACATATTATTTACGGAAATGATGCTCAGAATATTAAAGATATACCGTTAATGCTATTTTCCCATCATCACGATTCGTGTTACAAGTGACATCGTGGTTTTAATCGTGGAGGCATCGTGGTAATCCTACCATATATTGAGATCCGTATCGAAACGTACCCGAACGTATCTGCAAATACCAGATCGTACACTCAATCGAAACAATCAAGCCCACCATAAACCTATCCGAAACAATCGTGTTGATCGTATTAAAACGTATCCGAGCGTATCTACACGTACCAGATCGTACACCCAATCGGAACAATCCTACCTTATGTATTGTACGACAGTGGGAACCTATTTTTAACAAATTGCGTTAGTTGAACAACGGGGTGGACGGAAAGTGCATGGAACATCTCAGAATAATAAAAAAAATCCCTACTTTTTTGTCCAATCGGATTAAAATGATGCCCATCAAAATATTTTATCGAAGCTTAAGCCAGTCTAACACTTGCAAGACTTTTGGACACGATTTTGTCGTGCCCATCAGTATCCACATTGACACGAACTGGCACGACGAATTCACGCATAGTTTTCGCATAGTTTGCGCATTGTTTACGCACTTCCCCCATTGGCACGACGAGTTTGCGCAAATCGGACGGTGTCGTGCCGACTCGAGTCGTGCCAATGCGTGCCACGAAATCGTGCAAGGTCAGCCTTGCTTAATGGATAGGTGGCCCTAACTTGTTTTGATCCTATCCGTGTATACCATTTGTAGAGGATATCGGATGTAGTCAAAATTTCAGTTCATCATACAATTATAATTGAAAACATTTTGGACTGATTTGCTTTTGAAGATCCAATTACCACATTCGTGTAGTTTGAAAAGGACCGTGTAGTTTGAAAAGGATCTTTTCATACCTCTAAATGAAACACTTTACAATACAATTCCTAAACCGCGGTGAAGTGGATCAAACATAAACTTATTATACCCGTTTAAAATGGCTGTTCATGTTGGTTTCTTTTGGGGTATAATTCTCCGTGTACGCTGGAATTAGTAAGTGTATACGTAGAAATGGTTCCACTACTGAAGCCTTCCGACATACTTCAGGCACAGTAGTGGCTTTTCCTACAGAGTTCCTTTGCGCAAGTTTTGTAGTCAAATGACTACAAAAAGTTTACTGGCCTATAGCTCCCTTAATTTATACAGACACTAACCCAAAACTGTACTGCACATAGCTTAACATATAATAAATCAATTCCCCATTGAAATAAAAGTGAAGCCTTACCGCATAATTAAATGATTTGATAAAATCAAATCCCTTCATGAAAATTCTCAAGTTCTGAAATTATAATGGCCGCCCAGTCAAATAGAGCATGCGCAATCCAACTCACGTGATCATTTGCCCCTTCCAGATATGGCATATGACCATAATTATATGCTAATGACCTTAGCGTGGGAAAATATGTCAGAAACAATAATAGACTGCGTGTTGGGGAGGTTGGGCATAAATTTTTCGCTCCAACCTGGACAAAAACTGATAATAGATTTTATTGTTCAAAAAAAGGATGTAATGAGCGTCTTTGACATTTCAGCCGAGATTCTCTTATAGTATTTGTGCTGGGTCAGCGTATCGTAGGCATTGCCTTACATGGAAAAAGATGGGCGGAGTTAAGGCGTCGCGGTATTTGGCGAGATTTCAACTGGCCTGTGTCATGGCTGTCTGCACATTACAAGAACACCGCTAAGAAAATGTAAAACGCATTACCACAAAGAAAAACTGTTCGGTAACTCTTTTAGTTGTTAAGACTTCATTATGTATGATATGATTACTTATTTTAATACAAACTGTAATGACAATTGTGCGTTTTAACCTATTTGAACTTGCGTCAACGGTCTTAGACTGTACCACTTGTAACGATAACCAGCTATAGTTATCGTTACATTATAGTAACTAGTGTATACGTTGAGAAAATGAAATGAAATAAAATAGGTTATATCGCCCTACTTTTCCACATCAACTCGGCTAATGAAGACGGGCATACACAATACATTGTACTATAAGGGACGTTATGCCTGGACAGTGCGACTATGGCCCGATAAGTGATATTTTACGTGCACTCCATTGTGAATACGGGACTTTGAGTTTCCGTCCCATCCGAACGACTATATACGTGGTTTAACGACCTACTTTTCTGTACCAACTGGGTTAATAAGACGAAACCAACGTTGAGGTAGTCGTACACTGTATAGTGTTACACTGTCGTTATTTAACAGTAATAGTTTTGCTCTTTTAACGATTTCATAAATCTCGATTAATAATTTGTTTTACAAACCCTGACTAAAAACTCCAAACATAACATATACCATTTTAACGCCTACTTTTACTTAATGTAATTATAACTAGAGTTGTTCAAACAACTTTCACATATATAAAAAATTACAACTGGAGATGTCCAAACAAAATCAACATAAATATAATTACAAAAAGGCAACTTGTACTTTCCCATAAAGTGCTGTTTATCCCAAGGGTATCAAACTCAGACATTGTTAATTGTTTCCAAGTGAGTTTAGTCACTGGTGCAATGACTTTTTGGCATTAACTACCCACGAAAACAAACTACGGGACAGAGCAATATAAAATAATCAGAATTGTCAAAAGTGAGTGACGTAATGCGCAATCATTATGCCAGCTGGCTTTTAGTGTCAATATCTTTTTCCAATTTAGCATCAGCTGCTTGACAGACTTGTTTACAAGACGTCAGACATTGGTAACGTTAAAGGGGTCTGATCACTTATATGAGAGCAGTACGATCGACTATCTAACCTCGCGAGTATCTTACCGCCATTGATACAGACCAAAATGGGAATTATTGAAAGTATGACGTACAGTGTGTCAGTGTGTTAGTACCCCCTTCCACCCTCTCTCTCTCTCCCCTCTCTATCTCTCGATCTCTCTCTCTCTCTCTCTCTCTCTCTCTCTTTGATAAAGATAATAAGGTCAGATACGTTTCTTATACGACCAACAAGATTGGTACGTCTGACCTCAATATATGATAGGACCTGATAGGATCACTTTCAAACAGCACGATTTGTGATAGCAGGAACCTAGCATAAAATACATGTAAATTTTGCCAGATATCAGTATCAACATGGTTAAAATCATCTCTTATATCAAACCTTGAAATTCTGATTGATTAAATAAAATAAAATGAAGATGTGTCATTTCTCCATCTGATAGCAGGAACCTAGCATAAAATAAATGTAAATTTTGCCAGATATCGGTATCAACATGGTTAAAATCATCTCTTATATCAAACCTTGAAATTCTGATTGATTAAATAAAATATGAAATGTGTCATTTCTCCATCTTGGATCAATATCAGTTATCGTTACTTGATCTCGTTAAAAGACCATTCATGGAGAACATACATAAAAACCACAACCAAATCTGTCTTTGATGTTTTGACGGTGTTTTTTAGGAGCAAAATAAAAAAAACCAACAAAACTTATATGCGTTGAAGGCAATGGTTTATATTTTTCCCGCTCTTGTACAGACGTGCTATGTTAAAGAAGCGTTGTCAATCTCACAAAATACATCAAGTCAATTTTGAATATTCATTTTCAACTTAAAGCAATATATTTACAGATATATAGGTTGCCCGTCAACCTAGTATACACCTTCGTCGTCACCCTTGTTGTTATAACAATTTTTCTCACCTCAAGCTGCTCCAGTGACACAATGTATTGGGATCAAGCGCGTGTTTCACGAAATATTAACTAAGATAAATTCCAAATTTTAGTAATCTGATTGGATAATATTCGATTGATTTGAGTGTGCTTAGCCAATCAAAATTAGCCAATCTACTAAAATTTGGATTTTTATCTTTAGTTAAAATTTCGATAAACAGGTCCAGGTAAATTAACAACATATTAACCATGTTCTAACATTACTTAACGGAGTCAAGTGATTAATTCAACATCATTCACAGTCTTCGGCATTTCGATCACGACTCATTAGCCAATTTAAATCAGCAGTATTTAGAACAAAATGAAAACATAATGTGTTTTTTATTTGTAGTAATAAGCAATAACCTTTACAGCGAAATAAGCTATCAATCTCATCTCTGTGTATTTTTTATTCTACAATACATGGTATTTATCTCTAGAATTACATAACCAATTAAATCTGTGTTTCGGGCCATTTGGGAAATCATCACACTCCCTCGTAGTCGTAGGCAGTATCCACAATCAACACAAAACACAGTAAAATATTGTTCGACTCGGAATACGGTGATTTTATTTACACGTAATTCTCAACTATTAAACTAACACACGAATCACTGTCAGAATGCTTTCGAGTTCCATTTGAAATGTAGCGACTCGATGAACAAGCTTATCATTCCCTACATTAGAATACTTCCGGGGTAGACTGGTATAGGGCTCTTCGCTTATTTCGCGAAATATTATTGATTGAAAATTACAGTAAAACAGAAACGATTGAATGTAAAACCATTTATATCCATTCATATTACATAATTATGTTTTAGGAGCAATCTGTGTTCATTTCAAGGTGCCAATAAATAGGGATTTAGATCCTTTAAGTTTGTAAACGGGGTCCTATAACTTTTTTAAAACACTTCAAATCCAATACTAGCCCAATATGAATTAGAGGGGGTCACTTTGACTAAGTGGGGAAAAACGCCGACTTGCTAGCCCGGAGGTCGGGTGTTCGATCCCTATATTGGCCGAGAAGGTTCATCCAGATTTTTGGCGTCGATGCCCTCTTGTCAGTGATGCAGGGCGGAGGGCCTGGGAAGGACAGCTGCCTAGTTGTTTCGATGGGACGAAAAACCGAAGTCCGGTGTACACATTGTCGTGCATGTAAAAGATCCCTTGACAGTTGGAATTCGATATAAAAACAGACAGTAGTCCACTGTCCGGGCAAAATGCTATCATAGCACACGATATGGCGTATGTCCGTCTTCCGTCTAGTTCGGAGCAGACCACTGGTACAAAGACGTTAAAACCCATTTTATTTCATTTCGTCCCATTCGAAGGACTAGACGTATTGCCTGTCTAGACATCCGTCGTTCACCAATGACAAGTGAATTTCAACTATACAAGGGGTTCTTTTACGTATAAGGCAAATTGTAGGACATCGATTTCCAGACCCTCCATCGGATGTGCACCAAGTTAAGTCAAACCACGTAGTGATATCCATGTGAACCCCAAACACCGGATCACCAAGCCACCTTAGGCGTAACTTCTGAATATTGACTCCTTTTTGCCCAAACAAGTCATTCGCAATTGTTCTTGACAAGATTGTCCAGTTGGCATCTTGATGGCTAAAATACGGAATGCATGTTCCACGGGAGGCCACTCTTTAGTTGAAAATTGCAGGATTCAGACCAGCATGAATTTCTTCACTGTCTTTCTTGTCGTTACACACTGACAAATGATATGAAATGAAATGGTCCGATCTTGCTAATGAAGACAAACATACGAGGGTAATATTTCCTGGGCACCGGTTTTAAGGCCTACTCTTATATCGAATTCCAGTGGGTACACGGGATCTAGATTTATCGCATCATCTGAACGACTAAACAGCTATCCTTGTTAAGCCTCCGTACTGCACCACTGACAAAGAGAGAACCACGCCAGGCAATTGCGACGACGTTTCTCGTCCGGGACCGAATCAGCAATCTCCATGCTAGCGAGTCAACATTTTACCCATCACAGTTAGATGTATGGCATATACATTAGATTCAAAATTCTAACATGCTATCGTCTAATTTCTTACCCTTTATGATGTCTTGTTGTTCTTATCGTTTAACGTCCGATTCTACCGAGGGTGATATCGCAGACAATTCTTATTTTTCATTTTTATTATCTTAGCGCACGCGCAGATGTCGTTCGTGTGGTAGGAAACCGGAGTGCCCGGAAGAAACCCACGTGGTTGAGAAGGCGCCCCTATCTCCATGACACATACACTCACACCAGGAATCCGCAAGCCAGAGATAACCGGCCAGCTAGAGGTCGAAGCGCGGCAGTCTAGACCACTAGGCCATACCAACCCTTTATTTCCAATCAGATTTCTTGATGTGTGTAATCATCATTGTAACACGAACAGGAGATCTTCCTTTGTTCTTTTCGTTCAATAAGCAGATTGTTTTACCTCTACTAAACTCACTGGGGAGTAACTGTGCAATAACTAGACATTTTCAGTGTCATTGCACACTTTTTTCTGGTTTACGCTAGTTTTAGTAGAAATCATATAGAGAAGTGAGAGGGTTTTCCGTGCAATAACAACAAGCATGTTGAGCAGGTGTCAGTGTTACAAGTCATTTATATCACACTTCATTCGTTACCCGGTTTAACACGATATCACTTCAAATATCACATTTACTGATAAAATTACACGCTTTATAATATTAATGTGAAAAATGAAATTACTTATGTGCATATAATTACATACATATTACCATTACATAATTCACAAAAAATGTTCACATATTCACACCTATAATTACCCTATTTACAAATAATGTATTAGGAATTCCCCATTATACGGCGTAGGTTTCACCATATTTAGCAATAAAATGAGATAATTTGCATAAAAAATATAAATAAATAAAACAATAGAATGTGCAATAAATGAAAATTCAATATCAATATAATTACATAATTTACAAATACATAATTTATTAAGGAATAACAATTAAACAGAGTAGGTTTCAATACATCTCGCAATAAAATAACATAATTTACAAAAAAATTAAATGCATAATTATGTATAATTAAAAATAATTCAAATGTCAAATTTGCGAATAATGTATTGGATAATTCCCATTAAATCGCATATTGCAAAAAATAATGTGTATTTCACTTCAGCATATTTACACAAAATTACATAATTTACCCCAAACAAAGTATTGGATAATTACCATTAAATGACGTAGGTTTAATCATAGTTCACAACAAAAATAGATATTGGAAAAGGCCAAATTAATGTATATCGCTTCAAATGCCATTTCAATATAATTACACAAATTTAATTACAAAATTTACAAACACGTAATTGGACAATTGAGAGGTCTAGCAGTGGTTGAAATTTATCTTTATGTAGGTTCGAGGATTGCTGAGTACTGTCTGCCCTCATTTAAGTGCTGATAGCGTCTTTCTGGCGCAAGCTTTGATTTTGCGGACTCCGCTTCTAGAGATATCGCCACACGTGTTCATGAAAGGATTTGCTGGGTCTAAAACATAAGGTGGGCTTGGGAGATACAGTTTCCTGTAAAAGAAAATATATTCATAAAGCTAGTTGTAATCTAATAGTGTGTGGTGGGGGGATGGGGTTTAACGTCCACTCGACACAAACTAGGTCATTTCGGGATTAATATATGGTTTCATTTTATTTCGCGTAGGGGCTTTTAGTGTTGGGAGGAAACCGGGGTTACCCGGAAAAACCCACGAGGTTGGACAGGCGACCCTACTCTTTGTCGCGTACAACCAGGGATTCGAAACCACGCCAGTTGACTCAATGACAGGCTTTATGATACAGCGCGCATGTGCTAATCATTCGGCCATCCAACCTCCCTAATAACCATACTATGTATCTTATGGAATATCTTGTAACCATGAACAGTTTCTGTTTATATTTGCTCTGTAATCAAATAATCTGATCAATCAAACTGTATGTCTTTATTTAATTTATGTGACAAGGAGTGGGGTCGCTTGTCCACCCTCGTGGGTTTCCCCCGGGTACTCTGATTTCCTCCTACTCCTACGAACCCCTACGCGCAAACGAATCATTGAAAAAAAAATGAATCATACTATATACTAAACAGACTGAAATGTGGGATTCTGATCCGATTGGGTTAATGAAGGCGAATGTACGTAGTGGTAATTTTGCTCAGGCAGTGGCCATACGGTCTACCGGTAAATAGATTTCAAGCTGCCAAATGATATTTTACGTACAGCCGAATATGTACATGGGATCATTCGAATAGATATTCGGTGTCCCGTGTGAGTTCAACGCAGAGATCCAACACAGGACCTTCTGAACGCAGACTACTAAACGGGTAAAAATATGGAGCGTTTCTATATTTAAATAAGATAGGTTGCCAGGCAACGACACATACGCTCACAGCAGCTAAATCGTCTGGGCAGTCAACAAGAGTTGTCGCATATTCTTACTTTTTTCGGTAATGAAACATTTATAATACTCTGAAATCTGATTAAGATTAACAACTCATAAAGTAATAATCAGAAAATCATTAGAATCGTGGATTTAGCTGTTCAGTTATCAAAATTCATCGTAAATCAAAATACTTGTTCGTCTCAAGACCTTAAACTCTGTGTATCAATCTGAAGTTAATTGGGTGATAAGTTTGGCCTCTAGAGCATTACAAAAGATTTCTTAAAAAAAAGATTAAGGGAGATAACTCTGGAAGTAATTATAGGATTCTTCGTCTTATGACCTTAAAGACTGTGTATAAATTTAAAGTCAATCGGATATTAACTTTGGCCTATAGAGCGTCCACAAGATTTTTTTGAAGTTATCAAGGGTCATAACTCTTACAGTTATTATCGGAAATCGCTGAAAATCAATAGGCCTTTTTGTCTCATGACCATAAACAGTGTGTATAAATTTAAGGTCAATCGGATATTAACTTTGGCCTCCAGAGCATCAACAAGATTTTTTGAAGCGCTCAATGGCCATAACTCTGGCAGTAATTATCGGAAATCGATTCGTCTCATGACCTTAAACAATGTGTATAAATTTAAAGTCAATCGGATATTCACTTTGATCTCTTGAGCGTCCACAAGACTTTTTGATGTGACCAAGGGTCATAACTCTGGTAGTAATTATCAGAAATCGCTGAAAATCAATAGGGTTCATCGTCGCATGACCTTAAAAACCGTGTATAAATGTCAATCGGGTATTAACTTTGGCCTCTGGTGCGTCCACAAGCATTTGTGGACCCCGGACCGACGAACGGACGAATGAACGGGCGGGGGCGACGACAATATACAACCACATTTCAATGTGGGCGTATAAAAATGGTGAAAAATACAAATAATTACCAATGGTCTGGTACATAATAATCTTTGAATTTTATCTGCAGTGTCTCGTATTTCTTCAAATATCTTAGAACATGTATCATGCCGTCTTTTAGATTAAATGATGTGTCCTTATCTAGATCCTTTCTAAAAACATGCACTGCCAGTAATTCACAGAGGTACGATTTCAATTCTAAGTTGTTACACTGTAATGGAGAATATCATATTCGACTGTACTAATTGAATCAGGAACCGTCCATGACGTCATAACAGCCATTTTGTAACTGCGATTTTCCACAGAACAAGCATACCACGTGTTATGTTGTTCTTACTTGGCGGAATCATGGATATTTTCGAAGAGTGTCGCCCAAGATGAAATCGTGATCAGCAGTAGGGTCGACAGTCCAACCTCTAGGGTTTTCTCCGGGTCCTCCCATGGCTAAAGACGCCCCCGCGCAAGCGAATTATTTTAATAAAATTGAAACATGTCCCGAAATGACCTCGTTTTTGTCGAGTGGAGGTTAAGTCCCATTTCCCTCTCCCTCTCCCAGTGTAGTGATTCGCGACATGGTTGAAATCGTTGTTTAAATCGTGGAGTAATCATAGTAATCCTATCAGGTCTAATGGCATATTAAAGCCAGTCGTAGAAATCGTGTTGACCGTATCGAAACGCATCCGAACACATCGGTACGTAACAGGTCGTTGACGCAATAGGGACAATCATATGGTAAAGAATCGCACGACAGCGGAAACCTAGCAGGACATACCTTGGTTGTGCTTTTGCAATAAAACCATTTGGTTGGTAAATCTGTTGGTCAAGTCTACCAATATCGAAATTGCAAAGGTAAAGTCCTCGTGGGGTGCTAACTCTTTCTAGAAGACCCGATACCGCTTCATGCGCATTTCATAAAAAACAAATAAACAATGCCGAACATTTTGCAATACATGAATGCTGCGTACATGAATGATGAAGTTCTTTAGACTTATGATTTATGTTGTATTCCTTTCTAGAACATTAAACATACATTATGCAAGATCTAAATCTGCCATTTGCAGGTATCTCTTTAGGCCTGAAATGTTATCTAAATTATTAATTAAACATTAATTAACGGGTTCAGACATATCTTGATTAATTTAAAAACGGAGGAACGAGACTTAGCTCGAACAACCAGTTCGGTAGTTGCACTTATCGCACACGTCTTGTCAAACCGTCTAATATCTTCGCTCACAATAGAGTAATTTAAATTTAATTTTCAAATTATTCATTTCACATTATCTTTTTTTCGAAATATTATGACAAAAATGGCTAGCTCTTAACTAATGACCTTTAAATACCACATCTTGCTAAGTAATAACAAATAGTCAATAGAATAAGTTATACCCACCTCCTTCCAATACTTTACAAGTTTAATAAGAGTTTTCACTTGTTGTGGTTGGTTGTTCATAAATTCGCACTGCTTTGGTGCCAGACAGGCGGAATAGTGAGGTCGTATTACATCTGGTTCTGAGGCTATCTGTTCATACACTTTCGCCATACCACCTGTTGGTCGAAAATGATGAAATGAAATATTGCTCCAGCTCTACTCACGACGTTAAGGGCTTGGAATAGTGGGGGTGGGGCATAAATGGAATTGGACAGGGTCTGTCATTTTGTCTAAATCTGACACTGCAATATTGGTAGTATGCATTTTTGTTAAAGTCCATATAGCATACATGAGGTTAGGCAGGCCATCCTACTCTTTGTGCGTACGGGCGACCCTTGTGCAGCCGTGCGATCGAAACCACGCTAGTCAGACCACCGAATCCAATAATTCGATTAAACTTGGAATTTGCATAGAAATATTTTTTGATCATTCATTTAAGTAGCCTCGGGTGTTCCCTTTCATAAGGTCCGTCAGTGAGTTAACTGGATCTACGTGGCAAGGGGTAGGGTCGCCTGTGTCCAGCCTCTCGGGTTGTCGCCGGGTCCTCCGTTTTCCTTTAACTGCTGAAGACTCCTGCGCGCATCCGAATTATTGAAAATTGAACCAAATATGTTAGTCCTGAAATGATCTAATTTGTGTTGAGTGGACGTTAAACCACATTTCCTGCTTTCGCTCTCGCTTTTTAAAATAAGGAACAAGAATATACGTACCTCTAGCTCCAATAACATTAATGGCGGGAACAATATCGACCTTAATCTTATATTCGTCCATTTCTAATGAAACATGATATCCTTTTGAAGTCCTTGTGTGTTTCCAATGCCGCGAATACACAGGACTCTTTGTTAAATGATATTCGATTGCTGGCAGGATTTCCGTGTCCTTAGCTTTTATGAAAGAACTCATACTTCTATATCCTTTGAAGAAGATTATAAGGTCAATGTCTGGCATAGTTTTTACAGCCGTTACCTTGCCCATAGATCCACCCTGAATGAAAATTATAGATATTTACATATACAATTCCGTAAAATATATAACTGAAATTACTTAGAATATTACCCTGGGGGTTTCATGGCAAAATTGTTAGCACATGCGTGCTGTATCATAAAGTCTGTCATTGAGTCAACTGGCGTGCTTTAGATTCCCCGGTCGTACGTGACAAGGAGTAGGTTTCCACCACTGCTTAAGACCCCTCCACGCAGGAAATAAAATCAAACCATACATGTTAGTCCCGAAATAACCTAGTTTGTGTCGAGTGGACGTTAAACCCCGTCTCTCTCTCTCACTCTCGCGCTCTCTCTCTCTCTCTCTCTAAAGATATGTCAATAGAAAAGCTCAAAAGCCCAAAGCTTCACTCAATGATAGATATAAAATCCCGCAAAATATAATATTCTAATTACCCCTAATTGTTAACGATACATTATCGGGGATTAGATAAAGTTCTGGCAATTCTCACAATAATAGTTAAAATCTAAAAAGTGTAAAGGAAATTTGCTGAAAATTTCAATCATATTGATCCACTCTGAACCGAGATTTTAATTCGACATAGCCTCGATCATCCTTATTAACGTTGGTAAGATAAAAAAAAACATAGTCCCGATTATCCGTTTCATAAATAAATCATGAATGAAAGTTGAGCAGCAAATGAGATCCTAATCCAATACATTTCGCAAGCTAGAATTGACATCGAGATTTGTGCATGGTCTGGATACGTTAATTAATAATTCGGGCCTAAAGAAAGACCTGCAATCGGCAGATTTAGTTCCTGCAAAAATGTCTGTTTAAACGATTCGAAAATACTATTCAGATTGGCCCGAGAATATAATAATATATTGAAAACCATGAAAACTAGCCATATTGCCTCTATAATATATAGAAAACAATGGTGAGTATTACCCTGAAAATGAGGTCAATAGAAAACAATGGTGAGTATTACCCTGAAGATGCGGTCAATAGAAAATCCTGGAAGTCTTTCTAGATGTAAATAGAGATGCTGAATCGTTTGGTTCATTCGATTTTTAAACACTACTGGCATCTTTAAATATCGTTCAGCAAAATGTTCCAGCGTTTCGCGCTCATTTATATTAGGTATGAAATCTGATATTGACATTCTGCAAAAGACAACATGAAAAGGAAATGAAAAGAAATGGAGTATAACGTCCTACTGGTCTGCCCATCATTGACCTAACGAAGACGGGCATACGTCATACAGTGTGCTCTGAGCGAAATGTTCCCTGAAGAGTGGCGCTACGACGGCCTTCTCTTGTATCGAATTCCAACTGCCCATGGGGTCTTCTATGTGCAAGCCAATGTATACACGGACCGTAGTTTTTTTACCCATCAACAAGACTAGATAGCTGTCCTTGTCAGACCCTCCGTCCTGCATCACTAACTATTTTTTTTTAGAAATTTAGACAGCTGAAGACGCGTTTTGCTCGCACTTGGAGTCGCAATCAAAGTCACTGGCAAGTGATCCTGTGTGTTAATTTCGGCGTCGCTATTTCTCATTTTGATGTTAAACACACTAAAATGACAAACTTCTTGCTTGTCCTCTAAACTAGAACTAGTCCGAAACAACGCATAGGGCGACCAGAAAGAGAATTTCTAGTGGCATTTGTGGCGGAGACCCAAAGATCGATAAAGCCTAATACAAACGCGGCTGGAAACACGTCTTTAGACCACTCCGGTGATACCTTTAAAGTCGATTTCGTATTTAATATGGTTGATTTTTTTCAGGGGTGCCATATTTCAGGGATGCCATATTTCAGGGGCGCCAGATTTATTAGGAGAGGCATTAGCTAGGCTTCCACATTAGTAATACAGGAAAGTTTAGATCAGGGCTAACAAATAAAGTAGCCATTGGTGTGTGGGCGCCCTTAAAACCCATCGACTGATCAGTGCCTCAAAGCCCCAATACCACTCTTGTTGTAACTGAATAATATGTCCCAATCTTCATTCTGGTCAACAAATCGTATTATTTTACAATATTCCAATCGATTGATGATATAAATTTCATTTCAACACATCTACAGTAGTTTAAAATATTGGAAAAATTCAACTTATTGATTTGAAAAGTCTAACGTAAACCTTTTCAAATGTGACTTGGAGTTTTAAAATATTTTCGAACCCTCTGGAAAAATAAAATAGGATGTAATGGATAATTTACACAACAGGTAAGACACTGAAACATCTAGTACTTAGAATAAGGCTATTATTTATTTTCTGGAGCTACCAAGCCAGCAAGAGTGTTATTATCCCTTTAAAAGCATCACTGTGTGATCATAATCAAGTGTATTATTTTATAATTGAAAAGTTGTCAATTTTTTTGAGGGTCGCCATTTCTCGGGGCGCCTTATTTCTCTGGGCTTGTAATGTACCCCCTGTACGCCCTCTAGATACGGCCCTGCTCTCTCCCCAATAAACAAATAGCACCTGATACTATACTTAATACCAGCATATGTACTGCATATTGTGAAATCGTGACACAATCACTTCAAGTATATCAAACACAATAAGCTATTTCGTGGAATATGTACGCTAATGTAGATAAGGGAGCGCATTCATTGTCACGGCCAAGTGGCTCTCAATTTACGGAGAATGTTATAACTGTAGCTAATCCCTAACATAAATAAAGAACAACTATCATATTATATTTGAATAGGATTTAACATGTGGCCGTTCCTTAAATTCCTTAAATCTCAATATCCTGTACGGATTTATTAAAGGGACATTAGTACGATTAGATAAAGAGCAGACAACTCTCGCCATAATAGCTAGCAATTAGATAAATAATGAAAACAAAATAATATGATGAAAATATCAATCAAATTGCTTCACTCTGATCCGAGATATTAGCCATTTTGTGGAAAGTTTAATATTTTCCACAGCTTATAGGTACATAAGGTAAGATGAGGTGAAGGGTTGACAGTTCTCGCTATAATAGTTAAACAAGTATGACCAGGCACTGACCATGTTGGTGATGAAATTCAAAAATTTAATTAACCAAAGGGATGCGGAATTGTTCAAAGAAGGAGTATGCCAATTTTCAGGTCGATCGGACTTGCATTGACGGATCCTGGGGCTTTTTCCTAAACCATCACCCCAACAAGAACAAGAACAATATTAGATAATGTAAACAGAATAAGCTGGAAATTTCAGCCCAATGGGCGTCCTCGCTGAAGGAATTCCCACCAGGTGTCGCCAGTAAAAATCCGGCCCCACGTGACCTTGTCGACGGCAAAAGGATCGTGTTTCGACGTATAGGGATTAAATTCCATATTAACGATAAAAACTAACGTTTATCAACACATCAGTTCGTATTGAATGTACAGGAAAACAATGCTGTGCGGTATGCAATGAGGTCACGTGGGACCCACTCTTTTATGAAATTATCTCCCTTTATCTCTATCGAGGACGCCAATTGCTTCACCCTGAACCCAGTTATTAGCCATTTAATTTCAGGCCAGTCTCGATTGTCATTACCGTCGATACTATAATAAACAAAGTCACGATTAAATTATCCATTTTACGTTAACTTATCTATCACAAGGCGTATTCAAATTCATTAAATGCCAAAGGCTAACGATGGCATCGAGGGTTCATTATGAGGTTAATTAATGTCTAAATAATAATTAAAATAACATTTCAGGCCTAAAGAAAGACGTGTCGATAACTTTTTGTCAAATGACATGGGGTTTAGTGTCTTCCATTTACAGTTATAATGACACGCCCGATCAAGAAATTAAATACAACGCTGCTTTAGGATCTGGACTAATTTTAATGACGTCACTTACCCGTTTACGCCAAAGCCGTATATAGATAAAGTTGCGACAACTGTGATGAGACCTTTCATGGCTGCTGCCCCGCAAAGACACTATGTCTTACCATAAGCCAACCCAGCCCCCCCCTTGTGGCTGGTCCAGGCTAGTTTCCTAGGAAACACCTTGTCTACGATATCACCTTAGGTGGAAGTGGACGTTAAACCCAAGAAACGAACGAACGAACTGTGAAGCCAGAAAATTCACATGACGTCATGAAAATATGACGTTATGTGTAAAAAGACGCCATCTTGGGTCCCAAGTACATACGCACTATCTATTTATAATATGCCCTATTTTGTTGTTGTGTCGCAATTGGCTGCCCAGACATACAGGGTGTGGATAGATATGCCATAGATTTCTGCGGAAAAATTTTTATTGGAGATCAAACATATTTTTAAAACGAAAAGTATAGCCGAACATACTATCATTATTATTATACAACACAAAGAGTATGTTATATAACCTAATTCATAAGAAAAGAAAATAGAAGATCACCAGACAAGAGCGCTGTGTATTAAATAAATTTAAAAATCAATATTTTTTTATAAAACGAAAAGTATAGCTGAAGATACTATCATTATTATTATACAACACAAAGAGTATGTTATATAACCTAATTCATAAGAAAATAAAATAGAAGATCGCCAGATAAGAGCGCTATGTATTAAGTAAATTTAAAAATCAATTCCGAATAAGCTAAATGGAGAAATAGAGCAAGTTCACTTGACAAATAAGTACGACTACATGAAATAAGATATTTTTTATGATATGATTCAACTATGACGTCAAAAAAAACAAAAACAAAAAAAAAACTAAAAAAACTATGTAAATGGTATGCAACAAGACGGTATTGTATATCTTATTATGTTGAGCTGAATAAATTATGATTTTTTCCACTATTTAATTTGTTTATTTTTTGCAATGTCTATTTTCTGTCTTGTCCGCAGATTTATCTTTAAGATTTTGGTTTTGCGTGTAGCGCGATCCTCCTGTACTTACTATTGTCTCAGTGTCGTGGTTTAGAGACTACATGAACTATAGTTTAGATGCCCAAACTGTATTAATGAACCAAACACCATTGGTTTCTTTCCAATTTGTTTATTATAAATTGTAGCCCGTAAAACGTAACCGCGAGAAAAAGATAAAACGTTTTGTTTAGTAAAGCTATATGACGCCATGACGTCATAATTTTGATGGCGTCATATATAGTTTGGACCCACAATGGCGCCTGTAAATGAGTTGTCGTAACTTTCCCTATACAGAAAATAGACATTGCAAAAAATAAAAAAATTAAATAGTGGAAAAAAATCATAATTTATTCAGCTCAACATAATAAGATATACAATACCGTCTTGTTGCATACCATTTACATAGTTTTTTTTGTTTTTTTTTTGTTTTTGGTTTTTTTTGACGTCATAGTTGAATCATATCATAAAAAATATCTTATTTCATGTAGTCGTACGTATTTGTCAATTACAAGGTGAACTTGCTCTATTTCTCCATTTAGCTTATTCAGAATTGATTTTTAAATTTATTTAATACATAGCGCTCTTATCTGGCGATCTTCTATTTTATTTTCTTATGAATTAGGTTATATAACATACTCTTTGTGTTGTATAATAATAATGATAGTATCTTCAGCTATACTTTTCGTTTTATAAAAAAAATATTGATTTTTAAATTTATTTAATACACAGCGCTCTTAACTGGTGATCTTCTATTTTCTTTTCTTATGAATTAGGTTATATAACATACTCTTTGCGTTGTATAATAATAATGATAGTATGTTCGGCTATACTTTTCGTTTTAAAAATATGTTTGATCTCCAATAAAAATTTTTCCGCAGAAATCTATGGCATATCTATCCACACCCTGTATGTCTGGGCAGCCAATTGCGACACAACAACAAAATAGGGCATATTATAAATAGATAGTGCGTAGGTACTTGGGACCCAAGATGGCGTCTTTTTACACATAACGTCATATTTTCATGACGTCATGTGAATTTTCTGGCTTCACAGTTGTCGCAACTTTATCTATATACGGCTTTGGTTTACGCTAACCCATATACTTCCGGAGTGATTTTCTTTTAATTCGATAGCTCAACCTCGTGGGTTTCCTCCGGGCACTCCGGTTTCCTCCCACTGCTAAAGACCCCTACGCGCAAGCGAATTATTGAAATAAAATTAAACCATATGTTAGTCCCGAAATGACCTAGTTGCGCCGAGTGGACGTTAAACCCCATTTCTCTCTCTTTCTCTCTTTAATTCGACAGAATAATGACATAACGTCGTATGCCATGACAATGCGTACATGGACTGAATGATATAAATATTATTAACTGAAGTCATCTATATCCATTAGTATTGTAGGAGCAGAATAGTAGGACGTTAAATTCTATTTCATTTCATTTTATTGAAAACACGTACTTGCTTACGCTGACAAATACCTTTCTTGGGTGAGATTATACTTACTTCGATAGACCAATGACATTATATGAAAACTGAATAATATTTACTGAAATCACGTACCTGCTGTTACCTTGACAAATACCTTATTTTCATTTCAACAGACTAATGACAGAACTTTCTTTTGAATCATGAGTGACTTGACTAAACATATTTGAGTTGAATGGTAATTGAAGTCACATACCTGCTAACGTTGACAAATATCTTGCTTTAAAATAAACTGTACAATCGATGACTGTAGGTTTTTAAGGTCCGATTAAATAAATATAACACGAGTAGCCTTAATATTAAACTATATTGCCCGCTATAAATATATATATCATTTATTTCCTAGAATAAGGTAATAGAAAGCAAAGAAATAATGACGTCACCCGATAATAGCAATAATATATTATTAATATATGCGCATTCAGCGTATCTCAATGTTAGGAGACTCGATGGTGTAGTAACCCGGATGTCGTGGGCGTCGTTTAAACAGTTTTTATTAACAAATATCAAACGGATTAACTGCACGTTTCAAACACTTTATCCTTTTTCACCAGAGAATGGGGTAGGATTATAGCACCCAAATCGCTGGGTAATGCTATAGATGTGATATCACAATTAATACATTTCATCAATGAAATTGAATCACAATGTGATTCTATTAATTCATTATAAAAAAGTGACGTCAAACATAATTTAGAGACGATGATGGCATCGTGTAACGTCAACTGTACTTAAAAGGAACCTGGCTACCCTATCGTGCAACACATGGAGGTAATGAAGGTAGCGAATCAATATACAGTACATTTTGCTCTTGCATAATGTATGGTTAAAATGTGATTAGTAATGTACAATTTGAGTGCTATAGATGATTGAACTGAGTTATGTGTATAAAATGAACAATACATATAAATGGTTATATTACGCATTCTCTTTGCGAGTGAAACTTTTCGGAAGACGTGAGGGAATTAACTGGGCATAAAGAGAAGATAATGCTATCCACCTGTTATGAAATGGCGTGAATTTATTCCATTAATAATCCTGTATCACTCCATTATTAACGTTATTGTTTTTTTTTTGTTCAATTTTAACTTGTTTAAGCTTACTATACAAAGAGAATATCAGCTTAATTGATAATTGGTTCGTTTATCAGAATGTGGTAAATCAGTTTGTTGTATATTACCTGAGATTGGTCCAAATTAATTGTTTAATAATTCTTTTTTTTTCCAAATTTGGGTAAGCAATCCTTCCTGAAGTGGGAAAATATCGTTTGATACCGTCTGACCTAATAATGCTTTCCTTATATTATTTCAATAATTCTAAGTGTATTGGAATTTAAATAATTTGCTATTTCGTCCTTCTATTTGGACTATTTTTTTAAAATTGCTTACTTTATTTCTCTTACTCTGAAAATGCCCAAAATAAAAAAGAAGCCCATCAAAGAATTTTTGTCTTATAGTTCATACTGGACTGGATTGGTTATATTATAAAAGCAGAGGATACCGACAGGGATTGAACCCGGTTTTGGACAATATTTCGTGTAGAGTTTAAACTTTCGTCACAATATTGTAGTTTGCAACAAATTAAAAATCTCACAAATGGCCATTTGTAGCTTTCATTTATTTGTACGTACATTCCTTGCATAGTTCTTATACCGTAGCCCGACCACGATGTGTTTTATGTGTTTTGTGTGTATCCTATTTCTGAGCTGTGTCGCTCTATGAATTTCTGTATTAAACCATGGTGTGTCATTTTCTTTAACAGTTATTAATTTCTTTGGTACAAAACAACAATGAAACCATTTAAAATATCTTAAAATTTAGTACATATCATATTAATAATATCATAATATACAAATAAAATAAAACCGAGTACGAACAATCAAAACCATTAGACAAAATTCGAAGTCCTAAAACAACAGTAGGCCCTAGATGCAAAAAAGTGTAATCAGCAAGGGACGGTCCACCGTGTCGATAGGCTCCCAGTCGTGTTCTTTGATAAAGGTATTTAGTCTACTTTATTACCATCTTTATATACCAAATTACTCCGTTTAAGACTTATGGGAGTGGAGATATGAAAACCAAGCCATGCATGACCATACCCTTATTATGATTTGACACGTCTGGAGCGACATCAACTGTTTCACTGGCAGTAAACAGGAAGATATTGAAGTAACGCCTGACAGTTTATCAATTATATTCCTAAGAATGTCCAGTAGAATAATATCCCTCAAATCCCTGCTTTGATATTTAGATCCCCAACATCACCTGGACAAAATCTATAATATAATCTATGTTTCATAAAAAAAGATGATAATCTCAACTAGCAAATGTAAATATAAATATTACATACATGTAGGCTTGTATGAACTTTTGTCGATCAAGAGTGTGATGTCTCTTGCGATTTCACAGATGATAACAGTTCCTGAGTTTTAATGGATGTAATGAAATTATTCGATGATAGGCCTACAACAAAATGAAACTGAAACTAGATCAGTAGCTATTATGGTTTCTATGCCAGGAGAGCTTCCAACGGAGTAGTATTGTAGTCATGGTTACATAATATACAATAGACGCGCTGTTTAATCACGACACAAGGATGTGTTGTGATATGCCATACTGAACATGTATCGATTAACGTCGATTACATCCGGGCACATGTATTTGTTTCGTTTTTTATAGTTCAAAATTTCGTTGATCCCTGCCCCCCCCCCCCTAATTTTCGACAGTGCCCTTTTTTACTGCTGAAAGTACCCATTTTCATACCCAAATATGTCCTCTTCGATCGTTTACTTAGACGTAAATATCAGCCTAATAGCTCTTGGAATGTCTACAGATGCAAGGAAATGACGGATAATTGTCTTGGGGGACCCCCCTCCCCCCTCGAGCCCCCTGGCAGCGGCTTGCCCCGTCTCCGCGGTAAGTGCCCTTATTTTGCGGCGCCCCCCGCCCCCTTTCAAAATTCCTAGATCCGCCCCTGCCTGGTATATGCGCGCGTGCACGACAATATAAAATGGGATTTAACGTCACTCGACACAAACCAGGTGATTTCGGGATTAACTTATGATTGAATTTTTGATTTCAATAATTCTTCTTGGCAGTAGGGGTCTTTAGCAGTGGAGGGAACAGAGAACCCGATGAAAAATTACGCGGTTGGACAAGCGACCTCACCTTTTGTCATGTTCAAGCCGGGAATCAAAACCGCGGCACAATGACAGACCTTGGGACTTCACGCGCACGCGTTAACTCGGTGCCCCCTTCCCCTTATTATAACTTTTTAACATTACTTCATTACCCTTTATTAGCCACGTTTAAAATTCGAAAAATGAAAATGCCGAATCGGAGAATAAACCAACAAGCCGGCCTAGTCCTTAAAACACGGCCAAAATATTTCTATCACTGAAAATGCCTATCAGTGCTCTCAGCCTTGTAAAAGCACAGTGTATTGTCGTAATGAGGTCATGTATGTAAACAATTATGTGAATGACATTTAGTAACTGAGTAGGGGTAATAATACGACACATACTCATGAGAGGGAGAGAGAGAAGGAGAGAGAGAGTACAACGTCCACACTACCTAAACTAAGTCATTTCGGGACTAACACATGGTTCTATTTTATTTCAATAATTAGCTTGCGCGTAGGGGCCTTGAGCAGTGGGAGGAAGACGGGAGTACCCGCAAAAAACCGGACGAGTTGGACAGGCGACCTTACTCTTTGTAAGCAATGGTTCGAGAAATCCCTCTCTGACCATTGCTAGTTTGACTTCCTGATACTTTGACAGTGTTTGAGGGAGTATTTGGGTGTGATTAGATCTAACCAAACGAAACACTGCGAGGAGTATGGTACAACCTGGGAATCAAAATCACACTAGTTGACTTAATAATAGACCTTATGATGCAAAGCACACCTGTTAACCATTCGCACATACTTATGGAGAACAGCTGCAAGGAGCCTACTCAATATCATCCACAGTTGCCTTTCAAGAGAGAGAGAGAAATGGGG
This sequence comes from Patella caerulea, assembly GCA_036850965.1. Classification (NCBI taxonomy): domain Eukaryota; kingdom Metazoa; phylum Mollusca; class Gastropoda; family Patellidae; genus Patella; species Patella caerulea. The sequence goes on along the minus strand of JAZGQO010000015.1, from coordinate 28,393,229 downwards.
TTTAACGTCCACTCAACACAAACTAGGTTATTTCGGGACTAACATATGGTTTCATTTTATTTCAACAATTCGCTTGCGCGTAGGCGTCTTTAGCAGTGGGAGGAAACCGGAGTGCCCGGAGGAAACCCACGAGGTTGAGAAGGCGCCCCTATCTCCATGCCACATACGCTCACACCAGGGCTCGAAACCACAGCCGCGAGCCAGAGGTGACCGGCCAGCTAGAGGTCGAAGCGCGGTACTCTAGACCACTAGGTCATCCCAGCCCCCCAGTTGCCTTTCAAGGGACAATATATATTTCTAAGTTGGCACAGAATGCTTTCGAGAGCCAGTTGTATGAAGCGATTCGGTGAACGATACTAAACACCCAGTGTAGGAGAATACTGCCAGTGTAGATTGGAATACCCAAACGCCAAAGATTGTCATTCAATTTAGAGACTTTGCGTATTCCATAACAGATTAAAAAACTGAATAAAAACAGAAACGATCGAATGTAAATCAGTTAATATACATTCATATTACTTTATTATCTTCACTTGTGTTCATTTCAAGATGCCAAAGAATAGCGATTATGCGGCTAAGTGGGTAGGATGTTGGCTCGCTAGCTTGGGGGTCGGATATTCGATCCATGCTTTCGCCGAGAAAATTCATCCAGATTTTCCTGCGTGGTTTCACCCTGTGATTGATGCACCCTAGTCGTTCGGGTGGGACGAAAAACCGAGGACCCGTGTACATATTGGCGTGCTCGTAAAAGATCCATTGGCAGTTGGAATTCGATATAAGAGAAGGTCGTAGCGCCGCTGCCCGGGCAAATTTTCCCTTATAGCACACTGTATGGCGTATGCCCGTCTTCATTAGCCCAGTTTAGAAGCAGAACAGTAGGACGTTAAACCATATTTCATATAAATACACGCGTAGTTAATCTCCATAAGCATATTTAAAGATGTTATCAATGATATCGCTCTAATATGTTGACTAGGGGTTATATATGTTTACGACTTCAATAGATTGCAATGTTAAATTACTATGAAACGTATTTAATCACACCTTGACATTTATAAATATAGATATACCCATCAACTCTCAAGTGGTGTATAAGTCATGAAAAATTTCCACGAATAGAATAATAAAACAATTTATATAATATAGTGACGTCACTCGATGATGAGTAATACCTACTCTAATTGTTTATCTCCTTTAGCACGAGAACCAGAGAGAGAGAGAGAGAGAGAGAGAGAGAGAGGGGGGAGACCTTTCTAGTAGTTCGGATAGGACAACAAAACGAGTTTCCGTGTACATATGGCGTGCGCGTAAAATATCCCTTGGCAGATGGAATTCGATATTAGAGTCGCTCATACTGCCGCTGTCTGGTCTAAATTTCATTGTCTGATAACTGTATAGGAATAACATGCACAGCGATATCGGATTTCCCTATTATTATTTTCATGGTGTATGTATAGAGCGCATCTTTTACCAAAGTACCTGGATTGTATTTGGAGACTTAAAGAGATAAAATACAAAACTTTAAAATGCATGTAAATAGGAAAAATAAGAATATAGAAAATTATTGTTAAAAAAACGGTACTATAGAAACAGCGAAGTTCAGAATTTGGATTTAAAAAAAGACAATACCGCAGTTAATAAAAAGCATTAGTAAATAAAAAAAAAGACTTGAGGTTTGATTTAAAAGTTGAATGCCGTGCACCACTTCTAGGACTAAACGGTAATTTGTTTCGGTGCCCTAATTGAGAAAGATTTCACCACAATCCATACTTTGCGTTGCTTTCTATAAACAAAAAGTTTATCGCTACTTAAGTGGAGTTGGCGAGTGGACTAGTTGTGGAAGGCCTATCGGCGCATGGTCACTTATACACTTGGAGGTGAAAGGGAATTTTGTAAGTTACTAAGACAAAACGAGCAACTCCACTGTGTAGATCGGAAGACCTGACAGTAGTGAATTAAAATTACCTGGTATATGGTGTAATGGTTTTTGTTGCATCTATTGTAATACATTTCCAAATTTTAGCAATGTTTCTCAAATGAAAGTAGCCTACTTTACATGCATTCTTAATTTGAGACATCATATTCCTGCACCAATGTATCGCGCTACAGTAAAATTAGTAATATATGTCTCTCCAACACAGAAAGTTAAGGAAAGTATGTGACATCCATCGTTTATACATTGTTTGACTTTGAACTTTGATATTTTAAACCTTTTGGATATGATAGGTTGAAGGAGATATGGAGTGGGGTGTCGTCACCGTATAAGTCCGAATTTGCGAAACAGATAATCTAGTAGGGATGATGTATACAAATTAAAGAGTATTGGCCCAATACTGATCCTTGTGGCACTCCAAATTGGAGCACTGATTCAGTTGAAGAGTTGTTTCCACCTGAACTCCGATGAGTTGTAATAATAATAATAATGAATTTATAGAACTGCTCTACTCGATGGCGCTGAGCCGCTCTGTCACGTTTCGTATTCACAGTTGAATAATGAGTCTTAAGGGATGTTCTAATGTTCTGGCTTTCTTTAATGTTGCTGAGAGTTTATTCCATTGGGTTGATGTTGGCACTGAAAATGCCCTATCACCACACGACACTTTAAAAGTTTTTGGAACTACAAGGTCGTGTTTTGATGTTCACTCAGGTAATTAGGAGCCGAATCATGGATACACTTGTAAGTTGTAGGTCGTCGCTTTTAATTCCAAGGTCCGTTTCGAGCCGGTCTAACAAAATATGTATGGTGATCCACTGTATTGTATTAATAATACACAGCTGTGAATATCCCTAGATCTGTGAATATCATTATGAACTCTTAGTATTATCGTTTCAGTGCTATGGTTCATCCTATATGCACGAAAAAACATCCGAGGGCTGAGTTTTGTTTAGAAATAACACATCCCATGAAGTTGGATATATATACAAAACTAAAGTTTGAAATGGGTTTATTTCTGGGTATAATGGGGTTTCTTTCTTAATAAGTGGAAATATTATAGCTATCTTAAAGATATCTGGAAAACATTTTTCACAAATTGCAGAGTTAATGTTAGTGATGTCATTGATTACTGACGGTAGACAATCCTTCAATAACAGGCCCTGAGTTCACAAAGCTTTCTCAGATTAAGTTAAGAATGTGCTCAAAATTGTTTGCCCTATGTTAACTAAAATATAGACCGTTATATCATTTGGGATGTTTTAATGTATCAAATACATCAGTAAGAAACTATTGATCAAAATATTGTTCGCCTTACTATAACTAGAATATAGAACTTTATAAAACTTTTGTTGTGTTAATATCAATAAGAAACTATGTGCAATTTTTTGTATTTCTGGATCCAAGGATATTTCTCATAAAAAATGATTGAAAGTTGAGTGAATTCTTAACTTTAGTCTGCGAATTGTTGACCGGTAGGTAAATCATCTACGAATCATAACATCATTGCAGGTTTTACTATTGTAAAACAGTTTGGGTAAGTCAACTATGACTATGAGACATCATAGAGAGTCTGTAGTCTGGACTGTCCATTGTGAAATTGGTCTATAACAATAAATCCAGGTGTTGTGTAGGGCTGGATTGTTTGGATGCTGTATCGGGGTGTGCATTTACGGAAAGGGGGCCAAGCCTATCATAGGCCCCAATCTTCAATAAAAGAGTGGTCAAGGCCTTGGCGTAATACTCTACATATTGCGTCACTAATTCAGATCAGACTTGGACAAAGTTCTAGAACTATCAGGTTCCTCAATAGAAAATATCACGAATACCAAATCTGAAAGGTTGCTGGAAGTCATGGTCGATCAAGAAGTTTACTTTGAAGTATATGTATTAGAATTTTCACTCTATTTCTTAAAAGTGAACGTTATGTAAATAGGAAAGTGGGGGCCATCGAAAGTATAACCAAACAGAAACGGAGTATAAATTTGCATTTTAATCAGTTTGGAATAATTATATACATACAAAACTTAAACATCAAAAACGCGCACATGATAACAATGCAAATATATTGTGGGTTCTGTGTCATCAAGATTATTGGAATGGTTAAAATTAGACAACAATGGCGCAGGTTCAACATTAAAGTCTAAGACTAGAGACTGGTCTGAACCCTGATGATAATAACAAGAGTTATATCCCATACACCTTATGATTTTTTTCATTGAATGGAAATGAGACTAGCTGACTCGCTAGTCCAATGTTGTTCGTGAAATGCAGGCGCGGATCCAGGATTTTTTGCAGGGGGGGGGGGGGGGTCTAGGTTTGATAATTGCTTAACTAATTGCGCTCAATCGATTAAAGGGGGGTAAATTTGGTAAATTAGATTCAATTTGGTTCATTCTGGCGTATTTCCGATAGGTAAATTCCAAAATTACAGGTCTAAATAGCCAATAAAAAATTTTGAAGTCTGAGCAGGCGGGGGGGGGGGGGGGGGGGGGGGGGCGGGGAGGACCCCATGGACCCCCCCCCCCCCTCTGGATCCGCGCCTGAAATGTGCGTCGGTTTATAACCGACTGGTTAGTGCGTGTGCTTTGCATCATAAGGTCTTTCACTGAATCCACTGGCGTGGTTTCGTTTCCCTGGTTGTACGTGACAAGTACGCTAGTAGGGTCGCCTGTCTAACCTCATGGATTTTATCCGGGTCTTTATGTATCCCCCCCCCCCCCCACTGATCTTAGTCACGTACGCCCAAGCAAATTGCTGAAATAAAATTGAATCATGTGTTAGTCCTGATATGACGTATGTGGAAGTGTCTCCAGATTCTCCAGTCTGGTTTTTTTTCTGTCCGTGGGTAGGTGTTGCAAGGTTATGGCGTTTAGTGATTTGGATGGTTAAGAACAATCGCGATACATCAGATTCATGGTTGACATACACGAAGATGTACCCGTGGCAGAGATAAAATTATTGCCTTTAATCCCATCTATTGTTTTTGGTGTTTTTTTTTTATATTGTTTAATCCTTTAACGCATTGTTCATCTATCAACATGTCAGTTTTATTACAACATTTAACTATAATATATTATCTGATGGTCCTTAAATATAACAATATTTGTAATAGCCGTCACTAGATTCCTTACTAAGTGCAGAAAGTCTTTTCCTTTATCTAAATTAATAATATTTAACGGCGTGGTTTCTCCTTGTCAGTGGTGCAGAACGAAGGCTCTGACAAGTACAGAGAAATGGAGTTTAACGTCCACTCGACACAAACTAGGTTATTTTGGGACTAACATATGGTTTCAATTTTTATTTCAATAATTCGCTTGCGCGTAGGGGTCTTTAGCAGTGGGAGGAAACCGGAGCGCCCGGAGGAAACCAACGAGGTTGAGACGGCGCCCCTATCTCCATGCCACATACGCTCACACCAGGGATCGAAACCACCAGCCGAAAGCCAGAGGTGACCGGCCAGCTAGAGGTTGAAGCGCGGCACTCTAGACCACTAGGCCATCCCAACCACCACCCCACCCCCCACTTGACAAGTACAGCTGTCGGGCCGTTTGGATAGGACGGAAAAACGAGGTCCTTGTACACATTAGCGTGCACTTAAAAATCCATTGGCAGTTGGAATTCGATATAAGAGTTGGCCATAGTGCCGCTGCCCAGGCGAAAATCTCCGTCATAGCATAATGCATGGCATGTGCCCGTCTTCATTGGCAGAACAGTAGGACGTAAAACCCCATTTCATTTCTTTTTCATCGTAATATATTTTTAATCATATTTGAATTTGTACATAGGAAGATGATTATGTGGAATGATCATTTAACCGGTCCGATTGATGAATTGGTATTCTTCAACTGGTTTAAGGAAGACCAGCGTTGTGTCCGGAACACTTGGCTTTACTTGTTTACATCTTGACCAGGGTATACTGTCCCGTTTGCCTTTACCCTAAAAAAATAGTCGATTCAACCATCAACATGAAACAAACAAACTAACAATGGTATAGTATGCAGTAGAGTATGGAACACGTCTTGAAGCCAGAAGGAACTTGGACAATTTTCCATTAATGAAATTGATATGTAAGCTGCGTAACACTGGAATACCTCAAACCCACACCACCCCTCCGCCTTCCCTAAACAAAAGCGTCACTGATATTATGTGATTTTTCATTAATGAAATGTTATATTTAAGCTGCATAAGACTGTCATACTACACATCACCCTACCCTCTCCGCCCTCCCTAAACAAAAGCGTCACTGTATGATTGACCTGTACTTGGAACCAGCCAGGTGACTTATTATCCCCGGGAGGTGGAGGAGGGGAGGGTATATCTTGAGTGAAATACATTCCCTGATTATCTCGGGTGATCACACTAGTTCAGTAAGTAATTGACTCGTTAACCCGGAGGTCCCTGGGACCGGACCAAAAACACTGCCATACACGTAAAAATCCCCTTGGCAGTTGGAATTCGGTATAGTAGTCCATAGTGCCGCTTCCCGGGAAAAATTTCCCTCATAGCACACTGTATGGCCTGGCCAATGCCCGTCTTCACTATACCCCATTTCATTTCATTTACATCACAACTGTGTTATGTTAAACATACATTATGCAAGAGTTAAATCCGCCTATTGCAGGTCTTTCTTTAGGACTAAAATGTTATCTAAATTATTAATTAGACATTAAACATACATTGGACGAGAGCTAAATCTACCTTTCTTTAGGCCTGGAATAATTCGACATTAATCAACTTATCCAGGCCATATATCAGCCCTCGATGGCATTGCTAATTAAATCGACAATTGGACAATCGAGACTTTGTTTTTTATCGTCTTGATTTAAGTAATGATGATCGAGGCTAGGAACAAAATTCAATAGCTAAAATCAAGGTTCAGAGTGGATCAATTTGACTGAAATTTTCAGCAAATCCCTTTAGATTGTCTCGCTTTTAATGATATATAGTGATCGAATTGCCAGCTCTTAATCTAATCTACCATAAGGTATCTTGGGGTAGTCTCTTATCATCCAAACAAATATTCTACGAATATTAGTCTGGATGGGTCCTCAAAATTTGACGGAAAGCCGGTCATTGTCTGGATTATCCAGTCTTTCAAGTTACCACTTACTGAATCTATCAAAATATCTCGCTTGTAAACAATGACACTTTCTAAAAAAAATTTTGTAAAGGTTTTAATTGGCTTCTCACAATCTACATAATTCTTCATCGCGATTCATGCTTTATTCCTCGTATCTATTTTGTTTCTAATAATAGATGTGCCAAGTGAATTGTGGGATATATTTCAGACTCGCTTTATAGAATCTATCAAAATCGGCCCGGCTTCATAAGATCTAGCACTTACCGAGACTTTAGCCAAAAGGTTCCATTGCCAATGCGTAACCGGAAGTTTGGTTTTATATGTGGTAGATTATCCAGTAATTTTCGTCAACAATTGAGAACTGACCCAGACCCGCCGTACGTTGAAGACTAGGGGGGTTCTGAGTGACCGAGACTAATCTTGGGGGTATTTATGGAATGTAAACCCGAGCATATACAAACCGTCTATATATATAAACAGCTACATGTCCGATTACAGCAACCCCAACTAACGAACCGACCACAGAACCAATAACAATGCCTGTAAGATATAGATCAATATAAAATTATCTTTGATGTAACATTATAGTTAATACCTACTGGTTTTTGGATGGCGGCGATTTTCAGTTCTGATAGAGAAACCAGCGCCAAGTTGACAAAACATTCCTAGACTTATAAAAATTATCTTTGATCCAGAAACACAAAAATAATTGCACATGGTTTGGTATTGATGTATTTGATACATTAAAATAACAAACGTTTTCTAAGGGGCTGTGTATTAGTTCAAGTAAGGCAAACAATTTTGGGGTATGTTTTTAACTGAAGTATACATGCGCAGGCGCGGATCCATAGAGGGGGGGGCGTCCAGGGGGTCACCCCCCCCCCCTGCTCAGACTGAAAATTTTGTGTGCGATTTTATTGGCGACTTTTAGACCTGTAATTTTGGAATTTACCTTCCGGAAATACGTCAGAATGCACCAAATTGAATCTAATTTACCAAATTTTCATGGGAGAGGGCCCCCAAACCCCCCGTTAATTGGTTGATTGTCTTTTATCAAACCTAGACCCCCCCCCCCCCTGCAAAAAATCCTGGATCCTCGCCTGATGCGAGAGTGCGTCGTGAACTCGGAACCAGTAGTCCGTGTACATTATCCACAAATGTCCTCCATTTTGTCCTCATGTGCGAGTCTTCTATTTATTTTTTAGTGGTTGGGTGGTTATAAGTCCACAAACTGACAGACGTTAACCGTTGGGCCAAGTCAAAGGCTCGAAAGTTCTAAATATTCACGTGCGAAAACATGTTGTAAAAAATCAATACACCTCTCATCCACTTACGGTGGGTCCTAACTACATTGCCTTTAGGTCCCAGTAACCTTCCCTTTCCCCCTAACTTTCCGATATTTTCACATTAAGCCAGGGTGACACTTGCACGACTTTTGGCGACGATTTTGTCGTGCCCATCAGTGTCCTCATTGACACGAACTGGCACGACGAGTTCACGCATAGTTTGTGCATTGTTTACACACTTCTCGCATTGGTACGACGAGTTTGCGCAAATCGGACGGTGTCGTGCCGACTCAAGTCGTGCCAATGCGTGCCACGGAATCGTGCAAATGTCAGCCTTGCTTTAATAGGTAAGACACTTCCGCACTTGCGCTCGCGGCCTTAGAGACACGACGTCAATCATTGATTTTAAAATGTTCGTTTTATTGTGTCTTAACTATTGGATAGCAGGTGCCCATATTTTCAAGGTATGAACTAACATCAATGTTAATTATGAATAATATTGTGTTTGAGATTTAAATACTTTAAAGACACATTATGTAAGATTTAGATACAAAACTGACCATTCTTGCTATAATAGCTAAAAAAATAGATAATATAATGAAAATATCGTTCAAATTACCACATTCTTAACCAAGTTGTCACTGTTTGTAGATTTGACAAGATGTGCACACAGTGGTAATACCAGGGATGTCTTATTCGAGATTTATCCTCCCTTCCTATTTTTAAATCATATTTTAAAATGCGAGCCGTTCTAATCTATAAAAAATCTCGGGAATCTAAAGCAACCGAGCTTTGATTATCGTCTTGTTTTTTTTAATGAATATTCAATTAATAGTTTATATGACAATTCAGGCCTAAAGAAAGATCTGCGACAGGCAGAGTTAGCCCTTGCGTAATGTATGTTTAAGAACGTTAAGTCTCTTAGGCTTATTACCAATATTAGTGGTTGAAGTTGCTACATGCTCCGGTGAAGTAGGTGCTGGATCTGTTTCCGATAAACTTTGAGTTGATGATGATATAGAGTCTGTAACATATGTACTTTGGACCGTGAACAGTGTGGGTTCTGTTGACGACAATGTTGATTCTACTGAAAATGAACTTGGGCTTGGTGATAAAAATGTGCTTGGAATTGGTGATAAAGAGTCAGTCATAGTCATGCTTGATTCTGTGGGAGAGCTGTTGATCGTTGTTAATCTTGTGGAAGAGCTGCTAGTCGGGGTTGATTCTGTCGCAGAGCTGCTAGTCGGTAGTTCTGGTGATAAAATAAATACAAGTTTGTTTTAAACAAATATAACATAATATTTCCAGGTCATATACCAAGTATAACTATACACCGACTTTCGAAATGCGGATGAAAATGTGTCCATAAAACGGACTTTAGACTTGACTAATTTACTGATCAGTCCCAAGAGCTTTTGGTATTTTTCACTACAAAAGGTAATGGCCGACACATGAGTACTTTGGAAACCTTAATGTATTATATGGTTTACATAGGGTTTAGATCACATGTTAAAGTACTTCAGTTGGTATCCTTATCTTGAAAATTTAATTACAGAACAAAAAACAATATTATATCACACGTAGACAATCGTTCAGGTTGAATTTAAAAGATGTCAATCAAAACATTGTTTTGAAGACTACAGTTGGTGCTGACTTCACATAACACCCCTGTAAATCGTGTGTAGCGGTCGTCGTATATTGACAAATCCTAAGTTTGAAGATTCAACATTACTAATCCTTAACAAGATCACTATTTGCGAAACATCATTCTGCAGACAGAAAACTGTTTACTTTCAGAACAGATCTCTATCCCGATAGACAGCTATCTTTAACAATAATTACTAATTTTGTTTTGCGGCATTTGTCTGTTTTACGCCTTACATTCACAAGATGACTGAAATATGAAAATGGAAGCACCATAAAAAAAAATCCAAAAATGCTCGAAGTATACCTTGTTGTTTCGACTACAATCGTCGATATAGGAATGAAAATGTCGTCCAACTAGCTTCGTGTTTGTTGTCAAGCGAAGCGTGTTGTAGACATGAGGCGCAACTTCTTTAAGACCAAGCATGAGCGGCATTTTACTATTTACATTAGGAAACACGTCAACAGAACTCGAGATGGTTTCATCATGAACTCTTATACATTATGAACTCTTGTATATTATAAACGTAAGTTTACTAAATGGCATTGTGCTTAATAACGATAATAGGATACATGTACTTGTCGAAACTTCGTGTTTTTAGAATAAAATTAGTGAGTGTTTCCTATAGAAATCTTGTTTTGTTAATTAATACTTAAATAGACTCTCACCTGGGCTAATACACTTATATTCAATTTTACTGTATGCGCTGTAACGTGTATCATTACAAAATAAATCCGATCGGGATCCGTCCAATTCACAACTAGAAGTATTGAAACACAGTTGTTGTAGATCTGAAAGGCCTGTGTTGTTAAACGGCAGAAAACAGTCTCCAGGGGATTCGGCACAACATGGTGCTGTATCTGCACCACAGCTACTTACTGCTGGCAAGCACCCCTCCCTAAAACCATAAGTAGCATTTTCTACGGATATTATCCATGGCGGTGTGCACTGCAAATTATGAGTAGTGCACGACATTTGGACACCGAAACAGGCCTCACTGACATTTACTTCATTTCCTGAAGAAAAAACCCGGTTAGTTAAAGATCTATGGTTAAAGTGTGGCTTTTTGGTTTGTTTTGTCTGATTTTTGTGGTGGGTGACTTGGGTATGAAAATATATACAAGACTAACACACAATTATTGCCGATAGATGTGGACATTTAAATTCGCAAGGCTGTTTAGCGTCTGTGCGCGTTGGGTAGTCATACGGCGTCCCCACGGACTTAAAAACTTAATACTAATTATATAACGTCAAGCCTACTCTCCGCTTTTGACGCTGATAAGGGCATTGGTGGGTTTTCTCCGGGTCCTCCAATTTACTCCATCTACTAAAGACTCCTACGTGCAAGCGAATTATTGAAATAAAATGGAACCATATGTTAGTCCCGAAATGACCCTAGTTTTCGTCGAGTGGACGTTAAACCCCATTTATCTCTCTCTCTCTTTCCCTTCTGACTGACCGTTAATGGTTTGACACGTCAACTAAACAACTGGGGCCGGTTGCTCAAAACTAAGTTATTTTAACGATCCGTTAAACTAACAGAACGTTATCTTTCATGTGTCCTTTGGTAACGGTCCGTTAAATTTCTGTTGCTGGAAAGTCAGTTTCATTATCCGTTAAAGTTAACGATGCTTCCAGCAACAACGTTTCTCTCCGCTAAAGTTAACGATCCGTTTACTCCATGTTAACGGATCGTTAAAAGTTAACAGAGCTTTGAGGAACGGGTCCCTGGTCTTTTTCCATAGAGAAAACAAATGGTTTTACCTTTAGACAAACTAATATATATGACAATTAAAAAGCTGGCTTTGTTTACTTGGCTCAAAAACATTTTTATCTTGATTCTTGCTTTAATTTGTCTGAAAATACATTTATTAATATTTAAACACTCAACCATTAAGATGACTTATACAGTTTGTGAATAAATGAAATGAGGTTTAACGTCCTACTCTTAAACTGGGCTAATGGCGACGGGCATGCGCCGTGAAGTTTGCTGTGTGGGAATTTTTTTACGGGCAGCGGCGCTACGGCTTACACCTACATCGAATTCCAACTGTCAAGGAATCTTTTACATGCACACCATTTTTCGTCCCATTCGAACGACTAGACAGATGTCCATGTCAGGCCCTCCGTACTGCATCACTGACAAGGGTAACCACGCCAGAAAATCTGGATGAACTTTCTCGGCAAATGCAGGAATCTAACATCCAACCTCTAGCGAGTCAGCGTCTTACCCACTTAGCCATCGCAATCCACATTTTGATCAAAGTTGGAAGAAAAACAAAATGTTGATTGTTTAAGGAGAGGTGAGCAATAATTAAATCTGTTTAAAACACCGACCCTGTTTCGTTTCGTGTTTATAATCCAAAATTTCGTTTGACTTGTCTTTACTACACTGGGAACTGGACGAGTTGTTATATTACCGACGTTTTGGTTGACGTGAGGAATTAGCCAACAAAACGGTCTGTTACGGTGAGATGCGTGCGATGTATGGAACTGTGGGTCAACTACAAGAAACATCGACGCTGATTGATTAATCAATGTATGGCGCCATAGGATCAAAAGCCGCTCAGACACAACCTCCCAGTACAACTTGTCAGATCTTCATGTTGTGTAGGCCATCGAAAGTATAAAAAACGAAACGAAATATAGATCTGTATTTTAATCCGATGGCGCTATAAATATACAGACGTCCATTTTGTCTCCGGGAAGTGAAGGGGTGTGTAGTTAGTTCATGCTAGAGCGTCAACGATAATCAATTATTTGGACGAATATTAATCTGTATCAAATCTTTTACTCTAATGAAAAATCTGAATTAATGGTGTAATTGGACCATCATACGACCATAATTTTTTTTTTTTTTTTTTTTTGTTGTTGTTGTTAGAAAATGAACTTCTGTGAAACTTTAATCGCAAAACTTGTTATTCGTCAATTTCTACAAAAGTACAAACTAACTAAATTGATGATTTTTGCCAGAGATACAATTCACTTGATTTGATATTTGTTATTTTTTTCATGCAATGTCGTGTAGTTTGTCCTGTCCGCAGGTTTGTCTTATTGTTTTTGTTAGAGTGTAGTCCGGTTCTCCTGACCAAACCAGTTGCAGAAAGCCACCAAACTGGCGGTTTACGAGAATGTGAATATAGCAGATAGTTTGGCCGTCTTTAGGTTCCTAATATCCACTTATGTATGACAGTTGAACTTTCAACAGAATTTGATTTTTAAAAAAAAACACTATCCAAGCAACATACCTGTTCAGTATCGGTTGAATATGGTAAGTTCCGGGCGAGTTGATGATTACAAAATTATGCACTATCTTTTCTGTTCTCGGATTATTTCTGTCTAGTTCTTGGGTTATTCCTATCTAGTAGATCCATCACCTCACCTTATTTCAATATTTGACTCTTTTGATTGGATAATATTCTTTGGTGTATGATTGGATACAATTCTTTGATCTAATCGATTCATGAACCAGGAACTAAAATGGCCGCGATATCACTATAGTGTGATATCCACAAAATGTTAACTGCGCCATTGAGCAGTATTTTATATTGGTAATAGGCGCATTATAAATAAATTATTATTATTATTATAGTGCAAGCCGACGTTGAAGAACCAAGACAATCCGGGAAATCCAATACGGGGGCATACAAAACTATTCATAGAGCCGGGCATATAAATCCGTATAGTATGTGTTTTAAAGAACGGATATGATGCTATTTTATGAGTTATTCTTAAAAATGATTAAATTGCTTTGTTCTGTGCTGCCGCTGGCTCTGATTTCTCCTCCCAGGAAACTTTTATCTGAGGAGAGTCATCCACAAGAAGCAACACTTAAATTTACTGTATATGATTTTAAACGTAAAATTGATGAACTGGTTTGAATAAATTTATTAGAAATAAACGTACGGACAGCTTTTAATTTGTAAATAATCCATAGGGCCTACCCCGTTTCACAACGTAAGTTTAGCCTGACTCGAGACCTTTAAACAACCAAAAATACAGACGCACTTTAAGACATGGGAATTTTTAAGAAATTGCGAAAACATATGAATTTTGATAAAACCCGAGAATTTCTAAGAAAACCACGCAGAGGTCCAATATTTTCCGCTATGTTGAACAAATAACGTACGATTGGCACAGGGCCCGTACAATAAATATCATCCGTATTACACATCCATTATACGAGCCTTTATTTATGCTTAAAACTATTAAACTATGGGAGATTAGATAACGAGTTGGCAGTTCTCACTACAATAGTTAAAAACTAGCTAATGTAAAGGCAATTTGCTGAAATTGATCCACTGCGATTGAAATTTTCGCTTAGCGGCAGAGAGAGAGAAATGGGTTTTAACGTTCATTCGACACAAACTAGGTCATTTCGGGACAAACACATGGTTTAATTTTATTTCAACAATTCGCTTGCGCGTAGGGGTCTTTAGCAGTGGGTGGAAACCGGAGTGCACGAGGTTGAGAAGGCGTCCCTATCATCATGCCACATACGCTCACACCAGGGATCGAAACCACAGCCGCAAGCCAGAGGTGACCGGCCAGCTAGAGGTCGAAGCACTCTAGACCACTAGGCCATCCCAATCCCCCTTTCCACTTAGCCGCGGTCATCATTACTAAAATCGGTAAGACAAAACCAGTAGTGTCGGTTATCCATTTTTAGTGGTAAATCACGAAGGAAAATATTTCATCGAATCGAACTACTATCCAACAAAAATCTCATGCTAGCCTCGACAACGAGAGTTGATTATGGTCTGAATAAGTTAACTGGTGTCAAATTAATAGTTTTTGTAACATTGCAGGCCCGAAGAAAGACCTACAATAGGCAGATTTAGCTCTTGCGAAATGTATGTTTAATTAGATATTTATTAATATGAAAAGACCACAATCATCTCACGCGCCATCTGATGGATGCGATTTTAAACAGATCTGCGATTAACCGTCAAAAACTGGATAACCGAGACTTTGTTTCTTATGGTCACAAATGTAGCTAGGACAATCGAAGTTACAGTTGTTTTAAATTCGGTTTTATCGGTTCAAAGTCAAGTAATTTTACTGATATTTTCAGCATATTTGCTTTACGTTATCACTTTTTTTTAAGAAAAAAACTATATAGCGAGAACTGTCACCCCTTTATCTCATCTCCTATAATGTCCCTTTAAGCGCGTTTTAAAGATCAAAGAGCACAATATTGAAGGTACATTGTGTAAGATAAACATAACGAGCACCTGTTCGTTCTCGATATAATGGTTAAAAAAGTAATGAAATATGAATATATGGAAAATGTAATTACTGCGTTCAATATAATATTTATTATTAGTATTTAATATCAATTACATTCATATACATTCATATAGCTAATATCATATATTATAATATAATTATTAATGGATTAACTACCATTTAAGATATGCGCTTTCATTTTTACTTTTTAATATGCTTTTAATAGATTTCATACATGGTGGGTACGATTTGCTATATTGAACAATCCTTTGTTATTCTTGCGCAAAGCAACAAAAAATGTATCGATTGATTTCTACGCGATGACACGTAAAGATATTCCTATAGATGAAAAAATGAAATGAAATGAAATGGGGTTTAACGTCCTACTGTTCTGCTCTGAACTGGGCTAATGGAAGACTGCCATGCAGGTGTGCTATGAGGTAAATTTTGTCCGGACAGCGGCACTTACGACCAACTTTTATATCGAATTCCAACTGCCAAGGGATCTTTTACGTGCACGCCAATGTGTACACGGAAGATCGTCCAAACCGAACGACCCGATAGCTGTCCTTATCAGGGTCTCCAGGCTAGCGAGCCAGGGTCTTACTCATTTAGTCACCGTGATTCCCCATATCGATCAAACAACGTATACGTTTTTAATGGGTATATACATTTGATTATAGACATATGTATATACAGACATCAAATTATTAATTTATCTTAACGAACTTGATAATCATTAGGGGGTGGGGGGGGCTAGTGGTCGAGAGTACCGCGCTTCGACCTCTAGCTGGCCGTTCACCTCTGGTTTGCGGCTGTGGTTTCGATCCCGTGTAAGCGTATGTGGCATAGAGTTAGGGGCGCCTTCTCAACCTCGTGGGTTTCCTCCGGGAACTCCTGTTACCTCCCACTGCTAAAGACCCCTACGTGCAAGCGAATTATTGAAATAAAATTGAAACCATATGTTAGTCCCAAGATGACCTAGTTTGTGTCGAGTGGACGTTAAACCCCATTTCTCTCTCTCTGATAATCATTACAATCATTATAGAAGCTTATCAAAATTTTGAGGGGAGGTACAAGACGTGTTTCGTATACCTACCGCGAGGCTATAATTAGATTTAATTTGCGACTGAACAGCTTAAACCTATAGCGATTTAATGAACTTGCAAATTATTACAATCCCCTATAGAGGACCAATTATAAACCATATCAAATGATTAGGGGAAGTCCCGAGTGTATTCTATTATAATTAATTTGTGTCTGAATTGACTATACAAATATGTCCCAATGAACTCGTTCACCGTGAAGATCCCCTTTTGAAGTTCAAGCTTGAAACTCCTAAAATGCCCAGGGGAATTCCATGATTTTTTTGTAAGATTATCATCTAGTTACTATTTCTGGCGCTATGGATATTTAAATTTCCTATGTGCCTTTTGCATTTTCGTTAAAGGGCAAATCTCGATAGTATTTTGGAGAACAAAACTGCATAATTTTATGTTAAAATCCCTTAAAACCCTCTACCCGAGGGTCGAGCAAATAGCTCAACATATTGTGTATGATACGTTTTCAAACAAATTAAACCCGTCAATCTTCATCTAGGTATGAAGTCCGATGTCCCAAGCTGTGGTGTCTGGATGAAACCGGGCTTATTATTATATCTTATAAAATAAAATGTTTAGGTGAAATTTGCCTTTCGTTATCAAGTACAGCACATCGGATAGGCATCTAAAGGAACGGGAATCGATTACCAGGGGCCTATTTCACGAAATTTTAACTAAGATAAGATCCCAATTTTAGTAATTTGATTGGATAATATTAGATTGATTTTAGTGCTTAGCCAATCAAAATTGAAGTATCTACTAAAATTGTATTTTATCTTAAGTTAAAATTTCGTGAAACAGGGCCCAGGTCACCTAACTAAAATGTTGATTCGATATCTCAAAAGCGTTACGTGTCCGGAGAAGTAGTTTTGACGTTGATGTCGAACCTGCTCAATATTTTGAGCAGAAATTTTGAGGCAAGGTAATTAAAAATACGCTATTCCTCTATATTTTGACACTTATATGTACTCTGGCTTTTATTTTTGAGACTCTGTATGTAATGTTTGATTTAAAAAAAACAAAATAAAAATTCCAACGTCAGTAAACTAGTCTTTATTATCCAGAAAAATATTCACCGAATTGACAACTAGAAGGTTCTGGGTGACCAAGTCTAGATTTAAACTAGGCTCATCTGATTTCTCTGCTACCGATAGGAACTGAACCGTTTTGGGACTGATATCGAGATTAATCTTTCACAATATGCAAGTGATTCGTATTGTTACCATGGATATTAGGGAAGAGCTGGCCGTTCTCACTATCATAGTAAGAGAGAGAGAGAGAGAAATGGGGTTTAACCTCCACTCGACACAACCTAGATCATTCGGGACTAACATATGGTTTAATTTCATTTCAATAATTCGCTTGCGCCGTAGGGGTAATTAGCAGTGGGAGGAAATCGGAGTGCCCTGAGGAAACCCACGAGGTTGAGAAGCCGCCCCTATCTGCATGCCACATCTCAAAACCACATCCGCAAGCCAAAGGTGACCGGTCAGCTAGAGGTCGAAGCGCGGCACTGTAGACTACTAGGCCCCATCGCAACCCGCATCATAGTTAGAAAGAAATGAATAATGTAAAGGGAATTTGCTGAAAATTTTAGTCATATTAATCCGCTCTGAATCGAGATTTAAGCGATTGAATTTTTGGCATAGCCTCGAACATCATTTCTAAAGTCGGTACGACAACGAGATAGTCTCGATTATCCATTTAATGATTAAATCATGAATAAAAGTTGAACAGCAAAATGGTTCTAATCCAGTAAATATCACAGGCTAACGTTGACATCGAGGGTTAATTATGGTCTGGATAAGTTAAAAAAATGTCTGATTAATAAGTTAGATAATATTTAAGGCCTAAAGTAGGGCCTGCAATAAACAGATTAAGCTCTTGTATAATGGATGTCAGGGGAACATCACTTCATTATTATTCTTACTCTAAGTAAAATTTGTGGATGTACATTGATATGGATGCACAGATTTTGAAAATAATAATTGGCTACAGTATAAGTATCGAGATATTTGGTATAGGTAGATCACGTTTCGCACTGTACGGTTACACCTGGTGACCTGGGTCCATATTCAAAGGTTACTTACTTATTCCCAGCCCAGTTAACCAAGTGTGTTACCTTCAATTGATATTCAAAGGCTATATTTTATTTTACGGGCGAACTGTATCATATCATAAGCTCTGTCATTGAGTCACGTGCTAACCATTCGCTCCCTCCTTCGATCAAACACATAGTTATAATTATGCTGTATCATTGAATTAAGTTTGTGACTTTATCAACCATAACGACTAACTGATGTGGCCTAAAACTCTAACGTCATAAGGAGTGGAGTTGCTTGTTCAACCTCGTGGGTTTTTTCCGAGTTCTCCGGTTCCCTCCCGCTGCTAAAGACCCCTACGCGCAAGCAAATTATCGAAACAAAATTAAACCAAATGTTGGCCCTGAAATGAGTTTTGTGTCGAGTGGACGTTAAACCTCATTTCTCTCCCTCTCTCTCACTCTATCTCTCTTTCTTATTCTGAAAAACTGACATAACTTTTCGTTCATATCTTTACCTACTGTACGGCAAAAGGTTTAACATTGTATCATAAAGTCTGCCATTGAGTCAACTGGCGTGGTTTCGAATCCCCTGTTGTACGTGAGAAGGAGTGACAAGGGTCTCCTGTCCAACCTCGTGCGTTTTCTCCGGATCTCTCTCCGTTTCAATTAATTACTATAATTGGTGAACACTTCCCAATATGAGTAAAATATGGTGAAATCAGTTTACATTTAAATTCTGGGCTGTAATCATAGGCGTAGGAGCTCAAAGTAATTCAGGGGGGCATAAGAAAAAAATTGCCCGAAATCAATATAATATAATTAATATATACTATTCAAAAAAAAGTAGGGGATATTTGATTTTGGGGGCATAATACTAAAATATGCAAATGACTACGAAAAAAAGTCACTATAGAACCTAACAGAAGAAACATT
The DNA here is from genome assembly GCA_036850965.1 of Patella caerulea. Lineage (NCBI taxonomy): Eukaryota > Metazoa > Mollusca > Gastropoda > Patellidae > Patella > Patella caerulea. The sequence goes on along the minus strand of JAZGQO010000015.1, from coordinate 28,373,976 downwards.
TCCAGTTACATGTGACGCCCAAACGCACCAATAGCGACCGCATGGAATGCAGGTGATGCTTGGGATCATCATGGGGTCCAACCCAAGATTTGCACGACTCTGACTTTGAATGTTACAGTCATTGTGGCATTGAATTCCAGGGTGGAAACATCAGTTTAATTGTTTTAGTGACCAGAAAACAAAATTTGATATGCGTCGGCTTACCCAAAATGAAAGGTTACGTGCCCTTGGCATGCTACAGATCGGCACAACACAGGCGGTTGTGGCGCGGACGATGAATGTTTCTCAGTCTGTCATAAGCAGGCTATGGTCCAGATACCGTGATACACAATCTGTACAGGACAGATCACGCTCAGGTCGACCAAGGGCGACAACTCAAGCCCAGGATCGATGTATCCGTACCTTGGCCTTGAGAAATCGTGTCATCACAGCAAATCAGATCAGCGGAATCGACTGCATAGGGTCACCTTCGCGCCCGACGTCCTCGCGTGATCCCTTGTTTGAGAGATCATCACATTCAGGCAAGACGTCGTTGGTGTAGGGATCGTCAACACTGGGATAATCGACGCTGGAGCAATGTGATGTTTTCAGATGAGTCAAGGTTCACTGTTGATTTTTTGGACAGACGTAGGAGGGTGTGGCGTCGTCGAAACGAGCGCTTCCAAGACGTTAACGTCATCAGACATGATCGATTTGGGGGCGGTTCTGTTATGGTGTGGGGAAGCATCACTGTTGCTGGAAGAACGGCTTTACATGTTGTTGCAGGGCGTGTTACAGGCCAGTACTACCGGGACAACATCTTGGCAGTCCATGTTGTGCCGTTCGCACGACGTCATGGCCGCCGTTTCATCTTCCAGGATGACAACGCAAGATGTCACAGGGCCAGGATCGTTACAGGTTACCTCCAACAACAGAACATCACCACATTACCTTGGCCAGCACTGAGTCCCGACCTCTCCCCAATCGAGCATGTCTGGGACATGCTTGGACAGAGGTTATGTCAACGTCAACAACGTCCTGCCAATGTCCAAGAACTTGTTGCTGTGTTGCAACAGGAATGGGGCAATCTGGACCAAAATGACCCTAGACGTCTCATTAGCAGTATGCCACGTCGGATCAATGCTTGTTTGGCAAACAGGGGAGGATTTACCCGTTACTGACTTTGTTGTGATGCTGTGGTAACTTTGCTGTTTGACCCCGGGTATCATTTTACCCTTATAATTGTCAGTCTGTGCCTTACTTAGTCTAACGATCATTTGGAATAAATCGATGAATGTGAACTTCATTTCATTTTGTCATTTGTTTCTTCGTCAGTTTCATTAGGTGACTTTAATAACACTCAAAAATCAAATATCCCTTACTTTTTTTGAATAGTAGTATATATATCGAAATCAATATGATCAATATATAGTATATTATATTGATTATATATAATCAATATAATATAATATAAATCAATATAATTCTAAAAAATTAAACAATATTTTGATATTCAGATATCATCGTCTCACCAAATTGATCGTACAAATCAGGACTCGGGAACAAAAGTAAAACATTTTAGAAATATGAGAGGCACGTCCATACGGCAGAATGTTCACAATTTCGTACAGTTTCTCAAGTAGTCCAATACTCTTTTTAGAAAAAGTGAGAGGCACGGCCATGACGTCCAGCAAAAATGACGTCCGAAAACGGGTGAATCCACCCTGGCAATTGGCTGTTTCCAAGCAGTTTTCCATTTGGCTCGTTTCCTCTGCCGTTTTCCGGCCCGATGCCCGTTTTTCGGGCAATACCGTTTTTTCGGGCATACCTATCATAAGAGAGCTTCGGGCATATTTTCGGGCATGCAGTGGACAAGAAAAAGACGAGAAAATACTTTTCGGGCAGTGTGGATCTCATAGAAATAAGTTAGTTATATTTTTTCTCTAAACATTAATAGAAAAAAAAAGGTCGTCGAATTTTTCATTGCCCGAAAATAAATTTGGGGGGGGGGGGGAAATGCCCCCCCCCCCCCGCCTCCTACGCCTATGGCTGTAATAATTAATTTGAAATATAAACAAATAAACTACTGATATGATGGCATCCTTTACACCAGTAGCTCCCAGCCATCCATGTTGTTTATTAACGACAAAATGTTTGAACCTACTCTCTGGGCAAGAAGCACTCCACATACCTTACCTTCTTCGACACCTATTATATTTGTTTTAATTTAGGCGCGGATCCAGGGGAGGGGGGCACGGGCGTCTGCCCCAGTAACATGGTTGATTTTTTTTCGTTTGCTTTGTTACTCTGTAATAGATGATATAAACATGATTTACGCATTTTCTCCGCCCAAGCAATCCAAGGTTTCAACATATTAACCTTTGCTCCAATGTGTGCCCCCCCCCTCGACAAAATCCTGGATCCGGGCCTGTAATTTGTATATTACTAAATTTCTGGAAATGGTTTAGTATAAGAATCTATATCAAAGATATTTTTTAATGTAATTTTCGTCACTTTGAAGTGTCACAAACGTGTTATAGGTTATAATTCAAACTCCCTTTGTTGATTAATTAGTCATGGTCTGGCGCACCAAAACTCTAAACAATAGATGTGAGGATAGTAAGGTCGTATCCCCTGACAAAACATGGACATGCTAATGTGCCAAACTGATTTGTTTCGCTTTGGAGTTAATATTAATGTACGATAGATTAGATCCGGATTAATCTCTCACTATTCACTAATTAAAAGGTACATCGTGATCTGTGGACGCCATGTCGTTTTGAAATCCCATTATAATTGGAAGCGCTTAATCGGTACAAACAACAAATTAACGTTAAGTTAATGGCAGTGGCGATAACAATAGAATTATCTAATTACCAGGTTATCTAATTAAGGCTTTGTTTCAAGCGGTTTCTTTCCATACCGTTAGTCATCAGGTGTTATTTACGTTAGTTACGGAATTATTTGCGACATTATAAAAGCGTTCGCTGTCTTGTCTGCGATATCGCCACTGTTGAAGTGGATGTTAAATAACCAGCTAATACTGTCGGTAAAATCAGAAACCTAGGACGCACATTTATCTGCGATATCACCCCGGTAAAAGCGGATGTTAACCTCAACGTTAAAATAACGAACACGGACAATATACCTTCTGTTTTTGGTGAGTATTATTATATATTGTGCTTCAAGATAATTGTGTTTGGCTTCCGCGCATCAAAGAAAAAGCTAACCCACTCATCTCACCCTGTCATCTAGTGTATGAAACAATTCGTTACATTTAGATTCTAAGAGATTGAGCTAGGACTTCTGGATTCGAAATCAATGGATGTTTCTTTTGTTAGTCTATGGAAGCGCATAAGGGTCATTGACGCGATATTAAGTCGGTGACATGACAACAAATCGTGATGATTGTGACGATTAGTTAAATGCGTACGATTGCTTTGAAATATTGCCATTCTGAACGTTTCTCAAACTTCTCTATCTCACGACAATGGGACATTTGTTTTAGATGTTTTGTCGCGATTATATTCTGTAGATTTGCAATCATTCTCAGACCAGTATACTGTAATTTAGTAGAAAGATTCAGCACGATATATTATTACATAATTCACTTTTTATCCTGTTTACATGTTAATTCTTAGTGTTTGAGTTTGATACATGAAATGAAATGCTGCCCATCTTCCTTTTTGTTCGTCACGGAATAGACTAATAAAGACGGGCATATGCCATACAGTGTGCTGTGAGGGAACTTTTCAAAGGAAGACTACACTAAAGTCCACTCTGCTATCGAATTCCAACTGTTAAGGGTTCTTTGACGTGTAAGCTAATGTGTCGAACAAACTAGTAAGCGATTGTCTTACTCGCCGCGATCCACCGCGACTCTCCTTTATATATATATAAGACCTTATTTTAACGAGTACAGTATTCGACTTAAAAACGCTTTATGTTTTCAATTTATATTGCAATTTAACTATATAATAAATATATTTAACATCTTTATATTTTAGAAATTCCGAGAATAGAAACAGCAAAAAGATCTTGATCAACGACAAGAAAATCATGGCAGCAGTTTTAACTATATCCCTTCTAATTCTGAAGACCGTCTCAGCACAGTCAGATATTGGAGATTGTTCGATTGGTCTTAGCGACGAGGCATTTAAACTAGAGCTGTTTTCAGATGCATTCTCGATTTTACAATTGGATTTGGAGATTTGGGACAATTCGTCCCTTCATTCAGTAGCCGGAGACGACCAGTTGGTATGGTATAAACCGTCTCGGTGGTATCTCCTCCATGACCAGCATTTAAGTCATATTCTATTAATGTTTAATCATTATTATGGATTTTTCAAACATCTGTTGTACGTGAACACATTGAATACAAAATTGGAATTGCAACAAAATCCTGCATCATGCTTGGAATCTCTATCAGAAAAGGACAAATCTGGCTTGATTCGCTCTTGGATGGTAAATAACATACAAGCTCTCAACAACAGATCAAACAATCCCGTTTCTGAAATTTGTACAGGGTTCATAACAAATAGGAACGGATTCGGTGAAGTTCAATACAAATGCTTCAATGTAGAAAAAGGTGTATGGTATGATGTTCGAGAAGATGGCTGGATGTTATGCTTACAAATTTTTATTATTTTATTAACTATTGGCATATTTCTGTATTTCCCTACCCACATTGTACAAAAGTATTCCAGTATGTATTTTCAATTCTCCCCGAAATCCTCCATACCAATCAGTGTGGTGCGAACCCATAACCCTGAAAGTTATAACGGAGTGATTATCCAACAAGATGACTTTGGGAAGATGAAGCAGCTGCAAGAAAGTGTTTTGGATATTGGACCCGATACCATTTACCAGACAACCGTCAACCAGGTGCACCTTTATGTTCCCAGTAGAAAAATCTTGAATACTCACGACGAAGCTGTGAATATGTCCACATTGTTCAACGATTTCGCTAAATTCGTTAGTGGAACATCTTCGGATGGGTGTGGTGGATTGGACAGAACACAGACATCTAAAGGACCTACCAAATGTTTTATAGGCTTGAATATAATTAAAACAATTGCTGTGTACATGTTCATCGCTGTTCCAGCAATACCTTTGGTATATTCGTTATTTACAGAGGATCTAGAATCCCTCCAGATTACAGATCAGCTTAAATCAAGTAATCACATTGGTCCCAACTGGGGGAAAGCCATTATCGGTATTTTGGTTTTTCTATACATATTACAGGTGATTTTACACGTATTCATTCTGATAACTTGGAATATTTTGCCGAAAGAAATCACTCGACTAATGGAGTTTAATATCACAAAGAACGAATCACCGGGACAATTGTCTATAATTCGATTACTCAAACACCAGTGTCCAAAATTCTTCAACAGGACGATACGACGGGTGGAATTATCTCGATCAAAAGATTACTTGCTCCTATTGCTTACGGTAGTTATCAAGATAGCCCTTCCATTCACGATTCTATCCAAATATGCCATTATAACAATCGGAATTAATTTCTTGATGCAAGTTCTATGTATATTCGTCATAGATATTTTGATAAATATGAGCTCCATGTTAAGCATTGTGTCACTATCCCTGGCCATCCTTGCTTATCTTTGGGACATTTCGGGACGTTTCAAGGATAAATATAACATATTTATGGATGATTTGATAGCCCATGTGCTTCTATCGAAAGAAAATGAGGTAACTCCAGAATTACACAAATCGAGCAGTCAACAAGTTAACACGGCATTTCAGTATACGCAAAATGATGTTGAAGAAGATTTCGAGAATAATGATCAGTGTGGTATTGAAGAAGGAAATAATCAAGTAGTCATAGGCGACGATAAGCATGGTAATATACAACTGACTACCAGAGGCATAGCATTATTTTTAGATCGATTCGATGTCCCCTACGTACCATACAATTTCTTCCGAAATATGACTAGGGTCGACTGTCATGGATGCCCAGGCAGAATAAGTGCTTCTCTGTGGACTTCGTTCATCGATCTCATCAGGATATTAATATTTTTGTTCTTTCTACTGATTATGTTCATGGCCTTCGGGGACGCTCTTAATCTGTCACCATCTAGCCAAATGTTTGCAACTCTTGTAACTAGCGTAATTCCCTTAGCCCTTAGTTCATTCTTTTACTCGAAAGCAAAATGTCCCAGACTGGACACACAAAGCATTCGATTTAAAAACCTGTTCAGAGAAAACGTTGTCCAGTTCGAGAAATGGAATGTGGCGGACTTGAAATTATCTATAAGCAACCGGATACAAGGTCGACGGGATGTGGACTTAATAATTGATGATAGAGAAATGGACCCAGTGACGATCTGTTCTAGGTCTCGAGCTAGTCCCGCGAATTATAAGCTTTCATCTAGAGACGAACCTTCCTTGGTTCTTGTGTAGACTTTTTATGATATATTTATCACGAGCGAAATCATTGAACTGTCCATGAATTAGACGTGGCTGCTCTTTGCGTGCTGGTGCAAGATGCTATTCGCGTAATGGTGCAAGATGATTCCCATTGGTTCTTTTGTAGACTTATTTATGATATATTTACCATGAAGCAAATCATTGGACGGCTCATATAATTTAACGTGGCTATTCTCCATGTGCTGATACAGGATGATTCCCAAGTGATGGCAGAAGAGTGGGGTGGAGATATAAAGACACGTTATGTTTATGGCAATACGTGCATATGGAACAGCCTATTGACTATCTTTTATTTAAATGATTTTTTGTATTTATTCATATAAAATTTTCATTTATTCGAAATAAATTATAAAATATTTTCTTATATTTGAATAGTTAATTCTAAATATTAAGCCCATCTGCAGATTTCGTCATGTGCTTGAGATATAAACAGGGCTAGCGCTAACCCTAAACTCTTAACCCTAACCCCCAATCCTCGGCAATAATCAGGTGTCCAAAATCTACAGGTAGCCTCAATAGTTAGACCCGATCGTCCCGAATTCGTCAAATGATATTCCAGCTATTTTGTCCTTTGGGGCTTTTTTTTTGTCTTTGTTTTGATTATTGAAATGCAATGAGGTTTAACGTCCTACTCTTCTGCACCTAACCTGGGCTAGTGGAAGGCCTGTAAACGCCATACAGTATGCTATGAGGGAAATTTTGCCCTACTGCCTACGCTTATATCGAATTCCAACTGCCAAGGGATCTTTTACGTGCACGTCAATGTTACACGGGACCTCGGTTTTCCGTCTAATTCAAACGACTAGACAGCTGTCCTTGTCAGTCCCTCCGTTCTGCATCGGAAAATCGAGATGAACTTTCTCAACTAATGCAGGGATCGAACACCCGACCTCCAGGTTAGCGAGCCAGCGCCTTATACCCACTTAGCCACGTGATCCCCTTTGATTATTGAAAAGAAATGATCAACATAACTACCCTACTGCATCAACCGGACTGAAATCCAACTGGTAAGGGATCTGATGTTCGTCCTATCCGAACGACTAGACACTTTCATTACCAGCCTCTCCCTCCCCTCCCCTATAGTCTGCGATATCACTTATGTGGAAGTGGACGTTAAACCACCAGCTTAAGTAAGTAACCTTTCCCCTAGTTTCCAGCATAAATGACAAATGAAACACTCAGTAACATCCGAAGAACTTTTAGTGGTGTACCAGCAGCCATTCCAAATGGACCACATTGACTTCCGTTAATGATAAGCTGAATGGTCCCAATGATAATATCGGGATGGTTGTAATACCTTACCGACTGGTATGAATCGGCGCTTGTTGTTGTTATTGGTATGTTTCAGCTCGGTTATATACAGGAAAGTTTGTCAATTTAACAAAAACGGTCGTACTATGGACCAGAAATCAACCATGGTGATGAATGAAATTCAAAAATCCAATTCACCAAATTGATCGATTGAGAATTCTTTACAGAAAAGACTTGAAATGGAAGTGACTTAGACTTTTCCGAAGAGCGTTACCCCAATAAGAGCAACAAGAAAAAAAAGAACAAAAACAAGATGAGCAGGGGTTTGTCACCAGTTCCTGTCCCCCCAAAATATTTTGGAAATATAATTTGTCCCACGTACACCCAACCTTTAGTCCGTCATTAGTAAGTGGATCACATAAATGTCAAAATAACTACCATTGAAGTCCTGCATTCCAAACCCAGGCTTTTATTGTAAAAGTTCATCATCTTTTTTAGTGACACAGCTATGTCACTGTTTCTTGGCTCGTGGTTGTATTAACACCCTGCCAACTAGGGTTTATTTTACTATTCATCTTCATCCTGAAAAAAAACCCACAATATTCCTTAAAGTTTCATATCATAACAAAATAGCACAAAACCCTCCAAAAGCAATACTGTAATAAAAGAACGCAAAACAAAACTGACTCATACTGTAATAAACAACACAACATTAATTCATACTGTAATAAACAACACAATATTAATCCATACTGTAATAAACAACACAACATAAGACAACCTAAACCCACTGTAATAAACAAAACAACACACCGATAATCCATACTGTAATAAAACAACACAACATTAACCCATACTGTAATAAAACAACATAAGCCCACCTAAACCTACCGTAATAAAGAACACAACAGTAACCCATACTGTAATAAAACAGCACAACACAACAATAACCCATACTGTAATAAGTAGTACAACAATAACTCATGGGGGGGGGGGTAGCGTGTTTGCGTTGTATCATTAGGTCTGTCATTGAGTCAGAGGGAATGGTTACGATTCCCCGGTTGTACGTGACAAGGACTGGGCCAAAAGACCACCTAGTGAAAACTGAAATAGAGAGAGAAGGAGAGAGAAATGGAGTTTAACCTCCACTCGACATAAACTAGGTCATTTCAGGACTAAATTGTGGTTTGGTTTAATAATTCGCTTGCGCGTAGGGGTCTTTAGCAGTGGGAGGAAACCGAAGAACTCGGAGAATACCCACGAGGTTGGACAGGCTTTATGATACAGCCATCCAACCCCCCAAACAGAATTAGGGCTTTGCAACGTTGATTATAACATTAACCTGGATATAGAAAACAATATACAGCAATTGTGTATATAGATATTTATGAAAAGGAACCCGAGGGGTAGACATACCTTTTATATATGAATAGGATCAGTCCAATTATTACAACCACAGCTATCATAGAACCAATTATCACAAGAATATCTGAAAGATAGAAGCCCATTTAAAGTTGTTTTGATTGATTTACATTACTTCATTGCCACAGTACACGAAAGTAGGGGGCCACAGTGATTCAGTGAGTAAGGCGCAGGTTTGGTTTCCCCAATTGTCAGTGGTGCAGGATGGGGGTGTAGTTCATGAACCCTGTCTAGTCGTTCGAATGGGACTAGGTTCTCAGTTTAATGTTTACGTAATGCCGGGGAAATTTGTCTTTCGCAATAATTTATTGTTTAATTGAATCAACAATGATTTTAAACCATAATAAATAGTCTTCATTCCAGTGCTTCTTTTGGATTTATTTTTAAGAGGTATTGTGGGTAGTAAAGTGTGTACGTTGCATATTATGTTCGATATATAAGGGGTTTGGTGTTTAGTCGAATGCCACCTAGATATATATAAGCAACTCATTGCTTTGATCTTGGGATTAGCCTGTTGACGAAACATTTATATGTAAAACTGTATGGTTTATTATATCGCCGTTAGACGGGGTTGGCGTTCTTACTGTGGTGCTACGCAGAAGAAAAAATGGTCTCAAGATCGCCATAAGCGTGGTAAAAGCGGGATGGAATGCCAAATATTGTGCTATGGTCTCAATAGTCGCCAATTATCGCCAAGTCACGGCGTTTGTTTTGAGCATGTTCGAAACAAACACCAAGGTTCTGCGATCTCACCTACAAAGCTGTGAGAACTCGACTTTTTCAAGTTCTAATTTTTTGGGACATTTTCTCGCGTGTTCACGTTTGCCGGGACCTTATGCATATTCTGACAGGGACCTTACCAGTATCGGAGGTTGGCCCGAATATATGAAGTTGTCTTTTGGCATCATATGTTTCTAATGTCGTTTGGCTGAGTGATAGTGTAGATATTAATGTACTCTGGCTGAGTGATAATGAAGTTGGTGTTGAGTCTTCTGGTGGCGTCAAAGTCGTTGATGATTCTGAAGAAGATATGATTGTTAGTGGTTATGGATAAGGATTTTGGAAATTATAGAATAGCTTAATTATGGTCCTGTTTTTGTATGAGAAGACGCATTAACCGTTAAAATAAAATAAAAAAATAAAACAAATGAATAAAGATTGCGTATCGCAGCAGCCGATGATACTTTTCCGTAAACCCAGTGTTCGTCACATCCTACATAACGATTTGACGCATTATCATACCAGGCCTCGTGCACCACCAGGGGGTTGGGATGGCCTAGTGGTCTAGAGTGCTGCGCTTCGACCTCTGGCCTACGGCTGTGGTTTCGAGCCCTGGCGTGAGCGTATGTGGCATGGAGATAGGGGTGCCTTCTCAACCTCCTGGGTTTCCTCCGGGCACTCCGGTTTCCTCCCACTGCTAAAGACCCCTACGCGCAAGCGAATTATTGAAATAAAATTGAACCATATGTTAGTCCCGAAATGACCTAGTTTGTGTTGAGTGGACGTTAAACCCCATTTCTCTCTTGTAAGGGACAATCATGATAGATAATCTCAAAGATATTTCTAGGCCAACATTTCTAAACATATATTTTAACATTGAAATGGGTTAACCAGATTTAAGCTACTGCATTCCCCCAAAAGCAGTGAGAAACTAAATTTACTCTTCGGGCCGCGGAGCCATAGGGTAGTTAGTTTGCTAATGTCTTGAGAAAAATAAGAGACATAATTTAAGTTTCTCACCTGTACTGATACATGTATATTCAATTTTACTGTATGCACTGTAGCGTGTATTACCGCAATACAGATCTGTTCGAAATCCTACCATAGCACAACTGGAAGTATTGGAACACAGTAGTTGTAGATCAGAAAGCTCTGTTTGATTAAACGATACGAAACAATCTCCAGGTGATTCAACACAGCATAGTGATGTATCTGTAGAACAATAACTTACTGCTGACAGACAACCAGATCGGAAGCCATAAGTAGCATTTAGTACGGATATAACTAGCGGAGACGCGCACTGTAACTGATGAACTGTGCACGCCATTTTGATTCCGTAGCAGGCTGTACTCACGTGTACTTCATTTCCTGAAACAGAAAAGAACAAGGTTATTTCGGGACTAACATATGGTTTAATTTTATTTCAACCATTCGCTTGTTCGTAGGGGTCTTTAACAGTAGGAGGAAACCGGAGGACCCAGAGAAAACCCGCGAGGTTGGACAGGTAACCCTTCTCCTTGTCACGTACAGTCGAGGATTCGAAACCACGCCAGTTGACTCAATGGCAGTCTTTATGATACAGCTAACCATTCGGCCATCCAACCCCCCCTCTGCAGAAGGAAAGAGGTCGCATTAAAAATAATATTTTTGTATATATACGGTTTGTTTTTTATTTTTGTTTTTTTTTTTGGAGGGGGGGTCGAGGACGGGGAAGGGGGTGTATTGTATAGTAGTGTAATAATTGCTTAACAATATCAACGTAGATTGTGTAATTGGGCCTGGAAGTACACGTATATGCTTTTAACTTCTCGGGGCCGTTTCCAAATTAGTGCTGTGAGCAATCACACGTTAGCTCGATGTTTTTGGTGGTGTTTACTTGGAAAATTTTGTACAATTTAAAGGTATAAAGAATAGGAATACAAAAGCCAGCCTAATGTCCAAATGACCTGATCTGCCTGGACTAATGAAGACGGGCATATGCCAGACAGTGTATGTGCTATATAAGGAACATTTCGCCCGGACAGCGGCGCTACGGCGTACTTCCATATCGAAGTCAAAGTGCCAAGGGTTCTTTTATGTGAACGCCATTGTGTACGCACGATCTCGAGTTTGTTTTTTTTTTGTTTTTTTTTCGTGCCATTCAAAGAACTATACGCTGTCCCTTGTCAGGCTCTCTGTCATGCATCACTGATAAGCGGGAATCACCCCGTAAACCCTCGATAAATTTTCACGGCCAATATCCTGATCGATCACGGGACCTCCAGGGTACCGAGTCAACATTTTACCCGCTGAGTCACTGCGGCTCCCCAAATTCGTAAACAGAAGATCATGTGATTTTAATAAAAACAACATGACGCCTGGTGCACCCATTAAAATAATTAAATAAACAAAATGTTAGACTGCGTACCACAACGTTCCTACAATTAAAAGGCCGACTTCGTTTATTTGGCTGGAAGACATTTTTGTGTAGATATTAGACTGCGTACAATGACCCTCTTACCTGTTATGAAACTACTATAATATATGACAATTAAAAAGCTGGCTTTGTTTACTTGGCTCGAAAACATTTTTGTGTGGATATTATTATTTGTTTCAATATGTCTGGAAATAAAATCACATTTTTTAATAACAATATTATTAATATTAAAACAGTCAACAAGCAGGATGGTCCATAAACATTTTAAGTACGAATTTAATGAAAACAACATTTTTGATGTGCGCAGAAACACGAATGAAAAAGGTTGATGGAAAGTTTTGATGTCCATCGGTTAAGCGGGGTTTACGGGTTCTAAAGGAAGTTTGGCTCCATTTTGTGGGACCTAAAAAGAGACAAATGTTTTTAAATGAAATGGGGTTTAACGCCTTACTGTACTGCTCCTAAAGTTGACTAATGAAAACGGATATACGTCAAACAGTTTACTATGACGGAAGTTGCCCGTGCAGCGGCGCTACGGCCTACTCTTATTTAGAATTACAATTGCCAAGGGATGTTTTACGTGCACGCCAATGTATACACGGGACCTTGTTTTTACGTCCCATCCGTCCTGCCAGGTCTTCTTCTGGAACCATTGTTCCGAAAGCACATATTAATGTAATATAAATGTATGTACAGTGATCTATATTCAATTTTTGAAAAAAGAAAATGTCATTTCTAATCAAATATGTCCGGTGATATACGTGAACAGTTCAAATTGAACGATAGTCCTGAATACCTGCTTAGTGCATTCTACACGATTTTTAAATTATTATTTTGTCGTTTTTTGACAGGGCCGTTACTAATTACCTCCATATTGTGTTGAAAGATATGTTTTTATTTGTCCATTATAAAATGGCACGCGGAACCAAAGGTACACGACTCGTCTACTGATTATAAATATATGACTTAAATATTTATAAGGAACTTATAGTTTCACGACAAGATAACAACATCTAAATTGTATTAGGAGAATAGTGCCTCGAAATAAGAGAAGGCCATAGCGCCACTGTCCGGGCCAAATTTCCCTCATATAGCACTATGTATGACGATTGCCCGTCCTCGTTATTCCAGTATGAGCAAAAAAAGTTGTTAAAACCCATTTCATTTCATTTTTTAATTCAAATTACAACAAATCTGAAAGTAAAAAAATAACTAACAATGGAGAGGCAGTTCCGATTCGACGAACCTCAATATTCTTACAAAAGTATCTATTACCTTAATTACTGACGAGTTGTTCCTGTCTCGTTGTTTCAATCTTGACTCCTTTAAGATTTGATTGTATTACTGTCGTGTGGCTGGATAATCTTCAAGAATGTTCCTGATGACGTCGAGAGCAAAACCCAATTGATCCAGGTTAAGGTCGGGTGCTTCATGTATTAATGAGTCAATGATCTATGTTGTTGTAATTCATAGTTCAAGTTCGAATATTAAAAAGTTATTTCTACGACACCCCACAGTCCTAAATAAATAACGTTCGATTGGAAACCATTCAAGCCACTGGGTAAATATTTGCTGTAGATATTATATCTTTTAAAATAGTTCAAGAGGATAAACATGGTCGATAGTTTCTAGTACGAATGCATATGTAATAGAATGGACGTGTCACATGCAAGAACGTGGCTTCTGGAGAAAAGCTTGAGCCAGCTAGGGTAGGTCTATTTATTAAGGCCAACCCAAGATCTCGTCAGAGAGAGAAAGAGAGAGAGAGAGATATGAGGCTTAACGTCCACACCACACAAACTAGGTCATTTCGGGACTAACATATGGTTTAATAATTCGCTTGCGCGTAGGGGTCTTTAGCAGTGGGAGGAAACCGGAAGACCCGGACAAAAATATACATGGTTGGACAGGCGAAGATGTAAATAAGGATAGGGTAGGTGATTTTGGGCGAGGATTATCTATTAGGTTTGGGGGTTGCAATGGCCTAGTGGTCTAGAGTGCCGCGCTTCGACCTCTAGCTGGCCCGTCACCTCTGGCTTGCGGCTGTGGTTTCGAACCCTGGTGTGAGCGTATGTGGCATGGAGATAGGGGCGCCTTCTCAACCTTGTGGGTTTACTCCGGACACCCCGGTTTCCTCCCACTGCTAAAGACCCCTACGCGCAAGCGAATTATTGAAATACAATGAAACCATATGTTAGTCCCAAAATTACCTAGTTTGTGTCGAGTGGACGTTAAACCTCATTTGTCTCTCTCTCTGTCTATTAGGTTTCGGCAAAGCGTCAGAGCTGGGCCCGGTATAAGTTTTAAGAATGGGGGGGGGAAGTCTTCACATAAACACTGGCCTTGGATGATGAAAATTTATTTCGTGATATTTCCTATTTTCTTAGTTCGTGAGGCCTCAAATTTATTCATTTTCATTTCTCAGAAATGAAGATACCAGAATAACACAAGCGCCACCAGGAAGACCATTAGCGCCACCAACACCAAAAACAGCTTAACATACTTCGTACCTCAATTAAATGTATTTTTATTTTTTTTATAAAAGTAGGGAATAATTGTCATCATCTTAGACCAGTGCTTATGTGGAGATACCCCCCCCCCTCCCAAATTCTTGAAACTAAACCTGACCCACACTCCACATATGACGTCATTTGTGCTAGACAGGGGCAGATTGGGCCGTCGGCCCATCGGGGCCGAAGGGCCGGTCGAACGATCTTCCGAGGGCCGGTCGAACAAAAAATGAAAAAAAGATAATTTTGTCCAATTCGTCTAAAACCCCTTTTTTCTACTGAACATTATATTTGGGGGGGGGGGGGTCTTGGATCGGCCATGGAGCGATGATGATCATGTTGTATGTGGCTTTAACGGACCTCCACGCCATCACTGGAGACTGGAATGGGCTGGTATTATAGACCTTCTGGGCCGGATGTGGTGGGTGTGGGCCGGAATTCGGAATCATTTGGGATTCATTGGTCAAATGGTCAAAACTAGTCCCTGTTTTTACCCATTGACTCTTGACGATACAATGATAATACGTTAATTAATAATATGACGATATGATAATTTCACAGGTTAATGGTTGTAAATTATTTGCCGGTCGGGGTATATTATTTGACAGAGAATATAATCAGATATGCCACCAAATCGCATATTTGGAGTTCATTTTTCAAAAATTTCCAGGGGCTACGCGGTCAGCAAAAGGGGCTGCTTCGACACGGGAGCCCCTGGTGCTAGACCGTCTTCGAAATAGGTTCTCCAATCCTATTCATAGTCTCGATTATCCATTTTTGATTTAATCAAATGGGCGTTGAGAAGATGATCGGATCCTAAACCAGTAAATTATGGTCAGGATAAGTTAATTAATGTCTAATTAATAATTTAAATAGCATGCCTATTTTTCTCCATATTCCAACTGCCAATTTATTTTTTTAACCGTCAGAACGAGGGGGTTAACTAAACATTTTATGGTTATCGCTGTAAAAGGTAGTCAACATTGCGTAATATATAGATATTGTACTTCGAAATTCGAAATGCGTTATTTCCGACAGGGGCGGGCATTCCGTAAGTTAGAAAGTTATACTTTGTGGCGTCTGTGTGCATTCCATAAACTAAGTAAGCAGTTAAGTTTTGCTCTCAACCAAAGATATGTAAAATACAGCCTTTGAATACTGATTTAAGGTAACACACTTGGTTAAGTGGGAAAATTAAGTATTTTCACTTAACTTTAAGAGAATCTTTTATTGCGGACCCTTGACTCCAAGTGTTTAATTGTTGGTAGTATTCAAAGGCCAATTTTAATGAGAAACATCCACTTAAATGTAAGTGACCTAAAAGTTAAGTGTCCGTATAAGAACTTCTTCTCGGAATACACAATAAAGTAGCGAGAGGGAGAGAGTGGGAGAGAAAGAGGGAGAGCGAGAGAGTGTGGGTGCGCGCGTGGATGTGTGTATGTTAACGTCCGTTCGTCACAAACTAGTTCATTTCGGGTCTAACACGTGGTGTAATTTTATTTAATTAATTAAATTGCACATAGGGGTCTTTAGCAGTCGGGGGCGTAGGACCCGCATAAACCCAGGCGACCCCACACCCTTGTCACGTACAACTGAGGAATCGAAACCACGTGCAGATGACGTAATTATACAGGTCTTATACAACGCGCGCTAACCATTCGGACATCCGCCCTTCCAATGGCAGGCCCGCAAGGACGGTTCAAAAAACAGGGACTAACATTAACACAAAGGCAATGTCAACGAGCGTCTTCGTGTTGTAGTGCCAGTGTTCATGTTGTAGTGCCATAATAGTAAATATTATAGGCCGTAGCCCCCCCCCCCCCGCCACACATGCACACGCACACGATTCGGTGAACCGTCAATTATCTGGGCAATGTATTTCTGTTTTTTCGGGCACAAACATCAGAGAATTGGGGAACATTAAGTTGTTTTTCGCTGAACATATTGTAAATTTATGTCTGTGTAATTCTGTGATTCATTCAAAATAAACAACCATCACAGCTTTGTAAAAATATTTGATTTAGTTAATTATGGATTCATTCTGAAAATTAGTATGACAAAGGAAATTTTTCTGGCAAATCTGTTCACACCCACACGCACGCCCATAATAGTCTAATCTGAAGAGTTGCCTTTAGATCATAAGATCTGTCATTGGATCAGATGGGCTGATCGATAAAGATAAAGCTTGTGATAAGTGAGCGTTACTCTCTCTCTCTCTCTCTCTCTCTCTCTCTCTCTCTCTCTCCAGTGCAATATCCTCCGCCCTGCAACAAAATGACAAGTCTAAACTACGTTGGATTTATACATTTATAAACGTTACAAGGAAATCCCTATTTGTGTCAATTTAAATGAATTACATGAGATATTCCCGTTTTAAAAATGCCGGAAGGTCAAATGCTTCGGGATATAAGACAACATAAATATGTTAAAAATGATGATAAATTAAAGACACATTTCAACAATTCCTCCAAAAATTGTACACAATTAAATGTTCTCTCCGCCACACTCCTCGGGCTATGTATTTCCTTCCACTGCTAAAGACCCCTACGCGCAAGCGAATTATTGAAATAAAATTACAATCATCATACGTTAGTCCCGAAATGAGCTAGTTTTTATCGAGTGAACGCTAAACCCCATTCTCTCTCTCTCTCTCTCTCTCTTCTCTCTCTCTCTCTCTCTCTCTCTCTCAAGAATCATAACTGAAATTCGCCCGTCTGTCTGTTATCAATCGTCACTTCAGTAAATTATATAGAAGGATAACTATCGTAGTAATGGTCTTTGTGTTAAAAGTATATATGGAACGTGTTATCCAGTTCTGTCAGATACATAATAATACCTGACAACGATAGTGTCATAGTCGTACGGGCTAGATGACAGTTAGGAGGTGGGGAGCAGAACCCGAAATATTTCGGCTTGCAGACAGCGGCACCGGTCTTCCTCGAGAGGCGATGGAGCGGCGCTTACCTTGTATGGACCAAAAAAAGAAAATTTTAGAATATTTGACGGCTGGAATCACGCTTTCCTGAACAAAGCAACTTCAAAGTTGTCTAATATAGCCCAATTAAGGTGACTGACGCGAATTCCAATCAACCGATCAATCGTTTACAGTCCACGAAAACGGCACCGTTGGGTGAAAATGTATCTGCCGCAAACGCGTTTTCCTGCTATTCCAGTCCTTGAATACAGCAATTTCAATTTGGTCCAATATAGCCTACTTGGCTGACCCTGATTCCAAACAACCAATCAATCGTCGCGGGGTATGGGGACCTCACCCTCCCGGAGAAAATGTTGAAAATTTAACCACCGCAAATGCGTTTTCTGCTATTCTAGCCCGTGTAAGCAACTCCAAAAGTATCCAATAGGATTATAACCGAAATCCCACTCTGGATTACAATCATTCAGTCAGACTGCAGCTGCATTCACAAATGATAATTGATGCCCGAAAAATGTCACACAAAGTAGTGTGACTTCAGAAAAAAATGTTTAATCCATAGTCAACTCAGTACAAATAAGTGGTATTCAATCAAACGAAAAGTAAAGTTAGAGTTTTATTAGGGCTCGGTGACAGTTATGGAAACAAAACTAGAAATAATTAATTTAAAACGAATTAATTATTTCGTTATAACGAATTAAAATTTCGTTATAAAGAATTAATATTTCGTTACAAAGAATTAATATTTCGTTTAAACGAATTAATCCCACTGTTTTTCACGTAAAGGCGGTCAATTGAAATAACGGCACTTGACCCAATGACAGACCTCATGTTTACACTGTTTCCGGAATGGGGATCATGTGATGGTTATGGACTATATGAAGCATTGGTGACATAAAGAGATGACCCGGTAATCTTGGAACTGAGAAACAAACTAGGTCATTTCGGAACTAACACATGTAATTCACTTTCGCGTAGGGGTATTTAGCAATGGGATGAAACTGGTGAACAGGGTGAAGACCTACTGTTCTGCTTTGAGTTTGACTGGGCTATTGAAGATGGACATACGCCAAATACTGTGCTTTGGGGGATATTTGCCCCCCCCCCCCAAAAAAAGCGCTACAGCCTACTCTTATATGAAATTGCAACTGCCAAGGGATTTCGTTATAACGAAATAATTAATTCGTTATAACGAAATAATTAATTCGTTATAACGAAATAATTCATTCGTTTATATTTCGTTTAAACGAATTAATATTTCGTTATAACGAATTAGTATATCGTATAAACGAAATAATTATATAAGAGTGGAATCATGTACGAAAAAATTATATAAGAGTGGAATCGTGTACTTAAGGGGCTCGTACACCACTCTGGTGCACCCCCACTTTTAAAATACTACATACGGCCTTACCCTATGCGCCACCGCGACCTTGAGCGACATGTAGGTTGTTTATCAATTAGATGTAGTTCAAATTTGACGTATTAGTTATAAATGTCACAGTATAAGTTTTCCATGTTCAGTCAGGAATTTTAATTTGAATAAAAATGAAAGTACGACCCTTTTGTTCTTTTTAAGAGACGGGTGACACGTTATTGACACATTAATCAATAAAAATGGAGCAAAGTTATTGTCTTATACATAATTAGGTACAAAATAGTATACAGAGAAAAAACGGTGATACAATATCACGATACATCACAATAAATGGAAAATTAATGCAAATGCACTGCTTCACGTGTATTGTTATCCTCAAGATCACAAGATGTACCAGGGCTAGCACTAACCCTAACCCTAACCCTACCCCCTCCCCCCGCCAAAAAAAGGCCAATAGATCGAGGTCTTTCGTTGGTTTTTTTTTATCTGGTCTTTCTACATCAGCATAACGGAAGCCGAATACTTTTTCTTGCTTATAAACTCTGTATGTTTACATGTTCGTAAGATAAAAATATCACAGAATTTCAGAACGAAAACCCTTGTTTCTTGTTTTGTAATGGAAAATAAAAACCTGGGGGCGCGGGGGCTCAGTGGGTAAGACACTGGCTTGCTATCACAGAGTTCCCGGTGTTAGTCGAGTAAGTTCCCCGGTATTTTTCCGGCATGGTTTCTCTTTGGCAGTGGCGCAAGGACAAATGTCTATTCGTTCGGATGGGACCAAACATCGAGGTACCGTGTACACATTGACATACGTGTACTTGAACCCTAATAGCAGAAATACAGTACGTTTAAAGGGCCAATCCCGATAATATTTTGGAAACACGCAACAGTTACAAGATTCTGCGTCAAAAATTGAGATCTGAATCACGCGTGCCGCATTCAAATCCTGAGTGCAAATAACTCGATTCGGAATAATTGTTCCGGGTTGAATTCGGAAAAATATACGGATTCGTTAATTCAGATTCGGTTCGGTTATTATCGAATTGAGTGTGACTTCAAAGTCCGGAATAAGACTTTATTCTGAATTCAATTCAGATTAAACCCCTGGAAATGGAGACCGGTGTCCCAAGCTGTAACAATAATGTGTAGGTCAGATTTACCTGTCGTTATCAAGTAAGCCACATGAGTCATTCACTGTATAGATCTCTAAAGGAACGGGAATCCATTATCAGGTCACTCAACGAACAAATTTACCCGAAATTTTAAAAAGTTACGTTTTGATGTTAACGACCAAACGTCTCAGTATATTGAACTGAAATTTTGAGACAGGGTAAAAAACACATTCCTCTATATTTTGGCGCTTAAATTTCATACGTACTCCGACTTTTATTTTTGAGTCTGTATCCAAATCGGGATAGTCCCTTTAATCTCATTTCATTTCATTTCAAAAGAGCAAGAAAAGAAAAACGAATATTATATCAATCAATATTTATGTCACATAAAAGCCAGTACCAAATAATATAACAAGCTTGAGCAAGAGAAAAAAGTACTGCACAGCCCTCTAAATAATGCAAGGACAGACACACTTTAAATAAAAACAGGAGAAAGAGAACTATATTTCGTTTTTAAAAGATTGATTATGAAGGAATAAATCAAATACCAGCCCCGCGGAACATTTATATTTTGTTGTTGTATTCAAAAATATAAATTAAGTGAATGCTCTGCCGAAGTGTTTTCTGTTGGTTGTAGCTTATTCTAATACTAACGACGAAACTCAGATAAATAGCTAAAATTGTAATTTTAATAACGAGTGTCCAAAACTGGCTAACGGTCACAATAACGAGATATGTATTTATTCGTTTAAACGAAATATTAATTCGGTCAAGCGAAATATCAATTCATAATAATTTTAGTTCAAACGAAATGTTAATTTATTAATTGTACATTTTAAGTTTTGAATTGTAAATTTAAGTTTTAAATTGTAAATTTAAAGTTTTAAATTGTAAATTTTAAAATTTGAAGTTTTAAATTGTAAATTGTAAATTTAAGTTTTGAATTGTTCAATTATTAATTCTAAACTTAAAACTGTAAATACTAAACATAAATACTAAATCTTTAACTTAGAATTCTAAATTCTTTTTTTAAATTCTGAACTAAAATTTTAAATTCTAATCTAACAACTGTAAATTCTAAACTTATAATTATGAATTCTAAACTTGAAGTATTTGTAGTTAAAAGATATTTCCTATTAAGTGTAAATGGGTATTAAAATGAGTAAAATGCATCATTTTGCCCGAAGCAGTTAGGTGTTAAGTAAACATTGCACGAGTCGTTGAGCCAATGACTAACACCGCGTGCAGTCAAAGCACGTGTTGTGGACAGTCATCTGTTACATAGATAATTCCTATGTAATTCTCTGTGAAACAGATTGGTAGTGTAGGCCATCGAAAGTAAAAAAAAATGAGCGAAACGAAATATAGATCTGTATTGTAATCGGGGCCTTGTTTCTCGAAATGTTAACTAAAGACAAAATCCAAATTTTACTAAATACTTCAATTATTTTGATTGGCTAAGCACTAAAATCAATCTTATATTATCCAGTCAAATTACTAATGTTTGGATTTTATCTTAGTTAAAAAATTTCGTGAAACAGGTCCCAGATTGGATACATAACTCAGTGTAAATATGTAAAAACAGGTAAAGCAGGGTAGCTTTTACAACATTAACAGCTATACTTTCTAATTTCAAAAAAAGATCCTTACGGTTTGATAGGACCCCACTTACCGCGCATCTTCACCTTCCTGGCATTCATTTATACGAGAAGCCCATATCTAAAGGGGGTTGGGGTTGGGATGGCCTAGTGGTCTAGAGTGCCGCGCTTCGACCGCTAACTGGCCGGTCACCTATGGCTTGCGGTTTTGGCTTCTCAACATTGTGGGTTTCCTCCGGGGACTCCGGTTTCCTCCCACTGCTAAAGACCCTACGCGCAGGCTAATTATTGAAATAGAATTAAAACCATATGTTGGTTCCGAAATGACCTAGTTTGTGTCGAGTGAACGTTAAACCCCATTTCCCTCTCTCTCTCTCTCTCTCTCTCTCTCTCTCTCTCTCTCTCTCTCATATTTAAAAGAGTTAAATCGCTAATATTTGGGACCTAGAAATTGCCACAAATGAGTCGCAAGCCATATAATAATGTAATATGAATGTATATAAACTGATTTACTTTCAATCGATTCTGTCCTTACTGTAATTTCTAATCAGTTATGTTCGGCGAAATACGCCATCGAATGGTAATCTCTAGCGTCCGGTTATTCCAATCTTTACAGGTAGTATTTATTCCGCATGTTATCCAGATAAGAACATGTTGAATATGTCTACCCTCGTTCTTCGAGTCCCTTGTTACAAATGGCGCCTAAACACATACAAGACTCGTGTACCCATGGTAAACTGTTTGTTTTGCATCAAATATTGGATATCAGAAGCCGATATTCTCCCGGTAAGATCACAACATCAACGTCGACAATGTTGTTTTAAATTGACTTCGTGTTTTCACTGTCGAAGATTTTCTATGAGATTAAGTTAGAGACCTGTGGCGTATTTCGCCGAACATAACTGATTAGAATTTTTAGTAAGGACAAAAACGATTGAATGTAAAGATCGCTTAGTATCTATCATTCAGGTGGAAATGAGAGAGAGATGGGGTTTAACGTCCACTCAACACAAACTAGGTCATTTTGGGACTATCATATGGTTCAACTTTATTTCAATAATTCGCTTGCGCGTAGGGCTCTTTAGCAGTGAGAGGAAACCGGAGTGCTCAGAGGAAACCCACGAGGTTGAGAAGGTGCCCCTATCTCCATGCCACATACGATCACACCAGGGCTCGAAACCACAGCCACAAACCAGAGATGACCGGCCAACCAGAGGTGGAAGCGCGACACTCTAGACCACTAGGCCATCTCAACCCCCAGGCGGAAATGAAATGTAATGAAATGGAGTTTAACGTCCTACTCTTCTGCACCTAATCTAGGCTAATGGAATACAGTGTGCCATACAGTGAGTGTGCTATGAGGAAAATTTTGTCCGGGCAGCAGAGCTACGGCCTACTATTATATCGAATTCCAACTGCCAAGGGATCTTTTACTTGCACACCAATGTGTACACGGGACCTCGGTTTTTCGCCGCGATATTCTACGTTGCAGAGTACCATGGTCTATATCTCCGAGACTCCGTTATTTTTAGATGTTTTCAAATTAAGCGAATAAAAAATATGTCTTCCAAAAATTCGTTTTCGATAATAGCGTATAAGTGGTATCAAGCCGGTTCGATGGCCTACACTACATGAAGATCTAACCAGTTGTAGTCGAAGGTCGCGTCAGGTGTCACACGAGCGGTTTCGACCTTATGCCGTCAGCCGTTGATTGATCAATCAGCGTTGACGTCCCTAGTGGTTTACCTGAAGTTCCGTGTACCCTCCCTCTCTCTCTCTCTCTCTCTCTCTCTCTCTCCAGCACCATATTGTAAAAATTGAAAATAGCTAAACCCAAAGAGTAAACACTTGTTAGTTATAAAAAAAATCGTTAATATATATACGTATTTAAAGTTAGCGCTTTCAGTTCCGTCGGAACCTCTTCAGACTATTTAATATGATAGCGTAACTATATACGTAACTATACGTAACTATATAGTTACGCTATCACATTAAAAAGTCTGAAGAGGTTCCGACGGAACTGAAAGCGCTAACTTTAAATATGTCTGTTTTCTTTTCAAACATCTTATTTATTTATATATCACCTGAGAGTTGTTTCCAGAACTTTTTTAGTATATATACTATTCAAAAAAAGTAGGGGATATTTGATTTTTAAGTGTTATTAAAGTCACCTAATAAAACTGACGAAGAAACAAATGACAAAATGAAATGAAGTTCACATTCATCGATTTATTCCAAATGATCGTTAGACTAAGTAAGGCACAGACTGACCATTATAAGGGTAAAATGATACCCGGGGTCAAACAGCAAAGTTACCACAGCATCACAACAAAGTCAGTAACGGGTAAATCCTCCTCTGTTTGTCAAACAAGCATTGATCCGACGTGGCACACTCTTAATGAGACGTCTAGGGTCATTTTGGTACAGATTGTCCCATTCCTGTTGCAACGCAGCAGCAAGTTCTTGGACATTGGTAGGACGTTGTTGACGTTGACGTAACCTCTGTCCAAGCATGTCCCAGACATGCTCGATGGGGGAGAGGTCGGGACTCAGTGCTGGCCAAGGTAATGTGGTGATGTTCTGTTGTTGGAGGTAACCTGTAACGATCCTGGCCTTGTGACATCTTGCGTTGTCATCCGGGAAGATGAAACGGCGGCCATGACGTCGTGCGAACGGCACAACATGGACTGCCAAGATGTTGTCCCGGTAGTACTGGTCTGTAACACGCCCTGCAACAACATGTAAAGCCGTTCTTCCAGCAACAGTGATGCCTCCCCACACCATAA
This sequence comes from Patella caerulea, assembly GCA_036850965.1. Classification (NCBI taxonomy): domain Eukaryota; kingdom Metazoa; phylum Mollusca; class Gastropoda; family Patellidae; genus Patella; species Patella caerulea. The sequence goes on along the minus strand of JAZGQO010000015.1, from coordinate 28,349,422 downwards.
CAGTACCACCCCCAAATCGACCATGTCTGATGACGTTAACGTCTTGGAAGCGCTCGTTTCGACGACGCCACACCCCCCTACGTCTGTCCAAAAAATCAACAGTGAACCTTGACTCATCTGAAAACATCACATTGCTCCAGCGTCGATTATCCCAGTGTTGACGATCCCTACACCTACGACGTCTTGCCTGAATGTGATGATCTCTCAAACAAGGGATCACGCGAGGACGTCTGGCGCGAAGGTGACCCCTATGCAGTCGATTCCGAATCGTCTGGCCACTCACTCTCACACCAGTGTCTGTTTGAAGACGAGCGCTGATCTGATTTGCTGTGATGACACGATTTCTCAAGGCCAAGGTACGAATAAATCGATCCTGGGCTTGAGTTGTCGCCCTTGGTCGACCTGATCGTGGTCTGTTCTGTACAGATTGTGTATCACGGTATCTGGACCATAGCCTGCTCATGACAGACCGAGAAACATTCATCGTCCGCGCCACAACCGCCTGTGTTGTGCCGATCTGTAGCATGCCAAGGGCACGTAACCTTTCATTTTGGGTAAGCCGACGCATATCAAAATTTGTTTTCTGGTCACTAAAACAATTAAACTGATGTTTCTACCCTGGAATTCAATGCCACAATGACTGTAACATTCAAAGTCAGAGTCGCGCAAATCTTTGGTTGGACCACCATGATGATCCCAAGCATCACCTGCATTCCATGCGGTAGCTATTGGTGCATTTGGGCGTCACATGTAACTGGAAATGTTTCTTCTGTTAGATTCTATAGTGACTTTTTTCGTAGTCATTTGCATATTTTAGAATGATGCACCCAAAATCAAATATCCCCTACTTTTTTTGAATAGTATATATATATATATATATATAAAATAAAGCTTATATAACTGATTGATTAATCCTAATTTTAGCACTTCATCATATTTTTGTCTTGTGTGAATCTATGATTGATGGGTAATGAATTGTATAAATAGTACACGGCCACCCTTGTTTCAGTAGACATATCTGTATATTGCAACTGCTAGCTAGCTACCAGAGTAGGTCACCCACAGATACGAAAAGCAGCATTATGCATGTGTTAAGGGGAATAACCTTAGTCGTGCTTTGCCTAGCTGCGTTTGCAGCGGCTAGAGTTGCAGAGACAGGTCAAGAAGAACCTATTGATCGTCGTACTCAGCCATCAAGGCCTGCTTACGAAAGTGAACGCTTAGGTGAACTTCGTTACAGCAGTGGACACCCAGAACATACTGCTGAAAGCGATGGTCAATATTATTACACTCGTAAGGGCTCCGATCAAGATGCTGATGCCGCTCCAGAACACATGGATGAATTTTTGGATCAGCAAGATGCCGAAGATGCTGGACTAGAGTCTGAAAGTATTGGAAGTCCCCTCGTAGGTAACAAGCTTTTATGTCCAGATGTAGGTAGAACCTGTTTCCGGTACAAGCGAGATTCTCCTCTTAGTAAGTATTCTAAAGATATTTTTCGATAATTGGGTCTGGGTATATTAGTCTATTGCCTTACATGTTCCGTGGATGCTATATTGCACCCCTCCAGTACCATGTTAATCTGACTAAAACACAGATTCCATTTCGTTTCGTTTTTTAGAGTTCAAACTTTCGTTTTACTCACCTTTTTTACACCATATCCCTTTTTCACAAAAACTTAAGCTAAAGTCACTAAAATAGATTTTAACTAAAATCAAAATGAAATTTTAAATTTTATGCGTTTCTCGAAGATTGAAAGTAAGTTCAAATGCAATTTTAATAGATTTCAGGGCCCTGTTTCACGTAAGCTAAAATCACTAAATAGATTTTAAACTAAAATCGAAATGAAATAAGGGTGCTCTTACTTCTTTCCACGACATTGGATACAAATAAATGATTTTCTTTTAGTGTTTAGTTTACTAGGGTTTTGAGTGATTTTTTTTTCTTGGAGTTCTAATATGGAGCACCATCCAAATGCTTAAATTGCCTTACAATAAAATAAACGGGTTGACCGATGCTGTGAAAAGAAATTGGATGAGAATTGTTATGTGACCCGAGCCGTTCACAATATTATCAGTATTCAAATTATATATGTCACAATCAACGGTACAAAGTCAGAGGGGTCAAAAGCAAAAGTACGACAAAGATGGTTAATTGTCAGTAGCGCGTGTGTCCTCCACTGGCTCTTACGCACGCTGTGCAGCACTCTTTGTCTTACTTTTGGTTTTGACCCCTCTGACTTTGTACCTTTGATTACAGATTAAACATCCATAAGTGTACAAATGTGTTGTTACTGATGTGTTCCCATTTGAATATTGTTCACAATAAGAAGCAAAATAAATAAGATATGTTTACAGGATCATTTTGTTATACGAAAAACTAAGTGGTGCGTTTTTAGTGGATTTTAACTAAAATGTTTATAATCGTTTGATGAAACTTAACTATCTTAAATTTGAGTTTAAGACGATTTTAGGAGATTTAAGTTTTTGTGACCGCGGGCCCAGGACCTAGAAGAGTTGTTATATAACCCACGTTCTGGTTAATTTGAGGGAGTAGCCAAAAAAAACGACCTGTTACAGCCAGTTCTTTGCACGCGATGCACCGAAATGTGACTAGAAACCTCAAAACTGATTGGTTAATCAAATGTCTGAGGGTCAAAACCCGCTCTTATGTCACTTGACGCGACTTCCCAATACAACTAGTTAGATCTTCATATAGTAGAGGGCATCGAAATTATACTAAACGGAACGAAATATAGATCTGTGATCGGATTGGAAGGGGGGGGGCGGACATAGCACAATATCCTGTCAAAATGTCCCTCACAGCACGCTGTATGGTATATATGCCCATCGGTATTGGACGTTAAACCCCATATCATTTCTTAATCTGAGTGAATCCTTGCGTTGTTGGGATGGCCTAGTGGTCTAGAGTGCCGCGCTTCGACCTCTAGCTGACCGGTCACCTCTGGCTTGCGGCTGTGGTTTCGAGCCCTGGTGTGAGCGTATGTGGCATGGAGATAGGGGCGCCTTCTCAACCTCGTGGGTTTCCTCCGGGCACCCCGGTTTCCTTCCACTGCTAAAGTCCCCTACGCGCAAGCGAATTATTGAAATAAAATAAAACCATATGTTAGTCCCAAAATGACCTACTTTGTGTCGAGTGGACGTTAAAACCCATTTCTCTCTCTCTCTCTCCCTCTCTCTCTCTCTCTCTCTATGTCTCTCTCTCTCTCTCTCTCTCTCTCTGTCTGTCTCTCTCTCTAATAGGGTCGCCTGGCAACATCTTGGGATTTCCCCGCTCCTCTGGTTTCCCAACAGTATTGCAATGGCAACTGATGAACTATGTTTTAGTCCTAAATGACCTAGTTTATGTTGATTGTACGTTTAACCCCATCCATCTCTCTTTGTTTTAGTATTATGTTCTTTAAAAGTAACAGCTTATTTATCATTATTATTCTGTGTATCCAGGGCCTGAATGCTGGAGTGGACTTGATAGTTCAATATTAGTCGAAGGATCCCGTGGTCAAAAATTTCCCTTAAACAGCTGCTGCAACCTCGACGGGAAATTCCAGTCACCAATTAAAATATATTTCCCTCCGAGAATCGAGAAAAGACGAGGCACTCTAAACTATGACAATGATGAAGTAGAAGGTTACCTTGAAAACAACGGTAAGCATAAAAACCAATATTTTCCAACAACAAATTACATTCATCCATGCGTAGTTCCCCCAAGTCAGTGATGCAGGGCGGAAGGGGGGGGGGCTGGCAAGCACAGCTGTCTAGTCGTTCGGATGGGACGAAACACCGAGATCCCGTGTACACATTGGCGTGCACGTAAAAGACCCTTTGCAGTTGGAATTCGATATGAGTAGGTCGTAGCGCCGTTGTCCGGGCAACATTTCCCTCATAGCACACTGTATTGTGTACGCCCGTCTTCAATTTAGGAAGAGAACAGTAGGACGTTAAACTCTATTTTTTTTTCATTTTGCAAACACAAAACATCTCTGAATGTAGTTTTCTTAATTCTTAGATCTTAATTCATAGTCCTTAATTCTTATTTCCAAATACTGCAGCAAATGAAGCAGACCGGTTTCCTTTCGTGTTTTATAGTTCGTTTTACTTTTCTTAACTACGCTGGGATCTGGATAATGTGTACGATAAGTCGCGAAATTAACGAAATCAGCAGGACACGACCCCCAACATGAGGTCATATGTGCTCAAATGAGCAGATCCCGTCGTCGGTCGAGCGTTCTCCAAGAAAATTGGAACCTTAAATTTATTCCGATTCCTTTTAATTCTTGTGAATTTCAGGTGTCTATTACAAGTACATTGTAACATCGGAAAAGCCAACACTCAGGGGGACTCCAAATGAAGATGGATTGGGCTATGTTCTGGACAGCGTACATTTCCATATTGGTAAACGGGGCGACAAACGTCAAACGGAACATGTAATTCATGGTAGATCGTATTCTGCTGAGGTAAGTACAGACATGGCATGAAATACAGGGTGCTTCTTTTTTGCGTCAGTGGAGTTGATTTTCCAATTTATTTAAACCGCTTCGAAGCAAAAAGAACGAGTGTGATATAATGTTTATCGGAATCAAATAGTATATGGCTCTGAATCCATTGTTCGTCATCTTTCGCATTGTAATCCACAGGCGTCTGTCATCCGCACGGCATTAGTTTTAATGTTCATCGCCCTGGTCGATTTCCAAATTCATTTAAATCTTTAAGAAATCAAAAAAAAAAGAAGGAAGAAGGGATTATGGTAGGTCTATAATGTTTATTGATATTATGATTATTATTATTATTAATACAGGCCCATGTTGTTCACCACCGAGAAGACTATCCAAACTTAGAAGAGGCCAGTGCTCATCCAGATGGCATTCTTGTTATCGCCGTCATGTTAAAGGTAATATATTAGTTAAACCAGTGTTTAATCAGTTTGTCTCGGCATATCTTTTTGATCTTTTCATCGTTTACCTTGAAATAATGTAGTGCAGCTTTACAGTTGTACTAATATTTCTGAATATATATATATATATATATATATATCCATCTCTATGTTTTCAGCGTAAAGCAGAAAAAAGTCGCGCCTTCAACACTCTCTTCAGTAACTTTGCGGAAGTTAGACGCTACACAGCTGCAGACTTTGGTTAGTTTACAATATTTTGAAACATTCTTTGGTTAAACACCCATTATTCAAGAATTAAATCTGCCTATTATAAGTCTTTCTTTAGGCCTGAAATGTTATAAACTACTAATTAGACATTAATTAACTTATTCAGACCATAATCAACTCTCTATGTGGAGGCTAGCATGAGATTTTTGTTCGATTCGTCGAAATATTTCCCTTCGTGATTTACCAATAAAAATGGATAACCGAGACTACTGGTTTTGTCTTACCGACTTTAGTAATGATGACCGAGGCTAAGCGGAACTTTCAATCGCTTAGTTCTAAGTTAATACTGGATCAATTTGACTGAAATTCTCAGCAAATTGCCTTTACATTAGCTAGTCTTTAACAAATATAGTGAGAACTGCCAACTCGTTATCCAATCTCCCATGATGTATCTTTAATAGTTTATATAACATTTCAGGCCTAGAGAAAAGACCTGCAACGGGCAGATTTGGCTTTTGCACAATGTATGCTTAAATCACTGGTCGCCATTTGCATTCGTTGGACAATAACTAATTGTTTGCTGCTTATAATTAACCCACGCTAAGATTTTTTATTTTTAACGGTTGACCCGGTTGAGCAAGATTTTAGCCATAGACCGGAAGTAGCTTAAATTCCATACCGGAAGTCATAGGTCATCGACACCAGGCCATTGCTCTTCCCTGTTTTCCTATCCACCTGGACAGCCCTGGTGTAGTCGCCAACCCTGATCAGACAGATAGGCGCACATAATTAAGGGATGGGGGTGTTTCTTGGGACTTCCCACCCAAGAACATTCCAATTTGCTCATTGTCAGTGGTGCAGAACGGGGTGGGAGTGGAGGCTTGACTAGGAATGTGTTTAGTCGTTCAGCTATTACGATGATAACATGCCAGGTTCATACATTTGTGTAGGTGGAAACGCTGTATATGCCGTATACCCATCTCAATTTCCTGTGCTGATGCTAAAACATAAGACAATAAACAACATTTCTTAACAACGGATGGCGGAGAATTCTGAGTCTAGACATCATACTTTCTTGTATTGTAGATACGGGCCACGGTGGCTAAGTAGGCAAGACGTGTTGGTCGAGAAAGTTCATCTGCATTTTCTAGTACCCCCACCCCCGGTGCAGAATGGAGGTATTACACAACGAAAGCAAGGTCTGTGTATACATTGGCGTGCTCGTAAAATATCCCTTGGCAGTTGAAATTTAATATAAGAGTAGACCATAACGCCGCTGCCAGGGCAGAATTTCTTCTCATATCACACACTGTATGGTGTATGCCTGTCTTCATTAGCCCAATAGGATCAGAACAGTAGGACGTTAAACTTTATTTCATTTATATTTTAGATAATGTGTGTGCCTTGGAGAACAGAAGATTAGCTAATCTGGAGTTATCCGGGATAGTTGAGGAAGATGGTGAATGTTTAAAAGCAAACAGTAATCGCCAAAGTGATAACTGCGGTATTTTGGAATCGGGACCCGGCTGTGGTGAGTATTGTATCATTCATCGTATAATATGTATACGATGAATGGAAACTCTCTCACCCCTCTGCTGGATAGGCCATTTCTTACAACATGTACAACAACTTCGTGGTTTTTTTTTCTGCTGCGAGCTCTACCACCATGATTACGATCGCAAACATACTGTCCGCAAGAGGAGAAGAGTGTGTGTGGGGTGGGGGAGTTGGATAATACAAATGGCATACAGAACCACAGGGGATGGGAGTAGTCGCTGTGTATGTTTTTTTTTTTACAATTGAGTTCTGTCCACCAAAATACACATCATCAACGTTTCCATTTGCAGGTGTACATGTCACAGGTATTAAATTAAACCCACGTTCCTTGCTGCCACGTGTACCACGCTATTTTACCTATGAAGGAGGTTTGACGTCACCACCCTGCACAGAGGCTACCTTGTGGTTGGTAGCAGAAAAACCCAAAGGGATAACTAGATCTACTGTAAGTTTTTTTTTTTTTTGGGGGGGGGGGTTGGTCTTGGACCATGTCCAGGATAACGGAATCTCTTATAGGTTCTTCTTTGGGAGGGATTAGTCTTGGACCACCGAGTCTAAGTTCTTCTTTTGGGAGAATTGGTCTTGGACCTTATGCAGGATAACTGAGTCTACTGTAAGTTCTTCTTTTGGGAGGATTGGTCGTGGGCCGTGACCAGGTTAATTGAATCCACTATATTGTAATTAATGTTTTAATTACTATTCAAAGTACTCATTTTCGTTTTAAGTCTGAATTATTATTTAAAGAACACATTTTTCGATTGAATGTATAAAGTATATACCGTTTAATGTATAAATCACTGTCTTCATGCATATCTGAAATACTATTTATAAAAACAATTTTATTGGGTTTTTTTTTGTTTAAGTGTCGGACTTAGATTTTTTAAAAAAAACATATTGGGTTTTTTTTTGTAATGTCTGAATTACTATTCACGGAACGCCTTGTGCTAGAAGTGTTCAACTCTAAATTATCATTTGAAGGACCCGTTCTTCGTTTAAATTATTCTTAATGTATCAAACATTATTGTATGAATCCTCAGATGTAGTAAGATTAAATATCTATATTTTTATTATTTCACAGTTAGATTTACTTTATATGATGGAAACCAGGATCAGGAAAACAGAAATAGGTGACCATGGTAACCTTCGTCCTCTACAAAAACGACATGGAAGAACTATCCGACGTATACAATACAAAAAAGCCCGGTTGTAAGGAGGGGTTTTGAAGAACTACCCAACGTATACAATGCAATAGAGCCCGTTTATAAGGACGGGTTATATATATATTATATATAAAACATTTCATTGTTTTACTTATAATAAATTTAACATTTAAAGCCAGAAACCAGACTTCTACGTTAGCTATATATATATTGTCCATACCCTCGTCCCACTACTCCGTTAGCTATTGTCGTTACCCACGTTCTACTACTACGTTAGCTATGTTATAGTACATATTCTGATATACATATCTTTACTCCCTCGTTCCTCTACTATGTAAGAGATTATATTGTTATTGCCCTCGTTCTACTACTACGTTAGCTATATTTGTCCTTACCTCGTTCTGCTACTACGTTAGCTACATGTATATAATATAATGTTGCTCTTACCCTAGCTTCGCTACCATGTTCGCTATATAATATTTTCCTTACCCTCGTTCCATTACAACTTTAGCTGTATATTGTCCTTACCCACGCTTCACTACTACGTTAGCTATATTATTATCCATACCCTCACTCTACTACTACGTTAGCTATATTATTATCCAAATACGTTTTATAGCTGAGGCGCTGGAGACAACAAGAACCATAAACGGAGGAATAAAAAGGTTTGTGTTGTCTATCGGCCATTTTTATAGCTACAGGTTCGATATTGGAAGATATTCATTTACCCTTGCAAGAATACTTAATTAAACCATACAACATCAGTCCACTGCTGTGTCAAAAAAAATAGCCATTACCCAAAATAAATAGCGTTTTTTGGGATCATGCGATTTACGCACCACCATGACACATTTGATAATCAGTCTACCGATACCTCACCGTACACTTAGCATTATTCATATTTCTGCCTATATAATGAAATATATTTTATTCAGAAAATCAACGAGTCCTTTGAAAAATCAAGAAGAAACAGGGGCAATTCTACGGAGCCCCTTAAGTGCACGATTCCACTCTCATATAATTTTTTCGTACATGATTCCACTCTTATATAATTATTTCGTTTAAACGAAATATTAATTCGTTATAACGAAATATTAATTATTTCGTTTAAATGAATTAATCGTTTCGATTAATCGAATTAATCGTTTCGATTTAACACGTCGACTAACCCCAATGCTCCAAACAACGAAGTTGAAAAAAAAATTTAAAAAAAACAATCGTGATCTCTATCGTTATCGATATACGGGATATGCACGTGGTTCATTTTTATCTCAATAATTCGTTTGCGCGTAAGGATATGTAGCAGTGGGCCCGGGGAGAATCCACGAGGTTGGACAAGCGATCCTGCTGCTTGTCGCGTAGAGGCGGTTAATTGAAATAACGGCACTTGACCCAATAACAGACCTCATGTTTACACTGTTTTCGTACTGGGGATTATGTGATTGGTATGAACTCTATGAAGCATTGGTGACATAAAGATATGGCCCGGGTTCCTCCTCCCCCTATTCTGAGGATACACTTTAAATCAGTTTTTTTCTATTCATAGGTTTTCGTAATGGGGATCATGTGATGGGTATTGAGTCTATGAAGCATTGGTGGCATAAAGAGATGGCCCGGGTTCCTCCTCCCCCTATTGTGAGGATACACTTCAAATCAGTTTTTTTTTCTTCATATATTGGTGTGAAGCATTGGGGTTAATGAGAGAACGGATCCTATCGTATCCGCTACCTACTTCTCCAGAGACCCAGTTCCCAAACATTATCCCCCTTACGAAAACCCTGTGAACCCTATAGTTTTTAACATATATTATAGGGAATTAACCATTGGGTTCACAAGCTTTAGAGGTCGCTGGTACGTTCCAGGTGTTGTCGGAAAAAGTTCATCTGGTTTTTATCAGTGATGCAGGACGGAGGGCTTGACAAGGAGAGCTGTCAAGAAAGTTCATCTGGTTTTTGTCAGTGGTGCAGGACGGAGGGCCTGAAAAGTTCGGACTGGACGAACAAACGAAGTCCAGTGTACACCCGATGCTCAAAACACCAAATTTGAAAATAAAAGATGTTAAAAAACCCCAAAAAAACAAAAACTCTATCAATTTGCGGTGGGTTTGAGTCGGTAATCTTGGAACAGAGACACCAACTAGGTCATTTCGGGACCAACACATGTAATCCGCTTTCGTGTAGGGGTATTTAGCAATGGGATGAAACTGAAGACCCACGAGGATGTACAAGCAGTCATACTTCTTGTCACGTACATGCAGTCAACCGATACAACGCCCCTTGACCCAATGGCGCACCACTAGACCACCCAACATTCATTTCGCTGGAACGGCAAGTCACGTAACACTAACAAATCGATAGGGTGTATACCCTGATGAAATGGGCTTAAACTTCCTACTGTTCTGCTTTGAGTTTGACTGGGCTATTGAAGATGGGCATACGCCAAATATTGTGCTTTGGGGGATGTTTTGCCCAAACAAAATCGCTACAGCCTACACTTATATGAAATGCACGCCAATCTGTACACGGGACCTCGAATTTTTCGTACCATCCAAAAGACTAGACAGTTGCCCTTGTCAGACCCTCCTTCCTGCATCACTCACAACTGGAAACCACGAAGAACACCCAAGATGAACTTTCTCCGCCAACACTGGGGCGAATAAGCGACCTCCTGGCTAGCGCGCTAGCGTCTTATCCACTTAGCCACCGTGGCTCCTGCATACCCCAAAACATATGTTAAAACATTTGCTGCTATCTGTTTAACAAGGTTTTCGTAATGGGGATCATGTTGGGGGACACGAGGCCTGACAGGGTCACTTGTCTAACCTCAAGGGTTCTTTCTGGGTCTACTTGCTAAATAGCATTACGCACAAGCGAATTAATGATATAAAAATGAACCATGTGTATATCCCGTATATCAATAACGATAGAGATCACGATTGTTTTTTTTTAAGTTTTTTTCAACCACGTTGTTTGGAGCATTGGGGTTAGTCGACGTGTTCAATCGACATTGATTAATTCGATTAATCGAAAAGATTAATTCGTTTAAACGAAATAATTAATTCGTTTAAACGAAATATTAATTCGTTTAAACGAAATATTAATTCGTTTAAACGAAATATTAATTCGTTTAAACGAAATAGAGAGAGAGATGCGTATTCGTATCGGTATGGAATGCTGTCATTCGACAATACTCGTTTATTTTTAGAAGAGTTATTTTTAGTAACGGAAGCTACCGGTACAAGCCGGTAGCACTATCGTGTGCCCAGTTGTGACTGAAACTGGCCTATTCTGCTATTCAACTATTAAAAACTTATTACGCGGACTGGAACTAAAATGCTTTAAATACATTGTAATCACAAAGTAAGAATTTCTGTCAGAGAAAATAGGCCTGTCCGCGGGCGGCCGGAATACGTAATATCAGCTGTCCAACAAAATGATTTACCTGTCCCGGGCGTCGGGCGATGGTAATTGTGCACCCCTGCAAAAGGGTCCTCGTCTGGCAAAAGGGCCCCTCTAGCCAAAGTCCAAGTCAATAGTTTTCTTTTCATTGTTACTGTCGAATCCACTACTGAATGAGAATGCAGTCATTGCACTGGTATGAAATCATCAATCAAGAACCCCACCCCCACCCCCACCCGGACCCCGCGAAAGAGGGCCCTCAAAATAGTTTAGCCTCCGCCATGATAAACCTTAAAACGCCCCTGTTATTATCCATACCCTCACTCCACTACTACTTTCCACCTTACCCGGCATACCCCTGGTCCCCTTTGGGCTCCGGATCCCAGGACAAGTGTCCCGTCTGCTCCCCAACCTGGTTAGCCATATTACATTGTCCATCTCCATGAGGGAAATTTTGCACGGACAGCAGCGTTTCCGCATACTTTTCGTCCCATCCGAAAGACTAGACTCTGTTACATGTCAGGTCTTCCGTCCTACACGTAATTACTGGGCGAAAATATTAAACACCAATCAGATTAAAACAAAGATCTATATTTCGTTTCGTTTTTTTTATAGTTTCGATGGCCTACACTACGTGAATATCTGGCCGTTTGTAGCGAAAGTCCGGTCAGAGGGCATACGAGCGACTTTTGACCCTATGACGTGAGATATTTGATTAACCAATCAGCATTGATGTTAGTAGTGGATTACCCACAGTTCCGTGCAAAAAACGTCTACAGGTCGCGCGCTAGACTGGTGGCCAGTCTTCTTCACACACCAAAAATTGGCCAGTCCTCTCAAAAAAAAAAAAAAAAACGAAAAAAAACGTATCGGGACGAAGCCGAATGGCGAATGGAAACAAATTCGTGTCACGTGACTCGGGGCTTGCTTGACAACTGTCAATCATTCCAAATAAGGAACAACGTAAAACAGGACAGGAACGCCCATTTTATTGTGAAGCTCGCAAATTGTCCAGTCTCTGGTGCTGATTACAGGTTTACTCAAATTTAATACTTTTATATAAATCGAAATGTAAAATAAATAGAAAAGACTGGGCCAGTCTAGTCGCGCGCAGTAACAGACCGTTTCACTGGCTAATACCTCACATCATTCAGAACACGTCATTCATAACAACTCTTTCAGATCCTAGTGTAGTAAAGACAAGTTACTATAAACACGAAACGAAATAAGATCTGTGTGTTATTCAGATTGTATTAAACATAAGACAAATTTAGTTGTATGTGTATATAATTGTATATATTTCTAGATAATCTCAGTAAAACATACAAGTAGAGCCATTAAGTATTCAAATTATATTGATATATGGATTACTAAATAAATGATTTCTGTAAAGAAAAAAATATGAATTGTCAAAAATAAAATATTATTAGGCCTATATCTAAATATACATATTTTACGTATTAGGACACATCCGAACGTATTATGACAATTTTACGTAATTTGACATAATTAACGTAATTTACGTAAATTCACACATCCGAACGTATTATGACAATTTAACGTAAAATTGGCCATATTAGGTAAATGTGCCATATTGCGTTAACATTTTACGTTAAATAGGCCACATTACGTTAACTGTGCCATGGGTCAAATGACGTTATGACACAGTTAACGTAATCTGACCCATTTGTACGTAACATGGCACAGTTAACGTAATATGGCCTATTTAATGTAAAATGTTAACGCAATATGGCGCATTTACCTAATATGGCCAATTTTACGTTAAATTGTCATATTAGGTAAATGTGCCATATTGCGTTAACATTTTACGTTAAATAGGCCACATTACGTTAACTGTGCCATGGGTCAAATGACGTTATGACACAGTTAACGTAATCTGACCCATTTGTACGTAACATGGCACAGTTAACGTAATATGGCCTATTTAATGTAAAATGTTAACGCAATATGACACAGTTAACGCAATATGTGCAATATGGCACATTTACCTAATATGGCAAATTTACGTAATATGACACAGTTAAGGTAATATGACACAATTAACGTAATATGAACCATTTTAGGTAATATAACACAATTAACGTAATATGACACATTTTAGGTAATATGACATAATTAACGTAATATGACCCATTTTAGGTAATATGACATAATTAACGAAATATGACCCATTTTAGCTAAACTGACAAATTTTACGCAATATGACCCAGTGTACGTAATGTTAACAAATTTTACGCAATATGGCACAGTTAACATAAAATGTTAACGCAAAATGACATATTTTAACGTTATTATATGATATATTTTAAATTATGGTGCTAGATTTTGTACGAAAATTCACGGCAAGGTTAAGTTTATAAAACTAAATAATCATTTAAATTCCTGATCAATACAAAATATACACTCAGACACAATAAAATAACAGTTATAATTTATTATACTCGATGGATGGCTGCCTTGGTAAAATGTGTTGTAAAAAATCTTAATATTATCTAAAAACAGAAAATGCTAATTTGATATAACGTAACATCAATAATCTTCAAAAACGTTAACAGAACACAGTTTTTATGGGATACAATCACTAGTTTTTCTAAAAGCATGAAGTTTCGACAAGTATCTTCTTATCGTTATCGTTATCTATTGTGCTTGATAACATAAGAGGATACTTGGGCGGTGTTATGCAAATGTGTCCTAACCCTCAAATTTCCAAAAATCATTTTAGTACATGCCTCGATTAAAGAATTTGTGACGATTGATATGCAATATTGTTCTAACCGATATCTATTAATAGAACAGAACTATTTATAGATTGTTTAATAGAACAACATTACAAAATGATCTATCTCACTTTAATTATTAAACTAATCGGATCTATGTGGGTTGGATCACTATTATCTTGGAAAATGCATTTCGCTGAACAATGCTATGTGGGTTAGGTCATTCTTCTGGTAAGTATGTCGATGGTTAGATCCTTTTTGCCTAGTTACAAGTCATGTGACAAAAAGTTCAAAATGGCGGCAAAGAAAATGTCAAGTGAAGAAGCCTGTGCTCTTTTACACTTATTAGGCAGTGAATATGAAGGTAAGCTTTTTTATAGGATGCTAATCTATGGACTGGGCCTTTGTGTAACTCATTATTTTGCTGAATGTTGGAACAAGAAACAATGATAAATTTGGTAACTTTAACCTTTATTAGATCATTATTGCATAACACAAAATGACATTTTTTGTTTCAAATTATCTCTTTTTATGATTGCAGATTCATCAGATATGGACGAATCAGTAAACTCCTCTGGCTCATCATTTCATCCAAACTCAAGCTCCAGTGAAAGTTCGGAAGAAAATATTATAGAAAATCTGCCCAGAGGTCGTGCAAAAAAAGGTCGTAGACAGACACACCCAGAGCTAAGAAATGAACGCAAACAAAAGACCAACAGAAATGAGGCATACACGTCAGTGAGTGGAATATTTCGGCCAGCTCGAGAATTCGATTGTTCATACGTTTGTAAATGCAAGAAGAAGTGTACGGAAAAGGTGTCTGCAGATAGAAGAAAAAGGCTGTTTGATATGTATTGGAAATCAGGGTCTTATGAAGCCCGAGCGGCTCTTATATTAGGATCAGTTAAGGAGGTAGAAAAGAAGAGAGTATATGGTCGCTCAAACAGAAAGTCATGTTCCCGAATTTATTCACTAGACGGTGTCCAAGTTTGTAAAAGCACATAACTTGAAACTTTCAAAATTTCTGGAAGGGTAGTGGATTTTGCTTTGAATAAATCGAAGACTGGGTGTTTGTCTGATCTGAGAGGGAAGGGTCATTCTGTGAACAAATGTTCAGCTGAGGTTATCCAAAGAGTTGTGTCCCACATCAATAAGTTTCCACGGTATAAGTCACACTACACAAGAGAGATATCAGATGTAGAGTATTTGAGTCTTGACCTGACATTAGCAAAAATGTATGACTTGTACAAGAACGAATGTGATAAACCAGTTTCTCTTTCAAAGTACAAACACATATTTTATACACGTTTTAATCTCAAATTCAAATCTGTACAGAAAGATACTTGTAAACTATGTGACACTCTGAAAGTTCAAATTGAAAATGCTTCCAGTGATCAGGATCGACAGGAACTGTTGCAGAAACGAAAGGCACATTTGGATACTGCAAAAGAAGCTGAGCAGGCTATGAATAATGATCTCAAACGTGCTAAGTCCAATCCAAAATTAGAAGTCCTAACGTTTGACTTAGAGAAGGTACTTCCTCGTCCAAGGCTGCAAACAGGCATTGTGTTTTATAAACGTCAACTGTGGATGTATAACCTGGGTATCCATAGTGGATCTGATGGTCGAGGTTATTTCCACACATGGGTGGAAACTCAAGCTGGTCGGGGAGCTCAAGAGGTTGGGTCTTGTTTGAAGAAGTATATTATGGAAACCATGAAGCCTGGAGTTGAAGAACTAATATTGTGGAGTGACTCATGTGGAGGTCAAAATAGGAACATAAAGATTACCCTACTTATGCAGCATGTTCTACACCAACATCCTACTCTTCACACTATACATTTTCGGTTCAGAATATCTGGTCACAGTTTTCTTCCCAACGATTCTGACTTTGGTGATGTAGAATGTGCTTTGAAGCGCCAACAGCGCCTTTACACCCCTGGTGACTACATGCAAGTTATGAAGAGTTGTCGTCGACAAAAACCATTTTATGTTACAGAAATGACGAAAAATGATTTTTCAGCACTAGTAATTTGGAAGACAATATTACTAATAGAAAAACTGACATCAATCACGACAAAGTCAACTGGTTAAGTACGAGAGAAATTATTATCGTCAAGGAGACGCCATTCTTAATCGACATGCGTAATTCCTTTGATGGCCCAGCCAAACAGTGGACATTACAAAGCTTCGAACTACAAATTCAGATTTTGACTTCGGCTCAGATTTAGCTCTCCAGTGGCCAGAAGGCAAGAGCGTTGCTACACCTAAAATGAAAGATATCCAGGATTTGATGCCGCTTATTCCCGATAACTGTAAAGAATTTTATACTGGTTTAGTTGGTGACGAAAATATCAGAGAAGACGTTGGTGGCTTCAACGGAACCGTAGATTTTGATTTGGAGCTAAGTGATGATTAATTAGTTCCATCAATTGTACGCAAATTAATGTTATTGTTAGTTCAAAGTTACGCAAATTAATGTTATTTTTGGTTCAAAGTTACGCAAAAATGATCTAATCACAAAACATGCGTTACCATGGTTACCATGGCATAATCATTCTATTATTTTAGTACATTTTAGTGCTGTATTGTATTTGATTACCTTTAAGTAATAAACGTTTTCTGGAACTTTGTTGGGTTTTTTTAATTTGAATAGTTTCTATTTTCGGCTTTTACTCAAAACGACAAATTTAGGGTTAAATCACATTTGCTTAACGTCGTGCTTTTAGAATAAACCAAGTGATTGCGTCCTATTAAAACTGTGTTCTGTTAATGCGTTTCCCGCTCTCTAAATGCCACTAAAAGACTATCTTCATAAACATACCAGTAAGATCAATTACAAAGAACACAGGGTCAAGGAGAGCCTAAATATATATATATTTTTTCATATTTTAATTTAATAAAATGAAAAGAAATAGGGTTTTCGTCCTGCAGTTCTGCTCCGACGGGCCGTGATTAAATTTTTGATTGGACAGCGACAGTACAACCAATGCTTATATCGAATTCCAACTGCAAAGGGATAATTTAAGTGCACACCAATTATACATAAGAGTCGTGGATATCGTCCCATCCGAACGACTATACGGTGGCACTTGCCACACCCTCTGTCCTGCACCACAGGCAATTGGGCAATATACCGAAAATTCCCGATGGATTTTCCAGGCCAACGCAGGGACCTCCAGGTTATAACTCACGGGACCACCGGGGCTCCCCCGAGTTTAATGTAACATGCAAATAGATACACAGTACAGCCGTCTAGAGATTTGGCATTAGTCTCCGAAAATCTAAGATGTTCTCCACCTTGTCTTTTCTTGACACACGGACAGAATTGGCACAAGGAAGTACACCAATTTGAACGACCTCGTATGGGCGTATTTAAAACAAATACGAATATATCGGCATATAATTAAAATACGCTAAAAATATTTCAAAATAGAGTTCCATAATGTATATGTTTGGTGTGCAATTAGAGCAATGACATGAGTTCTTTTGCGAGCACGGTTTTACGTAACTGGTGGACCAGCACCAGGATCGAACACAGCATCTCCTGCTTAATGAGCATGCAGCCACCTTATCCACAAGTAGGAATAAGAAAGACAGAGGGCAGTTTTCTCAGGCAGTGGAGTTTCCGTTAAATCTAATTGCCAGTGAACTCCATTTTGCGCGACACACATGGGACAACTAGGCTAAAATTTATAGGAAGACGAATGAACATAAAAAAAATCATGCAATAGAACGAACACTAAATTAGTTTTAAAAATGAACAGTCTGTCATTTAAGGATTTGGTGCCATTTACGCCGGTTAGTGCTGGCGGACCACTTAATCAAAATTGCATTCAACCTGTCATTCAAATCGGCGATAACAATTTTTTTTTTTTTTTAAAAAGTCAGGGTCTTGTCGCCAGCCCTATATAAAAGCAACGAACATGAATCACCGGGATTCGGGGAGTTGCACAAAACTAAAAGTACAGACTGCACCACACACAAGCATGCAGAAGCTAATTAAGTGGACAAATCCACGGACCAGATTCACAAAATAAAATAGAGAGCAAGCAATAAACAACAAGACAATTATCAAATCAAATGCATGGAAGGTAAAAATACAACCTTTCGCTAAAATGCCACCAAGTAAACCCTACAGTACCAATAAAGTAACATTGCTCGAGTGAAATTAGATAAAGAACCCGGGGATTAACAAAGTACAAGTATCGAGTGAAATTGTTGAACTTTTTTCCAGAAAGTACGGAGTCGAGTGAAGTTACTGTACTACGTTTCACAAAGTTTAGAGTCGAGTGAAGCACTAGGTTTCACAAGGTAAAGAGAAGAGTGAAGTTATTGCACTGTTTCATACACCAGGGTGACGTTATTGCACTATGTTTCAAACACCAGAGTGATGTTATTGCACAATATCTCACAGAGTACAGACTCGATCGATTGAAATTATTGTACTGTGTTTCACGAAGCCCACAACAGAGTAAAGTTATTGTACTGATGTGTTGAATGGTTTGTTTCACTGGTTACGATGTGAGTGCCCTTATGAGACAATACGCTAGAACAAATTCACATACGCCGTATATTCAAGCGCGCGGATCCAGAGGGGGGGGGGGGTCCAGACCCCCCCCCCCCGCTCAGGCTTGAAAATTTTTTTATGCGATTTTATTGGCGATTTAGACCTGTTATTTTGGAATTTACCTTCCGGAAATACGTCAGAATGAACGAAATTGAATCTAATTTACCAAATTATCGGTTGAGCGCAATTAGTTAAGCAATTATCAAACCTAGACCCCCCCCCCTGGATCCGCACCTGATATTTTTTAGTTTTGTCTCCACCCCGCCCCCCTTAAACAAATCATATTGCCTTGTATGGACGCCAAATTAGTATATTGCGGTTTGACTCTTTTGCACATCTAAAATTCACATAAAGATTGAATAATCCTATCCAATTCCATTAAATGGTAGCAGAATAAAAAAAAGTCTCAGAAGTATATTTAGTGTTTTGGACTGAAATGGTCAATTAGCTTAGTGCCATACCTCAAGCGTAGCTGACTGTAGACAGGTTGCCTCAGTTTAATGTGGGGTACGTGGTGGTCTTTGCTCGGGCATTAGAATCATAATAATAATATAGTCGTTAATATTATAATTAGGTGAGCTTCGTTTGTTTTAAAGGGGAATACCAACGACTTTCAACAAGGCTTCGATAAAATTTAGATATATGTTTAGTAATACCCCGACCCCGTAACACAAACAAAAAAGATTTATAAGCAATAATTTTGAATAGGAAGTGATGTCATTTTACTTGTGTTATAAGCAGCGACATTTATGGAAAGTTTTGAAAATCGTTGACCTTCCCTTTAACAATCGCTGGGTATTAGTGAACACTGATATAGTTATGTTTAACAATCGCTGGGTATTAGTGAACACTGATATAGTTATGAACAACCTGGATTATCTCCCCTTTGAAACTGCATAATCCAGGAGCTAGTAAAGATCGAATTAAGGGATCATGGGAACATTTTGAAACAGATTTCGTTTCCTGGATGTACTCGAGATGTGTAACCAATACAATTTTCCCCGGATTGTGAAAAGTGTCCATGGTGATGTCCCTAAAAGCATATAATTACTTCTGAGTTGCCTTGTTGGGGGCCTCGCCTTGTCTAACCTATCGCCTTTTATGGAAGTGGATGTAAATATCTAGGAACGAACGAACGGTGGCCCTGATCACATATCTACTTATTTCGGGTTTCAAACCTTCCTTGCTCCAGGTGTTAATTAGGTCCTTGCTAGCTCCTCGACTAGTAGCTGTTTGTTAACTATCATAGTTGAGTTCAACCAATGAATCCATGTAAAAATCAGGAACGAGATGTGGGTTCTGTTTGACGTGATCAAATGTTCCCGAGCCACTCAAAACAAACGCTGAATCCATGCCAGTAGATTTAGCGAAACCAACATCGGCTGTTATACTATCGCCTATCATAAGACAGCGTGACGTGTCTATTTTAGGATGAGTTGATTTTATACATTCAAACATGTGGTAGCCAGGTTTGCCTATCAGTATGGGTTCTCGTTTCGACACCGTTTTAACGGCACTAACGATTGGTCCGGTGAACGGCTGTAATCTATTAGGTCCAATCATTACTCCTGTACCAAAACCGATACTGCTAGCGCTGACAAAATGACAGGCTGGGTCAGTGAGGTAGCTAGCTGCTTTATAAAGTTTTGTGTAATTGAAAAACTCGTCAAAGCCTATTACAACTGCCTGAACATCGTTTCTAAAAGTCATATTTAACAGATCTTTGACATATGGACTTGGCTTTTCCGGGTCTTCACCCGCACCCATATTTTTAATACCAGCTAGAGTTAGCTCCCTTTCCATGCCCACAGAACCGACGTTATATACATATCCGGTTATCTTTAAGACGTCACGTAAATATACCGCTGTAGCGTACGCCACACAAAATATGTCTTCCATTTTACCTGGATCGAAATCATATTTAAGGTATTTCTGATACCATTGGTCACGTGATAAAATGCTATTGTTAGTAACAAACAAGATTTGTTTTCCCAAATCACGCAGTTTTTGCATCACGGCAGGGATACCTGGGATCGGTGTCACGTGATCTGTTCTCCATAAAACGCCATCACAGTCTAAGAAGATTGAATCGTAGCGAGATAAGAAATCTTCTGAATTGTTTTTGGTAATTTCCTTTATACCTAATCGGGTCCCTGAGAAGTCTTTATCTAACTGTTCAGTATTGTGGTTTGGCCTGTGATTAATCATTCGTATATTTCCAATCAAAGGTAGACCAGCTCTCAACCTGGAAATAACGTGTCTTGTAATTCTCCCACTGCTTGATACAAATGCCATATTTGGTGTGTATCTGAAATAGCCATTATGGATTAGTCAGACAAAAGCAATGAAATAGGTTTAAAGTCCTGTCTATTTCTCTGTGCCGACTGCGTTACATATTATTAGCCTACCGGTGCTCTTATGTGATTATCAACGGTTAACACGTGTACACGGGGTCTCGTTTATCCTTCTATCCGAATGAGTAAGCCCCCCGTCCTGCGCCACCCTAGAAAAAAATCAAGGAAGTTTCTTCGCCAACCCCGCCAAACAATATAAGTGAATTAGACGCGCTTATATGCCTATGACAGACGAACTAACAGATTAAGCCATGACACCCATTATCCACTACTTATCCAGTTTCCTCCCACTGCTAAAAATCTCTTAGTGCATGTAAATTATTGAAATACGAGTCAACTGAGCCATATATATTAGTCCCAAAATGACCAATGTTTTGGATTTAACATTGCAGTAACTGTTACATACTACGCGCAGTGTTGCGTTTGATTAGAGGTAATCCAACTACACACTGCTAATATGAGTGGATATTGTTGTTTTAAATTTTGATTGGTCAGTAGTCCGTCTACCAACCAATCACTAGCTGCCCTATAAACGTTACGTCATGGCTCACGATAGAATACTGCAGTAAAACTAATTGCGTGACAAACGAAGTTATCAAGACGAATGAAATGTAAACAATACTGTTTGGAAACGAACATGCTTTCACCGTTTTTAATACCTTAAATCACTGTCCAACGTTTTAGGGAAGACCCAGATTAAACGAAGGACTGTCATGTTGCTGTACTTAAAGTTCCAATTCCATATTTGTAAGCTATATTTTTAAAATGTATTAGAATAAAGCCCTAAAATAGATTGTACTAGAGACAGTCCTACCTTGTTAAAGAGTAATCCTATTAATCCTATAATTCACTATTGCCAGTTGAGAAATTGGCAAAAATATTATTTTCAACTTCAATTTCAAACGTTTGAAGATGGACGTCCATAGAGAGGAATGGGGAAACAAGGGAGGTAATTGAGTTACTATTTCCTCAATCAGCCTGCGTCAGCCATTTTAACCCCCGTGAAATTTTGCCCAGTTGACAACCTTTTGAGCATAAGACGGATTTCTCGGGCCATTGCTTCAGGAATATGTAACTGTTAATGCGGGTATAATTATTGGTCTGAATCCAGACGAATTCCGAAACCTTATTGAGAGTTATTCCGCCTTGACTGCATTCAGCAAGATCATCTGTTTATGTAATTCCAAGATACTGCGTAACATTATATGATTTGAATTAAATACACTTCCTGCAAAAAATGTTTCCGAAATGCAGGACACTTCTTAAATGACAAAAAGTAGACACAATGTTTAACAAAATAATCCTTGTACCATACCTAAAGCAGACGAATCCTTCAGAGCAATGTCAAGAAGTCAACAGTAGGTTACGTTGACAGGTGCGTGTGTACCACGTCACGAAATCTCATCGCCGTTATCCAGGCACGCTTTTTTTCTCCCCAATCTGGCCTTGCCTTTGCTTCAAATGTCTGTAACTCTTGATGTAGTATTTATTTATAAAATTGCGAGATTTCGCCTATATTCGTCTTAATATAAATGCGTTGTCGCTTAGCGTTTGTACATTAGTATTGCGATATCAATGTTTTGATACATAAGATTCACCGTGCACTGGATAATCAAGGCATGATAACTGACGTCATCATTTTAAGTGTATATGGAATGTGAGGCGCCGAAATTAAACTTGAAGATTTGACAGCCAACAGTCGAAATGTTTAGGTTGTTATTGATCTCTTCTCTATTATAATTACTTATCATCGTTTGATTATCTCATCGCATAAATACGATGTCCTTTTATTGAGAATTCGGATAAATTTGGGAGATTGATTTCTGTGAAAGTAGCACAACGTATAAGCCGTTTTCAAATTATATGCTCAAGATTATTTGAACATTGTTGTACAATGTTTACATGTTCAAATTGTTATGTAATTTAAACATTCAATGCTATAGTGTATTATACGAAACCTCTTCTATAATTCACTGTGAGTTATATGTATTATCTTTATGCTCATCCAGGGGTAGATAGGTTATATATCATTGACCTTACACTCTTATAGGTCCATTGCACAGGCACTTGGAGGGATTAAAGGCGCTAAATCGCTAACATTTGGGACCTAGAAATTGACTCAAGTGGATCGCAATGCATATAATACTGTGATAAAAATGTATATAAACTGATTTGCATTCAATTGTTTCCGTTTTTACTCCAATTTCAAATCAGTTATGTTCGGCGAAATAAACCAGAAGTGTCAACCGAAGGCATTTTTTTAGCGTCTAGTTATTCCAGTCTACATGCGCCGTTTGATTTGGTACAATGTTTTTAGCCTCGTTCCTCGAGTCTCTTGCTAGAACTGCGGCTGAAACGCATTATGGTACACGATTCGTGTACCAATGGTAAAATATTTATTTTGTCTTAAATATTGGATATCAGAAGCCCATCTTTTTCCGGTAATTTCACATCATCAATTTTGATTTAAATTGACAAATAATTCGTGTTTTCTATGTTGAAGATTTTGGAAGATATTGAGTTAAAGACTTAGCTCCTTTAAAATAAAAATAAAAAATTTAGTCATGCAGTAGTTAGAAGTTTTATTTTAATCCCTTCAAGTGCCTGTGGAGGGGTTTGGGATGGCCTAGTGGTCTAGAGTGCAGCGCTTCGACCTCTAGCTGGCCGGTCACC
Source organism: Patella caerulea (assembly GCA_036850965.1). Classification (NCBI taxonomy): domain Eukaryota; kingdom Metazoa; phylum Mollusca; class Gastropoda; family Patellidae; genus Patella; species Patella caerulea. The sequence goes on along the minus strand of JAZGQO010000015.1, from coordinate 28,325,854 downwards.
TCTGGCTTGCGGCTATATTTGGTTTCGAGCCCTAGTGTGAGCGTATGTGGCATGGAGATAGGGGCGCCTTCTCAACCTTGTGGATTTCCTCCAGGCACTCTGGTTTCCTCCCACTGCTAAAGACCCCTACACGCAAGCGAATTATTGAAATAAAATTAAAACCATGTGTTAGTCCTGAAATGACCTAGTTTGTGTTGAGTGGATGTTAAACCCCATTTCTCCCTCTCTCTCTCAAGTGCCTGTGGCCCATTGCTTGATACAGATTCCTGTTAGGGTATTGAAATGTTGCATGGGTAGTAAATCTATAAAGCTGTGTTATTGTGAATATTATACCCCTACTTCTACATGCCATTCAAGGATAGGTTCATGGTTATATAAAATCTATCTTGGGATGAGTGCATCAATGCATATGGTCTTCTATTGGGCTGAGTGTGGGATGAGTTGTCTGGAAACTGTGTCCCCTTGAAGTGCAGGACAAAAAGCCTGACACACAAAGCCTCATAAAATACACCTCTGGTCACTCTGTATGGCTTAGGTCTGTCTTTATTAGTCCAGTTGCTGCAGATATGCTAAACCGTATTTCATGTCTATATTTTATTTCTTGAATCAAGTCGTTTGATATTTTTCAGCCTTTTAAGAAAGAAGAGTAATTTATCTCAATCGTCACAAGTAAGCACTTCCTGTCCATCTATCAGCAGTCCTGGTACCACTGAGGACTCATCAAATGTATCCCAGGATTCTACAGGATCATCTGAAACAGGTACTGATACAGTTGTGTCAGATTCAGCTCCATATTCTCTTATATTGCGCTAATTCCACATATAGTTGCGCTGATACCACTGCAAAAAATTTATTAACTCCTGCAAATAAGTATGTTTGCAATCTGGATTTAAGGAGTTTAGTGATGGACTGGGTCTATGGATTTTTAGGTACCAAGTTCCACAAATTAGCAGCAACAACGCTAAATAAGCAAGCTCCAAAGGAGCTGTGTTTATATTTGATCTTAGATTTGTCGATGGTATGTAAGGTAGCACAAGCTCTCTCAGACATTACACAGTACATTGATATGTAAGAAATGAATCGTCCTTTCTATAAATAGTATTTGAAGGAGGACCATGCAAACAAAAATGGTAAGACAAATCTTCGGACACAATAAACCACAAAGACATTACAACATATCAAATCAAGTAGAAAGCCACAGTGACTCAGTGCTTGTGGTGTGTGTGGGGAGGGGGGGCAGAATGGTTAGCACATGTGCACTGTATCATAAGGTCTGTCTTTGAGTCAACTGGCATGATTATGATTCCCCTGTCTTATGTGACAAGGAGTAGGGTCGCTTGTCCAACCTCGTGGGTTCCCTCCAGTTTCATCCCACTGCTAAAGACCCCTACACACAAGTGAATTATTGAAATACAATTGAACCATATGTTAGCCCAGTAATGACCTAGTTTGTGGGGAGTGGACATTAAATACCATCTCTCTCTCTCTCTTTGATCTTGTGTTGATACCTAGAAAGTTCATAACAATTTTTCGATGTGGTGCAGGATACAGAGCCTAGCAAGGAACAGAGACTGTACATTGCTTTCTTTAGATCTGATGCTCTGTATTGTTATTGTACTGTTTTTTTCAATTGTAGATGAAGAAGATATTCCCAAAGCCTCCAGAAGTCAGAGATTGTTTGCAAGGAAGTCAATCCGCAGACAGAGAAAACGTGAAAAAGACTTTGAGAAGAAGATTAAACACAGTTTGTATTATTATATCAACAGCTAGTGATTAAAACAAATGACAAAACAAGAGCTGAAAAACACTTCCCTAGACCTAATAAAATACCCAACTCATAGAAAAGATTTCCTCATAAAATGGTGCCAGCACGTGCTGTAACATTGAAAATGTTTTTTATAAATAAAACAAAGCTGGGGTTGCACGTAAAGGATCCCTTGGCAGTTGGAATTAGATGTAAGAGTAGTCCATAGTGCTGCTGTGTTACGGAGTGAAAGAGTTCAAGTTAGACAATACGCTGAACTATTGCTGACCGTGCTTATAGTATAAAATATATCAATGACAGCTGATTCATCGTGTAGTTCTGTATATGATATATTTAATATAGATTTTATACTATAAGCACGGTAAGCAATTAGTCAGCGTATTGACTCACTCCGTAACAATTGTCCGGGCAAATTATCCTCATAGTACACTGTATGGCGTATGTCCATCTTCTTTAGTCCAGTTTAAGAGCAGAACTGTAGGACATTAAACACCATTTTATTTCAATCCTATGTAAAACCCTCTCCCCTCTCTTACATTTACTCTTGTCAGTGATACAGGACGGACGGTCTGACAAGGACATCTGTCTAGTCGTTTGGATGGAACAACAAACTGAAGTCCTGTGTACACTTTGGCGTGCACATAAAAGATCCCTTGGCAGTTGGAATTCGATATAAGAGTAAGTCACAGCGCCACTGCCCGGGCAAAATTTTCCTCACAGCACACTGTATGGCGTATGTCCGCCTTCATTAGCTCAGTTGAGGAGCTAATTTCTCTCATATTTATAAAAAAAAGTGTTAAGGATACTTAATGCTTTTGTTAAAAGATTCTCCATTTTAACATTGTCTGTAGTTTATATCTTCGTAAACGGAAGTAGTGTTTCTGTCATACTGTTACCAGAGGTGTAGATCTCAACAATTGTTGAACTAACAAGCACAATCCATTTTGAAAGAGATATTTTAAATTGTAGAGGTCTACCACCATGTAAAAGTGAATACATTATAGAGAAAATTCCAAAATAATGTTTTAATATATTTTTAATTTAGATAAAATTACTATGGAGGACTATTTAAGTAAACAAACAGAATTTAAATTATGGTTAACTGAAGAGGTAAATTCTTCTATAATTTTATCATTTCTAACTTGATGAGCAGCTACATGTAATTCATGTTTTTTTTCTGGACAGTTTAAAATTGTTTCTATGTATGTTATCCTTTTATGTTTTTTCTGACAGTTAAATTTGTGCTTAAAAGTCTTTAATGTGTGATTGAAGCAAGGGGGATCATTGTGGGTAAGACACTGGCTCGCTAGCCTGGCGGTCGAGTGTTTGATTCGATCCCTGCATTGGCCAGGAGATTTCATCCAGATTTACTGAGGTGGTTCCTCCTTGTCGGTGATACTGGACGGAGGGCCTGACAAAGACAGCTGTCTAGTCATTCGAATGGGATGAAAAACCGAGGTCCTGTGTACACGTTGGCGTGCACGTAAAAGATACCTGTCAGGGCCAAATTTCACTCATAGCACACTGTATGGTGTATAGCCCAGTTCAAAGCAGAACAGTAGGATGTTAAACCCCTTTTCATTTCATATCAGGGGGTTGGGATGGTCTAGTGGTCTAGAGTGCCGCGCTTCGACCTCTAGCTGGCCGGCCACCACTGGCTTGCGGCTGTGGTTTCGAGCCTTAGTGTGAGCGTATGTTGCATGGAGATAGGGGCGCCTTCTCAACCTCGTGGGTTTCCTCCGGGCACTCCGGTTTCCTCCCACTGCTAAAGACCCCAACGTGCAAGCGAATTATTGAAATAAAATTAAAACCATATGCAAGTCCCGAAATGACCGGATGTTAAACCCCTTTTTATTTCATATCACTTACAAACTAACGGTTCAATTCTGTTCAGTATTTACAAAGATAATCCTGTTGAATAAGCCTGGGTCCATTTTGCTTTCCATAGCATTTATTTATAGCCCTCTTATAAATCTGAGGGAGGTGGAGGGCTGAATGGTTAGTGTGTACATGCTGCATCATACAGCATGCCATTAAGTCAACTGGCATGGTTTCAAATCCCTAGTTGTACGTGGCAAGGAGTAGGGTCACCTGTCCAACCTCATGGGTTTTCTCCGGGTACTCTGGTTCCTTCCACTGCAAGCGAATAACGAAATAAAGTAAAGCCATATGTTAGTCCCAAAATGACCTAGTTTGTGTCGAGTGGATGTTAAACCCCATTTCTCTCTCTCTCTCTCTCTTATAAATCTGATTGAATCCTGCTGTGAAATAATCTAGCGTTGGTATATTGATTTTATTTTTTCAAATTAAATCTTAAATAATCTTAGCATAGATTAAGCCATGAGAAATTTGAAATTTAATTCTAAAATGCAAATGGTGCATCAGGACTTTAGGGCATGCGGAGCTCGACTCTGCTAGGGGTCAAAGTTAGGGATATGTAAACCTAGTTCCCAGAACCCACCTGATCTCCCTAACCATCCTAAAAATAAACACCACCATTTTGCTAAGGGAGGTAACTAAGTTATTTATTATTATTATCTTACAGAAACATAAAACAATCACAGACATCAAGTCACCAAAAGCGAAATCATATTTTAAAGCTTTTGTCAAACTGTGGAATAAAAGAAAACTGGCTCAGGTTTGTAAATACCTTTGATATTATTTTTATTCTGTGTCCTTGCTCGTGGCTATTATCTGGCGTGGACATAAAAGATCCCTTGGCAATTGGAGTTCAATAAATTTCTCTCATAGCACACTGTATGGTGTATTTTTCTCTATTTGACATAATATGCCTAATGTAATTCATTTTAATTGTTTTTGTTTTTTTTTGTTTTTCAGAAATATTATCGAGGAACATTGAGCTGTGAGACTCCCCCAAATCAACAAGGCCTTGGTAGACAGAGATTTAGCTTTGTGTCATCGCTTGATGAATCCCCGTTCCCTAACTCTGTTAGTTTCCCCCAGACCATTGATCTGAGTCACGAGGGTTCAATTTTATCGGACTCACCATTTTCAACGTTTGGTAAAACACCAGGTAGTCCGACACCTGTCAACAAAACTCCAGGAAGTGGACATGACTTATTGGTAAGTTATAAAACAAAGGGAGATAATTGGGTTTAACGTCCATGCAACACAAACTAGTTAATTTTGGGACCAACATGGTTTGCTTCAATGACAGACCGTGTAGTCTAAATCATTGCCCCTTCCCCCCCCCCCCCCCCCCCAGGAAAACTGCTTATTGGATTTTGTTGAAAAATAAAGTAAACTTTCCACTCCTTTTGCCACAATAAGCTATGTGTCTGCCCTAATATTTAAGGATAACATTGCCGACCACCATGTGTCTGTTCTGAAATTAAAGGATTATGTTGGCGACAACTATGATAGAATTGGTCGAGCACATCTCTGATCATATGGCAGTCTGTTGTTTTTGATTGTTGGTTTAGAACTGCTGTTGTCATCTCTCATTACAACACTTGTCGTCTGAGCAATTGAACTAAGTAAAGTTTAGGATACTGAGATGGTTGACACCCTATCATGAGGCTGGGATGTTTTACACCCAATCGTGAGACTGAGATGGTTGACACCCATTTGTGAGGCTGGGATGGTTGACACCCGATTGCTAGACTGGGATGGTTGACACCTGATCATGAGACTGGGATGGTTGACACCAGATCGTGGTATTGGATTTGTTGACATCAGATTTATTTTATATTAAAGTACTGAGATAGATGACACCAGATCGTGATACTGGGATGGTAGACACCAGATTGTATTATATTTAGGATTTGTGCATGGCTGACATCAACTTGTAATATATTTTCAGGATTTAAAGAGAAAAGCGATATTTAACAACATGGGAAGAGAATCTGTTGATCAACCCAGATTTTCTGACCAATCAAATCATACATACAGTTCGGCATCGGACAGTAACGGACGTAAAAAGGTTTGGTATTGACTTAGTCATATTGCATGCAACATGTTCTCGGGTTTGAAATGAAATTAAAAAGGGTTTTTAACATCATACTGTTCTGCTACGACTGGGCTGATGGAGACGGGCATACATGAAGCTATGATTGTTTTTTTTTTCCTTTGCAGCGGCAATTGCTAAGGTTTTTTTTTAGGTTCATGCCAATGTATGCATGGGACCCCGTTTTTTCGTACCATCCGAACGACCAGAAAGCTGTCCTTGTTTATTCGAAAGGATAGGACAAAAAAACCTTTGCCTCCTATATTGTCAAGATAATTTTTGTTTTAAATCTGGTTAAAGAACTAAATATGTTAATTACACTAGTAGGGTGTAAAATTAGGTCTTTTTACAATTTGGTTATTTACGTATATGCACATTTAAGACTGGTATAATTATATATTTTATAGTCTGGATCATCTGGGTCTGGTTCTTTGAGTTCAGAATCATCTGGATCAGTGTCTGATTCTCCAAGGTCATCGAAATCTTCCAAGAGTAGAAAGTAAGTTAGAAATAATTTTAGGGGTTTAAGAAAGATATTGCTTGGGTGTGGATGACACTTTTAAGCTTACCAAGCAGGATAAAGTTATTTTGAACCTCTGGAAATGGCTAAATGGTTAGTGTGTGCGAGTTGTATCAATAGATCTGTCATTGAGTCAGCTGAGTAGGGTCGCCTTTCCAACCTCGTAAGTTTTTTTCCATGTCCTCCAGTTTATTCCCACTGCTAAAGACCCATGTGTGCAAGTGATTTATTGAAATAAAATCGATCCATGTGTTAGCCACGAATTGACCTAGTTTGTGTCAAGTGGACATTAAACCCCATTTCTCTCTCTCCCCTAGTTGGCGAGCCATCTCGTTCATTTTAAAGGCGAGTCACTAATTCAATATCTTACAGTGAAAAGATGGGCTTCTGTTTTCCAATATTGAAGACCAAACAAAAGTTTTGAAATTTGTAATGAAGAATAATACCGGTCTAGACTGGCATAACCATACACCCATTTGTGTCTATTTCTACATGCCAAAGAATAGCAATTTAACTCTTGTAACCTAAGCAAGTCAATTTGGAACATGAGAATGTGAATGGTTTCAAGGGGAGATCCATTCACGATTTTTTGGTCTTTTTCTTTTAGGGATAAAGAAGAGAACCTTTATAAGGTAACATTGCTGTCCTGGACGTCCAAGGGTGAACTAAAAGTACATCCAGCCAAAAGTCCTAATCTTCCAGACATAGCAGAATCTCCAGGGGTTGATCCAGATATTCTTGCTAAACACATCACATCGACTGAATACTCAGCAATTGATGAACATAACTTGAGCATGCCATATAAAGAAGTAGAAGATGCTGTCATGGATACCAATGATCCAACATATTGTGAGGTTGAACTACACGATCCCACTTATGCTTCGCCATACAACGCAAAGACATATACGACAAAACCGAAAACGGACAACAACGATGACGTGTTTAACAGCAGCAATAATGAAAACACCAAATCCAGCTGTGAAGATCTTTATGCTGTTCCTATTAAAAAGAAAAAAGCAAGTGACAAGTCAGAAACAATTTCTCTGACATCTAATGAAAGTGCAACTCAGTTAGACCGGAAAGTTAGTACGAAATCGGGAAATCATGTGGAGATGGACAAACTCTCTGATATTATTAGTTCTGGGTCAGATTTTAGTTTGACATCCGGATCTTCCAGTGAGTCACTCAATCAACATCTTATTGTGCCTGGACAAGAGGGTCTCAACAAAGCATCCAGTGCACCCGAGCTAAGTACAATAATCGAGGGTGATGTGACGAAGGCTGCTGATTTCACAAACATAACCGCTTTAAATATGACAGCCCTTAACAACAGTTACCTAGATACTGCTAATAAATCTGGTAACCGTAGTTACGTGGATATGGACCAATGGAAGAAAGGTATAAAAGCTAGGAGTGCAAGAGTTGATGAAACTTTAATGAACACAACAGAAGACATCCAGGATGTACGAATTGATCCTACTGGAGGTGAATTCCAACATGGCTTATCCAAGATGGCCGACTACAGCCTAGCATCATCAAGTACACCAGATCCAGTGACAAGGCAACGCAAACGTAATCCAACTGAACCATGTCGACAGGTCATCAGCCAACGACCAGATATAACACAAAGCTCAAACGTCCAGACTCCTAAAAGAACTATTTCTGATCCATCTCAAGTGAGTGAGCAAAGAGAAGAATCATTCGGAAAAAAATCTGGATCCATTTTAAGATCCGCATTACCCACTCCCCCTCCGCCTCCTCCAAGGAATCCTAAATACTGTAAAATCTCATCAAATGAGCAAAAAAAATCTGTTGGTACCATTCCAATAATTTCCATCGAACCTCCGACAACCCCTGACATAAAATCTCCAGGTTCAGAAAGCTGGCCCACTCCACCGCCATGTCTGGATGACGTGCTGGAAGGTCAGGAGCAAGATGAAGGTAAAAGAACTGGAGATATTTGGCCGACTCCCCCAACACCCTACGATTTTGTTCGCGATTACAAAACTACATCCGAGACTCCAGATCCTTGTCTACTCTGGCCAACACCACAGCCTACTGATCCAAATTCACTGGAACATGCAGCTACACCTGACTCTGTTTTTGAATCCTCAAAGACGTGGCCAACTCCTCCATCACCGTGGGACAATATCTCAGAATCTCAAAGTGTATCTACTCCTTCAGCAGAGAAGACCAACTCAGAGGATGAAGCGCCTCAGCTTGTAACTGCAGATTTCATTTCCTCAAAGGCTGAGTCTGTGATCCATAAAGCACTGCCAGTTGAAGAAGTTCAAAATAAGCCACCAGTGAAAAGTAAGCGGGATGAAGAATCTCAAATAAAGCCACCAGTTATGAATCTCATTACAGAACAAACTACTCAGATTTTGGGAGATCAAAATGAAAAAGTGAAAAAGGAGAACAAAGTAATAGACAAGAAGATGAGCAACAAGAACAGCATGGTTGAGGATTTATCTGAGCACAAGGAAATTTCTCAGATTCTTGGAGATAAAAGCAACCTTCTTTCAATTGATGATGGTGAAAACTTGAAACAGGAAGACAAAGTAAAAGCCACACAAGACAGAAAGATGAGCACAGTTGAGGATTTCTCTCAGGATAAGGAAAATGAAGGAGATGTCAGAAAGAATGGGATAAACAGTAAGAAATTGGTGGAACGTCAAATGTCCACAGCATCAATAGAACGATTTGAAACAGATATAGACTCAGTGATTGACAGTCCTCAAGCCATGGAAACAGAAACTAAGAAACGATTGGTTTTAGAGACCGTAGTATAGAAAACTAATTTTATTAGTCTATCAAACATTTTGCTTCAAATCCCTTTCAAAATTCTGTATTCGTGAGGAGATCCACCAAGTTATAAAAGATCTATTTTTAGAAGCCATATTGGGGGGGGGGTCATTTTTCAGAATGCATTTATCATTACTTCCTGTCCATTTACCATGCAATGCTCAATGTTTCGAAACCCCACCTCACCATTAGCTCAAGAAATAAAAACTGCTCCTAAGTCAGGCTGGCAGACAATAAGCCATCATGTTACCAGTTTTTCGGTTGATTCAGTATTTTCCTAGTAAAATTGGGTGTCTATACTTTCCATATATACCAAATTTGCAATACTATCTTTTTATTGGAAAGAACCACCTGATAAAGATACTCTTATGACAATGTATATTTAATTTAGAAAAGAAAACCAAATTACCAAGTGTACAATATCTCTGGCTTCGATTAAAAAGATGTCTGTCAAAAGATTTTTACCAAGACGTAAAGGTGGCACTGGCTAGATTAAACTGTCTGCAGAGGGTACCGATTGTTCTGCAATTGTCAAATCAAATCTTTGTTAACATTAAACAGAATTCAACTGCTTTTGGAGTGATTTAAGTTTTATTATATTTCGTTGTAAACTGATTCATAATCCTTCAAATGACAACCATTGGCTTTAAAGGATTATGTATAAAATGTTTATTGTCACCAATCTAACAAAATTATTTTGTTGTCTAGCTTAGTTTAGAAATAGGAAAGCTTACATATTTTTAATTAATGTTACTAAATAGCTTTACTCAATCTCAATGGTAAATCTTTGTGCAATTGATTTTTATATTATTTCTATGAAATTATATATTTTTCACATAAAATAAGTGCTTTGTATATATAAAAACATTTTATTACTTACCTAGAAATGATTTATTTAACCTGTGGTTTTTCATATTTTTTTTTTTTTTAGTTCCTGCTTTATATTATCAGTCTGCATTTAGATCTTACTTAATGTAGCTTTAATAATATTTACTTGGAAATGATATATTCAAACTGTTCGAATTACAATTTCGATATCTATCTATTTTCCAAACATGCTACATTAGCCAAGATTCATATGTAATTAACCCGACCAGTACTAATACTAACACAGGATCTTCAGCTTATGCGTAGTCAGTTTTTGGCCTCGGGGATATACTACCGTCAGACTACTAAGAATTCATGAATTCACGCCATTGTCAATTAGCTGTGCTGTATTTTTAATACTTTTTTTTCAATTCAATCAAAACGTTTTAGCCTATCTGTGATATAAAAAAAAAAATAAGTAAAACAATTTAACATACATTATGCAAAAGCTAAATCTACCTATTATAAGTCTTTCTTTAGGCCTGAAATGTTATCTTAATTATTAGGCAATTAACTTATCCAGACCATAATAAACTCTCGATGTCTAGGTTAGCCTTTGATGTTAGCTGGATTAGAATCATATATGCTGCTTGATAATTAAATTAATACATGGATAATCAAGACAATGCTGTTTATCTTACTAACTTTAGTAATGATGATCAAGGCTAGGCGGACATTTCAAACGCTTAATTCTTGGCTCATAGTGGACCTACTCTTTATCACCTTGGTGGAAGCGGACTTTAAATAAAGCTATTTCACCCACTCTTTATCTAATCTCTCATAATATATCTTCAACTATCTGGCCCAGTTATCACCAAGTAACGTAATTAAGCTTTGTATTTTCTGTCCATCATGTACATGTTATAACTATATGTAAATAGCTTCGTATTTTTATAATGGAATGTTAGATGTTATAGTTTACACTTTATTTGTAGACAAATACAAAAACAGATAAAAAGCCAGTCATTTCGTATTTGTTTTTATTTATATCATATGTGGAGAGAGGGGCTGTTGATGGTAGCTGGGTCATGGGTTTGAGTTTTTGTGTCCTCTCGCAAATGGCAAAAAATCTTGGGGTTCCAATGCATTTTTCAAAATTATAATCATTATGCTTCTCCAGTGTCATACATATGCCATGGGTCAGATATACTACAAATCAACTCTATAGCATCCACACAGTCAAATATTAACTGGCGGCACTGGTAGCCTCACTCCCCTGTTGGGATCTTGTTCTTCATGCAAAATCATGGATCACCACGCCCCTCACCTTCAATAGAAGGCTTGATCTCGCCTTAACTACGTACATCTTATCAAGAAAGATGTTGTAAAACTCATGGACGATGCTTAAGGAACATGCACGCCCCCTAACTAGCTATAGGTGCCTAGCATAAATCATAATTTCAATCGCACGTTTATATGGGGTCAGTTAATACTATGTTACAATTTCACTTTTTACAATGGGGGCCACCACATGCTCATGTCTTCAGGGGTCCACTAACTTTAATTCGGAAGGGCAAGGTAAATCACTATCTCAATGAGTGATAACGTCATGTTTTTCTTACCAAAGGGCAGCAGTTTACACATCACTATCTGAATGAGTTTATAGTGATCCCCCCCCCCCCAAAAAAACCAGTATTTTCAAAAACGTTCAGTCCTAAGTAGGGTCTTCCGTCCAACCTCATGGGTTTTCTCTGGGTCCTTTGGGTTTCCTCCAACTGCGCAAGTGTATTATCAAATAAAATTGAAACATATATGAATCCCAAAATGACCTAGTTTGTGTCGAGTATCTCAGTATTTTGATGGTCTTATTGAAATTAAAACAAAATAATACTGATATATATATTTTTTTATAATACAACAAAAATCATGTTTTTATGGCTAAAACAACTTTATCTGCCTTTTTCTTCTTTTTCCGTCTGGTTGTTGTGGCATCTGCAAAGAACTGAATCTGGTCCCGATCTTCTAATCTACATTTTAAAAACTGTAAACCGGCCATATTAAATCCTATCTGATCCTAGAAACACAAAAATAAAAATCTCAAACATTAAACAAAGTCATAAACAAAAGTGTGATGGAAGCTTCGGTGGTTAAATGAGTCAGACGCTGGCTCCCTAGCCTTGCGGTCCCGTGTTCGATCCTTGTGTTGTCCGAACAAGCTCATTGGGATTTTCCGGCTCGATTCCCACTTGTCTCGATTTTCCCTCTTTTTTTTGTGTGTTAAATTATCCATCAGAAATCGTATTCAAATCCAGTAAATATCCCAGGCTAACAATAGCATCAAGAGTTAGTTGATTATGGTCAGGATTAGTTATTAAATGGCCTCATTTACCTATGGGTAAACGGAAACAAATCTAGATAGAGAGCTAACTAGGGTCTAATGTCCACTCAACACAAACTAGGTCATTTTATTTTGGGACTAACATATGGTTCAATTTTATTTCAATAATTTGCTTGCACTTGGGTGTCTTTAGCAGTGGGAAGAAACCGGAGAAAAACCCATGAGCCTGGATATGTTTTAGATATTGGAATATAACATTATCTATAAGATGTATATTTACCCGGAGTTTGTTGACTCTGTTTGATGTTACTGATCGCAATCTGTCTACTACTGGTAATAAGATTTGGTTACTAGTTATCTGCCCCTGATGTACTCTGTAATATATGGACGAATAAATAAATTAATGTGTTTGTTATTGGGATACATTCAAGAGATGTATTGTGCATACTATACCAAAAATTAGGTAAATTAATGTGTTTGTTATAGTGAGACACTCGACTAGAGAGGGAGAAAAATCAGGATTAACTGCCACTCGACACAAACTAGGTCTATTCGGGAGTAACACATTATTCAATTTTATTTCGGTAATTAGATTGAGTGTAGGACTCTATAGCAGTGGGAGAAACTGGAAGACCCAGAGAAAACCCAGGCTGGACAGACAACTCTATCCTTGTCAACCAATAGGATTAAAATACGGATCTATATTTCGTATCCTTGTTTTATACTTTCAATGGCCTCCACTACATGAAGATATATAACCAACCATTTGTAGTGGATGGTCATGTCCGGGGTCGTATGGGGGGATTTTGACCCTATGACATCAGACCTTGATTAATCAATAGCGGTAACGTTTTAGTGGTTTATCCACAGTTCCGTGCATCATAGCAGTGGCTAAGTGAGAGGGATGCAATGAAGAGCTTTGTGTCATGGTTTAGAGTTTTTGCACCACCATGACATTTTGTGCCTCCTCACAAATGACAACAATCATGAGGTTTTCAACATTATAATCACAATCATAACGCACAACTACTAGGTCGGCCATGCTACATATCGCAGCACGACTCGGCGGCACTTGGAGAACCCACCCCACCCCCTCCCCCGCACACACATGAAAATTGTTTTTTGGGGCCCGGACTGAATCTTGTTCCTCATACAAAATGATGTGTTACCATGCCCCTTCTTGAGAGAAGAGAGATAGAGAAATGGAGTTTAACGTCCACTCGACGCAAACCATGGTCATTTTGGGACTAACATATGGTTTCATTTTATTTCAATAATTCGCTTGCGCGTAGGGGTCTTTAGCAGTGGGAGGAAACCGGAGTGCCCGGAGGAAACCCACGAGGTTGTTCTTGAGAGAAAGGTCTCACCTGAGAAGAAAGAGGAGACATCTACAGACTAGTTCCGTCTCCCAACCTAAAGTAAGGAATTTATCTAAAACTTGTAATAAATCACTGACGTAAGGAAACGGTAGAACAAGTAAAGATTCTTCTAATTCACTGAAATAAAACACAAATAGATAAAATATTAGACACATTGTGTAAATAATAAAAAAGGAAATAAAACTATTAAAAATGAAACCCCAAATACTTTGTATTTTATAGCTGTAAAGGCCACAATATTAGTATTAATTAAAACCATTTTATTCCGTCATCAACTACCCTTTCACCATCCAATCACCTACTTCCTGTCTACGGCACATGCTCACCCAAGTAACTCACATTACATCGTAGACATAATTGATATGAATGATTCACATTTCACAGATAAATATTAAAGATACATTATGGGAGATTAGATAACGAGTTGGCAGTTCTCACTATAATAGTTAAAAACTAGATAATATAAAGGCAATTTGCTGAAAATTTCAGTCCAATTGATCCACTCTGAACAGGGAATTTAGTAATTGAATTTTCAGCCTAGCCTCGATCATCAACATAGTCTCGATTATGCACTTCAAGATTAAATCATGAATGTAAGTTGAGCAGCAAATCGGATCCTAATACTAGAGTTGACATCGAGAGTTGATTATGGTCTGGATCAGTTAATTAATGTTTAATCAATAATTTATATAATATTTCAGGTCTAAACAAAGACCTGCAATAGGCAGATTTAGCTCTCGTATAATGTATGTTTAATGTGTACACACCTTGATTTGATTTTTTTAATGTTGTCTATCATATATTGGTTGGGTGAATCACAGTTAAAGGCTATTAACATTGGATGTAGAGCAGGTACAGGTAGCTACAAATATAACATCAAATATTTAACACTGTTAATATGGCACTTTGATTAAAACATAACCCAACAACTATATAAAGGAACGGACACACAGTCTCACTTAAAGTGGGTTGGGATGGCCTAGCAATCTAGAGCATTGCGCTCTGAGCTCTAGCTGAATGGTCACCTCTGGCTTGCGGCTGTGGTTTCGATTCCTTGTGTTAGCGTATGTGGCGTTGAGCTAGAGATGTCACAATGGCAAGGGTGATGAGAGAGAGAAATGGGGTTTAATATCTACTAGTCACAAACTAGATCATTTCAGGACTAACATGGTTTAATTTATTTCAATAAATCGCTTATGCATAGGGGTCTTTAGCAGTGGGAGGAAACCGGAACAAACCGAATCAGACAAGCCAGTTAACTCAATGACAGACCTTATGATAAAGCAAGCACATGCTAACCATGAGCACATGCTAACCATTCAGCTATCCAGCCCCCTGGCTGGCAAAAGTGGTCTTCATCATGTTTTAAGATTCAATTAACAGACAGGTAAAGATCTTCAGTTGTTAATATCACTGCTAGTCGATCAAGGTTGGTAAATAACACCTAAATGAGAGCCTTGGTATTTCCGAAACTCACCTTTTTCCCAGTTCGATTACATTCTAACTGGTGTTCTTCAAGTTTTGCTGTTTCTTCCTTATAAAGTTCTAATGCCTCCATTAATTTCTCTGCCTAAAAAATAAATAAATAATGAACTCTGTCAAAAATACAAGTAAATACATCAAATTTTTCGTTGGGATATCAACTTGTGCAATGGATATCATTTAACAGGAGTTGATTTCAAACACACAGTTAAGATTATCTTAACCAAAGTTAAGTAGTTTGTGCATAATTGAAGTAATCCCTTTAAAATTTAAGATGTTCCAGACAGTAACTCCTATAAGCATGAAACCGACACTAGCCAAAGATGAAGCTTTACATTATTTCAAGCCTTGTTAATAAAGTTTCATAGACAGAGAGGGGTAATGTCCACTCGACACAAACTAGGTCATTTTAGGATTAACATGGTTAACTTTAATTTCAATAATTTTCATGCGCGAAGGGGGTCTTTAGCTGTGAGAGGAAACCCGGAAGACCTGGAGAAAACCCATGAGGTTGGAAGGTAACCCTACTCCTTGTCACGTACAACCAGGGATTCGAAACCATGCCAGTTGAACCAATCACAGGCTTTATGACATAGCACGCATGTGTTAACCAATCGGCCAACCAACCCTCCATTAAAGTTTCGAGATACTGTATAAGCTGGCATAGTTTCAATTTTAGATGACACGCATATTCTGTAAACTTACAGCTTTAACTGTTTCTATAGATTTTTTACCAGCTAAACCAACTTCTGTTGTTGCCTCTCCAGCAACCTGTAAATAATAAATAATCATATAAATAATTTTTATGGGTATTTCATTGTGCTTTCTACTCCTATACTTCACACAAACAAAATTTTACAAACATAAAGCCCAATGTTTTTGATGATATTGAATCATTGGTGTATGAAATAACTTACCACTGGTTCACCAGACTGACCAACTTGTTCATCAAACTCTTTCTCTCGTTCCTACAAAAGTAAAGCATAGAAAAAAAACATTAGAAGAATATCTAAAAGAAACCTAGACCCGAGTTCACAAAGCATTCTTAGGCTATCAAGTACGTAACCATGGGAAATACTATTGACAATCACGATCGGCAATGGATAATCAAATTCCAATTCATTATTCGTAAAGTGACAATTTTGCTTTTAGGCTTTCCAATCAATCTGGGTTTTTTTTACAATCAAAATGCCTGATCTTTCTCCGAGAAATGTGACTGTGAGAGAGATAATCGAAAGTATTCTCTGTTGGGATATCAATCAGGGCACAGATTTTGATTGAAATCGATAGCAGAATCCATGCTTTAACAATGAGTATCAATATCATGTAGATCAATGGTCGCCAAAATAAAAAAAAAAACGCGTATTTGACCAAATTTTCCCAGGAGTTAAGGGAGGAAATCAAACTTATTATTTTGTTTTTCTTATTAAGAGTTGAATAAATATCAAATTTATAATTATATAAATTCTCAGAATATTTGGGTGTTGAACTAAACCATATTCTTCCAATATATGAAAGACGGATTCTACATTTCCCAATTTAAAAGCCAATAACCCTTACCATTTCTCTCTCTTCCTCCAGAATCAAAGGTTCCTGAGTTCGTTCCCACAGTCGTAATGATTTATCATGTGATGCTGTAGCAACAAAATTGCCACGGTAACTAACCGCCATTGCCCAGATCTCAGCATGGTGACCCTAAAATTTAAATAATTTGATTACTAAATGTTTTCAACAAAATTTTGGGGTAATTTGTTAATATCCTAGAATATATAAAAGCAATCTGATTTAAAAAAAAGATATATTGCGTTTCGTTTTTTTAAAATAATTTTGATGGCCTTTACATGAAGATCTGACTGGTTGTAGAGAAGGCCGCCTCAGGGGTCTCATGACACTATAAACCGGAGATTGCCTCGTTCGGCATTTCTGTCCAAACGAGGTAAAACAAATGCCTCGTTGTCTGGAGTTCCAAAACGAGGTTTTTTAAAATTACCCTGTTTTTGGAACGAGGTATTTTGTTCAGAACGAGGCTTGTTAAAAATGCCTCGTTTACTAAACGTGGTTTTTTCAAGATAGTTATTAGCAGTATTTCCTATCAGCGAATTTGTAAAAATTAAAATTTATGTTATTTAATACGAAAATAGTCAAGTTATTTTTTTACAATAAATAAAAATAATAAACTGGCGTATTGGAAATAAGAAATGAAATTATATGCTTTTTTGATTAATAAGAATGGATTATTTGTTGTATTTAGACCAGATAAACACTAATTTGTTGTCTGCGATATCAGTTAGGTGTAAAACTATTGCAGACACATATAGCTACCTTGATTAATTTATTGGCCCCAATAAATTGTCACAACACCACAGTTGTTTCTTAACACCTATAACTGATTGGGCCAATAAATCAATCAAGGTAGCTGATGTTGCTTTACACCTACATCTATGGCGTGTATTCTTGTCTTGTCTATTTCTCTGATTATAATATCATAGTTTGGACTGGTTTTATTTTCGTATTAAATAACATAAATTTTAATTTTTACAAATTCGCTGATAGGAAATACTGCTAATAACTATCTTGAAAAAACCACGTTTAGTAAACGAGGTATTTTTACCAAGCCTCGTTCTGAACAAAATACCTCGTTCCAAAAACAGGGTAATTTAAAAAACCTCGTTTTGGAACTCCAGACAACGAGGCATTTGTTTTACCTCGTTTGGACAGAAATGCCGAACGAAGCAATCTGCGGTTTATAGTGTGAGCAGCTTTTGACCCTAAAACATCAAACAGTTGATTAACCAATCAATGCTGATGTTTCTAGTGGGTTACCCAGCGTTCTGTGCACCTCATGCCAAAAATTTGTTGTAACAGACCGTTTCATTGGCTAATCTCTCACATCATCCAACTAAAGCAGCTAGAGTATTTGATGCATTGTGTGTGTGTGTGTGAAATAGCTTTATTTAACGCCTCCTTCAGCCAAAGTGATATCGCAGTCAATACATTCTGATCCAATTTCATTTATAAAAGCATATGACACGGACCATAATATACAATATTACATTACCTCTAGAGTTAAAATATGTTGAAAACTATCTGCATCCCATTGTTTTAACTTTTTATCTTTAGCTCCAGAGAAAAACAGATGAGTGTTTGGTACAAACTGTACACACATAATACTGGAAAAACAAATACAGAATTAAACTTGTGACCCATACCAGTATGAATTCCTATTGTAAATACATAATAATTGATTGCCAAAAAGAACAAAACAATTATTCAACCAAGAAAAGGGCATATGCAGAGGAGGTCCTTACAGCCTACATGCCAGTCTCCATCACACACCTTAAAAAAACAGAATAAAACTTCCACTTCTTTTTTATGGTTTTGTTGGGTTGATGAATGATATTCAATTCTAGATATGAGCCACAAATCAACATTAACACTCCAATTCTTCAAAATTTTCTCTGAGGAAGATGGCAGAGCTCGCCAAAATTAATAAATAAAGTGTTGTGAGCAAAGAATTTTGATTAAAAATAAATTCCTACCTGTCATCATGAGCGAAGATAGATTTGTGACAATCACCAAAATCCAAGCCCCATATTTTAATATTTCTATCTGCTGAACCCGAGATTAATAACGTTCCATCTGTTGATATATCCAAACTTAATACAGGTAACTTATGACCATATAAGGATAGGAAAAACTGAAAAACATGCATATTTATAATACTTAAAAACATGAAGATATTGTTAGTTTAAAAACCAAGGGACTTAATTAATGCCCACCAAATACCGTTTATTTACAATTCCCAAGCAATCCAAGCAATTCCAGTCAGACGTGCACGGCAGAGGGCAGGGAAAAGCATTTAAGGGACAAAAGAAATAAGGGGCCGTGTGTGATTCACAACTAACCCAAATCATAGAGAGAAAATCTGATTTAACATACACTCGGCACTAGAGCTGGGCGATATTTCGGTATTTCGATATAAAACCGTCACGGAAATAAAAACCGTGAAAAATACCGTCTTTAGAAAAATATCGAAAAACCGAACATACCGCGATATATCGCGGTTTTGATATTTTTGGATGATATTTTACATAAATATTGAACAAAATGTTTTCTTTTTTATGTTATTTACGATATTTTATTGCTTAATGATGAAAAAATACTGCTATAAACTCCCGAGTATTCATTCCACAAAGTTTGCAAATGCCGATGCGGAGCTTTATTTACGTCACGTGACTTATCGTCCACTTTTCCACCGGTTAGAATTATCCCTGTTTCTGTTCAATTTCTATACATCTTGATGAATGGTGAACACCGATACTTTGATTTTCGAAAGAAATCATTGCTTTTAAGATTGAATTAAATTTTAATAAAGCAGAAATATAAATAATGTCCCGGTAGACTGATTATCATTCAGCGTCGGACGTGTCATGGCCGTCGTGATCGGGGAAAAAATATTTGACGAAAACAATGGACACTTTCTGACATAGTACTTGTGTTTTATAGTTTAATTTAGTATCCCTGAATTGAATAATGCATTTTCAAGAAGGTATACTCTTGAATGGGAAAGAACGAGTTTGCAAGGGTAAACAAAGTCCAATCGTACACGTAGCTATAAAAATATGCACGACAGAAAGAACACAAACTTTTTTATGTTGTTTGGGCTTCCTTCATTCGAAATACATGTGTTTTTAATTTGAATAAAATATTATAATTAATATTTTGAATATTAAAATTGTAATAAAAAAACAACTTTAGAAAGTTTTCATGGCTATAGATGTTTGAACCAGCTTGAATTAATGTTTTGTTAATTTTGTACTGTGTATGCTAAAAATAATATTGACTAGAAATAATAATATTGAGGGGTATTTCCAACTTTTTATGCATGTTTATTTACATTTAAAAAGTTATAAACTGAAAGTATTGACCTTTTATAAAATATCGCGATATAGTGATTATATCGCGATATTTTTTGAAAATATCGCGATATCTGTTTCTAGGTATATCGCCTAGCTCTACTCGGCACAAACTAGATCATTTCAGGACTAACATAGTATTGGCTTTTTTTCAATAATTCATTGGCACGTTGAGTCTTTAGCAGTGGGAGGGAACCGAAGGACCATGAGAAAACCTACAAGGATGGGTCATATCGGAACTAAGATACCCAAATCAATAACCCTAGAATGTAAAGTGCTACCCAAGTGATGGATGAGATAAATTGTCATGTCAGAACCCTACAATTTAGACCCTGCACATCTCCACCTCCTTAAGCATCAGTTGTTCTAATAAAGTACAAACAATACCGTCAATTTAGACCTCCTCCCCCACCTAGCAAGTTATGTTTTAATAAAATGTTAGCAATACCTTGAGTGTATCAACAAAAAAAACCTTGACAGTATTATCTAACAATGAAACAGCAAACAATCTATTATCTGGGCTGAAAAAAAAACCATACATCATTTAAAATCTTCCCCCCACATTGACAATTAAAAATATATCATTAAGGAGTTTAGTGTCCACTAAACACAAACCTAACTTGGTCATTTTATGACTAACACATAATTTGGTTGTACCGAGGACTCTTTAGTGGTGTCATTGAAACAAAAACACTTGACTCAATGACAGACCTTCTAACATCTGGATACCAAGCTATATCTCACATAATAATAATAATAATAATAAGGGTTCTTATAAAGCGCTAGACTCCAAACAGTATTGTTTGCTCAAAGCGCTAACAATTATAAATATGAACACTGAAACAAGTAAGTTTTGAGATTTTGTAACACTGTTGAATGTAGTTTTGAGTAAACAAGGGAAAACTGGGTTTTGTTAAGCTACTGAATATATAACCAATTTTATTTTGTCTTTTTAGATGAAGATAATTAGAAGCCCGTTCTGTGAAGGAGAAAAAAACTATTATTATATACATGTGTATTAAGTCCAAATGTGGGTCTAACTTAAGTTTCACCAAAATTTGACTTGCTAGGTTTTTCCAGATTACGGGAGATATGTACAGCCAGAAACATTTTATAACACTTGAACAAAACAGATAAATAGTGACTCTTGTCGATATGAAAATTTATTTAATCAAAATGAGGGGGCTGGGTGGCCAGTTGCTATGGTTTTGATTCCCTGCTTGCACATGAGTGAGAAACTTGTTGATATAAAGCTCATGAATATGTTAGTCCCAAAATGACCTAGTTTGTGTTGAGTGGATGTTAAACCCCATTCTTTCTCTCTCATTATTGAATGAATTAATATGGATTTGTCATCACAACCGATATCTAACATGGATGAGTCATCAAGAAACCTGTCTGGAACAAATGATGCAACGAGAAAGAGAAAAGTTTACCTATATTTAACACACATGACTTCCTCCTCCATTTTTAATGTTCTTGAATGTTGAAGTGTTAGACGTTTACTGAAAAAGAATTTAAGAGTAATGACTAATAAGACAGTTAGAATAAGTCACAAAATAAAATTAAGAAACACTATGATATTACTGTTTGTGTACACATACAACATCTAAATAAACATGGTTGAGCTTGTAACGGATATGATCATGCACAAACCTCAAAATATGGCACCTGTCAATGATAATATCGAACACAAGTATTGGCTTTGGCAGCCACAATCCCTCACTACATTTTAGGAGGTACAATATATATACCTTAGGACATTTTGGTCTCAATACCTTAGGACATTTTGGGCTCTATCACATAGAAGATTATGGCAAGCACAATCCCTTCAAACATTTTGGCAGGTACAATTCCTCATGATATTTTGGCAAGCACAATCCCTAAGGACATTTTGGCAGGTGCAATCCCTTATTACATTTTGGCAAGCACAATCCCTAAGGACTATAATCACCAGTCCTGTTTATACATACCCGACCAAAAATGAAAGCAACAAAATTTCTAATGCAGAATTCAAATTACCTAGAGCTTCCTTCTTGATTAACCAGTTCAAAATTCCAGAATTTGACCGTTTTATCTGAACTTCCTGTCAGGATACCTCTCTGTAATTTATAAATAATAATATTACAATATTTTAATTCAGCTTTCAAGCCAATTTTCAATTACAAACTAACACATCACTCATATAGTGCGAGAGAGAAATGGGGTTTAACGTCCACTCAACACAAACTAGGTCATTTCGGAACTAACATATGGTTTAATTTTATTTCAATAATTCGCTTGCGCGTAGGGGTCTTTAGCAGTGGGAGGAAACCGGAGAGCCCGGAGGAAACTCACGAGGTTGAGAAGGCGCCCCTATCTCCATGCCACATACGCTCACACCAGGGCTCGAAACCACAGCCGAAAGCCAGAGGTGACCGGCCAGCTAGAATTCGAAGCCCGGCACTCTAGACCACTAGGCCATCCCAACATCCCCTAATATAGTGCAAATTATGAAATAAATGGGGTTTAACGCCCTACAGTTCTGCTTGGACGGGGCCAATGAAGACAGGTTTACACTATACAGTGTACTATAAGAGCAATTTCGCTGGACAGCGGTTCTACAACCATCTCTTTTTTCGAATTCCAACTGTGTAAATCAGTTTTTTGTCCCTTCCAAACGACTAGACAGTCTTTGGCAGATCCTCCATCCTGCCACGAAGAACAGGGAAAAATATGCCGAAAGATCTGGAGGTTGTTTATCAGCACCAAGGTTGTATGTAAGACTACAGTCTTTGAGCAGTAAATTTCCTAACACATTGAGGGTGTAGATGGCCTGGATGGTCGAATGGTTAGCACGTGCGTGTTATTTCATAAAGTCTGTCATTGAGTCAACCGGTGTGGTAAGGAATACAGTCCTATGTCCAACCTCGTGGGCTTTCTCTGGATACTAGGGTCTCCCTCCCACTGCTAAAAAAACCCATGTGCAAGCAAATTATTGAAATAAAATTGAAACATATGTTAGTCCCAAAATGTCCTAGTTTGTATCGAGTGAACATTCAACCCTATTTTTCTCTCCCTGTCTCGTATTAACCCAAACCTTTTTGAATAAATATTTACCTTATCTGGTGAAAGTGCTATAGAGTAGATGGTACTATCATGAGCTTCGATATCCTCCAACAATTCACCAGACGCGATATCAAATATCTGTAGTTTACCTGCCTATAATATTCAAATAACATCTATTTATATATGATGAACAAAGGGATGTAATCATACACCTTTGTTTAAGTATATGTGCCTGTTTATAAACACTAAACGAGAGTTTACGTCCTGCAGATCTGCACTAATCAAGGCAGTACGGTGCAGTTTACTATGATGGAACTTCTTACACACGCAGTTAATGTCAATAATAAAGCAGAATGTTTTAAAAATTGAATCAAACATCTACCTTTGTTCCAAGAATAAGATGGCGATCCCCTGGAGCAAACACAGAACACAGCGAATAGTCACATGACATTGTACGAATACATTTTACTGATGACCTAAAACAAAGAAACATGTTTGTGAAAGTTACATTATGGGAGATTAGATAAAGAGCTGACAGTTCTCACTATAATAGTTAAAAAATAGATAATGGAAAAGATATATGCTGAAAAATTCAATCAAATTGCTTGACTCTGAACCAAGATATTAGCGATTGAATTTTAGGTTTAGCCTTGATCATCATTACTAAAGTTAGTACGATAAAAAAACATAGTCTCGGATATCCAGTTTGGGATATAATCATCAATGAGTGTTCAGCAGTAGATTGGGTTCAAATCCAGTGAAAATCAGACAGCTAAGATGGCATCAACTGTTTATTATGGTCTTGTCATGTTAACAAATGTTAGGCTAATAAAAGAGAGAGAGAGAAATGGGGTTTAAAGTCCACTCGACACAAACTAGGTCATTTTGGGACTAACATATGGTTTCATTTTATTTCAATAATTCGCTTGCGCGTAGGGGTCTTTAGCAGTGGGAGGAGGCTAATAAAAGCAATTTTATATAAGCATAAACTAGGTCATCTCAGGACTAAGTTATGGTTGAATTTTATTTCAATAATTCACTTGTAGATAGGGGAGAACCTGGAGACAATCCATGAAGGGAAGCAAAACCACACTCCTTAACTCGATGACAGACCTTCTGAACTAAAGCATCCAATGAGAGAGAGAGAGAAATGGGGTTTAACTTCCACTCGACACAAACTAGGTCATCGCGGGACTAACATATGGTTCAATCTTATTTTAATAATTCGCTTGCACGTAGGGGTCTTAAGCAGTGGGAGGAAACCGGAGTGCTCGGAGGAAACCCACGAAGTTGAGAAGGCACCCCTATCTCCATGCCACATACGCTCACACTAGGGATCGAAACCACAGCAGCAAGCCAGAGGTGACCGGGCAGCTAGAGGTCGAACCGTGGCACTCTAGACCACCCATCCCAACCGCCCAGCATCCAATGAGATAAGATTACGCATAATCTAAAGGGGAGTAATTCTATTAATATTTACCTGTTCCATAATTTAGCTGATTCAGCACTAACTGTTACAATGGCTGTATTATCAGAACTAAAACATAATGTTCTTACATCAGTTCTATGTCCTGGTAAACCATGACTACAAATATTCTTTCTCTGACAACCTTTCTCTTGAACATCCAGTGTACTTGTTTCTATGCTGTTGTTTGTTAGTAATGCCAGCATCTATAAGAATGGAACACAGGGAACTTGTTATAAATTACGATTTTCTGGGATTACAAATGACATAACTGTCAAAACATATATATTCTGAAAACATATTTGAACCAAAACAGCTAAATGATTCAAAATATCTTAAAAAAAAAAACAATTAATATGATATGCCCATTAATTTTTCACAATACTTTCCACTAATGCGACTTTGCTATCTAAGAATCGTTAGTTAATTATTCTAACCTTAACTTGACCTTCATCCAAATAGATATCTACAGAACGAACTTTGGCAGGTAAAAACACTTGAGTTATATTCTTGACATAATCCTCCGCAGCCAGCGTGACATCATCTTCATCAACTTTATTACCCTCTTCACTGAAGAACACAAAAATATGATAACCGATCTTCCATGACATTTCTGGTCCCTTTAGGCCACTGATAAATAAATATGAGTTTAATGTCCTGTTTGACTCCGACCTGATCTATGGAGAAGCTCATGTGCCATATTGGGTGGTATAAGGGAAATTTTGCTCGGAGAGTGGTGATATGGCCCACTCTCGTGTCAAATTGCTTTTGATGTGCATGCCTATATGTACACAGGATCTTGTTTTGTCACCCCATCTGAAGGATCTCAAGGTTAGCGAGCCAACGTCTTACTCACTGAGTCACTGCTGCTCTTCACTAGTTATGCAACCCAAACCTATGTTTATTGCAAGGTCTGTCTAAAACAGGTCTTTGATTCTAGGTCATTTGGCACAATGAGAGGCCTTATGATCTAAAGCAACCTTCCTCCTTTAATCATTCCTAATATATATAATAAAAATTTTCAACAAAAAATAAAACACCCCTTCTTTAATCATTCGTAATATATATAATCAAATTTTCAACAAAAAATAAAACACAACATTTTCCTTAATCATTCATAATATATATAATCAAATTTTCAACAAAAAATAAAACACAACCTTTTCTTTAATCTTGCCTTCTTCCTTTTCTTTGACAAACGTTTTTTTAAATCTTCTTCATTTGGCAATGAAAACATTTCTACTTTTTTATCATTTCCCTGTAAAAATGAAAACATATTGCTCAGATACAACAAAATATGAAAATATTGTACATAGTGAGTTAAGAGATCAGAATAATTCCAGTTTATTAAAACCTTTACTGTATTAACAAATATTTCAGCATGACATTTAATTTTTACCAATTGATTTTCTGCCATGTTACTCCAGTCCTTTTATGGGAAGGCACTCATTTCTAATAGAACTATCAACATGAACATTTCAGGAATTATTCAATTAACCAAAAAAAGGTTTATCAGCAGTTTTGGGTGAGTTTGCTTTATTGGTTACCATGGAAATGCAGACGCCAAAACCAAATTCTCTGAATTTAACATCCCACATGTCATGTTGATGGCACTATTAGAAATGAGTCATTAAAAAATCATATTATGAGCAGTGCGTCCCCTGTAACATGATCGCCCTTTTAAAGGACTTTAAATGATCGCTGTCTGGGTTTAAATATCCCTCATTGTTCTCTAAAGACTTTAATAGGGGTTTGTAAATCTAAATGGATCTACTTACATGACATAACAACACTTTCTCTTCTTTATCTGTTACCATGGAAACAACATGAGTGCGTGACTGTCGTATAACGGAACCAAGTTTAACACAGGTCAAAATATTCTGAAAAATGACAAATCAATTAAATTATTCCCTCAATCAATTTGTTAAACCTGTAAACTATATTTCTGATTCCCTAAGGAATATTAGTCCAAAAATGAGAAAGCAAGAGAGGAATGGGGTTAAACGTCCACTCAACAAAAACCAGGTCATTTTGGGACTAACATGTGGTTCAATTTTAATTCTATAATTTGATTGCACGTAGGGGTCTCTAGCAGTGGGAGGAGAAACCACCCAGGTTGGACAGACAACCTAACTCCCTGTCACATAGAAGCGAGAAATCAAAAACTACGCCACCTGACTCAATGACATGGCCATACCACATCCCCATCCAGAAATGATTTAATTTCATTCAGTATCTCCAAAGATCGCAAAGAATTAAACAATTTTCAACATTCAATACTCTCTGCAAACAAAATAAACAAGCCAGCATCGCCTGTTGAATGAATCCAAGCAAGGAGTTTATCTGTCATTGATATTATGGCATGAATTAATCTGTGAAAATTTATATATAACCATAGAAACTCCTACTAACCAAGTCATCATCTTTGTCTTCATCTTCCAGTTTAGATTTTTTCTCTATTGGTGGCTCATCATCTTCTACCTGCATAAATTAAAATAAGACAAGAAATTAATGTGTTATAAAATTAATGTGTTAGGGGAATTAATGCAGCAAACTATCAGAATGACCTTGACATTCACTCACCTGTTTATCAGCATATTTTATTTCCCAAACACGAAGTTCGCTGTCAGCGGATCCTGTTATTAAACGTGTTCCATTTTTTATAACTTGAAAATCATAAATCTGGAAATAAAGAAATCACAATATTAAAATAACAATATCCTGAACGTTATATCCTGGTGATCAGAAGAAGCATGGTACTTGCTCTCTAATTAGCAGGTCGTAATGTAAGTTGGTAAATTTCCTCAGGATTTCCAGTTTGGTTTCTCCTTTTCAGTAGTGAGGAGGGCAGATGGTATGTCAAGTAAGTGTCTAGATATTAGGATGGGATGATAATCTGAGGTTCACCCCTGTACAGGTAAATACATACTGAAGAGAACCCATGACAATTCGAATTTGATTATGCATGAAGACACGTTGCTGTTAGGGGGAAATTTATCTCATAGCCCAGTGGGATAATCCATCTAAAATAACTTGACTGATGTGAACAAGTAAAAATTTAGTAGAGCGTAAACACATTACAAGACGCAATCTATGTGTTTATCAATCAAATGATACAAAACTATCAAATGTGAAAATATAATAAAAATAAATAAGACAATAATTTTGTTATTTCTATTTCTTGTATTATGTCACATCTCTGTGTGTATCATATTGTAAAGTGCTTCTGAACACTTGTATTATGTCACATCTCTGTGTGTATCATATTGTAAAGTGCTTCTGAACACTGTTGTGAAAGTAGCACTATAGAAATGCATGTATAACAATAATAATGATAAATATAATATATATTTTACCTCAGTACGATGATTTACCAGGGTTTTAAAACAATGCTGAGTATCCAAATCCCAAAACTTTATAAACGTATCTTTGGAACTGGAAAACAAAAAGTCACAATCTTTTAAATATTTGTTTTGTATGTCACTGGTTATACTAATTTCATTCCTAAATAAACTCTGATGAAATATGTCCAAAATTTTATTTACAGAAATGATTATATTTCTTTATGTTGCGGGGGGGGGGGGGGGGGTGATGGCCTAGTGGTCTAGAGTGCCGCGCTCCGACCTCTAGCTGGCCGGTCACCTCTGGCTTGCGGCTGTGGTTTCGATCCCTGGTGTGAGCGTATGTGGCATGGAGATAGGGGCGTCTTCTCAACCTCAGGGTTTCCTTCGGACACTCCGGTTTCCTCCCACTGCTAAAGACCCCTACGCGCAAGCAAATTATTGAAATAAAGTTAAACCATATGTTAGTCCCAAAAAGACCTAGTTTGTGTTGAGTGGATGTTAAGCTCTCTCTCTCTCCTCTCTTTCTCTCTCTCTTTATGTTGCCCTTAGTTTAATGTTTAGTTTCAGTGTTGCTGCACCTTGCCTTTGGATTCAGTTGCAAGTAGAAATCAGACAATCATAAACTTTCAAGTCACAGCTAAATCTACTGGGTTATTCAAACTTATTTTTATCCAAATTAGAAACTGAATGTTTGGTGTGTGTTCTTTATACTGTAGAAATACTATTTATATGGAGTGGATGGGTTTTGACTGAGCACACTATAAATACATATTTTTAATAGTACAAATTAATTCTGGCATGACTAGGTTCTTTTAGCGTGATATTTAATGTAATATGTTCATTATCAACACTTATATTCGTGGAGTTTTCAAAACATCCCTTACTACTAATTACACTCTTAGTAAATCCTCACCTAGTAACAAGAACATTCTTCTCCTTCAGAAAGAGAGCTTGAGTTACCTGCCCCTTGTGACCTTTTAACCTGTACAGACCAGCTTCATTAACAATATCCCACACAATAACATTTGTATCCTAAAAAAAAAAAAAATACATTATACATAAAATTTACTATTTCACAGACCCAGTATACCAAATTCAACAGCTTAGACTACTTAGATGTTGGCCACCCAACCCCAATTAGACCACCCAGTAAGTCATCCAACCCCTGCAGTGCCTGCACCGACCCAAGGTCCCAAATCCAATAGTTGGGCACCCTACCAGGCAACCCCTACATGACCCAAACCCTAAACACATTACATATGAGATCATTTAGTTCGATGCTGTTGCTAAACTCCTGTCTGGATCCTTGATCCTAAACTCAATATATTTGATCAGTCAGCTGGGCACCTAACCCCTACCTGACCCAAGATCCTAAACCCAGTGGGTTAGAAAACCAACCATAATAGACTAAAATAAATTGAGGCAAAGATTTCGAAAAATTATATCAAATCAATTCTAACCTTTGACCCTGAGACGAGTTGAAGACCCTGGTGATCATAGTTTAAAGCTGTAACAGCTGATTTGTGTCCACTAAAAGTACAGATACATTCACGATTGATTAAACTAAAAACTCGAACCATACCATCATTATAACCAACGGCAAGATGGCGGTTGTCAGGACAACGGCTTATGATGGTTACTTCATGCTTTTCACCTTGTAACGTCAAATACTGAAAAATCAAATTTCAACAAATCAAATGACTTCTTTTACAGTAAATTTAATAATATTTCACTTCTTAAGACATAACAAATTGCCATCAACAACAATTTGTCTGTCGTTCTCTGCGAGTAGTCGTAACTTCCCACCAATAAAAAAGCTGTGATGTCATTTTAGTTCTTCTGCTCATAGAAATATCGACTAAATAATGAGTATAATTCATGATGGTTTTCCAGTGAGCTGGATTGGTTTCATAAATCTACAATCACCAGTAATAGAAAATATTTTTTACCTTTTCGTGTGTTTTTAAATCCCACACAATAACATCTTCACACGCTCCGACAGCACAGAATTTAGCATGAGAACCCTGAATATCTAAATATACGATGTTACTCTTTAAGCTTCCCACCATACCAAATATAGGTCCAGGTTGAAATCTTAAATATTGTTTTGTTATACCCATCTTCTACTCCCTGAAATAAAAAACACAGGCAGCAATATTAGAACCTACGTCTTTTTAAAATCCTTACCTGCCATTAACCCAGGGTTTACTTGGTGGAATGCCATTATAAATAGTAGTCAAATCCAAAAACAGAAATCAAATGGGAGTTAAATTTAGTAATAACATACTATTGTCCTGCTAAAACTGGGATGACGAAGGGGACCTCACATAGTCAACGTCATACACCAATACAGTGCGCTTATGTACAACCTACTCTTGTGTCAAATTCCTAACACCAAGGGATCTTTTAGGTTCACTCCACGACTCTCAGGCTAATGATTTGCGATCTGTGACTGTGATAAATGTGCACCCACTGTGAGTAACTGTGGTGCAGACTAACAGGAAAGACGCTGCAATGGCTCGCTCGGCTGGAGGTTGCATGTTCGATCCCTACATTAGCTGAGAAACTTTATCAGGGTTTTCCGAGGTGGTATCTGCTTGTCAGTGGTGCAGGACAGACAGACTCACAGAGGGCCTAATCATTCGGATGAAACAAAAATCCGATGTACTACATATTATTGGGCCATTGGCGTTCAAGTAAAAGATCCCTTGGCAGTAGTTCAGCTCTGAACGTTGGTCTCATTACACTCACCCTGAGCGTTCAGAAACTGTTCCATTCAATCAATGTCGAAACAAAATTGGCGCCCCAGTCAATTTTACTGGGCAACTTTTCACTGCTAAACGATGGGGTGTCAATCCGTGTGGACGCATGTACAAAGTAAACGAACATGTTAGTGAGAAATAAGACCTTGTTTACTTCGCTAGAGTCAGTATGGGCGAAACAACACGCTGTTAAAAATACGTCCCCTCCTATCAAATTACAATTTCGCAGCCATGACACTCTACTAACTGTAGGTCAACGTCCACATTCAGGAATGTCGGTCATACAAGAAGAAACAAAATGTACAGGCTTTACATTGTACAGGCTTTCACCCGGATTGACACCCCGTCGTTTAAAGTGAAAAGTTGTCCAGTAAAATTGACTGTTCTCCAATTTTTTTCGACATTGATTCAATGGGACAGCCCCTGGACTACCTTGGCAGTTGCCAGTTGGAATTAGATAAGAGTAGGCCATAGTGTAGAAATGGTTCCACTACTGATGCCTACCGTCATACTTCAGGCACAGTAGTGGCTTTTCCTTTGCGCAAGTTTTGTAGTCAAATGACTACAAAAAGTTTACTGACCTATAGCTCTCTTAATTTACACAGACACTAACCCAAAACTGTACTGCACATAGCTTAACATATAATAAATCAATTCCCCATTGAAATAAAGGTGAAGCCTTACCGCATAATTAAATGATTTGATAAAATCAAATCCCTTCATGAAAATTCTCAAGTTCTGAAATTATAATGGCCTCCCAGTCAAATAGAGCATGCGCAATCCAACTCACATGATCATACGCCCCTTTCCATATATGGCATATGACCATAATTATATGCTAATGACCTTAGCGTGGGAAAATATGTCAGAAACAATAATAGACTGCGTGTTGGGGAGGTTGGGCATAAATTTTTGGCTCAAACCTGAACAAAAACTGATAATAGATTTTATTGTTCAAAAAAGGATGTAATGGGCGTCTTTGACATTTCAGCCGAGATTCTCTTATAGTATTTGTGCTGGGTCAGCGTATCGTAGGCATTGTCTTATATGGAAAGTGATGGGCGGAGTTAAGGCGTCGCGGTATTTGGCGAGATTTCAACTGGCCTGTGTCATGGCTGCCTGCACATTACAAGAACACCGCTAAGAAAATGTAAAATGCATTACCACAAAGAAAAACTGTTCGGTAACTCTTTTAGTTGTTAAGACTTCATTATGTATGATAGGATTACTTTTTTTAATACAAACTGTAATGACAATTGTGCGTTTTAACCTATTTGAACTTGCGTCAACTGTCTTAGTAGACTGTACCACTTGTAACGATAACCAGCTATAGTTATCGTTACATTATAGTAACTAGCCATAGTGTTGCGTCCCGGGCAAAATGTCTGTTATGCCAAACTGTATCATGGCATATGTCTGTCTTCATTCATTAGCCCAGTCAGAGCAGAACAGTAGAGAGAGTATAAGATAGGAGGTTAAACCCCTTTTGGCAATCCCCATTTCAATTAATATTGTCGTGGAGGCGGGCATTGATTGGATTGATTTTCTTAAATAAGATTTGGTGTGTGACTAAAGAAGGGGACATTCGCTGTTTGAGAAATACCTTCTTAATTACTTACAATTAGATTTAAATCGTCTTCCTTTAGTGTTTGTTCAATCAACCTAAAATCTAATAAATACTCCAGTCAAAACAAACCCACGTGTTGGTATACCGGAACCAGTCAACACGCATGTCTGTGTATCACTTCCGTCAACAAAGATCAGATTATCCAGGCTCTCGAGAACCACCTCCATAGAAAATGCTCAGATCAGATCAACCTGTATGAAGTTGTGAGCCCCCCCACCCCCGTCAACCCCAGTGACATAGTTGATTTTCATTTTCGTTTGCTTTGTTACTGTTGTAGTTCACATATCTGGGGCCTATTTCACAAAATTTTAACTAAGATAAGATCTGAATTTTAGTTATTTGATTAGACAATATTAGATTGATTTTAGTTCTTAGCCAATCAAAATTGAAGTAGGCCTATCTGCTAAAATTTGGATTTTATCTTTAGTTAAAATTTCGTGAAACAGGGCTCTAATCTTTAATATATGATAATGATTTTCGCATTGTCTCCGCCGAAGCAATCCAAGGTTGCAATGTATCATCCTTTGCTGCAATGTATGCCCCCCACCCCACCCCACCCCCTTCGACAAAATCCTGGATCCGGGCCCGAGTTTCTCGAACGGTTTTGAGTAATTTTAGAACATATTATCTAAAAAATATAAGCGGCTTTACCAACTGGGTAAAATAAAACGTGACAAAAGTGTGAAAGAGTTTTTGGAGTTAGGTGTGGAACTATGGGTAACCCACCAGAAACATCAATGCTGATTGGTTGATCAAATGACCCCTGACGCGACCTTCCACTACCACAAGTCAGATCTCCATGTGTGGAACCATCAAAACGAAAGTATAATAAACGGAACGAAATATGGATCTGTGTGTTAATCAGACTGAGTTTTCTTTCTGTATATAAATTGTATCACTAATAGAATACCCGGGGCTCAAATTCGACCGTGACCCAAATTCGCCTGGAGCCAATCTCACATCCCCCGAAATCCACTTGAAATGAAATGGGGTGTATCACTGTTCTGCCCCATAATTGGGCTAATGGAACGGCCCACTCTTATATCGAATTCCAACTGCCAACGGATCTTTTACATGCACGCCAAGGTGTACACAGAACCTCGGCTTGTCGTCCCATCTGACCGATGACAACTGTCCTTGTCAGGCCCCCCAACCTGCATCACGCCGGAAAATCTGGATGAACTTTCTCGGCCAATGCAAGTATTGAATACCTGACCTCTAGGCTAGCGAGCCAGCTTCTTACCCATTTAGCCACTCAGCCACCGTGATCCACCCCCAGAACCCATTTCCCCCGGGACCCAAATTCGCCGGGGGCCAAATTCGCCTGGGGCCTAATACAAATACATACATACATACATACATACATAACATACATAACATACATACATAATTTGATTGTATTTGTATAGAAATTGAACAGGGATTGTATGGTATATATTATATTGTATTATATGTATATCTGTAAATAATGAAATGTTGTAAAGAATTATAATAATGTCCTACCTGTGTAGATTAATTGTATTCTATAGAGAATATAATCACACTATAGAAAACCCATTGTATCGATTTCTTATAATAGAAATGAAATATATTCAGGGTTCACTCGTTCAGTTACACCGCAGATCGCAGAATCGCAATTGCCTGGTCTGAAACCATCATTAAATCGGCTGGTGTTGTTGTTGTGGGCAGCGGAAACCACTTTCATTGTACAATTTCGAACGGCTACATATTGGGAACCGAACGTGAAATATCACAAAAGCTTCCCCCAGTCTGATATCACCACTGTTGTGATTTGACCCAAGAGGTTACGTTTGCGCAAATTTTGCGCGTATTCACGCTTGATAAACTTAAAAAGTGCCTGGTTCTATATTTTGAAGGAAAGTTGTTTAGTAACACAGTCACAGGCGGTAATTACATTTATATGGTCATGTGCAATTCGATTGAGAGAATTTTGACCTGGCAGCGACTTGTCCACTTATTCGAGTAACAATATCAGTCAATCGTTTAGACGCACTCTATAATTTCTTTATCCGTCCTTCAATGGCATCAGGTGCTTACAGCTCATGAAATTCCAAATAAGAGAGTAGGCCGTGTTAGCGTTCCGCCATAGCCCACCACATGTTCAATGCCCGCCTTCGGTAGCCCCGTCCGTGACTAACGTACTTCTTTGCAGGGTCTGTTGTTCAGATTGCCGTAGCCCGTTCGGTGATCGATCAAACGAAAGAAGTAGGATATTAAAACCATTTTATTCTTATCTTTAATATCTTTGGTTTATACAATATTTATTTGCAATATTTACAATTGATATAGCTGAATTACAGTATATAGGATACGAAAACAAGCATGAAGATGCTTATATATATATATATATAGCTTCCTGAATAAAATGTATTAATGATGAAGCGGATATGATAGATATTTATAATATGCACACATATACATAAACAAAAAAAAAACCCAAAATACAAAAAGATGGTGCGGGGGTAGTCATCAGTGTCGAGGAAAGTAGGCAGTAAGCATTCTACTATGGTTTAATTCTTGACGAGGATTACGTAAGGCGGCACTCACAATAGAGACTTTTGGCAAGTGGCATTTCTCCTATTCGTATCACGTATCCGTATCGTATACGTGCTACGTTGCGCAGGGTAGTTTTAGAGTTTTGGCAGATTCTCGCGTCGCGTAGCCTACGTGTATGCGTCTCTGAACCGAGCTTAGTTCTATTACAGCATGGTGGTAGTTATCTACCAAGATCAACATCAGTACTAGTCAAGTGCCTAGCCTACAATTTCCCAGAGTGAATGAAGTCGCTCGACAGTCGCTGAGCTATTTGAAAAAATAAAAAATTAAAGTCGCATGTTTAAAAAAAACACATCATTTATAGATTTGGAAGGTACCATCTTGAATTTATGACGTAGTTCAATCAGCATACAGACAGACACACGGGAAAAGTATGAAAATTCCTGTCTTTATTATGGTTAAATTTTCACATCAAATATACACCTCCGTGTTCTAGAATACACATATAGATTCATAAAAACGCTATGATACAACATTTCAGCATCTAAAAAGACGACAATGTTATACGGACCTACTCCGTATGAAAGCTGTTCGATACGGGCTGCCGTATCCATGTGCCGTAACACGGATGAGAAATACACACACATTGATGACGTCACACGCAAAATCCATACGGATACGCGATACGTACTAGGAATTTACGCTTGCCAAAAGTCTCTATTTTGAATCGAGTTATGAAGATTCGTAAGCTGTTGTATATTGAATGATTTATTTCTGGGGGAACATTTTCTACTCCAAAGAGCAGTACTGTACTGTTTTGATATTTTGGATCAAGTGTATCCAATGTTTTAGATCGTGGGTATAATGTACATTGAAAAATGTTGTCACAGTTTCAACTGATTTACCACAGACCCACATAGGATTATTTGATATGTGCATCTTTAAAGGGCAGTTAGTGAAAGCGATATATAATAACAGACAGCTTTCATTCCCATTGTCTTGTTTCTGAAATGAATGAGCGTGTCTTTACTTATATGTTGTTAAAATGAATGTGTCTATTGAGTTAAATAAGAATAACGCCTATGTTGTATATAATATAATAATAACAATATCGCATTGTGGTATATCACCAATATACACCACTATGTAAGTATTATGTTATCAACAATGTAACAAATAGTATTCTATATGTGACTTATTTCAGTACTTCAACACATTCTGAATAAATATGTTTGCCGGTTTGTACACAACAGGCTTAAATGAAATGAAATGGGGTTTAACGTCATGCCGTTCTGCTCTGAAGACGGACACATGCCATATGTATGCTATGAGGGAAATTTAGCCCGGACAGCGGCGCTATAACGGCCTATTCTTATGTCGAATTTCAACCATCAAGGAATCTTATATATGCACGTCAATGTGTACACCGGACCTCGGTTTTTCGCGCCAGCCGAACGACTAGACAGCTGTCCTCGTCAGGCCTTGCACCACTGAGAAACCAATAAGCTGGAAAATCCCGATGGTTCCGTAGCAACAAGTTATACCCGGACAGGGGCGTTTCCGTTTCGAATTGTTAGTGGGGGGGGGGGGGCTGAATAGTTAGCACGTGCGTGCTGTATCATAAAGTCTGTCATTGAGTCAACTGGTGTGGTTTCAAATCCCAAGTCGCCTGTCCAACCTCGTGGTTTTTTTCCGGGTCCTTCAATTTCCCCCCACTGTTAAAAACCCCTACGCGCAAGCGAATAAATGAAATAAAATCAAAACATATGTTAGTCTCGAAATGACCCAGTTTATGCCGAGTGGACGTTAAACTCCATTTCCCTCTCTCTCTCTCTCTCTCTCTCTCACGTTTCGAATAGGCACTGCCATCCTATCCAACGACTAGGCGCTGTTCTTGGGCCCTACTTACTGCACCATAAACAACATGAAACCAGCTCGGAAAATCTTGAGGAACTTACGATGGAACCATGTACTGTACCTCCTGCTAAGTGAGCACGTGCCCTACCCACTGCGAGCCTCCTCTGATTGGACCCACTGTGATATTATTGACCAATGACAATCGACAGCATAAAGTAACAGAAAAGACGTGAATTATCATGATATTTTTATCAGTGTAATCGTTTTTATCTGGTCTATATACAAAGCCAGAACAAAACCAAAACAAAATCAGTTAAGGTAACAAATACATGACATTTAAAAGACATATATATTTTACAAGCCGATCTTTCGAGGTATTCAGCAAGAGATAGTATAACGCGGTCTTGTGTGATTTTCAATTATTTGTGTGGGATTTATTGATTTCGTTGGACAGTAAAAATATAACAATAGTTTATTGTGAACAAATGTTGAGTATGTGCATACGGAGATAAACTGACGTCGCGTTCAACTTAAAGAGAAATTGTTCATACGGCTATATGCATTAGATATTTGTGCACTCTTGGATTTAATAAAACAAAGAGTTCATAGTCTGAAGTCAGTGTTGAAGAGGAAATTTTTATAACCAGAATAAAATGAAGGGAAAGCTGTGGCTTCCTGTGTAAACCCGACTATGCAAACCGTTAATACTTTGTTATGGTTATAGCCATGTGAATGGAAAGTAGGTTGTGACTCTCTTGGATTTCAAAACTTGAATATCCCGAAATCAATGGGTAAAAGCGAATACAAAATATTCTGAGCTTCCTTTACTGTGATATTTATGCCAAACTTGGATATAAAATTCACAATAATCTGAAATTAGTGACCAGGAATACATTTTACTCATGATGAACAAATAGGCTGTTTGGCTGTTGCTCTATTTAGATAGGCAAACTGAGAAATAGTCTGGAATCAGAGGACAAAAGTAAAAATTATATTTTACTCGTATACGAGTAAAATAGTAGTCTGAGGTTCCCTTACTGTTATTATATCGTCAAATTTAGGTATAAAACCCACGTGAACCAGTGGACAGGAGTAAGATTGAATTTTGTGTTTACTTCAAAGTGAACGAAATGTATACCGTGTCTCTACTGCACTATGGAGAAAGAGATAAATATATTAGTCGTTGTTTTCCATGGGTTATAGTTTATTACTATGTGCACGTTACTAAATAGCCCTAAAAGATTATAAATATTTTACTGGGAAGTAAAACGATACTATGAATACATTAGATAAAATATCGCATGTAGAAGAGAATTCAAAATCAGATATAGTCGAGGCATAAAAAGTGCAGTGTGGATAGATTAGATATGGCGGATGTAAGTGAACATGCGTATCGTCCGTTTTATTACGAGAAAAAGAAGAAAGTAGGAAATTATATTTTAGAAGATCCTTTAGCCGAAGGAGCGTTCGGTCGTGTTCGATATGCTACTCATATGTTCACAAATCAGAAGGTAGGTTGTGTACCCCCGCCCCTTATATTCCCACCACCCCACGCCTCCCACACCCTGTCACTCTAATAGTCATACGTGTAACCCCAATCCGTTGTACTGTCTCTACCCTATCATATCACTGTTTAACAGACAGAAAGGTGTAAGTGTCGTTTCCATGTCCAAGGTGCTCTTGTTACATTTAAAGGGTGGGGGTGGCCTAGTTGTCTAGAGTGCCGCGCTTCGACCTCTAGCGTATGTGGCAAGGAAATAGGGGCGACTTCTCAACCTCGTGAGTTTCCTCCGGGCACTCCGGTTCCCTCCCACTGCTAAAGACCCCTACGCGCAAGCGAATTATTGAAATAAAATTAAACCATATGTTAGTCCCGAAATTACCTAGTTTGTGTTGAGTGGACGTTAAACCCCATTTCTCTCTCTCCCTGTTACATTTAAAGTGAGATAATAGGGTTTAACGTCCACTCGACTAGACTAGGTTATTTCGAAACTAACAAATAGTTCTAGTTTATTTCACCGATTCGATTACGCGTTGGGGTCTTTAGCAGCGGGAGGAACCGGAGAACTGTGAGAAAACTCCCGAGGTTTGCCAGGCGACCCTACTCATTAAACATGACGTTAGAGAATTATCTTTGAAACAACGTACGCCAGCATACCTGATGTCACGTACAAGCGGGGAACATAATATGGTTCAATTTTATTTCAATAATTCGCTTGCGCGTAGGGGTCTTTAGCAGTGGGGGGGGGAAATCGGAGTGCCCGGAGGACCCGGAGGAAAAAGGGGTACTTAAGACGATGTTACATTTAGATATTGAGGTCTGGGGATTTGTGTAACTAATATGGGTCGATACCAGTATCCATACTAACTGACAGAAATATGGAATCCAGAAACTTCAAATATGTCATTCTCAAAACGAAAGAAGGAAGTCTTGTGTTGCCAAGAGGTTAGGTGTTGTGATACAAAAAATATCAAAAATACAGTATTTTTATTTTTCTTCAGATCTCTATGCATTAATTTTTTATAAACGACATGCCACATAAAATACGAGAGAGAGAGAAATGGGGTTTAACGTCCACTCGACACAAACTTGGTCATTTCGGGACTAACATAATGGTTTAATTTTATTTCAATAATTCGCTTGCGCGTTGAGGTCTAGAAGAAACCGGAGTGCCCGGAGGAAACCCACGAGGTTGAGAAGGCGCCCCTATCTCCATGCCACATACGCTCACACCAGGGATCGAAACCACAGCCCTAAGCCAGAGGTGACCGGCCAGCGTGACACTCTATATAGGCCACTAGGCCATCCCAACCCCGCCCCCCTCATAAAATACGAAATTACACAATATTAATAACTATACAAATAGAACATAGTATAAATATGAAACATGCTGAGGGGCAAACTTCACCATTTATTATGTTAGTTCTTAGCGTTATAAATTAACATGTTTTCATGTTGATAAATAACATATATACGTCGATAAGAGGAATTCACACTATGCAGGTATTTGATATGTGTCTATGGGTGAAAGTTACAAGATTTGTTAATCGTTTTATAAGTCACATACACATCATTCAACACCATGTCAACATATAAAACAGATATCATTTAACACCATGTAAACATATAAAACAAATATCATTTAACACCATGTCATCATATCCACTATTATAATCTTATATTGCATATTTACACTATTTTATCAGGAAATTGGGTTAACGTCATAATTGTCAGCTCCAACCGGGCATATAAAGATGGACATGCGGCATGTTCTATGAGGGAAATTTTGTCTTCACGGCGGCGCTACTTGTACACAAACCGTGATAACGAAGACCGCTTACTCTTACGCAAATATCAACTGCCAAGGGTTCTTATGCGCACACGCTACGCGACATATTGGGTATACAGTACAGTGTTTGATTATACTATATTTTTGAGAGAAAGGTAGAGAAAAATGGGGTTTAACGTCCACTCGACACAAATTAGCTCATTTTGGGACTAACATATGGTTTCATTTTATTTCAATAGTTCGCTTGCGCGTAGGGGTCTTTAGCAGTAGGAGGAAACCGGAGTGCCCAGAGGAAACCCACGAGGTTGAGAAGGCGCCCCTATCTCCATGCCACATACGCTCACACCAAGGCTCGAAACCACAGCCAAGCCAGAGGCGGCCGGCCAGCTAGAGGTAGAAGCGCGGCACTCTAGACCACTAGGCCATCCCAACCCCCTGATATGAAATGAAAAGGGGTTTAACATCCTACTGTTCTGCTTTGAACTGGGCTATACACCATACAGTGTGCTATGAGTGAAATTTTGCCCTGACAGGTATCTTTTACGTGCACCCCAACGTGTACACAGGACCTCGGTTTTTCATCCCATTCGAATGACTAGACAGCTGTCTTTGTCAGGCCCTCCGTCCAGTATCACTGACGAGGAGGAACTACCTCGGTAAATCTGGATGAAATTTCCTGGCTAATGCAGGGATCGAACACTCGACCGCCAGGCTAGTGAGCCAGTGTCTTACCCACAATGATCCCCCTTGCTTCAATCACACATTAAAGACTTTAAGCACAAATTTAACTGTCAGAAAAAAACATAAAAGGATAACATACATAGAAACAATTTTAAACTGTCCAGAAAAAAAAACATGAATTACATGTAGCTGCCCATCAAGTTAGAAATGATAAAATTATAGAAGAATTTACCTCTTCAGTTAACCATAATTTAAATTCTGTTTGTTTACTTAAATAGTCCTCCATTGTAATTTTATCTAAATTAAAAATATATTAAAAAATTATTTTGTAATTTTCTCTATAATGTATTCACTTTTACAAGGTGGTAGACCTCTACAATTTAAAATATCTCTTTCAAAATGGATTGTGCTTGTTAGTTCAACAATTGTCGAAGTCCACTAGGCCATCCCAACCCCACTATATTTTTGAGCACTTAACCACTTAACTGTAGGCGAATCTGTTAAATGGACCTTCAATGTCTACCGATGTGTGCGAACAGCGAATGTTGACATTAAGGAAACTGCGACCTGTAATGACCGGAATTCGTTGTACGAGTGACGAAATGAAATGGGAGTTTAACGTCAGGCGCGGATACAGTGGGGGGCGCACCCGGCGCACGCCCCCTCTATTTTTAGAGGTGGCGAACAATTTTTAGCTGAATATATTCTCGCGAGAAAGGAGAACAAAAATAGTTTAGGTTGGAAATCATAATTAGTCCTTGTGGGCATTTTTTACACTCAAAAATCGCAGTTCCGGGCTTCGCACTCCCAAGTTGGTGCAACACGCCCCCTCTTTCTGAAAATCCTGGATCCGCCCATGAACGTCTTACCCTCTGTTCCGAACCGGCTGGACTAATGAAGACGAGTACTCAGGATAGCATGGGGGAAATTTGCCCGGACAGCGACACTATGGCCTACTCTTATATGGAATTCCATGGAAATGTATATACGAGACATCCGAATGACTATACGTTGTCTCTTACTGGGAAATGACTTGTTTTTCTAAATGTATTTCAGGTAGCTGTCAAGATATTAACTAAGCGAACTTTAGTGAAAAATGAAATAGCCAGACGATCTTTACGAAGAGAAGGCCATGTTTTACAAAGATTGGATCACCCAAATATCACCAAACTTTATGAAGCTATGGAAACCAGAAACTGTTATTATTTAGTTTTTGAACTCGCAGACCGAAGATCATTTTTAGATTATCTCATCAAAAAGTTTGTATTTGGTTTTATTTCTTTGTAATTTTTTTTTTCAACATACAGAAACTTTCAATCTTTTAGAAATGATGATATTTAAGCCGCCAAGGGTTCTTTTACGTGCACGCCTATACTTATATGGGTGGTCCTCGTTTTGTTTACCATCTGAACAACTAGATGGGTTTACCTGGCGTTTTTTTTGTGTGTGTACTTACTGGATGGAACATACGCTGGAAAATTCCCAAGACCCTTTTTAGTTTTATTCTCATCGAGCCAGCGATATTCTTTCAGTACAACAGACCCAATAGGCCCAATAAATCTATTTCTTAAGACAACCTCCAGATTTTGCCACGGTCGCTGAGATGTATATGGCGAGGGCGCATGCTTGTTGAAGAGATTGTGGGTTTGGGTAAGGGTTAGGGCTCGGTCCAAATTTGGAGAAGACCTTAATAAAAAAGACCTTATCTTCGCAGACGACATCATTGTTTTATTTCATTGACTTACAGACGATGTTTGTTAGAGAATGAGGCTAGAATGTTTACACGTGAGATTGTTTCAGCAGTTGATCATATACATACATCAGGTATAATACACAGGTACGTAATAAATCTTTACTAGAACAGGATATTACGTCACAGGTCTCGATTACTTGATAACACCGACTTCAATGGCTACTAGAAGGTTGAGATATACCGATATATTTGTTTTAGCTACGATTAGATGCCTTCGGCTCTGTAAGATTTAGATAACGAGCTGAACGTTCTTGCTATACATCTAGTTCCTAAACAGTTTAATAGCTAAGTCTCTAACTCAATATCATCCAAAATCTTCAACATTGAAACCACGAATTATTTATCAATTTAAATCAACTTTGAATCTGTGATCTTACCGAGAAAAGGTGGGCATCTGACATCCAATCATTGAAAGGCGATCTATTTCAATCCATGTGCCATCCGATGATCCAGAAAACGAAAATAAAAACATGTCATGGGCATTTATTTAGCTCTTACATAATGCATGTTTAATTGCAGTTGGGTTTTGCAGAAATGTAATAAATAAAAGTAATTATTAATCGTTGTTTTGAAGAAAAAATGACAGTTTTACTTACTGAGATAAGGTTTCGTGCCCACATCTTCATTAGCCCAGTCGGTGCAGACCCGTATTGTATTAAACCCCATTTCGTTTCATTTCCTTGAAAGCCAAATTAACATGTATCGGTTTATGTTAACTATATATTTATATTAACTAATAAGGTATACAAATTTATTATTATATTTTTGTTAGAGATATAAGATTAGAGAATTTGTTGTTGGATGCTAAAGGTCGCATTAAAATCACAGGTGGGTAACTTTTCGAATAATATCTAGTAATTGCTTTGTGGTTGGGAAGTTCTGCCACATTCTTTGTGAAGACTGACAAGATTTTGCCCTGTCTAGTATTTACGACTGGTTCAGGAAAGGTTGCACACGGGTATCCTGGTTATCTCCCCTATCGATATGTAGATATTTCCAGGAGCATGTAAATTATATTGTATTATTAATAATAATAATAATAGTGAGATCCATTAAAATTAATGCTCAAGGCGCATTAGGATTAGAAATGACACATAATATAAACCAAAGTTATGAATACAATCGACTTCGGCATAATACGTCGCCACAGTTCAATGGTATTTATTAGCAAAGGTGACAGCACATGATCTACTCAGTATTGGGCCTAGCTTTGAAAATTCCACCGCTTTTCTCTGATGCACTTTAATAAAACTTGCGAGAACTGTCAACATCAAGCGGAAGTGGTAAATTCTGATCGTCATAAATCGCAAATAATTACAGTTCTAATGTTATCTTTTTCATGCAGGATTTGGAATAGCCGTATTAGAGAATGAAATGCCGTCTCTTAGCAACCGATGTGGATCACCCGCCTATGCCGCACCGGAAGTGTTTAGTAACCGGAAACACAGCCCAGGAGTAGATATATGGAGCGTGTAAGACGTAATCTATTAATATATCGAACTTGGCCATTAATTGCGTCAGAAATCATATTTGATATGACACCCCCCCCCGCCTCCATGTCACATATCCAACCGAAAATAAACAAATAAATTAATGTAGATTTCATTTAAACAGACTACTAAATTTATTTTAGTAGGGGATCAGTTTTAGCCATGAGTCCCCCTAAATCCACGTTCTATTA
This sequence comes from Patella caerulea, assembly GCA_036850965.1. Lineage (NCBI taxonomy): Eukaryota > Metazoa > Mollusca > Gastropoda > Patellidae > Patella > Patella caerulea. Next base: position 28,281,850 of record JAZGQO010000015.1, on the reverse strand, counting down.
CGTTTCAATAATATAGCATTACAGGGTCTTAAAAGAAGAATAGCATGAATTAACATACACGAAAGATCCGTGACAGCTGGAATTCAATGTAGAGTGAGCCGCAGTCCGGCCAAAATGTCCCCCATGGCACTGTATGGTGTACTTATTAATGTTTGAAATTGGTTCATATTTTTAAATTTTGTTTTATGTTTCTATTATGAATCTTTTTGTTGTTTTTTTGTTTTCAGTGGCGTGTGTCTTTTCGCCATGTTGATTGGCCACCTTCCATTTCTTCCCGCCAGAATCGCACGTATTCCAGAGATGCACAGCCTTGTGCTTAAAGGCGTCGTCGTACCCACTTTCTTGTCAAAAGGTTAGACGTTCTAGATAGCCTATTGCTTATTGTCTTTTAAACTCACATCCGACACGTAAATTCTTTAAAAAAAGAAAAGGATGGAATACAGAGTTTAACGTCAAATCAACATAAAGTAGGTCATTTAGGGGACTAACAAATGGTTCAATTTTAGTACATTAATTCCCTTCCACGTAGGGGTCTGAAACAGTGGGAGAAAGCCGACTCTACCCCTTGTCATCGAGTAATCCAAACCACACCACTCAACGACAGAACGTCTGATCCAAAGGGCATACGTTAACCACCCGTTTCACACCCTCCCCCAACCCGAGTCGATATAAAGTCCAAAATTGTGATTTTGATCCAGTTGAGAAACCTTCTAGCTCGAATGCTTTGTCGCGTTATCTTCAAACTCTACATTCACATTTGGCTTGGCGCTTTAACATATCTGGTCTGTGGCATAAAACTATGTCTTGTGGTTTTCGAATCATCCATCCTGCGCCACTGCCATCCTGGCTCCGGAGGAACGTACTTAGCCAAGACCGGATAGAAACCCAGAGCCCGTGATTATATAGTGCGACAAGATGGTCGAGTGCAGGTGCAGATCCAGGATCTTTTGCAGGGGGGGGGGGGGTCTAGGTTTGATAATTGCTTAACTAATTGCGCTCAACCGATAATTTGGTAAATTAGATTCAATTTGGTTCATTCTGATGTATTTCCGGAAGGTAAATTCCAAATTAACAGGTCTAAACCGCCAATAAAATCGCATAATAAATTTTTTTCAATCCTGAGCAGGAGGGGGGGGGGGGGGTCCGGACCCCTGGACCCCCCCCCCCCCCTCTGGATCAGCGCCTGGAGTGTTCTACAGCCCTACAGGATTTCGGTTATCGTCGGATGCATAAAACACGACTATTTATTTTCGCTGTATTCATTATTTGTGTCTCAAACTTTGAATCAATGTGCGTTTTTTTTAAAAATTATAAATATTTTTATTTTACAGATTGTTTTAATCTAATAAACAGAATGATGAAGCCGTTGCTAAGTGAACGTATCACCATGGCGGAGATATTACGGCATAAATGGCTGGTAAAGAGTAATGAGCAGCATGTTCCGCGACAACCACCGATATCTAAATTGTCGCCAACAGTTATAGATTCTCGTCTGGTGAACTATATGTCGTACATGCACGGCTATAAAGCAGCCGATATTTCACACGCTGTTCATGAACGACAAGTCAACCAAATGAGCGCTTCCTATCATTTATATATTAAAAGCATCCAAAATGGCTTCCATGTACCGGAAGTGTCAGAGCTCTTGCTCTCGCGTCATGATACATCCGAAGAGTTTTTGCATTCTACCCAAACGCAGATCGTTTACGAGTATATTGAAAACCTGCTGGCAGAGGCCGAGTCCCCACGTATTGATGAAATGGTTTTATCTCCAACGCACAGTCTTCCGCTGTTCAAATCGTGTATCACTTGCCTAGCAGAGACGCGGTGTAACGTTCATGGACCGGATGACGCAAGCCATACACCGATCGGACCTCCGAGGAAGCACAGTGCCCACAATGATCAAAATAACAATATCAGTGAACAATATCACAATGTTGACACAATTCCAGAGTATGTTAAGAATTACCTGATCAATTCGGAAATAAAAAATATTGAAGATTTAAAGGAAATTTACCCAGAGCTGTTTCAGGACGATGAAAACTTTAGACTTCCGAAAATACAGAGGGATGAATCCCGGAGTCAACAGACCGCCGGCGGTGGTTTGTCTAATAAAAGCCTCGCTGTGTCGGGAGTTTCTCTTCCTCAAATAAAACCAGAGTGCTTCTCAGGAAATCGTTCATCATCTCGACATCAGCCCAATGAATCTTATTCGAGACGCATGAAGACGAATTCAAATGATGCATATCCTGTTACTGACACAGTGGACGTTAAAACAAGAGACTCTTTAAATCGTAGTTCACGTGAAACCGGATGTGGCGATATAATGGTAACGAACGCGCCACGTGAGGAATGCGTGGAGAACAAATCCGTTAAAACACTAATTAAAGACAACGAAGAAATACTCAAAAGACAAAAGGGCGAGCAACCAAACGAGGGTTTCACAAACGAGGATTCGTATAATAGATCTGGTGGGGGTGGCGCATATAATCCAGCCATGGATAATTTGCAGCAAAAGGCCGGTATTACTGAAGAAATACCCCAAAATGGACTGATTAAGGAATCCGAAATTCAAATACAGCTCATGGCTAAACAGCTTGCACGGGAAATCATCGAGGCTGCATTAAATGAAGTGTCGTGGGATTTGTCTCAAGCGGAACATGAAGTAAACTCTCCGGGAAAAGAAGCTGGTACTGATGTTACTAAAGACGTCGATGGTGTTGTGCCAGTTGCAACTCCCTGGCCTCTCTCAGCAGCCCCAACCGAGGTTATCCACTATAATTCCCCGGAGTTAACCCTTCGATTTCCAACAGGTGACTTGAAACCCACCGAAGGACCACCGGAAGAACAGGAATCCGGAAATCAAGTTGCGGGTGACTTCAGTAATGCGCCAAATGCTGAAGGACTACGAGATCCCTACGCTGAAGAAATTTGGATAGCAATGTATCCTAGAACCAATAAAATCAACACACGCATCGATATATCACCACGTGTACCGATATCATTTAACGCCCCTCTTTCGTATAGAAAACCTTTAACTAGCAGAAGAACTTTATCAACTAACCCCTCCATCGCCATCTTGCGTAAAATGGCGTGTAGTAACCTTGGTAACAACAATAACAAAAGTAGTAAGTATAGTAGATATAATAGGTAACACTTAATACTCTCTCAAAAGATGACCCCTAGAAATATGCGCCATTGACGGCTACCCCTTTCTTCGTGGGTCTATTTAGTAAGTATAATAACCGCCGTATGATAACCTGTATCACAGTAACCCGGGTATGGTTTAATCTTGGCTATTTAGCGCTAATTTCTTTCACATGCGTTTAATATCGAATGTTTAATTTCTCGATCCCCGGTAAAAAAAAAAATGAACAACCCAATTGATTATTGATGTATTATGATTAATTGTTTTAACAGTGATACAGAAACTAAACGCTTATAAATTGGATACTCATTATCAAAAAAAAAAAAAAAAAAAAAGAAAAGAAAATTATTCAGCGACACAAGTACAAAATAGATGATTTTGGGTGATGAAGCGATTTTTACGAATTTTCAAACAAAGATTTGAGATAGAAAGAATGTGAAAGAAATTAGTGCGAAATTCAGAAAATTAAATGACACCGGGGTTACAGTGATAGCTGTAGCAATATATATTATCGTATAGCTTAACAATAAGATAACAAATTGACAGCAAATATCTTAAGATTATGGTAACACTCTTAACCATAGGCTCACATTTAGTCCGTAGGTTAGATCATAAAGCCGACATCAAAGTAACATCGGATTCATCCCAATATATAACCACATTACAAAGCACAATATTGTGCTTTAGCGAAATTAGAAAGGTATGATGATTGCACAACAATTTGTTGTAGTGAAAGCGATGCTAGAGATTGGATAACCGGATATTACGATTGTAAAGAGGGTATACGTGCTGAAATTTAAAATTGAGTTTAGTTGAAACTTTCATTCAAAGGACAGGGCATTATTGACGGGGCATTTTTAGTACACTAAGTAGTTGCTCCATTGATTTGAAGAATAATAGAAAAACAGAGGGGCGATACCGATGATGTCAATTGAGAAAAGGTTTTAGTACTATTTTAGAGATAGAACGTAGTATATTTAGGTAACCATTATACCTATAACACGAAGCACATGGTATTCACGTCCTTAAAACTGCTCTACTGTATATTTACAAAATTTCTTGCCGGCGAGGGAGGTGAGTCAAGCTTTATGGACCCTCTCCCCTCCGTGATTTTAGATTATGTAGCTAGGACATATTTCGTTCGTATAATCTTAATACATTAGAACCTAATTCTAATATATCTCGTTTTTTAGTAGATTTTGTAGAAAAACTAGAACAGAAAAGTGGAGATTGTGAAGCACGTGTAATACCGGATATTGTTAAGAATAACAGAGTTGTCTTCCCAGACGTACCTAAATCACCGGGTCATGCCAATGCCACGACTCGGCGGACCTCAAGGTACGACGTTTCTGCTGAAGATGTCATCAAAGTTACAATTAAATCAGCGAAATGGTATGAATTGTAGTCACAAAAACACATTTTTTTGTATATGTGATCATGTGCTATCTCTGTTATAAAATATAAAACGATTTTTTTTGCAAAAAATAAGAAAAGAAAATCTATTCTACAAGGTATTCGTTTTTTTTTGTTTTTTTTGAAAGAACGTACACCTTATGTAACCAATCCGAACAATGCGCAGAAATTCCCATCAGCCTGGATTAAAATATTTGATGATGGAGAATATATACATAGATTCATAAAACTAAAGAGCTGCTAAATGTGGAATGTTTGTGGAGGCTTACAATAAGGTGTCGCTGAGTAGGAATCAATCAGAATAAAACATAGTGGGTTGCAGTGATTTGAGCGTGTAGGCTGCTCATCATTAGCTCCCGATATTTTAAGTTTCTTAGTCAACTTATTTATTTTTACACTGTGAATGTTTGTGTGTGGTTTTATAATAGTAATGTGTATCTTATGTTGCTGTCCTGAGTGTGGAATATGTTTCTAATTTCAAGATATATGTTGGTAAAATTTTGTCATATCTACTTCAACAACTTTATAGTGCCCAGTCAAGCATGGAAGTGGTTGACTGTCTATTTTATACATGGTCATGTTAACCAAGAGTTCATCTGAACACAACTCTATGGGTTTCAAACATCTTAGATACACCAGTAGTAAACTAATCCATCTGTCTAACAATATAGCCACGTCTGATAATATCCGAATATATAAAGAAATTAAATCTGTTTCAAAGTGCATTTTAAAGCATAAACCAACAAGAAGAAAGAAATCTTCAAAGAGAAATCTAGTCGATAGTCTACCCCATTTAGACCAGTCTAACTCATGTAATGAGAACTTGATACAAATTCTCACATCTAACAACATCAGCCCTATTAATGAAAAGACCCGTGTATGTCTACTAAATTGTAGATCTGTGAACAATAAGACTACAGTCTTAAATGATTTCATTTGCGATGAAAACCTTGATATCTGCGCTTTGACTGAAACATGGCTTAACAGTAAATCCTCGGGTGTAACATTATCTGCATTAATTCCGAATGGTTATTCAATTAAACATAAAAACAGATCTATCGGAACCGGTGGCGGAGTAGCTTTAAGCGCTCAATCGAAGTCTTACTGAATAGTCAATTGACTTTTGAATCATTTGAGTACCTTGACTGTACGCTACCCCTTCCCGGTAAACCGATACGTATCATAATCATATATCGACCACCAAAACAAAAACTCTTCGCCAAATTTTTAGAAGAGTTTTCGTCCCTTCTCGGTCACCTATCTTCCTGCAAAAAAGAGCTCTTAATACTAGGAGATTTTAACTGCCACGTTGAAAACAGGAAAGATCCATCTACTATAAAACTTATTGATACTTTGTATGGGCATTCGCTCCAACAGCATGTCTCCACCCCAACACATATTCGTGGTCATACACTAGATTTAGTTTTGACGAGAAGTGATCAACTATCTGTTACTGAAGTGACAACAGATGATCAACTCATTTCCGACCACTTCCCTGTGTGCTTTAATTTAAATATCATAAAACCCAAAGTACATTCGAAAGATATCAAATATCGAAAATATAAATCTTTGTGTATTGATCAGTTTAAAGACATCATACTTAATTCAAACCTATGTCATATCTATGCTTTGGAATCAGTCGATGAAAAAGCGGGACATTATAATGATTGTCTTGAATCGTTACTAAACTCTAACCTACCATTGCAGTCAAAATCCATTCGAATTAGGCCAGGCACCCGGTGGTTTAATGATGAAATTAGAGTAGCGAAACAGGAACGTAAGAGCGCGGAGAACTTGTGGAGGAAAACCAAGCTTCATGTTCACAGAGACATTTACAGTTCGGCCAGAAACAAAGTAACTCACCTTATTGAAAAATCTAAAAAGGAATACTATACAGAAAAGATTGAAGGCAGTGATAACAGTCAAAAAGAACTATTTAATATTGCAAATTCTCTACTTGACAATAATCACGGCATATCTATTCTCCCAACACATAGTGAAAGTCTTGAACTAGCCGAGCGTTTCTCGAAATTCTTCAACAATAAAATCTCAGTCATACGAAACAGCTTGCACCGTGCCGATGTAAATAATAGCATTTGTCTGGAAAACCAAGTCACACCACCTACTTTTAGTAGTTTTGAACCTGTAAGTGAAGAACATGTCTCTGAGATAGTTAAATCGTCCGCCACAAAATCCTGTTCGCTTGACCCGCTGCCTACTTGGCTACTTAAAGAATGCCAGACTGAACTTAACCCTATTATTCACCACCTCGTAAACTCAGCTATAACTGAATCAACATTCCCGTTAATTTTTAAGGCTGCTAACGTTACTCCAATTATAAAAAAGCCTAACTTAAACCCTAACGAGCTAAAATCATTCAGACCTGTCTCTAATCTAAGTTTTGTTTCGAAAATAATAGAAAAGTGTATAGCTAAGCAAATAACTGCACATGTTGGCGATAATAATCTGTTAGAGCCATTTCAGAGCGCTTACAGGAGGTACCATAGCACAGAAACTGCTTTACTTCGGGTAAATAATGACATCGTGCTATCCATCGACTCTCAGAAATGCGTCATCCTTATACTATTGGACTTGTCGGCAGCGTTTGACACTGTCGATCACACCATTCTCTTGAAACGCCTGTCTTCACGTTTTGGTATTGTAGATAGTGCTCTTAAACTGCTTAGGTCTTATTTAACAGGGCGTCAGCAGTGTGTCTCGGTCAATGGTCGTTCGTCCAATGTAACTACTCTTGAGTATGGGGTTCCGCAAGGGTCAGTTTTAGGACCCATACTGTTTAGTTTGTACACTTCCCCCTTGGGAGATCTAGTAAGGAAACATGGTGTTGAATTCCATCTCTACGCTGATGACACACAGTTGTACTTATCATTTAAACCGTCAACTGGTGCAGCTCTTACCAAGGCCCAGGTCGAATTATGTGTAGGAGAAATTCATACATGGATGTCCAGTAACTTCCTAAAACTGAACGCTGATAAAACCGAGTATTTGCTTCTGGGATCCGATAATTTATTATCAAAACTTAATGATTCGTTTAACAAGGAAATCAGAATAGCTGAATACAATGTGTCCCCTTCTCTTTCTGCTCGCAACATAGGTGTGGTATTTGATGTTAAGATGTCCATGGAACAACAAGTTAATAATATTTGTAAATCATGCTATTTCCACATCAGGAACATTAGTCGTATTCGTAAAAATATTTCCGAGGAAGCTACAAAGATTTTAATTCATTCTATGGTCACTTCTAGACTTGATAACTGTAATTCTCTTCTAATTGGCCTTCCCAGCAGACTGATAGATAAACTTCAAAAGGTGCAGAATAGTGCTGCCAGGCTTATAAGTAGAACCAGTTTTATTGACCACATTACTCCAGTTTTATACCATTTACACTGGCTCCCTGTTCGTTTTAGAATCCGTTTTAAAATACTTTTATTAACTTATAAATGTCTTAATCACATGGCACCTTCTTATTTGAGCAACTTATTAGAATTATATATTCCTAGTCGTACTTTGCGGTCATCCACTGGTAATCTCTACATTAAAAGACCTGTCCGACTTGTGAACTATGGTGAACGATCGTTTGCCTTCCGGGGTCCTTACTTGTGGAACAGCTTACCCCTGAGTGTACGCAATTCACCGTCATTGTCTACATTTAAAACACGTCTCAAAACACATCTTTTTAATGAAGCATTTCAATAATTTTATTGTATTTACACCAAAGATGTTCATTATATACTATAACTGTGATAGTTATCTCTTATTTTGTCTTTCTTGTGGTTTACTAATTATTGTACTTTTATTTTATTAATTTTATTATTCTATACACTTCTCTATACAGTGATGTTTTAAGAATTTTAAATGTACGTGTCTTTCCTATTGTATGTCGTACCTTACCTGCTGTATATCCTTTTTTGTATTTATGTTTTTGTATTTATTTTATTTATACTTGCTTTTATATCTATATTGTAAAGCGCACTGGAGCACAGTACTGTGGAAGTGGCGCTATATAAATCCTTAATAATAAATAAAAAAAAAATAGATCCTATTTCGTTTCGTTTTTATAGTTCAAAATTTGGTTTGACTTGTCTTTACTACACTAGAATTGTTGTTATCATTGACGTTTTCTGGATGGTGTGAGAGATAAGCCAATAAAACGGTCTGTAACGGGGAGTTCCTGGCCTTTTGATGCTCGGAACTGTGGGTAAGCCACTAGAAACGTCGCCGCTAATTGATTAATCAATGTCTGACGTCATAAGGTCAAAAGACCGCTCGTGTAGGTCATCGATTGAGTAGGGGTGTCTGCTATAAGATATGATCCAGGGCAATCACTCTGTGAAGTTTCTACCATTTACATTTTAAAGCACATTTACACCTCCGTCGTTAAAAATGATTTATTAAACTGAACATTGAATTTGATATCATGGTAATTTACAAGTCAGACACTGTACTGACACAGCTGTACTTTTTAATTATATATCTTGATGGTTTATAAAGTCATAAATTATAGCCATAAAAAGTTATTTCCGCAATTCAAATTTTACTCCAGTATAATTAGTTTCCGTCGGATGTAGCTGACGCTTAGAATATTTTGTAATTTAAAGACGCAACGACCGAGAGACAAACTACTCTCTAAGGGAAATGACGCTATAGGGATTTTGGCACCCCTTCAAATTGACAACTTGACAAATTCTGAGGTAACCGTGCGAGAAAAATGGAGTAAACCCCCTTACGAGTAACGTTCATACGACACAAACCAGGTCACACGGGGAAATTTTATTTCAATGATTCCCTTGTGCGTTTGTGTTCATAGCAGCGAATGGAAACTGCAGGACCAAGAGAGAAACCCCACGACACGAGTTCGAGCAGGCAATCGACCCCTAGTGACCCACACGTTTGGAATGGAAACCACATCACTTGATTCAATGACAGCCGTTCGACCACTTGCTACCGAATATGGAATTGAACACTCACACCGGTCTCGTGCTTTAAAGTTATGAAATGAAATGGGGTTTAACGTCCTGCCCCAACTCTAAGGAAGACGGACATACGTTATACAGCGTGCTGCGAGGGACATTTTGCCAGAATAGCGGTGCTTCGCCCTAGTCTTTTACGTGTACGCCAATATGTACACGGGGCCTTGGTTTTAGTCCCATCCGAACGACTAGACAGCTAACCTGGTGAGTCTCTCCATCCTGCACCACGCCGGAAAACTCGATGAACATTCAGGGCCAACAACGGGATCGAACTCGCGACCTCCAGACTAGCGAGCCAGCCTAATACCCGCTTTGCCTTGACCGTGGCTCCGTATGTGCTTTAAAGTGTTTTTTATATTTGATAACCCGGTCTCATGCAGAAGTTGTTTTTATTTTGCATGATTTATCGACAATTTGATGAGTTATCAATGTTATCAATCAAGATATCTTTTATAGCAGGAATATATTGATTAATGGTAATATCGCTAACCCGATGATTGACTATAAAAGTAATATTGACATTATTCGGTCGATATCGAGTTATTTTTATTGACATGCAATAAACGACGGTGATATTATTTTGCTGTAAACAACCAACGTACCGGTAGCTCATTTCTTGCCTCCGGGAGACAGTTAAAGTTCCAATAGCATTTTTTTAAGTTATATTATTAAAATTTATTAAAATAAAGCCCCAAAATAGATTGAACCTATAAACAGTCCTACCTTGTTAAAGAATAATCCTATTAATCCTATAATTCACTATTGCCAGTTGAGAAATTGGCAAAAATATCATTTTCAACTTCAAATTCAAACGTTTGAAGATGGCCGTCCATGGAGAAGAATGGGAAAACAAGGGAGGTAATTGAGTAACTATTTCCTCAATCAACCAGTGTCACCCTTTCTACCCCCCCCCCCCCCAAAAAAAAAAATATTGTCCATGATCTTATAATAGTGAGTTGACAACCTTTTGAGCAAAAAACATAATAATTATATTTTGACTTTCTTAGAAAAAGTGAAATTGGAACTTAAAAGTAACGATACGTCATTTTCACTTTTCGATAAAGTGTCAAATTTGTCGCATGTACAAAGACTGATTATTAAAATTTAACGTTCCATTAATGTGCAGGGGGACTAAAATATCAACGGTATACAACCCCAACCCCCGTTTGCTTGCTCCCGAAACAGTATGGGTGATTTTAGTTGGTTACTTTCGAAATGAGGTAATAGGGACTATTGCTTAAAAGAAGATATTTTTGAACAGTGGATAGCCAGGAAATTGTTAATGGATGGGGCCGTATACATGTCCCAATATAATAACGATTGGGTGATCAGCATTTTATAGTGTCCCCTATCCATTTATTAGTGTTTAACGTCCGCTTCCACTAGAGGTGATATCACAGATATTTTAATTAATTTATTTGAATATGCTTAGCGCACGCCCGCGATCTTTCCTATTGATGGGAGCGGGGTAGGCCTACCTACGGGCTTGAGGAGCCGGGCACGACCGCAAGCCATAGGTGACCGGTCAGCTGAGCTCGAAGCGCGATCTTCTAGACCAGTAGATAGGCCACTTCCCCATTTCGTTGGTGCGTTGAGATCACTTTCATTCTCAGGAATGTTTTCAGTACGCACGCTCGAAGGACACGACCATTTCAAATTGGTTAGCCCGATTGAGAAAATTAGGTCTAGAAGATAAAGTCTACGTAAAAATCACATGACTTGCATCATTGTCACATGACTACACCATAACAATTAAACTGTACCAGGACAAACATATTACCATAAACCAAACCAGTTTTCGCACAGTTGAACTTATTTATATCAGTGTAAACACCTACCGATCAGAATGTCGATGCCCGGGGGAGCTTCTGGAACTAAAGCGGCAAACGAGGAAATTCAGAAACTGTGTGACACGGTAAGGTTCGAATATTATTTAGTATTATTTTTTTGGATACGGCTTTATGACTGCAGGAACGCCCCACTCTATTCCAACAGGGATTATAACGATGTCATGCAGGGTGCTGACACTGAGGGAAATTTTGAATTCAATCTGTCAGCGTTCTTTAAAGTGTTATGTGCCCGTCAATGTGTACACAGGACCTCTATTTCTCGTCCTATCCTGTGGTTTCGAGCCCTGGATGTGACACGTGAGCGTATGTCATGGGTTTCCTCCGGGCACTCCGGTTTCCTCCCACTGCTAAAGACCGCTACGCGCAAGCGAATTATTGAAATAAAATGAAGTCCCAGAAAGACCTGGTTTGTGTCGAGTGGACGTTAAACCCCATTTCTCTCTCTTTCTCGTCCTATCCTAACGACTATATATATATATGTTGGCCCTTGCCAGGCCCTTCATCCTCTATACAATTAACTGACAGGGAGTAAGCTATTAAGCCGGAAAAAAACTGATGAACGCAGTTGATTGAACCATGGACCTTATAACACAAGGTCCATGATTGAAGACACAAAATCTCCAGGTTAGTGAGCCATCATCATATGCCTACTCAGCCATTGTAAATTATTGGTGAACCAATATGGGAATTCATTCCACGTCACAGGCTGATTTTATAGCTTTTTCTAACTTGAGTAGCCTACATGCAAATAAATATGAAAACTATTTTTTTTTTCAAGATTCGAGATGACTTAGAGAAGAAAGCAGGCCGTAAATTTACAGAATATACTGCCAAAGAATATAAATCTCAAGTCGTTGCTGGTACAAATTATTTTGTAAAGGTTTGTAACACTTTACTTGGTATTGCATTTTTCTTTTAGCATACAGTTATAGCCCTATAGGGATCGAATTCCAGGCATAGGGCACTGCATGACATATGTCGGTCTTCAGTAGCCTAAATAGTACAGAAAAAAAACTCCAATTCAGTTCATGTCTGATCTGACTAATCAAATCTGATACATACTTTTGGTCTTAATTATACATAAAATAAAGCTGTCCTTGTTATTTAGGCCTAGGATGCAGGGGCGGATCCAGGAATTTTTGCAGGAGGGGGTTTGCTAGGTTTCTGTCGTGGAAATCTGCTGTCATTGTCTTTAAAATACAAAGGCATACATACAAATTGAGCTTTTTAAACAAAGAAATCATTTTTATACTGATGTAGGATCACTTTGTGATGTAATTTTATTGATGCAAGGCATTATTTTTTTTTTATGTAGCTGGACCCCACAAATCCCCCCCTCTGGATCCGCCCCTCTAGATCCGCCCCTGGGATATCTGAAGGAGGTCTGGATAGCATTTCGACAGTCCTCTCTTATTTTATATTCCAACTGTCGGGTTACTTTTACCTTGTTTTTTTCTTTCTCCCATCATATTCATGATTAGATGCTGGTCCTTGCTAGTACCTACATCCTGCACAGTACTAACTTGGTGAAGCTATGCATTCAAATCACGATCAAGTCAGGAATTGCACCGTGCAAGTTAACTCAATGACAGGCACTATCATCAAACGCACAAGCTTTAACCATTCAAATGGTAGCTTGGCATTGTTATATTCCTGAAGCAATGGCCCGAGAAATCCCTCTCTGGCCATTGCTGGATTAGCTTCTGATTCTTGGACTTTTGCGGGAGTGTGTCTATTCATCCCGTTCAATCAAAGCTATCACTTAAGTACAGCAACAAGACAGTCCTTCGTTTAATCTTGGTCTTCCCTAAAACTTTGGACAGTGATTTAAGGTATTAAAAACGGTGAAAGTATGTTCGTTTCCAAACAGTGTTTACATTTCATTCAACTTGATAGCCTCGTTTGTCACGCAATTAGTTTGACTGCAGTATTCTGCTATGCACAGGTTAATTGGGCATAATAAAATCGTGAGACATGACGTAACGTTATGTAAACATATTTGGTCCAATATTGGCACTCGTTTTAAATGTAAAGCTTTTGTAAAGCAGCTAGTCATTGGTTGGTAGTCAGACTACTGAGTCAGTAGTACTGACCAACCAAAACTTAAAACAACAATATCCACCCATTATAGCAGTGAGTAGTGGGATTACCTCTAATCAAACGAAACACTGCGAGGAGTATGGGCATTGGTAGCATGTACATTGTATCATTAGTTCCGTCATTGAGTCAACTGACATGGTTTTGATTCTCCAGTTGTATGTGACAGGGATTTGGATCGCCTGTCCAACCTCTGGGTTTTTTTTTGCGGATCCCCCGGTTTCCTCCCACGGCCACTGCTAAAGACCCCTACGGGTAAACAAATTATTGAAATAAAATTGAACCATATGTTAGTCTCGAAATGTTCTTGTTTGTGGGCGTTAAACACCATTTCTCTCTTGCTCTCTAAAAAACCATTTGGCCACCTAACCCCCCTTATAGATTAAGAGACTTAATAACATTTATATTTTCAGATTGATGTTGGAAATGGACAATCGGTTCATGCACGAATTTATCAACCATTACCTGGTCAAGGGGAGTTAAGTCTGAGTAACTATAAAGCAGATTTAAAGCTGGAAGAAGAATTGGCCTATTTTTAACTCTCAAGTTTCTTATTATGTCCAATGTTTATATCATCTTTATATTTCTTTGCTTGTATATACCAATTTAATCTGACTGAATTTCCAATAAAGCAGATAAAAACTCTTACATGATAAATTAACTTTAAAATGAACCTTTAAAGTAGCTAAGTCTCTAAGGCTTACTGTTGAAAACACAAATTATTTGTCAATTTAAATCAACATTGATGTTGTTATTTTACCTTTAAAAGGTAGGCTTCTGATATCCAATATCTAAGACAAATCAACATTTTACCATTGGTACACGAATCGTGTATCATCGTGCGTTTCAGTGTCATTTGTAACAAGTGACCAGAAAGAATGAGACCAGACATATTGCACGACTCATGTTAAACAGCGACGCCATTACTTATCTGGAGAGCATGCGCATTAGTCTGGAATAAGCTGACGCTAGAAATTTCTATTCAGTTAAGACTCGTGCCGTATTTCGCTGGAAATAACTGATTTGAAATTAAAGTTAAAACGGAAACAATTGAATGCAAATCAGTTTATATACATTCATATTACAATATTATATGCGTTGTAACCAATTTGGGGTCAATTTCTAGGTCCCAAATATTAGCAATTTAGCTCCTTTAAATATTGATTTAATCTGGTTAAGATTTAATAATGATAATCTCTTTATATTGTGCAATATACATGCACAATTTTGAGTGAATAGCACAAATATAAAGCAAATTGTTAATTAAGTCTTTAAATTTCAATTTAATGTGAATATATACTTTGTTTTAAGTGAATTTCAAAATGAAATGAACTATTAAAAGAAACTGGACAACAGTTCTATCAAATTCTTACAGAATAAAGTAATATTCAAATTCTTACAAGATAAATTAACATTTAGGATGTTACACTAGGTGCTGCTTTCACAAGGGGCAAAATGTGACAAATATCCCTGACCCTACGCTTTTTCGTTGTAATTCAGACACCTCCACCCTTATTGAAATAAACTGACAGCACTGGTTATATTCAAATGTTAGTTATATCTAATAATATGGCCGCGAGTTCACACAACGTTCGCAGACATAAGTTAAGAATATACTCAACTTTCAATCATTCTTTATGAGAAATAATTTTAATTCAGAGCTACAAAACATAGTTTCTTATTAATATATTTGGTACATAAAAACAACAAAAGTTTTATAAAGTTTTTAAAGTTCTATATTTTCCTTAAAATAAGACAAACAATTCTGAGTAAATTCTGAACTTAAGTCTGAGAATGTTTTGTGAATTCAGGGCCTGTTGTTCAGAATGAGATTATAACACAAGGCATTATTTCTTTAAACATTTGTTAAATTGTTTTTATTTTATATAAATAATGTTTTTTAACTGTTGAGATTTTGTATTGTTATTGTAAAGTATAATAATTTCTTGTCTTGGTATACATCTATATATAAAACGGGTGTGGCACCAACCTACGGGCATGGGCATACAAATTCAAACTTTATTATATGTAGGTTTTTTCTTATTCATAACAAAACACAACACAAGGTATATATGGATATAACTACTTATGTATAATTTAATAACGATGTTTTGTAACACATACAGGTTACGTATGTGTTACGAAACGTCGTTATTAAATTAGAGAGAAGTAGTTATATCCATATATACCTTGTGTTGTATTTTGTTATGAATAGTAATCCCTGCTTCTAGATGTCATTTAAAGATTTGGTTTTTTCTTAGTCTAGCCAAATCCCTATTCTTATCCATTATTCCTATCCATACCATACATCAAATCACGTTCACAAAAAATGTTTCAAAATCTTAGGGTCGCCATTGAATAGAATCTACTGAATGTCAAATCAAAAGATCTAATTAAAAGATTCTCAGATTAATGACATAACCAATAAATTAATCCAGTTTATAAATTTGATTATAATATTAAAAAAATACATGTAGTTGGAGATTATCATTAGACCATTAGACCTAGCTTATAACTTTAATCATGTTTAAAATAATTGATATAGTTGACGATTACCTTTAGCGCTTGCTTATAAATTTTCATGATCAAGAATCTAATATTTTTATACTTATATCATTTATTATTTGTTGTATATTGAATATTTTATATTAACTACATGGTTATAAATAAAGTTATTACCAATATTCATTATATAACCCATTGTTTTCTTTCAGTATTTTTGAGTCCTCGCTTGTACCATTCTGAACATCTGAGACAAGTTGTCCTGCGAAGAAATATCTCAGACACAGTCAATAGCCATATTATGATGATATCCATATCACGTGATCTACTCATCACAGGTCATAACATTGACGTCATGAGGTCACAAAAGGTCTATCTTCACCATTGCTTCCTTTGCACACATTAGAACTTTACAATCCTTACAGTCCCAACACTTCTTCCAATGGTTTTTTTTTTTCAAAAAATAACATCTACAACTCATAGAATGGACGTTTTCTGCAATGACAGCGTGTGCGAATGGTTGTTCATGGATGCTGCCATCTTGGCACTATTTTGTCTTTCGGTCGTGTCTCTTTCAGATAAACACAATCAATTCTGTTAATGCTTTTAGCATGGGGATTGACTAATAGTTAATTTATTTCAGTTCTAAACAAATATTTTAAACTTTAAGGCAAATTTTAAAAAAAAAAACAGCCAAATTCTGTCTGGGATTACTGAGCAAAATGGCCATTCACTGAATACGTGCGAAAAAAAAAAGCTAGCCACCAATTAATTTTCGTACGTTAGTTACAACATACACAACGTACACGCTTGTACGTGAAAAGAACTATGATTGCCTGTCTTACCTTGTGGGTTTTCCCTGGATCTTCCCACTGCTAATAACTCCTACGTGCAAGCAAATTATTGAAATAGAATAGAAGCACATATTAGTCCCGAAATGACATTGAGTCCAGAAGGCACAGTTTTAATCATAAGCTTGTGTGAGTTTTGTCCATTTTTCTATCTTTACTTGGGGTCTAATGGTTAGTAGGTGCTAGGGTTAGGGTTGTACTGCAGACTGCATCGTAAGGTCTGTCATTGAGTAAACTGGCAGGACAAGTAGGGTCACCAGGGGATCTTTTACATGCATGCCAATGTGTACACGGGACCTTGTTTTTTTGTCCCATCAAAATGACTAGACAGCTCTCCTCTGTTCTGCACGACTGACAAACGGAAACCACGCCAGAAAATCTTGATGAACTTTCTCCAGGCTAGCGAGTCGACATCTCACATAGCCGACATGGCTCCACGTTGTCCTGGACTTAACCAGTGAAAGTAAAATGAAATGAAATGATGGGGTTTATCATCCCAAATTGTTCTGCTCCAGCAGGGCTAATGAAAATGGGCATACCCCATACAGTGTGCTATGACTGAAATTTTGCCCCTGCAGCAGCACTATGGCCTACTCTTATATTGAATTCCAACTGCCAAAGGATCTTTTACGTGCACGGGCCTCAGTTTTCCTTTCGTCAAATCCTTGCCAGACCCTCTGTCCTGCACCACTGACAAGGCAAAGTCATGTCATCAGAAAATTGTGATGAGGTTTCTCTGTCAATGCAGGCCACGGACATGCGATGTCCATGATAGCAAGCAAGCCTCTTACCTACTTAGCCAACTTGGCTTGCCCCGTGTGAAATAAATAGACATTAATAAATAAAGTATATATGTATGTGTTTATTTCTACTAAAATAACAATTAAAATATGTACAATAGCTGTATATATATACTGAGTATTATACAACAAAATATCTAACAGTTTAAAGGAGATCAAACTCTTTGACTTAGGTCACAAATGATGAAATCAGGTTGATATCAGGGCTCTTTATTAAGTCATATTTGCCAGACTTGACTGACAGTCAAATTTACTGTATTATGAATTTACCCCTTGGTCAATTTACATGCCGTCAAATTAAAATTTACTTTTGAAAGACAATATCCCATCCCTCCCCCCACATAAAACTAAAGTTTACCTTTAAAAATAATAATAAATAAATCAGTTTATATACATTCATATTATATTATTATATGCGTGGCAACCCAGGTTCCAAACATAAACGATTTAGCTCCTTTAACGCAACGTTTCGAAGAGTATGCTCTCATGTTGTCCAGCTAATACAGCAGGCACGGATCCAGAGGGGGGGTCCAGGGGGTCCGGACCCCCCCTGCTCAGACTTGAAATTTTTTTTATGTGATTTTATTGGCGATTTAGACCTGTTATTTTGGAATTTACCTTCCGGAAATACGTCAGAATGAACCAAATTGAATCTAATTTACCAAATTATCGGTTGAGCGCAATTAGTCAAGCAATTATCAAACCTAGACCCCCCCCCCTGCAAAAAATCCTGGATCCGCACCTGTACAGCTATACTGGTTAGCTGATAACGTTGAGAGAATAGCTTCCAAAATGAAGTGTTATCTTAAAATACACTAGTAGCTGTTTTCCATTAGCATGTGCTTTTTGTTAACTCTATCCAATTACTTAATTTTAATGCCATTTAATGATTCAAATAAATACAGTTAAGTGTATATACAGCAATTGGAATAATACTAAAAATGATTATATATATTGGAAGACATTTCTAATGCGATGTAAACGAAGTATGTCCTGGTTGATCTGCATGAATTCAGTACATTATTAATTTGACATCACAGGCTAGGTTGATCATAGAGATGACAAACGGCTGTTAATTAAACTGAAGGGCAGGGCTGATATAGTAGTGACAGGACAAACATGACTACATTATCCCACTTATCAAGTCTCTTATCGATCAGCCCTTATAGACTTATAGGATAGGACACTTTGTTAAAATTTGAATTTATTTGAAATATTGCAGTCAATCTGATCGAATCAACAAGAGTGAGCGAGAGATATGGGGTTTAATGTCCACTCAACACAAACTAGGTCATTTCGGGACTAACATATGGTTTAATTTTATTTCAATAATTTGCTAGCGCGTAGGGGTCTTTAGCAGTGGGAGGAAACCGGAGTGCCCGGAGGAAACCCACGAGGTTGAGAAGGTGCCCCTATCACCATGCCACATACGCTCACACCAGAGCTCGAAACCACAGCCACAAGCCAGAGGTGACCAGCTAGCTAGAGCGCGGCACTGTATACCACTATGCCATCCCACCCGCCCTCGAATCAACAAATACAATCTATGGATCATAGGGAACATATATAACAACTTGATAAAAACTTACAGAAAATGAATGAAGAGTGTATCAAATGAAAACATAAACCAATAATGACTTACCCCGTTTTCACCCAAATCAAAGAGTTCATGACCTTTACAATTTTTGTTCTAATTACATATTGCACAATTCATATCTGTTTAAAACATATATTACTATCACTGTAGGAAAATAACATATAAATATTTCACATGATATATTAAAGTTAACATAAATCCCTTTATTCCTCTAACCCAACCTACAAACAACCACATCTTACAGACCAACTATTTTGGCAAGTTCTTGAAATCAAGCAGATGTTCATCAAAATGGAAGACAAAATAAAAATATAGTTATTTTAAAAACAAAAATATAGTTATATTAAAAATATATTCATTTTAAAAATAAAAATATAGTTATTTAAAAGATATATTAAAAATGTGTTAATGATCAATAGACAGAGTTTGAATCAGGGATGGTCAAACAATTGAACACTGGATCATTTCAAGTGGTGTCACATCACACCGATCTGGTTAAAACACAGATTCTTTGTTCTCGTTTCTGGAGTTTAACGTCCACTTCAACCTGTGGTGAAATCGTAGACAAGCACACAGGTTCTATTTCGTTTCTTATAGTTCAAAATTGCATTTAACTTGTCTTTACTATACACTAGGATCTGGAAGAATTGCTATATACAACCTGCGTTCTGGTTGATGTGAGGGATTAGCCAATGAAAAGTGTGTCTCAGAGAACTCTTCGCATGCAGTGCACTAGAAACATCAACACTGATTGGTTAATCAAATGTCTAACGTCACAGGGTCAAAAGTCGCTTGTTTGACCCCTGGAATGACCTTCAACTACAATTGGTCAGATCGTCATGTAGTGGAGGCAATCAAATGTGTAAAGAACGAAACGAAATATAGATGTCAATTTCATTCATATTGAGATCACACCTCATTGCAATAATGTTCTAACATATATGTATAATAACTAATTTAAACATACATTATGCAAGAGCTTAATCTACATATTGCAGGTCTTTCTTTAGGCCGGAAAGGTTATCTAAATTATTAATATTAGACATTAAATAATCCAAACAATAATCAACTCTTGATGGCATCGCTAGCCTGCCATATTTACTGGATTAGGATTCAATCTGTTGTTCAATGCTTGTTCAAAATTAAACCAAGTAATGAGGATTGAGCCTAAGCCCAAATTTCAATCGCTAATTTCCTCGGTTTAGAGTCAAAGAATTTGACTGAAATTTTCATCCAATTCCCTTTACAATATAGTGAGAACTGCCAGCTCCCATAATGTATCTTTAATTCAATCAAGTTATATGAGACATCTGAAATCCTACATATAGTTTTTAGCACATGGAATGTAAAAGGTTAGGGGGGGAGAAAATAAATACCATTAGTTTTATGGAGAGGGAGAGAAATTAATGGGATTTAACGTCTGGGGAATCGAAACCACGTCAGTTGACCCAATGACAGACCTACAGATACCACTCACTAAGCATTCGATCCCCATTTGTGCCTATCTATTTTAAGGTTTGTGTTGAGTGGACGTTAAACCCCATTTCTCCATCTCGCTCTCTCTTCTTTTTCTCCAGGATAATCATCTGTGTAAATAGAAGACTATCTCTAACCTCGTTCCCCCTGGTATACATGATTAATTATCTTCTTTAAATATATTTGAAATAATGGACATTGATCTGTTTCATTTGAAAACAAGAACGAAATCAATCATAATATAACATGAAATCATAATATAACATGAAATCATAATATAACATGAAATCATAATATAACATGAAATCATAATATAACATGAAATCATAATATAACATGCCAGGCGCGGATCCAGAGGGGGGTCCAGGAGGTCTGGACCCCCCCCTGCTCAGACTTGAAAATTTCTTATGCGATTTTATTGGTGACTTTTATACCTGTAATTTTGGAATTTACCTTCCAGAAATATGTCAGAATGCACCAAATTGAATCTAATTTACCAAATTTTCCTGGGGGAGCGCCCCCAAACCCCCCGTTAATTGGCTGAGTGCCTTTTATCAAACCTAGACCCCCCCCCCCTGCAAAAAATCCTGGATCCGCGCCTGCATGCATGTTGTGAAAGTCAATCACTAGACATATATATATACAAGAAGAATGTATAACATAAATTATCATTCAGATATTCTACTAATATTAACTGGCCATGTAGCGGTTATTCTGTAATTCTAATAATATTAACTAGTAATTCTCCTCATATTAACTTGTTATTCCATAATTCTCCTAATATTAACTTGTTATTCAGTAATTCTACTAATATTAACCAAGTTATTCAGTAATTCTAATACTATTAACTTGTTATTCAGTAATTCTCCTCATATTATTTGGCTACGTTAAGTAATTCTACTAATATTAACCATGTTATTCAGTAATTCTATTAATATTAATTGGTTACGAACAATAATTCTACTAATATTAACTAGTTATTCAATAATTCTTCTAAAATTAACCGGGTTATTCATTAATTTTACTAGTTATTCAGCAATTCCACTCATACATACCAATTATTCAGCAATTCTACTATCATGTACCAGCCCTGAGTTCACACAGCATTCTCAGACATAAGTTAAGAATTTACTCCAGATTGTTCGCCTTTTTAACTAAGATATAGCCGTTTATAAAACTTGTGTTGTTTTAATCTATCAAATACATCTGTACAAAACTATAGTTTTGGGTTTCTGGAACAAAGCTGTTTCTACAGTAATTGAAAGTTAAGTATATTCTTAACTTTCTGACTTCGGGGTCCAGGTGTTCACTGGTTATTTATAGTAATCCTATCAATATTTAACCGGTTATTTAGTAATTCTATTATTATTTAACCGTTATTTAGTAATTCTATTATTATTTAATTCTATTATTATTTAACCGTTATTTAGTAATTCTATTATTATTTAACCGTTATTTAGTAACTCTATTATTATTTAATTCTATTATTATTTAACCGTTATTTAGTAATTCTATTATTATTTAACCGTTATTTAGTAACTCTATTATTATTTAATTCTATTATTATTTAACCGTTATTTAGTAATTCTATTATTATTTAACCGTTATTTAGTAACTCTATTATTATTTAACCGTTATTTAGTAATTCTATTATTATTTAACCAGTTATTTAGTAATTCTACTAATATTTAACCGGTTATTTAGTAATTTTATTTAAACATACCAGTTATTCACCAGTTCAACTAATATTAACCAGTTATTAAGTAATTCTACTAATATTAACCAGGTTATTCAGTAACTCTACTAATATAAACAGGTTATCAACAAAATAAAGGCACTAGTTGCTATCTATCGTAAAGCATTTTTCATTCAAAATATATAATAAACACTTGAAATATTCGGAAATGTATAGTTACACATTTGTAACATTTGACAATCCATAGATAGGCATATAAAATATTTGGAAATGTATGATAAAGCCCTTGAAATATTTGGAAATGTATAGTTCTGCATTTTAAATGTCTGTCAATGAATGAATAAGCATCTAAAATAATTCGGAAATGTATGATTAAGCCCTTCACAGAATCTGAAATGTATGGTTAAGCATTTCAAAAATCCTAGAATATAGGAGTAAGCATTTCAAAATATCTGGCAATGCTTAAGCATTTAAACAACTGGCGAACTGGGCATATATAGATAAGCATTTCAAATATAATTTGGCAATGTATTATTAAGCTTTTCAAAGAATCTCACAAAGAAAGGGCAAGCATTTCAAATATTTGGCATTATATGAATAAGAATTTTAATCTATTTATGTATAATTAAGCATTTCAAAGAAGGTATAAGGTATATGGTTATGCAACTTAAATATCTGAAAATTCATTGTTAAGCATTCCAGATTAGCATTTGAAACAGTATGGTTACGCATTTCAAATAATCTGACAATGCATTTGGCACCATAGGGAAATGTGAGGTTATGCATTAATTAATATTATGTATAGTTTTATACAGTTCCACATGATTTGTCAGTCTGGTTCTTCTTGTCAGTGGTGCTGGATGTTTAGATATAACTATTTCTTAAGGCTAACTCCATATTTCATCAAGGTCACTGAGATGAAAATGAATTTGGGTCAGGTAATTGTTGGTGAGGTTGTAGGTTACGGTAAAGGCTTGATCTAGGGTTAGGATTAGTGTTGGGGCTAACGCTAGCCTTGTTGACATCTTGTGACCTTTGACCAAATCTGGAGAATGGCACTTCCACTAAACACAGAAAAAAGGAAATTGGTGTCCGAGACACTTTGTGAGCGATATTGTCAGCAGATTATATTCCTCGTCAATCACAAATCAACCAAGAGCAGAGTCTGGTCATAGTCACAATAATTACTTCTGATGGAAAGCCCCCCCACTCCCCCATGAGAAATTCTGCTTGGGAAAGTTTTAATTTCTTTCTGTTCTTATGAGGCCTGTGGATTACTCGCTGTGACAGATTTGTTATTATGATGAGGCCTGTGGATGAATTACATCTTTTGACAGGTTTGTTATTATAAAGCCTGCGGTTGAATGAATTCCAGTGACAGGTTTGTTATTATGGTGTCCTTGGTTGAATTATTTCCTGTGACAGGTTTGTTATTATAGAGTCTTTGGATGAATTATTTCCTGTGACAGGTTTGTTATTATGAGGCCTGTTATTGATTTACTTGCTGTGACAGGTTTGTTATAATAAGGCCTGCCCTTGATTTACTTCCAGTGACAGGTTTGTTATTATAAGGCCTGTGGTTGAATTAATTCCAGGTTTGTTATGATGAAGCCTGTGGTTATTCATCTGTCTAACATCAAATAATTATGATTGGTTAACTCCACCAATAATTCATTCTCTGCTGGTTCCTTTAAACTATCCCTGAAATATATACAACAATATATAATACTTCAGATGCATCAAAGATACCATAAGTTCTTCATGCCTATTTATGTTTATTCTCGATGTGATCATGTTAGATTTATCTACAGATTCAATAGCCTAAGGTGCATAATATTTTTACATTAGACATCACCCTCAGTTTTCTTCAATCGGGTTCAAAACACACTTTCATGTTCCTCCAGTCGGTGAGGGTGGGGTGATTGGTGTGTGTAGGGGGGGTGGGGTGAATCATAAGTGAAATAGGCTAGGGTCTCTTTTTATCTAAATCCTGCATCTTATGGTGAATTGGACACTGAAACACTGTTTACTCCACTGTCCAATTAACCATTCATTTATTACCAAAGCTTATTAGAAATATATCAGATTTGTCTGCTCTATCTGGTTAAAACTGAATTATCTTAAGACATCAACACATAGTCAACCCTCTTTTGACTTGTTTATGTATTTTACTATTAAAGTCTATGGACATCACATGAGGGATCGTTTATCCTCAGTTTTTTGTCAGGTCCTCTGTCCTGCACCACGTATGTCGGAAAATAGTGAAGAATTTTCTCGGCAAATGCAGGGATCAAAAACACAAATTCCTGACTAGCAAGCCAGATTCTTACCCACTTATAGCCACCATGGCTCCAATTTAGTAAATCTTTCAATTTTTTTCAGCCAAAAATGTATAAGTATGTGTTCTTCATCTATAGTTGAAGTGAGCTGTTTAATAGTCTTACCTGAACATTTGATGTAGTGAAATAAGGTTATTGGCTTCTTCTAGCTCAGCTGTTCCACTTCTTTCTCGAGATGCTAAAACATTCTTATCCCATTTAATTATAAAATTCTGAAATAAATTACAGAACAGATGATACATAGTTTATATTTCAATCTTATTCTTACCAAAATATAATAATTAGACTGACATTTTCAGCAAATTCCCTTTACATTATCTTTTTTTTAACTATGATAGTGAGAACTGCCAACTCGTTATCTAATCTCCCATAAAGTATCATTAACATTGATTTTAAACCAACTTGTTAAAGATTTTAATATCTCTATCATAACAAAACAATAAAAATGTTTTTAAAAATCCTGTTTTTATTATAAAGTTATTTACCTCTAAAATTAAGGCTGTAAAAAGATTCAAAACAATAACCACGGACAATAACCACCATATTATAAAATATATATATGACCAACTGAAAATATAACATATAATAACCATATTATAAAATATATATATATGATCAACTGAAATATAACATTTCATAGATGATAACAACCATATTATAAAATATATATTTATGACCAAATGAAATATAACATATAATAAATAATAACAACCATATTATAATATATACCCCAAACTGAAACCTAACATATCATAATGACAACCATATTATATATATACCCCCAACTGAAACATAACATATATATATCATACCAACCATATTAGTCTACACAGAATTGGTAGGTATAGGTGAAGTAGCTATAGATGTCGACGAAGTAAAAGAAATAAAATAATATATGGGAATGATTTATTGACTGCCTTCTCTCTACATAATATAGGTGTGTAGGACATAATTCAATTACCATTTATCACTTGAGCAATATATGTATATGATTATATAGATGAGAGATTTCAAATGAACTTACTAAGATGTAGCTTTCGCATAAGCAGCAAGAAAAACATGCCAATTATTGACAACCATTATATCCCATAATACTACCACAGATGCCTGAAATTACATTTACTTGGTTAAATAACCTCTAATTTCATATATAATTGCATTTACTCAAATTATACAAACTCAAATTGCATTTACTCAAAGAAAGAGAGACAATATGTGAGAGTTCTTTAACAGAGGGAGAAAACTCCATCGGTGGTTAATATCCATATTACAAAATACAATATGACCGAGGGCGATAGACAATATCTGAGGGTTCTTTAACAGTGGGAGAAAACTCCATCAGTGATTAATATCAATACAAAATACAACATGCCTATTAATACTATAGTACCAAGCAAGGGAGAGAGACAATGTCCGAGGGTTCTTTAACAGTGGGAGAAAACTGCATCGGTGGTTAATATCCATATTACAAAATACAATATGACCGAGGGAGAGACACAATATCTGAAGGTTCTTTAACAGTGGGAGAAAACACCATCGGTGGTTAATATCGATACAAAATACAACATGATCGAGGGAGATAATATCCAAGGGGTTTTAGCAGTGGGAGAAAATCCCATCAGCCCTTAATAACGATATAAACATTCAACATGCCTATTAATGATATGGTACCGAGTCTATACGGATAACAGGTCAAACATTGAGACTTTTAATCAATAGATATCTACTTACTGCAAAATCATCAAAATTATTGGCCCAGTAATCTAACTGTTGATACGATCCACATTCGTATGGAAGCACACTCCTGAAATAAATATATCATCATACACGAAACTTGATTCAAGATATTGACTCCCCTGATTCTCTTTTATAGTAGTTGGGGGAGAAATAGGGGAGAATTTAAGAGACTCATTATCTAGGAAAAGCACTTAAACACCTAATCATTAAATGGCCACCCCATTCTAATCTACTTAAAATAGGAGCCATGGTCTTGTTTTCTTTTTATCCTAACTGAAGGTCTACGGTTACTTTTCTTATCAGCCCCTCATGATCAGTCATCACCCCTTACAAACGAACTAGAAAAATCCTTAGTTACGCTTGGTCCACACTGATGGTGACTGACCCTACTCCCTCATCCCATCCAGAAATACGAACCGATAATATGAGCGAGAGGAAACTTGTATTCTTACCCATTTTGTGTTGAATTTCCATGATATTTGATGGCATCGTGAAACAATTCCATTCCCATAATAGCAAATGAATAATAAAAAACCTGGAAGGTAGATAAGTTTTATAAAATATAGAACTAAAATCCTGAAATATAAATTAACCATAAACTCTAGAGATACAATGATATTTTAACATCCTACTTTTCTTAAATAAAACATACCCTATACAACTTGTGTCTACTTAAATATAAGGTTTTAGACCACAATGATATACACAATATGACAGTACCATATAACCTGTTATGGTTATCTATCATATGCCAATATGCTTATCTTCGTCTGATTCCACGGACAAGTGGAAATGAAATGGAGTTTAACGTCCTACTGTTATGCTCCTAACTGGGCTAATGAAGGTGGCCATACGTCATACAGTGTGAACTTCGGCCTATTCGTTTATCGAATTCCAACTGCCAAGGGATCTTTTAAGTGCAACCCAATGTGTACACCCCTGACAAGGGCAAACAAGGTTTCGTCTATAAGCCAGGACATCCTGGACAATGAGCCACTCTACCACTCATGCAGATTTCGTCATAGCTCACCAGATGTAAACAGGTCTAGTGCTGACACTAACCAAAAACTTAGTCCTAACTCTCACCCTAATCCTAATCCTCGAAAACAAACATGTACCCTAACACTAGTTACTTAGATGCTTGGTAATCAAAATTAATGCAGAGATTTAAATTGGATGCAAGTACAAATTGAACAATATTAGCCGAAATTCAACGCATCAGAGTAAATGATACCCTGATTCCAGTGTGACCACCGCCATCCCCAACAAAAGTAAAATAATAAGAAAAAACTTACAATTAAAATACCAGCAAAGGCTTTCATATTTTTAACCAGATCAATGATTGTACTGGCTATAATAGACATAGCCTGAAAAAATACATGTTATACAATAAATAAAATGTGGTTTAACGTCCTTTATTTCTGACCTGACTGGGCTAATGAGAGAGGAGAGAAATTGGATTTCACATTCACTTGACACAAACTAGGTCATTTCGGGACTAACATTTGCTTTACTTTTATTTCAAGAATTCGCTTGCACGTAGGGGTCTTTAGCAGTGGGAGGAAACCGGAGTGCCCGGAGGAAACCCACGAGGTTGAGAAGGTGCCCCTATCTCCATGCCACATACGCTCATACAAGGGACCGAAACCACAGCCGCAAACCAGAGGTGACCGGCCAGCTAGAGGTCGAAGCACGGCACTCTAGACCACTAGGCCATCCCAACACCCCCAGCAATGGGAAGACACCAGAGGACACAGAGAAAACCCACGAGGTTGAACAGGCGACCCTACTCCTTGTCACATACAATCGTGGAATCGAAATCATGACAGTTGACTAAATTATAGACCTTATGATACAGCGCACACATGCCAACCATTCGGCGATCCAACCCCACTTTTTGGGAAGGACTGTCTAAATATTTTTGAGTGTAAGACTTTGTGAATAAGGTTTCAGAAAATAAAATGACTTTACCTGTATATGAGGTATAACCCGTAACAAACGAATCATTATCAATATATTTATAATTCGTATAATATTCCATAACATCAATTTACCATGAATATTATTTCTAGAGAAAAAATATATAAAAATTATTATTGATATCAATTTACAAAATAAAAGAAGTCTCAAAGGGATCACATCTTTTTAAAATTGGCCAATAAAATTATCTGTATTATTGAAGTGGGTTATGGCAAATGAAACCCAAATTAGGATAATATATTATTTTGTATACAGGTCACAATTCTATGGAATATATTTACTGTTTATTACTCCAGTTCAAATACTAAATGCCATGGAAACAATTTAATATATTTTGATCTTAAAAATTACACAACAACAAAACCTTAAACCTGTTTCTATGAACATGTATAAATTTATATCTTACCCATACACTGGAATTCCATATTCTATAGCATTAACAGTTTCTCCAATCTGATAAAATAACCAAACAAACAAAGTTCCGAATAAATGCACCGATTTCATGGAGTTTAATGTCCACTCGACACAAACTAGATCATTTTTGGAACTATCACAATTTGAATGCCTGTACAACACAAATTTTGTTTACGGTAAAAATTCCATCCTAAAATTTGAATATTGGCTGAGCGCAGCTATGAACCCGTCTGCGCAGGTGTGTGGTTAACAATGGCTGACTAAAGCAGATGAATCTTGTTTGTCTTTTTGTATCAAACAATTCTACATGAAAATAGTGTTAGTGTTGGATTCCTTTGAAGTCACATGAAGCTTGCACACATCATATCTAGTTTAGCTATGGTAGGAAACTATAGGATCCAGAGAAAACCCATGAGGTTGGACAGGCGACATATTCCTTGTCATGTACAACCAGGTAGTCAAAATCACGTCAATTGACTCTGGTCAAACCATTCGACCACCATTACAATTCAGATCAAGATTTCCTTTTTTAATGTCAATCTATATAAATAAAATGAAAGATGTCTGTGTGTATGTTCGCCCATACGTTTCGTCGCCATGATCCACCTCCACATAAGTGGCATCAAATTAACCAGCATGACCAAATGAATGTTTTAGGTCATGATTTATGAAGGTCAAGGACACTGCTAGGTCAAAATGGGCAATGCGTGAAGCTGGGTATACAGTTATTAAAAAAATGAAACTTACAGCTAGAGCTATCGTAATCACAGCTTCAAATATATGTTCTCGTTCCGACACATATCTCCTCCATCCCATCGCCCACAATTTT
The DNA here is from genome assembly GCA_036850965.1 of Patella caerulea. NCBI lineage: Eukaryota > Metazoa > Mollusca > Gastropoda > Patellidae > Patella > Patella caerulea. The sequence goes on along the minus strand of JAZGQO010000015.1, from coordinate 28,252,130 downwards.
AAACATTGCTCTATCACATAATATATTATAAAACAGAAGTTTATCACCTAGAAATAAAATATATTCTCTATGTATTAATTCACAATCAGGTCTAGAAATAAAATATATCATCTTTGTATTAATTCACAATCAGGTCTAGAAATACTGGGTTTTTTTTGACAAAATGTCAGGCACCAATTACGAACACATTTAAAATAATAAAACAAGGCGAATCTGTCTTGGACAAAATGTCAAGCAACAGAATGGAGAGAAACAGATAGGATTTAAATTCGCTTGTGTTTAGCAGTGGGAGGAAACCAGAGGTCCAAGATAAAAAACCAAGTGGTTGGCAGGGTGATCCTACTCCTTGTCATGTACAAGCAGGAAATCGAAACCATGACATTGACTCAATGTCAGACCTGTGCACGTTAACTGACCACCAATTTGCAACCTGCCCAACAACAGGAGGATCGTGCTGGTCAAAGTCTGAATATAACAAATGCAGATAAAACAGTTTAGTGAAATGAAATTAAGTGGTTTAATCTCTTGGTTTAATAACCCAAATACCTCGCACCAGATGGACTGACAGGGGTAACAACATAATACACACAAACAGAAATGTGTGCGTATAAAAATCTGCTGTTTCAACATCATCTCTCTACTACTTATAGTAGTTTGAGAATAAATAACTTACCCGTAATGTGGAATGACTTGATGTCAAAGATCTATCATATTGTAACTGAAGTTGAACCTAAAATTCAAAAACAAAACATGTGCAGTCTATTTCAAAAACGTCAGAAAATGAAAACTCCGGAATTCGGAAATTAATTTCATCAAAATATTTAACATTAAACCTATACTCATATAACTCATCTAAGGTTTGGAATTTAAAACATTGAAGCTCATATAAAGGGAGGTTGTGTATATAGACATTGATGAACACATAAAGAACGTGAGCAATGAGAGAAATTTTAACCTAACAGCAGCTTATTCATGTCTCGAATTCCAACTGTCAAGTCTTCCTTACATACACAACAATGTGTACATAAAACCTCAGATTATCATCCTATCCAAATGACTATGGTTTGTCCCTCACCACGCCAGTAAATTCTGATGAACTATCTCGGTCAAATGCCTTGAACACAGGCCCTTCAGGATAGCTAGCCACTGTGGTCCCCATATACCACATTAATAACATGTCATTAGTTTTAGTTTAAACAATATTTTATTCATTTGAAAAGGATTGAACAACAGGCACAGACAAATAAGTTCTTTCCCTGTCATTTCTAGTGAAGAAAGTACTAATGGTTAAACCTGACTTACCGATATTAGAATAACATTAATAAAAGCCATACTACATTCAAAATAGAAGAAATATCGATGTATTAGAATTTTCTGTATGGCCACAATCTTAGGATAATCTGAAAACCAACGGATTTCAGGTCTCTGAAAAAAAAAAAGACATATTTTCACAATTATCAAAACCATATTTTTCCTAGATAAGCATTTTCTAAATGGGAAAAGGACTTAGGAGAACCTTGAACCTTGGCACATCAACAGCAAAACAGAATTATGCCATTGTGGAAAAGGTTGATTGGTATTATATAGTGAAACATGGTTACCCTTTAGCTGTCTCAAAGTGCTTGCATCACACTAACAGCTGTGACTGAAATACTTTAAGACTACACACTAGACTAGTCCTGTGACACAGGTTGTTTGAGGCAGTCTAAAAAGCAGTCTAGCTACAAAAGTCAATGTCTACAAACCGAGTATGACATCATTGCAGCCATCTTTTAAATGTAACACTGCATCAAGGAAAAAGCATGCCAAAATACTGGAATTGAAAGAGTCTTGGGCTCTTTTCAAAGAACGTAACTTCCACGAAGAAATGAAATGGGGTTTAATGTCCTACTGTTCTGCTTCAAACTGGGCTAATGAAGACGGCATACGCCAAACAGCGTGCTATGAGGGAAATTTTGCCCGCTACGGCCTACTCTTATATCAAATACCAACCGTCAAGGGATCTTTTACATGCATGCCAATGTGTACACGAGACCTCGGTTTTTCGTACTATCTGAATGACTAGACAACTGACATGAGATTAAAATTTAATCTATCCATACTCACCTCCCGTACAGCCTCTTCCTGATTTAATTCTTCAAATAACGTCTGAAAATCTGTTGCTGCATAAATAGCGGGTTGACGTCTTTTTAAAGCCTACAAAGATTGAGACGTGGTTCAGTGGCACACTCCCAGTAAAAGAACACTTGACAAAAACTTGGTCATTTGGGGGCTAAAATATGGTTCAATTTATTGCGATAATTTGATCTTTAAAAGTGGGAGCAAACTGGAGAGCCGATGGAAAAGCCACAAGTTTTGGACAGACGACCCTACTATCGTTGATCATTTCAGAATGAAATTCTCTGAATTCCAACAATCGTGACAAATCCAAAGGAAAACTTTGGGCTTCGATGCATGTGCCGACTTCATTAGACATTATATGACTGACAATAAGAGCATCATCCCCCTTGTAAATTTCATAGAAGTTATCCCCCATAATCACATAAATCTATCTCACCTGTTGAAGGGCTTTTTTGACGTTTTTAGAAACATTAATTTGATCAACTATAGATTTAACAACAGAGTGTCCTACACCAACACTGCAATAAATAAGCATATCTATTAACCCTTTGAACCCGTAGTCCCGATCTATCGGGAATTTTAGTAAGTGCTCATACACCGTAATCCCGACACACCGGGATTCAAGGTATGCTGTCATACCTATTTAAAGAACGCTAAATATAACGACCAATCAGGGGTAAGAATTGTGTGGTAATGCTGGGATAGCGTCACAAAGATGTCAGCCTCCATGCTTTTATCTTTGATTTGATTTTGAGGTTGATTTTTTGATAATATCGAAGCTAATTTCTACCTGTCAAAATGGAACCCAGTGGCAGCGGAACTAACAGGAAGCGTCAGTTCTATTCAGTCAAAGAAGTCGCTAATTTATTAGAGCTCAGACGAACAAAACTTAGACGAAGATTATCCTGCCGATGATATTTTATCGAAGAATTTGACAATGTGGTTTTAGACAATAATTCGAATAATTCGGAAGATATTGACCCAGGTATTCCTGACACGGCCGAGGCACAAGTCACGCCCCCATATAGAAAACGTAAGGCTCAACATGCTGCATGGACTGGCACAATAAGATTAAATATTATGATAATTTTAGCTAGTACATGCTATAATTATCATTTGGCATGCTTTGAGTTGATTATAGGTTATAAAAATGAATGTTTCAACTGTTTTTCATATATGTTTGTAAATAGCTGATTTTCCTCCAGGAGGCTAGGTACCAGTACTGTTAAGTGCCAGGAGGTCAGGGTTCAAAGGGTTAAAGTATGTATGACTTTATTCTTTGAGAATTTCAAAATAGACGATAATAAGTCTTAAAGTATATTTATGTAAAATGGGTGTATATAAAGTGATTTATGTTAAATGACCACGCTATATTCATTTCGATACTTTATTGTCAACCTCATAAAGACCATTACATGTTCACGCTTCGATGTACAGAATACTTGTGCACACTTTACTTGTGCACGCTTTACCATGACAACAAGATCTATGACTGCGCACACACAAACATCTCATTACTATTCATATATTCAAAGGTCATGAGTATTCACATTAACAATTTACATCCTTTTTTCCCAAATTTTTATTGTAATTTTTTTTAATCACTAATCAATTACGTTTGATGAAGTATGTTTGACAGTCCAAATTGAACAGCATTTATTTGTGTCTGCTTTAGTACATTCTAGTTACTTCCACACTGCCTTCCGGGATATGTTATCAACTGTTCATTACAAATGGCCCTCGAAACCTTTGTTTATTGTTTAATGGTTGAGAGCAAAACATTAAGTAATATATTGTAACAACATGAGGGCAGTACGGCCCGAATGTTTTTACAATATATTACGCAATGTCGTAAGCTCGAGACTATTAAACATCTTAAAATACTGACAGTCTGCACAAGCTTTTACAGTGAAATACGTCACACTAGTCCAACATTTCACAGGTATGAATAAATTATGATAGGCAAGTTGCCTGTACGATTTTTTGAAATAATGGTACACCAACATCAAAAGGTGACGAAACCATCTATATTTTAAATCTGTATAGTACAAGGCCTATTTACTGGTTCTGGTGGGAGGACACCATTTATTTTTAACCAATCTTAAAGATGCCTTCCCGTGAACAAACTGGGTGATTTGATGATATATTTACACTAAAAACATACTCAAACTAATTAAACAATCACAATTTTGCCTCAAATCCCTCTAACAACACTGCTATCCACGGGAAACACCACAGACGGTAAAATATTTATTTTAAGAAGCCATGTTTGTGACGTGAATTGAACGTCACGGAAACGAGGTAAGCCGAGGGAGAATTCGTTGAATATATAAAAGACGATGTATCGTTGTACACTTATCTGGATGTGTAAAAGCGGTGAATTTAAGTGGCTGTCAATGCAGATTTTACGAAAGGAGAACGTAATATGGATATTGAAACTTCAATGGTAATTAAATTTTGCTTTATTATTAAGATTTGCATTCCTTCTTGTACATAATGTGTGGCTACGGGATTTGTGGAGTTAGCCGAAAATATCATTGCCACCGTGCGAGACAGCTTTGCTATTTCTTAAAAAAAAAAGAAAAGATTATATGTACGTTATCTTTTTAAAAATAACGAGGAAAAAATATCATGATAGCGCCTTTTCATAAAGTGATGTTATTACTTTAGAAGGACCCGTCGGATATGAATTTCTGCAATCCAATAGTGGCAATAGGCCTATGTATACATGGAAATTGCTTCTATTTTTTTGTTTTAGAGAACTTTTTATATTCCAATTTTTAACACCTTTCCCTTATAATAAATCAATTTTCATTCTTTGGTTTATTATTTATAATGTTCACAAGGCTGTAATGTTGACTTCCTAAATGTTCAATATTCCCTGTTGCAATAAAATTTATAGGATTATATTGATACATTTATATCCAAGATTCATCTTCAGCTTGGCAGAGATTTTTTTCTAGTATTGCTTTAGCTCATTGAGTTCAGTGATGTGGTTTCAATGCCTCAAGGAGAGTCGACTATCCAACTTTTTGGGTTTTCTTCGACTCCTAATACAGTCGACTGTTTAACTTTTTCTTTGGCTCCTCCAACTGCTAAAAACTCTTATGAGCGGGCAAACTAATGAAATAAAATGTTTCTTACAATATTATCATATTCATTGTCTCGTTTAAGAGTTCTGGTTCAAGCGGGGATTCTCCTGTAACTGTAGCTCTAGTAGTAAGAGGCAAGGGAAGAGGCAGACCCCGTTCTAGGGGCAGGGGACGAGGCAGAAGTATTTCTACATCCAGGGGAAGGGGGAGAGGCACACAAAGAGCAGCGGTTTTGGAGGAAGACAGACAAAGATTAGCTGGACGAATAGAAAATAGAAGACGACAACTTATAGTAAGATTTATATATTTTATTTAACTATTAATTTTACAAATAATCTAGATTTTAAGGTGATAAAAAAAAATTCCAGAGTAATTAAACAACATAACATTTTATTTACAGACAACCATAAATACTATTGATACAACAAGACTTCGAGAACTTGTCTTAGCCGTTGCAAATAGAGAACCAGCTCTTACATTTGACCTGAGTAAGAGTGCTAATGCAAGCCCAGAAGATCCACAACCAGCACAAGATAGAGTTTCACCCGACTGGTGTGTTTGTAACCTAACCACTGTGGAGAGATGGAAGTGGATACAGAATACGTCTGCTGTGGATGCCAACCAGCTTTTCGTATTTCCACAAGAATTGTAAGTTTAAAGCATTAAAATATAATAAATAAAAACAGTAACGCCAATGAAATCAAACAATTCTTACAATATGAAATATGTATAAACAAAAATATTTCATGTTAAAGATACATTATATAAAATTTAGATAAACTCTTATTGCTATTATAGTCGAAGTTATGTAATGTTAAAAAATGAATAATTTCATTCAAATTACTCTATTGAAGATATCAGCCTTTGTTGATCGAAGCTAATGCACGCTCCTCCATTTTTAAATTAAATGGAAATATGATTGAAACATTCTAGTCTATCAGAGAAATCCTGTGCTATCGAGAGTTCATTATGGCCTCGATCAGTTATCTAATAATATCAATAGGCAGATTTAGCTCTAGCATATTGTATGTATAAATATTATTGTAAATATCTCTTCTGCAGGAAATGGATCAGTTGATTTTGGATCAAAATGTTATAGCTATTTCCGATGGTTACTTCAGGGATATGATGGGTAGACATAATAAAAGAACGGTAAACTAAAACAAAACCGCACGCTACACAGCATACAGAAACTTCACGTTATGGAGACATGGACGTCTTGGTTCAGGCATCAGAAGAGTTGTACCAAGCTGTGTAACTATGCGCATCAGACTAACGTTCTCAAGTGCAACAGGACGATATACCCATTTTAGACACAGTAATAGATATCAGTAATAGCTGTATGATTTAGAATGTCAGAAATTCTAATTATAACCCTTGGAATTAACTAACCAAATCTCGATTTTTTTATTGCAACAAGTTCTTTTGTTGGCGGAGGTGATACAACTGCAATGTTTCTTTTTATTTTTCTTGGATCATCATCCGAAAGTGGAAATATTTGAGGGATGGGACCCTGGTGATTCCTAATTCTATCTATCCAAAATTCCACTAAGGATATTATCCATGTATTTGTATTCTTTTTCAACCTTTACAGGAACAGCACTCCAAGTACTTTTTCTTTTAGAATATAGCCTGTGAAACCTGTAAAATTTTAAATTTTGTAGATTATTGTTTTAATTTTGTAATCTATTGTATTAGCAATTAATGAATATACGAGAATAACATTTGTATTTTATTATGTCAAGAATGGGGAGAGAGAATAACATTTGTATTTTATTATGTCAAGAATGGGGAGAGAGAATAACATTTGTATTTTGTTATGCCAAGAATGGGGTGAGAGGGGGGAGGACGTTGCACACTTGACACAATTTAGGTCATTTCTTGACTAAAATTTAATACGGTACTATTTTGTCAGGAGCAGTGGAAGGAAACTTTGTTGGGGGATGGGGGGAGTGGTAATCGAACCTACTCCGTATAAAGTCAGCTTCGTATCGAAACCACACAACTTGACTCAATAAACAGACTTTATCTAAATAGCACTTGTTAGATTGTCTAATTGTATATTCAACCACTACATAAGCTCCTACACCATAACAAGGCAAACTCACCTCGGATTCCCGGCCTTGTCAAGGGCTTGCCCTCTCTCTTTGTGTCGCTGGTAGTCTATAGCTGCCAAATAGTTTTTCTAGCCTTGTACATAGGGTAGCTACAACAATACAAAGCCAGAATTTAAAGATATGGAACACCATCAAAATAAATTTGGAGATTTATTCAGTCTACATACCTATATGAAAAAACATCAAAATAAATTTTCAATTTGGGATTTATTCATTCCAACAATATACAATGACATACCTACATGTATATGAAAATCTTTTTGCAGCATACATTAAAATATGTTGGTGGAAGCTTTCTAATTTCCTTGTATGTCTGAAATAAAATAATCCTAATTATATTATAAGCCATAATTTGTCTCATTGAGTCATTGTAAAAACATTTTAAACTTCATTGCATCCAGGCTAATGAAGACAGGCAGTGCAAAAAGCCACATTTTGCCCAGACAGCAGCCCTATGAACTACTCTCATTTTAAATTTCACTGTCAAGTATCCTTTATTTTTACATGTCAATGTGTACACTGGCTGCAGACCTACACCAATTTGCCTATAATTAAAAAAATTGATTGATATTCATCAGCACACATTCTACTGTACATGTATGTAATAAATTTTGAAAATTAACATCCATACAGAGGAATTGTGTCTGCATTTGCAACAAATACACATAGATCTACAATGCATAAAATAAAGATCGCAATATCTTACGAAATTAGCATGGTTTACACTTACATTTGATAAACATATTTAGCTTTTGTAGAACTTTGCCCAGGGACAGATCTACCTTTCAGTTCTTTCTCTTTGTGTTGGTTCCTAAAATATATAAATGAATAAATGTATATTTTACTTATCTTATATTTATGAAGCTCTGGAAAGTTGGGATATTTGTAACAACTAGTTGCATTTTAAGAGTATCAACCACGGGCCTTATATTATTTTATCCAGTTGATAGGCCTATACAAATAGCATACATGTAATAAATGTATGGTAAAAGTGAAATGGTCAACATGGAATCAAAAAGCCCGAAAAGCATTGGCAATGTTTACTTTTGTTTTAGGCCTACATCTTGCAAAAAAAGAGAATCGTCAACATCATTAATATTCAGTCAACATAAACTATACACACAAAATGCTCTTTAGAAAATGAAAATTAATATAATTCAATAATTAGGTCTATATCCCAAACGAAACTTACAACGAACTTCAATAAAAGAAATCGAAAGCAAGCCAAAGTAGGAGATAACATGAAAACTTACTAACATTCAATCAGCATATAGACGCGACTTCCCGATCCCGTTTAAGATTGTATTTCTCTTTAATCGCTGTCCATTTACCATAAATGTCGAAGCCTAAGTAAATTCTTGGATTATCTTCTGCCCATTTCTTTCTCCGCAGTTTAATCTCTGTATCTGTTGTGCGTTTTAGTCTTTCACCTCTTCCACGTCCACTCACCATTACGCTTGTCAACAAGAGTACACTACGCATTGAGTGCTCCCTCTTGTCTTGACCTCATACAACCTGCGCGCGCATCCCTTCGCGTCACGCGTGTGGGAACCACTATTGATCGGGTTGACGATTAAGGATACCCTGAGATTTTCGCCCAGTGCTTGGCCCATGGGTGTTTTTCAGGGGATTCATTATTTTTCTAGTAAGATTGGATGTTTCTTCTTTCCATCCATACCAAAATTGCCATACTTTTATTGGAAATAACCACTCGATAAATATTTTACTGGGAAAGAATCTTTAAAGGATTAGACATCTTTTGCTTAGCAGATCCTCCATACAGCATCACTGAAAAGGTGGTTGGCTTTAAAAGTTTCCAAATCAAAGGCTTATTTAAGTCATACCTCATTTAGCTAGGCAATATACAGGCAAAACATGTTTAGTGAGAAACCTCCTATAGGCCATGACAAGAAAACGATGCTGATAATGTCAAACTTACCTGATAGTGGAAATTGACGACTGATGCCTGAAAGCAGACTTTCGTCTTCGTAATATTTCAAAAGCTGCCCGTACACCCAGTTTACGACGAAAATGACTACCCTGCATAGAATTCTGAATAGAAGACAATTAAAACAATACAGGTGCATCGACTAATATCATCCTGAAGTCATGGTGAGAGAGTCTGACATATCATTTCAAAATCAAGTGGATGTTAAACCCAATTTTCTGTTCAAAACATGCATTACCATGACTAAAGAGTTACAAGTTTTCTAACACTGGATAATCCAGACAAATTTTCTCAGTCAACACTACAACTATGCTATCGTCTAATATTGTTGTTTTAGCGATAGTTTCTACTCGTGTCGTTTACTTTCAAAACATCGTTCAATAAATGATAAAACTAGTTGAAAAATAACAAAAATGGTTTAATTAGTACCATGGTTTAGATTAAAAGCAACGGGTTTAGTTTCTCCGAGATGCGTTTAAAAATGGCCGAACCGTGCACTTATCTAAGGCGATCATTAATTGGCCGAGCCGTTGAGTTTCCCGCGACGCGTATAAAAATGGAGTTCCCGTCCACTTATCTATGGTGTTGAGTTATTAAACGAGACGTCGAATTTCCCGAGATGCGTCGAATTTCCCGAGATACGTATATAAATCAACATACGAATAATTTCTCCATAGTGTTTAATAATAAGATAAAACTTCCCGCGAGCCGTTTATCCGATCAATTCATTTTGAATTACGATAATTTAGATACGGTGTACCAATAAAAATTTGAGAATAAAAAAATGCGCACACATAGATATTCACCTTACCGTGGCCGTACGATCTGTTATCCATAAGCTATAAACAAAGTATTCCACCATTGACAAATACGTAAATCGGTAAATCACGTCCCAGGTAATTATACAATCAGAACTCGGTAAATCACACAGGTAATGCATCTTCATTAAATCACAATAAAAATTTGAGAATAAAAAATGCGCACACATAAATATTCACCTTACCGTTTCCGTACTGTTATCCATGGAATACAGAAGGAAACGTTATGATGTCATCAAGTATACAGGATTCTTCAAGGAAAGGATATTATAGTTAATAAAGAAATGCTTAAATCAAATACAGAGAAAAGAACAAGAGGGCACAACTTTAAGCTAGAAAAGCGTCATTGCAGATTAGACATAAGAAAAAACAATTTCTCAATCAGAGTCATAAACAATTGGAACTCATTACCATACTATGTTGTCAATGCTGAAACCCTGAACCAATTCAAGTCAAGTCTAAACAAATTTTGGAAAAATGAAGAAACTAAGTTTAACCCAAGTTGCTATTAGTACTAGAACAATTTCCTGGTAATTATGAGACCAAATACTTTGAGAAAATTTTTTTAGAATGTATCTATGATAATATTTAGCCCAAACATGCGCAAACCTCCCAATGTTAGATTTATTCAAGGTGGTCAACAAGCCACACAGGCTTAATGGTAGACCGAAGAAAAGGTATAAAAAGGTATTAGCTATAAACAAAGTATTCCACCATTGACAAATACGTAAATCGGTAAATCACGTCCCAGGTAATTATACAATCCGAACTCGGTAAATCACATCACAGGTTATGCATCTTCATTAAAATCACAATTGAATTAACGCAGCCTTCCACGTGTACAAGTCAACCCAACAATGGCAGGGCGATAAACCCGCGAGAGAATTAGACATGTACTGGCGCCAAAAAGGAAACCAAATCACTGTCGCCCAGGAAATACGCTTCAATGATTACTGCCTTGACGTTACATAATCACTTGATTGGGGGCAATAAAATGTTTGACCAGTCATCACTAGCCCAGTTTAGGAGCGCGTTAAACCATATTTCATTTGTTATAACTAATCAAATGAAATTGCGTTATATCAACACCAAAGAAACTGTCCAAATATATGATATTATAATAACGCGTCGGGGAGGGGAGGTCAGGTCAGAACGAGGATTCAAAATCAATATTCCCGAAAAAGAAAAGGGTTTGTAAATAAAACACAACATATACTTAGCTATGATAATTTAATAACAAAATTGTATGTATTTATATGCAGGTACACTGAATGCTAAAAGCAACCACAAATAATAGCATGCATACTAAAAAATACAAAGAATTGGAAAACAATCAAGTTTGGTACATACACAGGTGGGAATTAATAAAACAATAGCATTCGACCAATCAAGTAATTAATGTTAATAAAAAGGGAAGTTTGTGACTCAAGTGTGTGTTGAAAGGCATGTTTTGATATGGCGCCCAGACAGGTAACCACAGGTGGGAATTAATAAAACAATAGCATTCGACCAATCAAGGAAATAATCCATGTACAAACGAACATGTATATTCAAAAATATGGTTTCATATGGTGCCAAGACATGCTTATTTGTGGTTGCTTTTAGCATTCAGTGTACCTGCATATAAATACATACAATTAGTTTTTGTTATTAAATTATCATAGCTAAGTATATGTTGTGTTTTATTTACAAACCCTTTTCTTTTTCGGGAATATTGATTTTGAATCCTCGTTCTGACCTGACCTCCCCTCCCCGACGCGTTATTATAATATCATATATTTGGACAGTGTCTTTGGTGTTGATATAACGCAATTTCATTTGATTAGTTATAACAAATGAAATATGGTTTAACGCGCTCCTAAACTGGGCTAGTGATGACTGGTCAAACATTTTATTGCCCCCAATCAAGTGATTACGTAACGTCAAGGCAGTAATCATTGAAGCGTATTTCCTGGGCGACAGTGATTTGGTTTCTTTTTTGGCGCCAGTACATGTCTAATTCTCTCGCGGGTTTATCGCACTGCCATTGTTGGGTTGACTTGTACACGTGGAAATCTGCGTTAATTCAATTGTGATTTAATGAAGATGCATAACCTGTGATGTGATTTACCGAGTTCGGATTGTATAATTACCTGGGACGTGATTTACCGATTTACGTATTTGTCAATGGTGGAATACTTTGTTTATAGCTAATGGATAACAGATAGTACGGAAACGGTAAGGTGAATATTTATGTGTGCGCATTTTTTATTCTCAAATTTTTATTGTGATTTAATGAAGATGCATTACCTGTGATGTGATTTACCGAGTTCTGATTGTATAATTACCTGGGACGTGATTTACCGATTTACGTATTTGTCAATGGTGGAATACTTTGTTTATAGCTAATGGATAACAGATCGCACGGCCACGGTAAGGTGAATATCTATGTGTGTGCATTTTTTTATTCTCAAATTTTTATTGGTACACCGTATCTAAATTATCGTAATTCAAAATGAATTGATCGGATAAACGGCTCGCGGGAAGTTTTATCTTATTATTAAACGCCATGGAGAAATTATTCGTATGTTGATTTATATACGTATCTCGGGAAATTCGACGCATCTCGGGAAATTCGACGTCTCGTTTAATAACTCAACACCATAGATAAGTGGACGGGAACTCCATTTTTATACGCGTTGCGGGAAACTCAACGGCTCGGCCAATTAATGATCGCCTTAGATAAGTGCACGGTTCGGCCATTTTTAAACGCATCTCGGAGAAACTAAACCCGTTGCTTTTAATCTAAACCATGGTACTAATTAAACCATTTTTGTTATTTTTCAACGACTTTTATCATTTATTGAACGATGTTTTGAAAGTAAACGACACGAGTAGAAACTATCGCTAAAACTACAATATTAGACGATAGCATATTCCCAGTGCAACTAGACATACTTATGTCAAATACTATATCATTTGGTTTTACTTACCAGAAAATATCCTCTAAATCTGTTATATATCACAGCTGTTAACATATTCATAAAACAATATAAACCTAAAATATATAAAATATCTCATTTCAAAATCTCAACAAAATATCTCATTTAAAAATCTCAACAAAATAACTTATATAAATTTGACTTTCAAATCTCAACAAATTAACAAAATATCTCATTTTAAAATCTCTAAAAAATATTAAATTAATACAATGTAAATTTGTCTTTCAAATCTCAACAAAATCAGTTTCAGCACTACATTGGCCGGTCTATATGATGCCTATAGTTAAGAGTGATAGGTAAGCTGCTGAAAAAAAAACATGAAAAAAATCATGACACATCGGTTCAATGTCCATATAGCGATTCAATGGGTGTATTGAGAGTTGGTTAATGATGATATATCGATTTAGTAATCTATTACTTCGATTTAATGATCTATCGTGCTGGCAGAACAGTTAATCTCAAAATGACCTAGTTTCTGTATCTGTCAGCTAATAGCGAGCTATGAGTTTTTAAACTTACCTATTCCTAGAAATATAATGAAGAACATGGCAAAGAATCTATTCTGACGATATGCTGGCATCATCACTGTAAAAAAAATAACATCAGATAAAATTAAAGATAGATTAGTAGCCAGGCAACAAGGCATACCCTTAGATCATTGATTCTAATGTTAAGCATTAATTGTAAGTCATGCAGGTGTTAGGGAGCCACAGTGGCTTAGTGAATAGGATGCTAGTTCACTAACTAGGAAGTCTGGGGTTTGATCCTGGTGTAGGTCGAGAACATCTCTCAGGATTTTGCAGCATCATTTCCATCGTCAGTAACGCATCCACAACAGTGACTAACCCTTCTGATGGAACAAAAATCTGAAGTCCTGTGTACATGTTGCCTTGAATTCTATATAAGAGCAATCATGGCACACTGTATGGCGTACAACAATTCCCATTACCCGAGGCGGTAAAGAAACATGGGACCATTAAAACCATTCCATTCCATTTCACTTTCCCAGTGGCTCATGAGCTTCTGTGATGAAGATATCATAGCCGAGTTCTACTCAATCGTTTTAAAATATAATATTTTATTACCATCAGGATTGTTGGCTGTTGTTAATAAAACCAATAAACTCATAAACGCCTGTAATAAAGTTTTAAAATACTCCTGACCCTCTGTGGATGCCTGAAAAATTTAGAAAAATACCTCCTCGATGACAGGGTTCTTCATTTGGAACTGCACTGTTTACATCATACAAAAAAACATAAAAATTAATGAATTTGAGATCTTTTTTTCTGTAACTGAGATTGTGTTGAATCTTTTCATTTCGAGGAATAACAAAATTTAAGATGTGACTGAGTCAAGATAGGTTGCCTACAACTGTCCTCTAGATCCATACTCTTAGTTCGATATTTGTTTGTTTGTTTCTGGCAATGTCTGTTTTCTGTCTTGTAGGTTGTCCTCCTACACTTATCAATAGTAGGCCGTAGACGATAGACTGTACTTACAATAGATGTATCTGATGTCTGGTTTGGGTTGGTATTATTTGTTATTATATCATCTGATGAGTCTGTATCCTGTAACAAATATAAGAGGTGTTATCAGGTGGTATGAATATTACAGCCCATTGGGGCTCTTCTCCCTAAACACTATTTGGTAACAGGCAATAGTAGAAATATTTTAAATCAACGACTGATGAAACACAAACATTTCATCGAATAAATGAAGATAGTAATTCATCCAGGAATTATACTGATGTGAACTTCAAGTTAGCATGTGAATTAAATATGGAAAATTTTCAAAAGGTGTACCTGTTTGTTGTTATTTTTTTTGTAATCACCGAGCCTGGAAATAAGGCTAATATATATTAGTTATATATGTCCGGCACTAAGTTGAAAATGTCAGGTACTTTTTCATTAGTGCCTGACATTTTGTTTGGTACATCTACAACCGTTATTTCCAGGTCTGCTAATCACATGGAATGGAAACTTATAATTAACCTATTTCCAACCGGGAACTCAATTCTGACCGTTTCATTTCAAAATCAATTAAGAACTGAGCTAATTATGAAACATGCAGTGTGCTATGAGGGAAATTTAGCTTAAACAGTGGCGCTACAGCGTATTCTCGTTACGAGTTCCAACTGTCAGCCCTGGGATGTATAAAGTGCTGCCAATGGTACACATGGGACCTAAATTTTTCATTCCATTACAAGCAAAAAACAATATGAATTAATATAATTTGAAAAGTACATATAGCAATGAAATAAAATGAGGTTTAACATACGACTGTTCTGCTCCGACTGGAGAGAGAAAGAGAGAGAAATGGGGTTTAACGTCCACTCAACACAATGTAGGTCATTTCGGGACTAACATATGGTTTAATTTTACTTCAATAATTCGCTTGCGCGTAGGGGTCTTTAGCAGTGGGAGGAAACAGGAGTGCCCAGAGGAAACCCACAAGGTTGAGAAAGCGCCCCTATCTCCATGCCACATACGCTCAAGCCAGAGGTCAAAGCGCGGCACTATAGACCACTAGGCCATCCCAACCCCCCTGTTCCGACTAGACTAATGAAGACGGGCATACAGTGTGCTATGAGGGAAATTTTGCCCAGGCAGCTACTCTTATCTAACTTTGTATACCAACTGTCAAGTGTTATTCTATGTGCATATCAAGGAAAAATATCAAACTTACTGTCGCCTTTGGGAAGAGCAGCATACCAAACAGTGTAAACATAAACAGGTGCAAAAACAATAACAACAACACACTGAAATAAAACATATAAACAATTATAAACACAACGACAATATTACATTGAAAAAAAATATATAAAATAAACAAAGAACAACACATTGAAATAAAACATATAAATAATTATAAACACAACACCAATAATACATTGAAATAAAATATATAAAATAAACAAATAACAATACACTGAAATAGAGAGAGAGAGAGGAATGGGGTTTAACGTCCACTCGACAGAAACTAGGTCATTTCGGGACTAACATATGGTTTAATTTTATTTCAATAATTCGCTTGCGCGTAGGGGTCTTTAGCATTGGAGGAAACCGGATTGCCCGGTGGCAACCCACAATGTTGAGAAGGCGCCCCTATCTCCATGTCACATGTCACACCAGGTATCGAAAGCACAGCCGCAAGCCAGAGGTGAGAGGCCAGCGAGAGGTCGAAGCGCGGCACTTTAGACCACTAGGCCATCCCAACCCCCCCAAACACTGAAATAAAACATATAAATAATTATAGTGTAAGATAACAACAACAATACACTGAAATAAAATATATAAATAATTAAACTGTAATATAACAATAACCAATCTGATTAAAACACAGATACTATCTATTGTTTAAATTTCGTTTTACTTGTCTTTACTACACTAGGATCTGGAAGAGTTGTTATATAATCCGCATTGTGTATAATGGGATGAATTTGCCAAGGAAACATTCTGTTGGGGCAAGTTTTTGGCATCCAATGCACAGAGCTGTGGGTATCCCACTAGAAAAATCAATGCTGAAATTTTAATAAAAAATCTCATGTCATAGGGTTCAAAGCCACTCGTAGGACCCCATATGCGACCTTCCACTACAAACAGTAAGAAACTTCGCCCAAGTATGTTTTATAGGTTGTACATTGTTCCTTGTCAGGCCCTCTGTCCTGTATCACTGACACGATGAACTGTCTCTTCTGTCAAAGAGAAAAGGCCAAAATAGCTACCAAAATTCAAATTGTACAAATGATCAACTCACCTGGCCACTTCAGGTAATGTTCTCCGTAAACAATTTATTGTTTTCTTCATTAAAGATGAATTTTGCAAAATAAAAAATGGTCTCAAGATTCTGCGGAATCTAATATACTGAAAAAAACAAAACAATACTAACAAAATACCAAACAGTCCGTCAAGTTTTATATATAACGCTTACATTGGATTAGCAAGATATTTTTTCAAAGAGAGTAAGAGAGAGAGTGAGAGAGAGAGAGAGAGAGAGAGAGAGAGAGAGAGAGAGAGAGAGAGAGAGAGAGAAGGAAGAGAGAGAGAGAGAAGGAAGAGAGAGAGAAATGGAGTTGAATGTCCACTCGACACAAACTTGGTCATTTCGGGACTAAAACATAGTTCAGATTAATTTCAATAATGAAACTCTGTCTTGGTAACCAGGAGATCTCAGGTTCACTCCTGAAGATTTCCCAGCGTGGTTTCCCTCTCTGTGGTTTAGATCTGAGCGTCTGATAAGAACAGTGTCTAGCAGTTTGGATAGAATAAAAAAAAAATGAGGTCCAGTGTCAAATTACTGTGGACAGATAGTTGTAATTCGAAATATGAGTAGGCTGTAACTCGACTGTCCGATTAAGGTTTCCTTCAAAGCATGCTGTATGTTGTATGGTCATCTCTATAGCCCAGCTGGTGCATAAAAGTAGGAAGTTAAACCACACCAGCTACTAAATACTCTGAAATCAAACTAATATAATAATTCAGTATAATTACCTCTTGACACCCAAGTGTGACAGAAACCATCCAATCAACCAATGACATGGACAGAATAAAAACAGAAACAACTAACCAACGATGACCTTTAAAATACGACCAACCCATAAAATAACTCTATAAAATAAAAATATGAGATAACATATAGAGAGAGAGAGAAATGGGGTTTAATGTCCACTCGACACAAACTAGGTCATTTTGGGACTAACATGTGGTTTCAATTTTATTTCAATAATTCGCTTACGCGTAGGGGTCTTTAGCCATGGGAGGAAACCCACGAGGTTGAGAAGGCGCCCCTATCTCCATGCCACATACGCTCATGCCAGGGATCGAAACCACAGCCGCAAGCCAGAGGTGACTGGCCAGCTAGAGGTCGAAGCGCGGCACTCTAGACCACTAGGCCATCCACCCCCCTACCCCCCCACCCCCTGAGATTACATAAAAAAATATTATTTCAGATCGTTTCAAGTCCAACAAATTGTTCAAATATATTCTAACAATTTACTTGTGTGTAAGGGTCTCGAGCTGTTGGATGAAACTGAAGGACAAACTGAAAACCAACAAGACTGGACAGACGACCCTACTCCATATACAAGCGAGGAATCAAATTGTTGCCACTTGACTCAATGACAGATCTTACAGGCCAACATTGGGCAGAACATCCTTGAAATAATTTCAATACAGACAATAAAATAAAATAAATGGTGTTTAACATCCACACAACACAATCTAGGTCATTTCGGGACTAAAATATGGTTAAACTTCATTTAAATAATTCACATGCGCATAGGGATCTTTAGCAGTGGGAGGAAACTGGAGGACCAGGAAAAAACTCATGAGGCTGGACAGGAGACCCTACTCCTTGTCACATACAACCAGTGTTGAAACCACGCCAGTTGACTCAATGATAGACCTTATGATACAACATGTACACGCTAACAATTCGGCCCATCCAAACCCCCCCAAAATATAGAGAATTTACCCGTATAAATGTGTCGGCTAGTAATAATAATAAACAGATGAGTTCAATACTCTCTGTTACACCACATGGTAGAGTTATCCTCTCCCCACGATCTCGAATATCCGACGTCCACGTTAAAGATGAAGGATATTCTAAGAATGCTAATAAATGGAGAACTGCTATCACTGTAACATGGATTCTGAAAGAGAGAGAGAAATGGGTTTAGTGTCCACTCGACACAGAGTAGGTCATTTCGGGACTAACACACAGTTCATTTTTATTTCAGTACTTCGCTTGTGCCTAGGAGTCTTAATTAGCAGTGGGAAGATACCGGAGGTCCCAGAGAAAATGAACGACGTTAGACAGGGGACCCTACTCCTTGTCACGTACAACCTAGGAATCAAAACCATGGCAGTTGCCTCAACGACAGACCTGATGATACAGCACGCATGCTAATCATTCGTCCATCCACCCCCCCCCCCCATTATGAACGAAAAAAATAAATATTAAAATCTTGCAGAAATATGATGGAAGTACATATATTGTTTCTTTCAAGCTATTTACTCTGTAACCTGGGTAACATTTAATCTTATGTATCTACATCTAGCATTATTTTCTTCATCTTTCGTTTAATATCAATAGAAAATCATAAAATTCATTTAATATCCCCCCAAATTATCTAGTTTTTGATTGTGTCCAGTTTAAAGCTGACTGATTACGTTGGATAATGAGTGTCCAATTTACAAGTATTTAATTTCCAGACCCTTGTTCAAAAATTAATCATTATAAATCAATAATCAATTGGGTTTTTAACAGTGATCAAGAAATTACATGCTTGTAAATTGGCACCATCAAATTTTATTGGGCCTAGATTAAATCGCATTGAATCCAAGCCAGGAGCTTATCTAGCGTTGGTATTTGCTTTTGTTTTCTTTATTAAATATTAAACTGTATATTAAACTTGCATTATGCAAAAGGAAAATCTGCCTATTACGTGTCTTTCTTTAGGCCTGAAATGTTATCTAAAGTATTAATTAGACATTAATTAACTTATCCAGACCATAATAAACTCTCGATGTCAAGGGTAGCCTTCGATGTAAGCTGGATTAGATTCAAATATGCCGCTGAACGGCCATCGTAATTAAATCACAACATTGGATAATCGAGACTACTCCGTTTTTAATAATGATTTTACGCACCCCGTTCTCGGCCTATTGACTGAAATTTTCAGCAAATTACATTTACACTATATAGTTTTTAACTATTATAGTGAGAACTGCCAACTCTTTATCTTATCTCCCATAATGTATCTTTAAGCTGTGAGAAATTTGATATTTTAGTAAAAATGCAAATGGTCTAACTACTTACATATTCACCCATGTGGAAAGATAACTTCGATAAAAACGTAAAATCTTTGGATCAACTCGATGACAAATTGAACGATACTGGAAAAAAATAAATTATATCATTAAAAACTTAATCATTTTGGTTTTCTTATACTGAACCTAAACCTCTAATTAGTCTAATCTTACATAATGTAATTTTAAGCAGCAAGATTCAGATATCTCAACTAAAAAACAGTGCGGACCAAGCCTGGAAATAAGACACCTGTCACTGACAATGTCAGGCTCAGATTCAAACTTTGTCAGGCACAAAACTTCTGGTGCCTGTCATTTTGTCCAGCACTGATTTCTCTTTTTTGTTGATATTATAAATACATGTCCGACACTAAGTTGAAAACGCCAAGTACTGTTACATGTACATTAGTGCCTGACACTTCGTTAGATCTAAAACCGTTACTTCGAGGTCTGGTGCTGACAAAGAAGAATCACCAAGATTTTTATAAGCTTTATTCTCAAGATGACCAAATGTACTTGTATTAAGTTTTTTTCTGCAAAGTTTCCCCTAAACATAGACCAACATATATGCATCAATTTTATTTCAATAATTTGCTTTCGTGTGCGAATATTTATCAGTGGGAGGAAGCCGGAGAATTGAAAGCACGCCAGTTGACTCCATGACGGGCCTTAATAAAGGTATAAAATATAATGAAATAAGGTTTATGTTGAGTGGATGTTAAACCCTATCTCTCTTCAATTATTACCTTATATGCATCTTCTATAAAAACAACAGCTTGGAAAATCACATCTTGGTCTGAAATTATATAAACGATACAGTTTACTTATATTACATTTACAAGACAGGGTATGATCACTACAATCATCTGACTGTATTCTCATCTGAGTATGGTTCTATTCAATGTTAGCAAATTTATAAGCAGCTCGCACAAAACCTGGTTTGCCCGTGGACAAACATCTTCATAAATCCTGACCGGTTAGTACAGTTCTCGCTATCACTTTAGGGTAATGATTTATATAAGTGTCAAAAAATATTTGAGGCCAGGAAACAGAACAAATGACATGAAATGGAATGGGGTCTAACGTCCCACTCTTCTGCACCTAACCTGGGTTAATGGAAGACGGACATACGCCATACAGTGTGCTATGAGGGAAATTTTGCCTGGGCAGCGGTGCTACGGCCTACGCTTCTATTGAATTCCAACTGCCAAGGGATCTTTTACATTATGTGCACGCCAATGTGTACAATTGACCTCATTTTTTGTCCCATCCAAATGACTAGGCAGCTGTCCATGTCAGTCCTAACCATTTGGCCATCCAACCCCTGCAGCGGAAGCAAGATAATTTGTTTCATACATGCAACAAGTACACATCTTGATTTTTTGGTCCCATCAGAAGGACTAGACACTGTTCCTCCATCTTTAAAGTCATGAGAAATTATCTCCTGTTTTGTACATGTACATGTAAATCAGTGAGATTTACCATTGAACCACAATCGCAAACTGATCAGCAGTGAATAATCGCTAGGCCACTACAGTCACTTACACACAGGGATTAAATCTGTGCGGCTTAATGAGCTAGCAATATCAACTTTTTTTCCTTATGCAAATAAAACACTCATTCATTATACAAGAGCTAAATCTGTATCTGTCTATTGCAAATCTTTCCTTATCTAAATTATTATTATCCACACTATAATCAACTCTAAATGCCATCGCCAGCCTGTGAGTGTGATATTTACTGGATCTGAATTCAATCTGCTGCTCAACGATCATTATCAAAAAATGGATAATTGAGACCATATTTTTTTATCGTACCAAATTTAATAATGATGATTGAGGTTAGACCTAAAATTCAATAGCTAGATTCTCAGTTCAGAGTCGAAAAATTTGACTGAAATTTTCAGCAAATTCCCTTTACATCATCTAGTTTGTAACTATTTATAGTGAGAACTACCATCTCTTTATCTTATCTGTCATAATGTATCTTTCAATTCTAAAACATTTTTTAGAAGTATTAAAATAATAAATAATGTTTGAAGAATATCTAGAATGTATCTTTACTTTCTTATCTAGTGCACATGGGTATATACATGTAAAATGAGTATATGACACCATCTGCTCAGAACAGTTATAATGCAACAATGTCTAATGTGTACAATGCATGCACATGCAAGGATGGACACCTCATGATTTAACATCACATACAGTACACGGATCGCACAGGTTTGATCAAACACGATATTACCATGTTTTTTATCGTGGAATTTCATGATTTACTGAGTGAATATCGAGGAAATATAGAGGGACACGATAGCAGTGCCTCGGTATTTAAAACACCGTGTGACTCGGTGTTTTAATTAAAAAATGCCTCTCGTCGTTTATTTCAGGTGAAATACAGTAGCACATTAATTATGATAGATCAGTTACTACGTTGGCATTTTTCCATTAATCACGAATATTTGATGGCTAGTTCGAAATCGGAAAAGGAATAAACACAATTTTCGGTAAACCCCGGATACTATTCATTCTTTTTCTAAACAGAATATGCTTAAAGAAACCAATACGTTATTACTTCATAATATGTTCCATTTTTTTTAACAAAAAACGACACGATAATCGTGTCTGGTCAAACCTGCACGGTCACCGTACTGTACTTGAACTTTTAAAGTTCTGTCATCTAATACAGAGGTATAAGAAGGCTTTTATAATACCTCTTTGAAATAGATTGCCACAATGGCTCTTTACTAGTCCATCTGTTTCACACAAAATAAGAAATTAAATGAAATGGGGTTTTACGTCCTACTACGGCTGGTACAATAATGATAGGAGAGAGAGAGTAAGAAATGAGGTTTAACGTCCACTTGACACAAACTAGGTCATTTTGGGACTAACATATGGTTTCATTTTATTTCAATAATTCGCTTGCGCGTAGGGGTCTTTTAGAAGTGGGAGGAAACCGGAGTGCCCGGAGGAAACCCACAAGGTTAAGAAGGCGCCCCTATTTCCCTGCCACATACACTCACACCAGGGATCGAAACCACAGCCGCAAGCCAGATGTGACCGGTCAGCTATGGGACGAAGCGTGGCACTCTCATAATGATAGGTATACGCCATACCCATACAGTGCGCTACATGTATGACAGGAATTTTGCCAACTGTCACAGGACCTGTTATGAGCATGCCAATGCGTACACAGAAACTTATTTTTGTCCTGTCTCAACAACTATTACTAAAAGGACTTCAAAGTTGGAAAGTAACAAATAAATTAATGATCCAAATATGAAAAAAAGACCAACCCAGGGGCGTATCCAGAGGGGTGGTTTGGAGGGTCCACCCGCCACTCCCCCCTGCTCAGCTACATAAAAAAAAATAATAATGCCTTGCATCAATGAAATTACATCACAAAGTGATCCTACATCAGTATAAAAATGATTTCTCTGTTTAAAAAGCACAATTTGTATGTATGCCTATGTAATTTAGAGACGATGATGGCTGATTTCCTTAACAGAAACCTGCCACCCCCTCTCCTGCAAAAATTCCTGGATCTGCCCCTGCAACCTAGGTGACACTAATGTCAGCTATCCTATGCAATAGCTCAGTAAATTTAACTTCAAAGCTTTAAAAACTTCACAAATAAACAAAAGGACCAAAATAAGAAAAAAAAACCCAACCTAGATCATTGCACCAATATAAGTTATTTCTATCTATATCTCTCCTGTTGTCTAATCCCTTAATCCACATCTTAAACAGTGGGAGAAGAATAACAGTCTAATTAAAATTCTCCAAAAATCAAACAAAGTCTTGATATTATTCAACTATCAAATATTACTTGCTACACTGCAGATAATTCCTGTCTTAAAATCGGGAAAAACAAGGAAATAATTTGACCAAAGGAAGAATTGTGACGAAGAGATACCATTGAATTTTATAACAGGACATATTTCATGAGCGCGTATTTCAATCTTTGACTGATCTATTAAATATTTAAAAATAATTCTTGTTATTTCATTGCAACTGAATATTAGAATTGTTTTATTAAATTAAATGATAAATGTAATTAGTAACAATAGAAACTATTGTCACATGATAATCTCCTCCACCCATTTAAATATCTATTAAATAGTATTCATTGTTATTGTTTATTCTAGTTAGGTCATATTAGTCATATATTAGTCATAGAGATAGAGATAGAGAGAGAGAGAGAGAGAGAGAGAGATATATTATGTCTATCCAACTATATACATTTAAATTTCTAGAAATTAAGTATATATTGAATATGGGTTGCTGAACTATCCTTTCAAATGAAACATTGTTAAGGCAAAAATCGAGTTGAAAATATATATCATCCCTTCCTAGTAATTTATGCTATTATTTTTTATGATAATCAAAAATGAAAATCTTTAAATGCTTGTTCATAATATACTATTCAAAAAAAGTAGGGGATATTTGATTTTTAAGTGTTATTAAAGTCACCTAATGAAACTGACGAAGAAACAAATGACAAAATGAAATGAAGTTCACATTCATCGATTTATTCCAAATGATCGTTAGACTAAGTAAGGCACAGACTGACCATTATAAGGGTAAAATGATACCCGGGGTCAAACAGCAAAGTTACCACAGCATCACAACAGTCAGTAACGGGTAAATCCTCCTCTGTTTGCCAAACAAGCATTGATCCGACGTGGCATACTCCTAATGAGACGTCTAAGGTCATTTTGGTCCAGATTGTCCCATTCCTGTTGCAACGCAGCAGCAAGTTCTTGGACATTGGCAGGACGTTGTTGACGTTGACGTAACCTCTGTCCACGCATGTCCCAGACATGCTCGATGGGGGAGAGGTCGGGACTCAGTGCTGGCCAAGGTAATGTGGTGATGTTCTGTTGTTGGAAGTAACCTGTAACGATCCTGGCCCTGTGACATCTTGCGTTGTCATCCTGGAAGATGAAATGGCGGCCATGACGTCGTGCGAACGGCACAACATGGACTGCCAAGATGTTGTCCCGGTAGTACTGGCCTGTAACACGCCCTGCAACAACACGTAAAGCCGTTCTTCCAGCAACAGTGATGCCTTCCCACACCATAACATAACCACCCCCAAAACGATCATGTCTGATGACATTAACGTCTTGGAAGCGCTCATTTCGATGACGCCACACCCTGCTGCGCCTGTCCAAAAAATCAACAGTGAATCTTGACTCATCTGAAAACATCACATTGCTCCAGCGTCTATTATCCCAGTGTTGACGATCCCTACACTAAGGACGTCTTGCCTGAATGTGATGATCTCTTAAACAAGGGATCACGCGAGGATGTCGGGCGCGAAAGTGACCCCTATGCAGTCGATTCCGAATCGTCTGGCCACTCACTCTCACACCAGTGTCTGTTTGAAGACGGGCGCTGATCTGATTTGCTGTGATGACACGATTTCTCAAGGCCAATGTACGGATAAATTGATCCTGGGCTTCAGTTGTCGCCCTTGGTCGACCTGAGCGTGGTCTGTCCTGTACAGATTGTGTATCACGGTATCTGGACCATAGCCTGCTTATGACAAACTGAGAAACATTCATCGTCCGCGCCACAACCGCCTGTGTTGTGCCGATCTGTAGCATGCCAAGGGCACGTAACCTTTCATTTTGGGTAAGCCGACGCATATCAAAATTTGTTTTCTGGTCACTAAAACAATTAAACTGATGTTTCCACCCTGGAATTCAATGCCACAATGACTGTAACATTCAAAGTCAGAGTCGTGCAAATCTTGGGTTGGACCCCCATGATGATCCCAAGCTTCACCTGCATTCCATGCGGTAGCTATTGGTGCGTTTGGGCGTCACATGTTACTGGAAATGTTTCTTCTGTTAGGTTCTATAGTGACTTTTTTCGTAGTCATTTGCATATTTTAGTATTATGCCCCCCAAAATCAAATATGCCCTACTTTTTTTTAATAGTATATATGCAAGATTTAAAAATCTAACGACTGTCCCATATCTTTGCTATCAGTATTACAATGAACAATCTTTGTTATATCTGTTTAAATATTCAAACACTCATAACTTCGCTAAGATTACTAAAATAAAGCAATTTGAATGATATCATTTCCCTATAGATTTATCTTTCATAAACTGAATTGTTGTGTACTTATTGTCTTATTATACTTTCATATTTTACCATTGCTTGATAATGACTAGAAAAGCTTAGTCGAAAAAACGCTCAGTAATAAGCAATAGTATTTCGTAGAATTGTGACCTGTATATTCTAGTTGAATTACTAAATGCCATTGACAAAACTTAAATGTTTCATTATCTTGTTTAAACAATTAAAGCATCCAGGACCAGCTGTTTATCTAATTCCTACATATATAATGCATCTTTAATGAGCATGTTGAATTTTTAATACAGTTAGCATAATGTTCTAAAACTGTATGTATTGTTTACAATGACATCCTACAACAATATACAGGTCACAATTCTATGGAATACAATTACTGCTTATTACTGAGCAACATTTCAACTAGGCTTCTGTAATCAAGCAATGATAAAATATGAAAATATGACAGGACAATATATACATGTACACAAGTCAATGACAAAGTTAAATCTGAAGAACTTGTGGGCTATTCTATTTATTATACAAAGGAAATAATTGTATAACATTTTTGTATACCACTGTAGACACAATCCCTTTTATATAGTCCCAATGATTTGACTTTTATAAAAAGCTGAGTAAAAAACCCATCTTATTTCTATTACTGACTTAATCCTATAACATGTCTATGTGTAATCCAAATCACAACATCCAGGGGCGCATCCAGAGAGGGAGTTGGGGGGGGAGGGGGGGCTTAGCTACATAAAATTAATTCATTTTAAACAGGGTGTTTGATTTCTTTCTTTAAAAAGATGAAGCATTGTCAACATGCATCATGTATTGTCAACTGTCAAATATCATTAACAGGAACCTGGTAATTCCTGGATCCGCCCCTGGTATAGTAAGTTATATACGCAGTGTAATAATAATTTGATGTACCAGAGATATAAGATGTGACCCTTGCTGAACAATGTCATTATGGATGTGTTTGATCTTTATTAAGCTGTATTTTTTACACTACCAGTATATTTAATCTTTTATGACTCAATCCTCGCTAAAATGTAGTAAATTTTACTTTATAATTAAATAAACAAAGCATTGAACTATTAATGATCTTTAGACTTTGATTAATTACTAGGCTGGCAGAAAATATTGATATTGCCGACAATCGTTACAGAGAGAGAAATGGGGGTTAAACATCCACTCAACACAAACTAGGTTATTGCGGGACTAACATATCGAGTCCTTTTACTTTGGACACAGTACGATATACTGCTTGGGACACAGGGCTCCATTTCCTGATGAAGACTGGCAGGTTTGAGCTGTTTAAAAAAGTGCTTTTCACACAGAATCAAGTAGTTTTATTCTCCAATATATAGTTGCTCGGCCCTAAGGTAGAGTTATAGGAGCTTTTAACACAAAATTAACCAGTTTTATTCTAAAAAAAATAAAATTGAGTTTGGCCCTTTAAATAAAACTCCAGGCATTGTCCGATGCATCGAAGATGAAAATGTTTGTTGCATAACTCTGTCATTATAAACATAAAATGTGTCTATTTCATGTTTAGATGGAATTTAATTGGCCGTTTAGATGTTGCTTTTGCAACTTCTATATACATTTGTACACATCTGAGTGTCAATTACATAACATTTTACAGGCAATATTAAATATACTATTCAAAAAAAGTAGGGGATATTTGATTTTTAAGTGTTATTAAAGTCACCTAATGAAACTGACGAAGAAACAAATGACAAAATGAAATGAAGTTCACATTCATCGATTTATTTCAAATGATCGTTAGACCAAGTAAGGCACAGACTGACCATTATAAGGGTAAAATGATACCCGGGGTCAAACAGCAAAGTTACCACAGCATCACAACAAAGTCAGTAACGGGTAAATCCTCCTCTGTTTGCCAAACAAGCATTGATCCGACGTGGCATACTCCTAATGAGATGTCTAACTAAGGTCATTTTGCTGACGATTGTCCCATTCCTGACGTAACCTCTGTCCAAGCATATCCCAGACATGCTCGATGGGGGAGAGGTCGGGACTCAGTGCTGGCCAAGGTAATGTGGTGATGTTCTGTTGTTGGAGGTAACCTGTAACGATCCTGGCCCTGTGACAACTTGCATTGTCATCCTGGAAGATGAAACGGCGGCCATGACGTCGTGCGAACGGCACAACATGGACTGCCAAGATGTTGTCCCGGTAGTACTGGCCTGTAACACGCCCGGCAACAACATGTAAAGCCGTTCTTCCAGCAACAGTGATGCCTCTCCACACCATAACAGAACCACCCACAAATTGATCATGTCTGATGACGTTAACGTCTTGGAAGCGCTCGTTTCGACGACGCCACACCCTCCTACGTCTGTCCAAAAAATAAACAGTGAACCTTGACTCATCTGAAAACATCACATTGCTCCAGCGTTGATTATCCCAGTGTTGACGATCCCTACACCAACGACGTCTTGCCTGAATGTGAAATCTCTCAAACAAGGGATCACGCGAGGACGTCGGGCGCGAAGGTGACCCCTATGCAGTCGATTCCAAATCGTCTGGCCACTCACTCTCACACGAGTGTCTGTTTGAAGACGAGCGCTGATCTGATTTGCTGTGACAACATGATTTCTCAAGGCTCAAGGGCAAGGTACAGATAAATCGATCCTGGGCTTGAGTTGTCGCCCTTGGTCGACCTGAGCGTGGCTGTCCTGTACAGATTGTGTATCACGGTATCTGGACCATAGCCTGCTTATGACAGACTGAGAAACATTCATCGTCCGCGCCACAATCGCCTGTGTTGTGCCGATCTGTAGCATGCCAAGGGCACGTAACCTTTCATTTTGGGTAAGCTGACGCATATCAAAATTTGTTTTCTGGTCACTAAAACAATTAAACTGATGTTTCCACCCTGGAATTCAATGCCACAATGACTGTAACATTCAAAGTCAGAGTCGTGCAAATCTTGGGTTGGACCCACATGATGATCCTAAGCATCACCTGCATTCCATGCGGTAGCTATTGGTGCGTTTGGACGTCACATGTAACTGGAAATGTTTCTTCTGTTAGGTTCTATAGTGACTATAGTGAAAACAAATATCCCCTACTTCTTTTGAATAGTACTGTATATAATATTGTTTATTATATAAAAACACGAACATTATATTTGTAATTATCAAGCTTCAAAGAAGCTTAGCTGTTTTTCATTTCTTACACCTCTTAGCTGGAAATATTGTGTAAAAATAAAACTGAAACTATACATAATTATAGACAGACAGCGAAAAAACAAGATCATGTGTACCTTGAAGCATCCCTGACAGTCGGAATTTGAAATTAAGGTACATTGTAGTCCGTAGTGCCGAGGTCTTTGATAAAATACTCTGATGGCACACTGTATAAGCCCAGTCGATGCAGATAATTATACAGTGTATGGACCTTAAAACCCATTTCATTTCAAAATAAATGTTGTGTCATGCTTATTTGTTTCTAGTTCCGTTTGGAACTGTCTTTGAGCGAATGATATCCAGTGACAGTTCCTAACCGACCTTATGTTCTCAGGTTGTTTTAGAACCCTTACCGTCTATTTGTCACCACAATTCTTTATTTTCCACCAAAAGGAATCATTTCTCACTATACATGTATTTGACACAAATTTAAAATAGTTCAACTCCATTTTCAAGTAGAATTTTTAGCAATGAAATAAACATGCGGTTTGCGCATGTGCGGGTTGCGTAATGTCTCTTCAGTTTAAATGTATTTGATGTATGTTTTTAATCGCAGAATTCTACTTGAAAATAGTGTTGAATCTCTATAAATGTGTGTCAGCTGTGGCAAGAAATGATTCTTTTGACAAATAAAGTAGAATCAAGGTAAAAAATAGTAGGTAAGGATTCCAAAATAGCCTTAGAACAGAGGTGGGAAAAATGATATTTTCATACTATATAAATAAGGCTGGATAGGAACTGTCAGTGGACATTGTCCGCTCAAAGACAGTTCCTAAAGGAACTATATGTTTCATAACTGAATGCATCATAAGGGAATATCCATGCTCTTAATCTAATCCATGACCACCCCCCCCCCCTCACTGAGATGACTAATATGTGGTCACTTTGTCAAGGACTGAGTACCAGTCAACACTCTCCAAAATATCACATTTTTGAATATGTCCAGCAAATACATGTACATGTAATACTTATATTTTTAATTTGTGGGTTGAAACGGCCTGATATAAGTGGGATGATTGAAATGACCCCTGTAATTTTGGGATGAAACAACCCGCAGTGAAACGGTCGTAGGATGAAACGACCTGCTCCCGATTTTAAACTACCAACCTAAACCAGCAAATTGTTCGAAGTTTCCTGACCCTGCATCTGTGGAAGCTCCCAAAACATCATTATTTGAAGTAAGCTGCCAGTCAAACTGACCATCTGATATTGACATCCGGTCACTATAACTTCCATAACCTCCTTCCTCTGGTACTGATGAACGTCGAAGATCTGTATTTTCAGAAATCCGTAAGGGGCGGGTCACATCTCTGTCCCTTTCGTCAGCTGTGCCAGAAAACGTTCGATAATCTGCAACGTTAGAGTTCATGTCATCGGCGAAAGAGCCGGCACTGGCACGCTTAGGATCTTTTCGTTTCGCCATTTAATTTTAATCCAAATCAGGCATTGTATAAAACTATATGAAACGGAGATTTCAAATATAACTTAAAAAGTAAACTATTAAAGTTTTAACTCAGCCATTTTAGTCTCAATCTAATGGGTTTTTTTCCGTGTCTTTATTTAAGTTTACCAAAATACTGGATAACGGAGTATAATACAAGGAGAAGTAACTCCTGCATTTTAATCGGGTGCAGACTACCAGTGATTTCGCCAGTAACTATATAGTATAATAATTACTTTATTTCAAAAGGGTAGAAAAATAGGCCTGAGGCCTTTCTTACGTTTTGCCCTTATAACAACACCAAGCATGCATAAAATCCGGAACAAACGTTTTACATAATGATAATAAATATAAAAGATGTGATGTTTGATAAAAATGTGAAAATTATGAGAGGTATGAATAGTACATGGTCAAAGATAGATATGAATAGTATTATACAAAATATATGTACATGAAAACTAATGACATAGATCTATAATAATATGGATGGACAAGAAACATTATATTATGAAGCACTTAAATATTTATAAATGTGCTTGCGAAACATGCTGATTGAGCTTATATCTTTCATATTATTTGGCAATGAGTTCCATAATTGAGATCCTCTGTATTTTATACTATTTTTAACAACAGAAAGCTGGGGTCTGAGAACGATTAATATGTTATTAACATTACTATACGGTGTATTATAAAAGGGGAGAACATTGGTTAAATACTCCGGACAATGATAAATTATTTTGTGAAGGTAGGTGAACATATTTAATAAATGCCTTTCCTTTATTTTTAATAAATTTACATCCGCA
This sequence comes from Patella caerulea, assembly GCA_036850965.1. Taxonomy (NCBI): domain Eukaryota; kingdom Metazoa; phylum Mollusca; class Gastropoda; family Patellidae; genus Patella; species Patella caerulea. The sequence continues at coordinate 28,220,687 of JAZGQO010000015.1, read as the reverse complement.
ATGCCAGGGGATAAATCTTTTGTGTGCTCTATATCTAGAATAATTTTAAATGCTCGGTTTTGTTGACGTTGGAGAGTATTAAGATGTAGAATATCGCAGTTTTCCCATATAGGTGAACAGTAGTCAAGATATGGCTGAATATATGATTTATAAAATATTTATCGGAAATTACATGGGAGGAATTCTTTGGGGATGCTCTATTCACAGTCCAGAACGTCCCAAATCGACAGAATTACAATCGAGTGACGCGGAATTCAGTCCTGTCACAGTTCTACCAGTTCCGATAGCTGAGGTGGAGTGAGTAGAATCGTGACGTATTCCTAGTAAAAAATATGGTTCAGCTGTCATGATTGGTTGAAATATTTTTTTATACAGTCGGCACATGCGTTGTCCTGCGAAATTCTCCTTTTCACTCGATTGTCACCAGTTTTGGAATTTAATTCCGGAATTGTCAATCGAGCATCCCCTTTCAGTTTACGTAGCTGAAATATTTTTTGATTGATAATTTTTGAAATATAATTTGCGTGATCGTTCCATTGTAGATGATTATCGACCTGAACACCAAGCAATTTAAAAGTTGAAACATTTCAATCGCACAGTTGTTAAGGTTTATCAATAAATTTGGTGATAAGAGTCGCTTTCTTTTCTGCTTAGTAGTTATTAGCATGCATTTAGTTTTTAATTGGTTGACCATCATCGAATTTTGGCCATACCAGATGAGTAAGATATCAGTATCACGTTGTAATTTAATTTGAAGATAATTTAAATTGGTAGCTGACGAATAGACTGTTGTGTCATCCGCAAATAAATCTCAGAATGATTCAAGATGAAGAGGAAGGTCATTTATGAAAATATTAGATAGTAAAAGCCCTAAGATAGATCCCTGTTAAATACCATTAGTAATTGGCTGAAGTTGAGAATATTGTCCATTATAATTCATTTCTCTTTGCCCGCCTCCATTCTTTCCAACCTCGAATGTTACACACTGGATGTATATATAGGGCGTGACCAGCAACGGAATATACTATAGTTTTTAACGTCATGTTTATACAGTAACCAGCAACGGAATATACTATAGTTTTTAACGCCAGGTTTTTCTACAGCAACGGCTAATTAGTCCCGAATTTGGCTTCGTTTGTGTCGAGTGAACGTTAAACCCCATTTCTCTATTTACCGATGCAAGTGAAGTATTGATGTTTGCTTCCAATGCATTCACGCGTATATTAATTGATGTCAGCACAAAAAAGCATGAGATTTTACAAAAATGGATAAATATTATCGAATGCATCAAAATGGTAGACAGTAGTATTGAAGGTTGGGACAAAATGACAAGCTACGGAAGTTATGTCCGAGATTCAGCGACGGCCAAATTTACCGATGCAAGTGTACCCAAGCCTAATACTAATTGATGTCAGCACAAAAAACCACGAGATTTTATTAAGAGGCCACACCCGTTAAGCGGCCAATCGTAAAAATTCCAATGGGTGGCTGCTTAATGCAGATTCTACTGCACTTTGAAATTATAATTGCAAAAAATCTAACGCCAGGTTTGGGGGCTTTACCTTAGTCACATCGATTTAAAGTCATCCCAACTACGCCCTGAAACTGGGGCTGATGGTCATCAGTTACATGGCTGAAACGTGCCAGAAATTAACTTTTATATCGAATTCCACATGACAAGGAATCTTTTACGTGCATGCCGATGTGTACACGGGACCTCGGTTTTTCAGAACAGTAGGACGCTAAACCCCATTTCATATCATTTCAAGGTCTATAAATATAAATACCTCTCCCTTCTATTGTCCTTGATGATTTAGTGCCTAAATCATTAATATCCGGCCTAGTCACGACTGTTTTTTTTTCTGTATGTAAATGAGGTTCATCATAAATGCCTATGCAAGGTACGTGTTCTAACATAATTAAGTCCTATTATACATTTATCTATAATACAAAATGCTGAATTGAGACATGTAACGTGCAAAATAACTATAGTGTATATTCTATAACCTCATCCAAACACACACACACACACACACAAGAAAGAATAGAATAGCTATTGTCCCGAGAATTCAATTTGAACTCTTTCACTTTTAAAATCAATAATGCATTATTTCAAATATTCAAGATTTGATTCATAACATATACGCCTAAATGCTATAACATATACGATTATAAGATGATATAAAAACATTGGTCTACGGATATATTTTTTTAATCATTATTATTTAAAGGAGGCCCTACTCTTATACTTGCGAACTCGATTTTCGTGGATTTTTACTGACACGTTGAACTTGCCAAAAATTGATATGGTAATGTCAATCCTATTAAAATACAAATCTATAGTGCGTTTCGGTTTTTTATACTTTCGATGGCGTCTACTACATGAAGATCTGACCAGTTGCACTGAGAGGTCGCGTCAAGTGTCATATGAGTGGCTTTTGACCCATGACGTCAGACATTGATAAATCAATCAGCGTTGGCGTTTCTAGGGGTTTACCCACTGTTTCCTGAAGATCACACCAAGAGCTCGACGTATCAGGCCGTTTCATTGGCAAATTTCTCACATCAACTAAAACGCATGTTATATAACAATTCTTCCAGATCCTAGTGTTGTAAAGACATGTAAAACGAAATTTTGAACTATAAAAAACGAAACGTACAGAATTTTTTTTTGTGTGTGTGTTTTAATCAGACCGTGGCGATGTAGTTATGCTGCAACTGTTGAGAAATATCAGACTCTAGCCCTGTTTAGATAAACACATAGATTATTATACCATCTATGACATATAAACAGTTTAACACTTGAAAGAACAGAAATAATGATGCATGTATTAGTCCGATGGAGTGTAGATAATGCCTTTATTTTTCTAGGAAAGAATATATAATTAAGAAACTTCACATTATGTGTGTTGGCTACATGTTCCATGAATAGAATAAATAATTGCGTGATGCGTTCCACGTCAGTAATAAAAATCAATTGCGTTTGTCTCTTGGTCGTTTGCGCCTTCTTTCATATTATCCGTCTTCATAAGCTCAATTGAAACTGAGTAGTAGGACGCATTTCTTCCGCAATTGGGAGTCACGGCGGCTCAGTGAGTAAGACGGTGGCTCACTATCCTAGAGGTCTCGTGTTTGACACCTGCGTTGGCTGAGAAAGATCAACTAGATTTTTCGGCGTGGTTCCCCCTTTTTAGTGAACAGGGTCTAGCAATAAACAACGCATAGTCGTTCAGATGGGACAAAAACCTAGGGTCCCGCGTGCACGTAAACACCTCGGTGTTTCTACGCTATCCGAACGACTAGACACTTTTCCAGACCCCAAGTTAACTATATGTCATAATGACAACCCTTAGAGCATGCTAGTTAAAGTATGCTGCCCCCCCCCCGCTCAGAAATTGCTAACAATGATTAAAGTATACACAGTTCCTTATATTAACCTAAAAAAGCTAAAAAAAATTTGTTTGAATACTTATTTTAAAATGCTTATTAGACGCCTAGGTAACTACATAGCATGATGATTATAACAGTCTGTTAGAATGACCTTTCCGAAAATTTCCTCAAAATGTACGCCCCCCCCCCCTACCGAAAGGCAATCCCCCCCCTGCTTAATGGTGTCTAGATATGGGCCTGGGGGGGGGGGAGGGAACCAAGTGTGCGGGGGCCCCATCGTTTTTTGTTGACATTGTTCGTACTGACCGTGGATCGCACTAGTAGTAGTCCTCCACCTTGAGTTCCTTGGGTGTTTTCCTCCAGGATTTACGTTTTTAAAAATTAGGATTAATTTCTGAGACAATTTAGGCAGCGATTTTATTGACGTTTGGGAATTTGAGTATTTTAAACAGACTCTTTCTCTTATGATCTTTCCATTTACTTTATTTTAGCGAAATTATTTTAGGTGACCCAGAATTGTGGGGGCCCCTAAATGTGGGGGTCCCGGGACATTTGTCCCACTTTGCCCTCCTTAGATCCGGTTCTGGGTTTAACGTCCCACTGTTCCGCTCCGACAGGGGTAATAAAGACAGACATCTGCTACAGTGTGTAACTACTTTCAATGAATAATTTACGTGCACTCCAATGGTTACATGGAACGTCAGTTTTTCGTCCCATCTAGACGACTAGACAGATGTACTTGTCAGGCCCTCAGTCCGGCCTCATTGCCTCACTGCCAAATGGTTAGCGTGTGCTAGTTGTAATACAAGGCCTGTCATTGCGTCAACTGGCGTGGTTTCGATTCACCAAGTTTTCTTTCTTCTGGTCCTCGGGTTTCCTTCCCAGGCTATATAAAGACCCGTAGGCTACTAAGCACAAACGAAGCACTGAAATAAAATTTAACCATATTATGTTTGTCGCGAAATGACCTAATTTCAAATTTTGTGAAAGGTCACGAGATATAAACAGGAGTAGCGCTAATCCCAACCATAAATCTAAACCCTGGATCTAACCCCCCGCTTATCCTAAACCTACCCCACAATCTCGCCAACAATCACGTGCCATAAACTTATTTACATAGATTTAGATAGTAAGTAAAGTGTATATTATCATTCACGAGGGCGTTAGCTCGACTGTTGTTTTAATATTTCACGATGCACGTTATCTGATATGATATTATGCACGGTCTCGCTCTCGATCTCGATCTTGACTTATCTTAATATACAACTTACACTATCACGCAATCTTATTTTCTTTAAAAAAAAAAAAAACCACCACCATGTGACCGTCATCTTCTAAAAATAAATATCATCAAAGTATGACATCACATCAATAACTTATAGGGGTTGGGTGGCCAAATGGATAACGTGTGCGCGCTGTGCCAAGGGATGTGGGATGACCTAGTGGTCTAGAGTGCCGCGCTTCGACCTCTAGCTGACCGGTCACCTCTGGCTTGCGGCTGTGGTTTCGAGCCCTGGTGTGAGCGTATGTGGCATGGATATAGGGGCGCCTTCGCAAGCGAATTATTGAAATAAAATTAAACCATATGTTAGTCCCGAAATGACCTAGTTTGTGTTGAGTGGACGTTAAACCCCATTTCTCTCTCTCTCGCGCGCGCTGTGCCAAACGGTCTGTCATTGAATCAACTGGCGTGGTTTCGATTACCCAGTTGTACATGACAAAGAGTAGGACCGCCTGTCCCACATCGTAGGTTTACTCTTGGTCCTTCCAATTCCCCCCACCCCTCAATAACTGATACCATGACTTCGTTATCCGACATTGCAACTCTGCTACCTCCTGTTGTTTTGGGTTTTTTTTTGGTGCAACTGGATTTCTGGGAAGGTTGGAATTCGAAGTACAGGAATAATTTTTTACGTATTATTTCCTGAGTCGCATGATCGAATTTTGTCTGGACAGAGTAATTCCAGCTGAGACGTCTCTCTCTTCGCCCACGTCAACGCGTACGCGGGTTTTCGTCCCACCCAAACGACTAGACCATTGTCTGTCCAATCCCATGGGATTTCTCCGGGACTTCCGGATTCCTCCAACTGCTAAAGACCTCAGTTGGTGTCGAGTTGACGGTAAACCTCATTTCGTTCTTTCACCTGGATTCTTTCTAGTTCCTACTAAACGTTTAGATGCTGTTTCTTGCCAAACCATGCCCGATAATCCCAAATCGACCAATTCCAAACCCGAAACCCCAAGATTAGCGAGCCACCACCTTCATCACCGAGCCAATGTGACTCCAGGTACTTTGTCGTAATTGAACATACTTTTATAAGAATATATTCCCGAACAATTAATAATCTAACACTATTTCGGGGTTTTTTCTTCTTAGTTAGGAAACCTCTTGGATTTTCCCCGGGCCCCCCGGTTTCCTCCCACCGCTAGACTTCTACGCACAATAGAATTATTGAAATAAAATTGAAGCATGTGTTAGTCTTAATCCCGAAATGACCTGGTTGGGTCGCGTGGACGTTAAACTCTCTCTCGCCCCCCACTCTCTCTCCACATTGGCGTGCACGTAAAAGATCCCTTGGCAGGTGTGATTCAATATAAGAGTAGGCCGTAGGGCCGCTTCTTGGGAAAAATTTCTCTCATAACACAATTTAGGCCTATGGCCGAGAAAGTTCATCCAGATTTTCCGGCGTTGTTTCCCACTGTCAGTGATGTAGGAAGGAGGGCCTGACAAGGTCAGCTGCCTAGTAGTTCAGATGGGACGAAAAACCGATGTCCCGTGTACACATTGGCGTGCACGTAACAGATCCTTTGGCAGTTGGAATCCGACATAAGAGTAGGCAGTAGCGCCGATGCCCGGGCAAAATTCCCATCATATCACACTGTACGGCGTATGCCTGTCTTCATTAACCCAGTTTAGGAGCAGAACAGTAGGACGTTAAACCCTATTTCATTTCATTTTTTTTAGTTGTGTGTGTGGTCCTCGTCTCAATCTTTGATATCTAATCTTCACGAAGGCTGGGCCTTAAAAGTTTTTATATGCTATTTCCTGCCCCAGTCTGATAATTGTGAAACCCCGAATACCTTGGTTGTTTGGTCACGTTATCAATTTTATCTAACGCCTATTCATTGGTACATATAAGTTATAACTAGGGACAACATCCCCTCATAACAAAACACACACCGGGTCGGCGGTAGACGTATTACATTTCCATCAGGTAAATAAATAAAATTTTTAATTTTTTATAAAATAGTATTAACTATGGATAGGAGATACTTTATAAACATTTTAACAAAAGTAAAGTGTTTTTTTTATGAAATTACATTGTCAATAACAAGTTTTATAATCATCATTTATTTTTATGATATTGTCACTAACAATGTTAACGGAATCGTTGTTGGAGTTATTACGTTTTCAGTCAGGTAGGTTCTCGAGGTTTTCACTTCTTACAAAATATTATTAACTATAAGTAGTAAGTTTTGTATATATATATATAAGTACGAACAATCCAAACCATTAGGCAAAATAGTTAGGCAAAGTAGTGTAATCAGCAAATGGACTTTTCATCGTGTACGAAATACACAACAAACATTGGTACAGGTGTCCGAAAAATAAAGCAGTTTTTCCCGGATACATTGTTCGATTTATTTATTAATTTTTTCATAGAATACATATTAAACCATTATATAGAATATTAACAAATGTAAAAAAATATATTATTAAATTGCCGCAAATCATGTTCACGAAGACGTTGTTATTGCGTTTTCATCAGTTAAAGTCTCAAACTTTTTTCTTTTTCGTAAAATTCATTTTCTAATAATAAGTTAGTAGCAATTTCTATTAGAAATGAAATGAAATGGGGTTTAACGTCCTACTGTTCTGCTCCTGACTGGGCTAATGCAATGTGCTGTGAGGCAATTTTGCCCGGGCAGCGGCACCATGTCATACTCTTATATCGAATTACAACTGCCAATGGATCTTTCATGTGCACGTCAATATATACACGCGATCCCAGCTTTAGAATTTAGTAATTCTATTTATAAAATCAATAGCTGTTTTAAAAATCAATATTTGATTTTGGTGTATTAAACCATCTAGCTGTTAGAGTGGGATATTTGAATTGTGGTATTCTCAATGCGAATTTTTCAACTGCTTACTGCAAATAAAACACTAAAACCTTTCTAGGGTTTTAAATCATAAGTTTATATCTCAATTATGACTTGATTGTGAACTGTTCAGTGACAGATCCAGGAATTTTTCCAGGAGGCCGGTTTGCCAGGTTTCTGTTACGGAAATCTGCCTTCATCGTCTCTAAATTGCATAGGCATATAGATACAAATTTAGCTTTTTAAATAGAGAAATCATTTTTATACTGCAAGGCATTATTTTTTTTATGTAGAAGAGGGGGTGGTGCCCCCCCCCCCCTCTGGATCCGCCCCTGCTGTTTAAGTTAAACTATTCGTAGTTATGCATTTAGTCTTGTCAAATTGATGTAACCCTATTTGATGTTGTGAAGACCATAGAATGTATACACAAACCGAAACCTATTTTAATCAGATTTTGAGCTACTTTAAGATTTTGTATAGTGTCAGCGAGACCCTTATCAAATATCCGTTTAAGTGATCAGTGTCTAGGATACCGTCTGATTGGTATCATGTCGTAATGTCGTGATGTCGCCTTTCATAACGCGACAACCCGACATCACGACATTTCTACCCGACAACACGACAACCCGACATCACGGCATTTCTACCGGACATCACGACATTTTTACCCGACATCACGACACTAAAAATGTCGTGATGTCGGGTAAAAATGTCGTATTGGCGGGTTGTCGTGATGTCGGGTTGTCGTAATGTCGGGTTGTCGCGTTATGAAACAAAAAACTGGCAATTAAGAAAATGGTTGATCAAGTGGAATTAGATTCACACTCACATTGCAGTTTGAGTTGCATTCGTATCCATTTGTATACGTCCACTTTCATAATGTCGACCGTCTTCATTAGCTCAGTCGAAGCAGAACAGTAGGACCTTAAACCCCATTTCATTTCATAATGTGAACATATTATGCCGCCGCCCTTGTCTGTGTGTCTGTCATTGGGTCAAGTGGTGTGGTTTCCAGCCGAAGCTTGTACATGACAAAGAGTAGGGTCGTCTGTCTAACCTCGTGGGGTTTCTCCGGGTGCATGCCCTACGCCGCGGGGTGGTGCCAATCCCGCTTTTTTGTCATTATTTTATCTGTAAATATTCTACAGGTTGCAATTATTAATAGATTTTGTTCGAATTCGGCATGTCAATAACAGGATGGTACCTATATTAATATTTTGTCTGTAAACACTCTACAGGCAGGGATTCTTAATGGATTTTCTTCAAATTTGGCATGAGCTTTATTTTCAAAGAGAAAATGTCACCTACTGATGTAAATGCATGCCCGACCCATAAGGGCGTTGTCACGCCCACTTTTCGTGAATATTTTGTCTGTAATTCTTATGAGATTTTGTTCAGATTTGGCATGATCAAGACAGAATGGTAAACACCCTATAGGTTGCAAATTTTATACGCCCACATTGAAATATATCGCCGTCGTACGACATTTTTACCCGACATCACGACATTTTTAGTGTCGTAATATCGTCAAAAATGTCGTGATGTCGGGTAGAAATGTCGTGATGTCGGGTTGTCGTGTTGTCGGGTAGAAATGTCGTGATGTCGGGTTGTCGCGTTATGAAAGGCGACATCACGACATTACGACATGATACCAATCAGCCACCATAATATCGACATAATAAAATTATCAAATATTCCCACGCACTACTGCAGTCAGGGTTTTTTTTTATGCCGCGCTTGCTATAAATCATTTGAAAAGCCCCTGCACGGTTTATCGTATCATGCTTTTTTTTTGTTATAAATCGACGGCTTTTTTTTATAATTGAGAATGTAAAGAGACCTAACCCCCATAATGTTTTCAAAAAAAAAAAAAAAAAAAAAAAAAAAAAATAAAGCGTTCATTTTAAGCCATAACGAGATACCCATAGAGCCAAAAGTCGTGGTTTCGACCTCAAGCTTTTACGTAGCCTCGTTTAATTTGTTTGTTCTTACTGAATGCAAGAGCTGTGAGGATCTAGAGCTCTTCGCGATCGTTCTTTGTCATTACTGATACACGAGATACCCTTGACGACAGCAATTAGAACAGGGCCTTTTTCTTCTTACTTAAAGCTGTACGAGATCTAGCGTTCTTAAGACCGTTCTTACTTTGCCCTGACCGACGCACGAGAACTCCTCAACGACAGCAATAAGAACACGGGCTTATCTTTTTGTTTTTACTGACAGGCAGATCTGGAGTTCTTCGCGATCGTTCTTACTTTGCCCTGCACTGACGCGTGAAAAATGCTCACGCAGTTGAAAAAGGGAAAGCCCCGGCTGAAATTCTTCCCTAAAATTACAAACGTAACTAAAGAAATAACAAACAACCCACAGATATCTTAATGTCCTTGTTATTGTTGTTTTCAGGTAGTATAATATCACCATGACGACAGTAATAACAACTCAACCAGGTGGCGGTAATGGTCTCTTATTGGTACCTCCACAAGGTCACCGAGACTGGTCCTCAGGGTTATTTGGGTGTTGTTCAGATTGTAAATCATGTAAGACCCTCTTCCTTTTCCTTTTTAAAATATAATGAAGATTCCTGTTCGTATTAATATAGATAACTCTACATTTTAAATATCGTCGGAACATTTTTACGTTCAGAGAGCTCTATTTTTTGTCGTTGTTCGTGTTAAGGTGACATTCCTTTAAAATGCCTATGAGGCTTCGTCAATTCAAGTCCGTTCCGAAAATTGGCATACTTGTTCTTGGAACAATTCTGCACTGAGCTATTGAATTTGATGTTTGCATTCCATCTAACAGCATGGCCAGTTTCTCGTCCATAGTGTGAGCATACTGGTTATTATGGGGGGGGGGATGGCCTAGTGGTCTAGAGTGCCGCGCTTCGACCTCTAGCTGGCCGGTCACCTCTGGCTTGCGGCTGTGGTTTCGAGCCCTGGTGTGAGCGTATGTGGCATGGATATAGGGGCGCCTTCTCAACCTCGTGGGTTTCCTCCGGGCACTCCGGTTTCCTCCCACTGCTAAAGACCCCTACGCGCAAGGGAATTATTGAAATGATATGAAAACCATATGTTAGTCCCGAAATGACCTGGTTTGTGTTGAGTGGACGTTAAACCCGATTTCTCTCTCTCTCTCTCTTTCTATTATGACGTTCCCGAACCATAGTACGATTGTACTGGTTATTATGTAAAGATGATATATCTATTGCGTCGTTTTATTAACACACTGTCTCGCTCTAGTTAAGCTATTGTCGAACAAAATTTTCAAATAAAATATGAATTGCCAATAAAGCAATAACTTGCCGCGCCGTGCTTTATTCTAGCTATACATTAAATATTTCTTTTGTCGATATCTGTTCAAGGATTGAATAAGGATCACTCGCCACAAACTAAGGAATTTCAGTTGTATTTCATTAATTCAATTGCGAGTTGGGGTTTTATCAGTGGAAGCAAACGGAGGACTCGGATTAAACTCACGAGGTTTGACAGGCGGCCCTACTCCTTGTCATCTGCAAGCGGAGAATCGAAACCTCGCCACTTGACGCAATGTTAGACTTTATGAACTAAAGCACAAACGTTTATTTCATATAATTTCAATGTTCTAGCGTTTGTTTGCGTGTACTGTGTTGTTGTCCCATCCGAATAGCTAAACGTGGTTTGTCCCACATCACTGACAAGAGGAAACAAAGTTGGAAAATCCCAGAAAACTTTCTCGAGCAACGCCAGAACGAGCAACGGACCTATGTGTATGGCCATCCCCGATCCCCAGTGATGTGTATGGCCATCCTCGATCCCCAGTGATCTCATTCCGTTCCACTCCAACAACCCCGGAGTACATCCATGGGGAGGCACGTATTCAACTTATCTACCCTTGGCGATTGTTGCATTTTGTATTTTTATCGACGAATAACAGGTCACGTTTGATAGCATAACGACTTGTCACTGTTTGTTTTGATTTACATAAAAACATCTTTCCTGATAAAAAGATGTTCCAGGGCATCTATTAGTGTGCATGAACGTAAACAATGTGACTAAGACTGGTTTGTAAACTGTTTTCTGGTTGATTCGTGGAATCACGCTACGACCAAGGGCAGACAATTTGATTACGCGAATACCCCATGGGTGAAGTCGATGTATAGTGGAGTATAGCGGAAAGAGACCGCTGGAACGCTGGGAATGGTATATAGCCTGCAAGTATCACTCGACAGATTCCGGAACCTACATCTAGTCTCGGCTGTATGACAGTAAGTGATATACGCCCATACATTGCGATGCGGCTACCGGTTTACTTTAACAGGAAAATTTGACGCTATTACTAACAAACAAGACACCATGGGCGCAGCCATGTTTCATCCTGGTCCTTTAAAGTAGTTCCAATATGGCGGAATTCGTCATAGAGTCGAGACTAGATGTAGGGTCTGGAATCTGTCGAGGTTTGCCGAGTGCTGCAAGTATGTTGTCACTATTTAGTCTGGAATAACGGACCCTTAATGTAACCCTGTTTTTATCTGTTTCAGTGATATGCACGTGTTGTTGCTTGCCATGTATGCTGTGTACCCTGTCATCAAAGATCGGTGATTGTGCATGCATGCCATTTTTTGTACCCGGTGGTCTGTTGGCTATGAGATCCAAACTAAGAACCATGGGCGGTATTCAGGTTGGTGACATTGTTTGATTCATGTCGGATTTAGTTACAGCGCGGTGGGTGGGTGTATGGTACGACGCAGATTTCAAAATTGGATCGTTTATTTTGTACACGGTGAACTGTCCATTTGCTGATTACGCCTCGAACGTTTTTTTAGGACTTCGAATTTTGACTAATGGTTTGGATTGTTTGTATATACTTGGTTTTATTTTATAATGCCCATGTATCGGTGCAACATAGGATTGGTAAAAACGGGTTAACGCCAATGGGAAAAATTGGATAACGTCGGGGGATTGGTACAAAGTATGATAGCGCCTGGGAATAGGTACACAAATATGTTAATGTCTGGACATTGGTACAAAATTGGATAAGTACTGTAATTGGCTCAGAGTAGGATAACGCTCGATATTTACAGAAAATAGGATAATGCCCAAGTATTGGCACAAAATGGGATAATTCTCGGATATTGGTTAAGGCATCTGGATGTTTAGATTCTTTTATTAAAATCTTCATGATAGGGATGCTTACAGTTGAACTAGGTTTTGACTGGATGTCAGTATACATCACTTGAGATATTAATTATCATGTTGTTGACATATAGAGCAAGTTATGTTTTGGCTAAACTACTCTTTTTATAAAACAATATGTCATTTTACTTTAAGTGATATTTAGTACATACTACATATTATGTGAATATGTTAGAAACATAAAACTATATCTTATCTCCTACTTCCTTGTCTATAATCTTTAAAAACAATGTCACTACGACTATATTGCTACACAGCTCGAGAGCCACACGCGAACTAGGAGAAAACCTACGTGGCTAGACAGACGAACACGCGAAATTAAGACCATTGCGATCTGAAGCGAAACCAAGAACAGACCTTCTGATCTGACACGCACATGACAGACCAGTCCCGGACTGACCCCGGGAGCGCACAAGGATTAACGAAGGTTTCCGATTTCGCTTTACTATTTTATAGACAGAGAAATGGAGTTTAACGTCCACTCGACACAAACTAGGTCATTTCGGGACTAACACATGGTTTAATATTATTTCAATAATTCGCTTTAGCAGTGGGCCCGGAGAAAAGCCACGAGGTTGGACAATGGACAGGCGACCCTAATCCTTGCCACGTACAACCGGGGATTCGAAACCACGCCAATTGACTCAATGGCAGGCCGTATGATAGAGCGCGTGTACGCTAACCATTCGGCAATCCACCCCCAACTATTTTATAAGTGATATCTATAACTATTTAATTCTCTTTTTCAGGGATCTATTTGTGGGGATTGCGTCGCTTTAACTCTGTGTGAACCATGTGCTATCTGTCAAATGTCACGTGAGATGGACACGATGGGTCTGTAGAGGTGGATGTATCATGCGTAGTTTTTGTCTCTTTGATTCAAATTTGAAATAAATTTTGTATATATTTTTTATATGCATAAAAATGTCGTTGCCCCTGTCAATCCATTCGTCCGTCTGGACGCACGTCTACAAATCGGACCAACAAAATGTCCGTACGTTTTTCGAAAATAGTGTAAATGTATGTAATACCATGATTGTGAACCCTCTAGAGGTCACATTTTTTATACAATTTTAATGAAGATTAAACATACATTATGCAAGAGCTAAATCGGACAATTTCAGATCTTTCTTTAGGCATGAAATATTATCTAAATTATTAATTACACATTAATTATTTATCCAGAACATAATCAGCTCTCGGTCGCATCGCTAGCCCGCGATCTTTGGTGGATTAGGATCCGATTTACTGCATAACTTTCCTTCTCTATTCAATTATTAAGTGGATAATCGAGACTATTACCGTACTGACTGATCGAGGCTTGGTGGAAACTTCACTTGCTTAATTTGCGGTTCATAGTGGATTAATTTGACTGAAATTTTCAGCAAATTGCCTTTACATTATCTAGATTTTAAATATTACACTGAGAACTGCAAACTCGTTGTCTAATTTCCCATAATGTATCTTTAAAATAGATGTTTATATCCTAAAGGTTAGGTTTCTTTTCAATATTTGCCGGTATCGAACTCTATTTTGATTATGGCCCCTGATTGTATCAAAAATCACATTCTTTTTAGTACGTTTTCTGTCCATCTCTTTCAAAATGTGGGCGTATCTTGCATGATAACCACTTGTTTTATATCTGATTTTATACGACCACTATACATACGAACAAAAACAACCGTAATGAGGACCAGGAAATTGTGACGTTACATCTATGCGCAATTGCCCAAAGCACATGCATGTCAAGTTTCATATCAACAAGATGAATGCGCTAGGAGACCAGTTCATGGCAACAACAGCAAGAAGAAGAACAACAACAACCATCAAACAACAACAAAATGGGTATAGGGCTTGGAGACCAGTTCACAACAACAAACAACATCAAATTGAGCATCGCTTGTGGATCAGTTCTCAACAACAACACCACCACCACCACCACCATCACGAAAAACAACCTCCACCAGCATTAAGATGAATATCTTTTGGGGACCAGTTCACAACAACAACCAACAGCATCAAGATAAGTAGCGCATGGGGAACAGTTCCTGGTCCAAAAATTGTAGATAATGTTATTCGTTGTATCTATAAATAAATTATTCATAAGAGCTTTATAATTTTGTATATTTAAGAAGACATTTTACGGCGTATTTTCACACGTACACCACGACCTCACTATGACGTATAAGCCAGTCAGACTGTGGCTGAGAGTAGCGTGGGCGTGGCGGCGAGGGTATTTGTCAGTGAATTAAGGACGTGGTGGGGCCTTCGGTATGTGTGAAAGGGCTTAACATCATAGAGGTCTAATCGCCATCGCTTCTCCTCAATAGGTTGATTGAAAGTTCAATAGCCACCGGATCATTGGTTCATCTACGCAGCTGGTCATCTCCGGATCAACCGTCCAAGCTCACAGTTGGTCAGGGGATCGGATGGCAGAATAGAGGACTACGTGCGCGCTGTATCATAAGGTTTATTATTGAGTCAACTGTTGTTTGTGAGAAGGGGTATGTTCCAACCACTTGGGTTTTCTCTCGGTCCTCCGGTTTCTCCCCACTGCTAAAATCCCCTACGCGCATCCCTAAGGGACCAGTGTATGTAACTTGTTCATATTACACGTATAGGATCTCCTTGTGGTCTAGAGTGCCGCGCTGTCCGGTCATCTCTGGCTTGCGGCTGTGGTTTTGATCCCTAGAGTGAGCGTATGTGGCATGGAGATAGGACGCCTTCTCAACCTCGTGGGTTTCCTCCGGGTACTCCGGTTTCCTCCCACTGCAAAAGACCACTACGCGCAAGCGTATTTTTGAAATAAAATCAATCATAAAATCAGTCCCGAAATGACCTAGTTTGTGTTGAGTGGACGTTAACCCCCCCCTCTCTCTCTCTCTCTCTCCCTCCCTCTCTCTCTTATAAGCCCAGTATTTTGTTGGCATTCATTGATGGTGTACTAAAGTTAGAACCGCACCCCACCACTATTCACAGCTTCTAGATCGGTACTGATCATACCTTGGAGGTTTCTGAATGTATAACCGTAAATGGGATGTAAACTATAAAGATGTATAGCCCTGCAAACTGAGCAGTAAACTTAGAGTGGCGCTAATATTAGCAAAAGTTGTCCTGTTAATGAAAAACACTCCAAATGGACGAAATGGAGGACGTTACGCTTTATTCTATGAAAAATAAATTGGAAAATACTTTCTTGCACATTTTGTTCGTGTATTGCTTCTGGGGGTCATTGGCGGTAGCAATCTAATTAAATATAGATCTATATTTCGTTTCGTTTTTTATACTTTCGATGGCCTACACTCATGTAGATCTAACAAGTTATTGTGGGAGCTCACGTTCTATGACGTCAGGTATCAAGCACGGGACATTTGACCCGATAACGTCAGTCATTCGATTAACCAATTAGCGACCGCCATGCTTTTTAAAATCTACTTTGTTTTGATTTCTATCCGCTGGTGTTAGTATAGACGTCATTGGCTGGTAATATCTACCCACAGTTCCACGCATGAAAAGGTCAAATGGTCGATTCGACAGACCATTTGATTGGCTGACCCCTCATTTCAGACAGAACACAGGTTAAATAACAATTCCTCCAGATCCAAGAGTAGTAAAGGCAAGTAAAAACGAAATTTTGAACTATAAAAATCGAAACGAAATTGGATCTGTGTTTTAATCAGATTGTGGCGGTAGGGACGTCAAATCATGCACCAAACATGTCAGTGAATGATGAAGTACAGAGTTACGAATCTACCTAAATTTGGGTTCGCGTCGATATGTTTTGGGGTTGGGCATTCCCCGAAAATGGTATAAGGAACGACTTCAAACGCAATTTCAGTAATTTAGTTATATTTTTAAAACATATTAAAATAAAGCCCTAAAATAGATTGTATATATAAACAGTCCTACCTTGTTAAATAATCTCAACCTCGTGGGTTTCCTCCGGGCACTCTGGTTTCCTCCCACTGCTAAAGACCCCTACGCGCAAGCTAATTATTGAAATAAAATAAACCCATATGTTAGTCCCAAAATGACCTAATTTGTGTCGAGTGGACGTTAAACCCCATCTCTCTCTCTCTCTTTCTTTTGTTAAAGAATATTCCTATTAATCCTATAATTCATTATTGCCAGTTGATAAATATCATTTTCAACTTCCTATTCAAACGTTTGAAGATCGCCATTGCATGGAGAGGAATGGAAAAACAAGGGAGGTAATTCAAGTAATTGTGCTATTATCTTGTCAGGGATTTTTATGCCTGTGAAATATTGCCCATGATCGTATAATAGTGAGTTGACAACCTTTTGAGCAAAAGACATAGAAATAATTATGAAATTTCCGCTTTAACGCTACTGGGAAAATATCAATTTAGAGACAAATATTGCTATTTTATGCCCCTTTATAAATTTGGATTCTGGGCAGCATGTTTCTGGGGTAAGGAAATCCCTGAAATGGTTTAAGCAAGAAAGGGACATCTATGAAAACCATGCCACATATAATTTTGATCCTGGCAAGTTAATGCATGGCGCCAGTTTCGTGGGTTTCTCTTAAAAATTGACGACTTTGTGTTTGTCTGAAGTTTTACCTTTTAAAGGAAAAAACCGACCCTTAAAAACCCGACATTTACCCCCAAAATTAATAACTGTCCGTTACTCCAATTTTGGTAAACTTTTAGGATATCATTCAGAACACACAACGCTACCATACACCATCAAGTTGTATAACTTCGGCCAGCTTGGTGTAAAATTTTAGTTCATGTGACTCCTGTATCGAAATGAGTTTGACACCCTTAATCTACTCCCACTGCTCTGAGAGAGAGAGAAATGGGGTTTAACCAAACTGGGGCCTATTTCTCAAAATTTTAACTAAGATAAGATCTGAATTTTAGTTATTTGATTGGACAATATTAGATTGATTTTAATTCTTAGCCAATCAAAATTGAAGTATCCGCTAAAATTTGAATTTTACCTTTTGTTAAAATTTCGTGAAACAGGGCCCTGATCCCGCAGTGAATATTCGCCTGGCCGCTACAATCACTGATAAGCCTGACATCGACGAGGCTTAATCAGTACGGCATATTAACTTTTTTACTTCGACAAATTAAATTCTCAAACATTTTTTTTGAGGTAAAAGAAAAATAATTAAAGACGTTTGAAGTATTTTTAGTTAAAAAATATTTCCTATTTAGTGTAAATGGGTATTAAAATGAGTAAAATGCATCATTTTGCCCGAAGCAGTTAGTGTTTAGTAAACATTGCACGAGCCGTTGAGCCAATGACTACGCCGCGTGCAGTCAACGCACGTGTTGTGGACAGTTATCTGTTACAGAGATAATTCGTAAGTAATTCTCTGTGAAACAGATTGGCGTTTAACGTCCACTAGACACTTATTTTAATAATTCGCTTGCGCGTAGGTGTTTTTAGTAGTGGGGAGGGGACCGGAGTACCCGGAGAAAACCCACGAGGCTGGACTGGCGACACTACTCCTTGCCACGTACAATCGGGGATTGGATGTAAAGAGAGCTACCGTTAAACCCAACCCCAACGCTGGACCTAGGACTAATGACAACCATAACCTATATAATCTCACCAGCAATCACCTGTCCTGACTTTATTTACATCTGAGCGACCTTGACGAAAATTGAGTTGGCCTTAACAAATAGATCTAACCACGTCCTTTCTAATCCATGTGCCATCCATAGTCAGTATAATAGGTTTGACACTTTTAGTCGTGTTTATTACTCCCATAGATCATGTCCTTATCTAATTTCCAACGCAAACAATTTAATCATTTAAAGGGCCTCAAACGACCTCTTCGTTCAAAATAAAATGATGAAAAGCAAATCAACACGTCCTAGGGCTTTTGTTTTGTCGCAATTAATAATGACGTTTGTAAAATGCTAGATAAAACCCAAACCACGTTCTTGACAGATTCTTTAGGCTTTAATATTGTCTATGTTTTGAATAATATAAATATGAGTGCAACAAATTTTTTAAATTTAATTAGCGTGTTAACTTAGCTTGTTTACTGAATTTAAGATTCGTTTTATCTTAAACTGTGGAACAAGGGTGTCACAGTAGCTCTGTGAGTAAGATATTGGAACACCATGATCATCACAGCTCCCAATTTAATTTTTACTGACCACTCTCGATAAAAGCAATTTGTAAGAGTTTCACCGTCGGTCAACATGAAACCAACATCTGGGGCCAGTTTCATGAAATTTTAACTAAAGATAAAATCCAAGTTTTATTAGATTCTTTAATTTTGATTGGCTAAGCACTAAAATCAATCAGATATCATCCAATCAAATTACTAAAATTTAGATTGTATCTTAGTTAAAATTTCGTGAAACAGGCCCCTGGTGTTTATATTTTGATGACAACGTGAGAATGAAGCTTGGGAAATCCATCCGGAATTCAAATCGAGGTCATTCGAGTCAAAGTACCTGTTCTCTACCCTTCGATCACGGTGGCAATACAGATGGACCAGATTACATAGGTTTTTAGCGAACTACGCCGAAATCCGAATCCTGGACAATTTGATTAAAAGGTTAGTTCTCTATACAGCGATCCTATCCTCAGCCCGTGCCGATGTCCTAATCCAAGACCGAAAAGTCAATTTTATGTTATATAAGCCATGTTACGTTGCTATTTTACTCTGGTTTCGATTCCGCGGTACCCCAGGTTTCCTCCAAATATTAAAAACCCCAACATCCAAGTGAATTATCAAAATAATTTTGTTAAAACTTGAACACGAATCAAGTAAAATTGAATTGGTCATGAAATAATTAAACGGATCCAACTTCAACGCCATTTCCACAACAGTTACAAGCTATTCCACTAGGTTGGGTATCTGCACCGCGACGTAAATCAAACACTAGATCTACTTCCGGTTTCTCCGAATGCAATCCATTTTCTCTTTTGGCATCTTTCCAAACAGCATCCACGAATGTTTCACACTCCTCAGTGGGACAAAATGAGAAATCCAAAGAAAAATCACCAACTGGCCATTTTTTAGTAAATGTTACGGCTTTTTCTTGGAAAGCACTTTGAAATCTTAGCGTTGATGTATCCACGGCAGGGCCGGTCGATTTTGAAAATATAAAAGATCGAAGTGCGAGGGGAATCAGACCTGTTGCAATTGTTGCAAATAGTTTACTGGCGGGTGAAACGTAGACGGTGTCTCCATAGGCCAGAACCAAAATAAATAAAAACAACAGAAACAGGGCTATTTTGCTTAAATCGCGCAAGGCCGCTGTTATTGATGACCTCAAAGTTCCTGGGCAACCACAACAAATCACGTTAGTCATTTCTTTGAAGAATTTAAGTGGAATATAGGGCACATCGTACTTATCCAGAAACAGGACAAGTCCCTTAGTACTTATTCGTAAATATCCATGTTTGATATCCCATGTTACACCAGACTTCGATAAATCACTTCCTGTCACGGGCTTGTTTTCGCTACTGTTAAAGTCGTTGGCTGTCAGTTGAAACGCTGTGTCAATTTGATCAAGACACGTTTTGCCAGCTTCCGCCCCGACTTCAGCTTGTTTCGACGCCAGCACTTGACCTATTAATACCTTATGATATTTGTTATATTTTCCCGCCACACGATTAGACGTGTCTTTGATGTACACAACCAGAAGCACACACAGGGAGACAACGCTCATGGACGTAGACAAGTTTATCAGGATGTTGATGACGGCTATACACAATAAATGTAACAAAAAATTAAATCCGATGGCAACAATGACGAAAACTGACATCAGAGTGAGGGTTAAAAAGGCCGAGTGTATCAGTCCGTTTGTCGTGGGATTGTAGTAAAATTGAACTGTCTTGATGCGACACAGATTCCGACATTGTCGATGTAGCAGTTTCATTACCGGGGATTTTGCTATGCTGTACACAATCACGAGAAGCGGAGACAGAAGAACACAAATAATTAAAACTGGTACGAAAAAAATACCAAACCCCTTTAAAGGACGAATTGCTATTTTCAAAAAGGTGTTAGAGCTAGACTGAGACCGTTCGTGTGACTGAATTATCGCCCCTTCTAATATTTGAGCCATTTCTTCATGTATGCTGTTTGCCTTTAGAACTATTACGACATGCACAGTGTATAACATGAATAATATGGCTGTAAGGAGTTTACCCCAGACGGGACCCAAGTAATAACTGGACGTTTGCTGAAGGTCACGTGACGTTATATGATTAGCCAGTTCATTGTATTCAAGGTCATCTGCGCAAATAGAATAAAGTAGTGGAATGGCGGGAAGAGCAATCAACATGTAAACAATTATAGTTTTAAGCACGTTTAAACATTCGAACCACCTCGTGGGATTTTTGGACCTGGATAGGTGATCACCGCAAATAGACGCTTGACAACATGACTCAAAAGAGTCAACATGGCGGATTTTACAACGGATTATCAAGTCATAAAAAAGTCTGAAAAAACTGACAGCTTGGTCTGTTTCTGCCATAATTTGTTCTCTTTGAAGAAGTAAATCCACCTTTCTCAAAGCAGCGATATGAATGATGTCATTCGGGACTTCCTTTAAACTTTTTTCGAGATTTTTCATTTGTTTAAATATGCCGGATGGAATTGTCGGACCTGTAATTTTGTAACTATCCGGCCTGCTTGTTTTAACAATGCGTATCGACTGAGACTGTTTTGAGATGAAAGTAAATACTTGGCGGATATATGCACGTGGGATAAATTTGGGTAAATAGAAGAAGAGAAATAGTGTTGCTATGGTGATAAAGGCCCTTAATGTCCACACCCACACGTCTTCAGCTACGTCATGGCATTCGCCGTCACTCGTCTTACAACAGTTATAATGAACTACCCCGAAGCCTACTTCATTTTTAATCAATACGGAGCATACTTCATCGATAGGAGATATAGAACTATCGTCCAGTGAGGAAGTGTTGTTCATTAGCCAACTACGAATCAGAGAAAACTTCTGCTCCAGGCGAAATGAATTAAGGCAATTGGCGGGAGTTTGTACGATGGGGATGTGGAGATCTTGTCTAGTTACGAAGATGAAGGGTTCAAATAATCCATAATAGTACAAAAACAACAGCAGAAGACGATTTGACCTCTCACCCCGAATCAAAAACCATCGTGTCGGTTTAAACCTAACAATCTGATTGGATGAATTAGAATGGCTTGTATCGAATCCTGTGATTTCCAGATTCAGCTGAGTTATTTTGACGTCGTCCGTTATCAGTGACGCCAGAGTTGTATTCTGGGTGATGCCAAGCGCACAGTGTTTTGAATTATCTCCCTTTATACTCTGCAGGCAAACAATTATGACTAGTAGATGGAAATAAATAAAAGTTCCGGTTGTCATGGTGGAAAAGTTCAAAAAATTTAACTCATTAGTATTTATTAGAAATCACGTGCTAACATATTAGCTGAATTTAAATAAACCATCTCTGAGAGGGGCGATGAGATTAAAGTTTTATCCAACCACAGCTTCGACCTCATCAACATTATCCACAATTCTTATCTGGAGAATCCATTAATTTTTGTTGGCCGCTTAAGTTTACTTGAGATTCCCGTTTTAAAACATTATTTAGTTATATTTAACATATGTATACAAAAATATAAATCTGTAAAACCTTTCCACACAAGCGACTCATTAAGAACAGGTCCCATTGTTCCAGAGCTAACAAGTATCTAAGCAAAGATTCAATTAATTGTCACTTCCAAATTTAGCAACTCCAATAATTCGCTCTTATGTTATGATACATTTATCCTAGTCTTTTGGTGAAACACTTCCTTTTCCTATCCCAATCTCCCCACTCGTAAATCATTTCTCTTCATACGTTTTAATACACAATATCTGTGCGTAGATTTCGTTTAATTAACTTGTTTAAATTTTGCCTTTTCAGTCAGTTAAGTTTTGTTGAGGATTTCGTTCAGTTTACATGTTTGTTTTACAATCTGCCTTTCAGTTATGTTCTAAAATTATAAAACAAACCTGTCGTTTCTGTATTTCTCTCACAAGATATTAAATAACCGATATACACCCCCTTGTTTTCACAAATGGAGTATGAACGAGAAGATGTCTTCAATTTCGACATATTTCAGAGGGGTGAACTTGTTGAACGTATAACTTAAAGAGACATACCATCGTAAAAGGAATACACATGTTTTTGAACCGTTGGGTGGACCACACGATCATGAACATACAAGAAAATACTCGAGTGGGTGAAATCATGGTGGTGAAAAAGAGATTAATAGACATGTGCTGTACACCCAACAGTAAAGGTTGTTTTTTTTCAGGGTGTCTATATATAAGACAGAGTGACCATACCAGTTGACCCAATGACAGACCTTATGATACAACTCGCACGCGCTAACAATGTGATGTGCAAAATGTGTGTGTCCTGGCAGGGCGAGGGACTTAAAAGTCATGATACGCCATTTTAAGCAATACGAATCATTGCAAACTACAACATTGTGAAAAATTAATCGCTTATAGCAATATCTGTCCAATAATGATTCAACTCTGTTGAAATTTCATGGATGCATGCTATATAATCCTGCCGCCATTTTCTTTTCCACGACAATTAATTGAATCCAAGTCAGGGCATCATTTTGATTTTCTTTAAAACTAACGCAGTGCAGTTGAGTCAGGGTATCCTACAAAGAGTAAGCATACCGAACCTTGTGATCCACCAACAAGTTATGTGGACTGCCCAAATACACGGGAAGTGGAAGCTGGTATTCTAGAAAGAGTGACGCCTCAAACAGTGATTCCCCACTTATACGTGTATACGTGACAAGGAGTTGGGTCGCATGTCGAACCTCGCGGGTGTAATATGTAATATTTATTATAATAACAGGGTAGCAATACATGTATATATTATTAATTTATTAATTCATAAAATTTATAATAGGGTACTTTACTTTACTGTACTTTACTCATTTATAAATGTAACGCTTATTACAATGTAAATATGTTATAACTTTGTTTTGGAGAGGGGTGATATAGGCCTTGTCCTGTTCCCCAATCCTTTCAGTTACCTGAATAAATATTGTTTAAAAAAAAAAAAAAAAAAAAAAAAAAACCTCGCGGGTTTTCTCCGCTAAACCCCATCTCTCTTCAACAGTGAGTCCCCGCTTGTGTCCTGCGGCTCCCCCCCCCCCCACTGCTAAAGGCCCCTATGCGCAAATGAATTATTGAAATACAATTGAACCATATGTTAGTCCCAATAAGACCTGGTTTGTGTCAAGTGGATGTTACCCCCTCCCCCATCTCTCTCGCCTTTCTCTTTCCGTCTCCAGTTTGTGTCAAGTAGGCGCTACCCCTCCTCTCTCTCTCTCTCTCTCTCTCTCTCTCTCTCTCAGTTGTTCTAGAATGTTAAAGCACGTCTCTATCCTGTCTCGTGCACGGCATCTGTGACTATTTTTAACTAAAATGAGTTTTTGTTTTATATTCATCTTAATTTCCCATGAATAAACGACCGTGAAATATATATATATATATATTACCTACGATTAAACATGGGGTAACCAAGACGAAGATAAACAGTAATAAACGCCCAACCCTAATCAATCATTTAAGGGTATTTCAATTCTCTCTACTTACTATGAATCAGTATACAGCAATATTTTAATGTTTATTTAAGGAATACGTTCGTTGTTAGGTCGCCATTTAAACTTTGCTATGAAACTGTTTTATTCTTGTCAATGTGTACGTGATTTTATTGCTCAATCGTTGATGTGGGGCTATTTTCTACTTGTTTACAAGCATTTTCAAGTACGTGTATGTACACAATTTCAAGTTGAATGCGTTACATAGAGTTATAAGTTATTGCAATCCCGTGTGTTGTGACTCAATGGTCTAAGGAGAGAGAGAGAGAGAGAAATTAGGTTTAACGTCCACTCGACACAAACTGGGTCATTTTGAGACTAACATATGGTTTCATTTTATTTCAATAATTCGCTTACGCGCAAGGGTCTTTAGCTGTGGGAGGAAACCGGAGTGCCCGGAGGAAACCCACGAGGTTGAGAAGGCGCCCCTATCTCCATGCCACAATGGTCTAATGGGTTGCGCTCTTTGAATTATAGTCCTTGTCGTGAGATGGATTACATGTTATAAGTGGCACGAATAGCTCGAGAAATGAAATGAAATGGGTTTAAAAGTTATGCATACGCCATACAGTGTGTTATGAGGGAAATTTCGCCCGGGCAGCGGCGCTACGGTCTACTATTAGCTTCAATTCCAACTATCAAGGAATCTTTTACGTGCACGCCAATGTGTACACGCGGCCTCGGCTGTCGTCCCATCCGAAAGACTAGACAGCTGTCCTTGTCAAGCCCTCCGTCCTGGAATAGCTTCAGGCGCGAATGGTTTAACGTTCGATTGAGTCAAATGACGCGGTTTCGAATCGTAACGTGTGCGTGACTAGTCGCCTGACCAACCTCGTGGTTTTTCTGAGGGCCCCCGGTTTCCTCCCACAGCTAAAGACGGATTCAGACAAGCAAATTATTGAAATTAATTTAAATGCGTTGCTCTCGAAATAACCTAATTTGTGTCGATTTGATGTGGTGTTCCCCAGAGATCAGTGATTGGCTCAATTCTGTTTATACACATCAATGTCCAGCCCTACAATGCATTACGCCTCGTCAATACTTGGGGTCAAACGGTTACGTTACGGAAACAGACGTTAAAAGACCAGGGCCCTGATTCGCGAAATCTCAACTAAAGATAAAATCCAAATTTAAGTACAAACTTTAGTTTTGATTGGCTAAGCACTAAAATCAATCTAATATTATCCAATCAAATAACTAAAATTTGGATTTATCTTAGCTAAAATTTTGTGAATGAGGCCATTGTTCTGGATTGAAGAGTTATCGTTCCGTTTAAGGTAAATTTTACTAAGTTTTTAAAATATACAATTTCGTAATTGATTTAGACAGAATTTTCTTTAAATGAATATACTATAGCTTACATGTAAAAAAAAATATCTATTTTATTTATACACATTTACAAGATTAATATATACATATACGGTGATTATGTATAGTTTAATGGCCGAGTGCGAGACGTAATGTATAGATATTGCAGGAGTGCGATTGTGCGAATGCAGTATAATATGTATATTATGCAATGTCTTCGACGAGACCATTAAACAACCTCAAAGTAAAAACATTATCCAGCACGTGCATTTAAATAAAATGCATCACGTAACTAGTATTAATAATGTACGCTTGCCTCATTGCCCGTTCCACTCTTTGAAATAATGGTATGCCAATATCAAAGGATGACGTCACATCTGTATTGTAATACCAGTTATTCCACAAGGCCAGTGTGTCATAACCCGCCTGGTAAGATCAAATATATACTACATTATCAGTTGGACATGCATCTGTGACTCACGTGATGCATTGGGTCACATGACAATAATCTCAAAGCATGATCGCCACTTCAAACCAATCTAGAACATGTTCACTAAATGTTGTGTGGCGTAAATGACCACGTTCGTGGACACCTTGTGACCTTGAACATCATCCTACAAATGTTGGATAAGTCCTTGAATAAAAGTAGGATCGTTTAAAATAGCCCAAACATGCTCAAAATCTTAAACCGCATTTTCAGAACATCCACACAATATTTAAAATAAAAATTAAACCTTGGAACTGGATCGAACTTGATCACTTTTCGCTCTTATTCTTAACGACCTTGTCAACATTATAATAATCATTGTCGTCCATTTTATTAGCACTAAATTCACCGATGTGGTTATAGGTATTATCTGTAGGTGGAGGATTGTCGCGGGAGTTATGTCCCCCTAGAATATTATAATCGTCGTTGGATTCATACGACACGTCTCTTACGTCGCCATCATTTCCGGGCGAGTAGTCGCGTCTTATATGGTCATATTCGTCACGTCGTTTTGGTTTATCGTTTGTTATCTTGTTAACATTATCTCCATTCCCAGTCGAGTAGTCGCGCCTTATATGGTCATATTCGTCATCTTTGGGTTTATCGTTTGACATCTTGTTAGATCCAATGTGATCGTAGTCGTTGTTGTCTTCTGGGTGGTTATCTTGTTTATTGCTCAGTGCAGGCTGATTTTCAACTGAGTTGATCAGATCGTAGGTTCTTACATAACTAGTTCTATCCAAATTAGGACTTTCTTCCGGGTTCGACCGATAAGTTGAGCTTTTATGGTTTTTCATACCAGCCTTTTGAACTCTTTTTTTCCTGTAAAAGTTAGTAAAATCCAACATTTCATAAAGCTTAAAGTGACGAAATATCCAAATAAAATTATGAACAATGGGTTCTTAATTACACGACTGGACGGTTGTTACAAAGGTTGTGGGAATGTGTGTTTCCCCAGAAATTCCATATTTAATGTCCGTTGATACGTCGCCAAGAGGAACACTGTGTTATAATGGGTGTCCACGACTGGACGGTTGTTACAAAGGTTGTGGGAATGTGTGTTTCCCCAGAAATTCCATATTTAATGTCCGTTGATACGTCGCCAAGAGGAACACTGTGTTATAATGGGTGACAAGTGTGTTCGTCATTAGGTTAAAGTCGTGTAGAAGGTGACTATTCACACCGTTTACAGTCAAACATGACGGTAAATGTCACACAGAAGGCGACTGAGCCTCCACTCCCCCCCCCCCCTTTAACGGTAACTTACCGGATCCAAAAGGACAGAAGAACTATAACACTAACCAATATTACACCACCAATAACAGAAGCAATTATAATCCATAAATCTGCAAGTAGATGAGAAGATCTTTCGTTTGATTAACAACCAATGCTAACTGCGTAACAATATCATCAGGCTTTCAACAAAGCTCATGATTGGACCAAATATACAATTTTTTTATGCCCCATTAACCAATGCATAGCAGAATACCACAGAAAAGCCGTATTACTACTTTAAATTATTGTCCTAAGTTTTCGAGAAGACCCCAGATTAAACGAAGGGCTGTCGTGTTGCTGTACTAAGAAGATATTTGATTGAATGGGAAGAATAGACACACTCGCTCAAACGCGCAAGTACCTGAGACGGATTTCTCGGGCCATTACTTCAGAAATATGATCTACTATCGGAGTTAATTCTTCTCTCAAGTTCCGTACAAGCCACCACAGAAAACATATCCGTGTGGTTGTGTCCTTAATCTTTGACATGATTTGGACAAATGGGTGATCGTTTGGACCGTCGACTCTTGAGAATAACGGGCGTGATGGCCATAAAAACACAACTTTGCACCCCTCCAATTGTCTAAGATATCACCCCTACAGAAACAAACGAACAAACCCCTCCAAATTGTGAGCTAACAAAATTTCCCGTTTTTCATTTGATTGACCTAAATGGTTCTCTGTGATGGTGTTAAAGGGCAGTTCTGGCGTCAGTCACTATTACGTGAGCAATAGAACTGGTTAAACATTCCAAATATAACTTGTATACACATATCTTTGGTACGGTTCATCCGTAAAAAAAGATTTGAAGAATAAGGAAGCAGCGGAAAAAAGAGAAACCATGAGTTTGGAGTAGAAGGGGATAACAGATACACCTCGATTTGCAGATCAAGGATAATTCCTTTGAAGTAGAAAGTTGTTATATGAGACCACGAGAAGCCAAATATTCATAAAAAGAATTGACTGCGAACATACCGGTGTTAAAATTATAGTTGGAAAATGTTTAACCAGGCCGATCAAATAGGTAACAAGGTTAGCGCCAACACTGTTCTTTAAAGAAAGAGAATTTGACCCTACCAGTCTGGTCTGTATTACTGCTGTGGTTATCTTTAGTTGGGGCTGTACCCTGAGCTGTATCTAGATTCTCCGTTGCTGTTGTTTCTTAAAAACAGGGATGTTATGAATATCATTGGAATTATTTTGTTTTGCGCTTCATATTCATATTTTAGAATTGCATTGTGTTGTATTTTGTAAAGTGAAATGTCTTGAAAATAAGTTTATCGTCCAAACTGGACTGTCCGGGGAGTGCAGGTGAAGACTAGCAGTAGAAAAGTGGTTAATTGGCACCGTGGGAGGATATCTGTTTGAAGCGCACTAAACACAAAAGGAATTGACCGCAAATTATGTTAAAATTATATTTGGAATGTGTTTAACCTGGCCCCGAGTTCACAAGGCATTCTCAGACTTAAGTTGAGAATTTGCTCAGCTTTCAATGACTGATTATGAGAAATATCTTTGATCCAGAAACACAAAACTTTGCACATAGTTTCTTATTGAGTTTTATAAACGACTATATTTAAGTTAAAATAAGCGAACAATTTTAAGTAAATTCTCAACTTAAGTCTGAGAATGCTTTGTGAACTCGGGCCAGTTCTATCACATTATTATGTAATGTTGGCTGATTCCAACACTGTTCTTTAAAGAAAGAGAATTTGACCCTACCAGTCTGGTCTGTATTACTGCTTATTAGGTTACCTTTAGTCGGGGCTGTACCCTGAGCTGTATCTGGATTCTCCGTTGCTTTTGCTTCTTAAAAATAAGAATCTTATGAATAACGTTGGAATCATTTTGTTTAGAACTCCATTATATAATGTATTAATCTTACAAAGGGAAATGCTAAATAATTGAGTTTATAGACTGATGAAGACGAGCTGACCATTAAACTGTTAAATTTACAACCAGTGATGTTGATGCTGATGCTGATGATGCTGATGTTGCTGCTGCTGCTGTTGATGTGATGATGATGATGATGATGGTTCACAATGACAATATCGACATACATGTAAATATATAAAAATCAGACAGTATTTGATGGTTATGACCTTCAAGGACTATATAACAACGATGATGATGTAAACGATGATGATGATGACGACTATAACAATGATATTGATGTAAACGATGATGATGATGACGACTATTACAATGATCTTGGTGTAAACGATGATGCCATTAACGATGAGGATGTAAAATATGGTGCTATTCACGACAATGATGTAAACTAAGAAAAGGATAACGATAATGATGATGGTGATATGATGATGTAAATATCAAAGAAATCATTTCAAACAGACCTGTTTTGTCCGTGCTGCCTTCAGTCGTCCTGGTAACAGTAATCTTCTCTGTTGATGTTTCTTAGAAAGCAATAAGAAAATATATCGATAGGTATATTTGGTTCACATTATCAACAATCGGCATAAGTAACACATATCGAGATCCACAGTGGCTCAGTGCGTATGACTGGTTTGAGACGAATCCACGCTAGAAGCGTCCCCGGGGTAAAGTGTGTTTCGTGGTGAGGGTAACCGTGGAAACGGAGACTGGGTCCCACTCTAGACGGGTGTATCAGTTGTATTAGAGAGAGAGAGAGAGAGAGAGAGAGAGAGAGGAGAGAGCATGTTGGACAGCCGACACAACTCGTATCATGTTCATGTGCAGCAAACCACGCCTCTTGACAGCCCAAATGATCATAAAAAAGGCAAGCGAGGGACTAGTACCCGCCCCTCCCAACCACCTAATGAGTAAGCAGACCCACATAATGAGTTATAATGCAGAATAATTATCAGGCGCAGATCCAGGATTTTTTGCAGAGGGGGGGTGAGGGGGTGGGGGTGGGGGTGGGGGGTCTAGGTTTGATAATTGCTTAACTAATTGCGCTCAAACGATTAACGGGAGGTTAATTTGGTAAATTAGATTCAATTTGGTTCATCCTGACGTATTTCTGGATGGTAAATTCCAAAATTACAGGTCTAAATCGCCAATAAAATCTGGATCCGCGCCCGATTATACACCTACCTCGTTCATTACACGTATATTCTATTTTACTATAGGCATTAACATCTAGCTGTTCGCACTCATCAAAACTTCTAACACCACTGTATGTACAGGTACTTCTATTGCTACATGTCTTTGTCAAATTCAACTGATGATCGTCACTAAACGGTAAAAAACAGTCTTCCGTTTCTTCATTACAACAACCAACTCTTCTACAATTCAAGACTCCATTGTTGTCTTGGCAACTGCTTTTATAACCATAAACAGCATTGGTAATAGAAATAATCTGGGTGTCTGTACAGTTTAGTTGGTGAATGGTACATGGCGAATCTGTATTGACCATAGTTGTATGACAAGCTGTGCTAATTAACGATGCTGCAATAGATTACAAAAAGCCATGTCTAGTCATTCTACTTGTAAAATTGTAAATGAAAGTTCAATCTGAATAAAATACAGATTTGTATTTCGTTTCTTTTTTTATACTTTTCGATGGCCTAGACTACGTGAGGATCTAACTAGTATTTTTTGTTTTTCTGAGGGGGCGGGGGCGTCAGAGGTCATATGACGTCAGATATTTGATTAACCAATCAACATTGATGTTTCTAGTAGATTACCCACAGTCCCGTGCACATCACAACATCCAGAACACGTCAATGATAACAACCACTCGGCAAATCTCGACAGATTCCGGAACTTTCCGGAACCTACATCTAGTCTCGGCTGTATGACAGTAAGTGATATGTACCTACGCCCATACATTTGCGATGCGGCTACCGGTTTACTTTAACAGGAAAACTTGACGCTATTACAAACAGCCATGTTTTATCCGGGACCTTTAAAGTAGTTCCAAGACACCGTAAGCTCCGCCATGTTTGTTCCGGGACCTTTAAAGTAGTTCCAATATGGTGGCATTCGTCATACAGCCGAGATTAGATGTAGGTTACGGAATCTGTCAAGGATTGTCGAGTGTCATAACAACTCTTCCAGGTCCCAGTGTAGTAATGACAAGTAAACCGAAATTTTGAACTATACAAACGGTACGGAATAGGATGTGTGTTTTAAGCAGATTGGTGAAAATTATTAGTACTTATTTATTCGTGTAACACAGCAAAGCGAACAGAAGCTAATAACTAACTCCGTGCAATGCTTATTGGCCAAGATGGTTCATCTGGATTTTCAGACGTGGTTTACCATTGTCAGTGATGCAGGACAGAGGATCTGACAAGGGCAGCTGTCTAGCTATAGTCGTTTGGATGGCA
This sequence comes from Patella caerulea, assembly GCA_036850965.1. Taxonomy (NCBI): domain Eukaryota; kingdom Metazoa; phylum Mollusca; class Gastropoda; family Patellidae; genus Patella; species Patella caerulea. The sequence goes on along the minus strand of JAZGQO010000015.1, from coordinate 28,189,037 downwards.
TAAAAACCGGAAGTCCCGTACACGTAAAAGATCCCTTGGTAGTTCATCTCGATTTTCCGGTGTGGTTTCCTCTTGCCAGTGATGCAGAAGGAGGGCCTGACAAGGACAGCTGTCTAGTCGTTCAGGTGGGACGAAAAACCGGGGTCCCGTGTACATATTGGCGTGCACGTAAAAGATCCCTTGGCAGTTGGAATTCAATATAACAGTATGCCGTAGCGCCGCTGCCCGGGTAAAATTCCCCTCATAGCACACTGTATGACCCACACTTTATCTTCATATTAGCCCAGTCGGAGCTGTAGATTCAGACATGGTCTACTATTGTCAGTGGTGCAGGACAGAGGGCCTGGCAAGGATGGGGTGGACTCTAGCATGCAGTTTCCACACAAGGGTATACATATTGCGTTGTTCCTTGTGCAAACCAATCAACGGCTACAACATATCTGACCCCTAAGCGTGTATTTAGCATATTTTGATACATACAAACGCCGACCCAATTATTAATTGTCACCGTAAGATCTCAAAGCGGTTAGTTTCTCAATTCACGAAAATAAAATGCCAGTTCCGAGTTCACAAAGCATTATGAGACTTAAGTTAAGAATTTACTCGAAATTATTGCCTAATTTTAACTAAGTTTGAGAATTTACGCAACTTTCAATCACTGTTTATGAGAATATATTTGATCCAGAAACACAAACGCTTCACACATAATGTCTTATTGACTTATTTGATACATTAAAACAACTAAAGTTTTATAGAAGGTTATTATATAGTTTAGTTAAAGTAAGGCGAACAAATTTGAGTAAATTATGAGAATGCTTTTTGAACTCATGGCGCGAAGACATTTACCTGCTGGGGCTGTAAAAGAAAACAGCAATAAAAAGAAACTTGGGATCATATTTACGATACAAAATATCACCAAGGTTGATGGCAGTATGATGTGCAATCTGGAAAACAATAATAGCAAAAATAAATATCAGCACAATATCTGTTGTTTTTGAATAAAAATCGAACAGACATATGGCACCATTCAGAGGCAGCTCTCGGTTTTAAGTTCAGCATTATTTTTTATCATCCGACACAACCTCCCAGCATGGATTCAGTTGAATTTTTAAAAAAATGAAATGGGGTTTAATTCTGATGTGGCAAGTGAAGGCAGGAATACGCATTACAGTGTGCTATGACGGAAATTTTGTCCGGATAACGGCGCTAAGTCATCTGCCATTGGCAGGTCCTCCGCCCTGCACTCCGACATCATTTTTATCATCCGAAACAACCTTTCAGCTTGGATCAGGTTGGATAAAAAAAATGAAGTGAGGTTTGACGACCAACTGTTCTGTTCTGACGTGGCAAATGAAGATGGGAAAACGCCATACAGTGTGATATGGGGGATTTTGCCCGGACAGCGGCGTTACAGCCTACTCTTACATCACAGTGGCGGATCCAGGATTTTTTTTGAGGGGGGTGACAACCCCATGTTTTGTCTCACCGACCGCGGTTTACGGACTAATTTCTGCCGCTGGTAACATATGCTGATTGTGTGTCTGATAAGATGCGCACCGTGTGCTATATAATATATACACGACCATTCGTACATGTCCCGGTGGAAGCTTGTAGGACCCGAGATTCCTATACACCGGTGGGGAGGGGGTGACTAGTCCACCCCCCCCCCTCCCCCTGGATCCGCCCCTTCATCAAATTCCAACCGTCAAGGGATCTTTTACATGCAAGCGAATGTGTACACAGGACTAGATATCTGTCGTTGGCAGGTCCTCCATCCTGCACCACTGACAAGCGGAAACCCGCGACCATCAAGCTAGCGACACGGGATCTCGCTAACTTGGCGGCCCTGACTTTGATTAAAAATGAATGCCGCCAAACGATTTGTGTGAAAATTATAATTGGCGCTGCATGGATATGACAGTAGTCTACATTGAAATTTGACAGTAGTCTACATTGAAATCGGAATGTTAACAAATTTTCAATTAATCATAGCCTTGTCACTAAGCATACTGAACGGACTTGGACTATCTTGAGAGTTTCAACTTCCACAAATGGCATTAAAGATAAATTATGGAAGATGAGATAAATAGCTGGTAGTTCCCACTATTATAGTTAAAGACAAAATAATGTGAAAGGCATTTGTTTCGCTGAAAATGCCAGTCAAATTCCTTCAATCTGAACCGAGATATTAGCGATTAAATGTTAGGCCTAGTTTCGACCATCATTATTAAGTCGGTACGATAAAAACATAGTCTCGATTATCCAATCCATTTGTTGGATATAATCATCAATGAGCGTCGAGCAGCAGACTGGATTCAAATATGACGAAAATCCGAAACATAAGATGGCTTCGAGAGTTGATTAGGGAGAGAGAGAAATGGGTTTTAACGTCCACTCGACACAAACTAGGTCATTTTGGGACTAACATATGGTTTCATTTTTTATTTCAATAACTCGCTTGCGCGTAGGGGTCTGAGGTTGATAAAGAAATGTGGGAGAGAGAGAAATGGGGTTTAACGTCCACTCAACACAAACTAGGTCATTTCGGTACTAACATATGGTTTAATTTTATTTCAGTAATTCGCTTGCGCGTAGGGGTCTTTAACAGTGGGGGAACCGGAGTACCCGGAGGAAACCCACGAGGTTGAGAAGGCGCCCCTATCTCCATGCCACATACGCTCACACCAGGGCTCGAAACCACAGCCGCAAGCCAGAGGTGACCGGCCAGCTAGAGGTCGAAGCGCGGCACTCTAGACCACTAGGCCATCCCAATCCCCGAGTTGATTAAGGTCTTTTCATGTTAATAAATGTTTATAGTTTAGATAACAATTCAGGCCTAAAGAGAGGCCTGTAATAGACGGATTATCACTCTTTTTTTTTTAATTGTTTGTTTGTTTGTGGTCTCTGAATATGATGTCTTGTCCGTATATTTGTTTTTATGTAAATTATGTGTGTTGCAGTCCCCCTGCACTTACTATTCAGGGGCGGATCTAGGAATTTTGAAAATGGGGGGGGGGCGCCGAAAAATGAGGGCACTGACCGCGGAGACGGGGCACGTCGCTGGGGGGGGGGGGGGTCCCCAAGAAAATTATTCTTCATTTCCTTGCATCTGTAGCCATTCCAAGAGCTATTTGGCTGATATTTTCAGCAGTAAAAAATGGCACTGTCGAAAATTAGGCGGGCGCGCGCCCCTTACGCCCCCACCGTATCCGCCTCTGCTATTAGCTCTTTAACAAGTGTCTGCAGTGGAAGTGGAATGCTGATAAATTTTCATATGTTTGTAAATACTGGAAACTGCATAATTTTTGGACTAGTGTTACTTTTAATCCTCCGTTTTTAACAATACTGTATTTGATAAGGTATTCAAGGCCCTCAAATTAAGACCAGGCCCTTTAGCCATAATAGAAACAACGACATGAATTAAAATTGGGTTTTGAGCCCCAACAGGATCTGGTTTCTCATGTAATGGTCGAGGATTGTCGAGTGTGATAACAACTCTTCCAGGTCCCAGTGTAGTAATGACAAGTAAACCGAAATTTTGAACTATACAAACGGTACGGAATAGGATGTGTGTTTTAAGCAGATTGGTGAAAATTATTAGTACTTATTTATTCGTGTAACACAGCAAAGCGAACAGAAGCTAATAACTAACTCCGTGCAATGCTTATTGGCCAAGATGGTTCATCTGGATTTTCAGACGTGGTTTACCATTGTCAGTGATGCAGGACAGAGGATCTGACAAGGGCAGCTGTCTAGCTATAGTCGTTTGGATGGCATAAAAACCGGAAGTCCCGTACACGTAAAAGATCCCTTGGTAGTTCATCTCGATTTTCCGGTGTGGTTTCCTCTTGCCAGTGATGCAGAAGGAGGGCCTGACAAGGACAGCTGTCTAGTCGTTCAGGTGGGACGAAAAACCGGGGTCCCGTGTACATATTGGCGTGCACGTAAAAGATCCCTTGGCAGTTGGAATTCAATATAACAGTATGCCGTAGCGCCGCTGCCCGGGAAAAATTCCCCTCATAGCACACTGTATGACCCACACTTTATCTTCATATTAGCCCAGTCGGAGCTGTAGATTCAGACATGGTCTACTATTGTCAGTGGTGCAGGACAGAGGGCCTGGCAAGGATGGGGTGGACTCTAGCATGCAGTTTCCACACAAGGGTATACATACTGCGTTGTTCCTTGTGCAAACCAATCAACGGCTACAACATATCTGACCCCTAAGCGAGTATTTAGCATATTTTGATACATACAAACGCCGACCCAATTATTAATTGTCACCGTAAGATCTCAAAACGGTTAGTTTCTCAATTCACGAAAATAAAATGCCAGTTCCGAGTTCACAAAGCATTATGAGACTTAAGTTAAGAATTTACTCGAAATTATTGCCTAATTTTAACTAAGTTTGAGAATTTATGCAACTTTCAATCACTGTTTATGAGAATATATTTGATCCAGAAACACAAACGCTTCACACATAATGTCTTATTGACTTATTTGATACATTAAAACAACTAAAGTTTTATAGAAGGTTATTATATAGTTTAGTTAAAGTAAGGCGAACAAATTTGAGTAAATTATGAGAATGCTTTTTGAACTCATGGCCCGAAGACATTTACCTGCTGGGGCTGTGAAAGAAAACAGCAATAAAAAGAAACTTGGGATCATATTTACGATACAAAGTATCACTAAGGTTGATGGCAGTATGATGTGCAATCTGGAAAACAATAATAGCAAAAATAAATATCAGCACAATATCTGTTGTTTTTGAATAAAAATCGAACAGACATATGGCACCATTCAGAGACAGCTCTCGGTTTTAAGTTCAGCATTATTTTTTATCATCCGACACAACCTCCCAGCATGGATTCAGTTGAATTTTTAAAAAAATGAAATGGGGTTTAATTCTGATGTGGCAAGTGAAGGCAGGGATACGCATTACAGTGTGCTATGACGGAAATTTTGTCCGGATCACGGCGCTAAGTCATCTGCCATTGGCAGGTCCTCCACCCTGCACTCCGACATCATTTTTATCATCCGAAACAACCTTTCAGCTTGGATCAGGTTGGATAAAAAAAATGAAGTGAGGTTTGACGACCAACTGTTCTGTTCTGACGTGGCAAATGAAGATGGGAAAACGCCATACAGTGTGATATGGGGGATTTTGCCCGGACAGCGGCGTTACAGCCTACTCTTACATCACAGTGGCGGATCCAGGATTTTTTTTGAGGGGGGTGACAACCCCATGTTTTGTCTCACCGACCGCGGTTTACGGACTAATTTCTGCCGCTGGTAACATAGACGCTGATTGTGTGTCTGATAAGATGCGCACCGTGTGCTATATGATATATACACGACCATTCGTACATGTCCCGGTGGAAGCTTGTAGGATCCGAGATTCCTATACACCGGTGGGGAGGGGGTGACTAGTCCACCCCCCCTCCCCCTGGATCCGCCCCTTCATCAAATTCCAACCGTCAAGGGATCTTTTACATGCAAGCGAATGTGTACACAGGACTAGATATCTGTCGTTGGCAGGTCCTCCATCCTGCACCACTGACAAGCGGAAACCCGCGACCATCAAGCTAGCGACACGGGATCTCGCTAACTTGGCGGCCCTGACTTTGATTAAAAATGAATGCCGCCAAACGATTTGTGTGAAAATTATAATTGGCGCTGCATGGATATGACAGTAGTCTACATTGAAATTTGACAGTAGTCTACATTGAAATCGGAATGTTAACAAATTTTCAATTAATCATAGCCTTGTCACTAAGCATACTGAACGGACTTGGACTATCTTGAGAGTTTCAACTTCCACAAATGGCATTAAAAATAAATTATGGAAGATGAGATAAATAGCTGGTAGTTCCCACTATTATAGTTAAAGACAAAATAATGTGGAAGGCATTTGTTTCGCTGAAAATGCCAGTCAAATTCCTTCAATCTGAACCGAGATATTAGCGATTAAATGTTAGGCCTAGTTTCGACCATCATTATTAAGTCGGTACGATAAAAACATAGTCTCGATTATCCAATCCATTTGTTGGATATAATCATCAATGAGCGTCGAGCAGCAGACTGGATTCAAATATGACAAAAATCCGAAACATAAGATGGCTTCGAGAGTTGATTAGGGAGAGAGAGAAATGGGTTTTAACGTCCACTCGACACAAACTAGGTCATTTTGGGACTAACATATGGTTTCATTTTTTATTTCAATAACTCGCTTGCGCGTAGGGGTCTGAGGCATACGACACACCTGTGCTTGCCTACTCCATGATCAGGTACACATGATGTAATCGTATGGGTCTGAGGTTGATAAAGAAATGTGGGAGAGAGAGAAATGGGGTTTAACGTCCACTCAACACAAACTAGGTCATTTCGGAACTAACATATGGTTTAATTTTATTTCAGTAATTCGCTTGCGCGTAGGGGTCTTTAACAGTGGGGGAACCGGAGTACCCGGAGGAAACCCACGAGGTTGAGAAGGCGCCCCTATCTCCATGCCACATACGCTCACACCAGGGCTCGAAACCACAGCCGCAAGCCAGAGGTGACCGGCCAGCTAGAGGTCGAAGGGCGGCACTCTAGACCACTAGGCCATCCCAATCCCCGAGTTGATTAAGGTCTTTTCATGTTAATAAATGTTTATAGTTTAGATAACAATTCAGGCCTAAAGAGAGACCTGTAATAGACGGATTATCACTCTTTTTTTTTTAATTGTTTGTTTGTTTGTGGTCTCTGAATATGATGTCTTGTCCGTATATTTGTTTTTATGTAAATTATGTGTGTTGCAGTCCCCCTGCACTTACTATTCAGGGGCGGATCTAGGAATTTTGAAAATGGGGGGGGGGCACCGAAAAATGAGGGCACTGACCGCGGAGACGGGGCACGTCGCTGGGGGGGGGGGGGGGTCCCCAAGAAAATTATTCTTCATTTCCTTGCATCTGTAGCCATTCCAAGAGCTATTTGGCTGATATTTTCAGCAGTAAAAAATGGCACTGTCGAAAATTAGGCGGGCGCGCGCCCCTTACGCCCCCACCGTATCCGCCTCTGCTATTAGCTCTTTAACAAGTGTCTGCAGTGGAAGTGGAATGCTGATAAATTTTCATATGTTTGTAAATACTGGAAACTGCATAATTTTTGGACTAGTGTTACTTTTAATCCTCCGTTTTTAACAATACTGTATTTGATAAGGTATTCAAGGCCCTCAAATTAAGACCAGGCCCTTTAGCCATAATAGAAACAACGACATGAATTAAAATTGGGTTTTGAGCCCCAACAGGATCTGGTTTCTCATGTAAAATCTGTGGTCACCACTACGCCCCTAGCGACACCACGCCTAGTTGTAAAAGTTCAACTACCATTTTCGCTTCTGTATCAACAAGTTGGAATCTCACAACGTTTAAAATGTTCACAGTGGAGACGAGGGGGTAGAAATCTAAAAAAAATCCACATGCAAAAGAGGGGGGAGGGTTGGTAGAGTTTTAAAAAAGTCCAAGGTGGATGGAGGTTGGGGTAGAAGTTTAAATAGTCAACTACGATGTGGGTGGGGTTTGGGGGTGGGGTGGGGTTGGTTAGGTGAGTGGGATAGATGAATAGATGCGGAGAGGGAAGGGATACAAGCCGTCTACATCACTGGCATGACTTTGTTTACTTACTGGGTTATGTTCACAACTGATGTTACACTGAGACAATGTGAATAAATTACATTAATTACAAGTAAATGATCAGTAATATTTTACTAGAATAATGTCAATACTTACAGTAATAATCCAGATGTCTCTGTACAAGCTGAATTCGATAACACAATAAATATCCAGTTATATTGAACACACAAGGAAATGTCTGTTCGTGGTAAATATTATATTACGGTTTCAAAATTTGCATATTAAATCCTTGGGAAGCTCACCATCTTCGAACACCATGATTCGGTCATAACGTATTTATTACAATACTGTCCATTTTCATTTTCCTGGTCGGCAACGAAAAAAAGAGAGAGGGAGAAATGGGGTTTAACGTCCACTCGATACAAACCAGGTCTAATGGGATTAACATATGGTTTAATTTTATTTCAATAATTGGCTTGCGTGAAGGGGTCTTCAGTAGTGGGAGGAATCCGGAGGATCGGAGATAACCAACGAGGTTGGACAGGCGGCGATATTCCTTGTCACGTACAGTTGACTCAATGACAGACCGTATGATACAACGTGCGCGTGATAACCATGCCCCCACCCCCCAGCAAAGAAAAGTAGGATGTTAACCATCATTATAGTTTACAAAATACGGTATAATATACCCAGGCACCGTGGTGCGACCTGATTAAATATCATTAAGGTCTAGAAGAGGAAATTGTCCCACTTACAAAACCCAACAAACAAATCCAAATTCAAATAGTACGTCGTGGCGAATTAGTCCAATCAGAGCAGAACAGCAGGACGTTAACGTTAAACCACATTTCATTTAATTTTCAATTCCCATCACGTACTATTCCAATTTACGTCCGTTTAAGCGCGTCTCATTCATTTGTCAAACTTGATCTGGACGTGAAATATTTAGGTGCCATTGGTTCTGTTAAGAGCACATGATCACAATGGGAGGGTCGGGGTGTTTACTTCATCAGCTTTATGCGTGGATGTCGAAGATGAGTTGAGTTGAAACCGGAATAATTCACTATCTATCTATATGCACCTGAACTGTGGATGGTGACAGGAAACCCTACTAAACACCATGATTCATCTAATTTAACTCATAACATATAATAATCACATGCATCCTGAGAGTTTATCAAACTTCATTTACTACAGTCATTGGTATGAAATAATATAGCATGGACAATATGCTCCAGGTCCCTGTTTCTGGAAATCTTAACTAAAGATAAAATCCAAATTCAAGTACATGTAGATACTTCAATTTTGATTGGCTAACACTAAAATCCATACAATATTATCCAATCAAATTACTAAAATTTGGATTTTATCTTTGTTAAAATTTCGTGAAACATTACAAAATGGCACCTGAAACCATAAGGAACACGACCCTTGCACTGATTATAAAATTGTGTCTTGGAGATTGGATATTGGTATTATTTGGTCCCACGACAAGATAACAACATCAATATTGATTGAAAGCGATCAATACCGATTTCAAATTCGTTTTTTTTTTTTTATTTCGAAGATTAGGGAAACTTTTGAGTTAGAGACTTGGCCCCTTTCTCATACTAGGGGGGTGGGGGTGGATGGCCACATGGTTAGCATATGTGCGCGCTGTATCATAAAGCCTGTTATTGAGTCAACTGGCGTGGTTTCGAATCCCCCGTTGTATGTGAGAAGGAGTAGGGTCGCCTGTGCAACCTCGTGGGTTTTCTACGGTCCTCCGGTTTCCTTCCGCTACTGAAGACCCCTTCGCCCAAGCGAATTATTGAAATAAATTTAAACCATATGTTAATTCTAAAATGACCTGGTTTGTTTCGAGTGGATGTTGAACCCCATTTCTCTCTCGCTTTAAAATACTAATATTGTATTGTTTAAACGGCGATGCCATTTCTTTAAGTGTCGTTTAATGTTTTTTGTTCGGGTTCCGTATAATCATCCATCAAATACATATATTGTTTTTCAATTAACTATTACTCTTTCGAGACCGTTATATTATGAAAACAAATTTACTAGTAATTGTATGGATTCAGACTACTAATGCATTAAATGTGCTAAAAACAAAATAGTTCACACTACTTGAAGCCATTGAAAGGGAAAATGACAATTAAGTTTGTGATCTCTGTCATTTAGAATTAGAGACCTCAGCGCTATGGACATGAACTTTCGTTGTTGACTGGATGACAGAGGCTATCAGAGTAGTAATTATGAGAGTAATCAACAATTAGAAATCATCACGTGATTAATTGATCATTAATATGTACAAAGAAGAGTAATCAGGTGATTTGAAGCGTGTCAGCTTGGTCTGTGTGAGATATAACGTCCGCTTCCATCCAGGGTGATATCGCTAACGTGAAGTCTGTCTGTCAGCCTTGATTAAACCCTGCCAATCGACGGATGTCATTATTGAACTCAGTGTGAACAGTCACAGCCACCTTGTCTGTCTCTTCTACCAACATTTCAAGTGGTATTTAAACCCCATCACGGATTTTTAGGTCATCATTTGCTTTTACCACTGAATTACATCTAGTAAATGTAGTAAAAGACATCAAGAAAAAGCAACCATAACTACTGGATTTTAACATTTTGCCGTAAATTAAAAATGGCCGGATTTTCTTCGATGTCACCTTTATTATCCACATGTGAAAAATTTGATTATTCGGATTCTGAAGGTAATTGTATGCTTTACTTTGTGAAAAATTCGTATTGTGCAGGTACCTTTAAATTTATGCTTGGTCACTTTCTGAGTATGCCAATTGTGATGACTAGGGATAGAGAAATGGGGTTTAACGTAAAAGAACCTTTGAAAGATATAATTCAGCCATCTTAAAAGCCACGTAAATTCATTTTTTGTTTTACTTCTAGATTCTGTGACATCATCAGGCTATGACTCTGCAGTTTTAAGTGTCGGAAATTGGAGTGATTCGGAAATCGAGTCGGAAGATGAAGGAGGCTTTAATTCCGATGATATGGCGGATATAATGATTTTTGAAAACACTAAGCCTATCACTAACACAATGGAGTACATACTATCAATGCCTTCATTATGTGATGTTGTTTTTATCGTGGGAGAAGATGAATCCATAATACGGGGACTTAAAGCCGTACTTGCTTCAAGGAACAGGTGATTATTTATTTACTACATAATATACCCAAGGACAGCTGCCTAGTCGTTCGGATGGGACGAAAAACCGAGGTCGATATAAGAGTAGGCCGTAGTGCCACTGCCCGGGAAAAATTTCCCTCATAGCACACTGTATGGCGTATGCCCGTCTTCCATTAGCCCAGGTTAGGTGCAAAACAGTATGACGTTAAACCCCATTTCATTTCATAATATCCCCCCCCCCCAAAAAAAAAAAACAACACAAAAAAAAACCATAGAACCCTTGGGATTCCCCCAAGGCAATTATCCGTCATTTCCTTGCATCTGTAGACATTCCAAGAGCTATTTGGCTGATATTTTCGTTTAAGTAAACGTTGGGAGAGGACATATTTGGGTCCGAAAACGGCACTTTCAGCAGTAAAAACAGGGCACTGTCGAAAATTGTGGGGGGGGGGGGGGGCGCCCCTCGCGCCCCGCACTGGATCCGCCTCTGGTTAAACCCTATTTCATTTTATTACATTTGTGCCTTTGGATTTGATTGGATAATACACATTTTGTCTGTATTTTTGTTCACCTATATGCGCCTTATTAAAGGTAGACAAGTAACAATGATAGCGGCATCAAATTCGGCAATTAAGAAATTTCTTATCCTTATCTAAGTATTAAGGCCATCTGCAGATTTCGGCAGTCACAAAATGTGTATAGGGTTATGACATGCGAGTGTCGCCGAGGATTGTTGGGGAGGTTTAGAATTAGCCTGTTTACATCTCGTGACCTTGACGAAATCTACAAGTGGCCTTGATATTTAGCCCTTTCCTTGTATGGATAGTTGACTTAAAATATTCCTCGTTGAATAATTGTGTTGATATTTAATTGATCTTTTTTCATAGAATATTTTACGACATGTTGATGAAGAAGGATGAGATCGAATCACAAGATGCTACTGAATCGACGAAAAAATCCAAAACATCCCGATTTCCCAAATTTAAAAAGAAATCACGAAAATCCAATCAGGATGTTGAGAAGAAACTAACTGTGGTGATAAAGGATTATGATTTTAATGTATTCAGCAGATTAATATCGTTTTTACATCTTGGTGAAGTTTCTGTTACACCGGAAACAGTTGTAGGTAAGCATTCAAGAAGTGGTTTTAAGCGGGGTTTAATTGCGGCAATGTCATAAAGGACAAGAAAGCGAGACTATGAAATGGCTTCAATAGGCATCTATAGTGTAAAGCCTTACTCCTCCGCATCGATTGGGCTAATCAAGACGAGCGTACACCAGACAGTGTGATAATTATGACGGAAATTTTGCTTGGACAGCGGCGCTAAGGACTAGGCTACTATTATATCGAATTCCAACTGCACGGTTATCGCCCCATCTCAAAGATTAGATACTGTTCGTTGCCGGGTCAAGCGTCCTGCACCACTGACAAGGGGGAACCACACCGGAAACTCTCCGAGAGGAACTTTCTCTTTCACAACTGGAAATCAACCCGAGACCTCAAGGTTAGCAAGCGTGCATTTTAGTCGCTGAGCCACCGCGGCTCCCAAGCATTGAGAATATTTTCGCTTTATTTAAAGGATTTAGCCGTTCAAAAATTAGCTCAATTACGTTGAATTTTCATACTTTAGTTACATACGTACAAAGATATGCCGTGAATATTCATCACCCATTTCAGACGATTGTCCACTGGGTCATTATTTACATGTATATAATTTATTATTAATTTTTTTTGTAGGTTTGATGTGTGCTGCAGATGAATTCAAAATACCAGAACTTCAGCAGGCATGTTGGGATTTCTGTTTTCGGTGTCTGGATAATGGTAATATAGCCACTATCGTCCAGTCGTCACAATTTTACAGAGGAAGACCGGCCGCTGATGATCTCATGTTTAAGGTAAGACTTTGTGAATGGCGGTTTGTTTGAGCTGAAACGGAATGAGGTTGGAATAAACAAGCATATTATCAAAAATTGCTATTATTCTATTATTTATTGGCGATATAGGGTTTTAACTGCCTACTTTTCTTTTCTGCTCCAATCGGAATTATGAAGACGGACATGTCATGAAGTGTTGTATGGGGATAATGTTTCCTGGTAACTACGTATTCGCCCACTATTGGCCGAATTCCATTTGTCAAGGGTTCTTTTACGTGCACCCCTATGTGTAGACTGGACGTCAGTGTTATGCACCATGCGAACAAGACACTGTACTTGCCAGACTCCCCGTACTTCACCGCTGACAAAGGGGAAACCGCGCAGGAATATGATGAGGATCTTTCTCAGCCACCATCGGGAGCAAACCCGAAAACCCCTGGTTAGGGAGCCAACGTCGTACTCCCCGAGTCACCACGACAGCCTCTATTAGATTAGCTAGTAGACTTCAGGCGTACTAGTTAAACACACTTCGTATGCATTGATACAATTGTGTAGAGTACGCAAATTTATAACTTATTATTTTATGCTTTCAGTTAGTTGGTATGATGGGAGGACCAAAGACTACAAGTGTTTGAAGTGATCGAAGCATTGACGATTTTGGATAAAACTTGAGCCATGGATGAACGTAAGACCACGTGGAGTTCCGGCATAGTTATTCTGTAGTTTTAAAACAGACTGCTTTACAAAAGAGATGGCGGGATTTCTGTCGATACACAATAGGCTGAAAAAATTGTAATTGTGTGCAAACCAGGCGCCATTCATGGTAGATACTTAAAGGGAGACAACTCTACCGGAGCTCGGAAGCTGACGTACGTTGAATAAACGATATTCGATGAAGAACTGAATTTGAAATGCCGACAAAAATGTTTAATCTTCCTTTTTTTCTCGTCCAACTGTTGTATGATGTATAATTTGTAGGTGAATGAATTATAGGATTGTGTTTTCCAATCATATCCCACATTAACGCATCCAGTGGGAGTGTATCTGTGATAATTCTGATGCCATACCTTGCAAGTGAATGAACAAATCAAATGAATGCCGATTCCAAATAAGGAATTCCGGATGTGACGCAATACGGATGTGGCGCAATACTGCACAACGCACCTATGCCATATTTCAAGCGTAACCGCATAAATTAATCTCATAATGATCGAATTTCGGTTGGCTTGAGGCTGTTATTCATTCTTTGTATAAACAATATTTTATTTATTCCCGCGCCCCACCTCATCCCGATGTTATTAAATAGTGCTATTATTATATGTAAATATCGTATTTAAACAAAGAGCATCATGTGTGCTTTTTGACATCGATAATGTTATTTGTGTTATAAATTAAATAATTTAAAATTAATCAGTCTTTTTGTATGTTGTTTTAATACATCTATTTTATTAATGTCGTTGGATATTGCCCAGCCCACATATGTCAGTCTATATCAGTGAGCGACGATCTGGCGCATTAACTAAGAGAATCCAGGTTCAATCCGGTCGTTGGCAGAGAACGGTTCCCCTTAGTAGTACAGGAATGGATTCGTGGGTAACACACAACGACTAGTCGTTCCGATGGGACGAAAAGTCCGGGTCCCGGGCACGTAAATGGAGTAGTAAGAAACCTCGTATGTCCGTGCAATGTTCATCCATAGCACACTAGACATACTGTATCGCCGCCTAATGTCTGTAATCTCAAAAGGACCGGCACTGCCGATTCACCATTTCGTACGAGTCACATAATAGACGTAATTTACTCGTAGATTGGTGTACTTCTCCAACCCATTTGTGATTGGCGGTAAAAAAATCCCCGACGAATTCAACAGGCGAATTTCAATACTCTCGCCTACACATAGCAGAAAAGTGAACGTTAAGCTCCAATTAATTATTGTATGCTATTAATTGCGACCTGTTTCAATTTTGTTTGGTGGGTTGTCAAGCAGTTTAACAGGGACACCCGTCTAAATTACGTGATATTGTCCATTTAGAATTGTTCATTGGGGTGAATTTGATAGTATGAAATGGGATTGAACGTCCAACTGTTGTGCTCCGAACAGGGGCGGATTGGTGCCGGGAACAGGCCTGGGCTCCTGTGTCGGAACGGCCCCTTGCACTGACCGCGGAGCCTAGACGGGGGGGGGGGGGGCTGGGCTCCCCCCTGTCAATTTTTAAATATGAATCCCAAATTTGCGATTTGGTGGCATATCTGATCATTATCTCTGTCAAATAATATATTTCATAAATCGATTAACTTAGTCCAAAATCCCGACCTGCAAGTAATTTACAACCATCAACTTGTGGAATTATCATATCGTCATAAATTATCATTGTATCGCCAAGAGTCAAGAGAATTGAACTGGTAAAAAAATGGGACTAGTTGAGGAAATTTTGACCATTTGATTAACCACTTAGAAATATTGATTAAGTAGGAATATTTCATTTTGTTGCCGGGACCGCTAGTTGATTCCTTCTGTGATGGAAGGCTACGAGACACATTGGTACAGAGTGACGAAAGTGAAATTCATAAAAGTTGCTTTTTGAATTTTGGTTTCTGGCGTATCCACACAAACAGGATGCAGGTGACTTAATGACTAGTAAATTTGCGGGCGACAGTGTCGGGTGAAACCGATGAAAATTTCAGATGAAATTCAAAATCCCATTGCAGGAAAATTCTGGAACATGCCCAGCACACCCGACCCAGAAAGTCTATTATGACAACCAATTCCAGACTCCACTGATGGCGTGGCGGCTCGTTAAAGCCATCGGTCACACAACATGATCATCATCGCTTCATGGCCGCATGGCCGGTCCAAAACCCCCTCCCCCATATAATGTTCGGCAGAAAAAGGTTTTTTTTAGACGAATAGGACAAAATTATTCTTTATTTTTTGTCCGATCGGCCCTTCGGGTGGTCGTCCGACCCGCCCGCCCGATTACCCAATCCACCCCTGGCTCCGAACTGGGCTGATGAAGACTGACAACGGCCATACAGTGTGCTATGGGGGGAATTGTGCCCCTGCAGCGACACTACATCATACTTATATATCGAATTCCAATTGTCAAGAAATCTTTTACGTGCCCGCCGATGTGTACACGGGACCTAGGTCTTTCGTACCATCCGAACGACAAGACAGATGTCCTTGCCAGCCCCCCCCCCCCAGCCCTGTATCACTGACAAGGTGGATGATGTGTTGAATACACCGTGGCAGTTTGTAAAGTATTTTATTTCGACATGACAATGGAATACACAAAAACACTTAAAGATACATGCCGAAGAACAATTACACGTGCACATTCATAATGTTTAACTGTATGCATGAAAATTTAAAGAAACTCAAACAATGTAAGGTTTAGTCTTATTATAATACAGGTATTTCGTAGCGATAGGTCGCGTCAGAGGTCATACGGCCGACCTTTGACCCTATGACGTCAGACATTTTATTAGCCAATCGACATTAACGTTACTAGTGGATGTACCCCCCAGTTCCGTGCAAAACAAGCCTATTTATAAAGCTGGCCGTAACAGACCCTTTTCATTGGCTAATCCACCATATTTTTCAGAACACGTCACTGATAACAACTCTTCCAGA
This sequence comes from Patella caerulea, assembly GCA_036850965.1. Lineage (NCBI taxonomy): Eukaryota > Metazoa > Mollusca > Gastropoda > Patellidae > Patella > Patella caerulea. Next base: position 28,172,764 of record JAZGQO010000015.1, on the reverse strand, counting down.
TTCCAGATGAAATTTTGAACTATAAAAAAGAAACGAAATAGGATCCGTGTTTTATCACATTGAGGTTTATCTGAATGCGACCCACCGAGTTAATTATATTATTACAACTTAAAAATAATATTGACAGGACACAGTTTTCATTTGAAACAATCACTGGTTTATTATATAAGCACACAGTTTTGACAAATATCCCCATTGTCTGCGACATCACCTAAGGCGGAAGCGGACGTAAACCTCTACTACCTACACCCATTGTGCCTGACAACAATTTTCATAAATAGGACGTTAAACCCCATTTTATTTCATTCATTTCTCACTAGGAAAGCAAAGACTTCCAACACGACAATGTCAATGTACATCACACAGAAAACACTACGTCTTAAATATTTTATTAAAGGAGGCAACTCGACTCTAACTCAATTTCATCCATGGTCTTCGAAAAAATGACAGTTTTAAAATTGGCACACGGATCACGAACGCCATTTGTGATGAAGCGACTCGATAAACGAGACTAAACATATTCCAAAGAAGAATACTACGTATGTAGACTCGAATAATCAGACGCCAAATAATGCCATTCAATTTTGCCTCTTTGCGCCGTTTGGCGCCATATATCCCGGTTTGAGCTCACGTGCCATAAAACACTCTTTCATTCATTTAACAGTATTTCGCCGAACACAGCTGATTAGAAATTACAGTAAAAAAAGAAAAACGATTGAATGTAAATCAGTTTATACACATTCATTCATTTATTGAATGCCTTGCGACCCATTTTGTGTCCATTTTTAGTTGCCATGGAATAGTGATTTAGCTCCTAAGATAATAACAGGTCTACGCAACATTATCAAATAGCGATAATAACTTCACCCATAATGAAGTAATTTGAATGATATTTTCAATATATTCATTTTTAATTATCTAGTTTTCACTTATCATAGCAAAAAACTCCAGCTCATTAAAATGAATCTTGATGTTTATAATAGAATTGAATAATTGTTCCATTCCTTTCTAGTGAGCAGGATATTGTTTAAAGTTTGTACTAAAAATACAATTTTTACTTCTGCTGTATTCCAGAGGCAATATCTAGCATATTCAATTAATTGTGCTGTACTCATGAATTGTCCGTTCCGTGTTGTTCTGGGCTATTAGAGTGCATTATCCAGTAACCAAACAGACTGAACACCAAAGAAGCACATTACAAGATGGCATCGAATATTGATCGCTTGGTAGACTGTTTCTTTTAATATCGGGGTACAAACCGAATCTTGTATGACTGCGGTGTGTAAGTTAATCCAGGATTGCCTTTAAGGGGAGGTAACTCGCCACTCGTTGGCGGACATATTTTAAAGTTCTGTACCAAGGTTGTGATAAACAAGTAAAGTTCCATTTTGGCCAAATTTTTACCCAAACAAGCTCTTCGACCTGAAATTAAAATTTAAAAGTTTTAGATATGAAGAAGTGATTATATAGTTTAGTTTAATAAAATGCTACAACGACAGGCTTCACGCGGGCGATTTTTTTTAGCAATTATTATTCCTCCCCCCCCCCATCGCCTCCCTCCACACATTGAAATTAAAATCGCCCTTGTGCGACGTAAACAAGTATGTGGCATTAAAAACAGAACTGCGATAAGACTGAATTCCGCGTCGCTTGATTGTAATTCGGGACGTTCTGGACTGAGAATCGGGCATCTCTAATGCGTCATTTTTTGTATAAAATCATAAATTTGGCATAGGCAATGCCGAGTAGTTAATTTACACAGCATGTATTTTCTTACCTATAAAGAAAGGAATAAATTCGTCTGGTTTGTTTACTTTTCCATCGGAATCAAGGAATCGCTCTGGTCGGAATTCTTCTGGATCCTTCCAGATCTCCGGATCTTTGAGCACGGAATGGAGATTGGGTATAACAATTGTCCCTTTTGGTATAAAATAATCTTTGAAGCCAGTAGATTCTGACGTGGCGTGAGGAACTGAAAATGGAGCAATATCCGCCATTCTCTGAATTTCCAAAATGGCGCACCGGGTGTAGATTAATTTGGGTTTTACCGCCATATCTGGATAACGATCGTGACCTAAGTGGTTAGTTATTTCCTTGTACATGAGTTCCTGCACGTGTGGATTGCGCACAAGAAAGATGAGAGCCCATCGTAATGTTGTAGCTGTGGTTTCTGTTCCGCCGACAAATAAATCACCAATAACTTTCACTAACTGATCATCTGTAAATAGTAAAATTAGATCTTTATTTGGATTCACGTTAGTTATGAAATGTGGTTTAACGTCCTACTGTTCTGCCTCGACTGAGCTAAATGAAGACGGGCATACATCACGCAGTGTGCTATAAGGGCAATTTTGCATTGGTACTTATAGCGAATTCAAACTGACAGGGGATCGTTTACATGCACGCCAATGTATGCACAGGACCTTGTTTTTTTTCGCCCCATCCGATCGACTATACAGCTCTCAGTGTCTGGCGCTCCGTATATACCAGACGTGCGGGATAGACCTTGATTAATTCCATTGACAACCACTGAACACTGCAGGGAATATACTGACACTGCAGCACAAGAATTTGGATGTTCATTTTAGTGTCTATATTGTCATGCTTTTCGAGTATCGGACGATCGAGCTGTAGTGTCCGTATGTCGAAATAATGTGCAGGAGTTTTCATGAGTATTAATAAAGAAGGCCATTACTCTGACAGAAATTAACAAATAAAGCCAAAAAAAATAAAATTAAATTTGGCTGATAATTGTTGATTTTTGTCATTTGAACAATCGCAAGCCTCCGGGTTTACCAGAAAGGGCGGATTGCAACAGTTGCGCCGTCCTTAGATTATTGGTAATAACGATAACGTATCATAAGCATTAAAGAGATCGCATAACCAAATTTGCTCCGCACACTCAATATCAAATTGCAGTAATTTCTACCAGTTGTTAACAATTGGAAACCAAGAAATATATTATAACAGTAGGGGATTGTCCAAGATAAATCACATTGTCCGCCCAGAGCTAGATGCGAATCTATGTGCTACAGCTGTGTGGAATCTTTGATGTCTGTAATGAAACTATGAACGAGGTAGTCGCCTATGGGCATTCGTTCTCTATATAGCCTGTTTCATTTGCAAATACAAATTCATGTGCATAATGCATGGGGGTTTAACGTCATTTCTGTCATCACCAACCTGTCTTATTGAGACGTGTATGTGCCGTGCAGTGTGCTATATATGTCAACTTTACCGAAAGTCCATCTGTTAAGGATGGATTTACGTGTGCACGTCAAAATACAGTCCCACCCGAACGACTAGACATTGTTCCTTGAAATAAACTTGAAACATGTTAGTCCCGAAGTGACTTGTATTAGACGAGTGGACGCTTAACCCCATTCATTCCACTCGACACCAACTATGTCATTTCGGCACTAACACATTGGTCTATTCTATAATTCGCTTGCAGGTAGGGGTCTTTAGTGGTGGGAGGAAACCAGAGTACCCGGTGAAAACCTACGACGTTGGACAGGCGACCCTACTCCCTGTCACGTACATCCGGGGAATCGAAATTACACCAGTTGACTCAATAAAAAACCTTATTATACAGCGCACACGCGCTAACCATTCGCCCCTACCCCTTTAGATAAGATTAAGAGGGTAAAACAAAGTTATTGAACTTACAGTTAAACGTTGTCTGAGTATCTGAACGTCGTCTGTGGTCTAATTCCAGCAAATAAGCGTCTATAAAGTCTCTCACTTTATTCGGGTTAAAACTTTGTCTGTGAAGCTCCACCGTGTCCCTAATAAACCCTTGAACAAATTCTACATTCTCCAATATACGATCAAACTTAAACAAATCTCCGGGCAGATACTGAAGAATCGGGAAAAAGTTTAGCAAGGATGTACCACCCACCATTTTCAGATTCTCGTCAAAAATGTCTAAAAATTTGGTGAAAAGTGGATCGTTGTATTCAAAACGATCACCAAAAACTATTGAGCAAATTATGTTAGACACAGCCGTCTGGATAATCTTTTGTGGATTCACGTCTTCTCCATTCTTTTCATCCAGTATTTTCAGGAGGCAAAACACTTCCTCCTGTATCTTCGCTTCGAAGGACGTTTTGCCAAATCCCAATTGTCTGAGAGAGGAAACGGCAAACTTTCTTTGTTCCCACCAGACGTCACCGGAAGTATTCACGATTCCTGAAATATAGAACAGAGTTATAAATAGCGAGAAATGGGGTTTAACGTCCATTCGACACAAACTAGATCATTTCAGGACTTACAAATGGCTCAATTGTAGTTCAATAATTCGCTTGCGCGTAGCGGTCTTTAGAAGTGGAAGGAAACCGGATGACCCGGAGAAAACCCAGTAGGTTGAGCAGGTGACCCTACTCTTTGTCACGTACAACCGGGGAATTGAAGAAACCACGCCATTCGACTCAATGACAGACGCACGCACTGCCGCTAACCATTCCATCATCCAGCCCAGAGTTACAAATAAACAATGTCTTTATGGGTTGTTAACTATATAAATACATATTAATTATTTTTAATGAAATGAAATGAGGTTTAAGGGTCTGCTGTTTTGCACGGGTAGATTTCGTCAAGATCGATGAGATACAAAAATTGCATTTTAAAATCTCTTTAATCATAAGAATCAACTGAACAGAGGCACCGAACAAAGCATGCGAATGCACGGGAAAAGGGGGGGGGGGCACACATTTTCTCTGGGGCGCTTGCGAAGGCCCTGTAATTAATGTTCCACCTTTTCCGCCATGACCGGGAAATGAAGAGAGTCATTCATACACCATGGTGCTTCTATCTACATCACTTTCCAACACGTATGTTTTATATTTGTCCGTACTTTTCGGGTTTTTGTCGGAATGTTTCGGTATTTTTCGATTTTTTTCAGACTATTGCGGTACTAGCTAATCTATATGGGGTACAGTACCAGCGCTCTAATTGGTGATGGCCGTGAAAGCACCATACTCCTGCGCAGTGTTTCGTTTGATTAGAACTAATCCACTTCACACTGCTATCTTGAGTGAACATTTTTGTGCTAAATTATTATTGGTCAGTAGTGCCATTACCAACCAATGACCTACATTGTAACAAACAATATCGGGGTTAACCAGACCTCAAAATATGTTACCGCAATGTATCTAGTGACAATCGCGACTTGTTTACGTCATAACCCGCGAAATTTATTATGCTTGATTATCCAGTGCCAACATGTTTTCTTCGTCGGCCATTTTGAAAATTATGCCGAATGCGAGAAGAGAGGAGGGATTTGATTGGACGTTAAAAAGAGACACGCCCCGCCAAATTTCAAGAATATGACTTCTATCCAGCAATGGTAAGAGAGGGATTTCTCGTGCCATTGCTTCAGGAATATGTGAAAGCACATTGGTTTCCCCTGCCCAGTAATGCAGGACGATGTACTCATTGGTGTGCCTGTAATAGTAGGCCTACCTTTAACAGTTGGAATTCAATGAGGAGTAGGTGGTCCTGCCCCCCTCCTGTACCACTGACAAGGAGAAACACGCCGACCAACATCGGGATTGAACCCGCGACCTCCAGGCAACACTAAGACGTTAAACCCCAATTTCATCTATTTCGCTCTATAGGGTCTTGAATGATTTTACACACAGGGAATTGAAGAGATTAAAATAAAACTTCTTACTACTGCTTGACTATAATATTATAGTATTAGTATATAGTTATAGTCAAGCAGTAGTAAGAAGTTTTATTTTAATCCCTTCAAGTCCCTGTGATTTTACAGTATGAATGAGAGTATGAATGAAAAGTTAAAGTCCACTCAATGAAACCACTTGACATACTACTCTTATAGGTTCATAGATCCAAATATTTTCATGACGTCATATTGGCATTCATCACCACGTGTCATTTCGAGTACTTCCGTCCAATCGACGCCAACTACCGGTTTAGTTTTCGTTCCTTTTAGGGGTGACATTCACATATGAGTCAGTCAAAATTTAAGAAAAAATTTTAAGTTCATCTAAGATAAATGCCGGAAGAAAGGTTTCCGATACAAATTGAGGATCTCTTTGAAGATAAAAAGATCCAGAAAACGACAGGCACGGAGGAACCGGGTAAAACTCGCGAGGCTGGACATGCGAACCTACCTCTTGACACGTACAAGGTAGCATTGGATTTTACAAAACTTGACGGTCATTGGCAAGGAAAACAATAGTCCAGCTCTGAACGTTAGTCTCATTACACTCGCCTGTACGTCCAGGGAACTTGTGATTGATTCCTTGTCAAAAAATGGTAAAAGTGCCTGGGGCGACCCACTTTTTCGACAAGGATTCAATCACATGTTCCCTGAACGTACAGGTGAGTTCAGTGAGACTAACGTTCAGAGCTGAACTATGAAAACAACCACTGGTTTATTTTATGTGAATAGCACTTTCTTATCACATAAGTACTTTCTTATCACTTTCAAGCAGAAGATAAATACCACCCATACTCGAATCTGACCTTTAATCGGGGAGATTGGACTTCTTCGATTATTCCGGCGGAAGCCCAGTATAGTAGTGTGAGTAATGTTTCATCACAGACATGAATCAACCGGTACTACAATGATAGATAAAAAAAAACAGAAGAAAATGAGCCAAGGCAATCCTTTCAACGTTCAATCCCTGGCAATTCGTCCAATGTCCATTTAATACCATTCAGGAAAAAATTACGTAGATCTTAGTGTAGATCACCGTATGACAAATTTCCATATATAAAATACATCCGCATAAATAAATTATTTCTGACGAGCTCCTTGGGTGAGCGAACCGAACAATATTATTAAACCTTCTATCCCTGTATCTTTTTATTAATAAATTTTCCTTATTAATAATTTATATAACACTTAAGTCCAAAGAAAGAATTGCAATCGGCAGATTTGACTAAACAATGTAGTGCAGTAAAATATCATAATCACGACACTTTCTGCGATTACACGTATAGTCCTATGGTGATAACATTTTGCCCATGCAGTGTTGTTTCCGACTAGTTTTATTCCAATTCTCCGAATGCCCTTAACCAGAAATGTCTTAATAACTTTTGCACGCATATTCAACTGAAACATGCGTCCATTTTCCAACACTACATACATGTATGTCCCGCCAACCGCCCAAAATTTTCCAAGTAAGTTTGGCGATCATGTTCCTGACCATACAACAATTCCTGACAACCGCCCTGAAATATACTTGATCGATTTTTAATTCCATTAGTTATTATACTATTTAATCTAATCAAAAATCAAAGTTCTCCAACACTAGTGGCGTAAAGACGGTGTGGGAAGTGGGCTGGCGAAAATTCGGGCAAGACCGTCACAAAAATTTGGATAATTCTTTTGGGTTAATGAATCAAATATCCTAATTCATGTTACTAACAATCTTACTACTGTTATGTCCATATACTCCAGATAAACTTTAGTATGTTTGGCAATATTCGGGAAGGGAAAAATAGGGATATCGGGTGATCGCTAATATAACGCATGCGCGTTGAATTAGAAGGTCTGTTATTGAATCATGTGACGTCGTTTCGATAACCCGCGTGTACGTTGCTTAATAAAATCAGTAACTGTTCTTATGTAAGTATGTGGTTAGAATTTTATTAATAAAAACATATTTAATGATATAAAAAGACGTGTATATTTTTAGTGCAAAGAATCTAAATAACACATTACTGTGTCAGATTACGATAATATTGTTTATCTTTATTGGTGTTTTGAACCCGGATACAGTTCTGTAGATCACGATTCGTCATGGCACCACTCCAGGAGTTCTGTTAATATTTAATTTATCTGGGAATACCAGCATCCGCTAACAAAAATAAAACACGTACACAGTGTCCGTTTGATGCATCAGATTATTAGGTCGGGACAAGGGGAAACGATCTTTATTTTTTTAGGGATAATGATATTACAAAGTTTCCGACGCATTTTTATTGTGCTACAATTTGGGGGATTGCGGAGTTAGCTTTTGCACGCGCATTATAAGGTTTGTCATTGAGTTATCGGTGTAATTGCTATTCCCGAGTTATACGTGACGAGGAGTAAGGTCGCCTGTCCAACCTCGTGGGTTTTTTCCGGGTCCTTCGTTTTTCTTCCACTGCTTAAGAGTGAGACAAAAGGGGTTTAACGTCAACTCGACACAAACTAGGTCATTTCGGGACTTACACATGGTTCAATTTTATTTCAATAATGCGCTTGCACGTAGGGTCTTTAGCAGTGGGAGGAAACCGGACATGGACGTTTAATCCCTCCCTCTCTCTCTTTCTCCCCTCTTTCTCTCTCTCTCTCCCTCTCCCTCTCTCACACACACATCAATGTGATAAACATGGTCATTATGACGTAACCAATTTGATAAGCATGGTTATAATGATGTCATCAAAGTGATAAGTATGGTGGTTTATGGTTTATATAATAAAGACTGTGTGTTTGGCTTGTTATATTATATAGTTTAACACGGGGTGGGTGTATTATCTGGAATGGGGTGGTAACCAGGCAACCAAATCGCTTTTAAAACCATCACATGTGGAATCAAATTTGAGTTTTTTTTTGTTTATAAGATTCGTCATTGTCTAAATAAATATAAGTCTTAAGTTGATGCTGTAACAACTTTCGGAAATGGATGCCATTTTTTAATTGTGTGCACGTTTCTAGGTTAAATGATACAAATCTAATGTCAATTAGGTTTCCTTTTTGAAATTCAAGCCACCGAATTAAACAATACCAGTTGCATTCTTGAACCAAACTTCAGTGAATCGCAAAAATATGGAAGCAGTTTTATATAAGCATTTAGTTGCTTGTTACTGTATCCAATTTATTCATATTATTCCCTCCATCGTTGTATATAGGAATTCTGAATAAATACTTTTAAATCAAAAATATGCGATACATTTACTTTATTTTAGCTGTGACTAAAGAATATTTTAGATTGGTTTCCTATCTGTATAACGTTAATCTGTATACAAGAAATGCAATGAAATGAAATAGGATTTAACGTCCTACTGTTCTGCTCCTAATCTGTATACAGAAAAAAATGGCATCATTAATTAGAGAAGTGCATTTTGTACCAACAAGTATTCCACAACCAAATTCCAAAATACGAATTTGACGAAAATAACCCAATTGTCGGTAGACTCTTCGAAATGGAAAAGGAATCACGTTTTTCGGAAAGTTGAGCAAACTACGGGTCCCATTTGCTATGTCTCTGATTACCATGGGATTAGACCCAAAATCCAAGCACGGATGCAGACTTATGCCCCGTGGCCATTCGACAAGCACATGAAAATAAAGATGCACTATGTAAGGCGTATTACATGCCTTTATTGTGAATTTAAATGTTATATGAACTAGGGGGGTGGGATGGCCTAGTGGTCTAGAGTGCCGCGCTTCGACCTCTAGCTGGCCGGTCACCTTGCGGCTGTGGTTTCGAGCCCTGGTGTGAGCGTATGTGGCATGGAGATAGGGGCGCCTTCGCAACCTCGTGGGTTTCCTCCGGGCACTCCAGTTTCCTCCCACTGCTAAAGACCCCTACGCGCAAGCGAATTATTTAAATAAAGTTAAACCATATGTTAGTCCCGAAATGACCTAGTTTGTGTTGAGTGGACGTTAAACCCCATTTCTCTCTCTATATATATGAACTACTATTTAAACATAATCAACTCTCTGGGTCACCGGATGCCTCCAACGTAAGTATATAAGAACGCTTCGACCATTTAACGATTTAATTTAAAAATAGAGGAGCCATGTTTAGTTTCGAATAATAAACAACCAATACCAGATCTTGTTAAAAAAATAATGCATCTTCAATATTTTCCCCAATCGCTAAATGATTCGGCATTGACAAACAAATCTTCAATATGATTTAAACACCGATCTATATTTCACTTTGTATTTTTATACTTTAGATGGTATCTATTACATCAAGAACTGACTGGCCGTAGTGGAAGGTCGGGTCAGATGTCATAAAACGACATTTGACCCTACGACGTCAGACAATTGATTAACCAATTAGCGTTGATTTTTCTAGTGGATTACCCACAGTTCCATGCACCTCATGCCAAAAACTCGCCGTAACAGACCGTTTCATTGGCTAATCCTTCACACCATCCAGAACGCGCGTTATATAACAACTCTATCAGATCCTAGTGTTGTAAAGACAAGTAAAACGAAATTTTGAACTATAAAAACGAAACGAAATAGGATATGTTTTAATCAGATAGGGAATGTGGCATGATTTATGTAGGTTAATTGAAGTGGTTTCGTTGAAGTAGTGTAAATTAATTCACTTGTTAAACGCTACTTATTTATAGCCTCTCAACGAATGATTATTGAATCTTCTTGTAAGCTGTAGTGTTTAAGCTCCCCCAAAATAATCTAATTACAGCTTACAATTCACGGTAAGATAATATTCTCCAATGCAGTGTATAAGTGTATAAACTCCCCAGTTCTACTTTCTCTGACAATTATCGGTAATATAATATTCTCTAGAATATACCATACGTGTATTTCACGTTGACTATTTTTTGTTGCAGGATACAGCGCAACATATTATTTCCTGTTTTGCCTTAAGAGAATTATTTATTTATTTTGTGTCGTTTTTCAATCTTGTCAGGTTGCAATAACATGCCCTTAAATCAAACTCATAACAGTTGGTGCTAGTTGATCAAACTCATAACAGTTGCTGCTAGTTGATTTAAAAGGGCACACTGACTTCACTGAGCGAACATATAGACTTAATATTGAACAATAGCATATATATATATATATATAACTTTACCCAGCTCTGGACAAGTGACAGTAAAATCATGAGCGTAGAGAGTTAGGAGGGGTGGGAGATGGTGCTAATTGCTGGAAAATTCTTTTGCCATCCGAATTTTCAGAATTAATAATTCTTACACTAAAACGAATTTTCTACAACGCTCCACTTGAGTAGTATTCAAAACGTAAACCGCGAACGATTTCATTTTACAATTACAAAGACGGAAAAGCCGCTGGCGGAGCAACAGGCGCAGATCCAGAGGGGGGTCCAGGGGGGGTCCAGGGGGGGTCCGCCCCCTCCCTCCCCCCCTGCTCAGGCTTGAAAATTTTTTATGAGCGATTTAGACCAGTAATTTTGGAATTTACCTTCCGGAAATACGTCATAATGAATCAAATTGAATCTACAGTACCTATTTTAAGGCTTTGTTTTAATACATTTAAAAACATAACTGAAAAATATGAAATTCTCGCTTTAAAACATCAATTATACAAAGGTCAACTTACCGCGTCCTTGGCCCACTTTATCAGTGGTAAACATATGAGGTCTATCTGAAAACACGTCCCCTTTCTTTACAAATGCTTCCTTTAAACAATTAAATCCATTGATCACAACAATCAATCTGCTCCCTAAATAAAAACTAAACACATCTCCATATTTCTCTCTGAATCCTTTATACACCTTCCTAGTATCGGCTTTCTTCATGGAACTTATAAATATCTGTGGACAGCCGATGAAGGGAATCAGTGGCGGTCCGGGTGGAATGTTGGCCGGTTTTTTGGACGCGTATCGCACCAATAACAATACACACACAAATATTAATACAGTTGTGGTTTGGGGGTTAACGAAACTTAATATTATCTCCAACATGATTAAAAGATCTTTTTTGTTGTTCGCGTAGATGCGTTTAAACTCACACCGATCCAGATGTGGATGTGTGTCTTTAAAGTCTATTCGGTCTAAATGTCTTTAACGTCTAATCGGTTTTAAAATGATGAAATCTTCTATAGATCACAATTTGTACAGCCAATGAATTGAGATTTAGTCCGAGGAAAAACTTCGGTTTTGAATGTATAGCTCGCTTATTCTACGTACTGTGTTCTGCGGTTCTCAGTAACCACAATTTATCCACTTTGAAGCTATTTTTGGAGAAAATTTAAAGTCACTTCGGTGCAGTCAAAGGACAACTTCCATGTAATCTTTTGCGTATCGATCGCGTATTGCACTTAATACAGTTTTTCTGCAGCTCTTTTCCCGTTCTCTCAAGTCATCCAGTTGAAGGCTATTTTATTAACATGAATATTTTATGTATTAAAGCACTACATGTTATTCTTTAGATTTGTCACCATGGAAACACGTTGTAACGCAGACAAAAACATAATTTCCACTATGCAAGACTCCCGCTAAATCCAAATATTATGTCATTGTTTTTCACAGTATATAATTTCCACATCTAGCTATGGCTAATTCCAGTCGTTACCAGCTACTTGAAAGATATATCTGAAACAATTTGTAAAAATGCAACATCGTTAGCTATAATATGATGGTTTAGGTGGTATGGGTGGTTCAAGGCGGGTGGAAAATGCAACATCGTTAGCTATATGATGGTTTAGGTGGTATGGGCGGTTCGGGGCCGGGTGGAAAATGCAACACCGTTAGCTATATGATGGTTTAGGTGGTATTGGGGGTTCGGGGCGGGCGGAAAATGCAACAGCGTTAGCTATATGATGGTTTAGGTGGTATGGGTGGGTTCGTCGTGGTATTTGGAAAATGGGGTAGGTGGTGCAGTTAATAAATGTCTGATTAAAGATACATTATGGGAGATAGACAACGAGTTGGCAGTTCTAATAATGATAGTTAAAAACTAAATACATGAATGTAAAGACAATTTGCTGAAATTTTCAGTCCAATTGTTCCACTATGAACCGAAAATTAAGCAAGTTAAATTTCCGCATAGCCTCGATCATCATAACTAAAGTTGGTACGGTAAAAAGCATAGTCTCGATTATCCATTTAATAATTAAATCGAGAAGGAAAGTTATGCAGTAAATCGGATTATAATCCACAAAAGATCGCGGGCTAGCGATACGATCGAGACTTGACTTGACTATGGTCTCGTTATGTCAATTAATGTCTAATTGATAATTTAGATAACATTTCAGGCCTAAAGAAAGACTTACAACAGGCAGATTTAACTCTTTACCTAGGACCACCCGAATCGAACGCAGGGACAATTGTTTTTCATATCGATGGGAAAATATAATGAAGCTATGGTAACCGACAATTCTTTATACATAAATAATCTTCCGTGAATTAAGAAACCGTTTTACCTCCTCCCTACCAAAATATAAAACCACCCACCAATATTCGCAACCTTTAAACGTCGGTTCTAAACCATACGAAATCTATGGAAACGTATAAGTGTCAGAATTACCTCCTTAATATCGCGGTAGTTGTCGCGGTCTTGGCCCTTATTTTCAATTCACCGGTTGTACGTGACAAGTAGTATGGTTTCCTATCCAACCGCGTGGATTTTCTCCAGGTCCCCGAAATAATGGCTTAGTTTGTGTTGAGTGGACATTAACCCCCCACCCTCTCTCTCTCTCTCTCTCTCTCTCTCTCTCTCTCTCACCGGTAAAGGGTTTTAAAAAAGAGGTTTTGCAATGCCGCTATATAGAAGATTGCAGCCAGAAGTTAAATTGTTGAAGAGAGGGTGTGTTAATCTCGTTATAATATCTACAACATGTAAATATATTACTTATAGAAGACTAGTTTCTATTTATAGCAGAACACGTGTTAATTCTGTTTACATTCTTCAATTCATTGTTTATTAAAGGTATGCGTTTGTTTTAATATAACTCTATATTCAATTGGAGCATCGTCTAGACATCCTGTATACAAGATGGGATTCTATGAAGATGAGACGGAAATACAGCTATCCAGGCAAGTTACTGTTCTGCACCAACATGGCCAATGAAAGAGAAAGAGAGAGGGGGTCAATTCGGTCGGGACTAACGTATGGTTCAATTCTATTTCATTAATTCGCTTGCGTGTAGGGGCCATAAGGGATCCGGAAAAGAGCCACGAGGTTGGATCAATCTGATTAAATTACAGATCTATACTTTCGATGGACAACGAGCGGCTTTTGAACTATGACGTCAGATATTGATTGACCAATCAGCGTTGACGTCTCTAGTGGTATACCCAGAGTTCCGTGCATGGCAGGCCAGGAAGTCCTGGAATTGGCCGTTTCATTGGCTAATCCCTCACTTTAACCAAAACACCGATAATATAGCAACTTTTCCAGATCCTAGTGTAGTGAAGACAAGTAAAACAAAATCTTGAATCATAAAATTTGAAACGAAATAGGAATTTGTGTTTTAATCAGATAGAGGGTGGACAAACGAACCTACTTGTCACGTACAAGCCGAGGAATCCATATTACGTCACTTGGCTCTTTGACAGACCTTATGGTGCAGCGAACAAGGTTACTAATGACGTACTCACTCACCTGTATGTACGCTTTACACCATTCGCGATGACGTGACGTCATGTTCGGTTGCTGATCCATGATAGAATATAAAACCCCAAGACAGGGAAGAGCACTCTGGGGTGTTGGGATGGCCTAGTGGTCTAGAGTGCCGCGCTTCGACCTTTAGCTGGCCGGTCACCTCTGGCTTGCGGCTGTGGTTTCGAGCCCTGATGAGAGCGTATGTGGCATGGAGATAGGGGCTCCTTCTCAACCTCGTGGGTTTCCTCCGGGCACTCCGGTTTCCTCCCACAGCAAAGACCCCTGCGCGTGCGCTAAGATAATGAAAATGAAAAATAAGACTTGTCTGCGATATCACCTTCGGTGGAAGCGGACGTTAAACACCAAGAACAACAGCAAGAGCACTCTTTTTAATCTTATCATTAATGTTCCAGATGGTAATCAGCAGGTTTAAGTGGGTGAACACAAAAAATGGTTTTAGATGGCGACATATTTACAGATCAATAGAGTATTATCGATTAATGACACAGAAATGCAGTCTCTTATCTCTTCTCTACAGGACACGATCCGTCATTTTAAACAATTTAAAGGGTGTAGAAACAATAATTTTCTGCAATTTTGTCGAAATAATAACTTTACGTGTTGTTGTTGCTCAACGTATAACTATTAATGGAAATAAAATATGTTCATGGCCGGGTAATCTTATATTTACACCCATTTGTCCTTTTAGGCAGTCTCTCGGCGGTAAGGGTAGCTGAGTCTGATATCGCTATATAGGTGTATCCGCATCTATCAGTGCAACGAGTAGCAGCAGATATTTGAAACGCTTCGTGGCCACTGTGTCTGTCAGCACGATAAGTAGCTGGATGTTCAAATGATTAACACATGCGCGCTGCATCATAAGGTCTCCCGTCGAGTCAACTGACGTGGTTTCGACACGTGACAATTTGGGTCGCCTGTCAAATCTCGTGGGATTTTCTCCAGAACCTCCGTTTTCCTCCCACTGCAAGCGAATTATTAACGTGCAACTTAGCAGTAGATTCGTAGACATATACATATGTACAATATCGTATCAGCGCATGGCATCTGAACTGGAAACGATGCAACCTTGACAAAATGACCCCATTGCAGAGCTCTCTAAATATGAAAGTGTAAAAAGAAACCGAACTTATCTTACCTTGAAGAAATATTACTATTTATCGCATAAGAACAATAATTAAACACAATGCTATATATCTCTGTGCTTCATGTTCTATAAGTATTAAACGAAAAGGGGTGTAACGATCTACAAGCAGCTGTTGTGAGTTATTCGCGTGCTGTGAACAGCCAGTAACAAGATTCTAGTCAAGTTCGTATACATACACAGAGAGGTTAGAAAATAGAACCGGTATGTGTGTAAATTATCTTTATTTACCGTCCGCTTTCATCGAAATGATATCTTAATTACAAAACCAGTTAATTCTAGAAGCTATTAAACATGATGGTGGCGGGGCTAATGCTCGTCACAATGTTTTGACGACACAGATGTGCAATGGGGCTACCTAAGTGATATCACAGAACCACTACAATTCATTCTAGAAGCTATTTGAAATGATGGTTAATGCTAGTCACAATATTGAGGCAAACGATTCGATGACTTTAAGTTACGTCCCTTTCCACTCGTAAAACCAGTAAATTCTAGAAGCTATCTTAAATGGCAGGGGTGGGCTAATTCTCGTCATAATATTATTGACGACGCAGATTGCATAATGAGGCAATGGCATCGATGGCCTTGGACCAGATAAAACCCTTGTGATTGTTTGGTGGTGGTGTTGGGGGTGAATTAAGAATTAATTTGGAAAATAAGATTCGATTTGATGACTTTTGTTTGTTTTAGAAAATAAGTTTCAAACTTCAGTCAAGATATGAATCCACGTCCCCTTTTTAAAGATGCATTATGCAAGAGCTAAATCTGTCTATTACATGTCTTTCTTTAGATCTGTAATGCCAAAAAAACTATTAATTCGACATTAATTAACTTATCCTGACCATAATCAACTCTGGATCAATTTGGCTGAAATTTTCAGCAAATTTTCTTTGCATTATCTAGTTTTTATCTAACCTTCAATAATGTATCTTTAAAGACAGTCACTAATAAAGGCTGAATGAGAGACCTTTAGTCAAATAAAATTCCTATGATTCTCGGAGCACACCGGTTTCCTCCCATTGCTAAAGACCCCTACGCGCAAGCGAATTATTGAAATAAAATTAAACCATATGTTAGTCCCGAAATGACCTTGTTTGTGTTGAGTGGACGTTAAACCCCATTTCTCTCTATATATATATGATTTTCATTCATTCTCCGAGTGTGAAGTGAAATAAAAATGGGGTTTAACGTCCTACTGTTCACATCCGACTGAACTACAATCTTCTACAGTCTACACCACGAACAGGAAAACAGGAGTTCTTTTATTATTCAATCAAAGATTTTGTGTCCTTTTTTGTTTAACCATTTGAAGCAGAAAATATAACTCAGGAAGAACACACACTCCACCAAAACATAAAAAAACTCGTTAAGACTGGCTCGCTTCAGTTCAAACTACTTAATTCGTGTCATTTTTTGTTTTCTCCTACTTAAAAGTTCATGTTCTTTTTAACCCTTTGAAGCACACATTACGATGCAATTACCACAAATATTATTTTCATTTAATGGATATATATTATTATCTACTATACTATAATTAATTATGTATAGTAATGTACCACTTTACTTTAATTGACAATTAACATATTTATGTCAATAAACTATAAGGTTTACATTTCTTTATCAACATCAGACGTGCTCCTCTTTACAAAAAATCATGCAGTATAGAAATGGGGTGGAACGTCCTACTGTTCTGCTCCGACTGAGATACTGAAGACGGGCATCCGACACACGGTGTGCCATTGTCGCTAGGGCAGCTGTACTGCGGTCTACAAGTGTTCTTTTCGTAAAAGCCAACGTGTACATGTGACCTATGTTTTTGTCACAACCGAACGGCTCAACCTCGTGGTTTCCTCCGGGCACTCCAGTTTCCTCCCACTGCTAAAGACCCCTACGCGCAAGCGAATCATTGAAATAAACCATATGTTAGTCCCGAAATGACCTAGTTTGTGTTAAGTGGACGTTAAACCCCATTTCTCTCTCTCTCTCCAACCGAACGGCTATACGTCGTCTCTTGCCAGACACGCTGACCTGCATCATTTACAAGAGGGAAAAACATCGGAGAACTCAAGGAATTGTATAGGCATCGAACACGGGACCACCAGATTAACGCACCGACGTCTTCTCTCTGAGTAACTACTGCCCCAGTTGAAAAATGTAAATGAAATGAAATGGGGTTTAACGTCCTACTCTTTTTCACCTAACCTGGGCTAATGGAAGACGGGCATACGCCATACAATGTGCTATGAAGGAAATTTTGCCCGGGCAGCGGCGCTACGGCCTACTCTTATATCGAATTCCAACTGCCAAGGGATCTTTTACGTGCACTCCAATGTGTACACCGGACCTCGGTTTTTCGTCCCACCCGAACGACTGCATCACTGACAAGGGGTAATCACTCCGGAAAATCGAGATGAACTTTCTCGGCCAATGCAGGGAGTTGAGAAATATGACTCTACTGCATTAACATATATTAGAATATGTATATATTAAATTTAACCGACCAAATGTGTTCTATATATATAAAAAAAGCTTGCAATTGTTCCATGTGAAGGTTACTGTCGCTAAATATTAAATGCCAGAGTCTGAACTCATGATGTCGACATATTATTCACTGTCAAATGTTATATAATGACATTATTCCTGTCTGTGTGCCCGTAAAAAGGTCATACGTTTCCCATCAAAGTAAATTTGTTAAATGATCGTTTCCTCTCGTCAGTGATGCAGAGCGGGTGGCTTGCCAGGGCGAATGGTAATCAGCCCTTTGGAAGGCATGAAAACCGTTGGTGTGTATGTAAAACAACACCTATCTGATTGAAATACAGATCCTATTTCGTTTCGGTTTTTATAGTTAAAAATTTCGTTTTACTTGTCTTGACTGGAGAACGCTAGATCGGAGACGGTCCTACGCAAATTGTGACGTCATATGTGAATTGTGGGTTAGGGTAAGGGTTAGGCTTGATCATGGGTTAGGGTTAGGGCTAGCCCTGTTTATATCTTGGGACTTTGATCAAATCTACAGGCCCTAGCCCTTACCCTAACCCTAACCCACAATCTATATATGACGTCATATGTGCTAAAATGCGTAGGACCGTCGCCGATCTAGCGTTCTCCGTCTTGACTACATTAGGAACTGGAAGAGTTGTTATAATACTGGAGTTTTGTTTGATGTGAGGGATTAGTCAATGAAACGGTCTGTTACGGCAACTTCCTGTTGTGCCATGCGCGGAACTGTTGGTAAACCAATAGGGACGTCAACGCTGATTGATTAATCAATGTCTGACGTCATAGGGCCAAAAGCCACTCGTACGACCCTTGACACAACCTTCCAATGCAGTTTGTTAGATCTTTACATAATGTAGGCCACCGAAAACTTAAAAAAGCCCTACAATACATTACGCCTCGGACCAGCCCTGCAATACATTACGCCTCGTGTGCACTGGATATTAATGTCTATAACGGCTGGATATTAATGTCTATAACGATTTGAAAACAACAACGCTCCAATCACGCAATAAAATATATTTTCGGTTTGTAAACATTAAAGTCAATCTGACATCCGAATTAACAAGGACAAAAAATGATATGTAACGTG
This sequence comes from Patella caerulea, assembly GCA_036850965.1. NCBI lineage: Eukaryota > Metazoa > Mollusca > Gastropoda > Patellidae > Patella > Patella caerulea. The sequence goes on along the minus strand of JAZGQO010000015.1, from coordinate 28,153,721 downwards.
ATTCTAACGCTGTTTACAAACAGGAAACTGTTAATTAGTGGGTAGTTCATGAACCCAAGATCGTCATACAAATCTACTACATTTTAAAGAGATTTAACGTACACTCGAAACTAACTATAGGGGATTTCGGGACGACTGTGCGAAGGGGTCTTTCAACCTGTTTCACAGAGAATTACTAACGAATTATCCCTGTAACGGATGGCTGTCTAAAACACGTGCGTTGACTTGCACGCCTCGTAGCATTGGCTCAACGGCTCGTGCAATGTTTACTTAACAGCTAACTGCTTCGGGCAAAATGATGCATTTTACTCATTTTAATACCCATTTACACTAAATAGGAAATATCTTTTAACTACAAATACTTCAAACGTCTTTATTTATTTTTCTGTTACCTTAAAAAAATGTTTGGGAATTTAATTTGTCGGAGTAAAAAAGTTAATATGCCGTACTCATTAAGCCTCGTCGATGTCATGCTTATCAGTGATTGTAGCGGCCAAGCGAATATTCACTGCGGAATCAGTTTGGGGGTCTTTAGCAGTGGGACGAAACAAGGAAGAAACGGAGACAACCCACGAGGCTGGACAGGCGACCAAACTCCTTGTCACGGACATCCTGGAAATCGAAACCACGCCGGTTGACTTAATAACAGACCTCATGACGTGACGTGCCACCCAACCACCGACAACACTGAAGAGCATTGGGTAGAAATCGTTCCCAACTGAACCAATGAAAACCGGCATACGTCATGCAGTGTGTTGTGACGGTCATTTTACCCCGACAACGACAGTACGGTCTACTCTTATATCGAATTGCAAATGTCAATGTTTTTTTTTTTACGTGCATGCCAATGTGTACACAGGGCCTGGATTTTTCATCCCAACCGAAAGACAATATGTTGTCCCGTGCGGCTAAGAGCTTACGAGTGTGTTTGGTTGCACAGTTCCAGAACTGTCAGGGGCCTAAAAACTATTTCAATGAAATGAAACATTGTCACTTTCAGGACATCCGTAAACCTGGCCGTGGGGGGGGGGGGGGGCTGTACATCGTACTCTGCAAAGAGCCCGAAAAACCCACGGACTCGGTTAATAGCATACGGGTGAGCGAAGCTCGTGATCGAACAGGCCCAGCAACTTTAGGGGCACGGTATCAGCAATTGAAATGTAGCTTAAAACAGAGGACGGGGGCTGTACAACATACTCTGAACGCCATGACCGGCGCTCGCCTTCAACCATTTGGTTTATATTAGTAGATATGTCAATTATACGGGAGTTCTTTATTTACGATAATGATACTCCAATCTCCTTCTTAAATAACAGTAACGGTTCTGGTTGATGTTTGATAAATTCCACTCATTCCAGACAATTATAGAAAAATGAGAGATGTTCACCAGAGACCGGTAGCGAACGAGACGTGTATTATTTCTCCTGGGGCGCTGGTTTCGTGAAACATCACAAGGTTTGTAAGCTGCCTGTTCTACCTGTTACCGTTCAGAAAGGGATATTGGTCCTGACGTATGTGAATATACACGTCAAATCTGATGTTTTACATCTGGTGGATTTTTTTCCGTTTTCTTTCATCTAATATTCCGTATCTAATGCTATACCGGCAATATCGTGAAAGCGGAATCGTTAACAGAGAGAGAGAGAGAGAGAGAGAGGGAGAGAGAGACAGAGAGAGAGAGAGGGAGATGTTGGTTAGCGTCCTATTGTGCTACTCCTACTGGGCTAATGCAGAAGGGCATGCGCCATGCAGTGTGCTATGTGGGACACTTTGCCCGAGCAGCGGCACATGGCATATTTTTATATCGAATTCCAACTACCAAGGGATATTTTACGTGCACGCCAAAGGATACACGTTTTTTCGTGCCATCCATGTATACATTCGGGACTAACGTATGGCTTGATTTTATTTCAATAATTCACGTGTGCGTATGGGTTTTTAGCAGAGGAAGGGCCCGGAGAACCCCACGAGATTGGAAAGGCGACCCTACTCCTTGTCCCGTACAAACTGGTATTCGAAACCACGCCAGTTGACTCAGTGACAGGCATTATGATACAGCACGCACGTGCTAACCATTCGGCCACCCCTCCCCCCGACAAAAACAAATGATTTATTTATTTTTTTTGGGGGGGGGGGGGAGAAACAATATTGGTTCTTAAGTATGTTAGGGCCGAGGTGTATCATATGAAATTCCAACCCATACAGTGGAACTTCAGACGGACGTTAAAGTAGCAAAATCTTTAACCAGAGTCTTCGACATTACAAACACAACTGTTATCTTACCCTGAAAAGTTGAGCTTATGATACGTAAAATCACAATGATCATTTTAATCTTGGCGCACGAATCGCGCGCCGGAATGCTTTCGGGTGCCATTTGTAACGAAGTGACTAGATGAACAAGGCTAAACATATAGGTACCAAAGAAAAGCAATTTAGCTCCGTTAACACATCCATCTCTCGTGGGTTAGGTGCCCTCGTTCTTACCTCCCAACAACGTTGAATATACACTATACGACCCTGTCTGGCGAGTATACATAACGAATTAGGGGTGTAAATATGAATGTCAAATATATGTAGTTTGAACTTGATTCATGCACTATGTCAGAATTCTGATATGGGTTTGTTTTATATCTACGCGAGTTCATGCAGAGGGAGAGAGAGAGAGAGAGAGGGAGAGAGAGAGAGAGAGAGAGAGAGAGAGAGAGCGAAAGGTGGGTAACACTACGGTTCAATTATATTTCATTAATTCGCTTAGGCGTAGGGGTCTTTAGCAGTGGGGGGAAACCGGATATCATGGTTTCCACTTGTTATTGCCTGGCAAGGAACCGCTTTTCGTCGTTCCGATTTGATTAAAAACCGAGGTGCCGTGTACGTAAGAGAACCCTTGCCAGTTGGAATTTGCTCAGAGATAGATAGATAATATGTAACGCCACCGTCCAGGCATCCTTAAACCCCATACACACTGAACGGCGTATGCTCGTTTCCACGTGCCTAGAAAAATCAGGCATTAAGCCCCATTTCATATTATAAAGTACAAATTTATATAAATAGTGGAGCACGCATTAAATTTTGATTTGCACACCTTTCCGCACAGACAGAAATCGGTCTACATTTAAAGGGCCAATCCCGATAACTTTTTGGGGAATAAAACTACTTAATTTTGTGTTAAAATCCCTTAAAAACCCATTACCTAAGGCCAACCAACTAATCCGATATTTGTAAATAACTTAAACCTGACAGTTTTCATCTGGAAATGGAGACCGTTGTATTATACAGTATCTGGATAAAACCAGACTTTTTTCTATAAAAATAATATGTAGATGAACTTTACCTTTTGTTATCAAGTACAGTACATGGGTCATTCACTGTATAGACCTCTCAAGAAACGGGAATCGATTATCAGGTCACTCAATGAAAAAATTGACCCGAAATCTTAAAAGGATTACGTGTCCAAACGACTCAATATTTTGAGCTGAAATTTTGAGACACGGTTGATACACCATGCCTCTATATTTTGGTCCATAAATTTCATAAATACTCAGACTTTAATTTTTTAGACCCTGTTCTTATCGGGATTGTCCCTTTAACAATAGTTACGTAACAATAAAAACAAAGATCTATTATATATACTCTATTTACTCACCGTGTATATTATATATGCCACTGTGCTTCATAACCTAGTTCCTATATACAGCACAACTATAATCACTAGAATCTACACTAAACATCTTCTTTATAGCTTGTACTATGTGACGTCATAAATTATTATTCGCTAGTTGTGCCAAATGTTAAAGGAACTAGCCGAAAATACGATTATGGCAATTTTCCGGAAAGATAAAAAAAAAAAAAAAATAGGCGCAACCGGTCTAACCAATTGTCTTTGGGTATTTCACAACGAACAGTGATTGTCTAAAAACTAAAAATCCGGTTCATTATTTTGTAGTTGGTATATTAGTCCCATTTGGGATGTTGATCGTTCCAATGCTTTTATTGTCTATTCTTTGTCATGTACAACCGAGGAATCGAATTTATGCCAGCTAGTTGACTGAATGATAGACTTTATAAAACAACGTACACGCGCTAACCATTTGGCCATCCCCAACCCCGCCCAACTTTGGATTGTGTCTATAGCCTTATGTCATCATGGTTACATCACACAGAGTGCCACCTTCTTATCTCTGCGAATTTCAAGTTTACTATTCAGTGTAGAGAGTGCAATACTGTCATTTTCATGGGAAATTAAACACAATTATTACTTTCTCTCTTTATTATTTCACTATAGATTTGAACGTAAGATTTCAATGGAAAATATTCTAATTTTTATTTAGTCATTATCATCACCAGTTTCCTTTGGCAATTTCTGGGATTTTTTTTCAGAGGTCTCGCTTGCGTGTTTTCTTGATACATGCTTTCTCTGAAATCGTCATGTTGTATGTAATATGAAACGAATAAATAAGACGTTTAATTTTTTTTTAATACGTGAGTTCATTTGTACGTTGGAAGCACCGGTTGCTCAGTGTAAGATGTGGACTCGCTATCACAGAGGTCTTGGATTTTTCGAGTACTATTCTCCCTTGTTAGGGATTAGGGTGTTTCATTTTTCACTTTTTTTTTTAATTTTCTAAAGTTTCTACCCCACACCGAGGTCCACTCGGGGTCAAACTTACACCATAATACTTTCAGAGTTTTCCTGTGAAAAACGGCTGCTGACGGCCATTTTTTTGCAAAATTGTGACTATTTTAGGGATTTTCGCACGTTTTGGGTTTGATAATTCACTTAGCAATGTCGGGTATTGCTTGTAATGTGTCCATTTATGCTTTTCTGGTATGTAGAGTCCATTCCCACTATCATAAATGTGATTGGCAGAATCCAAGATGGCGGTAATCCAAGATGGCGCCCCAAATCGTCTATTTTCGTGACATGCTAAAGCATTTTTCAAAGACTACGTCACACTGAACATCATTTGACCCTGATAATGAATTTGGGACCCATAAAAATAATTATCAGGGCCAAAATGATGTTCAGAATGACACTAATCTGCCTTTGGTTGAAAATGGTTGAAGGAAATGAGTGAAGATACAGCTCCGATGGAGTATATTCACTACACTATTAATCTGGCTAAACTATGGACTGAATCTGAAAATTGTTTGCAACGTTTTTTGTTATGATTGATTTTAGTAGTCTAAGGTGTCCTCTTTCAGGATATGTCGGGAGTGCCTCGGTAACCCTTGAGCGTTTTAAGAAATTCTAGATGGCATCCAAGACGGCCAGCATTTTACAAATAAAACTAAAATTGTTCATGATTTTGTTGGGTGATTAGATGATAGCAAAATCCAAAAAGCCAGATAATACGGCCCTTTAACTCGTTAGCGGACGGTTGGAGGTGATTGTTTCACCAAACCAAATTATATCTAGAGACATAAGGTCTGCCATTAAATCAGCTGGCGTGGTTTCGATTATTCGTGGCAAGGAGTAGAATCGTTTGTCTAACCTCGTGGGTTTTATCCAGATCCTCAGGTATCCTTCCACTGCTAAAGACCCCTACGTGCGAGCGAATTATTGAAATAAAACTAAACCGTGTGTTAGTCCCGATGACCTAGTTTTGAGTGGACATTAATCCCCATTTCTCTCTCTCTCTCTCTATCTACCAGATCGAAATCAAAGTGGACCTTTAAACAAGCCAAGTATATTCACTAGTCGAAGGTGGTTTGCCTGGTGTTTATATTGTCAAGTGAAAACCGGTAAGTATGTCTTCATGTGGTTTCCGGTCTTAACTTTGTGTCGTCGTAGTGTTCCTGCGGTGGTCTATTTCGTGGTCCATATGGCGACATCTGAGTGTCAATCAGTCTGCATAGCAACTTGATCTTTCTGTTTTAATTAGTTGGTCGGGTTTTCGTGGATTTTGAGGGTTATATATAACCGGCACTGCACACCGTACGGCGCACTCGACACAAACTAGGTTATTTCAGGACTAACATATGGTTCAATTTTAATTCAATAATTCGTTAGCGCATAGAAGATTTTAGCAGTGTGGGGAGAACGGACGACCCGGAGGAAACCCACGAGGTTAGACAGATCGGAGATTCGAACAACCGGAGAATCGAAATCATGCTTGTTGATTTAACGTGTACGCGTTAACCAATCGGCCATCCAACCCCAAACCTCGAATGGAAACCGGAGGACCCGGCGAAAAACTCAAACATCGAATTATGTTACACCCCAATGCATCCTATGTATGTATTTGTATTACTCCAGTTATCAGCCAATCGTGTAGTATGAAAGTTTCCTCTCACAATCTGATTAAAACACAAATCCAATTTCGTTTCGTTTTTTATAGTTTAAAATTTCGTTTTTACTTGTCTTTACATGAGTGTAGGCCATCGAAAGTATAAACAACGAAACGAAATATAGATCTATATTTTAATTAGATTGGAAAGTTTCCTCTCCTGGACGTTCGAGGGCAAATCTTATTTAGTACAAAGTTATTGCTGCTTCGTTCCTGACTCTGATCGTTTAAATTATTTCTACTTGTCAGGAATGGAGTTAGTAGTTTGATATATATGTCAGAGGCGTCTATAATTACAACACGCTATTAAATGTATCTAAAGCTGTATGTACTGACACACTGACATATCTGATACTGCGATGGGCTATTTAACACGGGTATTGGAGAATGTTGCCCGAGCAGCGGTACTGCAGTCTACAAGGGTACTTATCGTACAAACCAGTGTGTACATGTACACGAGACCTCTGCATATAACTGCCTACTCTTATACCGGATTCCATATGCCAATTAGGTCTCTTTGACTTGTACCCCAATGTATACATGGAACCGCGCTGTTTCGTCCTGTCAAGGGGCGGTCTCTTGTTGGACAATCCAAACAACAAAAACAAACACAAGCCAAGCAAACAAACCAACATTAACGACTTGATCGCTCCATACGACTAATTCAAAAGCTTTTTAGCCATTTTTCTTTCATATTGATGCAGATGTTGATAACACATCGCGGTGTGGTCAGAGTACGAAATGTCTACAGTAATTATTATCATTAATACACTATTATCTGCGTTTAGAATGGCGAAATAAACGTCAGAATCCTGTTAGCTAGTTTCGACATAACAGAACCTCGACATAACAGGGTCTCATTGTTTGTAATTGTAAATATTTGTAATAATTGGAATATCTGTGGTTGCTAATAAAAGAATAGTTTATTACGGTCTGTAGTATAATGATGTAATGATTATAATTCAGTAAATAGTACAATAAAGAGGCCTATCAAGATTGAAGCAATACATTGAGAGCAGGGGATTTTTTGAGGGGTAGGGCCTATCATTGCCCACTCCTACAACCAAGGCTAATGGGAGAGGGGGGGATGCCCACAAAAAAAAAATAAATAAATAAAATAAAAAAATAAAAACAAAACAAAACCCAAAACTTCTCCCTTTCTCCACTGATGTTTTGTTTGTTTTGTTTGTTTTTTTTCTGGTTAGCCCGCAAAAAACAAAAAAACGAAAAGAACAAACAAAACAAAACCCAAAACTTCTCCGTTACTCCACTGATGTTTTGTTTGTTTTGTTTGTTTTTTTTCTGGTAAGCCTGAAATGAAGTCTGATGTCCTACTCTTCTGCACCAGACGGGATAATAAAGAAGGAAATACAATATTACAGTGTATCTTTAACGTACACACCAACATTTACGCCGAGAACCCTTTTCCCAGACGATATTCTAGCCGGTCTACATCTTACTGTAAAGGAGATGTTGAAGGCGATCTTAGAGTCCAGTGACGTGGTTTCGATTTCCCCGTTGTACGTGACAAGGAGTAGGATATCCTTTTCACCCTCGTAGTTTTTCTAAGGGTCTCCCCCGGTTTTCCCTACTGTTAAAGACACCTATGAATTATTGAAATCAAATTGAACTATATGTTAGTCCCGAAATAACCTAGTTTGTATAAAGTAGGCATGACGACCAGGGGCTTTAATCCAATATTTATTACTGACGAAGTCAATACAGCTACCGGTAGGGTTATTTCCGCATGGTTTCCCCTTTTCAGTTGTGTGCCCTCTTTGAGAACTTAAACCCCTTCATCTTGAGTCAGGAGGATGTTAAACATCATTTCAATTCTAGTCATTTCTAATATTGAATATAATAATATTTACCTTCGAGTCGCTCGGTCTCAGAATTCCAATCTCTTTCACACACAGGAGAGAGGTGTTTTAAAGCTGATTGTGTGCTGGCAATAAGTATTAATGGAAGCGATTTGAGTTCCGTTAATATTTAATGCGTGTTACAGCTTACCATGGAAATGCTTCAACCGCAGGGTCTCATTTGTGGCCGATCAGTCTCGGTTCAAAATTCATTCACGTGAGAAAATAAATATGGGATGGGTGTTTTCGCGTTTTAATGCATATTGTAAGGTTTCGTCAATGCGCTTGATTCAATTTAATTAGCATCCTAGATCTAATTTGGTTTTTCTTCCTGGTGAGTTTTGAAAACCATGTCAAAAAATGCAGCTTAGGATGCAAAGTACCGGATAGGTGGTAAAATAGATCCTTACACGAAGTTCATTCTCTAGAAAAGAGAAGTGATTGAGAAAGATATGATTGTCCTTTTTCCGGAGATAAAAACGCGAAATGAAGTGATCAATATTCATTCGTCACTCAAAATGAAACGATAAACTCAAAGCAGGGGAGGCAATCCACAAAAACCCAATGAATATTTCCCAAACGATGTTTTGTTCTGGGTCATTTCTATATAAAAAAAAATCCTGATCTCCCAACCCTCCTTGTTTTTCATCAAAACAACGATTGATTATTGTTATTTAAATATTTCTGTCACATCCAACTACAATTAAACATATAATCCGACCTGAAACGGGTATAAATCATCGTATTTAAAATCGAGGCGTTAAGCCGTTATTGAAAACGCCATTTTTAAACGGTAGATATATGACGGTGTATGTCGGGTAAAAACAACGCTCCATTAATTTAAGCGCGAATATTTGGAGTTACGCGATAGTTGTGTCACTGCATTGGCCTTTGTCAGTTATAATTGGTCTATAGTATCAAATTATCTCATTTTTAACAGTTACGACGTGCATTAATGAAGAAACTGAGTTTGCCACTTGGAACTAAAGGCATCCAATCGTAGCTGAAAACAAAGCCATCAGTAAATCTCAACGCCTTTAGCTACGTTCTCGAAGCTAGATCATTTCAGGACTAACATTTGGGTCAATTTTAAACTCGGGCGATCTTATTCCATGTTTTGTCCAAGCGGGAATTTAAAAGCAAGTCACTCGGTACAATATGAGGCCCTGTGATCTAAATGATCGGATCGGATTGGGCAAATGAAGGCAGGCATACGCCATACAGTATTCTATAAGGGGAATTTTTTCCGAACAGCTTCGCTACAGCCTACTCTTATATCGAATTCCAACTGCCAAGAGCTCCTTTACCTGCACGCCAATGTGTACACGGGACCCCATACTCCGCGCAGCGTTTCGTTTGATTACAGGTAATCTCACTACACACTGCTATTATGAGTGGATATTGTTGTGTTAAATTTTGATTGGTCAGTAGTCCGACTACCAACCAATCACTACCTACCATACAAATGCTTTACATTTAAAACGAGTGCCAGTATTGGACCAATTATGTTTACATAACGTTACGTCATGGCTCACGCTTTTATTATGCCTAATTAACCCGTGCATAGGAGAATACTGCAGTAAAACTAATTGTGTGACAAACGAGGCTATCAAGTCGAATGAAATGTAAACAATACTGTTTGGAAAAGAACATACTTTCACCCTTTTTAAAACCTTAAATCACTGTCCAAAGTTTTAGGGAAGACTCAGATTAAACGAAGGACTGTCATGTTGCTGTACTTAAGTGATAGCTTTCATTGAACGGGGAGAATAGACACACTCCCGCAAAAGTTCAAGAAACAGACATTATTCCAGCAATGGCTAGAGAGAGATTTCTCGGGCCATTGCTTCAGGAATATGACGGGACCCTGATCTAAAGAAAACTTGTTGGACCATTTAGCTCTCATAACTATCAACTAACAATGAAGGAACCAGGCAAATATACTTTCAAATGAAATGAAATGAAATGGGGTTTAACGTCCTACTGTTCTGCTCCGAACGGTTTTTTTTTTAAGACGGGCATATTACGCCATACAATGCGCTATGGAGGAAATTGTCTAGTCGTTCGGATGAAATATTGACTAAAAGACCCAACGGGGTTTATCGTCCACTTGACACACACAAACTAGGTCATTTTGGGACTAACAAATGGTTCAATTATATTTCCGTAATTTGCTTGCGCGTAGGGAATTGGGGAGCGGGGGACCCGGAGAAAACACATGAGGTTTTGACAGGCGACCCTACTCCGTTACATACAACCGGGGAATCGAAACAACGCCAGCTGACTCAATGGCAGATCTTCGGCCATCCAAACCCCCGTATGAGTTTAGCACCATATAATCCCTTTAAAACTATAACATTTTGGACGTTGATCCTCTAATGAAAATAGCAGTATTTACAAAGATACAATAAATTGAAAATTCACAAACTTAAATATGCATTTTGCAGCAATCTAACCTCCTAGTTTTCATATTGTCTGAATAATGGAGACTTATTATGTATGAATTTCACGTCTTTCTGTAGGACTGAAATATTATATAAATTCTTAATTAGACATAATTAACTCATCCAGACCATAATCAACTCTTTATGTTTACTGGATCTGAATCCGAGTTGCTGCTCAACGCTCATTGATGATTAAATCAAAATATGGATAATTGAGACCTTGTTTATTGTCGTAACAACGGTAGTAATGACAATCGATGCTAGACAAAAATTGTATCGCCGTACGTATATGCTTTGCTCAGAGTAATGCAATTTGACATAGGCCTAAATGTTCAGTGGATCAGCTCTTACATAATGCATTAAATTGCAAATATTTATAAAAATATTGTAAAACCAAAAATATCAGCGTGTAAAAACGTAAAAATAAAATAATAGGTCAGACTCGCCAATCGGCTGTCTTTCTTTTCTTATATTATTTAACCGACGTTTCACTGGTCGACTGTCCATTCTTCCAACGCATGAAAATGAAGTTGGTACGGACTGCTTTAATATAACTATATAACGTAAAAAGCTGTCGTGTTTTCTCGAATTATTCGTGGCTCTTTTCTCGGAAAAATTATGTATCCCCCCATACTCATGTTTGTCTAAAAAAAAAATAAAATATCGGATCCACCAAGAAGGCTGCCCAGTTTCTTCACTGGTTAACCGAATGTTTTGGTATTAGAAGAGTGGTCTCCCTTTAGGAAATCGGACATTCCCAAAATATTTTGTTTTAAAAAGAATTTGAGAATAAGTGTATAAAAATCATAATTATCAAAGACAACCAAGCAAACTCACGAATAAGTAATGGCCGACGCTAAAGAAGACAGTAGTAGTTCGGTTGAGATGGAAAAAGCAGACGAAATTCCAGTAGAAGATGTGAAAGAGGTGGTTATTGTGGACAGAAACGCGATTGACATCGATTTCAATCAGAGCAGAATAGCTAAGTTAGAAAATTTAGAAAATCTTCCCAACGTCGAAACTTTGTGCTTTCGTCAAAATCTAATAAAGAAAATTGAAGGTCTGGCCTCTCTGACAACCCTTACAGAATTGGATCTTTATGACAATCAATTAGAACATATCGAAAATTTGGAAACTTTAGTGAATTTAGAAGTTTTGGATTTATCATTCAACAGACTTAAAGTTATTCAAGGTATTGAATCACTGACAAAAATAAAGAAACTCTACTTAGTCAACAATAAAATCGAAAAAATTGAAGGAATCGGCAGTCAGACGGAATTGGAAATGCTGGAATTAGGTGCCAACAGAATTAGAGTTATAGAAAACTTGGATCATTTGACGAAGTTGCGTAGTTTGTTTATAGGGAAAAATAAGATCACTAAGTTAGAAGGTTTGGATAAGTTAATCCATTTGCAATGTTTGAGTATACAGAGCAACCGAATATTAAAACTGGAAGGTCTGGATAATTTAGTTCATCTTGACGAACTGTACATTAGCCACAATGGAATAGAAGTTATAGAAGGACTCGATGGAAATACACAGCTGACAACACTAGATTTAGCAAACAATAGGATCAAAAAAATAGAAAATATCTCGCACCTAACAGAATTGGCAGAATTCTGGTTCAATGACAACCAAGTTGATTCGTGGAATGAAATTGATCATCTTCAAGCGTTACCAAATCTGGAGACAGTTTACATGGAACGAAATCCAATCTGGTATGGGCAGGATGGTAAAATCTGTGCAGATTACAGAAGAAAAATAATTCTTGCTTTACCAAAGCTGAAGCAATTAGATGCCACACTTCTTAGATGAATAGACATTAAACTGATTTAAACCGGTTATTTGATACCACAATATTATAGTGAACATTTTATGCACATAATCAAAATGAAAGCAAGCCACATCATCATCAATCATCATTTGTTTAATTACCATCATTCTGTTCCATGTTATTGTTTTGGGTTCTTTACTCAACCTTATCCTGACTCTAAAGATATTTTTGTTTGTAAAGTGCATCATTCAGTTGTGCTCAGATTGTGATTGGTCAGCTCTGTGTCAACCTACCAATTAGATTAAGTCATTTGAATGTCACAGAGTCTAAGACCATGTTTTTCATCAATCTGATTAAAACACAAATTCAATTTCGTTTCGTTTTTATTAGTTCAAAATTTCGTTTTACTTGTCTTTACAACACTAGGATCTGGAAGAGTTGTTGTATAACCCGCGTTCTAGTTGATGTGAGGGATAAGCCAATGAAACGGTCTGTTACAGCAAGTTCTTGACGTACTCTGCACAGAACTGTGGGTAAACCTCTAGAAACGTCAAAGCTGATTGATTAATCAATGTCTGACATCATAGGGTCAAAAGCTGCTCATTTGATGCCTGACATGAACTCCCACTATAACTTTTCAGATCTTCATGTAGTGTTGGCCATCGAAAGTATGAAAAAACAAAACGAAATATAGATCTGTGTTTTAATCAGCTTGGCGTTTCATAAACTTTTCTTTGGAGATGTTAATTAATGAAGTACACATTGGAACAAGAATATCATCTAGTTTTATTAACTGATAGATTTTATCTGTCCTCGCTATCACTGCTTCATTCATTTATATATTAACAATATTGAGTGTTTAATTTGCAATGTAACACCTGTAGAGTTTCTTCGAAGCTAGGATATTCAACAATATAACTTCGACATGGTTCTAATCTATGCATGCAGAAACTGGCGAGTGGCTATGTTGCGTATTATTTTATCATTAAAATTAAATGAATTGAAAAGTAATGAAATTAAATCGTTAAAACTTAAAATTTTTCATGAAAGTACCAGGCTACCAAGGTATGGTGATGGAAAAAAACTCATCAAGTTTCAAAATTTCTAGACTGCAAGTTTCGAACATGTTTTACTGTTTCATATTTCCAGTCCTACAAATAGTTTATTTTAAAGGTTGTGAACCAATCTCCATGAAAGTCTCACCTTCAGTAAATTGACGCGAAAGGCACCTATCCCGGTTGACTCTTACAATGAAATACATGTAGATATAGATATTAATTTATGTACATGTATAGTGTAATCCTTAAGCGGCATATAGCAAGATTGAAAACATAACAAAACTACATAGTTATATGGGACAGTCACTAGTATATTCTGCACGCATAGAGTTATTGTTTGTCTAAGTCATTGTTTTTTAAAGCAAGGGATCGATTTTAAGTGCTTGTCTCGCATCTGAACTTTGATCGAAGAAAAGTTTTTCTCCCTCTCCTTAGAATTGAAAACCACTCACCTTTACAAAGTCATGGGCAGTTTGTTATGAAAAGATTAATATCAGATTACTCTGCTTAATTTCACTCTTCTTATTGAAAATAGGAGAACTTTTTTAGGGGAGCGATTTTTTCAATTTGTTGATTAAGGGCGTTGAGCAGTCTAAGATTCGCACTAACTTTTCAACGCCAATCTTATTAAGTCTTTGCAAACTTGTTCCACTTATAAAATAACTCAGAAAACTCTTGAAAGTCGCGTCGTTTTATGTGTAACAATGGAGATACGAGGCGGAGGAATAAAACTATTTATAGCAAACGAGACTGATTCCCCGACCTAGATCAGGTGTTGAATAAATTATGACGTTGTGCACGCCAGTCACGTGACCAACACAGACGTGGCTTCAACGGGAGTGGAAGATGTCACGTGACCAGAAGGAATTCCCTGTATGACGCGATTATCCAGGTCTATTTATCTATCACGAAAGGAACATGATGGATTTTTTTTTATGGTCAAAGATTACTATTTTTTGAATGCATAACATGATTTAGAGTGCGGTGGAGTAGTGCAGTGAAGTAATTATTTACTTTTACATCCGAATTGTTGTATTTTAATACTTGTTGTCGACGTATTCAAAGAATTAACCCAAAATCGCAAAATCTCGTTTGAAGGCAAATAATGAACAACAATTTTAAAATACTTTGAGTTGGTATTTTTTAACGTTTTTGGTGTCGAAATGTAGCTTATAACCCCCACTTTCGATCTACTGGTGGGATTATCAATAAATCTTTTGAGCTTGTACTAATAGAATTTCCAAGAAAACGCATCGTTTTTTTGCGTTTCCATGGATACAAGACAAACCAAAACCTATAGCCAAAAATTGACCAGTGTATTTTTGGGACTTGCTATTAGCATTGTTCATGCGAAATTTGATGAAAATATCTGCAGGCATAACTGAGAAAATTCTACTTTTGTTGTCATCAATACCCCTTTTTATCATGCTTTTGGGCCAAGTTTGGAACATAGTTGGTAAATAAAATTGGTATTTATTTGGTGATTAATATGTAGTTTATCACCCCAAATAACAAAAAATGTCATATCTTATCAACAAAAATTACAGTGCTAGCTTTAAAATTTGCATTTTAGACTACTCAACGCCCTTAAGGGGAGATTTTTTCTGCTCTCCTCTATAATACAAACGACGACTGTGTTCCATAGATCTGTGTAGTTTTGTTATGTACATAGTGTAGTTGGAAATCACAATGAATTGTTAGTAATCACATCATGCAGCAGACAATGTGAATGTTTATTTGTTGTAATATTTTTTGAAGTGATGAACTTAATGTCTTCCGCTGCTGTTTTCCCTTTTGGACATTCTCAAGCTTTAAAATTCAAAATCCAAATGGATTTTATGATTTATGGAGTTATTTCCCTTACATACTTATGCATTTACTTTAGCATATTAATAGGTTATCTGTATGAAATTTCATCACTTTTAAATTGTTTGTAATTGGCTTTTAAAGATGTAATAAAATTAAATCTAAAAGTCAGTTCATGTATTTAAACTTACGAGTCGACAATTGTGACTTTAAATTATAATGCTGTATCAACATCGTCCATGGCATTTGTCAGACTGTAATTAATTTTTGTATAGCTTAATCCATGCTGACATTTAAGTTCAAAATATTGATGAGAGATAAATTTTTGACTTTGATTCAATCAGATTTAAAAAAAACAGGACTGTGAAAGCTTACAATGTACGTTTGTTCCTGATATCAGAGACAAGACTCGAAAGCTTGTGTGGACCATATCTTATACATTGTAAAATTGAGCATTTTAGGCCTGATATTCCATTTATAGATTCAGCCTTCAGAATATTGTATTTTCAAGACATTAAAAATCCTTCAATCTGATGTTAAACATCATAGGGCCAAAAGCCTCTTGTATGATCCTTGTATGATCAGGGCATTGAATGTATTTAACCTGTATATCATGGGTTAGTTATTGTGCATATCATATAACAATTCAATTACAATTAAATAACACCTTAATTGAATAACTGCTTAATTTAACTGACTTTTGTTTATATTACCAACTCATATCTTTGTTAATAGAGAATGGAATTGAACCATAATTGGACCGATAAGTGATATTCCATTTGTAGATTCAATATTTACAATATTGAAGTTTGCAGGGGATTAAAAATTGCTCAAATGAGGATCAGATATTATTAATTTTACTTGATTCTTATAATGCGAATTGCCAAATGGCGTTCCAGATAAATAATTACCCATTGAGTCATTGAGATAAGAGGGCAATTGTGCTTTAATATTCCAATGATCAAGTCTGGTGTTGCATGCACGCCACCTTATAGTTTTTCATCCCTTTTAATAACTTGGTACTTTTGGGGCCTCTTGCCCTACACAACTGACGTGGGGGAGGTGGGGGGGAACCACACAGGAAAATCCACAGCAACTTTTTCGACTCTAACACTGGGATCGAACTGGTCCATGAGCCAGTGTTTTGCTCACTGCCCAATGATACGAAAGACTATATTTTTAAAATTGAGTCTTGAAGTCTTGTGTAAATTCCAGGTTCTATTATGTGCTAGATAATTTTAATTGTTGTTATTTTTTTTTTGTATATTTCTACAGTTTAAATTTAAATGAAATAATTTTCATAGATGTTAACAAATATAGTTAATGTAGAATAAAATATTTCTAAATGAAACAAGGTTTACTGTCCTACTGTTCTGCTCTGACTGGGCTAATGAAGATGGGCGTATGCCGTACTGTGTGCTGTGAGAGACTTGCCCAGGCAGCGATATTATGGTGAACTCTTATATCGAATTCCTACTGCCATGGGATCTTTTATATGCACGTCAACGTATACACAGGACCTCGTTTTCTTGTACCATCCAAAATACTAGACAGCTGTCCTTGTCAGACCCTTTGTCCTGCATCACTGACAAGGGGAATCCATGTCGGAAAATCACGATGACCCTTTTCAGCCAATGCAAAAATTGAACACGCAACCGACAGGTTAAGTATGAGATTTTGATTTGAAAGAACTTTGGCTAATCTTTTAAGTTCCAATAGCATATTTTTAAGTTATATTTTTAAAATGTATTAAAATAAAGCCCAAAAATAGATTGAACCTATAAACAGTCCTACCTTGTTAAAGAATAATCCTATAATTCACTATTGCCAGTTGAGAAATTGGCAAATATATCATTTCATCTTCAAATTCAAACATTTGAAGATAGCTATATCAAGGGGGAATAAAAAAAAAACAAGGGAGGCAATTGAGTTACTATTTCCTCAATCAGCCTGTGTTAGCCTTTTTAATGCCCAAAACATTTTGCCCATTATTGTATAATAGTGAGTTGACAACCTTTTGAGCAAAAGACATAGAAGTTTTATGTTTTGACTTTCTTAGAAAATATGAAATTGGAACTTTAAATGTACATGTAGGTAAATGTCCTACAGTTTTGCTCCGAACCGGGCTAACGAAGACGGGCATATTATGACATACAGTGTGCTGTGAGGGAAATTTTAGTGTGCAGTGAGGGAAATTTTTCTCGGACAGCGGCACTATGGCCTTCTCTTATATCAAATTCCGACTATCAAGGGATTTTTTACGTGCATTCCAATGTGTACACAGGACCTCAGTTTTGCATCCCACCCGTGCTGGAAAACCTGCATGAACTGTCTAGGCCAATACAGGAATCGAACATCCGACTTCCACCAGGCTAGCCAGCCAGCATCTTACCCACTGTAATATGGTAAAATGACAATGGTTTAAAACATAACAGTTTATTGTATATAAAAGCTTAGAAAATACAATTAGTAAAAAACAGTTAAAACATTACTTTTTTTTAAAAAAAAAAAATTATAAAATAACTTGTTAACAAATTGTACACAACACAATGACTAGATTAGGGCACTCTTCAGTCCTAAAATAAATTTTAATTAACGTAATAGAAACTTTTTTTTTCTTTAGAAAGTGGACTTGAAATTGGTACCAAATAAAACAATTATCTCAGGTTTCTTTAATCAGATCATTTCTTATAAATACGATATTCTGATTTTGGAATTTTGAAATTCCACGTTAAGATAAGAAATTGTAGGATGTTCCGGCAACTTGATATCAGTAAGGCTGTGTAAAGACAATATAGGCTTACCCAGGACAGAAGATTCAGTTGAAGAGTGAATTACTTAAAAAGCACCTGTTAAAATTGTAGCACCACTAACATGAAACCACATTTACATAAAGGTATTAAAATAAAACTTCTTACTACTCTTTGACTATATATTAAAGAGTAGTAAGAAGTTTTTATTTTAATGCCTTCAAGTGACTGTGCATGAAACATAGAATATAATAAAATCAAACTTGTTCTGTAGCTAAAACACAAGGAAATAAAGATTTAATTAAATACACACAAAAAATAATAAATGGTATAGAATGAAATGTCTCATTTTTGGCTTCTTTGAGCACTGATGACAGAGATGCATGGGATGGGAGATAACTCAATTTTGAATATTGGTCATGGGAGTTGTTCACTTTGAGATGACAAGAGAGTCTCAAAGTATAATCATAATTGCACATTCTATCATAATTTAACCTTTAAATTATCAACATTTTTAAATATATCAAGGCTTGCCACAAGAAAACTATTGACGAATGTTTAGTTGTAGAGTGAGGCGATAAGTAACTACAGAATGAGTTGATCGAGTAGCCATTTTTTTCTGGTCATTATTGAAAGTGTTACAGGGATTTAGAATAAAACTCTTTGATTGCAGATTTGCATAATGAAAATGGAACCAAAATGCTGAAAAGATCAAGTGTGCTATAGAAAGGACAAAATATTCAGCCATGATTACCCAGATCAAAAAAAGAGAGAGAGATAGATAGAGAAATAGGGTTTAACGTCTAACATATGGTTTAATTATATTTCAATAATTCGCTTGTGTATAGGGGTTTTTCGCAGTTGGAGGAAACCGGAGATTCAAAAAGAAAAATAGGTTGCCAGGCAACGAAACATACGCCCACACAGCAGCCAAATCGTCCGGGCAGTCAACAAGAGTTGTCACATATTAAGGAATTATCAGAAAATCATTAGAATTTGTTTGGTTTTTATAATCAAACCTGTTTTTTTTTAAATCAGATAATAATTGTGACCTCCAGAGGCATAACAAGCTAAAAAGGGTGATTTTTCGTACAATCTGAGGGACATAATTCAGGAAGTAATGACCCGATGGGCGCAAATATCGAAAGGGACCAAGATCTTTGGGTTATAAATACATGTCAAGTTTCATCAAAATCGATTCAAAATTGTGACCTTTATAGGGTCCACAACCTTGATATAACATATTTTCACACTATTCGTGTACAAACGGCGGCCATTTTGTCCGTCAATTCTAGTCCGATTTTCACGTAATTCGAACTCTCTCTTCATTACCATGTGACGGTGATATAGTCAAACGTTTTTTTAAATCGGATAATAATTTTGACCTCCAGAGGGACCAAAAGCGAACAAAAGCAATTTTTCGGACAATCAGGGGCCATAATTCAGGAAGTTACGATCCGATGGGCGCAAATATCGAAAGGAACCAAGATCTTTGGGTTATAAAAATGCATGTCAAGTTTCATCCAAATCGGTTCAAAATTGTGACCTCTACACTGTTCACAACCTTGATATAACATATTTTCACACTATTCGCGTACAAATGGCGGCCATTTTGTCCGTCAATTTTGGTCCGATTTTCACGAAATTCAAATCCAACCTTCATAACCATGGCACGGTGATATAATCAAACGGTTTTTTAAATCGGATAACAATTTTGACCTCCAGAGGGACCACAAGCTAAAATGGGCGATTTTTCGGACAATCAGGGGCCATAATTCAGGAAGTTACCATCTGATTGGCGCAAATATCGAAAGGAACCAAGATCTTTGGGTTATAAACATGCATGTCAAGTTTCATCCAAATCGGTTCAAAATTGTGACCTCTACACTGTTCACAACCTTGATATAACATATTTTCACACTATTCGCGTACAAATGGCGGCCATTTTGTCCGTCAATTTTGGTCCGATTTTCACGAAATTCGAACCCAACCTTCATAACCATAGCACGGTGATATAATCAAACGGTTTTTTAAATCGAATAACAATTTTGATCTCCAGAGGGACCACAAGCTAAAATGGGCAATTTTTCGGAAAATCAGGGGCCATAATTCAGGAAGTTACGATCCAATTGGCGCAAATATCGAAAGGAACCAAGATCTTTGGTTTATAAACATGCATTTCAAGTTTCATCCAAATCGGTTCAAAATTGTGACCTCTACACTGTTCACAAGCTAAAAAACGTCATTTTTCATACAATCAGGGGCCATAACCCATGAAGTTACGGTCCGATACATGCCAATATCGAAAGGAACCGAGATCTTAGGGTGATAAACCTATATTTCAAGTTTCATTGAAATCGGATAAAAATTGTGACCTGTAGACTGTTCACAAACAATTGTGGACGGACGGACGGACGGACGAACAGGGGCGACGACAATATACGTCCACATGAAAATGTGGGCGTATAAAAAAGAAAGAGAATCGGCATGAAATCAGTTCTTTAGGTGCCGCGAAAATTACTCAAGATATTATGTCATGTGCATCACTCCATAATATCTTTGAATATTTTTTAATATACTGAGCGACTATTTAATGCCTGTAAACGAGTGGGTAGTTAGCTAGTCTCATAGCAAACCCTGATAAACCAAATCATTATTGTTATTTTCAGGAAATATTTTTAGATTACTAACAGTGTTTGAATTAACCTAATAGAAAGCCACAGTGGATTAATAAGGATAAAAATAATTATTTCTTAAAAATCTTATTATTCTTTACAAAATATCACCAAGAGAAATATTTATTTTATTAACAAAATTCTTACAAAAAAAAACCAACTCAAAAGATCTCCCATTTTCAATTACTGGGGGTCTGCTTTAAGTGCAGTAACAACAGAACATTTTGAAGGATTGATCATAGTGAGATGGAAACATTAACAGCAAGAATACCAGTTTTTGAAAGACTGTTTGATCACAGTAATGTTAATGCTTAGAAGTTAGATTATGTTACTATAAAACTAAGTCAACATCAATTATTTGATCTTCTTGCATCAGTATTAAACAATTGTTTCATCACAACCAGGTTAAGGCATAGATTTTGTGACTATAAAACAAAGTCTACATCAACTATTTGACCATCTGGGATGTACTTAACGATTGTTGGATCACAACAAGGTTAATGAATAGATTCTGTGACTATAAAACAAAGTCTACATCTACTGTTTGACCTTCTCGTATATGTATAATATGTGACTGGTTGATGCCGTCTATGTGTGATCTAGCGGATACTGAGTAGGAACCAGGTGGTATGATCATATGGACATCTTCTTGTGGATATGACTACAAAATACAAACAATAATCATTCATCTACGACTGAAAAACAAATTGAAATGGGGTTTAATGTCCTATTGTTTGGCATTGACTGGTCTAATGAAGACATGTCCTGACAGCGGCATAGCCTACTCCAATTTAAAATTCCAGCTGTCAAGGCTTCTTTGACCCTATTGTCATGAATGTGATTAATAAGACGAATGATGATGGCTTTTATAAGTAGGGCTGGGTAAAATATCGACATAAATCGATAGTATCGATTGGACGGCCCAGAAAAGCACTATCGATAGCGGTGGGCTACTATCGATTATCGCTCTTCGTCTATTTTTCTTGCGTCTGAAATGTCAATGTTTTCTTTCAGTTAATCATAATACACCGCTCACTTTAATTACTATCAAGTATCAATGTAACACATAACAAAATTGTGACATTGAACAGCCGTTTTCACAAATTCACTCTCATGGAAATGTTACTTTAGTTTTGAAGAAATTATTGTTGAATATCGCTAAATCGGAGATACCCGGATGTGTAAATAAAGTTGAAGTTATTTCCCTTTGCAAGCTTCAGAATTCGTCTGTACAGTGTACTATTTCTGTATGTGTGCCTCAGTAATAGAGTACCCGGTACAATAAATAGTACACATTGTCATGGACGACAAAACGCTTGTTGATTTTCCCAGCAAAGCTAAAAGTGCTGTGTGGAAGCACTTTGGATTTTAGACAGGAGCAAACGCTCTTTCGCAACTTCGTATGGCTTTGAACTTTGAACTTACACTGTATCCAGTCTTGATGACGACTGTGAAGATAAGTTTGTTTTCGATACTACCGATTATCGACCCACATTTCATTTCCGATTATCGATAGTAAAAATCACTATCGATACCCAGCCCTATTTATAAGCTTTAATCAACTTGAAGGAAGCATAGCAAAATTATAAGTAAAAGACGGCGGAAGGTCAAGGACGCAAATAACGCCACCTGAAGTACTTCCGTCAATAACAAGACGAAAGTAGAAATAGTAAAACAACGATCAATAATTATCACACCTATGTACGTGGAAATTGCTTTTTCATCTTTTCATCATTGGGACAACTTTACGTGGTTCTTTGCCAGGCCCTCCACCCTACACCACTGACAAGGGGGGGGGGGGGGAATCATGACAGAAAATCAAGATGAACTTTCCTCAACCAACACTGGGACGTCCATGTTAGAGAGAGCCAATATCTTACTCACTGACTGAAATCACACTGCTTTGCTCTATCATAAGGTCTGTCATTGAGTCAAATTGTGTAGTCTTGATTCCCCAGTTGTACTTGACAAGTAGTAGAGTCGCATGTTCAACCTCGTGGGTTTTCTTAGGGGTCCTACGGTTCCGTTCCACTGCTAAAGACCCCTACGCACAAGTGTATTATGAAATAAAATTAAACCATATGTTAGTCCAAAAATGACCTAGTTTGTGTTGAGTGGACGTTAAATCCCAATTTTTGTCGCTTCTCAGGCCATTTACCCACCGCTACTGTAGTCTCTGCAGGTTTTTATATCCAGACATTCAATAACTTCACTATTATTGCCCTGGAGCCTATTTCACAAAATTTTAACTAAGATAAGATCTGAATTTTAGTTATTTGATTGGACAATATTAGATTGATTTTAGTTCTTAGCCAATCAAAAAAGTATCCGCTAAAAATGGTATTTTATCTTTAGTTAAAATTTCGTGAAACAGGGCCCTGACCAAAAGGCATATACAGCGAGAAAGAGAAATGGGGTTTAACGTCCTACTGTGTCTACTCGACACAAACTAGGTCATTTTGGGACTAACACATTACTTAATTTTATTTAATTAGTCCACTTGCGCATACGGGTCTTGAGCAGTGGGAAGAAACTGGAGGTCCCCGTGAAAACCCACAAGGTTGGACAGGCGATCCTACTCCTTGTCACATACAACCAGGGATTCGAAACCACGCCAAAAGGCATACAGATTACCAATAGATGCCACTCACCTGTATGTTATAGGCTTTATTATGATGAAATCTACAGCAGTGAGAAATATCCTTTCTTGAAGGACATACACAACTTTTATAATATTTCTGGAAATAGACATTTCATAAAATCGGAATAAAAATAAAAGAAATGAAAAACAAATTAAGGCATTAAATTAGCTAAGTCTCTAACTCAATATCACCAGTCTTACCCACCACCTTGGCTTGGACTAAATTGATCACATTAATGCAGAAAAGTAGGGCATTGAAGCCTACCTGACAAGACTGTGTTGTGGTAGATAAATAACTTTGTATTGATGAAAAAGCTTCTTCCAAAGATGTAAATTTAGGACTGGATGGACTTTTCTGAAATAAAAAAAAAAGCTTTGAGTTCAATTTCATACACATCCACAAGAATATGATAAGTTTACATGTTAAGGAGAAATTATACAAGGGCTAAACTTGCCTAGTTGAATAATTGATGGCTTAAAATGTTATATAAATAATCAACTCTATATGTGGTAAAAATAAGATTGCAGTCCAACACAAAAGGTTTAAGAGGGAAATAAAGAAAACCCCGAAGATTACCATTCTTTGCTTTTGATTACAATCTGGCCAGTCAATCTGCCTTCGTCGCGCTCTGTAATAAACATCGTTTCCTAGAGTTGCTGCCCTTTCTAAAGTATTTCTGGCCCATTCTTGTCTCTCCATTTTGATTATTATTTATACTTACAGATTTGACCTAAAATAAAATCAATTTATGTGAAATGTGCCCATTGGCATAATGATTCTAAGATGAATTTATAAATACCGGTAATCTATAATCATGTGGGTGAGCCACAGTGATGCATTGGGTTAACACTTGCAGGTTCGACCTCAGCTTTGACCCGGAGTGTTCCTTGAGAATGAGATGTTCCAGAGTGGATTCACATTGTCAGTGATACAACTTAATTACAAGGCAAAGAACGCTTTCTAGTCATTCAGTTGGGAAGAAAAAAATTAGGTTGTATCATATAATCAGGCCAGGAAATAATGGTTACATTTACCTGACATTTTCAACTTAGTGCCGGACATGTATCAATAAAAAAAGACAAAACAGTGCCAGACAAAATGACGGACACCAGAGGTTTTGTGCCTGACAATGTCAGTGATCGATACAGTAGGTGCCTTATGTACCGGCATGAACCTTATAATACGGTCCATGGTACCGGTACATATATTTATTTATTATCCATACTTTGATCCTGTCCATGATCATCATACTTATGATTGATCCAACTTTCTTTTTTTTTATCAACAACATTCAATATCTCAACACGATTTTATATCTTTAAAATGGGGTTTCATTATTTTTGGGGGAATAAAGTGTCGCTGGGAGTTGGATCAAACATAATTGCCTTTTGCCTATTTTAAATTTATCTCGTATTGTATGCGTCAGTTGGATGCCAAATTTTGAATTCATTATCATCATTTCCATTAGTTCAGCTCTGAACGTCGGTCTCATTACGCTCACCCTGAACGTTCAGGGACTGGCCCATTCAATCAATGTCGAAAATAATTTGACCCCCAATTTTACTGGGCAACTTTTCACTGCTAAACGATGGGTGTCACTCCGTGTGGACGCGTGTACAGTGTAAAGGAACATCTCAGTGAGAAAATAAGACCTTGCTCATTTCGTTAGAGTCAGTATGAGCATCACAACACGCTGTGTCATGGTGGCGAAAGGATAGTTTGATAGGAGGGGACGTATTTTAAACAGCGTGTTGTTTCGCTCATACTGAGTCTAGCGAGGCAAGCAAGGTCTTATTTTGTCACTAAGATGTTCCTTTACATTGTACAGACGTCCACACGGATTGACACTCCGATGTTTCGCAGTGAAAAGTTGCCCAGTAAAATTGACTGGGGTTCAAATTATTTTCGACATTGATTGAATAGGCCAGTCCCTGAACGGTCAGGGTGAGTGTAATGAGACCGACGTTCAGAGCTGAACTACATTTCCATTAGTTCAGCTCTAAACGTCGGTCTCATTACACTCACCCTGACCGTTCAGGGACTGGCCCATTCAATCAATGTCGAAAATAATTTGGCCCCTAATTTTACTGGGCAACTTTTCACTGCTAAACGATGGGTGTCACTCCGTGTGCGTGCGTGGACAGTGTAAAGGAACATCTCAGTGAGAAAATAAGACCTTGCTCATTTCGCTAGAGTCAGTATGAGCATCACAACACGCTGTGTCATGGTGGCAAAAGGGTAGTTTGATAGGAGAGGACGTATTTTAAACAGCGTGTTGTTTCGCTCATACTGAGTCTAGCGAGGTAAGCAAGGTCTTCTTATTTTGTCACTAAGATGTTCCTTTACATTGTACAGACGTCCACACGGATTGACACTCCGATGATTCGCTGTGAAAAGTTGCCCAGTAAAATTGACTGGGGTTCAAATTATTTTCGACATTGATTGAATAGGCCAGTCCCTGAACGGTCAGGGTGAGTGTCATGAGATCGACGTTCAGGGCTGAACTACATTTACATGTATTGGTAATCAACTTTCACATTTCACACTATTGTGGTTTGCAAAGAATTAAAAGCCAGACCCGCCGGAGTGGTCTTGATTGTTTGATTTATTATTTTTTTTTTTTTTTTTTTTTTTTGTGAAATGATAATTTCAGGTTTTGTTTATAAATCTTTTGTTTCAAAAATTGATTTAGGGCTTTTGAGATAAAGAAAATACATGTATATGTTGTTATCGATCTTTTAAATCCTTGACTCATAATCAATTAAATTATGTGTTCTACACATCTATTCTTAATCTAAAGATGTCCTACTTCTCTTGATTTTATCAACACCCTCTTCAAATTTTCCGCATACCGTTATGTCCGGTTTTGCGCATGTCAACGGTAAAGAGAGTTACCTTTCTTGCTTTGATGTGTCTCGATTATCCACATACGGTAATTTCTCCCAACCCACCAACACGCATGTTCTTTCGAGCCTGTGTCCCCCAACCGTTACACGAATAAAAATAAAGCCTTCTTAAATAAAAAAGTACAACTATTTTGATGTCGCATTCTGTTAAAGTAGCCTTAGCAAAACAAAAAGATTGCGATTTTTTAAGGCTAGCTATCACTACCAAACAGTTCAATAATTATATTGTTCTAAACGTCTTGAATTGTCATTTGAGAGAAGGCTATTCGGACTCAATTGACAAAAAATGTGATAAGAGGAATTGAACAGCGCTTCAGGATTTTCAAAAGGGTGGGGGGGACGTGCTGCCTATCTGCTATAAGTGCGAAGCCCGGTCCGTGGTGATCGGACTGACGGACAATCACAAGGACCGACACAAGCACATGGGGACTGCCGACTTTGCCTGCGACAGGAATCACTACCATTTTCCCGCGAGAATATATATGGGGCAAAAAATTATTCGCTACCGCAACAATATAGGGGACGGGAGGAGGGGGGGGGGCACATGCACCGAGTTTCCCACCACGGGTCCGCTCCAGATTTGTTAAGTGCTTTATTAATGGAAGATATTAAAGTAGCTGGGTTATATTATTTTGACCATACTAAGATGAAATCATGCCGGATTTTATTTATGTTCATAAAAAACAATTTCGGGTTAATAAAGAGTAGGCCTAAGAAACTTCTATGATTGAGAGCAATTTGGTCCGGAAACCGTCGCTAAGGGACTGCTAAGGGATCTTTTACGTGCACGACGATGTATACAAGGGCCTTGGTTTTTCGTCCCACCCGAATGACTAGACAGAATATGACACCAACACATTGCGCAGGAAAATAGATATATGAGTATCAATAATTCATGCTGTATCCAATTTGGAATGAATGATCATGCTACTTACAGCTAAATGTATCGTTACTGCAAGAGAGAGAGAAATGGGGTTTAACGTCCACTCAACACAAACTAGGTCATTTCGGGACTAACATATGGTTCAATTTTCATTTCAATAATTCGCTTTCGCGTAGGGGTCTTTAGCAGTGAGAGGAAACCGGAGTGCCCGGAGGAAACCCACGAGGTTGAGAAGGCGCCTCTATCTCCATGCCACATACGCTCACACCAGGGCTCGAGACCACAGCCACAAGCCATAGGTGACCGGCCAGCTAGAGGTCGAAGCGCGGCACTCTAGACCACTAGGCCATCCCAACCCCCCTCGTTACTGCAAACAGGTATATGATGTGCAACGATTCAACTAATTAAGTTAATCTATCAACGTGACGTATGGACTTAGACATAGGTCTATAGTTTATTGCGTCGCTAATAATTTGTGTACGTGGCTCAAGATCATATTTATATTATGGTACAATATAGCGTAGGCATAGTTAAATTATGATTCATCTCCGTTCGGTATCCGAGTTCTTTATTGAAACATGATAATTATCTAATAGTTCTCAGAAAAACAGATATAGGCGTGCGGCCTATTTTCTCAATCTTATTAAAGCGACAATAACACTCTTGCTGGCTTGGTAGCTCCAGAAAATAAATAATAGCCTTATTCTAAGTACTGGATGTTTTAGTGTCTTACCTGTTGTGTAAATTATCCATTACATCCTATTCTACTTTTCCAGAGGGTTCGAAAATATTTTAAAATCCAAGTCACATTTGAAAAGGTTTACGTTAGACTTTTCAAATCAATAAGTTGAATTTTTCCAATTTTTTAAATTAGGTGTTTTAAAATGAAATTTATATCATCAATTAATTGGAATATTGTAAAATAATACAATTTGTTGACCAGAATGAAGATTGGGACATATTATTCAGTTACAACAAGAGTGTTATTGGGGCTTTAAACTACATAGAGGATATTTGTCGTTTTAGAGTGAATAACACATTTTATTTCATCGAGAAGCAAGAACACTTATATTTTCACGAATGCGTATGTTATTAACGACAAAACGACAAATGTTCTATTTATTTTATGATTTATCAATCATTTTAGGTAAAACAACTGGTGGCCTGTGGAATAACACTTTTCTTTCACTGATAAAACGCGGTATTCCATTACTGATCATAAAATAAAGATCTATATTTCGGTTTTGTTTTCAGAGGTTATACAACAGGCTTTTGACCTTATGGCGGCAGCCATTTGACTAAACAATCAGCGTGGATGTTTCTAGTGCGTTCTTTTGCGGCGGGATTTCCCCTTGTCAGTGGTTCAGAACGGAGAACCTGACAAGGACGGCTGCGTAGTCGTTCGGGTGGGACCAAAAATCGATGTCCCGCGTACACATTGGCGTGCATGTAAAAGATCCCTTGGCAGTTGGAATTTGATATAAGAGTAGGCCATAGTGCCACTGGCTAAGCACTCATAGCACACTGTATGGCGTATTCCCGTCTTCATTAGCCCAGTCGGAACAAAACAGCAGGACGTTAAACCCTATTTCATTTCACTTTGATTTCCTGATTTATCTCAGTTCAGAATCCAAACACTTTTTAAAAACATATTTTGTATAAAATATTTCTTAGAAAACCAAATTATATTCGTGTGGTCTATTTTCTCTATCGTAGCGGTCTTTTAGGTTACTGAATGTCGTAGCCAGGGCGGATTTACCTACTTACAGAATTGTTGGCATGCTTTAGTATCCGATATATGAAGTTGTTTACTGTAATTTTGTTGCAATGGCTAAATGCCTATACTTATTGTACAGGAATAGATACTCTTGGCTCTATACGTCGTTACAGGGACCCTTGCCGTTGCTATTACATAGGGATATCCGATTCGGTATACGGACACGGCGGATTACACGGCATATTATACGTACGTGTACTGGCCTGATCAGTTATTTCCCCCACCGATTTTGGGAGAGAGAGAGAGAGAGAGAAAAAAATGGGCTTTAACGTCCACACGACACAAACTAGGTCATTTTGGGACAAACATATGGTTTCATTTTATTTCAATAATTCGCTGGCGCGTAGGGGTCTTTTAGCAGTGGGATTAAACCGGAGTGCCCGGAGGAAACCCACGAGGTTGAGAAGGCGCCCCTATCTCCATGCCAGCTAGATAATTCATTTTTGAAATAAATTATTAAATGGCGATCGATTTTCAATCAGTTCAAAATCACAATCATCTATATAATGTTTTGGAAACTTGATTATGACCTTGACGTGTGCATAATGCATAATTAATAAATTATATAACATTTAAGGTCAAAAGAAAGATCTGTAATATGCATGATAGCGGAGGCTATACTTTTTGAGGGCCCTCTTTCGCGGGGGTCTTGATTGATGACTTTCATGCCAATGCAATGACTGCAATGACTGTAATGGATTCGACAGTCACAGTGTATAGAAAACGATTGACTAGACTCGGACTCGGGACCCTTTCCTTTCAATAATTCGCTTGCGCGTAGGGGTCTTTAGCAGTGGGAGGAAACCGGAGTGCCCGGAGGAAACCGACGAGGTTGAGAAGGCGCCCCTATCTCCATGCCACATACGCTCACACCAGCCGCAAGCCAGAGGTGACAGCGAAGCGCGGCACTCTATACCACTAGGCCATCCCAACCTCATGTTGTAGATACCGACCAATGATACCGACCAATGAATTCTTGTCGAAACGTCGCCTGTTTATAATATAGTAATTTTTATCCATAGAACTTTGTTGTATTAGGCAGCCTAATTTTGGCATGATATAGTTCTTATAATGCGTTATTGTAATAATGTAATCTTGTAATCTTTGTGTCATCGAAGAACATCGCGACGTTACAGGAACCGGTCCTTTATTTTTCTCCACATATTTTTGAACATACGCATGATAATCTTGTTTTTGATTTTGTTTTCCTTATTCTTGGAGCGACGCTCTTGCAACGACAGGAAACCTGCCATGCTTGCGCGTCGATCTTTGAAGAAATGGCGTCACCATTCAAAGATGCCCACAATGACGTCGTATCGTTGTCGGTTACTGGTTCATAAATCATAATGGTACTTCGCGCATGTTAAATTACATATTATTCTGCCATTTCTTTGTCATCTAGTTAGTAACTACACGAGCACCGCACTACACGCAAAACAAAACCAACAAGATAAACCAACGGACAGGAAAAACTACATAGACATTGTAAGAAAGAAACAAACAAAAGATATCAAATCAAGTGAATTGATTTATGATAATAGTTGTGTGGGCTTCAAAAAGTATGTTGTTTTGATTGTTTTGTTTTTTTTTTAAAAAAAGGGATGATTAATTATATTATGTAAAACTATTTATCAACGTGACTCATCGATTTCTTATCATGACAAACACACGGTCGAGTCAAAACACTCTGACTTTGTCACAATCACCCCCGCGTCTTGTTATTATTCTTAATAAACTAATTATGAACGCGTGGTGTTATTGTTATAATATCTTCAATAACGGGGCCGGTGTGGTTCAATGAGTAAGGAACTGACTTGATAACCAGCTGACCCCAAGATCAAGGCTGGTAACGACTCTCCCCCCCCCCACGTGGTTCCCCGTTTCCCCGTAAACGTTAGTGCGCACGTACATGAATCCTTGTAATTTTTTCGTAAAAATTCCTCGTAGCATACGCCATTGGACGGGGGGGGGGGGGGCAGACGAATGGTTGGCACGTATGCGCTGTGCCACGAAGTCTATCATTGCGCAACTGGTGTGGTTTCCATTCCCCGGTTGTACGTGACCAAGGCACACATAAGTAAGCGTGAGCGTCCGAGAGGGCCGGGGGGGGGGGGTATTCCCTCAGTCAATTTTTGAAAATTGACAATCGCAAACCCATTTTCCAAGCATTTCAGACCAAAGCTTCCTATCTTTTCTTTCTCCTGTCCTGTGTCCTGTCCTTCTTTCTTTCTATCTGTTCTTTCCTCCACCTCTCCTTTCTATCTCTTTTCTTTTTTTCTTTCTTTTTTTTCTTTTCTTTTATCTTTAAAGGCTTAGTCCTACTTTTTTTTTAATGAGCTGAGGCTTGTAGGTCATGCGTATTTTATTTGATTACGTTCGATATATAGCTAAATAAATTGACAGCCAAAATTTTTTTTCCAGATTACCTAAAAAGCGCTGCAATATACACGTAGGCTTACCACAATTATAAATCTCGGGATTGTACAGAGTAGATCAGGGGCGTGGTGAGGGCAATTATTGAGAAGAAATTATGAGTAACAAAAAAGATTTTGGCACAAAAACCCTTTTACTGACCGCGGAGCTGTGACCGGCGAAGGCGGCCACCGCGAGCGCCGAAGGCGCAAGCCCGCGGCGGGGGGTCCGGGGGGCCCTCCCCCGGGAAAATTTCGAAAATTAGAAGCCCAGAAACGCAATCTCCAGCAATCCGAGACAAGAAATACGGTAATAAAATATGATTAAATTTTCCAACTTGACTCTTTCAAAATTTTTTTAATTGGGTCAGATGAAACAATTTTTCCACTTACAAATGTTTTTCATTTTTTGAGTAATTTGATTGTGATTTTGGCGCAAAAACTTTTTGGCGCATGAGTATGGCTACTCATGAACTCATTCTCACCACGCCCCTGGAGTGGATAGGTGGTCCAGAATGGGAGAGTGTGTGTGTGTGTGGGGGGGGGGGGCGAGTCCCACCCCTGCTCAGCCACATAAATAAAACAGCACTGTATGATAAAAGTGTTATGGTCGCCTGCTTAATCCTTTATCAGATGGCGGGATGGGATTGACATGCAAAGCGCGAAATAAAATATGGGATATCACACTTTAAGCTTGGCATCGATGAAATTGAATCACAATGTGATCCTGCTAATTCATCATAAAAATTGATGCCAAACCAGGTGTTGGGTTTCTCTATTTAAAATGCTCAATACGAGGAGGATATCATGCATTATCAACTGTCAAATTTACTTAATAGGAATGCAGGGGCGGATTGGGCAGGGGCGGATCCAGGGGGGTGACTAGGGTGACTAGTCACCCCCCTCCCCACCAGTGTATCGGAATCCCGGGTCCTACAAGCTTCCACTGGGATATGTACGCATGGTCGTATATATATTATATAGCACACGGTACGCATCTTATCAGACACACAATCAGCATATGTTACTAGCGGAAGAAATTAGCTCCGTAAACCGCGGTCGGTGAGACAAAACATGGGGTTGTCACCCCCTTCAAAAAAATCCTGGATCCGCCACTGTTGGGGTCGGGAACCGGCCCGGGATCCCGTGCCGGAGCGGCCCCTTTCAATGAACGCGGGGCCCAGGCGTGGTCTCTCCCCCTTGAAATATATGAAATATGAATCCCAAATATGCGATTTGGTGGCATATCTGATTATAATCTCTATTGCCGGGATCGCTAGTTGATTCCCCCTGTGATGGAAGGTCACGAGACACATTGGTACAGAGTGACGAAAGGGAAATTCATAAAAGCTGCTTTTGAATTTTGGATTATTGCGTATCCCCACAAACAGGGTGCAGCTGACTTAATAATTAGTAAATTTGTGGGCGACAGTGTTGGCTGAATCTGATAAAATTTTCGAATGAAATTCGAAATCCCCATTGCAGGAGAATTCTGACCCACACCAGCACACCCGACTCAGAAGCCTATTGTTCCAGCCCATTCCAGACTCCAGTGATGGCGTGGCGGCCCGCTAAAGCCACCGGCCACATACACCATGATCATCATCGCTCCATGGACGAACCAATACCCCCCTCCCCCATATAATGTTCGGCAGAAAAGGGTTTTTAGACGAATTGGACAAAATTATTTTTCTCCATTTTTTGTCCGACCGGCCCTTCGGGTGAACGTCCGACCGTCCCTTCGCCCGATGGCCCAATCTGCCCCTGTAGGAATGCCCCCCCTCACTCCTGCAACAATTTCTGGATCCCCCCCCCTCCCTGTGGACGGGGCGTCTGTAACCATCTAGAATACATAACATCAACCGCCTATACCCAATGAATAGTTTCGCTAGATCACCGATTTCGAGGGTTTTTTTTGTCATTATGATTTTTAAAATGTAAACCCACGATATTTCATGAAATCACGATATCCCCAAACGACGGATGAATATAATGACGACAGCGTTGAATTTAATTAATGAAGAGTTAATAATTATATATGTGTGTCTAAAGTCACCTCCTCTCATACATGTACTTACATTAGTCATGCAATTTCCTGTCCTTTAACATAATGAACATTGTGATATCCTACCGTCATGTGACGAGACATTATTTGAACCCATCTATAAACGACAGAGAAGTCAGCATTTATCTGTCATATCATACTCGGAATAACTCGGTAAGTTGATATTAGATAATTCTAAATGAAATATTGATTGTAAATAAAGCGAATATAATTGAAATCAAATTATATTGTAGAATTGTGAATATTATTTTGATAGTTGAATTTACCAATGGATTTAAAATGATTATATTTCAAACTGTGTTAATGCCAATTATTTATTTTTGTAAATATATAGTATTACATACTGTGTATCTATGGGGCATTCGACCTAATTACTGAAATAAACTATTATTATTATTATTAGATATTTATCAAGGTATGTAAAACAAATACTTTGCTCATTGTATACACATTACTAGCTAAAAATGGCTCATTGTGTACAAATTGCTAGCTAAAACTTAGTTCTTTTGAGAACTAGCTAAAAATACGAAATTCCAATTTGCTAAAGCAAGGGTAATATTTGTTGGGATGCGAAACCGGGGTTGTTGCAAGTCCGCCCGTTTTATTTTTTCTTTATTTTGCGTAAATTAGTTCTTTTGAACTAGCTAAAGGTAGGATATTTCTAATGTGCCCAAGGATAATCTTTCTTTGGAGTGGGACAGTTGCGAGTCCGTCCTTTTTTTGTACAAATTACTAGCTAAAAATTAGGTTTTTTTTTTTTGAAATGGCTAAAATATAATATTCTAATTTGCTAAAACATAATATTTGTTTGGAGTTGTGGATGCGAAACCGGAATAGTTGCGAGTCCGTCCTTTTTATTATTGTCATGATGTCGGATAGGATGTGTCTCAGTGGTCTATTCGTCTGTCCACTCTTCCGTCCTCCGCAGCAAACCCCGAAAACTATTCGGTATTTCTGCACAAAACATTTACAGTGATCACTCGCTGAAGAGGTGCTATTTGGATTTTTTTGACAATGGTTTGTCGGCGTACAAAATTAGCCATATATTGTCTTATCATAATAGGTCGTTTCCGTTCAGCATAGACAAATATTTTTTTTGATTAAAAAGATGTCAATTAAGTGTTAGAATCCACTGTACTAGACTGTTTCACAGAGGTGTGGCGAAAGCTGTCTAATAACTGGCTTCAACATGTGGCATCACATCTCCAGGCGGGGGTGTGGGGTGTGGGTGGGATAGCCTAGTGGTCCAGAGTGCCGCGCATCGACCTCTAGCTGACCGGTCACCTCTGGTTTGAGCCTGAGGTTTCGATCCCTGGTGTGAGCGTATGTGGCATGGAGATAGGGGGCGCCTTCTCAACATCGTGGGTTTCCTCCGGGCACTCCTGTTTCCCCCCACAGCTAAAGACCCCTACGCGCAAGCGAATTATTGAAATAAAATTAAACCATATTATGTTTGTCCCGAAATGACCTAGTTTGTGTCGAGTGGACGTTAAATCCCATTTCTCTCTCTCACACATCTCCAGGCTAAAGTCGCGTGTATTGTTTGCATATCTTACTGATCCAGGCAGAATGGTGCTTTTTACTGATTTATATACGCATATACAGTAAATAGGAGATATCTTTTTACCCAGATATACCCCAAACCCTCAAATCTGAAAAAGAATATTAGTTCGGTGGCTGAAGGGGGAGGGGTGGCTACGAGACTGAAATTTTGATGTACAGAGGTAGCTCGGACCCGGTAGTTACGTACATGTAGGCCTTGAGCCGATGGCCAACAACTTCTGATTTCGGAATTATGACACAACCCCTTGAGCCGATGGCCTACAACTTCTGATTTCGGAATTATGACACAACCCCTTGAGCCGATGGCCTACAACTTCTGATTTCGGAATTATGACACAACCCCTTGAGCCGATGGCCTACAACTTCTGATTTCGGAATTATGACACAACCCCATTCTCCACAGAAGTCTCGCAATCCGTGAACTGCCAGGGAAGATAGCTCGGTTTGGGAGATTGGCACAAGTCATTCAGTGCCGGATCAACCGCTAGTAAGAGTCAAAAAGCGCCAGAGTCATCAATGAATTTAATTCTCGGAAGAGTATCTAAAAATAATTTGAATACATTCAAGCGTGGATCAATGTGGTCAATACAGATAATGAAGACAAGTAAGGAGAGCGCTAGATCGGAGACGGTCCCGCGCATATGGCGTCATGTATAGATATCGATAAAATCTTGGTTCAAAGAGAATCAATTTTGACTGAAATTTTCAGAAAATTCCCTTTACATTATCTACTTTTTAACTATTAAAGGAAGAACTGCCAGCTCTTTATCTCATCTCCCATAATGTATTTTTAATTAAGATTGGTATACCCTTATTTTCTTGTAGGACATACAATAGACGATGGAAATGAAGGAAGTGGTTTTGTTATTTGTTTTGATACACTTGTCATCCTCCACTAGTTCAGGTTTGTTATTTTCAGCATTTTAGATGTATTTTTTTTTAAATAATTAAAATATTTCTATACTTGTCATTTCGAGACTAATATAATTTATGATCCAAGAAGTGGCTAATGCTCCTAGCACACTACCAAAGATGTTTCGAGGTATGATCCATAGTTTGATTGGAATTTTCCAGCGAAGTTTCCCATTGTCAATGGTGCCGAAAGGAGGGACTGTGTTGTCTAGCACTAATTTTGGTTAGAGTAGGCTTCTTGTTGTTGCTCTTTTCTTAAAAATTGAAGTGTTATCTTCGTGGGAATTGTTTGTTGTTGACCTTTGTTACTAAACACTTGAACTAAATACCAGGGTCACACATCACGTTCACGACCCATATTAATTCCACAGTGTCTTAATGGCGTTCTCGCGTCCAACGACACTGGTTTGGTTGCAGGTCGCTATGGGTGGAATGGCGTATGCATATAATCTTATAAAAATGAATATTCCTCTACATGACCCCTACTATGTACATGTATGTAGTCATGGAGATGACATCATAAAATGAATAATCATATATACCCATAAATCCCAAAATTACGGAGCCGCCTTGGTAAGATTCGGTGATAAAAGGGGGATTAACATCCTATTTCCTGCTACATCCGCATGAATAAAGACAAACATAACGTCATGCAGTGGTCTGCGAGGGAAACTGTTTCCTAACAACGGCGGCGCTACGACGTACTCTTATTTCGGATTCGAGCTTCCGAGGGATCATCAACATGGGGCCTCGGTATTACCACCCACCGAACTACCACACGTCATTCCCAGTCAGTTTCCCCCGTATTCCACAACTGGCAAGGGAAAACCACAAACAATGATTTACACCCTACTCACTGAGCTACCGCGGCTCACTTAGTAAAATGCTCTACGGATCCATGTTGCCAGTTACGTACAAGATCAGGCCTTTGTTCAAATTTCTGCTTATTTCTCTTTGAACAGATATAAAGGGGAGTTACGCATGTAAAGCTCAGCTTCATGGTAGCTGCTACCAGCATACTTTACACTGTGCTCCTGGCGAGAGAATTTCTCTTCACTCGGCGGACTACGGTTTTACCAAAAGGCAACACGATTGTTTAAAATTCTGCCCAGATGAACATTCGAACTCCTATTCCTGGCAACACATGGACACAAGTTGTATGAAGCCCTTCGAGAGAGATCACCTGGACGATCTTACGTCATTGTGCAATGGACGTGAGCAGTGCTTGTTTCATTCACCCAAGTCAACGATTTATTCAGGCTGTAATTGGCTTTGGGGACGAGATTATGATGAATATTCCTATACCCGTATTCTTTATGATTGCAGACAAG
Source organism: Patella caerulea (assembly GCA_036850965.1). Classification (NCBI taxonomy): domain Eukaryota; kingdom Metazoa; phylum Mollusca; class Gastropoda; family Patellidae; genus Patella; species Patella caerulea. The sequence continues at coordinate 28,116,578 of JAZGQO010000015.1, read as the reverse complement.
GTAATGTCCCCTTTTTATTTACTTACGATGGGAATCTTCGATTGTTAACACGGGATCTTTCCATCTTAGTACATTGATTCTGGTGACGCCGCGTGTGGTGAATTATATAAATCCGGTTTCGCTTTACGCTTTAGAGGAAAACCACCCATTGCCGTTTTCACACAGGTCTAATTATAAATTGTTGTGCGTTCAACTGTTTGCACCCAAAAAAATTGTATTGTAGGCTACTACGCAAGATGACGTCATGACGAGAGGCTACTGTAAACCCTTTATTAAGTTCGCTAAGATTCTGATTGTTAAAAAAAAATCATGTTTTACTTGTACTTTGAACAAAATATGTTTTACTTTCAGCTTCCTATCCGATAACAATATCACAAGTATCTGTTGTTGATGCTTCGCCACCATCAACCCAGGTGACGCCATTACCAGACACAACTGACATATCCCAATCAAATTCTTCAAGCAATCCAAACAGCATGATGCCATCGTCGGCAAACCAGAGTGGGAATAATATAACCAACTTCACAGTTGACGCCGTTGACTCATATACTTCAGAGATGACGTCACCTGGTAAGTAGTCTCCCTGTACCAAACAAAAAGCCCCCACCCCCACCCCCACCCCCACCAATTAAATGTAGTTAAGGCCCTACCTTTCTGCATCACAGCAACTTTCTCTTTCACTTTGATTATTGTTTACACCTAACAATGTGGGGAGTTTCCCATATTATTTTCCATATTCCATCTTTGGATAAATTTCCCTTCTTCGCGCTGTCTTTTTGTCATTGACTCAAGTGGCGTGGTATCGATTCCTTGCTTGCTTGTACGCGCCAAGGAGTATGGTCGCCTGTCCAACCTCGTGGAGTTTCTCCGGATCCTGCGGTCCCCTATACTGCTATATACCCCCTACCCGCAAGCAAATTAGTGAAATAAAAATTGAACCATATGTTAGTCCCAAAATGACCTAGTTTGTATCGAGTGGACGCTGAACCCTATTTCTCTCTCTCCCCCTTTGTTAATTTGTTAATTGTGTTTATGTTTGTTTATTTGTTTGTTTATATGTTTGTCATCTTCTATATATAGATTATGGTGTAATTATTGGAATTATTATAGGAATCATGGCAGCTATTTGTATTTTAACAATAGTTATCTCCCTTAAACGGTAGGTTTATAATCTTATTTGTGGCACAATGCCTTAAGAGCCCCCAACCCAACAAAATGTTTGTAAATCAACAAACAGTGGTGTGACTTTAAGATACAAATGTTAATTTTAGTGTATAAATTTATGTCGAAATACGACAACAAATGAAGAAATAATAATCAAGGAATAGGAATTAAGGAATTATAAGATCGCTGTTTGGTCTTCCATAACAGCTGTTGTGATTAGTAGTACAACTGGATAATCGAATCTTTGTTTATTATCGTAACAATGGAAACAATGACAATCGAGCCTACCGTAAAATTGAAATGAGAATTTCTCGGAACACGAGTGAAGTAATTTGACTGATATTTTACATTATCTGTTATTGAACTATTATAGTGAGAACTGCCAGCTCTTTATCTAGTGGGGGGTGGCCTAGTGGTCTAGAGTGCAGCGCTTCGACCTGTAGATGGCCGGTCACCTCTGGCTTGCGGCTGTGGTTTCGTGCCCTGGTGTGTGCGTATGTGGCATGGAGATAGGGGCGCCTTCTCAACCTCGTGGGTTACCTCCGGGCACTCCGGTTTCCTCCCACTGCTAAAGACCCCTACGAGCAAGCGAATTATTGAAATAAAATTAAAGCATATGTTAGTCCCGAAATAACCTAGTTTGTGTTGAGTGGACGTTAAACCACATTTCTCTCTCTCTTTATCTAGTCTTCCATATTGCCGATTTAAGCCCCGAGTACGAATGGCATGGCATGGCCTCGCTGAATGAGTCCTCACGCCCAAAAGTCTCTACATTTAAATATGCCATTTATTGCAGGAGGAGTATGGTTGTTAAAGATAAACTCGGCATATCCAACCCAGCCTACGGATCTGCCTCAAATCACTATGCCATAATCACAACAAACGATAACTCTACGTACATCGACTTTTGTGGGCCATCGACCAGCGTTCATTACCGGAATACTCATTTGCATAATTCCAAGAACCTTAACTCTGACGCTGATACAGATGAACACGTTTACAACAATATTGGTGAGACCACTGATTCAGAAAATATGAACATTTATTGTAATACTATGACGTCTTCGATTGTACTAGAAGGCAACAATTACAACCATTTGAACGATCATAAAAACAGCAACTCTGCTCCATCAAAAACTAAAAATGTGTACAATCACTTGAACGATTCAGAGGTAGTAGAAAGCTGCGACAACGTCTATATGCCTTTTGATGGTATCAATGAGGCTGTTAAAGGAATAGCGGACAGGGGTTGCGAATCCCGCGATATATCTTTAGAAGATGCTAAAAATAACCCACGTGCTGTAAATCACAAGAACAAAGTTAGCCGAAAATTATTGAAAGCCGATAACTCAATTTTGAAAAAAACTACCCCTGTTTATGAAAATATTTCTATATTCAAAGAAAAATAAAATCAAATTTCTTTTTAAAATTTGACTTTGTACACTGGTTTGGAGACGAATGGGTTGATTTTTCAGTCTAATCATTTAGCTGGATATAAAGTGGAGAATTTCGTGTGCGAGGTAAAGTGTGTTCATTTTACTTGCATCGTTGATGTTGTATTCTTGTATTATTCCTTTGTGCTTTTAAACGCTTTCTGCAACACGTGATACCATGCAGTTAGATTACTAACATCGTTTGTGGTAACTAAATTACTAACATTATGTGTGGTAATTAGATAGCCAACATTATCTGTGGTAGTTAGTAGCTAACATTGTGTGTGGTAGTTGGATAGCTAATATTGTGCGTTGTGTTAGATAGCTAATATTGCGAGGCATGGTAGTTAAAATATCTAACACTGTGTGTGGTCGTTCGTTAGCTAACATTATGTATAATAGTTAAATATCTAACATTATGTATGTATGTGTGTTGTAATAAATAAATATTATGTTGTAATTAATATAACAGGGTAGTTAAAATAGTTATAGTTGGAATAAAGGTCAACTTTCTTAAATCGTCGTTTAAACCAATTTACCTGTATTTCTTTTAGCACCGGGGGGGGGGGGGGGTCGAATGGTTAGCACGGGCGTGCTGTATCATAAAGCCTGTGAACTGGCGTGGTTTTGAATCCTGGCTGTACGTGACAAGGAGTAGGGTCACCATTGTGGGTTTTCTCCGGGTCATCTTTCTCGCTAGTCCTGCATCACTAGCAATAGGACAAAAATCCCCAGGTCAAACATGCATCATTGTTATTCACCTATATATGTAGTCACTCTATATATGAGATTATGGTGGCCATTTTGAAAAAGCGCCCTAACGGAAAGAGGTTCGGGATATGGCCTATTTACCTCATATATTCTTGTTCAGCATAAAAAGCTGCTCTAGAAAAACCACTTGAGAATTTCTACCTCTCCAGGTGGCACCCCCCTCAATTTTAACCCGGACTATTTAAAAGGATGTTCTCTGATTAGTAACGCAAGCGTCTTATTTATTGAGACACCGTGCACCCCATCCCTTTCCCCTCATGCGTGTCAGGCCCACAAAGGAAATAGCCTATTATTTTTCGAAACACATTTCTATAGGAACGCCAAGTTAATTATACATGTAACATCTATAATTAACTTGGCGTTGCTATAATATGTTGTTTTACTTTCAGAGTATTACGCTATTCCTGTCTTTATTGTATTTATTGATCGAAGCCGTTGACATATTTTACATTTACTCTGTTTCTCGGTTAAGTAAAACATAAAATCATACGACAAATGGTTGTTGTTATGGCCATTTGCAGATTTCGTCATGGCCACGTGATTGATTTAAAAATATATATTTATGTAACATAACATTACACACTTTATATAACACATTATAAATTATTTGGAACTACTATACTGGCGTCGGCAGGGGTTTTTTTTTGAACAATATCCTAACAGGTCTGGTTCTCCATTAACGTGCGGGTTTCACAGTCAAAAATTGCTGACATATTATGGAAATGATAGCGGGATTATTGTGATCGTTGCTGGGAGTTAAGGATAGGTCACGGGATAGAGGTAAGGGTTAGGGTTAGCCCTATGCCTGTTTACATTTTGTGACCTTGGGGTTGGAGTAGGGGTTGGATTAGCGCTAACAAAGTCTGCAGGCGGTCTTAATATTTAGACTAACCATAAAAGTAGCGGTTCCGCCCTATTGCATTTCGCTACATTTCATTTCTTTTATCCATGTATGTAATAGTGAACAAAACCCATACCGTAAAGTACCAATTTACCTTCTTTTGAATCGAAGGTTATATAACACGACATCTTCAACAAAACACTATACAACGGCACGTAGTTGTTAGTGTATCTCCACGCCAGTTCGAGACAGGGCGCTATTCATATTTATATACTATAACTGTTTATTATATTCTACCGCTCGGTTATTTTATTATATTAGTCCTACTTGTTGTTCGACTAGGCTAGACCGCCTTTCCCGGAGTACTAACAATATTATAGGATATATTATAAGCCACCGTGAGTTATAAAACATTACATACGGGTATGTAGTGTGTATATTTAGAAGGAATTGAAGGGATTATATTACACAAACGGATATACAGCTGGATTATCATAATGATCAGAACATTGTTGAACCAGGACGTATAACTCACAGGTAGATAGAGAGGTAGGTAGGTAAAAACTTATTTATTTCGTCTTTTCACGTGCGTGCTGTATCATAAAACCTGTCATTGAGTCAACTGGCGTGGTTTAGAATCCCCCGTTGTACGTGACAAGTAGGGTCGCCTGTCCATCCTCGTGGGTTTTCTCCGAGTCTTCCAGTTTCCCCCCCCACTGCTAAAAACACCGACGCGCGAGCGAATTATTGAAATGAAATTAAACCATATGTAAATTCCGAAATGACCTAGTTTGGGTCGAGTGGACGTTAAACTCAATTTCTCTCTCTCTTTCTCTATTTCGTCTTTGAAAAGTGTTAAACGAAAGTGTGTTAAATCATTGTGCGACGTCATATATGGAGCGCAATACAAAAAAAACCCCAACAAAACTCAACATATGTAGAGAGTGAAAGCGAATGGGGAACTAGGTCATTTCGAGACTAACTGTTGGTTCAAATTTATTTCATTATTTCTGCTTAGGGGTCTTTAGCTGTTGGATGAAAGCGGAAGATTCGTAGAAAACCTACAAGTTTGAACAGGTAACCATTTTCCTCGTCACGAACCAGCTGGCAATCTAAATCACGACACTTGACTCAAGGACAGACCTATTGATTCAGTACACACATGTAAGTAACATATGGAAATGAAACGAAATGGGGTTTAACGTGCTACTGTTCTGCTACGAACTGGGCCAGTGAAGACGGGAATACGCCATAAAGTGTGCTGTTAAGAAAATTTTGCCTGGACAGCGGCACTACAACCTACTCTTATACCTGTTAAAGCAGTGCTTCTCAACCGGGGCCCATGTGCACCCCAGGGGTGAATTCGAAATGCTCGTGGTGAAATTTGGAAAAAAAGGGAATTGGGGGTGAATTGTACACAAAGGAGTGAATTTTGTGAATAGGGGAGAATTTGCATGAATTGAGTTTTCAGACTTCTAACCCTGAGTCATCAGTCAGAATGTTACAGACCACAAACCCGCGTAGTCATTGGTCGGAAACTAAACGACTGACTAGCACTAGCAAAAGTTATTTCCACGCTGAGTATAATGGCGCTTATCCTATCTTGCTGTACTGTTGATTGTCCGCGAACTGTTCATTATATATGTGTTTGAAACGATACCTAATTATGATGTTTCAGTTTTTAGTAATTTGATGTTCCATAGTGCCAGGGGTGAATAGCGGTGAAAATATTTCTTAAATGGGGAATTGTATCATAAAGGTTGAGAAGCACTTTGTTAAGGGATATTTTACGTGCAACCCTGAACGACAATGCATTGGCCGAGAAAGTTCATCGCGATTTTCCAGCGTGGTTTCCCTTGTTAGTGATGCAGAACGGAGGGCCTAACAAGGATAGCTGCCTAGTTGTTCGGATGGGACAAAAACTGAGGTCATGTGTACACATTGGAGTGCACGTAAAAGATCCATTGGCAGTTGGAATTCGATATAAGAGTAGGCCGTAGTGCCGCTGCCGGGCAAAATTTCCTTCACAGCACACTGTATGGCGTATGCCCGTCTTCATTCGCCCGGTTTGGGAACAGAACAGTAGGACGTTAAACCCCGTTTCATTGCATTTCATTTCATATACGTACAAGGGTGATATTTTGGGCTATTAAAGATCTGATGTGTAAATGTAGCAAGTCTTCTGTATAATAATAAATTGTTGGGTGTAAGGAAACGTGTTTTAAACAAATGTTTATGAAAACTAATGATTTTGTAGAATACAGTAAGTCATAGATGTTTTCACTCCAGAAAAGAGTACACTTTATTATATTTTGAATTGACAACAATATTTAAAGCCCCAGCAATCCAGTTTGTACACTTAAAGACACCACACAATTAAAAATTCACGAGAAAGTTTAACCTCTCTCTCTCTCTCTCTCTCTCTCTCTCTCTCTCTCTCTCTCTCTCTCCTCCCCTCTATCACCCTCCACTCTCTTGCTCCCTCCCCCTCTCTCCCTCTCCCCCTCTCCCGCTCTCTCTTAGTAAATTCCACAAACAAAACAATACGTGATATAATATATAATTTGTTTACCAGGAATTTGTCCCATACCCTTGATAATCTTCTTCTTGTTCTTCTTGTGGCGCCGCTTTTAACACATGATTTTGGCATTATAGAACTTCAGGTAATGGCGAGCTCCGGTAGACTGGGTTGTTTGATAGAATAATTGGGCGTTTGACAGACTCGGTTGTTTGTTTGATAGACTCGGTTGTTTGGTTGACAGACTGACTTGCTTGTTTGACAGACTGAGTTGTTTTGTTAGACACACTGTGTTGTTTGTTTGACGGACTGAGTTGTTTGTTTGACAGACTGAGTTGTTTTACAGAGCGGTTTGTGTGACACACTGAGTTATTGGCTTGGTAGACGGAGTCTTTTGATAGACTTGATTGTTTGGTAGACTGCATTATTTGCTTCACATACTAGGTTATTTGTGTGGCTGAGGTGTTTGGTTAACAAAAATTGTTTTTTTGACAGACTGAGCTTTTACCACTGCCTCAAGAGTTAATACTAAGTAAGCGTCTTGTTTTTCTGAGTTTATACCTTTATTTTGCTTACCATTAGTATGATGAGTGTCCATATTTAATCTGTTTGTACTGGAGTGGGTTCTCGTCCACATAAAGTCATGCTAATTACCACAGCTTTTGGAGAGTTAGGGAACCTGATGATTCACAATTAGTGTAATTATCGTTATAAAGGATATGATAATGTATCGTAATAGAGGAGATTATAACCCAGATAAAGACATGCTAACTACCACAGCTTAACTGGACCAGAGAGATTGTCAATTTGAAAGCAAACGAATGGTTTAAGGTTTTAGTTTCATTTATTGATTATTAGAGTGTAACAAAAATACACGCAGCACAAAACCGACAGGATAAAAAAAACATAGTCATTGCCAGAAGCCAATTAATTAATTGACAGTATATATATAATTCAGTGCAGGGGTTGGATTTCTCTAAGATATCACCCTTGGTAGAAGTGGTCGTTAAACTCCGGGAACGAACGTGCGGGGTTGGACTTGTCTATGATAAAACCTGTGGTAGAAGCGGTCGTTTTACAAGAGCAAAAAGTGGTTGTTAATCTCCAGCAACGAAAGAACGAAATGGTTTAAACTTGTCTACGATATCACCCTTGGAGAAAGTGTGGGTGAAACATCTGTAACGAACGGAAGACCTCGGTGATTCACAATTCTAATGGTGTAAGTAGTTATTTAGGATATGACAACTTATCGTGATGATCTAAACTGATAGTTAATGATGAATACTTTTACAATGGTTCACCACACAGCTAAATTTAGTATCATTTGTCATATTGGATTCATGACCTGTGGATGAAAAGGACTGTACTAGGCCATATTGTGACGAACTGGTTGATATTATGACGAACTGGGCCACGTCATGACGGACAGGTTATTTTTCATTCTATCAAAGGTCTAAAATCTGGCAGAGGTCTCGTAGGAAACATAGAGGGAACTGGGGTTTAACGTCCACTCGACACAAACTATGTCATTTCGGGACTAACACAATTTTATTTCAATAATTCCACTGATCGCAGGGGTCTTCCGGAGAAAACCCACGAGGTTGGACAAGTGACCCTACTCCCTGTTGCCTCAATAACAGACCACAGGAGTCGTAAGAAATATATCCGTATGTGTACATATAGTAAAGAACAACATCGCCGATGTCCACAATTTCTTCGTTTATCATCACCCTGTATATTTGAAGTAGAAATATTTGAAAAGCCGGTTATGCCGTGTATGTTCAATACAGGGACTACTTACCGTTACCAGCTTTTGTTGGCGGGTGGGGTGGGGACTCTCTCGAGTGGAACCTGTCACGTTCTGATCCCTAAGAGGATGTATGAATGTCATGAAAATGGAATTTTAGGACAAAACTTGCATTATAGCCTACACGCCCGTCTTTGTTAAACTCCATTTCATTTTGCTTCCATCGGAAATTTTGCATACATCACTGGTTATAGTGATTCATTAATAAACTCACTAAGCTGTTTGACCCTGAGAACGATCGACCGCTGTACAGTAAATATGTTTATATCTTTGACATATAGTTCTGGTTGTATAAATTATAGAACAGCCATTGTAATTTAATGGCGTATCGACTTGATTATCGCTAGATGTAGTCTAACCATATATTTAGGTGTAGCAAGCCAATCATTACATTATATATTATGGCGGACGTAAACAGCCCGGCCATTATGATCATATTTATGTTGTGCTAAGGGTAGATTGAAAAGATATAAATGTCCATTTATGTTCTTTTATGTTATAGTCCCTAGAAATATAGACTTATGACAACCTGGTATGTTCTTGTACGTAGCCTACTGCTTATTAGATTTATGGATGAATTCCCTATGTCGTGTTCAGTGAGTCCAAAATTAATGAAAACGAAATAAAATGTAATTTGACAATTTAATAGTTTTGCACCTACTGTGCTTATAAAGAGACACACGACCATACACGCCATTCAGTACGCTATTAACGAAATATAAATTTCCCCGATACAACCCGGATTTTTTACGTCCGTTTTCATTTGTTTATCAAGTCTTGTACGTCCGTTTTCATTTGTTTATCGTGTAGATTTTCAACAGATTCAAATACTAGTTGATGTTTATATAATAATCGAGACTTTGTTTATTAACGTAACAATGGTAGCAATGGCAATCGAGTCAACACTGTTCTTGTAATGGCGATAGCGCAGCTCAGAGTGAAGTACAATTGACTGAAATGTTCAACATTATCTAATTTCAATATCATTTTGGGGTGAGGGGGTGGGATGGCCTAGTGGTCTAGAGTGCCGCGCTTCGACCTCTAGTTGGCCGGTCACCTCTGGCTTGCGGCTGTGGTTTCGAGCCCTGGTGTGAGTATATGTGGCATGGAGATAGGGGCGCCTTCTCAACCTCGTGGGTTTCCTCCGGGCACTCCGGTTTCCCCCCACTGCTAAAGACCCCTACGCGCAAGCGAATTATTGAAATAAAATTAAACCATATATTAGTCCCGAAATTACCTAGTTTGTGTGGAGTGGACGTTAAACCCCATTTCTCTCTCTCTCAATATCACGTTTTCAAGTTCTATAGCAAGACATGTCAGCTCTTTATCTTATCTTACAGGGGATAACGTAGCAAAGTGGGTAGGATGCTGGTTCGCTAGCCTGGGGGTCGAGTGTTCGATCCCAGCATTGGCCGAGAAAGTCAGTCCATATTTTCCGGCGTGGTTTCCCCTTGTCAGTGATGTAGGGCCTGACAAGGACAGCATGGTAGTCGTCCGGATGGGACGAAAAACCGAGACCCCGTGAAGACATTGGCGTGTACGTTAAAGATCCCTTGGCAGTTAAAATTCGATGAAAGATTAGACTGTAGCATCGCTGCCCGCGCGAAATCTCCCCCATAGCACACTGTATGGCATATGTCCGTCTTCATTAGCCCAGGGTGGGAGCAGAACAGTAGGACGTTAAACCCCATTTCAGTTCTAATCGTACATAATGCCACTTCAGTATAATTGAACCATGTGCTAGTCCCGAAATGACCTAGTTTGTGTCACGTGGACACTAAACCCCATTTTTTCTCTCTCTAATCTTACATAATGCCCTTTAAGATATATATTATATGTAATATGCGGGCCCGTAGCCAGCTCATAAATTTATTTTTTTTTGGGGGGGGGGGGTACGGAATGTTTTTTTTTGTTTGTTTTTGGTGGGGGGGGGGCTACAGGATGTTTTGGAGGGGCTGAGGATGTAGCCGGCTAAGAACACTCCTAAGAAATGACTATTTTTGGCAAAATATTTGAGGGGGCTAATTCGATTTTTTTGGGGAAGCCCCCCCCCCCCGTGGCTACGGGCCCGGTAATATGAGTTATGTATTTACAGGTATTTATACATAATATATTTGTTATGCGTTGAAATAATATCCTTCTCTAGTTATGTCTACTTTTAGAAACATACTGCTGTGTCATAATATGAAAGAGTTGGTCGTTCAATATAGTGATTCGCTCTATTTAACACGCGATAAGCAGCTGGTCACGATATCAACCATTTCCCATGACTCATACTAAAGTTGTTTACATCCAAGCTTATTGTTATTTAAACATACATTATACAACAGCTAATTTTTTCTATTGAAGGCCTTTCTTTAGGTATAAAATGTTATATAATCTATTAAACATGCATTATGCTAGAGCAAAATCTGCCTATTACGATTCTTTCTTTAGGCCTGAAATGTTGACGTTCGCCAAATATCTGTCATGTTTGATATTTTTTGACGCAGCGCCAACTGCGCTCTCGTGTGCGGGCGACTCAGCGCTATTTGCGTTTCATTCGTCGTCAATGCGCATGCGTCATCACTACTGCAAAATGGCGGCACCCAGTGAGTTCGTCAGTGACGCAACTTTAGAAGATAAAATCGTCGATTTATGGCAAGAATATCCTTGCCTATATGATACAAAATGCGTAGAATTTCGAGACCGCTGCCATTTTCGGATGAGTGGTGGTCACGTGAACGACACACTTGCCGCAGTAGCTTTCGCGCAGCGTCGTTTTCGGCTCGTGTGCGGACGCCGTATTTCTGCGTCAAATGCGTACGTGTGCGGGGGCCTTTAGTTATCAATTAGACATCATCACTTGCTTGATAAAGACGAGAGTATCATCGTCGAAACGTTGCATGTAAATAAACCAGTAATTGTTAATCCATAAATAATGTTAATGTGTTACTGTTCAATTACTAAATGCCACTTAATTAATCAACTTATCCATACTTATCCATATAAACTCTCGATGCCAAGGCTAGCCTTCGATGTTGGCGGGATTATATTCCTATATGCCGCTGAACGGCCATTGAAATTAAATTAAAAAAATTGGATAATCGATACTATGCGGTTTATATTAATGATTTTAGTAATGATGACCGAGGTTATGAGGAAATTTCACGCGCTTCGTTCTCGGCTCACAGTGGATCAATTTGACTGAAATTTTCAGCAAATTACCTTTACATTATCTAGTTTGTAACTATTATAGTGAGAGCTACCAACTCTTTATCTTATCTCCCATAATGTATCTTTAATTAGACATTTATTTAGACGATGCCATTTTATATGTCGGATTATCACTGGGTTGAATCCGATCTGCTGCTCAACGATCATTGATAATTAAATCAGAAAATGAATAATGGAGACTACTTTTTTTTTCATCGTACCGAGTTTTCAGCATAATCCCTTTACGTTATCTTGTTTCTAACTATTATAGTGCCAACTGGCAGCTCTTTATATAGTCTTCCATAATCCACGTAAAAGATTCCCACGTTTATCCGCTGTACGGGCAAAAAGTCCACTATGGTTATTCAATCGATACACAGATATGTTGGGCCTACCCGTCGACCTGTCCGTGACAAGCCTAAGCTCAATTAAAAAAAATGGGCCTAAGCCTATAAAGAAAAATGAAGAGAGAGAGAGAGAGAGAGAGAGAGAGAGAGAGAGAGAGAGAGAAAAATGGGGTTTAACGTCCACTCAACATAACTAGGTCATTTCGGGACTAACATATGGTTTAATTTTATTTTCAATAATTCGTTTGCGCGTAGGGTTCTTTAGCAGTGGGAGGAACCCGGAGTGCCACGAGGTTGAGAAGGCGCCCTTATCTCCATGTAACATACGCTCACACCAGTAACAGGGATCGAAACCACAGCCGCAAGCCAGAGGTGACTGGCCAGCTAGAGGTCGAAGTGCGGCACAATAGACCACTAGGCCATCCCCCTAAAAAAGGGGGTGGGGGGAGAAGCGAGGAGAAGATAGGACGCAGGACAGGAGAAACAAAAGATAGGAAGCGTTGGCGTGTACTAGTGTGGGCCTTGGTTAATGACCTAACAGGTGGGTCTTCGGCTCACCAGTCCGGCACTGCATGTGTATTTGATAATCCCCTCGTAACGCCACTATCCGGTCAAAATTTCCATCATAGCACACTGTATGGCACCCAATTCCATTCCTTTTCTTTTCGGAACGACCTAGTTTGTGTCGAGTGGACGTTAAACCTCATTTCTGTCTCTCTCGAACGAAACCAACGAAAGCCGTTGTTCAGTATAATAAAGTTTGACAACCAAGGGGTTTCAAAAGAAAGAAAAAGAAAAAAGCGTTTGAGCATTGGAACTTTTCAACTTAAATGTATTACATAGCAGATTTATATTGCAATTATTTCCAGCAAATCTATTACATTTTATTCACAATAATGTTAGTAGAATGGAATGGGACTTAATGTATCATTTCGACGAACATATCAGCCAAGTAGCTCTTGGAATGGCTACAGATGCAAGGAAATGACGAAAAAATTTCCTTGCCCCCCCACACACACAACCCCACAACCCCTCTCTCATGCAGCGGCGTGCCCCCATTTCGCGGCGCCCCACCCCACCCCATTTCAAATTCCTAAATCGGTCCCCGAACTGTCAATGGGGTTTAACGTCCACTCGACACAAACTGAGTCATTTCGGGACTAATATATGGTTTCGATTTTATTTCAATAATTCGCTTGCACGTGGGGTCTTTAGCAGTGGGAGGGAACCGGAGTGCCTGGAGGAAACCCACGAGGTTGAGAAGTAACAAATTATTTATCGTTCACGCTGTAACATATACATTTTTTTCTCCACTAATATACTATTTGTATTTCACGCTGTAACACACTATTTGTATTTTACGCTGTAACATACTATTTGTATTTCACGCTGTAACACACTATTTGTATTTTACGCTGTAACATACTATTTGTATTTTACGCTGTAATCATATACTATTTGTATTTTACGCTGTAACATACTACTTGTATTTTACACTGTAACATACTATTTGTATTTTACGCTGTAACACACTATTTGTATTTTACGCTGTAACACACTATTTGTATTTTAATCTGTTATAACGTATTATTTTTATGTTTCAGTTTACAAACCGAGAACACCGATAAAACAATATGATGAAGTTCCTTGTTATTGTGGGGTGTATATTATTATGGGAGTCAGTTTCATCAGGTAGGTTTTTAGTATTTTTCCCTACAGAAATAAGCAAAACATAAATCCCAATAAAATATAAACAGCTAAATTTTACAATTCACATGGCGTCTTAGTAAACCTTTATTGAAATAAAATTAAAGCACGTGTTAGTCAAGAAATTATCTTATTGTTTCGAGTTGACGTTACCAGGCCCATCCCTCTCTCTTTCCCCCTCTCTCTCTCCCCTCCTCCCCTTTAATTGCATGCTATATAGTTGTAAGCCGACAGAGGCTTATTTTGAAACTAAAATCCAAAATCTTCATCCAATATTTAAGACAAGATAAACATTTTACTATTGGTACACGAATCGTGTACTATAATGCGTTTCAGTTTTAACAAGAGATTCGATTTAGATTGCTGGCTTATTTCGCTGAACTGATTTGAAATTCGAGTAAAAACGGAACCATTGAATGTAAATCAGTTGATATACATTCATATTACAGTATTATATGCGTTGCGACCCATTTGTGTCATATTCTGGGTCCGAAATGTTAGCGAGTTTGCTCCTTTAAAACGGCATGAGTGTTCACTGCGAGTGCTAAAAGAGAAGGTAGGCCAGCCTTTTTGTTTGAAGGCAAATTGATAGACAGAGATCTGTGTTTTTAAAACTGGTTTATGCCCCACATGTCTGCGCTCAGAGGACAAAGTTATCCTAGCTTAACATCCACCAGCGTGGCTTTAGCATAAATCCTTAACTTTAAAAGAACTTTCCTGCCAATTATATGAAGATCGACAAAAAAAATCCATGGACTTCGATTTTTGATTGATCATCGCAATTTCAAGATGGCGTTGATGACGTCGAACATCTCTAACTACAAATTAAAAACCGTGAGAAAATTCTCGTCTTTTCGCACCATTTGGTGGTCCTTAAACATCGGGACTGGAGGCAATAAACCTATTGAATTGGACTGGGTTCATGTCATGATTGCTACTGTTGATATAAACATTACCCAGAGGGTTGTACTAACAATAATTGAAATTTGAGAAATAAAAAAAAAGTTTATGGCCTCTGAAAAGTAGAGTAAACACTGTAGACTTGTTTGTTACACGCCTGATCTCTTTGATTTGGGCGAGGGTTAGGGGTGTCCGAGTAGTTAGCGCGTGCGCGCTGTATCATAAGGCCTGCCATTGAGTCAACTGGCGTGGTTTCGAATTCCCTGTTGTACGTGGCAAACGGTAGGATCGACGGTAGGATTGGTTTTCTCCGGTACTCGGGTTTCCATCCACAGCTAAAGACCCCTATGCGCAAGCGAATTATGGAAATAAAATTAAATTATCTGTTAGTCTCCAAATGACTTAGTTTGTGTGGAGTGGAGTTAAACCCCATTTCTCTCTCTCTCTCTCTCTCTCTCTCTCTCTCTCTTTGATGTGGGTCAACAATAAATTAGTATCGATTGGGGTGATAATCGTATGATACTACGTACATGCTGAACTAATAGCGAGTTGTGTTCTATATATACCATGTATATACAGAGAAATGGGTTTAAACGTCCTATATGTTATTTGGTTCAATTTTATTTTAAAAAATCACTTGCACATAAGGGTCTTTCGAAGTGGGAGGAAACCCGAGGATCCGGAGAAAATCAACGAGGTTGGGCAAGATGCAAAACCACTCCAGATGACTCAATGACAGTCGCGCTAATCTTATAAAATTTTCCCTTCAATCATAATAAATTAATAAAGTACATTCAAGATATTTTTTTTATCTGAGAGTTGGTCATGTATCTGTAAAAATCAACCAAAAATAATACAATTCTTCTTTTTATTCACAGCACATAATCTAGAGAGCTTTGCGTGTATCGGGGAATCATGTGGTTCACACAAGCTGCAATGTTATGATGGAGCTAAAATTTCAGTCATTTCCGCGTACTATGGCTATACCAAGAGTGCCAACGACTGTCCTCTAAGGAAACAATGCTATGCGGGAACCTGTTGTGTGAAAAAATGGTTTGACTTGAATGATGATTGCCTGCCAGAGTACACGAAGTCAGACTATTTAGATCTCAGAAAAATCTGCGGTGGTCAACAACACTGTGATTTCACTCCACCCCAAAGTCTGGATTATTCTGGTTGCTTGAGGAAAAAACATTTCAAATGGTGGACTGGCTATTATCGCCATGTTTATTACGAACATCTCTCGTATTCATTTATTGAATATAAATGCTCGAAAGGTAAAGTATTAAAGATAAATTATGAGATTACAAAGAGCTGGTAGTTCTCACTTTAATAGTTAATGTAAAGTGAATTTACTGAAAATATCTATCTCTTGCAAAATGTGGGCAAATCCTGCCTGGCAGCCACTAGTTAATACCGGGAGCCATCGAAACAATAGGCGCACGAAATTTAATTTTTAATGTTAGATAATATATTGTCAGTATTTTTTAAACCGAATGGTATCGCTTTCAATTGTATTCTAATTTTAGCTTGGACGCCATACACAGCTCGACCGACTACAAAATCGGCGTATAAGCCTAAAGTGGAATTAACCACAAAGAAACCATTCTTCAGAACAACCACCGATAGACAAGACATATTTGATCCAGATGGTCTACTCGAAAAATCGAACCCGTATCCCCAAACAGGGGTAGAAGGTAAACAACGTGTTACGTCACCGGAGAGAATGACAGAATCAGATAAACCAGGTAGATTTTTACAAATGCATTTAGCTAAAATAACTAACTGTGTTTACGCCCCCCCCCCCCAACAATAGTCTTACGGGTGGGACGAAATAACAAGGTTCCGTGTAAACATTGGCGTGCACGCCAAGGATCCCTTGGGTCTGGTAATAAACAACGTATAGTCTGCTGGTGGGACGAAAACCCAAAGTTCCGTGTTCACATCGGCGTGAACGTTAAAGATCCCTTAAAAGATGGATAGAAACATGAACGGGAAGACTGTACTGCAGAGCGACTATAAGCTGTTTAACAAAGGTCTCTTTTTTATTTTTAGATACTGTTTTGATTGCCGGAAGTGTTGTTGGAGTTCTGATTTTCATCATATTGATTGTATTTGTGGCGATCTTTATTGTCAAGAGGTAAGGGCCACCGCTTTTTTTCTGCCTTAAACGGATACAGACCACCATTAATAATACGGCCTATAATGAAACCCTCTAGATCATCGGATGGCGCAGATGTAAACGGACTACTGTACGGTGGCCATTTAATGTTCTATTTTTAAAACGGCGAAGGAAAGCTAAGTCTTGAATAACCAGAACGTCATACAAGTCAGCGTTGATGTTTCTAGTGCCATACCCACAGTTCCATGTACCACGGACCAAGACTTCGCCTTAACACACCCGTTCACTCTCCTAGGACTTAGTATAGTAAAGACAAGTGGGGTTTAACGTCTACTGGACATAAACTAGGTTATTTTGGGATTAACACATTGTTAATTTTAATTAAAATATTCGATTTAATTAAAATATTCGCAGTGGCTAAAAATTGGACAGGTGACCCTACTCCTTGCCACGTACAACCGGGGATTCGAAACCAAGCCAGTTGTTGCGCACGTGCTAACCATTCTGCCATCTAACATCCTAGTTTGTTAGACGCTCGCTACCCTGAAAGTAACCGGTGTCAAGGGATAATGAGCAGTGGAGCGTATGGGACGGACAACCGAGGTGTCGTGATCACATTGGTATGTACGTAAAACGATTCCTTTGGTGGTGCAATTCGTTGAAGCGTAAACCGTGGCAATCTGATTAAAATATTTCGTTTTACTTGTCTTTACTTCGCTAGGATCTGACGAGTTATCATTGAAGTGAGTAATCCACGCTGATTGGTTAATGACATGTATGACGTGATTGGGTCAAAAGCCACTCGTACGATCTCAGACGCGACCTGCCAAAACAATTGGTCTGATCAGTGTAGGCCATGGACAGTTTATAAAAAACGAAACGAAATATAGATCTGTATTTTAATCAGATTGAGACTGTGCAGGCGCGGATCCAGGATTATTGCAGGGGGGGGGGGTCTAGGTTTGATAATTGCTTAACTAATTGCGCTCAACCGATTAATTTGGTAAATTAGATTCAATTTGGTTCATTTTGACGTATTTCCGGAAGGTAAATTCAAAATTACAGGTCTAAATCGCCAATAAAATCTCATAATTTTTCAAGTCTGAGCAGGGGGGGGGGGGGTCCGGACCCCCTGGACCCCCCCTCTGGATCCGCGCCTGCTGACTGTCCGTGCAAAAACTGCCTCGTAGTACACTGTATGCCTGTCTCAATTCCATTGCGTTTCGTTAATACAGCATTAAGTTTTCATAAGTTAATATTATTTTGTAGGAAAACGAAGACAGTGGATAGACCGGTGTATGCTAGCCAACAACATTCCAATCCTACGTATGGTCAACCGATTATTTACGGCGCTGGTTTTGGTGTATTTAACAATGCCGTTCTCGTGCCAGGAGCGGTCGCAAATGGTACGACTCCAGGGGCTGGTTGTAAACCACCAGATTACAACCAGATAAACGACGTAAAGTTGAGCAACTGTGAAGCAGCAGCGCAGAATAATGAAAACCACTACGAGGAAGTCAAGGGAGATAACTCTTTCGACGCCGATGTGAATGGGCAACAGACGGCTATTTCTAATGGCAATAATGTTCTGTACAGACCACAAAATGAAGACGTGGCCGGGGAGAGTCAGCTGACGGGATATGTAAACGCGGGCAATAGTATTGATGAACTTCACATATAGAGCGCGCCCGCAGTTGATATACGATTATTAAATCCAGATTTAATTAACAAATAACTTTAATCGACCACGATCTTAGCATAATAATGAAGATTGTTCTTAAGCTTCGATAAATTAAATTAACACCTTAATTGTAGGATTTAGTTAACACATATTCACCACTACAATTCTGGATCTAAACCTATATGTACTTTCTGTATTATTAGCATTTGACATTAAATTCATATCCGTGAATAATGCAATACGTCCGAAACTACGGCTCCTAAAACCACCCCAAACCGAATTGTTCTCCGTTTTGTAGCTCCGTTTACTGGTGCTTGGTCGATTTGGGACGGACTAAGGAGCAATAGCTTCGGGAGTTTAAGAGCTGTTATATGATATATTTTTATAAAAAGTCGCCGACAGAAGTCCCTGACAAAAGCTATATTTTACAAGTAAATGATACCATTTATAGCTATATATTCCAAACTTACTTTTTGTGCTTGTTGTTCGTCCATATTTTGTATTAATTTTTATAATTTGTGCTTGTTAATAAATGTACTTTAGCAATAATTAGTTATGTTTATCGAATGGAAAGTTAGTCGTCATTTTCCGGCGTTGTGTCCTACAGATAACCTGGAATAGTACAGTGTCCAGTGAATGTGTGTGTGGGAGAAATGGGGTTTGACGTCCACTTAACACAAACTAGGTCATTTCGGGTCGGGACTAACAAATGGTTTCAATAATTCGCTTGCGCGTAGGGGTCTTTAGCAGTGGGGGGAAACCGGAGTACCCGTGGAAAACCCAAGATGCTGGACAGTCGACCCTACTACTTGCCACGTACAACCGGGAATTCGAAACCACGCCAGTTGACTCAGTGGCAGGCCGTATGATACAGCGCGCGCACGCTAACCATTGGGTCATCCCCCCGGCATATTTTGTATGTACTTGTTTTGGGGTATCATCCAGTAACCTGTAGGCGAGATATTTGGAAAACTTGAGTCAATATCCTGGCTTTTGAGAATATCGCTGTGGCAGGCCGTATGATACAGCGCGCGCACGCTAATCATTGGGTCATTCCCCCCCGGCATATATTGTATGTACTTGTTTTGGGGTCTCTTCCCCCGTTTCCCTTATGTCCTTGAAGATGAGTGAAGCAAGACACGAAAAAAGCAGTTTTATTTAACATGATATGTCAAATTGTGATTGCTATTGATTTTTGTTATTAATTTTTTTGTGAATATTTGGGGTAGTGGCTATAAAACGCATTTATTTATACGTTCATAATTGATATGTAGGGTCTTAAATCAACAGTTTAGGATGTTTTGTCCATTGATGAGACAAATGTCGGCCATCTTCAGTAGGTCGCCAAACCCCAATTTCATCTCATTTCATTTGTCTGCCCTTTTGGGCTTTACTTTACGGCCCATATTCATTAGCTCTGTCGGATCAGAACAGGTAAACGCATGCATATTAAATATAACACAACACACAGTTGATCCGTATCTATTTATTAACGGTTTATCGAATCAGGGGTCAAAGTGCACTGTATAGACCCACACTATTGAATATATGTATTACAGAAACTCACTAGATATTGTTGCTTGAGTAAAATACGTTTTGTGTTAGATTTGAATATAATGTAAAAATTGTTTTACATAACTATTTCGTGTTCTGATTATGCGGAATGGTCCTTTAAAAGATTCCTTATGTAAGGTTTAGATAAATAGCTGGCCCTCCTTGGTATTATAGTTCAAAAGTAAAATTTGAGCAAATTTATTAGTGTTAGCAGTTTTGACATGATAATCTTGATTTTATCTATTTTATGATTCTAATCCATTTAATATCTATGCCATCTGGTGGCCTAAAGAGTGAATAAATGTCTAAATAATGATTTTTATAATATAAGAATCATTAAACAATACAAGAGAGGCTGATTTAGCTCTTAAATAAGAGGTATATTCACTTTGGGATCAGGTGTTTCCCGGGGCTTACGGAGACATCCCTCTCACACACAAACTTAAACCGATTAGAGCAAAAAGTTTCATCCATTTCCCTGATGTTTTTATCGTATCGAACACAATCTTGATTAGACGCAGTGGGTAGGTGACCAATCCATTCAACAGGTGTGTGGTCTAAATGTTCAAATTCATCCTGACCATTTATATCTCTCGCTCCAATAAAAAAACTTCTGTCACTATTATCTGGTAATGTAAAAACAAACAACACATAGATAACATATATGACTGGGGAGAGAGAGAGAGAGAGAGAGAGAGAGAGAGAGAGAGGGGGGATTAAACGTCTATTCGACACAAACAGGGCCATCTCGGGACTAAGACATGTTCCAAGTATATTATGATAATTCTCTTGCGCGAAAGGGTTTTTAGCAGGGGGTGAAACATAAGCGCCCAGATAAAACCCACGAGTTCGGACAGCCGACACTACATCTTGCCACGTATAACAGGAGAATCGAAACCACGCCAGCTGACTTAAAGACATACCTTAAGATAGGCCAACCAACCCCCATATTGGTCTCTAACCGGCAGCATTGAAGGTATCGTCATAAATCGTCGAAATAGGACTTATTTTAATTTCATTCGTTGACGCCCCCGTTAAATGGATGCCCGGGGCCATTCCAACCTCTGTCCTGATCTCGCCAGGCCACTGCATGGCGTCATCGAGTTTCAACCCATCCCACCAAATGAAATGAAGTATATAAATTACCTTTAACTAGAGTCTGCAAAAAATCACGTTTTTTTAGGGAGTCCAACTTCAGCAATCTGCCGCCATCACGTATACACTCTTTCTTGGCACCAAAAAAGTTTCTTTGTATCTGGAAGACTCTGATACAGCATCCGGTGACGGAATCAAATTCATAACCATCAAAACTTGCGCATAATTCAGCTGAAATTAATCAAAATTGAATGTTTGGATAGAACATCCGCCCTTCGATTTACACAATCAAAAATAAATCCAAAAGATTAAAAGAATATAATAATCTAAAACTACAATAATATCAAGTATGAAAACCAATCCCAATTGTTCCGAACCATATTTTTTTTTTTTGGGGGGGGGGGAATCACGTGGCTAAGTGGGTAAGAGATAGAGAGAGATATAGAGAGAAATGGGGTTTAACGTCCACTAGACACAAACCAGGCCATTTCGGGACTAAATATGGTTTTAATTTTATTTCAATAATTCGCTCGCGCGTAGGGGTCTTTAGCAGTAGGAGGAAACCGGAGTGTCCGGAGGAAACCCACGAGGTTGAGAAGGCGCCCCTATCTCCATGCCGCATACGCTCACATCAGGGATCGAATTCACAACCGCAAGGTGACCGGCCAGCTAAAGGTCGAAGCGCGGCACTCTAGACCACTAGGCCATCCAAACCCCCAAAAGACATTGGCTCGCTAGCCTGGTGAAGGTGTTCGATCCCTACGTTGGCCGAAAAAGTTCATCCAAATTATCCAGCGTGGTTTCCCCTAGTCTTTCGGATGGAACGATAAACCGAGGTCCCGTGTACAAATTGGTGCGCACATAAAAGATCCCTTGGCAGTTGGAATTCGATATAAGAATAGTCCGTAGTGCAGCTACCCGGACAAAAATTTCCTCATAGCACATTTTATGGCGTATTCCGTCTTCATTAGCCCAGTTTAGGAGTAAACCCCATTCCATTCATTTTCATTACGAACCATGTGTCGTAATTAAGGTGGGTGGGTAGCATGTTTTAAGGGACCAAGGGACCTAAGCGTTAAGTGATGTGTAAAAACACTCGGCAAAAACCTCGGAAGATTTCGGACAATCTAACCTCGGCTGTATGATGAATTCCGTCATATTGGAACTACTTTAAAGGTACCGGATGAAACATGGCTGCGCCCATTCCGAACACAAGTTGGCGACCTAATTGGCTAGCGACCTATTCGACCGATTCAGCTGTAAGATAATGACGAAATTACACTTCTATTCTAAGCTAAAGGAATGGATAAAAAATGATATAATCTACTTTTATTTGATAGACATAACGTTGGATTTTATTGGTTGATAAATAGATGAGTTAAGGCGACTGTTGTCTTTATTCTAAATATGTTTTCAACGAAGAGGTTACAGCTCGATCGGTCGAATAGGTTGCTAGCCGAATAGGTTACCAATTTGTGTAATAGCGTCAAGTTTTCCTGTTAAAGTAAACCGGTAGCCGCATCGCAAATGTATGGGCGTAGGTACATATCACTTACTGTCATACAGCCGAGGCTAGATGTAGTTTACGGAATCTGCCGAGATTTGCCGAGTGGCGTAAAAAGGATGTCGTGCGGGAGAGTTTGTCATTTTAAAAAAAGAACCCTTAGATCCGTGTATTGCTTTATTGTGCATCCGCCTACTCACCTCAGATTTCCAACTACCAGGAGAATTTTTACGTACCGTCCATACAACTAGATAATTACGTTACTAGTCGTCCTGCATACCTGGTATGGGGAAGCCATCCACATACCTTCCCCAGCCAATGCAGATATTGAACTTCGGACTTCATTGTTAGTGAGCTAGCACTTTAGTAACTGACTCCCAGAAACAATAGTGTTAAAGTCATTAGATTTACTCATACATAAATATGCATGAAATTGTAGCAGAGTGGATGTTAGTTTGGCGTAGAGGTGGTTTAAACGGGGGATTGAGTGATCTATAGGGGTTATAGAACTCGTGCAAACATGACATCACTTGTACGTGACAAGGAGTAGAGTGGCATTTGAACCATATGTTATTTCCGAAATTAGTTTTTGTCGAGTGGACGGTCCCCCGATCTCTATCTCTCTAAATGTACAACACAACACACTGAATTACAACACCATTAAAATGAAACGTCTACGCTGTACACTACAAAGAGAGTTATTTTGTCCCGGAACTATTATTATCCACGTGGCCTCGTTTTGCTTTTGCTCCAAACGAGCGGCTTTGTTGCTCTATAAGACTACATACCTGGACATTTTGAATTGATACATTTTCTTTTTTCTATGGGAGACCCTGGACAATCAGCGCCCCCGTTGGATGGCGAAGGACTGTCACATAACCGTTTTCGGAACTTCACTCCCAAACCACATGTCGCAGAACAAGGAGTGAACTTTGTCCACTCTCCCCAGTTACCATTCACTGTAAAATATCAAAAATATTTATTAAGTGTAGGGAAATGATCGAGGGCGAGGCACTGAGTAATATATGGATATAGCACGAGCGCGTTACCCCGAGAGCTATATCTGTATATTATGCAATATCCAATACTTCAACCAGTACAAATAGTGTACGATTGGCACATTGCCGCCAACATCTGTATATTAATACTATAACAAATCGTTAGTTAAGGCACTGAATGACATTCCCGTGAATTATCTTGAAGGAAAATCTGTAAATCCTGGTAGATTATGTACATGTCCTGGTGGGTTCACGTATGATTTCGTTAGTTTTGAACCGTGATGCCAGCACGATCAATGTTCTAATGGTCACTGGTCTTCTTTTGTTCTTTTCTCACCTTCTCCTCTTGTTGAGACAAGTCTTTTGGTAGCCGAATCGATCGTTCATGAACTGTCTGTAAATCAAGCTGTTTACCTAGAATTATAGCCCAGCTGATTTGTCAATCTGAGTGTTTATTTTGTTTTTTTATACTTTCGATGGCCTATGAAGATCTGACAAGTTATAGTGGGAGTTCACGTCCGCAGTCAAAAATATGTCCAAAATGCAATTTTTCGGATGAAGATAACTTTCACTTTTTCTTCTCTTGCCCATCCTATTCAACTATCAGAAGCGAACTATTCAATTCATTAAAGGTATTCACAGAAATTATTAATCTGGATTTAATTCTAAATGGCTCCACTGACCTTTCGAGCACCTCAAATATTCTAATTTTTGAAGCAGTTCATAATTTCATTAAATGTAGCAAAAGGCTTTGATTCCCTTTAACATTTTGTTTTACTATATTTCATATACATCATTTCCACATAAAACTGTATATATGTTCAATTTTACCATTTATAGTATTTAATCTTATTTTTATGTAGATTTTTATATTTACTGTTTATTATTTTCTGTATACCCGGGAAAGAACTTATATAGGCTTTGCCTGTTGTTCAATCCTTTTCATATGAATAAAATATTGTTTAAACTAAAAGACCGACTTTTGGGGTTATTAACGTCAGGCATTGTTTAATCAATCAGCGCTGACGTTTGTAGTGGTGTACCCACAGTTTCTTGAAACAAAAGACCAAGAGGTCGAATTAACAGACCGTTTCATTGGCTAATCGTTCACACTCAACGACAACAACTCTTCCAGATCCTAGTTTAGTAAATACAAGTAAAACCAAATTTTGAACAATACAAACGAAACGAATTAGGGTCCGTGGCTTTATTGGATTGTACCTGATTTATTATGGATAATGTCCGTGACTGTCCACTGACCGTAACGGGTTTTTTTTATTATAAACACCTCTAAAATATCAGATAGGCTCGTCACAACTGTGAAGCCAAGCTTCAACGGAGCAGGACCCTGAACCAGATTAGAATCGTGGGGTCCCTACCGCAACGATAAGTTTATTTTATATCCTTTCGAATGTTACGCATGTCACATTGGCTAGCACGCATAGTAACATACAATTAAACGATCTGCTACCCAATAAGACATTATATATTATCCGAGCAAATATGAAAACATTGGCTATATAAGCACACATACGTCACATACAATTAAACGGCCTGCTACATGTTATCTGATGAAACAGGAAATCTGTTTCGTTTCGAATGGCATGTAGTTAGCATACGAGCGATCGCGATCTCCTACATCACGGGTTTCGACCAATGACGGACAAGGTTGATGGACAGCGGGCCCACTAAGTCTCTGCCAATCGTGCTGATAGACCAATGAGAGGAACATTCATTTGGAATTTTTCTCGATTTGCCATGAACTGCGGGACCCAGGGTCTGAGGCCATTTGATCCATGCCTAATATGGGCTTTGTATAACTGACCCAACTAAAGAGGTGTTGTGTAAGATTTTGACAAAGAGTTGGCCGCTCCCGCTATAATAGTTCGAATGTACAAGTATGATCGTATTATGGACCAGGCAGTGACCATATTTTTGGATGAAAATCAAACATCCACTTCATCAAAGCATGCACGTGTTCATGTCGATCAGGCCCGATTTGACGAAGCCTTGGGTTTTGTCGAAGAGCATCACCCAAAGCATAAGAGGAGTAGCTGTTAGCGACCAGCTCCAGGTGTAAAAAATGAAGACATTGAAGATTTCGTTCAAATTACTTTATTCTGGGATAAGTTAAATGTCTACTCTGATCGTGTTTCAGATAGCGGATGTAATAACATTCATATTATATTTAATCAAGAAAAGACCTTTATTATAATAAGAATATAAAAATTACATTAATTAACAGTCTCGGTAAGTGGTGTCGGAAAGTTTCGAATAGGTCGGCCATATTAGCTTGTAAAGCAGATATGACAGGCATGGTTTAATCCATTCAATACACAATCCATCCATTAGCCCGATGGATTGATTTTGGTTTGTCACACGAGTAAATGTTTAAATAATAGTTTGTATGATATTGGACGACCGGAAAACGAACTGCAACAAATAGAATTCCCCTTTAATACTAAACATATATCTTATACCAATTTTCGATGTTTAATATATCATTTAATTAGAGTTACTTACCAGCACAACATTTAGGACAGGCATCTACTTTATCTACCAAGTCACAAAAATCAAGTGGTTTAAACAATTCATTCAACAGCTTAACAAATTTGTCGCCAGTCTTGGTTATAACAATAACTAGAAAAGACAAAAAAATAGACAATTGAAGAGATTCACGGAATTAACTGGTGTGGTTTCGATTGCCCAATAGTACATGGCAAGGAGTGGGGTCGCCTGTCAAACCATGTGGATTTTCTCCGAGGCCTCCGGTTTCCTACCATCGCTAAAAACCCCTACGTGCAAACAATTGTTGAAATAAAATAGAAACATATGTTAGTCCCGAAAAGAATTAGCATACCAATAGTTTATTGGTCAATCACTCTATTTTACCTAGATTTCGTCTAATAGTTTGGATACAACTATGGTGGGTGTGGCGCCAAGCAGGGTAAGCTTACTCTTCCGGACACCTGTTACCACTGTTTCCCGTTGATGTTGTACACGGTGAACAGTCCATATGCTGATTACACTATTTGCCTATACCGTTTTTTTGGTGTTGGGTGTTGGGGACACTACCGATATTTCGCCTGATAGTTTAGATGCAGCTATGGCGAGTGTGGCGCCAGGCAGGGTAAGCTTACTCCTCCGGACACCTGTGTCGTGTATTTTGTACGCGGTGAACAGTCCATATGCTGATTACACTATTTTGCCTTATTACACTATTTGGCTTAAACCGTTTTTTAGGACTTTGAATTTTGTCTAATGGTTTGGATTGTTCGCACTTGGTTTTATTTTATTTGTGTCGAGTGGATGTTAAACCCTATTTCTCTATCTTTAGCAGTGAGGGGGCGGGGGCGAAGGAAACGGAGAAAACGATGATGAACAGATGTTTCCACCCGTTATCACGTACACACGACGAATCGGCATAACTTGTGGTACAATGCATATGCGTAACTATTCGACCACCCAACTCACCCTCTTTACCAGTAGAAAGAACCCTATATAAGTATACCCAAAATACAGAAACTAGACCCATATAAGTCCTCCCTGGGGATGAATGATGGAATAATCAATACAGAAACTAGACCCATATAAGTCCTCCCTGGGGATGAATGGTGGAATAATCAAAGATACGAACCCTTTTTCGCCACATCATCTTCAGAACAACACGTCTTTATCTCATGTTTTGCCTTATCACTACCATATGACGTTAACACATCTTCATAATAACATAAACCTTTACTTACAACGTCATCGCAATTTGGACGACTGGTAGGCCGACGATGATTTCGAAAATATCCAGAATGTCCCGAGATGGTGGTCAAGGTGGACAAGAAGAAAACTAATATCAGAGGCCGCATGTTGAGTCTTCTGATAAAACTTCTTCCCAATTCTGATTGCTGGAGATGAACAGGCGTAGTAGTTGATGGTTTAACCTCTACTGCAGCAACAACGGAGGAGGCAACTCACTATTTCTCCTTTCCAAATATGACGTCAATTATTTCGACCAATCAACTTAAACGATATTATCTATGCAATAAGTGTCATCAGCGAATAGGAGAACAGATAATGAAAGGATTAAAAATTTGAATATATTTGCATGATTACCCAAAGGGTTTGTTCTATGTACGTCTTAAATGACTTTCCCATGGGCTTTAATATTTCTGCCAAAGGTTTCTGTACTTTCTAAGGTGAACATTGACCCAACATTTATGATAAAAAAAATTAGGCTCAAAAAGTGGTGGAATCTAATAAACACGTATTCCAAGATACCGACACAATCTTTAAACGAGCCCCGCCCAATGATGTATTGTTTACAGCAAACAAAACTAGAATCTAATTTTAAAAAAGGCTGATCACGTAAAAGATCCCTTGGCAGTTGGAATTTGATATAAGCGTAGGCCGTAGCGCCACGACCTACTCTTGATATATCGAATTCACACTGCCAAGGGATCTTTTACGTGAACGCTTTTGTGTACAGGAACCTCGGTTTTTCGTACACCCGAACGCCTTGACAGTTGCCCTAGTCAGAAATTCATGATAGTATGGTCATGAGTTTTATCCTTATTGTCGGAGGCTATGTAACCAGGAATTTTCTGAGAGACGGGTAGAGATGAACAGAAACGGGGACAAGGCGATGGATGGATCGTCAGATGGATACACGGGATCGGTGATCCCATTAGGATAGGTGTTAACATAATGTTATCAAAAACAAATCTTAAAGAATGTTTTTCTTTCAGGTGCTTGAAATGGTTTTGTATGCTGGGTATTATGTATCATTGAATAATAACAGTTACTCATAAATACTGAATTTGGTTCTGTTTAGTTCCATTCTCACAGAATCATTCATCGATCCATGTTATATGAATGTATGCCAATCTAGGAATTTCGAAAGGGTGGGGGGGGCGTCGCAAAATGAGGGCACTGACCGCGGAGACGGGGCACGCCGCTGAGAGGGGATGGGGGGCCTAAGAAAATTATCCGTCATTTCCTTGCATATGTAGCCAACCCACTGATTACACAGGGGGTGTAACTCTGCATGTAATATTATAGGTGGCGCTAAATACGTCTATTTAACAATTTGGCTTTATATTACTGCGATGTAAGCAATGTGCCCGTGTGTGTCGGGGGCGGGCGGGGGGTCGCCCTTCGATCATACGTTCTGTTATTGAGTCAAGTGATTTGGTTAAGAGGGTGTTGCCTGTTCAACTGCATGAACGCCCCCCCCCCCCAAGTTAAAAAACACCTACCAATAAGGGTATTATTGAGACAAAAAATTACTCTCTCTCTTTCTCTCTCTTCCCCCCCTCTCTCTCTCTCTCTCTCTCATCCTCTCTCTCTCTCTCTCGAAAAATAAAATATTTAGATCTAAAGATATTAATACCCTATTTCGTGGATCAATGTTTTTTTTTCATGTCTACTTATGTGTGGAAAATATTTCGCTGATTGTATCTATGTTTTATTTTGCCTGCAAGGAATATATTTAAAATAAATCTAAATGCCTAAAGATTCGTAATCTCAAAGATGACTCTTAAAATTTGATTGTCAGTAATCTTTGTTTTGTATCAATATAGCACAGTTTTTAACAGCTCTGTGATTAGGATGGTCGAATGGGTTAGACGGTACAAGCTATATCATAAGGTCTGTCATCTGGGGTGGTTTAGATTTCGTGGCAAGGTGTAGGATCGTCTCTCCTACCTCGTGGGTTTTCTCCGGGTACTCCAGTTTCCTCATACTGCTAAGAAAAACCCCTACACGGAAGCGAATGTTTGAAATAACATTGAATCATGTGTTAGCCCCGCCAGGACCTAGTTTGTGTCGAGTGGTCGTTAAACACCATACCCCCCCCCCCCCAACAACAACGGATAAATCACTGTATTTTCCGCTCGCTCTTATTTATCTGTCTCTCATATATGTTACCCCCCCCTCCTCTCTCTCTCGCCTGGTTTCTTATGCCTACTCGAACTAGAAATATACCGAGCGCCACGCATCACTTAGTTTTTCGTATAACAAAATGATCCTGTAAACATATCTTATTTATTTTGCTTCTTATTGTGAACAGTATTCAAATGAGAACACATCAATAACAACACATTTGTACACTTATGGATGTTTAATCTGTAATCAAAGGTACAAAGTCAGAGGGGTCAAAACCAAAAGTACGGCAATTCTCTAAGATCTTTTTTTATGACTGGAATAAGAATAAACCCATTTCATTTCATTTTATGCCCGGAAGAACCTGTGATCTGATATGGAAGCTAGGGTGGCGTTGAATAAACACGTGTATCCAGGGGAATTTGAGGTTATTCTAAAGAATTTCGTTCCAAAAGAAAACGTGGCTCGACCTTATTCTTACAGGGTGTACAGGTTATACACTTAGCTTTGTTTCGTTTGTTTCGACTTATCAACCAATACCTAACTGAATAACAATATCATTCGTCATGACTTACGAAATTTATTACACCCAAAACCAGTGCATAGTAGAAAATTGCAGAAAAACTAATAGCGTGACAGACGAGGCTATCATAAACGGTTATTGCTTGGAGACGAACAATACTTTCGCCGTTTTTATACCTTAAATCACTGTCCAAAGTGTTTTAACAAGGAAGATTCCAGATTAAGCGAATGGCTGTTATGTTGCTATAATTAGGAGGGATTGGATTGAACGGGAAGAATATATATACACTCCCTCAAAAGCTCAAGTATCAGAGGTCAATCCAGCTATTGCCAGGGATGGATTTTTTTGGCCATTGCTTCAGGAATATGTTCTTTACATTGCGATGGTCAGTTCTATCTAATGACACGTCTCATACTTTTTGCAAAAACAGCTACTTTCGCTGTCTAATTAGAATCCATTTGGTGGACCTACAATTTCACTGCAGGGAAATGGCTACACAATTAAAGTAATAAAATGTAAAACAAATCTAGAAAATAAAATTCTATTTTTTTAAAGATCGCTGGCTAATTAGAATCCGTTTGGTGGACCGACAATTTCACTGCAGGGAAATGGCTACACAATTAAAGTAATAAAATGTAAAACAAATCTAGAAAATAAAATTGGTAAAAAATGTCGCATAGATAAAGTTCATACTATGATTGTCACAATGCTTTACATCGAGTATGAACGTATGCTAGAACGTAGATTCCGGATCTGAATGCCACTGGACGTTGAAAATCGATTATGTTTGGCGTCATCTCCTGATTCAAATGCTTCACACAAACTTTGAAATGAATCCGTAACGGATGGTTCTGGAACACTGAATCAGGCGCGAATCCAGGGTTTTTTGCAGGGGGGGGGGGGTCTAGGTTTGATAATTGCTTAACTAATTGCGCTCAACCGATTAACGTGGGCCCTCCCCCAGAAAAATTTGGTAAATTAGATTAAATTTGGTTCATTCTGACGTATTTCCGGAAGGTAAATTCCAAAATTACAGGTCTAAATCGCCAATAAAATCGCATAAAAAATTGTCAAGCCTCTGGATCCGCGCCTGCTGAATACCAGTAATAATTGTACTAGTATATATATACCCTATACTTGTAACACTACATACAGATAACAGAATATCAGCATAGTTGATAGACCTTTATTGAGAGGATGAAATAGGCATACTCCGGGAGGAGCGCCATTCCAAGTCTTCTGTAACTAACAGTTAACTCTGTCTTATAAAGCATACAATTAATTAAGAAAAGTGATACACAAGCGATGTACATATTTGGCATTGTTTATTTATGAGATTATAGTATCTGTAACTGCACTGCATATTTAATGAGATCGTGCCTTTTGTTAAAACGAGCAGAGGCCATTCGTGTGTAGTCCGTAAATAACATATTGAACACATTAGATGTTTTATTAAGTCCGTGCCTTGAAGAAGTTGTGTCGAGTTGAACACGTCAATATCATTAATGATCAAAAATCAGCAGAGGTCAGAAAGTTCTATCTGTATATTTATATTTCAATATGATATAGAGATCACTTTGTCACATACTTCCCACCAAATTTGAAAAAAAAAACCCAAATACGTTAAAAAGAACAGGCTCCGTAACGTTAACATAAGATTTCGGCAAGGGGACGGGGCTGAAGATATTCACTAACTTCTAGTAGCCAAGATATCAAATGATATGTCCAACTTGCACCATTATTATAGCCGTATGGTGTAGTATGTGGTGATAATTGGGGTGGTATTGGGTGGTAGTGGGTAGTATTGGGTGGTCTTGGGTAAATCATCCCGCCGCATTTATTTGGCCAATACATGTTTATAATTTAAACAAACACAAATTATTACTCGCATCTCAATCCTTGTTTTTTTTTTTGACATTTGTATGGCTTGCGAAAAGCGAAAATGAATATTTTGGTGAAGGAAAGTAACTGTTCGGAGCTGAATTTGCCATGGATGTTTAAATAACATCAAGGCACTGATCAATTCACATTATAATACTTTATGTTTTGGCACCAAGTCCCAAATTTGGGACGTTGTCCTTTAGCAGTTTAATATAACATTTATTTTTCGGAATAAAATCATGGACGGGCATGATCTTTAGTTTTCCAAGTGTGCAACATAGGGCGTGGCAAAATGAATCACACCTGTCTATATTGCTCTTCGTTTTATAGTTTTTTTCAAAACGTCCTTGAAACGCCTTTCTGGATAAAATACTGGATACAAAATATTGATCTACTGTTTTTTTTTTCAGATTTAAAATCTTTCATTTTAGCAATGATTCACTATGCCTACAGGGAGTAATATTTCACAAATAAATTACTGCTCTAAGCGCCTTTAAATCTAAAGATATCAATCTTTAAAACGACTATACCCCGATTTCGCTGATCATATCAACGGTGTGTTATGCCTGCTAGGAAAATATTTCAAAAATAACTAAATGCCTAAAGTGAAGTCTCAAGTCTATTAAATGTAGTTTAAGAAATTTCAAATATATCTAAAATAACTCGATATTCCATTGACAGACTACGGAAGCCCATGAGGGCCAATCAAATGAAAAAAAATATATGGCCAACGAAGTACTTTTGTATGTTACATGATCGTGCCCGCATTAAAAACTATCCATTAAGTTCAAACTCTCATTAACTTCATTCCCTCATTGATATCATTTATTAATGATATATTGATTTCATGTTCTCCTTAAAGATAACCCCCCCCCCCCCCCGTGTACAAACTGTGTGGTTTGATGATATATTTGGGCTAAAAATATATTTTGCTTCAAATCCCTCTCAAAACTTTGTATTTGTCGAGAGATACCATAAGCTATAAATAAACGCTCTGTAAGTCAGCTCATTTCATTGAAGAAAGGTCCATTTTTCAGAATACCTTTTTCCTTACTTACTGTCCATAATTCAAAATTTTAAACAAGTTTTGTGAAGAATATAAATAGCGTTCTGTGGCTTCAAGGAGCACATTAAGATTATGAATTATGATATAAATATGTAGTTGGTGAAAGTATGAAGTCAGTGGTATTTACGGGAGCATGAAATCGGTGTATGGCGACCTTAAAATTGTTACCCATTGGCTTCTCGCTATCTTGTCATTACAAGATAGGTAATTACAAGATAGCTATCTTGTAATTTAGGCTATCTTGTAATTACAAGATAGTCAGATTTTTTTTTATTTGATTGACCCTTATGGGCTTCCGTAACAGATAGTTATTACATTGGCCAAAGATTTATTTTTATTCCGGATGTCCGAAGTATTATGAATCGTTGGTATTTTGATTTTGTTTTCTTAAAAAAACAAGTTGTAAGAGCTTAATCCGATTATATGGAAGTGTGTTCCTATAGGTCTAGAATGTTACATAAACTATTAACATGACAAGACCATAATCAACTCGTGATGACATCGGATACTTCCGATTATTATCGGATTTGAAACTGGTCTACCATTCAGCAGGCATTGACGATTAAACCCAAAAATGGATTATCAAGGCTACATACTTTATGAAGTATTTCGCGACTTTGACTGAAGTAATGTTATTGACATTTCCAGAATATTCGCGAAATGACCTGGTTTGTGTCGAGTGGACGTTAAACCCCATCTCTGACACGACCTACAAGTACAACTTGTGGTGTATCAAAAACGAAACCAAATATAGATCTGTATTATAATCAGTTTGGATCTAATGAACTGATTTAATGCAGTAAAATGTAATTTACCGCCATACCTTTCTGCGCCGACTGGGCTATTGAAGACGGAAAATACGCCATATAAATGCCAAGAGTTATTTTACATGCAATTCAATATGTGTAGGGGGATCACGCGGCTAAGTCGGTAAGACGCTGGTGTTCGATCCCTGCAAAGGCCTAAATAGTTCATCCAGAACTGTCAGTGATGCAGGACGGAGGGCTTGAAAATCTTGTCGTTAGGATGGGACGAAAAAATTGAGGTCCCGTGTACACATTGGCGTGCACGTAAAAGATCCCCTGGCAGTTGGGAATTGCCTCTACCCGGGCAAAATTTACCGCATAGCACACTGTATGGCGTATGCCCATCATCATTACCCCATGTTAGGAGCAGAACAGTAGGACGTTAAACCCCATTTCATTTAATTTCTTTTCAATATGTGTAGAGGTATCATGCTTTTTGTCCCATTTGAACGAATAGACAGCTGGATACATAGTAGATCATTGAAATCGCCAGTTTGTAAAATTAACTCACTATGGGCCTAATCCAGAATGCATGAAATAGCCTAATTCTTTTAGACCTAGAGCTGTCTAACGGAGCTGTCACACGCAGTCGTCACTAGGGACCATTCTTTGGGTTTGATATCTGTTTCTGGTGAACAATATCCTAACGTGTATATATACCCATTTGCACTAAATAAGAAATATTATTTACTTACATTATTTTATCCAGAAATACTTCAAACACCTTTATTTATGTTTCTAATTCTTCAACATTTTATTTTATATAAGGTAAAAAGTTAATATTGCGAGCTAATTAATCCGCACCGATGGCATTCTTCTCAGTGATTGCAGCTGCTCAGTCTGACAATATCCATGTTGTTTTCGTGTCCGCGTGTTGGTCCCTGGAGTTGCTTGTTCACAGAGAGATATAGATAAAAATGGGTCATTCCGTTACTGTGTATAGTCGGTCGGATAGGACGAACATTTGAGGTCCCATGTAGAGATTAGAGGAGAGATAGAGAAATAGGGTTTAACATTCGAGATGAAACCGGAGGACTCGGAGATGATCGATGATGTTGGAAAGGCGATCCTTCTCCAGGAACTTGTCACGTACAACCAGGAAATCGAAACCACGCCAGTTGACTCAATGACTGGCTTCATGATATAGCGCGCTTGTTCAGTGTTACTGTGGGGCAAACAGCTTTTATCACACAGGAATAATTAGAATTAGGGACATTTGCTAATAATTGAAGATTATTTATTTGTACAAAATGGGAGCTTACAATTATGAAGGATAGTTGTTCCCTGAAGCTTATTAAAGTAATAAAATAAAAAACAAATCTAGAAAATAAAATTTTATTATTTGTTAAAGATCGTATTGATAATAACTCGCAGGGGCGGGTCCAGAATGGGGGATGTGGTACTTGATACAATGTATCTTTGGGGGGGAGGGGCGGTACCCGAGACAGTGTATCCTCCCTCCTTCTCTGGATCCGCCCCTGACTCGACTGTTGTTACTTTTCACTTTGGGAGAGCCGAGCAAATAAAACATCATTTCATTGTATTTCATTTTTAAGACTGCAAACGAAATAAAATTGTCTTCAACAATCAACATCTCATTGTGTATATAGGACCGGGATTTCGTCCTATCCGAACAATTGTCCATTGCTGGCAAGGGAAAACCACGCTGGAAAATCCAGATGAACTTTATCGACCATCTCCGTGATCAAACTCGCTAGTGAAGCAGGCGTCTTACTCACTTAGCTACCGTGGCTTCCGAGTTGCAAACTTCAAGGTTCTATTAATGTTAAGGAAGTTGCTGGAAAGGAAGAGAGAGAGAGAGAGGGGAGAGAGAGAGAGAGAGAGAGAGAGAGAGGGGAGAGAGAGAGAGAGAGAGAGAGAGAGAGAGAGAGAGAGAGAGAGAGAGAGAGAGAGAAATGGGTTTAACGTCCACTCGACACAAACCTGGTCATTTCGGGACTAACATATTGTTCAATTTTATTTCAATAATTCGCTTGCGCGTAGGGGTCTTTAGCAGTGAGAGGAAACCGGAGTGCCCGGAGGAAACCCACGAAGCTGGACAGGCGACAAAAAAATATATAAGTAGAGTATCTACGAAGGATACATTTAAAACAACAAACTATTTCTGATAAAAATAATTATTTTAAAATCGACACATAACTGGATTTATCACCCAATATCTTATTTGACAGTAGATATCGCTTGTATGATAAATTACATAATCTACTGCGATATCTCCTTAGGAGATATCGCTTTACATGAATTTGATTGGTCAATCAAAAAGGAACTACTTTTTTTTATTTTAAAGAAACCACTTATCTTAAATAAAAAGTGACTTTTTTCTTGTTAAAAAGAAACTGTTTTTATTTAATTGACTTTGAAGGAAAAACTGGGTCAATATATAGGACTTTGCAATAGCTAAACTGCAGTCAAAAAACTGATGTATCACTACGCAGTAATGAAATTAGGTCCAGTAAAGGTGAAATTTATACCAAAGAAAATTATATTTATTTTTTTCTGCATGTAAGAAAAGATTGGGTGATAAATAAAATCTCGTGTTTTTGATATCAAAAAATACCAACACCCGTTGATAAAGTAAAAAAAACTCGGCAGAGCCTGTTTTTTTTTACATTATCAACTTGTGTTGATATTTTTTTATATCAAACAACACTCGTAGGAGATTCTCTATATATCAATAAAAAAATTCATTGGTTTATATTACAAACTATTCATTTGTTACTATCACAAAATACCATTACTATAACAAAATATCCCAAATATTTAAATGATCCAAATTACATCTTCTCTGGTCCGGCTTGTTGCTTTGAACTCCTTACCCCAATGCTGATGTTCTCGATTCTACTTTCCTTACTGATCGGACCCACCAAAGACAACGCCACTGGTAGCAGGAGCATAGAATGAGCTAGCCCGAAGCCGATAACCAGTACCATTATTTTTAGGAAAGAGCGGAAAATGAAAGATCGGGAACCGATTAATACACATACCCCAATCAATGAAGAGAGGCCGCCATTTATAACTGGTGCAGCGGAAGTCTTTAACGCGTCACGTGCCTTTTCGTGCCTCGTTTTCTTATCTGACGTCATATAGCCATGACAGACATGGACACTGAAATCCACTGAAAATCCGACGCTCATGATTAAATGTATCATAGTTATCGAACTTAACGTTAAATCCCAGATATACAGAAATCCAAATATTCCGACCAAAATACTTATCATATTTACTGTTACCATGGCAACCATTAGTGGTTGTGGCA
Source organism: Patella caerulea (assembly GCA_036850965.1). Classification (NCBI taxonomy): domain Eukaryota; kingdom Metazoa; phylum Mollusca; class Gastropoda; family Patellidae; genus Patella; species Patella caerulea. Next base: position 28,079,514 of record JAZGQO010000015.1, on the reverse strand, counting down.
TAAATAATATAGTTATTACTAGCATACACACAACAGCAATGCCAACAGTTTGCAGGGTATTAGGTAAAATAACAACGTACTGCTCAAAAAATATAAATGGAGGAGTGTACGCGAAAACATCAAGCACGGAACTATCAGCCAGTTCCCGCAAACGCAACATCATGTTACCTTGGTCTGTAGAGTCCGGAATATTAATGGTTACCACGTGACATCTTGAAGCCTTGATGGAACTACCATCGGCTGTAAATTCCACGTCGTTTACAATATACGGGCGATAGTTTAAAAAAGGTTTTAAGTTTGCAATAAACTGACTTTTGGAGCTGTTGCTAAACTGATTGCTGGTGATATACTGATGGTACCAACATAACATGGTATTATTTTCAATAATTGATTCGTCTTGTACGGACTGCATGAATTCCACCATTACACCGGTGTCCGCTGGGTTCATGTAATCAATATTTTCAAAAATAAAAGAAATACTGAATTTTGTATCGAAGTTGGAACGTATCCGCGTATCGTATTTTCTGTAATAAGAATCGTCATCCATTAATTGACTCAACACGAGTCCTTGTTTCAGATTTACAATTCCCCAAATAGACACAGATATATAGACACAATATAGGAATAAAATTGCGACTTTTGTTGCTATATGTAGTACAGTGGGAGTCAAACAGGTGCGTGGAATCCTCTCACACCAACTTTCATCATCTTCTCGTCGTTCTGGTGGTTGACCTGCACACATTAAAACTGTACAAGGACTTTTACCCTGGCCTCTCTCGGTCGCACGATCCTTTGTTTCCAGGCAAGTTGCCCAGTGCCGTGAGGCCCTCACTCTCCTACCATGAATTGTCAAACATCCGAGGAAGAAAGTTATGTAACATAGATAACTGAACGCCAAAGCTAACCCTGTAAGAAGAAAGAAATGAAATAAAATTGGGTTTAACGGCCTACTTTTGTGCACCGACTGGGCTAATGTAGTGTGCTATGATTGAAATTGTGCCCGGGCAGTGGCGCTTTGGCCTATTATAATCTCATTTCAAATTCCAACAGTCCAGGTTCTCTTAAGTGCAAGCCAATGTTTAAACTGGGGAATGTCTCGGCTCAAACCGCGATCGAACCTTGCACCCCCCTCCCCCAGGTTACATCTCACTGTGCCCACTTTTGATTAATCCAATTAAGGTCTAATTAGGATTAGTGTATTAAGCGGATTAGGATTAGGTGTTATAGGTAATTAGATGGAAAAAAACAAATATTGAAAGTGACTAAATATTCAGTCTTATAATTGGTGAGATGAACTCACTGTAATCGTTAAAGTGATGAATTTTATTCAAAAAATGACACTTGAATATAATATGAATTATGTTCAGTAAGCCTACACATTACACGGTCTTTATAAGGACACACAGAAGTCAGTCTGTCATATTTCATCATGGCAAACGTTCAAGTAAACATCCAGTACATTCGCAATGCTCAAGGTGGAGAAAACTTAGTCCATGAAGAATACAAATTTTATATATAAAACATCGAAAATTGTTATATTTTCATTAAATTATGAAGTGCTAATGTGATGTATGATATATCCATGTATGTTATATTTTTATTAAATATATATAAAACATCGAAAAATAACAAAAAATTACATAAAATATTTGGGGTTTTTTCCATCTAATTACCTATAACACCTAATCCTAATCCGCTTAATACACTAATCCTAATTAGACCTTAATTGGATTAATCAAAAGTGGGCACAGTGAGGACACACCCTCCCCCACAGTGAGCCACCGTCTTACACACTCAGTCACAAAATTAACGTGAAATGAAATGGGGTTTAACTTCCTACTGTTCTGCTCCTAGTATGTAAAAGAACCATAGGCGCAGTTACAATGATCAGGCTTCATGCAATCACACCGAAATGTTCGTTTTGTCCGCACATGAATTTTTTTTAGATTCGTTAACGGAGAAACTTTCTGCTACCCAATACCATCACTAATAAGGTAGTATGTGCTAGTATTTGGTAATATTTATTCAGTACTGGGTGACATTGGGTGGTATTTGGGTTGTATTGGGTAAATCGATCTGTCGTGTACTTACCCGTATATACAGAGAATATTCTGATGCTGATGAATTGTGATGAAGCACCTATGAAGAAGGCTGTGATATCGGTTAGTGAAGCTATAGTTATAGAACCACCACAGCCCTTTAGCGTTGCTGCTAGTTGTTCTTCAGTAGTCGCTTTATCATGGTGTTCCGCCCATTCTGACATGATAACGAACATAGAGTCTACACCAACACCTAAAATACATTCATAATTACAAACATAGAATCTACACCGACACCTGAACGATGATGTACTGAAGTTTGGATGTCCGGGCCAACGTCGTTTATTGTATACCACACGAGAAAGGAAGCAACTTTAAATAACGTTTTAAAAACGGATTCATTTGTACACAAGCTTGTGGGACTGCACAATTCAACATCGTCTTTAACCTTATGATTGGCCATTTCCCGAGACTGCAGCTAAACCACAAACACGTACAAGTGAACATCGCCTTTACTGTCACTCTTTCATTGCCCCACCCCAACAACCCAGACATTGCATCTGCGCCTAAACCACACAAACACAGGAGCTACCCTTACGCCAAAAATACAGGCTGTACATTTTTGTAATAATTAGACTACAACGTCGGCAGCTTATCAACATTATGCTATAATAATTGATGATACAGCTTAGTAGCTATTCTTACCTAAAGCCAAAAATGGCATGACACCCACGATGTTCACAAATTTCAAACCAGATGCTGCGAGAAGACCGAACGAAGCCAGTATGCCAAGGACAACGGCCAGCACGCCTCCCTGGGCCAGGTAACTTCTATTTGCCACACAGTTCCAACTTGATGCCACAAAACAAGCGTACGTTATCAATAGAGTTAACGAGAGAGCATACAGCATCTCATCTCCACCGGTGCTCTGGTTGATTTCATCATCCAAAGAACTGGAGGTAGAATAAGCCACGTCTGTTAAATTGGTTGATAAACTTGACATAGCTTTCACAAATTTGGTTTCCCAATTCGTACTCCTGAGATTAGTATTTTGTCTTAAGTAGAATTTCAGCCACAAAATGGAAACGGATCCGAGGATTCCAACAGGGCCAGCTTCACCTTTAAAATACAAAGATAAATCCACGGGCAGGCCAAGTTGTGATATCCATAGAGGATATGTCACGTTTCTTGATCGATAACTATTGATAAAATTAACATCAAGTACAAATTCTCCTTCAATAAAACAAGTCCCATTTCGAACTGCACAGACATCTGGATATGAAAATGTAGTTCCACTTTCTTGGATAGAAATTTGATTTATTTGTGATATGATATCGATGATTTCATTAATAACTTCTGGTGATAGAACATCTCTTTTATCTCGGGTCTTGATTAAAACATCTCCGTAAAGATTCATCTGAGCTGAACTATGTTCGTAGAAATTTGAACCTGATTTGTCCGGGAAAAGAGAATCGACCTTTTGTCGGTCTACAGCAGTTCGGCTGTTGGTAGGAACATAAAGCGTCTCTGTATCGGATTCGGATGTGAGATTGATGAGACCGAATCCTAGTGAGCAACATACGACCAACGGTATTGCAATAAACAGAATCGGGAACCTCGCAACAAATCTGCCATATCTCTCAAACTGCCGATTTGTCCACGTAAAATAGTTACTCACACGGCTTTTGCAGCGTTCCATTTTCTTTCTGCAAAATATTAAGAAAGTGTCATTCAAATATATTACAATTATGTAAGAGAAGTGTTTCAATGGCATGTACAGCGCAGTAAATGCTTACGGTTGGTCATCGGAGTCATTCACTTGATTTTATACGCGTTGTATATTTCTTGCAATGTCTGTGTATATGTCGTGTCCACGTGTTTGTCTTATTGGTTTTGTTTTTCGTGCAGTGCGGCCTTATGCATTTACCTATATCACAAAGTGTTCGATACCTACATTGACCGAGAAAGTTCATCAGGATTTTCCGATATTGTTTCCCCTTGTCCGTGTTGCAGAATTGAGGGCCCGACAAGGAAACTCTTTAGTGGTTTGGATTGCACGTGTTGAATCAAGCAAGCATACAACAAGTAAAATCGTACAATGACTGTGACTTTAATGAAATCATGTGCTTGTTATGTTTCTTTATATAAATATATTGGTTGATATGATATAGCATTAAATGCAATAAATTGAAAGTAGTTGGATCAATGAAAGAGGACTTATCTCTTCTAAATTATGTATATGTCAGAAAATATGTATATTGTTAAAATGTATTTGGACCTTCTTAATGGTGTGCAACCCGATATCTTGTATTTTGTGTTATGGTCGGTATTTTGACGTTAAATACCCTCCCCACCCCTCATTTGTTAGTGCCAGTCAATTGTTTTTCTTTTTGCAAGTTATGTAAATATAAATTTACATTTTGTAGCAAGCATAAAAACATACTTTCCTGTAGTATATGAACAAATATTGAGAATTTCTTATTGAGATCGTTTGTTAAGATTTAAATCCCTGCCACCTCCCCTCACTTAATAAATGAAATGAAAGGAAACGGAGTTTAGCGTCCTACAATTCTGCTCCGAACTGGGCCGATTGAGACGGGTATATATACAGTGGGCTATCAGGGAAATTTTGCCCGGACAGCGACACTACGGCCTACTCTTATATCGAATTCCAATTGCCAAGGGAAATTTTACGTGTACGCCAATGCGTACACGCGGCCTCGGTTTTTCGTGTACCATCCGAACGACTACACGGCTGTCTTTGTAAGGACCTCGGTCCTGCATCACTGCATCATTGACAAGAGGAAATAACGCCGGAAAACCTGTATGAACTTATTCCCAGACACATTCACGAAAACATGATTTAGAAGAAGTAAAACATTCTTTCGTTTGAGCAAAGAAGGGGGGGGGCTGGATGGTCTAATGAATAGCACGTACACGCTGTACAATAAGGTCTGTCATTGAGTCAACTGGCGTGGTTTCGATGTACGTGCCGAGGAGTAGGGACGCCTGTCCAATCTCGTGGGTTTTCTCCGGGGCCTCCGGTTTCCCCCCGCTGCTAAAGACCCTACGCGCAAGCTAATTATGGAAATAAAATTGAACCATGTGTTAGTTCCGAAATGACCTAGCTGTGTCGAGTGGTTGTTAAACTCCATTTCTCCCTCTCTTTGAACAAAGAGATATGTCGCCATCAGACAAAGCCTAATTTCTGAAAATAGACTACTTTCAATTTATTTTCGTTATCGAAGGCCCGGTTCGATTAGCCGTGGTTTCACTAGAGAAATGAAATGAAATGGGATTTAACATCCTACTGTTCTGCTCCTAAACTGTGGTAATGAAGGCGGATATGCGACATACAGTGTGCTATGAGGAAAATTTTGCCCGGGCAGCGGCGCTACGGCCTACTCTTATATCGAATTCCAACTGCCAAGGGATCGTTTTACTAGAGTCGCGGTCACCGAGCGATTGAGCTTATTGGGGGATCGTATCACAAGCGTCGCAGTCACCGAGCGATTGTTCTTATTGTACATGTGCTTATACTTATTCCCATTATTGTATAGTGACTTATTGTATGCCAGGTTGTTCCGGTTCGATGAATTTCGAGAAATGTTTTTCAAAGAAATGTATTTGGAGAAATGTTTTTAAAGAAATGTATTTAGATAAATGTTTTTGGAGAAATATTTTGCAAGATTTGTATTTGGAGATTTGTATTTTGAAATTTGTTGTTTGATATTTACCTTTTGTTGTATTTTTCTGATGAAATGTAAATATAGACTAATTTTTGATTTTCTAAAAAAAAATAAATATCTTATATTAAAATAAATTTTACAAATCTGATATGACAAATGTCTGATTTGTGAAACAAATATGGATTTTAAGATACAATTGTTAACTTTAGTGTACAAATGTCGAAATACGACAACAAATGAAGAAGTAAGAATTAAGGACTAAGAATTAAGGACTAAGAATTTAGAACTAAGAACTAAGAACACTGAATAAAGAGCTGTTTGGTCTTCCATATACAACGGGTAGACACATTTCTTACATCTGGGGCCTATTTCACGAAATGTTAACTAAGATAAGATCCCAATTTTAGTAATTTGATTGGATAATATTAGACGATTTTAGTGCTTAGCTAATCAAAATTGAAGTATCTACTAAAATTGGATTTTATCTTAAGTTAAAATTTCGTGAAATAGGCCCCAGGTTTTTAAAGTCCTTCTATTATGTACAGACCTGGCTAATGAAAATGGACATACGCTATCCAATGAGCTAGCTATAGGGGAAATATATCTTCGAATTGCAACTGCCAAGTATTCTCTAAGGTCCCCACCATGGGGCAGCTATACTTCGTTCTGACTACTAGACATTGTTCCTTTTCAGACGGCGTGATGGGGAAACCCCCAGGAAACCCCGTTGAAAAATCACGAGAAAGTCCCGGAACCGCCTCCTCCCGGTTAGCAAGACAGCGTCTTACTCACTGAACCACCACGGATGCTAAGTTTTCTAAAAGGGATTAGGAGAGCATAAACCGATCTTTATAGTTGTTATTACGCAAAGTACTTACCTTTCACAAAATACGTCACTCGGGTTGATTAGATGCACGTCAAATTACAAACCACAGTCGACCGCAGTATAGATGTGTTACGCCGTTGCTGCAGCTGATAACATGGACGCCAAATAATTTTCAAAACATGCTCTAACATATAGATGTGTTACGCCGTTGCTGCAGTTGATAACATGGACGCCAAGTAATTTCCAAACATGCTCTAACATAAAGCAACACGATCTTAGTGCCACCAACACGTACGCTAATTACTGTTACTCCTGTACTGCTGCTCAAAACATGGGATGTCAAGTATCGTTTCAGATACGCTCTAACATAAAGCAACAGGATAGATTAGTCACCCTGGTCCTGGTGCCACCAACACGTACGCTAATAACTGTCAGATACATGCCATCACAACCCTATGATGGCTTAGTTTGAACAATAAAAAATCTGATTTGTACCTCTACTATCAAATACAGGAAACGACTTCAATTATTGTGGAAACATATCGATGTAGATATATAGATAATCTGGCGAGTTATGACCCTACAATAACCACGAGAGTCGAGACTATGTCTGTATGTAGCTGTCAACTGATGTTATATAATACAATACCGTAACAACGTGGTTAGAAACACGGTAATTAAATATGACTAGGTATTTAATGGTGTATTGTGTACGCATTCCGGCCGATAGGTAACTACATGCGAACTACTATCAATAACAACCTATTAGCGTTAATTATTGTGTATTAGAGAGAGAGAGAGAGGGAGAGAGGGGGAGGGGGTAAACCTTAAGACCCTGAGAAAACCCAGTCCCTTTCCCGTTCACCCGGAAAATCGAAACCGCAACAGTTGACACACTAAAAACTTTATTTTTAAAATATTTTTTTTCTCTGAAATTCGTTACACAATGAACTAAGTAAATGATAAAATTAAACTTATACTATAGCATTCTCCTTTTATTTCAAAACTTCTTATATATTTTTTGTCGTTCGCAAAATGGTTAACGTTTTTAACATTTCACCTGTAATCCACCATTGACTTATAAATGTACCGGGTCAATAGGTGACCACATGTTCGTCAAGCCAAACAGTACCGGTATCAAATCAACATAGTGAACATATCTAAACTCCTTATACATTTGGTGAAAAACTGTCACAATTGCTTTCCATAAAATACAAAAAGGCGAAAAATGTCAATACGAAACCTTAATCCTTTTAAAAAATTGGCATCCGTTGATGGCGGACACCCTCTCCCGTAGACCCGGAAAATCGAAACCTCACTATTTGACTCAATGACAGAGCTTATGATGATACAGACGCACGCGCTAACTAGTGCAATAACTGTCTTTGCACAGAGTTGACAGGGGCAGACTGTGCCTCGGAATGTCGAAGACCCCTAATAGGAAATAAATTACCATAAACAGTTTTCAAAATAATAATGACCTAAATCCAAGGAGAAATGACATTATAATTTGCAAAATATATAAAATTCATCTTTGTGTGTCTAGTCGTTCGGCTGAGACGAAAACCAGTGGTCCCTTGTGTACATTACCATGCACGTAAAACATGTCTTGACATTTGGAATTCTATAATAGAGTAGGCCATAGTGCTACTGCCCGGGCAAACGTCCCTCCGTAGCGTACAACATACAGTATGGCGCATGCCCGTCTTCATTAGATAAGTCGGAGCAGAACAGTAAGACCTTAAACCCCATTTCATTTCATTTCATTTCAAATAAGAATCGAAAATAAATATTTGTGTTCATATCAGAATCGAATGTAAAATTCAGATTCAGTTCGGTTTTTATCGAATTGAGTGTGTGGCCAAAGTCCGGAATAAGACTTTATTCTGAATTCGATTCAATGATCGTGCCCAAATCTGAATGCGAACTGAATCCGTTTGTCACCACAATAAAGCTGCGTTCACACTATATATATAGGGGTTTAATCTGAATCGAATTCAGAATAAAGTCTTATTCCGGACTTTGGCCACACACTCAATTCGATAAAAACCGAACTGAATCTGAATCAACGAATCCGATATTTCACCCAAAGGCGACGGGGATTACGGCCCGGGTCAATATTCTGCAAATTAATAAAAATTGATGTTACTGTTAGCCAACATACCCGTAGCCCTTCGTCACTAAACAAATACTGCGGTAACAATGCGAATATCTGGCGCAGCCATCTTGGATATGAATGAACTTCATTGCGTACTCAGTGTGGCGCTTTACATTCTGAATTCAATCCGATTAAACTGTAATTTGACGCACGCACCGCTTTTAATCCGGGGAAAAATCAATCCGCATTTTAGAGGCCGGTCTTCGGAATTCGCAATGAATGCGCATGCAGTGTGAACGCAGCATGATTGAGATGAATTCTGAGCATGGATCGAATATAAAATAATCATGTCTAAATCTGAATGCAAAGCAAATCCGTGTGTCACCAGTCATCGTAACCACAACGACAATAAACTATCACGTGTCGTTAGATTATAATCACTATAGTATGGTACTATGGCGCCATGTTTCTAGACGAATTGGTAATCATATACCTAACAGTAATATATCCACGGTACATTTCCTTCAAAATTATATATTTGGACGTGTGTTTCAAAGTAAATAACTTGCCAAATCGCCAAAAGCCTTTTTTTTGTTAGCGTGCAATTTTGGAAATCAGTTTGCGTTAATAAAAATGTTTGTTGATGTGAATTAAATATAACGTATCTCTATATCAAAGAGAAACCAGGATACCTGATACCAACTGTGACACTAATGGGCGTCCTTGCTGAAAGAATTCCCACCAGGTGTCGCCATTAAAAATTCGGTTCCACGTGACCTTATCGATGATAAAGGGACCGTGTTTCGACGTATAGGTATTAAATACCATATTAACGACAAAAACTAACGTTTATCAACACATCAGTTCGTATTGAATGTTCAGGAAAAAATTGATGTGCAGTATGTAATGAGGTCACGTAGGACCCCATGTTCCTGAATCAACGGTGTACCGTTGCTTCAGGAACATGGTAGGACCCACTCTTCTATGAAAGTATGTCCCTTTATCTCTAGCGAGGACGCCCATTGCATTTTATGCCTCAGATTAATGTCTGGGGTTTGTCTAATCTATAAGGGTTGCTGTATTCGGTTACACCTTTAACGTACAATTGATACCATTTTAAATCATTACAGACATAGTATATGTTGCTTGTGGGTTGGCAAGTACGTCTATGGTCTCGACTTTGTCTCATTTTTAATCAGTGTTTTATAATTACTTGGTTTGATTGTAAGTACAATAGTTTGTATTTTTCGAGATCCCTCATTTTGAATATGTTTAAAGTAGCTAAGTCTTTAACTCAATATCGTCCAAAGTCTTCGGCATTAAAAACACGGATTATTTGTCAATTTAAATCAACACTGATGTTGTCATTTTACCGGGAAAATATGGGCTTTTGATATCCATTATTTAAGACAAAATAAGCATTTTACGATTGGTACACGAATCGTGTACTATAATGCGTTTCAGCCCCAGTTCTGGCAAGAGACTCGGAAAACAAGGCTAGATCATTGCACCAAATCAAAAGGTGTATGTAGACTGGGATTACCAGACACTCGAAAAAGCCACTCGATTGAAACGTCTGGCGTAATCCACCGAACATAACTGATTTGAAATTAGAGTACAAACGAAAACGATTGAATGTAAATCAGTTTGTATACATTCATATTACATTATTATTATATGCGTTGCGACCCATTTGTGGCAATTTCTAGGTCTCAAATATTAGCGATTTAGCTCCTTTAAATGTTTACATATTGCTAGCGGCCAGTAAGTGTAATTATGATTAAAGGGGCATTGTGGTAGATTAGTTAAATTGTTGACAGTTATCGCTATAATACTTAAAAAAAGATAACGTAAATAAATATGCTATAAATTTCAATCAAATTGCTACACTCTGAACCGAGATATAAGCTTTTGAATTTTAGGTTAGCCTCGATCATCATTACTAAAGTCGGTACGAAAATAACACAAAGTCTCGATTATTTTTTAAAATGTGTATTTCAATCCTCTAAATATCGCAGGCTAGCGATATCAATGAGCGTTGATTATAGTCTAGATAAATTAATTAATGCCCAATTAATAATTTAGATAACATTTCAGGCCTAAAGAAAGAACTGCAATAGTCAGATTTAGCTCTTGCATAATATATGCGTAAGTAGATTCTATATAATTTTTACGTTGTACTTGGTTACGCATATTTTGTAGTGTTTTTGCAGGTTTACATGTTGCTAGCGGCCATATGTGTATGGCGGTATATTAGTGCCAAAATTCTAACATGCTATCGTCTAATTTCTTACTTCTGTTCATGTAATTTCTAACCTCCATTCATGCAACTTCTAACTTCCATCCATGTAATTTCTGATTTAAGACAATGTATAATTCAACTTCTTTATTTGTTCAGTGTAAATATCAATTCTATTTCATCTTATTTCTAATATTGGGGCGAAAAATGTCTACTTCATTGTGGTATTACATGTTAAGCATGAACGGCAAACAAATTTAGAATTTTGTTACTTCTACCTAGCAACCATCATTATGACATCGTTTGGTGTCGCCACTGCGTGCTCAATTGGGTGATTGCGCACCTTATCGGGACCATTATTTGGTATAAACGACCCATTCTTCGTCTGGCTGAAGGTTGGAAGGCGTGCTGAGAGAGAGAGAGAGAGAGAGAGAGAGAGAGAGAGGCCACTTAGTATTAAACTCAGTATCTGTGTAGGCCTATTTATAACATTTATACCCTGTCAGGTGCGGATCCAGGATTTTTTGCAGGGGGGGGGGGTCTAGGTTTGATAATTTCTTAACTAATTGTGCGCAACCAATTAACGGGGGGTTTGGGGGCGCTCCCCCAGAAAAATTTGGTAAATTAGATTCAATTTGGTGCATTCTGACGTATTTCGGAAGGTAAATTCCAAAATTACAGGTCTAAAAATCGCCAATAAAATCGCATAGATTTAAGCTTCAAATTTTCAAGCCTGAGCAAGGGGGGTGGGGGTGGGGGTGGGGTGGGTCCGGACCCCCCTCTGGATCCGCGCCTGCCTGTGTTAATATAGACCAACTGCATATAAATATTAATTATTGGCTCAACCGTAAAAAAAAAAAAAAAAATTCTCCAAATCCCGTTTAGCTTATATTTGAAATAGAAAATGAAATGAAATGAAAGAGGGTTTAACGCCCTACTGTTCTGTTCCTAACCGGGCTAATGGAGATGGACATACACCATACAGTGTGCTTTAGTGAAATATTGCCCGGAGAGCGGATCTACGACCTGGACTTATATCGAAGTCTAACGGTCACGGGATCTTTTACGTGCACGCCAACATGTATATGGAACCTCGGGTTTTCATCCCATCGGAACGACAAGACACTAATAAGGGGGAACCACGCCAGAAAATCTGGATGAACTTTTTTCGACCAATGCAGGGATCGAACTTCCGACCCACAGCCTAGCGAGCCTGCTTCTTACCCACTTAGCCACGGTATTCGAAATAGTATTTGCAAACCATACATTTATATCACGTTCAATGTTGTTTGGAGGGTAGGATGGCCGAATGGTTAGCACGTGCACGCTGTAACATAAGGTCTGTCATTGAATAAACAGGCGTGGTTTCGATTTCCCGTTTTTACGTGACATGGAGCAGGGCCGCCATTCCAACCTCGTGGGTTTTCTAGGGTTCTCCGGTTTCCTCCCACTGCTAAACGCTCCTACGCGCAAGCGAATTATTGAAATACAAATGAACGGCTTTATTACCGAAATGACCTGGTTGGTGTCGAGTGGATGTTAAACTCCATGTCCACATCTCTCTCTCCCGATGTTGTTTTCAATTTTAACACTCAGGCAAGCCACTCAATCTGACGAAGAGCGAGTCGTTTGTATCAATAGAATGGTCCCGATCAGGTGCTCAATCGCCAAACTGAGCACACGGTGGCGACACCAAACGATGTCATAATGATGGTTGCTAGGTAGAAGTATCAAAATTCTAAATTTGTTTGCCGTTCATGCTTAACATGTAATACCACAATGAAGTAGACATTTTTCGCCCCAATATTAGAAATAAGATTAAATAGAATTGATATTTACTCTGAACAAATAAAGAAGTTGAATTATACATTGTCTTAATTTAGAAATTACATGAATGGAAGTTAGAAGTTACATGAATGGAGGTTAGAAATTACATGAATAGAAGTAAGAAATTAGACGATAGCATGTTAGAATTTTGGCACTAATATACCGCCATATATGTGTACAACTCTGTAAATTATATCTATTGTTGCTATAACACAGTATCCTACACGTTGATATGATAATAGAGTATAATTACAAGGGTGTGAAGAAAGATAATAACCGATAATGTAATACACAATGCTAACATCGTAGCTCATACAGGGGCGAATATATATATTTTCTTTGATGGTGGGGGGGGGGGTAGAAAAGTCAAATAAGACCACCGATCCGGGTGCGATTTTGTCGGGATCACACACAGTTTTTCTAATTGGGGCCTTGAAAAAACTGGCGTGTACTGTGATACACAATCAAGGCAGTCAAATTAAACCTAAAGACACATGTATTCCTACATATATTTGGGATTTTACAGTTTTATTTTGCATTGTTTGTTTACCACATTAATTCATTTAGCGACCGATGCATACTTACTTTGAGACCGACTATTTTTTCCCCTGGGCGACGACCCACATGTACGCCCTGGTGAGCTCATACAATGACCCATTACACTGTATAACATATAACATGTTACGTTGTCCGACCGGCGTATATAATACGGATAGTCGTAGGTGGGGGTGGGGGCAATCTCAGTTGGGGGAGGGGTGCAAAGGGTTGGCCCGAAAATTTGCTTTGGCATCAGAATATTCATAATAAATGAATCATTGATTTAAACGAGTTTCCACAAATGCGCAGGGGCTTTTAAAATTATTATAGTATTCAAAACGTATAACAGCGAGCGACTTCATTTTACAATTAAACAGTTTTATTGATATATTATGGTGTTGTTCTCTGATGTTTGTGTCCGGAACAAAAAACGGAAATACATTGCTGATATAGATTAATTTAAAATTGTCTACGATATCACCCCTGGTGTATGTTGACCTTAAGCTCCAGACATGCACGAACGGTGATTGTCTATCCTGAGAGACTTATATTGTTGTACCAATGCGATCCGATGAGTATGAACATTCTGCCTTATACAAAATGGTTGACGTTTTTATTGCGTAATAGATACAGTGTGCGTATATTCTTATTCGACAAATTTTTACTCCGTGACTATATATACATTGATTTCAACAAGAATTATTAATATTGGAACTATTATTAGGTATTACGTGAATTCTTAGCCTCGTTTTAGCAAATAGTACAGGATTATGAATATCACGTGCAGTGACGGTGTACGATAGAATCTGAGGAGCAGTCAGGTTTTGTATCTGGTCCGTTGTCGTGACAACACCGCTTGTTTTGTTGATGGCAAAACACTCCATTGTTGGACCGGATAGCGAATAACTATAAGCAGACGGCTTTTCGTCAAGTTCATCAAATGCAACAGGTGTCGCCACTACACTGTCTGTAGGAAATTCACGTGACACAGTATGCGTATATTCATCCAAAGGAAATGACGGCGGATTGTCGTTCACGTCATCAACTATTGCCGTGACGTCACGGGTTGTGTTGATTTGAGGAGTACAATTATACATAGTTAGAACTTTAAAATTGTAGAAAGGTTGTCCAGTCTCCCGGTCTATTCTACCAGTAGTTACGACTGTTCCGTCCCGATTCACCGTAAATGGAACTGAAATAAAAGATTGAGAAATGGGATTTACCGTCCACTCGACACAAACAAGTGCATGCAGGTGCGGATCCAGGATTTTTTGCAGGGGGGGGGGGGGGTCTAGGTTTGATAATTGCTTAACTAATTGCGCTCAACCGATAATTTGGTAAATTAGATTCAATTTGGTTCATTCTGACGTATTTCCGGAAGGTAAATTCCAAATTAACAGGTCTAAATCGCCAATAAAATCGCATAAAAAAAATTCCGGCCTGAGCAGGGGGTGGGGGTCCGGACCCCCTGGACCCCCCCTCTGGATCCGCGCCTGGCATGTCGGGGACGGGTGGCTCACAAGCTGATTAAAATACAGATCTAAATTTCGTTTCGTTTTTTTTTTTTACTTTCAATGACCTACACGGACTACACTACATGAATAACTGACAAATTATCGCGGCTTTTGACCCTATGACTTCAGACATTGATAAATCAATTAGTGTCAACGTCTTTAATGGTTTACCCACAGTTAACGTGCATTAATAGGCCAAGAAGTCGCCGTCACAAATTGTTTCATTGGCTAATTACCCACATCATTCGGAACATGTCAATGATATCAACTCTTCCAGGTGCTAGTGTAGTAAAGACAAGTAAAACAAAATTTTGAACTCTGATTGGCTTTTCATAGTTCAAAATTTCGTTTTACTTGTCCATACTACACTATGATCTGGACGAGATGTCATATAACCCATGTTCTGGATGATGTGAGGGGATAGCCAATGAAAATGTCTGTTCCGCCGGTGCTATAGTCCATCGGTGCACTAGTCCCCCGCTATAAGAAATACTATAAATATGGGTAAACCTAAACATACCCCGACCCTAATAATAGATATCGGTGGACTAATGAACCCGCGGACTAGCGAACCTGTGCTCTAGTACCCCGCGAAATAGTGAGCATTCCCCCTCTCAATAACTAACACGTACGTGTTAATTTACGTATTCCTTTACTAACCTGAATCTTTGTTGGAAGGATCGAGTTGAATATTATTAATCTGGTGATTTATTTCAGAATCAAGTCGGCCAATGACAGTTCCATTTGGAACTTCCTCCTTTAACACCATCACTGTCTGGCTTGGCGGCACTTCCTGTGCAGTATACTGAAGTTTGTAATCCACTCCCGGAACTAGAACAGTGACCTCGGATGACGTAATACCCGCAGGGAATCCCAGATCGCGAGCAGTCACGTTAAATCTATATTCAGATTTTCTTGGTGACGCAAAAAATCCCTCAGATACGGAAATAGTGCCTGGCATTGAAAATAAGAATAATAAATTATATAAGACAATGTGCATATTTAAATGTCGAATAGAGACAATATTGTTGAAATTAGGGGATCACGTGGCTAAAGTGTATAAGGCGCTGGCTCGCTAGCCTGGGGATCGGGTGTTCGATCCCTGCATTGGCAGAGAAAGTTCATCTCGATTTTCCAGCGTGGTTTCCCCTTATCAGTGATGCAGAATGGAGGGCCTGACAAGGGCAGTTGTCTAGTCGTTCGGATAGGACGAAAACGTGAGGACACGTGTACACATTGGCGTGCACGTAAAAGAACCCAGGCCAGGTGGAATTCGATATAAAAGTAGGCCGTAGCGCCGGTGCCCGGGCAAAATTTGCCTCATAGCACAATGCATAGCGTATGTCTGTCTTCCATGACCATTAGCCCATGTAAGGTGCAGAAAAGTAGGACGTTAAACCCCATTTCATTTCATTTTTGTTGAAATTAATTAACGGTCTAACCCAGATTAATTCAGTTTCATGGAAGTATTATAGGCTTTTAAAATTGGTCGCTTGTATATTACAATTAGAGAGAGAAGAGAGACATGGTTTTACATCAACTCGACACAATCCAGGTTATTTCGGGACTAACACGCGGTTCAATTTTATTTCAATAATTTGCTTCTGCGAAGGGTGTTTAGCAGTGGTAGAAAACCCTACTTCTTGGCAAGTACAAGTAGGTCACTTGACCCTATGACACATCTTTATGACCGAACGTACATCCGTTACCCCCCCCCCCCCCCCCCCAAGGCGTTTTATAGCTGATTCGCTGGACGTTGAACATATAAAACGGGAGAAAATTGCTAAAACCGATGAGAAAAATGAAAGTACCCTAGTTAGGGAGGGCTCTAAAGGCAGACAAAGAGGTCCCTCGTATGACAAAAGGGCCTTTCTGGCCAAGGGAAAGGGCCCCGAGTCCGAGTCAATCGTTTTCTTTACACGGTTACTGACGAATCCACTACTGAATGAGAATGCAGCCATTGCACTGGTATGGAGATCATCAATCAACCCCCCCCCCCCAGTTCCTCCTCGAAAGAGGGACATCAAAATACTATAGCCTCCGCTATGATAAACCTTAAAACGCCCCTGCCCCTCCCCCTTATATTACATATTAGAACGCTAGAATAATAGAAATATTAAATCATCTGAATACATTATGGTCCAAAACGTATTTGAATCATCAATATAGCAGCTATAGTCTCTAACCCATTATCATCCAAATTCTTCGGCATTCAAAACACGAATTATTTATCAATTTAAATCGACATTAAAGGTGGGCTTTTGATATTTGATGTCCAATATTTAAGACAAAATAAAGATTTTACCATTGCTACACGAATCGTGTACCATGATGCGTTTCGGGCTCATTTTTAACGAGAAGAAGACTAGACATTTTTTTTTTCTGGAGAGCATGCACGATAAATACTATGTAGACTGAAATAACCAGACACTCGAAATTGCCATTCGATTGCGTATTTCGCCGATCTTAAGTGATTTGAAATTAGAGTAAAAACGAAAACGATTGAATGTAAATCAGTTAATATACATTCATATTACAGTATTTTATTATATGCGTTGTGATCCATTTGTGGCAATTTCTATGTCCCAGATATTGGCGCCTTAGCTCCTTTAAATCTAACAAATGCACCGCACACACTAGATGACCCAATTCCTACCTGTATTTATATCAACTTTAAACTTGCCACTCGGCTCTTCTTCAAGTAGATATAGGAGTAAATTATTAGGTTGTGTTGCGTCTTTATCAACTGCCATTACTCGACCTATCACCCCACCTGGCTCTATCTCTTCCGGTACAGTAAAGGTGAAGGTTGAAGACAAGAAGACGGGGTGGTTGTCATTGACATCAGCAACTGATATAAACACTGTAGCTGTTGATGTTCTGGCAGGAGTACCACTGTCAACTGCAGCTATCTACAACATATAAATAGGAATGGGACCAAGTGTACTGTTTCTGCCATCTGAAAATCCTGCTGGGATGTGCGAAATGGATTGAAAAAAAAAAACGATTTTGGCAAAAGTTTTGTTCTATCTCGATAGGTTAGGGTTTTTTTTTTTGCTCGGGTAATTGCCATTTTTCTAAATGGCGCGGCTAAAATGCATTTTTCGAGATTTTTGTCCTTTTGGACCAGATATGTGTTACAATATGTCTTTTAGAAAAATCCAATATGGTCGCCAAAAATGGATTTTTGGAAATTATGTGGCCGCATCCGGTAGATATGTGGTCCAATATGTCTTTTAATATGTTTTCAGGTATGCCGAGTTCAAAAAAGTGTGTCAAGCAATGGCGGCCATTTGGATGCTTGATGGTGCTACATGTCCTTACCCACTTAATTCAAGATAAACAAACTTACTTTAAAATGAAAGAAATCGTGAATTTCTCTGTCAATGTTAGCCGTTTTAGCTGTTACTATTTGACCAGTTTTAGAATCCAACTTAAACAGGTTGCTACCCAAACCGTGTAGATATAGCTTTACCTTATTGTTGATAAATGTAGCATCATGGTCACTGACACTAATATTCCGCTCCTAAAATACAAAAATACCATATGGTTGGAAACCCCAACAAGATAGAATAACAGCAGACTATAGCTGTAAGTGGGGCAGTGTATGGAATTCCGGTAATTGGGTGGAATCGCGGTGATCCAGCAAGTCAGGCGCTGACTCATTAACCATGATATCTAATGTTTTAATGTACTAGAAATTATAAATTCTAAAGTTACCAAATGAACAATCTGGCGTTTCTTTTTATCTTTAATATTTTCTTCTACAAAACCTTGATATATATCACCACCTTCATATATAGGAGAGTTATCATTAACATCAAGAACGGTAACTCTGATTTCACAACTTGCAGTCAGTTCCGGTTCTCCGCCATCTTTAACAAGCACGTGCAGTTTATAGTGCTCGTGGTTCTCTCTATCAAGAGCTCTTTTGACTTGCAGCCAACCTGTTACTGGGTTTACAGAGAAAGGGCCTAAAAAACAATTAAGTCTGGAATGAATTATCCTTTAACAACAGCCAGACTATATAAACTCTGTCTCCATTTGTTTAAATATATCGTTTTATTTTACCAATATGAATATCCAGCCTTTCAGAATACTCGTGGAATTATAAGCTGAATAATTAAGTCATTTCTTAAAAACACCCTCTCAAAGTTTTAATGGTGTTACACTTCCGTTTAGCTAAAACAAATGCTAATGAATTAATATTACCACGCCCAAGAATGGTACACATCGGTAGCCATGTCGTTTCGTTAAGTATATGACAAGCTCCCGTTAATGAGTGAGTCTGTATTTTTCAACAGATGAATAATTGGATTTTGAGGACAATGTGACGAAAACGGGTTATTTCGGAAGATGCAGATAGTTAAATTTTTATTTTAATAATTCGGGTAGGGGTCTTTGGCAGCGGGAGAAAAACCACACGGCTGGAAAAGCGATTTACTCCTTGTCATGTACAAGCGGGGAATCAAAACCACGCAAACCGACTCAATGACAGGCCAGGGAGGGGAGTTTATTATAGGCTATGCTTGTTCCCAAATCCCTATTCAGATACAAAACAAATGACAGATCGTTCAGTCCCCCAATCCTCTGTAGTAAAGTAAGTCGGTAAATCCCACTTCGTGTCAATAGAATGCGATGTTTGTTTTTTTTTTCAAATTTGTATTCGAATAGCCTAATCGAATAAAAATGAACCTACCTCGTTTCTCTTTCAATGCATAAGTCAATGTCTGATGTATGTCTTTATCTTTAGCAGTTATCTTGAGTAGCCGGTTGCCTATAGGGACGTCTTCTGGTACCTCTATATTATGTCGATAAATATCAAACACTGGAGGGTGATTTACCGGAACGTCGATTGTAACGTTTGTTGTTGACGAGAGACGTGGGACGCCATTATCTTGAGCTATGATCACCAGCTGATATTGGTCTAAGTTTGGTTCTCGGATCAAAGAATCGACGACATGAATTTCACCTGTAAAGATTATTACAATGCATGGGATGCTGAAGATTGCTCAACGAACACTCATACAAATATTTAAAAAGTTAAAGGGAACATCCCGAGTCTCGAAAATAAAATTCCGTGTACGTATGACATGCAAGCGCTAATATCTGGAGAAATGGTGCTTTTACCATCAGTCAGTTGCTCAAAACTAAGTTATTTTAACGACCAGTTAAACTTTATTGGGTCGTTATCTTGCTAACGTGTAGTTTGTTAACAGCCCGTTAAATTTCTGTTGTTGGAAAGTCAATTTTATAATCCGTTAACTAACGGATGGATTAAAGTTAATCCAACAGAAGACTGTTTGACGGTTTACCATAATGACCTAATACTGGGTTAAAGTGTCGGATAGCTCTCTCTCTCTCTCTCTCTCTCTCTCTCTCTCCCGTGGCTCCACGGACTTATGTCATAGTAGTGTCATACATGGTTTATGTCTGAGTAGTGTCATACATGGTTTATGTCTGAGTAGTGTCATACTGGTTTATGTCATAGTAGTGTCATACATGGTTTATGTCTTAGAAGTGTCATATTTGGTTTATTCCCTGGCTTTATTCGCTTTGTGTATGGGTATGATATAATAAATCTACTGATCTAAGGGAACTACCATATTTACCTGTATTTGGATCTACATAAAATTTACCAAATCCCCCAGATTTATGCAGATAGGTGATCTGGTTATTTTGATTCGTGGCATCTTCATCTTCAGCTGACACTCCTCCAATAAAACCACGGGGTGCCGATGGATGGATGGTAAATGTGTAATTCTCCTGTTGGAAGACTGGTCTGTGATCGTTAACGTCCAATAGCTGAACTGTTAAATTGGTTGATGTAGATAAACCTTCTCCGTTCTGGTCGCTGGCTATTACCTGATGTTAATGAAACGTAAAATCCGATTATGATGCAAATGAAATGGAATGAAACGGAGTTAAACATCCTACTGTTCTGCTCCGAACTGAGCTAATGAAGGCGGGCATACGCCATATTGTGTGTTATGAGGGAAATTTACTCGGTCAGTGTCAATACGCTTATATCTACTTCCAGCTGCCAAGGGATATTTTAAGTGCAAGCCTCGGCATACACAGGACCTCGGGTTTTTTATTCCATCCGAACGACGAAACAGCTGGCTATGTCAGGCCCTCCGTAGTGTACCACTGACAAGGGGAAACCACTCCCACTGATGTCTAGGAACAAATGCGCATACGTTAGGGAGCACTCGGGATGGATTTCGGATATATGGATCGTGTTAAAATCAATAACATGTAGTAACCCACGGCAAATGCTTGACACTGTTTACAGCGCTGTAAACCAAATTGACAAATGGATGTACATGTTGTATAAACTGAAGGCTGCACTGAAACTCTAAACCAGTAACGCATGCGCCCGTTCACTCCGTCCCTATGATTACAAAGGCTTTTTAACAAAACTATATATAGTTACATACCTTAAATTCATATCGACATTTTTTCTCACAGTCAAAGTCTTCAGGCATCAATAGTCTGAGCTTTCCAGTCTCTTGATCAAATTCAAATTTCTCCGACCCGTCTCCAATTAATTTTATCAAAATATTTCTATTATCTTCTGTTTTATCTTCGTCTGTGACGTGAAACTCTTGATTCTACATGTAAACATATAATATTCTGTTTGTAAATGAAATATAACTGGGTTTAACAACTCTTCTAGATCCTAGTGTTGTGAAGACAGGTGAAACAAAATTTTGAACTTTAAAAAAGGAAACGAAATAGGATCTGAGTTTTAATCAGATTGTACACAGAGCCGGACTGGACCCACCTATCCACCTGTCTGTTACAGGTGGGCCTAAGCTCATTAACAAAAAGTAGGCCTAAGCCTATAAAGAAAAAAATTTCTTTCTTCAGCTTTGGTCTGAAATGCTTGTATAATGGGTTTGCGGTTGTCAATTTTCACCCTCCCCCCCCCCCCACGACTCCCTCAGGCGCTCACGCGTCTCTGGTACTTGTGTGGGCTATGGTCAATGAACTGGCAGGTGGGTCTTTGACCGCCCAGTCCGGCACTGATTGTACAAATATATTCTCGAAAGTATAAAGATAACATCTTAACGTAAGCATTTTTGAAATACAGATCCGAACAAAGAACAGATTGTAAAAATTCAACTATACCAATTCTACGAGGTTGTCGTCCGCGTTATTGCTTATATCTTCCGGGATGTGCACTAGGTAGCCAGTTGGTGACGAAAATATGGGTGGGTTATCGTTCGTGTCATTAATGGAAACTGTTACCATGGTAGAAGCTGTATATGGTGGCGCACCATCATTGACAACACGCACCATGAATGACACATGATCTGTCATCTCTCTATCTATTGGTCCATTTGTTCGCAACATGCCACTGTACTTATCCAACTCAAATGGTGCTGAAATATAATTAGACGCCGCACTAATATAACAAACGTAGACGTACGCTGTCTTTTTCAGAAATAAGTGAACACGATTTCGCATATTCAATTTTGATGCAAGTTGGAACGTGTGGTATATATTGATGGTATATCGCCATCTTTATGCGTCTTATACAAAAATATAATAATAATTTTGTTATGTTAGACTTGCTGAATTTCGTTATTACAAAATCATAAATTTACATTATTTTCTAACCGTGACGGAGCAGGACGGTTCAGCTTTTAAAGTTTCGGCCATTTAAATATTACTATCGTGACTATTGACAGCGCAGCTGTTAACAACGAGAGTTTAATGACCACTCGACACAAACTAGATCATTTCGGGACTTTTTCAGTTATTTGCTATGCGCGTAGGGGTCTGTTAGCAGTGGGTCGAAACCTGCGAAAATCCATGGGTTTGGACAGCCGACCCTACTCTTTGTCGCGTACATTCGGGGAATCAAAAGCACGCCAGTTGACTCAATGACAGAGAGAGAGAGAGAGAGAGAGAGAGAGAGAGAGAGAGAGAGAGAGAGAGAGACGTCCACTCGACACAAACTAGGTCATTTCGGAACTAAAACATGGTTTAATTTTATTTCAATAATTCGCCTGCGCGTAGGGGTCTATAGCAGTGGGAGGAAACGAAGGTACCCGGAGAAAACCCACGAGGTTGGACAGGCGATCCTATTCCTTGCCACGTACAATCGGTGAATCGAAAGCACGCCAGTTGACGCAATGACAGACCCCATGATACAACGAGCACGCGTTAACCGTTTGGCCACCCAGTCACGTTTTTTTTCTAAATGAAGGGGTGTCTTTCATACAAGGACAATTAATACAAAAATCAAATCTATAACTTTACCGTCAATGTCATCCAGGTAAAACTCTATCGACTCGTGTTTATTTATATCAAAGTCGGGATCATCTATGTTAATCTGGGCTACATTGGTTGATGTGTTTTCGTTTTCCAGTACAGTAACATTTATTATTGGTTCAAGAACGGGTGGCTTGTTGATCGATACTGTGATATTCATCGTAATATTGGACGATAAACGGGGAAACCCGTTATCAACAGCCAAAACTGACAGGGAATACATTTCTAAACATGGATCACGTGACAAATCATCAGCTATGATCACATCTCCTATAAAACATAAAAAGCAGCCCTTTAAAGATAATGGTAATATAAAAATGGTCGACCGTATCACTAAAATTGTGTTGTATAAAACGGGCTGCCAAAGTTAAGTAGCCGAGTCAATATCATCCGAAGTCTTCGACATTGAAAACATGAATTATTTGTCAATTTAAATCAACATCTTACCGGGGAAAGATGGGCTTCTGATATCCAATATTTGAAGACAAGTTAAACATTTTACCAATTATACGTCATGATGTATTCCAGAGCCATTTGTAACAAGACACATTCCAAAATATGTCACCTCATTTAAATATTATGCTACAATCACAAATCATTTACATACCAGTCTCAGGTTGTATATCAAATTTCCCATAACCACCTTCGATTAACCAGTACGTTATTTGACTATTCTGTTGAGTAACGTCTCTATCTGTAGCAGTAACAGTTCCTATCTTGGTACCACGTGACGTCAGGTAGGATATACTTATGTCATCACTTATATCTTCAAATACCGGAGGATGATCATTGACGTCATCGATATAAATAGTAACATTAGTAGTTGTTATTAAACCTTCTCCATTCATATCTCGAGCTTCTAACTACAATAATGAAAACGGACCGTATTCTTCAATCGCCAATTTTACCACATTTTTGTTCAACCCCAACATGCCTATTTATCTATACAACCCAATACATTTATAAATAACAAAAAAGAAACGAACTATAGATCAGTAGGAGTTTAAAAAAAACGGGATAAGGTAATGAAACTGCCTGTCACGGCGAGGTTTTGGTGTGGGTAACCCATTAGAAACATCAACATTAATTCGTTAATCAAATATTTGACGTCATAGGGTCAAAAGTCGCTCGTATGACCTATCGAGTCCTCAGAAGTGCAATTATAAATGTTTAATTAACAATATGAAAGGAAACGGGGTTTAACGTCGTACCCTTCACAAACGACGATCAAAATCCATTATGCAATGTGCCTCAAAAAAACTATACGGTCTATTCTGATTTCAATTCCCAACTGTCATGATATGCGCAGTTTTTCGTTCCACTTAAACGACACTCTTGACTTTATAATAATTACAGTTCCACCTACCAGTAGATGAAAGACAGGAGCATCTTCAGCATCGAGGTAACCTGGCTTAATTACAACTACACCAGTCTCCGTATCATCAACGTCAAATAATACACTACCTATTAATCTTAATTTTATCTCACGATTATCAGACGTGACATCACCATCACTGACATATATACCTTGATTCTAGTAATATATAATACAACATGTGAGGGTTGATATATTTTCAAGACACAGTAAGCCATATTTTACGTATAATTTTTGAGTAGATGCGGCAAAATAACTGCAGAATAGACAATGCAACAAAGATAGAGGTGGAATAATCAAATTGCGAGTATGCACAGAGAAGATAAACAATATAGGTATACGAAAAAGATGAACAGTGTCC
Organism: Patella caerulea; assembly: GCA_036850965.1. Taxonomy (NCBI): domain Eukaryota; kingdom Metazoa; phylum Mollusca; class Gastropoda; family Patellidae; genus Patella; species Patella caerulea. The sequence continues at coordinate 28,054,726 of JAZGQO010000015.1, read as the reverse complement.
ATTAAATGTGGAGAAATTAGACCAGCTACATCAGCAATGTTCCAAACAAAAGATAAACGACAGAGATGAAAAAATTATAGCAGTTGTGTTCATCTGCTGGGGTAGAAACATTAGGTCAACAGCTGTAGAAGAATCAGATGGCCAGTGTTCCTAGAGAGCAGCAGATGCAGTGTTCCCACAGAAGCTTACAACAAGGGTAGATGTATTAGGTCAACAGTTTTCCAGAAGAAGATATACGAGAAGTGTTAGATCAGCAGTCTACTCTGAGAAGATACAAAATAGAAGACTTCGATCAGCAGTGTCCCACAGATGACAGACAGCTGATGTAGAAAAATTACATCCACATTGTTCCCAAAGAAGATACGTGACAGGGGTTGAAGGATAAGATTGATAGGATTCCGAAAAATAACATTAGGAACAAATAGTTTCAATCATTTACCAATTCAACTTTTGTCGATGGTGGTCTGGATAATAAATCTTCATCAATATGTCCAATATAACCCGATGGTGAGCTAAAGACTGGATAATTGTCATTAACGTCTACAACTTCTATGATAATTTCTGTGGTGATAGTATAATTTGGATAACCGTATTTAACAACGTCTACTGTAAATCTGTATTGGTCCATAGTCTCGCTATCCAGTCTCCGGACTAACGAGATGTCTCCAGACTTTTCATCAATGACAAAAGGTGCTGAAATTCAATTAATAATCATAAACCAATATGGTAATCACAAAATTATAGTTTGTAATAGTAGGTGTAGGGGTACTGTACCAGATACAAACAATTACACAAGACATAGTGAAAGTGGTTGCAAATCGCTCAAATTGCGTTTAGCGACTTTGATTGGACAAAATCGAAAACAAATCAGTTTAGGTTACTTCGACAGTATGAGAACACAAAATAATGAGACCATGTATATGTAGTGTTCGACATATAAAAATAAAATACGGTTAATTAGACACAATAAAACAAAGAAGAAGTCGTACGTTAATCAGACCACACCTGTAGTATTCGATATAAGAAAATGAAGTGGTTTTACAGATCCCTTCTTTGGAACCGGTTCCTTATTCGATATTCTTCCGACCACTATCGGAGGTATAGCATTCTCTTCTATCTGGACATGGATCACGTCAGGTACACGTGGAGCCGAGTCCATGGGTACAATAACGTTAACAAGTGTTTCTGTGGATAATCGAGGCTTTCCAGAATCTTTGATCTCGATTAAAAGTTGGTAAGCTTCCTTATATGGATGAGCCAGCACGGAGTCTGATAATGTTATGATACCTGAAATGAATCAAATATATCACTTAATAAAAGTATACTCTTCAAAAAAAGAAACGCACAACCCATTTTTCATCATTTTTTTATTTGACCGAGGTCTTTGTTTCGGCAAATCTTACTTGTTTTTAATGCCATTATGTAAGGATAAAAGAAATTCATTATTGATTTTAAAGGTAGGGTCACTAATTGTGACTGGTCATCCTTTTTGTTGAAATTTTTTATCGCTTGAATGCACCAAGAAACATGAATTTAACAGCTTCGCGTGCTTTTTGCATGGAACCTAAATCTAAGGTCTTTAAAATCCCGGGGTTCTCGGTTTCCAAATCAGTTGGGCATGTAAACACTCAAAGAACCAAGTGATGCCACATCTGGACGAAGACCAACGCAACAACGCTATTCGTCGATTACAAGCAGGTGAATCCAAGACAGATGTATCCAGGCTGCTGAATGTTTCCCTTAGTTCCATTTCTAGCCTTTGGGATAGGTACCGACAGCGGAGTTCAACACGTGCACGCCCTAGCCCAGGCCAAACAAGAGTGGCACCACCTGTCCTGGATCGTCACTTCCGGTTACGTCATTGGCTCGATGGTTTTCAACAGTGACCTCTACTCTAGCAGCAATTCCCGGACGGCGTAGAATCTCGTACCCGTCAGTAGGCAAACGCCTACGTGAAACCGAATAACGAGGTAAACGTCCCCGTTAGAGCTTCTGTTTTGAAATACGCCGACACCTTGAAATCCAACTTTAATGGGTTCAGGCACTGAGGGTGTGGCCACAGCAACACTTAATAGCAGTTTGGTTCAGCAACCTGTCGTTGTTCTTGTTGCAACAAGGCGATAGCAGAGCAAGGATATACTGACGACGAAATATAACTTTGCGTTTCTTTTTTGGGAGAGTATATAACCGGAGTTATATTCTTGACGAAACAGGTGTCGGCTAAAATTTGAAAAATGAACAACTCAACCAACACAAACAAACTAAATAAAGTCTCCTAAACTCAATCGACATTAATTATGAACTCGATGCATGTATGATCTAAGCTAATGCGCTTACTTCAAAGAAATGAAATGAAATGGGGTTTAACGTCCTACTCTTTTGCACCTAACCTGGGCTAATGGACGACGGGATGACACCTACTCTTCGATGTTTTCCAGCTGCTAAAGATTAATTTGCGAGCAGGCTTTCCGTCCTATGTCCACCCTTGTTTCCTTGCAAGCTCGTTCTGCCTGCACCCGTGATAATGTCAAACCATGCTTAAAACACACAATACTGGGTTCGAACCAGGCACCCCCTGGATAGTGAGCAATGAAATGAAATGAAAAAGGGTTAAACGTCCTACTGTTCTGCTCCTACTGGGCCAATTTTAGACGGGTATACGCCATGCAGTGCGCTATGAAGGAAAGTTCACCAGGAAAGCGGACAGTCTACTCTGAAAAATTAATATATAACAGAAACTTCCAACTTCCAATGGATTATTTACGTGCACAACCATGGAATCATGATAATGTAAATTGAAATTAAAAAAACAACAAACCGATATTTGCTTGAACAAAACATGATAATGTTCTACAGAATCCGATATGAAATAATTGTATACATTTCAATGGCATATACGTGAATAATCGTATAAATACAAACCCGACCCATCATCCACGGAGAATTTCCCTAGACCGCCATTTTTGAGAATATAGGTCAGCTGCTGATTTTCTTCCGTGTAATCCAAATCTTCAGCTGTTACTCGACCTACAACAGCACCTCGTTGTCTGGAAGGGTGGACCGTAAAATTAAACTCTTTTTGGGTCCTTGGTCTTTCGTCATTTTTATCCATGATATGAATATTAACCTGTTTACTCGATTTCAATCCACCGCCATCTTGTGCAATTAACTGTGTAACAAATGTGGATTAAAAGAAATATATATACACATATATATATATATTATAATTTATATCTGTGACTCTCGGTTGTTTGTATGTTTGTTTGCCTATTCCGTGATTGGCTAGCTACACAAGGGCTGCTCCAACACTTGCTAGATAAGGATATTTCGAGCCAGGGATTGACACGTGCGGGCCAGGTGTCGTTGCACTATTATACAACTTCCTGTTTCGGAGGTGTGCTACTTCCGGAGGCCTCTACCCGTGCAAACATCGGGTAAACAGCTACTGTATTATATCGGATTGTAAAAATCTAAACCGGTTCATTTATGTTCAACTTGCATTCAATCAAATAATTATACGTTCAGTCTGTATGGTCACGGGGAAGTACAAAGTTCCTGCATAAGACAAAAACAACGGTACATGTATTGGTAAATACAGCTCTACTTTATAACGAATTCGCATGCCTAAATCTATTTTGATTTACCATACTTACGGTAATATTGTACATATGCTGTTTTTCACAGTCAAACGTCATTGGGTACTTGGTCTCTATTCGTCCCGTTAATTCATCCACGTGAAAGAGTAGACTAGGATCATCCATAAAAAACTTGATTTGTTGATTGATTGGTGTGACGTCATTATCAGATACATTCGGCTTCTGTTGTATATTTATAGGAAAAAAAATATTGTACAGAATTGTGCTAAAAGCGGAACATATTTGTTATATTGCTATCTTAAGCCCATCCCACAAAACGAAGTATGTGCTACAGTTTGTCGTTCCATCCAATAGACACGATGTTATGCACACTTTGTCATATGTACATGGATGAAGCTTACACGAGTGTCATTCGGATAAAACAAGCGACCAAAGTACAGTGAACGTAAATAAAAAACCAGGCAGTTAGAATTTGAAGACGAGTATAGGAGGCAACACTGGAATCCTGGTAAATCCCTGTCCACCCATAGGCCTACCCCCTAGCATTGCTCCTAGGCTACTAAAACCCAAAGCGTCATTTTAAGCAATATGAACAACATGTAAAATACAATATCGTGAAAGGTAAATCTATCCCAATCGGTTCGAAAATGGTTCATTTCCATTCCGTATTTACAAAGATATGTGGAATTGAGATTTCATCAATCTATGCTGCTGACTATATATGAAATAAAGCAGTGATAAAATTTCTATTTGACCACAAGTTAAATAAATCTTACAAATTTCAATTCTTGTATGACTTCATTTTCCGGTAAATAAACAGCATAATCGCCATCTTTAAAAATGGGAGGGTTATCATTCACGTCTTCAATGTATACAGTTATTGCTGACGTCACTGTATATTCAGGTACACCGGAATCGATGACGTAAACATTAAACTTAAACATCGCATCTTTTTCTCTGTCTAATGCAGCAGTTGTGAAGAGTTCTCCGGATTCTGGGCCGATGTAAAACGGTATTTCTTGAAGAAATTAATAAAAAAATAAAGAAACATTTGATACAATTATTGATTGAAGAAGAAAAGTTGTCAATCAGTTAAATCAGTTAAGATTTATTTATTTTCAAAGATTGCATGAGTGTTCCAAGGGACTAATGGTATCACATGGTTACAGGACTTCCGGTATTTTAAGTGTCAAAGACTTACCGGTGCCATTGATACGATATTGTATATTATCCAGTCCTTCCGGATCTTTCGCGTCTATCACACCAATAAAACTTCTAACTGGATGATCTTCCTTGACTAGAAAGTTGTAGACGGGATCAACAGTTGGTGGATGATTTCTAATGACGTTAACTGTTACTGTTGTTATGCCCGTCTGGGTTGGTATTCCCGAGTCTATCGCCGACACCTTAAGCTCATATTTATCCTGTACTTCACCGTCCATCAGGGAATGAGTCAACCATATTTCACCTTTAAGTATGCATAAGAATAGGGGGCATAGACTCAAAGAGGACGAAAGAGGAATAGGGTGTCATTTTTAGAAGCCTTTTCACTATTTTTCCGGGGGGGGGGGGGGGTGGGGGTGGGGGGTGGTGGGTGGGATGGCCTAGTGGTCTAGAGTGCCGCGCTTTGAACTCTAGCTGGCCGGTCACCTCTGGCTTGCGGTGTGAGCGTATGTGGCATGGAGATAGGGGCGCCTTCTCAACCTCGTGGGTTTCCTCCGGGCACTCCGGTTTCCTCCCACTGCTAAAGACCCCTACGCGCAAGCGAATTATTGAAATAAAATTAAACCATATGTTAGTCCCGAAATGACCTAGTTTGTGTTGAGTGGACGTTAAACCCCATTTCTCTCTCTCTCTCACTATTTTTCCGTCAGTGGAATTCCTACACCTCAAGTCGCCCCAAATGAAATTCGTTATATTTATTTGACAATGGGCTATGGGTGTGTAGGGCGTGAACCGTCCAACAGCATTTCAGGGTTAAAAACGGATCCCCACACCCTAAACTTTGTCACAATCACCACCAATAGCTAGTAAACACTTAAACATACATTAAATCTGCCTATTACAGGTTTTTGTTTGGGCCTAAATGTTATATAAACTATTAATTAGACATTAATTAACTTACCCAGACCATAATCAACTCTCGATGGCATGGATAACCAGCGATCTTTAGTGGATTATGATCCGACCTCATGCATAATGTATTTTTAATAAGGCGCCATGAAGTGGACATATGACAGCTAACAAATCGTGTTAAACAATAAACTCTCAATTAACGACTACCCAGGGGGCGTGGTGAGGGCAATTATTGAGAAGAAATTATGACTAACAAAAAAGATTTTGGCACAAAAACCCTTTTACTGACCGCGGAGCTGTGGCCGGCGAAGCCGGCCACCGCGAGCGCCGAAGGCGCGAGCCCGCGGCGGGGGGTCCGGGGGGCCCTCCCCCGGGAAAATTTCGAAAATTAGAAGCCCAGAAACGCAATCTCCAGCAATCCGAGACAATTTGATTGTGATTTTGGCGCAAAAACTTTTTGGCGCATGAGTATGGCTACTCATGAACTCATTCTCACCACGCCCCTGCGACCACCCCGTATTACCGATCAATCAAACGACCGTATTATACAAATGTATGAAGTCTGTGTCTTTGGAATTAAACTCGGTACAAAAACAAAACTCAGGAGGGGCGGATCCAGGAATTTTTGCAGGAGGGGGTTTGCCAGGTTTCTGTTACGGAAATCTGCCATCATCGTCTCTAAATTACATAGGCATACCTACGAATTGGGCTTTTTAAACAGAGAAATCATTTTTATACTGATGTAGGATCACTTTGTGATGTAATTTCATTGAATACAAATACCTGTTTTAGAATCAATACTGAACTTCCCGAATCCATCTTCTAATAAATATATTATATGATTATTGGGATATATAAGGTCTTTATCCGTGGCTCTCAAAGTAACAACTTGCCACCCAGGTAGAGTAGATATATTTAAATGGACTGAATAAATAAAATCGAAAGTAGGAGCTTGATCGTTGACATCTTCTATAGTTATGGTTAAAGGTACCGTAGAACTTAATCCTATACCCTTCTCATCTGCTACTTTAATCTGAAAGATACAATACGAAATATAAAAGGTAAAAAGACACAAACCAAAGGATCCGTGTTTAACCCGGAAATGATTTTCGATTGTCCACATCCTACACACCCATAGCCGATGGTTAATTAAAGATAGCGAATTTCATTTTGGGTGAAACAACTTCTCGTTCGTCCTCTTTATTTCTATTTCCCCTATTCCCACTTAGAGGTGAAACATGGTTGACTCATTCCCTGATGGACGGTGAAGTACAGAACGAATAGACGGAGAAACATCCAATATTAACGATAGCGGATTTTTTTATCTAGCATAAAAAAAATGTACGACTGCCATTTGCTGGTATACACTATTTCAATTAAGCATACATTATGCAAGAGCCAAATCTGCCTATTACATGTCTTTCTTTAGGTCTGAAATTTTATCTAAATTATTGATTAGACATTAATTAACTTATCCAAACCATAATGAACACTCGATGTCAAGGCTAGCCTTCGTATATTGACTGGTTTACAATCATATATACTGCTTAACGCTCATTGATAATTAAGTGGATAATCGAGACTATGCTTTTTATCGTACTGACTTAAAGCCCCAATAACACTCTTGTTGTAACTGAAAAATATGTCCCAATCTTCATTCTGGTCAACAAATCATATTATTTTAGAATATTCCAATTAAATGATGATATAAATTTCATCTTTAAACACCTATTTTAAAAAAATTGGAAAAATTCAACCAATTGATTTGAAAAGTCTAACGTAAACCTTTTCAAATGTGACTTGGATTTTAAAATATTTTCGAACCCTCTGGACAAGTAAAATAGGTTGTAATGGATAATTTACACAATAGGTAGGACACTTAAACATCTAGTACTTAGAATAAGGGTATTATTTATTTTCTGGAGCTACAAGCCAGCAAGAATGTTATTGTCCCTTTAAGTTATGGTGATCGAGGCTAGGCGAAAATTTCAATTACTTAAATCTCGGTTCATAGTGGATCAATTTGACTGAAATGTTCAGCAAAGTACATAATTTACATTATCTAGTTTATAACTATTATAGTGAGAACTGCCAGCTCTTTATCTAATCTCCCATAATCAAGGGCAGATACAGGAATTTTTGCAGGAGGGGGTTTGCCAGGTTTCTGTCATGGAAATCTGTCATCATCGTCTCTAAATTACATAGGCATACATACAAATTGAGCTTTTTAAACAGAGAAATAATTTTTATACTGAGGTAGGATCACTTATTCGTGATGTAATTTCATTGATGCAAGGCAATTTTTTTTGTTATGTAGCTGAGCGGGGGGGGGGGGGAAACCCCCCTCTAGATCCGCCCCTAAATGTATCTTTAATGGCACTCCAATATGAAAAGGTGACGCGATATCTGTATTGTTATGTCAGGTTATTGTATTTGACAGCTATGTTCCCAACAAGTGTGGTGTATATTACACATACATCAATGTGTTGAGTTTTGGCTCACCTTCAAATTATACAAACATTTCTCTTCACAATCTAAATCCTCGGGTGTAACTGCTTGTATCTCTGCTGTCAGTGGGTTTATTCTGAACATATCATCATGGTCACCGATCAGAACATATCTCAAATCTTCTGGTCGACTAGAAATATCGGGATCTTCGATTACTATGGGTGGATTCTAAAATATAGATTTGTTGATTTGTAATTTTACTTAGAGTTCAATATTGGTATGACCCAATACCGTTCGTGAGTTGATAATGCCGAACATCTATATTCAATAGGACGTCTGAAACTGAAATAACACCTATGAAATGTTATTTCCCTGCACTCCATCGTATGAACAACTGTCATGGACTTTACAGCGATGTATATACTTGCCGAATCGTTTGGCAGACTCAATCTGTACCGATTTGCTGTCGTATTCATTTGGCCGAATGAGTGAACACACCAGAAGAATCCTTCGCCCTTTTCACCAATCGACGTCACACAATTAAACATGACCGCGGCCATGTCTTCAAACTATCACGTGCCTTCTCAATGTCATTGGTGATAGGCCAATGAATTCTACAATCGGACGAATACACAAGCGGAATTTCGGCGCCGATTGATTCAGCTAAGGATTGTGTTCATGTTACTCATAACGTCGAGTAGCTACAGTCCATATGTTTTAAGAGTCCTTCATATATATATGATTTTTATGCATTATTTACCAGTATAAATAAAAATAAATTCTCTTACTATTTCAACTTTATTGTTTGATCCATGTTCTTGGATACTGCCGACATAATGTGTGGATTTAAATAGGGGGATGTTATCATTGACATCAGTGACGTTTATTTTAACTAATGTCGTCACAGTAAAACTGGGTATTCCCTCATCTATAATTAGCACTTTAAAGCTGTATTGTGAATTTCTTTCTGCGTTGATTACGTCGACTGTTCTTAACACTTGGTCATCTAACATGAAAGGTACTGAAATAATATAATTACTGGTGTATAATGACAGCTCTCGGTATCGATCCCGGTTTTGGCCGAGTAAATATTTCGGCAATTACAGTCTGGTTTCCATTTGTCAGAGGTGAAGGTCATTTGAGTTCTTTTTAAGCAGTGGGAAGAAACATGGGGACCCGGAGAAAACCCAGGTAGTTGGACAGGTGACGCTACCCTTGTTACCAATCTGATAAAAATAAAGATCTATATTTCGTTTCGTTTTTTATACTTTCGATGGCCTATACATGAAGATCTGACAAATTGTAGCGATAGGTCGCGTCAGAGGTCATACGAGCTGATTTTGACCCTATAACTTCATTAGTAGTCTTTGGCATCTGATTATTTCAATCTGCACCGGCAGTAATCTCCTGTATGGGATATGTTTAACCTAGTTCATCGGGTGACTTGATACAGCTGGCGCCAGAAATTTTCAAATTTTCAAATTTCCATTTTGTCTTAATAATCAGATACCAGAAATAATCTTTCCACGGTAAGATAACAACAACAATGGTGATTTAAATATACCAATACGCCGTACTTGCCATGTCGAAAACTGTGGATGATATTGTATTAAGGACTTAGCTCCTTTGACGAGGCCTACCTGTTTTATCCAGAAGTTTGAATTGGAGATAATCTGTACCATCAGGATCTGTTACACCCAAAGATTGTACTCTACTTCCCAGAGCAACATTTTCTTCTAGTGTAAAATACACGCTCTCCGGTACAACAGGTGGTTGGTTTAACGGGACTACGATCTGAACAGTAGTCGAGGATGTCCTGGCAGGATATCCCATATCTCTTGCTTCTATTACTAAGTTGAATTCCGATTGAAGTGGTTCGTCAACAAAACTCTTCTTCAAAATAATTTCACCTGAAATAAGAATGAAAGCTGGTTCACAGATTGTAATTTCATCATATTGAAATACCAATTCTCGGGGTTCTAATCCTTTGAAAACTGATTGATTTTACCCTATTAGAGAGAAAGAAAAATGGGGTTTAACGTCCACTCAACACAAACTAGGTCATTTTAGGACTAACACATTGTCTTTAGCAGTGGGGGAAACCGGAGTGCCCGGAGGAAACCCGAGAGGTCGAGAAGGCGCCTCTATCTCCATGCCACATACGCTCACACCAGGGATCGAAACCAGAGGTGACCGACCAGAGGTGACCGGCAGTCAAGGCAGCTCCAAAGATATGTATGGAGAAATACCCCTTACATACCTGTTTTCGAATTCAGATTGATCTTGTCAACACCACCATATTGTAAGATATAACTAATCTGGTTATTTGGTTCAGAATCATCTGCGTCCTTGGCTTCAACTTTTCCCAACACAGAACCAATTTTTAAATCGGGAATCACCGTCATGTTTAATGCGGACACAAATTCCGGTGTATTATCGTTGACATCTTCGATCTCTATTATCAACTCTGCTTGTGTTTTAATACGGCCACCTTCGGCAACGATCTAAATTTAGAATTAAAATAAATCACTTATCAATATTTAAAATTCAGAGTTAAATAAAACTCCATCTAAATTCAGAGTTCCACAAAACCCTATCTACATTTAGAGTTACATAGAACACTATCTAAATTCAGAGTTGCATACAACACTATCTAAATTCAGAGTTACATATATACAACACTATCTAAATTCAGAGTTAAGACACCACTATACAACACAGAGATCGGTTAAGTCGCGGTAATGTGGTACAATGCTGACGTAATTGAAGATCGTAATTGAGCTAACAGTATGTAAACGGAAATGAAAAATGTACAATTTGTAGCTCACATTTGAAATATCAGAATTTAATGGAAATTAAAACAAATATCAGTATATGTAACACACATTTAATATATTAGTAGAATACACATTTAAAATATATCAGACTGACAATTTATATATTTATATATAACGGAAATCTACGAATGCCAATTGGTAACGGAAATCACAAGTTGTCAGAATCTATAACGGACAAATCGCACGTCAGAATGTAATAGAAATTAAAAATGACATTTACATAAAAGGAAGATCAAAAAGCGCCAGTCGATAACGGAGCCCAAAATTACACAGATTATAAAGATGCCAACATTAAAAATATGTAATGAAATGAAATGGGGTTTAACGTCCTACACTTCTGCACCTAACCCGGGCTAATGGCAGCGGCTCTACGGCCTAATCTTATAACGAATTCCAACTGCCAAGGGATCTTTTATGTGCATGCCAATGTGTACACGGGACCTCGGTTTGTCGTCCAATCCGAACGACTAGACAGCTGTTTGAATGTAATACGTTATAAGAAATACATACTTACCTGTAAGTCAATGTATCTGATATTTTCTCTGTCCAGGTAAGTTGAGTTGTATATAAATAATCTCAAATTATCAGGTGATATATAAAATAACCCACTGTGTTTACCTTGTAATGTTACATTATACAACCTATTACTATCATCGGAATCACCGTCGGTTATCTCTAATACAGGTTCCTGAAATTAACAGTAATTTACGTGATATAAGACATAGCAAGAATGGTCTGAATTTGAGCAAAATTTGTTGCCTCATACAATTGGAGAATTCGATAAACAAGTAGCATTTGTAGAAGTAAAACACACGTTATCCTTAAGCATACATTATGCAAGAGCTAAATCTGCCTATATTGCAAGTCTTTCATTAGGTCTGAAATGTTATCTTAATTATTAATTAGACAATTAATTAACAAAATATGACCATTATCAACTCGCGATGGCGTCGAATAGCCGAGATTTAACTATAATATAACGGTTCGCCATTTAAAAATTTAAATCAAAAGTAGGAAAGTAATTTTATTGTTTCTATATAAAACACTTATTGTTTATCTATGAGTTACGTTTCGACTTAATTATAAATCTATATCGGAACAAGAAAGTTCATCGTGATTGTCCGGTTGCGTTGTTCCTTGTCAGTGTCTATTCTTTCGGATTGTCGTGCACGTAAATGATCTCATGGCAGCCGGAATTCGATATAAGATTAGGCCCAACGCTACTGCCCGGGCAACATATTTTTAAGCCCAGTCGAAGCAGAACAGTTGGGACGTTAAACCTGAAACTGTAATTGTAATCGGCGATGGAAGTATGTCCTTAGTTGTGTGTATTTCCGATTCAATCACTAAATACCAATTGCAGGGGGTCAAGGTGGCTAAGTGGATAAGGCGCTGGTTCGCTAGCCTGGAGGTCGGGTGTTGGATCCCTGCATTGGCCGAGAAAGTTCATCTCGATTTTCCGGCGTGATTTCCTCTTGTCAGTGATGCAGAAGGAGGGCCTGACAAGTACGGCTGTCTAGTCCTTCGGATGCGACGAAAAACCGAGGTCCTGTGTACACATTGGAGTGCACGTAAAAGATCCCTTGGCAGTTGGAATTCGATACAAGAGTGGGCCGTAGTGCCGGTGCCCGGGCAAAATTTCCCTCATAGCACACTGTATGGCGTATGCCCGTCTTCCATTAGCCCAGGTTACGTGCAAATGAGTAGGACGTTAAACCCCATTTCATTTCCTTTCAAATACCAATTGCTAAACGCTAATTATGTTCTGTGTATTACCAGTTCAATTACTAAATATCGATTACTAAATACTAATTAAATGAATTTACCAAATGTAGTTCAACTGGAGAATTGTATACGCCTTCTTTTATTCCTGTTTTATATAGATCGGATGAAAACGTCGGTAAATAATCATCAACATCTGTAACTGTAACTGTTACTAATGTTGTTACAGTATATAAACCATTCTGTTTTTCTGCTATTGATACTGGTAATATATATTCATGTTTATCTTCAGCATCCAGTGGAATTAAACTCTTCAATATACCTGACGTCTTATTCAGGTGAAATATATCTAGAAAATAAAACGGGTTTCCAATCTGAGATGGATGTTTAAATTGATTTATACTAATTAATTCAATCCCTCCGAAGTACACGTCGTCTTCATTAACGTGGCGCGTCTTTGAAATCGGGCTCATTGTTCATTAAGCACAATTAAAACGAATCCTAACCAATCTTACCTTGTCTGTAAGGAAGGTCGTCAAGGAATTAAATTGAAATGGAATTGGGTTTAACGTAGTGCGCTGTGAGAAAAATTTAGCCCGGGCAGCAGCACTATGATCTACTCTTACACCGAATTCTAACTCCCAGGGGATCTTCTACCTGCATCCCAACCGAAGAACTAGACCGCTATTCGTGTCAGGCTTTCCGCGACCAGCTATTCCAAAGAACATCCGGAATGATAAGGCGGTTTTAGTACCGGACTTAGACCAGAGAATCTTGTGATAATAAAGAATAAACTACACTATGTTTACCAAGAAGACATCCAGAATGTAATAAGGCGACCATACACGAGTTCAGCGGACCAACGTGCCCCCCTTCCCAGTACCTTTTAATACAATGTCTGAAATGGTGGGCGATGGTTACCTGACTTAACACCGAGAATATAATGTATCTTGTCTGTGGTATTTATCTGTATTTGTCCAACGACTGTATTAGATGGCTGATTCTCTTCCACCGAAAATAACACCTCGTCCGACAATCTGGGTATGGGATGAACAGGAACGTGGATATGGACAGTTGTCTCCCTTGATAACTGAGGCGACCCGAAATCCACGGCCACAACTTTGATATAATAATCTTCTAACACAGGTGACCGTAGCAGGGAATCGGTTGTATAAATGGTCCCTGGAATATAATAACGTACTTCCGGGTCATATATGACTGGATGACTGGTACCAACCCGTGTACGAAGAAGTCGTCGAAACAGACCGTTTTATTGACTTATCCGTCACTTCAACCAACACGTCGGTAATATACTATTCAAAAAAAGTAGGGGATATTTGATTTTTAAGTGTTATTAAAGTCACCCAATGAAACTGACGAAGAAACAAATGACAAAATAAAATGAAGTTCACATTCATCGATTTATTCCAAATGTTCGTTAGACTAAGTAAGGCACAGACTGACAATTATAAGGGTAAAATGATACCCGGGGTCAAACAGCAAAGTTGCCACAGCATTACAACAAAGTCAGTAACGGGTAAATCCTCCTCTGTTTGCCAAACAAGCATTGATCCGACGTGGCATACTCCTAATGAGACGTCTAAGGTCATTTTGGTCCAGATTGTCCCATTCCTGTTGCAACGCAGCAGCAAGTTCTTGGACATTGGCAGGACGTTGTTGACGTTGACGTAACCTCTGTCCAAGCATGTCCCAGACATGCTCGATGGGGGAGAGGTCGGAACTCAGTGCTGGCCAAGGTAATGTGGTGATGTTCTGTTGTTGGAGGTAACCTGTAACGATCCTGGCCCTGTGACATCTTGCGTTGTCATCCTGGAAGATGAAACGGCGGCCATGAGGTCGTGCGACCGGCACAACATGGCCTGTAACACGCCTTGCAATAACATGTAAAGCCGTTCTTCAAGCAACTGTGATGCCTCCCCACACCATAACAGAACCACCCCCAAATCGATCATGTCTGACGACGTTAACGTCTTGGAAGCGCTCGTTTCGACGACGCCACATCCTCCTACGTCTGTCCAAAAAATCCACAGTGAACCTTGACTCATCTGAAAACATCACATTGCTCCAGCGTCGATTATCCTAGTGTTGACGATCCCTACACCAACGACGTCTTGCCTGAATGTGATGATCTCCCAAACAAGGGATCACGCGAGGACGTCGGGCGCGAAGGTGACCCCTATGCAGTCGATTCCGAATCGTCTGGCCACTCACTCTGGCACCAGTATCTGTTTGAAGACGAGCGCTGATCTGATTGGCTGTGATGACACGATTTCTCAAGGCCAAGGTACGGATAGATCGATCTTGGGCTTGAGTTGTCGCCCTTGGTCGACCTGGGCGTGGTCTGTCCTGTACAGATTGTGTATCACGGTATCTGGACCATAGCCTGCTTATGACAGACTGAGAAACATTCATCGTCCGCGCCACAACCGCCTGTGTTGTGTCGATCTGTAGCATGCCAGGGCACGTAACCTTTCATTTTGGGTAAGCCGACGCATATCAAAATTTGTTTTCTGGTCACTAAAACAATTAAACTGATGTTTCCACCCTGGAATTCAATGCCACAATGACTGTAACATTCAAAGTCAGAGTCGTGCAAATCTTGGGTTGGACCCCCATGACTATCCCAAGCATCACCTGCATTCCATGCGGTAGCTATTGGTGCATTTGGGCGTCACATGTAACTGGAAATGTTTCTTCTGTTAGGTTCTATAGTGACTTTTTTCGTAGTCATTTGCATATTTTAGTATTATGCCCCCAAAATCAAATATCCCCTACTTTTTTTGAATAGTATATATAAAACTACTGGTGTAGTAAGGTAAGCGCTTTTTTCCATCCACTGGAGCCAGGTGTTATGACGTCATATGTGGATTGTGGGTTAGGATAAGGGCTGTGGCCTGCAGATTTCGTCAGTCTCGAGATGTAGACATGGCTAGCGGCTAGCCCTAACCCTAACCCTGGGCCAAGCCCAACCCTTATCCTAACCTACAATCCATATATGACGTCATAACACCTGGCTCCAGTGGATGGCAAAAAAACGCTTACCGTGTAGTAAGGACGCGCAAAACGAAAATTTGAACTATAAAAAAACGAAACGAAATAGGTACTGTGTTTCCCCCGCACTGCCACATCTGTGTTTTAATCTGCTTGGTTTATACCGTTCCTTCCACTGTCATCGACCACTACGCGCATGCGAACTATTGAAATAAAAATTAATGAAGGATAACTATTTTGAATTACCTGTATCTGTTTCTATTTGAAACTTGCCATAACCACCCAGACCGGTTAAATAATACAATAACCTATTGTTGATTGGATCTTTATCTTCATCAGCAGCCCGTACTGTTCCTATCTCACGTCCTATAGGTACAGACGGTTTCACACTAAAACTAAAATTACGATGATATTCTGGTCGGTGGTCGTTCTCATCCTTTATCTCTATGTCTAGAAAGGCTGCTGAAGACAGACCTGTACCATTTTCATCTGCAGCTATAATCTACGAATACATAAAGTTTTGATTTTGACATTTGTACTGGATCTAGTAAATTTATTACGAAATCAAACCTACCGAGCAAAAACAGTACATTTAAAGCCCTTTGTTTTTTTCCCGTGGAAAGCTGGCGTGCCGCCATTGGCATACACAAGGCTTGGGTTTTCGTCCTATTCGTTCGCTCCACCCATTCGTTGAAAATCATGTCTCCATAAGCTACAAGCTAAGTCGGCGCAGAAGAGAGGGAAAGGGATGAATATTAATGGGGTTTAGCATCCACTCAATACAAACTTGGTCAATTCGGGACTAACATATTGGTTCAATTTATTTCAATAATTATCTACTTTGTGTCGAGTGAACGTTAAACGCTCTCTCTGTCTCTGTCTCTCTATTTCTCTGTCTCTATTCCTCTCGTTCTGACTCAATGACAGACCTTATCATACAGCGCGCACGTGCAAACATTCCGCCATGCCCCTTCCCCATTGCCGAATAGTGGAACGTTAAACCCCATTTCATTTCAATTAACCAATGATAATGACTCTATACTGACCTGAAATTGGTAATCACACTTCACTTCACAGTCGAGTTGTCGCCCTTGTTGTACTGTTATTTCTCCAGAGTTCAAATCCATTTGAAACATATCAGATTTGTCACCAATGAGACGGTATGTTATATTCGCCTTGTGACTTGTAATATCCAGATCTGTGACATCAAGTGGCGGAACCTACCGACAATACTCTGTAAATGAGGACAGTTTTGTTCTAACCCCAAACAGACTGATTGGTGATCAGTTGCACAAGGATATATAATTACTTACAACTTTGACAAACGCCGACCGATGATAATGTGGATCAAAATATAAAAGTTTCTATATTTGAATAAAAACAAGTTTAAGCTAGGAACCAACCATGATACCATGGCAGCCATCTTGGAAATGTGACGTCATTCGGATTTGTCCAAGAACAAGCAATAGCTATTATTTGACGAGCGTGGCTCCAAAACCACGACAGAGATGACCAAATGTATGACACCAGTTTCTGTTTCATAAATCAGTAACCGATATAAGCTGACACACCAGATTTACCATACATAATCATTAGCATTGAAGATACATTATCAGAGATTAGAAAAGGAATCTGACATTTCTCACTATAATAGTTAAAGACTAGATAATGTAAAGAGAATATGCTGAAAATTTCCATCTAATTGATCCACTCTGAACCAAAATTTAGAGATTGCATTTTGAGCCTAGCCGCGATCATCAATACTTCAGTCAGTGCAATAAAAACATAGGCTCGATTATGGTCTGGATAAGTTAATTAATTTCTAATTAATAATTTAGATAACATTTCAGACCTAAAGAACGACCGGACACTTTGACTCGAAATGGAAATAAATGTCTTACCAAATGAATGAATGTTTTTGCCCTTGGGTCGTTATTTTCTGGTATTTGAGCCTGGTATGATGGTGTTGAAAATGTAGGATAGTTGTCGTTGACATCCAGTACTTCTATATTAACCGTGGTTGTAAACGTGTATGTTGGTTCACCGTGGTCAATGACGAGAATTGGTAATGAATATTTATCATCCTTCTCGGCATCTAATTCTCGTTTCAGTAAAATATTCCCAGTATTTTCCTCAATTATAAACGTTTCTAGAAAATTTTAAAATGGAAAATCAAATATATAAATTGATAAAATAATAAAATGAAACTAAAGCGATTAAGTATTGAAATCAACGTCCCATTTAACGTTCTACTATTTTTAATATTAATACTATTCTGAGCCAAAAGGGTTAATAAAAACGGGAAGATACAATGTAAAGGGTCGAGCTACGAATTGCGTACAATGGACCTCTGGTTTTCGTATCCCGGCCGTGTCAAAACCTATTAAATATTCAGCGAATATAACAACCAACAACGCCTTAGAAACTATCATTATCCACCCAACCGAAGGATTATAATCTCCCCTTTGCATCTCCGACCCGCAGAAACCAAACTGTAGAGTCTCGAAGAATTATCCCGGCTAACAAATCAAAGACCGAGTACTAGGTGCTAGAATATGTGCACATGAAATGAAATGATACGCGGTATGACGTCATATTTGTCTGCATCGACTGGGATAATAATGAATATGGAACACTATCTGTCCACCTTTACATGCCCAGTCATACTATAATAATTCAAGACAAAAAGTCTTCACCCTGTAGGTGGCTCTTGCATGACTGATGACTGATTGATATTAAGTTATAGTTATATTACCCGAATCATATTCCAGCATATATGATATATTCTCTACTTTCAATTTGTCTTCCTGTAGCGTCCACAACACTGAACCAACCGTCTCGTTTTCAGATACTAATAAGTGTATACTTGTATTTATTTGAATAGGAGTGTTTACAGGTACATGGACTTTAACAGTGGCAAACGAAAATAAGGGAGGTGTTCCCGAGTCTATAACTGTGACGGTCATTTCATACAGTTCTTGTACCGGATCTTGGAGCAGACTGTTAGATAATGCCAACACACCTGAAAAACAATAATGCTATTGTCGGCCATTTCATATTTCATGTCTCTAAAACGTTTTGGGGACATGTTACACAAATACAAAAGAATTTAATCGAAATGTTGAATTACATTACTGGCTTTTATTCGAAACCATAATACTCGTGAAAAACCTAAGATTGAATTTGCAATTGATATTTAACCAATATAGTTCACTCTGCTTTTTTTATGTGCTGACGAATCTTCCAAAGATAATACTTACCGGAACTAGGATGTATAAAGAACTTTCCAGCACCACCGTCTGTAAGGGCGAAGGTCAATCTGTTGTTGACGTCACTATAATCGCCATCCTCGGCTTTGATTTGACCTACACGCGAGCCTATGGGTGATGCCGGCTCCATGTAATATGAGATGGTATGATCAGTTACAATCGGCGGATTATCGTTTATATCTGTAACTTTAATATTCAGATTAGCAAATCCTTCCAAACCTTCTCCGTTTTCATCTCTAGCAATCAGCTGACAAAGAAAACAATATTAAGTAATCTGGGCCAAATAAAGCTATTATAATTAATATCAGATATTGGACCAACGTTATGTCTCTATAACGTTACGTCATGGCTCACGATTTTATTATGCCCAATTAACCCGTGCATAGCCGAATACTACAGTAAAACTAATTGCGTGACAAACGAGGCTATCAAATCGAATGAAATGTAAACAATACTGTTTGGAAACGAACATATTTTCACCGTTTTTAATACCTTAAATCACTGTCCAAAGGTTTAGGGAAGACCCAGATTAAATGAAGGACTGTCATGTTGCTGTACATAAGTGATAGTTTTCATTGAACGGAAAGAATAGACACACTTCCGCATAAGTTCAAGAAACAGACACTATTCCAGCAATGGCCAGAGAGGGATTTCTCGGGCCATTGCTTCAGGAATATGGTTATCCCTTGTGTATTGTTGGATAAAACAGTTTGTTTCTTAAAATCAGTGATGCATGAAATAAGTGACTTCACGCTACTAATGGAAAACTTATCTTTGTTTCAATTTCAATTTGTCATATTACTTAGTATTCGTAAAAGTACTGACATTTTATAATACAGTTTTTTTAGAGAGCTAATTCAAATGTCTCTTGACAATGAACATTAAACTAATATCGTGCAAAACAAATAACAAAAGAGTTGTAAAGCAATTTTAACATACTAAACCTTTAAGTTGTATTCACATTTTCTTTCACAATCAATGCTGGAAGATTGGTTGACGACTATAGTCCCAGTTAACGAGTCTATTATAAAATCTTCCGCACCACTGCCACCTAGACTATAAAGCACTTGCTCGTCTTCACGTGCATCTATATCAGTTACTCCGAGGGGTGGGGACTGAAACATAATAATATATCGATTAATTGCACTGCATATGGAATAATATTTAAGCAAATTGCTATTGCGTAAAGATATTGTGTATATATATACTAGATATTGGAGACAATAGATCATGGCAACAACAATATCCGGTAATACTTCCGGTCTGGGGTCTTCCAATTATCCATTTTGGCCAGGATTTCGATAACACAAATACATCACAGCACCGCCCCCCCCCCTTCATGATCAAGATTGTTGCAATTAAAATAATCATTTATAGGGGCATTAGGTAAGAATAGATTCAGAGCTGACAGTTCTCGCTGTAATAGGTACAATATAGATAATGAAAACAAAATATGCCGAAAATTGCAATCGAATTACTTCAGTCATAACCGAGATACACGCATTTACTATTGAATTTTGTTTTAGTCTCGGTCTTTGTATGATAACAAAAGTCTCGATTATTCATTTTTATGTCAATCTATCACTAGGGTTGGGGCAATAATGACTTTTTTCGAAATTTTTAAAACAAAGGGTGTTTTCTATGGCCAAATTCACTGAAAAAAAAACGAATACGGAATATTTTTTGTCGAAAAATCACTTTTTACGTTGGTGCACGGCCATTTTCGCAAAATGGGGCAAAAATGACAATTTTCTTAGAAATTCGTATATATTCGGTAGGCAATCGCCTTGTAATGTATCATTTCATATGTTTTCGGGGCTGGAGAGTCCTGTTTTTGGAAAAGAAGCTATGAATCAGACTTCAAATCTCTTCATCAATAATAAAGGACCAAGAAACAAAATGCATTCACTTCCGGTAAACATCGCAGGCTAACGATGACACCGAGATTTGATTATGGTCTGGATAAGTCAATTAATGTCTAATTAATAATTTAGGTAACATTTCAGGCCTTAAGATATTATACCTGCAATAGGCTGATTTAGCTCTTCCATAATGTATGTTTAGGGATTCAAACATAATATAATGTATATGTTAGAACACATTGATAAATATAATTCAGGCAATGACTTACTATTGATAAATAATCATCAAACGAATCTGTATCATTTGTTTCTGGTACGACTGCCGTGTAGAACCACGCAGAAAATAACGGAACTTCATCATTTACGTCCTCAACATAAACAGTGACGTATGTTTTAACCGTAACATTAGGTTCTCCATAATTGATGACCTCTACAGGAAAATTGTATACGTCACGTTTTTCTGTGTCTAGTCGAGCAGCGAGGTGGAGTGAGCCATCATTAGTCATATAAAAAGGCACTGGAAGTAAAAAGGCATCTACAGTATGTATGGCCTGATTGTAACACAAAGATTCAAGAAAAGAGACGCCAAGAAATTAGAAAGTGAACATAAGAAATGCAGCTATGATTATTGAGATAAGTCAGCATGTAGAGAAATCAGTAATTTATTAGCTTCGACCTTAACAGCGTACATGTTCTCTTTCCGTCGGGCTCGGATAGACTTTCGCAGTACAGATTTTGATGTGAAAAGGAAATGGGATTTAACGTCCTATACCGTTTTGCTCCGACTGGGCTAATGAAGACGGGCATACGCCATACAGTGTGCTATGGGGGAATGTTTTCCGGCGCAGCGACACGATGCCCTACTCTTGTATCGAATTCCAACCGCAAGGAATATTTTACGTGCACACCAATGTATACGCGGGACCTCGGTTGGTTTTTTCTCACCCGAACGACTAGACATCTTTCCATATCAGGTCCTCCACCCTGCACTGACAAAGCGAAACCACGTCAGAAAATGCCAATTAACTTTATTGGCCAACGCAGGGATGGATCACAATACATGCAGGCTAGTGAGCCGACGTTTTAGAGTACAGGTTTATCAACAAAAACACCTCTGCTATACGATTTGATTAAAAATACTAACGTGTGTCATCACTTCCGGATATTCTGTAAACAACAACGCCATGATCCGGGTCTGTGGAGGTTAGTTGACCAATCACGGCAGTTGTTGGAAAGCTTTCGTTGATTCTAAACACAAACTGTTGTGGAACGACCGGTGACTCGTTGATTGGAACATACACTTCGACGACTGCTTCATCGGATAACTGCGGCTGTCCAAAATCAACGACCTTCACCTTTAGAGAATAATGGCGCCGGAAAGGCTCTTGTGTCAAATCATCAATAACACGAATCTCGCCTTAAAATGATATAGAGAAAATCAGCAAAACAGACGAGATGAATGTTTATGTCTCGAATTAAATATACCCTATTGTTATAATGAAATTCATAGGTTCGAGATGAACAAAAATGCTTTAGAAAGTAAGAGAATGGATCTTTAAAGTGCACATTTGCCATAAACACAGGAAATGTCTCCAATACAATCATCTACCTAGTTTTCGAGAGAGGTTTTACCCCGCGATGCTAACACGTTACACGTGTGTGACTATAATCGACCGTCAAAGACTTAAATTGACGAATCTTGCTTGAAATCACGAATGCTTTTACAAACTATAACAAAAATGTTTAATACTGTGAATTTATTTTCCTCTGTATACGGTACGCTACTCTAATTACAAATGCCTAATCTGATCTAATCATTTTATAAATATAATATGTCTGACCTGTGTTAGAGTTCACGGAAAATTTATCCAGACTACCTCCCAATAGCAGATATACCACGTGACTGTTCTGTTCTGTGACGTCTTTATCTTCAGAAGTCAGGTGACCAACCAAGCTGCCAATGCGACTAGACGGAGAACTAACGAAGGACATATTACTGGTAAATCGAGGTGAATTATCATTACGATCTTCAATATCCAGTATTAATGTTGTAAATGACGTAAAATTACCATCAAATGCTGAAATCTTTGAAACATGAACAACATATTAAGGACGTTACATGTCTTCATACATTGTAATTTTGCGATCACATAGAATAAAGAATTTTAAAAAAAAAATGTTCTCTTCGTGAATCCAGTCGAAGCAGAACAGTGAGAGTTAAGCCCCATTTATTCCATTTCGTCTCTTCAATATAAAATGATTTAACTTTTCTGAAAACAGAATGGGATGGGTACTCGGTACAATTACTAGAATAATTCCATATTTCGTAGATTTTGTGCTCTCCGAGGTCTCCGATCGTCATTACAGGGATATTATGAAAGTCGGGTCTTCAACAGAATCATCAAATATGGTTCAGTTTGATTCAATATTTACAACGATATCATAACAACATCCGTTTCAAACGATTATATACACTAAATGGTCAAAGCAAACCATTGTCACCTACAATCTGTCCGAGAATCGTTGTTGAGCCTCTTTTTAATTCGCGGGGGGGGGGGCTAGTGGTCTAGAGTTCCGCAATTCGACCTCTAGCTGGCCGTTCACCTCTGGCTTGCGGCTGTGGTTTCGAGTCTGGAGATAGGGGCGCCATCTCAACCTCGTGGGTTTC
Organism: Patella caerulea; assembly: GCA_036850965.1. Taxonomy (NCBI): domain Eukaryota; kingdom Metazoa; phylum Mollusca; class Gastropoda; family Patellidae; genus Patella; species Patella caerulea. The sequence goes on along the minus strand of JAZGQO010000015.1, from coordinate 28,031,236 downwards.
CTCCGGGCTCTCCGGTTTCCTCCCACTACTACGCGCAAGCGAATTATTGAAATAAAATTAAACCATATGTTAGACCCGAAATGACCTAGTTTGTGTTGAGTGGACGTTAAACTCTCTCTCTCTCTCTCTCTCTCTCTCTCTCTCTCTCTCTCCCTTTTTAATCCGACTGAATTCAAACCAGGAGTTATCTACCGTTTATTATCTGTTCTTAATTCGATGTTACGTAATTATTTGAGTAGTATGAGCAGGGCTTAAACCAGGAATACATGGCGCAAATAACGACAAGCGACGTTAAGCCTTGTCCATATGTTATCTGGATGGGATATCCCTCCGTTCAAGAACTTGGGTCAACATATCTCCCTACCCTTGCAACCCACGCCCTCTTAGAGTCTGTATAAATTACCTTGAACGTATAAGTATCATTGACTTCACAATCAATGAAACTAGTATCGGTGACAAATAAACTTCCGGTAGTCTCGTCTATTTGAAACAAATCGAGACCTCCATCAATTAAACTGTATACTACGTCACGATGTTCTGCGTCGACGTCATTATCAGTGACAGTTAAACTAACATCCATATCAATTGGTTGGTTTTTAGTAACATCTGATGCGATTGGCTCCATCATTTTAACCCTATAAATACTGTGCGTGAAAACAGGTGGTTCATCGTTTATATCTTGTAGATAAATTCTGATCATTGCATCTTCCTGTAAAACACATTATTAATTAAACCAATAATATGGCCATTTATATAGCGACAAATCCACACATCGGGCTCATAGCACAGCACATAAAACAAATATACAAAAATCTTTTGTCTCTTAGTCTTTTGGTAAATTTCTGTGATGAATTTTGAAAATATGAGGCTTTAATCAGATTCGAGATTTAAAGATTGGCAAAGATACAAAACGCGGTTCGACTGGAAGTAAATTCCATCGTTCAGTGGCAGCTACAGAAATGCTTTTGTCCAAAGGCAACAAGTTTCCACTTTGGTACCACTAGCAGATTGAAATTAGTTGCTTAATGCATACAATTAAATGTGGCGACAAGTAGCCATTGTATTAATACACAATTGGTCCCCGGTATTGGTTGAACGACAAATTGTCCTGTAGTGTAGTTTCCCTTTGTCAGTGGTGTAGGACAATTGCCAGTTACCGTGGTTACCCTTTGTCTGTGGTGTAAGACTATGACAATGACCAACGTCTAGTTGTTAATGTGTACAACTTGCTATGGCGACTGAGAGAGTCATAATGGTTCATTGGGCATTGCTTGCACTGGATCAATACCCAGTTGATCCTGGTGGTTGTGTATTCTCACCTTTTGTGGTGGTTGGCCCAGATCTTCGGCTACAACTTGAAGAATTATAACTTCCGTTTTTTCTCTGTCAACTATTGGACTTGGACCATTCAGTACTAGTAAACCATCCTGGGTTAATATACAAATATCATATAAACATCAACAAGCTTTATTATACTCCGAAGTTTGCACAACACATGCAAAAAAGCTCTCCGCAGAATTAGGTTTATTTGTTTATTTGATCCGTTTTTGAACCGAGAACTGGATTCATGCAATTGGTAATATTCTTGTTGCTCTAAGAGCAAAACTCCAAGATGGCTGTGATGACGCCATAGCTTACAAGCCAGATCTGAATATTAAGGCCACAACCAGATTTCGTCATGGTCACGACATGTAAACTGTTCTAACGCTAACCCTAATCCAAGCCCTAACCCACAATTGGTGGGGGATGACCAGACAACGTTTCAATAATTTGCCACGATTTGCAACGATTAACTGACATATCATTCCAATTTTCACTTGCATATTACTCAATTAGTTTCATATGCTGATTACATTATTTTGCCTTATTATACTCTTTTTGTCTAAACCGTTTTTTTTTTTTGTCTAATGGTTTGGATTGTTCGTACTTGGTTTTATTTTATTTCAACTCGAGTTCACTAATGTTCGTTACCTTTGTAATATTAAAGATATGGGAATTAGTTCCTGACAGTCTGTAGACCAGTTTACTGTTGGGTCCATCATCTGCATCTACAGCTGTGACTAAGCCAATATCCAGGCTGGTTGTAACATTTTCTGGTATATAGAAATCAAACATTGTCTGATTAAATACTGGAGAGTTATCGTTCGTATCTCGTACATCCACTGTAACCATGGTTTCTCGTACCTGGAAAATATATGCATCGTGTTAAGAAATCATCCTTATAATTTTGTCGTGTCTCTTTTTTAGTGTAATTTTTGTGCTTCTGGATCAAACAGTGATTGAACGTTGAGTCTATTCTCTCAAATGACATTCAGAAATTTCCAGCGTGGTTGGGAGATGGAGATTTTGTCTATATCACAATCTCTGGCGAAATATCTAAATATGTAAACTTATATATAGACCAATAACTTACATGTAAACCATCAGAAGCTGAAACTGCCAGATGATAAAATGAAACCTTCTCACGATCTAATGGTCTTTCTATAAACAGGAAACCGCTAAAATAAAATCACCCGATCACAAGGTAAAATTATCATGATAATTTATTAATAAAGCAATTATAGACGACGTAGCTTTATATTTAATTTGTTTGAATTGAAAAAAAATACAAGAGATATGATTCACAACTTACAATTTCATTGATATTGATGAATAAAAGTTCGCTCCCAGTGTTGGCTGAGCACGTTCATCGGATTTTCTGGCGTAGACTGCCTTTGTCAGTGGTGCTTGGCGGAGGATAAGACAGGGACAACTGTTTAATCTTTCGGATGGGACGAAAACCGAGCCCCCTTGACTTGACATATTTACTTGCATGTACAGTATCCCCTGGCCGATGGAATTCGATATTTGGAGTATCCGGGCACAATTACCACTATAGCATAATGTATGGTGCATGCCCGTCTTCAGTAGCCCAGTCAGAGCAGTAGTACGTTAAACCGCCATTTTATTTACTTTCAATTGACATTTAAAGCAATCTAAAACTTCATTGATAATTTACTAATGCTAGTACAAAATAAAGTTTAGTACAATCATAGGCGTACGGGGAAATTTTTGAAATTTATAGACACTCTGAATTTAAATTCGCTGTAAAATTGGACACATTCAAGAACACAATATTTTTCTATATCACTTTTACAAAGTACAATTGTGTGTCCAAATTTTCCCAGCATTTGGTGCCCCTCCCCCAGCTCATACGCCTATGAGTACAATAAAACAATTCATTATTTCTTTGTTATTACCGCAATTTACAATTTCATTGAAAATTATAAATGCTAGTAAAATATAAGTCATACTCATAAAAAAATTTAATCGTCTTGAAAACAGTCGTATTACATTAGTCATACTTACCTTTCAGAGATTCTGAAATCGTCTCCAATATTTCCTGATGTTATTTCATATTTCACAAATAAATCTTCGTCCCCATCCTCATCAGTTACCTAGGTCAGATAATAATGATGATTATATTACATTCGTCTTTCAAAGATTCCCAACGATTGTATTCTTCATTATCTTTTTTAATCATTTGCAGTGGTTTCTCTTTGCATTCTTTTAAAAGGTATTCAATGATTACATTGTACAGTTCTGTGAATGAGTGACATGACTACAGTCTACAGTTCTGTAGACGTGTAACATGATTACAGTCTACAGTTATGTGGACGTGTAACATGATTACAGTCTACAGTTCTGTGGACGTGTGACATGATTACAGTCTACAGTTCTGTGATTTTGTGGTGTGATTACAGTCTACAGTTCTGTGGACGTGTAACATGATTACAGTCTACAGTTCTGTGGACGTGTGACATGATTACAGTCTACAGTTCTGTGAATTTGTGGCGTGATTACAGTGTACTGTTATTCCAATATGCGAAATGATTACAGGGTACATTTCATGCAATGTGTGGACGGATTGCAGTGTATATTTCTATCAATGCGTGCACGGAATACAGTGTACGTTTCGTTCAATATGTGAATTCATTACATGCTACAGTTCTTAGGTTCAGCCATCGAGCTTTTATTTATCGTTTGGTTGAAAGGAGTTTACCCAAAGGTCCAGACCCACAACTGTCCAAATATAACTGTCTATCCCGCTTTTTTCCATAATGGTGGTCCGAATCGTAGACACACAGCGTACATTTCGCGCTATCAGGAAACTCTTGTATCGGATTCCAAGTGCCAAGGAATATTTACGTGCACGCCAATGTGTACACGGGACCTCGAGTTTTCGTCCAATCCGAATGTTTTTTTTTTGTTTTTTTTTTTAAATTTTTTATTCATCCATCTTCAATTTTACAAATATAATAACATATATATTATTGTATATTACATACATATACATAGGTCCATCAGTAGCATTACAGTTCATCAATAGCAATATTCTGACAATATATTAAAGGGGTAACCTGGTATTATTGTTTTGAAAATGGTACTTGTTCCATTTCTGTAAGAATATGTTTAATTTATCATTTTCAATAGAGATATGTTTTTCCACCTGGTATTAGAAAGCTATAATTCCAAGTAACCCCTGTAGACTAGGAATACTTTTTGATAAACTACATCTAAATATGTAGTACTTACAGCAGACAATAATATGATTTATTAGTGGTGGAGCCCCAACTTTACCGAGCATTACCTCTTCCATTGTTAAGGTGGTGTCCTTATATCCAATACTAGTCAAATATTTGGAAATATCATTCCATAACTTTTTAATAATACTACAATGATAGTAGAGGTGTTCTACAGTTTCAATTTCCGTTTTACAAATGGAGCAGCTGTTGTCGTCTACTCTTTTTATTTTATACAGAAATTTTTTGGTAGGGATAATTCTATGAAGGAATTTAAATTGGAATTCTTGGAGTTTTGTGTCCAATGTACAATTTTTAGGGATAGTATAGTATTTACTCCAGATATCTTTATTAATAGCATTGCATAGTTTTTTTTCCCACCATATTTCATTTTTGCTCAATTCTCTACTAGAGCTATCATTATCTGTTAATAAAGTGTATACGTGTTTACAACCTTTTTGTTCACTGAAAAGAAATTCCACTGGGATTGGTCTACTAGGTTGGGGTGGAGGAGGAAGGTATTGTGATAAAAGGCTTAATTTCCATTCTTTTGGAATTGCTAGTTTGAGTGCTTCGTATTGAAAGGATGTGCCTTTCAATTTATATATTATTTTAAGTTTCTCAAATGTTTTAAATGTTCCATTTTCCTCTAAGATATCACATATATTTCTAATTCCTTTATGATACCAATCTTTTATAAAATAGAACTTAATATCAGCATTAAACCATAAAGGTTGCAAAACAATATGTGTACATTTTCCATTATGGGTTTTACAAACTTTTAAAGCATAGTCTGCCCAGGCATTCAGGACGTCCTTCCAAAATGGGTTCATAGTCCCTAATTTTATTGACCGGAGCCATTCTGATCCAACTGCAAATATATTGTACGGTATTTTCTTCAAGCTGCAGTCAAGGAATTTAAACCAGGGTACTGACTCTCCTTTATGGATTAGCCTTTTAACCCATGTTAGTTTTAATGCTTTGGTAAAACTAGTTATTTCTGTTAAGTTTAAACCACCTTGTTGAAAGTTTTTTTGTACTTTAGTTCTTTTAATTTTATCTATACCGTTACTCCATAGAAAGTTATAAATTATTTTTTCAATTTTCTTAAATATTGCATTTTCTGGGTTTGGTAGTGCAATTAAAAGGTGGTTGATTTTTGGTATAATAAGGCTTTTAATTACAGTTACCTTGCCACAGTGTCAATTTACGAGCATCCCATATTTGACATAGATTTTCAATGGCTTTTAATTTCGGATTAAAATTAATTTCAGTAATTTCCTCAAGGTTTGTACTAACATTAATCCCCAAAGATGTAAATTGATTTTTACTCCACATAAATCCAAAGTTAGTGCATAGTTTCTGTTTAGACTCCGTATTTTTACCTATCCAGATTGCAACTGTTTTTTCTATGTTAACTCTTAGCCCTGACATTTTAAAGAATAATTGAAGTGTATTCATGTTTTTTATAAGAGATTCTTCACTGCCATCTAAAAACAAAGTAGTGTCATCTGCATATTGAGATATTTTATATTCTTGATTAAAGATTGTTATTCCCTTAATTTGTTTGTTTTGTCTGATCATAGCCCCGAGGATTTCCGCACACAGTAGAAAAATGTACGGGGAGAGAGGATCGCCCTGACGGCACCCTCTCCCCAGTTTAAAACTTTGTGATATAAAACCGTTTTGGGTCACAAAAGATTCTGAATTTTTATATAATGTTTTTATCCACTTTTGAATTGAAGGCCCAAAATTAAAATGTTTAACCGTATTGTCAATAAATTTCCATGAGACTCTATCAAATGCTTTTTCAAAATCGATTAAGAGGACCATTCCGCTCAAATTTTGTTTCTTTGTTTCAAATAGAATGTCGTATAGTATACGAGTGCATTCCCCGATGTACCTTCCAGAAATAAAACCATTTTGGTCCTCATGGATAATACCTCCAAGGACGTTTTTTATCCTGCTTGCAATACAGGCTGATATTAGTTTATAGCAAGTATTTAAGAGCGTGATTGGTCTCCAGTTTTTTAGTAAGTTTCTACATTTCCCAGGTTTTGGTAGGCATGTTATCATGCCTTGTTTTTGTGTCAGAGACAATTCACCAACTTGATACGAGTAATTTATTGATCTATGTAGTAATTGTCCAATATCTTTCCAGAAGAACTTGAAGAATTCAGAAGTGAAGCCATCTAGGCCCGGGCTTTTACCATTTTTCATAGATTTCAGTGTATTACATAGCTCAATGTAAGATATAGGACCTTCTATTGATTCACTGTCTATGTTTGTTAGTCTATTGGTATTTATATTTTCCAAGTAGTTTTGAAATTTAAGGGTTTCGTATTCCAAGTCTTTATTGGTATACAAATTTGAGTAAAATTTTTTTATTTCTAATAGGATATTTTCTTGGTCACATGTTTTTGTACCATCTGTGATAATTAACTCTTGAATATTTTTATTTGTATAGTTCCTTTTTTCAAGTTTACAGAAATAGGCAGTATTTTTTTCACCATGTTCAACCCACCTTGCCCTTGAACGGATTATTATACCATCGATTTTATTTTTTCTATGATCTTCTAGTTCTTTTCTGACATTGTCTAGTTCAACAATTACATTATAGTCTTCCGGGTTTTCATAATTTGCTTCTTCTAATTTTGAAATTTGTCTCTCAAGGTTTTTTTCTTTTTCAGTTTGTTTTTTCTTTTTGTATGAAGAAAATGATATTATTTTCCCCCGTAAGTGTAGAAGAAGCATTTCTAGTAAAGTTTGGTCATCAATAGTGAATTCAAGATTATGGATTGCAGATTGTTTTACAAAATTTAGGTCATATGGGCTTACCGCATACATTTCTTTTATATAATTTATATTTTCTTTTATCATTTCACTAAAGTTTTTATCATATAGGAGGGATTTATTAAACTTCCAATATCCTTTTGCCGTTTTGTGGTGACTTATTTTAACAGTTATGTTTACAGCTGAGTGGTCAGTTCTGTACCCTGATTGAATATCTGAATGTGAGATAAATGGCATCAAATTTTCACTCACTAAGATGAAATCTAAGCGACCCTTCTTTACGGGTTTATTCTTTCCCCAAGTATATTTCCTTTTTGTTTCATTAAAGGATCGCCAAACATCAACAAGTTCAAGTTTGTTGCACATATTCAGAACCTCTGACTTTGCTTTTGGATTGTTTTCATGTTTGTAATTATATGTGTCCAAAGTTTGATTTAACGTCAAATTCCAGTCTCCGCAAATGATTAAAGAGTCTGCTTTAAAATGTTTCAAGCTGTTTTGAAGCTCAGTATAAAAAGCAGGGTCATCATGGTTTGGACCGTATATATTAATCAGAAGGAAAGTTATGTTATTTGTTTCCATCTCAATAAAGATATAATTTCCATTTTTCCAATCTTTTTGGATTTTTAATATTTTATATTCAAAGTTATTATTAAATAGAACTGCTACTCCCCGTTGTTTTGAAGAAGTGTCGCTTAATTCTACTTTATTTCCCCATTCAGCTTGAACGTATTTTTCTAATTTATTTTCTAAGTGTGTATCCTGCAGGCATATTATACCTGCATTACTTTGTTTTAGGTTTCTAAATACATCTCTCCTTTTTTTGACCTCTCCTAGTCCTTGACAATTAATAGATCGAATCTCAAAATTAGCCATTGATTACAAAGCCTAGTGGATCAGAATGAGACCTAGCAATCACCCAAAAGTAATTTGGGCTGATTTGTAAACTATTTGTAATTATTTTTGCAACAATTGAGGATGGAATAAAAAAGTTATATATAACAAATAACCTAAGCCCCGCTGGAGTTATCTTACGATTACTCCACAGAACTAAACAAATTTCCATGTTTCTTCCGAACATGTCATATGGTATCAAATTTTTAGACTAATTAACCAGGAATTTTGATTCAGTCTAATTTAACCCAACTAAAAGGGGACATCAAAGCAATTTGTCAAACTAAACAACAAACATGGCATATATAAAATTCAAAAGACTAAGCTTGTTGTAGCCCCCCTATAAATGCTTCTGTCACATACATGTACAGTAATTCAGAAAAATTGTGGCCCTGTTGTAGTTATCTTTCTTGGATTTTACCTATTTTTTACCGTAGCCATAAAATCATTAGGTACCGGTATGTGTAATTAATGTGGTCGAAGCATTTATTAGGTACAAATCCTAATACTAAAATTGTAACACATATTTAATAAATATTTGTACATGTTTGTTAATGCGTAGTGTTCCAAAATGCAAAAGAATCTGTTAATCAACAAACATGACAAGTTTAAAAGGAGGAGACGGCATCCCATCACTGCATCTATGCTATCCCGAAATCTCCAGTACATTTCCATTGTTTTAAACCTATTACATTGCAATTAACCATTACATAAGGAATTTAATTTGATTGAAGCATGTAATAGGAACCAGTCTCTTCCCTTAAAAGGTAAACAAATTGAATTTACATATTTTTATGAAATACATACTGTATTGTTACCCTCCTGGACCTTTTGAAGTTAAGTTGCAGTATAAGCTTTATGCCTCCTTGTTTGGTAGGCAAGTAATTCTATGTTGGCTAAATTTCATCTTTATCTGCCAACACTCAAACTTGAAGTTTTAATGAACATATATACGTTTAAAAAATATGAAATGGGCTATCCATTCATAGCTATTATGCAATAGCACTGTTTTACCTCCCACAGACATTTTCATACAAAGTGTTAGCTTTATACCTCCGTGTTCGGCAGGTGATCGAAGAAATTAGTTTGATTTAACTTTGCCAAGGAGGGTGACAGTATAATTGTTTTTTTTTGTTGTTCTATCATATTTACATGTGTAACGTTAGATAGCGATGGCCGGTTCTACAACAAAAGGGTATTAGATTTTAAATTGTGTTTTTCTATCAAGATGAAACTCATCTTGATTTACATTTATAATATAAAGGTTGCACAATTTCTTTACACTAATACTTTACTTTCATGTGATGTCACCTGGTGCAGTTTTTATAAATGTAATTTTATTATTATTTTTTTTCTTGCACTGATAGTTGTTCCAACTATGAAGGTATTGTAAATGCGTTTAGTAGTGTCAGTACTGTTCAAGTGGGCAGGTCACTAGGTCAGTATTTGCATGATAAAAAAAAACCAACCAGGGAGCTTTAACTGATCGTAAAACCAATTCACAATCTTTTTAGTAGCTCCAGTTTTGTATTGGTACAGTTTTAAGTGTTTTTTCTCGCAGACCATTTATGTGTTTTATCCTTTCTGGTTTCAAGAATGAGTTTTATTCCTTCTTCTCTGATTCTGGTTTGTAGTTTCTCATCTTTACGAATTGTGTAAGCAATATGCGATAGTCTATTTCGTTCTTTTTTCATTGTCTTCGGCAGGTCACTCCATATCTTCATCTTCTCACCTTTTGGTAAGTTAAAACGTTTGGACATAATGAGTTCCCGGTGAGGGAAATGTAGAAAACGAACTATAATAGCAGGAGGTCCATATGTATCACCATCTGAACTTTTGTTTACTGACAATCGGTGGGCATTAGCAATTGCTAGTTTTTGAATTGTCTCTTTATCAATATTGAGTTTATCACTAAAGAATGTGTGTAGAGTTTGGGTAATGTTTTCCTCACCGCCCGTAGTGGCTGTAGGTACTGGCACTCCATATATCAGGATATTGTATTTCCTTTCGTGTTTTTCTAACATAATCACTTGTTCGTTCAGTTTTTGTAATTCGTCATTCTGTTTTTCTTGTTTTTCACTAATATCTTTTGATATTTTGTCTATTCTATCACTTTCAAAATGACAGTTGGACTCACATGCCTCTACACGTTTATCCATTTGTTTACTTTCTTCTCTCATCGTGTGAATTTCTTTATAAATTTCTGTTTCGAATCTCGTGATTTTCTCTTCAATATTTTCAAATTTTTTCTCCATGTTATTGTTCATAGAATCAATCTTCTGCACTAGGGTTGTAAACATATCTTTCACATTGGTCTCTATGTTGGTTTCTATATTGTTTTCATTATTAATTTGTGGGTGTGTTAGAGTTTGTTCACTCTCGGTATTTTGCTTATCGTTTTTGCAAGCGGAAGTTTGTGTGTTCGTCGCTGTGTCATCTATTATTATATTCGAATTCGGTAGCATTTCAGCTATAAGTTTCTGGCCACCACTCATGACATTAGCGTTTTTTCTTGATGACTGCCTCGTTTGAGACATTATCTTTGTGAATAAGACACTATTTTGGCACGGTTGTATTTTATTTTGGTGATAAGAGTTAAAGTTTGAAGCGGAGTTGAGGCAATCGCACGAGGAAGAGCCAATATGGCGGCTTCCTCCCATGCAGAATCGCACGTGTTCACACAATTTTGTACTCACGTTTATCCAATATTTTTGATATTGACGACCTGTTTTTCACATATGAATGGTCCCTATACTAAGATTTACCGCTTACAAGATAAGCTGGGTCATTAGGTTTCAATATTTTGCTGGTTTAGTCTAAAATAGAGCAGGTTCTTCCTTAGCCGATTTTTTGCGTGGCTTCCCTGTCTCTGCGCAATCCGAATGTTTAGACAGTTGCTGTTGTCAGCATGGACAAGGGGAACAATGCCGGAAAATCCCGATGAACTTTCTCGGCCAACACCGGCTAACGAGTCAGCTTTTTGCCCACTTATCAAGCGTGTCCCCCGTTGTTAGAAATGACTAACCTTGATTTCTGTGATGAGTGTACCTACTGGAGCAGCTTCACTGATATATACTTTATAATCTTTCTTCTCGAATACTGGTGGGTAATCATTAGCTTCCAATACCCTAATAAACACTCGTGTGGTTGTACTCCTAAATACAAGTTGTTGATAAATACATCATGTGCCTTATGCATATATTACGCTGACAGTCCAATTGCTGATTTTACTATTTTACCGGGATTTCGTGTAATGGTTTGGATGTAGTTCGTTTAGGAACTGTATCTGAGTCGACGATGTCCATTGACAGTTCCAACCGCCCCCTGTATAGTTGCAATATGAAAATACGGAAAAATACCGCTCTTCCCCTGTTCTCGGGCTGTTTTAGAACCCCAACCTTCTATTTTTCACCGTAATTCTTTATTTGCCGCCTAAAGTAATCGTTTCTTACTATTTGTCAGAAATATTTATAAAATTTCAACACTATTTTTAAGTAGAATTTAGCGATGAAATAAACATGCGACTTCGGAATGTTCGAGTATTTATTTTTTTTATCGCAGAATTCTAGTTGAAAATAGCCTTGAATCAATTTAAATGTATGTCACCTTTGACAAGAAATTATTCCTTTCGTGAATAAAGTAGAATCAAGGTGAAACATAGTAGATATGGATTCCAAAATTGCTTTAGAAAAGAGGCGGTGAAGAGCGGGATTTTCATATTGCAGCTATATGGGGTACGATAGCAACTGCCAGTGGACATCGTCCGCTCAGAGACAGTCCCTAAAGAAACAAAGTTGGACGCAGCTATAGCGGGTATGGCGCCATACAGGCTTACTCGTTTTGACACCACAACATCATGTAATTTGTACATGGTGAACAGTCCATTTGCTGATTATTCTATTTTGCTGATACAGAGTTTTATGACTTGAATTTTATCTAATGGTTTTGGTTGCTAGTACATGGTTTTATTTTATTTATGCATGAATAGATATCCACAATGTAAAACAACATAATTCTTTAATTGTGAATTAGGTAATGATGTTTCGTGACAAATTATTTAAAATATATCTAAATTAACCAAACCTTTGTTGTTTTTCATTTTCATCCGAATCCCTTGCTTGAACAACAACTATGTATTCGGGTAGATTGTCCTCTCTCCGTAAAGCTCGCAAGCTGCTCTGGAGGATAATGACACCTTCGTCGTTAATACGGAAACGTTGATAATCATTCAAAGAGAACGTCCCTCTCATGTTCTGCACACTGACGATGGCTAATCTGACCAATCCATTTTTACCTTCGTCAGCATCGTCTGCTACTAGTCGATCTTCAAACTGAAATGTATATGTGCATGCGTGTCAGTAACGGTCAAACGTGGATATCTAAAGAAAATAAGCTTCCCATACTTTTAAACTTCAAGTTTGAACTCTGCTTTAATTGGCACATGGAAAATACCAGATGCTTATGGTACAATCAAGATGCCCATAACACAATGATTAACGTCCAACTTCTCTCCATCATGATATTGATATACAAGAACTTGTGCAATCCTTAGTTTTCCGTCCCATCCAAATGACCATACGCCTGCCCCCCCCCCCACACACACACACACATCCCCTGTCCTGCATCAATGACAATGGAAATCGCACCAGAAAATTCAAAAGCCAACACTGGGATATCGAAGTTGCAGAAGAGCAGAACGTTAAACCCAATTTCAATTGCTTTTCACTAGATATGGGAACGAAATCATAGGTTCTAGTTTGTGCAAATTATATGACGAATTAAAATTTTCAATTTACCTTATGTATAGCAGTACCAATTTGGTGATTATCTTTTACCGTAAAATTAAACAAACCCTTGTTGAAAATGGGTGAATTGTCATTTACGTCCAGTAGAGTTATCTGCACTTGGGCCTCTGGTGAACTAACATAACCCTCGACACTCTTGGTTTCCTCTGCCTTTACCTGATACGAAACATTTTAAACTAGGGATAATTCTAAAACTAAATACAGTGAATAGTATTCTTAATATTCATGTATGAGCAGTTTTTACCACACCCACAGCTTTGACAACTCTGTGAATAAACTAATAAATAAGTAGACTGCAACCCTGGGGCTTGTTTCACAAAATTTTAACAAAGATAATATCCAAATTTTAGTAATTTGATTGGACAATATTAGATTGATTTTAGGGCTTAGCCAACAAAAATTGAAGTATCTGCTAAAATCAGGATTTTATTTTTAGTTAAATTTTTGAGAAATAGGGCCCTGGTTGACAAGTCATACACTCTTGCTATTAGTCGTCACACAAGAGCGGTGCGAAAGCTGTCCTTGTGGGGGGCCTCGGTCCCGCACCACTGAAAAAGAAAAACCGCGCTTTCAAATCCCCAGCAACTTTCCCGGCCACCACGACAGGGATGGGGAGCGAATCTGCGACCTCCTATATAGCAAGAAAACGTCTTACTTTCACATGGGATCCAGGGTTTAAAAAACAACATGATATTATGAACTCAATATTTAAAACCGCCAATAGAAGTAGTATACCTTTAGTATAAGAGTCGTATTTTGTTCTCGATCAATTAGTTCGGGTTTTTCTACTCGTATTTCACCAGTTGTAGGGTTTATAGAAAATGCATCGAATGGATTCTCCGACAGGCTCAACAAGAATTCACCATTTCTCCCCTGAAATAAATAAATCCCCAGATAGTTCCTGCAGTACAAATTATCAAATGTTACTCAGGTTTCCAGACATTGTACTGAAGTCCGGATTTATTCGTAACATGTATAATTCGTTTCACTGCAAATGAGGATGAAATTATGCACAATGTATTTTCAGATTTTTATATTATTGATTAATTTTATACTTTCATTTACCGACAGATGCATTTCCTTTAAGTTTAAAAATAAGATTTTGTTTTTGGAGTTTGTGAAATTACACCCATTCTGTTTAAAATTAGATTATCATTCTATTTCGATTTCCCCCTCTTAATCAAGCGATATTTGACAAGCAATGATGAATAGTATATTTTAAATAGGCTGTTAAACATTTTTTTAAAAAAAAAATATTTAATAATATTTGTAATCCGTGTAATCTGACAAATAACGAGTTTGTATACTAACATAGTCTCTATCTTCAGCTATGACAGTTGTTACGAGAGTACCTGGTCCTATTGAAGGGTATTCTGGTAGTTTAACTGAATAGTCAATCTGTAGGAAGGTCGGTTTATACAGGTTCTCATTACTGATCTTCACCATAATCACTGCCCTGGCCGTTTTGTCGGGATCGTCTAATTGAAAGGCCTGCAATTTGAAAATTCACATTTGGCTTTAGGAGAAAAGATAAATTTGAAAATATGAAGTGGACTACGGGTTAATGTTTCATCAACAAATAAATTTCACATTTTGATTTTAATGTATTACTTCATGGAATACATTAAGTCTTTAAGCAAAAATATAGCAAAAATAATATTAAGCTAAATGGTAACTTAGTCTTGCATACTATGTGCATTCATATCATTGCATTTTAGTTTATTTATCAATCTTAAGCGTTTTCCAAGATTCTTTCCTTACTGCTAATTAGTTGTTGACATTTTAATTCCACCGGCAGACTATCGCCACACCAGAGACAGCCGCCGTGATTGTGTTTTTCATTTTCCGTGAATCCACTGGTATTGCAGGCTCGGAACGGTAGAGCACAGAGGACGCTGACAGTAGGACCTGGTTTAAATAACTAGTCTCGATCGCTCACCCAGAACCTCCTTGTTTTCAATGTAGAATTTTTGTCCGAATGACCGCTTGCCATGTCCTTGTAGTTTGTGTCTTGCCCCGTGTGTGCCCTTTCGATTTCGTTGATGTGTAGTGCGTCCACCCCTCATTCCCCGGCCTCACTTGCTGCTATTACTCTATTTTTTAGCTTGTTGAGCGAGAAACCTATAAGAGATTTTTAAACTTGTCGAAAACGCCTCCATAAGCAGAATGTATCTATAGAATTACCTCAACAGTTAAATTAAACGCGTCCATTACTTCTTGTACTGTTATATCACCTCTCTTTGTCTGGATATTCTGGATTGTATGTCTTTGACACAGATGACCAGTGATGGGATTAATATGGAAATATTTGGACCAGTTTATGGAACTATTAGTTTCCTGTACTAAAAATCATAATAATATAATTTTATTGTGTTTTAATACGAACGGGAATTTAATACAAATCTTACTTCAATCCAAGGAGCTTTAGAATGATTAGTTCTTGAAAACATTCGCGGGACTTTCATGTCAGTAACTATTCAATGCCAGAAATGCTTATGTGAGCATTGTGACACAGAGGCCACAATGTGACACAGGGGCCACAAGGAGTAGCCTCGCCACCACAGACTTATAAATATTCCCCGGGGTCCTCGATGCAATCTAAACAGTTGAATAGATCTCCTTTCCTGCAATCCGAACGGATGTTATTAAAGGAGGTACGTTTCTAACTCAATATTTTCCATACTAACCAAAATTTGAAACACAAAATAAAATTTAGTACTGATCAATTTCAATCAATATTGATATTGTTATCTTGCCGTAAAACTCTAGGATCCTAATATCCAATATTTAGTAAACAATCAATATTTGATAATCAGTACACTGTCACGAATCGTGTAACCTATTATTCCGGGTGCCATTTTGCAATGAACAAATAAAACACATCCTACAACACAATATGGAAGTAATTAGTAAAGCTTGATTCACAAGAGAACAAATATAATTTTAAAAACGTGTAGAATGGACTAAGCAGGCGTAAATGAGTTCCGTTCAATTTGAACTCTTCAAGTATTGAAGAATTGTATATAAATCACTTTAAGAACCACCTTTATGTCTTGTTCAAGGTTCCCGAAAACAAAGTTCAACGTCCTTTAATTAAAGGGAGGTATATTTACAGCACGAAACTGATCTTAACTCTTGATGGACGTGGAGGTAAAAACTCTAGGAACGAACGCACGATCTCTACCTTGATTTAGTCTATAGCCTATTGGTGACTTGATTTCTGCATCTTGATCTTCAGCATGTAGAGGTGGTGTGGTGGGTAAACATTCTTCTTTCTGAACAAAATAGGACATATGTATTTGGGGCTTATAAGGGAAATATTTTTTCTTTCTTTAATTTCCACCCAAGTGAAATTATATTAAAGTTCACTTGTGTAATACTTATAAATCACTCGGGTGAATATCATAATGCGTATAATAAATAAAAAATGGTTTTGAGTGGGGAATTATATAGTTCTCGGGTGAAAATTAAAATTAACTGGAATGGAATTTAAAAAAAACCCAATTGATATTGAAATTGACTGCGTGAAAATTAAGAAAAATGAATTATATTTAAAATCAATTGAGTGAAATGACAAAAAAAACCTTAACTATTATATTAAAATTGACCTGGGTGTAAATTAAACGAAAATAACTGAATAGTATTTTTCATGTCCGTTATTGGTCACCGTATATATATATATTATACCTACTGTGTACGGCAATATAAATCGGGACTAGGCTGACTTCGAAACATGTTTTTTTTTACACAAATTACACCAATAAATGTATGTTTTCTTTCACCAATTGTAGCAGGCTGTGCCGAATATCTGCACGCGAGTTTCATCGGTAGTATTAAGATCCACCGAAAACCCGTGTTTGACATTACTAATAGTAAATTGCATTGAACAACAACTCTACCGGATTAAAATTATTTATACTGAATAGCTAACTGTACGAGTATTTAACTAATTAAAATAAAATTATAATAAATTAATACCTCTACGGGTTTTTCACCAATGATGGTGAAGGACACAAACTGTTGATCAAAACGAGGTCCCATATCATCAACATCTTTCACCAGTATCGTTAAAGTCGATATATTTCTTTTCGCCGGACTCCCAAAATCCTTTTTATTAAACAAATAATTAGTAAAGTTTATTAATTCCAACCCAATACCACTCAAATTAAAACGCAGATCCTATTTCGTTAAATTTTTTTTATAGAGATTTCTTTAAACGCTCGACTGCTTTTATTCCTTCCCACGGTAGTTCAGAATAAAATAATATGAATGCAATTTTTATTATAGTCATTTTTCATTATATATTTTTGAAATGTTACGTGGACAACGTCCAACGCTTTATCCAAATCTTATGTATGATAGGGTTGTCCCCATTGAGTCCACGATTGGATACGTTTCGATACGATTGCTACCATTGACTCGAATCAAATGGCTTAACTGTACTTGACCTTTTGTTGAAAGTATCGTCACTTTTGCCCAGTTACAATCATCGTTATTGGTTCCAGTGCCAATTAAACATTACAGTTAATTACCTGGACTTTGACCACAAGCTTTATTTTTCTAGGTCCTTCCTCAAAATCTAAGTTTGTATTTAAATGAACACCACCGTTATCATCCACTATAAACCAGCTATCTACAGACTTTTGAGGCTTGTCAATTGATCCAGAACTCTGTATGGAAGAAATCAAAAATTGCATCTTTAAATATTGTGAGGAAGTGTCTCTTGAGTTCAGCAAAATTACAAATTAGAAATGAAAGGAAATTAGGCTTATTCGTCTGGAAAGCGGCGATACGACCCACTCTTATGTCGAATTCCATCTTCCAGGGGTTCACAGATTCTACACCAATCTGTTCCTCAGAGGTATTGCGAATGACGCCTTTTACCTCGGTGCTGGATGCCTGATCTTTACGTTAAAGCGAGAATTTCATAAATGTATTAAAATAAAGCTTTAAATTAGATTGTATCTATAAACAGTCCTACCTTGTTAAAGAATAAACCTATTAATCCTATAATTCACTATAGCCAGTTGAGAAATTCAAACGTTTGAAGGTGGGAGGGGTTAGAAAAACAAGGGAAGTAACTGTGATATTTCCGGTGTGAATGTGAAAATGATACCTATGGTCATATAATATTGAGTTCCTTGAATGGCATGTAGAAGTAGAGGTATAATGTTCATAATAACACAACTTTATAGATTTACTACTTCTTGGTTTATTACATGCAACGTTTCAATACTCTTATAGGTATCTGTATCAAGCAATGAACGTTGCATGCAATAAACCAAGAAGTAGTAAATCCATAAAGTTGTGTTATTATAATAGTGAGTTGACAGTAGCAATAATTATGATTTGACTTTCATAGAAAATATGAAATTCTAGCTTTCATTAGTTGAGAGCTAATTAACTCGCCCCGATGTCACCTCTTTCAGCGATGTAGCGACACACCGGTTTTAATAAGTATTAAATAAGCTAAATGTATATAGTCCTACCAGTATAGAATAATAAACCTTGGTGAAGTCATTATACACATCATCTGGATTATCCGCCTGGATATCGAAAACCCAACTCCCGTTTGGAGTACTCTAAAAGAAATAAAAAAAGTTGACATCTAACACTGACTTCTGCCGAGCAAACTCGTGGCGGTGTTTTGGGTGGTTTTGCGCACACAATGGCTATGTCTCCATTATAAAAAAGACATGAGATGTTAGACCAACATTTACTGGAGGACTGGACAGGTAAACTTTCCCTGGTTGTTCGGGGAGGGGATGACGAACGAACAACCTCTTAGTACAGGTAAAATAACGAAATAGATTCGCGGAACGTCAATCTCGATACCTCAATCCGATTCATTGCGCAGTTGTATTGCAGTATGTAGCAGAACTTACCTCTGATACGCTGGTAGACGTTGGTAAGTTAATGAATTGTGGTGGATCATTGACGTCTAAAATCTCTACCTCGATACTAACTGATAAATTTAACAAATACTGTAAAACAATAGAAATGCATTATTTTCTTGAGATGTGTATTTGATTTATACACGCACAAATTTGGTTTATACTTGCACAAATCACAGTGTTATTAAAACACAGATCCTATTTCGTTTCGTTTTTTTATACTTTAAAATTTCGTTTTATTTGTCTGCACTATACTCGGGAAGGGTTGTTAGACGACCTGCTTTCTAGATGGCGGAAGGGTTTAGCCAATGACACCATCTGTCAGACCTTCATGTAGTGTATTGAAAGTATAAAAAAAGCGAAACGAAATATAGATCCAGAGGCGGATACAGGGGGGGGGGGGGCGAAAGGGGCGCCCCCCCCCCGCCCTTAATTTCGACAGTGCCCCTTTTTACTGCTGAAAGTGCCTTTTCACCGACCTAAATATGTCCGTTCCGAACGTTTACTTAGACGAAAATATCAGCCAAATAGCTCTTGGAATGGCTACAGATGCAAGGAAATGAAGGATAATTTTCTTGCCCCCCCCCCCTCAGCGATGCGCCCGGTATCCGCGGTCAGTGCCCTCATTTTGCGGCGCCCTCCCCCTTTTCAAAATTCCTAGATCCGCCCCTGAGATCTGTATTTTAATCAGATAGTACAACTCTTAGAGTTTCCAAACACCAATCTAGGTCCAACGAGAGTACAAATTCAATTATGTAAATGTCTTTGTACGTTTTTACGTAACATAATTATTTTAAATGACCCTTCAGCGATTTTAAGGTGAGAAAATACTAGGGATCGGTTTATTTAGAATGTTCTTTTCTTAAATATGATGTAAACTTAGTTGTGTGTTGTGATTTCATTTGTATATATCATTGCCCGGAGGACCACAATTCAATGCATTTATGAACTTATATAATATTCCCGAATTGACTAATTTCTAAAACGAGAAAATAAACAGAATTCATACCCTATACGGTTCGAGGTAGTCTGAACAAGTGCCTGTGACAATCAGAATTTGGCCCTGGAAAGAAAAACAATCACACTTTTTAGAAATAGAAAATCAAACAATGTCATTACTTGATAACGAAAGGATTTTCCCTAGTGATTCCACGACGATCTGGTATACGCGCGGATACGTTTTGATACCATCAAAACGACTGACCGCAATATATGATAATTACTGAGGGGGGCACCACGATTATTCCATGATTAAAAGCAAAATTTCAATCGTATTGCACGAATGGTAGTGTGGGGAATCTAACATAACGGAGTTTGTCCATACTGCAAGTCTTTAGTCATTATAAGCAGTAGCACTTTGAGGTTTTGAGGAAAGGTAAATTTTTCATTATGTTTCAAGAAAATGACAGCCATAGACAAACTGCGTAAGTCCAATGGGCTGTTATTCTCATACCTTTATTTATTTTGAGATGGTTTAAATAGTCGCAATTGTGCTATCAACACATATCTGGAACTCGTCGTAATAACTCTAATGAGTCTATCCGTTTATTCCGAACCTTGTTTAATTATCGGGATTCTATAAAATAATCTATCTAGAGTTATTGCTTTCAAAAACAATTTTTATGTTGGTTTATCTCAAACGGCTTCAATATGTGCATTCGTCTTAAACGAATTGGTTACAAAACGTGTAATTTTCTCACCCGTTTATCTCGAACTGGTTTTAATAACCGAATTGGTTACAAAACGTGTAATTTTCTCACCCGTTTATCTCGAACTGGTTTTAATAACCGTAATTGTCTTCTCTGTACATTTATGTTAAGATAGGATAAATCACCCGCTAGTAGGTGCACTGAGGATACTTTATCATCAGGTTCAAGAATAGTCTTGATCACCGATCCTGTAGAAAAGTCAAATTTAAATCATAAGTAAAACATCATTTACGTTTAAAAAAAAACACGACTTGTATGATCTCGTTTACCAACGCCTAGATGTTGTAAAACTAGTGGTCGTTGCATCAGGAACATGCATTTATATTCTTAGCTTACTGACGGTCGATTAATATGTGATTCCTAGAAAACTTACCACGGATAGCTGTTTCGTTTATCCGAACTTTCAGCGGTCGAAACTGTGTACAAACTGAAACAGTCAAAATGTGCAGTTATGTGTTATTGTGTTTTGTTCGAAATTTCATCAGATGAGTAATGAAATCATCTAGACAATTGATACGTTGATTTGGTGGTTTGAGTTAACTGGTTACTGTAACAACAGTATGATTGGGCGAGAATTATATCTTCGACCATAAGGCAATTTATACAGGTGGCAAAAAGTACAAATGACTGCCACCCAAGCATCATCCTAGCAAATCAGTGTAAAGGAGCTGACGATTAAAAAACAATGATTTGGGGAACTTTATGGGACAAACGAGACCAGTGTAACAGAACTGGGATAAAAGTAACAGTAATGTGACAACAGTAATATTAATTAGATAACATTAATGGTATACCAGTAACGAGGTAATTGTAATGTGATACCAGTAATTAGCTAACAGTTAAAGTAATTAGTTAACAATAATGAGCTAATGGTAACAGTAATGAGATAACAGCAATGAGAAAACAGTTCTAACATAACAGTAATGACATGACAGTAACAGTATTGACATGGCAGTAACAGTAATGGCATGGCAGTTACAGTAATAATAATATGGCGGTAACAGCCACGAGAAAACAGTAACGGTATGGCAGTTACAGTAATAATAATATGGCGGTAACAGTTACGAGAAAACAGTAACGG
This sequence comes from Patella caerulea, assembly GCA_036850965.1. NCBI lineage: Eukaryota > Metazoa > Mollusca > Gastropoda > Patellidae > Patella > Patella caerulea. Next base: position 28,009,498 of record JAZGQO010000015.1, on the reverse strand, counting down.
TATGGCAGTGAGAGTAATGTGATAACAGTTACCGTAATGAGATAACAGTTACCGTAATGAGATAACAATAACAGTAATGTGATAACAATTACAGTAATTGCATTCCACATTTATGATGGTATAATGTGTAATTTTATAATTTAAAATGTTCTTAGCAAACGGTTCTACTTACAGAAACTCAAGCCCGATACCGACGTCAGGGTCAGTAAAATGATTAAAGACCGCATCAGCATGGTTGCTTCTTCTCCAGACACAGGTCACACTACTACAGTATTTCACTTGATTACTTTACTTATTCAGGCTCATTTATTACCCAACGTATCTCAATTATATTATACATTATGAATAATAACTGGTTGTACAACACTCTCAAAATTCCTTGATGGGGAAATTAGCACTTCATCAGGGTTGTCTATATACTTAGGTTCTTGTGTACCCTCTATACTTGAACTAATTTCATAGCGTAAACCCTACATGATGATTGTATTTCAACTATTATTAACATTTCATAATTAGCAGATTGTATATGAAATGAAATAGAGCTTAGCGTGCTACTTTTCTGCACTTACACAGACAAATGAAGACATGCATATCATATGAGGAGAGACTGAGAGTGAGAAATGAAATGAAATGGGGTTTAACGTCTTACTTTTCTGTTCCAAACTGGGCGAATGAAGACAGAACTCAGAGTGAGGGGGTAAAGAAAACGAGGGGTCTAGAACCCGTAGAAAACCCACGAGGTTAGACAGGCGACCTTACCTCTTGTCACATACACCTGGGAAATCAAATATTCTACGAGGGACATTTTGTCAGACAACGGTATTTATGTCTACGCTTCATTGAATTCCAAATTTTAAGGGTTCTCTTACGTGCACACCAACTTGTACGCAGGGTCTCGATTTTGTGTTATACCCAAATGACTAAAGAGGGCGTTCCTTGCCAGATCATTTACCCTGCACAACTGGGATCAACCCCGTGCCTTCTGGTTTACGATGACAACGCCTTACTATCTGGGTCACTATGGAATTTCAACGATAAATATGATAGTACAAACCGAATGGAGAGTAAGACAAAGGAAATGATACGGAAATCAGATAAAGAGCATCCGGATGTAATAATCTTGAACTCGACTGGTGGTGATTGAAAGCTATATGATAACATATTATATTTTCTAACACACAAATATATACAAATATCATAAAATGAAATGGGGTTTAACGTCCTACTTTTCCACCCCAAGTGGTTATATGAATATCGACATACACAGTACAATGTGATATGGAGGCGATTTAGCTCGAACAATGGCAACGGTCTACTCTTAATTAAATCGAATTAAGAGTAGGCCGTTGCGCAGGATAAAATTGACCTTATAGCACACTCGTTTTCACAACAGTGGGTCATTCAATTCCGTACCAATTCAATTCATGGTTTTTATTAAAATCAAAATACTTATAATTCCCGGTCGAGTAATATAACAAAATACCTATAATGCTAACAGAAAAATAAAAGTGAGTTCGTCCATTATATGAAAATATAAATAACCCTTATAAATATTCATTTCATTAAACGATTACTCCCAAAAGGACCCCTCCCCCAGCTCCATACTCTCTTATACCAATGGCTTAGATTAACTGAGAACATTAATCTTAATAGATTTATAGGATCCCTACCCCTTTAAAGTACCGATAATGGCGTCTTCTGTGCTATAAGACGCCCCCTTTAAATTACTTTGATAGGGTTTTAATCTGTGTTGGTTTAATTGTAAGTGCCCCATGCCCCCAAGTACATCCCCCCTTCAATCAAAGGTGTTAAGTTTAAATAGTATGTTATCGTGTTCAGTGTTACATATTCTGTATAAATGACACAATAATGACACAAAAACTTATCTTATTCATTAGTTGTTTGAATTAAATATTAAATAACTTGTATTTTACAATAACACTTTGCGTGTCTTTTATTCAAATTAGTAGGTTATATTTCCTGGTTGAGCAATATACCAGGTAGAACGCACAAACAAATACCTACAACACTTTGTATGTTTTTGGTAACATTCACTAAACAGACAGTTCACGTGAAAATAAAAGTGGAAGTGTGAATGCAAGGTTACATAATCCAAGGTATGTATATTGTAACGCCAAGAAGAAGATAGGTGTACATCTGTACTTTTGACTCTGAAATCTTACACTGGACTGTTAAATGGTTTAATATGGACTGAAATTAAAGTAGCAATAGAATATGGCCACTAATGTAAAATTTGCTTAAAAGTTAATCTTGTCTCTCGCTTTATCATTTGGTTGTTTGACTGTATTAAGTGCATTAATATCACGCTGATTACGACCACATGGTACTCCCCATCCCCAAGGACCTGTTTAGGTTGTGCCTTGTCAAGATGATAAAAACACAAGTTGTTGTGACATGTATTAAAAGCACCGGAGTAATAAAAGGTATACAGAGAGAGTAATTAGGTTTAATGTCCACTCGATACAAGCTAGGTCTTTTCCGGACATTGTTTAATTTTATTTCTATAATTCGCTAGCGCGTAGGGGTCTTTCGCAGTGGGAGGAAACCCCGGATAAAAACACTACTCCTTTACAATATGTTTACAAACAGTATAAATGCATAATAGGTCAGAAATTCAAAGGTTAAACAAATAGATATTAAAATGTGAAGCATTCTATATTAATAATATAATGGTTTCATTCAATTCAGGTCTATATCTAGTTATGCTGTACATAGACAATTCAATGCATTGTTAGATTATAGGGCCTACTCGTTGATTCGTTTCTTTTGCATGGTTTTATATCACAGTCACTATTAAGGATTTAGCTAGCGCTGATCCGGGGAGAAGGTATCATCTGCACGTAAAAGGTAGTGGACTCAATAGGAACAAATCCTATCCCATAGGAACCAAGCATTAGCTATAGGAGCGTGTCATATATCCTTGAAAAGAAAGGCGAGGATAAAATACTCTTACAATAAATGGTTGTAGTTTATATATAAAAATTATTTTAAGATATGGTTTTTTTTCGTTGTGAGTTTCATGAGCAATATAACTATGTCAAAAGAAATCTTTGATTTAATTATCACCAAATGTATATGTTTTATGTGTTTGTTAGTTAGTATTTCAGGGATGAAATGATACGGAAAAGTTTTGGAAGATTTATTCTTGTACTAGTGTTTATTATACCATTCTCCCTAGGTTCTGATGGTTAGTATTTAGTCAATTGTGTTCTGAAAACATATTTTGGTTAAATTTTTAAAGTTCCAATAGCATTTTTTTAAGTTATATTTTTAAAATTTATTAAAATAAAGCCCCAAAATAGATTGAACCTATAAACAGTCCTACCTTGTTAAAGAATAATCCTATTAATCCTATAATTAACTATTGCCAGTTGAGAAATTGGCAAAAATATCATTTTCAACTTCAAATTCAAACGTTTGAAGATGGCCGTCCATGGAGAAGAATGGGAAAACAAGGGAGGTAATTGAGTAACTATTTCCTCAATCGCCCTTTCTAACCCCCCAAAAATTTTGTCCATGATCGTATAATAGTGAGTTGACAACCTTTTGAGCAAAAAACATAGAAATAATTATATTTTGACTTTCTTAGAAAAAGTGAAATTGGAACTTTAAGCATTTTCAGGAGTTTGCTATTAACATTGTTTTAAACATAAAAACAACAGACGAATCGGACCGAGGGGATGCCGCACTGTGTGTTGGAACCTTAAGATCGGAGAAGTACCTCAACTTGAATTATATCTATTAATGCGCATACATGACCTTTCAGGTCCAGGAAGTACCTTAGCATGAAGCCACTCAGCATGTTGGAATCATAAGAATACTGAGGTACCTGCGGGAGAAGCCTCTTTGAATGTCGAACCTTAAGGTCAAAAAATGTGTATATTTATTAATCAAGTAATTCTCCCCTAACAATACAAACAGCCAAAGTAGAATAATTAGGGATACAATAATCTAAACTGCTTGTCATAATTATACATTGGGCTATTATCTGCAATACAGTAACTTTGTGAGTGACTGATTCTTAACTTGTTTTTACAGAGCTTCAAAGACATGCATGCAAAGGTCTACAGAACGATAATTGTGCCCGAGATAGTCTACAATGTGAAATTGGGGAACATATTGATATCAAGTATACGGTTTACGTCTTTGTAAATACATATAGTGTATGCAGCACAATTAACTGTTCTATTCAGCAGTGGCATGGGTGTGGTTCAGATCTTTCTATTTGCCGTATTGAATTTACTGCAGCTGACCGGTTAAAGTTAGATGATCAGTGTAATGGAAAAAAGAATTGTGATTTACTGTCACCTGTCTTGAACTCCACATATTGCAATAAAACAACCAACAGAACTGTATGTTTCAAAGGATTTTCGTATCAAGAGACTGGATATTTCATTCTATACAATTGTGAATCAGGTATTGTTCATGTAATTTTCATTTTGTTTGTTTGTACGGGTATCAATGTGCCAAACGAACGTCTAATTTCTAACATCTATTCATGCAACTTGTAAATTAAAACAATGGATAATCTAATTTCTTTATTTATTCAGCGTAAATTTTAATTGTATTTCATCTTATTTATATTAATAGGACGACTCGTGTCTTCTTAATTGATGCTTTACATGTGTAGCATAAACATCGAAAAATTTTACAATTGTACTAGCAACCATCATCATGAAGTTATTTGGTGTCGCCACTGTGTGCTCCATTGTAACATTATTCAAGTGATAACAGAAGTTCAGTTTAGTACATAAAGAGGTTTATTTAAATCGGAACAGAATATAACACATCTACATACAAAACAATACCTGAACTCAAACTAATATACAGGAACTAGACTACGACAGCGGGACGGTACATAACTATATTAAATATACCATTCCGCCCCTCTGCCGAGGCAGAGATTGAACTCGGGTGAGTCCATACGCCGGTTTCTCTGTTCGTCTGTGCTCGTCCCCAGTTATCTTCCAAACTGCGAGCTACCCCCCCCCCCCGACAAATAGGGAAAAACGATAAGATTCATGATCTCGTATGGAATTGTCTCCTTATCACGCCATGGTATGATTACTGACTAGTGCACATTCCTTTGAAATCACGTGAAGCTTGTACACAGATTATATGTAGTTTGTAAATTACATATGGGATTAATTATATGTTAAATTAGATGATGTTCAGAGTTGTAAAGTCAATATCATATAAAGTTCCAAGGACGTGAATGGTCGTTCAATGTGATGAAAGTTTTAGTGTACTTTGTGCTTCATCGACTAATTGATCACAATTAAACAACATAGGTAGAACATACCAGTAACACTTAAACAAGCATAGGCCTTTCTTTGGGCCTTGAATTCTATATAAATTATTAATTATACATTTATATACATGCAAAGATCATAATCAACTCTCGATGTCATTGCGTTGGACTGCTCCGATTTTCAGTACATTATGGTTCGACCATTTAAAGATTTAATTTAAAATGGAGACGCTTGGCTAAGACTCCAATGACCGGTACGTTGGTTACGACCAATGCACACAACCATTGATAACGTCGCTCAAAATAAACCAATTTGAATGACATTTTTAATATATTTTTTTAGCATTATCTCCATTCGAAATATTATAGCGAGAACGACCAGCCCTTTATCTACATCCTACATAATGTTCCTTTAAGGTTTTAAAATTCCTAATTAAGAAGCCGATGAACTATTGCATACTGGAATACGAAACTATAGAGATATTTCGAATACAATAACAAATGTGCATAACAGTGGGTATAAAAACCTATCTTGACATAATACAAAAGTGCACGTCCCCCTGTTCTCATCTGTAATGCTCATCTTCGACAAAATATAGATTCCAGACGGGGGTTTCGTGTTGTTCGGGGGTTCTAGAAAGTAAACATACCTGTCAGTCTTGCTTCTTTGAAGGCGCGGTCTAGGTATTGCAAGCACAGCATACTGTATATGTTCGATATTGTTCTCTTATACGGGGGAATGGGTGGTTGTTAACATATATTGTTGCCACACCAGACCTCTTTGATTCAGGTGAGAGAGAGAAATGGGGTTTAACGTCCACTCAACACAAACTAGGTCATTTCGGGACTAACACATGGTTTAATTTTATTTCATTAATTCGCTTGCGCGTAAGGGTCTTTAGCAGTGGGAGGAAACCGGAGTGCCCGGAGGAAACCCACGAGGTTGAGAAGGCGCCCCTTTCTCCATGCCACATACGCTCACACCAGGGCTCGAAACCACAGCCGCAAGCCAGAGGTGGCAGGCCAGCTAGAGGTCGAAGCGCGGCACTCTAGACCACTAGGCCATCCCAACCTCCTCTTTGATTCAGGTAAACTAACTGAGTGGAAAAGGTCGATTTAATTAAATTAGATGTGTTGATCTGAATTGGTATAACCTTGCAGTACACTGTAAGAAAAATATCCGTGAAAAAACGGAAAAAAATCCGGAAACAAAAATTACCAGGAAAATTTTATCCGTATTTATTTTTCCTGTAATTTACAGAAATTCCCTCATTTAACATAAATTCCATTTTTAAATACAGAAAAATAAATACTGGTAAGTTTTGTTATCTAGATTCGAAAAAAATTCATTGAATTAACCATTGACTTTATACGCGTGTGCGAAATAGCTTTATTTAACGTCGGTTTCCGATATTTTTCCGTAACCTCTTTGCGCTGATATAAGAATACCCTCATCGAGAAAAGGGTGTCTCGAAAAACTATTAATCGGTTACACTATTCAGACAATACAACCTATATTCCACTGGCGTTGAGAATTGTTTTTACACATTTATGAAAATACATACAATCTGATTACCGTATGATGAATGAGAATACACTTTATAGATCTTATAAATAATGGAAATTAGAAATACATAACTATTAATATACCAAACTTTACACAATATGATCCTTCATATTATGGTTGATAAATTGAAATGAATACTATAAAATGATAATTATTAGGAGTGATTATATATGTATACGATTTCTTATCGTTGCATCTGAAAACAGAAATAGTCCGTTATATAATGGAATAAAACATTTTATCCCTAATTTTCACGTAACTTTCCTGTCATTCCACAGTTTATTCCGTAAAATAACATAATTAAGTCCGTTATAGAAGGGAATAAAATATTCTATCCCTAAATTTCATGGAAATTTCCTGTTTAATACTGAATGTTCCACAGAATTACATAAAACACGTAATTTGAAGAAATAATTCACTCTTTTAACAAAATTTCTCAAAAAAATCCATCAATTAAAAGAAAACAGGTGTTAAACTACGGAATTCGGCGACATAAAAAATTGAAATATTTTACAGTGTACGCTTAGCACTTGGAAACGACAGGCGCACTACCAGACAGCTATAGCGACAAGGTGATAAAATCAAATAAAAAAAATCATATGATCTCAACCGATTTCAGCTTTTCCACTTACATCCCCCCCCCCAAAAAAAAAAAATGTTCTCCGGAAATAACTTCTTCATTCATGGAACGATCTTCGCTCTGTATAAACAATCTACTGAAGCCAGCAAAAGATGGAACTTAATTTCCCTCAAAGATCCCGGGATAAGAAACTGATTCAAACTTATTTTGCAGTAACCAGAGCCACTTTATAGAAAGTAAGAAGCTCGTCTGGAAACATTTGATTAACAAATGTGCACGTAAATGCCCATCTATGAGAATTGTCACCAAAGCTTACGTATGCGCTCTTGTTTTTCCAGCACCATCCTCAGTATCTTCACAACCTGACCTTATATCAACACAGGTTGAAACGGTAGTATTAATTTTGTCAACCATGTCTACAGCGCCCACTATACAATCAGCAGACCAAAATGAAAGTCAAAATGAATCACAACTACGTGACAGAAATACTCAAGGTATTGATATTGTATCGTGTCCGTTTAGCCAAGGTGTCCCAGTGAGTAATGTACTGGCGTTGTCTGGTGTGTTATGTGTCTCGTCAGTGAGCTTGTTTCTGTGTTTGGTGTGATTCTACTTACTAATAACGTTTCCCAAACCAAATTTCTGTCTATAGTAGAACATTGTAACCATTTAATTAATGTATGACGACGTTAATATTGTAATATTTATTTCAGATTGGTCTGTAATTATTGGCGGTATTGTAGCATCTTTGATACTAATTACAGTTATAATCGTTATTGTTACAGTCGTCATTAAACGGTAAGACTTATGGAACTTTGTTGCAAGATGGACATGATATAGATAACGTCCTAGTTAGCTCGGCACCAATGTACCATATTGAAATTGTGCCCAGAGGTGATGCTTCGCCTTACCCTTTATCTAATTCGAACTACCAAGGGTTATTTTACGTGTGAACAGTACCTCTATTATCCGTCCCACCTGAGCCAATAGACATTGCTCCATGCTAAATCCTCTACCCTGCAGCATTGGACAAAACTAAACAGTAGGACGTTAATCCCCATTTCATTTCATTTATGGAACGATATTGGCAAAATAGTGAAATTAGCAATTGAACTGTTCACCGTGTATTTTGTACATGGAGGACAGTGGTAACATTAACATACATGTATGTCCGAAAGCGTGAGTGTTTCCTGCTGGGATATGACGCTGGAAAATCCGTACCATTTACAATACATGTAGATATGATTGACATTGAATAGTGTTAATAGAACACGATAATATACCAGATTTACGACAATTCTTTATTGTTATAAATATTTCAGAAAGGCTGGCATTTGTTGTAAAGGACGGGGTACATCTGTCACTGATACGGAATACCAAACACCAACTGCTTTTGTCATCGACGCATCGGCCTATACCGATTTAAACCCAGATAGAAATATGGGCGGAAACAATGACGTTGGTAGTGAAGAAAGGCCTAATTATGTAAATGTCCCTCGTTTAAGTTAGTGAGACCATGATGATTGCGAGTAAACCAATAGACCAGACAGCAACCAACTTGTGTTACCACAATCTTTATTAGAATGCAAAATATTGAGAAATATTGTATCCTCCCCATAAACATCGGCTGGTATTATTGGTATACATTATTATTCTCAACCATTGTGCAAATATCTTACATTTGGGGGGGGGGGTGTTAGCGTTTATTTTTAAAGAAGACCTTCTCAGCTTGGTGACGTGTGTTTTTATTTAAGCCATTTATTACACTAGGAACATGAATACATTCAAACAAATAAACATTATATGAAAGGAACCCATTCTAAATATACAAAACAAATCCGTAAATGAAAACTTTTATTATGTACATATAATCTACAATGTACAGCACGGTAAATGAATACTACTATTCTAATATTTATATTTGTAAACTACGGTGGCTGATAAGGGACATGAAAAATAATATAATTTGATTTTTTTTAATATTCACCCACGTCAATTTTAATATAATTTGTTTTTTATAATTTTCACCCAAGTCAATTTTAATTTCCACCCAAATCAAATTTAATTTAATTTGTTTTTTATAATTTTCACCCAAGTCAATTTTAATATAATTTGTTTTTTATAATTTTCACCCAAGTCAATTTTAATTTCCACCCAAATCAAATTTAATTTAATTTGTTTTTTATAATTTCCACCCAAGTCAATTTTAATATAATTTGTTTTTTATAATTTTCACCCAAGTCAATTTTAATTTAATTTGTTTTTTTATAATTTTCACCCAAGTAAATTTTAATTTCCACCCAAGTCATTTGTAATATAATTTGTTTTTTATAATTTTCACCCAAGTCAATTTTAATTTTCACCCAAGTCAATTATAATATAATTTCGATTCTGATGAATTTCCACCCAGCGCGTGATGACATCGGGGAACGCTAGATCGGATATGATGACGTCATATGTGGATTGTGGGTTGGGGTAAGGGTTTTTTGTCCCTCGCTCACGTTTTGTGATCGAGAGATAGTGTTTGTTAGCGTTGCTGGTTCATTTTTCTTCAGGTCATTGTGAGCGGGAGCATAGTCTCCAGACCCCCCCCCCCCCACATTTCATTAAAAAATTGTGTGTTAGCCAAAACGAGACTCCCGGTAATCTCAAATTGGAATTTGTAACATTGGGTTGCGGGGATGATCAGGGCAAGTTTTGAGGGATATGGGGTTGTATTCCCATATCAAGGGAGGGCATGCGCAATTTTTTTTACCTTTGGTCACCTACTCGCATTGTACTTTCTGAAGGTGTTCCGAAAAAAAAATTCAAGGGGGGGGGGGGTGGTCCATGCTCCCCATTTTTGTTTTTTTTTATCAAAAAATCGAACGACAATTTGTTCTGAACTCTCGGGCCATGTCCCTCCCAAAAATCGAGCTTGCACGCCCCATAGGAACCGATGTATGGCCTTTGAAGTAATCCGGATGATTTGGAAAGCCATGTTTGGGACGTCCCTCCGCCCCGGTGGTAGTGCTCAGTGACTTGGAATTCTAAGAATTCTAATAAATGGAGGATAATTCGCCTGGTTACTGATCCGCTGATTTATAGGGGCCGAGATATAGGGCCCCAAACATGGCCCCTCGTTTCAGGCAATCGCTCAAACTTTGCCAATTTGGACCAAAAAACACCCGATTTCGTTCTGTAAACTCCCTGATGCACCCATTAGGAGTTTTCGAGGTTGGAAATTCTTGAAGTATATCGACGCCGGGGAGTCGGCCAGGGCCGTCACATTTCAGCCTTGGCGACCAGTAGTAGGGGAAATCGTGATTTTTTGCATCAAAATGCCTGAAAGGCCCCTTTGCCTGATCGCAGCTTAATACATTGTTATGACAGAATTTTTTTCAAAAATGGTCCTATCTCTTCGAAATTTCGGCTACCTCCCCCGACCTCCATTTCCACCTCCGGGCATCCAAAAATGGTCTCAAAATTAAAATCGAACATCTAGTTCCATCTCTATTTTTTTTTTAACTTTGTGTACCCCCGGGAAAATGGCCACCGTTCACTCCCCATGGGTCGGGATCAACCTTTTCTTTTGGGAAATGTGTTTGGTCGAAAGATGGGTGCTTGGGTGGAATACCTGCCCAGAAAATGTGGTGTCAATTGACCCTCGGGAAGGGTCGGACGTAGCAATAATCCACAAGAAAAATGGGCGAAAACAGAAAAAAAAAATCGATTTTGTCATTTCGGTGCCCCTTAGAAAAAGCCCTTAACTCAGCACCTATGGGCAGTGGGTCCATGAAATTTGGATGGCGCCCGACAAATATGAGCAGGATCGACCAAGGGGTTCCGATTTTATTCAGGTGTCGGATCAGAACTCTACTAGACCTGATCATCGCCCCCCCCCCCCCGATCTCCTTCCAAAACATTTGTCATTTTTAGAGGATTTAGAGGTTTAGCTTGAATTCATAGGCCAAGGTGGGCTAACCCTCCTTAAAACCCATATTCCCGTTTCTACCCTCCGCCGAGACATGTTTTTCTCAAGGTCACGTTTTTCTAAACTCTGCCCCTCCCCGTGGACCCAAGGGCCACAAATTTGGCCTGAGGGTAGGCCTTGGTAATGCCTTCTAACACTCCGAACCCTTTAACCTTTTTTTGACGAACAGCCTGTGGAGGAAACGGAGAACTGGGGAGATATGATCAAATTTCCTGGTTGATGACGTCACACGTTGGGTGGAAATTCATCAGAATCGAAATTATATTACAAATGACTTGGGTGGAAATTGAAATTGACTTGGGTGAAAATTAAAATTGACTTGGGTGGAAATTAAAATTGACTTGGGTGAAAATTATAAAAAACAAATTATATTACAAATGACTTGGGTGGAAATTAAAATTGACTTGGGAAAATTATAAAAAACAAATTATATTACAAATGACTTGGGTGGAAATTAAAATTGACTTGGGTGAAAATTATAAAAAAACAAATTAAATTAAAATTGACTTTGGTGGAAATTATAAAAAACAAATTAAATTAAAATTGACTTGGGTGGAAATTATAAAAAACAAATTAAAATTAAAATTGACTTGGGTGGAAATTAAAATTGACTTGGGTGAAAATTATAAAAAACAAATTATATTAAAATCGACTTGGGTGAATATTAAAAAAATCAAATTATATTATTTTTCATGTCCCTTATCAGCCACCGTAGTAAACAATAATTATGTATGTTTATGTTTAGTCTAGCCCGAACAACTTATATAAATATCATCTTTCTTGTTGTTTTTTTTTATATTTTTTTGAATTAATATATCTACGATTTCCTTGCATTATCGATTGGGGGTGACGGGAGAGATGTTGGGTCGTTAACCGGGGGGTCGCGTGTTCGTTCCCTGCGTTGGCTTGAAAGTTAATCGGGATTATCCGAGGTGGTTACCCTTGTCAGTGGTTCAGAACAGGGATCCTGGCAAGGTACAACGTATAGTCGTTCAGATCGGATGAAACATCGAGGTCCATGTACACATTGGCGTGCACGTAAAAGATCCCGACCTTTGAAATTCGATATAAGAGTAGGCCGCATATTACTGTATGCTAATACAGTAAAATGATGCAACAAAACTTGTAGCTGAACTGGAAGAGGTGAACCATGAGGATTAACCTTCTACAGTCCTGCACCTACTGTTTGCTTCGTGACATGTTTTGACATGTCTTTTCCAATTATATACTTCCTGGTTAAACAATATACCAGGTAGAACGTACAATAAAATATCCATAATACTATTTGGTAACACTCACGAGAAAGGAAAGTGGAATCGTCCATCAAATGAATATATGAATACAAACTTTACCTTAATTAGTATCCAATCTAAAGACGAAGGCAAGGTATGTAATGTTTAGTGTCTCGTTTTGTTCAGGACAAGATATGTTCTAGACGCTAATTTTTACTCTGAAATGTAACACTGAACTTTCTAACAGTTTGGTATGGACTTGATTAAAGTATCAATATGATACGGCCACTACCATGGAATTTGTTAAAAAATAACAACTGGGTAAAGCTGATAAGTTTATGCTAACTGTTGATTTAGGCTTTGACTGGTTGGTTGTATTCCGCACATCAATACCAACGTGGCTGTGAATTGACACACCCCAACCTACAAGGTCGAACTTAGGTTTTGTTTTGTCAAGAACCTAAAACCACAAATTGTCCCGCGCGGAATTAAAAAGGGACCAAGTAAGCCCCACTGCGTATTTAGGTTTTGTTTTGTCAAGAACCTAAAACCACAAATTTTCCGGCGCGGAATTAAAGAGACCAAGTAAGATCCACTGCGAAATGAAGTAAGTACCCTTAAGCTGTGGCTGAGGATTAAAATTTCTGTGTTACATATTATGCGTCGGTATTTGAAATTTGTTCGCGCCTACAGCGCTCGCCTCCGTTATGTCACCATTCTTCCGATTTTCTTCGGGATATATTATCATATTCACGAATTTAGTGAACCGCCCAGTTATTAGCGCAACAGGCTGTATAAATGGTATGTCATTTCTCATATATTACAATAGAAACATGGGAGTATTATAAATTATTACCAAACCCTTACAGTATTGCAATTGTAGACGACGACTAATTATATTACCTTACAAATGTATTGAAATATATGTATGTTTACCAACACAGGATATCTATATTCACACAGCACAATAGTATAATATATCTACTATTCAATGATTATAAAAATAGATATTAAAATGTTGAGCATTTTATATTAACAAGTCTTTAATTCAACTTTGGACTGTGTCTCTTTTATTTTTGTATAGTTATGTTATACTTTAACTATTAAAAACCCTGCTGAATAACGTTGCATATACCCATTGATTCGTTGATTGTGTATGATTTTATATTACCGTCACTCTTAAAGCCAGGTTGACACTTGCACGATTCCGTGCCACGCATTGGCACGACTCGAGTCGGCACGACACCGTTCGATTTGCGCAAACTCGTCGTTCCAATGCGGGAAGTGCGTAAACAATGCGCAAACTATGCGTGAACTCGTCGTGCCAGTTCGTTTCAATGTGGACAGTGATGGGCACGAAAAAATCGTGGCCAAAAGTCGTGCAAGTGTCAGCCTGGCTTAAGAATCCAAGCACGGATCCAGAAAGAGTGAAGTACTGGATTTTGAAACGACGAATTAAATTATCGCCTGCTTGGTCCATGCGCATCCACGCCAGGCAGTAAGCTTATTGGCAGTATGACCTCATATGTCTCAGACCTCTATGGTTCAATGCAAGTGGACCGTGATGTATAGGACTGTATGTAAGACTCCGACATAGAAGGTCCCGACAATATAAATGGTAGCAATTTATAAAGTATGTTTAAGATTTTTTTTTCGGGGTTGATCAGAAATTGAACTTTGCCAAGCGAAATATATGATCTAATTATCCCCAAATAATTCAGTTTTATTGATTTGAACGTTCTTATTTCAGCTTTGAAATGATACGAAAACATTTGGGAAGTTGTATTCTTGTACTACTGTTGTGTGATCCATTCTTTCTAGGTTCTTTAGGTTAGTATTTAGACAGGTGTATTCTTGAAAACATCTTTTGATTACATTTTAAAGCATATTCAAGCGTTTATTGTTTACATTGTTATTAACATGAAAAGGTCTCGAATCAAGGGATTGTCTCAAGACAGAGAAAGTAGACACGAGGAGGCTTTCTGTGTGTTGGAACATTAAGATCGAAGATGTACCACACACTGAATGATCTCTATGAATACGAATGATCGAGGAAGTGGGGCTCCGCTGTAAGTTGGAACCTTAAGTGCAATGACGTATCTCGTGAAGAAGGTTCGAACCTTAAGATCGAGGATTGTGCATCTGTTGTAACCTTAAGTTTGTTCATCATTTTATTCTGCCCTAGTCCCTAACAATACAAACAGCGAAAGTAGAGTAATTGGGGAGTTAATGGAAGACAATAAACTAAATTTTTTGGGCTATGTTCTGTAATTCAGTGAGTGACTGATTCTTAACTTGTTTTTACAGAACTTGATAGACAAGCATGCCAAGGGCTAATAAACAATAATTGTGCCCGAGATAGCCTACAGTGTGGAAATTGGGAACATATTGATATCAAGTACACGTTTTACGTCTTTGTAAATACATATAGTGTATGCAGCGCAATTAACTGTTCTATTCAGGGGTGGCATGGTTGTGGTTCAGATCCTTCTATTTGCCGTATTGAATTTAGTGCAGGTGACCGGTTAAAGTTAGATGACCAGTGTAATGGAAAAAAGAATTGTGATTTACTGACACCTGTCTTGAACTCTACATACTGCAATAAAACAACCAACAGAACTGTATGTTTTAATGGAGTTTCATATAAGCAGAAGGGCTATCTCATAATATACGATTGTGAACCAGGTATTGTACATGTATTTTTTTGTGTGTTCATAGCGTGTGCGCGTTGTATCATAATGTCTGTCATTGAGTCAGCTGGTGTGGTTTCGATTTCCCAGTTATGAGTGACATGAAATAGGGTCGCCTGTCTATGCTCGTAGCTGTTTTCTCATGGTCCTCCAGTTTCCTCCCACTGCTGACGACATCTACACGCAAATTATTGAAATAAAATTAGACCATATGTTAGTCCCAAAATGTTAAAAGTTTTAAGACTCAAAGCGTAATCATGAAGACAGCGTTCGAAAATTTGAACAATCATTTTTCAACAATTCACTGACAAGTTTGTCCTGTGGTTCGTTTTTGTGCTCATATTGCTGAAACATTTAAAACTGTAAAATTTCTAACACAAATTATATAGTCAACAGTATGCATCCACATCAATGACGTAATGTGGGGTTACATGTCCATTCAACATTCATGTAAAAAGAAACTAGGTTTAGTCAGCGTGTCAATAATAATGTGAACATCTATAATTATCAGGAATTATTCACGTTAATAATTATTTAGTTGATAATCGATTGAAATATTGCAGACAAATATGCCCATGATAAGATAGTCGGTGTTCAGAATCTGGAATAAAATGATCCCAATACTTTCCATATAACAATATTGTGACTTGATTTCATAAGATGCAATATGAATGGTATTTGTGAAATCGGGAACTTCGATTTGTAATGTGACATATAAAATTTCGATTATGTAACTCCTGTTACTGGATGTTTACATTTACACGAAATGAACTGAAATAAAATGGGGTTAAAGATCAAATGCTGTTGCTCCGACTACTTTAATGAAGACAGGCACACGCGGCGTAAGGGCCTAATCTTAATTCGAATTTGTCACGTGTTTTTTTTTACGTAACACGGTACCTCTGATTTTCCTCCAGTCCGGGGTTGTCTGTTGTCAGACCCTCGTTCTACACAGCGAAAAGGGTGAATCACGCGGGAAAATTTCGATGATCCATATCGGGCGACACCGGGATCTCCATGACTTCCTTCTGAAATGTTGAATATTATTTTCCCATATTCACACGGTAAGATAATAACACGACAATTGATTGAAATGAAACAATATTGATTTGTTATTTAATTTTGCATAATATAAAATAACATGAGGTGTGGCTTCTTATAGTGTTAGATTCACAGATCATGAAGTGATTACTGAGCTATATCAACCCAACTCAACAGATTGACACCTACTAGATAGAATTGGGCTGGATTAAACTTTTTATTCACCCTGGTTTTAATTGCATCAAATGTGTTTGAACCAACACATTTCTCACCTCACTCAAAAATGTTCTTTAAAGTAATTTGCATTACTAGTTACATGTCATTGTATTCGACAATTTCAGAACCCAGTACACGCACACATCCGATTGATGAACTATCGGGTTGAAACCAGTTCAAGTCATCTACTCCACCGATCAAATCAACAGGACAAAATGTCAATCAAGCATCAATACCTGACAGACAACGACACTACGACCAACTTATTTTCCTATTCCATCTGACAAGGGCTATTCACGTACACGCCAATGTGTGGGCCTACATGGGACCTCAGAATGATTCAAACGTTACCACTATGTACCAGTTTAAACTCGACAATACATCTGTTAAAAAAAGAAACGATTATAATTACAGTCATTTCACAGTGTAATAACTACATTGCAAACTATAGTATTATAAATGACAAATAAGACCAATCCCGGTCTATATGTTCCAATTATTTTATACACAATTTGCTTCTTGAAAATAATGCCCGAAATATATTTCAGTGTCCAGTACAATATCATCTAAGCAGCCTAACGTTAAATCAACAACGCCAGTGGTTAACAATGTATCATTATTAACAACTGACCATTTATACAATATCTTGACCACGTCAACAAGCCCACCAGCCACACCAATAGGCCAGAGTGACAATGAGGCTTCAAGGCCTAGGAGAGAAACCTCAGGTATTAATATCATTTAGACAAAATCATCTGTATTAATATCTCACATTGTTTTATTAGATAATTAACACTACGGTGTGTAAATCAGGAAATAAGTATGCTATATGAGCCTCGGGTGGGAGGAATATCTTATAAACATGCATGTATGATCATAATATACAGAATGCATTTCAACAATATGTGATAAGACTTGGTTGACTCTTTTAATTATATTCATCAATAATTTACGTCGTGCAATTTAACAATATGCAATGGGAATAGATGTAGGCGACTTTTTCAATTTTGGATTACTAATGAATATTATTCATTAATTTATGTCCTCTTATTCAACAGTATGATTTACTAATGAATTGTATTCATCAATTCAGATACGTCAGTAATTATTGGAAGTGTTGTAGGAGGTCTTTTATTAATGGTGTTGGTAATTATCATCGTTATCGTTGTTATCAGACGGTAAGACAATACAATTATCAACCCCCGTATTTCCATATAAAACAGCATCATGGTAGATGGGACAAATTTGTGTAGGGTAGAACCGGTCTACGAACATCATCTGGTCTGATAACGAATTTGGATTAAATCCATTTTCAGAAAAAAATCGAAAACGTTATTCTGCTTGAATGCTAAACAATCGATGGTTCTGGAAAAGGCCACGCCATGCACTATTTATCCACTATTTATCCACTGCAAAAATGTCAAAATGCTTATTTACCTAATACCCGAAAAAACATAAAACATGACGGCACTGATATTGTAATTGTGTCTAGTTTTCTATTTTTATTTTTTTTAGAAAGATTAAACAATATTTGTTAACATTAAAAAGTATAAGAATTCTAGATGAATGATAAATGTTTCATTGGTGCTTGTGCTTTAGGTTATATGAAGAGTACTGGGGAAAAACGATCTAAGTCACATTTTTGTCTTTTCGCAAAAAAGCAAAACAGACCTTTGGAGGAGAATATTTCTCGGAAACAGAACAACGAGTGGGTTTTATTACAACAACAAAATAATGTTTAACATGAACCATAATTACTCGGCACAAATTTTCAGGCATATTAAGGTTCGATAAAGGGTACGACGGACTTGTATTTGTCCGGGCGGCCATTTCAGAAGGGCCCTGGTTTGATGTGACTCAGATCGATTTTGCCTAAAATTGAGTGTTTCACAAATATATTTTCTATAGCAAGAATCGTTGATTTTCATGAGAATTGTTACCTATTTCAGAAGGAAGTCTGGTGTTGCTCGTACAGCAGGTGTATCTAACCCAG
This sequence comes from Patella caerulea, assembly GCA_036850965.1. Taxonomy (NCBI): domain Eukaryota; kingdom Metazoa; phylum Mollusca; class Gastropoda; family Patellidae; genus Patella; species Patella caerulea. The sequence goes on along the minus strand of JAZGQO010000015.1, from coordinate 27,990,934 downwards.
GATACGAAACACCAACTTTACGTATTAACATCCGTGAAAATTCTCAGTCCACGACTGATGAGTATAATCATCTTCATGGAGCCCAGGACAATAACTCCCATAATGTGAACGATAATTATAACCACCTCATGTCCAATGCTGATGACATAAGAATTAGACCAACTGGTGACTACACCCACCTGTACGACAACAATGAGAATGCTGGAGGAGTAAGACAAGGCGTGACGATAGTAAATGACAGCTTTGACATCAGTGATAATCACACTGATCAGCAGTGAATATTCGCTAGGTCGCTGATAAGGATGACATCGAAGCAACGTAATGAGTCCCCAATATTAACCCTTTTCCTCCGACAAATTAAATTCTGAAACATTTTTGTTATGTATTAGAAAAATAAATAAAGACGTTTGAAGTATTTCCTGGTAAAAAAATATTTCCTTTTTAGTGTAAATGGGTATTAAAATGAGAAAACGGCATCATTCTGTCCGAAGCAGTTACGTCTTATGTAATCAATCCACGCGCCATTGTGTCGATGGTTGGTGCCGCTTGTTGTGATTGGACTTTCGTAATTCTCTGTGAAACAGATTGGGGATGCTCGATTCACAGTTCCGGAATTAAAGTCCATAACTGGTGTCAATCGATGGAAAAGGCGAATTTCAGTGTACAACGCATGTGTCGACTGTATAAAAATATCTCAACCAATCATGACAGCCGAAACATATTTGTTACCTAGGAATACGTCACGATTCTACTCACTCTACCTCAGCTTTCGGGACTGGCAGAACTGTGACAGGACTGAATTCCGCGTCACTCGATTGTAATTATGTCGATTCGGGACGTTCTGGTCTGTGAATCGAGCATCCCCATTGGGTGATACAAAGGGAGAGTACTCGTATATCTGTACAGGAATCGGTTGACGCATCCAAAAGCATTGACGAAGTGGACAGAGTAGGGGTATTATAGACGATAATTACAAACATACCGGTGACATTGAAAGCGAAATTGTAAATCGAGACAATTATAATAATATTGCTGAACGAATGTGCAATGGCAGTGCGCATTAAGAACTATAACTACCGGCGCTGTTGATTCCTATCCAGACAACCTAAAGGGAGGTAACTCCTGATGTAGTAGAGATCAATATAATTATTGAAGTTTATGTTTTTGGTCAAAGTGTAGTATGAAATCAGAAAGAAAGAAGTGTTACACTTGGATCAAGTGGGTAAGGCGCTGGCTCACTAGTCTGGCTGTCGGGTGTTCGATCCCTGCATTGGCCGAGAATGTTCATTCCGATTTCCCGTCGTGGTATCCCCCTCGTCAGTGATGTAGGGCTGAGGGCCTGACACGGACAGCTGTCTAGTCGTCTTATTACCGTGATCCCCAGACCGGGTAAGAGCCGTATCGTTAAGATAACTGAATTTTGAGCAACCAGCTCATGATAGATTTCTGGACGGGAAACTAGATTTGGGCCTTTAAAATCCTGTCAATATTAGACATATCAGCGATGTCGAAAGTGATCATACTATTGGTGAAAGACAGTATGAAATTACTGATCTCGTAAGTCATTGGCTCCCCAATAATACAACCTTTGCTGAATGCGATGAAGCGGAAAGTTGACATTCTACATTATGGGACAACATGTCATATTGTTATTTTTGTAAATATGGCTATACCTAAAATTAGAAAGATTTACATCCTGTAGTCATTCACACATTTAAAATTATAATTCTAATTTGCTTGGTTGAGGTGGATGACATAGCGGTGGTAACTAACAGAACATTGTTTTGTGGTCTCCAGAAGAAAGAAAAGAAATATTGAGAACGTCAACTTGGAACTAAAACGTTCCGTTAAGTAAATGCAAGTGGTTTGAGAACATCGTCTTCCTTCATCCCGAACTCTAGGTCTTCAAATTCCCCACTTGGGAGGAGCCCTTTATTGGGGTAATATATACTCAGCCAAATTAAAAACTTGACACTCGGGATTTTTGGGATTTAAGGCAACTATTTTAGTGTTATGTTGTGCACAGACGACCTTGACATCAACAGAAAGCAAGAATACGTTTCGCCGAAAGTCCTTGACATTGATAACGTTCGTGATGTCACAAAATGAAATTCACAGACTTGGAGAACAATCGGAATAAAGTGTTTAGTAACGGTTGTGACCTCCTTTAGCGTCTCGTACTGCCACACAACGTCTTCTCATGGATCTCAGAACATTAGTAAACACTACCTGAGGAAGACGTCGCCACTGCTCAGCAAGAGCATGTTGAAGGTCCTGCAACGTCAGTGGTGGATTCACTTGCTGACGAACACGTCGACCCAGTTCGTCCCAGATGTGTTCCGTAGGATTAAGGTCGGGGCTAAGCGACGGCATATCCAGGACTTGGACATCGGCATTTCTTAAAAGAACTCTGGGTAGCAATGGCTGTATGGGGTCGAGCATTGTCTTGTTGAAACGTTAGTCCAAGCCCATGTCTCTGCATAAAGGGAAGAAGAACAGGTTGCAAAATCTGATCCCTGTACTGGACAGAATTTAAGTTCCCTTGGACAACAAAAAGAGGAGAACGTCCATGTGCACAAAAAGAACCCCAAACCATGACGCTGCCGCCGCCAAATCGGTCAACCTCTCTGACGCATACTTGAGCGTAACGTTCACCTCGTCTGCGGTACACTCGGACCCTGCCATCGGCAAATCTCAAAGTGAATCGAGATTCGTCACTAAAGACAACCGAAGTCAACTGTCTTTGAGTAAATCTTATGTGTCTTGTGGTCCACACAAGTCGGTTACGGCGATGAAGAGGTGTCAATATTGGTCCATTATAGGGCATCCGAGCTCGAAGACCAGCTGCAAGCGATTTCGAACAGTTTGTGCAGTCACCCTTCCACCAAACATCTCTCTACTTGTGGAGGTTGCGGTGACAAATCTGTTTCTTAGATGACGTAATCGTATTGCTTGATCTTCCTGGAGTGACGTCACACGTGGCGCTCCCGGCCTTGGTCGGTCGGCAATAGTTCCAGTTTGAAGCACTCTCATTCTAAGATTAATTATTGTCTGGTGTGAACAATTAAAGGCTCTTGCAACAATGACCACAGACTGACCAGCATAGAGTCTACCTATAGCACGTAGACATTCTACATTTGAAAGGCGCGGCATTTTCTAACAGTTCAAGTTACGTGTGCGTGTTCAGTTTAAGCAAACTTGCATCGATTGACTTCACGTGTTTGTGTTTGCACGTGTTTTCAGGTTTTTCATCTTTATATGCTCAATTTTATGAAATTAAAGGCTTCTTACTATCGTTAGAAACACTTTAAAATTTATTTGACTTACCAGAAAAAAAAAACATTTGTTGAAATTCATCAGTGTCAAGTTTTTAATTTGGCTGAGTATATATGCAACCACTAGTGTTAATTTTGAATAGTTTATTTGTTTCCTCCTTGTATCTACTTTTAGTCACGATAAGCGCATCACTTGTCAGGTTGGTGTTATACCACACATTTTATACATAATTCTGGATTTTGTTTTCGAAAATCCTTTAGATTCCGGGAACCATTGAGACTCAGCGAGTAAGACACTAGTCTAGAGGTCGCGGATTTGATCCCGGTGTTGGCCGAGAAAGTCCATCGGGATTTCCCGGCTCTTTGTTAGTGGTGAAGGACGAATGGCCTGGAAAAGATGGATGTGACGTAAAACCGAGGCCACGTGTACACATTGGCTTACACATCAAAGGTCTCTTGGCAGTTGGAATTTGATATAAGTGTAGGTCGTAGCGTCGCTGCCTGGGCAAAATTTCCTTATAGCACACTGTATGGCGTATGCCCATCTTCATTATCCCAGTTTAGGAGCAGAACAGTAGGACGTTAAACCCCATTTCATTTAATTTTACACATCAACGTGGATTAATCTGTGAAGAATGACGCACTGTTTACTTTAAATAATAAAAATCTTCAAATGTATAACTACGTCAAAGTTATATTCCCGTATATCGTTGATAAGCTATGTTAAAATAAAGGAAGTTCTGATAAATTTGATATTTATGGTGTAGATACACAATGAAACTCTAGCCGGCAGGACATACAGCTATCAATGTAAGTACTTATTTATCACATTACGGTAATTTTGTGTAAAAGATAAACCGAGAACTCGAAGATTGATTACGTCGCTTATAGCAATATAAGGTGAGAAGGAGAGAAAGTGGGGTTGAACGTCCATTTCGGGAACAACATGTAGAGGCAGGAGATATAACTTACATTGTAAGTAGGTATACTACATTGACCTGGGTCCGGTTGCTCAAAGCTCTGTTAACTTTTAATGATCCGTTAAAATGGAGTTAAAGGATCATTAACTTTAACGGAAAGAAAGGTTGTTGCTGGAAGCACCGTTAACTTAACTTGCCGTTATAGTTAACGGTGGTGTTGGACCCCGTTACCTGTTTAACGGTGGCATTAGTGGGATGTAGCATAAGTTATACATGTAGATTACCAGTGTAATTTTCTATAAAACATTCCAGAGGGTTGGGCGATGGGGGGCTTTTCAATAAACTATAAGATGAAATTCTATCGTATTTTGCAGAATGTTGGAGATCTGTAGAAAATAATGGCCCCAAATATTCTGTTGTGTAAATCCAATAATTTTTCATACCGATTTATGCGAAAATTTCTAATGGAAAAATAAAGTGTTCTATAGTGTTTTCTGTAGTAAATTATCTTTTTGTTTTTAATCACGTTTTGTGAATTCCTTTGAAATGCAGTGATATGAAATGAAATGGGGTTTAACGCCCTACCGTTCATCTCTAACTGGGATAATGAAGACGGGCATACGCTATGTAGTGTGTGCTATGGGGAAATTTTCTCCGGGCAGCAGTGCTAATGTACGACCCACTGCTAAGCGCCATTTTACGTGCAGGCCAATGTGTACACGGGATTTCGGATTTTCGTCTCATCTGAAAGACTAGGCAGCTATCCTTTTCATGACACTCCCCCCCCCCTTTCCTACGCTACTGGCCTTTCAAGTGCACGCCAATATGTACACAAAAGCTCGGTTTTTGGTCTCATTCGAAAGACTCGGCAGCTATCATTTTCATACCATCCGCCCTACACTACTTATTACGCATAATTGTAGATTTAAGACCTGTTTATAGTAAGGTGTGTCTATGTGGGTTATGGTAAATGTAATAACCTATACCATTTTTGTGAAGCAGATTATAGTTCTAATCATTTTGTATTTGGTAATCCCCATGCTTGATAGCTCTTATCATGAGAACAATAGCCGGGGTATAGTGGGCTGATCCCTTTCGTCAATATCCTGTTATGAAACCACTTGAATTATCTGAATGAGGAACATTAATACAAACAACATGTATATAAAAATTACGATACATGTTTTCAATCCTGACTAATCCTACCAATTTTTTAATTATGAATAATAATTTAGATATTTTAACAATTAAAGAAATATTATGAGAGATTAGATAAGGAGTTGACAGTTCTCACCATAATAGTGAAAAACTAGATAATGTAATGGGAATTTGTTGAAAATTTCAGTCAAATTGATTCACTCTGAACCAATATTTTAGCGATTGAATTTTTGGCCTAGCCTTGATCATCATTACTTAAGTCGGTACGATAAAAACATAGTCTCGATTAACCATTTCATGATTAAATCATGAATGAAAGTTGAGCAACAAATCGGATCCTAATCCAGTAAATATCGCAGGCTAGCGCTGACTTCGAGAGTTTGGATCTGTTAATTAATGTCTTATTAATAATGTAGACCAGCAATGTGAAGATTTAGCTCTTGCACAATATTTTTACTTTAACACGTCAGATGTGTATTCTATATGTGTAAGTTACTTCCTCGTTGATACAAGCGTAGACCTATGTAACTCAAACTATGAAAAAATAGGTTGTCATGCATCAACAGTAACATAACACATAGCGGTTTGAAGTCACGTGTACACTAGGACGTTAAACCCATTTTATTTTGATCCATAGAATGGATATGGTTATTATTATAATGTGTCACGTTCTATAAATTCGAGTAATTGTTATTTTCTGTATAAAATACAAATTGAATTTGTTGCAGTATCAAGAAATATGAAAACTATGTTTATTATGTTGTTTCTTCTGCTACCAGTGACTACAGGTTTGTTAATTGTTTAAGATGTTTATATTGGTTATACAAAAGCTATATACTACTTGTAATAAAACTGTATGATAAACAAAGGAAATGTTTCTGATTCTGTAATTTCAAATGATCGACCATATATACAGTAGATTTGTATGTGCATGGATAATTTTAAACTTATACTCAGAAGAACTGAGTGACAATGTCATGAATTACAAATGTCTGTCTCTTTGTGTCACAACTATTCTTATTAACGGCGTTATTAATGCTTATATATTATCGTAAAATAGGATGCTGTAGAGTTGATACACATTTCTTTGTCTTAGAACTGGTAAATAATTGTTTAAATCAATTTCTTTTTAATAGGATTGAGAAGTTATGCTTGTAGTGGATCAAACGATGAAAGTGTTCAGCACAACCTATATTGTGAAGCAGGACAAAGGATTAACATTATTTCCGGTCAATATGGCTTCAAAGATTCATTGGATTGGTGCAACAGAGATTGCAAGTATCAGTCTCCCCAGTGTGATTGTCGTCGTGGCTTTGATCCTGCAGTCGAAACGGATCTAATGAATTTGTGTGATGGGAAGAAGACATGCAACTTTCAACCACCAAAGCCTGATTATGAATATTGTCATTACTACAATAGAAGAAAACATTATACATATTCTTACATACAATATGAATGTTTGACAGGTAAAGTTTGAATCTTCACTCATATTTTTAAATTGTAATTCGTTCAATGTACATATCTTCATTTCCTCCAATTCTGAAGATTTTCAAAAATAATTACATAATAAATATGTACATATAAAAGGTTCTAGATAAGATTGCAATTAAACAAAAATAAGTTAAACATGGCTTAATTATTCAGATAATTAATTTGCATCATAAAAAATACTGATCATTGGTTAAGGGAGACAACCTGACCTTTCGTAAAGCGCCGAATACAAAAGTGTAAAATACTTTTCTGAACATTAAGATATGTGTCTGGAGTAAGTATCGTTTTGTATGGATCGAAGTTGAATATGAAATTAAGACATAAATTCTAGTTCATGTGCATGCATGAGCTTGGACAGGGCATTTTGAAGTAATTGTAGTTCTATGTGTAAAAGGAATATCTTTCGTATTTTTTCAAACCGGCCAGTTGCAATACATTAGGGTTCGACCTCTAGCTAGCCGGTCATCGCTGGCTTGCGGCTGTAGTTTCGATCCCTGGTTTGAGCTTATGTGGCATGGAGATAGGGGCGCCTTCTCAACCTCGTGGGTTTTCTCCGGGCACTGCGGTTTCCTCCCACTGCTAAAGACCCCTACGTGCAAGCGAATCATTGAAATAAAATGAAACCATATGTTAGTCCCAAAATGACCTAGTTTGTGTCGAGTGGACGTTAAACCCCATTTCTCTCTCTTTCTCTGCAATAAATTAATGCGTGAATGACAATACAAGAAAACATCTGACCGCATTTTTCGCACAGTACCTGGCGAATATAACAGCTTATCTGGACAATGGAAAGGGCTTTTATGAATATAAAGCTGCACTGTTTATATTGGGGATGGGAACGCCAGAATGAAAATATCGGATGGGAGAAATTTCTATTTGGACACATCAATGCTGGATCGACTTTAAGCGAATCTTCCACTGATCAATTTCGAATTGTTTTATAGCATTCTTAACGGCTGTTTTCCAAATACGATTTTTAACAAACACATAAGAATCTAGGAAGTTATTGATGTACGGTAGTAAATTATATTTCTTCAGTATACGAATAGCAACTTCTGGCGGTCAATGCGTGCATGTAACGGAAATTATATTTTTATATTTACTGTCCGTTATAAAGCAGTCAACACGGTAAGGAAACTATTTGGCTAAATGATTAAGAGGTTATTTTAATAATTAAAAAAAAATCACCTAACCTTTTGGGAAAATCGATTTAATGTCTTTTTTTTGTCAATACTCACCACTTAATCAACATTAAAGCGACAATACGTTTTTTCAAACCAGAATAGTTTGTTAATATTAATCAGTTTTTTTTAAATTCTGCCAATTGTGGAATAATGTGTATATTAATATAGATATTTTAACAGCTTTGAAATATCCTTGAATAACAACCATTGTTTATCACTCGATAAAGTCAAAAATATTGTATTGGTAACAAACAATTTATTTATAGTGTTTACAAAAGTTGGACTTGAGATATGTGTAGGTTTGTAGATGAACATAATATTGTTTTCTTTTCTATATCTGTTCATTTTATGTCATTGTGTAATTTACTTCCTCAATTTTAAGGCATGAGTGGCGATAAAAAAAAAAACAAACTCAGGTCGTAAAAGAACCGTAAAATAACATGTCTGTATATTTGAAGTCGAGTGAACTGGGCTGATGAAAACTGGCTTACGCCATACAGTGTGCTATGAGGGAAATTTTGCCCCGACAGCGGCACTACGGGCTACTCTTATATCGAATTCAAACTGTCAAGGGATCTTTTACGTGCACGCCAATGTGTACCCTTGACCTCAGCTTTTCGTCCCATCCGTACAAGACAGCTGTCTTTGCCAGGCCCTCCTGCCTGCATCACTGGCAAGGGGGGGGGGGCGCAATGGAAGATCTAGATGAACTTTCTCAGCCAATGCAAGGATCGAACACCCGACCTCCAGACTAGCGAGCTAGCGTCTTACCAACTTAGCCATCACAATCCGTTTACGTATAGAATAGGGGTCATTTTGATATGTAATATACAGACTGAATTAAAAACAGAAACAATAATGAGAACCATGTTTCTCCTCCTACAAATGACTACAAGTTTGTTAATATTAAAAGTGTTTAAATTAAGAATACCGAAGATAGAGAGTACAGTTATGTAAAAACCTAAGCTATATACCTAGGAAATATTTATAATTATGTATCTCAAATAATTGACCATAAAGTGCGGGTTGGTGTTTTAGTGGATAAGCCTAAACAGAGCATGCTTATTTTCGATATCCATTCAGGTATGTGCCTTGTACACATCAACACTGAACAGTATAGTTCTATAATTAGGGTTGGGTAAATATGAACTTTTTTCCATGACTTGTGGTTTCTATGGCCATTTTGGACACTGAATTTGAATCCGTCAAATTTTTGACCTAGGATGACCTTTGACCCTGGATGATTCAATTTTTTTCAAAATGGCGGCCAAATTTCATGCTTTATATACTGTCTAATACCTTCATATATAGGTTTAAGAGGCAGGAAATCATGAAAAACAGCATTTCAGAACAGTTGAGAAATATCTAAGCTTTCAAATTGTCAAAAGCTACGAAAAATCATGAGAAGAGCGTTATTTTGTAGCAAAATTTGACAGTTATATTTAATACAATGTATCAATACTTTCCAGATTCATTAACTCTACATGTAGGTTATAGAGGTAGGAAAGCACGAAAAACAAAACATTTCAGAACTGTTGTAAAGCTTCTAATCTTTCAAACTATATCAAAACTACGAAAAATCATGAGAAAAAATGTCATTTTGCAGCAAAGTTGACATTTTTTTAAAACAATACTTTCCAGATTCATATGCTTGACATAGTAAACAAAATTTCACCCAATAGTTCTGTTTATATCACCAAATACTCCTCTCAGAAGTTAATCATTGTAAATAGCAATGTCACTTTCTGGCCATAAACAATTCTTTATAGAGTTCCGTAATTCTACCAAGTTGAATTTCTTCATTTTGAAAAGACGTGTTTCGTGGTCTTTCACACGTGGCTGTTGTCTAATACCAGATACAGTTGAAAGCCTCAGCCCTCTGGCTGTCAAATTCCTGTCAAGTTAAAGACTGTCAACTGTTTGTGGTCCACCATGCTCTTTGCACTAAGCGATCGTTTGAAGTAATCGTGTCTTGAATTGCGTCTTTTTTATTTTGCTACATCAACTTCAGAGTAGCCCTAATGTCTATCTCCAATTTTCCTGCTGCCACTGGAGCATCCGACTTATGGGCCCACTTCCACCTCTCTTGCCGCTCCTCTTCACTCAAGAACTAGAAAGCCAAATCTACTAAAAGACTATTCGCAGAGAAGCAAGAGAGGTGGCAATGGGCCTGACCTGTAAGCCGGAAGCTACATGGGCAGCAAGAAAACTAAAGGACATTTGGGCTACTCTTAAATTGTCTAAAAAGTTAGTCTTAGCGAAAAAGAATAAATTCAGGAAATCAACTACCCGGGGTTAACAACTACATTTGATATTAGAAAACGGCGACGTGTGAAAGACCACGAAACTCTTTTCAAAATGAAGAAACTCAAATTGGTAGAATTACGGAACTCTATAAAGAACGCTGTATGGCCAGAAAGTGACGTTGCTATTGACATTGATTTACATCTTAGAGGAGTATTTGGTGATATAAACTGAACTGTTGGGTGAAAATTTGTTTAATATGTCAACCGTTTCAATCTGGAAAGTAGCTTACTGAATTAAAAATAGTTGTCAAATTTTGCTACAAAATGACGCTCTTCTCATGATTTTTCGTAGCTTTTGAAAATTTGAAAGCTTAGATATTTCTCAACTGTTCTGAAATGTTGTTTTTCATGATTCCCTGCCTCTTAAACCTATATATGGAGATATTAGACAGTATATTTGAGCCAAAACATGAAATTTGGCCGCCATTTTGAATAAAATTGAATTATCCAGTGTCAAAAGTCATCCTAGGTTTAAAATTCCGACGGATTCTGTTTTGAAATGTTGTTTTTCATTCTTTCCTACCTCTAAAACCTATATATAGAGGTGTTTGACGGTATGTTTATGATATACCATAAACGGATTCGTGTTCAGTGTCCAAAATGGCCATAGAAACCACAAGTCATTATTGGATAAATGCAATCAAGCTATTATTTACCCAACCCTACTATAATGCCAGGTTTCCCAGCACACGATTCGTGCTACGGTTGAAAATGTAATTTTAATCGTGGAGTGTTTGGGGTGATCCTATCAGGTCTTATATATTGTAGTCAATTGTAGCAATCGCTTATCTGCACGTGCCAGACCATGGACTAAATAGGGACAATCTGATCGCACCTCATCGCACGACATTGGGGACCTAGCCTTAGAATTAGACTTATTGTGTCCTAAAATGTGTGGCGGGCGGAAAGAGAGACAGATCCATTTTAAAAACGACTGCTTTTGTCAAAGGGCAGGGGATAATTTACTTAATCGATAATCATAAGTTCAGGCAGATACATGTACTGCCACGGGTTATCAATCACGGGGCCGCGATAATTATGTCCAACTTTCTCGCGGGCTACGGACGATACGAAAGGATCACACAATGTTTACAACAAACGCTAATGACGTTTAAAATTTTGAGGCCAAGTTAAATGCGTTAACAATCTTTCATACAGATTTGTATTTAAAAACAACACAGCCTATATTTTATGACACAATTTCAAACTGATCCAACCATATTTCAGGAACAGATTAAAACCATGTTAAAACGAAATCTCTATTTCTTATCACTTTTAATTATATCGGTGAGTCACTGGACATATACTTAGGAAAATAATAGTCCCTTTAATACAAAATTGTTTGTTGACATTCCATGACATTTTCCCACTTAAATGTATATATATACTCATTATATTATTATCACTATTTTTTCCATCATGTCGCGGCGTGAATAATTGTTTAATTCAATCTCTTTTAACAGGTTCATTGTGGTATTCTTGTACTGAACCAAGTGATGAACACCGCCTCTATTGTGAAGAAGGAGAACGGTTAGATATTATTTCCGGTCAATATGGTTTCAGATATAAATCGTGCAGCGATCGTTGCCAGTATTTGAATCATTGTGATTGTCGTCTTCGTTTTAATTCCACAGTCCAGTCGAATCTTAAGAATTCTTGTAATGGTTTGATCACTTGCAACTTTAAACTATCAAGGCCACATAATGGACGTTGCAGTACACAATACCCTTATGATTATACATATTCCTACATAGTGTTTAGATGTTTGGCAGGTAAAGTTTAACTTTGGAGAATATAAATTAGAATAGTCATGAGTGTCGTTCTCGGGCTCTAGCTGGACGGTCATCTATGGGTACTCCGATTTCCCCACACAAGATAGATCCCAGTGTATCCCAGATAGTTATCGTTCTCGGATTCTGTGTAGTTTCTAACACCTCGTTTATGTCGTGGGATTACTCCGGGTACTCCAAGTCCTCCCATAGGAAAGACTCATGCACGTGTGCTGAGATAATCAATAATAATAATAATAATGTCATTTATATAGCTCTAGTCCACACAAGAGTATGCTCATAGCACTTGTGATTCAGTTCTGTACAATAAAAGTTCAATACCAAGGCACCACTGAACATAACGTCTAAATAAATATGTCTTCAATAATGTTTTGAATGTCGATAAGGATGGGCATTTTTTGAGGTGGATAGGAACATTGCTCCAGTATACTGCAGCAGTGTATTTAAAAGATCGCGCACCAAAAGATTTCAAGGTGTAAACGTTGTGATTGTTCATGCGTTATACCAATTAAAATACTGCTGCAATAGTCAAGTCGTGAAATGACTACTCAACGAACCAGTGTTGAGGCAGCATCTTTGGTGATCTGGGACCGGTTGCTCAAAACTAAGTTATTTTGACGATCCGTTAAGCTAACGAATCGTTATCTTCCATGTGTCGTTTGGTAACGATCCGTTAGATTTCTGTGGCTGGAAAGTCAATTTCATTATCCGTTAAAGTTAACAGGACTTCCAGCAACAACCTTTCTCTCTGTTAAAGTTAACGATCCGTTTACTCCATGTTAACGAATCGTTAAAAGTTAACAGAGCTTTGAGCAACCGGCCCGAGATAGCGTATTGATCCAATATTCCGGAGATATGGGATTCCATAGAAAGATTATTGTCCATAATCAGACCAATATTTCTAACTGATGTTTTAAAGTTTATAAATTATTGTTCAATAAACAGATGGTTGATTTCACATTTTTCCAGTCTGCGAGCTGGACCTACAACTAAGATTTCAGTCTTGTCCGAATTTAGTTTCAACATGTTGGTGTCCATCCAGGATTTCACATTTTTGATACATGCTTCCGTATGGGAGCAGGTTAGGTTTTGACTGACATGGTCTGGTTTCAATTAGTCGATGGTCTCGGAATCATCTGCGTAAAAGGGATGGGGTTTGTCATGCCGACGTAAGAGATTTCCAAGCGGTTTTGTTAACATACAAAATAGTATGGGACCAACACTGGCCCTTGAGGTACACCACAGTACAAGGATGCGGATTTAGAGAACGACTTCTTGACAAAGACAGCTTGAGATCTTCCAATCAAGTATGAGGAAAACCAACTGAGAACGGTACTGCTAAGTCCATACTCTAATTCTAATCGATCCGGTATCTTTTTGTGATCCAGCGTGTCGAAGGCGGCTGAAAGATCTAAGGGGCCTAACATAGCCACATTACCCCACTTCTGATAGTGTTTAGGACATGCTTTAGAGCAGTTTTTGTGCTGTGAGAGCTTCTATGGACTGACTGATATTTATACATTAATTTGTTGGTTTCTAAATGTTCCAAGGGCTGTATTTTGACAACCTTTTACAACATTCTGGATAGAAATGGCAAGTTAGGCACTGGCCGATAATTCGTCAGTTGTTGACAATTTGATCTTATTTTTGAAAAGCAATAACTTGTCTTGGATCTCCATCTGGAAGTGGAAGTTAAACTTAATGCTAAATAGTTAGGTTGATTTCAATACATAAATAAGTATTATGTCAGTAACTAGATGTGAACATCTAGGAATAATGAAACACTAAAATTGTGTTTGTATAACTCAGTTCACTCATATTACTTTAATCTCTATTCAAATGATTTTTCAGTCACAACTACCTTATCAGCCAGAACAACAAGCACTACAAGAGACCAAGGCACATACGGTGTAACGGGTCAGATATATACGGATATTTCTACACTAAAGTCGACAAAACATGACAACTCCAAACCGACAAGCTCCACGGATAAAGCTAGATCTGAAAGCACAGATGCTGTTTCAGAAGCTGTTTTAAATACTACGGAAATGAATAAGGCTAAGGGTGTTAATCATAATCTAGATACACCAGGTACCTTATAAATTCTCAAATCACTTTCTCATAATGATAACATATTTATAATCTGTGCAAAAAGTGACTCTAAATGGACACATGTGAGGAGTAAAGGCCATTTAGAAGTTATTTTAAAATCAACGTGAAAAGTCAACAATTTTGATAATATCCATTAAAACTTCGTCACCGCACAATTAAAAATATAAACCATCAAATACACAAGATAGAATTTAATTTATGTTATAGTAGGGGGGTAATTGAAGTTTTATTATCAAACTTTTTCAGAATTTTATCCTCTGTCCCACAAGGCCAAAATTGAAGGTGGAAATTGGTATATTTTGTATGTTTTCGAGCTTATTGAATTCCGAGACTTAATATTTGGAAAAGTATATATCCCATCGACTTAGAATCTTTTGTAAATTGATAGAAGAGAATCTGACATTAAATAATATGTCAATTTTGAAGTGACTTTGCCAAAGATTGTGGAAATTCTGAAAATAAAAGTGAATAGTTTATTTGTTCCACATTTTGGCACCCGGTGGCGCGAACAGAATGCATTGAACAATGAGTGTGTTGCTAAACGCATAATATACACCAAAAGTTGTCTTATATTACAAAATTAGAGAGTCCTACTCTTATTAGAAATGCGAGTTTAAAGCATCCGAAGATCTGATAAAAAATCGCTGAATTTATGATCTGCTTTAGTACCCTATTTTCAAATGGCCATATCTCAGCGTGTAAAATTTTGGATATCTTAGTTTAAGGCATTATACTGTAACATATATTTTTTAACTTATTTTTGGAGGGGGTCATGTTCCCACCATTGGTCCCAGTTAACATGAAATGATCCAGATAAACAAATTGCGTAATAAATTGCGTAAAATAACACTGAGAACCAGCTAGAATATAATTATATCAGGTTGCTAATATAACTGTTATTTTGCTAGAAAGCAGTTATACTCAAGTTGACATAAAATTTATGTCATATTATGATGGTTTGATTTTGTTATCTTATTTTTTTTTTATGTGAATCCTATGTTGGCTTACTTGGTCTCATAGGGGAGGAGGGGATGGAGGGAGGGGGGCTGACCTCTCTTGAAACCATTCCTTTGTGCAAAGGAATTGTATTTTGTCTGTGCTTGATGGAAGTCCAATTAATGAGTCCAATTGTGGGATATATTTCAGACTCGTTTTATAGAATCTAGCAAAATCGACCCGGCTTCATAAGATCTAGCACTTACCGAGACGTAAGGCAAAAAGTTCCATTGCCCATGCGTAACCGGGAGTTTGTTTTTTTGTGGTAGATTATCCAGTAATTTCCGTCAGCAATTGAGAACCGACCGAGACCCTCCGTACGTTGACTAGACTAGGGGGTACTTTACCGAGACTAAAATAGTACCAATAGCTCGTGATAGTCACTTGACATCGTGTTATGTTTTTATTTTTTTATTTACAAGGCACGTTTATTATCACACTAAGTATACTACAGATGTCCGGTGTAAATTGATGCTATAATTAATTATATTGATATATATTTTGCAGATACATGTGTTATTGTTGGAATCGTCATGGGATGTATTCTGTTGGTCGTATTAGTCGTCATTGTTATTGTTTTCATATTCAAACGGTAAGGTTAATATATTTATAATAACACTATTATAGTTTGGTAGGACATTAAAATATACTGATGTGTCATTCACTTGGGAAAATCGTGGGAATTGTATTTTACTTCTTAGATCGTCGACAGCAATGTCACTGTACAATTAGCCCAAATATATTTTGCAATTTACTTACATTTTTGTTATCCATATAGCTACATCATTCTTCTTGATATAATATAGCCATGAAGAAGAATTGTACCATGTTAAATTTTATTTTAACTGATTGAAACAGCAGATGAAAAACCCTTGGGCATCTGACCCGTATTTGTTACATATCCACTTTATATTTATTGCAGAAAGACAATTGGAACTTGTATTGGCAGTCGTTTCAAAGACAGCTCAAGAGTTTCCAATCCAGTATACGAAGCACCTAACGACGGTTACAATAATGTTACTTTCAAGAATGATATTTCTCCATCTGTAAACGTGGTTAAATCGGATGATTATAATCATTTACATGATATCAAGAACGATAACTCGATGACAAGCGGGAACACGTACAACCACCTAGGGCAAATAATGGGTGGGGCCTGTAACCATCTTGGTATGATGAATAATAAGACACACAATTCAGATTACAATCACCTGCATGGTTTAAAGGGTCCCGACAAGGTTTCAAAAGAGGTTTACAATGATCATTACAATCATCTTGGTGACGTGGAGGGTAACAACCCTGATGTTGATAATAACTACCTAGGTGAAAACCAGAAGACAGCAATTCCAAATGACGACTACAACCATATAGGGGACATAACCAACGAGAAAACTGACGATAACTATCATCATCTTGGTGCTGTAACCGAACACGCTATGAATGATGACGATTAGAACCATATTGGTGACGTAAAGCACGAGGCCATTGTTGAGTACCAACGAGCTCATACTGGCGATTTACCTGTCCAGGAAAAACAAACACCAGATGATGTTCAGTACGAGATGACTGACGATGGAAGGAAGGATTACTCCAATATTTCTGAATCTAACTATGAGAATTTTCCCATGTCAGGTCGTCAATACAGTGGGTAATATCAGCACCGATTTTCGTACAATTGCAAATAAAAATGACATTATTATTATTCTGTATTATTTTAGGTTACAAAGTATTTTATTAATTATAATTATAGTGTATACTTAAATCTGCTTAGAAGACATATCCTATTTCGTTTCGTTTTTATAGTTCAATATTTCGTTTTACTTGTCTAAGTGTAGGCCATCGAAAGTATAAAAGACGAAACGAAATATTGATCTCTCTTTTAATCCTATTGTGTGTACACAGGTACAAACCATAAACAGGTACAAACCATAAACAGTGCAAGTTGGACTCTGAAAACATACGTCGCCTAAATAAATCAGTAATTGTTCTTCCATAAGTATTGTTATAGTTTATTGAAAAAAATGCCCTGGTCCTGAACTATAAGGTCATTCTAGTCAAGTGTATCGTGTTCGACTAAGTCAGCCCCATGTGGCAGTTTAAATTAAAATATGAAATACTTTATTATTTTTAATATAGTCTATTTTTATATGGAAATAAACAATTTTATCACCCAATATCTTATTTGACAGTAGATATCGCTTGTATGATAAATTACATAATCTACTGCGATATCTCCTTAGGAGATATCGCTTTACATGAATTTGATTGGTCAATCAAAAAGGAACTACTTTCTTTTATTTTAAAGAAACCACTTATTTTAAATAAAAAGTGACTTTTTTTTTGTTAAAAAGAAACTGTTTTTATTTAATTGACTTTGAAGGAAATACTGGGTCAATATATAGGACTTTGCAATAGCTAAACTGCAGTCAAAAAACTGATGTATCACTACGCAGTAATGAAATTAGGTCCAGTAAAGGTGAAATCTATACCAAAGAATTATATTTATTTATTTCTGCATGTAAGAAAGGATTGGGTGATAAACAAAATCTCCAACTCGTGTTTTTTGATATCAAAAAATATCAACACTCGTTGATAAAGTAAAAAAAACTCGGCAGAGCCTCGTTTTTTTTACATTATCAACTTGTGTTGATATTTTTTGATATCAAAAAACACTTGTAGGAGATTCTCTATGTATCTTATTATTTTAATATGTTTTATACTTCTTATTTCATTTTTTATAATTCATGAAGTTTTTTGTTTGTTTTTTGTTTGTATTTTAGTATATTGAAGTTATAGCTTGTTCATTTCATGTTATATGGCGATATAACGTAAGCTATAAAATTTTACATTGTTTTCCAATCCTCATGACATGGATCAGAAACTTAGAATGTTAAACCTCTAAATGAAAGTAATTGTAATCAATATAAGGCAGTTACAATGAAAGTAAACTAGAATTGTAATTAATATAATGTAGTTATAATGAAAGTGAAATGTTGAATTTTTTTTTTATATTTCTGATAAAATATTATTGTAGATCATTTTTTTAAATTAAAGGACAAATTAAAGGTCAATATTGGTGTCAGCCAATATCACATATGTGATAGAATTGGTTAAACTCATTCCAAATATAATTTTCACATAAAGATTTGAAGAAACGGAAATGACGCAAAAATGGAAAACAAGAGTTATCATTCTATATAACTGACTGATGTAACACTGCAATATTTTTATTTGATGTATTTAAATGTTTAAACACCTAAGTTTTCATATTTTCTATTTAATTATTTTACTTCTTATACGCGTTTACATTTTTTCACCTATCCTACATATTGTTTGTATGTCTTAAATATTTTTATATTTCTCATACGATTTTCATTTCCTACTATATTTCTCATTTTTGTCTAAAGTTTTATATATGTTGATCTGTCTGGACATTTGTTCAATTCGTATTGATGGCATCAAACAAGCGTTTAACTTGTTTTTATTATAACACGGTGAGCAGATGTCCCTCCCTCTTGTCTGCATAAAACTCCTTCAAATACAAATAACGTAATTAAATCAAATCAACCTGTCCATAATATCATTTATTATGTATTAGACTTTAAATTTGTAATAAACAACAACAGCAAACATGGTTGCCATTCTTTGCTTGATAAAGACTTGAGAACCCTCGTTAAAACGACTGTAGAAATAAATCCTTCATGTAATTTCAATTTCATATACATGTAATTGTTTCTAAGTATGTTGATCTGTTTTAGTATATCACCGGTGTCTAATGACATATCTCCTAGTCTTTGACATTTATATGGTTTAACAGATCATTCATTCATCTTCGAGATTTCCAATTTATTGTGTATTCAAATGATCACTCCCAGATTTGGGTACTATGTTATTGTTTGTTTTGTGCTTGATACCGAGGTTTAAACGTCACACTGCTGGATATTATTTCAATGTTCATATCACTAAATGCCCATAATCAGAAATAGATAGGTAATACATTGACAACGGGAGAGTTGGGTGGCACGACGTGGGTGCTGTATTATACGATCTGTCATTGAGTCAATTGGCGTGGTTACAATTCCCAGGCTGTACGTGACAAGGAGTAGGGTCGTTTGTTCGACCCCGTGGGTTTTCTCCGGGTCCCCCAGTTTCCACCCGCTGCTAAAGATCCCGACGCGCAAGCGAATTATTGAATTAAAACTGAATTATATGTTAGTCCGGAAATGACCTGGTTTGTGTCAAGTCAAACATTAACATTCCTTTGGCATTATTAAATTAATGTTGGTTGTTCCTATCCTTTTGTTGGTTGCCAACTCATTTCAGAAACAATAATCTGGTTTGCGACTATTTGAGTGAGAAAGTCGGCTTCTACCATGAAACCTTATCAATATTTACACAAATGTATTAATGATACAGACTGAAGACACAATGATGAGCACGAGAGAGTAAAGCGGGATTAGAAATCTGCCGAGAGGTCTCTAGATCAGAGGATATATGCTTTTAAAAGTTTTAGAATAGCCCGCCACGACCTCACCAAAAGTGCCCCTTGGCACCAGGGGTTACTACACAGATACATGTACAGGATGGCCAGACATCGTATAAGACTAATCTATTAAACCAGATATGGTTCAAGATAAAGATGTATTTGCAGCAAACACATCACCATATTATCAAAATGCGTGTTCATTTAGGTAACTCGTTTTTATATTACTCAAGTTTCAACGACATAAATAAGTTTATTATATAATATTCTATGAATCGTATCATACCACATTTGAAATTCATTCAATTCTGTAGTGTATCGAGGTATATATGTATTGTCGATGATATAACAGACAACTATCAGTATAATGAATATAGATTTAAATAATAGATTTAAATATTTAAAATGCCCATCGTCTTCATGACAACACTGGGTTATTGTCTCTACACTTGAAACGTTTAATTGCCAATACCGGCTACTTAAATTAAGTGGATCAGAGATGATAATATAAACAAAATTGATATTAAAGAGACAATATACGACTATTCAAACCATAATAAATTGGTTTATTAATCAGAATCATAATAATTGTTTAATATGAATAAATGAAATGAAATGAAATGGGGTTTAACGTCCTACTCTTTTGCACCTAACCTGGGCTAATGGAAGGCGGGCATATGCCATACAGTGTGCTATGAGAGTAATTTTGCCAAGGCAGCGGCGCTACGGCCTACTCTTATATCGAATTCCAACTGCCAAGGGATCTTTTACGTGCACTCCAATTTGTACACGGGACCTCGGTTTTTCCTCCCATCCGAACGACTATGCAGCTGTCCTTGTCAGGCCCTCCTTCTGCATCACTGACAAGGTGAAATCACGCCGGAAAATCGAGATGAACTTTCTCGGCCAATGCAGGGATCGAACACCCGACCACCAGGCTAGCGAACCAGCGCCTTATCCACTTAGGAATATTGGTTGAGATATTCTAAAAGTTGAAACTCTGATACATGTACTTTGTAATATCCTTAAACAATGTCACTGTGCAGTGTATCACCCGATAACGTCACTAACTATAAATAAACGATATATTGTAATTGCTAGCAAACGAATTAAGAATTGGAGTTTTGATAAGATGTATTTCAGGGGTTTGTAAGCAATTATATATTTTTTTTTATAAATTTGGTGGGCTGGGAGGCTAAATGGTTAGCGTGTGCGCGCTGAATCATAAGGTCTGTCATGGAGTCAACTGACGTGGTTTCGATTCCCCGGTTGTACGTGATAAGGTGTCGCCTGTCCATCCTCGTGGGTTGAAAAAAATAAATGGAGCCATATGTTAGTCCCGAAATTACCTAGTTTGTGTCGTGTGAACGTTAAACATCATGTCCCTCTTTTATAACTTAATAGAGAGAAAGAGAGGGGTCTAACCAGAGATAATGAGAGAGAGCGGGGGGAGAGAGAGAGGGGTCTAACCAGAGAAAGGGGGTCTAACCAGAGAAAGGGGGAGGGGGAGATTACCGTACACTCGACACAAACTAGATAATTTCTGGACTTACATAATTGTGGTTCAATTTTATTTCAACAATTCACTTTTGCGAAGGGGTCTTTAGAAGTGGGAGGCAATCATAGGCCCAGAGAAAAACCCAGGAGGTTGTGACGTACAACGGGGAATATAACTAAATGACAATATTGCTACTTTAATAGTATCTATCTATTCTGTAATGTGTCAGTTACACCCTGGTAGAAAAGTACATGTATAAATGAGGTCATGTAAACTTTAAGTATGTAATATCAAGGGAGCGTATATTGTTATAATGTGTTACAAGCTGTACATTCGAGTCATTAGTATCAACATCTTGTATGTAATGTACAAACTGAATTTGTTTCAGAAGCCAGGAACATGAAGACCATATTTACTGTGTTTCTTCTCATATCGACGACTACAGGTTTGTTAATATTAATACTGTTTATATTGATTATACAGAAGTTATAGAGAAGATAATTATTTAAAGATACATTATGGGAGAATAGATGGGGAGCTGGCAGTTCTCACTATAATAGGCACAAAGTTTCACCATTCTCCCTCCATTAGATTCAAAGTCATTGTGCCCCGAAGTAAGGACTGATGTGGCAGTCTTAGCAGTTAGTATTATTCATTGAATTCAGTCAAGACATGCATCCACCTCGTAAGCATCTACACCTATTTGAACGCAATTAAAAGCAACTATTTTTTATAGAGTGTTTTATAAATGTGACATTGTGTACCATAAAAATTCCACAAGGTATTGAACATGAACAAACAAATTCCACAAAATGTTCCTCTCAGAATAATTTTGATATAGATTTGTTTTAATACGTGGTATTTTATACAAGAGTTCCACACGATATGTGAAATTTAGATATACTTATTATCATTATTTCGTTCGATCGTGTCTCGTGAATAATTGTTTAATTTAATCTCTTTAACAGGTTTTTCCTGGTATTCTTGCACTGAACCAAGTTTGGAGCACAACATATTTTGTGAAGACGGAGACAGGATTAATATCATGTTCGGCCAATATGGCTTTAAATATTCTGAATGCAGTCGCAATTGTTCTGATTATTCTGATTATTGTGATTGTAATTTTGACTTTAATCGTACAGTCGATTTATATCTTAAGAATTGGTGTAATGGGAAGGAGACATGCAACTTTAAGACACCTGACCCATATTATGGAAGTTGCTACAAAAACAATACAGTAGAGATGTATAATGATTATGCATATTCATACATAGAGTTTGAATGTTTGACAGGTAAGTTTGACTTTCTTATAGAGAATGGGGTTTAACTTCCACTCCACAAGGGGGGGGGGGCATCATAAGGTTTGTCATTGAGTCAACTGGCGAGTTATCGGTTCCCCGGTTGTAAGTGGCATGGAGTATGGTCGCCTGTTCAGTCCTGTTGGTTTTCTCCGGGTCCTCCTTTTTCCTGCCACTTTTAAATACCCCTGGGGGCAAGCGAATTATTGAAATAAAATATGTTAAACTGAAATGACCCAGTTTGTGTCGAGTGGACGTTAAACCCAATTTCTCTCTCTCGCTCCCACGTCATACAAAATCTTTCTTTATTGTTCAATTTTAATTCAATGAAAGCTATAAAATAATATAATGATTACATTTTGTATGAAAGTTTGGCAGGTCGTGGTTTCTATCTTTGGTGTGAGTGTGTTTGGCTTGGAGATGGGAACGCCTTCTTAACGTCGTAAGATTACGCTGGGTACTCCGGTTTCCTCCCACAAGAAAGATCCCAATACATACGCTAAGACAATAAACATAATGTAAATATAAGATAACTTCTCTTGGATATCCCCCTCGATGTGAGGAGGGGTGGGGGCTAGTGTGCCGCGCTTCGACCTCTAGATGACCAGTCACCGCCGACTTTCGGATTGGTTTGAGCGTATGTGGCTTGGAGAAAGGGGTACCGCCATAATCTGTATCAAAATGTTGTTTCAGTCACAACTACCTTAGCAGCCAGAAGAACAACCACTACAAGAGAACCAAGCACAACTACCTTGCCAACCAGTAGAACAACCAGTAAAAGAGAGCCAGACAATTCTAGACCTCTACCATCCAAGGAATCTTCTATTGATAAAGATAGATCCGGAAGAAAGGAAGCTGTATTATATAGTACGGACATAAACAACGCTAAGGCTGTTCATAATAATCAAGACACATCGGGTACGTTATTAATTCTCATATATTTTATCCCTTTTCAGATTAATAGTTTGTTTTCAATGTTGGGGTCAGAGCTCGCTAGCTTGGACGTTGCGTCAGCCGCGTGTTGAATCCCTGCACTGGCCGAGAAAGTTCATCCAGATTTTCCAGTACTTTTCCTTGTCACATATGCAGGCCGGAGGGCATGGAAAGGAGATCTGTGTAGTCTTTCTAATGAGACGAAAAATCCGAAATCCTGTGTACACATTGACGTGCACGTAAAAGGCCACTTGACAAATAAAGAGTACGGCGTAGTGCTGCTGTCTGGGCAAAATGTCCCTCATAGCACACTGTATTGCGTATGCCCGTCTTTATTAGCCCAGTTCGGGACAAAACAATAGGGCGTTAAACCCCATTTCATTTGTTTTCTACATTAACGTGTGTGGTATAAAATGTTTTAAAAATAATGAAACTTGGCCTTATGTTCGACACCCATCACTATTTGTTCCTGAATTGGACTCTTTATAAGACGCCGGTTAGAAAAAAATCCAGGTTCAAATTTGTAAGTAAACAAAGAAATGGGACATATCTCAAATCAATTAGATTTTGGTTACTACAGCACACGACTAGACAACTTTGTTTTTCAGGTATAGTCTCAGAATACCGATCAAAGTTTTCCTAAATATGCTCTCTCTCTCCCTCTTTCTCTCTCTCTATCTCAAATAGCGCCAAACACGGTTGATTATTGTTTTTCGATTTGTTACAAGGCACTGGGACATTACGTGTATTTCCCAAGAACGAACTTTACTGCGGTGTTGATTGGACATGTAATTATACTGACATATATTTTATAGATATGGCTGTTATTGTTGGAAGCGTCATGGGATGTATTCTGCTGGTCATTTTAGTCTTCATTGCTGTTGTTTTTATATTCAAACGGTAACGTTAATTTTATATTGATACTAACACTATTATACGTTGGTCGGGCATATTAAAATATATTGAGAAATATTATTCTAATTATAAAATAGTCTTCAGCAATATCACTGTATAATTAGCCAACTAATGTGGGTCAGTTATTAAAAACAATAGACCCTCTTTCCATTATTGCCACGAATTGCGTTTATAGGTCAACCAAAACAGGGGTTTTCCCATTAAAGATACGAAGTTGTTTAACTCTCAGCTAAATATAATCCGTGGATGCCGGCATTGCTCTGATAAAAAATTTTGGCCAGCACATTTGTTACATATTTACTTTATTTCATTGTAGAAAAACAGTCAGGGCTTTGATTGCCATTCATTCCAAGCCAGCATACGAAGCACCAAGCGATGGTTACAATAATGCTGTTTTCAAGACGGATAATTCTACATCTGTAGTAAACATGGTTAAATCGGATGATTATAATTATTTACCCGAAAACTGACGATAGAAGGGGAGATTACTCCAATATTTCTGAAAAGCAAACTAACCACGAACACTTTGTCATTCCGTGTCATCAAATTTGTTGGTAACATGTACGTGCAATTGCTAACACACATGACAGTATTATTATATTATAGCAGATTATATCGATAGTTTGTCCATCGCAGGCTAGTATATACACAGGTACAAACCACGAACAGTACGAAACCCGCTCGTTAACCGCAAAATTCTAGAATTCTAGTCGATTGTATCGTGTTCAACTACCTCTACCCTGGTAGTAATTAACATTAAAATGTTATGTTGAAGTTATAGTTTTTAATTTGATAACTGAAATCATGTTATTTTGTATTTGAATGTATTGGATGTATTGAAATTAAAGTTTGTTTATTTCATATTATATGAATATATTACATCAAAAATAAAATGCCATAATATTATTTGTCTCTTTTCATTAGCCCAGTTGGAGCAGAAAAGTAGGTGGTTTAGCATATTCAATTTATATTAATTAAAAAAGTGTACTTTAATTCTAAGCTGTTATTAGCTGTTCGTTTCAAAAGATACGTTTCTACGTACAAAATGGGTGATTTGATGATATATTTGGACTAAAAACATATTTAAACTATGTAATTTATCATAATTTTGCTTTAAATCCTTCTCAAAACATTGTCATTGCCAAGGAATATCCCTGCTATAAAAATAGACCAAAAGAGGTTATGTTTGTGTCACGTGACTTACCTATGTCTGTACCTAGCAACGGGTCGAAGTAGGAGGAGTATACATTGCATACACAAGTCGATGTTGTCTTTGTTGTTGTTCTTGGTGTTTGACGTCCGCTTCCACCGAAGGTGATATCGCAGACAAGTCTTATTTTTCATTTTCATTATCTTAGTGCACGCGTAGGGGTCTTTGCTGTGGGAGGAAACCGGAGTGCCCGGAGGAAACCCACGAGGTTGAGAAGGAGCCCCTATCTCCATGCCACATACGCTCACACCAAGGCTCGAAACCACAGCCGCATCATTAGGCGTCTTCGTCGCATGAACTTACACACTGTGCATCAATTTCAAGCGAATCGGATGACAATGTTAGCCTCTAGAGCGTCCACAAGATTTTAAAAAGTTAAACGTGATCATGGGCCATAACTCCGGCAGTAATTATCTGACAGTGAAAATCAATGGGCTTCTACGTATTGGCCATAAACACTGTATATAAATTTAAAATCAATCGGATGATAACTTTAGGCCCTAGAGAGTCCACAATCTGACCGACGGACAGACTGACGGACAGACGGGGTCGACGACGATATATTTCAATGTGGGCGTATAAAATTTGCAACCTGTGGGGTGTTTACCATCCTGTCTTGATCATGCCAAATCTGAACAAAATCTCATAGGTGTTTACAGACAAAATATTCACGAAACGTGGGCGTGACAACGTCCCTATGGGTCGGGCTTGCATTTACATCAGTAGGTGCCATTTTCTCTTTGAAAATAATGCTCATGCCCAATTTGAAGAAATTCCATTAAGAATCGCGGCCTGTAGAGTGTTTACAGACAAAATCTTAATATAGGTACAGTCCACAGGCACTTGAAGGGATTAAAATAAATTAAAATAAACCTTCTTACCACTGCTTAATTCAAGAATACAAGGTAAGTCAGACGCCATCTTTGTTTTGACTGATTTACCATGTATCGTCTGATATCATCTCACAATACTCACTAGTTCTAACATTTCATGTCATTTTTATTGCTAACGAGACTTTATTTGATTATTATTCACCTTCCGATGTAATTAAATTGGCCATTTAACACTGTTATTGATAACAAATCAAACTTGAGCCGCTATCATTTATCGACGATCAACTTCCCGAGACCGGAAGTAACCCGAAAAAAGGTCAAAAGAAGTCTGTATCACCCAGTCCCTTTATAAACCTATCATTACTCGATATGTGCATAGGAACTGGGTGATCAAGTCTCGCTCAACAGCGGCCTCGCTTCGTAAGTTCTATCACGTGATAAAGCCTATGTTATACTAATTTATCAAGACCAATTTTTGAACCACGTGGTTTTTGTCGGCACAAATACAATTCATCAAATTTCGCGCCAAATTTAGGCATACCCTACCAAAGTGAAACTGTTATCCAACGGAGCATCATTTACCCCCGCCTCCCCTTGAGCTACTACCCTACATTTTAACACTCTACATTGGTAGTGCGGGTCACACTGTTTTTGGTTTACGTATGTGACTGGTCCTATAATCTGACAATGCAATAGCCGTACAGAAACCCAATTCATTCATCACAAAGACTCCACTCCCGGCGCCGAGGGTCATTTAAAATAAACTTCTTAATGATATATGATGTAGTATCAATTTTATTTAAATCCTCTACAAGTAAAAAGCTTCTAAGATTAATACATTTGCAACTCACAAATTATTCTGAAAACAAGCAAATATACTAACTTCATAATCAATGTTATAGCACGAGTTTATGAATGAACAGCAATTAAGCATTGGTCAAGCCCTAAATTAAAATGTGACTCATGCAAAATTGGCATTTTCGGGACAATGGATCCGAAATTGTTTTTAGATGTCTATCAATATTATCTTCTGACTATATTGTTAAATTAAGGTTCCAACTAAAACTACTTAACAATTAAAGGTTAAAAATACAGTTTCTTTCAAAATTACGTCACTACCGGTTAAAAGTACTTTTTTTTAATTTGATATATTGACCATTTTCAGTTAGGCAACAATATTTCTGTAACAAACAAAACCCCCAAAATAAATAAATTGTGAAAAGTGATTAGATGCTATAATGTGTTATATATATCATCACATTGATTAATTCTATTTATTGATGAGAAAAACCAATTAACATCTTAAACGAGTAACAATTAAACATGCAGTATGCAAGAGCAAAATCTGCCTATTACATGTCTTCCTTTAGGCCTGATATGTTATCTAAATTATCAATTAGACATTAATTAACTTATCCAGACCATAATAAACACTCGATGTAAGCTGGATTAGCTCCAAATATGCCGCTGAACGGTCATTGTAAATAAATCACACCATTGGATAATCGAGACTACTCTGTTTATATTAATGATTTTAGTATTGATGTCCGAGGCGATGCAGAAATTTCACGCGCTCCGATCTCGGCCTATAGCGGACCAATTTGAGAACTGCCAACTCTTTATTTTACCTCCCATAATGTGTCTTTAAAGCTCATCAGTTCGCCAAGATGACAATGAATGTTAATTTGATACTAAAAAGCCCCATTAAAAACAGGAAATGAAGATGATTTTATAAACAATATTTATTGTAAATACCTGAAATCTGTATTCAGTTGTGATCTTATACAACAATACTTCAATGTTTATGAAAGTTAGGAAGAAAAATTTTTGAGAAATTAAAAAGCTTTGAAAAAAAGGTTGGCTTGCTAACCCGAAAGTCCCATGTTCGATTCCTTTGTTTGGCCGAGAAAGTTCATCTGACAGTTAGAATTCGATATAATAATAGGTTGTGTCAATCGAACAGGTGTTCGTTTTATTAACCCTAATATGAAGGGAGATAACTTAGATAACCTGATATTCGACTAAAGGTGGTCTGCATTGATATTTCACAAAATGTTGACCTATTGAAGATTACAATATTTTGAGAGATGGGATATCCCAAAGATTTAAAAAAAAAAGCAATCCGAAAACGAAAAGTGAAAAAAGAATCCGAACAAAAGCATTGTGAAATGTATCCATTTTTCATAAGAATTTCGTTATGGACATGGTAACATTATGTACATTTACGTTTGTTTTTTTAATCAATTAATTGCCAAAGTATTGCGAGCGTGCTCCGTTGTGTTAGCTTGACGTATTTTAGGATTTCTCATGCTGGGGGTGCGTAGCTCTACTACGTCGAAGCACACAGCGCTCTCACAATAATTGTTATTCAAGGAGCTTTAAATCTATAAGAAACATAAGTACTAATTATTTGACGTCGATCTGGGTTTATTAACGAATGAACATGAATAACACAAATAAAGATATATGAAATCATAATTAAAACATCATTTACAAATTATCTAGTAATGAATAATTGAATATATAAAAAGTAAGCATATATTATGTGATCAAGTGCAATTGTAAGCTATTTCACATTATCATATTATGCATAAAAGAAACATACATTTATCAATAGCAAATATAAAGTATTATCATGTTATGTGAATAAGTATAGTAAACTATTACACATTATAATATTAGGAATAACATAAACATATATACTAAATGAATTATTAGGCGACACAATTATAAACTAACTCACCTATAAGAAACATAAGTACTAATTATTTGACGTCGATCTGGGTTTATTAACGAATGAACATAATTGTTCGTATTTCGTCTCTTATATTTATACCCAGTCGTTATCGCCAACTTAATATCTTAATAATAATTAAACTAGAAATATTTGAACATATACATGATAATAGTTAAACATATAATACAAAATGTGATATAAATTAACATATTTACATTGCTGAGATGTAACTCAAATATAGGTACATACTAAATCAATGACTAAGATGCATGTTAAGTAATATTAAATTATTTTAAGATAGATATGTAGAAAAGGTTAATAGATAAGACAGTGCGTCCAGATTAGAACGATCAGGGTTCGGAGTAAAGATTAACTTATCCACTTTAAAGCAATTAATCAATTAAGATAAGTAAATATATGTATATCAAAATATGTACTATAACAGTATGTACATAATATTTGTACAGTGAAATCTACATAAGATATTATTTTGGTGCAGTACATACATATTTTCTAAGCATTATGCAGATGAAAACATCATAATATAAAGTACAATATAACAATATTAGATATAATTAAAATAAATTAAATTAAATTGATCAAAAGCGAATTAAAACAATATGAATAATATTCATCAAATTGAAGCTTATCTTAAAAAAAATGTAACCATATATCAAACACTAACTGGGATTATTATAGAGGCATTGTAGATGCTTCTAGAAGCAATCAATTGATGATCAAAACGAAATGTCCTGCAATTAATCATCAGTAAAATCAATATCAGGCTCCATTGTGGTCTCTGTTGAAGAGCATCGCGTAATACAATATTATGTGTTTATATTAATAGTTGGCCATCCCGTCTTGTATCTATACCAATCTCCATTTCAATCTCCAGAATTCGTTTCAATATTGTCTGTTACGTTACTTCCTGCAAAGACGCCTATTTTGAATTTGATTAAGGCTCGTAATGGTGAATTGGCAGTCAGGGCAACATCGAACCTGTTAAAGGAAAAGTTCACCCAAGCAGGTTATTTTGCTTACATGTTCGGTAACAAAAGACCTCTGTTTTGAAAAATATTTTTTTTTCTGTTAAAGGTTATTGACGGAAAAGGGCTATAATTTCATTTAATAAATATCACTCTAGGAGACGACACCAATTATTCCCGTATTAAATCATTCTCAACCACTCAAAGTTTAGATTACATGTTGTCGTTGGAATGGACTAGCGTTACATGCCTGAATGTGAGCTTTTGGGTTTTTAAATAAGACCTACAAAATCGGAATTGGACATATTTTAAAATTACCAAACCCACGACGAAGATAAGCGAAAAGGCACGGGGTTATTCTCTGGTTGAGAAATATTGATACCGGTCATAGAATTTCAGCGACAAGACTGTGTTTTCCGACAGTTAACTGGTTCTGCACTAGATGACGTGACACATTTGGATACCAATTTGTATTTTCATTATATTGTTGTTTTAGTGGACAAAACATTTTAATTATCAGAAGAATAGACAGTAATTTAATGTGTTTCCTGGAGAATGTCTTGTTTACATGAATACGTGAATCATTCCTTTCAGTAGATCATTACATTGGTTTTACTTAAAATCATGATGTCATCGCCTACTCTTTACACAAAGTTTATACGTACACTTTCAGACATTGACCTTGAACTTGACGGTTCTGACAGAAGTCGATGATGCATGGCAAAGCCCTCTCTCACCTGCAAATAAAATTGAAAAATGTCCATGTCCGACCTGGAATTTGTTACATATCATCAATTATCAATCTAATTCCATACATTCAAATTGTCATTATGACTGTAAATTTGTACATATTTCGTGCGTTCTGACTGCATTATAATATTATAGAAATGCTTTGGATTAAAATGCAGTAATTACTTTTGTAACATAACACATAAACAGATATTTTATTTCTGTATCCAACATATTTACATACTGAAGTCATTGTGCTTAGGTCTGGAGATGTCTACAGCTGTTCGCCCTAGGTCTTAGTAGACATAACTTCTCCCGGGGTCTGGGGGCAGACCCCTATGGTCCGGGAGCGGACCCGAATTGTCTCCCGGTCTCCCAAAGACCTAACCCCCTTTTGCTCTCCAAACCAATCTTAGTCTTGGTCTTCATGTTACATGTATGTAAACAATTAAGTTGATTGGATATATCGTAGTCACATTGAGTTTGATTGACAGCAAGATAATTCAACATAAAAGCTAATTATTAAGATTCACACATCTAAACTCTAAAGCAACCAATGTTAACACCTGCCAAACCTATGTCTAATTTCATTCAATCCTTTAAAGGAATTTCGACTATACACGTTTGTACAGACTATCACGTCTTACATAATACTATGTCA
Source organism: Patella caerulea (assembly GCA_036850965.1). NCBI lineage: Eukaryota > Metazoa > Mollusca > Gastropoda > Patellidae > Patella > Patella caerulea. Next base: position 27,959,419 of record JAZGQO010000015.1, on the reverse strand, counting down.
TATAATCTCACACCTTCCACAGATTAAAGCCTGCAATTAATATGTCACTTAAAATTGTCCAAAGATAAGTTATAAAATAAAATATGAATTAAAAAAACTATATTACATTTTAGACCCAAAATGATATTGTGTAACACTTTCCATATAATTGTTGTATCTATTTGAATATGCCACAACTGCCTTCGTAGAACTTATGTGCCTATTTTAATATGCCATGCATCTTAATGTGTTGCTTTAAAAAAGTGATGGATATATTTAAATTACCTTTGTGTTCAGGCCACAGTGAAAGATAAAATAAACCAAACCCTATAATACAAAAATACAATAATCATGATTAGGATCTTTTGAATTATCATTAGCTTGTTATGATCTGTTATTATAGGTGATGTGGGCAGAAGAAAAGGGTTTTACAAAATATCGTTGTTTGTACAATATTGGCGGCCCATGTTTCTTGATGTTTCTGCAATGGGATAGCAAGTAAAATGACATCTAATTATAAGCACAAGCTGTGTGCACCTTACAGGAAACGGGTGTGAACGGTTCAGATTTTGTCAAATGCACGCGATACTAGGTGAGGAAGATTTGGGTAGTGGTGGGAATTCAAAGCTGCGATGCTCGCAATAATGACAATGACAAGAAACCAAGACTAAACCCGCCGAATTGAAACACTGCAAAAAGCCACCTCCGGGTAGGTTAATCGCAGTATGTTGTCATACGCCACATGATCAAGCATCAGAGCACTACTCCAGGCCTCTGCAATAAGTACCAGCAGTTCTAATCAGTATAAAACCCTCCCTGAAGAAGCAGATCTCGTATAACAACTGAGGTACAATGCAAGATCGCCACATATGCGTTCTGCATTTGCGTAACCAAAGCAATGAACATTGCTTGACGAGAGCCAGGTACGGGAGGGTGTCTGCACAAACAATTCAGAACCGACTTCGAGACGCTGATTTACCGGCCAAGATACCCTCTTGTTATAATACTATATGGCCTATATACAGAAGAGGTTACCTGAGTTCTCTACAAAAGAAGTTCTGGTTAATGTATTGAAGTCGTTAGCTAGTACCAGCGACAACAAGAACTAGACTAACAAGATTATGTCTAGAAGTTTAAAATCGGGCAATGACATCATAGTCTGATAATCCAATATGGTAATCCTAAGCAATAGAAACATGGTTAGCCACGCGGGTAGCGTCTGTGCAGCTGACCAATCCGATAAAGGGAGTTTTTTGACATAGTATATTACAATCAACAAACACACTACGAAACAACGACGACATAGCCACGTTATTCTTTGAGCATTTGTTCCAGAAGTTTTATTGATATCAACAGGTATGTTTACGGTTCCTCGTCAATTTTGTAAACACAAAATAATCATATTTTCGAAACATATATTAATGTTAGAAAACGACATTGCGCATTATTAATAAATAATCACATTGTTAGTAATCACTAATTGATTTTGTATTGAACAGTCTTTACATTATATATCTTACCAATATTTTCGGATTGAAATGTCTCGGAATTTCCATTCGGTACATTATTCCCAACTAGTTTACTCACTGTGTCCATCGTTTCCATTAAATCTCGGATTACACTGCTATTCTAAATGAGGGACATAAATTATAGGTATTTCATACATGATAATAAAGTCATCAAGTAGTTTTAAAAACGTTCATCAAAAATACAAGAAAATAACTGTAGTCTACTGATGGGCTTGGTCCTTCACAAATACATACCACCAGATTTTTGTTCACATGGAATTTGGTTCTTTTAGATTTTAGGCAAATGGCCTTCAATTGCTGTATGTCTATAGATTATAATATGTAAATATGTTACCTCGTTTTCAAGTGTCTTCATATTTTCAGATTGCTCAGAGTCAAATAATGAGCTGACCAGAATTACTGATTCCTATAAATATAGATACAACTGAACTCACGATTTTTACAAACAAATAGACCGTGAAATGTTTATGTGCTTTGTATCTACCCATACAACACTCATATTGATTACTGATCGAGTGATTAATATTACATTTACATTGCATGGTATGATATACACACTAATAGGCATCAATTAAGTTATCACTTACCTTAGCAAACAGTTTAGTTTTATTCTGGGCTGTGGATGAGTTCTGGGTTGTTTCATTAGTAATTTGTGTCAGTGTTTTTATTGCGCTTATCATATGAAGTATTTCCCCTGTCTCTAATTTAGATTGTTTGGTTATTTTGGTCAGATTAGCTAGCAACTCATCGGGTTCAGACACAACAATTCCGGCTTTTACCTGTTCAATCTGAAACAACCCCAATAAAAAAGCAAAATGAAATACATTTTGGACGGTCTATTACACTTCATTGCATTTCGGACGGCCTATTACACTTTCAATGCATTTTGGACGGCCTATTACATTTTTTGAATGCATTTCGGACGGCCTATTACACTTTATTGCATTTCGGATGGTCTATTACGAATTTGATGACTTTGTGATTGAAGATATAGAGAATTGTGTCATGAGTAACCAATTCCGTTTATATAATTGTCATCTGGCTGGACAGAGGCGGATGTTTTCTATTCCGACAAAATGTATGTTTCGCTGTCGGGTGGTCAATTACATTTTATACTTTTGTGATTAAAGGTCAATTCCGTTTGTATGAACTGATTATTTTCTTTTACATCGAAATGAGTCTTTCTTGCATCGCGTATCCCATCACAATTGTCCAGAATCCCAACTACTTTTCAATTTATATCGAGAAAAACTAAACTCAAGAAAATGATGAAATTAGATAAAAATAAAAAAAAACTGCCATGCTGTATTTAGCCCAATACAAATGGTGAATGTGTGTAATAAAGTAACCTGATTCATGATGGTTACCAACGATGCTTGAATACATGAACTGTAATCTTCTGCCAACCACTCGCCATCGCTATTACAATATCTAGATACACTCCCTATAAAGAAAGAAATAAAACGAAATGAAATGGGGTTTAACGTCCTACTGTTCTGCTCCTAAACTGGGCTAATGAAGACGGGCATACGCCATTCAGTGTGCTATGAGGGAAATTTGCCCGGGCAACGGCGCTACGGCCTACTCTTATATCGAATTCCAACTGCCAAGGAATCTTTTCCGTGCACGTCAATGTGTACAGGGGACCTCGGTTTTTCGTTCCATCCGAACGACTAGACAACTGCCCTAGTCAGTCCCTTCATCTTGCATCACTGACAAGGGGGAACCATGCCGGAAAATCTGGATGAACGTTCTCGGCCAATACAGGGATCGAACACCCGACCTCCAGTCTAGCGAGCTACTGCGTTGCTCCGACTGGGCTAATGAAGACGGGGAAAGTTTGTCAAATAAAATAATATAAGAGAAATGTGCGACAGAATATCGTAGCTATACGTCAACTCCCCCATGCATTTTGTATTTAAAACTATTATTACAGGAACAGATCTCATGGACTACAGTATTCAAAAAGTTTAATCGATTTAGCCAGAGGTCTGGTACTACCGCCAAGACATTTCCAAATGAATAGGTTTCTTTAATTCTAGATTTGGTGTCCCCTATGGTTGGCCAGTAACATTTCCCTCTTTACTGAACTAGCCCCATACAGCCAAGCCAATGAATTGTATTTTCAATTATACTGCCTGAAATATTACCTGCGTATCCCAATGGGCAAGGCTGTTCAGCTTTTGCATCTGGTGCTGCTCCCAACCAATGTGTTCCTCTTTCATCGGTATCCCGTGGACAGGTTAGTGCTCCTAAAATCATAGAAAAACGTTCAAGTTTGTGAAAAGTGCCTAAAATGGACTGGGTTTGTATTTTCGTAAGGCATACGTGCGTCAGAAAATATTTATCTAGGTTAGAATCACTTCTTTGTCTTTTAAATTATTTAAGTTTTTATTACTATTCAACACAAAAGAAACCAAAACAATTAACTATTTATACAACATTCAGTACCTTTAATGATGATTATTTTGGTTGTGTTGCCTTTACCCCGACCGGCTATGTTTGATCCAATACATGTGAAATTGGTATCCCTGGCCACAATCCAATTCAATTTAGAACCTAGAAAACAGAAATAGAATAAAATGTAGTACCATAGACACGACAGGTCAATAAGCCAGATATTACGTAACAGTCATATTCCTGAAGCAATGGCCAGAGAAATCCCTCTCTGCCCATTGCTGGATTGACTTCTGATTCTTGAACTATTGAGGGAGTGTTTCTATCCTTCCCGTTCAATCAACATGACAGTCCTACGTTTAATCTGGGTATTGCCTAAAACTTTGGATAGGGATTTAAGGTATTAAAAACGGTGAAAGTATGTTCGTTTCAAAACAGCATTGTTTAAATTTCATTCGACTTGATAGCCTCGTTTGTTACGCAATTAGTTTTACTGCAGTATTCTGCTATGCACGGGTTAATTGGGCATAATAAAATCGTGAGCCATGACGTAACGTTATGTAAACATATTTGGTCCAATATTGGTACTCGTTTTAAATGTAAAGCTTTTGTAAAGCAGCTAGTCATTGGTTGTTAGTCGGACTACTGACCAATCAAAATTTAAAACAACAATATCCACTCATAATAATAATAATAATAATCTTTATTCAGTATATCAGGTCATTGACCCATAATACAGTGACATTTGTTTTGACAATTGTATATATTTGCAATACAGAGAACATACATACATGTATACATTAATAATGTTCATGTTTTTTTCAATGGCGGAGTTACTTTAAATTCTCTTACCAATAAAGCCTTCTCTATATACGAAGCAATGGCAACAATGAAATCTAAATTCTTAGTTGTGCACAACTGGTAAAATCGATTTTGATCATAATACCCTTTAGCAAATTTAACAGGCATATACTGATTCCTTAATGACTCATAAGCTGGACAGTCAAATAAAAAATGGTAAGTATCTTCGTCAGCCATCTTACATATTGGACATAGTGATGAATTTTTAATACGTAAACGATGTTGATTGGTCGCTAGTGGTAATTGATTTAATCGTAAGCGAGTTATATTTCGCCTGTATGCCATTTTGACGTTACAAGACAGGTAATATTCTTGACATAATTCATGCTTATAGTGTCTATACTCTTTTAAGCTCTCAGAGCTGTTTAGACGTATCGACCATTCTTGTATGTTAATATCTCGTAACCTCTGCTTAAAGATTCCAATAAAGTTATTAGTATCACCAATTATTTCTACATTAAATACATAAGCAAATCCAAGAGAATACAGCAGTAATCTAATGTTTGAGACCCAGGTTTTACGGCCTGCTAAATCTAATTTCTTAAGCATAAGGTAAACCTGTTTAGGGTACCTCTCGATCGGCATATGTAGAAGTTTACACCAGTACCTGATGCAGGTTGACATGTAGTCTACATTTAAATTTTGTCTTCCACATTCACCTAATGCCCCTGCGTTTGTTGAAGTTTTGTGTATACCTAATACAAATTTACAGAAACTGGTGTGTACCTTCTCTATATCCGCTCGATATTCATAGCCCCATACTTGAGAACCATATAAAAGAATAGGTTTAATTACACTATCAAACACTTTAAATGATACACTTAATGATGGGTGGCCAATCTTACTAAATAGCGACCTAATTGGTATCAAAGCTTTTCCTGCCTTAAGTGATAAATTTAATAAACATTTACCCCAACACAATCTTGAGGAAAACAGTAAACCTAAATAATTATAATATGTAGTACATTCTAGTTTTTCTTCCTTAAAATACCACTTTTCATTTTTTCTAATAATTCCACCGTTTCTAAAGACTATAATCTTCGTTTTATTTATATTTACATCAAGATTAAACAGTTTACAAAATTTTTCTAGCACTTGTATTTTCTTTTGAAGGTCACCAACACTGTCGGAAAGTATTCCGAGGTCGTCTGCATATAATAATGCCAGTATATCTGTTACCTCCTGTGTGGTGAAAATACCTCTAACATCGGCATTTTCGAGCATATCATATAGCTGATTAATGTATAAACAAAACAAAATGGGACTTAAGATGCATCCTTGACGTACACCAGTAAGACATTCAAAATAAGGGGTAATATTTGATCCAAGTTTTACACAAGATGACACTGCGGTGTACATACTTCTTAGTGCCCTCAACATATTGCCTTGTATACCTTTTTGGGCTAATAGACATATTAGTTTGGTTCTATTTACCGAGTCAAAGGCTTTAGAAAAGTCTACAAATAGACAATAAAATCTACCTTTTCTCTTAGATAAGTATTTCTGTGCTAGGCCATGCAATGTGAAAATGTGATCTACCGTCGAATAACCTGGTCGGTAGCCTGCTTGAGCCTCTGTATATTTATCATTTATTTCAGACCAATCTTTTAGCCGTCTATTTAAGATGGAAGAATACACTTTCCCGATGCAGTCCAGAAGAGAAATACCTCTGTAATTATTTGTATCAGATCTTAAACCTTTTTTATACACCGGAACTATTAGGGCTTTTGACCAAGAATCGGGAAATTCTCCTGTATCAAAAATCCTATTAAACAGATTAGTTAGGGCGACAGAAAATGAATTTGAACATACTTTAAGGAAATCTATAGCAATTCCATCTGGCCCTGGGGCAGTCCCAGATTTCATTTGCTGTAGAGCATTTCTTACTTCTGAGACTAAAATGGGTGTATTTAATATATCATAACTATCTACAGAAATGGATTTAGGATTATCCCTGTCATCATCTACCATTGGATCAGCATCGCCATTTGAATGACTATTAATATTTAAAAGGGATTCAAAATATCGCATCCACTCATGTGCAGGGATCCCAGTTGGGGTGGGTGATGATGATCTAAAATCCTTCAATACTTGCCAAAATTTGGTCTTATCCTCTAAATCTAATAATAATACATCATATATATTTTGATTATGAGCTATCTTTTTACGTTTACATACATTTTTAAACCTGTTTTTATTATTTTTGTATTCAGTTAGTGCGGATTGTTCATTACAATCTCTAAAGACCTTAAGACTATAGTACTTTGCTGCTTTTAATTTTAAACATTCACTATCAAACCATGCAGGCTGAGAAATTATGCTAGACTTGGGTTTAAACCCGCTACATTGTTTACCGACAGCACATGATTTTATGAACGTAACAATTAATTCAAGCGCACTGTTCACATTTAAAAATAATAACTCACTCATTACAGTAGTGAAGAGTGTGATTATCTCTAATCAAACGGAACACTGAGAGGAGTATGCGTAACAGTCTTTGGACCTCACCGTAGGAAATTGTTACTGTTTTAAGGTTATTTTAAACCTTAAATAAGACACTTAATTGATTTGTAAATCACTTAAAAGGATGTACTTGCCATTTTGTATATTAATTCCATCCTTTACCCACATCAAAGTTGTGTATACACCAACTGGTTTTAAAACTTCACACATTAAGTTGATCCTTATACCACATGTGACAAACTGAGTTTCTGGAACACCGACAGTTGGGGGAGAAATAATTGCCAAAGGAATACTCCCAACTTTTCCATAACGACTTAGGTCACTAATATGACATCGTACTGTACCTGAAAATCCACCAGAATTCAAATGCATGCTCTTATAAATGTAAATTTTATTTTAATGTCGGATTTACCAATATTTAGTAATGTGCTTCATTAATCTTTGTTAAATTAGACTGAATTATTTTCAAATGATATCTAGTGACGTGTGTGTAATGTTTCACTACCTTGATCTATCATTTTAATATAAATCTTATTGAATGTTTGGTATAATGCCAACCATATTCGAGTAATATCTACTGATGTGTATAATAATACTGCAATAACTTGATAAATGATTGTAACATTTTTGGTGTGATATTGCTGCAAAAACTTGATATATCATACTATCATCTTATTATATGTTTGACTTATTAATTTATATAAATTTCCATATGATATCTAGTGATGTTAGTAATATTTGATTACCTTGGTCTATCGTTGTAATGTTTGTAATTGTTAACTTAGACTGTAGTCGCCACGGGAACACAAATCCGGTTGCGATTTGAAATCTTGATGAAAACAAAGGTCGAACAACGGCACCATCTAATGTCCATTGCACAGAAACCAGACCAATCGGATTGATAACATCAGTCTCACAGAAGATCTCAACCGTATCGCCACCCAGGATGTGTTTAGCCGTGTTTAATATTTTGACAGTTGGAACAAATATATGATTACCTAAAAGTATACAATTCATTAATGTATGGAATGGATTTAACTTGAATTTTAACATTATCACTATTACAAAGAACTTGTAATTCATCTTGTGCATTCAAAATACACACACATATCATAGTAAATAAATTCATTTAGGTAACGGGATCGTCCACGGTTTATTGCTGTTATATTTATTGTTACTTAAAGATACATTATGGGAGATTAGAAAAAGAGCTGGCAGTTCTCACCATAATAGTGAAAAACTAGATGATATAAATATAAAGGGAATTTGTTGAAAATTGCAGTCAAATTGATTCACTCTGAACCGAGATTTAGCGATTGAATTTTCGACCTAGCCTTGATCATCATTACTAAAGTCGGTACGATAAAAACATAGCCTCGATTAAACAGTTCATGGTTAAATCATGAATGAGAATTGAGCAACAAATCGGATCCTAATCCAGTAAATATCGCAGGATAGCGTTGACATCGAGAGTTGATTATGGGCTGGATAAGTTTATTAATGTCTAATTAATAATTTATATAACATTTCAGGCCCAAAGAAAGATCTGCAATAGGCAGAATTAGCTCTTACATAATGCATGTTTAACTAAATGCTACCGTGTTTGTTTTTTTTATGTCTTGATGAAACCATTTCGAAGGGCCAAATAATAAACAAACGTGCTTTGAATTGGCAACTGTAATGTCATTGAAAGCCGCACAATAACATATATTTGTTAATAATAGGTTTATTGTCAACAAACAATAGGTTTAAAATATAATACAGCTATACTTACTTCTGTTATTAAACTGGACTCGCCCATCGCGAATCCCATAATAGTTAAAACTAGCTGCGTTTAGAAGTAATGATGTGGTCTCTTTACAAACGGCCTGGCTAGGAAACGTGAGAAGAACATCTACCCAAGAATCTCGCCTGAAACGAAAGAAATAAAGCTACATTTAAAATATGTTAAAGATGATATTTAATGTGACATAACGCCTAGACTTCAGTTGATGTGGGTAATTTTGATATCCAAAAAATAGTTAAGGATGGGAATCTTCACCGGATGTCAAATATCAAGTTATGTATGCTGTGTCAAAAATGATTTACTGCAACCGGGCATATATTACTGACATAATGGTACAAATTGTAAATAACTATTGTAGATTTGTATAAAATAACTCACCTGAACTGTACTATATCTACGGTAACTGATTTATCTACAACTTGACGTATCTGTTGATGGAAGATGTAAAGGTAAATGAAACTGGTAAATGTAAACTATGATTTAAAACATTATATCTCTGCTGTCAAAACAAATATTGACAAATCACTGTGATATTCTTTTAAGTGAATGAAATGTGTACATTAAATAAAATTCATATTAATCTCAATATCCGTTATTGAAAACAAATATGGACATACCATGTCTGTGATATTCTTGGCATAGTTTCTGTATTCTATGGTTGATGTATTTGTCAGTTGTCGTGTCCATGGTATGTATGTAGATTGGAACCACACCAGTTCATAAAATGCTGTAATCATATGTATATATAAATGTGAGCGTTTTTTTTTAAATATTTTGGAATCCCTTGTCACCTATTAACGCATTGTCCACATTGTTATTCAAACAGCGAATAACGAGGTGTTTGTTATTTGTTTTTCACCTCGTTATTCGAGATTAACATATAACGTGCTCATGTATCTTTCATGGAGATATTTCGAGGTGAAAAACGAATAACAAACAGTTAGTTATTCACGGTTTCGATAAAAATGTGGTTTATTTACAGACTATACGTCATTTAATATGCTTTCTACTGCTAGGGGATACTTTGCAATCCATAATTCTATTGTTGTCTAATGATCGTTTAGAATGAAATCCTGAAATATCTTCATGAAAGATACATTATATGTTAATCTCGAATAACGAGGTGAAAAACGAGGACAAACACCTCGTTATTCGCTGTTTGAATAACAATGTGGACAGTTTTTGGTTTAAAGGTCGTTTCGCTGTGTTTAATAATACTGGGGTTTACTTGTCATGCATCATTCTAGTCATGGCTAGCCGCATATTTGAATCCCGAATATAAAGTTGAATAACGAATAGCGAGGTGACTTGCCTTGTTATTCGCCAATAAGGAGGCAAGTCACCTCGTTATTCGTTATTGGTGAATAACGAATAACTAATAACGATTGAACTTCACACTGCCATCAAGGAAAAATAAAAGTTGAACAATTAAATAAATAGTGCTTATCAGGAAATAGAGTGGCCTTTGTTATAACATCCAAACAGTTTAAAACTTACCAATTTCTAATTGAAAAGTAACATTGACATGTATAGATGGGAACTGAACCATCGACACATTAACAACGATGACTGCTGTTTTAACCATACTCGTGGTGCCGCCACCTTGAATTATACTCACTATACCATCATGAAAGCTCAATTCAAATCCTGAAATGTTCAATAGAAAATATTAAATGGGAAATCACAGATATATAGCGATTAAATAACTGTTTAATTCCTCTTTAGTCTTGTTCTATCTGAATCTGTGATGAAATGAGCTTTAACGTTCTCCTCTTCTGTTCCAACTTGGCTAATGAAGACAGAGAGAGAGAAATGGGGTTTAACGTCCACTCAACACAAACTAGGTCATTTCGGGACTATCATATGGTTTTAATTTTATTCCAATACTTCGCTTGCGCGTAGGGGTCTTTAGCAGTGGGAGGAAACCGGAGTGCCCGGAGGAAATCCACGAGGTTGAGAAGGCGCCCCTATCTCCATGCCACATACGCTCACACCAGGGCTCGAAACCACAGCCGCAAGCTAATGAAGACAGACATCCGCCATACAGTGTGATATGAGGGCAAGTCTGCCCGGGCATCGGCGATATTGAATTCCAAATGCTACGTGCACGCCAATGTGTACACAGACCTCGGTTTATCGTAACATCCGAACGACTATACGCTGTCCGTTGCAGGGCCTATTTCCTGCACCACTAACAAAAAGGAACCACATCGGAATACCGCGATGAACTTTCGCGACAACGCTAGGACGAACATGGGCCCCCAGGTTAGCAAGGCAATGTTTTTTTACTCACTAAATAACAAACACCTCGTTATTCGCTGTTTGAATAACAATGTGGACTGTTTTTGGTTTAAAGGTCGTTTCGCCGTGTTTAATACTACTGGGGTTTACTCGTCAAGCACCATTCTAGTCAAGGCAATGTTTTTTTTTACTCACTAAATCTATGATACGTTTTCAAAGAAAGATCAGCAATTGGTGGTCAGTTGGCGTAGGGGAGAGATTGTCTGGTACTCCTGGAGTGTATAGGCTTTAATTATTTATTTGACAAAGTCTAAAACGGGTATCGAAAAGTAGCCTTTATCAGCAGGTAACTAACAGACACATGGGAGACAACCGCTATGGAAGAGTTGGGTAACCCACATAAACTGTTTTCGCACTATCTTCTAAATGACTCAAAGTTCAGACTGTATAAATAAGCTATTACGTTTATTTGGGCGCTTAAATTGTATACTTGAACGAATTGTGTGTTCAGAAACCCCGTGACAGCACAGACTGCTCAATTCAATCGTTATGCAGATCACAAATGCAACAATAAACATACACATAATATTTCGATCAGTTAAAGGGGCATTATGGGAGATTAGATAAAGAGCTGGTAGTTCTCACTATAATGTAAAGGGAATTTGCTGAAACCTCCAGTCCAATTGATACACTCTGAACCGAGATATTATGCTTTATGAATTTTAGACCTAGCCTCGATCATCATTACTAAAGAAGGTAAGATAAAAAACATCGTCTCGATTATCCATTTTTGGATTTAATCATCAATAAGCGTTGAGCAGCAGATCGGATTCAAATGAAGTTAATATTGCAGGCTTGTGGTGGCATCGAGAGTTGATTATGGTCTGGATAAGTTAATTAATGTCTAATTACTAATTTAGATAACATTTCAGGCATAAAGAAAGACCCGCAATAGGCATATTTAGCTCTTGCATAAGGTATGCTTAACAGTACATCAATTACAATCACATATAATGCGTCACGGTGGTATGTGTGTCTTACTGTTTTTAAAAAATCTGAAATCCCTTTCAACACTATAATAGTATTACCTTGTTGCAGTGCTGTGTGTATGACATCATAACGGACTGAATATCCTCTAGAAACCGCACAATTAATCTGGCCAATTGGAAGAGTTTTGACACTCAGAAGTTCTTCCATATTTACCACCATCTTGTTAGTTGAAGTGCATTCTAACCCTACTATAACTATCTGTACTGTTACATTTGTTGATAAACTAGGTATGCCATCATCTGACATCTAAATCATACAAGAACGAAACTTCAGCTTGATAATAATATTAATAAACGCAGAAAACAAATGACATAAGCCAACAGTGAGGCTGATGTCCCTCGCTGAAATCCCAAAATAAATAGATGGCAAATATTAATTAATAGCACATTTATTTTTTTCAAAAGTATCAAGCAATCAAACTGATTATCAACTATATACCAAGTTTCATCACTCTCAATCAGATATGTTAATCATTGAACTCAGTCAAGACATTCCCCTAATGAAAATCTACATCAAGTTTAAACATTCTACCTCAATCAACTTGCTTACCGCTCCTTTGCCTAACTTAGTCAAGTTAATGATATAATGAATCTATACTCGGATCTAACTCCATCAAGCCATTCAACTATTGAACACCTACACCAAGTTTGAACAGTGTACCTCAATTAGAAGCAGAGTTGTTATCGCTCCCTAGCCTAAGCAGAAAATTCTCATCATCGAACGTAGTCAAAGTAATGATAAAATGAATCTATACACCACATGTCATCACTCTCACTTAATTAGAACTAAAGTTATCGTGTCCCAAAGCATCAACCAATCAAATTGCTTATCTCTGCTTACCTTAAGCAGAAAATGCTCATCTTATAAGTCCAATCAAGGCATCTGGCGTGGTTCCCTCTTGCCAGTGATGCAGGACAGCCGTCTAGTCGTTCGGATGGGACGAAAAACCGAAGTCCCCTGTACAAATTGTAGTGCACGTAAAATATCCCTTGACAGTTGGAATTTGATATAAGAGTAGGTCGCAGTGCCGCTGTCCGGGCACAATTTCCCTCATAGCACACTGTATGCCCGTCTTCCTTAGCCAAGTAGGAGCAGAACAGTAGGACGTTAAGCCTCTCTCATTTCATTTCATTCCGATCAAGGCAAAATAAACACCTACACCAAGTTGGAACATTCTAGCTCATTAGAAGGAGAGTTATTGTATTCTATAGTCTCGGCCAATCAAATTGCTTTCGCTCTGCTTACCCTGAGCAGAAAATGCTCATTGTCGAACTTAGTCAGGGTATTGAAATAATAAAACTACATGTATACACCAAGTTTCATCACTCTCACTTTAGTAGAACTAAAATTATCGTGTCCCAAAGCATCAACCAATCAAATTGATACACCAAGTTTGAGCATTCTAGCTCAATTAGAAGGAGAGTTATTGTGTCCTAAAAAGTGTGACGGACAGGCAGACAGACGGACGCACCCATTTTAATAGTCCCCTGCTTTCTTCGAAAGGCGGAGGACAATGAAATGAAATTTTGTTTTATGGCACGTCAGCACAAACCGGGCTATACTGCGCAGACATATGGTGAATTCTTTGAGACATATTAAATGCACAAAGAACAAAGTTGCCAGTGTACTGTCTAATCGTTCAAATGGGACGAAATTGCCGATGTCCGGGCAAAATTTCCCTCGCAGCACACTGTATGGCGTATGCTTCCCTTCCGTCGAGGTAGGCCACCTGGAAACAAATAGAAAATGAAGAGTCCAGGGGAAGAACGATCTAAGTCACCTTTTCCACGAACCTCAGTTAATGGCGCCATCTGGTAGCAAGTTGTATAAGCTTTCTGTAGCACAATCAATTTCAGGTAAAAATCGATCGGAGTTACATCTAACCAAGGCCCTTCTGAAAAGGCCTCCCGTATCAATACATGTATATCACACCCTTTATTTCACCTTAATTTGGCTGAAAAGTTTTAGTCAGTTGTACTGGTAATTATGGTCCGTGTTAAACATCATTTTGGAGTTGTAATTAAACCCACTCGTTGTTCTGTTCGCGAAAAATATTCTCGTCGAAAAGTCTGTTTTGCGTTTAATGCAAAAAGACAAAAATGTGACTTAGATTTGTTCTTCCCCTGGACTTTTCAAATGCTATGCCGAATCATAGGTGACCAAATCAGTATAGATGGGCCCGCATATATACAATTAGAAACGTGTAGCCGTCTTCGGAAATGGAACCAGATGCAAGGATATCGAGTTCAAACCTTCTACGGGAGAACCCCCATACCACCTTGACACTCAGCGATCAGTCACGCCAGAACAGTCCCCCCCCCCCCAAAAAAAAAAAAATAATCTTTCAGCACACCCCTGATTTGGGGTGAAGCGAAAAAGAAATGTTGCCATGATGAAGGGGCTGATGATGAAACACAAGAAATAAATGATCTCCTCAAGACAAATGCATTTGTTTATTTCAAAATTTTGGACCGAGTAATCACTAGTGATCCGTTCGCTGAATTACATGATCTTGTAACAAATTTTTCGTGTTCGATTCCAAGCCATTCCAACGATAACAACGAAACGGGGATCCGACACCTTTTATGCTTTCGACGTTGAGAGAGATCTGCTATATGATAACTACTCATCATTCATAGAATGTTATAATAAATTGTGCTAGGAAACAGCCTACCCCTTTATTTATCAACTCAAATGATCTCGATGGAGTTCACCCAAGCTGATGGACCCTAGGCAGGTTAAAGCTGTTCAGGAACGTTTTGAGAAACACGATGGGTGAAGAGCATCTGCATGGATTTTTGATGTTATATTGAACGTGAATTGACCCCAACAAGAATTGTTGAAGCAGATTGAGATTCAATGTCCATCCCCCACCCCGAGTCGGTATGCCAGTTACGCCACTGATTAGACAATTGCCATGGATGTCCCATCATTCCGTACCAGGCCGTTCTTATAATAGGGATGGGTAAACTCATCGCAAACTGATATCAGCTACTCAGAATTCATAATTCAGTATTATAATTCACTGAGATGTCAGGACGTTAAATGTTCTGACAATTGATTCGTTCCATCAGCGAAGACGTTGCTGCACACGGCAAGTGGAAACCAGGCCTGAAGATTGAATCACGTAATACAATATATCTAACACATATACGGACCAAACTCCCGGTACAGTAAAGACTAACTGCTTTAGGAATAATGATGTAGGTCCAGTAGCCGAAGCGCCAATGTCGCCAACTTCCACCCTAAAGTATATATAACATAACGCAGTGTGATATAATAACAAACCTACTTTGATTTGAACTTGCAATCTTTTCAGATCATACGGAGTGTTCACAATTTTCAACTGTAGCATATTTTTTTTAATGGTTGCAGAAACCAAACTGTTCTCTTCGTAATCTGAAACATTTAACCGAATCATTTATCCAATCTGAATGTTAAAAGAGTCATTAGTACATCATCGAAGATCAATATTTTCAATGTTTTCGTACACGAAAGTGTTCTTTTGATAATTTATATCAGGTAAACAAATTATTTAACTAATTTAAACCTTGGAGAAATCCCTAAAACAGTCCCTTTCCCAGATACTTGACATTGTATGCCATTTCACATCATCATCGTTATCCTGAATTAATTATCGATTTTCTCCCAGTTCTGCATATCAGAATTTGGCCGACTGTTGGATTTTTGGTAGGGAACTACTCTAGTAGATATAAAAACCGTTGATTCCAGTTTTCTGCATGTTCTCTGCGGGTCTACTTTGCCTGTCCTATTCAATTCCTAGCCTTCAAGTCTTTACGAGATCTTCGAAAATCAGCAGTTTCAATTGTTTTTATACCAAACTGTCTCGTGATGATGAGTGTCACGTGAATAAATCATGTAACCAATTTGAACCTTATAGACCCATTGAGGATCTTCAAAGTCAGGTTAGTAAACACATGTCAATAGCCGTGGCAGGAACCCAAGAGTCCATTAAAAGAAAGACAGGATCGGGTAAAAATTAAGAGCAATTCATCAATGGGAAAACTAAAACCATCAAAATATCCAATAAAGAAGTTAAAAAAAAGTGTACGTTCTGCGGTGTATCGGTACAACTGCGAAATAGATACAAATGTAGCGTGGATATTATAGTGTTGCTATATTTGAAAGGGTAATTATTTGTTAAAATGACCTTTATTTGTGATAGTATAAATCATGTTTACTTACTAACAGAAGTGAGTGTTATACTATCTGTATCTTCTGCTTGTGACTTTTTTATGACATCAAGTGCGCCAAGTTCAGCAATATTTACAATCCAGTTAATAATTTTGTGTGTCACTGATGGTGGCCGATTAAAAGTTATCATAATATTTAGGGTTGCTGTTCTACCCAGTGAAGAATCTTCCTTTGCTATGATTGTAAGCTGTAAAAAGATATATTGATGAATCTTGGTTTATTATCCAAGTTGTTCATCATGGGCATGCTGTTCTTGACAACTTCAATTAAAGGAGCTAAATCGCTAATATTTGGGACCTATAAATTGACATAAATGGGTCGTAACGTATATAATAATATAATATGAATGTATATAAACTGATGTACATTCAATCATTACTGTTTTTACTGTAATTACTAAACAGTTATGTTCGCCGAAATACGTCAGAATCCTCAATCGAATGATAATCTCTAGCGTCTGGCTATTCCAGTCTACATCGATAGTATTTATTGCGCATGCTTTCTAGAAAAGAATATGGGAGAGACTTGAGGAACGCGGCTAGAAACTTGCACAAAATCCAACGGCGTGTGTAGACTGGATTAACCAGACGATAGAAATTTGAATTATATTGCGACTGCTGGCTTATTTCGCCGAACATAACTGATTTGAAATTAAGATCAAAAACGGAAACCATTGAATGTAAATAAGTTTAGATACATTATTCATATTACACTATTACATGTGTTGCGACCCACTTGTGTTAATTTCTTGGTTCAAATTGTTAGCGATTTAGCTCCTTTAAATATTGGATATCAGAAGCACATCATTTCCCGGTAAGATCACATCATCAATGTTGATTTAAATTGACCGACAATTGTGTTTTCAATGTCGAAGACTTTGGATGATATTGAGTTAGAGACCTAGCTACTTTCAAGATACATAATGACAATTGACCCCAGCCGCTTTGTAGTTCAGATCAAACAATGACTGAGTGTGTTAGTTTGGCGACGCATGGAACCAGAACAGACAGAGGCGACTGGGGGGGGGGACTAAGAGGGGCAGGGGAATCAGAACCGACAGAGGCGACTGGGGGGGACTAAAGGGGGGGGGGCGGTATTTATATAGGTATTTGTTTGACAATGACTGGGTATAATGATTATGATTATATTGTTTAAAACCACATTGAAAAAACGTGAATATTTCCAAAATCTGGAAACGTGTCATTGCGTCCCCTCCACCTGGCTCCTGGTGTGTTTATAATGACGTGTATTTCCAGTAGATCACATGTTATATCTAGATGGATAACTCCAATACTCCAACTTATATATATATATATATATATATAACACCCATAATAATACTTAATAATTCTTACCG
Source organism: Patella caerulea (assembly GCA_036850965.1). Taxonomy (NCBI): domain Eukaryota; kingdom Metazoa; phylum Mollusca; class Gastropoda; family Patellidae; genus Patella; species Patella caerulea. Next base: position 27,941,541 of record JAZGQO010000015.1, on the reverse strand, counting down.
GTGCTTTGGCTTCTTGTATCTGGCCTAGCGCTGTAAAGCGCAAACATGGCTTCAGTATTTGTTTATTCCTTACGAGTTTAAAGAAACCAAATGGATCTTCATTGATGCTAAATATTAAAGAATCGTCGTCGTCAAAACACAGTGAACTGATATCAAATGAACCAATGTCCATACACCTATGTTTCCCGGACAGGATGCCAGCTTTTATATTAAATTCAAATTCATGAACCCCTGGTTTGCAATTTGGTGGAGAACCTACTGAAGTAATAAAACAAATGTTCTCAAATGTCAGCCTATCAGATTTCTACGTAGAATAATGGTTGCCAATAAACCAATCAAAAGGTCCATTTTCTACATAAAATAGCGAATAGAAAAGAGTATAAAATTTCCTTATCTTATAATTGATTCATATTGCTATTAAAAATTATTGTAAATTAAAACGGTTTAATGTTCTTGAAATGGTCCCAGTTTGTTAATCGTTACCTGGTATATCTTGGGGAATAGTAGAAGATTGTGTAGATGATTCTAGGGTCGTGGTAGTTTTGGAAGTTTCTGAAGTACAAATGAAAAGGTAACATTGACTAAAGGAATAAGAATTAATAGTTGATAAGATCGTTTGGAGAAATACCTCATTAATCCCTGTTACATAATGGCCGATGTCTTTGATAGTTATCGTGCCATCTTGACACATGAAAGCAGAATTGATTAAAACATCTTTCTGTCGGCTATCGACATCCGTGTGTGTCCACACTGCACTCATTTGTCCTTTGTCTTGTAAAGCAATCTGTACTGAACCCTTAATCTGGTAAGACGTGTAATCTTGTGAGAACCTTTGTCTAGAAGTGGGATGTAAGCAAGAATGAAAAAGGGGATAGTTCAGTGAAGGCGAGAAGGTCCGAGTTAAGGCCGGACAGGGGCCATGTAAGGTATTTGGGAACATGGCTCCGTTAACACAAGCTAATTCTGGAGTCTTTAACTATAACAAGTTTTGTACTTGATATGTGTGGAATAATAAAAGTCACGTTTGAAGTTAAACCAGTGTTGTCATCAAGAGAGAGAGAGAGAAAGAGAAATGGGGTGTTACGTCCACTCGACACAAACTAGGTCATTTCGAGACTAGTCATCAAGAACCGTAGAAGTAGGTAATAAGTATATTTTACATGCTTTGGGAACTTTTTAGTCGAAAACGTACAAATACGTGTTATTTGGGAAGCACTGCTTGCTCTTGTTTGGGAGGAGTAGTGGTTGTTGATGAGGTAGTTGTTGCAGGGGTATGAATGGTTTGACTACTTGCTGTTACGGTAATAGGTGTTGACGAAGTTCCATCATGAGTATTTTCTGTTCAGTGTAAAGAGAGCAATAAGCAATCGATAATTTGGATCTAGATAATATCGATTATATTTGATATGGGGCGGTGGGGCGGTAAAACTAGGCTAAGTAGATACTTCTGTCTCTAACTGAGGTAGGATGTTGGCGTAGAATGGTGTAGAATGTTCAAACTTGGTGTAGAATGCCGACACATTATGTATATTATAATTGTAAATTAGTTTGGCATTCAACGTGTTTGGGGATGTGACCCATGAAACAAATAGTATACCTATAGAGAATAATACAGTAAACACTTTTAAGTGATTAAAATCCCCCCAAACCGCCTTGAATACTGAATAGTCATTAAAATATTTATTAGCCATTCACATTGTAATTCAAGTTATTTACCAAAGTATACGAAGCTTAGTTTAAGTATTTTAAAATATTTACATATAACAGTAATACTACATATGTTCTAGACAATGTGAGAAGCACCTGCTCCGTACAAAACGTATAGTTAACAAAGCAATGTCTTGGACATGGATGACCATACAGTAAATACAGCAATATAAACTATATTCATATCTCCACAATACTTTAAATATAATCTTACCATTACATATTACAGACGCGTCTTTATTATGATTACAGGAATCGCCATCATAAGTATATTTACAGTTAGTAAAATATTCTTCATTCCCATTACAATATACATCGGTCACTGTGTTGCCACGTCCCTCTCCAAAGTAGGCTCCTTTTTTACTTATTGCCCCGGTCCTAAAAATATTATTATACGTTCAACTATTCAATGCAAACAAAACTACATTGAATTTCTGTAGTTATTCCTGTACAAATACAATAACATTTATTACAGACAAAAATGGCAATAATTTAATTCAAGCACTGTATTAAGATTGTTGCATATGCTAGAGCGTATATTATTTCACGTTGTATATTTACCCGCTACATTCTAGTTGTGTGCAAATCACAAATGTAACATTATCGTACATCATAATAATCACAAACTGTTTCCCATTCTCTTTCATCACGCCTGGATATCCGCACAACTCTCTTAATTCTTCAAGAGGTGTTATTCGGTGTCCGGATTTAGATGGAAGCTGTGAGGAAGAGATGTTTGAAAATCTTGCCTCACAAGGTGTTCAAACGTATTTCCATCAGACGTAATGGTAATATTATCCGACCCAACACCTATATCCTGACCTTTGATAAACCAGATCTTCCTAAGATGATCGAAGCTGGTTTACCTGACATTCCAGCTACCCCTTATATCCCAAATTCTTGCGTTGCTTTCATTGTCAATGCTTTGGACGTGTGTAAGGAGAAAGCGATGTGTGCTCGATGCGGACACTCGACACCATTGCATTAACTGCAAAGGGCTTCGTTCTGCTTATTCTAGAGAAAAGGTTCAGCAGGGGAAAACACAAAAAAACATACCATACCCTGAAGCAAGGAAGTTGGTTTAGGCTGCAACTCCAACATTTGCAAGTGCAGTCAAGCCGACCAATTCCATTGCTTGTTAAACACCTGCTAATTTTTCCAGCCGATTCTTCGTCCTCATCACAACAAAAGTCTCTAATTACACCTAAACTCTGGGGAGTCTGAGATAGAAGAGATTGTCGGAACCTTTAAGAGGTTCGGGATACAGGACAACCATGTGGATGTTGTTGTTGAAATACATGACCCAACACAACATCATAGAAGTCCTAAAAATAGCTAATTCCATTATTCAATGAAATGGAATTGTTGTGGTCTTAAACCACATTTTTATGAAGTTGAATTTTAATTCAAAAATTTAATCCTTTAGCTATTTGTGTACAAGACACTTTTTTTTAAAGAATTCAGATGTCTTATCACTCAGACATTTTGTTACCTATCATCATTTTGCTAAGGCGATTCTAAAGACCACGACTTCCCTGGGGTGTAGATGGTGATAAGAATATACCCTTCGTATTTCCTGTTTGTCGTAAAAAGCGACTAAAAGGATCTCTGTGGTGGGGCAACATGTTTGCCGTGCGTTGCGACCCGTGTCGGTGGAGAGTGGAATCATGGTAATTGAGTGGGGATTTGGCTTACGAACCCTTTCTCTGCAACACATTACTTATTTGCCAATGGTTGGTTCACTTAGACGGGAGGTTAATGTGGATCAATCGGCTTTGGTCATTTTAGCTCTGTAGAATGTACCCTTTTCCAGTTCAATGCTCCATTGTTTATTCACTCAGCATACTCCTACCTTTGTGTCCTTAGTACATCCTACGGAGTAGGACGTTAAACCCCATTTCATTTCATTTCATTTCACATCCTACGGAGCGACGGCTTGGGTCAATCAGGTTAGAAAAGTATTTTACTTTCGGGCTTGAGTTTACCCCTCGCCGAGCCCCGAGGCCATGCGCTGGTTATCCGCGCTAGTAACCTGGAGGACGACGAGGGATGAATTAAAAAAACTATATTATACATGATGGATCCCCCCCCCCCCTCCATACATACACCACCTGCTGTTAACAAAAAACATAAAATAAAACAGAATCTTCCTAATACCCAAGACGTTTCTGAATTATTTATTTATGAATTTAAAATATTGTGAGTACCTCTACCGACCTTTCTACAGTTTCGCCATTTTTGATAACCAAGGGCATCGTTGGCTTGGCCGGTGAGCCCAAGGATAATCAAAATACTTCCTTTCGATATTCGGGCACATTGGCCCATAACTTCCTGAATTATGGCACCTGATTGTATGAAAAATCATATTATTTACCGTGTGGACAATTTTATTCCGATTTAAAAAACCGTTTGACTATCCTCGTTACACATTATTGATGGTTGAGTTTGAATTTCTTGAAAATTGATAATTGAACAGCTAAATTCATAATATTAAATGTTTCGTATACTTAACGTTAGCATGGGACAGAGCTTTATAAAAACCAAACAAATTCTAATGATTTTCTGATAATTACTTATGCGACAACACTTGTTGACTGCCCGGACGATTTAGCTACCGTGGGCGTATGTATCGTTGCCTGGCAACCTATTTTTAAAGTCTGTAGCAAATGATTTTAGGTCTATGTTTTTAACATTTCGACAAACAACGGTTTTAAAAGCATTTGATGCTTTCTGGAAATGTAAAGATATAATTATCCCGTAATGATCAGAAATTTGGAGATCCTCGACTGGCGAGAAATAATCTAATCCATAGTGTAAGGGTAACTTTATATTACTATAACACTCAGCTCTGCATATCTTCCACCAAGTTTACATCTTAATCCCAGGACCTTGTTGCATAACTTGGGGATATATGAATGGTCATCATTCCCTCTGGGGTAGTCCAGATGATAACAACAGAGGTAAACAAATAGCGGACTTCATTAACCTTTGTGTTTATTAAATGATAACTCGCCTACTTTTCTATATCCTGTCACAGCTTCTTTTTCTTCCCTCGATCTGACCATTTGCTCACCGGTCCTGTGTAAGGCTTTTACATAGAGAGTAATGGAGATCTATATGGTAGTGACCCCTTTCCTATCTTGATTGATAATAATGGCCCCTCTCCGGTCGAAAACCCCAGAGGTAGAAGTTGCATAAGGCTGATTAGGCTCTATTTGAATCTTTGTGTCTCTTCTATTTTGATACAAAAGAGTTTGAAGATGCAGATGAGCCCTTGACCTTAGTCACTTCAATTCGTCAAGATGAGCAGGCGATTCCCAAAACCACAACCAAAACGTTTCAATAAACCAAGATATATTGACGATTGCAAATCCGCTCGACGTGATCGTATTTTGAGACCGCCCTTCCATGCGATTCCCAAAACCACAACCGAACCAAAACGTTTCAATAAACCAAGATATATTGACGATTGCAAATCCGCTCGACGTGATCGTATTTTGAGACCACCCTTCCATGGATAATATTGCGGCATACCAAATGAACCATACGTTACGCAAAGAAATCTTCATGGCAAGATTACGTCGTAAGGATCGATTCCCGTCCCGTACTAATTCGGTATGGGACATGATGCGTAGGATTAAAGGTAAAAGTAGTGCTTTATCAGTTAACCATCTCAATGTTTATAATACCACCTTCACAACATTTCCTGATATTGTTAATTCTCTGGTCGGTACATTTTCATTTAATTCATCGTCCAAATTATTCTCCGATGCCTTTCGAGGCATCAAACAACAACAGGAGAAAAGCCGACTTAATTTCAAGTCCCGCAATGATAAATGCTACAATGATACTTTTTCTATTGCAGAGCTTCGGGATTCAATAAACCGAGCTCGGGATAGTACAAATGGTCCAGATGAAATACACTAACAAATTCTAAAATATTTACCTTTTTCCACTCTCTTAATTTTATTGGACATTTTTCACCGGATTTGGGTTGAGGGGAAATTCCCCCCTTCGTGGCATGAAGCCACAATAATTTCCGTCCCTAAACCGGGTAAAGATCATACGAATCCTACCAACTATCGTCCGATCGCTTTAACTAGCTGTATTTGCAAAACCATGGAGAGATTGATTCAATCGAATGTCTCCAAGGAGCACGTTTGATCATGTCGTTCGATTTGAAATGTTCGTCAGGGACGCTTTCATCCAGAAGCAACATTTAGCTGCAATATTTTTTGATCTGGAGAAAGCATGTGATATGACATGAAAACATGGTATCATGCGCGACCGCCATAACCTCGGCCTACGACTGGAATCAATATTCGCTTACCCATTTCCTCAGGAAATCGGGGTTCGGTAGGGAAGTAATCTATCTCTTTTTGCGATAAATACATGTATTAATACTATCCCATCGTGCCTTAAACCAAGTACACACGGTGCTCTATATTACTATAAACCTCAGAAACGAGGTAAAAATAATGCCTCGTTCGTCTGGGATTCCAAAACGAAGGTTTTTTTTTAAAATGCCCTGTTTTTTGAACAAGGTATTTTGTTCAGAACGAGGCTTGGGTGTATTGTGTATGGGTTTGCCCGCGAGTCATATCTCAAAGGGCTCGTCACCATACACAACCAGGGACTTAAAATCAGTTTAGGAGCATTTCGGACATCTTCAATGGACAGTTTATACGCCAAAGCGCATGAGCCCTCACAAACGTGATAAGCTGTACCTGCAGTATGCTACGAAAAAAGCATCTTTACCAAACCATATTTCATTTAGCACTATATTTAGACCATATCTTGAGCATTTATATCTGTTCAGGACTAATGTTGTTCCACCATTTGGTATTCGCATACAACCCCTTTTGGTATCAGTCTTGACAGTATTGCGAATACCCCTTTCTTTAGGACTCAACCTTGGGCTATATCACCCCCAAAGATCGATTTCGATCTTACGCAGCATAAGAGAGAGAAACTAGTTCCACGGTGTTCCAGTCGCTCTTTTGCTAGCTAACGTCTAAGTATTGTGATTATACTCCCATTTATGCAGATGGTTCGAGACATCGTGATCGGGTAGCTTCGGCTATCGTCACACCACCCGAGACTATTTCTGTTCGTCTTCCATCTGCAGCTTTTATTTTTACTGCGGAGCTCCAGGCCATTCATCAGACTTTTCAGGTCATTGAATAATCATCACATTTAAAACATATCATCTTTACTGATTCTCCGTCCTCACTACAAGCAATTAACAATAAACAGCTTGAACATCCATTAGTAGCAGACATCTATCGTCTGCTAAATGTCTGCTACTATCATACAACTTGAGCAGCAAGGAAATTGTCCTTTGCTGGCTCCCCAGACTGCCAAGTCTGCCTTAGATCTTCCCATATCTCAGTTTTTATTACCTAGATTTTAAATCATCAATAAATCATTTCATTTATGGCCGCTGGCAACGGTTTTGGGATCTTGCAGGCACAAACAAACTTCATCACATCAAGCCTTTCCTTAGGGATTGGCCCAACTCCTATAGTACCAACAGGAGGGATGAAGTTGTCTTGTCTCGCTCTCGCATCGGTCATACTTTTGGTCATTTTAATTGTTAATATCCATAGAGTATTTGATATTTATTTTTAATTTTATACATTATCTGTGATATGTTTTTTTATTTATGGATATAAATATACTATTGTGATTTCTTATATTTTGTCTCCAATAATTCAACTGATATAGTCCGGTTGGAGCTGATGTGCCGCCATAAAACCACATTTCATTCATTCTAAAGACCACGACTGGGCCAAAACGTTTCAATAAACCATGATAAAATAACGATTGCAAATCTGCTCTTAAAAGCTTGTTCATATTTTAAGACGCCTTGAGAATCAACAATACATGGAGAATGTTGCAGCATACCAAATTATCCGCGCGAAGGCCCGTAGAACCATACGTTAAATAAGTCTTCATGGCAAGGTTATGTCTCAAGGATAAATTCCCGTACCACTTCCAAATCGGTATGGGATATGAGTCGTAGAATTATAGTTAAAAGTAGTGCATTATCACTCAACTACCTCATCTATATGTTGATACTTCCACCTAAACAACATTAAACATCAACAGGACAAAAAGGTGACTTTACTTCAAGTCCCGTAATGATGAGTGTTATAATGTCAAGTTTTCTATTGCTGAACTCTGTGATTTGCTTAAAAGAGATCGGGATACTGCAACTGGTCCACATGAAATTCGCTAAAAGATTTTAAAACATTTACTTTTTTCTACACTTTTTGATCTTTATAACCAGATTTGTGTTGATGAAGGCACAATAATTACCAGCTTTAACTAGCTATATTTCCAAAACCAGGAAGATATTGATCAACCCCATCGTAGGCTTGTTTGGTACCCCGAGTCTAACAACCTCATAATAGACCTCCAAGGTGGATTTTGGTCCCGAAGGAAAACCCTTGATCATCTCGTTAGATTTGAAACGTTTGTCAGGGAAGCTTTCATCCAAAAACAACATTTAGTTGCTATATTTTTTGATGTTGTGGAGAAATCGTACGATACCACATGAAAATACCTACATAACCCCGGAATGTGGGGTCGCTTACCTATCTTCATTAAATATTACGTTTGGGATCAATATTCAGGTTATTCCCTAGGGAAGTATATTATCTTCCACACTTTTCCTATCAAAATAAATACGTTGCCTTAACCCCGGGGTCGACGGTATCCTTTATGTTGATGACTGTCAGATTTGTTGCGGATCGATAAGTATGAACACAATCGAACGTCAGTTGCAAATTTGCTTGAAGTCTATTCAACTGTTATAGTACATATTCCGATATACATATCTTTACTTATCTTAATTGATTAATTGCTTTAAAGTGGATAAGTTAATCTTTACTCTGAACCCTGATCGTTCTAATCTGGACGCACTATCTTATCTATTTACCTTTTCTACATATCTATCTTAAAATAATTTAATATTACTTAACATGCATCTTAGTCATTGATTTAGTATGTACCTATATTTGAGTTACGTCTCAGTAATGTAAATATGTTAATTTATATCACATTTTGTATTATATGTTTAAACCTATTATCATGTTATGTTCAAATATTTTTAGTTTAATTATTATTAAGATATTAAATCGGCGATAGCGACTGGGTATAAATATAAGAGACGAAATACGGACAATTATGTTCATTCGTTAATAAACCCAGATCGACGTCAAATAATTAGTACTTATGTTTCTTATAGATTTAAAGCTCCTTGAATAACAATTATTGTGAGAGCGCTGTGTGCTTCGACGTAGTAGAGCTACGCACCCCCAGCATAAGAAATCTTAAAATACGTCAAGCTAACACAAAAGAGCACGCTCGCACAACGATGGGCCACTGACAATGGATTTCGATAAGAGGATTACATCCTGATCCGGAGCTTAGTAAATTCCAGATTAAAGAGGCAGTATATTAGATTGTTCTTGTCATTATTTTTTTCTTACTTTTGGGAATCGCTAATTCAGATTTACTTTCTGATCTCAAAGTCATGTTAATTTCGGTCAATTTAGAATTTTTACAGAAAGTGGTATATAAATATGATGGTATTTGTCTGTTAGAATTTTGAAGGTGAGCATACTTTGGTTGTATAGAATGCGTTGGTGGATTGTGAGCCAATGTAGAGAGTGCCGCGCTTCGACCTTTAGCTTGCCGGTCACCTCTTGTTTGCGGCTGTGGTTTCGAGCCCTGGTGTGAGCGTATGTGACATGGAGATAGGGGCGCCTTCTCAACCTCGTGGGTTTCCTCCCGGCACTCCGGTTTCCTCCCACTGCTAAAGACCCCTACGCGCAAGCGAATTATTGAAATAAAATGAAACCATATGTTAGTCCCAAAATGACCTAGTTAGTGTCGAGTGGACGTTAAACCCCATTTCTCTCTCTCTCTCTCTCTAGAGCATTCATTACCATACCATTATCATTACACCAATGACATACATTTAGTAAATTCTCTTGAAGGGTGGTCTCTATATTAGCTAGATTGTTGCTAGAGAAATTAAGGTACTGTCATCGCATTTTTGACATGAAGTAGGAGTCATTTATAAAGATCAAGTAAAGCAACGGACCAATATTGGGTCCCTGTGGGGCCCCACAGTTCGCATCACCATCAGTTGAATGACTTGCCCATGAGACTTCTTGTTTCTTTCGAAATTTCAGATAGGATGAAATTAGTTGATGCGATTTCAAGTCAGAGAGAGAGAGAGAGAGAGAGCTTAACGCTCACTCGACACAAACTAGGTCATTTCGGGACTAACATATGGTTCAATTTTTTTCAATAATTAGCAGTGGGAGGAAACCGGAGGACCCTAAGAAAACCCACGAGATTGGACAGGCGACCCTACTCCTTGTCACGTACAACCGGGGATTCGAAACCACGCCAGCTGACTCAATGACAGATCTTATGATACAGCGCGCACGTGCTAATCGCGCATTTGCTAATCATTCGGCCATCCAACCACCCTTGGTCCTATAGAGTCCATACCAGTAGCCGTAATTGGCATGGGCATATTTTGACATTTGTGTACATCTGCACGTGAGATATAATTTATGGTATATTCTTTGTTAGGTCGGGGAATTGTTTTTTGAACAAAGAACAATCATTCCACCCATTAGTAGCATTCATTAATTATCGTTTGCTACTATCATACGAGTTCATCTGAAAGCACATTGTCCTTTACTGGCTCCCCATATCACAATTTCTTTTACCTTTCACCAATTTTAAATCTTCCATGATTTTTTTTATCTGATCGTAGGCAACGGTCTTGGTATCTTGCAGACACAAACAAATTTTATCACATTAAGCCTCTGTGGCCAAACTACTGTAGAACAAACAGGCGGGAAGAAGTTGTGTTGTGTCGTTCCCGCATTGGCCATACATTTTTAACTCATATTTCATTTTAAAGCGAAAGCCTCAACAGAATGTGAGCACTGTCAAGCTCCGTTGACAGTTAAGCACATTTTGATTGAGTGCAAGTATCTCAAAGAAATAAGAAAAACATACTACCGTTGCCAGTCTTTGAATAATCTCTTTACCCAATCGCGTTTATATGGAAAACTGATAGACTTTTTAAAGGAGACAGGCTTTTATCATAAATTCTGATGGTAAATAATTATATTTTAACCATATTTATTGTAATCTAGTTATATTTAGTTTATTGTGATATATTTTATAATGTTTCGAGATATGATGTTAAATATTTACTGAACTATGATACTTTGGGTATTTTTAAATATATATTTACTTTGTGATTACATTTAATCTGTCCCAAAGAATTCACTAGCCCGGATGGTACTGACGTGCCATAAAACAACATTTCATTTCATTTCTTTTATCAAACGTGGTATATTTACCCACTATATCCTAGTTGTCTACAAACCACCGATGCATCTTTATCGTCCCAATCATCATCACCACAAACTGTTTTCCATTCTCTTCTATCAAACACCTCCACTCTTCCTTCATGTGGCCCAGATCCATTTACTAGTCGCACTGAAACAACTAAAATAATCGGTCGACTGACCATCAGGCATAATATTGTCCAAATCTAACTCAAAATGTCGAATGGGCGCTAAGGAAAACGCAAAATTTATACTTACTTGGTTTATTTCAATAGTAATGCTTACTTGAACATGATTTATTTAAAAACGTTTTTACGGTAACTTTATAATTTCTCTTTGTAAATAGATCTTAAAGTCAATATCGTCAAGTATACGGATACATAACTCGACACAAACCAGGAATACCCTACACATATCCTATGAGGGGGGATTTGACTCAAAAGTCAGTGCTATGTTGTTAGTGCTATTACATGTCTAGTGTTGCAAATGTTTAATGTTGGGTGTAAATTGGACAATGTCAGGAGTAAAAAATTCCTGTAATACTGACAAATACATCGTGTAAATTGACTACTAGGCTACTTTTTGTCATTAAACATTTGACATTGGACATTTCACAAATAGCCTAACTCCATCTACCCAGAACTTTAAACATTTCACTTTTACATCGCAACACAGAACACACGACATGAAATTAGCCAGTCTTCAAATAAGTTCATACGACACCAATTTTTAATCACGTGATACCAATTTTTAATCACGTGATATATCACGTGAACCCGATGTTGATTTTATGATTTGTTTTTCTACATAAAGTAAGAAAGGAAAGGAAAATTTCTCGGCTTCCACATATCAGAGGCGGATTCAAGGGGGGGGGGGTAATTTTTATTTTGTTTTAAACATAGGATATCAAAAGCCCATCTTTTCCCAGTAAAATGATAACATCAGTGTTTATTTAAATTGAGAATTAATTCGTGTTTTGAATGCCGAAGACTTTGGACGATATTGAGTTAGAGACTTAGCTACTTTAAGCTGACTCTGAACATTATTTTTTCTTCCTTTCCTATAGTTCCTATTTAAATTTCCCCCGGGCACTCCCACTGCTAAAGACCCCTACGCGCAACCGAATTATTAAAATAAAATTAAAACCATATGTTAGTCCCGAAATGACCCAGTTGTGTTGAGTGGACGTTAAACCCCATTTCTCAGGGGCGTTTTAAGGTTTATCATGGCGGAAGCTATACTATTTGGGGGGCCCTCTTTAGGGGTTGGGGTGGGTTTGATTGATGATTTTTATGCCAATGCAATGTCTGCATACACATTCAGTAATGGATTCGACAGTAACAGTGTTTAGAAAACGATTGACTCGGGCCCAAGGCCCTTTTCCTTTTGTCAGAAGTGGGGCCCATTTGTCTGGCTTTAGGGCCTCTAACTAGGGTACATTTTCATATTTCTCATCGGTTTTAAAATTTTTCTCTGGTTTTTATTTTTCCAATTTCTTTGATTAGGCGCCACAGCTATAAAACACCTTTGCCATTTCTCTCTCTCTCTCCTATTTATATCCCGCAGACAACTTCCTACACAGTCCAAATCGGCCATACCGAAAACCCGGAAAGGATTTTACGAGTTTTAACAGTTCTGAGTTCTAGATTTCGACTCGACATTTTACCTAAATCTTGGGAAAAAAGTTTTCGGCACAGGAAAACTCGTTTTTTGCATAGAGTAAACATAACGCTAACGCTACAATATACGTCCACATTCCTGCTTTGATTGATATGGTATTTTGTCAAGAAGGCTAGGCGTTTGGTTTGTTTAGCGTTGAGGGTCGTGCACCAACATTAATAGTTGCCGTCCTAAGAGTATAAGGAATAACTATACCAAGATAATCCATTCAGAATTGTGCCTTCCTAACACTAAAGGCAAAAAGGGGGCGTGGCTCTGCCCCTGGGCGTCGGGACATTCATCAAAATCAATAGTGCACGCCCTCAGGCTATAAGGAATACATAAACCAAGTACCAAGCTGATTCATTCAGAATTGCGGCCTGTAAACGACAAACACAAAAATTGGTCGTGTCTTGCCTGTGTGAGTCGGGACATGCAGTTGACGTCCTTAGGCTATATGGAATACATATCCCAAGTTTAAAGACGATCCATTAAGAATCGTGGCCTGTAGACAACACACATAGACACAAAGTTAAAATGGGCATGACTCTGCCCCTGGGGGTTAGGAAATCACCAAAAACAATAGGGGTCATCTTTATGCAGCCTGTAGACGACAGACAAACAAATACACGAAATGGGCGTTGCTGTCCCATGGGGGTCGGGCATGCACCCAAAACAAAAGGGGTCATCCTTAGGGTATAAGGAATAAGTATTTTAAGTTTCAAGATGACCGATTAAGAATTATGGCCTGTAGGCGACACACAAAAAGAAAATGGGCGTGACTCTGCCCCTGGGGGTTGGCATGCACCCCAAATGATAGAAATGTTCCTCAGGGTACAAAGAATAATCATTCAAAGTTTCAAGATGATACGTTAAGAAATGTGGCTTGTAGATGACAAACAAATAAATACAAGGAATGGGCGTGGCTCTGCCATTGGGGGTCGGGCATGCACCAAAAAACAATACGGATCATCCTTAGGGTAAGTATACAAAGTTTTAAGAAAATACAGTTAGAATTGCGGCTTCTAGGCGACACAGAGATACACAAAAAGAAAATGGGCGTGGCTCTGCCCCTGGGGGTGGGCATGCACCCCAAACGATAGGGACCATCCTTAGAGTATAAAGAGTAAGTATACAAAGTTTTAAAGAAAATCCAATAAGAATTGTGGCCTGTAGGCGACACAAAGACACACGATAAGAAAATGAGTGTGGCTCTGCCCCAGGGGGTTGGGCATGCACCCCAAATGATAGGGATGTTCCTTAGGGTACAAAGAATGTGTATGCTAAGTTTCAAAATTATAAGTTAAGAAATGTGGCCTGTAGACGACAAACAAATACATACTAGAAATGGGCGTGGCTCTGTCCCTGGGGGTCGGGCATGCACCAAAAACAATAGAGATCTTCCTTAGGGTATAAGGAATACGTATATCAAGTTTGAAGAAAATCCAGTAAGAATTGCGCCCTGTAGGCGACACAAAGACACACGAAAAGAAAATGGGCGTGGCTCTGCCCCTGGGGGTGGGGCATACACCCCAAACGATAGGGATGTTCCTTAGGGTACAAAGAATGTGTATGCAAAGTTTCAAGATTATAAGTTAAGAAATGTGGCCTGTAGACGACAAACAAACAAATACTAGAAATGGGCGTGGCACACACACACACACATACATACATACACACACACACCATTACATGTAAAAGGTGGAAAACGAGGACAGCTGCATCAACCCCCCATACCGAGGGCTGGTTAAATAATGCTCTGAGAGCAGAATTATAGTCATGTTGGAGTAACCCCGTTTCACCTGATCATGAAATTGCAAATTAAAGTTCTGTATCGGTTTATTTTAGGTATGTGAATTTTTATAGAATAATGTAGGACACACACGTTACAACAATGACACGCGTGTGTGTGCACACATGGAATATATCGAAGACACGGAGACAAGGCTTATAATCGAGGTCACACCATTTGTGTGCACGGGAATGCTACAAAACGAGGTCATTAGTTCTGGAGTTAACAATCGCGGACATCACAGATTTACTTGAAAATAACCTCGAATTGACTCTCCGTTGACCACACGAGACTATATGAAAAAAGGTGTAACATACAATATCAGTGTCATTTAGTTTTTCACAATAAATGGCTAACACGCAACTACTAGATAATATAAATTGGGGACGTCAGAACAATTCGCCACGACAACACTGGCATTCCCCTCCATCCCCACCCTAATCCCCAAAGAGAAACAATCGAAGGCTGTAATTAAAAGATAATTGGATGGAAGTTCATTAGTACAGTGTGTGTCGGATTACTGCAGATATATGACATTTTTATTAACAACTGTGGACGTTATCTGTCCCCGCTAGGTGGGACCGATGTCAGATGTCATTAAACACATGTACATTAAACAGCGGTCCCGCTAATCGAGGACATTATTTATCAAATGGTTGGACTGGTCTGTTCTCGGCCTTTTGTGTAACAATATCAAATCTATACTGCCCATAATGTAGTTGAATTTTAAAAAAAAAAAAAACAGTATCAAGTCTATACTGCCAATAATGTAGTTGAATTTTAAAAAAAATCAGTGTCAAATACCTAAAGTACTGGGGTTAACAATTATAATTCTAAAGAAACACACGTGTGTGATTTGGATTACTATAAATCGAGGACATATTGATTTATGTATGACCAATCGTGGACGTACGTGTTGTCTCCCCTTTGACCACATGTCGAACAAATGTCGTTCTCCGAAGACAGGCCAATATTAAAAATTACAAAAGTATTTATTAAATTATGATTATAATTCCGGATACATTCCCCTTGACATTGCCATGGTAAAGTGTGGACACACAACTGCTCGAATGATAGCAAATGAGGACAAACGGGTGTGTGTGTAGGATTAAAATAAATCGAGGACATATCGATTCATGTATTACCAATCGGAAGCGTGATCTGCCTACCTTAAAAGCAATATTTTCTCCCCATTTGACTACATTTGAATCAATTACGTTCTCTGATAACTGGTCAGTATTGTAAATTACAAAATTAAATAAAATGGGGCCATTGTCTGATACCACTTAACACACTGGAACTAAACATCGGACCCCCACCGTGGACATTATTTGATAAAACGCTGATTGATCTGTTACCGGGTTTATCTATTGCAACAACAAGTACGGAATTTCATCAGTATAGCCGAAATCTTACTTAACCAGACAGTTCCAAAATGTATTAAAGACTTTGGTTACACGCGCGTGTGTGTCCAATTACTACAGATAGAGGACATTTTGGCTCTTTTATGTTATCTGTCCTCTGTAGTTAGGGCCGATGTCAAATGCAATTAAACACACGCACATTAAACAGCGGTCCCGCTAATCGAGGACATTATTTATCAAATGGTTGGACTGGTCTGTTCTCGGCTCGGCCTTTTGTGTGACAATATCAAGTCTATACTGCCAATAATGTAGTTAAATTTAAAAAAAATCAGTGTCAAATACCTAAAGTACTGGGGTTAAAAAATATAATTCTAAAGGAACACACGTGTGTGAGTTGGATTACTATAAATCGAGGACATATTGATTTATGTATGACCAATCGTGGACGTACGTGTTGTCTCCCCTTTGACCACATGTCGAACAATTGCCGTTCTTCGAAGACAGGCCAATATTAAAAAATACAAATTTTTTTATTAAATTATGATTATAATTCCGGATACATTCCCCTTGACATTGCCATGGTAAAGTGTGGACACACAACTGCTCGAATGAAAGCAAATGGGGACAAACGGGTGTGTGTGTAGGATTAAAATAAATCGAGGACATATCGATTCATATATTACCAATCGGAAACGTGATCTGCCTACCTTAAAAGCAATATTTTGTCCCCGTTTGACTACATTTGAATTAATTACGTTCTCTGATGACTGGTCAGTATTGTCAATTACAAAATTAAATAAAAGTGGGGCCATTGTCTGATACCACTTAACACACTGGAACTAAACATCGGACCCCCACCGTGGACATTATTTGATAAAACGCTGATTGATCTGTTACCGGGTTTATTTATTGCAACAACAAGTACGGAATTTCATCAGTATAGCCGAAATCTTACTTAACCAGACAGTTCCAAAATGTATTAAAGACTTTGGTTACACGCGCGTGTGTGTCCAATTACTACAGATAGAGGACATTTTGGCTCTTTTATGTTATCTGTCCTCTGTAGTTAGGGCCGATGTCAAATGCCATTAAACACATGCACATTAAACAGCGGTCCCGCTAATCGAGGACATTATTTATCAAATGGTTGGACTGGTCTGTTCTCGGCCTTTTGTGTAACAATATCAAGTCTATACTGCCAATAATGTAGTTGAATTTAAAAAAAAAATCAGTGTCAAATACCTAAAGTACTGGGGTTAAAAATTATAATTCTAAAGAAACACACGTGTGTGAGTTGGATTACTATAAATCGAGGACATATTGATTTATGTATGACCAATCGTGGACGTACGTGTTGTCTCCCCTTTGACCACATGTCGAACAATTGTCGTTCTTCGAAGACAGGCCAATATTAAAAAATACAAAAATATTTATTAAATTATGATTATAATTCCGGATACATTGCCATGGTAAAGTGTGGACACATAACTGTTTGAATGATAGCAAATGAGGACAAATGGGTGTGTGTGTGTAGGATTAAAATAAATCGAGGACATATCGATTCATGTATTACCAATCGTAAGCGTGATCTGCCTACCTGAAAAGCCACATTTTGTCCCCCATTTGACTACATTTGAATCAATTACGCTCTCTGATGACTGGTCAATATTATAAATTACAAAATTAAATATCATAACTAAAAGTGGGGCCATTGTCTGATACCACTGAACACACTGGCACTAAACATCGGCCCCCATCACCAAGGACATTATTTGATAAAACGCTGATTGGTCTATTACAGGTCTATTTATTCCAACAACAAGTTCTGAATTTCATCAATAAAGCCCAAATCTTACTTGACCAGACACTTCCCAAAATATATTAAAGAGTTTAGTCATACACGCGTGTGTGTCCAATTACTACAGATAGAGGACATTTTGGTTCTTTTATGAACAACTGAGGACGTTATCTGTCCTCGGTAGGTGGGACCGATGTCAGATGCTATTAAACACATTTACATTAAACATCGTTCCAGCTAATCGAGAGTAGTATATAAAAATGGTTGGAATGATCTGTTATCGGCGTTCTTTGTAATAATATCAAGATCAGACTGGCAATAATGTATTTGAAATTTAAAAAAAAAAAAGACAGTGTCAAATACATCAAGTACCGGGGTTGAAAACTATAATTCTGAGCAAACACACGTGTGTGTGTGTGTGATTACTATAAATCGAGGACATATTGATTCCTGTATTAACAATCGTGGACGTACGTGTTGTCTCCCCTTTGACCACATGTCGAACAAATTTTCATTCTCTGAAGACTGGACACTATTACAAATTACAAAAATATATACTAAAACATGATTATAATACGGGATACACTCTATTTGACATTATCATTGAGAAATGTGGACACACAACTGTTCGAATGATAGAAAATGAGGACAAACGTGTGCCTGGTAGGGAAATATCGGCTCCCTCAATGGGCGCCAAAGGACGCAATACGAGGCCAACGACCAACGTCCCCATATTGGTATGGCGCCACGTATAGCCGAGTGACTTTGGTAGGTCGCCCACGACAAGGTTGGCGCACAACCAATGTCAATTAACAACTGATGGGGCGCGCAAAAGGCTTTGATCTGTGGTGCACCTTATCCCAGAGAGGCGTACATGATTGGTGGGGTGCCCACAACTAGTCCATAATGGCTAATCAGATTGGTTGGGCGCCCATGACTTGATCATATGGGATGCCTTATTGATCAGGGGAGCGCCCATAATGCCGAGATCACGGGCGCCATTAATATAATGCTAATGAGATTGGTTAGGCGCCCATGAATGAATTGGGGTCCAAAACGGCGTGATAATGTTTCGTGGGGTGCCTCATCCCGGAGGGGCACCCTTAATTGCGTGTTCTTGGGCTGCCATAATATTGGTTAGGCGCCCACTAATGTATTGGGCACCCAAAACTGCGTGATAATCTTCAAAAGTCTCGCATCCTAACCCGATTCCGAACTTTTCATTTTTCTTATAAATTATTATAGGTATGTTAAAGTCGGTTATTTCCTTCAAATGTTATAATGTTCATATCAAAATATCATAATACGCGAGTATTGCAAAATCGGCATCAAAATTGAAATTTTCCGTCATTTTCAGGTGGAAACACTATTTTCGAGGGGGTGGGGGGCCCCATAGGCAATCTGGCCGTTTGGGCAGACGGGTAAAGTGAAAACAAATAATATTATCTGGTTGGCAAAATAGAGTGCTCGGAATCTGATAAAATACGTAATTGTCTTATATTTTAATTGAGTACAGCGAATTTGTACTAAATTGACTATGGATTAAAACATTCTGTCTGGAGCCACTCTACTTTGTGCCACTTTTTTTCGGGCATCAATTATTATTTGTGAATGCAGCTGCAACAGTCCGATCGGATGGTTGGAATTCAGGTCTGCATAGAGTGAGATTTCGGTTAGAAAACAATTGGAAAATGAAAGTTGATTTACTCTTGGCTTAAAACAGAAACAGATGTTTAAAAATCCATATGCGGCGGTTGTTTGGGATTCAGGTAAGCCACTGTATTATTCTTCCTGAAGTAATGGTCTAAGAACTCCGTCTCTGGTCATTGTTGGCCAACAACATAGCAGCCGTTCGTTTAATCTCGGGTCTTCCCTGAAACTTTGAACAGTGATTTATGGTATTGAATCCGTTTAGATAGCCTCGTTTGTCACGCAATTACTTTTTTGCAACATTCTGTTATGCACATTGGTTAATTGGGTATAATAAAACCGCGAACCACGACGTAACGTTATATAGACATAATTTATTTTGTCCAATTTGGAGCTCTGTTTAAAGCGTAATGATATTGTTATGTAGTTGTTAATCGGATTTTTTTACCAGTAATAATTTGCAATATAAATTTGCTTCAAATACAGCAGTGTTAAGTGGGTATATCGCTATAACCAAACGAAACACTGTGAGGAGTATGGTACGCCATCACGCGCTTGTGAGTACGATTAATACAGATAGAGGACATTTTGATTCTTTTATTAACAACCGTGGACGTTATCTGTCCTCGGTTAGTGGGGCCGATGTCAGACGTTATTAAACACATATGCATTAAACATCGGTCCAGCTTATCGAGGACAGTATTTAACAAACCGTTGGATTTGTGTTATCGGTTTCTGTGTAACAATATCAAGACTAGACTGGCAATAATGTATTTGAAAGAAAAAAAAACAGTGTCAAATTAAAAAAATAAATGTCTCAATTAAATACCTCAAGTACCGGGGTTAAAAATTTAATTCTGGGGAAACTCACGTGTGTGCGTGTGTGTGAAGGATTACTATAAATCGAGGACATATTGATGCATTTGACATTGTCATTGTAAAGTGTGGACATACAACTGTTCGAATCATAGAAATTGAGGACAAACGTGTGTGCAGGATTACAATAAATCGAGGATATATCGATTCATGTATTACCGATCGTAGGCGTGATTTGTCTTCCTGAAAAAGCCTCATGTTTCTCCCATTTGACCACATTCGATTTAATTTTGTTCTCTGATTTGGTCAATATTATAAGTTACAAAATTACCTATCATTATTAAAGGTGGGACCAATGTCCGATACCACTGAACACACTGGCACTATAATTGTTCCCCTAACCAATGACATTATTTAATAAATAGCTGATTGGTCGGTTACCAGGCTTATTTAATTATGCCAATGAAAAGTTCGAAATGTTATCAGTATAGCCAAAATCTTACTTAACCAGACAGTTTCAAAATATATTAAAGACTTTAGTCACACGTGCGTGTGTGTGTCCAATTACTACATATAGAGGACACTTTGGTTCTTTTATGAACAACTAGGGACGCTATCTGTCCTCGGTAGGTGGGGCCGATGTCAAATGTTATTAAACACATTTATATTAAACATCGGTCTAGTCAATCGAGGACAGTATATAAAAACGGTTGGATTGGTATGTAATCGGCGTCCGTGTAACAATATCAAGACCAGGTCGACAATTGTCACGTAGAGGAGTTAACTTAAGAGAAATAAACTTTCAATCAAAAAACAATCCGCCATTTTATAACGTAATGATTACGTGATTGTGCGTACACGTTCAAAACAGCTCTATCGAGGACAATGCTCCAAACATGTACATATTCAAATGAACGAGGACGTAGATTTTCAAGAGAATACACACCATAAATTTTTAGGCTATCACACAACACACCCTACATGTACTGTACCGTCAACCGAGGAAAAAAATAGAATTACAAGAATTTCAGATATATCTATATTTAGGCTATCCTAAACATCCTCAGCAAGTCAGTTCTAATCGAGGACGTCCTCGGTAGACCGAGGACGTCCTCGATTCGACCCAAGTCCTCAATTAGAAGGTGTGTATCTACGTGTGTGTCCTCGTTTTCCACCATTTACATACGCACGCACACACACACACACACACACACACAGACAGGGGCGACGGCATAATACGTTCACATTATGAATGTGGACGTATAAAAATGAAAACTCGGATTTTTTTTTTATCTGTTAATATTTTTTGGAAGTTGGGATGTCGAGTGGTCTAACGTTAGTACTTTAGATCGTAAGGTTTGTCATTGGGTCGAGTGAAAAGGAGTGGGGTTGCCAGCTTAACCTCGTGGTTCTTCTCCGTGTCCTCTGGTTTCGTCCCATTTCTAAAGAATCGTACGGGAGGGCCAATTATTGAAATTAAATTGTACCATATGTTTGTCCCAAAATGACCTAGTGTCGAATGGACGTAAACCACATTTCTCTCTATCTCTCTTAATGACAAAAATTGGGGGCTTTTGATGGAAGATTAATTAATTAAATCACATTTTTATAGTATATCACATAGGTCTCGCCTTCTCTTCTTCAAACTGTATTTGATAGACTCGGGACTTGGGCCAAGCATTCTTGGCTGTCGGCAGTTCGATTTTTTCGACTTATTTGGAGACTTAAATGTAATCATTATTTAATTCATTGCATTACTTTAACAGTTCCGAGTTGTACGTTTGGACAAGGTGTTTTACCGAAAAGTAGAAGGAAAAAAAACACGACTTTCTCGTATTAATCAGTTTTTGATATGTGGTTCTGTATCAGCATTTATTCTATTCCGTTCTTTGCCGTATTTGTAAGCACTTTTCAAAATAGAATTTCATTAATGGTACATGAATGAATGTCTTGGAAGATTCAGTCTAAGCAATTGAAATTACTGAATTCAGTTACATAACAATGTTTTCTTTTATTTCTATCTGATTATTAGAGGTTAGGGTCACAGTGGATTTATCTAATCAGACAAATATTCTGTATATGGCTGTTTTCAGATACGTGGAACGGACATACTGTTTATTATATATGCTGTTTGACCCCGGGTATCATTTTACCCTTATAATGGTCAGTCTGTGCCTTACTTAGTCTAACGATCATTTGGAATAAATCGATGAATGTGAACTTCATTTCATTTTGTCATTTGTTTCTTCGTCAGTTTCATTAGGTGACTTTAATAACACTTAAAAATCAAATATCCCCTACTTTTTTTGAATAGTATATAAACATCATGTATACAATACAATGTATAAGCGTACATAATATATAGTCTTGGTGACCTATATTACAGACTAGTAGGAACGATAAGACACTGTATAAGCCATTGGGGTGAGGTGCGGGATATCAGCAGTATTGGTATTTAAACATCAGTGGATACGTCATTGGTTCCGTGCTTGATCGCTATAGTGATTAAAATTAGGTGCCGTGTGAACTAATTTGCATATCTGATTCCATTACTTGTTCTGTGTTGCGATGCAAAAGACATACGTTGAAGATTACAATACATAGCGCGAGTGTCAAATGAGAAGATGCCAGAGTTCTGGGTAGATGGACTTGGGCTTGTTGTGAAATGTCTAATGTGAAATGTTAAATGACAAAAATTAGATGTCAAGTTACACGATGTAAGATTTTTTTACATTTGACTTTGTCCAATTTACACCCAACATTAAACATTTGCAAGAGTAGACATGTAATAGAACTAACAACATAGCACTGACTTTTGAGTCAAATCCCCCCTCATAATATCCAGGTGTGTTACTGCTGTCTATCTACTGCAAAATGTATCATATACGTTATTTGGTTTCTGTCTTTTCATCTTATGCAAACAGATTCTTTAAGACTTAATATATAGGCCACGTTACTAAATGAAGAAAGACGATCATGGATATCAAAAATAATAACTAAACCCGTTTTATGTAAGGTAAAATTAAATGGCTATTATTAAATTTTCTCGATCGTTTATTGTTTTATGAACAAGGTCATCGACACGATGTGTATTTAGTTATCAACAACCATTTTGGTAATACATTTCGTAATGTAACTGTACCACAAGTCTTGGGATATCTTCAGTTTAAATTAACGGGAGGATATACAGACAGTTTGTTGATATATTTTATACTTTAGATTTCCTGTGAGAATGACTGTTTACATTTTAAAAGCTTAATATACTGTTTTTATAGACTTACATTTACAAAATACCGAGGCATCAGGTATGCCACAGCATTCTCCGAATCTAAATTCTGGATGTTTGCAGTTGGATAAAGATGACTCATTGCCTATACAATTAATATTAGATACCAAAATGGGACCCGATCCTTTACCAAAATCAACATTAATATCAGGATCACCGTCATCGCTATTAAGTAGAAAGAAATATACACAATAGACTGAGTAGAAATGTTTTTATTTAACTGTCGACTGTTGAACAAGCAATCGATCATTTTCCAACATTGGTTTTATACTACTCAAAAGGGTCAAACATTTTTTTTTCCTACCAGGTAATTGTCTATGCACATATTATATATATATATATAAAATTATTCGCGGAAAACTGTTTGCATGCCCAAAAGAAAGTTAAAACTGTTTGCATCGCCCAAACTCAGTAGGGCATTAGGGTATGACGTTTTGGAGTTGATTATGTGATTGCACGTGCACTATGTATTTTCCATGAACAGTTTTGGCATAAAAAAACTTCCATGACCGTGCTGCTCTCAGTTGAAATTTCAACATAGTAAGACGCCAGCTGAGTGAACTTGACAGAGGAAGAGCCATTGCGTGGCTTCAACAGGGTTTTACACAGAGGAATGTGGCACAGTGAACTTGACAGAGGAAGAGCCATACTATTCAAAAAAAGTAGGGGATATTTGATTTTGGGGGCATAATACTAAAATATGCAAATGACTACGAAAAAAGTCACTATAGAACCTAACAGAAGAAACATTTCCAGTTACATGTGATTCCCAAACGCACCAATAGCTACCGCATGGAATGCAGGTGATGCTTGGGATCATCAAGGGGGTCCAACCCAAGATTTGCACGACTCTGACTTTGAATGTTACAGTCATTGTGGCATTGAATTCCAGGGTGGAAACATCAGTTTAATTGTTTTAGTGACCAGAAAACAAATTTTGATATGCGTCGGCTTACCCAAAATGAAAGGTTACGTGCCCTTGGCATGCTACAGATCGGCACAACACAGGAGGTTGTGGCGCGGACGATGAATGTTTCTCAGTCTGTCATAAGCAGGCTATGGTCCAGATACCGTGATACACAATCTGTACAGGACAGACCACGCTCAGTTCGACCAAGGGCGACAACTCAAGCCCAGGATCGATTTATCCGTACCTTGGCCTTGAGAAATCGTGTCATCACAGCAAATCAGATCAGCGCTCGTCTTCAAACAGACACTGGTGTGAGAGTGAGTGGCCAGACGATTCGGAATCGACTGCATAGGGGTCATCGTCGCACCCGACGTCCTCGCGTGATCCCTTGTTTGAGAGATCATCACATTCAGGCAAGACGTCGCTGGTGTAGGGATCGTCAACACTGGGATAATCAACGCTGGAGCAATGTGATGTTTTCAGATGAGTCAAGGTTCACTGTTGAATTTTTGGACAGACGTAGGAGGGTGTGGCGTCGTCGAAACGAGCGCTTCCAAGACGTTAACGTCATCAGACATGATCGATTTGGGGTGGTTCTGTTATGGTGTGGGGAGGCATCACTGTTGCTGGAAGAACGGCTTTACATGTTGTTGCAGGGCGTGTTACAGGCCAGTACTACCGGGACAACTTCTTGGCAGTCCATGTTGTGCTGTTCGCACGACGTCATGGCCGCCGTTTCATCTTCCAGGATGACAACGCAAGATGTCACAGGGCCAGGATCGTTACAGGTTACCTCCAACAACAGAACATCACCACATTACCTTGGCCAGCACTGAGTCCCGACCTCTCCCCCATCGAGCATGTCTGGGATATGCTTGGACAGAGGTTACGTCAACGTCAACAACGTCCTGCCAATGTCCAAGAACTTGCTGCTGCGTTGCAACAGGAATGGGACAATCTGGACCAAAATGACCTTAGACGTCTCATTAGGAGTATGCCACGTCGGATCAATGCTTGTTTGGCAAACAGAGGAGGATTTACCCGTTACTGACTTTGTTGTGATGCTGTGGTAACTTTGCTGTTTGATCCCGGGTATCATTTTACCCTTATAATGGTCAGTCTCTGCCTTACTTAGTCTAACGATCATTTGGAATAAATCGATGAATGTGAACTTCGTTTCATTTTGTCATTTGTTTCTTCGTCAGTTTCATTAGGTGACTTTAATAACATTTAAAAATCAAATATCCCCTACTTTTTTTGAATAGTATATATATAAAATTATTGGCGGAAATCGTGTCAGAATGGTTCACGATATCCTGACTACAATACCTATGTACAAGGCATACGTCAATTTTTAAACAAAACGATTTTGACAGTCTCCTTAGAAACAATAAACTGAAGCTCAAAATGCCCTATTAAGATACGACGTTTTGGAGTTGATTATGGCCTTGCACGTGCACTATGTATTTTCCATGAACAGTTTTGGCATAAAAAAAACCTTCTATGACCGTGCTGCTCTCAGTTGAAATTTCAACATGGTAAGACGTCAGCTGAGTGAACTTGACAGATGAAGAGCCATTGCGTGGCTTCAACAGGGTTTTACACGGAGGAATGTGGCACAGAGAATCGGCCGTGGCAAGAGTGTGATTGGGGGACTATGACAGCTTTTCCAGGCAACCAATTCAATTCAGAATCGGCCACGCTCTGGTAGGCCAAGATCAACGTCGCAACGTCAAGACCCGCATGTCATTCAAATGGCCATACGTCAGCGCGTTGTTACAGCGAGATGTCTGAGAGATGAACTGCGAAATGCAAGTGGTGTTCAGGTATCGAAACAGACCATAAGAAATAGTCTGCGAGCCCACAACATTCGACCACCTCTTCTTCAACGTCATAGGGCAGCACGTCGTGACTGGTGCACACGTCATAGAGACTGGAGACGGCGACAATCGGGGCGGGTACTCTTCACCGATGAGTCCCGATTTGCATTAAAGTTCAATGATGGCAGACGTTAATGGTAATGGTGTGGGTTGGAATTTCGGTATATCACAGGACTCCTCTTCTCGTCGTCCAAGGAAATTTGACGGGTATCGGGTGCAAAGACGAAATTTTACAGCCTTTTGTCATTCCAAGTCTTCGTCAAACTGGAGCAGGTTCTGTTCTTCAAGATGACAGTGCTAGATCGCATAGAGCAGGAGTTGTTAATGATTTTCTCACCCAAAATGGTATTGAGCGAATGGATTGGCCTGTATACTCTCCTGACCTTGCACCAGTTGAGCATGCATGGGGTGAGTTGGGTAGACGTGTGAGAGGCAATCATAGGTAACCTGATAATCTTCAAGACTTGGTGCAATTCCTTCAGGCGGAGTGGCAGGCCATTCCCCAGGTGTTTTTTCGACGTTGTGTCGACTGCTTACTAGCACGTGGTGGTTTCACTCTTTATTAACAAAGTTATCGAATTTGAGACAGTTTTGTTGGACCTCATTATACTCAAAATGGCGAATTTTCATCAGATCCTCAGAATAGTTGTGTATAAAAAGTGCATATGCTTTGCATAACAGACTCAACATTAAGACATATTGCACTCATTCTGACCAAAAGTGTGCTTTAAAGTTTTTGATTTACATGTCAAACAAAAATAATTGGTTGACCCTTAACTTTTTTGAGTAGTATATATACTGGTCGAATACTGCCTTTCGACCAATATAACAAACCAACATATAAAAATATCAATTCTGATCAAAGTCCAAAATATGTGTAATTAAGTAATTGAATAGGATGAATTTAATTAAAAGAAGTAGTGGTAAAATTATCGTTATCTTTAATATAGAATTGAAAGATATTGCAAATTCATACTTGTTAAATCCTAAATGACGACACACTACATGAGCTTCTTCCTGTCCAAAACCATCACGACAAACTCTTCCAAATGAGCCGTTGTGCCATACCATCACTCGTCCTTCCATAGAGTTTGATCCTCCGACCAATGTGATACCTGCGGACAAAATATAATTAAATGACTATCAAGGATCGCCCGTGCTTCGAAATGAAATGGGGTTTAACGTTCCACGCCATACAGTGTGAAATGAGGGAAATTTTACCCGGACACTCCTACTTTGCCTACTCCTACTTTGAATTCCAACTGTTATTCCAAGGGTTGTTTTACGTGCACTTTCCGCCCAAACGATCAGATACTCTCCTTGCCAGTCTCTCCGTCCGGTGCCACTGACAAGGTTCCTATTGTTGTATATTAGTGATTTGACAACCTATTAAGCAATAGATCTGGCCACTGAATCCATTCATGAGATTCCATATTTGGTGTTTATTGCTTACAAGATCCGTGAAGTTTATGTCGTAACGCCAGGTTTGTGTTCCCTAGTATAGATATTTATGAGGTGAATGTCTTGATGTCGTTCAAAGATGATCGATAACACTCTGCTTAGGCTAAGCAATATGATTGATTGATGTTTTGGGAGATGATAACTTTAATTCTAATAAAGTAAGAATGGTAAATCTTGGGTCTATAGATTCATTACATGAATGCGTTGACTAAGTTCGATCTTCAGAATTTTCTGTTCAGCTTTATTAGAGCAATAGGTAATTTAACTTTAGAGCTCGATAAGTTCGATTATATTTGAGTGAGAGGTGTGAAACTGTTCATTGTAAGCAGATTAATACACAACTTGCATTATAAAGATTGGAGCTCGACAACTTCGATTCTATTTGTGCTTGAGGTGTGAAACTTGGTGGCTACTTTCTATTATTGACCAATACTCATTTTCTACTGAATCTAAGTACAGACTTCAGTCTGATTGGTCGAGTCTATGGAACACACTGTTCTAACTTGACGTATGTATACCACTAAGGTTCAAGATGCATTATAGCTAAATCAGTCTATTGCAGGCAGGTCTTTCTTTTGGTTTTAAATGTTATATTAATTATTATTTAGACATGAATTAACATAGCAAGCCTATAATCAACTCTCTAGACCATCGGATGGCCGAGATTTACATGGAATTAAGCATCCATGAGATTTACAAATTTAATCATAATATGGACAATCGAGACTAAGTCACAGTTGCTCAGAATTAAGTAATACGAATGATATTTTCAATATATTAATTTTTCATTATTTATTTTTGAACTTTTATTCCAAAACGTCCAGCTCTATATCTAAATCTTACATAATATATCTCTAAGCAAAGATAAACAATTTAGATTGGTTGAGACTGAAACTCAGATTATAGTTTCATTACAGCAATACCTTGACTGCTTAGGCTAAGTGGAGATATGTGATTGGATGGTAAAATATATGGAATTTAAAACCTTTCCTATTAATCGAGGTTGATGTTTAATTAGGTAAATGTCTTGACTTGGTGATTGTGTTTATTAGCATGCCTTGACCGAGTCCGATGATGGACAATTGCCACTAGGGTTAAGTAAATGTAATCAATTCGATAGGCTGAGACTTTGAAACAAGAGAACATCGATTCTAATAGAGTGAGAGGGCTGAAACTAGAGCGTTACATTAATACCTTAACTAAGTTTGATGAGAATTTTCTGCTTAGGCTAAGTAGGATAAATTGAACGATCGGATTGGTCAAGAATTTAGAACATAACTACCCTGCTATTAATTGGTGTAGAATGCTTAAACCGCACTGGTGTAGATATCTATTGTGTGAATGTCCTGACTGAATTCAATGATACATATTATGTATATTATAATCATAACTTAGTTTGAAATTCAACGTGGTTGGGGGGTGTGACTCATGAACAAATAGTATACCAACATAGGGTAGTATAGATAAATATTATTCTTTCAAGAGTTTGCATCCATTCATATTTTCACGTGCACGTATTATGCCATCAAACTTGTCCGTGCGTGTGTCTCCAGATCCCAATTTGTTATCCGACTTTGATGAAACTTATATTGTATATTGATATCCCAAAGATTTCGATAACAGTTAGTAGGGTAGCTCCTGATCGCACAAAAGTCGCACACACAGCTCGTGGATCACAATTTTTTATTCAATTTCTTTAAAACTAAAATTGTATGTTATAAACGAAAGAACTCGGCTAGGTTCAATTCTGGCACGTTTGGGCCGTATGTTCCTGGATTTTAACACCTGGTTGAGCGAAAATCGCGTACATAGCTTGTGCGCCCCGAAGAGATCATAATTTTGATTATCTATATATATATGTTTTAAGCATATATACACAACAATCAATGATGAATTCGATTTTGGAGGAAATCGGTCCGTAACTTCTCGTTAAAATTGCTCCGCGCCTTTACGCAAATACATGCAGTTACAAAGCATGTAATACATATACATGTTCACAATGGGCCAAAATATAGTAAACAGCGCCACCTGTTACCATAATGAGAGTTAGAATCATGACTTATCATAACGGGTTAAAGGGGGTCATAATTTTAACGCGCATTATGCTAACGGGTGGCGATGTGTACTATATGGTGGTTCAATGGGGACATGTAAAATATCGCTCTTTACATTACCCGTCAGACATGACGACATTTTAATGTCCAAAATACTAAAATACTTTACGTACAAAGGCAGATTATTCTACATATTTTTCAGATGAATAAATATTATACTTTTTCGTGCATTTGCCCCGATACAGCCTTAGCGATTGATTTAGCCTCCTTTTTTGCAATATTCGTTCGAAATATTTTTGAGGGAAGTAATAGGCTATTTTCATCTCTAAAGATATATAAAATATGTTACGTACAAAAGTAAATTATTCTTATATTATTTAAATAATATAGAAATACACCAGTAGAACAAAGGTATTTTGTGTTTGATTTGGTTTATAAACAATATTTTTATTTTATTTGAGATTGGATTGAGAAATTAAAGCAAAGCCACACCCCGCCCACTCCACACACACACACCTCATCCACCCATCAACCCAAACTTTGGAATGAGATTAATAAGATCAATTTAAGGGGCGAATCGTTCGCCAAATGCCCAAAGAAACCCTCTACCGCATAATACAACCCGGTGATTTGGAAATTAAACATACATTATGCAAGAGCAGAATCAGCATTACCAATTGTCGATGTCACCTTTACCTCGCGATGTTTATTGTATAAAGATCCGATCTGATGCTCAACGCTGATTCGTGATTAAATCAAAAAATGGATAATCGAGATTATGTCGTTTTTTTTGTATCGTACCGACTTTAGTAATGATGATCGAGGCTTTGCGCAAAATTCAATCGCTAAATTCTCGGTTCAGAGTGAAACCGAAATTTTCAGCCAATTCCCGTTACATTGTATAGTCAGCTTTTTGGGCCTATCTCCCTTAGTTTATCTTTAAATTAAATGATATCCAATTTAACGTCCCGTCGTTGAGCATCAAGGCGATAACACGCCACGCCATTAGACCGACTAGACACTGTTCCTCGTCAGGAAACGCAGGACAAAAAACCGAGGTCACGTGTACACATTGGCCGTAGCGCCGCTGCGTGCTCAAAATTTCCCTCATAGCACACTGTATGGCGTATGCCCGTCTTCCCCTAGCCCAGGTTAGGTAGAGAAGAGTAGGACGTTAAATCTCATTTCATTTGTCAGGAACCCCGTCTAGCACCACTGAAAAAGGTAAATCATGGTGGAAAACCTGAGGGACTTTCTTTTCCAACACCGGGAGAGAACCCGAGACCAAGTCTGGGACATACCCACCGAGCCTCATGTAAATTTGGAAGCTTGACCCGATAAAAAGCTAAAGTAATATAATAAAAAAAATACTTATGTGTGTAAAATATTTCATGAATTTGAGGGGGAAAATGATTACCTATTTATATTTATTTATTCACTCCCGTTCATGACGTAATTAGTTTTTACTATATATTTTAATGTTCTCTTAGAAACAAAATATACCAATTCAATCAATTTAGCAGTATTATTATGATAGATGCACGACAGAGAATCCTATTTATATATTTTAAACATATATAGAATAGTTTATGATTTTGATCTATGTCGGGTTATGAAAAGGGCGAGATTTTGCATGTCCCCACCCAGCCTCCGTACAATTGTACAGAGCGCCGTCTGTTATCAAAATGAGCTTAGAATTATGACAGCATTACCCTGTAACATTTGGGAAATGTCAAAATGTTAACGAAACTAAACAGACTACAATAAATTAAAAGTAATAATGGATAGAAAACAAATATGTATCCGAACTGTAATATTTAAGAAATAAGTCATATAAATTAGCATTTTTACATGTGTAAAGAGCGAATTTAACATTTGTTAGTAAGAACTTAGATGCATAGAAGTAAGCATATTAGCATACGCATTACTATGTTAGGATTTAGAATTATGGGGGAAATTCCGCTCCATACAACATTACTAGTACAGTTTGTTACCTATAATTACATACAACATTACTACTACAGTTTGTTGCCTATATATGGAGAGTTTTCTCAGCTATTCTAGACACTGTGAGAAGAGGGTGTTTCGTACAATACCTTGGGACATGTATCACCGAAACGTGAATCATTATTATAAATTATCTTCATATCTCCACAATACTTTAAAATAATCTTACCTTTACATATTACAGACGCGTCTCGATCATGATTACACCATCTAGTATAATCATATTTACAGTCAGTAAAATAATCTTCAGTTCCATCACACCGCACATTGTCCAGCATGTTGCCTCGTCCCTCTCCAAAGTAGGCATATCCTCTACTTATTGCTGCTGCCC
Organism: Patella caerulea; assembly: GCA_036850965.1. Lineage (NCBI taxonomy): Eukaryota > Metazoa > Mollusca > Gastropoda > Patellidae > Patella > Patella caerulea. Next base: position 27,909,440 of record JAZGQO010000015.1, on the reverse strand, counting down.
TAAAAATATATATTATACGTACAACTATTCAATGAAGACAAAACTGCACTGAATTAATATATAATAATTCGTACAAATAATATAACATTTATTACAGCCAAATATGACAATAATTTAATTCGAAGACAGCATCAGTTACTATTTTAAGATTGTTGCGCACGCTAAAGCGTATATATTATTCCACGTCGTATATTTACCCACTATATCCTAGTTGTCTACAAACCACCGAAGCATCTTTATCGTCCCAACCATCATCACAAACTGTTTTCCATTGTCTTCTTTCAAACACCTCCACTCTTCCTTCATGTGGCCCAGATCCATTTACTAGTCGCACTGGAACAACTAAAATAATCGGTCGACTGACCATCAGGCATAATGTTGTCCAAATCTAACTCAAAATGTAGACGGAGCGCTAAGGAAAACGCAACTGGGTTATTTCAATATTAATTCTTACTTGAGCATGATTTCTTTGAAAACGTTTCTACGGTAACTTTCTAATTTCCCTTTGTTAAAAGGCTGAAAGTCAATATCGTCTAGTATACGGATACATCACTCGACACAAACTAGGAATACCCTACACTTAACCAAGGTGTGTTACTGCTGTCTAACTACTGCAAAATGTATCATGTACGTTATTTGATTTCTGTCTTTTCATCTTATCCAAACAGGTTCTTTAAGATTGAAATCCGGACTTAACATAGGCCACTAAATATTGAAAGAGTATCAAAGATATCAAAAATAATAAACTAAACTCCCTTCATGTATGTTAAAATGAGGTGGCTATTATCAAATTGTCTCGATTGTTTAATTTTTTTATGAACAAGGTCATCGACTCCATGCGTATGTAGAGATCAATCTAACTTTACTACGAGTCTTGTAATATCTTTAGTATAAATTAAAGGACGGATATACAGACAGTTTGTTAATATATCTTATAACTAAAAAGTTATGTGAGAATGACTTGAAACTGTTTTTATAGACTTACATTTACAAACGACCGAGGCATCAGGTGTGCCACTGCATTCTCCGAATCTGAATTCTGGATGTTTGCAGTTGGATAAAGATGACTCATTTCCTATACAATTAATATTAGATACCAGAACAGGACCTGACCCTTTACCAAAATCAACATTAATATCAGGAACAACGCCTTCATTGCTAAATTGAAAGATTATACACAAAATGTTGATTATAATATTAACATTAATATCAGGATATATTAAATAGAAAGATAATAAACACATTCGATTGAGTAGAAATGTTTTTATTTGTCGACTGTTGACTGTTGAGCAAGCAATCAATTATATCCCACATTAGTTTTATCTACACACTTTCGACCGATATAACAAACCAACACGCAAAAATATCAATTAAGTGGTAAAATTATCGTTATCTTTTTTTAACATAGAATTGGAAGATATTGCAAATTCATACTTGTAAAATCCTAAATGACGACACACTACATGAGCTTCTTCCTGTCCAAAACCATCACGACAAACTCTTTCAAAAGAGCCGTTGTGCCATACCATCACTCGTCCTTCCATATAAGTGGATCCTCCTACCAATGTGATAACTGCGGACAAAATATAATTAAATGACCAAGGTTCGCCCGTGCTTCGAAATGAAATGGGGTTTAACGTTCCACGCCATACAGTGTGCCATGAAGGAAGTTTTACCCGGACCCTGGTGCTAATGCCTACTCCTACTTTGAATTCCAACTGTTATTCCAAGGGTTGTTTTACTTGCACTTTCCGCCCAAACGATCAGATACTCTGCTTGCCAGTCTTTCCGTCCGGTGCCACTGACAAGAGCAGCCACGTCGGAAAATGGTTCCTATTGTTGTATATTAGTGATTTGACAACCTATTAAGCAATAGATCAGTGCCCGGTTACTAAAAACTAAGTTATTTTAACGATCCGTCAAACTCTAACGGATCGTTATTTTTGTAACGTGTCGTTTGTTAACGGTCCGTTAAATTTCAGTTGCTGGAAAGTCAATTTCATTATCCGTTAGCTAACGGATTCATTAACGTTAATCCAAGAGAAGGCTGTTTGTTCATAGGCTGAATTTAAAAATTTTAATTTCAATGTACATGTATAACAACATCATAGAAGTTACTATTAACAAGAAACTGAAGAAAGCGAGACAACTGTGCAGTCCGTTCACAAAACTAGATTAAAGACAAAAAGATGACCGAAAAATTTACAACAGAAAAAAACTATAGAATACTTTATTTTTTCCTTTAGAAATTTTAGTGTAAACCTGTAGGAAAAATTATGGGATTTGCACTACAGAATTATGGGGCCATTATTTCCTGTAGTCCACCAAAATTCTGTAGAATAGTATAGAATTTCATCCTATAGAAAATGGAATAGGCCCGCATCGCCCAACCCTCTAGAATGTTCTATAGAAAACTACTTTGGGAATCTATGACTTTTTGCTACAGCCAACTAATGCCATCATTAAACAGATAACGGAGCCCAAAGCCTCCGTTAAATATAACGCCAAATTAACAACACATTAAAGTTAACGGGACTTCCAGCAACAGCCTTTCTCTCTGCTAAAGTTAACGATCCGTTAACACAGAGTTAACGGGTCGTTAAAAGATCACAGAGCTTTGAGCAACCGGCCCCTGGCCACTGAATCCATTCACGAGATTCCATATATTTGGTGTTTATTGCTTACAAGATCCGTGAAGTTTATGTGATAACGCCAGGTTTGTGTTCCCTAGTATAGATATTTATGAGGCGAATCTTGATGTAGTTCAAAGATGATCGGTCACACTCTGCTTAGGCTAAGCAATATGATTGATTGATTAATTCTATTTAAAGCTGAACTCCGATTATAAAACTAAAGAAATAATTAAATAAAAAAAGGTAACGCCCAAAACCACCGCAATACTTGTTTTCAATTTATAGAACAAGCGTGGCGATCGTCTTGGACGGACATATACATAGACAGGCCACGCGAGGGGGGAAGAATTTGAAATTTCGGGTTAGCCCTACAGACGTCTATGGACGCCCACCCCGAGAAAATTCGACGTCTTCAAACGCGTTTTCTTGCTACGGAGACGGGACCTTCGGAAGCAAATTATGAGGTGAATGTTTTGATGTAGTTCAAAGATGATTGATCACACTCTGCTTAAGCTAAGCAATATGATTGATTGATGTTTTGGGAGATGATAACTTTAATTCTAATTAAGTGAGAATGATAAATCTTGGGTCTATAGATTCATTACACACTGAAAAAAACTTGTGTTGAAACAACACAAACTTGTGTTGTTTTCAACACAAGTTGGGTGTTACTATTTAACAACACAAACTTGTGTTGAAACAACACAAACTTGTGTTAAATGTCGAAACAACACAAGACTTGTGTTAAAATTGACCGAACAACACAAACTTGTGTGGAAATCTACACAATACTTGTGTTAAAATTTCTAAAACTTGTGTTGGAATTTCTGAAACTTGTGTTGAAATTTCTGAAACTTGTGTTGAAATTTTTGGAACTTGTGTTGAAATTTCTGAAACTTGTGTTGAATTTCTGAAAATTGTGTTGTTTCATACAAACTTGTGTATAACCACCAACAGACCCTCCTTTTTTTCTGTTTTAAATGAAATGTTTTATAAATGACATGACACCAATTTTATTCATAGAATTATTATTTATTCATAGAATTATTATTTATTCATAAAATTATTATATTATTTATTCATAAAATTACACCAATTTTATTCATAGAATTTATTCATAAAATTATTATTTATTCATAAAATTACTATTTATTCATAAAATTACTATTTATTCATAAAATTACTATTTATTCATAAAATTATCATTTATTCATAAAATTATTATTTATTCATTAAATTATATGAACAATTAAATTAATGCCAAATCAAAACTAGACAGACATTTTGATAGATAATAAAAACAAAGAAAATCTAATACTAATAAAATTGTGGTATATAATGAAATATCTCCCCCCCCCCTCCACAGAAAAATAAATAAATAAAAAATAAAGACACCATAAAATAAACATAGCTATTTAAATTGAAAATTAAACCCTCAAAACAAGCACTGAGGCATTTGGAATACAAATAAACAAAGTTAATTCCGATGCTAATAAAATTATGTTATATAATAACAATCTATTCCCCCCCCAAGGTTTTTTTTTAAAGTTACCTTCTTAAAAAGGCAATAAGACTTTAAACGCTATGTACACATTATTCCTACTCTATGTCCCCTAAAATAGGATTTACATACATTGTATATCTACAGTCAAAACAAGCATTAAAGACATAAATTATGCACAAAAACTGAAAAACTACTTACAAATGAAATATACGAGGCATGTACAAAATATTTCTATACAATTTATAAGCAAGGAGGAGCCATGATGGCTCTTTTTGGATCCCGCTGTTGGCCCACATAACAAAGAAAAGTAGGGAGAGAGAGAGAGAAATGGTGTTAATCGTCCACTTGACACAAACTAGGCAAATTTCGGGACTAACATATGGTTTAATTTTATTTCAATAATTCGCTTGCGCATAGGGGGCTTTAGCAGTGGGAGGAGAGAGAGAAAGAAATATGGGGTTTAATGTCCACTCGCCACCTAGTTATTTCAGGACTAACATATGGTTCAATTATATTTCAATAATTAACTACCAAGTAGGGGTCTCTAGCAGTGAGTAGTGAGAGGAAACCGGACGACCCGGAGAAAACTGACAAAGTTGGTCATGCGACCCTACTCATTATCATGAAAACAGGGGGAATCGAAACTACGTTAGTTGACTTAATGACGGACCTTATGATACAGCATGCACGTCCTACCCCTCCCCCTTCATTTCATAAGCAAGGAAAAGTCACCTTAATGTACCCGAGTGCCCCATATAATACTTCATGACTGACGACCAAATCTGAGTGATTTAAAATATAATTGGTTTTTTTTCAAAGGATATTTAACATTAAATACAAAAATAAAATATTTAAATAACAGATCAAATGCAACAGATAACCTATTAGCTTTTATAATCACTACATTCTTTTTCAAAATTATACAACAATTTGATGGCTTAATATTCAAAAGGTATATGGTTGAGTTCTCTTGTTGCTGGAATCATACATCAAATGCTCTCCTGCCTGAAAAAAAAATATTATACATTATTATAGTAGGCAATAAATATACTTTCTATGGTTCAGAATGTATAAATAAACAAATCATTTTGCAACATGTGGTCTCTATTTTATTTCAACTTTGCATAATACTTATTGTGCCTTTTTAAGTTACAGACCTAGGCAGATGATTAAGCCTCAATGGGTAAGAAGCCAGAACTCTTGAAAAAATGACAACATAAATGGGTTTATTGTCTTACTGTTTTGCTACTAAACTCGGCTAATGAAGACAGGCATGCGCCATACAGTGTGCTATGAGGGAAATTTTGCCGTGCATGCCAATGTGTACACGGAACCTCAGTTTTTTGTTCCATCCGAACGTCTAGACAGCTGTCCTTGTCAGATCCTCCGCCCTGAATCACTGACGCGGGGAAAGCATGTCGGAAAATCTGTATGAATTTTCTCGTCCAATGCAGGAATCGGAAACCTGATCTGCAGACTAGAGAGTCAGAGTCTTACCCACCTAGCCACATGATCCCCTGCTCCACTAAAACAAGTGTGAATACAGTATTGTATACAGTAATATAATATGATATTATTTATATTTTACAAATTCGTACATTTGAAGGCTTTATAATATACTAGAATTGAATAGTTACCCACCAAGAACAAGCTGCTCTATCATCATTTATTCAGCCATTTCTTCTTCCATTTTTTTCTTTTTTAATTTCTTTTCTTGTATGACCTTTTTCTGGGTGATTTTCATATGCATCCATTATTGAAACTGAAAAAATAAATACATGACATGTAATTAACCATATAAGATACTTTACCACAAACTGTGTGAGTGATCACAAGGCTAAGATGCTGGCTCGCTAGCCTGGAGGTCGGGTGTTTAATCCCTGCATTGGCCGAGAGAGTTCATCCACTGATGCAGGACGGAAGGCCTGACTAGGACAGTTGTCTAGTCGTTTAGATGGGAAGGAAAACTGAGGTCCTGTGTAGGCCTACACATTGGTGTACACGTAAAAGACCCTTTGGCAGTTGGAATTCAATATAAGAGTAGGCCTTAGAGCCGCTTCCTGGGCAAAATTTCCCTCATAGGACACTCTTTGGAATATGCCTGTCTTCATTAGCCCACGCTAGGAGCAGAACAGTAGGACGTTAAACCCAGTTTCATTTCATTTCACAAACTCTGGGAGGAAACCGGAGTGCCCGGAGGAAACCCACAACGTTGAGAAGGCGCCACATACCCTCACACCTGGGCTCGAAACAACGGCACAGCCGCAAGCCAGAGGTGACCGGCCAGCTAGAGGTCGAAGCGCGGCACTCCAGGCCACTAGGCCATCCCAACCCCCCTGTTTACTTAGAACACTGAATTAAACCAGTCGGCGCTGAACTGTAGGCCTAACAACCATTTCATTTCAGGTAATCCAGCATTTTGCTAGTAAGACTAGTAAGTACCTTCATAAGACATGTTTTTTTTCGATGTAGGGTGGGGTGAATGGTCTACTAGTGGTTTAATACATGAACATGGAATGGTTCCAATGCCAAGGAGTCGGGTCGTCTGTCTAATACATGTCATTTCTGACTATGGCCTCAACGTTTCGGACTCAGGTTGATGACATTTCGGACTTGGGTGGGTTACATTTCGGACTCGGGAATAAGTTGAAAGGAAAGATTGAACACGACTGTCAAATCAATTTATAATAAGCCAAAAACGATTTTTTATAAAAAAAAATGCAGGTAAAATTTACTGCTCACCATCAATATACAGCACTTTGATCACGCACATACAGCAACATTTCTAATTTTGAATGTTTACGAAAAGAATGTTTTATTTCTTTTTATAAATGTAGACCTACTATGTATATAAAAAAAGTTGCTGATGAATTTATCAGAAATAGAGCAATTCAAAACAGTCTTCAGGAGTCCGAAAATTTGGCAAGTAAATCCAAAAAGTCGTCATACCGAGTCCAACAGATCTTCTGTGTTGAGTCCGAAATGACGCTGGACCAAAATGTTGTGCTATCGGTTGTCCAACTTCTTGAATTTTCTGTGTGGGTTCTATGGTTTTCTCTTTTTGCTAAATACCCAAATGCGCAAGCGAATTATTCATATTAAATCTAACCATACCTTAGTCCCAAAACGACCTACATGTAGAGCCGGTAGTAAGTAGATAAGGACCCGTCTACAACAATTCTAGGTTCATGCGGAATTAATATTGCACAATAAACCAATTTTGAATACATGCAGTTGAATGAAGCAATAAAACGGAAGTCGGCCAATCGTTGTAGTTGATTACCGGTAGCCTATGCATGTAGGAGTAGGACATAGTTGGACTACTTGATTCGGCAAAAACAAGTACATAATATAGGCCTTGTTTATGTCAACCCTCCCCTCCCTCTATCTCTGTTGCATATATTATAAGTGCCATAAATACTTAATGTGGGATTGTGTCTTCACATACACTAATAATTGTTGGACATTGGTAAAAAAAAAGAAGAAGAAAATATAAATTATAAAGATTAAATGAAATTCAAATTGTTGTTACCAGTTTTTCTTCTTGTGGAGTACTTGGTAAATTCTCAATAATGGCTTAAAACTGGTAGGTGGAAATAGTCACATAGAAGCAATGACTGAAAAATAAAATGAAACTAAAGAGAAACTTCCAAAACTCATTCTAAATTCTATCATTTTTATTGACTGAATCAGTGAAATACAATAATTACACAGAGGTTGGACGGATTGTGTGTGGAAAATGTCTGCTTATTTGATTAGAGAGGGTTTTTTTTTTTAAAAAAAAACATAAATTAGATTACATTTCAACAAACACAACAGTGTAAAAAGTTATTTTCTAGTCCGTGCCCGGGTTTATGTCTACTCTTGCCAAAACATGAAACAAGAATCGAGCAAGATGGCCGTCAATCCAAATCCAACCCAACCGCCCTAGGTATTATTTTAAAACAGATTCTTACCTGCTGGCTCAACTTGAGCCGTTTCTGGTTTAATGTGATTCTGTAACATCGTGGCGCCGAATAATATTCATTAAGCAAGATATCAGAAGAATAAGACAGATTCAACAATATCATGCCCAAATATTTTTTTCACTGTGCCCGCCATTGTAAATGACAAATTATCACCGCGCATGCGCGAATCTCCGTCCTAATTTCCGATGAGCAATCTGCGCGCGCGAAGTGAATTACTGCGCTGATAATCGAACAAGGCGATACGGAAAGAAAAGTATGGCCGTATATAATTCCGGGGGAATAGTTGGATTTTTTAAAGGAAACGAAATACTAATATATCTAAAAAACAATATCGATGCTAAAGAAATAAATAAATGGTATTTTTTTTTATTTTTTTTTTTTATAAATATTTACAAACCCGCAGTCTTGTATTCTCTGTGGTTACGGATCACAATTTTTATTCAATTTCTTTAAAACTAAAATTGTATGTTATAAACGAAAGAACTCGATTAGGTTCAATTCTGGCACGTTTGGGCCGTATTTTCCTGGATTTTAATCCCTGGTTGAGCGAAAATCGCGTACATGGCTTGTGCGCCCCGAAGAGATCATAATTTTGATTATCTATATATATGTTTTAAACATATATACACAACAATCAATGATGAATTCGATTATGGAGGAAATCGGTCCGTAACTTCTCATTAAAATTGCACTGCTCCTTTACGCAAATACATGCAGTTACAAAGCATGTAATACATATACATGTTCACAATGGGCTATACATTATGCAAGAGCAGAATCAGCATTACCAATTTTCAATGTCACCTTTACCTCGCGATGTTTATTGTATAAAGATCCGAACTGCCGCTCAACGCTGATTCGTGATTAAATCAAAAAAATGGATAATCGAGATTATGTGGGGTTTTTTTTGTATCGTACCGACTTTAGTAATGATGATCGAGGCTTTGCGCAAAATTCAATCGCTAAATTCTCGGTTCAGAGTGAAACTGAAATTTTCAGCCAATTCCCTTTACATTAGTCAGCTTTTTGGGCCTATCTATTCTCCCTTAATTTATCTTTAAATGATATCGAATTTAACGTCCCGTCGTTGAGCATCAAGGCGAAAACACGCCTTGAAGTGTGTAGTCTGAGGTGATTTTGCACGGACAGAGGCGCTACGGCCCACTTTTATTTCAAATTCCAACGTCCAGGGTTCATTTACGTCATTTAGAGCGACTAGACATTGTTCCTCGTCAGGAACCGAAGGGACAAAAAACCGAGGTCCCGTGTACACATTGGCCGTGGCGCCGATGCCCGGGCAAAATTTCCCTCATAGCACACTGTATGGCGTATGCCCGTCTTCCCTTAGCACAGGTAAGGTGCAGAAGAGTAGGACGTTAAATCTCATTTCATTTGTCAGGAACCCCGTCTAGTACCGCTGAAAAGGGTAAATCATGGTGGAAAACCCGAGGGACTTTCTTTTCCAACACCGGGAGCGAACCCGAGACCGAGTCTGGGACGTACCCACCGAGCCACCGAGCATCATGAAAATTTGGAAGATTGACCCGATAAAAAGCTAAAATAATATCCAAAAAAATTACTTAGGTGTGTAAAATATTTCATGAATTTGAGGGGAAAAATGATTACCTATTTATATTTATTTATTCACTCCCGTCCATAACGTAATTAGTTTTTACTATATATTTTATTGTTCTCTTAGAAACAAAATATGCCAAATTAATCGATTTAGCAGTATTATTATGATAAATGCACGACAGAGAATCCTATTTATATATACTCTCCCAAAAAAGAAACGCAAAGTTACATTTCGTCGTCAGTATTTCCTTGCTCTGCTATAGCCTTGTTGCAACAAGAACAACGACACGTTGCTGAACCAAACTGCTATCCAGTGTTGCTGTGGCCATACCCTCAGTGCCTGAACCCATTAAAGTTGGATTTCATGGTGTTGGCGTATTTCAAAACAGAAGCTCTAACGGGGACGTCTGCCTCGTTATTCGGTTTCACGTAGGCGTTTACCTACTGTCTGGTACGAGATTCTATGCCGTCCGGGAATTGCTGCTGTAGTAGAGGTCACTGTTGAAAACCATTTACGCCAATGACGTAATCGGAAGTGACGATCCAGGACAGGTGGGGCCACTCTTGTTTGGCCTGGGCTAGAGCGTGCACGTGTTGAACTCCGCTGGCGGTACCTATCCCAAAGGCTAGAAATGGAACTAAGGGAAACATTCAGCAGCCTGGCTACATTTGTCTTGGATTCACCTGCTTGTAATCGACGAATAGCGTTGTTGCGTTGGTCTTCGTTCAGATGTGGCATCACTTGGTTCTTTGAGTGTTTACATGCCCAACTTATTTGGAAACCGAGAACCCCGGGATTTTAAAGACCTTAGATTTAGGTTCCATGCGAAAAGCTCGCGAAGCTGTTAAATTCATGTTTCTTGGTGCAATCAAGCGATAACAAATTTCAACAAAAAGGATGAACTGTCACAAATAGTGACCCTACCTTTAAAATCAATAATGAATTTCTTTTATCCTTTCATAATGGCATTAAAAACAAGTAAGATTTGCCGAAACAAAGACCTCGGTCAAATAAAAAAATGATGAAAAATGGGTTGTGCGTTTCTTTTTTTTGAAGAGTATATTTTAAACAAATATAGAATAGTTTATGATTTTGATCTATGTCGGGTTATGAAAAGGGCGAGATTTTGCATGTCACCACCCAGCCTCCATACAATTGTACACAGCGCCGTCTGTTATCAAAATGGGCATAGAATTATGACAGCTTTAAAATTTCCGCGTAATATTTGTGAAATGTCGAAATGTTAACGAAACTAAACAGACTACAATAAATTAAACGTAATAATGGATAAAAAACAAAATATGTATTCGAACTGTAATATTTAAGAATAAGGTCATATAAATTAGCATCTTTACATTAAAGAGCCAATTTAACATTTGTTAATTAGAACTTAGATGCATAGAAGTAAGCATATTAGCATACGCATTACTATGTTAGGATTTAGAATTATGGGGGAAATTCCGCTCCATACAACATTACTAGTACAGTTTGTTACCTATAATTACATACAACATTACTACTACAGTTTGTTGCCTATATATGGAGAGTTTTCTCAGCTATTCTAGACACTGTGAGAAGAAGCTGTTTCGTACAATACCTCGGGACATGTATCAACGAAACGTGAATCATTATTATAAATTATATTCATATCTCCACAATACTTTAAAATAATCTTACCTTTACATATTACAGACGCGTCTCGATCATGATTACACCATCTAGTATAATCATATTTACAGTCAGTAAAATAATCTTCAGTTCCCTTACACCGCACATTGTTTACCATGTTGCCTCGTCCCTCTCCAAAGTAGGCATATCCTCTACTTATTGCTCCTGTCCTAAAAATATATATTATACGTACAACTATTCAATGAAGACAAAACTGCACTGAATTAATATATAATAATTCGTACAAATAATATAACATTTAATACAGCCAAATATGACAATAATTTAATTCGAAGACAGCATCAGTTACTATTTTAAGATTGTTGCGCACGCTAAAGCGTATATATTATTCCACGTCGTATATTTACCCACTATATCCTAACTGTCTACAAACTACAGATGCATCTTTATCGTCCCAATCGTTATCACAAACTGTTTCCCATTGTCTTCTATCAAACACCTCCACTCTTCCTTCATGTGGCCCAGATCCATTTACTAGTTGCACTGGAACAACTAAAATAATCGGTCGACTGACCATCAGACATAATATTGTCCAAATCTAACACAAAATGTAGACGGAGCGCTAAGGAAAACGCAACTGGGTTATTTCAATATTAATTCTTACTTGAGCATGATTTCTTTGAAAACGTTTCTACGGTAACTTTCTAATTTCCCTTTGTTAAAAGGCTGAAAGTCAATATCGTGTAGTATACGGATACATCACTCGACACAAACTCGGAATACCCTACACTTAACCCAGACGTGTTACTGTTGTCTAACTACTGAAAAATGTCTCATATACGTTATTTGATTTCTGTCTTTTCATCTTATCCAAACAGATTTTTAAAGATTGAAATCCGGACTTAACATAGGCCACTAAATATTGAAAGAGTATCAAAGATATCAAAGATAATAAACTAAACTCCCTTCATGTATGTTAAAATGAAGTGGCTATTACCAAATTGTCTCGATTGTTTGATTTTTTTATGAACAAGGTCATCGAATTCATGTGTATGTAGAGATCAATCTAACTTTACTATGAGTCTTGTAATATCTTTAGTTTAAATTAAAGGACGGACATACAGACAGTTTGTTAATATATCTTATAACTAAAAAGTTCTGTGAGAATTACTTGAAACTGTTTTTATAGACTTACATTTACAAACGACCGAGGCATCAGGTGTGCCACTGCATTCTCCGAATCTGAATTCTGGATGTTTGCAGTTGGATAAAGATGACTCATTTCCTATACAATTAATATTAGATACCAAAACGGGACCTGACCCTTTACCAAAATCAACATTAGTATCAGGATCAACACCTTCATTGCTAAATTGAAAGATTATACACAAAATGTTGATTATAATATTAACATTAATATCAGGACAGATTAAATAGAAAGATAATAAACACATTCGATTGAGTAGACATGTTTTTATTTGTCGACTGTCGACTGTTGAACAAGCAATCAATTATATCCCACGTTGGTTTTATCTACACACTTTCAACCGATATAACAAACCAACACGCAAAAATATCAATTAAGTGGTAACATCATCGTTATCTTTTTTAAATATAGAATTGCAAATTCATACTTGTAAAATTCTAAATGACGACACACTACATGAGTTTCTTCCTGTCCAAAACCATCACGACAAACTCTTCCAAATGAGCCGTTGTGCCATATCATCACTCGTCCTTCCATATAAGTGGATCCTCCTACCAATGTGACAACTGCGGACAAAATATAATTAAATGGCTATCAAGGATCGCCCGTACTTCGAAATGGAATGGTGTTTAACGTTCCACGCCTTACAGTGTGCCATGAGGGAAATTTTGCCAGGACCCTGGTGCTAATGCCTACTCCTACTTTGAATTCCAACTGTTATTCCAAGGGTTGTTTTACGTGCACTTTCCGCCCAAACGGTCAGATACTCTCCTTGTCACTTACAATGTGCCTATTGTTGTATATTAATGATTTGACAACCTATTAAGCAATACTAGTAGATCTGGCCACTGAATCCATTCACGAGATTCCATATTTGGTGTTTATTGCTTACAAGATCCCTGAAGTTTATGTGGTAGAGCCAGGTTTGTGTTCCCTAGAATAGATATTTATGAGGTGAAAGTCTTGATGTAGTTCAAAGATGATCGATGACACTCTGCTAAGGCTAAGCAACATGATTGATTGATGCTTTGGGAGACGATAACTTTAATTATAATTAAAGCTGAACTCCGATTATAAAACTACAGAAGTAATTAAATAAAAAAAGGTAACGCCCAAAACCACCGCAATACTTGTTTTCAATTTATAGAACAAGCGTGGCAATCGTCTTGGGCGGACATATACACAGACAGGCCACGCCCGTGGCGAGGGGGGAAGAATTTGAAATTTCGGGTTAGCCCTACAGACGTCTATGGACGCCCACCCCGAGAAAATTTGACGTCTCCAAACGCGTTTTCTTGCTATGTCAGTCCCTGAATACAGTAGGTGGTCTAACAGAGCCTTACTCAGGTGGCTGAGTCGAATTCCAATCAATCATTTATATTCCACGGATACGGGACCTTCGGAAGCAAATTTTGACTGCCGCAAGGCGTAAACGTGTTTTCCTGCTATTCCAGTCCGTGAATACAGCAACTTAAATGTGATCCAATATGGTCTACCTTTAAGATGGCGCATATCAAAAATAGGTTGCCAGACAACGAAACATACGCCCACACAGCAGCCAAATCGTCCGGGCAGTCATCAAGAGTTGTTGCAGTTTAAGTAATCATCAGAAAATCATAATTCAAACTCCCCCATAACTACGGTGTAACTGTGATATAATCAAACGTTTTTTTTTAAATCAGATAATAATTGTGACCTCCAGAGGGACCACAAGCTAAAAAGTGTGATTTTTCGTACAATCAGGGGCTATAATTAGGGAAATTACGATCCGATATGGGCAAATATGCAATGGAACCAAGATCATTAGGTTATAAACAGGTATTTCGAGTTTCATCAAAATCAGTTCAAAATTGTGACCTCTATAGGGTCCACAACCTTGATATAACATATTTTCACACAATTCGCGTACAGACGGCGCCCATTTTATCTGTCAACTTTGGTCCGATTTTCACGAAATTCATATTCTCTCTTCATTACCATGACACCGTGATATAATCAAACCGTTTTTTAAATCGGATAATAATTTTGACCTCCAGAGGGACTACAAGCTAACAAAGGCGATTTTTCGGACAATCAGGGGACATAATTCAGGAAGCTATGATCCGATGGGCGCAAATATCGAAAGGAACCAAGATCTTTGGGTTATAAACATACATGTCAAGTTTCATCAAAATCTGTTCAAAATTGTGACCTCTATAAGGTCCACAACCTTGATATAACATATTTTCACACTATTCACGTACAAACGGCGGCCATTTTGTCCGTCAATTTTGGTCCGATTTTCACGAAATTCGAACTCAATCTTCATAACCATAGAACGGTGATATAATCAAACGTTTTTTTTTAAATCGGATAACAATTTTGACCTCCAGAGGGACCACAAGCTAAAAAGGGCGATTTTTCGGAAAATCAGGGGACATAATTCAGGAAGTTACAATTCGATGGGCGCAAATATCGAAAGGAACCAAGATCTGTGAATTATAAACATACATGTTAAGTTTCATCAAAATAGGTTCAAAATTGTGACCTCTATAAGGTCCACAACCTTCATATAACATATTTTCACACTATTCGCGTACAAACGGCGGCCATTTTGTCCGTCAATTTTGGTCCGATTTTCACGAAATTCGAACTCAACCTTCACAACCATGGAATGGTGATATAATCAAACGGTTTTTGTAAATCGGATAACAATTTTGACCTCCAGAGGGACCACAAGCTAAAAAATGCGATTTTTCGGACAATAATTCAGGAAGTTACGATCTGGTGGGCGCAGATATCGACAGGAACTAAGATCTTTGGGTTATAAACATACATGTCAAGTTTCATCCAAATTGGTTCAAAATTATGACCTCTATACTGTTCACAAGCGAAAAACCGTGATTTTTCGTACAATCAGGGGCCATAACCCATGAAGTTACAGTCCGATACATGCCAATATCTAAAGGAACCGAGATCTTAGGGTGATAAACCTACATTTTAAGTTTCATTGAAATCGGATAAAAATCAGGTCACAAACAATTGTGGACGGACGGACGGACGGACGAACAGGGGCGACGACAATATACGTCCACATGAAAATGTGGGCGTATAAAAATGAAATGAAAAGTTCGGAATCGGGTTAGGATTCGACTTGTTTGAATTTTGAAGATTATCACGGTTTTCGGTGTCCAATACTTTCGTGGGCGACTAACCAATCTCACTAGCGTTATATTATGGAAGCCCATGAACCCGGCATTAAGGGCGCCCCCGGGCGCCTAACCAATCTCAATAGCATTATATTATGGGCGCCTTTCGGAGATGAGGTACTTCACAAATCATTCCGTTTAAGTTTTGAAGACTGTCAAGCCGTTTTCGGCGCCCTGGGCGCCTAACCAGTCTGCGGCACCCCACATGCCGTTTTGGGCGCCCCATTGATCAAGTCGTGGGCACCCAACCAATCTGATTCGGCTTTATGTGTCGATCATACTAATATGTAGACGTTGGTCGTTCGCCTCGTATTGCGTCCTTTGACGCCCATTGAAGGAGCCGATGTTTTCCCAACAAGAAATAGGTGCCGAATATTTCCGAGATTTTTTCCAGCTGGCCCCCTACATTTACATACAAGGGTGACCTATCTTTACATACAACATTACTACTTCAGTTTCTTGCCTATATGAAGAATTTGCTCAGCTATTATAGACACTGTGAGAAGAAGCTGTTTCGTATATACAAAACGTGTAAGTTAACTGAAGCAATACCTTGGGACATGTATCACCGAAACGTGAATCATTAATATAAACTATATTCATATCTCCACAATACTTTAAAATAATCTTACCTTTACATATTACAGACGCGTCTTGATTATGATTACACCATCTAGTATAATAATATTTGCATGCAGTAAAATATTCTTCAGTTCCATTACACAACACACCGCCCACCATGTTGCCTCGTCCCTCTCCAAAGTAGGCGTGTGGTTTACTTATTGCTCCTGTCCTAAAAATATATATTATACGTACAATTATTCAATGAAAACAAAACTACACTGAATTAATATATAATAATTCGTACAAATAAAAAAAACATCTATTACATCCAAATATGGCAATAATTTAATTCAAAGACAGAATCAGTTACTATTTTAAGATTGTCGCGTACGCTAAAGCGTACATTATTACTCCACGTCGTATATTTACCCACTATATCCTAGTTGTCTACAAATTACAGGTGCATCTTTAGCGTCCCAATCACCATCGCAAACTGTTTTCCATTCTCTTCTTTCAAACACCTCCACTCTTCCTTCATGTGGCCCAGATCCATTTACTAGTCGTACTGGAACAACTAAAATAATCGGTCGACTGACCATCAGACATAATATGGTCCAAATCTAACTCAAAATGTCAACGGAGCGCTAAGGAAAACGCAACTGGGTTTTTTCAATATTAATTCTTACTTGAGCATGATTTCTTTGAAAACGTTTCTACGGTAACTTTCTAATTTCCCTTTGTTAGAAGGCTGAAAGTCAATATCGTCTAGTATACGGATACATAACTTTACACAAAGTAGGAATACCCTACACTGAACCCAGGTGTGTTACTGCCGTCTAACTACTGCAAAATGTATCATGTACGTTATTTGATTTCTGTCTTTTCATCTTATCCAAACAGATTTTTAAAGATTGAAATCCGGACTTAACATAGGCCACGTTACTCAATATTGAAAGAGTATCAAAGATATAAAAAGATAATAAACTAAACTCCCTTCATGTATGTTAAAATGAAGTGGCTTTTATCAAATTGTCTCGAATGTTTAATTTTTGTATGAACAAAGTCATCGACTACATGTAGAGATCAATCTAACTTTACTACGAGTCTTGTAATATCTTTAGTTTAAATTAAAGGACGGATAAACAGACAGTTTGTTAATATATCTTATAACTAAAAAGGTCTGCGAGAATGACTTGAAACTGTTTTTATAGACTTACATTTACAAACGACCGAGGCATCAGGTGTGCCACTGCATTCTCCGAATCTGAATTCTGGATGTTTGCAGTTGGATAAAGATGACTCATTTCCTATACAATTAATATTAGATACCAGAACGGGACCTGACCCTTTGCCAAAATCAACATTAATATCAGGATCAACGCCTTCATTGCTAAATTGAAAGATTATACACAAAAAGTTGATTATAATATTAACATTAATATCAAGAAGATGAAATAGAAAGATAATACACACATTCGATTGAGAAATGTTTTTATTTGTCGACTGTTCAACGCGCAAAATCAGTTATATCCCACATTAGTTTTACCTACAAACTTTCGACCGATATAACAAACCAACACGCAAAAATATCAATTCGACCGATATAACAAACCCACACGCAAAAATATCAATTCTGATCAAAGTCCAAAATATGTGTACTTAACGAATCGAATAGGCTGAATTTAATTAAAAGGCGTAGTGGTAAAATTATCCTTATCTTTAATATAGAATTGAAAGATATTGCAAATTCATACTTGTTAAATCCTAAATGACGACACACTACATGAGCTTCTTCCTGTCCAAAACCATCACGACAAACTCTTCCAAATGAACCGTTGTGCCATACCATCACTCGTCCTTCCATAGAATTTGATCCTCCTACCAATGTGATAACTGCGGACAAAATATAATTAAATGACTATCAAGGATCGCCCGTGCATCAAAATGAAATGGGGTTTAACATTCCACACCATACAGTGTGTCATGAGGGAAATTCTGCCCGGAAACTCCTACTTTGCCTACTCCTACTTTGAATTCCAACTGTTATTCCAAGGGTTGTTTTACGTGCACTTTCCGCCCAAACGATCAGATACCCTCCTTGCCACTTACAAGGTTCCTATTGTTGTATATTAGTGATTTGACAACCTATTAAGCAATACTAGTAGATCCGGCCACTGAATCCATTCACGAGATTCCTTATTTGGTGTTTATTGCTTACAAGATCCCTGAAGTTTATGTGGTAGAGCCAGGTTTGTGTTCCCTAGAATAGATATTTATGAGGTGAAAGTCTTGATGTAGTTCAAAGACGATCGATGACACTCTGCTTAGGCTAAGCAATATGATTGATTGATGCTTTGGGAGACGATAACTTTAATTCTAATTAAAGCTGAAATAATTAAATAAAAAAAAGGTAACGCCCAAAACCACCGCAATACTTGTTTTCAATTTTAGACCAAGCGTGGCGATCGCTTTGGGCGGACAAATACACAGACAGGCCACGCTCGTGTCAACCGAAGTGTCAACTACTAATTACCTCCTGACTGATTGAAGTTTTTTTCACTATCATCTCACAGAAAATATTATTGCTACACAATTATTATGTCTGATGAGCAGGCCCGTACCTAACCCAAAATTGTTAGAAGAGCAAAGGCTTCAGGGGGCGCCGATGGGGATTCTGTGGGCCCCGATGTACCCACATTTGATGGTCCACACCGAGCAGTACCTCGCAATGGAAGTTTCAATATGGTGCCCTCCATACGCGTACGGGCTCAATGAATGTTGGGGAGGGGGGCAGAATTTGAAATTTCGGGTTAGGCCTACAGACGTCTAGGGACGCCCACCCACGAGAACCCGGCATTAAGGGCGCCTCCGGGCGCTTAGCCAATCACACTAGCCTTATATTATGGGCGCCCTTCCGGGATGAGGTACTTCACAAATCATTCCGTTTAAATTTTATAGATTATCAAGGCGTTTTCGGCGCCCAATTCATTCCTGGGCGCCTAACCAGTCTCACTAGCATTATATTATGGGCGCTCCCCTGGGATGAGGCACCCAACATGCCGTTTTGGGCGCCTCATTGATCAAGTCGTGGGCGCCCAACCAATCTGATTCGGCAATATGCAATAGTCATGGGCGCCCACCAATCATGTGCGCCTCTCCAGGATAAGGCGCCCCACAGATCAAACCGTTTTGGGCGCACTATCAGTTGTTAATTGACATTGATGTTCACCAATCTTGTCGTGGGCGCAGAGCCAATGTCACTCCGCTTTATGTGGCGCCCATACTAATATGGAGATGTTGGTCGTTGGCCTCGTATTGCGTCCTTGACGCTCATTGAGGGATCCGATTTTTTTTCCTAACAGGCAATGAAAGGCGCCCATAGGGGGCGTCGAATTTTTCCAGCTGTCCCCCCTTGCCCCCACCCCCTAGCTACGGGCCTGATCAGGGATATATTATTTTACTAATTAGGCAATATAAGTCAACTACGACGTACTTTTGCTGTAAAAAATAACAGAAAACCTGCCTTACACCAAACAATAACAAATCTACCATCACCAACCAATTGTTTCTTATTTCGTGAAATGGGATTTTTTTACCAATAGAGTAGAAAATCCAAATACTGCGTCATAAAGTCTTATCGTTACAAAATATATCCAAAGTAGCAATAAAACTGTCCTCTCCATCAATAAGTATGTTTTCACTTTCAATTGTTGTTATAATGGCGACCAATCGACATAACTTATATTTTTCTGGACATTACAATAAAGGGACATAACTAATTCTTTACCGCCCTGAATACGCAAATCTGAGTAGTCGTTAAAATGTTTATTACACATGGTTATTCAATTTCTGACATCGGAGGCAGGGTTTACGGAGTTTAGAATAAGTATTTTAAAATATTTACTTACAACATTACTACGACAGTTTGTTACCTATAATTACATAGAACAACACTACTACAGTTCGTTGCCTATATGAGGAGTTTTCTCAGCTATTCTAGACACTGTGAGAAGAAGGTGTTTCGTACACAACGTGTAAGTTAACTGAAGCAATACCTTTGGACATGGATCACCGAAACTTGAATCATTAATATAAAGTATATTCATATCTCCACAATACTTTAAAATAATCTTACCTTTACATATTACAGACACGTCTCGATTATGATAACACCCTTCAGCATGATATTTACAGTCAGTAAAATATTCTTCAGTTCCGTCACACCGCACATCACCCACCACGTTGCCTCGTCCCTCTCCAAAGTAGGCGTATCCTTTACTTATTGCTCCTGTCCTAAAATATATATTATACGTACAATTATTCATGAAAACAAAACTACACTGAATTAATATATAATCATTCGTACAAATAAAATAACATCTATTACAGCCAAATATGGCAATAATTTAATTCAAAGACAGCATCAGTTACTATTTTAAGATTGTTGCGCACGCTAAAGCGTATATATTATTCCACGTCGTATATTTACCCACTATATCCTAGTTGTCTACAAACCACCGAATCATCTTTATCGTCCCAACCATAATCACAAACTGTGTTCCATTCTCTTCTTTCAAACACCTCCACTCTTCCTTCATGTGGCCCAGATCCATTTACTAGTCGCACTGGAACAACTAAAATAATCGGTCGACTGACCATCAGACATAATATTGCCCAAATCTAACTCAAAATGTTGACGGAGCGCATGATTTCTTTGAAAACGTTTCTACGGTAACTTTCTAATTTCCCTTTGTTAGAAGGCTGAAAGTCAATATCGTCTAGTATACGGATACAGAACTCGACACAAACTCGGAATACCCTTCACTTAACCCAGGTGTGTTACTGTTGTCTAACTACTGCAAAATGTATCATGTACGTATTTATTTGATTTCTGTCTTTTCAGCTTATCCAAACAGATTTTTAAAGATTGAAATACGGACTTAACATAGTTCACATTACTAAATATTGAAAGAGTATCAAAGATATCAAAAATCATAAACTAAACCCCCTTCATGTATGTTAAAATGAACTGGCTATTATCAAATTGTCTCGATTGTTCAATTTTTTATGAACAAGGTCATTGAATTCACGTGTATGTAGAGATCAATCTAAATTTACTTGGCGTCTTGTAATATCTTTAGTTTGAATTAAAGGACGGATATTCATACAGGTTGGTAATATATCTTATAACTAAAAATTTCTGTGAGAATTACTTGAAACTGTTTTTATAGACTTACATTTACAAACGACCGAGGCATCAGGTGTGCCACTGCATTCTCCGAATCTGAATTTTGGATGTTTGCAGTTGGATAAAGATGACTCATTTCCTATACAATTAATATTAGATACCAAAATTGGACCTGATCCTTTACCAAAATGGACATTAATATCAGGATCAACGCCTTCATTGCTAAATTGAAAGAATTAATACCAAATGTTGATTATAATATTAACGTCAATATCAAGAAAGATTAAATAGAAAGATAATAAACACATTCGATTGGGTAGAAATGTTTTATTTGTCGACTGTTGAAGGCGCAAAATCAATTATATCCCACATTAGTTTTATCTACAAACTTTCGACCGGTATAACAAACCAACACGTAAAAATATCAATTCTGATCAAAGTCCAAAATATGTGTAATTAACTAATTGAATAGGGTGAATTTAATTAAAAGACGTAGTGGTAAAATTATCCTTATCTTTAATATAGAATTGAAAGATATTGCAAATTCATACTTGTTAAATCCTAAATGACGACAAACTACATGAGCTTCTTCCTGTCCAAAACCATCACGACAAACTCTTCTAAATGAGCCGTTGTGCCATACCATCACTCGCCCTTCCATAGAATTTGATCCTCCTACCAAAGTGATAACTGCGGACAAAATATAATTAAATGACTATCAAGGATCGCCCGTGCTTCAAAATGAAATGGGGTTTAACATTCCACACCATACAGTGTGCCATGAGGGAAATTTTGCCCCGACACTCCTACTTTGCCTACTCCTACTTTGAATTCCAACTGTTATTCAAAGGGTTGTTTTACGTGCACTTTCCGCCCAAACGATTAGATACTCTCCTTGCAAGTCTCTCCGTCCGGTGCCACTGACAAGAGCAACCACGTCGGAAAATGGTTCCTATTGTTGTATATTAGTGATTTCACAACCTATTAAGCAATACTAGTAGATCTGGCCACTGAATCCATTCATGAGATTCCATATTTGGTGTTTATTGCTTACAAGATCTCTGAAGTTTATGTCGTAACACCAGGTTTGTGTTCCCTAGTATAAATATTTATCAGGTGAATGTTTTGATGTAGTTCAAAGATGATCGATCACACTCTGCTTAAGCTAAGCAATAATATTGATTCATGTTTTGGGAGATGATAACTTTAATTCTAATTAAGTGAGAATGATAAATCTCGGGTCTATAGATTCATTACATCAATGCGTTGACTACGTTCGATCTTCAGAATGTTCTGTTCAGCTTTATAAGAGCAATAGGTAATTTAACTTTAGAGCTCGATAACTTCGATTATATTTGAGTAAGCGGTGTGAAACTGTTCATTGTAAGCAGAGTAATACACGACTTGCATTATCAAGACTTTGGAGCTCGACAACTTCGATTCTATTTGTTTGAGGTGTGAAACGTTGTGGATACTTTCTATTATTGACCAATACTCATTTTCTACTGAAGCTAAGTACAGACTTCAGTCTGATTGGTTGAGTCTATGGAACATACTGTTCTAACTGGGCGTATGTTTACCACTAAGGTTCATGATGCATTATAGCTAAGGCAGGTCTTTCTTTTGGTTTTAAATGTTATATTACTTATAATTAACATAGCAAACCTATAAGCAACTCTCTAGACCATCCGATGGCCGTGATTTACATGGATCCATGAGATTTACAAATTTAATCATAATATGGACAATCGAGACTAAGTCACAGTTGCTCAGGATTGAGTAATACGAATGATATTTTCAATATATTAATTTTTCATTATTTAGTTTTGAACTTTTATTCCAAAACGTCCAGCTCTTTATCTAAATCTTACATAATATATCTCTAAGCAAAGATAAACAATTTAGATTGGTTGAAACTGAAACTCAGATTATAGTTTCATTACAGCAATACCTTGACTGCTTAGGCTAAGTGGAGATATGTGATTGGATGGTAAAATATATGGAATTTAAAATCTTTCCTATTAATCGAGGTTGATGTTTAATTAGGTAAATGATTTGACTTGGAGTTTGTGTTTATTAGCATGCCTTGACCGAGTCCGATGATGGACAATTGCCACTAGGATTAAGTAAATGTAATCAATTCGATAGGCTGAGACTTTGAAACAAGAGAACATCGATTCTAATAGAGTGAGAGGGCTGAAACTAGAGCGTTACATTGATACCTTGACTAGGTGTGATGAGAATCTTCTGCTTAGGCCAAGTAGGATAAATTAAACGATCGGATTGGTCAAGAATTTAGAACATAACTACACTGCTATTAATTGGTGTAGAATGCTTACACCGCACATGTGTAGATATCCATTGTGTGAATGTCTTGACTGAATTCAATGATACAGATTATGTATATTATAATCGTAACTTAGTTTGGCATTCAACGTGGTTGGGGGATGTGACTCATGAAACAAATAGTATACCTATGATTGAAGTATAGTAAGAATTTACCGCCCCCCCCACTCCCCAACACCGTCCTGAATATGTAAATCTGAGTGGTCGTTAAAATCTTTATTAGCCAATCACATGGTCCTTCAATTTATGACATCGGAGGCAGGTTTTATGGTATTTAATACAAGTATTTTAGAATATTTACTTACAACATTACCACTACAGTTTGTTACCTATATTTACATACAAGTGTGACCTATATTTACATACAACATTACTTCTTCAGTATCCTGCCTATATGAGGAGTTTTCTCAGGTTTTCTAGACACTGTGAGAAGAAGATCTTTCGTACACAACGTGTAATTTAACTGAAGCAATACCTTGGGACATGGATCACCGAAACGATAATCATTAATATAAATTATATTCATATCTCCATAATACTTTAAAATAATCTTACCTTTACATATTACAGACGCGACTCGATTATGATTACACCTTCTAATATATGTATATTTACAGTAAGTAAAATAATCTTCAGTTCCATTACACCACACATCACCCACCATGTTGCCTCGTCCCTCTCCAAAGTAGGCGTATCCTTTACTTATTGCCCCTGTCCTAAAAATATATATTATACGTACAATTATTCAATGAAAACAAAACTACACTGAATTAATATATAATAATTCGTACAAATAAAATAACATCTATTACAGTAAAATATGGCAATAATTTAATTCAGAGACAGCATCAGTTACTATTTTAAGATTGTTGCGCACACTAAAGCGTATATATTATTCCACGTCGTATATTTACCCACTATATCCTAGATGTCTACAAGCTATAGATGCATCTTTATCGTCCCAATCATAATCACAAACTGTTTTCCATTCTCTTCTATCAAACACCTCCACTCTTCCTTCATGTGGCCCAGATCCATTTACTAGTCGCACTGGAACAACTAAAATAATCGGTCGACTGACCATCAGACATAATATTGTCCAAGTCTAACTCAAAATGTCAACGGAGCGCTAAGGAAAACGCAACAGGGTTATTTCAATATTAATTCTTGCTTGAGCATGATTTCTTTGAAAACGTTTCTACGGTAACTTTCTAATTTCCCTATGTTAGAAGGCTGAAAGTCAATATCGTCTAGTATACGGATACATAACTCGACACAAACTAGGAATACCCTACACTTAACCCAGGTGTGTTACTGTTGTCTAACTACTGCAAAATGTATCATGAACGTAGTTATTTGATTTCTGTCTTTTCAGCTTATCCAAACATATTGTTTAAGATTGAAATCCGGACTTAACATAGGCCACGTTACTAAATATTGAAAGAGTATCACAAATATCAAAAATAGTAAACTAAACCCCCTTCATATATGTTAAAATGAAGTGGCTATTATCAAATTGTCTCGATTGTTTAATGTTTTTATGAACAAGGTCATCGAATTCATGTGTGTGTAGTGATCAATCTAACTTTACTACGAGTCTTGTAATATCTTTAGTATAAATTAAAGGACGGATACAGACAGTTTATAATACTAGTATATCTTATAACTAAACAGTTCTGTTTTTATAGACTTACATTTACAAACGACCGAGGCATCAGTTTTGCCACTGCATTCTCCGAATCTGAATTCTGGATGTTTGCAATTGGATAAAGATGACTCATTTCCTATACAATTAATATTAGATACCAGAACGGGACCTGACCCTTTGCCAAAATCAACATTAATATCAGGATCAACGCCTTCATTGCTAAATTGAAAGATTATACACAAAATGTTGATTATAATATTAACATTAATATCAGGATATATTAAATAGAAAGATAATACACACATTCGATTGAGTAGAAATGTTTTTATTTGTCGACTGTCGACTGTTGAACATGCAATCATATATATCCCACAATAGTTTTATCTACACACTTTCGACTAGGGCCGAAACGATACGCTGTGCCACGATATGATATAGCATGATGTCGTTGACCAACGATACGGGTGCATCACGATACACACGCCATTAATGTGAAATAGACTAAAGTTTTCTTGAAATAAAGAAAAAATACACAATGTGTTAAATTTATATTGTTTATTATTAGATAAATTAAAATTTTATGTTTAACTTTTAACCAATATTTTTTGCACATTTTTCATTTTGTGCGAAACACTCAAACAGGAAGTACGAAACAGGAAAACCAATATTCTCCCACACCTTCGATTGCAATCTGTTTCACAGAGAATTACTTACGAATTATCTCTGTAACAGATGACTGTCCACAACACGTGCGTTGACTGCACACGCCATCAGACATTGGCTCAACGGCTCGTGCAATGTTTACTTAACACCTAACTGCTTCGGGCAAAATGATGCATTTTACTCATTTTAATACCCATTTACACTAAATAGGAAATAATTTTTAACTACAAATACTTCAAACGTCTTTATTTATTTTTCTTTTACCTCAAAAAAATGTTTGAGAATTTAATTTGTCTGAGTAGAAAAGTTCATATGCCGTACTCATTAAGCCTCGTCGATGTCATGCTTATCATTATCAGTGATTTTAGCGGCCAAGCGAATATTCACTATGGGATCAGTTTGCTTCGATCGAACAGGCGGGTGGCTTTTCCATTTCAACTTCACCAAGTGTAACACTGGGCGTGAACATAATGGTCGAAAGACTAAGAGAGACTGTTAACCAAAATTTCAACGCGCTTTTCATTCATTCGAATAAGAGCCACCAGCATCGCGAGGAAGAAATGACTGTTAAATAAAATGCGAATTCATTGGTATAGCTACCGAGGGTTTCTTCTTATACTTAGGCCTTGTGTACGTACGTACTGAACTGATAGGTAATTTCTAAGGGTCCTACATATCTCATTTATTGAACAAATATCGCGATATAGTATGAAATTAATCGTGAACCTTAAATTGAAAAAAAATATCGCGATTTTCGATAGTCTATTTATAGCTACCGAGGGTTTCTTCTTATACTTAGGCCTTGTGTACGTACGTACTGAACTGATAGGTAATTTCTAAGGGTCCTACATATCTCATTTATTGAACAAATATCGCGATATAGTATGAAATTAATCGTGAACTTTAAATTGAAAAAATATCGCGATTTTCGATATTCTTAAAAAAAATATCGTTCATCGTTTTTATGGAAAAAATCGCGGTACACCGGTTCACCGGTGAATCCTTTCAGCCCTACTTTCGACCGATATAACAAACCAACACGCAAAAATATCAATTAAGTGGTAAAATTATCGTTATCTTTAATATAGAATTGAAAGATATTGCAAATTCATACTTGTTAAATCCTAAATGACGACACACTACATGAGCTTCTTCCTGTCCAAAACCATCACGACAAACTCTTCCAAATGAGTCGTTGTGACAGAAATCTTTTTATTTGTCGACTATTGAACGCGCAAAATCAATTATATACCACATTACTGTCTGTTCCAGGCGACACTATAACTCGAAAATTGCTTGCTATTTCTTTAATTTTTAAACTATATGGTTAAAACTTAACGGCCAACCTGGAATTGTCATCCCTTTACTTTCTACCGCACGTTATCTAATTTCAGATCAACATACCTTTCTCTCCTCTCTTGAAAAATCGTAATTTCTTTACTTCGCGGTTTTGATGACAGCCATGCGTGACCTAGTTATTTGGAATAAACCAAATCGAACAGGGGTGTGGATAATGTTTGGGGTCGTTTCGTCCAACTTGTTTAAATAGTTGTTCCGACCCAGTAGAATAGAACTTGTTTCAAAGAGCTATTTACGGGAGGTAATATAAATTCGCTATTAGGTTTCAGACTACATTTGTTTGCTCCACTGCCTTAGGTGGCTTTTGGAAATTGATATAAACTACATACAAAGTGTGACCTAATATTGTAGTGACACGTCATGATAATTTGGAAGTACGCTAAATGACAATTCAAACGAATTGCCTATCTCGCTTTCGGATAATGGATTTATAACTGTCGATTTTATTTAGCTTTGTAGGACTTTTAATACTCTTTTCAGACACCAAATCGTGGTCTTGTGGAACTTTTTTTTTAGACAGATATCTACCTTCGTGGACAACCATAATTGACAACATATTGATAGAGTTGTATTGTTAATTTTTCTTTTTTAAAAGTGTTATCCCCGTAGAAAAGGGGGCACTCCTAAGTGATACTTTGGCAGAAGACGGAACGGGGAAGTAGCCACTCAAGATCAACTACTGATAGATTAAGGGCTATCTATTTCTATTATACAATTTACGCACACCTTCTTATATTCACGTGTTGTATACATCGTGCACTTGCAAATGTATGTGATGATAGGACAATCCATTATTCAAGGGATTATATTTTTCTACAATTCGTTTTTTTATTATCTAAGTCCATAGAATTAAAAGATATCGTACAATATTTAAACTATATCAGAAAGGCTACTTACCATGCCATCTCATGCTGAAAATAAGTTATGTGAGGAATATTCTAGGAGACAAGCAGTACAATGCATATCTCAAAGAAATATTAAAATTGCTGATAACCAAATAAACCCACGCGCACGCACAGACGCAAGCACAAACAAACATACGCACTGCCGTAAAACAAACGGGCGAATCCTCCCACACAAAGCATTATTAACCAAATGCACCCGATTTGTGAAATAACCTGATACCCCTACATGATATACGACTGACCCAACTTACGCAGGCGCAGCGGTATTGTTTATGTTCTGAGATATTGGCTAGTGTCTAAAAATGTGAAATTTACAAGAGAATAAAGGATGTTATCGAACTAAGGTTCGACGCGTTAAGGTTCGACGAAGAAAGTTACGGGGTGACAATTCCAGGTAGGTCGTTAAATTTTAACCACTTTAATTAAAAATTGAAGAAATAGTAAGCATTTTTCGAGTTGTAGTGTCGCCTGGAAGAGACAGTAGTTTTATCTACAAACTTTCGACCGATATAACAAACCCACACGCAAAAATATCAATTCTGATCAAAGTCCAAAATATGTGTAATTAACGAATTGGATAGGGTTAATTTAATTAAAAGACGTAGTGGTAAAATTATCTTTATCTTTAATATAGAATTGAAAGATATTGCAAATTCATACTTGTTAAATCCTAAATGACGACACACTACATGAGCTTCTTCCTGTCCAAAACCATCACGACAAACTCTTCCAAATGAACCGTTGTGCCATACCATCACTCGTCCTTCCATAGAATTTGATCCTCCTACCAATATGATAACTGCGGACAAAATATAATTAAATGACTATCAAGGATCGCCCGTGCTTCGAAATGAAATGGGGTTTAACATTCCACGCCATACAGTGTGCCATGAGGGAAATTCTGCCCGGACACTCCAACTTTGCCTACTCCTACTTTGAATTCCAACTGTTATTCCAAGGGTTGTTTTACGTGCACTTTCCGCCCAAACGATCAGATGCTCTCCTTGCCAGTCTCTCCGTCTGGTACCACTGACAAGGGTAACGACGTTAGAAAATCCATAGGAGCTTTCTTGTCTATAGATCTGGTCAATAGATCTGGCCACTGAATCCATTCATGCGATTCCATATTTGGTGGTTATTGCTTACAAGATCCGTGAAGTTTATGTTTGTGTTCCCTAGTATAGATATTTATGAGGTGAAACTTGATGTAGTTCAAAGATGATCGATCACACTCTGCTTAGGCTAAGCAATATGATTGATTGATGCTTTGGGAGACGATAAGTTTAATTCTAATTAAAGCTGAACTCCGATTATAAAAATAAAGAAATAATTAAATAAAAATGGTAACGCCCAAAACCACCGCAATACTTGTTTTCAATTTATAGAACAAGCGTGGCGATCGTTTTGGGCGTACAAATACACAGACAGGCCACGCCCGTGGGGAGGGGGAAGAATTTGAAATTTCGGGTTTGCCCTATAGACGTCTAGGGACGCCCACCCCGAGAAAATTTGACGACTTCAAACGCGTTTTCTTACTATGCCAGTCCCTGAATACAGTAGGTGGTCTAACATAGCCTTACTTAAGAGTCGAATTCCAATCAATCATTTATATTCCACGGAGACGGGACCTTCGGAAGCAAATTTTGACTGCCGCAAGGCGTAAACGTGTTTTCGTGCTATTCCAGTCCGTGAATACAGCAACTTAAATGTGATCCAATATACCTTAGATGGCGCATATCAAAAATGAAATGAAAAGTTCGGCATCGGGTCAGGATTCGACTTGTTTGAATTTTGAAGATTATCACGCAGTTTTGGGTATCCAATACATTCGTGGGCGCCTAATCAATCTCACTAGCGTTATATTATGGGGGCCCATGAGCCCGGCATTAAGGGCCTAACCAATCTCACTAGCAATATGTTATGGGCGCCCTTCCGGGATGAGGTACTTCACAAATCATTCGGTTTGAATTTTGTAGATTGTCAAGCCGTTTTGGGTGCCCAATTCATTCCTGTGAGAGCCTAACCAGTCTCACTAGCATTAAATTATGGGCGCTCCCCTGGGATGAGGCACCCCAACATGCCGTTTTGGGCGGCTCATTGATCAAGTCGTGGGCGCCCAACCAATCTGATTCGGCATTATGCACTAGTCGTGGGCGCCCACCAATCATGTGCGCCTCTCTAGGACAAGGCGCCCCACAGAGCAAATCGTATTGGGCGCCCCATCAGTTGTTAATTGACATTGATTGTTCGCCAATCTTGTCGTGGGCGCCCAACCAATGTCACTCGGCTTTATGTGGCGCCCATACTAATATGGAGACGTTGGTCTCGTTTTACTAATTAGACGAAATAAGTCAACTACAACGTACTTTTGCTCTAACAAATAACAGAAAAACTGCCTTACCCCAAACAATAACACATCTACCAGCACCAACCAATTGTTTCTTTTTTCGTGAAATGTTTTTTTTTTTTGCACAACAGAGTAGAAACACAAAATACTTTTCTGCGTCATAAAGTCTAGTATTATCGTTCCAAAATATATCCAAAGTAGCAATAGAACTGTCCCCTTCATCAAATAGGTATGTTTTCACTTCCAATTGTTGTTATAATGGCGACCAAGGGACATAACTTATATTTTTCTGGACATTACAATAAAGGGACATTACTAATTCTTCACCGCCCTGAATACGTAAATCTTAGTAGTCGTTAAAATGTTTTTTACACATGGTAATTCAATTTCTGAATCTTAAAACATTTACTTACAACATTATGGAGCGGAATTTCCCCCATAATTCTAACTCCTAACCTAGTAATGCGTATGCTAATATGCTTACTTCTATGCATGTAACTTGTTATTAACAAATGTTAAATTGTCAATTTAAACATGTAAAGTTAGGTTGCCAGGCAACGAAACATACGCCCACAACAGCTAAGTCGTCCGGGCAGTCAACACGGATTGTCGCATATTGTTTCTTTTGTCAGTAAGGAGAATATTTACCACACATGATAATCTTATTACGAGTAATAGTCCATTAAGTGATTTATCAGAAATGATTAGAATAGTTTTGATTGTTTGTCTCAAGGCCTTCGTCCACAAGATATTTCAACGTGATCAAGTGCCATAACTCTGGCAGAAATTATCAGATACCACTGAAAATCAAATAGGATTCTTCGTCTCATGACCCTAAACACTGTGTACAAATTTAAAGTCAGTCGGATATTAATTTTAGCCTTTAGAGCGTTCACAGGGTTTTTCAAAGTGATCAAGGGTCATAACACTGGCAGTAATTATCGGATATCGCTGAAAATAAATAGGCTTTCTCGTATCATGACCGTAAACAGTGTGTATAAATTTAAAGTCAATCGGATATTAACTTTAAAAACTAGCGTTCACAAGATTGTTCAAAGTGATCAAGGGTCATAACTCTGGAAGTAATCATCGGATATCGCTGAAAATCAATAGGATTCTTCGTCTCATGACCATAAACACCGTGTATAAATTTAAAGTCAGCCTCTAGAGCGTTCACAAGAAATTGTGGACGACGGATCGACGGACCGACGGACGGACAGACAGACGGACGGATAGGGCGACGACAATATACGACCACAGTGTGCTATGAGGGAAATTTTGCTCGGACAGTGACACTACAGCCTACTCTTATATCGAATTTCA
This sequence comes from Patella caerulea, assembly GCA_036850965.1. Classification (NCBI taxonomy): domain Eukaryota; kingdom Metazoa; phylum Mollusca; class Gastropoda; family Patellidae; genus Patella; species Patella caerulea. The sequence goes on along the minus strand of JAZGQO010000015.1, from coordinate 27,877,392 downwards.
ACTGTCAAGGGATCTTTTACGTACACTAGACAGCTGTTCTTGTCAGGCCCCCCGTCCTGCATCACTGACTGTGGGAGGGGGGAGGGGGCACGCCGGAAAATTTGAATGAACTTTCTCGGCCAATGCAGGGATCGAACAACCGACCTCCAGACTAGCGAGCCAGCGCCCTACTTACTCAGTCACCGTGACCCCCCCCCCCCCCCCAAGTAATGTTGCCGTGCCTGTAAATTATCTGGAATCAATAAATTTATACCAACTCACAGGTACATAACATTAATATTGATTAGACAACATAGGGCAGTAGACAAATATTATTCTTTCATATTTTCACGTGCACGTATTATGCCATCACACTTGTCCGTGTGTGTGTCTCCAGATCCCAATTTGTTATCCGACTTTGATGAAATTTAAATTGTATATTGATATCCCAAAGATTTCGATAACAGTTAGTAGTGTAGATCCTGATCGCACAAAAGTCGCACACACAGATCGTGGATCACAATTTTTTATTCAATTTCTTTAAAACTAAAATTGTATGTTATAAACGAAAGAACTCGGTTAGGTTCAATTCTGGCACGTTTGGACCGTATTTTCCTGGATTTTAACCCCTGGTTGAGCGAAAATCGCGTACATAGCTTGTGCGCCCCGAAGAGATCATAATTTTGATTAGCTATATATATGTTTTAAACATATATACACAACAATCACTGATGAATTCGATTTTGGAGGAAATCGGTCCGTAACTTCTCGTTAAAATTGCTCCGCGCCTTTACGCAAATACATGCAGTTACAAAGCATACATATACATGTTCAAAATGGGCCACCTGTTACCATAATGAGAGTTAGAATCATGACTTATCATAACGGGTTAAAAGGGAGTCATAATTTTATCGCGCATTATGCTAACGGGTGGCGCTGTGTGCTATATGGTGGGTCATTGGGGACATGTAAAATATCACTCTTTTCATTACCCGTCAGACATGGCGACATTTTAATGTCCAAAATACTAAAATACTTTACGTACAAAGGCAAATTATTCTACATATTTTTCAGATGAATAAATATGAAACCTTTTCGTGCATTTGCCCCGATACGACCTGAGCGATTGATTTAGCCTTCTTTTTTGCAATATTCGTTCTCAATATTTTTGAGAGAAGTAATAGGCTATTTTCATCTCTAAAGATATATAAAATATGTTACGTACAAAAGTAAATTATTCTTATATTATTTAAATAATATAGAAATACACCAGTAGAACAAAGCTATTTTGTGTTTGATTTGGTTTATAAACAATATTTTTATTTTATTTGAGATTGGATTGAGAAATTAAAGCAAAGCCACACCCGATCTGCTGCTCAACGCTGATTCGTGATTAAATCAAAAAATGGATAATCGAGATTATGTGGTTTTTTTTGTATCGTACCGACTTTAGTAATGATGATCGAGGCTTTGCGCAAAATTCAATCGCTAAATTCTCGGTTCAGAGTGAAACTGAAATTTTCAGCCAATTCCCGTTACATTAGTCAGCTTTTTGGGCCTATCTATTCTCCCTTAGTTTATCTTTAAATTAAATGATATCGAATTTAACGTCCCGTCGTTGAGCATCAAGGCGAAAACACGCCATGAAGTGTGTAGTGTGGGGTGATTTTGCACGGACAGAGGCGCTACGGCCCACTTTTATTTCAAATTCCAACGTCCAGGGTTCATTTACGTACACGCCATTAGAGCGACTAGACATTGTTCCTCGTCAGGAAACGAAGGGACAAAAAACCGAGGTCCCGTGTACACATTGGCCGTAGCGCCGCTGCCCGGGCAAAATTTCCCTCATAGCACACTGTATGGCGTATGCCCGTCTTCCCTTAGCCCAGGTTAGGTAGAGAAGAGTAGGACGTTAAATCCTATTAAATTTGTCAGTAACCCCGTCTAGCACCACTGAAAAGGGTAAATCATGGTGGAAAACCTGAGGGACTTTCTTTTCCAACACCGGGAGAGAACCCGAGACCCACCGACTACAATAAATTAAAAGTAATAACGGATAGAAAATAAATATGTATTCGAACTTTAATATTTAAGAAATAAGTCATATAAATTAGCATTTTTACATGTGTAAAGAGCGAATTTAACATTTGTTAGTAAGAACTTAGATGCATAGAAGTAAGCATATTAGCATACGCATTACTATGTTAGGATTTAGAATTATGGGGGAAATTCCGCTCCATACAACATTACTAGTACAGTTTGTTACCTATAATTACATACAACATTACTACTACAGTTTGTTGCCTATATATGGAGAGTTTTCTCAGCTATTCTAGACACTGTGAGAAGAAGCTGTTTCGTACACAACGTTTAAGTTAACTGAAGCAATACCATGTGACATGGATCAACGAAACGTGAATCATTAATATAAATTATATTTATACCTCCACAATACTTTAAAATAATTCTTACCTTTACATATTACAGACGCGTCTCGATAATAATTACACCATCTAGAATAATCATATTTACAGTCAGTAAAATAATCTTCAGTTCCCTTACACTGCACATCCCTCACTATGTTGCCTCGTCCCTCTCCAAAGTAGGCGTATAATATACTTATTGCTCCTGTCCTAAAATATATATTATACGTACAACAATTCAATCAAGACAAAACTACACGCAATTAATATATAATAATTCGTACAAATAATAGAACATCCATTACTGCCAAATATGGCAATAATTCAATTCAAAGACAGCAACAGTTACTATTTTAAGATTGTCGCGTACGCTAAAGCGTATATATTACTCCACGTCGTATATTTACCCACTATATCCTAACTGTCTACAAACTACAGATGCATCTTTATCGTCCCAATGATCATCACCACAAACTGTTTTCCATTCTCTTCTATCAAACACCTCCACTCTTCCTTCATGTGGCCCAGATCCATTTACTAGTCGTACTGGAACAACTAAAATAATCGGTCGACTGACCATCAGACATAATATTGTCCAAATCTAACTCAAAATGTCAACGGAGCGCTAAAGAAAACGCAACAGGGTTATTTCAATATTAATTCTTACTTGAGCATGATTTCTTTGAAAACGTTTCTACGGTAACTTTCTAATTTCCCTTTGGCTTTGTAAGAAGGCTGAAAGTCAATATCGTCTAGTATACGGATACAGAACTCGACACAAACTAGGAATACCCTACACTTAACCCAGGTGTGTTACTGCTGTCTAACTACTGCAAAATGTATCATGTACGTTATTTGATTTCTGTCTTTTCATCTTATCCAAACAGATTTTTTAAGATTGAAATACGGACTTAACACAGGCCACGTTACTAAATATTGAAAGAGTATCAAAGATATCAAAAATCATAAACTAAACCCCTTTCCCCTTTCATGTATGTTAAAATGAAGTGGCTATTATCAAATTGTCTCGATTCTTTAATTTTTTTATGAACAAGGTCATTGAATTCACGTGTATGTAGAGATCAATCTAAATTTACTACGAGTCTTGAAATATCTTTAGTTTAAATCAAAGGACGGATATACAGACAGTTTGTTAATATATCTTATAACTAAAAAGTTCTGTGAGAATGACTTGAAACTGTTTTTATAGACTTACATTTACAAACAACCGAGGCATCAGGTGTGCCACTGCATTCTCCGAATCTGAATTCTGGATGTTTGCAGTTGGATAAAGATGACTCATTTCCTATACAATTAATATTAGATACCAGAACGGGACCTGACCCTTTGCCAAAATCAACATTAATATCAGGATCAACGCCTTCATTGCTAAATTGAAAGATTATCCACAAAATGTTGATTACAAAACGTCAATATCAAGAAAGATTAAATAGAAAGATAATACACACATTCGATTGAGTAGAAATGTTTTTATTTGTCGACTGACGACTGTTGAACAAACAATCAATTATATCTCACATACTAACTTTCGACCGGTATAACAAACCAACATGTAAAAATATCAATTCTGATCAAAGTCCAAAATATGTGTAATTAACGAATTTAATAGGGTGAATTTAATTAAAAGACGTAGTGGTAAAATAATCGTTATCTTTAATATAGAATTGAAAGATATTGCAAATTCATACTTGATAAATCCTAAATGACGACACACTACAAGAGCTTCTTCCTGTCCAAAACCATCACGACAAACTCTTCCAAATGAGCCGTTGTGCCATACCATCACTCGTCCTTTCATAGAAGTTGATCCTCCTACCAATGTGACACCTGCGGGCAAAATATGATTAAATGACTATCAAGGATCGCCCGTGCTTCGAAATGAAATGGGGTTTAATATTCCACGCCATACAGTGTGCCATGAGGGAAATTTTACCCGGACACTCCTACTTTGCCTACTCCTACTTTGAATTCCAACTGTTATTCCAAGGGTTGTTTTACGTGCACTTTCCGCCCAAACGATCAGATACTCTCCTTGCCAGTCTCTCCGTCCGGTGCCACTCACAAGAGCAACCACGTCGGAAAATGGTTCCTATTGTTGTATATTAGTGATTTGACAACCTATTAAGCAATACTAGTAGATCTGGCCACTGAATCCATTCATGAGATTTCATATTTGGTCGTTATTGCCTGCAAGATCCGTGAAGATCCGAGCCAGGTTTGTGTTGCCGGTTTTGTTTTTTCTTTGCATGCAGATCAACCCCACCCCTCCCCCACACCGTTCCTTGTAAATGATGGAGAATGTTCAAACTTAATATAGATATTTATCAGGTGAATGTCTTGATGTAGTTCAAAGATGATCGATCACACTCTGCTTAGGCTAAGCAATATGATTGATTGATGTTTTGGGAGATGATAACTTTAATTCTAATTAAGTAAGAATGGTAAATCTTGGGTCTATAGATTCATTACATCAATGCGTTGACTAAGTTCGATCTTCAGAATGTTCTGTTCAGCTTTATAAGAGCAATAGGTAATTTAACTTTAGAGCTCGATAAGTTCAATTATATTTGAGTGAGAGGTGTGAAACTGTTCATTGTAAGCATAGTAATACACAACTTGCATTATCAAGACTGGAGCTCGACAACTTCGATTCTATTTGTGTTTGAGGTGTGAAACTTGGTGGCTACTTTCTATTATTGGCCAATACTCATTTTCTACTGAAGCTAAGTACAGACTTCAGTCTGATTGGTCGAGTCTATGGAACACACTGTTCTAACTTGGCGTATGTTTGCCACTAAGGTTCAAGATGCATTATAGCTAAATCAGTCTAATGCAGGCAGGTCTTTCTTTTGGTTTTAAATGTTATATTAATTATTATTTAGACATGGCCGAGATTTACATGGAATTAAACATCCATGAAATTTAAAACTTCAATCAGCAAATGGACAATCGAGACAAAGTCACACTTACTCAGGATTAAGTAATACGAATGATATTTTCAATATATTAATTTTTCATTATTTATTTTTGAACTTTTATTCCAAAACGTCCAGCTCTTTATCTAAATCTTACATAATACATCTCTAAGCAAAGATAAACAATTTAGATTGGTTGAAACTGAAACTCAGATTATAGTTTCATTACAGCAATACCTTAACTGCTTAGGCTAAGTATGTGATTGGATGGTAAAATATATGGAATTTAAAATCTTTCCTATTAATCGAGGTTGATGTTTAATTAGGTAAATGTCTTGACTTGGTGATTGTGTTTATTAGCATGCCTTGACCGAGTCCGATGATTGACAATTGCCACTAGGGTTAAGTAAATGTAATCATTTCGATAGGCTGAGACTTTGAAATAAGAGAACATCGATTCTAATAGAGTGAGGGGGCTGAAACTAGAGCGTTACATTAATACCTTAACTAAGTTTGATGATAATTTTCTGCTTAGGCTAAGTAGGATAAATTGAACGATCGGATTGGTCAAGAATTTAGAACATAACTACCCTGCTATTAATTGGTGTAGAATGCTTAAACCGCACTGGTGTAGATATCTATTGTGTGAATGTCCTGACTGAATTCAATGATACATATTATGTATATTATAATCGTAACTTAGTTTGAAATTCAACCTGGTTGGGGGATGTGACTCATGAACGAATAGTATACCAACATAGAGTAGTATAGATAAATATTATTCTTTCAAGAGTTTGCATCCATTCATATTTTCACGTGCACGTATTATGCCATCACACTTGTCCAGATCCCAATTTGTTATCCGACTTTGATGAAACTTAAATTGTATATTGATATCCCAAAGATTTCGATAACAGTTAGTAGTGTAGCTCCTGACCGCACAAAAGTCGCACACACAGCTCGTGGATCACAATTTTTTATTCAATTTCTTTAAAACTAAAATTGTATGTTATAAACGATATAACTCGGTAAGGTTCAATTCTGGCACGTTTGGGCCGTATTTTCCAGGATTTTAACACGTGGATGAGCGAAAATCGCGTACTTAGCTTGTGCGCCCCGAAGAGATCATAATTTTGATTATCTAGATATATGTTTTAAACATATATACACAACAATCAATGATGAATTCGATTTTGGAGGAAATCGGTCCGTAACTTCTCGTTAAAATTGCTCCGCGCCTTTACGCAAATACATGCGGTAAACGTTTTTTACCATCCACCAGAGCCTGGTCTTATGACGTCATATGTGGATTGTGGGTTAGGATAAGGGTTAGGGTAAGGGCTGTGGCCTGCAGATTTCGACACAGTCTCGAGATGTAGACAGAGCTAGCCCTAACCCTAACCCTGGGCCAAGCCTAACCCTTATCCTAACCCACAATCCACATATGACGTCATAAGACCAGGCTCCGGTGGATGGTAAAAATCGTTTACCAATACATGCAGTTACAAAGCATACATATACATGTTCAAAATGGGCCACCATATAGTAAACAGCGCCACCTATTACCATAATGGACACAGATCACTAAATATTCATGGGCCGTCACCTATTTTTAGTCCTTCTCTCCCTTTCCCTTTTCCCCCTTTTGCATGGCGATTTTTGTTGACTTTTTGGTGTAGAATTGAAGAAAAGGGTTTAAAAATACATTTTCTGTCAGGTTTTGGTGAATATTCATGATTTTGAGGAGGAAGGGTTGTGAGGTTGGTTACGTTGAAAGGGAGGGCAGAAAATTGCTTGTTTAGTTGTCTCTACTTCCAGCCTGTGAATCTCAAGTTTTTCATGGTGAACCTCATACATCCTTTTGGGCCAGAGTTTGCCACATGTTGCTCCATCTGTGGCAGAAAGCGCTCTACCCAACGAATATTTGGGAAAAAGTTACAGCCGGTCTAATAGACGAGAATTAACATTAAAGTCAATGTGGAAATAATTAGTGATCTGTGGCCTAATGAGAGTTAGAATTATGACTTATCATAACGGGTTAAAAGGGAGTCATAATTTTAACGCGCATTATGCTATTGGGTGGCTCTGTGTACTATATGGTGGGTCATTGGGGACATGTGAAATATCTTTTCATTACCCGTCAGACATGACGACATTTTAATACTAAAATACTTTACGTACAAAGGCAAATTATTCTACATATTTTTCAGATGAATAAATATGATACTTTTTCGTGCATTTTCTCCGATACGGACTTAGCGATTGATTTAGCCTCCTTTTTTGCAATATTCGTTCTCAATATTTTTGAGAGAAGTAATATCTCTAAAGTAATATCTCTAAAGATATATAAAATATGTTACGTACAAAAGTAAATTATATTTATATAATTTAAATAATATAGAAATACACCAGTAGAACAAAGGTATTTTGTGTTTGTTTTGGTTTATAAACAATATTTTATTTTAATGAGATTGGATTGAGAAATTAAAGAAAAGCCACACCCCGTCCACTCCACACACTCACCTCACCCACCCACCAACCCAAACTTTGGAATGAGATTAATAAGATCAATTTAAGAGGCGAATCGTTCGCCAAATGCCCAAAGAAACCCTTTACCTCTTAATACAACCCGACGAATTGGAAATTAATGATACATTATACAAGAGCAGAATCTACATTACCAATTGTCCATGTCACCTTTAGCTCGCGATGTTTACTGTATAGAGATCCGATCTGTTGCTCAACGCTGATTCGTGATTAAATCAAAAAATGGATAATCGAGATTATGTGAGGTTTTATTGTATCGTACCGACTTTAGTAATGATTATCGAGGCTTTGCGCAAAATTCAATCGCTAAATTCTCGTTTCAGAGTGAAACTGAAATTATCAGCCAATTCCCGTTATACTAGTCAGCTTTTTGGGCCTATCTATTCTCCTTTAGTTTATCTTTAAATTAAATGATATCGAATTTAACGTCCCGTCGTTGAGCATCAAGGCGAAAACACGCCATGAAGTGTGTAGTGTGAACACGCCATGAAGTGCGTAGTGTCAGGTGATTTTGCACGGACAGAGACGCTACGGCCTACTTTTATTTCAAATTCCAACGTCCAGGGTTCATTTACGTACACGCCATTAAAGCGACTAGACATTGTTCCTCGCCAGGAACCGAAGGGACAAAAAACCGAGGTCCTTTGTACGCCGTAGCGCCGCTGCCCGGGCAAAATTTCCCTCATAGCACACTGTATGGCGTATGCCCGTCTTCCCTTAGCCCAGGTTAGGTGCAGAAGAGTAGGACGTTAAATCCCATTTCATTTGTCAGGAACCCCGTCTAGCACCACTGAAAAGGGTAAATCATGGTGGAAAACCCCGAGGGACTTTCTTTTCCAACACCGGGAGAGAACCCGAGACCGAGCCTGGGACATACCCACCTAGCCACCGAGGATCATGAAAATTTGGAAGCTTGACCTGATAAAAAGCTAAAATAATATATATATAAAAAAAATTACTTATGTGTGTAAAATATTTCATGAATTTGAGGGGAAAAATGATTACCTATTTATATTTATTTATTCACTCCCGTGCATGACGTAATTAGTTCTTACTATATATTTTATTGCTCTCTTAGAAACAAAATATGCCAGTATTATTATGATAGATACACGACATAGAATCCTATTTATATATTTTAAACATATATAGAATAGTTCATGATTTTGATCTATGTCGGGTTATGAAAAGGGCGAGATTTTGCATGTCCCCACCTAGCCTCCATACAATTGTACACAGCGCCGTCTGTTATCAAAATGAGCTTAGAATTATGACAGCTATACCGCGTACCATTTGTAAAATGTCAAAATGTAAACGAAACTAACAGACTACAATAAATTAAAAGTAATAATGGATAAAAAACAAATATGTATTCGAACTGTAATATTTAAGAAATAAGTCATATAAATTAGCATCTTTACATTAAAGAGCCAATTTAACATTTGTTAATTAGAACTTAGATGCATAGAAGTAAGCATATTAGCATACGCATTACTAGGTTAGGATTTAGAATTATGGGGAAATTCCGCTCCATACATCATTACCACTACAGTTTGTTACCTATAATTACATACAACACTACTACTAAAGTATTCTAGACACTGTGAGAAGAAGCGGTTTCGCACACAACGTGTAAGTTAACTGAAGCAACTATATTCATCTCTCCACAATACTTTAAAATAATCTTACCTTTACATATTACAGACACGTCTCGATTATGATTACACCTTCTACTAGTATAATATTCACAGTCAGTAAAATAATCTTCAGTTCCCTTACACTGCACATTGTCCAGCATGTTGCCTCGTCCCTCTCCAAAGTAGGCGTATCTTTTACTTATTGTTCCTGTCCTAAAATATATATTATACGTACAATTATTCAATGAAAACAAAACTACACTGAATTAATATATAATAATTCGTACAAATAATATAACATTTATTACAGCCAAATATGGAAATAATTTAATTCGAAGACAGCATCAGTTACTATTTTAAGATTGTTGCGCACGCTAAAGCGTATATATTATTCCACGTCGTATATTTACCCACTATATCCTAGTTGTCTACAAACCACCGAAGCATCTTTATCGTCCCAATATAAATTACCACAAACTGTTTTCCATTCTCTTCTTCCAAACACCTCCACTCTTCCTTCATGTGGCCCAGATCCATTTACTAGTCGCACTGGAACAACTAAAATAATCGTTCGACTGACCATCAGACATAATATTGTCCAAATCTAACTCAAAATGTAGACGGAGCGCTAAGGAAAACACAACTGGGTTATTTCAATATTAATGTTTACTTGAGCATGATTTCTTTGAAAACGTCTAATTTCCCTTTGTTAGAAGCTGAAAGGCAATATCGTCTTATATACGGATACAGAACTCGACACCAACTAGGAATACTGTAATAGGGATATAATTCGTGCATTTGTTCATTCGTTTCTTTATTATTTCATTCATTCATTTAATGTCAAATGTGTTGTTTTAATAACTTATTTAAATTTCAATAGATATCTTTTAATACCAATTACACCTGAAGTCATTAATCTTGTAACTTGGTAACCGATGGTGGACAGCCAACTCATTAACTGTTTAGACAGTATAACTTAATCCTTATTATTTCTATTATATGTAATTTTTGTCTTCAATGTTTTATTGTTACCTATGTTCGTTAATTGTGTATATCTAATTTAATCCTTAGATACAAGCTTCCTTAAATACCGAATTGTACATTCATTCAACATTCTAGGTTTCATCCCGTTTCCAGGACAGTCACTCTGCCTGTCGGATGTGCTGTTCTGCGTATATGATATTTTATGTTTTCCGGTATTAAACAGTTTAAAGGATAATTCCAGTGTGTATTTATTACCGAAGATTTACACTGTTACAGTTTGGTGGAGTGCTTTGCGAGGCAAGATCTTGGAACCTCTTTCAAGTGAGTAACCCAAAGAAAAATCAGATATGGAACATATAGTGATACCCGATGAGTTGGCGGAAATAATGAAAGTTATGAAGATCAACTCAAAGGCCAACCAATGGAGGATAGACCATAAAGGTAGTAACACCGCCATTGTTTTAACGTGGTGCAGTAATTTTCATCATAATTCAGATATGTCATATAGAAAATCTACCAGCAAACAGAACAGAGATTTTCTAAGAGGCCAGCGTTTTAAGGAGATGATTTCAGCGAAAAGATCGAGCGTATCATCAATAAATCCGATGTCTACAAAGGCCGACATAGCAGTTCAGACCAGCCAAATATCTTCACCCAAATCTAGTGAATGTCAAACAGATTGTCTTGAACGTTCAGATAAATGTATAATGGCTATTCCGGCCACATATACTAAGAGTGTCCAAACCCTTGACATAAAACCGAGTACAGATTTGGTCAAACCGGATGTTATGGTAGCTTCAACGCCACAGATCCAAGAAACAGAAAAGGTGTTAAAAAGGCGTGTTAAGAAGGGGCAGCTTGAATACTTAATCCGATGGAAGAATCAACCTGCAACCAAAAATCTGTGGGTCAAAGAAGACAAGTTGGACCAGAAAGCTGTTGACTTTATAGCTAACTATCCGAAAAAAATTGCTGGCCCAGAGGATTGGTTTGTAGAAGGGTTGATAAATCAACATAAACGGAATCAAGAAGAGATGACGGTCTTCCCGAGAGGCATGTGGACATACCCACCTAAATCAAGTTTAAACATAGTGGGATTTACAAGAATGGAAATTAATCAGAAGTCTGGAAAATTGCAGTTGAATATTGAAAGGCAGGGTCCAGGTCCCAATGAGGGAGACGTTTATAGTCGGTATGATCTAGAGGACTGGGACATTATTGCCAAAGAAGATCCAGTATTCTTTCGAAGTATCAAACACATGTTACCCCCAGGAAACTATTCATTAAAGTGATGGACTTGACTTCGATGTGTTACAAAACGTTTTAAACTACTGACGTTTGTGTGTTCACATATCTATAATTATTTGCCTTTTAATTTATTAAGATTTATTACATACCCGTTCGAATGTTGCTATAGTTTTGCACGTTTTGGATATAATTCGTGCATTTGTTCATTCGTTTCTTTATTATTTCATTCATTCATTTAATGTCAAATGTGTTGTTTTAATAACTTATTTAAATTTCGACATTTCAATTAATTATTATTATCGTCCACGCGGTTATTTACAGTGTATCTGTAATGAAGAACTGCCAGTGCCATTTCACAAGCCGTAGACTTAATATTCGTGTCTACATTAGCGAGTAACACAAATAATTGTTGACCCCCAACCCCTTAGTATATCTTGAACCACCAATTTATAATTACTTCTCACTTATTTTGTTTATGTACTTAATTTATATTACCGTCTTAAAAGTTAAACGTTTTCATACATTTAAAACAAAACTGAAATTTGAAAATTTTTAAAATAATTATTAATGTTTTTTTCTTATGATCCGAGGACGAATCATTTTCGTCGTAGAGGATATTGTAATAGGGATATAATTCGTGCATTTGTTCATTCGTTTCTTTATTATTTCATTCATTCATTTAATGTCAAATGTGTTGTTTTAATAACTTATTTAAATTTCAATAGATATCTTTTAATACCAATTACACCTGAAGTCATTAATCTTGTAACTTGGTAACCGATGGTGGACAGCCAACTCATTAACTGTTTAGACAGTATAACTTAATCCTTATTATTTCTATTATATGTAATTTTTGTCTTCAATGTTTTATTGTTACCTATGTTCGTTAATTGTGTATATCTAATTTAATCCTTAGATACAAGCTTCCTTAAATACCGAATTGTACATTCATTCAACATTCTAGGTTTCATCCCGTTTCCAGGACAGTCACTCTGCCTGTCGGATGTGCTGTTCTGCGTATATGATATTTTATGTTTTCCGGTATTAAACAGTTTAAAGGATAATTCCAGTGTGTATTTATTACCGAAGATTTACACTGTTACAATACCCTACACTTAACCCAGGTGTGTTACTGCTGTCTAACTACTGCAAAATGTATCATGTACGTTATTTGATTTCTGTCCTTTCATCTTATCCAAACAGATTCTTTAAGATTGAAATCCGGACTTAACATAGGCCACGTTACTAAATATTGAAAGAGTATCAAAGATATCAAAAATCATAAACTAAACCCCCTTCATGTATGTTAAAATGAACTGGCTATTATCAAATTGTCTTGATTGTTTAATTTTTTTATGAACAAGATCATCGACTCCATATGTATGTATAGAGATCAATCTAACTTTTCTATGAGTCTTGTAATATCTTTAGTTTAAATTAAAGGACGGATATACAGACAGTTTGTTTATATATCTTATAACTAAAAAGTTCTGCGAGAATGACTTGAAACTGTTTTTATAGACTTACATTTACAAACGACCGAGGCATCAGTTGTGCCACTGCATTCTCCGAATCTGAATTCTGGATGTTTGCAGTTGGATAAAGATGACTCATTTCCCATACAATTAATATTAGATACCAGAACGGTACCTGACCCTTTACCAAAATCAACATTAATATCAGGATCAACGCCTTCATTGCTAAATTGAAAGATTATACACAAAATGTTGATTACAAAACGTCAATATCAAGAAAGATTAAATAGAAAGATAATACACACATTCGATTGAGTAGAAATGTTTTTATTTGTCGACTGACGACTGTTGAACAAACAATCAGTTATATCTCACATAAGTTTTATCTACTAACTTTCGACCGGTATAACAAACCAACATGTAAAAATATCAATTCTGATCAAAGTCCAAAATATGTGTAATTAACAAATTGGATAGGGTTAATTTAATTAAAAGACGTAGTGGTAAAATTATCGTTATCTTTAATATAGAATTGAAAGATATTGCAAATTCATACTTGTTAAATCCTAAATGACGACACACTACATGAGCTTCTTCCTGTCCAAAACCATCACGACAAACTCTTTCAAACGAACCGTTGTGCCATACCATCACTCGTCCTTCCATATAAGTTGATCCTCCTACCAATGTGATAACTGCGGACAAAATATAATTAAATTACTATCAAGGATCGCCAGTGCCTCGAAATGAAATGGGGTTTAACGTTCCACGCCATACAGTGTGCCATGAGGAAAATTTTACCCGGACCCTCCTAATTTGCCTACTCCTACTTTGAATTCCAACTGTTATTCTAAGGGTTGTTTTCCGCCCAAACGATCAGATACTCTCCTTGCCAGTCTCTCCGTCCGGTGCCACCGACAAGAGCAACCACGTCGGAAAATGGTTCCTATTGTTGTATAATAGTGATTTGACAACCTATTAAGCAATACTAGTAGATCTGGCCACTGAATCCATTCATGAGATTTTTGGTCGTTATTGCCTGCAAGATCCGTGAAGTTTATGTCGTAGAGCCAGGTTTGTGTTGCCGTTTTTTTTTTTGTTTTTTTTTTTTGCGTGCAGAGCAGCCACCCCCTCCCCCACACCGTTCCTTGTAAATGATGGAGAATGTTCAAACTTAGTATAGATATTTATCAGGTGAATGTCTTGATGTCGTTCAAAGATGATCGATAACACTCTGCTTAAGCTAAGCAATAATATTGATTGATGTTTTGGGAGATGATGACTTTAATTCTAATTAAGTAAGAATGGTAAATTTTGGGTCTATAGATTCATTTCATCAATGCGTTGACTAAGTTCAATCTTCAGAATGTTCTGTTCAGCTTTATAAGAGCAATAGGTAATTTAACTTTAGAGCTCGATAAGTTCGATTATATTTGAGTGAGAGGTGTGAAACTGTTCATTGTAAGCAGAGTAATACACAACTTGCATTATCAAAACTGGAGCTCGACAACTTCGATTCTATTTGTGTTTGAGGTGTGAAACTTGGTGGATATTTTCTATTCACCAGTCTTCATTAAATCTATTGAGGCTAAGTACAGACTTCAGTCTGATTGGTCGAGTCTATGGAACACACTGTTCTAACTTGACGTATGTTTATCACTAAGGTTCAAGATGCATTATAGCTAAATCAGTCTGTTGCAGGCAGGTCTGTCTTTTGGTTTTAAATGTTATATTAATTATTATTTAGACATGAATTGACATAGCAATCCTATAAACAACTCTCTAGATCATCGGATGGCCGAGATTTACATGGAATTAAACATACATGAGATTTAAAACTTCAATCATCAAATGGACAATCGAGACTAAGTCACTCTTGCACAGAATTAAGTAATACGAATGATATTTTCAATATATTAATTTTTCATTATATATTTTTGATCTTTTATTCCAAAACGTGCTGCTCTTTATCTAAATCTTACATAATATATCTCTAAGCAAAGATAAACAATTTAGATTGGTTGAAACTGAAACTCAGATTATAGTTTCATTATAGAAATATTGTTTTCGTTCTTTACTACCTCTAAAACCTATTTATAGAGGTATTTGACAGTATGTTTATCATATATTTGTTCAAAAACGTGAAATTTGGCCGTCATTTTGAAAGAAAATGAATTTTACAGGGTCAAAGGTCATCCTAGCTCAAAAATGCTGACGGATTCGTATTCAGTGTCCAAAATGGCCATAGAAATCACAAGTCATTATTGGATAACTGCAATTACGCTATTATTTACCCAATCCTATTGATAGTTAATAGTGTTTTGGCAAATGTCACATTTAAGGCCTAAAGCAAGACCTGCAATAGGCAGATTTATTACCGACATAATGTATATTAAACCAAATGCAAAATAATCAATTAAACTAAATGTGAGCGTGGTTTGAAAGAGAGAGAGGGAGAGTAACTTTTTTATTTCAATAATTCTCTTGCGCGTTGAGGTCTATTAAGCAGTAATAACAATAAGGATGACGCATAACGTCTGTCATTGAGTCAAGTGGCGTGGTGTCGATTCCCGGCGTGCGCGTGACAAGGAGTAGAGGTCATATATCCAACCTCGTGGGTTTTATCCGAATTATTGAAATGACCTAGCTTTGGTCGAGTGAACGTTAAACTCCATCTCTCCATAGGAAAGTGAAATGATAATTGTGAAATATACTGTCATCCATACATACCAGGACGTAAAAACCTGCAACGCAAGGGCAGCGTTTTGGGGAAATCAGTTACTGCATTCGTGAAAGCTTAAAGCGCTGTATTTCACAAAGTTGCCTCGGCAGCGAAAGGATAGGTATTGGCGCTTGGAGTGATGGGTTGTCAATGTTACCTCACCTTCTCCTATCATACAGAACTGTTCATAATTGGCTTAAATCGCATTGCCCTTGATCAGCATGCCATCATTGGCTCATGACGTCATATCGAAATCTTCACTAGTCGCTTTTTCTTGTACATAACGGATGACAGAACACTGGTATAGCGACGTAGTAACATGATATTTCCACAACGGAACATCCCAGAGCATTTTCCGTTTGGTGGCGGCTATATCATCATCTGAGGTTGCCTTTCGCATGTGAGTTTCCCCTGGTAACAATTCGATCAATACAAAATATTACACAATATGGTCACACTGCACTATAAGAGATGTTTGTATATTTTCATGTATACATTAATTCAGTATGATAGAAAGAAAGGAAGAAATGGGGTTTAACGTCCACTCAACACAAACTAGGTCCTTTTGGGACTAACATATGGTTTCAATTTAATTTCAGGGGTTTCCAGCAGTGGGAAGAAACCGGAGTGTCCGGAAGAAACCCACGAGGTTGAGAAGGCGCCCTTACCTCCATGCCACATACGCTCACACATGGGATCGAAACCACAGCCGCAAGCCAGAGTTGACCGGCCAGCTAGAAGCGCGGCACTCTAGACCACTAGGCCACCCCAACCCCCCTCAGTATGATAGGTTCGACTTACTTTTGCAAAGTACCGAGGCGTCTTCGTCATGACCACAATTGTGTTCTCCCCAACTTTGATGAGAGCATTCAGCCAGTGTCATGTCTGATGCTTGACACCCAACATCATCTAACCAAATTTGACCAGTACCTTTTCCAAAACTGGCGTCTTTGAGCGAAACCGCCCCAGTTCTAAAAACAGTCCCAAATTGCATATTTTCAAATTAATTAATACAATACTTCAAATATGAAAGAATACCTGACAGACCATCTTGGATATGTGTACATCACTACACAATTTATCACTTTAAAAGAAGCAACAACACTAGAAATTAATCATAATATACACCGTGCTGAATTTACCTATACGTGACCAGGGCCTCAAGATCTAGGTCTCCTGTTAAGATAATTGACATTGTCATACGCCTTTCTGATACGCACTGTAGTCTCACCATTCAAAACCACCCCCGACTCGGCTCAACTGTGCATAAAACACACTTTAATCTTCCTCTGGTCGTGAGGGTTGGGTATTGATCTAGACTTCGAAAATGGAAATGCCTGGAGCCTCGATTTCTTCATCTAAATTCGGCACTGCATATATACACTTATGTCAGACGGGATAGCACGATTAGGCAGCCTGTCCTGTACTGATAAGCTTAATTAGGAATCAAAATTGTCATGTTTAACGAACAGGGGTAAGGAGACGTCGCTCGATGGTTCTCGTTAAGCGTTTTGAGAAATTGTAGAAGCGACAATTTGTTTCGAGAGTTTATATCTTTAATTATATTTACGGGCTAAATCCAAGTTGTCGACAAACCACGGATGCATCTGTATTATCCCACCCATCATCACAGACTGTACCCCATGTATTATTATAATACACTTCAACTCTTCCTTCAAGTGATCCAGATCCTCCAACTAGTCGTATCGGTTGGGATGCTGTAAAATAAATAGTTTAAACCTTAATACAGACGCCCCAACACACAAAGCCCCACATACACATTTTAGTAATACTATTTAAATGAAATGAAATGGGGTGTAACGTCCTACTGTTCTGCTCCTAAACTAGGCTAATGAAGACGGGCATACGCCATACAGTGTACCAAGGGATCTTTTACGTGCACGCCAATGTGTGCACGGGACCTCGGTTTTTCGTCCCATCCGAACGACTAGACAGCTGTCCATGCCAGGCAATACTATTTAAACCCACACTCACAAACTGTTTACCAATCTATATATATAGTACTTCACACCAATTATATATAAAATACTGGACACACAACGGTCAGAGAGATATTCTGTAAATACTGAAATTTCAGAAGAAAAACGCTCAAATATGAAATAATTCTTACACATTGAATTGCAAGTATATGGATACCTAATATTTGAAATTTAGAGAATATAATGCGAAAACACCGCTGTCTAGGTAAAATTCCCAATTCTCACATAATGACTAGACAGTGGCGGAGTGAAACGGTCGCAGCAGGTGGGCAAGATATTTTAATGGCGCCTCGATGCGGTCGAGTAGATGTCATTTCAACAATACGCTTACGAGTCAGCATAGGTAAAGACACCTCCGCCAAAAATTAACTATCACCAACATTGGTTAATTCCATTATTCAATAGTAAGTGCACGAGGACAACACTACACTCAAAACAAAAATAGACTGAAAAATAGACATTGCAAAAAAATAAACAAATGATCAAATCAAGTGAATGAATCCGGGGGCCAGCCGTAAGCATCCACTGCGCTGTACAGTTTTTGGCCTGTTCAGTTATGGTACAGGCTTCACTAAAAAAAATGATTTACAAAAAACACGTAACAGATATAATGCGACCAATCTTGACATTGGTCGTCTTTTCAATGGCGATAGTCTGCCAGTTGACGTCATGAGTTAGAACGTCAAACAGTTTTAACAATAAGGGCGATAATCCGGATAGAATCTCGGAAAGCATTAAACTAATAAGTGTAGTGAGCAAACAGGAGCAAAGCCCAACAATGAGAACATTCTACAGTACGATAGTAAGTGTAGAATGACTGCACAATGTAATTATCGTGGTCTTAAACCAAATTTTAATGAAGTTCAAGTACTAATTCAAAAGAACAATCCTTTCGCTATTTGTTTACAAGAAACTTTCTTAAGGAATTCTTACAATATATTTTTTAAATATTTTGTTGGTTACCGTCATCATTCAGTTGGTGAAGGTAGAACTCATCGGGGCGTTTCTATTATTCTCAATGAAGATATCCCTCAAAGTCAAATCGCCCTCAACTCGCCTTTCCAGACAGTTGCAGTTAAGGTGACTCTGCATTTCGGTGCCGGAGGAGCGCTCTTGATCATCTCGTTCGATTTGAAACGTGATAAGCTTCTTGGGTTTTCTCCGGGTCCTCTTTTTGAATAAATATCAAGACACTTGCTTTTAAGATACGCTTACAGCGAACTGAAGATACCTATCAAGCTTGGACTTCTCAATACCTTGACATTCAAAGAACTAATTCTGCATCAAGTTTTCAAGTTTCCATCTACCTCGTTATTTTCATTTAAAGATACCACGAATTTCTAGGGAATTTCATATACTTCAAGCTTGGAAATAAAGTTTCAAGATCAAGATGACATCAAATCCTAAATATCCTATAGTAGAAATAGTTGAGAGGAAAAGAAAGAAAAAAAAATAGATCAAGAAGATACAAGATCAAGAGTTTCACACGGTCCGTCTGTCAAATCCAAATATTCGAAACATTCTGTTGCTAATTCAACTAGATCGGAAATGGTTAAAGCGGGAATTTCCTATTTTCTACGAAAGTCAAAACATAATTATTTTGATGTCTTTTGCGCAAAAGGTTGTCATCTCACTATTATACGATCATGGGCAATATTTCACAGGTATTAAAATCACTGACACAGGCTGTCACAGGAAATAATAACACAATTACCTCCCTTGTTTTCCCATCCCCCCCATTCAATGGCAATCTTCAAACGTTTGAATTTGAAGTTGAAAATGATATTTTTGCCAATTTCGCAACTGGCAGTAGTGAATTATAGGATTATTCTTTAACAAGGTAGGACTGTTTATAGATACAATCTATTTTAGGGCTCTTTTTTAATACATTTTAAAAATATAACTGAAAAATATGAAATTGGAACTTTAAGAAAGTAACCCTCATAGAAACTGAATCGAAATTTCATAAACTTAAAATCGATAAGGAAGCTGAAATAAAAAAAAAATTGCAAGCTGAAAAAGAAGCCGAAATTCAAAGATCTCGGCGAGATTTAGAGAAACTGCAAATGCTGGAAGAATTTATAGATAGAGGAGAAGAATATAATACGTCTGTTGTCATGGATTCAACTTTGCCGTGTGTAAATGGCGGGCCTGTTGATTTAATGGATAGTTATTTAGGGCAGATATACTGGTGTTGATGCCAAGGGTGCTATACTTGGCCTCCTCCTACATTAGGATACTGAATATGCTTATCAAAGTGCCAGAGATATAGACTCGATGATAGATTGATATGGAGACCACTTCAAAGTTGGTGAAACCTACAGAAGAAAAGTGAGAGATTGGCCAAGAAATTCGCCACAGGGTGGACCTGGATTAATAAAATTCTCCGATTTTCTTCAGCACTGTAAAACACCAGTGTAACAAAATGAATATTTAAAAAACTTGAATGATCCTGAGGAAAGTAAAATGATTTAAAGAAAATTACCAAACCATAACGTTAGGAGAAGGGGTCGATGATAACCTAGTAAGAAAAAAGAAATAATGGTAGAAATATGGGTAACCTTGAAATCAGTAGAAAAGAAAATGGAAGGCACTATCCCAAGTTTGCTGTCGTTTGTAATTTTATACAGAAAGAGGCCAGAATAGCATGTAATCCGGTGATGACTACAATGTACCAAAAGGATAGGCAGTCTTTAAGATACAGAGATAGAAGTGAAGATATAGTGTTAAAGAACTTGATCAAAGGTCACATCAGCCGAGAAGAAGTCATAGTTTTGCATCATCAACCATGTCCACTCAGTCATCTACACCACAGACCACCTCATTTACAAATGATGAAACTGAATTAAAGGAAACTGTAGAGGATAAGAGATCGCCTCAATCCAAGAAACCTTATTGTCACTATTGTAAAGAACAATATGATATGTGCACCTGTGAGAAGCCTGTATGGTTGCCTTTATTACTTTCACACTCGGAAAGACTGCAGAATAAAGAAGATTTGTCAGAAATATAAACTCAATCACCCCACTTGTCTACATGACGACGAACTGTATCAGAAGTACAAGGAGAAAGCGTAAGCTAGCCCTGTCTCAAACTACATGAAGCAATTTGGAAATTGCTTATTGTGTGTCCCATGGTAAATAATAAACGGATTTCTACGATTATGAACAAACTACTCTACTTAAAGCTGAACTCCGGTTACAAAAATACTGAAATAGTGTAATAAAAAAAAGTTAACGCCCGCAAGCCGCCATACTTGTTTCCAATTTGTGAAATAAGTATGGCGGACATGGAGGCTTATGACCTGGAAAGGTTAGTTGATCTCACTTCCAGTTTGTTTCTCGTCAGCTAGCTATACACATCCGGCTTTATTCTCTTCACACGGTTCACTGATTGCTGTATTTTCCCCCAACAGTATACCAAATTATTGAAGATGGCAAAATGTCTGATCAGGTAGGCCTGTAAATAATTATATGAACTGCGTCTACTACAATATAGCCAAAGCTTTACTCCAAAACAAAAGATGCAACCAGATGTCTTACCCAACCTATTTTTCAACCAAAACAAATCACCTATACAAACTATTAGTATTGCCTTCTTCGTGTGTTCCATGTTGAATAGTGTTCATGAAAACGACCAATGGACATAACTACATGTTTGGGACGGCTTTCATTGGGGAGTGTTTGACAGTGCTAAATTTATTGATGTTATGTTGTTTTTTTTCTCCATTTTACCAACGTGTAAGAAATTGATATTGTTGTAGACGCAGTCATATAATTATTTACAGTCTTACCTGATCAGACATGTTCAATCTTCAATAATTTGGTATACTGTTGGGGAAAAAACAGCAATCAGTGAACCGTGTGAAGAGAATAAAGCCGGATGTGTATAGCTAGCTGACGAGAAACAAACTGGAAGTGAGATCGGCTAACCTTTCAAGGTCATAAGCCTCCATGTCCGCCATACTTATTTCACAAGTTGGAAACAAGTATGGCGGCTTGCGGGCGTTAACTTTTTTTTTATTACATTATTTCGGTATTTTTGTAACCGGAGTTCAGCTTTAAGTTATTATAAACTTACCTATGTGTTTAAAACCACCTCCGGTTAAATAAAATTCATTGCACAATTAAACATCCCAACGGAAAAAAGAGGTTCTCTCTTGAAAATTCAATGTTTTTGCTTGTATTTTCGTCTGTGTTCATCACAACATTACACACGTGACGTTATGGGCTAAACCATCGTAATTATGCTGAAGGGAGTAATCTATGATAACCACGTGTGTTGTAATCAAAACAGAACACTGCCTTTTCGGTCGTTTGAGTTTGGGCAAGAAAATAGCAACTGGAGACAATAACATTAATTTTAAACCGTTTGATTGTCAGTCTGCTAAATGTTATTTACGGATTATACGAATACTCGTAAATACATGTATAATATTGCTTTTCACCCCGTAATTTCACCCGTGTATATTATATATATTTTTATAAAACACATTACAGCCCAGTCAATCATAATTTTAATTGATCATATTTCGTATGAAAAAGACCGCCGCTTCTCAATAATTTCCATATTTTATTCACGTTCGGACTGTTCATATCATTAATGTTCCTGATTAAATTACTTGTTTTTGTTCATTCGACAGATACTGAAATCGAAACATTCTTGATAAGAACAGTTCGGGATGTCTAAACATCGTTTATCGTTTTTATAAAAAAATGTATTCAAAACAAAAAAAATCACACGTCAGATTTTGTGTATTATTTGGTTTTGTGTGTTAATTATGCAGACCGCGGGGAAAATTCGTGCAAGTTTCGCGGCACTAAATTTAACCATCTGTGTAGCATATAATATGACATGGTACCTTTTACGGCAATATAATTCAAAGCGTTGATTAGCTGGGACATGATCGCGATCTACGAAATGCCATCGGAAAACTCCATTCTCCGTGGATTTCAAAATTTCTTATGGGTAAACAGCCTTGTGAATTTCACGATTATAAAATTCTGAACACACCAGAAATAATATTTAAAGAGAAATAGAAAGATATGGAACTATCTACCGATAATTAAACCGATGCGCGGTATGATTTGGTGATAATAATTATTGGTATTTATCTATAAAAAAAACGTTATATACCTCTTCAATGATGCAATGGCCTCGGCTATTAATTTTGCCGAGGCAAATGTAAAATACATCGGAATTTAGGCCTACCTCGTCCACAGCAGATTGCCGGGGTTAATTGGCAGGACTGCTTAAGTTCATCATCAGGAAATATTAAAAATATTCAACGGTGATATTCAAGGCCAGTAAAACAAATGTAATTCAAAAGAAAAAAATTGCCCCAGAACTCTCTAACCAAATAATTAATACAAGGCGGAAACAAAATATCGGACTATGGGCGTATTTATGTTTGTAAACGCTCAAACTCATTACTGGGTCTCAGAGCAAAAGCTTATTCATACATGTCGCGTTCGATTATTTGCTCCGTGCTTACTCGGACAGGATCCTCGAGTACGTTTCGACATGAGCAGTGGGAATGGGTAATCAAACGGCGCGGCACTTTCTTCGGATATCAAAATGGAAGATGAACGTCACCAAACAATTAATTGTGCTCGAATAATCCGTCAACAAACTTTAGACTTTTTCATTGGTATCTCATTGGAATTATTAAATCCAGAGAAGCGAAATAAAGCCCATATTATGCAGAACATACTTTAAATCACATTTTCGTTCAACCAATGTAACCTTTGCTTACAAGAATAAAGACAACACTACTGAGACAAGTGTCAACAATAATTCTTCCGTCGCCTAAACTTTTAGCGGCAAATATAACTTCGATCAAATAATTTATTTGCTTCCATGCTGAATAATAGGATACTTCCAGTAGTAACCCGAACGCGTTGGCGGTGGCTAGAGTAAGCGCGGGGCCAGTAATCGAACGCATCAACACAAAATATGAACTGTCGTAAAATAGCCTTGCTTTGACCCCCTCATACGAAATGATCTATTCCGATAAGTGACGTAATAAGCTTCCATTTTTTATTTCTCGGTGTCAAAGTTTGTGATAAGTTCAATTTTACAAGAGAGAACTTTTTTATTTGTTGGTATATTTAGCTTTATAATGGATTTTATTTAACCGGAGGTAATTTTAAACACATAGGTAAGTTTATAATAACTTAAGTAGAGTAGTTTGTTCATAATCGTATAAATCCGTTTATTATTTACCATGGGACAGACAATAGATGTTTCATCACAAATTGTTCCTGATATAGTTTTCCACGCCGATTTCAGAGAAAGACAAGAATTTGCATATGCTTTTATAGATGAACAGTCTGGTGCTGTTTTATGATAGAATTCCTTGAAGACCCATTAAAGACAACTGTGGACGTAAAATTATCAACCATTACTGGAGAAAATAAAATTCAAAGAAATATACTGGCTGAGTTGACCAATGATACTATGAGGAATTTGAAATTGATTTACCAGCCAGAAAAGGGCAAATACCAAGATTAGAATCTTGTAAGAAATGGGATCATTTCCAATGAATCTTGCCAAGACTGATGCCCTATCGTGATGATATCAAGATGGCTCTACGTATAGGTTTAAATTGTCCACGAGCTACTAAACCACTAGAAGTAATACCTGGTAAACTGGATGAACCATATGCTGTGAAAACTCAACTAGGATGGAGCATTATTGGTATGACTAATCCAAATTGTCATCGATTAAAGAGCTTATGACTCAAGTCAACTCCATAGAGAAAGATGAAGGCTGTACAAGTTTATCTTGGGAAGAACATGTTTATCAAGATAGCACACAAGAATATTAAGCATAAAGATAATGGTCATTGAGAATTACCCATACTCTTGTACAAAGATGGTGTAATTTTACCAGATAATCGAGATATGGCTTTAAGACGATTATAAGGCTTAACGAAGAAACTGCAATCTGATACTAGCTACAGGAAAGACTTCATCACCTTTATGAATAAACCAATTAACAGCGGTTTAGTAGCGAAAGTACCTGAAAAAGTTATGCACAGTAAAATGGTAGGAAGTGGATGATCCCACGTATAGTGTTTACCACCCACAAAATCAGAAGATAAGAGTTGTATTTAACTGCAGCGCACAACACCAATGACAATCTTTGAATCTTCTTGCCTGGTATTTTATGTCGATTCCGTCAAGTAACCATAGCTATAACCTGCGATATTGAAGGAATGTTCCATCATGTCCACGTACACCAAGACCATAGAGACTATCTGCGATTCCTATGGTGGGGAGATGGGAATTTAGACAGTGAACCAATCGAATACCACATGACAGTGCACATGTTTGGGACCCATCTTGTGCAAACATTGCCCTAAAGAAGACAGCTGATGATTAGCAAGAAGTTTATGGCCAAGACACGGCTGAATTTAGTCGCAAAGATTTCTGCGTAGATGACGACTTGACCTCTGTGTCTACAGTACAAGTTCGGGCGAACACAAGCCAAGGTTAATTATCGATAAATCCACCTGACAGACATATGATTGAATAAACTATGACATAAATCAGTTTTGGTACCTTTAATTCTGTTTATAAAGTATTCTGTTACTGTTTACATTACTCAATCACTGTTTATCTCGGTGAATTCCAAGTGAAAATGTACAATATTATGACTAACATGCAGCCATTTGAATTTTGGTGGGGTTTTTTGTGGTCAAAGTCAATTGAACAGCGGAATATAACTTCAATACTAAAGAGTTGTAATAATTAAAACAAAAGTAGAGAAATGGGAGATAATTAATGAAACACGGAGTGAGCACAATGCAATGTCTTTTAAAGCTGAACTCCGGTTACAAAAATACCGAAATAAT
Organism: Patella caerulea; assembly: GCA_036850965.1. Lineage (NCBI taxonomy): Eukaryota > Metazoa > Mollusca > Gastropoda > Patellidae > Patella > Patella caerulea. Next base: position 27,851,583 of record JAZGQO010000015.1, on the reverse strand, counting down.
GTAATAAAAAAAAGTTAACGCCCGCAAGCCGCCATACTTGTTTCCAACTTGTGAAATAAGTATGGCGTACATGGAGGCTTATGACCTGGAAAGGTTAGCCGATCTCACTTCCAGTTTGTTTCTCGTCAGCTAGCTATACACATCCGGCTTTATTCTATTCACACGGTTCACTGATTGCTGTATTTTTCCCCAACAGTATACCAAATTATTGAAGATTGAACATGTCTGATCAGGTAAGACTGTAAATAATTATATGAACTGCGTCTACTACAATATAAATTTCTTACACGTTGGTAAAATGGAGAAAAAAATATAACATCAATAAATTTAGCAAACACTCCCCAATGAGAGCCGTCCCAAACATGTAGTTATGTCCCTTGGTCGTTTTCATAAAACTATTCAACATGGAACTCACGAAGACGGCAATACTAATAGTTTGTATAGGTGATTTGTTTTGGTTGAAAAACAGGTTGGGTAAGACATCTGGTTGCATCTTTTGTTTTGGAGTAAAGCTTAGGCTATATTGTAGTAGACGCAGTTCATATAATTATTTACAGGCCTACCTGATCAGATATTTTGCAATCTTCAATAATTTGGTATACTGTTGGGGGGAAATACAGCAATCAGTGAACCATGTGAAGAGAATAAAGCCGGATGTGTATAGCTAGCTGACGAGAAACAAACTGGAAGTGAGATCGGCTAACCTTTCCAGGTCATAAGCCTCCATGTCCGCCATACTTATTTCACAAATTGGAAACAAGTATGGCGGCTTGCGGGCGTTAACTTTTTTTTATTACATTATTTCAGTATTTTTGTAACCGGAGTTCAGCTTTAAGGCATGAACAGTACAAGAAGAAAAAAGGTTGTCAACGATACTAACAAATTATGTAGAAAGGGAGGATTTCAATTTGTACAATTCTTATCGAATTCCAAAGAACTTCTTCAACTCTTATCAGCAGAGCACCTGGAGTTCGGTGGTAAGTTGAGTCTGACTGCCTGGTGTCACCCGTAGAGGAATTTTATCAACAGTCGACCCACTTGGGTTAGTATCACCGTTCATCCTCACTGGTAAACGAGTCCTGCAAGAACTATGTTGCCATGGTACAAATTGGGATGACAAGATAACTGATAGATTGATACGAGCTGGAAGAAATGGAAAAATCATTTTTCACTTATCAGAGTTAAAAGTACCCAGATGCTATAAACCTGATGCATTTGGTAAAGTTAAGAAGGCTGAGCTACATCATTTTTCGGACGCTTCCCAAGATGGTTATGGGAGGGATGTGCTCCTACTGTTCACTTGTACTAGCGAAATCTAGAGTGACGCCACTGAAGCCAATAACCAGTCCACGCCTCAAACTGAGTTCTGCAAAGTTTCTAGTTATCAACTTCTATTGGACAGACAGCAAAGTGGTACTGCGATATATTTCCAATCAAGCTCGACGTTTCCACATATATGTCGCCAATCGGGTCCAGGGATATCTTATCACCAAATCAATGGTCTTATAATGCATCCAGTTGAATCAACTTATCAGCCAAATAATTATACCACCGCAACGTTCCTAGCACCCGGATTCGAGGTGGAGTTTGTGGGTTCAACAAGCCAACAGTGAGGCTGATGTCCCCCGCCGAAATCCCAAAATAAATAGATGACACATATTAATTAATTGCACATTTATTTTTTTCAAACGTATCGAGCAATCAAACTGTACACGAAGTGTCATCTAAAAGTGTTTTATAAAGAAAAATGCTAAAACCGACGAGAAAAATGAAGATAGGTTGCCAGGCAACGAAACATACGCCCACAGCAGCTAAATCGTCCGGGCAGTCAACAAGGGTTGTCGCATATTTTTACTTTTTTTTGATAATGAAACATTTGTAATACACTAAAATCTGATTAAGAGTAACAACTCATTATGTAATTATCTGAAAATCATTAGAATTTGTTTGCTTTTTATAAAAGTTTTGCCCCACGCTAACAATTAGTATAGGAAACATTTAATATCATGGATTTAGCAGTTCAGTTATCAAAATTCATTGAAAATTAAAATACTTGTTCGTTTCAACACCTTAAACTCTGTGTATCAATCTGAAGTCAATCGGATGATAAGTTTGGCCTCTATAGCATCACAAGGTTTTTTGAAGTGATCATGGGAGACAACTCTGGAAGTAATTATTTGAAATCGCTCAAAATCAACAGGCTTCTTCGTCTCATGACCTTAAACAGTGTATGTGTATTTACAGTCAATCGGGTATTAGCTTTGGCCTCTAGAGCGTCCACAAGATTTTTTTGAAGTGATCAAGGGCCATAACTCTGGCACTAATTATCGGAAATCGCTGAAAATCAAATGGCTTCTTCGTCTTATGACCTTAAACACTGTGTATAAATTTAAAGTCAATCGGATATTAACTTTGGCCTTTAGAGCGTCCAGAAGATTTTTTGAAATGATCAAGGGCCATAACTCTGGCACTAATTATTGGAAATCGTTGAAAATCAATAGGCTTCTTCGTCTCATGACCTTAAACACTGTGTATAAATCTAAAGCCAATCGGATATTAACTTTGGCCTCTAGCGCGTCCACAAGATTTTTTGAAGTGACCAAGGGCCATAACTCTGGCACTAATTATCAGAAAGCGCTGAAAATCAATAGGATTCTTCGTCTCTTGACCTTAAACATTGTGTATACATTTAAAGCCAATCGGATATTAACTTTGGCCTCTAGAGCGTCCACAAGATTTTTTGAAGTGATCAAGGGCCATAACTCTGGTAGTTATTATCGGAAATCGCTGAAAAACAATAGGCTTCTTCGTCCCATGACCTTAAACACTGTGTATAAATTTAAAGTCAATCGGATATTAACTTTAGCCTCTAGAGCGTCCACAAGCAATTGTGGACGCCGGACCGACGGACGGACGGGGGCGACGACAATATACGACCACATTTCAATGTGGACGTATAAAAATGTGCCCTAGTTAGAGGGACCCTAAAGGCAGACAAAAGGGCCCCCACGCGTGACAAAAGGGCCCCTCTGACCAAGGGAAAGGGCCCTCGTGTCCTAGTCAATCGTTTCTATACACTGTTACTGTCGAATCCATTACTGAATGAGAATGCAATCATTGCCTTGGCATAAAAATCATCAATCAAGATGAACCTAAGTTATCTTGTCCCAAAGTATCAACCAATCAAATTGCATATCTCTGCCTACCCTAAGCGGAAAATGATCATCTTCGAACTCCATCAAGGCATTGACCTAATAAGCGTATACACCAAGTTTGAACATTTTAACTCAATTAGAAGGAGAGTTATTGTATTCCAAAGTCTCGACCAATCAAATTGCGTATCGCTCTGCTTACCCTGAGCAGAAAATGCTCATTATCGAAATTAGTCAAGGTATTACTGAAACTATACACCAAGTTTCATCACTCTCACTTAATTAGAACTAAAGTTATCGTGTCCCAAAGCATCAACCAATCAAATTGCTTATCTCTGCTTACCCTAAGCGGAAAATGCTCATCTTCGAACTCCATTAAGGCATACACCGAGTTTGAACATTCTAGCTCACTTAGGAAGAGAGTTATTGTGTCCCAAAAAGTGTGACAGACAGACAGACGAACCCATTTTAATCGAGTAATACCACTGTAAAGTTCCCATCACCCGGATTCAAGGCGGAATTTATGGGTTCAATATCAACAACGGGTATGCCTACGCTGCATAAAAAATTGACCGAGACCAGCTTTGGTGGAAAATGTTTTATGTTTCACGGAATCAATTGGTGAATAAACTACCAGAATATAAAATTTCAGAAGGCCCTATACTGGCGTTTCGAGATAATCATTATCGTAAACATATTAAACATATACCATGGTATGGGGGAATCGGGTTAGTGTAGGCTCACTGTGGGTTCAATAAACAACGAGTACGCCCACGCTGCATAAAAAATCGACACAAACCTGCTTTGGTAAGAAAATGTTTTTTGTTTCACGGAATCAAGAGATGAATAAACTACTAGAAGACGAAATTTCAGAAGGCTCCTATGCTGGCGTTTCGAGATATATTACCGTATATTAGATATACTTTGCATTAATATGTTTTAAAATTTAACAAATAATTATATCTAGTTTTTTCTTGGTGCTAGGAATATGTGTGCTAACTTGATCTCAAATCCAGGTGCGAGAATATGGGTGCTAACTTGATCTCGAATCCGGGTGTTGGAATACGGGTGAGAGATTCCGCTGGGTGCCTGTTCTTCAAAATTTTCTGGGGGAGGCTCGTGCCTTTGCCCCTTAACCTTGGACTTTGCCCCAGCTTTGCACCTCCAACCACCGACAGCTGGCGCCGCCACTGAAGGCATGTAATTATAAATGTAACGTTTTAGCTATATTGAACCAATAATGATCTGTCAAAATGTTAAGTGTTATTTATCGTATTGCGAGACATCCCCTATGTTAGTTATTTATTGTCTTGTGAGATTCCCCCCCCCCCTTTGTCTGTGAGTTATCGGTAATTATAAATTCAAATATGCCCCAATCACACCTTAAACAATGATTTAGCATGCGTCATTTGTATAAATTGTCAGAATTCGTATCTAAGTAGTACCGCGTGGTTATTATCTTGGTCCATATATTGTTGTTATTTACAGTACATATTTGAATAGAAAGTAGACTTTTTAAGTGTTTTATGTTGCATTTATTCTTGAATTTGTTTTCAAGCAGTGTTCTGAACATTTAATGAAGCAACGATGAACGTTTTGAAACATAGAAAGACTTACTTTGTCAGTTTAGAACTCAATTATTAAATAGTCTTTTATTTTCTTTTATTTTTCAGTTAATCGTTAACATCTGTTGTTAAAATGAAAATAAACTTTAAAAAGATACATTATTTGAGATTAGATAACGAGTTGGCAGTTCTCACTACAATAGTTAAAAACTAACTAATGTAAAGGTAATTCACTATTAAAGCTGAACTCCGGTTACAAAAATACCGAAATAATTAAATAAAAAAAAGTTAACGCCCCCAGCCGCCATACTTGTTTCCAAGTTGTGAAATAAATATGGCGGACATGGAGGCTTATGACGTGGAAAGGTAAGCCGCTCTCACTTCCTGTGTGTTTGTTGTTAGCGAGCTATACACATCCGGTTTTATTCTTACACTGATTGTTCTATTTTTTCCCAACAGTTTACGAAATTATCGAAGATTGCAAAATGTCTGATCAGGTAAGCCTGTAAATATTTATATTTACTACGTCTTCTACAATATAGCCTAATCTTTACTCTAAACCAAAAGATGCAACAACATGACTTACCGCAATCTGAAATTTTCAACCATAACAAATCCCTACACAAACTATTGTCTTCTTCCATATCCATATCATTACAGCGTAGATGGGCCACGTCTTCTTGTAAATATCTTACACATATATGTAAATCACCCAAAAAGTTATCGCAGCAAATGTCCAGTGTAATTATAACTAATACTATGCAATAAACAGATAGTTTAGATTAGATTTTCACATGTCAGCATGATGTCACCATCTTCAATTGTATTTGGCGCACGAAAAGGGGCATAACTACATTTTGGGCCGGCTCTCATTGGGGGAGTGTTTGACAGTGCTAAATTTTTTGATGTAATGTTTTTTTTTTCTATTTCACCAAAAGTGGAAGAAATTGATATCTATGAATTTTTCACTGACCCTTCAATGCCTTATGATATCGATAGGCCTAAAGATATCAATGGTAGCTACCGTAGCTCTACCGTCCGGCCTACTACTGTGGAACATCAGGCACCTCTAAATGTACAAAATAATTATACAAAAGTAAAACTCAAGCAAAACAAAACATCCAATATTAGGCCCAATTATGTATAACAAAAAAAAAACGTAACATCAATAAATTTAGCACTGTCAAACACTCCCCCAATGAGAGCCGCCCCAAAATGTAGTTATGCCCCTTTTCGTGCGCCAAATACAATTGAAGATGGTGACATCATGCTGACATGTGAAAATCTAATCTAAACTATCTGTTTATTGCATAGTATTAGTTATAATTACACTGGACATTTGCTGCGATAACTTTTTGGGTGATTTACATATATGTGTAAGATATTTACAAGAAGACGTGGCCCATCTACGCTGTAATGATATGGATATGGAAGAAGACAATAGTTTGTGTAGGGATTTGTTATGGTTGAAAATTTCAGATTGCGGTAAGTCATGTTGTTGCATCTTTTGGTTTAGAGTAAAGATTAGGCTATATTGTAGAAGACGTAGTTCATATAAATATTTACAGGCTTACCTGATCAGACATTTTGCAATCTTCGATAATTTCGTAAACTGTTGGGAAAAAATAGAACAATCAGTGTAAGAATAAAACCGGATGTGTATAGCTCGCTAACAACAAACACACAGGAAGTGAGAGCGGCTTACCTTTCCACGTCATAAGCCTCCATGTCCGCCATATTTATTTCACAACTTGGAAACAAGTATGGCGGCTGGGGGCGTTAACTTTTTTTTATTTAATTATTTCGGTATTTTTGTAACCGGAGTTCAGCTTTAACTTAGAACTAAGCGAATGAAATTTCCAATTAACCTCGGTCATCATTACTGAAGTCGGCAAGACAAAACCAGTAGTCTCGGTTATCCAGTTTTATTGGTAACTCACGAAGGAAAATATTTCAGCGAATCGAACTACAATCCAATAAAAATCTCATGCTAGCCTCTACATCGAGGGTAAATTATGGTCTGAATACGTTAATTAATGTCTAATTAATAGTTTTTATAACATTTAAGGCCTAAACAAAGATAGGTTGCCAGGCAACGAAACATACGCCCACAGCAACTAAATCGTCCGTGCAGCCCGACAAGGGTTGTCGCATAATTTTACCTTTTTCTAAAATGAAACATTTGTAATACACTAAAAACTGATTAAGAGTAACATCTCATTATGTAAATATCAGAAAATCATTAGAATTTGATTGCTTTTTTTATAAAGTTTTACCCCACGCTAACAATTAGTATATACATGAAAATTTAATATCATGGATTTAGCTGTTCAGTTATCAAAATTCATTGAAAATCAAAATACTTGTTCGTTTCAACACCTTAAACTCTGTGTATCAATCTGAAGTCAATCGGATGATAAGTTTGGCCTCTATAGCGTTACAAGATTTTTTGAAGTTATCAAGGGAGATAACTCTGGCAGTAATTATTTGAAATCGCAGAAAAAGAATAGGCTTCTTCGTCTCATGACCTTGAACACTGTGTGTAAATTTAAAGTCGATCAGATATTAACTTTGGCCTCTAGAAGTGATCAAGGGCCATAACTCTGGCAGTAATTATTGAAAACCAATAGACGTCTTCGTCTCATGACTGTAAACACTACATATAAATTTGAAGTCAATCGGATATTAACTTTGGTCTCCAGAGCATTCACAAGATTTTTTGAAGTGATCAAGGGCCATAACTCTGGCAGTAATTATCGGAAATCGCTGAAAATCAATAGGCTTCTTAGTCTCATTACATTAGACGCTGTATAAATTTAAAGTCAATCGGATATTAACTTTGGCATTTAGAGGTCCACAAGATTTTTTGAAGTGATCAAGGGCCATAACTCTTGCACTAATTATCGGAAATGGCTGAAAATCAATAGGATTCTTTGTCTCGTGACCTTAAACACTTTGTATAAATTTAAAGTCAATCGGATATTAACTTTGGCCTCTAGAGCGTCCAAAAGACTTTTTGAAGTGATCAAGGGCCATAACTCTGGCACTAATTAGTGGAAATGGCTGAAAACCAATAGGCTTCTTCGTCTTATGACCTTAAACACTGTGTATAAATTTAAAGTCAATCGGATATTGACTTAGGCCTCTAGAGCGTCCACAAGATTTTTTGAAGTGATCAAGGGCCATAACTCTGGTAGTTATTATCGGAAATCGCTGAAAACAACAGGCTTCTTCGTCTCATGACCTTAAACACTGTGTATAAATTTAAAGTCAATCGGATATTAACTTTAGCCTCTAGAGCGTCCACAAGCAATTGTGGACGCCGGAAAGACGGACGGACGGCCCGACGGGTGCGACGACAATATTTCAATGTGGGCGTATAAAAACCTACAATAGGCAGATTTTGCTCTTGCATAATGCATGTTGAAAGATATTGTACTTCAGTAATCTATTTTTTTAAGAGTTGTAAGAACAGAGAATTTAGATTAACGCATTATCGAATATTGACCAGAGAATTTAGAATAATTAAGTACCGGTAGCTAATTAAGTCTCTAACTCAATATCACCCAAAGTCTTACACGTTGAAAACGCGAAATATTTTGTCAATTCAATTCAATTGTTATCTTACCTTGAAAAGGTAAACTTCTGATATCCAATATTTTATACAAAAAAAAAACCAAAAACATTTTACCATCGGTACACGAATCGTGTACCATGATGCAGTGTCATTTGTAACAAGTGACCAGAAAGAACGAGACTTGACATATTCCACAACTCATGTCAAACGGCAACGCCATAACTTATCTGGAGAGCATGCGCAATAGACCGGAATAACCAGACACTAGAAATTTCTTTTCGATTGAGACTCATGCCATATTTCGCTGGACATAACTGATTTGAAATTAGAGTCAAAACGCAAACAATTGAATGTAAATCAGTTCATATACTATCAGATCACATTATTATATGCCTTGTGACCCATTTGGGTCAATTTCTAGGGCCCAAGTATTTAGCTCCTTTAACGCATTATCAAATATTGACCTTGAGCACGGAAACTACAATAAATGTTCCAGAAAATAATTTACATTTTGTAGCAAAGCCATAAACATACTTTCCAGCAGTATATGAACCGATATCACGATTTTCTTATTAAGATCCCTTTTTAGGGATAATATTGAAAACCAATAGACGTCTTCGTCTCATGACTGTACACACTACATATAAATTTGAAGTCAATCGGATATTAACTTTGGTCTCCAGAGCATTCACAAGATTTTTTGAAGTGATCAAGGGCCATAACTCTGGCAGTAATTATCGGAAATCGCTGAAAATCAATAGGCTTCTTAGTCTCATTACATTAGACGCTGTATAAATTTAAAGTCAATCGGATATTAACTTTGGCATTTAGAGGTCCACAAGATTTTTTGAAGTGATCAAGGGCCATAACTCTTGCACTAATTATCGGAAATGGCTGAAAATCAATAGGATTCTTTGTCTCGTGACCTTAAACACTTTGTATAAATTTAAAGTCAATCGGATATTAACTTTGGCCTCTAGAGCGTCCAAAAGACTTTTTGAAGTGATCAAGGGCCATAACTCTGGCACTAATTAGTGGAAATGGCTGAAAACCAATAGGCTTCTTCGTCTTATGACCTTAAACACTGTGTATAAATTTAAAGTCAATCGGATATTGACTTAGGCCTCTAGAGCGTCCACAAGATTTTTTGAAGTGATCAAGGGCCATAACTCTGGTAGTTATTATCGGAAATCGCTGAAAACAACAGGCTTCTTCGTCTCATGACCTTAAACACTGTGTATAAATTTAAAGTCAATCGGATATTAACTTTAGCCTCTAGAGCGTCCACAAGCAATTGTGGACGCCGGAAAGACGGACGGACGGCCCGACGGGTGCGACGACAATATTTCAATGTGGGCGTATAAAAACCTACAATAGGCAGATTTTGCTCTTGCATAATGCATGTTGAAAGATATTGTACTTCAGTAATCTATTTTTTTAAGAGTTGTAAGAACAGAGAATTTAGATTAACGCATTATCGAATATTGACCAGAGAATTTAGAATAATTAAGTACCGGTAGCTAATTAAGTCTCTAACTCAATATCACCCAAAGTCTTACACGTTGAAAACGCGAAATATTTTGTCAATTCAATTCAATTGTTATCTTACCTTGAAAAGGTAAACTTCTGATATCCAATATTTTATACAAAAAAAAAACCAAAAACATTTTACCATCGGTACACGAATCGTGTACCATGATGCAGTGTCATTTGTAACAAGTGACCAGAAAGAACGAGACTTGACATATTCCACAACTCATGTCAAACGGCAACGCCATAACTTATCTGGAGAGCATGCGCAATAGACCGGAATAACCAGACACTAGAAATTTCTTTTCGATTGAGACTCATGCCATATTTCGCTGGACATAACTGATTTGAAATTAGAGTCAAAACGCAAACAATTGAATGTAAATCAGTTCATATACTATCAGATCACATTATTATATGCCTTGTGACCCATTTGGGTCAATTTCTAGGGCCCAAGTATTTAGCTCCTTTAACGCATTATCAAATATTGACCTTGAGCACGGAAACTACAATAAATGTTCCAGAAAATAATTTACATTTTGTAGCAAAGCCATAAACATACTTTCCAGCAGTATATGAACCGATATCACGATTTTCTTATTAAGATCCCTTTTTAGGGATAATATTGAAAACCAATAGACGTCTTCGTCTCATGACTGTACACACTACATATAAATTTGAAGTCAATCGGATATTAACTTTGGTCTCCAGAGCATTCACAAGATTTTTTGAAGTGATCAAGGGCCATAACTCTGGCAGTAATTATCGGAAATCGCTGAAAATCAATAGGCTTCTTAGTCTCATTACATTAGACGCTGTATAAATTTAAAGTCAATCGGATATTAACTTTGGCATTTAGAGGTCCACAAGATTTTTTGAAGTGATCAAGGGCCATAACTCTTGCACTAATTATCGGAAATGGCTGAAAATCAATAGGATTCTTTGTCTCGTGACCTTAAACACTTTGTATAAATTTAAAGTCAATCGGATATTAACTTTGGCCTCTAGAGCGTCCAAAAGACTTTTTGAAGTGATCAAGGGCCATAACTCTGGCACTAATTAGTGGAAATGGCTGAAAACCAATAGGCTTCTTCGTCTTATGACCTTAAACACTGTGTATAAATTTAAAGTCAATCGGATATTGACTTAGGCCTCTAGAGCGTCCACAAGATTTTTTGAAGTGATCAAGGGCCATAACTCTGGTAGTTATTATCGGAAATCGCTGAAAACAACAGGCTTCTTCGTCTCATGACCTTAAACACTGTGTATAAATTTAAAGTCAATCGGATATTAACTTTAGCCTCTAGAGCGTCCACAAGCAATTGTGGACGCCGGAAAGACGGACGGACGGCCCGACGGGTGCGACGACAATATTTCAATGTGGGCGTATAAAAACCTACAATAGGCAGATTTTGCTCTTGCATAATGCATGTTGAAAGATATTGTACTTCAGTAATCTATTTTTTTAAGAGTTGTAAGAACAGAGAATTTAGATTAACGCATTATCGAATATTGACCAGAGAATTTAGAATAATTAAGTACCGGTAGCTAATTAAGTCTCTAACTCAATATCACCCAAAGTCTTACACGTTGAAAACGCGAAATATTTTGTCAATTCAATTCAATTGTTATCTTACCTTGAAAAGGTAAACTTCTGATATCCAATATTTTATACAAAAAAAAAAACAAAAACATTTTACCATCGGTACACGAATCGTGTACCATGATGCAGTGTCATTTGTAACAAGTGACCAGAAAGAACGAGACTTGACATATTCCACAACTCATGTCAAACGGCAACGCCATAACTTATCTGGAGAGCATGCGCAATAGACCGGAATAACCAGACACTAGAAATTTCTTTTCGATTGAGACTCATGCCATATTTCGCTGGACATAACTGATTTGAAATTAGAGTCAAAACGCAAACAATTGAATGTAAATCAGTTCATATACTATCAGATCACATTATTATATGCCTTGTGACCCATTTGGGTCAATTTCTAGGGCCCAAGTATTTAGCTCCTTTAACGCATTATCAAATATTGACCTTGAGCACGGAAACTACAATAAATGTTCCAGAAAATAATTTACATTTTGTAGCAAAGCCATAAACATACTTTCCAGCAGTATATGAACCGATATCACGATTTTCTTATTAAGATCCCTTTTTAGGGGTATTTTAAATACTCCACTCACTCGTTCTTTTTTCAATGTATCTATATATAAATGTGCCAGAAAATAACTTGAAAATAACTTGAAATGTTGTGCAGTATTAAACTCTAAAAAGTGATGTGTGAGGGGAAGGGATTCTTAAAATGTGAATATACTGGTCATACTACAAAATTCCAGATATCACACGAAATACCACTGAAAGCAATTTCATTTATCATTTCAAAAATTTAAATTATATTCTGTCACATTTAAATAAACATTTTAAAGTTGGATAAAACTAAATACTGTTGTGTATGTGTGTAAGCGGATCATTGAAATTGAGGGACTTGCTTGCACACCAATAATTGCTGGACCATCGGGTTTTCGAGGACCGATTTAGAAACCTGTGTAATGTACTATCCACCCCCTGCCTAGTATATTTTTTTAAGAATATCTCGGTAGTACTCGGTTAACCGTAAAATATCAAACCCCTTGGGTGAAAGGGTGTGTTTCCCGCCTGATCATCTCTCATGTCCATACAGATTCACACAGCTCATTTACGTCATTCTTTCACGCATGCGCATAATGTAAGCGCATTTGCGCCATCTTAGCCATCTTAGAAATATTAATGTCATTGCTGACCATTTTCCAATTTCTCACTTTTGTTGTTCTGGTCATATTAACTGTTATGCTTGGTGTCTTGTACAAAAATTGGGATCGACATTTTCGACACAATATATAACGTAGACTCTATAAATAACTTGTCATTCATGATTATAATTTTATATTCTGGTGTTCAGTATGTAGGTAGAGAACGAAGTCTTGTGATGGTGAAATACATTAAAAATATCTCGGAGGTTTGTCTTGCGCCAATGGGCAATCGAAAGTTACCCATGTTTTCCCAATTTCTGAAAAAAAAATCGTTATTTCAGAAATATAAAATTTCTACTTCATGACAGATATGTGACTTGTCGCTACGGGGATAATATACAGTAGATTCGCTTGGTTGTGACACAGGCCATGCGACCTTTATAGATTTCAAAAGGCATTTGGTTTTATTATATATCTGGTATTCTTACAAACATAATTCACAATCAATGATTCAATGGCGATGTTCTTTCCGCTCTCTCATCCGACCAACTCTCCCGCCAAATCTCGATCAAATCAGTCTCTCACATACTTGGCCAAGAAAACGTATAAAGGAATATAATGATTAAAGAATGTACATTATGCCCAAAGGAGTTATCTCCCATAAGCTGTAAAATAAGCTAATTACTTTCTTGACTAGAAACAGGTACAATTAACAAGTATTTGAAATGTTATAGCATGCTGAACTTTGATCCAAGACAATTATGAAACAGATAAAGAATACTTAAAAGACAGAATGAATGGAGTGGAATCCAATACATGTTATCATAAAAAAACAGCTCATAAAAATGTTATCATAAAAAACATTAAATTATGAAAGAGATCAAGAATTAAACATGAAACTATGAGTTGCAGCAAGATGACAAAGATACAAGGACATAAAAAAGAGTAATAACAAACAATATAAATGGCAAGGTTGTTATAGCAAAATGAGATAATAATACTAATAATAAACTATAACAATAAACCAAACAGACTTTTGGAAGAACAATTACTAATATGTAAGTCTAATGAAAATATGCATATGTTTGGATATTATGGTAAAATTACATGATAATTACATATAACGACTTACAGAAAATCTAACTGCAATAATAAGCTAGCAATTCAATTGCAACAAAAGGATTTGAAATAATAACAGAATACCGAAGTCTAACAAGGTTTACATGAATATACAAGTTGAGAATAACATAGTAATGTGCCACAAGATACGTGTAAGAATATTTAATACGAGATAAAAGGTGGGGGTTTGACTGCAATAGCATAGTTTGCTTTGGCATTTAGCTTGGATTATAGCACCCAAAACGAATTTTGAGAAAGTTCACCTTTTAAGAGAACAAGATACTCAGGTTTACCCTGAGAATTTAAACCTTGACCTATTCAATGCGATAAAATTCCTCATCATTCGATGAAGATGATGTGTCATAAATAGCATGATCCGAATCCCAGTAGCGAAAGGGTTTTTGTCGTGCATGAGTTGGTCGAGTACAGGTAGTTGGATTTGTCTCAGATATTCCACCATTAGGAGTTGACACACTAGTTTTGTTGACATCACACACATCATTTGGAAAAGACATAGGAATGTCAATTTGATTTTCTTGCAAAGTACCATCGGAGAGATTGTCACCTGGCGATAGATTAACTACTGGAATCTCCTTTGTTGTGACAGTGGACGGAAAATACTTCATAGAATTTGGCACACGGACAAAAGCACACTTTAACCGATCTAAATGTACATTGGTAATAACATGGTCATCACTTGGAAGTTTAATATTGACAAGATGTGGACTCACAAGTTGGTACGCAATATAAGGTCCTTTATAATTTGATTGTAACTTTTGTCCAGCGCCTGTAGAAACAACATTAAAATAAACATAATCACCTTTGGCAAGTTTGAGTGGATTAATGTTGGCATTTGCACGATCAAGCATAACCTGTTGAGCTTTAGTAACATTAGCACCGGCAATAATATCAAGTTTCTTCACGTCGGTGGTACAGAATTAAGAGAAAACTTTGATGTTAAAGGGAATTGGGGCCTTGTAGTAAAAATAATTTCAAATGGTGAGTAACCTGCAGAGGAATTTACATACAGAGTTATTCATACTAAATATTTGACATTTTTAGCCACAAAAGGTGTTAGGTGCTCGGATAATGTTCTATGCGTCCTTTCACAAGCACCCAGGCAATGATGAACAAAGCTATGGGTGAACTGTTGTGGAATATCCAACATCTGACACAAAATGGCGACGTGTAAACAAAAACACGCGCGAGATTACATCGGTAATTCTCGCTATTTGGCGGAAACTACCGAGCAATTATCTAATCACTGTTGCCTTTTTAGAAGAGTCCATTAAATTTAAAGGTTAACGTTGTATATGTCAGATATAATCCTACTCTCCCTCGGATTGATATGATAGAGAACCCTTAGGCTTTACCCGCGTGTTCTGTTATCATATCAACCTCGGATAGGTTAATATCCTATACGTACACTTCTATTATGTCATTATCTGCCTATATAATCAGGAAAATTCAATCATTTTTATATTGTCGCCGCTGTTCGCCCATAATTGTTTGTGAACTGTCTACAGGTCACAATGTTTATCCGATTTCAATGAAACTTAAAATATAGGTTTATCACCCTAAGATCTCGGCTCCTTTCGATATTGGCATGTATCGGACTGTAACTTCATGAGTTATGGCCCCTGATTGTAAGACAAATCACGTTTTTAGCTTGTGAACAGTGTAGAGGTCACTATTTTGAACAGATTTGCATGAAACTTGAAATGCATGTTTATAACCCAAAGATCTTGGTTCCTTTCGATATTTGTGCCCATCGGATAGTAACTTCCTGAATTATGGCCCTTGTTTGTACGAAAAATCACACTTTTTAGATTGTGGTCCTTCTGAAGGTCAAAATTATTATCCGATTTAAAAGACCGTTTGATTATATCACAGTTGCTTGGTAATAAAGGTTGAGTTCGAATTTCGTGAAAATCGGACCAAAATTGACGGACATAATGGCCGTTGTTTGTACGCGAATAGTGTAAAAAATATGTTATATCAAAGTTGTGGACCCGATCCTATAGAGGTCACAATTTTAATTCGGTTTTGATAAAACTTAAAATACATGTTTGTAACCTAAAGATCTTGGTTCCTTTATATTGATTTTCAATGAATTATGATAATTGTACAGCTGAATCCATATTATTAAATGTTTCGTATACTAAACGTTAGCATGGGGCAGAATTTTATAAAAAAAACAAAAAACAAATTCTAATGATTGTTGATAATTACTTAATATGCGACAACTCTTGTTGATTGCCCGGACAATTTAGCTGCCGTGTGGGCGTATGTTTTGTTGCCTGGCAACCGATTTTTTGTATTTGTAAAATAGCTTCAATTATGGGTTAAATCTTTTATAAAATGCAGTTAGATATTCAAAAGCTGGTCCTTCTGTTTGTTTTAATATTTTCAATATGCAACTAAATTGAAATGAAATGGGGTTTTATGTCCACTCAACACCAACTGGGTCGTTTTTGGGACAGTTTTGTGGTACCTTTATGTTATCAAATTTAACTCGTGTACACATGTTTTTGCTGTGAGAGGAAACTTGAGTGCCCAGAGTAAACCCAAGGCGGCACCCCTATCTCTATTTACTCACACCTGTGATCGAACCCACAACTGCACGCCAGAGATGACCAACCAGCTAGGAGTCGAAGAACGACATTCTAGACCACTAGGCCGTCCCACCCCTCAACATGCAACTAATTGTGTTGTCATTCCTGACCTTTTGATATGTTAACCCGAAATGGGTTTTTATGTCCACTCAACAACAACCAGTGCACGTGTCTTTGCTGTGGGAGGAATCTGGAAAACCCTGAGTAAACCCCTATCTCTATTTATTCACACCACGGATTGAACCCACAACTGCAAGTCAGCTAGATCGACAGTCTAGACCACTGGGCCATCCCACTCCCTGACCTTCTGAGAGATTTACCTTGTTGTGAGACGCATGTGTGGTACCTTTTGTTATGGTATTCTCAGAATGTACCTGTCAAATGCTGGTCTTTACATCCCGTCCTCATTAGAATTAATGTTCATTCAAGTAAGGTATCTACCTTTGGCCGTGTAAAATTGATACCTTGTTTCTACTCCCCATGTTGTGGGTAAACCTAAGAGGGTGTGCGGTAAACACAACACAAACAGTAGTTTTCAACACAAACTTTTGAAAGGCCTTTATACACTATGCATTTTCTATCCTTTTCATTCATATGATATACACTTGAGGTTTTTTATATGAATTTATATCTTTTATTTTGACTGATAAGTTACATTTCAACGGACTAGATAATATTAATACATTAATGTAGTTTTAAAAAAATAAAATGTCCTGAGAAAAAGGACCAATTTTAGGTCTGAAATCTGTTTTAGCCTTTGTTTTGTCTGACCAGCCCTGCAACCTCTCACAGATTAAGAATTGGTTCAGTTTTTTACAAATTTGACAGTGAGTTTAAGTTCATTTGCTAACAATACAACTATGAAAATTGCAAATATTTGCACAATCCACTAATTTTTGAAAAAACGTTTTTGATCATAAAGAGCACACCAATCTCACACAGACCAAGTCCAAAAATGTCACTATTCCTATAGATATTAATCCAATAAAGCCATAAAAAAAAACACAGATCTTAACAACATGCAGCCACATAGGGGCGCTCTGCCAAAATGGCCAAAGAAACCACAAGTCATTATTGGATAACTGCAATTACGCTATTATTTACCCAACCCTAATAATATAGTACAGTTAAAACTGTAATATACTCAGCCAAATTAAAAACTTGACACTGATGAACTTCAACAATTTTTTTTTTCTGGTAAGTCAAATGAATTTTAAAGTGTTTGTAACGATAGTTAGTCAATCTGTTTCACAGAAAATTACTTACGAATTATCTCTGTAACGGATGCCTGTCCAAAAAACGTGCATTAACTACACGCCTCGTAGTCATTGGCTCAACGGCTCGTGCAATGTTTACTTAACACCTGACTGCTTCGGGCAAAATGATGTATTTTACTCATTTTAATACCCATTTGCACTAAATAAGAAATATTTTTTAACTACAAATACTTCAAACGTCTTTATTTATTTTTCTTTTACCTCAAAAAAATGTTTGAGAATTTAATTTGTCGGAGAAAAAAAGTTAATATGCCGTACCCATTAGGTCTCGTCGATGTCATGCTTATCAGTGATTGTAGCGGCCAAGCGAATATTCACTGCGGGATCAGTTCGATAGTTAGTAAGAAGCCTTTAACTTTATATAATTGTAAAGTCAGGTGGATCACGTGACTTTTGAGCATATAAAGATGAAAAACCTGAAAAACACGTGCAAACACAAACTCGTGAGGTCAATCGATACACGTTTGCTTAAACTGAACACGCACAAGTAACTTGAACTGGAAAAACAAATTAAAATTGTTATTTTCATCTTTGTTAGAAAATGCCGCGCCTTTCAAAAGTAGAACGTCTAAGCGCTATAGGTAGGCTCTATGCTGGTCAGTCTGTGGTCACTGTTGCAAAAGCCTTTAATTGTTCACGCCAGACAATAATTAATCTTAGAATGAGGAGTGTTTCAAACTGGAACTATTGCCGACCGCCTAAGGGCGGGAGCGCCACGTGTGACGTAACTCCAGGAAGATCAAGCAATACGATTACGTCATCTTAGAAACAGATTTGTCACTGCAACCTCCACAAGTAGAGAGATGTTTGGTGGAAGGGTAACTGTACAAACTGTTCTAAATCGCTTGCAGGCTGCTGGTCTTCGAGCTCGGAGGCCCTATAATGGACCAATATTGACACCTCTGCATCGCCGTAACCGACTTGTGTGGGCCACAAGACACATAAGATTTACTAAAAGACAGTGGAATTCGGTTGTCTTTAGTGACGAGTCTCGATTCACGTTGAAATTTTCCGAAGGCAGGGTCCGAGTGTACCGCAGACGAGGTGAACCTTACGCCCAAGTATGCGTCAGAGAAGTTGACCGATTTGGTGGCGGCAGTCATGGTTTGGGGTTCTTTTTGTACACATGGACGATCTCCTCTTGTTGTTGTCCAAGGAAACTTAAATGCTGCCCAGTAGAGGGATCAGATTTTGCAACCTGTTCTTCTTCCGTTTATGCAGAGACATGGGCCAGGACTAAAGTTTCAAGAAGACAATGATCGACCCCATACGGCAATTGCTACCCAGTTTTTTATACGTGCGTGTATGTGTATGCGTGTGTGTGTGTCTGTGGGTCGCCTACAGGACGCAATTCTTCATGGATTTTCTTCAAACTTTGTATACTTATTCCTTATACCCGGAGAAAGATCCCTATTGTTTTTGGTGTATGCCCGACCCCCAGGGGCAGAGCCACGCCCATTTCTAGTATTTGTTTGTTTGTCGTCTGCAGGCCACATTTCTTAACTTATAACCTTGAAACTTTGCATACATATTCTTTGTACCCACAGGAACATCCCTATCGTTTGGGGTGCATGCCCAACCCCCAGGGGCAGAGCCACGCCCATTTTCTTTTCGTGTGTCTTTGTGTCCCCTACAGGGCGCAATTCTTACTGAATTTTCTTCAAACTTTGGAAATTTACTCTTTACACCCTAAGGATGATCCTTATCATTAGGAATGCATGCCCGACCCCCAGGGGCAGAGCCACGCCCATTTCTAGTATTTCTTTGTTTGTCGTCTACAGGCCACATTTTTAACTTATAACCTTGAAACTTTGCATAGATATTCTTTGTACCCAAAGGAACATCCCTATGGTTTGGGGTGCATGTCCAACCCCCAGGGGCAGAGCCACGCCCATTTTCTTTTCGCGTGTCTTTGTGTCGCCTACAGGGCGCAATTCTTACTGAATTTTCTTCAAACTTTGTATATTTACTCTTTACACCCTAAGGATGATGATCGTTTGGGGTGTATGCCCAACCCACAGGGGCAGAGCCACGCCCATTTTCTTTTTGTGTGTTGTCTACAGGCGACAATTCTTAAAATACTTATTCCTTATACCCTAATGATGATCCCTTTTGTTTTGGGTGCATGCCCGACCCCCTGGGACAGCAACGCCTGTTTCTAGTATTTGTTTGTCTGTCATCTACAGGCTGCATTTCTTAACGTATCATCTTGAAACTTTGCAACTTATTCTTGGTACCTTAAAGAAGATCCCTATTGTTTTTGGTGCATACCCGACCCCCAGGGACAGTGCCAAGCCTATTTTCTTTTTGTGTGTCTGTGTGTCACCTACAGGCCACAATTCTTAATCGATCGTCTTGAAAACTTTTTTTAAACTTATTCCTTATACCCTAAGGCTGACCACTATTATTTTTGGTACATGCCGGACCCCCTGGGACTGAGCCACGCCAGGGGCGTGGTGAGGGCAATTATTGAGAAGAAATTATGAGTAACAAAAAAGATTTTGGCACAAAAACCCTTTTACTGACCGCGGAGCTGTGGCCGTCGAACCGCGAGCGCCTTCGGCGCGAGCCCGCGGCGGGGGGTCCGGGGGGCCCTCCCCCGGGAAAATTTCGAAAATTAGAAGCCCAGAAACGCAATCTCCAGCAATCCGAGACAAGAAATACGGTAATAAAATATTGTTATTTTCTCTTGGAGATTCCATTCTTTCCAAGAGAAAATCACTTGACTCTTTCAAAATTTTTTTAATTGGGTCAGATGAAACAATTTTTCCACTTACAAATGTTTTTCATTTTTTGAGTAATTTGATTGTGATTTTGGCGCAAAAACTTTTTGGCGCATGAGTATGGCTACTCATGAACTCATTCTCACCACGCCCCTGAGCCACGCCCAATGTTTGTGTTCGCCTACAGGATTCAACTCTTAATAAAACTTTGCATACCTATCCTTATACCCTAAGGATGACCCCAATTGTTTTTGGTGATTTCCTATCCCCCAGGGGCGGAGCCATGTCCATTTTTACTTCGTGTCTGCGTGTGTTGTCTACAGGCCATGATTCTAAATGGATCGTCTTTAAACTTGGGATATGTATTCCTTATAGCCTAAGGACGACAACTGCATGTCCTGACTCCCAGAGGCAAGCCACGCCCAATTTTTGTGTTTGTGGTTTACAGGCCGCAATTCTGAATGAATCATCTTGGCACTTGGCATATGTATTCCTTATAGCCTGATGGCGTCCACTATTGATTTTGTTGAATGTCCCGATCCCCAGGGGCAGAGCCACGCCCACCTTTTGCCTTTAGCGTCTGAAAGCCACAATTCTGAATTATCTTGATGTTGAGGCACGATCCTCAACGCTAAACAAACCAAACGCCTAGCCTTCTTGACAAAGTACCATATCAATCAAAGCAGGAATGTGGACGTATATTGTAGCGTTAGCGTTATGTTTTAAGAAATGCCGGTGTCCAAGTCCTGGATTGGCCGTCGCTTAGCCCCGACCTTAATCCTATTGAACACAACTGGGACGAACTGGGTTGACGTGTTCGTCAGCAAGTGAATCCGCCACTGACCTTGCACGACCTCCAACATGCCCTTGCTGAGCAGTGGCGACGTCTTCCTCGGGTAGTGTTTACTAATGTTCTGAGATCCATGAGAAGAAGACGCTGTGTGGCAGTACGAGACGCTAGAGGAGGCCACAACCGTTACTAAACACTTTATTCCGATTGTTCTTCAAGTCTGTGAATTTCATTTTGGGGGGCACTGTGACATCACGAACGTTATCAATGTCATGGACTTTCGGCGAGACGTATTCTTGCTTTCCGTTGATGACAAGTTCGTCTGTACACAACATTACACTAAAATATTGCCTTAAACCAAATATTAAAAATCTAGTACCAAACATTACACTAAAATAGTTGCCGTAAACCAAATATTAAAAATCTAGTCCCAAAAATCCCGAGTGTCAAGTTTTTAATTTGGCTGAATATATATATATATATATATATATATATAGCCAAACAGCAGTGAGAAATTTTATCTTAATCCCTCTTAAGTGCCGTGATGCATGCATAGCAATTAAATTAATATGGATTCATTCTTACCGATTCTCACAGTCCCTACCAATAAATTGATGACAGCTATTGTAATTAACATCTTCATTCTGACCATTTGTAATCCAAACTGCTCAGTAACATTTAATTAGTTTGAACTATCAAAATACTAACCCTGGCAACAAAATATATTTTTAGCGATATTATTGGGCGTTCATTCGGCGATATTATTGGGAATCTATGTCCATTTGGAGGAAGCTATGTCAATGATGCTTGTTATATTATAGCCGTGGAGCTGAAAAGGGGAGACGATACGATTTATGACCTTGACCCACATCGTAGATAGCTGTATTTAATAAACACAATGTTTGCCGTTTATGTTAGCGTATGAAATGAATAACAAACCCCCCTTTGTATTTTAACCATTGAAGACCCAAAATAATTGTATCAGTCTTTATTCCCCATTTCTGTTGCACCAAAGATAATTCCTGAATGTCACCGCAATATTCCGTAAAACAGGTTGAAGTAATTACCGGTATAAACCGCAAAACATCGGAATATACTGATCTCTCTTTCTTATCGATTTTCATTTACCAAACACGAATGTTTCTTTCTTCCCGAACCGCCCAATACACGACATGGGATAAAAAATGTGGTACCGTTGGTTTTTCCTTAAATCCCTCGTCTTACTATGAAATCTGTCCCCCGAAATCACCCCCCTGTCCATTATTTTGTTATATTTAATTTTCTAACGTCCGCTGCCATTTTATTAATTTCAGCCACCGAATACATGGCATCCCTATTGTTTTTGGTGTATGCCCGACCCCCAGGGGCAGAGCCACGCCCATTTCTAGTATTTGTTTGTTTGTTGTCTACAGGCCACATTTCTTAACTTATAACCTTGAAACTTTGCATACATATTCTTTGTACCCAAAGGAACATCCCTATCGATTGGGGTGCATGCCCAACCCCCAGGGGCAGAGCCACGCCCATTTTCTTTTCGTGTGTCTTTGTGTCCCCTACAGGGCGCAATTCTTACTGAATTTTCTTCAAACTTTGGAAATTTACTCTTTACACCCTAAGGATGATCCCTATCGTTAGGGGTGCATGCCCGACCCCCAGGGGCAGAGCCACGCCCATTTCTAGTATTTGTTTGTGTGTCGTCTACAGGCCACATTTCTTAACTTACAACCTTGAAACTTTGCATACATATTCTTTGTACCCAAAGGAACATCCCTATCGTTTGGGCTGCATGTCCAACCCCCAGGGGCAGAGCCACGCCCATTTTCTTTTCGCGTGTCTTTGTGTCGCCTACAGGGCGCAATTCTTACTGAATTTTCTTCAAACTTTGTATATTTACTCTTTACACCCTAAGGATGATGATCGTTTGGGGTGCATGCACAACCCCCCTGGGACAGAGCCACGCCCATTTTCTTTTTGTGTGTTGTCTACAGGCGACAATTCTTAATCGATCATATTGAAACTTAAAATACTTATTCCTTATACCCTAATGATGATCCCTTTTGTTTTGGGTGCATGCCCGACCCCCTGGGACAGCAACGCCTGTTTCTAGTATTTGTTTGTCTGTCATCTGCGGGCTTCCTTTTTTTAACGTATCATCTTGAAACTTTGCAACTTATTCTTGGTACCTTATAGAAGATCCCTATTGTTTTTGGTGCATGCCCGACCCCCAGGGACAGTGCCGCGCCTATTTTCTTTTTGTGTGTCTGTGTGTCACCTACAGGCCACAATTCTTAATCGATCGTCTTGAAAACTTTTTTTAAACTTATTCCTTATACCCTAAGGCTGACCACTATTATTTTTGGTGCATGCCGGACCCCCTGGGACTGAGTCACGCCCAATGTTTGTGTTCGCCTACAGGATTCAATTCTTAATCGCACTTTGCATACCTATTCCTTATACCCTAAGGATGACCCCAATTGTTTTTGGTGATTTCCTATCATCCAGGGGCGGAGCCATGTCCATTTTTACTTCGTGTCTGTGTGTGTTGTCTACAGGCCATGATTCTAAATGGGTCGTCTTTAAACTTGGGATATGTATTCCTTATACTATAGCCTAAGGACGACAACTGCATGTCCCGACTCCCAGAGGCAAGCCACGCCCAATTTTTGTGTTTGTGGTTTACAGGCCGCAATTCTGAATGAATCATCTTGGCACTTGGCATATGTATTCCTTATAGCCTGAGGGCGTCCACTATTGATTTTGGTGAATGTCCCGATCCCCAGGGGCAGAGCCACGCCCACTTTTTGCCTTTAGCGTCTGAAAGCCACAATTCTGAATGGATTATCTTGATGTTGAGGCACGATCCTCAACGCTAAACAAACCAAACGCCTGGCCTTCTTGACAAAGTACCATATCAATCAAAGCTACGTATATTGTAGCGTTAGCGTTATGTTTTAAGAAATGCCGGTGTCCAAGTCCTGGATTGGCCGTCGCTTAGCCCCGACCTTAATCCTATTGAACACAACTGGGACGAACTAGGTCGACGTGTTCGTCAGCAAGTGAATCCGCCACTGACCTTGCGCGACCTTCAACATGCCCTTGCTGAGCAGTGGCGACGTCTTCCTCGGGTAGTGTTTACTAATGTTCTGAGATCCATGAGAAGAAGACGTTGTGTGGCAGTACGAGACGCTAGAGGAGGCTACAACCGTCACTAAACACTTTATTCCGATTGTTCTTCAAGTCTGTGAATTTCATTTGGGGGGAGGGGGCACTGTGCCATCACGAACGTTATCAGTGTCAAGGACTTTCGGAGAGACATATTCTTGCTTTCTGGTGATGACAAGTTGGTCTGTACACAACATAACACTAAAATAGTTTCCTTAAACCAAATATTAAAAATCTAGTCCCAAAAATCCCGAGTGTCAAGTTTTTAATTTGGCTGAATATATATATATATATATATATATATAGCCAAACAGCAGTGAGAAATTTTTTTATCTTAATCCCTCTTAAGTGCCGTGATGCATGCATAGCAATTAAATTAATATGGATTCATTCTTACCGATTCTCACAGTCCCTACCAATAAATTGATGACAGCTATTGTAATTAACATCTTCTATCTGACCATTTGTAATCCAAACTGCTCAGTAACAGTTAATTAGTTTGAACTATCAAAATACTAACCCTGGCAACAAAATATATTTTTAGCGATATTATTGGGCAGTCATTGGTACAAAGTTTCCATTGGATGAATATAGCAACGTGATTTTGATCAGCGTGAAAGGCAGATTTTATTGGAGGAATCTATGTCAGTTTGGAGGAATCTATGTCAATGATGCGTGTTGCATTAGACATTTACACCCGTTGAGCGGAAATGGTGGAACGATACGATTTATGACCTTGACCCTCGTCCTCGATAGCTGTGTTTAATAAACACAATGTTCAGCCGTTTATGTGAGCGTTTGAAATGAATAAAAAACGCCCCGTGGTATTTTAACCATTGAAGACACAAAATAATTGTATCAGTCTTTATCTCCCATTTCTGTTGCACCAAAGATAATTCCCGAACGTCACCGCAATATTCCGTAAACAGGTTTATAAACCGCAAAACATCGGAATATACTGATCTCTCTTTCTTATCGATTTTCATTTACCAAACACGAATGTTTCTTTCTTCCCGAACCACCCAATACACGACATGGGATGAAAAATGTGGTACCGTTGGGTTTTCCTTAAATCCCTCGTCTTACTATGAAATCTGTCCCCGAAATCACCCCCTCCCCCCTAGTCCATTATTTTGTTATATTTAATTTTCTAACGTCCGCTGCCATTTTATTAATTTCAGCAATCGAATACATGGCGTGGAATGAAAGAAGGTTTATCTCTCTTTCGTGTGGTACCATTTGCTATTCCTTAAAGCCGTCGGCTTAGTCTGAAATCCGTCCCCGAAAATACCCCCCCACCCCGTCTATTTTTTTTAAAATTTCATTTCATTTTCTAACGTCCGCTGCCATTTGTTTTCTTTGAGCCACCCAATACATGGTATGGTATGAAAGAGGGTTTATTCCTCTCTCGTGTGGTACCATTTATTATTCCTGAAATCCCTCGGCTTAGTATGAAATCAGTCCCCTAAAATCACTACACCCTCCCCCCCAACCTATTTTTTATACGCCCACATTTTTATGTGGACGTATATTGTCGTCGCCCCTGTCCGTCCGTCCACATTTTTTATACGTCCACATTCATAATGTGAACGTATTATGCCGTCGCCCCTGTCTGTGTGTGTGTGTGTGTGTGTGTGTGTGTATGTGTGTGTGTGTGTGTGTGTGTGTCTGTGGTTCGCCTACAGGGCGCAATTCTTCATGGATTTTCTTCAAACTTGGTATACTTATTCCTTATACCCCAAGGAAGATCCCTATTGTTTTTGGGGCATGCCCGACCCCCAGGGGCCGAGCCACGCCCATTTCTAGTATTTGTTTGTTTGTCGTCTACAGGCCACAGTTCTTAACTTATAATCTTGAAAGTTTGCATACACATTCTTTGTACCCTAAGGAACATCCCTATCGTTTGGGGTGCATGCCCCACCCCCAGGGGCAGAGCCACGCCCATTTTTTTTTCGTGTGTCTTTGTGTCGCCTACAGGGCGCAATTCTTACTGGATTTTCTTCAAACTTGGTACACGTATTCCTTATACCCTAAGGAAGATCTCTATTGTTTTTGGTGCATGCCCGACCCCCAGGGACAGAGCCACGCCCTTTTCTAGTATGTATTTGTTTGTCGTCTACAGGCCACATTTCTTAACTTATAATTTTGAAACTTAGCATACACATTCTTTGTACTCTAAGGAACACCCCTATCATTTGGGGTGCATGCCCAACCCCCTGGGGCAGAGCCACAGCCATTTTCTTATCGTGTGTCTTTGTGTCACCTACAGGCCGCAATTCTTATTGGATTTTCTTTAAAACTTTGTATACTTACTCTTTATACTCTAAGGATGATCCCTATCGTTTGGGGTGTACGCCCCACCCCCAGGGGCAGAGCCACGCCCATTTTCTTTTCATGAGTCTTTATGTCGCCTACAGGGCGCAATTCTTACTGGAGTTTCTTCAAACTTGGTATACGTATTCCTTATACCCTAAGGAAGATCTCTATTGTTTTTGGTGCATGCCCGACCCCCAGGGACAGAGCCACGCCCATTTCTAGTATGTATTTGTTTGTCGTCTACAGGCCACATTTCTTAACTTATAATTTTGAAACTTAGCATACACATTCTTTGTACCCTAAGGAACATCCCTGTCATTTGGGATGCATGCCCAACCCCCTGGGGCAGTGCCACACCCATTTTCTTATCGTGTGTCTTTGTGTCGCCTACAGGCCGCAATTCTTATTGTATTTTCTTTAAAACTTTGTATACTTACTCTTTATACTCTAAGGATGATCCCTATTGTTTGGGGTGCATGCCCAACCCCCAGGGGCAGAGCCACGCCCATTTTCTTTTTGTGTGTCTCTGTGTCGTCTAGAAGCCGCAATTCTAACTGGATTTTCTTAAAATCAGCGTGGTACTTGGTTTATGTATTCCTTATAGCCTGAGGGCGTCCACTATTGATTTTGATGAATGTCCCGACCCCCAGGGGCAGAGCCACGCCCACTTTTTGCCTTTAGTGTTAGGAAGGCACAATTCTGAATGGATTATCTTGTATAGTTATTCCTTATACTCTAAGGACGGCAAATATTAATGTTGGTGCACGACCCTCAACGCTAAACAAACCAAACGCCTAGCCTTCTTGACAAAGTACCATATCAATCAAAGCAGGAATGTGGACGTATATTGTAGCGTTAGCGTTATGTTTTGTGAACAGTCTACAGGTCACAATTTTTATCCGATTTCAATTAAACTTAAAATATAGGTTTATCACCATAAGATCTCGGTTCCTTTCGATATTGGCATGTATCGGACTGTAACTTCATGGGTTATGGCCCCTGATTGTACGAAAAATCACGTTTTTTAGCTTGTGAACAGCGTAGAGGTCACAATTTTGAACCGATTTGGATGAAACTTGACATGTATGTTTATAACCCAAAGATCTTGGTTCCTTTCGATATTTGCGCCCATCGGATCGTAACTTCCTGAATTATGGCCCCTGATTGTCCGAAAAATCGCCCTTTTTAACTTGTGGTCCCTCTGGAGGTCACAATTGTTATCCGATTTAAAAAATCGTTTGATTATATCACCGTTGCATGGTTATGAAGGTTGAGTTTGAATTTCGTGAAAATCGGACCAAAATTGACGGACAAAATGGCTGCCGTTTGTACGCGAATAGTGTGAAAATATGTTATATCAAGGTTGTGGACCTTATAGAGGTCACAATTTTGAACCAATTTTGATGAAACTTGACATGTATGTCTATAACCCAAAGATCTTGGTTCCTTTCGATATTTGCGCCCATCGGATCGTAACTTCCTCAATTATGGCCCCTGATTGTCCGAAAAATTGCCCTTTTTAACTTGTGGTCCCTCTGGAGGTCACAATTGTTATCCGATTTAAAAAATCGTTTGATTATATCACCGTTGCATGGTTATGAAGGTTGCGTTTGAATTTCGTGAAAATCGGACCAAAATTGACGGACAAAATGGCCGCCGTTTGTACGCGAATAGTGTGAAAATATGTTATATCAAGGTTGTGGACCTTATAGAGGTCACAATTTTGAACCGATTTTGATGAAACTTGACATGTATGTTTATAACCCAAAGATCTTGGTTCCTTTCGATATTTGCGCCCATCGGATCGTAACTTCCTGAATTATGGCCCCTGATTGTCCGAAAAATTGCCCTTTTTAGCTTGTGGTCCCTCTGGAGGTCAAAATTGTTATCCGATTTAAAAAAACGTTTGACTATATCACCGTTACATGGTAATGAAGAGAGAGTTTGAATTACGTGAAAATCGGACTAGAATTGACGGACAAAATGGCCGTCGTTTGTACACGAATAGTGTGAAAACATGTTATATCAAGGTTGTGGACCCTATAGAGGTCACAATTTTGAACCGATTTTGATGAAACTTGACATGTATGTTTATAACCCAAAGATCTTGGTTCCTTTCGATATTTGTGCCCATCGGGTAATTACTTCCTGAATTATGTCCCCTGATTGTACGAAAAATCACCCTTTTTAGCTTGTGGTCCCTCTGGAGGTCACAATTATTATCTGATTTAAAAAAAACGTTTGATTATAAAAACCAAACAAATTCTAATGATTTTCTGATAATTCCTTAATATGCGACAACTCTTGTTGACTGCCCGGACGATTTGGCTGCTGTGTGGGCGTATGTTTCGTTGCCTGGCAACCTATTTTTTTTTTAAATATTTCATTTAATTTCATTTATTTGAGCCACCCTACACATGGCATAGAATGAAAGAGGGTTTATCCTTCTTTCATGTGGTACCATTGATTATTCCTGACAGCCCTCGGCTTAGTCTGGAATCCAAAAATCACTACACCCTCCCCCCAACCTATTTTTTTTTTATATTTCATTTAATTTTCTAACGTCCGCTGCCATTTCATTTATTTTAGCCACCCTACACATGGTATGGAATGAAAAAGTGTTTATACCACTTTCGTGTGGTACCATCGATTATTCCTTATATCCCTCGGCTTAGTATCAAAACTGTCCCCTAAAACCAACCCCCTGGGGCAGAGCCACGCTCATTTTCTTTGTGGGTGTCGCCTTCAGGCCACAATTCTTAATCGATCGTCTTGAGAAAATTTCACATGAATTCCTTATACCCTAAGGACGAGCCCTATTGTTTTTGGTGCATGCCCAACCCCCAGTGGTAGAGCCACGTCCATTTTTTTGTGTGTCTCTGTGTGTTGCCTACAGGCCACGATTCTTAATGGATCGTCTTTGAACTTGGGATATGTTTTCCTTATAGCTTATAAGGACGACAACTGCATGTCCCGACTCCCAGGGGCAGAGCCACGCCCAATTTTTGTGTTTATCGTTTACAAGCCGCAATTCTGAATGGATCAACTCGGTACTTGTCATATGTATTCCTTATAGCCTAAGGGCGTCATCTATTGATTTTGGGGAATTCCCCGACCCCCAGGAGCAGAGCCACACTCATTTTTTTCCTTTGGCGCCCGAAGGCCACAATTATGAATGGATTATCTTGAAACTTGGTATACTTATTCCTTATACCCTATGGACGGCAACTATTGATGTCATTTCAAGAACAGAATTGTACCTATTTATGTTGTTCCATATCCATCTCCCATGGGGCAGAGTCACACCCAATTTTTGTATTTATCGTGTACAGGCTGCAATTCTGAATGGATCATCTTGGAACTACTTATTTTGGTGCATGCCCCGACCTCGTGGGGCAGTGTCACACCCACTTTTTTTGTTAATATTTTGTCTGTAAACGCCTAGCTTTCTTTGCCTCTGGTCATATTACAGCCATTTCATATTTCATTCTCTTCATTTTAAAAAGCACCATATCAATCAAAGCAGGAATGTGGACGTATATTGCAGCGTTAGCGATGCCCTTGTTTTATTGATCAGTACGATCACCTTGTTGTTCAATTTCATTGCCCATGTACACATTGGCGTGCACGTAAAAGATCCCTTGGCAGTTGGAATTCGATATAAGAGTAGGTAGTAGCGCCGCTGCCCGGGCAAAATTTCCATAATAGCAAACCGTATGGCGTATGTCCGACTTCCATTAGCCCAGGTCAGGTGCAGAAGAGTAGGACTTTAAACCCCATTTCATTTCAATTTCATTGATGCAAATCATTAATTGTGATATCACATATTATATCATTATCTCGCGCTTTGAATTCCCATCGTCTAATGATAAAGGATAAAGCATGCGACCGTAACACGTTGGTTTTCTCTGCCCCCCCCCCCACACACACACACTGCTAAAAGACCCCTACGCGCCAGCGAATTATTGTAATAAAAACTGAGCCCTATGTTATAACCGTAATGACCTAGTTTGCGTCAAGTGGACGTTAAATCCCGTTTCTCCCTCTCCCTCTGATTCTGCGCCCCTACACGCTTACCTGGAGGTCACGTGTTCGATCTCCTTTGTTGGCCGAGAAAGTTCATCGGGATTTTCAGGCGTGTCCCATTTGTCAGCTATGTAAGAAAGGGGGGTCTGGCAAGGAACGGTTAATATCCTTTTGGTTGGAAGGAAAACATAAGAGTAGGTTCGTAGCGCCGCTATCAGGGCAAATTTCACCTTATCGCACACTGAATGGTGTATGCTCGTCGCCATTATCCGAGTTGGTACAGAAACGAGGGGGGGGGGGGCAATTGAGTGTATCAAAGAATTCGAAGGTGCATTTGATGTAACTTTATCTTTATTAAGACTGGAATTTAATCATTACTTTTGATGAGTTTTTCTCCAAATGGTCATATTTTTCCTGACTGCATGTCTGCATGCTGGTTAACCTATTTGCTAAATTTTAGAGGGTGTACCTTGCAAAGATGTAAATGATGGGATTCCATAGTAAAGGAGTATACATTTTTTAAAATGGTGGATTAGTGAAACCAAAATTGCTGTCTAGTCGAAGTGGAAGATATTTAGTAAGAGTCGGCGTGTCCAACCTCGTGGGTTTTGAACTAGCCAGATTGTTTCAGTAGTGGGATATACCAACCAGAAATCTAATTGCTCCACCCAAAAAGCTATTCTACATTATCACATGACTGACTAACGGATAGAATGTATCTAAAAACCACCAACATATTCCAACAAATCATAAATGGCCACTCACAGCCATTTTCAGTGATGAAGTATCCCTGCCACGTGGAACGTACAAACAGTGAATCGGGCCGTTCACAACAATAATTGACTCACCGCGTTCACTGTAACTCTTCATCGCGAGAATTAACGCATCTCTGGCAAAGTGTCGATGCAGATATTTACATACGCCAAATCCTAAAATTGTCGTGATGTCGGGTAAAAATGTCGTATTGTCGGGTTGTCGTGATGTCGGGTTGTCGCGTTATGCAACAAAAAACTGGCAATTAAGAAAATGGTTGATAGTAGATTCACACTCACATTGCAGTTTGAGTTGCATTCCTGTCCATTTGTATACGTCCACATTCATAATGTGAACCGTCTTCATTAGCTCAGTCGGAGCAGAACAGTAGGACGTTAAGCCCCATTTCATTTCATAATGTGAACATATTATGCCGCCGCCCTTGTCTGTGTGTCTGTCATTGAGTCAATTAGTGGTGTGGTTTCCAGCCCAAGCTTGTACATGACAAAGAGTAGGGTCGTCTGTCTAACCTCGTGGGTTTTCTCCGGGTGCGTGCCCTACCCCGCAGGGCGGTGCCAATCCTGCTTTTTTGTTATTATTTTGTCTGTAAATATTCCACAGGCTGCAATTATTAACAGATTTTGTTCAAATTCGGCATGATTAATCATTTCAATAACAGGATGGTACCTATATTAATATTCTGTCTGTAAACACTTTACAGGTCACGATTCCTAATGGATTTTCTTCAAATTGGGCATGAGCATTATTTTCAAAGAAAAAGTGGCACCTACTGATGTAAATGCATGCCCGACCCATAGGGGTGTTGTCACGCCCATTTTTCGTGACTATTTTGTCTGTTAACACCTTTCAGACTGTAATTCTTAGGAGATTTTAATCAAATTTGGCATGATCAAGACAGGATGGTAAACACCCTACAGGCTGCAAATTTTATACGCCCACATTGAAATAGATCGTCGTCGCCCCGTCTGTCCGTCCGTCGGTCAGATTGTGGACTCTCTGGGGCCTAAAGTTATCATTCGATTGATTTTAAATTTATATACAGTGTTTATGGCCATGAGACGTAGAAGCCTATTGATTGTCATTGCCAGATAATTACTGCCAGAGTTATGGCCCATGATCACATTTCACTTTTTAAAATCTTGTGGACGCTCTAGAGGCTAACGTTGTCATTCGATTCGCTTGAAATTGATGCGTGAATCAACTTCCACTTGATCAACCATTTTCTTAATTGCCAGTTTTTTGTTTCATAACGCGACAACCCGACATCACGACAACCCGACATCACGACATTTTTACCTGACATCACAACATTTTTACCCGACATCACGACATTTTTAGTGTCGTAATGTCGGGTAAAAATGTCGTGATGGCGGGTAGAAATGTCGGGTTGTCGTGTTGTCGGGTAGAAATTTCGTGATGTCGGATTGTCGCGTTATGAAAGGCGACATCACGACATTACGACATGATACCATTCAGCCACCATACATAGCGGAGTCTGTAGCAGATGATGTCTAGATCGCTAAAGGGGATCTAAAGACATAAATATGGCTCACTAGGGGTCGTCTGTCAGGGTGTAAGCACCATTTAAAATGTCTGTCAACTACTGTAACTTATTCAAAGTAATCCAAGTACACTATTGGTGTGGTATCTCCCCCCCCCCTTTTTAGGGCATGTCTGTCAGTTTGGGGGGGGGGGCTACTGAGGTCAGGCCCCTGGTGTAAGCCGACAGACGTCCACTTTTATTGTTCAGTGAGAGACCCCTAAATAACGCTATAGGTGAACTCTAGTATCTCCTTCGTTGGAGTTCAAAGGCTTGGGCTGCCGGTCTAATTATTATTCAGTTAAGTGCAATACCCACAGTCCTAGGTGTAGGTGCATCCATAGAAATTTGAAGCCATTAGTCTTATAACTATACTTTAAATTCATGCATATTATAAATAGGTATTTATAGAGCTTTAATTCACTTGAGAATTGTTGACGTTATACACAGACACATCAGAGGAGTTTTACATATCGACCCGTCCACCAAAGTCATCCAAAACTGGTGGGCCCAGAGCATACAGACTATTGCGTACGGTACCCAATATTCTGGAAGCAATGGAGTAGCTTCTGATTTTGCGAGAGTGTGTCTATTCTTCCCGTTCAATCAAAGCTATCACTTAAGTACAGCAACATGGCCGTCCTTCGTTAATCTGGGTCTTCTCTAAAACAGTGATTTAAGGTTATTAATAAAGGGTGAAAGTATGTTCGTTTCCAAACAGTATTGGTTACATTTCATTCGACTTGATAGCCTCGTTTGTCACGCAATTAGTTTTACTGCAGTATTCTGCTATGCACGGGTTAATTGGGCATAAAAAAATCGTGAGCAATGACGTAACGTAATGTAAACATATTCTGTCCAATATTGGCACTCGTTTTAAATGTAAAGCTTTTGTAGAGCAGCTAGTCATTGGTTGGTAGTCGGACTACTGACCAATCAAAATTTAAAACAACAATATCCAAACGAAACACTGCGCGGAGTATTTGCATACCGTGGAACATCCAAATTCCACCCAGAAACCAAGTTAACTATCGTATCTAGTATTCATACACTATAACCACCTCACAAACGTCTTCGAATTCATGACTGATTTCTCAAAAAATGATCGTACTCCAGGGAAATTAGCTCCCCCCCCCCCAAAAAAAAAGGTCCACATCTGATTAAGGGCCCATCATTTTAATCCCCTTAAAAATTCCCCGAGATATGCTAACTTATTTCATATTCATGATTATTCATTAAACATATTTGAAATATTAGTTTATAAAATCTGTAACAGACAGAACCTTCTGATCATGATCAAATTTTCAATAGTTATTAGTATAATTAGTTGATCTATACATAACATTCACAGCTGCCTAGTCATTCGGATGGGACGAAAAACCAAGGTCCCGTGTACACATTGGAGTGCACGTAAAAAATCCCTTGGCAGTCGGAATTCGATATAAGAGTAGGTTGTAGCGCCGCTGCCCGGGCAAAATTTCCCTCATAGCACACTGTATGGCGTATGCCCGTCTTCCATTAGCCCAGTGTAGGTGCAAAAGAGTAGGACGTTAAACCCCATTTCACTTCATTTCATTTCATAACATTCAAATTGTTATAGATTCTTTCTTACCAGTCGTCACAGTCGATACCAATAAATTTATGACCACTATTGTAATTAACATCTTCAAATCTTATCAGTTAATGGATTTAAACTGTCAAAATTCTGACCCATAGTGACAAAATATAATATGGCCTTTACGATATTTTATATTGTCAGTGGTACAAATATTTCATTGGATGAATCAAGCATTGTAACTTTGATCAATGGTACATAGCGATTCCATTTGAGAATTCTATAACTGTGAATTACATGTCACTTGTCATTCATATTATTGCCACTGATATCTATTTCATACATATCTATGTATGTCCTGCAATCAGTGTTCATAATATATTAATCATTACAAACATTAAAGTAACACTTTATCGATTCCGGTGGTGGCCGAGAAAGTTCATCAGTGTCCTCATCGGCATGCAAGTAAAAGACCCTTTGAAGGTTGGAATTCGAAATAAGAGTAGGCTGTGGTACCGCTGTCTGGGTAAAATTCTCCTCATCGCACACAACATGGCGTATGCCCATCTTCATTAGCTCAGTCAGTGAAGAAAAGTAGGGCGTTAAACCCCATTTCCTTTCATTTCAGTTCGATCGCGGTGTTGACGAGTAACTTCTTCGGGAATCTTCCCGTCTACCTTTTTACACCAAAATGTAATGTGCTATGAGGGACTGGCATGAAAGAGTGTAGTTATTGCATGTTTTACGATACTTATTGCGAATTGTAACATGTTTAGGGGTGAATCTTGCGTTTTGATTGGTTGATATTAGACACTGTCGATTGGACAATAACACCCCTCTGTTTAAGCAAGGCGAATAACTGCATATAAATATTACAGTGTAGGCCTATTTTTTTTTCATTTTGTCCTCAGCCATCTTCCTCAACTCAAATTTTTATTGGCAAATATCTTCATGAAATTCTGCTCAAATGACCATCACACTATTTTCAAACTTCATTTTTTCTACAAACACATCTCTGAAATACATAAAACAGAAGAAAATCAGTCATCAATTAATGAAAACCGTTTTCAGGCAACATAAATAATTCGTAACTAAGCAGTGTGGACAATTTTGTTTTTGTTTTTTGCACTCCGCAGTGTTTACTTTAAAGTTGAAATTTTAAATCAAAGTTTTCTCAAATTCTGAATAACATGATCCGCCTGACAATGAGTCATTAGTCAAAAGAAAGTGTTTGGAAATATAGTAACTAGGGAAGGTGAAGCTGAGAATGGGCC
This sequence comes from Patella caerulea, assembly GCA_036850965.1. NCBI lineage: Eukaryota > Metazoa > Mollusca > Gastropoda > Patellidae > Patella > Patella caerulea. The sequence goes on along the minus strand of JAZGQO010000015.1, from coordinate 27,815,843 downwards.
TAGAATAACGGGAAATTATGCAAAAATTGATGACAACACGTCAGAACGATATACATAGCAACCACGTGAATCCTAGGCATCGCATAGTTTTATAGTGTATTTTGAGGGAGGTATGTAATAACTGCTCTACTCCGAACAAGAACCGGCAATAAAATTGTGTTGACAGTCTGCAAATAAAATAATAAAGGCTACAAACTCACCGATGTTATCACAAACTGCGAAAACGAAGCCATCATTGTTGCCAAGAAGAGTTACCTGTGTGTAGTCTCGGTTAACAGGTCGTAACTAATTCGTTCACGACTGGCACTGTCGGTCAAAAAGACCACACTAAGGCTAATTTACTTATCTTTTTAAGTCTTCAAACGTTAAAAATATTTTATTTGAAATATTCGAAAAACATTTTCTTCCATAATTTATTTACCAGAGACCAAAGACTCAAGCATTTTAAACTTGAATTTATCTTCGCTTGGATTCCACCACTAATTCGGCACACCTCGGTAAAATGGCAGTCCGTTATCAAGTTACGTCACAACGTTGTCTGACGTCAAAATTGATTTTTTTTTTATTTTTACGTCATTCAAACCGATTTGCTATTTTGCGAATTTTGAAGTTTACACAATAAAATAAGTTCTTTTAAAATCCCGAAAAAGAACATGTTACAATGTCGATAAACACCTCCTGTTTCGCATTTAGAGGGGTGTTGTAGTCCAATAGACATGTCCTGAGATTTTACATTAGAACCCGGGACGCTAACGGCTCCTTTTTTTTTAGCTTTTAGACATTCTAGAGGTCACAATTTTTATCCAATTTTTATGAAACTTAAAATCTTTGTTTATATTAACCCATTGTCGGCATAGGGGGCATATCGGGCCGTTATTCTAGAGATCTTGATTTCTTTCATTATTTGCGCTTACCTGTCCGTAACATCCCAGACTACGACCTCTTTCGTACGAAAAAATGCTTTTTTAGCTTGTTCTCTGTCCATCTCGTGAAGAATGTGGGCCTATGTCGCATGGCAACAGCTTGTTAGTGAGGGAACGGTCCTCTTGCTATTATGCTTGAATACAAACCACTTTATTATGATTCCTTAACTAAATGTATGCTATTTTAGCCTGATTACGAAATGACATTTATTGAAGCAGGTGGAGCGGATCCAACCATTATTTTCTATCTTTATATCTTTCAATATTTGGCATATCAGACCATGACTGTCTCGGTAATGGCCCCTGATTGTACGAAAAATCACGTTTTTAGCTTTTTAGCTGGCGATGCGTCATAAAATATTATATCCCATAGATCTTGATTTCTATTAATAGTTTATTCTCTGTCCATCTCTTGCAATAACCACTTGTTATTTGTTGAACGATCCTCCTTCTAATACGTTTGAATCCAAACCGAGAGATTATTTACGTTTTATTTTTTTTTTAAAGATGCATTATGTAAGATTTAGTTAAGGGACTGACAGTGCTCGCTATAATAGTTAAATGCTAGATAATGAATAGGAAAGATCTTCAAAATGTTAGTCAAAGTTGATTCATTCTGAGCAACGTTGGGGCTGTTTGTAGAATAGCGGAGTCTCGATTATCATTGCTACATTTGTTACGATAGTAAACAAAGTCTTGATTATCTAGTTTTTAATTCAATAAATAACCACCAATCGAGTTTTAATCCGTTGGCAATCTCGAGCATCCGATGGCATCGAGAGTTGATTATGGTCTTCGCATGTTAAAATAATAAATGTCTTATTAATAATGCATATAACATTTAAGGCAGATTTAGTTCTTGCATAATGCATCTTAAATTAAATGTAAAATAACCAATTTGACTAAATTTGGGACCCACGGTGGCTAGGTAAGTAAGAAGCTGACTCGGTTGCCTGGGGTCGCGGGTTCGCTCCCGATGTTGGCCGAAAACGTTTCTCGGGATTTTCCAGCGTTATTTCTTACCAGTTATGCAGGACGGAGGGCCTGACAAGGACAGCTGTATTGTCGTTCGGATGAGACGAAAAACAAATCCCTTGGCAGTTGGAATTCGATATCAGAGTAGGCCGTAGCGCCGCTGTCCGTCAAAATTTCCGTCATAACAATCTGTATGGTGTATTGTCGTCTTCATTAGCACCATCGGTACCGAACAGTAGGACGTTAAACCCCATTTCATTTTCATTTCATACTGACTAAATTTGAGCGTGGAGTAATGTGTCAAATATTATAATGTTTATCGTACAAAAGCTGCAAATGGCGACTAGCAGCATTAAATAACCAATTTGTGCAAGTTATCACCATTTCATACATATCGGTCATCAAGTGTTTGAAGTAGAGGGAAGTGTGTCATGGTGTATAATGACATGTATAGTTTTCTTCCTCTTTATAATTACGCACCAATAAATATATTTCTAAACGTCCTGGTTACAATAAAAACACAACACGGTTATATGGAAAAGCAATCACTGGTTTATAGGCAAAGCACGACGTTTCGACATGTATTTTCTTATCGTTATCAAGCACAAATTTTAATGATAATTAGTTAAACTAAAAGGTAATATTTATATGATACAATAAACGAAGCCATAGACATATACTGTTATAATGCAAGATAATCAGTAGAGTTGCTGAAAAGGATAATTAAGACTTAAATAATAGTTAAAATAGCATTATGCAAGAGCAAAATCTGCTTATTACAGGTCTTTCTTTAAGCCTGAGATGTTATGTAAATAATCAATTAGACATTAATTAACATATCCAGACCATAATAAACTCTTTATGTCAAGGCTAGCCTTCGATGTTGGCGGATTAAAATCGTATATGCCGCTTAATGGCCGTTGATAATTAAATCAGTCAAGTGGATAATCGAGACTATGATGTTTATATTAATGATTTGAATAATGATGACCGAGGCTATGTGAATATTTCAAACGCTTAGTTCTCGGCTAATAATGAATCAATTTGACTGAAATTTTCAGCAAATTATCTTTACACTATCTAGTTTTTAACTATTATAGTGAGAACTGCCATCTCTTTATCGTATCTCCCATAATGTAACTTTAATTGATAGGGGTTAACAATAATATCATGTTGGACAGTGTTAGCTATGTGAACCTCTCAAATAAATGAGAAGTGGGGGGGACACCCTTGGACAATGGCAAAGGCCACCTTCAGGTATCAGTCGCAGTGGTAACGTTCTAATCTGCTACACATGACATACGTATCAGATGAATCAGGTTGTAATATCCACGTTCTCGACTGTGCTCTATTTCAAAACCATCTATACAAGTTCAATTATTTAAAAATTATTAAACAAAATTAATGTGTTTTACGCGGTACTGGAACGTAAGTACAAAATGTGCTTAATAACAGTTGCGAAATCAATGTGTTATTGTGCTTGACATTTAATAGGATTACCCATGGCGCATCTGCGCTTGTGCTCCCGAGGTTGAGAAGGTCCTTCGAAAGCTAGAATACAGAAAAATACATAAATTATATAAACGGCTTAGTAAAAATTTAATTTAATAAAAATATATTCACCTAAATTTATTCACATATAATTATATTTTGATTTGAATATTGAATATTTTATCATTTGAAACGAATTAAATCAACTATGCGTTCTATTTTGACGTAGGAGGGACTGTGCAATTTGGCGTTGTTGAACATTGAAGGCCACTTTACTCAGGAATTGGACGTTTCGGATATCTTTGATACCTTTATTAGTCCAGTGAATGCACAATTAATCTGATTTTTATTTGGCGTACATTGCGAACCAGTGATTCTAGATATACATGTAATTCAATTTCTATTCATTAATGAGCGCCAGGGTCCCCAGGTGTCTTAATCCGGCGTTGCTGATAGGGTAATTAGACCAACGCCTATTGGTTTTCGTTTTTTACTTTTATTTTGCTTTAGGATGATGAGCAGAATAGCACGAGTGAGTTTGTAGCCTGACCCAATAAAACGCATATATCTAATTTAACACGGAAGTATCTTACTTCCTTGTCCGTGCATGATATTGTCTAGTTATACTTATTTTATCGAACACAGAGAGAGAAAGAGAGGGGGGGGGCTTAGCAGTGGGAGGAAACCAGAGTACCCGGAGAAAACCCACGAGGTTGGAAAGGCGGCCCTACTCCTTGTCCCGTACAGCCCGGGAATCGACATCACACCAGTTGACTCAAGCATATACCGTATGGTACAACGGGCACGGGTTAACCAGATCACGTGGAAAGCTTGAGTGGATCGGTTGTAATGGTGCTCTAAGAGCCGTTTTTTTTGGTTGGCTTCGTATCTGTGTTTCAGCCCCACCTCCTCCTTGTATGGTGGTATTGTTTTTTGTCAGGAATTACATATACAGGCCTACTAAAAACGCAGTACTCATAAAAATGAATAATTGTATATCTTGTTTGAGAAATACATTCTGAATGTAACATCATCCGATCACGACGATTATTAATAATTGAGAATGATGTTGCTATGTGTAGTATAAAATATGGCTATCAGTATAAATCCTACAGTCTTAACTTGTTATGGCCGTTAGTGTCTATTGCTTTCACACTGCTGTCGGACAAATATGGTATATAATACTCATATCTACTTCACTATTTGCCCAAACACACCCACGCATATATTTGTATATTCCGTTGTGCTTAATTAAAAGGGGGGGTTGGGATGCCCTAGTGGTCTAGAGTGCCGCGCTTCGACCTCTAGCTGGTCGGTCACCTCTGGCTTGCGGCTGTGGTATCGAGCCCTGGTGTGAGCGTATGTGGCATGGAAATAGGGGCGCCTTCTCAACCTCGTGGGTTTCCTCTGGGCTCTCCGGTTTCATCCCACTGCTAAAGACCCCTACGCGAATTACTGAAATAAAATAAAACCATAGGTTAGTCTCAAAATGACCTAGTTTGTGTCGAGTGGACGTTAAACTCCATTTCTCTCTCTCTCATATTAACAAGCCAACAGTGAGGCTGGTGTCGCCCGCGGAAATCCCAAAATATATAGATGACAAATATTAACTAATTGCACATTTATCTTCATCACTCGCCATCAGTTAGAACCAAAGTCGTCTTATTCCCTTATTCCAAAGCATTTACAAATGAAACTGCTTAGCTCTGGTTAATGTTAATGTTAATCATTGAACTCCGTCAAGACATTCACCTTCTGAACATCAAGTTTAAACATTCACTGTGAGTGATGATGTGTTGACAATTTTGCAATTGAACCTAATTTTACTTACTCAAAACCTCAAATAGTGTATCAATTGCAGTCGTAGATAAGAATTATCACGCCTATAAATTGAACCTATGCAGTACAGTTTTCAAAATCTGATCTTATGAAATTTAAATTTTGCTAACATATTATGTAAAGACAGATTTTTAAAGTCGTTGCATATTGTAGGGTATACATTGGTATTTGTTTTATAATAATCCTAGCTGAGACATAAAGTTAGATGTCTATTTCATCACATATTTTTTGCAGATAAAATATTCCAGTTGGAGGAAAAATATATGAACATTTTTTAATATAAACATTATCATTCATTTTGACGGAAACAAATTGAACGCCAGCGTGAGCCCTGTTCAGTTGTGCTTTATTACATAATAGCAACAGTTCGTATATTAACAGGGTACATGCATTTGACTCCTGAAATAGATTTTAAACATACATTATGCAAGCGCTAAGTCTGTGTAGCCATCTCTAATATTTTATTAGGAGTATTATTTAAGACCCTACAAAAACTATCAATGTCTACTTATTTACATGTAATTATTGAATCCAGAAACTGTATTGATATTCCAACTGTAATGATTCCTGCAATGCCATGTTTTAGACAAACCTAATTAATGTCAAGGTGACTCGAGATCCAAGTCCTTGTTTTACGCTTCATTAATTGCATTGTGGGAAATTCATCACTCGGTTCATCCACTCGGCTAATCTCGACAGATTCCGTAAACTACGTAAACTACATCTAGTCTCGGATGTATGACAGTAAGTGATATGTACCTACGCCCATACATTTGCGATGCGGCTACCGGTTTACTTTAACAGGAAAACTTGACGCTATTACACAAATTGGGAACCTATTCGGCTAGCGACCTATTCGACCGATCGAGCTGCAACCTGTTCGTTGGAAACCTATTTAGAGTAAAGACAATAGGCTCTATTTATCAACCAATAAAATCCAACGTTATGTCTATCAAATGAAAGTTATATATTATTTGTTATCCATTCCTTCAGCTCAGAATTGAAGTGTAATTTCGTCATTATCTTACAGCTGGATCGGTCGAATAGGTCGCTAGCCAAATAGGTCGCCAACTTGTGTTTGGAATGGGCGCAGCCATGTTTCCTCCGGGTCCTTTAAAGTAGTTCCAATATGGCGGAATTCATCATACAGCCGTGTTTAGATTCCCGAAATCTTCCGAGGTTTGCCGAGTGTCGGTTCATCTTGAGTAGTTTTAGTTACAGTTTCGATTAATATCAATAAATAATAAAATACATCAATTTTGTATTTGTCTTTATAGGTAAGATATTATTTAAGTATTCTGGATCATGTTTATTATAGTTTGAGACATTGCCAAAGTTGGAAATTTGTGTAAATTGTCTTTTATGCATGGTAACCTCAGACCATGCTGTCGCAACTTATTCCAGTTTGGTCCCTAACCATTTTCGGTTGGAACGGAAGTTGTGCGAGTCGCGCGATGAAAAGTTTGTTTACATTTTTTAATTGTCTTTTGTCATCCTGTTTTGTTCAATTAATTGTTTGCAAATATTTACTCTTGTATTAATTATAATATTTTGCTTCAGATAATATGACATTGCATTGTCAATTATTTGTGTTATGTAAGGATATTGTGGTAGAGAGTGATTTTATTTATTTTATGGGTATTTTAAATGGATTACAATACTAATTTAATCTTAGATAATATGTTACACATCACTGATTCTTTAAACTATCCTTTCCTATACACTCTTCTTAAAGTGGTTTCCAGTGAGTTCGAGTTCACTCAGCTCACTTGTAGTTTATTTCAACTTTGACCTGAGGTTTTCTTAGTTTTGTATCATCATCACTATGGTCACTTCTTAGGAATGATTTCATGAAGGTCAGAGGATATTTTCATTCTCTGTAATTCATGGTTAGTTTGTGTTTAATTTTATAGAGTTTTGTAGTTGAATCTTCTTCAATTTAGTATAATATAGATTATTATTGAGAGCAGGTGTTTTAATAAAGTTCCAGTGATAGAATTTAAAGGTATGTGTAGCTATTTGTTTTAAAAGTTTTATATATACTCTGAGTGGACCCCAGTAACAAGCGGAATTCCCCAAGGCAGTGTCCTTGGACCGATACTATTTGTCATATACATTAATGATCTACCAGAAAACATACAGTCAGAATGCTACATGTTTGCCGATGACACAGAAGTCTTCAAAGAAATAGATGAACCAACGGATATGGAAACTCTACAACAAGATATGCTGGAACTAGAAAACTGGTCAAACAAATGGTTACTCAAATTCCATAAGAACCTTAACCCCATATGAATATAAGCTGTGTGATACCAAACTCAAATATACAGAGAAGGAAAAGGACATTGGGGTAATTGTTGACGATAAATTAAACTTTGAAGACCACATGAGTGAAAAAATAAACAAAGCTAATAGCATAATGGGATTAATACGTCGATCCTTCACATACTTGGACCAAACAACATTTCTACTACTGTACAAAGCACTAGTCCGTCCACAACTTGAATATGCAAATCCGGTATGGAACCCATATAAAGTAAAATTTATCACAGCATTAGAAAATGTGCAGAAAAGAGCCACAAAGCTTATTCCAGGGTTCAAAGAGACATGCTACGTTGAAAGACTGAAGAAGCTGAAACTCCCAACACTAGCATACAGACGTACTCGTGGTGACATGATCGAGACCTATAAAATAACATCAGGAATCTATGATAATAGTCTGCCACAATTGTGTCAACCACACCCAGATACAAACACAACTAAAACAAGGGGACACAGTAAAAAAACTCTACTTAAGAAAATCAAACAAGAATATCAGAAAAAACTTTTTCACAAACAGAGTAGTACAATTATGGAATAATCTACCTGACAGTGTAATAACGGCAAAAAATACTAAAACATTTGAAAAACGCCTGGGTAAACATTGGATAAATCAAGAACTCCTGTATGATTTCAAATCCAACCGGATTCCCCAAAATAAAATAAGTGAAGCCGACGATATGGATCTGAGTATAGTGTCCGACGGCTAGCGCTCAGAAGAGGATCTGTAAGTATTGTGTAATTGGTCTTTGTTAAATTGGCGGCCATGTTAGTTTTATTGGTAAAGTTTTCAAATAAGTTAAAGTTAGTCTAGTTTTCATTAATTATATCCTGCAAATACATCTTACATATATACATAGTCAATAAAAATAACGCTATTTAAAGCATTTCGCTTTAAATCTACATTTAGTACTTTTTCACAACTTATATATTTTATTACAGACTTCATAAGGTACTTCACCTTTGGTCAAGTCTGGTTAGCCAGGAAAATCCCTTTTCAGGGTAAGATGTTATGATTTTATTAATTAGCTTTATAATAATAAGGAGCCTGCGAGTTTCTGCATATGTCATGCGGGTTAACAGGAGGTAGTTTTCCCTTTATAGATCAATATTATACATGTAGATTAAAGTTACATTATGGGAGATAAGATAAAAACTAGATAGTGTAAAGGTAATTTGCTGAAAATTTCAGTCAAATTGGTCCACTATTAGCCGAGAAAAAGGTGTTTGAAATATTCACATAGCCTCGGTCATCATTACTCAAATCATTGATATAAACAGCATAGTCTCGATTATCCACTTGATTGATTTAATTATCAACGGCCATTAAGCGGCATATAGGAATTCAATCCGCCAACATCGAAGGCTAGCATGGACTTTAAGAGTTTATTATGGTCTGGATATGTTAATTAATGTCTAATTGATTATTTAGATAACATCTCAGGCCTAAAGAAAGACCTGTAATAAGCAGATTTTGCTCTTGCATAATGCTATTTTAAGTAGTATTATATAAATAGTAATTAGAAGTGTTTTATTATTAATATGTAATATATTATTTTAATGAATATGAACGCATTGATTTTTATATGTTTGATTGTATTATTTATATTATAAATGTATACTTTCAGGGTTTTTCTTATACCAGAATAAACAGTAATTTTGTTAAACTGAACCCTTGGGTGGTCGTTTTTGTACAATAATTTGACCCCCTACAACATTTGGAGCCCGATAAGGGACTACAACAGTTAAGCCTAATAAAAGAGGTACAACATTTGCAGTCTGGTAATGGTTTACAGTATACAGTGTGGTGCGAATTGATTAATCTTCTCAACAAAAGTCTACAGTGAGCTCACACGCGTGCGCGTTCGCGAGATCAGCTTCAAGTTCAACAGCAATAATAGTGACATTAACTTTCTTTGTGTATTCATTTCTGTTTTGTGTTCCATGTGGATTATTATAAGGATATCTATGTAAGGTTCGTTGCAATTTATTTCATTTTCATATACATATATTAAGTATTGGTATGTGAATTATCTCCCTTTAAAACAAGCTTTACTTATTATATATTTATTAACTTAAGTAAATTTAGATTTATTACATGTAGGTAATTTCTATATAAATTAGTTTATTAAAAATAATATTTTCTGATAGGAAGCCTATTTAGTAAACCTTTAGTATTTACATTTAAGTCCTATTTAGTGAAAATTGGAGCATTTGAAATTTTGGGTCCTAAAACTTCAGCCATTTTGTTTATTTTTTTTTCAACTTCCTGTTGGCATATATTTAGTTATTTACAGTGCTACTTCCTGTTAACCTACATTAGTTACTTCCTGTTCACCTACATTCATCATCAACTTCCTGTTTACCTATTGCATTCACTTCCTGTAAGTTTGCATACATTGAAAAAAAAACATTATACATATACATTACGAAATAAACATTAGTACACATTACAAATATTACCTACATTTATACGGTACCTATAAATTGGTGTTTTAAAATTTAGTGTTTGTTTTCAGAATTCATTTTTGTTTTTCAGAATTAGAATTTTTCATTTTCAGACTTTGTGAGACTTAACTTTACTTCGGTCTTTGCTTTCAATTTGTGGATTTGGGTTTTGGATTTTGTTGGGTTTTTTTGATTTTGGTTTTTAATTTGTACTTTGAAAATTTTCCGCTTTTGAAATTGTGTTTGAGGTCAAAGGTTTTGTTTACATTTGAGTTAATTATTGATTGAAAGTTTTTTTTTTTTTTTGGTGTCTTGATGTTTGGACTTCAGTTTGTGTGCATTTATTTTCAGCATTAATCATTCAGCATTCATGTTTTGTTGATATTTCTTCATTGTCTGTATTGTTACGACTTTTCATTTTGTTCTTATACATTTGAAAAGTTTGTTTCCTTGTTTTTGTATGGAAGGTTTTGTCTTCTGAACTTCGACGTACATATATATTCTACTCAGATCTTTATTTTTCCGTCTTATACCACTGCACTTAACCACTAACTAACAACCTGCACTTAAACATTTATTTGATTTATATTGAGGGTTGGGTTTGAATATTGATGTCATTGTTGAATAGTTTTATGAATTGATTGTGGGATTATTTATTTATCAGTTTGGTATTTCGAATTTTGTTTCGAAATTATTTTCAGTTTACGCAGTGTTGATTTGATTGTGATTTTTGTTGTTCTTACTTGGTCGTTTGATTATCAACTGATGTTTTTTACAGTGTAAACTAGTGGTGAATAGATCCAGCATTAGTGTTTGTTGTTTTCCTGATTCCATTGTTAGTGTGCTTCATACTGACACCTCCAGGGAACAGCGTGTTGTATTTTTTTTTTGTTGGATTGCTTGTATTTTCATATTTTTAGTTTTAGATTTTGATAATTTGTGTTTTGTGTCATAATGGCAACAGGTGGAGGACGCGATAATCCTGATAACTCCTTATCAGAACAGGAAAAACAGAACTTAATAGAAGCATTTTCAGATATGGGTGTTAAACCGAAACATCTGATCGACTGGATGTTCGGATATCTGAAGTCACAGGGTAGGATTAAGGAAGAGATACCTGAAGAAAGAGTTGAACAACAAGGCCATTTAGCATCTAGTTCGTCACCATCAACTGCAGACAGGTTTAAGTTTGTTCCTCAGTTGCCCAGAGTATCAACTTTTTCAGGAGATCCAACGACGAAGGGTGATACATCATTTGATCTTTGGAGATTTGAAGTGATGAGCTTAATGAAAGACAGACAACATTCATCAGAATCCATCAAGTTAGCTGTCATGAAATCTTTAAAGGGGGAAGCTGCCAGAGTGTCAATGCGACTCGGACACAGTGTTTCAACAAGAACCTTGTTAGACAAGCTACAGAGCCGATTTGGTGAAGTCGAGCAAGGCCAGTGTCTTCGTTCAGTTTTATTCTGCTACCCAAGCACCTGATGAGTCAGTTTCGAAGTAGGCTTGCAGAATCGAAGATTTATTAGATAGAGCGAAAGAAGGTGAGGTCGACATCGAGACATTCGATACCAAGCTCAAGTCGAAGTTCTGGAGTGGTCTGCACCAAGATTTAAAAGATAGATCAGCACACAAGTTCGATAGAATAACAGATTTCGAAGATCTACTGAAAGAAGTGCGTAGAATAGAAAGGGACACTGTCGTAGCCTCGTCGCCTATTCCAGTTAAACCTCCAACCAGGTCGCACATGAAGATGGTTCAGCAACCAGCAGAGGACGATTTGAGAGCACTAGTGGCAAGTTTAACTGCGTCGGTGCAATCGTTACAGGAAGAGATGAAAGAGATGAAAAAGGAGAAGGAAAGATCACCAACATCGTCATTTTTACCGTCTCAGATTTCAACACCCAAAACGCCATCACGTCATAATCCATCACCTAATCCTACGCAACGCCAACATGTACCTGACAATTTCCGATGTTACAGATGTGGACAACGGGGTCATATTGCTTTGGGCTGCCGAATGATTTTGCCTGGTGATTTAAACTAGGAAATGTCTCTGTCGAGGGACAGCCAGATGACATTTGTAATTCCAGTCCCAAGAAAGTTATTGGACACAGCAACACGACCGATATGGAGATAAATGATAGAGTGTGTTCCTCCTTATTGGATACAGGGTCTACCATCTCAACAGTGTGTCTGTCATTTTATGAGAAATACCTAAAGTCAGAAGATTGCGTAATGACTCCATTGGACCAGTTGCTTCTAATTGAAAGTGCTGGTGGCTATAGTTTACCCTACTTAGGATGTATTTCTGTTACAGTCAAGATTCCCAGTTTAAAGTCAAAAGCCATTGACTGTTTGTTTCTTGTGGTTCCTGATACTTCGTTCCATGCTTACAACACCAGCTCTTGTAGGAACTAATGTGCTGAAACCCATGTTGAATCAACTTTTAGCAGTTCATGGCCACAATTACCTTAACCAGTCAGTGTTGCCAGAAATTTGGAGTTTTACTTTTAGATGTATGCAAGTGCAGGAGAAACAACTAGATGGAAAGGTTGGAATTGTTAGGTGTTCTGAAGAATTACCAATAAGACTTGGTTGTAATAGATCAGTGTGTCTTGTAGGGAAGATCAAGGATTTGAATTTAACCCATAGACAGCGTTTGATTTTCCAGAATTCACCCGATTCCCTGATATCGACTTCGATTGAGGTGACGCCTACCGTTTTGGATGTATATCCAGGGGAAGAGGAGAAAGAAGTTATCGTTCGTTTGTCAAATCTATCCTTGTCACCAGTGAGAATTTACCCACACAGTATCCTTTGTGAACTTCAAGTAGTAGATCTAGTTCGGAAGACGTCAGTGAATAGTGCTTTTGCCATCATGTAACACAGACACCACAACTACCGGTACGTTCCTTGATCAGATGGACTTTGCTTCTTCAGCGTTGACTTCTGACCAACTCCATTCCTCCAAGAACTACCTACTTGGATGGTCATCTATCTTTTCACAGAGTGATAATGATATTGGAAGCATAAGCCTGGTGAAACATGAGATCAACCTAACTGATAATGTTCCTTTCAAACAACCACATCGACGAATACCACCTGGGATGTACGAAGAAGTGAACGACCACCTTCAAGATTTGATGGAAGCAGGAATTATCAGGAAGAGTCACAGCCCTTACGCATCACCAATAGTGTTGGCAAGAAAGAAAGATTCATCATTACGCATGTGTGTTGATTACAGAATGTTGAATAAGAAGACCATACGCGATGCCTATGCCACGAATCGAGGAGATGTTAGACAACTTGGCCGCTTCCAAATACTTTAGTGTTGTTGATATGAAGAGTGGTTACCATCAGGTCAGCATTGAGGAAGCAAATATTCCTAAAACAGCTTTTACTGTGGGACTTCTAGGATTCTACGAGTACCAGAGACTTCCGTTTGGACTCACGAACGCACCAGCCACATATCAACGATTGATGCAGGATTGCCTTGGAGACCTTGATTGGAAGATCTGTGCTATTTTCATCGACGATCTTATTATCTTCAGTAAGACGTATGAGGAGCATCTTGACAAGTTATCTAAAGTGTTTGAGAAGCTGAAAGAACATGGCATCAAGTTATCACCGAAGAAATGCGAGTTCTTTCGGGAGAAAGTTAAATATCTCGGCCATATTGTATCTGAAGATGGTGTTTGTACAGACCCAAAGAAGACTGATAAAGTTGAATCTTGGCCAGCTCCTACCAACGTTGATGAACTTCGTAGATTCCCTGGATATTACCGAAGATTTATTAAGGACTTTTCGAAGATTGCCAAGCCACTTAATGATCTGTTAGTTGGAGGTCCAACTAAAAAGAAGAGGGGGGGGGGGGAAGAGTACAAGAGAAAGAAAGGAAAGAATCGATGTGGGAGAAAGAACAACAAGCAGCATTTGAGAAGTTAAGAACATCATTAGTTGAGCCACCAGTTCTTGCGTATGCTGATTTTTCGAAGCCATTTATTCTACATACAGATGCCAGTGGTTTAGGACTGGGTGCAGTACTATACCAGGGACATAATGGCTTAGAGAAGGTGATTGCCTATGCCAGCCGAAGTCTGAACCGGTCTGAAGGCAACTACCCAGCACACAAACTTGAATTTTTGGCATTGAAGTGGTCTGTAATAGAGAAATTCCACCAATATCTATTTAACAACTACTTTACAGTCTACACTGATAACAACCCTCTCACATACATCCTTACAACAGCAAAGTTGGATGCAACAGGACATCGGTGGTTAGCTGCCCTCACCAACTATAACTTCTCCATACGATACCGAGCTGGAAAGAAGAACATGGATGCTGACGCTCTGAGCCGGAATGTGAAAGACGATTTCATCGAAGTCAATCAGGATGTGGTAGAAGCCATAAAGAACATTGACCTAGAGGATGGGTACATTCAGACAGTGAGCATGTCTCATCAGGTGGTACCAGATATTCCAAACATCACCACACCTTTAGCAAGTGTCACAGAGTGGCTGAAGAACCAAAGTCAAGATCCCTTACTGTTTCAGTTGTTAACATATAGAGCATGGAAGACCAGCTAATCATACTCCTACATCTCCAGAAGAAGCCGCACTTTACCGCGATTTTGAACACTTCGTTCTCGAGTCTGGTATTTTATACAAGCGTGCCACTATAGCAGGAGAGGAAATATTTCAGCTGGTTTTACCCATTACCTATAGAAAGTTAGCAATGGAATTGGTGCATGACGAACTAGGACACCAAGGCAGGGATCGTACCATCAGTTTGGCAAGAGAACGGTTTTATTGGCCCAAGATGACAGCGATGATAGAGAGCTACATTCAGAACTGTCCACGCTGCATAAGAAGAAAGTTTACCATCTACATGGTCCCTTGATAAACCTCCAGTCAGCCGCTTGAACTAGTCTGCATGGATTATATGTGCGTAGAAGAGTCGAAGGGAGGCTACGACAGTATCCTTGTCATCGCCGACCATTTTACGAAGTATACCTAGGCAGTCCCAGTTAGAAACACCACCGCCAAGACCACAGCTAAAGCGTTCTTTGATTATTTCATTGTGCACTATGAAATTCCTCAACAAATACACAGTGACCAAGGTCAACAGTTTGAGGGAAAAGTGATCAAAGAATTGTGTCAGCTGACAGGGATGGAGAAATCTCGAACAACACCATATCATCCACAAGGGAATGGCCAATGTGAGCGTTTCAATCGGACGCTGCTCAATATGTTAGGTACCCTACATCCTGAGCAGAAGTCTGATTGGAAGTCTTACGTTGCGCCGCTGGTTCATGCCTACAATTGTACCAGACACTCTTCAACTGGGTATTCTCCGTATGAGCTAATGTTTGGCAGGAAGCCAACATTAGCTATTGATGTTATGCTCGGACTCGTACGGGATAAAGAGGCCACTAAGAGCTATCATTCATACGTTGAGTCCCTGAAGGAGAGACTGGAACATGCGTATTTAACTGCATCAGCCCTTGTGGATGATACGCACCAGAACCAACGAGATAAGTACAACTTGAGTGCCAGAACTAACACCCTAGAGCCTGGCGATACCGTTTTGGTGCGGAGATTGGCTTTCAAGGAAGGAAGACACAAGTTAGCAGATAAATGGGAGGATAAACCATATAAGATCGTTAGACAACCCAACGAAGGAATTCCAGTGTATGAGTTGTTGGAAGTAGGAGGAAAAAGAAGAAGGATTTTACGTCGAAATCATTTACTACCGATTAGCAGTCTTCCTGAAATAGAATCCACCAGTAATACCAATAGACCTACACCTAAACCACGGACAGTCCAACTACCACCGAAGGTGACAGAGGTTAGAGAACTGGAAGATACAGAAAGTGAAGAGGATGAGCCTGTTTATCTAATGGAGAGCGCAGATTTCCTGCACCCAGCTAGCCCAGCAGAGACACAGGATAGAGTAGATGTAATTGAACCTGAGCTTGATAGTATACATCAAGATGGTGCGGATAGGCCTTAAGCATCAGCCTCAGATTCGGAAACATCAGATGAACCACTTTTGTCGGAAAGCCCCGCTCCAAGAAGATCAGGGAGAGAGAGGAAACCACCAACCCGGTATATGGATTACGTCATGTCGCAGCAGCAGGAAGTAATTTCTACTCCGCAGTTTCGAGCTGAGTTGGCGAAATCATTACTACCATCAGATTTTATGATCCTGTCACCGGATCGATTACAGTTTTATGCAAGAGTTTGTTTCCAGATGTTTTTTATTAGTAGTTTTGGTTTTAAATGTTAGGGACAACATTTTCCCTAAGGGAGGGAGTATGTGGTAGAGAGTGATTTTAATTATTTTATGGGTATTTTAAATGGATCACAATACTAATTTAATCTTAGATAATATGTTACACATCACTGATTCTTTAAACTATCCTGTCCTATACACTCTTCTTAAAGTGGTTTCCAGTGAGTTCGAGTTCACTCAGCTCACTTGTAGTTTATTTCAACTTTGACCTGAGGTTTTCTTAGTTTTGTATCATCATCACTATGGTCACTTCTTAGGAATGATTTCATGAAGGTCAGAGGATATTTTCATTCTCTGTAATTCATGGTTAGTTTGTGTTTAATTTTATAGAGTTTTGTAGTTGAATCTTCTTCAATTTAGTATAATATAGATTATTATTGAGAGCAGGTGTTTTAATAAAGTTCCAGTGATAGAATTTAAAGGTATGTGTTGCTATTTGTTTTAAAAGTTTTATATATATTTCATTGTGTAATTGGTCTTTGTTAAATTGGCGGCCATGTTAGTTTTATTGGTAAAGTTTTCAAATAAGTTAAAGTTAGTCTAGTTTTCATTAATTATATCCTGCAAATACATCTTACATATACATATAGTCAATAAAAATAACGCTATTTAAAGCATTTCGCTTTAAATCTACATTTAGTACTTTTTCACAACTTATATATTTTATTACAGACTTCATAAGGTACTTCACCTTTGGTCAAGTCTGGTTAGCCAGGAAAATCCCTTATCAGGGTAAGATGTTATGATTTTATTAATTAGCTTTATAATAATTAGGAGCCTGCGAGTTTCTGCATATGTCATGCGGGTTAACAGGAGGTAGTTTTCCCTTTATAGATCAATATTATACATGTAGATTAAGTAGTATTATATAAATAGTAATTAGAAGTGTTTTATTATTAATATGTAATATATTATTTTAATGAATATGAACGCATTGATTTTTATATGTTTGATTGTATTATTTATATTATAAATGTATACTTTCAGGGTTTTTCTTATACCAGAATAAACAGTAATTTTGTTAAACTGAACCCTTGTGTGGTCGTTTTTGTACAATAATTTGACCCCCTACAACAATATGATCGAATAGGAAAAGTTCAGTTTGACAGTTGTGACCTAGTTTCAAGATGCGTTTATTCTGAGAGTTAGTTAGGCTTATCATGTTTACTTTTGATAGCAACTGCTTAGTTAAAACGAAGCAATTCTAGAGCTGACTATGCTGATAAACCTACACTCTTTGCCAACTGCTTGTACCTGTGTTATTAATTTATGTTTATGTTAAATATAAACATTATGGACCCATTAATGAATACAAACATGTTATGAATATAGAAATCCATGGTAAACTTTAGAGTATTATTATCATTGTTAATAACTAATAGTTTGTGGGTTAGCATTTTGATATAGTATGATATTTTCTATTGTCAAGTTACTGAACTGAGTACTGTGTTACTATCTTTTGTCATTTGTTTATGATAATTACTATACAATGCTTCATTAATTACATTGTGGGAAATTCATCACTCGTTCATCTTGAGTAATTTTAGTTACAGTTTCGATTAATATCAATAAATAATAAAATACATCAATTTTGTATTTGTCTTAAAAACAAAGACCCTAACCCTCTGACTTGAGGGAAGAGTTACATCTGCATATTGCAAATTTTTCTTCGGGCCTGCAATGCTATATAAACTATTAATATTAACATGAAAAGACTTTAATCAACTCTCGAAGCCATCTTATGTGTCGGATGTTCTCTAGATTTGATTTCGATTTGCTGTTCAACACTCATTGATGATTTTAATCCAAAAATGGATAATTTAGACAATTTTTTATCGTACCGACATTAGTAATGATGATCGAGGCTAGGCCTATAGTTCAAAGGCTAATATCTCGGTACAGAGTGGATCAATTTGACTGAAATTTTCAGCATATTCCCTTTACATTATCTAGTTGTTAACTATTATTGTGAGAACTGCCATAATCTTCTATAATGTATCTATAACCTGTGCATTAAATTAGCAATAACGTTCTATCAATATACTATTAACTGATCTTAATATTGTTTTAAATATTTCGATTAGGCTTTTAAACCATCCCTGGTCTAGACGATCAACTTTATTTGAAGATATTTAAAGAAGTGAGACCGAAACAACATACATGTACTTACTACCACACTTATTAATAAACTCAAATATAATCAAATCGAACTGAAACAACATTATCATACTCCATGGGGAGGCGTTAGAGAAGCAGAAAAAGAATTGTCAGATATATTATAAACTTGTTCGTTTAAGGTGCACTAGCCTTACCCCCAAGGGACCCGATCAACTACATTAGTACATTTGAAATCCATTCTATTGTTTCGGAGGAGTCGAATGTGCAGATACACTAACATGTATCAATTAAGGCCATAAGGATCGCCCAGGCACCTTCCATATTTGGCTTAAAAAATCGACAAGGCAGGAGTCGAAAATACTAACAATCGACGCACAACGAATGGAAACATCACCATAATGTGCTTTAATGCCTATATTGTCCAAATAACAGCACTATTGCTTGAGTAAGGACCATGCAATTTTTATCATCCAGCCAGATATTGTTGGTTATCCAGTCATTCACAGATCCAGAGAGAAATCTTCTGGTACAATTAAGATGGTTCGCGAACCATCAGCCGCCCCCGTATCGCTCAGCACATCGATAGTCAGTGCAATCTGCGTCACAGGTGGAGAATGGCCTCCTCAGTTATGGAATCCACACGGGGAAGCGTTGGAGAAGCAGTAGAAAGTGCGTTAGATACGTAATTTTGTCCATTTTAGGTGCACTCGCATTTGAAATCCATTATGTTGTTTCGGAGGAGTCGAATGCGGAGATACACTAATAGATTAGGGTCATAAGATAGCGACAAATGGGGTTTAACGTGCAATCGAACAAACGAGGTCGTTTCGGGACTCACATATGGTTTACGTTTATTTCAACAAATCGAAAACAGAAGGACCCGGAGAAAACCTACGAGGTTACACAGGCAACCTACTCCCCGTCACGTACAGAATATCATATGGATCGCTCGTGCAACTTATAATGCGGCTTAAAAATCGATTAGACGGTTATACAAAAGGAGTCGGGGGGGGGGGGTTGGGATGGCCTAGTGGTCTAGAGTACCGCGCTTCGACCTCTAGCTGACCGGTCACCTCTGACTTGCGACTGTGGTTCCGATCCCTGGTGTGAGCGTATGTGGCATGGAGATAGGGGCGCCTTCTCAATCTCGTGGATTTCCTCCGAGCACTGCGGTTTCCTCCCACTGCTAAAGACCCCTACGCGCAAGCGAATTATTGAAATAAAATTAAACCATATGTTAATCCCGAAATGATCTAGTTTGTATCGAGTGGACGTTAAACCCCCATCTCTCTTTCTCTCTCTCGCTCTCTCCCAAAAGGAGTCGAAAATGCTAAGAGGCGACGGACAATGATTGGAAACATCAGCATATTGTGCTTTATCGCATGTTTCGACCAAATAACAACACTGTTGCTTGATTAATGTCCATGCCATTTTTATCATCCAGCCAGATATTGTTGGTTACCCAGTCATCCACAGATCCAGTGAGAAAGCTTCTAGTACAGTTAGGATGATTCGCGAACCACCAGCCGCCTCCGTATCGTTCAGCACATCGATAGTTGGTGTAATCTGTGTCATAGGTGGAGAAAGGCCTCCCTTCAAGATTTAAGCTCCCAGTTATGGAATCCCCACAGTTGCCAGTTTGGTAATCAAACAAAAGTGTGTGGCCAACGGATTTGTTTCCGAGTTTCAATCCATGGTAGAACTGATGGCATGCCACCCAATCTGAATTGAAAAGGATGAATTGAAGGTAATAATGCAATCCAACTTGTTATTAATGATCGCCTGGATTTTATCAAAGCCGATCCATCTGTTCTTTGGAACCACTCCAAATCCCTTTTCATAATCCTCCAGTGAGCGATTAAAGTTTTCATATGAACAGCTCATACTCCGCTCCAGGATGATAGTTCCACCACCAAATCCAGTAGTACATGCAACTTCAAACGGTTCAAATGATGTACTTGGTTGAATATAAAATAGGGCAAAATGAGAACTGATATTGAAAGTGTGTTGTGCACCATCTATGCAATCTGAAATGAACACATTAAAAATAGATATTCTTTTATTTGTATTCACAGTTTCCATCATTGGTTTGCCCTGTCTTTGCCACAAGACGATGGACTTGGCAATGTAGAGTCGTTCGGGTGGTAAACCCAAGATCCCTTGCACCCTATGATTTGCATGCAAAGACCCATTGCAAATTTGAATTTGTTATAAATGTAGGCTGTAACACCGCTGTCCAGGCAACATTAACGTGTAAAAGGTCTGTAATTTAACCAAGTGGCGTGGGTTAGATTTCCCGCCTGTACTGCTAAACAAATGAAATGAAATGGGGTTTAACGTCATACTGTTCTGCTCCGGGGGAACCACGGTAGCTAAGTGGGTAAGACGCTGACTCTCTAGTCCGGAGGCCGGGTGTTCGATCCCTCCATTCGACGATAAAATTCATCGGGATTTCTCCATGTCAGTGGTGCAGGACGGAGAGGCTGATAAAACAGATGTCTAGTCGTTCGGATGGGACGAAAACCCAAGGCCCCGCGTACACATTGACGTGTATGTAAAAGATCCCCTGGCAGTTGGAATTCGATATAAGAGTAAGCTATATAGTGTTGCTTCCCATGATAAAAATCCCTCATAGCAGACGTACGTATGCCTGTCTCCATTTTATGTTCTGCTCCTAGTGGGCTAGTTAAGACGGGCATACGTCATATAGTGTGCTATGAGAGAAAGATATAATGAAGTAACAATTTATCAAAATTCGACATAAGCCATTACCACCTATATAACCAATACCTGAATCGTGTAATCTGATTCTTGTAAAATCCCATTCAATTCAAGCAGCGGGATTAGCCTACATCCATTTTAGCACTGTATTAATCCGTGAAAAATAGCTTCAGATCTGCATTGTCTGCAGAATAGGCTACAATTTGGTCTTGTATAATAATAATGAAAAGTATAGAGCGGCAAAGTTGCATTTAACTTCATCCGTCGCTCGTCCTAATTGTGTGTCGGGAAATACAGGAGGGGTCTCCCCACATAAAGCGTTGAAAACACAACATTACCTGCTACTACGTGTTGGTAACTTTCACCATAAAATCCCAACGGACACGTTATCGTCGATGATTCAATTTGACCAATTTCCTGAAACATTATGTCATCTTTATTTTATCCGACTCGAGAAATGTTCTAACATTCAAAGTCATCTGCAACAACATTTTAGATTCTTCCCCCCAAATCTCACAGACTATAATTAAAAACTTATAATGGTCACGAGATGGTGCTAACACAAATTAAAATCGAGGGCGATTGTTTAATTTTACATTCACCACCAGGACGTGTAAAGCAGGAAAGTTACCCTAAAACGGATCTACCCCAAAGACAAAATTTTGAAAGAAAAAACAGCCAGTGAAAAATCCCGAAACACCGGAATACAATATGTTTAAAATTAACAGTGGTTTAACTATGTTTAAATTAGCATACTAACCTTTCTATAACAAGAACAACCTGAAATATCACCAGCCTTTATACAATCTGTACCATCCTGGTATAATCTACATTCTGAATTCACAGAACAGTATAAATAACGTCTACAATTAGACTCCCTTGTACAGGCAATTCCACGGTCAAAACGTCGTCTAGTTGTATTCGTAAACAAATGTAGAGAATCACCACAGGTATTAGGAATAACACTTGTTTTAGTGAAATGAGAAAATTGGCGACATTCGACATTACGGTAGACGGCCAGAGCGATTGGAACCAATATTACTGACAATTTCATGATCACATTCATTACAGCAGGGATGATTCATACGAACTAATACAAACACATCCAAAGACTGCCTGTCTTAGATTCTTTTAACAACCAACTTAAAAGTTGATCCGACACAAAATAAAATCTATATGATTACCATTAAACAAAACAACGATTATTGTGACTATGGAAAACATTTTAATGGGGAATGATTACCGCTTGGATGTGTAGCAATTCTTGAATAGCATATCGATTTAGATACTATAAGCATTATTGAACCAGTATTATTAGACAATTTCGTGTTTGACGTTAAAGGTATATTTCAAAAACAGAATACTTAAGTTATTTGTATTACAATCGTCTGCAATTAAGATCAGTTTTAAAAACTATTTATTCAGATAACTGAAAGGATTGGGGAACAGGACAAGGCCTATATCACACCTCTCCAAAAGTAAAGTCTTATAACGGTTATCACAGGCTTCTCCGAATCCATAAAGTAACATCGCTGAGCACAAGACAACAAGCAATATATTAGCAGACTTCATCTTCGGAAAAACTAAAAAAAAAACCTAAAAAAATATTTAACAATTTCCATCATACAACGTTTGGGAAATCTTCCCCTATTTACTTCAGTTACTCTTCTCATCGTTAGTTTGTTTTCCATTTTGGGTAAAGCCTGTATCACTACTGTATATACGAGACTAACCAATTAACATCTTAAACAAGTAACAATTAAACTTGTATTATGCAAGAGCAAAATCTGCCTATTAATGTCTTTCTTTAGGCCTGAAATGCTATCTAAATTATCAATTAGACATTAATTAACCTATCCAGACCATAATACTCGATGTCAAGGCTAGCCGTCGATGTAGGCTGGATTAGATTCAAATATGCCGCTGAAAGGCCATTGTAATTAAATCACAACATTGGATAATCGAGACTACTTTGTTTATATTAATGATTTTAGTAATGATGTCCGAGGCGATGCAGAAATTTCACGCGCTCCGATCTCGGCCTATAGCGGATCAATTTGAGAACTGCCAACTCTTTATTTTACCTTCCGTAATGTATCTTTAAAGCTCAGTTCGCCAAGATGACAATGAATGTTAATTTGATACTAAAAAACCCCCATTAAAAACAGGAAATGAAGATGATTTTATAAACAATATTTATTGTAAATACCTGAAATTAGAAACTAAATATTTATTCAGTTGTGAACGTATACAACAATACTTCAATGTTTATGAAAGTTAGGAAGAAAATATTTTGAGAAATAAAAAACCTTTGAAAAAAGAGGTTGGCTTGCTAACCTGAAAGTCCCATGTTCGATTCCTTTGTATGGCCGAGAAAGTTCATCTGGATGTTCTGGCATGGCAAGGGAAAGGCATATAGTTGTTCGAGTTGCACGAAAAAACGAGGCCCCGTGTTCACATTGAATTGAACGTAAAAGATCCCCTGACATTTAGAATTCGATATAATAATAGGTTGTGTCAATCGAACAGGTTGTTATGGCCAGAAAAACCTTATCAGTAGTTTTTATAGTTCATTTTAATTTGAATATTATTTTTCATTTTTCGTCTAATTAGTTTATGTTTATGATTTTTGATTAACCGTAGTCATGTGACACTTATTTTCCCGCTAAAATAACACAGCACCATGCGTTAGTAACTTTGGCACTCATGGTCTTGTCGTTGTCAGTTTACATAATCATTGTCAGTCAAGTACCAACCAGTATGGTTTTTGTCAGTAACATTGTCAGTGTCAGCCAGTGTTGGAGAGTACAGGGGCATAAAAACACGGTATTTGTATTATTTAATTGATATATTGTATGTCAGGCTTGTCAGTCGCATCTCTGCTGCACTTTTTGTCATCGCGTGGAAGCATTTGTTTACATTGATCGCTTAAAGCTAGTTATCTCCCTTTAAGTACTTTTTGAACTGTCAGTCTTCTTACAAGAGTTAAATGATTTATGTAATTATATTCTTAGTATTTTATTGTCCATTTATGTTTTATTTACCTGGTGGTTTTATACTTAGTAAAGCCTTTATAGCAAATAATTCCCTTGTCTTTGCAATCTATAATCCTGTCCCATTGGCTTGAACAGTTTATTACCCTGCCAGTGTTAGTTGTAATTGGAATATTTATCAGTGGTAGTTTATTAGCTGAAATTTATTGTTATTTTGACCGAATTTATATTTTGTATTTTTCAGTTAATCGTTAGACATCATTAGACATCGTTTAGACATCGTTAGACAATGTTAGACATCTTTAATCATCTTAATCATCATATATAATCATCATCATGTTTTTTTGTATAGACTTTCATTAAAGAACATTTATATTTACACATTCGTCTACTTCGTACTACTTGTCAACGCATTATTGTGATGCAGTATCCCCATTGGCAGTTTACTCCCTACACAGGTGTTCGTTTTATTAACCCTCATATGAAGGGGAGATAACTTGATATTCGACTAAAGGTGGCCTGTATTGATATATCACAAAATGTTGACCTATTGAAGATAACAATATTTTGAGAGATGGGATATCCTAAAGATTTTTTTAAAAAAAAAGCAATCCGAAAAGTGAAAAAAGAATCCGAACAAAAGCATTGTGAAATGTATCCATTTTTCACAAGAATTTCGTTATGGACATGGTAACATTATGTACATTTACGTTTGATTTTTTAATCAATTAATTGCCAAAGTATGTACATAATATTTGTACAGTGAAATCTACGTAAGGTATTATTTTGGTGCAGTACATACATATTTTCTAAGCATTATGCAGATCAAAACATCATAATATAAAGTACAATATAACAATATTAGATATAATTAAAATAAATCAAATTAAATTGATCAAAAGCGAATTAAAACAATATCAATAATATTCATCAAATTGAAGCTTATCTTAAAATGTAACCATATATCAAACATTAACTGGGATTATCATAGAGGCATTGTAGATGCTTCTAGAAGCAATCAATTGATGATCAAAACAAAATGTCCTGCAATTAATCATCAAAAAAATCAATATCAGGCTCCATTATGGTCTCTGTTGAAGAGCATCGCGTAATACAATATTATGTGTTTATATTAATGGTTGGCCATCCCGTCTTGTATCTATACCAATCTCCATTTCAATCTCCAGAATTCGTTTCAATATTGTCTGTTAGGTTACTTCCTGCAAAGACGCCTATTTTGAATTTGATTAAGGCTCGTAATGGTGAATTGGCAGTCAGGGCAACATCGAACCTGTTAAAGGAAAAGGTTATTTTGCTTACATGTTCGGTAACAAAAGACCTCTGTTTTGAAAAATATATTTTTTTTTTCTGTTAAAGGTTAATGACGGAAAAGGGCTATAATTTCATTTAATAAATATCACTCTAGGAGACGACACCAATTACTCCCGTATTCAATAATTCTCAATAACCCAAACGGGTGTGAACGGTTCAGATTTTGTCAAATGCACGCGATACTAGGTGATGAAGATTTGGGTAGTGGTGGGAATTCAAAGCTGCGATGCTCGCAATAATGACAATGACAAGAAACCAAGACTAAACGCGCCGAATTGAAACACTGCAAAAGGCCACCTCCGGGTAAGTTAATCGCACTATGTTGTCATACGCCACATGATCATGCATCAGAGCACTACTCCCGGCCCCTGAAATAAGTACCAGCAGTTCTAATCAGTATAAAACCCTCCCTGAAGTAGCAGATCTCGTATAACAACTGAGGTAAAATGCAAGATCGCCACATATGCGTTTTGCATTTGCGTAACCAAAGCAATGAACATTGCTTGACGAGAGCCAGGTACGGGAGGGTGTCTGCACAAGCAATTCGGTACCGACTTCGAGACGCTGAGTTACCGGCCAAGATACCCTCTTGTTATAATACTATTTAGCCTATATACAGAAGAGGTTACCTGAGTTCTCTACAAAAGAAGTTCTGGTTAATGTATTGAAGTCGTTAGCTAGTACCAGCGACAACAAGAACTAGACTAACAAGATTATGTCTAGAAGTTTAAAATCGGGCAATGACATCTCCAGAATTCGTTTCAATATTGTCTGTTAGGTTACTTCCTGCAAAGTCGGCGACATCCTCAGCCCCACCAAAACATTTCTGTGCCCCCCCCCCTAAATTTTATGAGCTGGCTACGGGCCCGCTTCCACAAGATATTGAACATGAAAATAAATTCCTAAAACACATTCCACAAACAAATCAAGATGTCGGATATATATATTATATCGAATTCCAACTGCATAGTGACATTTTACGTACACGCAAATATGTACACGGATGTCGGTTGTTCATAATAATAATAATATAATAATAATGTACATTTGTAGAGCGCCAAATCCATCCAAAAGCATGCTCAAAGCGCAATGCGACAATGGTTATATACACAGTGAACAGAAAGTCTAATTCTCATAGCATTCTCGAAATAAGTGAGTCTTTAGTTGTGATTTGAAAATAGTCAAGGTTTCACTGTTTCGAATTTTCAATGGCAAACCATTCCACAATTTAGGAGCAACTACACTAAAGCTTCTGTTTCAGTTTTGAGTGTGGAACGACAAAAGAATACTCGTAAGAAATCATTCGCATCTAAACTTGGATTAAGTTCAATCCGGAGAATAAACAAAGTTGCACTGATTTCTTCTGAACAAGTTTAAGAGTAAATACCAACCCACAATATGTCAATCATCTGACATAATCATAATGTTCAGGCCTTTCTTCAGGCCTGAAATGGTATCTTAATTATTAATTAGACATAGTGGGAATGGCCAGCTCTTTATCTAATCTCCCATAATGTACATTTAAATAATTATCATCTCTATAACTTATGTATATTCAATATAAACAGTATTAATATTAACAAACCTGAGAAGAAACACAGTAAATATGGGTTTCATGTTCCTGGCTTCTGAAATAAATGCTGTTGGCTCGAATTTCCAGCTTGTAATACATTATAACCATATAAACACCCTTGTTATTACATACTCAAATTTCACAAGACCTCACATATGTATAATTATACATGTACTTTTCAGGTAGGGTGAAACATATTACTGAATAGACATACTATTAAAGTGGCAATAATATTATTAAGTTATATTTCCCGTTGTACGTGACAAGGAGTAGGGTTGCCTGTCCATCCTCGTGGGTTTTCTCCTGGTGATCTGTTAAAGACCACTACGCGCAAGCAAATTATTAAAATAAACCTGAACCATACGTTAGTACCGAAATGAACTAGTTTTTGTCAAGTGGACGTTCAACCCCACCTCTTCTCTCTCTCTCTCTTTCTATCTATTGAGAAAAATGGGATTTAATTTCCATTCGCCACAAACTAGGTCATCTTGGGAGTAACATATTTTCTCAACAATTCGCTTGCACGTAAGGGTCTTTAGCAGTGGAAGGAAACGGGGGGAAAGGAGAAACCCCACGAGGTTGGACCGGCGATACTATTACTTGTCACGTCAGGCTGGAAAACGGAACCACGCCAGTTGACTCAATGACAGGCCCTATGATACAGCGCACACGCGCTAACCATTCCCCCACCAAATTTTATTCGAATAAAAAATACTAGAATTAGGATCATCTACGAATTATAATATAACAATGATAATATACAGTAAGTTACGTTAAGGTCTTAATCGACATTAACAGTGGGGGGAAACCGGACCACAAGGAGAAAATCCACGAGGTGCATTAGCTATCTAATTCAACACTTCACAAATGATTATTCTCAAATGACTGTCAATGTCTCAGCTATCTACGTGTAATTTTGTTCTCGGGGCGCGAATCACGTGGCTAAGTGGGAAATGACGCGGCATTGGCCGAGAAAGTTCACACAGATTTTCCGGCGTGATTCCTCCTTGTCAGTGACGCGGGGTCGGATGGGACTAAAATCCGAGGTCTCGTGTACACATAGGTGTGCATGTAAAAGACCCCTTTGATGCCCGGGCAAAATTTCCCTCATAGCACATTGTATGCCGTATGTCCGTCTTCGTTAGCCAAGATTACGCGCAGAACAGTAGGACGCCAAACCCCATTTCATTTTGTTTGCGGAACATTATAAACAATAATATGGTACCAAAATCTCAAAGGAAACATTTGAGTATACATGTACATTAACTTGGAAATCACAGAAATGAATGAATGATCTGTTAAACCATGTACGAGATCATAGATTAGAAGGTTTGCCCGGAATATTACACAAAATAAGACATGCATTTAGTGCTTTCCCAATTAGTTAACATGTTTCTCGTATTTTGTCTACGTATTATTCAAGTTTTACAATCTTAAACTTTTTATGAGTCTTCACTCAAAATGTGTACCTAAAATTTATTCAATTATGTCATAGAGTGTTCAGTAATTATATTTTATAGCAGTATTCCCTGTCTGTTATATAGTCGATTGGGCCCAGAAAGAGATCTGGCTAAAGATTGAAAGGTTAATATTACATTAAAAAAGCACAAACTGTTGTGAAAATCAGTTTAATGTCTTTACACTTGAAAAGCTTTATTGTAAATATTCATTCACCGCTAAGTGAATGAAGAACAACAATATCTATATTAAAGCGACAATACCTGTATTTTAATGAAAACAGAATAATCTGTTTTCATTAATCGGTCAAACATAGTAATTGTCGAATATGCAAATTAGTTTAAAACTTGCAACAAGCTCTGTTATTTACAATTTTATTGACAAATTGGTTCTCAATCGATTACGGCACTATAAATACGCTATTTTAGTAGCCAGTCAATTTCGGAATGGAAATTTTCAAAGGTTTTTTATTTTTGAAATGTATAGGTTTGTAGGCGATTCAGTAAGTTTGTGGTTGAACAATAATACAGTTATAACAATATTGTTACTTTAACACTACGTCAGATGTTTATTCTCTTCGTTATCTGTCCATTCTATATGTGTAATTTTCTTCCTGGTTAAGTCAAACTATAAAAACCACTAATATTTCACAATATCATACCTGTATATCTCAAGTCATGTGACCCTTTGTGTTTGCCTATAGAATAGGTATGTGTTAGAAACTACAACTTTGAGTCCGTATTATTAATTTTTTGCACTGTAATATACGAATTAAACTTTTTTCAGAAGCCAGGAACATGAAAACCATATTTGCTGTGTTTCTTCTCATATCGACGACTACAGGTTTGTTAATATTAATACTGTTTATATTGAATATAGAGACTATGGAGGGTTATTTAATAAGATAAGCTACGATATATACAAAGGCAATTTATGTGATTATGTATGTCAGATGATCGACCATATTGTGGGTTGGTACGTGTATTTGATTGGACATTCTTAAAAATATTAGAACAAAATGTTAATTTCATTAATAATATACTGTAATTATATTTAAACTATGAACAGAGAGCTTGATGTTCCCCTATACACTTAGTCCATGCACATAATATTCGTAAAATCTAATCCTTGGTTCGATCCAGGATTTCCTCTTGTCATTGGCACGAGGCGGTGGGCAGTCAGATATGGAATATAACCAGTACGAAAAACGTTGGCGTCCACGTAATATATCCCTTGACATCTGGAAATCGAAATAAAAGTAGGCATAATTTCCATCAACGCACATTGCGTGGCGTATGGCCCTGTTGTCCAGAAGACGTTCAACCCCATGGGCTAGTGGCATTTTATACGTTGATGCCAAGTTTAATACCATGACATTCTGTTCAAATGATTTGTATTCGTAATGGAGCTAAATCGCTAACATTTTTGACCTAGAAATTGACACTGTAATATGAATGTATATAAACTGATTTACATTCAATGATTTCTGTTTTTACTCTAATTTCAAATCAGTTATGTTCGGCGAAATTAGCCAGCAGTGTCTCGAATGCAACTTTCTAGCGTCTAGTTATTCCAGTCTACATGAGCTGTTTGTTTTGGTGCAGTGTTTCTAGCCTCATTCCTCGAGTCTCTTGCTAGAACTAGAGCTGGAGCTGAAACGCATTGTGGTACACGATTCGTGTACCAATGGTAAAATATTTATTTTGTCTTAAATATTGGATATCAGGCGCCCATCTTTTTCCGGTAAGATCACATCATCAATGTTGATTTAAAAACAGACTATATATTTAGTATTTTCGGACTAAAATTTAGATATATTTTTCACTTACCTGTATAAATCAATCTCTTTATCAGGATTTTATTATAGTAAATCAGGTGCCACCAGGAAACACCACCTATCTTGTGAAAAAGAAGAACAAATGATTGATATCATTTCCGGTCAATATGGCTTCAGATGTTCATCAGAGTGGTGCAAGAGCTTTTGCGAGGATTATTATCCTTGTGTTTGTCTTCGTGACTTTAATCCTACAGTAGTTTCTAGTCTCAAGGATAAATGTAATGGGGAGGAGGAATGCAACTTTAAAACACCTGAGCCATATAATCAAGTTTGCTACAACATACTAACGGACTACGATGGGGAAAAGTACAATGTATCGTATGCTCGTTATAAAAACTCCTACATACAGTATGAATGTTTGACAGGTAATGTTCAAGTTTGTTATATAATGTAAATTAGAATAATGTAATAATACTTATTTTGTCAGTTGACGCAAGTAATTGATTTATTTAGATCAGTTGCAAGGTGAACATCTATGCATTATACGAACCATTAAGATAATTTTGTATGACCCAGTTCACTAGAGCAGTCTTAATCTGTATGCCTATCATTTCAGCTACAACTGCCTTACCAACCAGAAGAACAACCACTACAAGCGAACAAGCAATGCACGGTGAAACACGTCATGATACGGATACGCGTACAATAAAGTCGACTAAACTAAACAATTATAAATCTCAGACATCCACGGAATCTGGAAGAACAGGAGCTGGGTTAGATACTACAGAAATAGATACCACGGACATAAACATCGCTAAGTCTTTAAATCAAAATCAAGATGTCATAGGTAATTTATAAATAATAATACCAACTTTATCCTTTTCTCATGCAAATAGTTTTAATACAACATATTGCTATATAGTATAAATTAACTTTGTGTGGTAGAAGCTTTCTAAAATAAATGAAATTCAACTTAATACGGGACGCCTATATATCGTGGAATTTGTCGCGTAGGCACTAACGGATCTATAAGCTGCGAAAGAGCAACAAATCTAGCCCCCCCCCTCCAATGAATATCAGCAAAATAAGCAACAATTTGCAAGATATGCGCAAAATGCAATAATTTGCATGACATATTGCTGAGTGGCCTGGTAGAACATTGTATCGTATTGTATACTTGTTAGCTGACCTGTTTTAAACTCTTTCTCTACTTCGCCACCACTGGCATAATTCAACATAGCAATTGGTATTCTTTTTGTTATATGGTGTGATGTCCACCTAAATCAGTGGTCTCAACCTCTTTTGTCCAACGGCACACCTTGGAAAACATGGCGGCACACCTGGCTAAATATTTGAAGTTTTCAGAATAAAAACATGGCAATTCATAGACAGAATATAACCATGGACAGACTAGTCAGACACATAGAATGAGTCAAACTAAATAAAGAAAAACACAGCCAACTAGCTGGCTTCTTTACTAACTTTAGGAAGATTTGGCGCGGCACACTGGTCGAGAATCACTTACCTAAATATACTCTTCTTCTTTATAAGACGCATGTGTGCTAGCTGTATGATTGAGTAAACTGTCGTGGTTTTAATTCCCCGATTATACGCGGCACAAGGAGTAGGGTCGCCAGCCAATCCTCTTGGGATTTCCCCGGGTCTTCCGGTCACCTCCCACTACTAAAGACCACCACGCGCAAGCGAATTATTTATTTAACTCATGTGTTAGTTCAGAAATGACCTAGTTCGTGTGGATGTTAAACCCCATTTATTTCTCTCTATTACCCTCTGCTAAGTATACAGCAACTTTTTTTTTTTTTTTTTTATAAGCAATATTTTTATTCAGATTTCTATCTGAATAGGGATTGGGGAACAGGCATAGCCTATATTAAACCCTTCTCCCTGTCAGATATAGATACATGTATTTACAAAAAGAAACATACAATGTACAAGTGCAAATATTTTACAGTGAGTGTGTTATAGTTGTCTCTGGAATGGTTTTACAGTTTAGTAATAAGCAAATAGGCAAATAATGTACTAGTGAAAATATATTTACAATGAATGGTTATATGGTTATAGTTGTCCCTGGAATCGTCTGGTGATTTCGAAAAACGAGTGAACAGTTTTAAAGATAATGAATGAGTTTTCTATGTTGTCAATTCCATACAATAGGGTTGTAGTATTTCGGTGAATAGTAGGTAAATTATTTATTGTATTATTTCGGGCATCTGAATATAAGGAGCAATTCAATAAAAAATGTTCAGTGTCTTCAAATTGATGACCACATCTGCAGGATGGGTTATCAGAAATATGGCGTAAAAATTTATGTCCGTTTAGATTGCTGCAAGAGAGACGCAGTTTAGAATGAATGATTTGGTTTACACGGGTTCCAAAAGTGAATGTTTTAGGGGGTATCGGATCTTGAGCCATGAGTTTCGAATTGAAAATATTTAGAGATGTTGAATTTTTTGTCTCCGAACATAGTTTGTTCCATTCTCTTATTGACGATGGTATGAAAGAGTTATAGAAGATATTTGTTTTGCATTTATATTCGGGTAGGCTTGTTTTTCGGAGATTATAGTGTGCGCTTTTTGTCAAGATTAAATCATGGAGATAGGATGGAGAAAGGCCGTTTATAATTTTATTAATGAATTTGAGTTTATGTCTTCTGCGTCTCTCTTTTAGCGTAATAAAACCGGTTTCTTTATATAACAGTCTATGGCTGGTACCCTTAACAGCACCACATATGGACCTAAGTGCATCCAGTTGTAGGTGCTCTAATTTGTTAGCTAGTTGGTCTGTGCAGTTGTCCCAGATGACGTCGCAATAATCAAAATGGGGTAGGATAAAAGAGGTATAGATGGTGTGTAGCGATTTCCGGTTAAGTCTGTATTTAAGGGATCTTAAACAATTGACAGATTTGCTGGTTTTTTCTATAACGTCATTAATGTGTTGGTTCCATTTACAGTTTTGTTGAAATGTCAAGCCTAAATGTTTATGATGGGGGACTTCCTTGATGGGAACATTATTTAGAGTCAGGGTAGGTAAAATGGGATTTTGTTTGGTTGTCAGTGCTAGTGTTTCGGTCTTCAGTGGGTTGAAGGATACCAGCCATGTTTTAGCCCACGCGTTAATTTTATTCAGGTCATTGTTTAGAATATTCGCGCATTCGGTAGGGTCATCAATTTTTAGATAGAGGGAAGTATCATCAGCAAAGAGTCGAACATTTGATGAAATATCATTCACAACGTCATTGATATAAATGAGAAAAAGGAGGGGACCGAGAACAGAGCCCTGTGGAACGCCCGAGGGAATGGTTTTTGCGGCGGAAGAGACACCCCCAGCAACAACTGATTGTTGTCTTCCCTCTAAATAGTTGTGAAACCATTGAAGGATGTCTCCCCTTATCCCCGCGGCTTCAAGCTTGTGACAGAGTCCAGCATGCCAGACCCTGTCAAAAGCTTTACTGATGTCACAGAACACTGCTCTCGTATAGAATCCCCGATCAATGGCTTGACAAAAGTAGTGTGCAATATCTGTAAGTTGGTAAACACATGAATCACCATGCAAAAAGCCACTCTGGAGTTTAGTTAGGACAGAATTCTCCCTTAGGAAGTTGAAGACATTTTTGTAGATGCATTTTTCGAATATTTTAACTAGGATACTAAGTAGAGATATGGGTCTATAATTTCCACAATTTGATGGGTCACCTTTTTTTAATATGGCAGTTACATTGGCAAATTTCCAGATGTTCGGTACTGTTTTCGTCGAAAGGGAGTAGTTAAATAATTTAGATAGAGGTTCCGAAATTTCGCTGGATATTAGTTTTATTAGTTTTCCACTGATGTTATCGGGACCATTGGCTTTCGAGGGATCAATAGTAGTAATTATGTCTTCAACTTCCTTCTGGTTGAGGATAATAGTAGTTAATGAGTTGGGTATTCTTTCTAGTGCAGGAAGTTGTGCATTGTCGCTATCAATGTTAGATTGGCTAATAAAGAAATCGTTAAGGCAGTTACATTTGTCGGAAGGTGTGTAATATGTGGTGTCGTTCACTGATAGAGGCGGCAGTTCATTGCTAGTGCCAGCACATTTATTTTTCATAAATGAGTTGACAAGGCCCCACCAATTTTTACTTCCAAAATTATTGCAATTATTGATTTTGTTGTCGATTTTGTCAAAGTATTCCTTTTTACAATTTCTGATTAGGTTTATATATTCATTTCTAATAGTTCTGAACTTATGCCAATCTGATTCTAAATTTCTTTGGACTGCCTTTTTATGTATTTTATTTTTTTTCCTACTCAATTTTCGAATCGCATTATTCATCCATGGTTGGTCATTTGGTCTAATAGTTACTGTTTTATTAGGAATGTGTTTTTTTGCTAGCCTTGTCAGCTCACTTGTGAAGTTAACACAAGATGTATTAATTGAATCTGTGTTAATTGAGCTTTCCCAGTCCGTGTCAGTAGCGTCCCGTCTCATTTCCTCTGTATTAATAGTGTTAAAGTGCCAAACAACTCGTCTGTAGCATGTTAATTTTGGATTCTGAAATGAAAGTCGACAGTACACAGGACAATGATCACTACAAAAATTATCTAGACAGCCTGATTCTTTTATATAGTTAGGACAGTTAGTTAAAATTAAATCTATAAGTGAGTTATTATAATTTCCGAATCGCGTTGGAGTTTTAATTATTTGGGAAAAATTAAGAAGAGTATCATTGCATTGTGTAAAAATGATTGAGTTGAAATCATAAAATCGATATTAAAATCGCCAAATATATAACAGTTATCGACATTATCGCATGCTGACTTAGCAATCGAATCAAAAATTTTATTGTTTTGTTCGGCAGTAGAACTTGGAGGTCTATAAAATGTACCAATCAAAATAGTTTTGTATGAAGTATTTAGTTGTAACCATATGCATTCTGTACCGTCGACTTCCAGGTCAGGTCTTCTTTTCACAGAAAGTGTGTCCCGTATGTAAGTCGCAATACCCCCACCCTGTCCGTACGTCCTGTCATTTCTTATAGGTGCGTGGAAAGATCTTAGTAGTAATGTGTTGGTGTCTACTGATTTATCAAGCCATGTTTCAGTGAGGAGAATAATGTCAAATTTTTCAGATAGTTCAGCTGCTAAAATATCCACTTTGTGGCGAAGACTCCTTATATTCAGATGGACAATAGACAAATTGCGGGGAGGGCCAGGATTGCTTTCAATATCACCAGAAACTAAGAGGGTCATAGATATAATATTTGGGACGTATTGAAAAAATAACAAACAACAAGCAAAGCTATAAACAGGAAAACACACATACACATAAAAATTTGATGATGTACATTGGTAATGATACGTTAGAAGATAATATAAATATTTGCAATAATACTGGTAATCACATCTATATACATATTTACAAAAAAGATATCGGTAATCACGGAACGGTATTGTTATAGCGCCGTGCGTGGATTTATACAAAGTAAAAAGAACCCGAAAAGAAAGCTAACCCAAAGAATAAGAAACGGCACAATATTACGACACACGCCCACCCAAGAGAACGATAATAAGAAGAAAAACACAGTGGTGCGAATGCACGGGTCACGTGATATCCCGTTGATTGGCATGCTATGCACGACTAGGGGAGAGCGCGTGGTTTAGCAGCACAGGGTAAAAATACAGGTGGCAGTAGAAATAACGGCACATTTGGATGGTGAGTTAGCTCAGTGGAGTTTTTGACCCCTATTTGGTTTGAATAAAAGATATTAATAAATAACATACGAGTCCATAACCGTTATTTATCAACAAGTCGAAGAGCTGTCATACGCGTGCAGTACATGATACACTGTTTACAACTACAATGTTATCATTGTTTTACAATATTATGATGTTATTTATAGTCTGGTTTTTAATTTTACAAACTACAATATTATCATTGTTTTACAAGATTATCATTATTATTATATAGTCTGGTTTTTAGTTTTACAGACATGGTTAATTCGACAGATTAACAGATATTATAAATGTTTAGTAATGAGGAGAGAAAAGGGGTATGTAGTCCACTCACTGACACAACATAGGTCATTTTGATATTGCCATAGGCATCAAAATTATTTCTTTAGTTCCTTTAGCATAGGAGGTAACCAGACAAAGTCCCATATGCATGGACAGTTCTACTTTGGTTGACAGTATTCATCATACGTGGGTATTGATAACTGATTCTTTAGCT
Source organism: Patella caerulea (assembly GCA_036850965.1). NCBI lineage: Eukaryota > Metazoa > Mollusca > Gastropoda > Patellidae > Patella > Patella caerulea. The sequence goes on along the minus strand of JAZGQO010000015.1, from coordinate 27,779,348 downwards.
AAAAGCTTGTACAGTCTTTTGAAAACATTAACTATCGATGGGGTTGTGATAAAGTAAAAGTTGTCGTTTTACAAGTCTTTACAGTTTCTATAATGATTTTTTTTTTTTTCTAGGTGATCGAGTAGGCTGCATAGCAGACAATTGATATGCACAGGCTAATAAGGGTAAGTATTTACGTGTAAACTATATTCATATTTAATAACAGTTAATATCACTTACAATAACAGACTGTACGTGTAAGTACTTAAGTACAACATCATATACTATCAACATTTAGGTATATTTCTACAGTACAACTGGCAGTTTTTAACAATGTGTTATGACAATTACAGATTTACAATATAATGCACATTAATTGTATTTCATGTTTATGGAGATACTGTGTAAGTACTTGAGTACAACATCATATACTATCAACATTTAGATTTATTTCTATAATACAACTGGCAGTTTTTAACAGTGTGTTATGACAATTACAGATTCACAGTATAATGCACATTAATTGTATTTCATGTTTATGGAGGTACATGAGATATAGTTATACCATCAGTTTATGTAGGCCTTTTAGTGATATTACTTATTACATACAACAGCACAGTGATATTGCCAGTTGACAAATCATTAATTTTTTTTTTGTGGCTACATCTATCGTCATAAGTCAAAACCTAGTTGTTAAGACCAAATTTCTAGTTGTTGGGGTGTGTGCTTCCTGTTATACTAAAATTCCAGTCTTTTGTTAGCAGTTATTGAACTGCACTGGCAGTGGTTTATGCATGTAGAGAATTTATGTTTGTGAACTATTTTGCAGATAATACAGAGAACACTACAGGCCAGCTGTCTGCTGACAGGCTGATATACATGTAAAGATTTATCAAGGGTAAGGTCTACAAGCATGTGCAATTGATTATACAAATTTGTTATTAAAGCCTTCATTAGTTGAGTACTGTAGTAAAAATACCTTGATACAACATGAACTTGTTTTTATTTTTTTGAATAAGAATTTATTCTAATCCTAATTAATTCCTAAGTATCACAGGTACAAATTGATATACAGAGTGTATTAAATAGAGAATCTCCTACGAGTGCTTCTTGATATCAAAAAACACCAACACAAGTTGATAAAGCGAAAAAAAACAAAAAACGAGGCTCTGCCGAGTCTTCTTCACCCCATCAACGAGTGCTGATACTCTTCGACACCAAAAAACACGAGTTGGAGATTTTATTTATCACCCAATCCTTTCTTACATGCACAAATAAATAAAAATAATTCTTTGGTATAGATTTCACTTTTACTGAATCTAAAATACATTACAGCGTAGTGATACCTCAGTTTTTTGACAGTGGTTTAGCTATTGCAAAGTCCTATATATTGACCCAGTATTTCATTCAAGGTCAATTAGATAATTTTTATTTAAAATAAGTGGTTTCTTTAAAATAAAAGAAAGTAGTTCCTTTTTGATTGACCAATCAAATTCATGTAAAGCGATAATTTATCATACAAGCGATATCTACTGTCAAATGTGTTATTGGGTGATAAAGAGAGTTACTTCCCCTATCAGCGCAAGACTCAGAAATAGATATATTGGTAATGCAGCTTCTGCATCATTGTTAATTTTTACATGCTAATGTGAGAAGCAAAACATTTTAATAATATAAGTTCTAAAGGGTGTCACTTGGTCATTATGAGTTATTTTGTATTAATAAGGGGGGCATGTTTATTATTACAGGAAATACTAATAACAAATTGAGATATACATATATGATTATCTTACACTATATTTCAGTGGATGAAGAGTTTGTCTGTGTTTGGTTAGATCTGGTTAGATTGAAATTGATCAGTTCTTCACTTGTCGGTTTATAACCGGGCACTTCAACCGGGCTTGTCAGTTTGCGGGTAGGCCCGTTCTTGCCTGGAACAGTACTATTTTCACGTATGAAGATTTTCCCGTCTCTGGTCCAACAAGCAGCAATAAATCCCTGTCTGTATGACCACCTTGTTATGCTCGCTACATACGCCCTGTATCTGGTAAGGTCTTCGTTGATGTACACACCTTTTATTGCTGAATGGGCCATTTTCCTATTTGTCATTATATGGACTTTTGTTTTGTAACTTTTTAGTCGAACAATTATTTGACGATGCTTATTATCTTCTCTCCTTCCAAGACGGTGGCAGTTTTCAATGCTATTTGGACCGAGGGACTTGTCAATAGTGGTAAGTACTCTCACAATTTTGCCCTCAACATTTTCGTTAATTTCTTCCTTTATTCCACTAACACGAATGCAATTTTTACGACTGTATTGTTCTAACTCATCACATTTATCTTGTATAGTTGCATTCAGATGGAGAGAGGTTGAAGCGAGCTGTAACTTAAGCGATTCAATTTCATTTTGTAGAGGAGCAACCTGTTTTTTAACCTCAGCTTGGACGATCTGTTCAATAAAAGGCTTTATAGCATCTTTAACTTGTCTGCTGTGGAATGATAGAGCAATTTGATGGGTAAGTGCATCCACAGTTTTGTCAAAAATTGAACTGTCCAGTTCAGAGTGAATATTTGTATTATTTTCGTCCGTTGCAAAAGTGTATGTGATGGGCTCTTTAAGGTTAGTTTGTTCTTTGTCAACAGTGCCAAGGAAGTCAATAAAATCGGAGTTGGTTTGATCTGTTTCAGACAAGGTGTCGTCCTGATATTCTTGTTCAACTGTGGGCCTATATGTTTTATCATTACCGTTTCCAGATTGTGTAAACATTGATTTTATATTAGATTGTTTTGTTTTTTTTAGGACAGAATCAGAAAAACTTGATGCAAGTAGTATCTCTCGTTGCATATCTATTGGCGAAACAGTGTTTGTTCTTTTCCTGCTTGTTGTCGGTGTTGTTAGGGACGCCATTGAAAATGTAAACAAATCAGAGGCTAATAAATACAATCGAAAAACTCACTCTTGTCGTTTTTTTGATTATTAGTTGATTCGTGTATTGTAAAATTCATTCATATAACACTTTTAAAAGTCGATGTATACTTTCTTGTAGATTCTATAAAAGTTTCTTCATGTATCATCAAAAATCCACGCAGCGAAATTTACCGTGTCCTTAGCGTGTCGCCATCTTTAAATACAGCAACTTATTGATACTAATACTGATATATTCATTACAGTAGATACAGGTGTTATTGTTGGAATCGTCATGGGATGTATTCTGTTGGTCATATTAGTCCTTATTGCTGTTGTTTTCATATTCCAACGGTAAGGTTAATATATTGATATGTTGGTCGGACTGTTAAAAACAATTCTGACATTAAATATCACTGTACAATATGCCAACGAATCTGGTCATTGACTTACATTTTGTTATCCATGTAAACTACATTAATCGTCTTTAGAAGATGTATTGTCAGTTTGTAAGTCAGCCATTAACAAGAATAAATTTCAACTCTTACATTACAATTTATCAACAATAGCGATGATGGTACCATGATAGTTACAATTTATCTGACCAATTCCAACAGACGCATAAACCTTGCTACAGATTATTTTTTTTTTTATATTTATTGCAGAAAAACAACTGGGTCTTTTATTGCCAATCGCTTCGAAGACAGCGCAAGGGTCTCGAATCCAGTATACGAAGCACCAAGCGATGGTTACAATAATGTTACTTTCAAGAATGATAATTCTCCATCTGTAAACGTGGTTAAATCTGATGATTATAATCATTTACATGATAAGAACGATAACTCGATGAAAAGCGGGAACACGTACAACCATATGGGCCAGATGATGGGGGATTACAACCATTTACATGCCAATAACAACAGTCTTCGTGTCGATGAACATTCACATGGGGCCTATAATAATCTTGGTATGGTGAATAGTAAGACACACAATTCAGATTACAGTCATCTGAACGGATTAAATGGTACCAGCAACGTTTCAGAAGAAGTTCACAAGGCTAACTACAATCATCTTAGTGACGTAAATGGTGAGATCCCAAAGGCTGATTATAACCACCTAGGTGAAAACAAGACGAGCAAGATATCCAATGACGACTACAACCATATAGGGGACCTAACCAATGAAACGACAGATGCTGACTACCATCATATTGGTAATGCAACCGAACACGTGTTCAATGATGACAATTACAACCATATTGGTGACGCAAAACACGAAACCATTGTAGAGTACGAACTAGCTCACAAGGGCGATTTACCCCTCCAGGACGAACAAAATCCAGATAATGTTCAGTCCGAGATGACTGACGATGAAAGGGGAGATTACTCCAATATTTCTGAACAACAATCTAACTATGAGAATTTTCCCATTTCGTATCATCAAACTTATTGATAATTTCAGAACTTATGTTCCTACAATTACTCCCTAACACGATAGTATTATTATTCTGTATTATTTTAGTGTAGACAAATTATATTACACAGGCGCAATCCGTGACAAGTCGGACATGGAAAAATTACCCAGTTCTCGCCGCGATGAGAACTACAAACATGGATTACGCAAGAGGTAAATCTGTCTATTGCGGGTATTTCCATTCTTAATTATTAATTAAATTTATCCAAGCCATAAACAACTCACGATGTCATCGTTGGCTTGCGATATTTAGTGGATTTGAATACAGTTAGTCATGAATAGAGTGAAGAAATTTAGCTTAAATTTCAGCATATTCTGTTAACATTATCTATTTTTTAAACTATTATAGCGAAAACTGTTAGCTTGTTATCTAATTTAGATTAACGCCCCTTTAAATATAGAATGCTTTATTATATATAAGATAGGTTTACCTTTTAATGTACATTCATTGATAACATGAACGTTTCTTTTACTATGTTGAAATTATAGTTTCTTTATTGTATATAGTAATTTCACAATTTTATATGATTTTGATGACAATATATTCTTATATCTAAAATATATCGGATGTGTTCGATTTTGGCACGTATTGGGTCGGGAACATCTCACTGTGCCACCCGCTATTGTTCTCATGGGAGGATTAATCAAGCCAGGGGATTATCGAATACAATGGTGTTAAATATATAGTCCGCTTTTTAAAACTACTAGGTTTAAATTAATTAACAACTTTATTCACAATAAATAACAACAAATACATGTATCAAACATGAATCATAACTCTACTAAATGTGATATGACGTTAGTATATTCAATAGCATTTTTTACTCCATTTAACAGTTCGATTTTTAGATCATTAATAGATTTTTCTACTCTTTTATATTTTCGCCTTTTAGGGGGCAGTCGTCCCCCGTTATCCAATTGAACTATGGTATTTTTAGTAAATGTCTGCTGTTTCGACACAATTCTAATAAATTTAAATATATTTGGGTGGCTTGTTCCGGTTTTCTTCATTTTACTGTGCCATCCCACAACGTGATTAGTTGTCCGCGAACCATCTGTGTTGAAGTGAGTCCACATAGCTCCCCCATCGCTTTCTGCCACTTGTTCAGTAACATAATCTGCAAACTTTGAATATTGTCATCCTCCAAATCAGCTTCTTCTAAGGCATTTAACCCAATCTTGTCTATATCAAATAATCTCAAAAATGGGAGGCCGGGATAATATTTAAGATATTCGTTAACCGATGAAACATGAACTTAACTTATATATTTTAATCATTAAATCTTAACTAGGTGAATAGTACTAATAAGGATACAGTCTATAATCCTCTGTTTACTTAAACTTTCACACCACTACCCTATAACACCAGTTGATTAGGTGGCACAGTGAAATTAAACCATTGGGTCGTAGCTCCATGGATTATACCCCCTAATTCTACGCAAAATCGAGTTTTAGCTCATGGACCTTTTAGCAGTCACAATTTTTGTCCTAATTAGATAAAACATAAATTATGTTTAAATTGATGAATTCGATTTTGGTACGTATCGGACGGTAACGTCTTGGATGTTTGCTCAGTTATTGGAGTTTTAGCTGGTGGGCTTTTTAGAGGACAAAATTTGACAGCATATTTTCGCGGGACATCCACAAATTGGATATGTAGCAAAACGGGAGATAAATCGGTTGATATATAGAGAATCTCCTACGAGTGTTTTTTGATATCAAAAAATATCAACACAAGTTAATAATGTAAAAAAAACGAGGCTCTGCCGAGTTTTTTTTACTTTATCAACGAGTGTTGATATTTTTTGATATATCAACACAAGTTAATAATGTAAAAAAAACGAGGCTTTTTTTTACTTTATCAACGAGTGTTGATATTTTTTGATATCAAAAAAACACGAGTTGGAGATTTTATTTATCACCCAATCCTTTCTTACATGCAGAAATAAATAAATATAATTCTTTGGTATAAATTTCACCTTTACTGGACCTAATTTCATTACTGCGTAGTGATACATGAGTTTTTTGACTGCCGTTTAGCTATTGCAAAGTCCTATATATTGACCCAGTATTTCCTTCAAAGTCAATTAAATAAAAACAGTTTCTTTTTAACAAAAAAAAAGTCACCTTTTATTTAAAATAAGTGGTTTCTTTAAAATAAAAGAAAGTAGTTCCTTTTTGATTGACCAATCAAATTCATGTAATTAGATTATGTAATTTATCATACAAGCGATATCTACTGTCAAATAAGATATTGGGTGATAAAAGCAAATACTTGCCTGACAATTTTTTCGTTAATAACGCTTGGTAGCACGACCGTCGAGATAAGCGATGATGATGATGGACAGAGAAACCATTTGATCGATCAAGATTCTAAATGAATCGCTCGAGATGTTAAATCGATCAATTGAGAGAAATACGAAGTCCATCGAGATATTTTTAAAATCGTGGGATTAGTCCTTTCCCAGCCTCCATATTAAAGCCTAAAGGAAGTAAACATGGACAGAGAAACTGTATTGGATGTAATTACCGGTCTGTGTCCGTTATTATTTAGTATGGGCTAGTTTATCTCCCTTTAATACTACAGAGGGGGCTACTTTGTTTACCTTCGAGCCCGCGATGCTGTCAGATGCCGAACAAGACCACAGTCTTTTTACCGCAGACACACACGCACGATTTAATAATATGTCATCGTAGCCGCCATACATATGTCTTGGTTAGTCAACAAACTTACATCCATAGCACTCTTACGTTCTTACCAAGCTTGTACTGTTTAATGTATTAAAATACATATTTTGAAGAACAGAGTCTCTTTGATAAGAAGTTTAAACGACATTGACCTTGCTGCAAATCCAGGCCCATTCGATATTTTATTATTATTAGTGTTGGTTTAGCTATATGCAATCCCGTATACGACTTACAAAAACTAGTCACACACAGGAGAGGCAGAATAGTAAAAAGACTAAGAACCTTGTCAACAACATTCACAGCTTACCTGACTACAAGTACAACTCGCACGCCGGTAGCAATATTACCTATTGTATGGACGACCTGTACAGCCAAAACTTTCAAGTAACCTGGTAAACCAAAAAAATCCTTGTTTTATTGAAGTTTACGCTTAGTTATAAGTACAAATCGATAAGTACAAATCATCTTATAAAACGGTTTCACAACAAGCCATGGAACAAGAAATTCCAAACAAGGAAACATCAGAAACCAAAACGGCAACTTCGTACAAAACAAGGTCCTGTGCTTCATCAAAAGATCCTCTTCTCAGGATGATTGCAAAAGCCCGTGCAAAGGCCTCATCAGCAAAAGCTAAAATACCTTTCGTAGAGAGAGAAAAGCATTTAAAAACCACAAATGCAGAAATTCAGGCATCCCTTGAACTATTACAACAACAAAAAGAGGCAGCGGCCGCCGAAGCTGAGCTACTGGCTTTATTGTCTGAATGCGATATGGAACAAAAATCAGTCCATACAAATCTCCCTGGCGTTCCAGAGGAAAACACACAAGTAAGAACTTCCAGATATGTTCTTCAACATGGTCAAACATCAGAAGCTTGCACATGCGGTAATTCTTCTACAGAACAAAACCAAGCCGTTCCTCCAACCGATCAATCGCAACACACCCTGAATGCTGCTGCAAATTGTGTCCATCCTGAGCCGTCATATCCAATTTCTGCTGCTCATAATGCCTTGCCTGATACACCTAGAAACTCAGAGTCACCAGATATTACTGACTTCACACGTTTTCTTCTTAAGAGAGAGCTACTTACATCAAGATTTATCACCTTCAACGACCAACCCGAGAGTTATGCTGTATGGAAGGCTGGATTTCGACAGATTATAATCGAACTACAAGCTACGACAAACGAAGAATTAGATCTTCTTCAAAGGTGGCTTGGGCCATCTTCTGCAAAACAAGCAACCACCATAAGAGCATCAAACATGGGTGATCCACAACGTGGTCTAGAAAGAATATGGAGAAGATTAGATGACCGTTACGGCTGTCCCGAAATGGTAGAATCTGCTTTGAAATCTAAACTGAATCATTTTCCAAGAATGTCTATTAAAGATGTCAAGAAACTGTACGAGTTGGTAGATATCATAACCGAAATCGAGTCAGTAATGGAAGATGGCACATATAAGTCCCTGCTGTCCTACTTCAATACATCATCAGGTGTTATTCCAATTGTAAATAAACTGCCATTTGCCTGGCAAGAGAAATGGACCAATGAGGCAGTGAAATATAAGAAGTCCCACCAGACATCATTCCCACCATTCAGAGTGTTTGCAGGGTTTATTCGAGATCTTTGTAACGTTAAGAGCGATCCGAGTTTTGCCTACGAAAACTACACACCTTCAGCCTATAACAAGGAAAGGGCCCCAAACAGTTCTTTGATGAAGGGTCGTATTTCTACCAGGAAAACTGACATCTCTCAAACTCCTCCAAACATGGATAATTCTAAATATTGTCCTTTCCACAAATCCAATCACCACTCTTTAAACAGATGTCGAGGCTTCAGATACTTACCTATGAGTGAACGTCGAGACTTACTTCGTCGCTATAAATTCTGCTTCCGATGTTGTTCTTCGGAGCAACACGCTTCTCCAGACTGCAAGGAAACCATCAAATGTGGTGTTTGTGGAGATAATACTCATCCATCCGCCATGCATTTTGACTCTGTAAAGCAACCCATACGTACGCATGGCGGGGGGCAACATGCTGCTGATGCACCGCGAACCACACCTTCGCACGGTGGAGAGCCGTCACAACCTCCAGTGGTTAAATCTACATGTACTTCAGTTTGCGGCAATGTATCATTTAGCAGATCCTGCTCGAAAACAGTGTTGGTAAAGGTATATCACCAAGATCACCCAGAGAACCAGCTGTTGGCTTACGGTATTATAGATGATCAAAGCAATAGCTCCTTAGCCAAACCGGAGTTATTCGACAAGCTTAGTCTTCCATCATCTCACATTTCCTACACACTGTCAACCTGTTCTGGTGAACTTGAACATCATGGTAAACAATCTATGGGTGTTATGGTGGAATCCTACGATGGTCAAACTACGGTAAAAATTCCTAATATCATTGAATGTGGTAATATTCCAAACAACAGAGAAGAAATTCCTACGCCAGAAATTCTCTCACAGCACCCACACCTGCAAAGTATTCAACACCTCATTCCAAACTTACATCTACAAGCGGATATTCTACTGCTGCTGGGAAGAGACATTCCAGTGGTTCACCATGTCCTAGATCAAAAGACTGGTCCTCCAAATGGTCCTTATGCACAGAAGTTGTCCCTCGGATGGGTTGTAGTTGGCAATGTTTGCTTAGGCAAAGCACACATACCTGACCGACTCGACGTCAAGAAAACCTACATATCATTAGATGGTCGACAGTCTTTGTTCTCACCTTGCGAAAATCACATGGTGATTAAAAGCTGTTCTCCTGTCATAAAGACTGACCATGATGACATTGGTAAAGACGTGTTTCGCACATCGATCGATGATGAAAAGACTGGCTTATCTGTTGAAGGCAGACAGTTTCTCTCAATAATGGATCGAGAATTTTCTAAGGATAGCTTGACTGGAAACTGGTCAGCACCACTCCCCTTTAAACTTACAAGGCCAAGATTACCCAACAATTATGAGGTCGCCTTACAACGAGCCAACTCACTACATTCAAGTCTACAAAATCACCCTGAGAAAGCAGTACACTTTAAATCCTTCATGGATAAGATTTTAGCCAATCAACATGCTGAACCAGCTCCTCGTGTGGGTGATGGCGAAGAGTGCTGGTACCTTCCTATCTTCGGCGTATACCACCCAAAGAAGAAGGATAGTCTTAGGGCTGTTTTCGATTCTTCATCCAAATACCAAAATCTGTCTCTTAATGACGTACTTATGAAAGGCCCAGACCTGATTAACCAACTGATTGGTGTGCTGATACGGTTTCGGAAAGAACCAATTGCCATGACTGCTGACATCGAACAGATGTTTTATGGATTTAAAGTTCAAAAACAACATCGTAATTTTCTTCGCTTCTTATAGTACTCCGATAACGACTACAGCAAACCACTTACAGAATGGTGTATGACTGTTCATGTTTTTGGCAATAGTCCGTCCCCGGCTGTTGCAACATATGGCTTTCGTCAAACAGTGACACATCCATCTGCTAACTGTGACGAGGATGTCAAAAGATTTGTGTGTCGTGACTTTTACGTAGACGACGGCTTGACATCAGTTCAAACTCCAGAAGAGGCTGTTAGTTTAATGAAACGCACGCAAGAAGCCCTTAAGCTAAATGGAAATCTTCGCTTACACAAAATCACCTCCAACAGCATTGAGGTTATGGAAGCTTTCCCTAACGAAGACCTTGCCAAGGATGTTATGGAACTTGACTTGAGATTTGACGAAGCCCCTATCCAAAGAAGCCTGGGGTTATATTGGGATTTGAAGCAAGATGCCTTCACCTTCAACATATGCTCCGATGAGAAACCCTTCACTCGCAGAGGTATATACTGTCAACAGTCAACAGTATTTATGACCCTTTGGGTTTCATAGCTCCCGTAGTCATTCAAGGTCGCCACCTACTAAAACAATGATGTCTCAAACAGTAGATTGGGATGAACCCCTATCTGAGGATTATCTAACCGACTGGGAACAGTGGAAGAAATCTTTACACAATCTTCATGACCTACAGATACCACGTACCTACACGGATTCCATAAAGACTTCTACAAAGACAGAACTCCACATCTACTCAGATGCTTCCCAGAAAGCCATTGCAGCCGTGGCTTACCTAAAGACGTATGGCTCAGATGGTAACATCCAACTCGGCTTTGTGTTTGGAAAAGCGAAATTAGCTCCTGTCAAAGGCCACACAATTCCACGTTTGGAACTCTGCGCTGCCGTGCTTGCAGTCGAGATCTACAGCCTTGTTAGTGAACAGTTGGATACCGAAATTCATACTACCCAGTTTTATATTGACAGCAAAGTCGTACTTGGCTATGTACACAATGAACAAAGAAGGTTCCACATCTACGTCAGCAATAGGGTCGAAAGAATTCGCAGACTCACAACACCAAACCAGTGGAAATTCATACGGACTGATTTGAACCCTGCAGATGAAAGCACTAGATTTTTGCCTGCAGATCACATGAAGAATTCATCATGGTTAACTGGCCCAAATCAGTTAAGCTGCCAAGCCTATACACCAGATGAAGATTTCTACCCCTTACAAGATCCTGAAAACGACAAGGAGATTAGGAAAGAAATCAAGACCTTAGCTACACATATCACTTACAGCTTAGGAACACATCGGTTTGAAAGGTTTTCATCCTGGTATCGTTTAACCAGGGCTATAGCGTTACTTTACCATGTTATCCAGTCCACAAAACAACCTACAGGGGATTGCCAAGGATGACATCTTTGTAACAGAAGAAAAGATCCTAGGCTTACTCATATTGCTGAGAAAATAATCATTAAAGCAGTCCAAAGAGAAGTTTACACGGTTGAAATCAGAAACCTGGATGCTGGAAATCCATTGCCTAAGGACAGTTCACTACTTCCACTCAACCCACTTCTTGATACAGATGGAGTTCTACGTATTGGGGGAAGACTTCGAAAGTCACAGTTACCTATAGAGGAAATTAACCCTATGATACTTCCTTCATCTCACCATGTTTCAAAACTGCTGGTTCGACACTATCATGAGCAGATCCACCATCAGGGTAGACACCTCACTGAGGGAGCCATACGTTCTGCCGGATTATGGATTGTCGGATGCAAAAGATTGGTGTCTTCTATCATACATTTCTGTGTCCAGTGCAAAAAACTTAGAAGCAAACCACCATATCAACTAATGGCCGACCTACCTGTAGCACGTCTCACCCCAGCACCACCCTTCACATATGTTGGGATCGACGTCTTTGGACCATGGTCAGTGGTCACCAGAAGAACCAAAGGTCATGTTGCTAAGGACAAGAGATGGGCTGTACTCTTCACTTGTCTCTCTAGCAGAGCTGTCCACCTTGAAGCTATAGAGGACATGAGTGCATCAACCTTCATCAACGCCCTCAGACGGTTTCTTTCCCTAAGAGGCAAAGTTTTGGAATTCTATTCAGACCGGGGAACTAGGTGTCAACTCCATATTCGACGAAGATGGTCCTGTGATGGATTTTCTAAACAAAGAAGGATCACGATGGAAATTCAACCCACCCCATGCTTCTCATATGGGAGAAGCATGGGAACGAATGATTGGTGTTGCTCGACGCATCCTTGATGCACTACTTAAAGACATCTCATCCAAGCATCTCACTCATGATGTTTTGGTTACACTTCTAGCAGAAATAACAACTATCACCAATGGTAGACCACTAGTTCCAGTTTCTACAGATCCTGAAAATCCTTTCGTCTTGTCACCTGCCACGCTCCTTACCCAGAAGACAAATTACCACACCAACTTTGATCTAACCTTCAATGTCAAGGACTTATACAAGAGACAATGGAGGTGTGTTCAGCATTTGGCTGATAAATTTTGGCATCGGTGGAAGACTGAATACCTCAGCACTCTACAACAAAGATCCAAGTGGACATTAGATCAGCCCAACTTACACAAAGGTGATGTTGTCCTGATGAAAGATAATGATGCGCAACGGAACCAATGGCCGATGGGCGTGATCACTGAAGTTCTACCTTCTGATGATGGGAAGATCAGGAAAGTTGTTATTCGCGTCTTACGAGATGGTATACCAACAACCTACACCAGACCAATCAAAGAAACTGTTTTATTATTACCTAAAGCAAACTGACTCTTTATTAATTTATTTGTGTTATGTTAACGTTTTAACATAAGGCGGGGAGTGTATTGGATGTAATTACCGGTCTGTGTCCGTTATTATTTAGTATGGGCTAGTTTATCTCCCTTTAATACTACAGAGGGAGCTACTTTGTTTACCTTCGAGCCCGCCATGCTGTCAGATGCCGAACAAGACCACAGTCTTTTTACCGCAGACACACACGCACAATTTAATAATATGTCATCGTAGCCGCCATACATATGTCTTGGTTAGTCAACAAACTTACATCCATAGCACTCTTACGTTCTTACCAAGCTTGTACTGTTTAATGTATTAAAATACATATTTTGAAGAACAGAGTCTCTTTGATAAGAAGTTTAAACGACATTGACCTTGCTGCAAATCCAGGCCCATTCGACATTTTATTATTATTAGTGTTGGTTTAGCTATATGCAATCCCGTATACGACTTACAAAAACTAGCCACACACAGGAGAGGCAGAATAGAAACCATTTGATCGATCAAGATTCTAAATGAATCGCTCGAGATGTTAAATCGATCAATCGAGAGAAATACGAAGTCCATCGAGATATTTTTAAAATCGTGGGATTTGTCCTTTCCCAGCCTCCATATTAAAGCCTAAAGGAAGTAAACATACTCTTCGAAAAAGGAAACGCTTAGTGAACCTTCGTGGTCACCATACATCGCCTGGTTGAGTTCGGATATGCGACTCAGCGCTTACTAAAACTGTTCTCCATCATAACTGTGTTCAGGCCCTACTTCCTTCGACAAGGGGACATCAGATTGAATCTCTCACCACCCTACCATCGAAATTCCCGCAGCCAGTGTATACATTGGTATCATAGATATAACATGACCTTTAATAATATAAATATAATCTTCCATATAATGAGGCCAGCTGACAGTGTTTATGGTGAGAAGTTTCTGGCAGAGAAAAAAACAATTATCAAAGCTAAATACAATGTACTGGAATTTCACGAACCGAACATATTCATGTCCTTGTGTTTTTGATGGCTATTTATATCATCGGATAATTTTTGTAACTTACAACGTTTCAGTTGTATTATTACAATATGTATGTCATGCGAATTTTGAGTGGATCAAACGGAAATTTATGGTGCGTCAAAATTAACGACTTAAAGTGAGATGTAAAAATTAGTAACTTTAAAAACTGAAAATGAGAAATATTAAAAGTGTGATAACTTTATTTCCTGTGTTTGCGGGTGAGTAATATATTACTTAATATTTAGATCCGTCTTCTTTTAACTGTAAATTTTGAGCGGCAGTTGCCTGATTTTTTTGTTTCCGTATTTAAGGTCACCATCACGTGCCATCTGACATGTTCGTGCGTCGGCTAACAATCTTAGAATAAAATGGCGTCATATCATTCATAAACAGTTATTGATACTTTAATGGCTGCCAGGACAATATTGGTGTCAGTCATTATCACATATGTGATAGAACTGGTTAAAACACATTCCAAATATAATGACTTCGATTCTTACGGGGAGGGACTGGAAAAACTTAGGTTGTAGTTTCAGCGCATCTTAACCTGGAATAAGTTCAATCCGGAGAAAAGACAAAGTTTTACTCTAGTCCTCTTTTAAAATCAATCTAGTACAATATTAATGAAATTGCACCGATCTCCCCTGAATAAGTTTAAGAGTAAATACCAACCCACAATATGTCAATCATCTCACATAATCATAATGTTCAGTCCTTTCTTCAGGCCTGAAATGGTATCTTGATTATTAATTAGACATAGTGGGAATGGCCAGCTATTTATCTAATCTCCCATAATGTACATGTACATTTAAATAATTATCATCTCTATAACTTATGTATATTCAATATAAACAGTATTAATATTAACAAACCTGTAGTCGTCGATATGAGAAGAAACACAGTAAATATGGTTTTCATGTTCCTGGCTCGAATTTCCAGCTTGTAATACATTATAACCATATAAACACCCTTGTTATTACATACTCAAATTTAACGTGACCTTGACATATGTATAATTATACATGTACTTTTCAGACAGGGTGAAACACATTACAGAACAGACATACTATTAAAGTGGCAATAATATTATTAAGTTATATTTCCCATTGTACGTGACAAGGAGTAGGGTCGCCTGTCAATCCTCGTGGGTTTTCTCCTGGTGATCCAAGTTTTCTTCCACTGTCAAAGACCCCTACGCGCAAGCGAATTATTGAAATAAACTTTAACCATACGTTAGTCCCGAAATGACCTGGATTTTGTCGAGTGGACGTTCAACCCCACCTCTTCTCTCTCTCTCTCTATCTAATGAGAAAAATGGGATTTAATTTCCATTCGCCACAAACTAGGTCATTTGGGAGTAACACACAGTTTTATTTTTTCAGCAATTCGTTTGCACGTAAGGGTCTTTAGCAGTGGAAGAAATGGGAGAATGGTGAAATCCCACGAGGTTGGAGAGAGAGAGAGAGAGAGAGAGAGAGAAATGGGTTTAACGTCCTCTCAACACAAACTAGGTCATTTCGGGACTAACATATGGTTTTTAATTTTATTTCAATAATTCGCTTGCGCGTAGGGGTCTTTAGCAGTGGGAGGAAACCGGAGTGCCCGGAGGAAACCCACGATGTTGAGAAGGCGCCCCTATCTCCCCACGAGGTTAGACAGGCGATACTATTACTTGTCACGTCAGCCTGGGAAATGGGACCACGCCAGTTGACTCAATGACAGGCCCTATGATACAGCGCACACGCGATAACCATTCCCCCACCCCCACCAAATTGTATTTGAAAAAAAAATACTATAATTAGGATCATCTACGAATGATAATATAACAATGATAATATAACATTATGTACAGTAAGGTGCATTAGCTATCTAATTCAACACTTCACAAATGATTATTCTCAAAGGACTGTCAATGTCTTAGCTATCTACGTGTAATTTTGTTTGTGGGGCGCGAATCACGTGGCTAAGTGGGTAATGACGCGGCATTGGCAGAGAAAGTTCATCCAGACGTGGTTCCTCCTTGTCAGTGATGCGGGGTCGGATGGGACTAAAAACCCAGGTCTCGTGTACTCATAGGTGTGCATGTAAAAGACCCCTTTGATGCCCGGGCAAAATTTCCCTCATAGCACATTGTATGCCGTATGTCTGTCTTCGTTAGCCAAGTTTACGCGCAGAACAGTAGAACGCCTAGTCTCGGTCACCCAGAACCCCCTAGTCTTCAACGCACGGAGGGTCTGGGTCGGTTCTCAATTTTTGACGAAAATTACTGGATAATCTACCACATAAAAAACCAAACATTTGGTTACGCATGGCCAATGGAACCTTTTGGTTTAAGTCTCAGTAAGTGCTAGATCTTATGAAGTCTGGCCGATTTTGCTAGATTCTATAAAGCGTGGTTGAAATATATCCCACAATTAACTTACCACATCTATTATTAGAAACAAAATAGAGACGATGAAGAATTAAGAGGATTGTGGGAGGCCATACGTCTGATTCATGACGAGAGAAAATTACCATTTCAATTGAAACCTTTACAAACAAAATTTTAAAGAGTGTCATCGTTGACAAGCGAGCTGTTTTGATAGATTCAGTACGTGGTAACTTAAATGACTGGATAATCCAGACAATGACCTATTTTCCGTCAAATTTTGAGGACAGATCCAGACTAATATTCGTAGAATATTAGTATGGATGATAAGAGACTATAGGACGCCAAACTCCATTTTATTTTTTTTGCGGAACATTTAGAGATGGGAAACATTAAAATCACATTGAACAGTGTGATGTTTCAACAAGTACTCTCTAGAAAAACAATAATATGGTACCAAAATCTCAGAGGGAACATTTGAGTATACAGTAACTTGGAAATCACAGAAATGAATGAATGATCTGTTAAACCATGTACGAGATCAAAGATTAGAAGGTTTGTCATTAGATTAAAACAGATCAACATACTGAGATACAAACATACATGACATAATTATATGGAATACACGATACTTGAAGGATTTATTTAAAACCATGTTTTAACGAGGGTTCTCCAGTCTTTATCAAGCAAAGAATGGCAACCATAGAAGCTGTTGTTGTTTATTACAAATTTAACGTCTAATACATATAGTATATTATGATATTATGGACAGGTTGATTTAATTAGGTCTAATACATAATATAATATGATATTATTCGCAGGTTGGTTTAATTAAATTATTTACATTTGAAAGAGTTATATACAGAAGAGAGAGGGGGGGGGGGCATATGCTCTCTTTATTATAATAAAACAAATTAAAACAGGGTGTCCAGCTGTTTGATGCCATATTTCGTTCATTCCTCGAGTTTTACGTACACTGCCACCTATGGAGATATCGTTGACAAATGTGGAACAAACAATTATATACAGTCATTGGTAATCATTTAGAAACTATCAAAAATCGCGTGGGACGAAAACAGGATAATAGAGACAGCTAGATTGGGTGGTGAATATGCTTACATAGGATAAACCCACTAATTAGGAGGAGATAAACACTCCCTGTTTCGCATTTAGAGGGGTGTTATTGTCCAATATACATGCCCTGGGATCGTTAGCAATGCTTAGACGAGATGCATTAAATTACAGGGATGTATAGGTCTCTTATAACACATCCATGTACAGGAGTATGGTCAGATAGAGTATATTGATCTATTGCCCGGAATATTACACAAGATAAGACACGCATTTACTGCTTTCCCAATTAGTTAACTCGTTTCTCGTATTTTGTGTATTTCGTTTGTCTACGTATTATTCAAGTTTTACAATCTTAAACTTTTTATGAGTCTTCACTCATTGTGTGCAACTAAAATGTACTCAATAATGTTATATAGCAGTATTCACTGTCTGTTATAAAGTAGTCGATTGGGCTCAGAAAGAGACCTGGCTAATAATGACTGAAAGGTTAATATTACATTAAAAAAGCACAAACTGTTGTGAAAACCAGTTTAATGCCTTTACACTTGAAAAGCTTTATTGTAAATGTTCATTCACCGCTAAGTAAATGAGGACTTACCACATTTATATTAAAGCGAAAATACGTCTATTCACGTCAGTAAAATTTTATTTTTATTAATCAGTCTATATATAATCATAGTAATTGTTGAATATGCCATTTAGTTTAAAACTTACAACAAGCTCTGTTATTTACAATTTATTGACAAATTGGTTCTCAATCGATTACGGCATTATTTTAGTAGCTAGTCAATTTCGGAATGAAAATTTTCAAAAGTTTTCTTTTAGAAATGTATAGTTTTGTAGGCGATTTAATAAGTTTGTAGTTGAACAATAATACAGTAATAATACTTTTGTTACTTTAACACTACGTCAGATGTTTATTCTTTATGTGTAATTTACTTCCTGGTTAACTCGAAAGATAAAAAGCAGGTTGTCATACACTAAAATTTCACAATAACATACCTCTATATCTGAAGTCATGTAACCCTTTGTGTTTGCATATAGAATAGGTATGTGCTACAGGCCATGAATTCGAATCAGTATTATTTTATTCCTGTGTAATATACAAATTGAACTAGAAGCAAGGAAGATGAAAACCATATTTGCTGTTTTTCTTCTGCTACCAGTGACTACAGGTTTGTTAATTGTTTAAGCTGTTTATATTGATTATACAAAAGCTAATAAAACTATTTGATAAACAAACGAGATATTTATGATTCTGTATTTTCAAATGATCGACGATATATATAGTAGATTGGTATTTGAGTAGATAATTTTAATCTTATACTCGGGAGAAATGGGTGTGAGCGCGAGAGAGAAATGGGGTTTGAGGTCCACTCGACACAAATTAGGTAATTTCGGGACTAACACATGGTTTAATTTTATTTCAATAATGCGCTTGCGTGTAGGGGTCTTTAGCAGTGGGATGAAACCGGAGTACACGGAGAAAACCCCACGAGGTTGGACAAGCGACCCTACTCCTTGCCACGTACAACCGGGTATTCGAAACCACACCAGTTCTCAATGGGAGGCCACCCACCCCTAACAAATGGGTGACAATATCATTAAATACAAGTCTGAAATATCTGCCGCTTTGTGTCACGACTATTCTTATTAACGACTGTATATTAACGCTTGGATAGATTTCTCGAGAAGTATAATGTTGTGGAGTTGATAAATATCTATTTATCCGATAACTTGTAAATAATTGTTTAAATTTATCTTTTTAATAGGATTGACAAGTTATGCTTGTAGTGGAACAAGCGATGAAAGTGCCCAGCACAACCTTTATTGTGAAGCAGGAGAAAGGATTAAAATTATTTCCGGTCAATATGGCTTCAAATATTCATCGGATTCGTGCAACAGAGATTGCAATTACCAGTCTCCTCAGTGCGATTGTCGTCGTGGCTTTTATCCTACAGTCGAAACGGATCTTAAGAATTTGTGTGATGGGGAGAAGACATGCAACTTTCGAATACCAAAACCATATTATAGACTTTGCTACAATAACAATTATACATATTCCTACATAAAGTATGAATGTTTGACAGGTAAAGTGTGAATCCGCAATCGTATTATTCAATTATAATTCATCCAATTTGTGTATGTAGCGAGAATTATATTTACTGTATGTCATAAAGCAGTCGATCGTTACACAAAATATCTGACCAATGATAGCCAGATTATTTTAATTATTAAACAAAATCACCTAAGATTTGGGGAAAATCGATTTAATGTCTTTTTGGTCAATACCAACCACTTAAATCAATTGAATGAGGACCAATAATCCCAACAAGATACGCCTTTTCAAACCAGGATTATTTGTTAATATTTTAATCATTTTTTCAAATTCTAAGAATTGTTGAATATTAAGCATTCATTGTATGTCTTTCTTTAGGCCTGAATGTTATAAAAACTATCAATTAGACATTAATTAACTTATCCAGACCATTATCAGCTCTCGATGTCAAGGCTAGCCTGCAATATTTGCTGGATTATAGTCCGAATAATAGTCAAAAAATTCCTTCATGATAAACGATTAAATGGATAATCGAAACTATAACTTTTGTCTTACCGACTTCAGTAATGATCGATGCGAAGCTGTACTTTCATCCGCTTAGTTCATAGAGGATCAGTTTGACTGAAATTTTCAGCGAATTGGCTTTACATGTAGTTTTTAACTATTATAGTGAGAACTGCCAACTCTTTATTTCCCATAATGTATCTATTAATTTAGATATTTAATAGTTTAAACTCCGATAGTTTTCAATATCCTTAAATCATGGATTATCACTCGATAACACATTTACTTTTAATAAGCGTTTTAGTGGTAACAAAAAATCTATTAGTTCGAGTTTTTCAGTTGTGTTTGTAATTTGCGTAGGTCTGTAAGCAATTCAATTGACGAACATAATATTATGTTGTTTTTTTTTCTATTTTTGTTCATTTTATAATATGCCATTGTGTAATTTACTTCCTCAGTGATAAGACATAGACATGAGTGACGATAAAAAAAATCAGGTCGTAAACCATGAACCGTAAAATAACATAACTTTATTTTAACCTCCTTCTATTCAGCTCGAAACTGGTCTAATGAAGACGGCCATACGCCATACAATGTGGTGTGAGGGAAATTTTGCCCGGACAGCGGCATTGAGGTCTACATACTTTTACATCGAATTCCAGCTGTGAAGGGATCTTTCACGTGCACGCCAATGTGAACACGGGATTTCGATTTTGTGTCCCGTCCTTGTCAGACCCTTCGTCCTGCATCACTGATGGGGGGGGGGGGCACGATGGAAAATCTGGATGAACTTTCGCGGTCAATGCAGGGATCGAACACCCGAACTCCAGACTAGCGACTTATCCACCATGGCCTGTCTGCATACAAAATAGGAGTATTGCTATGTAATATACAAACTGAATTAAAAACAGAAACAACAAAATGACAGCCATGTTTCTTTTGCAACAAATGAGTGCATGTTTGTTAATATTAAAAATTGTTTATATTGAATGTACAGAGGATAGAGAGTAATGTTATTTAGTGATTTATAAGTAATACACCTTAAAATATTTATAATTATTTATATCAAGTTAAATGCGTTACCAATGTTTCAAACATACAACACAGCCTATATTAAATGATTAACCAAGACGTAATATCACCGTTCAATTTCTAAATGAACCAGTCATATATAAGTTCAAATTTGGTGGGAATAATTAAAACCCCTCAGGAACAAATTAAAACAGGTTGCAAAACCATATCTCTTTTTATCACTTAAAATATATATTATGTGACATAAAGTTTGAAACGTAATAGTCTTTTTAACATAAAATTGGTGGTGAACATTGTATCCTTGATATTTTCCCGCTGACAATTATATTTTACGATCAATATTTCTTTTCCTGTTGGCTCGTAATTTTTGTTTATTTCAATCTCTTTAACAGGTTTTTTGTTGTATTCGTGTACAGAAAAAAGTGATGAACACCGCCTCTACTGTGAAGAAGGAGAAAGATTAAATATAATTTCCGGTCAATATAGTTTCAGTAATGAATCGTGCAGCAATCGTTGCCAGTATTCGGATTCTTGTGATTGTCTTCTTGATTTTAATTCTACAGTCGAGTCGAATCTTAAGAATTCTTGTAATGGTTTGAACACTTGCAACTTTCAACCAGCAAGTCCACACAGTGACAGTTGCAGTACACAATACCCTTATGATTATACATATTCCTACATAGTGTTTGGATGTTTGGCAGGTAAAGTTTCACTCTGGAAAATATAAATTAGAATAGTCTTGACTGTCATACTTCGATCACCTCTGGCTTGCGGACGTGGTTTCGATTTCTGGGCACTTTCTGTGGGATTGCTCTGGGTACTCCGGTTTCCCCACACAAGATAGATCCCAGTACATCCCAGGTAGTTATCGTTCTCGGATTCTGTGTAGTTTCTAACACCTTGTGGAGGTCGTGGGATTACTCTGGTTACTCCAATTCATTCTATAGGAAAAACTCCTGCACGTGTGCTAAGATAATGAAAAAATATCTTGTCTGGGATATCCATCTTCGGTGGAAGCGGAAGTTAAACTTAAAACCAAATAATTAGGTTGATTCCAATACATAACTAAGTATTATGTCAGTAACTAGATGTGAACATCTGCCAATTATGAAACACTAAAATTATGTTTGTATAACTCAGTTCACTCATATTACTTTAATCTCTATTCAAATGATTTTTCAGTCACAACTACCTTATCAGCCAGAACAACAAGCACTACAAGAGACCAAGGCACATACGGTGTAACGGGTCAGATATATACGGATATTTCTACAATAAAGTCGACAAAACATGACAACTCCAAACAGACAAGCTCCGCGGATAAAGATATATCTGGAACACCTGAAGCTGTTTTAAATACTACGGAAATAAACAAGCCCATGACTGTCAATCATAATCAAGATACAGCAGGTAATGTTTACGTCTAATATGTTATATAGGGGGGTTGGGATGGCCTAGTTGTCTACAGTGCCGCGCTTCGACCTCTAGCTCGCCGGTCACCTCTGGTTTGAGGCTGCGGTTTCGATCCCTGGTGTGAGCGTATGTGGCATGGAGATAGGGGCGCCTTCTCTACCTCGTGGGTTTCCTCTGGGCACTCCGGTTTCCTCCCACTGCTAAAGACTCCTACGCGCAAGCGAATTATTGAATTAAAATTTTTTAAAAAAACATGTTAGTCCCGAAATGACCTAGTTTGTGTCGAGTGGACGTTAAACCCCATTTCTCTCTCACTAGAGCTCTCTCTTGTTATAATTAAATAAAGGTCAGTAACGGCGACAAACACAGTACTCCAGATGGTTGGAATTAATTAAAATGAGTGAAAAGAAAATTGAAATAATATATTTGCACAAAATCTTGGGGATTGGAATACATACCTTATATTATTGAAATATATTACTTCCTCAAAAGTAATGAACATATTGATATGCCGCGTGAATCCTGTATAAAATGGGAATATTCTATTTATTTTGCCATACTGTATATAGTCAATAGCTGATGATCCATTGACATATTATTCTCAATTACGGAATCTATTCAAAAGGTAATCACTACGTCAACCCAACTAAATAGATATGAAGCTCCCAAAAATAGTTTTTGGTTCTTGTACTGGGTTTTGCTTCTAGTTGTATGTACCATGTTAACAATGCATGTAATTATTATTGTCACGGCTGTTATATCGCTGTTTAATTTGATATATGTATACAACATCAGAAAGTGACTAGTTATAGACACATAGCATGACTCAAACTAAATAAAGAAAGACACAGCTATGAACTCACCAGTAGTCACCAGTGAATTCTTAATTGGTATCACGTGGTTTTTCGCATTTTCTTAGAATGCGGTTCAAAATTTCACAGCAGATTTAGGGAGTTCTTGCGGTACACCTGTCTGTCACTGCACACTGGTTGAGAATCACTGGATTATATTGATATAATTATTATATATACCACTGGTATTGCTGATTATGTTGGTATATTTATTACAGATACGGCTGTTATTGCTGGAAGCGTCACGGGATGTATCATATTAGTCATAGCAGTTATCATTGTTGTCGTCATATTAAAAGGGTAAGATTAATATTGTTATACGTAGGCAAATATTTAAAACCATCTTGTATCCAGATCAAATTTAGTTTTCTAGTCATAATCAACCAGACGTTCGGCATCAAAGTCGTGTCGCATGGTTTATTTTGTAGTAAATTCTCGATCCACATAAACTGTGTGGAAAATAACTTTATATATAAAATCGAGAATTTCACATTTTTAAGTTATATTTTTAAAATGTATTAAAATAAAGCCTTAAAATAGATGGTATCTATAAAAGTCCTACTTTGTTAAAGAATAATCCTATAATTCACTATAACCAGTTGAGAAATTGGCAAAAATATCTTTTTCAACTGCAAATTTAAACATTTGAAGATAGCTATTCCATTGAGGAATA
Source organism: Patella caerulea (assembly GCA_036850965.1). Lineage (NCBI taxonomy): Eukaryota > Metazoa > Mollusca > Gastropoda > Patellidae > Patella > Patella caerulea. Next base: position 27,755,177 of record JAZGQO010000015.1, on the reverse strand, counting down.
GAAAAACAAGGGGGGTAATTGTGTTATTATTTCCGGTGTGAGTGATTTTTTAAGTGTGGGAGGGAAATAATCCTTATGATCGTATAATAGTGAGTTGGCAACCTTTTGAGCAAAAGACATAGAAATAATTATCTTTTGACTTTCTAAGAAAATATGAAATTCTCGCTTTAAGTAGTGTTAATGCTATCTAAATTATGTGTTGATATATATAATATGTATATTTCAGAAAGAAGAGTATGTGTTATAAAGAAGATGGTACCACCAACACAGTGTACGAAACACCAACTGCTTTCAACACCGACGTTTCACCCTACACTGATTTAGCAATGAGTCACCACAGTGGAGACCAGCTTAATTATCAAAATGTCTCCCGTTTTGGTCAACAAGGTCACAGTGATGTAAATGATGCAAATAGATAGTCCAAGACTAATAAATTTTTTGATCGGTTTACAAAGATTGATAATAATAAAATTCAAATTGAAGACAGGCATGCGTCAGGCAGTGTGTTATATATGAAATTGTGCTTGAATAGCTGAGCTACGGCCTACATTTTTATCGAATTCCAACATCCAAGGGCTCCAGGCAGCTGGTCACGGTTTCGATTCTCCACATACGCATCCTGTCGTATTTGATCTACGTGCAACTATGTGGTGTGTGATTGTTCGTATATCTAGGGATGCCTAGATTTTTCTGCCATGTGATGTTTCGTGTTTTTGAATATTTAAAAATATTTTGCCTATGGTGATTGCCATTGGTTTCCTTGGTAAAATATTAATACTGAATTGCTTATCTTTAATTTGTTCATTTCAAATGATTATATAACGTTTTATATTGTGTGCGTTGTCTTCACACAAGTCACCTGTTAAAACGGGGTCTTAACGCCCTCCTCTGCACCGACTGGGCTATGGAATAAATGATCAAAATGGAGTGTTATGGCATGTCAGCTCCAATCAGGCTATATGTGAACATATTGTGTGACAAAGTACTCAAAAACTTTCATAAATGTTTCTAATACGAACTATTATTTAGATGTAGTGACCCTATTGACCTTGTTTTGATAATATATGATATTGACTTTAATTTCGACTATACACTTTGTTCTAAGCACGTGCGCACTGTGTTGTAATTAAAGACTCAATTCATCCCATATGAAACTAAATGAAATGGGGTTTAACGGCCTACTGTACTGTGAATGAAGACGTAAATCCCATATGAAGTGACACTGTAGATACGACGTGTTCATTTATACCAGTCAGCTAAATTAATGTAAACGTATGTATCGATCAACTTTACCTTCTGTTGAAAGGTATATATGACCAGATAGTATTTAATACAGCCATTCACCCAGTATTAGAATTTAGACTGACACCACAACCTGGCTCCAAGATGGATTATCTAGTCAGTTCTCCATGGTCAGCTGCTACGATAAGAGATTAGAGATAATAGAAGTAATGAGATAATCCATCTATAAATATTACATAATCAAGGCCATGTAGTCACCTCAGCAAATGGATGAATGGATATCAATTAAATACTACCCCTTAACATCTATAAAATATTATTAAGTTTAAATATATAATTGTTTATTGTTACTAAGTAACCTCTAGTGTTATATGAGAGGAATGATGGTAGATGTGACTCAGTTGACCACAGGCAGGCAGTAGGACATATTGAAGGGCAGATCTCTGATAAGTTATTTATTAGATGCTGTTCCCTATTAGATTACCTAGCCTGTGGTTCAGTATTGTACATGTATATTATTGTTAAGTATTGTTAGATAATATAAGATTATACTAAGAAGGAAGTGAGTTGTTCAATTATTGTATGTTCAATCTTACACCCCCAGCTAGATTGAACATATAATCCATCGTCCTAAGATTGGACTATAAGCAAAGTCCTAAACCCCGGATGATATAACCATACGTTTTCTGCTAGCAGGCAGTGGTGGGAAGACGAGTGAGACAGGGGAAGGCGGAGACCAGCGTATGGACTTACCGAAGTTCAGCCGCTGCCGTGACAGAAGGGCGGAATGGTTGTAATATAGTCATGTACCTGGTTAATGTTATTGTTTATGTTCCTGTTGTAGTTTATTTTCTGTTTGGATCACGTTCCTGTTTTATATTCTTGTCTCTGATGTAAATAAATCTTATAATTACAAACCTGATATTCTGTTATGGGGATGGTACGAGGCAAACTATATGTAACCATAGAATGTGCATAAATAAAAACCAAATATCACTGAAAATTTAAATAATTAAAAATATAAAAAAAACACACACAAGTAACTTAAGCACAGGTGTGTTACAATCATAGATGGAAAACCCAACATGTAATTGTTTCCTTATCACGTTGTTCCCTGGATTGACATTGTTAATCATCTATACTTCCTGCAACCATAGCTGAAATTTATTAATTTGCAATATAAACCCGGTTGATCAGATAATTGATTTAATAACTGGCAATTACACTACTTTGGCTCTTATGTTCTTTGAGAAACTAGCAGTCAAACAAAATGTTCTTAATTTTCAAAAGGGATATAACAATGTTCAGTGTTCATTATCGAACTTATTCAGGGTATTGATATAATTAATCTATACACCAAGTTTGATCACCCACACTTAATTATAAGTGAAGTTATCGTGACCCAGAGTATCAACCAATCAAATTGTGTATCTCTGATTACCGTAAGCTCATCTTCGAAATCCATCGAGGTATCGATCTAATAAATACCTACACCAAGTTTAAACATTCTAGCTCAATTAGACGGAAAGTTTTGTGCCACAAAGTGTGTGACGGACAGACGGACGGGCAGACAGACGGACGAACCCATTTTAATAGTCTCCCACTTTCTTCGAAAGGCGGGGGACAAAAAAGTGACCAATACGCGAGCAACGCGAAACAACTTCATCCTTCATGCTGGACCTATGGGAGTATTGTCAGAAAAGTGATGAGATGAAATATGCTTAGTCCTGCAAGATCCCAAGACCGTTGCCAGTGGCCATAATGGGAGATCTCAATATTGAGAAGGCTTTCAGGCATTTCATTTTACAATATTTCTGATTAGAAGAAATCAGTTTCATTTCGAACCTTTTAACTATATTATCTACGATATTTTTAATGACAAGGAAATGACAATTAATAGACAAATATAGTTCAACTATGGCCCACGATCAAACCAAGTTTATCATTAGAAAAAAATCATTATACACAACCCAGTTTCCTAACGTGAATATTGTCGAAACATGATATATGAATTTTACTTGCCATCTTGCATTACATTCTATATTAACACCTTTTTATTTATTTATGTATATCAAACGGACAATAATAACACCAGGTATGACATACGCAGTAAATTAACACCTATTTATTTCATAATTATATACCAATAGAACAGGTAAACTTAGGTGTGTTAATTTAAGCAAAAAAGAATCCCTTGTAATCTATAATATTGTGATTTTTTTAAATAGAAATATCAGTCGAAAAATGGTTCAATTCCGTCTAGTATTTTCAAAGTGCTGTTCAATTGAAATTCCATTGGTCTATGCTGTTCACTATGTAATAAGAACGCCGCCATTTAGGTATGGGCGAAAAGAGAGAGAGAGAGAGAGAGAGAGAGAGAGGAATGGGGTTAAACGTCCATTCAACACAAACTAGGTCATTTCGGGACTAACATATGGTTTAATTTTATTTCAATAATTCGCTTGCGCGTAGGGGTCTTTAGCAGTGGGAGGAAACCGGAGTGCCCGGAGGAAACCCACGAGGTTGAGAAGGCGCCCCTATCTCCATGCCACATACGCTAACACCAGGGCTCAAAACCATAGCCGTAAGCCAGAGGTGACCGGAAAGCTAGAGGTCGAAGCGCGGCACTGTAGACCACTAAGTCATCCCAACCCCCCGGAGGGGAAAATGAAATGGCATGCCTTTTTTAAAACTCCGATTGAGTACATATTAGCGTGGATTAAGCCGGGAGGAATTTGATATTTTAGCGAAATATTCAAATGACGCGTATTTGATATAATATTACCCGAGTTAGAATCTTCAAATGTATGTTATGTCGTATTATATTTCAGTTACAGGATAAACTATGTCAAAACAGGGAAGTTCAGATAAATTTGATATTTATGGTGTAGCTATTCACACACTGAAACTCGATCAGACATGACATGCAACTAACAATATAATTATTTATTTATCACATTACGGTAATTTTGTACAAAAGATGGGGTTTAACGTCCATTTCGGGATCAACATGTTGTTCAATTGTATTTCTATAATTCTCTAGCACGTATGAATATTTAGCAGTTGGTGAAAAGCGGAGGAAACCACGAGATTTTCATGCACAAACGGGAAATCAAAACCTCACCACTTATGACAGAACTTATGATCAAACGCGAAAGCGTTAACCATTCATAATATGATTGCTAAGTGGGAGTATTCTACTTTTATCCGATGTTGGTATTAAACATGTAAAGCGTCAACGAAGAAGAGGTTTTCTCTTTCATTTTAATAATACAAATAAGTTGAAATATAATAAATATTGACGCTGAACAAATATATCGGATCATATATTGTGTACTTAAGAAACTAAATGAATACAGGTTAGACGATAGCACGACTTTAACAAATTTAGAGAGAGAGAGAGAGAAATAGTGTTTAACGTCCACTCAACACAAACTAGGTCATTTCGGGACTAACATATGGTTTAATTTTATTTCAATAATTCGCTTGCGCGTAGGGGTCTTTAGCAGTCATGTAAGTTAATATATATGTTTACATTAAAACGAAATGCTTTTTCACACATTCAGTATACAGCGTAGGAAACTAAAGTCCCTTGAAAATAATGCGTGAAGTGTTCGGTACGATGGTGTTTAGACGAGATACATTAAATTAAAGGGCTGTATAGATTGGCAAGCTCAGGATGCTATACAGAACGATGAAGACTGACAAAAGCAAGAGGGAAACCCGAGAATATTCCCGGTATTTCACGATTATCGAAAACTATCCCGAACAGTGATCTACAACAATCCAATCTCTATATCATTATTACTCGCTTGTTTTTTATTGCTTGAAAAGAGGACAAAGAATCAGTAAATATAATGTAGTTTAAACATGAAAAGGATATAATTATTACTGCTTGTTTTTTATTGCTTGAAAAGAGGACAAAGAATCAGTAAATATAATGTAGTTTAAACATGAAATGGATTTAATGAACTCCAAAGCCTGAAAGATGGCATGGAGTTCAGCAGTAAATATTGAAGCAGCAGGAGGAAGACAAACAGAAATGGTCTCAGATGGCGTGGCAGTAGCCGAAGCTACCCGATCGCCATCTTTGGAACCATCTGTATATATTGGAGCATAATCACCATATTTAGTCCTTACTTCTCCGAAGGGAGTTTGAAACACTGTGGAACTAGTATCTTTCTTCCGGTTTTTTGTAAGATCTAGATCGATCTTAGGGGGAGATATAGCCCATGGCGGTGTCTCAAAGACAGGGGTATTCGCAATACTGTCAAGGCTGATGCCAGCCTCAGACAAAAGGGGTTGTATGCGAATACCAAATGATGGGACGACTTTAGTGATTGCTCTGGGTACTCTGGTTTCCCCACACAAGATAGATCCCAGTGAACCCCAGATAGTTATCGTTCTCGGATTCTGTGTAGTTTCTAACACCCTATGGACTTCGTGGGATTACTCCGGGTACTCCAATTCCCCCCATAGGAAAGAGCTAAGATAATGAAAAAAATAACTTGTCTGGGATATCCATCTTCGGTGGAAGCGGAAGTTAAACTTAATACCAAATAATTAGGTTCATTCCCATACATAACTAAGTATTATGTCAGTAACTAGATGTGAACATCTGCCAATTATGAAACACTAAAATTATGTTTGTATAACTCAGTTCACTCATATTACTTTAATCTCTATTCAAATGATTTTTCAGTCACAACTACCTTATCAGCCAGAGGGGTTGGGATGACCTAGTGGTCTAGAGTGCCGCGCTTCGACCTCTAGCTGGCCGGTCACCTCTGGCTTGCGGTTGTGGTTTCAAGCCCTGGTGTGAATAGATTCCGTAATTGAAAATATTATGGCAATGGATCATCAGCTATTGACTATATACAGTATGGCAAAATAAATAGAATATTCCCATTTTATACAGACTTCACGATGCATATCAATATGTACATTACTTTTGAGGAAGTGATATATTTCAATAATATAAGGTTTGTATTTCCATCTCCAAGATTTTGTGCAAATATATTATTTCAATTTTCTTTCACTCATTTTAATTAATTCCAACCATCTGGAGTACTGTGTTTGGCACCGTTACTTACCATTGTTGAATTATAACAAACACCGCCTTATACATAGTGTATATTATATCATATTAGATGTAATGCATCACCTGGTGTATCTTGATTATGATTAACAGCCTTAGCTTTGGTAATGTCCGTAGTATATAAGGCAGCTTCTAGCTTTATCCGTGGAGCTTGCCGGTTTGGAGTTGTCAAGTTGAGTTGACTTTATTGTATCCGTATACACCTGACAAGACATGTTGTATGTGCCTTGGTCTCTTGTAGTGCTTGTTGTTCTGGCTGATAAGGTGAGAGAGAGAGAGAAGTGGGGGTTTAACGTCCACTCGACACAAACTAGGTCATGTTGGGACTAACATAACCGCAGACAGAGACAGTTATAGACACATAGCATGACTCAAACTAAATAAAGAAAGGCCTTCGACTGTCTGACCGTGTGCAAACATTGCTATAACGTTTGAAACTCTCCACATCGATATCGCAACCGTTAATTCAACCTGTCAACAGTTTTCAGTTTGGAAGCGTATTTGCTTTCACCGTATAAGTACCCCCAGTGGAAATGTGCACTGCGCGGGCGCAAGCGATTTTAACTAAAATCTATTAAAATTGCATTTTAAGTTACAGTCCGTCTTCGTGAAACGCATACAATTTAAAATTTCATTTTGATTTCAGTTAAAATCTATTTTAGTGATTTTGGCTAAAGTTTTTGTGAAACTCCAAGGGGAGAGACACCCCCCCCCCACCTCCTCCGTCCTGGCTCCGCGATCAGTAAAAGGGGCCGCTCCGACACGGGAGTTAGGGCCGGTTCTCGGCTCCAATCCGCTCCTGCATTTATTACAACATATTATTAAACAGTGCACGGGGTCTACGGAGACCCCACGTGCACCGACGAGGGTTATAAAATGGCGCCATAAATATCCCTGATAGAGAGATTCATTAAAATGACCGAAAAGAAAATTGAAATAATATACTTCCACAAAATCTTGGGAATGGAAATGCATACCTTACACACAAACATCACCTCCAGAAATCGTTAAATCTATATATAATAAGCATGTTCTGTTTATTTGTCAGGAATCTATTCAAAAAGTAATCACTCCGTAAACCATCTAACTAGGTAACAAGCTTCCAAGGGGATATATTTTGTCTGGGTTGGACTGGGTGTTACTTGGTGTTGCTTTGTGTTGTTATTGCTGATTATATTGATATATTTATTATAGGTACTGCTGTTATTGCTGGAAGCGTCACCGGGTGTATTATTCTGGTTATATTAGTTATTATTGTTGTTGTCGTTATATTAACACGGTAAGATTAATTTTGTTATACGTAGGCAAATATTTAAAACCATCTTGTATTCAAATAACATTTAGTTTTCTGGTCACAATCACAGTCGCGTCGGTCACTTACCAGATATTGTGTTACGTGTATTGCAGATTTACTAACCCTGTACTGCACACGTACATTTTACTACACCGGATCCAGGATTTTGTCGAGAGGGGTGGGGGAACATACGTTGGAGCAAAAGGTAATCATCAGAGTGACGCATGCATTAGTGGTTTGATGTAGTCACCCTAGTCTTCGTCGCGCACGCATTACGTACTCGGACACCCTCTCACATCCAATAGACGAGAATAAACAATATCCACATATACTATAAAGATAAAATAACTTTATCTTAAGTAGTGTTAATGCTATGCAAATTATGTTTTGATTGATATATATTATGTATATTTCAAAAAAAAGGTGCTTCTTATAAAGAATATGATACTAGCAACCCAGTGTACGAAACACCAACTGCTTTCAAGACCGACGCTTAACAACGAGTCACCACCACAGTGGAACTGGAGACCAGCGTATTTATGAAAATGTATCTCGTTTAGATTAGCAACGTCATGGTGATGCAACGGATGCAAACAGGTGTCCGGGTCCATGTGTAATAAATTTATTATAATTCGTTTAAGATAATTGACACTAATAAACATCAAATAGGTTAATGAATGTTATACGTCGTTACGATCGGCTGTTATATCGAATTTCAAGAGTTCCAGATCTGTCGCGGTGTACGTTCTCTTCATGTTCTGTGTGACCTATACATAGAACTGCTAGATAAGATATTATATTATGTTTGACGTTTTCAACTCAATACAACTTCTGCTAGGCACGGATTTATAAAAACATCTACTATGCTATTTACTGGCTACACATGAATGACACGATCTCATTAAACATATTATTTATTCAAAGGAAATATGCAGTGCAGTTACATATACTATAATCTCATAAATAAACAATACAAAATATGTACATCGCTCGTGCATCATTTTTCTTAATTGATTGTATGCTTTATAAGTCAGAGTTTACTGTTAGTTTTAGAAGACTTGGAATGGCGCTCCTCCCGTAGTTGTCATGCTCTCAATAAAGGTCTATCAACTATGCTGATATTCTCTTATCTGTAGTGTTACATCTGTCGCATTTGATTTGCTTGCAAATATCTGGTGTGTTGTGTGATCGTCCGTATATTTGTTTGATAATGTGATGTCTCGTGTTCTGTCGTATTTGATTTGCACGCAAATATGTGTTGTGTTGTGTGATCGTTCGTATATTTGTTGTATAATGTGATGTCTCGTGTTTTGAAATATTTCAAATTATTCTGCCTATGAAATTAATTGTGGGCGTCAAATCGCCTATGGCTTCATTCTGGACATCGTAGTGGCAATTTCAATTTCCTTTGGAAATGAAATGAAATTGGGTTTAAGGTCCTACGGGTATGCTCCTAAAAAGGGGTCCCATCCTTGTCAGACCTCCGCACAACTGACAAGAGTAAACCACGCCCGAAAATCGAGATGAACTTTCTCGGTCAATGCAGGGATCGAACACCCGACCTCCAGACTAGCGAGCCAGCGTCTTACCCACTTAGCCACCGTGATCCCCCAATTTCCTTTGTAAGTACCCATACTGTACTTAGAGATGAATTGCCTTTGGCGTCCTTGGTAAAACATTCAAACTGAAATGATTATCTTTATTCAGTTCAATTCAAATGTTTATATAACGAGTCATATTGTGTACGTTCACACAGGGCGGTCAGCTATTAAAATAAAATAAAATGGGCTTTGGGCGCCCTCCTTCTCTGCCTCGACTGAGCTATATATATGAATGAATGATCTAAGTGAAGTTTTATGACACGTCAGTTCCGATCGGGCTATATTTGGACAAATATCTGGTGAATAGTTCGAGACAAACTACATATAACCATAGAATGTATTTGTGTACATAAATAAAACCATCACTGAATATTACAAAATAAAAAAAAATGTCAAAAACAAATAAAAAAAAACCTATCAGATATACAAATTGCTCTGTCTGAAGTCTATTATTTTGCAAGGTTGGTCAAATAATTGGTTTAATGATTGGTAATATTAGCAGGTACTTTGACTTGGAGAAACTTACAATCAATCAACTGTGTTTATCTATCAAAGGGACACAACCGTGTTGACACTCTGGTTAGCGCTCTAACTTCGAGATGCAAATAGAGATAAACAAGGCAAAAGTGAGACTGATACATATTGATTATGTAGTTTACTTTCATTATAACTGTCTTATATTAATTACAATTATATTTTTCTTGAATTTTAACTGCCTTAATTACAATTATAGTTTACTTTCATTTAAAGAAATCTAACTGCAATATTTTAAAATAATATCCATGAAAAGAGATTTAACACAGTGCCGGATTAACCTTGTTGGGACCCAGGACATACCAACTGTGCGGGGGCCCCATTGTTGTTTGTTCAAAATGATCGTACTGACCGCGGATCGTACTAGTATGTACTCCAAAGCACCCCACCCCTCCCTGAGTGCTTTGGGGTGTTTTCCTCCAGGATATTTTTTTCAAAAATTAGGATTAATTTCAGTGCATCTAAGTTATGTAATTAGTTAATTTTAGGGCCTAACCGATCCCTGGGCCCCCGAAAATCTGTTGGTAACGACCAGTCCCGGGGCCCTCAATACCCCTTACTGCCCAGGGCCCCAATCCTCAGCCCAGGTCCTTGGCTCCGTCTGGGATAAAATATTAGTATCACCCAGAATTGTGGGGGCCCAAAATTTGGGGGGCCCGGGGCATTTGTAGTAGTATGTATGGCATTCTGCTGCATTTTTGGCATTCCAGACATTCCGAAGGTGTGACGTCAGAGCATTTTTGGCATTCCATGCATTCCAAAGGTGTTCTATTTATAGATTGAATATGGTTATTGTTGTCTGAACAATGGTGTTATGAATAATAAAAAACGTATTTTTTATAGTGAGCAGGTGTTTATCCTTTGATATGGGACCCCCCAAATTGTTTATTGGTATGTGTGGGGGTAGGAGGGGAAGATATTTCCCTTTTATAGCCAGCTTTGTAGGGGTCGCGTTGAGTCCATGTCACGTGTAGTCTGAGTTATACCAAGCCTGTAGATTTAATCTGCATATTTTGTTTAGTTAAATTTATCCCAACCAGCCACTCAAGGCTACGAAAGAATTAAGCTTGTATTCATGTTTTATAGTTGTATATAAGAATATTGACTTTGAAAAATGTAAATGATTGACCCCTAAAGAAATGTAAATATTTGAATGTTATAGGCTAGTTGTTATGGAATCCTAGGCCGCTTAGTTATTTTACCTGTTTATCCGTAGGTCGGCTCCCTATAGAATGTTTGTCTTCAATTGACCAACACGGATTAGCTACCGACTTAGTTTGTCTTCATGCACGTAACAGATCCCTTGAAAGTTCCAATTTGATATACGTACCTTATTAGTTATAGTGTAGCTGTTTAGTCTTTCAGATGATATGAACAACCGACATCATGTATACATTTGCGTGGACGTAAAATGTCGCTTAGCAGTTGCAATTTGATATAGTAATATGCCGTAGCGCTGCTGCCCAGAAAAAACCCTCCATGGTACAATAACTTTTATTCATGTAATTGCTAGATTAAGACAATGTATAATCCGACATCTTGATTGGTTTGTGGAATCTGTTTTTGGAATTTATTTTCCATTTCAATATCTTGTGGAAGCGGGCCCATAGCCAGCTCATAAAATTTAGGGGGATACAGAAATGGTTTTGGTGGGGCTGAGGAAGTCGCCGACTAAGAATACTCTTAAGAAATCATTATTGTTGACGAAATACTTTGGAGGGCTAATCTTCAATTTTTTTTATTTTTTATTTTTTTTTTGGGGGGGGGGGACTATGCCATAGCACTTACCGATAAGACTTCGTATCGGTCCATACTTCAAGGCACAGTGAATTCGATTCCTATGAAATTTTGGTACCATATTATTAATTGGTTGGCTAGTGCTTGATATCGACAAGAGAATACTTGTTGGAACATCACACTGTTCAATGTGATGTTAATGTTTCCCATCACTAAGAAAGGAAAAACTTAGTTTGTAGTTTCAGCGCTTCTAAACTTGGATTAAGTTCAATCCGGAGAATAGACAAAGTTGCACCGATTTCTTCTGAACAAGTTTAAGAGTATATACCAACCCACAATATGTCAATCATCTGACATAATCATAATGTTCAGTCCTTTCTTCAGGCCTGAAATGGTATCTTGATTATTAATTAGACATAGTGGGAATGGCCAGCTCTTTATCTAATCTCCCATAAGGTACATTTAAATAATTATCATCTCTATAACTTATGTATATTCAATATAAACAGTATTAATATTAACAAACCTGAGAAGAAACACAGTAAATATGGGTTTCATGTTCCTGGCTTCTGAAATAAATGCTGTTGGCTCGAATTTCCAGCTTGTAATAAATTATAACCATATAAACACCCTTGTTATTACATACTCAAATTTCACAAGACCTCACGTAAGTATAATTATACATGTACTTTTTAGGCAGGGTGAAACACATTACAGAATAGACATACTATTAAAGTGGCAATAATATTATTAGTTATATTTCCCGTTGTGCTTGACAAGGAGTAGGGTCGCCTGTCAATCCTCGTGGGTTTTCTCCTGGTGATCCAAGTTTTCTTCCACTGTTAAAGACCCCTACGCGCAAGCGAATTATTGAAATAAACTTTAACCATACGTTAGTCCCGAAATGACCTGGATTTTGTCGAGTGGACGTTCAACTCCACCTCTTCTCTCTCTCTCTCTATCTAATGAGAAAAATGGGATTTAATTTCCATTCGCCACAAACTAGGTCATTTCGAGAGTAACATACAGTTTTTTTTTTCCACAATTCGTTTGCACGTAAGGGTCTTTAGCAGTGGAAGAAAATGGGAGAATGGTGAAAACCCACGAGGTTAGAGAGAGAGAGAGAGAGAGAGAGAGAGAGAGAGAGAGAGAGAGAGAGAGAAATGGGGTTTAACGTCCTCTCAACACAAACTAGGTCATTTCGGGACTAACATATGGTTTTTAATTTTATTTCAATAATTTGCTTGCGCGTAGGGTCTTCAGCAGTGGGAGGAAACCTGAGTGCCCGGAGGAAACCCACGAGGTTGAGAAGGCGCCCATATCTCCCCACGAGGTTAGACAGGCGAAACTATTACTTGTCACGTCAGCCTGGGAAACGGGACCACGCCAGTTGACTCAATGACAGGCCCTATGATACAGCGCACACGCGATAACCATTCCCCCACCCCCACAAAATTGTATTTGAAAAAAAAATACTATAATTAGGATCATCTACGAATGATAATATAACAATGATAATATAACATTATGTACAGTAAGGTGCATTAGCTATCTAATTCAACACTTCACAAATGATTATTCTTAAAGGACTGTCAATGTCTTAGCTATCTACGTGTAATTTTGTTTGTGGGGCGCGAATCACGTGGCTAAGTGGGTAATGACGCGGCATTGGCAGAGGAAGTTCATCCAGACGTGGTTCCTCCTTGTCAGTGATGCGGGGTCGGATGGGACTAAAAACCCAGGTCTCGTGTACTCATAGGTGTGCATGTAAAAGACCCCTTTGATGCCCGGGCAAAATTTCCCTCATAGCACATTGTATGCCGTATGTCTGTCTTCGTCAGCCAAGTTTACGCGCAGAACAGTAGAACGCCTAGTCTCGGTCACCCAGAACCCCCTAGTCTTCAACGCACGGAGGGTCTGGGTCGGTTCTCAATTTTTGACGAAAATTACTGGATTATCTACCACATAAAAAACCAAACATTTGGTTACGCATGGCCAATGGAACCTTTTGGTTTAAGTCTCAGTAAGTGCTAGATCTTATGAAGTCTGGCCGATTTTGCTAGATTCTATAAAGCGTGGTTGAAATATATCCCACAATTAACTTACCACATCTATTATTAGAAACAAAATAGAGACGATGAAGAATTAAGAAGATTGTGTGAGAAGCCATACGTCTGATTCATAACGAGAGAAAATTACCATTTCAATTGAAACCTTTACAAACAAAATTTTAAAGAGTGTCATCGTTGACAAGCGAGCTGTTTTGATAGATTCAGTACGTGGTAACTTATATTATGATATTATGGACAGGTTGATTTAATTAGGTCTAATACATAATATAATATGATATTATTCGCAGGTTGTTTAATTAAATTATTTACATATTATGAAGGAGTTATGAAGAGAGAGAGGGGGGGGGGCATATGCTCTCTTTATTATAATAAAACAAATTAAAACAGGGTGTCCAGCTGTTTGATGCCATATTTCGTTCATTCCTTGAGTTTTACGTACACTGCCACCTATGGAGATATCGTTGACAAATGTGGAACAAACAATTATATACAGTCATTGGTAATCATTTAGAAACTATCAAAAATCGCGTGGGACGAAAACAGGATAATAGAGACAGCTAGATTGGGTGGTGAATATGCTTACACAGGATAAACCCACTAATTAGGAGGAGATAAACACTCCCTGTTTCGCATTTAGAGGGGTGTTATTGTCGAATATACATGCCCTGGGATCGTTAGCAATGCTTAGACGAGATGCATTAAATTACAGGGATGTATAGGTCTCTTATAACACATCCATGTACAGGAGTATGGTCAGATAGAGTATATTAATCTATTGCCCGGAATATTACACCAGATAAGACACGCATTTACTGCTTTCCCAATTAGTTAACTCGTTTCTCGTATTTTGTGTATTTCGTTTGTGTACGTATTATTCAAGTTTTACAATCTTAAACTTTTTATGAGTCTTCACTCATAATGTGCAACTAAAATGTACTCAATAATGTTATATAGCAGTATTCACTGTCTGTTATAAAGTAGTCGATTGGGCTCAGACAGAGACCTGGCTAATAATGATTGAAAGGTTAATATTACATTAAAAAAGCACAAACTGTTGTGAAAACCAGTTTAATGCCTTTACACTTGAAAAGCTTTATTGTAAATGTTCATTCACCGCTAAGTAAATGAGGACTTACCACATTTATATTAAAGCGAAAATACGTCTATTCAAGTCAGTAAAATTTTATTTTTATTAATCAGTCTATATATAATCATAGTAATTGTTGAATATGCCATTTAGTTTAAAACTTACAACAAGCTCTGTTATTTACAATTTATTGACAAATTGGTTCTCAATCGATTACGGCATTATTTTAGTAGCTAGTCAATTTCGGAATGGAAATTTTCAAAAGTTTTCTTTTAGAAATGTATAGGTTTGTAGGCGATTTTATAAGGTTGTAGTTGAACAATAATACAGTAATAATACTTTTGTTACTTTAACACTACGTCAGATGTTTATTCTTTATGTGTAATTTACTTCCTGGTTAACTCGAAAGATAAAAACCAGGTTGTCATACACTAACATTTCACAATAACATACCTCTATATCTGAAGTCATGTGACCCTCTGTGTTTGCGTATAGAATAGGTACATGTATGTGTTACAGGCCATGAATTCGAATCAGTATTATTTTATTCCTGTGTAATATACAAATTGAACTAGAAGCAAGGAAGATGAAAACCATATTTGCTGTTTTTCTTCTGCTACCAGTGACTACAGGTTTGTTAATTGTTTAAGCTATTTATATTGATTATACAAA
Organism: Patella caerulea; assembly: GCA_036850965.1. Classification (NCBI taxonomy): domain Eukaryota; kingdom Metazoa; phylum Mollusca; class Gastropoda; family Patellidae; genus Patella; species Patella caerulea. The sequence goes on along the minus strand of JAZGQO010000015.1, from coordinate 27,739,840 downwards.
AGCTAATAAAACTATATGATAAACAAACGAGATATTTATGATTCTGTGTTTTCAAATGATCGACCATACATATAGTAGATTGGTATTTGAGTAGTTAATTTTAATCTTATACTCAGAAGAAATGGGTGTGAGCGAGAGAGAGAAATGGGGTTTGACGTCCACTCGACACAAACTAGATAATTTCGGGACTAACACGTGGTTTATTTTTATTTCAATAATTCGCTTGTGTGTAGGGGTCTTTAGCAGTGGGAGGAAACCGCAGTAACCGGAGAAACCCCACGAGGTTGGACAGGCGACCCTACTTCTGCCATGTACAACCGGCGATTCGAAAGCACGTCAGTTGACTTAATGGCAGGCCATCCAACCCCTCAACAAATTGGTGGCATTATCTTTAAGATTATACAATTAGTGTGAAATATCTGCCGCTTTGTGTCACGATTATTCTTGTTAACGGCTGTATTAATGCTTAATTTTAGATAGATTTCTCGAGAAATATGATGGTGTGGAGTCGATAAATATTTCTTTATCTGATGGTTTGTAAATAATTGTTTAAATCAATTTCTTTTAAACAGGATTGGGAAGCTATGCTTGTAGTGGAACAAACGATGAAGCTGTCCAGCACAACCTATATTGTGAAGCAGAAGAAAGGATTAATATTATTTCCGGTCAATATAGGTTCAAATATTCATCAGATTCGTGCAACAGAGATTGCAAGTATCAGTCTCGTCAATGTGATTGTGGTCGTGACTTTTATCCTATAGTCGAAACGAATCTTAAGAATCGGTGTAATGGGAAGAGGTCATGCAACTTTCGAACACCAAAACCATATTATACAAGTTGCTATAGAATAATTGACAATAGAGGAAAATACTATGACGAGTATACATATTCCTACATAGGGTATGAATGTTTGACAGGTAAAGTTTGAATCTTCACTCTTATTATTCCATTTTAGATTATTCAGTTCGTGCATGTAGTAGGAATTATATTTACTGTCTATTATAAAGCAGTCGATTCGGTAAGAAAATATCTGGCTATATGATTTAGAGGTTAGTTAAAGGGACTATCTGGATTTGAACAGTCTCAAAAATAAAAGTCTTAGTACGAATGAAATTCAAGCATCAAAATATTCAGTTGTTTGGACGTGAACGTCAAAAATGCTTACCAGGACACGTAACCCTTTTATGATTTCGTGTCAATGTTTCGTTGGTTTACCTGATAATGGATTCCCGTTCCTTTAGAGGTCTATACGATGAATGACCCATGCGTTGTAATTGATAACGAAAGGTAAATTTTACCTACACATTCTACAGCTTGTGACAACGCTCTCCAGTTCCAGATAAAGACTGACGGGTTTAAGTTGTTCGAAAACGTATCACTTATGTTGAGTTAGCTACTCGGCCGTACGTTGGAGGATTTCAATGGCTATTAACACAAAATTAAGCCGTTTTATACTCCAAAATATTATCGGCATTGACCCTTTAAATTATTTTAAAAGTTACCTCGCCTTTTCTGAAAATCGATTTAATGGGTTTTTTTGTCAATACTAACCACTTAAATTAATTAACTGAGTGAGGAACATTAATATCAACCAGATTTATATTAAAGCGATACGCCTTTTCATTCCAGTATAATTTGTTAATATTAATTTGTTTTTTAATCTTACCAATTGTTGAATATAGATATTCTAAGAGTTTGAACTCTGAGACTTTAATTATCCTTGAATAACATTGTTTATTGCTCGATAACGTCATTTACTTTTCATAAACGTTTTATTGGTAACAAACAATTTATGAATTAAGAGTTTACAAAAGTTGTGTTTAAGATTTGTGTAGGTTTGTAAGAGATTCAATAAGTTTGTAGACGGACGTAATATTATGCGTTTTTTTTTCTAGATCTCTTCATCGTATATGTCATTGTGCAATTTACTTTCTCGGCGATGGTACATTAGTGACGATAAAAAAATACAGGTCATCAACCATGAACCGTAAAATATCATAGCTGTATATTTAAAGTCAAGTGAGACGTCTTGTCTGCAAATAGAAAAGAAATGAAATGGGGTTTATCGTCCTACTGTCAGCGGCACTACGGTCTACTCTTATATCGAATTCGAAATGTCAAGGGATATTTTACGAACACGACGATGTGTATACGGGATCTCGGTTTCGTCCCATCCGAACTACTAGACAACTGTCTTTGCCAGGTCATCCGTCCTGCGTCACTGACAAGGTGGAGGGGGTTGTCAGGATGGAAAATCTGGACAAACTTTCGCGGCCAATGCAGGGACCTCTAGGCTAGCGAGCCAGCGTCTTACCCACTATGGTCTGTTTGCATTTAGAATAGGAGTATAGCGAAGTAATATACAAACTGAATTAAAAACATAAACAATATAATGAGAATCATGCCGTTTCTGCTACCAATGGCTACATGTTTGTTAATATCGCAGCTGTTAATATTAAATAAACAGAAGATAGAGAGTACATTTATTGTAGTAATATTTATAAGTTATATACCTAGGACATATTTATAATTGGGTATCTCAAATCATTGACCATATAGTGTGGGTTGGTGTTCGAATGGATACTCTTAGCATATTCAGAAGAACTCGGCGACAGTTTCAATAATATCAAACAGACAGAGAGACCCATTTACAAAAATAACAAGTTAAGTCAAAAGGCAGGGGGTAATTTACTAAATTGATAATTTTAAGTTCAGGCAGATACTGTCACGGATTATCAATCACTGGACCGCGATACTTATGTCCAATTTTTACGCGGACTAAGGGCGATAAGAAAGGGCCACATAATGTTTACGGCAAACGCTAATGACATTTAAAATGTTGAGGCCAAGTTAAATGCGTTAATAATCTTTCAAACTGATTTGTATTAAAAACATCACAGCCTATATTTTATGACGAACCAAGACGTAATAGGTCTACTCCCGTTCAATTTCAAACTGATCCAATCATATACGAGTTCACATTTAGTGGAATTAATTAAAACCCTTTCAGGCGCAGATTAAAACCAGATTCAAAAACTATCACTTAAAAATATATCTGGGGTAGACTGTGACATAAACTTAGGAAAATAGTCTTTTTAACACAAAATGGACGGTAAACATTATATCCTTTGTTATTTTCCAGCTGAAATTTAGTATATTTCCCATTACGGTCAATATTTCCTTTTCTGAATAATTGTTTAATTCAATCTCTTTAACAGGTCCGCTGCGGTATTCCTGTAGTGAAACAAGTGACCAACACCACATCTATTGTGAAGAAGGAGAACGATTAAATATTATTTCCAGTCAATATGGTTTCAGATATGAATGGTGCAGCGCTGATTGCGATTATTCGGATATTTGTGATTGTCATAACGATTTAAACCTTAAGGATTCTTGTAGTGGGGCGTGCAACTTTCAACTGGCAAGACTACATGATGAAAGTTGCTATTTCAGTAAAATAAAATACGCTTATGATTATAAGCATACCTACATAAAGTTTGGATGTTTGAAAGGTAACGTTTAACTTTGGAAAATATAAGTTAGAATGAAAGTATTAATACCTTAGTGGTCTAGAGTGTCGCACTAGGAGCTCCCGGCACGTGGGCTAAGATAATGGAAACAAATAGGTTGTCAAGCAATGAAAAAAAGCCCACGGCAGCTAAATCGTCCAGTCAGTCAAAGGAGAGTTGTCGCATATTAAGTAAATCATTTGAATTTGTTTGGTTTTTATAAAGTTCTGCCCAATGCTAACGTTTAGTATACGAAACATTTAATATTATGGATTTAGCTGTACAATTATCAAAATTCAATGAAAATCAATATACTTGTTTGTCTCAAGACCTTATCTTGTTCACAAGATTTTTCAAAGTCATCTAGGGCCTTAACTCTGGCAGTAATTATCAGAAAATCCATAGGCGGCTTCATCAAGTGATCAAGGTTCATTATTCTGGAAGTAATTATCGGAAATTGCTGAAAATCATTTGGCTTCTTGACCTTAAACACTGTGTATAAATTTAAAGTGAATAGGATATTAACCTTGGCGTCTAGAGCGTCCACAAGATTTTTTGGAATGATCAAGGGCCATAACTCTGGCAGCAATTATCGAAAATCGCTGAAAATGAATAGGAATCTTTCTCTTAGGACCTTAAACACTGTGTAAAAATTTAAAGTCAATCGGATATTAACTTTGGTCTGGTGAGCGTCCACAGGATTTTTTGAAGTGTTCAAGGGCCATAACTCAGGATGCAATAATCCGAAATCGCTGAGAATCAATAATCTTCTTTGCCCCATGACCATAAACACTGTGTATAAATTAAAGTCAATATTAACTTTGGCCTCCAGATTAACCATAAGATTTTTTAAAGTGAACAACGTTTTTTGTTTAAAAAATCAGGTAATAATTTTTACTTCCAGAGGGACCACAAGCTAATAAAGGCGATTTTTCGGATAATCAGGGGCCATAATTCAGGAAGTTACAACCCGATATGCACAAATATGGACAGGATCCAAGATCTTAAGGTTATGAACATGTATTACAGGTTTCATCAAAATCAAATTAAAAGTGTGACCTCTACAGGGTCCAAAACCGTGGTATACGATATTGTTACACTATCCTCGTGCAAGCGGCGGCCATTTTGTCCGGCAATTTTGGTCCGAAATTCGAACTCATCCTTCATTACGGTGTAACGGTGATATAATCAAATGGGTTTTTTTTAAATTGGATAATAATTATGGCCTCCAGGCGGACCATAAGCCATAAAAGGCGATTTTTCGGTCAATCAGAGGCCATAACTCAGGAAGTTACAATCCGATATGGGCAAATATGGACAGGAAATAAGATCTTTAGGTTATAAACATGTATTTAAGTTTCATCAAAATAGAATTAAAATTGTGACCCCTATAGGGTCCACAACCTTGAAATCACATATTTTTACACTATTCGCGTACAAAGGGCGGCCATTTTGTCCGCCAATTTTGTCCGATTTTCACGAAATGTGACTACAACCTTCTTTACCATGTAACGGTGATATAATCGAACGTTTTTTTTAAATCGGATAATAATTTTGACCTCCAGAGGGACCACAAACTAAAAGGGGCCATAATTCAGGACGTTACGATCCGATTGGCGCAAATACCGAAAGGAACCGATATTGTTGGGTTATCAACATACATGTTCACAACCTTGACATACCATATTTTTACACTTTTTGTCCGATTTACACGAAATTCGAACAAAGCCTTCTTTACGGTGTAACGGTGATATAATCAGCCGGTTTTGTAAATCAGATAATAATTTTGGGCCACAAGCTAAAAATGGTGATTTTTCCGCCAATCAGGGGCCATAATTCAGGGGTTATGATCCGATGGGCGTAAATATCCAAAGGCACTAAGATCTTTGAGTTCTAAACATGCATTTTAAGTTTCATCAAAATCGGCTCAAAATTGTAACCTCTACAGTGTTTACAAGCTAAAAACGTGATTTTCAATACGGTACGATTGACACATTGTCCGTACCATTATTTGAATATGTATCTCTTTTCCAGGCACAACTACCTTGCCAACCAGAAGAACAATCACTACAGGGGACCAAGGCACACACTTTGTACCGGGTCAGGTATATACGGATACAAGTACAATAATTTCGAATAAAGTAGGCAATTCCAAACCGACAAGCTCCACGGGTAAAGATAGATCTGGAACAACTGAAGTTGTTTTAAATACTACGGAAATAAACAAGCCTAAGGCTGTCAACCATAATCAAGATAAAGCAGGTAATTTATGAATTGTGAACACAAATATGGTACCCCAGTCACTATCTGTTCCTGGCCCCACAAGATGTAACATTTCGTTTGGGTTCGTCGTGCAGGGTTAGTATATAATAATAGTGTTTTTGCAAATACATACATACAAGTATATGCGTATAATACAAACGGGACCAGAACAAATTATACATTTTACGAATTTTCTCCCAGTATAATCTAGAATAATTACAATTACCCCGAAAATCTAATTTAATGTCTTAGAGTGGGTATAGTATATGGGCGCCTAGAGTACGCAGAGTAGGTCCATCACAACATTGTATTTCAGTCGTAGTGTCTGCACAGAGTAAAAATAACCAGAGTGGCAACTTCTTCATTGGAATACGGAGGAGGTCGCGCATTGCATCTTGGGTTTCGTCTGTAATGTCACTAAACATGGCGGCTAAAGAAGACATTCCGCAGTTGAACAAAAGAAAATGTAAACATCCGAGTGGTGGATATGGTACCCAGAGTAAGTCTTACGCAGGGGGTTTGATTTTAGAGATTAAAATTCTTTAGATTTCCTGAAGAAAAAGAGATCAGTCTATGTCGTGTCGTCTGCTATGAGTACGATACGAGACATCGTCGAGTGGCTAGGCAGCACAGAGTTTTACTGTGTGGGCCTAGTGCTCTAAATATATAATAAATACTGAGCCATAATAACATAATAGATTGTAATAACAGCAATATATATCATCAAAAATGTTATTTTGTAAGAGGGCATATTTGGTGACTGATGTTTTCATATTTGATTGGTCAATTGTCATTATATTTCATATTATGATATGCCGGGGTGGGGGGGGGGGGGGGGGTGGGGTCCGAGGTAAAGTCTAGTAGGCAACTTGAACTAGTCTACTGTCAGTACTGAGTACTGTAGGCCTAGAAGTAGATCTATAATCCTAGTCTTATGATAAACTAGGTAATTTCTGGACTAACATGGTTTAGTTTTATTTCAATAATTCACTTACGCGTATGTATGGGTCTTTTTTTAGCAGTGAGAGGAAACTGGAGGACCCGGAGAAAACTCACGAGGTTGGACAGGCGACACTACTTCTTGTCACGTACAAGCGGGGAATCGAAACCACGCCTATTGACTCAATGATATGCCATAGGTCTAATAAACGTATATTAATAATATCAATACCCTGTAATTTAAATTATAGGCCTTTTTTCGTAGTTTCGCGTACGCTGGACAAGAAGTGCGGTAGTTGCGCTTCGATGGAACAAAACACATTCCTTGCATTCTTTATCACTTAATTGATATCTAGTATTTTTTGTAATTTTAGAAATACATGTCTAGTTGTGTTTTTTTAAGGATCAAATTTTAAATAGTAAGCTTTACCCATTACATTAAGTCTGCACAAGCTGCACATGTTTTCATTATAAGAAATTGAAAAGGAATCGTGTGCGAGGGAACTAACTATATTTTCTGAAGAATTGGATTCTGGCAAAATGATATAATGAATAAGCCTAATTTTTTCTAAGATTGTGTATCGAAATATGTGATTCTATATTGTTACAATTACTTGTGGTTAACAAAGTGTTAAGTTTATGGTATCTGTAATTATACCTTTCCAAATTTCTTAACACAAATACTGCTTTACTCAATTATCAGTTGCAATAAGCTTTAAATAAAACAGTAAGTCTAATACTGTTTTGCTATTCCAAATCACATTTCCCCTTTTAATGGAGGCCTTAATCCAACCACCTTTAAATTCCATAATAGAATACAGTATAAATTAAAGGGACAATCCCGATAAGAACAGAGTCTCAAAAATTAAAGTCTGAGTATTTATGAAATTTATGGACCAAAATATAGTGGCATGGTGTATTTACCTTGTCTCAAAATTTCAGCTCAAAATATTGAGTCGTTTGGACGTGAACGTCAACACTGCTTATCCGGACACGTAACCCTTTTAAGATTTCGGGTCAATTTTTTCATTGGGTGACCTGATATCGATTAATGTTTCTTGAGAGGTATATACAGTGAATGACTCATGCCCTATACTTGATAACAAAAGGTAAATTTCACCTACATATTATTTTTATAGAAAAAAGTCTGGTTTTATGCAGATTCTGTATAATAAAACGTTCTCCATTTCCAGATGAAAACTGTCAGGTTTAAGTTATTTACAAGCGTATCACAAATATCGGGTTAGTAGGTGCGCCTTAGGTTATGGATTTTAAAGGATTTTAACACAAAATTAAGGAGTTTTATTTCCCAAAAAGTTATCGGGATTGGCACTTTAAATTATCTATTTCTAAATAATTCCACTATATTACACAGTATAAATTAAATTTTCTGTTTTGAAATAACCAGTTGACAAAAATATCTCAAAAATAAAAGTAACTCTGAACACAGATCAGACCTAATGTCATGGATATCTAGGGCACACTTCAGATTGATAATAATTTAAAATATTCTTGTGCATTGGTGTAAAATGGATAACTTCGCTCTATTAGGGGGCCTATAAAGGTCGTCAATTACATGACATCCAGAGCGATATGCAAAATATTCATTCTCAAGTAGTTTTGGGTTTATACTTGATTGTAAAAAAGAGAATTCAATCAACTCAAATATGTTTATTTATTGAAAAATGTAATACTATTTAAAATAGAATTTAATATCTTTAATTACTATTTTTGTTTTTTTTTTAAAATGAAAGCCTACATTAATTAATAGAACAAAAATCTTAAAAGAACACAGTGAGTCAACATTGGAGACAATAAAGGCATTTTATCTTGGAAAACAACCAACTGGTCAAATCCATTTATTGGAAAATGTTATAGGCCTATTTGAAATTCAATTTTTATATTTTTAAATTATTATTTAAGGCAAAGGTATTTTTCTTTGAGAGATAGAATAAATGAATCATGTTGAGTAAAATAGGTCTTATCCAAAAAGAGCGTGGCACTTTGACATTTTCAAATGGTTCAATTTAAGGTTTATGGAAATTACATTTCAAATCTAGGAATCGAAACAACACGTATTTGGTGGATTAGTTTTGAAGTTAATAAAAAAAAAAAATTAAGATCGACAATAAGTTACGGCATTATTATAAACCAATTCGTAAACCGCCACAATTGCCGTCTTTGACTTCGTTACTTCATTTCATATTCACTCACCTAACATATATGATAAATCTCAGTAGTTTCGTAAAACTACGAAATTAAAGAGATTTAGTTCATCGATATACTTGTAGATATCTAAGCGTTGAGCGAACTGTCAGTGTGTGTTTATTACAGACGAATCCCAAGATGCATTGCGCGTCAGGGTGTTTCTATATGGAGTAATGCAACTTACCACTCTGGTTATTCTTACTCTGTGGTGCCTGGTCGGAGTATGTAGAATATGTAGTTATGGATCGTTTCTTTACTCGGAAGTTCCAAGATATCAACATCCCCCCCAACCTGCCATAATTCAACATCTAAATTGGTGTTATTTGCTTTATGGAGTGAACGCCGTGTGGTTGTTATTAGAGCAAGTGTGATGTCCACCTGATAAAAGGATTATTTCTTTCTCGGAAATAATAGTAAACGCTCGCTATTGCCACATCGTCAGCAAAGCAAACTATCCCCGCCCCATCCTTCTTTAGGTTTTACAGGACACGTTCATTACCCCCACTGCTAAGTATTCCTCAAATTTTCGGTGTTGATTGATGTAGTTATATTGATATATATTTAGTAGATGCTGGTGTTATTGTTGGAATCGTCGTGGGATGCATCATGTTGGTCATATTAGTCTTCATTGCTGCTGTTTTCATATTCAAACGGTAAGGTTAATATATTAAATTGATACTAACACGATTATAGGTTGGTCGGACTGTTGAAAATAATCGTGCCATTAAATGTCACTGTACAAAATGCCAACGAATCTGGTCAGTGACTTACATTTTTTTATCCATGTAAAATACATTAATCGTCTTTAGAAGATGTATTGTCAGTTTGTAAATCAGTCATTAACAAGAATAGATTTCAACTCTTACATTACAATTTATCAACAATAGCGATCATGGTACCATGATAATTACAATTTAACTAACCAATTGCAACGCATAAACCTTGGATATCTGGCCCGTGTTTGTTACAGAATCACTTTATATTTATTGCAGAAAAACAATTGGGTCCTTTATTGACAATCGATTCAAAGACAGCGCAAGAGTCTCCAATCCAGTATACGAGGCACCAAGCGACGGTTACAATAATGTTACTTTCAAGAACGATAATTCTCCATCTGTAAACGTGGTTAAATCCGATGATTATAATCATTTACATGATATCAAGAACGATAACTCGATGAAAAGCGGGAACACGTACAACCATATGGGGCAAATGATGGGGGATTACAACCATTTACATGCCAATAACAACAGTCTTCATGTCAATGAACATTCAGATGGGGCCTATAATCACCTTGGCCATGGTATGGCAGATGATAAAACACATGATTCAGATTACAATCATCTGAACGGTTTAAATGGTACTAACAACGTTTCAGAAGAAGTTAACAAGGCTAACTACAATCATCTTAGTGGCGTAAATGGTGAGATCCCAAAGGCTGATTATAATCACCTAGGTGAAAACAAGACGAGCAAGATTTCCAATGACGACTACAACCATATAGGGGACCTAACCAATGAAACGACAGATGACTACCATCATATTGGTAATGTAACCGAACACGTGTTCAATGATGACAATTACAACCATATTGGTGACGCAAAACATGAAACCATTGCAGAGTACGAACTAGCTCACAAGGGCGATTTACCTGTCCAGGACGAACAAAAACCAAATAATGTTCAGTACGAGATAACTGACGATGAAAGGGGAGATTACTCCAATATTTCTGAACACCAATCTAACTATGAGAATTTTCCAATTTCTGATCATCAAACTTGTTGATAATTTCAGAACTTATGTTCCTACAATTACTCCCTAACACGATAGTATTATTATTCTGTATTATATTAGTGTAGACAAATTATATTACACAGGCGCAATCCGTGACAAGTCGGACATGGAAAAATTACCCAGTTCTCGCCGCGATGAGAACTACAAACATGGATTACGCAAGAGGTAAATCTGCTTATTGCAGGTATTTCCATACACATGTAATCTCAATTATTAATTAAATTTATCCAGGCCATAAACAACTCGCGATGCCATCGTTAGCTTGCGATATTTAGTGGATTTGAATACAGTTAGTCATGGATAGTTTATCGTAAAACTGGATCTCCGTTCAAATTGAAGAAATTTGACTTAAATTTTCAGCATATTCTGTTTACATTATCTATTTTTTTAACTATTATAGCGAAAACTGTTAGCTTGTTATCTTATTTAGATTAACGCCCCTGTACATATAGAATGCTTTATTATATATAAGATAAGTTTACTTTTTCAATGTACATTTATTGATAACATGAACGTTTGCTTTACTATGTTGAAGTTATAGATTGTTTATTGTATATAGTAATTTCAACATTTTATATGATTTTGATGACAATATATTCTTATATCTAAAAGATCTCGGATGTGTTCGATTTTGGTACGTATTGGGTCGTAGCTCCATGGATTATACCCCCTAATTCTACGAAAAATCGTGTTTTAGCTTATGGACTTTTTGTCCTAATTAGATAAAAACATAAATTATGTTTAAGTTATAAGGATCACTCATGAATTCGATTTTGGTACGTATTGGACGGTAATGTCTTGGATGTTTACTCAGTTATTGGAGTTTTAGCTGGTGGGCCCTTTAGAGGACAAAATTTGACTGCATCATTTCGCGGGGCATCCACAAATTGGATAATCAGCAATACGGGAGATAAATCGGTTGATATAAGCAAATCCTTGCCTGACATTGTTTTCGTTAATAACGCTTGGTAGCACGACCGTCCAGATAAGCGATGATGATGATGGACAGAGAAACAATTTGATCGATCAAGATTCTAAATGAATCGCTTGAGATGTTAAATCGATCAGTCGAGAGAAATACGAATTCCATCAAGCTATTTTTGAAAAAGTGGGATTTCTCCTTTCCCAGCCTCCATATTAAAGCCTAAAGGAAGCAAACATACTCTTCGAAAAAAGAAACGCTTAGTGAACCTTCGTGGTCGCTATACATCGCCTCGTTGAGTCCGGAATTGCGATTCAACGCTGAATAAAACTGTTCTCCAGCATTACTGTGTTCAGGCCCTACTTCCTTCGACAAGGGGACATTAGATTGAATCTCTCACCACCCTACCACCGAGATTCCCGCATCCAATGTATACATTGGTATCATAGATATAACATGACCTTTAATAATATGAATATAATCTTCGATATAATGAGGCCAGCTGACAGCGTTTATGGTGAGAAGTTTCTGGCAGAGAAAAAACAATTATCAAAGCTAAAATACTGGAATTTCACGAACCGAACATATTCATGTCCTTGTGTTTTTGATGGCTATTTCTATCACTGGATAATTTTTGCAACTTACAACGTTTCAGTTGCATTATTACAATATGTATGTTATGCTAATTTTGAGGGGATCAAACGGAAATTTATGGTGTGTCAAAATTAACGTCTTAAAGTGAAATAGAAAAATTAGTAACTTTAAAAACTGAAAATGAGAAATATTAAAAGTGTGATAACCTTATTTCTTGTATTTGCGGGTGAGTATTATATTACTTAATATTTAGATCCGTCTTTTTTAACTGTAAATTTTGAGCGGCAATTGCCTGATTTTTTTGTTTCCGTATTTAAAGTCACCATCAGGTGCCATCTGACATGTTCGTGCGTCGGCTAACAATCTTAGAATAAAATGGCGGCATATCATTCATAAACAGTTATTGATACTTTATATGGCTGCCAGATCCATTATATAAGATTGGCCAATTCCAATACCCCCTTGAATTTTTTAATACTGCGGATAATTTTGCTTGCATCTGAAAGTTTTCATCTGTTTTAGTCCGGAATATTGTGCCTTTAAACATAGTCTTATATGCTGATCACAATCTTATATGTAAACGAAATTGCTTATTTTGAAATTAATCTCCGGCTTTCCACATTGCTTATGGGTCCTATTAAAGTCTTTTAAAAAGAGTTAAGCCCCATCGATTTAGGTAAACAAAATATTGGTTTTAAATTTTGTTGATCTGATTTGGCTTACTATTTTGTCAGTTTAACAATCAATACGCAATTACATCCATGTTTTATTATTGTCACAGATACAATAGCATGTTGCATATTAACGTTACAACACGCAGTTTAAAGGAACAGGAGACAGGTATTACCCGAGCAAGTTCCGGTCTCTGGATGCAGGACGGAGGGCCTGACGAGGACAACTGTCTAACCGTTCGGATGGGACGAACAACGACGTCCCGTGTACACATTTGCGTGCACGTAAAAGATCCCTTGGCAGTTGGAATTCGATATAAGGGTATACCGTAGCGCCGCTGTCCGGGAAAAATTCCTGTCATAGCACACTACATGGTGTATGTCCGTCTTCATTAGTCCCGATTTGGAGCAGGATGCTAAACCCCATTTCATTTCCGGCCTCTATATATTATGCAGTACCGTTTTACGGACATTCATTATTTAATATTTTTTTTTGATGTTGATCTTTTAAATATGCAGATTGAATAACAAAATGGCGACGATGACCACAGTTGACCGGACCATCTATGTATGTCTCTGGGTTTCATCAATTCTGTGTAGTTACATTTAGACTTCATTTGTTACAGTGAAGTCAACAGAAAGTCAAACAGTTTATGGTTGTTACGGCCCACCTGATAAACCCTGTACACGACACACACTTTCTTGTGGAGATGCTGAAGTAATTGGTTTTGATGATAATTATGGTCCAGTGACAATTTTTAACAAACCAAGCACCATCGACTGTCCGTTTCTTCCTGACCAGAAGTGTGTTGACATATGTTGCAGACAGAACGCGGTAAATGCGACCAAGCGTGAACACCATCGTGGACAGGTACTGGATTATCAGTCCAATGAGCCGGTGAACAATTCCTCGTATCTTATTTCAATGTTCAATAATTGTACTAACCAACCATTTTGTACGATTTCTCCTCCGTTTAACGAACTAGGGAGTGGATACGATTTCGTCCGGTATGACTACATCTGTATTCAAGGTAAGTTCCGACCATTTTGACTTTGAAATTGAAGATTCCGGCAGGGCTAGATCTGTTTCCACGAACCAGATGTCGTAGGGCCTAATTGGTTAAAGCCCCAATAACACTCTTGTTCTAATTGAATAATATGTCCCAATCTTTATTCTGGTCAACAAATTGTATTATTTTACAATATTCAAATTAATTGATGAAACAAATTTCATCTTAACACACCTAATTTAAAAAATTGGAAAATTTCAACTACATGATTTGAAAAGGTTAACGTAAACCTTTTCAAATGTGACTTGGATTTTAAAATATTTTCGAACCCTCTGGACAAGTAAAATATGATGTAATGGATAATTTACACAGGTAGGACACATAAACATCTAGTACTTAGAATAAGACTATTATTTATTTTCTGGAGTTGCCAAGCCAGCAAGAGTGTTATTGTCCCTTTAATCAAATGTCTGACGTCATATGCTCAAAAGTCCCTCGTATACCTTCCATTGCGAACTGATCCGATCTTCATGTGGTAGAGACCATCAAAAGTATATAAAAAAACGAAACAAAATATAGTTATGTGTTATAATCAGATTGAGCCAACCGTTAGCAGCTAGATGCATGTAGCTAAATCACTAACTCAACAGCAATCCAATGTTTTACACGTTGAAAACACGAAATATTTATCAATTCAAATAACATTGATGTTGTTATCTTTCCTTGAAAAGTTAGACTTCTGACATCCTATTTTTGAGACAAAATAAACATGTTACCATTGGTACATGAATCGTGTACCATAGTGCGTTTCAGCATCATTTGTAACAAGTGACCAGAAAGAACGAGGCTAGATATATTCCACAACTCAGGTTAAGCGGTGATGTCATAATTCATCTGCAGAGCATGCGCATTTAAACTTGAATAACCAGACACTAGATATTTCTTTTCGGTTGAGACTCCTCTCGTATTTCACTGGACATAACTGATTTGAAATTAGAGTCAAAACGAAAACAATTGAATGTATATGAGTCATATACAATCAGATTACATTATTTCTAGGTTCCAAATATTGGCGATTTAGCTCCTTTACATTATGGTTTTCAAATCGATGACAACATTTTATATTCCATTTTAGGGTCTAGAATTTATAATGTGGTGGATAAATATACTTTTAGAAAGAGGAACTTCCTTTATCTGTATTTTTCTGGGAAATCAAATTATTCAACAAACTTAACCTGTTCTTGTGTGATCAAAGGCCGGGCAAATATAAGAATCGCCAGCACCTTCATCAACCTGGGTCCAGAATCTTGTAAAAGGGTAAAGATCTTGTCACAGAATCAATCTCTGTTACATTGTACTGATGATGGTATTACTAAGTTTGCAGAGGTTCTGTTTCTGGCCAATAGCAGCATTTCAGTACAACTAGATAATGTTTCAGCTGAACGGGACGATGTTTTATGGATAGAATTATTTACACGTAAGATTTATCTTCTTCTTTTTGAAACCCTTAATCCCGTTGTTTGATTTGGATGAGAGATTATTCAAAATTTGCTGGATTCAAATTCGTTTCGTGATATTGATACCTTCAAGTTCACATCAGCCCATACCGGAGACTTTAAATTTTAAAAAAGACATTATATTACTAGCCAACTATCACCATCACTAATGGCAAATCTTTGTTGGTCTAAATCTTAGACTCGTTCACTCTTTGGCAACAATTTATAAAAATATAGATATTGAAAATACTGCTGTTTGGTAACATTAAATGCAGGAACATTACACGCTGATGAGAACATATAAGAATGAACAGCAAATACCAAATCAATTGAATGGTTACGGGAGCGAGTCGTAAGCTTTCATAACGCTGTACAGTCCCGGGCCTGTTATTAGATAAATACAATGTCGACGTAACTCTCAACTCTTAACTCTATTGATTTAACATGACATTTTTACCATCCCAGATCATTACTGATGCATTAAACAGAACAAATTGCATTTACCTTTACTCTATTTCAGTTGGTGATTTTATACATGTATCGTGTACTGGATGTCAGAACAATATGACTGTAGAACATCCGGTTGTACATATAAAACATCCAGGTAGGATTTAAAAGATGTAGCTAAATCTGTGTTAAAAAACTTCAGGACAAAGGAGGGGTTAAGCCTGTTTCCCAATCCCATTTAGACAACCTGAATAAAAATGTTGTTTTATAATAAAAGATTTCTCCACCAATTGATATGGCATACATTCCTTTTACTTTGTACGTCATATTAGCTGCGTGTAATTTCAATACACATCGGAAATATTATTTTGAAATATGTGCATTGTTTTAGATGTAATAGAATCCATATTTGCTGTGATGTTTGTGCATTTTGAAAAGCAAATACTGTATTATTAGTTATTAAAGTATAGACATAAAATTTTTCTTTATAAAATGACGATGTTGTGTAATTGTCATTTCAGTTACATTTTCCGTATTTTCTATATCCTTCCAGCCACCTCATCTTCATATTTACACAGAAGCTACCCAATTGTCTGGTTAATCATAGTAGTGTTGTTGATATTCCTGTTTTAGTATGGTCATTCCACCAGTGGCAGCACCCCAACCACAATCGATGGATTAAATACGTTCATTGTTGGCGTGATTATTTACAATGACACGCATACCGCACCATAGTTGTGATATTAATTTGTTTGTTTAAGACGAAGCTATTTTCAGGTGATACAAACACAGCTGTCAAACTATTTTAATACTTTTAATTAATGGTTCAGTTTTATTTCAATATTTCACATGCGCGTAAGCGTCTTTAGCATTGTGAGGACCCGGCAAAAAACCACGAGGTTGGACGGGGGACCTCACCCCTTGTCACATACAACTGGGGAATCGAAACCCCGTCAGTTTCCTCAATGAAAGACCTTAGGATACAGCGCGCGGGGACTAACAATTCGTCCATATCATCCACGATTCCCATTAGTTAACGGTGGCGCCCGACAAAGCGATTTTTAGGTTGTAGCATCCCCATGTCAAATCGCATGCCGATATTTGATAGATGATGCTTTGGAATCACTGTACCATAACCATACAGATTTAACCATTTCAAAAGAAGACCTTTCTGCGATAACGGCACCAAGCCAGATAATACATGTAGCTAACAAACAAGCACCTACGTAGGCTTTAACGTCCTACTGTTTGTCCTGATTGGGCTAATGGCGACGGGTATACGCATACGCCTACTCTTATATCAAATTCCAGCAGCCAAGGAATCTTTTACGTGCATGTCAATATAAACGCGGGACCTAACATTTTCGGAGTATCCGAATGACTATACAGCTGTCCTTGTCAGTCATACACCATTGACAAGAGAAAACCACGCTGAAAAATCTCGATGAACTTTCGCGACCAATGCAGGGATCAAACACCTGCGTTATGAATAACATTTGAATATTCATAGCTACAACACGTGTTCGCCTTCAAACTGCTGAATAATTATCACAATATAAGTGTTTGACTGTGACAATAGTTGGAAGGAACCGTGTATAAATGTTTAAATGCCCAATTCTTCTCTATTCTTTAAACCAACCCGTTACACTCTCGTATCAATATATTTACGATGATAACTATATTCTTTGAAAAGCGTTTTAAAAAGATGGGTTGGAAAATACAGATGTCAAAATGTATACCCGTGTATTTATTTAAAATACAGATGTGAATTCATCGTTTAATGTATTGAAACAACACTCGGCTAACCCCTCGTGCAGTATCGTATATTGTTTAATGTTTTGCTCTCGGTCATCAAACCATACTTTATGTCCACTTACAGGTCAGACAAGAAACGTACGCTTGGTCGTCCATTTAGGACGAAAAATGGTTGTTCAATCGTGTTCAACTGACGAACCTTGTCCGGACAAATCCCCATTGTACTGTCTGTACGCTTGGTCTTCCGGATAGGACGAAAACCTGATATTCACTCGTTTCCACATTGTACAATTGGCGAGCACGCTACTAAAGACCCCTAGGTAGTTGGAATTCACAGAAGAGGAGGTGAAAGCGTCGCTATCCGGACAACTTTCAATTACATGTTAGTCTCAAAATGGTCGAGCTTTAAACCTTCTACCAATAAGTGATATTTCAGTCACGTTGGCCGGGAAAGTTCATTCGAATTTTCGGTGTGGTCCAGGGGCAGGGTGGAGGGGGGGGGTGACAAGGAGAATTGTTTAGTCGTTCGGATGGGACGATAAACCGAGGACTAATGTTCACATTGTCGTGCACATTAATGATCCCCTGGTAGTTGAAATTATATGTAAGAGTAAACACTCGCACCGCTGACTGGACAAATTTCCCCCAAGAAATTCTCTATATGGCGTGTGTCTGTTTTCGGTTTAGCCCCGTTGGATCAGAACAGTAAGACGTTAAACCCCATTTTATTTCTAGGCCGATACCATAATTAATATACATTTATGATTTTATGAACTATATGTTATTTAAATAACGGGTCTCTCATATTGTATAGTATCTGTTAATTCTGTATAATTATGCATGCAACGTTTATACTGTTTTAATGTGTGATATTAACTATGTGAACCTTTAATAAATTATACCAATATTTTCTAATTCTGTCTTCGTCACTCGTTACCCGAGGTTGTTCTTCGAATGTGATACAACATTCTCAATAACGCTGCTGGAACGGACAGCCACAAGATTTAAAAAAAAAAGAAATCAGGAAAATTGATGGATAGCTACAATAGTCAATGAAATAGAAATCGGCAGAATTGAGGGATTTAGAATAATTTTAAAACAATAAAAACACACAATAAAGACTTGTTTGGAGTATAGATTAGTGGTTCACGTGAATTCTATTTTGGGACGAGAAAAGATCATATGAAACAAACATCATGCTTTCTATTTTCTCTATTCTTATTCTGATCCTAATTGGTAAGTTTTTTTTTATTTATTTATTGTTTTATTTGACATAATTGTGATTATTGGCGCTTGAGTTGATTGAATAGAGAAATTTCGGGTTTTGTTCAAATGGAGAAACAGCATATTCTATTTGTATCTTAGATATAAGATTATCCATTTTTAGAATTACTGTATATTTGTGTCGATTTACATTTCGACATAACGTAAAGTCAGCGGCGTAACATTTGCTTTTACAGTTGAATAGATTCAAGATTCGCCGAACGGACGTTACAAACCAATATCTTATAAAATAAATTATAGGAACCGTCCAATTATATGTCACTGAATCCAAAGGTCACGGGGGTCAAGGGTGGCCAACACGAGATCGTGCTTTTGCTCTCGGCTTTGACCGAGAAAGTTCCTTGTTTTTTCAGGCCTGGCTGGTTCCCTCTTGTCTGTCGGGGGAGGGAGGGGGAGCTGGCAAAGGCATCTGTCTAGTCGCTTTATAGGACGAAAAACCGAGGTACGGTGTACAGGTGCATAAAATACCCTTGACAGTTAGGGATTTCGGTATAAGAGTCGACCGTAGCGCCGCTGTCCGGTCAAATGTCTCCCGTAACGCACTGTATGACGTATGCTCGTCTGAATTAGCCCTGTTGGAGCAGAACATTAGTACGTTAAACGCCACTGCATTTCCATTTTAGTGGATATTTCGCATACCACACTCCACTCCGATTCTGCGGGCTGATGCAAACTGCGTCTGTCATGTTTAAGGTACCTATTTCTATCGTCATTACATCACGATATTTTACAGATCCAGCATCGTGTCAGATAGTGTATGGATGTTATGGTCCGCCTGATTCGCCATGTAGTCAACATACACTGGCCTGCGGTGATGACGAAGTTATTGGCTTCGACGATAATTATCGACCAATGTCTTTAATTAGAAATAACAAAGACGTGGCTTGTCCACTTACCAATGATGACAAATGTTCGAAAACGTGTTGCTCTACGAATAAGAATAACCAGACCCAATCTTTACAGCAGACAGATGCGTTTTTAACCATTGATAATGGGGAGACAACTCTTGCTAATCTAACTGATGTCATCTCCGTGTTTGATAATTGTAGCAATGAACGTACGTGTACAGTTACTTCCCCTTATAATGATCACGGACCAGGGTATGATTACGTGAGATACAACTATATCTGTGTGCAAGGTAAGTATGTTGGGGTCATCTTTGGGTTGTCATATCCATATGGACCAGCCCTCTTACCGCAAGTCTTAAGCAAGGCTGACACTTGCACGATTCCGTGGCACACATTGACACGATTCTAGTCGGCATGACAGCGTCCGATTTGCGCAAACTCATCGTGCCATGGACACGACAAGGATTATAGTTCATCCCCTAGAATCAAATTTCGGAAAAAGCACCAGCTACACATATTATTTATATTTTTCTGTGCTATGGGCGTTGAGGTTACATAAAATTTGATTTTTGAGAATCAAAGATGCATTATGTAAGTCCCTATTGCATATTCACATAGTCAACCTGCACTACCGTCGGATGACGGAGATTTAACGGAGTAAAACAAGGTTCGTCATTTAATGATTTAATTGAGAAAGGGCGAAATCAGACTAAGTCTCGAATAGGAAGTAACGTATCGTTGTTGCGATAATAAACAATCTATGTCACATCTTGTTAAAACTTCAAAGGACGAGAACTTGGCCCAGAATCAGGTAACGCGAATGGAATTTTTCATTTTTTATTATCTATTTTTGAACTATCATAGCAAAACCGTCAAGCTCTTAAACCAATTCTTACATAATGTAGCTTTAAAATACCATAAATAAATTAAAAACCAAGTACGAACAATCCAAACCATTAGACAATATTCTTGACCTAATTGGTAATAGGTTGAAGACAGTCGAGCATGTGTGATATTCCCCGTGGGTATCTCCTGTCATGAAACACTTAATATGATATCGTTTTTTTATCAAGGCAGTGTAGTACGCAAGTATTGGTGTTGACAAATGATAGAAGTTCCAGATGTGTTGTGTCATTTCAGTCTGGAAGTTTCGTTACCTCTGAGAAAATCACACACAACGCCTGACACCCCCGCCTGGGGGATCCGTCGTTATTTCCTATTTTATTTATTCCAGATTCGAGAGTTTACAATTTTGTAGATGAGCGTATCTTCAAAAAACATAATCACGTGTATTTACACTTCTCGGGTAAACAGCAGCCATTAGAAGCCATATCCTGTTTGTGTAGGGTCCGCAGTTCGGTAGAAATAGGAGTTTCCAGCAAATACATTCACTTGAATCGAGCATCTTGCATCAAAGTTAATATCTCATCGGGAAAGCGGAAGTTGTTCAATTGTTCCCAAGATGACACCCTTTACTTTTCAACTGTTCTCTTCTATACAAGTGAACCAATATTTATAGAATTTAAGGATTTTACAGCAATGGAAAATGATACAATGTGGTTAGAATTTTTTACAAGTAAGAAAAATTGTTTTCAACATTTACATAGTTTACACGTTTTTATGATAATGATGGTAGAGCTGAGAACAGTAAACCCCATTTCATTGCATATCACGTTTTCTGATTAAGGCCCCAGCATTCAAAAATATTTAATAATTAAAACAACCTGTGATCTAATCCCATTCTATTTAAAATATACAATATTAGTCAGATCGCTTAGGTGAAAAATAATTCACGTTTTCGAAAAAAGCATGAACATTGGCGTATCGTGCAACTGAAAAAGCTCAAATCCCATAATTCAGAGGCAGACATCTTTAATCCAACATTATGTAGAAGACCTATTCACAACGAACGAACATAAACAGGGAAAGTGTGATTGAAGTTCGTATAATCAACAAAGGCCAGGAAGTGTATCATGAATTAAAAGAAAGTTTGGTTGCCAAGTACATTAGTATTCTCTTTCGTTTCAGTTGGGGAATTTTTAGAAATAACATGTAGTGGTTGTGGTGAAAAACTTAACAAAGATCACATGGGTGAGTTTAAGCTAATTCAAAATATCTTAAGGAAATGTGGCAACTGATTAGGTCCTATGGATAAAAATTCATTTTTTTTACGACAATCAAAACTGTATTTGTTGTAGATCTATGATGAACCTTCTGGGATTGTCACGAAGACTATAACTATTTTTATTAAGTTTTAATACTCGATGTATTACAGAATCCTGAAATGTTGTTTACTTTCATTTCCTTAGTCGTGAGATGCATCACACATCCAGATATGGACGGTGGCGTATCGGCTGTATCGCCATAATTTGTTTGTTAAAGGATTTACCGATAACAATGGAGTGTGCCAGACAAGGGCACAATTCTTATCGCTTATTTCTGCAGATAGCCACTGGAGTGGGGTTAGGTTTCCTTCCTATGTTAACCGGGGGGGGATGTATCACAAAGCCTGTCATTGAATCAACTGGCGTGGTTTCGAATGCATTATTGTACGTGACAAGGAGTAAGGTCGCCTGTCCAACCTCGTGGTTTCTTTTTTGCCCGGATCCCTCCCATTGCTAAAGACCCCTACGAACAATCGAATTCCATTTCTCTCCCACCCTGTGACCTTGGGGTAACATATCTTTAAAGCACATGCCACATCTGCCCATTTGTGATATTTCAGAGTCACCAATGTGTGGATTGTCATCTGGTTCATCTACATGGTTCATTAATAGTTTCCCAGCTTTAGTATGGATTTTGTGTACATTATTACAGATTTCATCGTCGTGAAATGGACCACCGATTTTTTTATTTTAGTTATGCACTGCTTCGACGAATAAAAACCTTTCTTTTCTGTTCCGTTAAACTTGAACTAGCATAAAAACATAAACCAGTAACGAATACTATTTTGTACGTATTTACCAACACAAATTAACCCCACTTTTTTTCTGTCTATAACACAAACACGGGAAAAACCACCCGCGCAAATCCAGACGTATACTGCTTCTCCAAACATTGACATAATTTCTTTCTTTAATAACTTTGAATGAAGACATTTGGACGGATGACATAGCTTGTTTTTGACATAACGGTTGTTAACTGGCAAAATAAGTTCTGACTGGACTGGGACTGGGTTGATGAAGATGGGCATACGCTACGTCCTAGACCTATTCTTATATCGAATTCGAACTGTCAAAGGATATATTAAGAGCATGCCGATTTGTCACGGGACATCTGTTTTTTTCAGCCCCCATCTTGTCCTGCACCACTGACTAGGGAAACCACACCGAAAATCCCAAATGAACTTTCTCGACCAACACCGGCTTCGGAACCCGAGACCCCCCGGCTAGATAGACAGCGTCTTATTCATTAGCCACCGTGGCTATAACAAAATTTATTATAAGCTGACTAATAAATAGTGTGATAAAATTTAACAAATTTGCAATGAACACGTGTTAATTTGTGGAGTAATCAACAATTCATATTTATTTTGATAATTAATAATGTCCTAATTGAATAAGTATATACAGAACCTGTGGCAGGTGGTCTATCTTCACGCATATTACATTGAATTGTCTTGCATAATATCACAAATGATTAAGTATATTTTGCTTTGCGCAATGTGGTTTTGATTTCCACCAATTGCAATTTACCCTTTTTTCTGGATGGTTAAATCTAGCCACGGTGGCTCTAAAGTGCATGACGGCGACTACCAAACAAGAGGTTAGGGTGTGGTCCAGATAGACAATGCATGGGAATTTGTTGTAAAAGCGATTGAGACAATACCATTTAAACAAAAACTGTTTGCCATATTCACAGCAAGGGCAACAAAATACAGGTAGACAATGCTTGGAAACTGGTTGTAAAAATAGTACACCGCGAACAACACAGTTGATATACTCGCACCGCGAACAACACAATCCAGAGAGATAATTCTGTCCTTGTCAGACCCATTGTCCTATACCACTGACAAGGGGATACCAGACCAGAAAATCGGGATGAACTTTCTCGACTAATGTAGGGATCGAACACCCGACCTCCCGGCTAGCGAGCCAGCTTCTTACCCACTTAACAACCGTGACACCCTCTTTAAGTAAAGGTCAAGAGAATTGTAGATCAGGGTAATAACAAAACAATCAAAGAGTAAATCCTAAACATGAAGTATCTCTCTATTACACTATGGGGATGCTCGATTGAACATTCATGAATTTAATTCTGTTAAATCCAACAATAGTTGGAATCCAGTGAAATGGTATCTGGGGCTAGAGCACGTGCATCGACTGCATGAGAAAATATCCCAATCAACCATGACAGATGAAACATATTCGTTACATAATAACGCTGCGTTCCTACTCGCACCAACTCCGTGGTCGGGACTGGTTCGCACGTCACACGATTGCATTTCCGTCAATAAGGAACGTCCCGGATTGACAATCGAGCACCCCATCTGTGTTTGCAATTGTATTGACCTATAATCTTTATGTAAACTATACAGCATTGTCACCCGTATATTTTATTTCCGGACCGTGTGTTGTATTTTACACTGGTAAAATTATATAGGTCAACGGTATCTTCGATAATATGATTGTTTACCCTATTTTGAGAAAAAATGTTATCTTGTTTCACACATTGTTAAAGGGCCAATCTCGACAATATTTTGGGAAATAAAGCTATTTGTGTTCATAGCCCCTAAAATCCACGATCTTAGGGCTAAGCAACTAATCGAACGCGCCAGTCGTCTTCATCTGGAACTAGCTGTATTTAACGGTATCTCGATAAAAGTAGACTCTTATCCAATAAAAAATAATGTTTAGTTGAATTTGTCTTTCGTTATACAGTACGGCACGCGGGTCACGCAATATATAGACCGCTAAAGCAACGGAAATAGATTATCAGGTCACCCAACGAAATATTTTCAGCTTGATGTTTAGGGCAAGGTAAAAACCCAATTCTTCTATATTTTGGAGTTTAAATTTTATACTTACACGGATCTTTACTTCTGGAAATTATGATAAAATGGACCCTTTCTTACCACTCAGTGCCAAAAATGAGCAGAATTTTAATCCCGAAGACGGGTCTTAAAGTATGGCACTGTTTCTGGTAGTTTCAATGGTTATGTATCAGACAGTGTTTGTGAAAGTAGTAATTGTAGCATTTTTAATGCAAATAAAATGATGTCTGTTAATTTTATAGGACAAAGTTAGATTATTGCAAGGGTTTGTTATCATTGTCCTGTGAACGGATATCGTGAAAATAGAATATCGAATTTAAAAGTAGGATGACAAATTAATACCGAACGGGTGGTGAATTATACTTTGCCCTGATGGCGAGTTCCCCCTGTTTCTAATTTATTAAACTAATAGTGTACGGGTAACACCAGTAAATTTACGAAATGTCTCGCACTTGGCCATTAAACCACACAATAGGTCCAATATATGTCTTGTGCATGGAGAATTGGCCAATATAAGAGAGAAAACATGTCCAGTTAAACGCAAGATATCAAAATAAATGTGTACCTTAACGACAAAACCTGACACTTGACGATTTTTGAAAAATATTTCTTATATATAAATTGACTCGGTAGCACAGATTGATTGACATCAAACATTTCCTTGGTTCAAATAGATTTTTTTTCTGTTCGTTTCATGCACGCCATTTTATTGTTAATTTTACCATGTGACAGTTTATCAACCGGTTTTCTGCTTCAAGAATTCGGTTGTCACAGAGGCTTGTTCAGGAATTTAACCAACTGAGGGTCCAATGAAGTGTCATAAATTTTACAACATCAGAAGCTCTTAACCAATGTTTCTGTTCATTTAGGTGATTATAAGTAGGGGGCTGGATGGCCGAATGGTTAGCGTGCACGCTGTATCAGATGGCCTGCGATTGAGTCAACTGTTGTGGTTTCAAATCCCCGGTTGAACGTGGCAAGGAGTAGGATCGCCTGTCCAACCTCTCGTGTTTTTTCTCCGGGTACCCCGGTTTCCTCCCACTGCTAAATCGAATTATTGAAATAAATTTTTTAAAAAAAGATGTTGGTCCCAAAATGACCTAGTTTGTGACGAGTGGACGTTAAACCCCCATTTCTCTTTTTCTCTCTTGACTAAATGTACATGATTAGAGTTGAGTGAGGCCAAAGGGGAGGCAATGCTCCGCAAATATTTTTGTTCGGCGTTACTCCCATTAATGTTGGTAAAGGAAGGTATGCTATGCGCACGCTCTGGATGTCGTGACTGACAGCTGTATTCAATTGAAAATGATGTTAATAGTTTTAGAAGTAACATGGAATTAATCTGTGCTATTTCTTATGGCCGTACGTTAATCTACCAATTAATTTCGCGCCGGTAAACATATATAGAGAGAAATGAGGTTTAACCTACTCTAGACACAGACCAGATCATTCTGAGACTAACATATGGTTCAATTTTATTTCAATAATTCGTTTGTGTGTAAGTGTCTTTAGCAGTTATAGAAACCCGGAGAAAATCTATCAGGCTGGACAATCCCACCCACTGTCACGTACAAAGTTGGATCGAAACCACGCCACCTGACTATATAATAGACCATTTGATCTAAAGCGGAGGCGATAAATCATTCGGCCACCCAACCCGTACCCCGAGCTATTAAACGTCAACTGTTACCCAGGTTTCTATTGGTTATATAAAGACAGATTGGTTGGTTGATAATGGTGGATTACCTTTAAAGCGTACACAGTGAGCGGACCTTGAAAGAGAAATGGGGCGTGTCGTCCTGCTTTACGGCACCGAACTATTTTGTGCTAAAATTCATGTTGAACATGAAACAAATGTAAAATGATATGAGCTACAAATTCGGATGATTAAAATAAACCAGTGACTGCCAGGCAAAATGAAATAAAATAGGGTTTAAAGCCTTACTGTATTGCTCCAAGACTGAGCTAATGAGTGGGGCATACGACATACAGTGTGTACTGATGGAAATTTTGTCCAGGCAGCGGCGCTACCGCATACTCTTATCTTATTCTCCCAAGGGCGTTATTTACGTGCACTCCAATGTGTACACGGGACCTCGGGTTTTCGTCCCATCCTAACGACTAAACAGCTGTCCTTGTCAGGCCCTCCGTCCTGCATCACTGGAAAGGGGATGTCAGGCAAGACACGCCCACATTTTGAAAGAGATAGAGAACTAGCTAAAACTTTCTCAGTATCATCTTTCTCAATATTGTATACCCGTGCCGATTCTGGTAATAATTTTCTTATATTTTAACTAACTCTAATTACATCAAGATGATTTTAAACATAAATGAAAGAAAAAAAGCCCTGTTAGATTAATATCGCATGTAATAGATGAACACAAAACACGTTTAAGGATCATGCAAGTATTAACTTCATTATATCTTGGCAAATTAGTTCTTGATGGTAAATTTGTTTTGTTTCTTTGTCCAACGGTTTGTATAACCTTAAAGAAAGTCAGCTAAGTTAACCCTCCATGTTATTTATGTATTTATTACTTTTTAAGGGGGTCACGGAAGCTAAGTGGATAAGGCGCTGGTTCGCTAGCCTGGAGGTCGGGTGTTCGATCACTGCATTGGCCGAGAAAGTTCATCTCGATTTTCCGGCGTGATTTCCCCTTGTCAGTGATGCAAAAGGAGGGTCTGACAAGGACAGCGGCCTAGTCGTTCGGATGGGACGAAAAACCGAGGTCCCTTGTACACATTGGTGTTCACGTAAAAGATCCCTTGGCAGTTGTAATTCGGTATAAGAGTAGGACGTAGCGCGGCTGCCCGGGCAAAATTTCCCTCATAGAACACTGTATGGCGTATGCTCGTCTTCCATTAGCCCAGGTCAGGTGCAAAAGAGTAGGACGTTAAACCCCATTTCATGAAATTTATTTACCAAATGTTGAGTTCATCATTAAAGTGGGTGTGCAAATATGTGTGTATCAATATATTATATTAACAAATGTAGGACGACCACACACTAGAGGCAAAACGAGAGAGGGATTGAGAGAGAGAGAGATGGGGTTTAATGCCCCTTCGACACAAACTAGGTTATTTCGGGAGTAACATGTTCAATTTGTATTTTAATAATTCGCTTACGCGTTGGAATCTTTGGCAGTGGAAGAAACCCCAGGAGGTTGGACAGGCGACCCCATTCCTTGTCACGTACAATAAGGGAACGAAACTATGCCAGTTGACTCAATGACAGATCGTATGATACAGCAATCATTCCGCCACCCACCCGTGCCTTTTAGAGATCCATCTTTCCAAATATAGTAGTTTTGTTTTAAAGGGATTGGTATTACACTAAATTACGCAATTCGACGATACTCCTATATTGTCTGAACTCAGTGATTACAAAAAAAAAACATTATTGAAGTATAAAAACGAAATGCAACGTAATGGGAATTTAAGTAGATGGTATAAAAATAAGTACAGTGTCGTGTTTCTTGTAAAGCCCCTTGACAGCAAATATTTCTATTTAAAAAATGAGGTTTAATGTCCTACTTCTGTGCACTGAATGAGCTAATGAAGACAAACGGTTGCCATACAGTGGATTATAATGGGCATTTTGCGGAACATCTGCCTTACATCCTAACTGTGTCGGGTTATGTGCTGCAAAATAGTAACACCAGAGCTGTAACTCGAAGGATTGGGTGCCATCCGCGCTACGTCCGACATGTATATCGAATTCCCGCTGTCAAAAATTATTTTACGTGCAAGCCAATGTGTACACTGGGCCTCTTATTTTTCGTTCATTCCTCCACCACTGACAAAGGGTACCCCACCGGAAAAACTCGATGAAATTTTGATGTAAACTGGAAAGGGCAGGACAAACTTGACCTTATGTTACCATTTCACAAGTCCAGCACTGATCGGGAGGGGCAGTAAATTTGTCATCCCTACGTCGCATAGCACCGTTTGACGTCAATCTACAACAAATATGTACCTAAATAAGCAATTCTTGGTCAATTCACAGCCCTCTTCCCCTTTTACCCCTACTACTCGAATTCCTGTAAACGCCCCTGGCATGACTTGTTTAGACTCGAATACATTGTCCCACAATTCTTCTGAACTCCGTTTAAAATAACTGTAACACTATTGAATTTAATCAGACATTTTCTCACATCTCGACTAATTCTGTGCTAGATAATTGGTTGATACTGGGTAACGTAAATCTGAACTTGATTACACGGTTAATTGCGTCTAGAGCTCCTTTTGTCACGAATGAAACATCTTGAAATTAAACGTCAGTGTTTCAACTTGATTAGTCTGGTAGTTGCCGGTAAGACGATTACTTGCTCACCTTGGAGTCACGCGATTTCCCTGTGTGGTTTCTCCTCGTCATTGGTACAAGATGAGACGAAAGGCTGATGCACAGTGTGCATATGGGCGGGCACGTAAAAATAACCACATGCAGTTGGAATTAGGTATAAGAGTAGGTAGTATAGTGCTGCTGTCCGGGTACAATTTACGTCATAGACCAAGATAAGAGCGTGGGATTCTTCTATTGGAAGCATACAATAATGCAATGTTAATGGATATGAAGCGGCGATTTCTATTCATTTATATTTAAAAACGTTATTGTAATTTCTAATCAATTGTATTCAGTGAATTTACGAAAAAAGTTAAACTTTTTTATTATTATTACTTCTCGTTTCTGAACCATTTATTATTTTGACATTATATTACTAACAGAAGATACAACAAACACGAGTCGTGTACTGATCATAGAGTTAATGTTCATTGTGTTTTAAATATTGGATATTGGCATCGTATAGATTCACGGGAAGACAACAAACACCAATAATGATTTATATTAACCAGTATTTAATCCTAATTCTTGTTTTTAATTTCAAATATATATTATAGAGGTTTAGTCCCTTTTAAACACCACGAACAGCAACAATATAAATGAATGATGGGATAAAACGACAGGGACAAAATTCTATTAGAAATGCATTATGCAAGAGCTAAATCTGCCCCTTGCAGGTCTTTCTGTAAGCCTTAAATGTTATCTAAATAATTAAATAACTTATTCGGGCCATAATCAACTATCGATGCAATCCATAGTGTTACACAATTGATGATAAATCACAGAATAGCCTCATGAAATAATTAGCAATATATGTTACAGAATGACAGATGCTAGAAATGCGTCATGTCATCTTGACAGGTGATATCGACACCCCTGGTGTTCTTGGTAGAATTCCGTGTGTCATTATGTAACCTTAACTTGTTTTATTTAACAATCTTTGATAAGCTATCTTTAGTGAATGATAAACCTGATATCATACAAAAGACAGGTGTCTTTTGAGCTCTTTTGTCTTGACGGGTTTCATAAACCCACTCACAGAAACGAACCGAGAGTTAGGTCCGGCCAGGACTGAGGGAAGGCCATGGGCGCCTTGGCACGAGACGAAACGAGAGCTTCTGGAGTTAGCACACTCGTGCTAAGCCAAGCTAAAAAATAAGACTCCCTACGATCGTTTACATTGCGATGTTTGTACCTAATATTGTAAGAAGCAGAATAAAAGTATTATTAGAAGTTACACCAGTATTGTCATCAAAGAACCTGATTAAAGAACAAATTCTGCCACAATAGCATACGATATTTACTATTCAGTGCTAATTGATGATTAAATCAAATAGTGGATAATCGAGACTATGTTTTTTATCGTAACTATAGTAATGATGATCGATGCGAGGCCTGAAATCCAAGCGTTAAATTCTCGGTTAAATTTGACTGAAATTTTCAGTAAATTACCTTTGTATTATATAGTTTTTAACTACATGTATTATAGTGAGAACTACCAGCTCTTTATCTAATCGCCAATAATGTATCTTTAATATGGATTAGAGAAAGTGCGGTTATGTGTCTATTTATGCTAGGTTCTAACTGTCGTGCTGTGCAATTACGATGGGATTGTTCCTATTAGAGACCTTTGGCAAGTGGGATTTTCCCTATCCGTATCATAAACATCACACGTTGCGTCAAAGTGGTTTTAGAGTTTTGGCAGATTCTTGCACCGCGTACGTATGCACCACTGAGCTAAGCTTAGTTCTGTACAGCATGATGGCAGTTATCTACCAAGATCACCATCAGTACTCAAATGCCTTGCCTACAATTTCTCGGAGTGCGTTAAAAAAAACAAAAACGTTATGACGTCACACAAAATCCATACGGATACGCGATACGCACAAGCAATTTACCCTTGCCAAAAGACTCTATTGAGTCTACGGTCTCGTACCGTACGGTCGAATACCGGCAAAACGATTGCTATGACCGGTCTCAATACATGTAGACTTGATAGAATCATTACATTAGAGGTCGGTGTTGAAAACCGTTTCCGTCAATGAAGTAACCTGAAATGACGACTTAGGACAGGTCGGGTTAATCTTGTTTGGCCTGAGTTTAGGTGGTCACGTGTTGAAGTTCGCTGTCAGTACCTATCCCAAAGATGAGAAATGGGACTCGGGGGAAACATCTGTCTGGGATTCACCTGCTTGTAATCGTCAAAAAGCGTTGTTGCTTAGGTTTTCGTTCAGATGTGGCATCACTTGATTCGTTGAAAGCTTACATGCGCAACTGATTTGGAAACCGAGAACCCCCGGATTTTAAAAGCCTTAGATGTACGTTCCATGCGAAAAGCTCGCGAAGTTGTTACATTCATGTTTATTGGTACAGTCAAGCGAAAACAAAATAAGACAAAAAGGATGACCAGTCACATTAAGTTACGTTACATTCAAAATAATAATGAATGTCTTTTATCCTTACATAATGACATTAAAAAGAAGCAAGATTTATCGAAACAGAGAGAGAAGAGAGAAATGGGGTTTAAAGTCCACTCGACACAACCAGGTCATTTTGGGACTAACATATGGTTCATTTAATTTCAATAATTCGCTTGCGCGTAGGGGTCTTTAGCAGTGGGAGGAAACCGGAGTGCCCGGAGGAAACCCACGTGGTTGAGAAGGCGCCCCTATCTCCATGCCACATACGCTCACACCAGGGTTCGAAACCACAGCCGCAAGCCAGAGGTGACCGGCCAGCTAGAGGTCGAAGCGCGGCACACTAGGCCATCCCAACCCCCCTTATCGAAACAACGACCTCGTTCAAATATTAATAAAAAATGGGCTTTGCGTTTCTTTTTCTGTAGAGTATATATCAAAATACAAACTCAGCATGTGATTTATGACAGTTAATCGTTATAAACGAAAGGAAATAGAAATATGTTTTCGTCTGAATTGGAACTATTAACACTTTCATGTCGTTAACTGGTATTTCCGGCCAGCAGCTTGACCTAGTCTATATTTTTTTAAACTCTTTTAATCGAGGAGGTAATTCTTTTATATTTAATTTGGAGAAATCAATAATATACATATTGTTTGAGGGACAAATCCAAGGTGTTAATACTCACTTGGTGATAGATTTTTTTCTCCAATTGCTACTTTGTGTTTTTTCCAATAGTCCATATTGTTACATGAGAACGTAATTCTTATATACGTAATTTGGAGATATCAATAATAAACCTATTGATGTATTTTGCTATTTTTCCAATTGCTACCTTTGTATTCAGAATTATATTTTCTCTGTTTTATAGAAAGAAAAACTTATGCACTAACTTTGTAATATTAAAATATAGATACATTTTGTCACCCGCCTGTATTGTTTTAACTCCTATTGTGCCTACCATATATGGCATTTATTTTTACATGGATTTTTCATAAATTTAGCGAAAATAGTCATTTATAAATGTTGTTTCCTAAAATGTACCGACATCAAGATAATTTGTAGGACATAGTCGTTCATGACTCACATTAGAATGGTGCGGCATTGTGGTTCAATTATATTTCAATAATTAGCAGTGGGAGGAAACCGGCAATGACACTCCCTGTCACGCACAAAGTACAATCAAAACCATGCGCCACTTGACTCAGTGAAAACTCTAACGATATAAAGCGCACAAGTACCATCCGGAACCCACCACTCGACACAAACAATGTCATTTCTGGATATGGTTCAATTATATTTTAATTATTCGCTTGCGCGAATGGGCCTTAAGGAAGAAAACTAGAGGACCCGGAGCAAAAATCACCAGGTTGGATAGGCGACTGTACTTCTTGTCGCGTATAACCGGCGAATCGAAACTACGCTAGTTTATTTAATGACAGACTTCATCATTCAACGCACATGCGCTAACCATTCGGCCACCCAACCGCCCAAATAGTCCATCAACTCAATCCGATTACAATTCAGTTCGTGTCTTTTTTTATACTTTCGATGGCCTCGGCTACATGAAGATCTGGCCGTACGTCACCGCGTATGTTTTAGTTCCATGCAACTCACGCCAAAAACTCGCCGTAACAGAACCTTTTCATCGAAATGTACCTTGCATAACCCATCCAGATCCTAGCGTAGTGAAGACATTAAAACAAAGTTTGGAACTATAAATAAACGAAACGTAATAGGATCTGTGTTTTAATCAGAAAGTTCATCAACTCTAATCATATCAAGGTGATTTTATACATAAATCAAAGCAAATTGGTTCTCTTAGGTTAATTAGAAGGGGAACACAAAACACATCAAAAGCTCACAATTAACTTAATTATATTTTGGCAAATTAGAGGTTGATGGAAAATTGCCTTGATTATCTGATGTGTTTCTAACCTTATAAAAAGTCAACTAAACTAACCGACATATTTCTTTTAAGTTTATGTAGAAAAATGTGGTGGCGTTCATCATTAAAGGAAGAGTGCATATTTGACAATAATAAAAAATTAATTGTAAAAATATCGATATACTAGTAAGTACAGAAGGACCCCACTAGACGCAAAGCAGCCTCATAAGACAAACCCCTTGATCAAATAGGGCCCTGGATTTTGTGACACATGGTTCAATTTTATTCGATATTTCGCTTGCGCGTAGAGTTCTTTGGTGGAGGGACGAAATCGGAGGACCCGGCGAAAACTCACAAGGCTGAACAGGCGCCTATTCCTTGACACGTCCAACCGGGGATTTGAAACAAACCGCTTGATTCAATGACTGACCTGTGATCCAACGCGCACACGTTATCCATTTAGTTACCTCTTCTTTCCCCTGCCACTGCTGATAGGCAAACTGCACAGAAATTGCAAGAAACAAACATCAGTTTAATTGCAAGAGGAGGGGGGTTCGGTGACTAAGTGGGTAAGACACTAGCTCCGTTGAGGTGGCGTGTTCAATCCCTGCATTGGCGGAGAAAGTTCATCGGGATTTTCTGCTTGTCAGCATTGCAGGACGGAAGGCCTAACAGTGGCAGCTGTCTAGTAGTTCAGATAGGCCAAGAACCGACGTTTCGTGTTTTACACTGTCGTGTACTTAGTATATCGCTTGTCAATTGGAATTTGATATCTATAGAGTTGTAGTTTAACCGAACCATTCGTCTTTGCATTTCTCACTCAAATAGGGGGGTTGGGATGGCCTTGTGGTCTAGAGTGTCGCGCTGACCGGTCACCTCTGGCTTGCGGCTGTGGTTTCGAGCTCTGGTGTGAGCGTATGTGGCATGGAGATAGGGGCCCCTTCTCAACCTCGTGGGTTTCCTCCGGCCATTCCGGTTTCCTCCCACTGCTAAGTACCCCTACGCGCAAGCAAATTATTGAAATAAAAGTTGGACCATGTATTAGTCCCGAAATGACCTGATTTGTCTTGAGTGGACGTTAAACTCCATTTCTCTCTCTCTCTCTCAAATATCAAATATTGCGCGGCTTAACTTACGGTAATCCAGCCAGATTGTTTATTAACATTTAATTAAGAAAAGCAAATACGAACACCACCCCAATCTCCCGGCACGATTCAATCGGATGTAAAGAAAAAGGGAAATGTCAGTTATGTTCGCCCAAAACAAAAATTCGGTGGGCTAGTATAAACATGTATATGAACAGAATTGAACCTTTTTTGGACCAGGGGATCGCGTGGCTAAGTGGGTAAGGCGCTAACTCGCTAGCCATGAGGTCGGGTACATTGGCCGAGAAAGTTCATCTCGATTTTCCGGCGTGGTTTCCTCTTGTCAGTGATGCAGAACGGAGGGCCTGACAAGGATAGCTGCCTAGTCGTTCGGATGGGACGAAAAACCGAGGTCCCGTGTACAAATTGGAAAGCACATAAAAGATCCCTTGGCAGTTGGAATTCGATATAATAGTAGGCCGTAGCCCGGGCAAAATTTCCCTCATAGCACACTGTATGGCGTATGCCCGTCTTCCATTAGCCCAGTTTAAGTGCATAAGAGTAGGACGTTAAACCCCATTTTATTTCATTTCATTTTTATGGACCTATATGTCAGTTAGAGATTTATCTTCCCAAATAGTTCATCTTCCTATTGCACTAAATGACGCAATTCGATTTTTAAAATATCTAGCTTGATTTGCGAGCGAATTGTTTCAATACTTACATTATTATGCTAAACAAGTAATAACGACCATTTGAATCTGATGTAGTGCGTTGAAGTAACCAACTGACGTCTATTCAACAGAGTGAAGTGCGCATTTAATTAGATTTCGATAGAGCAACCTTGAAATACTGTCGATGTCGCGAGTTTACTAATTGAGGTTTTTTTTTTTTGCAGCCAAGGACTGTCATTTTTACAAGGATAAGAGGGTTTTTTGGTTTCTTTTTTATAACTGTCACTTTTTGCGTATATATGGGTTTAAAACACTTCAAGTCATTATTCAGTGGGTTTTCTACAATGCTCTGGATATACAATGTTCGTATTTATTAACCACTGAAACTGCGTTAAAATATGAAATGTTTTAAATAGTATTCAAGATTTATGGATGGTACTTGTCCTCCCACCACCTTATACCATATTCCTGAAGCAATGGCGCGAGAAATCCCTCTCTTACCATTGCTGTATAGAAGTCATATTCTTGAAATTGGGCGGGGCGTGTCTCTTTTTAACGTCCAATCAAATCCCTCCTCTCTTCTCGCATTCGGCATAATTTTCAAAATGGCCGACGAAGAAACATGTTGGCACTGGATAATCGAGCATAATAAATTTCGCGGGTTATGACGTAAACAAGTCGCGATTGTCACTAGATACACTGCGGTAACATATTTTGAGGTCTGGTTAACCCCGATATTGTTTGTTACAATGTAGGTCATTGGTTGGTAATGGCACTACTGACCAATAATAATTTAGCACAACAATGTTTACTCAAGATAGCAGTGTGAAGTGAATTAGTTCTAATCAAACGAAACACTGCGCAGGAGTATGCCTTATACAGGGACAACATACCCTGTTGACGGCGTGTATCTTGTAGTGGCTCCATGTCAACTGATTTTAAATGTATGCACATTTAATGATGTCAATGTTAAGCTATTATCGATAGTTTTTATCAACAAAAGGGGAGTTGTGCCAGGAATTTGAGCAGTGGGGAGTCCAAAGTAAGTTTGGCGTGAGGTCAAGGGAAATGCCAAGAATTTTATAAAATCAGAAGCTCTGAGAGTTCGCCGGTTAGTACCCGGTGTTGGCCCGGAAAGTTCATCTGGATTTTCCGACGTGGTTTCATCTTGTCAGTGGTGCAGAATAGAGCGCCTGAAAGCTATATAGTTGTTCGGATGATATAAAGAAACAAGGTCCCATGTGGCGCTAACTTGGATTTTGATATACAGTAGGACTAAGCGCCGTTGCCCGGGCAAAATTCATCTCAGAGCATACTATATGGGGTATGCCCGTCTTCATTATATCTCTCGGAGCAGAACAACAGGACGTAAAACCCCGGTTCATTTTACTTCATCTCGAGGTTATTTCGATGAATGTTGACTGTAAAGAAAATGTTTAGCACAATTAGGCCAGATTCTGACATCGATTATCGTGTCACCCTTGCTCCGACAACTGGAACGTTAAGAATTTAGAAAACAAATAACTTTATTAACGTATATTGAAGCCTCACGAAAAAGTTCCTAGGTAACGGCGCAGCAGTTATTGCTAAATAAATGGTTTAATTTTAATATTGTCGGTGTTGATTAAACTGGTCATGTGACACGGTCAAAGGTGACTAAAGGGACCATGTGACGCATCTTGACCAATAACAAATCAACAATAACGAAAGTGGCAGCCCCCAGTAAATATTGTTTTGCTATCATTCAAAGCTTATGTTTTACGTTTTAACCTGCAACAAACTTCATGTGTACAGCAAAACGAGGGAGTGGAGTGAAGAAAGGAAATGTCGACAACGGTTAAAAGAAAGCGTCTTATGCGTTAATGATTTTAAATAATAATCCAATATTTGACATGTACACTTAGGTTTTCTGTTTCACTCATATTTTGGGGCTGAAAGACCGGGTTTCGGTGCAATTTTTTTCTCTATGTTTCAATTATATTGTATGAACACTTTTTTGGCATTAGATTTTAAATGTTTTAAGTATGTTTCTTTTTAAAATAATGTGTATTCAAACCCTCTAAGTGAAAAACATGATACTGAGCAGACAGACGTACATGTATGTAGTTCTTAAAAAAGCACACAATTTAAACCCTTTTCTTACCAGACCGCTGCTACCTAGCCAATCTGTCAAACCCTTGTCTAAACTTGGAAGTACAATTTAGACAATTGTATTGTAAAGGAGGAAAGGAAGTGGAAATTGATTTTGGTGCTTGGGTTAGAGGGGGCTGCAGGAACATAATTTGGTGTCTTTCTGAAAATTCATTTTGGTATTAATAATTAACCGGAGCTGCAGTGGGAAGTTAAACACACTACAGTGCAATCAGTCAATTATAAAGTGTGGTATGGGGGTGGGGAGGGGTGTATGATTTTATTCATTTTCATATTTTTTTCTTGTTAATAATTACAAGTTTAAAGTATGGAAATAGGCCATTCAATACTTTAAACATGTAGTTATTTTTCAAGGAAACATATGTAAATGAAAAGTGTAATTATTTGTTTTGAGATAAATAATACAAAAGCAATGGTCGAAGTATGTGTATTGGACTATGAATAATAATAATACAAAAGCATTTGCCTAATATGTGTAATGACATGGAGTAACATGTGGGAATGGGAGAGTGGTGTAATATGTATTATGAGATAATAATACAAAAGCATTTGCCAAAATCTATGGAGTAACATATGGGAAAGAGGGAGGCCAAAGGGGTGTTATTTGTGTAATGAAATAAGTAATACTGAAGCACTGGCCAAGTATATGTGTATCTGACTAGGGAGTAAAGTGTGCAAAAAAAGTATACTAGTAGGCCTACTGTTTGTACTTGTAACTAATGACCCCAGTTTCAAACGTAGCATAGTAATTATAAATAGATTGTAGTTCAATGCAGAGTGAAATTTAATTTGATTTAACAAGATCCGTTTTAATAAAGACTAAACTGGGAAAGTTATTTTATTGACAACTAAAAATAAGCGAGTATTTTTCAAGGAAACACGTTCAGCCGTGCGCTATTCTCCGGCGAGTTCGGGAGTTGGATTTAATTACCGCGTAACTATTAATTTACAAAACTTGAATGAAAAATATTATCAGACTATGTAAAATTGATATTTACGCTATCAAGGTACAATTAAGATCATGTTATTAGAATCTAAGTTTTCATACGTTTAAGCTTAATTAAAGTGTGTCGTGTAGTTTTGCTTACCGTAGTGTCTAAAACATCTCACGCAGTTCGTGGAAAAGACCACGTGTTTTAAGTGTTTACTTGCCGGCGATTGGCTACTTAAGAATACTACGTAACACGCTAGTCTAAATATAGTATAAAAGTAACTCTTCGCGCAACAAACAAATATGATCAAAGAACTAATTTACTGCTTCTGCCCCATCTAGGAACTTTTGATATAATGTTCAGAACATTTAGTTCTATCATTTAAAGCAAAAATATCTTAAAGTTCCAAAGTCGGAGCAAACTTGGTTTTCTGTTAATATATATCGATCACAGATACTGTCCTAAATGGAGGACCCGGAACTCTCGGATTCCCCATGTCGATACCCACTTAACGAGTTGTATTTAAAACGTTCTTTTGTTTTAGTACACTATCGTAAGAACTTGACAGTTATATTTTAGGTTGAATTTTGTCAGACTGTCCTGAACTGCGTCTTTGTAACATAATGACATTGCATGCTACTAGATGGCATACGAATAATGAGTGGTTGTGTTTCTGATAAAACCCCTTGACAGCTAATATGTCTTTCTTGGAAAATGGGTTATTTCGAAAGTTGACTTCCTACTTAAAAAGAATTGGGTCAAACTGTTTCTGGCATAACTTTAACTTATTAGGATGGCGTGGAAGTCAGTGTTCGACCCATGCATTCTTTGAGAAAGTGCACTCAAATTGTTCGCTGTGGTTTCCCCATTGTCAGTGATGCAGGACAGAGGATCTTCATCAGCCGTCCAGTCGTCATGAAGGGACGGAAAACCGTATATACAATTCGACATATGAGTAGGCCATTTTTCACGCATAACGCACTGTATTGAATATATCCGTCTTCATTATACCAGTTGGAGGAAAGCCGAAGGACGTTAACTCCCACTTATGTAACGGCACGTATATACTTTGGGCGCGTTCCGGAAGGGCATGGGGATAGGGTGAAGCCACAACGACCGTTTGAATCCGAAGGTTTGTCATTTTAGTTAAGTGGTGTAGTTTCGATTTTCCGATTGTATCTCACGAGTAGGGTCGCCTGTCAAACCTCGTGAGTTTACTTCCGGTGATCCGATTTCCTCGCACTGCTAAAGCCTAATAGATGCAAGAAAATCATTGAAATATAATTGAAACATAAGTTAGTTCCCTAATACTTAGCTTGTGTCGAGTGACCTTAAACTAGCCCTCGTTGTCGCGCCTTCTCGCCTTGTTAGCGAACAATCACCATACTAAACGAGCCACCTATCTCCATGGTTATTACATCTATTTTAAAAAGTTAACAATGTGAGAGAGAAATGGGGTTTAACCTTCACACGACACAAAGTAGGTCATTTCGGGACTAAAACATGGTTGTAGTTTTATTTCAATAATTCGCTTGCGCATAGGGGTCTTTAGCAGTGGGGGGAAACCGGAGTGCCACGGGGTTGAGAAGGCGCCCCTATCTCCATGCCACATACGCTCACACCAGGGATCGAAACCACAGCCGTAAGCCAGAGGTGACCGGCCAGCTAGAGGTCGAAGCGCGGCACTCTAGACCACTAGGTCACCCCCCCCCCCCAGTTAACAATGAACATTTTAATTCGCGGTTGTAATAACATTGGTACGTACCATGGCAACCAACGAGGAACCAACCAGACACGCAACATATGTCAAACCTCGCGAGTTTCCTCCCACTGCTAAATACACCTACGCGCAAACGAATAATGAAATAAAATCAAACCACGTGTTGGTCCCGAAATGGCCTAGATTGTGACGCTTTAAAGTGAAACCCCATCCCTTTTCTCTCTCCGGCTCCTCCCTACAAAGTGTACACTATTTTCTATAAGGTCTTTTCATGATCTGGAATCTATAGTGTACTATTCCCCAACTTCTTATAATCTTGTATGAATCACAGGTAGATAGCAATGTAGAAAAAAGACAACGCGAGCATTTGTTTTCCTTTTCTGTCAAAAAGATGAAGGCACAGTGGAAAATATGCAGGATGGCCATTCCAAATAACGACGAAATGTGAAAAGAAAGAGTGACGACTTCCCAAAAACGTATGCAGGATGGTCATTCCAAGTAACGACGAAATGTGAAAAGAGTGACGACGTCGCCAAAACTATCAAGTATGCCAAAGTGTCGACTTTCCTTATCTGCCTCCTTGTTGATCGACTGTGAGGAAGCTTTTGTACGTGTAATTAATTACATATATATCGTCTGTCGAAACCCCAAATTATAATTTTGATGGTTATAATTTCCAACGAGTTATCCTGAGTATCTTTTGTGCAAATTTCCGAAATATTCAGGAGGCCGAAAGTAGGATTAATGCTTAACACAGTACTTTTTTTATTAACCATTTGTATATACACATCTGTAACACTGATAGGGATGACACAGATGCGACTTAATGATCCGCAAATTTCATCTTTTTACTACAGCATATTAAATTCTATAACATTTTGTTATAATTATTAGTATTAGAAAAATAAATAAAGGTTTTTGAAATCTACAAGAAAGACAAAAACTGGTACTTAATCATTAACGACCT
Organism: Patella caerulea; assembly: GCA_036850965.1. NCBI lineage: Eukaryota > Metazoa > Mollusca > Gastropoda > Patellidae > Patella > Patella caerulea. The sequence goes on along the minus strand of JAZGQO010000015.1, from coordinate 27,698,931 downwards.
GACACCCACTTACCTCAAGGACTTAATATAATACCGACCCAATAGTGATTGACGCCTTGCGATGGGACGTCACATGTTGAAAGCAGTCATAAGAAGACTTTTCGCAATACTACTTATTCAACAAATTCCACAAATTCAAGATTCACATGATGAGCTGTCAATTGGAGTTCACCCATGTCTGGAATATTATTACACATCCGACAGTATACGGGGTTGTACAAATAAAACGGATTAGACAGAGTGGAGGAATACACGAAACCGGAAATAGTATTGTACATATCTTTATTGAAGATTTATTGACATTTTAAAAAATCTGGCAAGCGTTACGTATAGATCCAAACTATAAGCAACGAAAATAAAAATAGTTTGAGACATCTTTAATTAGACATTTTAATACTTACACAAACTTGATGACTACATAAAATTTTTAGGACAATCTGGAGAGAACTGTTACAGTATATAGTATCAATCGTTTCTAATACATAATAAGTCACAACAAGTCATTACAATATGTATACATGTATATAGAGAAATGAAGTTTAATGTCCACTCGACAAAAACTAGGTCATTTCGCGACTAACATATGGTTTAATTTTATTTCAATAATTCGCTTGCGCGTAGGGGTCTTTAGCAGGGAGGAAACTGGGGGACCCGGAGAAAACCCACGAGGTTTGATCCTACTCATTGTCACGTACAACCAGGGATTCATAATCACGTCAGTTGACTCAATGACCGGCTATATGATATAGCACGCACGTGCTAACCATTCGGTCATCCAACCCCTCTCATTACAATGTATTTCCCTATATTGCTCGTAATCTTATTGGAGAGACGCTATGGCTAAGTGGGTATGACGCTGGGTGGCTGGCCTGGAGGTCGCGTGTTCGATCCCTGCATTGACACGAGAAAGTTCACCGGGTTTCCTCGTGATAGTTGTGCGGTTGGAATGCGATATAAGAGTAGGGCATAGCGCCGCTGCCAGGGCAAAATGCCTGTCTTTATTATCCCAGTTGGAGCAGAAGATTGGGACGTTAAACCCCATTTCATTTTATTTCGTATTCTTTTTTTTGGATTCACTTTTATCGTCACCGGGCCCATTTGAAAACACTGATTCAAGAATGAAAAAGTGATTCCCTTCTTCCGTACGTTGGAGGCTCTGTTAAAGTTGAAAAACCATAACAAGTTTTAGTGGCCAAGTAACCTAGCGACATAGCTGCCGCTGACTGTGGATCAGAGTTTGTATTTCCAAAGAGAGTCAGGTCGCCTAGTTCACCCGACGGGGAAGAATGCCTGATAACATTTTTACCAATACGTTTACAGTCTTTCCCACAAGAGTAAGACCTGGGTCGTCTGCCTTGTGGTGTTGCTGGTCCTGTGGTTATCATTGCGTCATCTGAGGATGACAGCACTAGTCGTTCTCCTGGCCGTTTACAGGAGGAAGCACTCGGTCGTGTCCTCCTTGTTTGATATCGAGGACTGCATGTCGACAATGGCGCTGTAGGTAAAGGAGTAAGAACAGAGCTGCCGGATAACGTTCGCTTAACGACACGGATGTCCACTGAAGATGGAGCACTGTGGTTTAATATGGAACTACTGGTCGATACCCTGTTATCTTGTGGATACTTGTCAGGCGCAAACCCTTTCAAAAATGATACACCTAGACGAGAAGGACTACCAGGAGTAAACTGCGGATCATCGAAATATAAACTAAGATCTCCAAATGTCTGCTTGGCCTTTGCCATGCTTCCTTTCTGCATATTTTTCGGATTGCTCTTCGTTTCTGAGTTGAGATCGGTTGTTATGGGTTTGTTAGCCACGTGCCGCGCAGGTACCACAAATTGTTGCACATCATCTGGAGTATGAACATTACCGCCGTGAATGTGATATTTTCTCCGATGTTCACGTAAACGCCTGGCGGATAAAATCTGTTGAAATGGCGAATCGTCCAGTTTAAGTTTAAACCATCTCTTTATTGATGTGAAAGCATCCATCTATTGTGAAATACAAATAACAAAATTACAATAAAAGAAATAAAATAGAAATATTTCCATATGGCCCTGAGTTTCCGTGCGAGGGGGTGGGGTGTCTAACAAATGGGCACAAAACCAGACCTACCTTTTCTGTAGTAAAATTTCGCGTGATATATGATGCCGAATGGTTATTTGTCCGACGTTGGGGCGTTGTCGGGATATTCGGTGTCAAGGTCATGAAAATAAGCTGAAAAAGATCAAAAGTAATAACACTTTCAATAAATATGTAAATTTGCTAAATTCACCTTTGTTCTTTGTCAACCCGAGGGTCAAAAGGTCACATTTTTCGTTTTAGCACTAATAAGATACTTAGATTTAAAAATTAATAAATGTCTGTTTAAAATATAATAACTACGGCAAATCCTATTCTAATTAATAATAGGTTGTCCTTGCAAGTGGAAACCACGCTGGGGAAATCCAGATGAACTAAACATGAGTGCAATTCCGCGACCCCAGACTCGGGAAATCCAGATGAACTTAACACGAGTGCAATTCCGCGACCCCAGACTAGCGAGTCAATATCTTACTCACTTAACCACCGTGGCTCCAATAACTTGTATTTAAGTAACGTGTATTCCATATAATTGTGTCGGGTGTAAATTCTCATTCAGTTACTTAATGTCGCTTTAAGATACGCCATTGTTATTGTTATAGCCCTTTATCTTAATCTCTAAAAAGGACAGCCCTTTATAATATATATGCATTTTTGGTTATATTGTTATAACCCTTTTGCCAAATCCTCCATAATGTATCTATATGATTAATCAGCCCTTATTACAAGTTCAATTTAAAAAAAAAATGACGGCTAACATTAGGACAATAAACATCATTTTTTATATTATATATATTTGAAATCTAGCAAACTTACCTTTTAAACTGGCTTCGGTGAATTAAGTGTTTGGATGTGATTTCAGTAGCGCTTTATATACTTTTAATTAACAACTAGTTAATAGGGATGTTTTCCACAGGTATCTTCAGGCATTATACATTAATATATTATTTTAAATTTATGTTAGTTAAACGTCATACATCTTTATTTAGGTCACGTTAAATAGAACGGCACGTATTACCTGTCCGTGTGTGTGTGTGTGGGGGGGGGGCACGTGGTTAAATAGAACAGCACGTAGTACCAGTTTGTGAGGGGGATCACGTACTTAAGTGGGTAAGCGCTGTTTCGCTAGCCTGGAGGTCGGGTGTTCGATCCCTGCATTGGACGAGCATGTTCATCTCGATTTTCTGGCGTGGTTCCTCTTGTCAGTGATGCAGAACGGAGGGACAGCTGTATAGTTATTCGGATGGTACCAAAAACGATGTCCCGTTTACACATTAGAGTGCACGTTAAAGATCCCTTGGCACTTGGAATTCAGAAGCGTAGGACTTTACACACTATTCCATTTCACCTGTCTGTGATCTATTCCATTTCACCTGTCTGTGATCTATTCCATTTCACCTGTCTGTGATCTGTGTGTGTTCATTCCAAATTAAGAATAATATGGCGATCTCGCCCCAGTTGTTTTTTTGTTCTTAATTGCCTCGAAAAATGGTTGATAAATATAATCAACATTGCTTGATATGTCAAAATGAACCATCGCTTCCAACGTTCAATACCCTACATGGTAACGACGAGACGGATATCCAAATAAGACGATCAAGTTCAAGAAATCTGATTAATAATAATAATAATTTATTCTGTATCAAAGTCCTCCGGCCCAAAGTACACGCATAATATAGTATAATAAAGTTAATCATATAAAATAGTTTAAATAAAAATAAAGACATCAAAAATCATCAATATAGTACAAACAAACAACGGTAATATAGGTTGTTAAATATAAATAATATTCAGAAATTTTTCGTTTGTTTTATAAATTTTTCTCTTAATCTCATGCTCCTCAATAAGTATTTTCCAAGATTTTAACACAAATTTTCATTTGATGTAACATATTTAAATTGACTAAAATACCCCAATGCGTATTGAGGAGCAGTATTTACAAATGTTATTTATTCTTTGTATATTTTGCCATCGACCAGTCTCTATTTCAAACTTGTGATTTCAACACCGAAAACTTAGAAGTGCCGATTTATATGTTTTCATTTAAGTATGATTCAAATATGAACTGATTTTTATATACACCATATGTAGTGGAACTAATTCCAGACAACCAGGTTTGTACATTGTTATCATGTACTCTTTATTTAAATATAGTTATAAACATTTTAATATTTCCGACATTTTGTTGCTGCCAAACATATCCGAAACCATACTGAAATAGAATGTTCCTGAAGTGTGACGCCCATATTATTATACAACCCGCTTCATCTAAGGAATATAACATTGAGTAACAAGACTTTGAATATGACATTATATATAGTTAATATTGATAGCCAGTACTTAATAACATTTACAAAAAAGCATAAAATATAATGGCCCCACCCGGTTTCACCATATACATATTTATTACATCTTGATGTTTTACGTTTCAGTTGTGGTAATATTAACATTGCACTTATGTACAAATGCTAACAATAAATTTGAGATTTTTCTGGCTTGCCGAGCTAGTGTTTCGGCTGCGGGAAACCATGATAAAGTAGGCGTACTTCCAAACTTCATTTTTTCGAAGGTCGAAGACAATTACTTTAGTTTTGGAGAGATTAAGTTTTATACCATACGTAAAGCAGAATGTAGCTATACAATCAATTTCTTTTTGTAGACCAAATATCGTATCTGAAATAACAGAAATGTCATCGGCGTAATTGGGTTAACAAAGACTTTAACAATTTTCTGATTCCTGCAGCAGTAATAGCTCATTTAGGAAAAGGGTAAATAAGATGGGACTTAATATGCACCCCTGGCGGGTTACTTAGACTAAATTTAGTATGTTACCTTTGATACCATTTTTGATTAGGGCATGATACAATATTTTATTTTGTATACAGTCAAAGGCTGTAGAAAAGTCGACAAAAATACAATACCCCCCCCCCCCCCTGTTCACTATGATATTTCTGTATGAATGACTGTAGATTGAAAATTTGATCTGTGGTTCGATAACCACGTCTGTAACCCGCTTGATTTTCGATAAACTTTTCATTTGTGGTGCACCATTTTGTTAGGCGTTCATTTAAAATACTTGTATAAAGTTTACCAATTGTGTCTAGTAGTGATACCCCCCACCCCTATAATTCTTAGGATCTGATCTAGTACCATTTTTAAATATTTTTAGTACCATTTTTAAATATAATTCCTTGGTACCATTTTAGTGGAAAAATACCTGTAACCAATATGTGGTCCTGCCAGCTGCATACACGCCTAATTAATAAAGTAATATAACTTTTGAGCCAATAGATAGATAGACCTGTAATACCTATTTGAGGTCTTAAACAATTTGTTAACCCCGAATTAAACGGTACTTGATTTCAATACATTTCAAATGATAACACGGATCACTTTTTACGACCTACTTCAATGTTTAATTCACGTGGTTGATGTGCTTTAAACAATTCTGACATTCAAAATTTGGGAGAGAGAAAGGGAGAGAGAAATGGTGTTTAACGTCCACTCGAAACAAACTAAGTCACTTCGGGACTAACATGGTTTTAAGTTCATTTCAATAATTCGCTTGCGCGTAGGGGGTTTAGAAGTAGGGGGAAACCGGAATGCCCGGAGGAAACCCAAAGGGGTTGAGATTTGTCTACCAGTTACTTTGAGATCCAATAAAACGCATGAATTGACAGGTTTAAAGGTTGTATGATTTTAACTGAAAATGAAGCTAAATGCCACCGGACCAGCTGAATATGAAATTTTCGAGTCTCAATATCGTATTCCTGCCTGCCAATTAAACAACGATGATTAGTTTCACTGTCGTTGCATCAATAAAGACCAGGATTCGGATTGGGACGATAAGTCGGAATAAGGGAGAGAGAGAGAAATGGGGTTTAACGTCCACTCAACACAAATTAGGTCATTTCGGGACTAACATATGGTTTACTTTTATTTCAATAATTCGCTTGCGCGTAGGGGTCTTTAGCAGTGGGAGGAAACCGGAGTGCCCGGAGGAAACCCACGAGGTTGAGAAGGCGCCCCTATCTCCATGCCACATACGCTCACACCAGGGCTGGAAACCACAGCCGCAAGCCAGAGGTGACCGGCCAGCTAGAGGTCGAAGCGCGGCACTCTAGACCACTAGGCCATCCCAAACCCCCTCGAAATAAGGGAGGGGTTCATTTTAATTAATCCAATTACTGTATTTACCGCATATAGAGGTCGAAGCGCGGCACTCTAGACCACTAGGCCATCCCAAACCCCCTCGGAATAAGGGAGGGGTTCATTTTAATTAATCCAATTACTGTATTTACCGCATATAACGATACAGGCAGTGTTCATATTTGGTTTTTTTAGAAGATGAATGTTTCCAGACAGATTAATTGACCGTTAACGGTTACATGAGCCAGATCGCCAGGTTAAGCCGGGGGTGGGTGGTGGTTCCAATTGGGGATGGGGACTTTTCGTTTCGGGCCACATAGACAGAACCAACTAGGACAGCCGGAGCCTTCATAAGGCAGGAATTAATGGATCGACCCGATACCATGGAGACCTTACGGACCACAATTAAATAGGAAGTCTGAGTGGATGTTATCCGAGAACCGTCGGAACCGGACGCAGGTTAGGAGCCAAACCTCTGCTCTTATTGGATGCAACAAAATAGATAGGAAAATTAATAATCACTGTTTCAGGGAACATTAGCCCTTCTATTTTGTCGAGGAGACAGTGGACCAGGAAACTAATTAATAAACAGAGTATTTGTGTTATATGGCTGGGGGCTCTCCCTTTCATTTGGAAATCCCCGTCAGAGAGGCAGTTGTAGGAATTTCTTATGCCCGTGGCTGCTCCAGTATCCACCCCTACGGATATAAAAAAAATCACAGACTTGTAAAATGGGTTTTTGACCGTCGGATTGAAAGGGTGTGATTGACTGAATGTTGCGGTGCACATGTATACCGCTATGCGAGAACGAGTTATCATTTTCGTTAAGTTATTGGGGAGATTTGTTTTAATAAGATTTTCTTTTTAATTTCACGGTACTAGCCCTAAACGGTAGAGGCATGTAATATTTTTGCTGCTGACCGTAACAGACCAAACCTAACTACAAATCCAGTTAAAGCCCCAATAACACTCTTGTTGTAACTGAATATGTCCCAGTCTTGACTCTGGTCAACAAATCGTATTATTTTACAATATTCCAATTAAATGATGATATAAATTTCATCTTAACACACCTATTTTAAAAAATTGGAAAAATTCCACCAATTGATTTGAAAAGTCTAACGTAAACCTTTTCAAATGTGACTTGGATTTAAAATATTTTCGAACCCTCTGGACAAGTAAAATAGGTTGTAATGGATAATTTACACAACAGGTAGGACACTTAAACATCTAGTACTTAGAATAAGGGTATTATTTATTTTCTGGAGCTACCAAGCCAGCAAGAATGTTATTGTCCCTTTAACTTATTACCACGCTGGCCTCCAAATAGATTGACCGTCTGCTGAGGATTCTTCTGCTTTTAATCAGATTACAAGTATCGACGAACAATAATCTTTTAGAGGCATTTAGTATCTAGCCAGAGCAATACACAAAAACAGCTACATAATTTATTTAGGCGATGTTTCGAAAAGTATTAAAAAAAAAAAAAAAAAAAAAAACCTTTTATTCTTTTATTATATACACATTGTTGAATATATAATAATGACAAATATATAATAAGTTCTAATATATCATAAGTACAAGTATATAATAAATATAAACATATAATATTATTACATTTGTGCAGACCGGTTTTATTCGGCAGACTATACTATAATAGTGTTGTCGGTTGCATGTATCTCTGAGAAGCTGGATGATGTTTTTATTTCTCTGGTGAACAGGTAACGGTATTTCTTATTATGTTATCTATATTAATGTCTTTATTATTTTGATAGAGTTGAGTAGTATATTGTTTGTTCACAAGATTAATTATGGCTAACAGATTTTTTCATTCGACATGTCCTGTGTCTTATTTATAATTATTGTAGGTTAGAAATAGCATGTGACTTGGATCGTGGTCAGTGGGTGACTGGGTCAGTGTTACACTACAAGGGGGTTATCTGTGTTTGTTGTTAGATTATACATAGCAATAGTGGCATTTAATTCTTTGAGAAAATATTGCGTCAATTCTGTGTTTATTTTATTGTTTATGCTATTCTTTGGTTTGATTTTACATTCATATTCCCACAATGTTTTCAGGTAATACAGTATTCCACAAATTAAAATTGGTTATGTTACATCATGGAAAGTAGTGTGTATTTATTAAATTCAAAATTATTATTTATGAGCACTCTTTTAGGTAGGCTTGGACGTTTTGTTTATAGAGTTTTATTGTCTTATATTGTAGGAAGAAATGTGTAAATGTTTCCTCATGTTTCATGCATAAGCTGCATTTATTGTTACTACATAGATTTCTCTCGTAAAATATTTATTTTGTAGGCAGTGCTGGGTGTGTTACGAAAGTGACGAGGTCGAAATCGAAGCGCGTATAAGGCATACTAGCAAGTTGTTGCCATATTTTAAAGAAGTCTATTGTTAGATATTTGTACATAATACTTGGTTTATTAACGTCTAATTTGTTTATTTCATTGTAGATATGTTTTAATTTTGGTGTGTCTGATTTATTTTATCGCGGTAGTGAAGGTAAGTAGTTTTTAAGTTTTTATAAATTTGTTGTGTATTTACTGTATGTGATAGTTTGTTGGATGCTAACCTAGGCAGTAATCCTTTAAGTGTATACCCAAACAGATTAATCCATGGGTTTATGTTATTTTTCATAATTATAATTCGTTGGAGTGCCATTGCCCTTATTTTATTTTCTATGTTAGGCACATTTAGACCACCCTTAATGAATGGTTTGTGTAGTGACATTCTTTTGATAGTTTTTGGTGTGTCTTGGTAGATAAATCTAAATATGTATTTATTTATAGATTTTATAATGTGTTTTGGTGGAGTGATAATTCGGCATGTGTATCAGAGTTTACTGAGCATGTAAGTATTTAGTACTAAAAGTTTATCTTTTATTTTTAGTTTGTATTTTATCCATTAATTTGCTTAGTTTTGCCAGTATGGGTAGCCAGTTTTTTTCAACATTGTTGTGACCAAATCATATTCTTGGGAGTTTTATTTGTGTTTTTATATTTATTTGTGGAATATCGTTTCTATGTATAGTAAAATTATTTATTTTTATTTCAGTTTTTGATGGATTTAGTTATGATCCAGAGGCAGAACCTAAAGATTCTATAGGTAGGTATATGATGTACTGTTTGTTATAATTGATGATAGATCATCTGCATGTTGAAAGGGTTTTATTTCTTCGGAAGTTTTTTTGGATATGGATTCCTTTTATGCAATTGTTCTGATTTATTTGTACCGCAACAGAATTTATGGCAAGACAGTATATTAACATTGATAGACAACACCCTTGCCTTATTTCTCTTGTTACATTAATCTCCCTTGTAAATGAGCCATTTACTTGCACCCTACTGACAATGTTTGTATAGATTATTGTAATCCATCTTACAATGAACTCTGGGAAGTTGTATTTTTGTAATAGCTTTATAATGTAGTTATGTTCTATCATGTCAAAGGCTTTCATTTGATCAAAGTTCAGTAGTAATCCTGGAATATTTTTTTCTTCCATGTATGTAATAATACTGTGAATTGGCATTAGCTTATTTAGTATAGATTTTCCTTCCCCAGCCCCCGTTTGCAGTGGAGATATTATGCTATTTAACATTGGGGTTAATCTATTGGCCAAAATGTTTGTTAATATTATGTAGTCCTGACATAATAGACTTATAGGTCTGTAGTTTTTCAAATAGTTTGAGTTGCCCTTCCTTTATAACTGATATTAATTATTGCCTCTTTCATTGTAGGTGTGAGTTCACCCTCCAGATAAATGTTGTTCAACACCTCTACCAAGTCATCACCTATTATGATCCAGAAAGTTAGATAAAAGGATTTTGATAGGCCATCTATGACTGGAGACTTGTTATTTTTGAATTGTTTTAGGGCACTTGGCGCTTCTTCATTCGTTATCAACTGTGATATTTATTCTCTATCTTCACATTAAGCCTCTGTTAGGAGAATGGCCAAGCTCCTATAGAACCAACAGGAGGGATTAAGTTGTCTTGTGTCGCTCTCGCATAGGTCATACTTTTTTAACTCACATTTTCATTTTAAAGCGAGAGCCTCAACCGGAATGTGAACACTGTCATGTTCCTTTGACAGTGAAGCACATTTTGATTGAGTGCAAGCATCTCAAAGAAATAAGATTACGGCATTACCGTTGCCAATCACTTCATCAGTTGTTTGCCCAACCGGGGGTTTATTGTAAAGCGCTAGACTTTTTAAAGGAGACAGATTTTTATCGCAAATTTTAATTGTATATATCTGATTTTCACCTTCATGTTTTAAATATATATACATAAAGTTTATATTTATTTTTATTTGATACTTACTGTGATATTTGTTTTTATTTATGTATATATATATAATATTGTGATTATATTTTTCTAGTTTGTCTTGTTAATTTCATCATGTTTGGCGCAATATGGCCCGGTTGGAGCTGACGTGCCATTAAACAACATTTCATTTCATTTCAAGTGTCATTTTTGATAGGATATTTTTGTTTGAAAATGTATCTATTGTATAGGGATTTATGTTTTGAGATGTATATAGATCCGTATAATATTCATGTATGGTTTTTAGTATATCTTGCTTATTCTCCCAACGTTATCAAGCTAATACAGTAAAACAAGAATTATGAGATCAATATATACAGAAAAACTATAACAACAATTCATGAAACCATAGATCTGCAGGAAATTCTGAAAATACACAGAAACTTTTATATCAACATTTTAAACAAAATCCCTGTAAAGAATTTGGATATAGTATACAAATAATTGAAAAACTTCCCGATTCTGGACACCTCACTAATGGCAAAATTGATCCTGCTGTTACACAAAAGAGAACTCACGCAGAAGAAAATTGGGTTATCAAACTACAAACCATTTTCCCTTATGGCCTTAATGATAGGTTTAAAAATAACGATTACAACAACCGTAATGAAAACGCTTTAATCACCAGAAATTGTTACAGAAAACTTGACCATAATTTTAAAATTAAAAAACGTTCCATAAAAAAATCGAAATTTCAACAAGATCCGGAAAGTATTCTTAACGATTTGTATTCTGTATGCCAATGCCATACTCCTGACAAATTGTCTTGTGCATCTTGTGTACTTAATCTCGCCCGACAAATTGTGCATACTTTGAAAAAAATCTACAGCTAAGAAACTTGGTGTCCTCATACAGGATATTATCTATTCTAATCAACTTAGTGAAAGTTTTCTTCCTCAATATTACGATGTTATTACCGATTTGATAAATAGTAAATTTTCACCTAAACATTCAGCACAACCTCGTAAATTACATAAGAAAAAACCCGAGGTATAATGCAAAATACTTTTTACAGATAAACATATACAAGACATAGGATTGAATAGAATCTTTCGAGAAAGATCAGTAATAAAATCTATACCAGATACTATCCCAAAAATTTCACCTACAGTCATATACAAATTTTTACCTCCAATTCGTAATAAAATATTTAACTACCATGAAACTATTGCAAACCTCAACGTTCAAGAATTTATTGACAGTTACGATAACACCAACTTTCATTTCTTCAACATAATAGGTTTGACATTTCTTGTAAATGTATTACTGACTACATCTTGGATAATGATTCAATATAATTTTTATCTTCTATAAATATCTAGTCCTGTTTGGATTATCGCCCTTATTATTATGCCTTTGTGAATACACTTATAATCTACGATTTCTTCAACATTCCTGTTTTGCGTTGCTTACGTGGGTTATTATATGATATGGTTTGTACAATTACATGGTCTCAAAAACTTATAGTTTTTAACGTTATTTCGTCTAGATTATCGCCCTTTTTTATCGGGAAATTGCACCTTCTAGCGACGACGTCATAACAACTATAACGACAGATTCACGTCACGCGATTCTGTTAGCAGACGACAGTCTCCCTAGACGGTCTTACACTCCTTTGCTTCTATGTATTCAGTTTTTTTCTTGTTTCTGTGACGGTTGTAACGTGTTTCCAAATATATACTTCAATCCTCTTCTCTATTGATTTAATGCATCTAGTTTTTTAGAACTAGACCTACTTCTTTGATACATTTAACGATGTGGTTACTTGTATAATTTGGAATTTATACAACAATATGCTTGCATTCGTATTTCTTGCAACATATAGCAGATCATGACTCATACTGACATTATATAATTATTTCCTTGGGTGTTTTTACTCCCAATCTTGTTTTCAAATATGAGTAAAGTCTGTGTCACCACAGGCCCGGGACTGTACAGCGCAGTGGACGCTTACGGCTAGCCCCCGGATCCAACTCTTTTTGTTTTGTTGTTGTTTATGGTCTCTTAGCATTATGTCTTATCTGTATATTTGTTTTTGTGTAGAATTGTGTGTGGTACAGTCCCCCTGCCCTTACTAATACAGGACAACAACAAGATCAAAGGAGTTATTCAAAACAAGCTAATTGACACTAAGCTTAATTGTAGCAAGAGTGGATTAAGCAATTAATAACTATGGTGATATGTACAATACTACATCACAGTTATGATATAATAGACTAAACTAGCTAATTCTCATTGTTTAATTTGAAAAGGTAGGTGTAACATCTGCGACGAAAATTCTATCATAGCTGAACTTGATCACATCGAAACTTCCCTAACAAATTTTAACAACTACCCCCGACAATTAGTGCAGAAAATCATCAAGGCCACCACTAACCCTCCCACAGATGTAAACAAACTAAAACCAGATAAACCACCAGTGAAAATAACAATACCATTTCAAGCCAAACTGTTATACAAACTCAGAAGACTCTTAACCCCTACGGGCATTCAGGTAACATTTTCCAAACGAAGAACTCTTAAAGATCTGAAGGCCAGTGGCAAGCTAAACCCAACCCACGAATGAATGAAATGGAGTTTTATGGCACGTCAGCTCCAACCGGGCTATATGGTGCCAAACAAATGATGATTTAAACGAGACAAATTGAATAAATATCACATAAATATATTTATATACATAAATAAAAACAAGTATCACAGTCAATAATGGTATTCAAAATAAATACAACTAAATATAAGTCCTTTATGTATATAAATAGTTAAAACAAAAATACGGGATATATATTTTTTAAAATTGATAATAAAACTTTGTCTCTTTTAAAAAATTTAACAATTTTCCATATAGCTCCGGTTGTGCAAATAGTTGACTTGGTGACTGACAACGGCAATAGTGTGATCTAACATTCTTGAGGTGATTCCACTCAATCAAAATATACTTAACTGTCAAAGGAACATGACAGTGAACACATTCTGGTTGAGGCTCTCGCTTCAAAATGAAAATATGAGTTAAATAAGTATGACCTCTGCGAGAGCGACACAAAACAACTTCATCTCTCCTGCTCGTGCGATAGGAGCTTGGCCAGTCTTCTAAGAGAGATTTAATGTGATGAAGTTTATTTGTGTCTGCAAGATCCCAAGACCGTTGCCAGCGGTCATAAATAAAGAAATTTATGGGTGATTTAAAATCTGTGAATGGTAAAAGAAAATTTGATATGGGAATATCTAAAGCAGACTTAGCAGCTAAGTCTGCTCGATCATTCCCTTTAATATCAAGGAGGACAAAGAATCAGTGAAGATAACATGTTTTAAGGATGGAGAGGATTGGATGAACTCCAAAGCCCGAAAGATGGCCTGGAGCTCAGCAGTAAATATGGAAGCAGCAGGCGGGAGTCTGACAGAAATAATTCCAGATGGCGTGACGGTAGCCGAAGCTACCCGATCACAATCTTTGGAACCATCTGTATAAACAGGAGCATAATCACCATATTTAGACCTTAACTCTCGAAAGAGAGACTGAAACACCGTGGAACTAGTATCTTTCTTTTTGTTTTTCGTTAGATCTACATCGATCTTTGGAGGCGATATAGTCCAGGGTGGAGTACTAAACAAATGGGTATTCGCAATATGGTGTTATATGATATATGATGAGGTAGAGATGCAATTTTTGTAGCATACTGCAGTGCCAGTTTATCACGCCTGTCGTGCAATGAGGGCTCGTGGGCCTCGACGTATAAACTCTGCACTGGAGATGTACGGAATGCTCCTAGGCTGATTCTAAGTCCTTGGTTGTGTATGGTGTCGAGCTCTTTGAGATAAGACGAGCGGGCATACCCATGCACAATACACCCATAATCGAGTTTTGATCTTATTAACGCTCGATATAATCTGAGCGAGCAAGACCTTACGGTCTGCTCCCCAGTCAGTGTTTGATAAGACTCTCAATATGTTGAAGGCTTTCAGACATTTCTTTTTTAGGGATTTAATATGGGGGATAAATGATAATTTCTTATCAAATATCAAACCCAAGAATTTTGTTTCATCTACCACTGGAATGGGGCTGCCATCCAGTGTAAGCTCTGGATCAGGATGTAAACCTCTTCGTTGACAGAAGTGCATACAGACAGTCTTGGATTTCGAAAATCGAAACCCATTGTCAGTTGCCCATCGTTGAATAGAATTCAAACAAAGCTGCAACTGACGTTCGATTGTCTGCATACTCGTCGATCCATAAGACATCTGAAAGTCATCAACGTCAACATATAGAAGGCCGTCGACCCCACGTTTAAGCCCCCGGGAATTGTATTAATTTTCATAGCAAATAATGTGGGAGACAAAATACTTCCCTGAAGAACGCCCATTTCCTGAGGAAATGGATCAGAGAATATTGAACCCAAGCGTACCTTAAACGACCTATCTTCTAAGAAATTTTTTATGAAGATGGGTAAGCAACCTCGCAGACCAAAGTTATGGAGGTCGCGCATGATACCATATTTACATGTGGTATCATAAGCTTTCTCCAGGTAAAAAAATATAGCAACTAAATGTTGTTTCTGGATGAAAGCGTCCCTGACGAACGTTTCAAATCTAACGAGATGATCAAGAGTGCTCCTATGGGACCGAAATCCACATTGGAGGTCACTCATGAGGTTATTTGACTCAAGGTACCAAACAAGCCTTCGATTGATCAATCTCTCCATGGTTTTGCAAATACAGCTAGTTAAAGCGATCGAACGATAATTGGTAGGATTTGTATGATCTTTACCCGGTTTAGGGATGGGAATGATTGTGGCTTCATGCCACGAAGGAGGGAAATTCCCATCAACCCAAATCCGGTTGAAAAGATCTAGTAAGATGAGGATGAGGAGTGTTGGAAAAGGTAAATGTTTTAAAATCTGGTAGTGTATTTCATCTGGACCAGTTGCAGTATCCCGAGCTCGCTTTAGCGAATCCCGAAGTTCTGCAATAGAAAATACATAATTGTAGCATTCATCATTGTGGGACTTGAAATTAAGTCGCCTTTTCTCCTGTTGTTGTTTAATGCCTAGGAAAGCATTAGAGGAGAAATTGGATGATGAATTAGATGAAAATGTATTGGCCAGAGAATTAGCAATATCGGGGAATGTTGTTAAGGTGGTATTATCAACATTTAGGCCTAAAGTGAGCCTAGCTACATGGGGTCAGAAGGATAATGCACCTGCCGTGCATAGTCAAGCGAATAATGCATAAGATTTATCGAGTTCGGTGTGTTTTTCCCCAGCACTAATCCAGTATCCTGTATAGTTTCCTTAGAAGCACGAACCATGCCTGATACAGAGATCTCTTCAGGGTGACCTTCGTGATGTGGAACTCTTGTGCATGGATACGCTTCGACTTCTCCTCATCAGACATATTCGCACTTCGATACACAGCTGAGTTATTACGTTGACATACCCAGCACAGGTCTGTCATTGTACGATATGGCAGCAGTGTCTCCCATAAACTTCTGAAAGATCGTGTCTTGACAGCTCGGTGACCTGAAAAAGTGATGACAATCAAGATTATATTGGACAGTGTGAAAATACATGTAAGCTTACTCCTAAAGTGGCAGACATACTAGCTGAATCATACTAGTGGCTGACCCAACGCTGCACGGGTTGAAAGTGGTATAACGAGAGAGAGATAAAAATGAGGTTTGACGTCCTCCTAACACAAACTAGGTCATTTCGGGACTAACACATGATTCAATTTTAATTTAATAATTCGCTTGTGCGTAGGGGTCTATAGTAGTGGGAGAAAACCAGAGGACCCAGAGAAAACCCACGAGGTTGAGCAGGTGACCCTACTCCTTGTCACGTACAACCAGGGAATCAAAACCACGCCAGTTGATTCGATGACGCACCTTGCGATACAATGTGCACACCCTAACAATATGGGACAGCCCTAGTACAGCCACCAACCCTGAACAGACAGATGACTCAGATACATACCTGCTGTTTCCATTGCAGATGTATACAGTCTGAAGATACTGGTCTTGGAGTAATGGGACGGCAAGAGCTTTATATCAAACCTTTTTATAGCCTGGAACTCTCCCTGGCAGTGTTAGTGAATAGGCCTATGCCAAATTGATAATGAAAGATACAACACCAGCCACGTCTTCGTGCGACAGTAGCCTTGGATCTATAGCACGTCTACCACCACTTTTCTTGAACCGAGCGGTCAATCCATGTTTTAAGCACCGTACGGCTTGGCTTCCAGAATATTTGTTAAATAACCCCCCAGCCACACCCGTCATAGCTGCATCCAAACTATTGGGCAAAATGTCGGTAAACTAGCGTGATTGGCCAATGAACTATCAGTATGCAAAATGTACGTGGTGAACTGTGTTAACAATATAGTAGACATTATCAGAGAGATAGTAATAGTATACGTGTCAATTAAATATATCTAGAATAATGAATGAAATGTTTAATGGCACGTCAGCTCCAACCGGGCCATATTGCGCCAAACATGATGAAATTAACGAGACAAACTAGAAAAATATAATCACAATATTATATATATATATATATATACATAAATAAAGCAAAGATCTCGAATCCGGCAGATGTTCGCGCATATCTGACAATAACATTTACGAAAACAAGGCGTTTTTAGCGTGTGAAAACTTTAGAGTCACAATTTTTATACAATTTAAAAAAAAAACAAACTAATATATCATCGATATACCCTAACGACGTCTGAGGTTGACAGTCGGAATTCGATATAAGTAAGGTCGTAGTGCCGTTGTTCGTGTTTTAAATTTCCATAATAGCACACTGTATGACAGATGCCCGTCGTAATTAGCCCAGTCAATTTTTTATCCGATTTTGATGAATCTTCAAACGTATGATTTAAATTCGCAGTTGGTTCCTGTCGATAATTGCGAATATAGCACCATGACTTCCTGGTTTGTGGTCCCTCATTGTACGACAAATCAGATTTTGATGAAACTTAGACATACATTATGTAAGAGCTAAACCTGCCTATTACAGGTTTTTATTTAGGGCAGAGGATATTCGCCGTGCGAATGGCGAGGAGTTATTCGCAATTCGTTTACGTTACTTGCCATGCGTTTGCGGTAGTTTTCGTGGAAAGTTTATTACAAGACTTGAATTAGACTTGCTTACTTATAACATACTCCCGAAAACATGTCACTGTGTATTAAGCTGATTTTAAAGGTTCTAAATTTTAGGCCGAATTTTAATCCCTTAGTCAATTTTAAGAAATCCCTGGCTGGTACGCCTATGTCAGTAGTTGTAAATGAAACATATTTTTGTAGGGCTGGGAAAGCGTGTAGTGTGTCTGTCAAACCTATTCGGTTTTCTCCGGATCCTACGATTTTCAGCTACAGCTAAAGACCCCTACACGGAAGCGTGTTATGGATGTGAAATTGGCCTATGTGTTAGTCCCGAAATACCCACACTGTGTCGAGTAACCGTTAAACTCTCCCTTACCAGTTTGAAATGGAATGTATACATAGAAATATACGACAGGCAAATACAACACGCGGTTTGAAATGAAGGAATAAAAAATATAAACTACGGGTTGCAGATCGGGTAGAGCAATTTCAATAGGCCTCTGTTGATTTCGCTCGACAGGAATGGAATTAGTTTACGTTTGTATTTTATCTGATAAACAAAACTGCAAAGAAATGCGTTTTGAATATTTCTGGATTAGTAAAGATACAAAATTTCACAGAATATGGAACTTTACACATGTTTGCTACTTCCATGTACACACGATGCCGGTTTCTCTGTCTTCGCTTTGGTGTGAACGAAGGTTTTCATTTACACTGTGAAGCTTCAAATCACAAATGGCAATTAAAAAGGGGTTCCGGGCATGCATTTTGAATAAAAGCACAAACAATCTGCAAGGGTTTTAAGTTTATTATATAAAACGAATGGCGAATAACCATCATTATGTGGCTGGGTTATTCGCCATTCGAATGGCGAATATCCACTCCGTTTGTTTAGACCTAAAGGGGGTCAGATGTTCGCTCCCTGCATATTTTTCGGCGTGGACCCCCCCCCCCCCTCCTTGTCAGTGATGGCGGGGGGGACTGACAAGCGCAGCTGTCTAGTCGTTCTGGTGGGACGAAGAACCGATGTCCCGTGTACACATTTGTGAACTTAAAAGATCCTTTGCGCCTGTGCAAAATGTTCCTCATAGCACAACATTCATCGAATTCTGATCTGTAGGTTGTTTACAAGAGAGATATAAGGCAGATAGTGCTATATCCACAACAAGGTGCGCATGTTTGATGATACCTTTTTGTTGTTGTTGGCTACACGTATTGTTTACACACCATTTATTGCCTAATCATGCTTATCCATATCTTAATTGATCATTATACTAAACGTGTACTGTTGGGTTTTAATTGACTTGTGTTGATTGGCATGACTTAGCATAGACTATAGATATTTATCTTGTCTTAATACTAAACAAATGGTGTGATAATTAGTGCCTCTTGAAAGGCGGAAATACTTATCTTGATTCCGTACTGTAAACATCAGATAATCGCTTCTCCTTCATTCTGTTCTTTGAACTGATTTATACTACATCCAATATAACTTGTTTACTAATCAAAGGAGAGTAAACACATTTACCTTGTTATTTTATACCAGTAGATTATTTATGATTACAACCTTCTATTCCTCGGCCCTAGCCTCGAGGACCGGTGTTCGATCCCTGCATTATTCGAGAAAGTTCATTCAGATTTTCTGGCGTGGCCACCCCTTATAAATGATACAAGACGATAACCTAGGCGGGTGTACATATGGGCGTGCACGTCAGAGATCCCTTGACAGTTTGAACTGGATGTAAGAGTAGACCGTAGTGCCGATGTCATGGCAACATTTCCTTCATAGCACACTGTATGACGTATTCCAGCATTTATTGGCCTAGTTAGGAGCAGGGGCCTGTTTCACGAAATTTTAACTAAGATACAATCCAAATTTTAGTAATTTGGTTGGATAATATTTGATTGATTTTAGTGCTTAGTCACTCAAAATTGAAGAATCTACTAAAATTTGGAATTTATCTTAAGTTAAAATTTCGTGAAACTGGCCCCAGAACAGTAGGGCGTTAAATCCCATTCCAGTATCTGGGGAGATGAATTTATATAAGCTCTGGCTTCTTTTCAGATCCTGGGGGGGTGGGGTGGGATGGCCTAGTGGTCTAGAGTGCCGCGCTTCGACCTCTAGCTGGCCGATCACCTCTGGCTTGCGGCTGTGGTTTCGAGCCCTGATGTGAGCGTATGAGGCATGGATATAGGGGCGCCTTCTCAACCTCGTGGGTTTCCTCCGTTCACTCCGGTTTCCTCCCACTGCTAAAGACCCCTACGCGCAAGCGAATTATTGAAATAAAATTAAACCATCTGTTAGTCCCGAAATGACCTAGTTTGTGTTGAGTGGACGTTAAACCCCATTTCTCTCTCTCTCTCTTTTCAGATCCGCCAATTATAATATTGTGTACTTTTATATCATGTCAACATTTATTGAATAAATAGTGTGAGAAAAAAAAACCCAACTATTATGACAAGAACGAACATCTCTTTATCTAAATGTTAAATAATGTATCTTTAATTAGACTATGAAATAAAATGAAATGGGGTTTATCGTCCTACTGTTCTGCTCCTAAACTGCATGGGCTAATGAAAATGTGCATACGCCATACAGTGTGCTTCAAGATAATTTCTGCCCGGGCAGCGGCGCCACGGCCTACTCTCCTATCAAATTGCCACTATAAAGATATTTACGTGCACGCCAACGTATACACGGAACATTAGTTTTGCATACCATCCACACGACCTTTCTCGGCCAATGTAGGGATCGAACCTCCAGGCTAGCGAGCCAGCGTCTTGTCCACTTACCCACCGTGATCCCCCTTAATAGACGAACCAAGATTGTGCACAAAATATGTTGTGGGTCTTTAAAACCTCTTGTTCGTTGAGAAGAAGTAATTTAGAATAACGTGATGTGAAGGTTTTTGACATCTCAACAAAAGGAAAACTCGCATGAAAAGACCAGAAAGGTAATTTCCATTTGATTTGTGTATGTTTAACACGAATTCCGGATTTATTGATTTGCCCTTAATCATAGAATTTAACTTTTAACGGTTAATCGATCTAAGTTCAACGCTACCAGAGTTGGTTCTACGGCAATGTGTGATCCGTGTACACATGGCCGGTTATCTCTGCGGTTGATAATAGAATTACCGTTACTTACAGACTCGACTTAATGGCACCAAGTGATCGTGTTTGTCAACAACAATTAGCACTGTTACTTCACTTCACCACCCTTTGTTCGATTTTTTGCAAATCTGTTCTTTTTAAGTCTGATAATAATCACGTTAGTGTCAACATTCTAAAAGATGATAAATCCCTAGAAACTTTTAGCATCGATTTTTTTAAAACAAAAACACATTTATAACAACTCGAATTCCTAGAGGAAAACTGAAACCGCGACCCTTAAAACATCCCTACAATTAAAGAAGCAGAAAACGCCAATATTTCGGATCTAGAAATTAGCAAGATCTAATAGGATCACCACCAATGAAACCATGATTCCAAACGTAGATCTATCGTTTAGAATCATGTGTTATATAAATCATTAATTAGCCCATAATACTAAACATTGCCAATCATGGAAAATTAGCAGGTTGTAAAAAACAAAACAAAAAAAAAAACCGATTCGATGAAGTATCTCAAACAAATTTGTTTTGGATAAGTTTTCCAATCAATGGTTATGTACTTTGGATCACGACCCTGCAGGAAATGTAGCTCTGGATAATAAAAATGATAATTTTAAACGTTAATCCTAGGAGATGTTTTCGAATCCCCGGTTGTAGGGTCGCCTGTCCAACCTCGTGGGTTTTCACCGGGTACTCCGGTTTGCTCCCATTGCTAAAGACCCCTACGCGCAAGCGAATTGTTGGAATAAAATTGAACCATTTAGTCTCGATATGATGTAGTTTGTCTCGAGTGGATGTTAAACCCCATTTCTCTCTCGCCAAGATCGTCATTAGCGTGGTGGAAACGTCAGATATGCGATGTGGTTTTTATGGTCGCCATTGATCGCCAAAACAAATGCCAAGTTTCTGCGATCTGACCTGGAAAGCTGTCAGAAGGCAACTTTTTTCAAGTTTGTCATTTGTATGATATTTTTGCGCGTTGTGCTCTCGTGTGCCGGCGATCTAGTGCATTTTATGGTCGCCGTACGGTCGCAGCAACGCAGTAGGGACGCCACCCTGTCTTCCTCCCGATTATCCAGCAATAAAATAGTTGATGAACGCAATACATATTTCATTTTAAATATATAACCCCAGAGATTGTAGTAATTTGTTTCAATTTCCGACCAATAGATAGATAAATAAATCTTGTATGATTGCTACACTAATTGGAAGTACACCTTAACGCTTGCCTGGAGATCGCTATCCTATTTGGCAGATTCATCTATAAATAGTGAAATTCTTTGGCACCAGATTACGAAGATTTGAAACGGAACAGAAAATAATTATTATACTAACGTGGTTTCGGCATGGGCATTCAAAGAAAATGGTGGCTGTGTTAGTTGCGTTTGAACTTTTTTTATTCACTAAAGTGATTTATATTGAACACCAGAGCGTGGTGGTGATGTTATTTAAATACCCGTACATCAAAGGACATGGTGTAACTGCATTGACGTCTAAAGGCTGTAGTGAATCAACTGAGCGGAAATTCATCGCTGAAGAAGAATTAACTGAGTTCACATCTTAGCCCAGCCATTATACATTCGACCCAACCCCTTATCATGTGTAAGCGCTTAATCGAGAACATGCTACTTGACCCAATGGCAGTCCTTTGAAACCAACGCGCACGTGTATCCCCCGCCGATATAATATTGTTATAGTTGATAATGTTCACGAACACACGTAGTTTATGTATTATGTCGGTCTACTACTGTTGCGTAATGTGTTTATAACCAAGAAAGTATATTTATCCATTAACGATTTAAACGATGCACGAATTCCCACATGACAGTGATGCTTCTGATGTTAACATTATAATACCCTTTTAATGCGAATTAGCCGTACCGTAAGTAGTCGTCTGTGAATTCATGGTTCTCACAAAACAGAAATAACGTGTATATTTAAAACGGCGTTTGAAGATCGTCTGAATAGTTTTAGTAAACTGATATTATCAC
This sequence comes from Patella caerulea, assembly GCA_036850965.1. Lineage (NCBI taxonomy): Eukaryota > Metazoa > Mollusca > Gastropoda > Patellidae > Patella > Patella caerulea. Next base: position 27,676,154 of record JAZGQO010000015.1, on the reverse strand, counting down.
ACATACCTTGGTAATATCTGTTTTTAAGAACATGCTTCTGTTTCTATAATCAACTTGGGAAAGTTTTCCATGCGAATCCGTTAAAGAGGTCACACGGTTCTGCATCGACTGTACTAATAAAGGAGCTACATACAGATTGGGAGCGAAATGGAGTTTAACATCTAATCGACACTATTGGGTCCTTGCGGGACTAACATGGTTCATTTTTTTCTTTCAATAATTCGCTTGCGAGTACGATTCTTTATCAGTGAGGGGAAACCGGGGGACACGGAGAAAACCGCAGAATATCAGCCTAGTTGATAGATCTTTATTGAGAACATGACCTAGATCGAGAGGAGCTCTATTCCAAGTCTGAGTTACTGACAGATGAAATTGGATATTAGAGTAGGCGATAGTGCTGCTGCCCAGACAAAATTTACCAAATGACACACTGTATGCGTCTTCATTTGACCAGAAGGTGCATCTAATTGGAACGTTACTCCCCATTACTGGGATATGATATGAAATTTATTACAATACTTTTCTGTAGGCTTTTTCACAATGCTTGCCACCAATTTCATCAGCAAATGTCACTTTAACATCCTTATGGTCTATTGAGTAAATAATATGATGTGTTGATATACTTCCAGCAAATGCATTCTGTTTAAAAACCCTGGAATTTAACTCATCAAAATCATAAAAGGAATCAAAACTAAGTTCTGAAATATTGTACGGTTTACGTTTTTTTCGTATTTTTCATGTGTTGCTGAAATCCTGATGGGAGAAATACATTTGACTTACTGAATTGTCTCAATACATGAGTGCATTGAGTCACATTCGTTTTGACTATGACCTGTTTCAAAAAACTTTTGTTCAATGATTTTGATGTTTTTAGCATTGCATAGAAAATGAATTAGGGCTGTACACATCAATCTGTTGCGGTTCTGACCCCCATAAGAATCACTATATAGAATTACACATGTATACCCCTCCCTATCCTTTTCTAAAAGCCAACCGGTCAAGGCCGAAGCTATTTCATTTGTACATCTTTTACCCTCTGATTCATTCCATGTATAACAGAATCCCTGGTGTGTTTGTAATTCTAATATTGTAAAATTATACACATTAAGTTTTCGTAAATAATACGCCGAGCCCACATTTAATTTTGCTGCTGTCAAACTTGCTAGAGGTCGAAAACTGCAGTAATATGTGATCCATCAATTACCATCTTATCAGTTTCTTTGCTAGTTCTGGCTTGTTGCTTCCTCTTTAGGTGTATCATTTGTAGTTGTTCATCGCTTTCACTTAACACGTTCCCCTTTTGGTGGTAGCTCCACAATAATGGCTGTCAATTTTAGGAAACGAATTAATGTGATTAATATCAGTCTGTTTATCGGCATATGGTAGTTTATTTACAGGTTTTCTTGGTTTTGCAACAACAGCAAATCCAGCACTAAAATGATCCAAGTTGTGTCTTATTGTTGAATCAGAAATGTCAAGTGTTTTCAAGAAAAATATTTTACAGACACGGACGTTTTCAGACTTGCAAGGCAAAAAATAATAAACTGTGTTTGCTCGTCTACGTGGGGCTCCATTTGTCAAGGATCTCATTTTTGCAAATTTTCTGGCATGGTTTACAATGAAGTCTCTTCTTCGCTCATGACTATTAGTTTTCCAATAAGCATCACATATTGTTTGACGGTCGTCAGCATTAAATTTTGAAGAGCATGATAATTTGCAACTTTCTGCACATGTTTCACCAAATTTTCTTGGTGTAGTATGGCCATTATAAGATTTTCTTTGCCCACCAGTGTTATAAGTTTTGCTTTTAATATTTCTTTGCCATGATGACGGTTCTGCCTTTCTTTTCCAGGCCAGTCGAAATTCAGTTTTATTCGGTATTTCATTTTCATCTACTTCAGCAATAATATCTGGATCTTCAGCAGCGTCAGCAACATAATCTGGATCTCTTACTTCGTCGTCATAGCTTTCATCTGAATCATTGTCTGAATCTTCATCATTTGAATCTGGAAATTAATTCAAACATTTAATTACAAAATAAATACTACATCGTCAAGTTAGTGTAAGATTCCCAAACTCAAGTCTGCTGGCCATTTAGAGCTTAATAATAATCCCACACTCTGGTTAAACTAAAGACTAAGGGGACAGTCCCGTCCCAGCTTTCTCAGAATCTCAAAAATAAAAGTTTGCTTACGTATGCAATTTATTAAACTACAGAGAAATGGTTTATTTACCTTGTCTGAAAATTTCAGCGGAATATTGAGTCATACCCGAACGCCAAAATTGCTTGTTAGGGCTTTTCAAATAAAATTAAGCAATTATATCCTCCAAAAATTATCTGGGATAAGATGCAACAAAGATCATGTTGATATCACCTTTACATGGTAATGAAGGTTGAGTTCAAATTTCGTGAAAATCAGACCAAAATTGACAAATAAAATGGCCGCCGTTTGTACGCGAATAGTGTGAAAATATGTTATATCAAGGATGTGGACCCTATAGCGGTCACAATTTTGAACCGATGTTGATGAAACTTGACATGCATGTTTATAACCCAAAGATCTTGGTTCCTTTGGATATTTGCACCCATCGGATCATAACTTCCTGAATCATGGCCCCTGATTGTCCGAAAAATTGCCCTTTTTAGCTTGTTGTCCCTCTGGAGGTCAAAATTATTATCCGATTTAAAAAAACGTTTGATTATATCACCGTTACATGGTAATGAAGGCAGAGTGAGAATTTCGTGAAAATCGAACCAAAATTGACGGACAAAATGGCCGCCGTTTGTACGCGAATAGTGTGAAAATATGTTATATCAAGGTTGTGGAGCCTATATAGGTCACAATTTTTATGAAACTTGACATGCATGTTTATAACCCGAAGATCTTGGTTCCTTTCGATATTTGCGCTCATTGATTCGTAACTTCCTGAATAATTGCCCCTGATTGTAAGAAAAATCACCCTTTTTAGCTTGCGATCCCTCTGGAAGTCACAATTATTTTCCGATTTATAAAAAAAAAACGTTTGATTATATCACCGTTTCACCTTAAGGGAGGTTTGAGTTCAAATTTCTGGAAAATCAGACCAAAATTGACAGACAAAATGGCCGCCGTTTGTACGCGAATACTGTTAAAAAATGGTATATCATGGTTGTGGACCCTGTATAGGTCACAATTTTAATTTGATTTTGATGAAATTTGAAATGCATGGTTATAACCCAAAGATCTTGGTTCCTTTCGGTATTTGCCCATATCGGATCGTAACTTCCTGAATTATGCGAATTTCGTGAAAATCGTACCAAAATTGCCGGACGAAATGGTCGCCGTTTATACGCGAATAGTGTAAAGATATGGCATATCATGGTTGCGGACTCTCTACAGGTCACAATCCTTATCCGATTTTGCCGAAAAGTCACATTTCTAGGTCGTGTACCGTCACACCATAATCATTGTCGGCTTCGAATTTCATGAATATCAGACTGGAACTGACCAACAAAATGGCTGCTCCCAATACAGTATGAAATACACGACTTAATGTTGTAGGAAAAATCACTTTCGGTATTGCTTGTTCTTTATCCATCTCTCGAAAATGTGGGCGTATCCTGCCTGGCAGTGCCAGCCTATCTTCATTTTTCTCGTCGGTTTTAGCATTTTTCTTTATAAAACACTTTCGGATGACACTTCGTGTACAGTTTGATTGCTCGATACGTTTGAAAAAAAATAAATGTGCGATTAATTAATGTGTCATCTATTTATTTTGGAATTTCGGCGGGGGACATCAGCCTCACTGTTGGCTTGTTTAATCATCATCTAATTTAAAATATATAATCTTTTCTGATTCGTTGTCCTCATTACAAGCAATACATAACAAACAGCTTGATCACCCATTAATAGCAGATATTTATCATCTGCTACTATCATACGAGTTGAGCAGCAAGGACATTGTCCTTTGCCGGCTCCCCAGTCACATGGATATAAAAGGGAACGATCAAACAGATTTGGCTGCCAAGTCTGCCTTAGATCTTTCCTTATCCTATTTTTAATACCATACACTGATTTTAAATCTTCCATTAGTTATTTGATTTATAGCCGCTGGCAACGGTCTTGGGATCTGGCAGGCACAAATAAAGTTCATCACATTATGCCTCTTTTAGGAGAATGGCCAAGCTCCTATAGAACTAACAGGAGAGATGAAGTTTTTTTTGTGTCGCTCTCGCATGGGTCATACATTTTTAACACACATTTTCATCTTGAAGCGAGAGCCTTAACCGGAGTGTGAGCACTGTCATGTTCCGTTGACAGTGAAGCACATTTTGATTGAGTGCAATCATCTCAAGAACGCAAGATCGAAATATTACCGTTGCCAGTCCCTACATCATCTATTTGCCGAACCGGGTTTATATTGTAACATACTAGACCTTTTAAAAGAGACAAGCTTTTCTAATAAATTTTAATTGTATATTTATCATTTCATTTTTGTATTTTAAATATTTATATGCATAAATGATTATTTCATTTTTAATTTGATTTACTGTGTTATTGTTTTTATTTATACATATAATACCTTTTCTCTGATATTTATTTAACTTGTCTCACATAAATCATCATATGTTTTACGCAAAATAGCCCGGTGGGCGCCGAAGTGCCATAAAACCACATTTCATGTCATTTCATTTCCCTATTTACAAGTATATGTTATATGTATTTTACCGCCCTGTTTGGGACTGCTCAGTTGTGTAGTATATTTAAATGCGCTAATCTAGAAATATGCTTGTAATTCAGGGGTTTCGAGCTGATACAAACGATTCAGACATAGTTTGCTGTGTAGATAACGAACAATCACCTGTTTCGCAATTTCCGGTTGAACACTAACCTATAGAGACAGATGTAACGCTGACCTTGTCGAATGAGAGCAGTTGATCATTAAAACATTTTCAAGATAAAATTGGGTTGGTGAACTTAAACGTGTTCCTAGGTGACGGGCTAATCAACGTTTTAGTCTGGATAACCCAGCAATTTTTCTCGTAGAAGTGGGTTTTATTATAAATACCGTAAGGGAATTGAGTGTCAGGGTGATTAAATTAGACTTTTCCACGCTGGTTTAACATTGTTCTGGGTTTATTGACTCAGTACTTAATAATGGCCCCCTTCTGTTTATTCACTTTCAGTCTACCGACTGTACAATTAATAATTACTTACATTGAGTTACCCACATAGCTTTAATGTGTGCTATATCTTAATAGCTGTCTCACACCGACAAGAACTCATACACAGAAGCCGAATAGAACACAATAAAGACAATGTATACAATGTTAAGAAATTATGTACTGTTTTGTATGCTGGGTTGCAAAATGTGAATTTTGCAAAAAAGATTTAAAGAGTTTTAAACAAGTCTCATCAAAAATTTTCAAAATATTGGGATATTTTTCAAAAATTGACTTTATTTTACCTTTTTTTTACAAAATGACACATTTTTTGACACTTTGTCTCAAAATGCCAATAATTCCCTATTTCTTGGAAACTCTGAGGTGAAAGGCATTTATTTCTAGAAACCTTGGCCGATATACAAGAAGACAAGCTGCAAATTGGTTGCACTGAGGGTAACTGTAAGGAACTATAATGAAACTTGTAAGCCCACCCCCTGAAAATGTTGCTGTGATAACAGACCCAACCTGTGTCCACATAAGTAATACTGTTGATGGAATATGGCTAAAAGCCACATTTTTTCTATCCCTGGCTTGTATACATACATACAAACACAAGTACTTGTAAGAAATATAAATCATTTATTAAAATATGGATTGATAAATGTAAAATAAATGCTTTATTTAGTTGACAACCAGCCACTCCAACAAAAGGGTCACAAAGCACTATTTTTTTTTAAATGGGAATATTTCTGTATTTAAAACACTTTAACAATCAGAGGTATCCTTGGAATTACATAGTGTCAATATTTTGTTTTAATTTTCCCTGACAAAATGAGATGGAAAAAGAGAGTTATGACATAATTCATTGCATAAAAGGAGTATGAAAAGGCTATCAATTAATATTTCATTGCTCTGTAAGTGCCACATCTACAACATATCCATTTTGGGGTGTGGACTCATTTGGGGAAAATGTCATAGAATGACATGTTTGGCCATAAACAAAACGTCTTAAAAATTCATGGAATCTTTTATGTAACTATTTGTTTTTGCAAAATAAAATGCTCGGTTACAATTCAAGCACAAAATCCAATTACTGTTAATTCGGAGTCAATATATTTTCAATTGAATATCCAAATATCATGTTCAAGAAAATAGGAGTGGTTGATCCAGTCTAAATGAAATGAAGACATGTTCAAAACAGAATGTTGGGCGCGCGGAAGGCTGCAGATGGAATGAATACGGATTCACTTCGCTTGCTAGCGGAACAATACGGTACAAAAGGAAAGAGATACGGTACTTTGCGGTATAATTGCGGATTTGCTTCCGCAAGTCTTCCGCGGTCTAGTGAAATGGGGATATAAGTCAGTGCTTTCTGTCTTCACAACCGTGTTTTTATCGGCGGAATCCGGTGTCATCCTTTGATCTTTACCGATTTTCCGCAGGTACGTCGCGATTGGGCAGAGACGAAACATGGTTGCCGAAGATGGTCCGCGCTTGTTCCGCAGTCATTCCGAAGTTCTACCACTGTATGGCCTATGCCCGTCTTCATTAGTCCAGTTTAGCTGAAGAACAGTAGGGCGTTAAACTTAATTTACATTTAATTTCAAATAGCTATTTCTTTTGGCATATATGAGCGCTAAAACCATTAAATCAATTATTTGTCTATCCGGGTCTGTATTGCAAACTACTAACTTTTTTTACAGAGACAAATTTTTATCACCAGTTTTAAGTGTAAATATATATTTCACCTTGTTTGTCATTTTTAAATATTTGTGTACAATGTGATGTGTTTTTTTTTTTTTTTTTAATTCGTTAATATACTGTGATATTTGCTTTTATTTGTGTACACGAATACTTTGTGATATCTTTTAATGTATCTCATACTCTTCATTATAATATGTTTGGCGCAATATAGCCCGGTTGGAGCTGACATGCCATAAAACCACATTTTATTCATTTATTATTTATAAGCAGTAAACCCATTTCATAAATCTGTTTTTTTTCAATACTTTAAAATGGGTGAAAATATCGGATTTCTCCATTAAAAAATAAAAATAAGATTTCTAAGAATTTCATTAAATTAAATCACTCAGGGCTATACGACATATTAAACTTGTCTAGCTACGATTTCATTTCCCTTACTTTAATAAAAAAAATAGACCGTGAGGCCACAAAATGTGTTGCTTATAAATTGGGGTTCATTTCATTTTCTGAATCCAATATACAAAATTGAATAGACACATTAGTATTGAGTTTTTGTAATTTATTTTAAGAAAATTGTTTCGCATTGATCTGATCGGTTTGTCGTTTATGTACACGTCAAGCTTCAAAAAAGTGTAGTTATGTTTTAGTATACAATTTGATTAAAATAGAGATCCAATATCTTCCGGGGATTTTTTTGCGGTGTGGGGGGGGGGGGTATAGTTCAAAATTTCGTTTTACTTGTCTTTACTACATTAGGATCTGGAAGAGTTGTTATATTACCGCTGTGCTGCAGGTTGAAATTTAGGGATTAGGCAATGAAACGGTTCTTAGTGTGCGATACGCGGACCTGTGGGTAAACCACCAGACATGTCAATGGTTGTCGCCATATTTAAAAGCCACCAGTAGTGTATGTAGGCTATCGAAGGTATATAAATAAAAAAAACTAAACTAACTATAGATTTATAGTTTAATCATATTTTTTTAGTATTACTGCCTTTGGTCGACCTGTTCTATTATATAAAGTGATCTAACATTTCTAAAGGCACGTTTGCTCGTTTTTATCGTATCAAGTCTTTTTTGTTTCCGTTATTAAAATCTGTTTGTGCACAAAAACCTAAAAATGGAATGAGAATAACACCAAAGAAAAAGAACTTGCGTTTCAGATTCATTTTGCTAGATTAACCGGAATATCTTTTTACAAGTTCAACGCAATCATATTGGGGGGATATTAAGTAGAAAATCATGCCGTTCTTCCGTTAAATTATAGTTCAAACAAATTGTTACGTAATCGATATTTTATTGTATAATTTATTTAGTTAATGCGACTTTAACGATGTACACTGTTCTATGTGGATAAGAGTTTATTAAGAGATTTAATGTAGAGACAAATTCCTGTTTACTTCATAAATGAACCTTAAAGGGCCAATTCCGATTATATATTACTGATTAAAACTTTTTAATTTTGTGTCAAATCCTCTACATTAGTGCTGGGCAACTAACTCAATATATGTTTTCAAACAACTTAAACCTGTCTGTCTTCATCTGAAAATTGAGACCGGTGGCACAGACTTTACTATATGATATCTGGATAAACCAGACTTTAATTTTAGAGGAAAAAAAATATTTGTAGGTGACATTTAACTTTCCTTATTAACTACAGCACGTGGACCATGCACTGTATATACTTCTAAAGGAATGGCAATAGATTATCAGGTCACCCTATGAAAAATATGACCCGGAATCTTAAAAGGGTTACGTGCCCGGATGTGCGGTTTTCACGTTCAAATCCAAACGACTCAATATTTTGAGCTGAAATTTTAAGACAAGGTAAATACACCATTACTCTATATCTTGGCGTTTAAATTTCATACATACACGGACTTTTATTTCTGAGACTGTTATAATAGGGTTAGACCCTTTAAATAGCGATAAGCTGATTAAGTTTCATATAGTCTTTATATAGCGTTTATCATTATCTAGAGTGGTTTTAACGACATATCTCATTACATAGACGGTAGCTGTATGATTGAACCATAAAAATTAAATCATTGAATTATCTGAAATTTCCCTGAAGCAGTATTGATGAGCAGGGTGGAGTTGCGGGTGGATTGACTATGGTGTGTACATTTCATTCGTACCCTAATCTGGAAGTACCCTGTTCGATCACAGTGTTCATCTGGAATTCATGCTGTAGGACGAGCTCCTAGGGGAAAACGTATTCCAATGGAAATGAAATGAAATGGGGTTTAATGCTCTACTGTCCTGCTCCCTCTGGATTAATGAAGATGTGCATACGTTATGCAGTGTGCTATGGTGAAACGTTTGCCTGGACAGCCGCGTTACAGCCCACTCTTATATCGAATTCCAACTGTCAAGGGATCTCTTACGTCCAAGCCAATGCGAGTCGGCGTCTTACTCACTTATCCACTGTGGCTACCAGATTCCAGTGGGACAATAAAAACCGAGCTCCAATGTACAATTAGTGTACCAGTAAAATAACTTTTGATAGTTGGAATTAGAAATAAGCGTAGGCCAGGCCCGGATCCAGGATTTTGTCGAGGGTGGGGGGCGAGGGCACCGACAGGATCCGCGCCTGTAGGCCACGACTGGTAAAAATTCCCTCATCATGCATGGCGTATTAGCGTCGGAGCAGGACTGTAGGACGTTAAACCCCGGGTCTGTCTAATTAAGGGATGGAATTCACAAATCTTTAACCCTTAGAACTCATTACCTCGCTATAGCGGGATACCCTCACTTTCCCTTCAACCCGTTACCGCGGGTTCGAGGGTGGGGGGCGAGGGCACCGACAGGATCCGCGCCTGTAGGCCACGACTGGTAAAAATTCCCTCATCATGCATGGCGTATTAGCGTCGGAGCAGGACCGTAGGACGTTAAACCCCGGGTCTGTCTAATTAAGGGATGGAATTCACAAATCTTTAACCCTTAGAACTCATTACCTCGCTATAGCGGGATACCCTCACTTTCCCTTCAACCCGTTACCGCTCAAAAAACGGCTGCGACGAATGGATATATTCTTTGGTCAATACAAGCGTGTTTTTTATTGGTCGTGGGTTGACAGTTGAACCAGTCAAAAGACAGATAACAAAATATTAATTATATATTATCATATTGAGTTCTTAATAAATCATTTATTATAATGACGATTTCCTTGGGAATGATGATTACTGTCTATAAGAGATGACACGTGTCATCTGAAGTTACCTATTGACCAATAATCCAAATAAGTGTCCAATAATAGCTCGTTAAAGTGTTGTACAGACGGCTAAATGAGGTTTGAACAAGCAGTATTCAGGACAGACACCAAAGGCAACCAGTCTTATCGCTAGACTTCGTTATCTCTGTAATGTAATGTAATATAATGTACATGATATATTATCAGTGATAAGTCCAAGATTGCCGTCTGCATATATAATTCACTGGAAATGAAATGAAATGAAATGGGGTTTAAAGTCCTACTATTCTGTTCCGAACTGGGTTGATGAGGACGGGCATGCGCCACCCAGTGTGCTATGAGGAAGATTTTTTCCAGGGCAGCGGCGCTACGACCTACTGTCATTGAATTCCAACTGCAAAGGGATCGTTTACGTGAATACCAGTGTGTCCACGGGACTTTGGTTTTTCGTCCCATCCGAACGACTAGACAACAGGCCCTCCGCTCTCCATCACTGACAAGGGGGAAACCACGCCAGAAAATCTGGATGAACTTTGTCGGCCAATGCAGGAATCGAACACCCGACCTCTAGGCTAGCGATCCAGCGCCTTGCCCACTTAGCCACCATGATCCCCGTCTTTGATAAAGATGATGAATTCCTACCACCGCTTCGATATAAGTAAAATGGATTAACTTCCTACTGGTCTAGTGGTGATGGTCATCTACCACGCCCGGACAACAGCAATACGGCCTACTATTATCACTCTACTGCTACGGGTAATATTACTTGCACGTCAATGCGTGCGTACAGGGTCTGTCGGTTTTACCTCCCACCGACAGACTAGACACTGCTACTAGCAAAGCTTTCCAGCATACACTACTGATGAGATGGAAACCGTGCCGGAAAATGGAACAACACCAAGAGCGTTAGCGAGCCAGCGGTTTTACAGAAAGACCAACCGCTGTTATATATTCTCCATACAATAGTATAATAGTTGATAATGTTTACGTACATCTTCTATAAATGACATGTATTTTATGGATTATGTCTGACTGCTAGTGATGGGTATAATGTGTTTATCACCAAGTAAGTATATTTATTTATCCATTAACGATTTAAACGATGCACAAATTCCCACATGACAGCGATGCTGCTAATGTTAACATATAATTCACTTTTAATGCGATTTAGCACTCTCGTAAGTAGTCCCATGTGATTTACTGCTTTGCATAAAACAGCCATGGCATTTTTATATATATATTTTTAAAATAAAAACACGTTTTAATGCACTTTTTATTCTACTGTGGACATTATACACACATCTTAGCATTTTAACTGGATAATAAAGGTTGGTTTAAACCGTATGAATATCTAACAAAATCCGTAGAACGGCGGAAGCTTCTAGAATTCACTTTTTATTCGAGTCAAATCCGTTCAAAATCCATAGTAAGTCAGAACTATAACCCTGTGCCCACTCTATCAAACACAACCCACGTTTAAATTTGACACTAAATGCATATTTATATTCTGAGGCACTATTTTATCTGTGTATTTCGGTGAAAAACAATTGAAGTTCGATAAACTGAATGTCTCTATATATGGAGATATTAAATCAAACAGGTGGCATCGATGTCACTGAAGGGGGGGGGGGGCGCCATCCGGGCTGTGAATTTATGAGACCAACGTTTTCTAGGTCATCACTTATGTTAACAAAATCACATATCTCGAAAACGCCCCCCCCCACTCAAACTCCTGATCACAAACCAGCTTCGGAATCTACGAAAAAAAAAACTGGTCTAGAAAAACTTTGTCTCATAAATTCACAGCTCCGATGGCCATTCAACCCTTCAGCCACCGGACTACTAATCCTTGCTAGTCATTTACAGAAACAATATATTTATCGATTTAACTAATAACAACGTTTCTATACGAAACACCCCAATCCTTTATGGTCATTTACAGGAGAAACAATGGTGTTTGGGTATGCCATTTTCTCCAGCTCCAAAGTCACTGTTTATTGATAATGTTTTTAGGAATGGAATATTGTCAGTTTGTTATTTGTTAAGTGTATAAACATATATGTAGCCCGTTTTACTCCGTATAAGCCGGGTTCACCCATGGGGTATTCATGTATTCAAAAATAGTTTACAAATCATTCTTTGCTTTATTGCTGACCTTCACGACTACATAGAACTTCCTTTGTATGTTACATTTTTTTTGATTGGTCGATAGAGTAGCGGTCACAAAGCACCAAGGGCAGGTAATTTAAATATGTGTTTCTCCCATGGATTAACCCAGGGGTTGGTGCGGTGGAACGGAGTGAGATCACTGGGGATATCGATCAAGTATGCGTTTGGTACTGCTCAGTTATACAGTAAGTATCCGAAAGATTTAATCTAGAAATATGATTATAATTCAGGGGTTATCAAATAGATGAAATTTCTTATAATCTATTGCAGGCTGATATAAATGGTTCCGACGTGAAGATTAGGAGCAACCACCTGTTTCGCAATTTCCGGTTGAACACTAACCTATAGAAACAGATGTAACGCTGACCTTGTCAAATAAGAGCAGTTGATTATTAAAACATTTTCAAGATAAAATTGAGTTGGTAAACTTAAGGTGTTACTAGGTGACGGGCTAATCAACGTTTTAGTCTGGATAACCCAGCAATTTTTATCGCAGAAGTGGGTTTAATTATAACTACGGTAAGGAATTTGAGTGTCGGTGTATTAAATTAGATTTTACCACACTGGTTTAACGTTTTTGGTTTATTGACTCAGTATTTAATAAAGTCGTCTTCGTGTTTATTCCCTTAGTCTATCGACTGTACAGTTAATACTTACTTACATTGAGTTACCCACATAGCTATCATTTGTGCTATACCTTATAGCTGACTCTCCGACAAGAGAGGGGGTTGGGAAGGCCTGGTGGTCTAGAGTGACGCGCTTCAACCTCTAGCTGGCCGGTCACCCCTGGCTTGCGGCTGTGGTTTCGATCTCTGGTGTAATTGTATGTGGCATGGAGATAGGGGTGCCTTCTCAACTTCGTGGGTTTCCTCCGGGCACTCCGGTTTCCCTCCACTGCTAAAGACCCCTATGTGCAAGCGAATTATTGAAATAAAATTAAACCATGTGTTAGTCCCGAAATGACTTAGTTTGTGTCGAGTGGACGCAAACCTCATCCCTCTCTCTCTCTCCGACAAGAACCTTTACAAAGAAAAGAGAACAATCAAGACATAATACGCGTAGTCGGAACATGAGATATGTAACATATTTAGGAAATGAAAAAGCGAAGCGTACAAGGCAGACCATCGGCAAATGTACGACCTATTCTGGAGCATTTAGAATGACCATAATATCTTTTTCAATAAGACATCTAACATTTTAGACAAAATATTAAGGCCCAGAAATTCAGATCTTTTAATAAAGAACTCAATGCCCTCACGTTCCATCCTAAATAAGCAAAAATGAAACAATTGTTTGGCACCTACGAGTGACAGAATTTAATTTCAAACTTGGATCTTTAGTGAATCAACTTCATACGTGGCATTTCTAATATCCTGTGCAGAGAAGAACCATACAGAGAGAACAGTCTACCAGATTATTTAGCGCCAATTTTCTTCCAATATTAATACCAATTTTAGTTTTGACCTTTTAAAATTAAGAGTTATATTCAATCAAATTGAAATTCGGCACTGACTAGGTTAATGACGACAAAGGTTAGACATGACAGCAAAGGTATGCTGTCTATTGTGCTATATATGGGGATATTGTGTCCGGATTGTGGCGCGACGTCCTACTCTTATACCACATTCCATCAATCAAGGGTTCATTAACGTGAAGGCCAGTTCGTACACGGTACCTTGATGTGTCGTCAATTCGACCAACTGGACACTATTCGTTGCCACACCCCCTGTCCTGCACCGCAGATATATGTAATTAAACCACGCCGGAATTGTCGAGGACCTTTCTTCACCAACAACGGGAGCAAACCTATGAAGCGAACAAACAGATTCTTACTCCAACTAAATGAAGCCTTTTAGTACGATAATAATGGCCGTTTTATGTTTGCGAAGCAACACATACATTTGCGCTGCGTTCCAAGTCCTATCGGCGAAGGGGCGGGGGGGGGGGGGCTGTATCATCAGGCGCGTCATTGATTCAGCTAATGTTGTCTATGGTCTTGTGTTGTTTATGGTCTATTTAATAATAAAGCACTTGAAACCCAACGAATCATCAGTATTAGACAGTTTTAAGTTCGTACATATATATGCCTGTTTAACTGGAATATGTATTTCCTGATAAAATTATTCTTAAATGATTCCTAAACTGTCATTAAATTGAATCACTCATGGCTATTCAACATGAAATTATCCAGTTACGATTTTAATTCACCTACATTAAGTCCAACAATCGATTATTGTACAGACCTAGATTCCACAATATGTGTTTCTAAGGGGTTCTACACTCGTTTCATTTTTTAAGGGGAGATTGAGTGGCGGACTGGTTAACACGTGTAAGTTTGAACATAAGACCTGTCATTGGGAAGTCACGGTAGCTTAGTAAGTACAGCGTTGGCTCGCTACCGTGCGTACATTGGGATTCACAGGCGTGTTCTCCCTTGCCAGTGCTGTAGGACCAAAAGCTTGTCTATGGACAATTGAAAGTCGTCGGGATGTGACTAACACCAAGGCCCCCCTTACATTAGTGTGCACTGAATATTGGAATTCGAAATGAGGGTCCTGCATGGTTTGTGCAAGTCATCATTAACTGAATATTCTTCAGCAGATGATTACTCACATAGGATGATTATGCATTGAAACATACCTTTACATCCAGTGGCAGTGGCTAGTCTGGACGTCGGGTGTTCGATCCCTGCATTGGCCGAGAAAGATCATCCATATTTTCCGGCGGGATTCCCCCTTGTCAGTGATGCGGGATTGAGGGTCCGACAAGGACAGCTGTCTAGTCATTCGGATGGGAGGAAAAGCCAAGGTCCCGTGTAAACATTGGCGTGTACGTTTAATATCCATTGGCAGTTGTAATTTGATATAAGAGTAAGCTGTAGTGCCGTTGCCCGGGCAAAATCTCCCCTCATAGCACACTGTATGACGCATGCCAATTCGGAACAGAATAGAAGGACGTTAAACCCCATTTCATTTCATTTCCAGTGTCAGTGAATTATATATGAAGACGGCAATCTTACACTTATCACTGATAATATATCATGTACATTATATTACATTACAGAGATAACCAAGTGATAAGGACTCAGACTAGTAATTATTTTCCCATTGACTTCAATGTTAAATGACTGTATAACATCACAGACTGTAGTTTTTTTCTCAACATTCCGTTGGTTCCGATCTTTTTAGGCACGATGGGGACCTCATTTGGCAATCTCCTCATCATAAATTTGAAGGGAGTTGACCATTTAGATTTTTTGCTACGGGGATTTGAAGTTCACTGGGGTAAATATCTCACTTCCGACACAATGATTGCTCCGCAGAAAGACATTTCACACCCCCTATCCCTCCGCTGTAATATCCTCAGTATTACCCAAAACTGCTATGAAATTGAAAATTTGATGCCTTTTCTCCAATTCTAGACCAAAAAGTCAACCCAAAAATGCCGGAATAAGGGAGAAAAAAAATAAGAGAAAAATTGTCTATTTATAACTCGCACTACATTCGTAATTACTAGTCTTAGTCCATAAGATTGGTTGTATTTGGTGACTGTCCTGAATACTGCTTGTTCAAGCCTCATTTAGCCGTCTGAACAACACTTTAACGAGCTATTATTGGACAGTTATTTGGATTATTGCCCAATAGGTAACTTCAGATGACACGTGTCGTCTCTTATAGACAGTAATAATCATTCCCAGGGAAATCGACATTACAAATGATTTATTAAGAACTTAGTAATATATTCTCATATTCAAGTTCTGTGAATTCCATCTCTTCATTCGATAGACCAGATGCTAAGTATACACTAGACATTATCTTACACATTTGACGTTGGATTCAACCACCCTAATATGTGTTTCCGAAGCGATATATTTTACACGTCCATGTAAAGTATTGTTGTTTTAGCCGATGAAATGAAATCAAGAGGAATAGGCTTTAATTTCTGGTCAAAATGAAATGAAATGGTGCTTAAAGGGCTACGGTTCTGTTCCGTTTAGGCTAATGAAGTCGCTGATACGCTGTGCGGTGTGATATTCGGAAAATTTTGCCTGACGCGTTATTTCAAATTCCAACTGTCAAAAGTTATTTTTATGGCACACAAATGTGTACATAGGAGCTTGTTTTTTTTGTCTCGAAGGAAGCTGGTAGCTACGGTGGCTAAGTGAGTAAGACACTGACTCCGTAACCGCCCCAAGTTCACAAAGCATTCTCAGACTTGAGTTGAGAATTTACTAAACTTTCAATCACTGTTTATAAGTAATATCTTTAATCCAGAAACATAAAACATTGCATACAGTTTCTTGTTAGGGTATTTGATACATTGAAATAACAAAAGTTTTATAAAGGGCTATATTTCAGCTACAACAAGGCAAACAAATTTGAGAAAATTCTTAACTTAAGTCTGAGAATGCTTTGTGAACTTGGGGCCTGGAGTTCGGGGGTTCGCTCCCGATGTTGGCAGAGAAAGTTCATCGGGAGTTTCAGGCTTGGTTTCCCCTTGCCAGTGGTGAAGGACGGAGGGCCTGACAGAAAGCTATCTTATCGTTTGGATGACACGGAAAACCGAGGTCCCGTATCCACATTGGAATAATTTGCCCCATGCACACTGTATAGCTCATTAACCCAGTGGGAACAGTAGACCACATTTCATTTCAACTGGAACACGATTTCCCATGCCCGAGCCTCATCCTAGTACAACATAACTTCCAGATGAACATTGGGATCGAACGCGGGACCTACAGATTAGGGGATGAATAAGACGTGGCATGCACACATCCATAGTTTCTCTTAATCTGGAAAAAGCTATCAAGTCAACTTTTGGTGAAAATTGAGTTAGACCCATATTTGGACTCAATACACATGTATATAATAATAGGGTTTTTTCTCCTTCACCGAATTGGGCTTCTAATTTTCTCCATCTAAAAAGAAAAAATCACATTGGTTATATATTCAGTAGCTTAAAAAACAGTTTTCCTTTGTTTACTCAAAACTACATTCAACAGAGTTACTAGGTTTTTCCAGATTACGGGAGTAGTCTATCCACATATAAATACATTGCTTCAGGGATATTCAGATAATTCAGTGATTTAATTTTTATGGTTCTGTCATACCGTCTTTATGTAATGAGATATATCGTTTAAACCACTCTAGTTAATGATAAACGCTGAAAAGACTATATAAACATTAATCAGCTTATCGATATTTAAAGATATAAGTTTGAGTTTTCGATCTAGTGATCGTAAAATATCCCTTGGCAGTTGGAGTCCGATGTAAAAGTAGGCCATAGCCCATGTATCTAGTGGTCTAGAGTGCCGCGCTTCGAACTCTAGCTGGCCGGTCACCTCTGGCTTGCGGCTGTGGTTTCGAGCCCTGGTGTGAGGGTATGTGGCATGGAGATAGGGGCGCCTTCTCAACCTCGTGGGTTTCCTCCCACTGCTAAAGACCCCTACGCGCAAGCGAATTATTGAAATAAAATTAAACCACGTTAGTCCCGAAATGACCTAGTTTGTGTTGAGTGGATGTTAAACCCCATTTCTCTCTCTCCCACCCAGGTATCTAGACAGAATTACCCTCATGACACAGTGTAGACAGTTCTTCTTCATTAGCCCAGTCCAACAGAACAGTAGGACTTTAAACCCCATTTCATTTCATGTCTATAATATTTTGGCCAAGATAATCGATCCTGACATACTTTGATCTTGTTAACTTTGCCATTTAATGTGTTGCACGTATGCTATGACCAAGATATAAATTCCATTCGATCGTTTTTGTTTGTTCAGAGACGATTTTCCGCTCAATTGATTCAGCACAGCCTATATAGACGTTAATGTAGTTGCATTATGTCCTTTCATGTGCGGGTATTTAAATAACACCGCCATCACTAGCTGTTCAATAAAAATCAGATTAGTGAATAAAGTTTACACGAAACTAGCATGCCACAGCTTCCGTTTAATGTCCATTATTATTTAATAATGTTCCGTTCCAAATCCTCTTCATCTGGTGTCAACGAATTTAATAATTTATAGGCCAATCTGTCAAATATGACAGCTATCTCCAGGCAAGCGTTTAATTAGACTTCCAATTTCAGTGGAAATAATGGAATGAATGTCACTCTAGTATAATAATAACCTAGTGGCAATCAGACAAAACGTATTTGTTTTTATCTATCTATTGGCCGGAAAGGAATGGCAGAAATTGAAACACGTAACTGCAATCTCTTGGGCTATTATAGTTTTAACGATATGCCAAATCCTATTCATCAACTATGTTATTGTTGGACGAGTAGTAAGGAAGAAGGATAAACATGCGAAATTTTTATCTTTTTTATTACCCAGAGGTTACGTTGGATAACCGCTAACCTTGATACGTAACCGTATGGGAAACATAAACGAAATATATCTGTTGGAGCTACCTCAATTAGATCAAAGTTAATTAGACTAAAAACTAATCATAGTTTTGTTCTGCTTCTTGGCTGCGGCGTTATAGTAGTTTGGAAGCCTGTTCCACGGACATTGATTGGTGAACTACAATAATACGTCACCATTCCCAAATGGCGACAATGACGTGATTCATGGTCCATATAGCATGCTCGTATTTGTTTAAGCCATCTCCAGTGTTACCACAGCAGTCAATATGTAACACTAATGCAACATGATTAAACCAAGGCCCCGATTACATATTGACGTACACGTACAAGAACCACTGACAGTTGGAATTCGAAAATTGAGTAGGCCGTAGGGCAGGGCACAATTTCCCTCACAGCAAACTGTATGAGGTATTCCAGTAGGACATTAATCACGCAAAACGTAATATTGCGAACCGAAATCGGGGCCCGCCATGACATAATTAGCGTTTAAATTTAAAACTATTGAACATAAGTACACTCAAACAATGTTCAAAGGCAGCGAAACTTCAAAACGAATGCGTAAGTGACACAATATGTAATTATTAAATGAATAATTCCATGATTTCTTCTGTTCTTCAATTTGAACTGCCTCCAGGGGTGGACGAATGGTTAGCACGTGCGTGCTGTATCACAATGCCTGTCATTGAGCCAACTAGCGTGGTTGCGAATCACCGGTTGTACGTGACAAGCAGTAGTGTCGTCTGTCCAACCTCGTGGGTTTTTCTCCGAGTCTCCCGGTTTCCTCCCACTGCTACAGACCGCTACGCGCAAGCGAGGTATTGAAATAAAATTAAACGTAGTTTGTGTCGAGTGGACGTTAAACCCCGTCTCTCATTCTCTCTCTGGTCAGCCTCCCCGCCGAATGAACAATGGTCTGATGTGTTATTATTGTCTGTGGGTTCGGCCTGTGTATGGCGCGACCCCATGTACTTACTTTTAATGACCCGGACTTAGCCACATATTAAATCCGTTATCATCCGATGTACTGCTTGAAGAAAAATAAAACTTCTTAAAGTTATAAATACCCAGACCAGCTTTCTGTGCAGAATAACAACCTTCTCATCTGTAAAGACATGCCCGTTAGCCCAATATAAGTCAAAATCCTACTAAAGATTCCGATTAAGTATGTCTGTTCATTAAAACTGCATTGATTTGATATTTGACTACGGACTTAAATTAAACATACAGACACATGGTTTACATTATATCTCTTTCATCTTACTGTGGTTCTTATACCCCTAATGCATACATGTTTATCTCAAACTTGTACAAGGAAATGAAATGAAATAGGGTTTTCCGAACTGGGCTAATGAACGGGTTTGATCACGGAAATTGATTTGTCAAAAGGATGGTGTCTGAAAGCGTCGATTTAGATCGCCGTATTTTAGACGCAATGCAAGAATCGCCGTTGATACCCACGTCAGACCGGGGTGGCGTCCTTACTGCGCTTCTACTGCGACCGAAATGGTCTCAGAGCGAGTCAAGATCGCCATAAGCGGGGTAAATGCGTGATGGAAACGCTAGATATCGTGCTGTGGTCTCCATGGTCGCCAAGCCACAACGTTTGTTTTGAACATGTTCAAATGATCTGGAAAGCTACGAGAACGTAATGGGGTCGCAAAGGTCCTTACTGTGCTGCTACGACGACAAAAATGGTTTCAGAGCGTGCCAACATCACCGTAAGCGTGGTGGAAACGCGAGATATCGTGCTGCTGTCTCCATGGTCGCCAATGATCGCGGAGTCATGGCATTTGCTTTGAGTATGTTCAAAGGAAACGCCAAGGTTTTACTATATAACCTGGAACGCTGAGAGAACGTGGTGGGTCGTCACGATCTCTCCGCGCTTATGGCGTTTCGATTGAGATCTATACGCTTGGCAACGACAGTCATCGCGAACCCGCATCGCTCAACCACACTTCTTATCTGGACTACAGGTGCGTTTCCACCACGTGGTCACGGGACTCTACAAGCTGGTTATATTTTTTTTTCAAGATGACCTTTGAATCGGCCGTTTTCACTTACGCAAAGAAAACGCCTTTCCACAACGCTTATGGTGATCTTGGCACGTTCTGAAATCATTTTTTTTTTTGTCGCCGTAGTAGTGCAATAAGGACGTTCTCGCAGCTTTCCAGATCATATGAGCATGTTCAAAACAAACGTCGTAGCTCGGCGATCACTGGCGACCATGGAGACCACAGCACGATATTCAGCGTTTCCACCGCGCTTTTACCCCGCTTATGGCGATCTTGACTCGCTCTGAGACCATTTTTTGTCGCAGTAGAAGCGTAGTATGGACGCAAACCCGGTCTGACGGGGGTATAAAGGCGTCGATTACATTACGATATCGGTGATTTTTTGTCTTAGACCTTTTCGTCGTTGTTGCTTAACGGCAACTCTCATCTCGGACGTTGAAAAGTAGTTACATGCGCAAAGGCTACTTTCATATTTTATTTCCTACTAGAAAATCAGAATGGAAGAGTTTTGGAACGAGGTTTGGCTTTCGATCGTGACAAATGAACATTTGCAGTGACCATAAGGTAAGTAAAAAATGTATTGTGTTACAGGCATTTAAACAATGGCCGTTAAGCCAGCACGACGACTGGTGACTTTTTAGTCGTACTGGCTTATAATGGCAATTGGCGACCTTCACAATACGAGCGTCGCCGTAAAGCCCGATCGACGATTATCTAAACCATGCATAATGCATCTTTACCAAAACTGTGGTTTATAGATTACACTGTATGTTCCTCTAGGGAAATGAACATCGATTTCAAGGCACAGATTATTACGTCTGTAAAAACAAGCAGTCAGATTTTCCGAAGGCCAGATTAAGTCTGTAAAAACAAACTCATCAATTCCAAATGCCAGATTAATTCTGCAAAAAACAGATACATATTCCAACTAAGAAACGGAGTTCATCATGCGCATAAAAACTATCTTGTAAAAAATACCACATGATTTTAATTAAAATTACGAAATACGTAACGAGGGTCAGTCATATACAAACTAATTACAAAAAAAAACCCAAAACATCTTCAAATGACATCATCACTTTAAATGTTTGCGCTATCGTCATTAGTCCAGTCAGCGCAGAAAAGTAGGACTTTACACCCATTTTAAGAGAGAGATACAAAGGGGGGGGGGTGTAACTAATTCTACTAGGCACGAACTATGTCCTTCCTGGACAGACATATATGTGTGTAAGGGTCGTAAGCTGAGGGTGGCTGGGAGAAAACCTACGAAATTTGATATGCGACCCTTCCTCCAAACCACGAGATTGGACATGCGACCCCCCCCCCCCTCATTCAAGCCTAATAATGGCCGAATGGAGATAAGGTTATCTGGCACGCAGCTCTCTATGTGAAATAGCTCCTCGCGCTCACAAACACATACGCATCGATAGAATGAAAATTAACATTTTAAATGGTTAAAATATCATTTGACGTCCACTTCCACCAGGGGTGCCAACGCATACAAAAACACCATTCCCCGAAACAATCATAAAATACCCCACCCCTCTCTGCTATAATATATTTATTACATACAATTACTGAATTGCAATTTACTCCGTATGTTTGTGGCATTATATATTGATACTGTGGAATGTTCAGCAATAAGGCTATAATTGGGGGTCGATGACGGATTTCAACGAATCACGCTTTGCAAACACTAAGCTAATACTTGATTAGTATCTACTGTATTTAGATAAATTGAAGAAGCCAGGGATAAAAGGTTGGGAATTTCGAAGAAAACTCTCCAAGCTATTCAATCACAACAAGTGAGCTGCTTTATTTGAGTTAAGCCACCGGTTTCATCCGATTCATTAAATCTGTTTATTTTGTGTGAATATATGAATATATAAGTGAACTAGTTCCATATCAGCTGTTATGCGTCTATCGATCCACCAAATAGCTTGAAAACTGGCCCCAAGCACCACGGTCGATCTGACACTTGGCAAGCTTCTTCCTTTTACAATTGCGGGTTTAACGTCTTGCCTAATGGAAACGAGCATACTATACGTCAGACAGTGTACTATGTAAGAAACATTGGCCATTCAGGGACTATTTTACGTACACTCCAATGTGTAATACATGCGAACGACTAGACAGATGTCCTTAGCAGACCCTATGTGCTGCACCACCGACAAGAGGAAATCACGCCGGCAAATTTCGATGAACATTATCGCTGCCAACCCCAGTAGCTAAACCGCGAATTCCCGGCTGGCCACCGTTTTACTTATCGAACCACTATCCCCCCCCCCCATGTGTATGCCCAACGCTAAGTAAGATTTCTGTTTAAAAGATGCAGTAAACCGGACACTTTCGTGGCGATGGGAGTAAAGATCCGCGTAGTACTGGACATGTTTGTTCCAAAGATAACTGCGTATCTATTGACGGACTTCGATTTCCATTTTTCGGGCAGACATTACAGGAAAACACATTTATGGGGGAGACGTGCACCCCCTCCTTTTTTTTTTTGGCAAAGGCCCCAATAACCCCCGGACGCCAATCCTTTTTTCGCAACATCATTTCTGTCTCCTCTCCCTTGAAATCCGGAATTGAGGTTGGCACAGACTTGTATTTCAGTTCCAAAGCCACATAAGTAAGGCATATTTTTAATTTTCGACTAGATCATTTCTGTTACCCCTCTCTCAAAATCTCAAAGCCACATTAGAAAGTCTATATTGAGGTACTCTTTGTTGTTTACTCACGGGCCGGAAATGAAAGGAAACCGTGTTTCAAAATTTTCTGGAGGTGTCTGCACTCCTCCACTCTGCATCTTTCTTACTGACCTCTAGATAATTTATTTTGGGGTATTTCCATTTCGCCCCCGCCCCCAGAAAAACCCCCCAAAAAAACCCAAATAATGTCATTATATAATCCTATTAGAATGTTCAGTTGTCGTATTGATATTGATGATATTAGAAATTCTATACGCAAATCTATGGCTTTAGCGCCAAATGTAATTCGTGTAACGCGTGATTTATCAGTCTATATGAATTATTGTCAGTTGCCAAATGACCCAGTCGATCTTACCGACATTTCTAATGGTGAGTTACACGATATTTCACATCTCATGTTTCCCATTTATTAAACTCTGTAAGAAGATATGCGCGGAATAGACCAAGAACTATCACCATGTTTCGCAAATATTTCATACCCTTTCAGGCCCGATTAATAAAGCTAAATGGAATGCTGCAATCGTTTGGAAGTTTTTACGATGTTCACAATGATTTCATCCCTTGGCGCATCTTGCATTATTCTCTGATCAATATAATATATATCTTATACTTCCATCGATACGCGCACAGTCTATTGACCATGTAGCTCCCAACCCAAAACCGCACAGAATACAGGTATCTTCGACAAGGTATGCTAAATTAAAAACCTGAAGCTATTTCTAAATGGAATAATTCCCAAAGCTAGCTAACACTAGCTGTTCGGCCCTAAGCAAGGGGCTTTTCATACCGAGATAAACAGCTTTATTCTCCAAAATATAGTCGGGACTGACCCTTTAAAATACATGTATTTATGTTCATGACAGTGCAGTTGAGAGATTGAACAATTACAAGACAAGAACATTAGTAATTAAATGCTCTTATGAACATTTACAATTTAAAGATTTTCTGTATTGACATTGTTCATTGTTACATGCTAAACAGATTGTGACAAGAGTGTCTGTGATAGACTGCAACATGAGAAATGCCCGGTTCGTGTCTCAGAATAATAAATCTGTAAAGATGAAACCATTCTCCAGACAGGGTTAAATCTGAAGTGTTCTAAAAGGAAGTCATAAGATATATGATAGCTATGATAATAGTTATCTTCAATATTGACCGATCAGTTTTCGTTGTTGATTATAGTTTACGTGACAGGGGTGGTGATCACAACAATAAATTGCTGTTATGGAAATAATTCAGGAGAGGGAGAGAGAGAGGGGGGGTGTATTTGTGGAATGGTATTTCAACTTAAGTTTTAAGCAGTGGTAGGAAACCAGATGACCGGAAAAAAACCCTACGTGGTTGTACAGCCTACCCAGTTTAGAGAGAAAGGGGGAAATGGGATTTAACGTCCACTCTACACAAATTAGGTCATTTCGGGAGAGAGAGCATGGGGGTTTATGTTTGTTTTGGGGGAATTATGTTTGTTTCGTCGACATCACAATATTTTAACGATTTATAATATTATTTTTGTTTTTATTTTATCGTGGAAGGTGAATTTTATATAGAACTGAATAAAGAAGAATCATATTTTGAAGTTAAACGTCAAGTTGAAACAAAGTATGTCGTTTCGTAGGCACTAGCATATCGTTCATTATAACTTTTAATACTTCGCTGGCGCATAGAGGTCATAAGTAGTAGGCGGAAACCGGATAACTGAACGAGGTTGGACAGGCGACTCCACTCCGTGAAACATACAACGCTGGGAATGGGGACAAGGTCAGATGACTCAATGGCGAACATTATGATCTGAGGTGAAGGCATTGAACCATCCTGCCACTCAACGTCCCACGAACGGCCAGTCAATGCAGGGACGTTACGTGTGTCATATTTGACAAAATGATTCTCCTGACAGCCGTGTTTTACCTACGCTTCGCCCAGTCGGAACAGAACTAGAGAACATCCAGTTTTTAATTTGTTAAATCGTTGAATGATATCTGCGATTTATTATCAAATATTTGCTTCCCTGGAACAACCCTAAGAACCTTCTAGCTATGAACTCCAAATTTCCTCATATTTATGAAATTTTAGTGTCTGTTATTCTTATGAATTTTTCGGAAATTGGATGTAAATTCAACAAATAGACAGACTGACCCGAATGCGAGAGATAGAGAAATGGGATTTAACGTCCACGCGACACAAACTAGGTTATTTCGGGACTAACATATGGTTTAATTTTTTTCAATAATTCGCTTGCGCGTAGGGGTCTTTAGCAGTAGGAGGAAACTCACGAGGTTGAGAAGGCGCCCTTATCTCCATGCCACATACGCTCACATCAGGGATTGAAACCACAGTCAGAGGTGACCCGCCAGCTCGAGGTCGAAGCACGGCACTCTTAGACCACTAGGCCATCCCAACCCCCTGACCCGAATGCCAATTATCTAGAGTGATTTCGTGATATATTCTCAGTGTTATTGTAAATTGCTATCTGTGATTAATGTGGTCATCCTCTCAGTAAATACTTTAAGATTTGATACACTAAAATATTTCATGATAACCACGTATAGCATTCTATGACTATTGTTGCATCGCGCGAGGAAAATTTAATTTGTAAATGTCTGTCTTCGGAGAAACATATTAATTGATTGACATATTATTTCTTATGTACCTATTACAAAAATGCCACACATTTGCTCATTGTGGATATCAATTATTTTCTCATTGACAGAAACCACTCAAAATTGTGTTCACTGATTTTATGCATTAGTTGTGTTATGGGCATGCATTTCCACTTACCTACCACAATTACACAATAATTGTATTATATATAATTTCGCAGCATATTCACCTGAAGGGCGAGAGAGGATGGGGGGGGTGTAACGTTCACTCAATACAAACTAGCTCATTTCGGGACTAACAAGCAGTTAGATTTTATTTCAATACCCCGCTTTCGCGTAGGGTTCTTTAGTATTGGCATGAAATCGGAAGACCCCGAGAAAACTCATCTGAAGGAGCAGTGGTTATCTCTCCCGACCAAATGCCGCAATATGGAGTTTGTTTCCCCTGGTCATCGTGTCACGGTGTCAAGATTGTCTATGACCACTACATTCGGCAATCCTCGACAGATTCCGGAATCTATATCTAGTCTCGGCTGTATGACGAATTCCGCCATATTGGAACTACTTTATAGGTCCCGGATGAAACATGGCTGCGCCCATGGTGTCTTGTTTGTTTATAATAGCGTCAAGTTTTCCTGTTAAAGTAAACCGGTAGGCGCATCGCCAATGTATGGGCTTACTGCCATACAGCCGAGACTAGATGTAGGTTCCGGGACGTTCCAGAATCTGTCGAGATTTGCCGAGTGTAACCATTAATGTCAATCTATCCATTTATAAATTCAACTGTTTGGTTTCCTATAAAGAGCACAGAAACAAAGGAATAAAGATCCCCTATTTTAAAATTTAAACAAATTGTTTACACTTTAAAGCTGAACTCCGATTACAAAACTACAGAAATAATAATTAAATAAAACAATGACGTCCAACACATTCGCCATACTTGGTTGAGAACAAGCATGACGATTGTACGGCGTACGAAAACACGAAAACAAAGGCAGGCCACGCCCACATCCAGTGTATACCATGTCAACCACACTGCCCACATCCGGCTCGCAATATTTCAACTACCAGTTTCATCCTGACTGGGTTTCTCACTATCGGTTTACTGAAAACATTCTGAGTTCAGCTTTAGAATATCTCTAGAATGTTTTGGGTTAGACGATATCACTGAAGGTCTGGAGTTCATTATTGACACGGCGACCCAGGATATTAACCCTGAAGCCTTTAATAATGAAGTCCTCTATCAATGGGTCGTATTGATGAAGCCCAAGTTAATATTAATTTCAGAAGAATGATTGCATTTTTAACTTAGAATCACTTGATAGCTTTAATAATGTTCGTCCTCGCTTGTCATATTAATCTCAATTTACACCAGCAGGGAAGAAGCGCTGTTAAACTCAGCGTGATTAGTTGATTCAAGAGATAAAGGTCGGTCGACGGTATATCTGTTTTCAGGAATGGCAGATAGTCTGGAGTGTGACCGACATCTTTCGGAGCACCGTTTTTACTTGCCGCCAGAATATTTATATATTTATAGACTAATAAGTGTAGTCAATCATGAAGATAATAAATTGTGAAACGGCGTGAAAGAGAGGGAGAGAGAGAGAGACTTTAACCTGCACTAGACACAGACTAAGTTATTTCGGGACTAACATATGGTTTAATTTTATTTCAATAATTCACTTGCGCGTAGGGGTCATTAGATGTGGGAAGAAACCAGAAGACCAGGAGAAAGTCCGCGAGGTTGGACAGGCGACCCTTGTCATGTACAACAAGGGGTTCGAAACCACACCAGGCTTTATGATACAGCGCGCACGTGCCAACCATTCCGCAATCCATCTCGCTTTTGAAACGAAGAGTAAATGTTTTGTATAAGATCCTTAGAATAATGAAGTCCGAAAATACGAGAAAATGAAATGAAATAGGGTTTTACGTCCTACTGTTCTGCTAATGAAGACGAGCATACAGTGTGTAATGTGGAAATCTTGCCCGGGCAGCGGCACAAACGACCTACTCTTATATCTGCTCCGAAATGAGCTAATGAAAACGTGCATACGTTATATAGTGTGCTATGTGGAAATTTTGCCCGGGCAGCGGCACTTACGGTCTACTCTTATATCTTTAACGTGCACGCCAATGTGTACACGGGACTTTGGTTTTTCGTCTCACCCGAACGACTAGATAGCCTGTGAGAAGACCCGGAGAAACCAAACGTTGTTGGACATATTTTAAGTTCTGACGCAAACGCGTTGAACCATTCGACTATCCACTCAATCCCCTTACAAACTTAAAGAAAAGCATGTATGTATTTGATGTGTTACAATTTTGGCACGTCATTTTGGTATGTAAAAAAAATGTCTGTTAATGGTATACAAGAAAACTACCATCTCATTTCGCTATTCTTAAACTCTTTATTTTTTGTCTGAACGAGAAGTGTAAAATAATACATAATTAGAGGAAGTGATTCACAATAGTTGATGATGAGAAACTATGCGTGTATCATTTAAGATAACACAGACGTACACCATCAACGGCTCATCAGAATCAAAAACATCTCAACAACAACGAAAGATATATCACCAACTTGCACAACAATTTTATTTAGCCTCTTGTTTATAAAACTTCCAGAAATGCCTAATTGTTTTAACAGTTAGATATAATACTGTGGATAAAAAACGTTGTTGCTATGGAGGATAGGTTGCCCAGATAGAGAAAGTAATAGCACACTATTAAAAGGACACTATCTGCCTCATGAACTCCTCAAACTAACAAAATTGTTATCTATATTAACCCCCACAATGTATGCACCCTAGTAGCCTCCTCCACATAACCAACATCTTAACTCTAGTAGCCTCCTCAACATAACCAGCATACTAAATTCATTGTCAACATAACTTACTCCATAACCCAACTAGCCCCCTTTTCCGCTTTTACCTCTTCAGCGTCATGAAACTATATCCCTATTAGCCTCCTCTGAGAGATCAACCTATTATTGTTGTTAGCCTCTTCAACATGATCAACCTCATCTCTATTAAGCACATCAACGTGGCCAACCTCATATTTTCTCTTCCAAAAAGAAACACAATGTGACAGCAGTTCGTCGTCGTTTTACCCTCGCTCTACCATCCCCTCGTTGCAATAGGAACCGCGACACGTAACTGAAACAAACTGTTCAGCGGTGTTGCTGTGACCATACCCTAGGGTCTGACCCCAATGAAGTCGGACTTGGCGGTATCGGCGTATTTCAAAACAGCAGCTCTGACGGAAAGTTTAAGTCGTACTCTGGTTTCGCGTAGGCGTTTACGGACTTTGTGGTCTGCGACTCTACGCCGTCGAGCAATTGTTACTGCAATAGAGGTCCCTGCTCAGAACCGTTTCCTCAAATGACGTAACCGGAAGTGGCGATCAAAGGTAGATGGGTCAATGTTGTTTTGCCTGTGGCTGAGCGGTCACGTATTGAACTTCGCTGTCGGTACTATCCCAAAGGCGAGAAATTGTACTCGGGGAAACATCCATCAGTCTGGCTACATCTTTCTGGGATTCGCCTGCTTGTAACCGACCAAAAGTGTTGTTGCGTTGGTCTTCGTTTAGACGTGGCTTCACTTGATTCGTTGAGTGTTTTACATGTGCAATTGATTTGGAAAGCGAGAACCCCCGGATTTTAAAGACCTTAGATTTAGGTACCACGCGAATAGCTCGCGAAGTTATTAAACTCTTGTATCGTCGTGTAATTAAGCAAAAACAAATTTCGGAAAAAAGTATGTCCCTACTTATAAAACCAACAATGAATTTATTTTATCCTTACTATATAAAGACATTAAAAACACGTAAGATTTATCTAAACAACTACCTCGTTCAATTAAAAAAAGTATTATCTATCCGCCAGATAATCATAAACTTTCACCAAAGCCCCTTTCTTCGAATCTACATCACAAAGCCAAGATGGGGAGGGGGTGGGCGGGAGAAAGAGAATATTACCGGAAAAAAGTTGAGTGGTTACAAAAGAAGGAACAATAAATAGAAAGAATGTCATTCGTGGGTAATCATCATTTAAGGAAACGGTGGTCTGGTTGCAGCGGTACACACGATGATATAATTTGTAGATGGTCTGTGTCTTTTCAATTGATATAATGTGTCGGGGTCAGAGTGAATAAGGCGCTGGCTGAGAAAGTTCATCTCGATTTTCCGGCGTGATTTCTCCTTGTCAGTGATGCAGAAGGAGGGCCTGAAAATGACAGATCTCTAGTCGTTCGGATATGACGGAACATCGAGGTTCAGTGTGCCCTTAGTAGTTGGAATTCGACATAAGAGTAGGCCATAGTGCCGCTTTCCGGACAGAATATCCCTCAGAGCACGCTGCATGGCGTATGCCCGTCTGAGTAGAGCAGTAGGACAATAAAGCCCATTTCGATTCATCTTATTCTCAATATCTCTATATTCCACGCTAAAATATACTCACAGTAAATTATTTATAGATAATCCGAACACAAAAAGTAGGGGAACACAAAAATAGGGGCCCATCAAATGGTAAGGCCGTGTAAATGACACAAATTACTTATATGCACGATAAATAGTAAATATAAAATGCTGTACAGTTAAATTAATTTGTTTGTGAAGTGTACATATTGAAGTTGTGTTTATAGTAAAGTTATCAAATAAGGAGATAAAATAAATATACTCTTTTGGCTTGTTTTTGAATCCTTATTTTTTTGACAATTGCAAGTATTCATATTGTTTAAATCAAATAATGATAGCATGGATTCCATGTTTTCTTGGAACGACATTTAATAATTCCCATAGAGATTCATAAAACACGCAAGATGAATAACCTTTCACACTTTTTAACATAAGTTGCTCCCCCAAAAAAGACATCCATTAACAGAAAAAGTGATGAACAAGGAATTCAGCCACATAAAAAATGAATATTTTTATACATTGTGCAATGGTACAATATTGTTTTCTAAAAAATGACAAGAAGAATTTATTTATGAATAAAGGGAGATATGCCATAAAAGAATAATGCTCTATTACTATACAATAATAGCTGGTCAAAATACAACAAAAGACTTTCAAGCAAATAATACTTCCGGAAGACAAAGAGATAAAATAAATGTCAAATGTATCTTGTTAAAATGAAACAGCAATGGGCTTTTTAATTGCTGATATAACCATTTCTAAAATGATCATTGTATGAAATGACATGTGTTTTCTTCACACGGAAGCCACAGTGCTAAAAGCCACAATGGAAGCGTGTTTTTAATACAACTGAGCAAAGCCGAGACGGGTGACCGTTGTTTCAGTTTACAATGTGTGACAGAAAGACTTATACGCGTGATGGATTGGACGTAAGTGTCCCCCTCCCCCCTCTCCCTCACATATAAATAGTTTCAAATACCCGTGAGATATATATTGTTGATACTATTAGGGTAACAAAGAGCCGATATGGCTTCAACCCTGGACCGATTTGTTCGACTGTTTTTGTTCCTTCAGAGTACTATAATATATATTTCCGGCTGTTTTATTTGCGTGTGAGGGGGGGGGGGGTAAAATACAATCTATATTTTGACCTTGCAATTCTGACTGTAACAACTTCAAATTAAGACGACAATGATGTGTTAACGATCGCGTGTAAATAATAAACAAAATGTATTCCAAAGGATTCAAATCAATGAAATGGCGTATTTAAGATACGAACTCTAATTGTGCAAAATGGCCTCGCTCTATTAAGGTCAGTGATTACACATTTATAAATGAGGTTACTTGGAATATAATATCCGTTGAAATTAACGATTCTCATTTTCAAATTATTGTTAATATCCGTTAATATTTCATTAAATGACAACAATATAATATACATGTTAATGCCAGATAAAGTTTTATTGGAGATTTACGTGGTGGCCTTCTAAAAGGCGCAATTAGGCAATCGAGTAGCGGGGCCTCCAGGATGGAAACAAGGTAAAGATAGGCGTGGGCTATGGGGGATTACCCGAGATGTTATTAGAAAATCAGAGAGGGAGAGAGAGTGAAATGATGTTTAACGTCCACTCGACACAGATTAGGTCATTTCGGGACTAACATTGTTTGATTTTTTTTTTAAATAATTCGCTTGCGCGTACGGGTCTTTAGCAGTGGCAGGAAACTGGAGAACTCGGAGAAAACACACATAGTTGGATAGTCTACCTTTCTACAGTCGGGAATTGAAACAACGCCATTTGATTCAATGGCATACCTTACAATACAATGCACACCCCAATCAGATGCTCTTTCACAATATTTCTTCTAATTCAGTTGTATGCATTCATGGGATTCTTGTGGGGTGAGTCCGAAACCTCAACTATGTTTCGAACGGTTTGTTGGTGTTATGTTGTAGAAAAGTAATATGCTCTGTGCGAGCAGTGGGAGAAAAAGAGGACGCCCCAGCCTTCCAGTCACCCCTTCTGGACACGCATCCATAATAATATAATTATAGATATTAATTATAGATATGAAAATAAATACATTTAATATATTCCCCGTTAAGACCCGGATATCTAGATAATGGCCAATCTATAAAGATTACCAAGGCCGTTTCCTTATAATTTAACATATTGACTTACATCTTTATGTGAAGAGGTGTTGCAATATTATCGTTTCCTTCTAATTTAACATATTAACTTACATCTTTATGTGAAGAGGTGTTGCAATATTATCGTGCTGTGTCTTACTCTGGGGCTTATCCTCATGTTTAATATTCTCATTATCTGAAAATTGTTTTTACTACAATATAATATTAGCTCATTCCAAATATAGATTACATTTTGATGTAAATACTACTCTTAATCGTTTCAGTATTAGAGTGAGGACAAAGAAATGGGTTTTAACGTTTGCTCGAAACAAATTATGTCATTTCGGGACTAACACGTTCAATTTTATTTCACAAATTCGCCGGCGCTTAGGAGTCTTTAGTAGTTTGGGAAACCGGGGCACCTGGACACCGATTCTACTCCTTATCACGCACAACCGTGCACGTAAACGATCCCTTGGCAGTTGGAATTCGATATAAGAGTAGATCGTAGCGCCGCTGCCCTGGCAAAATTCCCCCCATAGCACACTGTATGGCGTATTCTGTAATATAGCTGATTTACACTATATCCAATGTAACATTTTTACTAATTAAATGAGAGTTAACACATTTATCTTGTAATTTATACCAGTTATAATGACAATCTTCTATAATATACTTTATATATTCCTCGGGGGATAAATTTATAAAAGCTCCGACTTGTTTTCAAATCAAAAAAACAGTGTACATTTATAACATGTAAATATTTTTAGTGTCAGAAAAAACAACTTTCACATAATAAGCATTCCTAGTCTAACTTTCCAACTGTAAATCAAATTTGTAATTCAGTTATGAATGAAGGCATATGACTTATATTACATTTTGGGAGAGATTTGTGCAAGCCTAAGGTAAAAATTAATAAATCATAAAATAAATTCGCAAGTCTATAATAGAATAATCTCCTGGCATATAGTCAACAGACAGGTATATAACGTGATCTCAGTGGAGTGATGCCTTTTTGACGTCGATAGCGTTTTATGATATATAAAATTTAGTAAAATCCCAATTGATATTCAATTCACCGTAAAAAAAAATCGGTATAAAGATTGAATTTTTTTTCTCAAATTACTGAAAAGGTTTAAACCAAATCAAAAACCCCGATGTAACGTAATTTAGTGAAATTACAACTAAGACGGGTTTTTTTTCCACCTAGTTCATGAGAGCAACTGGCTTCAATTGAAGGTCGTCCTTACAGCTCAAAACAACTAGTTCCAGTTAGTTGAACTCAGTCGTCCATGATTAACACTCTGCAACTCGCTTCAACTAGTGGCAATTACATGTAAGTTGCTGTCGTCAACATGAATGTTCTTACTACCGGCGCCAAGTTATGCCACGGAAACAACATCGCGTGATAAAAAAACCCAAACTTGCGTCATATGACTATAAAAACGGCAAAATGGACACGAAAGAATGCGTCACCTTTCAAATGTGAATGATATCGACGATACTTTACAAACAGAATTGGTGGCAATACATTTTCAGTTGCCTCGGTTGAAGATTTGAAAGACATAAGCACCCTTGTAACTGGTTGAGAGCAGTTGCTCCAAGTTGCAATTTCGACATTCGAAAACTTGCAAAATTAATTATCCTTTCAAAATCTAGGTTTAACACTGTCCACTGTATTAACGTTTAAGAAACTAGATAGAGTTGCAAATGACGATAAAGTCACCCTTCTGAGCAACTGCATTGTGTCAGTAGGTCGACAAAATTAAGGTTAGGGATAAGGTGCAAAGTCTCTAATCGGAAATTTCCGCGAATTCTTATTTCCATTGTTAATGAACAGACCTCACAATTTACAGGAAGTCTAATTTGGACAGATTCTTGAGTAAATCGATCTATAAAATGAGTCTAGTTTGTAGGCTTTATCCGAAAAAAACCCACCCCTGTTTGTGCGTCACGCAGGTATTTACGGAGAAAAGGAAAATACTGTGATTTTGTACGCAGGGTAGAAGAGAAGCTATCAAACATACCAACACGTGTTGTTTCCATTTTGTTTAAGAATTTGTTTCTTATAATTATAATATTTCATACGTTCTATCTTTAGTGACAGGTTATGGAGCTACTTAACGTTCTGGCACATGCTTCGATATTTAATACGCTAAGTTTTATTCTTGGCGCACTTGCTAGTATGGAAGATATAAGGAGGTATTTCTAAATAACTTGTTTATTGAATAACTGTGTGGTGATTTAGGGTTGGGTATCCGAATGGTTCAGCCAATGCGAGTTAGGATCTGTTATTGAGTCAAGTGGTGTGGTTTCCATTCCCCGCTCGTACATGTTCGATCGCCTCTTTAACCTCGTGTGTTTTCTTCCGATCCCCTGGCTTTCTCTATTACTAAAAACCCTTACGCAAAAGCCAATTATTGAAATACATTTGAACCCTTTATGTAAATCCCAAAATGCTCTAGTCTAGTGGACATTAAATCCAAATCTCTCCCTCTCTTTCTCTCGGCAAAGATGGTTAATTGTGCTGCACAGCGTGCGTAAGAGCCAGTGGAGGACACACGCGCTACTGACAATTAACTATCTTTGTCGTACTTTTGATTTTGACCCCTCTGACTTTGTACCGTTGATTACAGATTTAACATTCATAAGTGTACAAATGTGTTGTTATTGATGTGTTCCCATTTGAATAGTGTTCACAATAAGAAGCAAAAAAAATAAGATATGTTTACAGGATCATTTTGTTATACGAAAAACTAAGTGATGCGCTCATTATATTATTATAGCTATCATATGTCACATGGTTTCCTTTACGGCACTGTTCGTGTTCCGTACACGTCAGTCTGTACAGCGTCCATTTCACTCTTGGTCCCGAAATGACCTAGTTTGTGTTGAGTGGACGTTAAACCCCATTTCTCTCTCTTTCCACATTTCACTCTTCATTTTTAGAGCTGCCCAATCCATGTTTAACATTCGCCGATATGTTATTATTTTATGGCACTGTTCACGTTCCTTACTTGTTAAAATTAGCGTATTATACCTCTCTTAACTATTGTCTTTATTCGTAGAGTAACACAACTATCGCTATTTAACTAGTTTATTGCTATTTCGCATGTCAACATGACCACCGTTAATAACTATTTAAGTAGGTAGTGTTGGTTTCTTTAATAGGCTGACTATGTTAAACGTTTTTATGTCAAGATGGCAGACTATTTAATGATTAATGGGAACGTAATGAAAAAAAAAAAATGTTATCAATACGTCATTAACGTCAGTAAGACTATCTGCTTTTCTTATGACAGACCTTACGATACAGGGCGCTGGCATCAAATTACTCGGCCATCTAACCCCTCGTGAATTCTAGGAACACTGAAAAAGTTATATTAAGAGAAGCATAAAGAAGCACAGCGTCTCAAGTTTAGCTTTTATAAAACGTATTTGTTGTCCTCTCTAGAACCAGAACAAAAAGGTTTAATAAGGCCTTCAGCACACATTTGTCACAGAGAATTACCATCTTTGTGAATACAGCTCTGTCCTGGATATCTTTCATGTTGAAAACTTGGTGTACTGTTTTGTTATGGGGTTTGAATCCGTTTCATATCTTTAACACACACCAACTAAATATATGGTTTAAATTTAAATTTTATTTGATACAATATTTTCGACAAAACTCAACGATGTCGCTTGTCGATCAACTATCCCCACTTAATTTATGAATCAAAATAAATTACAACTAAAAAGTGTATAATATGTAGTTTATTAACAAATACAATATAAATGCCATATAAATTATGTGTTATCAAGTAATTTATTATAAATAACACTAATTACAACCATGAAAATGAAAATATGAAAATAAAAAAAAAGATACATAATATATAGTTTATTATAAATATAACATAAATTATGGAAAATATTAAAAATTAAAAAAAAATAAGTTAAAATATTAAAATAAAATACATCCAGACAAGAGAGAGAGAGAGAGAGAGGGAGGGTTTTAATGCTTCCAAGTTTAGATTTGGCGTATATTATCGGAGAATTGAAGTCTAACGACCACACAACACAAACCGGGTCATATTGGGGATAACCTATGGTTCAATTTTATTTCAATAATTCGCTGCTTGTGGGTAGGGGTCTTTAGGCCTTAAGCTGTGGGAGGGGACCGGAGGACACGGAGAAAATCCACCAAGTTGGACAGGCGACTCTACTCCTTGTCGCGTACAACCGGGGAATCGAAACCACGCTAGTTGGCCCAATGACATACCTTATGATACAACGCGTACTCGCTTTTCGTTCGGTCCAACCCCATCCCACCCCACACCCAACCAAACAAGTACTACATTAACTAATAAACACATAAATGAAGCGTCTAAGATGAATGGTTTATTAAAACCAAAAAGGAATGTATAAAAATAAAAACATAAATAAGAGACGCACCAAAAACATATACTTTATCAATACTGAATTATATATAAATTACATTCTCATTTAAGCACAGATCCTATTTCGTTCCGTTTTTTATACTTAAAAATTTCATTTTACTTCTGGACTCGAGACGATGTGTGAGATTAGCGAATCAAACGATCTGTTACGGCGAGTGTTTTGGAGTGAAGTGCACGGAACTGTTGTTAACCCACTAGAAACATCCGCACTGGCGATGAATCGAATGGTTAATGACGCAAAAGTCGTTAGTATGACCTCTGACACGACCTTCCACTACAACCGGACAGACTTCCATATAGTAGAGATCATCGACAGTATAAAAAAAACGAAATGTAGATCTGTATGTATTTTAATCAGAATGATATAAATTATACGACAATATGATATAATATTATAAAAAAAGAATGATATAAATTATAAAAAAAAAAAAGATATAAATTATACGAAAATATGACATAATATTATAAAAAAAAATTAGTAAAAAAAATATTATCTTTCCTAATTGCTGATGGATGATCATTAAGATCCCAACGACACATCAAAGGACATAATGTAAAGAATTAAACTATTTACCATGAGTGAAAATTCAGCCCAAAACTACCACACAAAGTCTAACTGGATTTGATTTACTGGGTCTGTTTTTTAACATCGGCAGGCCCAACTGAACGTTTGCACTTTGCGACCAGCGTTTTGTTGGGGTTTTTTGTTGATTTTTGTGTCAGGCCACCTCATCAGTATTGTTATCACAATCTTGAACACCATCACAAATGCGATTGCCGGCAGACAAACTGGGTCATTGTTTTTACATTTAAATG
This sequence comes from Patella caerulea, assembly GCA_036850965.1. Taxonomy (NCBI): domain Eukaryota; kingdom Metazoa; phylum Mollusca; class Gastropoda; family Patellidae; genus Patella; species Patella caerulea. Next base: position 27,638,457 of record JAZGQO010000015.1, on the reverse strand, counting down.
TTCCTGCTGAGCAGCCATCTGAAACGAAACATGGAATATTATTGAATATTATAAATCCTTTGGTATGAAATATTCTTTAAGTGGCATTTTATCTTGTTTGTTTTTGTATAACATAACCCAGTTGTGTCACAGACCTTTGATCTTGTTGTTGCTATGAATTGTTTCAACCCTGTTGTAATTTTGTCTATATATTACGTCGCCTACATAAATTCAGTAGCTGTTTTCCATAAGTATGCTCATAGTGTATTTGTTTACTTTGGTATGAAATGTGAAATGTTGAAATGAAGAAGGAGGCGACATATGATATCAGCGCCACCTTCTTGGTCCCAGCTATCTCGCATTAGGTCGTAGCAAATACAGGTTAAGGTTTGACACATAGATGAGGAGAGGCCCAGGATCCCCTAGAATTCCTTGCCCTCACTACCAGATGAAGTGAGGTCCCAGGTCACTCAAAATTCCTGACCCTCACTACCCGATTATACACCTTGGCCGGAAGCCCCATATAGATCTGGAGGTCCTGGTTTATCTCGGCCAATATTTAATTATGAAAGATCTTCGATGAGAAAAATACACACATATTGATGACGTCACACACACAAGGGTACGCGGTACGGACCAGGAATTTACGTTTTAGAAAAATCTTTTATGAATTGAACTAGATTCCCTAACAACAGGTTTCCCCCCTGTTTTATGTTGATAGTAGAGAGAGAGAAGAGACAGAGCGTGGCGGGGTGTAATACAATTACCTGGGTTATATGGGAACCAACTATTTTGTGTAAAAGCAATTCCTGATTGTCTTATCCCTGATGAATGTTATATTTCTTAAGCACGAACAGATCTAGAATAAATGCCAGCCTTGGGGGTATCTTAGATCTAAATTGATATTCAAGCATGACGTACTTGTACATTTTTTAGGTAGCGACAATATGTTCAGTTTCACATGGCCGATGTGTAACCTGTGTGGCCTATTCTCCACATGTGAATGTAGTATATTTGTAACTTGTTATCTTGTTTAAATCTGATTTCAAGAGTTGGGTTATGGGCGGACGAACCCTAACGATTTTCTGACGCCTCCAGTTCTAGCTTTATAAATATTCCATTGTATTTTCAAAGTTCATTATTTGTATATTATTGTTGAAAATAGATATTTTATTTTTATGTTGGTTAAAAATATAAAAGTACTTAGCTTTTTTTTTATAAGTAAATGCGTTTTACAATTCAAAATGTAATTGCTCGTATATTGTTTCTTTTGCAAACACGGGGGATTGAATGGCTGAATGGTTAGCATGTGCGCACTGTATCATAAGGTCTGTCATTGGGTAAACTGGCATGGTTTCGATTACCCGGGTCGCCTGTCCAATCTCATGGGTTTTCTCCCGGTTCTCCGGTTTCTTCCCACTGCTAAAGCCCCTCTAACCATATGTTAGTCTCCCCCCACTCTCTCTCACACATTATTAACAACATATAGCAGGGACGATACCTGTCGTTAGGTAACTTAAATCAATTGATTTTTCTCAAGCGTAAATTCCTGGTCCTTATGTGTTCGACGTCATTAATGTGATTATTGTTATTTATATTTCTGCCACAACCAATTACAAGAGGGAGAAGGGCTAGGTCATTTCGGGATTAATTGTCTTGAATAAAATACTGTTTAAGCAAAATCACTCTTTAATAATATTGTTATAATCTTTGAATAGCATTTAGTAACTGGATAGAGCAGTAAACTACAACACATACTTATGGAAACACAGCTTGGCTTACGTCTCAAAGATTATTCTCTCAACGCTATCAAGCTAATACAGTAATTCACAAAATGTGATGCCAAATTTTACAGAAAATATAACAACAATACATAAAACCATACAGCGGTGATTTTCTATAGAGAGTGGCGTGAATACTCTTCGAAACGTTACCAAAATAAAGAAGTATCTGTTTCCCCATAAATGTGTATAATATAGTCGTGCTTGTTGTTTAAAATTACGTTTTGTCTTCCACGAGCCAACAGAATGTTATCTATACCACATACTGATAGAAATATAAAGAAATGAAACGGGGTTAAACGCCAACTGTTCTGCTCCGACAGCAGACTGATATAAAAAAAAAACACTTTAATTGCGCCATGTTCAAACCCAGCGATTGTTACATTCTGCTAGACGGTTTTTAAATTGGTCTGTCAGAAAACGTTTCTCAACAAACAAGTAACTAATAAAGTGTGGGTTATATATATCTGAGAATAAATTAAGTTACCTAGAACGATAAACGGTTACGACTGTAGATAGAGAATGATCATATTTACGTGTGAGCGTGCATACTTAAGGTAAGTGGGTCGGTATGTTTGAAGTATTCATCTTATATTTATAACCGTTGTAACCAACCTGAGCGGGTAATAAATCATGATGGGATCCACGTTGGATCGGTGAGTAAGACGTTAACTAGGAGAACCCGTTTTCAACCCCTGCCTTGTTGGTGACGTCAGACCTCTCCGGTATTAGGCGCTTCGATTTAAAAGACGCGATTGTAGCCGAGCCAGAGAGGATAATAATATGCTTATTCCTTGTTGTAAAGGACAGGAATGTAATAAATAACAATGACAATTCGTGTTTTAAAGAATAAATAGTCAGGGTTTTTTGTGAATTCCGATATAATTCTGTCAAAGAAGCATTTAGTGCCATCTCTTCATCCCAAACTTATGCTGAGAACCTAATTAACCAACATTTTGATTCCTACATCGACGATTTTAATCGAAAACACTAAGTATGCTTTTACAAATTTTTTGAAGCATTTATTTCTCTCATATTTTCATTTTGAATCAAATTAAATATGTTTATTTACTCGTTATGTGTATGCAAGATGTCAATCTGATCATGGCGGAATCGCGAAATAGTCCACTAATTATTCAATATGGCGGCGCCCATGAAAGATAATTCCACAGAAGCGGTTATGTTTGCGAAGACAAATTTAGGAGTATCTAACCTTGTTTTGAAAGACAGTTTACACTAGTAAAGACTACATTGCAATATTACCCACTAGCACATATTATATATCGGTTTTACCGGAGTGGCAGAAGTCGACATTTTGCTAACTTGACATTGTTTCCATAAACCACGAGCTTCGGGTGTACAAAGCAGTAGGCCAGACGATAATTCCCTTCCAAAATGATCACATATTGGGCGTTTTAAATTGACTGCATTTAGGGCAGTGATGTATTCTCGAAGTATGGAGGTGGATGTATCGCTGCGTGCAGTTTGTCATCTCTAAAGATCTTAAGGTGGATAATCAAGACTATGTTTTTTATCATACCGACTTGAGTAATGATGATCGAGGCTAGGCCTCAAATTCAATAGGTAAATTCTCGGTTCAGAGTAAATCAAATTGACTGAATTTTTCAGCAGATTCCTATCTTGTTTTTGACTTTTATATTGAGAACTGTCAACTTTTTATTTCGCCTTCCTTAATGTACCTTTAAGTCAGCGGTGCGTGTATTATTACATTGATTAACACAGTGATCACGTTAGTTCCGTTAACAATAACAGCTTAACGTTTAGCAGTCATTGAGTTTGTTTCTCTCTTTTTTATTACTGATTGCTGGGCTAAAATACAAATTCTTTAAATTGGTCGATAAGATAGTATATAAATGTTTAACACTGGGATCATTGTTAGATAAGTTAATAACGGTTTAAAAGTTCAAGTGTCACTGAGATTACTTCTGTGTTTTTTAATAGCAGATTGGTTAATGGAATTCCTTCGTATAATACAAATCCTTTAAATCGGTCGAGAAGGTATTATTATTATCGTATAGTGTTTATCACCAGAAATCGCGGTTAGTACCCTTTCAAAAAATCACCCCCAAATTGAATATCCGTGAACGTATGAAATTAAAGTGCCAAAATATAGAGGAATGGCGTATTAATCTTATCTTAAAATTTCAGCTCAAAATATTGATTGGTGTCAAAACCGCTTTTCCGGACACGTTCCCTTATAGATTTGCAGCCAATTGTTTCGTTGGGTGACCTGATAATCTATTGCCGTTCCCTTAGAGATATAGACAATGCATAACCCATGTGTTGTACTTGATAACGAATGTAATTTCACATACACTTTTTTATACATTAAAAGGCTGATCTTATCCAGACACCGTATAATACAACTTTGACCACCGGTCTCCATTTCCAGATGAAGACTGATGGATTTAAGTTGGAAAAGTACAAAATAAATTTAAAACGAACTTTATGGTTTGAATTTCCATGTCCTTTAAGATCCACTCTATTTAACGTACCTTATGAGAGATTAGATAAAGAGCTGACAGTTCTCGATGTAAAAGTTAGACACTCGATAATGTAAAGGGAATTATTTTAGCATAACTTGGGTTAAAAGAAATAAAAGATGATCTGGATTTAACATTTTATTCTAACATACACAATGGTATAGTAAATATATGAGACCCCCCCCCCCTTTTTTTAAAATATAGTTTATTTACAAAATTCATAGTTATATTCATTTACGCATAATGATATTAACAATGCGTTAATTTACAATTTATATTTTAATACAGTATAATTATTTACAATTGTTATATACATAAGTCAATATAAGTTCCTACAGCTAATTTCACATTTTGAGGTATAAAGAGCTCTGGTGATCAACCAAATCCCGTCCGGTTTATATCCAAAAGCCTAAAACAATTTGTACTAAAAAGGGTACCTGCATTAATAAGTGTTTTATTACCTTAAACATACAGTTCATGAGCATTCACAACATGTATATAACATAGATTCAATAAGTTGATGATCTCACAATAATCACATAGCAGGTTACGGAACAAATAATGTGTTGACAGAACACAGTGTAGTAAACGCAACTCGCGGTCAGCATATTATCTAACTTGCTAACATAATTATCTAACTTGTCCATTATAGATATGCGAGCCGCTGGGCCTTTATTAAATTAAACAACAGTATGATCAATTAAAGGACATCGGAGATTGTAGGGGGGGGGGGGGGGTGGCCTAGTGGTCTAGAGTGCCGCGCTTCGACCTCTAGCTGGCCGGTCACGTCTGGCTTGCGGCTGTGGCTTCGAGCCATGGTGTGAGCGTATGTGTGGAATGGAGGTAGCGCACCTTCTCAACCTACGCGCAAACGAACTATTGAAATAAAATTAAACCATATGTTAGTCCCGAAATGACCTAGTTTGTGTAGAGTGGACGTTAAACTCCATTTCTCTCTCTCTCTCGGAGATTGTATCACACAAGCCGTCATTTTACCTATCACTGTCGATCACATAATAATTTGCTGAAAATTCCAATCAAATTGATCACTCTCTACCCAAAATGCAGCTTTTGAATGTTGGGCCTAGCCTCGATCATCGTTTGTTTGGATAAGTTAATTACTGTATAATTAATCAATGATATAGCATTTCAGCTCTTGCATACTTTTGACCAGATAACGACGTTTAAGAATAATTTTAATCGAATTTAAAGAAATAGAAGATTGCAAATTTTAAAAAAAGTCGATGATCTACTTCAACTCTGATGTATGTAGTTGACGACGATGAGGTCGCCACAGGTATCTGCCCTTTTGGGATCATTTTCTTTGAAAGATTTTCATAATGTAAAATAAATGCAGGTTAATGGGATTTTGATGAACTGCTAGCTAAATTTGAGAAAGTAACTGATATAATGTCGGTAATGGGGGGTAACGATTGCATTGTGCCAATAAAACCCAGGAATGTGTTTTCTGTTTGCGCATTCTGAAAAATTCAATAAGCTTATGTCGTGGATTTATGTTGACTTAAAGCAAATTGGGTTAATAGGTTTGCTTCCGTAGCAGAAGAAAATGTATACGAAAGACCATTAGGGTCAATAAAATGAAAAAAAAAATGATTATCTTGTAATAGCTATTTTGTAATTCGCTTGCGCGTAGGGGTCTTCAGCAGTGGGAGGAAACCGGAGTGCCCGGCGGAAACCCACGAGTTTGAGAAGGCACCCCTGTCTCCATGCCACATACGCTCACACCAGGGATCGAAACCACAGCCGCAAGTCAGAGGTGACCAGCCAGCTAGAGGTCGAAGCGCCGCACTCTGGACTACTAGGCCACCCCAACACCCCCTTAGCAGAAGAAAATGTATACGAAAGACCATTAGGGTCAATAAAATGAAAAAAAATGATTATCTTGTAATAGCTATCTTGATTAACCCAAATAGTCTTCGGTAAATGTAGCAGTTTTCAATCGTAGATAAAAACGTGATGTCATGTTTAAGAGAGAGAGAGAGAAAGGGGGGGGGGCGTCCCGTTCGTGTCCCGATATAATATACAAAAAGAAAGGAAATTCTTCTTCAGACAAGGTTAAATCTGCATTTTTGTAAAAGGAAGCCATAAGTGATAGGGATTGGTGGTCATCTTAAGAATTTTGTCGCTGTCGTCACGTAATTTGTATCCTAATTCATTAAAAGCCTGGAGGTCGGGTGTTCGATCCCTACATTGGCCGATGGCGTTAATCTGGATTTCTTTCGACATGGTCTCCCCGTGTCAGCATGATAAGGGCAGCTCTGTAGTTGTTCGACTGGGATGAAAACCTGAGGCTCCGTGTATACATTTCCATGCACGTAAAAGATCCCTTAGAATAGCGCCTCTGCCAGGGCGCAAATTCCGCTACAGCACACTGTATGGCACGAATTCGTCTTTATTAGCCCATTCGGAGCATAACAGTAGGACGTTAAACCCCATTCGTTTCATTTCATTGGAATAATTATGTTCCGTCAATACAATGACGAAATAATTCATGTTGTTGGGTTGGGTGGCCGAACGGTTAGCCTGTGCGCGTTGTATCATGGGGTCTGGCATTGAGTCAACTGGCGGAGTTTTGATTCTCCGGTTCGACGTGACAAGGAGTGGGGTCACCTGTCAAACCTCGTGGGTATCCCCCCCCCGATTTCCTCATATATAAAGACCCATACGCGTAAACGAATTTTTGATCAAAATGTTAAGCCTGAAATGACGTAGTCCGCCTCTCTCTCTCTCTCTCTCAACCTCGTGTTATTTTACAGACATCCATTCAGTTGTCGCTATGGAACTTCTTTAAACTTAGATACGAAAACAACCTCTCCTTCCTTTTCAATGGAACAAAAATGTTATTGTGTAGCTACTAAAGTTCATCGTGTTGTTTATAATCATAATGGGAAAAATCGGTTTAATAGAAAACATGTACTTTAGTTCTCCATTCTAAATTAACAAAACATTCGTCTAACGTGTTTTGTTTATTCTCGTACAAAAGGGTTTGACGTAGAGGATTAAGTGTAATCCAATTCATACAAGAACAATGTTTTTAACTTTAATGTTCAGTTAACGTTTTTAACTATTAAGTGCTACAAAATATTTATCTATTCTGTGGCACAAGTGGGTCTCAACGCATATGATAATGTAATATGAATGTATATAAACAGATTTGCATTCAGTCGTTTCTCTTTCTATGTAATATCGAATCAATTATATTCTGCGAAACGCGCGACGAGTCCAGATGGAATGACAGTCTTTGGTGTCTGGTTATTCCAGTCTACATTGTCAGTATTTTTTGTTGCGCTTCATTACAAATGGAGCTCAAGATTATTCTGGTACGCGACTGGTGTGTTAGTTTTTAAATTTTCATTTTGTCTTATTGTATATCAGAAGCCCAACTTTCCACGGTAAGATAACAACACTGTGTTTGCAGTGTAGAAGACTGTGGATGATATTGAGTTAAAGGTTTTCTCTCTTTAAAGTTAAGATGATGTTTATAACTATGTAAAAAGTGATACCAAAAGTTGAATTATCTTAAAGCATTTTTATTTCTGACATGTAAAAAGTTGACATGGGCTAATTACATCAATTCTTTTGCTTTAAAATTTAAAACATCGTTTATACTAACTGTAAAAGAAAAGTTTGAATTTTCTATAAAACAATTTGTGAGTGTTGTAAAAAGTTGGCGTGGGTTAATTATATCAATTTGTTATCTGTTCACTTTAACAAATATATCCATAGTTTCTGTTGTCGAGTTCCGTTTTTCAATTCGTTTTTCTTTTCTATTAATGGATGGAGATTATTTTTTGAGAAAAAATCGCAAAAGTATGAACAACATGTTTAATGTATTTCTGTGGAATAATCAGTAATGGACAAGAAGTTGCCGTTAATTGTAGTGATGGACTGTTTTATTACATTATATAATGGACTTAATGCTCCTATTATAGCAGATAAACGTTGGAATGACCAGAAATTGACGGATTATTTATGGTTACAATCGTTGACAGGTAGTGGTTTTAATCTGGGTCATCTTTGTCTGACATCGTGGCAACATCTACCAAACAGGATTATGATATCTCTGTGTTCTTATTTAAATTAATTAAATTAAACCCCCGGGTAAACTACAACAGCAAAGAGTTAAATGTCTCTGTTTCAGTTGAGCTTTTATTACTTTTCACATTGGACAATATTCAGTCGATAAATGAGTCAAGGGAGATGTTTTTCGATATTTCATGATTTATGGATTTTGAAATATGCTCTTTAAACAAACAAAAAAACAAAAACAAAAAAAAAACACCTGTTTACTCTAGTCGTAAAGGAATTTATGTGAATTAAGGGAAATGTTGTAAATAGCACGAACAAAACAAATACGGTTGAAATGTTCCTGATAATTTTTGTTTCCCGAAATTTTTGCATCTGTTACAATGTATAAACTCAACAACTAATCCAGTATTATCAAATGCATAAAGCTACTTTAATCCTATATTACAGTTTACGTGGCGTAATAACATATTTGTATGTTACAACGGTATTACGGGGCTCAACTAGGTAATCCTTTTAAATTGTCTCTGTAGGGGATAAGCTGCACGGAAATACAAGGACACTGTTTTCTAGTAACTTGAAATTGGATACAATAGTTCGGAAAACATTTGGTTGGGGATGGGGTTGTTCAGCCATGGCATATATCGCATTTACCTAAATGATATTGGGTCCCTAAAGAGAATGCAACATTAAAATAGTTAAAGAATTTTTTTAATAACAAGAATTCGCGAAGAGTGTCAAGACAGTGATGTCGTCGTCACCTTCTTGTGGAAAAGGAGACACGGTGGTACAGTAAGATTCTGGTTCGATAACCGCGATCTTCCGTGTTCGAACTCTGCATCGGACGAGAAATTCCATCAGAAGTTTCCGGCGAATTTCCCGCTTGTCAGTAGAGTAGGATGGAGGGTTTGGCAAGGTGCAACGTAGTCGTTAAATGTGACGAAAAATAGAGGCCCTGTGTACACATTGGCGTACATGTAAAGGAACCCATTACAGTTTAATTACGCCGTCTTAATGCTGCCGTCCGGGCAAGGTTCCTCTCATAGACTGTCCTCTATGGTATATGCCCGTCTTCATTTGCCATTGAAAAAAGTAGGTGGTCAAATCACAGTTCTATTTGACGGCTTGTAGTATTACTTATAAAAAAGACAGGATCATTAGTTTCTCATCTGACAATGTACTGAAATCGAAACTGTAAAATTGGTCCATTATTGAGCGGAGTGGGGTGAATCTTTAATCGCCCTGTTTATTTTGATGCTGTAATTTTGAAAATCAGTTTCAGCCTCCGGTAGTTTTTAGAGGTTTTTTTATGTCAATGTATTGTAGGAACAATTACAGTTATATATCTGTATTATTATATCGGATGTTCCAACAGTCTTACAATATACAACGAAAGATCATACCAAATTACGCCTTATCTTGGACCAGACAAATGCTGATATAATTTAGTGAATAAACTGTAAATATTTCCCACAGAACTACACTTAGCTGCCAACGAACGCCAATAAATTGAAATTGGTGTACTGTTCGCTTCACCGGATAGTGCAGTGTTTTCATGAGTTATACCGAAAGCCGATAAATCTCCCAAAGTATAATTGAACACTATGCTATCGTTATGTTATAAAGGCCAGCATGTCGATTAACGTTCAACAAAAACAACATTTGATCATTACACCTGCACTAACTTGTAGTAAGAGTAAAAACGGATAAATTGCATTTCTTACAGCTTCATGGTGGAATTGGCAGCCTTTAATTGATCGGTTTAATTCGGTTATTCCTTGAATTCTTGGATAAACAGAACTTGCAGCTGTTACAACTTCATTATTGAATTGACAACCTATAAGTCACACCAATTTCTACCCGATTTATTGGGACAAAAACTAATCTTTACACAAAAAAATACCTACATGTAGTTGCTTTTTACAAACGCTTTAATTCTAAATATTTGAAGATACATCATGCAAGCTTGACAGGAAGAGCTATAATATTTCTAAAATATGAAGCCACTGTCCTTCATTGAGCAAAAGCCTGACTCTCAAGCCTGTAGGTTGCGGAGACGATCCAGGTTTTGGCCCCAAAAGATTTTCTGGCGTGGTTTCCCCTTGCCATGTACAGCGCACACGCGTTAATCATTCGCCAATCCAGTTAAAGAGAGAGAGAGAGGGTAGGATTAACGTCCACTCGACACAAACTAGGTCATTTCGGGACTAACACATGGTTTAATTTTATTTCAATAATTCGCTTGCACGTAGGGGTCTAATTTAGCAGTGGGAGGAAACCGGAGTGGCCGGAGGAACCCACGAGTTTGGGAAGGAGCAGCTATCTCCATGCCACAAACGCTCACACCAGTGATCAAAACCACAGCCGCAAGCCAGAGATGACCGGCCATCTAGAGACCGAAGCGCGGCACTCTAGACCATTAGGCCATCCCTAGATAAAATATAGATAAAAAAATTAAAATTTAATACAAATAATATGTATTTGCTATGACAGCCATAGTCCACCATACATGTATATATTTATCCAGTTTAAAAAAATATATACATTTATCAAGTTTTAAAAAATATACATTTTTCAAGAACACAAAAGACATATATACATTTTATGTTTGAAAAGAATATATATTTATCAACTACAAAAAATGACACGTAATATGTATACTTAACGATGTGGGTGTTTCTCTAAAAAGCAAAGCAAATGTTAAAGCTGACATATACTGCTAGTAAAATACATGTGATATAAAAAGTCCATACATATGGCAAGTATAAAAATTGTCATGTACATATATAAAGCGATGTAGGTGTTTCAAATACAAAAACTGGTTCACCTGTCGCAACTTGTATAACCCACTGATTGTTAGTTTTTATTTTTGAGTGAAGTTTTGTATCACTGTTGTTGTTTTAATTACAAATTAAACACCCAATACATAATGTATGATATTATAGACAGGTTGATTTGTTTAATCATACATTATGCAAGAGGTAAATCTGTCTATTGGAGGTCTTTCTTTAGGCCTGACATGTTCTTTAAACTGTTAATTAATTAACTCTTAACTGATGTATCCTTAAGTTTTAAACATATTAAGGGGTAACATATAGAAAATGGGTAAACCACTAAAAATAAAAAAGATCTTGTAAATCAAAAGTCACTTTTAAAATCGTTGTCATGAGAAGAGAGAATGGGTCATCTTTTCACTTTATCGGAATGAAAACAGAAGGTTTCAGCTGTTTGATGCCATCATCGCAGACTGAACAAATCTCTGTATTATTAATGGAACAGGGGTTCCAGCTGTTTGCTTCCATCGATGCGGATTGGAAAGTTTGTATTGCTACGGTTAGCCCTCAGATCCATTCCGTAAATCTGATATGCACGTTAGCGTGTGATTTCTGCGTATTATGTCTTGTCTGTAGATTTGTTTTGTGTGATTGTGTGTGATGCAGTCCCCCTGAACTTATTATTAGACATGTGAAAATAGATCGGTTCAAATCCTACTGACATATGGCAAGAAGATCGAACGAAAACTTGGTAATTTGAACATTACTGATGGACAATGTTTAAAAAAAAACATGTCCCATTACTATCCAGTTAATCCCCATTGATCCGCCAATGTGACATTTGCCCACATTAATGACATGTTGTAGCCTTATAAATCTATCAGTTTGTCATCCTCGTAAACCTTAGAGAGACCTTGTCTATTTTATCACTTAGATGTCAGTCACGATTATATGATTGTTATCAACAAAATTAGGATGCGTTCGAAGTTGACGGTTGTGAGGGATTGGGGTAAGGGGTAGACGGGAGCAGCGCAAGTGGAAAAAATATACATTCGGGCCTTCAGATCAAGACCATCAGAGCTGCGACTGGAAAAAGACCACTGGCTATTGTCATTTACAAAATATTGTTATCAACATTGGCAGACGATGGGATGAAAGTCCAAGGTGTTTGGGGTGCGTCCGAGGGGGTGAAGAGGAAGAGGGGAGCAGCGCAAGTCGAAAAAATTACTTCGGGCATAGCCATCAAGGCCATCAGAGCTGAAATTGGAAAAGTATCATTTAGTATTGTTATTTACAAAATATTTAGTGAATCATTCGTATTTTCTCATTTTCGAAGCTTGTTGATAACATAAACAACAACTGCACTCTTGTCCGCCCCTGAAACAAACTTTATTATTATGGTGTCGAGTGTTGATGAAAAGTAAACAGAGAAAACATCTGAAATACATCAACATATAAGAATTTCCTTTGCCTGTCAGTTACTGTTATCACCTTTAACATTTACTTGAGGTAATTGCCGGCTCCTCTCATAGCTGTATCAGCGATTTAACCTGTCTTCCAGTTCCGGGGTTAACCCTTCCGCCATTAAGGTCTTGAGAGTATATGTTAAACTTCCAATAGTCCACGAAAACGCATACATATATACCTAGTAGATAACAACCGCTTTCCATGATGTTATTCGATATAATAACCTAACGTTGTACATCGAAATAAATCCGTGGAAATAGTTTGCTATCCGAATTAAACATCGACACAAACTTTGTCTGATTCAAATATCTATCTATATTTCATGTTGGTTTTAATAATTTCGGTGGCCTGCACTTAGTGAAGATTTAACCAGTTCTACTAGAAGATCGTGCCAGTAGTCCTACGGGCGGCTCTTGATCCTATAAACCGAAAGGGCTAATGGAGACAGACATACGCCATCCAGTGCCCTACTCTCATATTAATTTCCAACTGCCAAGGGGTTTCCATACCACCGGATCGCCTAGACAGCTGTACTTGTCAGGCACACCATTCCGCGCTACTGACAAGAGGAAGTCACGTATGAAAATCCGTACACTGCATTGTGTACACAAGACCTCGGGTTTCGAATTCCAACTGCCAAGGAATCTTTTCCGTGCACGCCAATCGGAGCGACCAGCCAGCGGTCCATTTCAGACTCTCCACCCTGTGCCACTGACACGGCGAAGTCACGTATGAAACTCCGTACACTACATTGTGTACACGAGACCTTAGTTTATCCAATTCCGTACATGCCAATGTGAACACGGGACCTCAGTTGTTCATCCCAATCGGAACGACCAGGCAGCTGTCCTTGCCAGGCCCTTTGTCCTGCATAATTGACAGGGAGAAATCACTCTGGGAAATCTAACACACGACCGCCAGACTACCCACTTAGCTACGACCATCATTATAAACCCTTAATCACTTTATATCAGTTTACAGATTACAGTTATATATTCTTGAACCATTATGATTACTGGGCTGACAATTCGAGACGTCATTCAAGGCCTTACGGGTTAAGCATCTGGTGTAATTATTGCGTAACACTTCTTTATGGCAGTCGACGCCACCTTCAATATGACATAAATGTACAAAACTACATCAATTGACATTTTCTTAAATTACTATTATTTCCCATGAGGATATAGATAAAACCCTGTAGCGCCCAGTAAATGTGCATATTCGTAGTTTCTAGCACCAGCGTAGAATTTAGAATTTAGTTTCCATATGGAAGATGTAAATGGTAATCGGTCTATAATTGACCCTATAATTATCTTTGTTCACTACAAACCCACGGGAAATATAAATAATGTCCACTTCTTGGAATTTATGAGAGATAGAGTGAGAGAGAGAGATGAATTCCGTCATATCCTGTATATGGAAACTATACACTGTGAACCGCACAGGAGGGGGAGAGACTGACATAATATTGTTTAATATTATGTCGATAATTCGCTTGCGCGTATGGGTCTTTAGCAGTTGGAGGAAACCAGAGAGGTTGGACAGGCGATCATGACCATACTCCTTGTCACGTACAACCGGGAAATCAAAACCACGCCAGATGACGCAATGACAGACCTTATGATATAGCGGGCACGTGCTAACCATTCAGTCATCTAACCCCCAATTCTAACTCATCTATTGGTCGTCAAGTTATTGTCGTTAACCGGTACAGACTAAAACATACGCTGGTTCGCTACTCTAGAGGTTGCAGAGTTCCCGTTAATGGCCGGGAAAGTTCATCGGAAATATTGGCGTGGTGTATTCTCCCTTGTCAGTGGAGCAGAGGGTTTGACTAGAACAGCTGTCTGGTCGATCAGATAGGACGGAAATCTGAGGTCCCGATTTTAGGCAGAATAATTGTACGACAGTAAAGTTTAAATGTGCAATATTGTGCATAACCCCAATTTCTAGGACTGTCGAACAAATTACAATTCAATTTTGGAACGGGAGATTTTTTTATGTAATGACCATCAAGCTATCAGTGTTAAAACTGATATAGACTAATCTATTATTATAGAAATACGATATCAGACCTGAATTACCTTTACAGATCTTTAATTACATAATTTGTCTGTCATTTGTGTTTATTATGACATTTTGTTCATTTCAATATCTTATGTTTTCTGGAATAAATGTTATATAGATTCGATTATCATAACATTTTGCTTTTCTGGATATCGACTAGAAAATCTAATCCAAAACATCGACCAGGATAGTAATAGTATTCTATAAAACGGCGTTCAATATATCTCAGTATTAATATATATGACAGGAATAGATCACTAAGGGAATAAAATACGATCACAAGGTCTATAACTGAGTTAAGTGATGTGGTCTCGATGTCCCTCTTGCTCAATCGTAACTAAAACCCCGTTTACATTACAAATTTTAAGCGTGCCCCGTACCGTTCCTGGTACGACACCGTTAACTTGTAGTGTAGTGTAAACGGGTTAAACACAAGCGTGGCGAGTCCCGTGTCCATCTGGCCCACTGAAGTGAGGCGGTCTCGGAACCGTGCTAAGAACGGCCCGGTTTAAATTTTGGTAGCGTAAACGCTAACCGGTCTGAGGACGGATTACTGCGCATGCGCCAAATGAATCTTGACCTTTTTTCCCGCGAACTTTGACAGCTCTGTCAAAATGGCTACACGTACCAAAATCAACCGCCATAATTGTTTTCATTCGGGTAACTTGCTTAGGGACCGAAATTAGCTTTTCTGTGAAGAGTCCCACATTTTGCGTACTTAGCACGGTTCCAAGACCGGTAATGTAAACGGGTCAATTTCTTGAAATTTATCGCGTTCTGGTACCGTGCCCAGTACGACACGCTTATCGCGGCCAAGTGTAAACGGGGCTTTCAGTGGGCCAGATTGGCACGGTACTCGATACGGCACGCTTGTGTTTTACCCGTTTACACTACAAAAAAATTAACCGTGCCGTACCAGGAACGGTACCTGGCACGCTTAAAATTTGTAATGTAAACGGGGTTAAGGAGTATGATTTCACTTAAATTGTATTTGTAGAATATGCATGCATATGTGGTAGTGTATATTTGTATTTATTGTATATTGAGTATTTGTTGTATTATTGTCCATTTAATACAATTGTTATTTATAGTATATTTGGTGTTTGTTGTATTGTCCCTTTAGTAGTACATCTTTAAGCTGGTCAGAAGTCTCTTTTCAATAGCAAGTCTAAACTCTAGTCTCAGCTTCTATTTCAAACCTCACTTACATCTTAACCTTGTTACAAGAAGGAGCACCTAATTTCACTTGGTAAGTTTTATATTTATTTGACTGACTTTAATATTTTATCTATTTAATATGGAACTATAATTAGTATATATTTTATATAAGAAGTAATTAGTATATTTCCTATAAGTATATTTGTGCATTTTTAAAGTATTATACTTAGTTTAATCCATTCATATTGTTAATTTCAGTCCTGTTTATTACATGTATATGGTAAAACTCCTCAGTATTGTTACAAACTCCTATTTTATAGGGTATGTATTCGTATGTATATATTATTAAATTAGCTGCAAACTAGGTCGCCATTTTATACATTCCTTTGTTGCAAAACAATGATTTCCCGCCACTATTTTAAATATATCTATATAGTGTAAATTATTACTATTCTTGATTTTTATACATTTCTTTATGTATTTCAGAGTTTTTCATATGTATAAATTTACGATCCACAATAAAATCCTGAACCCATGATCTGGAGTTTTGTTCCTTAAAATAGAAACCCTGCTACACATACATAGAATTCATCTATCCTTGTCATAATTGGAAATACTCTTGGCACTATTGAAATAAGAATGCCCTTCTTGCTTTGTTCCATCGGTTCACAATGGAAGTAAACTGACGGTGGTGGTAGAACGCGCGGTTCCGGTAGATTATTTCCCTGCTACTACGATAAGACTGGAGTGGGGTAGGACAGTTTGACTTATCCGATTCCAAAAGCGCAATTTCCGAGTTTTGGGATACTTAATACTATTGAAGAGCCTTCGCCAACGTCCGATAGAAGAATGTCAGATTAGTTTAGTATGTCACCAAATATGTTCCACGTCTACAGATGATACTAATATGATCGCATACCGAGAAAAAATTTGAAAAAAACGTAAAGGGGCATTAGGTCTATGGAAGGCTTGATAAAGAACTGACTATAATAGTTAAAAAAAAATATAGCGTAAATTTCAGCAAAATTGCTTCACATTAAACCGAGATATCTACAGGCTGTGAAAGAGTGTTTAGTTGACAAAATATTAATTATAAAAAACCCCAAATACACTGTGTAATAAAATGTTACTAAAAGTGGTTACCACAGATGTTGAAAAAGCTTTCAAAAAATGGACTTCTGCAAAGCAATGACAAATTTTGTAAATTGTGATGTAATATATATTTTGCGTGAACTTATGTAAATAAAAATTACTTATAAAATCGAAAAGAAATTTGTTTTTGGCGGAAAAAATATAAGGCTAATAAATTAATATGAGCCTGTTAACACACATTCTAACTTGTCGATGTGTTTATAAAATTCCATAGGGGTACTGGCACTCATTGAATGTTATCTTGAACCTGTAAGTAACTGGGCATTAGATTGGATAAAGAGCTGACAGTTCTTACCACAAAAGTTGTACAATTGCTACCAAAATTAGAACATGCGGAAAATTGCTTCACTTTAAACTGAGATATTAGCGATTCAGTTATGCTAACCTGGTCGTCATTTCTATCTTTGGTAGGATAATAAATAGCCTCGATTAGTCATTTTAACTTTACATTATCCACCACAAGATGCATTCAAATTCAGTAAATATCGCAGGCTATCGACGGCATTGAGAGTTAAGTTATTATTGATTATTATTAATGATAATTGTACAAAGTTCGTGTTATGTAAGAGTATTGGCTCCAAAATATTGATTTCCTATAATATTATCAGTAATCTGTGTACATCAACAGGATAAACACAACTAGTTTCGCACAGTAATCATTTATCTTCATCTCATTTTTACTATACATTTGTATGAAAATATTCCAAGATATCCATTGCATCAACCATGTGCTTAAAGATGCATTATGTACAAGTATTAGATAAAGAGCTGACAGTTCATGCTATAATAGTTTCAAAAATAGATAATGAAAAAGGAACTTAGATAACAGAACCAAAGAAAACCTGCAATAGGCAGATTTAGATCTGTGTGTTTGACTTCAGTAGACGTCCTTTACATCTTAATTTCTCTCGTGTATTGGCTTAGCTGCATAAGCTTACAAGATAATGTCTGATTCCTGTTGTAAAGATACCCTTTACATGATATACATTCTTGTCTGGTGGCTTTGTTCGTTGACTTATCATTGACAATATGATGATGTCGGATTTCTGTCATGCAAAAGTACTTTTACATCATATATAATACTCTGTTGTCTGTCGGATAAGCTCATTGGCCTTATCATTGACAAGTTGATGCCTGGTGCCAGTTATGCAGGCGTATCTTATCAATGATATACCGGGAGGCATGTACACCCATCCATGACATTTGGATTGCTTCAGATTAGATTCCAGAACAGGAGTAATCTATTGCAGACAAACTAGGGACATCAATGTGATTTTAAAGTACACGGTAATTACGTCGGCACTATCTTGACATTTTGACGTCACGTCACATCAAAGAAACCTTAGTTGCAGAAACGAGTACGATTCTATTACATCCGCGCTATCTTGATTTTGTGATTTAGGAGCCTCTGCTTCTTGGCATGCTCATCGGCACCATCTTGGAAATCAAAGTTCAGCAATGGACGAGGAATAATTGTTCACGGACATAGCGCGTTTAGTTTCGTGTCGATCGTCCTCGAATTGGCGGGGTTTTCGTCTTTAGTTAAATAAAATGAAATGAAATGGGGTTTGACGTCCCACTGTTTAAATATGGAAAGTAGTCGAATGGAGAGAATAACTTGTATGCAATACCATTTATCGTTTTGAATTATTTTTGCACTTTCTCTTATCAGTATCAAGTTTTTACCATTCAATATTAAAATTGTAGTGATGACAGAGATCAGTTTCGTACATATAGGGTTTATTTGCAGTGGATATGATATAAAACAGCTACACAAATACAACAGGAACATACGGGGGTACAATAACATTAGCAGAGGTACATTACTAGACAACCATTCCGCTCCTATGCCTAGGCAGCGGCTGCACTCTAGTTCATTCGCTCGTCTTTGGTCCTCTAACCAAGTCTCTCCTAACTACAGGGGGACGGATGGCCTAGTGGTCTAGAATGCCGCGCTTCGACCTATAGCTGGCCGGTCACCTCTGGCTTGTGGCTGTGGTATCCCTGGTGTGAGCGTATGTGACATGGAGATAGGGGTGCCTTCTCAACCTCGTGGGTTACCTCCGGGCACTCCGGTTTCCTCCCACTGCTAAAGACCCCTACGCACAAGCGAATTACTGAAACAAAATTAAACCATATGTTAGTCCCGAAATGACCTAGTTTGTGTTGAATGGACGTTAAACCCCATTTCTCTCTCTCTCTCAGCTAGGTTAACCCCTTGGCTCCCGGGTTAATGGAAGACGGAATTAAGTGAGAGTGATGAACTTTGGTGTATAGTTTCATTACAGTAATACCTTGACTAAGATCGATAATGAGCATTTTCTGCTCATGGTAAGCAGAGCGATAAGCAATTTGATTTGCCGAGATTTTGGAACACAATAACTCTCCTTCGAATTGAGTTAAAATGTTCAAAATTGGTGTGCATGCTTATTAGGTCAATGCCTTGATGGAGTTCGAAGATGAGCATTTTCTTCTAAGGGTAGGCAGCGATAAGCAATTTGATTGGTTGATACTTTGGGACAAGATAACTTAGGTTCATCTTGATTGATGATTTTTATGCCAATACAATGACTGCATTCTCATTCAGTAATGGATTCGTCAGTAACAAGTGTATAGAAAAGATTGACTCGGACACGAGGGCCCTTTCCCTTGGCCAGAGGGGTCCTTTTGTCTGCCTTTAGGGGCCCCCTAACTAGGGTACATTTTCATTTTTCTCGTCGGATTTAGGATTTTTCTTTATAAAACACTTCGTGTATAGTTTGATTGTTCCATACGTTTGAAAAAAATAAATGTTCGATTGATAATTAATACGTGTCATCTATTTATTTTGTGATTTCGGCAGGGGACATTAGCCTCACTGTTGGCTTGTTACCATTGCAAACATCGCGCTAATGCTTCTACTCTCGGTTCATTTTCTTTTAGTTTTATTTTTTATGAAGCACTTGGTGTTATTTTGAGTTAGTACACAATTAAATTACAGCATGCCTGACTGAAATATTCACACCACTTAACGCATGCATTATTAAAGAGCTAAATCTGCCTATTACAGATCTCTCTTTAGGCCTGAAATTATATTATTAATTAGACATTAACTACCAGGATCATAATCAACCCTCGGTGTCATCGGATGGCTCTGATATTTAGTAGATTTTAAAACGTTTTCTATTTGATTAACCGTCAAAATGGATAATCGAGACTGTTTATTATCGTAACTATGGTAGTAATGACAATCGATGTCTAAAGTGTGGTAATTTCACTACTATTTAAGCATATTTTCTATTCAATATCTATTTAGTAATATATAAGATGTAAGGGTATATTTGTATATGAAAAACAAAGCGGGGGCATGCTCAGATTTTGAACCGGGGGGGGGGGGCTCCTTTGTAAAGACAACTGTAAGTTTGGCGTGAGATTATCCAATAATTTTACAAATAAAAAGCTCTGAGACAACAATTAGTATAACCAAAACGGCAGAAATTCGCACGCTTGAGTGTTGTACGCCATTTCTTCGACGCTGCTGTTTTCTTACCGTGAACAGCTGGGCGCCTGATATTTAAAACAAATAGTGTGCCAGAAGTCTTTATAACGCTAATCATGTCCCATATAGGTGGATATTAACGGTGTAGACTGGAATAACCAGACGAAAAGGGCTGACATTTGGTTCAGACTCTTCGCGTAATTTACTGATTAAACATTACAGAAAATATGTTTATGTTCTATTCTAGGTGCCAACGGATTTGAAATTACAGTAAACATCCGTATCCTTTTCTAGATGCCAAAGAATAGCAATTTGCCTCCTTTAAAACATGGATTGTTTTCTCATCTGTGAATTTATTTTCAAAGTCACGATTTATTTTATGGCATGACAGTTGATACAAGCCGATTCTCTTAAAATTACAACCCAGTTCTGGTCACCTGTCACCGAGGGAATGATATCTGACAGACTATAATCAGAAAACAATATTGATCAGGTGCATAGTGACACTGTCTCACTACCAGATGCATGGATTCCTTTGATAATAAAGTTTAATCTGGATTTGTATCGTGTGAAGGCGTTGTATTAAATGATGTTGCAATACTCCCGTGTTCTCTGTGTACAGTTTACTCCGGGGCACTTTTTCGCCAAAAAACTGCAATCTCTTTAAAATCGACTTAAAGTAAAAATGTCAGCCTTATTTAAGATAAAAATCACTAAAATAATATTTAAAGTTAAAAATGTCATCTTAATTTAAAATAATGACGTTTCCTAAACCGGTTTTAGGGACAATTTGTGAAAAGTATTAAATGATGTTGCAATACTCCCGTGTTCTCTGTGTACAGTTTACTCCGGGGCACTTTTTCGCCAAAAAACTGCAATCTCTTTAAAATCGACTTAAAGTAAAAATGTCAGCCTTATTTAAGATAAAAATCACTAAAATAATATTTAAAGTTAAAAATGTCATCTTAATTTAAAATAATGACGTTTCCTAAACCGGTTTTAGGGACAATTTGTGAAAAGTAGTTCATATGGGTTTGAGGTTATGATGATTTGTGAAAAGATAAATCAATAATCTTAAAAGTGTTGATTGGAAAATGTTGAATAGTTTGGTGGATATTTAACATGTTTTGGTCGAGTTGTGCACTTCCGGAAAGAAGCATGAACATAATTTGAGCTAATGTTTTTTTTTTTGGGGGGGGGGGGTATCTGATTTCAAAAATGGCGGGACCACGACGTAACTTGAGTTGTTCCCGCCAAAATTCAAAAGAGAAATTCAAAATGGCTGCCATAATACACCTTCTCGTCCACAAAGTTGCTGTATGTGCCGTGATTTCAATGAGTTTGATGCGTATACGTATGTTTTTAAGGCTAAGGAATCCAGTAAAACACACACGGAAGACTCAAAACGTCCCCTTTGATAGGGTTTTCAAAAAAATTGTCACAATTCTAATCGAACGGATGCATTATTTGCACTGTCTCTTTTGCTAAACGGATATCAAGAATTCACTATGTTCCATTTCAGTGGAAACTAGCTTTTACTCATTAAACACAAACAGTTTTATTTTATGCCAGGTGTCCATCAAATGGGCACAAAACCAGAGTGGTAATCAGCCCTTCATTGGGGCGTTTTCGAGATATTCGGGGTCAAATGAGTTCGAAAAATTTCCCCTTTTAATCTCCGATGTCACTAACAACAAAGATGAATTTAGCAAGTTATTGAAAGAGGGATTTACTTTCGATCATTTTCAGTATATTTTCGAGGACCACCCAATTTCCCCACATCTATTGTTTAGAGTCTGGGTCTACCGGGCCATCACTGATTAATAAACACAGGGTGCTTAATGTATAGTCTGTAACAAGTTTCTGACACTTCAACAAAACGATTTAAATAATTTAAGTAAAGAATACATATACTATGGCTTCTTATATTATACTATTTCCAGAATTTTAATAATATACAAACTAATACATATGTAACATAAAAAAAATATAAGTACAACTATATAATAAATAAGTAATACATAAAGTGCATATATTAAAATGAGTAACTAACTAATAAGTATTTTATCTGTTATTATTTCAAATTAATTATTACATCAAAACAGCCTACATTGTAAATTTATTAGTAAACTGCCTTCACGGATTTTCTCAATTTATTGATAGTGGGAAGTGTTCACCTGTAACAATAACTAAATTGAGAAGTTTACACCAATGATACTATTTAATAAGAACAGACTATAGTCCTACACCCACAGTCTTAATCCTTTATCAAAACATTCAAATGTGGGGAAAGTGAGGTTAAACCATAGTTTCATGATTTCAGTGCAAATGAACTCATTTGACCCTCGACCCCGAATATCTCGAAAACGCCCCAACGGCGGACTGATTACCACCACTCGGCATCGTATTCTACACAAAATTGTACTCTGTTTTGTGCTCATTTGATGGACACCTCTCCGCACCGAGCCTCCGTTCTACATGGAATATATGCAAGTATGAAACGAATGGTTGTAAAGTAAACCTATGACAGTATCCTTGAACGGTATTTAGTGAAAGCGATATTTTGACAGACAGCTTTATGGATAACATCCATAAGGTTTATTAACTGCAACATATCAATGCAGACACTCCTTGAAACCTAGTGAATGTTATCCATAAGGCTATCTGTTATTAAACCCAATACAGTTTTCGTTTTCTTTTAAGTGAGCGTTAACGTTCCCGGTATACAATTATAACATTACACTAAATGATATCTGTTAATGTATGATAGCTTAGCAAACATCTCATAGTGGGGGTCACGGTGGATAAGGCGCTGGAGGTCGGATGTTCGATCCCTGCATTGACCGAGAAAGTTCATCTCGATTTTCCCGCGTGATTTCACTTTGTCAGTGATGCAGAAGGAGGGCCTGACAAGGACAGCTGCCTAGTCGTTCGGATGGGACGGAAAACCGAGGTCCCGTGTACACATAAAAAATCCCTTGGCAGTTGGAATTCGATATAAGAGTAGGCCGTAGCGCCGCTGCCCGGGCAAAATTTCCCCCATAGCACACTGTATGGCGTATGTCCGTCTTCCATTAGCCCAGGTTAGGTGCAAAAGAATAGGGCGTTAAACCCTATTTCACTCATTCATTCATCTCATAGAGCAGGTCTTCTTTCTGGTTTCAAATGTTACATAAACCATCATCGCTGCATAATAACTCACATAGAACATTAATAAAAACTGATTAGGGCTATGCTATTAAATATATGGTTATATCATGGAATAATGATAATAGTACCAATGGCACGAATTACATTTCAACATACCACCATTCACTAATCAATTCCAATTCAATGTATTTCACAGCAAGGGAAATACAGCTACGATCCACCCATTTAGCAAACATCTCTTTACATACATTATATGCATCATAATGCAGGTCTTCGTTCTGGCTCGAATGTTGTATAAACAATCTTCGCTTCACTTCAACCAATTATAACTCACATGGAACATAGTTCATTATATCTGTCTATTTTAAACTGATGTAAAAACAACAAGCTCTTTATTTAATTGTTATAAAGTGAATTTTAATTAATGTTAACATGAAAGATACATTATAGGCGATTAGATAAATAGCGGACAATTCTCAATAGTTAAGAATTAGATAATGTAAAGGGAAATTG
Organism: Patella caerulea; assembly: GCA_036850965.1. Taxonomy (NCBI): domain Eukaryota; kingdom Metazoa; phylum Mollusca; class Gastropoda; family Patellidae; genus Patella; species Patella caerulea. Next base: position 27,614,387 of record JAZGQO010000015.1, on the reverse strand, counting down.
CTGAAATTTAAGTCACATTGGTCAACTCTGAACCGAGATTTTAGCGATTGAATTTTTGGTCTAGTCCCGATCATCATTACTAAAGTCGGTTCAATAACACATATTCTCGATTATCAATTTCATGATCATATCATCAATGAGAGCTGAGAAGCAAGTCAGGTCATAATCCAGTAAATATTGCAGTCTAGCGTTGACATCGATTATACCTTGGCATTGTATACCGACTTTTTTGTCTATGTACGTATCTAATTCTAGAGTTTTAGCATGCACAGGCATTGTATTATATCGGTATCATTGTATTTCAGAGTTCTAATCAAAAATGTAAAGCTTTACCCACGCCAGGGCCCTGATTCACAAAATTTAAACTCAGATAAAAATCCAAATTTTAGTAATTTGATTGGATGAGATAGGTTTGAATTTAGGGCTTAGCCAATCAAATTGAAGTATCTACTAAAATTTGGATTTTGTCTTTAGTTAAGATTTCGAGAATCAGGATCCAGGTTTCTGGAAGATCTCTCTTGTTGTCAACTTTTTCAGCCAAATTATGTTGTGCTTTGTTTTTTTTTTTAAAATATAAAGCTAACCTTTATTTCATTTGAAATTGGATTGATGAACAAGCCACTTTACCCCTCACCAGGAAACTGTCAAACATTTGAAATTCTTCTCAACAAAGGGGTAGAAATGGTATGAAATATCTGATCTGGCCACCACACACGGACCTACTACAAGTCTATTAGCTTTGTGCCCAGGAATGGTTTGGTAGTGTCGATATCTAAGATTAACTGGTTACAGAGACTGCTCGACAGTCAACTGGTATATTTTCTAGAACTGCCCGAGTGCGTTATTCAGCCCTTCAACCCATATGGTGAACAGAGCGAAGAGTATGTATTTAACCTATGGATTTTGCAATTGCATACTACGTGTCCACGAATTTCTACACATTTCTTAGCCTTCATCACAAGCAGATCCCTAAGACCGCTTTTGCCAAACAGATGGCTATTTCTAAAGGCGTGGAGAGGTATGGGGGTTAGCTTCCACAGGGTTATTTCAAGACTAACATATGGTTCCATTTTAATTCAACAATGTGCTTGGACCCGGGAAATCTCACGAGGTTGGACAAGCGACCCTACTCTTGCCACGTACAAGTTGTGAATCGAACACACTCAACTCGACCCATTGTTGACAGACCCTCGTCTGAAGTAGAAAGTGAAGTATGTTCGGGATTATCTAATATTTAGTTAAGAAATCAAAAGATCCTACGGTAGACAATTCCCGGGCTTGGATTACATAACGTTCAGTATAGTTCGATGAAGTTACAATTCAGCATAACTTTGCTAATACTGAACGAAATTGAAACATTTAGGGACTAATTTTCCTATAAGAGATCAACCTACACAATACTAATACCTGTAGCGCTAAAATGAGACAATTCGACCGTTTGTAGCGTGGAAGGAATGCCGCGAAATAGGGATTAACGTCGTACTGTTCAGCCTCAACTGGGCTAAATGGATACGTCAGCCATGTGCCATACACTGTACTAAGGCGGTGGGGCATTTTGCCCGGACAGCGGCGATATATCTTACTCTTCAAATTCCAAAGGCTGAAGTTTTTGTTACGTGCGCACGACAATGTGTACACTGGACGTCGGGTTTCTCTACCATCCAAGCGACTATACTCTATCCCTTGCAAGTTCTTCTGTCCCACGCCGTTGAAACACGAGACCTCCGGGTTAACATCTTACTGTCTGAGCCACTGCGACTACTTTTCTGAAAGAGTGTATGCCAGAACCTATATTTGCTGCATATTCAACGTTTTTCTATAACGTCTACACCTGTTTCAAACTGATTGACGTGAGTGAAAGAAAGGAATGCTTTCGCAGTATCTCACTTTTTAGTTTGAACTGCAAGGTGCGGGATATGTCTTATGTTACTTCAAAATATTCTTGTCTTGTTAAAGATGTTATTACTTATGAAGACAATTAAAATAGCTTGATAGAATACTGCTATGGTACTTTTACCTGGAATTGAAAAAAAAACAACAACAAACACAACACAGTATAGTATGAAGCGATGATAACATTTTTCAAAATTCACAGATTAGGTTATATGAAAGATGTTATACAAAAAAAAAATAGTATGATCTAAGGTTACATTAGATGATATTAAATATAAAATTTAGTATGATAAAGTGATATGAGGTTTTACTCAAACGAAAATTGGTATGCCATTAGGTGATATTCGAAATATAATTAAGTATGATATAAGCTTATACTGAAAATAAAAATTAGCTGATACAATCATCTAGGTCGTTACCAGAAGCACTGACACAGTCTTAGGTGGATTTTGTTTTCTCTTAAAATTGCGATTTGTTTGCTTATTGAATAACATTTTTAAGCGGGTTGTCCAAATAAAATGCGCAGGATATTGAGCATCTACAATATGGTCGGCTTTTTTGGTAACATATTATAGACAAAGGTAGCTGATTCCATGCTTGTGTGTCTCATAAGTCGTAGGGGGCGGGGATCTGAAAAGTTAGCGAGTACGCGTTGTAACATCACCTCCGGTTGTATGTGACAAGGAGTATGGTGGCCTGTCCAACCTCGTGAGTTTCTCACAATCGAATTACTGAAATAAAATTAAACCATAATATGTTAATTTAAACCCCCTTTTCTCTAGTATCATCACCTGAAAGAGCAAATAAAGGACGAAATAAACTGAATGTTGAGACGACCTGGTTTAAGTCACGCTGAACATGCAAATAAAAAATATATCTTTTCAGTTATCATATGCATTTAATCGACCCATTCTATTGGATTCATCAGTTTGTTTATTTTCTTCTGTCCCAGCGAAAAGTGCAGTTAAAAAATCGTTCAACAGATTGCAATTCTGAGACGAATGCATTGTTGTTTTTGTTTTCAATTCTTTGTGTATTGATTTCTCTTCGTCAAAACAAGTCTACTAATTTTTTACAAGTTTGTTGGTGGGATTTTAAAATTGTGCGAGTTGCATGGATTTGCAACGTGTAACAAAATAAGATCAGCAGCGAAATCTTTGACAAATCGATTTATTGTTTCAAAGACTAAGAGGTGTGTGTGTGTATATATATATATATATATATATATAGAGAGAGAGTGTTGTCGAGTTCACAGTATTTTTCAAATTCTCAGTTCTAAAATTTCCTTTTATGACATTACTGTCCAAAATCAATGTATTTGTCTAAAATTGAATGATCCACGTTTATTTGCAATATAATTTTAATATCAGGGGAATTCATCATTATTTGGTTATTATTTATGGTACTTCTTCGGTAGATTATACAGCAGGAAATTAAAAAGCCCCCCCCCCCCAAAAAAAAAAACAAAACAAAACAAAACAAAAAAAAAACCCCAAAAAACCATGAAATTTTAGAGATTTCAATTCACAATGGCAGAAACAAAAAGTTACATATTTGCCGAAGTGTTGTTTTCTGGGGGTTGTAGCTGATTCCATCACTAACGACGAAAACTCAGATGAATGGCTAAAATTGCACTTTTAATAAACGAGCGCTGAAAACTGGTTAACGGTCACAATGACGAGATAGGTATCGCTAGGGCGAGCCGGTCACCATGCAGACTTAAGTTACAGTAGAATATAGAACATGATTAAAATAAGTATATATAATGATATTTGATAAGATGTTAAATTACACATAGGAAACAGATGTTTAAATACAGAAGAAGATATGGACATATCAAGAACGCGGGTTAACTATAATTACGTAATATATATCGTTACATTAATAAACTCAAACAGTTAAAAGACTTGAAAAATTAGTGAGATATCAATACGGACATTGGTCCTTTACTATTTTAACTAAAATCATATAGTAAAATATATACAAAGATACACAATGACATATTGATAACATACAGATTGTGGGTTGAGTTTGTAGAAGCACTAACTATTTTGTGTTTTTGTATTCAAAATATATTCCAGATAATAAATTAGCGGTTAACCCGGCGTAGCACAGATATAGCCATGAAACGGAAGTAGCATTACTCCGAATCACTAGGCCTATGTTACGCCCCGCTCCGAGCTACTTCATATTTACATTGCCTGTTTTGCCCAGTTTTTCTGGGCCTGGTCTTATTTATTATGGGGGTTAGGTGGCCGAATGGTTAGCGCGTGCGCACTATATCATAAGGTCCTTTGTTGAGTCAATTGACGCGGTTTCGATTCCCCCGTTGTACGTGATAAGGAGTATATTGACGGTCACCTGTTCAACCTCGTGGGTTTTCGCCGGGTCCTCAGGTTTCCTTCCATTGCTAAAGACCCCTATGCGCAAGCAAATTATTGAAATAAAATTGAACTACATGTTAGTCACGATATGACCTAATTTGTGTCAAGTGGACGTTAAACCCAATTTCGCACCCCCTCTTAATTAGTATTCACCAATGTCACTATGGTATGAGTATGTATCAGTTACGCTTCCGGAAAAAGAGCCTTGCTCAAACCCAAGAGCTTCGCGCCATGCCGTAGAGTTTCGTTCTAAATTGGTATTTTTTATCTTCTGAATATTTGAAAATGTGGCTGACATGACTAGCAGAAAACATTAAACGTTTTTTTCATTAGGCGTAATTAATCTGGAAATGCACATGGAACATTAACGTTCAGTACAATTACTTTTTATCGATGACATTTCGACTACCTGTCTTTGAGGAACTAATTGTATTTAAATATCAAATCTGATTTTAAGATCAAAGGAATTAACGTTTTATTTAGCTTAACGAGAAATATCGATTTCACGCTCGAAATATTATAGTATTGTCTTTTTCGATTTGTAATCATAAATCGATTATGTTAAAGGTCAATTATTATATAAACCATGTTTTCTTCTGCAATGAATGATATATTATATTATAAATCCGGTTTTCTATTCCGTTTTTACAATTGGGTTACAATATATCCAGTAAAAATAAGGGGACGATCAATAAAAATATAATAAATAAATAATATTGGGTTCAATGTCTCACCTTTCTGTACCAACTGGGAGATTTCTACATCTATTAGTTAAGGCCTGCTCAACTGATTTACATGGAATATATCCAGGTAATTAACTCTCTATCTGCTTATTGTTGGTGTTGGTGTAGGCCTTTGATCATATTGTTGCCAAGTATTGTTTCAGTTATATATTATTATAATATATTTATTTCATATACATTGTATTTTATCTATAAGTGTGAAGGGGACTTTACGAAACACACAGGAGCGTGGAGCAGCCTGATTGGTCGTGGAGAGGGTGTGCGAGGTCTTTGGATAAGGGTTTAACCTTGGACAAGCTCTCGTTACGTTGTCTCCAAACTTTCATTTCCATCGCGTATTGATTGGTTCTGCGGATACGATACATGTTCCATACCCGTAGTGGGTACGTGGCCTATGACGCATTTCACATTCCTACCATGGCCCCATTCGCTACACAGACACAATTCTCACCACTTCCATGCCGCTCTTAGACACGGTATGGCTGAATTATTTCTTAAGTGGTGGCGAGTTCGTGGCGTATGCATTGACGGGTGAGTCAGAGCCAAATACACTAGCTGTTCTCTCTTCCAAATCCGGTCAAGCATATGTATCACGATCATTTGTCAGCTTATGAGTCTGTCTGATACCCGTTTTAATCTTTGTCTATGACTAGGCTTGAGTCGATCAAAATAAATGAATATACCTTTATCTTTATGTCGTAAAGATCAATTCATGAATGATAAAGGGGAATTATTGACCACTGTCGCCACTAGAATTTATCAACATGACAGATGGAATATTTACCAAGACTGGAGATTGATAAATCGTTCTTGCAACCGAATATAATTTCTATTATTTTTTTTTTGGAGAATATTAATGAGGTGCGGTCGTTGGTATCAGACATAGACCCAGTCGGAGTAGAGCAGTAGGAAGTTAATCACCATTCCATTTCATCGGATATAGAAATTCCTATAAATGGGGACAGCCAGCTTAAAGGGAGCAGTCCTTGGAATTGTCTGCCTATATTTTTCTAAGAACGTTTTTGGTGTAGGGGTGGCGGTATTTAAAGCATTTTGTGTTCACGAAAAGTGATTCAGAAGACGCCAATCTTATTCTCCCAAATGTACAGAACCATATTTATAAATACGATCAACAGCGCAGGAATTAATAAGGGCGAGAAATGAGATTTAACGCCCACAGGTAACACTAGTTCTCGTGGGATTGAAAACACACCACTTGACTCATCACACTTGGTGATCTATAGTTTATTCGTTAAGCCCTTCGGCTTATATAGCTAATTAGAAACCCGCGCCCGTCAATTTCTTTTTTAAAACATGCAAACAACATATAAACAGGTTTTGCTGGCAAGGACACAGAATAACCCAAACCAAAATCCTTTAAATATTGTAGCAACTATCGCAGGCGTTTTAGAAAAAAAGGAATGTTATTCCAGAGTGAAAGGTGTCGGTACTCTGGATATCAATTAGATTCGTCAGTCCATAACAATGCTTCATGCTAAATTCAGTAAAAAATAAATAAAAAAACCTGGTCACGACTGTAACAGCTATCATGTCACCCGAAATTTGAAAGCGATCTGTTAGCTTGCATCGGAAAGATTGGCTTAACTCTAGAAAGGAAAATCGAGTAATGTTCAATATTGAACTACGGCTATATTCGTCAAAATACATTTTTGAACCTTTGGATGAAGAAGTTGACTTTGATCGGCGAGTCTCTGATGTTTCATCGATGTAATAGGCGTTTAGTTCAACGTAAATTTGTGTTCTTTGTTTTATCATTATTACCGCTTTTAGCTGATGTGTGTATTGTTTTGGAATGAGTTGAACAAAAGCTTGGTGATCTGAAAGAGACACATGAAAGAGATTAAAGACCATTGATTTTATTCCGACATCATGTAGCGGGGTATAATTTTCTACTTTCAGTTTGTCCGTTTGGTTGTTTGATCTTGTTATTTAATTAATGGGATTTCGAGTTTTATTTTACATAGTTAAAAAAGTTAAAAAAGATGTTATGGGTTGTGGTGTATATACGTTGCTATTGTAGTTATACTTTTGAAGTTTTGGTCTTAGTTTTGTAGGAACTAGGAGTTGATTTTTATGTTTGGTGGAATTTGTTATTTGTGTCCTTAGTTTAAAATATTGAGGAGTTACTTTTGTTCTGGAAGGTTTTGATGAACATTTCACTTTGAGGTTGTTTATCAGGTGATATGATTTCTTGTATTCTGATTGGTTATTTGGGTGGCGCATTTTATTAAAAGATATGAATCAGTATCTTTTCTCACTCTTCATTTTCTGGTTGGATGACTGGTTCATTGTTCCTGATTTATACAGCTCATTTCCACAAACTGGTAAGACACATACATTACATTTAACATACATGAATATTTTGGTATGCGACTTGGTTGTGTGAAATCAAGTGTGTAGAATGAATGATTCTATATTATGATTTTAAGAAATAATTTATATACTTCATCCAAAATGGAAGTCAATCATTGAGTATACTGCGACATGATCTGAATTGTACAGACTTGAATTAGTTTAGTATAGAATGCATTTTTTTTTTATTTCAGGGCATGTTGTTTTGCACCTGATTATGTCGTTCATGTGATGTCATACTGGTGATTCATCAATAAGCAATAACCGCGTTCGCGGGATGTTACTTGTAATTTTATAGCTATGTGATATTTATATAAACTTTTAAAACCATATTGAGTTATTCTTTCTCCTCACCCTATCCCGAACACCCGAAGCAGCGAGTCTAAATTTACTTAGCAAGACCGGTTGCATCATTTTTATTACCTATTTCTTGTAAACATACGTTATTTTGATTAAATTTGAATGAAGAGTGTATCATTACATGTCACGGGCTGTACAGCACCTCAGAGGATCACGGCTGCCACACTCCTCCCTGGTGCATTCATTTCTAAGGACTGTCTGTGCAATGTTTCTTGGTCGCACGTTTGTCTTATCGGGTTTCCTTCGTGCAGTGCGATACCCCTGCACTTAGAATAACCCGAACAACTAGACACTGTTCCCTGTCAAGGTTCTTGTCCTGCACCACTTAAAAATTACAAAGGGCAGTCCTTCATGTTTGTAAAATTGTGCGGGAGCCACAAAGTTCCGGCTACTTTGAATGTATGCAGTTTAAAAGTAAACTCGCAATATTTGGGAAAGCGATTTAGCTAATTTGCAGGAGTCTTTGTGCATCAAGGGGGGCATGAGCGAAAGCTCCCCTTAAACATGAATGACGGAAAGGGAGAGGGTGGGCTCGCTGGAAAATCCCGAGAAGCTCTCTCGATAGTCATCGGGAGCAAACACAACATCTCCTAACTAGTACGTCGGCGCATTACTCACTGAACCACGGTAGTAGCACAATGTGTCTATAGCACCCATGACTAATTTAATCGTGATTAAGTTCACCCTCAAAAGATACAAAAACAATTGAATCCAGCTTTCTGCAAATTTATTCCAGGTCCTAGTGGGTCTGTTCCAAAGATTTACTGTTTTAATCTTAACAAAGGTAAACAATAATTACTGCCATTACTTTAATAAAACAAACCAGTATGAAAGCATTTGCTCATTAAAAAGATGTTCTACCCCTAATCGATTTTATAATGGACACTAACTAGTTATGTTGTGTTTGAACACTAACTAATGAAGCCGCTCGCAGATCAAGTTTCCCTTAATCTTGTTTGACAACACCGCAATAATACTTATTTATATCTCTTGTTAATGAAAGACAAAGTTTTTTTTTAATTTAAAGACGTCAAAGATGTATATCTCTAAGGCGAAAGAACAAGATAAAAATAGCTCAATTCAATTCAATTTTAATTTACTTCATATATTAGTCCCGAAATGACCTAGTTTGTGTCGAGTGGATATTAAACCCCATTTCTCTCTCTCGCCCATCTAATAAAATTGTTAGTTTAACAATATAAAAAACACCCGAATGATTGTGAGGATACACATTTTAATCATTTAAGATTATTCACGACAATCAATGTGAACGAAACCCTCCGATCTCGCTTTCTGGCTGATAAATAAATCGTGTGATGGCCATAATGTTTAAAGGAAGATTAACAGAATATATTTGAAGTCTTTCGAGGACAATTTGACTGATAAAAATGGTTTTAGTGGAACTAATATTATTTGAAGTCAATTGACATATGCCCAGTGGCCCAATGAATAAGGCACTGGTTGTCAAAGGGGGTATACTCTCCCGGCGTTTGTCGAGACAATGACCTGGATTTTCAAACGTGGTTACCCGTTGTCAGTGTCTAGGCGTTCGAAACGGACGAAAAACCACGATCTATTGTACATAAATGACGTATACGTAAAAGTACTCTTTTCAGTTAGAATTCTAAATAGCAGTAGGCTCCAGATCCGCAAAAGGGGCAAATTTTTCCCCATAGTCCAGTATCCGTCTTTATTAATCAGTTCGGTAAGTATGACGTTTAACCTTCTGTCAGTCCATTAATCTTTTAATAATGCTTTGTCCATGCTGGAAGTCGGGTAATCATTGCCAGTTTTCCCAAAAGCATCTGCAACGCCAAATTGTAACTCAAAATAGCCGTCTTATCTGTTTAGGTATCTGGTAATGTGTTATTCTCTGTTTGTATGAAGTTCCTGTATGTTAGGGCAAGCAGTCTGTGTAGTATTCCCCAAACGAATCTGTAAACACAATTGCTAAAAGGTTAAACCAATTAGTAGGATGTTTGCAATATCTACCAGAGCTGCTGGACTGTATACCACTACAAAATATGTTCACTTTATTGTTGAAAATCTCAGAGTAAATCAACGGGGGTAGGCTGTTGACCCGCTAACCTGGAGATCTTGTGTTCAATCCCAACGTAAGTCGAGAAAGTTTGTCGGGAATTCTGACGTGGTTCCCTCTGTCAGTGATGTAGGATGGAGGGCCTGACAAAAGATAACGTATAGTTGTTCAGATGGGATGAAAATCCTAGGACCTGCGCACATTGGCGTGTATGTCAAAGAACCTATGACAGTTGGAATTAGAAATACGAGTAGTCCGTAAAAAATATGTTCACGTTAATGTTGAAAATTTCATCATATTTTGTTGTAATTTTGGAGGAGTCGCAGTAGACTGTTGACCAACTAACCTGGGGATCTCGTGTTCAATCCCTGCGTTTGGTCGCGAAAGTTTATCGGAAATTCTGACGTAATCCTCTCTGTCGGCGTTGTAGTATGGGGGGTCTGGCAATGGATAACTCACAGTCGTTCGGATTGGACGGAAATCCAAGGTCCCGTGTGCACATTGGCGTACACGTTAAATAACCTATGTCATTTGGAATTAGAAATGACAGTATAGGCCGTAGCGCCGCTTTCGAGCCGTAATGGCATTGTGTATGCTCGTCTTCATTAGCGCAAAAGTAGTTACTCTAAGTAACATAAATGTTTCGGCTCTGGCCTCCACTACGTTACTATTCCCCCTTATTAACAACTAGTATGAAAATAAGGCCTTTCCCTCATCTCCGTTCTAAGACTATTTTGGAATCCTTACCGTCTATTTTTCACAGTGATACTGCTTTAGTCGCCAAAAGGAATCATTTCTTGTCACACCCGACACAAATTTATAAAAATCCAACACTATTTTCATGTAGAAGTATGCGATACAAATAGATAAACAACTTTTATTTGAATGCGGCCGCCATTTTCAATCTAATGCTCAGCCACTATTCCAAATTTCGGAATGGAATTTTACCGTAAATGAAAATTCGTGCTGTACACGGTCACTAAAGTTTTTTTTTATTCAACATGCGTGATTAATTATTACACAAAATCTATAAAACAGAACAACGGGTTATATTGACCTTCATAAAATATTTTAAATAGTCTATGTATTATTACGTGTACAGCGAGAATTTTCGTTTACAGTAAAATTCCAGTCCGAAATTTGGAATGGTGGCTGAGCTGTAGATTGAAAATGGCGGCTGCATTTAAATGAAAGTTGTTTATCTATTTGTATCGCATAATTCTACATGAAAATAGTGTTGGATTTTTATAAATTTGTGTCGGATGTGACAAGAAATGATTCCTTTTGGCGACTAAAGCAGTATCACTGTGAAAAATAGACGGTAAGGATTCCAAAATAGTCTTAGAACAGAGATGAGGGAAAGGCCTTATTTTCATACTAGTTGTTAATAAGGGGGAATAGTAACGTAGTGGAGGCCAGAGCCGAAACATTTACGTTACTTAGAGTAACTGGCGCAAAAGCAGCAGAACAGTAGAACGTTTAAGACTTCAGTGCGTGAAAGGAAGGTTTATGAAAGTGACCCTTTTCACTTCGAATTTAAAATAAGAGTAGATCTAAGCGCCGATGTCCAGACCATTTTCCCTAATAGCACACTGCATGGCGTATTCCTGTCTTCATAAGCCCAATAGCAGCAGAACATGAAATTTTGTAATAAGAATATAATTGGCGCATTTATACATTCGTTTCTTTAATTCTCATTCATTCATTTAATGTACAATATGTTGTTTTAATAACTTATTTAAATTTCAATAGATTTCTTTTAATAGCGATTAAACCTGAAGTCGTTAATCTTGTAATTTTGGAACCGATGGTGGACAGCCAACTCATTAATAGTTTAAACAGTCTGATAAGCTTAATCCGTATATTATTTCTATTGTATATGTAATTTTTGTCTTTGATGTTTTATTGTTACCTACGTTCGTTTATTATGCATATTTAATTTAATCCGTAGATACGAGCTCCCTTTAATACCGAACGGTACATTCATTCAAGATTCTAGGCTTCATCCCGTTTCCAGGAAAGTCACTCTGCCTGTCGGACGTGCTGTTCTGAGTATATGATATTAAATGTTTTCCGGTAATAAATAGTCTCAAGGATAGTTCAAGTCTGGGGTTATTATCGAAGATTTACACTGTTACAATATGAAGTAGATAAATCTCTGTGAGCACAATAATGAATGAAACAGAGAAAATGTTTAATTTTTTAAACTTTATTTTTAAATTCTGTGTTTATTTCATAACACATTTTCGGTGATCTTACTGGAAATCAGGCTGAAGAAAAAATTATGAAACACTTGCTCCATTCTGTATTTATTTCATAATAAATCATCGGTGGTGATCTTACCTTGAGTTGATAACAACCTTGAGTATTGGTAATGGTTTATTTTTTCTGACAAACAACTACATTGATAGACCACGTCAGTGAGTCAACTGGCGTGGTTTTGATTCACCTGTTGTACGTGACAGCGCGCACGGTCGTCTGTCCAACCTCGTGCGTTTTCTCCGGGTCCTCCGGTTTTCTCCCACTGCTAAGGACCCCTAGGCGCAAGCGAATTATGAAATAAAATTAAACCATTTGTTAGTCTCGAAATGACCTAGTTTGTGTCGAGTGGACGTTAACCCTCATCTATCTCTCTCTCACTTCTTTCAGAAAAATAGAACGTTCAGCCCCATTTCATTTTAAGCAATTAAACACGGGGACATGTAAAGGAATCCTGAGATTTTTCACGAGTAACTTCTCTTGTCGTGTGGATTTGCCAAAAATAAGCATATAAGCAAAAAGCCAGTGACCAAAAGATCGATGAAGAATTGAAGGAAACTGCTGCTGTTCGCATCTTAGTTTCAAAATTGGGGTTGGGTGACTGAATGCTTAGGGCGTTCGCCTTGTATCATAAATTTGCTGCTCATCGAGTTAACTGGCGTGGTTTCTATTCTTTGGTTGTATAATACGAGGGTCGTCTGTCCAACCGCGTACGTTTTATCTGAATCCTCCGGTCTCCCCCCCCCCCCTGTTAATCATCCATCTCTGAAAGTGGCCGCGGTGGTATTTTGACGAAATGCTTTACCCCGGCCATGTTCCATCTTTATTTAAATGCACAGTACATATGTACTGCCAACTAAGGCCTTAATGATGTAAAATCTCGTTCTATAGCTTTGTAATTAAGTGTCATATCCATTAATGTATTGATCGCCCAAGGCATCCATTAACGAGACAGTCAATTTGAAAATAAAGCCATGAAGCTTATACATGTATCGGTAGCGATTCTCCGCGGAGAAATCTATGCCTCTGTGGCAGTTGTTCCGATATGTTGAATCAGTTCCGGTCCATTAGTATAGTCTGCAATCCAGTCCCAGATTAACAGTAAAGCATGTCGTATGTTGCCCTTTCGGATGAGGGCCAAGAGTAAAACAAGCCGATCAGTCCGAAGTATTTGAGTTGACTCATCTAAATGGCATCTCAAATTATTTTTACAACCCAAGACAATTCTTCATAGAGATATAAATTTGAAGCTGAATAGAATGACATTGTTTTTAAAACAATTATTTTAAAACTCGTTCAATTCGTGTAATCTCGACTGAACAATCTTGCAAAGATATTGCGCATCTAACTCTGTAATGGGGTAGACTGAAGGGTTATTACCATGTAAGAAATGAGTATGCCGATCATTGGCATCGTCTAATTATTGCAGTCTCCTTCGATTAATGTTAAAATTATAGATAATTGTGATATTTATCAATGGTTTACTGCAGACAGAAAACAAATGTCTGCCTTATAACGTAATTGGATGGAATACATTCAAGTTACCACAAGTAAAAGAAGTTTATATTTATTCTGTTACGTGGTGCAGGACCGAAGCCCTATGGCAAAAAATCGAAGTTCCATGAACACAATAGCGTGCACGTAACAGAATTATTGACATTTGCAGGTGCGGATCCAGGAATTTTTGCAGGAGGGGGTTTGCCAGGTTTCTGTTACGGAAATCTGACATCATCGTCTCTAAATTACACAAGCATACATACAAATTGAGCTTTTTAAACAGAGAAATCATTTTTATACTGATGTAGGATCACTGTGTGATGTAATTTCATTGATGCAAGTCATTATTTTTTTTATGTAGCTGGGCAGGGGGGGGGACCCCCCAAACCCTCCCTCTGGATCCGCGCCTGAGTTGGAATTTGAAATAAGAATACACCGGTAAAAGGGCTAAATTTCGATCATAGCACCATGTATTATCCCAGTCAGAGCGGAAAATTAAGACGCTGAACACCATTTCATTGGGTTTTGTTTTGTTTACATTCTTGACACATAAGCTCATTGTGGAGATATTTTAAACATGTTGAATACTTTTTTGGCTAACCGCGACCAAATCTAACTAAGATCAACTACGATCCCCGTAAGAGGTGATCATGACTTTATTGCTAGTAAACAGTCTAATGGAAAATGACGGCTGAGTGTATCCTATATATTTACATTATATCTACATATTGTACCCTGGGACCATGTGGTAATTTTTAAATTTGGATAAAAGGTTCATGACTGGATTGTTTTTATCAAAAAAATCCACATGGGTTGTGATCTTGTTAAAAAAAATCCTCGAAGCCTACACTAGCCTTAGTTTTCCAGACTCTCACACTGCGATATTGGATAGTCTCAGTGGACGTAAGTAATAAACCCGCGTCCATCAAAACTGAGTTTATCGTCCTACTGCACTGCCCGGCTAATGACCAAACCTGCTATTTAACGTGGAAGGACAAGACTGAATATTTATCCCGCCCCCGACATGTATACACCACTCGCCAAAAGGGACACTTAATCTTCTTTGATGGTTGACACTGACACCACAGCCATTAGTTATGTCATAGCGACGACCTGAACTCGTTTTTTATGCAGGTTTCAGTTTAAATTGGATGCAACAAGGTTTGTTTTTCAGAAAAATTTAATCTTTGAATATGGCAGTATCCGTCCTGTGACTATTGAACTGATCAGTGACTATTCATGAAAGACAGTACCTGACAGTCTGACGTATAGGACCCCAAAACGTAGGGGGGCTTCAGATAAAGGGCATAATGCGTATTTGGCACGGTTAGCTGCCTTCATCACGGGCACCATAGTCGTCATCGACTTTAATGTTGTTTAACTTCCGCTTAGGTGATATCGTAGATATGTCCTATTTTCATTTTTATTATCTTAGCGCATGCGCAGGGATCTTTCCTGCGGGAGGAAACCAGAGTACCCGGAGTAAACCCAACTATCGTCAAGACAGAAGTGACCAGGTTTGTTTGACTGTGTATAAAACATGCTTTAGTCTTCCTCTTTCCTTGAGTATGGGAGATTGACAGAAGCCCCAGTAAGGGAATGGCCTGGGGCACCTACACATCTTAATCCAGGAAAGGAAATGGTACATGAATTTCATGCTAATGTCCTTTGCTAAATACTATATTAGACCCTTTAGAACTTAGTAATAGTGGTTTGTTTCCTAAGAACCAAGGTGTAATTAATTTGACAACGTGTTTCTATAAACCACGATGTGACTAGTTTGACCTCATCGTCAATATACCGATACAGAATCAATCTGACGCGTGACATAGTGCATCATGGTTTGATGAGGAAGTAGACAATGCAACATGATCTCAATTGCGAATTACAGCTATTAACTACAGTCGCACTCATTTCAATCTATAATTCCCAGGACATCATGCTGAAAATATATGAGCATTGCGGGATGGTTATTTTTAGAATATATCGAATACAGATTGGCCATGGAAAACTATATTTCCCAAGAAGATGAGATATTTCAACAAATTGGTTTTAATTAGCTTCCATCTTGATTTCAATTTACCTTACGAATTTAGATAATTCCGTAAATCTATGATCGTCGAATATATTGGTCATGATAAGTTATATTCCCCAAGATGAGACGCTTCAGCAACTTAAGGTTATACTGAGCTTCCATCTTGCTTCAGATATACATTACGATGTCTGAAATCCACGTACATGAATGATGGTCGGAGGTTGTTACCACTGCTCACACCCAATCAATCACACAGTTTACTCAAATTTGATTTCTCGAGAGGTAAACGAGACGTTTAATTTATGAAATGCTAATTCCCAGTAGAAAAGAGTTGTTCGGCATGATGCTCGCTAACCACGACTTAAAAAGGCATGTGCAAGTGGAAAATGCGTCGACCCAAGTGGTGTTTAAAATACACGTTTTTTTGTCCTATACGAACGAGTAGTACAACACCATGATAGGAGGAACCACACCGGTTCATTTTCTCAACAAGGATGGAAAACCGGACTTCCACGAATCGATAGTGTGTCATTAAACAACATATCAAATCTGTAACTACCAGTAATATAAACCTGCCAATTTTCTGGATCATTTGATTTGAGTCACTTCCTTCATATCACCTGAAAATGTCATTGTAAGGAAGTTATTGTATCACTGTTCATGTCAAAAATAAATCTTTTAAAAGGGGATCAATTATTGTGTTTATACTGTTAATTTAATGGAATCGCGGAAATAAAATTATATTAACGCACAAAATTTAAAAAAAGGGAAACTATAGTGACAGTGTGTAAAAACCGCGTCGGTTAATTAAACATACATTATGCAAGAGCTGAACCTGTCCATTGTAGGTATTTCTTTAGGTCTGAAATGTTATCTAAATTATTAATTAACTGATCAAGAACATAATCAACACCAATGTCATCTCTAACCTGCGATCACCGGGTTAGGTTCCGAATTGCTGCCCAACTTTAATTCGTGGTTAGATTTTAAAATGGATAATCGCGTCTGTGTTTATTATACCGACTTTAGTAATGATGATCGAGGCTATGCCGAAAATTCAATTGCTAAATTCTCTGTTCAGAGTAGATTAATATGACTGACATTTTCAGCAAATTCCTTTTACATTATGTAATTTTTAAACTGTAATAGTGAGAACCGTCGGCTCTTTAGCTAACATCCCGTAATGTATCTTTAAGTAGGATTAAAATACTGAGTCTTTTGGACGTGAATGCCGCCCAAGACGCTTATCCGGTTTACTTAACTCGTGACGGGGATACCTTTTATTTAATCTGTTTGGTATATCAGTTAAATAGTGTAACATTTACTCTTCGCCTAATGGATCAGTTTCAATTCCATTTGACCGTATTGTTTCTGTTTTCAATGAATTCTCGGCAGCATAATCCATTGTCCTGGAAATGGAATGAAGTTAAACGTTATACTATGATTAGTATGGAAGACCAAATGGGACAATATTCATGATTCTTGTTTCTACATTCCAGTTTGAACATTTTAGACGCGAACGCAACATTCTAAACTAATGATTCTTGTTTCTACATTCTTATGACAACATTTCATGCACAAAATCAACATTTTAAACAAAAAATTGACTTTATGTTTCATTTTCGGCGTTTTATCGGTAACTTTTATGTGTCATTAAATATAAAAATTAAAAAATAATTTCTTAATTTTACACATCAAAGAAATCAATTCATTGGTTTCTGAAAGTTTCTAAAAAAATCTGGAATTTGAACTTTTATGAAAATATTTTCTACGTTTCAAAAAGTCTTGAAGTTAAAATCTTGAAGTGAAAATGTCCAGAAAAATATAGTGAATTATCGACATTATTACACCAGAGGGCGTTAGCGTATGTGTACAACTTTGATACAGACTATAGATTAGAAATCAAAACTAGACTTTTCCACGAGTGGCGCAGTAGGCCCCTGTTGTGTTTACAGTAATTAGTTGCATGAAACAGAAATTAAGCACGAGATACAATAACGATACAAATAACTTGTATAATTTAAACAGTTAGAAATATTAACCGAGTGGAATCTCTCACCCGTATTCAAGCGCCCGGATTCGAGATCAAGTTAGCATGCATATTCTCTCACCGTATTCCAGCGCCTGGTTTAGTGATCAAATTAGCACACATATTCCTAGAACCACAAGAGACAGACAGAGAGGGAGGGAGAGAAATGGGATTTAACTTCCACTCGACACAAACTATGTCATTTCGGGACTAACATATGGTTTGATTTTATTTCAATAATTCGGGTTTCAATAGGGGTCTTTAACAGTGGGAGAAAACCGGAGTGCCCGGAGGAAACCCACGAAGTTGAGAAGGCCCCCTATCTCCATGTCACATATACGCTCACTCCAGGGATCGAAAGCACAGCCGCAAGCCCGAGGTGACCGGCCAGCTAGAGGTCGAAGCGCGGCACTCTAGACCACTAGCACCCCCCCCCCTTTTGCACCAAGAAAAAACAAGCTATTAATATCACAAAAATAAATGTTACCTTTATATTAAAAAATAAAATTTTAAAACATATTTATGCAGTGTGGGCGTACTCATTGTTTATTGAACCATCAAACACCACCTCGAATTCGGGTGCTAAGAACTTTGCGGTGGTATTAACACGCCAACATAGAAAGTTAATGAAATGTTGCATGTGCATACCTTATGCATCGGTCGATTTAGTGAAATAAAGATATTGAAGACACCAGAGCTAGTTGGGAAGTTATGGCGTTCGCAGTGAGGTACCCTACCCGATTTCTCCCACATATTAAGTATGTTTACGGTAATATATCTCGACACGCCAGAATAGTAGCCTTCTGAAATTTTGGATTCTAGTAGTTTATTCATGTTTTGATTCCGTGAAACAAAAAACATTTTCTCACTAAAGCTGATTTGGATGCTTTTTGATGCAAAATAGACGTACACCTCTTTTGCATATTCAGTTATAGCCCGGTGTGCGATATGCTAGTATGTTTACGGTACTAATAGTATATTTTTGGGTGTGGAGTGGGGTCGGGGGATCTGTTAGATATATACTTTGCATTGATATGTTTTAATATTTTATTTTTCTAATATAAAGGTAACAATTATTTTCGTGATAATTATAACTAGTTTTTTCTTGGTGCTAGCAATATGTGTGCTAACTTGATCTCGAATCCAGGTGCTGGAATACGATGAGAGAATAATATGTATGCTCATTTAACCTAGAATCATGCCGGAATACGGATGAGAGATTCCGCTCGGTTAATTTTTCTAGCTGTTTAAATTATAGAAGTTATTTGTATTGTTATTGTATCACGAGCTTAATTTCTTTTCATGCAACTAATTACTGTAAGCACAACAGGGGCCTATACTGCCACTCGTGGAAAAGTCTACTTTTGATTTCTAATCTATAGTCTGTATCGAAATTGTACGCATACGTCAACGCCCTCTGGTGTAATAATGTTGATAATTCACTATATTTTTCTGGACATTTTGATTTCAAGATTTTAACTTCAAGACTTTTTGAAACGTAGAAAATATTTTCATAAGAGTTCAAATTCCAGATTTTTTTTTAGATACTTTCAGAAACCAATGAATAGGGCCGCTAAGTCTCGCGACGATTTCTTCGGTAATCTACTTCCGGTGACATGTACCCAGCAATGGCGGAAAAGACGATGCCTCGCAAGGCATTGATTGTGAATCGATGAAGCGTTCGCGGCACCACTTACTTTCGTTTTACAAAAGAAAAATAACAGATATTTTAATTTGTTTATCAAGGTATGTAAATCAATTATTTAAACATATCTTAATAAAATATTTGATATTATTCTTGGAATAGTATGCCCTAGCCCAAGCCTTGGTTTCACAGTTTTAGCCTTATCCAATACCGCATCGTAGCGGTCTGAGTTAGATTTGTTTACAAACAAACCCCATTACCAGTACATTATTCCTCCGCCTGCACATTTAGTGCTCCGAGAAATTTATATTTTAATGTCTTGATTGTTATATAAAGTTGAAAGAATTATTCCCATGGGTTTTAATTCTAAGTACAGGTAATTCAATCTATCTTGCAAAATGTGTTATAGTAATCCTACTACTAGGCCTAGTACTACTTGTTTTTTAAGAAATCTATAAAAATCGAGTACGTACGTTCTCGTTTCACGATCTCCCTTGAATTTTTCGATAAGATTAAAACTTTACTAGCACTACAGCGTGTTTTATTTCAGCAGATTGGTGGATTATAATATGATGTTGAGGAAATATTCAAGTTTTTAGCACAGAGAGGATGGGCGTAAAACTGCCGTAGAAAACGTGGAAGGTGTTCTGATTCAAGAAGTAGACTAGGTAATTTGTCAAATAACGAATATGGACGAATATCATTATTGAAATATTTCAATTTACTTAGGCATATTCAGTATAATTTAGTACCCTGTTTTGGATTGTATGGTTTAGGCCTACTTGACAGACATTTTCCGAAGATTTGTAATAATAAAATAATACTAGGCCTCAACTCAAGAAGATTTTGCATTTTTTGAAGATTTGTAAAGTTTGGCCAAATGATATAGGCCTACCGTAAATATTTTTAAAAAATGATCGGCTATCTTAAAAAAGCAGGCTATATATAATATATACCCCTGCATTTTGTGAGGATTTGTAAAGTTAAAATAATGAATACAAGGCCTCATGAAATAGGCCTACCTATTTCTAAAAACTGGGCTCACCTGTCCAAAAATAAGAGATCACAATATGCAGGCAGAATTCTCACAGGATTTTATGAAGATTTGTAAACTAAATTTTAAAAAAATACTAGGCCTTGTGATATAGGACTATATATTTCTAAAAAAAAAAGTGATCTGCTCTCAAAAAAAAAAAGTCACAATATGCAGGCAGGATATCACACAGCAGTTTGTGAAGATTTGTAAATTTAAATTTAAAATAATACCAAGCCATGTGATATGCCTATATTTTCTAAAGGAAAAGGTGATCATTTCCCCCCCCCCAAAAAAAAGTCACAATATGCAGGCAGGATATCTCACAGCCTTTTGTGAAGATTTGTAAAATTAAGACAATACTAGTCATCATGACATCATGATATAGGCCAACCTATTTCTTACAAAACAGTGATCAACTATCAAAAAAAAAATAAATAAGGACACACAATATGTGGAGTATTTAAATTGTTTGGCAGCGCATTTGTCTGATATTTATTACATTTTCTTCCCCAGGTGAATGAAAAGGGAAAAAACCATTGTGACAGGTTATACCATAATATTGATTAAATATAACTTGGTGTTATGTTAAAGGTAGGCATATATGGTTCTAATTGTGACAGAATTCTAAAAAAAAGTTAGCCATACATGGCAGTATCTACTTACCTTAGCAGTAATTACATGATGACACTGTTATATACGGTATTTGATTTGGAAAGGAATACCTGTAAAATAATTCCTTTCCCTTTATAACAGTGCCATCATGTAATTATCTATCATGATTGCGGAGCAACTGTCTAAGTGAGTAAGACTCTGGCTTGTTAGCCGAAAGGTCACAGGTTCGATCTTGGTGTTTGCCGATAAAGTTCGACATTTTCCGGTGTAGTTTCCCCTTGACAGTGGTGCAGGACGGAGGGCCTGACAAGGACAGCTGTTTAGTCGTTTGGATGGGACGGAAAACTGAGGTCCAGTCTACTTATTGGTGTATACATAAAAGTTTCCTTTGGCAGTCAGATTTTGATATAAAAGTAGGCCTTAGCAAAATTTCTCTTATAGCAGTAATAGCACACTGTATGGTGTAAGTCTGTCTTCATTAGCCCAGTTGGAGTAGGAGATTAAACCCCATTTCATTTCCCTAAAATGATTGCCTATGGTTGTTCATTTAATTCAGAACACATTTATTTCCACTGCTGATGGTTCCCATTCAACAATTGATGCTAAATTTTATGTTTTACACTAATTGACATTGCTCAGTAACAGGGCCACGGTGGTTAAGTTGGTAAGACGCTGACTCACTAGCCTGGAGGTTGGGTGTTCGATCCCTGCATTGGCTGAGAACGAGAAAGTTCATCCAGATATTCCGGCATGATTCAGTGATGCAGAACGGGGGGGCCTGACAAAGACATCTGTCTAGTCGCTCGGATGGGATGATAAACCAAGGTCCTGTGTACACATTGGCATGTATGTAAAAGATCCCTTGATAGATGGAATTCGATATAAGTGTAGGCTGTGGAGCTGCTCAAATATTCTTAATTTTATTTCATTTCAATTTTCTACATTTCAGACATCATTGTAAATATTATGCACGCTACAAGCAAGCTGATGTTTGAAAAGAAGCCTATTTTAAAATAAAGAATGAATTAGATATCAAGACAAAGTTTGGATTGGCACCAAGTTCATTTCTCATAGATTACCAAGAACATTTGTCGGTCTGCGAATCAGAACGAAATAATCAATTTTGTTTTTTAATAGAAATAATAAATCTGAAATATGAAAAGCCTATATGTGTATTTACATTGCAATATAATAGAGACCCAGAAAATCTAAAGATAGTACAATGCTGATCTATCCCTATACATTATAGTTCAA
Organism: Patella caerulea; assembly: GCA_036850965.1. Lineage (NCBI taxonomy): Eukaryota > Metazoa > Mollusca > Gastropoda > Patellidae > Patella > Patella caerulea. The sequence goes on along the minus strand of JAZGQO010000015.1, from coordinate 27,592,229 downwards.
ACTGTGTGAAGTTAAAAGTTTTTGTGGCCTTGAAAATTTGCTCAAGAAAATATACCATAGTTGCATTCACATTTCACTTTAAATTTGTACAGATTTATATGGCAAGAAATTTGGACATTTACATTATCAAAGAGAAACTTTACCAGATACATGGCAAAAGTAAAGTATGAGAATGACATATTTTCATTCACTGTGTACATGTTTAGTTTTAAAAATTGTGATCTGTGTAGGTTAAAATAAATGGTTTTATGCCATTATAACCCTGCGAGTCAAATTCAAATCAAAACTGATAATTTTTGCAGTTTACTGAATACATGTACACATAACAGATACATGTATGTATATTAGAAATTGACTTTTACACAAATATCAGGTTTATTTCATTGAGTGAGGAAAATTTATAATTTTGTGAATAGATAAATAATCTCTATACCTGGTACATTCTCCAAACATTCTGTTAAAAAGAAATATTTCACAATAATCCAATGATTTCAATTAATATATTTACTGAAATTTTTTCAAAACAAAGAAATGTGTAATTAATGTACAGTTGAGAGTTATATGTATTCCACTTCTTTACAAGAAATATGCATTTCAAAGTCATTCAGGCACTCACATAACAAGCCTGCTTATCGTTCAATGAAAACTGTTTTAAAATTAGAATTTATGGATGAATCAATCGCTCAGTGCCGATAACCGTTTTAAGCATTATTTTCACATTATTCCTTCCATGTTAGAAATTTATCAGTTTAAAAATCCCTGTGGTCATCAAATGAAAATTCTTCATAAAAGTAAATACAGAGGCTTCTATTTTGGTGGGCTGAAAAAAAAAAAAAAAAAAATACATATTAATTATAAGTATGTTTGAATAAAAATGCAGTTTTTGTTATGCTTAAATTAAAACGGAGTTCTCAGATTTCATAGGCTATCACTTTACAGATGGGTATATAATCAAATCCAACTTAATGCCAAGAAAGTACCACTTTGTTCACGTAGTTGGAATTTGCACACGACTTTGAAAAAGGGTTTTAATAAAAAGTTCCTTTAGGCTTCAACCAGCATCTTTTAATTTTTTCCAAAGGCCCTAATTTATGTACAAATCCACCCCTTTCACAACACTAATCAGATATCTATTTCTTCATGATTATAAATTATAATGTGATTCTGCTCACAAATATTCCAAATTCCATTGATATTCTGCTTAGCTGCACATGATTCTCCAAGTCCAATTTGATAAAATTATTTCTAAATTTAGATTTAAAAAAAAAAAAAATCAACTTGATCTTTATCTCATTATTTTTGGCTTTTTATCACTTCCAAAACTTTGTAAAATGTTCACTTAAATATACGGTATTCTACTCGGAAACATTTTTCGAAGTTCAGTGGTTTGGAAAGTGGATGAATGTGTGTGTGACTATTCCAAGTCAAAAGACAATCCGTAATATATATTAAACGTGTATGAATACAGTAAACAAACATGTTTGGTATTTCCTAAGCGTTTACAAGCCGCTCGATGTGACAGCCCAAGCCTAGTTTTTCTGGCAATGCCAATTGTCCCCGGTTTTAACCATGCAGTATATTACCGGTATTTTCAATCGCTTGATTTGTATTTTATCAAATAAATGGAACGATGACTAGATTGTACAAATTATAGGCCTAACTAAGTAATGATAATGGATTTTCGACATACCTGCTCAAGGACTCAACGGAGTTGAATCGTCGTACTCGTACTGGCAGACGGCAGGCAGTCGATCGCCGCTTCGTCATTTTTCACGGCTAATAAATCTCCAAAACTCTCACTCTTGCATAATTTATGACTTGTTTTTTTTTATATAATTAGTAACTGGTGAGCGAAAATTACAACATTGTTCAGGTAGGCACAAATGAATAAATATTTAACCCAATTTACTCGCTTGCATTCAACATTATCAGGCTAACAAAATCGCGTGATATTAACACATGTCACCGGAAGTTCAATTTCTCGTGAAATCTCGTAATTTTGCGGGATTTACTTACCGGCCCTATTCATTTATTTGTCGTGTAAAATTAAATAATTATTTATTAATTTTAATATTTAATGATATATAAAAGTTACCGATAAAACGTCGAAAATGAAACATAAAGTCAATTTTTTGTTTAAAATGTTGATTATGTGCATGAAATGTTGACATAAGAATGTAGAAACAAGAATCATTAGTTTAGAATGTTGCGTTCGTGTCTAAAATGTTCAAACTGGAATGTAGAAACAAGAATCATGAATATTGTCCTATTTGGTCTTCTATAGATTAGCTATCATATTTGTCTGACTCTTGGGTAGATCACTTATCATTTCTCATTTGGAGATTTCACACAGCTAATATACAGCATTACCGTTCTGTTAAATGTAACGCCAAAGTCACATTTGAATAAAATGAAATGAAATGGGGTTTAACGTCCTACTGTTCTGCTCTGACTGAGCTAACAGATACTGATACGTGCCATAGTTTGATATGAGGGAGATAGAGAGAAATGGGGTTTAACGTCCACTCAACACAAACTAGGTCATTTCGGGACTAACATATGGTTTAATTTTATTTCAATAGTTCGCTTGTGCGTAGGGGTCTTTAGCAGTGGAAGGAACCGGAGGAAACCCACGAGGTTGAGAAGGCGTCCCTATCTCCATGCCACATACGCTCACACCATGGCTCGAAACCACAGCCGCTAGCCAGAGGTGACCGGCCAGCTAGAGGTCGAAGCGCGGCACTCTAGACCACTAGGCCATCCCAACCCCCCTTGATATGAGGTAAACCGTGCCCAATCAGCGGCGATATTAAAGACTCTTATATCGAATACCAACTGTCAATGTATCTTTTACTATACAGGGGACCTCGGTTTTTAGTCCCATCCGAACGACTAGACAACTATCCTTGTCCGGTCTTCAGTGCTGACAAGGGGTAACCACTTAGAAAACCAAACAAAAGTTGCTTCTGGTTGAATGATGAAAAGAACTTAGTTGCCAAGGTATTCCATCACCTGCTTTCACAAGCTCATAATTAACATGTTTCGTAAATAGGCATTCCAGATTAGGCCATATGAATGACTGTTAATCAAAATGTTAATATTTATATATTCCCATAAAATTGGGCAGATTTGATTTCGACTCTCAAAGATACATCGTGGGTAGTTAATTTCACTAATTCTTTTCGAATGTGTGCACAAAAGGCATCATCAAGATTTATCCACTCATTCCCATTCTTAATCTAACAATTCCGAGTAATGCGCCGCTTTCATCGCATAATCCATGTTCCCTTTGGTCTGCCAGATTCTTCTATTCGGACGATGTCCAGCTTAACAAACTCTCATTTCTTCGTGATTTTAGATTCCTTTGGTGTGAATCGCCTTTATTTGCCCAATCGGTGCATCAAAAAGTAGGACGTTATACTCAGATTTCATTACCAATTATCCCCGTGAGCAGTGGAACCCGCAACACTGTTACGGAGATACATACGTTTCAAACGGACAAGAGAAGGGTCATTTATGACACTCAGATATTGTAACTTCGGTTATGCGATCCTTTCACACGAATTACCTTACATTGAATATTTAGCTTACCGTCTCACCTTACTGCACCAACCTGGGTTATGCCGTATCATAGACAGAGACTCAAGGATAACATTTAGAATTTGAACAGTTAGTTTACATGCATGCCAATATGTACACGAGACTTAGCAGTTTTGTCGTACCCGCACAAACAGGTGTGTTCCTGACCAGGTCTTTCGTGCTAGATCACTCCTAAATTCAGATTTAAGTATCTTGGTTGTATATATATATATATATATGGGCTATTTACCAGATCTTTCTGTATAACGGGGCAGCAACTGTTCGATCCCTGCGTTGGTCGAGAAAGTCGGTGTTGCAGGACGTTGGTGTGACAAGGGAGAACGTATAGTTGTACGAATGGGACGAAAATTCGTGGTTCATGTAAACATTGGCATTATCGTAAAGGAGCCCTTCCTTGTCATTTGGAATTCGACAAATTAATTGCCTTTGTCGGAATGAAAGTGCCCCCACAGCTCACTGTATAGTATCTGTCTTCATTGGCCCAGTCGATTCTTAAAAAGTAGAACGTTAAATCCCATTTCGTTTCATTTTGTTTCCAAACCCGATTGAATGTCACCAATGTAAAAAAAAAACAAAAAAAATAACAACAAACAAAAAAAAAAGAGATATTTATGTGATCCATCTATGTGATGTTCGAAATGTAATTATAAACATTAAACCAATTGTCAGATTTCATTCCGCTTTGCTTTCAGCACATTTAACATGAAAAGAGTATATAATGGAGCTCGCCTTGCTTCTATGGTTACACGCGGAATAAGTTTCAAAGCGATCTCGTTTTTTTTTTATTGTCTTCAATCGACAATGTGAGTTATTCATTTCGTAACGACCTTCTTCAAAGTAATCACAAAGTGTGCTATGATTTGCAAGAGATTCGTTTCCATCAATATAAACGCGGTGTCTATCAATGTTCGACGTGCGGTACTAGCCAATCTGGAAAGGTCTTCAGCTCAACTTAACTGAATTCAGCCCCAGACAGAATCATAACAAAGCAATAGACATCCAGTTGTAGAAATTCCAATTAACTGTATTGTAAACCTGGATTTTTAGACGCCATGCTGTGAATTTCAAACATTGTATACATGCTGTACAAGATCAGCTGAAATTATTGACATTGTATAGCATATAATAGAGATAGATGGTTATGTATATGAATGTGAAACACGGTCTAGGTAGTGATTGCATTGGTTTTAAACTTTAGCAATACACTAATAGTTGAAATGAAATGAACCGGTTACTATGTCATTGATTCGTAAATGCCACAATGTTTTGTTGAGAAAAAACAGGCAGACGAGGGAATATTCGGGACAAGTTGGCAACAACAACTCGTTATATCAGAAGAATCAATTTCGTAATGGAATATTGTTGTGATATAATTCATTTTCCTAGTCTCTATTAAAACCCGGAAATAGTTTTTGTTTGTTAATTATCTAAATGTCTATATTCAATTTTTACAATTCCATTAAGGAGCATAAAAACCCCAAAGCAATTATGTTTCAATTCTAATCAAAAAAATATAATTTTCTGGGTTAACATCGTTAACATTATCATTAAAATAATGTCTCGTAATTGGACACCAGATAATTTATTAAAGATAAATTAGTTAAGAGTTTAATAAAGAGTTGGCCATTGTTGCTATAATAATTCAAAAACAGGTGATAAGAAAATATTGAAAATTTCTGTCAAATTACTTTATTTTGAATGGAGTTATCAGTGTTGGAAGTTTGGACAAGGAATGGGTACAAACTGCGTCTACATCTTCTTCGAGAATTGTCGATCGTTTGATTGACAGACGATAGCTCCACGCAGATATTCTTTATTATCCAGTAAAGTTCTCAATAGCAATAGTACTCTCGCTTGACAGGCCTTTCATCACCAGTTTCCGTTAGCGACGTCACCCAGTAGCAGTAAACCTTATCTTGGTCAGCCATTTGCTGATTTATTTGTAAATGGACGACTGTTTAAATCCGTGCTGTACCCAAGCCATCCGAGGGCCAACAAAGTTGATTTTGATCTTGTCATGTAAATATAGGTCTAATTAATTAATAATTTCTATATCATCTGAAGCCTAAATAAAGACTTGCAATATGCTGATTTAGCTCTTGCATAATGCATGTTTAATGTTTAGAAATGGCACAGCAAAAACGGATACACAGTTTAAAGTAGACACTTCAGACTGCATTTCCATCCAGCAGATAGTGTTAACATAGTACGCTCCTAGCACACTGTATGACACGTGTCTGTCTTCGTTGTCCTAGTTTAGGAACAGGACGTTAAATTCCATTTCATTTAATCATAAAGATAGAATACTAACGGGAACGCCCACTCGGTGACGTAGAACAGTGATGACATAGTAGAACATTGATGACATAATTATGTTATACATCGCATGCGCTAGGTCAATAGGGCACAAGTAACTTCCGGTCGTCTGTCAACATGGCAGACGCGTACGACGTCCTGGAACTTCAAGAACTTGACAGTGTCATAGATGTAAGTTATTTCATAATTTTATTTAAATTAGTTGTATAATATACCATCGGGGGTTATAAACCATTCGTATTCGGACATTAAATTATCCCCACACGCGTGTGTCAGCATCATTTTCTACTTCTAGTCACTAGACTAGTCCTAGCCGGCATCCGGTTCTAGCCTACATACATTCACATAAGCCTTATAAAAGGGGCCTATATTTAATAATTGATAGCCTTTGGCTTTGGCATGCCCGTGCTCGCTGGTGGTTTCCCTTAGTTACTATAATGTAACGATAACTATAGCTGGTTATCGTTACAAGTGGTACAGTCAAATAAGTTAAAACGCACAATTGTCATCACAGTGTGTATTAAAATAAGTAATCCTATCATACATAATGAAATCTTAACAACTAAAAGAGTTACCTAGCAGTTTTTCTTTGTGGTAATGCGTTTTACATTTTCTTAGCGGTGGTTCTTGTAATGTGCAGACAGTCATGACACAGGCCAGTTGAAATCTCGCCAAATACCGCGACGTCTTAACTCCGCCCATCGCTTTCCATATAAGGCAATGTCTACTATACGCTGACCAGCACAAATACTATGAGAGAATCTCGGCTGAAATGTCAAAGACGCCCATTACATCCTATTTTTGAACAATAAAATCTATTATCAATTTTTGTTCAGGTTTGAGCGAAAAAATTATGCCCACCCTCCCCAACACGCGGTCTATTATTGTTTCTGACATTTTTTTCCACGCTAAGGTCATTAGCATATAATTGTGGTCATATGCCATATATGGAAAGAGGCGTATGATCTATTTGACTGGGCGGCCATTATAATTTCAGAACTTGAGAAATTTCACGAAGCGTTTTGATTTATCAAATAATATAATTATGCGGTAAGGCTTCACCTTTATTTCAATGGGGAATTGATTTATTATATGTTTAGCTATGTGCAGTACAGTTTTGGGTTAGTGCCTGTGTAAATTAAGGGAGCTATAGGTCAGTAAACTTTTTGTAGTCATTTGACTAAAAAACTTGCCCAAAGGAACGCTAGGAAAAGCCACTACTGTGCCTGAAGTATGACGGAAGGCATCAGTAGTGGAACCATTTCTAGGTTTCCCTTTGCCCTTATTTTGTTTATAGCATTACATTTATGATTATTTATTCTTTACAGCTTTTCTTTGCTGAAGATTTGTTTGGGACATCTCAACCTGTCGTTTCAGTAGCATCCGCAAGCGTAAGTTTTCTACATACGTATTATACTAGTAACTTAATCATATTCATTAGTCACATAGTTTTCGCAGCAAATGGACAAGTTTTGAAACTCATCATCTCAAGACACGATATGTTTTAACATTTTTTTATATATCTGACGGTTGTCTTGACCATGTCTATGGTGTATTTTTTTTCTTCTAAAACGATCAAATTGTTTCCAAACATTTCTTTTATATTGTATATAATATTAGCTTTAAAGAACTGTATTAATTTGGTATCATGCTCCCAATTAAATGAAATTGAAAGGGAAATTAAAACCTCCAACCCTTTCTTTGGTTGTGTACAGATTTACAATGGTAATTTTAATTCACAGCTATTGGTTTTGTTTGGTTGTGTACAGATTTACAATGGTAATTTTAATTCATAGCTATTGGTTTTGTTTGGTTTTTATTTAAGTTTTTTTTCCATTCTTTTTTTTTCTTTGTAGGGTTCAAACTAATCCAGTTAATATTAAAGGGAAAGTTCAAGTAGTTGTTATATGACAAATGATCTGATGTTCACATGATCTCAAGGGTTTGCCAAATCTCAATCGAGTTTAACTACAACATGGAATATTATACATCAACACTGTTCATCAATACATGCATCTATCTGCCTGTGCATTTTCTAGTATAAGTTTATCATCATTTTGAACAAATAGTTGAATTTCTATTCAAGGTAACTGATTTAAAAAAACAAAAATATGTGGTTGCAATTATCCAAGACCCTTTCAAAGATATTTCATTCACATGACAGTGATGATGTTGAAGAAAACTTGTGAATTTAACAGATAATGACCATTAATAAACATTAAAGGCAAATAGAACACCACAAAAAATTCATAAACGTATGATAATAATAAATAAAAATAATTTGATACTATTATTATTAAAATAAAACCAAGTACGAACAATCCAAACCATTAGACAGAATTCGAAGTCCTAAAAACGTTATTAGGCACAATAGACACATTAAAAGAAGTGCACCTGTAGAAAATGTGTATAAATATATTGTTATCATTTTATATGAAAAATACACCAATTTTAAAAATGGATGAAAAGAAATCTTGTTTGAAATAAATCCAGGTTTAATGTCCTACTTAGCACTTTTCAGTTCAATTTTTTTTTTTTAAGATTTGCTTTAATCTTATTATTCTGAATGTACAACAACATCAGCTTACGATGATAGCATGTGAAAATGCTTTCAAGATTGCTTAAAAGCACCCCGAACAATATCAAACAAAAAACAAATCAGAATGTTGATTTTTCTTGTATATAATGCGCGGCTTGTAAAAACAACGTTTTGTGCAATTGTGGAAGGTGCAAAGTTAGGTGCTATTTCATTGCAACTCGATATATTCCGTTTACAGTTATCAACCTGGGGCCTATTTCACGCAATTTTAACTAAGATAAGATCCCAATTTTAGTAATTTGAATGGATAATATTAGATTGATTTTAGTGCTTAGCCATTCAAAATTGAAGTATCTACTATAATTGAATTTTATCTTAAGTTAAAATTTCGTGTAACAGGGCCCAGGTCCCAAGTTGACAAAGTATTCACCTAAAAATTTACTCAACTTTCAATCACTGTTTAAGAAAAATATCTTTGATCCAGAAACACAACAATTTGCACATAGTTTCTTATTGATGTATTTCATTTGATGTATTTCATACATTAAAACAACAAATGTTTATAAAAGGCATATTTAGTCCAAATAAGACAACAATTTTGAGTAAATTCTTAACTTAATTCGGAGAATGCTTTGTGAACTCAGGCCTTGATTTTTGTTTCATTACTTATTAACCACAATAGTAACAGGAAATAAAAAATCAGTAGATCACCGCTGATTAAATTCTAGATTCAATCACATATTTTTTTTATACTTCGAATAGTGCCAGGAAAAGTTTAGGTTAAAGATACATTATGGTAGATTTTGACAAGGAGTTAGCCATTCTTGCTATAAAAGTTCAAAAATAGATGTTGAAACAAGAATATATTGAAAATATCAGTCAGATTACTTTATCCTAAACAAAGTTGTTACCACTATAATTTTTTACTAGAAATGGTAGTTACTTCCATCGACACACTTTTTCCACTATGGCCGATTGTTGATTGACAGGCGCTAACTCCACCTACATAGTCTCGATCATCAAGTAATGTTTAAACGGTATCTAGTGAAGCTTGTGTATAGCCACGGTCATCACTGTCTTTTATGAATAATTTCCGGAAATATGATGACGTCATCGTCACGGAGAAACCCCACCTACGACGTCACAGTGATTAAATCAGTCGACGAAATCCTGTATTAATCCGAGCCCATTCCAAGCCATAAGATCTAATTTATAATTTCTATGACATCTGAGGCTCAAATGAAGACAGACAAAAGTCAGTTTTTGCTCTTCCATAATGGATGTTTAATTATACACATTCTGTTTCTTGTATGAGATTACCTGTATAATCTGTTTTTGTTTCCTTCATTGTTTGAAATACTTGCAGTAAATACCTGACATCATTGATCAAAGTTGAACTCTATAATTTCTCAAATAAAATTAAATGGGGGTGCCCTAGTTACTATAATGTAACGAAAACTATAGCTGGTTATAGTTACAAGTGGTACAGTCTAAGACCGTTGACGCAAGTTCTAATAGGTTAAAACGCACATTGTCATTACAGTTTGTATTAAAATAAGTAATCCTATCATACATAATGAAGTCTTAACAACTAAAAGAGTTACCGAACAGTTTTTCTTTGTAGTAATGCGTTTTACATTTTCTTAGCGGTGTTCTTGTAATGTGCAGGCAGCCATGACACAGGCCAGTTGAAATCTCGCCAAATACCGCGACGCCTTAACTCCGCCCATCACTTTCCATATAAGGCAATGCCTACGATACGCTGACCCAGCACAAATACTATAAGAGAATCTCGGCTGAAATGTCAAAGACGCCCATTACATCCTTTTTTTTGAACAATAAAATCTATTATCAGTTTTTGTTCAGGTTTGAGCGAAAAATTTATGCCCCACCTCCCTAACACGCAGTCTATTATTGTTTCTGACATAATTTCCCACGCTAAGGTCATTAGCATATAATTATGGTCATATGCCATATATGGAAAGGGGCGTATGATCACGTGAGTTGGATTGCGCATGCTCTATTTGACTGGGCGGCCATTATAATTTCAGAACTTGAGAATTTTCATGAAGGGATTTGATTTTATCAAATCATTTAATTATGCGGTAAGGCTTCACCTTTATTTCAATGGGGAATTGATTTATTATATGTTAAGCTATGTGCAGTACAGTTTTGGGTTAGTGTCTGTGTAAATTAAGGGAGCTATAGGTCAGTAAACTTTTTGTAGTCATTTGACTACAAAACTTGCGCAAAGGAAAAGCCACTACTGTGCCTGAAGTATGACGGAAGGCATCAGTGGTGGAACCATTTCTAGGGGTGCCCAAGTTCAGATTTTGTCGTTGATACCGTGTGGTTGAAAAGTTTTTAATCTAATAATCCAATCTAATTCAATTGTACGTCTGTTGGTTGTGGAAGTGATATAACTCAGGGTCTGAGCCAAGTTGTTTAATTATTTGGTAGTCAAGGTCTCGACTAGAATGTCTCGGTAAATTGAAGTGAGAGACGACTGGGATGTCTCCCTTGTAGGTAATATCAGCAAAGTGTTCTTTTAGTCTAACGCGGAACCATCTTTTCGTTTCACCTGTGTACTGCTTTTGGCAGAGCCTACATGTGAGAAGGTAGATGACATTCTTACTATGGCAAGTCCACTGGTTGTGGCATTTGTACGTTTTGCCGGTTTGGGTCGATCGGAAGGTGGTTTTGAGTTTGAGTGTATGGCAGTATAGACAGTTAGGTGAGTTGCATATGGAGTCTAAATAAGCATAACTTTTCCCACTAACTTGAGGTTTACGTGTGGGATTGTTGATAGTTGCTGAAATTAATAGATCTTTCAGGGAGGGGTTACGTCTAAAGGCGGTGAGGCAAGGTAAGGGGAATGCTTTGAGGCTGTCCTGGAAGCTATGGGAGCAACATGGACGCTCTGCCAAAAGCAGTACACAGGTGAAACAAAAAGGAATAAATCAAAATGGATTGAAATCTAAATTGTAATTTAATTCGTACCACCTGATTATATTTTATCACCTTTGCTGGTTTATATGGCAACTAAATAGTATTGCCAAGCTGTTTTAGAATTGTAAAATACATTTACAAATACATGTATGTAAATATTGATTATTTGCATTATATATTGTCAATCAAAATCTAAATATGCAATAATGAACTATGTATCCACACATGTGGAATAAACTTTCATTATTGCTATTTACTTTTCAGTGTCTTCTCTGAATTCATCCCTAAATTCGAAGTTTCGTAATTTTATTTCTGCTTCCATGAATCGAGACTCCGGAGCAGAAAAAAGTTTGCGTGAATTTCACCAATCACTACCTTGTGCTGCTATGGAAATTGCAGAAAACGTCAAACTTAACAGGCAATTCATTTTACTTCTATCAATTAAATACTTCGAATTATTGATAAAAATCAACCTATTACCTAATTAAGATTGTAAGGTTAGGTCTGTTAGTTCTGGGGAGAAATAAATTATCTTTTATATTGCTGGAAGTATTATTGGAAAACTTCTTCACAATCTATATAAAACGCAAGACAAACAACACATTTACAAAATACTTAAGGCTTTAAAAAATGATAAAGAGAATTCCTCAGATCCAAATGCAAAACTTGTCAAGTTAATTGACAGGGGAGGGCTAACATATATTACTCAGAAATCAGCAGATTTCTTCTTGGGTTTAGGAATTTGTTTCCGTAGATTGTATCCAGGTAGTCAGATGAATTTAGAATTGCCAAAACTTGAGTTCCTCAATGCTTGTAAATCTAATGAATTAATAACGAGAGACTTTTTGGAATCGCCATCATGTACAACTCAAACAGAATCTTTTGATGAAAATGATTTAAGAGAATGTATGACATTATGTATCAAAATGTATTTCATAATACGAGCCCATCATTGTTACAAAAATTTGTCAAGGAAACTAAAGGAAAACAATGAAAAATGTCTAAGGGTCTTAGAACAGAGTTGAAAAAAAAAGAAGTGAAACTTACTCAAGCGTTCGTTATTATTTAATATTAGTGAAGAATGCAATATGTAAGAGCCAAAACTGCCTATTGCTGGTGTATGCTGTCTTCATTAACCCAGTCGGAGCAAACATGAGAACATTCATCTCCATTTATTTCATGTGAAATAACAAATATTATTTAGACATTTATTGACAAGACACTCATAATAACTCTTTGTGATTTTATGGCTAAAATGTTAACGGATTAAACACTGTCTGTCAAAGGACTGAAAATCAAGACTGTGTTTATTATTGGTGGAGTGGCAGTGATACGTAAGATTATTTACACTATATGTGGTCAACTCAAAACTTCATTATGCATCTTTATTTCATATAATTTGGTTTTAAAACTAAAAATAATGGGATGTTTTGTACACTCAAGTTTCATTAAAATCGAATTAAAATTGTGACATAGTGTCCACGAGCAAATGTGAATGTACGGACAGGGGTGACAACAATATACATAACATGAAAATGTGGGTGTATAAAAACAAGGGCTGAGGTGTTTGCATAAACATGGTGGGACTCAACAAGCTTCTGTCTATGTCTTGTGTGTTACAAGTGTATTGCGTCGCTTTTTTCTTTAAAGGAGTATCACCAATCTCTATTTCACACAGTTTGCTGCTTCTTTTCACGTTTTCATTTGGTTTTATTTGAAGAGCAAGACTTCTTTGTAAACGAAGTTTATTTTCTTGGTAACTGTAATTTAAAAACACATCATTATGTTCTTGTAAAAAAACAGCTTGGTATTGTAGTTGCTTGACATATTATACTTTAGTCATATTTAAAATACAGGTATGACGTCATCCTTTGATGTTAGCGTACCATTATTTCGCAAAATGGTATGAGAAATGTGCCAATGGTACATTATTACACTAGTTGCAATATTGGACGTGCGTGACGTGTTCCATTGAAATGCACATTCTGAATAGTGTCTGTATTTAAAGTTATATAATGGTCTCGTGCAAGACATTGCGTAATATATCGATAATGCTCTCGTGCTATCGTACAATACCAATATATTACTTAATGTCTCGCACTTGACCATTAAACTACGTGCCTGGATGACCGAATCACTTAAAAATATACCCACGCGTAGAAAAATAGATCTTTACAAAAACTTGAATTTGTTTGTTTAGGATCCAATTTTTTATGTCAGCGAGTTGACTTTGACTCAAGGATCATTTTACAACAAACGAAAAAACGATCCGACCTCTAGTTTTCGATAAATCGACCCAAAAAGATTGACCAATCAGAGGTCAGAATGGGCGGGGCTTAGGTATTGAAAAAATGGACGGTCTAATGCGCCAGAGGCCTTCGGCTCCGCGGCTGCCTCTGGGAACGACATTGCCAAATTCATATACCGTTGGATTATCACTCCGCCTTCCCAAGGCCCTGTGTCGACTAAAATGTACCTCAACAGGATCCTGACAGAATTTGTTTGTCAGCACAAAATTAACCCCATGTTGAATAAGATACTTTGTGGCTACAACAGCTTTGGCTGCAAAAAAAAAAATGGTATTTTTATTTGAAATACACCTTTATTGAACAATCAGTAATTTAAAAAAAATATGTAAATTTCAAAATGAACTCGGTAAGTGGTACACACAGTTACATAATACAACCCATAAGATATTTATAAATGACACAGTGCCCATAATACAAATGTTACATAAACTTACTGATTATTACCAAACCCTTTTATGTTTGATATGATAAGAACATCTCTAAGATAACCCAAGAAGTCTTCTGTTAAAAACTATAGAGATAAAAAAAAAATCAGAATTAATTAAAGATACATTACTTTGGCTTCCAATGTTATATATTTGTCGTTTTAGAGTGAATAACATATTATATTTCATCGAGAAGCAAGAAAACTAATATTTTCACGAATGCGTGGCATGAATGAAATATAAACGTTTTCTTGCTTAGAGATGAAATAAAATGTGTTATTCACGACAAATGTTCTATTTATTTTATGATTTTACATTCATTTTAGGTAAAACAACTGGTGGCCAGTGGAATAACACTTTTATTTCACTGATAAAACGCGGTATTCCACTACTGATCATAAAATAAAAATTATTATTAAGCCCGAGGACGTAACCAAGGCTCTGGGTTGTGTAACTGATTGTTCCCATGATATTAATAATTGGATGATGACAAAACTAAGGCTATGTTATTTGGAACAAATAAAGGCCTTCAGAACATATCTCAAACCAATGTTAAAATTGGAGACTCGGTTATTCAGTTAGGTAGTGTTGTGAAAGATTTTGGTGTTTATCTAGATCCTTGTTTGTCATTTGAAACACAGGTTGATAAGCTGCGTCAGTCCCGTTACTTTCATTTGCGACGCATCAGTGATATTAGACAGCTCATCACGATTGATGCCACCAAATCTCTAGTACAGTCACTAGTTCTGTCAAGATTAGACTATTTAACAGTTTGTTGTCTGGGATAAGTCATCCAAGTCTCTACAAATTACAGAAACTACATAATACATCAGCCAGAATCATATCACGAACCAAAACATCATCTCACATAACACCTATTCTAAAATCCTTACATTGGCTCCCAATTTCAGCTCGCATCAACTTTAAGGTTCTGTGCCTCACCTACCAGTGTCTACGAAATCTTGCACCCAGCTATTTATCAGAACTACTAACAGTATATCAACCAAACCGGCCCTTGCGATCTCACTACCAGAATACGTTTGTCGTTCCACACTCAAAACTGAAACATGACAGAAGCTTTAGTATAGTTGCTCCTAAATTGTGGAATGGTTTGCCATTGAAAATTCGAAACGGTGAAACTTTGACTATTTTCAAATCACAACTAAAGACTCACTTATTTCCAGAATGCTATGAGAATTAGACTTTCTGTTCACTGTGTATATAACCATTGTCTCATTGCGCTTTGAGCATGCTTTTGGATGGATTTGGCGCTCTACAAATGTACATTATTATTATTATTATTTAGACATTTATTTACATACATAGCCAATAATCAACTCTCTAGACCAGCGGATGGACAAGATTTAAAAGGGATCTGAACAGAAGAGAGATTTAAACTTCGCCCACAAACAAGTAATTTAATATAATGTTCAATATACATGTAATATATTTTTCATTATCTATTTTTGAGCTATTATAGCAAAAACAGACCCGATGTCTTTTGTTACAGGCCGAACATCCGTACAATACACAATTAGCGCCCGGCATTTTGTTGGTGTCTGCAGAAACCGGAATTACGTTGTGCCCGATATCAGCGCCAGAGGCCGGCCGTCACATAATAAGATAGTGACGTCACACGGTGAACGATCCCGTTAGTATTCTAGTTATAGTTATGGAATTTCGTATTTTTTCTAAGCTTTTATATGCCCATTTTCCCAAATTGTATTCCTTAGTTCTTTTTCCTTAAATGTGTATGTGCGCCCCCACAAACCTTCGCCGAAGGGTTGTTCCAGATGACTTCATACAGGCAACAGTTTGGAGTGTGAGAGAGAAATGGGGTTTAACGTCCACTCAACACAAACTAGGTCATTTCGGGACTAACATATGGTTTAATTTTATTTCAATAATTCGCTTGCGCGTAGGGGTCTTTAGCAGTGGGAGGAAACCCACGAGGTTGAGAAGGCGCCCCTATCTCCATGCCACATACGCTCACACCAGGGCTCGAAACCACAGCCGCAAGCCAGAGGTGACCGGCCAGCTAGAGGTCGAAGCGCGGCACTGTAGACCACTAGGCCATCCCCCCCCCCCTCGAATTTGGAGTGTAGTTGTCCACCACCATTATTGTACGGTATATAAAATGCTAATGATTTAGGTACAGCACCCTTTGAATCATTGAATAAATCAGCTTTAAGTAGTTTATTCATTTTTTTACGGAACACGATCAAGTCAATAAGTTGCAATTAATTTTGTAAAATAAATAAAGTTCATCTCCCCAGATAGATGGAGCTAGATCTCCAGTCTGTTCATCTATAACTTCAAGGCTCATTAACTGTAACTCCCTACTCGACGATCTTCCATCTAATCCCATAGTTAAACTTCAAACGTTCAAAAACTCGACCACACGATTAATTTCTTGAACACATTGCTCGTTACATATACTATTCAAAAAAAGTAGGGGATATTTGATTTTTATGTGTTATTAAAGTCACCTAATGAAACTTACGAAGAAACAAATGACAATATGAAATGAAGTTCACATTCATCGATTTATTCCAAATGATCGTTAGACTAAGTAAGGCACAGACTGACCATTATAAGGGTAAAATGATACCTGGGGTCAAACAGCAAAGTTACCACAGCATCACAACAAAGTCAGTAACGGGTAAATCCTCCTCTGTTTGCCAAACAAGCATTGATCCGACGTGGCATACTCCTAATGAGACGTCTAAGGTCATTTTGGTCCAGATTGTCCCTTTCCTGTTGCAACGCAGCAGCAAGTTCTTGGACATTGGCAGGACGTTGTTGACGTTGACGTAACCTCTGTCCAAGCATGTCCCAGACATGTTCGATGGGGGAGATGTCGGGACTCAGTGCTGGAAGATGAAACGGCGGTCATGACGTCGTGCGAACGGCACAACATGGACTGCCAAGATGTTGTCCCGGTAGTACTGTCCTGTAACACGCCCTGCAACAACATGTAAAGCCGTTCTTCCAGCAACAGTGATGCCTCCCCACACCATAACAGAACCACCCCCAAATCGATCATGTCTGATGACGTTAACGCCTTGGAAGCGCCACACCCTCCTACATCTGTCAAAAAAATCAACAGTGAACCTTGACTCATCTGAAAACATCACATTGCTCCAGCGTCGATTATCCCAGTGTTGACGATCCCTACACCAACGACGTCTTGCCTGAATTTGATGATCTCTCAAACAAGGGATCACGCGAGGACGTCGGGCGCGAAGGTGACCCCTATGCAGTCGATTCCGAATCGTCTGGCCACTCACACCAGTGTCTGTTTGAAGACGAGCGCTGGCCTGATTTGCTGTGATGACACGATTTCTCAAGGCCAAGGTACGGATAAATCGATCCCTGGCTTGAGTTGTCGACCTGAGCGTGGTCTGTCCTGTACAGATTGTGTATCACGGTATCTGGACCATAGCCTGCTTATGGCAGACTGAGAAACATTCATCGTCCGCGCCACAACCGCCTGTGTTGTGCCGATCTGTAGCATGCCAAGGGCACGTAACCTTTCATTTTGGGTAAGCCGACGCATATCAAAATTTGTTTTATGGTCACTAAAACAATTAAACTGATGTTTCCACCCTGGAATTCAATGCCACAATGACTGTAACATTCAAAGTCAGAGTCGTGCAAATCTTGGGTTCGACCCCCATGATGATCCCAAGCATCACCTGAATTCCATGCGGTAGCTATTGGCGAGTTTGGGCGTCACATGTAACTGGAAATGTTTCTTCTGTTAGGTTCTATAGTGACTTTTTTCGTAGTCATTTGCATATTTTAGTATTATGCCCCCAAAATCAAATATCCCCTACTTTTTTTGAATAGTATATTATTACGCGTGTACACTATGGAGACGTATAGCGCGAACGATTTCACGTTATCAATTAGGTATTTTGTCTACAAATTGTGATCTTGAGATGATTTTTACCCATCCTTGGTATTCCCAGTGGTTTCATTCCGTTTTACGCTACTGAACCCTTTGGTAATCTAGGGAGGGGGCACATTTTCAAGTTAACCGCCAATAAGGATTGTGCTATTTTCACCAACCAGTCCCATAAATAACAGTTAATTGCAAAGGGGATTGACAAAGGGAAGTAAATGTAGCTCTCATCGGACAAGGTTTGGAGTTAAGCCTGGCGCACACTACGCGACGACATAGGCGATTTCGGTCGCCGACGATGAAAAATCAAAAAATCGCCTAGTGTGCGCACTCAATCGCAAGCGATTTTTCGTCGCCAGCGACCATCACGGCGATGGTCGCCGATATCAGACTTGTTTGATATGATCGCTAAAGTGGTCGCTTCGTCGGCGATCAATCGTAAAGTGTGCTCACCTCGGCGACGGGTTGGGCGACAGACAAGGAAACAAAATCACCTATATAACCAATCATTTTGAGTTATTTGTCTCATGTGACATAAACACACAATATGGCTTTGCAAAACTTTAACGAGACAGTTTGGACAGATGAAAAAGAAAGCCTGCTGACTGATTTGTGGTAAATATCGATCTCTGTAGGCCTACCTTCCAATGTACATAACTCCATTCATACTTATTACCGTTCCCACCCCATCCCCTAAATGAGGATCTCACTCTTCCAGACACCTGTTACCACTGTTTGTCGTGTATTTTGTAGGCTACACGATGAACAGTCCATTTTATAGGACTTAGAATTTTGACTAATAGTTTGGATTGTTCGTACTTGGTTTTATTTTATTGATCACATTCACTCTGCCTCCAATCATCCCGGTAGGCTTATCTACAAGGTATCATATCAGTCTAACTTATCATAGTCTAGGCGTCAGATAATCTGCGGTTAATTAATCGAGTATGGCCTAGGCCTAGATTGAATCTCACGAAGGTTAGCTGCCCGGAGTTTACTCCCAATGAAGTTATAGTTTACTCTATTATCCCACTCTGATCAAAATGTAGCCAAGTAAGCTAGTTTGAATTCTAATATCATTCGCGGGTGCCTAGTGTACCTACTAGTACTACCCTCGTTAATTTTATAGCGTAAAAGCCAAGCTGTCGTGTATTTCTGTCACAAAATGGTTTTTACATTTGAAGATAAACCTTTTCTGTGTCAAAATTAAATCTTTATTATAGATAGAATTCTAATTAATTTCCAGTTTTTGAAATACAAAGGCGCATGAAATCTCTTCGTACACATCATCATGTACCAAAATAACATTAATTGAAGTTTTTGACGTGCTGACGACGTAAATACTGCCATTCTGTGGTTTCACATGACGAATCACGTGATCTGTTATAGTTTGCGGGATCGCCGAAGTCGTCGTGTAGTGTGCTCACTCCACTTAAATTACGGCGATTTTTGTCGCCAAACTCGTCGCTTCAGTTGTCGCGTAGTCTGCGCCAGGCTTTAGACTTAGTAATTGGAAATCGTGGAAACCCTATGAATTCACCCAGTGTAGCGGAGTAGGACGAAATGACAACATTGGGATACCGATGATAATATTTACCCTGAAACAATGATTCGCAACCAGTGTGCTGCGAAATTTTGAACGGACATTAAGAAAATGCCAAAAAAAAGAGTAAATATTTTTCATATTATTTATCGAGGTGTGCCGCTATCTTTTCGTGTGTTCCAAGGTTGTCAAAAAATGTTGAGAACCACTGCCTTATAAGACAAGTTTGGCTCAACGCGCCGTTTTGTGTGTCTTCATTTCGGTTTAAAACGCACGTTTGCGTTAATATACTGCTATTCTGAAGCATTAACATATTCGATTTCGCCGCAGTTAATGTCGACATAGCGCATGGCATAAACGGGATATACCGACAAAACTTCAGATTATTAACATCTTAACGCAAACGAGCGCATTTAAAACAACAAAAAAATGGTGACGTAAAATTAAATGGTAAAATAAGCGAAACGATCACAATATGTAGACATATTACTTTATTAGACTCGACAGAAACTAGTTCATGTGTAACGCACAGCGATGGGAATCGAAACCACGCCAGTTGATTTAATGAAACACCTTATGACCGTAACAGTGTGACTTATCCGTTAAACTCCTCTCACGATATTTAGACGGCTTGTATTTTTTGTTTATCATTGAAAAGATTATAAATTGAAAGCCTACGTTTGAAGAAAATCGTATTTGGTTTCCGTTCATGGATCTATTCTGATTTCCCGGAACCCATAGTTTTGAAAGCTTCTTGACACCAACTTGACAGAAAGCACGTTATTGAAACCACATTAAATGTGTGCATGCTATTTGTATGGGCTGTTATATCTTAAAGGTGCATTTGGTTTCCGCACTTGAATGTGTTCTGATTTCCTTGAACCCATAATTTTAAAACATTTTGACACCAACTTGACAGAAAACACTTACATGAAACCACATTAAATGTATTAACGCCATTTACACGATTGTAATACCTCAGAGCTACTTTGCATTTCTTATGTCTGGTGGACAGACGTTTTGGCCGGTTGACATTTCGGTCAAACATATTTCGTCCTATGACGTAACAGAAAACAAAATTTGGCCGAAACGTGCTCCTTTAAAAAAAAGTGGCCTTAAAATCCTATATGACGAGATGTTTGGGTGAGTGGACATTTCGCCCTAGGACTTAGTAGAAATCAAATAAATCTGTCCGAAACGTCCTCTTTCTTACAAAAAAGTGGTCTTAAAATCATAGGATGAAATGTCCTAGGTCAAAATGTACTAGTTTGAAATGTTCAGTTGCCCAACGTCTGTCACTCATCGCTTTCATTTGCTATATATTTAAACGTTTATTCAGATGCCAAGCCAAAAACCAACCATGTAGACCATTGAGTGGTTGATATATTAAATGGATTAGACAATATGTGTCGTGAAATATGTAACGTTAAACTGGATAACCGAGACATCCTTTATCATCGATGACCAGTAATATTTAAAGATATATTATGGGAGATTAGATAACGAGTTGTCAGTTCTCACTACATTAGTTAAAAACTAGCTAATAATAATTTGCTGAAAAGTTCAGTCAAATTGATCCCCTATTAACTTAGAACTAAGCGAATGAAAGATATCGGCTTGGCCTGGGTCATCATTACTAAATTCGGTAAGTCAAAACCAGTAGTCTCGGTTTAACCATTGTTATGGGTAAATCACGAAGGAAAATATTTCAGCGAATCGAACTACAATCCAACAAAAATCTCATGCTAGCCTCGACATCGAGAGTAGATTATGGTCTGAATAAGTTAATCAGTGTCTAATTAATAGTTTCTATAACATTTCAGGCCTAAGGGAAGACCTACAATAAGCAGATTTTGCTCTTGCATAATGCATGTTTAGCCTAAATCTTGTCAAAACGACAAACACTAAAAACTTCAGTCAGAGTGAAGTAATTTGATGCATACTTTAAATATATGTATTTTTATTACCTATTTATAAGCTATTATGTATAGCGTTAATGGTCAGCTCTTTATCAAATTCTTAAATAATTATCTTCAAGAAAGACATTTTACGGAAGGCAGATGAGGTTTATTATGAATAGTTTTACCGCTAAAAGGATTCCTGTCATTACATTCAATACTCAGACAGGGTTAAGTGTATTGATTGAAAAGACGATACTTAAATTAACAGTAATTGAGATTAATTGTGCTTTTTTAACGGAAAATAACTAAATATCCAATTTCAATACAATAGTCACTTTATTTCATAAACGGATAATTTAATTGTATTAATTTAATCCACTTCCTGTTTTTCGTTTGTCAGTCTTTAATTTTAATTTAAAATATAAATAAAATATAATAGTAGTTGGGAGAGAGAAAGAGGTTATGTTTAACGTCCACTCGATACAAACTAAGTCATTTCGGTAGTGAGTAACATATGGCCACTTATATTTTAATTACAGTGGGCTGTATGTTTCATAAATGGTTAATTATATCTCATTAATTTAATCGACTTCCTGTTTTCCGTGTTGCAGGATCTAATTTTAATTTAAGATATTAATAAAAGATGACTGTAGTTGGGTGAAAGAGAGAGTGTGTTTAACGTCCACTCGATACAAACTAAGTCATTTCTGGAGTGGGTAACATATGGGGGCGACGTGAAGTTAGCCTGTTGTTCGGTATTCGCGAATAACGAACAACGAGCCAGTTTGTTGTTCGGTATTCGCGAATAACGAACAACGAGCTGGTTTGTTGTTCAGTATTCGCGAATAACGAACAACTAGCTGGTTTGTTGTTCGGTATTCACCAGATATGGAATTAGTAATGTAATAAAAGATTTTTTGCAGGGAACACGCCGCAGGCGGGTTTTTATAAGCCTAACTGGATTATAAAGCTTCAAAATTCTGGGAAATAGATTCTCACAACTTCTCTTTCTATCCGACGATATGGAATTAGTAATATAATAAAATAACTTTTGTAGGGAACACGCCACAGGCGGGTTTTTATGAGCCTAACTGGATAATAAAACTTGTTCGGTATTGGCGAATAACGAACAACGAGCTGGTTTGTTGTTCGGTATTCGCGAACAACGAGCTGGTTTGTTGTTCGGTATTCACCGTATATGGAATTATTAATATAATAAAGGTACTTTTGTAAGGAACACGCCACAGGCGGGTTTTATGAGCTTAAATAGACGATTAAACTTCAAACTTCTGGGAAATAGATTCTAACAACTTCTCTTTCTATCCGAAGAAAGAGCTGTTACACATTGGCGAATAACGAACAACGAGCCAGTTTGTTGTTCGGTATTCACCGTATATGGAATTATTAATATAATAAAGGTACTTTTGTAGGGAACACGCCACAGGCGGGTTTTTATGAGCTTAAATAGACATTAAAACTTCAAACTTCTGGGAAATAGATTCTAACAACTTCTCTTTCTATCCAAAGAAAGAGCTGTTACATATTGGCGAATAACGAACAACGAGCCAGTTTGTTGTTCGGTATTGGCGAATAACGAACAACGAGCTGGTTTGTTGTTCGGTATTCGCGAACAACGAGCTGGTTTGTTGTTCGGTATTCACCGTATATGGAATTATTAATATAATAAAGGTACTTTTGTAAGGAACACGCCACATGCGGGTTTTTATGAGCTTAAATAGACGATTAAACTTCAAACTTCTGGGAAATAGATTCTAACAACTTCTCTTTCTATCCGAAGAAAGAGCTGTTACACATTGGCGAATAACGAACAACGAGCCAGTTTGTTGTTCGGTATTGGCGAACAACGAGCTGGTTTGTTGTTCGGTATTCACCGTATATGGAATTATTAATATAATAAAGGTACTTTTGTAGGGAACACGCCACAGGCGGGTTTTTATGAGCTTAAATAGACATTAAAACTTCAAACTTCTGGGAAATAGATTCTAACAACTTCTCTTTCTATCCAAAGAAAGAGCTGTTACATATTGGCGAATAACGAACAACGAGCCAGTTTGTTGTTCGGTATTGGCGAATAACGAACAACGAGCTGGTTTGTTGTTCGGTATTCGCGAACAACGAGCTGGTTTGTTGTTCGGTATTCACCGTATATGGAATTAGTAATATAATACAGGTACTTTTGTAGGAAACACGCCACAGGCGGGTTTTTATGAGCTTAAATAGACAATAAAACTTGGAACTTCTGGGAAATAGATTCTAACAACTTCTCTTTCTATCCGAAGAAAGAGCTGTTACATATTGGCAAATAACGAACAACGAGCCAGTTTGTTGTTCGATATTGGCGAATAACGAACAACGAGCTGGTTTGTTGTTCGGTATTCACCGTATATGGAATTGGTAATATAATAAAGGTACTTTTGTCTGGAATACGCCGCAGGTGGGTTTTTATGAGCCTAAATGGATTATAACACTTCGAACTCTAGGACATAGATTCTAACAATTTCTCTGTCTATCCGAAGAAAGAGCAGTTTCATATTGGCGAATAACGAACAAAAGTTACTTTATTAGATTACTAATTCTATATCTGGTGAATACCGAACAACAAACAACAAGCTAGCTTCACGCCGCTACATATGGGCCACTATTATTTTAATAATAGGCTTCTGCGTGGGGTATTTGCGGAAGGAAACTAGCAATTTTGGTTTATATGGAAAGAAGAAAATCTCAAATCTTATTCAAAATAGTACACGGAGCGCATACAGGACAAATAACCTTAAAAGGTTTTCTCTAACCTTTGCTAGATTTTTTTTGTTTTGTGTATTTAAAGCTCTGGAATCCAATTCAAAAAGTGTTTAACGTCCACTCGATATAAACTAGATGAATCGGGAGTAACTTATGGTTCAATTCGATTTTATTAATACACTTCTGGGTAGGAGTCTTGAGCAGTGGGGGGGGGGGGCTGGCGATTTTGGTTTATGTGAACAGTAGACAGACTGACGCACGGGGGAGGGGGGGGGCAAGTGGTCTAGAATGCCGCGCTTCGACCTCTAGCTGGCCGGTCACCTCTGGCATGGAGATAGGGGCGCCTTCTCAACCTCGTGGGTTTCTTCCGGGCACCCCGGTTTCTTCCAACTGCTAAAGACACCCACGCGAAAGCGAATAATTGAAATAAAATGAAACCATATGTTAGTTCCAAAATGAATTCTTTTTGTGTCGAGTGGACGTTAAACCACATTTCTCTCTCTCGATCTCTGACGCACAGGCCTCTAACACGACAGATGAGAGGGTCATAAATCACATGAGTAAAATTGAGTATTACTTATGAGAATTCATATTATTTATTAGGAATTACTCCCACATAAAGAAATAATATACTTATTTGTGGTCATTCGGGATAGAGATAAATTCTCAAAGTATAGGCATTTCTTTTTATTTGCAGAACAGCATTAATAACGATGGGGCAGGATCCTCCTTATCTTTTCAACCATAACATCTAGTAGAAATCTTTCCTTTCAATCTGTTACTTCGAACGCTGATAAAGTTAATTTAGATTTTCTTTGCGTCCCCTTACAAGACAATTTCCGGCATGGGGTCAAAATCTCGTGGTTAATTATATTACTTCTGTAACGTTTCGAGCCATTTAATTGAACAGCCAGACTGAAGTGTCTAGATTGAAAAGAAATCGAAAGTTGTACAAATCCGTTTTGGCTACCGTACAATTAAAAAGTTATTTCGCGGGGTTTATTCTTAATTTTGGGGTTGGGTCTACTGCTCTAACGCGTGCATCATATTAGCTATGTCAATGATTCAACTGGCATGACTTCCATTCTCCGCTTGAGCATGAGAACAATGAATAGGGTCACCTGCTAATCCTCGTGGGGTTTCTTTGGGTCCTCCGTATCCCACCCTTGCTAACAACCTCTGCGTGAAAGTGAAGCAGCGAAATAAAAATTTAACTATATCTTTGTCCCGAAAATCCTTTGGTTTCATTTATGTGGGCATCAATGCCTACACGGGGCCTCGGTGTTTCGTCATATTTCCAAAACTAGACAATTTTTTTTATAAGACCCTCAGCCACTGGCTAGGGAATACAACGCCAAAGACTTTTCGGCTATCCGCAGGAGGGAACGAGATACCACATGGGTAGCTAATCGGCATTTCATATTGTAATAAACCTTATGTAGCAATTAAATATATCAATGCTTCTTTGCATCAAAGAGGTAAACCTGAAATGAGGTTTATAGCGTCCTACTTATAAACGAAGGCAGGCATACGCCTTACATTGGGCATGCTCAGATGGGAATTCTTACATCAAATGTTCCTACGTGTACACCAATTCCTTCAAAAATTCTAAAAGTTGTGTATGGAAATTGTTGCAATTAAGTAGTATTCTTCATTAAGTAATGTGATACTGCATATGAGATGATATCTTTTTCCTTTTTTCACTATTTCAAAAAATCTATAAATATGTCATACAGAACAGATAACTTTTGCGTTTATACATTTACAAGGTTCAACAAAGTGAAACATGAACTTAACTTAATGGAAATTGCAAAAATTAAATATACTTGTTCGCTTTACTAATGCACATACAATTCGTGCAGATGAGATAATAAACTTTGTCGTTTGAGCATTCACAGACTTCTACAAAATAATTAGTACTTCATTTTTTAATGAAAAGAATTGGACACATGTGGATATAATTTAATTCTTCAATTATTTTGTTTAATATAATTATAATGTATTTAAATTTTATAAATATAAGTTGTTGTTTTTTTTAAAAAAAATATACATATATAATTAAATATGCATTATGTAAGATTAATATAAAGGACTGACAATTAAATGTTACATATCAAAGAGAGAGAAAGAAAAAAATGGGGTTTAACGTCCACTCGACACGTTTAATTTTATTTCAATAATTCGCTTGCGCGTATTGGTCTTTGGCAATGGGAGGAAACCTGGGTGCCCGGAGGAAACCCACGAGGTTAAGAAGGCGCCCCATGCCACAACCAGGGATCGAAACCACAGCGCAAGCCAGACGTGACCGGTCAGCTAGAGGTCGCAGCCCGACAGTCTAAACCACTAGGCCATCACAACCCCCTACATAACAAAGTGGAAATATGTTGAAAATGTCTTCAAATTTCGTTATCGTCGTCTGTAGATCAGCAGTCTTGATTGTCAATTCTACCGCTGTTACGATAACAAACAACGTCGTGATTATCCATTATTTAATTAAATCATCAACTCTCATAGTGCCGCCTTCCGGTCAAAGTTTCCCTCAGAGCACACTATATTATTTAAATAAAGCTATACGAACTAGACAGTTTAATTGCGAATAGAGAAACTTTAAGGCTGTGTTGGATAATAACCAAACTGTATATTGTAAATAGAATAATAATTTATCATTGTTCAATAATATTATTATATTTCATTTTATTTATAACTCAAAACCTATTTACTAAACAGTGTCTCATTATAAAGTAGCCATCAATATACACTAAATTCTGTATTATTGCTAGAAAATATCACTATGTATATATGTTCAAATGTTATTTGTATCTATAGATCGTAAGATCTCCATACTGAATAAAAATATTATTATCATTATTATTATATGATATATATTCGTCTTCATTATCCCAGTCGGCGCAGAACAGTAAGACGTCAAACTATATTGCTATAGGACTACACGTGGTGTTATTTATTACATAAGACAGTCTTTTCACATTGGGTCATTATCTGACATTGCACACTGAAATTGAAACTGTAGAATTAGTCCTTGACTGGGGGAAAGGTTTAATCGTTAATCTTCATGACTATTGTGGGCTCTGTAATTCTGAAAATTACTGCATCAGACATCAATAATTTTAATTTAGCAAGAGATGATCGAGGATCTTGAACAGTGTAAGATATTCCCAAAGGCAATAGCAGTGTTGAAATGGTGTGAAACATTTAGAAATATGATATCATTTTATCACCTTAACCTTTTTTTTATATAATTTTGATTCCACATAATAATTGTGGATTAAATCCCAAACGACCACATTCCTTTACTGTAAATAAGATGGCCGCTACGTGAGAACAAACAAATCCTTGCATGTAAAAAAGTAACGTCATTATTGTTGAAGAAGAATGAATTCTACAATGAATGATTTATTTTAGTATAAATAATTTATACACTCCCATTAGGCATTAAATGTCATATGAATTGTAAATTAGACATTTAACCAGCCAATGCAATATTCAACGCTTGATATCCTCGGATGCTCTAGAATTTCAATGAATTTTAACACGATATATTGGTTAATGATTTAATTACAACATGAATAATTAAGACTTTGTTTACCAACATAATAACAGTAGTCATGCCAATCAAAACGTTGCTTTTTTTGGCTGCGTAATTTGACTGAAGGTTTCAAGATATTCCCCTTGTCCATCGTGTAGTATTCAACTATTGATACAAGAACGACCAAATTGGCTGAAGTTTTCAAGGTATTTCCGTTTTCCACCATGCAGTCTTTTTAACTATGCTCTTGAAGCGAGAAATACCATATCTTTATCTAAATCTTACATAATGGAGCTTTAATCATGAAATGCAAAACCGCCTGTTTAAGTTATTAGCCTATTGAGGGAATTCCCCTTTAACAATCCCCTTATTAGACCCTCAGCCAAGCACCATTGGAAATGGGAAACAACACCAGAAAAGCCGAAAAAACTTTCTGGACCAAGACCGGGAGTGAATCCTACATCCATTGTAAGCGAGTCGGTGTCTTACTTATTGAGCCACGGCGGCATCCTGTTTCAAAGCAGTATTTTCTACCAAATAAACTATCCAAGTATTGCAATATGAAACTTATTCAATTATTTGCGGCAACAAAATAACCAGATTTATTAATCTTCTGGGAAGAAACTGAAAAATTGCCAATATCCTTCTCCTGACCGTAACAAGTATCTGTAATATCAATATGGCATTATTAAATGAATTACGAACTGTCAAATTGAAATCTATCAAAATAAATATCAGATGCAGTAACACAATTGCCATCTTATGTCTGGGAGCACACATTTCTTAAATATCAATAGATAGATAGCAGCATGAGATGACAATATTCTTACATGAGGGATATTTCTTGTCCATTTTAGATTAAATTTAAAATATATGTTAAGGATCAAAATAATATATTGGATGAATTTAAAATTGGTGGGAAACTCCTTGGGCAATGGCTAAATTGGACAATTAAGTTTCATAACGATTCTCGTCCCGATCGAACCTTAAAGTTCCAATTTCATATTTTCTAAGAAAGTCAAAACATAATTATTTCTATGTCTTTTGCTCAAAAGGTTGTCAACTCACTATTATACGATCATGGGCAAAATTTCACAGGGGTTAAAATGGCTGACACAGGCTGATTGAGGAAATAGTAACTCAATTACCTCCCTTGTTTTCCCATTCCTCTCCATGGACGGCCATATTCAAACGTTTGAATTTGAAGTTGAAAATGATATTTTTGCCAATTTCTCAACTGGCAATAGTGAATTATAGGATTAATAGGATTATTCTTTAACAAGGTAGGACTGTTTATAGGTACAATCTATTTAGGGACTTTGTTTTAATACATTTTAAAAATATAACTTTAAAAAATGCTATTGGAACTTTAAGTTATGTTAGCTTCCTACTATCACGATTCGTGCTACGATTGCAATCGTTGTCTTATTCGTGAAGAAGTTATGGTGGTGATCGTATCAGTTGTTGACATATATGTATTGAGGTCAGTAGTAGCAATCATGTTGACCGTATCGAAGGGTATTCGAACGTATCTGCTCGTATTAGACCGTGAATGTTTGTTTTTTTTATTTTAAATGGTGTGTAAAGCCTTGAGGTCACTAGACAATGAACCCTCTTGATATTCATATTTTCAAAAATGTCCGTAACGAAACCTTCCAATTTGCCGAAAATCCCTGAAATTTATTGCTGATGGAAAGTATGTAACTTTTAATAGTTTTATTCTAATTGGATGCCAAGCTTAGGGGTATACAAAACCTCCCACATCCGGCTTAACGTCCATTTTGGGACTAAAGTGGTTATGAATTCACTTGCGTGTAGGAATATTTAGCAGTTGAAGCAATCGGATGACCCGGAAAAACACACGATCCAGCTCTTGTCAGAATAATAGACTCTGTGAACAAAAGCACGCGCGTTAATTACAAAATAGCCCCTCACCCTTTACTGAGTCAGGGCTAAGCTCACAGAGACATCGTTGTTCATTGAAAGCTATCAAATGCCTTGTAAGCATACATTTTTCATATTCTAATGAGTACCGCTTTACAAAGCGATAAGGATCAAATCCAACTCTTAATTAAAGGTTAAGAGCATTCATATTGTATCGAGAACCAGTCTCTAGACATGTCATAAGATAAAAAAAAGTCTCTCGACATGTTTGATGACATTAGTATTGCATCAAGCACCCTGCCACT
The DNA here is from genome assembly GCA_036850965.1 of Patella caerulea. Taxonomy (NCBI): domain Eukaryota; kingdom Metazoa; phylum Mollusca; class Gastropoda; family Patellidae; genus Patella; species Patella caerulea. The sequence continues at coordinate 27,562,244 of JAZGQO010000015.1, read as the reverse complement.
CTCTCTCTCTCTAGATGGATTACGTCATCTACTTAGTACTAATATCAAGATTGTTCCGGGAACATTTTTGTTTTCTGATTCCTAAGAAAAATGTAATAGGGAAACATAAGTATGGTTCCTTGCAAGCTCCAGTCTGCTAAACATAACCGGGTTAAACAGAAGACTAGATGGACTGCAGCCAGGGGCCTGGATATAAAAAAGATGTCCCCTAAAAATAGTTATTTCCTATCGTCTTTGCAATAGGGTTGGAGAGAGAGAGAGAGAGCGAAATGGGGTTTAACGTCCTCTCGACACAAACTAGGTCATTTCGGGACTAACAATTGGTTTAATTTTATTTCAATAATTCGCTTGCGCGTAGGGGTCTTTAGCGGTTGGAGGAAACCTGAGCGCCCGGAGGAAACCCACGAGGTTGCGAAGGCGTCCCTATTTTCATGCCACATACGCTCACACCACGGCTCGAAACCACAGCCGCAAGACAGAGGTGACCGGCCAGCAAAGGACGAAGCGCGGCACTCTAGACCACTAGGCCACCACCCAACCCACACCAGGGTTGGATTCAGCTTGCAAGCCAGTCTTATTAAAATACAGATCTATGTTTTGTTTCGTAAATTTTGTACTTCCGATGGCCTGTACTACATAAAGATCAGACAAAATGTAGCGAGGTGGCGCATCCGAGGTCACACAGACGTCTCTTGGCCAAATGACGTTAGACATTTGATTAACCAATCACCGTTGATGATTCTAGTGGGTTAACACAGTTCCATGCACATCCTGTCTTCATTAGCTCAGTCGGAGTCGAAAAGTAGGACGTTAAACTCAATTTATTTCATAAGGGTACAACTGTCTGTATTTGATTTATTACTTGTACAATGAACTACATAGGTCGGACAAAATGCGAGCAGATAGACGAAATCAATTAATTGACTTCAGTCCAACTTAACTAAATGCTACGTCTGACCTTGAATGACAACTTAATGCAATATATATTCAATTGCACAGACGTTGTAGATATTGAATTGTTGAGATGTAATAGATATTCAATTGTAGAGACTTGAATTAGTTACCATATACCTGGGTTTTCAGACAACGTATTGTTTAAGATTCGCCCTGAATCACGACTTAGTTTATAATAATACTAATAATATCTTTATTTCAAAAGGGTGAACAATCTAGGACATCGAATTGCCTAGATAACAATTTAGACAACGTGTTGTGAATGTTAAACATGCTGTAAATTTTATTTGATTAACATGCGTCATGTTATACCTGAATCAACTTGTCTCAATAGTTAATGTAAATTGATTCCTACGCATGTCACAATGATACACACAACATGCCTACTGATTGGCTGAAATGGTTTACGACTACAAAGTTTGCGAAAGATTCTGTGGTCTTTGGAATACAATATCCTCTAACCTAAAATCGTAGCTCTCATGAAGTTTAATTCGAAAATTCTGAGGAACAGAGAAATGGGATTTAGCGACACAAACTATGCCATTTGGTCACTAACATATGATGTTGGTGTTATCTAAACCTTATTTTATCGGTGGGTGGAAACCAGAAGAGCCGGGGAAACATTTTAATAAATAGCCATACTTTACTTGGGCTCTCTGTCTGCAGTTAACTCCGTCGAAGTATGAAGAGGAGAGGGGAAATGGAGTTTTACGCTCCCTCGACACAAACTAGGTGATTTCGGGACTTTTACCAGTGGGAGGAAACAAAAGGACCCGAAGAAAACCCAAGAAGTTGGAATGGCGATCCTACCCTTTGTCACATACAACGTCAGTTGACTCAATGACAAACCTTGTGATACAGCGCGCACGTGCTAACTATTCGGCTATCTAATCCAATTAAATATAACGGAGAAGGACCTCTGGGTGTCGAATGACATATAACTTAACACAAACGAAATTAAATCTGTTCAAATCATTGACATCTGATTGTATTACGTCAAGGCCATTAAATCGAATACCCAGACAGAGTTAAGTGTCTGGAAGGCAAGAGAATAAAAATAACGTTACAATAGTTTTTATATAAGTAAATTAATTCCTGTTTCATTGAGACCAATTCACTAGTAGCCCATTTAATCAGTTAGAAATTTCCCATTTCCTGTTTTCAGTCTGAAAACTCTTACAATAATTTTAGAAATAAAGTGATATCTTCTGTCCATTGTGTTGACTATTTTTTCTCACACGTGTGCGTACTGTCTAGGGCATTGTGGACTGACAATATCAGCAACCTTAATGTAACTTAATGTTGAAACCCAATGTTTCAATTTCTGTGTTATTGGGATCATTTCTTGTTTTTTGACTACAAACTCTCAAAATAATATCCCTTGTCCATTGTGAGTGGGAGCCACATTGGTTTAGTGAGTGAGACGCTGGCTAGCTATCATTGACGTCACTTGTTGGATAACTGCATTGGCCAAGAAAGTTCATTGCTATTTTCCGACGTGTTTCCTCCTTGTCAGTGGTGTAGTTTCGGGACGAAAAACCAACGTCCCCCGTGTATACATTGTAAGTCATAGTGCCCGGAAAAAAATTCCCCATGCGTTTTCATTATTGAAATGTACGTATAAGATCCCTTGGCAGTTGAAATTCGACATTAGAGTAGGTCATAGTGCTACCGCCCTGACTTATTCCCCCATACTGCGTTTTTATTAGCTCAGTCGGAGTAAGACGTTAGACCCCATTTCATTTCATTTCCATTATTAGTGACTATTCTGGTGGAATTCCCCGTCGTGTCAGATATGGCGGCCAATTAGGGTAGGGTCTCTGTGTGCCGAATGTCGATGTTTAAGACATCAGTGCGTGTAAGGAAAGTTTGTGAAAGAGTAAACAATATTAACCACCTTGACTGAAGTCCTCCTAGATCTTGAATCCCAGGCTTTAGGGACTCAGTGAGAAGGACGTTAGTTGCCTAGTCTGCAGATCCAGTGTTCGATCCCTGCGTTGGTCGAGAAAGTTCATCGGGATTTGTTTCTGGCTTGTTTCCACTTTGTCAGTGATGTATGACGTAGATTCTGGTAAGGGACAACGTATACGCGTTCAATCTACATGGCGTTAAACCCCATTTCAAGCCTACAGACAAATTCGAGACTGGCGAGGTGGTTCAAACATATAGTTCGACGTAATCAGAAAGCTCGTGTAACTAATGCGATGGAATCAACAGTATAATTATTTTATAAGCAGTCTTTCAGGAGGTCATATGCATTAATGTCTAGTAAATATTTGATTGAAAGGAACCGGGGAAAGACGACGCTATTCTCGATCATGTTTGTGTTTGGTTTTCCTAATTCCTGGTGATAGCTCGAGAAATTAGTCTCAAATGGGGAGTATGATTGTGTCTGTCTATGAATATACCCCGGGGATTAAACAGGCACGTCATGATACATAATGGCACCGGCAGTCAATCTTTCAATATCAACCAACGTAAAGAAATGTCACTGATTTGTGTAGAGGAAACAAATAAAGAGCTACATCTACAGATAACTGGCCCCAAGTTCACAAAACATTATCAGACTTAAGTTAGGAATTTACTCAACATTCAATCATTGTTTATGAGAAATGCCTTTGATCCTAAAATTAGCACATAGTTTCTTGCTGATCTTTTTAATACGTTAAAACAGCAAAGGTTTCATATAGGGTTATATTTTAGTTATAACCAGCGAGCAATTTTGATTACACCCCACTTCTACTCGTTGCCAATGGCAACCTTTGATGAAACTGTCCTGTTCATTTCCAATACATGCTTAAAAGTAGCCGTGTATCAGAAATGAACAGTACACTTTCGTAAAAGAGTACTGTTCATTTCTGATACACGGATACTTTCTACCGTTTAAGAAACTTATCAAGCAATAAGAAGCGGACGTTTAGTCAGACCCAGATCGCAATGATAACTAGTTGTGTCATATTGCACTTGGCTAAGGTACATGAGACAACTATTCAAAATCATAGTAACAAAGCAAACCGGTAGGAACTACATGGCAGTGCAAAAATATATACCATGATATTAAATCAACATAACATATTACGAAAAACAATAATTACACGTATCAATTGGCATCTATTCCATAATTTGGTTTGATTTATTATGCAAAACATATAAATGAGAATATTGAATAATTATTTTAACTAATTGTGATTCTCTTGCTAGACACTTCACAAGCCTTGAAAATAAGCAGGATGTATAAAAAAAACGCCTAGAAAGTTATAAATTTTATGACAATTAAATTTCAACGGACGAAACATGCGCCGATGCATACTTTGACCAGGAATGACCCACGTTTCGAATTTCCTTTACACTACATTTAATATCATCGCAGTCCTCTACGACATAGACAAGTTGTTTTGACGATGTGGTCTAAACAAACACGTAGTTATTTTATGCTCGGAGTGTCACAACAAGACGCACGTGTAGATGTAACGTGAGGCACAGAAAGGGATAAATAAAAGAGCTGAAATTATTTGTCACTTTTCGGTTGAAACGACTCGATAATAAATACTATTTTTGACATTTTGCTTCACAATACTCGATAGAAATGTGATGTAAGTAACTTATTAGCACCTTTTCTCGGTGTATTCACCGATACACCTCTGAAAGTGTGCTAATAACTATTACATACATTCTTAGCTTTAGTCTGAGAGAATGCTTTGTTAACTCGGTGCCAGATCTTTATTTTGGCGTTGAGTATGAAATTAGTTATTATTTAGAAATTTATTCACATGTCAAGTCTATAATATACCACACTAATATGCTCAACAAATTCAGAAGTCACTGACCTGCAGCAACGCCGTACATCACACTTTTATGATGTTCGTGTTCACAATTAGTTCAACAATCAAGAGAAAATCAAAAGGTTTAACATCCAGCAAAATTTGATATTTCAGGGATCAAAAGGTATTGGTTATTAAAACTACCCTGTTCCCATAAATATTCAGTGACGTGTAGCTTTCTAGATACCCCCTTGTTTCCTTCTTCATGAAAGAGAGGGCGGAGGGGGTAACGCCCACTTAACACAATCAAGGTCATTTCGAGTCTAACATATGATCTAATTTGATTTCAATTATTCGCTTGTGCATCGGGGTCTTCAGCAGTGAGAGAAAACCGGGGGACCTGGGGCAAAACCATGAGGTTGGACAGACGACCCTATTCCTTGTCACGAACAACCGAGTAATCGAAACCCCGACAGTTATCTCAATCTAAGACCTTAAGATACAACACACATGCGCTACCCCAAAAAAGAAAACAGTAACGTTAAACTCTATTTCATGTCGTTAATAACCATGCACCACACCACCACTCAGTTTAATCACATATTTGCCATCCTGAGTCGTTTTTGTTAGGTTCCCACAGTCGCGCTAGGCGTCACGATAGAGAGAGATGGAGTTTAACATCCACTCAACACAAAGTAGGTCATTTCGGGATTAACATATGGTTTAATTTTATTGTAATAATTCGGTTGTGCGTAGGGGTCTTTAGCAGTGGGAGGAAACCGGAGGAAACCCACGAGGTGGAGAAGGCACCCTTATCTCCATGACACATATGCTCTCACCAGGGATCGAAACCGCAGCCGCAAGCCAGAGGGTGACCAGTCAGCTAGAGGTCGAAACGCGGCATTCTAGACCACTAGGACATCCCACATCCCCGCGTAACGATATGATTGTCTTATTGAGTACATTGTCTGCTGTACGATCGACACGATTGGTACGACTGACCTCAATATATAACAAGTCCTGATAGGATCACCACGATTAATTACTCCACGATAAAAAATCACGATCTCAAAAATAGCACGAACCTCTCATTAAATTAAATAAAATAAGATTTTTTTTTATGTATGCGTCACACATTCTACAGCAACAATAAAGAAACAATTTAAAAAAAAAATGAAAGCGCACAATTTCCGGCCTTTATTCGACGATAATAAATATGAAACAATAAAATTTACCATGACATGTCCAATAGTATTCTAGGAATCACGATATAAATTTTAAAAAAAATATTAATAAGCATATTAAAGGGTCATTGTAGGGAAATTTAGATGCGGTACTGCTAGAAACATAGATAATGCCAACATAATGTGTTTACAATTTCAGCCAACTGCTTCGATCGTCATTGTCCATTTTTACGTAAAATTATCCATCACAAAATGTATTCAAGTATACTAAATATCACAGGCTAACCATATAACCGAGAGTTTATTATGGTCTTGAGAGGTTAATTAATAATTTAGATAACTTTTCAGGCAGATTTATCTCTTGCCTAATTACGCATGTTTAAATGACTTATGAAATAAAATCAATCAAAATGTTACCATAATAATATGCAAATTCCATAATTAAAAACTGTATAGAGGGTAAACATAAAGGAAACATTATCAAGCAAATCTAGCCATCATTACGAAACGGCTGAAAATTTTGATTTCAAATTTGTCAGAGCCGGAGTACAAGTTACATAGACACATTTTGGCGTTTGTTCTCCATAGTTAAACTTACCTCTATTTACGATGTCTCCGTTATCCGAGCCGGAGAAAGACAGTGTTAAACACCATTTCATTTCATTCAGTCTTCAGTATCCAATCCGGAGCAGAACTGTATGACGTTAAAATCTATGACATTACATTTCCTTTAACATCCGACAACGCGAGCCCTGCTTAGTAACATAGGGATCCCTACGCGCAAACAAATTATTGAAATGAAATTGAATCGAATGTTGATCCCGAAATTACTTAGATTGTGACAAATTGACGTACCCCCCTCTCTCTCTCTTTAAATCAGTGACCTTAAATTGCTCCATTTGATTAATCTTGTGGCTTATTAACAATATCTGCTGTGTCGGTCAATCAATCGAGAGAATCTCCCTTTGATATTATCGAAGATATAAAATTAACCGGCGTCATCGTTTTGTACGATCTTGTTTGTCAAAATAACAGCTAGATTTTATTTAATTCCTTGGATAAAATTGGAACCTACAATATACTACTCCTTCGAGTGACAGTTACATGTTTCTTATGAATTTACACAGCAACACTTTAATAAAGATAATACGAATTGTCAGTGAGAACTATCAGAGGAATTCTTTACGATACTAGCTCCATGGCAATCTGGAGTGCAGAGAACACGGTGTATTGAATACCAATAAATTCTTATTGAAACATACCAGAGATGCTCTTGATAAAACAACAATTTCCGAGATGAAGTTAGCTAGGGCAGGTCATTCATGTTTCTTGGGGTTGAAAAATTTGTTTAGAAGTTAACCTAGGTCAGACCATGGTGACATTGTTAATACATTGGTTAACAATTTGACAGTTGGCTAAGTTGTTTAGCCATGCATGCCAGGGGTTGGTAATATTATTTATTAGTGCCTTGAGAAGCTTAGTTGGGTCAGACCAGGGGCCTATTTCACAAAATTATAACTAAGATAAAGATCTGAATTTTAGTTATTTGATTGGACAATATTAGATTGATTTTAGTTCTTAGCCAATCAAAATTGAAGTATCTGCTAAAATTTGGATTTTATCTTTAGTGAAACAGGGTCCGGGTTCTTAACAATGACATAATCGTCTTTCTTTAGGCCTTAAATGTTACATAAACTAATAATTTGATATTAATTAATAAGGAAATACAACAACTCTCATTGCGTGATGTTTGTTCACGATTAACCGTAGAAATGGATAACCGAGACTTTGTTTATTATCGTAACATTGGTAACAATGAGGACGTTTTTGAAAATCGGTTTTCGCAGCCCAGAGTGAAATAATTTGACTGAAAATTACAGCATATCTCTTTTACGTTACTTAACTCGTAAATATTATAGCGAGAACTGTCATGTCAGCTATATACCTTATCTTCCATAATGCACCTTTAACCCCTTTAAACAGTAGTGAATGCGTAATATCTGGCTGGTTGATGGCGGCAAAGTGTCTTCCTCTGATAATAGTTTTGTTTTTTATTACATCTGGCTATCAGTGGTGATACATTTATCTGAAAGAGCTTTTAACATTCACTTCCACAACGATGCAACTTTCCATCTCGAAAAGAAATAAAATGAAATGGAATAAACGTTTAACGTTGAACTTATACTGCTCTGACTATTATAACACAATTGCATATGTCATAGAAGCGTCCTGCCATATTAAAATACGTGTTAGTGATTGTAACATAAACCTGTTGCTATCAACACTCGGCTTGGGGTCTTGGTAGCATTCCTTATGTCATTGTGTAACTTGTTGTTGGCATGTCTTGTCTAACTTTCTTTGATAAACTTTATTGAATGTTAAACCTGATATGATGCATGATAATTAGACAAGTGTCTAATGAGCTCCTTTGCCTTGAATACTTTTATAAACTCAGAACAGAAACGAATCGACATGAGGTCCATTCAGGGCCAGGAGTTAGGTCCGGCCAGGACTGAGCGAAGGCCATGGGCGCCTTGGCACGAGACGAGACGAGAGCTTCTGGAGTTAGCACACTCGTGCTAAGCCAAGCTAAGACATTCGACTCCTCCATATAATTTAGTTCTACGGTCGTTTACATTACGGTGTTTGTACCTAATATGTAAGAAGCAGATTAAAAGTATTATTAAAAGTTATACCAGTGTTGTCATCAAATAAGTTGTTTTAAAGAACCAATACTGTCACACTATGCTAATGGAGGAAAATCTAGTTGGACAACGGCGCTAAGGTCTGCTCTTATATCGAATTCAAACTGCCAATGGATATTTTACGTGGACTCCCGTATAATCGTACACTGTATATCGCATGCACGTCTTCGTTAGCCCAGTTGGTGCAGAAAAGTGGGGCGTTAAACGTCGTGTTTCATTTCTTACAGGTTGGCGTGCACGTAAAAGAACCCATAACAGGTGGAAAACAATTGTTGGACAAAATGTCTGTCATCATAGGACTATGTACACAGTCTATATGTCGTATTCACTAGCCCCGTAATGCATCAAAAGTGATGTCCCATTCCATTTATTCATTACTAAAATAACTAGTTTAAAAATATGTATCCAGTCGTTAGCGTGCACGTAAAATAACCCTTGATGGTTTAAATGCAATGCATAATGTCACCCATACTACGAATACAACTATCTACATCGAAAACAGATTTCTGTCGTTAATTACCACCAAATCAAGTAACTAGTATCCTCCACACTCGGAGGTAGCAACTAAAAGATAGTTCGAAAATGAACTTCTTTTGAATCTTAGACGAGCAACTGATTCGGTATTCCAAAAGACATCGTGCAACCAGGATCAATTCCAACATGGCTACTTGTAAAACCACAGACACGTTTCAAATCTAAAGTTGGTCTATAAACTAATAGAAAAGACACTGACCACCTGATTCTGTCAACATTTAGAAATCAACTAACTCAGAAGAACGTTTTAATTAACCGTGTAAATTGAGTTACTTTTACGAATCTGCACTTCTTTGTGACTATAATGAAATAAAAGAAAGGCCCGGTATTTTAATTCACCCCGTCATTTAACATCTGATATCATACCAAACTATGGTGGCTGAAAGCGTCCATTTAGATCGTCGTGTTTCTAGATACAACGCGAGAGTCGCCGTTGAGAAAGTCGCCGATCGGCGACGTTTCGTCGTACTAGCTTATCGGCGACCCGCGATTTTCACAACACGAGAGTCGCCGTTAAGAAAGTCGCCGAAAAAATCGGGGCCTTTCTTAACGGCGACTCTCGCCTCGGAAGTTTATAGTTAGTTACATGCGCAATGGCTACATTTTACTTCTTGTATATAAAATGGAGTTTGTTTTCATTAAATGCGCAACAACAGTACAAAGGGACATCATAAATAATCACTTATTTAATCTTTCCAAATATAATATACAGTTTCCGTCGTCTGAAATGTAGGCTATAGTTTCCGCACATTTAAATTATCGCAACATTCCATTTATTGATAATAACAAGTAAAGCCGTAAAGTCTAAATCCCAAACTGATCCCGCAGTGAATATTCGCTTGGCCGCTACAATCACTGATAAGCATGACATCGACGAGGCTTAATGAGTACGGCATATTAACTTTTTACTTCGACAAAGTAAATGCTCAAACATTTTTTTGAGTAAAAGAAAAATAAATAAAAACGTTTGAAGTGTTTGTAGTTTAAAATATTTCCTATTTAGTGTAAATTGGCAAACTGATCCCGCAGTGAATATTCGCTTAGCCGCTACAATCACTGATAAGCATGACATCGACGACAAATCACTGATAAGCATGACATACTCCGACAAATTAAATTCTCAAACATTGTTTTGAGGTAAAAGAAAAATAAATAAAGACGTTTGAAGCATTTGTAGTTAAAAAATATTTCCTATTTAGTGTAAATGGGTATTAAAATGAGTAAAATACATCATTTTGCCCGAAGCAGTTAGGTGTTAAGTAAACATTGCACGAGCCGTTGAGCCAATGACTACGAGGCGTGCAGTCAACGCACGTGTTTTGGACAGCCATCCGTTACAGGGATAATTCGTTAGTAATTCTCTGTGAAACAGGTTGGTAAATGGGTATTAAAATGAGTAAAATGCATCATTTTGCCCGAAGCAGTTAGGTGCTATGTAAACAATGCACGAGCCGTTGAGCCAATGACTGACGCCACGTGAAGTCAATACACGTGTTGTAGACAGTAATCTGTGACAGAGATAATTCGTAAGTAATTCTCTGTGAAACAGATTGATATCAAACATCTTAGGTTGTAACGTAATTTGTAATGTGGTTCTGTACCGTTTCATATCTGTCATACTCACAAGACTAAATAAATGTAAGTCGAATAATTAATATTTCTCAAAATACGCGATGTACATTTAGTGTTTTCAGCTAAAATGTCCGTCAAATAGCTTAGTGTCTGCTCTCAACGGGAGCTAATCGTAGTATGAAAGTACTTAGCACACTGTTTGGTGTATGCCCGTATTTATTAGGCCCTTTGGGTGTAAAACAAGTTATTACCACATCAACTAATTGTACTATCAATATAAGGGTGTCACGGTTACTCACTGAGTAAGACGTTGAATTGTTAAGATGGAGGTCCCGTGTTGATTCCTGCGTTGGTCCTGAAAGTTCATCGGTATTTTCCCGACGTGGTTCCTCCTTGTCAGTGGTGGGGGACAGAGGGTCTGACATGGGACGAAGAACCGAGGTCCCGTGTACACTAATAATTAGTATATACACGTAACAGATCTCTTGACAGTTGAATTTCAATTTGAGAGTAAGCCGTAGTGCCGCTATCCGGGCGCAATTGTCTTCATAGCGTCGGGGTCTTTAGCAGTGGGAGGAAACCGGAGTGCCCGGGGGAAACCCACGAGGTTGAGAAGGCGCCCCTATCTCCATGCCACATACGCTCACACCAGGGCTCGAAGCTAGAGGTCGAAGCGCGGCACTCTAGTCCACTATCCCCCCCCACCCCACAAATGAACAAATAAACAATTCAAAAGAGTGAATGGATCCGGGAGCTAGCCGTAAGCGTCCACTGCGGTTTACAGTCCCTGGCCTATAGTAACACAGACTTCACTCAAATCTGAAAACTATAGGAACACAACCAAATGAAATCTGTGTGTAATGCCATTGGCCCTATTGGAGCAGAACAGTGACATATTAACGATTAAACCCCGTTTCATTTCATTTATACTAACATTATATGATATACTGCTCTCTGCCGCTCTAGGCTCCACGAACATCAATAGTACTATTATTACAATTAACAAACGTTCGCTGGTACTATAATCACTGCTACAGACTTTCACTGGGTTCGTGAAAACTACTCCTTATAGTAGTACTACACTACAAACATTCATAGTGGAAAACACGCTGTTCGTTACTGACGGAGTGTATGAAAATAACAAAAACATACCCCAGAGAGTCGGGTAATATCAATCAATTTTGATCGCTTCTATTCAGCTCGGAGTGGTAAAGTTAATTCCACTATAACAATATTTGATATCGCTGATGGATATGTTCACTAACATCGATGTGTAACTCAGTCATCCAAGTATTTGTTTTGTGCCCGAAAGTTTATTCACCTCGTAGCTGTGTTATCAATACCATGGGAATTAATGGCGAAACCTTGGAATAGGTTTTTAACATTTTTAATTGGAAGCAACTAGTTCAATACAGGTAAATAGTGGTTTCATAATTTAAGTTTGGTAAAAAAGTTTACCTTTGTGTATGGGCCATGGTGCAGGGTATAGTTAATGTGTCTAGAATCTTCAAGTCTCGATCTAGGTTTTCGACATTCTTAAGTTGAAGGTAACAAGCTCAATGCAGGTAAATAAACATTCATTATTTGAATTTGGTACATAAGATTATATTTATGATGTGTTCGGGGCAGGGCATACTTACAAGAACAATTCACCCGAACTGTGAATTTATTTATGAGACCAAGTTTTTCTAGACCAGTTTTTTTTGTGTGGATTCCGAATAATGGGTGGTGATCAGGCGTTTGAGTTGTCGTTTTCGAAATATAGGGGGTCAAATGTCTACAATAGGCGTGTGTGTATGTGGTGGAGGTGGGAGAATGTAATGTTGATATAATAATATATACATAAAACATAAATAATTTCTAGGACTGCCCATCTTTAATAAGTGTTTATGATACCCTGGACAACTGTTTTGATATCGGGGGGGGGGGGTAGCAAGTGTAGGTGTTTGTGTGTGGAGGGGAAGGGGTGTCATTATGTTGACACAAATGATGATTATGTTATATATTAATATAACATATTATGTTATATATTAATATAACATAAGTTTCTAGGACTGTCCATCTCTAAATAAGTTTCTTCCGGGTTATATGGTTTCTTCCCACAGGAGATTTTATTGAAATAAATTTTAATCATATGTTAGTGCCGAAATGAACTAGGCTGTGTTAAGTGGACGTTACTCTCCCTCTCTCTCCCCCTCTCTCTCTCTCTTTTGAGGTTCTGATTCTCGCAATTGTATATGATTGTTCAATAGAATGCACGAGTGAGGTCCCACGTTTTGCTCTGAGAAGGAAAATTATTTCCAGCTGTGATGGCTAACAGAGCATGACGCTGTCAGTGGGGCCTGTCAAGGAATAACGTTTACTCGTTCTGATGGGACGGAAAAACGAGGTTTAATTGTTAGTTGGATTTCCAAAAAGAGTAGACAGTAGTGTCATGGTGCGGACAAACTGTGCCCCAGTCCCCACATTATATTGATAGGTGGGGGTGGAGGGTGTAATGTGACACAAACAAGGTAATTTCGGGATCAACGATTCAAATTTGTCGTTAAAGTCGCAGATTGCGATAAAAATCACTATAAATGACTTGAAAGAGTCTTTCAAAATCGCAGTTTCGTAATTTACAAAATCCCGCTTGAAAATATGATAACACTTGAAGTTTGTACAAAATTCTAGGAAAATAAGCTGGGGAGAGAGAGAGAGGAGATGGGGGGGCACTGTTGACGTACATTCGACACAAACTAGGGCATTTCGGGACTAGCAGTTGGGGGAAGCAGGAGGACCCGTTGAAAACTCACATGGTTAGACAGGCGACCCTACACCTCATCACGTACAAGCGGGGAATCGAAAACACACCACTTGACTCAATGACCGACCATAAGAAACAACCATTTTGCAACCCACCCACGCTGGTTTTATAATCACGGTGAATATATTTAGCTTTGTAATAAAAGAACACATTATTACGGGAATGTGTTTTATCTTTAAAGGCACTTAGAGGGAGACTTAACATTCTGACACATGATTAGATATTTCATATTACAAGCTTAGCGTGTGCCATCAGTTTTAAGAACATCATTTACTACAGTAGGTTTCTTTTATTAGTATAACATCACTTAGTCGGCTACAAATAACAATTAAGTGGCACATCTTATACCAATAACACTAAACTTTTAACGAAGCTTACATTTTTGTATTAATCACATCCATACAGGCTATTTCATTTGATGTATTGGGGTAGGGGAGGATTGGTTAAAGCGTGTATGATATTTCATAAGGTCTATCATTGAGTCAACTGACGTGGTTTTGATTCCCGACTATGCGTGACAAGGAGAAGGGTCGCCTGTAAAACCTCGTGGGTTTTCTCCAAGACCCCCGGTGTCCTCCCACTGCTAAAGACCCCCTACGCGCAAGCCAATTATCGAAATAAAATTAAAACTACATTTATGTTAGTCCCGAAATGACCTAGTTTGTGTCGAGTGGACGTTAAACCCCATCTCTCTATCCCTCTCTGACTCACTATTTTACGTGTATGCCACTGTCTACGCGAAACCTCTGTATTCGTCACATCCGACACAAACTAGGTCATTTAACCCCCACTCGACACAAACTAGGTAATTTCGGGACTAACATATGGTTTAATTTTATTTCAATAATTCACTTGCGCGTAGGGGTCTTTAGCAGTGGGAGGACACCGGAGTGCTCGGAGGAAACCCACGAGGTTGAGAAGTCGCCCCTATCTCTATGCCACATACGCTCACACCAGGAATCTAAACCACAGCCGCAAGCCAGCGGTGATCGGCCATCCCAACCCCCATTTTAACGATAAAATAGATAATATGGACTTAGTCTTGATTGGCAAGTACCGCTGTTTCGATGATAAACAATCCCCGCCCCATTTTGTTAAAACTTAAAATCTTATTATCTAAGGGCCTGACAAGATCAGTCTAGTTATGCGGATGGTACGAAAAACCGAGGTTCCATGTACACATTTGCGTGCACGTAAAAGATCCCTTGGCAGTTGGAATTCGATATAAGAGTAGACCGTAGCGCCGCTGCCCAGGCAAGATTTGTCTTATAGCACACTGTTTGGCGTATGCCCGTCTTCCATTAACCCAATTTAGGAGCAGAACAGTAGGATAAAAATGATAAAAATCCACAGAATGCACTAAGCACGTGTAAACAACTGTCGTTCAATTCTGACTATTTACGTATTTTTCAGAACATACTGGACTAGAATGTCAAGTTGTTTTGTAAAAATATAATTCAAATTACTTCATATTGTATATATATGTTTTTTTTAATATCCAGTTTCCTTCATTTTAAGATTTCAAAGAATTGAGCCATAGGCCCCCTTTAAGCCCCTGTAGAACACCGACATATTGATAAGGAAGTGCATTTGTATTTCGATCTTCGTGTTGTGTAGGCGTTTTGCTATTGAAAATTCAACCAGGAAGGATCATAAACCAACCTTATGTGCATTACAATATTGTTATATGAATATATCTGTAAAAAAAGTATGACTTTATAAATTAATCTAGTTATCTAATTGAAAATGTGACACAATGTTTACGGAAGACCAAATAGCTCTTTATTCAGTGTTCGTAATTCTTGAGTCCAAAATTCTTATTGCTTAATTTGTTGTTGTATGCTGGCATTTGTATCTAAAATATTTTTTGTCTTTATATTAAAACACAATTAAATTAAACAGAAACTAAAATGTACAAATCTGATATCACAAATGTAACATTTGTAAAACAAATATCGATTTTAAGATACAAATTTCTATTTTAGTGTAAAAATGTCGATAAACGACAACAAATGAAGAAATAAGAATTAATGACTTAAGAACCACGAATTCAGAACATTGAATAAAGACCTGTTTAGTCTTCCATAATTGTTAGATGGAATGATTCTGCTGTATTAATGTTTCGCTTATCAGAATTCCGAGCTATATTTCCTATTATATTTTATGAGAATTTAAGTATTTCTTTTCTAGATTAGTTAAAACAGTTAAAAAGATGCATTATGCAAGATTTAGATAAAGAGCTGGTCTATAACTTGCTATAATAGTTTTAAAAATGAATGATGAAAATTGAACATATTATTGTAAATTTCATTCAAATTACTTTATCATGGGTGAAGTTTTGCCTGCATCAAGGTATAGCGTAGATCTTTTATTATCGTAGCAATGATACTTGACATCCGAGACTAAGCATTGAATATCTGTTTTGAATCTTGCAGGCGTTCTATTCTATTCAAATCGCTGCCATCCGATGTTCTAGAGAGTTAAGTTGATTATAGGTTGTAATTTTTGTAAATATCTAGCTCTTGCATGATACATCTCTAAAGGAGCTAAATTGATAATATTGTTTAACCGCTAGAAATTGACACAAATGGGTAGCACCGCATACAATAATGTAATATGATTGTATTTTAAATGACTTAGATACAATCGTTCCGATTTTTCTCTTGGGGTGATTATTACATCTTTGCTACTTCCTGGACTAAAACGTGTTTAATTGGGTGATATTCCTTATAATTTTTCTTAATTTTAAAGAGCGTATAGCTCTATAATTAGGAATTTTCAAAAACAATACGAAAATGGACCTAAAGGCAAATGTTAATGTAATATGATTATGTATAAAAGTTATTTAAATTTAATTGTTTGAAAAGAGAATCAGTGTTTTCAGGCAATACGTGAACAGTTAATATTGAACGAAAGTTGTTTTTTTTTTATTATTTCGGTTTAATACATTCTTTACGTCTGTATTTTATTATTTGCTTTTACTTCCGCATTGCCCTGTAGGATATATTTGTATTTGTTAATTACAAATGATGCCCGAAACATGTTACACCCGTGTACTGAATATAAACTTTGTGTACTGTGTCATAAATATTGGAAATTAGGTTCCTTTATTTTCACGGCAAGATACCAACATGAATATTGATTGAAATGAACCTATGTGGAATTCGAATTAGTGGTTATAATTTGTTTCAGTAGTACAAGTTAAATTTCAGAGATAGTAGTGTACGCCTCCTAGTCCATTCAACACGATTTATTGTTATAGTTTAGAATCACCCAGTACTTCGGCATATATTCACCAAATTATTCAATATGTCAGAGCCTACACGCTTTACGTCATAGTGAAATTGTTAATAAATGCAACTGACAGAAAACTTCACTCGGCAACAAAAGTTAAATCCGCCTCTGATATACATTGTGGTAAAATGACTAGTAGTAATTTAAGACTTGGGTGAAGATATGCATATCTGTTAATTGGCGTGTATCCCAGGTAGGTCTTTTACTAGTTAAAATATTACATGGAGTTTGGGCTAATGAAGACGGGCATACGCCATGCGCGAACAAAGGCGTTACGACCTACTCTTATTTCGACTCCCGACTGTTTGATAAATTGTTCCTTAACTTTTATCAATTTAGATTATATCTTTACATATAATATGAAGTGAAGTGACTTTTACTAGATGAACTGAACCCAAAGTGTTATTGATAATATATGATACAGGCTACTACCTACTATATATACATGTGTTGGGTTGTATTACACTTCCGACTGGTATGTATATATTACTAGTGTGTACAGTTAATGAAATGAAATGAAATTAGGTTGAAGTATCTACTCTTCTGCTCCTACTGGGCTAGTGTAGACGGTCATGCGCTATGAAGGCAGGTCATGCGCTATGAAGGCATTTTTGCCAGGACAGCGTATTGCCTACGCTTACATCGAATTCTAACTGCAAGAGGATTTTTTTCATGCATCTCAATGTGTACATCGGTTTTGTTTTTGGTCCCATCCTGCACCACTGACAACGGAAAAACACGCCGGAAATCGCGATTATTTTCTGTAGATTGGGAGACGACGAGTTTATGGACACACTCATGTTCAGTCACTGCTTCGGCGGGGTGTTCCCGGAATTCTTGCAGACTTTGCTTTCATATTTTGACGCTAATCCACACTGAGCAAAACTTAGCAGACTCCAGTGCCCTATACATCTAGCCTTGGCATGCGCAAAGTTCTCACTTAAAACAGCAAACTTAATAAGATAGCTTCTATTAAATAACATTAAATAATTTACAGATGATAATAATAGTAGGCTGTAGTGCCGCTGTCCAGTCATAGGTTTCCCCCAAAGCCCAATTCATCGTGAAATCTTAACTTTAGATAAAATCCAAATTTTAGTAGATATTTCAGTTTTGATTGGCTAAGCACTAAAATCAATCTAATATTATCCAATCAAATAACTAAAATTTGGATTTTATCTTACTTAAAATTTCGTGAATAAGGCTCCTGAACAGTAAGATCTCACTTCGCCCTTTCTAACATCAATTGAGATACAAGATACAAGGAGGGTGGGGTGGGGAGGTCGAAGGGTTTAACGCTTGTGCTTTAAGGCATATCACCGAGTCAAAAGGCGGTGTTTCGATTCTAAGCAAGTACGTGACAAGGAGTACAGCCGCATATCCAACATCATGGGTTTTGACAGTTGAATTCAAAATGTAAAGCTCACTGCATGGTGTATATCTGGATCGATTCTGATGTTTTCCATTTCTGCGTATTGTTTCTTGTCCGTAGAGTTTTAGCAGTGTAACGTATGTGTGGAGCAGCCCCCCCCCCCCCTGTACTTACTGTAAGGCCACCCGGGGCAGAAATGTAGGACGTTAAACGCGGTTTTATTTCTTTAAATCATCATGACAATAAATTGTTAAAAAACATGCTCGAAAATAACATAAATTAAATAATTGTCTTAAAGGGCTTGGGAAAAAGTAGAGTTATGTCATTTTTTTTTAGTTTTTGTGACATTCAAATACAGAAGAGCAGATACAATTGCGTTGTACCAATCCCCTCTCATTAAAACAACGTGCATATTATTTAAATAAAATTGAAAACAATAGAAAAAAAAAATCATTTGATGTATAGTAGAGGAGACATCCATAAAAGCAAGACACCATTGTATATACAGCCATCATGTATTATTTGCATGAATTACATATAATCTCCTTTTTAAATTTCTATTATGTCGGGTTTTTTTGTCATTTTTGATTAATTTGTTGGTTATTGAATTGACGTACATGCTAATTAACCCTTTGTACTAGACATTTTTTGATTTATTTAGATCAAAAAGTTTTATCGTCACAGATTTTATAATCAGTATGTACGAATCGGGGTCACGGTGGCTAAGTGGATAAGGCGCTGGCTCGCCAGCCTGAAGGTCGGGTGTTCGGTCCCTGCATTGGCCAAGAAAGTTCATCTCGATTTTCCGGCGTGATTTCACCTTGTCAGTGATACAGAAGGAGGGCCTGACAAGGACAGCTTCCTAGTCGTTCGGAAAGGACGAAAAACCGATGTCCCGTGTACACATTGGGGTGCACGTAAAAGATCCCTTGGCAGTTGGAATTTGATATAAAATTTCCCTCATAGCCCACTGTATGGCGTATGCCCGTCTTCCATTAGCCCAGGTTAGGTGCAAAAGAGTAGGACGTTAAACCCCATTTCATTCATTCGGTTTCTGAATGACGGCTTATACTAAAGTGAATTTTGTTTACGATGGTACAGCAAAGGGAAGCAAAAACACTTCAAAATTAAACATGCATTATGCAAAAGCTAAATCTGTCTATAAAAGGTCTTTCTTTAGGCCTGAAATGTCATCGAAATTACTAATTAGAAATAATTAATGAATACAGAACATAATCAGCTCTCGATAGCATCGGAAAGTCGACATTTTAAATAGATTAAAACGGGGAATCGAAAGCACGCCAGTTGACCCATATGGCAGACCTTATGATACCGCGCGCACACGCTAGCCATTCTACGATTCAGCCTCCTTTAAAATAAAGTCACATTTATAGAAATCGCTGTCGTGAAAATAATATATAGAAAGTTTATATACAAAAAACCTAATTAACCAATAATCAATAGAAAAGATATTTAATAAATTCACTAAATTAGGAAACAATTAAAATCAAAATTACACCTTTTGAAAATATTAATTAGCGAATCTAGGTCGTGGTATTGTATCTATGTCGAAGTCTAATTTCTTTCCTTTGATTCAAACCAGCAAATGCAATGAATTTGAAAAATAGATAACAAGTGATGCACCCTTGTGCGTGTTCAGCTATGTTTACTTAATTATTTGATCACGAAACCTAATTCTATGGTAATCTGAAAAGAATACCTTGCGTGCTTTATGTTTGCAAAAAGCGTCCATAAGAACAGCACCTTGTTGGCAATGCGAACGCCAATTGTCGTGTCGTAAGAATAACATCAGTCCAATAGCTGTAAAGATACATTATGCAAGAAGAAAATCTACCTGTTGCAGGCCTTTCTTTGGTCTTGCAATGTTATATAAACTATTAATCAGACAATTATGATCAAAAAACCTTAATTAACTTTCAATGTTATCTTATGTGTCAGATTGGAATCTGATTTGCTGCCCAACGCTCATTGATGATTTGATCCAGATGTGGATAATCGAGACAATGGTTTTTATCCTACCGATTTTAGTAATGATGATCGAGGCGAGGCCTAAATTTCAAATGCTAATGTATTGATTGAGAGTGGAACAATTTGACTGTGTTTTTATGGCATATTCTCTTTACATTATCTAAATTTTAACTATTATGGTGAGAGCTGTCGGCTCTTTATCTTATCTCCCATAATGTATTTTTAATCATTAGACGTATATCTGGGAAAATGAAGTCCTCCCTTCCCGCTTGTATTCGGGCCAACCTACTTAATGTTCTACCCATTCTTAAATTTTCTATATATCCTTACACATGTATGTAGTATACAGCACCAGTATTGGTACAAAAGTGTGTTGAAGTATGCCATGTGAAAAATCGGAAAACACAACTTACATTACAAGTGTGGTTGAAGTACTCAAACAAGTAATACAAAAACATATATGTCATTAGTGCAGGCAGTGAGGTCCCTGATAAGGATAGCTGTCTTTTGGTTCGGATGGGACAAAAACAAGGTCCTGTGTGTATACATATTGTGCACACGTAAACGGACCCTTGGCAGTTGGAGTTCGATCTAACTAGGCCGCAGAGCTGCTATCCTGGCCAATTGACCTCATAGCACACGCCATGACGTATGTCCATCTTCATAATCCCGGTTGGAGCAGAACGATAGGACGCTAAACCCTGTCTGATTTCATTTCAATTTGAACATCCGGTGTTATAACGACATAAACGTAGCCATGTGTTACCAACCGGAAGAAGATGCCATGCTTCTAAGATTTTATAGTTTTGAACTCCATGCATCACATATTTTATACTATCTTTATTCATGAATACAAGTCAGTGATTATTCATTCACATGTGATACATCATTAAAGTTATTTCTAGTCATCGTTTTTTGGTATCGATAATACATAAAGCACAGAAATTCAAATGGATTTATTATTCGCAAAGGTAAATTAAAGCGGCAAACCGCCTTTTGCGTTTTCACCTTAAAGATACACTATGTGAGATTAGATAAAGAGCTGGCAGTTCTCACTAGAATAGTTAAAAACTAGATAATGTAAAGGGGATTTGCTGAAAATTTCAGTCAAAATGATCCACTCTGAACCTAGGCTTTAGCAATTGAATTTTCGGCTTAGCCTCGATCATCATTACTTAATTCGATACGATAAAAACAAGGCCTCGGTTATCAATTTTACGATAAAATCATGAACGTTGAGTAGCAAAACTTATCCTAATCCAGTAAATATCGCAGGCTGGCGTTGACATCGAGAGTTGATCAGCTTCTCGGTCAGTTAATTAATGTCTATTTAATAATTTAGATAACATTTCAGGCTGAAAGAAAGACCTTTCATAGGCAGATTTAGCTCTTGCATAATGTATGTATAATTATTGAGCAGGTGTAAAGTATGACTGAGTACAGCAATCCATATGTATTTAGTACGAGTAAACGTTCATTAAAGAGTCAAGGGGGCCTTTTGCATTTTCGAAAAAATATCAAATTCTACTCGATAAGTGTGTATCCCGGTTGATTATCGATCATACATAAAGGTTAGGTTTATATCAGAATCAACCTATAACTAGATTTTGTAATTGTAATTGTTTATTACAAATGCGTATGCATACAGACATTACATTGCATATAATTAAAGGGGAGAGAGAGAAGGAGAAATGGGGTTTAAAGTCCACTCGACACAAACTAGGTCATTTCGGAACTAACATATGGTTTAATTTTATTTCAATAATTAGCTTCCGCGTGAGAGGAAACCGGAGTGCCCGGAGGAAACCCACGAGTTTGAGAATACGCCACATACGCTCACACCAGGGATTGAAACCACAGCCGCAAGCCAGAGGTGACCGGCCAGCTAGAGGTCCAAGCGCGGCACTCTAGACCACTAGGCCACCCCCCAACCCCGAGAATAGTGGTGTCAATCATTAGCACAAATGTGGTAGAACTCGTTAAACACATTCTGAATATATTTTTATCACAGACATCATTGGTAAGAGTTATCCTTCTATATAAAATAATTTCTCCGAAGACCAAAAGTTGTTATGTGATCGCTGTGAGGGGGTATCTGGTAATTCAAAAATGTAATTGCTTGTCTCTAGATACTGGAAAACGAAAGAAAAAAAAATATTTTGTACATTCATTTATTTTTTATTCATTCTATACTTAATAAAAACATGGTAATGCACGGACTTTTTCTATTTTTCTTGTTTTATCTTATCTACATGTAGTGACAGTCATTTATGTTCTTGAATTGTGAGATATCCTCCCACAGTCTCATATTTGGAACGTGTTTTAACCAGTTCTATCACATATTTGATAATGACTGGCATCCATATTGTCCTTTAAGGGACGTATACAGTTTAAAGGAGCTACATCTCTTTTCCTCGGCACTTGAATATAGACACACATGGGCCGCAACTCATACAATAATTTAATGTGGATGTATAATATACTGGGTTACATCCAATCGTTTCTGTGCGTTCTAATTACTTATGTTCGACGAAATACGCGAATAATTCACACTGAATTGTAATCTTTGACGTCTGGTTATTCCAGTCAACATGGTGGTATTCTCCTCTATCTCCTATGGAGAATGTTTATAACATATGGCTTTCGAAATCATTCAATATTGGACATCGTTGGTTTTCTCCATGTCCTTCACTCCCCGTATACTGCTAAAGACCCCTTTTACGCGCAAGCGATTTATTGAACTAACATTGAACCATATGTTAGTCCCGAAATGACATAGTTTGTGTCGAGTGGACGTTAAACCCCATTTCTCACCCCTCTGTATTTTTAATTGTGGTTAACGATCTTTTATTCACTGAAATACGACGAAATAAATGCGTTTTTGTTTATATGATACGGCACTTGCCACACCGTTCAAAATCAGTTACTAATTCATAGAGGTTATACATAACTTATCCAAGGGTGGTAACATTTATCGCTCTCTAGATCACTATATATATCAAAGTAACAAAAACTTAAAACACTGTTGTAATTATTACTTTTTTTAAAATTATGTTTTACTATTACTTAATAATTAACGTATTCCTCTGGATATTAAGAGAATGTCTGACAAGTTCAAAGACGACTAACACACGTTGCTTGTTGACGTTGTTGAACCAAACATATTTTTTTACAAAATGACAAGACCTTTTCTATATTATCGACTTCAAATTGATATCCTCATACATTCTTATGCATAATTTAGAAATGGGGCCACGTATGTGTCAAATTATGCTAAACTGGTTTATATGATTTCCCGACTTGGATTCAATTGTATTTAAACTATACGTTAACCCTACTGGCATAGATTATTCATAGCAACACCACTATAGATTTATAAAATAAAAATTCCATTGCTATTAAAGGAGCTAAATCGGTAACCTTTTGGACCTAGAAATTGACGCAAGTGAGTGGCAACGCGTATGTATAGGCCCAGATCTCAACTAGGCAATAACAAATGGTGTCTACCTGTTAACACATGAGAAACATAGATAGATGAAATTTCAATTGATCAGAACTTTGTAAAATACTGAATTGAATTCAACCATTCCTATTAGAAGTTACACTATTCCTATTAAGGGTTCCTATAGGTTAAAATTGCTCATCGAGATTTCAAACTAAAAGTCAATTGATGCAATTGCGTTCGCCAACAATCATTGTTTTCTATTAATCTGATTAGAACACAGATTCTGTTTCGTTTCGTTTGTATAGTTCGAAATTTAGATTTACTCGTCTTCATTAGGGCCATGTTGCGCGACGGCATACAACAACTGAACAGATCTAAAAGTGGCGGGAGCCTTCGAAAGGATAAAATATAAACGAGACGAAATATAAATCTACATTTTAATCCGATTGATCCAATGTCTAATTCTGAAAAAAATAAAATAAAAAATACACACAAAGTACCACAAAACGACCAACAAAGCAAAGAGTCCACAAACTAGCAACAGTTATTATCTTTTTTTCGATTTATATCAAATATGTTTCAACCGCGGTTATAATAGTATTTTCCCTGATCTTGCATTATCGTCAATGGAAGGCGAAATCGGATCATCTAATTTAGCTATAGCCACTCCTGAAAATAAACAATCTCTAAAGGTCATTAAAATAATTTGAATTCTTCCGTATTACGAGTTGAATAATATGATTAAATGTCTTTATATTTAAAGGGACAATATTACTATTGCTGGCTTGGCAGCCCAAGAAAATAAATATTAGCCTTATTCTAAGTAGATGTTTAAGTGTCCTACCTGCTGTGTAAATTACCCATTGCGACCTATTTTACTTGTCCAGGGGGTTCGAAATTATTTTAAATCAAAGTCACATTAGTAAAGGTTTACGTTAGACTTTTCAAATCAATAAGTTGAATTTTTCCAATTTTTTAAATTAGGTGAGTTAAGATGAAATTTATATCATCAATTAATTGGAATATTGTAAAATAAGATACAATTTGTTGACCAGAATGAAGATTGGGACATATTATTTAGTTACAACAAGAGTGTTATGGGGCTTTAATTAATTATTAATCTTTACTGGGATAATAAATCCTCTAATAGTGTCAATTATTTTTTTTGTTTCAATTTAGATAAAAAAAAAAGAAATTAGTAACAGTTACAACATTTTTTTCTGTTTTCGTGGGATTATCGTCTGGAATATTTCTGTTCGTTTATTCGTTTCCCTTTGGAGATATTATTTAATCATGTAATTACCGACGATGAAACAATCCCAAAAGATTTTCAAACTTTTTAAAATTCAGTCAGATTAAGATGAAATAATTAAAACTTTTTTATATTTAGCTAAACTTATGACTTAAATTCCCCAGTTGTACGTGACAAAGAGTAGGGGCCCCTCTCTCTCTCTCTGTAATATCTCTCTCTTTTAATACATTTCTCTCTCTCTCTCTCTTAAATACATTATAGAATACCTGTGTTTGTTAGCCCAGTCGGTGCATATTAGTAGGACGTTCTAAAAAAAGCTGTAACAATCCAACTTCTTGGCGACTGGCTGTTACTTTTTGTGGCATGTAAAACATACCATATGCTAACCTCATCATCTTCACTAATATCATATGTTATTAATATTGTATACACTTCCTTTTAATTAGCAATTCTTAATCATAACTAAATACATAACTACAAAAACTAGTTGTTAAATAATGAATGCCATAAACAATATTACAAACCCAAAATGCATAGAAACAGATGTTCTTCGTGCACAAGGTAGTAACGTTTCTTGTCTAAATAGATAGCTAAATTGAGTATGGCCTTCTGTGCTACTACGTACTTGACTGTTCGCCGAAACCCTGAAGAAAATGTACAATCAACATACTTGTTCAATTCTTAGCCCAAAAGTTAAGAAAATGCCACGCAAAAGTGAGAAATGCGATATTTTGGTTAACAAAAAAAGCGGATGGAATTGATGGGAGTACGGAGATAAGATTAATACAGGTCTAAATCCGATGTTTAGAAATAAATTATAGTAGACGACAAATTTTCGAAGATATGCGAAATGTTTGAAGAGAGACCCAGACCTTCTGTTCTAGAAAGAACAAGCTCTCTCTGGTTCGGGGATTCAGCGGATAGTATGACACGGGGCTTAGTTCTCATACCATTCACCATTTTGTTTAATGACAGACCAAGTTCTGACATTCTGGAAAGATCAAGTATTCTCTAGTTCGAGGATCCGGTGGGTGATGTTGTGTGCTGTGAAGTCCACACTTATTTATATATTTTCTTTAGAGAAACATTTACATAAACAAACGACTTTATCATAGGCACATGTTTATTCACTTCCTCTTCAGGGGAGGTCACTCGTAATCATACAAATTATCAAGTCTTACAACAGGCAATGTGTAAGGGAGATAAATCATGTATCCTTAGTAGCAGGATACAGACCACCATAATACATGTTTAGAACTTATACATGGCTATACAACAGTGGCATGAAACAATTGCTTCGGCAATTTCTTGAAAACTCTCTTTACAGCAGCAAACACGCTGGCGGTTTAGTCCAGTTGGAGAAGAAAAGTAGTAAACCTCATTCATTGAACTCCCGATAAAATCATTAAAACTTTAAAATAACAACGTCAATAAATAATCATTTGATCTTATCTTTAACATGCAACAATTCGGAATTTTAATTTAACATAATCAATAATGTAACGATCTAATCGTTAACATGCAAAGCTTGCAATTATCAAGCTTAATAATTTGCTGATCGTTCGTATAGATTGTGTAAATTGCTAAACTATGTCATTATTTATCAGTGTAATCCATCATGCAGTTGTTCACTTTAAAGCTGATAATTATTGCGTTAAATCATTATCGTTTAATCAAAACAGGTTTATAACAAGCACATGTCTTTCTGAATGCACTTTTCCGTGTCGGGTTAAGTTCTTATATTCTCTATGCTAGATGCGTTGACATTTTTCAGGCACCCCGCCCTGTACGACTAACAAATCCCTCCGTCCGCCAACCACTGATTAACTCTTTCGGTTAACACAGGAACGTCAGCCTTACCGAGCCAACGTCTTACACAACGAGGGGCTGGGATGATCTGTCACTGGGCCAAGTGGCGTGGTTTCAAATCCTCTTTTGTACGCGACAAGGAGTAGGGTCGCTTGCCTATTCTCATGGGCGTCCTCCCTCTGCTAAAAACCCCTAAGCGCAAGCCAAGTATTGAAATAAAATTAAAGCATGTGTTAGTCCCGAAATGACCTAGTTTGTTTGGGGTGGACGTTAAACCTCATTTCTCGATATATACGTTGTCACTTTTCAGGTCCTCCGCCGTGCACCACTGATAAGTGGCAACCACTCCGGAAACTGGCTAGCGTCTTACCCCCGTGTGCATCGTGGTTCCCAGACAATAGTAGACATACACGTATATGAATAGCACAGTCAATTTTTCATCTTAGACTTTGGAATATCGATCATGTCCCAGATCCTATGAAAATGGAAACCGAGTTTCCCCAGTACAAATCGATAGAGCGATAGATACCCCCCCCCCCACCGGCTACACCTCTCTGGATTTGGAAATTGAAGAAAATTAAGCTGAATAATCCTTGTCTCCCTATCAGGACACTCTTTTGTGTAACTATAAAGAAATGAAGAAATACCTTATGTTGGTCGACCAGAACTCAAACTCCATTAATTTGAAATGTCAGTGATTTTACATGACACAGATCTCGAATTACTGTTTGTTATCTTATTTACACCCGTTAACTGAATTGATTATCCTTCCGAGTAAAATTAATAAACAATTATCTTCGTCTTCTCTTTTTTTTAAAGCCCCAAAGGCCCTCTTTTCAATTAAACTTTGTATATTATTACGAAATTTTAAAATATGCATCAATCAGTTTCCACCCGAAAGTTTCCTGTTTATTTGGCCGTTGGCAAGTAGCAATCCCCAATACGATGTGACTGAATGCCGCAACGTGGACACTATGGAACTCGTGGTATAATAATAAAACAATTAAAGATACATTATGGCAGATCTACATCCGCGTATTGCGAGTCATTTTATTGCTTCAAATGTTATACAAATACTTTTTTAGACAAAACTTACTTAAAAACGTGTAGTTGATACAGTACCATATTTGTTTTTCAAAATTAAATGCACAATAATGGCTGCCAAGTATGGAAGCGTATAGGGGTCAATAGCGCGATAGATACCGCAATATTAAGTTGATAATAAGTCAATATATTGTGATTTTTCTGACGATTTTATCTCTGAAAAGGCAATTTTTGCCAAGTTAATTGAATAACTCGCTAATTTGCATGTCGTCATTTTGTTTTAAATGCACACGTCGACATAGCGCATGGCAATATTTTGCGAATATGTCGACATATACTACGGCGAAATGGAATATGTCGCCAAAGCTTCCGAATAGCAATATCTTACCGCAAACGTGTACATTAAAGACGAAATGGGGACATAAAACATAGCGTGTTGACTCAATTACCTCGGCAAAAATTAACTTTTCAGAGATAAAATCATCAAAATAATCACAATATGTTGACATAATACCAACTTAATATTGCGGTATATATCGCGCTATTGGCCCCTATACGCTTCCATAGCCAAGGGTTTTGGAATCTTACTAATCTGAATGAAATGAAATTGGGTTTAACGACACGATATAGTATTTATTGTTATAATCCATGTTCATTGGTGGATTTACGTGATTATAGTAGACGACATTTTATCGATGACAGTTTCCAACATTGTCAATATTTATTATACTGAGCGCCATAGAAAACGCATCACTTAGTTTTTATACGCCCACATTTTTATGTGAATGTATATTGTCGTCGCCCCCATCCGTCCCTCCGTTCAAAATTGTTTGTGAACAGTCTACAGGTCACAATTTTTATCCGATTTCAATGAAACTTAAAATATAGGTTTATCACCCTAAGATCGCGGTTCCTTTTGATATTGGCATGTATCGGACTGTAACTTCGTGGGTTATGGCCCCTGATTGTACGAAAAATCACGTTTTTAGCTTGTGAATGGTGTTGAGGTCACAATTTTGAACCGATTTGAATGAAACTTGACATGCATATATATAACCCAAAGATCTCGGTTCCTTTCGATATTTGCGCCCAGCGGATCGTAACTTCCTGAATTATGGCCCCTGATTGTCCGAAAAATCACCCTTTTTAGCTTGTGGTTCCTCTGGAGGTCAAAATTGTAATCCGTTTTTAAAAACCGTTTGATTATATCACCGTTACATGGTTATTGAGGTTGAGTTCGAATTTCGTGAAAATTGAACCACAATTGACAGACAACATGACCGCCGTTTGTACGCGAATGGTGTAAAAATATGGTATATCAAGGTTGGGGACCCTATAGAGGTCACAATTTTAATTCGATTTTGATGAAACTTGAAATACATTTTTATAAGCTAAAGATCTTGGTTTCTTGCGATATTTGCGCATACCGGAGTGTACATTCCTGAATTATGGCCTCAATTTTCTACGGAAAATCGCCTTTATTATCTTGTGGTCCGTCTGGAATTCAAAAACATTTGATTATATCACCGTTACACAGTTTGAATTTCATGACCATCTGTAACACTACATACAGATAACAGAATATCAGCATAATTGATAGACCTTTATTGAGAGCATGAAATAGGCATACTCCAGGAGGAGCGCCATTCCAAGTCTTCTGTAACTAACAGTTAACTCTGGCTTATAAAGCATACAATTAATTAAGAAAAGTGATACACAAGCGATGTACATATTTGGCATTGTTTATTTATGAGATTATAGTATCTGTAACTGCACTGCATATTTAATGAGATCGTGCCTTTTGTTAAAACGAGCAGAGGCCATTCGTGTGTAGTCCGTAAATAACATATTGAACACATTAGATGTTTTATTAAGTCCGTGCCTTGAAGAAGTTGTGTCGAGTTGAACACGTCAATATCATTAATGATCAAAAATCAGCAGAGGTCAGAAAGTTCTATCTGTATATTTATATTTCAATATGATGTAGAGATCACTTTGTCACATTCCATCCCCACCCATTTAAGTTATTTATTAAAAATAAATAACTAATACCATTCTCACAGGTGGGACACTGTCTTCATATCAATTGAAGGTACACACAATTAAGTTAAATCACACACGAATTAAGAAGAGCACACACGATATAATAATAGTAATGAAAACACACGCGATTATATAGTTATATGATATTTTCGGAACACTAGGTCCTAGACTTTTGTAGGACGATACCATTATACCATTAAATTCTGGCATTCCTCTTGATTAATTATGACAAAGTGAATGACACTTGTTTATTTCTTGGTGCTGGTGTGGAAACATCTGTTCCATGGAGCGTATTCTCGTCCTCGGTCTTACCCGACACCATCCCCTAAATTATCGTTATCTAACATACATTAAATACAATACAATATCAATATCAACACTTGAAAACATTTTATATGGACATCAGAAAGTCAAGTCCTAATTCTATAAAAACAATTACATTGATAAACATGCTACAATAATATAAGTTCAATATAAATACTCGCTACAATAATATAAGTTCAATATAAATACTCGGTTATACGTTCCAACCGAAAAAAAAAAATCAAAAAACACTTTTTCAATGTCAATAATTGCACTGTTGCCACCACTGAACAAGTTCAGGTCATGTTAGAATTGTTCTTGTCCTTGCACAGCTAATTTGATGCACGTAGGCACTTCTGCAAACTGGGCTTGAGGGTCATAGCTTTTGACATACTGGAATGCCCTGGTCTGGTTCAACGTTGGGGTACGTTAAGATAAGGTACAATAAATCCCATAAATGATCAATGTACTTGCTAAATTAGACCAATTACAATTACATTACCCTTAATTTACAACATTGATTTCAATTGGATGTCATAATACTTAATCATATTCTTACACTTAAGTTTATTTAAAATCAAAATTGTATTTACTTTTAAGTGAATAAACTATTAACAATAGAATTTAATCTGCCCCTAAGTAAAAATAAGCAGTATTAATTAGTACTTATCACCTAAAGTCATTAATAACATTGAAATTCATTAGTAGTCTGCTTGACTAATTGACATTGACAGGTTAAGATTATAACCCGTCTTAACATTGGTGCTATATAGAACTTCGTGTATATATCACAAGCTTGTAGCCAAGGGGTGCTATCTTACACGCTGAGAACAGAAAAGACAGACATGTGCCTGTGTGAGATGTCCATATAGATACTCCCTATTAACATTTCGTTCTGAATTCAAACGAGAAACAGCATCTTGATACAAGGGATCAGTATTTATTACAAGACCTGAGTGTATGATACTCCTGGTTGTAAAAATAAAATAATTACAACCCATAAGTTATTATATTCCTGACGTTTACATGTAACGAAAAATAAAAAATTACAAATATAAGTTCTTGACGTGTACAATACATTAGTATGGTTTTACGTAACATTACTCATGACATAACAGGGAATTCAAAATTTATTCGACAGCTAATCGCACTTTCAAATTAAACTTTAAATTATCCATTTTACCACGTTATACTTTTTTTTTGGGGGGTGGGGGGGGGGTGAACACATACTTTAAACTTATTCTCCTTTATATTTCTTTAACAAAACGACATGAATAATCCAGAAACAGTTATATTGCATAAGCTACTCGCTATATATTGCAATGCACCCTGTTTCAATTTAAAACATTTTTTAAAACCTAATACCAACCCACACAAAGGGCCATTAAGTTTTAATTTTTCTTGGGCATTTTCCTTTATAACCCTAAAACCTAAACGCGATTTTACACATATTCATACCTTAACCATACGCGGTGAAACACATATACATTACTTGGACATAACACTACATTACATTATTACGATCTATAACTTTATAGAACGGAGACTTCATTTTATTTCTTTTAGCTTAGTTATACTGTTTCAGTTTTAGAATTCTTATCTATACCGACGTTTATAGAAATTATTTACCCATGTGTAAAACTAACTCTTATTTACTTAACTTAATTATTTACTAGTTTGCCATTTTTTTCGAAAACTTTATATTGATCAAATCCCTAATCTTTAAACAATTTTAAAATTATCCCTTGGTCATTTTTGGCGTTCCATTGTCAGTTACAAGGAAATATGCACCTACCTTAAAAACGACTGGAAACTTCTTCTTCCAAGGGTTTCCTCCCGGGATCGAACCCGGACGTCAGTGATTCCATGACTGATGGCTATGGCTGTAATTATGGGCCCATGGTCACTGGTAAGACTTCCCGCTGGTATGGCGATTCACTCCCAGGGTCATATAGTCACGGCATCCAAATCTGATACCACCCAGGACGGTCACAGCAACCAAATCTGATGCGACCCAGGACAGTCACGGCAACCAAATCTGATATCTGTAACACTACATACAGATAACAGAATATCAGCATAATTGATAGACCTTTATTGAGAGCATGAAATAGGCATACTCCAGGAGGAGCGCCATTCCAAGTCTTCTGTAACTAACAGTTAACTCTGGCTTATAAAGCATACAATTAATTAAGAAAAGTGATACACAAGCGATGTACATATTTGGCATTGTTTATTTATGAGATTATAGTATCTGTAACTGCACTGCATATTTAATGAGATCGTGCCTTTTGTTAAAACGAGCAGAGGCCATTCGTGTGTAGTCCGTAAATAACATATTGAACACATTAGATGTTTTATTAAGTCCGTGCCTTGAAGAAGTTGTGTCGAGTTGAACACGTCAATATCATTAATGATCAAAAATCAGCAGAGGTCAGAAAGTTCTATCTGTATATTTATATTTCAATATGATGTAGAGATCACTTTGTCACACATCGGACCAAAATTTCTGAACAAAATGGCCGTCACTTTTACACGAATAGTGTAAAAATATAGTATATCAAGGTTGTGAACCCTGTAGAAGTCACAATTTTAATTCGATTTAGGCCAAACTTGAAATGCATGTTCATAACTCAAAAATCTTGGTTCCTGTCGATATTTGGCCATATTTGATCGCAACTTGCGAATTATGACCCCTGATTGTACGAAAAATGGCCATAATATTAAATGTTTCGTATCCCGTGGAGGTGACAGCTAATTCCATAATATTAAATGATTCGTATACTTAACGTTAGCATGGGGCAGAACTTTATAAAAACCAAACAAATTCTAATGATTTTCTGATAATTACTTAAAGGGCCAATCACGATAACTTTCTGAGGAATAAAACTGCTTTATTTTGTGCTAAAATCCCTTAAAACCCATTACATAAGGCCGACCAACTCACATGATATTTCTGATACTCTTGTAAATAACTTAAATCTGACAGTCTTCATCTGGAAATGGAGACCGTTGTATTATACAGTATCTGGATAAAACCAGACTTTTTTCAATAAAAATAATATGTAGGTGAAATTTACCTTTTGTTATCGAGTACAATACATGGGTCATTCACTGTATAGACCTCTCAAGAAATGTGAATCGATTATCAGGTCACCCAATGAAAAAATTGACCCGAAATCTTAAAAGGGTTACGTGTCCGGATAAGCAGTGTTGACGTTCACGTCCAAACGACTCAATATTTTTCGCTGAAATTTTCAGACAAGATAAATACACCATGCCTCTATATTTTGGTCCATAAATTTCATAAACTCTCGGACTTTAATTTTTGAGACTCTGTTCTTATCGGGATTGTCCCTTTAATATGCGACAACTCTTGTTGACTGTCCGGACGATTTAGCTGCTGTGTGGGCGTATGTTTCGTTGCCTGGCAACCTATTTTTCGTATAACAAAATGATCCTGAAAACATCTTATTTATTTTGTTTCTTATAGTGAACAATATTCAAAAGGGAACACATCAATAACAACACATTTGTACACTTATGGATGTTTAATCTGTAATCAACGGTACAAAGTCAAAGGGTTCAAAACCAAAAGTACAACACAGATGGTTATTTTTTTTTACAGCATCATTTTGTTATACGAAAAACTAAGTGATGCGTTTTCTATGGGGCCCAGTATATGAATTAATAGACTCATATTGTGATTTAATTTCACCGATGCAAAGTAAAGCGGGGGGGGGGGGCGAATGGTTAGCTTGCGCACTCTGTATCATACGGCCATTGAGTCAACTGGCATGGTTTCGTATCCCCGGTTGTACTTGGCAAGGAGCAGGGTCGCATGTCCAACCTCGTAGGTTTTCTCCGTGTGCTCTGGTTTGCTCCACCTGCTAAAATCCCCTACGCGCAAGCGAAATATTGAAATAAAATTAAACCATGTTAGTCCCGAAATGACCTTGTATGTGTCGTGTCGACGTTAAATCCCATTTCTCTCTCTCTCTCCCTCTCTCTGTCTCTCCCTCTCCCTCTCTCTCTCTGAAAGTTCATCTCATCCCACTATCTGATATAACGGATAAAGCACGGTGAAACTTTTCTCATAAAAATGCGCTTTAACAAAAATATTATGTAGCTGGATCCGCCCCTGGTATTCGTAAACACTGTGTTTCCGAGATAATAATTTTTTGTAAATACCAGATTCCAGAGCAATACAACTGTCACGATAAATGTTATAATCCGCATTCGTAAGCACGCGATAGTATTTATTCGTAAATACCTGAGTACACAAAGCGTTCTCAGCTTCATGTTAAAAATTTGCTGAATTTTTAATCGCTGTTTATATGTATTGATCCGGAAACACAAGAGTTTCTTTTTTAAAGTGCTTTTAGTTCGAGTAAATGCTTAACTCAAGTCTGAGAATGCTTTGTGAACTCGGGGCCAGATTTCAGAGCTATACAACTGTACTGAACTACGTTAAAGTTACGTTTGGTTGTATTTTATGACCCATTTAATATCAATACCTTAAAGGGACAATAACACTCTTGGTGGCTTGGCAGCTCGAGAAAACAAATAATAGCCTTATTCTAAGTACTAGATCGATGTTTAAGCGTCCTACCCGTTGTGTAAATTATCTATTACAACCTATTTTGCTTGTCCAGAAGGTTCGAAAATATTTTAAAATCCAAGTTACATTTGAAAAGGTTTAAGTTAGACTTATCAAATCAATTAGTTGAATTTTTCCAATTTTTTAAATAAGTTGTGCTAAGATGAAATTTATATCATCAATTAATTGGAATCTTGTAAAATAATACAATTTGTTGACCAGAATAAAGAATGGGGCATATTATTCAGTTTCAACAAGAGTGGTATTGTGGCTTTTAAGTGAGTTAATTCCGCTCGAGAACAATTGGTTATACCATGAAATGTTAATTCAATTGATATACTTCTCTTTATATTGTATGGTATTGTTATAGTGTATCTTTGTATATATTTTATTATATGATTTTAGTTAAAGTAGTAATTGACCGATGTCAGAATTGATATCTCACTAATCTTTCAAGTCTATTAACTGTCTGAGTTTATACTTAATGTAACGATATATATATTATGTAATTATAGCTAACGAGCATTTTGGTTATGTCCATATCTTCTTCCGTATTTAAACATCTGTTTCCTATGTACAATTTAACATTTTATCAAATCTTATCATATAATTATTTTAATCCTAAGCTTGTATATATATGTTCTGTATTCTACGGTAACTTTAGTCTGGTGACCGGCTCGCCCTAGCGTCACCTATCTCGATATTGTGACCGTTAGCCAGTTTTGGACACTCGTTTATTAAAGGTACAATTTTAGCTATTTATCTGAGTTTTCGTCGTTAGAGTTGAAATAAGCTACAGAGCCCCAGAAATCAACACTTCGGAAGTATGTTGAGATTTTATCGCATATCTTGACCCTATTTGAATTTACATCTTCAAAATATATAAGCACGTTAATGGAAAATCAATCTTTAATTGAACTGATTTATCAACTTGGTCGTCGACATATCTTGTAGCCACCATTGTGTTTTAGGTAATCTAGGTTTCAGAAACTGTACACTACCAGGAATCATGACTATGGTGCTGACAATATCGCGATGACGTTGACAAATGGTTGTATCGCGCTTCAAAAGCGTTTGGAATTTTTTCGGATATATATTATAGACGAAAAAGACAGATGTGCAGAGACGTTAAACTATGTGTATAAGATGCCAAAATGATTTTCGATGATATCTACATGAGTTGAGATGAATGATATAGATGAGTGAGGCTTCACCTTAACTCGAAACAAACTAGGTCATCCCGAGACTAATGCACGGAGAAAGTAATGGAGTTTTACGACCGATCGAAACAAACTAGGTCTATTCGGGACTAACATATGGTTCAATTTAATTGAAATAATTAGCTAGCGAGCCGGAGTCTTTAGCAGTGGGAGGAATCCGGAGTGCCCGGGGGAAACACCACGAGGATGGAAGACGTACAACTGAGGAATCGACACTACGCCAGTTGACTCAATGAATGACCTTATGATACAATACGCATGCGCTAACCATTCGGCCTTGACCCCCCCCCCCCCGCGACTGGAAATGGGATTTAACCTGCGATAAACACAAACTAAGGCCTTTCGGGAGTAACATATGGTTAAATCTAATTTCAATAATTAGCTTGCGGGTTGAGTTTTTAACAGCGGAGGGCACGGAAAAAACACAAGGTGTTGGGCAAGCTCTTCCTGCCGCGTACAAGGCTGGAATCAAAACCATGTCACATGACCTAGTAGTGACAGATCGAATGATATGAAGCACAAGCTTTGCATGTAGTGAAGAGCGTTTCTACACGTGTTTCATCTGGATAAACACGTGTTTCAGTAGACATTTTGTCGAACATTATAAGAAATGAAATGCAATGGGGTGTAATGTCCTACTGTTCTGTCCAGATTTGGGATAATGAAGTCGAGCATACGCCATACAGTGGGCTATGGGGGACATTTTGCCCGGACGGCGGCGTGCTACGACCTACTCTGTTATATCAAATTCAAACAGCCAAGGGATCTTTTACGTACACACCAAAGTGAACATCCGACAAACTTTTTTAACTAGACAAGTGTCCTTATCAGGTCCCTCGTCCTGCTCCACTGATAGCGTCTTAGTCACTTAGTCACCGTGACTCCGAATAAATGGTGAGCACCATCCAGTTAAGAACCATGAGACAAACGAACTAAGGTCTACGGTTATATCGAATTTCAACTATCAGTGATTCTTTAGCGTGCACGGTGTCTTGTAGACGTACTATGATTATTTGTACCATTCGAACGACTAAACACTGTTTTTGGCCAGTCCCCCCCCCCCGGTCTGTACTACCAGCAATGGGAAACAGCACTGCAAAATCATGAGGTACTTTCTCGACCAACTGGTAGATGACAGCGGAACCTGGTGATGATAGAACCAATGAATGCATCAACTACTGATCCGATTCACCATTGGTCCAGCAATCTAATAATTTAAGGTCTTTATTTAATATACACTAGAGTAAAACACAAATTAAACTTCCCATGTTTTTCAGAGAGGTTAGAGCACAAGGACTCTCACTTAAGCAACGCTAGAATGCCAGTTCAAAGGCGGTCCTACACATTTCAGGCACATGATGATGGCATGTGGATTGTGGAATAGGGTTATTGTAAGGGTTAACACTAGCCTTAAAGTGCCAATCCCGATAACTTTTTGGGGAATAAAACTGCTTAATTTTGTGTTAAAATCCTTTAAAATCCATAACCTAAGGCCCACTTACTAACCCGATATATGTGATACGGTTGTAAATAACTTAAACCTGACAGTCTTCATCTGGAAATGGAGAACGTTTTATTATACAGTATCTGGATAAAACCAGACTTTTTTCTATAAAAATAATATGTAGGTGAAATTTACCTTTTGTTATCAAGTACAGGGCATGGGTCATTCACTGTATAGACCTCTCAAGAAACATTAATCGATTATCAGGTCACCAAATGAAAAAATTGACCCGAAATCTTAAAAGGGTTACGTGTCCGGATAAGCAGTGTTGACGTTCACGTCCAAACGACTCAATATTTTGAGCTGACATTTTGAGACAAGTTAAATACACCATGCCACTATATTTTGGTCCATATATTTCATAAATACTCGGACTTTGATTTTTGAGACTCTGTTCTTATCGGGATTGTCCCTTTAACCCTGGACCTCTTCCCAATCTGGGCAACAAAATCGCCAACAATCACGTACCCCAACTTTAATATTTATAGTTATACGACCTTGACGGATAATATATTTAGCCCTTCCGGAAGATTCTACTGAAATGAAGGCAATTAAAACGAAATTTAAAACAATAATAAAAAAAAAAAACGAAACGAAATAGGATCCGTGTTTTAATCCGATTGTTACGTCACTTACAAAAAAACCCCACTACGCTATATTATTTGATTTATTACCATTAATAAAAACGTATGTAAAATCATTTTAATCTGCTTGTTAAATCAATATATCAACACCTAATTAAATGACATATGGGACTTTTTAAACATTTATCACGACAATACACATCGCTATAAAACAAACCTAGATTATTTCAATATTTTATACAGCGATAATATCAAAAAAGTTCAAATATTGCTTCACCTTTGATCGAAGGTCGGAAACTGACATTTACTGTAAACGATATAGGTCAGTGGCGCGTGCTGGCCTTGAGTAATGATGTCACATTTATAACTATACGTGTTATAGAATCATTTATTTAAAGGGGCTAGATCGCTAACATTTGGGACCTAGAAATTGACACAAGTGGGTCGCAACGCATATACTGCTGTAATATGAATGTATATAAACTAATTTAATTCAGTGGTTTCCGTTTTTACTTTAATTTCAAATCAGTTATGTTCGGCGAAATAACCCTATCGAATGTAAATTTCTAGCATCTGGTTATTCCAGTCTACATACGCCGTTTGATTTGGTGTAATGTTTCTAGTCTTTCGATAGAACTGGGGATGAAGCGCATTATGGTATACGATTCGTGTACCAATAGTAAAATGTCTATTTTATCTTTAAATATTGAATATCAGAAGCCCATCTTTTCCTGGTAAGATAACAGCATCAATGTTGCTTTAAATTGATAAATAATTCGTGTTTTCAATGTTCAAGTTTTTGGATGATATGGAGTTAGAGACTTAGCTACTTTAAAACGGCAATTTCATATTTTTTAGTTATATTTTAAAAATATATTAAAATAAAGCCCTAAAATAGATTGTATCTATGAACAGTCCTACCTTGTTAAAGAGTTATCCTATTAATCCCATAATTCACTATTGCCAGTTACGAAATTGGCAAAGATATCATTTGCAACTTCAAATTCAAACGTTTGAAGATCGCCATTGCATGGAGGGGAATGGGGCAACAAGGGAGGTAATTCAAGTAATTGGGTTATTTTTTTCGGTGTTAGGGAAATTTTTGCCTATGAAATTTTCCCATGATCGTATAATAATGAGTTGACAACCTTTTTCGCAAAAGACATAGAAATAATTATGTTTTGACTTTCTCAGAAAATATGATATTTCCGCTTTAATTGTTTTATTGCAAAAACGAATGGCACTACATTACAAAATATAATTAAGTGGGAAACACAAACAAGCAATTATCTCAACAAAACAGACAATATCTGTTTCAAGATGGTTATTCTTGTATTTTCATTAAATTGATCGAGCGGTATATATGTAAAAAAAAATTAAAGTAGGTGTCAAATTAAATGCTCCAAAAACCGACGGTATTGATGTACAAAGATTAAACGCGGGAGAACAATAATTTATATCATTTTACTTCTACAAAGAAACTGGATGATTATCAAGCTCAATTTAAGTTATTTAGCTAAACGATTTAAATGAAATAAAACCAAGTACGAACAATCCAAATCATTAGACAAAATTCAAAGTCCTAATAAAAACGGTAGAGGTAAAGTAATTTGGATAGTAATGTTTCTCTTTAACATTTTATTTCCTGTGAGTAGAAATATTTTTTTATCATAATTGTGTATACACGGTGATGAAAGGGGACTATGAAAATAAATGATCCGTACGACATTTTCTTTTGCTTACGTTACGAGGAGAAACATTATGAATTTTAGTTTTACTCAGTGTTGGAAGTTCCCATTGAACTTTGAAAATAACATATCCAGTTGACAGTTGGAATTCGATATACGAGTAGGTTGTAGCACCGCTGTCCGGGCAAAATTTTCTTCAATGCATACTGTATGGCTGGTGTATACCCGTCTTCGTTAATTACATACTTTTTTTCATATCTTTAACCAAAAATAGTTCGAACAAAATTATGCTTGTATTTTCTCAAATTGATCGCCTAAAAAAAGTTCAAAATTCAAGGTTCAGTAAAACGATATCGTTTGAACAATTATTCTTGTATTTTCTCAAATTGATCGCCCCAAAACCCGATCAATATTTTTCTAAAAGAAATCGGATGTGAATAATTCAAATCTTTTTACCGCCATTAAAAAACTGGATGATGCTGAATGTCAATTAGATTACACGACTCAAATGTAGGTCAGCGTGGCTCAGTGAGTATGAGAGAGAGAGAGAGAGAGAGAGAGAAAGAGAGAGAGAGGCGGGGTTTAACGTCCACTCGACACGAACTAGGTCATTTCGGGACTAACATATGGTTTAATTTTATTTCAATAATTCGCTTGCGCGTAGGGGTCTTTAGCAGTTGGAGGAAACCGGAGTGCCCGGAGGAAACCCACGAGGTTGAGAAGGCGCCCCTATCTCCATGCCACATACGCTCACACTAGGGATCGAAACTACAGCCACAAGGCAGAGGTGACCGCCCAGCTAGAGGTCGAAGCGCGGCACCTTAGACCACTAGGCCATCCCAACCCCCCGTCAGTGAGTATGACACTGACTCGTTAACCTGGAGATCCTGCGCTTATCGGGATTTTCCGGTGTGGCCCCTCCTTGTCAGTGATGCTGTATGGGGTAAATGACAAGGTACAACTGTCTAGTCTTTCGGATGGCACGTAAAACTGAGGCCTCGTGTACTCATTGGCGGGAGGGTAAAATAGTCCTCGGCAGTTGGAATTGGGTAGGCCGTAGGGCAACATTTTCCCCGGCATACTGTATTAACCCGTCTTCATCAACCCAAACGGGCGCTAAACCCAATTTCATGGGAAGGATACAAAACATTACGCCAACGAGGCTTAGTAAAACAGGTCTACACCGTGTCTACTTATCATGGATAACATTCACCGACAAGAGTGTCTCTTTGTCCAAATTACTCAAGACGATGCAATAGGTGACCGGTATAGAAAGATATTTTGATTTGCTTACATAAATTTTACCTTTATATTAAAATACAATTAAATTAAACAAAATAACAATTTACAAATCTTATATCACAAATGCCGTCTTCCATTAATCCAGGTAAGGTGCAGAAGAGTAAGACGTTAAACCCCATTTCATTTCAATTCATTTATATCGCAAATGTCTGATTTGTAAAACATTATTTGTCGGTACACCCTTTTGCAATATGTGACCGGCAACTAAATATATGGCATAGACAGATATGTACATTCTACACATCATATTCAAATTCAAAACGGAAATTTCATATTTTCTAAAAAAGTCAAAACATTGTTTTTTCTATGTCTTTTGCTCAATAGGTTGTCAATTCACTATTATATGATAATAGGCATAATTTCCCACACTTATACATCTGTCACACTTATACATAATAGCACAATCGCCTCCCTTGTTTTCCAATTCCCCCCCCCCCCACTGCATGCAAAAGCTACTTTCAAACGTTTGAATTTGAAGATGAAAATGATATTTTTGCCAATT
This sequence comes from Patella caerulea, assembly GCA_036850965.1. Lineage (NCBI taxonomy): Eukaryota > Metazoa > Mollusca > Gastropoda > Patellidae > Patella > Patella caerulea. Next base: position 27,520,777 of record JAZGQO010000015.1, on the reverse strand, counting down.
TCTCAACTGGCAATAGTGAATTATAGGATTAATAGGATTATTCTTTAACAAGGTAGGACTGTTCATAGATACCATATATTTTAAGGCTTTATTTTAATATATTCTAAAAATACGAAATTGCAGCTTCAAATGATCTCATAAAAGCATGCAAAATGTTCCTCGAATGACGTTTTGCTTTGACGGGGCGCTTAATAATGTTATTGTGTTATCGCTTTATATTTCAAAACGTTATTCATTAAAATAAATAATCCTTCTACGGCATAAAATATATAGTAAATATTTATTCTTTGGGTTGAACTATAACGGAAAACAAATATCGGCATAAACTAATGAAGTCCTATACAAACAATAATGTTATTGTGTTATGCTTTATATTTCAAAACGTTATTCATTAAAATAAATAATCCTTCTACGGTATAAAGTATAATAAATATTTATTCTTTGGGTTGAACTATAACGGAAAACAAATATCGGCATGAACTAATGAAGTCCTATACAAACAAATATTTTCTAAGAGCCCCCCCCCCCCTCAATCCCAATTTCGAAGAAAGATTAACAAAACAAATAGCGCTTGGGAACCAGTCAATGACATAAAATATTCTAATACCCCCCCCCCCTCCCCTTCGAAGAAAGGATAGTAAAACAAAGAGTGCTTGGGAACCAGTCAACGATACAAATATAAACGTGTTTGGAGTAAATATCTTTATACAACCATAACAAAATAGTGTGCCAGACTATCATTATGTCTTTCAAAACATTATTTTTTAAAATAAAAACCTTTCCACTATATGAAATATAATATATATATTGATTGAGTTAGGTGAACTGTGACGATATACAAATAACTCAGTCAACTAATGAAGTCCCAAGCAAATAAAATAACAATTAATCGTCTTTAAATACATCGAGAATAAATCATTACTACATTTCTGCTTTGTTTTATGATCATCAATAGATCTGTTCTTTGAGATTAGAAAAACAATGTACAACACTATGTCGTGACTCATCTTCAAAAATGACATTTTCATTTCTAAAAAAGTTGTGAACATGTACGGCGATAAGAGTGGGCGTTGACCAGAATTAGTAACTAACAGATCCAAATGACGTCTGGCGATAGGATCTGAAATATAATTGATTGTTTTTAACGCAGTAATAAGTGGGCATGGCATTGCCACAAAAATATATTCAAATCGCAAATCGTATTTCTGTTTCCTTGTTACATGGTCAGAAATGAAAGTGGGTAATAAACTTTATTCATATCATATTTCCATTTCATTGTTACATAGGTAGAAAGCAGGGGCGTGGTGAGAATGAGTTCATGAGTAGCCATACTCATGCGCCAAAAAGTTTTTGCGCCAAAATCACAATCAAATTACTCAAAAAATGAAAAACATTTGTAAGTGGAAAAATTGTTTCATCTGACCCAATTAAAAAAATTTTGAAAGAGTCAAGTTGGAAAATTTAATCATATTTTATTACCGTATTTCTTGTCTCGGATTGCTGGAGATTGCGTTTCTGGGCTTCTAATTTTCGAAATTTTCCAGGGGGAGGGCCCCCCGGACCCCCCGCCGCGGGCTCGCGCCTTCGGCGCTCGCGGTGGCCGGCTTCGCTGGCCACAGCTCCGCGGTCAGTAAAAGGGTTTTTGTGCCAAAATGTTTTTTGTTACTCATAATTTCTTCTCAATAATTGCCCTCACCACGGCCCTGGTAGAAAGATTTTGATCACTGTATACACAGTGACAAAAGTAAACGTTTGAACTTTGAAATATGGAAGCGTATAGGGGTCAATAGCGCGATAGATACCGCAATATTAAGTTGATATTATGTCAACATATTGTGATTATTCTGATGATTTTATCTCTGAAAAGTTAATTTTTGCCAAGGTAATTGAGTCAACACGCTCTATGTTTTATGTCCCTATTTCGTCTTTAATGTACACGTTTGCGGTAAGATATTGCTATTCGGAAGCTTTGGCGACATATTTCGCCGTAGTATATGTCGACATATTCGCAAAATATTGCCGTGCGCTATGTCGACGTGTGCATCTAAAACAAAATGACGACATGCAAATTAGCGAGTTATTCAATTAACTTGGCAAAAATTGCCTTTTCAGAGAAAAAATCGTCAGAAAAATCACAATATATTGACTTATTATCAACTTAATATTGCTGTATCTATCGCGCTATTGACTCCTATACGCTTCCATATTGAAAGGATCTATCAGTGCGTCATCTGGCGCATGGTTTCGATTCCTTGGTTGCATCTAACAGGGAGTAGGGTTACTTGTTATCGGTTTTCTACGGGTCCCCCGGTTTCCTTCCACCGCTAAAAACCCATAAGCGTAAGCAAAATATTAAAATAAAATTAAACCAAATGTTAGTCCAGAAATGACATAGTTTGTGGACGATAAACTCCGATTCTCATTTTCGTTCCTACTGTTCGATCCCTATTGGGCTAATAAAGACGTCATGCGCAGTGTTCTGTGAGGGAAATTTTACCGGACAACGGCACTATCTACTCATATTTAGCTATGGAACTACCATGTATCAAATATCAGCCAGTATGTTACTAGAAACAGTACATACAAAAATAATAAAAGTAGAGTTTCTATCGATGTCCTTAATAAACCAATTGTTCAGACGAAACCTTACAGAAAGATTGAATGAAGTTCGTGGAACTAGTCATGGAGACACGTTCAACAGTCATCTGACACCAAGCACACGTAAAGGAGATTTACAACGCAGCTTGAAAGGATGTTGAATTTCACAAAATGTAGAACAATGTCATGGATTTACAGGCACCGCAATGAGATTTTAGATTTTGTATAATATCATGTCGTCTGCTCGTGATTCTTCATCTGAACATACAGATCAGAATATGTAACAAAAAGGCAACGCGTTGAACTTTTATATAGGTCGTCTGCACTTATCTAAAGTATTTAGTGCATAGAACCGGTCCGCATTCGGCGTGATTCGTGTCAGATAATTTTACTGATTCTTACTCATTGAACTGAACAATTATTGTAAACACACGAAAAACTATAATTATGTAATAACACTTATGCACTGGTTTATTAAGGTAGGGTCAAAATGACCCCATCTTGTTGGAATCTAGTCTCGATACCAACAAGTCGAAACATATTATTTTCTCATCATTGAGTCAACTGGCGTGGTTTCGAATCCCCGGTTGTACGCGACAAAGAGTAGGGTCGTCTGTCCGTCCTCATGGGTTCTCTCCCCCTGCCAAAGACCTTACGCGCAAGCGAATTATTGAAAATATGTTAGTCCCGAAATGACCTAGTTTGTGTCGAGTTGAGGTTAAACTCATCTCTCCCTTTCTCTCTCTCTCGGCAGTGGGGGTGGATGGCCCTTGGTCTCGAGTTCCGCGCTTCGACCTCTAGCTGTCCGGTCACCTCTGGCTTGCCGGTGTGGTTTGGATCCCTGGTGTGAGCGCATGTGGCATGTAATAGGGGCGCCTTCTCAACCTCGTGGTTTTCCTCTGGGCACTCCGGTTTCCTTCCACTGCTAAAGACCCCTACGCGCAAGCGAATTATTGAAATAAAATCAAAATCATATATTAGTCTAGAAATGACCTAGTTTGTGTCGAGTGGACGTTAAACCCGGTTTCTCTCCCTCGCTCTCTCACTCTTTCGCTGTCAAATCCCCTTTAAATCGTACACCCGTTTGTTATCACGTTGACAAAAATTTAAGTTCGTTCCGGCACTTGTTTGTCCAATCGTGGTTACATCTACAGATAAAATGATAAAAGTTGGGGACAGAAACTATCTTTCTATTAAGATACTCTGATCTGTGTAGTACGGTAGTTGAGACCACCATTTTCTGCTGATGCGAATAACCGTTAAATTGACAACGCTTAACAGAACAAGTTTAATGTACATCACCATACACGCAATGGTGTCGTATTCCGTTTGGTAATAAAACCCTCCACGCTGGTTCACTAGCCTGGAGGTCGCGTGTTCGATCCCTTAAGGTCGAAAAAGTTCATCGGAATTTTCAAACGTGTTTTCCCCTTGTCAGCGGTGCAGGACGGAGGCCTACACAGACAGCTGCCTAGTCGTTCATATGGGCCAAAACGTCGAGATGTCGTGTATATATTGACGTATACGTAAGATATCCCTTGGAAGATGGAATTCAAAATAGACTTTAGTTCAGCTTCCCGGGCACGACTTCATTATTCTAGTCGGAGCAGAACAGTGGGACGTTAAACCCAAGTTCATTTCTGTATACACGTAATCGTTGTTTCGCAGGTAGCTTTCGTCTTCGAATACATATTATATCCTTGACCTTATGCTAAAATCAATTAGCAAAGTGTTAATTTTAAAAAAAAATGTTTATTTTTTTTTTTATTTTTAATTTTAACAACCGAGAAATATGATTAAATCACATCAAAATCATAATCACATCTTAATCAGCACTTCTGTTGAGAGATAATTCGACACGAAAGATAAATAAAGATGCTATAAATATAAATACTTTGTAAATAAAGACGAAGTTTTTTACTTATACTATCACAAATATCGATAAATCAGAAAAATAGTATAATTCAACGATTCCACCGAATACCTAAACTTATTTTGATTGATTTAGAGCATTTGGTTTTAGACTGCTTTTTTAAAATACATTTCACCAATGCGGTTACTTGTATAGCTGAGTTTTACTACAGAGTTTATTTAAAGTGAACATAAATTCATAAAATCTTTAACACCGTTAATTGGGTCCTAACAACAACATGTCTCTCTTCAAAGGAAAACCGGCAAGTCGATATCTTCGCCTTCGCGGGAAGGATTAATTTTGGCCACGCTCTGCAACTGCGCCTTCTTGGGAATACACCTACTACAGCGTGCTTACATTCGTATTTCATGTGGCATCAGGCGCGGATCCAGCTCAGGCTTGAAAATATTTTTTATTCGATTTTAATGGCGATTTAGACCTGCTTTTTGGAATTTACCTTCCAGAAATACGTCAGAATAAACCAAATTGAATCTAATTTACCAAATTATCGGTTGAGCGCAATTAGTTAAGCAATTATCAAACCTAGCCCCCACCCCACCCCCTGCAAAAAATCCTGGATCCGCACCTGGGCATATAACAGATCATGACTCGTGCTGGCATAACACTATCATTTCTGTGGGTTGTATTCCTGGTTGTTTTCAAATATGAGTGAAGTCTGTGTTACTACAGGCCCGGGACTGTACAACGCAGTGCAGACGCTTAAGGCTAACCCCGGATCCATTCACTCTTTTTTAATTGTTTGTTTATTTGTGGTTTCTGAGTATGATGTCTTGTCCGTGTATTTGTTTTTGTGTAAATTATGTGTGATGCAGCCCCCACCCCTGCACGTACTAATATACCACTGCCCATACTTTGCAAGAACTGTCACATCTTTTAATATCAAAACTGTCCATATGGAATGTTTTATAAATTGGTGGAATTGGAACTATCAAAATCTGAGCTATAATGGCTGTTGTTCCCAAGTATTGGTAAATTTTAACAAAAAGGCTTTTTTTCTAAATTGCGCAGTGCTGAATGATATATTTGCTTCCAAATTCATTTTTTGGTTTTCATCGAGTATAATCTCAAGCACATTTAGACACCAGGCCTGTTGTGAATGATTTTTTGAGGACCGCCCGTTCCAGGTGTAGTGACAATTGTTGTCATCTTACCTTGCCCTTATCATTCAACTTTTCCACGACGATACTCTCGTCTTCATCACGAATCAAGATACATGTTATCTAACCGGTAATTATTATTCCATATATAGATTTGCATGTGATACTGTTCATTATATAAAAAAGAAACTATTGTTAACTATGGTTTATCACGTCTATTGCACTCCATAATAAAGGAGAATGATAATACCGCTCTTTGTATTCTGCCTTCTGGCCGATTACATCTATGTTTCGTTGTTTCTATTTTCAGTCTATTTTTTTCAGACAGAAATATTCCAATAAAACTATACTTTGTAACCTGTAGCTATATATGACAATAGCTTGCACAAAGCGAGGGCAGATAATTGTACCTGAAAAATGTCTATAACGTCTTAAATTATATTGCGCCAGAAAGCATTTAACGCCGACTACAAAGTTTAATCCGATTGAAGTAATTATCTTATTTCGTTTCTATATAAAGATCTGAACTCATGCCGGCGGCGTTTGACGTTAAGACGCCAGGCATAGATTAATCATTCAGCTTTGAGTTTTCTAGTGGCTTACCCAAAGTTCCCTGCACCTCATACCAAAAATTCACCGTACCATACCGTTTCATTGGCTAATCGCTCGCATCATCCAGAATGCGGGTTATACACCAACACATCCAGATACTAGTGTAGTAAAAACAAGTAACTATAAAAAGAAACGAAATGAAATGGGGTTTAACGTCTCACTCTTATACTACCAAAGGTGGCTAATGAAGTGTGCCCGGGCAGTTGTACTATGGCCTAATCTTATATCGAATTCTAACTGTCAAGAGATCATTTACTTGCACGGCAATGTGTACACGGGAGCTCGGTTTTACGTTCCATCCGAACGATTTGACAATGTCCTTGTCAGGGCCTCCGTCCTGCATCAATGACAAGGAGTAACCACGCCGGAAAATTAAAAACGAAATGATATAGGATGTCTTTTAAACAGATGGCTACAATGTCCATAGAGCGTGATGCTACTTTTTGGAGGATCTTTCCCACCGATCAAAGAACAGAATCATGACCTATTGCCACTCTACCACTCCCCCTTAATACGCAGTCTAATATTTCGTGGAGCGGGCGGGGAGAGAGGAAGGGGTATGTCTAATTTTAACAGGTATCTTAGTTCTGTTACTGAAGTGGTACGTGACATTGATTTGGGTCGCTGAAATAAAATTGAACCATATGTTACTCCCGAAAATGAACTTGGTTTTTTTCAAATGGAAGCTCCCTCTCTTTCTTTCTCTCTCTCTCTCCATTATCCCAGTCAGAGCAGAACATTAATTCATTCACCCATCCCCCCATCTCTCTCTTTGATCAGTTGCTGTTCCCTCTATCAAACTAACGTTGCTTTATAAACTTAGATATGCAAACGACGCGAATTATCAGTTAATGCGATAATAACGAAATTTCGCTAAAAACGTCCGTTTGACCACGTTAAAGATGTCGGGTCAAATGACATCAATCTTATTATATCACGATGGATCTATTCAAACTAAAAACCTCCGAAAAAAAACGTCCCAAATTATCCATTATAATGATCGATGTTATTCGATATTTTTATGATGACAAAACACATTTTATAGTCGGATGTGAATATAGATTTGCATTTAAAAATTATTTAATAGTGTGGCGTTTATCCCATCGTCTTGATATATTCTTATTGATTGTATTATTTGATAATAAAATATCCCTTAACGGTCTAGACGAGCTACACTAATAACATAAATAGAAGCGGACAAGCTTATAATCGATGTCTTGATTTTGCAAAATGATTATTTCGGAATTACATTATGTCAATAAATCGAATCGAACAAGCCATGATTTGGTGAAATGATTATATCGGAATTACATTATGTTAATTCTTGTTAGAACATTCTTCAGACAAAATATTCATTACGTAAGAATTAGATAAAGAGCTGACAGTTCTTGCTACCGGAGTTCAAATATATTGAACATTTCAGGAAAATTACTTTATCCTGTGCGAAGTTGTGAGTACTTGAAGTTTAGATTTTTTATCGTGGCAACGGAACTTGATAATCGATACTACGTCTATCGTAAATGTCATGTGGTTGTGTTCCGCTTAGCATATGCGCTATCCGTTCGCCCAGGTACTTGATAACGTTGTTCTGTGTTTACGTAATTGCAATTCTTTCTTTAGGCCTAAAATATCATCTAAATTATTAATTATACATTAATGAACTTATTTAGACCATAATCCACTCTCGATGCCATCGCTAGCATGCAATGTTTAGCGGATTGGAATATATTTTGTTTATCATAATTTAATGTTTAACTGGATAATCCAGACTTTGTTTTATCGTATCGACTTTAGCAAGGATTCAAGAGATTAAACTAAGTAAGTGTCAGAGTTTTTATGGTGGTTTTTTTTCGTTTTTTGTTTCCATCACACATATAAACAGGTAGCGTGGAATATGTTTCAGTTTTCATTTTACTTAAAATACCTCTAAATATATACTTCAGATTGTCTAAATTTAACATTTTACAGTTTTATTAATGTAAAATGGCAGCTGGTTGTGATCACATTCAAGCTTTTTGTTTCGATTCTACTGAAGATGGTCTGTCTACGGCATGCCGGCGAGCCACGGTGACCCAGTGCGTAGGACGTTGACTTGCTAACTTGGAGGTCACGTGTTCGATCCCTGTGTTGGCCGAAAAAGTTTATCGGCATTTACAGATCCTGTGTTGGATCCCTGCATTGACCAAGTTCATCGTGATTTCCCCGATAATGATGTCATACGGGAGTCCTGTAAAGTGACACGCAGATGGAAAACCGAGGTCCCGTGTACAGAATTGCGTGCACGTGAAGGATCACGTGTGAGTTGGAATTCGAAATAAGAGTAAGCCCTAGCACCGCTGTCTGGACAAAATGTCACTTATAGCACACTGAATGTCGCATTCCAGTCTTCATTAGTCTAGTAGGAGCAGAACGGTAAGACGTTAAACCCCATTTCATTTTATTTTTTTATTGTTTCGCTTTCAATGACGTTACTGTAAATAAACACTACTTATTTAGGAATTAGGGATGATCGAGATTTTTGCCAGATGATGGTGGCATCTTTGGCCTTTTATAAAGATTCAAATCATAGGTACGTTTTAAAAAAATAATGTCATAGGCCATAGAAAAACCATCAACAAAACATTGAAGTCATTAGCAAGAGAATTAGCCGTCTGGATCCTTTGTTGAAAGGGCAGACAATGTCGCCATTTTTCTGTTGTTAATGATATATACGTTTAATGATATAATGCAAAATACGTTTTCTGGTATAAAATCGGGAATCGCGAATTTTAATTGGTCTCAGCCAGGGACCATCTTGTTTATGTTTAAAAGGTCAAAAGAGGGTATATTTAGTATTTCAAACCAATCGATTGTCCTATAAAGATACAAACAAATAGTGAAGAAAGATGGACACAGCTTACCAAATATTCCTACGAATGTGGGATGAACGTTATTTTTAGTCTTTCTCTCCCTTTCCCTAATTCTCCCTTTTGCATAGATGTTGCTGTTGACTTTTTGGTGTATAATCGAAAAAAAGGGTTCCGAATCACAGTCTCTGCAAAGTTTTGTTGAATATTCATGATTTTGATGCGGAAAAGTTGAGGGGATGGTCAGATTGAAATGTAAGGCGGAAAATTGCATGTTTACTAATCTTTATGCTTCTAGTTTTCCTTGGTGAACATTATATGTGGTTGTGAGCAAGAGGTTGCCACATGTCGCTCCACATAGTAGGCATTCTACCCAACGAAAGTTTGGGGAAAAGTTAGAACAGGTCCAAGAGACAGGGCCAGATGATAAATCATTTCTCGACTTACCGCCCCATTGTAGGTTACGATTTGTCCCTTTTTTCTTTGAGTAAAATGCTGACGCGCCCACCCCGGCTAAATCTATTTGTTAAGGCCAGCTTAGTTTTCGTCAAAGTTGCTCTTGGATCCCAGCTTCGTTCCAAGTCGTCGTTTCGATTGGATATAATTTTGGCCGTTACAATCTTAAATACAACTAACTGTAGTGCCATTGTCGGGAAAAAATGTTCTCTCACAATGTCCGTCTTTATTAGACAAGACGTTAAGCTATGTTTTATTTATTTTTATTTGCAGCTAACCTATTGACATTTTATTTGTGTGGGGGTATTACTTTTTGTTTGAAAGCGATGTACCTTTTTTTGCCTAATCTGACAAATGATACTTTTTTTCAGTTTAATCCCAGGTACATGCGGACAGGGAAGACCTTCTTACCTATGTGATTTCTTTCAAAATTTTTGATTTTTTTTTCTTCTTCGTATTTTTCAAAAAAATAATCTTCTTTATTTTTCTTTACATGAGAAAGGCGCTCTTGTCCACGTGGACCTGTGAGTTTACTATGTAACGATTTTTTAAAATATTAAATATAAGTACGTTCCCAAAGGGTTTTCTTCCACAATGGTTGTTGATTATTCTATGTTTATAAGGTTGAAAGTATCATTTTGACGGTAAAGAAGCTCTCCAAGATTAAAGAAACTTGCACTTTTCCCTAAAATATATAATAAACCTCTAACTCCATTTCCATTATAGTCGAAATTAAAAAATATAGAGACGCCCACAACGAGTTTTCTTTTGTAATGGTTTACTTAGCTTGAACGTATATGTGCACTTTTCAAATATCAAATTTCTCGCGGCTTCAAGGAGCTACTGAACCTGTAACCTAATATTTTCCATTATGTTAGAAATTAAAAACGAGGATTGAAATTCAATATTAATGTTGTTAGATTGTCGTCATAACATTGTAAATAATGAATAGAATTGAAACATTTTTAGATTGATCGATGTTCTTATTTCAATTCCCCGGCTGTGCGTGACAAGTAGTGTCCCACCTCGTGTTTTTTCCGTATCTTTCAGTTTCCTATATCTTACAAAGACCCATACGCGCAAGCGAATTATTGAAATAAAATTGAAGCATGTGTTGGTCCCGAAATAGACTAGTTTGTGTCGAGTGGAAGTTAAACCCCAGTTCTCTCACACTGTACATTTTCAGAAAGCCGCCGAAGAGCATGTTTTAACAAATTCACCAAACTAACCCTTAACAAGCAGGTGAAACACGAACAATTATCTTTTAAGATAAATAATTTTCTGATTAAAAATTTGTGAAAACATTTTAAACACATCCTTCATTTGCATTTAGTAATTCGACAGTAACATTTATAGAATAAAAATTACTGTTTTTTTTAACCACATGATGTATGTTATCAAAACCTTGAGCGAGCGAATTATTAAAATAAAATTGAACCAAATGTTAGTCCCGAAATGGACTTTATAGAATAAAAATTACTGTTTTTTTTAACCACATGATGTATGTTATCAAAACCTTGAGCAAGCGAATTATTAAAATAAAATTGAACCATATGTTAGTCCCGAAATGGGCTAGTTTTAGTCGAATGGACGTTAAACCTGATTTCCCTTTGTTTCTTTGAATAGGCCAGAGTCTCGCTGTCTTGACGAAACCATCTCCATAGGACATTAAAACCCATTTCCTTTCTTTCTTAATGGCATTTGTTTTTATCGTAAATCAGTACAGAGAGAGAGAGAGAGAGAGAAATGTGTTTAACGTCCACTCAACACAAACTAGGTCATTTCGGGACTAACATATGGTTTAATTTTATTTCAATAATTCGCTTGCGCGTAGGGGTCTTTAGCAGTGGGAGGAAACCGGAGTGTCCGGAGGAAACCCACGAGGTTGAGAAGGCGCCCCTATCTCCATGCCACATACGCTCACACCAGGGCTCGAAACCACAGCCGCAAGCCAGAGGAGACCGGCCAGCTAGAGGTCGAAGCGCGGCACTCTAGACAACTAGACCATCCCAACCCCCGTAAATCAGTACATCAAATGACTATGCAAACCGTATATCAGTATAAACCTATCACGGTCGTATCATATGTCATATTCTGTTTCACTGTCTGTACCTTGATTAAAACAAACCATACTTGAATATCGGGCTGTATATATAGACAACACACAGTATTTTATCACGGTACAGTCGAGCAGTATATCATCTGATATTGAATTATAGCCAGAATAATGCTGTGTTTGGTTCGGTATATGTATAGGAAACCGACCCATGTTCGCCGTTTAGCTGTTTATTGCTTATATAATGTGTGTTTTCTTGTTGGTATGGTTAATTTTTTTATTGCATTTAGTACATACAGACGAAAGACTTATCTTGGCCGTTAAGCTGATGTTTTTTTTTATGTATCCAATGTTTGTTAATTGTGGGTATGGTTAATTTTCTAGTTCATATAGACGCAAGATTCGTCTCCGCTATTGAGTTGTTTATTGATGTATATAATGCGTGTTAATTGTGTTTGATTAATTTTTCGATCACAACATTTAGTACATGTAAAGGCGGAAGATTCTTGCTCGCTATAGTAGCGTGTTATGTTTGATTATGGTATTCAGTTATTGTTTGTGTATTTAATTTACTAGTTTAGGTATAATTGTCCTCTTCCCTACCCCTGGCCCCGAGTTCACAAAGCATTCTCAGACTTACATTAGAGAATTTTCTCAAAATTGTTCGCCTTATTATTTAAACTAATATACAGTCATTTTTTTAAAAAAAACCTTTTGTTGTTTTAATGTATTAGAAAGACACTATATATGCAAAGTTTTGTGTTTCTAGATCAAAGATATTTCTTATAAACAGTGATTGAAAGTTGAGTAAATTCTCAATTTAAGTCTGAGAATGCTTTGTGAACTTGAGCCCTGATTACAAAAACATTTAAAGATATTGTTTCAAACTTATTACTAAAATTTAATTCATTCATAAAAATTTAATATAATTTGGAATTGAGTCAGCAAGTAAACACCCATTTGCCTTTTTTAATATACATTGTATTATATTACGGGAAATATAGTATGCAATCTTTATATATATATCTGTTTTAATTTGATGTTTTATTCTTTTCTAAAAATATATAAACCACATCTTCCGTTCTAGAAGACAACTTATGACCTCGGCTTTACTTAAAGGTTTCTATTTTTTCAGGTACATTAGTACGCGAGAGCTATTTTAATTGACATGTTTTAGAACAAATATAAAACTACACTACTTTGTTTCACGGTAAACGATGAAAAGATAAAAGGTATGCCGACACAAACTGATCTCAACACTGTTTTAATAATATTTAACATTTAGAAATACTTGGGCTCGTCTTCGGAGCTATTCATGAAATGTGTATATATCCAAAAAATATTAGCACAGCCATAAAACGGCACTACTTTGCTTCACGATAAACGGGGAAAAGATAAAAGTTGTGCTGAACCAAACTGATCTTAACACTGGTTTACTAACATTAAATTTAACACTTTGAAATGTTGTTCGCTCGTATTTGGAGCTATTCATTTAATGCACAGTAAACTATGTTTTATTAAATCTTAGAATATGGGTTACGGATAGATGTATATCATATATATATTAATGTGATATAAGAAATATCGATACGTGTGTGTATATATCCCGTATGTTGGCTAACATTATTTCTTATTATATTACAGCGTTGTATGGATCTGATTTAACCGGAGAGTGAGAATAACTATTCTAACAGAAATGTTCGGGTTATTGAAAACGTCACACTTTGTGTGATACATCTAGTACGAGGACAATAATGTGTTCGAAAACCAAACTGTTAATTATTGAATATCACAAGTTTAGTTATACTGTTCATTTCGTCACAACACAGATACAAGTGGGAACTTTTATTATTTAAGAAATGAAATTGTATTTAATGCTGCGGGGCATAAAGAATGAACACTACTGCTGAGAGCCAGGAATTTGTTCCATGGAAAATTTCGAAATTTGCCGAAACAATCCTGATAATTCTGTATTTCCTCATCACTTTCATCGCGATAAGTGGTAACGGAATTGTGTGTTATTTAGTGTTTGCTTATAAACGAATGCATACAGTGCCTAATTATTTCATCTTTAACCTTGCCGTTAGCGATATTCTGGTGGCCATATTCTGCATCCCGTTCTCGTTTGTTGCGAATTTAAAGAATTATTGGCCGTTTGGAGTGGCGATGTGTCCAATTGTTATGTATTCTCAAGGAGTTACGGTGTTTTTGAGCTCTTACACCTTGGTGGCAATGAGCATTGATCGTTATTTTGTTATTGTGCATCCGTTTCTCAGACGCATTACAACGAGGCAGACAGTGTTTGTTATAATGGCTATATGGGTTATCTCCCTTGCTATTCCTTTGCCTGCTTTATTGAAATCACAGATTTTATATTTCTCCAATACAAGCGGCCAGTGCCTAGAAATATGGTCGAACAATACGGATAAGTATCGATACAGTTTGGCCCTGATGGTGCTTCATTATTTTGGGCCCTTGGCGATTTTAATATTTAGTTATTCCAAGATTGGATTCAATATATGGATTAAAAATTTCCGTGGTGATGAGGGCAACAATAGAAGACTACAGTTAGCTGCAGCCAAACAAAAGGTAATAATGTAATTTTAGTTCATTTGTCCCTTACTCGGGTGTCTATTAGTATCAGGTGTTCACAAGCTTACATTCACGCACGACACCCATCAAATCCAGTACAATGTTGATAATGTTTCGTCCAATGGGACATGAAATAGGGTTTAACGGTCCTACTATTTATGGCCGATTGGGCGAATTATGACTGGCATACGCCATATAGGGGGGTTGGGATGGCCTAGTGGACTAGAGTGCCGCGCTTCGACCTCTAGCTGGTCGGTCACCTCTGGCTTGCGGCTGTGGTTTCGAGCCCTGGTGTGAGCGTATGTGGCATGGAGATAGGGGCGCCTTCTCAACCTCGTGGGTTTCCTCCGGGTATTCCGGTTTCCTTCCACTGCTAAAGACCCCTACGCGCAAGCGAATTATTGAAATAAAATTAAACCATATCTTAGTCCCGAAATGACCTAGTTTGTGTTGAGTGGACGTTAAACCCCATCTCTCTCTCTATACGCCATATAGTATGCTATGAGGATAATTTTTCCCAGACAGCCCCACTACGACCTTCTCATCTTTTTAAGTGATCTTTTACGTAACGGTACAAATAATGCGTAGACATGGTGGCTGATTTTCGTCCCTTTCGAAGGACGAGACAGTGTTCCTTGTCAGATCCTTCGTTCTGCACCACTGACAAGAGGGTACTCACAGGAGGTCAAATCAGTGGTTTTAGAATGAACAGGTACTTCTGGCTTGATCACATCATTCAGCTAGACATTATTTTTTGCAAGACTTGCCAAGATAAACAGTACCCCAATAATCTAGTTGAAAACCAATCGATTATAACCCGGGGAGTTTTCGTTATTTAATTACTGTTTCAATTTGTTAGGTATAACACTTTATATGTACATAGTACAAACGTTGAGACACTTACACTTATAACGGAATTCATAATATGGAGAGAGAGAGAGAGCGAGCGAGAGAGAGGGGAGGTGCAGGAGGGATGTATCGTCCACTCGACACAAAATAGGTAATTTTGGGACTAACACATGGTTCAATTGTATTTAAATAATTTGCTTGTGGGTAGGCGTCTTTAGCAGTGGGAAGAAACCGGAGGACCCGGAGAACAGGCGACCCTACTCTTGGTCAGTACAACCGGAGAACGAGCCCACGCCAGTTGATTCAATGACAGACCTTATCAGACAGCGCTAACCACTCGGTCGTCTAATTCCCACTATCTAGATATAAAGGTTACTGTATGTAATAGTTACTTTCAAACATTTCTAGCTATGTGTATAATGTTTGTATTTGCCGAAGTGCATTTATGTGCAGGCAATGGCAGACTAACCAGGGGATCCGGCTTCGATTCCGATGTAGGTTGAGAAAGTCCCTTGGGTTTTTCCTGCATGGTTTCCGGTTGCAGTAATACACGATGAATGATCTGACAAGGCACGTCCTTGAGAAAGAAATATACCCGAAGTAGTCCATAGTGTCGCCGGCTAATTGCTCTCTTACAGTTAATCAAACTTAATTTAGAGATTTAAGATTCAAGTGCATATACAGAAAGAACTGTGTATAATAGTCCTTTGGCTACGACCTCTTGGGGCCACTATCTACAGCAATCTTTTAGTATAACTACATGTATGGCAGCTTGTATTAAAACAAAGCGATGTCAACAGTGTCGTCGTCCGGGTTAATTTCTCTTACAGTTAACCAAAACGGTATATAAAAATATTAACTGCGTCTTTGATTGAACAATCATCCTTTGGGCCAAGAGCTGCAATAATCTTCGATCAGAATTAAAACAGATGGACTTCAAAAAAGTGTAGCCCGTAGTGTCGTCGTCCGGGTTAATTTCCCTTTAAGTTCACCAAATCTTATTTGTTAAGAGATTCAATTCCCGGCCGTATATACAGAATGAACTGCGTCTTTGATTGTATAATTGGCCTTTGGCTACGATACCTTGGAGACAAGATCTGAAGTTTTATTTTATCATCATTATTTTCACGACGTCTTGATCACTGATTGAACTTTATTGACCACACATAAAGTTAAAGAGCTTGCACCCAAAATCATCCCAGACTTGTCTCAAGCTATGTGTATCAGAAAACGTATTAGTGTCTTAAAGCGGACATTCACCGTCAATTCTGTAGTCGCCAAGAGAATAATAATAATTCCACATTTCTTTTGAGTATCGATTATGAATAATGTGACAAGCTCCCGTTTGTGAATTGACAATTATTTTCCGTGTCTTTATATTAATTCGAGCGTCTTTGAGAGGATTCATTAATGGAGGACCTCGTTCGCAATAGTGGTGTCAACTCATTAGTAGGTTGAAGTAACCGACGAACTCGGTCCTCGGGTCATGTCTGGTTTATATAATAGTCAATGGACGTCTTATTGGTTATATATCTAATCTTGGTTATCTTAGTGTTATTTTATCGCTAGGTCATTCAAATGTATGCACTGGTTAAAAGTCGAGTAAGCATTCAGGTGGTCGGGGGCGTAGTGAGGACCGAAGACATGTGAGTACATGTGACCCAGAGTTGAACAACATTGTCGGCGGGGGGGGGGGGGGAATTTGGAGAATAGTAGCAAACGAATGTCTGGTTAGGCTCCGTGACAACATTTTTGAAAGGGAAACCCCTGTCAAGGAAAGATGACAAAATAGATAGTTTAAATCAACATTAAAGCGACCTTCAGAAATATGTAATTAACCTTGCGACCAGGCTAATATTGTCCCTTTAAGCTAGATATACAGTGGTACACTTTCTTAGATGTATCAACATTGGTATTGTAAACCAGTGGTGGTGTCATGATTCTCTAGACCCGCGTTTCTCAAGCTGGGGGGAATGGGTGGCATCCAGGGGGTAAATGACCACATTCCCAGTAACTTCAAGAATGGTCATATAAAGGTTGTGCAGTTGAGGTTAGCACTTTCAAACACTGTCCCGAGAATAAAAAAAAATCGTTTGTGACAATCACCAGGAGCAAATTTCGCACTGAACAGGAAACCCCGTATTTTCATTAAAATATAAATTTGGTGATTATTGAATCTCACCTTCGATCCGTATTCATTCCATATTCAATGTCAATGTGGTCAGGGGGTGCAGGCCAGTGCAAGGATCCGCGATTCATGTGGGATGGCTTGCATAGAAAAAGGCCATTTTCAAGTTCGTATGAAACGCCTGAAGAGTGCCTGAAATGGCTGGAAATCACATTTCCGGGCTGCAATTTCTAAAAATTTCCTAGGGGGGAACCCCCCTGACCCTCTTCGACAGGCTTCGCGCCTACGGCTCCGCAGTCAGTAACCTCCTCAAAACTCTGGGGGTAAATGGGTTGGTTGAGAATTCATTTAGGGGTGAGCGGTGAGAAAAGGTTGAGAAACGTGGCTCTAGACAATTTTCATTCAAATATTTTCGGCGAAATACGTGATATGGATCAATCAGAAAGGCGAACTTAACACATGGATCATATATACGGCTATTCTCCGTATGTGCAGGGCGATTCCAGTTTTAATTTTCATTGATAAAGTCTAATAACACATCAGTATGGAATCACCTTTCTTGCAAGAAGCCCTCAGAAATATTATTATCTCGTCTGAATATCTCCAGCCTCCACAACATTTCCTTTTAACATCGTGTTCTGAGGTCATTTTGTAGTAGGTTTCACGCTGTGTGTTTTCTTGACCCCTTTAAGGAAGCTACTCTAGCAATGTCAATAGACTCCGCATGACTTTAACGTTGCGTTCTGATTTCACTTTGCACTAGGTTCCAAGTTTTCTGTTTTCTTGACCCCTTTAAGGAAGCTATGCTTGCAATATCAATAGACTCCACGTGAGTTTAACATTGCGTTCTGGGTTCATTTGGCAGTAGGTTCTATAGCCACCGTCCTCATCATTTATTTTCTTGACCTCCCAGATAAAAAGCTATTCGATCAAAATAGAGCTATTGTGAATAAATATAACTCTATACCATTCTAACCTAAATGAACCATTCAAAGTGATAGCCATTATTATAAGACTAAATGACTCGTCTAATTTCTTTATCAACAATTCAGTCTTTATCCTGTCTGAGAACATTTTATCTACTTTTGATGTATTATTCATTGCCATGAAGGTGGTATTCGTGTCTCCAAGAACTGAAATAATTATTCTATTAACCGCGAGTGCTATCAACATGAGGAATTACTGTCCTGACCTCAGAAAAGAAGAGAGAGAGAGAGAGAGAGAGAGAGAGAGAGATGGGGTTTAACAGAGATATATAACTTGGGTATAACATTTAGTCGACACAAACTAGGTCATTTCGGGATTTACATATGGTTCATTCTGGTTTCGATAATTCTTTTATTGGGTGTTTAGCTGTTGGTGGAAACCCGAAGTCTGACAGGCGACACTGCTCCAAATCACATGACTCAATGGTTGAAAGAGAAGCCACTGGGCAGTTACATGAAGATATATAAAATTACCAATGGTTTTAAATGTCTAAACGAGACCAGAAGTAAAACTATGTAAAAAATAATTTGAAATTTAGGATTCCAAGATCTTGAACTTTGGTTTTAAAATAAAATTTATCGTTAACTCTGCCTTGTATCATATTTATAAGATTTCATTTATTTGAACACCAAAATATATCATCGAAATATTTGTAATTTATAGGTTTCCGCCTATGAACAAAACTGTCAAGTTTTATTAAATTACATTGAGAATTGTTTTCGGTATTGCGTTGGGAATCACCAACAGCCAAACTCCTGATGGAAAGATCCCCAAAATCTGAAACTGGAGTCGAGCCTTTCGTATGCTATTCTGAGCTCTCGGGCTAGTTATTAAAGTTTCTGCGAGAGTGTATAAATGCATACGACAGTAATTTGGCGACCGATGTGCAATAGTCAGTTTTCCAAAGGTCTTAATAACGTCAAAATTTTAACATGAATTCCCGATCTGCTGAATGTCTGGGAAACTAAACCAAGAAAGGATTACTCATATAATATCTATTGATGTAGGTATCCCTAATACAGGAAGGCATCACTGTAGAATCATAAAATATCTCTGTCGCCATTTCCAAAAAATAATCCTCGGTGCCTCCAACTCTATTTATTGATTTTTAATGGCCAAGCATTGACATTTAATATCATAAGACTCATAAAATATCCATGTCCCCAAAATGTCGATTATATTAAATTAATTAATTAATTACATCTGTGCAGCTAATTGGATTAATCGGGTTTTAATGACAAGTCATTGACATTTAGTATCATTACATGTGGTGTTGGTATCAAAGAGAAACAAAAATGAAATGAAATCGGGTTCATTATCCTACTTCTCTGCTCCGACTGGGAAAATTAAAACGGGAATAAGCCATGCAGTGTACTGTGAGGGGAATTCTGTCCATGCAGCTTCGACCTACTATTATATCGAATTCCAACTACCAAGGAGTTTTATGGGCAATGCCAATGCGCACAGAGGGTTTCGGTTTTTCGTCACACTCGAAGGATAGGGCAACTGTCCTTGTCGGGCCGCCCGTCCTGCACCACTGAGTCAGTGGCACTGACATGAATTTTCATAGCTATCACCTGGAGCGAACCCGCGACCTAATGTAATATCCGATTCTCACCTCAAGGAGGATAACAATTTGACCATTCTGCATTGCCTAATCTTCCATTATTTCGCTTGTAATGTGATTGACATTTAAGATTGTCTGATCACTTACGACATTAACAGTAATACTCCAGCGACACAACAGGGAATTCTCCGACTTTCGTAAGAAAGGTGAGTCTCCTTTATCAGTCTGAAGAATTAGCCAAATGTCCATGGATTTGTGTCAGGCGACCTTGTAGTTATTAGGTTAATTTGCATTCGACTTGAGTGGTAATGAGGGGAATGAGGTGGGCGGGAGGTTGAATGATCGAATGGTTTAACACAGTAGCGTCACCTGCCCAACCTCGTGAATTTTCTCCAGTTTCATCCCACCACTAAAGACCCCTTAGCGCAAGAGAATTGTTGTTAAGAAATCGAATTGTATGTTTGTCAAGAAATGACCTAGTTTATGTCGAGTGGGCGTTAAACCCCATTTCTTTTTTCCCCTCTTCATTTATAAATGTAGGGCTGATTACATGTATCAAGATAACAATTATTAAAGACTAATTCAATTCCACAGATGATGTTTCAATAAACAGAAGTTTCGATTGCGGGAACTTAAATTACGATTTTTGCCATTGTCAGTCAAATTAAATATTCTATGCCTATTTGAGGTGCGGGTGGAACAGCAGCCGTGAAATGAATTCGAATGCAGTTTTTATGTCATAATTAGAAATAAAATGAAATGCAATACAATAAGTATAACATCCTTTCTGTTCTACTCATTGGTGTGGGACAGAGGGGCAACGTATACTCCATATGACTGTTGGATCTCGATAAAGGTGTAGGTTGTGGAGTCGCTGTCTCGACTAAATGTCGTCCTCAATTGACCAACCGGGCCAGAAAAGTAGGACGTTAAGCCCCATTTTATTTTATTTAGTACAATCTCGTGTCATTTACTTAAACAGTATGTTCCACCAGACAGAAACTAGGCCATTTCGGAAATAACACGGTTCAATGTTATTTCACTAATTCGCTTGCTGGGAATCTAACCACGGAAGGTGACTCCACGGTTAACCCTATGATCTAAAGAAAGATCAATCATCGGGGTTTATCTTGTAGGGAATCGTATGGTAAAATAAATTATTCAGGTAAACTGATCAATGGTATGCTGTGTTTAGACGAACATGGCTTTGGTATTAATCGATGACAACTGATAACAAGATTTTGTTCTCTTATGTATTAATATATTCATAAAAGAATAAATATCTTCTACCGATTTAACATCATTAGCTAAGTTCAAATAAGGAAGGTAGATTTGTTTGAAGTAAGTATTTATAGAGTAGTTATTTCCAATACCAAGATAAAATCCAAATTTTAATAGTTTGATTGGATAATATTAGATTGATTTTAATGATTAGCCAATCAAATTTGAGGTATCTACTAAATTTTGGATTTTATCTTTTGTTAAGATTTTGAGAAACATGGCACACATTATCCGAAAAACACTCATAGGGCAAGAACTGAGCATTCAAATAACCTTATTTTGAGCGAAGATTGTGGCTTTTTGAAAATGAAAAGCAGGTTGTTTATTATCGTAGTAACGCTAATTGACAATTGAAGCAAAGTCTTTATTATTCACTTTATCGTTCTAGTTTTTAATCGGACGACGGACCAAATCCGTTGTAAACCACGTCATCCGATTATTGCTCTAGAGAGTTTATTGTGGGCATGTCATGTTAATAATTAATATCCAAATGATAATTTATATTTAAAATTGGAAACCAACAGTTGTAGCTCAAACATAATGCATCTCCAATCACGACTTTTCTTCACGGGATCCAAATATCCTCACTAATGGTCTTTCCACCACAGTTAACTATGTGTTAGTCCCCGGAATTACCTACTATGTGTCGTATGGACGTTAAACCCATCTTAACGTCCTATTTTCCACTCCGAATGGGATAATGATGATGGACATACACCATGCAGTATCATATGAGGGAAAGTATGCCCGAACTACTCTTACTTCGAATACTAACTGATTGGGGGCAGGGTCTTTTACGTGCACATCAATGTGTACACGGGATTTTCTTGCCATCCAGACGAACAACCATGCCAAGCCCTCTGTCGTGTGACACTTACAAGGAGGAAACAAGTCGGAAAATAGGTATCGAACACAGAACCTCAAGTTTAACCTGCCAACATTTGAGTCACGGAGCCAAATGCTTTTACCCCCTGTAATTTATTACGTACAATAATTGTATGTTTGGCAAGTTCGAGCGTACAGAAAAATATGTCTCCAATTCATCCGTGCTACCCCCTAGGATTTATTACGTACAGTGTTTGCATGTTTAATAAGTTTGAGGGTACCCAAAAAGATTTTTCGTATTCATCTGTGCATCAAAATATCATTAAACATACATTATGCAGCAGCTAAATCTGCCTATTGCAGGTCTTTCTGTAATCCTGCATTTTTATCAGTAATAATAAGTAGACATTAATTAACTTTCCCAGTCAACGAAATCCTGCTATATTTACGGGATTATGATCCTATTTGCTGCTCAACTTTCATTGGTGATTTAATCCAAAAATGGATAATCGAGACTACGGATTTTTTATTGTATGGTCGAGGCTAGGCCTAATATTTAAAAGCTAATATTTAGGTTCAGAATGGATCAATTTGCCTGACATTTTCAGCAAATTCCCTTTACATTATCATGTTTTAACTATAATAGTGAGAACTGTCAGCTCTTAAACTTATCTCGCATCATGTCACATTAAATAAATTGAGTTTTTTGATTAAATGATACACTAATCCGATTTTCTATTCTTCGATGTCTTCAATATAATAACAAATGAAATATTAATAAGTTGAAAATTTAAACTACAACCTTTTGAACAGTGCAATTTGACAGTAATTACCTCCGCCGTTTGAGAGCAGAAACACAGCTTAATAATGAACATTTTAATTCCTAAATCGAGTTAGGTTGAAGGTATTTATTCTCGACAGTGTTTATTTGGTATCTGTGTGAAGATATAAAGCGGGTTTGTACCACGTTACTAAAAGGTGTACATATAGGGTGGAAAGGCTTCGGTTGACCGCCTGTATGTTCGCGTATACTCTCGCCTTTTTGTTAACAAGGATTGGATCTATTTGATAAAGCCAACTTCTGGTTTGGTCAAAGGTAATGAGATGTAACAAGACCAGAGCTAATCCAAACTCTAACCCTGGACTAGTGGACCTAGTATAATGCTTGCCCTAACAGACGCCCTTATCCGCGAGTTCTCAATCAACCTGTTTATGGTTGTACGATAGCTCAGTGGTAGAGTGATGAACCGGCTACTGCTAGGCGAATGGATACCATCATTGATTCGATTACCGTCATTGATTCGTTAAACCAGCGTCCCTTACATTATGTGGGGGGTATGCAAAGCACCCTCACCTCCTGATAATCCTAACCTACAATCCCGCTAAACAATCATGTGTCCTAATAACCTTATTAGCATCTCGGCCACCTTTTCGAAATTGTTGCTGGCCTTAACAAAAAGATTTAGCCGTTAACAATGCATTCTGCGCAATTCATAACAGGTAAAAAACAGTTTTCCTCTCATCTCAATCAATCGTAACATGCTATTTTGTCCAAGTCAATTCCAGTCAATTTCAAAATGGAGAATTTGTATGGAAGGACCGACATATTTTCACGCCGAATTGGAATTACACGATTTTTTTTTTATCTAATTTATTAGCGCCGCAACATTTTCTGAATTCCTATTTCATCTAATAAACTTAATATAAGAAGACTATTAGTCGATGTCTGTAATGGTGATGAGAAATGCCACAATAAATAAATCGTGACAACTATCAGAATAACAGGATTACGATAAATAGTTTATGATCTGTGGGCTTAAATATATCGTATTCTTAATAAGCAGCTTATACTTTATTACATGACGCATTTAATGGGAGAAAGAGAGGGAAATTGGGTTTAACATTCGTTAATTTAATTATATTTCAATAATTCCCTTGTGCGCAGGGGTCTTTAGCAGTGGTGGGGACAGAAGGACCCGGGGAAAACCCAGCTGACTCAATGACAGACCTTATGACACAACGCGCACGCGTTAACCATTCGACCGCCGAATCCCCCCGACAAGAATTAAAAGAAATCACTTAGGTGCAAGCAATGAGCGATGTACAGTACTGAACGATTTAAATAATGCAACTGCTCTTGTCGGCGGTCGCCTCTTGAATGACGATAATCAGTCAGTCACGAGATAGAACGTCTAAAATGTTATGATTAATAAGGGCCATAACCCAGATAAAATCTCATTAAAATACAGATCCCATTTCGTTTCGTATTTTATATTTTAAAATTTCGTTTTACTTGTCTTGACTACAGTAGGATCTGGTAGAGTTGTTGATCTGGTTGTTGTTAGAGATTAGCCAATGAAGCGGTCCATTGCGACATGTTCTGAATGACGTTATGCTGACGTCTTAAAGGGACAATAACATTCTTGCTGGCTTGGTAGCTCGAGAAAATAAATAATACCCTTATTCTAAGTACTAGATGTTTAAATGTCCTACCTGTTGTGTAAATTATCCATTACAACCTATTTTACTTGTCCAGAGGGTTCGAAAATATTTTAAAATCCAAGTCACATTTGAAAAGGTTTACGTTAGACTTTTCAAATCCATTGGTTGCATTTTTCCACTTTTTTAAAATAGGTGTGTTAAGATGAAATTTATATCATCATTTAATTGGAATATTCTAAAATAATACGATTTGTTGACTAGAATGAAGATTGGGACATATTTTTCAGTTACAACAAGAGTGTTATTGGGGCTTTAAGGTTAAACGCCCCTGGTTTGATCTCAAACGACAACTAGTAAGATCTTCATGTAGAAGAGGTCATCGAAAGAATAAAAAGAAAAAATAAATCGAAATACGGATCTGTATTTTAATTATGTTGAGAACATTCCGTAGTGCGAATCTGCACGCAGCACTAATGTAAGCAATGCCTGATTGGTCACCAACCATGAGTTATAAAGCCCAACAACGAGAACATTCGGTAGTGCGACTCTATGTAAATACCTACGTCGATTACC
The DNA here is from genome assembly GCA_036850965.1 of Patella caerulea. Classification (NCBI taxonomy): domain Eukaryota; kingdom Metazoa; phylum Mollusca; class Gastropoda; family Patellidae; genus Patella; species Patella caerulea. The sequence goes on along the minus strand of JAZGQO010000015.1, from coordinate 27,495,935 downwards.
ATACATGCATGCAGCAACACTTTGCACGCTAATATTTGCAATGCCTACAGTACAGCTGCGTTGTCAAATGACAACTATCTGTGGATTTATTGCCAATTTTAATGTAAGCAGAGAGTTGGCTACGGATATCTTTATTATAACTTCAGCTGCTAAGACACGACCATCCACAATTATCTGCTCAGGATATTACAGGATATAGGAATTGTTTATGATTAAAGTCTTAGTTGGGGACCATGTTAACCTCATCAAAAGTAAGCATCTCTATCCAAACAGACTGGTATACCCAAGGGAATGATGGTAATGTCGTCTTTTTATTGCCATCCAGTCGATAAAACAGATAATAATGTGGATTCACATCGAAGTCTGTAGTCCCTGGAGATTGCACAAAAGACATTATATGGCAAATAGCGCTCTTTGAAAGCAGGTTGGTGCACATCAATTTCTCTGCGCGATGAATAATCCGATATAAAAGCTATCATCGACCGAGTATTCGAGTAATATTTAATTATCAAATATCGTCAAAAAGTTTAAATATCACCCCAGTGTGCTGTTTGTACCGACTGGGCTAATGAAGACAGAGATAGCCCATGCAGTGTTTTATGAGGGACATTTTGCAGCTTTCAAAGGTTCTGCTTCGCGTTTATCGTTCTAATGGACTGAGTTAACGTTGTCCTTTGCCAGCAACCCCTCCCCTCCCCCAGGTTCTACACCATGCCGGTAAATACGGATGAACTTTCACGTCCAACACAGTTATCAAACAAGAGACCCCCCCCCCCGTTACTCACTTAGCCATCGCGACTCCCTTCTGGTTAGTGGGCTATTACCATCCTATACTAGTCAACCTTTGCCCATGTTAAGTGGTCTAAATTCTTTACATATTCCTGCCTTGGTTTTAGCCATGGTTATTAACAGTTGTTTATAAACTTTTGAGGGGGATTGGGTGGTCGAATGCTTAGCGCGTGCGCGTTGTATCATAAAGTCCGTCATTGAGTTAATTGCCTAGGCTCGCCTGTCCAACTTCGAGGGTTTCCTCCCGCTGTTAAAGATTCCAACGCGCAATCGAATTATTAAAATAATTGAAGCCAAAATTACGTAGCTTGTGTATAATGGGCGTTAAACCCCATCTCTCTCTCTCTCTCTCTCTCTCTCTCCTCTCTCTCTAACCTTTACTTCATCATTCACGAATGTGTGCCACATGCCTCATTCACAGCTAATTCACTGAACGTGATTAGAGGCTGACGATGATATATTATCCAAGGAATTTACTCGGTTATTAGGACAGGTTGTAGATAAGATTGGATATGTATTGAGTTACCGTTATCAATTTTCCAACTAGGCAATCAAGATTAGATAGAAACCTGTCTCTTAATCTGAGGCAACCGAACGGAAATTAAATGGGGTTTAACGTCCTATCCTTTTACAGTGACTGGCTTATTGAAGACGCACACGGTATACAGGGACACAGCAGGATGAACATATTAAGACTTGTATCTTGTTGATTGTTAATATGACTATGTTTTTGGATAAAACATAATCAATTTAAATTACTGTAGACAATTAATGAAACTAATATTGGCTCAATGCTTAAACATACATTATGCAAGAGCAAAATTTGCCAATTGTTGGTCTTTCTTTAGGCCTGAAATATATAAAAACTATTAATTAGATATTAATTAACTTATCCAGACCATAATCGACTCTCGATATCGAGGCTAGCATGAAATTTTTGTTGGATTGTAGTTCGATTTGCTAATATTTTCCTTCGTGATTTACCGATTAAATGGATAACCGGGACGACTAGTTTTGTCTTACCAACTTTAGTAATGATGACCAGTGCCAAGCGGCACTTTCATTCGCTTAGTTCTAAGTTCATAGTGGATCAATTTGACTGAAATTTTCTGCAAATTGCCTTTACATTAGGTAGTTTTTAATTATTGTAGTGAGAACTGCCAACTCGGTATCTAATCTCCCATAATATGGGAATTGTCATACATTTATGACTTTAATTATCCAAATACAGGTCAATAAGGTATGTCCTTAGGAATGTGATCTAACTTTATCTCCCCGTAGGGGCTTTGTAGCAAAGTTCCCCATTACTGATTCATTTGGATCTATAATATATCCTCGTGCATTACGGCGGTCATTAATGCTACAAATCTATACAAACAATATAGCCCGTAGACATTTAAAAGATCAATTTAAAGTAGTGGCATCGCTTATGACGGCTAACTAATGTCAACTCCACAATCTGTAACCAATTTCAGACGCTTAGAATAATGATTACTTACCGTTCAGTCATTAAGTGACAGAAATAAACTAAAAGATCAAGGTTCGTAAGTCAACGGTATCAGCTTACCAAAGTTTCCAGGCGTAGCCCCCCCCCCCTCCTCTTTGTCAGTGTTGTCGAACGGAGGGCCTGGCAAGGATATTACGTGTAGTGTGTACACATTGGGTTGTATAATATGAACTTTGATAGTTGGAATGCGAAATAAGAGTAGGCCCCGGCAAGTACAGTGTAGTGTGTACACATTGGCTGGTTCGTAATAGGACCTTTGATAGTTTGGATTGGAAATAAGAATAGGGTCTGTCAAGGACAGTGTACACATTAATAAGACCCTTAATAGTTGGGTTTTGAATAAGAATAGAGCGTGTACAACCATTTCAATATTCGTGATTTTCTGCCATTCATAACGAATTAATTACTCACTTAATATAAATCCACTTCAGGTGGCTTGATAATGTGAATGTTCTTCTGCTTGAACAATTCCCGATAAAGCAATTCACTCAATATATACACTCAAGCGTCAGGCAAGAAGAAAATCTCAAAAATTCGATAACTCCTTAATTGTGCTCTATTGAATTTTGGAGACGCCTGGACAGCCTTATTAGACTGTTAAGAGTGTACAAGCTTATTTAGTCGATATAAAGTGAGGAGAAATGAATCTTCTGTCATGGTCAATTCCTTTCAAGCCCACGTCAAAGTTCCCAATATCCTGTATAAAGGCGAAATCAAAAGACAGACTCGATGTGTGATCTTTAACAATAAAAGTCACAGATTTTTTAAATAAAATGCCTGTCTGGTTTGATGCACGGTTTCTGCCTTATTCCTTAATTATTGAAACCCATCGTGAGCTGCTGTCTTATCTTGACAGTTACCCAGATTTTCGAGGATAATCAAGATAATGGGCACATATGTATGTTGTTAATTCGTTTACATTTTTTCGGAAAAAATCTAAAAATATAGTCTAACAGGCAGCAAAACATACGCCCACCAACAGTTATGTATAACGGTTATTACCATTTTAATGTTTTGAGGATATTATAACCACATGGTTTCGATGAAATACTTCAAAATGAATAAATGGATGAGACTAAATTTGGATGCTGAGGTTCATCGTTATAACTACAAGCAATCATAATACTTTCACAATAAAAATCTAAAACTCACAATTACAAAGTGCAAATATTTTATGCAGGGTTTATCGTTACAATTAGTTGGGTTGTGTAGTCGAATGGCTTTACGCGTGTGCTTAATTTTATATGGTCTACCATTAATCAAGTGTCGTGATTTCGATGAACAGCTTGAACGTGACAAAGCATGAATATCCTGTCCAACCAACTTTGCTACCCCCCCCCCCTCTCGCTCCCATGTGTACTCGGGTCTTTTTTAAAGAATAGTCTCAAAAATAAATTTTCGAGTACGTATAAAAATAGGCGCCAAAATATAGAGGAATGGTTTATACCTTGTCTCAAAATTTCGGCTCATAATATTGAATCGTTTGCACGTGCACGTCATAAATACTTATACTCTTAAGATTTCGGGTCATTTTATTTCGTTTAGTGACCTGATAATCGATTGTCTCCCTTGAGGGGTCTGGCTATACAGTGTAAGTCCCATAATGAAAGGTAAATTTCACCTACATATTATTTTTATATAATAAAAGTCTGGTCTTATCCAGACCCCGGATAATACAGTTTGGGACACCGGTATTCATTTCCAGATGAAGGCTAACAGGTTTAAGTTGTTAAAAAATGTGTCACAAATATTAAGTTAGTTGCTCGGTCCTTAAGGGATTTTAACTCAACAGTAAGCAGTTTTATTCTCTTAAAATTATCGGGATTAGCCCTTTAAACAATGGCTTACTATTCTGTCGTGAGGTTCTACTCCGTTTCGCGCCTGCATTAAACGGAACGCGGCCCCAAACGCGACGAAAACATTGTTTCATAATACCCTCTTGAATGACACGCATGCGCAACACACAATTAAACGGCCTGTATTAAAATAATAATTACATACGAATTCTATTCGGTTCCGAATGGCATACAATGTGCCTGGGCCCCGTAGATCCATGCCTAAGCTGGACTTTGATTCTAAGTGTTTTCGACTAAATTCGTTGATATAAGAACTAAAATACGGTTAAACTACATAATAATTATAGTTTACAGGTCACAATTCTATGGAATACAATTACTAACTGAGCGACGTTTCGACTACGCTTCTCTAGTCTATTGTACACGTCACTCAGTATTATGCAGTAATTGTATTCCATAGAATTGTGACCTGTATACTCTAGTTCAATTACTAAATGCAATTGGAACAGTTTAAACTAAATACTATAGCTCATGTGTTTCTTCTCAAGCTTAACTAACAGCGTAAAATTTAGCATGAATTGTTGTAAAATACTCCTCTAGAACATGTTAATTTTTTCGGCATTGTTCGGGTAAATAATACATTAGATAAATAAAAAATGTTTTGTTGAAATTTATTATCCCATATACATAACATTAGTGTCACAGATGGTTTTCCACTCGATTTTAATAGTTCGATTATAAATAGTTTAATGCACAGTGGTATATTGACTCATGATGAGATAACATTGTATACTTGACTGTCATCAAACTGAAACACAGTGAATATTCGCTTGGCCGCTACAATCATTGATGTGGCACATCAACGAGATTTAATGAGTCAGGGACATTAACTTTTTTACTCTAAAACAATTTTTGTGAAGTGTAAGAAAAATAAGGGTAATTGGAATATATCTGGATAAAAAGTATTTCATATTTAGCATAAATAGGTACTGAAAATAGTACGCGGAGGCGTAAAATGGGTAAAAAATATGCTTCTGCGCGAACTATAGCGGTCTGACCTGCACTTACTATTAAAGGTCAGTCATCTTGGACAGAGTTAAAAGACGCCCGTCGCATAATCTCTATGAAACAGATTGTACTGTTATTAGTGTATTAAAATGGATGCCTAGTGGTTCGGATTGGACGAAAAGCCGAGGTCCCGTATAAACATTAGCATGCACGTAAAAGGGATTCGATATAGAGTAGGCCGTAGCACCGCTGCCCGGGCACAATTTCCCTCATAGCCTGTGTATGGCGTATATCCGTCTTCATTAGCCTAGGTTAGGAGCAGAACAAAAGGACGTTAAACCCCATTTCATTTCATTTTATTAATGTATTACACTTACAGTAATATATGACAAAAATACACGAATTCGCCTTCTTGTCTGTGTAGTGTACACGTGGTTTATTATTACTGCCTTAACGGAGGTTGGTTAGCCGAATGGTTAGCGCTTGCGCGTTGTATTATAAGGTATGTCACTGAGTCAAAAGACGGGGTTTCGATTCCCCGGTTGTCTGTGACAAGGAGTAGTGGCGCCCGTCCAACCTATTGGGTTTTGTCCTGGTTCTCCGGTTTCCTCCCACTGCAAACGACTCTTACAAGCAAGAGAATGGTTAAAATAAAAAAGAACCATAGGTTAGCCCCGTACCAACTTTAATAATGATGATCGAGGTTAAGCTTAAAATTCGAAAGCTAATATCTCGGCTCAGAGTTGAGCAATATGTCTGACATGTTCAACATCTTTTATTTGCGTTATCTATTTTAGAAATAATAAAACGGGAGCAGTTAACTTTTTATCTAATCTCCCATAATGTATCTTTAAAGGGACTATCCCGTTTTAAAACGGAGACTCAAAAATAAAAGTCCGAGTACGTATGAAATTTAAACGCCAAAATATCGAAGACTGGTGTATTTACCTTGTCTCAAAATTTCAACTCAAAATATTGAGTCGTTTGGACGTGAACGCCAAAACTGCTTATCCGGACACGTAACCCTTTTAAGAATTCGAGCCTATATTTTTGTTGATGACCTGACAATCAATTCCTGTTTATTGAGAGGTCTATAATATAGTGAATGACCCATGTACACGTACTCTAATTGATATCGAAAGGTAAATTTCACCTACACATTATTTTTGATAAAAGAAGCCTAGTTTTAAGTAGACACCACACAATACAGCTTGGGACGCTTGTTTCCTTTCCAAATGCCGATTTTACGGGTTTAAGTTATATCACAAATACTGAGTTACTTTCTGTGCCCTTAGGTAGAGGATTTTAAGCGATTTTAACACAAAATTAAGCAGTTTTATTCTCCAAAAAGTTATCGGGATTAGCCCTTTAACAATGTGTGACAGGAATAGATGAATTCGCTATTCTGTGCATTATGTACTTGACCGAATGCATTGTTTACACTGCAATAAATACACGCTGAATCCTTGATAATGCACACGGGTGATTCATGTATAGTAATTTAAAGACGTTTTTGTAGTCAAGATAAATAAGCGATTCGTGTCCATTGATGCCAGTCATTTCATATAAACAGTAAACAGAGGGCGTGTCCAGGGATGTGAGCAACGAAAGGGTGTGAGAAACGGAAGTGTGTGAGGTCGGGGTAGGGTTGTCAAATCAGAAACCCCGAAACAATATTTCTTCGTATTTAGGTACAGATATACTTACAGAATTAGGATGGAGCGAGGACACAAATATCGACATTTCTTCACACGTTAGATATTTCTAGGTTTTCCCGATGAATACAGGAGACGGATCCGCGTCACCATTTTAGACTTCATTTGTTTGTAAACCAATCGAATTGTTAACGTCTAAGAATAGCGCCCAGTGTGACGCCGTCTATAATTGATACGCTACACTAAAGCATATTATATTATTATACAATAACATGATTGTGTTCATTATAACGCCAAGGTTCTCCGTATATGATTGGGAATGTTTCAAGTCCACAAAGCATACATATTTAACATAATCCCATTACTGCGATTGATTCGGGTATGGCGATATATCGTGATAGAAAGTAATAATGACAACACATGTGTTGGTACCAGGGGGATGGGATGGTCGAATGGTTTAACGAAATAAAATGAAATGAAATGGGGTTTTTATATCCTACTGCTCTGATCCGACTGAGCTATGAAATGAAATGAAATGCGGTTTAAGGTCCTACTGCTCCGACTGAGCTAATGAAGGCACACATACGCCATGTAGAGTGCTGTGAGGGAAATAATGCCCGGACTGCAGCGCTACGACCTGCTCTAATATCGAGTTTTAAATGTCAGGTGATCTTAAACGTGCACACCACAGGCCCCCTGTCCTACATCAATGACATCTTGGAACTACACCCGATCCGCGAATACCCCGATAAACTTTCTTGGCCATCTCTTGGATCGAACACGGGATCTCCGGGTTAGCTAGCCAATACTTACTTACTGTGCCCGAGGTACCCGAATGGTGTATCATGAGGTCTATTCAGGTTTTCACTTTGGCTTCTAATGTTATATCAACATTTTTTTTTAGACATTTATCCACATGACGACCCTATGATCAACACTCTAGATAATCGGCCGATCGCGATTTAAATCGATTAGAAAACACGCGAGATTTTCAAGAATAACGATTAGATGGGTAATCGAGACTAAGTCAAATACAGCTGCTACTATACGATGATAACACTTAATCTAAGCCTATCACCAATTCTCTAGATAATCGTTTGATCGAGATTAAAATGGATCAGACCATAGGCGACATTTTAAAGAACAATGATTAATTGGAAAATCGAGACGTAGTCAAATACCATAACTCTACACAAAATGATTAATAAACGCTACATCTTATGCTAGGTTCCCATTATCACGATTCGCACTACGATTGAAATCGTGGTTTTTATCGTTAGGTAATCGTGGTGATCCAAGTCCCATGCAGAGGGGGATCCAATGGAAGGCGCGAGGGGCGCGCACACCCTCCCCCTAATTTTCGACAGTACCCTTGTTTTCAGCTGAAAGTGCCTTTTTCAGACCCAAATATGTCCTCTCCGAACGTTTACTTAGACGAAAATATCAGCCAAATAGCTCTTGGAATGTCTACAGATGCAAGGAGTGACGGATAATTGTCCTCCCTCTCCCCTCTCAACCCGTCTCGCAGCGGCGTTCCCCCGTCTCCGCAGTAAGTGCCCTCATTTTTGCGCCCCCCCCCACCTTTTCAAAATTCCTAGATCCGCCCCTGCTATATTGGTGTCAGTCGTAGCAAACGCGATGGCTGGATTGAAACGTATCAACAAGTACCAGATCGCGGACCCAATAGGGGGAGAGAGAGAGAAATGGGGTTTAACGTCCACTGAACACAAACTAGGTCATTTCGCGACTAACATATGGTTTACTTTTATTTCAATAGTAGGGGTCTTTAGCAGTGGGAGGAAACCGGAGTGCCCGGAGGAAACCCACGAGGTTGAGAAGGCGCCCCTATCTCCATGCCACATACGCTCACACCAGGACCAAATAGGGACAATAGTGGAAACGTAGCATTATCAAAACCTCCAAACTAATAATAAAGTAATTTAAATGAAATATTTAATATATTCATTTTTTGTTATCTATTTTTGAATCTATTATTAATTCTTTGTGCTCGTGTTATTGGTCGATACATCAAATGATCTTCTCGCTAAAAACAGCAGCTGTTAAACAACTGATTGGGCCCACACGCTACTTCAATATTTCACAAAACATGCATAATTCTTCATTTATTTCAATAACGAATGAAAATCGTATGAAAAAAAGATTAAAAAATTGAGTATCTATTGGTAGTATGGGTGATAAATTGAACGGAAAAACATTAAATTAATAATTTATTTTCCACGAATAAATTTATTGATATCCCAATAATAAAAGTGTTCTTTTATCTCATTTTGTGAAATATTGGCCCATTATTATTCAGAAATGTATTGGATTTTTAATAGCTTGGGTTAATGCATATTTATTAAAAAGGCTTGATATCGCTTTAACGCTGTAATGCAAATCAAGGCCGTCGCGTCGTACCCTGCATATTTCGGCACTATGGACGATTAGGTATTCGCAAAGCTTGAGAGCCTATCAGATTCCCCGACCATAGCGAATACAAAGTCTCGCGCCTTCCAGTTAAAATGTCTGATAAACGAGTTGCAACATTCAAAGTTCGTTCACATGGACTGACACGCGGCCGTTTAGCAGTAAAAAGTTGCCCAGTAAAATTGACTGGGGGAGATTCCAGTTTCGATAAGGAATGAATGGCACGAGGCATGAACGTAGTACTAACCAGTGTAATGAGACCTACGTTCAGAGCTGAACTACTTTTGATTGGACGCTACTGTTTACGTATAATATCAACGTTGCAAAGTAATCTAGCAACGCCCAGATGTTGTAAAACTCGCAGTCGTTGCTTAAGGAGCGTGGGGGTAATATTTGTAAGTATTGAGTGGCCAAGGGGGATAATTGGAATAGGGAGACACTGTAAATCAAATTTCTCGTACACTTTTTTGCATATTTTCTACGATTTAACTTAATTTTTTTTATACTACATGAGGTAGTGTTTGGTAATATTTTATTAGTATTAGTTGTTATTGGTTAAACCGTCCTGCCCAATTAGGAAAACATTAAATTGATCATATCGACGATCGTTTTAATTGACGTTTATTATTTTTTTTTAAACCAATTTTTATTCTGGTAGGCTTAATGTGAATGGGGAACAGGCATAGCCCATGTAAAAAACCCTCCTTAAATAATTTATTATAAATAACGGGACTTTTTATTATTTATGTATCCTATATGAATGTATGTCTATTGGTGAATAACCCGGTTGAAACAAAAATAACTATTGTAGCAAGAATCTCTATCGAAAGCTTACATAACGTAATTTTAACAAAGCTATAGTTTATAGATCTTGTTTTATTGGGTAATAAAACCCATGTGTGTGCATAGTTATACAAAATGTAGCTATCTAGAAACATCATTTATAGTTGGCATAGTGAAGTCTTAGCTCAAGTTAACACAATCCCTTTCTATTGATTTACCCTAAAAGCAACATGGCCGTCATCGATTTACATTTTACTCGAGCTAATCGTCCCAAACCGCACTCAATAATAGTGTTATCGTTACTTAAAGAGTCGACTTATTGACAGCAGAGTGGCTTTAAATGGTCCCATTTATCGTTAATTACCATCATAGTTTCAGCAATTAAATCACCAATCATTTAATTGTAGTTGAATTAAATTGAATGACAAACAGCAATTACTACGAACACTCTTAAGTCGAACACAGATAATGGATATATCGACGAATTAGTTTTTCTTGTCCGCAGAAGACAAACATGATAAAGCAGACTAAGGAATGTTTTAGTTCGAATAATACGTCTACTGCCACATAAAACACCCCAGACGACGAACACAGTAGCACTGACGATTGAATGTTTAAAGATTAACCGCCAAATGACGTAATCTAGATCACGTGTTTTTTTGAACTCACAAATGGCGAACAAATTGGTCGGCTAAAATGTTCCCTCGTGTGCGTTTGGCTTTAGTCCCTCTTTTATAAAAAGTCGCAGAGAGAGGGAGAGAGAAGAGAGACTGGGGGGGGGGGGTTGTTAAGATACACTCAACACAAACTGGGTCATTTCTTGACAAGTTTAGACAAAGTGTAGCGTGAGTTGTTTATTCTCGACTGTCTATTTATGGATACCTTTAAATAGCTCAGTGTTGGCACAGAGAGTTTGCCATGTTAATAAATGAAATGAAATGAAATGGGGTTTAACGTCCTACTATTTTGCACCTTACCTGGGCTAATGGAAGACGGGCATCAGCCATACAGTGTGCAATGAGGGAAATTTTGCCCGGGAAGCGGCGCTACGGCCTACTCTTATATCGAATTCCAACTGCTAAGGGATCTTTTACGTGCACTCCAATGCGTACACGGGACCTCGGTTTTTCGTCCCATCCGAACGACTAGTAAGCTGTCCTTGTCAGGCCCTCCTTCTGCCTCACTGACAAGGGGGAAATTACGCCGGCAAATCGAGATGAAGGGATCCCAATGCAGGGATCGAACACCCGTCCTCCAGGCTAGCGAACCAGTGCCCTATCCACTTAGCCACCGTGACCCCCCTCATATTAATAAAAATGTCTGAATAATAATTCATATAACATTTGAAACCAGAAAAAAACAGATTTAGCTCTTACATAATAGGCCATTCATTCGTTTTTTCATGGCACAATTTATCACTTTCTTTTATCGTACATTAAAGGGACAATAACATTCTTGCTGGCTTGGTAGCTCCGGAAAATAAATAATACCCTTATTCTAAGTACTAGATGTTTAAATGTCCTACCTGTTGTGTAAATTATCCATTACAACCTATTTTATTTGTCCAGAGGGTTCGAAAATATTTTAAAATCCAAGTCACATTTGAAATGGTTTACGTTAGACTTTTCAAATCAATTGGTTGAATTTTTCCAATTTTTTAAATTAGGTGTGTTAAGATGAAATTTATATCATCATTTAATTGGAATATTCTAAAATAATACGATTTGTTGACCAGAATGAAGATTGGGACATATTTTTCAGTTACAACAAGAGTGTTATTGGGGCTTTAATAATGTCAACCAACTATAAAATTGGAGATAACGATATATCGTGAAAGAAAGCAATAATGATAGCACAACTAATGGCACCAATTATTCCTCAAAGCAAGTTCAAGTATTAAAGTTTTAAAATATGGCACATTATGAAAATATTTATCGTACATTAATTATGTTACTAACGGACAAGTGACCTCAAATTATTAAAAGTGCACGTTATTCGAGGCCATATACGCAGGGTTGAAGCGTCTATTGGAATGCTATGAAGTGATTTTTAAATCGTGTTATGGAAGGAAATTTTGTAGTGATGTGCTGTTATGAAGGATTCTTTTAGTGTTGTTATGAAATGCCTAATAAGCGTTGTTATGAAGTAAGAAAACATTGTTAATTCACCATAGAATAGCCTAAAAAAAAAACCAACTTTAACAATGTATTCGCGTTTCAATAGAATGTCGAGAACTTAAATTGAGTTATGTCTTGAAATTTTGACCTTTATTACAGCAAAGCAAAATACTCAAATATCTTTTATAAAGAGGGGGGGGGGGCTGGCCTAGTGGTCTAGAGTGCCGCGCTTCGACCTCTAGCTGGCCGATCACCTCTGGCTTACGGCTGTTGTTACGAGCCCTGGTGTGAGCGTATGTGGCGTGGAGAAAGGGGCACCTTCTCAACCTCGTGGGTTTCCTCGGGGCACTCCGGTTTCCTCCCACTGCTAAAGACTCCTATGCACAAGCGAATTATTGAAATAAAATGAAACCATATGTTAGTCCCAAAGTGACCTAGTTTGTGTCGAGTGGACGTTAAACCCCAATTCTCTCTCTCTCTCTTTTATAAAGAGATATGCATAGTAAACTGAAATGAAAAGGGTTTTAATTTCCCACTGTTCTCTTCCTACTTGGTTAATGGCAATGGACAAACGCCACGCATATATGAGGAAAATTTTGCCAACTGTCAGTGTGTGCACGGGGCCTCGGTTTTCATCCCATCCGAACTACTGTACGCTTTTCGTTACAAGCCCCTGCGCAACTACTACCACCATATGTGTGTGTTGGGGGAAGGGGACTGGAGAATCCCGATGAATTTTCTCGGCCAACATAGCTGTCGATCACAGTCACCGCGGCGCCTGCATTATAACAAAAATATACATAGATGACAAGGAAATGGAATTTACCGACTTACTGCCCTTCCCCCGACCGGGCTAATGAAAAGTGGCATACACCATACTGTGTGCTACTAGGGCAATTTTATCCAGACAGCGGCATTATCGCCCTTTCTTATATCCAACTGCCAAGGGATCTTTTATGTGCACGCCAATGTGTACACAGGACCTCGTTTTATTATACCACCAAATCTATGGAAGACCAAATGGGACAATATTCATGATTCTTGTTTCTACATTTCAGTTGGAACATTTTAGACACGAACGCAATATTTTAAACTAATGATTCTTGTTTCTACATTCTTATATCAACATTTCAAGCACAAAATCAACATTTTAAACAAAAAATTGACATTATGTTTCATTTTCGGCATTTTATCGGTAACTTTTATGTATCATTTAATATCAAAATTAAAAAATAATTTCTTAATTTTACACAACAAAGAAATCAATTCATTGGTTTCTGAAAGTATCTAAAAAAAATCTGGAATTTGAACTCTTATGAAAATATTTTCTACGTTTCAAAAAGTCTTGAAGTTAAAATCTTGAAATGGAAAATGTCCAGAAAAAAATCTGGAATTTGAACTCTTATGAAAATATTTTCTACGTTTCAAAAAGTCTTGAAGTTAAAAATCTTGAAATGGAAAATGTCCAGAAAAATATCATGAATTATCAACATTATTACACCAGAGGGCGTTAGCGTTTGTGTACAACTTTGATACAGACTATTGATTAGAAAATAAAATGAATTGATTTCTTTGTCATGTAAAATTAAGAAATTATTTTTTAATTTTGATATTAAATGATACATAAAAGTTACTGATAAAACGCCGAAAATGAAACATAATGTCAATTTTTTGTTTAAAATGTTGATTTTGTGCTTGAAATGTTGATATAAGAATGTAGAAACAAGAATCATTAGTTTAGAATCTTGCGTTCGTGTCTAAAATGTTCCAACTTAAATGTAGAAACAAGAATCATGAATATTGTCCCATTTGGTCTTCCATACAAATCACTAGCCTACCCTTTGTCCCTTATCATGCCGCCTGTTTTCTACCACTGACAAGGGGGGGGGGCACGCCTGAAAATCTGGAGTAGCGACTCAAGGAATTTAAGTCATAATTTTTTCTTCGAGTTACTCCTCTTCGAAATATCGATCAATAAATGACTTCTTTTTTTATTTAGTTCATCGCCCTCGGGTACGCAATATATTGACATTAAAAAGATCAAAGCAATTAGTTACAAGTAACGACAGGAAAATGCCATTTTAATATAAAGTAAATTCGTAAGAAAGCTATATAATGACAATAGAAACCGTAAATAAACGCATGTCTATTATATTATATTAATGCTTACAGATGACAGACAGATTGCCTATTAACATGACATGGAATAATATTAACTGAATGTCTGTTAAATATCCTACCTTTCGGCACTGACTAAGGAATAAAGACATTCGACAAACAGGTTGCAGTGAAGGAAAATGGTCCCGGACAGCGACATTACGGCTTTATTCTTATTTCTAATTCAAAGGGTTCATTTACGGACAACTACACACCGCTTCTTGTCGGTACTACCCCTTGGGTTTTCGTCTCAATAAACGGTTGGGATGACCTAGAGGTCTAGAGTGCCGCGCTTCGACCACTAGCTGGCCGGTCACCTCTGGCTTGCGGCTGTGGTTTCAAGCCCTGGTGTGAGCGTATGTGGCATGGAGATAGGGGCGCCTTCTCAACCTCGTGAGTTTCCTCCGGGCACTCCGGTTTCCCCACTCTTCTAAAGACCCCTACGCGCAAGCGAATTATTGAAATAAAATTAAAAACCATATGTTAGTCCCAAAATGACTTAGTTGTGTCGAGTGGACGTTAAACCCCATCCCCCCTCTCTCTAGGGGAAACCGGAGGATCCGGAGAAAACCCACGAAGTTGGACAGGTGACTCCAGTTGACTCAATGACAGGTGTTATGATACAGCGCGCACGTGCTAACCATTCAGCCCCCCCCGCCCCCCCCCCCATGTCTAAAGAAGGATTTGTATAACATTTAAAGCCATAAACCCCTGTGTGGGTTTGAAAGGTGGGGTGGGGCTTTGTGTTGGGTAATTAGTCAGTTCAACCTAGAGTGATATTACAGAAAAATGTTTCATAAAAACGTACCAAAAATTATGATATGGTTAAGAGAATCGAAATTTGTGAAAGAGGTGCGGGAGAAAACATATAAAGTATGTATATAACAAAGTGGTTTAAGGCACACGTGCGTCTTTTTGGCCATTGTAAACCATTATCCATTTTGTCCATATGGAAGAGGGTTCGGTGACTCTTGTAAGCTCTTGGTAACAAGTTTATGTCAAGTTTGTTTTGACATTATTACGTATAAATATCAACCTGTTTGTTAAACACGCCAAGCAATTTATTACCATTTTAAGATTATTGCTTGCCATTGAGTAAGATTAATGCGTGCGCTATAGTTATATGGTCATGTCACGATGACAGCGTGTAAGGTCGCTAGCTTAAGATGCCAATTTACTAGCCATTTATTGAAAGAAAGAGAAAAGTGGGGTTTTGAGAGAGAGAGAGAGAGGGAGAGAGAGAGATGACAGCGTGTAAGGTCGCTAGCCAAAGATGCAAATGTACTAGCCATTTATTGAAAGAAAGAGAAAAGTGGGGTTTTGAGAGAGAGAGAGAGAGAGAGAGAGAGAGGAATGAGAGAGCGAGAGAGAGGGAGAGAGAGAGAGAGTATGTTATTTCTGTCTTTATAGAGGCTTTGGGTTTTCGGCCCGCCTGACCTATTACACGTTGTCCCTTGGCAGGCAGTGTTTGAACACGGGACCTCGGAGCTATTGAGACGTCTTACATACTGATCCACTGTGGGATCCACCCTTAAGAAGAGAGAAGAGGCGAATAGAACGCGCTTTGCTTTTAGTCGCTATAGAATTTCACCCGGCGCCACTGGCTAAAAATCGATTACATAATGTTCGTAAACTGTCAGCTTCTTTTCAATATATTTCACAGAAATAGAATGATATAGCGATTAAATATATATAATTCTTATAATAACACAATCCAGGTTTTTGAAAACAATAACCAGTTTTAAAATAATTCGTCTTATACGCCCACTTTTATTATCCGCGTCAACTTTATATGCAATAATGATAGCGTCCTGCTTTTCGGTGCATATAGGGAGAGAGGGTTTATCGTCCTACTGTTCTACCCCGACTGGGCTAATGAATGTGAGAGCGAGAGAGGTCATTTTTGGACTAACATAGCAATTCAACTAACTCGCTCGCTCAATAGTATAAGCAGTAATTGCATCCAAAAACATTGGTGTATGCGCACCTTTACTAAATTATTAGCGCAGATTGAGCAGAATGACATGATAACACGTTAAACCCTATGTCATTTCATAATCAATTCTTTACACCAAGCGATGGGTGAGATATTGAATGGATTAGACCACGGTACTTAAAGCGACAATTTCATATTTTTAAGTTATATTTTTACAATGTATCAAAATAAAGCCTTAAAACAGATGGTATCTATAATCAGTTCTACCATCTTAAAGAATAAACTTATTAATCCGATAATTCACAATTGACAGTTGAGAAATTGGCAAAAATATCATTATCAACTTCAAATTCAAACGTTTGAAGATAGCTATTTCATGCGGGGGAGGTATAGAAAAACAGGGGAAATTGTGTTATTATCTCCAGTGTTAGTGATTTATATGAGTGGGAAATAATGCCTATGATTGTATAATAGTGAGTTGACAACCTATTGAACAAAATACAAAGAAATAATTATGTTTTAACTTTCTTAGAAAATGTGAAATTCTCGCTTATAAATTGTCAACACCCCACGACTTTGTTCAGATTTAAGTAATTTTACAGAAATTTTCCATATAATTATTTTCATTTTCTAAAGAAAGATCCACTTACTCTTAATCTAAATCTCACATTACGCTTCTTTAATATATAAATGCCACTTGGCAACGTTAGTGTTATTTTAATGTAAATAATGGAATACAGTTTTGCCCATTATAACTTTTATACCTCTAATCACGCTACATTACATACAATACAATAACAATTTGGCACTATTTTCATAACTACAAAATTGCATAAATCCTGTTTTCTTTATCAACATAGCATTAATATGCCGGATCCTCTGCACTTAAGGTGCGTTTATGTAGCCAAGAACGCTAGAAGAAATCTTACATTAAAAGGTATCGAATTACTTCATAGTAGATTTTGCGGTTTACGTAATTATGATATTGAAAAAAAAAAGGTTTGGCACATCGGGTAGATTTCGGATAAAGGAATGCATAATTACCTGAAAATGTGGTATTTTTTGACAGTTAGTCGATACAAGTGGAATGGCGGTAAGGCGATACAAATGAAATGTCAAATAGTTGATACAAATGAAATGGCACTTAGATGATACAAATGATTGTACTTCCGTGGACATAGAGGGCCAATCTAAGTTGGGGAGGGGGGGGGGCTATTTGCCCAAAAATGAACTAACACGAGTTGTTATTGTGGTTTATGGGTGTCTTAAAGGGACAATAACATTCTTGCTGGCTTGGTAGCGACAGAAAATAAATAATACCCTTATTACTAGATGTTTAAATGTCCTACCTGTTGTGTAAATTATCCATTACAACCTATTTTATTTGTACAGAGGGTTCGAAAATATTTTAAAATCCAAGTCACATTTGAAAAGGTGTACGTTAGACTTTTCAAATCAATTGGTTGAATTTTTCCAATTTTTTAAAGTAGGTGTGTTTAGATGAAATTTTTATCATCATCTAATTGGAATATTCTAAAATAATACGATTTGTTGACCAGAATGAAGATTGGGACATATTTTTCAGTTACAACAGGGGTGTTATTAGGGCTTTAAGTATTTTAGTTTTCACACCGTATAACAACGAGCGATTTCATTTTACAATTAAACAGTTATAGTTCCATGATATATCATCTCATTTCTAGAATATACAGTCTCATTTCTAGGACATACAGTCTCATTTCTAGGATATATGGTATCATTTCTAGTCTAGGATATATGGCCTCATTGCCCGAAAAATGGACTGGACGGTTCTAGGATATACAGTCTCATTTCTAGGATATATGGTATCATTTCTAGTCTAGGATATATGGCCTCATTGCCCGAAAAATGGACTGGACGGTTCACCCCCCCCCCCCCCCCGTCTGCCCCCGCCCCCAAACAAACACAATGACACTTCAAATATGCTAGATGAATATATTACATGAATACCGAGATGTCAAAGACAAGGCTTGTTTCGTTTTAAATAAAATATAATCCCTCTAAGTAACATGGCACACGAGATTGGCCTACCGGTCTCAATTACAGCTAATTAAAGGATACAGGGCTTCCCAGGTAGCGTGTGCTGTTGGTCATACATGTGCGTGCGATGTTATTGGTCGCTAACCGTTCTCCAAGTACTAGCTAGTCGTTCCAAGGACACATTGGCGTGCACGTAAAATATATCTTGTCATTTGGAATTCAATGTAAGAGAAAGCCTTAGCACCGCTGTCCGGACATTAATTACCCTCAAGGCACACTGTGTGGTGTATACCCGTCTTCAATAATGTCTACATATATAATTCAAATTTATATTAACTTATATGTCTTGTTTTCTATTTTCAGATGATACGTATGATGATTACAGTTGTGGTTTCCTACGCTTTATGTTGGCTTCCAATACATACAGTAACGTTAATCGGCGATCAACACCCTGCTATCTATAATCTTCCCATGATGCCCGTATTATGGATGTTATTTCATTGGCTTGCCATGAGCAACAGTTGTTATAATCCTATTATTTATATCTGGATGAGTCCAAAATTTCGAACTGGACTAAAACTCTCAATTCAACGTTGCACGCGAAGGCGTAGTTTACAACAACGACCATCGGATGATAATTTAAACGTGAAACCGGAGGATGTGGCCAAGAAAAAGACGGTTTATTGCTGTTTATTGGAGGACAAAAGACGTCGTTTTCATGATGGCTATACACCGTACCGGCTGGGTCATTGTGCGTATCCCCCTCCTCCAAGACTTATGCCGCTAGATCGTTTACGACTTTCAGCAAGCATACACAGTGATACGTGACATATCAGCCGTGATACGTGACATATCAGCCGTGCTACGTGTATGTCGTGTGTATAAATTATTTCAAAATATAATATACTCATTAATAACTTCAAATGTGATCGCCTTTTATGATGGTAAAACATTAATTTATGTCTATACTTCTATTTCTGTCATCAATGTGATATGACGTGTTGTGATGAATGTTTCCTACTTATAGTGCTAAACAACGTTTGTATATATCAGACAGGTGACATTTATAACAAGTTTTAACCGGTGCAGAACAAGATCCAATATAGGATTTTCGTGATTTATTGAGTCTTTTTTCTAATGAAGTATATATGGCGTATTGGCTCCTATTTTTCTCCGGCGCAGAACAAGATCCGGTATAGGATGTCCGTGATTTATTGGGTCCTTTTCCAATGATGAATATGGCGTAGTAAATTGGGCCCCGTTTGCAATGATATATATGTATATACATATAAAGTAGTGAACCCGGCCTCAAAGTCCTTTTCTCCGATGCAAAACAGAGAATTATAACAACATAGAAGTATACGATACCGTGTCATATTTTTATAATATACGATGTATATGACGTATTTGACCGTTTTTTCCATATGTATATAATATGATGTTTTGGCCTTGTCGCGAAATCTTTTTCTCTCATGCTTTAAAAGCATTTCGTTAGGGTTGTGTAGACAATTAAATACGTCTTCAACCCTCAAACCTAATTCATACAGTGTATGTATACTGAGACGCAATGAAAACGTTGGCGTAACATACTCTCACAGGAGTGGGAATTCTATCAACAACGAATCGGCAACAGTGTTACGGTGATCACAGGGGCATAAAGGATAAAATCCACATGGGTGACGCATTTCCCTATCAGAATGGCAGCTTGTAGGTTCCTGTCCTCTGGTTCCAATTCTGTTTCGAGATGACAGAGATTTGCAGTGGAGAATGATGGAATATACGAAGTCCGTTATTGCTCCACAGACGCTCGACTAGTGAGAGATCAGGAGAAAGGGTGGGTCACTGTCTCCTGGAAAACTTGAGAGAGGAGCCAAACATGTTTTGATTTATGAAGCCCACGGTGACACGTGCTGAATATGCACGGGCATTGTTATACTGAAGCATCTTACCATAATTATTATTATTATTCTCCCCAAATACAGCCATTGTTATCCCGTCAAACATGGCGGCGCTACCCCACCTCGTACTCCTGCTATTCATGCTCTCATGCATTAACTCAATTGTGCGTTCTCGGTCTTCATGTAACATCGTTGCGTCTTTCATTACGCTATATATGTTGCACTGAACCTAGATATTAAAAGTCAGTTTACCAGCTCATATCTGCACAGGTCATATCTGATGTTGTTACCTTCGGAATTTCAGGATTGAAATCTATGTGGCAAACTAATGTTACTATAATCAGCCAGTAAAAGTGTTTTGTTAACATTGCGTCTCAGTATGTTTATATTATTGCTCAAAATAGATAACAAACTCGATCGAATATCTATTAATCTGTTTTGAAATCTGGTAAATAGTTGCACTATATGGTTTATATTTTTTATATTATTGACAAAGAAATCGTTTCAATAAAAACGCACACACTGGAGAAGCAGCAGGGTAATCAATATCCTGTCATTATAAAAGTATAATGTAGAATTACATGGAATACAAGTTACTTTAAAAGTATATTTTTGAATTATTTGGAATGTAAGTTACGTTGAATGTATATTACTGGTGGCGTTTCGATAAATGTCCGCTTTATCTTTATTCAGCAAAGTAGTGTACTGAGGAATCTACGCTGCCTTGTTTCACTGTAAA
This sequence comes from Patella caerulea, assembly GCA_036850965.1. Taxonomy (NCBI): domain Eukaryota; kingdom Metazoa; phylum Mollusca; class Gastropoda; family Patellidae; genus Patella; species Patella caerulea. The sequence continues at coordinate 27,475,104 of JAZGQO010000015.1, read as the reverse complement.
CGACGGAGGGATAAAAGGTACTACCATAGAAGCTGGTTTAATAACATGTTTACATTTTTAAGTACCCTTTCTCTCACCCCCCGAGCTAACATATAGATACATCTAATCCTTCGTCATAACCAAATTTTAATATTTCTAGCTGAATAGAAATAAAATTAAATGGTGTTTAACGTCCTACTGTAAAGCTCTGAACTGGGCTAATGAAGACAGTCACACGGGAAAATTTTGCCTGGACAGCGATACTACAACTGTCAAGGGATGTTTAACGTGCACGCCAATGTGTACACGGGACCTCGGTTTTTCGTACCAAACGAACAAGTAGACAGCTGTCTTTGTCAGGCCCTCCGACCTGTATCACTGACAACGGGGAATCACGCCAGAAAATCTGAATGAACTTTCTCGGCCAATGCAGGGACCGAACATCCGACTTCAGGGCTAGTGAGCCAGCGTCTTACCCATTTAGCCACAGTGACCCCCGCTGAATAGAAGACACGAATTTATAGACAATTCATAGACGAATAGAAGACATAAATTGTCAGGAAATTGAATCTGGCCGAAAATGATAAAGTCCGTTTAAATCTTATAGCAGCTCAGTGCATCTCTAATATTTCATCCATACGCAATGTCAAATCGTTTTGGCTTGAATGGACAGAGACATACTTCCGACACACTTATACCGTTATGCGTGTAATTACTCTGGCATCTTCTAAATCCATTCGTTTAATTACGTAAGAAATAAATAATAAATATTCCCATGAATATTTTTGCCGTTTTATCCAGAAATCGATCTTTTCGTTTGATTAATTTTGTGTGAATGCATTGGTCTGCCTTTACTACCCTATGAAAAAGCTAGACATCCCCCTTCTGCTCCGTTTATTACAGCAATTAAGAATCAAGTAGGTTTTATAAGGGAGTGAAATGGCACATATATCTAGACGGATTAAATGCACCAATAGCTATGCCAGAGATTCGCTGAAAATGCTCAATCCTTGGTTGATTCATTTATAAGAAATAATGTACACATCGATTTCCTTATTGATGTGAATCAAGCCTTCTGTCTGGAGAACGGCGATTTATTTTCCTTTCGACTGAACACTGTTTATTTCATATCTATCCACACCCGTTACAACTTGGAATTATTTATCATATTTGGCTGCATTTTGATAATTGGAATAATCGCATGGAACAGATTAGAAACTTGAAGAATAAGGAAGAGGTTTATGTTTTGATAAAAATGTTTAGCTTTGTTCAGATACTGTTTGGTTGTCTTTACGTTAGGTTGGGTCTATCTAGCAAGGTGCAGCATATAGTCATTCGGATAGGACGAAAGTCCAGAATCCCGTGCACACATTGGTATGCACATAAAATACCCCTTCACATATGGAATTCGATATATGATTAGGCCGTAGAGCAACTGCCTTGGCAATATATTTCCTTCATATGGCTTATACCCGCTGTCATTAGGCCAGTCACGGCAGCAGAGTAGGACGTTAAACCCCATTTTCACTTTGATGAAAATTATCAACCTACGACGTCTCATTGATGTTCACTTCCCCTCCTTCTGACTCTGTCATCTTTTCCTTTGCTTCTTGTGAACAAATCGTTTGTCACCGGAATTAATCGTTCAAGACCGGAATCCACCATGTATTACTGGAATCACACATTTAAGACTGCGACTTGAAAAAGATCATTGTTATCTTAGTGATTAACATTAAAATTATTTACCATTGAGTTTTATCGTTTTTTGAATATATTGTGACAGTATATTAGAAGATTTCACTGAAAAGGAGTGATTTACTCTACATTATTTTACGCTAGATGAAATAATGGAATCCAGTATAATTTCATTTGCACGCGTTGGATAGTGTCTATCTCTCATTTAAGTCGTTTAAAATACAGATTTGACGCCATTATTTGATGTTTGGCAATATGTCAAGCGTACATTATTTATACTACTTGAAATTATGGACCCGCGTGACGTATTTCATTGCGAGTGTCTGTGTTTTAAGTTGTCTCAGGCTTCGACATTGCGTTACATATTCAATTTATTACTTACTGTTTCGCTCTTTACCATTAGGCCATTGTGTAAATTGATACTAATTGTTCAAGTTGTTATTGATAATGTACTGTTATTGGTATCTTTGAGATATTGTTTATATTATGATATTATAATATATATATATATTTATTAAAAAGTTATCAAAAGGAACCATAATTGTTGTTTGTCTGGCTGCAAGGATATGTACCGATACTCAACATATATCAAACCTTACCCCTAACCCTTAGTAAATAAAATCAACTATTTATATGAATGGTAAAACAAAACCCCTCATTTGTAGAATATCCAATCCATAGCAGGAGACACACTGATGTGGCTTTCACTCGAAAGTCTCAAATTTAGACTTATTACATCAGAAACAAGAAATACGACAAGCGGCGTGGATGGAAGATCATCAGCGCCACTAATATCAAAAAACAGCGAAACCAACTTTGTATATTTATCTACTGTATTGCAAGCATTATTCTGCTGCTATCTTACTTACAGCTTTGACAGTATGGATTACTGGAAGTGTGATACTATCGTCCGGTCATCTAGTGTTCGGATAGTAGAATAGTGTTGACGTAAAAGGTGCCTATACGAAACGCGTACAAAGATATGGGAATTGGTCCGCCCAAATCGTTGACACATTGTACTTTCTACATAGGAGAAAGCTGGTTTGATTTACTCGTAGACATCATGTGAGACCGTAGATAAGACATCATTCGGAGTTTACGGGAACAACATATCCACAGCCACCTTGGCTGAGAGGCTGGGACAGAAACACAAAGTGTGTGATGTTAAAGCCTTTAAGTCTTAGTTATAAAATATGTTAAACACAGATCGTGGATATTTTAATAACTCCTAAAATATCTATAATAGATGTTGTAGTTTTCCTGCATTTAACCTGCATTTAATTGATGATTGAAATAACTGATCCCACAACGTGAAGTCAAAGAAAGTCCTAGATAACAGTACCGCATATTTTCCGTAAGCTCAAAGTAAAAATAACTTAAATCAACCAGGCGCTAATTTGTAGTTGACTAGCTTACCGAATGTGGACGCTTTGCTTGAATGGCCTGTCCGTGTTTTTTCTACAAAATGGTGGTTGTTTAGGCGTTAATTTTGTTTATTTAATTATTTCTGAACTTTTATAAAACGGAGTCCAGCTTTGAGTGTGTTTATAAATCGTGTATCTTATATAAATTATAGAAAACTTATTTATGGAGAATAAATAAAAAAAATCACGAAAACGTGAGAATAGACAACAGAAAAACAATTAGCCCCTATTTTAATCAGATTATACATTTGAATTTGTGGTAAACATTTTTGATAAAACACAAATAAGGTACATGTTAACCAATCAATACATTTGATGAGCCGCAAATTACACGTTTTTCAAATTACTAAATCATACACTGCCTTGAAATGTAATCAATAGAACACGAAAAGTAACCAGGGGCGACATAGGATATAACGTCCTACCATTCTGCACCGACTGCAGTAAGGACGATTGACATGAACTATACTGAATGCTATCAGGTACATTTTGCCTGGATAGCGGCACTACGGCCAACCCTTATTTCAAACGGTACTACGGCCAACCCTTATTTCAAAGGTCCACTGGACTAGACTCCGGTTTTGAGACCCAACCTAGAGAGAGAGAGAAAATGGGGGGGGGGTTAATCTTCACTCGACACAACCTAGGTCATATCGCGACCAATATGGTTTCAATTTATTTCAATAATTCGCTTGCACGCTCGAGTCTTTAGCAATGAGGTTAATACGGACGATCCAGTGAAAATAAACTAGAACGGTTTAACCGGCAATTAAATCACCGGTTAAACGCTAAGCCTTATTTCATTTCCGTATCATTCCCAGTAATTAGCGTACACGTAAAAGATCCCTTGGTATTAAGAATTCGATATAAGAGTATGCCGTAGCGCCGCTGTCCGGGCACAATATCCATCGTAGCACACTGTATGGCGTATGTCCATCTTCCATAAGCCCAGGTTAGGTGCAGAAGAGTAGGGCGTTAAACCACATTTCTTTTCATTTCATTAATGCATGTCATTTATTTACAAGGTAGGAATCATCGCACCCAGATGACTAGAATAGCATCACGTCGACACAGAGTACCATTAATTTCTACACTGGTGATGAACCTAGAGCATAATTAATTCATAGAGTCGATCTCTCTATTTTCCATGGTGAATTTTGTTCACCTTTTTTTGTAGAATCGATACATTTTCTACCAGGCCTTGGTAAATATTCATGATATTTGGGCAGACGGATAAGAGATCTAAATAGGTTGGTTACGTGGAAATGTAGGTCGACAGGTGCTTGATTAATATATTGGGATTTTACCAGTTTTTGTATCTCATGGTGTTCGCGATGAACCTCATACATACTTTTGAGCAAGAGGTTGCCACATGTTACTTCATCTGTGAACATTTACGAAAACGTTTTAGTCGATCAGACGAGAGACGAGAAAAAACGTGTGAGTCAACGGGGAAATCGATATTGTACAGTGCTAATGTGTTCAAGATAGAGTAAACATACCATGCATTATTTCTACTATTCGAAATACAATAGTTGACGTATGTACGCGAAGAGAAAATTAGCGATGACTACTCTAGAAGGACCCTTCATCCAAAATAAGTTTAAAGTAGCTAAGTCTGTAACTCAATTCCGTCCTCGACATTGAAAATATGAGTTTTTGTCGATTTAAATCAACATTGATGTTGTGATCTTACAGGTAAAAGATGGACTTTTGATATCAAACAATTAATACAACATAAATAGTTTACATTCGTTACCATAATGCAACAAGGGGCGGAGAAATAGGCTAGACACATTCCACGGTCATGTCAAACGGTGACCCCATATGCTTACCTGGAGAGCATGGGAAATATCTGGTGTATTTCCTAGAACATAATAATATTTCATTTTGAAATTAAGAGTCAAAACAGAAACAATTGAATGTAAATCACTTTATATATACAATCAATAATATTAAATTATTATAATATGCGTTCCGACCTATTTGTATCCATTTCTAGGTCCCAAATATTAACGATTTAAATCATTTAAGTTCAGTATCGAAATATGCAATATTCCTTACACATGACAACATTTTAAAACATATTTAGTGTGTGCTCAAAGGTTTAAATATGTAGAACCGTAAACGCACCTTAAATCTCAGAATCCTTTTGAGACGAAAAACAAAATAACTTATGACCGAGCGCTTGCAATTCGCCATTATCCTAAACGATTTAATTTCTGTATGTTCTTACCAGATGATTAATAGAGAGAGAAATGGGGTTTAACGTCCACTCGACACAAACGAGGTCATTTCGGGACTAACATATGGTTTAATTTTATTTCAATAATTCGCTTGAGCGTAGGGGTCTTTAGCAGTGGGAGGAAACCGGAGTGCCCGGAGGAAACGCACGAGGTTGAGAAGGCGCCCATGCCACATACGCTCACACCAGGGATCGAAACCAAAGCCGCAAGCCAGAGGTGACCGGCCAGCTAGAGGTTGAAGCGCGGCACTGTAGACTACTAGGCCACCCCAAGCCGACAGATGATTACGAGTAAACATACAAAATAATTCAATCTTAAAGTTGTTGCATGTAAACTGAAGTCACATAATCAAAAAACTTGCACGTGTAGTAGTATGTATGTATAGATTAAATAATTCGGGGTTTAGCGTCTTACTGTGTTCTGTACTTACCAAGACGGGTATACGGCCATACAGGTTTCTATGAGACAGGTGTATTATTCTCTTATAATAAATTCAAACTACCAATGGTGTTGTTAGATATGCGACAATGTGTTCAAATAATACTTACTAAGAACTTAATGATTTCAATTAAAGAAGTCTTACTAAGATTGTATTAATTTTAATTACAACAAGTCACCGATTTAAGTAATTGAAGAGTTGGAGCTAAAGTGGGATGGTGCCATTGTCAAATGGTGTATTAGGTTTCTTACACAAGAAAATTCATCAATAAATAACATCCAGAATAAATCTAGAACCAATATTTATATATAACTCCTTGCTATTGACAGATACGCCATCCATAAATAGCTTCAAGAAAAATCCAGAACCAATATTTATATATATATTCTTGCTATTGACATCCCAGGAAACCCATGTTCCTTCAGCTATCAATTAATTGATCGGTTCAATTTAGTTCAATTAAGCATACAAATCGTTTAAAGGCTTAACCGTAAAGTATATTATACTACAATTCATTAAAAGACAATCCTACTACATAGACAAATTAGACTATCTTAAACAAATACTAAATATAATTATCTCGCAGAGATCAGTTCTATGGTTAACCGGAAGATGGCGTAATTGTGGGCGATCGTGAATGTTAAAGTGCCAATCCCGATAACTTTTTGGGGAATAAAACTGCTTAATTTTGTGTTAAAATCCTTTAAAATCCATAACATAAGGCCCACCTACCAACCCGATATTTGTAATAAGCTTGTAAATAACTTAAACCTGACAGTCTTCATCTGGAAATGGAGAACGTTTTATTATACAGTATTTGGATAAAACCAGACTTTTTTCTATAAAAATAATATGTAGTTGAAATTTACCTTTTGTTATCAAATACAGGACATGGGTCATTCACTGTATAGACATCTCAAGAAACATTAATCGATTATCAGGTCACCCAATGAAAAAATTGACCCGAAATCTTTAAAGGGTTACGTGTCCGGATAAGCAGTGTTGACGTTCACGTCCAAACGACTCAATATTTTGAGCTGAAATTTTGAGACAAGGTAAATACACCATGCCACTATATTTTGGTCCATAAATTTCATAAATACTCGGACTGTAATTTTTGAGACTCTGTTTTTATCGGGATTGTCCCTTTAAGGTTTTTATTCAAATTGTGTAATAAATCAAATAATTGTTATCTTTCAAACGTGTGAATTGCCGCATTGTCTCCGCGTGGTACCTTTAATCCCGTGTTAACGCAATGCAGTAAGTGTTGTTGACTTAAACTAAGGTGATTTGCTTTAAATCGGTGTGCTTTTCATAGTTTAAAGTACGGGCTGTTGGTTGGACGACTCATTGATAGCGGCAGGTTACCCTTAAAGAAGTTAAATGGAATGTGGTGTAAGATCTTACAGCTCTGCCCCGATTGGGCTAAATGAAGACGAGAATACGTCAACACAGAGTTGTATGGGGTACGTTTTGTATGAACAATGGTGCTATGGCCTACTCTTCTAGAGAATTGCACCACCGGCGGGTTCTTTGACGTGCACGCCAATGTGTACACGGGAACTGGATTTTTATTTCCTTACAAACGACTAGACGTCTTCCCTTGGTGAGTTGGGGGGCACAGCGGAAAATCCATACTGATTTTTTCGGTCGACTCCGGGATTCAACACCAGAATTCCAGTTTAGCAAGCTAACGTCTTACTCAGTGAGCCACCGTTGTTCCCCTATCTTTAAAACGGCATAGTATTGTAATTAAAATGCGTGCGACTAATTATCGGTATGAGTGTACATATGTTCGAATCAATAATCGATTGAATGTAAGATGAATCAAAACCCCAAAATAAATAGCATATCGATTTTATTATTAATAAATACACAACTTCTTATGTACGTATGGATTAACCCATAACAAGGCCACGTCCCATTTTTGGGAATTGGATCCAAAACATAAATTGATTATGGTAATATAAGAATTTATCAGTCATAAGAATGTGCCAAGATATTCAAGGCAAATTTAACCCTGATGAGTTACCACCCATTACAAAAATGGCAGCTTCCACAAACTGGGCCAATGTTGTCAAAATGAAGAACCCCGTGTACATGTTAGCGTGAACGCAGCAACAAACTTGGCAGATGAAATTTGATAATAGAGTAGGCATTAGCACACTGTGTAGCGTATGCCCATGTTCTTTAGTCCAGTCGGTGCAGCGAGGTGGGAATGTTAAAGGCCATTTCATATTTCCTGTTATCATCCATTTCTTCAGACATGCTAATGTGAAGAGGATGTCGGTTTCTTTTCCATAAGTTTCATAAATAACTCCAGTTACACCTAGTGCGTCGTTAAGCTCTTTAGTCCACAACTGCCTGTAGATATTCGTTGCCTGACAGCCTCATATAAACCCTTTATACACTCATCTTCATTAACCCAGACATTTGAATCGCTAACCTCCATACGCTTTGGTTTAGTGAAAGGTAATTGAGGTAGGACAAACATCACAGAAAACAAAACCCACGCGATGTGAAATTTAATTGAATAATAAAAGAGATTGCTGCTAGCGAAAACATCTTTCATGCAAAAGTATGGCTATTGGTATACAGACCAAGAAGCACGTTAAATGGCCACCATCTTGATATTTAAAATCGAACTCCCTCAAGCTAGGAGGAATTTCCATGGCAAGTTCCATGTCCAATCTACCTGAATTGGCCGAAGAAGGAAATAGATAAGATCACGGCGTCAAGCGTTTGGGACCACTAGTCCCTGCTTCAAGTACGTCGTTTAAAGCAACACGATCTCCTGGGCCCCTAACTGTTCTTTCATAACCTACAAATTCACGCGGGTCTTTTAGAACCCTTCTTTGTCATCAAACGGACGGACAGGGGCGACAACAGTGCATTTCCACATGAAAATGTGGGCGTATTTAGCTTATGTGCCAAGTTAAAAATTTCTTATCAAATAAGAAGATCGGCCAGTGTGTGTGACTGTTTCAAACTATATATATCTATTTAAGAACATAAACCTGTCGCTTTTAAACTGGCTTGTTCTGGAAACAAAAAATAAAACTAGCCATAAAATCTATATTTATTGGTGTTTCTGATTGGTGTCAAAGATAGCAACAATTTCTTTACTCTGTCAAAACAAAAAGATACCACCAATAAAGTCGACGTGTGAGAGACATGAGCTAATCTTTAGACGAATTTTATGGCTAAATCCTTTCTGAACATTAAAGTAACGACGCCAATTCAGACATGATCATTTTTCAGAACTTCAAATCGATGAAGCTTGCACACATGAAGCTAGACAATTTCCTGACTTATTTAAAGTTAATGGACGATTGAAGCTATTCCTATTTAAACGAACACGAAATATTATACAGAAATGTGAAATTAATTTAAAATTACAATATTATATAAGGAAATGACGACAGAAAATGTAAATTGTAATCATGAAAACTTGTGCTTAAAGCCTCTGTGTGTGGCTTGGAAAATATAAATGCATTAAGAGCATTGACTGGTTTCTTGATGAATCAACTAATTGTGTGTTCAGTCTTCTTCTCTAATATTGACTTTTTTCCATTTATGTAGATATTGCAATAAATGAGGGGTATGGTGAGGTCAAGGCTAATTGTTAAACAACTGAAAAGTTGCATTGGCATTGCCGAGTAGTAACAGCTTTGGGTTTGTTTAGAATATATGCCCAGTTGTAAACGGAGAATGCAAGATCGAAGATGATCTTGCACAAATGATGCCATATGTGGGTTGAGGGTAGTACAAGGTTTACGGCTAAGTCTAGTGTTAGATTTAACCGTTGGTCTTTTTTTTTTTTTCTTTTTTTTTAATAAGCTTTATTTCTCCAGACAGCACTATAGTTATGATTGGTGCCAGGTATGGAGAGCCCTGGGTTTAGCGCTAGTCCTGTTTACATATGCAGCCCTATGACTTATAAACTGAGCACCATAGAAAACGCATCACTGTGTAAACACTATTCAAATGGGAACACATCAATAACAACACATTTTTACACTTTTGGATGTTTAATCTGTAATCAACGGTACAAAGTCAGAGGGGTCAAAACCAAAAGTACGACAAAGATAGTTAATTGTCAGTAGCGCGTGTGTCCTCCACTGGCTCTTACGCATGCTGTGCAGCACAATTAACCATCTTTGAAAAGACGAGAGATTGATCTAATGATTTAGCCGCTTCAACAGTGATGATGTTTCGTATTCCGCTTATACATCTCAGTTGAAAGTAGCATGATCTGCACAGATGATCGACATGTCCTTCTAAAGTAAGAGATGAATCTAGAACTACGCCAAGGCTTTTAACATCCTCCGAAACCTGGATGCTGGAATCTCCAATGGTTATACTGATTTTTGGTAGATCATGTAGTTGCTTTTTTGTTCCAAAAATGATCGCTTCAGTCTTATCATCGTTTAATTTTAATTTATTTGATGGCATCCAAGATTTTATATCGTATCGTGAGCCGATCGGGGTGTGGTATTTATGGCATTGGTAATCTGATCTGTTTTGAAAGATGACATTAGTTGTGTATCGTCAGCATAAGAAAAATGGTTGATGCAGTGTTGACAGATGATTTCCGAAACACATGACGAGTACAGTAGAAAGAGTACTGGACCCAGAACTGACCCCTGGTGTACTCTATATTTAAGTACAACTGTAAGCTGACTGAAAATTATCCCAGAGATTGTTTGTTGTTAAATAGGAGCGTAATCAATTGTTCACAGCTTTTTCAACAATTTTAGAAAGGAAAGATAGATTTAAAACGGGTCGAAAATTTTTCAGTATGTTTTTATCCAGATTATCCTTTTTCAGTAGTGGTCGTACAATAGCTTGTTTTAGAACATTTGGGAATACACCACTTGAAAAACTATTATTTTTAATACGCGTTATAATACGCAAGAATATCCAAATGATCACAAACAATTGCGGTTGGAACAGGATCTAGCAGACAGGTAGTCTTCTTTGACGCTAGTATTAGTTTTCTGACCGCCTCCTCACCAAAAGGTTCAAAACAGGAGAGTGGCTCGCAAGACATAGTATGTGTGCCTAGATCACTTTTGGATGAAGGCTGCGCATCCTTGTCATGCCGAATATTTTCGAAATAAACTAGTCAGAGAATTTTGTTGCCAACACATGGTCATCTGCAGAATCAGGAAGTTTTGATTTAGACTTCACACACAGGAGTGATTCCATAAAACTGTAGAATTTCTTTGGATCTTTATTATTGGTAGAAATCTTTTCATTGCAGTATTAAGCTTTTACACGTTTCAGCGTCTTTGAATATATGTTCCTTTCTGACTTAAAAGTTTGTCGGTGAACTTCTAAGTGCGACTTTTCGTCCGACGTTTCGATACTAAGTGGACTATAAATGTCGTTTGTTTATGTTTATGCCGGTTCGTACACTAGACTACCTCAAGGCTGAATGTGATGTATAGGGGTAGCACGGATTTGGAAAAAGTAAAAACATGCACCGCTTCCGGTTTCGGGGTTCACCTACTTCCGGTTAATGACTAGACCTCTGCTACACTGGATCAACCGACCGTAATATATTAAGAAACAGCCACAAATGTTGAGATGTTAAAGGACATCGCACTCTGTAGCCATCATATGTCAGTACTATTCTTTTATGTTTTCTTTCGCTACCAGTCGACTAGTAATTTTCTCGAATGTTTACATACACAATATGCCACAATATGCCACAATATGTCACTAATGATATGGGTAATCTTATATAATGTCACAGACAGAATTGATAAAATAGTGTTTCAAATATTGATCAACATGTACTCTAAGGATGAGGTGATAATCATTTATCCATTGAAAACACTAATGGGTTGGCTTTTAGCATAAGACAAACATCCCATTCACTGTAGTCTACTAGCGATGGTGGTATTTTAATTAGTAGATATGTTTGTTGGGTTTCTTTTTTGTATTTTGTTTTGTTTTTTAATTAATTAAAACAGAAAACCTACTTATTCAATGCATTTCTTTTTACTTTGTTAATATGCCTACTTGTGTGTTTGGGTGTGTTAAAAGAGGGGGGGTGGGATGGCCTAGTGTTCTAGAGTGCCGCGATTTGACCTCTAGCTGGCCGGTTACCTCTGGCTTGCGGCTGTGGTTTCGAGCCCTGGTGTGTGCGTATGTGTCATGGAGATAGGGGCGCCTTCTCAACCTCGTGGGTTTCCTCCGGGCACTCTGGTTTCCTCCCACTGCTAAAGACCCCTACACGCAAGGGAATTATTGAAATAAAATGAAACCATATGTTAGTCCCAAAATGACCTAGTTTGTGTTGAGTGGACGTTAAACCCCATCTCTCTCTCCCTCTCTCTTGTCTTAAAGGAAATAAAAAAATCCCGATAAAATAAAACCCCAGAGATTTACGTAGCTTTGGCCTTCTTTGTGTCATATACAAGCATAATATCATCGAGATAACGGCACTTGAATCGATAATCTAAAGATCTGCGTAAAACAGCAACTCCGTCTCTATGGGATTTGGTGCGATTTTCCGTGTACAACGTTATTGTAACTGAAACTGAAAAATTTCATTGGCTTTGTGAATCCGGGAATATAAGGCAGAATGGCTTGATGACTTTGAGGTCTCTTGTTCCCCTTATCGCTGGACATGAAACAGTGTCTAGTCGTTAGGATGGGACAAAAACCGAAGTATCTGGAATGTGCGTAAAAACAGTTCTTCACATAACAGTAGATGTGTAGACCAGCTTTTCAGGAACAATATCCCTCATATGATGCATTCCCGTCTTCATTTGCCCAATCGGCGGAGATAATTAAGACACTAAGCCCGATTGTAGTTCTATGTGTAAAGAAAAGCCGGAGATTAAATCCCATTTCATTTCATTTCAAAGATAAGGATGAAAAGTTAAGAATAATAATCGCTACAAGGTAGACTAACTGTATAATTATATCCAGACACAAAGGTATTTAAGAAGCTAACCATACGTGATTGTTTTGTTTTTTTTCTGGATGGAAACAGGTTCTAAGACATATAATTAGAGTTGATTAACATTTTGTTACAGATGGTGTTTGTTTTGACTTGAACGATGAGTGAAAATATTACTTTGAACGTGTTAATGATTAGGTTCGTTATGTCGACTGTTAACAATTACTATTCTACATACAGCGACCCGTCTACTCCATACTACGAGAATAAAACCCCTGCCCTGCATGGCTGTCATATGTAAGGTGGATCTACTCCTGTTCACATCTGACATTCACACACAGATTAAAAAGAATATATTCATGGAAACAGAATACATGATTCTCCAATTTCTCTAAGTGTCCTTAGTGTTTTCGATGAAAAATGTCGATTTAGGACTTAAAAATGTATGCGAACGAACTTAGTGTCTTTTCTGGAGTGGTGGTTACTATACAGTCAGACAGCCTAAGTTTAGTATGAACAGTTAACACACAAGTGTGCACTATCATAGTTATATTCTATGATTGACAGTTTTAAAATTCTTTATATATAAATAAACCTAAATAGAGAAGGTAGAAGAATATCATGTACTCTTGCAATATGATGCGAGGAATTCCGGCGAAGATGTCCCACTGTGTCGTGGAGGAATTTGGAATAGTATTTCTTGTAGAATTTTGCCACATTAGATTTCAAGATTCAATACCCTGTTTCTTCGCCAAATATTTTCAAATCTGAATTCGACCAGACGAGTGGATCCAATATATCGGCCATGCATATATATCAGCAAAAATTTATACAGGACACAAGACATAGTTAAAACACTATCGTATGGGGGGGGGGGAAACAAGGGAGGTAATTGTTGTATTATTACCGGTATGAAAGATGTTTAAGCGTGGAAAATAATGCTTATAGTGGTATAATAGTGAGTTGACAATCTATTGAGCAAAAGACATTTTGAAATAATTATGTTTAGACTTTCTTCGAAGATGTGAAATCCCCGTTTTAACTTCAAATAAAACTAAAATAATATTCTTTATAAAAATAAAAATTTCGCTGGGATTTTTGTATAGCGAGCAAGATAGGTCAATAACATTTCCATTCCATATATCTTTGTCAAATGAATTAAAATATTCTTTAAAAAATCTATTTTAAAACTGTTCAACCTCTAAAGAGACGATTGCTATGTCATTTTGTATAAATTAAATTTACTTGCAATTTAGTAGTTTTTTTTTATGGCATGTTGATTCTAAAAATAAACGTTTGAGATGTCTTTAAAAGCTTTTTCGTTTTTATGATGATAAAAACATCGGTCATGTTTGATATTATTCACCGATCCAATATATTTTATAGATTACAGTAGGCAAATGTATTAAAGATACATCATGTGAGGTTTACCAATAACAGTTAAAAACTAGATAATGTAAAGGCAATTTGCTGAAAATTTGATCTACTATGAACACAGAGAATTAAGCGACTTAAATTTTATTATTCATCATTACTAAAGTCAGTACGATAAAAAAAAAACATAGTCTCGATTATCCATTTATTGATTTATGCAATAAATCGGGTCATTATATTCAAGATCGCAGGCTAGCCATGCCATCGATAGTTGATTATGGCACGGATAAGTTAATTAATGTCTTATTGATAATTTAGATAATATTTCAGGCCTAAAGGAAATACCTGCAATAGGCGGATTTGGCTCTTGCATAATGAATGTTTAACTGTATATTCACATAGAATAATTGGATCGATTTATGTTCGTGGACAACAATATGGCCGCGGGATTATTGCAGCATGAATCGATGGAATTGTCATTCAACATATCTTACACTAACCCTTACACTAACACACACATCACATATATGTTAAGGACCGTCTCCTATCTAGTGTTAGCCATAATTATAAGATGCTGTCATTCCTTAAAGAGCGCCTTAAGATATTATGCATTTTAAAAAAGGCTGCTTGTCTTTTTTCGAAGACATTTATTTTGTCGTTATAAAAATCGAAATCCTCTTACATCAATTCCAACGATTTATATTCTAAAATACATCCTTGACATACACATTAATTAGAGAAACGTTTGGAGACAAAACCTTTGATAGATTTAACTTGTCATCTTACAAATAAACAAAAGCCTACAACGATATTTCAAACGTTTTCTTTATCTTTATAGTCACCATGACATTCCATAAATATACATATTATAAATTCGGATACAAACATTATGAAAGACATGATGACTTGGCATAGTGTGCACTTTTAGAACGGTATTAAAACCGGGTTTTGTTTTATAATGAATATTTTATTTGCTTTGAAATTAGATTGTGGAACAGACTAAGCCCATGTTGACTCCAGTTTATACATAAATACATTTAATTATCATAAATACAAAATATACAACAGTATTACGTGTAATTGCATGGTCTCTAATTCTCTTCTTCAACTTGTGTTTCGACCTGGACTTCAAATTTGGCTCAGTAATTAGGACCATGCCCCGTGTCAATGTTCCGCGATCTATCCCATCAATAGTTTCCAATGTGGCTTTCTCTTGTCAGTGGTTTGGGATGGAGGGTATGGCAAGGGACAACATATAGTCATTAGGACACAAAACCCTTGACAGATGGATTTCGAAGTAGGACATAGAGCTGGTATCCGGGCAAAATTTCCCTGAGAGAGAGGGAGGTGGGGGTAGGTAATGTACTCTTCACACAAACTAGGTCATCCAAAACCCCTTTTCTTTGGCTCTCAGAATTCCATATAAGAGAATAATTTATCAAATACAACACTGCATGGCGCCTTCATTATCCCAGTAGGATGCTAAACCCAAATTCATTTCAAATTCGTGGTCTCAGCGGACTTCAATATTATTCCATTATGGTATAAATCGGACATGGGATGAAATAATTTCATGGATCTGGCAGAACGGCATATTTTAATCACAATTACAGAGAAAAGGTGGTATAGAATGGCTTGGGTACTTCTTTAAAAATGTCAATGTTTCATTTTTGACATATTTGAAATATTGACATTTTTTAAAAACCGCAAAACTCTTAAAAGAAAATGGTAACATACTTATGATTACCATGTTCTCTATCCTCGGTATCCCCAGCGGTCTCATTCCGTTCCACTCTACGTACCAATATTCAAATTATTTGCCCTTGATTATTCTGTTAAGGCTAAGAGTGGTTTGTAAACTGTGTTTTGATTGGTTCGTGGAATCAAGCTACGATGAAGGGCAGATAATTTGTTTAATACGTGCTTACTCCATGGCTGGACCAATGGTATGGTGGAATAGCACGAAATGAGGCCACTCCGGTTTCGGCCCACTACTAACGATCCTTACGTGCAAGCGAATTATTGAAATAAATTAAACCAAATGTTAGTCCCGAAATGACCTAGTTTGTGTCGAGTGGACGTTAAACTCCATTTCTCCATCACTCTCATTCCTGCTAAAATGATCCTACACGCAAGCGAATTATTGAAATAGAATTAAACCGTACGTTTGTCCCGAAATGACCTAGTTTGTGTCGAGTGGACGTTAAACCCCATTTCTCTCTCTCTCTCATTCCTAGGATATGGACATACATGGCATAATAGCAAGTCAAAACATCAAATATATAATAAACAAGCCAGTGTCACCCATAGCTCAAGATTATATACTTGTGTCATATATATTTTTGTTATGTTTTTTTAACTTGAACTTCGGACATTCAAGACATACAGTGGCCCAAGTCATTGTTACTTTCTTATGTTGATCTTTCTTGTAAGCGTTTGTCGGTGTTGGAAATGAAATAAAATGGTGTTTACCATTCCATAGTTCCTCACTAACCATGAGCACTAGCACTCTGTAAATTCAGTAGGATCGAACACAATGTACCATAAACCAACCCATCAATCACTGAGCCACGACTCCTCCCTACAGGAACAAAGAACCTCATTATAATCATTTGTTTATTTCCTCGCAACGCATTGAAGATTAACAAGGCATCTCACTATAAATGTAATCTATTTTTTTGTCTTTTGTTATCATGCGACAAAAAGTTGCCTTATATTTCACAAAATGAAGATTACCAATAAAAAAAACCCGACATCTTTATTGCAAATTGCTTTACGGTAAACTACTTGCAAGTCCTCTCAATAGCTAATCTACACGATAACAGAGAATATTTGGACAAAAAGTTGATTGTCTATAATTTGGTCTTTTATACGCGAATTTCAATTAAATTAAATTTAACCAGTTATGGTTTTCCCAGATAAGTGATTTCGTAGAAGGTTTCTGAAATGTTTTGAATGATTTTGCAACCTAATTCATATCGCACATACATGCGTTGCCAAGCAATTAAACTTACAACCACCATGGGTAACAATAGGACTAAAATAAAAAATAAAAATTGCCATATAACGGAATCCCACTTCGTCGCTGAATAAGACGCATGTTAAATCCCAATCTGTTTCACAGAGAATTACTTAGGAATTAACTCTGTAATAGATGAGTGTCCATAGCACGTGCGTTGACTGCAGTCATTGGCTCAACGGCTCGTGCAATGTTTACTTAACACCTAACTGCTTCGGGCAAAATGACGCATTTTACTCATTTTAATACCCATTTACACTTAATAGGAAATATTTTTTAACTTCAATTACTTCAAACGTCTTTATTTATTTTTCTGTTACCTCAAAAAAATGTTTGAGAATTTAATTTGTCGGAGTAAAAAAGTTAATATGCCGTACTTATTAAGCCTCGCCGATGTCATGCTTATCAGTGATTGTAGCGGCCAAGCGAATATTCACTGCGGGATCAGTTTGGTTAAATCCTAGTGTTTGCCGAGGATGTTCCCGGGCTTTTGCGTGTGACTTCCACTTGGCAGTGATACAGGGCGTACCGGGGTGATTGTCAAGGAACGGTGTCTAATCGTTTGGAATGAATAAAAAACGTAGACTACATGGGCCCATATTCCTGCATATTCCTGAAGCAATGGCGCGAGAAATCCCTCTCTTACCATTGCTGGAGAGAAGTCATATTCTTGAAATTGGGCGGGGCGTGTCTCTTTTTAACGTCCAATCAAATCCCTCCTCTCTTCTCGCATTCGGCATAATTTTCAAAATGGCCGACGAAGAAAACATGTTAGCACTGGATAATCGAGCATAATAAATTTCGCGGGTTATGACGCGATTGTCACTAGATACATTGCGGTAGCATATTTTGAGGTCTGGTTAACCCCGATATTGTTTGTTACAATGTAGGTCATTGGTTAGTAATGGCACTACTGACCAATAATAATTTAGCACAACAATGTTCACTCAAGATAGCAGTGTGAAGTGGATTAGTTCTAATCAAACGAAACACTGCGCAGGAGTATGACATGGGCCAAGCTTCCCCCATAGTCCATCGTCGGATTTAGGGTAAATACATTTCTTTTGATTCGTTTGTTTTAAAGGTATACTCGACACACAGTCCGCCATTGACAGATCGAAATAAGGACGGGTAGCAGTCTTAAAAAGGTTTTAAGTTAATGGGTCTTTTTGTGTAGTTCTAGCCTGGAGTTCGCATGTTCAATCTCTTCACTGGCCAAGATAGTTCATCTAACTGTCTAGTGGTTCGGATGGGACGAAAAACGGAGCCCCCGTGTATACATTGGAATTCGATACAAGAGTAGGTCAAAGAGTCGCTGCCCTCGCAAAATTTCCCTCATAGCACACTGTATGGCGCATGCCCGTCTTCATTAGCGCATATAGACAGACAACATACAGATATACCGGAAAGATATAATTATAATCTCTTCAGTTTTAACATGAGTTTCCGAAGGATTAAGATGCCAGCTTTTAAAAAATATTAGATTATATTTGCTGTCTATGAAAATAGATCACTATTTCTAATTACAGTTATTTAAAGTTAATACTTTAGGTCTACAATGAGAAAAGAACAAACAGTAAATTGAGACTACTTAAACATGCGCTCTTATAAAGAATATTAACTTACTTTCTTGAGTGTTATTAAAATAAATCACTATTTATAACCGAAGTGCATATCAAATTATTACGTTAATTCTAAAAAGAGCATCCAAACATTTCCGTGTGTAACAAGAAATTGTTAACTCGGCTGAATCAGTCATTAACATCAATAAGAACAAATATACTTTGTATACCACTTTGTATACCTGCGCGTTGTACCACAAGGTATGTTATGGAGTCACCTGGCGTGGTCTCATTTCCTCGGTTGTACGTCACAAGGTGTGTTTTCTCCGGGTCCTCTGGTTTCCTCGCACTACTAAAGACCCCTAGGCACAAGCGAATTATTTAAATAAAACTTAACCATATTATGTTAGTCCCGAAATGACCTAGTTTGTATCGAGTGGACGTTAAACCTAATTTCTCACAATCTTATTCGACAGTAATGTTACTATATTCATTATAACATTCAGACAACAGTTCTCCTTGTCAATTACTTGTTATGTCGCCAGCAAAGCATTAAAGTAGATTTTTAACTTGGAAACTGACTCCAATTCATGAATAAAAACACATCGTTATAGACAGAATGTTATGTAAATTCTAGCTTTAAAAATATACAAGTATTCTTAATAGTGTATTTGAAACTTCATAATGCCTCCAACTCATAAATAATAATGCAATATTACCGTAAATTTGATATTAATTCCCACGTTGAAGATACACATGTAAATAAAATTAGTCCTATTTAAACTTTGAAAACAAATATATTCAATTTAACAGGCAGATGCGATGTTATTATACAATAATAAATGAGCAAATTCAATAACTTGGATGTAATTTTAAAAATCGGCATCTTTCATACAGGAATTCTAAAAAAACAAGGCGATTATGTAACACACACACACAATGCATGTCTACAGAAATTGGTATTATAACCCGTATTATCAGAAGAAAATCGTCCACTTCAGACAGTTTGGCACAAACTTATTCACTAAATGAATCTGTATACACATAATATATAAAACTAGACCTGCATGCAGGAATGACGGGTTTCACTGGTGCCAAGTTACTCTTAAACATGTCACTTCCGGTGTCAAGTTACCCTTGAACATATGTCACTTCCGGTACCAACGAAACCACTAAACAGGTTTCCAAATTAACATTGCACACAAATAAAATGGACGCAGAATCAACCAATCAATCCAGCAATATCAAGTCATTTTATACATTTGTTACTTGTAAATGATCTTGACAAAATTAAATTACTTCCTGTGTTAATGAAAATGTTCAATTAGTCTTATGAAATCAGAAATGGCATACGATATCATATAGTGAAAATTTTATGTAAATCGAATAATAATTGCCACTTTTAAATACCAAAAAACTTGAAAAGTGACTTGTAGAAAATCTGCTATTTCTCTCAACCGTACAAGTTAGAAACCATTTTGTGGTATCTGTATGATCGTATGGGTTCATTCTATTTGTTGATTGGCATCAAATGTCATAATTTGAAAAAGATTTCAAAACAGACTCATTTGAATAAAATATCTGTTTTGAAGGCTAAAAATACAGTTTTTGCCAAAATGACGTTACTTCCGGTGATAATGAAAATCTTAAATTACTTGTATGAAATCCCAAATGGCATTAGGTATAACACGGTGTGACGTTTATGAAAATCGAATAATAATTGACCCTTTTATGGCCCCGAAACCTTCAAAAGTGACCTGTAGAAAACCGTCTATTTCTCGGTAACCGAACAAGTTAGAAACCATTTTATGATATCTATATGACCATATGAGTTTTGTTTATATGTGAATTTAAACCAAAAGTTAAAATTATTAATACATATTAAGTTATTCTTGGTTGAATAAAACATTGATTTAAAAAGTTTAAAATGATGTCACTTCCGGTGTCAATTTTAAATTGTAATCAACTTGATATGACACTACGTGCTTTTTGAATCAAATGATGTCACTTTTATAAAAATCCAATCATAATTGACTATTTTACAGGCAAAATAACGAAAACAGTGACTTGTACAGAACTGCCAATTTCGTGGTAACTGCTTATATTACAAACTAATTTTAAAATACATTTTCTTCGTATAGATTATAGCTACAAGTTTATTAAAGTTACGAAGAAATATTTTAAAATCTGAAAAGCCTGAATAGGTTGTAAATAGGTCAATTTTACACCATTTTTAGCCTCTTAATCGAATTTGCTCGAAAATGAAATCGAAATTAAAAAAACTGCTTCCGACATTTTTTGTGCCTTGAAAGGGCACACTCTTTGAGTCAAATAATTTTTCCAAAAAATAATATTTGTTTTCGAAAAATGGTACCTAACTGTCAAAATTGTAGTTAACATTTTTGCACTAGACAGATGACTCTTTAATTCTGTGCACAATACGACTAAAAAATATTCATAAATAAAAAAGTTTTTTGTAAAATTTTAAATTTTCGAAATTTGGCGCCTAATATCTTCGAATATTTGCCGAAAATCAAAAATCGAAAGTAGCGTAGCTATGTGCCCTGTCTCCGGCTATGCCAAAATGTATCGAAAGTTAAAATTCAATGATTATTGTTAAAATTACTGCAATATTTTAAAAAACGATAATTTGGTGATTTCGGACATT
Organism: Patella caerulea; assembly: GCA_036850965.1. Lineage (NCBI taxonomy): Eukaryota > Metazoa > Mollusca > Gastropoda > Patellidae > Patella > Patella caerulea. The sequence goes on along the minus strand of JAZGQO010000015.1, from coordinate 27,453,782 downwards.
TCGCATTGTCGCAGAACGTTCAAAATAGCTTTATCCTCTAAGTCACACCCACTTTCCCAGTAAAACCGAAGAAATCGTAAGGATGCGACACGTAATTGCTGAGATCTATTCAAATTGGAATCTGAATAATAATAATAATAAGAATAATAATTTTAACAAAAACAATAGTGTTTCACACAAGCTACGCAGTGTGAAACCCTAATAATTATTCGGTTTAAAGGAACTGACCCAAACACATAATATGTAAAATAATCTTTTACTTTAAAGGAGCTGACCCAAACACAATATATATAAACTGATCTTTTAGTTTAAAGGAGATGACCCAAACACATAATATATAAACTAATCTTTTAGTTTAAAGGAGATGATCCAAACGCATAATATATAAACTAATCTTGAAGGAGTTGACCCAAACACATAATATATAAACTAATATTTTACTCTTTAGTTTAAAGTAGATGACCCAAACATATAATATATAGTCACAAGAACATCGCCCACTTCAGACAATTTGGCACAACCTATTCACTAAATGGATCTTTATATGCATAATATGTAAAAATAATATTCCACTTTAAAGGGGGTGGCCCGAACTACACATAATACATAAACTAATCTTTAAGTTTAAAGGAGATGACCCAAACTCACAATATATAAATTTATTCTTGTAGTTTAAATAAGGTGACACAATCTATACACAATATATAAATTTAATCTTTTAGATAAAGGAAATAAATCAAACATATAATATATAAATTTAATCTTGTAGTTTAAGGGAGATGAACCAAACACATAATATATAAATTCACTCGTGTAGTTTAAACACAAGATATATACATTTACTCGTGCAGTCTAAAGGAGGTTAACTAAACACAGAGTATGTAAACTTAATATTGGAGGTGCACCGAACTAAAATACAGGAAATTAATCCTGCAGTTTAAAGGAGGTGACCCGAGGACAAACTATATCAATTAGTTTACAGGTGGTGACCCGTATTAAAGTTAATATATAGGCTTCGATTAATCTTGTTGTTTAACGAAGATGAACCAAGCACATAATAATAAAGTCACCAGACATACAATTAATCGTTTGAAAATGAAATGAAATAAAATGGAGTTTAACGTCCTACTTTCTGCACCTATTCTGGGCTAATTATTCTTATAATGGAGATGACTCGAACTACAAGTACTATAAATAAAATTAATCTCGTAGTTTAAAGGAGGTGAAATGATCCATTGATATCATGAAGAATACATTTTGTAGCTGAAAAGGGATGACCCGAACTACGCATAATGTATAAAAATAGCCCGATCCCCCATTTGCCCGGTGCCAAAACAAAAAAAAAGAAAATAAAACAGGGGCCCAATTCTAGTCGCGGCCTAAATTCTGTGACTTTAAACATTCATGTGACATGCTGGTTTAATGATAAATCCTCTTACTATTAGATATATTTCATTTTCACAACATTTTTATCTATGTATTGCACCTATAGGCGGTACAGAAAGCGGTACACCATTAGTTCAAACAGTAAGATGCCGGCTCTCTAACCAGTAGGTATTGGGATCGCACTGGGTGTTGACTATGGAAGTTTCTTGGCATTTTCCAGGCAGGGTTCTTCTTAATTTTAACTTGGATAGAATGCACTGCCTGACAAGGACAAGTTGTTCGGATGGGAAGAAACCCGAAGACCCGTGTATACATTGGCGTGCAAGTAAAAGAGCCATAGATGTAAGAGCTTGTCGTGTGATCGTTGTCCGAGTAATTCATTCTATTTCATTGCATGACACAAACGGGTAAGCCTCACCGCCAAATTCATTTGAATTTACAAACCAGGAATTTCTTAATAGCAGACATTTCACATTTAGTGTTTACAATCTTTACGTATTCCCTGTTTCATGAATCTGGTCAATTATTACTTACGGTTAATGAGCTTCATGCATAGCCTGGGTATGCATTTGGAATGTCCCATTGATAGCATTTTTTCTTAACTACCACACTCGACGTTCTAAACGGAAGACCCTACATGTTCTTGTCTGGTCTTTTGTTCTCAATTTTTTGTCATCTTTTATCGACTTCTAAAATAGCTTATCAGCAGTGATTGGTCGTGTATTTTTTTTTAAATCTCACGAAATGTGTTTTTTTTTTCATTAAAACAATGGCATATGCCATTTCTTTCGTCTGCAAACCCTTTTCATCGTAATAGAAAATGTTTAATTCGTTTTCTTTCACTGACATATTAGACCAATAAAGATCGATATGTTGTCGATAATGGTTTACCTCTCAAGATCTGGATTAACCACGTGGTTCTACAACCACATCCTCGAGCTAAAACGGATAAAACAAGAGAGAGAGAGAGAGGGAGAGAGAGTGTGTGTGTGAGAGAGAGAGAGCTAGAGAGAGATAGGGGTGTTTAACGTCCGCTCGACAAAAACTAGGTAATTTAAATTTAGGGACTAACATATGGTTCAATTGTATTTCAATAATTCGCTCGTGCGTATATGACTTTAGTAGTTGGGGAAACCGGAGGACTATGTGATAGTCACGTGGATGGATAAAAACAAGAGGGTTAAAGATATAATATTATGGGTGATTACATAAAGAGTTGGTAGTTGTCATGAGTGAGCGTATGTGGCATGTAGATAGGGACGCCTTCTCAACCTCGTGGGTTTACTCAGGGCACTCCGAATTCCTCTCACTTCTATAGACCCCTACGCGCAAGCGAATTATTGAAATAAAAGTAAACCAAATGTTAGACCCGAAATGACCTAGTTTGTGTAGATTGGACTTTAAACCCATTTCTCTCTCTCGCCCCCCCCCCTCTCTCTCTCTCTCTCTCTCTCTCTTAAAAAGTGAATATCTGAATTAAGAATGATCTGATAGTTCTCACTTTAATAGTTAAACCTGGATAACTTAAACGGAATATGTTGAAAATTTCAGTCAAAATTTATCCACACTGAACCGAGATATCAGCATTTGAATTTTTAGGCTAGCCTCGATCATTATTACTAAGGTCGGTACGATATGTAAAAAGCTAAGTCTCGATTATCCTAATTCACATTTTATCATCTTTCACAAAATGTATTCGAATCCACTAAATATCGTAGGCTAGTGATGGCATTGAGAGTTGATTATGGTCAGGATAAGTTAATCAATGTCTAATTAATAATTTTGAAAACATTCAGGCCTAAAGAAAGAGGCACAAAAGGCATAATGCTTGTTTAATACTAAATATATAGCTATCAACGCGATAAAGGAAAAATTATCAGGCCCTTTTTAAACCTCACGCCCAAGACTAGAGGAATGTGAGTTTTCTCATAATTGAGAAAATCCGGGGTTCATGACGGATTTTCAAGCTACAGTGAAGTAAGGAAGTTGTATGTAGTTGAAAACGTCAAATGTAATATAATATCAAATCTAGCAAAGTTCTATGTATAGATCACTTTGTCACATCAGTGTGCTATGAGAGAAATTTTGCCCGGGTAGCTGCGCTACGGCCTACTCTTATATCGAATTCCAGCTGCCAAGTGATCTTAAACGTGCACCCCAACGTGTACACGGGACGTCGGTTTTTCCTCCCATCCGAACGACTAGGCAGTTGTCCTTGTCATGCCCTCCTTCTGTATCACTGACAAGGGTAAATCACGCAGGAAAATCGAGATGAACTTTCTCGGCCAATGCTGGTATCAATCACCCGACTCCCAGGCTAGCGAACCAGCGCCTTATCCACTTAGCCACCCTGACCCCCCAAACCAGGAACTGAAAATGCTGTTTTATATGGTTGCCTGTTCTTTCTCTTTTTAGAACTAGGGTATAGGAGCCACGGTGGCTAAGTGGGTAAGACGCTGACAGGCTAATCTGTAGGTGACGTGTTCAACCCCTGCAGTGGTCGAGAGAGTTCATTGGTCTTTCTGGTGTGATTTCCCCTTGTCAGAGGTGCATGTCGGAAGGGACGAAAACCTGAGAACCAATGTTTATATTAACGTGTACGTAAAGGATCCCCAGGAAGTGGGAATTCAATATGGCGTATGTTCGTATTCATCAGCCCATTCGGAGCAGAACGTTAAACCCCATTTCATTTCCATAGTCCACTTCAGTTATAAATAGTTATATATTTTAATAGGATTATTGGGTGGCTGAATGGTTAACGCGTGCGCGTTGTATCATAAGGTGTGTCAAGTGGTGGGGTTTTGATTCACCGCTTGTATGTGACAAGGAGTAGGGTTTCTCCCACTGCGATATTTTCTACTATTGCAAAACGAGAACCATATGTTAGTCTCAAAATGACCTACTTTGTGTCGAGCAGACGTTAACCCCCATGTTCTCCATAAATATGTTAACAGAAAATTCATAAAACAGGAAAACGTAATTTGATCATTTTCATTAGTTGCTAGTACATGTAATATTAATTCAGTTTATGTTGATCTGTTTTGATAGGTGTCACACGTAACCTGATATGTTTAGAAGCTATAATCTTAATTCGTCGACAATCTGCATTAAAACTGAAGAAATTATAATTTTATCTTTCCTAATGCCTAGAGGCCTGTCTGTCTGTATTATAAAAGCACACATTATTTTATAATCAACAGTTGCCAATCTAATTCCTGTCACATTAATCCTTTCTTATTACAATGTTTGTTTAAGCTGTAATATTACAGGCCCGGGACTAACGCTATGGGCCTTGCGGCTCTCCCCTCTCCCCAAAATAAAAAATGCATACATTCGGTTTGATAAATGTTGTTTATTTCGTACAATGTCCGTGTGTGTGGTGTGGAGAGGAGATGGGGGTGATGGTCCAGGGATATCCTTTTCCGGGCAGGGCGGGTGGAGGCATCAAATCAAAGATTATGATTAAAATAAAGGTTTTCGTGAAACTTGACTTCGGTGTACAACGCCTACTTATTTAAAAAAAAGTTTTATTTCATCTGCGGGTGCTGAACTTGGGGCGTTAAACCACCACTGGTAGAGATCATTCCCTACTCAGAATCTCTCTCTCTATCTGACAGCCCCTCCCCTCTCTCTCTCTCTCTCTCTCTGAAAGAGCTGCCTTAATAGCCGGGGCGTTAAACCACCACTGCTAGAGATCGCTCCTTACTCAGAATCTCTCTCTATCTCACAGCCCCCCCTCTCTCTCTCTCTCTCTCTCTCTCACTCTCTCTCTCTCTGAAAGAGCAGCCTTAATAACTGGATGCTTCTGACTCCATCGGTGTTTACATCTTGTGTAAATCGAACATAAAGTACATATATATCTAGATGGACTAGATGCTTAGCCAAAGTGGTGCCGCAAACGCATGTCATGACCGCAACATCATTTGTATCTCTTATGCCTCTAGTATTCGAACGAGTCTTTGGAGGGCATTGAAGGGATGAAACTCTGTTTAGATATCGCGACAGCCGCAAGAATATTCTCAGTTTGACAAACAAATGTGACATACAACGACAAGTATCTACTCTATCAGTATTATCTATTAAATCAGAATATACATGTATACATTTCAGATTCCTAAGATCAATAGGTATAACACAGGATGATACACACATTCAAAAACGGGGCCAAGGTGGCGCCGTGAGTAAGACGTACCTACTACCGGGGTATCGAAACCTATGATTCAACGCACAACAGCTAACTATTCAGCCATCCAACCGCCCGCCAGTCGGAGAGGAACAGCAGGACGTTAAACCCCATTTCATTACATGTTTCGCAGCTCCTTCTTTCTTTTTTTTCTTTTTAAATATTGGGAAGTTATGGACATAAACAAAAACATTTCATGTAATTCATCTCGTACCATTCACGGTCTATTATATGCAATGCATTGTATTGTATTTCGTGAATAAACAAGATAAATAAGACATTGGCTCGGTAACCTGTAGCTCCGTGAAAGTTCATCGGGATTTTCCGCTGCGTGTAGTTTTTCGGATAAGACGAAACCCCCAGTTCCCGTGTTCACATTGGAGTACATGTAAACAAACCGTTGAGGTTGGAATTCGGAATAAGAATATGCCGTATCGCAGCAGTACCGCCAAATTTCCTCATAGCACAATGCATGACGTATGTCCGTCTTCATACGCCGTCAAACTCCATTTTATTTAATAGCATTTTATTTCAATTCATGCATACCGCTCTCCAATCTTATCAGAAAGACCAGCGCGTGTAAAATGGCCGATAACTCGGCTACTACTAATGGCATGGATTATTAGTTCAATTGTAAATGTTCAGCTGATCACGGTTCATTTTACTTCATTCTGTTACATTAATACATGCTGGCGGACCCCTGTTACCTAACTTTACCAATCTCGAGGCGAACATTCACGAGATCCTCCCGGGTGGCCCATGTAGGGATTCCAAACAAGGATATTACACACCATGATTACAACCATGGATATTTACGTAACGGAATCTTCAACTAGGAATATTTAGGTAGCAGAATTCCAACCGGTGTCATAGTTATTCCGGTAGTGGGATTCCAACAAGATCATTGGTATTCCGATCAGGATCACGGATATCCCCGATGCGGGATTACAAAGGAGGTAGGAATATTCCCTTAGTGGGATTACAACCAGGCTAGAGGTATTCCCTTAGCGATATTACAATAGGGGATATTCCCGAAGCAGGATTCCAACCAGGATTAGGTGTATTCCCGTTCCAGGATTACAACCAGCGATGTTCTTGTAGCGATAGGGATCACTTGGGGGAATCACATGTAAACGTATTATGAAAAGCGAATTTCTAATAGAGTTATCTGTTCAAAACTGGTTCTATTTTGATCAGTCATTTTCAAATATGTGTTAAAATATGATCGATCGGTGTTTTTCGCTATGTAATAAGCCGACCGCCATATTTTTAAGTCGCATTGAATCAGAGCTGGGGATTATCTAGCGGTTGTATATTAAGTCTGTTTTCTTAATTCAAAGGTATTTACTGATCAATCTGACTACTTTAGCGAAACATTCAATAGACGCATCGTTATGCCCTCGTCATACACGTGTGGTGTCCTTAATGCGTTGCTGCAACCGTACGGTGACCCGAAAAAGCACAAGGCTGCGAAAATGCCCGAAAAATTTGAAAAGCTTAGAAAAGCTTTCCGGGTCAATATTTCGGGACCAACATATTGAAACCACGCCGGTTGACTCAATGAAAGACCTTAAGATACAACGCACATGCGCTAACCATCCGGTAATCCACCCACAGTAATAGCAAAAATATCGTCTTAAATAATAAAAACATTTTTTGTTTCAAAATATCTTTGATTGCGAGTTTATTATTTGATATCTAAATTTAAAATAGAGACTTCATGTGCATTTCAAATATTGTACAGTAACAGTAAAAAATACAATTTAAAAAAAAGGGTAAATTGTCCGGATTTAAGGCCCACAAAACACAAGATTCGTGCAACGTAACGTAATCGATATGTTTCCTTTGCTTTTATCCTGCCTATGAATCACTGATGGACGGGTGTAATAAAATATAAGTTTTATATTCTTACAAGTTAACAACTATATGTTAATGGCATTTCAATGTTTCTAAGTAGCAGTTATGTCTTCTGAAGTACGAATAATAAATGTTATCTTTCAACATGTAAATGCCTTTAGAATCGGATTTTGTTTTCGTTTTACTTATAGTAGATGTTCGGTTTCCAAGTAATGTAATAAATTTTACACAAACTGATCAGCAGGAAATATTCGCGCGCCCGTCGGTATTATTAGATAGGGTTGACGTCGAGACGGGGCCTAAAATTATGTTAAATTCGCATAACTCGGACATGCTGAAAATTGGACTATTCTGACGCTGTTTGCAGGAGTTTATTGGCTATGCAGCATTTTTTTTTCGCATAAGAACTCAGCAGTAGGAAGATAACACATCACTTCTGTTACGATAATACTTGAATTACATCAACATCATAACTCAAGTTATATCATTAACAAGGATACAAAACAATAAACATCTGATTATTGTCTATTAAATTCTATTTAGAGTGTGAATCTGAAGGTCGAGATTAGAAACATAGGCGAAGTACTTTCTATTTAGCATCCGGAACAATGCATCTCATCAGCACAAGAGGAAACACTGATTAGGGATCAAGAGGCACCGCTAACTTCCATATTTTCAGAGCAGTCAGTATTGCACTTTTTCTTCTGAAAGTTAAACAGTTTTCGTTACTCATAAGAAAAATATATAAGAATGAATAAAATATTGCTATATAAAGTAAATGGGCCCATAAGATAGTACGCGGGTGCGTACGTACGCGTATAAAAAGAGTAAAACAGAAGTAAAAAAGAAGTTAACTCTGCGGTGACCAGTTTGTATTACTACGTCCGATATAAACAACGCACACACGTCAATCAACACAAGCTGTGGCGTTAAACGAAGCCTGTAGCATAATCGCTGTAAAACGAAATTAAATGAAATAAAATGGGGTTTAACGACCTACTGGTCTGCTCCGACTGGCATTTTTACCCGGGCACTATGGCGTTATCTTATATCGCATTCCAACTGTTCACGGATATTTTACCTACGCAGAAATGTATAATCGGGTCCTCGGTTTTACGTCCCACTCGAACGACAAGACAGCTTTCCTTGCCAGGCCCCACACCCTGCATAACTGACAAGGGTCGGTGTGAAACAGTTTGAATTCTTCCAGGAAAATGTCACTTTAAACCTAATCGGTAATCATAGTCGGCGTTATTGATTGCAAACGGGGCACCTTAAGCTCGTAAATTATTTGAAATGTTACACCTGACGTAAACACGCTTGATGGAAAATCTATTAAACGTTTCTGATGAATGCACACAGATAAAAAGACTGAATTCGAAACTTATAAATGCATAGCATGAACCGTAAGTAGTTTATTGCGATCACGGATCTTATTTCGTCTTATAATTTCCGGCATTACGCGCTTTAATGTTTTCAGTTTTTCCACATTTTATTCCTGTTAACCGATATTAAAATGTGAGAATTATCTCATGGCATGTTTTTAAATGTCACGGATGAGTTAATCATATTGCCATTCGACTAGTCAAAATCACAGATAATTACTATTTCGGAGCAAGATGGTATTTGAAAAATATAGTAGTGATCACATTACACGATTATTCAGGTATTTTTTGCCAAGGGCAGCCAACTCAAGCCAAGAAAGCATGTTAAAGTAACATTCTGATGGAAAAACAATTTTGTAATAAGTCTTAATTCGTACGGGGTGGGGGCGAATGATTTGCGCGTGCGAGCTGTATCATGAGGCCTGTCATTGGGTCAACTGGCGTGGTTTCGATTTCCAGGTCATACGTGACAAAGAGTGGGGTCGCTTGCCCAACCTCGTAGGTTTTCTCCTAGTCCCCGAGTTTCCCACCACTGTTAAAGACAGCCTAAAGACACATACACACAATGGAATTATGGAAATAAAATTGATCCATATGTTAGTCCCGAAATGATCTAGTTTATGCCGATAGAGCCACTCGGCTAATCTCGACAGACTCCGTAAACTACGTAGACTACATCTAGTCTCGGATGTATGACAGTAAGTGATATGTATCTGCGCCAATACATTTGCGATGCGGCTACCGGTTTACTTTTACAGGGATACTTGACGCTATTACACAAATTGGGAACCTATTCGGCTAGCGACCTATTCGACCGATCGAGCTGCAACCTGTTCGTTGGAAACCTATTTAGAGTAAAGACAAAAGTCTCTATTTATCAACCAATAAAATCCAACGTTATGTCTATCAAATGCAAGTAGAATATATTATTTTTTATCCATTCCTTCAGCTCAGAATAGAAGTGTAATTTCGTCATTATCTTACAGCTGGATCGGTCGAATAGGTCGATAGCCAAATAGGTCGCCAACTTGTGTTTGGAATGGGCGCAGCCATGTTTCATCCGGGACCTTTGAAGTAGTTCCAATATGGCGGAATTCATCATACAGCCGAGTTTAGATTCCCGAAATCTTCCGAGGTTTGCCGAGTGCCGATAGAGCGTTACCCCACCCTCTCTGTTTCTCTCTCTCTCGTTGGGAGTTGTGTGTCTTGAATAGTCTAGATCATACGATCTTTTATTGAGTCAAGTGACGCTGTTTCCACGTACGTGCTGTATCATAAAGTGTGCCGTAGGAATCAACTGGCGTTGTTTAGGGTCCCCGATGGTACGTGACAAGGAGTATAGGGTAGCATGGTCAACCTGCTAAAGATCGCTACGCACAAGCGAATTACTGAAATAAAATTATACCATATGTTAATCCCGAAATGACCTAGTTTGTGTCGAGTGGACGTTAACCTCTATATCTCCCTCCCTCTCTTTCATTCCCAGCTCAAAAGGTGACATGGATATGGTCAGTTGTTCGACCTCGTGGGTTTTCTCCGGGTCCTCCTACGCACAAGCGAGTAAATGAAATAAAATTGAACCATGTAAGTTCCGAGATGACCTTGTTTGTCGAGTGAATGACCCCCACATTCTCAATGTGATTATTTCCGATTGTCTTATTTCATATACCAATTGTCAATTTTATTATTAATTTTATTGACGGGCATCAGCGATAGACATAATATTATTTGGATGTCAAACTTTGTAATAGACTAATAGCTGTCAAAATTTTACTAATACAATAGCCCTTAAGTCAGTCTGGCGTTGTTGTAGATGGTAGAACATTGACACTGATTGACATGTGTCTGGTGCCGATTCTACAACAATAATAATATTGTTTGTGCATGACCTTGCAAGTGGTTCAATGCCACACAAAGGGGTTAGTGGTGGTGGTGCCGAATGGATAGCCGTTTAAGGTCTGTCAACTGTCCTAGTTTCGATTTCCCGGTTGTACGTGACAGGAGTAGTTTTTTCTTAACCATATTAGGGACCTTTCGCATCGGTACGAAAACGAATACGAACACGTCATCAATTCGTGTGTACTTGTGACGTCAATCCGTAATGAGTGTTCGGCCAGAGAAAAACGTTACGCGTGTGGAGCTAGATAAACGTATGTACGCAAACGAAAATGTTTTTTGTTTCGTACACTGATTTTTCCACAATTTTTCGAGGCCTTGTGTATATTGTTGATTGTGTGGTGTTTGTGGAATGTGTTTAAATGCAATATTCTTCTTGATTTGTTGTACATCTACCAAATTATCGATTGCACACTTTGCCTGGGCAGAGAAGTTCATGGAATGGAAATTAACCCATCTAGCTATTATCGTACGTCGGATTGCGAAACCATGTGTTAAAGGATACGTATACATATGTTCGTTTTTGTGTTCGTACCTATGCGAAAGTTCCCTATTACCTTAGTCCCGAAATGACGTAGTCTGTGTCGAGGTGACATTAAACCTCATTTTTCTCTGTATCTTTTCCATCAAGCAAGGGACCACGTATAGTTGTTCGGATGGAACTAACGTCCGGTCGAGGTACGGTGTACACATACAAGAACCCTTTACAGTTAGAATTCGAAATAAGAGTATGTCGTAGTGCCGCTGTCCGGGCAAAATCTCCATCATAGCAAACTGTATGGTGTATATCTGCCTACATTAGCCCAGTAGATTTAGAAAATTAAATTCGGAGTTTAAACACCATTTCATGCCATTCTGGGTTGTCGCTGCTGTTCATAAACATGTACAGATGATAGTGAGCGAAAAATCACGTGTGTCCTGGAAGACATGAGTTGATAAGCATTTCTTGGATGTCTAGAATATAACCCACCGAATTCCGTATTTAGATATGGGATTTCATATAAAACCGGTGTGGATGTACTACACAATCCAGAATTTGAGAGTATTAGACAAGTTCTTGATGGTCAAATGAAGAAACTACGTAACATGGGCTTGGAGAAATTCGTATGCCGAATCGTTTGACAACATGGCACAAAAACGTGAATAAAACGTAAAAAGAAATAATTTGTGTCCTGTTAGATTGAAGATTGACATACAACTGTCGTGACGTCTTTATAACATGCATTGTATGACGTTAAACCCCATGTCATTTCATCATTATTATAACATGCATGGAGATCAAAAGAAATAACATCCAAAGGTGTGTAACGTTGTCTATTGTCACGTTGTCGTGATTAGGACATATAATCTATATACGTATAGATAACCTTACTATGTTTTCCATCTTTGAAGATCTAACAGTTTATAGTTCTAAAAGTTGCCCACCGATTACAGTTTACTCAACACACTCTGTGCGATTCCCCTTCGTGTCGCTCGTGATGGGAAGAACAATTTTGTTTTTTTTCAATCGCCTGTACATGATCCGTAATGAATCTGATTTTTTGCCCTTTGCAAGGCTTCCTCCAGGGACTCATAAAGCTTGTCGTTTGTGGGTTTTCTACCATGTCTTCTACGTTGGAAGCGGACGTTAAACACCACCAGAAAGAACCTATCGAGATTAAGAATTTACATGTTCCTTTCAGCCTAAGTAAGCCACCTGATCAGACAACCTGTAAATCAACTTACGTGACAAGTCTGTGTTACTCTTATGTTTTAATGCAGGGGCGGATCCGGAAATTATGGCAGGATGGGATTTTCGAGGTTACTGTTACGGACGTTTGACACTTGCCAGTGGATAATGCCATTATTGTCTCTAAATTATGTAGGCATTCATACACGCTGGGCTATTGAGAGAAATCCAACATCCGCTTTGGCGTCATTTTTTAAAAACGAGTTATTATAGGATAATAACAATTTCCTTGAAGCAAAGCAATACTTGTGATATCACATATGTCTATATCATCATATTGCCCTTATTTGCTCTCCCGTCCCAACGTATATTGATAAGGAATAAAGCACACGGCCGTTACACTTTTCTCATAAAAAATGTTGTTTTACAATTATTTTTTTATTGTGTAGCTCGTCATGGTGGAGCGGGGAGGGGCACGAAAAACACCCCCACCTCTGCATCTGCCCCTGTAATGAAGACGGGGAACTGATTACGTGACATACACTATATAATGTGCCATGAGTGAATTTGTTCCCGGAAACCAGGGATACAACTTATCATATTTCGAGTTCCCACAGACACGCCAATGTATACTCGGATTTTAGTTCCATTCGAAAAACTAGACACTGTCGTTGCCAGGCTCCCATCGTCCTGCACCAACTGACAAGGGGGCACCTTTTGACGGAAAATCTCGAAGGAGTTTCTCGACCAACACACACACTCACAGATAAATGGGGTTTATCGTTCCCTTGACACAAACTATGTCATTTCGGGACTAATAATTGGTTTAATAATTATTTTAATAATTCGCTTGCTCGTATAGGTCTTTACCAGTAGGAGGCCACCGAAGGACTCGGAGAAAACAAACGAGTTTGGGTAAGCGGCCTTACTTCTTATCACGTACAACCGGGGATTGGAAACCATGCCTGTTGACTCAATGGTATGCTTAATGACACAGCGCACACGTGCTAACCAATCATTCACCCAATCCACCACACCCGGCAAACACAGGAAAATCAATACCATATTAATTACCGGCAATGATTGGATGATATTTTTGATGATATAACAACTTATTGAAATCTGTATTATCGGGTCGATGGCCTAACAACATTTTGTCCGGCAGAAGTATGGCTGAACCTGAAAATTGTACACATTTGTTTATGGTTGTTTTTAGTAGCCTACGGTGTCCTCTTCCTGATTCTGCCGGGTGAACCCCAAAATGGCTTCTAAGACGACCGCCACATCGAATAATCCTCAATAGATCCCATGGTATTTATTCTACAATGATAATTACAATGTCTAACTTAGATTAATCCATTGAGGGGATTCTTATATGCCCAAATATTTATGTCGGCTAATTTTCTTGTTCACTGCTTGTTCGACTGACATAAAACATTTTCCCCCTCAAAATAGAGCGCTTAACTATCGAAATCAAACTGTCATTTTTTCTTACGTACCCGCCATGTGTACATGGGAGCTCAGTTTTTCAAACCATGCGAAGAACTAGAACTGAACTATTCGTTGCCAGACTCTCTGTTCTGTACCACAGTCACGCGGTCACCGCAGCCATAATAAAACATTCTAAATATGGATTGCCATACATGATTAAAAAACAAACAGTCTACACGGATAATTAAGTTGAATTATAATGTTTCTATCATATTAAGACACGCTTATAGATAATATCGATTATTTAATATAAGATAATGACTTTTAAATGCGTTTTTAACCAATTAATAAGCTATAAAGAACCTTAATTACGATAAATTTAAAAGGGTATATTGACAAAGTAAATAAAATCACGACTAGGGGGCCAACTTACGTATAATAGCGTTATGTCATGAGTTTATAAATTTGACCTTTAATTTGTATTCGTAAAGGTGCGTTCTACGTGTGACACGGTGCAGACAAAAACACAATGGCTACATACTCTTAATTGCTTGCCAAAATTGTTTTCACTTTAACTATAAGGACTAAGAGAGTGCGTGTGAGAGAGATGACGGTTTGGTGTACCTCAAGCAGGGTAAATAAAAAAAAGGTATGTCATCGAGTCATGTGGCGGGGTTTCGAATGTCCTTCGACGAAAGAGATCGGGACACAAACTGGGTCATTTCGGGACAAACATATGGTACGATTATATTTTCAATAATTCGCTTGCGCGTCGGAGTCGAGCAGTTAGGGAAATCGGGGGGACCGGGAGAAAACCCCGCAGTGTTGGATAGGCAACTCTGCTCCTTGTCACAACCGAGGATTCGTAACCACGCGGACTCCGTAACCACTCGGCCACCCAACGTCATAGGTTTACCACGGGTTCCCCGGTTTCCTACAACTGCTAAAGACCCTGCAAGCAAACGAATTACTGGCAATAGACTTGTACCATATGTTTAAACCGAAACGGGGGGTTGGGATGGCCTAGTGGTCTAGAGTGCCGCGCTTCCACCTCTAGCTGGCCGGTCACCTCTGGCTTGCTGTAGTGGTTTCGAGCCCTGGTGTGAGCGTATGTGGCATGGAGATAGGGGCGCCTTCTCAACCTCGTGGGTTTCCTCCGGGCACTCCGGTTTCCTCCCACTGCTAAAGACCCCTACGCGCAAGCGAATTATTGAAATAAAGTTAAACCATATGTTAGTCCCGAAATGACCTAGTTTGTGTTGAGTGGACGTTAAACCCCATTTCTCTCTCTCTCTCTCTCTTAAACCGAAACGACCTAGATTGTGTCCAGATCTCTCTCGTCCGTTTCCTCCCTCTTCTTGAATCATCGCAGAATGCACTAAAGCTCCCGGAAGTCTTTAAATATCCTTCAGTTCTTGGCAATATTCCCTTAGATAATTTGTCTAAAGTCTTTATTCGACAACATTCAGATTAAAAAAATATTTTACAATACTTATAATGATGTTTACATTAGTATCTAATATATTTCTAAATAAAGATGTTTTTTACATTTTAGACAATCCCGGATAATTTTCGTCAAATATTTTAAATAATCAATCTCGATTATACTGTGCAGAATAAAACTGGTTGTGTGTGTTAAAGCCCTTAAAATACGCTAAGTTAAGGCCGAGCAACTTACTCAATACACATGAAAAAACAGCTACTTAATTATTTGAGCGACGTTTCGAAGAGTAGTCTCTCGACGATATCAAGCTAATACGTTTGCAACTGGCGATGGTGAACGCATACTCCTGCGCAGTGTTTCGTTTGATTAGAACTAATCCACTTCACACTGCTATCTTGAGTGAACATTGTTGTGCTAAATTATTATTGGTCAGTAGTGCCATTACCAACCAATGACCTGCATTGTAACAAACAATATCGGGGTTAACCAGACCTCAAAATATGTTACCGCAATGTATCTAGTGACAATCGCGACTTGTTTACGTCATAACCCGCGAAATTTATTATGCTCGATTATCCAGTGCCAACAGGTTTTCTTCGTCGGCCATTTTGAAAATTATGCCGAATGCGAGAAGAGAGGGGGGATTTGATTGGACGTTAAAAAGAGACACGCCCCGCCCAATTTCAAGAATATGACTTCTATCCAGCAATGGTAAGAGAGGGATTTCTCGCGCCATTGCTTTAGGAATATGTGGTGAACGGTGTTCCCCCTCTCTCTTGGTCATCCATCGATACGATGATGACTATCGTCGTGAGCTTAGTACTTGTTTTGTGTGGGCACGAAGTGGCTGATTAAGCCAATCCTTGATCGGCAGACGCGGGTGCAGGAGGAACAAAGAAACTGTGCGAGGCTGTCAGGGTTGGTGGTTGACGCCTTTCTTCTTATAAGTGCTGCAGTCACATCAGCTCGCCTGTTAAAAATAACATGTAAGTGAAATTTACCTTTCGAAAACAACCATGACATTGGTGAATGGTGTCCCAAGCAAGTCTAGATTATAACGTTACCAAACGAAAAATTCTATCCGAAACGATAAAATGGTTACGTGTCCGAATCAGGGGCGTGGTGTTTTTGTGTGAGGAACACGATTCCGTCCAGCCCACCCCTCGCCCTAAAAAAACGATGTTACGTGTATTATAATTATGCTAGTGCCGCCGAGTAATATTGGGCTGTGTGTAACATGGTAAAGTTTTATACTGGCTGAGCATCATGATTAGGATTTAATGTGACAACAGCATCGCAAACATCAAGGGCGCTTAAACCGATAGAGGAGCAAAAATTCAAAACCATGACGTAAAACCCGATATTGCGTCCCTCTCACATAGCCCCTGGTCCATATAAGTGGTTTATGACTTTCACGTCCAAACAACTCAATATTTTGAGATGAAATTTGGAGATAAGGTAAATACACATTTCCTTAATTTATTGGCGCATAAATTGCATGCGGACGCATGGACGTTTTTTTTTCTGAGACGCTGTTAAAATAGGGGTGGTCCCTTTAAAGCGAGCAAAAATTTCATATTATCAATTAATTTCAACACATAATTATTTCTCTGCCTTTTGCTAAATAGGTTGTCAACTCACTATTGTACGATCATAGGCATTATTCCCCATACTTAAAAATCATGGACGCCAGAATAATAGCACAGTTGCCTCCCTTGTTTTTCTATTCCCCCTTGATATAGCTATCTTCAAATGTTTGAATTTGAAGTTGAAATGATATATTTGGCAATTTCTCAACTGGCAATAGTGAATTATTGGATTAATAGGATAATTATTTAACACGGCAGGATTGTTTATAGATATAATCTATTTTAAGGCTTTATTTTAATACATTTTAAAAATATAACTTACAAATATGAAATTGTAGCTTTAAACTACGTATAATATATTGATTTTACATAAGTGTCAAATATATTTCTAAATAAAGATATCTTAGACGAACCTGGATCATTTTAATCAAATGTTCTTACAACTTGATTACTGCGTCCTAGAAATAGGACAAAAATATGCACAACACTCGGTAATGTGTCTTTCTCTTAAAAATCCACCTCAGTTCAGTGCCTGAAATAAGTGTTGCCCGGTGCAGTGGCACTATGGCCTACTTTTATATCAAATTCCAACTGCCAAGCGATCGTTTACGTGCATGCCATTATATACCAAGGGCGTCGGTTATTTCGTCCGATTCGAAACAGCTAGACAGCTGTTCTTGTCAGGCCCTTCTGCACAGATGACAAGAGGAAACCACGTTGGAAAATCAAGATGAACTTTCACGGCCATACCCAAATTATCAGACAAACCTGCGGACAAGACCAAAAATAAACGACAAAATATCAAATCATGTGATTGGATCCGACGGTCAGGTACAGTTCGTGGCCTGTAATAACAAAGAACTCACTGAAAATGAAAAAAAAAATGAATGAATTAATGAAATGTGATTTAATGACACGTGTACGCCAACTGGGGTTTATTACGCCAAACATATGGT
The DNA here is from genome assembly GCA_036850965.1 of Patella caerulea. Taxonomy (NCBI): domain Eukaryota; kingdom Metazoa; phylum Mollusca; class Gastropoda; family Patellidae; genus Patella; species Patella caerulea. The sequence goes on along the minus strand of JAZGQO010000015.1, from coordinate 27,435,986 downwards.
GACAGATAAGACATGCACGGTAATATTTTTATCTATGCACCTGAGAGGATTGTAAGAAAGTCATAATAGAAATCTCTATAAATTATTGGTTAATTAGCTGTTACTTGTTTTTGTAAAATATAAACCGTAATTTAAACAGTAATTGTGTTTAATGTTATGTTTTGTGTCAATTGCTACATGCCACCCAAGGAAGAACGCGCCTGGTGTTGAAAGATGTTTTGTTTTAGTTTAGGTAAGAGTACATTGGCAATCTTTTAAGGCCCTGGCATGAAATATCAGCCGAATATCAAGCTGTGCAACAAATTACAGTTCTCAGTAGCTGGGCACCTTTTTACGAGCATTAAACGCGAAGTATGTTGAATAAAAACACAGTCTTAAATGTTGTATATTTTTAGTTTTACGAGATTTATATTAAGTTTACTGGCCTTGGAAGGCAGAATACACTATTCTGTCAACTAATTAAACTTAAAGAAAATTACCTGTGTTTAGCTCAATCAGCGGCCCTATTCTCATTTCCCTGCCCCACCCCCCCTAGTAGCTGGAAAGCGGGGTATGGGTTTAACGTCCATACGACATAAACAAGGCCATTTCGGGACTGACTTGTGGTTCAACCCTATTTCAATAATACGCTTGAGCGTAGTGGTCTTTAGAAGTGGGAGGAAATCGGAACACCCGGAGAAAAGCAAATCCTACATTTACCAAACTGAATCTCCGTTATCAATTTGGGGGGATTTGGATGGCCTAGTGGTCTAGAGAGCCGCGCTTCGACCTCTAGCTGGCCGGTTACCTCTGGCTTGAGGCTGTCGTTTCGGTCCCCGATGTGAGCGTATGTGGCAGGATTTAGGGGCGCCTTCTCAACCTCGTGGGTTTCCTCCTACTGCTAAAGACCTTTACGCGCAAACGAATTATTGAAATAAAATTAAACCATATGTTAGTCCCGAAATGACCTAGTTTGTGTCGAGTGGACGTTAAACCCATTTCTCTCTCTCTCTCTCTCTCTCTCTGTTATAAATTTACAAATGTGGTCACTATCAACCAGACGGTAATAAGGTCAACACCAATATGTGCAATTAAGATCAATCTACTGGGGTCACTTCTAAAACATACATTAATACTATATCTTTAAATAACGATATCGCAAGTTAATGGAGCGTATTATTGCCTGATAATTATGAGAAATTAACAAGAGATTCCCTGAAGACATCAATATTATACGCTATCCCAATAACCGAGTGGATTAATGAGTAATATTTTCATATCGTTCACATACGAATTCAGGTGCGCCACACAAGTTTTGTAACAACGTCTACTTCTAGTAAAAGTATGTTTATAGACGGGACTGGATTGTATAATAAAGTCCATCGTTCCTAATTTGATTGATTAAAGATACATTATGGGAAATAAGACAAAGTGTTGGTACTTTGTCAAGAAGGCTAGGCATTTGGTTTGTTTAAGGTTGATGGTCGTGCATCAGCATCACTAGTTGTCATCCTTTCGAGTATAAGAAATAGGTATACCAAAATACATTGTAATCCATTCAGAACTGTGACTTTCTGACGATAAAGGCAAAAAGTGGGCGTGGCTCTACAACTGGGAGTGGGGGGGGGGTGTCGGGACATTCAACAAAATCAATAGTGGACGCCCTCGGGCCATAAGGAATACATATGCCAAGTGACAAGCTGATTCATTCAGAATTACGGCCTGTAACCGACAAACACAAAAATTGGCCGTGGCTTGTCGCTGGAGGTCGGGATATGCATTAAGGAATACACGTATACATGTATATCCAATGTTTATATCTCATTAAGAATCGTGGTCTGTAGGCAACACACACAGACACGAAGTAATAATGGGCATAGCTCTGTCCCTGGGGGTTGGGCAATCAACAAAACACAATAGGGGTCACCCTTAAGGTATAAGGAATAGGTATGCAGGACACACAAACATCAGTCATGACTTTGTCCCAGGGGGTCAGGCGTACACCAAAAATAATAGTGGTCTTAGGGGGGGGGGGGAGAGAGAGAGAGAGATGGGGTTTAACGTCCCCTCGACACAGGTCATTTCGGGACTAACATGTGGTTTTAATTTTATTTCAATAATTCGCTTGCGCATAGGGGTCTTTAGCAGTGGGAGTAAACCGGAGTGCCCAGAGGAAACCCAAGAGGTCGAGTAGGCGCCCCTATCTCTATGCCACATACGCTCACGCCAGGGATCGAAACCACAGCCGCGAGCCAGAGGTGACCGGCCAGCTAGAGGTCGAAGCGCGACATTCTAGATAAGCGTTAAATATTCGTTTAATCGTACACTAAAAAGTTGACCAATTTTAGTAGCCCGGACGGAGAGTGAAACGTTAAAACTCCCATTTCATTTCACCTTTAATGAAGTTCAAGATAATTCCTGGTAGTCTAACGTAAGATTTTCATTTAGTAACCTAAACAACAAGATTCCAAACTTCATTAGCAAGGATGGGGCCAAAATGTAGCTACAAATAACGGAGTTAAACACGTATTAATTTCGCCTTTAATAAAGTTCAAGTTATTTGCTGATAGTTTAGCGTTAGATTTTTGTTAAGAAGCCAAAGAAGTTGTCTATCTTTATTAGCCCGGTCGGAGAGTAAAACGCTAACCCTTAAATTCATTTCGCCTTTTATACAGTTGGAGTTAATTCCTAATAGATTACCGTTATATAGATTTCCGTTTAACCGTAACCCATTAAGTGATCTGGCCTTGCCGTGTACTAAATTGACGAGTTGTAATGACCTTAGCATCTGAAAACCAAGATACTTAGACATTCCTCACTTATGTTGATTCGAAAATATTTGGGAAACTGAGATAACATGTAGCTAGAACTTGTAATTATCTTCCAATCTACAAACGTATCCAATGAAAGATAGACTTAACTTAGGCCAAATCGATTTAATCTGTAGATATTCGGGGTCAGGGAGCTACGGTGGATCAATGAGTTAGATCCTAGTTCGTTCGTCTAAAGATCGTGGGTTCGCTACGGGTGTTGACCTATTGTTTATCGGAATTTTCTGGCATGGATTAGGACGGGGGAACCAGACAAGGACAACAGATTTTTAGTCGTTCGGATGGGACGAAAAATCGAGGCGCCTCGTATTCACAGGTAGTTGCAATTTTATAAAAGACTAAACCACAATGGCGCTGTCCGGCAGAATCTCCCTCATAGCACACTTTAGCCTAGTTCGGAGCAGAACTGTTACACCCCATTTCATTTCATTTCATTTTGTTCGTGGTCTTTATCCTGATAAAAATATGTTGTCACCGTTTGACATGGTATGATACAAATGGCTCTGAACCGCAATAAGGTACCCGATTCGTGTACCGATGTAAAATGTTTATCCTGCCTTAAAAATTGAGTATCAGAAGTCCATCTTTTCCTGGTAATAACAATGCCAATGTTGATTTAAATTGACCAATAATTCGTGTTTTCAACGTCGAATAATGTGGATGATAGTGAGTTAGAGACTTAGCTACTTTAATAAGTGTTTCTGACGAACATAAATTTAAATTGCCGTGGCTTTAACTAAAACACAAATTAACCTAGTTCTTTATGTGGTATCGAGTTAACTGTCTGTTTTAAAACCGACTCTTGTGTTATCGCAACAAAACTTAAGGATTATTTCATTACAAATTAAAGCATTCATGCGTCATTTTAGTTTCATACCAATCACTTGTTAACTACAATATTATGAAAGATGTTTCAGTCCTGTTCGATGGTAACAAGGATATGTTAGCTTCAAATTTCATCATTATTTGCTGTACGCGTTGCAATAAGCCCCCACCTCACCTCACGCCATTTTATGTCCTAGAATATTTATTGATGGGCCTATTTTAAAACTGATTGAATAGAAGCTGGTATTTTGATTTTGTTTGTTTAGTTACATGATAGTTCATTGAAAAATCCAACTGACGCAGCAATAGTTACGAAACCATTTTTTGAAAAATGAATATCAGAACATTAACTTTTTTCGTATTTTTTGTCAAAGGGGAATTGCAAAAGATTATATAAAGAGTTGAATGTTCTCGCTATAATAGTTTAAAAAGAAGATAGATACCGTAAATAGAATACAATGTTGAAAATTTCAGGCAAATTGATCCACTATGAACCGAAATATAAGCTTTTGAATTTTAGGCTAGCCACGATCATCATTACTTAACTCGGTACAATAAAAACAAAGTCTAGATTATCTATTTATCGATTAAATTATTTTAATCGAATCCGCTAAATATTGCAGGCTAGCGATGGCATCGGGAGTTGAAAATTGTCTGGATATGTTAATTAATGTCTGATTAATGATTTAGATAAAGAAAGCTCTGCAATAGACAGATTTGGCTCATGTGTAATGCATGTTTAACTATAAGAATTCTCCATATAAATCGTAGAGTGTTTAAAGGGACAATCCCGATAAGAACAGAGTCTCAAAAATTAAAGTCCGAGTATTTATGAAATTTATGGACCAAAATATAGTGGCAGGGTGTATTTACCTTGTCTCAAAATTTCAGCTCAAAATATTGAGTCGTTTGGGCGTGAACGTCAACACTGCTTATCCGGACACGTAACCCTTTTAAGATTTCGGGTCAATTTTTTCATTAGGTGACCTGATAATCGATTAATGTTTCTTGAGAGGTCTATACAGTGAATGGCCCATGCCCTGTACTTGATAACAAAAGGTAAATTTCACCTACATATTATTTTTATAGAAAAAAAGTCTGGTTTTATCCAGATACTGTATAATAAAACGTTCCCCATCCCCAGATGAAGACTGTCAGGTTTAAGTTATTTACAAGCTTATCACAAATATCGGGTTAGTAGGTGGGCCTTAGGTTATGGATTTTCAAGGATTTTACCACAAAATTAAGCAGTTTTATTCCCCAAAAAGTTATCGGGATTGGCACTTTAATTATATCTGATATTTTTTAATGGATCAAAGCCATCTTTTTGGAAAGGGTAAATAAATAAATAAAAAAGGGTGTCAGAAATTGTGACAAAAAGTTACGAAATCAAAAATCAAAGCTAGCTTACTAGAAGAATGTAGTGCATTTTTTGGAGGGATCAAAGCCAGGATATTTTAACAAAAAAATGTTGATATCAAATTTCTAAGTAGTAAATGATTAAAAAAGAATGTTATCAGCGAAGTCATCTTTGATGTAATGTACTTACACAAACTAAGATTGACATTTGATTGAATGATTGAAATTGGGTTTTATGTCATGTCAGCTCCAAGCGGCATATATCGCGCCAACAATATTGTATATATATCGCAGTAAACATAACTTAAAAAAAAATACGAAAAAAATAAAGACAACGAAAACAGATCATATTATTCAATTCAAATATTAGATGTGGCTTTTTAATATAGATCCCTTTATGCACACCAAATGGTGTAATGAATGATAAGAATAAGAGCTCGATCTTACAATTTGGCAGTTGAACATCCACAGTTTCAATAGTCTGGGAGATGGATGCCGAATGGTTAGTGCGTACGCGTTGCATCATAAGTTTCGACATTGAGTCAACTGTCGTAGTTCCGATTCCTCGGCTGTACGTGACTAGAAGAAAGATCGCCTGTTATTTGCACCTTTGCCTTCCACTACTAAAGAACCCTGTGGGTAAGCCAAGTATTGAAATAACTTTAACCTTTAGTCCCGAAATGACCTAGTTTATGTTGCGTGGCGCTAATCCCCATTTCGCTCTCTCGGTCTGATGGGGTGGCTCAATTGTTAGCCGAGAATATTCAGAACTGCAATCTAAATATCGTAGTATTCAACCACGTCACCTACGCCCCACCCCGACAACGCAGCTGGCGCGAGACCTAAATTGTGACCTAAACGGCTAGATCTATTTCTTAAGGCCACCTCCAGATTTTATCAAGGTCTCTGAGATGCGAGAAAGGTTTAGGGTTAGGACGTTTGACCAAATCTGCAGGTGGCCTTAATAAATAGATCTAACCTTCATTTAACACAACGAATATGTTTGAAATTAAAACAATAAACAGTTTGGAGTGCTATATTTAACCGCTTTTCGTCACAGATGAACAACTAATCGAAACGCCTTAACATTTGTAAGCCTTGGGTCTACCTTGTTCCTAAAGCAAGGACCGCGAGTTTACCGCTACACTGCTTTGTACTTTCTTAATTGTGTGAAGATATTGTGATAAATTTACAGCGTTTGTTTTCAGTCTGTGATATAATTGTCTTTTAGTGTCTTATTTGTATATTGCATGGTATATTTCAATGTTTGTTTCTGAGCTTTAATAATACTAATAAAAGGCGCCAGCTCACCAGTCTGGAGGTCGCGTGTTCGACTCCTGTTCGTTGGGATTTTCGGACCTGTTTTCCCCCTGTCAGTGGTGCAGGACGGAGGGTCTGACAGGGGAGCTGTCTAGTCATTGAGATGGGACGAAAAACCGAGGTCCAGTGTATACATTGACGTGCACGTAAAAGTTCCCATGGCAGTTTGATTCGATATAAAAGATTATGCCACATTGCCGCTGCTCAGTCAACATTTCCCTCATTGCCGCTACTCAGTCAAAATTTACCTCATGGCACACTCATTTCATTTTAAACCGGGGTTGTGCAACAAACACACTATAGTCAAATATGGCGATCGTCAGAAACCTAGACATTATAAGAACCTTAAAGTTTACAACTCGATTATCACAGGTAGCCATTTTAGCTGGAAAGCGCGAGACTTGATATTCGCAATGATCGAAGAACATGATAGACTCACACGCCGGTTCAGTAGTCAATCAAAATATGTGCCGAAATATGCAGGGATCACGTGAAAGGTTTTACAAGAGTTAAAGCGAGAACAAGCCTTCTGTTGTAGATGTGCGTTTACATACAGTTGCGGATTATAACACATCAGATGTTTGTCGTTCTTTTAATACTGCAAACAAACGAGACCGTGTAAAATTAAAATACTGGTACATAATATTATGGTTTCCCGTCAGTAATAAGCTGTCTATTGTGTAGACCGTCTCCCATGGACAATACTGCTTATTTCACGATAATAGATGTCTATCTTTGAAAGACTAGCTCGAGGAGCAGAAATTACATCTTCGGCGGGATTTTCCAAGATGGCTGACAAAACACAGGCGTTTAATACAAGACAAAAAGAAGTTTAATTTCGTTCGGCAATGGATTGGAATTAGCAACAATGGTGGCCCTCCGGGACGGTCAAACCCACCCCTGCACTCAAGACTCATTTCTAAGGAATGGTTAACCTAAGACAATAAAATGGCGAAGTTTAGATTCAAAGAAATAGGGCTATTTGAAGGAATCCCCTTTTTTAATGAACAGATAGTATTGAAAATGAGAAACGCTGCCTTTTAGAATGTGAACTGAACAGCAACTGTTGTTTTTAGCTTTGATGTATGTCTCCAGCTGACTTCAATCAGTTCCGCACCAAGCAGTTACAGTCCCTAGATAACCTAAGAGATACGACTCACTCCAACCATCTGAAGAAATTCAATAACATGAAGACCACCCCTCTGACTTCCACAACAACAAAGACGCCTAAAGCAGATTTCCTTACTAAAACAGTCATCAACCTGAGCAGTCGCAATCTAACCGATGACCAGATCACACTACTATCCCGAGGTCTGAAGTTCACTCCAACCAACAGTCCAGTCAACCATGACCAACTTATTACTAATATAGAGAGAGGCTTAAAGGACAAAATTGGTGCCAGTCATTATCACATATGTGGTAGAACGGATTAAACACTTTCCAAATATAATATTAAAACAGAGATCATCGCTACCATAGAGGAGTAATAAAGGATTCATGAATCGGAAGTGACGAACGCCAAAGGAAAACACGAGTTATCTCTCTATGTGAATGACTGAAGTGAAGAGTGATGACAGATAAACGGCCGAATTTCTTCTCACTAATAATTCCTTCGAAGACAAAAAGTTATTATATGGGACCGCAAGAGATTATCTGACGATACAATAAAGTAATTAAGTGTCATAAGATAAGAGAACACGGGAAAAATAGAAATACTCCGTACAGCCCCTTGTTTTTATTCATTCTATAGGGGAGACCGGGGCACATTGAACCGCTTTGTTCACATACAGGTTTGTACTCATTTCATATCAAATGTTTTTATTAGAAGATCTCTTTATTTCATGATCAAAATTTAAAAAAAAAGCAATATGCCCTCTTATATGGATCAAACCCCGGTTTATCTGGATTGTATAGATTAGACATATATGAACTTAAGTGCAAGAATTTCGTAGGCTAAGAAGTTAACATGTATGGAAAATTTTTCTCTTTTAAGCGCTTTTTTGAAAAATCCACTGCCTAAGAAAATAATTGACAGCATGTGGCTTATTGATGGAGAAATGGGTCTAAGAAGTTATCTCACATCTGTATAGTGTTGGGTTGTATAGTATTATTTATAAAGGATATATCCATGGTGGTTCAATGTGTCATGGTCTCCCCTACCTTATAAAAACAGGGTAATGCACTGACTTTTAATCTGTTTTTCTTTCCTGTTCTCTTATCTAGTGGCAGTCAATTCTTTTCATGAATTGTAAGATATTCTCTCACAGCGTCACACAGCAACTTTAGGTCTTCGAGGGAATTATTAGTGAGCAGATATTCGCCCATGTATCTGTTCTCAATAGTCACTTCAGTTAGTTATATAGAGGAATAACTCGTGTTTTCCTTTGGCGTTCGTCACTTCCGATTCGTGAATCCTTTATTACTCCTCTATGGTAGCGATGACCTCTGTGATAATATTATATTTGGAAAGTGTTTAAGGGTAATTATCTCATGGGTATGCAAAGTTGAATGTTTTTGTGTCACTAGAGTTTTTTTCTGTTATTTTTTGTTAATCTTAAAATTTAAACATATCGTATTTAACTCACCTTTATTTTTACAGAGAATTCAGCAAAGAAATTAGGATTTATTAAATAGTTTACACATTTTATAGGTATCAGACATAGGAGAGTGGGTGCCCATGGGTATGATTTTCGATGTCACTAACACTACATGTATTTTTAAGATTGTTTTTTCTTATACTGATAAAAAAAATAATAAATCCAATCCCGGTGAATTAACATCTACAAGGACTATTGTTAGATTCGGTATACGACAGAGTCGTTGGGTGTTGTTGTAGAATCCTTAAAATTCTAATTTTAAATTGTCACTCTCAAAATGCTCAACACCGTAACACGGTAAAACTTATCTACTGAGGCGCAGGTCACTTCACCACGTGTTATCAGCCATCTTTGTCAGTCTGGTCTGGGCCTAAGGGAAACAAGCTCTATTAATATCATAGATTTACAGGTAAATCCAATCAAAGTTCTGATTTTGCTTGCGTGTATTAATTCATAATCAACACCGTAACGCAGTTTTCTTTCATTTATAGCCGATTTGATCATAAATGATGTATATATTTGAATTTAGAATGGTGTATCGATACCTGACGTACGCTAACGGCGTTTCTCACACATGCGCTCTTGGTTCAAAACATCATAAACCACGTTGTTCTCAACACCGTAACGCTCAACTCCGTAACGTTAAGTTTTGTTACGGTGTTGAGAAACCGTTACGGTATTGAGGTTTGGTTCGCCAATGCTTAAATTAAATCTCATCTTATTATCAACATAATTATGCAGAACAAGATGAAGTTCCTTTAATATTACGCTATATGTTAAACATCCAATAAGCGATGATACAATCAATAAATAATAATAATAGCACTAAAATCCACATCACAATGGGGAAATGCTTATAGCGTAATATATCCGTAAATAAAACAACATTTCTACAACAAATACACATGAATAATACTTTCATTTCAGAATGCCCTTGAGTGCCAAAGAACGGGCTCAACGGTACAGAGATAAGAAAAAGGCAACCAGGGAATCACACGAGGCTTACCTTCAAAAAGAAAGGGAAAGATGGGTAACTCGAAAAAACAATGGTAAAATAAAGACTATTGAAGATTTATCTGAAAGAGGTAAAAGAATTCAGAGAAAAAAGTGGCGAGAGGTTCAAAGAAAGGTATATGCTGCAAAGAAAACTAACAAGGCGTTAGAAGCCTTTCTGAGTGCTAATTCCCCACCCACATCACCAGTAGGTATAGAACAGCCTATTGAACATGCCAATAGAAGGCGAGGTAGGAAAATCATTCGCCAGCGTCAATCGCAAACGCACAGACAACTTAGAAAGATGCAAAATGAGCTCCGGGGACACGTAAAATTGGTAAATAGATATAAAAAGAGGCTTGAAAGGCTGAAAAATAAGTCAGATAATGTGCATGAACAAGCCACCAGAAATCAAAATGTCACTCAAACAACTAAGTCGCCACGTTCTAAAACAGCACACCTGCTGAAAAATTCAAACACAACCAGCCAGGTGAAAAGAACCCTTTTGTTCCAACACGCATTGGTTGAAGAGCTGAAAGAAAGATAGGCTGGCACTGCCAGGCAGGATACGCCCACATTTTCGAGAGATGGACAGAAAACAAGCAATACCGAAAGTGATTTTTCCTACATCTTTAAGTCCTGTATTTCATACTGTATTGGGAGCAGCCATTTAGTTGGTCAGTTCCAGTCTGATATTAATGAAATTCGAAACCGACAATGATTATGGTGTGACGGTACACAACCTAGAAATGTGACTTTTCATCAAACTCGGATAAGAATTGTGACCTGTAGAGAGTCCACAACCATGATATACCATATTTTTACACTATTCGCGTACAAACGGCGACCATTTCGTCCGGCAATTTTCACGAAATTAGAACTCAACCTTCCTCATCAAAATCGAATTAAAATTGTGACCTATACAGGGTCCACAACCATGATATATCATTTTTTTTAACAGTATTCGCGTACAAACGGCGGCCATTTTGTCTGTCAATTTTGGTCCGATTTTCCCGAAATTCAAACTCAACCTTCCTTACAGTGTAACGATGATATAAACAAGCGTTTTTTTAAATTGGATAATAATTGTGACCTCCAGAAGGACCACAAGCTAAAGAAAGGGTGATTTTGCGTATAACCAGGGGCCATAATTCAGGAAGTTACGCTCCGATATTCGCAAATATCAAAAAGAACCAAGATCTTTGGGTTATAACCATGAATTTCAAGTTTCATCAAAATCAAATTAAAATTGTGACCTTTACAGGGTCCACAACCTTGATATACCATTTTTTAACAGTATTCACGTACAAATGGTGGCCATTTTGTATGGCAATTTTGGTCTGATTTCTCCGAAATTCGAACTCAACCTTCCTTACGGTGTAACGGTAATATAATCAAACGTTTTTTTAAATCGGATAATAATTGTGACCTCCAAGCTAAAAAAAAGGCGATTTTGCGTATAATCAGGGGCCATAATTCAGGAAGTTACGATCCGATATGCGCAAATATCGAAAGGAAGCAAGATCATTGGACTCAATTCGAACTCAACCTTCCTTAGGGTGTAACGGTGATATAATCAAACGGTTTTTTAAATCGAATAATAATTGTGACCTCCAGAGGGACCACAAGCTAAAAAGGGTGATTTTTCGGACAATCAGGGGCCATAATTCAGGAAATTACATTCCGATAGCCGCAAATATCGAAAGGAACCAAGATCTTTGGGTTACAAACATGCATGTCAAGTTTCATCAAAATCGAATCAAAATTGTGACCTCCACAGGTTCCACAACCTTGATATACCATTTTTTCGCGTACAAACGACGGCCATTTTGTATGGCAATTTTGGTCCGATTTTCACGAAATTCGAACTCAACCTTCCTTAGGGTGTAACGGTGATATAATCAAACGTTTTTTTAAATCAAATAATAATTGTGACCTCCAAGCTAAAAAAAAAGGCGATTTTACGTATAATCAGGGGCCATAATTCAGGAAGTTACGATCCGATATGCGCAAATATCGAAAGGAAGCAAGATCTTTGGGTTATAACCATGACTTTCAAGTTTCATCAAAACTGAATCAAAATTGTGATCTCCACAGGGTCCACAACCTTGATATACCATTTTTTAACAGTATGCGCGTACAAACGCCGGCCATTTTGTATGGCAATTTTCGTCCGATTTTCCCGAAATTCGAACTCAAACTTCCTTAGGGTGTAACGGTGATATAATCAAACAAAATCGAATAATAATTGTGACCTCCAGAGGGACTACAAGCTGAAAAGGGTGATTTTTCGGACAATCAGGGGCCATAATTCAGGAAATTACATTCCGATAGCCGCAAATATCGAAAGGAACCAAGATCTTTGGGTTACAAACATGCATGTCAAGTTTCATCAAAATCGGTTCAAAATTGTGACCTCTATAGGGTCCACAAGCTAAAAACGTGATTTTTCGTACAATCAGGGGCCATAATCCATGAAGTTTTGATCCGATACATGCCAATATCGAAAGGAACCGAGATCTTTTGGGGATAAACCTATATTTCAAGTTTCGTCAAAATCGGATAAGAATTGTGACCTGTAGAGAGTCCACAAACAAATTGTGGACGGACGGACAGGGGCGACGACATAATACGTCCACATGAAAATGTGGGCGTATAAAAACAATCGGATTTAAAGAAACAAGATCTGCAAAAAAATATGAACAAATTGATAAGTGGAAAAATTCTCGCGAAGTATAAACTTATCAATGAGGCTAAGAAACACTTTAAACTTTCTCGCACGACAGTTAAAAGAAATATACAAAATAAAATTCTTAGTACGGGTGGAAACAGGGGTCTTTCAACAGAGCAGAGGAATTGTCTGAGGGAGTTTTTTGAGCGCGATGACATAAGCCGCATGAAACCAGGTAAAAAAGACACTATTACCAAACTAAAGAATAAGAAACAGATCCGTCTTTTAAATGATTCGCTGAAGGGGCTTCACGCAAAATATTGCAATGAATTTCCGGCTTATATGTGTTCATATGCAACATTCTGTAGACAGCGACCATTCTGGGTTGTTCCGCCAAAACTAACCGATCGTGACACATGCCTCTGCAAGAAACATGAAAATGTTTTATTGATTATTGAAAGGCTTGCCGCATTGAAGGTTCTGTCGACTGAAGAAAATTCTCTTGAAAAAAAAATACAAGCCGTGTGTTGTGAAGATGATTACAAGTGTTATTTTGGTGAATGCTGTCTCTGCAAGGTAAAGAAGCTGAAGACAAACGTGTTTGATGAAAAACAAACAACACATTGGTTTCAATGGCAACCAAAAACTAGAATAATTGAGCCGAAAACAGCGGATGGAGAAACTAAAGAAATAAAGATAATGCAGAAGGAGAAATTTGAGGGTCCCGTCAAAGATTTGATCAAAAGATTTGAAGAGGTCCTTCCCGACATATGTCAACACATCTTTAACATTAAACATCAATTTAAAATGTCAAAAATCCTGAAAGAAAAGGTCGCCGATGATCCCGCCCACGCTCTTATTCATATTGATTTTTCAGAAAACTGGGTCAGCAAATTTGCCAACGAGATTCAGGCCGTTCATTTTGGTGGTTCTCATGTGCAGATTACTCTTCACACTGGTGTTATGTACATATAAAACGAGGTTATTCCATTTTGCACGATATCTGATAGCTTAAGAAAGGATGCCGGGGCAATATGGACTTACCTTGATCCAGTTCTTAGCTTCATTACCAATCACTACCCACTTGTTCAGCAACTACATTTCCAGAGCGACGGACCAACTACACAATACAGGAATAAGACGAACACCTTTCTCTTGTCAACGATACCGTTTGATCGTGGCTTCCATGGAGTTGATTGGCATTTTTGGGAAGCAGGACACGGCAAGGGGGCACCCGATGGTGTCGGTGCGGTGATAAAACGAACAGCCGATGCAGTTGTTTCGCATGGAAATGATATACCTGATGCTGAAATGTTGTTCCAAGTACTCAGCGGTAAGGAACTCAATCTGCGCTTATTTTACATACCCAAGGAGCAACTTGATGGTGTTGAGAGAAGTATCCCGTCACTACAGGCAGTCAATGGTAGAATGAAAACACACCAGATCGTTTCATCAACCAAGGGCGTTGCCAGCATCAGACGTCTGTCCTGTTATTGTGGAAATTTACCAAATATGTGTCAATGTTTTAATCCCAAGGAAGTTACTTTCTCTGGTGTTCAACCCCTTCAACCTGCGACCGTACCATCCCACACTCAAGCACCGGCTACTGTACTTGAAATTATTCCTCCTGATGTATGCCCGGTCCATATTGTTGGTCGATGGTGCTTAGTTAACTATGATAATAAACCCTACCTGGACATAATTAAACAGGCAGACGAAGACGGGGTTGAGGTGTCTACCATGCAACCAATTGGCATAAATAAATTCATTTGGCCATCTCAACTGGATGTCATATGATATGAATATACCAAAGTCATAAGTCTTGTATGTGAACCCAAACAAATCAGCACGAGGCGTGAGATTTTTGAAGTAGATAGAAAGGTTTGGGTTGAAGTTGAAAAACTATACATGCATTGAAAACAACTCGACTGTTTAGTGTCAAATTCAACAAATGTGTTTGGAATAAAATGTTCAAAAAATTATGTGTTCTTGAAAGGTTAATACATCAAATTGTCTATCGCAAATATTTGTGAGTAAAGTTGGAAACTGCTATGTAAACATTTTTATTTTATAGTGTTCAACGCAGCGTTACTGTTTGTTGATTAAGTATAACGCCCTACTGGACTAATAAAGACAGGTTCTTTTTTGTGTGCACGCCAATAAGTACACAGGACCTCGGTTTTTTTTTGTCCCATCCGAATGACTAGCAAGTCACCGTGGCTCTCAGGTGTGTTATATAAAGCCACCAATTTAAAAATAACCCTCTGGGCATTATCATTTGACATAAGGGCACACGTTACCTCAACACCGCCACGTAAAGTCAACACCGTCACGGCAATTCAACACCGTCACAGAGGGCAAAATCACCCATTGCTACGGTTTTAAAGTTAAAGAACCATTTTATAAGCGGGCAGAAATATTAACTGATCAGTTTGTTTTTACTTAATCAAGAAATTAAATACAAAATCACTTCTTTCACTGAGCTAAACTAAAATACAATTACCACAAATGGTGTAAATTGAGGTAAGTGTAACAAACTACTAATTACAATAAAGAAATTATAAATGTACAAAAGGAAATAATATTTTTGAACTGTAATCCGGGTCATCTTTTCAGAAAGGTAAATGTTTTCGCGTTTTCTGTATAATTTAACATACTTTTTTGCCTACACAATACCGTTACGGTGTTGAGATTTCGTAACCCATGGTCCACTAAAAGCTTAAATTTTTGTGTTAAAATTCTAAAGACTGCATGGCAATTCATGACGTTCGACGTAGAAGATACTAGTTGTTGAAATGAAGTCAAAAATATATTGTTTCGAGAAGGTTCAACAATCCGCAACATAAATTCCATGATTGCACACTCATGAGATAATTACCCTTAATCAGTTCTATCACATATGTGATAATGACTGGCACCAATATTGTCCTTTAAGACAGTTAGCACCTGGCGGTAAGATCGATTTCCTTAGACACCAAGTCACCAACCTCAAAACCAAGTCTAAGGCTCAACGACCATCCCACAACTTAACCCAGGCCCAAAATACAGCCCTCAAAGAGTTGAAGAAAGACCAGACCATCACAATAGTCACTGCAGATAAAGCCAAATCAACTGTTATTATGGATAAAAGTGACTACCATGAAACTGTCTCCGTTCTCCTGTCAGACCGCACCACCTATAGAAAGTTAAGAAAAGATCCAACCAAGACCCACAACGACAACCATACAGCACATTTGAATAACCTGAAGACCCAGAACCGACTAACACCTTCGCTTTTCTACAAGCTCAAACCTTCCCATCCAAGACCACCTTATGCAAGGGCAACCATCAAGACACATAAAAACCCCATCAAAGCCAGATTATTAGTTTGTTCTCGTGACTCAGCCTATTATAACACCTCACAGCACTTATCAAAACTCCTCTCCCCACTAGGCAAAGAAACAGAATCCTTCATTAAAGACTCTAAAGATTTTTGCAACAAATTACAAAACCAACCCCATAATGTACAGATTTTATCTTATGATGTCGTTGATTTATTTACAAATATCCCCCATGAAGATGCCATAACAGCACTCCGTCAGAGACTAAACAACCTAGAAACTCCATTAGAAACAAGTCTTACAATCGATGACATCATAGACCTAGCCAAAGCGTGCATCGAATCCACGTACTTCTCATGGGGAGATGATTTTTATGAACAAACACATGGTTTACCAATGGGAAGTCCCCTATCCCCAGTGCTCACAGAAATTTATTTGACAAACTTTGAAGAGATGGCCCTGTCAAGATCACCTATCCAACCGATAGCTTGGTTCCGAAAGGTTGATGATTCTTTCGTTATCCTTGATAAAAGTGATGATCCAGACACCCTTCTACAGCATTTAAATAACCAGAATAATAGAATCAAGTTCACTATAGAAAAAGAAAATCAGTGCTTACCCTTTTTAGATGTCCTAGTTACGAAAACAGATACAGGACTCACCACTAGTGTGTACAGAAAACCGACCCATACCGACCAGTGTACATCAATTATCATTCGAACCACCCACACAGTGTCAAAAAGTCAACCATATCCACCCTCGCCCGTCGAGCTATCAATATATGTGACGACAATTCCCTCTCCAGTGAACTCAATCACATAGAAAGTATACTAACCAATCTAAATGACCTATCCGCCCCAGTTAGTTAAGAGCACTATAGAAGAAACTAAAAAGAAAACCATTGCCGAACAGCCTAAGCCAGATAAACCGCCTATACGAATAACTATCCCGTTTCAAGGAAAGTTATCCTACCACATTAGAAGGCTTCTCACAACAAAAGGTATCCAAGTCATTTTTTCAACCGGACGTACACTCAAAGACAACCTGAAAGCTAATGGTAAACTCCAACCAACTATTCCACTGCCGCCCAAAGGATGTGTGTATGAAGTTGCGTGTACGTGTGACAGCGTCTACATTGGAGAAACTCGACAGCCCTTACCTAAAAGAATCGCCCAGCATAACTCAAGATCTTCCACAGCAGGATCTGCAGTTGCCCAACACCTTCAGTCCAATCCAGGCCACAAAATCCAACTGTCTAAGCCCCTAGCGCTGAACCAACACAACGAAAAGACGCGGAAAATCACGGAAGCAATACATATCAGAAGATCCAAACCAGACCTCAATCGCGACACAGGAATATTCTTCCCAAGAGCATATGATGAAATAATCCTAAACTGAATGGAATGTGTGGGAATATAATTATTTAGAAGCCTGTGAATAGGACTGAGGTGTGACTCTCTAATATTTATCAATTATACCCCATTTAATTATGGTTCTGCATTTGAATTATCATTTAGTAACCAGTTGACTGTTTTCTTGTATTCAACTTAATAAATGTATGTGCGCCAATCGGAAGGAGGAGTATGGGACTACTTAAGAACTTTAATTACTTAGGGCATGTGGTTGTGCTGCTTTGTGTGCATTTTAATTTTCATAATTTACCATAAACTTCATTATGTCCGATATATTTGATCTGGAGTTACTACTTCTCAGATGTTTAGTTTTATGTATGGCTTCTCATTTATTTGTTGTTTATGTTGTTGTTATTAACTGTTATCAATCTGCTACTATTCCTTTGATGTAAGGTTTCTGATTTGCCATGATTGGTTGTTTACCCCTATAATTACTTATTAATACAGCTGATGTTAATTAATTAATCAGTGTGTGGTCTAACTAATCATGCATATGCACCTTGCCTTGATATGTTGTTATTATGCCTTTGATCTTGTTGTTGTCATGCATGGTTTCTGAATTGTTGTTATTGCTTCCCTATATATATAATTGCCCTACACATTTGTTACTGTACTTGCTTGAAAACGTGAGAGAATACTCTTCGAAACGTCGCCTAAATAAATCAGTAACTGTTATTTCATAAGTATGTGTTATAGTTTAAAATTAAAACCATATGTTAGTCCCGAAATGACCTAGTTTGTGTTGAGTGGACGTTATACCCCATTTCTCTCTCTCTCTCTCTCTGATTCAACTGGCGTGGTTTTGAGCCTTTTACGTGACAAGTAGGTGTGTCGCCTGTCCAACGTCATGGGTTTTACCCGGGTTCTCTAGTTCCTTTCACTTTAATAATTATTATGTTTAGATACAATAAAATGAGTTTAAACTATTGGTATATTATATACTATTCAAAAAAAAGTAGGGGATATTTGATTTTGGGGGCATAATACTAAAATATGCAAATGACTACGAAAAAAGTCACTATAGAACCTAACAGAAGAAACATTTCCAGTTACATGTGACGCCCAAACGCTCCAATAGCTACCGCATGGAATGCAGGTGATGCTTGGAATCATCATGGGGGTCCAACCCAAGATTTGCACGACTCTGACTTAGAATGTTACATTCATTGTGGCATTGAATTCCAGGGTGAAAACATCAGTTTAATTGTTTTAGTGACCAGAAAACAAATTTTGATATGCGTCGGCTTACGCAAAATGAAAGGTTACGTGCCCTTGGCATGCTACAGATCGGCACAACACAGGCGGTTGTGGCGCGGACGGTGAATGTTTCTCAGTCTGTCATAAGCAGTCTATGGTCCAGATACCGTGATACACAATCTGTACAGGACAGACCACGCTCAGGTCGACCAAGGGCGACAACTCAAGCCCAGGGTCGATTTATCCGTACCTTGGCCTTGAGAAATCGTGTCATCATAGCAAATCAGATCAGCGCTTGTCTTCAAACAGACACTGGTGTGAGAGAGTGGGTGGCCAGACGATTCGGAATCGACTGCATAGGGGTCACCTTCGCGCCCGACGTCCTCGCGTCATCCCTTGTTTGAGAGATCATCACATTCAGGCAAGACGTCGTTGGTGTAGGGATCGTCAACACTGGGATAATCGACGCTGGAGCAATGTGATGTTTTCAGATGAGTCAAGGTTCACTGTTGATTTTTTGGACAGACGTACAGGGTGTGGCGTCGTCGAAACGAGCGCTTCCAAGACGTTAACGTCATCAGACATGCTCGATTCGGGGGTGGTTCTGTTATGGCGTGGGGAGGCATCACTGTTGCTGGGAGAACGGCTTTACATGTTGTTGCAGGGCGTGTTACAGGCCAGTACTACCGGGACAACATCTTGGCAGTCCATGTTGTGCCGTTCGCACGACGTCATGGCCGCCGTTTCATCTTCCAGGATGACAACGCAAGATGTCACAGGGCCAGGATCGTTACAGGTTACCTCCAACAACAGAACATCACCACATTACCTTGGCCAGCACTGAGTCCCGACCTCTCCCCCATCGAGCATGTCTGGGACATACTTGGACAGAGGTTACGTCAACGTCAACGTCCTGCCAATGTCCAAGAACTTGCTGCTGCGTTGCAACAGGAATGGGACAATCTGGACCAAAATGACCTTAGACGTCTCATTAGGAGTATGCCACGTCGGATCAATGCTTGTTTGGCAAACAGAGGAGGATTTACCCGTTACTGACTTTGGTGTGATGCTGTGGTAACTTTGATGTTTGACCCCGTGTATCATTTTACCCTTATAATGGTCAGTCTGTGCCTTACTTAGTCTAACGATCATTTGGAATAAATCGATGAATGTGAACTTCATTTCATTTTGTCATTTGTTTCTTCGTCAGTTTCATTAGGTGACTTTAATAACACTTAAAAATCAAATATCCCCTACTTTTTTTCAATAGTATATATGAGGGGTTGACCGATGAAACGGTCTGTTGTGGCGAATTCTTTGCGTGTGACGCACGGAACTGTGGGTATCCCGCTATGTTTATTTATTTTTACCACTAGTTATGCTCTATACTCGCATGTCGTCCCTCATAATTATATATCAATACATGTAATAATAAATGGCAGGGTTTTGCTTTTTCATTCTTAGTATGTTTTAATTAATTTGGAATGTGATGTAATTATAACTGGCGAGACGTTTATACACTAAAACTACGACAACAATCGGTCAAGTGTGTAAATATTTGTGAAGGAAAAGTCGAAAATGGCAGTCTTCTTCGAAAAATGACGGCCATTTTGAAAATTCAAATGGCTAACGTGATTTTTTTTTTATCAAATAGTATAGACCTAAACGGACACAGGTGTAAAGGTTAGTGTTTGTATCCGGATTTCAAACGATTGTTACAGTTATGTAATCACTAAATTAATGATTTGTTAGATTACTTTACGCGGACTCATGAATGACTGTAAATATAGATTGCTGTGTTTGTTTAAAGGGGAATTGGGTACGATTAGATAAAAAGCTTACAGCTCTCGTTATAAAATATGTTAAAACATAATAAGCGGAAAATTTCAGTCAAATCGCTTCGCTTTGAACCGAGATAGTAATTGAATTTTAGACTGTTGTCTCGGTGGTCATTACTGACGTCGGTATGATAACAAAGTCTCGACTATCCAGTTTTACGTTAAATTATCCATTCAAATCCAGTAAATATAACAAGCATCGAGAGTATACAAAATAATTAAAACATAGTATATTGAAAATTTCAGTCAAATTGCTTCACTCTAAACCGGGATATTAGCCAATGAATTTTAGGCTAGTCTCGGCGATCATACTGACGCCAGTGTGATAACAAAGTCTCGGTTATCCAGTTTCACGTTAAATTATCTATCGCAAAATGAATTCAAATCCAGTAAATATCACAGGCTAACGAAGGCATCGAGATGTTTAATTAATAATTTAGATTTCATTTCAGACCTAAAGCAAGACTTGCAGATGTAGTTCTTGTGTAATGCATGTTTATATAATTTATGCGCGTATCTTTTAATTCAATATGGCGGATTGAATAATGATTAGGCAGTGTTCAAATCAAATTCTCCAACAACCCTACCATAGAACGTATAAAAGTTAGACAAAATGGATCTAAGATCTACATTACAGATCAACGTTTCGACCTACATGATTAAAACAAAAACACTTAAAAGGGGATAGCATCGTGTCGTATATTCTATGGTTTCGGGCGCCATTTGTAATTAACAAAGAAAACATATTACCCTACAAGACAATTAGCAATAGCTGATTCATAAAAAAACCAAACAAATAATAACGATAAAACCTGTAAAATAGATTAAGTAGGCCTAATTATATAATTTGGACTGCTCGCCATTTTTCACCAAACAGAAATGAATAGAATTTGCAAAAACAATTTTAAAACTTGAATATAAGTTACAATCATGTCTTTTACATCCATTGTTGCTTATGGCTCTCTGGCAACTACGCTTTCTCGCTAATCTGGAGGTCCTGTGTTGCGTCCCTGCGTTGGCCGAGAAAGTTCATCAAGAGTTTTTGTCGTGGTTCCTTCATGTCAGTGGTGTAGGAACGAATGCATCTTTAAATAAAAAATTGTATATATTTTGTTCACAAATAATTATTATCGTATATTGGTAGACGAGAAAATATAATAAATTTGACAAGTGGTTGCCTATATGTCTACCGTCAGAGATCTATAATTCATTAGCGTTATTTGAAGCCGATATGTTTACCAAGGAACGGATTAATACTTGTTAGTCGCCTACAGGTCTGGTTTTTGTATAAGACATATAAATATTTGTTGTATGGTATCTGATTTATATCTCAGGACAATTAATATCTAACGTAATACGATGTCGTCTACACCTAGACTACCATTGTCTAATTTGTGTTAAATATATTTTGAAATCGTTAATGGCGTGATACGTAACAGACATAAGGGTATTGGGTGTCCGGATGATTTGACGCATGCGCGTTAAATCATAATATCTGTCATCATTGTAAGTAGGTCTGATCGGGAGTATGGTCGCCTGTATTAGCTGGGGGATTTTCTCTGTGTCTTCCGGGTTATTCCCACGACAAAAGACTCTTACGCTGGAGCGAATCAATGAAATACAATTAAGTCCGATGTTATTTATGTTTATTGAACGTACGCCCCCCCCCCCCCAAATCTCTCTCTAGCTCACTAAAATATTACATCTCATATGTTCAAATCACTCAATAGGAAATTTTGTAATTGATAAAAATACATTTAGAAGACAAATATTTTTTTCTTATGTAATTTTTAGTTGTTAGGCCCCTCTCGTGTAATTGACATTTTCCGAATGTTAAATCGTGAGATTTTGATCGTTTTAAAGCGTTTTCTTCTTCACCAGGTGCGACATGTTCATATTGAAGTCCCGCCGTGTAGATAAAACGAAGATGTACACGGTGTTATCTTTGGCAACAATGTATAATTGAATGTATAACCCCGGAACTATGGCGGTATATTAGTGCCAAAATGCTAACATGCTATCGTCTAATTTCTTAATTCTGTTCATGTAATTTCTAACCTCCATTCATGTAACTTCTAACTTCCATTCATGTAATTTCTAATTTAATACAATGTATAACCCAATTTCTTTATTTGTTCAGTGTAAATTTCAATTCTGTTCCAACTTTCTATTATTTAAACGAAAAATGTCTTCTTAATAGATGCTTTATAGGTTTAGCATCAACATCAACAAATTTAGAATTTATACATTTCTGCCCAGCAACCATCATTATGAAGACGTTTGGTGTCGCCACTGCGTGCTCAACTTTTGATTGCGCACCTGATCGGGACAATTATTTGGTATACACGACCCATTTCTCGTTTGGTTGAAGGTTGGAAGGCGTGCTGAGAGAGAGAGAGAGAGGGGGGTCACTTAGTATTAAACTCAGTATCTGTGTAGGCCTATCCATAACATTTATGCCCTGTGTTAATATAGACCAACTGCATATAAATATTAATTATTGGCTCAACCGTAAAAAAAAAATAACATAAAATTCTCCAAATCCCGTTTAGCTTATATTTGAAAAAAAAAATGAAATGAAATGAAAGAGGGTTTAACGCCCTACTGTTCTGCTCCGAACTGGGCTAATGGAGACGGACATACGCCATACAGTGTGTTTTAGGGAAATATTGCCCGGAGAGCGGATCTACGACCTGGACTTATATCGAAGTCTAACGGTCACGGGATCTTTTATGTGCACGCCAACATGTACATGGAACCTCGGATTTTCATCCCATCGGAACGACAAGGCACTAATAAGGGGGAACCACGCCAGAAAATCTGCATGAACTTTTTTCGAGCAATGCAGGGATCGTACTCCCGACCCACAGCCTAGCGAACCTGCGTCTATTTCCAAATCACACATTTATATCACGTTCAATGTTGTTTAGAGGGTAGGATGGCCGAATGGATAGCACTTGCACGCTGTCATTGAATAAACTGGCGTGGTTTCGATTTCCCGTTTTTACGTGACATGGAGTAGGGCCGCCTTTCCAACCTCCGGTTTCCTCCCACTGCTAAACACACCTACGCGCAAGCGAATAATTGAAATACAATTGAAGGGTGTTAATACCGAAATGACGTGGTTGGTGTCGAGTGGATGTTAAACCCCATGTCCCCATCTCTCTCTCTCTCTCGATGTTGTTTTCAATTTTAACACTGAGGCAAGCCACTCAATCTGAAGAAGAGCGAGTCGTTTGTATCAATAGAATGATCCTGATCGGGTGCTCAATCGCCAAACTGAGCACACAGTGGCGACACCAAACGATGTCATAATGATGGTTGCCAGATAGAAGTATCAAAATTCTAAATTTGTTTGCCGTTCATGCTTAACATGTAATACCACAACGAAGTAGACATTTTTTGCCTCAATGATAGAAATAAGATGAAACAGAATTGATATTTACACTGAACAAATAAAGAAGTTGAATTATACATTGTCTTAATTTAGAAATTACATGAATGGAAGTTAGAAGTTACATGAATGGAGGTTAGAAATTACATGAATAGAACAAAGAAATTAGACGATAGCATGTTAGAATTTTGACAATAATATACCGCCATACGGAACAAATGTCTAACTTTTCCGGGAGTCACGGTTGCTAAGTGAGTAAGGCGCAGACTCGCTAACCCGGAAATCTTGTATTCGATTCCGTATTGACCGAGAAAGTTCATCCATATTTTCCGGCGATGTTCCCCCTTGTAGGTCATGCATGACGGGAAGGCCTGACAAAGACAGCTGCCTAGTCGTGCGGATGGGACGAAAATCGTGTTTCCGTGCACACATTGCCGGGCACATTAAAGATCCCTTTGCAGTTGGGGGCCGGGGTTCGGACAACACTTCCCTCGTAGCACACGGTATGGCCTATGCTCGTCTTCATTAGTCCAGTTTAGAGCTGAACAGCAGGACGTTAAACCCCATTTCATTCATTCAATCATACACTATTACCACGGATCGTTTCCTTCAAGCCGTTAAAGAGTTTAATGGGGCTACTTTTAAGTACAGATAGTACACAATTAATTGCCGACTCGAAAATGACAATTATGAATTAGTGGGAGCGTAACGGACTCGGTGAAAGTGCCTTATGAACACGAGGTACAACCTCTTACGTACACCATTATAGTCATTAAACATAATCAATATATATATACATATATGAATTTTGGTTTATCGTCCTAATGTTTTCAAATAATCAATGAATTACATGTACAGAGACAATGGCTAATCCTCGACAAACATCTTATCTGCCATGTTTAATCGTAATTTCACTGTAATTAATCAATCGATGTTGTATCATAAGCGATGATCACTGCGAGTAAATCTCTTAGAGGAGCAGATTAGGGCAACTTTTGGGAAGAATCGCGCAAATAATGATACAAACATCAAATTCGGCACAATAGTTCTCCAAGGGATACTAATCACATTTGCCCGATTAGCCAATTGAAATTGCAAGGATCTTTTTCGTGCACGCCAATATGTATGTAACATAAAATCTAGTTTGATTATCAAATGCCTAAGAAGAGAGTGGTACAAACAAGGTTATTTCTGGACTAACATATCGTTCAATTTCGCGTAGCGGTCTTCAGCAGTGAAGGGGGCTGGGGACCCTGAGGAAACCCACGTGGTTGGACAGGCGAATCTACTTCTTGTCACATACATACGGGGAGTCGAAACCACGCAAGTTCACCCGCGAACCACCCCCTTCTACCCTTGCCTCAGAAGCTAGCATGCTTAATGTCTATAGGGAAACAGCAGACTCCCACGAAAACTGCCAGGAAAGTAGCGTGAGTAAAAGAAATTTTGATTTTATGAGTATTAATAACGATGGTTGTTGTTTTTTCCTGTGTCAACTGCCTTCATTTCGTAAACACAGCCATTGGCTAACTGATGTTGGTCATGAAATGCGTTCGTGACACCACTTTGGCTAAGCCCATAAGGAAGTTCTGATGTCCATCTAGATATATGTTCTTTATTTGTGATTAACACGAGATATAAACAACGATGGAGCCAGATGTACTCGGCTATTACCGGAAATCACCATTTCAGAGAGATAGAGAATCGCCTACGAATCTTTTTTTATATCAAAAAAGACGAGTTGGAGATTATATTTATCACCCAATTCTTTCTTATAACATGTAAAAGTAAATAAATATTATTCTTTGCTATATATTTCACTTTTACTGAATCTGATTACATTACAGCGTAGGGATACATCATTTTTTGACAGCAGTTCACCTATTGCAAAGTCTTATATATTGATCCAGTATTTTCTTCAAGCTCAATTAAATAAAAACAGTTTCTTTTTAACAACTCGTTACTCTACAACTTGCCAGCATATGAAATTAATAGACTACAGAAGATTCAAAACAAAGCTGCAAGAATTGTTACAAGAACTAAATTATACACCAATATCACCCCATACTCCGCGCAGTGTTGCGTTTGATTAGAGGTAATCCAACTACACACTGCTATTATGAGTGGATATTGTGTTAAATTTTGATTGATCAGTAGTCCGTCTACCAACCAATCAGTAGCTGCCAATACTGGACCAAATATGTTTACATAACGTATACGTCATGATTCACGATTTTATAGCAGAATACTACAGTAAATCTAATTGCGTGACAAACGAGGCTATCAAGTCGAATGAAATGTAAACAATTCTGTTTGGAAACGAACATACTTTCACCGTTTTAATACCTTAAATCACTGTCCAAAGTTTTAGGGAAGACCCAGATTAAACGAATGACTGTCATGTTGCTGTACTTAAGTGATAGCTTTCATTGAATGGAAAGAATAGACACAATCCCGCATAAGTTCAAGAAACAGACGCTATTCCAGCAATGGCTAGAGAGGGATTTCTCGGGCCATTGCTTCAGGAATATGATATCACCCCCGTTTTGAAAGAACTCCACTTTCTACCGATTAAAGACCAGAATCGATTTTAAACTTCTCAAGCTGACTTTCTGTGTTTTGTCATGTGATGACTCTCCTCTATATATTAAGAAATTAATTCAACCCTATCTGAAATCTTCGTTATGAAATTAATTACCTTATTAAATCAGTAACTGCAAACTCTTCTTTCGGTAGACGCAGCTTTGCTTTTGCGGCAACAGAACTGTGGAATTATAGGGATTTTCCTATAGAACCAAAGTATTGTGCATCAATACGCCCATTCAACAAAAAAACATATTCCGGGACTAACACATGGTTCAATTGAACTTCAATAATTTGCGTATGCGTAGGGTATTTAATAGTCGATGTGAAACCGGTGGACTCGGAGAAAACTCACGGGATTGTACAGGTTCTCTACTCCTGGTCACATACAACTAAGTGACAGGCATTATGATATAAATCGCACACACTAGACCACCCAGACCATCCAGACACCCAGCCCCCTCAGCAATCTGATTGGAATACAGATCTATATTTCGTTTCGTTGTTTTACACTTTCGATACCCTTCACTACACGGCAATCTGATCGGTTGTACTGGGAGGTCGTGTCGGGGGTCATACGCGAGGCTTTTGACCCGATGATGCCAGATATTCGAGTAACCAATCAACTGTTGATGTTTTCTAGTGGGATACCCACAGTTCCGTGCGTCACATGCAAAGAATTCGCCACAACAGACCGTTTCATCGGTCAACCCCGCATATAATATAACAACTCTTCCAGAGCCTGGTGAATTAATAGAGAGAGAGAAATGGGGTTTAACGTCCATTCGACACAAACTATGTCATTTCGGGACTAAGACATGGTTTAATTTTATTTCAATAAGTCGCTTGCGCGTAAGGTCTTTAGAAGTGGGAGGAAACCGGAGTACCCGGGGGAAACCCACGAGGTTGAGAAGGCGTCCCTATCTCCATGCCACATACGCTCACACCAGAGATCGAAGCCACAGCCAAAAGCCACAGGTGACCGGCCAGCTAGAGTTATTCTAGACTACCCCCCCCCCCCCGTATTTAAATAAAACAAAATGATCTGTGTTTTGACCAGATTTCCCCTACAGTTCATTTAAGAATAATGTAATACAGGTATAGTTCTTTATTTTAATACAATTAACATGAATAACAAATGAACACAACAAAATATAAATACACCTTCGTTTATAACAATAACAGAATCAACATTTATTGTGATCCCAAACAATCGATTAGTCCGATAATAAACATCGATTATTCCTCTCAAAACAAAACAAAAAAAGTAAAATTCACATTAAATATATTGTGGTTCGTTTTAAAAATGTATTGACAAAGAACTGGCCCGATTTACGTTAAGAATTTATTTCAACTAAAATTTAGTTCGTTATCAAATTTTTGTTGCTTTAATGTATCAAATACATCAATAAGTTTTGTGTTTCTGGGTCAAATATATTTCATATCAACAGTGATTGCAATTTAAAGTAAATTCTTCATTTAATTCTGTTTTTGCTTTGGAACTGGGCGTTTTCGTTATGATAGTTTCCAAATAGACCATGGAAAATGAATAGTTTAAATGTTTCAAATTAGTTACATTAATCTGAGCGAAGTTATGAATGTTAGAAATTCTGACAAGAGTCGTGTATCATCGAGTGTCATTGCTACACTATAAGTCTCGAATTTCCATTTATTGTTTGGCGCCCATAGTTTAATCCAATTAAAATAAAGGCCCTCTGATGTTCTAGAGCGTAGATTATTTGCTTATCCAGTGAATAAATGTCTAAATAAAACTTTAAATAAGATTTGAAGCAAACAAAAATACCAACTTTAAATAGGCAAGCATATTTAGCTCTTACGTGATGCTACCTTTAATAATATTCATGTACCTATTCAGGTGCAAGTTAATTAGAATGCTAAAAATATGTTTCCATAAGATATTGTTTATAAAAGACAAAATATAATTCATTGTTTGGAGAATTTCAAAAGAAAACAAAACAGTATAAGTTAGAAAAAGACCTACATTAAGCAGATGAAGCAATTAAAAAATGCACCATAAAAGTGTTGAAAATAACTTTCAGTAAGTTAAATATTATTAGTGATTGTATGTATTTTTTAAGAATTTCAAAACAAAACAAAAACAAACATCGAACATCGATGAAATACGATTCGTTATTCTTCAATCGCAGATGTAAGTACGTCATTATACGATTGTGAAACAAGAATTGTCTGTGCGGGAAAGATCTGAACATTCGCCAACGATTCTGGTGGTCCATTTCTCAACTCTGTAAATTATACAACCACCACATGAGCTCACATAATAACATCGTATGTAAAAATAAGCACTTTTATTAGATTTTCTAAACATCACGCTTAGTTCATTGGGTTAGTTGTACGTATTTAACCATATGTTTCTTTTCGTTTCCATCTAGACAACACTAACCAATATTTGGCCTTTCCCATCTCATGTTACTCAAGGCAATTTGTTTGTAAGAACTAAGTTTTAGATCGTTCAAGTTCTGTCTTTCGTCCATTCAACGGGCAACAATGGGAATCATTAGAAATCACAGTCCTTGTACAGAATTTGCTTTTGTATCCCGGCGAGGAAACGGTGGTCATATACGTATCCTGGCGTTGCATTAACCGCTGAGGGTCGGCCTCAGCTGGAGTTTTCATTAAACCAAAGCTTAAGCAACTTAATACTCGTAGGAATCCGAACCGGAACTTGGAGTTCATCCAACAATACACAAAGGGATTATACATGCAGTTACTCATAGCTAACCAATGAAACACCATCCATACAATATTCATGTGGTTTTCGTCATAGATACCGGGGTTGACAGCACCGATGATAGTGATGATGTGGAGTGGTAACCAACACACTGCGTATATTATAACCACTATAATCATCATTTTTGTAATCTGAAAGATAAAAATATACATGTTCATTACTAGTATAATTACAGATTCAGAGATATGAACGGAGTGGGTAGGTGGTTGGGGACGCTGGTGGTCAGCTCCGACCCTGAAGAGTCTAAGGTGCTAATTTTCCGGATGGGATCACGGAGATATCTATATAGATTCCGACATAAGAAGGGGTGGGTAGGGATGTTGGTGGACAGTTCCGACCCTGAAGAGTCACAGGTGCCAATATCCCGGATGGGACCGCAGACATATCGCATTACTAATATCTATACATAAGAAGTCGGTTGAGGTGGCGGTATGAGGTAGTCAGTTCCGTCCCTGGAGAGTCAATCGTGCTATCATCCATTACTAGGACCTATACATTCATACATAAGAAACAGGTATCCATGTCCCACCCCAATATTTCAATAGTTCGGATGTGGCCACAGCCATCAAGCATTACTTGTATCAATACATTCGCAAACAAGGTGCTAGCGGTGGGGATAGGGTGTAGCCAGGTCCGGTTCACAATGATTCAAGGTGGCAATATTCCGGATTAGACCACAACCAGCATTCATTCCTTGATGTATTCATACACCAGATGGAGGTGGCGGGGGTGCCAGGTCTGATCAAGTAGAGTCAAGGTGAAAATATTCCTGACGTGACACCAGCAAATGGCAGAATGTACATAATTTAGAAGACCACTAAAAAGTAAAACAAAGCGATTCAGCATCAGATTATATTAATCATTTGTAATGCTGAAAAGCCTTCTAGTTCATAGCTCGATGAACAAAATGGGACAAAAACATAATAGTATACAATAGTTCACACATGAACACTGGTAAGGACATACGTACGTAACACCTGCAAACCCAGGCTCAAGAAAACGAACTAAGCTGACTTGATTTTAATCGAGTTGAAGAAAACATAGTTTAATGCTTTTCTCTAAATATGGACGATAACGATAAATATACATACGTAGGACTAAACTGGGTTAACTTAAATCAGTCTAAGTAAATAATATTTAAGGGACATTAGGTGAAATTGGATAACGAGTTAACTATTTTTGCTATAATAGTTAAAAAAAACGATAAGGAAAATAGAATATGCTTTAAATATCATTTACATTCCCCCAATCTGAAACGAGATATTAGCTTTTGATCATAATTACTAAAGTGTCTATTTTCCATTTATCGATTTAATTATTGTTCAAAGTATGTATTCCAATCCGTTAGCGATAGCGTTGAGGGTTGATTATGGTCTGAAAAAGTTATAAGTTAATTAACATTGTCTGGATAGATAGATTAATATACCAGTCCAAAATTACGTCTATTATACCAGTCCAAAATTACGTCGTTTTAATAGACACATTCATATTGAAATACTCTTTTAACAGGGTTGGAGATTAAGAGAATTGTGAGCTTTTCTCATAATCTCCAACCCTGTTAAAAGAGTATTTCAATATGAATGTGTGAATTAAAACGACGTAATTTTGGACTGGTATATTAATGTGTAAATTATAATTTAGACAACAGTTCAGGCATAAAGAAAGATCTGCCATAGGCAGCTGAAACTTTTGTATATTGTAAATGTTTCCAGCTAAATATCACAAACCCCCGGCTGTACGTGGCAAGGAGTAGTGTCGTGGGTTTTCTCCGAGTTCCTCCTTTTGCTAAAGCAAATCCCAACGCGCATGCGAATTATTGAAATAATATTAAACCATGTGTTAGTCCCAAGATGACATAGTTTGTGTCGAGTGGACGTAAAACCCAATTTCTCTCTCTCTCTCTCTCAACTGTATAGTGATAATAAATATTGACAGAAAGAATTATCTTGTGTGTGGGAACTGCTGTTAAATCAGATACAAATTGTAATACCAACATTATGTGGTAAATACTAAATAAAACAGCATGTGGTTTCAAATTAATGGTCTAAGTTCAAATGCGTCGATGATAAATGGCGTAGAGTTTGGGAAAACTAATTACGTATCTTGAATCTGTTAAGTCCCTCCACCTGCACACATAATACTCATAGTACTAAATCACGTGGAGTATAACCTGGACTCACCACGGAGTCTTGATACAGGTTTGAAGGATAAGTACTGGACAATTCCTTCATTAAACACATATATATTAGAGATGGACGCGATTATCCATCACTATTCCTCGTGTAATAGACTTGAGACGGAACATTGATTGGTCTGATCCCAGAGATGCTCCTCAAACATCATCGGGCTATTAATTCCAACGTTTTATTACTTACATCGCATTAAGTCATTGAGGGTTTTCAAGTTGTACATATTAAACCGACCCGTCATGCTCTTTTGGAAGATTCGCCTTTAAAAATGTCTGGAACAGTCCAGCACGTTGTTATTGATAAACCTATTATGACTTAAAGGCCATAAAAGGGTTTTCAAGTTGAACAGATTAAACCGACCCGCCATTCTCTTTTTGGAGATTTGCCTTTAAAAATGTCTGGCCCGTTCTAACACGTTATTATTGATAATTCCGAACAAACTGATCATCGCCGACTAGACTTTACAGGATAAAAGTACGTCGTTATATTTGATTTATAAATAATAGGAATCTACGCTTTGAAATCGTGTCATGGGAAAGGTGCCAATCATCCTTGTAGATCTAGATATCAGTCAGAAATTACGGGAGTCTAGTCTTCTTGGTAGAATTTGTTCTTGGCTACAGGAATGAAATAAAATAGAGTTTAACGTTTCACTGTTCTGTTCCGACGCGCTTACTTCAAGCACTATGCTGGGGGGGGGGGGGGGGCTAGTGTTCTGTAGTGCCACGCTTCGACCTCTAGCTGGCCGGTCACCTCTGGCTTGCGACAGTGGTTTCGAGCCCTGGTGTGATAGTATGTGGTGACAATGGAGATAGGGGCGCCTTCTCAACCTCGTGGGTTTCCTCCGGGCACTCCGGTTTCCTCCCACAGCTAAAGACCCCTACGCACAAGCGAATAACTGATATAAAATGAAACCATATGCTAGTCCCAAAATGGCCTAGTTTGTGTCGAGTGGACGTTAAACCCCATTTCTCTCTCTTTCAAGCACTATGCTATAAGGGCAATTTTGCGCTAGCAGATGCACTGTGGTCTACTCTTATATCGAATTCCAACTTCCCGAAATAACCCAGTTTGTGTCGAGTGGACGTTATACCCCATTCCTCGGACTCCTTCTTTTTCAGAAAGCCGTCGAACAATATGTTTTAACAAATTCGCCAAACTAACCCTTAACAAGCAGGTGAAACACGAACAATTATCTTTTTAAGATAAACAATTTTCTAATTAATAAATTGTAAAAACATTTTAATCACTTCTTTAAGTTGGATTTAGTAATTCAACAGTAACATTTATAGAATAATAATTACTGGTTTATTAACACTACGATTCATGTTAACAAAACAGTGATTAATTGTTATTCCATAAATAGATTTTTTTGCATAGTGATCAACATATTGTCATAGCAGAATGATCTTAACGGCTTATTCGTCGTAGAACCAGGAAACAATTCCGCAGCCGCAAAATAAGTAAATGACACATATTAATTAATTAATTGCACAGGTTTACATTTTAAAGTTTTGAGTCATCAAACTGATTATCCGTACTTAGTCTAAGCAGAAAATGTTCACGTAATACTTAGTCTCCCAGATTCTGTAAAGTCATCTTTAACACTAGGAACATTTAAACAATCATTAAAAACACATTTTTTTAAGCGTACTTTTCCTGAATAAATAAAACTCTGCTACAGTTGATTTAACTGCCATAGTCAAATATTGTATACTACGTATATGTATGTTTGTTATTTTCTTTAATTGAATATTTATTTATGTGTTTTGTAAAGCGCCTTTGAATGCTGATGTCAGCAGTAACGAGCGGTATAACAAAGTTCGATCTGGTTTTTTTTTATAAACTTAAACTTATCACTCGCCATAAGTTAGAATCAACGTTATTGTGTCTTAAATCATCGACCCGTGAAATTGCTCATCGTTCTGCTTACCCTGGACAGAAAATGTCATTACCGAACTTAGTCAAGGTATAATAATTGGTGTAACGAAACTATACATTGAATTATGCCATCCTCCCTTAAAGCTCCAATAGCATTTTTTTAAGTTACATTTTTAAAATGTATTAAAATAAAGCCCAAAAATAGATTGAACCTATAAACAGTCCTACCTTGTTAAAGAATAATCCTATAATTCACTATTGCCAGTTGAGAAATTGGCAAAAATATCATTTTCAACTTCAAATTCAAACGTTTGAAGATGGCCGTCCATGGAGAGGAATGGGAAAACAAGGGAGGTAATTGAGTAACTATTTCCTCAATCAATCTGTGTCAACCTTTCTAATGCCAAAAAAATTTGCCCATGATCGTATAATAGTGAGTTGACAACCTTTTGAGCAAAAGACATAGACATAATTATGTTTTGACTTTCTTAGAAAATATGAAATTGGAACTTTAACTAGAACCAAATTATCATGTTCAAAATATTAACCTATAACAATTGTTTCAGTCTCGGCAGAAATATCATCCTTTTCGACACTATCAAGATATTATGGAAATACACACCTACAAGTAGTGTGAACATTTCTTTCCAAAAACTGTGACGTACAAGAAGACATACGTATCAATTTTAATAGTGCTCTACTCTCTTCAGAAGGCGCGCTGATAATATGTCGTATAATGATTTATAATTTGTTTAATATCATAGGCAATTACACAATGGTATTCACCTTTTATTTACCAACCCATCGTCATTAGTCAAGTCCCAGACTGCATTCGACAATTCGGTGCAGAACAATAGGAAGTTAAACCTCATCCCATAAGCTCATACGTCAGAGCAGAAAAGTAGGACGCTATATCCTATAATATTAACCTTTCCACTTGTTCAACAAATTCAAGTTTATGATAATAATTACAAATTTAGCCCATAACAGGGACGAGTGGGACATTACACTCCATTTTATTGATTTTGAAATTTATTATAAATAAAGTGCAATTTTCAACAAACACCGCCGAAAGAAAACTATATTACGCAATCATTCTCATTTTGGAACCATTTTTACGTTCTGTGTGATTTTTTAAATCACGAATATGTGTACATCTGAGATTTGATTCCTTTCCAAATATTAGTTTTAAGAGATATATAATTCGCAGTTACGTGACTAAACATAAATAAATCGTATTTCATATAGACGACTGATCAATCATGATGTTTTATAACGGAACTTGGAGTTACCTTTTTTTCCAAAAATTATTTTCTAACGAGATTAAAATTATCACAAGATCGATGTAAAGTTTATTTTTCTTCGGGCGATGTTTTATGTTTTCATAATCCCATCTTTCATAGGTAATTGCAATCCGTTATTGAGAAATGCTTTTGTACCCGTCCCCGCAATCACAGTTGGCGTGAACTGTATTACCAGAAGACGCCATTATAATGTTCCACTTGTGTAATAGTCTTTCGTCATGCCATAACATCTAAACCTTTTCATTTTATAACGAGTTAAAGTGGTCGTATTAAATAAGGCAATTTCCCCCTTATATCGTCTGACGATGGTTCATTGATTTCTATTTCAAAGTCACTTGGAAGCGGTTATTGAGCTCTTTAAAGAGTCGAGACAAATGGGTTGCTAAATACACAATCCAACAAGAATCTGGGTTAAGAAATAAAGTGTGCTCTGCTTTTAAAGAGTAGCAATTATCGACGAATATGAACGCACAAAGATGGTGTTCCAATTTTAAACAGTCTGCGCAAGATCTTTTAAGAAGGCTTCTTTTGTGAAGTTGTTAATGACAAAGTTGTGTATGGTACATTAGTAAATGACTTTGAAACAGATCAAAAAGAACATTATTTTTTCTTAAATAAAAGGTGACTACGTGCTTAGACTGATTCAACCAAAGAAGACTATAATATAATATATGACTTGTTAAGGACGGTTGTCTGGTGGCTTGGCTGGTACGAAAAACCGAGGTAACGTGTACACATTGGTGTGTACGTAAATCATCCCATGATAGTTGGAATTCAATATGGGCAAGCCATTGTGCCCGGACCAAAGTTTCCTCATCGCACTCCGTATGACGCATGCCCGTCTTTATCAACCGAGTTGGAACAGAGATGTAGGACGTTATTGATACTCATTTCATTTCATCTAATAGAAGTCCATAAATCACGTTCGAAATAAATAATCCGTTCATAAAATTGCAAAGGCTTACACAACGCCGGATTAATCATGGTGGGGGCACTGAGACCTGAAACATGTGAGGGGCCCCTAATCACCGACCGCGGAGCCGGCCACCGCGAGTGCCGAAGGTGCAAAGCCCCGCAAAGGGGGGGGGGGGTCAGAAATTAAAGACCGGAAACGTGATTTTCTGGCATTTCAGGCACTTGTGTCGGAGCCATTTAGAAGTACCTCCCCAATGAAAAAAATCTGCCATAAAATTGGCGCATTCTGGCGTTATTTGAGTGGACCAATCCATGCGAGTGCTATGCAATGATAGCATTTCTAGTGAAGGGGACTGGAGCCCATTGAGCCCGTTAAATCCGCCACTGTAAGTTAGCAGAGCTGCAGCAAACCTAATTTTGAAGTCACTCGATCAGTGATAAATAACGGGGTCACTTGATTCGGAATCGTATTATATCCCCCACGATGATTTGATGAATGAGGGTCGTAACGTTACACGGAAACCAGTCAAAAATATGACGCGGCATCACAAGATTACACCACATTCACGGATGTCGATCGCGATACACCATGGATTGAGGCGGCCCTAGGGACTTCCATGGAGGGCCATAGGAGCATCAAGGGGCCCCGTCATTAGGTCACCGGCCGTTCCATAGTGCTCCATGGTTAATCGGGCGTTGAGCTTACATGTAGAATTTCCTTTCTGTAGATTAGCGATTTACATGCAATCATTTGGGAGTGATTTGTGAACTCGGGGCCTGATTTAAATCTAAACAACTCTCGTTCAATAACACGATTCTCCCAATGTGAGTCAATAATCTGAACTTAAGATTGAGATACTTAGTGAATTCGGGGTCTGAACTTTCACAATGTTAACTAACGGAGTTCCACAGGGCTCTGTATTGGGTCCGTTTTTAATTTTTGTATACATAAACGATATTCAAGATTCTTTGGAAAATACAGCCAGATTATTTGCGGATGACACCGCCATTGGTTGCGCTAAATCTAATGTATATGAAATAGAAAATTCATTAAACGCTGACTTATCCAAACTAAAGTCGTGGTCCAAAGATTGGTTGATAAAATTTAATCCTTCTAAAACAAAAGTATTGCATTTCAGCAAAAACTTTATATTTTGGTAATGAATCATTAGATGTTGTAGTTAACCACAAACACCTTGGAGTTACTCTATCAAATAACTGTAAATGGTCCGAACATGTCGATAATATCTGTAAAGCTGCATCTAAACGTTTAAATATATTAAGAAAATTTAAATATACCTTAAAGCGAAAAACTTTAGAAATTATTTACAAATCTTTTTATAAGATCCGTACTGGAATACGTGTGTGAATTGTGGGATTGTTGTAATGTATCTGATCGCGATAAACTTGAAAAAATTCAACTCGAGGCAGCTAGAATTATTACAGGACTCCCCAAACACTTAAGTAAAGAATCTTTATATTATGAAACTGGCCTGGTTAATTTGTCAGAACGTCGCAGGATAAGAAGACTTTCTCTCTTTCACAAAATTATTTATAACAATTCTCCACACTATCTTACAGATAAATTAACAGAGCTATACACGTCAAAACATAATCATAACCTACGTAACAAAGCTGATATTCCCGTTTCGTAAATCCACATTATACCAAAAGTCATTTATACCCCAAACAGTACGAGACTGGAACAACTTACACGAATCTATAAAACTAATTCCTGATATTAAACACTTAATACTTAATTAAATAATACCAACAATGACAATGTAGCGCACAGTTTCTTTCAATCCGGTAACAGAAAAGAAAATATTATACATACTAGAATGCGTCACCAGTGTAGTTCGCTAAATTCTGATCTCCATAAAATTAAATTGATTAATAGCCCTCAGTGTAATTGTGGATATCCAAATGAAAACGCAAACCATTTTCTTTTACAGTGTAACCAATTGAATAGTGACAGAGCAAAATTATTTGAATTCCTGACCCAATTCCCTACGATTAATGTGCACACACTATTGTGGGGTGACAGCAACTTACCCAACGACCTAAACAATTCATTGTTCGGACAAGTGTGTTCATATATAAAAGTAACTTAACTTTTTAAATGTTGTTTGGAAGCCGTGTTCACTTGCACCATGTTCATTTATGTTTGTTTGTTTATTTGTCTGTTATTTATTATGTACATAAGATCAATATTTGTTACATCTCATAATTCCTTAAGTAAACTGCACTATATATATCATTTATACAATTTCTGACTATGGAAAGGACGTTTGTAAGTTTAAATAACTTTTGTCCAATCCAATTGTATCAAGACCTATTTTTGTTGATGCAATAAAATATGTTTAAACCAACGGAAGATTTAGTTCTAAGAAGAATAAATTTAACAAATTAGATACACGGAACAGATA
Organism: Patella caerulea; assembly: GCA_036850965.1. NCBI lineage: Eukaryota > Metazoa > Mollusca > Gastropoda > Patellidae > Patella > Patella caerulea. The sequence continues at coordinate 27,398,179 of JAZGQO010000015.1, read as the reverse complement.
ACTGATGACCAAAAAAACTGATAAAAAGTATTTAGAAATCAAGTCGTGCTTGTTAACCCAATTTAAACTGGAATCAACGTGAATTAACATCGTTAAAATATGTGCGGGTGTATTTTCAAACAAATGCAACTAGCATGTAAATGAACCAGGATCAATTGTTATTGCAATGGTAATTGATTGTTAGTGCATTGTGCGTGTTATTATTTTTAAATGTTTCAAGAGAGAGATCAGAACGGGGTGGGGTGTTAAACTCCATTGGACATAAACCAGGTAATTTCAGGATTAACACGCGGTTCAATTTTATTTCACTAATTCGCTTGTGTGTTGGGGTCCTTAGCAGTGGGAGGAAAGCGGGAGATCCGGAGAAAACCCACGAGGTTGGACAGGCGACCTTACTCCTGTCACGTACAACCGGGGAATGGAAACCACACCAGTTTATCCAATCACAGACCTTATATTACAACGCGCACACGCTATTTGGCCATTCAACCCCCTTTTACGTTTGCGATAAATCGTTTAATATATATACTACCAATAGCCTCTTTGAAGTGACATTTAGTAATTTGTGCTACTCTGATAGTTTATTAAACCATTTATGGCAAACCTGAAACCTGAGCAAATTGCTATATATGTGTAATCAATTTAGAATTAGTAGTTTTCCTCAAACCCCTACAATCCTCAAGTGACATCTAGCACCCAGCCGTGCTTTCATATCGGTATCTATTGTAAAAACCTTCATTAAAATATTCGATCCTGTACAAATAGTATGGAGGTCTTATAAGTGACACCTAATATTGATTGATTCAATATAAGAATCGCTAGCACCATGTTTTTCTCATTTTAATACAACCCAGTTAAAGTGACTCATCGGCCCTGTCACATTTCATCAATTTACAACCTGGCAAACTTTGTCTAAATTGTGTTTCATTTGGTTATTTGCTGAATTGACAAAACAATATAGAACAGCTAAACTACTTTTACTTTATTAAAAGAAGAAATTGAATGAAATGAAATGGGGTGTAAGTGTCGTACTTTCAGCAGTGACCGTCATTAATAGCCCTCAGTGTAATTGTGGATATCCAAATGAAAACGCAAACCATTTTCTTTTACAGTGTAACCAATTGAATAGTGACAGAGCAAAATTATTTGAATTCCTGACCCAATTCCCTACGATTAATGTGCACACACTATTGTGGGGTGACAGCAACTTACCCAACGACCTAAACAATTCATTGTTCGGACAAGTGTGTTCATATATAAAAGTAACTTAACTTTTTAAATGTTGTTTGGAAGCCGTGTTCACTTGCACCATGTTCATTTATGTTTGTTTGTTTATTTGTCTGTTATTTATTATGTACATAAGATCAATATTTGTTACATCTCATAATTCCTTAAGTAAACTGCACTATATATATCATTTATACAATTTCTGACTATGGAAAGGACGTTTGTAAGTTTAAATAACTTTTGTCCAATCCAATTGTATCAAGACCTATTTTTGTTGATGCAATAAAATATATTTAAACCAACGGAAGATTTAGTTCTAAGAAGAATAAATTTAACAAATTAGATACACGGAACAGATAACTGATGACCAAAAAAACTGATAAAAAGTATTTAGAAATCAAGTCGTGCTTGTTAACCCAATTTAAACTGGAATCAACGTGAATTAACATCGTTAAAATATGTGCGGGTGTATTTTCAAACAAATGCAACTAGCATGTAAATGAACCAGGATCAATTGTTATTGCAATGGTAATTGATTGTTAGTGCATTGTGCGTGTTATTATTTTTAAATGTTTCAAGAGAGAGATCAGAACGGGGTGGGGTGTTAAACTCCATTGGACATAAACCAGGTAATTTCAGGATTAACACGCGGTTCAATTTTATTTCACTAATTCGCTTGTGTGTTGGGGTCCTTAGCAGTGGGAGGAAAGCGGGAGATCCGGAGAAAACCCACGAGGTTGGACAGGCGACCTTACTCCTGTCACGTACAACCGGGGAATGGAAACCACACCAGTTTATCCAATCACAGACCTTATATTACAACGCGCACACGCTATTTGGCCATTCAACCCCCTTTTACGTTTGCGATAAATCGTTTAATATATATACTACCAATAGCCTCTTTGAAGTGACATTTAGTAATTTGTGCTACTCTGATAGTTTATTAAACCATTTATGGCAAACCTGAAACCTGAGCAAATTGCTATATATGTGTAATCAATTTAGAATTAGTAGTTTTCCTCAAACCCCTACAATCCTCAAGTGACATCTAGCACCCAGCCGTGCTTTCATATCGGTATCTATTGTAAAAACCTTCATTAAAATATTCGATCCTGTACAAATAGTATGGAGGTCTTATAAGTGACACCTAATATTGATTGATTCAATATAAGAATCGCTAGCACCATGTTTTTCTCATTTTAATACAACCCAGTTAAAGTGACTCATCGGCCCTGTCACATTTCATCAATTTACAACCTGGCAAACTTTGTCTAAATTGTGTTTCATTTGGTTATTTGCTGAATTGACAAAACAATATAGAACAGCTAAACTACTTTTACTTTATTAAAAGAAGAAATTGAATGAAATGAAATGGGGTGTAAGTGTCGTACTTTCAGCAGTGACCGTCATGTGCCATACATTATTTTCGGGTCGGTAATCGCCTTGACGGTTTATATTTCTGACCATTTTCTTCCCGCAATATCGAATTGACGATATATCTACCAAATGGCCATGATATGGATTGGTTAATATGGAAAGTAGTGACACTCAATCTTGCTAGAAAAATACTTTATACCCCGAAAACAGCAATGTAGCACCCACAACATTAAATTGTAGGGTTGGCAGACTGTGACGGACGGGGCGCTTTATATGAGTTTATCTAATGGCTAACTGGACTGTGAGAACATTTTGAAAATAAACCACCCCACTTTGGACTCGGCGATTAAACTACGAAAAAGAATGTGGCTGAGTACAATCCAAGAATTTACTTTGATATTTGTGGTATATGGACAGCGACAAATGCAAGTCGTAACTGGATTCGCCATCAATCTAGCCACGTGCAAACAATGAGGCTTAAAATAGATTTTAGCCACGTGACAAACAATGTAGCTTAAAATAGATTTTTGCGGCGTGGTGCATTTTTTTCAATTAAAAATGTTTTAACGAGGATTTGGAAAAGGCATTTTATATATATATCTATATATATATATTTTATTTTAACGTCTACTCTACACAAACTATGTCATTTCGGAATATTGAGTTGTTCAATTCTATTTCAATAATTCGCCTGTACGTAAGGACCCAGAGAAAACCCACATGGTTGGGGAAGACAATCTTTAATATTTGTTTGCTAAAACATTCGTAAATGTCTATTCTTGCTTGGCCATTCATGTTTTATACTTAACCAAAGGCATGACCTAAAGCACATGTACCTTTACTAGTGAATGCGTGGAGTTTTCATCCAGGGAAAACATGCCAATTTCCATATCAATACAGTAAAGAAATGGAATACCGATAAATGATCAGAGTTTTAGCACGTGCCAAATTTAATGAATGGCATCGCCATCCATGTCAGACACTTACATTCCTTTTGGTGCGTGATAAACTCTCGTATTGGAAAGAGCGGTAGGGTAGCATTAAATGGATTCTCTTGGAAGTCCTCAGGAGATTAGTGTCAACAACTTGCCCACTGACTTACCTTTCGTTTTGATTCCGCCATTATTCTATCACGCGTTGACACGGCTTCTCCTGGGGGCTTCTTTATACACATAACAAATATGATACGTCCATATGTAAAAGCCAAAACTACAAGGGGAATAAAATACTGTAACAGTAATATACATATACTGTACGTATATCGGACAGTTCCATTCGTCCATATTTCCTCGCAGAATTCCGGAGCCGTTGGGTAATCCACATATTTATGAGCTTTGGAATAAAGTGCGGTAGGCAGGGGTATGCAGAATGCTAAAAACCACACAAAGGCAATAATAATGCCCGCTTGTCTCTTCGTTAATTTTTGTCTCAGGGGATAAATTATGGCCACGTATCTGTCGATACTGATTGCCACTAGTATAAAACAACTAAGCAACACCACCACGGTCTGTAAGAATGTAACAATGGGACACAGGATATCTCCAAAAGGCCAGTAGTTGAGAACCAAGTTGGCCACAAACGTAAACGGTATACAAAAAATCGCCATTAAAATGTCACTGATGGCTAAACTAATGATGAAGAAGTTGATGACTGTTCTCATTCTTCGAACCCGTAAAATTGTATAGCAAACTATTAAATTTCCTCCCACGGCTAACACAATGATCAGAGTGTACATGGTTATAATTATAGCTTGAAGATACGCTGGAACTTTCAATGGAGCATAGCCTGGTGGAGGGCTAGATGAGGAATTCAAAAACCAAGGAGTAGTGTTCGGCTCCATGTTGTAAGCTAGCTCTCTCTTAACCAACTGATGGGTTTAATTACCAATTTCCATTTTTATCTGAAAATAAAAATATTATGGTTACAGGTGCTTGAGTTAATTTGTGCTTATTAGTAAAAAGATGTTAAAAATAAATTTGTATTTGTTTATCGCACCTAAAATGACTTAAAGAGCACAAAACATGCTTAAAATATATTTTATAGATATATATATAATGCGAAAACATGTTAAAAATACATTTTAGTATGTTTATCACACGACTTAAATAAAATAAAACAAAGTACGAAAAATAAAAACCATTAGACAAAATTCGAAGTTCTAAAAAACGTTATAGGCAAAATAGTGCAATCAGCAAATGGACTGTTCATCGTGTACAAAATACACAACAAACAGTGGTAACAGGTGTCCGGAAGAATAAGCTTACCCTGCCTTGCGCGCCACACCCGCCATTGCTGCATCCAAACTACTAGGCAAAATATCGCTCAAATAGCGTGATTGGCCAATGGACTATCGGTATGCAAAATGCACGTGATGAACAGTGTTAACGATATGTTACGAAATGAAATGAAATGGGGTTTACATCCTACTCTTTTGCACAACGATGTTAAGAGTATAATAAAGAGTTGATCATTGTTGCTATAATAATTCAATAACAAATGGTAAAATAGAGAATATTGAAAATTTCAGTCAAATTACTTAATTCTGAGTCAAATTATCACTGTACGTAGTTTTGACAAGATGTGTGCATATTGGTAACCAGGGCAATGGTATATTTGCGACTCAGACTTGCTTTCCCATTTTAAAATTAAATTTTTAATTCTTTAAAGGCGAACTGTTCTAATCTAGTAAAAATCTCGAGTATCAGATGCCATCGAGATTTGATTGTGGTTTTACATTGTTAATAAAGGTCTACTTAATAGATAATATGGGGGTTGGATGGTCGAATGGTTAGCACGTGCGCGCTGTATCATAAAGCCTGTTATTGGCGTGGTTTCGAATCCCCGGTTATAAGTCACAAGGAGTAGGGTCGCCTGTCCAACCTCGTGGGTTTTCTCTGGGTCCTCCCACTGCTAAAGACCCAAACGCGCAATCGAGTTCTTGAAATAAAATTAAAAATCGTAGTCCAGAGGTGACATAGTTTCTATCAAGTGGACGTTAAACCCCATCTCGCTCGCTCTCGCTCCCAATAGTTCATATAACATTTCAGGTGTAACGAACGACCCACAATGGGCTGATTTAGCTCTGGCATAATGTATGTTATAAATAACTCTAATATTTTGTAAAAGGACATCGCGGTTATTTATCACACACAATGAAGTGTATTACTTAATGAACTCATTTTCAAATATTTATCAAACATATTATTTATATATATATATGACCTATGTTTCAATTACTATCCTAGACGAACTCGACTCATACCAAACTCACCCTAATGATTTATTTATGAGGGTGTTAATAGCTCAATAAATACCGCGATATTAATAAGGTAATACTGTGACCATTGCGAAAAGTGCGGAAAAGACAATTTTCACTTTTTAAGATTGCTATTCTGAAGGATTTTTTTAATACTCCATTTCCCGTTGACTTACATGTATACCCCGCCGGAATATGCTGGGGAAGCCCCAATAGCAATATTACAACGCAAACGTGAGCAGTTAAAAACAAAATGAGAACCTATGGTAGAAACACTCACGCTTCCATAGCAATTAGAAATGAAAATCAAGTGAAATGGGATTTAAGGTCGCATGGTTCTGCATCGACTGGGCACACGAACGCAGGCATACGCCAAGCAGTGTGTTATACCAAGATAGTGTCTCTGCCACCTACTCTTATATCGAATTTCAAATGTCAAGGGTTTCTCTTACGTGCACACCAATAGATACACGGCACCTCGGTTTTTCGTACCATCCGAACAACTATACGTTATCCTTTTCTAGGCCATCCGTCCTTCACCAGTTACAATGGGGAACCAAAGGCGCAAAATTAAGATGAACTTTCTAGTCCAATGTAGGAACCGAATTCTAGTTGGATCTTGATGTGAACTTATTCTCCCATATCGTTGTTTTACCTGTTGTAGACTCCCAGATGGCCAAATTACAATATTTTACATAGTCACAGCTTTTTTTCTATACACTTTTATATGAAATCTATCCTTGTAAAGATACTACAGATAGATTTTCTGGGATAATTTTATTTTAAAAAATCCTATTCATATTACAAACATCAAAATCAGTTATTGACAAGAGTTAATGCTGTTGTTATGTAAACCTTGAGAGTTTTATTTTGTTTTATATATTTGCCAAGTCTCGCGTATCTTTATAAAAAAAAACGACGATGCTGTATAGAGGTGTGTTACAAAGTGTTCCGGAAATCTACATCCATACATATATGGATATCCAATCGTACCTCGAAGTAACCACTAATTCGCTGGCTAAATTAAAAACAATATGTTCTGATATTATCAACCCTACATCTGGAAATACAATAAGACACTAATTTATCGAAAAAAATCTATTTCCGGAAATCTGCATATAGCCAGTTGGAAATCCAAATGCATCACCACTTAGCGACTAATTTACCCGAACCAAAAAATGAGTATCTTCGGAAATCTTTATGCATGCATCCGGTGATCCTTTGTCCGTCAATATATTTTACTCTAAAGCATTTTCGTACACCCAGCTGATTGAAAATCACAAATGCTAATGACGGTTATACAGAATATCAAGATTTAACAATGTAGTTTTCGTGTGAAAAGAATCGTTAATTAGTATAGTTACTACGTTTGTGTCGATGTTCGATTAATAATTGGCGCTATAATATGTCGCTTGTCAGTTATATAGTGACTTATTGTTAACTACCTATTTAGCTAGGTCACGTATGAATATGTCAAAGGCGAAATTGGTTATTCGCTCAATGACCAAGTTATCTCTATGCATAAGACTCAAGCTTGAATATGTTGACATACTAAATGTTTCTAGTCTGTTGTTGATTGGATAATAAACTAACTAATTAGCAGAAACAGGTTGCATTAGAATCAAACGTGCGCAATTACAATTGGATGTCCCCCACCATTTTATCAAGTGTTCAATATTAATGAAATGAAATGGGGTTTAGCGTCGTACTGTTTTGCTCCTCACTGCAATATTAATGAAGGTTTATAACGTTAATTGGAAAACAAACAGAACAAAACCTCTCTTAGAAAAACTATTTTTGTATTCTCCAATTAAGATAATGCCTATTTTAATTCCGACCATTATATCGACATACACCTGCGCAAACACACCCACACACACAGTGTAGATGCACTGCCTAAGAAATGAAATGACATATTTTCTTATCCGACAGGATAAATGAAGGCAGACAGTGTTATATGAGGGACATTTTGCACAAACGGTGACGCTACTTTATACTCTTACATCGAATTCAAACTGTCAATGGTTCTTTTACGTGCATGCCAATGTGTACACGGGACCTCGCTTTATCGTCGCATGCTACCGTCCTCTGTCCTATCCGACTGGGCTATTGAAGGCGGGCATACACCACACAGTGCTATGAGGGAAATTTTGCCCAAACAGCGGCGCTATGGCCTACTCTTATATCGAATTCCAACTATCAAGGAATCCTTTACGTGCACCCAATGCGTACACGCGACCTGGATTTTCGTCCCATCCAAACGACTAGTCAGCTGTCCTTGTCAGGTGGTTCGCCAAACTTGACCACTGACAAGTGGCAATGCCTAAGAATTACAGATTTGATAATGTACGTAAATTATTTACACGTTGCTATATAACATTCGACCCGAGCCTGTGTGGGTGGAGGTGGTTTGTGCCTTAGATTGCAATATCTGTCATGGAGTCGAGCTTGTGCGTGATCGGGAGAAGAGTCACCTGTCCAACATGGTGAGTTTTATTAGGTTTGCCTCCACCGCTAAAAGGTCTCTACGCGCAAGAGAATTATTAAAATAAACTTCAACCATGTTACTCTCTCTCCCTCTCCCTCCCACTCTCTCTCTCTCTTACACGTGCACTTATTTAGCTCTTTTTTAAAATTGTATTTAGAAATCCTTTGAACGTCTTCGTTCACTATAAATATGGCGGGGATAAAATACGAGTGCTCGGGAGTAGAGGGAACAAAACACTTATATTAGCTAATCATATAATATGTGTTAACTCAAAGTAGAAGTTTGTAATATAATACTTCAAAGGCAATTTGTTTCATCAGCAGAAATACACAAACGTTGCGCGGGTCCAAATATAAAGTCATTACGTTGTAGAAATACACGTACAGAAACATAGAAATACTGGTATATAAACGTTGCAAGGGTCTATAGATAAAGGCATGCATTGTAGAAATACTCATATGTAGAAATACTAGCACATAAATGTTGCAACGGTCCAAAGATAGAGTCACTGTGGTGTAGATATATTCGTTCGTAGAAATACTCATACATAAACTTTGCAAGGTCCTTAATGTCATTATGTTGTAGAAATACTCGTATATAAACGCTGCAAGGGCATAGAGATAAAGTTATTACGTTGTAGAAATACTCGTACGTAGAAACAATCGTACATAAACGTTGCAAGTCAAAAGATAAAGACTGGATAGACTGTAAACGTTGATCATTTTATGGACCTTAATATTTACTGATATATGTTCATTAAAGCCCCAATGCCACTCTTGTTGTAACTGAATAATATGTCCCAATCTTCATTCGGGTCAACAAATTGTATTATTTTACAATATTCCAGTTAATTGATGATATACATTTCATCTTAACACACCTAATTTAAAAATTTGGAAAAATTCAACAAATTGATTTAAAAGTCTAACGTAAACCTTTTCAAATGTGACTTTGATTTAAAATATTTTCGAACCCTCTGGAAAAGTAAAATAGGATGTAATGGATAATTTACACAACAGGTATGACACTTAAATATCTAGTACTTAGAATAAGGCTATTATTTATTTTCTGGAGCTGCCAAGCTAGCAAGAGTGTTATTGTCCCCCCCTTTAAAGTAGCAAAAGTTTATGAAATTGAACATTTGATGGGCTAAGTGAGAGGGATGCAATGACGAGTTCAGCCCATTATAAATCCTCCACGTCCGCACACATATAAATTTTAATATTATTTATTGTTTTGTGGGGCCCGGACCGGATCTTGTTCCTCATGCAAAATCATGGGTCACCACGCCCCTGATTCATTTTTCAACGAGTCAACTGATCGCGTTAAATAAATGGTTCCACTGATGTTTTGAGTACCAAAACTATTTTTCCGGCTGTTTTACTGTGCTTGAAAACAACAAGAGAATCATTGTAGAGAAACGTAGCTCTGATTAAATACAATAATTGGTTTACATAGAACTCTTGTCTTAACTTTCGTGATTCAATTACTTTATTTCATTTAAACGTAATCCAAGTGGTACAATATTCATAATGCATTTCCAAACCAAGTGGTAGGCCTCTGTCCTGATTATAAGATACATGACTTGATTCACATATACCTGGTGTATTTACTGCAAACGGTATTGAAGAAACGAACTAAGAAAACATTAAAATTGTGAACACGCCCGTCTTGAGTTCATGTTCTGATCTTAATCTATTTTCAAGTACGAAGATGGATTAGTTGATCTATTTTTTTACATAAAGTAAATATGTATCAATTAACTGCTGTCCATAAATTCTGCAATTATCTGAGAATAGTGCCAGCGTATAACTATATAATTGTTCCAGTCGAATCGCAGCAACAAATGACTTATTCGTTAGCATCACTTTATATGAATAATCATTTCATGCCTAAATGCCTATCTAGAATAGATGTTACTCGAGTGTAATATGTCAGAATATTTTATGTACGCCATATAACCAGAACGGAACATAAGTACGGTTAGCCGACTTTCGCGCTAGATATCTATTAGATAACAATTTACCGGTTGTCGTTTGGAGTTCATTATAGAAGTCAATTTAGTTCACCGCAAGTTCAAATCCGTCTTTAGAATATTAACATAATAAACACTTGATGCAATTGGGCATGTTTAGAAAACTGATGGAATATGTACAGTATTCATTATCCCGGCGAACTGCCTCCCAAGTACTCATTCATTTATCATGCTTTAGGGGTTTACCTTAATGTAGAACATTTAGCGACAGAATTGTTAATTCTGGAGTAACGGTGGTTCAGTGAGCAAGACGCTGGCTCACAAAATTTTAGCAGGGAGTGTTGGTATTTCTGAGGTCCCGTGTACGCATTGACGTGTACGTAAAAGAACCGTCGATATTTGCAATTTGATATTAGATAGTAGGCAGTGGTTCGGGCAAATTTTCCCTCCTATAACACTGTAAGGGTATGCCCGTCTTCAATAGCCCAGTTGGTGCTGATAACTAAGACATTACACCCTATTTAATTTAAATGGTTATTGAATTAAATTAAAGGGACAATAACATTCTTGCTGGCTTGGTAGCTCCAGAAAATAAATAATACCCTTATTCTAAAAGTACTAGATGGTTAAATGTCCTAACCGTTGTGTAAATTATCCATTACAACATATTTTATTTGTCCAGAGGGTTCGAAAATATTTTAAAATCCAAGTCACATTTGAAAAGGTTTACGTTAGACTTTTCAAATCAATTGGTTGAATTTTTCCAATTTTTTAGATTAGGTGTGTTAAGATGAAATTTATATCATCATTTAATTGGAATATTCTAAAATAATATGATTTGTTGACCAGAATGAAGATTGGGACATATTTTTCAGTTACAACAAGAGTGTTATTGGGGCTTTAAGTAAGACCTAAATCGGTATAGTGTGGGTTTTTATTCTAGCTTAGAATGTTATATACATTATCATTTACACATTACTTATTCACATAAAAAGCCTAAACTCAAATTTCTAGAAATACACGGATTTCTAGAAAAACATGTATTTTATCTTAGTTAAAATTGCGCGAAACCATCCCCCGCTTTTTATCAAATTCTTATATCACGCAACTTTAATAATAATTTATAAAATGTTAAGATAGAGGTCTAGATGTAATCTATCAGTATTACGAACCAACATTATATGCACCATTAATATAATACACAACCAAATAACCAACAAAACAGAGATCGTTATGTTCAAATTTAATAATATCAATGAAAAACATTAAAGATCCACATAATGGCGTGAAGATGACACGACTGGGATTGCCCAGGATGAATCATAATATACATGTATATAAGGATAACTTATTTTTATATACGTGATAAGGATGACATTTTGACAGATACGGAAAGATTGTTGATAAAATGTTTATTGCATCAAGCCGTGCATTAATAAGGATATCATGTATACACGTTCATAAGGTCGGGGTGGATGGCCGAATGGTAAGCGTGAGCGCGCTTTATCATAAGGTATGTCACTGAGTTAACCTCGTGGGTTTTCTCCTAGGCCTCCGGTTGCATCCTAGGCGAAAGCGAATACTCGAAATAAAATTGAACTATTGGTTAGTCCCAAAATGACCAGGCTTGTGTCAAGGGGGGGGGAGGTTAAACCCTATTTCTCGATCTCTCACACATGCATTTGACAATGCGATTTATACAGATTACACTATTTTGCCTATAACGTTTTTTTAGGACTTCGAATTCTGTTTAATGGTTTGGATTGTTCGTACTTGGTTTTATTTTATTATTACACTCACTGGTAGAGATAAGATATTTTATCAAAACTTCAAGCACTCATAACTTCGCATAGAATGAAAACAAAATGGTAGAAAATGTCAATAAAACGCATTTTTTTTGTTATTGCCAAATTCTTAAATAATACATCTTTAATCCGGATCTGATTTTCGGTAAAGTAAGACTATTCTGATGCCATGTCGAAAAACTGGTGCCTTCTTTCGGAGAGAGAGAGAGAGAGTGAGTAAGGTTTAACGTCCACTCGACACAAACTAGGTTAATTCCGGACTAACATATGGTTTAATTTTATTTAAATAATTCACTTGCGCGTAGGGTCTTTAGCAGGGGGAGGAAACCGCAGTACCCGAGAAAACCCACTTGGTTGGAAGGCAACCCTTCTCCTTGCCACGTACAACCGGGGTTTCGAAACCACGCCAGTTTTCTCAGTGGCAGACCGTATGATACAGCGTTCGGAGAGGAAACGGCACTTGTTCTACGGAAATTCAATGAGGATCGACATTTTATTTGATGCAATAAAATGTTTGCTAATTGACAATTTACAAATTAATTAATAAGAACTTTTTTTGAATTGTAGTTCATTAAAATTGTTAATCATATCATTAATTGATAATAAACATTTTGACCTCCAGTTCATTCACCCCTCGTTAATATCAATTAATAAGTAGGTCTCTCTTTTGGGACATATAGAATATTAATTCGACAAATTTAAAAAAAAAAGAAAGATACCAAGACATAATGATCGGGCTGACAAGGAGGAGCCACGCATTTATTAAATTTAAACCGTGTTTAAAAATAACATATAAACACTTCATTATTGCAGAGAAGCCATTTTTGCCCGACTGACACGGAACAACACACATTTACACAATAATATCGCAAAATTAAACAGTTTAATATTTCAGCGAAGACGTATTTGCCCGACTGGCCTTTTTTGTGTAGGTTCGTCTGATCGTACATCAAAGTGTCTTTGGTCCGAATTGTCCTCGATACATAAATATACTGAATAAAACTTTCAGACGCTGTCTCCTATTTCTCAGGTTAACCCAAATTCTTGTTTGTAGATTTTTGTATATATGGTATAATTTTTTTGACCAATATTAAATTCTAAGTTGGGTTTTTAATTTCGTATTTCAATCGTGTCCAACCTCGTGGGTTTTCTCCGGGTCCCTCCCACTGCTAAATACCCTTACGCGCAAGCAAATTATTGAAATAAAATTAAACCATAGTCCCGAAGTGACCTAGTTTGTGTCGAGTGGGCGTTAAACCCCATTTCTCTCTCTCTATCTCCCTCGGTCGTGTCCGACATAAATTTAACAATATCTTTACTGATTTTAGATTTTGTTTTTCTTTTGGATATATTAGTAAACAAGACAGGACAATTTCATATTGTTCTTGTCCATCCATATTTTCACATATAGGAGATAAACACTTTCATATTTAGAGGGGTGTGTTGTCCATTTAACTATATTTGAATTATCCATTAGAACACGAGATGTCAGAGCGTCTCGTGTTCATATACCTCTGTGAAATGTATACTGTTTTGACGTGTTGTCAACCAAATGTCAATTTCGGCATAGAATTCCAATTTATTAGGACTATTTTTGACTCCCTCGATATATTTTTAAGCGATTACTTGTGACCAATGACTTATTGTTAGGCGGATTGTGCTAGCCCATACTGTCACTGCCTAGTTACGAATACTCTAGGATACCTGAAAGGGTTTGATTTTATTTATTTATTTTTTTAATTTCTTTGGTATTTCAGGAAAGGTGACGTTTAAAAATAGCGCGATAATCACGTGTGTAAAATGTCTTGAAGATATATTTGTCAATACAGATTTGAGATCATTGAGCACAAAAAAAAAAGAAAAACAAGTACACTGTTATATTTATCGAAATAATTCGTCTTGATAAAATTTAGAGTAGGATTATTTTGACCATTCGACAACATTTTTTAACAAACAAGAATCTAGGAAATTTCTGATTAATTTGTGCTACAATACAGCTTAAATGTATAACGAGTAGTCCTAAGTCCGACGTGGATTCATTCATTATATAAAATTTCAGACGCACTCTACCATTTCTCAAATCTTATAATTGTTCTTAAAATATAGATGTGATTTAACCCTTTCGAACCCAAGAACAGAACGGCATTAACAAAAATTATTTCCCTTTGCAAATATATCAGGAATAGCACACTTTCAAAGGAAAAATAAGTTATTTTCGTCAATGTAAAAATTTTCGGGTATATTTGAAATGATGCCAATTAGCATCACCGGGTTTGGGATATAAAAAAATCAAAAGTAACAAAGGTTTCAAAACTTTTATTAAGATCCATAACATTATTCAATTTAGTTATATTAATACAACAGTAAGAATACACACTCATTTTTTGTGATACAAGTAGAAACAGTTATTGTCCCTGCTTGATTTATCCATACCGGCGCATACCGGCTGACCACAGTTCGGCAGTTTCCCCGGCGAGGTTACTTGATTTAACCGGAAGTTGACAAAAGTTCGGCCGCTGCGTACGCCGAATGCGCGGCTTTGTCGACACCGGCGATCACCGACGCAAGATGGTGAATATGTCAACGAGATAAAATTCACGTTAGATAGGAATGCCATTAAACACGAATATTAAACCGTTAAAATTAAACTAAATGCTTTGAAGTTGAATTAAGGCTTCGTAAAACCGCATGTCATTTATTTTTTTTCGCTAATACTACAAATAATAATTGTCTGTTTATTTTTCAGTCACATGCTTTCATGAATATTGTTTTTATACGCCCACATTGAAATGTGGTCGTATATTGTCGTCGCCCCCGTCCGTCCGTCTGTCCGGCGTCCACAATTGTTTGTGGGCGCTCTGAGGCCAAAGTTAATATATCCGATTGACATTAAATTTATACACAGTATTTAAGGTCATGAGACGAAGAAGCGTGTGAATTTCAGCTATTTCCGTTAATTACTGCCAGCGGTATGGCCCTTGATCACTTCAAAAATTCTTCTTGACACTCTAGAGGTCCGATTGACTTTAAATTTATACAAAGTGTTAAAGGTCAAGAGTCGAAGAATTTCCGATAATAACTGCCAAATTTATGGCCCTTGATCACTTTGAAAAATCTTGTTGACTGTCAGGGGCCAAATTTATCATCCGATTGACATCAGATTGAGGTTTTGAGACGAACAAGTATATTGATTTTCAATGAATTTTGTTAACTGAACATCAGATTGAGGTTTTGAGACGAACAAGTATATTGATTTTTAATGAATTTTGTTAACTGAACAGCTAAATCCATGATATTAAATGTTTTGTATACTAAACGTTAGCATGGGGCAGAACTTTATAAAAGCCAAACAAGTTTTAATGATTTTCTGGTAACTACTTAATGAATTGTTACTTTTAATCAGATTTTAGTGTATTATAAATGTTTCATTACCGAAAAAAGTAAAAATATGCGACAACTCTTGTCGAGTGCCTGGACGATTTAGCTGTTGTGGGCGTATCTTTCGTTGCCTGGCAACCTATCTTTATTAAAACATGTCATGTAACCTGTTTAATATTATCCGACGCCAAAATTTTTATCAGCCGGGTCACTTGATTTGCTCTGATACGGTAACCTGACCGACGTACGCCTTGTACAAACCGGCTCGCCTATCGGCGGACAAATCAAGCAGCCCCATTGTCTTTGTTGAGACATAACCCAATTCTACACTTCATACACTTTATGCGGGTCTGAGCTCTCTGACAGAACCTACATCTTAACCGAGCCTCACTGTGCTCTGGCCAGTGTCCGTACCCATCGTACTTTTTGGAGCAGTAGGTAGGGCTAACTCATCGTCGTCAACGCTTGGTCTGCCTCGTTTCGGTTTGGCGTGAATTAATCCATTGGCTATTTCTAGCTTAAAATCTACAAGTGCAAGGGCTTTTTTGGGTCGACTGTCGGGTGGAATTCTATCGAATTCTCTCCTGTACAGTAACCATGAATTAGTGACCCCTAAATCAAACAAGTAAAACAATATGCGCATATACCATCTAGGTGACCGAAGGCGCGACTGTCTTCTGTGTATCAAGTTTGCAGCTCTTAACATATTTGAACTCTGAAATATAAACAATAAATCATTAAATACATGAATATAAAAATGAATTAAAGCAACAATCCCACCCTTGCTCACTAAACAAAATGTATTTTTCTGTACCAGTCGCTTTTACTAACTTTTAGTTTTTGTATTTCTAGATAAAGCCGTAATTGTTCCAATTATTTTGAAAAATAGGTTAATTCAGATGAAATATATAGCACTAATACATTGAAATATCTTATATTACTACAATTTATTAATCAAAATGAAGATTGAGACATATTTTCATTGTTACAACGAGAATGGGAATGTCCCTTTAATCATCCAGACCAAATCCACACAGCTAAAAATACAAATAAACCACACATCCCCAGGAGAGAATTTAGGCGAAAAATTACTTGCGAACAAAGTTTAAACGAAAAAACTATTAAAAACTTTATGATCAACTCAAAATAACGCTATGTCCAATAAAAATCTATCTGAAAATATACATCACGATCCTGCGATGCCAAGTGATGCCAATTGGCATCGCTGGTTCACCTGCCTTAAAACATACATCATGACCCAGTGATGCCGATTGGCATCATCAATATTAACTCCAGCATGCATGCCTATGTATGGTAGGTACTGGGCAGTTTATATGCTAAACAGATTCTCTAGATGATAAATTAACATTATACAAGTTATCTATGTGACAGTAGATTATTATAAAGAACAACTTACCAGTTTTTGTAGTAAAGGTTTTGATTACAACTTTTCCATGGAGGCAGCCATTGTTGTTTGTCATACAATGTACAACATTGTATCCTTTGGGTACATTACACCGGCCAGATGGCATCATTTGATTGCAGTTAACATAATAAGACATTCAAATCATGAATATTTAAACTTAAATTTTCTAAGCTTTGTACTAAATATGCGCTTGCCAATTGGCACTCCTGGGTCAGAAAGGGTTAAGGCAACGTGCAAATCGTATATTTAAATGAACTGAAATGAAATGGGGTTTAACGTCCTACTGTTCATGTTGAATTTAATGAAATATTCGACTTGAGTGACGATTCAATTGAAATGCATGTGCGGGATTGTGTAATGCGATGCAGAAACACCCGGGTTAACGTCCCCATGTTGTATCAATATAGTACTCAATGTCTCGCTCTCGTCCATCACACCAAATAATGGGGGTGATATGGGGTCAGAAGTTTAGCTCTATTAAAATTAATTTCTAATACCAAATATTTCGATTGGTTCACATGAATGAAGATGATCTTATTTATGTTGAATTTAGAAAATGCGCAATTTTGGGTAAGTTAATAAACAAGGTTTAAAAAATATCATTGTATTCTTACTTATCCATTAAAGTTTACAAGAAGTTGCCACGCAAGGAGGGTCATTTTTGTTAAACTGTGAGCACGATCAACTAATAACAGGACAGTGCGTTACATAAGCCAAGGGGTAACTTGATATTGTATATATTTATCCCTTTAAATCATTTTTGTTGTTACTTAGTTTAAAGCATACTGAATGAATATTATTTTAATGTCATAGTATCGACTAAATAGCTCCTCTCAAATCCTATCTCCCCTTTTACTGCGATATATAATCGGATTCTATTTGCATGATCGATTTCAACAAGTACTCTATCGATTTCGTATTAATATATGTATTTATTGACGTCGCTAAATAGTCATAGGGATAAAATTACAATACTTGTCCAACATAAACCAAATCATCTTGGACGTCTGTCTCTAGAAAGAGATTAAATGTACAACTCAATTCTGTTTGGGGCTAATGATTCATATACCAAGAAACACGAAGAGACAATTTGACAGTGGATTTAGCGAACTGATCAACGGTAAACATTCGCTTGTTCGCTACCATCACCGAGGGGGGGGGGTGATATTAGGGCGAGTTAATTAACTCCCAATATTAACTTTTTTCTGCTGCATATTGAATTCCAGAACATTTTTTTTAAAAATTAAGAAGGAAAGAAATTATGTTGGGAGTATGTATTGATGAAACATATTTTCTACGTTTGTGTTACAACCTCCCATTTAAACAATGCACGTGCTATGACGCTGTATGAGCCGATTCCACTTGTAAACATATACTGCTCGTTAACATAAAGGTTAGTGATCTTCCATGGGGAAGGGGGGGGGGATGGGTAACGCATGCGTGGTGTAGTTTCGATGAATAGTGGTCATTAGCAGTGAGAAGAAATCTGAGAAAACGCAATGGTTGGACAGGAGATCCTCATTGTCACGTGCAAGCGGAGAATCGAAAGCACGCCACTTCAGGACAAACCGATGATCTAACGCGCATGCGTTAAATCCTTCGGCCATCGAATCCTAGGGTTAACTATTCGGCCACACAATCCGGCGTTTAACCATTTGGTCACCCAATCACCTTTGCATTTTGAACACACGCCACATTGATTAATACGAAACACGAAAAGGTCCAACTAAATAATGTATTGTGCGGAATGTCCATCTATAATTGAATTCATGAGGAACACGTCGCTCTTCTAATGAAATATTCAGATGCTAACTGCGTCCTTGGAGAATTCCCGTGATTGCATGGTAGTAACGAAAAATCGAATGTCCATTATTAACAGATAAGCAAAGATAACGAGTTATCTTAATCATAATATCAACTAACCAAGTTCAAAGATCCTACATCAAACAAGTGGGATTAGTCTGCAGTCAACACGCAGAGAGAGGACACCATCTTCTCGTGTTCGGCTGTGAAGAGACAAATGATGTAAATCATGGGATATTGGACCCCGGGGTGCCAACGTCAATTTATTGGTATTATGTGGTGATTCGTTTAGTCGGTAATAAATCTCCACAAACAAATTATACGATATTGTTTAGTTTGTCGCTTAGGAATAGGTATGGATGCCACGGTAACGGGATTGGTGTCTCCAGATAGTCTTATGGATGATAGATTATGCAGCGTTAAAAATTAATAATCTATGGTACATATTTAACCCACTTTAGAGTGGTGTAGGACGGAAGGCCTGGTCAAGATAGATGTCTAATCCATCGGGTGGGACCAAAAACCAGGTCTCGTGTATACATTGGCGTGAACGTAAAATTTCCCTTGATAGTTGGAATTTGAAATGAGAGTAAGTCATATTGCCGCTGCCTCGGCAAAATGCCCCTCATATCACACTGTATGTCGGTATTTCATTCTGGAAGAAATAAAATTGGTCGTACTCATAGAGATGTATATATTGACTAGAGTGTATTGTGGTCACGTGATCCCCATTGACGTAACGTTAACGCCGTGGGCCGACACTGGAGACCGACCGCCATGTTTCAACCGGGAAAGAATGACGAAAGTGCCCGGATGAACGCTATGTAAACAAAGGGAAATAGAATGACGAAGGGTTGATAAGTCCATTAAAAAGCAGTTCTAATTCATCAATATCATCAACCAAAAAAAAATATGATGATTGAAAGGTCTTACTTTACAGTCCTAAAAACAAAATCGCTTTGGTCAAAAAAATATTCCTTTGCAGTTGGAATTCGATAAAGTAAACCATGGTGCCGCTGTTTGAGCAAAAATCCCCCCCCCCCACAATGTGATATGGCCAGTGTCATGCCCTATGTTATATGCCACTAATCATAAATGAGGGATACCACTCTGGAAAATCTTGGTCGGCACTTAAAGGATTATCACATTCTGTTATTGGTAACAGCACTACGACCATTTTGTTTTTATTTTTCCAAGAATAAAAGACCGCTAGAAATCAATTAAGCGACACGACTGCTACATTTAATATAAATCGCATCTGTAGAGATTAATAGTCAATATTTATTTGTTCTTTCCAATAAATCTTATGTCAGTACATACCGAAAAAAACTCAATAAATCTTACTGACAATTTGTTCTTTGTGACAAAGATTAATTATTACTTTGTATGTAAACAGTGCCACTCGTTACATTGAATACGTTTCACACTCGTCGGTGCGTTCTATTATTGGAAATTAAATAAAATGGGATTTGCCATGGCTAATGAATACGGGCATACGCCTTTTCAATGTAAGAGAGAGAAATGGGGTTTAAGATCCACTCGACACAAACTGGCTCATTTTGAGACTAACATATTATTTCATTTCATTTCAATAATTCGCTTGCGCGTAGGGGTCTTTAGCAGTGGGAGGAAACCGGAGTGCACGGAGGAAACCCACGAGGTTGAGAAGGCGCCCCTATCTCCACGCTCACACCAGGGCTCGAAACCACAGCCACAAGCCAGAGGTTACCAGCCAGCAAGAGGTCGAAGCGCGGCACTCTAGACCACTAGGCTATGAGCCCAACTTTGCCCGGATAGTGGCACTACGGTTTACTCTTATGTCAAGCAGGGTTATTTTGTGTACATGGTGCCTCGGTTTTTATTCTATTCAAAAGGCTGTTCTTACAGTCATCGTCTTACTCACTGAGCCACCGCGAACCCAAGTGCATTGTTGGAATTTAGGGCTAACTAATCTTTACTTTACCTTTGCTATTAGCAATGCAAGCTGTCGACAGAAGTTTTATGTGTTGGAGCAAAGCAAACCCTCCCATCACCAACATATGAGCAAGATCATTAAAATCGCCAAGTACAATCTGTGTTTCTAAGCAATAGAAAAAATGTGTTTAGATCACACCTGCATATAGCCAGAGAAAGGCTCTCCGACACGAAAATAAATATAAATATGTTTTGTTGTCCTAGGGTTTCTTAGGCTCCGGGGCGATGTACCCTCTCCTTGGAACACTGTCTAACTTCTGAGACTCCAGCAAAAGGTCGCGATGACTAGAAATCGCTTAAAAATAAAATAAATCGATGCAACATAATTCGCATTGCAGCTGAATGAACATTATCAGCGAGTGATTTTACGGTTCTAGGAATTCTAGTCTACGATTCACTGAGTTGAATTGGCCTGTGATAATTATGATTTATATAGATTTACTAATTTCAGGTTTCAAAATACCTATGTTTTATTCACATATAATTATAATTAACGGTGCGCTCGGATGTATCTAAGAACCCATTTTGATGTACTTTGCAAATATATGCAAGCCATTTACGGGAAGATGAAAAACAGAAGACGGACAAGAACAGAAATGAAATGAAAGGGGGGTTTAACGTCTTACTATTCTGATCCGACTGGGCTAATGACAAAACCCCAGAAAATAAAATGGGGTTTAACGCCCTACTATTCTGCTCCAACTGTACGCCATACAGTGTGCCATGAGGGAAAGTTTGACCGGGAAGCGTTATTATGGTCTACTCTTATATCGAATTCCAAGGGATCTTTTACGTGCACGCAATATATACGGGTTATCGGGTTTCCTCCGTCCGAACGACTTAACTGCTGTCCTTGTCAGGCACTCCATCCTGCCCCACTGACGAGGAATAACCACGTCGGAAAACCCCGATGAACTTTATCAACGTCGGGATGGAGCACTCGGCACTCAGGCTACCCATTAGCGTATTACCAACTTAACAACCGTGGTCCCGAGGAAACGAACAAATATACAGTTTAAAAAAAAAACATATCAATATGCACAATATTCCTACCAATGCCTAACTTGGTTGTTCTGGTTTATACTATACTGTGATCTGCTTAAAAACATGTAGTATATATCTTTATCCAAGTTTTCACTTTTTAATTTCCCGGCACGTATTATATATATACCACAGCCATTGGTATACCAGACCATACCATCTGGCTCAACATCTATATTTCTGTTTTTTTAAATCGGTGTTATGTAATTCTGAGGCAGTTAGGTATTGGGATTTGGTTCTTGGTGTTTAACGTCCGCTTCCACCGAAATCAATCCGTTAACATTTTACAACCACAGTCTAGCCCAACAAATGAAACTTATGGGAATCGGTTTAAAGTATACCTTGTAAGTTGGATATTGAGATTTATAATACAGTTAGCAACTAGAAAACAAAATACATACAATCTACACGAAATCTAAATTAAGGATATATATAACCAAGGGGGTTGAAAAGGTATTTATCCTTTGTGAACAGTTTTGATCGTCGTCAACAACAACTATTTTGGTTTCAAGTCATTTAGAATAAGGGAGTTTTGGGTACATAATTCATACCGTGATACCCAAAGGGGTTCATAAGGTTCTTTATGAAACAAGTTCGTTGACACATGTTGTTTACGTTCCCGATCTGTGAAATAGAAGGCACTTTAAGCTATTAAAATATCTACTCAAAAACTCAACGCAAGGATAAATAGCAATTTAATAAAACAAAGGGCGACATTTATAAGTCATTTATAAGTGTTCCAATTTAAACGTTTTGTATATCCCCCAATTACTTACAACATTGAAGTTACAGACGTGATAGAAAAATCGATGACCGCTTAATGGATTTAATGCAAATGTTTTGTCAGCCTTGATATACTGCATACAATTTACATAAGGAAAGAGATATACATCGACCATTGGTTTTATAATTTTTTGTGGGTTTCTTCCACTTTCCACATGTGGTTCCCTGAACATGGAAATCAATGTCTGATTTCACTATCAGCATTCATGGAAATTGTTCCGAACACTGTAGACATTTTAATTTAAATTTCTAATGCTTTGTGGCATCTGATAAGGGCTGTTGGAATTGATAAGTCAGAAAGGCCAGTATATAATATATTTTAGTCAATCACGAAAATGCATTTATTTCTGCTTCAATGCCCCTGGCATTACTCTAATTCAAGACAAATTGCATTTTGATTTAAATTGATGGAGTAAGATTTAACTTAGGATAAGGAAATTGCCGGCGGCAGCTTGTTCCACTAAACCTAAATCACAAACCCTTACACGAAATACTTACTGTCTTAGGGGAGTAATCATATAAATCCATGTTGACGGTTTAGTCTTCGGAGAGCAACTCTTCAAATTACAATCCCACAAAATAACCATCGGCCTAATCACCTGTATTCTTTTTTACATAATAAATTTTAATGTATAGTCTAGTCTAAGACTTGCACAAAGGGGAGGGGGGGGGGGTGTATATTTGATGTGATTTTATCCACGATAAAGACTGAAATTTATTCAGTATTTTTGATGAGCTTCTCGCACTGGTTGATCTAGAAAGCTGCCATCGTGCTGTAGTAGAACTAAGCTCAGCTCAGCTACCACACATACGCGGCGCGAAAATCTGCCCAAACTCTAAAATTACATTGACGCAAGGTATCACTTGACGATACGGATACGTGATACGTATGGGAAGAAATCTCCTTGCCAAAAGTATCAATTGGGTCTACGATCTAGTACATGCAGATACGTTCAGGTACGTATCGATACAATATTGTTACGACTGACCTCAGTGATAAGTCATGACAGGGTCAACAGGATTAAAACCACGATTTCAATCGTAGCACGAATCGTCATAGTGACAAACTGACATTGATAAGGACACGAAAGCCAGTGAAATGAAATGGAATGAGGTTTAACATCTCACTGTTCTGCTCCTAAGTGGGTTGGTGAAGACGGGCATGCACCATACAGTTTGCTTTGAGTGACATTTTTCCAACTGTCAAAGGATCTTTCACGACCAACCCGAACGACCAGACAGCTGTCATGGACAGGCACTCCAACTTGCATCACTGACAAAAGGGAGCCGCCGGGAAATTTTATTAACTTTCCCGGCCAATCAGGCTAACGAGCGGGCGTCTTACCCACTTAGACACTGTGGCCACCAAAAAGCTTATGAGTAGCAACGTCCAAGAACTTTGACGACAAATTTCATTTGATTTTAAGCCCACACTTAATTCCAGGTAGACTTCATTAACCACGCATTAACTAATCAGTTTATTTACATTAATATTACATTATTATATACGTTGTGACATATTTGTTTCAGTTTCTATGTCAAATGTTAGCGATTTAGCCCCTTTAAAAAGTCATAGCCAATCTCTTGTTGAGTTCATTAACCGCCATTTACCGGCTAATTTGATAGATTATCTGCTGTTGGATTCTTACTTCCTTTTAATGATAACTTTTTTTTTAAACCTTTGTTCATAAACCACGTTTGCTTTTTGTTTTGTTGTTTTTTTATCAAGAAATCTTAAATCATTCAGCAGTCGATATAAAACTTGGGTCAAAAGGTTAGAATTAATTAGTAGTCGAGATGGGACATCTGAAAAGATATATGGAAATAACGAGCATAGCGTAAAATGTCAAACTCCCTCTCCTGATTGGAAAAAACAATAAATTACTCCAGAAAAAAAAATCTTCCTTGCATACGTATTTCTATGAATTACTTTCTTGCTAAAAAAAATATTCCACAGTGAACTATGGTAATGTTAAAGGTACAATAACATTCTTGCTGGCTTGGTAGCTCCAGAAAATAAATAATACCCTTATTCTAAGTACTAGATGCGTTTAAGTGTCCTACTTGTTGTGTAAATTATCCATTAAAACCTATTTTACTTGTCCAGAGGGTTCGAAAATATTTTAAAATTCAAGTCACATTTGAAAAGGTTTACGTTAGACTTTTCAAATCAATTTGTTGAATTTTTCCAATTTTTTAAAATAGGTGTGTTAAGATGAAATTTATATCATCATTTAATTGGAATATTATAAAATAATACGATTTGTTGACCAGAATGAAGATTGGGACATATTATTCAGTTACAACAAGAGTGTTATTGGGGCTTTAAAGGAGCTAGATTTCTAATTTAATTTTTTGTATAATATTCGAAACAAAAACAAAAAATCAAAAAGAGTTCAATATAAGTCAGTTTCAAGCAATACTGAATTAAAGTTCTTGTGAATTCCACGTCGTATTAATTAATCGAATTTTGTGGTCGAATAAATATATCACCAGAATTATCTTTGATACCAAATCTCTGTTTTTATCTATAGGAATATACCATCAAAGTCTAAAGTTTATTTGAAGGGTAGAAGTACAATTTAATTATATAGAGTATATTCAATCTGATTAAAACACGAATCCTATTTCTTTTCGTTTTTATAGTTCAAAATTTCGTTCTACTTGTTCTATATGATGTGAGGGATTAGCCAATGAAACAGTCTGCTACGACTTGTTCTTGTCGTTTTGGTGCACGGAACTGTGGGTGAACCACTAGAAATGTCGACGCTGATTGTTAATCCATGCCTGACGTCAAAGTGTCAAAAGCCACTCGTTTTACCCCTGGTGTAAACCCCCATGATAATTTGTCAGATCTACATGTAGTGTAGAGCTTCAAAAGTGTAAAAACGAAACGGAAATATTTTCTAAGTCGCAGACAGATTTATCTTTAAATTCTAAACCGTACTTAGTCCCGAAATGACGTTAAACCCATCTCTCATTCTCTCGTTCCCACCCTCTCTCTCACACTCACTCTCCCCCCCCCCCCCTCTCTCTCTCTCTCAACCGTACTATTCAGCACAATAGGACTGATACCAAAATAACATGGGATTTAACGTTTAAGCGAAGATTTAATTGTCGTTACGTCTTGTTTTTTTTCATAGGGTCCTCCGGTTCTCTCCCATTGCTAAAGATACCTACGCGCAAGTGAATTAATGAAATAAAATTGACATTAAAGCCCACTTCTCTAGTTTATGTAGAAATAACAAGGAGTCCGATAAACTAAGGATATCATTTTCTTACACACTTACTGACATGAAATTAGAATGTACTTAATTAATCAACGTCTAATAATCAAAATGGAATGATTACAAAAAGCCAGGATCAAAAGAAAGGTAAAATGATTAACTCGGGTGTATGGGAGGTGTTATTTGTTTACTAGTATAGCAGATCAGAAAAACAAATAGATTATCGCCAGATTTTATGAATTGTTTATACATACTGACTTTTCCACCATCTTTGTATCCTATTTAGAGAGAGAAATGGGGTTTAACGTTCATTCGACACAAACTAGGTCATTTTGGTACTACCGTATGGTTTTCATTTTTTTTCTCTGCTTTAGAACTCAGAACATCTGGTTTGATCGCCGAACTTCAAAAGGTCATAAAAAAAACTTATTTTTTAAGATAATGTGATGAAATATAAAGCATTTGAAATATTTTTTCATACAGATTATGAATCAGTAAATAACTCAATTTTGAAGTTTGGGTCATTAAGCCTGGTTATGCCATGATGGGTCACATATGTTATCTTAGAAGTTAGTATACTTACAGAAATAAAGAATTGATTGCGGTTATTGCGTTGGCCAGGGATATTAGAATCCTATAGTGTCAAAACAAGATAACATCACCAATATTTAACTACTCTGTATCAAAACTGCACGGCCGGGTCACAATTACCCCTTTCCCCCTCGGTGGTTTTACGTCCTAGTACTCTGTTCCGACTGAGCTAATGAAGACGTCCCCTCTTCCGACATGAATCAGACGAGAGAGGGAGAGAGAGAGTTCAAAGATACAATGATTGTATATTAGACACACAACTACCGAAAGGAAATCAAAATTTCTTTTCTTTGCTTTGCAACAACAAATGTAACAGGATTAATCGTTCCACTACTCTGTACCGGCCGAACTAGTGACGAAGGAACCTTGCAATAAAACAACATATTAGTGATTACAAATCCACGGTCGTTATCGAAGAGCTCAGATAATGATTCAGAACAAAAGGTCGTCAAGTCTAATAAAGGTATTTGATCTGCTTCTTGGTTTAATCTCAGACAATCCTACGACAATATGTCTATAAATCAATATTTTTAAACCTAATAATATTCTGAATCTAAATCTGATAGAAAGATAAATTATATTATTAGCATATGAACAGACATTACACCTGCAATTCGAAAAGCGTGGTCGTTCATAACAACAAGATTATAGCCAGATCTCAGATTTCATATTGACCAGAATAAACAGCCATGATGCATTCATTTTTCAATTGGCTGAATATAGTCAGTCCTCTTATTCCCCCAACTTCACCAACAAGTTTTATCGCAGAATTCCATCTTCACCAACCAATTCAATCACCAAATCTCCTCTTCATAAACGATCTTCTTCAAAGAACGCCAACTAAGCATTTATCTCTGGTTTGTCAGCATTAACTAAGTGTTGTCGTGTTCCATATATTCTCGCAGGAAAGAAGAGTCCTTGTGGGCATTTTTTTCCACTCAAAAATCACGGACCGGGTTTCGCACCCTTCTGCCCGTGCGTGTGCATGCATATATTATATTGTCCTATTATATTTTCACATTTTATCATTACTTGATAATGACTAGAGAAGTTTAGACGAAACGTCGCTCAGTAATAAGCAGTATCCCATATAATTGTTACCTGTATCCTCCAGTTCAATTACAAATTGCCATTGAAACAGTTTAAGCATTTATCGCCTGACAACATTGTTGTCCTATATTCTCTGGCGAACTGAACACCCCCTTGACATTTTTTTGGTTATGTTTAATGTCTAGCTTAAGAAACAGGAAAATATCACTATGATTGGTCAAAAGAACCAGAATAAGCGACTTTTTTTTGTTTGACTTATTGGAATTAAAATTATTTTCTCTTCGCTCGTCAGGTCCCGATGTTATGCTGTGTCGCATTACTTATTTCACGTATTTTCAGTCAACGTTGAATCATCGACATGACGAGACACACACCATAGTAATTGAAACGATATTTAAACTAAGGGTTACTATGTTTACAGTGGTATTATATTTACCTCTACCGTTGTAAGGTAAGAATTTACTCAACTCTCAATCACTGTTTATTAGAAAAATCGTGGATCCAGACACATAAAACTTTGAACACTGTTTCTTATTGATATATTTGAGATATTAAAACAACAACGTAGTCTTAGATTGCTTAATGAACTCGGGACCAGAATAAACCGTCTCTGTTAAACTCTGTTAAACATATTAAAAGATAAAATAAGAATGTAATTATGTGTTACAGTCCCTTCATTTTAAAACTGACATGGTATTAGTCATTTCATTTCATAGTCATTCGGATGGGACGAAAATCCCAGGTCCTGTGCTGTGTGTACATCAGCATGTACGTAAAATATCCCCTGGTTGCTTAAATTCGATAAAAGATTAAACAACTGCCTTCATTAGCCCAGTCGGAACAGAGCAGCAGGGACGTTAAACCCCATTTAATTTTCTATGATAATAGGGGGGGGGGGTCAAAGAAGGGGGGTGGATGGACGAGTCATTGAGTCAAATGGCCTGGTTTCGAATCCCCGGTTGTACGTGACAAGGAGTAGGATCGCCTGTCCAACCTCGTGGGTTTTCTCTGGGTCCTCGGCTTACCTCCCACAGCTGAAGACCCCTACGCGCAAGCCAATTATTAAAATAAAATTAATCCATTTGTAAGTCCCGAAATGACCTAGTTTGTGTCGAGTGGACGTTAAACCCTACCCCCCTCTATGATAAAACATGCAATATGGGATAAAAGACTGTGCTTGGGCAGTACCGTTTCCGCCTATTCTTCTACAATTTAAACTTGTCGAGTTTTCATTAAAGAGCACGCTAATTCGTTCACAGGCGAGCCTACTTTCTTTGTATTACCCCAAAGACTAGACACATTTTCCTACAAAATACAAATGGCGCAGGTCATGTTTTTGTCTGGTAAACTCATTTATCTATATAACTCTAAGAACCAAATGAAATGGGGTTTAACGTCCTAATGTTATGCAACAACGCGATGGGTTGTAGATCGATACGAAAGACTAGACAATCTGCAACACCAACAAGAGTAAATGTAATGACGTTTTTATGACAATAATAAATATTGACGGTAACAACGCAACGGATTTCTGTTCCATTCGAACGACAGACAAAGTGAATGTCATTCCCGAGCCCTCCAATCTGTATCACCGATAAGAAGAAATCTAATAACGTTACGGTGTAAATTTGTTTATGTCCATAATAAACACTGACGGAAACATATTATGGTAATAAACAGGTGCTTGTTTAACAAGATATCAAATAATACACATATATCGTCAGTATATAAAACATCTTAATACATTGTTTACTTACATACACCCCCCTTCAGCTCACTTATCATCTGACTACATACAACCCTTTCATTTCAAGATCCTTTTAAACATATGTCTACTCCAACAACAGGGAAAACAAACCTATTTTTTATCAACTGGCCGTGCCAATCTTGAATGTATGCTCTCGGCCATTCCTTCAATTCCAGTAAAAAGCACGTGAAAATACAGCTGTTTGTGCTTATTTATTCTATAGGTGATAGGAATACAAATACCTATCATGTTCGCCAGGTTATACTTACATATGATGTATATGTAAGTCAAATATATATAGACTTATATTACATCACTCGATGGTTATCGTGCATATCATTCGTCATTCTGGTTTTTATATCTGGAAGAATATTCATGGGCATTAAACGTTTCCCGTCTGTATTACCCCCGTCAGTGCAGCCAAGTAGAACGTTAAACCATTTTATTTCATATATAAAGGTTTCAAGGATGATGAGGTTTTTTGATCGTCTGCACATTAAAATACTAGTACATATTTAGGTGTAAGCCTACCAAAAAGTCGTAGCGCTAAAATAGGTAGGGTTATATTTTCTAGGCACCTGAAACACTACTGCCAAGATTCAGTAATTATGTGCGATATTCTTGTGAACAAGTGTGTTTCACGTCTACTAACTCGGTCATTTCGGGGCATTTTGAACTCGGGGAAGTGTAGTTGGGGAACCAGATCATGGTTGAACTGAATACCAAGATAAAATCCACGAGGTTACGCAGGGGACCAATCCGAGCTAAACAATTTCCCATAGTAATACTATTAATGTGTATGTGTTGATAAGTCTCGCAATTAGCAATGGGTGAATTATCTTAGACAAAAATCGGTAGTCGGGTATTGATTGCAACCCATCAACACTTGAGTCAATTAAAAAATAACTTCACAGATTTTACTCATTAGAAAGTTTCTTTTTAAAGTCATGTTCTCATTAATTTCATACTAATAAACCTTTTGCTACTTAAAACTTAATTCGTGTTTTCAATGTCAAATGATACTAAGTAACGGACTAAATAGCACTAAAGGTTTAACCCAATATAAAAATTTGGAGGCGTTAAATCTCCATTTCAGTCTTTAAATAATGTTACATTAAATGTGTTAATCTGGTGTTTTATGTCGGTTTGTGACATTAAATCGATTAATTAGTTTAATATTCGGCTTATTATCGCGACAATGGAAAAAAGAAAGTCGGTTAATCATCTAACCATTGACTATAATATGAATAGACGTAAAATTGGCATTGTTGGTACTTGGTATTATTTTATGAAAACAAATCAACACATTAAATCTAATGAAAATGACAATTTAGTTTGTTCTAAATCAAAGATTACGACTGTTTAATTCGGCTAAATCAGTAAGTTCATATTTTCCATAACAGAAGTCAATATTGGTTCATATCGTTCAGCATTGATGTTGTTATCTAGACGTGAAAATATGGAATTCTAATATCAAATATGTAAAACACAATTAACATTTTATAATCAGTATGGTAGCCTACAAGAGCCCGGATGCTATTTGTAATAAACAAAGAAAACTATCCTATAATACAATGCGGAAGTTATTAATAATGGCTGTTTCACGGATGATATAGAACAATGATAATATAAAAAAGATGAATATACATCACTTTGAATACATTCATTTTGTAATAATATATGCTTTTAGACTCATTTTCGTCTACGTAAGATTCCGAAGAAAAGAGTTATTCGCCCTTTGACGTTACCAACAGATTCTACTGATTGACACCACCAATTCGCAATTCGAATTATATGACGTGTGGGGGGCAACAGTGCATTATGGGCAAAATGATTGCCCTAACACAGTGAATGGCGTACACGCATAGCCTTATTAGAGAAGGGGGGTTGGGATGGCCTTATGGTCTACAGTGCCGCGCTTCGACCTCTAGCTGGCCGGTCAATCTGGCTTGCGGCTGTGGTTTCGAGCCCTGCTGTGAGCATATGTGGCATGGAAATATGAGCGCCTTCTCAACCTCGTGGGTTTCCTCCGGGCACCCAGGTTTCCTCCCACTGCTAAAGACCCCTACGCGCATGCGAATTATTGAATAAAATGAAAACATGTTAGTCCCAAAATGACCTAGTTTGTGTTGAGTGGACGTTAAACCCCATTTCTCTCTCTCTTATTAGAGAAAGAGATGGGTTTAACGCCCACTCGACACAACCTAGCTCATTTCAGGTCTAACATATGGTTCATTTTTATTTCGATAATTTGCTTGCGAGAAAACCCACAAAATTTTGCGGACAACCCTACTCCTTGTCACACACAACGTGGGAATCAAACCACGCCAGTTGACTCAATGGAGACATTATGATATAACGTGTAATCCCTTAGTACCCTCGTTATCGTTTTCTCAAACTGTCTGTTGGCATAAATTGTTATTCGATTCAGAAATAAATATATTCTTTATGTGGCACTTCGTATAAAACTATATTAGTTGTCTTTTGTTTCTATGGTTACAGATATCATTTGTTGCATGTAATCTGATTTTGATGACAATGTATCTATATGAAGATCCTGAAGATTTATGTATTCGGCTTTGGATTCATATAGACGCATTTTAAAGGACCAATCTCGATTTTAGTTTGGAGAATAAAACTGCTTGATTTTGTGTTAAAAGTCCTTAAAATCCTCTATCTGAGGATCGAGAAACTACCTCAATATATGTGACATGTTTTCGAGCAACTTAAACCAACCAATCTTCATCTGGAAATGGAGACTGATATCCCAAGCTGTATTGTACGGCGTGTGAATAAAATCAGACTTTATAAAAAAAATGTATAGGTGCCATTTTACTCTCGTTGTTAGATACAGCCCGTGGGTCATCATGCACTGCATAGACCTTTAAGACAAAAAATGATAAGGTCATCCAACACAAAGGAGACCCGAAATCGTAAAACGGTTGTGTCCGGATAAGCGGTTTTAACATTCACGTCCAAACGATTCAATATTACGAGCTGGAATTTTGGGATAGTGTATATACGCCATTCCAGGATTCGGTTAAAATCGGGATTGTCCCTTTAATATATTTTACATTAAAGTTGCACTATTTTAGATGATACTCTGACTATTGCAGTACGTACTGGCCTCAAATGTAATATAAATGATTAATTAGACAACCATTCACATTGCAAGTCCATATAAAATCTCTAAACCATTAGACACCTGTTCACATGACAAGCTCATAAACAATCACTTAACTATCGAATGGTTGTGATTTTTAACGGATTGAAACACGGTCACAATTCAATAATTCAATGTAGAAGTAAATTGATACACAAGACGTCTGTGACTTTTCAATTCCACAAATCAAGCTTTGGGATTCATTCTGAAAACTCTTTATTTTACGATATTAGCGCCATGGACCTGCAATGTAGAGTGATATTGCCAAACATCCCCATCTTACGACGTGGGGGTGGGGTGTGCCATGATGGTTCGCTAGCCTGAGGGTCAGGTTTTGATCCCAGCATTGGCTGAGAAAGTTCATCCAGTTTTCTCCTTGAAATTGTTAGTGATGCCGGACGGAGGGCCTGACAAGGGACGAAAAACCTAGGTTCAATGTACACATTGGCGTACACCTTAAAGATCCCATGGTAGCTGGAATTCAATATAAGAGCAAGACATAGTCCCGCTGTCTGGGCAAAATTTCCCTTATCGCACACTGTATGGCATATTCCCGTCTTCAAAAGCCCGTTCGGAGCAGCACAGTTGGACGTTAAACCCCATTTCATTCCGTCAATGATCTAGGTACAGGACTTATAGAATCCTTCCACTTTAAAATGTCTACCCGATATTCCTTTGAAAAGTGTGCACTCCTCTTTACTGGACCACTTGATATTTCCTTGTCCTCATCTATTTTTAAACCCAGCTCTTTATATTACATAATAAAGCTTCTTTAACTAAGAGAAAATCTTTATTTGTAGCAGATTAAAAAAAAATAAACCTTCAATAACAATTCAGAAGTTAACAATATCATGTTATAATGTAATAAATTATCTGAAAAGATTTATAGTTTTCAGTTTAATTTAATATCGCATCACGACATTTTGAAAGTTAAATATATATTTTTAGACCACGAACAAAATCAGACATACGTATATTTGAATTTATTCTGGTTCCAAAAATAAATACAAATCGATCAATTTCAACCATCGGTGAATCTTGAAATGACAAAAAAGAAATCTTTCTCGTTCTCTGCTACTCAGTCAGCCCGGAGGTCGAGTATTCGATCCCTGTATTGGCCGAGAAAGCTCATCGGGGATTTTCCGACGTGGTTCCCTTTTGTCAGTGGTACAAGACGGAGGACATCTGTCTTGTCGTTTGGATGGGACCATTGACCGAGGTCCCGTGTATACAAGTAAAACATCCCTTGGCAGTTGGAATTCGATATAAAAGTAGGCCACAATACTACTGTCCGGGCAAATTTGGAACGAAAATTCTTTATTTAAATCGTGGACATAACTTCTGTAAAATAGTCATTTGGTACAAAACTTTTGTACTGCTGTCTACCACTGTGATGCATTCGATAATAAAATTTATCCATTTTTGCGAAGATAATCGATGAAACAATAGAAGTTTTACGGGGATAATTTATCGTGACCGCTTACAAGTAGATGTCGCTGAATAGGAGTTGCTCCTCATACAGATTCTACTGTATCTGTATTTCTGTGATGTTTATAGATTTTGTGGAACTGTCTTTTTATGTTTCTTCACGTAATTGTGTCTTACGAATTAGCCACTTACCTGGGAGATATATATATTCTAAAGAAATACTTTAACATGACCTTTCAAGACTTAGTTTTTTTTGTGGCTAATTTCCTGATAAATACGTGTTAGAAGTGATCAGCAATTGCGGTAATCGTCTTTGCCACTCAAAGAAACGTAATAACATTGGTGTTTGTCTGAGCAATTTTATTGGTTTTATCCAAAGTGTCAATTCTTGCGCATTTGCAATTATTGATTTTCCAAACAGCTTCATATTAGCGACGCCTGATTTAATTTTAACTCTTTTTTACAAAGTGTAACCTTTTCCAGAATCCCACATTTTGTTTTTTAGAATTAAAAGTCATGGTCATTGACAATCTCGTTTTTCTAGTTGCACATTTATCCCTGTTATAAGACATGGAGCGATCGCATTTATCTTCGTTATCCTGGTTCGAGCAATCGAATCAATCTGCTTAACCACAAATGTCGTTATAATTATCGAGTGCAGGTCAAGTGAAATGTTATATAAACTATTAATTATACATTTTAAACTTATCCAGACCATAACCAATTACTCTCGATGTCATCGCTAGCCTGTGATATTTACTGGATTTAAATTCAATCTGCTGCTCAATATGATTAAATAAAAAAAAAATGGATAATCAAGACTTTTTTTAACGTTCCCACTTTAGTAATGATGATCGAGGTTAAACCCAAAATGCAATCGCTGATATTTTGGTTTATTGGGGATCAATTTTCAGTATATTACCATTACGTTATCTAATGTCCAAAATGCAATCGCTGATATTTTGGTTTATTGTGGATCAATTTGACTGAAATTTTCAGTATATTACCATTACATTATCTAGTGTTTAACTATTATCGAACTGTCAGCTATTTATCTAATGTCCTATAATGTATCTTTTAACATAACATGGTAGTCATCGCACTCAGTCAAGACATTCACTTAATGAACATCTACATTCAGATTCATTGTGATTTAAATGATATGACTGTTACAGAGACAAACATACGGACGCTGGATACATCTTAGTAGTTACCCATTTCCTTTTAAAATGCAGGAGACAATTCATTCTAGATTATTCAGGATTTTACACTTTAGTTCCAAAGCCGATCACATTAAAGTACATTTAGCACAAATTCATTCTTGATCATACAGGATTTTACATTTCGATCAAGGCCGATCGCAGCAAAGTGCTTAGGTTGTAATTAGCAGTTATGAACATTTAACTATAAATAACCTACGCCATGACATCTTATCGTGATCTATCAATTTACAACTACAAAGTAATGATGAACAAAATTCACCCGGTGTAAAAAAAAGCAATATTTATAGGTTGTGTGCGCAGCATCGACAAATATTAGGTTGTGTAGAGCATGCACCTGTTAGCATTTGTAGTATGTTAGCCACTTTAATTTAAACCCACGAGGTAAGGCATGCCATTGTGTGCACTTCGCTTTAGATCCTGGTATTATGTATGGTTATCAAAAATGCCCATCTTTATAACCCAACATTCTAAAAACCCGTCATCCAGCTTGATGTCCAGAACCCCTCATCCACCAGCAAACATCCATTAGACTGATTTCATCTTGACATCCAGGTTAAGTTTCATATCGTTCATTAGTCATTCTTCTTTGTGTTGACTGTTCGTGCAGTCGAGCTGCATTGTTAATAATAAGCATGATCATTTATTTGATTTCAACTTAAAGAATTAGAATAATATACGTGTAGAAACCACTTTAGTCTGTCCGATTGGCCGCAATTTAAATTTATCGTAACTACTACGATGCACCCATCACGCTTCGACCTCTAGCTGGTCGGTCACCTCCGGTTTGCGGTTGTGCAGTTTCGATCCCTGGTGTGAGCGTATGTGACTGGGCACCTTCTCAACCTCGTGGGTTTACTCCGATTTCCTGCCACAACAAAGACTCAAGTGCATGCGTTAAGACCATTTAAATGAAATCAAGACAATTTGTCTGCGATATCACCTTCGGTGGAAGCGGATGTTAACACTAAGTACAACAACAACGATGCTCCCAACCAATGTATATTTGGTGTATTAGAATAAACTGATTTCGATGGGAAATTTGGTATTATTCTTGAGCTGTGTCTGGTTAGCTTAAAATTTAAAGAACCGCACTCCTACTAAGTAGGAAATGAAATGAAATGGAGTTTACCATCCTACTTTTAGCACCTAATGGTCTTATGGCAGGTTTTAGATGTACCCGACCAAATCTCAGCCAATAATGATACAGTACCTGACATGCCTGACAAGGCCTGAATCTGTGCCTGACATTATCTGTGACGGGTGTCTTATTTCCAGACTTCGCTTATGAAGCAGGGCATATACTCAGCAGTGTGTTTATATCGAATTGTATGTCAAGGTTTCTTTTACGTGCACGAGACTTTGACTATTCGTACCATACGGACGACTTGACTTATGTCCTTGCTATTGCACCACTGCAATAGGAAACCACGCCAGAAATATCCAAAATAACTTTCCCGGCTGGTGAGCCAACGTTTCACACACTGAGCCACCGCGGCTCCTAACTAGGAAGGCATATACATAGATTTGGATATCATTTAAAATGTAACTTGTTCCATAGTATACAATTATTCCTACAAGATGATACTATATCCCAGTGAGATTAAATGCTAATTGCGCAATCTTAAACGTAAACGATGGTGATGTTTTCTTGAAAACGCCAAGGGACTGTGGTTAAATAATCTTGACAAGATTTCGTGAGCTGATCAGTAGACACACAACTATATTATATCAAATCAAGTCCACAAACATGTGAAAATAACACCAGAAGAAATAATAATGGATGTCACCATTTGGTGATTAGAGCAAGTGTTATCAGAGAATGTGTTGTTTCAGACAGGATGAACCCCTTTCGTGGCATTTTCCAACATTTCCCGGATAATGGTGTGTTTATGTTTCCTCACCAGGCGCGGATTCAGAGGGGGGGGGGAGACCCCTGAAAAAAAGCATTGTTCTAGACAACTATATCAATACAGGATGAGCTGTTTTCATGGCATTTCCACCATATCATGGATAATGGTGGTTTTTTTTACAACGTATAAAAAATAAATTTAAAACAGCATTGAAAAAGAAATCGAAAATAGAAATAACTAGACCTGCATGCAGGAATGACGGGTTTCACTGGTGCCACGTTACCCTTAAACATGTCACTTCCGGTGCCAAGTTACCCTTGAACATATGTCACTTCCGGTACCAACGAAACCATTCAACAGGTTTTCAAATTAACATTGCACACAAATAAAATGGATGCAGAATCAACCAAATCCAGCATTATCAATTCATTTTATACATTTGTTACTTGTAAATGATCTTGACAAATTTACATTTCTTCCGGTGTTAATGAAAATGTTCAATTAGTTTTATGAAATCAGAAATGGCGTACGATATCATATAGTGAAAATTTTATGTAAATCGAATAATAATTGCCACTTTTAAAGACCAAAAAACTTGAAAAGTGACTTGTAGAAAATCGACTATTTCTCTGCAACCGTACAAGTTAGAAACCATTTTGTGGTATCTGTATGATCGTATGGGTTCATTTTATTTGTTGATTGGCATCAAATACCATAATTTGAAAAACATTTCAAAACAGACTCATTTGAATAAAATATCTGTTTTGAAGGCTAAAAATACAGTTTTTGTCAAAATGATGTTACTTCCGGTGATAATGAAAATCTTAATTACTTGTATGAAATCCTAAATGGCATTAGGTATAACACGGTGTAACGTTTAGGAAAATCGAATAATAATTGACACTTTTATGGCCCAAAAACCTTCAAAAGTGGCCTGTAGAAAACCGTCTATTTCTCGGCAACCGAACAAGTTAGAAACAATTTTATGATATGTATATGACCATATGAGTTGTGTTTATATGTGAATTTAAACCAAAAGTTAAAATTATTAATACATATTAAGTAATTCTTGGTTGAATAAAACATTGATTTAAAAAGTTTAAAATGCAGTTTTTGACAAAATGACGTCACTTCCGGTGTCAATTTTAAATTGTAATCAACTTGATATGACGCTACATGCTTTTTGAATCAAATGATGTCACTTTTATAAAAATCCAATCATAATTGACTATTTTACAGGCAAAATAACGAAAACAGTGACTTGTACAGAACTGTCCATTTCTTGGTAACTGCTTATATTACAAACTAATTTTAACATACATTTTCTTCGTATGGATTATAGCTACAAGTTTATAAAAGTTACGAAAAAATATATTAAAATCTGAAAAGCCTGAATAGGTTGTAAATGGGTCAATTTTACACCATTTTTAGCCATTTAATCGAATTTGCTCGAAAATGAAATCGAAATTAAAAAAACTGCTTCCGCCATTTTTTGCGCCTTGAAAGGGCACACTCTTTGAGTCAAATAATTTTTCCAAAAAATAATATTTGTTTTCGAAAAATGGTACCTAACTGTCAAAATTGTAGTTTTTGGTAAAATTATGCCACTTTCGGTGCCGACAGATAACACTTCCGGTAATAAAAAAAATGACAATTGAGACAACGAAGCATATGAACTTTGTTTTATACAAATCGAACAATAAAAAATTAATCTAGGACTGAAAAACTGAATTAGCCAATAGCGGCCAAGGAAAATTACTGAGACAAAATTTTTTAACATTTTTGCACTAGGCAGATGACTCTTTAATTCTGTGCACAATACGACTAAAAAATATTCATAAATAAAAAATTTTTTTGTAAAATTTTAAATTTTCGAAATTTGGCGCCTAATATCTTCGAAGATTTGCCGAAAATCAAAAATCGAAAGTAGCGTAGCTATGTGCCCTGTCTCAGGCTATGCCAAAATGTATCGAAAGTTAAAATCCAATGATTATTGTTAAAATTACTGCAATATTTTCAAAAACGATAACTTCGGTGATTTCGGACATTTCGCATTGTCGCAGAACGTTCAAAATAGCTTTATCCTCTAAGTCACACCCACTTTCCCAGTAAAACCGAAGAAATCGTAACGATGCGACAAGCAGTTGCTGAGATCTACTCAAAACAAAAGAAGAATAATAATAATAACTAGACCTGCATGCAGGAATGACGGGTTTCACTGGTGTCACGTCACTTTCGGTGCCACGTTACCCTTGAACATATGTCACTTCCGATACCAATGAAACCATCGACCAGGTTTCCACATAAGCATTGTAAACATCAAATAAAATTGACGAAGAATCAACCAAATCCAGCAATATCAATTCATTTTATATATATATATATATATATATATGTTACTTGTAAGTGATCCTGGAAAAATTTCATTACTTCCGGTGATAATGAAAATGTTCAATTAGTTTTATGCAATCAGAAATGGCATAAGGCATCATATGGCGAAAATAGTATGTAGATCGAATAAGAATTGCCACTTTTATAGACCAAAAACCTTGAAAAGTGACTTGTAGAAAATCGTCTATTTCTCGGCAACCGTACATGATAAAAACTATTTTTTGGTATCTATATGATCGTATGGGTTCAATCGATTTGTTGATTGGGATCAAATATCATAATTTGAAATATATTACAAATCAGACTCATTTAAAAAAAATATCTGTTTTGAAGGCTAAAAATACAGTTTTTGCCAAAATGACATTACTTCTGGTGATACTGAAAATGTTAAATTAGTTCTATGAAATCATCAATGACATAAGATATCATATAGTGAAAATTTTATGAAAATCGAATAATAACTGACAATTTTATAGACCAAAAACCTTGAAAAGTGACTTAGGGAAAATTGTCCATTTCTCTACAACCGTACAAGTTAGAAACCATTTTGTGGTATCTGTATGATCGTATGGGTTCAATCTATTTGATCAATAGAATCAAATATCATAATTTGAAAAAAATAACAAGTACGACTCATTTGAATAAAATATTGTTTTTAAAGGCTAAAATTTAAGTTTTGAGCAAATGACGTCATTTCCGGTGGCGGCGTAAGAGGTAAAATGGTTTGAAATAGTCCACTATGGCATTAGGCATCCAATGGCGAAAGAAAATTGAAAATCGAATAATAATTGATTCTTTTACAGCCAAAATTACGTGAAAAGTGACTCATGCAAAATTGCCTATTTCTCGGCAACTGCTTATATTACAAACTAATTTTCACGCATATTCTCTTCGTATGGATGATAGCTACAAGTTTATAAAAGTTACAAAGAAATATTTTAAAATTTGAAAAGCCTGAATAGGTTGTAAATAGGTCAATTTTACACCATTTTAGCCTCTTAATCAAATTTGCTCGAAAATGAAATCGAAATTAAAAAAACTGCTTCCTACATTTTTTGCGCCTTGAAAGGGCACACTCTTTGAGTCAAATAATTTTTCCAAAAAATAATATTTGTTTTCGATATAAGAAAATAACTGTCAAAATTGTAGTTTTTGGTAAAATTATGCCACTTCCGGTGCCGACAGATAACACTTTCGGTAATAAAAAAAATGACAATTGAGACAACGAAGCATATGAACTTTGTTTCATACAAATCGAACAATAAAAAATAAATCTGGGACTGAAAAACTGAATTAGCCAATGGCGGCCAAGGAAAATTACTGAGACAATTTTTTTTACTATTTTTGCGCTAGTCAGATGACTCTTTAATTCTGTGCACAACACGACTAAAAAATATTCATAAATAAAAAAGTTTTTTGTAAAATTTTAAATTTTCGAAATTTGGCGCCTAATATCTTCGAAGATATGCCGAAAATCAAAAATCGAAAGTAGCGCAGCTATGTGCCCTGTCTCCGACTATGCCAAAATGTATCGAAAGTTAAAATCCAATGATTATTGTTAAAATTACTGCAATATTTTCAAAAACGATAACTTCGGTGATTTCGGACATTTCGCATTGTCGCAGAACGTTCAAAATAGCTTTATCCTCTAAGTCACACCCACTTTCCCAGTAAAACCGAAGAAATCGTAACGATGCGACAAGTAGTTGCTGAGATATAGTCAAAGTGGAATTGGAATAATAATAAGAATAACTAGACCTGCAAGCAGCACTGAACCGGCTTTCAGGAATCATACAGGAAGTTTATTATACCATAGCCGATCCATTGAGCTACCAAAGTATACTTTAGTTGTTTTGCTTCAGTGACACCCTCTATCATATGTAAAAGTAATATTTGCTGGCGAAAAGAACGGTCAAAATTGTAAATTATGGCAAAATTACGTCACTTCCGGTACCGAAAGAAATTTTTATAGGTGAAAAATAAGTCGAAAATTCGCAACACACAAAATACAAACTTTGTTTTATACATATCGGGCAATAAATAATTAACCTATAACCCATAAACTGAAATTAAGAAGGTAAAAAACTTAAAAGTGACCCTGGGAAAATTGGTTATTATGCGACAAGGGAACATGCTAGAAGCCTTTTCTTGACATCAATATGATGGTATTGATTCAATCTTACTGCCCATTAGAGCCAGACGTTATAAAGTTAAACGAATAATGAACATAAATCACTTCAAAAAAATGTTTGTTTTGAAGGCTAAAAATACGTTTTTTGCAAAAATTACATTACTTCTGGTGATATTGAAAATGTTAACTTGGTTCATAGAAGTCATAAATGGCATAAGGCATCAAATGGTAAAAAAATTATAAAAATCGAATAATAATTGACACTTTTATAGACCAAAAACCTTGAAAAGTGACTTATAGAAGATCGCCTATTTCTCTGTAACCGTACAAGTTAGAAAACATTTTGTGGTATCTGTATGGTCGTATGGCTTCATTCTATTCGTTGATGGGAATAAAATATCATAATTTTAAAAATATTATAAGGGAGACTGATTTGAATAAAATATTAGTTTTTTAGGTTAAAAATACAGTTTTTGCCCAAATGACGTCATTTCCGGTCACAGTGAAAATGTAAAATTGGCTTGACCTAGTCCAAATTGGCATTAGACATCAAATGGAAAAAAAATATTGCAAATCGAATAATAATTCACTCTTGTATAGGCAAAATAACGTGAAAAGTGATGCATGCAAAATTGCATATTTCTCGACAACTGCTCATATTACAAACTAATTTTCGCATACATTCTCTTCGTCTGGATTATTGCTACGAGTTTATGAAAATTACAAATAAATATTTAAAAATATGAAGACGCTGAATGAATTGTAAATAGCTGAATTTTACACTTTATTTTACATTTTATTCGAAATTGCCCGAAAATGAAATTGAAATTTAAAAATATGAGCTAAGGATTTTGTGCACCTTCGCAGGGTGCATCCTTTTAGTTATATCAGTTTTGAAAAAAAATAATATTTGCTTTCAAAAAGTGGTACCGAACTGTCAAAATTGTAGTTTTTGTTAATATTACGTCACTTCCGTTGCCGACAGAAACATTTCACCGTAACATAAAAAATAACCATTGGGACCACGGAGCATATGAACTTTGTTTTATACAAATCGAACAATAAATAATTTTTCTGGGTACGAAAAACTACATTCGCCGATGGCGGCTAACGCAAATTACCCAGACAATTTTTTTTCTCATTTCTGCTCAAGTACGATGATATTTTAACCCAGTGTAAAATATCACCAAAAAATATTCATAAATAAAAAAGATTCTCGTAAAAAAGATAATTTTTTTCAAAATATCGGACATTTTTTCGACTACTTCCAGTTTTACGATCGTTGTTGTGATAGCTTTACGAAGTTCTTTGGATACTTAACTTTCTGTACCAGAAGTGTCAGAAACATCCATTGAGCAGTTTTGGAAAAAAAGATAAATAAAAGAGCGTTTACAAAAATTTAACGATTTTTCAATTTTTTTCAAAGTTTGATGCCATTTTTGGACCACCTATATTATTTCAATGCTTTTCATTTTGGATTCACTATATAGACAACCGATGGGACTTTGAGTTAGAAAAGTTTAAGAAAAATCTGCGGCGTCGTTTTCGAGAAAAGGGCGTCTCAGAATGTTAAAAAATGGGAAAATACTAGATTTTTGGCATACAATAATTTATTTCCTTACCATCGATATCGTATTATTTAGATACCATATGATGGTCCATTAATAGGGCTATCCAACGACACTTTAGTTCTTTTGGTCCGCTATTACCTAAGGGAGAAATCAAGTTTTTCGCAAGTGCGACAATGTTTTTAACCTTTTTTTTCATTTTTTGAATACTTCCGGTATGGTTATTATTGTCGGTATAGTTTTAATAACCGGTTCGGGCACTAAAATAGCCACAGTGCTCTGTAATGATATATTACATTATCTGATCAGATAAAATGCCCCTGAGAAATCCTAGGTTAAAAAGTGCCAAAAATGCAAAAAATTTAAAATATCGAAAATTAAATTTCAATAACTACATACATATTATACATCGTTAGAATCGTAATTAGGTCAGCTATCTGAATATACAATCGTTTTTTGGAAATCTTTGAAAATAAAAAAATAGCAGAGCATTTTCCAAAATTTCACGATTTTTCGACTTTTTTCGATTTTCAGTCCGTTATTTCACCTATTCCAGATATTTCAAAGTCTTATTGGATGGCTTCATGCAAAATACCTCCGAAAGGACTCTCGATAGAAAAAATTACAAAAAAAGTTGCGGTTAAGTTTTCGAGATACAGGCGTCCAAAAACGCTCCAAATCAGAAAATACTTGATTTTCAGCGTGCCATATTTTGCTGCCTGCTCATCGTATCCGTACGAGTTGGGTATCATACGATAGCACAATCCTAGTGCAGTCCAATGGTACCCTAATTTCTTTAATCCATTGATATCGGGCGGAGAATTCGCGTTTTTCCCCAAAATATCCATTTTTTGCATTTTTTTCAAAATATTGCACATTATTTCGACCACTTCCGGTTTAAGGATTCTTGTCGAAATTGCTTTATACGTTGGTATTGGACTATAACTTCATGTTCTAGAAGTTTCAGAAACGTCAATTCTACCATAAAACGAAACCCGAGCTGACAAAATGGGAAGAAAATTCGAAAAAAATCGAAAAATAAAGGGCGATAACTCTGAATGAAACTTATATTACTGGAATCGGATGGACTTCAGGTATCCAAAAATGTAGGTCAAATTTAAAAATTTTGAAAAATGACAAAAATGGTCTCGTAAACAACATGTTTTCAATTTTCGAACGATAAAA
Organism: Patella caerulea; assembly: GCA_036850965.1. Classification (NCBI taxonomy): domain Eukaryota; kingdom Metazoa; phylum Mollusca; class Gastropoda; family Patellidae; genus Patella; species Patella caerulea. The sequence continues at coordinate 27,354,092 of JAZGQO010000015.1, read as the reverse complement.
GTCATAGACGAATGTTCGAAATTGAAAAATGTGAGATAGCCATTGTCTCAGAAAAGATTCAGGGATTCCAAAAATGTAATTTGTTTGAAAATGGATAACGAATTGACGAAACTATGGCCGATTTTCAATTTTTAGACAACGTGCAAAGTTCGGTCACTTCCGGTATGCGCAGAAATTTCAAAAATATTTTATCAAGTAGCCACCACATGGTTTCCCAATAGAAAATCTAATTCCAGATCGATATCTGTTTTCGATCATGGAGATCTAGGCCCCCGCGGTAAATAATAATAATAATAATAACTAGACCTGCAAGCAGCACTGAACCGGCTTTCAGGATTCAGACAGGAAGGTTCTTATACTATAACCGATCCATTGAGCTACCAATGTATACTTTAGTTGTTTTGCTTCAGTGACACCCTCTATCATATGTAAAAGTAATATTTACTGCCGAAAAGACCGGTCAAAATTGTAAATTATGGCAAAATTACGTCACTTCCGGTGCCGAAAGAAATTTTTATAGGTGAAAAATACGTCGAAAATTCGCAACATACAAAATACAAACTTTGTTTTATACATATCGGGCAATAAATAATTAACCTATAGCCCATAAACTGAAATTAAGATGGTAAAAAACTTAAAAGTGACCATGTGAAAATTGGCTATTATTCGAAAAGGAAACATGCTAAAAGCCTTTTCTTGATATCAATATGATGGTATTGATTCAATCTTACTGCCCATTAGAGTCAGACGTTATAAAGTTAAACGAATAATAAATATAAATCACTTCAAAAAAATATTTGTTTTGAAGGCTAAAAATACGTTTTTTGCAAAAATTACATTAGTTCCGGTGATATTGAAAATGTTAACTTAGTTCATAGAAGTCATAAATGGCATAAGGCATCAAATGGTAAAAAAATTATAAAAATCGAATAATAATTGACACTTTTATTGACCAAAAACCTTGAAAAGTGACTTATAGGAGATCCCCTATTTTTCTGTAACCGTACAAGTTAGAAACCATTTTGTGGTATCTGTATGGTCGTATGGCTTCATTCTATTCGTTGATGGGAATCAAATATCACAATTTTAAAAATATTATAAGGCAGACTCATTTGAATAAAATATTTATTTTTTAGGTTAAAAATACAGTTTTTGCCCAAATGACGTCATTTCCGGTCGCAGTGAAAATGCAAAATTGGCTTGATCTAGTCCAAATTGGCATTAGGCATCAAATGGAAAAAAAATATTGCAAATCGAATAATAATTCACTCTTTTATAGGCAAAATAACGTGAAAAGTGATGCATGCAAAATTGCGTATTTCTCGCCAACTGCTCATATTACAAACTAATTTTCGCATACATTCTCTTCGTCTGGATTATTGCTACGAGTTTATGAAAATTACAAATAAATATTTCAAAATATGAAGACGCTGAATGAATTGTAAATAACTGAATTTTACACTTTATTTTACATTTTATTCGAAATTGCCCGAAAATGAAATTGAAATTAAAAAATATGAGCTAAGGACTTTGTGCACCTTTGAAGGGTGCATCCTTTTAGTTATATCAGTTTTGAAAAAAAAAATATTTGCTTTCAAAAGATGGTACCGAACTGTCAAAATTATATAATGAGAAAACTAAATTCATTGAACTTATAAACATTATTTACTATATCCATTTTACGGCAGTTTAACGTCAATCTGATGAAAATTAATTCAGATATCGTCACTCAAAGTCGTAAATATAGACCTACCGTAAAAACGACTTGGCCAATTACTGAAAACACTCTTAATCCCCTCAGACGCCAGTGACCGAATGCATATTCGGGATGTTTATTCCTTAATTACCTATATACACCCGGCGTGTGTATTCGTTAACGCCTGACTGATTCCTTAATCCCCCTAATTAAATAACAATTGACTACGGAATAATTTGTTTTGTAATTTAGAATTTGTTTTATAAAGACCGTTGTTGTAGCCATATTCCCCGTGTTTTTTTTTTATTAGAATAAGCCGACCGTAAGCCAACAATAATTGGCTTCTGATTGAAACAAGATTGGTGTGAAATTGTTATAGCCGGCGCTACGGAGATCTTTTAAGCCGATAGAAATAATCAATTGTCGGCTTTTAAGAAACGAAATGGTTTCAAATAATAATCATTAGGGGTCTGACTGTCGATAGTGTGTATCGATAGTAAAAAGAAACTATCGATAAAAATTGCGAGTCAAGCAAACTATCGATAGCTTCGATAGTTTGTAATAGCGAAAGTAACATGGCTCAAATTCACTCGTATTTGTCGAATAATTACTCTGTATTTATAACAAAAAGCTCCGTTATCACTAAAATAGCGTTACACGATCTCAATGTCACATGGAAATCTTCGTCTACCATATTAGGCATGGCTTACTAAGAAATGTGTAAAATAGTTGATTTTGGCGCGAAAAAGCTGAAAATGGTCACGTACGCCAATAACAGACATGCTGAAAGCATGTCGCATATGACAGGAAAGTTGGCTATGCCTTTTTTTTTACAAATTACTAAACTACCAATGTAATATTAATAATATACAATTTTATATAATATAAAGAAAAAAAAACAATTTACTTTATTATTTAATTCACAATCAGAATGCGACGTTACCGTGTACCCGAGATACCAGCTTAGGAGGCTCTTCTATTCGCCCCCCTCCCCTTTTGCCGCTCCTTTAGAAGACACATGTTGTTTTTATCTGCACCGTCTTGTGTCGCTTCATTCTGTCGGTTTATTTGTCGATATGACTACCGATAACCGTGTTAAAATATTACGTACTGATTTACAGGCTGGAGATGTTGATCAACTAGTGAATTGTAATCTATTCTAGTCACAAATATATAATCTATTACAACTTAAGACGAGAAAGGTCGGCTTTTGAAAATACTTTGACTTATAGTAGCTTACGTGTAAAATTACGAGTTAATGATTACGCCAGTCAAATGTTAATTGGACCGACAAATACACACGTGTTAACTGGCGGTGTGTATACAGTGAGATATCGTACAGATAGTGATATATTGTATAGATAATGTGTATAGATTATGTGTAGTGCCTGTGACGTCACCAGCCAATCAATCGGATAAAGGTTGTAATTGAAAATTTGAAAACCGTTTTTGGCTGTCTGATGTTTAAACGTTAATATCTCAATTAATTTTAATCAGATTGGAGTGAACTTGACGTAAAATGAATGAAGTAACCCTTAGCTATCAATATATGCAATTAAAAATTACTATTTTATGTGGTCTTTAATTTAGTTCATAGAATTCACAAATGGCATAAAGCATCAAATGGTAAAAAAATTATAAAAATCGAATAATAATTGAAACTTTTATAGACCAAAAACCTTGAAAAGTGACTTATCGAAGATCGCCTATTTCTCTGTAACCGTACAAGTTAGAAACCATTTTGTGGTATCTGCAGGGTCGTATGGCTTCATTCTATTCGTTGATGGGAATTGAATATCGTAATTTTAAAAATATTATAAGGCAGACTCATTTAAATAAAATATTTCTTTTTTAGGTTAAAAATGCAGTTTTTGCCTAAATGACGTCATTTCCGGTCACAGTGAAAATGTAAAATTGGCTTGACCTACTCTAAATTGGCATTAGGCATCAAATGGAAAAGCGAATATTGCAAATCGAATAATAAATCACGTTTTTATAGGCAAAATAACGTGAAAAGTGATGCATGCAAAATTGCATATTTATCGGCAACTGCTCATATTAAAAACTAATTTTAGCATACATTCTCTTCGTCTGGATTATTGAAAATTACAAATAAATATTTCAAAATATGAAGACGCTGAATGAATTGTAAACAACTGAATTTTACACTTTATTTTACATTTTATTCGAAATTGCCCGAAAATGAAATTGAAATTAAAAAATCTGAGCTAAGGATTTTGTGCACCTTTGCAGGGTCCATCCTTTTAGTTATATCAGTTTTGAAAAAAATTAATATTTGCTTTCAAAAAGTGGTACCGAACTGTCAAAATTGTAGTTTTTGTTAATATTACGTCACTTACGTTGCCGACAGAAAAATTTCACCGTAACAAAAAAAAAAATTACAATTGGGACCACGGAGCAGGTGAACTTTGTTTTATACCAATCGAACAATAAATAATTTTTCTGGGTAAGAAAAACTAAATTAGCCGATGGCGGCTAACGCAAATTACCGAGACAATTTTTTTTCTCATTTCTGCTCAAGTAGGATGATATTTTAACCCTGTGTAAAATATCATCAAAAAATATTCATAAATAAAAAAGCTTTTCGTAAAAAATATTTTTTTTTTCAAAATATCGGACTACTTCCGGTTTTACGATCGTTGTCGTGATAGCTTTACGAAGTTCTTTGGATACTTAACTTTCTATACCAGAAGTGTCAGAAACATCCATTGAGTAGTTTTGGAAAAAAAGATAAATTAAAGAGCGTTTACAAAAATTTAACGATTTTTCAACTTTTTTTCAAAGTTTGATGCCATTTTTGGACCACCTATATTATTTCAATGCTTTTCATTTTGGATTCACTATATAGACAACCGATAGGACTTTGAGTAAGAAAAGTTTCAGAAAAATCTGCGGCGGCGTTTTCGAGAAAAGGGCGTCTCAGAATGTTAAAAAATCGGAAAATACTTGATTTTTGCCATACAATCATTTATTTCCTTACCATCGAAATCGTATTATTTAGATACCATATGATGGTCCATTAATAGGACTATCCAACGACACTTTAGTTCTTTTGGTCCGCTATTACCTAAGAGAGCAATCAAGTTTTTCGTAAGTGAGACAATGTTTTTAACCTTTTTTTTTTCATTTTTTGAATACTTCCGGTACGGTTATTATTGTCGGAATAGTTTTAATAGCCGGTTTGGGCACTAAAATAGCCACAAGGCTCTGTAATCATATATTACATTATCTGATCAGATAAAATGCCCCTGAGAAATCCTGTGTTCAAAAGTGCCAAAAATGAAAAAAAAATTAAAATATCGAAAATTAAATTTCAATAATTACATACATATTATACATCGTTAGAATCGTAATTAGGTCAGCTATCTGAATATACAACCTTTTTAAAAAAATCTCTTCAAATAAAAAAATAGTAGAGCATTTTCCAAAATTTCACGATTTTTCGACTTTTTTCGATTTTCAGTCCGTTATTTCACCTATTCCAGATATTTCAAAGGCTTATTGGATGATTTCATGCAAATTAACTCCGAAAGCACTCTCTATAGAAAAAATTTAAAAAAAAGTTGCGGTTAAGTTTTCGAGATATAGGCGTCCAAAAACGCTCCAAATCAGAAAATACTTGATTTTCAGCGTGCCATATTTTGCTGCCTGATCATAATATCCGTATGAATTGGGTATCATAGGATAGTACAATCCTAGTGCAGTCCAATGGTACCATAATTTCTTTCATCCATTGATATCGGGCGGAGGAATCGCGTTTTTCCCCAAAATATCCATTTTTTGCATTTTTTTCAAAATATTGCACATTATTTCGACCACTTCCGGTTAAAGGATTCTTGTCGAAATTGCTTTATCAGTTGGTATTGGACTATAACTTCATGTTCCGTAAGTTTCAGAAACATCATTTTGGCTGTAAAACGACACCACAGCTCACAAAATGGGAAGAAAATTCGAAAAAAATCGAAAAATAAAGGGCGATAACTCTGAATGAAACTTATATTACTGGAATCGGATTGACGTCAGGTATCCAAAAATGTAGGTCAAATTTGCAAATTTTGAAAAATAACAAAAATTGTCTCGTAGGCGACGTGTTTTGAATTTTCGAACGATAGAAGTCAGCGACGAAGTTTCGAAATTGCGAAATGTGAGATTGCTATTGTCTTGGAAAAGTCTCAGGCTTTCCAAAAATGTGATTTGTTTGAATATAGGTAGAGAATTGACGACACCACGGCCGATTTTTTATTTTTTACCAACGTTCAAAATTCGACCACTTCCGGTCTGCGCAGAAGTTCAAAAATTGCTTTATTGAGTAGCCACCACATGGTTTCCCGATAGAAAGATGAACCGCAGATCGGTATCTCTTTTCGATCATAGAGAAATAGGCTCCGGCGGTAAATAATAATAATAAAAAAAAAAATAATAATTTTAGTAATCTCAATAGGCTTTCAGACGAAAGTCTGAAAGCCTAATAATAATAATAATAACTAGACCTGCAAGCAGCACTGAACCGGCTTTCAGGAATCATACAGAAAGTTTATCATACCATAGCCGATCCATTGAGCTACCAAACTATACATTAGTTGTTTTGCTTCAGTGACACCCTCTACCATATGTTAAAGTAATATTTGCTGGCGAAAAGACCGGTCAAAATTGTAAATTATGGCAAACTATACTTTCGTTGTTTTGATTCAGTGACATCCTCTATCATATGTAAAAGTAATATTTGCTGGCGAAAAGACCGGTCAAAATTGTAAATTATGGCAAAATTACGTCACTTCCGGTACCGAAAGATATTTTTATAGGTGAAAAATAAGTCGAAAATTCGCAACACACAAAATACAAACTTTGTTTTATACATATTGGGCAATAAATAATTACCCTATAACCCATAAACTGAAATTAAGAAGGTAAAAAACTTAAAAGTAACCCTGGGAAAATTGGCTATTATTCGACAAGGGAACATGCTAGAAGGCTTTTTTTGATATCAATATGATGGTATTGATTCAATCTTACTGCCCATTAGAGTCAGACGTTATCAAGTTAAACGAATAATAAATATAAATCCCTTCAAAAAAATGTTTGTTTTGAAGGCTAAAAATACGTTTTTTGCAAAAATTACATTACTTCCGGTGATATTGAAAATGTTAACTTAGTTCATAGAAGCCATAAATGGCATAAGGCATCAAATGGTAAAAAAATTATAAAAATCGAATAATAATTGAGACTTTTATAGACCAATAACCGTGAAAAGTGACTTATAGAAGATCGCCTATTTCTCTGTAACCATACAAGTTAGAAACCATTTTGTGGTATCTGTATGGTCGTATGGCTTCATTCTATTCGTTGATGGGAATCAAATATCATAATTTTAAAAATATTATAAGGCAGACTCATTTGAATAAAATATTTGTTTTTTGGGTTAAAAATACAGTTTTTGCCCAAATGACGTCATTTCCGGTCACAGTGAAAATGTAAAATTGACTTGACCTAGTCCAAATGGGCATTAGGCATCAAATGGAAAAAAAATATTGCAAATCGAATGATAATTCACTCTTTTATAGGCAAAATAACGTGAAAAGTGATGCATGCAAAATTGCATATTTCTCGGCAACTGCTCATATTACAAACTAATTTTCGCATACATTCTCTTCGTCTGGATTATTGCTACGAGTTTATGAAAATTACAAATAAATATTTCAAAATATGAAGACGCTGAATGAATTGTAAATAACTGAATTTTACACTTTATTTTACATTTTATTCGAAATTGCCCGAAAATGAAATTGAAATTAAAAAATCTGAGCTAAGGATTTTGTGCATCTTTGCAGGGTGCATCCTTTTAGTTATATCAGTTTTGAAAAAAAAAATATTTGCTTTCAAAAAGTGGTACCGAACTGTCAAAATTGTAGTTTTTGTTAATATTACGTCACTTTCGTTGCCGACAGAAAAATTTTACCGTAACAAAAAAAATTACAATTGGGACCACGGAGCATATGAACTTTGTTTTATACAAATCGAACAATAAATAATTTTTCTGGGTACGAAAAACTAAATTAGCCGATGGCGGCTAACGCAAATTACCCTGACAATTTTTTTTCTCATTTCTGCTCAAGTACGATGATATGTTAACCCTGTGTAAAATACCATCAAAATATATTCATAAATAAAAAAGGTATTCGTAAAAAAATTATTTTTTTTCAAAATATCGGACATTTGTTCGACTACTTCCGGTTTTACGATCATTGTCGCGATAGCTTTACGAAGTTCTTTCGATACTTAACTTTCTGTACCAGAAGTGTCAGAAACATCCATTGAGTAGTTTTGGAAAAAAAGATAAATTAAAGAGCGTTTACAAAAATTTAATGATTTTTCAATTTTTTTCAAAGTTTGAAGCCATTTTTGGACCACCTATATTATTTCAATGCTTTTCATTTTGGATTCACTATATAGACAACCGATAGGACTTTGAGTAAGAAAAGTTTAAGAAAAATCTGCGGCGTCGTTTTCGAGAAAAGGGCGTCTCAGAATGTTAAAAAATCGGAAAATACTAGATTTTTGGCATACAATAATTTATTTCCCTACCATCGAAATCGTATTATTTAGATACCATATGATGGTCCATTAATAGGGCTTTCCAACGACCCTTTAGTTCTTTTGGTCCGCTATTACCTAAGGGAGAAATCAAGTTTTTCGCAAGTGCGACAATGTTTTTAACCTTTTTTTTTCATTTTTTGAATACTTCCGGTATGGTTATTATTTTCGGAATAGTTTTAATAGCCGGTTTGGGCACTAAAATAGCCACAGGGCTCTGTAATGATATATTGCATTATCTGATCAGATAAAATGCCCCTGAGAAATCCTATGTTGAAAAGTGCCAAAAATGCAAAAAATTTAAAATATCGAAAATTAAATTTCAATAACTACATACATATTATACATCGTTAGAATCGTAATTAGGTCAGCTATCTGAATATACAATCTTTTTTTGAAAATCTCTCAAAATAAAAAAATAGTAGAGCATTTTCCAAAATTTCACGATTTTTCGACTTTTTTCGATTTTCAGTCCGTTATTTCACCTATTCCAGACATTTCAAAGTCTTATTGGGTGGCATAATTCACAAGACTATCGAATGGACTCTCGATAGAGAAAGTTAAAAAAAAAGTTGCGGTTAAGTTTTCGAGATACAGGCGTCCAAAAACGCTCCAAATCAGAAAATACTTGATTTTCAGCGTGCCATAGTTTGCTTCCTGCTCATCGTATCCGTATGAATTGGGTATCATACGATAGTACAATCCTAGTGCAGTCCAATGGTACCCTAATTTCTTTAATCCGTTGATATCGGGCGGAGAAATCGCGTTTTTCCCCAAAATATCCATTTTTTGCATTTTTTTCAAAATATTGAACATTATTTCGACCACTTCCGGTTTAAAGATCCGTGTCGAAATTGCTTTATCAGTTGGTATTGGACTATAACTTCATGTTCGAGAAGTTTCAGAAACGTCAATTCTACCATAAAACGAAACCCGAGCTCGCAAAATGGGAAGAAAATTCGATAAAAATCGAAAAATAAAGGGCGATAACTCTGAATGAAACTTATATTACTGGAATCGGATGGACTTCAGGTATCCAAAAATGTAGGTCAAATTTGAAAATTTTGAAAAATGACAAAAATTGTCTCGTAAACAACATGTTTTCAATTTTCGAACGATAAAAGTCATAGACGAATGTTCGAAATTGAAAAATGTGAGATAGCCATTGTCTCAGAAAAGATTCAGGGATTCCAAAAATGTAATTTGTTTGAAAATGGATAAAGAATTGACGAAACTATGGCCGATTTTCAATTTTTAGACAACGTGCAAAGTTCGGTCACTTCCGGTATGCGCAGAAATTTCAAAAATATTTTATCAAGTAGCCACCACGTGGTTTCCCAATAGAAAATCTAATTTCAGATCGATATCTGTTTTCGATCATGGAGATCTAGGCCCCCGCGGTAAATAATAATAATAATAATAACTAGACCTGCAAGCAGCACTGAACCGGCTTTCAGGAATCATACAGGAAGTTTATTATACCATAGCCGATCCATTGAGCTACCAAACTATACTTTAGTTGTTTTGCTTCAGTGACACCCTCTATCATATGTAAAAGTAATATTTGCTGGCGAAAAGACCGGTCAAAATTGTAAATTATGGCAAAATTACGTCACTTCCGGTGCCGAAAGAAATTTTTATAGGTGAAAAATAAGTCGAAAATTCGCAGCATACAAAATACAAACTTTGTTTTATACATATCGGGCAATAAATAATTAACCTATAACCCATAAACTGAAATTAAGAAGGTAAAAAAATTAAAAGTGACCCTGGGAAAATTGGTTATTATTCGACAAGGGAACATGCTAGAAGCCTTTTCTTGATATCAATATGATGGTATTGATTCAGTCTTACTGCCCATTAGAGTCAGACGTTATAAAGTTAAACGAATAATAAATATAAATCCCTTCAAAAAAATGTTTGTTTTGAAGGCTAAAAATACGTTTTTTGCAAAAATTACATTACTTCCGGTGATATTGAAAATGTTAACGTAGTTCATAGAAGTCATAAATGGCATAAGGCATCAAATGGTAAAAAAATTATAAAAATCGAATAATAATTGACACTTTTATAGACCAAAAACCTTGAAAAGTGACTTATAGAAGATCGCCTATTTCTCTGTAACCGTACAAGTTAGAAACCATTTTGTGGTATCTGTATGGTCGTATGGCTTCATTCTATTCGTTGATGGGAATCAAATATCATAATTTTTAAAACATTATAAGGCAGACTCATTTGAATAAAATATTTGTTTTTTAGGTTAAAAATACAGTTTTTGCCCAAATGACGTCATTTCCGGTCACAGTGAAAATGTAAAATTGGCTTGACCTAGTTCATATTGGCATTAGGCATCAAATGGAAAAAAAATATTGGAAATCGAATAATAATTCACTCTTTTATAGGCAAAATAACGCGAAAAGTGATGCATGCAAAATTGCATATTTCTCGGCAACTGCTCATATTACAAACTAATTTTCGCATACATTCTCTTCGTCTGGATTATTGCTACGAGGTTATGAAAATTACAAATAAATATTTCAAAATATGAAGACGCTGAATGAATTGTAAATAACTGAATTTTACACTTTATTTTACATTTTATTCGAAATTGCCCGAAAATGAAATTGAAATTTAAAAATATGAGCTAAGGATTTTGTGCACCTTTGCAGGATGCATCCTTTTAGTTATATCAGTTTTGCAAAAAAATAATATTTGCTTTCAAAAAGTGGTACCGAACTGTCAAAATTGTAGTTTTTGTTAATATTACGTCACTTCCGTTGCCGACAGAAAAATTTCACCGTAACCAAAAAAATTACAATTGGGACCATGGAGCATATGAACTTTGTTTTATACAAATCGGAAAATAAATAATTTTTCTGGATACGAAAAACTAAATTAGCCGATGGCGGCTAACGCAAATTACCGAGACAATTTTTTTTCTCATTTCTGCTCAAGTACGATGATATTTTAACCCTGTGTAAAATATCATCAAAAAATATTCATAAATAAAAAAGGTTTTCGTAAAAAAAAAAATTTTTTTCAAAATATCGGTCATTTTTTCGACTACTTCCGGTTTTACGATCCATGTTGTGATAGCTTTACGAAGTTCTTTGGATACTTAACTTTCTGTACCAGAAGTGTCAGAAACATCCATTGAGTAGTTTTGGAAAAAAAGATAAATTAAAGAGCGTTTCCAAAAATTTAACGATTTTTCAATTTTTTTCAAAGTTTGAGGCCATTTTTGGACCACTTATATTATTTCAATGCTTTTCATTTTGGATTCACTATATAGAAAACCGATAGGACTTTGAGTCAAAAAAGTTTAAGAAAATTCTGCGGCGTCGTTTTCGAGAAAAGGGTGTCTCAGAATGTTAAAAAATCGGAAAATACTAGATTTTTGGCATACAATTATTTATTTCCTTACCATTGAAATCACATTATTTAGATACCATATGATGGTCCATTAATAGGGCTATCCAACGACACTTTAGTTCTTTTGGTCCGCTATTACCTAAGGGAGAAATCAAGTTTTTCGCAAGTGCGACAATGTTTTTACTCTTTTTTTTTCATTTTTTGAATACTTCCGGTATGGTTATTATTGTCGGAATAGTTTTAATAGCCGGTTTGGGCACTAAAATGGCCACAGGGCTCTGTAATGATATATTGCATTTTCTGATCAGATAAAATGCCCCTGAGAAATCCTATGTTCAAAAGTGCCAAAAATGCAAAAAAAATAAAATATCGAAAATTAAATTTCAATAACTACATACATATTATACATCGTTAGAATCGTAATTGGGTCAGCTATCTGAATATACAACATTTTTTTGAAAATCTCTTAAAATAAAAATATAGTAGAGCATTTTCCAAAATTTCACGATTTTTCGACTTTTTTTGATTTTCAGTCCCTTTTTTATCGTATTCCAGACATTTCAAATTCTTATTGGATGGCATAATTCACAAGACTAACAAATGGACTCTCGATAGAGAAAGTTAAAAAAAAAGTTGCGGTTAAGTTTTCGAGATACAGGCGTCCAAAAACGCTCCAAATCAGAAAATACTTGATTTTCAGCGTGCCATATTTTGCTTCTTGCTCATCGTAACCGTGTGATTTGGGTATCATATGATAGTCTATTCCTCTGGGCATCCAACGGTACCTTAATTTGTTTCATCTGTTGATTTCGGACGGAGAAATCACGTTTTCCACCAAAACATCCATTTTGTGCATTTCTTTCAAAATATTGCACACTATTTCGACCACTTCCGGTTTAAGGATCCTTGTCGAAATTGCTTTATCAGTTGGTATTGGACTACAACTTCATGTTCCATAACTTTCAGAAACATCAATTCGACCGTAAAACGAAACCACAGCTCACAAATTGGGAAGAAAATTCGAAAAAAATCGAAAAATAAAGGGCGATAACTCTGAATGAAACTTATGTTTCTAGAATCGGATGGACTTCAGGTATCCAAAAATGTAGGTCAAATTTGAAAATTTTGAAAAATAACAAAAATTGTCTCGTAAACAACATGTTTTCAATTTTCGAACGATAAAAGTCATAGACGAATGTTCGAAATTGAAAAATGTGAGATAGCCATTGTCTCAGAACAGATTCAGGAATTCCAAAAATGTGATTTGTTTGAAAATGGGAAAAGAATTGATGAAACTATAGCCAATTTTCAATTTTTTGACAACGTACAAAGTTCGGTCACTTCCCGTCTGCGCAGAAGTTTGAAAATTGCTTTATTGAGTAGCCACCACCTGGTTTCCCGATAGTAAGATGAACCGCAAATCGGTATCTCTTTTCGATCATAGAGAAATAGGCTCCCGCGGTAAATAATAATAATAATAAAAAAAAAAATAATAATAATTTTAGTAATCACAATAGGCTTTCAGACGAAAGTCTGAAAGCCTAATAATAATAATTTTAGTAATCTCAATAGGCTTTCAGACGAAAGTCTGAAAGCCTAATAATAATAATTTTAGTAATCTCAATAGGCTTTCAGACGAAAGTCTGAAAGCCTAATAATAAGAACTAGACCTGCATGCAGGAATGACGGGTTTCACCGGTGCCATGTTACCCTTAAACATGTCACTTCCGGTGCCAAGTTACCCTTGAACATATGTCACTTCCGGTACCAGCGAAACCACTAAACAGGTTTCCAAATTAACATTGCACACAAATAAAATGGACGCAGAATCAACAAAATCCAGCAATATCAATTCATTTTATACATTTGTTACTTATAAATGATCTTGAAATTACTCCCGGTGTTAATGCAAATGTTCAATTAGTCTTATGAAATCAGAAATGGCATACGATATCATATAGTGAAAATTTTATGTAAATCGAATAATAATTGCCACTTTTAAAGACCAAAAAACTTGAAAAGTGACTTGTAGAAAATCGGCTATTTCTCTGCAACCGTACAAGTTAGAAACCATTTTGTGGTATCTGTATGATCGTATGGGTTTATTCTATTTGTTGATTGGCATCAAATACCATAATTTGAAAAAGATTTCAAAACAGACTCATTTGAATAAAATATCTGTTTTGGAGGCTAAAAATACAGTTTTTGCCAAAATGACGTTACTTCCGGTGATAATGAAAATCTTTAATTACTTGTATGAAATCCCAAATGGCATTACGTATAACATGGTGTGACGTTTATGAAAATCGAATAATAATTGACACTTTTATGGCCCCAAAACCTTCAAAAGTGACCTGTAGAAAACCGTCTATTTCTCGGCAACCGAATAAGTTAGAAACCATTTTATGATATCTATATGACCATATGAGTTTTGTTTATATGTGAATTTAAACCAAAAGTTAAAATTATTAATACATATTAAGTTATTCTTGGTTGAATAAAACATTGATTTAAAAAGTTTAAAATTCATTTTTTGATCAAATGATGTCACTTCCGGTGTCAATTTTAAATTGTAATCAACTTGATATGACGCTACGTGCTTTTTGAATCAAATGATGTCACTTTTATAAAAATCCAATCATAATTGACTATTTTACAGGCAAAATAACGAAAACAGTGACTTGTACAGAACTGCCCATTTCTTGGTAACTGCTTATATAACAAACGAATTTTAACATACATTTTCTTCGTATGGATTATAGCTACAAGTTTATAAAAGTTACGAAGAAATATCTTAAAATCTGAAAAGCCTGAATAGGTTGTAAATAGGCCAATTTTACACCATTTTTAGCCTTTTAATCGAATTTGCTCGAAAATGAAATCGAAATTAAAAAAACTGCTTCCTACATTTTTTGCGCCATGAAAAGACACACTCTTTGAGTCATATAATTTTTCAAAAAAATAATATTTGTTTTCGAAATAAGAAAATAACTGTCAAAATTGTAGTTTTTGGTAAAATTATGCCACTTCCGGTGCCGACAGATAACATTATTGGTAACAAAAAAAATGACAATTGAGACAACGAAGCACATGAACTTTGTTTTATACAAATCGAACAATAAAAAATTAATCTAGGACTGAAAAACTGAATTAGCCAATGGCGGCCAAGGAAAATTACTGAGACAAAATTTTTTAACATTTTTGCACTAGTCAGATGCCTCTTTAATTCTGTGCACAATACGACTAAAAAATATTCATAAATAAAAAAGTTTTTTGTAAAATTTTAAATTTTCGAAATTTGGCGCCTAATATCTTCGAAGATTTGCCGAAAATCAAAAATCGAAAGTAGCGTAGCTATGTGCCCTGTCTCAGGCTATGCCAAAATGTATCGAAAGTTAAAATCCAATGATTATTGTTAAAATTACTGCAATATTTTCAAAAACGATAACTTCGGTGATTTCGGACATTTCGCATTGTCGCAGAACGTTCAAAATAGCTTTATCCTCTAAGTCACACCCACTTTCCCGGTAAAACCGAAGAAATCGTAACGATGCGACACGTAGTTGCTGAGATCTATTCAAATTGGAATCTGAATAATAATAATAATAATAATAATAATAATAAGAATAATAATTTTAACAAAAACAATAGTGTTTCACACAAGCTACGCAGTGTGAAACCCTAATAAGAATAATAATTTTAACAAAAACAATAGTGTTTCACACAAGCTTCGCAGTGTGAAACCCTAATTATTTTCTTTGAATCACCAGAAGACACGATTCGATTGTAATGAAGACCCACGCATTAACTACCTTACAGAAAACTGTAATGACTATGGCGCAATACAATATAATCAATGACGTGTTTATTTTTTAAAATAACAAATGAAATGAAACGGGGTTTAACGTCCTACTGTTCTGCTCCTAAACTGGGCTCATAAAGACGGGCATACGCCATACAGTGTGCTACGAGGGAAATTTGCCCGCTACAGTCTAGTCTTATATCGAATTCCAAATGCCAAGAAAACTTTTACGTACAAGGGACTTCGGTTTTTGTCCCATCCGTAAGACAAGACAGCTGTACTTGACGGGCTCTTCTCCCTGCAACATCCGACACATTGTCACAAACCACATCATTAAATATTCCCATATCTGTGATCTTTTTTGTATGGAAATAAAAATCTTCATATCCCCATTGATCTATTTATATATTTTTCTTTTGGACAAGGAACTGGTCGGGGACCACTGCTCATTTTGTTGCTCTTCTGCATGAGGTGAAGTATTCGAAAAAGTCTAATCGACATAAAAATGGGCATGCTTCTTCTTTGAACAATTGTGTAGGTCTACGACTCGTCAGGGAGCCATGGTGGCCCAGGAAATATGACGCGGGCTCACTAACCAAGAGCCCCCCCCCCCTTTAGCGTCGTTCCCGATGTTAGGCCGTTGATCGAGAAAGTTCCTCGGAGTTTACCGCAGTGGTTTGTACTTATTGGTTCGGATGATAAGAAGAACAGAGATCGCGTATATACATTGGCGTGCAAGTAACAGAACCGCTGACTGTTGAAATCCTATATATTATAATTTCCATCATATAGCACTGGATTAGCCCAGACCAGAGCAGAACGTTAAACCCCATTTCATTTTATTTCTCAAATCGTACGATTCTTTAAATTCTCGGGTATTCCCTCATGCGCAACGCTAAACTTGGCGTGATCTCCACCCCGGGTCCCCTCCAATGTACTCAAACTCCCCAAAACGCCACTTCCCTTGTGCACAATTGTTTACGAAAATATGAAAAGGCGTTTCCATCAATCAAAGATAATCCATTTTATTTCAATAGAAATTAAGTCGATATTGTGGTAATTATTTGTCTAGTGCTATTTTACTGGCAAAAAGCACCAAGGAATGTTCCTATGTTAGAGGAAACGACGTCAACGCTAATGCATTGATGTAAGATGCTAAATCCGCCACAGTCACAGATAATAATATTTTATTGTAACAATAGATTGATATCAGATGCTAAAATCAAACCAGCTCACTTAGCAAACCAAAGAAAAACATCTAATGATTCAAGTCTAGAGATTTCTTTTTTTTTTGTTGTTACATCTAGTAGACATATTCCAAGAATAACACGGAAGCCGAACAGGTCAGACACAAATGAAACCAGTTTAATTCTGACCTCTTTGGTATAGAGAAAACCTTAAGGGAAATGTCTGTTTAACAAATAGTTTCCGCAACGAATATAGGTGAATTTAACACGTCAGATTCTATCGTATCGAATAACAAGAGAGAGAGGTATGCGTGGTGTTGTAAACCTTCGGTATTAAGGTACAAAAATCCATTTGTGAACGTTACTGGGATAAAAACCAGCGTTTGAGATGTTGTGAGAACGTGTCCAGAAAAACCATAAACATGTTATCACCTGGTTAGGCCGCGCCAATTGGAATGTCTGTTTTTCGGGAATGCATGTTGAACGCGGTGCCTTCATTTTCTTCAGGGAAAATCTTATTTAAAAACAATAATACCTTTGCTTCTTTTCTCAACAGAAATGATCCTACTGTTTTGCTTTGACTGGGCCAATAAAGGCGGGCGCCACTACGACCTACTCTTATAACTAATTCAAATAGCCAATGGATCTTTTACGTGCATGCTAATGGGAAGGCAACGGAGAAAAATCCCAATGAACATGGCACACAAGAATTGGGTATGTTATTATTGATTACGATCAAGAAGAACTAAAGATTATTTTGACCGTTGTTCGTTTGCTGACGAATCGTAGCTGGCAGAAAGGTTAAACAGCTTTAATATGGTCGAAGATTCCACGTTTAAACTGCTTGTAATAACGGAAGGGAATCATCTGTGTTCCTAATTGTAAAGTTGTGTGGTTTCAATATGGAACAGGAATCCACGTTCATGCTGTTCGTACTCCATTGAAGAGAAGCCATCCGTCATGTACATAACAAGTGTCATGAGGCTTATACCCCCCCCCCCCTCGCCTCTCTCTCTCTCGCAAACGTCGTGTGATATACATGAGTTTAAATCATAAGTTCTACGCTATAATTGAGTATTGGACACCAACTAGTATAAGTTCTTTACTGTCTGTGTAAATAGACTAAATACGGAAGAGGCAAGATATGTCCTCAAATGGAAGGTGGGCTCGGTGGTCGAATGATATAGCATTCCTATCCAGGACACATAATATTATTGACTTCGATTTGCACAGATGAACGTCCACTAGGATTTGTATTTGCATTTCAATTTTACATTTAGAGAACAAAATCACCAAGACTACTATGTTTCACTATCCCACTCACCAGTGCAAATAAATTAAGCAAGCTAATGTATTAGTTCTTTCACAGAGTCCGTTTCCATAAGCCCTGTCGCTATATGATAATATGCAGTTAAACCCCATTTCATTTCGTATTTGCATCTCAATTGCATATCATCAAAGCCACTATATTTTCAAAAACTCAACAATGAGTACTTCACACACGACTGCAATAAAAGGAAATCATCGCATTGATTCTAAACAGATCAATGACAATTATGAATGGGCAAGCTGATGTGTATTACTATGCAAACACTCAACAGTCATGGCCGAACACTTATGTCATGAACGAGTACTTAATAAAAATAACGTCGATATTAATCGTTTATGTCTAACCCATACAATCATATGGAATGCACAAACGATTCAATACTAAGGTCACATCTGATTTTCTGATCTCCAGGAGCTTCATCTTCAATGTCTTTCGTCTCGAAAACTATATACACAGTCATCGAGACAATACAACGTTATATACAAAGAATGAGAGTTAAATGACACGTGCAGGCACCTGCTAATACCCCCTCCCCTCCGCCAAACCGGAGTGGTGGCGATCTTACTGCGCTGATACGGCGACGTACGATGGTGTCATAGCAATTCAAGATCGTCGTAAGCGTGGTGGAAACGCCAGATATCGTTCTGCGGTCTCCACGGTCGCCAATGATCGCTCAAAACAAATGCAAAGGTTCTGCGATCTGATATGGAAAGCTTTCAGAAAGGACATCTCCTAGCGTTGTGTTCACGTTTGCCAGCGACCTTGTGCATTTTCTGGTCGCCATACGGTCCCAGCAGCGCAGTAAGGACTCCACCCTGTCTGACGGGGGCTTAATACTGTGTTTCTTATTTTATCGGTATAAAGCTTATAGTCCTTTGTTGTACTACCCCAAAGCTATTACATCTAAAGTTTCAAAGTTTTAAATTGTTCAACAATTTCACGTGATTAAATTTGCTATTCATTTACCAAGATCCTGAATTGGCGGGGCCCTCAACAGAACGACTCGGAAATTGTTTAATGATTAGCGTTTGTTAATACGTTTAAGTAATAAGTATTTATGTTAGAACAGTAATCCCTTACTTGCACCGTTTTCCCCGATGACCGAAATAACCTATTAATCGGCATTCATGTGGTCATTAAGAAGATCTTATGGGTTCGAATAGAGCATCGCGTGATGATGTAAGCACTGATTTAATCGCAGACGCTAATGATGGAAATGGAATCTGTCTTGTAGACAATGATACACCATATTATCATGTCTTGTGAGTTAATTTCAGTATTTTAAGATACGGATACGGAAGCCGTGAGAAAGTTTCCCGGCATCTTGTCATTTCGCAAAGAACGGAGTTAAGTTATTCAGATGGGGCGAAGTACCAGGATCTAAGTGTACATTGACATTTGGAACTCAAATCAGAGTAGGCCATAGCACCAATGTTCGCCTTCATTAGCCCAGTTGTTGGAGAAATGTGGAACGTTAACCCACATTTCATTATTTTTCATTCCATTTCCAAGAAAATATAATTCTTTAAAGGGCCAATCGCGATTACTTTTTGGGGAATAAAACTGCTTAATTTTGTGTTAAAAAAACTTAAAACCCATTACCTAAGGCCGACCAACTAACCCGATATTTGTGATACGCTTGTAAATAATTTAAACCTGACAGTCTTCATCTGGAAATGGAGGCCATTGTATTATACAGTATCTGGATAAAACCAGACTATTTTCTATAAAAATAATATGTAGGTGGAATTTACCTTTGGTTATCAAGTACAGTACACGGGTCATTCATTGTATAGGCCTATCAAGAGACGGGAATGGATTATCAGGTCAACCAATGAAAAATTAACCCGAAATCTTAAAAGAGTTACGTGTCCGGATAAGCTGTGTTGACGTCCACAGCCAAACGACTCAATATTTTGAGCTGAAATTTTGAGACAAGGTAAATACACCATGCCGCTATATTTCGGTCCATAAATTTCATAAATACTCGGATTTTAATTTTTGAGACTCTGTTCTTATCGGGATAGTCCCTTTAAGGTGACAGCAAATGATTGGTGGTTAGATCGCTTGACCAGAAAGTCCCGGGTAACAATTTGAGGCAATTTCCACTTCGACAACGTCTTTCCCAATTGTTGGAAACAAGCCAGCGTAGTACAGATCTGCAAGCAAGGGGTCGGGCTTGACACTCAAAACTATAGACCAATAATTTTATTATCGACCAGTTGGTCGATTTATATAACACAATTTGTCGTTCGCTTGATTACAGTAATGAAGTAAAGTTGTCAGTTATAATCTGGAAACAAAGCTCTGATGTCCCCAAGATAATTTCTGGAGAACCACAAGGCTCAGTTCTCGCACCCCTTCTATATCTGGTAATGTAAATGATATTACGCGTGGTATAAATGCAAATATCCGCCGGTTTGGTAATCGATGATCATATGGGGTGCCAATCTTCAGAAAAGGGATACCCACAAAAATATTCGCAACTGGTCAAAAAAATTGGAAAACTAACTTTAATCCTCACAAAGCAAAGATAATTACCTTCTCAAGAAAACCTCAGTCTTATTTTAATAAATGTTTACTTTGAAGTAACAGCACTAGGAGTTTATTTAAGTAGTAATTGTAATTAGACTGTTTATACCGTGAATTATATCGTTATTAAAGTTAGTAAATTTATAGATTATTTACGCAAAAGGTTCGGGTACATTATAAATAGCATTTAGATAACTGTTATTCGACTACGGTGACGTAATCTGGAATAACTGTACTTAAAACTTGAATGTAGATGTATTTAGAACAACCACTTAAACAGTGAGAGGTACATCTCATAATCTATTGTGTACTGAATCTGGGTTCACTTTGCTGGAAAGTAGACGATATATCCATCCATAAACTAACTCTAAACTCTTACCAAACCTTGAATTCAAATCATGTGTGTATAGAAATATTCCTGCTTATACCATCTTGTATAAAATCTTCTCCCTAGCTTCCGCAATAAACGGCGGAATAATTTACATGAACACACGAAAGCATCTCCTACTATAACAGCCACTACAACTACTATGAATTTGCCATGCACTTAACGGACAATCCAACATATTCTCATGGTCAATGTATAGAGCATACCAGTGTTTGACCCCAAACTATAGATAAAATTATCAAACATTTTTATTAATTTACAAACTCTTACCAAACGTGATAGTAATAAAACATTGCAAAGTGAATACGCACATGTATAATACAGTCCACAATTTAAAAAAAATATCTAAAAATCTCCAATAACCATCGTAAAATGCTGGCGGAATTAAGTACTTTCTCGTATAAAGGGACAATAACATTCTTGCTGGCTTGGTAGCTCCAGAAAATAAATAATACCCTTATTCTAAGTACTAGATGTTTAAGTGTCCTACCTGTTGTGTAAATTATCCATTACAACCTATTATACTTGTCCAGAGGGTTCGAAAATATTTTAAAATCCAAGTCACATTTGAAAAGGGTTACGTTAGAGTTTTCAAATCAATTGGTTGAATTTTTCAAATTTTTCAAAATAGGTGTGTTAAGATGAAATTTATATCATCAATTTATTGGAATATTGTAAAATAATACGATTTGTTGACCAGAATGAAGATTGGGACATATTATTCAGTTACAACAAGAATGTTATTGGGGCTTTAATATATACATATGTCGTCTTCCAAATATAAAACGAATCAACAGTCCTATAAACTGGTAATGCATTAATTTCAAAGTGAGTGACAGAAACTATTAAATTACTTTGTTTACATACGCATGATTAATAGAAAATATCTTACTGCTAATTGTATGTGAAGTGTACATATTGGAATTGTATTTTAATTATAGTATATTTGTTAATAAGGAAGCGATTTATATAAGCCTTTGGGTTTGTTTCAATATTTTTAAAAATGTATGTATTTGAACACATGTCTTTCAAATCGAATCAATTTTGCTGTTATACTCATAAGTCCTTCAAGTTATTGGTGATCGTAAAGATTAATCCACAAGAGAAACAAACATTGCTTAAGGAATAGACAAAGTTGTTGACAATAAAATCTGAATCCGATATAATCGCCTTATCACATTTATATAATGAAGATCGATATTTTAATTATCACCACATCTACGTTCAAGTCATGTTATCCACACTAATTGCTGGTCTTAAGGTCAAGAGCGTTGGGGAGATAACATAAGGTCTACACGTGAGTCAAGTGGTGGGTTTCAGTTTCCCCGTTTACACGTGACAAGTACCGGGGATTGCCCGACCCATCTTGGTAGTTTTCTACGAGCCATTCACATGCTAAAAGACCCATATCTGAGTCCAAGTTAGGTCAGCAACAACGTATGTACACATTTGCGTGGAAGTGAAAGAACTAATTTTATAAGAGAGGTGTGTAGTGTTGCTGTAAATGCCAAAATACACAGTTTGTACATTGGGCCATAAGTTAAAAAACCCAGTTGAATTTCAAAATGTTTTACTGTCAAATCTCGGAGGTAAATAATGGGTTGGGTTTGCTGTTAAGGCTTATTAGGGAAAATTTAGAGGTTGCTCAAAACAATCATCAGGCGGATTCTTCACAGTTATCACAGTATTGTCTTGGTCACAAATTAAGGACACAAACTCCGACACGTTTTCTCCTGCTGTTTTTGTGTATTAATAGAATCATAATAATATTATTATGTAGTTAATCACACACCAATCTTCTCATTAACTCGATTTGCTACAAATTGCAGGCTTTGGTCATCAACTACGTCTTGTAGAATATCACTTTATCCAGGTAGTGGTAGGTGGGGTGCAGGGCGAATGGTAAGCACGTGTGCGCTATTTTATAATGCCTGTCAGTGATGAGTCAACTGACGTGGTTTCGATTCCACGGTTGTACGTGACAATGAGTAGGGGAGATTGTCCAACCGCTGGTTTTACCCCACTGCTAAAAACCTCTTATGCGCAATCGAATTATTGAAATAAAATTGAACCTGAACTGACCTGGCTTGTGTTTTGTGGGCGTTAAACCACACTCATTTCTTTCTCGTTTTATGACTTTACCAAGTTATTAATAATGCTTCTGAAAGATTATAATAGTAATGTTTTGAGAAAACAGTGACTCGGTGTGTAAGTCTGGTTGCCTAACCTTGGGTTCAGTGTTCATCCCGCTGTTGGCCTAGAAAGGTTATCTTGCGTGGTACCCCCTTAACGGGTCTGTCTTACAAAGAACCACATATAGTTCATGGGACGAAAAACACATTGGCTGACAGAAATTTGAGATTAGAGTAAGCCGTAATGACGATCTATAGCGTATATCCGTCTTCATTAGCCCAGTAAGTGCAAAACAGTAGGACGTTAGACCCAACTCCATCCCATTCCAGGGTGTTGTACGTGACAAGGAATAGGATCGCCTGTACAACCGCTTTGGTTTTCTCTGGTTCCCCTGATCCCCTCCGATTGCAAAAAGCCCCACCTCGCTAGCTAATTATTGAAATAACAATGAACCATATTATGTCAGTTCCGAAATTACCTATTTTGTGTTGAGTGGACGTTAAACCCCACATTAAACCTCCCATTTCATTACACAAGTTGACAAAGTACAAACATTTCTACCATGTAACCATGTTTCTCAGACGGGCCCTCATTAGAAAATAATGAGAAAGACAATTTTATGTTACTTCAAGACATGAAATGTCTCCATTTTCACTGCTTTCAAATTCAATTGATTTTGATAATTAGTCACTACCGACAAAAAGATGGGATGTTTGCTCGAGAACAGTAGGGGTTTGTTTTGTTTGAATGTTTTGTCCGACTACTGGACAATTGGTTATTAATTCTATTTTAGTCCCGGTTGAATATATGGTGACTGGTGTTCATTCTGCGCACAGAGAGCTATGTACTTTGAGGATATATATCTATTCTGTACGGCCGCGACAATTACAGATTAGTACAGGTTGGGGTTCTTAACCCTTACACATTGGCCACACACACTTGAAGGCCAAGCACACATTTTCGATTGTATTAAAATATCTACTCCTCGTAATTCTCGACGAATACCCAGTGTGTTCGACTAAAATCGTCAATTAATGTCAATCTATTAAGTTCGTATCTAATTGTAGACAGAGAAAGATGTGTAGAGAAATGGGGTTTAACGTCCACTCGGCACATGTGGTTTAATTTTATTTCAATAACTCGCTTGCGCGTAGGGGTCTTTAGCAGTGGGAGGAAACAGGAGGACCCGAAGAAAACCCACGACGTTGGAAATTTTAGACAGGCGTATAGCATTTCCTTCAAACTCAGCCGCGGGGGGTGGGCGTACCGCGTGAGCATTGTGTGTGTCAAGGAATCAAATCGTCTGTCCAACGAATTAATTGTGAGATAAGGATTAAAACATGTGCTCATCTCGAAATGACCTAGTTTTATGCCGAGTGGACGTTAAATCCCCATTTTGCCCGCTTCCTAAAATACTTTGTAAACGTCTGTACCAAATACGTCCCTTTATACTGAACGTTATTGGTAAAAAGGAAGATCTATTCAATTGGCGTTGTACTTATGTACAATGCGTGTATTTATACTAAATTCTTTCCTTTTATACTGATCGGGAGGGCCCGGAGAAAACCCCTGTCGTGTATAACCGGTGAATCGAAACCACGCCAGCTGACACAATGACAGACCTTACGTTACAGCACCCACGCACTAACGATTCGACCCTCCAACCCATCCCCTTCACGTTCACAAAAAGATGTTCTGCGCGAGTTGCTTACAAATAATTATCCCCAATCGCTAATTACAATATGTTTGAGCTACTTTTCGACTGCGATCTTCAAATGAAGTCTCAAATCGGCATACTCGAGGATTAATTAATTACTTACTCGCTTTTGGAGCAAACGTGAATCTACTGAAAATGTTTCACCTGTCTATTCGTCCGTCTGGTTGTATCTCGTTGATGGCCGAGAAAGTTCAACGACGTTTTCCTTCGTGATTACCTCTTATCAGTGGCGCATGGTCGAGGACCTGACAGGGGATAACGTATTGTCGTGCACATTGGCTTGTACCTAAAGTAGTAGGCCGTAGTGCCTTTTAGCCGTGTGTCCGTTTTCATTGGCCCAGTTGGGTGAGAACAGTAGGATGTTAAACCCCATTTCATTTGTCTTTATCCTTGTCTCTCTTCCAAAAAAGCATTTATTGAAAATTTTGGGACTTGTGAATAAATATAAAATATTTTATAAATGTAAAGTTTTTCATGGTCTAACTTTCCTTAGCGACCCTTGTCATGTCTAAAATCGTCAATTCAATAAAGCCTAGACAAATTGAATCATCCAAATGTGAAAATAGATAAACGACGTTTAGGCCACGTCAATTTAATCCCCTGTTCTTTGGGTGCCACGCTTGTACGTGACAAGGAGTAGGGTCTGTCCAACCTCATGTGTTTTCTCTGGGTCTACACTACATGTAGTTTCTATTAAAACAAAACCATTGTGACCGAGACGCCCTTTCTCTCTCTCTCTTTTCTCCCTGAATCACGTCAAAGACGTTTTGTTTAAAATTTCAAAACTTAAAAACTTGAAACTAAAAGCTTTTGAACAATAAAACCAAGCGCTGCGTTTAGTTCGTAAATACGTGTTTTCCGCGCGAAATAGGAGGGCGCAATTTTACAGGTGATGCCGAAGAGCTTAATGACAACTCATATTGAACAATGGTGATGAATAATGCACATAAAGTATGACATAAAAATACTAATACAGCTTACCTTGAGAAAAAGGTAGAACAGAAATAACGTGCTAACAAAAGGTAGAAATTGTTTTCCTTTAAACAGTTAATAAGCGAGAACCTTTATGACAACATGGATGGAACAAAGTTTATAATTATGCAAAAGAGAATATAAATATAGCTTACCTTAACAAAAATATTAAACCAAACACAGAAACATAAGATGTTAATAAAACTGTAGAAAAATGTTTTCCGTAGAACAGTTTAGTAAGTGAGTTACTGCCAGCTGTATAGGAATATAAACGGAAAAGCCTATACCGCCAATCACTGCCAGAGTTATATGTTTCACGCATTCACTACGGCCAATCACCAGTTTTACACTGCCATGACGTGCAAACATTTTGTTGGCTTTATCGTGTATTGGAAAAACCGATTGTTTTATGGCGACATGTTATAATCAATCATATAATATATATTTATATATATAAATAAATAAAAAAATACGTCCAGGTAAAAACATTTCCACTTTACTCCATTCTGACATACATTAAATAATAAGCTAGCTATCTGCCTTCTTTATATATATACATATAGATTATGGCAATATGTGCGAAGTATAATGTACGAGAATCATATTAAGTATCACCTTCGAATTGATGGATACATTTATTGTTTACGCTGTTTTACTTGGAAATCCATTTGGAAATTGTACGATACATTTGGCGTCGTTTTTCCAAATTCAAATTTGGGGGAAAATGTTTATATATAACTCCCATTAAGCACTGTATTGTCTTTAGTATCGTAATCAAACTAAAACATACATTTAATGTTATGTTATGGGAATAGACAGAGAGATCCTACAAACCCATTTAAAGCTGATTTGTGGAAATTTTTTGTAACATTATAACTCTCATTAAGCGTTATATTTTATTGTAGTACGACATGTTGATTGTATATTTTATAATACAGTATGTCTGTTTACATTTAGCACCGACCTTCTCGTTGTTTGCCCAAATTTAAATTTGGGATTTATTTTTTACAACTCTAATTAAGCACTACTTTATATTTAGTTGGATATACCGGGGTGAGAGGTGGCGGGGGTGATTTGATTCCTTGGCTGTGCGGCACAAGGAGTAGCGTCGCCTGTCCAACCTTGAAGTTTTACCCCTTTCCCTGGGTTTTACGCCACCCCCACTACTAAAGACCCCAATGGACAAGCGAATTATTAAAATAAAGATGAATCATGTGTCCCGAAATGACCTAGTTTGTGTCAAGCCGACGTTAACCCCATTTCTCTCTCTCTACCGGCATGTCGATTTTACACTACACTAAACCGTACGTCTGTTATGTTAGATATAAAGCTGTATGGTATATCTTGCAGCTGTAGTTTCTGTAACACAGGCAGTGAGTTATAAAGTGTAGAACAAGCATCAGCTAGCTCTGGTCTGTGGTTTATTTTACTTGCGTTTTATTTTTTAAAGTATACGCTTGCCAACCATTGCTCCACATGTGAATAAGCATACGTCAGTATATAAAGATACATTGTGTAAGATTTATATAAACGGTTGATCTTTTTTTTCCGTTTTTTTTTTTTGTTTTTTTTTTTGTTTGTTTGTTTTTGCTGTAATAGTTAACAAAAGAATATATTGAAAATTTTATTTGAATTATTTTATTCCTATCGAAGTAATGCGTGTTTTAAGATTGTTGTTTATTATCGCATCAACGACACTTGACAATCGCGATTATTCATTTATGTTTTAATTCCCACGAGTGTTCAAATCCATTTAAATCTCAACCATTCGATGGTCTAGAGCCGTTGATTATGAATAATAATATTGTGTTTGGGATTTAAATACTTTAATGATACATTATGTAAGATTTAGATAAAGAGCTGGTCATTCTTGTTATAATATTTCAAAAATAGATAATGTAAAATGAATATATTTAAAAATGCATTCAAATTACTTTATTGTTATTCTGAGCGAAGATATTAGCATTTGAAGGTCTGACGAGATGTGTGCACTGATTGTAACCACCGTACTGGTTGTTCCCAGCATAGCCCCTCTTCACCATGTTTAGCTTAAACTGTTCTAATCAACTTAACATTGGATGACACAGAGACTTGATTGTGGTCTTGTCATGCTAATTAATTGTTTATACAATACAAGAAAAACCTGCAATAGACAGATTTAGATATTGCATAATGCATGTTTAATTATATCGTAAATATCTAGATTGTTCAGAAGTTTAATGTTTCCTTTAAGATAAAAACGTAAAAATGACAAGGATTTCAATCATCTGTCTACCTTCTTTCACCAACCCGGGTCTTTAGCTGATTTTTTAAATGGATATGACCGATAATTGAATTTTCGGTATTTGTATCCGCTCATTACCATTTCAACATGGCTACCTGCTAGTCTTGATTGATATATATCAACACATGTACAAACCCGAATAGTGCCTAACGAATTCGATCTTGAGTGTCAAAGATTCCCGTCGTTATGTTTATAACAGTTCCGATTCCAATCTTTCAGAGGAATTTAGTAACTTGTTAGAGCAATAAACTATAACACGTACTTATGTAAAACAGTTACTAATTCATTTGGGTGGCGTTTCGAATGGCATTCTCTTAACATAATGAAGCTGCTACAGTTTAGATTTTTTCTTACAAAAGTGTTTTTCGCAGCCATCTTTCACGAGTACTGGGGTGTTTAATTTTTCATATTAGATACAAAAATGAGAATTATAAACTATAACACATACTTATGTCAAACATCTACTACTTTATTTGGGTGACGTTTCGATGACCATTCTCTCAACGTTACCAAGCTAATACAGTTCAGATTCGTTCTTACAACAGCATTTTTGCGGGTGGCCTTTATTGACACTGGGGTGTTTAGTGTTTCATATAAGATAAAACAAAAGTAGGACGATAAACACCATTTCATTTCATTTCATTCCATATCAGATTAAAAGGTCAGTAGCTAAGACAAGGACTCCTGTATGGGCCCCATGCTATGAAACGTCAGAATTGGTCAGTATGTACTTCGGTTCAAGGAAAGTTCACAATAGACTCAAGTAAGGACACCATGCTATGCAACACTATAAATTACTTAAAATCAAATCGACTTTCGAACATGTAATCCAGAGAAGGATTGACAGAGATTTGGGACATTTGGAGCTAATTCTCTATTTCTAGGACGAAACTAGTGAAAAGTACCCATTAATGTAAAAGGACGGATGGAAAACGCATTATTAATGTACTATACATATAAACTGATTTACATTAAATGCTTCAAATTTATATTCTAATTTCTAATCAGTACTGTTCGGTGAAATACGTGAGTAGTCCAAATTAAATACCATTTATATCCGCCTCTAACGTTTGCCTCGATCACCAAGACGACTCTCTACGCATGACAGTAAAGAATACACGTCGAAGTGCACTGGTTTTCAAGTGTTCATTGTGTCTTAAATCAAAAGCCATACTTTCACGGTAAGATAACATCACTTGGATTGGAATCAACCAACAATGCTTGCTTTTTATGTCAAAGAATGAAGATAATATTGAGTTAACAGATTTATGCCCTTTAAAATCAGATGGTTTAATAAGTGTCAATGATCAATATAATAATTTGTTTATCACGTATATATAAACAAATAATATAGGTCACCGGGAAGGATTTATATTTTTTTTAAAATAATGTCAACATGTCCTTTCCTTAAGTATAATGGGGGTTTGTTTGGTGGATGGCCTAATTGGTAGCGCTGATATTGAGTCAAATGACGTGGTGTCGAATCCCCGGTTGTACGTGACATGGAGTATGGTTGCCTAACCTCGTGGTTTTTCTCTATGTCATTTGGTTTCCTTTCACTGCTAAAGACCGCTACAACAAGCGAATTATTGAAATAAAATTAAACCATATGTTAGTCCGAAATGACCTAGTTTGTGTCTAGTGGACGTTAATGAGTGGGTATAATATCTGGTCTCCTGACAATATGTCCTTCAAAGCACACACAAAGGTAGAACCTTAAATACCCATTTCATTTCATTTTTTATTCAACCGAATTTTGTAAATCAAAACGAATAAATTAAAATTGAGTATAACGTCGTGCTGTTCTGCTCTGCCTCATAGGCTAAGAAGCCGCTTATATGCCAAATGATCTACTCTTTTCGAATCGCAAATGCAAAGGGTTATTCTACGTATACACCAATGTGAACACGGGGTCTCCGTTTTTCGTCCCATCCGAATGGCTATGCGTTGTCCCCTGTCAGAATCTCTCTCCGACGACATTTAAAACGGGCAACTGGAGATCCGAGCTTCGAGAACATGGAGTAATGGATACAGACGGGGCCTCGGTTTTTTGTCCCATCCGAACGACTTTACGTTGTCCCTTGCCAGAATCTCTCCCCGGCGCCATTTAAAACGGACGACTGGAGATTTGAACGAGAACGTGGAGTAATCGGTATAGACGGACATGATATGTTTGGGAGGTTTGTCTGTCCCCTTGACACCACGAACTTCAGACAGTGTTAAGGGTATCCACTTATTTAAAACGTGATTATAATAGCCAGATCGTTTTAATTAATCCCAGGTGGAACTGAATATCGGCAGACCTAACGATGGACCATAGTAATTTACTTTAAGAATTTGTCAGACTCCCTGAATGATACAAAAGCATTGTGATCTCATTAAATATGCATGGTTTTGGCCAACTTCAGACTTTTTACTCTACTGGTATATAATTAAATATTTAAAGCTTCATGGTGCCCGTTTATCAAAAGTATGTCTGTCTATAGGTATATTGTCTTGAGGGTTCATGGTATCCATTTCTCAAGGTCACGCGTTTGCCTGTAGTTATCGTGCCTTAAAGTTTGGTGCTGTCCGTTTATCAAAGGTGTATGCCTATATATATTAGTTAGTTTGTAGTGTCCGTTCATCAAGGGGTGGGGGGGGGCGTTTGTTTATAGTAACCTTGCCTAAAGTTTCATGGTGTCCGTTTTTCAAAGGTGCATGCTTGTGTATATTAGTAGCCTTGCCTTAATGTTTCGTGTTGTCCATTTATCAAAGGTGTGCGCATATCTCTATTTGTTACCTTGTCGTAAAGTTTTGTGGTGCCCGTTTATCAAGGGAGTTCGTTTGTCTATAGTAACATTGCCTTAACGTTTTATGGTGTCAGTTTATCAAAGGTGTATATATTTGTGTATATTAGTTACCATGTCGTAAAAGTTCAAATGATACCCGTTTATGAGAGGTGTATGCTTGTCCATATTAGTTACCTAGTCCTAAAGATTCGTGGCATCTGTTAGTCAAGGATGTTTGTTGCCTTTGTTATTCACATTTCCTTAAAGTTTCACAGTTCCCGGTTGTTAATGGTTTGTGTTGTGGGAAATGAAATTGGGTTTAACGTCCTGCAATAACTGGGCTAATGAAGGCAGATAGCGGTATTATTGCTTACTCTCATTTCAAATTCCAACTGTCAAGGTATCTTTTACGTGCACGCCAACGTGTACACAGGACTATGGTTTTACTCACAATCCCAATGACTAGCTTTTATATTATAAGATGGAGATGAATTTATAGCCATTCACTGATCATATACATAATGGAACACTTTATAATCTCTTATCATGGGTTATACTACATATGCGAGATATAATTGGGCAGTGGCTAAATTTCACGCTTCAAAAGACCACACTCGTCTTACTACTTTTATACAAACAAACGTACGTGGCACCACTTAATTATTAATTATTTAAAGCTAACTTTGCAAATTTGTGTTGTAGCAGTTAGGTGAGCGTGTAATATTTGAAGCGTGGTATTATATTAAACAGTAAGTGTAAATATGGTGTTTATACAGTATAAACATAGAAATTGATAAATTAATTAGTGTAATTTGCAAATTTGTTTTCAATAAAATATAATTACCGTAATTAAAAGGTACGTGGTACCAAATCTCGTACTTACATCTGTAAAGAAGCAATGCTATGAACAAACGTGATATATTGAAGCGTGGTGTTCAACCACTGCCATATAATTGACTACGTTCCATCAAATGATAAACATGCTTGTACTGTATCAGGTGACGAAATTAGTTTAGTTTCGTATAAAAGATCTCTTTGACAAAAACCTAGCAATGGCAAAAATAAGAGAAACCAGTGAATTACTTAAGGCGGTAGGCTTAATTTAACTTAATGGTTTTTAAGGGAATGATCGTATTATTTGTCTGATACCATACATTATCCCACGATTAGTCGGATTTCTTCTAACACTTATTTTAACACCAATGGTTCGGCTGTGGTTGTTAATAGTTTTTATGCCAGCACAGTAAATTGCTCAGGTTCAATAAAGCACAATACACCAACAGAGTAGTGCAATAATTCAAAATGACCCAGTAGAGAGAGAGAGAGAGAGGGTGAGGGAGAGAGAGGTGGAGGGTAACGTCCACTCAACACAAAGAACGCCATTTCGGGACTAACTTATGGTTCAATTCTATTTTAATAACTGGCTTGCGCGCAGGCGCAAGGGTATATAACAGTGGGCGGAAACAGGTTGACCAAGAGAAAACCAACGAGGTTGGACAGCTAGGCGACATAGTCCTTATAACGCACAAGCGGGGAATCCGAACCACGCCAGTTGACGCAATGGCATACCGTATGATGCAGGGCGCCCGCACTCCAGCCAATGAAGCGCCCTCCCTCAGACAGCTAATATCTAGAACGAACGACGACCTCTTTATGTACATCTAACATGATTCATCTTTAACAAAGCGTGGTTTCGAATCCCAGGTTGTACGTGACAAGGAGTAGGATCGCCTGTCCTTCCTCGTGGATTTCCCCGGGTCCCCCGCTTTCCTCCCACTGCTTAATATCCCTATGCACAAGCGAATCATTGAAATATAATTAACCGTATGTTGGTCCCGAAATTACCTAGTTTGTGTCGAGTGGACGTTAAACCCCATTTCTCTCTCTCTTTAACAAAGCTGCACAACTAAGGACCGGCATCTAGTAATGCCATGATTTCATATCAGTTAATGTAAGTATTACTAACTGTTAGATACCAACAATTCAAATGCAAATCTCTATTGATTGTGGTCTGAGGCGATACGTCATCGATTAATGCGTTCAACCCCATGTGTCTGTTATAAAGTGTAATGTCGCCATCCTATCCTGGGGAGTTTTCTCCGCTTTCCTCCCACATTGCTAACACGATACACCGTGCTAGTCACGAAATGACCCAGTTGTGCCGAGTGAAGTAATTATTGTTTTTCCCAATGAATCCTGACAACTTTGAATGGATATTAAGAAATCCCAACCGACTTTGAATCTCAACACCACCGATCTTGTTTAAAGGCCGTAAAGTTCTAACTCAAAATTATCCAGTCTCCAACATTACAAACACGAAATATTGCTCCATTCCAATCATAAGTTAAGTTATCTTATGGAGAAAATATCGGCTCCTGGTTGATCGACTTTCTGAAACGCAATACTTTTACTTCTATTGAACATAAATCTATACAATTTTTCTTTAAGATACATTATGTAAGATTTAGATAATGAACTAGCCGCTCTGGTTATAATATTTCAAATACAGGTACCGCAAAATGAATATATTAAAATTTTCTTTCAATTTACTTCATTTTGAGCTTTGTTGTAATTTTGGCAGGATGTGTGCATTAATTGTAACCGCCGTACTGATCATTCGTGTCTTTGTTGGGTTGTTTTCACCATTTTTAAAATAAATCATTATTGAGAGTGAAATAATGGGGTTTAACGTTGACTCGACACAAACTAAGACATTTCGGGACTAACATATGGTTTTAAATTATTTCAATAATTCGCTTGCGCGTAGGGGTCTTTAGCAGTGGTAGGAAACCGGAGGGTCCGGAGAAAACCCACGAGGTTGGACAGGCGACTCTACTCCTTGTCACGTACAACCGGGGATTGGTTCGAAACCACGGCGGTTGACTCAATGACAGGCTCTATGATACAGCACGCACGTGCTAAACATTCGGCCAACCAACCCCCATAATAAATCATTAAATACACGTTCTAGTCCGCTTAGGGGTCACAGTGGCTAAATGGATAAGGCGCTGGTTCGCTAGCCTGGAGGTCGGGTGTTCGATCCCTGCATTGGCCGAGAAAGTTCATCTCGATTTTCCGGCGAGATTTTCCTTTGTCAGTGATGCAGAATGAGGGCCTGACAGGGACAGCTTCCTAGTCGGTCGGATGGGAGAAAAAAGCGAGGTCCCGTGAACACATTGGAGTGCACGTAAAAGATCCCTTGGCAGTTGGAATTCCATATAAGAGTAGGCCGTAGCGCCGCTGCCCGGGCAAAATTTCCCTCATAGCACACTGTATGGCGTATGCCCGTCTTCCATTAGCCCAGGTTATGTGCAAAAGAGTAGGACGTTAAACCCCATTTCATTTAATTTCATTTCTAATCTACTTAAATCGAAGTCTCTCGATGGCACCGAGACTTCATTATTGTCTTAATAGTCATGTTAATAAATGTCTAATAAGAAATATAAATTTTAAAGCCCCAAGTACTTTCTGCAATAGGATGATTTAGCTCTTAGAAATTGCCAGTTTAATAAAAATGTCTACCCTTATACGAATGTCATCTGTGCATAATTTAATAGCCTATAATGGTCTGACGTGTTGATCATTTGGACGCAATAACTTTTCTTCGGGTTGATCTAGAAACAACTTGAAAACCCAATTACGTAAATGCCTTGTCGGTAAACTGGTAAGAATAATATTCATACCAGTATTATCTTTGGACTATGTGCAACTCCATTGTACTAAAACAAGTGGAATTTTAAAGATACAAGCACAAATCCCAAAAATAAATATTAATTGTACATAAATATACACAGTTCTTTTTTTTCTGATAACTTGACATTTTCCTATGGTAATTTTGGAATAAACATTTTTTCTCAAATACGATAATGGAAAACACAAATGTTGCCACATGTTAGGCAAATAGGATTCTTTTAGCAGACAAAAAGAAAGGTGTCTCTTTTTTATTCAGTAACAAGATGGTCCGACTCGAACACATATGGAACACATATGGTAACCACTGGAGAGTTTGGTTCAAGGTTTTCCGTAAATATCAATGACACAATTTATATAAATAAATACTGACCGTTGTCCTTGTTGACACCCAAATTCTCCATTTCAGTGACACGGTTGAAAAGTAGAGCTATTTAACGAGACATGAAGAAGACTGTTCTTGTGGGACAACTGGACGTGGTCATTCTTTGGCTTCCGCCATACCTACGTGACTCTATGGGTAAAGGTCAAAGACTCGTGAACAGTGTGTTGGGGCCACGGGGCCATGTGCCTTTAAATTCCTTGGAATCGGGCAGCCTGAAGGGACCTCTTCGGGAACGAGCGCATGGTGGTGTAGCACTATTGCTGCCGGAATAGGAACTACAACAGGCTTCACTATCAAATAAATGTACACTCCCAAGAACTCTTGATAGTTGGAATTCAATTGAGTAGGGTCATACGCCGCTGTGACCACCAAAATATTGTACCCACCTCGTGGGTTTTCTCCGGGTCCCCCCGTTTGCTCCCAATGCTACAGACCCCTACAAGCGAATTATTGACCCTTTAGTTACCTTTAAAAACTATATGTAACTATAGACAATACACGGTGTTACTATGTATACTTTATAATATGGTCCCAATCTCGGGGGGGGGGGGTAGGATAGCTGAATGGTTAGCACGTGCGTGCTGTTTCATAAAGCCTGTCATTGAGTCATATGGCGTGTTTTCTAATCCCCTGTCCAACCTCCTGGTACTACGGTTTCTTGCCACTTATAAGGGCCTAGGCAGTTAAGCTGCATTTCCTTCCGTACGGTTCCAGTCCGGTTCTGACATGACACACGGCAGGTTGTGTATCCCTGTATGCGGTTTTTCAAGCGGGAGGGCTCTCTTTTCAACATGACACGTGTCGAAGACAGGGAGAAAATTGGAATTTCCCTACCTATTTTTTTCCTTTTTGCCGTGCAGGCTACCCAAACCGTGTTTCCTTATGTGCGTTTTGTGTGTTTACGAACACGGTTCCACATCCGTTTCCGTACCGAATGCGACATGGTCCGTTTCGAAAAACCGTACCGGACGCCGCATAGAGAACCGTATCCGCACCCGCACATAAGGAAACACTCTTACTAAAATTCTGCGAAAGTTTTTTTTTCGTATCCGCAACCGGACCAGAGCCGGACCGGATCCGTACTAAGGGAAATGCAGCTTTAGAATTATTGAAATGA
Organism: Patella caerulea; assembly: GCA_036850965.1. Taxonomy (NCBI): domain Eukaryota; kingdom Metazoa; phylum Mollusca; class Gastropoda; family Patellidae; genus Patella; species Patella caerulea. The sequence continues at coordinate 27,318,104 of JAZGQO010000015.1, read as the reverse complement.
AATTAAACCATATGTTAGTTCCGAAATGACCTTGTTTGTGTCGAGTGGGCGTTAAACCCCATTCTCCCTCTTTTCGTAAATAATCCCAAGGCGGACCTAAAGTACTTTAAAATGATATTAAATCAGTTTGTGTCGGCATAACGTGGAAAAAAGGAATGCTAATATTTTCAGCGCGGGTACACGAATACTAGCAGACAACATCTGGAAGTAAAAATAGTCCTCGTTCCGTGTACTGTTTACACATTACATAATAATTTTTATATCGCATCAAAGTAAAAATAAAAATACATTTTTTTTAAAAAAAAAAAGGAAAGGAAACATATGGCCATGTTTATCATAAATATAGCGGCCTTTAGGAAAATAATTTGACAAGATTAAGGTCAGGTTTTATTTTGAAAGGATCAGATGAAGGTGATAAAGTGCACATCTGGTATATTATTACATAGGAAACTATTTCAAATATAGAACATTTTATGCATATAAGTATATACAATGGGTCCATAATGGGGCATAATGGCTCCCGTTTGCCCTTCTTCGTTAGCCCAGTCGGGGTAAACTGTAGGACGTTAAGCCCCAATGCTAAATTCCCTAATCACAAGCACATTATTGAATTAGATTTGAACAAACGAGTAGCAACGCATATAATATGAATGTATATAAAATGATTTACTGTAATTTCTAATCACTTATGTTCAGCGAGATACGGGAAGAGTCCAAATTGAATCTCAGTCTATGATGTCGGGTTAGTCTGAACTGGTAGTATTCTTCTGTGGGTTATATGTTTAGCCTCGTCCATCGAGTTGTGTCATTACAAATTGCACTAGAAAGCAGGCTGACACGCGATTCGTGTAGTATTGTTTTATCATATTATTTCATTCAATTTTAATAAAGATGACAGTGTTATTTACTATTAAAATGAAATGGAAAAACCTGTCGTCATTGACGTTTTACATGTTTAGCGTTTCACCGAACAAATTAAGAATTCTTACATTTCTACCATAACTATAACCACCATTATTAAGTCGTTTGGTGTCGCCTCTGCTTGCGCAAATTGGTCGGAATAGTACGCAACTCTATGTTCAGGGTCGTCTTTTGGCAGAAGTGTTGAGCCAAGTGTACAATGGGTCGAAAGGGAAATGCGTTTTAAACTTTACGCAACACAAACTAGCCCATTCCGTACTAACATATGATTATATTTTATTTCATTTATTCGTTTGTTACTACTGGTCACGCCAAAGATGACAGGCAATAGACGACATTCCAACATGACTGTAAGTAACGTCAACACTGATCTTTAGTCGGAAGTAATGCTACGCTAATCATGGCTGTGCTTGTTTTACGTCCACAGCTCAGAGGCAGAAGTGGAGAACTGGGTCAGCAAATAAATTAATGACGACCTAAAATGGAACAAGTTCGCATCAATGTCAGTTTTATTCATTTGTTGTATTTACAAGATAAACCTTCAAGACTATCTCTTACCACTTCCCCTGATTGTTGTACGTTTATTATGATATAATGATGGACTATGGATTATGTTTCTACTCGGATTCATGGACGGCAACACGTGATTAAATAACAATGGCTTGATGCGTAGGGATATCATGATGTATGGATCTTACCGTAATCGCTTTAAGATGATTGGTGCACTAATTATTTCTGACATTATATAATGAAAGCGGTAAACGATGGCGCCTCTGGTTCTTACATACTCCTCAATGATGCGAAATAAAGGAAATCCGCTTTCTTACCAATACTCTATATTTTGAACCTATAATTGAAATAGTTTCTTCTTGACAGACAACGTGGTGCCACGAGTGACTTAAAAAGTGCCTAATGATACAAAATAAAGGGAACTCACTTCCATACCAATTCACCAACATTATAATATTATAAATGCTTAGGATGAGATTCCTGTATTCTTCTTGGAGACAACATGACGCCATGGGTGACTTAAAGAGTCCGTGTGGAGGAGTCACGGTGGCTATTAGTGGGTAAGACGCTTGCTAGCTAGCCTTGAGGTCGCGTTTTCGATCCCTGCATTGGTCGAGAAAAGTTTACATTTTCCGGCGTGGTCTTCCATTGTCGATTGTGCAGGACAGGGGGCCGACAAGGACACCCGTCTGGTCGTTCAGCTGGTACTAAAAAAAACGAGGCCACGTGTATACACTAGCGTGGACGTAAAAGATCCCATAATAGTAGTAATTCGATATAAGAGTAGGTCGTAGTGCCGCTGCTTGGGCAATTTCCCCTCGTAACACACTGTGTGCCGTATGCCCGTCTTCAATAGCCCAGTTGGACGATAAACCCCATTTCGTTTCATTACAAGTCTCCACCCATGTGGACATTCGTCTGTATCTTTCTCCGAAAACTGAGTTTTCCGATATGTTAGACTCCATATAACACAAACTTAACAAACCAAAAAAATCTCCTGACAGTTTTTCTTCAGGAGTTCACCGCATTTTTTACTCACAATAAATAACCCAGAAAAATCCAATCGAAAACATGTCAGAAGGATATCATTTATCTGACAAGACCTATTTAACTGTCCGTCCATTTGGAGAATCTGAAAAAGTCTTATACAACAATCTAATTGGAATTCTGGAGAGAACTCTTATATGCTTTCTGCCTGTTGGTCAGTCCTTTTTAGTTTATTGAAACAAATATTGTAGGAATTCGGGTAATTTGCAAATATGATATATCTTGCTGAATAGCTAATTCTTTTCTCTTCGTGGAATTCTGGCGAGGACATGTACATTATTTGACCCGCTGGTCAGTCCGTTTCTGGTTATTGAACAAAATATAAACGTATGGGTACACAAATATCGTGGGTTCCGTGTAAAAACTAATATTGCCTAATGCTTTCCTATACATAGGCATTATTGTTCGAACCATCGCGTGTTTGCTTTGTGTATCCTGATGCCCCGCGATTTTGTGTTGCTTGTGGTAAAGGTCTTTTCAGAAAAGAGTTCTTCATAAATCAGATCGGATGTTACAGGCCTAGGCGACACCAAATGAATTTTTTTTACTTCTTTGGGAACAAAATGTAAAAAATATTTTTCATATTTCTTTGTCAAAAAGACTTTTTTCAAAACCCACAAATAGGACCAGTTGTTGTAGTGTCCAAAACATTTTAGTCTGAATTGGTAAGTTTTGAAATTGAAGAGAGCATATCATTTAAAACCCCGAAGAGCAGAAAATCAAATTGCCGTAGCCTTAGTTCATCTTCGTGAAACTTATTACAGCCGTTGATTGATTAGAACAGAAAATATCAATGTCTTTGTCTGGTTATCTTCATTCATACTCCCATAGATATCAAAATGGCATTCTTCCAACTCCTACAGTGTGTCATCAGAATATTCAGACTGTCATTCCATCTATTACGATAATTAGATGTTCCTAATGACATTGATGCGTATAGTACATACATTGTTATTAGCCACGGATGATTCCCCTTATTCCATACACATTTTTTAAAAAAATAATATATCCTACAACTGCATATTACATGTTATTCCTTGTCTGGCTTGGAGAGGGATAAGCAAAATGTAGACGACAAAATGGTTAAGTATTGACAGCGGGTAATTGCCTTGCTCCTCTAATTGGTCTGTAGCCCTCTATGGAGTTACAAACCATTCAGTTGTACAGTACATGTACATACTCTACTACCCCTGTGACCGAATTTTACAATTTTGGTGTGTAAAAAATACCAGAAATGAGAGGGAGTTTAACGTTCTACTGTCTGCAGCGGTCGGGCCAATGAAGGCTGGCATGTGCCACCTAGTTAGTTCAGCTCTGAATCTACGGCAATAATATATACCGGAAAACAACCAGAAAACACCATGTTATACTGAATACCGGAAAAACACTAAATACCAGAAACACACTTAATACCGGAAAAGACCCTAAATAGGTAGCCCGGAGCCTGGTCCTTTGTGTGCGGGGCTTTACTATATACCGGAAAACAACTGGAAAACAGATATTCATAGCATTACATTGGTACCAAAATGTCCCCCACAGAAGACTAATTGAACAATAGTTTCAAATAAATGTATTCATTTTTGATTTAGGCACACAAGCTCTGTTTCAGATATTAATTTGGAAAGGAGATAATAAGGTGAATCTTAGAAAATATGACCCCTTCAATAATCTGTTATATACAATATATTATTTCAAGATGAAAGTTACGCGAGATGTTTAACATGCATTGTGCAAGAGCTAAATCTCCCTATTGCAAGTCTTTCTTTGGGCCTAAAATGCTTTCTAGAGTATTAATTAGACATTAATTAACTGATCCAGACCATAATCATCTCGCGATGGTTGAAATTATTGCACACGTCTTCAAAGGCTATATTAGAGACTTTTGGCAAGTGGAATTTTCCGCATCCGTATCACATATCGCCACGTGATACGTTGCGTTAAAGTGGTTTTAGAGTTTTGGCAGATTTTCGCGGCGTGTACATATGGGTAGCTGGGCTAGCTTAGTTCTATTACAGCATGATGTCAGTTTTCTACCAAGATCTCCAGTACTAGTCAAGTGTCTACTATGATACAACATTTCAGCGTCTAAAAGTAGCAAAAAGTATGGTAAAAAGACGACGATGTTATATGGACCTTTTCCGTATGAAAGCTGTTCGATACGTGCTGCCGTATCCGTGTGCCATATCACGTATGAGAAATACACAAGCATTGTTGATGTCACACACAAAATCGATACGGATACGCGATACGGAGTAATTTACGCTTGCCAAAAGTCTCTATTATCTTCGCTTGTAATAAAATAATTTGAATGAAATTTTCAAATTATTCATTTTACCTTATATACTTTCGAACTATTATAGCAAGAATGATTCGTTCTTTGTCTAAATCTTACATATTGTATCATTAAGTTATGTATCAAACATTTTTCTTTTGGTTTTGTTATTTCGACATTATTTAAGATATAAAAGTTGAAAAATCGAGATTGCCTACTCATTACATATTTCCGTAAAGTACGTGTACGATGCGTAAAAGGGGATCCCATATACAAACCCGGCCGGAAAACAAATTAAGGACGGTCAAAAAAAGAAACCATTCACAAACTACATGATGATGGCCAGCGAGTATACACCTACACTTCCTTTTAATTACCCAGCAGACACATTTGCCTTGTTCTACATTACATAACTTGATTATGGAAATTAAATTAAATTATCTTTAATAGCACCTCAGCACAAACCAGGCTATGTTTCGCCAAACATATGTTTCTTGATCTAAGACCAGCCTGTGTAAATGGTATTACATAAAAATAGTTTTACTTATGTTGTAGATTTCAGGGGGAATAGGGTTACATATACAATTATTTTTATCATCAATCCAGCTTAAACTCAAGGCCGACATGAAAGCAAAGGAATAGCTATGTAAGCCGCCCTGATTTTTGCATATCATGGACCGAGTTTATACCTTCCTTGTAAATTTCCATCACGTGTCTGTAGTTCACGTTAAATCAACATAACACTCGGACTACTAGGGCCAAATAAATATTTTAAGTCAGGAGGACAAACAACCGTGGTCCGAGATCCCGTAAAAGGCGATTTAAATGATAAAATTGTATTCAACCGAGCCGAAATGACTACCTCTACATCCTAGAAGGTCGAGACGATCATTAACTGTCAATCGTGTTTAAATCTACTGAAATCAAATCAACCTCCAATCTAGAGAGTTGAATGTGGACTTGGTATCTAAATAAATGTATATTAATGATTTATATAACACTTGAGACAAAACGAAAGATCTGTATTTGACAAGTTTAGCTTCTACTATTACAACGTACATTTCATTTGGATACACAACCTGGAACCGAATGAGTAGGTCAACGAATCTGTATTATTCGACACGACATTGGTACCGCAGAAATTTCTACGGGGCTTGGATGATCGAGTGGTTAGCACTTGTGCGAATTGTCATAGGGTCAGTCATTGAGTAAACTGGTGTGGTTCCCCGAAGTAGGAGCCCTTGTCCACCCTCGTGGCTTTTCTCCGAGTCCTCCCACTACCAAAGACCCTTACGCGCAAGCGAATTATTGACGTTAAACCCGATTTATCCTTTATTTCAAGAACCATCTGATATTCGAAGATAACAATAGTGTAACAGGACTGTGTGTAAGGTATCATAAGTATATAGGCTTTCTGGGTCATAAGGTTATTATGTGAGTTTTGAGAAATTGTCCAGGGGAGCCAAAAATCAACATGTCGCTTAGAAAAGTCGGGTCGGAATCTTGTTAAGAAACGTAACGTCAAAATGGCGAATGGTTAATAACGTATTTCTAAAGTGTTTTTAAGATTTCTTTAAATCATATCGCGAAGCTGTTTAAACAATGTGGAGATATCCGTAATTTCGGGCTTAATCATCGAATTAAGAAGCAGTGCAAGCTACAATGAAGTTAACTCGGAAATATGAATTCCGTAAAATATGCAAGATGCGACCGTTTGACTTCTCGCTGATGATAAGCAAACGTCGACACACTGTGTCAGATAAATAGCACGAGCGCTTAGTAAGCAGTAAATGTTTTCTCGTTTAGTCAATGCGATCCGTAATCATTTAGGTTATAGGCCTTATTAAATTTGAGTAATTGGTGCATTAACTTTCAATACCGATTAGGGGCGATAAGGATTATTTATGGCTGATTTCCAACTCATTGATATTCTATTCACGGTCTTCTTTGATGTCGGAGCCTTGGGAATTCTGCTATCTAGTGACAGGTGTTTGCTAATGACCCCTGATTGCTGTAATACTACTAGTATACATTCCTGAAGAAAATCGTCGTATCTTGGGATATTCATTACCAACGGCCAATGTATTGTCGCGGAAAACTCTCGAACTAGACGGAGACGAGAATAAAGAATTTGTGACATCAATCAATATTGATGTTATCTTCTCGCGAAGATGTGGGGAAACTAATATTCAATATTTAAGACATATTGAACATTTAAAGTCAGTACCGTATTGGTCGCCATTTGCAAAAAAAAAACACAATGCGGCCTTGACTCGCTAGTATGGAGTTCCCCTCCACTGTGGTTTAGGACAAGAAAAGCTAGCTGGTCGGTCTGATGGGATGAAAAAACCGAGGTGACGTATACACATTGATGTACTTAAAAGATCCCTTGACAGTGAAGAGACGGTCATGGCGCCGCTTTCAAGATAAGGCTTCCGTCACAGCACAGTGCATGGCGTACGGCCATCGTCATTGTATATAATTATCGAAGTTTAAGCAGAACAGTAGGGCGTTACATCCCATCTCGTTTCATTTCTGGTCGCCGCCCCTTTAAAAATACTAGATATTGTAAATGATGTAGAAGTTTGTAATTATGTAGTATGAAAACTATCAAATTTGAAACTTGGAGAAGTCATATATTATTTGGATAATTATAACACCAATGGGCTTAGCATTGTCAATATCAACAAAATATCTGAACCAAATGAACACAATTATTTAAAATAAAAAATATAACTTCTTGTAAGAAGTAAATAAATATCATTTGAAAGCCTTAAAATATCTGAATGATGCATTCTTTTTAACAAATAAATATAACAAATCGGTTCATATCAGGACTAACATGTTTGAATTTTATTTTAATAATTATCTTGCGATCGGGTCTCTTTAACAGTGGCATTGAACCACCTCACTTGACTCAGTGCCAGACCTTGTAATCTAAAGCGCACATATTAAACCATTCTCAGCCCCTCTTAACGTAAAGGATATTGTTGAGCGAGTCCCTTCAAGGTCGACAACGCAAGCTTACTGTGTTATTACATTGTGTGTTGAAGGATAGTCCAATCAATATACGGTTAGTGAAATAAACTAAGCTGTCAAGTCGATAATATGAAACACTTCATCAATATACCTATATCAATAAAAGCATTCCTACTTTCATTTTACTCAATCAGTTTACTCATAAAAACGACACAGTTTACCTCATTTTATTCTATAAGAGACTAATTAGCGTTTAATATGATTGTAACAGACAAGCTCGCGATGGTGATTTACTACTGCACGACTTAACCGTTACATCCTACGCATTGACGTACATTCTTGTTATAAACTGTAGCTAACATTATTAAGTACTCACCATATTTATGTATAGATAAATTATCACATATTAGTTCCCATTATGTATTTCCGATGAAAACATTAAAATCAGTATTTTAAAAACAGCAATATTTCCCTTTGGCTTAATGTTTCTCAAGTCGACAACAATTATATATAATTGGTATCTACCAATCTGATTAAAACACATATTTCGTTTCGTTTTTATAGTTCAAAATTTCGTTTTACTTGTAGTGTTTGCTATCAAAGTATTAAATGAAGCGAAATACAGTTTTATATTTTTATCAGATTGGGGGTGTACCAAACGTTAAAGGAGCTAAATCGCTAACATTTGGGACCTAGAAATTAGTGTCTGGTTATTCCAGTCTACATACGCCGTTTGATTTGGTGCAATGTGTTTAGCCTCGCCCCTCGAGTCTCTAGCTACTTCAAATGGGAGATTTTAGAAATAGATCAGTGGGCGATGTCTTTGAATAATTTGATGCGATGTTTTCATTGCGTAGCATTATACAGTTACAGCACACAAGCAGGAACATCTGGAGGTCTAGAGACATGCGTTTGCATCGACAGTACACTGTTAAGCAGAAAGACGCCAGAGAAAAGTGGGAGGTAATATCTCCTAACCGTGTTGAGACGCTAAAGCCCTACCCCTATAATTTTTATAGGTCCAATACATGGACGCATTCTTGTCATCAGACCTGTCCATCGGTCCGTTCACATTTTGTTTGTCGACACACTGCAGGTCACAATTTTCATCCGATTTTGACGAAACTTAAAATACATGAATATCTTCCAAATACATCGCTTCCTCTCGATATTTGCGCATATCGGACGGAAACTTCCCGAATTATCGTCAATGATTTTACGAAAAACCGCGTTATTAGTTTGTGGACAACGAAAGATTACTTTTGTAGCATGTACTCTGTCTATCTTTTGCCAAACGTTGGTGTATCTTACATCACAACCGCTTGCTCGACTGCCAATTCTGCAGATGAAATTGGTAACAATGGCATCTGGATTTAAACATCTGTGCTTAAACCAAGTGCAGCCGCAACCATTCACCACACAAACACCGCACACAAATTTGTTGATCTTATGACAGGTAAGGTACCAATGAATTGCCCTGTGCCTTTCCGCAGGTATTCGGGGACAAGTTGTTTTTCTTTATAAAATGGACCACTTTCTATTATGATTACGCAAAATATCCTGCCCGGGTGAACATTATTATGGTGTTGAGTGGTTTCTAAAAAAACAATTTCTCTTTCACAAACACTGAAAACAGGCAAACCGCAACAAATTATATATCGATGGACCACAATTTGTTGTCGTTTGAAGGAAAAATAACGAATTCATTAGAGTGATAATATTGTTAACACATTTGATTGATGAGCGTCAGATATGTAAAGCGTATTTAATGATTTTCTCTTGTAAAAGATATTCATATGCTCCGTTTAAAAAATATACAATAATTTATGGCATTCATTATATTGTGCCATTTGTTTTGGAAACTGAGAACATCGAAGGAAAGGGAATTCAATAATTATATATAGGGTCCATGCCAAAAGTACAAGAAGAGAGAGGGGGGGGGTAACGTCCACTCGATACAAACTAAGTCCTTTTGGAATTAAACACATGGTTTGATTTTATTTTGCTGAGCAATGGGAAGATAAAACCCACGAGGTTGGACAGACGACCCTACTGCTTGTCACGTACAACCGGGGAATCAAAACTACACCAGTTGACTAAATGACAGACCCTATGATACAGCGCGCCATCCAATCCCTCCATTCTGTCGGGCATGAACTGCATAGTTTATCAAGCGTAGTTTATGAACACGTGCATTGGCTATGCAGTGTGCTGTGAAGGCAATTGTGCCCAGAAAGCGGCGTCCCACCGACCGACTCTTATTTTAAATTCCAAATTACCAAACTGTTATATATGCAACTACAGCCTGATGAGTGAAATTCTAAAATGTAACAAGAATTATTTTTATTGATGAAAACAACCCAAGTGTGAAATAAGAAAAGGATATAACATTGAAATGATAATCAAAAATGTCATTTAAAGTTACAAACTGTTTTGTGTTATCGGACCGTATTAATTACTAACTTCTTTTGATTGACATTTTCACATAGGGTTGAAGTAAAGAAATTTCACACTTGTCCCAGAGAACAGCACAATGGGGTTAAATACTTTAAGCTGTTTTGGATGTTGTAAATGCCCGTTCAACAATCCAGCTGTAACCCTTCGTTTACGGATTTATGTGTGTTGACTAGATCTATTTTCGAAGGACAATCAAGATTTAGTCATGGTCGCGGGGATGTAAATAAGGTTAGAACACGTGATTGTTGCGTTAGGGTATGTGTTAGGGCTAGGTCAAAGAATCTGAACTTATAAAGTGGCATATGAGTGTTGTTTTTTTTTTATCAAATTGAATTAAACCTCCTTTAGCCTTTGTTTAACAGTTCAGCATTTTTCATTCGACATACTATATCGCATGTAAATTATTAAAGCACCATATGTTATGTAAAGCTCCCTAACTAAATGTATTATCCCGCTAAATCGTAAGAATTTATCAGGGAGGGTTTAAAGAATCCCCTTTTCATAAAATACCATGGAACGCAAAGAATAGCCGAAAATCGAGAAATTCCGCGATGAAGGTTTAAAAATTTCGAGGCTTACGTATACTCTGAGACCAGCCTATCCTATATGCCTTTACCCTGATATGTCGCGTCAATTTGCTAGCTTCAAATCCTGGTTGAGACGTATTGTCAAGCTATACCCAGACACCCTTCTGAAACTGGTTACCCGAGACTATTGGTTCTTCGTTGTAACAAGTTCTTTTTTAGAACCTTGGACCAATCATTCATTCGCGTGGTGTTGGTCTTTGAGCACCAATGTGTCTTCAAAAAATTGGAAACAAGACGTCGAAATCTGTTTAGGATCGCGACCCCTCTTTTTATCCATCAAAGTATTATACTAACGGAAATGAAATCGGGGCTAATATACTTTTAAAATGAGTAATACTTGGATCATTTTTCCGTTAATTTTTTTTTTAAAATAACCTTACGAGAATTGTCAGTTCTTTATCTATTTTTCCATTATACCGGTTGAAGTGTTACATAATCAAGCTGAGTCAATGATATTTTTTTTCTATTTCAGCCAAAAATGAAAATAATGCATGCTGCTCTAAAGCAAAGGAGGCAACCATGAAAGTCGATTCCCGAATGAATTAATACTGCAAAACAATTCAGACGACAACATTCGAAATCGGTGATGCTTAACAGTTCTAAGGATACACATTGACATAACTGTTAAATAATTATTTTGATTGGTGTCGTGATGTCTTGGGGGAATATTTCCTCCACAATAATTATATTATCAATGCACAGAAGAACGAATGTCAAAGTAATTGTCCATAATCTTTGTGATTTGTGAACACTGATGTTACAAGAACCTTTGATGTCCATTAGATAAGAATGTTTCCATATACAGAATGATAATTTAGAGTTCTGCTGATTACTTTGATAACCGGGTTCAGCTGAAACTTTTCTCGTTTCACACCCACGCCAGGCTTTTTCGTATAAAGGGCCAATCACGATAATATTGTGGAGAATAAAACTGCTTTATTTTGTGTTAAAATCCCTTAAAATCCTCTATTTTAGGGCCGAACAACTAAGTCAACATAATATGTGATATGTTTTCAACCAACCTAAACCCTTGGGTCTTCATCTGGACATGGAGACTGGTGTCTCAACCTGAATTGTGCGGTGTCTGGATAAAACCAGACTTTAATTTTATAAAAAGATTATGTGTGGGTGAGTTTACCTTCCATAACCAGGTACAGCATGGGGATTATTCATTGTATAGGCCTTTAAAGGAACAGGGGCTGATATTTTGAGACAAGTTATATATATACACCATTCCTCTATATTTTGGCGCTTAAATTTCATATTTTTATTTTTGAAACTCAGTTCAAATCCGGATAGTCCCTTTAAGTCTCCGCGATGGCATGCTAACATTTCATTTCAAGCGACAGCGGGGGAGGGGGGTAGAAATGGGGTGTAAGGCTTGCTCTTTATTAGGACATCAAAGAGCTAATCCCGATAATCGTTTGGAGATTAAAGCTATCCGAGCAACTTATTCAATGTATGTGATACGTTTTCAAACAGTTCAAACCCGTCAGTCTTCATCTGGAATAGGAGACTAATGTCCCAAGCTAAATTATGCGGCATATTTTAAAAAAATATAATTACAATGTGTAAGTAAAATTTACTTTTGGTAATATCAAGTACAACACATGGGTCATTCACTGCATATACCTCCCAAGAAACATAACTCGATAATAAGGTCACCCAACGAAATAATTGATACGTGTACGCATAAACAGTTTTGACGTTCAAAGTCCAAACTACTCAATTTTTTGAGACACAATAAATTGATCATTCCTCTATATTTTGGCGATTATATTTTATTAATACTGAGACTTTCATTTTTTAGACCCGGGATAGTGTCTTTAAATGTTATATAAATTATTAATTATACATTTATTAACGTGACAAGATCATGATCAACCCTCGATACCATCGAATATCTGCGAAATTAGTAGATTTAAATACATACTGTTACTACAAAAATGGATAACCGAGACTGCTATTCTTCGTAAAAGCGGTAGTAATGACGATCGAGACTCGGCTATAAGAGTTTCGCAAATATCTATTCTCAGAGTGAAGTAATTTGGAATTCTCAGCATATTCTCCTCTTTTTTTATCTATTTTTGAAACCTTTTTTGTCAAATCTTTCCCAGTGCCTCATTAATTTTCAGGTTGACATCTCATTTTGAAGTGGGGGGTGGGCTAGTGGTCTAGAGTGCCGCGCTTTAACCTCAAGCTGGCTTGCGGCTGTGGTTTCGATCGCCGGTGTGAGAGTATGTGGCATGGAGATAGGGGCGCCTTCTCAATCTCGTGGGTTTCCTTCGGGCACTCCGGTTTCAGCCCACTGCTAAAGACCCCTACGCGAAAGCGAATTATTGAAATAAAATTAAAAACCATTATATTACTCAATGACCTAGTTTGTGTCGAGTGGACGTTAAACCCTATTTCTCTCTCTCATTTTCAAGTGGGAGAGAAATGGAATTTAACATCCCATCGACCCAAACTGGGTCACGTCAGGACTTCGGGACTAATATGGGTACAAATGTATTCAACCATAAATCCACGAGGTTGAACAACGGATCCTGCTCCTTGTCGCGTACATGCGGGGAATCCTCGGCTCATCCACATCGTTTCGAACAACATTAGTATTATTAAGTTGGCTTTAAAATATTTGGTTGTATGAAAAATACATGCCTACTGTCAAGATAGTGCACATTATTCTTCTATAAGAACATAACCACCAGTTAGCTCAAATTTGGCGTTTCTTTCCTTAATGTGGTTGTCGGAATTTCACTGGCAGCACAATTTTAAATAATTCGATGAGAGTAAGACGATTGGTCGATAGTTTGCGTTCCGTCACACATTGGATGAGTTCGAGGAATAATTGATTCTGCTCATATTTATTTGCTTGACATACACAAAAAGATTAATGTTGATTAATTTACTTATACACATAGCTTCATTGACTTATTTTCAGCAACGGTCGACCTCGTTGGAACTTTATTTGTTGGCCGTTATCGCTAGTATGGAACAATACCATGTGAAGGTGTCAATTGACACTCTCAACTCTCGTATGTATTTGGCAATATCGATATAACGACATGTGTTGTTAGCAACTTTTTGTTCTGTCAGCCTCTCCATGGCATGTTGAAAATTTCATTTATTACAATCATACACTTGCCCTCTGTCAATGTAAACAAGCATCTCCTCTAAGATGATTGCATTAATATGAATCCGGTGGACTCCTGTTATTGCTCTACCATTTGTAGAAAATAACTCCCACTGAATAGGTCGTCTTCTTATCATCTAGGGAAGTAGAGGGCGACTTAATGACCATGTACACTATTGTCCAGCCATTCATTAATTCGTTCGCGTTACAAGATGACCACGTGTATGATTAAAAGGATGGAGGTGGTGAGACTAGATGCTAAGAGCTTTTATAATTAACCGGAATCCAAACAATTTCCGCGTAGATTATACTTTTATTACTAGTCACGATACACTAAAAGAGGGGATAGTAAAACATCTAGTTGCAGGACCCTTTCGATTAAAACAACGCGTAAATACGTTATTAAAGCTATTATATAGATGTTACTTATGTTTAGGCAAAACAACTTATCTTCGTCATTAAAGCGAGAATTTCATATTTTCTAAGAAAGTTACAACATAATTATTTCTGTCTTTTGCTTAATATAAAGGTTGTCAACTCACTATTATATGATCATAGGTATCATTCTAACACTTAAAAATCATTCACCCCCGGAAATAACACAATTACCTTCCATTTTTCCATCCCCATATGAATGGCTATCTGCAAACGATAGAATTTGAAGTTGAAACTTAACTTGCAAAATTAATTATAGGATTATTCTTTAACAAGGTGGGACTGTTCATAGATACCATCTCGCTTTAAAGTAGCTAAGTCTCTAACTCAATATCATCCAAAATCTTCAACATTGAAAACACGAATTATTGGTCAATTTAAATCAACATTGATGTTGTAATCTTACCGGGAAAAGATGGGCTTCTGATATCCAATATTTAAGACACCATAATGCGTTTCAGTCCCAGTTCTATCAAGAGACTCCAGAAACGAGGCTAGAAACATTGCAACAAATCAAACAGCGTATGTAGACTGGAATAACCAGACACTAAATATTTGCACCCGATTGAAACTGCTGGCTTATTTCGCCGAACAAAACGGATTTGAAATTGGATTAAAAACGGACACCACTGGTTATAAAACCGTTTATATACATTCATATTACAGTATCATATGCGTTGCGACACACATCACTTTAGTCAATTTCTAGCTCCCGAATGTTAGCGATTTAGCTCCTTTAATGTTTTCAAGGAGAAACATTTAATTTTAAACTAAAGTTATGGCTTAAAAGTGAAACTTATTGATTTAGATTTAATAGCATTGAACCCCCCTGATTTCCTGACTTGGGAGAAAATTGTTTCTGTGGGCGCTGGATGATTACTTGATTTTTTGCTTACTAGATTACCACTGACAAGCAAATAACAAAAATCCCATTAAAAACAACGGTTAAAATGTTATCCGCCATTTTTATCGCCTTAGCTTGCTTTAAAAGTGGGCGACTTTTATTTTTATATCCTTAAAAAGACGTATTATACATGAAAGAATTAGATAACGATTTAACCGCTCTGGCTATAATAGTTCACGAATAGATTATGAAAAATGAAGTTAATAAGATCACATTATATTGTGAGAACTTATGACTTTTTGAAGTTTTAACTAAGTGTGACAAGGACAGCTGCCCAGTCGTTCCGATGGGACGAAAAACCTAGGTCCCGTGTACACACTGGAGTGCACGTAAAAAATCCCTTTGCAGTTGGAATAGGCCGTAGTGCCGCTGCCCGGGAAAAATTTCCCTCATAGCGCACTGGATGGCATATGCCTGTCTTCCATTAGCCCAGGTTAGGTGCAAAAGAGTAGGACGTTAAACCCCATTTCATTTCATTTAACTAAATGTCTAATTGAATGGCGTTTTGTTTAAAGGTTTAATGGCCGCGATATTCTAATCTACCTAAAATTGGAGCCACATTGTGAGCCATAGCGTTGACTTTTAATTGGCTTGTCGTGTTAAAACATAGTTAAATAATAATAATTTATGTAACATTTGAAACAGGAAAACAGGACCTGCAGTAGGCAGATAATTCATCTTTAATAGTATAGTATCTTGGAGTACTCTTAATATGTCGGCCGCTGTACTTTAAATACATATTATGTCGTTCGCTGTCATATGACATTCGTTGTACTCTTAATAATATGTCGTTGGCTGTAATATGTCGTTCGCTATATTATGACATTCACTGTACTCTTTAATATGTTGTTCGCTGTAATATATCGTTCACTGTATTATGACATTCGCTGTACTATGTCGTTCACTATATTATGACATTCGCTGTACTCTTAATATGTCGTTCGCTGTAATATTACATTCGCTGTACTCTTAATATGCGTTCGCTTAAAGTGTCCATACACTAAACAAAATATGTATGTTTTACCCTTTTAAGCTGGCAGAAATGTTGCCATCGTTATTAATGCCTTTGTGTCAACGGAATTAAACGCTATCCATTGACACCTATAAATGAACACAAAAAGGTCGCCACACATATAGTAATGCAATATGAATGCATATTTACTGATTTAAATTTAATCGTTTCGGGACAAATTATTTCAATAATTCCTTTGCGCCCAGTGGTCTTTAACAGTGGAGGAAACCAGAGGTGGGACTGGCAGCCGTCCGTCTTACGTACAATCCAGAAATCGAAACTACGACAATTGACGCAATGGCAGACCTTAGGATATTACGCACATGCGCTAACCATTCAGCCACACCCCATCCAACAAGTAGGTCACTTATCTTCATATTGTTACAGTGATACGGGACTTATTGAACTTCATTCACAATTCGTCTAGCTTTGAAGGCTTTCTCGTAATTCCCCCCACGACTGAGGACCTCTCTCTCTCTCTCTCTCTCTCTGTTAACAGACCATCCGAAATCCGCCGATTCTTTGATCAATTTTGTTTCGTGACAGGCTAGTGGATCCACAAAAAAGTGGACCTTTCAGACTACTTCCATCAAAACCTAAGTTTATATACCTCACTCCCGTCGTCAGGAACTAGGGTGTACAACGAAAAGTCGCGTCCCGTAATAAAAAAAAATACACCGATCAGAATGTCACACGAATCGGAGTTTCTGTTTATCGGGTTCTTTAACAAACCAAATAGCCATTTCATAAATCAACATATCTAAACTTGGAAATGAAACTTTTTGAAAAGTACAACCAGGTACTTTTGGTTATGTAGTCTGTTTCCATAGAAATAAAACGCTTCCCTCAATAACAGAAAATCAAATTGGCGTGGCCTAATATATAATCTTAGTTTTTGTAGTTGACAAGAGTTTTAATCATGACAGACGAGTTGGTTTAATTCAGATTCTCACCTGATCCGTTATCGCTATTCTGTTCTATTTTAAATACTTTCTACAAATGTCTTAATCCCCACAAACTTAAAATAACAATGTTCGAACCATCCCTGATAGATCAAATTTATCAATTTTCAACCATAATGCTATATTTAGCGAGCGTGCAGCGCAGGTTAAAGGCCAAATAAATCGTATTTATACGCCCACATTTTCATGTGGACGTATTATGTCGTCGCCCCTGTCCGTCCGTCCGTCCACAATTTGTTTGTGGACTCTCTACAGGTCACAATTCCTATTCGATTTTGACGAAACTTGAAATATAGGTTTATCCCCATAAGATCTCGGTTCCTTTCGATATTGGCATGTATCGGATCGGAACTTCCCCGATTGTACAAAATCTCATGTTTTTAGCTTGTGGACCCTATAGAGGTCACAGTTTTGAACCAATTGTGATGAAAATTGACATGCATGTCTATAACCCAAAAATCGTGGTTCCTTTCGATATTTGCGCCCATCAGATCTTAACTTCCTGAATTATGGCCCCTGATTGTCCGAAAAATCGCCCTTTTTAGCTTGTGGTCCCTCTGGAGGTCAAAATTATTATCCGATTTAAAAAACCGTTTGATTATATCACCGCGGTGCATGGTAATGAAGGTTGAGTGAAAATTTCGTGAAAATCCGACCAAAATTGACAAACAAAATGGCCGCCGTTTGTACGCGAATAGTGTGAAAATATGTTATATCAAGGTTGTGGACCCTATAAGAGGTCTCAATTTTGAATCGATTTTGATGAAACTTGACATGTATGTTTATAACCCAAAGATATTGGTCCCGTTCGATATTTGCGCATATCGGATAGTAACTTCCTGAATTATTCGAATTTCGTGAAAATCGTACCAAAATTGCCGGACGAAATGGTCTCCGTTTGTACGCGAATAGTGTAAAGATATGGTATATCATGGTTGTGGACTCTCTACAGGTCACAATTCTTGTCCGATTTTGCCGAAAAGTCACATTTCTAGGTTGTGTACGGCCACACCATAATCATTGTCGGCTTCGAATTTCATGAATATCAGACTGGAACTGACCAACAAAATGGCTGCTCCCAATACAGTATGAACTACAGGACTTAATGATGTAGGAAAAATCACTTTCGGTATTGCTTGTTCTCTATCCATCTCTCGAAAATGTGGGCGTATCCTGTCTGGCAGTGCCAGCCTATCTTTCTTGTTTCTGCTCGGTGTTCAACCAAGGTTTTCCGACCAGCGGAATATGGGTTTATCTCCAAAACAACCGGGTCATACTAGCTCAAAAATTTATTTTGTTTACAGTCTGGTGTTCTTCGTATCTCATTACACATATGCATACGAGACAAGACCATTTCATTGAGTCGATTTTCCAATTTAAAATTCTAACCTAAACGAATAAACATAAATAATGCAGGCGCTAAAGCTGCCAATTACAGGTCTTTTTTTAAGCCTGAAATGTTATCTAAATTATCAATTAGACATTAAGTTATCCGACTTATCGAAGTCCTCACTAGCCTGTATGGTGGCTGATTGGTATCATGTCGTATTGTCGTGGTGTAGCCTTTCATAACGCGACAACCCGACAACCCGACATCACGACATTTCTACCCGACAACACGACAACACGACAACCCGACATCACGACATTTATACCCGACATCACGACATTTTTACCCGACATTACGACACTAAAAATGTCGTGATGTCGGGTAAAAATGTCGTGATGTCGGGTAAAAATGTCGTATTGTCGGGTTGTCGGGTTGTCGTGATGTCGGGTTGTCGTGATGTCGGGTTGTCGGGTTGTCGGGTTGTCGCGTTATGGAACAAAAATCGGGCAATAAAGAAAATGGTTGATCAAGTGGAAGTAGATTTACACTCACATTGCAGTTTGAGTTGCATTCGTATCCATTTGTATACGTCCACATTCATAATGCGAACCGTCTTCATTAGCTCAGTCGGATCTGAACAGTAGGACGTTAAACCCCATTTCAGTTCATAATGTGAACATATTATGCCGCCGCCCTTGTCTGTGTGTCTATCATTGAGTCAAGTGGTGTGGTTTCCAGCCCAAGCTTGTCCATGACAAAGGGTAGGGTCGTCTGTCTAGCCTCGCGGGTTTTCTCCGGGTGCATGCCCTACCCCGCGGGGTGGTGCCAATCCCGCTTTTTTGTTATTATTTTGTCTGTAAATATTCTACAGGTTGCAATTATTAACAGATTTTGTTCAAATTCGGCATGATCAATCATTTCAATAACAGGATGGTATCTATATTAATATTTAGTCTGTAAACACTCTACAGGCCGCGATTCTTAGTGGATTTTCTTCAAATTTGGCATGAGCATTATTTTTAAAGAGACAATGGCACCTACTGATGTAAATGCATGCCCGACCCATAGGGGCGTTGTCACGCCCACTTTTCGTGAATATTTTGTCTGAAAACACCTTTCAGGCTGTAATTGTTATGAGATTTTAATCAGATTTGGCATGATCAAGACAGGATGGTAAACACCCTACAGGCTGCAAATTTTATACGCCCACATTGAAATATATCAAGGGCCATAACTCTGGTTGTAATTATTGGACATCGCTGAAAATCATTAGGTCTTCGTCGCATGAACTTACACACTGCGCATCAATTTCAATCGGATGACAACGTTAGCCTCTAGAGCGTCCACAAGATTTTAAAAAGTGAAACGTGATCATGGGTCATAACTTTGAAAATAATGCTCATGTCAGTCCTTGTGACTAAAGTTATTATCCGATTGATTTGAAATTTATACCAAGTGTTTATGTTCATGAAACTCTGGCAGTAATTATCTAGCAGTGGAAATCAATGGGTTTCTACGTCTCATGGCCCTAAACATTGTATATAAATTTAAAATCAATCCGATGATAACTTTAGGCCCCAGAGAGTCCACAATCTGACCGACGGGCGGACTGACGGACAGACGGGGGCGACGACGATTTATTTAAATGTGGACGTATGAAATTTGCAACCTGTAGGGTGTTTACCATTCTGTCTTGATCAAGCTAAAACTGAACAATATCTCATAAGAATTACAGCCTGAAAGGTGTTTTCAGACAAAATATTCACGAAAAGTGGACGTGACAACGCCCCTATGGGTCGGGCATGCATTTACATCAGTTGGTGCCATTGTCTCTTTAAAAATAATGCTCATGCCAAATTTGAAGAAAATCCATTAAGAATCGCGGCCTGTAGAGTGTTTACAGACTTAATATTAATATAGGTACCATCCTGATATTGAAATGATTGATCATGCCGAATTTGAACAAAATCTGTTAATAACTGCAACCTGTAGAATATTTACAGACAAAATAATAACAAAACAGCGGGATTGGCACCACCCCGCGGAGTAGGGCATGCACCCGGAGAAAACCCACGAGGTTAGACAGACGACCCTACTCTTTGTCATGAACAAGCTTGGGCTGGAAACCACTCCACTTGACTCAATGACAGACAGACAGACAAGGGCGGCGGCATAATATGTTCACATTATGAACTGAAATGGGGTTTAACGTCCTACTGTTCAGATCCGACTGAGCTAATGAAGACGGTTCACATTATGAATGTGGACGTATACAAATGGATACGAATGCAACTCAAACTGCAATGTGAGTGTAAATCTACTTCCACTTGATCAACCATTTTCTTTATTGCCCGATTTTTGTTCCATAACGCGACAACCCGACATCACGACAACCCGACAATACGACATTTTTACCCGACATCACGACATTTTTACGCGACATTACGACATTTTTAGTGTCGTAATGTCGGGTAAAAATGTCGTGATGTCGGGTATAAATGTCGTGATGTCGGGTTGTCGTGTTGTCGTGTTGTCGGGTAGAAATGTCGTGATGTCGGGTTGTCGGGTTGTCGCGTTATGAAAGGCGACATTACGACAATACGACATGATACCAATCAGCCACCATAAGCCTGCGATATTTACTGGATTAGAGCCGGATCTGCTGCTGCTGGTTAAACTTTTAAAAGTGGATAATCGAGACTGCGTTTTATTGTATCTACTTTAGTAATGATGATCGAGACTAATCCCAGAATTCAATCACTAAATTCTCAGTTCAACGTTGATCAGTTTGACTGGAATTTTCAGCAAAAGCCCTTTACTTTCTTTAGTTTTTAACTATTACAGTGAGAACTGCCAACTCTTTGTCTTATTTCCCATAATGTACATTTCTTTAAGTGATGATTACTTGGCACTGACAGCTGGCACCTCGACGGTGTCAGTACGTAAATAGGCCAAAAAATTAAAGTATTTATGTGACGGAAAATCGATGACAAATAACCTTTGGTGTGTAAGGTGTTAGTCGCGCCTCTATAGAATCGTTTACAACAGCCAGGTTTACACATAACTATCAGAGGGCCTGGGATGGCAATGTAAAAACTAAATTGTCCTATTATTTAAAGATAGCATTTTTTTAAATTATATTTTTAAAATTTATTAAAATAAAGCCCCAAAATAGATTGAACCTATAAACAGTCCTACCTTGTTAAAGAATAATCCTATAATTCACTATTGCCAGTTGAGAAATTGGCAAAAATATCATTTTCAACTTCAAATTCAAACGTTTGAAGATGGCCGTCCATGGAGAAGAATGGGAAAACAAGGGAGGTAATTGAGTAACTATTTCCTCAATCAACCAGTGTCACCCTTTCTACCCCCCTCCCCCCCCCCAAAAAAAAAAAAAAAATTTGTCCATGATCGTATAATAGTGAGTTGACAACCTTTTGAGCAAAAAACATAGAAATAATTATATTTTGACTTTCTTAGAAAAAGTGAAATTGGAACTTTAAGCCCGAAATAGCGATAACGGTCAGTTGTTTATCTAAATCTTCCATAAATTATGGCTAAGGAAATAAAGCGCCCCTCCCCCAAAGAGTTATAACACAAGGATAATATAATGAGCGTCATTGATTTCAGATCCACGAATCGCACATGGATATTTCATATACCAGACCACAACTTTCATGCATATACTTCAGTTTCCTCCTACTGGTAGAGATCCGGACGCGCAAGGGAATGATGGAAATAATATTGAGCCATGCGTTAAACCGTTCAAATTGAGAAGTCCGTCATATAATACAGCAACCATTATCACTAAATTCCTGTAACCGCCCCGCTCATCGTCCCTGTAGTCTCTGAGCAATCGGCATGTTATGGAGTTTTCTTCGACGGTTAAACCATTTTCCCGCCCACTTACTTCTCTTTTTTCGGTTGGGAGTGTCCGTCACGGAATGAACTATTGCTAGGGTCAGAAATGCTTTCATCTCGAAGTTTTAGATCCGATGGGCATACATTTCGTGGATACAAAACACAGCTTCAAGTAACAACGACGAAGGTCGTAACTTTCAGATGCCAATCGGACCTTTAACTTCCATGGATATAGGTGAGGACCGTTGTTGATACAAATATCATGTAATTATTGAAGCCTGTACGACCAAAACAAGAATCAGTATAACATGTAATAGGTCTTCGATGTCTTATAACTGTTTTCAATTACAGATTGATATTAGTTATCTTTTGTGGATAATTAAAGACTAAATTAAGCCCAAAACAACTGGCTCGCTCGCGGATTCACTAGTTCTAGGACAAAGGTCAGAATTATTGTGTTTGGCAGTCTCTGAACTTTTAAAATTATCTTTTGTGGATAGTAAAAGACAAAATTAAGTGGCAAATAGGTTAATCATCGGAATTGTTCAATGTATCTTTTTTTAATGGGGGGTTGGATGGTCGAATGTTTAGCACGTGTGTGCTGTATTATACGACCTCTTATTGCAGGTCTTTCTTTGGGACTTAAATGTTATACTGTCTATATTATTAACATTAACATGACAAGACCTTTTCCAATTATCGATGCCAACGGATTGGTCCAGTTTTTTTTGTAGATTAGAACGGTTCTGTCATTTAGTGATTTAATTTATAAACAAGGAAGAGATGCCAATGCGCAGTACCGTGGTCGCGATCAATACACACCTTTTGTTGAAACTACAATCATGGGTAACTGCGCTCAAAAAGTAATAAATTGAATGAAATTTTTAATATATTCATATTGCATTATTTAGTTTTGAAATATTATAGTGAGAACGACCAACTCTTTATCTAAATCCTTCATAATTACCCTTTAAATTTTTAACTTTGTATCAAATCTGCATAATCACTGAATCCGGGACTATTTTATGAAAGTTATTGAGCACTTTGTCACAACATTGGCGTCTTACAGTATTCACAAAGTCGTTTTCCCTGCTAAACTAACACTATAAATGGCGTTACCGAATAATAACGAGGAATGTCCATACGAAGTACTGAAGCCAAAAGTATGAATTAATTAGATGGATGTCACGTCTCATTTTGAGAATTCACTCTATCAGATGTGAGATGATGATAAAGCTGCTGATCTATGTGCACAGTTTTCTTTGCCTTAAAAAGCTATAATTTGAATCAAGTGAACTTAGGCACCGGGGTTATCGACAACAGTTTCTACATGGTAATTCTCCAAATCTAACTCGACGTGTTGTTTGAAGTTAGTCACGCCACAAGAAGAATATGTCAATACAAACAGGTTTATAAAATACAAATATTCTAGATAATGTTTTATCTAGATTTATTTATCGCTCCCATTAACTTTGATCAAAGAGGTCGTGACAGTTTACTCCCCCCGTAGATAATCCCTATATTTGTCTTATTATTGATCGCAAACGGTTTATGATTGCCGAACATGGACATTGTTTTAGTAGTGGCAATGTATATTCTGTTTTTTTTTTCCTTTTCTGACAAATGGCAATATGATATGATAACAGTACGAATAGATGAAAACATAATAATCTAGAGATAAAAACATAATCACCTATGAATATCATAATAATCAAAAACGAATAATTCATAAGCTATATTGTATGTCCTCTTCTAGAACTTAGGATCTGATATATTTCTGAAAGCTAGCCGGGGATAAAGATATTTGAGGGAAAATGCAAGACATTTTAGATTTTACAAGATCAGATCACTAAAGAGTGAGGGGTGGATTTAACGTACAATCGACACAAACCATATTATTTGGGGACTGACATATGGTTCGATTTATTTTGATTCATTCGCTTGTGCGTATGAGTCTTTAGCAGCGGGATGGGAAAATGCGACCCGAAAAAAAACCCTCTTCCTTGTCACGTACAAACGGGGAATCGAAACCGCACAACTGGACCCAATGACATAAACTACCCCCACCCCCACCCGATTACATAAACTAATTAAACAGAAAGAACTAATATCGTCTGAAGTCTAAGAGACCGCTTTGTATTTATATGTTTATTTATATTTTGTAAATATTTATATTTTGTATATACTTTATTGATGTATATATATCTGCCACTTTTTATATATATTTCATTATATATACATGTATATAACATATCGATTTAACTATGCCAACATAATTTTCATACGCTGGTGTATTTCGTCGTAAAAAGTCATTTATATAATTTCTTCTAAACACCCACGCATATATAAGATTCCATTTTTTTATAAGGAGTCGTTGTGGCTCCGTGCGGAGTACAACAATGACTCATTGATCAATAGGTCGCGGTGCGTTGGTGTACACGACAATTGGAATTTAGGAATAGTATGCGGAAAGTCAGCTCGTCGGGCATAACAGAGGATCCTAGGGTGATGAGGCGGACAAGTGCTGTGTTTTTAAACAAGACCATTTGGATTTTTCAAAAAATTCCTTTTTTTGCAGATTTTCTTCAAAATTTGATTATTTTTATCATTGTTATCAATATGTCAAATTAAGTGTTTTTGGAGCCTGTTTCACGAGATTTTTAAAGATAAAATCCGAATTTTAGTAATTTGATAGGATAATATCAGATCGATTTTAGTTCTTGGGCAAAGAAACTTAAAGTATCTACTAAAATTTTGATTGTATCTTAAGTTATATTTCGAGAAACAGGGTCCCGGTCTTAAAATATTAAATGGACAGATTATGGAAAATAGCTCCAGTCAACCTTAATGCACTGGCATCCTCAATTTCTCCAGTAGACTTCGAGACAAAAATGTCCGTGTTTATTTAATTTTATTACTATAGAAATGCCCGTGGTCACTTAGTATAGAAATGTGGGACAATGAAACACATTCCATTTAATTTGATCTTTCCTTTTCCGTTACATATAGCAAACATCTCATTTTAAGTTTCCGTCTTTGAAGAGTTTTAAGCTTTTGGCGGTTCCTTGATATGACTGAAATAACAATGCATTAAATACCTTTAATCTTTATTAATAATATCATAAATGATTTTCCTGATCTACGACTTCAATCATATTATTTTAGTTCATTGTATTTAATTGGATACTGATCACGTATCTAACCATGATTATTTCCAGAAAACAATCGTTTATTTCCAGAAAATTTAAAAATAGATATCACACCCACCAACCCGATAAACATCAATTTCGTTCTAGTATTACATACACAAACAACCTATAAGACAAAACATCAGACTAAATGCAGTCAATACACAACGACCTTAAATATCACATCAAGTTACTGGATCCGGTGGCCAGTCCGTCCGATCCGATCGCTAAATATTTTGAGTGAACCGGGAAATTGTATACAAAGTTCCTTTTATCACTGATTTTAGTAGCTTGTTCACCAGTCAGCGTTTTGAGAAATTCAAGATGGCGTCAAAACATCCCGTAACCCCATAGTATTTCGTCTCGGATGACAATTTTTGTGCCTTACCATATGTATCTGGGGTCTGAAATCGTTCATAATGTGATGGGGGAATTATATAATAGTAAAAATCTAAAATTCAAGACAATGTTATCTGTTAACTGGATTTTTGTCAGCAAACCAAACATATCTATGGTGAAAAACTATGTACACCAATTGGGGTTTGCCATTGTAAACGATTCCATGTTATATCAATAATATTTAATTTCCGCAACCGACGTCAACGGAAAACACATGATCTGAATGCGAACAGAATTATTGAAATTTATTTGACTTTCACGATAGAAATATTTCCGGAAAACCGTAAATTCGAGTTTGTAAGCGCATTAACATGGTGCACCCCACGTGGTCAGAGGAAGAGAGAGCAATAAAATCTATACATTTATTGATATTTAAAAAAAAATGAACTTCGATTGTCACTTAATAAATTTCCGGCTTCCAAATCAAGATTCAGATTGTTAATGTCGGTGGTAGGAGGAAAATGATGAACAATCAAATGAATAATTACTGGAATCCTTCAGTCAATAAGTCGAGATTTTTATTATTGTACTTGGCGATTGTCGCACTTAGACACCCGTCATTTAACAATGGATGTCTGAAAGGTAAAATGCAATACTAAACCAAGCAGCGTTGCCACTCTGGATTTTGGAATTTCACCAAACCGGGTGGCCAGTAGTGGCGAAAATTCACCAAACCTCATTTCATTTCACCAAATATTCTAAATGATTATGGTGGTCTAGAGTGCCGCGCTTCGGCCTCTAGTTGGCCGGTCACCTCTGGCTTGCGGCTGTGGCTTCGATCCCCGGTGTGAGCGTATGTGGCATGGGGATAGGGGCGCCTTCTCAACCTCGTGGGTTTCCTCCGGGCACTCCGGTTTCCTCCCACTACTAAAGACCCCCACGCGCAAGCGAATTATTGAAATAAAATTAAACCATATGTTAGTCCCGAAATGACCTAATTTGTGTCAAGTGGACGTTAAATCCCTATTTCCCTCTCTTTCTAAATGATTATATACCACACTTTACGAAGTAACCACAAATTCGCACAGCAATAGGGCAATATTATGAAGATGAATATAGAAGTCTAAATCTAGATCTAGGCAAGATTGGGAAATGAAATGAAATTTAACGTCCGACACTTTTGCACCTAACCTGGGCTAATGGAAGACGGGCATAAGCCATACAGTGTGCAATGAGGGAAATTTTGCCCGGCAGCGGCGCTATGGCCTACTCTTATATCGAATTCCAACTGCCAAGGGATCTTTTACATGCACTCCAATGCGTACACGGGACCTCGGTTTTTTGTCCCATCCGAACGACTAGGCAGCTGTCCTTGTCAGGCCCTCCTTCTGCATCACTGACAAGGGGAAATCACGCCGGAAAATCGAGAAGAACTTTCTCGGATAATGCAGGGATCGAACACCTGACCTCCAGGCTAGCGAACCAGCGCCTTATCCAGTTAGCCAAAGAGGAAGAAACACACTTATCCGTGTTGAGCCTCCTTATTAGGAAGCTCTGTCTATACAATAGGCATAGGTCAGCACACACAATGTCATATTGGTTAGGACTTGGAAGTAGGCCGCAGAGCCTTGGACTCAAATCAAGTGCCAAAGTTTGCGATTTGTTTATTTCATCATTACATTTTTATGCTTTTTTTCCGGGGGGGGGGGGGGTCTTTTACTCCCTTTCACCAAATTTCATTTACCAAATCACCCAACACACTCAGATTTCACCCAATTTGGTGAAAAATCACCAAGACTGGCAACCCTGAAATCAAGTTACTGGCAGGCAGTCTGAGAACCAGGGTTTCTAGGGGTACTTGAAGGAGGAATAGAATAAATTATATATCAGAGGTAGATCCGCAAATTTTAAACGTATTTTCGGTATTTATTATTGTTAGGTTTGCAAGTGCTAGATTTATTCAAGGTTATAATGACGATTGCTTGTGTGCTTTGAGGAAAATTATGGCATAATCTTAACTTTTTTATATGCACGCTTATGTGTACACGAGACCTCTGATTTTCGCGCCGTTCAAGCAACTATACGTCTATGTCATACCCTCCTCTATATCACTGACAATGGAAGGAAACCATGTCAGAAAACCCAAATGACTTTTCGCGATCAGTTAATGGATCGAGCACGGTACCTCCACGTTAGCGAGCCACCGCCCTACCCCATGAACCACCACGGCCCCTAGGTTAGAACATACGTTGAGTAAATGAGAAATTACTATTATCTCTTTGATAAAACTATTATGGTAATTCATTGACATATGTAATGAATTAAAGAGAGATAACGATAGTTCAGACACATACATTTTATACTTAAAGATGGCCACATAATTATTTCTATAAGTAATGGGGTCAAACGTCTATGCATTAACTGCTAGTGTTAAAGTTGCCATAAGACACATTGTCTAGCTTACTTTCTTCTGAATTACCGTCTGCCTATATATGTAAGTATTGCAGGCACTGTGCTCAGCTCCGGAATCCGTTTACGAATGTCAAAACTAAGACAATGACAACAATTCTAATTTTATTAACATTCAATACCAACTCAACCCACTTCTGCTCATAACGCACTTCATCCCGCCACATATTTTCCTAACCCATTTTTGATAATCCCGATCAATTATTCCGTACATACAGGCTTTGAACTTTTATACATTCTGTTCCCATTTTGGAGCATCTTTGTTCATTCCCGAAAAATTAACCCCAATGATTCTGACTAACTTTTAGTGTGGCAGATAAGTGATACGTGGCTATTATAGATGATGAACCAAAACGCTTTGCCCCCTTTGATTTCACATCGATAATCCCTTATTGGGTTCCACATAGGTAAGCACATTGATTAGCTTCCACACAGGCAAGCCCACTTACTTTGCTTCCAACACAAGCAGGCCTCTTAATTTGCTACTTTGCTTCCACACAGGTAAGCACCTTAATTTGCTTCCATCTAAATGCTGCGACACAAGCAAGCCCTGCAACTTTGCGTTCACACCGGGAAGCCCCTTGAATTTTCTTTCACACAGGGAAGCCCCTAAATTTTCTTCCACACAGGTAAAACCCCTTAACTTTGCTTGACCATTGCGTATTTACCATGTTAGTTTGTGGAATAACAAAGCTGAACATAGTCTCACTTAAAATTATTAAAGACAAACATTCACGTTACTACTTGCCGACAGAGCAGAAATAAATTAACCTTAGTGCATGTCCCATGTTAGATTGCGGAACAACAAGGCTGAGTCCGGTTCGCTCAAACTTTTAAAGAAAACATTCGCTTTGCTACTTGCCGACACAGTTGAAATTTAAGATAACCTTATTTTGTGTTCCATGTTAGATCGCGGAACAAAAAGGTTAACACAGCTCACATAAGTCATTAACAAAAAAAACCCACTCACTTTACTACTTTGTAGACACAGTGGATGCTCCATGTAGTAATTATATTGCAGAACAACAAAGCCGAGCAGGCGCCCCTAAAATAATAAATAAAGACAAACAGGTATTTATTACCGTGTTAGAGTTGCAAAATATCCTTATTAGTTAACTACTGCCAAACACAAGTCAAGCGTTGACACACGTGCGTCACCCATATCAGCATCTTCGTTCAAATACCGACATACTAATGTTACATATATGCAATTACTATACCTTCTAGATGCAGATTCCGATATTTACTGTCTAACATTTCAATAGCCGCGAGAACTAATGTTAGATAATCATCCATTCTAGCTTCTATATCAAAGATTTTCTCTGGGCTGTTCATCACCAAAATTTATGTCATCTGATCAGGCGCAAACCATTCTCGATCTACACGTAATACATTCAGAGTTTCGATATTTACACCAGGGACGATGTTGGTCAACTTCTTCGGGGGTGAACCATATTTCCTCTAAACGCCTTCAGAAATTTATTTGCAAAGGGGTTTACTTTCCTGTTCAAAAGCTGTTTGCGAAATTTTAACGCAGATCGTGAACTTGACGACTCAGGTGTTTCAGACAATGTAGCTCACTGAATAGCATAGAATTAACTCACAAAATAAATGTTGTTGTTTTTTTGCGAAACATGGTATATCAAATTTCTAACTAATTGGTTTGTATAAAATACTAATCACTTGTATGACTTAATGACAGAAAAATTGTCTTTACTATAAAGAGGCTAGTCAACTTAATCGGCTTACCAATTTATGAGGCAGCACAAAAATACACCCGCCTCATGTGTCGTGCGATTTTCAGTTTTTACCATATTTTCATTTATTAAAGTGTTCAAACAGCAATCTGGTTTTGATCTTTAGAAATATAGCTAGCCGTCGGTGATCTAGGGTTCAAAACAATGTAAGTCTATTTCGTTGCTGTCTTTAAAAATTGCTTACTTGCACTCCCACCTACCAATATAAAGCCGGTGTTTAGAATGTTTTATTCTCATTTTAAATTTTTCGTGGACTTTTATAATAGAAATATCTGGTATTTTCGTTATCAAATTAAAGCGTCGAATCGACTTTGCAAAATTTTTCTTTTTGTTTTATTGTAAATTTTTGGAGTTTAAAAATCTTAGTTGTTAAGAGAGCATCCTAGTCCAATCTACATGTAAAATCATATTGTCGACAAATTCCATAGAACACGTTTTCAAAAAGATAAGCTTTAACAGTCCAGACCCGAGCGGGAAGATAAATATGCATAACTCGTTCGACGTTTATGATTTGACAATTTCGAAATACACCAGGTTTCGTTTTTTGGTGCTCACAATGAATTTCTTGTCCCGGTAGCTGAAGTTTGAGGTATAGTTATACCTCTGATGGGGAGTAACGCAGGCCTGGTGGAACATGATTTTCGGTTTCAGGAGTGCTAGTTCCGGTTTATGGCCATGCCCGTGCTACGCCGAAACAACCGCAAGTGGTCTATGAAGTTTCCTTTATATATTTGGATTGGCTGCGTTTCTAGTTCTTGAGTCACGCTGAGATGTCAGACCATTTACTATAGTTTGGTCGAACTTATTAATTCTATAAATAATTTAGTTATCATTCACAGTAAACACGTTTTATTGTTCCTCAATCGTACACAGAAGTATTCAAACAAAATAACATTGGTGATCATTGATCAACAACTCGTGTTAAAGAAATGAAAGAAGGATAGGTCTTTGACTTTTTTGTTTGTCGTCGTCTACAATTTAACTGTGCTAATGTTCTACAAATACGCAGGACTTTCCTTAAATTCACAGAACCCGAATTGGTGTGTTCTTTCTTTCAGTTCTTCTCGAGCAAACCAAATATCATTAGACATTCAACTATGGCGGTATATTGGATTCAAAATTAAGTCTAATTGAAGACAATGTAAAATCTAAACTTGTTTGTTTATTTCGCATAGACGGGACTACTTTTGGAAAACCAAACAGCTCTTTATTCAGTGTTCCTAATTGTTAATTATTATAATTAATATATCTTTATTCTTCATTAGTTCTTATAATTAATATTTCTTTATTCTTCATTTGTTATCGTATTTGGATAAAGAAGTTTATTTTTTTCAGAAAATAAGTTTATTATCTGCTAATGGCATATTTCTTTGTTAAAATAAAAGAGTCTTATCTCGTCTACATCATGTAACCATGAATGTGCCAGGGAATAAAAGAGGGGTAACACAAATGCATTACACGATAACTATATAATAATAATAGGATTCTTATATCGCGCTAAACTCCAAACAATAAAGTCTGCTCAAAGCGCACACAAAGTCAACTCTCTGTTATTTTAGAGTTTGTTTTTAATATTTAGAAAACAGGGATGTCTTTAATTTAGATTTAATTATCGAAAATGTTGGAGCAGATGTGAAAGCTAATGGGAGGGCATTCCACTTCAAGGCCGCTGAAACTTCAAATGATTTAAAAACAATTTTTTTCGTTTCCACTTTGATACTCGAATTATAACTTTTAAATACTCGCACCTCCATGCCTACACTAGTTTTATTCAATGTTTAATACCCTTTCTGAAGTGTGTCAAGTTAAATGAAATCTCTTTTCAGTGTGATGTCTGGAATTACAAAGTATGACCTGTATTTTGACACATAAAAGAGTTTAATACCGTAAAGCTTTTCAAGACATTTTTTGGCACATTTATATTAGCATACCTTGAAAAAAGATCAAAGTTTCACGGTACCATCTTTATATGAGGGGCAGGAACGGGTATTTAAAGTCAAAAGCGGATCTTAATAAGAACTATACTGATGAACAGTAGGTGTATTACTTGTTATAAAATGTTAAATATGGTTATTGCTTGCTACATGAAAAATATTTTCTGGCACACTTATATTTACGCTGTTGGATGGGGGGGGGGGTAAAATATATGGGTCAAAACACGAAATACACAATATTTGGATCTATCTGATTAAAATGTCCAGATACCTTTTCAAATTTGTAAAATATTTTCTGGCATATTCATATTTACATACCTTGTTATATATTAATCAGATATAATTTATTAAGTGAGGGGGGGGGGTGTATTTCATTAAATGCCATATCACATTAACCAATATACATATATATAGTTATGATAAGTCTATGGATTTCGCTAAAGTTACGGTGATTGAGTGATTTTTCTTATGCTTGTTCGATTCCCCATTATTGTACATTGACTTATTGTTGATTTCGACTCATGTCATAATGTGAGAGACAGAAGCTGCGTTCACACTAGGGGTTTATTTCGAATTGAATTCAGAATATAGTCTTATTCCGGAATTTGGCGTCACACTCAATTTGATAAAAAGCCGAACTGAATCTGAATTAACGAATCAGTATATTTTCCTGAGTTCAACCCCGAGCAATTTTTCCGCATCGGGTTATTCTTGGTCAAATTTATGGCCCAGAGTCTTGTAACTGTGGCCAGTTTCCAAAGTGTTACAGAAAGTCGCTCGTGGTGAGGCACTTGCTTCCAGAGTCTTGTATCTTGTTGGTGGTCTCAACAAATTGCAAATTATCTCGAACTTGACATGCGAAGGTTCTCCCGCCAATCGCTTTCTCCCCAAAGTTCACCATGATAAATTTCGTGCCAATAATCCCAAAGACGGTATTTCACCCAAAGGCGACGGGGATTACGGCCCGGGCGCATATTCTGTAACCTACCTAGCTGTAGCTTTTCGTCTTTGTGGTAACATAACCAGTTAATAAATAGTTTGTCAGGCAACGAAACATACGCCCTCCGCAGTTAAGTACTCCGAGCAGTCAAGAAGGATTGTGGCATACTTTTCCTTTTTCCATTAATGCAAACATTTAGAACATACTAAATCCTTATTACGATTCTGCCCCATATTAACATTTAATTATCGTAAATTAAGTTCAAATTCCATTGGATTCCTCATCCATCACCTTAAACACTGTGCATGTATATCATGGGCCATAACTCTGGCAGTAGTTATCGTAAATCGTTCAAAATAAATTGGCTTCTTCACCTTAAATACGGACGGGGGCGACGACAATATGCAAACAAATTTCATTACATTTCAATAATGAAATTTTCATTCTGACTTCAAGGCGAATAAACAGTAATATGACGCACAGCTTTTAATCCGGGAAAAACCAGAATTCGCAATGAATACGCATGCAGTGTGAACGTAGCTAGAGAAATGTATGCCCCGGTTTGGATTCAATCTGATCAAATCTGATCTGGCCCATTAAAAATTTCTAGACAGAGAAAAATACATTTATTTGATTTGTGTCATGCGTATTCACCACATACGACTATGTCTTATTTATTTTTGGGGCCACGGTGGCTAGATGAGTAAGACGCTGGATTGTTAGCCT
Organism: Patella caerulea; assembly: GCA_036850965.1. NCBI lineage: Eukaryota > Metazoa > Mollusca > Gastropoda > Patellidae > Patella > Patella caerulea. The sequence continues at coordinate 27,284,338 of JAZGQO010000015.1, read as the reverse complement.
TTATGTTGCGGTTCCTCTCTCAGTGTTTGCCAAGAAAAAAGTTTCTGATGATTTCCCGGGGTAGTTTTACTTTGTCAGTAGTATAGAACAGTTGTCCGATCGTTCCTATGGGAAGGAAAACCAAGAACATGTGTACACATTGGCTTGCAAGTAACATATCCCTTGGCAGATGGAATTCAGTATACGATAAGGCCATAGGCCAGAGCGCTACTCTCCGAGTAAAATCCACACATATAGCGTATCCCATGTGTAGCGTATTCATTAGCTCAGCTGGAGCTGAACAGTTGGGCGTTAAACCCCATTGTCTGTGGCGTTCACATTAAACAACTATTGACAGTTGGAACTCGAAATAGAGCACAGCATGGTGTATGCAAGTCTTGATTAACCCAGACGGTATAGAACTGAGCTGAGGAAGTTAAACCCCTTTCATTCTCTAGTTCAAAATCAGTCGCTGGACTTTCCTTTGGATAAGGGGCAACAACACTTATAGTTGTACGCTTCTTGGCGTAAAACGCAACATAAGATTAGACCACCAATCTATCTTAGTACTTGATACAGGATTTTTTGAGTTATAAAGGGATGTGAAAAGCGAATATGTATTTTCTTGAGAGTTGCAATTCGAAATAATACATTGTATGGTCTTTGTCGATTTTCAATATCCAGCCTCGTAGGCTCTCTCCATGTCCTCCGGTTTCCTACACCTGCTAAAGACCCCTACGCGCAAGGAAATTATTGCAATAAATAAATCTAAACCATATGTTAGTCCCGAAATGACCTAGATTGTGTCGAGTGGACGTTAAACCCCATCTCTCTCTGTCTCTCCGTCTTCAATAGTCTAGTCGCTGCAGAACTACATTACATTTCAATTCATTTTGGAGTTCAAAATCAGTCGCTGGTGTATCCCTTGGATAAGGGGCAACAACTCTTATTTTCTTTAAGCGTCTTGGTGTAAATAGCAATGGAAGGTTGCGAGACCACAAAACTTTCTCAGTATTTACAGTCAGATTTATTGTGTATTACTGCGATGTGACAATCGAATGAAATTTTATTTTATAACGTGGCCCAGTTAATATTACGCTGGTTCTCTGCCACACAGATTCAAGGTTCGATGTTAGTGTTGGTTTCCGGATAAGCAGGCGAGGGGATCAGACATGTATAACCAAACTTAGAGTTGTGTTTGCATAAGGAGCAACTACACTACTACCAAAACGATGTGTTTATAAATTACGAAATTAATGTGTTGAATGTTGGAGAAATCAAACGCTGGTGAAAGAAACGCACAGGTGAAAACAAGGCGAAAGTAGTAAGCAACAATCACTTGTCGCTGATCATGTAACCACGACCCACCACCAACATGGGTCAATGTAAATGCGTTTTCCAGGAATAGCATCCATGTTTCGTAAGGAATAAGCCACGTTGTCGTCTGTTAAACACCCGATGCATCTACCTCAAGCAAATATGTAACACAACTTTGTTACGAGGGAGGAATTTGTTTACACTCAAATATCTGACATTAAATTGTTGCGGTTAAATCAATTAGTGGTTTAACTCTGCACTTCTCCAATGCTTTTACTACAGGCGTGTCCCATTACTCGTATTTTCTATCAAGGTACCCTAGTCAAACATAGCGGCGATTAATTGAGTTACTGGTTTAACTCCAAAAATCGTCATATTTTTTATTAAGAGTCGTCTCCCTTTCTATGAAGGTACTACAGTCTTACACATATTGTCATTCACAAAAAATAGTCTATTTTGTCGTGACATAGTTTACATGACTTCTTCTATAAGAAAATAGGTTTACAAAGTATCTTTCAACGTGGAAAAACATTAAATGTGGGAACGTATTGAAATTCAATTGAATGGTCATTCTGTACACAGCGATCCATCTATTTCATACTTCGAGACTAGGGGGATGCTCGATTCACAGTCCAGAACGTTCCGAATTGACAGAATTGCAATCGAGTGACACGGAATTGAGTCCTGTCACAGTTCTGTCCGTCCAAACAGCTGAATTGGTATGACTGGAATCGTGACGTATTTTAAGTAACAAATATGTTTCAACTGCCATGATTGGTTGAGATATTTTTTATGCAGTCGGCACATGCGTTGTACTACGAAATTCTCCTTTTCACTCGATTGAAACTACTTTCGGAATTGAGAGAATTTAATTCCGGAAAGTGCAATCGAGTACGCCCTAGATCTCTGTCCTGAATGGCCGCCATGTCCAAGAATTATTCTGTTTTATAATGTAGTTTTACATCTGACATACAAAGATTGAATACATAGTGTTTTGGACTTAAATCGTCGATTTAGGACTTAAAATGTCGGTCAACTAGCTTAGTGTCTGTTCTCAAGTTGGGCTAACAATACATAAACTGACAACCTAAGCTGAGTATGTTAAAAGGCATGTGCATTTATTGTTTGGAACATTAAAACAGACAGAAATGCTTGTAAAAGAGATGTATAATCAATTTCAAAAAATACATTATTGTAATTTCTAATCAATCATTCTACACTATTTTACAACAAAAAACAACAAATATTTTGTCGTTTGTGAATCAGCCATTATTAGTTACCTCTGTTTTAACTTGTATAATACCATTCTTTGTACATTACAAATGGCGCCCGACACTATAGAATACACGAATCTTGTACTGATTTAAAAAAAAATCATTGTGCCCTAAAAGACCTAAATTGCTAATATTCGGGACCTAGAAATTGACCCAAATGGGTAGCAACACATTTAATAATGTAATCTGATTGTATATGAACTGATTTACGTCCAATTTATTTCCGTTCTGTCACTATTTCAAATTAATTATGTCCAGGAAAATACGGCATCATGAGTCTCAACTGAAAAGCAATTTCTAGTGTCGTGTTATTTCAGCCTATTGCGCATGATGTCTAGATAAGTTATGGCGTCGCCGTTTAACATGAGTTGTGGAGTGTGTCCAGCCTCGTTCTTTCTGGCCACGTGTTACGGATGATGCTGAAACGCACTATGGTACACGACATAGCTACTTTAAATATTGTATAAAATGGTCCATTATTTTCACGACAGAATAAACTAGATCAAAGTTAAATTCTAATTCGTATTCTTAATGTCGTTTCTTAATGTCGAATATTATGGAAAGTATGGAGTTAAGGGTTTAGAAATTGAGAAATTTAAGTTTTTTGACCAGGGAAATTGGAGTATTATTCAACAAAATAGTTAAGTTTACCCAAAATTAATATATTATTCTTGTATATAAGAATACAGAAAAACTTAATAACAGTTCACAGTATATTTAATTGCAAACTTAATCGCTCGGTGTGTGGTGAAAACATGTGGTATTAAATTTGCTACCACAGGCATTATCTGTCAAATATACCTGATCTTCTCCAAAAATAAATTACAAAATTGCCATCATAAACTGTCAAAGTAATGTAAATTTATGTCTGAACACAGACAGAAATTTGTTTTTTTAGCTTATCACAAATAAATATGATAACAAACCTGAGTTTTCCGATATATTTCTCAGTTGAGAAATGAAATGAAATGAAATGGGGTTTAATATCCTACTCCGTTGCACCTAACCTGGGCTAATGGAAGACGGGCATACGCCATACAGTGTGCTATGGCGGGCAGCGGCGCTACGGCCTACTCATATCGAATTCCAACTGCCAAGGGATCTTTTACGTGTACGCCAATGTGTACACAGGACCTCGGTTTTTCCTCCCATCCGAACGACTAGGCAGCTGTCCTTGTCAGTCCCCCCTTCTGCATCACTGACAAGGGGGAAATCACGTCGGACAATCGAGATGAATTTTCTTGGCCAATGCAGGGATCGAACACCCGACCTCCAGGCTAGCGAACCAGCGCCTTATCCACTAGTCATCTGTGTCTAAAGCCTATGGTATAAAAATGGATACCTGTCCAATATTTTGGAAATGATTTCTGGTGAATTTTGTGGATAAGGTTTATTGACACCCCAGGCATCATGAAAAACACAATTTGTGAATTTTTGAAGACCTTCTTCATGGTTTAGGCTCTAAAGAGTTAAAGTCCTACAAATCGACGAAAATTAATAGGATTCCCACATATTTGATAATTGGAGCCTCCAAAGAGAGCAGATATTCGACCACACTAAAAATGGGGAGCTTAAAATTGCCGCTTCGGATATGTTCCTTTAATGTCTTGAATGGTATTTAAAAAGATATACATCAATTATATATGTTACAACAGTGGAGATGCATAAAGTCTTCCAAATACAACATAATTGTCAATAAATGAATTTGGTAATAGAAAAACAAAACAACAAATGATGTATCGGTCTGATGGTAATCGTGTTTCAGTTAATTCAATCTGTTCCTCCAAAATCATAATAAAATATAGTGAATAAGTAATTCGAATTAGGGTCTTAATAGATCCACGTTTTGGTCTACAGACCACAAATTTTATATTCTATTACAAATGTTAACCCAATTTAAAGCGGCGACGTTTCAGTGGGATTATTCAGTAAATAATTTTACCGGCAACTAGGCCGTCTTGACTTTTAAAATCCAGTATTTATATGGAATAAACAATTATAGAACTATTGAAATGAAATAACAGCTACTTAATTTATTTAGGCGACGTTTCGAAGAGTATTCTCCCAACGTCATCAAGCTATTAGCTCTATCCAGTTACTAAATGCCTCTAAATGATTATGTCAAGAGATAGTTGACATGCATGCCAATGTGTAAAATGAAATGAAATGAAATGGGGTTTAACGTCCTACTCTTATGCACCTAACCTGGGCTAATGGAAGACGGGTATACTCCATACAGTGTGCTATGATTGAAATTTTGCCCGGGCAGCGGCGCTACAGCCTACTCTTATATCGAATTGCAACTGCCAAGGGATCTTTTACGTGCACGTCAATGTGTACATCGTCGTCGATTTATCGTCACATCCGAACGACTAGACAACTGTCCTTGTCAGGCCCTCCGTTCTGCATCACCGACAAGTGGGAACCACGCGGCAAAATCACCCGACCTCCAGGCTAGCGAGCCAGTGTCATACCCACTTAGTCATGTGATCCCCGAATAATATAGAACACGGGAAGTTATTAAATAATATACTGTTAACAGTACCTTATCGAAGCTAGGGTATCTAAAATAGATTCACAAGTCCGGCCAAGGTAACGCAATCAAGGTCAGTAACTGCCGCTCCCGTGTCCACATCCGATCCATACTGCAAATTAGATCGGGCATTATGATCGTATTCAGCCATGCATCTGAAGGTCTATTAGCGGTTGGCCAAGCGGGGCACGGGTGTAGCAATGAACAGGAAGTAACAACTCCATAAGTGGTAAGGTCATCGCCGACCAATCCAATGTTACTCCCCGGAAAAAGCTCTCCATATCCACCAAATATTAGTCGCCAATCCTGAAGGGACAAGCGAACGACCCTTTATCAGAGTGGGGAGACCGAGAAATGGGGTTTAACGTCCACTTGACACAAACTGGTTATTTAAGGACCATCAAGTGTTTCAATTTTAATTAATTATTTCGCTTGCGCGTAGGGGTCTTTGGCAGTGTGAATAAACGGGAGGATCCTGCTCCTACTCAAGTACAAGTGGGGGAATTGAAATCACGCCAGTTGACCCAATGACAGACGTTATGATACAGCGCGCAAACGCTAACCATTCCACCATCCAACCTACCACGACGAGACCCACTAAGACAAATGCAAGAGAAAGCCCCGTTCGGTTCCAATACCTTTATCTTAAATGTTTACATGGATCAAACCAGTCGCTTAAATATACCATCTTCACGAAAACACACGTTTATTGTATCACGTCAATACTGTATATATGTTCCAGACACATTATCTGTAATACTGAGGGATTGAAATGTGTGTCATCGATCTACTTTAATACTTCAAACAGCAACTCTATTATCCGAATAACCGATTTCCTTTATATCCGTGTACTGAACACTCGCACACTTGCATTTGCATTACACTTCTTCGATATGTTACCTAATAAGGTACCGCTAATTACCAACTAGAGTTGGGTTTATTTATCAATAGCGCGCAAACTATTGAAAATCATGATATACTAGCAGGTAATGGGTATATCCATGAACCGGAAGTAGAATACTCCTAAATCGGAAGGGGAGTCCATTGTCATCAGGTTTATTTTACTCCCCCGTTCGTTCGTTCCAGAGGTTTAACGTCCACTTCCACCTAAAGCTTCCGCTATATACCAAATTTCAGCTTTGGAACATCCCTGGTGTATCCGCAAACGAAGGACACACGCAAAAACCCCACAGTATATGCGTAGCGACGTTCTATAGATCATGATGTACAAAATCAATGGTATTTTCTCTCGCTAATTAGTAGGATTGTGTTTGTCCAAATTTCAAGCATCGATATTTTGTATTTTAATTTTCGATATGATGTGTAAATTATGCATAAGCCAAACATGCTGACAAGACACACATCACGGGAATGGATCTTGGAGCCAACTGTCTACTTTGCTCAACAGATATCCCATCAAGGGAATGGATCTATATACGCCTACAGTCCAGGATTTATAACAATAATAGCACATATATACTTCTATACGGGTCAACAAATGCCACTGGTAAAATAAAATTGGTAAATCATGAAAAAAAGCAAGAAATAGTTAATATTAAAATATGAATTTAATATTAGAATATAAAACTGTCTTGCTGTAGTCACCAGGGATTAAAATAGCTATTCTCAACATTAAAAACACATCCTTTATATACATTAGGTTTATACATTAAAGATAACGTCAAATATGTTTTAACATTAACCCAATACGTTAAAGATAGCATTACAAATAATATGCTGCTCAGTGGTATTAATTGTTACTGTGACATTTAATCAAAGTTTGTCGGGAGGATTTTTTTTTACTAAATTTTAAATGACAAAGTTAGAATTAGTGGCGCATTAAGTAGTCCAGCCAGGAATGATTAGGAGCGAGAGAGAGAGAGAGAGGTGGGATGGGGTTTAACGTCTACTCTACACAAAGTATATGTCATTTCGGGTATAACAAATGGTTCAACTTTATTTCAATACTTTGCTTGAGCAAAGCGTCTTTAGCAGGGGGGGGGGGGGCGGAGGTTCCGGAGGAAACTCACGAGGTTGGACAGGCGACTCATACAACTGGTGAATCGAAATCACGCCTGTTGACTCCATAGTAGACCTTGTGATACAACGCGTACACGCTAACCATTCGGCCAGCAAACCCGACGATAGATATTAGAAATAGTCGTGCTAGAGACAATGGGTATAATTAGAATTGGTCGTTCTGGAAGTAACCGGTAATAGAATTAGTGGTGCTATAAATGATAGGTATTAGAATTAGTCGAGTTAGAAACGATAGTTATTAGATGTAATTGATATTAGAAATGATTGTGCTAGACGTGATGAGTACTAGAATTAGTCCTACAAGAAGTATTAGAATTAGAAGCGCTGGAATTAATGGGTAAAGAATAAAATAAGTCGAGCTAGAGTTGGTGAATAATAGGATTAGTCGTGTTATAGAAGTGATGTGTAATTGGGCGCGCTGTAATGAGGTGTATTAGATTTAGGAGCGTTACAAGTGATGGATATTAGAATTAATTGTGCTAGAAGTGGTGGATATTTGAATTAGTCATGCTATAGTAATTGGTATCAGAATTAGTCGTTAGAAGTAATATCTAGATATTAAAATTAGACGCGCTAAAATTTACTAGTTTAAAGGTTCATTACCACTCTTGTTGCAGCTGAATAATATGTGACAATCTTTATTCTGATCAACAAATTGTATTATTTTACAATATTCCAATTAATTGATGATACAATTTTCATCTTACCACACCTAATTTAAAAAATTGGAAAAATTCAACTACATGATTTGAAAAAGTTAACGTAAACCTTTTCATATGCGACTTGGATTTTAAAACATGTTTGAACCCTCTGGGCAAATAAAATAAGTTGTAATGGATAATTTACACAACAGGTAGGGCACTTAAACATCTAGTGTAGCGGGTTATAATTTGCTACTTTTCAGTTTGTCCGTTTGGTTGTTTACTTTTACATTGTTAAAAAGGTAAAAATGGGTGTTTTGGGTTGTGGTGTATACGTTTCTATTTTAGTTATACTTTTAAAGTTTTGGTCTTAGTTTTGTAGGAACTAGGATTTGACTTTTAGGTTTGGTGGAATTTCTTCTTTGTGTCCTTACTTTAAAATATTGAGGAGTTACTTTTGTAAGACACGTATCCACTCATTCACCCCAGTGCAAATCTTAAACGGTGACGGTGGTATGAAAGCCGGGAGATCGAGACCTTGTTTATTAGCACGGCAACGTTACTGAACAATCGAGAATATGAGTTGGCCATTACAATTTACAATCAAACGTAAGACTTCCATTTTTATCACGGGTGTCTGACGTTTCGGCTACCTATGTATATTTTGTACCCCGACGGGTTAACACATAATAAGCTTCTTGCTTGCTAGATGTTCTTTTACGTCATATCGCAGATTAATAATCCTTAGTCAGCACCAAGTTAACATCCGTGGTCCAACTGTCGAATATACTTTAGAAGCCAGTACAATCAGTTCCTTAGTCAGCACTAATTTAACATCTGTGGTCTGACTACCTCTAGTCGAACCTGCTCCAGAAGCCATTAGTCTTTACTATTCTTCAGCAATTGAATTTTTTAAGAATGTACATTATGCTCTCCAGATTCAAATAGAATATGAACAATTCTCATTAGAATAGAAGTACCATCTTTAACTGTCTGCATGTTATAGATTGAGAGACATGTAGAATTGACAAAAAAAACTTATTAAACGTTTAATACAAAGCTGGGACATCTGTGCTTTATCAGTTTACACGTGACAGATTATCAATGTGGTTATACATAATATATACTATTAGGCGGGTGTTCAGAAAGAGAAAAGAGAAAAATGGGGTTTAACGTCCACTCGACACAAATTAGGTAATTTTGGGACTAACATATGGTTTCATTTTATTTCAATAATTCGCTTGCGCGTAGGGGAATTTAGCTGTGGGTGGAAATCGGAGTGCCCGGAGGAAACCACAGGGTTGAGAAGGCACCCCTATCTCCATGCCACATACACTCACACCAGGGATCGAAACCACAGCCGCAAGCCAGGGGTGATCGGCCAGATCGAGGTCGAAGCGCGGCACTCTAGACCACTAGGCCATCCCAACCCCCCGTGTGTTCAGAAGGGGGTGGGTGGACACTTCCGGCTCACACTACACATTTTCCGTTTTTCCCTACATTCATTGAAATAACGTCGAAATGAAATGAAATGGAGTTTAACGTCCTACTGTTCTGCTCCGACTGGGCAAATGAAGATGTGCATACACCATATTGTTTGTTCCATCCGAACGTCGGATCCTCCTCTCTACACCAATGTCAAGGATACACCACACCGGAAAATCCCGATGAACTATATCGGCCAGCACCAAGAGTGAGCCCGTGACCTCCAGGCTAGCGAGCCAGTGTCATGCTCATTTAACCACTGTAATACCCATGAAATAAATTCGAACAAACAAACTTAGGAAGTATTGTCACTGTTTTCGTCCTTGCTCCACACATCTATGCATCTACGGGATTATAGTACATGTAGTTATACGTTATAATTTAAATCTTGAGCATTTAAGATATTACATTCATTTCAAAAGTCATAGCCTTCAAATTGAATTCATTTAAACTCCCAGGACAGCAACTATTCCATTCCTTCAAAACATTAATTGTGTGTGTGGTGGCGGGGGGGGTATTAAAGGGCGATTAGCCAAGGATGAAATTTTACCTAATGCTAATGACTAACTGTTTCTTCATACTTTTATAGATAGAAAGTATTATACCAATCGGGTGAATAATAGATTAGTCGTTTTATTTACCATTGTTTTATTTCTTATATTGTACATTATTACATTAATGCATGTTTATGTCAACACTTTTCAACACAGGTGATAAGATATATATGTGGTTGCAAGCGATGCGTGGTTTATACGTGATCTTCTAAGAAAGTGTATGTAGATAAGTATTATTATAAGTTTCTAGTATTAAAATTTTGAAGAACCTAGTCTAAGTCACTACTTGCCCGGGACTGTACAGCGCATTGGACGCTTACGGCTAGCCCCCAGACGTTATTTGAATTACTCGGCGGTTTGTGAGTTCTGAGCGTGATGTCTTGTCTATATTTGTTTCTGGTGCAGTCCCCCTGCACTTACTATGTAATAGCTGAAAGAACCCACGGTTACAACATTTTCGGGTAATCCCCCTATACCTCACACCAAACTGCTCGTTACCCCCACCTTTGAACCCCCGCTGCTGAAATGTCACGCTATCCACATAGTCGTATTTATAACGTAGACATATTACTCTGCATATAAGATATATACATGTGTACATTTCAATGTGAAGAAACCCATTTAATGTGATTAATGTGAAATTTCAGTTGCTTTGATTTCTACAGAAAGTATTTTATTACACGTTCCAGCGACCGTGAACAAACCTAAAAGAACTTGGATTAGCTGTTAAGCTATAGGCGCTATAAGCACGATTCCCATAAGTCCAATTCTTATAGAATCTAGGATCAATCATCCGTATGGTGATCCCTGAATGAGATTTTAAAGGCCTCACTAAGGCTTTTATTGAACTCAGGCTATTGATCACGACGGGGTTACGGCGTATTAATTTGATGTCGGGTAAATCCATCAATTTCTCTATAACCCTAGTAACCTCTGAGAAATTCCCATATATCATGATCTTACGCAATAAGAAATATGTCAGCAGCAGGGAGAATACTCAGTGTATTATTTGGGAAAAATGGCGAAAAGAAGAGTCTAGACGCTTTACAAACGTGTGTGTGGTTCCAACTCAAACTGAAATACCATGAAGCTATTTGAAAGAAATATATAAGAAACGTATAAGAAATGGTCTGTTGTAGAGAAATGTCTGTATATTATTTTTAAATATTTTTCTCTTTGTTAAATTAACAGAATCCCACTCAGGGTCTAGACGTTATACAGCCAACTCTGCTGTTTAACAGATATAGATTTCCAACTGAAATATCATGATATAATTGAAAGAAATATATAAGAATTGGTCTGCTGTAGATTTCTATTGGCGCGTCGATTTCATGTCTCAATCAATGGCGTCTCAAACGAAATTACGTTATGAATATTTTCTTATACATAGAGCGCGTTATCAATAACTATTACTGCAATGGTAATTCTTATTCATATGAAATGTGTTTACAATATTTGTCCACGTTATTACACAAACTGTCGATAAAATTCAATAAATGAGCTCATTTATACGAGTAAATACAGATTGCTACAAATTGCTTTTTGAGGATAATTTGGACGTTATTCCTTAAGAATTGTATTTATTGAATACATCCCCTCCTTAACCTGTCAAAATGTTAGTTATGCAAAAATTATACAACAATTAAATCTACCAATTGAAGGGTTTTTTTGTAGGCCTGAAATGTTATATTCATTATTAATTAGACATTACATAACTTATCCAGACCATAATCGATGGCATCGCTAGTCAGTGATAGTTACTAGATTAGAAATCGGTCTGCTGCTCCTGATTAGTAATGATGATCGAGGCTAAGCTCAAAATTCAATCGCTAAATACTCGGTTCAGGGTGCATCAATTTAATTGAAATTGTCAACAAATTCCTTTTACATTATCTAGTAACTATTATAGTGAGAACTGGCAACTCTTTATCAAATCTCCCATAATGTATCTTTAAGCGATTTAGAAATAAGACAAAACAAATACACTTTACGAGATGAAAGTTTTATATCAGAAAAAGGGTTCAATGTACTACGATGTGATTAATAATGCGGTTTGAACAAGCGATAGTGTGTCGATTTAACCGTATTGTCTGAGTTATTGATAATTAGTTGGCGAATTTGCCATCTATTACAACATCGTGCAACAATCGATCTAGATCCCATCTTTCTGGTTTCAAATCAGGCTAATTCGTCTGACAACGCATTTAAAAAGTAAACTCAATACTAAGAAAAATAGTTCAATAAAATTCAGAACGTCTACAGTAACACACGGTGTAGATGATTAGCTGTCTTTGGTTGTGTAACAGATCGCTTAAACCAAAATGTAATTAAGGAGGGGGAAGGGTAACGTCAGTCGGGTCAAAATATTAAGGCCACTTGTAGATTTCGTCAAGAACGCGATATGTAAATAGGGGTAGAGCACGTGATTGTTGACGAGATTCTGGGTTAGGGTTAGGGTTAGCACTGTTTATTGAAGTAAAATTGAACCATGTGTGAGTCCCGTAGTGACTTATTTTGTGTCGAGAGGAAGTTAAACCCCATTTCTCTCTCTCGCTTATGGTTTGAAAATAACGATCAAATCTTTCGAGTCTGAAAATGTTTATGTTGAAACAAAACAAAAATAAAATGGGTAGGATAAAAAAAAATTGGCGTATCCTCCCATAACTAATAAAGACCCACTAAGGGATAGAAAGAAAATTAAAGAAAAATTGATCTTTCTTTCTCTCTCTCGCTCTCTCTCTCACTCTCTCTCTCTCTCTGCAAATAAAGTCTAACCATAGGTTTACGATCCTTGAAAAGCTATAATAGTCCAAAGGATATCATTAGCAATGGGGGGGGGGAATGGTGAACGTGCGCGCGCTGTATCATACGGCGTGCCATTAAGTCAACTGGTGTGGTTTCGAATCCCCGGTTGTACGTGGCAAGGAGTTGAAATAAAATTAAACCATATGTTAGTCTCGGAATAACCTAGTTTGTGTCGAGTGGACGCTAAACCCCATTTTTCTCTTTCTCTCATTAGCATGGCTGAGGGGGGGGGGGCTAGTAGTCCATCGAATCGCCCTTATAGTTAAAGCTGACCAGTCGTGGTTTCGATCACTCGTGATAGCATAATATTGGGCTCGGAGATTGGGGTGCATTTCAACCTCATAAATTTACTACATGAGTACTCACAAATCTACGCACTTGTAATGTTAGGGTAGCTTTAAATTATTGTTGACCCCCAAAGTGTTCGGAATAAAGTACAATTTTAACATCCAAATTAATTCCCCTTCGCCATATAAAAAATAGCGTTATTTCTACTATGTCTTCAACCCACAATTTAACAGGAAAATCAGATATTTAAAGCACACGTTTGTCTAGCTAGATACATCTGTCTTCTCAACAAGCAAAAAAAAACCCAGAATTGCTTCGAAACTAAATTCAGCATGGAAGAGAATCCGACGGGATTTGCGTTAAATATTTCATTTCCGGGATTGTACTTGCGGGGTAAGTTTTTAATAAATCAAACTCCCATTCGACACCCCGATTTAATTTTCGACAAGTGATAAAAAAGAGAAGGAAGTAATCGGTTTTCTTTAATCGTGAATGCAGGATTGGGTTACTTAACAAATAATTCATCAATGACAACTAAAGTGGCGAAACGCGTATATTACATCTAGAAGACCATACTGCAGTAAAGAGGTCGAGATTTAAACATTAGCACGATGGGAAACATGTGGTCTATATGTACCCGATGTTTTGGCGAAAAATTCCTCTAGACACCGAGTGATCAATCAAGATTGATGCGAGACAGTGTTTAACATTTCATTAACGCATCTCAGAAAATTGATTATGTAGTTTAACAAAGAAAAAAGAAAAAATCCCGAAAAACAGTTAACGAAATCACGATTTGTAAAATGGTGTAAAAACTATGCACTCCTGTTATCAATTGTTAAGTTTGGGATCAAATCACAATAAAATGGAAATTCGATTTTCCTCCAATAGCTAAAGACTTCCGTTTTGAAAAGTACGATTAAGCCATACGAGTTGGAAAATGTTTAGATCCAGATCAAACCACAATAAAGTGGGTAGGGCAACATTTCTAGTTTACTCCCATAGCTAAAGATCGGCTTATACGCCAATGTGTACACGGGACCTCGGTTTCACGCCCTGTCCGAAATACTACACAGCTGTCCTTGTCGGGCTCTCCATCCTGTATCACTGACAAGGGGGAACCACGCCGGAAAATCTGGATGAACTTTGTCGGCCAATGCAGGGATCGAACAGCGTCTTACCCACTCAACGAGCCATCGTCTTACCCTATTACATACTGTAAACCCCGACATGTTGGGGGGTTGGGTGGTCGAATGGTTAGCATGCGTACGCTGTATCAAACGGCCTACCATTGAGTCAACTGGTGTGGTTTCGAATCCCGGTTGTACGTGGCAAGGAGTAGGGTCGACTGTCCAACCTCTTAGGTTTTCTTCGGGTACCCCGGTTTCCTTGCACTGCTTAAGACCCTACGCACAAGCGCATTATTGAAATAAAATTAAACTCTGTAGTAGTCCCGAAATGACCTAGTTTGTGTCGAGTGGATGTTAAACCCATTTCTCTCCATATGACATGTTGCTACAACTAAGATGTCAAATACCATATTATTTCTAAAATTTCTAAATGCATTACTATCGCTTCACTTGTCTTATGGATTTCTTCGAAAGAGATAGGACTTAAAAGACCTGTGTTCGATTACAACTATTATAAATTTGAAATAGTTTCACACGTTTCGTCTGTTTACATCTCTGCAACAATCCATTCCGCCCACGCATGAATGAATGGCGTCAAATAATATATAGATTCATCCGTCTGTCTGCACTGAATTTCTGAAAGGAAAATGTATAATTCAGACATCCAAAATTCAGACATCCATTTTCAGAACAGTGTACACATTGATTGGCGCTATACAAAAGACAGTATCGGGTTTTGGCAACAGTCAGCAGTATTTAATTGGCACTTTGTACACTTACTTTTATTGTTTCATATTATTTGTCCTCACCAATCGATCTATTTCTTGTTAACATCCTAGGTTAAGTATTGATAAATGCCTGTTTGGGTTCTGCAAGTGTGGACTACGGGGGTTGGTGGTGATGGTGACCAGAATCGTCAGGTAAATTATCACATTCAATAATGTTCAGAATCATGGTTCGTTGAGGGCGAAGCAGTCGACTCTTTCCTTGTGGGACAAAATCGAGCTTTTCACTCGATTGTAACCATTAATTTTGGATTGAAAGAATTCAATTCTGGAATGTTTAATCGAGTAACCACCCCTGTAAACATTCAATGTCCAATGTGTATACTGGAGATACGCCCTATGTAAAGGCATCTGTTTCAAGCGAAATGCAATAACCACACTCGAAAAGATTACCAACTTTAACCCAAATTGTTAAACTTCTACAACACTATAATGATCACCCAGTCCTATTGATGTTTGGATTGCTTTATTTAAAGCCAAATAATCGAAACAAATGCAGGTGATCTGACACACATTCTGCACAAAGAGAGAGAGAGAAATGGGGTTTAACGTCCATTCAAAACAAACTAGGTCATTTCGGGACTAACATATGGTTCAATTTTATTTCAATAATTTGCTTGCGCGTAGGGGTCTTTAGCAGTGGGAGGAAACTGGAGTGCCCGGAGGAAACCCACGAGGTTGAGAAGGCGCACCCGTCTCCATGCCGAATAAGCTCACACCGTAGCCGCAAGCCAGAGGTGACCGGCCAGCTATAGGTCGAAGCGCGGCTCTCTAGTCCACTAGGCCACCCCCCCCCCCCATTCTGCAAAAAGATATCTTTTTACTTCATACTTCAAGAATAAATCTTTGCCCTGAATGTCTCCCATATCCAAAGACTAGTATATTATTTTGAAAGACGCTCTCGGCTCCATTTCAGATCTGTCATACCCAAAAGAGAACAAATACACCTTTGTAATTATTTACATCTAGGCGACCGTGGCGAAATCTGGAAGTGGCTAACTTTAGAGAGATAGGGAGGGAAATGGGGTTTAACGTCCTTTCGACACAAACTAAGTCATTTCTAGACTAACATATGGTTTAATTTTATTTCATTTATTGGCTTGCGCGTAGGTGTCTTAAGTAATGGGAGGACGCACCGGGGAAAACCCACGACAGGCGACCCTACTCCACTAACTTTAGACAGGCAATTTAAGTTTAGTACCATAACGCACAGGTGTTTTAAAATCTACTTAACTGTAAAATAACTATTGTTTACCCTTGCATGGAATATCTCGATGAAATGTTTTAAAATATTGCATGACGCCCGCGGTAAAACTACCATCTACTTAACAGTACAACCACTATTGTTTACCCTTACATGGAATATCTGGATAAAATTAACGATTGCCATTAAATAGACTCCCAAGCTTTCCATTTATTTGTTGACACGAGTTTATGACCTATGATATATAATTCTTAAGACGTTGTCGATTGATGACCGTGGATGGCTATCATATTTTGTTTTTGTCGATATTGTTATGTCTGGTAATACAGATATAACCAATATTGGAATTGCTTTATTAGATCAGGTATCCAGTGAGATATGTTTATTGGAAATCTGGTTTTCATAAGTTTGATGACATATTTCCAATTCACGAATATTGTCTTAAGGTTATTGTTTTATATTTGTCTCACGTGTGTATTGGGTTATAGATTGTGAGAGAAATGTGGTTTAACGTCCACTCAACACACCTAGGTCATTTCGAAACTAACATTTTAATTTCAATAATTCGCTTACGCGTAGCGATCTTTATCGGTGGAAGGAAACCGGTGGACCCGGGGAAAACCCACGAGGTTGGACAGGCGACCTTTCTCCTCGTCACGAAAAACCGGGAATTGAAACTACGCCAGTTGACTCAATGACAGACCTTATGTTACAGTGCGCACCTAATGCCCCTTTAAGCAATACATTATCTATATTACTAAAAACATCAGGATTATTCATAAATTCCTTCGAGAAATTGAAAATTCAGATGAGTTGTGACTTTGTCACTGTTTTTTTTTTGTGGGTGATGTTCACACCCGGTGAGTTCCCTGTGGCTTCATATCCCCGCCACATTCCGCTTTTCGCTTTTACAGATGCAATTACCACTTTATTATTCATAGGTCCCACTGGTCATTGTTTGTATCGGGGGTTAGCCTTGGGAGGCGCCTGGAACAGGTAGCCGGGACACGAGCCATGTGGAACCATCGGGAGAATTTTTTTCCGCATCGCCTATGATTTTGCCCCCATTGGACCTAGGCATTACTGATGTATAGTGGGTTGTACAGTACTACAATACTTGATGTACCCGGTCAATGTTTTTGAGGACTTACGCTGGTGTCGGAGTAAGATATGCTTTCGACAGTGGTTTACTGTGATTGAGGCTGATTTGGAGGGCCACCGATATTTCGGTATGAAGGAGGGGGGGGGCGTGATGTGGGTTCAATGGGCCACTTGGATTCGTTTATAAGTCTTAAGATCAAAGCTTGCATTCACTGCATTTGTTGTACGCGGCAAAAGTGTTACAGGCACTGGCGCCTGTGCTCCTCTAAGACCCATTGTCTACCTGGTACTGTGACCCCACTTCGCCTATGAAGCACACTGTTCATGTTAATTTATGGACGATTAAGTACATATATACCCTTAGAATGAAAGTAATCTATTCAGTCGCTTGATATTAAACATTTATGTGTTGCAGTGGTAAGGCGCTGGCTCACTAGCCCTGTTATCCCGTCATTGATCACAGCATTGGCCGAGAAAGTTCATCGGGAATTTCCGACGTAGCTTCGCCTTGTCTGTGGTAGAGGACGGAGGGCCTGACAAAGTCCCGCGCCTGCATATTGGCCTGCACGTAAAAGATCCCTTTGCAGTTAAAATTCGATATAAGAGTATGACGTAGCCGCGCTGCTCGGGCAAAATTTACCTCATAGCACACTGTATGGTGTATACCCGTCTTCATTATCACAGTCGGAGCACAGCAGTAGGACGTTAAACCCCATTTCATGAATTTGCCAGTTTTGTGTATCGTAGTTTCTGTCCCAATAATTGCCGAGGCTTTGTAAATGATATCAATATCTGTCCAACGAATGGCCCTCATCTTGATTCCCTATGCCACTTAAGGGCGATGCAATTACATCAATTAAGAGATAAACACCGACTGGTTAGAATTTAAAGGACTGTTATTGTCCATTTGATACCACTTAAATCCTGAGAGCCCGAGATCACAATTGCACGAATATTGAACTTCTATAACAGAATCGGGACAGGACAGTAGAAAGTTATAGAGCAAATGTACAGCTTACGAGGGTTTCGGCATTTTGTCATTTTTCTGAGCATTTGCTTTGTTTAAAGTTCCAATTTCATATTTTCTAAGAAAGTCAAAACATAATTATTTCTATGTCTTTTGCTCAAAAGGTTGTCAACTCACTATTATACGATCACGGGCAAAATTTTTGGGGCATTACAAAGGGTGACACATGCTGATTGAGGAAATAGTTACTCAATTACCTCCCTTGTTTTCCCATGGACGGCCATCTTCAAACGTTTGAATTTGAAGTTGAAAATGATATTTTTGCCAATTTCTCAACTGGCAATAGTGAATTATAGGATTAATAGGATTATTCTTTAACAAGGTAGGACTGTTTATAGGTTCAATCTATTTTTGGGCTTTATTTTAATACATTTTAAAAATATAACTTAAAAAAAATGCTATTGGAGCTTTAAGTTAAACAAAATGATGTCCTGGAAAATATTCTTTGGTGGCTTAGTCAGTAGATGGTTGGCCAAATAAACAAGTTGTCCAAGGTTCTATCCCCGGGATTTGCTAGTCTGGTTTCCCCTTGCCGGGTCTCAGCATTAACCCGTAGTCGGTCGCATAGGATGAAAATAAGGGGTCCTGTATGCACATAACCCTTGACATTTGATCTTAGTGCCACTGCCCGGGCAAATTTCCCTCATATCAGACTAAATGGCATTTGCGCGTCGTCATTAACTCAATCTAGGCAAAAAATAGTAGAACGTGCCGCTGTCTGAGCAAAATTTCCTTCGGGGGTGGGAGGTGGGGGTGGGGTTGTATGCCGGTCCTCATTAGTCCAGACGGCACAGAAAGATAAAAAAGTTAACCCTATTTCATTTGTTCCTTCCTAAATCCAGTAGTATATTGAAAATAAAACAAAATATGTACAAGCAATAACAATAACGACAATATTTATTCTTATTGCACATCAATACAAACAGAACGAAATGATACAATCTGGAGAAATTATCATTTATGTTCCCTACAAATATCCATAAAACAAATATCATAAACCAATTGATTCCTGGCTAAACTGAGTCGCAGCAACCTGATTAAAATGCATATCTTATTTCGTTTCGTTTGTTATAGTTCAATATTTCGTTTTTCTTTTCTTTACTACATTATGATCTGGAAAATGGTTTAGTTGATGTGGGGTATTAGCCAATGTTTCGTTTGTTATAATTCAAAATTTCGTTTTTCTTTTCTTTACTACATTATCATCTGGAAAATGGTTTTGTTTATGTGGGGAATTAGCCCATGTTGCAGTGAGTTCTTGGAAAAGCACAACCAATTACTTTTGATTTTTAAAAGTCCTTTTCCCCAAGAAAAAAACAAAACAAAGCAAATTTTTACAGATGTTCCGGATCCGGATGAACAAAAAACCAGATAGCTATGGCCTGAAACGGGGGAAAAGATGATAGACTTTTCTTCTGTACTGGGCTTTATTTTAAACATAAATTTAAGTTAACGCTTTTTTATATAGAGTAGCCGCCTTAAATGCCATCTCTTCTCTTTAAAAGCTAATTAAATCTTTCTAACAGTCCATCAGTCTAATTATCCCATGCAACATTTAGCTTGTTTAATTCTTTTCAGCACATTCCTTCGTCACATTGCTCTAAAGATAATGGCTTTTTGTGACTGTGATTGATATTACATGGTCTAGAATTTGTAAATGTTCCGGCGATAACATTGGATAAACCAATAACTCAACAGGCAATGATGAATCTTTGCATGTATTAAACAGCGCCTTCATTATATAATGTTTAAAAATGATGAATCGTCACACGTAAAAGAACAGCGCGACCGTTATCTATAACGACTTAAAATGGACATTGTCGCAAAATAACAATATTTAACAATACATTTAATAAATAAAAATTTACATGTATATATAACTATATATGTTTTAATAATTTAATCATTTATCTTGTTTTCCCAATTATTTCAATATTAATCTTCGTCTATAATAAATAAGTTTATAATGCGATATGGATAACAAACATTGTCATAGGTACATATTGTCTTTAAAAACAATTTAAAAAATCATTTTTTTCGGGTACACATGTTATATTAAGTTACGTAATCATCTCGGAAAATCCCTATATTGCGAGTTGTAAACATAGATAGGACACGTGATTGTTGACGAGATTGTGGGTTAGAGCTAGGGTTGGGACTAGGTTTAGGTCTAGCCCTGTTTTCATCCCGTGACCTTTGATCAAATTTGCCTTAATTCTTTTAGACCAAACCCGGTATTTCACATACACGGCATATAGACTATCCGGAATTGCAAATAAACAATAAATATACAGTCCCGGACTTGCAAAAAAAAACCCAATACACACAGACCCAGTTATGAGGGGGTGGAGTACATCGTTCCGGGGCTCATAAAGCCCTAAAATATATATTTATTAGTACCCCGCAGAGCCCCTGGTCCCAGCCCCGATGTCCTGGTGTAACTATGCATGGATAACTTATAATTTGTAGTGTATTTTATGGTCTTAATGACCTGCGCGGGTTTGGGAGGGAGGTGAGGCGGGCAAACTTGTTCTACTCCGGCACATACAAATTCTCGCCGCGGCCCTGAGTACACATTCAAAAAATAATAACACCCTTTTCCTTGTCTAGAGTTAACATAGATATTCACAAATAAAATTTATATGTCCAAAAACAAAGAAAAAATGATTCTCGAGGGCTCTAACAGATCCGTATCCTCACTAAAAACAAAACAAGCACTTTAACATAATTTGATGTAAATGTATATGTCCAAAACAAAGAGAAACCGAATCCGAAACGGGTATAACACATTCGCTGGACACCCTTACCCTCTCTTAAGAACAAAACAGTCACTTCAACATAATTATTTACAGACACTTTCAACCATCAGTCCCAAACGACACGAGCAAACAAACAACTTGTGAATTAATTAAATCGTAACCGTTAACGCACGGGTGAGAAAAGGGCCATCCGTCCATAACAGCCATATGAAATACTGTCTCGCCAAATGGTATATTTTCTTTGTATATATCGATTTTGTACACGTGATATTAGGGTCATAATCACAATGTTATTTATTCAAAACACATATATCTATGTCACTAACAATAGCGTTGTATTTACATCTTTCTTCCACGAGATTTATTATTACAAATTCCCCACGGTTCTCATCGTAAAACACGATTCATATATACATATATATATATATGTATGTATAAGTATATATTTATTCAAAGCCATATCACTTAAACGGCCACGTCAATAACGTTCAATATTCTCCTGTTTTTGCGAAATTCTTTGGAATGCATTTTTAAGATGGCAATTCATAAAATGTCCTAAATATAACATGTCCGGAACATTCACAAACACGTATAAATAATCCATTTGATTATACATGTACTCTGTACGATGGTTTTCTGTTCTTGACTCAAATGTTCTTAATTCCAAAGAAATAGTCCTGTTGGTCTCTCCATATATTCGTAAATTAAAAATTCCCGGGTAATAGAACGATCTCCAGTGTAGAAAGACGATTCCTGGTAGCCTACAACAGAAGGCATCGGGTTAATTCTTCGTCTACGGAGAAGCTTCGTGCTCTTTCTATTCATCTCGAGAGCTCTAACGTTTCTGATCTGAGGAAATTCGGTCCAACAATACTCATATCCCGTTACTTTCTGTCTGGTGCACAGACTCGTTCCATATCCTTAAACTTCAAAAATCTTCTCTTAAATCACATAGAATCGTCACGAATCCGCTGCTTAATCGGATGCATTCTGTACACACTGGGAGTTGATGTCGTATCATCCAAACTATCCATCTGAGTCTGCATTAACGAGCCGTTTCGATCATACTTCTCTGAAGCGCTACTCAGGCGAGTGGAATAAAACGCCCTCTCGTGCCCAACAAGTCGTCCACTCTGGCGACACGGTGTGCAGCGGAAAAATCGTACAAAACCTTGACGGAATCTGAAAGTAGCCAAATTGTGGATTGAATGTAACTTTCTGCTTTTGGATTTATCATGAATAAGAAGCATGCTGATTACGGGTAGGTAGGTACAGGATATGAAGTTGTGTGGTATTGCTTAACCCTGCATATGGTACATATTTGGCCTACTCAACTGAACCGTTTACAGGTAATGATTAGTATACGATTGTAAACGAGCTGAATAGAGAACTTTTTGACCAACAATACGTCTGCCTTGTCGATATGCAGAACAGCTGAAAAAATTGATGAAGCCTTGGCGGAATCTGAAATTATGCAAAGGACTCGGGTGAACTTAGAATTTCTTTTTAGTATTAGTAAATATTAAAGTAATGGGAAGAGAAAAGGCGTCATTATTTAATAAAAATTAGAAGGGGGAATCTATATAGATCTTCTTAGGGATGGATTATTCTGATCGGTATACTAAACTGGTCAGGACAGAGTGTGATTCTCTAATTTGCAGTACAATAGCTTCACAAAATTGGACCAAGACCTTACATTATCATCCACATTCGTATGTTCGGATTGTGTAATGATATCTGGTAAATTGGTTTTAAAGGGCAACATCACAGGATACCATAAACACTTTCCACAATCATATAAACTGCACCATGATGAAGCGATTTGCACAATCACAGACAATATTATGAATTATTTTCATTCAGCCATTTAGCAAGGGGACATATTACAGAGAAGGGTACATCTATGGGTACATTTATAGCACCAGGATGAACAGATATGAACAAATACAGACAACATTATTAACGACAAATATATCAATAAGTAATATAGCATACCTGGCGTTCATCCAACAATATATTATGGGATTATACATAGAATTACTCATAGCCAACCAAAATATGAGGATGAAAATCTGTTGGATGTTCTTGCTGTGGACAATGGACGGGAAGATGTTGACCAGTATAAAATACAGATGCATCGGCAACCAACAGACGGCGAATATTATAACCACCACTATCATCATCTTCACGACCTAAAATCAGAAACAGGTACAATAAGAATTGGATTCACAGTCACCAGTTCGGGCGTCTTAATTTTGTGCCAAGGAGTACGTTTTGTCGTTCGGATTGGAGGAAAACCGAGGTCCTGGGTACATATTCGTGTGTACGTAAAAGAACCATTGGCAGTTGGAACCCGATATAGGAGTAGATCGGGCAAAATGTCCCTTATAGCACACTGCATGAAGTATGACCATATTCACTGGACAAATAGGTTCGGGCAAGTAGGACGTAAATTACTTAAATGACCCCTGGAATTTATGCAAGACACGCAATTATAAGGATCCCTTGTGCATATCATGATTCATATATCACTGTCCTTGAACTATTTGATGGCAGTTAGCGATCGGGAAAAATATTAAGGGAATAAACCTCATGATTGTTTCCCAAAAAAGAAACAGGCTGTGTTAATGCCAGGTTTCCACTGCCGTGCGATCAGGGTTGTCCTTATTAAGCCTACGATCCGGTACGCGCATACGTTTCGACATGATTGCTACGACTGGCCACAATATATGATAAACCCTTATAGGATCCCCACGATGACTGCGCGATTAAAATCACGAATTCAATCGCAACGCGATCCGTGGTAGCATACACTTGCACGACTTTTGGTCACGATTTTGTCCTGTCAATCAGTGTCCAGATTGACACGAACTGGCACGACGAGTTCACGCATAGTTTGCGCATTGTTTACGCACTTCCCGCATTGGCACGGCGGGTTTGCGCAAATCGGACGGTGTAGTGCCGACTCGAATCGTGCCAATGCGTGCCACGGAATCGCGCAAGTGTCAGTCTTGCTTTATGCTTTGAATTGAGCGCAATTCAAAGTTTGGGCTGGTGGATTGAAGGAAAGATGTGACGTGTTTCTTGAAATTATGGATATAAGGCGTATTACATAATGGACAGCAGTTAAAGATATATATATATATATTTTTTTGGTTGTGTTTTTTGATGGAACAGGAAACGTGACTTTATAAATATTATATTAACATGTCTTAAACATAGAAATGTTGCTAATTAACTTGCTAGGTTTCTTTAAGACTTTTCTGATTTCAAAGAACCCGTTTAAAGTCGATTTCACACCATTCTATTTCCATCTTTTAATGATTTTCTACGTCATCGTTACATTCTTAACACAAATAAAGCATTACACCATTAACACTATGTCTAGGCGATTTTTAACAGGGTTACACGCAATACTTTTAAATATACAATTATTATCAATCTAATTAAAATAATTGGCCGTTTTCACCATACTTTTCACATGTCCGTTGTGACCATGAAGTTTGGCCGCTATGTCCTTGACCCATTTTACCGTTATGTCGTTTCATCTTAATGGTTTGAATTTTAAATACTTTTAAATACTATATTACTTATATGGTTATGACCCTTGGTTTTCTTAGTAAACCCTTGTGAAGGCGCTATCGACAAGGTTTATAATCCGATCTGCATGTAATATACTTTATTATGCAATGAACGATTTAAGATATATTTAGAACGACTGGTGGTAGGGCTGCACGAGACATGTAAACGAGAGAGGGACACGGAGAGAGACAGAGAGATGGGGTTTAAAGTCTACTCGAGACAAACGAAGTCATTTCAGGACTAACATATGCTTCAATTTTATTCCAATAAGGCGCTACCGCGTAAGGAGTCTTTAGCGAGGACCCCGGAGAAAACCGAAGCGGTAACACATGCGACCCTACTCCTTGTCACGTACAACCGAGGAATCTAAACCACACCACTTGACTCAGTCTCAATGGCAGACCCTGCGATTTCACGCACGCGTGTTTAACCACAAGATCGCCCACCCCGCAAGACGTATAAAAATATCATTGGACGTGAGCACAAATGTTCATTGAATGTACGCGACACGTCGTATGTACAACAGATTCTGGTAAAATAAAAAAACCCATGGAACATTACAGGAACGAAACGTTCTAAAGAAAAACTACTATTTGTTTAAACATAACCAACCTTTCTTTTACTTTTGACTCTTTCAGCTTGCATTGGTACAGTTTCACCAATAACTTGACTTCCCCACAGTTCCCATCCGATCCTAGCATACGTGCCAGCTAGCGTCAACATAGGCAAGAAATAGTTGAAGATGATCAAAAGTATATTGTACCTGAAATATATAAAATTATGATAACTTTGTATTTCCGGTAGCATCACACCGCTACCCCACTCCCCAAGCGGACTATATTAGGGTTTGAAAACTATTGTATACTGTATATTTGCATTATATCACAACAAAAGACAATTAGGTGTGTCATACATATCAAAGGTTGTCGTGGTGTGGTGTCATTTTATTAATAATTCAGTAGCACCGCTTCGCTAGCCGACTGGTTTCCCCTTGTCAATGATGCAGAACGGCGGGCCTGACAAGGACAGCTGTCTAGTCGTTCGAATGGGACGAAAAACCGTAAAAGATCACTTGGCAGCTGAAATTCGATATAAGAAGAATAGGCCGTAGAGACGCTACCCGGACAAAATGTCCATCATAGAACAGAGTATGCCCGTCTTCATTAGCCCAGGTTAGGAGCAAAAGAGTGGGACGTTAAACCCCATTTCATTTCATTTCGTCACCGGACTCCTCAGCTTAACTTTATAAAGTCTTGAAACCTATTTCCCATGCTTTGTTACAGCAAAGGGGAATAGATCGATGTATTTGAAGGGGCTAGCCTGTATAAATAGAACCTTTGATCTCAATCATTCAAATACCGATAAAGATGGAATCTATGTAATATGACATATTTGAACTGCCATAACCTTGGAATACTTGATTATAATCAATTCGTGTTATCACTAATTATTTTATTCATTTGTTGACATTATTGACGTTTATATTTGTCCAATAGTCGGTGGTTTGTTTGTTCACCATGGTTTGGTATATGGTTGGGTTTATTAAGAAATCAGTTAAGAAAGAGAGGTCTTTAAATGGAAATCATCAACTTTGAACTCTACTTGACAATTGATTCCTGGCATTCCTGAAAACTAGGATGGGGATGACCGAATGGCTAGCGCGTGCATACTGTATCACAAGTCTCTCATTGAGTGAACTGGCGTGGTTACGATTCCCTAGGTGTACGTGACAAGAAGTAGGTTCGCATGTCCAGCCGCGTGGTTTTTCACCGGGTCCTCCGGTTTACAACGACTGCTAAAGACCTCTCGGCACAAGCGAATTATTGAAATAAAACTGAAACATATGTTAGTCCCGAAATTACCTAGTTTGTGTCGAGTGGGCGTTAAATCCCATTTCACTCTTCTCTCTTTATAAAGTTTTGTGTTTCTGAATCATGTAAGAAAGTGTAGCGTACTGTAACAAGAGGTCTGCGAATTATTGAAATAAAACGGAAACATATGTTCGTCCCGAAATTACCTAGTTAGTGTCGAGTGGGCGTTAAATCCCATTTCTCTCTCTCCCTCTCTCTTTATAAAGTTTTGTGTTTCTGAATCAACAGTGATTGAAAGTTGAGTTAATTCTCAACTTAGTCTGAGAATGCTTTGTGAAGTTGGGGTCTGGTCGGTACTTATTGACGATTATAGCAAGACCAATTCTGTAAAGACTCTGAATACCATAACATTCATCAGACTTTGAGTAAGTATTAAATTGACTAAATAAGTATACATATTGAATCTGATAACAATATAAAACACTTTAAATTTACTGTGTCTTTCCTATAAGTGTTTATGTCGTTATAATATACGTGACATTCTAATATGTCAATGGGTTATTGCGTGTCTTGAATTGGTGATTAAAAAATAATTCTCGAGATCTGAAAGTGTTAACAGCAATATTTTGATTGGTGTTCCTAACTAGTTTATGTATAGGATGAATGCATCGGCTACATTATCACAGTGATTTTACACGAAGTTTGTCTGGACATTAGATCGGTACACGGAGTTCAGGTTTTATTGAAATAAATTTAACGGTTAGCGAGTTTTATTTGGTTTAAACATTATTTATTTAAAAATAAAATGAAATAAAATAAAATGTTTTTCGCCGTCCTAACATTTGCTCGGACTGGGCTATAAAGACACGCAAGTTTTCACAGACAGGTGCGCTACGGTCTACTCTTATATCGAAACCTAACTAGCAAGGGATCTTTTACGTGCACCACAATATGTACAGATGATCTCAGTTTGTCATCCCATCCGAGCGACTAGACAGGTGTTCTTGTCAGATCTATATGTACGATGCATAATAAATTAAATGGATTCAAAAGCAATCTATAAAGCTTATGTTAATCTGTCTCCAACGAGTTAGATTTGTCGCTAGATCTGTCCGTCACAGCGTCGCTCTAACTGTGTAAAATCTACGCTTTCCAATCTATCAAATGAAATGAAATAAAATGGGGTTTAACGTCCTACTCTTTTGCACCTAACCTGGGCTAATGGAAGACGGGCATAGGCCATACAGTGTGCTATGAGGGAAATTTAGCCCAGGCAGCGGCGCTACGGCCTACTCTTATATCGAATTCCAACTGCCAAGGGATCTTTTACGTGCACCCCAATCTGTACACGGGACCTCGGTTTTTCGTCCCATCCGAACGACTAGGCAGCTGCCCTTGTCGTGCCCTCCTTCTGCATCACTGACAAGGGGAAATCACGCCGGAAAATCGAGATGAACTTGCTCGGCTAGCGGACCAGCGCCTTATCCAAGTAGCCACCGTGATCCCCCCTCCCCCCCCAATCTATCAAATAGTAACGGTGTCAATCGCGTGGGTTTCCGTGGGCTTCTCCGGTTTCCTACCACTGTCAAAATAGGTGAATGGCTAGCACGTGTGCGTTGTATCATAAGGTATGTCATTGAGTTAACTGGCGTGATTTAGATTCCACGGTCGTACGTGACAGGGAGAAGGTTCGCCTGTCCAACCTCGTCGGTTTTCTCCGATGCCACCGGTTTCCTCCCACGCTCCTTACGCTCAAGCGAATTAATGAAATAAAATTGAACCTAGTTTGATCCGATTGACCCCTCTCCCTCTTTCTATCTCTCCTCTATCTCTCTCTCTCTCTCTCTCTCTCTCTCGCATGTAAGCATCATCACATTAATTTTATTTGCGTCGAGAAACCGGGAACCATACGAGCGAAAGAAGCTACAAGTACATGATATTTTGAGTGACGAATGCGTATAACGCTAAGCAGTGACACCTAAAAAACCCATTACATTTATGTTGAGACTGTGTGACTATTTTGTAAATTACACTAATAAATTAAAAAAAAGACATCACATAATATTGCTTCGGGAAAGTGGGAATAATCAAATATAAATTAAAAAGCGACTGTCATTGCCGACGAAAGACGTTAAAAGAGAAAAGACATGCTTTAAAAAAAATCGCATTATTTTGAATCGGAAATGAAATGAGATGACATGGGGTTTAACGTCCTACTGATTTGAATCAGTGATAATCAAATAAAAGTCATAGAGCGACAACCATACCAGATGGAAGACCCTAAAAGTAAATTATGTGTGAGTGACAATTTTGTATAATACAGAGCAATGACGCCTAAAAACATACCGTGGACTCGGGTAGGTGACGCTTCGGACCCATGAATAAGTTTGAACACAATACTATCAAATCAATTTATAATAAGACAAAAACAGCTGTTACTATATATCACACATATTTTAAACAGTCTTTAAATTATTTATCAGAGTCCGAAACGTCACCAGGTTGAGTACGAAAAGTCGTCAAGTAAGTCAAAACCGTCGTCATACTGAGTCTGAAACGTCGTCTGTGTTGAGTACGAAATGACGCGGGACCGAAATACAGTACAGTACATGACGTGTACTATTGACATCACGTGATTTGTTAATACAACTGTTGTAAAGCAAAACAACATGGCGTCATAAACTATTTGATGTTCGACTATCAAGTAAATCTGATGGTGACAAAGTAGTCGGTAGTAAAGAACATCAATTAAACCAAGTACGTCTAATAACCCTTATCACTGTCTGATACCAGTTGATTATAAACCTACCCACAATCTGCCAAAATCCACTAACCCCTGGAGTAAATATTCTCAATGGGTAGGCTTCTATCATAATGGCCAGTTTCCTGCTATCCTCGATCTCTAATTATAAATGGCCACCGTCGCTTGTAATGATAATATAGATGACGAATGACCGATAGTGAACATGCACAATGGGAATTAAAATGTTGCCAATATGACATTATTTTCAGTAAATATGTAATTTAAACTGAAGAATGATTACAGGACATTATTAGATTGATTATAACTGCTTCATTTGAAACCTTTATCTTGACAATTTCTTATCAAATGGTCTTGTCATGGTGAATAATTGTTTTTATCCAGAACCTATGGACTCAATTTCATTGTTTATTATTGTTATATGAGAGAGAGAGAGAGAGAGAGAGAGAGAGAGAGAGGGGGACACAATCTAGGCCATATCGGGAATAACATATGGTTCAATTTCATTCCAAAAAATCGCTTGCGCGTAGAGGTTTTTAGCAGTGGGAAGAAACCGGAAGACTCGGAGAAAACAAACGAGGTTGGACAGGCGAACCTGATCATTGTCACGTAAAACAGGGGAATCGATACCACGCCCTGATACAATGCCCTTGTTTTATACACATACTATATCGAAATCTGCGCAATCGGGATTAAATGTGTATTATGTTCCCTTGTAATATATATTAATGGCAATATTTTACCATAGAAACGGACGTTGTCAAAATTATGGCGTTACGTGATTTTTGACGTCACGCGCACCGCTAGTGAACATGCCCAGTCAATCAAATGTACAATCAAATGCCTGATGATATTTTGATATAACATAGTTAAAAGCCCTTATCGGAAGTCAGTTAAGCAACCAGGGTTAAATATATATTTATACCTACGATACATATTCAGGTCTGTCTATTAACACAGAAACAGGCATCTAAAGATCACAAATACACGATAAGATATACAATATTTACACAAACCTATGCTTATTTAAAGTATATTTTGACTGTCAATTGGAACAGATAATTATACGTGGAGCCAAGGAAACGCATATTATAAATAATCTATGATTACTATTTTATAAGCAGTGCTGTTGGTTTACATCTTATAAAAAAACAGTTCTTATAAACTTGGCTTCTTGGTTCTGGAGAAAAGCTGTAGTTGTTATTATTATTACTTTACATAAACTCATATATTTACGTTATGTCACTTTCTTCCAGGCTTTTTTGCTGTCGGTATATCAAAGATGGATGACGAGTGTTGTTAACTCGTAGAAGACCCACATCGGTGTACTTAATATGATTTGAATTAAGAAAAAAGGAGTAGAAAAAAGGTGCTAAAAAGTCTGTCAGTGCCAAATATAATATTATTCCATGTCTTTCTTTTCTCATGTCAAATTAAATTCTCATTACGTGTTCTTAGAGTCAATATTGTGGCTTTGGTACGTGTCTATCAAAGAAAGCCGGCATCAGTTTGTAATCCATTGTTACGTATCTCCTGATAGGGATAGTTCCTAGTAATTCGACTGGAATGGAAAACCTTTGGCTTTCCACGTAGGCTGATTCACAAACGACAAAAAGATGATTTTAAAAACTAAACAACTTAGAACAAACATTCATAATACATTAATATATGCTTTTATGACCATTTCGTCAATTTCAAGGTTCCGAAAAAATAGAGTCATGCGCCCTTTAAATGGCCCGGAATAGTTATATAACATCCAGATATACCTTGTGCTGTGTTTTGTTATAACTAAGTATGTTGGGTTTGTTGAAACCTCATTAAAATAGATCCTATTTAGTTTCGGTTTATATAGTTTAATTCCTTTTTGTCTTTACGACTGTGGGATCTGACAGCTTTTTTTAAAAATAAAAAATAATAAATCCTGTTTTTAAAATAGATCCTATTTCGTCTCGGTTTATATAGTTTAATTTCTTTTTGTCTTTACGACTGTGCGATCTGAGAGCTTTTTTTTTAAAAAAAAAATAACTCCTGTTTTTTAATGTGGGGACTTAACCAATGAAATCATCCACGTAAGAAAGCTTTGCGTGGGCTGTGTACGGAAATGAAACGGAATTTAACGTAATACTTTTCTCCACCAATCGGGATAATGAATACTAGAGGATGTGCACGAATAATGGGATACAATAGAGAACGAGACAACACATAAAATTTCGTTTGTCAAATCTAACCTATTTAGGCTCAGCAAACAGATCAATGCTATGTCGGGGGTGGGGTGAGTGTAATCTGTTGTATTGAAGATAAATTATGGGTGATTTGATAAAGAGTTGTCAGTTCCCACTATAATAGTTAAAAGCTGCATAATGTAAAGGCAGTCTGCTGAAATTTTCAGTCAAATTGATTAAGTCTGAACCGGGAATTTAGCGATTGAATTTTCAATCTAGCCTCGATCATCATTACTAAACTCGGTAGGATAAAAAATTGTCTTGATTATCCATCTGCCTATTACAGTTCTTTCTTTGGGGCTGAAAAGTTATCTAAATTATTAATCAGACATTAATCAACTTATCCAGACCGTTATACACTCTTGATGCCATGGCTAGCTTGCGACATTTACTGGATTAGGATCCGATTTGCTGCTCAACTTTCTGTCATGATTTAACCATGAAATGAATAATCGAGACCATGTTTTTATCGTATTGACTTTCGTAATTAATGATGATCGAGATTAGGCCGAAAATTCATTCGCTAAATTCTCGGCTCAGGGTTAATCAATTAGACTGCAATTTTCAGCAAATTCCCTTTACAATATCTATTTTTTGACTGTTATAGTGACGACTCCCAGCTCTTTATCTCATCTCCCATAATGTATCTTTAAGATTTTTATAGCTTGTGTATAATGAAACATTCTTTAGTAATCTTTAACTACAGTAACGGCCGCTGCAGCTGTTCTGAACTCATGCAAGATTAATTATGAACAAGAAATAATTTATACAACGTTTTGTTTGCATAAGTGAGTTGTAAATTTTTTACTTACAACATCAATGAATCATTCATTACTTTGACTGTTTACATTTTCAGAAAACCTGGTAATCTCTTACTTCAATAAATCATCCAAGAAAAAGTTCAAAATCAAAATATTTTGAAAATAAATACACGTTACATTGGGGGTTGCATCGGGTTGAATTCATCTTAAAATTGCCATGGTTACAAACATAGGCACTTAGCACATGCGCGTTGCAACATAACGCACGTTTCTTATTTTGAGAAAACAAAGGCAAACGTAATGAGTGAATGCTAAACCCCGGCTTATCCATTGATTTCACTACTGAATTGCTAGGTTTTACTGTGGCATATACTAGGCACATAAAGGAAGTTGCTAGGTTGTGTCAAGATTGAAATAGGAATGGGAAGCACATACCCTAGTAACTAGAAATTTGGTCCTAACTTAATTTTGATAAAAAAGTGAATTACTAGCCTTTGACTTTTGATGGGAGATAAGGTCTGTCATTGAATTAATTGGCATGATTCGCCGGTTGTATGGTCGCATGTCCAAACCTCGTGGGTTTTCTACGGGTCCTCCACTTTCATCCCACCGCTAAAGACCCTGACGCGCAAGCGAATTATTGAAATAAAAAATAAACCATTATGTTAGTCAAGAAATGACCTGGTTAGTGTCGAGTGGACGTTAATTCCCATTTGCCTCTCTCTATTTTATACTAAAGACTGAACGGAAATAAAATTGGGTTTAAACGGAAGAGCCCACATCCTGCATTGTGGCGTTTCTCCTACTTAAATGAATTCCAATTACCAAGGGTTCTTTTACGTGAACACACCAAGTTTTTTTTTCATACCACCCGAACGACTAGAAGCCATCCTAACCATCAGGCCACCCTTTCTGCACAACGGACACTAACAAACCTTGCGCAAAAATGCTTTTCAATCACAATCACAAAGTATCACGAACGTATATTTATCTAAAATTACACAAGGCGACAATCTGTTACAGCAATCCAGCTGTCATCATGTGAAACATCGTATATTTCTTAATCCAATTTATAGCCAACCTTTACTCTG
The DNA here is from genome assembly GCA_036850965.1 of Patella caerulea. Classification (NCBI taxonomy): domain Eukaryota; kingdom Metazoa; phylum Mollusca; class Gastropoda; family Patellidae; genus Patella; species Patella caerulea. Next base: position 27,251,188 of record JAZGQO010000015.1, on the reverse strand, counting down.
ACATCTTTTTAACAGACACGATATCATCACGGAGAAAAAAATATTGTAATATTTCATACTAGTTGAAGGTTGCATTTCATTTGAGACCATTGCGTCAATATTTTCTGATCTCCGATCACCGAAGAAAATTGCACTTTTCATTTAGCCATTTTTTGTACGGAACCTCAATAACGTAACCTGTGGCTGGATCGCTAAGAAACACGATGCCCCTGAGAACACAAACGCATCATGATCGTCCCTATTGCATATCAATCAATCGAAACAAGACATATAAACATGATGATGTGTACACATAGAATATGGACAAAAAATAATTATCTAACTGAGTGAATAGGATTGATTTTAATCAGAATAAAAGGCACGCCATGTATCTCCACTCTCGACATCTTGATATTTTATAATAAATAGCCATGTCAATGTTCGAGTTAGGAATTTTGAGATGTTCTGGAAGTTTTTGTTTATACATCCATCACCGAGAACTTGAAATAAAGTAAACAATCAAATCATGGCGATAACGTGTTATTGGCGATAATATCGCTCTGGGGCTGGCTTATTTAAAATTTGGGTTATATCACTGTTTCCGTCTCGCGGTGTTAGTTTTAGTTGGGTTTTTTTTCGGTATTGGTTTCAGAAACTATGTAAATATCATGTTTATTAACATGTTAAATGTTTTGTATCCCGTTCTTTATGCCTTTACATTGAACAATATATTTGAAATAAAGAGGTCTGCTGTCTAAAACCAAGTATAATCTTTCCAATATCGTTCCAGCCAACTGCATATCGTGAGTTTATTTTTGCATTGCTTTCCGAGACTATTCAACGCTTATCTTATCTCTTGGGCCACGGTGGCTCAGTGAATAAGCCACTGCCTCGCTAGCATGGAGGTCGCGGGTTCGATCTCTGCCGTGGCCGAAAAATTTTATCGGGATTTTCCGACGTGATTTCCCCCTTGTCAGTGTTGCAAAAAGGGGGACGAAAAACCTACAACACGTGTATGCATTCGCGTGCACGTAAATTATCCCTTGGTAGTTGGAATTCGATATAAGATTAGGCCGTAGTTCCGACATGATTTCCCCCTTGTCAGTGTTGCAAAAAGGGGGACGAAAAACCTACAACACGTGTATGCATTCGCGTGCACGTAAAATATCCCTTGGTAGTTGGAATTCGATATAAGACTAGGCCATAGTGCTGCTGCCCGTGTATGCATTCGTGTGCACGTAAAATATCCCCTGGCAGGTGGAATTCGATATAAGAGTAGGCCATAGTTCCTTTGCCCGGACAAAAGTGCTCCCATACCGTTTCCATCTGGCTGTGTTATTGTATGTGTGTTGTTACCATGAGGTTTATAAACGAAATGAAAAACTCATTCCAGCCAACAATAGCTGATTGATGACCTTTTACCTTTGACAGTTTTGAATAACAAACCAGATGAAAATTCTGGATTATTGAATAATTTCCAGATTCGTTCGATAAATCAGCACAAATTTCGGTCTAACATTTCTCCAATCTTATTCAGTCATCGGTCTTATACATCTAAAACGGGGCATCCTGTATTTTTTTTCTTTTCGATTACATTAAACGTGATGAAACGTAAAGGAAATTGTTTATTTAGGGAATAAATCTTTGCAATGCGATCATTAAAGAATGAGAGATTACAAGCTCGGAATACACAAGTTACATTACCTTTCACTCTTTTCGACGTATTTTATTTCACGTAACTTTTATACGATTGCGATTCGCTTGGTTATATATCAATCAGATTACATCAGTGCGTCTTTGAAGAGAAAATAACAGAAAATTAAAACTTAAGAATCATCTCTTTCCCATTCATATCAGTTTTGTCATTCGTAGCAGTGGTTTTAAATTGGTATAAATCAAATTACTGCACAGACAAGACTTTTGATATTGCGGAATGTCTTTAATATGATGTGTAAATGAACTATATTTCGCGTGAACTTGCGGATGAATGAAAATAGAATGAAAGGTGAAGGTCGTCTATTTAGAATTGTTTGCCTTATTTTAACTAAAATATAGCCCCTTATCAAATACATCAAAAGAAACCATGTGCAATTCTTTTGGTGTTTATTGATCAAAGTTATTTCTCATAAACAGTGTTGGAAGTTGCGTTAATTCTCAAGTCTGGCATATTTTTTATGATCTCGGGGTAAGAACACGACATATTCCAATCTACACCGCACTTGACGATTTAAATTAAATTAAACATCGTTCAACAAAACTATTTGAAATGCTGATAAGTAATTCGTTCAGATTATTTCAGGAAAATGTTATCTAAATTTGTCTGTCATGTAAATATATTTTAAGTGTATAGTGCTACAAAATGTGCCAATTATCATCCATTTGTCCTTGAGCAATGCGGGGCCACGGTGGATAAGTGAGTAAGAAGTGGGTTGCTAGCCAGGAGGTCGTGAATTCGCTCCCGGTGAAGGCCGAGAAAATTCATGGGGATTTTCCGACTGGATTTCCCATTTTCATTGCTGCAGTAAGCACGGATCTTGACACGGATATCTGTTTAGTCCATGGGATGGGACGAAAACAGAGGTCCCGTATACACATTGGTGTGTACTCAAAAGATCCCCCTCATAGCACAATGTAGGCCTATGCCCGTCTTCATTAGCCCAGTCAGAGGACAATAGTATCACGTTAGACTCCATTTCATTTGTTTTCCCTCAAAAAATGACTGTAATGAGTTGTTTCACTGAAATACAGACCAGATAAGGAATATCTATACTTAAAGGCACATATGTAGGATTTAGACAAAGAGCTGGCCGTTCCTGTTATAATAGTCCAAAAATAGATAATACAAAATAGATAATACAAAATAGATAATACAAAATGAATGCATTGAAAATTTCATTTTAATTCCTTTTTGCTGGACGACGATATAATCCTTTCAAGGTTCGACGCGTTTTGATTTATCATGCCTTCTGCCCTGCACCGCCGATGATCTCGAAGTCAGTGAGTCACCGCGGCTCTCTTTGAGCAAATGACGAGGAACTGACCGATTGGACTAATGAAGTCGGGCATACGTCAAACAGTTTGCAATGGAGACAATACTGACTGAACAAGAGGTCACAAATATTGAAAATAAAAATAAAATACTTACGCCATATCAGCGGTGCTTTGGTTACTGGCTCCATCTGGCCAAAGAAGATAGCAAACAGTCCTTACAGTATTGTTAGTTTTTTCATCAGGGATGTCGAAGACAGTGGCATACAACAGACTGGGTAGTGCCAATAGGAACGAAGCACCCCAGATACCAACAATTATTGTTAGAACTATTCTACCGGTTAATCTGGGTTTCAGTGGGTGGATTATAGCCATGTATCTGAAAAATAAAGATCAACATGTATTTCGATCAAAAATAACTTCCCGTGACAATTCTCCCGAAATCAGGAAAAACCTAATAACACCGTTGAATGTAGTTTTGAGTAAACAAAGGCACACTGTTTTGTTAAGCTACTGAATATATAACCAATTTTATTTTCTCTTTTAGATGAAGATAATTAGAAGCCCTTTCGGTGAAGGAGAAAAAAACCTATTATTATATACATGCGTACTAAGTCCAAAGATGGGTCTAACTGAATTTTCACACAAATTTGACTTGCTAGGTTTTTCCAGATTACGGAAGAATTATAAACCTACACCCATTTGTATATTATTGTATATTTCTAAAATATAAATCTATTTCTGACAGCTGACTGGGCTGGGGTTGGGGCTTTCATATAGGCTCTATCTATTCCGCAATCCCTGTTCAGATACAAATCTGAATAAGAATATTGTTCATACTTTAAGCCCACAGGTCGTGGATTCGATCCCGGTGGTGGACGTGAAAGATCATCGTGATGTACTGCCAGTGGTGATGCAGGGCAGAGGGACTTACAAGGACAGCTGTCTAGTCGTTCGGGTGGTGCGAAAACCCGAGGTTATGTGTACACATTGGTGTGCACGTAAAAGATCCCTTGCCATTTGTAGGTCGTAGCCCCGCTGTCCGAGCAGAACTTCCTTCATGACACAATGTATGGCGTTTGTCTGTCTTCATTAACCCAAACCATTTCATTGTCTTCTACGACGGCGAGGTTGATGAAATATTGACGCTATCTTTTTTCATGTCTACAGTTCTCGCTAATATCATCACAAGAAAATATCGCGTGACGAACACACTTAAATCTGAACTTTTCATTCAGATGCTGTTTGGCTGTAAGACACTAATTGATTTTAAAACTGTGTTTGAATAGTTTCCATTAACCTCATTCCTAATTTAATTAAGAACTCTCTGTTAATTATTCATAATGTGCATTTATTTACTAGCGTATATCTCTGTAACGGTTAACCAAAAGCCCTCTTTAATTAGTCATACTGGAAAACACCACGTTATACTACATACCGGAAAACACCGGGAAAACACTAAATCAAGAAAAACACACTAAATACCGGAAAACACCCTAAATAGGCAAAACTGGGCCCGGTCCTCTAAAAAAACCTAAGGGGGGTTGGATGGCCGAATGTATCATAAAGTCTGCCATTGAGTCAGTTGGCATGGTTTTGATCCCCGGTTGTATGTCAAGGAGTAGAGTCACCTGCCCAACCTATTCGGTTTTCTCCGGGCCCTCCTGTTTCCTACCACTACTGAAGACTCCTAAATGTAAGCAAAGAATTGAAATAAACTCAAACGATGTGATAGTCCCGATATGACCTAGTTTTTGTCAAGTGGACGTTAAACCCCATTACTATTTTAATTACTGATAATGTGTTGTTATTTATTAGCGTATAATGTTTCATCTCTGTAATGGTTCCCCTTCTCTTCAACTAAATTTAATTTAATTAAAAATATGCCTGAAGAGTTTTTATTAATCGTATTTATTAAAATATTTCTTATCTTTTCCAGACATTGTAAATAATATAAAACGTATATTTCTACACGGTATACCCAATTTCCCACCACCTAGTATGGGCAGAGTGAACGTTACCCCTCCCCCCGACTCTCTCTCTCTCTCTCTCTCATGAACTGGTTCTGAATGTACATTATATATGAAGAATCTATGGAAGTGGGATTTGCCCTTTAATAACATGAACCAATTCTAGAGAGAGAGAGGGAGAGAAATGGGGTTTAACGTCCACTCGACACAAACTAGGTCATTTTGGAACTAACATATGGTTTTATTTTATTTCAATAATTCGCTTGCGCGTAGGGGTCTTTAGCAGTGGGAGGAAACCGGAGTGCCCGGAGGAAACCCACGTGGTTGAGAAGGCGCCCCTATCTCCATGCCACATACGCTCACACCAGGGCTCGAAACCACAGCCGCAAGCCAGAGGTGACCGGCCAGCTAGAGGTCGAAGCGCGGCACTCTAGACCACTAGGCCATCCCAACCCCCCTGAACCAATTCTGAATGGGTATGTAGAATCAATGGATGAAAGTATTGCCTTTTAACTAACGCTGTGTATGTGTGTAAAATCGGATGACGTGTAGTTACCCTTTAACCCTTGTGCGTATACGTCGCATGAAAAACGTTGTCGGCTTCTAGGGGTAATCTAAGACCCCAGACATAAATAGGTTTTTAAGTGAATAATTTATTCAAATACGATCAAACTATAGCTTCATATCAAGACTGAACAATAATCAATCAGGCTAAAACCAAATATTTCAGACATTATCAGTGACTATACGAATTATAAGAGTTTTTCGAAACCATACAAATCTAAAAATATCGTAATTGTCATATTCCATGTAAAATCGTCTTTTGATTGGGTTGGTAGGGTAGCTTGATTTGCTTTCTGATCTAGATAACTATAATAACCAAAACAATACCATCAGTAAGAAATAATCTTAATACAAAGCTAGCACCGATTGCAGTACAGATTAGACACCTGTAACCACCAAAACGTTGAAATGAAAGAGGTGGGGGTCCACAAGACCCCTGGTATCCGCCAATGTAATACTCGAAGTTTCTTATCAAATGATGAATGTTGCCACTGCCTCACGTCCATTCCATTTGTTGCAAGTAGCTGACAATGTATAAAATTCTCGCTAGACAATTATGAACTAATTTCTCACAAACGTTAAGGATATGGTCGGTGGGGTCCAAAATACCCCTTGTATACGCACAAGGGTTAACAACATGAACTAATTCTGAATGTATATGTGTAGAATCCGTTGACGCCCCTTTAATGATATAACACGACTCTGACTGACGGACATGTTCTAATTCCGTCTTTAATATAAGGAAATCCAGGAAAAATAACACGTGTTTGATGTCAGTATGTCTCTGGCACTGGTAATCACCTGGCTAGGATAGAAGACTGTCCTATGGACTCTCAACAGTTAATGCACTTGTTGAACTAGGACAATATTAAAAGAAAGCCAATAAGGCGGAATACAAGTTGTCAGGAAATTAATGAAAGAAGACGTTTAGGACTTATCTCCATTTTATCCAAAGCTTCAACTGATGCGGTAATGGTAGCAGACTGGCATTAAACTTTTTCCAAGTAGTAGAATATGTAACACCGGAAGTGACGGGTTATTTAAGTTAATGTTCCAGATATGTACTCGTATTACATGTAAAGACCGGTCTATCCGGCAATAAACTAATTTTTATATCATGTTTTTCGTCACTCATTTGAGCATTTTGGCAAGAATCTGGTAAATAAATCTGGGTTGTAGGACGTAATACACGAAAACAAAAAAGCAGTGGCACTTAACATCTTACTTTTCGGCACCGACGAGGATAATGAAAATGGACGTGTGCCGTACAGTATGATATGAGAAATATTTGCCAAGGTTTATATCGAATTCCAACCTCGAATGAATCTGTTATGTGCACTCAAATGTGTACCCCAGGTCTTGGTTTTGCGTATCATCCGAACAACTGGACATTTTCTTGTAATTCCCCCCTTCTCCCGCTTGTCCTGCATCACTCGCAATACGAGACCTTCTGGTTAGTGCGCCATAATCTTACTCATTGAACCACCGCGGCCCCACTACCCGAAAATATCACCAAATCAATCTTAATATATTGTTCATTGTCCTAGCACTGATTTTAAAAAGGGGTGGCTCGTAATGCATTATTTGAATGTCATGCAATCAAATTTGAAAACAGTAGTAAGTAACCAACTGATAAATTGTCTGATAAAAAATTGTTTCAATGGTATTTTGTAATTGAACTTGGGTATACGTGTCACAATTCTATGAAATACAATTATGCTTATAACTGAGCGACGTTTCGGCTAGGCTTTTCTACAATTACTGGTTGATAATGACTAGACGAGTCTAGTCAAAACGTCACTAAGTTATAAGCAGTAATTGTATCACATTGTAATTGTATTCCATTGTAAATGTTTTCCATTGTAATTGTATTCCATTGTAATTATATTCCATTGTAATTCTATTTCACTGTACTTGTATTCCATTGAAATTATATTCCATTGTAGTTGTATTCTCCACGGTGAAAATGAATGAATATTAACGTGACAGCTGATAAAGACGGACATTGGAGTTCAAAGTGCAACGCAATGCTACTTGTGCTTGCTCGTTTGTAGCTGACTTTATGGCGTATGACCGTCATCTGTGCAGGATGGTAGGACATCAAACACCATTTCGTTTTGTCATAGTACGTAATAATCACCTACACTATCTTCCTTATTTACATTTCTGACTGCATGATCTGTTATCACATGAAATAATTAGAAAAACCCTTTAAAACTAAACCCTTATAACCACCAGAATATACGGATTGGCGTTACTAAAGGGGGGGGAATAGTCTATCGCATGACTCTAGATCAGAAGGTCTGTTGTTGGATAGGAGGGGCGGCTTCAATCCCACCTATGTAAGCGACAAGAGATGGATAGCCTGATCCAACGATCTGAATTACTGCTCACCTGTCGATTTCCTCTCCTTACTCAACAGACCACCTTAACGAGTAATAAAATTTAACCAATGTTCCTAAAAGATATGTCATCTCTCTCTCTCTCTCTCTCTCTCTCTCTCGTACAACTGTACTGACGAATATACGAATATACATGTATAACAGTAACCGATGTAAAAGACCACTATGATTATAGCTAAATTGACGGATTATCACGTGTACACATATTTGTTTTTTATGGCTGAAAAGATTTGTGAACGAATATTATCGTTATTATTTACAATAACTTCTAGTCTCCTCAGCCTTATCAACAGAAACCATCCCACTCAAACAATTGTCCATGATTGATTAGCTGTTAATAGATATGACACCATGTTACATATTTAAACTAAACCACTCTACGTCCGCTATCTTTTGCCTATTAACTTTTGAAAACCTGATCGTGTTCAATTTGTCTGCTGTAAATTACTGAAACGCATTGAAGTGATTCGACATAAGCTCAAAATGGTGTGGAGGGAGGCGAATGAGAGAGAGAGAGAGAAAGAGAGAGAGAGAGAGAGAGGGGGCGTCCATTTGACACAAACTGGTAATTTCGGCACCAGCATATGGTTCTTTTTTATACTTCGTTCGCGCAGAGGTCAATAGCAGTAGGAGGAAACTGGAGGATCCGGAGAGAATACGCGAGGTTGGAAAGGCGAACCTTCTCCTAGTCACTTTGAACTGGGTAATCGAAACCACGCCCAGATTATAGATATGCTTTGTTATGAACGATTAGATAAAGAATTGGGAGCTCTCACAATGATAGTTACACGCTAGACGATTTAAAGGGAATATGCAGAAAATTTGAGTAAAATTGCTTATTTCAAAATACGTGTAGCCTCGGTTGTCATTGTTAACGGTGTCAGGATAAATTAACAAAGTCTCGATTATTCATACTTGCGTTTAATCAACAACGGACGTTGAACAACAGATCAGATTCAAATCCAATGAAAATCGTACATATACGATGGCATCGAGGGTTAATTGTGGTCTTTTTATGTCAATAAAAGTCTAATTAATTACTTATATACCATTTCAGGTCTAAAGAAGAATGCAATAGGCCGATTTGGATAATACAAGTTTAAAAATGTTATGTATCTATTTATTTTTTTTACAAACTATAATTTGTTCAGATACACTTGCAAGACGCCAAAGACTGTCATCCTGTTTGGACTATTTGGGTATTTCGTCGAACATAACTGATTCGAAATTACAGTAAAAACAGAATGATTAAATGAAAATCAGTTTATATACACCCATATTACATTAGCAAATACGTTGCAACTCATTTGTGCCAAAGCAAAGAGCGATTTGGCTTCTTTAATTAACCTAGTATTATTACCGACAACGTCGGAGTTTCAAATGATAGTTACAGAATTTCATATTTACAATTCTATAATGGGATTAATCATCTAAAAAAAAATAATCCAAACAATTATGAAAGTTTTCATAATGTATTATACATTTCCCTTAATCGATATTGCAACATTTAAAATTTACAAGTCAACGATTTAGAGATTTTACAGAAAGGTTATCGAACAATAAAACATTTCAATAATAATTAAACGCCTTAGTTGTGTCTTAGATAACCTGTTTTCTTACTTTTGTAATTCTTTTGCAATAAATAGCAATTTCTATTTTTTGTAAAACCGTAGAATTCATCTTTTATATGAAACATATGTTACATCTGCGTTTGGTGCCAGATTTATAAATTCTGTTAGATTTTAATGACTTTTGTACATTAAACATACATTTTATTTAAAAAAAAGAATACAACGGATGTAACGACTTACTGCTTCATAAAAATCATTTCAAATGAAATGAAATGTTGTTTACCTATTTAAATCTCTGCAACAATAAAGGTTGGCATACACAATGCCGTGTGATATGAAGAAAATTTTCCATAGACGATGTGTGCTGTGAAGTAAATTTTCCTTGGATGACCCAAAAGGCTTAGATCAGACGATCGAAAGCATTCTCAGACTTAAGTTGAGAATTTACTCAACTTTCAGTCAGTGTTTAAAAGAAATATCTTTGATCTAGAAACACAAAACTTTGCATATAGTTTCTTATCCAGGTATTTGATACATTAAAATAGCAAAATTTTGATAATGGGCTATATTTAAGTTACAATAAGGCGAACAATTTTGAGTAATTTCTTGACTTAAGTCTGTGAATACTTTGTGAACTCGGGGCCTGGTACTGGGCCGAGTTGCATTGTCAGCATAGAGTCAATTCCCCGTAGTGGTAGGGTCGCCTTTCTAGTCTAACCTCGTGGGAGTTCTCCCGGCCATCTCGTTACATTCCACTACTGAAGCCCACTAAAATGGCCTAGTAGGTTTCAAGTGACCTCTCTCTCTCTCTCTCCCCTCTCTCTCTCTCATGAAGAGTCTGTCTGTGTTATAATTGCAGTTTTAATGGTTGTTTAAAATAATGTAAATGGGATCACTAAAGAAGGCTGGCAAGTCATAGTTTAGCTATGTGATGAATTCAAACAAATATTTATATTCAGTTTATCTGGTCCAATTATAAACTGTTACATAAGATAGGTGAAATGGGCTTATTTAAAACTAGCTCTAAACATACATAATGTAAGAGTTAAATATACCTATTGCTGGTCTTTCTTTTTGCCTTAGAATAGCCAAGTCTCTAACTCAATATTATCGAAAGTCTTCGACGTTGAAAACACAAATTATTTGTCAATTTACATCAACATTGATGGCGTGGTCTTACCAGGCAAAGATGGGCTTCTGATATCCAATATTTAAGACGAATTATTTTTTTTACCATTGGTACCATACGGCGTTTCAGACTCATTTTCAGCTAGGGACCCAAAGAACAAGGCTAGGTATACTCCACATTACATCTCAAACGGTGAGCATGCGCAATAAATACTATGTAAACGGGAATAACCAGACGTTATATATATTGTGATTCAATTGAGACTTCTGGTGTACTTCGCCATTCGCCAAACATAACTGATTTGATATTAGAGTAAAAACGGAAACGATTGAATGTAAATCAGTTTATATACATTCATATTACATTATTATATGGCTTGGGACCCATTTGTGTCAATTTCTAGGCCCCAAATATTAGCGATTTAGCTCCTTTAAATCTGATATAAATTTGGAGGTCGGGTGTTCGATCCCTGCATTGGCCGAGAAAGTTCATCTCGATTTTTCGGCGCGGTTTTCCCTTGTCAGTGATACAGAACGGAGGGCCTGTCAAGGACAACTGCCTGGTCGTTCGGAATGGACTAAAAAATCTAGGTTCCGTGTACACCTTGACATGCACGTAAAAGATACCTTGACAGTTGGAATTCGTTATAAGAGTAGGCCGTAGCGCCTCTACCTGGACAAAATTTCCCGCATAGCACACTGCATGGCGTATGCCCGTCTTTCATTAGCCCAGGTTAGGAGCAGAAAAGTTGACACTTAAATTATTAAGTAGACATTGATTAACTCAGAAAGACTATAATCAACTCTCATGGCCATCAGATGGGCACGATTTTCAACTACTGTTGATGAATAAACGTAAACATGGTTAATCTACACTTTTTTATTGTAGTCACAACGGTAGCAATGACAATCGAGGCTACAGTGTTACTGAAATGCGGATTTATCGGCTCAGAGTCGAGTAATTTTACTGAAATCTTTTACATATTCCCTTTATATTATTTAACGTGTAACTATTATAGTGAGAACTGCTATCTCGTTATCTAAATCTTACACAATGCCACTTTAATGAAATGAAATAGAATGGGTTCTAACGTTCTACTATTCTGCTCCGACTTGGCTAATGAAGACAGACATACGACATACAGTGTGCTATTAGCGAAATTATATCGAATTCTAACTGCCCCAAACTCCGAACGACTAAGCAGCTGTCATTATCAGCCCCCTCCCCCACACACCTACACACCAACCCATCCACCCACAGACACCCTGCCCCACGGACAAAGTGAAACCACTTTGGAAAAAATTGATGAACTTTCCCTGCCAAGACCGATATACTATATAACTAAAGTGACATTGACAAAACATATGCAAGAAAACTATATGCATATATAAAACGCATAATTGATTAATAATCGATATATTTAATCGTCCTTCGTGAACGCTTTGTAAGTTTTAGCTTATGGGGGGAGGGGAGTGGTCTTAAAGTGTCACGCTTCGACATCTATCTGGCCGGTCACCTCCGGCTGGTGTCTGTGGTTTCTATCCCAGGTGTGAGCATATATGGCTTGGAGAAAGGGTTGCCTTCTCAATCTCGGGTACCCCGGTTTCCTCGCACTGGAAACAACCCTGTGCGTGCGATAAGATAATGAAAATTAAAAAAAAGACAACTTTAGCTCATTACACGAGGCATTTAGTAACTAGGTAGATTAGGGCAATCAGCTATAAAGCATACTTACGGAACAACAGCCACTAATTTATTTGTGCGACGTTGCGAAGAGTATTCTCTCAACGTTATCAAGCTAATTATGTGTAACATACGACCATGTTTATGGTTTACAACAGAAATTTCGTTTACTGTTTCAACTACAAATATTGCCTATGAAATCTAATATATATATCCGGCTTCAAATTTACAGACCATTCTGTTCATTAACACAGGTTCGCAATAAGATAGGTAGCAGCTGGCAGCCTTGTTGAAGTAATTTAAGAAACATTAATCGTGCTCACAAGTAAAACACTGGTATTATTAAAGCACATTTTCATCTATCTCGTTGACAGCTATTTTGTTTTGATACTGTTGGTTGACTAGACTATTAAGGTGTTTTGGTAATGATACCGATATGGACATTACAAATCCTTCTTCATTAAATCCAGTCAGTGCGGAAAACACTAGGACATTAAAGCCATAAATAAAAGAATAAAGGGGCGGTAAGATTAGATGGTAAAAGGATCTATGTAAGGAACAATTGTAAAAGAAACTAGACCTGCATGCAGGAATGACGGGTTTCACTGGTGCCATGTTACCCTTAAACATGTCACTTCCGGTGTCAAGTTACCCTTGAAAATATGTCACTTCCGGTACCAGCGAAACCACTAAACAGGTTTCCAAATTAACATTGCACACAAATAAAATGGACGCAGAATCAACAAAATCCAGCAATATCAATTCATTTTATACATTTGTTACTTGTAAATGATCTTGACCAAATTAAATTACTCCCGGTGTTAATGCAAATGTTCAATTAGTCTTATGAAATCAGAAATGGCATACGATATCATATAGAGAAAATTTTATGTAAATCGAATAATAATTGCCACTTTTAAAGACCAAAAAACTTGAAAAGTGACTTGTAGAAAATCAGCTATTTCTCTGCAACCGTACAAGTTAGAAACCATTTTGTAGTATCTGTATGATCGTATGGGTTCATTCTATTTGTTGATTGGCATCAAATACCATAATTTGAAAAAGATTTCAAAACAGACCCATTTGAATAAAATATCTGTTTTGGAGGCTAAAAATACAGTTTTTGCCAAAATGACGTTACTTCCGGTGATAATGAAAATCTTAAATTACTTGTATGAAATCCCAAATGGCATTAGGTATAACATGGTGTGACGTTTATGAAAATCAAATAATAATTGACCCTTTTATGGCCCCGAAACATTCAAAAGTGACCTGTAGAAAACCGTCTATTTCTCGGCAACCGAATAAGTTAGAAACCATTTTATGATATCTGTATGACCATATGAGTTTTGTTTATATGTGAATTTAAACCAAAAGTTAAAATTATTAATATATATTAAGTTATTCTTGGTTGAATAAAACATTGATTTAAAAAGTTTAAAATGCATTTTTTGACCAACTGATGTCACTTCCGGTGTCAATTTTAAATTGTAATCAACTTGATATGACGCTACATGCTTTTTGAATCAAATGATGTCACTTTTATAAAAATCCAATCATAATTGACTATTTTACAGGCAAAATAACGAAAACAGTGACTTGTACAGAACTGCCCATTTCTTGGTAACTGCTTATATTACAAACGAATTTTAACATATATTTTCTTCGTATGGATTATAGCTACAAGTTTATAAAAGTTACGAAGAAATATTTTAAAATCTGAAAAGCCTGAATAGGTTGTAAATAGGTCCATTTTACACCATTTTTAGCCTCTTAATCGAATTTGCTCGAAAATGAAATCGAAATTAAAAAAACTGCTTCCTACATTTTTTGCGCCTTGAAAGGGCGCACTCTTTGTGTCATATAATTTTTCCAAAAAATAATATTTGTTTTCGAAATAGGAAAATAACTGTCAAAATTGTAGTTTTTGGTAAAATTATGCCACTTCTGGTGCCGACAGATAACACTTTTGGTAATAAAAAAAATGACAATTGATACAACGAAGCATATGAACTTTGTTTTATACAAATCGAACAATAAAAAATTAATCTAGGACTGAAAAACTGAATTAGCCAATGGCGGCCAAGGAAAATTACTGAGACAAAATTTTTTAACATTTTTGCACTAGTCAGATGATTCTTTAATTCTGTGCACAATACGACTAAAAAATATTCATAAATAAAAAAGTTTTTTGTAAAATTTTAAATTTTCGAAATTTGGCGCCTAATATCTTCGAAGATTTGCCGAAAATCAAAAATCGAAAGTAGCGTAGCTATGTGCCCTGTCTCAGGCTGTGCCAAAATGTATCGAAAGTTAAAATCCAATGATTATTGTTAAAATTACTGCAATATTTTCAAAAACGACAACTTCGGTGATTTCGGACATTTCGCATTGTCGCAGAACGTTCAAAATAGCTTTATCCTCTAAGTCACACCCACTTTCCCAGTAAAACCGAAGAAATCGTAACGATGCGACACGTAGTTGCTGAGATCTATTCAAATTGGAATCTGAATAATAATAATAATAATAAGAACTAGACCTGCATGCAGGAATGACGGGTTTCACTGGTGCCATGTTACCCTTAAACATGTCACTTCCGGTGTCAAGTTACCCTTGAACATATGTAACTTCCGGTACCAGCGAAACCACTAAACAGGTTTCCAAATTAACATTGCACACAAATAAAATGGACGCAGAATCAACAAAATCCAGCAATATCAATTCATTTTATACATTTGTTACTTGTAAATGATCTTGACAAAATTAAATTACTCCCGGTGTTAATGCAAATGTTCAATTAGTCTTATGAAATCAGAAATGGCAAACGATATCATATAGTGAAAATTTTATGTAAATCGAATAATAATTGCCACTTTTAAAGACCAAAAAACTTGAAAAGTGACTTGTAGAAAATCAGCTATTTCTCTGCAACCGTACAAGTTAGAAACCATTTTGTGGTATCTGTATGATCGTATGGGTTCATTCTATTTGTTGATTGGCATCAAATACCATAATTTGAAAAAGATTTCAAAACAGACTTATTTGAATAAAATATCTGTTTTGGAGGCTAAAAATACAGTTTTTGCCAAAATGACGTTACTTCCGGTGATAATGAAAATCTTAAATTACTTGTATGAAATCCCAAATGGCATTAGGTATAACATGGTGTGACGTTTATGAAAATCGAATAATAATTGACCCTTTTATGGCCCCGAAACCTTCAAAAGTGACCTGTAGAAAACCGTCTATTTCTCGGCAACCGAATAAGTTAGAAACCATTTTATGATATCTATATGACCACATGAGTTTTGTTTATATGTGAATTTAAACCAAAAGTTAAAATTATTAATACATATTAAGTTATTCTTGGTTGAATAAAACATTGATTTAAAAAGTTTAAAATGCATTTTTTGACCAAATGATGTCACTTCCGGTGTCAATTTTAAATTGTAATCAACTTGATATGACGCTACATGCTTTTTGAATCAAATGATGTCACTTTTATAAAAATCCAATCATAATTGACTATTTTACAGGCAAAATAACGAAAACAGTGACTTGTACAGAACTGCCAATTTCTTGGTAACTGCTTATATTACAAACGAATTTTAACATACATTTTCTTCGTATGGATTATAGCTACAAGTTTATAGAAGTTACGAAGAAATATTTTAAAATCTGAAAAGCCTGAATAGGTTGTAAATAGGCCAATTTTACACCATTTTTAGCCTCTTAATCGAATTTGCTCGAAAATGAAATCGAAATTAAAAAAACTGCTTCCTACATTTTTTGCGCCTTGAAAAGACACACTCTTTGAGTCATATAATTTTTCAAAAAAATAATATTTGTTTTCGAAATAAGAAAATAACTGTCAAAATTGTAGTTTTTGGTAAAATTATGCCACTTCCGGTGCCGGCAGATAACATTATTGGTAACAAAAAAAATGACAATTGAGACAACGAAGCATATGAACTTTGTTTTATACAAATCGAACTATAAAAAATTAATCTAGGACTGAAAAACTGAAGTAGCCAATGGCGGCCAAGAAAAATTACTGAGACAAAAAATTTTAACATTTTTGCACTAGTCAGATGACTCTTTAATTCTGTGCACAATACGACTAAAAAATATTCATAAATAAAAAAAATTTTAGTAAAATTTTAAATTTTCGAAATTTGGCGCCTAATATCTTCGAAGATTTGCCGAAAATCAAAAATCGAAAGTAGCGTAGCTATGTGCCCTGTCTCGGGCTATGCCAAAATGTATCGAAAGTTAAAATCCAATGATTATTGTTAAAATTACTGCAATATTTTCAAAAACGATAACTTCGGTGATTTCGGACATTTCGCATTGGCGCAGAACGTTCAAAATAGCTTTATCCTCTAAGTCACACCCACTTTCCCAGTAAAACCGAAGAAATCGTAAAGATGCGACACGTAGTTGCTGAGATCTATTCAAATTGGAATCTGAATAATAATAATAATAATAATAATAATAAGAATAATAATTTTAACAAAAACAATAGTGTTTCACACAAGCTACGCAGTGTGAAACCCTAATAACTAGACCTGCATGCAGGAATGACGGGTTTCACTGGTGCCACGTTACCCTTAAACATGTCACTTCCGGTGCCAAGTTACCCTTGAACATATGTCACTTCCGGTAACAACGAAACCACTAAACATTTTTCCAAATTAACATTGCACAGAAATAAAATGGGCGCAGAATCAACCAAATCCAGCAATATCAATTCATTTTATACATTTGTTACTTGTAAATGATCTTGACAAAATTAAATTACTTACGGTGTTAATGAAAATGTTTAATTAGCCTTATGAAATCAGAAATGGCATACGATATCATATAGTGAAAATTTTATGTAAATCGAATAATAATTGCCACTTTTAAAGACCAAAAAACTTGAAAAGTGACATGTAGAAAATCAGCTATTTCTCTGCAACCGTACAAGTTAGAAACCATTTTGTGGTATCTGTATGATCGTATGGGTTCATTCTATTTGTTGATTGGCATCAACTACCATAATTTGAAAAACATTTCAAAACAGACTCATTTGAATAAAATATCTGTTTTGAAGGCTAAAAATACAGTTTTTGCCAAAATACGTTACTTCCGGTGATAATGAAAATCTTAAATTACTTGTATGAAATCCTAAATGGCATTAGGTATAACTTGGTGCAACGTTTATGAAAATCGAATAATAATTGACACTTTTATGGCCCAAAAACCTTCAAAAGTGACCTGTAGAAAACCGTCTATTTCTCGGCAACCGAACAAGTTAGAAACCATTTTATGATATCTATATGACCATATGAGTTTTGTTTATATGTGAATTTAAACCAAAAGTTAAAATTATTAATACATATTAAGTTATTCTTGGTTGAATAAAACATTGATTTAAAAAGTTTAAAATGCATTTTTTGACCAAATGATGTCACTTCCGGTGTCAATTTTAAATTGTAATCAACTTGATATGACGCTACGTGCTTTTTGAATCAAATGATGTCACTTTTATAAAAATCCAATCATAATTGACTATTTTACAGGCAAAATAACGAAAACAGTGACTTGTACAGAACTGCCCATTTCTTGGTAACTGCTTATAGTACAAACGAATTTTAACATACATTTTCTTCGTATGGATTATAGCTACAAGTTTATAAAAGTTACGAAGAAATATTTTAAAATCTGAAAAGCCTGAATAGGTTGTAAATAGGCCAATTTTACACCATTTTTAGCCATTTAATCGAATTTGCTCGAAAATGAAATCGAAATTAAAAAAACTGCTTCCTACATTTTTTGCGCCTTGAAAGGGCACACACTTTGAGTCAAATAATTTTTCCAAAAAATAATATTTGTTTTCGAAGTAGGAAAATAACTGTCAAAATTGTAGTTTTTGGTAAAATTATGCCACTTCCGGTGCCGACAGATAAAACTTTTGGTAATAAAACAAATGACAATTGATACAACGAAGCATATGAACTTTGTTTTATACAAATCGAACAATAAAAAATTAATCTAGGACTGAAAAACTGAATTAGCCAATGGCGGCCAAGGAAAATTACTGAGACAATTTTTTTTAACATTTTTGCACTAGTCAGATGACTCTTTAATTCTGTGCACAATACGACCAAAAAATATTCATAAATGAAAAAAAATTTTGTAAAATTTTAAATTTTCGAAATTTGGCGCCTAATATCTTCGAAGATTTGCCGAAAATCAAAAATCGAAAGTAGCGTAGCTATGTGCCCTGTCTCAGGCTATGCCAAAATGTATCGAAAGTTAAAATCCAATGATTATTTTTAAAATTACTGCAATATTTTCAAAAACGATAACTTCGGTGATTTCGGACATTTCGCATTGTCGCAGAACGTTCAAAATAGCTTTATCCTCTAAGTCACACCCACTTTCCCAGTAAAACCGAAGAGATCGTAACGATGCGACACGTAGTTGCTGAGATCTATTCAAATTGGAATCTGAATAATAATAATAATAATAATAACTAGACCTGCAAGCAGCACTGAACCGGCTTTCAGGAATCATACAGAAAGTTTATTATACCATAGCCGATCCGTTGAGCTACCAAACTATACTTTAGTTGTTTTGCTTCAGTGACACCCTCTACCATGTTAAAGTAATATTTGCTGGCGAAAAGACCTGTCAAAATGGTAAATTATGGCAAAATACGTCACTTCCGGTGCCGAAAGACATTTTTATAGGTGAAAAATAAGTCGAAAATTCGTAACATACAAAATACAAACTTTGTTTTATCATATCGGGCAATAAATAATTAACCTATAATCCATAATAATAAACTGAAATTAAGAAGGTAAAAAACTTAAAAGTGACCCTGGGAAAATTGGCTATTATTCGACAAGGGAACATGCTAGAAGCCTTTTCTTGATATCAATATGATGGTATTGATTCAATCTTACTGCCTATTGGAATCAAACATTATAAAGATAAAGGAATGATAAATATAAATCCCTTCAAAAAAATGTTTGTTTTGAAGGCTAAAATACGTTTTTTGCAAAAATTACATTACTTCCGGTGATATTGAAAATGTTAATTTAGTTCATAGAAGTCATAAATGGCATAAGGCATCAAATGCTAAAAAAATTATTAAAATCGTATAATAATTGACACTTTTATAGACGAAAACCCTTGAAAAGTGACTTATAGAAGATCGCCTATTTCTCTGTAACCGTACAAGTTAGAAACCATTTTGTGGTATCTGTATGGTCGTATGGCTTCATTCTATTCGTTGATGGGAATCAAATATCACAATTCTAAAAATATTATAAGGCAGACTCATTTTAATAAAATATTTGTTTTTTAGGTTAAAAATACAGCTTTTGCCCAAAAGACGTCATTTCCGGTCACAGTGAAAATGTAAAATTGGCTTGACCTAGTCCAAAATGGCATTAGGCATCAAATGGAAAAAAAATATTGCAAATCGAATAATAATTCCCTCCTTTATAGGCAAAATAACGTGAAAAGTGATGCATGGAAAATTGCATATTTCTCAGCAACTGCTCATATTACAAACTAATTTTCCCATACATTCTCTTTGTCTGGATTAATGCTACGAGTTTATGAAAATAACAAATAAATATTTCAAAATATGAAGACGCTGAATGAATTGTAAATAACTGAATTTTACACTTTATTTTACATTTTATTCGAAATTGCCCGAAAATGAAATTGGAATTAAAAAATCTGAGCTAAAGATTTTGTGCACCTTTGCAGGGTGCATCCTTTTAGTTATATCAGTTTTGAAAAAAATAACATTTGCTTTCAAAAAGTGGTACAGAACTGTCAAAATTGTAGTTTTTGTTAATATTACGTCACTTCCGTTGCCGACAGAAAAATTTCACCGTAACAAAAAATATTACAATTGGGACCACGGAGCATATGAACTTTGTTTTATACAAATCGAACAATAAATAATTGTTCTGGGTACGAAAAACTAAATTAGCCGATGGCGGCTAACGCAATTTACCGAGACAATTTTTTTCTCATTTCTGTTCAAGTAGGATGATATTTTAACCCTGTGTAAAATACCATCAAAAAATATTCATCAATGAAAAAGGATTTCGTAAAAAAAAATTTTTTTTTTTCAAAATATCGGACATTTTTTCGACTACTTCCGGTTTTACGATCATTGTCGTGATAGCTTTACGAAGTTCTTTGGATACTTAACTTTCTGTACCAGAAGTGTCAGAAACATCCTTTGAGTAGTTTTGGAAAAAAAGATAAATTAAAGAGCGTTTCCAAAACTTTAACGATTTTTCAATTTTTTTCAAAGTTTGAGGCCACTTTTGGACCACCTATATTATTTCAATGCTTTTCAATTTGGATTCACTATATAGACAAACGATAGGACGTTAGGTAAGAAACGTTTAAGAAAAATCGTAGGCGTCGTTTTCGAGAAAAGGGCGTCTCGGAATGTTAAAAAAGCGGAAAATACTTGATTTTTGGCATACAATAATTTATTTCCTTACCATTGAAATCGCATTATTTAGATACCATATGATGGTCCATTAATAGGGCTATCCAACGACACTTTAGTTCTTTTGGTCCGCAATTACCTAAGGGAGCAATCAAGTTTTTCGGAAGTGAGACAATGTTTTTAACCTTTTTTTTTCATTTTTTGAATACTTCCGGTATGGTTATCATTGTCGGAATATTTTTAATAGCCGGTTTGGGCACTAAAATAGCCACAGGGCTCTGTAATGATATATTACATTATCTGATCAGATAAAATGCCCCTGAGAAATCCTGTGTTCAAAAGTGCTAAAAATGAAAAAAATTTAAAATATCGAAAATTAAATTTCAATAACTACATACATATTATACATCGTTAGTTTCCTAATTAGGTCAGCTATCTGAATATACAACCTTTTTTAAAAAATCTCTTCAAATAAAAAAATAGTAGAGCATTTTCCAAAATTTCACGATTTTTCGACTTTTTTCGATTTTCAGTCCGTTATTTCACCCATTCCAGATATTTCAAAGGCTTATTGGGTGGTTTCATGCAAATTAACTCCGAAAGGACTCTCGATAGAAAAAATTTAAGAAAAAGTTACGGTTAAGTTTTCGAGATATAGGCGTCCAAAAACGCTCCAAATCAGAAAATACTTGATTTTCAGCGTGCCATATTTTGCTGCCTGATCATAATATCCGTATGAATTGGGTATCATACGATAGTACAATCCTAGTGCAGTCCAATGGTACCCTAATTTGTTTAATCCATTGACATCGAACGGAGAAATCACGTTTTCCCCAAAACTATCAATTTTTTGCATTTTTTCAAAATATTGCACATTATTTCGACTACTTCCGGTCTACGGATCATTGTTGAAATTGCTTTATTCCTTGCAATGGTCATTTGGCTTCATGCCTTAGAAGTTTCAGATTCGCCAATTCAGCCATATAACGAAATCCGAGCTCACAAAATAGGTAGAAAATTCGAAAAAAATCGAAAAATAAAGGGCGATAACTCTGAATGAAACTTATATTACTGGAATCGGATGGACTTAAGGTATCCAAAAATATAAGTCAAATTTGAAAATTTTGAAAAATGAAAAAAATTGTCTCTTAAACAAATTTTTTTAATTTTCGAACGCTAGAAGTCAGCGACGAAGTTTCGAAATTACAAAATCTTAGATTGCTATTGGCTCGGAAAAGATTCAGGGTTTCCGAAAATGTCATTTGTTTGAAAATGGGTAAATAATTGACGAAACTATGGCCAATTTTCAATTTTTTGACAACGTACAAAGATCTGCCACTTCCGGTATGCGCAGAATTTTCGAAAATACTTTATCAAGTAGCCACCACATGGTTTCCCGAAAGAAAAGTTGATTTCAGATCGATATCTGCTTTCGATCATGGAGAACTTGGCCCCCGCGGTAAATAATAATAATAATAACTAGACCTGCATGCAGGAATGACGGGTTTCACTGGTGCCAAGTTACTCTTAAACATGTCACTTTCGGTGCCAAGTTACACTTGAACATATGTCACTTCCGGTACCAACGAAACCACTAAACAGGTTTCCAAATTAACATTGCACACAAATAAAATGGACGCAGAATCAACCAATCAATACAGCAATATCAAGTCATTTTATACATTTGTTACTTGTAAACGATCTTGACAAAATTAAATTACTTCCGGTGTTAATGAAAATGTTCAATTAGTCTTATGAAATCAGAAATGGCATACGATATCATATAGTGACAATTTTATGTAAATCGAATAATAATTGCCACTTTTAAAGACCAAAAAACTTGAAAAGTGACTTGTAGAAAATCTGCTATTTCTCTGCAACCGTACAAGTTAGAAACCATTTTTTGGTATCTGTATGATCGTATGGGTTCATTCTATTTGTTGATTGGCATCAAATACCATAATTTGAAAAAGATTTCAAAACAGACTCATTTGAATAAAATATCTGTTTTGAAGGCTAAAAATTCAGTTTTTGCCAAAATCACATTACTTCCGGTGATAATGAAAATCTTAAATTACTTGTATGAAATCACAAATGGCATTAGGTATAACATGGTGTAACGTTAATGAAAATCGAATAATAATTGACACTTTTATGGCCCCGAAACCTTCAAAAGTGACCTGTAGAAAACCGTCTATTTCTCGGCAACCGAACAAGTTAGAAACAATTTTATGATATCTATATGACCATATGAGTTGTATTTATATGTGAATTTAAACCAAAAGTTAAAATTATTAATACATATTAAGTTATTCATAGTTGAATAAAACATTGATTTAAAAAGTTTAAAATGCAGTTTTTGACCAAATGACGTCACTTCCGGTGTCAATTTTGAATTGTAATCAACTTGATATGACGCTACATGCTTTTTTGAATCAAATGATGTCACTTTTATAAAAATCCAATAATAATTGACTATTTTACAGGCAAAATAACGAAAACAGTGACTTGTACAGAACTGCCCATTTCTTGGGAACTGCTTATATTACAAACTAATTTTAACATACATTTTCTTCGTATGGATTATAGCTACAAGTTTATAAAAGTTACGAAGAAATATTTTAAAATCTAAAAAGCCTGAATAGGTTGTAAATAGGTGAATTTTACACCATTTTTAGCCATTTAATCGAATTTGCTCGAAAATGAAATCGAAATTAAAAAAACTGCTTCCGACATTTTTTGCGCCTTGAAAGGGCACATACTTTGAGTCAAATAATTTTTCCAAAAAATAATATTTGTTTTCGAAAAATGGTACCTAACTGTCAAAATTGTAGTTTTTGGTAAAATTATGCCACTTCCGGTGCAGACAGATAACACTTCCGGTAATAAAAAAAATGACAATTGAGACAACGAAGCATATGAACTTTGTTTTATACAAATCGAACAATAAAAAATTAATCTAGGACTGAAAAACTGAATTAGCCAATGGCGGCCAAGGAAAATTACTGAGACAAAATTTTTTAACATTTTTGCACTAGTCAGATGACTCTTTAATTCTGTGCACAATACGACTAAAAAATATTCATAAATAAAAAAGTTTTTTGTAAAATTTTAAATTTTCGAAATTTGGCGCCTAATATCTTCGAAGATTTGCCGAAAATCAAAAATCGAAAGTAGCGTAGCTATGTGCCCTGTCTCCGGCTATGCCAAAATGTATCGAAAGTTAAAATTCAATGATTATTGTTAAAATTACTGCAATATTTTAAAAAACGATAATTTGGTGATTTCGGACATTTCGCATTGTCGCAGAACGTTCAAAATAGCTTTATCCTCTAAGTCACACCCACTTTCCCAGTAAAACCGAAGAAATCGTAACGATGCGACAAGCAGTTGCTGAGATCTACTCAAGACAAAAGAAGAATAATAATAATAAGAATAATAATTTTAACAAAAACAATAGTGTTTCACACAAGCTTCGCAGTGTGAAACCCTAATTAACATTGCACACAAATAAAATGGACGTAGAATCAACCAATCAATCCAGCAATATCAAGTCATTTTATACATTTGTTACTTGTAAATGATCTTGACAAAAAAATTACTTCCGGTGTTAATGAAAATGTTCAATTAGTGTTATGAAATCAGAAATGGCATACGATATCATATAGTGAAAATTTTATGTAAATCGAATAATAATTGCCACTTTTAAAGACCAAAAAACTTGAAAAGTGACTTGTAGAAAATCTGCTATTTCTCTGCAACCGTACAAGTTAGAAACCATTTTTTGGTATCTGTATGATCGAATGGGTTCATTCTATTTGTTGATTGGCATCAAATACCATAATTTGAAAAAAATTTCAAAACAGACTCATTTGAATAAAATATCTGTTTTGAAGGCTAAAAATTCAGTTTTTGCCAAAATGACGTTACTTCCGGTGATAATGAAAATCTTAAATTACTTGTATGAAATCACAAATGGCATTAGGTATAACATGGTGTAACGTTTATGAAAATCGAATAATAATTGACACTTTTATGGCCCCGAAACCTTCAAAAGTGACCTGTAGAAAACCGTCTATTTCTCGGCAACCGAACAAGTTAGAAACAATTTTATGATATCTATATGACCATCTAAGTTGTATTTATATGTGAATTTAAACCAAAAGTTAAAATTATTAATACATATTAAGTTATTCATGGTTGAATAAAACATTGATTTAAAATGTTTAAAATGCAGTTTTTGACCAAATGACGTCACTTCCGGTGTCAATTTTAAATTGTAATCAACTTGATATGACGCTACATGCTTTTTGAATCAAATGATGTCACTTTTATAAAAATCCAATAATAATTGACTATTTTACAGGCAAAATAACGAAAACAGTGACTTGTACAGAACTGCCCATTTCTTGGGAACTGCTTATATTACAAACTAATTTTAACATACATTTTCTTCGTATGGATTATAGCTACAAGTTTATAAAACTTACGAAGAAATATTTTAAAATCTGAAAAGCCTGAATAGGTTGTAAATAGGTCAATTTTACACCATTTTTAGCCATTTAATCGAATTTGCTCGAAAATGAAATCGAAATTAAAAAAACTGCTTCCGACATTTTTTGCGCCATGAAAGGGCACACTCTTTGAGTCAAATAATTTTTCCAAAAAATTATATTTGTTTCCGAAAATGGTACCTAACTGTCAAAATTGTAGTTTTTGGTAAAATTATGCCACTTCCGGTGCCGACAGATAACACTTCCGGTAATAAAAAAAATGACAATTGAGACAACGAAGCATATGAACTTTGTTTTATACAAATCGAACAATAAAAAATTAATCTAGGACTGAAAAACTGAATTAGCCAATGGCGGCCAAGGAAAATTACTGAGACAAAATTTTTTAACATTTTTGCACTAGTCAGATGACTCTTTAATTCTGTGCACAATACGACTAAAAAATATTTATAAATAAAAAAGTTTTTTGTAAAATTTTAAATTTTCGAAATTTGGCGCCTAATATCTTCGAAGATTTGTCGAAAATCAAAAATCGAAAGTAGTGTAGCTATGTGCCCTGTCTCCGGCTATGCCAAAATGTATCGAAAGTTAAAATTCAATGATTATTGTTAAAATTACTGCAATATTTTAAAAAACGATAATTTGGTGATTTCGGACATTTCGCATTGTCGCAGAACGTTCAAAATAGCTTTATCCTCTAAGTCACACCCACTTTCCCAGTAAAACCGAAGAAATCATAACGATGCGACACGTAGTTGCTGAGATCTATTCAAATTGGAATCTGAATAATAATAATAAGAACTAGACCTGCATGCAGGAATGACGGGTTTCACTGGTGCCATGTTACCCTTAAACATGTCACTTCCGGTGCCAAGTTACCCTTGAACATATGTCACTTCCGGTACCAGCGAAACCACTAAACAGGTTTCCAAATTAACATTGCACACAAATAAAATGGACGCAGAATCAACAAAATCCAGCAATATCAATTCATTTTATACATTTGATACTTGTAAATGATCTTGACAAAATTAAATTACTCCCGGTGTTAATGGAAATGTTCAATTAGTCTTATGAAATCAGAAATGGCATACGATATCATATAGTGAAAATTTTATGTAAATCGAATAATAATTGCCACTTTTAAAGACCAAAAAACTTGAAAAGTGACTTGTAGAAAATCGGCTATTTCTCTGCAACCGTACAAGTTAGAAAGCATTTTGTGGTATCTGTATGATCGTATGGGTTCATTCTATTTGTTGATTGGCATCAAATACCATAATTTGAAAAAGATTTCAAAACAGACTCATTTGAATAAAATATCTGTTTTGGAGGCTAAAAATACAGTTTTTGCCAAAATGACGTTACTTCCGGTGATAATGAAAATCTTAAATTACTTGTATGAAATCCCAAATGGCATTAGGTATAACATGGTGTGACGTTTATGAAAATCGAATAATAATTGACCCTTTTATGGCCCCGAAACCTTCAAAAGTGACCTGTAGAAAACCGTATATTTCTCGGCAACCGAATAAGTTAGAAACCATTTTATGATATCTATATGACCATATGAGTTTTGTTTATATGTGAATTTAAACCAAAAGTTAAAATTATTAATACATATTAAGTTATTCTTGGTTGAATAAAACATTGATTTAAAAAGTTTAAAATTCTTTTTTTGACCAAATGATGTCACTTCCGGTGTCAATTTTAAATTGTAACCAACTTGATATGACGCTGCGTGCTTTTTGAATCAAATGATGTCACTTTTATAAAAATCCAATCATAATTGACTATTTTACAGGCAAAATAACGAAAACAGTGACTTGTACAGAACTGCCCATTTCTTGGTAACTGCTTATAGTACAAACGAATTTTAACATACATTTTCTTCGTATGGATTATAGCTACAAGTTTATAAAAGTTACGAAGAAATATTTTAAAATCTGAAAAGCCTGAATAGGTTGTAAATAGGCCAATTTTACACCATTTTTAGCCTCTTAATCGAATTTGCTCGAAAATGAAATCGAAATTAAAAAAACTGCTTCCTACATTTTTTGCGCCTTGAAAGGGCACACTCTTTGAGTCAAATAATTTTTCCAAAAAATAATATTTGTTTTCGAAGAAGGAAAATAACTGTCAAAATTGTAGTTTTTGGTAAAATTATGCCACTTCCGGTGCCGACAGATAAAACTTTTGGTAATAAAAAAAATGACAATTGATACAACGAAGCATATGAACTTTGTTTTATACAAATCGTACAATAAAAAATTAATCTAGGACTTAAAAACTGAATTAGCCAATGGCGGCCAAGGTAAATTACTGAGACAAAATTCTTTAACATTTTTGCACTAGTCAGATGACCCTTTAATTCTGTGCATAATACGACTAAAAAATATTCATAAATAAAAAAGTTTTTTGTAAAATTTTAAATTTTCAAAATTTGGCGCCTAATATCTTTGAAGATTTACCGAAAATCAAAAATCGAAAGTAGCGTAGCTATGTGCCCTGTCTCCGGCTATGCCAAAATGTATCGAAAGTTAAAATTCAATGATTATTGTTAAAATTACTGCAATATTTTAAAAAACGATAATTTGGTGATTTCGGACATTTCGCATTGTCGCAGAACGTTCAAAATAGCTTTATCCTCTAAGTCACACCCACTTTCCCAGTAAAACCGGAGAAATCGTAACGATGCGACACGTAGTTGCTGAGATCTATTCAAATTGGAATCTGAATAATAATAATAATAATAATAATAATAAGAATAATAATTTTAACAAAAACAATAGTGTTTCACACAAGCTACGCAGTGTGAAACCCTAACTAGACCTGCATGCAGGAATGACGGGTTTCACTGGTGCCACGTTACCCTTAAACATGTCACTCCCGGTGCCAAGTTACCCTTGAACATATGTCACTTCCGGTACCAGCGAAACCACTTAACATTGCACACAAATAAAATGGACGCAGAATCAACAAAATCCAGCAATATCAATTCATTTTATACATTTGTTACTTGTAAATGATCTTGACAAAATTAAATTACTCCCGGTGTTAATGCAAATGTTCAATTAGTCTTATGAAATCAGAAATGGCATACGATATCATATAGTGAAAATTTTATGTAAATCGAATAATAATTGCCACTTTTAAAGACCAAAAAACTTGAAAAGTGACTTGTAGGAAATCGGCTATTTCTCTGCAACCGTACAAGTTAGAAACCATTTTGTGGTATCTGTATGATCGTATGGGTTCATTCTATTTGTTGATTGGCATCAAATACCATACTTTGAAAAAGATTTCAAAACAGACTCATTTGAATAAAATATCTGTTTTAGAGGCTAAAAATACAGTTTTTGCCAAAATGACGTTACTTCCGGTGATAATGAAAATCTTAAATTACTTGTATGAAATCCCAAATGGCATTAGGTATAATATGGTGTGACGTTTATGAAAATCGAATAATAATTGACCCTTTTATGGCCCCGAAACCTTCAAAAGTGACCTGTAGAAAACCGTGTATTTCTCAGCAACCGAACAAGTTAGAAACAATTTTATGATATCTATATGACCATATGAGTTATATTTATATATGAATTTAAACCAAAAGTTAAAATTATTAATACATATTAAGTTATTCATGGTTGAATAAAACATTGATTTAAAAAGTTTAAAATGCAGTTTTTGACCAAATGACGTCACTTCCGGTGTCAATTTTAAATTGTAATCAACTTGATATGACGCTACATGCTTTTTAAATCAAATGATGTCACTTTTATAAAAATCCAATAATAATTAACTATTTTACAGGCAAAATAACGAAAACAGTGACTTGTACAAAACTGCCCATTTCTTGGGAACTGCTTATATTACAAACTAATTTTAACATACATTTTCTTCGTATGGATTATAGCTACAAGTTTATAAAAGTTACGAAGAAATATTTTAAAATCTGACAAGCCTGAATAGGTTGTAAATAGGTCAATTTTACACCATTTTTAGCCATTTAATCGAATTTGCTCGAAAATGAAATCGAAATTAAAAAAACTGCTTCCGACATTTTTTGCGCCTTGAAAGGGCACACTCTTTGAGTCAAATAATTTTTCCAAAAAATAATATTTGTTTTCGAAAAATGGTACCTAACTGTCAAAATTGTAGTTTTGGGTAAAATTATGCCACTTCCGGTGCCGACAGATAAAACTTTTGGTAATAAAAAAAATGACAATTGATACAACGAAGCATATGAACTTTGTTTTATACAAATCGAACAATAAAAAATTAATCTAGGACTTAAAAACTGAATTAGCCAATGGCGGCCAAGGTAAATTACTGAGACAAAATTCTTTAACATTTTTGCACTAGTCAGATGACTCTTTAATTCTGTGCATAATACGACTAAAAAATATTCATAAATAAAAAAGTTTTTTGTAAAATTTTAAATTTTCAAAATTTGGCGCCTAATATCTTTGAAGATTTACCGAAAATCAAAAATCGAAAGTAGTGTCGCTACGTGCCCTGTCTTCGGCTATGCCAAAATGTATCGAAAGTTAAAATTCAATGATTATTGTTAAAATTACTGCAATATTTTAAAAAACGATAATTTGGTGATTTCGGACATTTCGCATTGTCGCAGAACGTTCAAAATAGCTTTATCCTCTAAGTCACACCCACTTTCCCAGTAAAACCGAAAAAATCGTAACGATGCCACAAGCAGTTGCTGAGATCTACTCAAAACAAAAGAAGAATAATAATAATAAGAATAATAATTTTAACAAAAACAATAGTGTTTCACACAAGCTTCGCAGTGTGAAACCCTAATAATTTTAGTAATCTCAATAGGCTTTAAAGCCTAACTAGATCTGCTACTGTCCCATGCAGATATGAAAGCTTTCATATTCATCGTCACGTGTCATTGATTGTATCAAGTAACCTAAATAAAAGGATACGAAGAAAAAATTATTAAAATTGGTCAAAAACTCGCGAAGTTACAAGTCTAAATATAGTATGAAACATTGCACCCAGGCATAACAATAATCTGAAAACTAAAGGGAAATAACTGAAACTTGTATTACTGTAATGAGACGGATGAGAAAATGAAATGAAAATGGCGGGAAAAAAAAATTAAAAATGGCAGGTTGGACAGGCGACCATACTCCTTGTCACGTACAACCGGGCATTCGAAAACACGCTAGTTTACTCAATGACAGGCGCGCGTGCTTACCATTCAGCCACTCAACCCCCCTTTGAAATCAGACACGTGCAATATGTCATATAGGAAGAATAAGAAGTCGCTCACAACAAAATGGTAAATTAATGAGTTTAGGTCAAAAGGTTGAGCTACTGTTTTAGAGTACTTAATAGTTTTAAAGAGACACGTTAAGGGTTGTTCATAGTTAAATGAAAGTTTAATTTTAAATAAGACCAATAAAATTAGGATTTAATAATGCCAGACTAATATTTCCAATATGTTTGGTTATAAGTAGGAAATCGTGACGACTTCTTAAGCATGTTTTAAACAAAGGATCATGTTTGTTTAAACAAGAATGGCACTCTGCAATAAAAAAAACTGGCCAAAGCAAGATTTCTATGCAGAAATTAAATAATTGCTAGAACCAGAAAAATATTTATCCACTATAATAAATAAGCAACATAGAGAAAATGAAATGAAATTGAATGGGGTTTAACGTCCGACTGTTCTGCTCCTAAAATGGGCTAATGAAGACGGGCATATGCCATAATGTGTGCAATGAGGGAAATTTTACCCGGGCAGCGGCGGTTACGGCCTACGAGGTTGGACAGGCAACCATACTCCTTGTCACGTACAACCAAAAAATCGAAACAACGGCAGTTGACTCAATGACAGACGTTATGATACAGAGCGCACGTGCTAACCATTCAGCCACGCAACCTCCCTAAAATCGGCAAATTGCTGACCTACAGCGAGAAACATTTCAACCGGGCCAAATTTTCTATTGTAACAGTTTAATTTGCACGGTACCTTTAGTTATCAACCGAATATTACAAAACTTTTAAAAATAAGCTCCCCCCTGACCAGCTTAAGCGTTCGCAATAAACGTTTGCCACTTAAAATCGGGAAATTGCTGACTTTAAAGTGAGAAACATTACAACCGGGCGAAAATTTTCTGTTTTATGACTTTTACAGTACCTTTGATTACCAACCGATTATTTTCTGTTTTATGACTTTTACAGTACCTTTGATTACCAACCGATTATTACAAAACTTTAAAAATAAAAGAGAAAGAGAGAAATGCGGCCTAATGTCCATTCGACACAAACTAGGTCATTTCGGGACTAACATATGTTTTTTAATTTTATTTAAAAACTCCCCCTGCGCTTACAGGTCTTTAGCCGTTGGGAGGAAACCGAAGAACACGGAGAAAACCCACAAGGTTGGACATCATACTTCATGTCACGTGCAACCTGGAGATCGAAACGACGCCCGTTGACTCAATGACAGACGTTACGATACAGTGCGCACATGCTAACCATTCAGCCATTCAGCCTCCCTGAATTCAGAAAATTGCTGACTTATAGCAAGAAACATTTCAACCGGGCGAAATTTTCTGTTTTAACAGTTTAATGTGCACGGTACTTTAATTACCAACCGATTATTACAAAACTTTTGAAAATAAGCTCCAACTGACCAGCTGAATCGTATGCAATAAACGTTTTCGCCTGAATTGAAAGTTCTGCACGGAGAAAGTTCATCTCGATTTCCCGGCGTGGTTCCCCTTGTCAGTGAGGCAGAACGGAGGGCCTGACAAGCACAGCTGTCTAGTCATTCGGATGGGACGAAAAACCAAGGTCCCGTGTACACATTGGAGTGCACGTAAAATATCCCTAAGCAGTTGGAATTCGATACTGTTGAATAAGCTCTATACGATGACTAAATGCGTAGATTGTAGTCACCCACACTTCATGTTTCGCTCAACAATGAAAGGATGCCGTTTTCAATGTTCGATCCTTTTGTTCTTCTACTCCTGATATGTTGGACTGTTGATCGATGGTTTCATATAAAAGACTACCAATAAGACTCTTTGTACAAGAAGTTCACAAAAAATATTATGTTGACTTTACGAGAAAGACCTCTAAACATGCTCCAAATTGTAAAAATACGACTTTTTGGGTTTTCAATCTCTTTTTTTCGGCTATCCCTGATATTTAGAAAAAATAATACAATGATTTCACACAACAGGCTAGCTATTAGACTCTCTATTGACAAAAGTTTCACCGCCCTCCCTTCATTATAACCGAAGTTATCGTGCCCTAAAGAATCAACAAATTAGCTTGTTTATCTCTGCTTACCCTAAGCAGAAAATGCTCATCTTTGAACTCAATCATAACATTGACCTAGTGAACGTCTACACCAAGTTTGAACATTCTAGCTTAATTAGAAGGAGAGTAATTGTGTTCCAAAGTCCCGACCCTTCAAGTTGCTTCTATTTTTCATTTTCAATTCAAAATGGTGACCATCACGTGACCGAAATCAAAATTCTATTCGCGACATTTTTTAGGCCTTCCTACAAGGATTCAGAAAATATAACTCCCGAGTCTGTAAGTAAAATAGCAAAAAAGCCTTATTGATTTTTCACTTTTAAATATGGCGGCACTTCCGGTTCGATCGACAAACTCCATATTTTGTGTACAAATCAGTAATTACTTATCTAGTATCCAAAAAAAAAATCAGGTCATTCTGACCTATATTTCGATGATTTTTTTGAAAATTTTGATCCTTAATTTCGTCAAGGGGAGATAATTTAGAAAATTTCTAATTATATTTTTGAAGTCACATCGGTAGGATCTACTTAGATACTAAATTTCATGAAAATCGTACAACTATTAAAGAAGTTGTCAAATTGGTCTAATCTTCCGGTTCGAAATCACAGCGACGAATTTTCGAAATTCGAAAATGTGAAACTGCAGATGAAAATGGTTTTTTTAAAGGTATTCAAAGAAAAAAGAATTAGTAAAATCGGTCAAAAAATAACAAAGTTACGACTATGCATTGTCATTTTTTTCGTTCGTAAAATTCGGTGATTTCGGATTCGTAAAACGTTTCGAAAATATATTTAATCAAGGTTCGCACCCCATTTTTGGGGGGGTAGGTCAAAATTTCAGAAAGATCCTATGGATAGATTCTGAGAAATCCGATTTGCAGAAAACACACAAAAAAAAAAATAATAATAACTAGATCTGCTACTGTCCCATGCAGATATGAAAGCTTTCATATTCATCGTCACGTATCATTGATTGTATCAAGTATCCTAAATAAAAGGATAAGAAGAAAAAATTATCAAAATTGGTCAAAAACTCGCGAAGTTACAAGTCTAAATATAGTATGAAACATTGCACCCAGGCATAACAATAATCTGAAAACTAAAGGGAAATAACTGAAACTTGTATTACTGTAATGAGACGGATGAGAAAATGAAATGAAAATGGCGGGAAAAAAAAATAAAAATGTCAGGTTGGACAGGCGACCTTACTCCTTGTCACGTACAACCGGGCATTCGAAAACACGCTAGTTAACTCAATGACAGGCGCGCGTGCTAGCCATTCAGCCATCCAACCCCCCTTTGAAATCCGACACGTGCAATATGTCATATAGGAAGAATAAGAAGTCGCTCACAACAAAATGGTAAATTAATGAGTTTAGGTCAAAAGGTTGAGCTACTATTTTAGAGTACTTTATAGTTTTAAAGAGACACGTTAAGGGTTGTTCATAGTTAAATGAAAGTTTAATTTTAAATAAGACCAATAAAATTAGGATTTAATAATGCCCGACAAATATTTCCAATATGTTTGGTTATAAGTAGGAAATCATGACGACTTCTTAAGCATGTTTTAAACAAAGGATCATAGACTGAATTATACAAGAATGGCACTCTGCAATAAAAAAAACTGGCCAAAGCAAGATTTCTATGCAGAAATTAAATAATTGCTAGAACCAGAAAAATATTTATCCACTACAATAAATAAGCAACATAGAGAAAATGAAATGAAATTGAATGGGGTTTAACGTCCTACTGTTCTGTTCCTAAAATGGGCTAATGAAGACTGGCATATGCCATAAAGTGTGCAATGAGGGAAATTTTACCCGGGCAGCGGCGTTACGGCCTACGAGGTTGGACAGGCGACCATACTCCTTGTCACGTACAACCAAGAAATCGAAACAACGCCAGTTGACTCAATGACAGACGTTTTGATACAGAGCGCACGTGCTAACCATTCAGCCACGCAACCTCCCCAAAATCGGCAAATTGCTGACCTACAGCGAGAAACATTTCAACCGGCCCAAATTTTCTATTTGAACAGTTTAATTTGCATGGTACCTTTAGTTATCAACCGAATATTACAAAACTTTTAAAAATAAGCTCCCCCTGACCAGCTTAAGCGTTCGCAATAAACGTTTGCCCCTTAAAATCTGCAAACTGCTGACCTTAAAGTGAGAAACATTACAACCGGGCGAAATTTTCTGTTTTATCACTTTTACAGTACCTTTGATTACCAACCGATTATTACAAAACTTTAAAAATAAAAGAGAAAGAGAGAAATGCGGCCTAATGTCCATTCGACACAAACTAGGTCATTTTGTGACTAACATATGTTTTTTAATTTTATTTAAAAACTCCCCTTGCGCTTACTGGTCTTTAGCCTTTGGGAGGAAACCGAAGGACACGGAGAAAACCCACGAGGTTGGACATCATACTTCATGTCACGTGCAACCTGGAGATCGAAACGACGCTCGTTGACTCAATGACAGACGTTACGATACAGCGCGCAGATGCTAACCATTCAGCCTCCCTGAATTCGGAAAATTGCTGACTTATAGCAAGAAACATTTCAACCGGGCGAAATTTTCTGTTTTAACAGTTTAATGTGCACGGTACTTTAATTGCCAACCGATTATTACAACTGACCAGCTTAATCGTGTGCAATAAACGTTTGGCCTGAATTGAAAGTTCTGCACGGAGAAAGTTCATCTTGATTTCCCGGCGTGGTTCCCCGTTGTCAGTGAGGCAGAACGGGGGGCCTGACAAGCACAGCTGTCTAGTCGTTCGGATGGGATGAAACACCAAGGTCCCGTGTACACATTGGAGTGCACGTAAAATATCCCTAAGCAGTTGGAATTCGATACTGTTGAATAAGCTCTATACGATGACTAAATGTGTAGATTGTAGTCACCCACACTGCATGTTTCGCTTAACAATGAAAGGGTGCCGTTTTCAATTTTCGATCCTTTTGTTCTTCTACTCCAGATATGTTGGACTGTTGATCGATGGTTTCATATAAAAGACTACCAATAAGACTCTTTGTAGAAGAAGTTCCCAAAAAATATTATGTTGACTTTACGAGAAAGACCTCTAAACATGCTCCAAATTGTAAAAATACGACTTTTTGGATTTTCAATCTCTTTTTTTCGGCTATCCCTGATATTTAAAAAAAATGATACAATGATTTCAAACAACAGGCTAGCTATTAGACTCTCTATTGACAAAAGTTTCATCGCCCTCCCTTCATTATAACCGAAGTTATCGTGCCCTAAAGAATCAACAAATCAGCATCCTTATCTCTGCTTACCCTAAGCAGAAAATGCTCATCTTTGAACTCAATCATGACATTGTCCTAGTGAACGTCTACACCAAGTTTAAACATTTTAGCTTAATTAGAAGGAGAGTTATTGTGTTCCAAAGTCCCGGCCCTTCAAATTGCTTCTATTTTTCATTTTCAATTCAAAATGGTGACCATCACG
Source organism: Patella caerulea (assembly GCA_036850965.1). Lineage (NCBI taxonomy): Eukaryota > Metazoa > Mollusca > Gastropoda > Patellidae > Patella > Patella caerulea. The sequence goes on along the minus strand of JAZGQO010000015.1, from coordinate 27,215,141 downwards.
TGACCGAAATCAAAATTCGGATCCGATAGATTTTTAGGCATTCCTTCAAGGATTCTGAAAATATAACTCCCGAGTCTGTAAGTAAAATAGCAAAAAAGCCTTTTTGATTTTTCACGTTTAAAGATGGTGGCACTTCCGGTTCGATCGACAAACTCCATATTTTGTGTACGAATCAGTAATTACTTGTCTAGTATCAAAAAAAAAAAATTAGGTCATTCTGACCTATATTTCGACGATTTTTTTGAAAACTTTGATCCTTAATTTCGTCAAGGGGAGATAATTTAGAACATTTATAATTATATTTTTGAAGTCACATCGGTAACATCTACTTACACACTAAATTTCATGAAAATCGTACAACTATTAAAGAAGTTCTCAAATTGGTCTAAACTTCCGGTTCGAAATCACAGCGACGAATTTTCGAAATTGGAAAATGCGAAACTGCAGATGAAAATGATTTTTTTCAAGGTATTCAAAGAAAAAAGAATTAGTAAAATCGGTCAAAAAATAACAAAGTTACGACTATGCATTGTCAGTTTTTTCGTTCGTAAAATTCGGTGATTTCGGATTCGTAAAACGTTTTGAAAATATATTTAATCAACAGCCACCACCCATTTTTGGGGGGATAGGTAAAAGTTTCAGAACGATCCTATCGTTAGATTCTGAGAAATCCGATTTGTGGACAAAACACAAAAAAAAAATAACAATAACTAGATCTGCTACTGTCCCATGCAGATATGAAAGCTTTCATATTCATCGTCACGTGTCATTGATTGTATCAAGTATCCTAAATAAAAGGATAAGAAGAAAAAATTATCAAAATTGGTCAAAAACTCGCGAAGTTACAAGTATGAAACATTGCACCCAGGCATAACAATAATCTGAAAACTTAAGGGAAATAACTGAAACTTGTATTACTGCAATGAGACGGATGAGAAAATGAAATGAAAATGGCGGGAAAAAAAATAAAAATGTCAGGTTGGACAGGCGACCTTACTCCTTGTCACGTACAACCGGGCATTCGAAAACACGCTAGTTAACTCAATGACAGGCGCGCGTGCTAGCCATTCAGCCATCCAACCCCCCCTTTGAAATCCGACACGTGCAATATGTCATATAGGAAGAATAAGAAGTCGCTCACAACAAAATGGTAAATTAATTAGTTTAGGTCAAAAGGTTGAGCTACTATTTTAGAGTACTTAATAGTTTTAAAGAGACACGTTAAGGGTTGTTCATAGTTAAATGAAAGTTTAATTTTAAATAAGACCAATAAAATTAGGATTTAATAATGCCAGACAAATATTTCCAATACGTTTGGTTATAAGTAGGAAATCATGACGACTTCTTAAGCATGTTTTAAACAAAGGATCATAGACTGAATTATACAAGAATGGCACTCTGCAATAAAAAAAAACTGGCCAAAGCAAGATTTCTATGCAGAAATTAAATAATTGCTAGAACCAGAAAAATATTTATCCACTACAATAAATAAGCAACATAGAGAAAATGAAATGAAATTGAATGGGGTTTAACGTCCTACTGTTCTGCTCCTAAAATGGGCTGATGAAGACTGGCATATGCCATAAAGTGTGCAATGAGGGAAATTTTACCCGGGCAGCAGCGTTACGGCCTACGAGGATGGACAGGCGACCATACTCCTTGTCACGTACAACCAAGAAATCGAAACAACGCCAGTTGACTCAATGATAGACGTTTTGATACAGAGCGCACGTGCTAACCATTCAGCCACGCAACCTCCCTAAAATCGGCAAATTGCTGACCTACAGCGAGAAACATTTCAACCGGCCCAAATTTTCTATTTGAACAGTTTAATTTGCATGGTACCTTTAGTTATCAACCGAATATTACAAAACTTTTAAAAATAAGCTCCCCCTGACCAGCTTAAGCGTTCGCAATAAACGTTTGCCCCTTAAAATCTGCAAATTGCTGACTTTAAAGTGAGAAACATTACAACCGGGCGAAATTTTCTGTTTTATCACTTTTACAGTACCTTTGATTACCAACCGATTATTACAAAACTTTAAAAATAAAAGAGAAAGAGAGAAATGCGGCCTAATGTCCATTCGACACAAACTAGGACATTTTGTGACTAACATATGCTTTTTAATTTTATTTAAAAACTCCCCTTGCGCTTACTGGTCTTTAGCCTTTGGGAGGAAACCGAAGGACACGGAGAAAACCCACGAGGTTGGACATCATACTTCATGTCACGTGCAACCTGGAGATCGAAACAACGCTCGTTGACTCCATGACAGACGTTACGATACAGCGCGCACATGCTAACCATTCAGCCTCCCTGAATTCGGAAAATTGCTGACTTATAGCAAGAAACATTTCAACCGGGCGAAATTTTCTGTTTTAACAGTTTAATGTGCACGGTACTTTAATTGCCAACCGATTATTACAACTGACCAGCTTAATCGTGTGCAATAAACGTTTGGCCTGAATTGAAAGTTCTGCACGGAGAAAGTTCATCTTGATTTCCCGGCGTGGTTCCCCGTTGTCAGTGAGGCAGAACGGAGGGCCTGATAAGCACAGCTGCCTAGTCGTTCGGATGGGATGAAACACCAAGGTCCCGTGTACACATTGGAGTGCACGTAAAATATCCCTAAGCAGTTGGAATTCGATACTGTTGAATAAGCTCTATACGATGACTAAATGTGTAGATTGTAGTCACCCACACTGCATGTTTTGCTTAACCATGAATGGTTGCCGTTTTCAATTTTCGATCCTTTTGTTCTTCTACTCCAGATATGTTGGACTGTTGATCGATGGTTTCATATAAAAGACTACCAATAAGACTCTTTGTAGAAGAAGTTCCCAAAAAATATTAAGTTGACTTTACGAGAAAGACCTCTAAACATGCTCCAAATTGTAAAAATACGACTTTTTGGATTTTCAATCTCTTTTTTTCGGCTATCCCTGATATTTAAAAAAATTGATACAATGATTTCAAACAACAGGCTAGCTATTAGACTCTCTATTGACAAAAGTTTCATCGCCCTCCCTTCATTATAACCGAAGTTATCGTGCCCTAAAGAATCAACAAATCAGCATCCTTATCTCTGCTTACCCTAAGCAGAAAATGCTCATCTTTGAACTCAATCATGACATTGACCTAGTGAACGTCTACACCAAGTTTGAACATTCTAGCTTAATTAGAAGGAGAGTTATTGTGTTCCAAAGTCCCGGCCCTTCAAATTGCTTCTATTTTTCATTTTCAATTCAAAATGGTGACCATCACGTGACCGAAATCAAAATTCGGATCCGATAGATTTTTAGGCATTCCTTCAAGGATTCTGAAAATATAACTCCCGAGTCTGTAAGTAAAATAGCAAAAAAGCCTTTTTGATTTTTCACGTTTAAAGATGGTGGCACTTCCGGTTCGATCGACAAACTCCATATTTTGTGTACGAATCAGTAATTACTTGTCTAGTATCAAAAAAAAAAATTAGGTCATTCTGACCTATATTTCGACGATTTTTTTGAAAACTTTGATCCTTAATTTCGTCAAGGGGAGATAATTTAGAACATTTATACTTATATTTTTGAAGTCACATCGGTAACATCTACTTATACACTAAATTTCATGAAAATCGTACAACTATTAAAGAAGTTCTCAAATTGGTCTAAACTTCCGGTTCGAAATCACAGCGACGAATTTTCGAAATTGGAAAATGCGAAACTGCAGATGAAAATGATTTTTTTCAAGGTATTCAAAGAAAAAAGAATTAGTAAAATCGGTCAAAAAATAACAAAGTTACGACTATGCATTGTCAGTTTTTTCGTTCGTAAAATTCGGTGATTTCGGATTCGTAAAACGTTTTGAAAATATATTTAATCAACAGCCACCACCCATTTTTGGGGGGATAGGTAAAAGTTTCAGAACGATCCTATCGTTAGATTCTGAGAAATCCGATTTGTGGACAAAACACAAAAAAAAAATAACAATAATAATCTTAACAGAAATAATAAGCTTTCATATGTAATATGAAAGCTTAATAATCTTAACAGAAACAATAAGCTTTCATATGTAATATGAAAGCTTAATAATAACTTTAACAGAAACAATAAGCTTTCATATGTAATATGAAAGCTTAATAAGAATAATAATTTTAACAAAAACAATAGTGTTTCACACAAGCTACGCAGTGTGAAACCCTAACTAGACCTGCATGCAGGAATGACGGGTTTCACTGGTGCCATGTTACCCTTAAACATGTCACTTCCGGTGTCAAGTTACCCTTGAACATATGTCACTTCCGGTACCAGCGAAACCACTAAACAGGTTTCCAAATTAACATTGCACACAAATAAAATGGACGCAGAATCAACAAAATCCAGCAATATCAATTCATTTTATACATTTGTTACATGTACTTGTAAATGATCTTGACAAAATTAAATTACTCCCGGAGTTAATGCAAATGTTCAATTAGTCTTATGAAATCAGAAATGGCATACGATATCATATAGTGAAAATTTTATGTAAATCGAATAATAATTGCCACTTTTAAAGACCAAAAAACTTGAAAAGTGACTTGTAGAAAATCAGCTATTTCTCTGCAACCGTACAAGTTAGAAACCATTTTGTGGTATCTGTATGATCGTATGGCTTCATTCTATTTGTTGATTGGCATCAAATACCATAATTTGAAAAAGATTTCAAAACAGACCCATTTGAATAAAATATCTGTTTTGGAGGCTAAAAATACAGTTTTTGCCAAAATGACGTTACTTCCGGTGATAATGAAAATCTTAAATTACTTGTATGAAATCCCAAATGGCATTAGGTATAACATGGTGTGACGTTTATGAAAATCGAATAATAATTGACCCTTTTATGGCCCCGAAACCTTCAAAAGTGACCTGTAGAAAACCGTCTATTTCTCGGCAACCGAATAAGTTAGAAACCATTTTATGATATCTATATGACCATATGAGTTTTGTTTATATGTGAATTTAAACCAAAAGTTAAAATTATTAATATATATTAAGTTATTCTTGGTTGAATAAAACATTGATTTAAAAAGTTTAAAATGCATTTTTTGACCAAATGATGTCACTTCTGGTGTGAATTTTAAATTGTAATCAACTTGATATGACGCTACATGCTTTTTGAATCAAATGATGTCACTTTTATAAAAATCCAATCATAATTGACTATTTTACAGGCAAAATAACGAAAACAGTGACTTGTACAGAACTGCCCATTTCTTGGTAACTGCTTATATTACAAACGAATTTTAACATACATTTTCTTCGTATGGATTATAGCTACAAGTTTATAAAAGTTACGAAGAAATATTTCAAAATCTGAAAAGCCTGAATAGGTTGTAAATAGGCCAATTTTACACCATTTTTAGCCTCTTAATCGAATTTGCTCGAAAATGAAATCGAAATTAAAAAAACTGCTTCCTACATTTTTTGCGCCTTGAAAGGACACACTCTTTGAGTCATATAATTTTTCAAAAAAATAATATTTGTTTTCGAAATAAGAAAATAACTGTCAAAATTGTTGTTTTTGGTAAAATTATGCCACTTCCGTTGCCGACAGATAACATTATTGGTAACAAAAAAAATGACAATTGAGACAACGAAGCATATGAACTTTGTTTTATACAAATCGAACAATAAGAAATTAATCTAGGACTGAAAAACTGAATTAGCCAATGGCGGCCAAGGAAAATTACTGAGACAAAAAATTTTAACATTTTTGCACTAGTCAGATGACTCTTTAATTCTGTGCACAATACGACTAAAAAATATTCATAAATAAAAAAAATTTTAGTAAAATTTTAAATTTTCGAAATTTGGCGCCTAATATCTTCGAAGATTTGCCGAAAATCAAAAATCGAAAGTAGCGTAGCTATGTGCCCTGTCTCAGACTATGCCAAAATGAATCGAAAGTTAAAATCCAATGATTATTGTTAAAATTACTGCAATATTTTCAAAAACGATAACTTCGGTGATTTCGGACATTTCGCATTGGCGCAGAACGTTCAAAATAGCTTTATCCTCTAAGTCACACCCACTTTCCCAGTAAAACCGAAGAAATCGTAACGATGCGACACGTAGTTGCTGAGATCTATTCAAATTGGAATCTGAATAATAATAATAATAATAAGAATAATAATTTTAACAAAAACAATAGTGTTTCACACAAGCTACGCAGTGTGAAACCCTAATAATTTTAACAAAAACAATAGTGTTTCACACAAGCTACGCAGTGTGAAACCCTAATTAATAGACATCTTCGAAGAAATGGTTCTATCACAGTAGTGAGTGGTCGTGGTCTGAAAATAAATCTCCATTTATTTTCTGCACGTTAGCCCATGCTAGCTTAATAATGACTAGAAAAGCGTAGTCGAAACGTCGCTCAATTTCCATAGAATTGTGACCTGTATATTCCTTGTGCCAGTGTTCCCGTGCGGAGGGTCCATCTCCTCAGTTGGTGCAGAATATCAGGACGTTAACCGACATTTCATTTCGTTTGAAGTCAATAACTTTAAAAGGGGAGGGGCTTAATTAAGTCTGGCCCACAACCCGACGTACGTGGTATTACGGACAGTTTGCGTGAGATTGACGCATAGAAGATCGCAGAAAGATATTTCCTAGTTATTTACATTTGAACGTGACAATATCAGTGGAATTGTCAACCATTAGATTAGATACTAGAAGATGGGCCGGTTGGAATTAGCAGAACTACGAAAACCGAAAGGGCAGTCCTACGCCACCTGGCCCATGCTACCTTCAGCCTGAGTCATCTCTCCATGCTTCTGGAACAGCCCTAGTGCAGCCGTTAACCCTGTGGGAGAGAGAGGGAGAGAGAGAGAAATGGGGTTTAACGTCCATTCGACACAAATTAGGTCATTTCGGGACAACATATGGTTTTAATTTGATTTCAATAATTCGCTTGCGCGTAGGGGTCTTTAGCAGTGGGAGAAAACCGGAGTGTCCGATGGAAACCCACGAGGTTGAGAAGGCGTCCCTATCTTCATGCCACATCATACGCTCACACCGGGGATCGAAACCACAGCCGCAAGCCAGAGGTGACCGGCCAGCTAGAGGTCGAAGCGCGGCACTCTAGACCACTAGGCCATCCCACCCAACAACAACACCCACCCCCGTCAACCCTGTACAGACAGAAAATCAGTCAAAAGACAATCTCAGATTATCATGATTTAATTATTGATGTGCAGTTGAAAAACAGCTTTGTCAAAATTACAACATCATCAACTACTTATAGACACAAAGTGCTGCCATTACCCAATGGGATATGCAATCTTTTCACACTACTTCTAATCATTGTTCAAAGCGCACGAAAAACACATAATTAAATATTGTTGTCGGTCACCCACGTCTCTAATCAATGAGGCTTTTAACAGTAATCGATATATTTTATCTTAGTATTGGAGATAAGTTGCACTAGACAACGGAGCCACAGTTTCGTAATGTTTCAAAATGTTTACCGTTATTTATCAATGTATTTTACAGTTTTCTATTAGCTAGACAACGGAAATTGCTGGTTAACACACCGGAATCCTTTTTTTGGCGACTAGTCTTACATTAAAAGCGGTGGTCGATTTAAAAGTGCAAAGTGTCCTTCGATGTGAAGTATAAATTCAACCTTTAAAATTTAAATTGCAGCACAAGCCCCGGTACACGCCGCTGTCTACTTAGCATATTCTAATTAACTCATAAATGGGATGAAATTGGGTTTAACGTCCTACTGTTCTGCTCCTATACTCGACTAATGAAAACTGACACGTGTGCTATGATAGGCATTTTGCCCGGACAACGGCCCTATGATACTCGTATATAGAATTCCAACTGCCAATGGATATTTTGCGTACACACCGAAATCTGCACAAAATCTCGGTTTTTCGTGTCATACGAACAACTAGACAGATGTCTGATACAGGCCTTCCGTCCTGCACCACTGCAAAGGAGAAACCACCGCGGAAATCTCGATGAACCAAATTACCTTGATAGGAGAGAGAGATCGAGAAATGGGGTTTAAAGTCCACTAGACACAAACTAGATTAACATATGGTTTCATTTTTTTCAATAATTCGCTCGTGCGTAGGGGTCTTTAGCAGTGGAAGGAAACCGGAGTGCCCGGAGGAAACCCATGAGGTTGAGTAGGCGCTCCTATCTCCATGACACATACGCTCACACCAGGGATTCAAACCACAGCCGCAAGCCACAGTTGACCGGCGAGCTAGAGGTCGAAGCGCGGCATTCTTGACCACTAGGCCATCCCAACCCCCCTTCCCCCATTACCCAAAAGGACCGAACATAATAATCATGTTAAAACAAAATACAAGCTTATAATGTACATCTGAACACCGGAAACAGTATGAGGGCAAGATACAAAAATACAAATTAACAAAATCTCAACATAATTCACAAAAAAAAATAAATAAATAAAACGCACACCTACATATCGCGTCTGTTGCGGTATATTCTTGTGTTACGAAGTAACTTAGTTATTTCCAGGGGTTAACATTTATATGAACTGTATCTATTACTCAGTTATTGGGTTAACATTAAACCATACTATATCTGTATTTCTTATCTATGAACTATAAACGTTACTAATCCTTCATAGTTTGTTTAACTAGTTCTAGCATCTGGTTATAATGATTTAAATGACGTGCACAGCCTAAAGCTACGTATACATTACAATAGCTGTTCGTGGAACAGTTGCGGGCCGCAACACATTTACGGACGATTGCCCGGCTTGCATTGCTAGACAATCCCCGTGGTACAATTCAAGACCTTTGTGCTGTTTAAATTACTATACAATAACCGTTCTGAGATCAGGGCCCTTATTCACGAACTAAGATAACAACCAAATTTTAGTTATATGATTGGATAATATTAGATTGACTTTAGTGCTTAGCCAATCAAAACTGAAGTAACTACTAAATTTTGGATTTTATCTTAAGTTAAGATTTCGTGAATCAGGGCCCTGTTACTGATACATCAAATATTGGAATCATTCACAGAATGGTTAATTCCAAGCACAATTGGGTAGTCTTTGAACAAGTAGATTCCCATCTGCAATGAGCATAAAATTCTTCAAGCATATAACGTAAACATATAAGATCAAAGCGAAGGGGAATGTCTTTTATAACAAACCTGCATTACATTGAACAAAAAGCCAATGTTAATGCTGACGCTTGTGATAACACTTATCTTCAAGGGTACATAGTGGATTGTAACATGCTTCAGTGTAAACCCTGCGTTTTGATTGGTCAATTAGACACTATTTATTGGACAATAACACCCTTCTGTTTTAGTAATGTCTTTTAAAATCCTAAAAAAAAACATGTTACAATGTCGATAAACACGTCCTGTTTCGCATTTAGAGGGGTGTTATTGTCCTGAGATCATTAGGACCCGAGACACCCCTCTAAATGAGAAACAGGAAGTGTTTATCTCCTAAACGATTCGGAAAATGTATCGCTTTACACTACTCAAAATTGAGTCTTTCATTCCACGGAACCCCTCCTCCTTGATACAACACCGGTTGTTGCCGAGTTTTTACTGTGGCCTAAACGCCACTAAAATGTATTTTACGTTGTGGTCTTAGGAAATGGTCCTTACAAGCGGGAACTGAAATAAACTGGGGTTTGACGTCCTACTGTTCTGTTTCGACATGGCTAATCATGACGGGCAGTGTGCTATGAAGGATATATCAAATCCCAACTACCACTGGATCTTTAACGTACACGTCAATGTATACATAAAACCTCTGTTTTCGTACCATCCGAACGACTGGACAGTTGTACTAGTCAGGCCCTCCGTCCTGCACAACTGACAAGAGAAAACCACGTCGGAAGATCTCGATGAACTTTAATTCTCGGCTTCCGGAATAGCTAGCCAGCGTCTTGCCCACTTACCTATCGTGACTCCAGGGCTTAAGCGGGTTTTGTTTCTTAACAACACAGTTTGTTACTTGTTAGTGTATTTGAAAAGAAGAAAAAAACCTACTAGTATTGTATACGTAAGTAAAATATAATATTATTACTGTACAAATGTGCAATCCATCAAAAGGTGGGTGGTAGGTCTGATGAATCTTGTACCGCTGGGAACAAGACAAGATCATAAATCCAGATTTCTTAAATAAACTACCGTAAATCTAGAGTGAATTACTTTCTGCAGTAATTTATTGGTGCTTGTCTGAGGCCTATACGTGTATTCATAATTCACTTTAATTAACACATTTGGGAAATATTAAAGGTTCAGGTCAACGACAGCAGCCTTAAAGATAAGCCTGTTAGGTTGACGTTGATAAAAATAACCTGGCCCCGAGTTCACGAAGCATTTTAAGACTTAAGTTAAGAATTTACTCAAACTTATTCGCCTTGTTTGAAGTAAAATATAGCACTTTATAAAACTTATGTTGTTTTAATATATCAAATACATCAATTTGAAACTACATGTTTGTGCAAGGATTTGTGTTTCTGGTTCCAAGATATTGAGTGATAACTGAAGTCAGAGAATTCTTTGTGAACTCGGGGCTCAGTTGATTAATTTGAATTTCTACTGTTCACCTGTACTGTGGATATGAATAACATCCCAAATTATAGCAGTCAGTGGAACTGGGCGATTAATTTACTTTTATTACTTCTGGAGGGGCTAATCCGGAGAGGGGGAGGGAGAGAGAGATATGTGTAACGTCCGCTTGACAAAACAATATCATTTTGGGACTAACCAATTTCATTTCAATGATTCGCCTTCGCGAAGGGGTCTTTAGCAGTGAGAGGGGGCGAAGAGGAGGACTCGGGAAAACCCACAAGGCTGAACATGCGATCACGTACAACCTTGGAATTGAAATCACGCCATTGACTCATGGCAGACTTTTTGATTTCACGCACATGCGTTTACTCACTTGATTAGAACATCATTGTTCCCATTGACTGTACACGACACATCAGATGTACAATATATTCTGATAAAACATATTCTGGTTAAAGGTCCACTCGACACAGACTAGGTCGTTTGGGGACTAACATATGGTTTAATTTTATTTCAATAATTCGTCAGCGCGTAGGAGTCTTTAGCTGTGGGATGAACCCGAAGGACCATGAGAAAACCCACGAGGTTAAACAGGCTAATCCGGGTCCATTCAATTAATATCATACATGCGTTGTTGTGGGTGCCGTTTTCATTAGCTTAGTCACAGCATAACAGTTGGGCGATATTGTGTCATACCCGTAGGTTTGTCTTGTGTGTGGGGTGGTCCCCCTGCTCTTACTATTACAATTTTATTTATTGAAATGGGCGTATAAGTATGATTGTATTACCCATTTGCCGATCTTTAAATATTCATAAAATAGTAACGATTTTATCAATTTGCAATCAAGCTGAAATTGTATGCATTGTTCAGATGGTTATTTTCTCGTGAAAATTTGAGTAGCTCATATAAAATATACTGATAAGATTCGCCGTAGCTTTCATGGCTTGGAATTGTGTTTTGTATCGTTTCACATTAGCGATTTGATAAGTTGCTTCTATTAAATCACCAGAACAGAAATTGGAACTTTGGCAGTGAAACGTTGTCTTTTAGATATGTTAAGATTAACAAGCTAAGCTGCATGGTGGAAAGTAGTAGGCTGTTCTAGATAGCATAAGCATACGCTACCTAGCCCACGACTAGCCCATTACTACCCACGGCTAAATCCCGATCTAATTTTAGTATATAATTTATTAAAAATTGGCCAAGGATGTTTCCCAAACTGATTAAAAAACAGATTTATGTTTCGTTTCGTTTTGTATAATGTGAATGGTTTCTACTACATTGAGATCTGACCAGTTGTAGTGGGAGGTCGCGTCATAGGTCACACGAGCGGCGTTTGTCCCTATCATGTCAGACAATTGATTAACCAATCAGCGTTGATGTTTCTAGTAGTATATCTACAGTTCCGTGCATCGTACGCCAAGTACTTGCTGCAATAGACCTTTTCATTGACTAATACCTCTCGTCAACCAAGTTATATAACAGGTCTTCTAGATCCTAGCGTAGTAAGGACTAGTAAAACGAAATTTTGAACTAAAAAACAACGAAACGAAATAGGATCTGTGTTTAAATCAAGTTGGGTTGTTTCCACACCTCCCCCCCCCCCTTACAAATTATAATAATATCAGTGGACTCCCTGAAATATTGCCCCTACAAGGTCCAGGAAGGATCTAGGGAATTTTCAACTCGGCTCCATACATCATGGAATTTGCTGCCGAGCAGTTCGGATGTGATGAACACGGAGGACTTTCTTTGTCTAACTACCCATCATTGCACACGCTACAGTATCTGACTCAAAATCACAGAATAAAACCTTATTCCATGGTTGTGGGTCTCGTGTTATGGGGATTACCCGGCATTGTTTTCCCTTGTCAGTGGTGCAGGACGGGGACTGACAAGGACAGCTGTTCAATCGTTCGGATGGAACGAAAAACCAAGGACCCGTGTAAACATTGACGTGCACGTAAACGTTCCTTTCTTGGCAGTTGGAATTATGTCTAAGAGTAGGCCGTAGCTCCGTTGTCCGAGCAAAATTTCCCTCACAGCACACTGTATGGCGTATGCCCGTCTTCATTAGCCCAGTCGGAGCAGAACAGTAGGACGTTAAACCTCATTTCATTTCATTTCCTATTCATTGTTTTATGTGTTTTTCCTTGTTGTTTTCATTTAATCAATCAGTTGCTGCCTCGTCTGTTTAATGGAAGAGCAAGATAGCCTCGATCAAGTCAACCTGAAACTTTAACATGTTTCTAATGTTATACATGCTGTAATCGCCATTAAAGAAATACCAGACGTCATAGAATCGCATGTCGACAAACAAATCATTTATTCTTCTAGTCAAAGCTAAACACAACACAATCGTAAATATAAAAGAAAAAAACCCAACTCTACCTTCTGTGCACTTAGTGGGGTGTAAAACCATTTGGCAATATATCAGGCAACCAGCAGAGAAAAATACTAATTATATTTTGTAAATATGTAATTTTGAACTTGTGTAACGTATTTAAATTAAGGAATTATCTGAAGGCAAGTCCCGGATCCATTACTTCGAAGTTAATAAGTTGGATGAAAAGAACAAATTATAAATAGAAAAACCACTCACAGCCGAAAATAACAATCAGCTAATGTGCAAGTGGAATAATAATTATTTTGCTTTTTTGTGTGTCATACAGTGTACATTCTCCATAAAATTAATTTTAAAAATATCAAAATTGTTTATCGTCTGACGTTTTAGACCTACGAGACACATGCCAGTTAAATCCTTTAATATAGAAAATATAAAGAGCTGAAAATTTCAGTCAAATTCCTTCTCTCTGAACGGTGATATTAGCGATTGAATTTTATGCTAGCCTCGAACGTCATAACTAAAGTTTGTACAATAAAAATAAAGTCTGGGTATCCATTTTTAAGTGCAGTCATCCGTCATAAAAGGTATTCAAATCCATTACATATCGCAGGCTAACGATGTCATCGGAGTTCATTATGGTCTGGATAAGTTAATTAATGTCTAATTAATAATTCAGATAACATTTCAGCACCCCCACCCCCAATACATGCAACAGGTAGTTTCAACTCTTATATTGTATTGCTACTCATCAGTAAAGACGATTTCATTAACATTTTATGTGACAGCTAAAGAGAATCAAACAACTGAAATTGAACAATGTTCACAAATTCTTTCATAATGGATCTCCGGGGTACATGAAATTAAATTTTCGCTTAGTCAGGGATCCTCATCTACATAGTACCAGACCAGGCATTTATAATTACATTGCACCAAAATGTAAAAATAATACCAAATATTCAACTTTTTACTATTCAAGTATTTTCGCCTGTAAAGAATTTCCAAACCATCAATAGGAAACATTGTAATTTAAAAAAAAAATGTTAAACATCACTTGCTAGGAAAACAAATTCAAATACAAATGCCTTAGTTTCTTATGTTTGTATACTTCAATGCCTTTCACGCCGCTTTGTATTTCACACCCCTTATGGTGCACAAACTGAATTTGTCCCTCAATGAAGACATGACCTGATTTTCCCCCGAGCACCACATTGCAAATAAACCTAGTTTTAATTTAAGCAGGTTTAATTGGGTTATCCTCAAGAGGCTGATTATTTATGACATCATTACTCTTTCTGTCATCAAAACTTTCTCATTTTATTATCATGTAACTTCATATTATAACCTCTATTATCATGTTTGTTATGTCTCTTGGAAGAAAAGAATAAAAAATAAATAAAAATCAGATAGTCAGTGGAAACTCATCAGTCAAAGTGTCTCAGGGTTGGGATTGAAGGAGTTATGGTGACATTCCATACATTTACTCTCGGATCAAGGTTATATTCATATGTACACAAAAGGAGGACTCGTCGTTTTGCAATAGTTACATTATCTACCTGTTAGGGTCGGTGGTAAATTGTTCAGTTTGTGTCGAGAACAATGCATATTGTGTCCTGTATCAACAAGTAGAAACAATAAGGGTGTCTACATCACTTTTATATTGGTTCCAGTCATGGCAACTTTCATCATTATCGGGAGATTGTGCATCATGGAACAGTTTTAAATTGTCCATAAACGATATAGTTAGACTTGGCTGGCCCAGAACGTCGGTGGCGCAAGACGGTGAGTATAGCAAGGAACGAAAAACGATTCATTTTCACCCGCCTTCATTAGCCCAGTTTGGAGCAGAACAGTAGGACGTTAAACCACATTTCATTTCAGATTCCTATGAACATATTGTTGTGATCGTAACTGAAGCCTTGACAGTTAGAATTCGGTTAGGAATTCGCGGATTCGCTGCTGTCGGAGTAATATCTGCGAGCAAATGATGTGGGCTAATGAAAGCATGGGGGTATTTTTGGGGTCTCTAATGAACGTGTTACGTGCGTCAACAAAAACCCATCCCCGTGTAGCTACCATGATACTTACCCTTCCAAATTATCAATCTGAAGAGGTTTGATTGTGCCAAAGCGATATTTTCGACTAATGGCCTTCATCTCAACCATTTGATTAAACTTAAACCTGTGGTTTCCGAATCGTGTTAGATCATGCCAAATGTGAATTTTCGTCCCATTCTGCCAAATCTCTGTTCAATAGCACACATCATTCCATTGTTCGCTTTAATTTTATCCCCCGTATTTTCCTTACTTTCAAAGGGTACATCATGCATTTTATATCTAAAATCTAATGTCAAGTACCATTCATCAAGTCAATGTCTTTCACGATTTGATTCCCAAAGACATATTTTTTTTATATGTTCAGACTTAATTTTTGTTATTTGACATCAAGTGCCAATCGTGAATATATATAGCTCGTTTGTCGAAAGCTACAGGAAGGCGAATGGGGCCACATTAACCTCTGAACCTTAACAAAGTATGAAATAAAAATCAGGCGAGTCTGCAGTACTGTTATTTATTGGCTATTACCATCAGAAATAAAAGTCGTTCTTGTCTCTTAACACGATAATGCTCTATAATATGCCCACGGCCTTCCATATACAATCATTTAACATTATAAACGTATCCATTACTTATATTTATTCGAATGTAATATACCATCCCCGAGTACGGTAAGTAGACAAAGAAAATAGTTTAATAGCCCACAGCCATCGAACGCTGTGCACTCTTTCTTCGACAAGATGAACAAAGTAAGTTGAGCATTAAAGAAACAATACTCTCGGATCATTTTAGCATATAGTAAGTCGATGGGCAATTGCCTCACTGTTGACGACAAGTGCCCCACTGTTGAAGACAATTGCCCCACTGCTGAAAACAATTGAACCTCTGGAGAAGACAATTAACCAACTGCTAAAACAATTGCCCGACTGCTGAAGACGATGGCCCCATTGATGACGACAGTTGCCTATTACTGAAAACAATTGCCCCACTGCTGAAGAAAATTGCCCCAATGCTGAAGGAATTACTCTACTGCTGTAGAAAATTGCCACACTGAAGACAATTACCCAACTGCCACTGCTGTAGAAAATTGTCACACTGAAGACAATTACCAATGCTGTAGAATATTGCCCCATTGTTTTGGCTTGGTTAAAACATAAAGAAACGATGGGGCAATAATGACGATGTATCACTCGCTTTTGGTACTACTTGGGTGATATATTATCACTTTTAGGTACAACGTCCCAGCAAAAAGTAGGTGTTTGTGTTGCTTGAAGGTTCCCGTTAATTAAGATGTCTATCTCAGAGTCCCACTCTGAATTCTCACACTGTGCTCCAATCCTTGTATACGCCAGACCCACTATTACGACCATCACTGATAAGGATGACATCGATGCGCCTTAATGAACCACAAATATTAACATTTTTTCACCGATAAATTTCATTCTACAACATTTTTGTTATGTATTAGAAAAATAAAGATGTTTGAATTATTTGTATGCAACAAGGCCCGAGTTTGTACAAAGTCCAAAATAAAACCAATACTGCATTGTGGACATCTATACTTATTGAATCTACATGTGTTTAAGACAAGTGACTTTTACACGCGATAATCAACGGACATTATTTGAGAATCAACTGCTAGTAGATTTTCTTAATTCAGTATCATGGAAGACTCATTCATTACAAGAAATAATCCCCTTTTACAAATTATTTCTATTGCAAAAGAAACTTGTAGTAATACCAGACTACAGGTTAGGTCGTTCCTACAATTTTGTTATTAAAACCCCTTTGCATAAATGTTTCTCGTTCTCAATACATGAGGCAAGGAGCAGGGTCGCCTGTCAAACCTCGTGGGGTTTCTCCGGGTACTCCGGCTTCTTCCCACTGCCAAAGACCCTGCAAGCGAATTATTGAAATAAAATTAAACCATGTTAGTCCCGAAATCACATAGTTTGTGTCGAGTGGACGTTAAACCCCACTTCTTGCTCTCTCTCTCTCAATACGTAGGTTTTGATGGCTGTCCGAAAGTCTGGCGAATTTCGCTCAACACCCTCGTTTATATTCCCCCTAGCTTCTTTACGTCATAGACGGACCTCGGCGTTTTAAGAATTTAAAAATAAGGAATTCGCATCCCCATACCCAATTGTCCCCCGTGATTTTCCAGGCACGTACCATTTTGTCAACGGTATCAAGGAACTGTACAAAAAGCCAAGAACCCCCTGCACACGCTGTGTACGCGTCAAACAACTCAAAAATGTTGGTACTCGATGAGGAGTAGGTGCCGCTGTCCAGGCAAAATTCCCTCAGAACAAATTGTAAAACAGTAGGACGTTATATTGTCCGGCTGTTTATTTCATCTCATTTTTTACATACACATCCCCACGGAGGTTACTTTAGACACGTTATATAGCAGTTATCGTGTAATGGTATTAATATTACTGGTGTTCTCCCTCGGGGTGCATCATTATAGTTAATATATAATAACATCATCACGACTATAGTCAGATATATATCTACTTTATCAATAAAACAACCTTCCGTCACGAGTATCTTTTGATTAAAACATATATATGCGGAGAGAGAGAGAGAGGGGGGGAGAGAGAGATGGGGGGGGGGTCATTTTCACTTTTACTTAAAACTTTCGCTCGTATAAATCCACGACAACTCTCAAGATTAACAGACACGATTGATTATAACTGGATATTTTTTGTTTTGTTTTTTGTTGTTTGTTTTACTTTGGAAAAGTTCTTGCTTTGATATTCACAAGGTTATGCCGGTTATCGTTATTATAAAAACACAGACAATTAACAAAAGACATATTACAGCAGCTAGATATGTTATATAAACACGTGAAAGGGTTTTTAGCAGTTGGATGAATAAAACTCTCTCTCTCCTCCCCCTCTCTCTCTGTCACACACATCACAGCTTCCATGACTTTATAACTGGGAGATAATCGCAAAGTCTTTATATAACCGATGTGCTTGACCTATTATATTAAAGGGAGCCTATCTTAGCACCAAATTAACACATCTGGGTTGAACTCGCTGAGGTTATATAGGAACTTCTGGGTCGTTGAAAGCTTATATAATAATAAAGTGATTGATCGCAATTCGTCCTGTTACCATTGACAGAACAAAATAGCAAGAACAATAGCAAACCAGTAGTTCAATTCCAAAATATGTCCTTGGGGTTATAAAGAAGTTTAGTTCCATGCATGTGATGTTTCGTTTTCGTTTCCGTTGGTGTAATTGGAGTGGCTAGATCGAAACGGGGTGGGGGGTCGCATTATAGGCTCCATGACAATGCACTTTTGGGATATACATAACTTCCGGTATCACAAAAATAAAATAAACTAGCTATGGAAGGAAACCGGGGGAGGGGGCGCTGAGAAAACCCACGAGGTTTGACAGGCGACCCTATTCCGTGTCATGTAGAATCAGGAGTGGAAATATCTGAAAGGTAAATCTGTGAAGTAAAATGAAACTGATTAAAGCACATATCCTATTTCGTTTCGTTTTTTTTTTTTTATAGTTCAAAATTTCGTCTTAACTGTTTTTAATACACTGGGATCTGCAAGAATTATTTTCATTGACGTTCTCTGAATGATTTGAGGGATTGGCCAATGAAACGGTCTGTTACAGCGAGCTTTTGGTGTGCGATGCACTTAACTGTGGATAAACCACTAGAAATATCAACGCTGATTGAGACGTCATAGATTCCAGAGTCTATAGTATGACCCCCCGATTCGACCTTCAGTACAACCGGCCAGATCTTGGAGAACGCTAGATCGGAGACGGTCCTACGCAAATTGTGACGTCATATGTGAACTGTGGGTTAGGGTAAGGGTTAGGCTTGATCATGGGTTAGGGTTAGGGATAGCCCTGTTTACATCTCGGGACTTTGACCAAATCTACAGGTCCTAGCCCTTACCCTAAGCCTAACCCATAATCTATATATGACGCCATGTGCTAAAATGCGTAGGACCGTCTCCGATCTAGCGTTCTCCCCAGATCTTCGTGTAGTGTAGGGCATCGAAAGTATAAATAAACGAAACGAAATATAGATCATATCTTAATCAGATAGAAGTAAAATATAATTAGCTTACCTGTCGATGGCTATGGCCATAAAGGTAAGAACACTAACAGATATAGTGCACGGAGAAATAAACATGGAAAACTTGCAATAGTCTTCTCCAAACCACCAATCTTGATATAAGACAAATATGAAATTAAACAGGGTGTTGAAAATGGACATCAGGGCGTCAGCAACCGCCAAGTTGACAAGGAAATAATTCGTAACTGTTCGCATTCGTTTATGAGCTAAAACAATCCAAATAACAATAATATTACCACCTGCTGCCACCCCAAACATTACCACAAATAAAGCGATAAATATCAACTGTTGCCACCATGGTAGTATATAGTTCGGTTCCGACACAGTAGAATTGGTCGGATACGGAGTGGCATTTTGAACAATTTCCGCAAGCTTCGATATATTATTTCCCTGTTGCGTTGAGCTGAGAAAAATCAACCCGCTACTTTCCATGTTTGAGATCTTTGAAAGTTCATAAACCTGTGGCGATATATCACTGAAAATTTACCAATGTTCCGTAATCCAGCTGTCTTGTGATATAGAACTAATTGTCTGATAAGTATTTCTTATATATTTATATACGGTCCAGGTATTGGTTAATAGCCAACAGAAGTTATTATCGCTCGTTAAGCCTCATTAATGTTGAATAAACTGAAGGCAGGGATCATGGAGTTTCCAATCCGTTTGGCTAGCACACCATAATGCAGAGTGTTATATTATGATAAGTTGTACGTCAGCAGTTTGTAGTATTAATTCAAAACTCAGGAATCAGCAGATGTTCTTGAAATAGATCTCTGTCTGAAAATACAAAAATTAAATTGCAATACAAAATGAAATAAAACCGGGGTTTTTTTCTGCTCCGACTGTGCTAATGAAGACAGGCATACGCCATACAGTGTGCTATGAGTGCAATTTTGTCTGGACAACGGCCTACTCTTATATCGATTTGAAACTGCTAAGGACTCCGGTGTTCGTACTGTCCGAAGGACTGGACAGCTGTCCGAAGGATTGGACAGCTGTCCTTATTAGAACCTCCATCCTACACCCATGACAAGTGAAAACCAAAAAAAAATTTCTCGGTTAATGCGACCTCCAAGCTAGTGAGCCAGTGTCTTTACCACTTAGCCACCATGGCTGCAATACAAAGTCACGTAACCGTTCAAGGACTGTAGTTATTTATTGCTCCAAATGACCTAACAAGGACAGCTGCCTAGTCATTCGGATGGATCGACAAAACGGGGCCCCGTGTACACATCGGCATGCCCGTAAGGAAATGTATTGGTAGCTTGAATTCGATATAAGAGTAGGCTGTAGTGCCACAGTCTCACCCAAATTGTGATAACAATTGTCATGACAATAACACACAAAGTCTCGATTATCCATTTGTATGGTAACCGCATCCACAACAAAACGCATTCAAATCCACTAAATATTACAGGCTAACGATGGCATCGAGAGTTGAGTAAAGTCTTAATAAGTTAATAAATGTTTAATTAATAGTTTAGATAACAAGAAAGACCTGCAATAAGAAGATTTAAATTCTGAAAAATGCACCTTTAAACTTCACAGCCGGAACCCAATGAGTCGGAGGCATGGTATATTCGTGTATTCATTAGTCCAGTTAGTACATTTTAATTGGTTGCATACCACATAATTCTGCTTGTAGGATACGGCTGATCCCAATTACAAATATAATTCAATTATATTTATTGGCAACAAGGATGATCTGTCGAAATTGGTCGAAGAGAGAGACTAGGTCATTTCGGAACTATTTTGCTTTAGCGTTATGGTATTTAGTTTTGGCAAGGTTAACAGGTGACTGTTCGCCTCCTCGCGCACAAGCGGGTAATTGAAACTGCACCACTCAATGACAGACGACATGATCGTCGCCCACCCAACCCCCTTAATAACGCATGGAAGTAAAGTTCCAAAATACTCATTAAATCTTTACCTATTAGAGACAAAAATACACTACCTATTTAATGAAAAATGTTCAGACTGAACAATTTATCTTAACATATATTTACCGCCCAACCAGACATATGTACGCCATTAGAATGAATGTTATTCCGTAATGCGAGACAATAACAGGTGAAATGGAGTAAATCATTTAATCGCAATATAATGGCAGGAATTCTCGAATTCAGATAAACCTTGAGGTTATTTACCCTCCTTCTCACCTGTTCTTAACACAACCGGAAATGACATAATAGCTTTTGTATATTCAAGATATCTGGTCGTTGTATTTACATTCTCCATATGCTGATTTGTCTGCAGGCATTTCTTTTTTTTTCATTTATATAAAAAGTTTACAGGTTGAAAGAAATAATACATAAAAGCAAAAAGGTATCTGCTTGTACATGTACTTAGCTAAATTAGTAAGAGAGAGAGAGAGAGAGAGAGAGAGAGAGAGAGAGAGAGAGAGAGAGGTTTAACGTCCACTCAACACAAACTAGGTCATTTCGGGACTAACATATCATTTAATTTTATTTCAATAATTCGCTTGCGCGTAGGGGGTCTTTAGCAGTGGGAGGAAACCGGAGTGCCCGGAGGAAACCCCTGAGGTTGAGAAGGCGCCAACCATCTCCATGCCACACACGCTCACACCAGGGCTCGAAACCACAGCCGCAAGCCAGAGGTAACCGGCCAGCTAGAGTTCGGAGCGCGGCACTCTAGACCACTAGTTAATCCTTATTTTCAGGCGTGGTAGAACGGAACGCCTGACAAGGACATCTGTCTAGTCGTTCGGATGGTAAAAAAGCCCGAGGTTCCGTGTATACATTGGCGTGCACATAAAAGATCCATTGAGTTGGAATTTGATGTAGAACACTGCATGTCGTATGCCCGTCTTCATTAGCCCAGATTAGGAGCATAAAAATAGGACGTTAAAGCCAAGTTCATTACATTCAAATCCGAGGTAGTCCCCAGTGTAGTAAAATTGCTTTTCAGAATCCAATATTTCTTGACGGACGTGTAACAGTTTCTATTTTCAGTTTTATGTTAAAGATGTTTGATAAGAAAAAAAAAAGACACGGATGTCTGCGTTGTATCATCTTGTCATAAATAACTGAAATATACATTCTGAGATACTGCTTAACAACAAACTATGGGGGAACAACTGGGACAGGACCATTGCATGAATGACATTACCATGGTTCCGCTGGTCATGCAAGCGTCTACGTGCACCTTTTTTGTATTTATATAATATATATTTACAAAAATGAGCTGAAATATTTTGGAAATCCCATGTAAACGTCATAAGTGGGGATTTCGCTTTCCAAGAGTTTGTATATAACACGTGAACTAAAATCGCCGCCATTTTATAATAATCTGTCCAAAAAATATGACAGTTGAAAGCTGAATTTGCAGAAACAAGAGGGGTTGATAGACTTTGTGGAAGAGAAGCTGCCAGAACGTAAACATCAGAAAAAACGGTCCTATTACAGTTGCACTAGCCCGACATTTTCACTGTCGAACATTCTGAGATTCTATATGATAACAAACTATGGGAGAACAAAGGGGGCATGTCCATTAAATTAGCTATTACATGGGTCTGTTTTATATACTGGTCAGAAGGACATCAAGATATAGGATAATAATCCCTTTAACCGTTTTCTCATCTACCGAAAGTTGTATTCAAAATATAATCTTTGTTCCAAGTCTATAGAGATAACAGATTGAATTCGGTGTGAATCTAAACGTTTTATTAATGTAAACCTAATGAAGGAGAATGTCCATGCCACCCAGACAAATTCACTAGTAGACGCATGAATTTTATTACTAATACACGCATCTATTGTTGTTTAAGGGCAGAACAATTGGCAAGGAAATGAAATGAAATGAGGTTTAGTGTCCTACTGTTCCACTTCGACTGGGCTAATCAAGGGGGACCTGTCAAGGAATATAATACGTGCACTCCAATGTGTACATTGGACCTCAGTTTTTCGTAACTTCAGAGCGAATAGCCAGATGTCATTTTCACTTGGTAGGCCCTCCGCCATGCAATACTAGCAATGGGAAATCACACCTGAATATACTTGGAATGTTACACTGTAACGTTCCAATAAAACTTCGTGTCGTTTTCAAGTAAAAGCCTAAAGTACATATGAAAGAATTATATGTATAATTACTGTATCTATTGCAGGAGTGGTGGGGTGGTTAGCGCGTGCGCGTCTATTAATTATTCAATTGTACGAGGAGAAGAGTCTATGGTCCAACATTGTTGGTTTACTGCTAAATAAAAAAACCTACACGCAAGCGAATTATTGAAACAAAACTAAACCATATGTTATCTTCGAAATGACCTAATTTGTGTCGAGAGGACGTTAAACTCCTGTTCTCTCTCCCCCTGTATCTATTGCAGTAGTGCGGGCTATCGTAAATATAATGAACTTAAACTTTACAAAAAAAAAATGTGAATTCAGTTCGTGTGGCTATCATATAATAATAAAGTCTAGAACGATTAAACGACAGTTAATATATTCTTTTAAACCAATTACTGTAACAACAATTTACTGTAGCCGTCTCTCCCACATACACTTATATTAAAATTGGAATACATTCTGGACGAATCTAATAAAACCGTCAATAAAATCTAGTTACGCGCAATATACGTATTAAAATCCGCAATATACTATTAAAATCAATTACTTTAATGAGCAATCTACCCCGCGAATGCCCCCCACATCTGTTTTATGTGCTTATCGGATAACGTGAAAATTTCTGTATTACTTTTCAGTCAATTAAGGAAATAACTGATTAGAAGAAATAATTAATATAATTAGTGAAATTAATACGATTAGTTCTCATATAAACCATACATAATGTTTATAATCTTTATATAATCACAGGTTATAATAAGATAATTGATAATGGTATCATATTAAACTAAGGCTGCTCGTTTGCAGTTAGCTTGGCTTGAAAATAGACATTAACGTAGTTGACCGACATTTTAAGTCCAAAATCGACGATTTTAGTCGAAGACGCGAACTGCATTTCTAGGATTTTTTTTTGCGTATTTTATCTACTTTCATTTAATAAAATTGAAAACGTAGATTTCGTCTAATAGATTGGATGCAGCTATAGCGGGTGTTGGCGCCAGTCAGGGTAAGCTTACTCTTCCGGACACCTGTTACCACTGTTTGTTGTGTATCTTGTACACGATGAACAGTCCATTTGCTGATTACACTGTGAAGCGTGTGTGTAATATTCGTTAAAGGTTATAATGCGATCCAAATAAACCTCTTCTATACAAAATACTCGATCGATCTTATTAGTTGAAGATCATACCATCCAAACTAAATTCAACATTATACAATCAAAGAAAAGACTAAAATATAAAAAAAAGAAATCTGTCTGCTGGGTTAGCCGACTGACTCTGGGATTGTTAGCCAAAATCGCCAACTATAAACTGCTTTGGTGTGGTATGCTACACACAAATTGTAACCAAGAAATTCCGGCATTATAGAGATGTAGCAGTGTCAACTATAACTACAGGTAAATATATAAAGTCTAACGCAATTTTACTTCCTGGGTCGATGGGTAGACAACAACATTAACCCTGAGAGCAGGTCACTAATTAACTGGTTAGCGCAAATAAATGGCTTTCAAAAATTTTCAATATTTGTAGATCATGGTTATTTTATCCACTTCACGGCAAATTCACACCAATTCGACTAAAATTATTTCAGATATCTTCACTCAAAATCGTATCCCGTAAAAACGACTTTGCCAATTATCAAAATCACTCATAATTCCCCCAGACGCCAGTGACGTAACAGTGACAGAATGCATATTCGTGCATTTGGTCGCTGTGACGTCACTGGCATGTGGGTGGTTAAAGAGTGTTTTCAATAATTGGCAAACGATTTTGAGTGAAGATATCTGAAATAATTTTAAATTAATGTGAATTTACCGTAAACTGGATAAAATAACCATGGTCTACAAATATAGAAAAAAATTTTAGAGCCATTTTATGTGCACTTTAACAACCTAATGGAAATAAATTAAAGCGTTAAGACTCTGGGACGTCAAATAGGCATATTCGACTGGAAAATAGTCAAACAAACCAGTGAAAGAGCCTAATTCATGACCTATATTATTCAGAGAGTCTATATATAATTGCCCTAAACATTTGTTACTAGCTTGAAAACGCCGAGAGAATACTCCTCGAGACGTCGCCTAACCTAAATAAAATAGTCATTATTTTTCCATTAGTCTATTTTCAAAAACCATACTCAGTCAGCTAAAAAATACTAAGAAATGTATAACACATACCTTATGAAAAAATGGAAACAAGGAATAGGATATAAAAGGAAAAGGTTTCTTCTATCAGTGGGCTAATGAAGACGGGCATGCGCCATACAGTGTGCTATGTGGGAAATTTTGGCTGTGAGGGGAACTATAGCTCTATATCTAATTCGAACTGATAACGGATGTTTTATGTGCACAACTACCGAGCGATTAGACAACAGTCCGTGTTTGTCCTTCCAAACTGCACCTTTGCAAGGTTAAACCACAGCGGAAAAATCCGATGAACTTTATCGGCCAATGCTGAGATAGAATCCTAGGAAAAAAATAAGAGATTTTAAGATTCAGTAATCGTAAACACAGTCGTTGTTTTTCTTGGCCTAACATACTAATATTCCAATAATGAATACACAAAAACAACATCTGCATTAAGAACAATAATGAACACGTGTTCAGTATGCATGTTATTTCACACATTTAGCTGTTGTTCTATGTGTTTCATAAATTTCTGTGTTTTTATAATAACAATAACTAGCATAACTCTGTGAAGATGAAAGCAAGAATTCGCTTAAGTCAAGAAAAACAGTTACAATCGATCGTGTCTGTTAATCTTGAGAACTAACATTTGCCGTGGGTTTGTCCAGATCCCCCGGTTTCCTTCCGCAGCAAAGGTACCTTACGTACAAGCGATTTTTTTAAATAAAATGGAACCTGTCCCACTCGTGAGTTTTCTCCTGGACCTCCGGTTTTTCCCCCATTCAACTATATGTTAGTCCCGAAATAACCGAGTCGGCGTCGAATGGACGTTACCCCCGCTCTCTCTCTCTTCGGTCTCTCTCCAATGACGGCGTTATTGTCAAAACTGTTAAAGGAATTATAAAGTATTCAATTGTTGGTCATGTCAGTTGTTGCTTGAGCGATACGTAGAATTAATCTGCCATCAATCATTGCATAATTAACATGCTCATAGCTGCCATTTTGAATGTCATAACTGATGGCTGAAAAGAGTGCTAGGAGACTAAAGTGTTCTCTTGTATAAAGTGTTCTCTTGTATGATTACTGTAATAACTCTGTGAATATCAATACTACAATGTTCCATGCCGCCAGGAGAAGTTAAAATAAATCCATATATACATGCCAAGCGAATTATTAATTTATTGGCCGGGCAAGTGTGGTATTGGCTGAACAGGGGGACGGATGTTGTCGTGTGGGACAGATCCATACACGTATAAAATATCCACCGGAACTAAAATTAAGTAGTGCTTGAGAACGATGCGGGAACACTTGTGGAAACGTCGTACTATCTGTCTTCACACCAGTGATTTTTTCCATATTAGTTGTTTTTTTCTTTGGGATTGGGCGGGGGTAATATAATGCATAAAAGAAGGCGGTAGTTGAATTTTCTTAAATATTTACGTTACTCGTATTTCTTGTTGTAAGTCTATTTGTATATGACATGTGTGATGACACCGTCTGTATAAAAATGTGTTTATCTCGATACGCGATCTTTCGCTCTACATAACGCCTTACATCTCCAATAGAATGACATTAACATTTTGTTTTGATATATAAAAAACAGAAAAGAAAAGAGAGTTAAATGTCAATTCCGTATTGTAATTACATCGCTGTCAACAAGTGATTAAAATTTAAATACAAATTTAAAAGAACCAATGGCGATCCGATCCCAAGGGCATTTTTGTTTCTGTCATTTCAGTATATCATATTAATATTTCATATACAGCACTACGCTGACTTTGATTGATTTAAGGCATGCGTCACGTCAAACATCAAAGATCAATGGAGAAATAAATCAAACATTTCACAAAATTCAAGCATTTGTGACCTGTAACAAGGTTAATTAAAATAACAGAAATTCTAAAGTGGATTTGTGAATTTAACAATTTTCTTGAAAAGTGATGGCAATTTAAACATGTATGTCCATCAATCTGAATGTTTTTATGATCCGGCTTAAAGCCACTGAGGGGAGAGCGGTTTTACATAGGCTAAGTCTGTTCCCCAATCCCATTCAGACAACCTGAATAAAATATTGTTAAAAAAAAAATGCCACTGATTGTCAATTTCACGTGTTGGGCGGATCCGCGGTGGCTAAGTGGGTAAGTCGCTGACTGCCTTGTCTTGGGTCGCGTAGCCTATTCGATCCCAGAGTTGGCCGATAATAGTTCACCAGAGTTTTCCGACGTGGTTCCCCATGTCAGTGGTGGAAAAAGGGGGGTCTGACAAGAGAGAAAGTATAGTCGTTAGGATAGGACGCGTACACGTTGGTATGCACGTTAAACATCCCTTCGCAGTTAGAGAGAGAGGAGAGAGAGAGAAATGGGGTTTAACGTCCACTCAACACAAATTAGGTCATTTCGGGACTAACATATGGTTTAATTTTATTTCAATAATTCGCTTGCGCGTAGGGGTCTTTAGCAGTGGGAGGAAACCCACGAGGTTGAGAAGGCGTCCCTATCTCCATGCAACATACGCTCACACCAGGGCTCGAAACCACAGCCGCAAGCCAGATGTGACCGGCCAGCTAGAGGTCGAAGCGCGGCACCCTAGACCACTAGCCCCCCCCCCCCTTCACAGTTAGAATTCGATATAAGAGTAGGCTGTAGTGACACTCTCCGGGCAAAATTTCTCTCATAGCAAACTGTACGGCATATGCCCGTCTTCGATTATAGCCCAGACGGAGCATAACAGTAGGACGTTAAACCCCATTTCATTTCATTTTTACAATATTAAACACCCGCAGTCGTGTCAAATTAAAATAACTCGCCCTCGATTGTCTTATCTTACACGTAAACATAATAACACTTATCTGAACAGTTCCATGGCATATTTCAACCTTGTACAAATTATCTACGAAACTGTACCCCACCTCATTGAAATTTATAAGTTTTTTACTGAAGTAAATATTACATTCAGATACGTGGTTCACAGATTAAACCCTGCCAAACAAAGTGAGCTTGTGTTACAATTACAAAACATAAACAATCCAGAAGTTCTTACATCACTGCCATTCATCACTGGGTTTTATTTCACATTTTAGATAAGGTAGAAATGAAATGAAATGGGGCAATTATCGTCCTACTTTTCGACACGAAGTGTCCTAATGAAGACGTAGTCTCGGTCACACAGAGCCCCATAGTCTTCAACGTACGGAGGGTCTGGGTCCGTTGTCAATTTTTGACGAAAATTACTGGATAATCTACCACATAAAACACCAATCTAAGTCTCGTTAATTGCTAGATACTATGAAGCCGGGCCGATTTTGCTAGATTCTATAAAGCGAGTATGAAATATATCCCACAATTCACTTGGCACATCTATTATTAGAAACAAAATAGAGACGAGGAATAAGCATGAATCGCAATGAAGAAAACAGAAGATTGTGAGAAGCCATACGTCTGATTCTCATGACGAGAGAAAACTTCCATTTCAATTAAAACCTTTGCAAACAAAATTTTAGAGAGTGTCATTGTTGACAAGCGAGATGGTTTGATATATTCAGTACGTAGTAACTTAAACGACTGGATAATCCAGACAATGACCTAATTTCAGTCAAATTTCGAGGACCCATCCAGACTAATATTCGTAGAATATTTGTTTGGTTGATAGAGACAAATGAAGACGGGTCTACGTTATACGGGGGGCCTGACAAGGAAGGGATAAAAGTCGCGCTACCGCGTACATATTGGCGTTTACCTTACAGTTGGAAATCGATAAAGGAGTACGCCGTAGCGCCGCTGTTCGGGCACAATAATTTCCCCATAGCATTGCTGATAGCACACTGTATGGTGTATGCCCGTCTTTAATAGCCCATTTGGAGCAGAACAGTAGGACGTTAAGCCCCATTTCATTGCAGCTCATTTCAAAGTCTACTAAATAGAATCGATATTAAACATTTAAAATAAACATTACACAATTACTGCATGTGTACATCAACGATTTTCATGAACATTAAAACCCTTTCAACTTTCTGTCATTTGTATTGTCCTTAAGCCTCCCTGGCTTTATTCAAATTATCAAAATGATTAACACGTCTCGACATTTGAAATGGAATGTTACAATGTCGACGCTTTTTATTCCATACAAAGGTTACTTTCTCTTGGAATGTCGCCTGAGGGCGCACGAATCAAGACCAATTAACAACCAATATCCTGAAGCATTTCTCTGAAGTGTTGATCACTTCTAAAACGAGCCTGTGCAATCTTTGGCTGCGTATCATTTTAAATATAGTAAATTGGAACACGTTAATTAAACTAATGACCGTGGCAATGTTGATACATGAAAATGGTAGAATAGAATACCTCACAGACGATATAAACTCCAATTCAGTTAAAGATACAGTATGGGGGATCAGATAACGAGCTGGCAGTTTCCACTATGTAGTTATAAACTAGATAATGTAAAGGTAATTTGCAGAAAATTACAGTCAAAATGATCCACCCTGAACTGAGAATTTTGCGATTGAAGTTCGAGCCTCGTCTCAAGCATCATTACAAATCGGTACAATAAATAACATATCGGATCCAAATCCAGTAAATATCACAGGCTAGCAATTAATATTAATAATTTAGTTAACATTTCAGGCCTAAAGAAATACATGCAATGGGAAGATTTAGCTCTTGCATAATGTATGTTTAAACGTCACTCCATTATAAACAAATAGACATAATTAATAGAAATCAATTCCTAATTTAAAACCTCTCTTCTGCCAAATGTATGATATGGATATTACATCTATATCATATGATATATCGTCGAATTAATTACATTATAAATAATCTATTATTGTTTACATCGTGTAAATCCCTTCATTTTGATCAGCTAAATAGAGTGGATAGTAGTTACGATTCGAGGGGTTAAAATCATAGTCATGTCTCGTAATAGGATTAAATGGGATGATACATGATATACCGTTCAGGGTTTCCTGGAAGTCTATTGCTAGAATACCAATGTATGGTTTAGTGAGGGGAGAACGAGACTTAAACACCGGGAGTTTGATTAGCAAAACGAATCATACCCATTGAATAAACTGCGGCTAAAGTGAACCCAACAAACTTCTCAATGAACTTTGATCGATGTGTGGGAAGCGTTTACTTATTTTCAAGTTACTCATGAATTACTTTCGTGAAGAATGTGAAACCTTTTAAAGAGATCCCAACCTCGTGAAGATCGGCAAGATAATCCCATCACATGCCAGCATTATTAGACTTTCAAATTAATAACATCGTTCGTACCCTATCAAATGTATATAAAGCTTTGTTTTCGGATACTGCTCCCTCCTACATGAAACAATTATTCGCATTCTCCAATCAGGAAAAAACAAATCTTCATTCATTTACAGATACTACGTTATTAGAGAGAGACAGCGTGAGAGAGAGAAAACACAAACTATGTCATTTCGGGACTAACATATGGTTTTTAATTTTAATTCAATAATTCGCTTGCGCGTAGGGATTTTTAGCAGTGGGAGGAAACCGGAGGACCAGGAGAAAATCCACGAGGTTGGACAGGCGACCCTACTCCTTGTCACGTACAACCGGGGATTTGAAACCATACCACTTTACTGAATGACAGGCTTTATAATAGAGCACGCACGTGCCAACCCTTCGACCATCCAACCCCAGCACGCTTACAAGACACTCAAGTGAAAATTACCTTTCCCTATAGATATAGATAGGTCCCATATTATGTGGAATAAGCTATCAGAGAAAACTCAACTTTTGTTCAATTGAAATCGGAGTTAAATCTGAAAGGTTGTTATTCATTATCGATTATTGCTTGATACAGATAACCGAAAGAGTATTGAAACGTTGCATGTTATAAAAATCCAAGAAGTAGTAAATCCATAAAGTTGTGTTTATGAAAAAGATCTTTGTTTAAATATTATTACAAACTGTGGTGTGACATTTTCAAAGTGCTTAGAAACATCACCAAATATGATGAAATGCTATAGAAAGAGGGAGATGGGGTTTAACGTCAACACAAACTTGGTTTAATTTTAATTCAATAATTCGCTTGCGCATAGGAATCTTTAGCGGTGAGAGGAAACCGGAGGACATGGAGAAAACCCACGAGGCATGACAGGCGACCCTTCTCCTTGTCACGTACAATCGGGAAATCGAAACCACACCAGCTGACTTAATGACAGCGCGCACCTACTAACCATTCCACCATCCACCCCCACACCACCGAAATGCTATAGAATATGATAATAATCATACTAATAATACTTTGACGGAGAACAATGTCGGTAGGGAGTAACAATATCAATAAAGGTCCCAAGTAAACATTGGTGAGCACAGTTGGAATTCTCTATATGATTAGGGCATATTGCCCGGGCAAAATTTCCCTCATAGCACACTGTATGGTATATCCCCGTCTTCGCTATAGCCCAGTCGGAGCAGAATAGTAGAACGTTAAGCGAGGGAGAAAGAGAGAGATGAGGTTTAACGCCCACTCAACACAAACTAGAAACTAGGTATTTTCGGGACTAACATATATATGGTTTAATTTTATTTCAATAATTCGCTTTGAGTCTTTAGGAGGAAACCGGCGTGCCCGGAGGAAACCCACTAGGTTGAGAGCCCCTATATCCATGCCACATACGCTCACACCAGGGATCGAAACCACAGCCGCAAGCCAGAGGTGACCGGCCAGCTAGAGGTCGAAGCACGGCACTCTAGACCACTAGGCTATCCCAAACCCCTGGACGTTAAGCAGCATTTCATTCCATTTCTTTTGTTTCAAATATAGGCGACGCAACTGTTAACGTAATGGTTACGCATTTCATTGTTTCTGTTAACCTTTTCAGATATGCAGAGACTGGTACAAAACAATTTACCGCGCTCCAATAAACCCACGTGTTGCCAAATCACATTAAACCAGTTTGTATTGTAGAGAGCTTCTTTTTTTTAGAGTTTTTATTGCTTAATATTGATAACATATCATTACTGGAAACTTTAATAGTGCAACGTTTCAAAACAATTTTATGGATAACAAATTACTAGTAATTGTAATAGTACATCGTTTCAACACGTTTTACCTTGTCCATATCGAGAACAATGCAAACGGATAGAGAAAGAAAGTGGGGTTTAACGTCCACTCAACACAAACTAGGTCATTTCCGGACTAACACATGGTTCAATTTTATTTCAATAATTCGCTTGCGCGTATGGTTCTTTAGCAGTGGGAAGAAACCGGGGACCCAGAGAAAACACACGGAAGTTGGAAGGCAATCCGGCTACTTGTTCCGTATAACCGGGGAATAAAAAGCAAGTTAGTTGACTCAATGACAGACCGTGTGATACAGCGCACACACGCTAACCATTTTGCCCCTCACCCCAAAGGTACACGGTAGTAATGTTATAACTATCGCTAAATGCCTTAAAGTAATCAGTACCAATATTTTTATTAATTTATATAAAAAAGCCTCCCCGCCCAGTTTTCGCATGGTGTTAAAACTGATATAATGTCAGCTAATTGTATCTTACAAACTACTATAGTATTTATCAAATACTTGGACCGGAAAGGTCATCCAGATTTTCCGGAGTGGTTCACCTTTGTCAGTGGCACTGGACAGAGGGCCTGCCTGACAGATGGGACGTCAAAGCCAAGGTCCCGCGGTCCCGTAAAAAAATCCCCTTGCTGCCCGGGCGAAGTTATCGGATACTGCATGGCGTATGATCGTCTTCATTGGCCCGGTCAGGAATGGAACAGTATTATGTTAAACCCTATTTCATATCATTTATTACATACAATTTATAAAACATTAAATTCGCGGCTTTCAATATACTGTGTATTTTATAAAAAGGATTTTTCGGGTTAACTGCAAGTAACAGAGAGCTTACACTATTCCGATTATTAAAAACTGACGGAAAATATTCTAGTTTACATATACATATAGTCTATTTAAAAAGTGAAAAAATCAGGATTTTATATAAATCACGTAAGTCTGCCTACAACTTTACTTCCACTTTAGTCTGAAAGCTAAGTTTTCGAACCATCAGTTTACAATGAAAAAACTCTGCGCAAAGATTGCGCAGCTTGGTGATAACACATTACCATCGATTGCCAGTAATGCAGCCGTTAAAACAATAAAATAAAATGTCAACAACAAAATATTGTTTGCCTACATTCAATTAAAAAGTTTAAAGATAAATACAATAAAAGCCTGGTCTTACCTACATGTCTCACCTTAGTTATTTAGCCTCCTGAATGCAAGTTTTAGTTCGTCCCAAGTCTGTTGCGCCTGTATCAATCATAAGCAATTATCAGTAACGAATGGAAGCCGAGTATTGCTATCACCAAGCGCCAGCATGATTGACAGCTTAGCTCCACCTCTTAACTCCGTAGGAATAAGACAGTGCAGACGTTAAGGGAGAAATTGGCACAAAAGTCGAGGAAACTAGTATTTTATTGGGAAAAGTGTAGGCGTATTATTATTGTATGATGTACATATGTAATATTTAAAGTAGACAAAAATGATGTTTGTCACCCTGGATAATATCTTGTTGTAATTGATCTAAGTACATTGCTTTTAGAAATGTATTAGCGTGTTCATAAATATTTTACAATTCCACTT
Source organism: Patella caerulea (assembly GCA_036850965.1). Classification (NCBI taxonomy): domain Eukaryota; kingdom Metazoa; phylum Mollusca; class Gastropoda; family Patellidae; genus Patella; species Patella caerulea. The sequence goes on along the minus strand of JAZGQO010000015.1, from coordinate 27,181,251 downwards.
ACGATGTGGGATATTATACGATCGTTTGATATCGTTCATTTTGCCATATAAATCACTGACTAACTACATAGTTCATACTTGTTTAGTGTAGAATTCGTTAATACTACGTAGGTTGTTACGATGAATAAGTGAAGAAAAGACATGGGATTTAACGCCCTGCTGTTTTGCTCCTAACCTAGGCTAATGAACACTGTTATACGTCATACAGTGTGCTATGGGGGAAATTTTGCCCGGGCAGTGGTGCTACGGCCTACTTTTATATCGAATTCCAGCGGTCAGGGGATCTTTTACGTGCACGCCAATGTGTACACGGAACCTCATTTTTCGTGCTATCCGAACGACTAGAAAGCTGTCCTTGTCAGGCTCTCCGTCCTGTATCACTGACAAGGGGAAACCACGCCGGAAAATCTGGATGAACTTCCCGGTCAATGAAGGGATCGAACACCCGAGCTCCATACTAGCGAGCCAGCCTCTTACCCACCTATCCGCCGTGATCCCCAATACGTGAGCAATGCCGCTGGCTCGCCGGTGTTGGCCGAGAAAGTTCACAGGGTTTTTTCCCGTGTCAGTGGCGCAGGAAGGATAGCATGGCAAGGACAACTGTCTAGTCGTTCGGATGGTACAAAATCCGAGGTCCCATGTACACAATGGCGTACACGAAAACTATCCCTTGGCAATTGGAATTCGTAGCCCCACTGTATGGCCAAAGCCCCCCCCCCCCCATAGCACAGTGTGTGGCCCACATGGAGCAGAAAAGTAGGAACCCTATTTCATTTCATTGTAAACTATTCTATTTAAAAAATGACGAATACGAATATGGTGTGTATTGCGATACGGTTCATTGTCGCAATACCAATCTGTTATGAAACCAATTACGAATATAGTAGACAGTTTAGTATTGTGATACGGCTAATTGTTGCAAAAACGATCCATTATGAAACCAATTATGAAAAACGTTTTTTTTTTTTTTTGAAGTAGCCAGATTAAAATGATGAAGACAAAATTAGATTAGGCTTCGAGTTATCAATGTGTTTAATGAATTTTGATCATCGCCACCGTATCTGTCATGTAACAATGGAACTGAATCTGATGGTTTGATAACAATACGCTGATTTAAAAGCATGATTTCTCAATCTTGCGTATAGTTTCTGTCTAAAACGAGAAATAAATCACGTTGACGCCGTATAGAAGGAAATGGCATGCGATTTTGAAGAAACCTGTTATTTGGCTGTATAATATATAATATTACTGCACTAGCCGACAAAATGCCAGATATAAATATCTGCAAAAAAACGAGGGTCGTTAAACTCCATTTCATTAATTTCATTTCTGTAAAGAAACTGACTACATCAAAAAAAACTTTTTTAATTTAATAAGGGATGTATAGTTTTTTCTTGATCATACTATCGTTCCTATATGTAAGTATTTTAGGCATGTTCGAATTTGAGGGCCACGGTGGGTAAGACGCTGGCTCGTCAAACTGGAGGTCGGGTGTTCGATCCCTGCATTATCCGCGAAAGCTCATCGGAATTTTCCGACGTGGTTACCCCTTATCAGTGGTGCAGGAAAGATGTCTGACAAGGACGGTTGTCTAGTCGTTCGGATGGTACAAAAAACAAAGGTCCCGTGTATACATTGACGTGCACTTAAAAGATCCTTTTGCAGTTGAATTCGATAAAAGAGACGGCCATGTCCGGGCAAATTATCCTCATTATATAGCAATGTATTGCCTGTGTCCGTCTTCATTAGCCCAGTCGGAGCAGAACAGTAGGACGTTAAACCCCATTGCATTCATTATTTGTTTCTATTTTTAAAGGGACTTTGAAATGATATACTTTATAAAGGAACATTTGGACCGGGCAGTGGCGTTTCATTTTGTATGTTCGAATGCTAAGAAAAGAAAGTGAGAGAAACTAAAATGATATTTAACGTTCTTCATATATTTCTGCAACAAGTGGGTTAATAAAAAAAAATGAAACAAGGCCTAACACTCCTCTGTTCTGCTCCCACTAGTCTAAAGATGGGATCCTGTTCCTGCCTGTTTCTGAGAATGTTTGCACCAGATCCTTCATTATATTTTGATAGCAAGTTGAATTATGTACCGGCGTTTTCTCTGACTTATTTATCAACGAAAGATAAGCCTGACACCTATTTCTACCTTGTTAGCAATTATACGAGAGGGAGAGAAATTGGGTTTAACGTCCACTCGACACAAACTAGGTAATTTTAGTTACTGACATATGGTACAATTTTGTTACAATAATTCACTTTAGCAGTGGGGGGAAACCAAAGGACCCAGGGAAAACCCCCGAGGTTGGACGGGCGACCCTACTCCTTGTCACGTACAACAGGGGAATCAAAACTCCGTACGATATAGCGCGCGCGTGCTAACCATTCGGTCACCCCCCCCCCCCCATCAGCAGTTAAACGATATCCATAGTCTGTAATAATTGGGACAAATTGTCCTCAAATCGGCGTCCCCCCCCCCCAAAAAAAAAGTTGGTCTGAGATTGCAACTTTTAATATGATTTGTATGACGAGTGAATAGGTGTGAAAATTATAAAACAGAATGACTAAATATAGGCCCTTATCTTTACCCTGGCCACCGTCCAAAATTCAAAACAGCATTGAAAACTCTTGGGAATGAATGAATGAAATGAAATTGAGTGTAATGTCTTACTTTTTTGCACCAACGGAGGAAGTCGGGCAGAAGCCATCCAGTCTGCTTTGAGGGGAAATTTGGAGCCGACGAATTCCAACCGCGAAGGTCCCTTTTTTACACGGGAACATCGTTTTTGGCCTATCCGAATGACTAGACGCTGTTCCTTGTCAGGTCTTCTCGCTCTGCATCACTCACAAGAGAAACCCGGAACAACACCATGAATCAAACCCTTCCACCCCGGTTTGTGAGCCAGAGCTTTACTGTTAGCAAATGCGTTGTCAGTTATGTTAACCATCACGTGTGAACGTGAACCTAAACCGTTAACTGCAATTAGCACGAATTAGCATCCATATGGGAACATCCGGCCGCCCATTTGTCAGTTTTTTGGTATCAAGGTCGAAACACATGACCACACGCAGGTCAGTTATTTGTGTGAAATCGGAAAGACACGTCCATCATTCTCTTAAGTATTTTCTCTGGATAAGACACGTAGAACCCAATTAATTGTGCGTTTAACGGGTAATCCATATTGGAATGTAATTTAATGTATTACTTATCTGTAACGTGAGGGCTAATGAAGAAATGTATAACTTGCTTTAGTGACATTTATTAATTTATATAAGGAATAAACACAACACGGAAGTGAATGATCTTTTTTTTATAAATTAAAGGTTATATTTGGTTGAGGATCCTGTCATTAGTAAATGACTGTAAACATGAGAAAGTGAGCCGAACGGAGAGAAAGAGAGAGAGAGAAATGGGGTTTAACGTCCACTCAACACAAACTAGGTCATTTCGGGACTAACATATGGTTTAATTTTATTTCAATAATTCGCTTGCGCGTAGGGGTCTTTAGAAGTGGGAGGAAACCGGAGTGCCCGGAGGAAACCCATGAGGTTGAGAAGGCGCCCTTATTTCCACGCCACATACGCTCACACCAAGGCTCGAAACCACAGCCGCAAGCCAGAGGTGACCGGTCAGCTAGAGGTCGAAGCGCGGCACTCTAGTCCACTAGGCCATCCCAACCGAGAGAGACAGACAGATAGACAGACAGAAAGAGAGGGGGCATGAAGGGTTCCATTTTATTTCTATAATTCGTTTGTGTTAACGCCCATTCCACTCAAACTCATTTCGGAACTAACCTATGGTTCAATTCCATTTTAATTATTTGCTTGCGCATGCGCGTAGGGGTCTTTAGCAGTCACGTACAACCAGTTATGGAAGAGCTGATAGTTCTCACTATAATAGTTTAACACTGGATAATGTAAAGGGGATATGCTGAAAATCGCCCCACTCTGAACAGAGATATGAGCGAATGCATTTTAGGCCTAACATCGATCATCACTACTAAAGTCGGTACGATAAAATAAAACATAGTCTCGATTATCCACTTTTAGATTTAACCGGATTCAATTCCAGTGAGAATTCGACACATAAGATGGCACTGAGAGTTGATCGTGTTTTATTAATAAATATCTAATTAATAGCTAATATAACATTTCAGCGATAGACCGATTTAGCTCTTGCATAATGTATGTTTAACATTATTATATATTTCTATGAGGATGTATTTAGAATTATATTTATTTTTATCATCTTGTAGCTTCATAGCTTTCTGTCACTTACAAATATTTCTAGATTATTTCTGACAAAAAGATTTGTGCATATAAAATAACACCTCACTGCTAGCAATCAACATGACATAAATCTTCTAGAATAGTTCAGTGGATGACATTGTTATAGCGCAGAATACATGTTAAAGAGACAAATTTGCGATAAATATGTTTTCATGTTAAAAATGTTGGTCACTTACGAAATGAAATGAAATAAAACGGGAGTTTCTTTACGGCTTTAAATTCTACACCATACATAGAGTGGGCGAAGGGGGCGGATCCAGGAATTCTGCAAGAGGGTGTTTGCCCGGTACCTGATCCATATTTTAAAGAAATACGTGGTCTCTATCGTGCATTTCTGCGAATATAAATGCCCACCGAGCTTTTAAAAGAGCGAACAATAAGGGCGTAGGGCGGGTCCTGGAAATTTTGCAAGAGGGTTTTTTCCGGTACCCGCATGAAACATTTTTTAAGAAATACATGGTCTCTATATACATACACACTGAACTTTTAAAGAGAAAAGCCCAACACCTCATTTGATGGCAATTTTTATTATGAATTAATATGACGACATTGTGATTCAATTTCATTGATGCAAATACATTAATTAATTATGCCTTTATCATTATCTCGCGCTTTGAATGCCCATTCCGTCCCCCAGTCTGACAATAAAGGACACGGCCGTGACACCTTTCTCATAAAATGTAGTTTGAATCCTCGGGATCTGCCCCTAGGGAGTTAAATTTGATGGCCTTATTGTGTGGGTTATTATAAAATGAAACGAAATAGGGTTTAACTCCCATTGTTCTGACACGACTGGGCTAATGGCGATGGGAACACCCCGTTCAATGTGCTATAAGGGAAATCGTGTATGGACAGCGGTGCTAGGGTCTAAGCTTAACTCGAATTCCAGCTGTCGAGGGTAATTTTACGTGGTCCGAACTATACATAGCCCACAGGCACCTAGGAAAATCCCTTGTAAGTTTTTCGGCCATCAACAGAAGAGAAGATTTTTTTTGATCTGATCAATCGCCTATACAAATGTCGTCGATATCAGACAGGCCAGCTTTTAACAATTATGATTATGAAAATAGAATATGCTGAAAATTTCAGTCAAATTACTTCAATCTGAGCCTCAATATTAACGAGATAATTACAGTGTAGCCTCGATTGTCATTGATACCGTTGTTACGATAATAAACAAAGCCTCGATTATCAATTTTTACGGTAATCGCGTCCACCTCAAACAGTAATTAAATCTAGACTTATCAAATATCACCGACATGGCAACGAGAGACGATCATGATCCTGATAAGATAATTAAAGTCTGTTTACGAAAAACTGACCATGATGTGAACCAGACCATTTGTGACAAAACCAAGGCCTGAAATGATACATAGAACGGTTAGTCTCATTCTCTAAGATTTCTAGAATTATTATTAACAATTTGAACAGTTCGGTGAATATCTTTACAACATGCATTACGCAGGACCTACAAAACTGTCTACCACAGACCTTTATTTAGGCCCTAAATCTTATCTAGATTATTAATTAGACATTTATTAACGTATCAGGACCATAATCAACACTCGATGTCATCGTGCTATTCAGTTGATTTGAATACCTTTGAATACTAATGGATGATTTAACAGAAAAATGAATAATCGAGACCTTGATCATATGATCGTCCCACATATAGTAATTAAGATCGAGACTAGTTAAAAATAGAATCGCTGAAATATCGGTTCAGAATGAAGCAATTTGACTGAGAACTGGGGGACTGGATAGCCGAATGGTTAGCACGTGTGTGTTGTATCATAAAGCCTTTCATTGAGTCAACTGGCGTGGTTTCGAATCGTCGGTTGTACGTAACATGGTGTAGGGACGCCTGTCCAACCTCCTGGGTTTTCTCCGGATCCCCCGGTTTCCCCGGACTTCTAAAGACCCATACGGTCAAGCGATTTATTGAAATAAAATTAATCCATATGTTAGTCCCGAAATGGCATAGTTTGTGTCAAGTGTATGTTAAACCCCATTCTCTCTCTCTCTCTCTCTCTCTCTCTCTCTCTCTCTTTAATGCAACACAGTGCATTCAGTTTTGCGATTAGTCATAAATCCTGATTCTTTCGGGTACATCATATTTCTTTAACTCATAAATGTTTCAAGCAGATTTTATAGTGAGACAAATTGAATCTGACTTTCTTCATCCCAGCTCTAATTCTTTTAGATGCCATGATATGGTGGAATATGGATGGAGATGTTCAGTGAACATCATGTTGTGTTTTGTTTTATGTGTTTCGTTTTTTAACACCTTGTTGATCTAACGTAACACAGCTGTAGAACGTGTTCCGTTTCTACATTTGTTTCTATAATGAATTATATAGAAAGCTGGTTATGTCAGGTTGGATGGGGAACCCCCTGTGATATACCATCATTCATTACCTGTTATCCTACTTTTTAATTGTATGAGATGTCTTGTAGATAAATATGATATTTCTAAACATACTATCACTTAAAACCTCTGTGCGTCATATAAATTATATAAATATATATACATTGAGAGAGAAGTGGGGTTTAACGTCCGTTCGACATAAACTAAGGCATGTGGGGACTAACATATACTTTAATTTTACTTCAATAATTTAAAAGCGCATGGGGTCTTTAGCAATGGGAAGGGCCCAAAGAAAACCCACTTACTTGTCACACACAACCGCGGAATCGAAACCACGACCGAACTTACGACACAACACGCGCACGCTAGCCATTCGGCCACACCTGTTCGCCTCCATGGTAAAGACTGCTGAAAACCCCTACGTGCAAGCGAATTATTACATACATATGTAAGTTCCTAAATGACCAAGTTTGCGTTGAGTGCAGAGGCGGATTCAATGGGGGGCGCCCCCTAATTTTCATCAGTGCCCTTTTTTACTGCTGAAAGTGCCTTTTCTCAGACCCAAATATGTCCGTTCCAAACGTTTACTTAGACGAAGATATCAACCAAATAGCTCTTGGAATGGATGCGAGGAAAAGAAGGATAATTCCCCCCCCCCCGCCTCTCAGCGGCGTGCCTCGTCTCCGTGGTCAGTGCCCTCATTTTGAGGCGCCCCCCCTCCTTTTCAAAATTCCTAGATCCGCCCCTGGAGTGGACGTTAAAGGGACAATAACATTCTTGCTGGCTTGGTAGCTCCAGAAAATAAATAATAGCCTTATTCTAAGTACTAGATGTTTGAGTGTCCTACCTGTTGTGTAAATTATCCATTACAACCTATTTTATTTGTCCAGAGGGTTCGAAAATATCTTAAAATCCAAGTCACATTTGAAAAGGTTTACGTTAGACTTTTCAAATCAATTGGTTGAATTTTTCCATTTTTTTAAATTAGGTGTGTTAAGATGAAATTTATATCATCATTTAATTGGAATATTCTAAAATAGTACGATTTGTTGACCAGAATGAAGATTGGGACATATTTTTCAGTTACAACAAGAGTGTTATTGGGGCTTTAAACAACGTGTCTCTTAGATAGAGATTGAGTGGAATTGGCGTTAACCCCCTCACTCTCTCTCTCCGGGTACTAAGGCTTCCTCACACTACTAAAGACCGCAACGCGCAAGCGAATTATTGAAATAAAATTAAACCATGTATAGGTCCCGAAATGACGTAGTTTGTGTCGAGTGGACACATTTCCCTCCGACATTTCTAAATGTGACCGAGACCGTGCTACATCCATAATCATACTTATAAACCCTCCCTTAAAACTATGCTCATCATTTTATTTTATCATCAAGAACATTTCACATTTAACTTCTATTACATATATATGATTCATCTTATCTCAACCACATGAAAGTATATAACCCAGTGATTGAAGTTAATTAATTAATACGAATCTCTCAGATGGTGTTTAAACATCATTGATAATCACAAAAACTGGAATTACCAACACATGTTCGGGGGCTTTTTTTGTGCATAATTTGCATGATTTAGAACGATGTTTGCAGTCCAGATAAGATGATTTATCAGTTGTCTGTTTTATATATTATCAACAGTTGCTGATAAATGAAATGAAATGATGTTTAACGTCCTATTTTTCTGCACCTTACCTGGGATAACGGAAGACGGGCATATGCCATACAGTGTGCTATGAGGGAAATTTTGCCTGGGCAGCGGAATTCAAACTGCTAAGGGATCTTTTACGTGCATGCCAATATGTACACGGGACCACGGTTTTTCGTACCATCCGAACGACTAGACAGCTATCCTTGTCAGCCTTCCGTTTTGCATCACTGACAAGGTGAAATCACGCCGGAAAATCAAGATGAACTTCTCGGCCAATGCAGGGATCGAACACCCGACCTCCAGCCCCTTATCCACTTAGCCACGTTGCTGATAAAAAGGTTGTGAGATTCTTGTACCACTCATATAAGTACATGCACAACATGGATACAACTGTCCAGTGGTTCAGATGGAACGAAAAACCGAGGTCATGTGTATACATTGGCGTGCACTTAAAATATCCCCTGGCAGTTGGAATTCGTTGTAAGAGTAAGCGTGTGCAAAATTTCCGTCATAGCACATAATATGTTATATGCATCCGTCTTCATTTGCCCTGTCGAAGCAGAACAGTAGTATGTTCAATCCTATTTCACTTTTTATAAAATGGATCAGAAGGCCCTCAGATTGACGGTTTTATGACACTTATAGGGATTAACGACCACTCAGCACATTTCAGGATTATGGTATAATAATATTTCAAGAATTAGTTTGTACATGCACCACATACCCTGCTCTCGATTTTCCTGCGTGGTTTCCCCTTGTCAGTGATGCAGAACAAAGGGCCTGGCAAGGACAGCTGTCTAGTCGTTAGGATGATACGAAAAACCTAGGTCCGCGTACACATTGGCGTGCACGTAAAAGATCCCTTGGCAGTTGGAATTCGACATAAGAGTAGGCCGTAGCGCCGCTGCCCGAGCAAAAATTCCCTCATAGCACTCTGTATGCCCGTCTTCCGTTGGTCCAGGTCAGGTGCAAAAGAGTAGGACGTTAAACCCCATTTCATTTCACACTGTGCCCTAGGAAAACGTTACCCACACAGCTACACCACTACCTAGAGGTTGATCTTTTTCGACTCTGTCGAGTTGTGTAAAACTGTCGTTACAACATTCAACTGATGTACTATGACTACGCAACGGAACTGCTGAGGTGAGCCTACATCAAAACGATGGAACCGTTCAGGTGAACCCACATTTAAACACTGGACATTCGTAGTTGCGAGTAAACTCAGCACACATATAAAGTCGAGTTATTACAGCTGTTGAGAGATTGGCGAATGTCATGCAAAATCGATAGGAGAGACACACGGCGAATCGCTAACGTAGTGTGTCCAACGGTTAACATTTATTTAATGTGAAACCCCCTTTCCAGTAAAATAACATCTGTGGATATCCAAAACCTTGTTCTGTAGTAAAGGGAAATGTGTAACACGTGTTGACCCGTTAATCTCCCATGATTGGAACGGTTCCAGGTGTAATCTTGCGGTGCTACCAAATTGTAGACACAGGAACGTTGCTATAGGGGCAAACCGGTTTAAATTACACTGGTCATTGGGCAGTTACTACGTGTCTTCAAATATATTGTTATGCATTTATGAAAATACTTACAATCTGATTAAGGTGTAATGAATAACAATAAACTATATAGATATAAAATATAGTGGAACTTACATATACATGAAATAAGTAATATACCAAAATATGAAAAATGCGATTCTTCATGTAATAGACAATAAATTGAAATGAATACTATAACATACTAATTATTAGGAATGATTATATACTCAAAATGGAAAAATCTCCGAGTGATTTGCACAGGTGGAAACAGAAATATTCCGTAAATATCTGGTTATCCCTTTAGTTCATTATAGAACTGGATAAAACATTTTATCCCTTAATTTCACGGAAATGTCGTGTTAAATACTAAATATTCCATAGAAATACATAAACCGTAATTTGAAGAAATAATTCACACTTTTAACACAATTTCACCCAAAAAATCCCATCGATTAACAGACAAAAAGAGTTAAACTACTGAATTAGGCCACATAAAAAATGGATATTTTTTACAGTGTAGAAAGACAACCGTTTATTAAACATGAATAAAAAAAGTCAATACAATTACATTATTTTCTCAAGTGCAATAAAAACTGAAATTAATTTCTATAAATTTTCCAACAATTTAATTATTTTATTGTTTGTTTTTCTTATTCCAATGAAATTGACTGTTCTTGCTAATCAAATATATGATACCGTGACGTGCGAGCTATCTAATCGAACTTTTCAATACCATTGAGATTATTGTAAACATATCATAGTCTTGCGTTTTTAATCTGATAAAAACAGGATTTTTGCTCTGTAGATTGTCGAATCTATCATATTTCAGATTATAAGACAGTGTGTTTGCATCCGATTAATATTTTTATTCCATAAATTTGTGACCTGCGTTTTCAGATCAAATAATGTCATTGGAGCAATCTGTTAACAATGGGGTGTGGGTGGCGGAGTATTTTAACGCCTGCGCTTTAGATTCATATCATATGTCACGGGATCAAGAGGCATTGTGTCCATCAGCAGGCGTGGGACTGCTTGTGAAAAATGAAATAAGGTTTAATGTCCTACTCTTTTGCACCTAACCTGGGCTAATGGAAGACGGGAATACCCCATACAGTGTGCTATGCGGGAAATTTTGCCCGGGCACCGGCGCTACGGCCTACTCTTATATCGAATTTCAACTGCCAAAGGATCTTTTACGTGCACTCCAATGGGTACACGGGACCTCGGTTCTTCGTCCCCTCCGAACGACTTGGCAGTTGTCCTTGTTAGGCCCTCCTTCTGCATCACTGACAAGGGGAAATCGGCACTGCTTGTAGTATCCCACTGTTAAAAATTCCGACGAATTATTAAAATACAATTGAGTCATCTGTTAAGTCTTGAAAATGACATAGTTTGTGTCGCATGAATGTTTAACCCAGCATGTCTTCCTCTCATCTGTTGAGCAATTAAATGTTTAAACAACCCTCCTCGGCCCAACCACACCCCGTACCACCAATCGGGGCACCAATAAAACAACAATCTTATCATCGTATGTCGTAATCGTAATAAAAAGAAACAACATCGATTTAATCCTCCGATGGTACTTTCAAACTCACGACTATTTGATGACTTCACGTGGGTTAAGTTACTCATTTCGTTAAATTTTGTGTTCTATTTATAGCCCACTTCCTGACTCAATCATCCTCATCATCTGGTTAAAACGTTTTGATTAAGATAAAGTAAGGGAGATAATTGGCTAAGAGCTATTAAGAATAAGGCTAGGTTTCAGGGCATGTTGTCTAAATAGGCATATTAATGGTGGTATAACTGTGTATTATCCAGCAATATCTACAATCACTGCTTGAGCAGAAACCCAAGAAATTACCGTCGTTAATCTGGCGCGAAACCACCGGAAGGCTAATAGGCATGAATGGAAAATGGAAGACAACATTTACCACCCGATAAGGCGACGAAACGGCCAGTCCTTTTATGGTAATCTAATCATTTTGAAAGTATGTAAAGAGTTTGGCTAATGATGTAATGCACGTTTCCGGCCAACTGGTAAAAGGTCACAAGACATCATGTCTGTTATCATCAGTGTTCAGCGGAAGATGGTTCGTAATTTCGTATCAACGCGGGATTTGTTCTTAAAGACCGCGATATATTGAAGCCAAATTTTATCAGCTTGGCATTTGTTCTCTCGTAATCTCAGTAAAGCAGCCATTTTAATAAACTTACATCACTTCGTCGTTCAGCATGAATAGCTTCGACTTGTCCGCTAATCGCGATATAATTCACCAGCTGTAAAAGAAAATCTGCCTAAATTCTCAGCTTAACAAAGGAATCCTCGGGAAAGATAACAGACAGGAGTCATTCACGACTGTCTATTCGACATAAACAGTTAAGAATACCTCGCGGTGTTCAGTGGTCAAACACAAAATCCCACATGTTAAAGACGACTGAGAGATCTGAATCTTGTAGAGAAGATATAATTATTTAATACACCCACTGTTCACAATTTTGACCTCCATATGCAAGCATGTTAATACGTGACATGACTATAGTTGTCACTTGCCCATCAGCATCGTAATGGTTTGCAGAAAAAGTCCATTTTTGTCTTTTTAGTGGTTTATTTTGTAATTTGCACCCCCCCACCTTATTGTCGGGTTGTGAGTCTTATTCACTTAGTTTGGTTCTGGGCATCTCTGTCCAAATATTACATTGGCCGAGATAGTTCATCCATATTTTCCTGCGTGGTTCCCCCTTGTCAGTCAAGCATTTAAAAGATGCATAATTTACCTTTTCAAGTGAATTTTGTTAAGCCTATTATTTTATATGACAGTCATGTGTAGGTAATGATCCATAAATAATAAAGTTGATACATGTCTAGACAATGTGATATAACCATATTGTCCAAATAGTTGTGCTTATACTGCGTCCCTACACTGAACCTTTAAATGTCCCTGAAACCTGTCAATTATCCAAAGTCTAAAGGCCCCCGCACACGAGCGCATTTTGCGTACGCAGTTAGCGCCGCGCTAAATGCGTACGCATTTGACGCAGAAATACGGCGTCCGCACACGAGCCGAAAACGACGCTGCGCGAAGGCTACTGCGGCAAGTGTGTCGTTCACGTGACCACCACTCACCCGAAAATGGCAGCGGTCTCGAAATTCTACGCATTTTGTATCATATTGGCAAGGATATTCTTGCCATAAATCGACGATTTTATCCTCTAAAATTGCGTCACTGACGAACTCACTGGGTGCCGCCATTTTGCAGTAGTGATGACGCATGCGCATGGACGACGAATGAAACGCAAATAGCGCTGAGTCGCCCGCACACGAGAGCGCAGTTGGCGCTGCCTCAAAAAATATCAAACATGACAGATATTTGGCGAACGTCAAAATGCGCTCGAAAATACCCCCACACACGAGCCGAAAATGACGCTGCGCCATTTGCGTACGCAGTTTTCGGCTCGTGCGAAAATTTGGCTCGATATATTGCTGGATTATTAAATTTTCGGAGTGAGGTGGAGTAGGGGAGGGGGTAAACTAAACAACATAAAAAACCATGAGAGGTGGAATTCGATGACGTGTACACGGAAATGCCACTCCCCCGTCAAAATGGTCCTTCATAAAATATTTCATTTCAAATCGGGAGCTTGTCATTGAGTCAACTGGCGTGGTTTCGAACCCCCGATTGTACGTGATAAGGAGTAGGCTCACCTGTCCAACCTCGTGGGTTTTCTCCGGGTCCCCCAGTTTCCTCCCACCGCTACAGAAACCTACGCGCGAGCGAATTATTGAAATAAAAAATAAACCACGTGTTAGTCCCGAAATGACATAGTTTGTGTCGAATGGACGTTAAACCCCATCTCTCTCTCTCTCTCTCTCACTCTCTCATTTCAAATCCCATTTAAAAATCGAAACAGAACAGTAGGGCGTTAAACTCCATTTCATTTAAATTTGATCTAACTTGTTTGTGTCCAAGCTATAAACGTCTTCTATTCGCAAGATGCAATTATGCATAGTTGCATGAATCACCTACGTGTATGGCTACACAGATCCTTCGGTTTCTTGTTTCTGCTTAAGGGGGTTGGGATGGCCTAGTGGTCAAGAGTGCCGCGCTTCGACCTATAGCTGGCTGGTCACCTCTGCCTCGCGGCTATGGTTTCGAGCCCTGGTGTGAGCGTATGTGGCATGGAGATAGGGGCGCCTTCTCAACCTCGTGGGTTTCCTCCGGGCACTCCGGTTTCCTTCCACTGCTAAAGACCCCTACGCGCAAGCGAATTACTGAAATAAAAATTAAAACCATATGTTAGTCCCGAAATCACCTAGTTTGTGTTGAGTGGACGTTAAACCCAATTTTTCTCTCTTTCTCTCTCTGCTTCTACTTAAAGACAGGTAGCATTATACTTGCTTGAAAGCGTTGAGAGGATACCCTTCGAAACGTCGCCTAAATAGACCAGTAATTGTTCTTCCATAAGTATGTGTTATTTTGCATTAATAATACTTTTCTTTTGTATCTACGTTTGCGGTGTAAAATGTTAGACGAAGCGGATTCGTATACAAATAGCATATTTAATCTTAAAATGGTCGATTGATCAGCGGTTAAACCATTATTTATTCCACTGCACTAAAACCCAACACACCAGAATAAAGTCCACATGTAGATTGTATGAGCACGCACAATAAATCGTATTTGTTTCTAAAATAAATATACGAAAACCGTTAAATCGATCCATTTTAATTTAAGACATGACATTTAAAGTTTATAATGGTTTCTATTGATGTTAATATCATGTTAACAACGGTTATTACATTAAAACCGTATATAATGTTTTACATTAAAACATAGGTTATTACATTAAAACATAGGTTATTACATTAAAACAGTCCATGTTTTACATTAAAAAGGGGGATCACGTGGGTAAGACGTTGGCTCGCTAGCTAGGAGTTCCGGTGTTCGATCTCTGCATTGGCCGAGAAAGTTCATCTCAATTTTCCGGCGTGGTTTCCTGTTCTCAATACATCATTTACAAAATGGGCTAATGTAAAGCAAAGGAGAATCTTGTAAATTGTAAATATGGTTGCTAAAGAATGTTAAAGAAATAAAAAAATATTATGTTATTACAACATGTGTTTTTTTATCATATATTTTTGGCAGATAAAATATTCAAGCTGGCGGAAAAAAAATATCATCATTGTTTTACGTAAAAATTAGGATCCATTTTGGCGGAAAAAAATGAAAGCCAGTGTGAGCCCTGGGTTTCCCCCTTGTCTGTGATGCAGAACGGAGGGGCTGATACGGACAGCTGTCTAGTCGTTCGGGTGGAACGAAAAACCGAGGTCTCGTGTACACATTGATGTGCACTTAAAAGATCCCTTTACAGTTGGAATTAGATATAAGAGTAGGCCGTAGCGCCGCTGCCCGGCAAAAATTTCCCTCATAGCACATTGGATGGCATATGCCCGTCTTCCATTAGCCTAGGTTTGGCGCAGAAGAAGTAAAACCCCATTTTATTTCATTTCATTTATAGTAGAACACAAGTTAGCTTAAAACACAAGTTTTTACACAAGTTTTCACATTAAAATACGATGTTTTCTATTAGACCATGAATCTGTATATAAAAACATAGTCTTACATTTGTTTGACACTAAAACATAGTTTTAATGTAAAAGCACCAGTTTTATATGTTTTTACATTAAAACATATGTTTTTATATTAAAGACATCTATCTGAATTTTGATATATGTTTGACACATCTCGATTTGTTGTGTCATTAACAAGAAGCTTTTTAAATGTAGTTCAATCAAGCCCGCGCGTCAGCAAAACAGGAATATACGAACATTAAAAGAAGGCGGTCATATTATGGTGTCTCGTGGTCTTTTACTCATTTTTAATGTTATATCTGGTAATCTTGTCATTTACCGTTGTCTTTGATCTGACTTATACAAAACGGGATATAAAAATCTTACAATGCCTTCAAAGCATCTGTGAATAACGTATCACACAGTGCATAGTTATATTATGTCATATTTCAAAGTAATGTATTTTTGTCAAAAGTAAAAGTAACAGTAAGCAAAACTTCAGAAGAGAAATGAAACGGAGTTCAATTATAGAAGAGCAAACAGCTCTTTTTTCAGTTTTCTTGATTCCCATTTCTTAATGTATAACCTTTAATTCTTATTTCTTCATCTGTTTTCGTATTTCGATATTTGTACATATAAATAAACATTACAATTTATATCTTAAAATCAATATTTGTTTTACAAATCGAACCTTTTTTTTATATCAGATGTGCAAATTATATTGGCGTTTAATTTAATTGCACTTTGATAATAAGAAACAAAATATTTCAGAAAGATTGGGATTTGGAGATTTGTATTTGTAAATTTGTTGTTCGAGGTTTGTTTTTGGTGTATGATTCTGTTCTTGATAAAAGGTAAATGGGTTTTTTTTTTCTAAGTAAAACATTATTTTTCATATTAAAGTGCCAATCCCGATAACTTTTTGGGGAATAAAACTGCTTAATTTTGTGTTAAAATCCTTTACAATCCATAACCTAAGGCCCACCTACTAACCCGATATATGTGATACGCTTGTAAATAACTTAAACCTGACAGTATTCATCTGGAAATGGAGAACGTTTTATTATACAGTATCTGGATAAAACCTAATATGTAGGTGAAATTTACCCTTTGTTATCAAGTACAGGGCATGGGTCATTCACTGTATAGACCTCTCAAGAAACATTAATCTTAAAAGGGTTACGTGTTCGGATAAGCAGTGTTGACGTTCACGTCCAAACGACTCAATAATTTGAGCTGAAATTTTGAGACAAAGTAAATACACCATGCCACTATATTTTGGTCCATAAATTTCATAAATACTCGGACTTTAATAATTTTTGAGACTCTGTTCTTATCGGGATTAAATTAAATTAAACAAATATTATTTTTACAGATCTGATATGGCAAAATGCCGGATACATAAAACAAATACATGTATTAAATTAAAGATACAAATGTTTTTACTTTTAAAATACGAATGTTTAATTTTAAAACACAAATGTTAATTTTAAAACACAAATGTTTATTTAAACCACGTAAACCAGTAGTTATTTTTACTATTACCCCCGCCAGACCGGGGTTGCGTTCTTACTGCGCTTCTACGGTGACAACAAATTGTCCCAGAGCGTCCGGCGTGGTTTCTCCATGTCGGCGACGCAGAACGAAGAGACTGATAAGGACAGCTGTCCAGTCGTTCGGATGTGACAAAACACCGAGGTCCCGTGTATACATTGGCCTGCACGTAAAAGATCCCTTGGCAGTTTGAATTCGATATAAGAGTAAGCCGTAGCGCCGCTGCCCCGGCAAATTTTCCCCCATAGCTCACTGTATGGCGTATGTCCATCTTCCATTACCACAGGTTATGTGCAGAAGAGTAGGACGTTAAACCCCATTTCATTTTATTTTGTCCCATAAGTGTGGCAAAGCGTGGTAGAAACGCCAGATGTCGTGCTGTGGTCTCTATGGTCGCCTATGATCGCTGAGCCACGGCATTTGCTTTGAGCATCGAATTCCAACTGAAAAATACCTCGCGTATTTTTTGTGCAGGGCTGTATTTCATGGCCACTAAAAGATTAGTCGTACATCATGCACAGACAATCCAGTTTGCCAATTATCAAAAGAACATGTTGATCTAATCTCTGAATATTCTCGTCCAGTCGAGAAACTGAAATCAATAGAAACTAGATGAATTTTATAATGGAAATTGTTGGACAGAATGACAAACATTAAATAAGAAGTTATGGTTTAACGCCCTACTTTTCTGCACTGGGCGTTTGCGAAATGATAGGAAATGGGTTTTTTCCTCGACCAGGCTAATAAAATTAAAGACGGGCGTATGCCATGTCGTGTGCAGTAAGTGAGATTTTGTTCCAACAACGGCACTGCGGCCTATTCGTTTTCGACTTTAAAGTATCAATAGTTTTATTGAGCACACACCAGTGTGTACACGGGACCTCGGTTGTTCATCTTATGGAGGGTTGGGATGGCCTAGTGGTCTAGAGTGCCACGCTTCGACCTCTGGCTGACCGGTCACCTCTGGCTTGCGGTTGTGGTTTCGAGCCGTGGCGTGAGCGTATGTGGCATGGAGATAGGGGCGCCTTCTCAACTTCGTGGGTTTCCTCCCACTGCTAAAGACCCCTACGCGCTAGCGAATTATTGAAATAAAATTAAACAATATGTTAGTCCCGAAATGACCTAGTTTGTGTTGGGTGGACGTTAAACCCCATTTCTCTCTCCCTCTCTGTTCATCTTATTCGTACTGGTAGCTGGAATGCAATATAAGAGGTAGTGCCACTGTCCAGGCAACATTTGCCCCACAACTTTATAAGTCGAGTCAGAAGAGAATAGTAGGACGTTAAACTCCTCATCACGATCATTTCATTTCCATCGAATTCCTCCAACTATCCAACAAGTAGGACAACTGTAATCAAAGAGGCGAACATGTGAAGACACTGTCTTTTGGGAATAGAAACTAATTATAAATGGTCACCAAGCAAGGTGTCCGTAGACCCTGGGAAGATTGGTTTTATCTCTCAGCTGTCTTCCACAGTAGAAGTATATGTCAATGTAAAAACTCGTCAATTAACCTACTAATTAGATGTTGTACATTATATATTATTCATGAAACGGTTTTGATGGTGTACACCTAAGAGAGAGTGTGAACCTTAACATATTTTCTGTGGGGTATAACTGTAGCGTTGTTTCACCATCAAGAGTGTGAACGTTAATTTTTGTAGTCATCATGGGCGTTGGTGGTTTTAATGTTGGGCAACAACTGTTGAAATTGTACGTGAAAACTTTACGGTCAATTAGTTGGCATTATGGGCGTGGGGTTTAAGTACCACCGTGGTCTTTTTATTGTCAGGCTATATCTGCTGCGTTGTACTAGAGAAATCACACTTGAACACTTTGTGGTCACCCTGAGAGTTTTATTGTTGGGATATAACACAAGAGGAAGTAGATGTTAAAGGTTCTGGTCATCTTACGTGTTTTATAACTATAGCAATGAGTGTGATCGTTACGTTTTCCGACCATCTTGAACTGTGTATTACAGAGTGAGAACGTTAAGTTTTTCTGTCAGTCTGAACTGTGTCTCAAAGAGGACGAAATTAGATTTTAGGAGTTCTTCCTCATAGATATTGTAGGCGTTATACTTCCTTGTCAACTTCAGCCGTTTTAGTATTGGTGTATACCTGTAAAGTATATTAGAAACCACACAGCTGTCAATGGGACGCCATAATAACAATGTTTAGTATTTACAAGTTTGTTTGTCCAACCATTCCATGATTAATTACAAGGGTTAAAACTACCCAAACAAATGCTAACCACACAGAAACGACTGGTTGTCTTATTTTGAAGTTCCTATCCATAGTATTCTATCTTATATGTATGCACGCACAGCTAGACTACTTATTTAATTAACTGATTGGGGGTTGGGATGGCCTAGTGGTCTAGAGTGCCGCGCTTCGACCTCTAGCTGACCGGTCACCTCTGGCTTGCGGCTGTGGTTTCGAGCCCCGGTGTGAGCGTATGTGGCATGGAGATAGGGGCGCCTTTTCAACCTCGTGGGTTTCCTCCGGGCACTCCGGTTTCCTCCCACTGCTAAAGACCCCTACGCGCAAGCGAATTATTGAAATAAAATTAAAAATCATGTTAGTCCCGAAATGACCTAGTTTGTGTTGAGTGGACGTTAAACCCCATTTCTCTCTCTCTCTAATTAACTGACCTTTCTCGATGTTCTTGTTCCCGATTTTTCTCATGCACTTCTATATTATCTAGTATGAGGTAAAACTGTTGCTTTTATGTAATTAAGTATATTGTAACTATATTCCTTGTAGAAAGCGCTGACTCAAAGTATAATTACTATTATTATTAGCCAAGTCAAGTCATGTAGCTTGCAGTGTGAAATCAGTAGAAACCAATGTAAACTTTAGATGCTCGTCCCTTTAGCTAAAAATGGTTGATTCGAATAATTGGTGGGCCATAATGTTTATAATGCAGGTACTTTTCATTGTTTAGATTAAACCGTAAGTATGGCAAGCTCGGGATTTAAAATTGACGTTATTTTATTCTGCATGGCATGCTTTACTGAAACCATATTGTGCCTTTTCAAAAATACATTGTAATAAAGAACAATAGCAACACTATTTTAAGGTCAGAAGACCAAATGAAATGAAATAAAATGGGGTTTAACGTCCTACTATTTTGCTCCTAAACTAGGCATACGCCATACAGTGTGCTAGGAGAGGAATTGTGCCCAGGCAGCGGTGCTACGGCCTATTCTTATATCGAATTCCAACTACAAAGGGATCTTTTACGTGCACGCCATATATATGACCAATAAAGGCACTAATGTGAGGTCAGTATTACATAAAGACCATAACTAAATTACACTAGTTATAATAAGACCAATAACAGTCTTTATTCTAAGGTCAGTATTACATATGACCGATAAGACAACTATTATAAGGTCAGTATTACAGAAGACCAACTACTACTTATTATAAGGTCAGCATTTCATATGACCAAGAAGAGCACTATTATAAGGATAGTATTACACAGTATGTCCAATTAAATCACGATTATAAGGTTAGTGTGACCAATAACGCACAATAGTATGGGAGGGGGGGATCCGCCATGGGCTTAGTCCTGACAGGCAATTGACCCATTGTTTTGCCGCGTTTTTTTTTTTTCGCGGGAAAATGGACCGGTTTGCCGTAGTCTCTCCGCTATGTGCTTAGTCCTGACAGACAATTGACCGGTTTTCCGTAGTCTCTCACACATTCAATCTAACCAAAATGATATATCTATATATCAATGTTCAACCGAGTCATTTAATTATTATATACTGTCCTATAACGTCGGCATTTTGGTGAGCTTATTTTTCTAAGCTGAAGTTTGTCAAATCCGTCCTACGATCTGTGATGAATCAGAAGGTTTTGCTAATTATCTCCTTAGAAACTCACTTCACTGATGCAATTGACTTTAACAAGATCGCTAGTAAACAAGCTAAAATTACCCAAACAAAACGAAATATCCTGAACTTTAAATGCGTATATATAATTTCTTTCGATATTAAAAATGCGAGAAGTTAGATCGCAGTAAGACCTTTGCCGATAGTGTCGTTATAGTGTCGTTAATCAAACCGAGTTTTCTTTCTTTCTGCCTAAAAATTCTTTCATCGCCATATGTCCAAATGTTCGCATTGTCAAGTATCGTGTGAAATTTCTCCAGTACATAAAAGTTAAAAGTGAATATCTTACATTAGATGTGCGAGACCCTCCATATGCAGTCATTTGAATAAATGATACAAATCCCTGGCAAATTCCGATGTCTAAGGGATGCTGGCATATGATTGAGCATCACCTGTGCAGCGTTCTACTAGATTGTCAATTTTGATAGAAGTACATTGTACTGTCGTTTACTGGTTATTTACTTGTACGTTTCTTATGTCGAAGTTAATCTTTGGTGTTGGCTGTTAGCCCTTCGACAAGTGGAAGTTAGTTATTCCTTCATTGTCCTGAGATGTAGACAGATGGACATTCTACTAGATCTAGCTAAAAATCGACAGCAAATGTTTTGTAAAGGTGACATTTTATTATTAACCAAATAAACTTTATATACTTTATGTAATAGACTTTGCTTCAAGAAATAATAACATGCAGACTGGGCCCTTCGTTACCACCCACTTTGGATTCATCATAGAACTCTGTTTTTCGTTCTTGGCATGTCCAAGGCGAGGGGGTGACAAGTTGTAAACATGTAAATGATAATAATCAGTGTCTGTGTGTACTTTATTCAGGAAATACGAATTTTTACCAATGATTAAGATATACAGGGGCCTGTTTCACGAAATTTTAACTAAGATACAATCCAAATTTTAGTAATTTGATTAGATAATATTGATTGATTTTAGTGCTTAGCCAATCGAAATTGAAGAATCTACTAAAATTTCGTGAAACTGGCCCCAGATCTATATTTCGTTTCATTTGTTCATACTTTCGATGACCTACACTGCATGTGGGTCTGACCGGTTGTAGTTAGGGGTCGCGTCAAAGGTTATACCTTTGGCCATCTGACGTCAGAAATTGATTAATCAACCATCGTTGACGTTTCTAGTGGTTTACCCACAGTTCCGGCAAAGAACGCAAAGTAAGATTTCGTTTCACCGACTAATAACTCACATTAACCAGAAAAAAAAAACTTTTCCAGATCTTAGTGTTGTGAAAGGAAATTTTGAACTATAAAAATAGAAACGAAATAGGTTATGTGTTTTAATAAGATTGGAATTTGGAGATGATGCAATAGGAATTTCACTTTGTTGTTGTGTCAAATTCCGCTTCAAGACGGGGCGGTTTTTTACTGATATGGTTGGCTGATTTGATTTTGTAATGCTGAGTGGGCCAATTTTTTGGAGCAATATATTTGTGCGCCCCCGAGTATTGAAATTGACAATTGACAGTGTGGGTGGGAAAAAATGATTGCTATAAATAAACGAACTGTATTCATGGAATCCGGAAACAATTACTAGTCCTAATCCCTTATGCTACTCTAAATCGTCTCGCTGTCAGGGAAGGGGGCGTCTTATTATATTACCAATTTGCTATGCACGGTCACAATAAATATGTTTATTTAACGTCAAACTTCTCCGCACTGACAGGGGAATCGTGGTGGTTCAGTGAGTAAGACTATGGCTCGTTTACTTGAACCTGGCCCAGGCGGTAGGTAGTGGTGTAAGTGGTGTATAGTTTCTCGAATGGGAAATTGTAGCCGGACAGCGGTGCTACGGCCTAATCTTATATAGAATTACAACTGCAAATTGTTCTTTAACGAGACATTGTCCTTGTCATCCCCCTTCGTTCTACATCACGGACAAAGGGGAAGCCACACCGGAAACTTCCTCGTTCAACTCCAGAAATTGAAACATGGATCTCCTGGTTAGGGAGCCACTTCCTTACTCATTGAGCCACCGTGTTTCCCGAAATTAAAGAATCATGCCTGAACGAAGATTCAGTGCTACCTTTAGCCCGAGCAGATCTGTCATTTCGTTTTCAGGTTCTTACTAATTTATCAATAATTACAAACAAGACAGCCTACATTAAGACATCAATTATTCTACTAATAATGATAATACAATCTGAAAGTTAAATGACCGGTATAGGGATTCCTAAGTTCAAGGACGGTTGTAGTCTTAATACATACACACACACACAAACCATTAGGTCGAAATAAATAAAAACTGTGGTTATAGCAACCTGTCCGACTCTATTTTTTTTTTTTTTTTTTTGCCAAAGACTCTATAATTCGGCCTTGGCGTGATTTTTTCAAGATAAAATACCAGCTCTGAAATTTCGGTATTGTTTTTAAGAACCTTAGCCGCTAATTAAGCTAGAAAATGACCGAACATAGATAACACAAACGAAAACAATAATAAAAATATATTTTTCTTGGCCTTATGATGAATAATATATTATGAATTATAGATTTAGGAAATAATTAATAACAGCTGATTTGAACGATGACCTGGTAACCATATATCCGTGTTTCTTAGCGTGAAAACACATAAAACTAGGCAGTATCATAACCCTTGAGAAGCAATCGACCAAAGAACACAAATAATTAATCCACTGACTATTTGACCGGCTTTAACTTTTCCCCGAATTTTCGTGGAGATGAACACCTTCTAACATAGATGGAACCCCATGTGGCAACCTCTCGCTAAAAATCATGTATGAAGTTTACCATATGGAAATCTTGAAATACATAAACTTGAAATGAACTTCCTACTGTTCTGATCCGAGACAACGTCTGAAATAATTAGCCAACGAGACACCGAGATATATATAATGGAAGTAGCATACAAGTAAACATGCAATTGACCCCCACCTTGATTTCAACTTAGTCAAATTCTCTTTTCCATCCGTCTCAAATCCGACTTAATGACAGACCTCATGGTAAAAAGCACACGCGTAAAACCATTAGGCCACGCGAAACCCGAGTACGATATCAAGTTTCTAAATCGATTCGTAATTGTCAAAACTAATGGGTCCCCACAATGGATAAGAAGAAGCACACAAAGCCCAGGTTAAACCGAGCGGGGCCCTAACGCGGCAGAAAGGTTGTTTTTAAACCTGTTGAATGGCACGCATGCGTAATACACAATTAAACAGTCTGGTCAGCAATACAAGAATAATCACATAATATCACATACCAGATGCATTCAGTTCCGAATGGCGTACAATGCGCGGAAATGACATAACGGCCCAGCACTGTTATATAAATCACCGGATTGAGTTGAACTTCACAGAGAAGGTTGAAGGATAGCTCAGTCTCCGACCTTGCGTCATGCACCACAGGGCCCTGGGCCTGGACCCCTCAGGGTCATGTCTACGCCGGACTTTGTAAGCACAACAAGAACAACAATACTATTCCCAATTGTTTTGGATTTAACCAGTTCGTGATTCACAAATATTTTATTACTTTAAGTCCTACTTTATCTACACCTTAAATCAATCTATGAAGACAAATTTCGACAATTAACTATGAAAGCATCTAGAAATGTCTGTGGACGTTATACTATTAAGAGACTAGCATCGAAAGACGGGCAGCATTTGGCGAATTCTTTGAAGAAGGCATTAGCATATAAATTTCGATAGAAGGTGGACTGTTACAGTCTATCTACAACAAGTTGCAATCTCTTCTGTACCATAACATCCATCCTAGGATTATGCAAATACAGCTAACGTCTGAAGTCCAAGATTTATAATTTAGATAAATATTGGTTTGCAGAGGACGTAACCCCAGTGAAAGAGATTTTCGCGCGTTTAATGACGGTTTTTAGAGGGAAATGTCACCCATGGGTAACGCCATCGAGGATCTGTTAATAAATATTAGCATAAAGTACCAGATATAGATAAATACATTTCCAAATACAGACAGGCCCACGAACACGACCATTGTTAACTTAAATGTATAAGGCAATAACGTGCTGAATGCTACATCACGTACAACATGTGGAGGAATCTGTTCCTTTCAACATAAAGTGCTAAAACCCATTTACCCCCGCCACGTTTTTTAACCATGAAACGTGAAAAAAGAATAATTGTCAGGTTTACATTATTGGACTATAACTGACGAAATGCTGTTAAGAAGAATCAATAAAAATGGGAATTATGAGAAGTACACAAATAAGTTGGTTTTAATTTATACATGTTTGTCTTAATAAACTTGGGGGTTTGGGTGTCCTAGTGGTCTAAAGTGCTGCGTTTCGACCTCTAGCTGGCCGGTTACCTCTGGCTTGCAGCTGTGGTTTCGATCCCTGGTGTGAGCGTATGTGTCACGGAGATAGGGGCGCCTTCTCAACCTCGTGGGTTTCCTGTGGGCACTCCGGTTTCCTCCTGACAAGGACAACTGTCTAGTTGTTCGAATGGGACGAAAAGTCGAGTCCCATGTACACGTGGTGTGCACGTTAAAGATCCTTTGACAGTTGGAATTCGATATAAGAGTAGGTCATAGTGCCGCTGCCGGGGCATAATTTCCCTCATAACACACTGTATAGCAAATGCCCGTCTTCATTATACCCCATTTCATTTCATATTTACTTAATGTGTACCAAACTTAATTTTTGAAAAATCACGAAGTGAAAATATTCATAATATATGAAGTACATTTATATAACTTTTAGTTTGCTTTTTGCATCATGCCATAAAAATTTTCATATCATTTTGGATATATTTTAAGACAAACAAATTCTACACTGTTGCAAGTTTTTACTTAAAAATACTAAATTCATGGATTTGTTTTCTTTTTTTTTTTCAGAAAAATGTGGATTTTCTCCTTGTGAAACATCATTAAATAGTCATTTCATATAATATAAAAACATAATGCGTCCCAGTTTTACATAGTTATACTAGCTCTTTGTTTTATACCTAATCAAGCACGTGATTGATGTTATTGGTATTTCTATGACAATCTCGTTATATTCTAGTCAAAGGTCGAATTAAAATGTCGTCCAGACAAAGCTTGGGTTAGGGTAAAAGGTAACAGAAGTATAAATGGAAATGAACTAGGGTTTAACGTCCTAATGTTCTGTTTCAACTGAGCTATTGAAGGCGGGCTTACACTACACTGTGTGTTGTGAGGGAAATCGTGCCCGGGCAGCGGTCAAGTGATCTTTTACGTGCATGCCAATTTAATGTCCTAATCTTCTGTTTCAACTGAGTTATTCAAGACGGGCTTACACTGCACGTTGTGTTGTGAGGGAAATCGTGCCCGGACAGCGGTCAAGTGATCTTTTACGTGCACGCCAATATGTACACGTGCCATCTGAACCACAACACAACTATCCTTGTCAGTCCCTCCTTCCTGCATTCTTGATCGAAAATTGGAAAACCAGGCCGGAAAATCCCAATGAACTTTCTCGGTCAACACCGGGATCGAACTTGCAACCTCCATACTAGTGAGCCAATATCTTACTCATTGTGGCTTCAAATATAGATGATATAGAAATGGGGTTTTATAGCCACTCAATAGAGAGGGTGGAAACTAAACTAACTAACATAGCGCTCGATTTTATTTCAGTCTCGAGGGTCTTTAGCAGTGGAGGAATTTCCTTTTTCAATAGTTAGCGTATTTGTAGGGGTTTCTGGTAGTGGGGTGTATACGGAGAACTAAGTGATAACCCAACAGGGCTGAACAGCCAACCCTCCTCCATGTCACGTACAAACTCCAGATAGCGAGCAAACCTATGTCAGGTGACTCAATGACGAACGTATGATCCAAAGCAATGATTTTTAACCATCCGACCACCCAACCACGTTAGCAATGAAAAACGAGAGGTATTTGGTGTTGAAAAAGAAGAGTGAAAATGGATACAAACTACATGCGTGGCCTGGGTTATATTTATTGTTTCTATTAGACAACTAGATTTATATTTCCTTTGTCTGCGAGTATAGCCGTCCGGAATATGTAGGATTAATAAAGTTGTTTCGGCTAAGTTACTCCAACAACTGTATTAATATTCACAAGAAGTTTCTGATATAATCCACGGCCCTGAACCCTACATGGTTTTCAGAGATATAGATCATAGATCAAACAGATAGACATATAGATAGATGTTTATATGAATACAAATTCTGAGATGGTTTACCTTTGCCAGTGGTGTAGGACAAGGATAGCTGTCTAGTCGTTCGTGTGCTCATACCTGCGTGTGAAATGGAATGAAATGGGGTTTAACGTCCCAGTGTTCTGCTCCTCAGTGGGCATACGTCATACGAGGAAAATTTTCCCCAGACAGCAGTGCTACGGCATACTCGTATATCGAATTCCAGCTGATCTTTGACGTACACGCAAATGTATACACTGACTCGGTTTTTGTTCCATCCGAACGACTAGACTGCTGTCCTTGTCAGGCCGACCTGCACCAATGCTAAAGAGAAACCTGGAAAATCCCGATGAAGCTTCTCGACCTCAAGACTAACAATCTACCGGCCTACTAAACCACCGTGGCTCGAAATATCGGCGTGTAAACTAACCAGTGATAGTTGTAATTCGAATAATGGTAGCTCGCGGCGCCGCCGTCCTGGCAAAATATCCTCATTGCACCTGTCGTCTTGAACAACATAAAAACCCACAAACAATTCGAAATCAAACAAATATAATTTTATGCTAAATGTTCATTTTATCGAATATGTGAAAAGACTGTATCTTTAAATTGAACAATTTCCCAGTTACAGACTGTTCCGATTCCATGTAACCAGACAATCTTTTTTTTATCTTAGGCGGCGATTTTTAAACATTAATTTAATATTTGTCGTAATTACTTGATCTAAGAACTGTTCGTGAGCATGCATAATGGGTGTAATAATTTGATAAGTAGACCGACGAAAGTAATTGCAGTATATTGAAAAACGAGCTTTTGCATCTTTGATCTTAATGTTGACTGAAAGTGGTTTCGGGTTGATAAAACGAATTTTTGTCTTAGTGCTTCATTGCCGTAAACGTTTTGTAATTTACATACTTTATCGTCTCAGTTGTTTACAAATGTCGAGATTGCGATGTTACATAGACAAGTCAGTTTAAAGTCACGGTCCCAGTCCAAATGGTAATGGCAAGACGTCAGCGTACCCAATACAAATAACTGTATCGTAAAATAAAACCAACTACGAACAATCCAAACTATAGCCAAAATTCGAAGTCCTAAAAACGGTATCGGCAAATCGTGTAATCAGCAAATGGAATGTCCACTGTGTACAAAATACACGACGAACTGTTGTGATACCTGGCTATGCTGCTGGTAAACAAATCCGCCGAATGAATGAAAAACACGTTCCCATCTAGCGAACTATGTATTGGGACGAATTAAGGATAAACAATAGTCATAAGCAATAAAGCATAATAACATAATTTCGGATAAATTATATAACGGGAATTAAATAGACAATACAGCGCGATATGGGATAAATAATATAGAGGGGTTCGGGATGAATAAATAATATAGAGGGATACAGGATAAATAATATAGAGGGATACAGGATAAATAATATAGAGGTATACGGGATGATAAATAATATAGAGGGATACGGGATGATAAATAATATAGAGGGATACAGGATAAATAATATAGAGGGATACGGGATGATAAATAATATAGAGGGATACAGGATAAATAATATAGAGGGATACAGGATGATATATAATATAGAGGGATACAGGATAAATGATAGGATAAATATATGGATGTTTTTTTTCGTTTTTTTTGGATAGGTAATAAAGCGGTGTTAGCACAATTGAGAATAAATAATACAGTAGAATTTAGCATAAATAATATAGCAGAATATAGGATAAATAATATAGCAGAATATAATATAGCAGAATATAGGATAAATAATATAGCAGACAATAATTAATATTGTGTAATTCAGAATAAATAATATATTGTAATTCAGAATAAATAATATACTGTAAATCAGAATGAATAATTGCAGAATTTGATAAATAATATATTTTAAATATATATTGGATAATAATATAGCTTAATTAAGGATAAATATAAAGTGTCATTTATAAAATAATAATGATGCAGCAGTTGTGATACAAATATATTGCGGAAGTTTAGAATAGATAATATAGCAGAATTTAGGATAAATAATAACATTGAAATTAGTAGCGTGCATAAATCCAGTCAATTCATAGGAGAATTTAAAATAAATATTATATCGCGGAATTTAGAATAAAAAGTATAGCGGAATTGCCGAAATTTGGATAGATAATACAGTAAAAGTAAGGATAAATGCAGCAGAATTTCGTGAAACCAGTACCCAGTTAGTTATTAACCTACTTAAACTGCTTGAACTACGATTTGATTTGAATATAGCCGAGAAGATTTACCGTTCTTAAATTTTATGATATAATCAAACATCGGTCGTAATTCGACAATTTTCGAAAACAATTTCACACCTCCCTTTGATATAAAACTAGAAGTACTAAAACATCTAGACGAGAATATTTACTCTAAACTTAGGATTTCACAATAAATCATACTTCAAAAGCACATCTTTAATTATATTATTTTCGTGTTCCTTTAAGTTGCAATTTCAACCACATGAGATGCAATTTTGATGAAACTAATTTTATGGGTTACTCGGGTTGTTACCGAAATCTCCAGGCCATTTATTTCTTCTTGAGCTGAAGTCAATAAAAGTTGGGGTTTTCTTTTATTTACTATTACTGCAGGAAGAAAATCGTGATTTGATTGATATGTCTATAGTCTGGTGGTTTACTTATTGTATTTAATCATAGCATGACATGTTGATAAAACGAAACTTTATAAATGGAGTTAAATGGTGTATAACGTCTTTATTTCCTGCACCCACTCGGCTAATTGTTGTTGTTTAAGACGAACATACACCCCCGTGGGCCCTTCATATTTCGAATCTCAATTATCAATGGTTAACTTACACAGTACCTCGGTTTTTCGTCCAAACGACTAGACACTGTCTTTGTCAGGTCCTCCACTTTGCACCACTGACCAGGAAAACCCGACCGCCCCATCAAATCCTTTAAAGAAGTTATATTCTTTTATACTGGCTTTGCTTGAACTTGGCATGGAGTAGTGTATCCCGTAGGCTTTCCCCGGGTCCTCGGGTTTCCCCCAACTGATAAAGATATTGAACCATATGGTATATAGTCCCGAAATGACCACCATTGTGTCGAGTGGACGTTAAAAGCACCTCCCTCTTTCTCCCCCTCCCTCTCTCTCTCTCTCTCTCTCTCTTAGCCGTAATTGTAGATCAGCAAATGGCTTTCCAAATATCTTCCAAAGTACATTAGGTCATCTATATTTATGAAAGCAATCTGTCTACCACTACTGTAACAGTGAAATCAAAGTACCATAATGATCGCCAATTCCATTACAGACGAACCAAACACAGGCCATACGTTAATATGTATATGATTCCATTTCATGGTGCATTAGTAAAAAAATATGGAGCATTTCACTCTAAAAGAGTCCAATTCTCTGTAGCAAATTCCCTTGATCCATTTTATTCGGGTGGGAGAAATTGAACGACGCCGAATTAAGTGATGGAAGAAATCGCTCAATTCATATTCCACGTTTATGAGTTTGTTTCATCCTTGAAATACGATTTTCATACTGCGGAAATGAATAATTTCAACGCAGGGTTAATTTCTCATTTACCTGACCCGTATCAAAACGAGCATCGAAACTAAGTCTGGGAATGTAAACTCGACGGGGTATAGATAATTCTTCTGGTATATGAAATAACCTTTGTAATATTTATAAGTATACGAAATTTATCGAGACATTACGTGCTGTCTAATAGCGGTTTCTCGTAAACTGATCATATTTGTTTTCGACCATGAAAGACGTATTGTACGTATTTTATGTTGATAGCGTTCTGGTATACGAAAGCATGGTATACAATAAGATAGTTCCGTATCTTTAGAAGATAGAAGATGGGGTAGTCGTCACCGTGTATACGATTCAAGATCGTCGCGATAACAGCACGAGTCGTATATAAGTATAAACACACCCGAATTTATTTTCATAAATATTTATCAAATTGCCATGCAAATTCCTGGTATTTCTTTGATAAAGGGGATACTGAAACGTTCATAAACAAACAGTGGTGCTAAGGAATACTGATAATTGACGGTTTGAAACATCTGTAGTTTCTGAGCTAGATAGAATATGAAGTTAATATATGCAGCATATAGATGTTCTAGAGTCTCTGTTTGACTTATAATTAAATTCATATGTGTATTGGGCGCATGATGCGTTTTTTTAAAATAGTAATTAAGACTATTTTGGTCTATTTTTTTGGATCCACACTACGGGGTATCATTAAGAAGGTTACATAAATCATTATTGTATGGTATTTTAAATGATAAAAAGGTACTAAAATAATTGGGCAAACTATCGTACTGTGATTAGCCGCATTTCGTAAGTCATATTGTAAATTGAACTGGAAAGGAACCGTTGAATCGGCTGCTGTGATCAATGCTTGATATGAGATTATTATTATGAGATTACCCCTACCTTTCATGGAATGCACTGTAGCTAAGCAGGTAAGACACTGGGCCGCTAGGTTGGCCGAGAAAGTTCATCGTGATTTTCTGACGTGGTTTCCCTTGCCAGTGGTGCTTGACGGGGGGCCTGACAAGGACAGCTGTCTAGTCGGTCGGATGGGACGACAAATCAGGGGTATGGTATAAAATAACCCTTTCCCTTTGTGGCTCTTCCAGCAAAATTTACCTGCATGGTGTATGTTCGTTTTCATTAGTCCGGTTGGTTCAAAGTAGTAGTATTCCCCATAGGTTTTTTTTTTAGCAATAGCAGGAAAGCGGAGGACCCGTGTAGTCATATACCTAGGTGATTTACGCAACTACGAATAATAACGTCATGCGAATATAAGAATTTTCTTGACTGGTCATAAACAAAGTACCCCAACGGACATGACCTATAATTTTATAAACATACTTGTCATTTGTCTTTTCCATTGCAAAATATTTTGAGTTGAATTGAGAGAGAGAGAAATGGGGTTTAATGTCCACTCGACACAAAGTAGGTCATTTCGGGACTAACTTGTGGTTAATTTTATTTCAATAATTCGCTTGCGCGTAGCGGTCTTAGTAGTGTGAGGAAACCGGAGTACCCGGATAAAACCCACTACTCCACTCCTTGCCATGTACAACCGGGAATTCAAAACCACGCCAGTTGACTCAATAGCATGCACGCTAATCATTTGGCCACCGCTCCATCCCCCCCCCCCCCCCGAGTTGAATTGAAGTGCAATTAATTTGTTTTCCATTCTAAAACAGAATATCATGTCTTACATTCGTGATAAAAAGTTAGCAATCACGTCATTAGGTGTGATTGACCACGTCATTAGGTGTGATTGACCAATCGCATATTTAATTACATTTAGTTAATTATTGAATAATTAAGTGCAGGTGTGTAGGAATATAAAACATACGATCTGTAGCCACCAGGTAGATTCTATGGAGATCTGATATCCTTGCGACTCTTTAGCAGATACCGCTGAGGTTCAGGAGACGCCATTTTTTGGGTGCAGTCAATTATATTGAGAACTGTCAGCTCTTCAGTCTTACCTACTGTCAATTAAAACAGTTCGATATATTCGGTCGCAAATATCATCAATGGTTAAAATTTTATGTTGTATAAAAAGAAATGTAAACGTTTGGATTTAAGCAGTTGATTTCTTGTACAATCAATAAGTTCTTGTTGCAAGTAGGTAACTTTCTATAGAAAGAGAGAGAGAGACATGGGGTTTAACGTCCACTCGACACAAACTAGGACATTTCAGGTCCTACTATGGTTTAATTTTATTTCAATAATTCGCTTGTGCGTAGAGTTCTTTAGCAGTGCGAGGAAACCGGAGGGCCCTGAGAAAACCCACGACGTTGGATATGCGACCCTACTCCTTGTCACGTACACCCGGGGATTCGAAAACACGCCAGTTGACTCAATGACAGGCTTGATGATACAGCACGCACGTGCTAACCATTCGGCCATCCAAACCGCATGTATAAAAAGAAATATAAACGTTTGGATAAGAGCAGTTCATTTATTGTACAAATATTAAGTTCTTGTTGCCAGCAGGTAATTTTCTATAGAATTAGCAGTATCTTATATTGTGGAAGTAACGACACTGTCGCCGAGGAGAATACCTTTAGTATAAATGATTCGTGTGACATTACAGCCATGTTGGTTTTATTACATCCGCAATTAATCACATTCCCGAATGACAGGACGAATAATTGTTCTACAATGTGGAAATTTGGAACTCTTCTATCTACTGGGAAATCAAAACAAGACAAATTTATTGGGTAAACTTTACACGCGTCTGAACATGATGATCGGTATTTGATCTTTTACAGAACGATGACATATTATTAGAAATAAATTAAGGGAAAGATCTTAATGATGTTTATTGTCTGTGTATAATACCCGCCGAGAGCATATCTTTAATAAGATGGCAAAATGAAAAAGACATTTGCCCTCCCACTTTCATACACCAAATTTGTATGTTAATGAAGTTAGGCATACGTCATGTTACAGCGTACTCTTACAAATTGTTTGAGTCTCTTTGAATATAAGCTGAGTTTCCAATTGGTCGCTTTTATCGTACTGTACTGGTAATCGTTCCAGAACGCAAAGCAACTCCAAGAAATGCAGTAACCGTTTTCGGAACCACGTTAAATGAGGAACTCTTCCCTGACATGTTAATTTAAGCCACGGGAAGAAGCCTTATGCTACTGGGAACAATTATAAGACCGGGTAGGGTTAACACCACTAATTAAATTGTGCCGTACTGAGTACGAGCCGACACCACCTCACTTCAGTGGTCCAGAATAGCATGGTTCGCTTTGTAGCGCGACAATTTTTAACCAGTTTACACCGTAAAATAACCGTTTCTGGCATCGTTCCTAACAGACTGTCTATCTGCATTGCACTTGGGATTATCTACAGATTATTGATTCTAAAATATTTTGAATATTGTATTCTGTTTAAATTTGGATTTTCTTTTTGAAAAAAAATGCTGAAAATTTCAGTCAACTTGATCCATTATGAATCGAGAATTAAGTGATTGAAATTTCCGCCAAGCTTCGATCATCATTACTGAAGTTTGTGCTATAAAAAGCATAGTTTCGATTATCAACTTAACAATTAACTCGTGAAGGAAGGTTTTGCAGTAAATCGGACCATAATCCACTAAAGATCACAGGCTAACGATGCCACAGAGAAATGATTATGACCAGGATCAGTTAATTAATGTCTAATTAATAATTTAGATAGCATTTCAGGCCTATAGAAAGACCTCCAATAGGCAGATTTAGCTCTTGTATAATGTATGTATAATTGTCACCAAATTAGACCCTGGAGATTGTAATAGATTTAGCTAAATGTTACAGCCCCTGAGTGTCGATTGTAGTTTACAGATTCATGTTCCACCTAGTATCCCAATCAGACAAATCTAGACGCAACAACCGATTTCATAATATATACAAATGATAAAATGAAATCGGGACAATTGGGTATAAGTACAATTATATCAGCGTTGGTCTCATTCTCGACATAGAGATTGGTCCACATGTACTTCATGGCTGTCATGTCCAAAGATTGAACATTGAACATTTTATCCCAGGCGAATCAAAACGGTTGCTGTAGCCAAAAACATATATACAGATATAAATAATATGCATTGAAATTTATATACACATAGATAATAGTATTAAATATATAATCCCCCTCACACCTTTATACACACTATAGCAAATACATATATAAATACATAATTGAATATTCCCACCACCACTCAACCCAACCCTCCACACACACACAAAAGGAAAAAATACGTCTCTACTCCGTTTCACATCTGGTATACACACACAAAGACTAAATAAACTAAGTTAATTCCATTAAAGAGAAGCAGAATAAATGCTTCTCGTAATTCTCGAAGTTTACATAGGGGATGCTCGATTCACAGTCCAGAACGTCCCGAATCGACAGAATTACAATCGAGTGACGCGGAATTCAGTCCTGTCACAGTTCTGCCAGTCCCGACAGCTGAGGTGGAGTGAGTAGAATCGTGACGTATTCCTAGGTAAAAAAATATGTTTCAGCAGTCATGATTGGTTGGGATACTTTTTATACAGTCGACGCATGCGCTGTAATCCGAAATTCTCCTTTTCACTCGATTGACACCAGTTTTGGAATTCAGTTCCGGAACTGTGAATCGAGTATCCCCTTAGAGTTTTCGACTAAATTCGTCGATTTGGACTGAAAGGCAACGTAAGTTTCTTATGTGTTGACCTGAAACAATGTACAGAATTCGTCACAATATCCAGTCCAATTTTACCAGTATTTGGTTGAAATCGCCATTGCAACCCGCAGTATTGTATTACTTTGAAGTAACAGTTTATGTAGCATCTGAAGAAGCAGCTGTAATCTCAAGTTGTCAGAATTACACAGGATCTTGATGATCCACAACTGAATAATCCTTATATCGGTATAACCCGACGTATTAATAATCCGCAACAGTAATCTTAAACTTGGACCAAAGTCTCTCAAAACAGGACAATGCGAAACAGAGATCTCACCACAGCACAATTAGTGCAACAGCAAGAATGCAAAATACACCAAGAACACAGACCACTTAGTAGGCCAAATAGTCCTGTTCGAAATACTGAAAACGTTCTGCAGAGAAAGTTCTGGGCGACGTTCTGCGAAAGCTCTGTTCTCGGACCGTGTGAAAAATAGCTTTATTTAACGTGCGTTTGCACCGACGTGATAACGCAGGCTGATCTGGCCGGGCTTATATTTAATAAATTCTAGAACTCTTCAATCTGTTCTAGAACCCTCCGGAACCTTCCAAATAATATATAAACATGAGTTCCAGTAAGTTTCCAAAATGACGTGGGAGAAAGTGGGTCGTTTGTGTTAGGGACGTCTACTTTCAAATTCACATGAAACTTTTTATGTTAACAGGCTCTCTGGCTAATCACGTCTATGGTTGTCTCAATCTACCAGTATACAGATTTAACGATATTTTGTCACAGTCAAAACGACAACCAATCGGAAAATTCAACGGATCAAATTTGCGGAAACTCATAACAAAAGCGGACTGTGTTTTTCAATGTGTTAAAATATTGACATGCTCGAGGTTCCTCGATTCGAGATAAAGAAAATTTTAAAAATCTCGAACAAAAGCAAAATGCCTCAAACTCTAAATGAACTTATCAATGACTAATCTTTCATGCGTGTTTAAGGGGAAATTATTAATATACAAAAACCGATTTTGTATTTTTTTTTTTTTTTTTTTTTTTTTTTTTTAATGATTCTAGTTTACCGTCGTCGATCCATACACGCATATATACCATTACTTTTTTTTACACTCTTCACGAGTTTTGACTTTACATTTTTTCTGAACAACATGGGAATAGTAATAACATTTTTATTACCTCATAAAAATAAACAGTTCGCACAATAATTATCTGCACCGTTTGTTTTCTTTCCTGAAAAAAGGTCATTATAAAGCCATATTGGGATTTAATATTTTCATAGATGATCTAAATTAAAGTTCTAATTTCTTATTTTCTAAGAAAGTCAAAACATAATTATTTCTACGTCTTTTGCTCAAAAGGTTGTCAACTCACTATTATACGATCATGGGCAAAATTTCAGAGGTGTTAAAATGGGTGACACAGGCTGATTGAGGAAATAGTAACTCAATTACCTCCCTTGTTTTCCCATTCCTCTCAATCAATGGCCATCTTCAAACGTTTGAATTTGATGTTGAAAATGATATTTTGCCAATTTCTCAACTGGCAATAGTGAATTATAGGATTAATAGGATTATTCTTTAACAAGGTATGACTGTTTACAGGTACAATCTATTTTAGGGCTTTATTTTATTACATTTTAATACACGCTCAAAACAATTATTTCTAGCTATTGCGACATGGGCACAGTCCAGTCGAGCGTATGTTATGGACAAGGAACAGAGCATGACGTAATCGTAGCCACCTTGGAATTCAGACGTCATATCAAACAGCAATGTAATGTACAATAAAGAGATTGTGTAACGTCCACTCAACACCAAATAGACCATTCCGGGACTAACATGGACTAGCAGAAAACAAACGGGCGACGCTACTCCTTGTAACGCACCACCATTCATTATTCATTTTTACGGTTAACAATGGGCAGCCGTTGAGTCGTAGATCGGAATGGTAGACCGGATTATAATCGGGGACATCCGATGGCATCGAGGGTTTATTATGGCCCTGTCATGTTAATAAATGGTTAATTATTTAACATTTAAGTCCTAAAGAAAGACCAAAAGGCAGATTTGTGTAATGTATGTTTAAGTTAAGAATTTACTCAACTTTCAATCACTGTTAAATGAGAAATATCTTTGTTCCAGAAACACGAAACTTTGCACATAGTTCGGTACAATAAAACAACCAAAAGCTTTTTAAGGGGTTGTATTTAAACATACATTATGCAAGAGCTAAGTCTGCCTATTACAGGGTTTCCGTTAGGCTTTAGATGTTATATAAATTATTAATTAGACCTGTATTGGATTTAAACAGTCGTCCATTTAAAATTAAATCAATAAATGGCGCACCAGGCAAACGTTTGCTGACGTCACTACAGAGTATGCCAAGCGAAGACACCATGGCCATTGAGAATGTTACTTGATAATCGAGAATATAGGGGTACAGTTATCATCTGTCAATCAAACTATCGGCAGTTCTCTTAGACGCTGCGGACACAGTTGAAGCCTATTGGTAGTCAAAACTTCCAATAGTGACAACTCCGTTCAGAATAAAGTAATTTGACAGAAATTTTCAATATTTTCCCCTTTCATCATCTATGTTTGAATTATGAAAGCAAGAATGACCAACTCTTTATTAAACTAATAGTTAATATAAGGCGAACAATATTGAATAAATTCTTAACTTAATGTTTTCTGAATTCGGGGCAAGTTCTTGATTCAACCGTGAGTAACAGTGGCTTTGTGTGGGTATCTACCCATTACAGAACTTCTGAGCTTTCTTTGGGGTATTAAGTTCCGTTCAAACGATTAATTTTCGTTCGCGCTCCCCTGGCTGCTCATTACCCTATATTATTCGACAAGCTGTATACTCGAGATAAGAGTATATCGGTGTAAAATATATTGGTTACTATTAGTAGTATTGACTTTATGGTGTACCGTCGCGTGCAATTCAATATTTATAAAACATCAATCATGGCGACTGTAACAGGGAATTGTTGTTGATGTGTCCATTACAACATTAAAATCGTATTTAACTACGATGATATTATAGATACAACGACCCAGAATGTAATGAAATGCGGTTTAGCGTTTTACTGTTCTGCTCCTAACCTGGGCTAATGAAGACGGATATACGCCATACACTGTGCTTTGAGGGAAATTTTGCCCGGGCAGCGGCGCTACGGCCTACGCTTATATATCGAATTCCAACTGCCGATGGATACTTTATGTGCACGCCAATGCGTATACGGGACCTCGGTTTCTTTTCCCATCCGAACGACTAGACAGCTGTCCTTCGCAGGTCCTCCGACCTGCATCACTGACAAAGGGAAACCGTGTAAAACGACAAAGAATTATTTTATTACATTTGGTTTAAAGGGGTATTAGGTAAGATTATATAAAGTGCTGCCAGTTCTCGCTATAATAGTTCAACAAAAGATAATGAAAACACAATATGCTGAAAATATCAGTCAAATGGCTTCACTTTTAACCGAAATATTAAAGATTCAAATTATAGGCTGGTGCGATAATAAACAAAGTCTCGATTATTTAATTTTATGTAAGATTATCCATCGCTAATGTAGCAGACTATGACATCGATAGTTTATTATGACCTGGATAAGTTAATTTTATAATTGAGATAATATTTCAGAACTAATGAAAGACCTGCAATAGGTAGAAGTAGTTCTTGTATAACGCATGTTTAAATTTAAGCTCGGATCTTCCTTTTTCAACGTGTTGATGCAGCAAGACTGTTATTAGCTTTAATGTCAAATCCCTGTCATTCCTTGATTTATAACATTTTTTTTAAGATTCCGATCATCCAAACCTGTATAACTACGGAGAGAAGAGCATGTCGCAATCATCCGATATGTAAAGGTCATGCACTACACGTCAATGCTTCCTTAATAAATTCAAGAGTATATTATAACTAAATAACCGGAAGTTTATATGCAATTTTTTCTATGGTCATCATTAATTACCTCAATTGAATTCAACCATCTTTGCACTTACACAATTAAATGGCTTCACGTCTGGGCAAAGTGACATAAGCCATACATTTTATATAGAATTGCACACATTTTAATTAACAGCATTTCTAAATGGATCCAAAAGCCCCGTCTGTAAATGTTCTGTATTTATTATTCCCGACTCAGTTCTTGAATTAGATATCTTATATTACTTCCGCTTCCACTAAAGTGCTATCGCAGACAATGTTCGTAAAAGTAGATTTTTATGCCATAGCTGAATTTTAGGTACGAAAGCAATTTACGTGTCATTATGTCTGATAAACCATTTATCTCAGAGGCGGATACAGTGGGGGGCGGGGTCGAATTTTCGACAATCCCCTTTTTTCTGCTGAAAGTGCTTTTTCTCAGACCCAAATATGTCCTTTCCGAACGCTTACTAAGACGAAAATGTCAGCCAAATAGCTCTTGGAATGTCTACAGATGCAAGGAAATGACGGATAATTGTCTTGGGGGATCCCCACCCCCAAACCTTCCTCGCAGCGGCGTGCCCCCACTCCACGGGGTAAGAGCCCTCATTTTGCGCCCCCCCCCCCCCTTATCAAAATTCCTAGATCCGCCCCTGTACCTAGTCATTAGTGTAGGTGTTGTCCACCTTTTTGCACTTGTATCATCAATTTGTGTATATAGATATATGATTATTCTTTATATTCAATCTGCCGATAAAAACACATATCTTATTTCGTTTCATTTTACTTGTCTGCATTACACTAGGATCTGGAAAAGTTGTTATATTACCAGTGTTTTGGTTAAAGTGAAGGATTGTCCAATGAAACGGACTTTTATGGCGACTTTTTGGCGTTCCATACATGGACGTGTGAGTAATTCGTTAGAAACGTCAGCTCTGATTGATTGATCATGCCTGATGTTATAGGTCGCGTGTACGACCCCTGTCTCGACCTTCCAATACATCTTGTCATATCTCCATGTTGTCTAGGCTATTGAAACGAAACAGAGATCTGTAGTTTTTAAACAGATGGTTTTTTTTTATGAAAAACTGTATATTATTCACTTAAAATTCGAAATCGATCTTATGCGAGACCCGATTACATAGTCGCATTCGAATCCTATTACGAATTAGGCCCTGCTTAATCTTATTACATCTTACCCTGGTTACGACTTTGAATATACACTTAAACTATGGACAAGAATTATAGACCACCTTTCTACAAAGATAAAAACACCCCTATTCCCCAAGACTTTCAGACGAAACGAATACAACTAATTACCAACTGTCTCCTGGATAATTTCCGTGACACCCTACCTTTCTTTCAGAAGTTTTGCATTGTTTAGGTCCAACTGCATCGAAGTTACGGGGATCATGTAACTAAGTGTGTAAGGCGCGGGCTCGCTAACCTGGTGATCGGATGTTCGATCCCTGCATTGGCCGAGAAAGTTTATCTCGCATTTCCTGCGAGGTTTCCCCAATGTCAGCAGTGATGCAGAGCGGAGGGCTGACAAAGACAGCTGTCTTGTCGTTCGGATGGGGCGAAAACCGAGGTCCCGTGTACACATTCGCGTGAACGTAAAATGTCTCTTGGCAGTTGGAATTCGATATAAGAGTAGACCGTAGCGCCGCTGCCCGGGCAAAATTTCCCTCCTAGCCCACTGTATGGCGTATGCCCGTCTTTCATTAGCCAAGGTGCAGAAGAGTAGGACGTGAAATCCCATTTCATTTCATTTCGATGTTAAAGAGCGATATGTTTTACAATATGCTTTCTACCTAACCTGATTTTAACAGGACGGCAGATCTCATTTCAACTATATATATTAACTTTATTATTATTATCACAAGTAACTTTTAACATAAACAAAATATATATTCTCAGTTGTATATCAACTGACAAATATGCTTTTATATATTTGTAAACATGATGCGAGATTATATTTTTAGAATGAAATGGGTTTTTTTCTGGGCTATTGGAATTGGGCAGAGAGAGAGAGAGAGAGAGAGAGAGAGAGAGAAATGGGGTTTAAAGTCCACTCAACACAACTAGGTCATTTCGGGACTAACGTATGGTTTAATTTTATTTCAATAATTCGCTTGCGCGTAAGGGTCTTTAGCAGTGGGAGGAAATCGGAGTGCCAAATGCATGTAATGGAATTTAACCCCCGGTGTGAAGGAGACAGGCACATGCAATGCAGTGGGGCAAGCGGGACAATTTTCCCAGGACAGCAGCCTTTCCTAATGTTTGCCGTTGCATTGTGCCTTTTCTGGGGAAGAGGGGTGAAAAAACTCGAAGTTTTTTCTGTGCCAACACCATGATTGAATCCGAGACGTCTTCATTATCGAGAGAGAGAGAGCGATGGCTTTAACGTCCGCTCGACGCAAACTATGTCACTTTATTGCAATAATACGTTCGCAATTTGCGCGTAGAGACGACAGAACAGTTGGCGGTCTACATGCACTGTATCTTCTCGGGAACCTGGAAGTACATTGTGGGTTGATTAGACTTCTTCTGTTTTAAAACCACCATTTACGTGTGGTAACAGTGTATATTTGACTGGTGATCATCCGTAATAGGAATTAATAGGACATTTGTGTGTGTGTGTGTTGTGCAAATAAATTGACCAGATGCATCTGTCTTTGTAGCGCATCACGTTTAAAAATTCGATTAACAGTATAATAAATGATGGGTCAAATAAACCTCCCAACATTCATCATGTGGTGCATCACGTGAGTGGAGTGGGTCAACCTACTAATATATAAGGCAATCTGTTATCACTGATACCTATCACATATTCCTACCCAACTCTTTTTCCAATCAAGCCAACGTCAAATGAACGAGGCTTTGATATATTAGATGTCGACTTTGGCGACTCGGACACGTTGACTGATGAAATGGATCTCTTTATCATACTGATCTAGTATGGACGTATTTCGTTCTCAATTAAATTCCTTCACACCGAAAATGGACTTTAATTAAGGAATTCTAGAACTGATGTTCTTGTTTTAGTTTCATGTTGGCACTTTCTTTGAAATAGTTTGGAATTGGATAATAGTTTATTATGCAGAGGTAATAACACAAGGAAGTAAAAAAAAAAAAAAAAAAAAGAACAC
The DNA here is from genome assembly GCA_036850965.1 of Patella caerulea. Classification (NCBI taxonomy): domain Eukaryota; kingdom Metazoa; phylum Mollusca; class Gastropoda; family Patellidae; genus Patella; species Patella caerulea. Next base: position 27,138,903 of record JAZGQO010000015.1, on the reverse strand, counting down.
GCGGTTTAATGTCTATTTCGAACTGTCAGCGGTTCTTTCACTGGCACGTCAACGTGTACGAGAGGCCGTTTTCGTCACATCCGAACGACTATTCGCTATCCTTTGGTAGATCTTCCATTTTTACCTGGATAGGGGGTTTGATGGCTGAGTGGTTGACACGTGCGTGCTGTATCATAAAGCCTGTCATTGAGTCAACTGGCGTGGTTTCGAATCCCCGGTTGTACGTGACAAGGAGTAGGATCGCCTGTCCAAGATCAAAGCTTTTCTCCAGGTCCTCCGGTTTCCTGCCACCGCTAAAGATCCCTGCGCGCGTTTGGACGTTAAACCCCACTTCTCTATATCTCCCTCTTTACCAGGATTAAAAACCACTGTAGAACGCCAATGCATGCACAATAAACACGTCTCGCCAAAGAAGAATATTGGTTTGAAAATTAGTAATCTCGTGGTCTAAATGATTATTGATTTTAAGCTGTCATCTTCATACAAAACACTCTGTCTAGCTGCCCTTGACAACAGACACGAAGTCGTACATTTTAATACTTCTGAGAAGGGTGTATTCTTATCCAATTATATAAAATTGAAATAAAATGAAATGGGTTTAACGTCCTACTCTTTTGCACCTAACCTGGGCTGATGGAAGACGGGCATACGCCATACAGTGTGCTATGAGGGAAATTTTCCAAGGGTCCAATGTGTACACGGGACCTCGGTTCTTCATCTCATCCGAACGACTAGGCAGCTGTCCTTGTCAAGCCTTCCCTCGGCATCACTGACAAGGGGAAATTACGCCGGAAAGTCGAGATGAACTTTCTCGGCCAATGCAGGTATCGAACACCCGATCTCCAAGCTAGCGATTTATAAAATTGAAAATTTGTGATGGACAGATGTAGATTAGTATTAGAACCGCATTAAATAGTATATATCAGTCCATTATATCTGTTCATGAACGTCATACTTCACACAGAGAACTTACTTCTTCGAGTATAGATCTCAGCCCTGAATGACCTCCATATCTATAAGTTTATACACTATTTTGTATGTGGTTCTACTCCGTTTCTCACCTGTAATATACACGCAAAGACTAAATAAACAATCTCAAATTTATCAATGGAAACGAAATTAATATTTCTCAAAATTCGCGAAGTATACTGAGTGGTTGAGACTAAAATCGTCGATTTAGGAATTACAATGTCGGTCAACTATCTTAATGTCGCAATCGGAGCTAGACGTAGACAGACTGCGCAGGTTTAATATGCATGGAGATTTGACTCAATGAAGGTTGTAAATGTACCCAAAGTATTATTTAAAGATGCATTATGTAAGATTTAGGTAAACAGACAGTAAATGAATATATAGAAAATTTCCCTCGAAATACTTTATTCAGAACGACGTTATCAGTTATAGAAGATGTAGTGTAAATTGTTTATTATCGTAAACACGACACTGGAAAATAGAGACTAAGTTTCGATTATATATGACTTATATATAGAGTTCTAATCCATTTAAATCTTTGCCATCTCCTGGTCTAGACCGTTGATTTTAACATTTGAAGCCAAAGGAAAGACCTGCTAACTAACCATGTGTTTCTCTGCTTTTTTGGATCCATGCTATGTGTAAAAGACCTTACATGTAGACCAAGATTGGTAGTTTGCCCGAACAGGTGCATAATATAAGGTATTTTTATTGAATTTGGCCCGCGACACTGTTGCATTAATTTTATCATCTGCTAAGGTTATCGTCGATTTGTGAAACCTTTTCTGGAGTGGAACTAATTGGCTGTATCATCTTAGGTTATCAGAGAGGGAGAGAGAAAGAGATATCTACGGTTATCAGAGGGTGAGAGAGGGAGAGAACAAGAGAGTATAAAAGAGGGAAATTGGGTTATTCAGGGTAGGGGTATGTAGCAACGACAGAAATAGGGGGGGGGGGCAAGTCGGTGGACATGCGACCATAGCTGGAGAATCGAAACCCCTCCAATTAACTAAATCGTAGGCCTTATTACCTACGGCACATGAGTTGGACCATTCGGCCACCCAACCCCGAAGATCATTGGAAACGCGTTTATGGCTTTTTTTTATCATTTCCCAACAATGTCTTGTTTACTTTTAGTTTCTGATTTTAATGTCTCCATTAACGTTAATGCCTCTGTTAATCAGGTTAAGATTGGAAAGAATTCGTCCATTACAAAACCAGTCCGTACTCAAGTAGTTTAAAACACATATAGTAAATATTATGAATATTTGTAAAGAATTACTCATTCATGAGCTCTTCTGGCACTAAATGCAATACAAAATGACGTTTTGTTTAGATCTGGTTCGTCGCAAGTCCATTAAGTGATCAATTGCCGTTTTTCGTTAAAGGTCGAACCGTAATGCACTCCGATCTTTATCGTACTTTTTAATGTATACACACGGTGGCTAGTGGTTGTCACCAGTGCACTTAGGTGCGACGTACAAATTAAGCACTGTTCTTTAACCCTGGATATGTGATAAGTATCGGGTACTAAATAGCATGATCTTTATTCAATATCATGGTGAAACCACCAATCCGTTATAAAACAAGTCCTATTTATTTACCTCAGAGATCAATGGGGAGTAACGTCCACTCGACACAAACTAGGTCATTTCGAGACTTAACATATGGCTCAATTTTATTCAAATAGTTCGCTTGCGCTTAGGGTTTTTAACAATTAGAGGGAACCGGAGCTTCCGGAGAAAACCTACGAGATTGGACAGGCAACCCTATTCCTTGCCACGTACAACCGGGGTATCGAAACCATGCCAGTTGACTTAATGGTAGACTGTATGATACAGCGTGCACGCGCTAACCATTCGACCATTACCCCCTTTCCCCGTATTCACCGGCATAAGCATCTCTTCAATAACCTACACCGTGTACGACTGTGCATATATCGGCTGTCAAGACCACTCGGCAAATCTCGACAGATTTCGGAACCTATATCTAGTCTCGGCTGTATGACGAATTCCGCCATATTGCAACTCTTTAAAGGTCCCGGGTGAGACATGGCTGTGCCCATGGTGTTTTGAAACTACTTCAAAGGTCCCGGATGAAACATGGCTGCGCCCCTGGTGTCTTGTTTGTTTGTAATAGCGTCAAGTTTTCCTGTTGAAATAAACCGGCAGCCGCATCGCAAATGTATGGGCGTAGGTACATATCACTTACTGTCATACAGCCGAGACTAGATGTAGTCCAAGAAATCTGTCGAGATTTGCAGAGTGCTGTCCGGACATAATTTCCTTCAATGCACGCTGCATGGCGCATGACTGTCCTCGTTAGCCCCGTCGATGCCGAACGTCACAAATGTCTACGATTTTTTACGAAACGTCCTCTTATAGTACAATCGACAAGATTAGAAATGACCAAACGTTCATTCCAGTACTCCTCAACTCATTTAGCGGAATTCACGGCCCCTTCACATAAAAGAACCAAAGTCCATCTCCATGGAAACTCACCTATTCATACAACACTATGGATGAAATGGGACCGAAGTGCATTTGGACCTCCTAATACGAGTATTTATTGCGCTATATAAATTTGAATGTTATAATGTTGTGTTATCTTACGTGATGTTAGACCCTATTTCATTTAAGAACGCGTCTGCGAGAGCACCATGCAGGGGCCGGCACATGGTGGGTGACCAAATTTTTTATGTATGATGGCTAATCCCCCAAAAGTTCACCGACATAATATGAGATCAATTGAACAATTATTAGACCCTAGAAAAATAATTGAAATTATAAGATAGAAAATAACATGAAAAATCAACAATTTAATGCTATTTTTCAGTTATTTGTTACAACTCAAGTAGATAAGGTAGATGAATGAAACTCGATAAGGTAGTAGATATGGGCCTTCAGTGTATTTCCTGAAAGTTTGATGGACCCCCTTAGAGGGATTCCTGGTTTAGGGTCTTAGTGCTGGAAGGTACCAAAAATAGCATAATTATGTAGGTGATAGCATTTTAACCATATCTCACCCACTGCGGGTATATGAATTTTTTTGGAATGCTGAGTGAAAAGGTATTTATCTGTAGTATTACGATCAAGAAAAAAATTGGGTAGCACTCGAACCACTTAGCAGTAAAAAAATAACTATTTCGATTCCAAAATGATGATTTTTTCCCATTTTTTGACAGATAAAACACCATTTAAGCCCTATAAACTTTTGTATTAGAGCATTGAAATGCAAATTGAGGGGGTATACCACACACCACACATACACCCGAAGAGAGTCCTCATATTCAAAAAACAAGTTCGAACGAAAAATGACTGGTGTATGGGGTACTGATCCAAATACAAGAAAAATTCAATCGGAAATCGAGTGGAATAACGACTCATGAATCTGAGCTGACCTGAGTTTTAGAAGCGATTTTCAAAAAAAATCCGAGATCTGTATCAGCAGGGGGCACTTGTGAGAAAATTACTGATATCGACCACACCGTTAGTCTGCTATTGAATTTTCTGATATCAAGTCTCCGATTGGATAGATAAGGAGGGGAGACTTTTTGATATCAGAATATGGTCTCAGAAAATTTTTCAAAACGTGTCCCCCGGTATTATTGGATCCTTGCTGCTTATAGAGATGAAAAATGCAGTTTTGGACATGCATAAACGCGAATACCGCCTGTTATGCATGTCTTAAACGCCGCCATAATCCCTTCCAGAAGGGAAGGATACACTTTACGAAGTTTTCCAATAATCACGCTTCCATCAATAAAGATTCTCCGTGAATTGCAGCACATGGTTTCTTCTCATATTAAAATATGAGAAGATAATTACGGAATTAAAACTCTATATAATAATATATTGTTTCATCAAATACGTTCATTTTTGAAAATGTGAATTTTGAAAATCACCAAAACAACAAAATATTTAACATAAATTTTTCAATTTCAAGATTGCAAATATTTGACCAAATAATAATAATACGTATCGGTTCAATATGCTCAGCCTGGAATCTACGAGTCTCATGAAGAACACCAATACTAAATTTTAACTAATCTGCAAGTGATACGTTTGTTACAGCAATTGGAGAGTTTCATTGAAATTATAGACTCCAGTATAATAGGTAAAATAGTCTTCTAGGTGCAAAATTAAACTACATAGTACTACATCGACTTCGACATCGAAGTTTGAATAATTTCGCAAACAATAGTTTCTACTTCCATATTAGATATGGACATGGAGCTGTCTAGACAGCTCTAGGTCAAATCTACAGACCAGGAAAAGTAGCTAAGAAGCAAACTAAATTCCATGGAAGTACACAGACCCAGAGATGCTCAGACCTGTACTATACATTTAATGAAGTCTGAATTCTATAATATGCAAAATATATCATGTGATCAAATAATCTATATGTAAAGTATAAGATTTTGTACAGATACGGTATTGGTGCCGTATAAGATTTTGGAAGGAAAACATAATTTATACTGTACACAGGTGAACTAAGATTACTATGTATTGAAGGCTTCAACATTTACTGCAGATTGTGTTGGTTTGCCTTTACCATGATGTAGGGGGTGAGAGCATAATTTAGAGGGACTCCAGCACAGTCCAAGTTGATATCTATGGGCCGGACAAACAGTCAGACTATTTATAAAGTCATCATTCTGAAAATCAAAATTTCCAGATCTGGCGAGTAAAAGCACCCATTCCGAGTTTACATCAGTCTTTGGCAAATGAAGCCGCTGTAAATGGCTTGTAATGTCTTTGTTGCATGCGCGTAAATTCACAATTGTAGTTTCTGAAGGATAACTGGCTAGTAAACCGCATTTTATTCGTGGAAAAAGACGGGAAAACGAGCAAACGGGGGACGCCGCCATCTTGGATGCTGACAGGCTGGATTCCAATCCCAACTTCAACAACCAGGCCGATGATCTGTTCCGGCCCCGACTGATCGATGGTGAATGAGGCTAATTCAAACCTAAAAACACAGGCAAAGACCGATTTTATTAGTGAAATAATGTCAGAAAATTAGTAATTTTCCTTAATTTCGATCGTCGAATTCAGTATTAAAGAGATCTGTGCTAGTGATTTTTTCAAAACCAAATATTAGTATTAGTTGACCTCAACCTCCATTATTAATGGATTTATCCTCAGCCCCGCAGTGGTGGAGATATAGCACCATAAAGTTCATATGTATCACCTTAGAGCAAAAACTACCTATCTACATGAATTTCTCATGGTCCAAACTATGTCGGAAAAATTTATTGGTCATTTTTTTTATGAGAGTAGTTGACAATACCTTTCATGAAAAATAATGAGAAATAATAAAATATAATCAGGCAATTTATGAGAATTATTTGAATTTAGGCCATAAATCATAAAAAAAATAACGTTTTTTCAGTATAAAATGGTCATAGCTGGTTCTCTCTAACTAAAAGGTTGGTGACCCCCAAATTTCATGTGGGGTATGCGGGGTACCCAATGACCAATTCCACAAAGTTTGACCAAAATCGCCCGATATCGCTTGTGCCGCTTTTTTTCAATTTTGCATGGTTGTCTCGCGAACGCATTCTTAATGTCTAATGTATACCTGCCATCTCTTACTTTCAACATAATGTACGATTCTACTTAACACTGAACTCGCAACCATCAAGTACATTCTAATTTAACAACAGATAATTTCAACACCCGACAAATTCTCTTTGTTCTTCACCAGGTGATGTCTATTTAATCTCCACATCTTCTGATCCATCAGTTGCTGTCTTCAAAGACAAAAATCTCCTATTTTATTCCTTGGTTTACAAAATAACGTTTATTGTAACACATATAATTATGTTTTTCTCTTAACCGTGTTCTGAAAGGGATTTGGTTATAATAACAAACGCCGATGTCTATATATAATAAACATACTGAAAGATGCGGTAGGCTAATTGGTAAAAACGTCCATCACAGTACCATGGTGTATACAGAACAACTGTTGCAGTCAGCATATTAAGGTGCAAAATGTGAATGCGCATGTATGGAATGTTAGTTTTGTTATGGTACTACACGCAGTAGCCTACCGGATTGACAGATTTACGACACACTTAAATTTGAGAGAGAGAGAGAGGGAGAGAGAGAGAGAGAGAGATGGGTTTAACATCCACTCGACAGAAACTATTTCATTTCGGGACTAACATATAGTTTAATTTTATTATAGTAATTCGCTTGGGAGCTTTAGCGGGGAGAAGAAACCGGCTTTAATTTGAGTACATGTTTGTAATGTAAATTAAAAGAAAATTGGGTTTAACGTCTAACTTTTTCGCACCTACTGGGCTAATAGCAGCCGTTACATTGATAAATGTAATCGCGTTAAGAACGGTTCCGAGATCAGAAAATTTATTTGAAGTAAAAGGATCGAAAATAACCATTCTGTACTGTGAAAAGTTCCACTTTAGACCACTGAAGTGAGGTGGTCGTGGAACAGTCTTCATTACGGCACGGTTATATTTTCAGAACGGATTATTGCGCGTGTGTCAAAACCGAGAACCATTCAGTCGCTTAAAAAATAAGCATTCTTCGTCCTCTCAAAAACAAAACAAATAAAAAAGAACAGGCCAAACGAAAGTAAATCACCTACCAGAATTGTTTTCATCTGGGTAATTTGCATTGGGGCTGCAATTAACTTTTACGTGAAGTGTTCCACATTTAGCCTACCTGGAACGATTCCGAGACCGGTTGTGTGGATTGTAAAGTGGGCATTTCCTGGTATTTATATCGGCCTGGAACGGTTCCGAGAACGGAAAACTTATCGCGACCAAGTGTAAACGCGACTAATGAAGATGGACTTACGCCAGATTGACATACATAGGGCATATTGTTGTATTTCCTTGTTTCGTTGTGCGTTTAACGGCTACTTGACACAAACTGAGTTATATCGGGACAAACAAATTGTTCCGTTTTATCCCAATAATTCGCTAGTGAGTAGGGGTCTTTTAGTAGTGTGAGGAAATGAAATGAAATGGGGTTTAACGTCCTACTCTTCTGCACCATACCAGTGCTAATGGAAGATGGACATACGCCATACAGTGTGCTATGGGGGCGATTTTGCCTGGACAGCGGCGCTACGGCCTACTCTTATATCGAATTCCAACTGCCAAGGGATCTTTTACGTACACGCCAATATTTACACGGTAACTCGGCTGTTCTTCCCAGCTATGCTCTGCGTTCTGCATCACTGACAACGGGAAACCACCGCTTTATTAGTGGGAAGAACCGGGGAAAATTAACGAGGAACCGGAGAAATCCAACGGATAAACGATCCATTAAGCCATCCGTTCATTTTACTCAGGTATATTTACTTAATAAGGTGACATTTCAATATGTGATATTAATATTTATATATTCTTCTGTACGGAGAGTCGCCCGGATTGGAAGGCGACCTCCGCTTAACACGTTCAACCGCGGAGTCGAAACCTACCAGTTGACTCAATGACTGGCCTTATGATACAACGTGCACGCGGTAACCATTCAGTCATCCAACCAACCACACGGTGCTTTAGGAAAGAGTCACGAGATTTCGGATTTGATTTAAACAGTAGGACATTGAAACCCATTTCATTTCACTTCATCTTGTAAAATTGATTAAGTTTTGCGAAGACATTTTTCTTTCTATATATCCGGGTATTCGTTAATTACACCGTGTAAGGGTTGGTGAGACCGGATATGCATAATTACATAATTACATTCGTTCCGTTAAATACCTCGGATGATTACAAAATTGCAAACTGTCTAACCAGAATAATTTTAATGCTTTTAGGAGTGTTGATATTTATGCTCTTGATCACCTGTTTTGAATGAGTGTTTTCGTCACACTTCTTTACATTACAAGATGTAATTTGATTATAAAAACTTACAATTAACATTTAGGTGATACGGAGGGGTCCAAAAATCCATTAAAAGTTCATTATTATGGATGAAGTATTAAGCGATATTTAACGGCAGATTAAATCATCTATTAGCCAAATTATATAAACGCCCCGTAAAAGATCCCTTGGCAGTTGGAATTCGATATAAGAGTGGTCCGTAGCGCCTCAGCCCGGGCAAAATTTCCCTCATAGCACACTGTATGGCGTATGCCCGTCTTCCATTAGCCCAGGTTAGGTGCAAAAGAGTAGGACGTTAAACCCCATTTCATTTAATTTATATAAACGCCGAACACGTGAAACAGGTTCACAAGCATATTGCACGTGTTCGATACAAACAATCGGATAACACCCATCGGATTAAAATACAGATCTATATTTCGTTTCGTTTTTTTATACTACATATGGCCTCTTCCACATGAAGATTTGACCGATTGTATTGGAAGGTCGCGTCAGTGGTCGAATGCGCGGCTTTTGACCCCATACCGTCAGACATTGACTAATCAATCGGTGTTGACGTTTCTAAAGTGGTGACAACTCTTCCAGATTCTAGTGTAGTAAGAGACGCAAAAACGAAATATTGAAGTAAACGAAACGAAATAGGATCTGTTTTTAACCAGATTGAGGTAACACCATGTGTCAGAAATCCCTCGTGCAGTTGCTGTTGTTGTTCGCAGGCCTCGTTTCCATCGAATGTGATATCGAATGATTATTTTAGTATGATCAGCGCATACCTACCGGACGTAAACCGATCAGTTTGGAGTTGTATCCAATCTCCGATCACACCCTAGAGTTCGAAACCAGCCAGAGGTGACCAGGCAGATAGAGCTCCAAGCATGACACCCTAGACTGCTAGGCTATTGCAAATATGAATCATGGAGCTTATATCGGTTTTCATAATGAAACAGAAGAAAATATATGATGATAGCTAATCCGATGAAGTCCCTTAAATTTAATAAGAAAGGCATGATTTCGTGACGACATTGACTCTATCTCCCAATCTATAAATTGGCAATGGTTTTAGTAAATCGTTGCGGGGTTGGGATGACCCAGTCGTCTAGAGTGCTGCACTTCGATCTCTAGCTAGCCGATCACCTCTGGCTTGCGGTTGTGGTTTCGATCTCTGGTTTGAGTGCATATGGTCTTCTCAACCTCGTAGGATTATCCCGGGTACTCCGCTATCCTCCTACAAGAACAAAATACCGGCGCTTGCCATAATGAAAATAAGACAACATGTGTGGGATAGCACTTTCGGTGGAAGCGGACGTTGAACACTAAAAACAACAATTAAATCGTTTTGTTCATTATGTCAGTAAGATGTTTGTACCCTTGCCTTGGTTCCGCTTGTGGTCGGTTATGAGCGCAATGTTCAGATAAGTTTATCTTTTGAGGCATCTGGAATGTTTTAATTTTTGAAAAGAAATTAAAGGAAAGGTGGTTTAACATTCACTCGACACCATCTGGGTCATTTTGGGACTAAGATATGATTCAATTTCATTTAACATTTCGATTGTGCGTGGAGATCTTTAGCAGTGCAGTGTAGGACCCGGAGAAAACCCACGAGTTTGGACAGGCGATCCTACTCATTGTCACTTTCACGTTGTGGAATGAGAACGCCCGCCACGTGGCTTAATGACAGACCTTATGTACTAAAACGCGCGCGTTATATCATTCACCCTCTTCCCTACGTGACTTATAGCATGGGTATATCTATAACGTATTCGTGGTGCTGTTTTCAGAGTTGATAGGACGTAAGCAAATCCTATTTGAACTTAAGAGGTCAAATTATCGATATCCATTCATTTAAAGAGGGTGGACATTAACGTCCACTCAACACAAACTAGGTAATTCCGGGACTAACATGTGGTTCAATTCTTGCGCGTAAGGTCTTTAGCACTGAGGGGAAACGGGAGGGCCCGGAGAAAACCCACGAGGTTGGACAGGCGATCCCTCTCCTTGTCACGTACAACCGGGGAATCGAAACCACGCCAGTTGACTCAATGACGGACCTTATGATACAACGTGCACGAATTGTTCTGATACCTTCTCTAAGCATGCATAATGCAAGAGCTAAATTTGTCCATTCCAGCCCTTTATATGGGCCTTAAATATTATCAAGAATTGTCATCGTTAGTTTGCAATATTATCGTACCAAAAGTAGTAATGACGATCAGGGCTAGCCTAAAATTGCTCTTTCAACTGTCAGAGCCAGAACTATCAGCTATTTATCTTATTTTGCCTAATGTCAGTTAAAGCTAGACCCACAGGACGATAATATTTTATGTTTGTTAATTTCTTAACGTTGATAAGAGGTAACGGGAACACGGTGGCTAAGCGGGGACGGCGCTGGCTAGCTAGCCTGGCGTTCGAGTGTTCAGTCCCTGCATTACCCGAGAACGTTCATCCAGACTTTGTCAGTTATGCATAACGAGAACCTGACAAGGACAGCTGTCTCGTCATTCGGATGGGACAAAAAATCGAGGTCTCGTGTACACATTGACGTGCACGTAAACTATCCATTTGCAATCGGAATCCGATATAAGAGGAGGCAGCTGTCCAGGCAAAATATCCCTCATGACACACTGTAAGGCGTATTCCCTTCTTCGTTAGCGAAGGTTTGAGCAGAACAGTAGGACGTTAAATCGCAATTCATTTCATTAGTTCAATATTTTCTCTAGATAATTCATTAAAGCAAAATTACCAATAGCCAATATGGTAAACAATTTTACTCCCCCATAGAATTGTATCCATAAAAAAAACATGTGTATTTTAATAAGCCGAATAGATCAATCAGAGTCCGATGGTTGACATATTGAGAATCAACTAAACTCACATAGACAACATGTATTTGAAGGAGGAGATTGTAACAAAGTACTATTTCAATAGCACTTGGCCCCATCCGAATCTCTTGATCACCAGCTTCCACGGTCGTGTTGCAACAACGTCTACTGGTCATAGTTATTTTATCGATTCTGGAAGCTGGCAATTACACCTAACGTGTACAATAGTTTAAATGCAATCTTCCACGCCTAATAACTATTTAGAAAAATCCTCTGACAGATTTAAGAGCTAGTTAAGACGGTAAAAAATAAGAATTTAATATACATTTCAGGGAAATGGAAGTAAAATTCCATTACCGATGACTATAAACGTTTTGGGTAAGTGAACTATGAATGGATGAACGTTATTGAGGTAATCAAGGGTGTATGAGAGACATTCACTTTCTTTCTGATTATACAAAATGTGCACTTGAAAAGAAATCGTTGACAAATCACCACCTACACACAAGCACGAGTAAGTTACGGCCAGTTTACACTTCCTTTAAAGCCCCAATAACACTCTTGTTGTAACTGAATAATATGTCCCAATCTTCATTCTGGTCAACAAATCGTATTATTTTAGAACATTCTAATTAAATGATGATATAAATTTCATCTTAACACACCTATTTTAAAAAATTGGAAAAAAATCAACCAATTGATTTGAAAAGTCTAACGCAAACCTTTCCAAATGTGACTTGGATTTTAAAATATTTTCGAATCCTCTGGACAAGTAAAATATGTTGTAATGGATAATTTACACAACGGGTAGGACACTTAAACATCTAGTACTTAGAATAAGGGTATTATTTATTTTCTGGAGCTACCAAGCCAGCAAGAATGTTATTGTACCTTTAAGCTAGGTTCCCTCTTTCGAGCGAAACTTTTGGCAAGCGTAAATTCCTGTTCCCTATCGCGTATCCCTATGGATTTTGACCGTGACGGGATTAATGTGTGTGTATTTCTCATCCGTGATACGGCACACAGATACGACAGCACGCATCGAACAGCCTTCATACGGGAAAGGTCCGCATAGCTTTGTTGTCTTTTTGTATTATGTATTATGGGGTAATGTAATACTAGTGTAACTTTGGAAGGGGAGGGGTTGGATGGTCTAGTGGTCTAGAGTGCCGCGCTTCGACCTCTAGCTAGCCGGACACCTCTCTCTCTCTCTCTCTCTCACTGGTAAATGCACATTCGCTAATCAAATTGAACTTTATGTTAGTTCCGAAATGACATGTCTGTCGAGTGGAAGTTAAATATCTCTCTCTCTCTCTCTCTCTCTCTCTCTCTCTCATAATAAAGGTGGTAAAGATGCATATTTAAACTTTCTAAGAACCGTAGGCTAATTAAATCACCTTGATAGATGCAGCTGTTTTAATAGTTACTTGAACATATTTCCTTGGTTACAGATCTAACCATCAGCTTAGCTAATAAAATCTTTAAACACCAGTGCGAAATGAAAGAAAGTAGCGATGAAAGTGAAATGTTTTGAGTTTTTTGAGAAGTTAGGTGTGTTTTCTTCATCTTTAGTTAATTTGTTTTGATAAGCAGCTTGTAAATCAAATTACATACACGGGTCATATAAAATGTTGTCTTACATGATTTGGGTTATTAACGTTATACTCGTGTGGTAAATATGTAGGACTTGTGTTTGGAATGGGGTGGATGGTCGGCAACAAGCTGCTAATTAAAGATGCGAGGTTTAAGCAGAAATGTAAAGAAGTGGGGTTCAACGTCCTACTGTTCTTCAATGAATTGGGTAATGAAGACGGAAATACGCCTTGCGGTGTGGGGGAGATGGTGGGATGGACTAGAGGTCTAGAGTGCGGCTGTGGTTTCGATCCCTGGTGTGAGCGTATGTGGCATGGAGATATGGGCGCCTTCTCAACCTCGTGGGTTTCCTCCGGGCACTCCGGTTTCCTCCCACTGCTAAAGACCGCTACGTGCAACCGAAGTATTGAAATAAAATTAAACCATATGTTAGACCCGAAATGACCTTGTTGTGTTGAGTGGACGATAAAAAAACAATTTCCTCTCTCTATCTCGCGCGCGCGGTGTTGTATATAACGGCCTACTCTTATTTGAATTTTAACTGACATAGGGTCTTTTATGTACACAAAACATTCACACGATATCTCGGTTTAAACAGCCATATACGATGTTCTTTGTATGATCCTCCGTTCTATACCACTGACAAGGAGAAGACACATCTTAAAAGGCCCAGGACTTTCTCGGCTAACACCAGGATCGCACGCGGAGCCCCCAGACTGACACGTCAGTGTCTTACTCACTCAGCCACCGCGGCTCAAGAATTAAAGTAATCTTCACAAGATGTTACTGTAACCAAAACGTTCAGGTCTGATTTGACAGAATTAGAACTTGCGTATCAGAGCAGGCACGTGCTATGAGGCAGCTGAAGTAAATATTTTGCAAAAACAAACCGTTGCATAATTCTGATTTATTTAAGCCTAATGATGTTTGGCATTGGTATTTTTCGTCTGCTGCATTAGTTTACCGGAACGTGTGTAGCAGAGTTGTACATAGGTAAAGTAGTACTATGAACATCTAGCTAAGCTGCACAAGTATATCTGGATTATCGCCCTTACAATTATTATATTTGTATCGTTCTAACGCATGACGTCAAATGACAAACTATCGCTGCCAAGCCCCACCGCCATTGAACAGACGACCAGAGCCTAGGCCAGTGGAGAGAGAGAGAAATGGGGTTTAACGCCCACTTGACACAAATTAGGTCATTTCGGGACTAACGTATGGTTTAATTTTATTTCAATAATTCGCTTGCGCGTAGGGGTCTTTGGCAGTGGGATGAAACTGGGGTATCCGGAGAAAACCCACGAGGTTGGACAGGCGACCCTTGTCCTTGCCACAAACAACAGGGGATTCGAAACCACGCCAGTAGACTCAATGGCAGGCCGCACGATACAGCGCGCGCACGCTAGTTTGGCAAGATATCAACCCTATTCTCCTGCACAGAAACTGTGGTTAATTGTTGCGTGATGGATGCGTTATTTAAACACATCATAACAAAGACAAATGGCGATTTGGTAATTAACGTTTAGTCAACCAAAACGACTGTGTGTGGAGTAACCGACTGAGTCCAGCATGTTAGCTCCTGGCAGTTAACACCAGTTAGCGTCGTAACCGCTTAGATGGAAATGAAATGGGGTTTAACGTCCTACTCTTTTGCACCTAACCTGGGCTAATGGAACGGGTGTCACATAAAAACGTTTTGGTGACCATAACGGCCATGGGCGTCACACATTGGAAGGGTCCGGGGGGGTCGGACCCCCCCAATTGGTAAACAATTGGGGGGGTCTGAATATACTTGGACCCCCCCCAAAATTTGGCAAAGTAAAGTGCCCGAAATCTAATAAAACACTAATTTTAGGACTGGAGTAGCAGTAAAACGCGTTTGTGGCCATCCAATATTCCAAAATTTTCTTGAAGGGTCGAAGAAAACTGGCCGCAGCGCGTAAACCTGCTTCGGGCATTTCCAGTTTTTCTTTCCTAACTGTCATCGAGTCCTAATAAAACACTTATTTCACTTTTCTTTTCATTGAATACCACGAATTTGTACTGCGTTGACTATTGATTAAAACATTTTGTCTGGGGCCACTCTACTTTGTGAATGCAACTGCAACAGTGTGATTGGATGGTTGGAATTCAGAGTGGGATTTCGGTTACAGAACCATTGGATACTTTTGGACTTGGTCACACAGGCTAGAATAGCAGAAAACGCATTTGCGGTGGTTAAATTTTCAAAATTTTCTCCGAGAGGGTGAGTCTCCCATAGCCCGCGACGATTGATTGGTTCTGGGCAGCCAGGTAGGCTATATTGGAACAAATTGAAGTTGTTGTATTCACAGACTACAGGCTGGAATAGCAGGAAAACTTGTATGTGGCAGGTCAATTTTCAAAATTTTCTCCCAACGGTCCCGTCTTCGTTGGGTGAAAACGAGTGATTGGAATTCGAGTCAGCAAGCCACCTTAATTAGGCTATATCAGGCCACTTTGAAATTGCTTTGTTCATGGACTGAAATAGCAGGAAAAAGTGTTTGCAGCCGTCAAATATTCCAAAATTTTCTTAGGTGGGGGTAAGTAATTTTTAAGCCACGCTTCTTCGCATCTCGGGGAAGACCGGTGCTAATGTCTGTAAACATGATAAACATTGTATTGGTGTGATGTTAGCAGAAGACTGAGACTTTAAACAAAATTTATGGGGGTACCCCCACCCCGTTGCGGACCCCCCCCCCAATATATATTTTACGGCGACGCCCCTGGTAACGGCCTAAAACCGTAAAACGCGTTAATGAGTCTATGGGGATGTTCGATTAGATCAGAACGTCCCAAATTGCCAGAATTGCAATCGAGTGACTCGGACTTCAGTCATGTCACATTTCTCTCAGTTCCGACTACGGAGGTGACGTGAGTAGAATTGTGACGTAATTCAACACAGCGGCTGCATGGTTGGTTGAGATATGTACCTATCCAATCGACGCATGCGTTATAGCCCGAAATACCCCTTTTCACTCGGTTGTCACTATCTTTGAGGTTGAGAGAATTCAATTCCGGAACGTTCAATCGAGTACGCCCTATATGTCACACACTAATGATGGATGTCCTACTCTTCTGCACCAACTGCTCTTATGCTGACAGAATAATGGCGAACAAGGATGACAGTCCTTATGATACAGCGCACATGCTAACCAATCGGCCACCCAATCCTCTGTTTAGTCTGCAAAGGTTTTAAAGCGATAATTTCATATTTTCAAAGAAAGTCAAAACATAATTATTTCTATGTCTTTTGCTCAATAGATTGTCGACACACACTATTATACGATCATAGGCATCATTTCCCACTCTTATAACTCATTAACACAGGAAGTAATAACACAATTACCTCCCTTGTTTCTCTATTGCCCCCATACAATAGCTATCTTCAAACGTTTGATATTGAAGTTGAAAATGACATTTGAGTCAATTTCTCAACTGGCAATAGTGAATTATAGGATTATTCTTTAACAAGGTAGGACTGTTTATAGATACCATCTATTTTAAGGATTTATTTAATAAATTTTAAAAATATGACTTATAAATATGAATTATAGCTTTAAAAGATGATAATTGGTGTTCATTGGAGCTAATATGCAACTAGAAACACCAACGCTAATTGATTAATCAAAGATCTGACGCAATAAGCCACTCGTTTGACCTCTGACGCGACCTTTCACTACAACCGATCAGATCTTCATGCAATAGAAGAGATCGAAAGTATAGAAAACAAACGAAACGAAATATAGATCTGCATTGTAATCAGATTGGTGTTCTGGAGAGTTATTTATAGATTTGTCACGTGAATATGTCTACGTTATAATTTATGAAATACTTGAAGCCAGATAAAGGGTCTGGAATAAATATACTCCAAACCCAAACACTTCTCGCTTCAGGTTTTACATTTTAACAGTCGAGAAAATCAGTATAACGGAAAATGAGCTCTTATTTGAACACTGAAAAGACATGTGCAAAGATGATTTATTAGTGTAATGATATATCATTTTATAGAATCAAAATATGCTTAACACGTACCTTCTTGTCCACGCTATCTTACCCCAAAACACTCAAAGCTCTAACCCAACTATATTCAAATTCATACCAAAACAAATTACGTAGGCTAGATTATGTCCGCTTACGTCAATGGAAGCGGAGGTTGCAAAGAGATTATATTAGGCTACAATTGTATACAAATTTTGTAGGCTAGATTCTGTCCGTTTACGACAATGGACGTGGAGATAAAAATGGAATAATATTAGACCATCATTGTGAACAATAAATTAGCGGTATTGGATAATCGAGATTCAGATGCACGATGGTTTATTTCACGGAACATCAACTTCAAGGTCAGATCTATTTTACATAACCAGCTGCTGATTTCTTCACGGTCACGAGATGTAACCAGGGTTAGGTCACGTTATTGTTGCTGGGGAGTGACACAAACTAAATCATTTCTGGAATAACACAAGGTTCAATATTTATATCGTTAATAGGCAGTGAGAGGAAACCAGAGAGAGAGAGAAATGGGGTTTAACGTCCACTCAACACAAACTAGGTCATTTCGGGACTAAGGAAACCAGAGGACCTGGAGAAAACCCACAGTCAACACCACACCTTCTCGCCTACAAATGGGGCTCTAAAACCTTATGATGTAACGTGCACGCGTTAACAAACTAGGAGATATGTAATTTATAATCATTAGTTTGTAGTCTGACAGTTAATGTTCTATCTTACGATTTATTGGCTTCATATTTAAATGGGGGCCGCATTGACTCAGTGAGTAAGACACCAGGATATTTCCGGTTCGCGAGTATCTAGTATTGTGTATGGAACGAAAAACCAAAGTTCTTTTCGATGTTGGCATGCACAGAACAGTAGGCAGTTTAGGGACAAATGTTCCTCATAGCAGCAGTGTATGGTACACACTGTCTTTATTAGTGCATGTCGTGCAGAAAAGTAGGACTTTAGATAGGAGAACGGTGGTAACGTCTACTCGACACAGACTAGGTTATTTCGGGACTAACATATGGTTACATTTCATTTCAATAATTCGCTTGCACGAATGAGTCTTTACCAGTGGAGACAAACCGGGATGCGAAAAAAAAACAAGAGGTTGTACAGGCGACCCTACTGTTTGTCACCTACAACCGGGGAATCGAAACCACGCAAGCTGGCAACTAAACAGATAAAAGGCTGTGGAGTCGAGAAACATGAAGTTCTTAATTTATTGATTATAAAATTATTAGCCATCTGACCAACTTTTCTTGTAATTAGTACCGGGGGAGGGGGGGGGGGGGGGTAGCACGTGTGCGCTGTATCATAAAGCCTGTCATTGAGTAAATTGGCGTGGGTTCGAATCCCCAGTTGTACGTGAGTAGGGACGCCTGTCCAACCTCGTCGGGTTTTCTCCGGATCACCAACCCAGTTTCTTCACATCGATAAACACCCCTACGCGCAAGCGAATTTTTGAATTAAAAATAAACCATGTGTTAGTCCCAAAATGACCTAGTTTGTGTCGATTTGACGTTAAACCCCATTTCTCTCTCTCTCTGCCTCTCTTATTTAGTACCAGCGGCGGCCGTATATTGAAGGTGGTGGGATATTAAATTCTTACTATACGGCCATTAGATTATGACGAATGTAATTTTCTTATAAAAATAATTATGACTATGGCAAAACATCTGTGACTGGTATCTATTGAAAACCAACTTATTATTCATAATTTTTATTATTAATTAATGTATTTAA
Organism: Patella caerulea; assembly: GCA_036850965.1. Lineage (NCBI taxonomy): Eukaryota > Metazoa > Mollusca > Gastropoda > Patellidae > Patella > Patella caerulea. Next base: position 27,119,892 of record JAZGQO010000015.1, on the reverse strand, counting down.
CGCTGAACTCAGATGTTCGTAACTGTAACAAAGTAAAATACATTTTAGGGTAAAAATAAAGTTATAAAACAAAAAAATATTCAATATATATAATCAGCAAGGAAAAGATAACAAATGATATCAAAAAATAACTACGCATAAAAACAGAAAAATGTATAAAATCAGTAAAAACAAGTTTTCAAATGTGATTTCTGAATGAAATAGTTAATTTTACCGAGTCTCTTCATTGCGCGATTCCACACTTATATAATAAATTCGTTTAGACGAAATATTAATTTGTTTAAACGAAATTTTAATTCGTTTAAACGAAATATTATTTCGCTGAAACGAAATATTATTTCGCTGAAACGAAAAAAATAATTCGTTTAATTGATATATTAATTCGTTATAACGGAATACGAACTTATTATTTCGTTTAAACAAAAATATGGAGGAACTAAACCATTAAGACATTTATATGTGATTAACAATATTTTAAAATCTTAATGGTACCGGAAGCCAATGAAGACTATAAAGAATTGGATTTATGTGCCAGTAACCAGACGTGCTCCGGAATTTTGCATTTGTTTATAGTTTTGCAAGTAACACCGGTAGACCAATAAACAGGGAGTTCAAACAATATTTATAAACATTTATAAACTGGACTTGCATTCCTTTTGAGATTCATAACTACAGCTTATAAAATGAACAGATGCACCAGAAAGTTCACTCAAGACTTGGTAATTTCGGGATTCGCATATTGTTCAATTATATCTCAATAATTCGCTTGCAATGTAGTTAAAACACAGATCCTATTTCGTTTCGTATTATGTAGGCCTAGTCCAAAATTCTATTTTGCATTAGGATCTGGAAGAGTTGTTAGCAATTGTAGTGAGGTATTTGCCGATGAAATGATCTCTTACAGCAACTTCTTGGCTTAAGGTTCACGAATCTATGGATATCCTACTAGAAATACAAACCCTGACTGAATAATGACCGCTGATGGAACCTCCACAACAACTGGCCGATTCATTATACGGTGGATCCAAAGAAAGTATGACAAACGAAACGGAATAAAGATATTCCGTATTTTAATCAGATTGGCATCTTTAGCAGTGTTGGGAAACCAGGGAACCCGGAGAAAACTCACACCCCTTATTCTCAATGAAGATTATTTTTTACTAACACTTGACTATTTTTAAATGTAACTGATAAAAGTCAGTAGAATTCTCCCGATAAGTGATATTATGGAAACCATTGGTGTGATGACTGGGATCAGTATGTGAGTAGAGAAGTTTTGCCTCAAGAACTATTAAATTCAAACTGTCAAGGACAGCTGTCTATTTGTTCGGATGATACGAAAATCCGAGGTACCTTATACAAATTGACGTGTAGGTAAAAGATTACTTGATAGTTTCATTTCGATACAAGTAGGCCATAACGCCGCTGTTCGGGCAAAATTCCCCACATAGCGCACTATATGGCGCAAGCCCGACTCCATTAGCTCCCTCGAACTGCCACGTACACGCAGAGATTCAAAACCACTCCAACAAACAAGGAACTAACATCGTATATCTCATTTACTATTTGACACGTGTAAATAAAAAAAAAACATAATCTAAAACGGGAATGGTTTGTGAGATAAATCAACAGTCTATAATATCTTTCTCGTAAATCATGTTAATTTTTACACCACGTGGTGTTTTCGTACCGTTTCATATCAAGCTTTATTTCTTCTGTTAAACCACATTATGTTGGGTTTTTTTTGTTCTCTAATGAAATGAAAAGTGTTTCTTTGTAACTTAATGCTTCCACAAACCGAGAATTGACACGACTTTTAAATGAATTGCACCATATTTACATCTTTTGTTTGACACATAAAAGATCAATACAACACATCACGAGAAATGTAATCAGTGTTAAAATGGAAATTAAACGAAAGTCGACCTACGTTTTATTTTGTCCAATTGATGTGGGATGGTCCAATATGGCGGAGGACTATGGAAGACCAAATGGGACAATATCAATGGTCCATGTTTCTACAATTGGTCGTGTTTACAAAGATGTAGTAATATGAAATGTGGTTTAACGTCCTACTCTTCTGCACCTAACCTGGGCCAATGGAATACGATCATACGCCATACAATATGCAACGAGGGAAACTTTTCCCGGGCAGCGCTACGGCCTACTCTTATATCGGATTCCAACCGCAAAGGGATCTTTTACGTGCACGCTATTGTGTACACGGACCTCGGTCTTTCGTCCCACCCGAACGACTAGACAGCTGTCCTTGTTTATGGTTGATCTCCTCGTGGAAACTGTCATGGATTCGTATATGTGCACTCCAGTGTGTAAAAGAAACTTAGGTTTGTCGTTTATCCGTATGACTAGACGCTGTTCTTGCCAAATACCCCCTGTTCGACATCCCCACATGGCAAGTGAGTCCGATTACGGCGGAAATGAAATGATGTTTAACGTTCTACTGCTCTGATCCCACTGGGCTAATGGCGACGGCTTACGCCATGTAGCGTGCTATGAGGGACATTTTATCTGGGGAAAGGCCTTTTTACGTGTTTTGCATTCTATCCGACCGACTATACGATGTCCTTTGCCAGGTCATCCGTCCTACGCAACCGACAATGGTTAATCACACCGGAACTCTCGATTAAATTTCTCGGCCAAGGCATCCGAACACAGGATCTCCCGGTAAGTGAGCCAACGTCCTACACCTTGAGCCATCGTGTCTCCCCCCCTCAAGTGAACGAAGACGTGTGTAATATACTCTCGTAGTGGTATTAATCAAATGTGGATATTAAAAAATTCCAAAGAATTACTTGATGGTTTACAATCTAGATCCCTTGCTTCGATCTCATCTATTCAAACTTTTGACTTTTCCACTTTGTACACTAAAATTCCTCATAGTAAATTAAAAGCTCGGTTGAAAGATATTATTCACAGTGTCTTTTCATCTAAATCGGGAACTGCTAGATATCAATATTTAGTTGTTAATTACAATTCTTCATATTTCGTTAAGTACCATAGTGATTCAAAAAATAAATTCACCGCCATCAAGATAATTCAGATGTTGGATTTTTTAATTGATAACATCTTTATTGAATTTGGAGGGGAAATATATCAGCAAGTGGTTGGTATCCCCATGGGCACCAACTGTGCACCTTTGCTTGCTGATTTATTTCTGTATTCCTATGAAGCCGAGTACATACAGGCACTAGTTAAAACAAATAAACGACTAGTCAGACATTTTAATTTTACTTATCGGTATATCGATGATGTTCTATCACTGAATAATCCTAAATTTAGTGATTATGTAGAATTCATATATCCTGATGAGCTTGAAATTAAAAATACTACTGACAGTGACAATTACGCTTCCTACTTGGATCTGCGTCTCGATTTTGACAATTGCCATAGACTCAGTGTTAAATTGTATGATAAACGTGATGACTTTGACTTTCCGATTGTTAACTTTCCATTTATTAGTAGTAACATTCCGGTATCACCAGCTTATGGAGTGTTTGTGTCTCAGCTTATTCGATACGCGAGAGCTTGTTCTTTCTATTCTGATTTTTTAAGTAGATCGAGACATTTGTCCACCAAGCTTCAACTACAAGGATACTTACGCACTAAACTTATAAAATCCTTTAAAAAGTTTTATGGCCGTCATATTGACTTGATTGGTAAATATAACATGTCGCTCTCAGCTATTATTCTTGATATATTTAATTGACGCGTATCCTATTTACCATCTCTCTGATTATGTCTACTACACCGATAACAATGTTCATCACGTGCATTTTGCATACCTATAGTCCATTGGCCAATCACGTTATTTTACCTACATTTTGCCTAGTAGTTTGGATGCAGCGATGGCGGGTGTGGCGCGCCAGGCAGGGTAAGCTTACTCTTCCGGACACCTGTTACCACTGTTTGTTGTGTATTTCGTAAAAGATAGAAACACGATGAACAGTCCATTTGCTGATTACACTACTTTGCCTAACTATTTTGCCTATTACGTTCCTTAGGACTTCGATTTTTGCCTAATGGTTTGGATTGTTCGTACTTGGTTTTATTTTATTGCTCTTGACATTAACGGAGATTGTCTTTAATGCTGTATAAAGAAAGCATTCAAAGAATCTCAACTAAAAGCCATATAGTATTATCTAAATGCTGATCGTTTTATGAAGCCGTTGTCTACCACAAGATCTTACATCCCTTTTGCGATCCAGGTTAAACATGGCGGATATAAAGATATACATAAAACCATTAGTATCTTATGTAAAAGAATATCTAGAAATCTAATTACTCATTTATCTATCCTTTCTATAATTACAGTCAGATTCTTTAGACTGATTGAAAAGTCAATAAAAAAACATGTACTTGAATTAATTTGTTGGGTGTGTTGTTTTTTATCTTTTTGTATTAAAGTCACACAAGATTTTCCTGGGATTTTTTGTGAAAACCTATTAAGAGTATCCTCTCATTTATTTTCAGTAAAAAGACAAATTTAAAAACCAAAAGTACTTGATTTTTTTATGTTTAAAAGCTTTTAATTCCAAACTATTATGCCTTGAAATTTAAAAAAAAAAACCATCTTTCTTATGAGTTATGTTTGCGCGTAGTGGTCTTTAGCAGTTAGAGGAAACCAGAGGATCCGGAGAAAACCAACCAGGATGGACATGCGACCCTATTCCTTGCCACGTGCAGCCGGGGATTTGAAACCACGCCAGTTGACTTAATGGTAGGCCGTATGATACAGCGTGCACGCTAACCATTCAGCCATCCAACCCCCCGTGCTATGTGGGAAATTTTGTCCACAGAGCGGCACTACGGCCTACTCTTATATCGAATTCCAAATGTCAAGAGACCTTTTACGTGCACGACAATGTGTACACGAGACCTCGGTTTTTCGTCCCATCCCAATGACTAGACAGCTGTACTTTGCAGGCCCTCTGACCTGCATCACTGACAAAGGGAAACCGTGTAAAACGACAAAGAATTATTTTATTACATTTGGTTTAAAGGGGTATTAGGTAAGATTATATAAAGAGATGGCAGTTCTCGCTATAATAGTTCAACAAAAGATAATGAAAACACAATATGCTGAAAATATCAGTCAAATGGCTTCACTTTTAACCGAAAAATTCAAATTATAGGCTGGTGCGATAATAAACAGTCTCGATTATCCAGTTTTACGCCTGATACAACACGCGGAATTAACCACTCGGTCATCCTACAACGCTGTTTTGGTAAGATTCCTGAGAAAAGAAAATCAAATTAGTTTAGCCTAAAAGTAAAAACCACCACACCGAATGAGAAACAGAAATGAAATTGAATTTAGCTTCATACTTTTTTTCATCAACCAGGTCAATAAAAACCGGCCATATGCAATGTAGCCCCTATTTCTGTTGGTGTACCAAATATAGTTTAATGTATAAAATACATCTAGATCTTCAAGAGTGATTGAAAGGGTTGGGATGGCCTAGTGGACTAGAGTGCCGCGCTTCGACCTCTAGCTGGCCGGTCGCCTCTGGCTTGCGGCTGTGGTTTCGAGCCCTGGTGTGAGCGTATGTGGCATGGAGATAGGGGCGCCTTCTCAACCTCGTGGGTTTCCTCCGGGCACTCCGGTTTCCTCCCACTGCTAAAGACCCCTACGCGCAAGCGAATTATAGAAATAAAATTAAACCATATGTTAGTCCCGAAATGACCTAGTTTGTGTTGAGTGGACGTTAAACCCCATTTCTCTCTCTCTCTCTCTCTGGCTAAATTCTAACTTATGTCCGAGAATGCTTTATGAAAACTCCCCTCTTTTATTCTAAGAGTGTATCCTTTCGTGTTAGTTTGTTTCAGTTTGCCTGAAGCCTATAGCCTATCACTACCGGACCAGGACTGTACAGTGCCGTGCGAACTCCCCATCCCCTTCCATCCATCACTTAAATTCATTGTATCTGATATATACATCCGTTGAATTAGATGTGTCTACGAAAATTGAATCATATCCGTAGATTTGTCGTGTGTAATTATTTACGTGGCGCGGACATCCTTCACATGCTATCAACATATATAAACCGTATGAATAAATGAAATTAATGAAATCAACGTGTATATGACATGGTGGTCGAATATCATAATTTCTGATTTCTAATTTACTGTTGTTGTTTTCGAGCTGATTCCATGCGATTAATTCAATTTTCTGGATTATTTTGATCGTATCGGCGATTTGTAAAACCATCATGGTCTATAATTGGCAATGAGTTTGTTGTTGACTCTAGTGAAATGTATATAACCACTATAATTATTACACTTAATTAGACAATAATAGCATGGTGTTTCCCATTAATGCATTTATACACAACGACCCAAGTAGGACTCTCCTGATAATGATGTCGGCCAAATATGGTTTCATAATGTACGGCTAGTTAATTCAATTTTTGGAGAAAAAATCTCGGCCTTATGTATGCGGTTTTAGGTAATGAAGATTGTTTAGTTGGGGTAAATTTGCCAGACACCTTACACATCCATGGCTTTATATCATTTATAACTAAGATGTGAATACGTGCTTATATGATTTGACCTAGTTTCATAGTTAAATAACGGTACATTAGACCCGAAGGCACTATCACATCAGTGATGGTAACAGCGAGCGGCGCTTGAGTCCGACACCATCACACAACTATATTACCTTTACCGCGGATTTCTAAATTCTAACATTAAAGACTTTTTATTCGAAGCTAGCCATATCTAAAGTCTCGATTATCCAAGTTTACATTAAATTATCAAACTCAACCGTGTTTTGATCCATTCAAAATTATAGTCGTCCGTTGATCTAGAGACTTAAGACTACAGTCATGCACTTAATGTTGCAAAAAATGTTTTAACTGAATTGTGGCAATACCGCTATACGTGATGAATAAATTAAGTCACGTGCTTATAGTGTAATCGCTATCAGTTCCAGGTCGACACGAGCGCTCCTAATTCACTTGCTTCCAGTTATCTTCATTTGCAGATATGATTGACATAAGTCCACTTGCAACGGACTGGAACTAGTTGCTATTAGTTACAAAGTCGACGTATCACCCGCAACCCCCGCCCTTAATACACATAGAATCTTTACGTATATTCACTTCCTTGTCAGCAGTCATATTCTATTACTGTGTAAGAGTATTTTGATAATTTAAGTGACAAGCACCTTTTAAACATAATATATATTCCAGACGGTGTAATATATACTAATAGGAAATAAGGAAGCAAGCTAGAACGAGTACCATAATAAACCAATAGCTGCCCTTACTCCGGTTTCTGGGTTAAACCAGTGTGCTTTCTAACTCAGTATTATCCATAATATTCGAGATTATAAGCATGACTTAGAAACCATTCAAAGGAAATGAAATAAAATGGGGTTTAACGTCCTTCTGTTCTGCTCCGAACAGGGCTAAAGAAGACGCGTGTATACCATACAATGTATTATGAGTGAAATTTTGCCCGGGCAGTGGCACAATGGCATACTTTTATATCGAATTCCAACTGTCAAGAGATATTTTACGTGTACACCAATGTGTACACATGACCTTGGGTTTTCGTCCTATCCGAACGTCTAGACAGTTGTCCTTGTCGGGTCCCCCGTCCTGCATCATTGACAAGGCGCGTGGGGGGGCGCATGGAAATCTAGATGAACTTTCTCGGCCAATGCAGGAATCGATCAACCGACCTCCAGACTTGCGAAGATTATATGATTAGAAATTCCAAAACATGCTTCTAAAAACTGAATATAAACCACTTTGTATGCATTCATATGAAATTAATATCATTTTGCTTTTAAACTATTTTCGTCTTAAGATTCCTGTCAATTTCTAGATAGATTCTCTATTTTCTGAACAATTAACATGCTCGATAATAGGCCAACCTCTTTCATAAACTCATGCGTTAATTTTTTTGTATACTGAAAACACCTGTTAGGTATCAATGTAGATTACCTTGGAGACAAGTACCAATACATTTATTTTTTAATAGGTATTCTCCAGGATGAAACAAACCCTTCCTGTGTTCCGATTAGATGATCAAAGAAATAAAAGGAAACGGGGTTTAACATCCTACTTCTAACCTGGACTAATAAGAGAGAGAGAGGACTAATAATTCGCTTGCGCGTAGGGGTCTTTAGCAGTGGGAGGAAACCGGAGTGCCCGGAGGAAACCCACGAGGTTGAGAAGGCGCCCCTATCTCCATGCCACATACGCTCACACCAGGGCTCGAAACCACAGCCGCAAGCCAGAGGTGACTGGCCAGCTAGAGGTCGAAGCGCGGCGCTCTAGACCACTAGGCCATCCCAACCCCCTGGACTAATGAAGACGGGCATAGGACTACGCCACATAGTGCGCTATGAAGGAAATTATGCTGGGGCGGCGGCACTACGACCTACTCCAACATCGATTTCCAACTGCCAAGGGATCTTTTTACGTGCACGCCAATGTTTACACGGGACTTTGGTTTTTCGTCACATCGGAACGATTAGACAGCATCACTGACATGAGGAAATCACGCCAGAAAATCTGGGTGAATTTCTCGGCCAATACAGGGATTTGATCAAAGAGATCAAAAACCATCATTAACCGCAATAAATGATTCGATAAAACCGAAGAAGACTTAAGATGTCAAAATACAGGTACAATCTGGTCGGGTTAAAGTCAACAGAATAAAACCCCCAGATCGGTTATAAAAACAAAGTCAAAGAGAACTTGTATGGTTGTTTGTATTATATGAACTTGGTGTTTGTATTGAAAGTCTGGATCAATAACAAGCCAATAGGTCTGGTTAAAACGTTTTCAAAACCTTAAACAGGTACATATGGTCCGTCTCTGTGCCATTTATATAGAATTGCTAAAAACACAGCGCTGTTGGATGGCTGATTGTTTAGCTGTATCATAAGGTCTGTCATTGAGTCAACTGGGGTGGTTTCGATTCCTCAGTTGTACGTGACAAGGAATAGGGTTGTCTGTCCAACCTCGTGGGGTTTCTCAGGGGTCCTCCGGTTTCCTTCCACTGCTAAACACCCCTACGCGCAAGCGAACTATTGAAATAAAGTCCCCCCCCTCTCTCTCTCTCTAATAAACACAACTTAAGAAAACGTTACATTATAAGTCGCTGTCAATTATCCCGTTGTATTTTTCTGATTTCATATAATTCCACACCACGCACTGAAGGTATACCCACATATATTTCCTGTATCTATATAAATAAAATCCCTGTAGACCACTAGACCGTCCTCCTCTACTGTGATGATGTTCGTAAATTCAGCGCATACCAGGGATTGGACAGGAGCCCCTATCTCGATGCCACTCAGTAATAGTTCGTGGGCGACACACTTGACCACCCCAACTCGGCTTAGTTAACTGGGTTTTTTTAATTTTAAATTTCGAATCCTTTCATGTAAATTTAACCCAGGTGTGCATTCTTGGCTCTGTGCTCTCACACCGTTGAGGTTTTAAAGTTGCAATTTCATATTTCTATGTTATATTTTTAAAATGTATTAAAATAAAGTCCTAAAATAGATTGAATCTATAAACAGTCCTACCTTGTTAAAGAATAATCCTATTAATCCTATAATTCACTATTGCCATTTGCGAAATTGGCAAAAATATCATTTTCAACTTCAAATTCCAACGTTTGAAGATCGCTATTGCATGGACGGGAATGGGAAAACAAGGGAAGTAATTGGAATTATTATTTGTGTGTCAGTGATTTTAATGCCTGTGGAATATTGCCCATGATTGTATAATAGTGAGTTGATAACCTTTTGAACAAAAGGCCTATAGAAATAATTATGTTTTGACTTTCTTAGAAAATATGAAATTCCCGCTTTAAAGGTATTAGTGTTTGGGAGATCCTTGTCAACCGATATAAAATATAATTTATTTGCAGAGTCAACGTAGCTATGTGGGTAAGACACTAAAGGGGGGCTCAGGTCGACCTTACGACGCGACTCAACTGGTTGCCGACTGGTTTTCCGGCGACTGCCACCGATCGTCGCACAATTTCCATCGCCGAATCTAGTCTACCTACGGCCGTCTTGCGACAGTTTTTCACGATCGGCGACTGAGTCGCAGGAGTTGAACATGTTCTACCTCTACGACGCGACGGAACCAGTCGCCGACTCGTCATCGTCGATGTGTACGTTTCTACGACCGTTTGCCGACTGCGCTATAAATTTTAGCCAATCAGAGCGGCGAATGAAAAATCAACATCTTGCTGGTCGTGACGATAAAGCCACTCCTTCCAATTTTTTTTTTTTTTTGTTGCTTCTCTTCTAAGCCTAGAAAAATGGCTAAGGCGACTGCTGTAGCTCCCCGTCTACGACGTTTTTGTATTATGTTGATATAAAGCCTTTGCTGATAAATCTAAAAATTATGAATATAAATCATATCAAATAGAATCATAAACAAAAATTTGAATCCCTCGGCGTAATTTAAATTGCTTTCTCACCATAATTTCGCTAATTACATGGAGAGATTATGGAATAATTAGGCATATTTTGTATTTGTATGGGGAAAATTTGTATGCGCGTACCTGCATTCTGTGTGGCGCCATTTTGAACGAGTCACATGATCTATTCGCGAGGACGCCACAAGTCGGTGTATCGGTGTCGATGTAAGCGCACTCGCATTCAATCGTACGACCGATAGCAACTGGTCGGCGATCATTGCTGAATTCGATCTACGATAGTCGCGGACAGTTGAGTCGCGTCGCAAGGTCGATTTGAGTCGGGCTTTAGCCGAAAAAGTTCATCGAGATTTTTCGAAAGTGCTTTCCCTTTGTCAGTGGCGCAGGGCGGGGGACCTGAAAGACAGTTGTCTAGTCGTTCGGATGGGACGAAAAACCAAGGTCCCGTGTGTACATTGACGTGCAGGTAAAAATCCCCTTGGAAGTTGAAATTCCATATACGAGTAGCCATGCCGCTACCAGGGCAAAATTTCCATCATAGCACACTAACATATGGTTTAATTATATTTTAATATTTCGCTTGTGCGTAAGGGTCTTTTGAAGTGAAAGTAAGCCGAGGGCCCCGAAGAAAACCCACGAGATTGGACAATCGGCAGGTAATCGAAACTACGGCTGTTGACTCAATTACAGACCTAATGATACAGCGCACAAGTGCTAACCACCCCCCCCCCCCGCCTCCCGTATTCAAAAGAGTCACGTGTTTATTTTATATTAAAAAAGATCTCGATATAGTGTGTATTTACTTTGATAATTTAGAAACAGTCAAATCATATCATTACATTAACATTTTTAAAATACAGATGTGACGTCATCCTTTGATCTAATAATGGTACGGGCAACTTGTCAATTGTACATTATCTGTACTAGATACAATATTGGACTCGCGAGATGTCTTTCATTGAAAAGCACGTGCGGGATAGTGTCTGTATTTCAAGGTGTTAAATGGTCCCGAGTTAAATACATTGCGTAATATACTGAAACAACATTCGGCTAATGCCTCGGTCTGAATCAATATATTACTTGTTGATGTCTCTCTCTCGATCAGTATACCATACATATATGGTATTGTTCGGTAATTACAAGGAATGTGTAGTTACATTAATGGACATAATAAATATAAAAATTAAATTACCTACAAGATTCAATCAGGTAACTAATGGCGGGAGATAATATGAATCTCAGCAGGAACATTGATGACATTCATTATATTACAGATATACCAGGAAAACCAATGATAGCTAATCAGAGTACATACGGACAAATCCAAGATCTTAAAAATTTAATTCTTTTTTCTCCTTTTATGCTTTTGTTCGAGTTATTTACTATTAATGTCAAGTTCTTCAAAATATAATTCAGTTTTCTTGTTCGAGAATAATGTTGTCACTGGAGCTATGCTAAGTTTCAAAAATGAACAAAACAGGGAAAATAATAATTCCTGTTTTCTTTTTAGAGAAAAATGTTTTCACTGTAGTAGCTATGCTTAGTTTTGAAAATAGACAAATCAGGAAAAATCTAAGTCCTTCAAAATATAATTCCTGTTTTTCGTTTTTGAGAATAATGTTTTTACACTGGAGCTAGTTACTATATGGAGTTTTATTTATGGAGAAATCAGGAAAAATCCAAATTGGTAAAGATGCATTAAGTAAAATTTAGCAACACATCTCACGACTCATGCTATAGTATACTTGTTCAAACTAAAATTAATATAATATTTTGTATTAATAGAGAAATCAGGAGAAACCCAAGTTCGTAAAGATAAATTACGTCAAATTTAGCAACACATCTGACCCTTTTCCCAATATTAATATATTGAATATGTTCAGTTAATTTACTTTATTTTGGCCGCAGTTATAAGTATTTGATGTTTTCACAATATAGTCCTAATTGTCAAGTACAATTGGTACGATAATAAACATGTCTAGCGTATCCATTTTTAGATTAAATGATGGGTTTAATCCATTATAAATCCTAACCTTATGAAGCGACCGGGCTAATGAAGACGGGTTTACGCAGCGTGCTATATGTCCTTCCCTTATGTAGCGATCGGGATAAATACGGCACTACGGTTTACTCTTATTTGGAATTCCAACTATCACGTATTTTATGTGCTCTCAAATCTGATACTACTTGTTTCTATCGAAATAAAATTAAACCATATTAATATATTAGTACCGAAATGAATAATTATAAGGGAATTTCCCCAGCTATCACGTCGTCTTTTACCTCTAACACCACTTGCTCTTATGTGTTCGCGAATTATTGAAATAAAATTAAACCATATTATTATGTTAGTCCCGAAATAACCTAGTTTTTGTCGTGTAGATTTCATTTTTCGCTTACTATACGCATGAATAGTGTGGTTTTTTTTACCAAATAAATCAATATTTTGATTAGAAGCGACCTCCTAACCTTAATTATCGTTTAAATTCGTTCAATTATTTTCCACAAAAATTGTAAAGTTTGTATAAAAACTCCAAAAACCATGTGTTTCTTGAAGAAACAATCCGAAATAAATCGATAAACACATGTGTTCAACTTGTTTATTGTGACCGAATCCTCTTCAAATAAAATAAACGTGATATTAAAATGATTTACGTTACGGATTAAAATTTATTATTTGTTTAAACATTGCTCGAACATATCGTATTCCTTTTTAATTATATCTTATGGATTCTATAATACCTAGACATGTTACAACTGTTTTCAGAGACAAAATGTATAACCATTTTTAAAAATATCGTTTCATGCTATCTCGGTTCAGATTTTTTAGGGGACAAGGCATGAATTGGGTTATTTCATTTGGGTACAAAAAAAATGTAATTGTCTGAGTTGTTTGGTGCCTAGAGGAGAAATAATCGGTGATGTGGAAATAAATAAATTTTCTTACAAGGGTTCCATATGACTCGCTACGCTCCCGAAGCTTCCGCGGGACATCGGCGAACCTATTTCCAACGCCTCCAGGGACTTGTTGATTGCCATCAGTAGTAAAATGCCCAGTGGAACCTAGACATACGCTATACAGGATCTATCTTTAAGGCATGTCTACACTATGAAACATCTTGTTTTGTGATGTTGGCAATCAGATCTTTGGTGGTGTGAACAACTGACTAAATATACCCGACCAGACTTTTCTTGGTGATGTTTGGGCACATAGCTTCTGGAAAATACTTGTTTGTAGTTATTTATAGTACTGTGCCAATCCCAAAAGAGTTTGAAATCACATGATCATCCCGGATGTCAAGAGACAATAGGGGTGGATGGCCGAATGGTTAGCGTGCGTGCGCTGTATCATACGGCCTGCCATTGAGTCAACTGGTGTGGTTTCGAATCCCCGGTTGTACGTGGCAAGGAGTGGGGTCGCCTGTCCAACCTCGTGGGTTTTCTCCAGGTACTCCGGTTGCACCCCACTGCTAAAAACCCCTACGCGCAAGCGAATTAATGAAATAATATTGAACCATATGTTAGTCCCGAAATGACCTAGTCGAGTGGACGTTAAACCCCATCTCAACCTAACTGAGTTCTCCGGGAACTCCGGTTGCCTTCCACTGCTAGAGCGAATGATTGAAATAAGATTGGGCCATGTTAGTATCGAAGGGACTTTTTCAAGTGGATCTTTCTCTCTCTCTCTCTCTCTCTCTCTCTCTCTCTCTCATTCATTGTGTTCGTATGAATTCATATTAAATAATTTATTTTTATTAATTTGCTGTTCGATAACGGGCGATCGGTATTTTAAGAAATGATAAGATCGCCAAAGACATATTTCCCTAATGCATTATTAAACATTGCGTGTTTTTGTATAACTTGTAAACGGATAAAAAAGAATATTTAAACAATTCGTGGTAAAGTCAGTATTTGATCAAAGCAACTTATTGATAGTCTGTTTACAATCACGCTTACAAGATGTCTTTAAAGCACATAATTCTACGATAAATATTGTGTTGATCGGAAATCATTTTTATAACATAAAAGAAGTAGATTTATCTCTAAAACCTCTCAACCCACCCACCGCCAACCTGTCTATTATAGATCGGTGGTATTTAAAGGAGCTAAATCGACAATATTTGGGACATAGAAATTGACACAAATTGGCCGCAACGTAAATAATGTTCTTTAAATGTAAATAAACTGATTTACATTCAATCGTTTCCGTTTTTACTCTAATTTCAAAGCAATTATGTTTGGCGGAATACATCAGAAGTCTCACTCGAATGACAATCTCTAGTGTCTGGATATTGCAGTCCACGCCGATTCATTGTGTGGACCGATTTATTGCACATCATTACCAGATAATAATACGCGTTCACCGTCTCGAGTCGCTTGTTACAAATGGCGTCGAAGCGCATTATGGTACACGATTCGTGTACCAATGGTAAAATGTTTATTTTGTCTTAAATTGGATACCAGAAGCCCATCTTTTCCCAGTAAGATCAATGTTGATTTAAAGTGGCAAATAATTCGTGTTTTCATTGTCGAAGGTTTGGGGTGCTATTGAGTAGACTTAGCTATTTTAAACAGATTTTAATCGTCAAAGGGTAGTTGGGTGGATGTGTGTTGCAAGGGGTCAGAAGAAAACGCACAAAAAATAAAAATGAAACAAGGTCTGGTTTGTGGAATTTTAAGATTTTAAGATAATTTTTATTTCAATAATTCGCTTGTGCGTTAGGGTCTTTAGCAGTGGGGGGAAAGCCTGCCACTAGGCTAAATCGTGGACCTGATTTCATGAGTACGCATTAAACCACTTCACCCCCCACACCCCCTGTTATCTTACCTGATATTTTACAGGAAAAATTAGAATTAAATTAATGAACATAATTAAATTAATGATTATATTCACAAATACGAGACCATGATGTAACAAATAATGTTTAGACTATTAATACATTTTGAACGACACAAACTTTTATTTGGTCCTCATAAACATTACCAAGAATCACATGTCCTAACCTTATTTACGGCGCATGCCCTTCTCCATCGGCCCAGTTTGGAGCAGAACAGACGGACGTTAAACTCCATTTCGTTTCATTTCAAATGACAGAATTATTTCAGATCCGTTAACGTTTTCGCACCAAGTATTCCTAAATTGATTCCAATGATGTTTTTATCAAATATAGATCGAAGACAAATATTAGTACGTTTTGGGGATCAGGAATAAAATGATTGCATTGTTATCTATAATGGGAAAGTTAATGTTCTATAAGATTCGAGGTGGTTTCCCGACAGACCTATAACCCTAGAACCGTGACGACAAATAATGTTTTCAAATTCTCCGATGAGTGTTCAAGACCGATGTGTTAGACATTACGTCTGTGTCATACGGTGTTTATTTCTCACGAGACTGATAACCTATCTGACCAATACCCAATACCACCTAAAACAGGGGCGGATTACTCTACTTAAAATCTAATCATTTTTCAAGTAACTTCTAGACAAACGAATGCTAAAATCAGAACATGCTCTTAGAAGTATTAATCTTACCAATTAGACCATACAATATTTTATGAAGCCCTTAAGTGTTTTCACAGACGAATTTCAGATTTTGTTTTTTAAGTGGCTCTAACACAACATCTGCCATTCCTTAATCAATATTTTGTTCCGCCGACCAATGAATGAGAACAATATCTATCCGGGATTTTCTTTTTAAAAATACATTTTGTCTGACTAGGTTTTATCATTCAAGCTTTGGGTTATTTCAATGAAACCTTAGATTTGTTGGTAAAATTGTCATCATCGCAACACAGTCGGTGGCGTGAAATTTCACGTCTATCGTACGCAAATGTCGTTGTAAATTAGGAACATAATGGTAGAATGATAGCTTTATGACTGGTAGTCTTACCAAGTACTGAAAACATTAATAATGTAGATCTTATCGAACGTATCAACCGTTTGTTTAATGTTCAATCACAACTGTTTTATACTCTATTTTCCTCGGCAAACATTTTGATAGAATTGGATAAGAGACACAAATTGATATCTTCACTCTCCACTAAGTATTGGTCAAATATTTTACGACCGGGTTATCGCAGATGTTTTGCCTTTGATATGTCGTTATAGTGATGATTTATTCACCAAGTTTGTGTGTCATTCGAGATAACCGAAAAGGTGTTTTAATGTTGCTCCTAAACAGTTTGATCGAACATAAAAATCAACTGTGAAATGGTATAAAATGTTCGTTTCGGCCGTTCACTGTAACACTGAAATAAATGAGTCTGCGACCGCAATAATGTAGATGTCCACACGCCATACATTGTGCTATGGGGCGGGAGGGGGGCGTGTCCTGAAAGCGGCGCAACGACATACTCTTATATCGCATTCAAACACGGGCGTCGGTGTTTCATACCTTCCGGACGACATACCTGACCTGGGTTTTCCGTCCATTCCAAAAATCTCAATGAACTTTCTCGGCCAAAGCAGGGATCGATCACGGGACCCCAAGGTTAGCGAACCAATAGCCCCGTTTACATTTGGCCGCGATAAGCGTGCCGTACTAGGTACGGTACCAGGCCGCGATAAATTTCAAGAAATGGACCCGTTTACATTACTCTAAAATAACCGGTCTCAGAACCGTGCCAAGCGTGCCAAATGTGGAACTCTTCACAGTAAAGTTAATTTCAACCCCTGTACAAATTACCCAGATGAAAACAATTATGATGACTGATTTAGTTTGAGCAGCCATTTTGACAGAACTGATGACAGAACTGTCAAGGTTTGAAGGGAAAAAAGGTCAAGGTTCATATGGCGCATGCGCAGTAATCCGTACTCAGACCGGTTAGCGTTTACACTACGAAAATTTGAAGTGAGCCGTTCCTAGTACGGTTCCGAGACCATCTCATTTCAGTGGGCCAGATTGGCACGGTTCTCGGTACGGCACGCCTGTGTTTTACCCGTTTACACTACAAAAAAATTAGCCGTGCCGTACCAGGAACGGTACCTGGCACGCTTAAAATTTGTAATGTAAACGGGGTTTATGTCTTACCCACTTAACTACAGTGGCACCAAGCATATGTGTACCGGCTCAATGAATGTTAGGGGGCAGAAGCTGAAATGACTGATAAAATTCAGAGTTACAAACTTCTACGCCCCCACTCCACACAAACTGCGCGAAAGTTAGAGGGCAAGCTGCCCCATCCCGCCCACCCCCCGGGCATAATATAAATGAAATAAAAACATTAAATATGACGACTGTTTGTTTATGTCCAAAGAAAAAGAACGAATAGCAATGATTCGAACCTAAATATTATAAATGAACATTTATATAGCGCCAAATCCACACTTTAAGTAGGCTCTATGCATATGCGCTTTTTACACACAATTTTAAATTAAGTATAACGTTGAAACAGGTATGTTTTAAGTCTGGATTTGAAACACTCAGTAGAAGGAGCACTTTTGATGAACACTGGAATATCGCTCAAATTTGATGGAGCAAGGAAACTAAAAGCTCAAATTTGATGGAGCAAGAAAATGGAGCGAGGAAACTAAAAGCTCTTGCCTCAAATGTTTGGGGTTACTAGATGTATTTGGTCACATAAACGTAAACTCCGGGAAGGCTTGTAACTTTGAATTAGTTCAGTTAAATAAGATGGCGCTACGTTATTAAGACATTGATAGGTCAGCGATAGAATCTTGAAATCAATCTTTTCCTGTATTCGCAGGAAAGAGTTTAATAATGGTGATACATGAGATGTTTGTGGGGCACGAGCGTATCTTTGTAACTTCTTGATAGACTCTTTTGACACGCCACCAAGAAGGAAGAAAAGAGAAAGAAATAGGGTTTAACGTCTTCTCGACACAAACTAGGTCATTTCGGAACTAACATATGGTTTAATGTTATTTCAATAATTCGTTTGCACATAGCAGTGGGGGGACATACGACCCTACTCCTTGCCACGTACAACCGGGAATTCGAAACCACGCCAGTTTATCAAAGAAAAATAACAAATAGCAATGATTCGAACCTAAATATTAATAATATGAACATTTATATAGCGCCAAATCCACACTTTAAGTAGGCTCTATGCATATGCGCTTTTTACACACAACTTTAAGTTAAGTATAACGTTGAAACAGGTATGTTTTAAGTCTGGATTTGAAACACTCAGTAGAAGGAGCACTTTTGATGAACACTGGAATGCTAACCATTTGCTATCCACCCCCCCCCCACACACACACACACACACTCACACACACAAACACACACCAAGAAGGCTATTGCAATAGTCTAAACGGGATCAGATTAGGGAGCAGACAAGTGTACTTGTTGCTTCGGGTGTTAGATAATCTCTAATCCGACTGATATTTTTAGGTGAAAGTAGCATGTCCCGGTAAACATTGATATGACTGTTCATACTTAAGTTGGAATCTATCAGGACACTTAGTAAATATAGCGTTATCAGAATCATTTCCGTGCTGTTTTACTGTATTTCAAATGCCAACATTAAATATAAATAGCACGTTCTATTGGAAATTTTACCAGCTTGGGCAAAAAAATCCTCAACGAATTGATGTCAGATGTGGAGATTGACAGCAGAGATATGTAGGTTTAGATTATTTTTCTTCTTGACAATTTTAATTAGAGATTTGAGAGATAAACTACGCGTTTTCTTTAGAGAGGCGTCTTGAAGATTTATTAGTAGAAACATTATGTTTTACATAACATTGATATGGTAAATGTATTTTATTCTTCAGCCATATCTACTGCATCTATATATGTTTAATATAAAAATTGACGTTGGCTCAATTCTAATTTCACTAAATAAAACAGTGCTTAAAAATTGTTTAACTTATTATACAAGAGCTAAATCTTTGGACCCGAATGTTATATAAATTATTAATTAGACATTCTTTACAATGACAAGGCCATGATTAACCCTCGATGTCATCTGATGGGAGCGATTTTAAACGGATTTGAATCAAATCTGCTGTTCAACGTCGGTTGATGGTTAACCGTAAAACTGGTCAATTGAGACTTTCTTTATTAGCGTAACAATAACAATCGAAGCTACAGTTTTATTGAAATGAGTTTTTTTCGGCTCAGAATGACGTAATCTGGCTGACATTTCCGTACATATCCAGAACTGTCACCTCAACCAAATTTTTGACTAGACGCTGACTGGACAATCAAGTCTTGAGTTCGTTTCCGGTGTGGTTTGCTCTTGTCAGGGATGCAGAATAAAAGAGGGGATATACGGACTGCATGTAGTCGTTACCATGGAACCAAACACTGAAGTCCCGTACAGACGTTACTGAGCACGTTAAAGTAACCTTGGCATTTGAAATTGGGTATATACGCCGTGTTTCTGGCCGGTAAACTTCCCCTCATAGTACATTACATGGTGTATGTCCATCTTCGATCATTACCCCAGCCTATACAGAAAATAGACCAACCCCCGTTTCATTTCACTCCCTATGCATTCTTAAAGGGACTATCCCGATAAGAACAGGGTCTCAAAAATTAAAGTCCGAGTATTTATGAAATTTGTGGACCAAATTATAAAGGCGGTGTTTATTTACCTTGCCTCAAAATTTCAGCTTAAAATATGGAGTCGTTTGGACGTGAACGTCAACACTGCTTATCCGGACACGTAACCCTTTTAAGATTTTGGGTCAATTTTTTCATTGGGTGACCTGATAATCGATTATCGTTTCTTGAGAGGTCTATACAGTGAATGACTCATGTACTGTACTAGATAACAAAAGGTAAATTTCACCTACATATTATTTTCATAGAAAAAAGTATGGTTTTATCCAGATACTGTATAATACAACGGTCTCCATTTCCAGACAAAGACTGTCAGGTTTAAGTTATTTACAAGCGTATCACAAATGTCGGGTTAGTTGGTCGGCCTTAGGTAATGGGTTTTAAGGGATTTTAACACAAAATTAAACAGTTTTATTCCCCAAAAAGTTATCGGGATTGGCACTTTAATCAAATGTTGTTCTTATATACATAATACGTACATTCGTTCACAATATAAACCCATTACTTATTATTAATACCTCATTTTGTTCAGACAGACTGCAGACACTATTTCCAAAATAACAAACGAAACGAAAACACAATTCTTCCCAGAACAATTTGTAAATATATTGTATATATAATATGAATAAATATCCCATCTAATATTGGCAATTTGTTCGTAAGTTCTATTTAGTTTGTTTGAACTAGACAGGCGAATGGAATCGATGTGGAAACAGTCAACCGTTGATCATGGGGTGTTGATGTAACTAATTACTATCCTTTGTTATACAAATTGTCCAATTAGCCTTTTTGTTATCCCTATAATCATTGTTAACATATACATTAATAATAGAATACGATATTAACGTATATAGTACCACTTTGGATATGCGTGATTAACTTTTCATTGAAATGAATGTAGGTACACAAAAACATAACATTACTCTTGATATTTTAGTTCGAGAGTATGTCAATACGTCCACCAGGCCTCTTTATAAGCCATTCTTTTGTTTGGAGGTGGTGAGTGACAGTGACGAGTTTGGAACTCACGGCAAGGGGCTATATTATATACCGGAAAACACCAAAAAATATCGAAAAACTACCGGAAATCACCATGTTATACTGAATACCGGAAAAACACTATATGTCGGAAAACACACTAAATACTGGAAAACACCCTAAATAGGCAACCCTGAGCCTGATCCTCTGGAAAACCCCGAAATAACCTACCCCTGTAATCCCCCCCCCCCTCCCGCACACAGAGGACCCGATCCTCTTGAAAACAACGGAAAAACTTACCCGTAATCCTACCCCCGCACACAGAGGACAAGGATGTTTTCCGGTATTTAGTGTGTATGGGAAGGCGTTAGTGTCGGTCTAAGGGACGAGAATTACCAATGGGAAACGATCGATGATCTGTGGCTATACATCATGGTCGGATATTGAGGGAGTAGGTAAATTCGGCATTGTCCGGCATTATCTGGTAACCTATTGTTATTTCAGATGCTAACCCAGTCATTTTACACTATGGATGACGGGGTCATCAGGTCAATATTATTATCTAACACTAATCATGTAATATTGATCATTTATTAATAGTTCATTTATATAATGCATTGTTCGAGTCTCATATTTACCATGGTTAGAGTTATTAGCATTACCTTTATCAAAGCAAATATACAAAATCATCAAAACTTTAAACTACTTGAGGAGCGAGGAATCTTAATTTACATTAAAGAGATGTCCAGTTTCTAAAAGAGAGGGAGAGAGATTTTAACGTCCACTCGACACAAACTAGGTCATTTCGGGACTAACATATGGTTAAATTGTATTTCAATAATTTGTTTGCGTGTGGGAACTTTAGAAGAGGAAATCAGAAGAGAGGGGGTCGAGACAACGCCAGTTGACCCAATGATAAACCTTATCATACAACGTGCATGCATGTAGTAAATTCGACCACCCAACCATGGCTTAATACATGTCGAATAGTTTAAGGCGTGCACTTTAAATTATAATGACTGTCACTGGGTCAACTAACGTTGTTTCAATTCCCAAGGAGTAGAATTTGGTCGGATGTCCTCTGATCCCTTCCGTTGATAGTAGACCCCTACGCACAAGTGAATTATTTAAACAGAATTGAACCCTATTAAAGATAGATTATAGGAGATAAGATAAAGAGCTGACAGTTCATATTATAATAGATAAAAACTAGATAATGTAAAGGGAATTTGCTGAACCGAGTTTTTAGTGACTGAGTTTAAGGCCTTGCCGAGATCACCATTACTGACGTCGGTACGATCAAAAACATAGTCTCGATTTTCGATTTCATGATTAAATCACGAATGAAAGTTGGGCAGCAAATGTGACCCTAATCCAGTACATATAGCAGGCTAATGTTGACATCGAGAGTTGATTATGGTCTGGATAAGTTAATTAATATCTAATAATTATAATTTAGATAAAACTTCAGGTCTGAAAAAAAAAACCCTGCAATATACAGATTTAGCTCTTGCATAATGTGTGTTTAAGTTAGTCTCAACCTAGTTTGTGTCAGTGGAAGTTAATCCGGAAATGGCCTAGTTTCTGCTTAGTAGACGTGTCGGTCCAACCCCACCCTCTCTCTCTCTCTCTCTCTCCTTCTCTCTCTCATAAACGATTTTATGACTAATTCTAGATTAAACTGATCAACCCACAAATACACCAGCCCATCGGCTACCATTGTATCAGATATAAATATTGATTTGATATGTCTTTTTTAAAACTATTTTCATATTATGGAATAAAGGTCATATTTACAGAATAAAATGTGTTTCACACTAAAACTATTAACTTATTATCCTACACCGTTCGAAATTAACACGGGATATTAAAAAGGGTCTCATCCTTCCTCCGGTTCGGCTTTGTTTCCGGAGCGCATCTCATAAATCGTTTGTGATATATTCTTTGAACTTTTGTAGTTGTGCCTTTTGCTAATCAGACATTACTCGGATTTGACCCATTTTTGTGTTGTCATGGAAACCATTTTAATTTATTTTTTCACAGTTATCTTTACCTGATCGATGGGTGTGTGAGGTGGCGGTGAGGGTTGGATAATCATATTGTTTTGTTTTTACAGTTCAAAAGTTTTTCTGGGTTTTTTTTAAAAAAAACAATATTTCATTCAGGTTGTCTGAAAGGGATTGGGGAACAGGCTCAGTTCAAAAGTTTTGTTTTACTTGTCTTTACTACATTAGGATTTGGAAGAGTTATTGATTCCAGGATTTAGCCAATGGAATGGACCGATACGACGAGTTCTTGACATGCTCTGCAAGGAACTGGGAGTAAAGAGCTATAAACATCAACGCTGATTGAAGCGCCCTCTCAGTACAACTGGGCAGATTTTCGTGTAGTGTAGGCCATCAAAAGTGTAAAAAAACAAAAAACGAAACCAAATATACATATTATTTTAAACAGGTTGCTATTATGGCGATAACTGTCAGCTCTTTATGCAAAATGAACATTGACAATGTCAGTAAAAATTACGTTATTCTGATCAATGTTGGAAGTTTAGAGAAGAAATAGCTCATTTAGTCTCGACTGTCATGCCTCATTGTCATTATAATAAACGAAGTGTCGACCTTCTGTCCAGCAATCAGCCGTGTCCTTAGGTGATGTCCACATAAACGTATAACGAAACTATGACAGGCACTGTCTAATTCACTCAATTTCGAAACCATTCCATGTTCCAAAGAATTGATCATGGGATAATCATTTGAATAATTGCCTAAATAATGATTTATATAACATTTGAAGCCAGAGAAAAAAAAACCGCGAAAGGCAGCGTTAGCTCTTTCATAATGCATCTTTAATTCCAGCAAATGAGATATCTTCTTGAGAATGCAAATGGCGATCAAAGGCTTTAAATATATGTGTATAGAAATAATATGGCTTCACTATCACAAATGTATTTATGCAAGAGCAGAAAAAAATAACCGAGTTGCGGTAGGATATTTTTATAACCTTTTCCGTGTGCAAGCTTAACATTTCCAATTTTTCTGAAAAATGTGAGTGACAAGAAAATTGCCTTTATTGCTTATATGAGTACATATCGCAATTGGTGGAAATGTTATCTTCTGATTGCCACCATTTCTATCAAACGGTAAAAATTCCAAACCCGTATGTATGTATTGGTTGGCTATGTCTTGGAGACTTATACGGAATGAGCTTTTACCAAGAATCATGGTAGCAACGATACAAGTGGTTGAAGAGAGTATGGCCATTTAAAAGGGCATTATGTAAGTTTTAGATAAAGGGACGGTCGTTCTAATTGCTATACTTATTCGCAGATAGGGGGGTTGGAATGGTCTAGTGGACTAGAGTGCCGCGCTTCGACCTCTAGCTGGAGGGGCACCTTCTCAACCTCGTGGGTTTCCTCCGGGCACTCCGGTTTCCTCCCACTGCCTAAGACCCCTACGCGCAAGCGAATTATTTAAATAAAATTAAACCATGTTAGTCCCGAAATGACCTAGTTTGTGTTGAGTGGACGTTAAACCCCATTTCTCTCTATCTCTCTCTCTCTTTATTCGCAGATAGATAATACAAAATGAATATATTGAAAATTTCATTCAAATTACTTTATTTTGTTTGTAGTTTTGACAAGATGTGTGCATTTATTTTTACTGTCTTTATCACAGTACAGGTATATTCGAGTCTTTGCCTCGCTTCTTCATTTTTCCATTAGATCATTAAATACCCGATACGATGACAATGAGAGAGTTGATGTCATATTAATACATGTCAACTAACAATTAACATTTAAGGCCTAAAGAAAGACCCACAAGAGAAATATTTAACCCCTGAATATTGTATCCTTAATTTAGCTAGTGAATAAGTGAATATTGCATCCTTAATAATGTATCCTTAATTTAGCTCGTGAATATTGTATCCCTGATAACGTATCCTTAATTTAGCACTTGAATAATGTACCTTTAATTTGTAATCAGGATTTTAACGGGTCTACCAATTAACGACAAGATCAAGAAAAGAAGTGTTGATGTCATTAGCACCCAGAGTATTTGTCGGTTTCGTCCAATTACAAAATGTGACCTGCTAGGAAAGTCATCCATATTCTACTTATATCCAAACAATTTCATTAAAAAGGTGATTCAATGTTAATTATTGTACGTGTAGAGGTGTAGGGTCTTCTCAGATTCTTATCAATCCTATCGACTCCTACAAGCAAGTGAATCAATAAGTTGAGTCGGCGCTATGTGCCCAATTCCGGATCCCCCCCCCCCCCGTTTCCCTCCACTGCTAATAAAGACCCCTTGTTGAAATAAGAAATATAATTCAACCGAATGTGATAGTTTGTGTCTAAGAGGACGTTGACCCCACCTCTCCTTCGCCCTCTCTTGTGACAAGTGATAGTTAAATCCTTCCATCTTCGTGGATTTTCTCCGGGAACCCCAGCATCCTCTAACTGCTAAATACCCCTACGCACAAACGAATTATTGAAAAAACATTGAACCATATGTGAGTCCCGAAATGGTCTAGTCTGTGTCGATTGGACGTTAACACCCCCATCCCCTCTCTCCGGTTAGATTCCATCTCTTTCTTCCTCTCTGTATTCCCTCTCTTGTTAATTATGTATGTTTAAGTAAGTGTAATCACCCATCGTAACCCCTACAGAAAAATAAACACCACTTTGTTTCTACAGTGCGAGTATAATGTCATTCGACCAGACGAATAACGCCGTTTATAGATTACTCCGCAGTAGGGAGCTCCACAAGTAAAACCAGAGATTAATAACGGTTTTACCGCGACGGTTTCCATTTCATTGCAATTAGAAAACATGTATCCCTGAAATTGCTTTGTCCGTGTGTTATAGTATCAATTGTCCGATTTCATAATATAAATGTGTCATTCTTTAAGACGAGTAAAATGATTGGGTAATTAATATTTGGCGATCGACGGTGTTGGAGAATGTGACCTGAAAGTTCAATGTAAGAAAATGACACATATCAGATACTACTCGTTGTCGTTTCTCAAATTTCCTAGGATTAAGTGTGATTGAAAATGGAATACAAATTGACAATAAACGAGGGGGTTATCTGATGAGGTTAAATGAGGCTTGTTTATCTATGTTTTTACATCACGGTTGACGGGAGTGTGCCCGGAACCGTCTGAGCCGACCACTAATAGGCTGATAACACATTCATCCATGGAATCCCAGGAATCGACACACTATAGAAGGTCAGATGCTCGACAGCTGGCTATTATTAAACTTCCTATAGATTCTTTATCTGCAAATCAGAGTATAATTGTGCCGAGGAATATAGAGAAATGCGCAACAGCGAAGTAGCTAATGACGCAGAAGTTAATGTGTTCGCTGGTCAGAGCTACAAATTATCCGCCTCGTCTGCAGACTCTTGTCAAAGACCGATTCCATAATTAATTCTATATAAATTAATTCATTTTATAACCAGAGATAGTGACATTTTCAGTCGGTGTCTAACACATATCCCATCATCAATTTGAAATAAATTAATTTATTTGCGAGAGAGAGAGAGAGAGAGAGAGAGAGAGGAGGGGGGTAGCATTTGCAGTCTAACAAATATTCCATCATCAAATCGAAATAAATTAAATCATTTCAGAGTGAGAGAGAGAAAGAGAGAGAGAGTTCCAGCCAATACAATATAAATCACGGCAAATCATAGATTGGGACGCTTTACTGTCTTTGTCATGACAACCAAAATGGAAATGGTAATTATTCCAGATTTATATCTTTTAATGGTCTTTTAGACACGTATAAAAAGCCAAACAATATATCTCGGTATATAAGAGCTTTCATTTAGCCATGGATACTACTTTTTTGCGTGAGACTTTCGACCCCTTCCTTAGCTTTGATTTACTACTGGTTGAAACATAGAATTCGTGGGATTAATATTTAAGGGCAATCGGACTTAAAATTTGTTATATAAAAAGCATTCAATTGCGTTTTACATCTGATGTGTCAGACTCAGAATATTCCTGGAAGTCTCAGTTTGTTATTGGAAGGATTCTGTCCTTCAAGCTTCAATATTCTGCGAGCCTAATCTCTGATAGTTCAATTTCGTTAGCCATTTTAATGCCACATATATGATAATCAACTTAAAGCTTGGAAAATCTTCGTAGAAAGATCTGCCATAATTGGACCGTATAGTGGGTATAACAATTAGAATGTATGCAACCAGTTGCTCATGGTTTAATACCTTATAGATATACTGTGGTTTTCACGGAGATCTGCAGATGCCTGTGCATCTGAACATTTGTTATTATAGCTACAAACTAATTTATATTTTCTGAAAGTCCGAATGCCTCTTTTATCTGGAATCCAAACTGATATTAACTTGCACAATCTGGGTGTGGCCGTGTGTGTGAAATAGTTTTATTTAACGTCCGCTTCCACCCAGGTGATATCGCAGACAAGGTGTGGCCGTTGATTTACTACAGTATAAGTAGTATGATGTCATTTCATTGGTGTTACGCGTGCGCTAAGATAATAAATATTAAGACTTGTCTGCGAAAGCGGACGTTAAACACTAAGAACAACAATACCCATTCGTGATGGCTAATTTGTACCCATCACATAAACAGCTATATGTTTCCTTTACTTAGAATTGATCTATAAACTTTTATTTCATTTATTTGCTTGAAGTTGTCCAAATTCGCGGAATTGTTGTTTTCACCAATGTCCTGATTTAGTACACGAAGTGAAATTAAACGGTGCTTAACCTCCATCTTCTCAGTGCTTATGAAGGCAGACATACGTCATGTAACGTTCTATGAGGGAACTTTAGCCCCAACAGTGTTGCTACAGACTACTCTTTATCAAATTACGACTGTTGAGGGAAACGTAATGCCGCCCAAAATGGCCACTCCTTGTACGCAAATAGTGTAAAACGTATGTAATCCCAAGTTCGTGGACCCACTATAGAGACCACAATTTTTATCCGATTTTGTCGAAACTTAAAATATATGTTTATATCCCGATGATCTCAATGTATATTCCTGGATTATGGCCCCTAATTGTACAGCCTTACTAAATGGATGCAAATAGTGTAAAATTAATGCAATACCAAGGTTGTGGAACCTCTGGAGGTAACAATTTTAATCTGATTTTGATGAAACTCAAAATAATGTTTATATCCCTAAGATATCGGCTCCCGCAGACATTCACACATAATTGACTGTTACTTCCTGGATTATGACAACTGACTGTTCTGAGGTTGTTCTCTGTCCACTGCTTGGACAATGTGGGCGTATCTTGCTTGGACACCGCTGTCATGTCTGAATATCTGATTAATGCCCACACTTCTCCGATTTTATTTAATGACCAGGTTAGTTGCATTAAATATATACAATATAATTATTGTCTGCCCTTTATATCTGACCTCTGCTTTATGAAATGCAGGTCACGTGTAGTTTAAAGAAAAGTTGTTGATGACTATCGATGCGGTTTTATATATATATAAAAAAAGATTATCAGTGTATGAAATAAATATAACAAAAATGTAGTCCCTGATTAGTCAGTTTTGGTAGTTTTCTGTTTTGTAATGATCACGTTGTTGTTCCGATCAATGTAGTTGTCCAATCATAAGTCCTCTCTGGTTAGGTCTAAATATTAAGGGCAATTGTATATTTACTCAAAGGTTACGAGATATAAATAGGGATAACCCTAGACTTAATTATACCCTAACCCACAATACCGTCAACATTCTCGTATCCTAACCCTATTTACATCACGCGAACGTGACGAAATCAGAAATTGGCCTTAATATTTAGATGTAACCCTGACCATAAAGTGTCGTGTGGGTGACTTTATGCGCGGATAGCAGTGCTTCCGCCTACCCTTTATCAAAATTTATCAGTCAAGTGTTTCTTTACACTGATATAAAATTGAACCCTATGTAAGGGCCTGGTTACATGGAGGGGGCTAACCCGGTTGGGCGAAACGTCTTCTCTAAACGGGGGCCTCGGGTATGACGTCATTGCAATGCAACCAAATGAAAAAACAAAACACTGTTTATATCTAAACCAGGCTAGCCCGCTTAACCGGGGCACCCGTTTGTGAAACCGGGAAGCCCGGCAAAACGAGCCAGCTCTTCTTTCATATAAACAACATTGGGTGTTACAAGCAGGGCGGGCGCATGTGCATGGGAAATATTTTCACCTCGGTTCTAATCTTAACCAAGCTTTTCATCACTGGCGCATGCGCACGATACTGTTACAATAAACATGGCAACGAACAAAAGCGAAAGTTGTCAAGCGGGGTTTCTTTAACATCTAACAAGGCAAGGCGTTTTGTTTGGCCACAAGATATGATAAAATCACTAATTGACAGCCTTACTGACTATAAAGTAAAAATGGAATACGAAGGCGGTTTTTTGCTTGTTCATTACATAGGAAGCATGACACTAACAAATTGAAGTGCGAAACCAACCAAATACTTAAAGTTAATAAAACAATAAAAAGTTTTAAGTTGATATTCAATGTGGTCGCCGTTTTGCTTCCTATATTACACTACGTGATATGTCCCAACCCACCTATCACTTCCATATAAAGGACACCCGGGTAGCCTCTTGTTCATGTAAACCTTCGGACGAGATAGCCCCCCTTATAACAGTTAAAATTACGTTTTCAACCCGACGTCATATAAATAGTTTCGACGAGATAGCCCATTGATTTCATCGCAGCTCGCGTATATGGCCCGCTGTCATATAAAATCTACAGTGCAAGGCTGAACTTGGCGGGCCAACCCGTCTATCCGAGCTAGCCCTTCCCATGTAACCAGACCCTTAGTCTCCAAATGACCTAGTTTGTGTCGAGTGGATGTTACCCCCCCCCTCTCTCTTTTTCGCTCTCCCTCTCAAATCTATGATCACCGTCCCTGTCAACCGATAATTTAACATTTTTGACGTCGTGTAAATAAAATTAACGTTTAAAGGAAAGGGGTTCTTACCTTTAACCAATTGATCTTTATAGGTAGCCTACGTCGAGCAAATATAACTTTAGCATTACACGCTACTTTCAACAAGAACTGTTTTAAAGCCCCAATAACACTCTTGTTGTAACTGGAAAATATGTCCCAATCTTCATTCTGGTCAACAAATTGTATTATTTTAGAATATTCAAATTAAATGATGATATAAATTTCATCTTAACACACCTATTTTGAAAAATTGAAAAAATTCAACCAATTGATTTGAAAAGTCTAACGTAAACCTTTTCAAGTGTGACTTGGATTTTAAAATATTTTCGAACCCTCTGGAGAAGTAAAATAGGTTGTAATGGATAATTTACACAACAGGTAGGACACTTAAACATCTAGCACTTAGAATAACTTATAAGGGTATTATTATATATTTTCTGGAGCTACCAAGCCATCTAGAATGTTATTGTCCCTTTAATATATTCTGTCTGAAGGCATGTCAATTAGGAAGCGGTGCTTGAAATAACACGAGATGCAACTTGCTGCTAAAACAAGCGATTAGTGGGCCAATTGATCACAAGACGAATCTTTCCGATTTAGTTTACATAAGTGCTCCCTGAAGCAAGCGGTGAATTGGACTATTGTATGATCGGCGACCAGCGTTACAATACGTCAATTAGAGAGTACCGAATGCAATCAATGAACGACTTTAAAGGATGGTAACTCTCGGCTCTCTTATCTATTTTCAGCCATCCTTTTTTTTTTACTTCTGTAATTCTGTATTATTTAAGAATTTAACGATGAATATTGTTTTGATCTTTATAAAAATGGAAACTGGCTTGTTAAATGTTAATGGTTTGTCAATATTAACCAATACAAAAATCAACATAAATTCGAGTAAAACTTCATCAACAAAATCAATGAATTAAGATCAACTTTGGCGATAATTTTTCTGATTATTTTTTATTGCACGATTACTTTGAAATAAAGATCTGCTACATTAAAAATAATAAAATAAATGTGTAAAATAAAATTTTAAAATAAAATTTAGAAATTAAATAAAATTTAAAAATAAAATAAAATTTAAAAAAAAAATAAAATTTAACAAAAAAATAACATAAAATTGGAAAAAAATAACATAAAAATTAGAAAATACTTGGCCTGGGAAGTGTGGAGATATTCTTGACATTTGTTTTGAAATTTGCGGGTCTTTTTAACAATGAGTTAAAACAATGAGTTCCATCGAAATGGATTTAACTCATCACAATCCAAATAGATTTAACTCATCTCAATTCAAATAGATTTAACTCATCACATTCCAAAAGTGTTTAACTCTTCACATTTCATCACAACTCAAGGGGTGGGGGACTCACGATCCTAACCTTGTCACGCACAAGCTAGGAATAGAAACCACGCCATTTAACTTAATGTAAGACACTGTGACTTAAAGCGCACGAGATAAAACAGCCGATTTCTCCATATTATGATAAAGAAGATGGCGTATGTCATTCACCGTAAGTACACTAAACCTTGACCTTCCAAATACGTCCATGTTTTTCTGTCGAACGTTAAGCCAATGATGTCTTATCGCCTTAAATAGAAGATTAACGAAGGGCTTAGATTTAATGGAAGCTACTAAATGATCAATATGAAGAGTAACTGACATTCATGGATCTCTTTATTTACACATCTATAACATGGGACAAAAATATTCTGATTAAAGATGCATTCCCACCAAAAAAAAAGAGAAATGGGGGTTTGATCTCCACTAGACACAAACTATGTCATTTCAAGTCTAACATGGTTCATTTTTATTTCAAAAATTCGCTTCCGCGTAGGGGTCCTTAGCAGTGGGAGGAAACAAGAGAAACCCCACGACGTTGGACAGGCGACCCTACTCCGTGTCACGTACAACCGGGAATCGAAACCACACCGGTTGACTCCTTGACATACCTTACGATACAGCGCGCACGTGCTAACCATTCGTCCACACACACGCCCATCCGACGTACAAAACTGTGTGATGAAATGATTTCTTTGGTCTTAAAACATTCAAACAAATTTATTTATCAAAAGTTTGCTTTCTATCCCTCTCAAAACATTTTTATTGGAAGAAAATTATCACAAACTTGTATTAAAATATCTATTTTAAGACATCTTGTTTGTCTCGTGAGTTAATTGAAAGAGGTGGCGGTTGTTAATCCTTATACTTGACGTTATTCGCTATCCACTGAACTTAAATATTGAAGCCTATACTTTAACTCTTTAGATCATCTGTCAACTCTTCTTGGTGATCTCCACAATTCGGTCAACAAAACCAAGCGCTTATAATAAGTCATCCCAGCAGCTGGGAGAGCGGACATGCTGTCGGTTAGTGATATACCCTTACTTTTGATTTTGCCGGAAATCTAGTATTTTTCTAGGGTCATTGGGTGTCTCTAATTTCCATATATATCTCTTTGCCATACTATCACCATACTTTTATTGGAAATACCCACCTCTTAAATTATTGCATCTTTAAAGAACAAGAAAGTTTTCTTTCTTTTCCCCTTAATTCTAACGGTCGATATAAATGACGTCATTTTTGGTAATATCCCATTAAGATTCTATTTATAGATTTGCCTGGTGTCAAGATAACCAATCCATGGTCTGGATATAAAACTTATAAATGACTTATTCATTTGAAATTGCTGATAAATAAGAGGTCATAGCGAACAGATACAGTTGTTGTATCATAAACAACGTCGTGTTTAACTAAGCATACAATGTAATTTTCTCAAAGAGATAAACTTCATATTTGAATAGATCACGATTCACCAAAATAAATGAACTGGGGATGAACGCCCTACTGTTCTGCATTACTGAGGTTAGATCTATTTGATAAGGACTAGTTCCAATCCCATCCCTAACCATGGACCTATAGCCATAAGGCTTACCGCAGATAGCGGCTTTCTTGTAGCGGTCTAAACGGGAATGAATTGATACGACATATCTCTAAGGACACATCATGCTGCTGTGGTCATCCCTTTGAAGATTCTGGACAATTTCTCCGCTGATGCCCACTGTTTTCAGGCGCAAGAAAAACACAATACATCCTTTACCATCACACCAGCAATTAATTAAAGCACTTCTTTTTGGCATAGATAACCAGCCTACAACAACTAATAACATCTTTACAATAGTACATAAATACTTAGATATCACAGGACGCTTCAATATCTAATTTTATTTATGTAACAAGTTTAATCATGTTATAAAACAGCACTTCCTCTGTTTTCGATCGTGTTTATATAACTGATTTAATTTATATGATTGACCCCATTTTTATATAATATGTACATAACAAGCGAGAGAGAGAGAGAATGGGGTTTAACGTCCACTCGGCACAAACTATGTCATTTCGGGACTAACATATGATTTTTAAAATTTTATTTCAAAAGTTCGCTCGCGCGTAGCGGTCTTTAGCAGTGGGAGGAAACCGGAGTACCCGGAGTAAACACAAGGGGCTGGACAGGCGACCTTAATCCTTGCCGGTGATTCGAAATCACCCCAGTTGACTCAATGGCAGGCCGTGTGATACAGCGCGCGCACACGCTAACCATTCGGCCATCCAAACCCCGATGTACATAGCAGTATATTATAGGTTTTATATCCCTTGTATGAGGAGAGAGGACTACGTCTGTTCCCTTTTTCCTTTCCTTAAATTTGAAATAAAATGTTGTTCACTTAAAAAAACAAATTGACATGCAGGTAAAAGAACCCTTGTTAGTTGGAATTCCAAATAAGAGTTAGTCACATAGCACGCTGTTTGGACTATGTCCGTCTTCATAAGCCAGGTCAGTGCAGAATAGTGGAACTTAAAAACACCACTTCAATTCAATTTATGGAGATGTGCAACATTCAATATAGATCAAATGCTGTAAACAACACAAGAGTCTACACAAGATAAACTTGGCGATAGAAAATTGACAAATCTATCTATAATATTTGAAATTAAGAATTATTTTATTTTCAACTGAATGGATGCTTGTCTGGTCTCTCTGCCCTAACAGTCTCGTAAATTGTTACTTATTAAGTTTTCTCCATTCAATTTTCGGATTCCCTATTTCTCTGAGTATGATTGAAATAGTAAATTATGAATTGATGCTCTTCCCACGATATCGTTGGAACACTTACCACTATTATCAATAACACAGTTCGTGGGTTTATATGACAATAAATTTTATTTGATTGAAATGGAATATTTTATCGAGTAGGCAGAGAATATTAACATGTATTTGAAGCACAATTTCCAACTGATTGAAATTTCATAAACTGTCCAAAAAGGTATGAATATTGGTATTTTATAGCCAAACGTAGCACATATTATTAATCAAACGACAGAAGCGTTAATATAAAAAAATATAACACGAATAACAACTTCTGATAGTAAATAAATCTGAATAGTGATGGTCACAAAAAGACGCAGCACAATTTTAGTGTGGTTAGGTTCTTGGCGTACGACGCTCTTCGAAAAAAGCAGGTGAGCAGTACCTGACTAGGCCCCTTGTCCCCTTGTCCGCCTTAGCCTATAAAGAAAAAATAGAGAGTAAAAAGAGAAAGAAAGAAGGAGAGGACAGGACACAGGACAGGAAAAAGAAAAGATGGGAAGCTTTGGTCTGAAATACTTGGAAAATAGGTTTGCGGTTGTCTTTTTCAAAACTTTGGCGCACTCGCGCTTACTTGTGTGGGCCTTGGTGAATAACCTGACAGGTGGGCCTTCGGTCCACCAGTCCGGCACTGCAGGTGAGTAGGCTAGGACGTATATGGTGGGCTCGCTAATCTGGAGATCCCGTGTTTGACCCATGCGTTGACCGAGACAGTTCACCGGGATTGTCTGGCGTTGTACCCTCTTGTCAGTAAAATAGATGGGAGGGCTATCCGGGCACAAGCACAATGCATTGCGCTGGGTTTTGCCGGTATTCAAGAGAGAGAGAGAGAAATGGGGTTTAACGCCCACTCGACACAAGAAGGTCAATTCGGGACTAACATATGGTTTAATTTTATTTCAATAATTCGCTTACGAATAGGGGTCTTAAGTAGTGGGGGCGGAGTACCCGGAAAAAACCCACGAGGTTGGACAGGCGATCCTATTCCTTGTCACATACAACCTAGGATTTGAAACCACGTCAGTTGACTCAATGGCAGGCTTTATGATACAGCGCGTGCTAACTATTCAGCCACCCAACCCCACAACCCATCGTCCAGTAGAAGCAGTACAGTAGGGCGTTAATCCCAAATTCATTCCATTCTGCATAAGAAAAAAATACCTTTACATCAAGTAGGAAAGACATGCAACTTGTTCTTAGAACAATTACACGTCGAATGTCACACTGATCAGCAGGGATAAGGATGACATCGACGCGACTTAATGAGCCAACTTTTTTCCTTTGACAAATTAAACGCTAAAACATTTTAATTTGTGTATGTATTAGAAAAATAAATAAAGGCATACAAAGTATTTGTAGTTGAAATATTTTATTTCCTATTTAGTGTAAATGGGTATTAAAAATGAGTAAAGGGCATCATTCTGCCCGAAGTAGTGACGTCTTATGTAAGCAATGCGCGCGCAATTTAGCCAATGATTGACGCCGCGTGATGTTATTGCACGTGTTGAAGACAGTCACCTGAGAAACAGATTAACCGAATGTCTGACTTCAATTCATAATATGTAGTCACAATTATTCCAAGATGGTCACGATGACGCCATTTTGGCTTTCTAGTCCATCACTTGTGCTTTTTTTTTCATTACACATATTTCTGTAAAGCGTGTTGAGACTTTGTCATGTATTTATTGTATATATGTAGGTTATGTTTGTAGAATGCGCTATAAACATATATTATAATTATTATTATATACCTGGGGCCGGTTGCTTAAAGCTCTTTTAACTTTTTAACGATCCGTTAACATGGCGTAAACGGATCGTTAACTTTAGCGGAGAGAAACGTTGTTGCTGGAAGCCCCGTTAACTTTAACGGATAATGAAATTGACTTTCCAGCAACAGACCGTTAACAAAGGACACATGAAAGATAACGATCCGTTAGTTTTGAGCAACCAGCCCCTGGACAATATGGTCATCACCTGCTACTGTCTGTTATCATCCAGACACGCCGTGACATTAATCACGTCACTGTTTTAATAATGTATTATTCGGTATACTTCGTCTATTACTTCTGTCAAACTTTAATTAAAATCTTATTCTTCACGTTTATTATACATAAATTGTTTAAGGACAGCTGTACTGTGGAGAGGGAGAATGGAATGGGGTTTATATAACGATCGTTCGACACAAGCTAGGGTATTCCGGACAACCGGACGCAAAGTGAAATGGGGTTTAACGTCCACTCGCTTCAAACTAGATCATTCCGGGAATAACATATGTTTCAATTTTATTTCATTGGGAGGATTTGGAGAAAATCCACGAGGTTGGACTCCTTGTCGTGTACAATCGGGGAATATAAACCACGCCAATTGACGCAATGACAGACTTTATGATACAACACGCACGCGCTTACCACCCCACCCCCTGCTTCTAACGGGCTAATAAAGACAGTCACGTGACACGCGGCGTGCTATGGGAACATTTCATCATTCATGACACCGATGTAAGTAATTCGTTGTCTGTCACCTAGATAGTTAAGAACGTTCATATATCAGAAAATTTGGCGTAATGAGCTTCACATTTATTTTAAACAACATATCTACCATACAAATATCCAACAGGATATCGAGGGATATTTTACGTGCACGCCACTGTGTACACAGAACCTCGGTTTTTGCCCCACCCCCCTCCCCGCGTCCTTGTCAGGCCCACGCGAGAAAATCCAGAAGATAACTAGGAGCTGTCAGTTTTGATATTTCAATTTTAGAATTCTTAAACAAACGAATATTTCTCCCCAAACCACAACAAGGAAATCACACTTTCCGCTTGGGTAAAGTGGGTTATTTTTCGAAGGGAATAAATTATTAATATGGAATTTTAAGGCACGTCAGTCCCAACCGGGCTACGGTGTGCCAAAAAGATTGTGAATAATATAGTCACAAAAATATGTTCATACATGTGGATGACCTAGGACTGCACAGTTTGTGAATATATTACCCCGAAACCGGACGTCTGGGAATTTAAAATAAGATAAAACCAATTATCACAATATTTCATGAATACAATATTTAAGACAGTATTAAAAACAATTTTTGTGATAAAAATTCTGTCTTCAATTTAATTGAATAAAACAAATATCACAATCTATGTATTTAAAAGAAGAAAAAAAATACAAATATCACAATTTTCATGCTAACATTATTAAATAAAATGTACAAAAGTGAAAGTTACATAATATGCAATTTAAGTACTAATAGCAATATTTATCTCTTTTTAAAAAAATTACAAAATAGTTTTGGTTAAGCAACAAGTAATGTAGTAACTGGCAATGTCTTCCAAAAAGACAATATGGTCGTAGATTCTTATTCTATCCTGAATAAGTTGGTATTAAAAGTACCTTCACGCTAAAAGCCATGCTTTATTGTATTAGATAGGAAAACGCACGGGATTGCGGCCATAATAGAAAGATTACTTGGAAATGGCGACAAGGGGTTTGAGAGATGTGATTGCTTACTCTTATTTAATGGAACGTGCTAAAGGTGAGAGATGACAAGCAAATTATTCTTGATATTTGCTACTTTTCTACTAGAGAACACTGTTTACTGCCGATCGACAAGAAATTCTATTAGGAACCCTTAATGCCCTTTGTGATAAGAATCTAGAAGCTAGTACCACCTGCCCGTGGCTATTCATCAGTTTGAGTAAACTAGATTACACGGCGACTTCTTACAAAAGAGTTCCAACATTCCATTCTCAACCTTCTTATTTGAAGAGTTTTCAAGATGGCGTCGTTTATGTTATCATGGAATGTAAATTCGTTGCTCAAAGCATGACTCGGAATATTATTCTTGTTTTAATAAAACTCGGCTTTACATAATGCTTATATAACAGTTTTGCATTGATTCGCTCGATCATGTACGAGAGCGAGAGAGCCCACGAGGTTGGACAGGCGATCCTACTCCTTGTCATGTACAACCGGGGAATATAAATTCACCCCAATAATCTCTTTCATCTCTATACAACTGTCTGGCCGTGTGCAAACGTTGCTACAACGCATGAACCTCTCCCCACCCCCCTTAGTTCAATCTGTCAACATATTGTTCATTTCCGGAAGGATTCGTTTAAATCCGTTCATCAGCTGACGAAAAGCAGAACTGCGCATTAAAATTACAAAGTTATAATCGATCTTCCTGAAACGAATCTAATTTAAATCTCCATTCTAGATAGTGTATTTTAATGGTTTTAACTGAAGTTTTTGTGATAACCGGTGCTGATGAATGCCCGTTTGGTGCAGAAAAGTCTCGACCCATTTCGCCATTGCACTGCTATAAAACAATGTCGCCCATTGGTTATAATTGTGACATGACACATTGATCAGACTATAGCTATATTAATCTACCCCAGGCAATCTAGGGGTGGGACAAATGGACTTAGGTAACTCGTGCTTTCCACTCATTTAAATTCTGTCAAGATACAGTATTACTCGACTATTAACGACCACAAACATCTAAAAAGAATAATCCTTTGACGCAGGTTTTGTCCAAGATTTTAGGTTGTGCCATTATAAGCTTTTGCTTCTTAGTGGTGGTCTTATCTTCATTGACAATTTTAACTAACAAATGAAATAAAGTGAATTTGGGGTTAACATCCTTGAATGGGCTAATGAAGACGGGCACGCGCCATCTAGTGTTCTTTGAAGGAAATTATGTCTTTGTCAGGCCCTGCGTCCTGCATCAATGACAAGACAGAACCACGTTGGAAAATCGCCATGAACATTCTCGGCTAATGCAGGGATGGGAAACCCGACCTCCAAGCTAACTAGCCGCCGTCTTGCCCATCGTAGCTCTAGCGATTTGAGTTCTATTAATTTTATTATGTCACCCTGTAATCATGGGGGGGGGGCGGTTCCAATTATTTTTCTGGTGGGGTGTGAATATACTTTGACCCCCCCCCCTAAAATAAATACACAGTAGGCCCTATTTAATTACAACATTGTATTCGTGTGATGTTTTACTTTACACCCCGTAAAATTTATATTTCACGACTACGCCTCTGTCTGCAATATATCCTGCTTAATTATTTTGAAGTGTAGTATACCATCCCACTATCCGCCATATTGATTAGACACCTACTTTTCATCATATATAAGAGTTTAATTGTTATTTGATTCTTCTTTCATTTCACATTTCGAGTCATTCTGAAGTGGATTAAGACTACTGATGGCTT
Source organism: Patella caerulea (assembly GCA_036850965.1). Lineage (NCBI taxonomy): Eukaryota > Metazoa > Mollusca > Gastropoda > Patellidae > Patella > Patella caerulea. The sequence goes on along the minus strand of JAZGQO010000015.1, from coordinate 27,080,629 downwards.
CTAGTCCATTACAACGATAAAGATCACACCACGACTTCTGATAGAACGACCAGCTTGTGTCAAGAATCATGGCTTATTTTACATCGCCTTAGTTAAATATCTTACCAGGAAGTAAGCGCATGCGTGCTGTATCATACGACCTACCATTGAATCAACTGGCGTTGTTTCGAATCCCCGGTTGTACGTGGCAAGGAGTAATAGGGTCGCCTGTCCAACCTCGTGGGTTTTCTCCGGGTACTCCGGTTTTCCCCCACTGATAAAGACCCCTACCATATGTTAGTCCAGAAATGACCTAGTTTGTGTCGAGTGGACGCTAAACTCCATTTCTATCTTCTCGCTAGCTCCCTCTATCTCTCTCAGGAAGAAAGCTTGGTGTTTGCGATTGTCCATATTGAGTCCACAATCTTCTAAGTTAAGATACTTTCGGATACGGTTCGATACATTCAACACGGTTACTACGACTCACCTCATTATATGTTTAGACCTCGGGGTTTGGGTGACCGAATGGTTAGCCCACGCGGGCTGTGTATGATCCTGTTAAATCCACAATTACAATTGTATCACGAATCGTGACATCACTACTTATTGAATACCTAACTGTCTCCAACCGATCCTAACAATCGGCTCTTATTGAGAAAGAATAAGACATTCATCTTCGCATGCCAGGTTCCCACTGTCGTGCGATGCGTTACGACAAGATTGCCCTGATTCAATCAACGACCTACGTGCAGATACGTTTCGATGCGGTGTACACGATTACTACGACTGACCTGAATATATTATGACGAGGCTTGGTGCTAGGCAGGTTAAGCTTACACTTCCGGACACCTGTTACCACTGTTTGTCATGTATTTTGTACACGGTGAACAGTTCATTTGCTGATTACACTATTTTGCTTATAACGTTTTTTAGGACTTCGATTTTGTCTAATGGTTTGGATTGTTCGTACTTGGTTTTATTTTATTATCTTTATAAGATCATCCCGATTACGTGAAGAACGAATAGTTATACTGGAGCTAACATTAACAACGCATAATAGCCTAAAATCCCAGAAGAAAATAATCTATGTGTTGTTTGTATAAATGTTAATCAAGCTAGGTTCACCTACTCATCATGTAACACTTTCTCCGTCGCCATAATGGTCCAAAGAAAATCAGTTGGTCCGAAATCACAGAGCTATGCAGTCTGCCCTTGGTCTTAACCACAGCTGCGTGAATGTCTTAAAGGGCCATTAGGTAAGATTAAAGAGCCGACAGTTCTTGCTATAATAGATAAGTTATAAATGATGTAAACTAAATATGATGAAAATTTCAGATCAATTTCTTCATTCTGAACCGAGATATTAGCGATACAATATCGCAATAGCCTCGATTGCCGTTGTTACGATAATAAACAAAGTCTCGGTTATCCATTTTACGTTATTTCAACAAATGAAAACTATTTATATCTGCTATAGTATCAAGACTTAGAGTTGGTTATGGTCTTGGTAAATTAATAAGTTAATAGATGTCTTATTAATAATTTATATGACATTTAAGGCATAAAGAAAGACCCGCGCCAGGCGGATATAGCTCTTACATAATTAATGTATGGGTTTTTTTTAAAATTATATTATTCGCAATTTAAACAATCAAAAGCAGTATATCATTTGGATTTTATATGCCAATATGTTGTTTAAGTCCGCCCGTCAACGCTTTCTTTCATTCTCGCAAAGGTTTCATATTTTTGATATATTTTCTCTAATTTTATCAGGCGAATTTTAATCCAGTTCAATGTAATATTACATTATAGAGTAACCGCTCCTCTTACATCACGTGGGTTTCAGTTTCTTATTAACATTCATGTTGTGACGTGTATACCCAACTATATGTTATAGACGACCAGTAACCCACTTTTCCTGAAATTTTTTAAAAAACAAAAAACATTTTATATTCTGTTTATTTGGGTCGTCTCAAATTGTTTATTGTAAAAACATGAGCATTGTTAACTACGTATTGCTTTTTAAAAAATCGTGACACTGTTTTTGAAGGGCCTTTGTATGAAAGCATCGTAATAAACTAACTTTCATTTTTGTGGGTAAAAATCATAAATGATAATCTGGACTATCTTCTGAAACGGAAGTGAGATGCCCAAGATAATATAATCAAAGGCGGAAAGTCAAAGCGTTACCTCGATAACGACATTGGAACCATGGCAAGAGCTCTTCCGGTAGTCGGAAAACAATTAGCTTTATTATACGACTTCTAAGCGGCGCCTTCTCTTATCCCAGATAGTCATCCTTTTAATGTTTTGATGCTAAAAGAGATAAGTCTTAAGTTCAATATGTTTTATATCTCTGTCCATCAACTTCACCGCTACAGCTACACAGACCCAATAATTATTCCTTTCCTTCTAGCAATTTTATTGTCAGAAACTTTTTTTTAAAAAAAAAGAAAATAATGACATCCACGAGTGCTTGGCTCATATTTAAAACAATATACGGTCGTTGCCACTATGTGGTAAAAATATTATGAAATATTTTATTTTTTTTCTGTCGGCGTCGAAATCTTTTTAGCTTCACTAATTTTATTGTCATTGCCGAAACCGCGACTTTAAAAAATGTTCAATGTGCCTTAAATGTTGGATTAGGGTCTCTATTTTTAGGGCAAGATAACACAATCAATATTGATTTAAATGGACCAACACTGAATTCTTATTCGTGTTCGGAATTTCGAATATTGTAAAAAACAATTGAGTTAGAGGATAATCCCCTATAATATATTCTCTATATATGGAAAGGCATAATTTATAAATAACCAGCTTTAGAAGAAATTTAATAGTGCTGGTTTTTTTTTTGTTTGTTGTTTTTTATTTGGGGGGAGGGGGTGCATTTAATGCAGTATATAATGATGAATTTACAAATAATGATGCTGTTTATTTGGCTTTTGTCAATTAAACATACATTATGCAAGAGATAAATCTGCCTATTGCAGGTCTTTCTTTGGGCCTGAGATGTTATTTAAACAATTATTGACAAAACATAATCAGCTCTTGATGGCATGGGATACTCGCGATTTTAACTAAATTAGAACGGTTCGTCATTTAAAAATTTAATTTACAAATGGGAAAGGGAAGCTAAATCACTGTGCACTGTCAAAACAATAAATAGTGATAATTTTTCTCGGAATGAAATAATTTGGCTGAAATTTTCAATATTTTCTTTTTTATCCTGAATTTTTGAATTCTTATAGAAAGAATGACCAACTCTTTATTAAATTATTCTATTGCAAGCGAAGATATTAATTAGCCTTTGAAGGTTTAAAAGACGTGTGCATTAATTTCAACCACGGTACTGGTTGATCAAAGCTAAGTCTGGGTCCTCCATATTTGATTAAGTCAAAGTATCGCTGAACCATTTTAAAGGGCTGGATCCGTGTGCATTAATTTCAACCACGGTACTGGTTGATCAAAGCTAAGTCTGGGTCCTCCATATTTGATTAAGTCAAAGTATCGCTGAACCATTTTAATCTATTTACTATCGGAGAAATCTGATGCGTTAAAGATACATTATGGGAAATAAGATAAAGAGTTGACGGTTCTCACTATATAGTGTAAATGTAATTTGCTGAAAATTTCAGTCAAATTGATCCACTATATCGGAGTGCGTGAAATTTCTGAAAAGCCTCGGTCATCATTACTAAAATCATTAATAAACGTAGTCTCGATTATCCAATGTTTCGAGCAGCACATTTGAATCTAATCCAGCTTACATCGAGAGTTTATTATGGTCTGGATAAGTTAATTAATGTCTGATTAATAATTTAGATAACATTTCAGGCCTAAAGAAAGATACGTCATAAGCAGATTTTGCTCTTGCATAATGCAAGTTTAATTAATGTCTAATTAATTAATACTTTAGAAAAACATTTCAGGCCAAACGGAAGACCGATAAAAGCAGATTTACCTCTTGCATAATGCATGTTTAATGATTACTGACGATTTTGTATTGGTTGCAGACTTTATTTATGAATTTGACAAATAATGTTGAAATTGATAATTAATGATAACTAACGATCGTGTTTACACTACGTTTCACAGTTTGTACAAACGAGAAAACTTCAGTTTACATTATGCAATCGTGGGCGTTAAAAACAATTTTATAATGACAAAATATAACAACAATATTGTGGTTCCGGCATAATGTTATTTTCAAACTCATAAACAGGATTTTTTTAGAGAGAGAACATTATATAATGGTACGTATATAGATTATATATTTATATATTAAAACGACAAGTAGGTTAACAAAATAAAATGGCCGGCACTAGAACTGCCATTTCATTTTGTTTATCAAACACCCACCATTTCTCATCGTGATTATCAAACACCCACCATTTCTCATCGTGATTATCAAACACCCACCATTTCTCATCGTGATTATCAAACACCCACCATTTCTCATCGTGATTATCAAACGGATAGAGTAATTGCGCGTTAAAATAGATAAATGAAATTTACCAGACTTTTCAAATATTGAAATATAAGTTGTTTACATAGGAAATTATCATCTCCAAATTAGGCATAAATACCATATAAATGGGGGGAGGGGTGATGGCCGAATTGTTAGCGCGTGTACGTTGCATCATATGGTCTGTCAAGGCGTAGGGTCGTCTGTCCAATCTCGTGGGTTTTCTTCAGGAACCCCGGTTTCCTCCTACTACTAAAGACCTCTACGTGCCAGCGATTTAATTATTGAAATAAAAGTTGAGCCATATTATATTAGTCCCCAAATGACCTAGTATTATATCCCCCGCTTTCATAATACCATGCCTCTTTCTTGTATAAAGTTAAAATAACCAATCAGGTAATTAATATTTTGTGACACATTTCTGGCTGGGGGCGTAGTACCGATTAAAAATAGATATGTACATTGTATGCGTTTAGAACTCGCATATCCATTGCAATTCTTAGATTATGGTGTCACGTTTTGAGTAGTAGTCCTAGTCACTGAGATTAACAAAATGAAAAATATCTGAATTTTGCGTTTTATGTAGCCTTATGGCGTGCTTGATATAAAACACACAATATTGTGTTATTCTACATATATATTGAAAGTCATATTACGTCTGTGTGTAAGTCTTTTTCGAAGTCCCATTTAAGCTTTGTTTCCCCATTGTCAGCGATGCAGCTGTCTAGTCGTTCGGATGTGACTAAAAACTGAGGTCCTGTGTACACATTGGCGTGCACGTAAAAGATCCCTTGAAAGATGGAAATCGATATAAGTGTGGGCCGTAGCCCTGGCAAATTGCAGACTGTATGGTGTATGCCCGTCTTCACTAACCCAGGTTAGGAGCAGAACAGTAGGATGTTAAACCCTATTTCATTTCATTTCCATTTTAAGTCAAACATTTTAAGTCCATAATTGCAAGAGCGTGGGGTTCAAGATTCAGTTACAACATTATACACGGGCGGGAGGACACGACCTCATTTCAATTCGTGTGTGTGAGAGAGAGGGGGTGGGGCTTAACGTCCGCTCGACACATAACTAGGTCATTTCAGGACTAACACATGGTACAATTTTATTTCAATAATTCTCTTAGGCGTATGGGGTCTTTTAGTTGTGTGTGTGTGGGGGGGGGGGGGGGCTGGAGGGCCCGAATAAAACCTAAGAGGTTGGACAGGCGACCCTTTTCCTTGTCACGATCAACCGAGGAATCAAAACCAATGAAACGATCTGTTACGGCGAGTTGTTGACTTGTATACCCCTAGAAACGCTAACGCTGACTGATTAATCAGTGTCTGACGTCTTGGGATCAAATCCCTCTCGTATGACCCATGTCGCGACCTTCCAGTGCTACTGGTCAGATCTTCATGTAGTAGCGGCCATCGATAACAACAAACGAAATATACATGTAGATCGGTAATTTAATCAGACGTTTAACACATACCATTTCATTTTTAGCCTCACTACGACTAAAGCGGTGGACACACTAGCCGAATGATTCCTCCGAATCAATCGGCGTCAAAATTCGCCTAGTGTGTCCACTGTCATTCGGCTGAATGATTCGCCCGAATCAAACAGGTTTGAGGTATTCGGCCGAATATTTAATCGGCCGAATTATATTTGCCTGGTGTGTCCGCTTCGCCGAAGCATTCGGCCGAATGTAGAATTTAGCCAATCGCCACTCAAAGTCACGTGATTGTTTGAAGACATTCACGACGCCACGATTTAATCATGTGACGTGAAAGTGACGCAATCGACTGGCTAATCGGACGAAAACATTCGTCTAGTGTACGTGTCCACCCATTCGTCCCCGATTTGTTCGGCCAAACCATTCGGCTAATGTGTCCACTGCTTAAGCTTTTAAACATTATTATCCTGATACGGTTCCAGTTTGGCAATTTCTCCATAATCAAAGATTTATTCACTAATCTTTGTCCCATAAGCAAATTCATGCATATAAACACTATAGAGTTGTTATTATTATTAAAACAAACGTAAATAAATATGGCGTGCTAAACCGATAAAAGGATTCAAATGGCCACGTTACCGTTTTAATAATGGTTGGTTGTGATCTTGATTCCGTCATAAATATTGTCTGTTAAAATAATTGTGTCCTTTTTACTTCATTTAATAGACTTCCTCCTTTTGGTTTTTTTGTTCCTCCTCGGCTAGACTATATAATATTCGACCCTTTCAGTCGCAGCATCTATATATAAACAACTATTTCAATTACATGTAGCTTTATAACGACTTTCAAGAAGGCGGTAATTTTAACCCTACAATGGAACTTGTAATAAGATTGATAAAACATACAATTCACAGATCTGCTATGTACAAATCTTTATAGTAGGCATGTTCATAAGCATTTATTACAAAACTTTAAGTGATATTAGTTAACGGTTTTTGTTGTTTTGTTGCCTTGTTGACGTCATTAACGTAACTATGTTTTGTATATTCAAATTTCATTTCATAATTGTCTTCTGAAGAGTGTGCATCGCACATGAAACTATTAGTATAAAGATTTTTTGATTCTATCTTTTATTATGTATTCGCTCTGGATTTATTCATTACTTGCAATTGGATTTTAATTTCTAAGCTCCCTATTTGTCGAGCACACTGTACATTCATTGGAACTAAGATGGAATCAATGAATTTTGGATACGCTACCAAGAACATTCCAATACCTAGTGAACAACAATATACCAGGAAACTTATACAGCAAACGGAACCTCTGTGCAAAAGAATGCGATGGAAGGCTTTTTGCTACTTGAATCCTGAAAACACTGGTGAGAACAAAGAAACATTTGGATTCAATTCAACTAAAACACCACCTACCGTAACTGAACTGATTAACTTTGAGAAGAAATTATCTTCTATCATTAAAGATTTAAAATTTCGCGAAATGAACTGCCAATTACAAAACAGTCTTGCAACAGTTATTAACTATAAGATTAACCGAACAAATGATCTACTTGTGCCTGCAGATAAAACTACTAACTTCTACAAATTTGGAAAAGGTACGTATAGCAGATTACTTAATAAAAAACATCACAAAGAACTACAAAACGATAAGTCAAGACACTTTTTCAGCGATTTAAATCGAATATAAAAGCATCGCAGCAAACCTCAAACTCGAGGATAGAATCAAAGTTTCCGCTAAGAAGGACGCTTTTATTACTACTTTAAAAGACCACAAACCAAATTTCCAGAACAACCCAACATGTCCACTTATTAACCCTACCAAATTGGAAATCGGAAAAATAAGAAAAACCATCCTTGAAAAATTAAATTCTGAGATATCCTGAAACTCAATTATTTGAAGAACACAGCATCATTTTGAAACTGGTTCAACAACGTTGAAAATAAACACCAATGTAAATTTATCGAATTCGATGTTGTCGACTTTTACCCGTCTATTTCAAATGATTTGCTAAACTCAGCACTGGACTTTGCATCACAATATTGCACCATTAACCAAGATAATCGAAGAATTATACTACACTCAAACAAATCTTGTTTATATAATTGTGACGAACCATGGGGAAAAACGCAGTCGCCAAATTTGTTTGACATTACCATGGGTAGCCATGACGGGGCTGAAGTATGTGAATTCGTTGGTCTATATCTTCTAAATGAAATTACAGAGAAGCACGGGAATATTTTTGGATTATACAGAGTTGATGGCCAAGGCATCACTAAAGCACCACCAAGACAGGTTGAACTAATAAAGACCTCTGTTCTGGATTAAAAATAACCATTGAAGCAAACAAAACCATAGTAAACTTCTTGGATGTAACATTGAATCTTGCAAATGGTAAATATTCCCCATTCAATAAGCCGAATAATAATTCCCTATATGTGAACAAAAAGTCTAATAATCCCCAAAGTATACTCAAAAATATTCCCTAGACCATAAACAAACGTTTAAGTGAAATATCAAGTGATGAAGAAACATTTGACAAGGCTGCCCCTAAATCAAACAGCATTGGATAAAAGCGGATATACACACAAACTCTCCCTGAGTGTACCACTGAAATGCAGCAAACAAGCCGACTCCCGAAAAAGACAGAGAGACATCATTTGGTTTAACCCCTCATATAGCTAAAACGTGCAGACAAATGTTGGGAAATTGTTCCTAAAACTATTAGATGAGGAATTTCCAGCTACCAACAAACTTCATAAACTTTTCAACTGGAACACCGTTAAAATAAGCTTCTGCAAAATGAGTAATATCCAACAAAGTATCAATAATCACAATAAATCGATCCTGAATAAAAGTGAACCTCATCCAAATAATAAAGTATGTAATTGTAGAACGCGCCAAGATTGCCCCTTACAAAATAAATGTTTGACCGAATCCGTAATATATCAAGCTACAGTCTCTGTTAAGAACAAACAAGATGAAACGTATGTAGGCCTAACAGAGTGTCCCTTTAAAACAAGATTCAACAACCATACCTTTTCTTTTAGAAACCCCAAGATGATAAACAGCACAGACAGAATTAAGTAAATATATCTGGAAACTAAAGGAAGAAAACACCGACCACATTATCAAATGGAAAATGTTAAAGCGATCCCTGCCATACAACCCCTCGTCCAATAGATGCAACTTATGCCTATGGGAAAAATATTTCATCATTTGTAAACCGGAACTTTCTACCCTTAACAGAAGAAATGAACTTGTAACAACCTGTAGGCATGTCCATAAACATTTATTACAAAACTTTTAAGTGATTGCTTTTATCACGTGTTTCCTTTCGACATTAGTTAACGGGCTTTGTTGTCTTCTTGACGTCATTAACGTAACCATGTTTTGTATATTCAAATTTCATTTAATAATTGTCTTCTGAAGAGTGTGCATCGCACATGAAACTATTAGTAAAGACTTTTTGATTCCATATCTTTTATTGTGTATTCGCTCTGGATTTATTCATCGAACACTTGGATTTTAATACACACATTTTACATAGGCGAGACATCTACGGGATAGAGTAGGCAACCATCGACGGGATTGTAATATTGAAAATGCGCCCTTAATTGTAAATAGACATATCTTGAAATGTGCGAAACAACTACAAGTTTTCCCTTTTTATAAAATTAAAGTCGATGACATTCCAAAAGGAAATTAATGGAAAATCATTTTATTAAAAAATACGTTTCTCGACTTAATAGCCAATAAGTAACAATTGGCGATTAGTTTCATTATTTTTTCTTAAATCAATCCCGTGATTGTCTTTCACTCATTATTCCAAAATTGAACCCATATACTACAGATTAACACACGTGTGTACATATTTTGTAGTTAGATAAACGGTGTAACCATAGACAGTGGTAACTATATAGTCAATTAAAACCACAGTGTTACTATGTAAATATGTATAAATATACTATATGTCCATCTTTATACAATAACATTATTTATGAATAGTCCCAAGACGGACGAAAAGTACTTGAAAATGTTATTAAACCTGTGTTGAAATCAGTTTGTGTCGGCATACTTTTTATCTCTTCGTCGTTTACCGTGAAACAAATTAGTACAGCTTTGCGTTTGTACAAATAATTTTGGATATATTATTATACATATAATATACAGATGTGCTTTGTACTAATGAAATAATGGTGGTGAAAATCACACACATTAAAAATATATATATATATACACCATTTATAACAAATAAGAAAGATGAAGTGTTGTTTCATAACATGATTACTATTGTTCTATAAATAAAATCAGACATTGAACCATCTGGTGACATCAAAGTATTTTAAAGATGTTATTAGATTTAGGCTGATTATCTATGCCAAAAAGTAGTGGTTTAATAGATTGCTGATGTGTAATGGTAGAATGCGTATTGTTTTTGTTTCTTAGGTATTTTCTCGTGCGTGTGAATACAGTTGGTACCAGCGGAGAAAATGTTCAGAATCTTCAAAGCGATGACCACAGCCGCATGATGGATCGTCGGAGATATGTCGTAAGAATTTATGCCTATTTAGGTCGCTACAAGAAAGCCGTAATATGTAGATCTAGTTCTTTCTTTTGGCTTGTAAAAATTTTAAAAAATGAATTATAAGAATGTTTGGTTTTAGATTTGTTTGAACGTAGTAGAAGAAGGAGAAATTCTTATATTGATGTCAACATTGTTCCATCCTTTTGTTGACGAGGATCCGCAAGAGTTCATAAAAATTGGTGTTCTACAAGATTTTCATTGATTTGTCGACCGATAGGCGAGCCGGTTTCTACATGACATACGCCTGTCAGGTTGCCATATCAAAGCAAGTCAAGTGACCCAGCTGATAAACAATATAGCATCGGATAATATTAGAAGTATTAAACCCATTACTTGATATGTTTTAAACAAAAATAGTATTCTTGACAATATGACTATCAGTAAGTGATCGCAAAACAAATAGAAAATTATTAGTAGTAATAATACCGAAGAAAAATAAATGACATATGAACATCTGGTTTTACGAAGCTCCAATTCATCTTCAAAACATTATTTTGGTTTAATTTTTTGTGGCATTTGTAAATAACGTTAATTTTATCTCATTGACATGTTCACCATCTTGCGCCAGTGATCGCCACAGCCGAACTTTTGTCGACTGCCGGTTAAATCAAGTCGCCTAAACTGCCGAACTGCGGTCAGTTGGAATGCGCCGGTATGGACAAATCAAGCAGGGCGGTATAATATTAAATCCCTTGGGTAGGCGAGCGTTAGCTCTTTATGATTTTATAAATAAATGCCAGTTTGTGTCGTTTGCGTCCTTCTTGTAGCGTTAATAAACTCGGTTCCGTTATACAAGAGTGTATGGCTGGTACCACTTACATTCCCACATATAGTTCTAAGTGCATCAAATTGTAATTTTTTCTAGTTTGTTAGTATGATCATCGGTGCACCCATCCTAGATAACATCACAGTAATCGAAATAAGATAAAACAAAGGAAGTGGGCGGGGGTATTCGAGTAAACCCTATATTATTTGAGTGGCCTCAAGGAGTTAATTAGTTTGCTGTTTCATTGATAATTGAATCTTAACTAGAGTGCCAATTGCAGTTTGACTGAAGAATTAAAGATACATTATGGGATATAAGATGAAGAGCTGACAATTCTCACTTTGACAGTTAATATTCCTCCCCTCTAAACCGAGAAATACTTACTAAAAACTTGAGCATTGATTGTCATTGTTAAGAGTTGTCACATCATCCATTTTTATACGCCCACATTTTTATGTGGACGTATATTGTCGTCGCCCCTGTCCGTCCGTCCAGAATTTGTTTGAGGACTCTCTACAGGTCACAATTCTTATCCGATTTTGACGAAACTTGAAATATAGGTTTATGCCCAAAAGATCTCGGTTGCTTTCGATATTGGCATGTATCGGATCAAAACTTCATGGATTATTGCCCCTGATTATACGCAAAATCGCCTTATTTTAGCTTGTGGTCACAATTATTATCCGATTTAATAAAACGGTTGATGATATTAACGTTACACCGTAAGGAAGGTTGAGTTCGAATTTCGGGAAAATCGGACCAAAATTGCCATACAAAATGGCCGCCGTTTGTACGCGAATACTGTTAAAAAATTGTATATCATGGTTGTGGACCCTGTAGAGGTCACAATTTTAATTCGATTTTGATGAAACTTGAAATGCATGGTTATAACCCACAGATCTTGGTTCCTTTCGTTATTTGCGCATATCGGATCGTAACTTCCTGAATTATGGCCCCTGATTGTCCGAAAAATCGCCTATGGTCCCTCTGGAGGTCACAATTATAATACGATTTGAAAAAACGTTTAACTCTATCACCGTTACACCCTACGGAAGGTTGAGTTCGAATTTCGAGAAAATTGGACCATAATTGCCAGAAAAAATGGCCGCCGTTTGTACGCGAACAATGTAAAAATATGGTATGTCAAAGTTGTGGACCCTGTAGAAGTGACAATTTTAATTCGATTTTGATGAAACCTGAAATGCTTGTTTATAACCTAAAGATCTTTATTCTTTTCGATATTTGCGCATATCAAATTGTAACTTAATGAATTATGGCCTTTGATTGTAGGAAAAATCACTTTCGGTATTGCTTGTTCTCTATCTCTCGAACAATTATTATCTTATTTTAAAAAAAACTCTGATTATATTACTGTTGCACCGTAAGGAAGGTTGAGTTCGAATTTCGTGAAAATCGTACAAAAATTGCCGGACGAAATGGTCACCGTTTGTACGCGAATAGTGTAAAAATATGGTATATCTTCGAATTTCATGGATATCAGACTGGAACTGACCAACAAAATGGCTGCTCCCAATACAGTATGAAATACAGGACTTAATGATGTAGGAAAAATCACTTTCGGTATTGCTTGTTCTCTATCCATCTCTCAAAAATGTGGGCGTATCCTGCCTGGCAGTGCCAGCCTATCTTTGTGTTTAATGATCAACGGACGTTGGACAGCAGATTGGACTCAAATCAATTGACAATCGGAAAGATCAGTTAGCATCGACTTGTTTACGGTTTTTTCATGTCTAATCAATAGTACCTAGAACATTTCAGGCGTAGAGAAAGAGCTGCAATATGTAGGGTTTTAAATAATGCATGTTTAAACCGAGATCTTAATGTTCGTTGATTTCTTTAACAGGAATTTAAGGGCTGGAAGTGGAATATTGTTTGTTAGTTAGTGCCAGTGTTTCAGTTTTGAGATGGGTAAATGATACGAGCAATATTTAGCCAACCTATTTAGTTTTTCTAGGTCATTATTAATGGTATCGGCATTAGCAGCTGGACCATCGATTGTAAGATACATTAGACTAACAGCTATATTGCGTTGATTGCATTTTACAATGACCACTGTGGGACTTCTTGACGTCATTAAGTATTTGACATAGTAATACATTTAACAAATCTTCTGTTATTTGTTTAGCAAACAATTATTTAAATAATTATAAATATATTCATTTATAGAAAATAGAGAGAAAATAGGTTTAATTTCTACACAACACAAACTGGATCATTACCAATCTAATTAAAATATACATCTATATTTCGTTTTTTATACGTCCACATTCATAATGTGAACGTATTATGCCGTCGCCCCTGTCTGTGTGTGTGTTTGTGTGTGTGTGTGTGTGTGTCTGTGGTTCGCCTATAGGGCGCAATTCTTAATGGATTTTCTTGAAACTTGGTATACTTATTCCTTATACTCCAAGGAAGATCCCTATTGTTTTTGGTGCATGCCCGACCCCCAGGGGCAGAGCCACGCCCATTTTTAATATTTGTTTGTTTGTCGTCTACAGGCCACATTTCTTAACTTATAATCTCGAAACTTTGCATACATATTCTTTGTACCTTAAGTAACAATCCTATCATTTGGGGTTGCATGCCCAACCCCCAGGGGCGGAGCCACGCCCATTTTCTTTTCGTGTGTCTTTGTGTCGCCTACAGGGCGCAATTCTTACTGGATTTTCTTCAAACTTTGTATACGTATTCCTTATACCCTAAGGAAGATCTCTATTGTTTTTGGTGCATGCCCGACCCCCAGGGGCAGAGCCACGCCCATTTCTAGTATGTGTTTGTCGTCTACTGGCCACATTTCTTAACTTATAATTTTGAAACTTTGCATACACATTCTTTGTACCCTAAGGAACATCCCTATCGTTTGGGGTGCATGCCCAACCCCCAGGGTCAGAGCCACGCCCATTTTCTTTTGTGTGTCTTTGTGTCGCCTACAGGGCGCAATTCTTGCTGGATTTTCTTCAAAATTTGCATACTTACTCTTTATACTCTAAGGATGATCCCTATCGTTTGGGGTGCATGCCCAACCCCCAGGGGCAGAGCCACGCCCATTTTTAGTATTTGTTTGTTTGTCGTCTACAGGCCACATTTCTTAACTTATAATCTCGAAACTTTGCATACATATTCTTTGTACCTTAAGGAACAACCCTATCATTTGGGGGTGCATGCCCAACCCCCAGGGGCAGAGCCACGCCCATTTTCTTGTCGTGTGTCTTTGTGTCGCCTACAGGGTGCAATTCTTACTGGATTTTCTTCAAACTTTGTATACGTATTCCTTATACCCTAAGGAAGATCTCTATTGTTTTTGGTGCATGCCCGACCCCCAGGGGCAGAGCCACGCCCATTTTTTTTTGTCTGTGTGTCACCTACAGGCCACAATTATTATTCTTAATCGATCGTCTTGAAAACTTTTTTTTATACTTATTCCTTATACCCTAAGGCTGACCACTATTATTTTTGGTGCATGCTGGACCCCCTGGGACAGAGCCACGCCCAATGCTTTTGTGTCTTGTGTTCGCCTACAGGATGTAATTCTTAACAGATCCTTTTAAAACTTTACAAACCTATTCCTTATACCCTAAAGATGACCCCTATTGTTTTTGGTGATTTCCTACCCCCCCCCCCCCAGGGGCAGAGCCATGCCCATTTTTACTTCGTGTCTGTGTGTGTTGTCTACAGGCCACGATTCTTAATTGATCGTCTTTAAACTTGGGATATGTATTCCACATAGCCTAAGGACATCGACTCACACAGGCAAGACACGCTGCCAGATGTGGGCCATACTTGGGCCGAAGCTGAGTGGCTGCCTGGGTTACAGGCCGCAATTCTGAATGAATCAGCTTGATACTTGGCTTATGTATTCCTTATAGACTGAGGGCGTCCACTATTGATTTTGATGAATGTCCCGACCCCCATGGGCAGAGCCACGCCCACTTGTTGCCTTTAGCGTTATGAAGGCACAATTCTGTATGGATTATCTTGGTATACTTATTCCTTATACTCTAAGGACGGCAACTATTGATGTTGGTGTACGACCCTCAACGCCTAGCCTTCTTGACAAAGTACCATATCAATCAAAGCAGGAATGTGGACGTATATTGTAGCGTTAGCGTTATGTTTTATACTTTCCGTGGCCTACACTCCTGTAGATCTAACAAGTTATAGTGGGAGCTCACGTTCTATGACGTCAGGTATCAAGCACGGGACATTTGACCTGATACCGTCAGTCATTCGATTAACCAATTAGCGACCGCCATGCTGTTTAAAATCTACGTTTGTTTTGTTTTGATTTCAATGCGCTGGTAATATTTACCCACAGTTCCACGCATGAAACGGTCGATTCGACATAACATTTGATAGGCTGACCCCTCATTTCAGGCAGAACACGACTTAAAAACAACAAGTCTTCCAGTTCCAAGAGTAGTAAAGATAAGTAAAAACGAAATTTTGAACTATAAAAAACGAAACGAAATTGGATCTGTGTTTTAATCAGATTG
Source organism: Patella caerulea (assembly GCA_036850965.1). Classification (NCBI taxonomy): domain Eukaryota; kingdom Metazoa; phylum Mollusca; class Gastropoda; family Patellidae; genus Patella; species Patella caerulea. The sequence continues at coordinate 27,064,858 of JAZGQO010000015.1, read as the reverse complement.
GATCATTACGGGAGTAACACAAGGTTCAATTAGTCACGAAATGACCTAGTTTGTGTTGAGTGGACGTTAAACCCCATATCTCTCTATATATAATTCAATAATTTACTTTCGCGTAGATGGCCCTAAGGGTGGAGGAAACCAGGGGACCCGGATAAAACCCATGAGGTTCGATAGGCAACCCTAATCCTTGGCACGTACAAGCGGAAAATCGAAACCACGCTACTTGAGACATTCTGTCACCCATTCTATTTTGAATATTGAGATAGGATGGCTGTTTAACTCATTGTAAAGTACAGACCTTAAGATTTAAAGCCGACGCGTAAAACTATTCGTTCGCCCATCCATATTCTGATTTTAAACGTCACTTTTCGGGGGTTGTTTTGTGTCTGCCGTACATTATGCAAGAGCTAAATATGCCTATCGCAGGCCTTCCTTCGGGCCTGAAATGTTATCTAAATTATTAGACATTAAGTCACTGATCCAAGCCATAATCAACTCTCAATGTCATCGCTAGCCTGTGATATTTAAATGATTTGGATCTAATTTGCGGCTTGTCTGCGATATCACCTCGGTGGACGCGGGCGTTAAATAAAGCTATTTCACACAAATTTGCTGCTCAACTTTCATTCATGATTTAATTCAGGAACTGTCAGCCCTTTACCTAATCCGGCATAATGTATCTTTACTAAAAGTTTAAAATGAAAACTTCTCTCATTCTGCTCAAAGAAAACGATCTGTTTTAAGAATTAATCCCTCTTCTAAATAACCGCCATTTATACAATTTTGTAATGCATCCCAAATCGGTTTTACAACTTATTGCGCACATAAACATTTCAATTTAATTAAATGAAAGTATACAGGGGCGTTTTAAGGTTTATCATGGCGGAGGCTATACTACTTTGAGGGCCCGCTTTCGCGAAGGGGGAGGGGGGGTCTTGATTGATGATTTTTTTTATGTCAATGCAATGACTGCATTCTCATTCAGTAATGGAGTCGCGACAGTACCAGTGTATCCCTTTCCATTGGCCAGGGGGCCCTTTTGTCAGATGTGGGGCCCTTTTGTCTGCCTTTAGGGCTCCCCTAACTGGGGTACATTTTCATCTATAAAACGCCTTTGGGAGTATAAATACTTCTCCAAATACTCGAAGTATGCTGCTTAGTGGTTGGTATCGACTAAAATCTCGATTTCGGGATAAAAATGTAGGTCAACGGTATATGTTTATATCGCTTCGCGGATGTTTTTAAGTGGCGCAAATTGTAGACAAAGTAAGTGGCACATGCCAAGTTGTAAAGCAAAATGGAGTTGTTTATTTGAAGAGCTGACCATGGCTTTATACCCAATCTGGCTGCGTGTTAAACATACGAAACGTTTACAAGAAAAGTTATAGTGAAAAAGAACAGGGATTCGTTTGTGTTAATCCTTACGGAGTTATGTCCCATGGTTGTGTTGCAGCTTTCGTATTGAAACCGGAAATGGGTTTGACTTCCACTAAACATAAACTAGTCATTTTGTGGTTCAGTTTGATTTCCTAATTAGCTTCTGCGCATAGTGGTCTCAAATAGCGGGATGAAACAGGGAGAACGAGAGAGAAACCACGAGACCATAAAGTTTCACGTGCAAGCAGGAAATCGAAACAATGCCACTATACTCATTAACAGAAATCACACAACGTCCTTCATTAAACAAATGAGCAACTAGCTGTTTATAACTATGATTATAAAATGGAGTATATAAATAATTCCAATAAAATAGGCGTTTAATACTAGTCATTACAAAATAATATGAGCTTATTATAATACCAGTTGTTTAGTCGTTCGGATGGGACGGAAACTTAGGTTTTGTGTACACACATTGGCGTGCAGGTAAAAGATCCCTTGACAGCTGGAATTAGACATCAGGGTAGGCCGTACCCTGACAAAATTCTCCCCATAGAACTGTATGGCGTATACCCGTCTTCATTAGCCTAGTTTAGGAGCAAAGCTGTAGGACGTCAAACCCCATTTCATTTTGTTTTAGTACAAGTTATTCTAATAATAGAACTAACAGTAATACTGATGTGGTGCACCATTCCTTAGAACAGATTGGTAGCATTTTTGACTCAAATTATAAATTTGTTTATGTCGTCTAACTTTTATCCATATAATCTCTATATTACAGCGTACATTTCTATTATTCGTGGGCTGCCAAAAAAAATCCAAGACAGTTGAAGCAAACGTGTGTCACAAACATCGAATGAATCATGGATAGAAGAACTGAAACTGTAGTGATGTTAATGTCTTCGGAACATACCATTTCGTGAACCTATCCATTGAAATCACCAGAAATGGAAAATAAATGGCTATAAGGCAGTTGTCAACTACCTGCAACTGAAAGGACTAATCCCAACACAGATATATGCTGACATGGTCTTCACTTTAGGGGATGATTCCGTTACCTTTGCCACAGAAAAGAAGTGGGCTGGGAGAGCCTTGACGTTGACCGCGTCCTAAAATGTCATCAGTGGCAAACATCCCAAAAAATATTACCCCCATGCATTGCATAGTGATGGCAGTTCGAAGATGGACAATAGGCATATTGTCAGTGTTGCGGGAATCTCTCTTGAGAGGGTTTGGCACATTATCGTCAACGAGTTAATATTGACAAATGTTTAGAAAGAAACGTGACTGTGGATCAAAACGCTGCGCCGTTTTAAAACAGATTCTGGTCATTTTTGTAATGAATGAGACACGTATCAACAAATGAAAAGGCCGCTCGTCATTTTATTAGTAATAATTACGTCATGCCAGCTTTGACAGACTCCTTTGGGGTGGCTGAAGAAATGTTCATCCTGACCGGCAACCAGACCTTGCAATATCGTTGTTATAAGTGTGTACACCCCGGAGGAGACGTTGTAGAAAAAATAAGTGGAAACCATCACCCGGTTTTGTACAGGTTTTAAAACGTTTTAGCAAACCACCGTACATTGCCCTCATTTAGAAATTACAGAAGAAAGAGGATAGCACCACATTAACAAAGTCAGAATTTTGCATCCAAAATGCCACAATAATAACACGGTTAGTTTGTAATTGCAATAGTAATTTAATAAGAACACGGGTATCTTTTGTGGTATTTAACATAGCTAGAAGATATTTATACAATTAGGTGAATGACACGTTTAATTTCATGAGTAATTACTCCCTGTGACGAAAATAATAAGTTTCTCAAAATATAAGGCACAAGGGTTTATTGTAATGCGCTTGCTATTTTATAAGACAATTGAGACATGTCTTTAAATGTCATTTGAGGCAATGTTGTCTGTTTGGTGCTGACGTGCCATTACGCATCATTTCAATTTTCATTTAAATGTCCAGGGTGAATGACAGTTACGTCTGTTAATCCGTATTACTGGAATGGAATTAAATAGGAAACTGTTTAGCTCCGACTGGGCTAATGAGCACGCCATACTGTTTGCCACGACGGCATCTTTATTACTAGTGTGTAATTCCTTATTATCGTATTTATACTGATAGATTCAATCAGGTACCCGGTTGTTGATCTATATTCCAAAACTTCAAACGTTGATTTGTACATTTCTTTCCCCGTGTATTTTTAGAGTGCGGATGCACTAGTCCGCCGCTTCAAGAAGGATAAGCATTAGAGCTAGGCCGAGGGTTATGGTTGGCATTAGCCCTTTTACATCTCGCGACTTTTGACCCATCTTAAGGTGGGCCTTGTCAAAAATATCTAACCCGAATTGACCTTGTTGTGTCAGGTGAATGTTATACCCTATCTTCGGGGGTTTAAAGGGACAATAACATTCTTGCTGGCTTGGTAGCTCCAGAAAATAAATAATACCCTTATTCTAAGTACTAGATGTTTAAATGTCCTACCTGTTGTGTAAATTATCCATTACAACCTATTTTACTTGTCCAGAGGGTTCGAAAATATTTTAAAATCCAAGTCTCTTTTGAAAAGCTTTACGTTAGACTTTTCAAATCAATTGGTTGAATTTTTTTTTCCATTTTTTAAAATAGGTGTGTTAAGATGAAATTTATATCATCATTTAATTGGAATATTCTAAAATAATACGATTTGTTGACCAGAATGAAGATTGGGACATATTTTTCAGCTACAACAAGAGTGTTATTGGGGCTTTAAAGAGGGCTGTTCAGCGTTTGTACTTATCGTTGTTGCTTCCCTTGAAAGTTTTTGTCGGTAGTTTGAAAGTTAAATACGGTATTGTTCAGACTGCAATGTGCTATTCTCGTTTCCCCCGAATTCGATCTGGTCGTTCGGGTCGACGAGACGAAAAACGTTGGTGTTCACGTAACAGCACCCCTGACACTTGCAATTCGAAATAAGAGAAGGATGTAGCAAACAAAGTTTTTCCTTATGACACACTCCATAGTTTAAAATTCCATTTTACTTGTCGTTACTCACCCGGTATACCCTCTTCAATAAACATGTATGTTTCAGTTGAACAGGGGGTATATTATAATATAATATATATATTATTGGAGATGGTCTATTGAGTAGAGTAGAAAGATAATAAAATAGCTTATGTAAACACACATTAGCCATTCAGATTTCGTGTCTACATCATCAGCCAATCAGATTTCGTGTCTGCAGGATCAGTCTAATGACGTAGGTCGGTAGTTTAAGGCGCGATACCTAGGAGCAGAATTAGATTCAAGAAGTACTGTACGAATTTTATACCCCTGTTGAAATTAGAGGTAAGATTCGAAATACTTTTCACAGGTCCAGACTCTTTAAACAGAATGTTTTATTAGGCCTAGCTCTAGGCTAACCTGGGTTTTATTTCAAAATTTAGCCTACTTCTTTGGCCTCAAATCCTAGATTATAAATCGGCTAGACCTTGTGTACTTGGGCCTGTAGTATGTTTGATTCATGTTTTCAAGCACACCCATATTGGTTAGGCCTATGCGTTGAGACTGGCTGACCACGATGTAGAGCGATAATGGATTTACTGAGGATTGGCAGATTTTGCACGCGTATAAAAATATTGCGTCGCAGTGTTCCGTTTGATTATAAAGCTAATCCCACTACCGAAGCGATAGTTCTAAATTATGATTTGTCAATAGTCCGAATAACTACCAATCGCTGCGTTACAAAGGCAATACCCTGAACACAGAGCGTCAAATTGGACCAGATATGTTTACATAACGGTATGGCATGGCACACGATTTTATTATGCCTAATTAACCAGTGCATGGCAGAATATTGCAGTAAAATTAATTTCGTGACAATATTGACATAGTGTAAACAATATTGTATTAAAACTTTCACCGTTTTAAATACCTTAAATTACTGTCAAAAGTTTTATGGGAGACCTCAGATTAAACGAAGGGCTGTCATTTTGCTGTACTGCAGTGATAGATTGGATTGACCGGAAAGAATAGACACACTCCCGCAAAAGTTCAAGCATCAGAAGTCAAACCAGCAATGGCCAGAAACGGATTTCTCGGATGATTGCTTCAGGGATATGCAACATAACAGCTCAATGGGTTTGAAATTAATTTTTAATAAGATATACAGGTGATTTCCTTTCAAACGAGTCCCTGTAAAATTAAATACTTCTGGAGCTTCTTTAAAACGGGTCTTTGAAACAAAACAAGGATTATGGTTCACGGGTGTAAATACTTTCAATTCCTTGATTTAAGCTTTGTGTGGGCGTACATCCAATTGAACGTTTTGGAATGGAATTTCTCAATCCCACAAATAGTGTCAATCGAGTGATAAGGGTATTTCGGGCTACAATGCATCACGAGGTAACTGTCAGAACGGGACTTCCTCTCCTAACTATATTGGCAAGTTCTTTATTCACACATTATGCTAGAGCTGAGGTTTGGAGACTTTAAGAGTATAATTTCTACTTCTCGAATCAGACAATAGATCCTGAAATGCCATCAGAAGAGATGACTTACTCTTTGACAAGTAGCACAATCTAGTTCTGTGGTAGTTGAAATTATATTGTTTCTTTTGCGGAGTGGAGACCGGTTGACAGCCTGTGGTACATATACTCCAACAAACAATCACCAAAAAGCTATCTATAGATATGTCTCCTCTGGAAAACAAATTAAAAATTTTAAAAAAGGGCCACGTGTCAATTGCAATGCGCGAGCATCGCGAGTCAAAAAAAATCAAAGCCACATTCCCATTACAAGTATTTACATAGTAAAGCCTGTCCTTCACCTTTCATGTTTATATTCAAATATTGTCATTTAAGCATTTCTTGTCATTTGTATTTTTCAGATCGCAATGTCATCACCCTTTTAAGTTATATCATTTAAAATATTTATGCCACGACAGAATAAGAGATAGAACTCTATAAATATAAACAGTTGTTGCTGATCTATACCGCTACTTGCAGACTATAACGAAGAGCTAATGCTGTACATCTGGAAGTGTTTAAGCGCTACACAGAAGGTCTTAGTGGGCATATGACATTCCAGTTGCAAGCAGGCCAAGTATTCCATTAAAGATAAGTCAAATGTCATTTTTGGTTCGGACGGGCTACCTGGCCATAAACTGCACCTCAATAAAGTGACAGCTGGTGGTTCACACTTACATTATTGGATCGTTGCTGGGTGTTGCATTCCTATAACAGAAAATCCATTATATTCATTAATTGATTGTTGCAAGTGGGGCATAAAATATTCTATTGGGCTCTGCTTATTTGTGTATTCTTTCGAATACTGCAGATTTCTGAATGTTTTCAAATTAGACGGACTTAAAGGGTGAATAAAAGCCTGGTCACTTCACTTAGGTGAGGCAATTTAAAACTAATAAATTCTTAGAATAAAATACATGTTATAGTTCATACATAGATGACCCATGTCTAGTATCTACCTTTAATATCAACCAGCGGCAGATATAAAACCCCGTAAGAAGGGTATTTTCATTAACACGGGAAGCCCCGGCCTACGTATATAAATTAATATAAATCACATTTAAAAAAAAAGCCTCGGGAGTAAAAAGTGAAACATTAATGTTTTAATCATTCAAGGCAATATAAATAAACTAAAACCTCTAGTTTTTAAAACCATACAATACACTTTTTGAAAATTTTACAAAGATTGATGATGAAACCTAAAAATTCTTTAATATAACAAAAAAAATGAAACCTAGTTTAACTACTTAGGCCAGGAAAATAGTTAATTCAGATGAAATGTTCGAATTTGTTCATCATAATCTGTCGGAACTCACCATCCAAATTTCATAAAGATTAAACAAAATGTGAGTGTGGACCTCACTTGACGATGTTGACAGTGTTGGTGGAACACCTGCAGCAGGTTTGAGTTGCTGGCAAAACGTCATCGAGTCTTGCCTGGGTGATATCATTCCTGATATTGACCCATGCTTCATATAGTTTTTACTTCTTCTGTGTGTAGTCACTGTCGATAATACTACCTGTACCGACCATTTACAGAATTCTTTCTTCAAAGTAGCTGGTACTTAACCGTCCTATTGGTTACATGCAATCTTTTAATTTTCTTCGGAGTCTTAAACCTTAATTAGACGATTCATTTTTTAAAATGATAGATCTTTTTAAAAAGTTAAGAAATTATCCGCCAAAATAAAATATTTAGTCCAGGCCAACAAGTCATCTTTTCAGGAACCTCTGACAACGCTAGTAACATCGAACATCGGGCCTCTATAATGGTCATGCTGCATTTCTCTCATAGCCCGTCAATGTCGAATCCACATATACCTTTTTTTACTGCTGATTAAGGCCAATTGGGTTGGGGTTATTTTCATTTTATAATTGTAGAGGTATTTGCACAGATGGTATAGCTTGACAACCGAGACTAGGATGTACGATTACCAATATTCGAGCATAATCTTTTGCCCACCCGCCTAACATTCTGACCCCTGTAACCGATAAGGTCATGTGCCATGTCGTGTATAGCACCTGAAGATATACGTAGCAAAATGGAATATAGCTATATAACAACCTCCTATCTCGCCAAATTATAATAATGATGAAATGGGGCCAAGGATTAAAAAAAATAACAACCGAACAATGAGGGAAATAAGCTTATTTTAATATTTGATGCGATATCAAAGACTGTTCCATACTTGTGCAGCATTTATACATGGGTTCGTTTGCATTTCAATGTGTCTCAAACATAGGCAAAACGTTGCCAGTGGCGTAGGTCTGTCTGCGCACAATTTTCTATAAGAGGTGGGCAGACATTTCGTCGCTTTTTCGGCAAACTGCCAAATAAGTGTTTGACGTCGAATTGAGAAAAACGCATTTAAAGTTTGTAGCAATTTTCTATCAATTAAACAGTTTTCAATATTCTTCTGAATCATTCTATGATATATTCTAGGCAGATAAAATTATATCTAGTTTTTACTTTGGCAAATACAAGGACAATGGATTTTTCCACATTTACAAAAAAAACAGCCAAACAGAATGACAGACTTATTCGTCGTTCTGGTGTATAGTTTCGTAAATAAGTTATTTTAGCTAACTGCCGAATATGCCTATTCGTCACTTCGTCGAAAATTTCATTGGATAAAATTCTTTGGCGAACTACTGAATAACATAATTTTTAACGCGGTTTTGTGCCTGTACTGAGTTTAAAATTATAATTTTCTGTGTCTGCTAGGCTTATGGACGAATGGGGTCTACCATTCTATTCGTCTGTGTCTACTAGGCTTATTATAGACGAATGGGATGTAACATTCTATTCGTCTGTGTCTACTAGGCTTTTGGACGAATGGGATGTAACATTCTATTCGTCTGTGTCTACTAGGTTGATAGACTAACGGGGTGTAACATTCTATTGTCTCGTGTCTACTAGGCTTACGGACGAATGGGGTGTAACATTCTATTGTCTCGTGTCTACTAGGCTTATAGACGAATGGGATGTAACATTATATTCGTCTGTGTCTACTAGGCTTACGGACGAATGGGGTGTAACATTCTATTGTCTTGTGTCTACTAGGCTTATAGACGAATGGGATGTAACATTATATTCGTCTGTGTCTACTAGGCTTATGGACGAATGGGATGTAACATTCTATTCATCTGTGTCTACCAGGGGTGGATCCAGGGGGGGGGGCTAGGGTGACTAGTCACCCCCCTCCCCACCGGTGTATAGGAATCCCGGGTCCTACAAGCTTCCCCCGAGACATGCATGCATGGTCGTATATACACATGTATATTATATAGCACACGGTACGCTTCTTATCAGACACTATGTAACTAGCATCTATCAGCATCTATGTAACTAGGGGCAGAAATTAGCTCCGTAAACCGCGGTCGGCGAGACAAAACATGGGGTTGTCACCCCCCTCAAAAAATTCCTGGATCCGCCACTGTCTACTAGGCTTATAGACGAATGGGATGTAACATTATATTCGTCTGTGTCTACTAGGCTTATATACGAATGAGGTGTAACATTCTGTTGTCTCGTGTCTACTAGGCTTATAGACGAATGGGGTGTAACATTCTATTTGTTTCTATCTGCTAAGCATATAGACGAATGCTGCGTACCATTCTACTGTTCCGTGTCTACAAGGTTTAAGGACGGATGGGTTGTATCATTCTATTGCCCCGTGTCTACTAGACTTGGGGACGAATGGGTTGTAACATTATGTGGGCTTGTGTCTATTAGGCTTATAGCCGAATGGGGTGTAAGTGTTCTGTGTCTGCTAGGCTTATGGAAGAATGAAGTGTAAAACGCTATCATTGTGTGTCTACTAACCAGATAGACAAATACAAAAGGGGAGTGTAACACTATCGTAGAAAGCAACAGCTTAAAATTTAAGGAAACGTTTATTAATCTTCAACCATCAAATTATTATACATTCAGTGATGAAGGGAAGAATAAAATCTAACATCCGCTTGAGACTTGATTACCGGATACGTCCCGGAGCATGAGATCAGTATATTTGGTTTCTGCTATTGAAGGAGGGTTTGCATAGGCTTGATGCACAGATAAAGAAAGGTTTCGTCTAGATGGCAAACTGATGACATGAAAGTCCTCTTCAGTGTGTGAATATTTAAAATATATAACTTTGGTATTTTGTTTTGTTATTTTCATTTGTTTGAAATCCGGCCAACGGATTTCGGCACCAGCATCAGTCAAACGAACTCTCAAAATTGCTAATGTTTGGCTCAGCTCCTTGAAGTCTTGTATTGAATTGGTATCAACATCTACAACATGGTAAGGTTTTTTTGATGCCAGCCTTATCACGCCAGATAGTTGTGAAGGAGTAACTATCTCTTTCACCCTTTTCAGGGCTCTTTCTACCACACTATGTATTGAGTCTCCCTCAGACTGACCATGATTTGTTTCAAAATAAAATATCACAACCTCTTCTATATTTTTAGCTTTGTTGATACAATCAATTAGCATTGCACAAACAATTGAATTCTTATTTTGGGCCCCACAGCCGTCACAAAACAAAAATACTTGTTTGTATTTCTTAGAATCACACTCTTGAAGAAAGTGAGCCAAATTAGAACTAATTTCGTTGGCCCCTCTTTTGGCCAGGCCTTCATGCCACACATAACAGTAGCCTTGGTTGGTTTTAACATCATATATTGTAAAGTTGTAATTTGATAAGCGTCTCTTGTAAAACAGCTCGCCTCGATCACTCTTTGGTAAAAAAAATAACTTGTTGTAAATCGAAACAACCAACGAAAGTTTCATCATCGGTATTTTCCTTTAAATCATGTTTAATGTTTCTGATCCTCTGTTTTTCTCCTGTGTGACGATTAAATTCAGCCACAAGCTTCGTATTTTCTTCTTCCGATGCTTTATAAAACGTTTCACACAGACCACACAGATCTTTTTTTTTGGTCTTGTAAATTTCAAATTCAAACTCTTGAAAACCTTATAGTAAAATGAAAGGTTAACTTTGTCATCAGTAGTGTGTTCAGCCGTGTACATTTCAAACATTTTGGAGACAGTCAATTCGTCCGAAAGATATTCACATGAACTATTGGCTCGGACATAATGCGACTCCATGCGTGGAAAGCGGTTGATATGGTTTTTCACAAGGTTCCTAATTCGTGTGTCTCTTGTTGCTTGATTTGCTGACCGACCACCTCTCTTTTCTCCTTCAACGGTTCCCCCCGCGTTCGTCTTAAGAATAACGGTATTGATCATGCGATCAGAAACGTTAACGGTATTTACAAACATGACATGACAGACACGTACAGTATCTCCATTTTCATCAATTGGTAGGCAGGGGCGTGGTGAGAATGAGTTCATGAGTAGCCATACTCATGCGCCAAAAAGTTTTTGCGCCAAAATCACAATCAAATTACTCAAAAAATGAAAAACATTTGTAAGTGGAAAAATTGTTTCATCTGACCCAATTAAAAAAATTTTGAAAGAGTCAAGTGATTTTCTCTTGGAAAGAATGGAATCTCCAAGAGAAAATAACAATATTTTATTACCGTATTTCTTGTCTCGGATTGCTGGAGATTGCGTTTCTGGGCTTCTAATTTTCGAAATTTTCACGGGGGAGGGCCCCCCGGACCCCCCGCCGCGGGCTCGCGCCTTCGGCGCTCGCGGTGGCCGGCTTCGCCGGCCACAGCTCCGCGGTCAGTAAAAGGGTTTTTGTGCCAAAATCTTTTTTGTTACTCATAATTTCTTCTCAATAATTGCCCTCACCACGCCCCTGTTGGTAGGTAATAAGACAAGGTGCGTGTTTTTCTGCTGTTTTCTTTGGCTGTGGATGGTTTTGAAGACTTTATATGCCTTGACAACCAGTTTCGTTGCTCTGTTAAAGAGACCTGATCATAAAAGCTGGACAAAATGACGTTTCTTCTGTCTTCGGTAATTAATTCGCACCCAAGACCCTTTTTAGAGCATTTATTACTGTTGCATCTCTGTTTTAAAATCTTTTTGGCTGGTTTTTCTACACCAGACACTGTTGTATATTCAGATCCTGTTAATCTACCATATTTTACTTGTAACTTCCTGCTCTTTGCGGGAGGTTCTTGTAAATCATCATTCAAAGGTTGTTTCGCATTACCTTCAACATCAAACGCCTCTGGTTTCCTGTTTTTTTCCTTTAGTATTTGTGATAACGGGGTGTGACAGGCCCCACTTGTGATAGGTTTTATATTGTTTGGAATGTGTTCTTCATCCAATTCTTGGACATATTCTGGAACATAATCGGGATCGGTGGGGTCTTCTGGAATTTCATTCTCGTCATCACTATCGGTATTCTTCGACTTATGCCCGCTTTCCATGATTTTAGAAATAGCCACATCAGCAGAAACCACACTTTCCAGACTCACTTCATCTTTTCCGAGATTTTCTTCGAGGAAAGAGGATGAATTTAATTTGTTGACAGCTTCAGTTAACAATACTTCGTCTGCGAATAGTAAAGAATCGTCAAGGACAGGCTCCTCATCAACAAGAGTTGCAGCTACTGGTACACTTTCTCTTGAAATTAACGTGGACAGTGGTATATTTTCCTCACTGTTCTCCTCACTGGGGGTTGTACATAGCTCTTCGGATCCTCGACCCGCAACGATGACTGTGCCTTTGTACCACCTGCCTTCTGGGCCCCACCACATCTTAATTCTTGACCCGACCACCACGCGTCCTCCACCAATAACTTTAATATCCTTTTCTACTAACAACATTTTCTGAACCATCGGAATCCCAACGAACACATATAATCATCTGAAAAAGAAAATGAATTTAAAGTATGCTGCTTTAGGCATGAATGAAATATACAATAAATCGGGCCAAATCTACTTGGGAACATTGAGCTATTATAAATACTTCTTTGTGTGAATTTGTACGAAATTTCTCGGTTTTTGGACGAAATTGCTCAGTTTTTGGACGAAATGGTAAAGCGTGACGATAGGGTAACAGCCCTCTAAATATAGGCCTCACGTGACCTAGTGATCAAGGGGCTTAACTCTGCGCTAACGTAGCTTGCTAGTCAATGCCTGTGGGAAAATTATAATACAACAAACATGGTCATATTGCTATGATAAAACTTAGTAGATCTACTTCTAATGGTAAAAGTAGACCCTCGTCAAGACATGGAACGGGGATAATCTGGGAGGGAAATCAAATAGTGCTTAAGTGATTATTTCTTTTGCTACGTTAAGGCATTCAGGCCTAATTATTAGATAACTAGTAGACCTAATATGTCTAGAAATGTGGGGGTTTAAAATGAAAAGGTATTCTTATTAATTCTTACCTTGATGATCGAATAAGGCTCTACGGCAAAAACAAACGTGACTCTAGGCTTCGATGTATCTAAATGGCGATTAGGCCAAATCAGGACATTATAAGTACCGGTACCGTAATATAACGGGATATTTGATTGGTCTTGAAGACGCCAGATTAAACAAAGCTGGTTATTCGGCAGTTAGCAGAAAATGTCTCATAAAGTAAGATGAGAAATTTCTTTCCACGAACTGATGAATAACATTATTCGTCACTTCGCCAAAATGTGAATTTACCTTTTATATATTCGTCAAATTTTGTTTTCCGGTTATGTTTGATATTTATTGATTTGTCATAATTATCTTGACATTGTCTTAAACGGCATTGAAAGAGCTTCCATTTGATATAAAAAAGTATATTTCAACAAAATAGTCTTATTCGCCGGTTCGCCGGAACAGCGACGATTTGCTTCAGCCCACTGTAATCGATTTTTAATCCCCGCTACAAACTCAACCATCTAAACAGCATTATTTTAATTGATTGAAACTTTTATTTTGTAAAAAGAAAAAAAAATATCAAATTATAGGAAGTGGGCGTGCCCCCTCCCCGCAAACCACAACCTAATACACAAACTTAGGCCTACTGTCGCCAATACTTATGTACGTATTTGACCTTACAACTGATAAATCTGATTGGCTTATACCCCCCTATTTAACCGGGTGGAACTCTAGTTGCATCGGGTGCTTTACTAGGATTTGAAAAAGTTCTTCTATAAGCCGCGTTCTTGATAATACTGAAGGGTTAACCAATAAAACTGTCTATTGCAGGCACTTATTGGGGTGCGATGCACGAACCTGTTGTTGTCCTACTAGAAACATCAACGCTGAATGGTTAATCAAATGTCTGACGTCATACGGTCGTCAGACGCGATTCATATCAATTCATGTAGTATAGGTCATCGAAAGTATAAAAAATATGAAACGGAACCACGGCAGTTGACTCAATGACAGAAATAGCACGTGCTAACCATTCGGCCATACCCCCGCCCCTTGGATAATTATTGATGTTATGAACAGCTGTAAACATCGACCACGATTATTGTAAACACAATATGTGATTAAGACAATATCAGTGAACATAAGACAATCCATGGAATGATCTATTAAGACACTGTCTGAATACAGTATTGAGCTGATTGAAGAAAGAAACTGCAGCAGTTGTCTCCCCTGTATCATAGAAAGGGATTGAAGAAAGAGAGAGGTACGGGCTTTAACGTCCACTCGACATAAACTAGGTCTTTTCGCGACTTACACATGGTCCAGTGTCAATAATTCGCTTGCACGTAGGGGTCTCCAGCAGTGGGAGGAAACCAGAGGACGCGGGGAGAAGTGAATTTTCTGAAAATTTCAGTCAAATTGATCCACTTTGAACCGAGAATTTGGCGATTGAATTTTATGACATGCCTCGATCCACTCGGCTAATCTCGACAGATTACGTAAACTACATCTAGTCTCGGATGTATGACAGTAAGTGATATGTACCTACGCCCATACATTTGCGATGCGGCTACCGGTTTACTTTAACAGGAAAACTTGACGCTATTACACAAATTGGGAACCTATTCGGCTAGCGACCTATTCGACCGATCGAGCTGCAACCTGTTCGTTGGAAACCTATTTAGAGTAAAGACAACAGTCTCCATTTATCAACCAATAAAATCCAACGTTATGTCTATCAAATGAAAGTAGAATATATTATTTTTTATCCATTCCTTCAGCTCAGAATAGAAGTGTAATTTCGTCATTATCTTACAGCTGGATCGGTCGAATAGGTCGCTAGCCAAATAGGTCGCCAACTTGTGTTTGGAATGGGCGCAGCCATGTTTCATCCGGGACCTTTAAAGTAGTTCCAATATGGCGGAATTCATCTTACAGCCGAGTTTAGATTCCCGAAATCTTACGAGGTTTGCCGAGTGGCCTCGATCATCAGTACTAATGTTCCTACGATAAAAAATAGTCCCGATTAACCAAGTTTTAAAATTATTTTAATCATCAATGGGCGTTGAGCAGCAAATCGGATTATATTCCAGTAAATATCGCAGTCCAGCGATGACATCGAGAGTTGATTATGGTCTGGATAAGTTAATTAATGTCTGATTAATGATTTAGAAAACATTTCAGGCCTAACGAAAGACTTAGCAATAGACAGATTTAGCGCTTGCATAATGTTGAAATCTAATTAACTTGCCCTCGGTGCCATCCCTCACAGCCGTCTTCATTAGCCCAGTTTAGGAGCAGAACAGTAGGACGTTAAACCCCATTTCATTTACATCCCACGGTGATATTGACGGTCAAGAGAATATGTAATGCTGATCAGTTTGATACCCAGGGCCAGACTTTACCTGAAGGTAATTATCAAAGGGTTTTGTTTATGAGTTATGCGAGTTCCTGATTACGTAACCCTGAGTTACCCGACCAGAATTACCTGGATTACATAACCAGTATTATTGATTCTTTGTCTCCGAAAGTAACTATATGTAATTTAATTAATGAATATAACATAATCCAACATTATTTTTATAATAATATACCTGTGTACAGGTAATATTTTATTTAATTAGCTTATTAATGATATGTTATTACATAAGTAATGATGTCAACCACAGACTTCCGTCTTTTTAATGAAGATGTTATATCATCTTTGTCATGGATATATCGACCAACCGAGAAATAAAATTTGAAGTATAATTCTGACGAATAGATCAGTTAATAAGTAAACTTCTCAGCATATGTCATGCTATAATAACCGTCTTTTTTTTATTAAAGATGATCCATCAAATTCGCGTAGACATAAATCAATTATCATTCTACAAAACTGAAACTCACCCAGTAATAATATCATAATACATGTACATCTCTCTTACTTCGGAGCTACGGTGGCTAAGTGAGTAGGGCGGTAGTATGGAGGTCGCGGATTCGATCTCTGCATTGGACGATAAAGTTCATCGTGGTTTCGCCTTGCCAATTGTGCAGGGCGAATGGCCTGACAGGGGCAGCTGTCTAGTCTTTCGGATGGTACGATAAACCGTATACATCCCTTGGCAGTTGTAATAAGATATAATGCCATAGTGCTGCTGTCCGGGAATTTCCCTCGTGGCACACTGTATGCCATATGCCCGTCTTCATTAGCCCAGTATAGGAGTCGAACTGCGGGACATTATACACCATTTTATTTCCCATCATTCATTTTTATTAATGACGACGCACCAATTTCACATGGAAAACAAATCAATATTGGTAATTATCGTTCAACAAAACTTAAACACGCCTAGTAATAATGAAAGACTTTTTTCGCTTTATCTGAAAAATTAACCAAAAAAACCCCATAAAAACGTAAGAAAAAATAACATCTTAATCTGTCTCTCTAACATTGGAGCTACAGTCACTAAGTGAGTAAGACGCTGACACGATAGTCTGGAGGTCGCAGATTCGATCTCGGTGTTCTCCGAGAAAGTTCATCGGGATTTCTGGGGTGGTTTCGCCTTGTCAGTAGTGCTGGGTGGAAGGACATCTGTTTAGTTGTTCGGATGGTACGATCGACCGAGGTCTCGTGTACATATGGCGTGCACGTAAAACATCCCCTGGTATTTGAAATTGGATATAAGAGTGCTCAGTTGACATTGCAAATTTTCCTCATAACACACCATGGCGTATGCCAGACTTCAGTAGCCCAGGCGCAGTAGAAATGCGGAACGTTAATCTCCACATTATTTCAATTCTTTCTAGTGAGCCGGTTATATCATTTCCTCCGTCGATCGTACCAGAAATAAAATTGAAAATCGAAATCTGAATTTAGATTAGTTGATTGGAAATGAGTTAAATCGATCGCCCGTGTGGTAAACTATCACCTACAATTACAGCTCCAGGTATTGGATCTTTTTTGTACGACGTTAATTCGTCTGCTGTATGGATTAAAACCTGAAGAGGGTTGGATCACCGAATGGTGTGTGGGCACTGCTTGTGTGGTTCCGGCTCTCCGTTCATGCGTGAGAAGGAGTAGGGTCTCCCTGTCCTTCCTCGTGGGTTTTCTCCGGTCTTCCGGTTTTCTCCCACTGCTAAAATAAAACATACACGCAAGAAAATTATTAAAGTAAAATTAAGCTATATGTTAGTCCTGTAATGACCTAGTTTTTGTCGAGTGGACGTTAAACCCCATTTCTCTCTCTCTCCTCTCTCTCGCCCTATGACGTCACACATTTGATTAACCAATTGGCGTTGACGTTTATAGTGTTTTACCCACAATTTTTTGCAACATACGCCAAGGACGCACCGTAACAAACAGTTTCATTGGCTAATCGCACTTCCAACTATAATGCCGGTTAAATAACAACTCTTTCAGATCCTAGTGTGGTAAAGAAAAGTAAAATGAAATTTAGAACTATAAAAAGCGAAACGAAAAAGGATTTGTGGTTTAATTAGATTGACCTACAACACAATAATATATAGCACCATACATAAACGAACCCTGACTGAATTAATGTACTACTTATTAACATCTTATAATAAACTATTGTATTTTAAATTACGACTAAACAATTTTACAGGTTCTAGAATAGTAACATAAACTAATGATACTCATTACACAGACTATCATTAACAGAAAATCACGATATAATTTTATCAAGGATGGGTGTGGTCTGAGTCTTATATACAGATTATATAACTAGACTAAATCAGAATTAGATTACAAATACAAATCAGTGAAAAGGAACTGAGTGATAGATCTGTATATGGTTTTTCTTCCTAACTAGACAGGTAGCCTTCTCGGGACCTCCGTTCTGCACAGCTGACAGTGGGTTACACCACGGAAAGTTGCGACGAACTTTATAAGTCAACATAGAGGGAGAAAGAGAGGGAGGGGTGGATAACGCCCATTCGACACTATATATAATAGTACAAGACGGCGGGAACTCCAATGTCTACTCGACACAAATTGGAACTTGGTAATGTCGGGACAAACATACTGTTCAGTTTTATTTCAACAATTATCTTGTGCATGGGGACCTTAGTAGTGTGAGGAAACCGGAAAGAACCCTCGAGGTTCAGCAGGCGACCTTACTCGTTGTCACGTATAAGCAGGGAATTGAAACTCCACCATGTGACTCCATGGCCGACTCTCTGGATCCAACGCGCATGGATTGACCATTCGGCCATCTAAACCCCTTGAAATGTGTGAGAATCTGTATTTGCCTAGCATTAAAAGACAAAGAAATCGCTCTGAGACAGCTGTTGTTGTTGTTCGCAGTGAATAACTTCCACCGAAGATAATATCGCAGACAAGCTGTCCAACATTTAGTATATTAACGCATGCAATTCCTGAGTTAACGGAGTAAGCTCGTCAGGTGGAGAACGTCGCTACCTCCAGGCCACACACGCTCAAAATCAAGACCAGATAAAGCTCAAAGCGCGACATTGTAGATCACTGGGCCACCTTCGTGGGTTTGTTCGTAGGGTTTTTCCACCGGCGCTTGAACTAATTACAATAAAACTACTTACTACTGCTTGATTATATATTACGGTATAGGCAAGCAGCAGTAAAAAAGATGTATTTTAATCCCTTTAGGCGTCTGTGGGTGATATACTCGCCACCGTTTGTTCCGGGAATTTTGCATCCACTTTCACCCTTCTATCGTGGCTAAGTGGGCAGGGCGCTGGCTCGCTTGCCTGGAGGTTGGGTGTTCGATCCCTACATTGTCCGAGAAAGTTCATCTCGATTTTCCGGCCTGGTTTCCTCTTGTCAGTGATGCAGAACGAAGGGCCTGACAAGGATAGCTGCCTAGTCGTTCGGATTGGACGAAAAACCGATCCCGTGTACACGTTGGCAGTTGGAATTCAATATGGCGCCGCTGCCCGGGCAAAAAGTTTCCTCATAGCACACTGTATGGCGTATGCCCGTCTTCCATTAGCCCAGAGGTGCAGAAGAGTAGGACGTTAAACCCCATTTCATTTCACCCTTCTATCACTCTATTTATAGTCTCTGTGGGTGTGGTGTATTTGAAATGTTTTGATTATACCCAGACATACCTAACTTCTTTTTAATAAAAATGATTGATGTATTTTATTCTTACCAGAAGTAATATGTCCTGTCCTCCATTAGACCATTCTATATTAGATAACGAATTCCTCTATCTGATTTCTCTCGGGGACAAATTAGTTTTCTATTCTTCCGTGATCAGGATGTAAACGTAATTATATTATATTATAGAAAAGTGAAATATCATTTCTTTAGAGGGTATAAGTACGAATTAATTGATATATATATCTTGTTCGGAAATCGAATTCAAGGCCTTTAGGTATTGCGACAAGTCCATTATCTAATAATTGCTGTTGAGATTAAGCTACCTCTCCTGAATTACTTGTACGTGGATAATTGCTTATAGATTCTGATTCTGTGACCTTGCTTAGCCTCATTAAATAATTAATTTCCGACCAACACTGTTAACACCTTTCTTGGGTCTATCTAAAGATCATATTGTAGATAGCGATATTTATAAGAACATTTCTGTGACGAGAAGAGTGTGGGCAGAAAGAGCGATTTTAATTTTAGGGAAGCAACCAATTAGACCGAAATTAAATTATGTATTTTTCGTTTAGAATTGATATTAAAATTGTCAGTTTAAAAATTTGACCTACGTGTTTAGATACCTGATGTCCATCCGGTTCCAGTAATATAAGTTTCATTCAGAGTTATCGCCCTTTATATTTGTTTTTTTTTTTTAATTTTCTGTACAGACTCGTGTTGCTTAAGCAATGTCCGCGAGTTTTACACCATTCAACCGTTGTTTCGATACTCAGCAATTCCCGAACTTTTGCGCCCGTTGTGTTTACACGTGACTTTGGCATTTTCCAATCAGAGGTCGTGGCACATAACACACTGTAGACAACCATGGCGGCCTCCCTAAGTTACAGCAGTTGAAGGTTTTGGGGGTTTATTTCAATTGAGAAACGCACGGGAAACCCGCAACCTTGACATTGATCGATCTTTGAACTTTGCTACTCGATTGTCAGATGTAGACATGTTAGCTGGAAGAGCAGGACTTGGTATTCACGACGACCGATGAATCTGATAGGCTCACAAGCTGGACTTGTACCCAATCGAAAATAGTGGCGAAATATGCAAGATATTACGTGAAGGCCTTGATAAGATGTATTGAAGATGGTACAGGCTGGTCTAATAAATTCATTTATGTCATGTGTTTTGACATATTTTAATTGTCTTCCTGTTCCCAATTTCTACCGATTGGATATTGTGCCCGATTCTAGGGGTTGACCTTTGACATCAGTAGGGGAGCTAGCCCGGAGGTCCCGTGTTCGATCCCTGCGTAGGCCGACAAAGTTCAGCGGAATTGTATGGTGTATGCCCATCTTTATTAGCCCATTTCGTGTTAATGTCCGCTGTTGATTGATTCACAAGACTTACATTACCCAACATAACAAATTACCAGCCGTATTGACATTTTCCGGCAGCACCGGTGATTATTTACGGTTCATTACGTTGACAATGTTACGTTCAGTGCTATTGGCTTTCATGGTTTGTGTTAGTGTTCTATGTTTTGATTTCCTCTAGACTTAATTGGTCTATTACATATTACGAAATTAATAGGGTATTAAAGATACGGGTCTTTTGTCTGACTTCAAATGTTATATAATCAAGCCTACCTATAATCAACTCTCTAGATCACCAGAGGTTGGAGATTTATCGATCTGAACACCCACGAGATTATTACAAATTACAAAAATTAGTGGGGATATTAAAGATGCGGGTCTTGCGCTTGTCCTCAAATGCTATATAATCAAGTATTTAGACCACCAGAGGTTCGAGATTTGAAATTTTAATATTTAGCGATATATTGATAATCGAGATTTAGCCTTGATTGTCAAGTACCGAATCTACGATAATAAACATTCTACGCTATAACTTCTGGGTATAACTTCACCAAAAATAAATTAATATGATTGTAATTTTCGATACATTTATTTTTTTATTATGTATTTGTGAACTTTTGAATCAAGAATGGTCAGCTTGATATCTAGATCTAACATGATGTATCTTTAACCTGATCCTGTATTAGTGTTGATGATGCTAAGTTCATTACCTTGATAATGTTATTATACTGGGTGCGATTACAGGGCGTTTATAGATCTCACGTTTTTTTTTTAGATATTTAAGTGGTTTAATAGTACACAAGGGTAGGGGTAGGGTATATTAATTTCTTTCATTGAGTCATTAAGGGCTATTATCTTGATCGAATTTAGAGTTTTAATTTCAGTATAATAACAAGATATTGAGATCAATATTATACATTGCTGATATTGGAAAATATTATTAAATAATAAAGCGAGAGATAGAAATGGTGTTGATCATATAGTTCAGGTTTATTTTAAGAACTAGGAGCATTTAGCTGCGGAAATAAACTGGGGAATCCGGAGAAAACCCACGAGGATAAACAACTGACTCTATTGGCAGTCACGTACAAACGTGAAATAGACCATATGATCCAACGCGCACACTCTACACCATTTACCCACCCAATCCCTTGCCTAACAATTATGTCAATCTTCTTAATTACAGTATAAATGACCCTTTCAGTTGTTATTTAAAAACATTAATAATGAAAATGTCTGTTCTGTCGGGTCAAAGATCGATATCGGCTCTATATAACGATGTTATAAACAACTATCTTTCTGTATGCTGCCTTAATGTACTTTGTCTAGGTCGCCGATTAATTGAAATTTCATCTTTTTTCCTAATCCGCTAGATCTACATCTAGAGATAACTATTAAAATATAGTATAGGCTTTCATCTCGAGGTTTTTGGGGGCCAAAATGTACCTTCGACTAATAATTTACGTTCCTTACAGTGACATATTTTGCTCCCTTTACACCAGGTTGGCGTCCTTGCTACGATGCTGCGACCGGCAAATACACAAGGTCGCCAGTAAACATGAATATAACGCGAGAAAATCTTCCGCAAGAAATACAAATTTGTAAAAAAAACGCTTTCCCCAAGCTTTCCACTTATGATCGGAAAACCCTGGCGTATGTTTAGAACATGATCAAAAAAACATTTTGAAGAACATTGGCAGCATTGTAGGCCACAGCACGATTTCTGGCGTTTCCGTCATGCTTTTACTACGCTTATGTTGATCTAGACACGCTCTGACACCATTTTCCGTCACTGCAGCAGCACAGTAAGGACGCCACCCCGGTCTGACGGGGTATTAGTCATTAGTATGGACACAAGTCACTTTGTGTATTAAATGTTTGCTGGAAAAGACTTGCGGAAATTTGTTTAACGGTTTCGTTGATACCGGAAGTGACTTAAGTTTAAGAGCAACGTGACATCGGTGAAACCCATCATTACTGCATAGCAGTTCTAGTTATTATTTAATTTTAGTTAAAGTAACAACTGAGTTATCTCAAAATCGAGTTATAAAACGACAATAAGCAAGTTTAGTTCTCGTATTATTTCTCTTTACGCTAAATATGATTTTATTTTCCATGTTTTCACCCAAACTTCTCAAAGTTTAGAACATTGTTAGGAAATCGTAACGTACATACGGAAGGAATTATGTTGAAATAACAGAAGTACGAAAGCATTTCACACAGGGACCATTACTACACAGACAGGCGATTGATTCATTTTAAATCGTCCTAATTGTCTGTCTAATTGCATTCACCTTGAGACTGAATTTGCGGGAAAATCCACTCAACAATATAACAGACACCTTTAAATATAACAGTACATTGTGCTATGAAAGAATTTTGCCAGAGAGCAGCACTACAGCCTACTCTATACCGAATTTGAACTGTCCAGGCGTGGCGAAGAATCCAGAACAGCCTTTTAGAACAACACCGGAAGTGAACCTGCGACATCTTGATTAGCAAGCCAGTGAACAATGACGCGGCATATAAAACCTGGGTAATACAGAATTAAATGTCCGTAATACGATCTCCAGAAAAAATACGTGAAAACAAAAATGAATTATATTATGGGAAATTGTTAGACAGTTGAAAAAGACAAGATAATGACGTAATATCTGGCCTGCCAGTTCGGTCGATTTGTCTCACATCCGATTAACTGACACATGGTCTATTTTACGTCATTAAACTCCGATCACCGCCAGACTTAATTTGACTTGAAATAGACACTGATTGAACGTTGATGATTGTTCAACGAACTGTTGGCTAATAGGTATCTTTTATACTATCACGGTCATTTCATCCTTGTAATATATTCCCGCGCAGTAACCTTGAAGAGAGAGACAGAGAGGCAGACACAGAAAGAGAGACAGTGAGGCGGGTGTAGGGGGAGCCAATCTGATTAAAACACAAATCCTATTTCGTGTCGTTTTTAAAGTTCAAAATTTTGTTTTACTTGTCATTACTATTACTACACTAGGATCTGGAAGAGTTGTTATATAACCCGAGTTCTAATATAGATAATGCTAAGTAAAAGTATTTCATATTTCATTCACATAACTTTATTCTAACCTAAGTTATTACTGTTTGGGGTTATGGCAATATGTGGCATTATTTTGCTTTCGAGACTTAGCCTAGCTCGCTTCGGTCATTTCATCTTGACATACACAGAAACAGAGAGGGAGAGGGCATACTACCCTTAGGCTGTCTTGTCTACCGTTAGCTCCACTCTAGAACAGACACAGATATTTTAATTCCTTAATCGACTATTTTGTCGCAAACGCTTATAAGCATATTCGAGAATTCTGCTTTCATTTAATAAAATTGAAAAAGTTTAATTAGCAAATTATGTGTATTATAGGCATGAACCAGAGTGCAATGTATGAATCCGAAAATTTCAGATGTGAACCGGATTAGGACCACATTGCAAAACCGAATACTGATTGTTGGATATGGCAGCCATTTAGGACAGAAATGGAATGAAATGGGGTTTAACGTCCTACTCTTCTGCACCTTACCTGGGCTAATGGAAGACGGGCATACGCCATACAGTGTGCTATTAGTGACATTTTGCCCGGGCAGCGGCGCTACGCCCTACTCTTATATCGAAGTCCAACTACCAAGGGATCTTTTACGTGCACGCCAATTTATACACGGGACCTCGGTTTTTCGTCCCATCCGAGCGACTAGGCAGCTGTCCTTGTCTGGCCCTCCTTCTGCATCAAAGTAAACAGATCGCTTTGTACAGAATGATAGATAACGTTAATTACAAGGATTATGAACGAGAATTTTTACTGTCTTTGTTCTATTCCCTCGTGTCTAGGGATATCGCTTACAAATCAGAACAAAACATTATTAGTGTAATCTTCCATCAGCTGTGATAATCATGTTATACATTAGTACCACGTCACAAACAATATCACACTGATCAGCAGTGAATATTCGCAAGGCCGCTAAAATCACTGATAAGGATAACATCGACGCGCCTTAATTAGGCCCCCATATTATTTTTTTCTTTCGACAAATTAAATTCTAAAACATTTTTTGTATGTATTAGAAAAAAAAGTAAAGACCTTTGAAGTTAAAAAGTATTTCCTATTTAGTGTAAATGGGTATTAAAATGAGTAAAAGGCATCATTTTGCCCTGAGTAGTTACGTCTTATGTAAACAATGCACGAGTGAGCCAATGATTGAAGCAGCGTGGCGTCATGAACGTGTTCAAGACAGTCATCTGTGACAGAGATAATTCATAAGAAATTCTTCTCTGTGAAACAGATTGGAACAAAAAATGAAGAAAACGCGTAGGATATTAATTAAATAAACTGAAATGGGTATTAACTTCAAACTATCTCTTCCGACTGAAGACGGGTTTTATCAAAGAAAGAGAAGAGTGTTCAGAAAAGAAGTTAATCATTGTATTTTTGTATGTCTGTGATTTTGATTAATTTATTGAAAAGCACGTTGTTTTTGAGTATGGCTTTTAGCCAATCTGTTATAACGACTGAGGGATTGGAATAAATTGGATTAAACGTCCACTCCAGAAACTAAACCATCTCGGGAGTTACATGCGAAGTATTAAAAATCACGTGTTTACCCGGACACGAGCTTATGGGGGGGGGGGTATTTTTCAACATAGACTTTATTTTAGAGTATTTTAGAATCTTGATTTTATAAACGATCCCCGTCTTCCATTAGCCCAGGTAAGGTGCAGAAGAGTAGGACGTTAAACCCCATTTTATTTTATAAACGATGAAACAGCGAGGCGAGTCAATTTTATGTTTGTGTTATGCAATGTTTAGTCAGTCTGTTGGAGCAAGAGAGAGAGAGAGAGAGGGGGGGGGGGTTAACGTCCACTCAACACAAATTGGGACTATGATACAGCGCGCATACGCTAGCCGTTTGGTCAACCAATCCCCCGGGATCTTCAGGAGTTGCAGGACAACAACCCATGACATTACCTATACATAACGCCTTTTAAGCTTGCACATCTGGGTTCGAAGCCACAGCAGGCCGTTTCGGACCACGGAGTTGTAGGTCTCGAATATGCAAGGGATTGTAACGACTTAAGCCCCAGTCAGACCTGAGTGGTGACCCTACTGCGCTCTGCGACCATACGGCGGACTGGAAATACACACGGTCGTCGGCAAGCGTGAACACAACGCGGAAAAATGTCCTAAAATTACAAACTTTAAAAAGTCGCGTTCTTACTGCGACAAGTGCGTTTATGTAGCCTTCTCGCGGCGGGTTCGTCACGATGTCTCCGCGCTTATGGCGTTTCGATTGAGATATGTAAGCTTGGCGAACCCGCGTCGCGTAACAACACGTCTTATCTGGGCTACACATGCGTTTCCACCACGTGATCACGGCGACTATGCAAGCTGGTTTGGGTTGGTTTTTTTTAAATTTCAAGATGACCTTTGAATCGCCCGTTTTCAAAGCAAGTCGTACATGAAAAACATGATCGCCATAAGCGAATAATGCAAGCTTGGTAACCGCGCCATGGTCGTATTAAGAACTCCATACACGTTGTGGGAACCTCATAACATCGCCATATTATTATGCTTTAGAAGTAGCCCCATGAGGTCGTGATGCAGTCGCGCGACAGTGGAGGAATCATCGTAACATCGCCATGACAACGCCATAAAGACTCAGAGCGCTTGGTGGGGTCGCGGTCAACGCGTGGGGTTGTGGTGAAGACGCCATGAAAGCATCGTTGCAAATGTTACAATTTTCGCAGCGTCTTTTCCACGTGTGTACTGCGCGTGTGCTACGTTCATAGAGATGTTACCACGCTTATCTCGCGACCCACCACGTTCTCTCGGTTTTCTAGGTCATATGGCAGGACCTTGGCGTTTGCTTTGAACATGGCGACCATGGGGACCACAGAACTTGGCACGCTCTGAAAACATTTTTTGTCGCCGTAGCAGCGCAATAAGGACTTTTGCGACCCCGTCACGTTCTCGCAGCTTTCCAGATCATATGAGCATGTTCAAAATAAACGTCGTGGCTCGGAGATCATTGTCGATCATGGAGACCACAGCACGATATCTAGTGTTACCACCGCGCTGTTACCACGCTTATGTCGATCTTGACTCGCTCTGAGAAAAGCGCAGTATGGACACAACCCCGGTCTGACGGGGGTATTAAGTAAGATTTACTGCGGAATCAGTCAAACTATTCGATTACCCAGCCCCCTTTATCATATACGGGGATCACGTGACTAAGTGAGTAAGACACTGGTTCGCTAGCCTGGAGGTCAGGTGTTCGATCCCTTCATTGGCCGTGATGTAGAACAGAGGGCCTGACAAGTACAGCTGTCTAGTCGTTCAGATGGGACGAAAATCGAGATCCCGTGTAGGCATTGGCGTGCACGTAAAAGATCCCTCCGCAGTTGGAATTCGATATAAGAGCTGGCCGTGGCGCCGCTGCCAGGGCAAAATTTCCCTTATAACAGACTGTATGGCGCATGTCTGTCTTCCATTAGCCCAGGTTAGGTGAAAAAGAGTAGGACGTTAAACCCCATTTCATTTCATTTCCTCTATGATATAAATATAGGTTCACACTCGCGTGTCCCTACTGAATCCACGATCTGGTACTTGCATAAACGTTGGGATATGTTATGATGCAATCAACACGATTGCTAGGACTGAACACGCGTCATAAGATAGGATATGATAGAATCACCACGATTACTTTACTTTACTGATCAATTATTCCCCATTACTTCACTATCATGTATGTTTGTTACACAATGTGTCGTTTCTAAGTTCAATTTATCTCGAACACGTGCTCATAGGCCATCATTCCACTGAATTATTGACGATCTAATTAATGAACGCAAATGCATGCATCGTATCACGAAAGATTGTAACCTTGAAGAAAAAACTAACGAAACTCTATGTCACCAATCTATAATAATACGCACTATTCGATAACCTTTAGACGTTTCGAATCCCTACAGAAAACTTTTTCGATTAAGATCGGCTCCCTGTACGTGTTCTTTCGTGAATTGTTAGCCTTGTGCTTTTGACATTCGTCATTTTCAACCACTGGAAAATAAACACGAGTCGATAGATGGGGAGTGGTGATAACTTAACGATCATTATATCTCCATCTGTAAAGTTTCTCCAGATTTCAGATTTGTCTTGTCACCGATCGATTGGGTTATTATTAATAACAAGATTTACTCATCTTCTATTGGTGATGAGCAAACTATAAAATTGTTCCTAAACAAATATTTTTGTAAAATTCCCACGAGAGTCTAATCAGGCTATTGTGTTTGAACGATTTTATTGCGACTGGCAGAAATGTATTGAAGAACTATTTGGTTTTATTATGTTAGTCCGATGGTAAAACATTTTCTTACTTTTCCCCTTTTATTGGCATTAACTTCGACCCATTTAACATAGATCTTAATTTTAAGATACTTCGCATTTGTCTGAGATCGAAGCATCTGATGTAGCGATAAACTATCGATATTTTTTTTTATAAAGACAATTATCCAGACTAAATCAAATCGTAGAATTCCATAAATGTTTCAGCTGCTTTGTAAATCATATATGTGAACCGGTGTGGGACCCCATCACAAAACAGAACACTAATTAACAGAACACAGATTTTATGGAAAACAATCACTAGTTTATTCTAAAAGCACGACGTTTCTAAAATATACCAGTGATTGTTTCCCATAAAGACTGTGTTCTGTTAATGTTTCCCAATCGCTAAATGTAACTTAAAGACCAGGGGCTTGTTTCACAAAATTTTAACTAAGATAAAATCCAAACTTAAGTAATTTGATTGGATAATTTTAGATTAATTTTAGTGCTTAGCTAATCAAAATTGACGTATCCACTACAATGTGGATTTTATCTTTAGTTAAGATTTCTAGAAACAGGGCCAAGACTACTAATTGTTGTATATGATGGCGGTCATGTAGGACAGAGCTCTATTTGCACAGCAAATAATCAGTGACAAGCAATGTGAAGCCAATCTGTTATAGCACGAGTGAAGGCATATCCAATTTGGTTTTGTGTTAATAAGATAATAAAACAGTTTTTTGTTGGGGTTTTTTTCTGTTTTTTTTTTTTTTTTTATTTCTTGGCATTTACTTTGACCCTTTCAACTTAGATCTCCGTTAAGATACTGCTAATTTTTCTGACGTCAGTGAATCTGATTTTCCGATAAACTGTCGTCGATTTGATGAAAACAAATAATTCAAACTCAGTCAGAATATAAAATTTCAGAATGGCTTCAGATTTATTAATCTTTCTCGAAATCGTAACTAAAGATAAAATCCATACTTTAGTCGATACTTCCATTTTAATTTGCTAAACACAAAAATCAATCCAATATTATACTAAAATTTGAATTTTATATTGGTTAAATTTTCGTGAAACAGGCTCTAGGCCCCGAGTTCAGAAAATATTTTAAGACTTTTAAAACATATATTATTATGCAATAGCTAAATTAAATTGTATAGACCATAATCATCGTTAGCCAGCGATATTTAGTAGATTCAAATACATTTTGTAATGGGGGAATGTACCGTTAACATAGATAATTGAAACTTATTAGCCTTGTCGATGCAGAACAGTGGGGAGGGAGAGAAATAGGGTTTAACGCCCATTCGACACAAATTAGGTCTTTTTGGGACCAAGATATTGTTTAATTTTATTTCAATAATTCGCTTGCGCGTAGGGGTCTTAAACAGTGGGAGGAAACCCGGGTACCCGGAGTAAACCCACGACGTTGGGATGTTTTAACACCCCCTTTTCAATTTTTACTCATATCACATATATATTAATTGTGTAAAAAGATACTGGTGACACGGAACTGTTACTACTAGTCCATATTCAATAAACCGTGGGTATAAATTAGTTGTTGTTAAACCTTAGTTTCCTTCTATTTCCCTGACAGATAATTAATGTTGTGTTCGTTTTGACATTTATGCACTCATTGTTGTCGTAAATAATATGGTTATTTATTTTATGTCCTTGACATATCATAGATTTATCTTTTAATCGATTTAACACTCATGAACTCAATGTTGTAAATTATATACTGAGAGAGAGAGGGGTGGAGAGGGGTTGGGACGTCCACACGAAACAAGTAATTTTATGACTCCTAATCACGTACAAGTGGAGGATCTCAACCAACCACGACAGTCTAGTTGATAAACATTATTTTATTCAATAAATTGAACTGGATTGAAGAACAGGCACCTACATACAGTGTCCCTTAAACGGTGTCTCGATTATTCAGTCTTATGTTTAATTATTTTTCAAAAAATGTATTGTTTATGTTTTGGATAAGTTGTTTAATGTCTAATTAATAATTTAGACAACATTTCAGGCCTTAAGAAAGACCTGCTATAGGAAGATTTAGCACTTACATAATCTATTTTTAAACCCCACCTCTTTCTCTCTCTCTCTCTCTCTCTCTCTCTCTTGCTTCAACTGGATGAGTTTCATGATAGAATTATTATTAACCCGACTTCTTAAATCGGTGAGTGGGTCAACTTTGACTGGGGGGTATGCAAATTTTCTGAGTATGTTGGGAATAATTAATTAACTAACTAACATCTTACTTACATTGTAAACAGATCTGGTAAATGTCTGGGGCCAAAGGCTCGGCATTACTTGAATAGTTATAGAACACTCCAATTTTAATTAAATTTATATCTTGTTACCAATTTAAAGTCCAGACTTTAGACTAGAACTATGTCGTCTGATTTGAAGAATGTATAAACGTACGTCTTTAGGGAAAACTGTTCCTCTTCTTAATGTACTTAACAACATTGTACTGTGGACAGAACAGACTCTGATGTTGGATGAATTCAAAAATTTAATACAACAAATCGAAGAAAAGGCATGTCATTTTCTATGTCGATCGGACTTGAATTACCTTAGGCTTTCTCAAAGGGCGTCACCCGAACAACAAGAACAGCAATAGAAGGAACGAGATGTGTACTACGTACAGCTTATGACAGGTTTAGACGGGAAATCGTAGAAAAGCCATACATGGGCTTGGTTCGTAGAACAACCGACTTCAGTCCTGGACAATGTTACGATCATTTTAAAAACATGCCTGCAATCAAAAATCTGTCTGCTATAACAAAAACCCGCAATATTTGCATCAGTTGCACGACAGGACATGACTGATTACGACTGGCAAACTTGTTACGTTGCAGGTCTTCCAGTACCAATCTGTTACAACTCAGAGACTGTGCGAGGATATCTGCGAATTAATAATGAGAATTGACTACCGTTAGATAAAAGAAAACGTCCATGCATTATCATGTTTTATATGGTATGGAAGGAATTCAAACAAAGGAATGTGCGGAATATTTCTATTTCTAACGACACTCAATTACATTATTGAATTGTCTGATATCCTCTTGCAGTCTCAAATAACAACTTTTGGTCTTCGAAGGAATTATTAGATACCAATATCGTCTTTTAAGTCGTGATTCCACGTGCATGCAGCATGACGCGTGATGTGTTGTGTGGAGAGTAGCTTTTCCTATGGTTTCTTCATTTCACAGGAAGTTCCGGTTTGAACTGACAAAGGGAAACCACGTCCGAAAATCCCGATCGACTTTCTAACGACCTCCAGGCTAGCGGGCCAGCGTCTAACCCATTTAGCCACCGTGGCGCCGGATGACATGTTCAAAATCGCAGTAAAATTCAGAAACGCCATACAACTTCTGTATACCGAACGTTCATCTTTCTTAGTTTGATTCATAAAGGAACTTGTCGTTAAACGCTACTCATCTTCGTGTTCTTCTTCTTTAAGTTGCTCTTCCTGTTTTTAGGGTGACGCTCTTCGAATAAGGCTAAGGTCTAATCCAATCGACATGGAAATTGGCATGCTTGTTCTTTGAACAATTTTGCATTGATTTGGTAAATTAGATTGTTTCAATTTTATCCAACATCATGGTAAATTTCTGGTCCAGGTACTATCATACTTATTTAATTGGAAATGATGGATGTGCACGAAATAATATAATTACTAACAATAATTGGCCAACTTACTATCTTACTTTATTATCATAGGATGTAATACGACATTTTTAATCATATAATGTGAATCATCTGGCGAATGCGCCCGAGGATGGCCATCCCTGCTTTATTGCATTAAATCAAATTAAGATGAGTATACATATTTTCTTCATCCAAACTCAGGGGCGGATCCAGGAATTTTTGCAGGAGGGGGGTTGCCAGGTTTCTGTCACGGAAATCTGCCATCATCGTCTCTAAATTACATAGGCATACATACAAATTGGGCTTTTTAAACAGAGAAATCATGTTTATACTGATGTGGGATCACTTTGTGATTTAATTTCATTGATGCAAGGCATTATTTTTTTTCATGTCGCTGAGCAGGGGGGGGGGGTGGACCACCCAACCCCCCCCCCCCTCTGGATCCGCGCCTGAAACTGGTGGTATCTGTTTCCCAGAATAGAAAAATTTTATCTACCGGGTCTACTTGATTCTATACCTTATCAATAAAAAATGTTACATTAGTATAATGACATGTGACTTGACCAACCACAAGATTGCCATTGGTGGTTAACACTATGAAACGAGACACCGTGGTAAAAGAACACATCTGCAATTATGTAGTCAAAGCCATTACATTACTAGTTTATTTCGACCAACATAAAACTGTTAAAGTGTAGATTGTAATATCAACACCGCGTCCCTGCTTCAAATGAGTAAGCTCTAGCATAAAGGGCAAGCCGGAAAGATACATACCATAGGCTAATGGCTGGGTTACTATAGTATGTTTCTGAAAAGCTTACGCCAGAGAAATAAATCATTGTCCCGCTTATCTACAGTAGACACGAACGTCCTACTTGTGTGCACTGAATGGTCTAATGTCGACGCACGTACGGCATACAGCATGGACGCAGACAAGTAATTGTTTGCCTATTGACTTCAATGTTAAATGGCTGTAACGTCACAGGCTGTAGCTTTTTACTCAACATTCCGTTGGTTCCAATCTTTAGAGGCACAACAGGCACCACATTTGGCAATCACCTCATGCGTTTTTTGGAGTTGACCTTTAGATTTTTTTCTACGGGGATTTGAAGTTGCCTGGGGTGAAAATCTTACTTCCGACACAATGGTTACTCTGCGGAAAGACACTTTACAGGGATCTGGACGTTTTGTTATATAACCGGCGATTTAGTTGAAGTTAGCGATTGACCGATGACACGGCCTGTTACGGTGACTTCTTGGCGCGTCATGCACGGAACTGTGGGTAACTCACTAGAAAACGTCAGCGTTGATGTATTATGTCATAGGACCTAGAATCCGCTCATGCAAGCCATGATACGATATTCTAGTACAACTTGTCATATCTTCGTGCAGTCTAGGCCTAGGCCATCTAAAGTATAAAAAACGAAACGAAATATATATTTGTATTTGAATCAGATTGGGCATATTGAGGACTTTAAACGTTTAACATAAACGTATGCAAATGAACATAAATAATTACGATTTAAATATTTATTGTTATAAAGCTAATCATGTTAAATACATACAGAGATTCAAATTAAAATATACAATTTTTATACAATTTAAATCAACGAATCTTCTGGAACGTTATAATGTGTTTGGAAACAAAATATCATTGCTTTGTCTCCGTTAAGTTGCCTACTAATTCATAATAAAGGCACCAAATTGGCACTCTAAAACATTTAAGTTAACATGAACTCCATATCTCGGTAATGAAATGACGTTTTTTATTTTAATATCTTTGCATTTGACGATTATGACAAGTGGGAAAAGAAGGAAAGGGTTTTAAAAGTGCATTATGTAAGTGCTAAATGGAAGTCGTTTTTTTTCTAACTTCAAATGTTATATAAATTATTATTTAGACATTTATTCAGATGTCAAACCCATACTCAAGTCCCGGAATAGATAATCGCGACTTTGTTTATTATCGTGACAATGGTACTTGACAATCGAGACTACTTCAGAATCTTACATAATGTACAGTTTATTCAATTAAACGTGCTATTATGTTAAAACACTCAAAGTTACAGATTCGACAGATTGTATGTATCAACCAGAGAACAACGATTTAGTTTAAATAATTACTAGATGAAACCATTTAACTACTGTAATAATCTGCTATCATTTTCTCCGCCTCAGTTCGCAAGAATCTAGAAAATTGTCTGATTTTGATAATGATTTATGTGAATGTAAGTAGATAGCCGATTAAGTGGCATTTAGCGCAGAATCTTAATCTTAGGATCCCACTGTCGAGTGGTACGTTGCGATCGGATTGTCCCTACTGAGTGTATGATCCGGCATACAGTCTCGGATACGTTTCGACACGATCAACATGATTGGTACGACTGACTTCAATATATGATAAAGCCAGGCTGACACTTGCACGACTTTTGGCCACGATTTTGTCGTGCCCATCAGTGTCCACATTCACACGAACTGGTACGACGAGTTCACGCATAGTTTGCGCATTGTGTACGCACTTCCCACATTGGCACGACGAGTATGCGCAAATCGGACGCTGTCGTGCCGGCTCGTGGCGTGCCAATTCGTGCCACGGAATCGTGCAAGTGTCAGCCTGGCTTTAGACCTGATAGGATCACCACGATTACTCCACAATTAAAACCACGATTTCAATTCTATCACGAATCGTAATAGTACGAACCTAGCATAAATAACAACATTGTGATCTTAAATCATTGGGTAAGTTATCATTGTTGACAACAAAAAGAAAAGTCGTTCGCTCACAATAAATAATCCAATGTCGCAGCTTTTCAACGTCAAGTGCCATCGTAATTCATTCTCAGTATTTGAACGAGACAGTGAGAAACGTAGGCTATCCATTCCTTTTTGTTTATAAATGAAATTCAATGGGACTTAACACGCTATATATATGTTCCGTCGAGGATAATGAATACGGCCATACATCATGCGGGTTTTCTTTGGGCCGTGGATAACGCTTAATATCTTGTTTTTCATCTACTGTATCTTTGCACTTTAGCTCTTAATTTAATTTGATTTACCTCAAAGTTACGAGACACTTGCGATGCCAAGTAGCTTCAATGGATATTGTGAAGTGGATAAATAAAAGAGAGTATTGATAGCAGCGAGGACTCATGACAGCTCCTGAACAAATTCGAGTGTACCAGATTAGAATAAGACAGACGAAAACTTGACGAATTTCTAAAAAGAAAATCGTTGGGAGATATACAAAAAATTGGTAATATCACGTTCTGCTTAAAGGTCAAATCAATCATGGTCGATTTATTATCGGACACAACGACGATGACATATATTATCGACCGTTATGTGGGAATGTACAACATTGTGGGTAAAATTAATCCATTACAAATGATTTCTTAAATAAAAATATAAAATCCATTTTTTGATACTGTATTGTTAACTCAGTTTTTTTGATAAGTTTTGTTTTTGCTCTCGTTGACTATAAATCGTCCGGTTATTTTAGTGATGAACCACGCGGGCGTAGGCCGTAGCACGACCTCATCATAAGATCAAAGTAACAATCATCATCGATCGTGGCGCTCACCCCCGCGTAGTAATTCAAAAATTCTTGTCTTGTAACCTTTCCATCCGGGCAACCAGGCGTATCTAAGCTATCCAGGAAGTTCCGTAAGGCCTCCTCTTCCGTCCATTCTCCGGAAATATATTTTGGATGTCGCTTCACATTTCCTGCATAAACCACTGAAAGTAGAAAAACGTGACTTTTAGTATTTGATAGAGAATTAAATCATGTTGTACCGGAAATAAATCTCGTATCTTAGCAACGGATAAGAACATAGCAAATAAATGGCAACTCTGTTTGAAATAAGCAAAATATGGTCTTGTCGGGATGCGTTACCAAGGCAACCATGGGATAAAAAATAGATATAGCCAACACAGTTGACACTGATCAAACATGAGAAATAAAAGGCAAGCTTGCACATCATAAGTTAAATAATAAAACAACAGATATAGATCGTGTGGGAATCGCAGATTTCTTTGGGGGTTGGATGGCCGAATGGTTAGCACGTGCACACTGTATCATATGTGTTTCATTGAGTCAACTGGCTTCAGTTGTACGTGACTACTTGTGGGTTTTCTCGGGGTCCCCTGGTTTCATCCCACCCTAAAGACCTATAAGCGCAAACGAATGTTGAACTAAAATTGAACCACCTGTTGGTCTTTTGTTAAGTCAAATATAGCCCTTTATTAAACTTTTCTTGTTTTTATGTATCAAATACATCACTAAGAAACTATGTGCAATTTTTTGTATTTCTGGGTGATAGATATCTCATAAACAGTAATTGAAAATTGAGTAAATTCTGAACTCGGAACCCGTTTATTTATTGCCTATTTATATACAAAAAAAAAATAACCATAACATTATAACGTCCTCTCAATTAAAACTTTGGAACTAACATATAGTCTAAATGACTTTAACAGAGGAAAGAAACAGGCGGACTCAGCGAAAACCCCACGCCATAGACAGGAGACCCTATTCCGCGCCAGCTACCAACGGAGAATCGAAACCACGTCACTTAAGCCTTAAGAAATAAGAATAGTGCCCAGTAGCTTAAAGTTCGAAATCTTGATATATACAAAGCCACGGTGGCTCAGTGAGTAAGGCACTGGTTCGCTTCCTGTGTAGGGCGAGGTTTTCATCGGCATTTTCAGACATGGTTTCCCGTTGTCAGTGGTGCAGGACGGAGGGCCTGTCAAGAGCAGCTGTAGTTGTACTAATGGGGTAAAAACCAGAGGTCCCGTACACGTAGAATGCGATTTAACAGTAGGCCGTAGCGCCACTACCCGGATGAAATTCCCTCATAGCACACTGTATGGCCTACACTCTATCTTCATTAGCGCAGTAGGCGCAGAACAGTAGTACGCTAACACCCATTTTATTTTATTTCATTTCTCAAATAAAACCTAGAACTTTCACCCAAATGCTTTGTATTGATTAATTGAAATGACAGAAATTAATCTACCATATGCTATCGGAAAAGGTTGTGTCTGTTGTCTTAAATCAGCCATACACATGCACCATTATGTCGTTGCCTTGTGTTGACGTCACAAACTTCAGACCGCTACTATTTGCGACTTATATTCAATGTTGACATTATTTCACACAATGTCAGTGTGATTTTAATGTGTTTGTTATGGTTGTCTGATGTCAGAAATATGAAGTGATTATGTTGATCGTTAATTTTCGAGAGAGCTGTCGTATACGTAACAGACAACATCGTAAAACAACTGTTTTGAAATGTCACCATCTTTCAAACATGTCACTTCCACGCTTGTAAATATTCTGATTATTTTTAAGGGACATGAACAATATTTTATAATAAAATAAAATATAGATACATACATATGGGGGATACATTAATGAATTGGCGCCCCTCCTTTCGTTACCGACTGGGCATATAAAACAGATTGACAAAGGTTGGGAAACTACGCTGGAAAATTCTGGAGGACTTTCTCGGCCAACACTGAGATCGAACCAGGACCCTCGCTTGGTAAGTCACAGCCTTACTCACTGACTCACTGTGCCAACGTGGCTTCTTACGTATGATTACAAAGACAATACATCTTTTCTCAAATATATCGAAGAAAATTACAAAAATCTGATTACTACGCGGTTGCCGGGGGGAGGGGGCGGGGAGCCAACCGCGTCCCATCTAAATTGCATTTGTACCAAATATATCCTAAAACAATTTTAAGTTATGTTTTGACGACACAAGATCAATAAGGTGTCTTTTCAAAATACATTACAACTGTCAACTGGTAGTCACAACAAAAAATCATGTGGCACTGGTAGTCACAACAATGCATTACAATTGATAGTCACTAACAATTGATAGTTACTACATCAGTATCTGTTTACGTGTTTTGTGAAGCCTGTATCATTACAGACCCGGGACTATATGCGCTGTGTATACCCCCGGACTCATTCACTTGATATATGTTGTTTTGGGGTTGGATTGCCGAATGGTTATCGCGTGCCATTTTTATTGAGCCAAATGGTGTGGTTTCGATTTCCCGGATATAAGTGACAAGGAGTAGAGCCGCCTGCCCAACCGGGTGGAGTTTTTCCGGGTCCTTCAGTTTCCCCCCACTGCTAAAGACACTCCTATGCGCTAGCGAATTATTGAAATAAAATTGAACCATATGTTTGACCCGAAATGATCCAGTTTTTGTCGAGTGGACGTTAAACTCCATTCTCCTCTCTTTGTTTATCGCTTATAATATCCGTGTAGTTTGTGTCTTATCCGTAGGTTTGTCATATCGTTGCTTGTGTGTGTGTAGTGCAGTCCGTACCTAGGTCGAGTGTTGAAGTCCGTTTCCACCTGGGGGTAATACCAGACCAAACAACAAAATAACAAGTCTATTTAAGAAATTCCGGGCTGTGTTTATCGGTATGTTAAGTCCAGTTTAGTCTCGCCTACTCGAACGTGTGAATGATCTAACGTCAGTTAGAATTGTGGACTTATTGACTCGGTGTTTGCTGAATTGTTTGTTTTCAATATCGCCAGTAGCAGTAGTTAACACACTTCCAAGGTCGGCCTTTCTTGAATGCACAATGGAAGGCTTATTATTACTGTTTATAGTGGGGCGTGTGTGGGAATGGGACCAGGGGGGTGGGGGGTGGAGACAACGTCAAGTTTGGCATAAGGTCTGAGAATTTCATCAAATCAGAAACTTATTAGGCACATGTATGTTTACAATAAGACCAAGTCGGCGAGCAGGGAAAGGACCGGACTCACCTCTGGACAAGCGGTGTAGGCCTACGTATAGTTTAATTTTATTGATTTCTTCCACAGTACGTTCTTTGGTTAAGTTGAAGGACAGTTAATTAGGGTTTCACACTGCGTAGCTTGTGTGAAACACTATTGTTTTTGTTAAAATTATTATTAGGGTTTCACACTGCGAAGCTTGTGTGAAACACTATTGTTTTTGTTAAAATTATTATTAGGCTTTCAGACTTTCGTCTGAAAGCCTATTGAGATTACTAAAATTATTATTATTATTAAGCTTTCATATTACATATGAAAGCTTATTGTTTCTGTTAAGATTATTATTATTTTTTTTTTGTGTGTATTTTCTGCAAATCGGATTTCTCAGAATCTAACCATGGGATCTTTCTGAAACTTTGACCTACCCCCCCAAAAATGGGGTGCGAACGTTGTTTAAATATATTTTCAAAACGTTTTACGAATCCGAAATCACCGAATTTTACGAACGAAAAAACTGACAATGCATAGTCGTAACTTTGTTATTTTTTGACCGATTTTACTAATTCTTTTTTCTTTGAATACCTTGAAAAAAATCGTTTTGATCTGCAGTTTCACATTTTCGAATTTCGAAAATTCGTCGCTGTGATTTCGAACCGGAAGTTTAGACCAATTTGACAACTTCTTTAATAGTTGTACGATTTTCATGAAATTTAGTATACAAGTAGATCTTACCGATGTGACTTCAAAAATATAATTAGAAATTTTCTAAATTATCTCCCCTTGGTGAAATTAAGGATCAAAATTTTCAAAAAAATCGTCGAAATATAGGTCAGAATGACCTAAAAAAATTTTTCGATACTCGACAAGTAATTACTGATTCCTACACAAAATATGGAGTTTGTCGATCGAACCGGAAGTGCCACCATCTTGAAACGTGAAAAAACAAATGAACTTTTGCGATATTGCACTTACAGACACGGGAGTTATATTTTCTGAATCCTTGAAGGATGGCCCAAAAATCGTAGGGAGCAGAATTTTGATTTCGGTCACGTGATGGTCACCATTTTGAATTGAAAATGAAAAGTAGTAGCAATTTGAAGGGCCGAGACTTTGAAACACAATAAATCTCCTTCTAATTGAGCTAGAATGTTCAAACTTGGTGTAGACGTTCACTAGGTCAATGTCATGATTGAGTTCAAAGATGAGCATCTTCTGTCTAGGGTAAGCAGAGATAGGCATGCTGATTTGTTGATTCTTTAGGGCACGATAACTTCGGTTATAATGAAGGGAGGGCTGTGAAACTTTTGTCAATAGAGAGTCCAATAGCTAGCCTGTTGTGTGAAATCATTGTATCATTTATTTTAAATATCAGGGATAGGCGAAAAAAAGAGATTGAAAATCCAAAAAGTCGTATTTTTACAATTTGGAGCATGTTTAGAGGTCTTTCTCGTAAAGTCAACTTAATATTTTTTGGGAACTTCTTCTACAAAGAGTCTTATTGGTAGTCTTTTATATAAAACCATCGATCAACAATCCAACATATCAGGAGTAGAAGAACAAAAGGATCGAACATTGAAAACGGCACCCTTTCATTGTTAAGCAAAACATGCAGTGTGGGTGGCTACAATCTGCACATTTAGTCATCGTATAGAGCTTATTCAACAGTATCGAATTCCAACTGCTAAGGGATCTTTTACGTGCACTCCAATGTGTACACGGGGGGTGGGGGGACACGCCAGAAAATCGAGATGAACTTTCTCGGACAATGCAGGGATCGAACACCCGACCTCCTGGCTAGCAGGCCAACGCCTTAGCCACATAGTGTGGACATCCATCGTACATTTCATCCGTCAAATCAAAGCATTTCATTGCATTAGACCAATAATTAATTATTCTTAATTGAAAACTTTATTTTAATATTAGTCTGGCATTATTAAATCCTAATTTTATTGGTCTTATTTAAAATTAAACTTTCATTTAAGTATGAACAACCCTTAACGTGTCTCTTTAAAACATAAAAAAAATACTCTAAAACAGTAGCTCAACCTTTTGACCTAAACTCATTAATTTACCATTTTTTGTGAGCCACTTGTTATTTTTCCTATGACATATTACACGTGTCTGATTTTAAAGGGGGGTTGGGTGGCTGAATGGTTAGAACGCGCGCCTGTCATTGAGTTAACTAGCGTGTTTTCGAATGCCCGGTTGTACGTGACAAGGAGTAAGGTCGCCTGTCCAACCGGTCATTTTTAATTTTTTTCCCGCCATTTTCATTTCATTTTCTCATCCGTCTCATTACAGTAATACAAGTTTGAGGTATTTCCCTTTAGTTTTCAGATTATTGTTATGCCTGGGTGCAATGTTTCATACTATATTTAGACTTGTAACTTCGCGAGTTTTTGACCAATTTTGATAATTTTTTCTTCTTATCCTTTTATTTAGGATACTTGATACAATCAATGACACATGACGATGAATATGAAAGCTTTCATATCTGCATGGGACAGTAGCAGATCTAGTTATTATTATTATTTACCGCGGGAGCCTAGATCACCATGATCGAAAACAGATATCGATCTGGAATTAGATTTTCTGTCGGGAAACCATGTGGTGGCTACTTGATAAAATATTTTTGAAATTTCTGCGCATACCGGAAGTGACCGAACTTTGTATTTTGTCTAAAAATTGAAAATTGGCCATAGTTTCGTCAATTCTTTATCCATTTTCAAACAAATTACCTTTTTGGAATCCCTGAATCTTTTCTTAGACAATGGCTATCTCACATTTTTCGATTTCGAAAATTCGTCTATGACTTTTAGCGTTCGAAAATTGAAAACATGTTGTTTACGGGACAATTTTTGTTATTTTTCAAAATTTTCAAATTTGACCTACATTTTTGGATACCTGAAGTCCATGCGATTCCAGTAATATAAGTTTCATTCAGAGTTATCGCCCTTTATTTTTCGATTTTTTTCGAATTTTCTTCCCATTTTGTGAGCTCGGGTTTCGTTTTATGGCAGAATTGACGTTTCTGAAACTTCTGGAACATGAAGTTATAGCCCAATACCAACGAATAAAGCAATTTCGACAAGAATCCTTAAACCGGAAGTGGTCGAAATAATGTGCAATATTTTGAAAAAAATGCAAAAAATGGATATTTTTGGGAAAAACGCGATTTCTCCGCCCGATATCAACGGATTAAAGAAATTAGGGTACCATTGGACTGCACTAGGATTGTACTATCGTATGATACCAAATTCATACCGATACTATGAACAGGCAGCAAAATATGGCACGCTGAAAATCAAGTATTTTCTGATTTTTAGCCTTTTTGGACGCCTGTATCTCGAAAACTACTTCAGCGATTTTTATGAAACTTTCTCTATCGAGAGACCTTGTGGTAGTCTTATGTACGAAACATTCCATTACGACTTTGAAATATCAGGAATAGGTGAAATAACGCACTGAAAATCGAAAAAAGTCGAAAAATCGTGAAATTTTGGAAAATGCTCTACTATTTTTTTATTTTAAGAGATTTTCGAAAAAAGGTTGTATATTCAGATAGCTGACCTAATTACAATTCTAACGATGTATAATATGTATGTAGTTACTGAAAGTTAATTTTCGATATTTTAAATTTTTTGCATTTTTCTCACTTTTGGACATAGGATTTCTCAGTGGCATTTTATCTGATCAGTAAATGTAATATATCATTACAGAGCCCTATGGCTATTTTAGTACCCAAACCGGCTATTTAAACTATTCCGACAATAATAACCATACCGGAAGTATTCAAAAAATAAAAAAAAAGGTTAAAAACATTGTCGCACTTGCGAAAAACTTGATTTCTCCCTTAGGTAATAGCGGACCAAAAGAACTAAAGTGTCGTTGGATAGCCTATTAATGGACCATCATATGGTATGTAAATGATACGATTTCGATGGCAAGGAAATAAATTATTGTATGCCAAAAATCTAGTATTTTCCGATTTTTTAACATTCTGAGACGCCCTTTTCTCGAAAACGACGCCACAGATTTTTCTCAAACTTTTCTTACTCAAAGTCCTATCGATTGTCTATATAGTGAATCCAAAATGAAAAGCATTGAAATAATATAGGTGGTCCAAAAATAGCATCAAACTTTGAAAAAAAATCAAAAATCGTTAAATTTTTGTAAACCCTCTTTATTATATCTTTTTTTCCAAAACTACTCAATAGATGTTTCTGACATTTCTGGTACAGAAAGTTAAGTATCCAAAGAACTTCGTAAAACTATCACGACAACAATCGTAAAACCGGAAGTAGTCGAAAAAATGTCCGATATTTTGAAAAAAAATATTTTTTTTACGAAAACCTTTTTTATTTATGAATATTTTTTGATGATATTTTACACTGGGTTAAAATATCATCCTACTTGAGCAGAAATGAGAAAAAAAATTGTCTCGGTAATTTGCATTAGCCGCCATCGGCTAATTTAGTTTTTGGTACCCAGAAAAATTATTTATTGTTCGATTTGTATAAAACAAAGTTCATAAGCTCCGTGGTCCCAATTGTAATTTTTTTTGTTACGGTGAAATTTTTCTGTCGGCAACGGTAGTGACGTAATATTAATAGAAACTACAATTTTGACAGTTCGGTACCACTTTTTGAAAGCAAATATTTTTTTTTTTCAAAACTGATATAACTAAAAGGATGCACCCTGCAAAGGTGCACAATATCCTTAGCTCAGACTTTTTAATTTCAATTTCATTTTCGGGCAATTTCGAATAAAATGTAAAATAAAGTGTAAAAATCAGTTGTTTGCAATTCATTCAGCTCTTCATATTTTGAAATATTTATTTGTAATTTTCATAAACTCGTAGCAATAATCCAGACGAAGAGAATGCATGCGAAGATTAGTTTGTAATGTGAACAGTTGCCGAGAAATATGGAATTTTGCATGCATCACTTTTCACGTTATTTTGCCTATAAAAGAATGAATTATTATTCGATTTGCAATTTTTTTTCCCCATTTGATTCTTAATGCCATTTTGGACTAGGTCAAGCCAATTTTACATTTTCATTGTGACCGGAAATGACGTCATTTGGGCAAAA
Organism: Patella caerulea; assembly: GCA_036850965.1. Taxonomy (NCBI): domain Eukaryota; kingdom Metazoa; phylum Mollusca; class Gastropoda; family Patellidae; genus Patella; species Patella caerulea. The sequence goes on along the minus strand of JAZGQO010000015.1, from coordinate 27,021,377 downwards.
ACTGTATTTTTAACCTAAAAAACAAATATTTTATTCAAATGAGTCTGCCTTATAATATTTTTAGAATTATGATATTTGATTCCCATCAACGAATAGAATCAAGCCATACGACCATACAGATGCCACAAAATGGTTTCTAACTTGTACGGTTACAGAGAAATAGGCGATCTTCTATAAGTCACTTTTCAAGGTTTTTGGTCTATAAAGGTGTCAATTATTATTCGATTTTTATAATATTTTTACCATTTGATGCCTTATGCCATTTATGACTTCAATGAACTAAGTTAACATTTTCAATATCACCGGAAGTAATGTAATTTTTGCAAAAAACGTATTTTTAGCCTTCAAAACAAAACATTTTTTTGAAGGGATTTATATTTATTATTCAATTAACTTTATAACGTCTGACTCTAATGGGCAGTAAGATTGAATCAATACCATCATATCGATATCAAGAAAAGGCTTCTAGCATGTTCCCTTGTCGAATAATAGCCAATTTTCCCAGGGTCACTTTTAATCTTTTTACCTTCTTAATTTCAGTTGATGGGTTACAGGTTAGTTATTTATTGCCCGATACGTATAAAACAAAGTTTGTATTTTGTATGTTACGAATTTTCGACTTATTTTTCCCCTATAAAAATTTCTTTCGGCACCGGAAGTGACGTAATTTTGCGATAATTTATAATTTTGGCCCGTCTTTTCGCCAGCAAATATTACTTTTATATATGATAGAAGGTTTCACTGTAGCAAAACAACTAAAGTATAGTTCGGTAGCTCAATGGATCGGCTATGGTATAATAAACTTCCTGTATGATTCCTGAAAGCCGCTTCAGTGCTGCTTGCAGGTCTAGTTCTTATTATTATTATTCTTCTTTTGTTTTGAGTAGATCTCAGCAACTGCTTGTCGCATCGTTACGATTTCTTCGGTTTTACTGGGAAAGTGGGTGTGACTTAGAGGATAAAGCTATTTTGAACGTTCTGCGACAATGCGAAATGTCCGAAATCACCAAATTATCGTTTTTTAAAATATTGCAGTAATTTTAACAATAATCATTGAATTTTAACTTTCGATACATTTTGGCATAGCCAGAGACAGGGCACATAGCTACACTACTTTCGATTTTTGATTTTCGGTAAATCTTCAAAGATATTAGGCGCCAAATTTTGAAAATTTAAAATTTTACAAAAAACTTTTTTATTTATGAATATTTTTTAGTCGTATTATGCACAGAATTAAAGGGTCATCTGACTAGTGCAAAAATGTTAAAGAATTTTGTCTCAGTAATTTACCTTGGCCGCCATTGGCTAATTCAGTTTTTAAGTCCTAGATTAATTTTTTAATGTTCGATTTGTATAAAACAAAGTTCATATGCTTCGTTGTATCAATTGTCATTTTTTTTATTACAAAAAGTTTTATCTGTCGGCCCCGGAAGTGGCATAATTTTACCAAAAACTACAATTTTGACAGTTATTTTCCTTCTTCGAAAACAAATATTATTTTTTGGAAAAATTATTTGACTCAAAGAGTGTGCCCTTTCAAGGCGCAAAAAATGTAGGAAGCAGTTTTTTTAATTTCGATTTCATTTTCGAGCAAATTCGATTAAGAGGCTAAAAATGGTGTAAAATTGGCCTATTTACAACCTATTCGGGCTTTTCAGATTTTAAAATATTTCTTCGTAACTTTTATAAACTTGTAGCTATAATCCATACGAAGAAAATGTATGTTAAAATTCGTTTGTAGTATAAGCAGTTACCAAGAAATGGGCAGTTCTGTACAAGTCACTGTTTTCGTTATTTTGCCTGTAAAATAGTCAATTATGATTGGATTTTTATAAAAGTGACATCATTTGATTCAAAAAGCACGTAGCGTCATATCAAGTTGATTACAATTTAAAATTGACACCGGAAGTGACATCATTTGGTCAAAAAATGCATTTTAAACTTTTTAAATCAATGTTTTATTAAACCAAGAATAACTTAATATGTATTAATAATTTTAACTTTTGGTTTAAATTCACATATAAACAAAACTCATATGGTCATATACATATCATAAAATGGTTTCTAACTTGTTCGGTTGCCGAGAAATAGACGGTTTTCTACAGGTCACTTTTGAGGGTTTCGGGGCCATAAAAGGGTCAATTATTATTCGATTTTCATAAACGTCACACCATGTTATACCTAATGCCATTTGGGATTTCATACAAGTAATTTAAGATTTTCATTATCACCGGAAGTAACGTCATTTTGGCAAAAACTGTATTTTTAGCCTCTAAAACAGATATTTTATTCAAATGAGTCTGTTTTGAAATCTTTTTCAAAGTATGGTATTTGATGCCAATCAACAAATAGAATGAACCCATACGATCATACAGATACCACAAAATGGTTTCTAACTTGTACGGTTGCAGAGAAATAGCCGATTTTCTACAAGTCACTTTTCAAGTTTTTTGGTCTTTAAAAGTGGCAATTATTATTCGATTTACATAAAATTTTCACTATATGATATCGTATGCCATTTCTGATTTCATAAGACTAATTGAACATTTGCATTAACACCGGGAGTAATTTAATTTTGTCAAGATCATTTACAAGTAACAAATGTATAAAATGAATTGATATTGCTGGATTTTGTTGATTCTGCGTCCATTTTATTTGTGTGCAATGTTAATTTGGAAATCTGTTTAGTGGTTTCGCTGGTACCGGAAGTGACATATGTTCAAGGGTAACTTGGCACCGGAAGTGACATGTTTAAGGGTAACGTGGCACCAGTGAAACCCGTCATTCCTGCATGCAGGTCTAGTTCTTATTATTAGGGTTTCACACTGCGTAGCTTGTGTGAAACACTATTGTTTTTGTTAAAATTATTATTCTTATTATTAGGCTTTCAGACTTTCGTCTGAAAGCCTATTGAGATTACTAAAATTATTATTATTAGGGTTTCACACTGCGAAGCTTGTGTGAAACACTATTGTTTTTGTTAAAATTATTATTCTTATTATTATTATTCTTCTTTTGTTTTGAGTAGATCTCAGCAACTGCTTGTCGCATCGTTACGATTTCTTCGGTTTTACTGGGAAAGTGGGTGTGACTTAGAGGATAAAGCTATTTTGAACGTTCTGCGACAATGCGAAATGTCCGAAATCACCAAATTATCGATTTTTAAAATATTGCAGTAATTTTAACAATAATCATTGAATTTTAACTTTCAATACATTTTGGCATAGCCGGAGACAGGGCACATAGCTACACTACTTTCGATTTTTGATTTTCGGTAAATCTTCAAAGATATTAGGCGCCAAATTTTGAAAATTTAAAATTTTACAAAAAACTTTTTTATTTATGAATATTTTTTAGTCGTATTATGCACAGAATTAAAGGGTCATCTGACTAGTGCAAAAATGTTAAAACATTTTGTCTCAGTAATTTACCTTGGCCGTCATTGGCTAATTCAGTTTTTAAGTCCTAGATTAATTTTTTATTGTTCGATTTGTATAAAACAAAGTTCATATGCTTCGTTGTATCAATTGTCATTTTTTTTATTACCAAAAGTTTTATCTGTCGGCACCGGAAGTGGCATAATTTTACCAAAAACTACAATTTTGACAGTTATTTTCCTTCTTCGAAAACAAATATTATTTTTTGGAAAAATTATTTGACTCAAAGAGTGTGCCCTTTCAAGGCGCAAAAAATGTAGGAAGCAGTTTTTTTAATTTCGATTTCATTTTCGAGCAAATTCGATTAAGAGGCTAAAAATGGTGTAAAATTGGCCTATTTACAATCTATTCAGGCTTTTCAGATTTTAAAATATTTCTTCGTAACTTTTATAAACTTGTAGCTATAATCCATACGAAGAAAATGTATGTTAAAATTCGTTTGTACTATAAGCAGTTACCAAGAAACGGGCAGTTCTGTACAAGTCACTGTTTTCGTTATTTTGCCTGTAAAATAGTCAATTATGATTGGATTTTTATAAAAGTGACATCATTTGATTCAAAAAGCACGTAGCGTCATATCAAGTTGATTACAATTTAAAATTGACACCGGAAGTGACATCATTTGGTCAAAAAATGCATTTTTAAATTTTTTAAATCAATGTTTTATTCCACCAAGAATAACTTAATATGTATTAATAATTTTAACTTTTGGTTTAAATTCACATATAAACAAAACCCATATGGTCATATAGATATCATAAAATGGTTTCTAACTTGTTCGGTTGCCGAGAAATAGACGGTTTTCTACAGGTCACTTTTGAAGGTTTTGGGACCATAAAAGGGTCAATTATTATTCGATTTTCATAAACGTCACACCATTTTATACCTAATGCTATTTGGGATTTCATACAAGTAATTTAAGATTTTCATTATCACCGGAAGTAACGTCATTTTGGCAAAAACTGTATTTTTAGCCTCTAAAACAGATATTTTATTCAAATGAGTCTGTTTTGAAATCATTTTCAAAGTATGGTATTTGATGCCAATCAACAAATAGAATGAACCCATACGATCATACAGATACCACAAAATGGTTTCTAACTTGTACGGTTGCAGAGAAATAGCCGATTTCCTTCAAGTCACTTTTCAAGTTTTTTGGTCTTTAAAAGTGGCAATTATTATTCGATTTACATAAAATTTTCACTATATGATATCGTATGCCATTTCTGATTTCATAAGACTAATTGAACATTTGCATTAACACCGGGAGTAATTTAATTTTGTCAAGATCATTTACAAGTAACAAATGTATAAAATGAATTGATATTGCTGGATTTTGTTGATTCTGCGTCTATTTTATTTGTGTGCAATGTTAATTTGGAAACCTGTTTAGTGGTATCGCTGGTACCGGAAGTGACATATGTTCAATGGTAACTTGGCACCGGAAGTGACATGTTTAAGGGTAACGTGGCACCAGTGAAACCCGTCATTCCTGCATGCAGGTCTAGTTATTAGGCTTTCAGACTTTCGTCTGAAAGCCTATTGAGATTACTAAAATTATTATTATTATTATTATTATTATTTACCGCGGGAGCGTAGATCTCTATGATCGAAAACTGATATCGATCTGGAATTAGAATTTCTATCGGGAAACCATGTGGTGGCTACTTGATAAAATATTTTTGAAATTTCTGCGCATACCGGAAGTGACCGAACTTTGTATTTTGTCTAAAAATTGAAAATTGGCCATAGTTTTGTCAATTCTTTATCCATTTTCAAACAAATTACCTTTTTGGAATTCCTGAATCTTTTCTTAGACAGTGGCTATCTCACATTTTTCGATTTCGAACATTCGTCTATGACTTTTAGCGTTCGAAAATTGAAAACATGTTGTTTACGAGACAATTTTTGTTATTTTTCAAAATTTTCAAATTTGATCTACATTTTTGGATACCTGAAGTTCATGCGATTCCAGCAATATAAGTTTCATTCAGAGTTATCGCCCTTTATTTTTCGATTTTTTTCGAATTTTCTTCCCATTTTGTGAGCTCGGGTTTCGTTTTATGGCAGAATTGACGTTTCTGAAACTTCTGGAACATGAAGTTATAGTCCAATACCAACGAATAAAGCAATTTCGACAAAAATCCTTAAACCGGAAGTGGTCGAAATAATGTGCAATATTTTGAAAAAAATGAAAAAAATGGATATTTTGGGGGAAAACGCGATTTCTCCGCCCCATATAAATGGATTAAAGAAATTAGGGTACCACTGGACTGCACTATGATTGTACTATCGTATGATACCAAATTCATACGGATACTATGAACAGGCAGCAAAATATGGCACGCTGAAAATCAAGTATTTTCTGATTTTTAGCATTTTCGGACGCCTGTATCTCGAAAACTACTCCAGCGATTTTTATGAAACTTTCTGTATGAAGAGACCTTGTGGTAGTCTTGTGTACGAAACATTCCATTACGACTTTGAAATATCTGGAATAGGTGAAATAACGGACTGAAAATCGAAAAAAGTCGAAAAATCGTGAAATTTTGGAAAATGCTCTACTATTTTTTTATTTTGAGATATTTTCAAAAAAAGATTGTATATTCAGATAGCTGACCTAATTACGATTCTAACGATGTATAATATGTATGTAGTTATTGAAATTTAATTTTCAATATTTTAAATTTTTTGCATTTTTGGCACTTTTCAACATAGGATTTCTCAGGGGCATTTTATCTGATCAGATAATGCAATATATCATTACAGAGCCCTGTGGCTATTTTAGTGCCCAAACCGGCTATTAAAACTATTCCGAAAATAATAACCATACCGGAAGTATTCAAAAAATGAAAAAAAAGGTTAAAAACATTGTCGCACTTGCGAAAAACTTGATTTCTCCCTTAGGTAATAGCGGACCAAAAGAACTAAAGGGTCGTTGGAAAGCCCTATTAATGGACCATCATATGGTATCTAAATAATACGATTTCGATGGTAGGGAAATAAATTATTGTATGCCAAAAATCTAGTATTTTCCGATTTTTTAACATTCTGAGACGCCCTTTTCTCGAAAACGACGCCGCAGATTTTTCTTAAACTTTTCTTACTCAAAGTCCTATCGGCTGTCTATATAGTGAATCCAAAATGAAAAGCATTGAAATAATATAGGTGGTCCAAAAATGGCATCAAACTTTGAAAAAAAATTGAAAAATCATTAAATTTTTGTAAACGCTCTTTAATTTATCTTTTTTTCCAAAACTACTCAATGGATGTTTCTGACACTTCTGGTACAGAAAGTTAAGTATCGAAAGAACTTCGTAAAGCTATCGCGACAATGATCGTAAAACCGGAAGTAGTCGAACAAATGTCCGATATTTTGAAACAAAATATTTTTTTTACGAATAGCTTTTTTATTTATGAATATATTTTGATGGTATTTTACACAGGGTTAAAATATCATCGTACTTGAGCAGAAATGAGAAAAAAAATTGTCAGGGTAATTTGCGTTAGCCGCCATCGGCTAATTTAGTTTTTCGTACCCAGAAAAATTATTTATTGTTCGATTTGTATAAAACAAAGTTCATATGCTCCGTGGTCCCAATTGTAATTTTTTTTGCTACGGTAAAATTTTTCTGTCGGCAACGAAAGTGACGTAATATTAACAAAAACTACAATTTTGACAGTTCGGTACCACTTTTTGAAAGCAAATATTTTTTTTTTCAAAACTGATATAACTAAAAGGATGCACCCTGCAAAGATGCACAAAATCCTTAGCTCAGATTTTTTAATTTCAATTTCATTTTCGGGCAATTTCGAATAAAATGTAAAATAAAGTGTAAAATTCAGTTATTTACAATTCATTCAGCGTCTTCATATTTTGAAATATTTATTTGTAATTTTCATAAACTCGTAGCAATAATCCAGACGAAGAGAATGTATGCGAAAATTAGTTTGTAATATGAGCAGTTGCCGAGAAATATGCAATTTTGCATGCATCACTTTTCACGTTATTTTGCCTATAAAAGAGTGAATTATCATTCGATTTGCAATATTTTTTTTCCATTTGATGCCTAATGCCAATTTGGACTAGGTCAAGTCAATTTTACATTTTCACTGTGACCGGAAATGACGTCATTTGGGCAAAAACTGTATTTTTAACCAAAAAAAAAATATTTTATTCAAATGAGTGTGCCTTATAATATTTTTACAATTATGATATTTGATCCCCATCAACGAATAGAATGAAGCCATACGACCATACAGATACCACAAAATGGTTTCTAACTTGTATGGTTACAGAGAAATAGGCGATCTTCTATAAGTCACTTTTCAAGGTTTTTAGTCTATAAAAGTCTCAATTATTATTTGATTTTTATAATTTTTTTACCATTAGATGCCTTATGCCATTTATGGCTTCTATGAACTAAGTTAACATTTTCAATATCACCGGAAGTAATGTAATTTTTGCAAAAAACGTATTTTTAGCCTTCAAAACAAACATTTTTTTGAAGGGATTTATATTTATTATTCGTTTAACTTGATAACGTCTGACTCTAATGGGCAGTAAGATTGAATCAATACCATCATATTGATATCAAAAAAAGCCTTCTAGCATGTTCCCTTGTCGAATAATAGCCAATTTTCCCAGGGTCACTTTTAAGTTTTTTACCTTCTTAATTTCAGTTTATGGGTTATAGGGTAATTATTTATTGCCCAATATGTATAACACAAAGTTTGTATTTTGTGTGTTGCGAATTTTCGACTTATTTTTCACCTATAAAAATATCTTTCGGTACCGGAAGTGACGTAATTTTGCCATAATTTACAATTTTGACCGGTCTTTTCGCCAGCAAATATTACTTTTACATATGATAGAGGGTGTCACTGAAGCAAAACAACTAAAGTATAGTTTGGTAGCTCAATGGATCGGCTATGATATAAGAAACTTCCTGTATGATTCCTGAAAGCCGGTTCAGTGCTGCGTGCAGGTCTAGTTAGGCTTTCAGACTTTCGTCTGAAAGCCTATTGAGATTACTAAAATTATTATTATTATTATTATTATTATTATTATTATTATTATTTACCGCGAGGGCCTAGATCTCCATGATCGAAAACAGATATCGATCTGGAATTAGCTTTTCTATCGGGAAACCATGTGGTGGCTACTTGATAAAATATTTTTGAAATTTCTGCGCATACCGGAAGTGACCGAACTTTGTACTTTCTCTAAAAATTGAAAATCGGCCATAGTTTCGTCAATTCTTTATCCATTTTCAAACAAATTACATTTTTGGAATCCCTGAATCTTTTCTGAGACAATGGCTATCTCACATTTTTCAATTTCGAACATTCGTCTATGACTTTTATCGTTCGAAAATTGAAAACATGTTGTTTACGAGACAATTTTTGTTATTTTTCAAAATTTTCAAATTTGACCTACATTTTTGGATACCTGAAGTCCATCCGATTCCAGTAATATAAGTTTCATTCAGAGTTATCGCCCTTTATTTTCCGATTTTTTTCGAATTTTCTTCCCATTTTGCGAGCTCGGGTTTCGTTTTATGGTAGAATTGACGTTTATGAAACTTCTGGAACATGAAGTTATAGTCCAATACCAACTGATAAAGCAATTTCGACACGGATCTTCAAACCGGAAGTGGTCGAAATAATGTTCAATATTTTGAAAAAAATGCAAAAAATGGATATTTTGTGGGAAAACGCTATTTCTCTGTCCGATATCAATGGATTAAACGAATGAAGGTACCGTTTGATGGCACGATTGTTGGACTATCATATGATACCCCATTCATACGGATACTATGAACAGACAGCAAAATATGGCACGCTGAAAATCAAGTATTTTCTGATTTGGAGCGTTTTTGGACGCCTGTATCTCGAAAACTTAACCTGCAATATTTTTTAAATTTTTTCTATCGAGAGTCCTTTGGGAGGTATTTGACATGAAGCCATCCAATAGGACTTTGAAATGTCTGGAATAGGATAAAAAAGGGACTGAAAATCGAAAAAAGTCGAAAAATCGTGAAATTTTGGAAAATGCTCTACTATTTTTTTATTTTAAGAGATTTTTAAAAAAAGGTTGTATATTCAGATAGCTGACCTAATTACGATTCTAACGATGTATAATATGTATGTAATTATTAAAATTTAATTTTCTATATTTTAATTTTTTTGCATTTTTGGCACTTTTGAACATAGGATTTCTCAGGGGCATTTTATCTGATCAGATAATGTAATATATCATTACAGAGCCCTGTGGCTATTTTAGTGCCCAAACCGGCTATTAGAACTATTCCGACAATAATAACCATACCGGAAGTATTCAAAAAATGAAAAAAAAGAGTAAAAACATTGTCGCACTTGCGAAAAACTTGATTTCTCCCTTAGGTAATAGCGGACCAAAAGAACTAAAGTGTCGCTGGATAGCCCTATTAATGGACCATCATATGGTATCTAAATAATACGATTTCGATGGTAAGGAAATAAATTATTGTATGCCAAAAATCTAGTATTTTCCAATTTTTTAACATTCTGAGACGCCCTTTTCTCGGAAACGACGCCTACGATTTTTCTTAAACGTTTCTTACTCAAAGTCCTGTCAGTTGTCTATATAGGGAATCCAAAATGAAAAGCATTGAAATAATATAAGTGGTCGAAAAATGGCCTCAAACTTTGAAAAAAATTGAAAAATCGTTAAATTTTTTGAAACGCTCTTTAATTTATCTTTTTTTCCAAAACTACTCAATGGATGTTTCTGACACTTCTGGTACGTACAGTTAAGTATCCAAAGGACTTCGTAAAGCTATCACAACAACGATCGTAAAACCGGAAGTAGTCGAAAAAATGTCCGATATTTCGAAAAAAATTAATTTTTTTACGAAAACCTTTTTTATTTATGAATATTTTTTGATGATATTTTACACAGGGTTAAAATATCATCGTACTTGAGCAGAAATGAGAAAAAAAATTGTCTCGGTAATTTGCGTTAGCCACCATCGGCTAATTTAGTTTTTCGTACCCAGAAAAATTATTTATTGTTCGATTTGTATAAAACAAAGTTCATATGCACCATGGTCCCAATTGTAATTTTTTTTGTTACGGTGAAATTTTTCTGTCGGCAACGGAAGTGACGTAATATTAACAAAAACTACAATTTTGACAGTTCGGTACCACTTTTTGAAAGCAAATATTATTTTTTTTCAAAACTGATATGACTAAAAGGATGCACCCTGCAAAGGTGCACAAAAACCTTAGCTCATATTTTTTAATTTCAACTTCATTTTCGGGCAATTTCGAATAAAATGTAAAATAAAGTGTAAAATTCAGTTATTTACAATTCATTCAGCGTCTTCATATTTTGAAATATTTATTTGTAATTTTCATAAACTCGTAGCAATAATCCAGACGAAGAGAATGTATGCGAAAATTAGTTTGTAATATGAGCAGTTGCCGAGAAATATGCAATTTTGCATGCATCACTTTTCACGTTATTTTGCCTATAAAAGAGTTAATTATTATTCGATTTGCAATATTTTTTTTCCATTTGATGCCTAATGCCAATTTGGACTAGGTCAAGCCAATTTTACATTTTCACTGTGACCGGAAATGACGTCATTTTGGTAAAAACTGTATTTTTAACCTAAAAAATAAATATTTTATTCAAATGAGTCTGCCTTATAATATTTTTAAAATTATGATATTTGATTCCCATCAACGAATAAAATGAAGCCATACGACCATACAGATACCACAAAATGGTTTCTAACTTGTACGGTTACAGAGAAATAGGCGATCTTCTATAAGTCACTTTTCAAGGTTTTTGGTCTGTAAAACTGTCAATTATTATTCGATTTTTACAATTTATTTACCATTTCATGCCTTATGCTATTTATGACTTCTATGAACCAAGTTAAAATTTTCAATATCACCGGAAGTAATGTAATTTTTGCAAAAAACGTATTTTTAGCCTTTAAAACAAACATTTTTTTGAAGGGATTTATATTTATTATTCGTTTAACTTTATAACGTCTGACTCTAATGGGCAGTAAGACTGAATCAATACCATCATATTGATATCAAGAAAAATCTTCTAGCATGTTCCCTTGTCGAATAATAACCAATTTTCCGAGGGTCACTTTTCAGTTTTTTACCTTCTTAATTTCAGTTTATGGGTTATAGGTTAATTATTTATTGTCCGATATTTATAAAAAAAAGTTTGTATTTTGTATGTTGCGAATTTTCGACTTATTTTTCACCTATAAAAATTTCTTTCGGCACCGGAAGTGACATACTTTTGCCATAATTTACAATTTTGACCGGTCTTTTAGCCAGCAAATATTACTTTTAGATATGATAGAGGGTGTCACTGAAGCAAAACAACTAAAGTATAGTTTGGTAGCTCAATGGATCGGCTATGGTATAATAAACTTCCTGTATGATTCCTGAAAGCCGGTTCAGTGCTGCTTGCAGGTCTAGTTATTATTATTATTATTATTATTTACCGCGGGGGCCTAGATCTCCATGATCGAAAACAGATATCGATCTGAAATTAGATTTTCTATTGGGAAACCACGTGGTGGCTACTTGATAAAATATTTTTGAAATTTCTGCGCATACCGGAAGTGACCGAACTTTGCACGTTGTCTAAAAATTGAAAATCGGCCATAGTTTCGTCAATTCTTTGTCCATTTTCAAACAAATTAAATTTTTGGAATCCCTGAATCTTTTCTGAGACAATGGCTATCTCACATTTTTCAATTTCGAACATTCGTCTATGACTTTTATCGTTCGAAAATTGAAAACATGTTGTTTACGAGACAATTTTTGTCATTTTTCAAAATTTTCAAATTTGACCTACATTTTTGGATACCTGAAGTCCATCCGATTCCAGTAATATAAGTTTCATTCAGAGTTATCGCCCTTTATTTTTCGATTTTTATCGAATTTTCTTCCCATTTTGCAAGCTCGGGTTTCGTTTTATGGTAGAATTGACGTTTCTGAAACTTCTGGAACATGAAGTTATAGTCCAATACCAACTGATAAAGCAATTTCGACACAGATCTTTAAACCGGAAGTGGTCGAAATAATGTTCAATATTTTGAAAAAAATGCAAAAAATGGATATTTTTGGGAAAAACGCGATTTCTCCGCCCGATATCAACGGATTAAAGAAATTAGGGTACCATTGGACTGCACTAGGATTGTACTATCGTATGATACCCAATTCATACGGATACGATGAACAGGAAGCAAAATATGGCACGCTGAAAATCAAGTATTTTCTGATTTGGAGCGTTTTTGGACGCCTGTATCTCGAAAACTTAACCGCAACTTTTTTTTTAACTTTCTCTATCGAGAGTCCATTCGATAGTCTTGTGAATTATGCCACCCAATAAGACTTTGAAATGTCTGGAATAGGTGAAATAACGGACTGAAAATCGAAAAAAGTTGAAAAATCGTGAAATTTTGGAAAATGCTCTACTATTTTTTTATTTTGAGAGATTTTCAAAAAAAGATTGTATATTCAGATAGCTGACCTAATTACGATTCTAACGATGTATAATATGTGTGTAGTTATTGAAATTTAATTTTCGATATTTTAAATTTTTGGCATTTTTGGCACTTTTCAACATAGGATTTCTCAGGGGCATTTTATCTGATCAGATAATGCAATATATCATTACAGAGCCCTGTGGCTATTTTAGTGCCCAAACCGGCTATTAAAACTATTCCGAAAATAATAACCATACCGGAAGTATTCAAAAAATGAAAAAAAAGGTTAAAAACATTGTCGCACTTGCGAAAAATTTGATTTCTCCCTTAGGTAATAGCGGACCAAAAGAACTAAAGGGTCGTTGGAAAGCCCTATTAATGGACCATCATATGGTATCTAAATAATACGATTTCGATCGTAGGGAAATAAATTATTTTATGCCAAAAATCTAGTATTTTCCGATTTTTTAACATTCTGAGACGCCCTTTTCTCGAAAATTACGCCGCAGATTTTTCTTAAACTTTTCTTACTCAAAGTCCTATCGGTTGTCTATATAGTGAATCCAAAATGAAAAGCATTGAAATAATATAGGTGGTCCAAAAATGGCATCAAACTTTGAAAAAAATTGAAAAATCATTAAATTTTTGTAAACGCTCTTTAATTTATCTTTTTTTCCAAAACTACTCAATGGATGTTTCTGACACTTCTGGTACAGAAAGTTAAGTATCCAAAGAACTTCGTAAAGCTATCGCGACAATGATCGTAAAACCGGAAGTAGTCGAACAAATGTCCGATATATTGAAAAAAAATATTTTTTTTACGAATACCTTTTTTATTTATGAATATATTTTGATGGTATTTTACACAGGGTTAAAATATCATCGTACTTGAGCAGAAATGAGAAAAAAAATTGTCAGGGTAATTTGCGTTAGCCGCCATCGGCTAATTTAGTTTTTCGTACCCAGAAAAATTATTTATTGTTCGATTTGTATAAAACAAAGTTCATATGCTCCGTGGTCCCAGTTGTAATTTTTTTTGTTACGGTAAAATTTTTCTGTCGGCAACGAAAGTGACGTAATATTAACAAAAACTACAATTTTGACAGTTCGGTACCACTTTTTGAAAGCAAATATTTTTTTTTTCAAAACTGATATAACTAAAAGGATGGACCCTGCAAAGATGCCCAAAATCCTTAGCTCAGATTTTTTAATTTCAATTTCATTTTCGGGCAATTTCGAATAAAATGTAAAATAAAGTGTAAAATTCAGTTATTTACAATTCATTCAGCGTCTTCATATTTTGAAATATTTATTTGTAATTTTCATAAACTCGTAGCAATAATCCAGACGAAGAGAATGTATGCGAAAATTAGTTTGTAATATGAGCAGTTGCCGAGAAATATGCAATTTTGCATGCATCACTTTTCACGTTATTTTGCCTATAAAAGAGTGAATTATCATTCGATTTGCAATATTTTTTTTCCATTTGATGCCTAATGCCAATTTGGACTAGGTCAAGTCAATTTTACATTTTCACTGTGACCGGAAATGACGTCATTTGGGCAAAAACTAAATTTTTAACACAAAAAACAAATATTTTATTCAAATGAGTCTGCCTTATAATATTTTTAAAATTATGATATTTGATTCCCATCAACGAATAGAATGAAGCCATACGACCATACAGATACCACAAAATGGTTTCTAACTTGTATGGTTACAGAGAAATAGGCGATCTTCTATAAGTCACTTTTCAAGGTTTTTGGTCTATAAAAGTCTCAATTATTATTCGATTTTTATAATTTTTTTACCATTTGATGCCTTATGCCAATTATGGCTTCTATGAACTAAGTTAACATTTTCAATATCACCGGAAGTAATGTAATTTTTGCAAAAAACGTATTTTTAGCCTTCAAAACAAACATTTTTTTGAAGGGATTTATATTTATTATTCGTTTAACTTGATAACGTCTGACTCTAATGGGCAGTAAGATTGAATCAATACCATCATATTGATATCAAAAAAAGCCTTCTAGCATGTTCCCTTGTCGAATAATAGCCAATTTTCCCAGGGTCACTTTTAAGTTTTTTACCTTCTTAATTTCAGTTTATGGGTTATAGGGTAATTATTTATTGCCCAATATGTATAAAACAAAGTTTGTATTTTGTGTGTTGCGAATTTTCGACTTATTTTTCACCTATAAAAATATCTTTCGGTACCGGAAGTGACGTAATTTTGCCATAATTTACAATTTTGACCGGTCTTTTCGCCAGCAAATATTACTTTTACATATGATAGAGGGTGTCACTGAAGCAAAACAACTAAAGTATAGTTTGGTAGCTCAATGGATCGGCTATGGTATAAGAAACTTCCTGTATGATTCCTGAAAGCCGGTTCAGTGCTGCTTGCAGGTCTAGTTATTATTATTATTATTATTATTATTATTTACCGCGAGGGCCTAGATCTCCATGATCGAAAACAGATATCGATCTGGAATTAGCTTTTCTATCGGGAAACCATGTGGTGGTTACTTGATAAAATATTTTTGAAATTTCTGCGCATACCGGAAGT
Organism: Patella caerulea; assembly: GCA_036850965.1. Taxonomy (NCBI): domain Eukaryota; kingdom Metazoa; phylum Mollusca; class Gastropoda; family Patellidae; genus Patella; species Patella caerulea. The sequence goes on along the minus strand of JAZGQO010000015.1, from coordinate 27,005,859 downwards.
GACCGAACTTTGTACTTTCTCTAAAAATTGAAAATCGGCCATAGTTTCGTCAATTCTTTATCCATTTTCAAACAAATTACATTTTTGGAATCCCTGAATCTTTTCTGAGACAATGGCTATCTCACATTTTTCAATTTCGAACATTCGTCTATGACTTTTATCGTTCGAAAATTGAAAACATGTTGTTTACGAGACAATTTTTGTTATTTTTCAAAATTTTCAAATTTGACCTACATTTTTGGATACCTGAAGTCCATCCGATTCCAGTAATATAAGTTTCATTCAGAGTTATCGCCCTTTATTTTCCGATTTTTTTCGAATTTTCTTCCCATTTTGCGAGCTCGGGTTTCGTTTTATGGTAGAATTGACGTTTATGAAACTTCTGGAACATGAAGTTATAGTCCAATACCAACTGATAAAGCAATTTCGACACGGATCTTCAAACCGGAAGTGGTCGAAATAATGTTCAATATTTTGAAAAAAATGCAAAAAATGGATATTTTAGGGGAAAACGCTATTTCTCTGTCCGATATCAATGGATTAAACGAATGAAGGTACCGTTTGATGGCACGATTGTTGGACTATCATATGATACCCCATTCATACGGATACTATGAACAGACAGCAAAATATGGCACGCTGAAAATCAAGTATTTTCTGATTTGGAGCGTTTTTGGACGCCTGTATCTCGAAAACTTAACCTGCAATATTTTTTAAATTTTTTCTATCGAGAGTCCTTTGGGAGGTATTTGACATGAAGCCATCCAATAGGACTTTGAAATGTCTGGAATAGGATAAAAAAGGGACTGAAAATCGAAAAAAGTCGAAAAATCGTGAAATTTTGGAAAATGCTCTACTATTTTTTTATTTTAAGAGATTTTTAAAAAAAGGTTGTATATTCAGATAGCTGACCTAATTACGATTCTAACGATGTATAATATGTATGTAATTATTAAAATTTAATTTTCTATATTTTAATTTTTTTGCATTTTTGGCACTTTTGAACATAGGATTTCTCAGGGGCATTTTATCTGATCAGATAATGTAATATATCATTACAGAGCCCTGTGGCTATTTTAGTGCCCAAACCGGCTATTAGAACTATTCCGACAATAATAACCATACCGGAAGTATTCAAAAAATGAAAAAAAAGAGTAAAAACATTGTCGCACTTGCGAAAAACTTGATTTCTCCCTTAGGTAATAGCGGACCAAAAGAACTAAAGTGTCGCTGGATAGCCCTATTAATGGACCATCATATGGTATCTAAATAATACGATTTCGATGGTAAGGAAATAAATTATTGTATGCCAAAAATCTAGTATTTTCCAATTTTTTAACATTCTGAGACGCCCTTTTCTCGAAAACGACGCCTACGATTTTTCTTAAACGTTTCTTACTCAAAGTCCTGTCAGTTGTCTATATAGGGAATCCAAAATGAAAAGCATTGAAATAATATAAGTGGTCGAAAAATGGCCTCAAACTTTGAAAAAAATTGAAAAATCGTTAAATTTTTTGAAACGCTCTTTAATTTATCTTTTTTTCCAAAACTACTCAATGGATGTTTCTGACACTTCTGGTACGTACAGTTAAGTATCCAAAGGACTTCGTAAAGCTATCACAACAACGATCGTAAAACCGGAAGTAGTCGAAAAAATGTCCGATATTTCGAAAAAAATTAATTTTTTTACGAAAACCTTTTTTATTTATGAATATTTTTTGATGATATTTTACACAGGGTTAAAATATCATCGTACTTGAGCAGAAATGAGAAAAAAAATTGTCTCGGTAATTTGCGTTAGCCACCATCGGCTAATTTAGTTTTTCGTACCCAGAAAAATTATTTATTGTTCGATTTGTATAAAACAAAGTTCATATGCACCATGGTCCCAATTGTAATTTTTTTTGTTACGGTGAAATTTTTCTGTCGGCAACGGAAGTGACGTAATATTAACAAAAACTACAATTTTGACAGTTCGGTAGCACTTTTTGAAAGCAAATATTATTTTTTTTCAAAACTGATATGACTAAAAGGATGCACCCTGCAAAGGTGCACAAAAACCTTAGCTCATATTTTTTAATTTCAACTTCATTTTCGGGCAATTTCGAATAAAATGTAAAATAAAGTGTAAAATTCAGTTATTTACAATTCATTCAGCGTCTTCATATTTTGAAATATTTATTTGTAATTTTCATAAACTCGTAGCAATAATCCAGACGAAGAGAATGTATGCGAAAATTAGTTTGTAATATGAGCAGTTGTCGAGAAATATGCAATTTTGCATGCATCACTTTTCACGTTATTTTGCCTATAAAAGAGTTAATTATTATTCGATTTGCAATATTTTTTTTCCATTTGATGCCTAATGCCAATTTGGACTAGGTCAAGCCAATTTTACATTTTCACTGTGACCGGTAATGACGTCATTTGGGCAAAAACTGTATTTTTAACCTAAAAAATAAATATTTTATTCAAATGAGTCTGCCTTATAATATTTTTAAAATTATGATATTTGATTCCCATCAACGAATAAAATGAAGCCATACGACCATACAGATACCACAAAATGGTTTCTAACTTGTACGGTTACAGAGAAATAGGCGATCTTCTATAAGTCACTTTTCAAGGTTTTTGGTCTGTAAAACTGTCAATTATTATTCGATTTTTACAATTTATTTACCATTTCATGCCTTATGCTATTTATGACTTCTATGAACCAAGTTAAAATTTTCAATATCACCGGAAGTAATGTAATTTTTGCAAAAAACGTATTTTTAGCCTTTAAAACAAACATTTTTTTGAAGGGATTTATATTTATTATTCGCTTAACTTTATAAGGTCTGACTCTAATGGGCAGTAAGACTGAATCAATACCATCATATTGATATCAAGAAAAATCTTCTAGCATGTTCCCTTGTCGAATAATAACCAATTTTCCGAGGATCACTTTTCAGTTTTTTACCTTCTTAATTTCAGTTTATGGGTTATAGGTTAATTATTTATTGTCCGATATTTATAAAAAAAAGTTTGTATTTTGTATGTTGCGAATTTTCGACTTATTTTTCATCTATAAAAATTTCTTTCGGCACCGGAAGTGACATACTTTTGCCATAATTTACAATTTTGACCGGTCTTTTAGCCAGCAAATATTACTTTTAGATATGATAGAGGGTGTCACTGAAGCAAAACAACTAAAGTATAGTTTGGTAGCTCAATGGATCGGCTATGGTATAATAAACTTCCTGTATGATTCCTGAAAGCCGGTTCAGTGCTGCTTGCAGGTCTAGTTATTATTATTATTATTCAGATTCCAATTTGAATAGATCTCAGCAACTACGTGTCGCATCGTTACGATCTCTTCGGTTTTACTGGGAAAGTGGGTGTGACTTAGAGGATAAAGCTATTTTGAACGTTCTGCGACAATGCGAAATGTCCGAAATCACCGAAGTTATCGTTTTTGAAAATATTGCAGTAATTTTAACAATAATCATTGGATTTTAACTTTCGATACATTTTGGCATAGCCTGAGACAGGGCACATAGCTACGCTACTTTCGATTTTTGATTTTCGGCAAATCTTCGAAGATATTAGGCGCCAAATTTCGAAAATTTAAAATTTTACAAAAAATTTTTTTATTTATGAATATTTTTTAGTCGTATTGTGCACAGAATTAAAGAGTCATCTGACTAGTGCAAAAATATTAAAAAAATTTGTCTCAGTAATTTTCCTTGGCCGCCATTGGCTAATTCAGTTTTTCAGTCCTAGATTAATTTTTTATTGTCCGATTTGTATAAAACAAAATTCATATGCTTCGTTGTATCAATTGTCATTTTTTTTATTACCAAAAGTGTTATCTGTCGGCACCGGAAGTGGCATAATTTTACCAAAAACTACAATTTTGACAGTTATTTTTCTACTTCGAAAACAAATATTATTTTTTGGAAAAATTATTTGACTCAAAGAGTGTGCCCTTTCAAGGCGCAAAAAATGTAGGAAGCAGTTTTTTTAATTTCGACTTCACTTTCGAGCAAATTCGATTAAGAGGCTAAAAATGGTGTAAATTTTACCTATTTACAACCTATTCAGGCTTTTCAGATTTTAAAATATTTTTTCGTAACTTTTATAAACTTGTAGCTATAATCCATACGAAGAAAATGTATGTTAAAATTCGTTTGTAATATATGCAGTTACCAAGAAATGGGCAGTTCTGTACAAGTCACTGTTTTCGTTATTTTGCCTGTAAAATAGTCAATTATTATTGGATTTTTATAAAAGTGACATCATTTGATTCAAAAAGCATGTAGCGTCATATCAAGTTGATTACAATTTAAAATTGACACCGGAAGTGACATCATTTGGTCAAAAACTGCATTTTAAACTTTTTAAATCAATGTTTTATTCAACCAAGAATAACTTAATATGTATTAATAATTTTAACTTTTGGTTTAAATTCACATATAAACAAAACTCATATGGTCATATAGATATCATAAAATTGTTTCTAACTTGTTCGGTTGCCGAGAAATAGACGGTTTTCTACAGGTCACTTTTGAAGGTTTCGGGGCCATAAAAGTGTCAATTATTATTCGATTTTCATAAACGTTACACCGTGTTATACCTACTGCCATTTGGGATTTCATTCAAGTAATTTAAGATTTTCATTATCACCGGAAGTAACGTCATTTTGGCAAAAACTGTATTTTTAGCCTTCAAAACAGATATTTTATTCAAGTGAGTCTGTTTTGAAATCTTTTTTCAAATTATGGTATTTGATGCTAATCAACAAATAGAATGAACCCATACGATCACACAGATACCACAAAATGGTTTGTAACTTTAACGGTGGCAGAGAAATAGCAGATTTTCTACAAGTCACTTTTCAAGTTTTTTGGTCTTAAAATTTTACATAAAATTTTCACTATATGGTATCGTATGCCATTTCTGATTTCATAAGACTAATTGAACATTTTCATTAACACAGGAAGTAATTTAATTTTGTCAAGATCATTTACAAGTAACAAATGTATAAAATGAATTGATATTGTTGGATTTTGTTGATTCTGCGTCCATTTTATTTGTGTGCAATGTTAATTTGGAAACCTGTTTAGTGGTTTCGCTGGTACCGGAAGTGACATATGTTCAAGGGTAACTTGGCACCGGAAGTGACATGTTTAAGGGTAACGTGGCACCAGTGAAACCCGTCATTCCTGCAAGCAGGTCTAGTTATTATTATTATTATTATCATTATTCAGATTCCAATTTGAATAGATCTCAGCAACTACGTGTCGCATCGTTACGATTTCTTCGGTTTTACTGGGAAAGTGGGTGTGACTTAGAGGATAAAGCTATTTTGAACGTTCTGCGACAATGCGAAATGTCCGAAATCACCGAAGTTATCGTTTTAGAAAATATTGCAGTAATTTTAACAATAATCATTGGATTTTAACTTTCGATACATTTTGGCATAGCCGGAGACAGGGCACATAGCTACGCTACTTTCGATTTTTGATTTTCGGCAAATCTTCGAAGATATTAGGCGCCAAATTTCGAAAATTTAAAATTTTACAAAAAACTTTTTTATTTATAAATATTTTTTAGTCGTGTTGTGCACAGAATTAAAGAGTCGTCTGACTAGCGCAAAAATGTTAAAAAAATTTGTCGCAGTAATTTTCCTTGGCCGCCATTGGCTAATTCACTTTTTCAGTCCTAGATTAAATTTTTATTGTTCGATTTGTATAAAACAAAGTTCATATGCTTCGTTGTCTCAATTGTCATTTTTTTTATTACCAAAAGTGTTATCTGTCGGCACCGGAAGTGGCATAATTTTACCAAAAACTACAATTTTGACGGTTAGTTTCCTTCTTCTTAAACAAATATTATTTTTTGGAAAAATTATATGACTCAAAGAGTGTGTCCTTTCAAGGCGCAAAAAATGGCAGAAGCAGTTTTTTTAATTTCTATTTCATTTTCTAGCAAATTGGATTAAGAGGTGAAAAAAGGCGTAAAATTGACCTATTTACAACCCATTCAGGCTTTTCAGATTTTAAAATATTTTTACTTAACTTTTATAAACCTGTAACTATAATCTATACGAAGAGAATGTATGTTAAAATTAGTTTCTAAAATAAGCAGTTGCCGAGAAATGGGCAGTTTTGCATAAGTCACTGTTTTCGTAATTTTGCCTGTAAAATAGTCAATTATTAATGGATATTCACAAAAGTGACATCATTTGATTCAAAAAGCAAGTCTGCGTCATATCATGTTGATTACTATTTAAAATTGACACCGGAAGTGACGTCATTTAGTCAAAAACTCAATTTTTAACTTTTAAAATCGATATTTTTTTCAACCAAGAATTATGTCACATATAATAATAAAATTAATTTTTGGTTTAAATTCACATATTAACAAAACTCATACGGTCAAAAAGATATCATAAAATTGTTTCTAACTTGTTCGGTTGCCGAGATATAGGCGATTTTCTAAGAGTCACTTTTGAAGGTTTTTGGCCCATAAAAGTGTCAATTATTATTCGATTTTCATAAAATTTTCACCCTTTGAAGCCTAATGTCATAGACTATGTTAAAAAACTAATTTAAAGTTTTCATTATCACCGGAAGTAACGTCATTTTGGCAAAAACTGTATTTTAAGCCTTCAAAGACGATATTTTATTCAAATGAGTCTGATTTGTAATGTTTATACAATTATGATATTTGATTCCAATCAACAAATAGATTAAACCCATATGGTCATATAAATACCAAAAAATGGTTTCTAACTTGTACGGTTGCCGAGAAATAGACGATTTTCTACACGTCACTTTTCAAGGTTTTTGGTCTATAAAAGTGGCAATTATTATTCGATTTACATAAAATTTTCACCATGTGATGCCTTATGCCATTTCTGATTTCATAAAACTAATGGAACATTTACATTATCACCGGAAGTACTGTAATTTTGTCAGGATCAATTACATGTAACAAATGTATAAAATGAAATGATATTGCTGGATTTGTTTGATTCTGTTTCCATTTTATTTGATGTGTGCAATTCTTATGTGGAAACCTGTATATTGGTTTCATTGGTACCGGAAGTGACATATGTTCAAGAGTAACGTGGCACCGAAATTGACACAAGTTCAAGTTCAAAGGTAACATGGCACCAGTGAAACCCGTCATTCCTGCATGCAGGTCTAGTTTATTTACGTGTTGTACCGAGTTCACATTCCAATATTGCCTGAGTATCATTGTATATATATTTCTTTGAACATCAAAGTATCGTATTGGTTCCGACAAATAATGTATGAAAACAAAGGAATAAATAATTGAGTGAATCCTATGGGCAAGAATGGAAACTCGTTGTCTCCTTCTGCCTAATCGATTAGCGATACACCTTGCGGAGGTATATGATTTTCTATATTCTTTTGAATTTTTATTAAGCAAATGGCAACGCGAATAAGTTTTAAATAAACAGTGTTACATTTGCGAATTTAGTGAAATATGGTGTTCGACAGACAGTAAGCACACCTGGCATCATCACAACACTCGTCATGTATACATTGTTAAGCGTGTGCGAGAGAGGAAGGACGGGACGGGTTGAGAGCAAGAGAGAGAGGTTGGTAAACACAAACAAGGTCATTTCGGGACTAACATACGGTACATTGGATTTCAATTATTCGCTTGCGCGTAGGGGTAATTAGCAGTCGGATGACCTTGAGAAAACCAATGAGATTGAACAGACGATCCTACTCCTTGTCACGTACAACCAGGGAATCGAAACCACACCAGCTGACTCAGTGATACAACGTGCACGCGCTCCCCCTCTCCACAGCCGGTCAAGTTAAGTGAGGTGCCGAAATAATATGCGCTCATATTCTGTACTTATCATACGATCGCAGATTATTAATTATTAATTTTTAGCAGTGGGGGGAAACCGCGGGAAACCCACGAAGTTGGACAGGCGACCTTACTCCATGGCAGTCACCACCGGGAATCGAAACTAGGCCAGTTGACTCAATGACAGACCTTGTGATACAACGCGCACGTGATAACTATTCGGCCATCCACCCTCCGAAACGATGAACAGCATAATTTACTCCTTGTCACGTACAACGTGGGAAATCGAAACCACGCAATTCTGGCAAGGGGTGGTGCCTTGTGAAAATGAGGTACCGTGTTCTGGCTGGCATACACTTCAAAGAATCCTTGACAGTTGGAATTCGACATAAGAGTAGGCTGTTACGCCGCTGTTCGGGCAAAATTACCCTCATAGCAACAGCTTGGCCTCTGCACGTTTTCAATATCCCGTCGATTCTTAACATAACGGTAAACCCCAGTTCATTATTTTATTGGCAGTAGAATATGGATTTACATCATTGCCTAAAGGCCTTAGTTTTTTTTCTTTCATTAATTATTTGTATGGTAAATACGACATGTTCTCTAATCAAAAGGTCATGTAAGGGGGAAAAAAGTCGATAAATAATCTAGATTTAATTGAACAATCGAACAGCGGCTTCATTATTTCTAATTTAATTTATAATTCATTAAACTGTTCGTAAATATCGAATAACTGTCAATAATTTCGTTGTTTTTACACTCTTCTAGTTTCGTTAAATATCACATTTTTTTTTTTTTAATTTTCAGTAATGACTATTTTTTTACAAATGTTAGTTCTGTTGGTTTTTTGGGATAGCTAAATGTCTTATTGGCCTTGAAGGCGAGAGAGAGAGAGAGAGAGAGAGAGAGAGAGAGATGGGGTTTAACGTCCACTCAACACAAACCAGGTCATTTCGGGACTAACATATGGTTTATTTTATTTCAATAATTCTCTTGCGCGTAGGGGTCTTTAGCAGTGGGAGGAAACCGGAGTGCCCGGAGGAAACCAACGAGGTTGATAAGGCGCCCCTATCTCCATGCCACATACGCTCACACCAGGGCTCGAAACCATAGCCGCAAGCCAGAGGTGGCCAGCCAGCTAGAGGTCGAAGCGCGGCACTCTAGACCACTAGGCCATCACAACCCCAGGCCTTGAAGGCATTAAAGACCCAATGCTATAGAAATCCCTTGCAAACAATACTATTTGTCACTATTAATGTCTGAGGTTATCAGTCCCACTATGGTAGAATTTTGCTCAGTATTTACAAAGCTATAATTAAAGTGACTAAGTCTCTTACTCAATATCATCCAATAAATAATATCGGTGTAGACTGCAATAACCGGACGCTGCGGGTAACCATTCGATTAAAACTTTTCGAAATTAGAGTAAATGAGGTCGCAAATATATATTAGCAATTTAGCTCCTTTAATTAAAATTCCATCGAGCTATACCCTGCGCTGTTTATAAGCAAGATGCATTTGGAGGGGGGGTGGGGCAACCAACATGGTATATGGGATTGAATCCAAACTGTTGGATTGTATAGCGTTGGTATTCAGATTTTTTCTTAATTAAATATTTTATAATCAGTCTGTCTGTATAGATAATCAAATTATATTTTAGCGAAAAATGCCAATGACGTATCGTTAATTGAATTTATGAATGACAAGCTGTGTTTCATATCTGCGGGACAATACGCCAATCTGATCTGTTTCCGAATGGAGGAGCTGTAATTTGGCCATCATGCGTCAAAAGGAGTTGTGACTGGAGGTATGACTCTAAAAGGACGGGACCCATTTACTACATCACAAAACTAATTTTTCCATGCAACGAAACATATGCCTACAGCGCATTAGCAATCGGCAATGTCTGGTGCCTGTTTGTTTATTTTCCAGGCAACAAAAGACACGCCGACAGTCGTTACACAGCACGTGCAACCGACAAATGTTTGTGTTTGTTTATTATTTTTCAGGTAAATTAAGGTATTTGCACTAAAAAAAACTGACCAAGAGTACACACTACACCCATGACATAATAGTAAGAAATAACTTCGGATGCTGGATTCAACAGAAAACAATATACATACTTCTTCGTCTCATTCACGGTCAGCTCTTTACCTAAATTTTACTTAATGCATCTTTAATAAGCATAAACAATGTGTATAAATTCCAAGTCAGTTGAATAAGAAATGTGGGCTTGGATTATTAATTAATAAGATATCTCTTAAGACTGTCTAAAAGCCAGTCAAAAGTTCTTGTAGACCCTAGATTTTGTATTAATTATATACGAGACAAAGGAAAGAAGATGGCATGTCTTAAAGCTACAGACATACTTACATTAAACAAAGACTAAGCCTTGAACAGAATTACAAACAAATATGTCAGAAATAGGATTGTTTAGTATAACATTAAAGCGACGTCGTCAGTTATTACCATAAAATCAAATGTATTAAATTTCGCAGTTGTATTAGACACATAACCTAAGAGCCAACTCGCCTTTAGCAGGCCTTTTCTTCTAGCATCAAATGTCATACGAATAATTATTGAGACTTTTATTCGTATGAGCAGCTCGTAATCAATTCTCTAAACCCTCAGATGGCTACGATATTGAGTGGATTAGAGAGGGTATGCAATTCCTACATTAAACATTAAAATCGACATTGCTCAGTGAGACTGAAAATCGAGACTTCGGTGGGTGGGGGGGGGGGGTATAGCAGTAATGGTGCTTGACAATCGAGGCTATTTAGCCTATTCATTATCAAACTTTAAAGCCCCAATAACACTCTTGTTGTAACTGAATAATATGTTCCAATCTTCATTCTGGTCAACAAATCGTATTATTTTAGAATATTCCATTTAAATGATGATATAAATTTCATCTTAACACACCCATTTTTAAAAATTAGAAAAATTGAACTAATTGATTTGAAAAGTCTAATCTAAACCTTTTCAAATGTGACTTGGATTTTAAAATATTTTCGAACCCTCTGGACAAGTAAAATAGGTTGTAATTGATAATTTACACAACAGATAGGACACTTAAACATCTAGTACTTAGAATAAGGGTATTATTTATTTTCTGGAGCTACCAAACCAGCAAGAATGTTATTGTCCCTTTAAACATTAATAACTTCGCCCCAAAAAAAGTATTGTGATTAAAATTTTCATTTTTCACCATCTATTTTTTTTAACTATTGTACCAAGAACAACCACTCAACGGATATAATATGGACATAATGGAATATGTCACCCCGCGACAGTTAAAATATTATTTTAAGCTTCATTTGAATAAGTTTTTTTTAAAAATCTACAAAAAGTGACTAATATATTCCATTGTTCATTTTGCCATTCCAGAGTCATTATAACGCTTTCCGGTCTGAATAATAGACATATGCGTTATTATCAAGCGTGCATTATATTCATAAAATAGCAATGTGTATCGATTATATTACGATAAAACAACGATACATCATTCATTGATTTTTTTCCTCGCTTCATGAAAACTATAAAATCCATCCTTCATCGTGTCAGCAAACGGTATTATCCCACACTTCAAGTAGAAGTTAAGGAGGTAGTCTGGATGTCTACCGTGCAGTTATTTAAAGGCTGTCAATGACATTGGTCTTTTCATACCATAAATATGTATTTATTATACATAAAGTCGTTAATAAAGGATAATAAATAAATAAGCTAAAATCCTATATAATCTCGTATAATAGACACGAGGCTATCTAATGTTGGCTTTTCAAGCTTTGTTTAAAGGGGACCTAATCCCGTCAGTCAAATTTATTAGACGGTTTGCTTCGTTAATACGTCTCATTGAGAAGCAGATTTCAGATGCTTAATGCACTATTATTACATTATAGCATTATATTACCTCCACGATGATGCTGCGAGTGGCAGGGGACTTATATAATCTCTCCAGTATTCTGAGATTCAATTTTTGATTTATATCGAATGTAGGTTCATTCACCGCCATACTTCAATTCTTCGTAAGACTTAACGTCCGCTTTCTTCGTGGGTAATGTCGCAGACAAATGTTTCAAGCGAAACTTGCTAGACGAAACAGTCGTTTTTGACAGTTAATCCAGTCAATTTAGGCCGTTGAATCCAGGGGATGGAAGCTACTAAACTGGCCATTCCATACCCACATTTCAAGGGAAACTGACCAGAGCAACCAATTATCTTTGAAGGGTTAAGCCAGCACATTTAGGTGCTTGAACCAAGGCGGTAGATGCTACGAATTCCATTACTAATTCTTCCATACCTTTGGTTCAAGGCGAAATCGTAACTTGAGATACGTGATTTTAACATACATTATGAAATAGCTAAATCTGGCTATTGTAAGTTTGGGTTTTTTTGGCCTGAAATTATCTAAATTATTAATTAGACATTAATTTACTGATCCAGACTTTAATCAACTCTATATGTCACGCTAGCCAGCAATATTTTTTCAATTAAGATAAGATTTGCGGCTCAGTTTTCATGCATGATCTAATCATGAAATGGATAATCGAGGCTCTGGTAATGATGACCGAGTCTAGGCTGAAATTTCAATCACTAAAATGTCGGTTCAGAGTGGTTCAATGTGACTGAAATTTTCACCAAATTAACTTTACAATATCTATTTTAAGCTATTATTTTGAGTATTGCCAGCTCTTTATCTAATCTCCCAGAATGCATGTTTAACTAAATGAAAAGAACAAACTAAGGTACTGCAGACGGGCGTACGCCCGGACAGAGGCGCTGTGGCCGACTCTTTTTTCGAATTCAAACCGTCAAGGGTTTTTTCATTTAACACAACAAAACAATAACGATATCTATAGGGGTTTGGGGTGGCCTAGTTATCTATCTGGCTTGGAGATACGGGCACCTTCTCAAACTCGTGATACGCCCGTTTCCTCCCAGACCAAAGACTTATCTCTAAGAAGAACAGCAATGCTATTTATAGATTTTCGTAGGAGGTGTAATTGTTGATTAATCTTCTAATGATTGGTTATTGTTGATAAAACAGTTGGTAAATAGCTCAGAATTAAAATCACATATGTTAACCATTCCATCTCTTTACTTACAAATTTTCCTGACAGTAGGTTTAACTATTAATGTATAACATAGTACCCTAGTATAGCATTTGGTTTAATGACCTTCCAGAATAGCAACGTGGTTGATTACACGAGATTTACTGCAAACTGAAAGTCAAATCGTTTCAATGTTACTTGGAATTTAGAAAGAAAGGGGGTAAACGTCCATTCGACACAAACTAGGTCATTTAGGGACTAACATATGGTTCAATATTATTTCATTAATTCACTTGCCCGTAGTGGTCTTTATCAATTGGAGGAAACCTGCATGGGGACCCGGAGAAAACTTATGAGGTTGGACAGGCACCTCTACACCTTGCCACGTACAACCGAGGAATCACATCCACGCCAGTTCAATCAATGGCAGACCTTATGATACAGGACACACGTGCTAACCACCCCGTCAAATGGAATTTAGATCTGAAGAATACAAAAGTGTATCTAATGTCTGTTTCAATAAATATGTTTCTTTTATATATAAATACTGTTATCTGGCATCGATACGGATATAAATATATCTGAAAATAATGAATACCAGTCAGCTATAAGATACGTAGATTACAGTATAATTATTACATACGTAGATTACACTATAATTATATAAGTTTAATTACGGGGTCAGACATATACATGTCTCTTTAATAGAGATGGTATCGTGATAAAAGCGGGTATTTTAGGGCACAGAGAATTGTGTTACGTACAATTGTGCCAAAAGGTCAGATTGAAAACTACTGACGTCAGTCAGACACGGGTTGTATTTGAAGTGTCACATCTTCTTAGAACAAATAAAATAGCTTCTTCTTTAAAATTGATATTGCATTAAAAACCAAAAAAAACCCTAGTTTCTGCGATATCAACGAAAGTAGAAGCGGGTGGTAATCCTTGACTATTACTTGATGAAATAAGTCAAAAATTTGATGCCCAATTTTCTACCTTGAACATTTCAAATAGTGCCGGAAAAAGTTTTATTGATTTGTTTCGTTTCTTTGAGTTATTTGTGGGGTAGGTTTTTGGGGGTTTTTTGGGGGTTTTTTTTGGTTTTGTTGCTGTTGTTTTGTTGGGTTTTTACTGCGTTTTTGTCAAACATTTCACTGCTCAAACAAGATGGATGTGGGTGGTAACTTAAGTCTGGAATTAACATTTAATTTCTTTCATATGCATAGAAAGTACATTAGAATAAGAACGGAAATAAAATGAATGCCGTCTATCGTGCGACCTTTCTGTACCGCCTGTGCAAATGTAAACGTTTCCTCCCACTGCTAAAGACCCCTGCGCGCAAGCAAATTATTGAAATAAAATTAAAACCATATGTTAGTCCCGAAATGACCTAGTTTGTGTCGAGTGGACGTTAAACCCCATTTCTCTCTCTCTCTCTCTCTCTCTCTCTCTCGCTCTCCCTCTCTCTCTCTCTCTCTCTCTCAAATGTAAACGGGGGAATAAAACTAGATTTTTATTTTCTTACAACAACTTTACGAAATTGACTTGGTCTTTCATCTTTTGCGATGCCCCGACGTGAATTAAATATTTAACGATGTCAATAAACACCAAAGGTTTCAAACAGCAACATTGATTTCTGGAATTAGATCTATTAAAGAAATAGAATTGCAGCGGTAACTAATCTTTTTCTATCAGTGATAAAGATCTGTTTCGTGATAAAACGAATAAGACAATAATTGATAAATAAGTCGCATTGAATAATAATAAGATTTACATACACGCACTATAAAATCTTGTCACACCATTGCGTTTCATTGTAGGTATGTGTGGCCGAATGGTTAGCATGTGTGCGCTGTCTCATAAGGTCTGTCAGTGATTCAACTGGCGTGGTTTCGACTGCCGGTTGTACCTGACAAGGAGTAGGGTCTCATGTCCAACTTCGTGGGTTTATCTGGGTCCTCTGGTTTCCTCCAACTGCGATTGACCTCTACGCGCAAGCGAATTATTAAAATCAAATTGAACCACATGTTTGTCCCGAATTGACCTTGTTTGTGTTGAGTAGGCGTTTAACCCAACTCTCTCTCTCTCTCTCGTACACAAAAACGTACGCATTGGTGTAACTGGGGTTTAATTAAATTATCTTACCACAGTACACGACCCTATCGTCACCATTACGAGTGTGTAAAGAATTAATTTGAAGTCCATGTGAACTGCTGCGATCTCGTAGTTATAAATTAGAAAATATTACGATCAAATACGACCTTGCACGACCCATTCGTACTGGCAAAGGGTGAACGACTGCACTCGAAAATTCACAAATATCCATAAAACGTCAAGAATGACATACAGTTAGTAGCCTACGGATCAGAACGACAGGTCGGCGACATAGCACGGAAGAAAAAATCGTACTCTTTGCCGTAAGCACATGTCGACCACGCAATAACGATCGCCAAGCACCAAGAATAATTCAGTTATTATATTTTAGGTGAACAGAATACACTAGAACAAGAAATGGGGTTTAACGTCCACTCGATAGAAACTATGTCATTTCGGGACTAACATAATACACTAATATGTTGGTTAAAGACACTTTCCGGAGAACAAAGTGTGTGATTTGATGATATGTTTGGACTAAAAGCATATTCAAACTAATTAATCTATCAAAAATCTGTTTCTCTCTCAAAAATTTGTATTGGTCGGTTGATACCGCAAGTTATATATAACCAAACTGTTAATAGTCGCAATGTCAGTCAGCTCAATTCATTGAGGGAGGGTCCATTTTTCAGAATATAATTTTTGTTACTTAATGTCCAATTATCATACACATTGATGTCAAAGTAAATTCTTAAATTGTTTCTGTCAGAGGGGCATACCTTTTCTAAAAATATCGAAACGACGAGACAACATTATCGTGGTTATTGAACGTACTAACAAGAACCCCCCCCCCCCCATCCCCACCCCACGCCTCGTCGGTAAAAGTTCCACGTTACACTCAGTTTCTACCACTTTAAAATGCTTTAAGAAGGTCCAGGTTACATAGCAAATTTTATATTGTTTTCATTCTTGACTTGTCATATTTATTATTAGAGACTGAATTATTAACAAGGGACAGCGATATTATTATTATCAACATGTTATGTTGGTATGGCAGCTGACGTGCGTGTCGTAATATACATATTATTCATGTATTTATTAAATCGTTGACGATAGATAAAGCATGTCATTTATTATTCATTGATTCGACCATTTCACCTTCTATACTTGAGATGTTTGAACGATGACGCGACATATTGTATTTCTACAAGATTAATACACCACATGTTGTAACAATAAGAGACGTAGTAACGAGTGGTGTTCTCAATAATTACTGTCATCTATTTCTCGTAATGAGAGACAGAGAGAGAGAAGAGAGAGGGGGAGAGAGAGAGAAGAGAGAGAGGGAGAGAGAGAGAGACCAGGCTGCCGAACGGAGAAATTGAGCAGGCGATCCTCTTATGTCATGCACATACAAGTTGGGACACAGAGAGAGAGAGAAGGAGAGAGAGAGAGAGCATGGTTCAGAGAGAAAGAGAGAGAAAGAGGGGGGGTAGATATGGTTCAATTGTACTTCAATAAATGGCTTACGCCTAAGTGTCTTTACCAGTGGGTGCCACATATAAGCTGTGAATCGGGGGGTTAGGATGGCCTAGTGGTCTAGAGTGCCGCGCTTCGACCTCTGGCTGGCCGGTCACCTCTGGCTTGCAGCTGTGGTTTCGAGCCCTGGTGTGAGCGTATGTGGAATGGAGATGGGGCGCCTTCTCAACCTCGTGGGTTTCCTCCGGGCACTCCGGTTTCCTCCCACTGCTAAAGACCCCTACGCGCAAGCGAATTATTGAAATAAAATTGAACCATGTTGGTCCCGAAATGACCTAGTTTGTGTTGAGTGGACGTTAAACCCCATTTCTCTCTCTCTCCCCCTTGCCATATACAACTGTGAATCGAAACCACACCACATGACTCAATGACAGAGCGTATGATCGAGAGCGCATGCTTTCAACCATTTGGCACACCCAACACTCGGCAATAACAAAGAGTATTATTCTAGACAGATTCGTCAGCTCTATTTATATATTCAATGAAATACCTATAGAATATTGAATATCGAGAATTAGTCAGGCATCTCCAGGACCGTTTATCTTGAGATCTAAATTTCAACCTAACATCGATATTCAATCAACTTGCTGTGTAGTAAGATCTATAATAACGCAATAATCATTAAAGTTCCATAATAGAAAATTCGATAAAGGGTTGACAGTTCTCACTATAATAAATAAAAAATAGATAACGTAAAAGAAAAAAGATATTCTGAAAATTTCAGTCAAGCTACTGAACCGATATACTATTCAAAAAAAAGTAGGGGATATTTCATTTTGGGGGCATAATACTAAAATATGCAAATGACTACGAAAAAAGTCACTATAGAACATAACAGAAGAAACATTTCCAGTTACATGTGACGCCCAAACGCACCAATAGCTACCGCATGGAATGCAGGTGATGCTTGGGATTATCATGGGGGTCCAACCCAAGATTTGCACGACTCTGACTTTGAATGTTACAGCCATTGTGGCATTGAATTCCAGGGTGGAAACATCAGTTTAATTGTTTTAGTGACCAGAAAACAAATTTTGATATGCGTCGGCTTACCCAAAATGAAAGGTTACGTGCCCTTGGCATGCTACAGATCGGCACAACACAGGCGGTTGTGGCGCGGACGATGAATGTTTCTCAGTCTGTCATACGCAGGCTATGGTCCAGATACCGTGATACACAATCTGTACAGGACAGACCACGCTCAGGTCGACCAAGGGCGACAACTCAAGCCCAGGATCGATTTATCCGTACCTTGACCTTGAGAAATCGTGTCATCACAGCAAATCAGATCAGCGCTCGTCTTCAAACAGACACTGGTGTGAGAGTGAGTGGCAAGACGATTCGGAATCGACTGCATAGGGGTCACCTTCACGCCCGCCGTCCTCGCGTGATCCCTTGTTTGAGAGATCATCACATTCAGGCAAGACGTCGTTGGTGTAGGGATCGTCAACACTGGGATAATCGACGCTGGAGCAATGTGATGTTTTCAGATGAGTCAAGGTTCACTGTTGATTTTTTGGACAGACGTAGGAGGGTGTGGCCTCGTCGAAAGAAGCGCTTTCAAGACGTTAACGTCATCAGACATGATCGATTTGGGGGTGGTTCTGTTATGGTATTGGGAGGCATCACTGTTGCAGGAAGAACGGCTTTACATGTTGTTGCAGGGCGTGTTACAGGCCATTACTACCGGGACAATATCTTGGCAGTCCATGTTGTGCCGTTCGCACGACGTCATGACCGCCGTTTCATCTTCCAGGATGACAACGCAAGATGTCACAGGGCCAGGATCGTTACAGGTTACCTCCAACAACAGAACATCACCACATTACCTTGGCTAGCACTGAGTCCCGACCTCTCCCCCATCGAGCATGTCTGGGACATGCTTGGACAGAGGTTACGTCAACGTCAACAACATCCTGCCAATGTCCAAGAACTTGCTGCTGCGTTGCAACAGGAATGGGACAATCTGGACCAAAATGACCTTAGACGTCTCATTAGGAGTATGCCACGTCGGATCAATGCTTGTTTGGCAAACAGAGGAGGATTTACCCGTTATTGACTTTGTTGTGATGCTGTGGTAACTTTGCTGTTTGACCCCGGGTATCATTTTACCCTTATAATGGTCAGTCTGTGCCTTACTTGGTCTAACGATCATTTGGAATAAATCGATGAATGTGAACTTCATTTCATTTTGTCATTTGTTTCTTCGTCAGTTTCATTAAGTGACTTTAATAACACTTAAAAATCAAATATCCCCTATTTTATTTTGAATAGAATAATAGCTATTGAATTTTTGGCCTTGCCTCGATCATCATCACTGAAGTCGGTACGATAAAAAAACAAGTTTCGATTATCCAATTTGACGTTAAATCCCCCATCACAAATTGTATTCAAATCGAGTAAATATCGCAGGCTAGAGATGGCACCGAGAGTTGATTATCGCCTGGATAGGTTAATTATTGTTTAAGTAATAATTTAGACAACATTTCAGGTCTAACCATAGATCTGCAAGCGGTAGCTTTAGCTATTTCATCATTTAATATACTGATTCAAATAAATGTCGTGTACAAAGGTGGTTATTGTCAAGTTATTTAAAACTTGCATTCTGTACGCCTCAGTGGCGCAAATATCCAGTACATGGTGGAAACTCCCAAAAAGTTATTGTCTTGATCGGAAATCCTGTCAAGCACGACAAAATTGTCACAAATCATTAATTGTCAATCCCATCCCTCCGTACCAAATTTCCTATAGCGAACAAACATATTTTCTTGTATAACTTTCTTATATGCAAGTCTTCTGCAGTGGAATAAAATGACATTAATTTTCGCCATTTTGTGACAGACCAACAAAATTGAGGCCCACTGGGATGATTTAAGTATTAGAATTGAAGAATAAATGAAACACGTACCATCCCGTTTTTCACATTTTCGCTAGCACAAACCGTCACCTTTCGGCTATAGAAATTATTACAGTGACAGTTGATTCAGTATAAAATGAAGCTATACAAACCAAGCGTCTACTTTATCTACAGTGGTATTCAACATTACATAGCATGGTATATTTATGTGCAAATCATTCCATGTAAAATCAAATCGCATCTGTTTTTTATATGAACGAATTGGGGAAGGAAGGGATTAATTAATGAATGAAGGAGGGAAGGGATTAATGAATGAATGAAGGGTGAGATTCATGAAGGAATGAATTAAGGAAGGGATGAAGTCTAACGGTCTACTTGTCCAATCCTTTGCTTGGAATTAAACCAAACTGAATTATGGTCATCTACAAACTTATTGAATCTTACAAACCTTCACATTTTCAAATACATTTAAAAACTCCAATTTTCAAATTGGTTGGCTACCAATATAACGTTAGTTTACAGTAAGTGGCGTAACATTAAAATAAGCGACGAACACTATTCGAGATTTATACATTTTGATTATTTAGTGTAATCTTTATTGTTAACGTGGCAATAATTTCCCGTCAAATCAGCTTTTAAACGGCCATTACTTAAGAGCTAAATCTGTCTATTACAGGTCTTTCTTTGCGCCTTAAATAATGTAAAATTTCTTAATTGAACATTTAGATAACATGACCATACCATAATGGTCCTGATTTGAAGTAAATAACAACGCTTCGGCCATTTTTAGATTTAATCAAAAAAATGGAGACGCAAGGATCAGACTCGAATGACAAGTACGTTGGTTACGACCAATGCACATATCTTGTCAAAACTACAATCATTGATAAGTTCATTCAAAATAAAGAAATTTTAATGAAATTTTCAGTAGATTCAGTTTTTGATATATATTTTTGAAATATTATAGCGAGAACACAGGCATAATAACCCTTTTTTAAAAAATCATTTTAACTGGTGAATATGCATATTAATTCATTAATTTATAACTTCTATTACTTTAAATTCCGGTAATTTACTGTAAGATCGTGTGGATATTAATAATCTAATTAAAATACAGATCTTTACATAGTTTCGTTTTTTTATAGTGGGAGATCGTGTCAGGGGTCACACGAACGGCTTTTGAACATATGACGTCAGGCATAAGATTAACTAATCAGTGTTGACGTTCCTAGAAGGATACCCACAGTTGCATGCATCGCACATCAAGAACTAATTGCAAATCCGTCACATCAAACAGAACGCAGATATTATAACAACTATTCCAGATCCTAGTGTAGTAAAGACAAGTAAAACGTAATTTTGAACCTTAAAAAAACGAAACGAAATAGGATCTGTGTTTTAATCAGATGGGGATATTAGCAAATAGCCTTCCTAATGGTATATTCTAATTGAATAATAAATTGCAAAACACTATAATATTACATCTGTGTTAATAGAAACGTGCAGAAAAGCAGGACGTTATTTCATATTTGATTCATTCAGAAAGAAATACAATAGCCTTAGTAATTGTTTATTCTATTTGTATACATTCTGCACTAATTACTGAGAACTAATTACTACGAGAATAGATATCTGTCGTGAATGGCCGCCATATTCATAAAATAGTATACGAATTTGAAATGTGATTCTAATTCGCTTAACATCTTGAATACACACGAAGACGAAAACAAAACAGAAATGCGTTGAATGAATACTTCCCGAAATTCTCGTACTAGAGAGTTTTCGGCTATTAATGTCAGATAATTAACGTCGTGTTTGTTATCAATCCGAGCTAATCGTCGCTAGACAGCGTCACTGTCGTAAAATAAACTGTCGAACAGTTTATTACGCCCATTAAACATGCATTGTGCACGAGATAAAGCTGTCCATTGTGAGCCTTTCTTTCGGCCTTACACGTTACATAATAAATTAAACATTTATTAACATGACAATACCATAATGAAGTCTCGATGCCATCGTTTATGTGCGATTTGTAGTAGATTCGAACGGTTCGGCCATTTAATGATTTAATTTAACAATGGGTGAAGCGAGATTCAGCTTCGAATAACCAGTACGGTAATAATCAGTACACATATCTTGTCAAACCTGCAAAGGCTAATATTTTTGTTCAGAATAAAATATTTTTGAATGACATTTTCAATATATTCATTTTGCATTATCTATTGTTTAACTATTATAACAAGAACGGCCAGCTCTTTTCTACAATTCGAAATCTTACATAATGTTTCTCTAACTTTATAATAATATGTTAATTAAAACAATCGTTATTTGAATCAAGGTACGAAAGCGCTTTGGTCCAATACGTTGTTTGATATGCATGTAGCCATTATACAGAAGGCAATCGGGGTTGTTTTTGGGGTTTTTTTTTTAACTTCCTCTTAATACATAATGGCTTGTTTCGGGCCGGGTGAAGTTAGACTTACACCTTGCTTCAGCGCAAACACGTGGTATATATTTATTTACCGATGGGGGGAAATTTGATAACCTTGAACACAGCCAGGAGGTTCGGTTGGAAATCCTACATTTTGAATCAAGGTACCAATTGCCCATAACACTTGAATCGATAACTACTCGAATATCTTACCCCTAATAGATTTGTGAGAGAATGGTGTTTAACGTCCACTCGACACAAACTAGGTCATTTCTGGACTAACACATGGTTCAATTGCATTACATTAATACGCTTGCGCATAGAAGTCTTTAGCAGTGGGGGAAACTGGAGGAACCCCACGGGGTTGGACAGGCGACCCTGTAGATTTAGAAACATGTAAAATGGGGTTTATCGTCCCAGTTTTCTTCACCAACTGGGATAATGAAGACGGACATACGCCCCACGGTGTGCTATGGGGAAATGTTGCCTGGACAGCAGCGCTATCGCCTATTCTTATTTCTTGTTTGAAATGTCAAGGATGTTTTTAGCGTACATGCCAACGTCTGCACGTGACCTGCTTGTCGCCCCATCCAAAAGACTAGACACAAGCTGGGATCAAACCCTTGAACACAGGATGCCATATCTTCCCGCCTACTGTATATTTTAAAGGTTGGTAAATGGAATCAGACATTCATCGTACGATTATTCATTTGGCTCTGTAACCAAATTCCATACCTTAATGAAATGGGGATTAACATCCCACCACATTTCTGCATAAACTTGGCTGGTAAGGCACAAATTCCATAACTAAATGAAGTTAGAATTAATATATCACATATATAACTTACTTATTTCTATAAATACATGTAAACGCACTTGATTGGTAACGACAGAAAATCAGTAACTAATTAAGTTTAAATTAACCTGTCATGTGTATGCACGTAGCTTATTCCTATACATAAATGTCGACACACTCAAAATCGTTTTTATGCACCAACTAAACTGGTTAAAACAGAAATTTGTCCATAACTAATGAAGTTAAAATTAGTATACTATATTGATACCTTATTTATTTCTATACCTACTACGTCAACAAACTTAAAGCCCCAATACCACTCTTGTTGTAACTGAATAATATGTCACAATCTTCATTCTGGTCAACAAATTGTATTATTTTACAATATTCCAATTAATTTTTTATATAAATTTCATTTTAACACACCTAATTTTAAAAATTGGAAAAATTCAACTTATTGATTTGAAAAGTCTAACGTAAACCTTTTCAAATGTGACATGGATTTTAAAATATTTTCGAACCCTCTGGAAAAGTAAAATAGGATGTAATGGATAATTTACACAACAGGTAAGACACTAAAACATCTAGTACTTAGACTAAGGCTATTATTTATTTTCTGGGGCTACCAAGCCAGCAAGAGTGTTATTGTCCCTTTAAAATCGTTTTTCTGCACCAACTACGCTGGTATCAAGGCATAATTATTTCCATAACTAAACGAAGTTAAAATTAATATATTATATTCAAACCTTATTTATTTCTATAAATATATGTCAACACACTTAAAATCGTTTTTCTGCGCCAAAAAAAATTAACAAGACTGGTAAGACAGGCATTTTTCTGGAACTAAATGAAGTTAAACTTAATATATTATATTTAAACTTTTGTATCTCTATAAATGCGTGTCAAAACAACTAGACTGGTAAAGACAGACAATTTTCCTAAACTGAATGAAGTTAAAATTAATATATAATATTCATACCGTTTTTATCTCTATAAATAAATGTAAACTCACTTAAATGCGTTTTTCTGAAAGCAGATGGTTTGCTATCCATGCTAATTGTAAACAATGAAACAGCAGATGTGCATTGGGTCTATACTCCTATAGGTAATATACATGTAGGTATATATATATATATATCTCGGCATTGGGTCTATATCATAGAGATATACCTCAACAGTGTGATACACAGAATACCTATGTATGTAAACTACAGTCTGACAATTCACTTTCATTTTATTATTGTCAAGCTACAAAACAGATGGAAGTAATTAAATACATCGAATACCAATAGACGTTTCTAGACAACCGTCTTTAAACCATTTTAACCCTCATAAACTATTTATAACATGACATTTACAATTCCATTGAAGTTTTAAAAACTTGACTTATACCAACAGTTCTTCTAAACTGTAGGATGTTGTTGGCTTCATAACCGACACAATATATTGGATTACAGGTTTATTTTTTCTACCTACCAAATAATCCATTAAAAACTAAATGTTTGGTTATTACGGTTAATGTTTTTGTTGATACTATTCAGAGAGTTTTAAGTATATTTATAATTAACATTGGGGTGTTTCGAGTAGGCTATGTACCGTGTACATTCCAACGTACATTTGGGATTTCGAGTTGACCCTGCACCACGTATATAATAGGGTGCTTCGGGTGGGCACTGCGGCACGTATTACAAGTAAAGATGTTTCATTAAGTTGATTATATTGTATTTACTCTCTCTCTTTCTCTCTCCATTTGTTACCTATCTATCTATCTCTCATATTTACGAATCAATAGAAACAAGTTGATTTCAACTATATTGAAACTAATGAAATCGCGACCTAGACCATAACCAACATTCCAAGAACTCAAATCTAAAATTAATAAACACTAATAAGTCAATACGTATGTCATCGTCAGCTGCTGCCAACCTGGTTACGAAAATGTCAACGGGGCTTTTTCTAATATACACTGACTGATAATTAATTCATTTAATGATAATATCGTTACTAACTCTTATTCAAACTTTCATGAATAAGAAAAGTTTAACCAATTTTTGTTTTACGTAAATAAAAAAAATGCATATTTCACCTCTGAGATCATCCACTTCAATTTGACCATTTTTATCTACATCGAGTTTATCAAAGGCTTCGTTTATCACTCGAATTCTTTGTTCGGTCATAGGTGGTCGGAGGTGCTGCATAAATTCACAGAAATCGATAGAACCATTTTTATCCCTGTCTAATAAATCGAACACCAAATGAAGGTCCTCATCTGATATATTTAGTCCGTAAGCTTTCACTCCCATATTTAACTCCCGATAGCATATACACTTAGAGAAATCATAGTCCATTCTGCGAAACATTGTCGACAGTTGCTTTATACCCCCGCATCCCTTTTTTAAACACTGTTGTCGAATTTGGTCCACCAAAGCCCTTCTCCGAGCGTCTAACACGTCGCCCATTGTAGCCAAGAGCTGATAAAGAACTCGCCGTTAAGAAGTCGAGATAACGGTAACGTCACTAGTATTCTTACTTCGTTCACTGATCACTGAGTTTTATAGTAAACACAAGACGCGTGGAACGTGTGTATATATATAGTCGTGATTCACAGGGCGTATCTGATCATAGACTCCTCACTGCTCATCCGTGTCAGCCAATAGCATGCTTGGCGTACACTTAATCGATGATCAAATCGGGTAGCTACGGTATATCGGTATTAATTTTGTACTGCTGTCTTTTAGCGTTTATTTCCGAGTCATTAATTGAGAAATTGATCACGGTGCACCAGACGTCTTTTGTTCACCGTTTGTATTAGAATAACGGCTTATATCACGAATAAAGACCATTTATCTCCCCTTGTTTAACGCAATTAATAATTGCAGACGTCATTTATATAAAAATTAACCTATTACTAATAAGACGCTATGACGTTTGTTGCAAACTTTAATCAAAAATCCCGGGGCCTTTTTTTCAACTTTGATATAATTATTCCATATTTTTCGTGAAATACAAATACTATATGTGACGTTTGGTCCCCCCAAAAAAATATATTTGTCGCTTGGAGTATAGTTTGTTGTTGTCGTAAATGACAGTAGGTCTATATAGATAATTAAAATGACATTTAATTGATTTTCGAATCGATCTTTATTTTGACGTCAATGACACCTGGATTGGTGAATACGGGGAATATACACAATCGTCTAACACACGCTTAGTGTCAATAATACGCAAATTATTTTAGTAAAAAACAACGGCGATGAAATATTGAGCTGTTCTCACAATTCCCGTGGCAACTGCGAAAATGGGTCTAGTCGACAAAATATTTTTAAAAGCAAATACAAAGGTTCTTTAAAAACACATTAATAATAGAATTCGAAGTGAAATAAGATGAGGTTATCATCCTACTTTCCTGCAATGACTGGGCTAATGCATACAGTGTGCTTCGGGGGAATTTTGCCCGGACAGCGGCACTACGATTTAGGTGTACTGGGGATCATACGCGCAAAGAATACTGTATAATTACAGGCGAACATTTAGCAATTTATAATATCTATTTTTTTTTTTTTTTTAGACATAAGACACGCATTTAGCCATTTGGCCGTGTTGCTGCAATAAGTCCTGTTTCCCTAAAAATGATTTGTCATAAAATTAGAATTGTTATAAAGAGCCGTAAATTTCGATCTTTTTGTAAATTATTTGTATATTATAATATATGTATTTGTTTATATTGTAGTGCTGGTGTAGGTAGAACGGGTACATATATGGCACTGGATTATATACAACAATATATAGATCAGCATGACTTGAATAAAACTATAGATATATATGAATATGTATTAAAACTCAGGAATAACAGAGTTTGCATGGTTCAAACAGAAGTAAGTTGAATATTCCATATAATCATCATATAATTATACCTTGTTTTTCGTGAGGTTTGCCGTTGACACTAATGCAGTTTTCTATAACAATGTATTTAAATTCTAAGAATAAACATTTTACAAGAGAAATAGGGTGAGACAAAAGTTCGTATTCATTTCAACTCTGCTTTACAAAAAAAAGAAATTCCTTGTTGTACCTAAACCAAAAACAGTCTGTTTTTGGACAAATGACCTTTTCCTACTCAGCCCCAACAGAGTGGAATGATCTGCCACTGGAAATAAAGAACTCTTCAGTGTTCAGATCCAGACTTAAAACCTTTTTTGTTTAAGACGTTGTAATCATTTTTGGACTGCGCTTTGTGCATGCTCATGCATGGATATTGCCCAATATATATATATATAAACTATTATTATTATTATTATTATTAATTCCCTGGCAGGTTATGTTAAAGCCACCGGTCGTAAATTGAATTCTTTGGACAGTCGATAACATTCTAGCATGAATTCAAAAGTGACCCATCAATATCGTCTTCGGGGGATTCTGAATGTTGAGAACTTGTCATTTCATCATATGTGTAGATACTGGTCATTATTAAACTGATATTCACCTTCCACACTATCGTAGATCGCAAGGGATTTCATATCACTCAAAAGACGACTCGAGACTCCACCGAACCACTGTTTCTCCCTTAATCGAAAGCTACGGGGTTATTTACGTGATCACAACGCATTAATCTAAATGTTACCAATGTGGTCAAAGCGTTGTTCTGTTATCTTTTAATGATGCGGTAGTAATAACGATATTCTACAGCTATCTCATCTGTCTTCTATATGTTATTACTGGTTTTACAGTAATCATCCGCCATTTGTATTTTTCGCTAAAACAGCAAACTTTTCACGGCTTAATCCACTCTTATAGTGTTATCAGATTGATTATTAAACATTAAAGATATATTATGGGGATTAGATAAAGAACTGGCAGTTCCAACTATAATAGTTAAAAACTACATAATGTAAAGGCAATTTGCTGAAAATTTCAGACAAAATTGATCCCGTCTGAACCGAGAATTTAGCGATTGATTTGGGGCCTAGTCTTGGTACGATAAAAAAAAACAGTCGCGATTATCAATCCACTTTTTGATCTAATCATGAATGGGCATTGAGCAGCAGATGGGACTATAATCCGGTAAATATCACAGACTAGCGATGACGTCGAGAGTTGATTATGGTCTAGATGCCCAATTAATAATTTAGATACATTTCAATATTTTTTTTGGACAAAAAGTGAGGTTTAACGTCCAGTCGAAACAAACTAGGGTCATTTCAGGACTAACATATGCTTCAATTTTATTTCACTAATTCACTTGCGCGTAGGGTTCTTAAGCAGTGGGAGGAAACCGGGCGATCGTACTCCTTGTCACGCACAAGCGGGGAATCGAAACCACGCCAGCTGAGTCGATGGCGGACCTGCTAACCATACGGCCATTCATCCCTCTCTGATATTCCTATAAGAGACCCATCCTTCACAATAGTGAATTAGTTTGCAAGTGATTAATATAGCACTGCCTTCTTCATTGTCCCGTTAATCCCCATTTTATTTCATATAGCCGCGTAATAATATATCGTAACTTTAAGTGGTCATCCTCCCGGGATGAGGAGACACAAACATCTTATAAACAATGTCAACTCTTGAAACAAATGCCATCTGTAATAGACAATGTTTTTTTCTGGTAAGTAAAAATGTCAGAGAATACATTTACTGGAATATTTGTTAATGAAATGTCTGATCCATATGTTTGCCAAAACAACTCATTCTTAACAATAACTTAATGTAGAAATGTCTACAACTTTTTTTTTATATGGTTTTGATCAATTAAGGAAATTTGTTATTCAAATTGTCTGGAAAGTGTCCAGTTTAAGTATTATTTCCTGGATATAGGATTAATTTCAGATCATCTTTGTTTTATTTAGTGTAAGGGCCAAATTTTATCGCAAAGCAAGTGGGGGTGTTTCTTCTTTTTTGTTGTAATTGGTTTATTTTTTTTACACCGAACATCAATAACCTAACAAGAAATTCTATACGGTTCTTCAACTTTAAAGGTTACATACCGCAGATTTATTTTTGTTTAATAATAAGTACATGTGAACCGCATACGCGCGATCCAAACCCAGTGGACGAATCGCCATTAGACGGTACATTAAATGTAAAATAATGCACTATCATACTACATTAAATCGACACTAGACGGTGCATAAAATGTAAAATAATACACTAACATACAACACCGAATCGACATAAGGCGGTACTTTAAATGTAAACTAATGCACCAAAACACCAAATCGACACTAGACGGTATATTAAATGTAAAATAATGCACTACCATACAACACCGAATCGACATTAGACGGTGCTTTAAAGGTAAAATAATGCATTATGATAAAGCACCAAATCGACACTAGACGGTGCATTAAAGGTAAAACGCTACACTAGACGACACTTTAATGAAATATCACCAAAAAAAAAAAAACAACGTATAGACATTAGGCGGTATTTTAAGGTAAAATAATGCAGTACCCAGCAACATCAAATCGACATTTTAATTAAGCTATATTCCAAAAACATAATATTTCAAACGAGATTAAATAAAACAGACCAGTCGGTTGGAATTCAGACCAAAATCCAATTTTACAGAAATGCAAGATCTGCATGGTTATTCAGCCAATAGTACAATCGCAGTTGCTTGGGATTTTTTTAGTTTATGAAGATTACGCGGGTTCATTGTTCTTAGCAGAATGGTCGGAACGGCTATAATGATGGTTTTCATCAACTTTGTTTATGAAACAAAGGCTGATAACGCAATTCGTTCCTGTATAACTGGTCTATAGCACGCATCAATGAAATTAAATGTATTATGCGATTTACCGTCTTACTTGGCTAATGAAAACACGTATACGTCATACAGTGTTCTTTGGGGGATATTTTGCCCGGACAGCGGCTTTACGGTCTACACTTATATTGAATTTCAACTATCAGGGGTTCATTTAGGTGCACGCCAATATGTATGTACAACGCACCATGAATTTTGGCCTCGTAAGTATGGTTAAACAATGATCTTGTTAGGTCCTGCACCACTGACAATGGGGGACCGTCCTGGAAAATCCCGATGAATTTTCTCAGCCAACACTGTGAGTTAGCGTCTTACTCGCTGAGCCACCCCTTTTGTTAAAAGGCTGGTATAACATATAGCCACAGCTTGGTGAAATCCAAACAGAATGAAAAGTTATTGAGGTAAAAACATTTTGTCGCTCTAATAGTATATAGTTCTCAATTTATTCTTCGGGGGCCTATTTCACGAAATTTTAACTAAGATAAGATCCCAATTTTAGTAATTTGATTGGATAATATTAGATTGATTTTAGTGCTCAGCCAATCAAAATTGAAGTATCTACTAAAATTGGATTTTATCTTAAGTTAAAATTTCGTGAAACAGGGCCCTGATTGCGGTTGTATGGAACATCTGAATTCTACGATAATACATGTATTTGTCATTTGGAATGTATAGGGGCATCACACATGCCAAAGGGATTAATTTTAATCTTAGTTTAGTGATACTAGCGGCTTTTCGCCATATCAATAGCAGAAAAAATATAGTTAGATAACCCTTATCGGTAGAAAGCCATTAGAAATGGTCAATAACAGCAAAAATATTGTGAAATAATCCCCGTCGACAGAAAACCATTAGAAAATTTAATAGTCTGTATCCGATCAAGTATGACACAGCAGAATTAGAGTTACAGAGGCCTCACTAATTTGTTTTCTGTTATTCGACAACACCTGTTACAATTTTGCTTCTTTTTTCAGTTGGAAAGAGACTAATTTAAAAACCAAGAATATTTGGTTGCGCTGTTCGAAAGATGTTAATTCAAAATTTTTCAGTTTGAACATTTGAAACAGACCATATTTCGTGTTATTTATTTCTCATGTACATGAACAACTGCAAATAAAATTGATTTCGCCTAAATATAATCTTTCTCGGTTGAAACAATCCATCTTTAGTGTTATTTAAAGTGGCTATTTATTTCTCATGTCCTTGAAGAACTGCAAATAAAATTGATTTCGCCTATATATAATCTTCCTCAGTTTCTACCATTTCCAATTAACCTCTGAATTTTGTTTACTGAAGAAGACAAATGGCCACCCGTCATCTATTGATTCCTGCAGTTTCCAGATTCGATGCAAAGTGATGAAGGAAATGACCTCCGCATGAAACCATTGGAATTATTATTTGTTTGTAAAAACGAACGTATACGGACAAGTCACCATGACTTATTACCAGGTTAAGTCTTTTAACCACATCCTGATTCTGGTCAATAGAGGTTAATTGGACTTTCTCATGAAGGATAAAGAGTTTTCTCTGGTGTGCCAATGTGCTTGCTATATGATTAATGTAAGGCTTGATCTGTTAACCTACGATATCAGATAAATATTTTATTCAAAATTTTAAAGGCCATATGGATCTATTATTTGGAACCTTAAAATATACAATTGATCTAAAAACATATCATATGAATTCATTTATATTCATTTTGAAAACAAAAAAAAACAGTCCAAAATGAACGACAGTCGTTTACTCCTGCTTAGTCAATTCTTCACAGTATTATATTTTATTACTGTTATCTTTGTGAATCAGTCATTACTCATTACGTCTGTATTGTCTTGTATGGTATGTTTTTTATCTGTTGTAAATGGTACCATAATACAATAATACAAGACTCATGTACGTTACCGTGCGGATTATACAATAGTCATTGTATCTTAAATAATGAATATTAGGATCCCATATTTTCATGACAAAATAACAACATCAATAATTCGCTTGTGCGTAGGGTCCTTTAGCAATGGTTGGAAACCGGAGGATCGGGAGAAATCCTACGAGGTTGGACAGGCGACCCTACTCCTTGTCACGTACAACCGGGGAATCGAAACCAGATTAAGTCAGAGAAATGGCCCCTTTAAACGACCTAAAGATGGAAAACTGAAAAGACTGGATAGTAGTAGACATCTAATTTATAAGCCCGGAAACAGCTAATGGTAACGAAAAAAAATCATATACTTCAAGACTATAATAAAATCAATTTTTTAAAATGATTTTTGATTAGTTGCTTTGGAATAGTATTTCAACTTAATGGTGCTAATGGTGTAAAATTGCAGATTTTCCATCAATTACCCGATTATGAAGACACAAGTCACCCGATCATGATGGAACTTTTACTCTGGAGGCTTTTCGGTCATGTGCTTATTGAAAAGCCACAGTTTTCGAGAGATATATAATATGCTTAATATATTCCCAAGTGACAAATGTGTGTCTTCTAAGACTAAACCAAATTAAATCAAGAAGGTAATTTCAGCCCTGATATGTCTGATACAAACTCTGAAAAAATTCTAAATCTCATGATATGGTTTGAAAATTAATAATTATTGGCCAAGAGACTCACTTTTGATCCTGACGATTTTAGAGAAAGTCTCCAACCCCTCGCGAGATTTCTCCGTCGTGGCCTCCATTGACATTGTCGCAGTGCGTGTGTGTGTGTGTGTGTGTGTTGGGGGGGGTCTGATAAGGAACAGTGTGTACGTGCTGGGATAGGGCAGTCGTGTAACGGAGTCTTTCTCCTCAAGTGATGTAAGGAGGAAATGAATTGGGATTTAACGTCATACTCTTCTGCACCTAACCTGGGCTAATGGAAGACGGGCATACGCCATACAGTGTGCTATGAGGGATATTTTGCCAGGGCAGCGGCGCTACTGCCTACTCTTATATCGAATTCTAATGCCTATGGATCTTTTACGTACACGGGACCTCGGTTTTACGTCCCATCCGAACGACTAGACAGCTGTCCTAGTCAGGTCCTCAGTTCTGTATCACTGACATGGGGAAACTACGCCGGAAAATCGAGATGAACTTTCTCGGCCAATGCAGGGATCGAACACTCGAGGTCCAGACTAGCGAGCCAGCGCCTTACCCACTTAGCCACCGTGATCCCCGATGTAGAAAGCGTTTGCTATGATATGACCTACATGTCAACAGTTTGGAGAATTAACTGTCTCGTAAACTCTGTGATTAGTTGATACAAAACGGATTACCAAAAAAGGAGAAAGAGAGAGATGGGAATTAACGTCCACGCCACACAAACAAGGTCAGTTCGGGACTAACATGTGGTTTAATTCAATTTCAATAATTCGTTTGTTCGTGGGAGCCTTTAACAGTGCGGAGGAACCGGACAAAACCCGCGATGTTGGACAGGCGACCCTACTCTTTGTTACGTGCAACCGGGATTCAAAACCACGCCAGTTGACTCAATGACAGGCTTTATGTTACAGCGCGCACGTGCTATTGACAGAAGATGATCCACGAATGGGCGCTAATGAAATCGACTGATCCGATGAATAATTTATGTTAATTTTATTACTTAATACAAAAGAATTACTACCTGAATTCTATACAATGTTTCACATCTTGCTAAAATATACCCACGTATAATTCCCACGAATAATGTATGGCATTTATATAACTGATTACAAACGAATTAGTATAAAGCATGTTAGTTTTTACACGTTGCTACCCAGAAAGGCTGTCAATCTTTGAGTAATGATAGATGATTAACGTGTCCAGTGTGTATCTTGAGTGATAATCAATAATTCATGGACTACATTGTAGTTAACTAATTAATCTTGATTATTAACAGAAGGTGTTTTTATTAATTAAACACGTGGAAAGGTTAAGATCAAAGATTTGTTAAAGTACACGTGGTATGTACTTTAAAATATTGTCATATATCCGTAGTTTATTATAGGGGTGGGGTGGTTGTGCGCGTGAAGTCACAAGATATGTCAATGAGTCAAGTGGCAAGGTTTCGATTCGCCGCTTATACGTGACAAGGTGTAGAATCGCCTGTCTGACATCGTGGGTTTTCTCTGGGACCTCCGGTTTCCTCCCACTGCTCAAGACCCTTACGTAAAAGCGAATTATTGACTTAGTTTGTGTCGGGTGGATGTTACCCCCCCCCTCTCTCTCTCTCTCTCTCTCTCTCTCTCTCTCTCTCTCTCTCTCTCTCGGTCTCTCTCTCTTGTCACAATAGACCAAAATAGATAAAAAGAATTGAATATATTGAAACTTTCAGTCAAATTATATTTTTAATCTGAGTGAAGTTATCAGTGTTTGAAGAAATAAACGTATTTAAAATTTAAGTTATTTTTTATTCTGATGGGAGTTACATGTGCTTGGATTTTAACGAGATAGCTTCGATTGTCATGTGCGATAATAACCAAACTCTCGATTAAACACTTTACTCGCCATCAAATGCTCGCTGGAAATAAATGATTTACCCTTCTAATTCTGATCCGCCTTTGGTATCCATTACGTAAACAATAATATTCTATTAAGTAGGGATAAGGTTTACTTTAGCGATATTTGCTTTTAAGACGATATTTATATCTAATAGAAACAATGATCAAGATATCTTCCACGACGGGTGTCTTCAAATGGGTTTTGGTGTGACTTAAATGCTGTTAAAGGCTTTGATGAAATAGCATTCACGTTCACCCGCTCAATATTAAGTGAATAATTAATGGTGTATATTTTTTTCTATAACCTATTATTTTGTAAGATATTCTATTTGAGTAAGAGATACGAGTCGTATAATGAATGATGAAAAAGGATAAAATAATGTTTTTTTAATGTTATGGTATAGATAGACGTTATCTAGATTAAAATCAAGGGGTTTGTGCAATTGTAAGAAAGAGCACCGTAAAAAATTTCCTTTCGCTATAACTGCATCGTAAACAATTTTATTTGATATAACTGCATGTGCTAAAACATTTCTAAAACTATATATTACGACGTGTGCTAAACGTAACATCTAAAGGAGAGGACTCTTTTGTAAGTTTTAGTAACTTTTGTCCAATCCATTTACTTTAAAGTAATAAAATATGTTTAAAATAAATAACATCTAAAGTTAAATATAACTCTTACCATAACGGCGTGTGCTAAAACATATTAAAGATGTGCTTTATAAAACATACAAAAGCTAACTGCAAATGTGTGTAATAAAACATACTATATATTGCTAAATCTAACAGTAAGTGTGCATGCTAAAACATACCAAACCTAACCAATTCATAGCTGCTTGTGCTGAAACGCGCTAGAGCTAATACTTTGTGTGTTACAACATAATAAAGCTATAAACTATAAATAGGTGTGCTCAAACCAACTAATTAAAGCTAACTATTACTTGGTGTGTTTTACTAAGCTAGTTATAACTCTATGTCCGTAAACATACTAAATTGTAAGAACCGTGTCACCAGAAATCACTAAAGCTAACGATAACCGCGAGTCCGAAAAAAATCTAAATATACACAACACATCACAAATCATTATTGGGATTGGTGCAGAATAATGGGGCATTAAAACTCGTTTCATTTCATATTATGTCACTAAACAAATCTGTGTAAACAACATGTAAACACGTATATTATTGTAATTACCACTAGATCTATTCCAGACATTAAAAACAGGATGTCTGGCATTATTGTGGCTCAATATAACATAAATGGTATCGGCAACAACACTTTGCTGCCCTAGATCTGGAGAGAGGGGAGGGGGAGTGGAGGACGCCCACTGGACACAAACTAGATCTTTTAGGGACTAACATATAAGTCTTTAGCCGTGTTGGGTAATTGGGGAAAACGAAACATAAAATGCGAGGTTGGACAGGCGATACCATGCCTTATTACGCGCACGTATGGAATCGAAATAACACAACTTGTGATACAACCATTTAGACACCCAGGCTCCGTAGATCTGGGTGTCGATCTCATATACACGTCAGCCCTGTCAAATCACACGAAGCTAAACCTCTAACTCAGTGTTTTACATAATATATGAAACTTTAAACACAAATTAGAATTGTATCGATCCATTCCAATGGATATTGATGCTGTTATCTTACTGTTAAAATTTGGGATCGTAATATCCAATATTTAGGGACACTTTTTTTTCAAAATAATTCCCGCGGTTTGTATTTAATGAATTAGGACACCATTTAGTAATGGCTGATTCACAAACTACAAAATAATAACAAAAAAGATTGTAGAAACGACTAACAATGCGCAAACGACCGTTCTTCAACTTGAACTCTTCGCGTATCTAATCGCCATAATTGATTAGAAATTACAATATTGTTTTCTCAATTGAATTTAAAATATGTACTTTTAGATACCTTGTCTATATTAAGCTTTCAAATATTAGATTCCCGCGCCCTATAAAAGGCCAATGCTTAATATTGTCATAATAGGCAATACTTTTTAAAAATATTTTTTCACGATAACCAGAATTTTATTGATCGTCAATCTATGAAAATGTCAAGTTTATTGATATAATGACCCTGAACATTAAAAAAAATCTGTATTATTAGCTCAGAAAATGTTTTGTTGGCGTTAGTCTCCTTTTTCGCATTGCTACGTGGGATGTTCGTCATTATCACTTCTAGCACTTGTATATGGATGACTGAATAGTTATTGAGTCAACTGCTGTGTTTTCGATTCCCCGGTTGCGCCTGCCAAGGGGTAGGGTCGCCTGTCCAATCTCTTGCGTTTTCTCTGCGTCCTCCGATTTCCTCCCAGTTTGTGTCGAGAAGAGGTTAAACTCCATTTTTCTCTCTGAATATAATATATGTATCGTGAGTCGTCCAACCTAACATTATACATAATATTTTATGACACACCCTACATCTGTCGTTTACGCCATGTTAACTGACACTTGACGTCAACATTTTTTATTTTATATACATCATATTTTGTCACGTTATAATATTGGTGAACGTACATTTCTTTGTTTTTTCAGGCTTGTTCGATATATATTTTCATATGTCATGAATTTTAATTAACGACCTGAAATGACATGCGGTTTGGCTTCCAGATCCTCTGTAGTAACCGTACTCATGGCGAAAGGCATAGACACTGTGCTATGATGGCACTCCGGCCTAGCCTTACGTCGAGAGAGAGAGTGGGGCGTCCACTGGGCACAAAATAGGTCTTTCATTGACTAACGGGGGGGGGGATGGCCTAGTGGTCTAGAGTGCCGCGCTTCGACCTCTAGCTGGCCGGTCACCTTTGGCTTGCGGCTGTGGTTTCGAGCCCTGGTGTGAGCGTATGTGCGCAAGCGAATTATTGAAATAAAATTAAACCATGTGTTAGTCCCGAAATGACCTAGTTTTTGTTGAGTGGACGTTAAACCCCATTTCTCTCCCTCTCTCTTCATTGACTAACACATGATTCTTTAGACAGAGAAATGGGGAGTAACGTCCACTCGACACAAATTAGGTAACTCCAGGATTAACATATGGTTCAATTTTATTTCAATAATTCGCTTAAGCATCGGCGTTTTTAGCAGTGGGAGGAAGCTCGGGGACCCGATGAAAATCCACCAGGTTGGACAGTCGAGTCACGTAAAAGCGGGGAATAGAAATCACGCCACTTTACTAAGTGATCCAACGCGCAAGCGTTAACCATTCGACCACACACCCCACCTTATGTCGAATTCCAACTGCCAAGGATCTAGTTTTTACTATGTGCACGCTTGATTGTTGAATAACGACATGAAGATTATATAAAACATAAAACCGGAAGTGTGGGCCCCGAATCCGGAAGTGGAGGAACATCGCCACTAGACCTATGCTACACCCGGTCCAAGCGACCCCTAGACAGAAAACTCGCCATTCATTCACCAATATTGGTAAAGATTATATTATGTTTGACCTCCATCCAGCGCCACTAGTTCAATGATGCACCCAGTCAGAGTTACCCCTATACAGACATACAGACATCCAAACGAATCCCAGATTGTACGTGACAAGGAGTAGGGTCCCCAATCCAACCTCGTGGGGTTTCCCCGGGCCTTCCGGTTTCAACCCACTGCTAAAGACACCTACGCACAAGCTAATTATTGAAATAAAATTAAACAATGTTAGTCCCGAAAAGACCTAGCTTATGTCGAGTGGACGTTAAACCCCATTCTCTTTCACACAAATATTATGATTGACCTCCATTACAAGTTCATTATCCGCTATCATTTATTTCTACATGCGATCAACCAGAAGATAATAGTGATTGAGGTAAATATGTAATAAAGAACAAGATATTGATACACGAAACTCTAATTAACCTTTTGTACAACAAGATTCGCTATAATTAGACCATTATAATTAACCATTTATATCACAAGATTAACTATACAAATTAGACCATTATTATTAAGCTTTTATACCATCATTACGAAGATTGTGGATAGACAATTTGTTATCTTTACAAAATGAAATGAAATGAGGTTTAACCTTCTGCTGTTGTGCTTCAACTATACTACTGAAGACGGACATACACCATACAGTGTGCTATGAGAGAAAGTTTGCCCTTTAGCTATATAAATTACGCCATTATGACGAAGTTTGTGGAGGTTTTAAAGTCCTATTGTTCTGCGCCGATCGGGGTAATGAAGACGGATATGCATTGTGAGGTAAACTTTCCGAACGTGTAGGATACAAGCTACTTTATGACCAATCGAACTACTGCACCACTGGTAATAGAAATCACTCTTAGTCTTATATACTATTATTTTGGGCGGGAAACTTTATCAGATTTAGCCCCACCCCTACACACACACCCCCACCCAAAAAAGCAAACAAGGACATTCTATACACTTCTTTAGAGGTGAAAAGTGCGAGTGCTATAAATTAATTATTTATTAGCCAATGATCATTTATATTAACATTATCATATTTCCTGACACACACACCATCACACACACCCTCTATTGAACTCCCATACAAAACAGAACAGTTATCCCAAAGTGTCATGTATACGTATTAACAGATATAATGAGTATTATCACATTTCAGACATTGATCCCAGCTCTCCTCAATCTCCACCCTAGTATCTCAGAAAAAGCCAACACTCGAACACCTGATCACCACCCAGACTGGAAATCTACGCAAAAAACTGCTCAAGAAATAGTGCGCCTCTCTGCGGAGGATTCTCATCTTCAGCCACCTTTTCTGGAGTTTAACGTCCACTTTCACCGAGGGTGAGATCGTAAACAAGTTGAGCTACCAGACGACTGTTTCTTTTAAAGGGGAAGACCAACGATTTTCAACAAGGCTTTCATAAATCTTAAATATATATTGTTAAATAATCCCCTCTGTAACAAAAGCAAAAAAGTTTTTTTTAGCGAGAAATTGATTTTTATTAAAAACCGGAAGTGACATAGTTGGTTCAACACGCTCACTGTGCTCTATGTCACTTCCGGTTTTAATACAAATTAATTTCTCGCTTACAAAAACTGTTTTGCCTTTGTTACAGAGGGGATATATATTTAAGATTTATGGAAACCTTGTTGAAAATCGTTGGTCTTCCCCTTTAAGGCTTTAAACCTAAAACGGACCGAATTATGTTTATCACATCTCAAACCAATGTACATCTTACTAAGTTTAATCCCGTTGGGGTTCTATTGACAACTTAAACTAATGGCTATACATTAGCAGACAAAGGATGATTGACTATGTCATATCGCTCCCAAGGCTGCAGACTCGTGCAAAAAAAAATGTTATTATACCTTCGAACACTATTAATTATCGGAAAAGACTTTCAACTAATGGCTTTTTACACTTTGTATTAGACTATGGTTTAATATTGAGGGCTTTTTAACACGTCGACTGTAATTATTGTCAACATTTGAAGCATTATTTTGTATGCACAGCGTTAATAGACTACGTAAGATAGAATACGGTATCTATTAGACATCATTTAGTGCCGAGACGTTTAATCCATAAGATTTGGTATGGCCAGTCGCAATTTGCACAAAGCGAGAAAGAAGGAAATGGGGTTTAAAGTCCATTCGAGACACACTAGGTCATTTCAGTGATTCGCTTGCATCTCTGGGTCTTTATTTAGCAAAGTAAAACCCACGAGGTTGGACAGGCGACCCTACGTCTTGTCACGTACAACCGGTGAATCCAACCAAGACTAACGAGCTAAGGTGCTCTCAACTCTGAAAAAGTTGTAGAGTGCTCTCAACTTTTACCTTTCGGATAGGACTAAAAACCGAGGTTCCGTGTCCACCTTGGCGTGCACGTTATGATCCCTTCACAGTTGGAATTCGATATATGAGTAGGCGGTAGTGTCGCTGTCCGGGCGAAATTTCACTCATAACACACTATATGGCGCATGCCCGTCATCATTAGCCCAGTTCGGGGCAGAACAATAGGACGTTAGACCCCATTTCATTTCATGTTATTGTTGCCACATTTATCGTTGCCATGGATATATGGATAGCAATAGCAATCACCTTGTTGATTTAATATCGATGCCCATAATATATATACGGCCTATTCTTATATACAACCTGTAATTAACGTAAATAACACACAAGAAATCTATAAACCTGGAAGAAAGCTATAATACAAAATTTATAATAGATAGTTTCTTATTTATATTATATAAAATATAATATAGATATTTCATAATCATGTTATATAAAATATATACTATAGTTTCTTATCGAATCGATATCTTATACAAGACACTTTATTGCTGCTATTTTGTTCTACGAAGCAAATATATATCCGCGTAAATAAAATGAAATGAAATGGGGTTTTACGTCCAACTGTTCTGCTCCCACTGGGCTAGTGTAGACGGGCATACGCTATACATTGTACTTCGAATTCCAACTGTCAAGGGATCATTTACGTGAACGTCAATATATACATGGGAACTTGATTTTTCGTCCCACCCGAAGACAGCTGTTCTTTTCCCGTATATACATTGGCGTCCACGTAAAACTAAAAGATCCCTTAGCAATTGAAATTCTTTACAAAAGCAAACAAAATTGACCCTCTGTCACACTGCATGGCGAATGCTCTTCTTCATTTTTCCAGTTAGAGAAGAACATTAGGACGTTAAACTCCATTTCATTTCAGTGGTCGCAGATTATGCCGTAGTACCACTGTCCAGGCGCGAATCCAGGGGGGGGGGGTCCAGGGGTCCGGACCCCCCCCCCCCCCTGCTCAGACTTGAAAATTTTTTATGCGATTTTATTGGCGATTTAGACCTGTAATTTTGGAATTTACCTTCCGGAAATACGTCAGAATGAACCAAATTGAACCTAATTTACCAAATTAATCGGTTGAGAGCAATTAGTTAAGCAATTATCAAACCTGCAAAAAATCCCGGACCCGCGCCTGCTGTCCGGGCAAAATGTCCCTCATGACATACTGTATGGCATAAGCTCGTCATTATTAGTTCATCCATTTCATTTCATATCATCTAATGTACATGTATATTAGATGATATGAAATGAACGTCATCCATATAGATGATAATGATGATGATGATGGTGACTTATTTATTTATTTTTTAATGTAAATATGTAATATATTCTTATACATTTTAGTAATTGTATTGAAATGTATAATTTACACGGAGAAGGATTTACATAAGCTTCGGCTTGTTTTCTAATCCATTACATCAGTGTTGTAAATAATCTATCTATACTTGAAATAAAATATAGTTTAAACCGTATAAATATTGACAGTATTTATGTAGCTATTATTTGTCACAGACTAAAAATAGCTCTTAGCCGTCTTAGGTCGTCTCTATCTGGATTAAATCTAGTAAGCTTCTCCCCATGGACTCTAATGTAAATCAGATGTGACTTTCGTTTTGTTTCACTCCTGGTGGGTCGAGTTTAATGGATACAAGCTAAGACTTTTCTCCCCGGTGACATAAGTGTCACATCTCTTGTCGTATAACAGTGTCGAAAGGCGATCCGTTTAGAATAAAACCAGTGATTGTTTCCTATGTTAGAGATGCATTATGGAAGATTAGATACAGAGCTGGCAGTTTTCTAAACACTAGATGATGTAGAGGGAATAAGATGAAAATTTCACTTAAATTGCTTTACTCCAAGCCGAGAAAACCTTATTTCAAAATCACCGCAGCCTCAATTGTCGTTGTAAGTGCTGTCACGAAAACGAACGAAATCTCAATTATCCATTTTTGCGTTTAATGATCAATGGATGTTGAACAGCAGATCGGGGTTGATTATCGTCCTTCCATGTTAATAAATGTCTAATTAATTGTTTATATAACATTTCCGGCCTAAATAAAGAGAAGCAATAGGCAGATTTACCTCTAGCATAATGTATGTTTAATTGTGTTCTCTTAAAAATCGTAAATACCCTTAATCTTTTCGGAAGCAAAACTTTTTCAAATGTTCTTAATCCAACACAAAGTAGGCTTTCATAAACACGCAACTATTGTGTCTATAAGTAATAAACGACATTTCGACAAGGATACTTTCGTCTTTATCAAGCAAATGATACAGGTATGTGAATAGTAGGCAAATATTTACAGAATATGCAACAAAGATAAGAATCTAATACAATTACAAGGTAACAACCCAATCAAGTATTAAAGTCCGTCATTGTGTATCCATAAAATTGTACCTCGTGTTAAATAAAATCTTGATGATATTGCATAAATGACCAAAGGGGAATTAAGAGAATGTGGGTACAGGCGAATCTATCGTTTGTTACTAGGAACGATCATTGATTTCGACATTTAGTAATTCAATATAAAGTGATCGTTTACAGAACAAAAATAGTCTTATAATTGAACCAATGAACTTCCGCCATTGTATACATCTGCTTCCGGTATCGAAAGGTCACAACTTGACGAAACAACAATAAATATGGCCTTGGGTGGAACAGATCGAGCCATCCAACTTCCGGCATTCTGTATATCTGCTTCCGGTATCTAGAGGTCACCATATGACGAGTCTAAAATATGCCAATTCTGTCCACCACCTAATACCCAGTGGATGATATGTGGCCTAACGTCCTAGTGTTCTATATCTTCTGGGCAAATGAAGACTTCCGAGGGTCATACATTGTGCTATGAGAAAAATTGTGCCCAGCTTACTCTTACAGCGAATTTCAACAGAGAATTCCTCTTTAACGTGCTACCGCAGCTCTCTCAAAATGGTTGCAATTATTCCTCAATTTACGCACCAGCGGCTGGAAACTGTATTTGCCAATGAACTCGAGACCTCCTGGTTTCCTAGCAAATCGAGTTTAACGTCCGCTCAGCACATACTAGGTCATTTCGGGCCTTACAAATGGCGTATTCTATTTCAACGATTCGCTTGCGCGTAGGGGTCTTTAGCAGTTTGAAGAAACCGGAGGATCTG
Source organism: Patella caerulea (assembly GCA_036850965.1). NCBI lineage: Eukaryota > Metazoa > Mollusca > Gastropoda > Patellidae > Patella > Patella caerulea. The sequence goes on along the minus strand of JAZGQO010000015.1, from coordinate 26,963,082 downwards.
GAGAAAACCCACGTGGGGTTGGATAGGCGACCTTTCTCCTTGTCACGTACAACCAGGGAATCGAAACTACGCCAGTTGAATCAATGACCTTATGATACAACGCGCAGGTTATTGGTATAACATAGATGGGCTTGAAACAATCATGTAATGTATATTAAACATTTATTATGCAAGAGCTAAATCAGCATATTGAGAGTCTTTATTTAGGCTTCAGATGTTATAGAAATGATTAATTAGACCTTTATTTACATGACAAGCTCAAAATCAACTTTGTTGACCCTCGGATGGCTTGGATACAGCTTGGATTTAAACAGTCGTCCATATAAAATTAAATCATTAAAAGGCTGACGTCACTACTGGAGCCTGCCAGTGAAAGGTCTGTCAAGCCAGGGTACCATAGCCATTGAGAATGTTTCTTGATAATCAAGAATATTTAGGTTATCGTCTGTCAATCAAACGATCTGCAATTTTTGTTGACGGTGCAGGCACAATTGATTTTTATTTCTATTCCAAACTTCCAACAGTAATAACATCATTCGGAATAAAGTAATTTGACTGACATTTTCGATATTTTCTGTTTTTATCATCTATGGCCAGAGGGAGAGAGAAATGGGGTTTAACGTCCACTCGACACAAACTAGGCTATTTCGGGACTAACATATGGATTAATTGTATTTCAATAATTCGCTTGCGTGTAGGGATCTTTAGCAGTGGGAGGAAACCGGAATACCCGGCGAAAACCTATGAGGTTGGACAGGCGACCCTACTCCTTGCCACGTACAACCGGAAATTGAGTTGAGTCAATGGCAAGCCGTATGATACAGCGCGCGCACGCTAACCATTCGGCCATCCATCTATGGCCAACTCTTCATAAAACTAATTTATCTTTAATGGTAGTTTTATGGTCTTCTTTGATTGGCATTTAATAATTAAACATATTAACACAAGGTACAATTTTATGGATTCTGAGTTTAATACGAGACGAGAGTTAAGGCAAGAGTATCCTCGTTGAATCGCCGTTTAGTATTAAACTCAGTAATAGCATATCCATAAAATTGTACGTTGTGTTTTTTATGGTGTTATTACTGACAATATTCTCATAGCCATAAAAACACACAATAGCGAGCACCTTGTTGATTTAATATTGATGTCTTTAATATATATAATATAGTATGTACTTAATGTAAACAGTATACAGAAAATCCATAACCCCGGAAGAAAGCTAATAATACATTAATAATAGATAGTTTCGTATTCCAGTCATATACAACATTTGATAGATATTTATTAATCGTGTAATGTAAAGAAATAAGATATTGTTTCTTATCGATATATTATAGTCTATATGGTAGGCAGGTTCTTACTCATATACCTAGTTCTTTGAACAATATAATACAGACGGTCAATAAGTTAAAAACAAAAACACAACGTAAATGAAAATGAAATATAAAGGGGTTTAACGTCCTACTTTTCTGCACTTGGGGGTCTTCAATGTAATAATTATTAATTAGACACGTATTAACATGACAAGACCATGACCAACCCACGATGCCTTCGCATAGGCCTGATTTTAATTAGTTTACCATGGTAAGGCTATCTAATGATTTAATTTTAAAATAGCTAAGCGGGCTAAGCTTAGAACAACCAGTACATATTGTGAATGTTTTAATTTGAATGAAATTTGCAATACATTTATTTTGCATCATCAAATTTTGAACGTTGACCTCAGGAACTGTCAGTTCTTATTCTAAATCTTACATACTATACGTATCTTTAAGTACATACAACTTTTGAGAACAGCAACTTTTTTTTTTTTAAATTAAAGCAACATTTTTTAAAATTATCATTCTTCAAGAAGAAATAGGGAGTTACAATGTTTAGTAGATGGCTGAGAATATATTTCTTTTTAAAATTTACGATTTCAACAAGGTTTAAGTCTTCATTGTATGGAAGATAAACAGTGTTCAAGGTCATTCATTCTCTGTCATAACAACAAGGGCTTTATAGTGATAATTGTTATTGCTGTCACAATTACGTATAGCATGTACATTTCACTTTCAATAAACCATACCCAATGTAATGTTGATGATACACATGCAGGAGGGGGTTTGCCAGGTTTCCGTTAAGGAAATCTGCCATCATCGTCTCTAAATTACATAGGCATACATACAAATTAAGCTTTTTAAACGAGAAATCATGTTTATAAGGATGTAGGACCACTTTGTGATGTAATTTCATTGATGCAAGGCATTATTTTTTTATGTAGCTCTGGATGTGTGTGTGAGAGAGAGAGAGAGAGAGAGAGAGAGAGAGAGAGAGAGAGAGAGAGAGGGGGGCTTAACGTCCACTCGAGGATCTAACATGGTTCAGTTTTATTTCAAGCGCGTAGGGTCTTTAATGGCGGGGGGGGATCGGAGAAAACCCACTAGGTTGGACTGGAGATCCTACTCCTTGTCACGCTTAATCTGCTAATCGAAACCACGCCAGTTGACTCAATGACAAGACTTTAAGATGCAGCTCGCACACATTAACCATTCAGTCATCTAACTCACTATGGAATATATTAGATTGGTCATTAGGATAATTCAATAAGCTACCATGACAGCTATCAAGGACATCATGATGGAAATGTTTCGTGTGTCCTAGGAATTTATGTCCAATGGGGAATTAAGGCCATTTGTAACCAGTATTGTGTCTGTCTATGTCAGGTAATCATTGATCGAATTCTGACATGTAGTTATCCAATATAAGATGATCATTTACATACAACAAGAAATAGTTTTCTGATTGAGCCAATCAACTTCCGGTATCACGTAAACCACCACTAAACGAGACTAAAACAAAAATGGCCTTGGTATGAACCGATTGGGTCAGCCAACTTCGGACGTTCTGTATATCTGCTTCCGGTATATAAACACCACTTGACGAGACAAAAATAGTTATGTTCAATACAGCCACCACCTAGAAACACACGGATGAAATGGGGCTTAACGTTCTATTGTCGCCACAGTGTGCTATGAGTGAAATTTTGCCCGGACAGTGGCGCTTCGGCCTACTCTTATATCGAATTCCTATTGAAAAAGGATGTTTTACGTGTACGCCATTGTCATGGCGAGCGCCATACAGTGTGCTATGCAGGAAATTTTGCCCGGACAAATTTATGCTGTTAGTGATTCTTTAACTTGCATGCGACCTAAGTTTGTCGTCCCATCCGAATGACTAGATACTGTTCTTGTTAGGCCATCCATTGAAAAGGGAGAAACCACACCGAAACATGGGGATCGAACACCAGGCTTTCTACTTAGTCTGCCGCCCCCACCACCCCCACCCCCACATCGTCACTGTGCAGACCTGCGGCTATATGTGCATTATTAGCCCTCTTGCGAATGTATCTTTTTGTCCCCTGTCGTGTGATGAATATTTTCTCGAAAGATGGAATGAACCACAGCTGTTTTGAAAAATAGAATACTTAAAAAGTTCATGGAATATTCACGTCAATAATATGGTTCTCACCATGTCAATTTTACAATAACGGATATTGGGCTTCGCTTGATTAAAACACATTTAATAGCAGTCTTAAAATGCCAGATCAGATACAAAAATAACCAACGTCAATTCCCAGTGGGTTCTAGTAGGATTATCAATGGAGAGAAAATAATCCAGGGGCGGATCCAGAAGGGGTGGGGGGTCCAAACTACATGAATGAGAAAAGTGTAACGGTTGTGTGGTTTATCCTTTATCCTCATATGGTGTAATGGAATTGGCATTGAAATCACGGGATAGATGTGGGATGTTAATTAATGCTTGGCATCAATGCAATTTAATCACATTGTGATCGATCCTATTAATTCATTATAAAATTTGACATCGAACGGGGTGCTGGATTTCTCTCTTTAAAGCTCCAATAGCATTTTTTTAAGTTATATTTTTAAAATGTATTAAAATAAAGCCCAAAAATAGATTGAACCTATAAACAGTCCTACCTTGTTAAAGAATAATCCTATTAATCCTATAATTCAGTACTGCCAGTTGAGAAATTGGCAAAAATATTATTTTCAACTTCAAATTCAAACGTTTGAAGATGGCCGTCCATGGAGAGGAATGGGAAAACAAGGGAGGTAATTGAGTAACTATTTCCTCAATCACCCTGTGTCACCCTTTATAATGCCCAAAAAATTTTGCCCAGCACCGTATAATAGTGAGTTGACAACCTTTTGAGCAAAAGACATAGAAATACTTATGTTTTGACTTTCTTAGAAAATGTGAAATTGGAACTTTAAAATGATCGTCTGTATGCCTATTAGAGACGATGACGTCATCATGTATTGTCAACAGTCAAATTTCCTTAACTGGCGCTTGGCAAACCCCTCCTGGTACCGCCCGTGTAATCTTGAGGGGAACTTTTTGTTAATTTTCTAGATTCTTAAGAGAAATGAAATGAAAGAGGGCCAAATTATCACCGAATTCCAACTGAAAAGGTTTCTTTTATGTGAACCTGGGGTTTCCCTGGCATATGAAAGACTAAACGCTGTACTCCTGACATGTGGACAACGTTGAAAAATCACACGAAACCTTCTCGAACCCGTGACTTCCAGGGCAATGTGCCAGCGCCTTGCACAATCTGCAACCATGGTTATTTATTCTAATCAGTCGGATTCCTGCCCACCATTGCCTTCGGGGTTATAGGCCAATGAAAATATGGGGTTAAGACCAGCGATTATATCATCCCATATGTAACGTATTTGCACGCCAAAAAGACATTATATACACTGACCGCAATACAATGTAATTTAAATCAATAGATTTTGGGGGTTTTTTTTATTACAAATAACACATGCGTTGGTACACAAAGTATGTGTACTAAATAATCAAAAGAATCTTATGGAAGATTCAGCTATACAAAGACCGAGAGAGTGGGAGGAAAACGGAGGACCCAGAGAAAACCCACGAGGTTGGACATGTGACCCTACTCCTTGTCACGCACAACCGGAGAATCGAAACCACGACAGTTGACTCAATGACAGACCTTATGCTACAGCGCGCACGTGCTAACCATTCGGCCACCCAACCTCCCTCCGCTTTTGGAAAGTGTATTGAAGTCGTATTACGTTAGTCTAGAGCCAAAGGCATCACTACAATACAATATGTGCAAGATGAATCTCCAATCGGCTTTGTAATGACCCCGTCGACATTTTGTTGTGGGCGAACCGAATTGACAAGAGATGTGTTAAATCCGATTAAATCGAGACCTGGAGATTATCTAGAGTTGGCAGTATTATTTGATTTACTTAATTAGATTTTTAAATAATCAATATGTACAGCTGCATAGAAGCGTGGGTTAAGTCGTACGGGGAGCCATGGGTTAGGTATTCGTCGTTCACTCGCGTCACTCGAGTCGACTCCATTGCCGAGTAGTCTGAGCAGTCACATGACATCAAAACAAAATGGCGAGACACCTTTATTTATTTTGTTTTATTTTTTCGCAATGGCTGCCTCCATTCGGAATCTTATTTTAATTCAGGAACTGTTAGAGGACGAAGAAGAAGAAGATTCCGAAACAACTGACTTACCTCTACCTCTTCTAGCGAGCCTGGTGACAAAAGACGTCATTTTGTCACGTGACGAACCCTTTTACTCTCCGTTCAACGGGGAGTAAACGGGTTAGTCACGTGATGCGACTCGAGTCAGTCATGTGACCAACTCGATTCAAAACGCGAACGGTCTGGTGTCGACTCGAGTGAACTACGAAAACCTTGCCATCTTTGCATTGGCTGAGATGTTCATTGGGATTTCCCCACGTGGTTTCCTCATGTCAGTGGTGCAGGATGGGGGGGGGGCTGGCAAGAAGAGCTGTCTAGTCGTTTGGAAGAATAACCGATATACTTTGGCGTGTCCTTAAAAGATCCCTTGGCCGTTTGAAGTCGATAAAAGAGTATGTCATAGCAACATTTCCCCCCTTAGCAGACTTTATGGCGTATTAGCTCAGGAGCAGAACAGTAGGACGCTAAACAGTATTTCATTTCGTTAAGCCGTGCAGATTGTTTGAGTTTTCATGTTCTGCTATTACACTGCTAGGCCTTAGTGAATGTAGGAGGTAAGTAAATATTGACTATGTAAATAAACTCTATTCCGATTGACTCCTTTGGTAAAAAGCATAGAAAAAGAACTGGCTCCTTTAATTTTGTCAGATGATTGGGGCTCATCCGAATTTTCAAAAAATGTTACTGGTCAAAAAAATTGTCTCGGTTAACTTCTGTGATATCCTCGACGTAGAATTGAAATGAAATGAGGTTTAACGTCCTACATTTCTACACCGACTGTGCTAATGTAGATGTTGCCTTCGTACAAGCGAGAGAGGTGGGGTTTACCGTCCACTCGACACAAGCTAGGTCATTTCGGGACTAACATATGGTTTAATTTAATTTCAATAATACGCCTGCGTGGAGGGGTTTTTAGCAGTGGCAAGAAACCGAGGGACCCGGAGAAACCCACGAGGTTGGACATGCGACCCAACTCCTTGTCACGTACATCCGGGGATTCGAAACCACGCCAGTTGATTCAATGACAGGCCATCAATCGGCCATCCCCACCCCCAACGTAGAAGCAAACGTGAAACTTTTGAAAACAAGCAAGCGCAGTTAAAGGGAAATAACCATAATATAAATGCCGACCAAAATGCCAAATAATCATTACAATACATATCAGTAATGTGTAGTAACAGCTTCTCTTAACCCGAACTTCCTTTTTTCATTCGCGTTACGTCATTGGAGACTTTGGTCATATACAGGTTGCCTTGTCTCAAAATCTGTTTCCTGTATTTCGCGCTATACCAATAACAATGACGTCATTCAATCCGATGTGATTTTTATAATGGCATCATTTCCTTTTTTATATATCAGTCTAATAATGAACACATATAAAACGTTAATCACGTCTCATTCAAAATGTCTGGAAAGTTAACAACTATACTTGTTGTAGTATGTAACTGTTTATTTTAAGGCCAGATCTAAGACAAGTCTGTAGATCCATTAAGTTTAATCTCGGATTATAACTATTAAAGCTTGTGCTTTTATGACAGCACTTGAGACTTCGAGCATGCGTCTTTACCGTGGGTATTTTAGCGCAATTTGTTTCCTTTAGCAGTATCATAAAGTGATAATCTTGTGTAGGATAAAGCACGAGGAAAGGAAAAACGAGAGACCGATAGTTGAGGACTTAATTTTGTTTATAAACCGTCTATGTTTACTTGACGTCAAATGAGAAAATCCTAGAATTCCTGGAGAAATACTTTATATCATGTTTCCTTAAGGAAAAAAAACCTACGCTCGAAGAGTAACCAGTACAGGTTTAAGTTTAAGGAAAACTTTCAGATTAACCCAAATGTGCCTGTATATTTTATTTAAAGAAGCCCCGACTTTCAGATCGCAAGTTACTCCAGGCATAGAATATACTCCAACGATCAAATGGATTTACCGCTATAGGTTTATAATGGAGAGCATTATCTAGGTATTTTAGATCGACCTGGCAGTGTCAAGTTAATTCATATCAATATCTTTTACTTCGATTTGGCAATGCCAAGTTAATTTCTACCGTTAAATCGATTTGACAATGCCAAATTTATCTCTACCAAGATGTTTGACGGTAATCTGGTATTATATATTCCACAACAATCGCTTGCAACTATTCTAGAATCGATTATGATTACTATCTGTCAGACCTGGTTGGCTGACGAGAGGTATGTCAATTCATTGATGCCCGAAGACAATTGTTTCTACTTATTGATGTTAGAGATAGATGGACGACTTCAAGTCATAACAATATCATAAAAAATATGTCAGTTGATTCAATAAACACAATTAATGGCCTAAAACTATTACCTTTAAGGCCTCAAGAACTTGGTTATTTTGTGATGGGTTGGGGTGTCACGGTGGCCAATGGGAGTGTTTTTGGTTCGCAGAGTTCGATGCTAGCCGCAAAAGTTACTCGTGGTTTTCCTGCCCAATATATTGCTAGGCTTTCACAAAGCCCCGAGTTGTTCGAATAGGACGAAATATCGCGGCATCGACTTTTGTATACATATACCATCGACAACACGTTAAAGGAAGGTGGAAATCTAAGTAACAGATGACCGTAGCGCCGCTGTCAAGGTCGACATAAACTTTCCCCTTTAACACATCGTATAGCAGCGTATGCTCGTCTTTATAAGGACGGTTTGTGTAGAAACGTGAGAGGACGTAAACCCCATTTCAAATCTGGAAGGGATAACATATATTTATAAATTTATAAACACAACGGTTTGGGTTTTCCCTGCTAGCGATTTAAGTCATGCACTGTGCTAGTCTTATTCCATCATATGGTGGCATATTTTGTTTCGTCAGCTATTTTAACCCAACGTTATTCACAGAACTAGTAAATAAAAAACGGTTGACATTAGCAGGAATATGAACAGGAATATCTCGACCTGACAACTAGATAATAAATTGCCTTAAGCCCTATATATAGTATCGCCATAGCAACATATAAATATAAAGTAAAGATTTGTGTTTTGTCTTCAATAATAACAAATCAATATTTACCAAATGAAACCATTGTTGATATTACTTGGGGGAGAGAAGAAAAGAGAAGTGGGGTTTAACGTCCACACGACATGACCTAGTTCGATTCGGGGCTGACATTTGATTCGGTTTTATTATAATAATTCGCTCGCGCGTGCGTCTTTTTTTTTTAGCTATGAGAGAAAATCAGAATACAAGTGGGGTTTACAAGGCGATCCTATTCCTTGCCATGTAAAAGCTGAGAATTGGAACCACGCCATTTGATTCAATGTGATTCAATGGCAGACCAAACGATCTCCTCCAATCTATTATTGCAGTTGCTACACAGAACATAGGAAGTCAAAATAAACTAAAATTAACAGCGATGCAGACTATAAACTTTCGAAAAAGAATCATCGTATCTTTAATTACCGTTGGTTGCATACAGTGGCGGGCGTCCCATATTTGGTATGGGAGTTCCAGAGGGAGGGAGCGCCTCCAAACAAATTGTGAACAATCGGGTGGTAATTTGATCAACTAAATCACCCAAACCAACAAATGGATTGAAATGCGGTTTAATGCCCTACTGTTCTGTTCCGACTGGGCTAATGAAGACGACCATACAGCGTGAGGGAAATTTGTCCCGAGAGTAGGCTGTAGTGCCACTGTCCGGACAAAAATACCCTCGTGGTGTATGCTCGTTATGTATAATCCATATTATCTGCCATACCTTCGACACAAATAATGGTATTACTAATCGCTCAAGGTATGCCAAATAACTTACACAATAACTTATTTAAAGACCAAACAGAGTACCCAATAATTCACTAAAAAGATCAAACAATGTACCCAATAATTCACTAAAATGACCAATCAAAGTACCCAATAATTCACCACAAACGATCAAATAAAGTACCCAATAATTCACCAAATAGATCAAACAAAGTACTCAGTAATTCATCCAAAAGAACAGCTCGAGAACTCAATAATTTAATCAAAAGAACAGCTAAAGTAGTCAATAATTTAATAATAAAATCAACCAAGCGATAGTAAAGTGTGTTACAATACTCGACAGTTTTTATCAGGGTAAATCATCATAGTCAATACCATCGCTATCTCGTCATCTCATTTCTTATAAATATTAAATCATCAACGTAGCATGCTTCATCAATAACGATTGTCTGTCTAAGACTGGCAAACTTTATTGTGCTGGATCGATCATACTGCAAACCTATATATTCCTATGACCACAATGGTGCCTTAAGGGAAAGGTGTATCCATCCAAAATATTTCTAATAAATATTAAATCATTAACGCAACATGTTTTCATCAATAAGTATATTTCTGACAAGCTTTATTGTGTCGTGTCTATTATACCGGAACTTATGTAGTCCCATGACCTTTATTTTTGCCTTTGGAGAAGACAAAGTGTCAAATTCACCTATAAGCATGTCAAGCTGAAGTGGAATCCAAATTTAAGGAGGCTTCGAGCAAGGTCATATCCTTTCTCATGCGCACTTTAGTCTTAAACGCCCGCCCAATCATACGCGGCTTTGCTCACGTGTTTAAATATACTTTCATCTTTCTATAGTTATTTCTGGCCCTGCAAGTTGTGAGGGTGGGGGATTTCCCTTATTAATACATACCCTGTGAGTTGTGTGGGTAGGGAATTTCACTTATTAATACCCTGCAAATTGTGAGGATGGGGCCCCCCTTATTATTACTCGCCATGTACATACCCTGCAAGTTGTGAGGTCGAGGGATTACCCTTATTCGTACACGTCATGTACCTACCCTGCAAAATGCCAGGTTGTGCAGGTCCCCTTATCAATACGATCATGAGCAAAACCCTGCAAGTTGTAAGATTGGGGGATTTCCCTTATTAAAAAAAAAGCGTAATGTACATATCCTGTGTGAGTGGGGGATTTCCCTTATTAATACGCTTCTTGTACATACCCTGCAAGTCGTCTACTTTCAATTCGCCATCCTTGTTGACATCCAGCTTATCAAACGCTTCATTAATGACTTGAGATCTACTATTGGACATCGTAGGTCGGAGGTGCTGCATGAACTCTGCAAAATCAATGTATCCGCTCTTATCCTTATCGAAGGTATTGAACACCACTTTCAAGTCTTCATCACTAACGTCCATTCCGTAGGACTTCATGCCTTTGGTTAATTCCTTAAAACATAACTTCTTGGAATAGTCCAGATCCATACGCCGGAAGACGGTTGACAGATTTTTTATTCCACCACATCCTCTGTGCAAGCATTGTTCCCTGATCGCCGATATCAACGTCTCTCTGCGAGCCTCCATTTTGAGTGACGAATACATCGCATAGGTGGCAAGTTCGTTTTCTATTCTTTCGGTACAGTTCCTCCCTTGCTATAAATATCAGAAACCAATTGCCAAGTGAATCGTTCTGTTGTTCTAACCTTTTTTCCACTTACAGTTCCCGATTTAGAACAGAACTAAATGTACGGCGTTAATATATGTCACGCTACACTAGGCTAGTTAGAGTACCTTTGTGAACCAAGTAATGATGAATGTTTAAGATCTTTAAGCCGTCTTCCAGAAATCATTTATCGATATATCTAAACCATGGCTATTCTATTATCGCTTCTCCGATAAAACAGCAGGTGATATCTGGAAGTATACCTGTAAACCAATCTTTATTAATAGTCTCACGGAAATTGAAATTTCTACCAATTAATGTGTCATATTGTCAATTTCAAATGTATGCCACTAATTCACAATATGTCGGTTTTGCTTTTATAAAATCGATATAGTTCCAGTTTGTACACCTTGTGAATACCAAACAGTTCCTTATAGTAAACCTTTTGTTATTCAATAACAATAACAAATATACCAGGAATAACCAAATAATCGATAATTCTAAGTAGTTGCGAATATCGAATACATGAGTTGCCCAATAGAGAAATAGGGTGGATCTATTACGTAGTGATTAAAATAACACGGTTCCTAGAATTCAAGATACCCCTAAGTTACTTATTTCTTCACTTACATCTGGAAACCATTCGGAAATCAATCGTACGTCGTAACTTTCCGTTCTTTAAGCTCGAGTATTTGGTGAATCCGTTGCCTCATTAACCAATCTGACTGATCACTTGTCACTTAACGTAATAACATCAGCAATCTTTTTTTTAAACCAGACAAAAGCAACTGGAGCATAAATAAAGTATACAATATCACAAATGTTTATTTGTAGCCATGGAAACATATCTAAACAAAACAATCAAGATTTTAATATTTATTGAAACTGATTGTATGGTTTTGTTTATGGAATTGGATACAGTATAGACAATTTTACATTGGGCGAGGAACATACATCAACATGATTATAAAAGCACTAGACTAGATTAAAACCTAGAAAGTAACACAATCACTGAAAGCATACAATATTTGAAATGTTAGAACGCCAAAGAACATATTTTCACCTATATTCACACTTCATTGCTCTGTTTAATAGAATATTAATGTTATGTATTGGATACCAAAGGCGGGTCCGAATTAGAAGGCCAAATCATTGATTTCTAGTAAGTATTTGATGTCGAGTAAAGTGTTTAATCGAGAGTTTGGTTATTATCGTACATGACAATCGAAGGTTTCTTGTTAGAAATTCGAAGATTCATAACTTCCATAAGAATAAAATAATTTTGTTAAATCTCTAAACACTCATTACTCAAAAGAAAAAGAATCTTTTTTTTAACTATTACGGCAAGAGGGAGAAAATGAAATGAAATGGGGTTTAACGTCCTACTCTTTTGCACCTAACCTGGGCTAATGGAAGACGGGCATACGCCATACAGTATGCTATGAGGGAAATTTTGCCCGGGCAGCGGCGCTAGGGCCTACTCTTATATCGAATTCCAACTGCCAAGGGATCTTTTACGTGCACTCCAATTTGTACACGGGACCTCGGTTTTTCGTCCCATCCGAACGACGGAAACCTACGATGTTGAGCAAGCGGCCATACGCCTCGCCACAGCACTGGATCACAACCACAGCCCAAACAACAAGCCTAATGATCTAAAGCGCATGCCGCTAGACAACTCCATGTGGGCATAATCTCGAAAATAATTGTACACGAACACGGTTTGAATCTTTTTATAACGGTAAAAGGATACTTGCCGAAAGATTTCGCTTATGTAAAACAATGCTTGTTTCCCATAAAACAATCTGATTAAAGCACAGAAATTATTTCGTTTCCTTTTTATAGTTCAAAATTTTGTTTTACTTGTTTTTATTACACTAAGATCGGGAAGGGTTGTTAAATAACCCACGTTCTGGAAGAGTTGTTATATAACCCACGTTCTGGGTGATGTGAGTGATTAGCCAATTAAACGGTCTGATGCGGCGAGTTCTTGGGTATCTGTCTAGAAACATCAACGCTGATTGGTTTATCTGATGTAACAGGTCAAAAATCGCTTGCATGACGCCTTACGTGACCTCCCAAGAGGCGGGTCCAGGATTTTCAGAAGGTGTGGGGGGTGCGAAGCCCGGCCCGTGATTTTTGACTAATTTCATACTAGTACTGTACATTGCGATGTCCAACCTTAACTATTGTGTTCTTCTTTCCTGCGAGAATATATGGAGCTAAAAATTGTTCGGAACCTCAAAAAATAGAAGGGGCGTGTGCCAGGTGCGCCCCCAATGGATCCGCGCCTGCTCCAACTACAACTGTTTAGATCCGCATGTAATATAGGCCGTCGAAATTATAACAAAACGAAACGAAATATCGATCTGTGTTTGTTAATATATTTCTCAATTACAAGTGACAATCAAAGATTTATATATCCGTATGACAAATGTACTCTAATACTTCGTCTAGACATAGAGGCCGCGGTGGCTCAGTGAACAAGATATTAGCTCTTCGACCCTTATGTTGATCGAGAACTTGATTTTTCGGAGGGGTACCATCAAATTACTAATTTGGATTTTATTTGAGTTACAATTTCGTGAAACAGGCCCCTGTAGGACATTAAATTAACTAGACATAAATATTGTACCGGAATATATTTTAACGTCTGTGAGAGAGTGATTTACATAGGATGTTTAGAGAGTGTTCAACACGAACTATACATTACTCATAAAAAGACTTTCTATGTTAACAAGCAACTGCAATTAAAACTTTTTATTTCAATTGGAGACGCTTATTTACAAATGCCATCTAGATATTGAAATGAAATCACGAGCTTTTACAGGAACATAAATATTGGAATCATGTCAAATAAGTAAAGGGAACCAACTCGTTCAAGACCACGAATTGACTCAAATTGATACCGTACAACATTGATTTCCCAATGGACTATATAATGTTAACTCTTGTCTCTTTGACCGGACCGAAATTTCAAGATCACGGTTGTTTCTCACAGATACAGTTTCGATCTAACCAAGCATATGTCATCCTAGTGACAATTTTCAAAGTATATGATACTGGGTTTGACAGGCGCGGATCCAGGATTTTTTGCAGGGGAGGGTCTAGGTTTGATAATTGCTTAACTAATTGCGCCCAACCGATTAATTTGGTAAATTCGATTCAATTTGGTTCATTTTGACTTATTTCCGGGTCTAAATCGCATACAAAAATTTTCAAGCCTGAGCAGGGGGGGGGGGGTCCGGACCTGGACCTGGACCTGGACCCCCCCCCCCCCTCTAGATCCGAATTTCATCCGAAAATTTCATCGGATTCACCAGTTTGACAGATATTACAATCAGATATGCACCAAATCGCAAATTTGGGGTTCATTTTTGAAAATTTTCCCGGCGGGAGAACCTGCGGAGCCCGAACGGGGGTCAGTAAAAGGATCCGCTCCGACAAGGGTGCCCGGGCCGGTTCCCGGTCCCAATCCTCCCCTGATAGAGGCGCAATGGCCTACTGTTCTTTCGAGCGAAACAGACTGGTGTTACATCGTATTTAATTTCTAATGTATGACACCAGATATTAACAAGCGGTTGACAGAAAAAAACACAATGTTGTCGGCAAACGTGAAAATGTCCCTACAAATTACAAACTTGGACAAACTCGAGTTCTCACAGCTTTCTAGGTGAGATTGCAGAACCTTGGCGTTTGTTTTGAACATACTCAAGACAAACGCCGCGAGCTTTCTAGGTGAGATTGCAGAACCTTGGCGTTTGTTTTGAACATGCTCAAAACAAACGCCGCGAAACGGCGATCGTGGGCGACCATGCATGGAGACCACAGCACGATATCTAGCACGTTTCCACAACGCTTTTACCACGCTTATGGCGATCTTGACGCGCTCTGAGATCATTTGCCCTCGCCGTAACAGGAACAGCGCACTAAGCACGCAATCGCGGTCTGACGGGGCTATAAGAGTTTGACTTCGGTTATTAAAAATGGAGATCTCAGTCAACCTATAAAGTAAGCCCTGTAATAGAGGTTGTATAAATGTAAACAAACCTTTATTTACTACGTAATCATCTATGGTTTAAACGTCATTTTCACTTTAATAACAAAATCCTAAAATCGATAATTCCTGGAATTCTGAGCAATATAAACACACTTTCTTTTCATTTATTCCTGATAGGTTTATAGGAAGAAAGACAACATTGTTACAGCACATGTTTTAAGGGGTAATGAAGTGAATTATTAAAACTATCATGTCGCTAGAAAATAAAATTGCTCGTGGAAAGATAAACACGATCGCTTCACATAAAATCGAAATTACAAACTAATTCGACAAACGAGTGACACACTCCGCCATGCTAGAAGTAATTGCACAGGCATTCTTTCTACGTAATACAATTACGGTTGACAGCTTTCAGAGACAAATGTAATAGCGTTCCCTGGTCATTATCAAGCAAGGGAACCATTGTGGCTCATGAGGTAGGTCGCGGGTTCGATCCCAAAGTTGACTGAAAAAGTTCATCGGGAATTGGGGGTTTGGGATGGCCTAGTGGTCTAGAGTGCCGCGCTTCGACCTCTAGCTGGCCGGTCACCTCTGGCTTGCGGCTGTGGTTTCGATCCCTGGTGTGATCGTATGTGGCATGGATATAGGGGCGCCTTCTCAACCTCGTAGGTTTCCTCCGGGCACTCCGGTTTCCTCCCACTGCTAAAGACCCCTACGCGCAAGCGAATTATTGAAATAAAATTAAACCATATGTTAGTCCGGAAATGACATAGTTTCTGTCGAGTGGACGTTAAACCCAATTTTTCTCTCTCATCGGGAATTTGTCAGTTGTGCAGGGTAGAGGGTTGTCTAGTCGTTCGGATGGAACGACAATCTGAGATCCCATATATACATTTGCGCGCACGTAAAAGATCTCTTGACAGTTGGAATTCTATGTAAGAGTAGGCCGTCGCACCGCTGCACGGGCAAAATATTCCTCATAACACTCTGTATCATAGATGTCCGTCTTCATTTTCCCGGTCGGAGCAGAATAATAAGACCTTAAACTCCATTGCTTTCCATTTTTTGATCAAGCGAAAGTAGAGTCCCATTTCATTGCTACACGAACAATTGTCAATATATATTACACATGGGTCTCTTTACATCCGACGACAGAATATCGCGAGATATCTAACATGTTTCACTCGAGTAATGGGCATCGGAGTCGAATTTCCAAGCTATATTCTAATTTCAACCAAGACTGACAGACTTCGATTCCTGCACTGTCCGATCAATGTTCATCGTTATTTTCCCCTTGCCAGCTATCTAGTCGTTCGGATAGCACGGAAATGAAATGAAATGGTTTAACGTCCTACTCTTCTGCGCCCAACCTGGGCTAATGGAAGACGGGCATAAGCCATACAGCGTGCTGAGAGAAATTTTAGCACGGGCAGCGGCGCTTCGGTCTACTCTTTACGTGCACGCCAGTGTGTTCACGGGACCTCGGTTTTTCCTACCACCCGAACGACTAGACAGCTGTCCTTGTTTGGATTTGGTTAGCACTGGTTGCGACGGTATGTCTAAAATACAATTCTACCCGTCCAACATTTTTGGATAACACAGGATACCCCCACACCCCACCTTCCGTTAGAGTCTAGTTCCACATAATTTTGGATATCGAAAAAATTAGTTTATGTGATGAAAAAAATGGTTTTTGATTTTGATATTTTGGTCACGGTTTCCTATCAGAATCGTGCACACCTGACTATAATTACATGTGAATGGATTTGGTATGCCTGTTAATTCTGATTTTCTGTGTATTAGCAAAGTGATTTTCAGGTACTCCAGATAGACACCGACATGATACAATGGGCTTTGTATCTTTCAAAAATGTTCACGCCCAGGTGGAGAGACCGATACCCCTCCCTCGATTCATTTTAAACAACGACTGGAGGACACTGTTTCAGTGATGCAGTACAGGACAAACACTTATTTATATATTTATAACCTGGGTATGTTTTGACTTGAAAATATCTAGCCTTGATGGGCTGTAATAATTCCTGATTAACTGGGAATGTTTTGACTTGTAAATAGCTAGTCTTGATGGATTGTAATAATTCATTATTACCTGCGATTGTTTCGACTAGTATATGTCTAGTCTCTATGAATTGCTGGGGGTTGGATGGCAAGGAGTAGGGTCGCCTGTCCAGCCCCGTGGGTTTACTCCGGGTACTCCAGTTTCCTTCCACTGCTAAAGACCCCTACGCGCAAGCGATTTATTGAAATAAAAATTAAAAACCATATTATGTTAGTGACGAAATGACCTAGTTTGTGTCGAGTGGACGTTACCCCCCCCCCCTCTCTCTCTTTCTCTCTCTCTCCCTCTCTCTCTGAATTGCAGTAAATGTTTATTACGGGTAAATGCTTTGACTAGTATATGCCTAATATTTAAAGATTGTAGTAAATATTTTATAACCTAGGAATGTTTAGACTAGTCTTGAGGGATTGTAGTAAATATTTATAACCTGGGATTGATTCCACTAGTACATGTCTAATCCCAGTGGATTATAGTAATTCCTGATTACCTGGAAATGTCTTGACTAGTATGTTTTTTTATGAATTGTAGTAATTCTTGAATACTTCGG
The DNA here is from genome assembly GCA_036850965.1 of Patella caerulea. Taxonomy (NCBI): domain Eukaryota; kingdom Metazoa; phylum Mollusca; class Gastropoda; family Patellidae; genus Patella; species Patella caerulea. Next base: position 26,945,528 of record JAZGQO010000015.1, on the reverse strand, counting down.
AATGTTTCGACTGGTACTTGGGAATATATTACGTGGGGTTGTTTTGACCATGTGCAGTCTTGGGGATGTTTCGACTAGTACATGTCTAGCCCTCCTCACACAAACGACGTAATGTCGTGCAAAAGCGGCCGAATTATCATCGCGAATCAATTATTTTATATTCTAAATTGTTTAAGCGACATTGAGAATAATACATTTCACGGGAATATGGATAAAAGTTACTTAGAAGCTTATATCTGACAGTAACGTTTTTAGCTACATTTCAAACTTGATTAAAACTCGTTGGCTCTTATTTCAAATTCAAACCTTCAAAGGATATTTACTTGCACGCCAGTGTGTACACAGAACCTCGGTCTGTAGTCCTATCTGAACAAATTCTTAGTTGCCATGCAGCACTGACATGGAGAAATCACGACCAAATTCTGTGGCGGCCATTAACCGGGATCGAATTTTGTGCCACCTCAATAGTGACGGAATACTACTGTACGTATATATGGTATACTAGGTCATGTCTTAGGGTATGATGCTGGTTCAGTTGCCTAGTTGTTCGGGTGGGACGAAAAACAGAGGTCCCGTATATACATTGACGTGCACTTAAAAGATCCAGTAGCAATTGGAATTTGATATAAGGATCTGGTCGTAGCGCAGCTGTCCGGGCAAATTTTCTATCATGGCACATTGGATCACAATAGCCAGTCTTTTTAGAGTCTTCATTAGCAGAACAGCAGGACGTTAAACCCCATTTCACTTCATTTCTTCCAACTACTTACTTCATTAAACACAATGCCCGGTATATGTTCTTCAGATTATTTTTAGTTTCAAGATTTCATTAGTGCATTAATTATGACTCCATTCTTAGAAACCTCTTATAAAAGACACGAAAATAGTTCTACAAGCACGTAAAATGCATTTATATAAAATGATTCATCTTCGATGTTGTAATGAAAAACTATACTATTGTCATTTCTAAATCAATTATGTTTGGTAAAATACGTGGAGTGTTTAAATTGAATGGTTGACGTTGTTTGTTTGTGAATCAGCCATTACTACACCACTTCTGCATTGTCTTATGGGACGCAGGACTATGTTTCTTTTGATGTCGACCGAAACGTATTGATTGTTCATTATCTCTTAAATATTGGATCCCACATTGGTTGAATAAGACCAATATTGGATTGTAATTCGTGTTTTGAATTCGGAATTTTATGAAAAATATTGAGTTAGAGATTTTAACTCATGTGAGTTCTCGGTCAACCGAGAGAGAGAGAGAGAGAGAGAGAGAGGGGGGGGTAACGTCCACTCGACACATATTAGGTCATTTCTGGGCTAACACATGGTTCAATTTTATTTAAATATCTCGCTTGCGCGTAGTGGTCTTTAGCAGCGGAGGAAAACGGAGGACCCGGAGAAAACCCACGAGGTTGAACAGGCGACCCTATTCCTTGTCACGTACAACCGGAGATTCGAAACCACTCCAGTTGACTAAATGACCGGCTTTATGATACAGCACACACGTGCTAACCAAATGCTAACCATTCGGCCATCCACCCCGCCCCCACCCCAAAAGACACAGAGGGCTTTAATGAAGGTTGTATTAATGTAAACAAACGTGTATTTACTACGCAACGATCTACGCTTCAAACGCCATTTTAAGTTTAATTAAAAAATTCCCAAAATCGATAGTTGTACGGACTCTGATCAATATAAACACATTTTCTATTCATTTAATACTGTTAGATTAACAGGAACAAAGACAACAATGTACAACACATGCAACATGCAGCACAGAATAAATAAATGGGGCGAATGATTCAAACTGTCATGTTACTAACAAACAACATGGCGTGTTGGGACGAATAAAACAAAACACGATCAATTCACATAAAATCGAAATTAGAAACTAATTCGACAAACGAGTGACAAAACCAACGGTAATGGAAATTATCGCACATGCATTCTTTCTAGGGAATACAATTACTGTGAGCGGCTTTTTTTCTGGCATTTATCAAGAAAATGTCGCAATTAAATAATTTTATCACTAGAATCGTTCGAAATGAAATGGGGTTTAATGTCCTACCGTTCTGTGCCTACTGGACTGCAATGACGGAAACTGTCAAGCAGGATCCAGTGTCTATCAAGGCTTTGGGCAAGATGTCATTCGGAAATTTCCGATCTGGTTTCCCCAGGTCAGAGGAGGGCATTGCAAGGGAGTGTCTTCGTTCGGTGTTAAACAAAACCCAGGCTCCATGTACACTTTGGCATGCAATTAAAAAAACCTTGACCGGGGAAAATGTCCTTAATTGCACACTTCAGCAAAGTAGGGCGAAAATCCTATTCATTGCTATTAAATGAGCAATTGTCAATATATATTACACATGGGTCTCTTTACATCCGACGACAGAATATCACGAGATATCTAATATGTTTCACGCGAGTAATGAGCATGGAGTCAAATTTCAACCAAGACTGACGGACCCCGATCCCTGTATTGGTCGATAAATGTTCATCGTGATGCTTCCCTTGTCAGTAATGCAGGGCGGAGGGCCTGACAAGGACAGTTATCTAGTCATTCGGATGGGACGAAAAACAAAGTCCTGTGTATACATTGTCGTGCATGTAAAAGATAAAGTGGCTATTGGAATTCGATGTAAGTGAAGGCCATATCATTGCACACTTTAAGCCGTTTTCCCGTCTTCATTAGCCCAGTATAGGAGCAGAAAAGTCCAAAATAACCTAATCTAGTTAAATCAATAATATATTGATGGTTGGCCTAGTTTAGATCTAGGCTCTATCACAAACAATAACATAACCCAATTATCGTTAAATAAATAATATATTGATGAGGGCTGGCAAGGTACAACATATAGTTTTTCGGATGAGACGAAAACCTGAGTTCCCGTGTACACATTGGCGTGCACCTAAAAGAACCCATGACAGTTGCAATTTGAAATAAGAGTTGAAGTCGAGTGCCGCTGCCCGTGCCAAATTTCCCCTCACACATCACAGTGTATTGCGTATGGCCGTATACATTAGCTGTATCGGTGCAGAACAGTAGGACATTAAATACCATTATTTCATTAGCTGATTAAAAGATTGATAAGTTCCAGATCGACTAATGTACCTACCTTTTAAGTCGTCAATGTTCAAAATGTCATCATGGTTGACATCCAAACTATTGAAAGCTTCCTGAATAACCTCCAATCTACAGTCAGGAATATCCGGTCTTAATTTATCCATGAACTCACAAAAATCTATGCCCCCACTATTGTCCTTGTCCAAAACTCGAAACAACCGGAAAAGATAGGCATTCGATAATCGCATTCCAAATATATCGATTCCGTCTTTGAATTCATCAAATGTGATCCTCTTGGAATAATCGTTGTCGAGATGACGGAACATTATCCCCAAACCCTTGATGCCACCACACCCACGTGCAAGACATTCATTTCTTAATATCTGAATAAGTCCTTGGTTGATACCGTTGTCATCCATGATGTACTTGACTGGAGAAGATATTTTCACCTACGGGAGTTTACGTCTGTTCTGTTCCAGTTATATTAACTAAACGTTCCCTGGAGAAAAGACAAGCGATGAGAACAAGTAACAAATAATTATCATTTATGAGTAAGCGTGAACAGCATGGCAGTTGTTGTTAGACTGTGTTACAGTGACTAGACCTGAATTCTGAAATACAATACAGCACAATGACTGTAGATATGGATCTAAACATAACAATTGGCACTGACATCATTTAAAAACAGCTTCGAGAACATCTAAACTGTTACTGTATGCTTGACGTGTTATTCCATGCAAACCGAGACTTGCAGTTTTAATTGTGTATATAAGATTGTGTAAAGCTACAATGAAACAATATACAAGAATTAAAGGGCGAACCTATTCAATATTAAATAATATCGATAAAAATTTCGAATTTTGAAACTCGAAATAAGAGTAGCTAGGTTATTTTCTTCAAAGTACACTGCTTTGTCTATCTGCGTCCTCATTTGATTAAAATCTGTCTGGTACAGAAACGTAGGACGTTAAACCCAATTGCATTTCATATATTCAAGAAGTACCAGCTTCCCAATTTAAGGATTGCACGTTTAAGAAAACCGGGTAGAAGATTGAAGTACAAAGTTTCTGAAATCTTCCTTCTCCCTAATTTTGAATGTATATTTGTAAAGATATCGAAAAGGAAACATCCCTTTACTTTCGAACGATCAGACTGCTATACTTGATCTTATAGTCACTAACAACGGTTCGGTGAGTATGCCATTGTTCATATCGTATTTTGAGCAGCATTTTTTAAATAAAATCGATAGATTTTAAATGACAAATAACGATTTCACCTAAAGAAGGTATATTTGTTAATTTAGATACAAATTATTGAAATAACGGTAAGATTGAGTAGATTTGGAGGTTCGAGATATAAGGGTTCACAAATAGATAGTGAAAATTAAATACACTGAACATTTCTATCACATTCATTTATTGGATAAATCGTGCTACCGATTACATTGACACAATTAAGGTTTACCGTGGTTTTAATATAACATAAACTAGTTACCGTCGCTTTAATATAATATGAGATGTTTAATATAGTATTGGGTAAATCGTGCTACCGATTACATTGATATAATTTATCAGAACGGTTTACAGTTGCTTTAATATGACATGAACTGGTTACCGTCGCTTTAATATAATATGAACTCCTAGATAAACTGGTTACCGTTGTTTTAATATAATATGAACATTTTAATATAATAGAACTCCCTGATAAACAGATTACCGTCGCTTTAATATAAATAGTTTAATGTAACTCCAAGATAAAAGGACATATTTTTTTTCTCTAATATAAACATGTTTTATTCATGAGAATCAATAGATGCGCTAACCCTTTGTGATTCCGAACAAAGCAGATTACTACGATGGTGGATAGTTTGTTAGAAAAAATGTTTGTCTCCCAGTGGATACATGATAGTTTATATATATCAATAAATTTTTAATACAGCATGTTACAACACGAGAACTGACAACTAACTAGGGACCAGGTAATGCTAACAGTCTGGAAAAGAGAAATAGCAAAGTGGGGTTTAACGTCCACTCGACACAAACTAGATCATTACGTGAGTAAGAACGGTACAATTTTAATTCAATAACTCCGTCAATGGATTAGGCTTAACGTCCTGTCGACATCTTATACACTTCACTTGATACAGCAACGACTGGAAGTGGGCGTGGCCTGTCTGTGTATTTGTCCGCTCAAAGCAATCGTCACGCTTGTTCTATCAATTGGAAACAAGTATGGCGGTTGTTTTGGGGCGTTACCTTGTTTTTATTGAATTATTTCCGTAGTTTTAAAATCGGAGTTCAGCTTTATGTCCAATATGAAATGAAGGGAAATGGGGTTTAATGTCCTACTGTCTTGCACCGACTGGGCTAAATGCGGTTTAACCCTCTAGCCCTAATGTTCTGCTCCGTCCGGGCTAAAAGCGACTGGCATACGCCGCCATGCAATGTTGCCCGATTGACAAGCTATGGCCTACTCTTACAGCGAATTCCAACTACCGGGAATTCTTTTACGTGCACGTCAATGTGTACACGGGATCACGGTTTTCTTCCTATTCGAACGACTATACGCTTTCTCTGGCTAGTCCCTCCGTCCTGAACCATTGACACAAGGGAACCAAGTCAAACAATCCCGGTGAATTTTCTTGGCCAAGCAAGGATCGAGCACTGGACTTCCACGTTCGCGAGCCAATGCTACACACTGAGCCACCGTGGCTTCAACAATAGGGGCATGGCAAAGTATTGAAATAGGTGTGGTAATTGGACGATAATTTCACACTTTCGCAGACAAAATGAACATAACTATCCTGCAAGGTGTTGTAAATTATTTATTATATACACTAGAAATAAATCAAACACTTTTTATACGCAAATAGTTTCCTCCGAGTCGAAGCTAAAACGTGTTTACTAAAGACCCGTACATAATATTATTTGGCTTACTCATTTCTCTCTTGTAAGTTCGTAAAGGAAAATCAGATCTGATGTATGTGATGAACAAAGGCGATGGAATTTGTCAGATAAAAACACAAGTGTCAGCCCGTGCGCGACGAGATTTCTTGAAATAGTAACGTTGTTTTTGAATAACTAAATTGTATGTCGTATACTTGAAAATGTGTTTAGCAAGAGGTTGATCTTTCTATTGCATGTATTTGTTCTAGCTGCAAATGATATATAAATCATTAATTAGACACATTTAGCCTTCAAGTCTATCGGATGGCTTTCATTTTGAATGGATTAGAACCCTCTCGACATGTAGTAATTCAACGAAAATGAAATAAATGTTGTTTTATGACACGTCAGCTCCAACCGGGCTGTATTACACCAAACATTTGGTAGATTTAATGAGACAATAATTCAACGATAAATTAGATTACCGAGATGTGGTGATTATCGTAGCAATGGTATTTGATAATCGAGACTATTGTCTAACTTTCAATCACTCACAAGTTCGCTCAGAATAAATTGATTAGATTGAAATGATCAATTTTCATTGTCTATATTTGAATCATTACATCACGAACGTCCAGTCTTTTATCTAAATCTCACACCATGCACACTTAAAGAGCTGGCAGTTCTCACGATAATAGTTAAAAACTAGATAATGTAAATGGAATTTTCTGAATTTTTCAGTCCAATTGCTCCACCCTGAGATTTTAGCTTTTAAATTTTAGGCCTGACATCAATCATCATTACTAAAATCGGTAACATAAAAAAACATAGTCTCGATTATCTATTTTTTTAAATTAAATCATCAACGGCCGTTGAGCAGAAAATCAGATTCAAATCCAGTAAATATAGCAGGCTAGCGATGACACCAAGAATTGATTATGGTCTGGGTAAGCTATAATTAATGTTTAATTAATAATTTATATAGCATTTCAGGCCCCAGAAAGGCCTGCAATAGGCAGATTTAGCTCGTGCATAATGTTTGTTTAACTGTCATTGTAATGAGTTATCAGTCAACGTGTCAAGGCATTAAAAACTCTCATTTCAGTCAAACAATAAATCAATTAAATGTTTGACATACGTCACATTCGCACCAAAAGAAACAAATATTAATAAACATAACAGAATTAGTCTAAACATTGTTAAGTCATTTCATAACAGACGTCACTTACTTTAAGACCAGCGTTTAGCTGCACCGCATGCAATACCGGAAGTAACATCTCTCTGAATTTGTTTCTTGAAACTTAAGGTTTAAACAATTTGGATGTTTGACAGAGAACATTCGCATTAAATCATTTAAAAGCATGCTGAAGATTTGTAGATAGTGATCCCAAGATACTCGAGTGTTCTTTTAATTACAGTCATCCAGCAGAAAATGAATTTTCTCACTTGAAGAACTATTACAAAATTCAGGAATGTCTACAAGAAAGCCTTAATTACGCTTCTTAATTAATTATTTTCTGGTTACCGGAAATATGAAATACAATGATGGCTATAATATTCATATTTTGGAGTTATGCCACATTAATTACTGGTGTGAGTTGCTTATTATAATTACTAAGGAGTCTGTAAGTTGAAGAATTTGATGATAATAACAGAATAAACATGTTACCAATTATATCAACACCAGATCACTAATTGCTAACATTTAACAATAAATTAAAACACGTGTTAAAGGGGATGGGGTAACGCCCACTAGATATAACTAGATCGTTTTGGGACTAACACATGATTCCTTTTTTATTATTTATATAAATCGCTAACATGTGTTGGGTTTGGGGAGGAATGGTTAACACGTGCACGTTGCATCACACGGTATTTTATTGAGTCAAATGTAGGATCGCCTTCCAACCTCGTGGGTTTTCTCCGGGTTTTCCGGTTTCTTCCCACTGCTAACGAACCATACTTTATGCTTTTGTGACATGGAGTTTTGGCTGACCCCATGACATGTGCCTTATATGTCTAATTTGAGTTAAAGAGCGCCACAGTTACTTTACTAAGTGATATAACGTTCTAGGTTTTACTCATACACGAATAAAATATCATTTAAAATACAACCATACAATTTATCAAGACTCTTATTTCAATCGGCTTGTCTTATGAATATGTATAACAATAATTCGTGTTCTATACTACAATCAGTTATAACCGATTTCTCATTTTTGCATGACTACCGGAATCTTCAAATCGTGTCTGCAGATCAACCATAGCAAAGATTCCTGCCATTTCGAGACTAAGATATGGACCAATTTTATTTCATTACCCCGGAGAAAACCCACGAGGCGATCCTCCTTCTTGTCACGCACACCCGAGGAATCGAAACTACGCCATTTGACAGACCTTATGATACAACGGGCACGTTAAGATTATGTCTTGAATATGTAATAATTCTGTCAAACATAAGAAATCTTTTGGAGCCAAACCCCCCGACCTTAAACTTATTGTTCTCATTTCGGTATCCTATAACTCAATCTTGGCGTGGTTGTTTCTTGAGGAATTCGAACTCCAAATTGTCGGTATTATTTCCGACAACCTTATTCTTAAACATACATTATGCAAGACATAAATATAGCCATCGCAAACCTTTCTTTAGACCTAAAATGTTACATAAATTATTAATTAGCCATGGATTAACGTCTGGGTCTGGTGGCTATATTCGTACTGCAAGGAGCGCCAGATGGTGTCTCTCCTAGGATGTCTAAATGGTGTCTTCACCCTAGCCTCTAAGCCGAGGAGGATGTTTGTATGAGGTTCCCCAAGGAACTCTCAAGTGGTGTCTTAAAAACTTAAGTACCCTGAGTAAACCCACGGGATTGAGAATGTGCCCCTGTCTCCTAGCCACATACACTTACACCAGAGATCGAAACCACAACCGGACAGATGCAGGTCGAAGCGCGGCACTCTATATAGTATAACAACATATTACATAATATCTGCGTTCAAAGTGAAGCAATTATCTAATTACCTAAATCCACTTTAATTAAGCCAGAAATGCAAGGAAAAGGATAATATTAAATATACGAATAAAAAAAATAAGCCAAAAAGAAAAAGATTTTCCGACCTACCTATTGATCGAATAACATATATATATTTTACTGCCTCTGATATGTTTGATTTAATTATTTATAATCAATAGGTAATTATTGATTTTACCTGCAAATCATTCAATATACTTGTACTTTGGTATGTGCAATAATTAACTCGAACAATACCTCATATTGCAACATTAACTGAATTGCCTTAAAGGGGAAACAGTTCAAGACTATAACGTATCTGATGTGGATGTCTCCTCTATACGCCGTTTTCCGGACCGCCAACAGAGTGGCACACAAGTGTATATATCTTACACCCCATCCCACCCCTCCCTTGCTCTTCCTTAATCCGTCTTCAAGTTTTATAAACAACTGGCCCATAGAAACTGTCAGTTTGGAGATATAACCGATTGTGTTCGCTTAAAGTCGAAAAATGAAGCTTGGTAAATTAGTAGTCAAACCAAGGTCAACTCAACCCTTTTCACGACATTTCAATAATTACGCAGCCTGGCCATTCGCCATATATTGCTGGAAATAACACAGTACATCATTGCCATAGGAATTATGTCATCTCGATGCGCAATCATCCAAAAAAGTAAACATCACGTCTCCGAGACTATCTAAGAATAATGTTGCGCAATTATCCAAGGAACAAGCACGCTAGGGTTTATGTCGATCGTATATGAAATTTCGGGAGTCTTGAGCTTTTGTTCCGAAGAGCATTAGGTTCCACATGGAGCACGTTTCTTGACCCCAAAATGCACAAACATAGTGAAATACAAATCTTCATAAGAAAATTCATTTAAGTTCATATTCAATCACTGACATCCTTTATGCGGTTTAACGTTCTACTGTTTTGCTCCGACTGAGGTAATCAACTTGGGCGTACACAATTGAAACTGCAAAGGGATGTGTACACCGGGATCTCAGTCTCTGTCCCATTCGAACGACTAGGCAGCTGATCTTAACAAGCCCCGTCCTGCACCACTGACAATCGGAAAACAACGACAAATAATCGCGATGAACTTCCTCGGCCAACATCGGGAACGTACCCGTGCACCACAGTCTAAGAAGCCAGGGTCTTACCCACTTACCGTAATGGAACCAGTCTTGGTCTGTGTAATATTTCAACAGGAAATAAATACATAGTAACGATGTGACTCATTTCAACCATAAAATCGCGTACTAGTATGTAGTTTGATTGATGTTATTAGAAAACAAAACAAAACTTTTAAATCAATAACATCGCGTGACCGATGCATTTATCTTGACAATCACTGTGGGCTTTTAGGGTATTTAGAAAATACGAACATTGGTCTAAAAGTACATAATAATGCAATATGAATGTAGATTACGTGATTCATTTTCATGCTTTAAAAATTTTCTTATAATTCCAATTTTTTTTTTTATCTCATGTCCACAATCTGATTAAATGCAGATATATATTTCGTTTCATTTTTTTAATACGGTCGACGGTCTACACCACATGAAGATCTGACAAGTTGTACTGGAAGGTCGTGTCAGGGGCCGTATGGGGACTTTTGACCCTTTGACGTCAAAAAACGTTGACGTTTCTAATGGTTAACCCACAGGGCACACCAAGAAGTCGACGTACCAGACCGTTTCATCGGCTTATTCCTCCCTTCAAGCAAAACGCCGACAAAATAAAAACTCTTCCGGATCCTAGTGTAGTAAAGACAAGAGAAAAACAAATATTTTGAACTATAAAAAACGAAACGAAATATGATCTGTGTTTTAATCAGATTGTCATGTCTATTTTGTTTTCATTTAATAGTGTAGCACTGTTGACTTCTAGGGTATATTTTGTTCAGTTCATTTCATATGGCGCTGGAGACCTCGGAGTTCACGGCGTCGAGTACTGATTTTGAAATCTTCACTTTGTCTTAAATATATGTTATCAGAATGCAAGATTTAGTGGTAAAAAAACAACAACACCAATATGTATTGAAATGCTGGTACATGTACTGCATTTGTGTTTATGATATCGAATATTGCGTAAAACTTTGACTAAGAGATTTAGCCCCTTTAATATAATCACGGAGTACTTGTTGTAAGAAGGGAATCGAAAAAGAAGGATATCGGCTACAATATGTTTTAATAATAAACTAATTCTGTTTGACAACGTGATTATTGCAATTTGTCTTCCATTTCACTTGGCAATAAATTCTGTGCCACAACACATGTGGATGTCCCTGGATAATTTTGATTGTGATCTGCAAAACAAAACGTAATTGGGTCGTAGGTGACTTGATACGACACACATTAATGTATCTGAAATCATTCAGCATTCTATTCTGGCGGCTGTTTTCATAAATTACTTTTAGAAACCTGAGTTTATTGAATGGTTGATTAGATGCACATTGCTGTGCCTCCAACCGAATGATACAATTTAAAGATATTCGCTTACAGCATTGACAAATGTCGTAGAGGCGACAAGAAGTCTTTGATATCGCATTACTACCAGTATGAGTATCATCGTGAATAATATATATTTCAAAGTGTTCCACGTCAAACATTTTCCTTGAGATATTATAATACGAACTATGAATATGCCTAACACAACAAAATGAAATGAAATGGGGTTAAACGCTCGATTTCGACGTGTCTGCTTCCACTCGACTAAGAGGGGCCTTATTACGAACCATAAATAAACCTTAGAGAACCCCTTTAGTGTTGCCTTAGCTCACGTTCGACCAAAGCACATTGCATGGAGCTAATAAAGCCAAGTCGGAGCAGAAAAGTAGGACGTTAAACCCTATTTAATGTTTTTCATTTTTTTTTTTTTTTTTTTTTTTTGAACAACGTGATTTTCATTCAATGAAATAGATTTCAACTAATATGTTTTCAGCTTCATTGTATTATCTGCACACAAAACCTGGTGTGTCAAATAACTGTCGGGGGTCACGTCACGGTGGCTAAGTGGGTAAGGCGCTGGTTTGCTTGCATTGGCCGAGAAAGTTCATCTCGATTTTCCGGCGTGATTTCCCCTTGTCAGATATGCAGAGCGGATGACCCAACAAGGACAGCTGCCTAGTCGTTCGGATGGGACGAAAAACCGAGGTCCGGTGTACACATTGAAGTGCACCTAAAAGATCCCTTGGCAGTTGGAATTCGATATAAGAGTAGGCCGTAGCGCCGCTGCCCGGGCAAAATTTCCCTCATAGCACGCTGTATGGCGTATGTCCGTCTTCCATTAGCCCAGGTTGGGTGCAAAAGAGTAGGACGTTAAAACCCATTTCATTTCATTTCCATTAACTGCTTGTATTGTTTGCCAGGTTTAATTGTGTACTTTTAAATGATAAAATGTGGGATTTTAACACGAGACTAGAGTTAAATTGAGGGCGAAATTGACACAAATTAGGTCTTTTTGGGACTAACATTTGGAAGTGGTAGAGAAACAGAAACCGGGGACTCATAGAAAACCCATGATGTTGATAATATAAGGCGACTCTTCTCCTTGTCACGTTCAAGTAGATAATCTAAACCCCGCCAATGACACATTGTGTTCTCTCGAGACACATACTAGGTCATTTCGGGACTAACATAATATATGGTTCGATTTTATTTCAATGGTTCACTCGCACGTAGGGATCCAAAGTTGAGGGAGGACCCTGGGGGAAAACCCAAGAGGTTGGACAGATGACCTTACGCCTTGACACATACAAATGGGGAACTGAAACCACATAAGTTGACTCAATGGCAGACCTTATTATCATTCGGCCACCCAACTCCCTGATTCGGGATAATGACGATTAGGTCAAATCAAACACAACGGCAGGTACAGTTGGTTTTTACGCATTTTTTTTTCTTTTCACATAACAAAATTTTACAGATTGATACAATTAACATTTTCCTTGGCGAAGGACTAAGTCATCAATGGCTATATCGCTGGTATATGATGTACCAACATGACCTTCCAATTCAATCTGAAATAAGAAGCAATTTGAATCAGCTGAGTAAATATTGACCAATCTTAAACATTCACAACCTTTAAATCACAGCTAAGATTAAGTGTTTTGCTGGAATATTGTTGGTATCGTTCTTCCCCAGAATAGTCTAAACATTCTTCTTGCATATGCCCACAAGATCTTTTTAATATACCCAGCGCTTTTTTCTCTGAAATATACTCAGAGCGCCTTTCTCTATAGAATGTGAACAAAGCGTTTTTCTTTCGAATGTGGCCAAAGCACTTTTCTCTGGGATATCACCAAAAGTTATTTCTTGAATATGCCCAAACATTTTCCATAAGAATAATTCAACAAAACGTGGTTAATTAAATAATATATCAAATCGGCGTGGGTATTATAATACGAACCTGGAATGAACCCGATGGAACATTAATATTAACTCTATATCTCGACCATCTTTGTCCCTGATCACCACTGACTTCATGTACCAGCTGTCTCGTATTGCCAGTTCTAGCAAAAACCTTCAAATATCCCATGGCATGACCATACATATCAAAATAGAAGTCCAAACAGTATTGACCGTCAGGGTACTGGGGAGAGATTACGAAAGCTGATTGGTTGGGATGTCCTGAAGCTTCTACATACAAATAGTGTCCTGAAAGCGAAAAAAAAACGTAGTTTCGTTTCATTTTATTTTTTTCACTTTAAACATCGTATTGCTGCTCAAACAGTGCTCATCGACAGTGTATTTCGGGGAGGAGGATGGGGGTAAAAAAAGGGGAAACCCGAGGTCCCATTTACACATTGACCAGCACGTAATAAGAACCCTTGGCAGTTAGAATTCGATATAGGGGTAAGTCGCAGTGCCATTGTCCGGGAAAAATTTTCCAATGGCGTTTATTAATCCCATCGCCATCGGTTAAGAACATGAGAACGTTAAACTCCATCTCATTTTATTTTATAACATAAATAAGTGTTTTGTATTGTTGTCACTTTAACCACCGTCTTTAAAGCACCACAGATGTGTTTCGCTATCATGATTCGCAGGTACTATTGCTATTGGTTGATTTTTTTGTTTTCTTGCCGTGAAACTACATGATTCAAATCTATACTACTATTTGTGTTTACAGTCTGTATGTTTGTCTTTTGGGGTTGAACCTCGTGGATTTCCTCCGGGCACTCCGGTTTCCTCTCACAGCTAAAGACCCCTGCGACCAAGCGAATTATTGAAATAAAATTAAACCATATGTTAGTCCCGAAATGACCTAGTTTGTGTCGAGTGGGAGTAGCTAGAACCGGTGAGTTCTGAGTTATTGGCACAATCAGGGCATCACTACTGTATGCCAGTCAGATGATAGTTGCCGGATGCTAACAAAAATATGGCAAATATATTCCACTGTTTTTTCGGGGGGGGGGGGGGGGGTGATAAGTAAATAACCACTTGAATAATCACATGAAAGATGTTTTGTTGAAAATGTCAAGAATTTTCTCCGACATAAATAAGAAACAAACATTTTTACCAGTATTCCCGAAGTACCGAAAATCAACCGACTGTGGCCTTATATGGATATATAATAGATACATAGCTGTATTATTACCGTTAGGTGATCCGGAGTGATCAGTTTCCGGTCCAGTATTTATACTCGGTGTTTTTCCTTCTCTAACAGTCCAGCCCAATGTTCCTGCTTCGTTTGTCCAGCCGCACATACCCTTATCAAATGTACAGGCACCGCTTTGGGGAACAACTGAAATTGTTTATTTATTCATTCATTCATTTTCATTTATTTATTTATTTATTTTATTTTATCTTATCTAAATCCAGCTCCACCATTTTAAAATCAATACATTAGGCAATTGTAATAACAATCACACTTTGAACCATTGGATGGGGATAAATTGACACCTACTCAAACCTACTTTCATAGTGGTGTGGCGTTTCTGCTCCCGAAAAGAAGAGAGAATTTAAATAGTTATATCTCTTTCAATCTACTATACTCAAGGCCACTGAATCTAACTAAAATTAATCTGAATAAAACACAAATCATATTTCGTTTCGTTTTTGTAGTTCAAAATTTCGTTTTACTTGTCTTTACTACACTAGGATCTAGAAGAGTCGTTATCGTTGACGTGTTCTGGATGATGTGAGGGATCAGCCAGTGAAACGGTCTGTTACAAGGAGTTTTGGGCCTTTTGAAGCACGGAACTGTGTCTAAGCGAAAAGAAACGGCAACACTGTTTGATTATTCAATGATTGACGTCATAGGGTCAAAAGTCGCTCGTTTGACCTCTGACGTGAACTCCCACTATAACTTGTCAGATCTCCATGTAATGTAGCCCACCGTTAGTATAAAACAAACCGAAACGAAATATAGATCTGTAGTTTAATCAGATTGAACTATAACTAACCCTTACTCTACGAAGATCACTATAAAGAAATGTCACCCGTTAGAATTATCATGGACAGGTCCATGGAATTACAAATGGGTATGGAATTCATTAGTGAAATATAATTTGATTTTACTTACATGGCGCTTGTGTCACAACACCTGAAGTAAAATATTAAAATAGTGCATGTTATATTAGTTTATAATGATTGGTCGTTAGGGAGTTAAAAATTTATTTAAAATGATTTTATTTATGCATTCCAGAGATGGTTTAATTATGTTCAGTATTTTCAAATATATGTTGAATTGTAACAACATAGATCCTTGCTTCTCTCTTTATCACCTGCTGCCATTTTGTTGTCCGCTACATTTTGGCCCGTTTTAAACTCGTTTGAATACAAGTGTTGGTATTTTAATTTTGTTTTCTCAATTAAATGTAAAATAACAACTCTTGGTAGATATTCAGGGGTGGTAAACGGCCCCCCGTTAAGGAAATTTGGCAGTTGACAATGCATCATCGAAATACATAAACGTAGAAATACAAAAATACGGAAATACAACACATTACTTGGTGTCAATTTTTCTAATGAATTGATACGATGACATTGTGATTCAACTTCATTGATTCAATGCATTAATTGTGATATCACGTCATTATCTCCTGCTTTGAATGTCAATTCCATCCCAGCATCTGATGATAAAGGATAAAGCACCCTACCGTTACACAATTGTGTTATGTAGCTGAGAAGGGTGGGGTTTCGACGCCCACCCCCTCTTGACCCGCCCCTTTAGCGTTGATTAAGCCGTGAGAAATTTGATATTTAACGGAATATGCAAAATTACGCTTCGTTTATCTAAATTAAATGGCATTAGACAAATTTCTCTTTAAACGACATGTTAGAAACAATAAGACATTATATACCTCCGGTAGAACTTGGTCTTGGTATGCATCCATATAAAATCTGCATTTCCTGGATATCAATAGGACTAAGATGTGTTCGTTGACCAATTGAAGCTCCTCTCAATTTGGGAATGATGGTTGGCTTTCTTCGATCAGTGGCAAAAGCATATGCACTGTAGTGCATGACAGACTCGTAGTCGTAGGGCTCACCTAATTCATCGATTGTTCCCAGGCTGTATTTAACGAAATTGTGTTCCCGTCCTGAAACATTTAATTGAAACGATTTGTTAAACTTTTAACTGTTTTAGTGGAACCTCAGTGGCTAAGTGGGTAAGACGCTAACTCGCTAGCTTGACGATCGCGGGTTCGATCCCGGTGCTGGACGAGAAAGTTGATCGGAATTTTCCGGGTGGTTTCCTCCTATCAGTGGTGCAGGAAGCAAGGCTTGTCAATGACAGCTGCCCAGTCGTTCGGATGTTACGAAAAATCGAGGTCCCATGTATACATTGGCGTGCACGTAAAAGATCCCTTGGCAGTTGGAATTAGATAAAAGAATAGGCCTTTAGAGCCTCTGGTCGGGCAAATTTTAACTCATGTATGTATGTATGATTGTATACATTAGTCCAGTCACAGCAGAACAGCGGAAGTTTAACATCATTTCATTGCAATGCATTTTAACTGGTTTAAGGGGGCAATATGTGGATTCTAGCAAGTCTAGTGATATAATATTAATTTAGACAAACTATCAGAGTAAGCCTGTGTACTTGCAATATATCTGAACAATGTAAAATGTTTAGCTCTGTATATAACTTTACTTTTGGTAGCCAACCAATTTAGAAGAACAATAAGACGTTAAACCCCATTTCATTTCATTTTCGAACCAATGTAAGAAATAAAAATTAAAGATTTTAAACTTTGCATAATGATCAAATAAAGTCTCGTTGGTAATAAAAATGACGGGAAGTGTTACAATGAATGAGTATTGCACGTAGGGTTCTTTAACTAGGGGAGGGAAGGAGGAACCGGAGAAAATCAACGAGACTGGACAGACGACGCTGCTCCTTGTACAATCAGAGAATCAAACGCACACTAGCTGACTAAATAACAGACCTTACGAAACAACGCACAGGTGGTAACCATTCGGACATCCGCCCCTGCGCATGGCGGGTGATACACTATTAATGTCTTCAACTGCCTGCGCTCTGCATCTACCCACCGCCTCTCGACCATGTTAGGTTTAGTGTTTCCGGTTGTCTGCAAACATAATATTTCACTTGCCTGTTTGTATATTGCTAAAATCAATAGTAACATAACTATCACGGTCGTGTCGACTCTGTTCATGCCAGCTTCCAAGGGCGTGGTTAATCTCGTGCATGATGGTACCAATACTAAGACATCCTCTTCCCAAAGTTACAGATGATGACCCGTAACCCATACCAACTGGTGTATGACATCTTCAAATATAATATCATATCATAGGTTGATCTTAAGCACAATGGATCAGAGCAGGGTTAGGATAGGGAGCTGCAATTTGATGTAATATATATATAGTTATGTTCGCTATCATAGTTCAAAAATAGATCATGCAAATTGCATTTATTAAAAATTGAATTCAAATTACTCTATTGCGAGCAAAGAAATTGTTATCATTGGAAGGTGTGTCAATATGTGTGCTTTAACTAAAGCCACCGTACTGGTTGCTCGAAGGTAAACCTCGCTTCTCCATTTGTAAATTAAATCAAAAAATGACCGAACCGTTTTAATCTACTTGATTATGGTCTTGTGTTAACAAAATGTCCTCTCGTGATATATCATATCAGGTCATCAAAGAAAAATTGCCTGATAAATAAGAATTAAAATATAGAGTATTTACCCGGAACCGGAAACAAACTTTATATATTGACGTTGAGAGGTGCGTGGTGTAAAGGTTATACAAGCTTTACCGTTAACACGTGTTTTTTCTTCTATAGTCCTCATACCATTTCTGATAGCCGCTTGGTCATACGAGGCTAAGTTAAATTAGAATTACAAAATGTCAGATTTTAATTCATAAGGACTGTGGTTCACAATTTTTACAGCAAATAATATAATAAAAGTACACATGGAACGGATACAAAGTCTGGTTTCGTTTTTATGGTTTAAAATTTCCATTTGTTTGTCTTTACTACACTAGAATTTTGATGAGTTGTTATATATGCCGCGTTCTAATTGATGTGGGGGGTAAGCCAATGAAACATCTGTTACAGCGAGTTCTTGGCGTTCTATGCACGGAACATTCGGTAAACCTCTAGAAACGTCACCGCTAAGTGATAAATCAATGTCTGACGCCATAGTGTCAAAAGCCTGTCGTATGAACCCTGGCGCGACCTTCCACTACAGCCGATCAGATCTGCATGTAGTAGAGGCCATAAAACGTTTTTTATAAAAAAAAAACGAAACGTATAGTTCCTTGTTTCAATCAGATTTCTTATTGAACTGAATAGGCTGCTTTCTAGTCTCTATCATCCACACAATTATTCTACGAATATTAGTCTGGATGGATCCTCAAAAATTGACGGAAAATAGGTCATTGTCTGGATTATTCAGTCTTTTAAGTTACCACGTACCGAATCTATCAAAACAGCTCATTTGTCAACAATGACACTCTTTAAATTTTGTTTGCAAAGGTTTCAACTGAAATGGTAATTTTCTCTCGTCATGAATCAGACGTATGGCTTCTCACAATCTTCTTAATTCTTCATCGTCTCTATTTTGTTTCAAATAATAGATGTGCCAAGTGGGATATATTTCAACCACGCTTTATAGAATCTAGCAAAATCGACCCGGCTTCATAATAACTGGCACTTACCGTGGCTTTAGCCAAAAGGTTCCATTGCCCATGCGTAACCAAATGTTGTTTTTTTTTTATGTGGTAGATTATCCAGTAATTTTCGTCAAAAATTGAGAACCGACCCAGACCCTCCGTGCGTTGAAGACTAGGAGGTTCTGGGTGACAGAGACTAGCTGCTTTCGTGTTATGTCGAATTTAAAAATAGATAATAAAAAGTGTATTGAACATTTCACTCAATCTTTTTTTTTTAAATCTGGGCGAAGTTATGACTCTTTGGGGACATAGCGAAGGTTGGCATTTTTTTTTTAAAAATCTTGCCACCCGACGGCCAAAAGAGATATTGTTAACTTGCAATGTGAATGAAATGAAATGAAATGGGGTTTAACGTCCTATTCTTTTGCACCTAACCTGGGCTAATGAAGACGGGCATACGCCATAGAGTACGATATGAGGGAAAATATGCCCGGGCAGCGGCGTTACGGCCTACTCTTATATCGAATTCCAACTGCCAAGGGATCTTTAACGTGCACTCCAATGTGTATAGGGGGCAATGTGAATAAATGTCTAAATAAATACTCTATATATCATGTTAAGGCAAAAGAAAAATCCACAATATAAGTAGATTAACTCATACATAATGCATCTTTAATTAATTGCCGAGGCGGGGGGGGGGGGTCGTGTGTTTGATGCATGCTTTGGCCGAGAAATTTCAAAGGAAAATTCCGACGTGTTTCCCCCTTGTCAGTCAGTGGTGCACGGCGAATGGTGAGAAAATGAGACGAAAAACCGAGGTCTAGGGTGTACATTGGTATGCACGTTAAAGATCCCTGGCTGTTGGAATTCGATATAAAGTAGGCCATAGTGCCGCTGTCCGGGCAAAATTTCCCTCATAGCACACTGTATGGCGTATGTCCGTCTTCATTAGCGCAGGTTAGGAGCAGAACAGAAGGCCGTTAAACCCGTTTCATTTTTTTTTTACATAAAAAACCAAGAGCGGATGACTTACAGTAACTAGATGAAATAACATAAGGTAAAACACCATTAGGCCATAATTTTCTCTTATCTGTTATTGAGTTCCTGTCCTGCAAAAATCACCAAATTAGTAAAATGGAAAATCAATCCCACGGCGTTACTGTGGACAAATAGAATCAAAAGCAATGTCGAATTCAAATGAGGATTCGGTCCACTTCATTCACCTACACTCAAACGAGGAGAAATGAACTGAAATAAAGCTTAACGTCCTACTGTTCTGGGTGGAGAAGGGCGTGGGAGAAAGAAATCAAAAATAAAATTCAAGTGCATGAAGTCGTCATCAAAGCGTCCAGGAAAGGGGGAGATAACTCTACTACGGTTAAGCGGGATAGCAAATATGGCTCTTAATGCACTTCCTTGAGTCCCTGTTTATCATTTCTTTTTCACGTAAATGGTAGTAATTGTCTTTAAAAAGGTAAAATTTATGCTACCATTGACGTATGAATTTCTGTTTTATATCATGCAATTTTGTGTATTCATTTCAGTATAGATTATCTCTACACTCATAGTCTGACAATGATCGAAGAGTTATTTCTCCTTGTTTCATATTTTTTTTTTAACACATTTAATGAGTTTTAAAACAAAACCATA
Organism: Patella caerulea; assembly: GCA_036850965.1. Lineage (NCBI taxonomy): Eukaryota > Metazoa > Mollusca > Gastropoda > Patellidae > Patella > Patella caerulea. The sequence continues at coordinate 26,924,814 of JAZGQO010000015.1, read as the reverse complement.
ATGTACAAACTTCTATTGTTATATAATAAAGCATAATAGTTACAAACAGAACGCTCTTCAAAGGGGGGAGGGGTGTTCAAAAATGATGGCAGACATAAAACGATAGCGGCGTGAAAAAGAGAGAGAGAGAGAGAGAGAGAGAGGGGGGGTGACATACACTCGACACAAACTAGGTCATTTCGGGATTAACATATGGTTGAATTTCATTTCAATAAATCGCTTGAGCGCAGGGTTCTTTAACAGTGGTAGGAAGCCGGTGGACCAGGAGAAAACCCACGAGGTTGGACAGGCGACCCTACTCCTTGCCACGTACAACCGGGGATTTGTAACCATCCCAGTTGACTCAATGGCAGGCCGTATGATACAGCGCGCGCACACTAACCATTCGACCCCCTCCCCTCTCAGTAAGTACAAACATATATCTCTTCAAAGGTGCTGGCTTGTACAAAAAAGATGGCATACATAAAAACCGATGGGTCTTGACTTTAGAAATGGCCTTCATTAAAGGACAATATTGGTGCCAGTCATTATCACATATGTGGTAGAACTGATTAAACACTTTCCAAATATAATATTATCACAGAGATCATCACTACAATATAGGAGTAATAAAGGATTCATGAATCGGAAGTGACGAACGCCAAAGGAAAACACGAGTTATCTCTCTATGTAAATGACTGAAGTGACGAGTGATGACAGATAAACGGCGGAATTTCTGCTCACTAATAATTCCTTCGAAGACGAAAAGTTGTTATATGGGACAGCAAGAGGTTATCTGACGACACAATAAAGTAATTAAGTGTCATAAGATAAGAGAACACAGGAAAAATAGAAATACTCCATACAGCCCTTGTTTTTATTCATTCTATAGGGGAGACCGAGCAACATTGAGCCACTTTGTTCACATACATGTTTGTCCTCATTTCATATCAAATGTTTTTATTAGAAGATCTCTTTATTTCATAATCAAAATTTAAAAAAAATATCAATATGCCCTCTTATATGGAGCAAACCCCGGTTTATCTGGATTGTATAGATTAGACATATATGAACTTAAGTACAAGAATTTCCTAGGCTAAGAAGTTAAAATGTGTGGAAAATGTTTCTCTTTTAAGCCTTTTTTTCGAAAAATTCACTGCCAAAGAAAATAATTGACAGCATGTAGCTTATTGATGGAGAAATGGGTCTAAGAAGTTATCTCACTTCTGTATAGTGTTGGGTTGTATAGTATTATTTATAAAGGATATATCCATGGTGGTTCAATGTGCCCCGGTCTCCCCTACCTTATAAAAACATGGTAATGCACGGACTTTTAATCTGTTTTTCTTTCCTGTTCTCTTATCTAGTGGCAGTCAATTCTTTTTATGAATTGTAAGATATTCTCTCACAGTGTCACACAGCAATTTAAGGTTTTCGAGGTAATTACTAGTGAGCAGATATTCGCCCATGTATCTGTTTTCACTAGTCACTTCAGTTAGTTATATAGAGGAATAACTCGTGTTTTCCTTTGGCGTTCGTCACTTCCGATTCATGAATCCTTTATTACTCCTCTATGGTAGCGATGATCTCTGTGTTAATATTATATTTGGAAAGTGTTTATTCAGTTCTATCACATATGTGATAATGACTGGCACCAATATTGTCCTTTAAAATAGTAGTTGATTGATTTCGACCAGAATATTTTTTTTAATGAAAATACTGTTCAAGTACGAGGTTGGGGCTTTAATGAAATTAAGATGAGATTTTAAATAATTACCATTGGATTTTCACCTTCTCTCAATTCAATATCTCCTTCAAAAAGTCCTGGAAAACATTTAAAACAGCATTATATTTGTGAGTATGTAGGTGGCACACCAAAAGAATGAAAATTTTGAAAAGCGTCGAGTCGACATAATATGTAAAGTTGTCACCGCCGTTGCGTAGACGCGATTGTCTAAGTGAGCATTGCGACTGGTTGCCGGAATGCAGGGTTAGTGAACTTTGTTCCCAACTAAAGTTAGACAAACGTTTCACTCGGCAAATCTCGACAGACTCCGGAACCTACATCTAGTCTCGGATGTATGACGAATTCCGCCATATTGAAACTACGTTAAAGGTCCCAGATGAAACATGACTGTGCCCATTGTGTCTTGGAACTACTTTAACGGTCCAGGATGAAATATGGCTGCGCCCATGGTGTCTTGTTTGTTTGTAATATGGTCAAGTTTTCCTGTTAAAGTAAACCGGTAGCCGCATCGCAAATGTATGGGCGTAGGTACATATCACTCAATGTCATACAGCCGAAACAAGCTGCAGGTCCCGGAATCTGTCGAGGATTGCCGATTGCAAACGTTTCTCACCTTTAAATTAGTGTGTGGATGGGTGGCCGAATGGTTTACTGCGTGCACGATAACTCTATCTCTCTCTCTCTCTTTCTCTCTCTCCCTCTTTCTTTCAGTGTTTTCTTGGGGGGGGGGGTATAAAGAAAACCGATTAACTCACCTGGATTTTCTTCGGGGAAATCTTCATTAAATTCTGAAATTTATAGAAATTGGCAGAAAAACATTTAGATCACCATTTTATATACTGGACTTAAATATTTTTCTACATTGCAATATTGTAATCCTTCCTTATTGCGACAAATGCCAATAAAACAAAAGTTTGGTCCAATGCATATTAGTTTAATTTGCATTAAAATAGCATTATGCAAGAGCAAAATCTGCTTATTACAGGTCTTTCTTTAGATCTGAGATGTTATCTAAATAATCAATTAGACATTAATTAACATATCCAGACAATAATAAACTCTTAAAGTCCACGCTAGCCTTCGATGTTGGCGGATTGACTTCCTATATGCCGCGTTATGGCCGTTGATAATTAAATCAATCAAGTGGATAATCGAGACTATGCTGTTTATATTAATGATTTGAGTAATGATATGTGAATATTTCAAACGCCTGATAGTGGACCAATTTGACTGAAATTTTCAGCAAATTACCTTTACACTATCTAGTTTGTAACTATTATAGTGAGAACTGTCATCTCTTTATCTTTTCTCCCATAATGTAACTTTAAGTAAGATATAAATACAGTACTTACTATTCTTGCTTTATTAGTTCAAAAATGAAAAATGAAAAATTAAGTCCAATTACTTTGTTCTGGGCGAAGTTATTTGTGTTTTAATTTTTGACACGATAGTCTCTACTGCCAAAAATCATTACCACCATTGTCTCGGTTATTCATTTTATCGCCACATGATGGCACTTGTGGTCAAATCCATTGAATATCAGGGCCACCCAATTGTCTTGAGAGTTGATTATGGGCTGATCATGTAAGAAATTGTCTAAATGATATAATTTAGTCGGTAACCTAAGAATTCAATTGCGTTTTGATATTTCAGATAAATGGACAAAACAACATCGTCTTATGTATGCAATGATTTCTTCCTAAGATTCGCACCCGTTGTTAGGTGTCGCGTCAGCCACGTCATGTGACACAAACATGAGCTCTTTTTAATACTTTTTTATAGCAAGGGTATTCCCTTTTGAATATAATGTTTTGGGACGGATTTGAAGCAAAATTATTATAGATTAATGTGTTTATTTGAATATGTCCCACATATATCATCATATCACCCCGTTTGTACGCGGGATAGAGGCCGTGATCCAGGATTTTGTCGAAGGGGGGGGGGCATACATTGGAGCAAAGGGTAATACGTTGCAACCTTGGATTGCTTGGACGGAGACAAATCGAAAATCATGTTTATATCATCTATTAGAGCAGATATTTGAACTACAACAGTAACAAAGCAAACGGAAATGAAAATCAACTATGTCACTTGGGCTGACGGGGGGGGGGGGGTAGGCTCGGCCCCCTGAGCCACCCACTGGATCCGCGCCTGGCTATCTTTTTAAAGTTAATTATTCTAATTTTTACGGAGAGTACAATCCATTAATGAAAGACTTCATGTAATTCCGTCAATCCAAAGAAAAGGTGAATAACTAATCTTACCATTTGGGCCATAATAAAATGACTGAAAACAAGAGAAATAATGGTATTAAAACAAACGACTAGCAACTAGCAACTCAATATCGTCCAAAATCTTCAACATTGAAAACATGAATTATTTGTCAATTTAAATCAACATTGATGCTGTGATATGACCGAAAAAGGTAAGGCTTCTGATATCAAATATTTAAGACAAAATAAACATTTTACCATTGGCACACGAATCGTGTACCATAATGCGTTTCAGCCACAGTTCTAGCAACAGACTCGAGGAACGAAGCTAGAAACATTGAACCAAATCAAACGGCATATGTAGACTCGAATAACCAGACGCTAGAAATTTGCATTCGATTGAGAATGCTGGCTTATTTCGCCGAGCATAACTAATTTGAAATTAGAGTAAAAACGGAAACCATTGAATTTAAATAATTAATATGCATTCATATTACACTATTATATGCGTTGCGACCAACGTGTTTCAATTTCTAGGTCCCAGATGTTAGCGATTTAGCTCCTTTAAGCTATGTAGAAAGGCCCGCTTGTATTATGACTAAATGACGAGCGGTCGAGATAATCTGTATGTGCGAGAGCAAGATAAATGTTAGGTAGATATGTGAAGACAAGCTTTGAATGAATAGATAGCATTGTTGAAAAACGGATTAGAAAATGCAAAATCATCCTGCGCAAGTATTTTAGGTCTAAATTAATAGATATAATTGACGTTTCACAGTGCGAAATTTCCAGGGTTTAATATATTAAAGTGTAAAACCTAGGGAGGGAGGGAAGTGGTGTTTAACGTCCACTCAACACAAACTAGGTCATTTCAGGACTAACATATTGTTTAATTTTATTTCAATAATTCGCTTGCGTATAGGGGTCTTTAGCAGTGGGAGGAAACCGGAGTATCCGGAGAAAACCCACGAGGTTGGACAGGCGACCCTACTCCTTGCCACATACAACAGGGGATTCGTAAGACCTAGGATATAGGATCAAGGGTTTTGCGGCACGAATACCGGCCATGTCGACATAACAAATAATGTATCGAATGCAACGTACCCTAAGAAAACACCCACCAAATCCGTTGTTTTTCCCTTGTCAGTGATACAGAATGGATGGCCTGACAAAGACAGCTGTCTAGTCTATCGAATGTGACGAAAAACCAAGGTCTCGTGTACACATTGGCGTTCACGTAAAAGATCCCTTGGCAGTTGGAATTCGATGTAAGAGTAGGCCGTAGCGCCGCTGCCCGGTCAAAAATTTCCTTCATAGCACAAGGTATGGTGTATGCCCCTCTTCCATTAGCCCAGGTTAGGTGCAGACGGGTAGGACGTTAAACCCCATTTCATTTCATTTCATTTTTAACATGGCGTTTCCGTGTTCGATCTCTATGTTGGCCAATAAGATTCAGGACCTGGTAAGAGACAACGTGTAGTCGTTCGGATGAATCAAAAAAGTGCGTCTAAAAATAGAACTTACCGAGATTTCTTCCACGGGAACAGAAAACGTGAAACCAAGAAGACAAAGAAAAAAACAAGATGTCTTCATGTTCGTCATCGTCGTTATAATCGACAAATAACGATTTCACTAGGCTTATCTACTGTACCCTTCCCACATCTAGATTTCTAAATCATACCAACTGTTTGACCATCCCTTTTTATTATCTTTCTTCCATTTCAAAATTATTATCAATGTATTTTTCTAAATCATAATTGATCATCTCTGTCCATTTTTGAAGGTATGGACAGCTTTTATAATATATGGGGTTACGGTGGCTCGCTTGTCTGGAGGTCTGCTGATCGATCTCTGCATTGGGCGAGACAGTTCATACAGATTTTCCGGCGTGGTTCCCCTTGCTAGTGATGCAGGGCGGAGGGCCCGACAAGAACAGCTGTCTAGTCGTGAGGGTAGGACGAAAATCCGAGGTCCCGCGTACACATTGGCGTGCACGTTAAAGATCCCTTGACAGTTGGAATTCGATATAAGAAAAGACCGTAGTGCCAATGTCCGGGCAAAATTTCCCTCATTGCACACTGTATGGCGTATGCCCGTCTTCATTAGCCCAGTCGGAGCATTTATATCACACCCCTGAATTAGTCTGCTTTAGGTCACACGGTCTGTCGTCGAGTCCAGTTGCGCGGTTTCGACTCAACGCTTTTAGGTCAAAAGGATTAGGGTGGTTATTGGCTAATCCAACGTCCTTTAGTGCTGCCATGGCACACTTTTTCACATAGCACACTGTGTGGCATATGATGCCCGTCTGGATTAACCCAGTTCGGAGCGGAAAAGTATAAAGGTAACCCCATTCCATTTCACATCGAAACCAACTGTGTGTTTTATTGTATTGGGCAATGACAGATAATGCTATGAAACTTTAACAACCACGTCACGTTTATTATCTATCTTAAATGAACATGTGTTAAGGACACGGTAAAGTGACACCATCTTGTTGCAAATCTAGTCAATAAGGCTGAACATATCCTTTTCCCTAATAGAATAGTGTCCCTTGGAGAAAGCGAGAGAGGGGGGAGGGGGACAGGTACAGGGAGAGACAGAGAAAGAGAGATTAGCGTCCACTCGACACAAACTATGTCATTTCGGGAATAACATGGAGAATCCGGAGAACACCCACGAAACCGTGACGTACAACTTACTGGAGCATCGAAAACACGTCAGTTGCCTCAATGACAAACCTTATGCGTGATGCAACGCCGCTAAACATTCGGCCATCCAATTCTATCAAGCTATAAAAATCTCTCAATAAAATTTGTTACTCTGATCAATGTAGGACAGTAGATTTGTCTTTCATGTAGTGAATGATATCCTCGTCCTTGGCACCATTTTCTTAAAAAGAAAAACAACTTCAAAATGTACATTCATATCTTTAGATAAGCGAGACGAATAATCGTTTAGCTGACAATGTTTACTAGACAAGTGAGAGTGGAATGTGGTATAGCGTCCACTCAACACAAACTACGTCATTTCAGGACTAACACATATTTCAATCTATTTCAATAATTCGATTGTGACAAGTGGTCCTTTGTCGTCACGTACAAGCTTTGGATCGAAACTACGCCGGTTTAATCGATGACAGCCCCTTTGATCTAAAGTGTGTGCGTTAAACCAAATCGGCCACCAAACCCTGTGGCGGTGTATTTATTTAATACAATATTATTCAAATTGTCATATGATGAACTCGTCATTGTCTAGCTTCGGTATTCTCTACTTGAACGCGAAGGCCAGCAGGAATATTCCACCCAAAAGATAATGCTGAAGACGATTACCGCTTGGGTCCCTCGCATAACCTTAAACAAATTTCAAAGGACATGGGTTAGAGTCACCTGGAATATTTAATCCAAAATGTGAAATCGAAAGATAATGCTGATGCCGACAGCCGTTTGGATCACTCACATAACCTTCAACAATTTAAAGGACACTTCGGTGTCAACTAATACATGAATTGATGTTGTTTAAATCAAATGTAATAATCCTGCGCTAATGGATGTTTATCTTTTGTAAATGCTTTATCTCCGACTTCTCAGATTGGTGTGTCCACGCTCCACAGATAGGTCACTGATTTCCTGTAATCTGTATAGTGACCGATTTTATTTGTTCATGCCCTTGGTGTACTTTTAACGGCGCGTGTTTCTTATCTTGGTTCCCCATATTGCCGCCAAAGGCATTTTAATATACGAGGATGGTCTAGTCTAAAAAATTAAGGCCACATGCAGATTTCGCCAAGGTCGCGAGATCTAATTAAAGAAATGTTGGGGCAAATAATTGTTGACGAAATTGTGGGTTTGGGTTAGGTCTAGGTTTGGGTAAGGTTTGGGTTAAGACTCTCAATTACCACTAACCTGGGATGATGGGAATTTAGTTCGTGGTATTTCCTCGTTATAAATATTTTTTTAAAAAAACAGGGTTATGGTGGCCCAGTGTGTATGACGGTGGTTACCTACCGAGGAGGTCTGGGGCTTGATTACTGTGATGTTCTAGAAGGTTCCGCGACATTTTCCAGTGTAATTCTCCATTGTCAGCGGTACCCGAAACTGTATAATTGTTCTGATCGGACAAAAAAACAACACCCTGTTTACACATGTAAAAGAACTCATGACACATGGAATTCTGTGTAAGAGTAGGCCGTGGTGACGCTGTTCGAGCAATAATTTGCTCATGTCACACATAGCGTATGCCCATCTTAAATAGCTCATTTGTCTACTCATTCGGTGCTTCGTCTTCATTAGCCATGGGATCACAACCGTAGGACGTTACCTCATTTCATTCCATCTGGTGATCGGTTATTTTCCGTTAAGTAATAACAAATGCAATTCTATTTGAACAACATTTTATTTTACCGGTGATTATTTCTGGTTTTTTTCTGAAATTAGTGTGGTCTTGGCAAACAGCCATACAAAATCTGAATTTCTTTGATATCAATCGGGCTGAGGTGAGCTCGTTGACCAATCCTAACTCCTTTCTGTTTTGGTATTATGGTAGGCTTACTTTTATCAATGGCGTACGCGTGGGCACCATAGTGCATAAGAGATGCGTAATCATATGATTGACCTAATTCGTCGAGCTGTTTGAATTTTATGAAGTTAAGTTCCTGCCCTGTTTAAATAAAAAAAAACGCATACTACAATAGTAAGTGCAGGAGGACCGCACTATACACAAAACAAAAAATACAAGACAAACATGGGAATAAAACAAAGTATGCAGATATTGCAAGAAACCAAAACAATTATCAAATACAGCGAATATTGGTATTGTCGTTCGGCTGGGCGAAAGCCCACAGTATCTTGTACACATTGGCATGCACGTAAAAGAAACCCTGAAAGTTTGAATTTGATATAAGAGTAGGCCATACCGCATTTGATATCAATAAATTCATTAAGACAGGCAGTTTCTCAATATAGATTTTTCACCAGGCATATGTGTAGCACCCTCTGTATGTTGCACTTTAAAGAGGTTGAGTGGCCACATGGATGTTAAACAACATTTCTCGCCCTCTCTTTGTGGTTCGATCTATGCACGCGATCCATACGACATGATGATGACGAATGTTAAAGACTACAGCCTGGTGGGTTGTATTGTACAGATGTTAAACCCAAACCAAGGAAAAAACGTCGGGGATATGTCCACGTTACACAAACTAGGTCATCAGGCGCGGATCCAGAGGGGGGGGTTGGGGGGTCCAAACCCCCCCTGCTCAGCGACATAAAAAAATAATGCCTTGCATCAATGAAATTAAATCACAAAATGATCCTGCATCAGTATAAAAATGATTTCTCTGTTTAAAAAGCTCAATTTGTATGTATGCCTATGTAATTTAGAGACGATGATGGCAGATTTCCGTGACAGAAACCTGGCAAACCCCCTCCTGCAAAAATTCCTGGATCCGCCCCTGGTCATTTCTCTTCTGTCATATTGTTCAATTGTATTTCAATAATTCGCTTATAGTGGAAGAAAACTATAGGATCCAGTGGAAATTATTATTATTATAATTCCAATTTTAAAGCGCTACATTGTAACAATAGTTATTTCTAAGCAATTAAGATAGGGCAAGCTATCCAAGTCCTTATCACGGACAAGTGCGGAATCGCAAAAACAAACGCCACGTGACTCGATCACAGACCTTATATGGTCACCCAACGGACACAGATAATCTTTAAAAACATAAAGATGGAGAGCAAACCTTTTTGAATATTACTCTCAACTATTGTAACATAATCATCACGATCTGGTCTACTCTGTTCGTGCATCATTCCAAGAGCATGGTTGATCTCGTGCATGACAATTCCAGTTTGGATACAATATCTGGACAGAGTGACAGGTGTAGAATCAGATCTCATACCGGCTGGTGTATGGCATCTAGAAAGGAACAAGACAGGGGCTAACTTGGTTAACTCAGTGTATTCTCAGGGGTGGATCTGGTCCTCGAACCGCCAAATGGAGATCTAAGGGAACAAGTTGGTCGGAGGGTCCAGATCTACTCAGTCTGCCCCTGTGTATCCCTATTTCTATAATTTAGTTGGGTTCAGAGTTCTTTTGGAGTAAAGTGGGCCGAATAAACTGGAGTGGTAGGCGTAAATCGGAAGGACCGGAATACACCGAGGAGGTCGTAGTCAACTAGGGAGAATGTAATCAACCGGGAAGGTTGGAATAAACCGGAGAGTCGTAGTCAAACAGGTCAGAATAAACCGGGGATGTTCAACCTGTCGTGGTAAACCGAGGCGTCGTTGTCAACTGGGGAGGGGTAAACCGGAGAGGTAGTTGTCAACTGGGGAAGTACTGGTAAATTGGGGAGTTTTCCAAGTAAACCAGGTAGGGCGGAATTACATCGCAGAAGTCGGAATAAACCGATGAGGTCTGAAAGAGCCTGTCACTAGTATGAATTGGCTCTAGTTTTTTGCATTTTTTGCAAGTAATTGGGATTTAAAATAAATTAAATGCTATAGTTTTGTATGTGGGATACAAAATATACTTCTGTATTAAACTTACCCTGTTCCATCAACAAATTTAATATATTGCCGTTGGTGTGAATGGGGTGTAAAATGGATGCAAGTTTTACCATGTACTTTCGTTTTCTCCTCAATGGTATGCATGGCATTTTTTATTACAGCTTGTTGTGCTGACGCTAAAGAAAAATCGAATTTAAGATCATTTATTAAAATTCTATATTGGTGTTCTTATCTTGCTGTATAAATATGGTTTAGAGAAAACATAAAGAATCGACAAAGCCGACCGTTTTATTATCATTCGGTTTGGACACTTCGCGTATTCCACTGTGCATAATTGATCAGAATGACAGAATGTGATTAAATACAAATTTATATTTAGTTTAGTTTCTTATCCTCTCAGAGGCCTCATGACGATCCGACCAGTTATACAGTGGGGGTTCAGGTGAAGGGTCAAACGAGTGGCATTGGCCCAGATTTCCGTGCATCAAAAGGTAAAAAAGGTGCCGTAACAGACCGTTCCATTGGCTAATTCTAATGAAAACAACTTTTCAAGATGCTAGTGTAGTAAAGACAATTAACTATAAATTTTGAACTATAAAAACTAAACGGAAAAGGATTCAATCAGAATGGAAATTACTATGCAATATTTAAAAATTGAATATAAATCCCTTTATATACATTCCGATTACATTAATGATATATTCCTTTAGACCCATTTTACTTTTAATATGAAAATCTGTCGGTGAACTGACAAGTTGGTTATGATCATAACATTTATCGGTAGCCATCGCCTAATAATTCCAAAACCCAAAATTGAACAAATGATATTTTTAAACTTAGCTATCATAAATGTAATTATTTTGAAACGTAAAACCTAAAAGGAGAGCAAACAATTTATAGCTTACACGTATTTTTTTTAAACATAGCTATCATTAATATTTTTTTTTAAAAAAAATTCTAGATTTTTTTTGTGTGAAACTTACAGTAAGTAGATGATATGCTGTACGGTACAACACCATTTGGCCAGAGTTTATCTTTATTTAAAATGGCGTTTCTATCCTGTATAACATAAAGAGAATGATTTTAATAATAAAGTCCTCTAATTTCATTTCACGTAAAAAAAAATATTATCATACAACTATATTTTAATATAACGATTTAAGGTGTAACGTTTCGTGTAATTCATTAACAATTTTACATAAATGACATTGCCTGTGGTACATGCATGTAAATTTTATAATCAAAGTGGGGTTTGTAGATATAAGGACAAATCTCACACGTTTTACGCCACTAGTCAAACTAAATATTTCGAATTCAATAACAGTATTGTTGTATGTTGGAAATTCCCAAATTAGCCATAGATCACCATACGTTTCCCATTGACTAAAACATTCCCTACTCCTTGTCACATAAAACCTCACCACGCGTTAAACCACTAGCCACCCCACCTACCCCCATCTTCATCCCTGATCTTAGTGGGGATTAGATAACTAATAAGTAAGTTAATTATTCCCAACCGAGAACATGTTTTCAGATTAAAGCTGAACTGAGACTACAATACAACAGAAATAAGTAAACACCCTAAACAGTCGTGTCGAGTGGACGTTAAACCCCATTTCTCTCTCTCTCTCTCCCTAAACAGTCGCCATACTTGTTTTCAATTTGTAGACTAAACATGGCGACTTGTTTAGTGGTATAAGAAGATGGCATTCGGTAATAAACACAGCCCCGAACCTTGCGATGTAATGTCACTTACATAGATATTTTCACCTGGTTCCAGCTCGATATCACCTTCAAATAAACCTTCAATAAAATAAAAGTAGCTTAAAATAATATTTTATAATCGACCTAGGATGACATTTTTGAACACGATACCACCCCAAAAAGTGCGAATGACAATACAATGAGGCGTGATCGAAGTGAAAAATTTGATATCTGGTATATTCATTTCTACCACACTACAAATTTTTAATGAAATAAAGAAGACAGAAACGGTGTTGAAATGAGGATGACACCATATCAAATATGCAAATTAGGCTTCCATGAAGTGTACATTTCACGAACACTTCAATTTCTTCATTTCTGAACACTCCAGAACTACAATACAAGTTTATTTTTAAAGAATCCTTTGACGTCCATCTTTATTTCAATAAAATTTGTGAATCATAATAATAAGTCAGTTTTTGAAGATATTATGGAAATTATACTATTTTATGATTTCAATTTGATGGTATGGACAGTTTTTACAAATTATTATTTTCTGGTTTCATTATTGATGGTATGGTCATTTTCTTACAATATATCATTTTCTGGTTTCATTTTTGGATAGACAGTATAAACGATATGTTGTATTCTAGTTTTATTATTGATGATACGGGCAGTTTATATACCATATATTATTTTCTGGCTTCATTTGGTGATGGTATGTGTACAGATTTTACAATACATTATTGTTATGTATTTCGCAACAACACATAAAAACATTTTGAATTTTGATTTTTCATATTAGAGTTAAAAACTTATTATAATACCAATCTATGCTTTACATATACATACCTGGATTTTCTTCGGGGAAATTCTCGTCAAATACTGAAAGAAAATGACAAAATAGGTGAATTAAATCTTTTGTAAAAATTACGTATGTCGTTATTTCATATTTCATAAGGTAAATCGCAATGTCGGAGTTAGGTGAACAGGGGTCACTTATGAGGCCTCTCCCCATTCCCCACCTTCTACGACCATAGAAAGGGGAAGAGAGACGTCGGGTGTAACGTCCATCCGACAGAACCTGACTAACATAACATGGTTCAATTTTTATTTCAATAATTCGCTAGCGCGTAGGGGTCTTTATCAGTTGGCTAGGAAACCAGAGGACCCGTGAAAAATCCACAAGGTTGGACAAGCGACCCTAGTATTTGTCATGCGCAACCAGGGAATCAAAACCACGCCAGTCGACTCAATGACAGATCTTATGATACCACGACTATAGGAAGCTGAAAGAGAGATTTAATCACAACTGGACAAAGCTGAGGTTGATGATGGGGGTTAAGGACTACATGGCACGAAGGAAAGGCTTTACAGTGTCAAATGTATTATACACCACTTTGGATCCCAAAGTTCTAGACTTCAGTCTGCCTAGCCTACACTAAAGGTAGATGCGTTCTAGATTATCCATAGTATATTTTCAAAAAGGAAACATGTTTATCTTACCTCCAGCGACATGGCCACCAATCTGCGAAAAGAGAAAAGGACAAAGTTGTAACAATAAGAAAGGAGAATCGAAAATAGTATTTTACCTTTCTAGATTTTATTTGTAAGATGGTACAAATAACGCGAATTCAAGAATAGTATTACGGATCCATTCACTTGATTATTGCAACGTCTATATTCTGTCGTGTCCGCATTTTTATCTTGTAGATTTTTATTTTGTATGCAGTGTGGTCCTCCTGTACTTACTATCATGATAACAGGAGCTTGAGTAGACAAACGGTTTAACTCATGCGCTTTAGATCACGGGGTCAGTCATCGAAACAAGTGGCGTGGTTTTTCAATCCCAACCTCAAGTAGCGTAGTCATTATTGAAGTACATGTATTAGAATAAAATGTTAGCCCCATAATGATCTCTCTCTCTCTCTCTCTCTCTCTCTCTCTCTCTCTTTCTCTCCCTCTGCCCCACCCCCTCAAGTAGCGTAGTCATTAGTGAAGTATTGGAATAAAATGTTAGCCCCATAATGATCTCTCTCTCTCTCTCTTTCTCGCTCTCTCTGCCCCCCCCCCTCTCAAGTAGCGTAGTCATTAGTGAAGTATTGGAATAAAATGTTAGCCCCGTAATGATCTCTCGCTGTCTGTCTGTCTGTCTGTCTCTGTCTCTCTCTATCTCTCTCTCTCTCATAGGATTTACCAAGGAAATGAAATTAGGTATTAGCAAACTAATATTGTATTGACCATAAAAACTTACTGGTTTCTGTATTGGTATAGAGTATATAACTCCTATCACAGACAGTAAAAACAAAATGGTCTTCATTCTATCAAATCAGTTGTTATCTATGACCCAATATTCACAGATAAACGTGCACATCATTCCCGATATCTCTTGTCCGTTCTTGATGTGCGGGATATATAAAAAAAATCTATGTGTGTATGTTCGTACCTCACACTTCGTCGCCGTGATCCACCGTGGTATCAAACGAACCAGCATGACCTCGGGAATGTTATAAGGCCATCGAATTGGGGCCCATGGTAGGGTGAATAGTGTCTAGGCTAATCACACTTTGTTGCCGCGCCCCGACCCCACATAATATGGAAACTCTTCTTAGAAATATGGGAGGGGGGTGGGATGGCCTAGTGGTCTAGAGTGCCGCGCTTCGACCTCTAGCTGGCCGGTCATCTCTGGCTTGCGGCTGTGGTTTCGAGCCCTGGTGTGAGCGTATGTGGCATGGAGATAGGGGCGCCTTCTCAACCTCGTGGGTTTCCTCCGGGCACTCCGGTTTCCTCCCACTGCTAAAGACCCCTACGCGCAACCATGTTAGTCCCAAAATGACCTGGTTTGTGTCGAGTGGACGTTAAACCCCATTTCTATCTCTCTCGATTTCAGCGCCGCTCTCCACTGCCATATATGTGGAACCAAATTAACCAGCGTGACCCCTTTAGTGTTTACGGTCATTGAATTAGGGCCCGAGACGAAGTTGGTTGGTCGATTTGGGGCCAAAGATGAATTCGGGCCCTGTGGCGAATTTGAGCCGCGGACGAATCCAGGTATCATGCTGCTAGTACCTCATACTACAGGGTCTGTATACAGTAGATGTTATCTGAGTTCTAAAATAAATGCCCTGGTATATGTATAGCTGTTAGCTACTGCCAGTGGTAACACGAACTAGGTTAACAAAGATATGTCTGGTAGATTAAAATCGGGCAATGACATCATAGTCTGCTAAACCAAATATGGTAATCCCATCCTTTAGACACGTAAGCAACTGCCCTCTATCTTCCCATATTAGTACAATGGGTTTAAATCCAGGGTATTGTCTGTGCAACTGGCCAATCCGATAAAGGGAAGTACCTGGTTCTTTTGCCGGGGCACTTATCCTCTTTATTTAAGAAGTGCGGGGTTAACATTCACTTCAGATATAATTTAGAGATCCTAGAGAAGATATCATTCGGAGTCCCCAGGAGAACATCATACCCACTGCCTCCTGGGCTGAGAGGCTGGGAAACAGACATCATTCAGGGATCCTAGAGAAGACATCATTCCGTGTTCAGTAGAACATCACTCAGACATTACTTGGATTATAACGCCCCGTTAAGTTGTAGGAGAGCCATATGGTGTGGCGGGATTCTGTCAGTAAACTTCTCCTAAGAAATGGTGGGGTCGAGAGGTAGAGAGAATGATGTTAATTGTGATCTATGATTGTAACCTATGTATCCAGCGCTTGACATAAAAAATGTAGAAACGATCTGTGGTATGTAATTCGGAGTTAACGGAACGGCTGAGATAAGGACATATACACAATGTTTAAAGTGGAGTATTAGAATAAAGAATTACAACAAAATCAGCGACAATACTAAAATATGTAGCAGAGAAAAGAGAATGTGTCACACGTTGGAAGTGGTGAGTTTTATTAGAGTACCTTTCTACATCTAACCAGCGACACATAGCATAACATATCATAGCATCGTGTTACATATATCTAGGTATGGGATGGCCGTTGCAGTACAATATTTTGGCCATTTTGAGACAAGTATATGATGATTTTTTATTTCTGCCAACGTTTCTTCGATTTACAACTGCCACAGCTAATGTTACGTCCAAGCCTATGTGTAATCCGATTTTCGAAGATGAACGTGTAAATTATTTCCGGTGTTTCCTGACCTGTCCTAATGTGAGAAGTGTAGTAAAACTACATCATGTTATGTAATGGAATTGAATAAAAAGGTCTCGGTTGTACAATACTGTGGTCATTTGGAGACTAACATGTGTTAAAGGGACAATAACACTGTTGCTGGCTTGGCAGCCCCAGAAAATAAATAATAGGCTAAGTACTAGATGTTTAAATGTCCTACCTGTTAAGTAAATTATCCATTACGACCTATTTTACATGTCCAGAGCGTTCGAAAATATTTTAAATCAAAGAAACATTTCAAAGGGTTTACGTTAGACTTTCAAATCAATTAGTTGAACTTTTATAATTTTTTTAAATTAGGTGTGTTAAGATGAAATTAATTGGAATATTGTAAAATAATACAATTTGTTGACCAGAATGAAGATTGGGACATATCATTTAGTTACAACAAGAGTGTTATTGGGGCTTTAAAGGAACTAATGTTTGGGACCTAGAAATTGACCTAAGTGAGTCGCAACGCATATAATAATGTAATCTGAGTGTATATGACCTTGTTTACATTCAATTTCTTCGGATTTGGCTCTTATTTCAAATCAGTTAAGTCCAGTGAAATACGGCATGAGTTGAACCGAATTGAAATTTCTAGTGTCTGGTTATTTCAGTCTATTGCGCATGATATCCAGATGAGTTATGACGTCGCCGTTTGACATGAGTTGTGGAAAATGTCTAGCCTTGTCTTTCTGATCACTTGTTACAAATGATACTGAAATGCAATATGGTACACGATTCGTGTACCAATGGTAAAATGTTTATTTTGTCTTAAATATTGGATATCAGAAGTCTTCCTTTGCATGGTAATTAGATAACAACTTCAATGTCGATTTGAATTGACAAATAATTCGTGTTTTCAACGTGTAAGTTTCTGGGTGATATCGAGTAAGAGACTTAGCTACTTTAATTTTGATATTTCTGCAAGCTTTACCTTTCTACTTTTCTTCCATTTCCAAATGTAAAGGCTAATTACATGGATCCTATTTCGTTTCGCTTTTTATAGTTTAAAATTTCGTTTTACTTGTCTTCACTACATTGTTGACCATCGAAAGTAAATAAAAAAAAATGAAACGAAATATAGATCTGTATTTTAATCAGATTGGGCTAGCTAATTATTTCGTAATGCTGTTCTTGTATTTTACGTTCGGGGGTTGGGATGGCCTAGTGGTCTAGACTACCGCGCTTCGACCTCTAGCTGGCCGGTCACCGCTGGCTTGAGGCTGTGGTTTCGAGCCCTGGTGTGAGCGTATAGGGGCGCCTTCTCAACCTCGTGGGTTTCCTCCGAGCACTCCGGTTTCCTCCCACTACTAAAGATCCCTACGCGCAAGCGAATTATTAAAAAAAATTAAAAAACCTTACGTTGGTACCGAAATGACCTAGTTTGTGTTGAGTGGACGTTAAACCCCATCTCTCTCTCTCTCCCTCTCTCTCTCTCTGTATTTTACGTTCGCTTCATCTTTTCGTTTGGCTGCTGAACAAGCTGAATTTACCTAAAATGAAATGAAATAAAATTAAAGATGGTTTAACACCCTACTTTTCTATGCGGACTGGGCTAATTAAGTATGCAATGGGTTAAATTTTTCCGGGAAGAGATGCTCCAACCCACTCTTTTTTCGAATTACACCTGTCAATGTTTCTTCAACGCCCACGTCAATCTCGGATTTTGGATTGATCCAAACGACTACACACTGCCCGCCCATGTCCGGCCCTCGCTGTTAATTAGCATTACTAATTATTATTATAGTTATTTGATATGGCGGCTTTTCACTGCAGAGATCTAATCCCACAGTAGATAGCTGTCTGTGTGCAGAATGTTATTAATTGCTTTTATTAATTTTAATCGTGAAAAACGTATCATATTTAATAATGTGCTTAAAGAAAAGAAATGAAATG
This sequence comes from Patella caerulea, assembly GCA_036850965.1. Lineage (NCBI taxonomy): Eukaryota > Metazoa > Mollusca > Gastropoda > Patellidae > Patella > Patella caerulea. The sequence continues at coordinate 26,906,585 of JAZGQO010000015.1, read as the reverse complement.
GGGTTTAACGTCCTGCTGTTCTGCTTCGAACTGGGTTAATGAAGACGGGCATACATCGAACAGTGGACTATGAGGGAAATTTTGCCCGGGCAACGGCGCTATAGCCTCCACCTCTATCGAATTCAGACTGTCAAGGGATCTTTTACGGCTCGTCAATGCCAGTGCTTAAAGAAAAAAAGTAAATGTGTCGAAAAATGAAATTAGATTACTACACTTTTGTCATGAACATTAGAAATACTCAGAAAATATATAATTAATTTTAATCGAAAAATTAATATATGAGTGACGAAAAATAATGTTTGAATTTTTTAAAAGTTTACTCCCGCTACGAACTACAACTACTACAACAGTGTTTGCTTCCCCGCTTGTGGGTGATCGTCGTCTATGCAACCACGTGAGTTTTTCCCGTTTGAACTACAACATTCTTTGCTTCCTCGCTTGTATGTGATAGGGGATAAGGTAGCCTGTCCAACCTCGTGTGTTTTTGTTTCTGGTCCTCCGGTTTCTGCCGCCGCTAAAGACCCCTACGCGCAAGCGAATACATGACATGAAATAACACTATATGATAGTCTCGATATGACCAAGTTTGTGTCGAATGGACGTTAAACCCCATTCCCGCTCTCTCCAAGACAAATTAAATGGGGCTTTATGACCTATAGCTAATGAGGACAGCCATTGTACTATGAGGGACATTCAACCATGACACAGGCGCGGATCCAGTAGACGTGGTACAAGGGTTAATCAGTGAACTGGATGTATGAGATGTGTTGTTGACGTTTGGGAAAGTAGGTCGAGGGGAAATGTGTAGGGAGTGATAGTTAGATGTATTATGAATTGTTACAGTGGCTGTGGTGTTACGTTGAAATACTATGCCGCTACCGTAACACCACAGCTTTACGATTTGTTAGACAGGATTGATACCGTAAGTCCGACAATAATAAATAAACTATTTCTGATTTTAATGTTGTCTTTTCCCACCGGCACTGGCCGTACGCCAGCAACTGAAAATAGCTGACGAAACAGCTAGGGCGTCGATTGTTAGTTCGCGTACAACTTGAAAAACCGAATGTCGTACGCCATTGTGAAACTGAAAGTAGCTGACGAAGACAGTTAGGGCGCCGATTGTTAGTTCGCGTACAACTTGAAAAAACCGAATGTCAGTATGGTATTTCTGACATAATTGGTTATCGGTGACCTGAAAGCTGGTAATCTCGACTCAAAGCGAGTAATCTCGACTCAAAAGTATAGTGTATAACCTACTTACTGTCTACAGTCGTCGCTACTCTTATTAGAGTTCATTCATGATTTTTTGTGGACGATTTACTACTCAGTAAGAAAGCCTGTGCCCAAAAAGAGTTCTCGTCTGTTATTATTAGTATAATGACTTCCTCATGTGCGGCAGGTTCGTTTGTTTTTAAAAACACTGTTTTTCGTTCCAAAAAATAGAACATAACGCTAACGCTACAATATACGTCCACATTCCTACTTTGATTGATATGGTACTTTGTCAAGAAGGCTAGGCGTTTGGTTTGTTAAGCGTTGAGGGTCGTGCACCAACATTAATAGTTGCCGTCCTTAGAGTATAAGGAATAACTATACCAAGATAATCCATTCAGAATTGTGCCTTCCTAACACTAAAGGCAAAAAGTGGGCGTGGCTCTGCCCCTAGGGGTCGGGACATTCGTCAAAATCAATAGTGGACGCCCTCAGGCTATAAGGAATACATAAACCAAATGGGTGTTGCTGTCCCATGGGGGTCGGGCATGCACCCAAAACAAAAGGGGTCATCCTTAGGGTATAAGGAATAAGTATTTTAAGTTTCAAGATGACCGATTAAGAATTGTGGCCTGTAGGCGACACACAAAAAGAAAATGGGCGTGACTCTGCCCCTGGGGGTTGGGCATGCACCCCAAATGATAGAAATGTTCCTTAGGGTACAAAGCATAATCATTCAAAGTTTCAAGATGATACGTTAAAAAATGTGGCTTGTAGACGACAAACAAATAAATACAAGGAATGGGCGTGGCTCTGCCATTGGGGGTCGGGCATGCACCAAAAAACAATACGGATCATCCTTAGGGTAAGTATACAAAGTTTTAAGAAAATACAGTTAGAATTGCGGCTTCTAGGCGACACAGAGACACACAAAAAGAAAATGGGCGTGGCTCTGCCGCTGGGGGGTTGGGCATGCACCCCAAACGATAGGGATCATCCTTAGAGTATAAAGAGTAAGTATACAAAGTTTTAAAGAAAATCCAATAAGAATTGCGGCCTGTAGGCGACACAAAGACACACGATAAGAAAATGGGTGTGGCTCTGCCCCAGGGGGTTGGGCATGCACCCCAAATGATAGGGATGTTCCTTAGGGTACAAAGAATGTGTATGCTAAGTTTCAAAATTATAAGTTAAGAAATATGGCTTGTAGACGACAAACAAACAAATACTAGAAATGGGCGTGGCTCGGCCCCTGGGGGTCGGGCATGCCCCAAAAACAATAGGGATCTTCCTTGGGGTATAAGGAATAAGTATACCAAGTTTGAAGAAAATCCATGAAGAATTGCGGCCTGTAGGCGAACCACAGACACACACACACACACACACATACATACATACACACACACACACACACACACACACACACACAAACACACAGACAGGGGCGACGGCATAATACGTTCACATTATGAATGTGGACGTATAAAAAGTAATTTTTTACCAGATGATCATGGTTTTTCACCGAGACTAGATAATTTCTCTCGGTGTAAGGATATTATCGATTATGAAAAAGTTCATACACTGTTGAGAAAATAGTCCCATTGGTTTTCTTAGCTGCAAATACAGCGAGAATAAACTCTGTACTGAAAAATTTTCGCGTGATCTATATAAACTGTCTTCACACACTCGATTTATAATTAGCGATATACAGGTACAGTGGCAAGTGTTATGCTTCTCAGGCTAATACCTCAAAAGTACCTCCGCGCAAAACCTCCGATTTTGGTACATGCAAAAGAAAAAGAAATAGTGCCCGTGCGCGTGCCAGTAATAGGAAAACTAAGAGTTCGTGCATAAAAATGCACGAACGTACCAGGCGCGATGTCATCCAGGATTTTTTGCAGGGGAGGGGGGGGGTCTAGGTTTGATAATTGCTTAACTAATTGCGCTCAACCGAATAAAGGGGGGTTTGGGGGCCGTCCCCCAGAAAAAATTGGTAAATTAGATTCAATTTGGTTCATTCTGACGTATTTCCGGAAGGTAAATTCCAAAATTACAGGTCTAAATCGCCAATAAAATCGCTTAAAAAATTTTCAAGCCTAAGCGGGGGGGGGGGGGTCCGGACCCCCTGCCCCCCCCCCCCCCCCCTGGATCCGCGCCTGTGACAGTTGCTCTATTTCGAATTCCAACTGTCAAGGGTTCTTTTACATGCACATCAATGCGTACACGGAACCAAAGGTTCAAATGATAAACGTGAGATGAACATATATAAGTTCTGCGGTTTTTTTCAGATCCCATGTTTATATACTTTATATTTATATCAGCTAAATATTTCATAAATTTAAATAGCGTTAGAAAAGAGAGTGTTGACTTGCCATTGTGACGTCACAATTAACATGACGTTATATCTATTGTTCTATCATAACTTTACGAGTTCCAGGAATAGAAAGACGTTATTTTGCTATTTCTGTATAAAAGTTGTTATTTTTCAAAGATTTTATCATCTTTGCTATAACTATGGAATCAAGGTAAGTGAAATTGAAATGTTCTTTTTATTCTCTAAACTGTGAAGTTAAGATTTTTACTGAATGTCAACTCAAAACTTAAATAAATATATAATAATCGACATCATGAATAGCACTAGACTGATATAAAATTTGGGAAATACGCTCTTTTTTCCTTGAATTGTGCCTTTTATAATATTAGTTTAATTTTATTTTGAGTAAAGCGCGTACCACTTACGGCCCCTGTTCTGTGTATCACAATGGACGCATGCTTGATTTGATAAAGCGTTTCTGTAATGTTTATAATGAGTATTCTGTGTCTTGTCCTCGGGTTTGTCTCGTGATCTCACTTGGTGCGGTTCTCCCGCATTTAATATGACCTTTGTAGTCCTAAATGGCGTTGAATTGTTTGTGTTGTTATATATACGAAATTAAAATCAAAACTATTCATTTATTTAGTTTTCATATGACTAACTATGACACTCGGAAATACGAATTAAGAAATATTTTATAAGTGTTTATATTTCAAAATTTCAGAAGAGATTCTTGGCGTAGTGTTAAGCAGAGGGTATTGGGAGGATACAAAGCTATGACATCTCTAGGAGAAGACAATGAGGATACTCCTTATCCAGCTCCTAGACCAATTACCGGTAAGTTTATAAAATCATTTACGTCTTATCCAATATTCACCTCCTTGATTAGTTAGTCTATTTCCTAGACAAATAATTAAAGATAAGTTCCTTCATCAGTTAATCCATTTCCTAAACCAATTCCCAGTAAGTTCCTTCATCAGTTAATCCATTTCCTAAACCAATTCCCAGTAAGTTCCTTCATCAGTCTATTTACTAGACCAATATCCATAAAATTCGTAATCAATTGTTCTATTTACTAGACCAATTACCGACCAGTTTCTTAATCATTATTCTATTTACTAGACCAATTATCGATAAGTTTCTTAATCAGTTAGTCTATCTCCTAGATTATATTAGTGTTAAGTTTTTAAAATTATATTTAAGATTATTTCTCAATTAGACCCCCACACCTTAGATAAATTACTAACCCGAGAAGTGGAAACAAAACATCGCTTATAAATTAGATTACAAATTGTGTCACCATTTTCATTTAATCAAAGTACGTTTACTTTCTGTTATTACAGGGCTTCCCGAACCAATCTCCAAGGAAGGATTACAGGATGTACTTTATTCGGATTCCGGTTCAGGGCCGAGTTCTGAAGTTGAATTCAAAATGGACTGGAAATGCGCTGAAACTACACTGAAGTCAGGAATTAGAATGAGCAATATTTCAGGTAATTTATAATTTTAATTTGTGTTTAATCGTATATATATTTGTTACATCACTGAGAGAGATATAAGGATTTTTGTTCTGTCATTTGGGGCCATTATGGGATTTGTTCTATCAGTGAGATATTGTTTTATTATTACGAGAGAGATATAGAGGTATTTGTTCAGGGAGTGATATTTGGGCATTCTATCGTGAGGGATTTGGGGATATTTGTTCTATCGTTGAGTGATATTGATCTATCATTGACAGATATTAGAGTCTACAAATGAGCTTTAATAGAGCACTTTAGCACTTTTTCTATCGTTGAGAGAGATATTAGGGTATTACTTTTGTTCTATTATTGAGATACATTATGTTACCATTTTCATTTTAATCAAAGTACCTTTTATTTTTGTATTTACAGGTTCGGAATCAGAAATGGACGAGATAAACACTCAAAATGCGCTGAAGTCAGGAACTGAAATTGACAACCCTTCAGGTAACTTCTAATTAATTCTATCATTGAGAAAAATTAGGGTTTTGTTCTATCATTGATAGATATTAGGGTTTTGTTCTATTATTGAGAGATATAAGGGTTTTGTTCTATCATTGAGGGGGTTGGGATGGCCTAGTGGTCTAGAGTACCGCGCTTCGACCTCTAGCTGGCAGGTCACCTCTGACTTGCAGCTGTTGTATCGATCCCTGGTGTGAGCGTATGTGGCATGGAGATAGGAGTGTCTTCTCAACCTCGTGGGTTTCCTCCGGGCTCTCCGGTTTCCTCCCACTGTTAAAGACCCCTACGTGCAAGCGAATTATTGAGATAAAATTAGTCCCGAAATTACCTAGTTTGTGTCGAGTGGACGTTAAACCCCATTTCTTTCTCTCGCTATCTATCATTGAGAGGTATTAGGATATTTGTACTAACGTTTTGAGTCATTATTTGCTCTATCACTGAGATGTATTACGGTATTTGTTTTATCATTGAGAGACATTGGGGTATCTTGGCGATTCATTCCGAAACCGATTATAGTATATTTCGTATTTTATAATTATTTGAATGTTACATTTTCAGAACCATCAATGAAGGGAGTCAGACGGGATATTAGAAATTATATCCATACACTTCATTCAACTATTGTTGATTTACGTTTCAAAAACCAGCATCTTTACAGGTAAATAATTTTATTCAAATTCATACTCCCCCACCCACCCACACCATATATCTTTAATAAATCGAAACCCACGAGGATGAGAATGCGCCCCTATCTCCATGCCACATGCGCTCACACCAGGGATCGAAACCACAGCCGCAAGCCAGAGGTGACCGGCCAGCTAGAGGTCGAAACGCGGCACTCTAGACCACTAGACCATCCCACTTCCTAACATATTTTAGAATCAAAAGTTGAAATAGAATCCCCACATCTATCCACTACCAAATCCACCCAATTAAGAGCACAAGACAAATATTTAACATAATCAAAATTAAAAATCGATTTCTTTCAATTCTAGATTAATGAATTTCCATAACCCATAATATGCTAATCAAGCCCAAATAGCTTAAAAATCAATAAATTCCCATTTATGTAAATTTCAACCCCCCACCCTCTACACACACACATGCACACTGTTAAAGTTCCGAAATATGACCTAGTTTCCTTTAATTTTAGAATAAAGGAACATGAAGAAATCCATAATGTAGTTTTAATATAGCTCGTCGTTCAATCTTCCAGGGACAACACAAAGCTCCGTTCAAAATACAACGATTGCATAAAGAGATATGGAATTCTACAAGGTAGAGAAGAGACATCCAATAAAGAAACTGAATTCACCAGGAAATTTTTGGAATGTTCCAAATACAAAGGCGAAAATGGATTCCAAACAGTTCAAGATCTGAAGACCGAGAAAAGAGTTGAGTTTTGTTTTGGGAATAGGGAACGTGGTGATAGTCCATTGTTAGATCCTGATGTAAAAGCACAAGTAGATAAACGACTGGAGGCCATAACACGACCCCGATCTGATGATCACAATGACAAGAGAATACTAAATGATACAGACAATTTGAAAGAGGGTATGGTTTTTAACAGGGAAGAACCAAGTATCGCATTGTGCGATGAAGTGAATAAAGGCATCGTAGATGGCATCAGTATCAAAGATAACGTGCCTAAAATAGTGGATATGGTAGAAAACATCGACTGCAAAGATAACAAGCACAAAGCATTGGACATAGAACATAGCATCAACGGTAAAGAGAGCGAGCACAAACCATTGGGCATGGAACGTAGCATCAACGGCAAAGATAACGAGCACAAACCATTGGACATAGAAGATAGCATCAGCATCAAAGATAGCGAGCACAAACCATTGGACATAGAACATAGTTTCAGCATCAAAAATAGCGAGCCTAAACAATTGGATACGGTAGAAATCACCAACAGCAAAGATAACGAGCCAAAATCATCGGACATCAACCACAAAGATAACGAGCCTAAAACATTGGACACAGTCAATAAGAATAAAACTAAAAGGCGTGCCAGTAACATGGAACCAAATTCTGCATATGATACTATAGCCAAGGACATCCAGTCATATATCATCACGGATGGATATTTGACTTGTAAAATCTTAAAACCAGGTTATATGAAACAAGAACAAAAAACTGTTGCCAAAGACAATACTCTGGAAGAAGCGATAGCCAATACTGGAAAAGAAGGTCAAAGAACATATGAGCTGATATCGTCTCGCAGCGACGAGAGCGTCCGCCTAGACGTCAATGCACTAGGAATAGATGTCAAAAGAATTTTAAATGAGGTTGAAAAACTAGAGAGTTATCTTGAAGATAAAGCAGAATATAAAGCAGCCGTTAATGATATGCCACCAATAAAGGATTCATTATATTGTGAAGACAGCCTAGGAAAATATAACAAACCGACGCCAATGTTAGATGAGATAGAAAAACTAGGGTATAGCTTTGAGGATACATCAGAAGATGACTCCGTCATGGAAGGAAGAAAAAACATTAATAATATTCCATCGATAGAAGAAACTACAAAATATAGTCTAGGAAAATATAAAACACTACCACCGATAGACAGAATTTCCAACATTCCATTCACTCCCCAGAACCCAGGCAATAATAAACCAAAACAAAGTTCTTCTTCACATCACGACCCGTCTAAAATAAACAGTCATGTTTCCACTAAGGTAACGATCAAATCCATCGGATCTTACACTGCCCATACACCAAAGTCGTCTGCCAGAGAAAACAAGAATAAATCAAGATTAGTTAAATTGCTTCCCCAACTAAAAGAACAAACTACTACCAGAAACACCTGTCTAAACACCAAGTCGTCATCTAAAAATAATGAACAGAACCTACCAAAGATCAAATGCATGAAATCTAAAGATGCTACTAAAGGGAATATTACGTTAACTAAGAAAATAAAATTACCCGTTTTACCAAGTCCTATGAAAATAAAACTACCCGCTTTACCAAGAATGTATGAACCACGTCCTCCAACAACCAAACAATCAAAACGACCTTACACTGGTAAATATAACAAGTTGCCCTTTAAATAGAAAACTACAAAACAAAAAAAAAATTGTAACGGATTCTAAACTTTATATACGTGTATGTATGATTATTGAATATATTAAGTAAGAAACAAGAAATGTTGTTTTGAAGATATGTAATTTTATACACGTGCATTAAGTATAAAAACATATTGATGATATTGACAACCAGGTACAATTGGTCAGCTATGTATTTAGGAAAGGAATAAACAAATCCATAAATAAATCAACAGACATCATGGATTATTGATAGAATAGGAAAAATAAACCAATGAACTTATATAATATGAATAAAAAGATTTTGAAGATATTGAAAACCAGGCACAATTTGATGCGTTTTGCTTGATTTAATAAATGTCCCAACCATAGCCGTAAATAAACTAACACATATCATGCATTATTGATAGAATAGAAAATAAACAAGTAAACTCATATTATATTTATACCACTGTAAGTATTGATAGGTAATGCATATTGATAGGTAATTATGTCCATAGCCAATTTATTATTTATTCAGGAAATACATTGCTTTTTAAACTATTCTGTTTACGTATCCATTATTATTTAATGATTTTGTATACATGCAATATAATATTTAGATATTGTTTTGATGATATTGAAATAAATTTTTATATTTTAAAAATTATTTCTCTTCCATTTTTTGTTAGCACCAACTCCATGACAATGGCAATGGAATGGAGTTTAACGTTCTATTCTTCTGTCCCGCCTTTGCTAATGTAGACGGACATAAGGTCGTTTACTGTGCTGAAGGCAGGGGCGTGGTGAGGGCAATTATTGAGAAGAAATTATGAGTAACAAAAAAGATTTTGGCACAAAAACCCTTTTACTGACCGCGGAGCTGTGGCCGGCGAAGCCGGCCACCGCGCGCGCCGACGGCTCGAGCCCGCGGCGGGGGGTCCGGGGGGCCCTCCCCCGGGAAAATTTCGAAAATTAGAAGCCCAGAAACGCAATCTCCAGCAATCCGAGACAAGAAATACGGTAATAAAATATTGTTATTTTCTCTTGGAGATTCCATTCTTTCCAAGAGAAAATCACTTGACTCTTTCAAAATTTTTTTAATTGGGTCAGATGAAACAATTTTTCCACTTACAAATGTTTTTCATTTTTTGAGTAATTTGATTGTGATTTTGGCGCAAAAACTTTTTGGCGCATGAGTATGGCTACTCATGAACTCATTCTCACCACGCCCCTGGCTGAAGGAAATTTTGACCAGACACCGGCCCCACGACCTTCTTTTATATCGAATTATAACTGTCAATGGATCTTGTACTTGTATATATCCGAAAGACTATACGTTGCCCATTGCCAGCCCAGGCCCGGATCCTGGATTTTGTCGAGGGGGGGGGGGGTCACACATTGGAGCAAACGGTAATATGTCGCGACCTTGGATTGCTTGGGCGGAGAAAATGCGTACATCATGTTTATATCATCTATTAAAGAGCAGATCTGTTAACTACAACAGTAACAAAGCAAACGAAAATGAATATCAACTATGTCACTGGGGCTGACGGGGGGTGGGGGGGTCATTCATTTTGTCTTTAATATATTTGATATCAGAAGTCTAAGATAACAACATCAGTGTTGAATTGAATTGAGAAATAATTCGTGTTTTCAACGTATAAGGTTTTGAATTATATTGAGATTAAAGATGCCTTAATTATTATGATTTTTGTCCCTACTTTGTGTCATATACTTAACTTTAGATCTTGGTCTGTTACTTTGTTACTAGATGCAAATAGGGAGCTGCGTTGGCCGAACCTGACAAGGACAATTGTTCAGGTGTGACGAAAAATCGAGGTCCCGTGTATACATTGGCATGCACTTTGGGATTGTTTTTGTGGTTCGACTACCTGGAATCTAGGTGGCATTTTATATACGATATCTGTTGATGAAAAATTCGTCTACATAACAACCTAATATTTGTGAAATAAGAATCATAATTTGAAACCAAATTAATTGTGTTTTAAAATCACTGTATCGTAACACAAAGAGAGGGAGAGAAATGGGGTATAACGTCCACTCGAAACAAACTAGGTTATTTCGGGACTAACATATGGTTCTTGCAGGCTTCAGGTGTATAGATTTTTTGTGTTGGTTTATATGACAAGGATTCTAAATACGGTTCTCTCGCGAGTAGCGATTTCTTCTCTCTCAATATAGCTCAAACTGGTCATTTAGAGGGTCAAAATTCCATTTCCCTTAATTTACACCCCACAGTTTCAAAACCTTATAATAAAGGCTGAAAATAAATCACACTCCAGCCATCAATGTTATATTTTATTGTACATTTTATGGTCTTGGTATGCATCCATATAAAATCTGCATTTCTTTGATATCAATAGGACTAAGATGTGTTCGTTGACCAATAACCGCTCCTCGCTGTTTGGGAATGATGGTTGGCTTTCTTCGATCACTGGCAAAAGCATGGGCACTGTAGTGCATGACAGACTCGTAGTCATAGTGCTGCCCTTCTTCGTCGATATCGGTATGTTTCTTGAAATTATGTTCGTGTCCTGTTAATTTAGATGTATGTATTAAAGATAGATTAGTTTAGAAATTCATAAAGAGTTGCCCATTCTTGTTGTAAAAGTTCGGAAATAGATAATGTAAAATAAATAATTTGACAATGTAATCCAAATTACTCTGTTGTGGGCGCAGATATTAGCCTTAGAAGGTTTGGCAAGAGGTGTGCTATAATTGCAACTACCGTCCTGGTTGTTCGAAGCTAAGTCTCGCTAGTCCATTTTTACAATAATCAAGATAAGGTTGAACCCGTTCTAATCTATTTAAAATCGGGCAAAACCTATGCCATCGAGAGTTGATTATGGCTTGAAACAGAGGGATAACTCAAGTTTTCCTTTTGCGTTCGTCACTTCCGATTCATGAAACCTTTATTACGCATCTATCATAGCTATGATCTTTGTGTTAAAATTATATTTAGAATGTGTTTGACCAGTTCTATCACATATGTGATAATGACTGGCATATTGGAGGTTGTGATAAACGATAATGTGGCGCTTTGAGCTCTATAGCTGGTCGGTCACCCTTTGCTTGCGTTCGTGGTTTTGATCTCTAGTGTGAGTGTATGTCGCTTGGAGTTAGGTGCGCCTTCACAAGCTCGTGAGTGAGTATTCCGGTTTCCTCCTACGGGAAAGCCCCCTACTCATCCAATAAGATAATGGAAATGAGATAACTTGTCTCGGTGGAAGCGGATGTTAACCATATACAAGCGGAGGTCGTAATCACGCCATTTGACTGTAAAACAGATCTTGTGGCCCAACGCGCACGCATTAACTATTTGGCTACCCACCTCACCCTTTTCATGTGTCAAGCTTCAGTGTTTTTCAACACAGATCAACACGTCAAACACTTACCCTTTTTAATGTTATCAAAATCAATAGTAACATAATTATCACGGTCGTGTCGACTCTGTTCATGCCAGCTTCCAAGGGCGTGGTTAATCTCATGCATGATGGTACCAATGCTAAGACATCCTCTTCCCAATGTTACGGTTGATGAACTATGGCCCATACCAACAGGAGTATGACATCTTTAAAAATATAAATTTATAAGCATTATCTGATATTTACGATATTTCGCTTGATTATTTTCATGGTGACAGCGGAACCGGGTATCTGAAACACTCGGTAGACTTTTTAACAATTGGTAGCAAATTAAGGACCGCACATTCGAGGTGAGGGGTGGCATAGGCGCACGGTGAAATTTTTGACTGGCGGTGGTGGTGGTTGGTGCCCCAAAAATGTAGTTGGGTTCTTAGTATGTTAGTCGTGGCTTACTGTACTCCAAACAATAGAGGGTTCACCTCTTAAGATTTCTATTTAATTGCCTAGCTATAGACAAAGATTTCTATTTAATTGCCTAACTATAGACACCCAGCCCCCCCCCCCAGCTCGTACGCCTATGAGAGGTGGGGTTGGCCAACTGGGGTACAGAATGGGGGGAGGTACATTACATTTTTTTTTTTTGATCCACTCCAGGGTATTGACCACGATATCACCCCTCGTGGAAGTGGACGATTAACTCCAGAAACGAACGAACGAATGACGAACTCCCGAGGTCACATAGCTATAGCATTAGACCCAGTGCCTTCTTTACGTTTCCCGGCCCTTGGTAGGATGACCCTAGGGCCCCGAAACCTAACGGGACCTCCGACCTAGGTATAATATTTTTGACAGTGTCACATGTCTTTCTTACTAACCGGGAGGTGCAGGGTGCTATGTCGGTCCATGGCCAAGTAAAGTCCTTCAGGTTTTCTATCCTGGTTCCAAATGTCAGTGGTGAATGGCTGGGACTTGCAAGGGGGATGGCCGAATAGTCAGCCCGTGCGCGCTGTATCATAAGGTCTGCCATTGAGTCAACTGACGTGACAAGGAGTAGCATCACTTGTCCTACGGTCTCCTCCTACTGCTAAAGACCCCTACGCGCAAGAAAATTGATGAAATAAAGTTGAAACATATGTTCGATGACCTAGTTTGTGTCGAGTGGTCGTTAAATCCCATTTATCTCCCTCCCTCCTGGTTTCCGGGCAACATCATTCTCTCCCAATGCATGGCGTGTATCCATCTTTATTAGCCTAGGTGGTGAAGACATGGAAGACGTTAAACCCCATTCCTTGTGATTACAATGAAATAAATATATAGGCCTACTTACCCTTCTCCTGATGCGAATCTAATATATTGACGTTGATGTGTATGAGGTGTAAAATGGATACATGTTTTACCATTTACTTTCGTTTTCTCTTCAATGGTGCGCATGGCAGCTCTAATGGCAGCTTCATCACTTGAAGCTGTAAATCAAACAGTCACGATTTTACAAATTTTTAGGAAATGGAATTAAGTCTTAAGATTTTGGTATCACATAACACGTCCGGTGCTCTTCAATGGTTTAAGGGGTGGGGTCGAATGGTTAGCACTTGCATGCTGTATCATAAAGCCTGTCATTGAGTCTACTGATGTGGTTTCAAATCCCCGGTTGTACGTGACAAGGAGTAGGGTCACCTGTCCAATCTCGTTGGTTTTCTCTGGGTCCTGTGGTTGAAAATATGTATTTTAGTTTTACAATTTGCGATTTCCATTTCTCCACAATGCCGATGTCACAGTGCTAAAATACAGAATGCACTTTTCAATTATAAAAAATACTGTATAATACTTATTTTGCACATAACACTTCTCCATTTTGCATAATAGACAAAAACATAACAGAACTAAGCGTAATATTGAACATATGCTTTTTAAAGAATCTACGACGAAGCTCATAATTTGCATACGGAAAAAAGCGCGGACTAGGACGGAAATTTGTAGAGTGAACATTGAAATAATATTGGCAACGTTAGCCTTCCGTAGATACATCCGCCATTGCTCCTAAGTTAGTTTGATATGTTATCTGGCGAAAATACATCATCAATTACCCCCTTATGAAAATAAAAGTACCTTAGAATTTAGGCCCCCTATGAAATGAATACAATTACATTGTATTAATAATTTTGTGGCAAACATACATATCTAATGCTGGCAAAATGAAATGAATATTGAAATATAACTTACAATATCCTGAAGATATATAGTAGGGAAGAACAGCACCGGGCCACAGTCTGCTTTTATCAGTAATAGCATTTCTATTCTGCCAAATAATAATAATAATAATAACAGTCAGGTTAATATATACTATTATGGTCGTGGGGTCGCATTGTCTCATGAACGCGCTTTTGATTTTAAAAATAGTCAAGTGGCGTTGTATCGAGTCAACACACTTGTATTTGAGCAGGATCGCCTGTCCAACGTCGTGGGCTTTCTTCGGGCCCTCTAATTTCTACCCATTGCTAAAGACCCCTTCACACAAGCGAATTATTGAAATTTACAAAATAGAACCATGGGTTAGTCACGAAATGACCTAGCTTACGCCTAAATGGAAGTTGTACAACATTCCTCTTTCTAATTCTAAACCTCATTCAATGACATGTCAATGCGGGGGTTGAATGGTTAGCAGGTGCGTGCTGTATCATAAAGCCTGCTATTGAGACAACTGCGTGGTTTCGAATCTCCGGTTGTACGTGGCAAGAAGTAGGGTCGCATGTCCAACCTCGTGGGTATTCTCCCGGTCCTCCGGTTTCCTCCTAAAGCTAAAGACCCCTACGCGCAATCGAATTATTGAAATAAAATCAAACCATGATGTTAGTCTCGAAATGACCTAGTTTGTGTCCAGTGGATGTTTAACACCTCTCTCTCTCTCTCTCTCTCTCTCTCTCTCTCTCTCTCTCTCTCGTTGTCAATGCATTGGTACCGGAGGTAAAGCGATTATTGAAGTTTAATCTATAATCAACACATATATGGCCGGTTTTCCGCTGTTCAGGGTCAGTGTTTGAACTTTTAAAGATGGACTGTGTAGGACCTAAATCTGCTTATTACAGGTGTTTATTTATATCAAGTATTTTTGGACATATATTTACATATATTAACTTCCATAACTTACTCGAGGATCTTCGCCTTCTCTTAATTCAATATCCCCTTCATATAAACCTTTAACAAAAAATAATATAATATTCATACACGAAGGGTGTATATAGTATTTAGAAGCAAATTATTGCAATAAAATCGAACCATTATATTAATCCCACAATGGCCTCGTTTGTTTCGAATGTTGTAGTTTGTGTTAATGTGTCTCTCTCCTCTCTTTAACGTCATATGGTGTATTTTCAATCACTTACAAATGATACCATTGTAATCGCTGGGTTTCTAAAGTGCCAGTTCCGTCTGGTATTTACATTAAATATGATCAATTGAGTCAACATTTGCCAAGAACTGAAGACGGTATTAGGAGGTGCCACCCACCTATGGAAAATGACTACTATTTCATGTTTAGTCTCAATGGAACATAGGAAATTTACTTACCGGGATTTTCTTCTGGAAAGTTCTCATCAAATTCTGGAAAAAAAATTGTATTTTAATGATGAGGAGGATATATATCAGTCGAAGGGTTGGGATAATGAAGCAGTTGATTTATAGCAATAATGCCATTTTTTAGATGGTGGGCTAAAAGAAATATATTTGGGCAACAGAACTCAAATCGTCAACACTGCAATGTTGTGATAGATCAGACTACCAATTCGATACCAGCATTTATAATCTAATTATAAAATGTAACAGGAAAAGAGAACGAATATGAAGCTTATTTTGTTTTTAAAAGTCGCAATTTTCAAGACTAAAAGGCTACTAGATTAGCAACGCCGACCAGTTCTAAATTGAAGTCCTGATAACATTGTACTGACGACGGCATTGCTTTATTGTCTTAACTGAAAGATAAGTTTACATGAAAGTATTTATAGAGTAGTTATTGCCAATAAAAATGTGGCATACTGATTATATAGGGGGAGTAGAGACAAATATTACTAGAAAAA
This sequence comes from Patella caerulea, assembly GCA_036850965.1. Taxonomy (NCBI): domain Eukaryota; kingdom Metazoa; phylum Mollusca; class Gastropoda; family Patellidae; genus Patella; species Patella caerulea. The sequence continues at coordinate 26,890,583 of JAZGQO010000015.1, read as the reverse complement.
TACTGTGGTGCCTGTAACACACAAATAAAAGTATTTATAGGGAAGTATTTGCCAATAAGTGTATTGTATACTTGTTACATATGGAAAATAGAGACAGCAAATCTTACTAGAACTGTGGCACCGGTAAGAAACAGATGTAAGGGTGTCACATACTGACAGTCTGTCGTATGTTGGAATGCTTCTTATGTTAGCAGAGGATAATCTAAGAATTTATTGTAAATAGACAGCGAGTAACGACAAATATTTTCTGTAAAATGGGATCTCCTTCAATCAGGCCAGCTGAAAAACAAGGTGGAGTAAAATTTAATATTGCGGTGGGGAGTAGTATTCCTCTGATCAAAATCTAGAGGTATATTTAAAGTCAACTTGTGATAGATAAATTAGTTTGAATATATTTTTAGACCTCATATATCACCAATCATAGTTTGTACGTGGGAAGGTATCTTTAAATACAATATTCTTAAACTCGTTGTCCAGTGTCATTGGTGCAGGACAGAGGATCTGAAATGAAAAGGACAGCTGTCTAGTCGTTCGGATGGGATGTAAAACCAAGATCCCGTATACACATTGGTGTGCAATTAAAAGATCCCTTGGCAATTAGAATTCAATTCAAAATAAGGGTAGATCGTGGCACTGCCGTCCGGGACTTTAAACCCCATTTTATTTTATTTCACTCGGCATTATTGACTCATAAAGTAGGAAGGATAATAGTATACGAATACGATTCTTACCAGCCAGGCCATTGTTGTCAGTCTGTAAGAAAAAAAAAATGGAATAACATGTTTATGTAAAATTCGTGAGCCTTCGTGTAAATGGCGCAGTCTCTTACGTAAAGTTCAATTTAGTCTTAAACCGTTTGAAAATGAGACCGCGATGAATCAGTATGGTGCTTTGAAATTCAATGTTACATTTTCACAATTTCGTCTTAATGTCTAAACATAGCTCCAGACACACATGGTTAGACGCAGTTATCGTATTTAGCACTTATTAAATTTTCACGTTTTTGTATATTGGAACTTACAGGATTTTGTTCTATTGGAATACAATGTGTAAATCCAAAAATAGCGAGTAGGCACCAGACGATCTTCATGCTTAGTAGAGGTCAGTGATTCCAAATAATCTTTGACCTATACGTATTATAATATATGAATGGGACGATTTACCCAATACTACCCAATACTACTAAATGCCACCCAATGCCACCCCAATGTCATCTCAATATGACCACATATTACACAGTACAACAAGATACTGATGCAAAATAGACATATCATTTGTTCTTTTTCGAAAATAGAGAGCTATATCACGCATAATTTGTTTCAAATGCGATGCCCATTGCTGTCCTTTTGACCATAATACCCGCGCTAATTAAATTTACTAGTGTTCAACTGTCGTCATAATTATTTTTATTTAATATCAATAATGTAGGTATATATGTATAAGTATACTTAATTAGTTCTTATATTTAATATCTATAAAATATGTTTAAATGTATACTTAAATAACTTTATACCTCACCTATAAATTGGATAAAAGTTTTGAGTTTGGAAGATCACCAGAGAAAGATCTCTCTTTGAATTCTGATATATATACCAAGAATAAATTTAATGTTGAATCCAGATCGTGTTCTTCTGTAAACTCGAAACTATATATGTTATACCAGTTTTCTCCCCTTTCAACCAATAAATAGATTTTGGATTGCTACTCAGTTTAGTCATCTTTTTTGGCTTTGCATTTGGTTTCCAAGACCACAAATTTAAATTTAAAATAAGAAAAACAAGTATGACGATATACCATATTTATTCCCAAAATGACCTATCTCTCTAATACAGCTCTGTCGTTTTTTTTTGATTATATAAATAAACCAGAACTTGATTACCCAATCAACATCTTATTTTAAATTGTTAAGTCAGGTGGATTGTAATCAAACGTTTGTAATAATTAAAATTTATTCAATAGTGATAATTTTCGAAGAATCGGTGAAATTTCGACAAGAGGGATTTTTTTTCAAAGGCGACTGGTTTGGAACCTGAATCATTTAAAAGACATTTTTTCTTTTAAAATCTTTGTTAACGTCTTGTAGAACTCGTTTTCAATTTATGTTATATATTGATATGCATATTGTATGCATAAACTATAGCGAAACAATCTACAAAGCCCAACAAGATGATTAACTGCATGAGTAGCAATCTAAACTCTATATCGGTTGTAAAGCGAGATAACTGCTTAAATATTTCAATTGCCTGCAAAATATTGAATATTCGTTGCAATCATTATACTGATGCGCAGCTAATTGACAATATTAGGTTTCTATTTGATAATATTGGGTATTAATTGGTAAGTATTGGGTTATTATTTGCTTGATTTGGGTGATATAGGGGGGCAAATGGAACTGCCAGACATAGGCAATCAAATTTGAAGTACATTTCCCACGATATAGATATAGAGCACTCCTTGTCCAGATATAACCTGGTCAAATATTAAACATAGATATTAATTTAAAGACAATGGTTAGAATATAGTTGACCTTTGGCTATTACGTGTGTACTTAGCTGTTTATTTTTATTTTGTGTTATCTTTTTAAAGTCTAAAATCAGAAGTTTAAAAAGTAGCGAAGTGGGTGAATATGATCACATCTCACGACTTAAATCTACAGTCTAGTGTTTTTGCACCCACCCTGCAGAAACTTTGTCATTCCAAATTCGTTGGGAATAATGTTTTAAAATCTCTCATAGGAGTGGCAAAATGTCGAGTGTTCAATCGCCGATTAACCATCACCATGTGGAAAAGGAAAGAGAATCGCCCCTCAAAGTGAAGACGATGTCGGCGTGTGTCTGTATACGTGGGGGTACGTGATGACTGTCCTATTGCCTGTCCATTTCTGGTGATTTCAATGGGTAGGTTCACAAAATGATTTGGTAAGAAGACAATAATAATACTACAGTTGCAGTTCTTGTGTCCATGATTCATTCATTAATTGTACTTGTTGGTGGCACAAGTTTGTTTCAACCCAATTGACTTATCATCTTCAGACGCCACTGTACGCTGTGGAAACGGGGCATCTTTAAGAAATGTTTTTTAAACATCTCAGTGGAGTTTTTCTAAAACTTTTCATTAGCCCAGATGGGTTTGGATGGCTGAATAGTTAGCATGTGGTTTCGAATTCCCCGCTTTACGTGACAAGGAGTAGGGTTGCCTGTCCAACCTCGTGGGATTTCACCGGGTCTCGCGGATTCCTCCCACTGCTAAAGACCCCTACGCGTAAGCGAATTATTGAAATAAAAGTAAACCATATGTTAGTCCCGAAACGATCTAGTTTGTGTCGAGTGGACGTCAAACCCCATCCCTCTCTTTTAATCTGTCTTTTAATCAGATTGGCCTGTACCACTGAAAAGGTGAAATGTAAATCCCTAGGAAGTAGGCCAACGCTAGAACAGAACCCGGTATCGCATGGTAAGCAAACATGGAAATAAATAAAAGAGACATAGTTACACGTACGGGTTTTTTTCGCAATCAATCGACGTTAGCATGTTCGTCACAGCACACAACCTCTCGACGAAAAGCCCCTTTGGTAATGATGATCGAGGCTAGCCTAAAATTCAAAAGCTAATACATGTATCTTGATTCAGAGTGCAGCAATTTAACAAAAAATTTCAGATTCTATTTCGCTATATATTTTAACTATTATAGCGAGAACTGTCAACTCTTTATCTAATTCCTCATAATTCCCATTTAACACGCTGTCAACTTGCCGAAAGCGTTTAAAGGGTCAAAATCACAATTTTATTATTGATAATGTAGATTTAGACAGTAACGTATGGACGTATAAAAATAAACAACACTCTAGTCCATGTTATATTTTATTGTACATTTTATGGTCTTGGTATGCATCCATATAAAATCTGCATTTCTTTGATATCAATAGGACTAAGATGTGTTCGTTGACCAATAACCGCTCCTCTCTGTTTGGGGATGATGGTTGGCTTTCTTCGATCACTGGCAAAAGCATGGGCGCTGTAGTGCATGACAGACTCGTAGTCATAGTGCTGGCCTTCTTCATCGATATTGGTATATTTATTGAAATTATGCTCACGTCCTGTAAAGTATGAAATGGGTGCTTAACGTGCGATTGTTTTCCCCAAATCTAATTAAGAAACACATCTATATTTCGTTTCGTTTTTTATTTATACTTTTGATGGCCCCATAAGATCGGACCAGTTGAAGTGAAAGTTTGCTTTAAGTGTCACGCGAGAGGCTTTTAGTCCTACGACGCCAGGCATTGATTAATCAATTAGCATTGACGTTTCTAGCGGTTTACCCGAAATTCCGTGCACCTCATGCGAAAAACTTGTCGTAACAGACCATTTCATTGGCCCACCCCTCATATCATCCAGAATTCGGTCTATATAACAACCCGTCCAGAGACTGGTGTAACAAACGAAACGAAATGGGATCTGGCCCGAGTTCACAAAGCATTCTCTGAGTTCAATAAAATCTTGACTGAGAAAGCTCTGTGAACTTGGGGCCTGCCTTTTAATCAGATAAGTTTTGCCCCGACATTGGCACTACGAGCTACTCTTATTTCGAATTCCAACAATTATGGGTCCTTTTTACGTGCACACCAATTGGTACACGTGATCTCATTTATGACTGCCTAACCTCATGTTTCTCCGGGTCCTCCGGCTTTCTTCCACTGTTAAATACACTCCTCACAAGCTTAATATTGAAGTATAAATCGTACCGTATACAAGTAACGAAATATCCCGGTTTGTAACGAAATATCCTATTTTGTAACGAAATATCCTATTTTGTAACGAAATATCCTATTTTGTAACGAAATATCCTATTTTGTATTGGTGTCCGATCACCATATACCCAAAGTTGTTTTGTTTTCAATCTGAGTAAAATACAGATCCTATTTCGTTTCGTTTTTATAGTTCAAAATTTCGTTTTACTTATCTTTACTACACTAGGATCTGAAAGACTTGTTATTTAAGTCGTGGCAGCCAATCAAATTGTCTGTCGAATCGGGGGTTTGACCTTGTGGGTAGGCATTAATAGCGATATAAATCGAAACAAAAAGCAATAACGATTCTGATTGGTTAATCGAATGACTGAGGTTATAGGGTCAAATGTCGCGTGCTTGACATCCGAACTGGTTGAACGTGACCTCCCGCTATAACTTGTTAGATCAACATGTAGTGTAGGCCATCGAAATTATAAAAAACTGAAACGAAATATAGATCTGAATTTTAATTAGATTGTTTTGTTTTGTTTTGTATAGATGTCTGACAACGCCCGCGCACCGCCACAACACGGTCCACAATCTATATCTATAAAGATATAGACGGTAAAGAATGGACGTATAAAAATAAACAACACTCTAGTCCATGTTATATTTTATTGTACATTTTATGGTCTTGGTATGCATCCATATAAAATCTGCATTTCTTTGATATCAATAGGACTAAGGTGTGTTCGTTGACCAATAACCGCTCCTCGCTGTTTGGGAATGATGGTTGGCTTTCTACGATCAACGGCAAAAGCATGGGCACTGTAGTGCATGACAGACTCGTAGTCATAGTGCTGGCCTTCTTCATCGATATTGGTATATTTATTGAAATTGTGCTCATGTCCTGTGAATTATGAAATGAAATGGGTGCTTAAAATGAGATTGTTTTTCCCCCAATCTGATTAAAATACAGATCTATATTTCGTTTCGGTTTTTATACTTTTGATGGCTCCATAAGATCGGACCAGTTGAAGTGGAAGTTTGCTTTAAGTGTCACGCGAGAGGTTTTTAGTCCTACGACGCCAGGCACTGATTAATCAATTAGTATTGACGTTTCTAGAGGTTTACCCGAAATTTCGTGCACCTCATGCGAAAAAATCGTCGTAACAGACCGTTTCATTGGCTCACCCCTCACATCATCCAGAACGCGGGCTATAAAACAACCCGTCCAGATCCTGGTGTAACAAACGAAACGAAATGGGATCTGGCCTGAGTTCACAAAGCATTCTCAGACTTAAGTTAAGAATTTACTCAAAATTGTTTGTCTTGTTTTAACTAAAATATAGCACGTTACAAAACTAGTGTTGTTTAAATGTATCAAATATATCAATAATAAATAAGTTTAGTGATTCTGGATTTCACGATATTTGTCATAAACAGTGATTCAAAGTTGAATAAAGAGAGAGAAATGGGGTTTAACGTCCACTCGAAACAAACTAGGTCATTTTGGGACTAACATATGGTTTCATTTTATTTCAATAATTCGCTTGCGCGTAGGGGTCTTTAGCAGTGGGAGTAAACCGGAGTGCCCGGAGGAAACCCACGAGGTTGAGAAGGCGCCCCTATCTCCATGCCACATACGCTCACACCAGGGCTCCTCGAAACCACAGCCGCAAGCCAGAGGTGACCAGCCAGCTAGAGGTCGAAGCGCGGCACTCTAGACCACTAGTCCATCCCAAACCCCAAGTTGAATAAAAGTCTTGATTTAAGTTCGAGAAAGATCTGTGTACTTGGGGCCTGTGTTTTAAAGGACTAATCCCGATAATTTTTTGGAAAATAAAACTGCTTAATTTTGTGTTAAAATCGCTTAAAATCCTCTACCTAAGTGCAGAGAAAGTAACTGAGCATTTGTCATACGTTTTCAAACAACTTAACCAGTCAATCTTCATCTGGAAAGGAAAGAAGTGTTCCAAACAGTAGTGTGCGGTGTCTACGTAAAACCGGACTTCTTTTATAAAAGATAATGTGTAGGTGAAATTATCCTAGTTTGTGTGTCCGATCGCGATATAGCCAAAGTTGTTTAGTTTTGTATAGATGCCAGATAACGCCTGGTGTGGGCACTGCCACAACACGGTCCACACTCTGGGTTAAGGAAATTTAATGCGGCAAGCTTCCGTGTTTCTCAATAACTAACAACACACAGACACTTTCTTCCACTTACCTTTTTGTATATTGCTAAAATCAATAGTAACATAACTATCACGGTCGTGTCGACTCTGTTCATGCCAGCTTCCAAGGGCGTGGTTAATCTCGTGCATGATGGTACCAATTCTAAGGCATCCTCTTCCCAAAGTTACGGTTGATGAACTATGGCCCATACCAACGGGAGTATGACATCTTTAAAAACGAATATTAAAATAACGATATTGCGTTTGGTCATTCTCATTGTGGCTGTGGAAACCGCGGGATCCGAATCCGACACCGAACAAAATTGGACCCTACATAATTAAGACAGTAGTGGGGGTGCGGTGTCGCACACGGCCCGTGAGCAACAACCATGTTCAGGCAATCAGGGGCGGGCAGGTTGATTCTGGATACTCGGACTACCCGACCGGTTCCCTTTTGCTTCCATCGTGGTGAAAATCGTTTTGGTTTTTGGAGGAGAAAATGAAACCAACCTGATTGTGCTAATGAAGACGGGAGGTTGGGATGGTCTAGTGGTCTAGAGTGCCGCGCTTCGACCTCTAGCTGGCCGGTCACCTCTGGTTTGCGGTGTGACCGTATGTGGCATGGAGATAGGGGCGCCTTCTCAACCTCGTGGGTTTCATCCGGGCACTCCTGTTTCATCCCACCGCTACGCGCAAGCGAATTATTGAAATAAAATGAAACCATATGTCAGTCCCAAAATGACCTAGTTTGTGTCGAGTGGACGTTAAACTCCATCTCTCTCTCTCTCTCTCTCCCTCTCTCTCTCTCGCTAATGAAGACACACATTCGCCTTCGCCATACAGTGTGCTTTGAGGGAAATTTTGCTCGAAGTGCGGCGCTACAGCCTACTCTTTCAACTTCCAATGGATTTTTCACGCCAATGTGTACACGGGACATCGGGTTTTCGGACCATCCGAACGACTAGACAGCTGTAGTTAACAAACATATATTATACTAACCCTGTTCCAGATGCAAATCTAATATATTGTCGTTGGTTGGTATGAGGTGTAAAATGGATACATGTTTTACCATTTACTTTTGTTTTCTCTTCAATGGTGTGCATCGCAGCTCTAATGGAAGCTTGATCACTTGAAGCTAGGAGTAAATCCAAAATTCACGATTATACAAATATAATTTATTGCTTTGTCATAATAAGTCAGATGCTCTCTGGTGTCATGCTTTCCCGGACAAGTTATCCCCTCCCATGTCTCTATTTCAAAGTAAGTTTTAAAAATCAATGGGGTTCATCCTCTCACAGTTCTAGTCCTTGGCATTTGAAACAAATATTCAATATTCATTGAAAACTGTATAACAAATCAATGGTTGACTCACCAACGGGTGACAGCGACCACACAATACGCCATATAAAATGATTAGAGCAATTTGAGTTTGAGGTTCGCGATGAAATTAATTGAATTATTATTATTATCATTACGATTGTACCGTGTTCGCTAATTTAACAAAATATACACTATACGGCTGAAAAAATGAAATGGATATTGAAAATGTAACTTACAATATCCTGAAGATATATAGTAAGGAAGAACAGCACCGGGCCACAGTTTGCTTTTATCAGTAATAGCATTTCTATTCTGTTAAATAATGATAAAAAAAAAAACAATCACGTTATTATATACCAGTATGAACGGTGTCTTGGCTTAGCCATAGTTCGCAATATCGGATGTCTTGACTTAACTAACATGGTACGCCACGTTGGATGACTTGACTGGACCATCATGCCCAGCATAGGGTGCCTTGACTTAACCTTCATACGGAATCACGGGCGGAACTGTTTAGTAGAGGTTATGTTTACATCAGTTGATTTTGGAAAGCGGGTGTTTTTTACACTATATGGTCGTCTTCAGTGGTGGACTAGACCCAGTACCGTCGGACGTGGCCCGAGTGCCCAGAGGAATCAATGGCCCATTGGCTCCTATTGTGATTTTTTTTATTTAAATAATGGCCTAAACTGGATGAAGAAATCAATGCACAGGGTGTCAGAATCAAATCAATTTCGTTTCTCACCATATCACGTAATGTTAACCGCGATTGGGGGAGGGAGGGCAGGGAAATAGGCTGACAGGGGTTGGGTGGAGGTGGGCGTTTCCGAGACATTATAAAACAGTACATATGCTATAACTTACTCGAGGATCTTCACCTTCTCTTAACTCAATATCCCCTTCATATAAACCTTTAACAAAATAAAATCAATATTTTAACATATAAAACTTTCACTTTTAACACCTCTAACGAAATAAAATTAATATTTTAAACATACATTGTGGAATCGCTAAATCTGATTATTGCAAGTCTTTATTTGGGCTTCAGATGTCAATGAAATTATACTCTATCATTTAGCCTCGATTTAGGCGTATGAAGTCAACGTAACGGTTAATCTCCGCTCACGACGCCATTTAAAATTAAATCAATCAATGAAACCCTGTTTCAATCCAAGCTGAGTCCAAGCCATCCGTGGATCTACAGAGTTGATTTTATGCTTGTTTATCTAATTTATAATTTCTCTGACATCTGAAGCCTAAAAAAGACTTGCAATAATCAGATTTAGCTATTGCATAATGTATGTTTAACACATAAAACTTTAACAAAATAAGATTAATGTTATGGCAAATAAAACTAATATTAAAATATTTTAAAACATAAAACTATCACAAAATAAAATTGATATTTTAGCATATAAAACTTTAACACAATAATATGAATGTTTTAACGTCAGGTTTTAATTAAATCGTATAGTGGGGGTTCTGTAGTAATATTTAATACTTAAGAGTCTATAGACTGTAGAGGTTACATAAGTTCTGTAAATATGTTCTGGTTAATGTATTGAAGTCGTTAGCTAGTGACAACGAGAACTGGGTTAACAAGGATAAGTCTGGTAGTTTAAAATCGGACAATGACATCATAGTCTGGTAATCCAAATATGGTAATCCCATGCGTTAGAAACGTGGTTAGCCGCCCCTAGTTGCCCATATAAGTACACTGTGTTTAGATCCAGGGTAGTGTCTGTGCAGCTGACCAATTCGATAAAGGTAGTGCCTGGTCAATTTCCCAGGGCTCGATACATGACTCACGAACGTATTATCTTTAAATAAGAAAGAGCGAGTTTAATTTTACTTCAGATAACATAGAGCGGGCTGAGAGGGAAACATCATACTCACAACCACCCCGTTTATTTGTAGGAGAGCCATATAATGTTATGGGATACCGTCAGTAAACTAGTCCTACCTAATGGTGGGGAATAGGGAACGGGAATGATTAATCGTAATCTAGTAAACACAAGCTGGGGAAAAGGAACTTATATTCAGCCTATATTTAATGTCATAGCTGTGTAGTTTCCTGTATTATGGATGTTTTAAAGATATAAAAACATAGTTAACGTAAAGAGTGTTCCAGACTCAATTGAACCTTGGAAATAGTTATCCCAACGTGAGGTCCAAGAAAGTCCTAGGCGATAGTGTCATTCTAGTATCACGAAGTGGAAGTACTTCATAATTCAACTATTTAATGACGCACATGTATCTATTGTTGCACCACGACACAGGATAGTGTTACAGATATGTATTTTTGGTGCTGTTGACGGAAGGATATCGACCCTGAAAATATGTAGCAGACAGTATGCGTCACACGTTGGTGGAGGGATTTCCACATCTAACCAGCAACTCATCGCACTGCATGGTGTTACATATTTGTTTTGGAACCGTAACGAAGATTTCAAAACCTGTGTGGGGAATTTAGATGATAGCAACCAAATGAGTTGGGGAAAATATTCAGCCAATGGGTAAATACATTTTTTTCTGAAAATTCAACATGTAAATTTGTTTAATAGACCGAATAATTTTTAGTATCTAATATAAGATTAACATTAATTAAGATAGATGTTTAAAATTCAACTAAATAATAATAAAATATATTCATTACTAAATTTTGATGGTAAAGATTATAATTCGACATTGTGATATTCTTAAACTGGATTTAAAGTGTAACGAATTGGTAGGTTGAAAAAAATGTTTTATTAACTAAAAACTATGAAGGAAACGGAATAGGTAATAAAAGAATTAATGATATCTCCGGTCTATGTGGGAAGGAAATTCGAAAATGGCGATTGCTCTTCCTCTGGCATAGATCGTAACTATAATATATCTCAAAAAGTCTATAGAGAGGTTGACTTTAGGCTGAGAGGCTGGTAAACAAACATCAATTGGACAGCATTAGATACCACTTGGATAAGACCACTCCGTTAAATCGTAGGAGAGTCATATGATGTTGTGGAGTACCGTCACGAAATGGTGGGGTAAAGAGAATGATGTTAATCGTAATCTAGTAAACACAAACTGGGAAAAGAGAACTTATATTTAGCGTATATGTAATGCCATAGCCGTGTAGTTTCCTGTATTATGTTACAAAGATATAAAAACATAGTTAACGTAACACGTGCTCAAGACTTAATTGGACATTAGAAATAGTTAACCCAACGTGAAGTCCAAGCAATTTCTAGATAATGTCAAGGGCATAATTCAACAATTTAACGACACCGCGTAGTGTCACAGATATTTCTTTTTGTTACCGCGACACAGGATACTGTTACCGTTATGTATTTTTGGTACCGCGACACGGGATAGTGTTACAAATATTTAATAATATTTAACCACTCAGCATCAATGTAATGAGAAACTCGTGCCCGTAAATGTTACACCATTGAGAATATCTATAATTATGAGTAAATGTTAGACCTATGAGAATCTCTGTAATCTAACAAAGTATTTCCGATCACTTCCTGTTTAGTCTATCACCACCATAAAACTTCACTTACCTGGATTTTCTTCTGGAAAATTCTCATCAAATTCTGAAAACAAATTTACACTAACCTTTATACAATTTTTTAATAATAGTTATAATATGCAAATACTTGGTCTTGTTCAAGGGCAGGGTCCTTGGCACCCAACAGACTTTGGAATCCCCATATTATAGGCCTAGAGGCAATTCCAAATATAAACAAAATAAGCAAAAACATAAAATACCTTTGTATGTTTCATATGCTTTATTTTAAAATAAAATGGGGTTTAGTGTCTGCTCCAACTGGATTCTTAAAAAGCCATTTTTAAAGGATTAAAATCCTAATAAGCCTGGATGCTATACAATGGTATATTGAAAGTCAACAAGAATAAGTAAATTCATTCCTGGGGAGTTAATTCAAAACCAAATCATTGGACAAAGAAAATCGGTCTACAATATATATATCGTTGATCACGGTGGCTAAGTGGATAAGGCGCTGGTTCGCTAGCCCGGAGGTCGGGAGTTTGATCCCTGCATTGACCGAGTAAGTTCATCTCGATTTTCCGGCGTGATTTCCTCTTGTCAGTGATGCAGAAGGAGGGTCTGACAAGGACAGCTGCCTAGTCGTTCGTATGGGACGAAAAAACCGAGGTCCCGTGAACACATTGGAGTGCACGTAAAAGATCCCTTGGCAGTTGGAATTCGATATAAGAGTAGGCCATAGCGCCGCTGCCCGGGCAAAATTTCCCTCATTGCACACTGTATGGCGTATGCCCGTCTTCCATTAGCCCAGGTTAGGTGCAAAAGAGTAGGACGTTAAACCACATTTCATTTCGCATTTTACAACATATGTCGAGGCCCACATCAAAACTATCTGCCCTTGAGCTTTTTACCATGTTTAAGAAACGCATAAGACAAGGAGCATATATTCCAAAATATTTTCCAGGAACTACACCAAAACTATCTGCTGTTGAGATTTTTACCATATTCAAAAACTAGCAACGTGAGATGCCTTGTTCATACTATGGTCTCTCCAACACTGGGTGATCACGATGTTCTGTCATGTGGTCTTCCACTGGAACCAGGTCAAGGGATCGGATTAAAACCTTTCATCAAATTTAAAATTCTATAACTATCTTTAGAAGAATTAAACACACACCAAATGTTTCACACACGCGAATAATGTCATTTTTATTTGGGAAAGGCTAATACAAACATATTGCGACAATAGAGAACAAACTACTAACAGCACAATTTTGTGGTCGCTTATATAGATCAAGTATTGGACACCAAAATTACTATTTTAGTTACAGTATCCATGGGCCTCGATCAGATACATATAGTCTAACTCAATGGCCTGCTATGCCTATCGATCAACCGGCCCTGATTATTGACTCATAAAGTGGGTATAATACTAAAATAATAATACTAGTCTTACCATCAGGACCATTGTTGTCAGTCTGTAAGAAAACAAATATCAATAAGGTAACGCGTTTTCCTGGAGTTTATTAACCACTTTAGGCGGATGTTCCAATATGATGTTCTTAATTTCAATTTACCCACCTTGTCTACTTTAAGCAACGATTGTCAGTCAACGAAATATACGTCCACAGGGTGTCCGGAAACAGGTAATAGGTGGTACAAAACTACAATAAATGCACAGCCTGCTTGTTTTTGTCTCTCACATGTCAATCAGACAATAGTCGAGATAGCTCCGACTGTTTTGCTGTGGGTTACAGACGTTCTCCGAGGGAGCGTCCAAAAATTGTAACAGTTCTGGGTAACATAAATTCGTGGAGGGATGTCGACGGTTTGGTTCTGGGTAACATAAATTCATCGATCGCGTCGATAGTTTTGTTCAGGGTAATATAAATTCGTCTAAAGGGCGTCGATAGTTAAGGTCTGGATAACAGGCTTTCGTCGAAAGAGTGTCGATAGTTTAGTTCTAGGCAACATAAATTTGACGAGATAGCATCGATAGATTAATTCTAGGTAACAGAAATTCGTCGAGAGAGCGTGGACGGTATAGTACTAGTTTACGCAAACTCGTCTCTAGAACGTCGTGGGTAACATAAATCCGTCGCGAGAACGTCGATAGTTTAGTTCTGGGTAACATAAATTCGCCTAGAAAGCGTCGAGATGGCGTCGACGGTTTAGTTCTGAGTAACAGACATTCGTCGATAGATCGATGGCATATATATAGTGTAGTTCTAGATAACATTAATTCGTCGAGAGAGCGTCGGGATAGCGTTTAGTTCGGGGTAACAGGCGTTCGTCGAGAGGGCGTCAATAGTTAAGACCCGGGTAAGAGACATTCATCTAGAGAATGCTGACTGTAAGAGACTAAAGGAGTTCTCCAGGCATGGGAATAACACGACAAATAATTCTTCATGTATAACAATACCGTGAGGTTCCTGTTTTGAAATATTAAAAAATAGCTGTGATTTGAAGAGTAGATCTTTCACATCCGCAAACGCTCCAAGCAACTTTTAATTTTCCACGTGAAATTCTGTTTTTGTATATTAGAACTTACAGGATTTTGCTCTATTGGAATACTATGTGTAAATCCAAAAATAGCGAGTAGGCACCAGACGATCTTCATCCTTACAGGTCCGTGATTCCAAATAATCTTTGACACAACTATACATATATATGTAATTTGTAACACTCCTTTTCGAGATATAACATAACAAGATATAGAAATCTGCTGAACCAAAAAAAAAAGACCAAGCCACATAAATAAAATCAGAGATAAGAATATTATTTGATCATAAATATGTAGAATGTATACCATTCTTGAGGCGAAAGATAAGATATATATTTATTCCATTAAGGCGTGCATTAAGGAAAACATGCATTCACGTTCCAGCACATTAAAACGGAGTCACAAACTATAATATATACAGAAAACACATATACATGTACTTACAACTGACCAGTAGCTATCGGGTGGAGGGGTGGGGGTGAGATGGTTTCGTATTGCGTCCAATGGAAAAGGTGCCAAAGGCGCCCATTTGGGTAAACGATCTCCATTAGGTAAAGTTACCCATTGAGTGGCCGGTTTGCTCCAGAGAAATTTTCAATTGCAAACCCTATTTCTCCAAATGTTCCGAGGGAAGAGCACCATCGGCAATCTGACGTTTCAGGCAGAAGGGTAAATATTATTTCATCTAGTTGGCAAAATAAAGTCTCCGAAAACATTAATTTTACTGTTCTTTTAATTGAATAACGCGAATTTGTACTGAATTAACAATAGATTAGTTTATTTTGTCTGGCGCAACTCTTCTTTGTGCCACATTTTTCGGGCATCGATTTTGTGAATGCAACTGCAACAGTCCGATTGGATGGTTGGGATGTTCAGATCGACATAGAGTGGGATTTCGGTTGCTTAACTCATGGGTTATAATAACAGAAGAACCCATATGCGGCGGTCTCGAAGGCACAATACTCCGCGACGATCAATTGTTTTTTGTTTTTTTTTGGGGGGGGGGGTGCAGGTAATCCACCTAAGGTAGGGTATATTGGACCACATTTAAGTTGCTGTATTCACGGGCTGGAAAAGCATGAAAACACATTTGCGGCATTTAAATTTCCAAAACTTGTTCGCGACGGTCCCGTCTCCGTGGACTATAAACGATTGATTGGTTAGGCTATATCAGACCACTTACTGTATTCGGGGACTGGAATAGCAAGATAGCGCGTTTGCGGTCGTCAGATTTTCTTGGGGGAAGGGGGCGTCCCTAGACGTCAGTAACCCTTCTAACATTAATCGAGCCCAACGCCTATGGAGAGCACCCTAGACCGGTCGCCGTTGGCCGTTAAATGTAGGTACATCGGCGCCGCCAGAAGCCCCATCGGCGCCCCCTGAAACCTTTGCCCCTAACAATTTTGAGCTAGCTACGGGCCTGAATAAGTGTGAAGTTGATGCTTATTCGATATTTGCCTTTTATTCATTGCAATGTCTGTGAAGTTTGTCTATTCTTGTCTGCAGGTCTGTCTTACCGATTTTGTTAGAGTGTAGTTCGGTTAACCCGCACTTACTATTTAAATCATCTTTGCTAGCCAAGGGTAACGATTCGCAACATTTGGCCATCGAAGATGTATTTAAACGAGCCTTATGTTGTTGTCGCTGTTTATTATGGAAAGGTTGATTAAATTAAATTATTTACACTAAAAGGATTAAAAAAAAATTGTACGGTATGTCAAAAAGTCACCTTGAAACACACTTTAAAATTCTCACTTTGTCATTATAAAAACTAGTTAAAACAGGAGGTCCAGCATCAGTGCGGAGAGAAAACAACCCGTGGAAACATCCCTGCTTGATTAATGCAGAAAATGTTGATGGGAAAAGTGAGTGGTTTGATTCCTGGAGATTACAAAAGAAACTGAGAGTAGTCCCATCGTGTTTATTGGTGGCGCTAGTGAAAAATTGTAAACAGAGGGCACGTGTGAGCTGTCAAAAGTACGGACTTGATCGGTCTTTATCAATGCTTCGACACGCAATGGACAGGGTGTTAGTAGTAGGGTCAGGGTTAACAGGGGCAGTGACTGCTGCGCTCTGCAGACAAAATCTTCCCTCTACACCAGAAATTTTTATTTGGGACAAATCACAAGGGGCAGGTACTAGTTCGTTTCATCAAAATTTACATTTCTAATACAATGGAATCAAAATAAAGAAAATGAATGCCTACATTACATTGAATGACTTGTTGATAAGCATATGATCACTCTTAATGTCGACCGACCCGTATAGATAACCTATTTTTAACTGTTGACCTTCATTGGGAGCAGATTATAGTTTTATTGTACCGGTATATGTATAATATTGACTGTGTTTTCATCATAGAGTTAAGATGACTCCTCATTTATTTATCTAAAAATAGACATTTTCATGCCTGTGCGTCTCTCGGCTGACTCAAGCAGCCTATATTATTTCAATGTTTTTTAAGCTGCCTTACAGTGTGCTATGAGAGAAATTTGCCTTAACAGCACCACTATCGAATTCCAACTGCCAAGGGATCTTAAACGTCGATGTAATGCAAGACCTCGGGAACTATGTCGTACCCGAGCCGCTATGACTCCCACATGTTATTTTGAATAAAAGCGAATATACTGTATGTTTTAGGTGGTCGAATGTCAACAAGTCGATGTCCATCTGATAAAAATTGTACAGCTGATTTAGGAGCACAATATATTACACTATCTAAACAATATACAGTTAAACGAACGGGGTAAGATTTATCTTTTACCATTTCAAGCACCTCAGCACGTACAACTGTTGATTATCAAGAAATTGTAAAAATTGTAAAAACTATTCTTTGAGATGATGAAGTATGTTGATTTTCAATGATTTTTGATAAGTTGAATAGCTAATTCATGATATTAAATGTTTTGTAAACTAAGCAGAGCGTTAGTGTGGGCCAAACAAATTATAATGATGTTTATGAGTTAAGGGCGTTGAGTAGTCTAAAATGCAAATTTTAAAGCTAGCACTGTAATTTTTGTTGATAAGATATGACATTTTTTGTTATTTGGGGTGATAAACTACATATTAATCACCAAATAAATACCAATTTTATTTACCAACTATGTTCCAAACTTGGCCCAAAAGCATGATAAAAAGGGGTATTGATGACAACAAAAGTAGAATTTTCTCAGTTATGCCTGCAGATATTTTCATCAAATTTCGCATGAACAATGCTAATAGCAAGTCCCAAAAATACACTGGTCAATTTTTGGCTATAGGTTGTGGTTTGTCTTGTATCCATGGAAACGCAAAAAAACGATGCGTTTTCTTGGAAATTCTATTAGTACAAGCTCAAAAGATTTATTGATAATCCCACCAGTAGATCAAAAGTGGAGGTTATAAGCTACATTTCGACACCAAAAACGTTAAAAAATACCAACTCAAAGTATTTTAAAATTGTTGTTCATTATTTACCTTCAAACGAGATTTTGCGATTTTGGGTTAATTCTTTGAATACGTCGACAACAAGTATTAAAATACAACAATTCGCATGTAAAAGTAAATAATTACTTCACTGCAACACTCCACCGCACTCTAAATCATGTTATGCATTCAAAAAATAGTAATCTTTGACCATAAAAAAAAAAAATCTGTCATGTTCCTTTCGTGATAGATAAATAGACCTGGATAATCGCGTCATACAGGGAATTCCTTCTGGTCACGTGACATCTTCCACTCCCGTTGAAGCCACGTCTGTGTTGATCACGTGACTGGCGTGCACGACGTCATAATTTATTCAACACCTGATCTAGGTCGGGGAATCAGTCTCGTTTGCTATAAATAGTTTTATTCCTCCGCCTCGTATCTCCATTGTTACACATAAAACGACGCGACATTCGAGAGTTTTCTGAGTTATTTTATAAGTGGAACAAGTTTGCAAAGACTTAATAAGATTGGCGTTGAAAAGTTAGTGCGAATCTTAGACTGCTCAACGCCCTTAATGGTACTCTTAATAAGATTTTGGTGTATTTTTAAATGTTTCAATAACCGATTAAAGTAAAGATATGTAACAACTCTTATTGACTCCCCAGAATATTTTACTGCTGTGGGCATATGTTTCGTTGCATGGCAACCTACTTTACCGTAATTTCTAATCAATTATGTTTGGCGAATTATTTGAATAGTCTAGATTTAATGGCAGTCTTGGGATAATAATGAGTCAGAGCCTTGCCTCATTTAAATCAGGTTATTTTTACTGATTTTGTAGATTGTATCAAGATCTGGTAGAGAATGGGGTTTTATCACCAATGCAAGGAAAAATGGAAGGTGACAATTCAGCAGAGGGCTCACAACATTTTGTTACTCCAAAAGGAGTGAGTTCTCTTGTCAAATATTACCTTGGTTTGTCAGGTAACTTAGTGTTTTCTAAGCTTCAGTACACAAAGTATGTGTTTTTCTGTCTATTTTTGTGTTAATTCTGACAATCTCAAACAAAAGGCATTGCTAACTACCAAATAGGTTTATTTTCAACCAGTTTATTGTCTTAATTGAAAATATGTGTACAAATAGGTTATTCACATATATCCAAGATATTATAATTTGGACATATGCATAGACAATAATTTTGGTAATGGTTCCCGGGGTGGAGATTTTGATTGTGAATAAATGTACAGGTTTAATAAGGGTGAACTATTTTATCAAAATTCAAGGTTGTCCATCATTTATTTTTGATGTTACCAGTATTACTCTTGTCATTGAAATCTTGCAATAACATTCTTTTAAGAATTTTAAGACATAAAGATTGTTAAAACTTATTTGGGCATTATTCATTCATTCATTGCCTGGCAACCCATGTTTATTAGTTCAGAAACCAGTATACAGTATATACCTGTAGTCATAATAAAAAAAAGATTATTGTAAATACTTCATCAAATATGGTTTATCAAATATTGTTTATCAATAAGAAGCTTCATTGGTTTCTTGAGAAATTTTTTGAAGACATTAAATTCATGAAAAAATTTTCTAAACAACATATTTTAGCATACTTTTCATTGCCTGGCAACCTATATTTATTTTTCAGAAGCCAATGTTGAGTATAGTCGTACTGTTAATAGAATAGACTATAGTAAAAGTAATGGTAAAGATATAGTTAAAGTATCAACTAATACGGGAGAATGTGAAGATTTTGATGCTGTTATATTAACTCTACCTGTTCCTCAGTTACTACAGTTACAAGGAGATATAAATAAAACTATAGGTAAGATTTTACTTATGTGACTATATATGTATGCCAGCTGGCATAACAATTTTGGTTGATCATGATCGACATTTTAAACATATATTGCATAGCTCCAACATTGGAATTAATTTGGAAGAATTATCATGTACTTGACATCAATGGAGGAATTAAAGATTAAAATAGCATTATGCAAGAGCAAAATCTGCTTATTACAGGTCTTTCTTTAACCTTTAGGCCTGAAATGTTATCTTAATAATCAATTAGACATTAATTAACATATCCAGACCATAATAAACTCTTGATGGCAAGACTAGCCTTCGATGTTGGCGGATTAAATTCATATATGCCGCCTAATGGCCATTGATAATTAAATCAATCAAGTGGATAATCAAGACTATGCTGTTTATATTAATGATTTGAGTAATGATGACCGAGGCTATGTGAATATTTCAAACGCTTTTTTCTCGCTTTTTTCAATAAATTACCTTTACACTATCTAGTTTTTAACTATTATAGTTAGAACTGCCATCTCTTTATATCTTATCTCCCATAATGTAACTTTAATATAAGATAAAGAGCTGACAGTTCTCGCTTTAATAGGTCAAAAAAAGATAATATGCTGAGAATTTCAGTCAGATCGCTTCACTCTGAGCAAAGATATTAGGAATTCAATTTTAGGCTAGCCTTGATCATAACAATGATAGAAATCTGGATTGTTCTTTTTTATGTTAACTTATCCATCATAAAACGTATTCAAATCGACTTAATGTCACAGGCTAGCAGTGGCACCAAGAGTTGATTATGACCTGGATATGGATTTATTTTATATTACAGAGAATTCCGGTGATATCAAACAGAATCTAGAACAAGTAACCTATTCTTCCAGATTTGCTCTGGGTTTATTTTATGATAAAGGAACCAAGTTAAATTACGACTGGTGTGCTAAATATTTTCCAAATCACGAATGTATTAGATATGTCAGTATTGATACCAAAAAGAGAGGAATTGGTAGGTTTATATAAACATATATTATTTTTAGGGATATGAAATCTCCTATATGAGTCCTTTTTGATATCAAAAAAGGACAAGAAGGAGATTTTATTTATCACTCAATCCTTTCTTACATGCACAAATAAATAAATATAATTCTTTGCTATAGATTTCACGTTTACTGAACCTGATTACATTACGGCGTAGTGATACATCATTTTTTGACAGCAATTCAACCATTGCAAAGTCCTATATATTGACCCATTTCCATCATCGTCAATTAAATAAAAATATTCCAGTTTTAATAAAACAAAAAGTTACTTTCAATAAAAAAACAAACTGTTCTTTGAAAATTAAAAAAAAAGTAGTTCCTTTTCAACTGACAAATCAAATTCATGTAAATTATGAAATAGATTATGAAATTTATCACACAAGTGATATTAACTGTTGAATGTATTAATTGGGTGATAAAATATGTTGAACCCAATTTGTGGCCCTGCCCATTATTGGACAATGTTCAGAACAGCCCAGTACCATCTTCGATCAACTACTTACATCTTATCAAGTAAGCCCTGCATATTTCGTCACTAATTTTGATTGTCTAGACCCTCTTGGATACCAAGTGTGTTTGTATCACAACCTGTTATTGAACACGCTATTATTGTTCACATGTTTGCGTTAAAAAAGATATCGTAGCTATAAGTTCAGGTATTGCAGACCAATGTAGCAACGGCTAGATGTTGTAAAACTTGTGGTTGTTTCTGCCGGAACATACTCCAATACGTGCAATGTACAAACAATCATCAGCTGATGACAGGTATTGAGCAATATAAATAATGTGAGGACCCTTCGGGACTCTTTTATCTTATAAAATTGTATAGCAAACGTTCTTAAATGTGAATCCATTTCAATTAAAAATGGTTTAGAAATTATCTTTGAGCAGTAGTTGTAGGTTAAAAATAAGTCACAATATGGGCGACCAGCTTGTTCGTTTCACACAAGATAATACAATATGTATTCTACTTTCATTTTGTTTGTAAAAAAAATCCTTTGGTGATCTTTCATATTCCATACTTGTTACCTGTAAAGTAAAGGAGATGTTTGTTTTATTAGTTTGTTATTACTGTCAGATATTGTAGTTCTATAATTTCATTATTAAAATACCATAGATTCCATAGATGTAAAAATATATCTATTGATACCCAATATTCGAAAATACAAGGGCTTTTTTTTGCAATATATTACCAAATGTATCTGGATACCCTTGGCTGTATTACAATATAACTTACGTAATACAATTTGTGTCAAATACAAATGACCAACTGAGATTTGAATAAGTTTAGAAGATTGGTAAGCAATATTGTTACCAGGTAGACCCATCTTTCAAGAGAGGTGTTTAAAAATTCTTTCACATAACCTAGTACATAACATAACCAGAAGTCAGATTCCTTTTTCTGTTCTTTAATTTTCCCCCAAATTCCAGTCTCTAGTTATTAAAATTCTTTTCTCTGTTTTCTGCCTATTCCAGAAATTCCACTCTAGTTACTAAAGTCCCTTTTCTGTTTTCTACCTATCCCACTAATTCCTTTTTCTGTTTTATACTTACACTATAAACCACAGATTGCCTCGTTTGGCATTTCTGTCCAAACGAGGTAAAATAAATGCCTCGTTGTCTGGAGTTCCAAAATGAGGTTTTTTAAATTACCAGTTTATTATTTATATTTGTTGTAAAAAAATAACTTGACTATAGCATTGACTGTTTCTGTTGAAACCCCATAACATTGCACAAAATATTATTGGAGCAAAATTACATAAACATGCAGTGATGAATTTGTTGGCTTATACCAATTGTCAATTAAATGGGAAATAAAGTACAGTTGTTTCTTAACACCTATGGTCAAGTAATTTTTTTACAATAAATATGAATAATAAACTGGCATATTGGAAATAAGAAATGAAATTATATGCTTTTTTGATTAATAAGAATGGATTATTTGTTGTATTTAGACCAGATAAACACTAATTTGTTGTCTGCGATATAAGTTAGGTGTAAAACTATTGCAAATTCCAGTCTCTAGTTATTAAAATTCTTTTCTCTGTTTTCTGCCTATTCCAGAAATTCCACTCTAGTTACTAAAGTCCCTTTTCTGTTTTCTACCTATCCCACTAATTCCTTTTTCTGTTTTATACTTACACTATAAACCACAGATTGCCTCGTTTGGCATTTCTGTCCAAACGAGGTAAAATAAATGCCTCGTTGTCTGGAGTTCCAAAATGAGGTTTTTTAAATTACCAGTTTATTATTTATATTTGTTGTAAAAAAATAACTTGACTATAGCATTGACTGTTTCTGTTGAAACCCCATAACATTGCACAAAATATTATTGGAGCAAAATTACATAAACGTGCAGTGATGAATTTGTTGGCTTATACCAATTGTCAATTAAATGGGAAATAAAGTACAGTTGTTTCTTAACACCTATGGTCAAGTAATTTTTTTACAATAAATATGAATAATAAACTGGCGTATTGGAAATAAGAAATGAAATTATATGCTTTTTTGATTAATAAGAATGGATTATTTGTTGTATTTAGACCAGATAAACACTAATTTGTTGTCTGCGATATAAGTTAGGTGTAAAACTATTGCAGACACTATATAGCTACCTTGATTAATTTATTGGCCCAAATAAATTGTCACAACACCACAGTTGTTTCTTAACACCTATAACCGATTGGGCCAATAAATCAATCAAGGTAGCTGATGTTGCTTTACCCCTACATCTATGGCGTGTATTCTTGTCTTGTCTATTTCTCTGATTATAATATCATAGTTTGGACTGGTTTTACCAAGCCTCGTTCTGAACAAAATACCTCGTTCCAAAAACAGGGTAATTTAAAAAAAACTCCTTTTGGAACTCCAGGCAACGAGGCATTTGTTTTACCTCGTTTGGACAGAAATGCCAAACGAGGCAATCTGCGGTTTATAGTGTTATGCCACAAATTCCTGTTTTCTACCTAACCCACTGTATACTGTTTAAAGACATAAATGTTAGTCCTTAAACTATATAAAAGGTCGTATTATTTTAATTCGCAGACAATGAAGATACAGCTCCATCAGTTGTTGTTCATACGAATGTTGTTCCATTTGGTTTAAAATATCTAGAAACAGATAAAGAAGAAGTTGGACCGATTGTATTAAAACATTTACATACGTTATTACCAGATTTACCACAACCAAATCATGTGAAAAACCATAAATGGCGATATTCACAGGTAATTTATCAGTCTATAATATTCCATGGTAGTGATCAATAAACTTTTCACTGAAAGTAGTGGAAGGTAGAAGAGATCCTTCTTCAATATACATGTAAAGAACATATCAGATTAAAAAGTAATTAATGAACTTTAATGTCCACTAAACACAAACTAGGTGATTTCGGGACTAACATACGACTCTATTTTATTTCAATAATTTGCATGCGCAGTGGGAGGAAACTGGAGGACCAGGAGAAAATCCACGAGGTTAGACAGATGACCCCACTCCTTGGCACATACAACTAGGGAATCAAAACCGTTTGGCCACCATACCTCCCTACCCCACGGCCCCCCAATGTATGTACAATTGAGATTGGATATACATGGTTATTGGTAAGTATTGAGGTCCACTGGAAGTCGGTCCGGCCTGGTCCTAAACACGTCTGGTATGTCTAGAGAGAGTACATGGATGACGGACACCACAAGGGAAGGATGAGTTCTTATAACACTCATTTGAACACCTAGTGTTAGATACTGGTCTCCTGTAATGTCCCCATTTAGCAAGACATGGATAGAGAACTAGAGGAAATATGTGATTTTTCTGTACAGTCAGGGGCCATAATCCAATAAGTTATAGTATAATATATAAGCAACTAAAGCCCTGTTGTATGATTTTAGTTTATTTCTTTTTTTGGCACAACGTAGCTCGCCCGGCTGGAGCTGACTTATAATTGTAAGATTCTATGGCCTGTATAGAATATTGCACAAACCTTTACAATGGGTCAAATTGTAGTTTTTAGCGGAGAAGTTCCTAACCGATGCAAGATGAAAGGCCATGCAATTAACAGTAGGACTGTTGGCCCTGCAAGATATGATTTGCTGATGGACATATTCCGGGCTTTTGCAGAAAAGTAGGGTGTTGAAAATAATATTGCCTGTACTGTTAATGCCAGGTTCCTACTGATATGCAATGTGCTAGGACATATGATTGTCCCTATTGAGTACACAAGGTAGTACATACAGATTGCTACAACTAACCACGATGGATGATAAGACCGAATAGGATCACCAGCATGACTCCATGATTAAATTCATGTTTCGTGATAGCATGAACCTTGCATATGATAGAGTTATTGAGATAGATTTAGGCCAGTCTGTTAATAGGGTGAGAAGTGGATTCTGTATGTTGGTATATTTTTTAATTTGTGAAGAGATAGGGTGGTCCTTTTAACATTCATTGCCAGATAAACATGTTGATATTTTATTTAAAAACAATTTGATCTTAAAATAATTTATCTAATTTATACTGAAATCCATATGGCTCAAGTCTATGGCTTGATTTCCATCCTGGGAATTCATACACCTGTTTTAAAAAAAGATAAAAAAAAAGAAGTGAGAGTTTAACATGGAATAGGTTATCTATCGTTTAGTAGGTTAGGCCATTGAAATAAAATAGGGTTTAACATCTTACTGTTCTGCTCCAATTGTGCCAAAGGAAGACTGGCATATGTCATACAGTGGGGGTTGGGATGGCCTAGTGGTCTAGAGTGCCGCAATTCGACCTCTAGCTGGCCGGTTACCTCTGGCTTGCGGCTGTGGTTTCGAGCCCTGGTGTGAGCGTATGTGGCATGGAGATGGGGCGCCTTCTCAACCTCGTGGGTTTCCTCCGGGCACTCCGGTTTCCTCCCACTGCTAAAGACCCCTACCCGCAAGCGAATTATTGAAATAAAATTGAAACCATATGTTAGTCCCAAAATGACCTAGTTTGTGTCGAGTGGACGTTAAACCCCATCTCTCTCTCTCTCTCATGTCATACAGTGTGCTATGAGAGAAATTTTTCCTGGACAGCAGCCATCTCAACCACTCTCAATGGCATAGATTAAGCAAATAAAACTTGTCTACGATATTACAATCAGTGGAACCTGATGTTAAACACTAATGGCTATGATACAAAATCAGAGGCATTGCTAATGCCCACTTGTAATACCCCCCCCCCTCAAAAAAAAAAATATAGTATAGTGTAGTATGTGTAGATTAGCACAGGTTCCTGGGTAGATGTATTTATCCACCACTAAAGGTTTCCAATGGGCCTTTTGTAATCATGTTGCCATAAAAGTGAAGTGAAAAAGGATTTAATATCCTACTGTTTGCTCTGACTGCGCTGACAGGCATACATCATTCAGTGTACTGTTAGCTTACTTTAATTAAAAATCTGGGAAGTATCAAATTAGGCTCAATTATCAAACAAGCAACTTTCAAGCCTGATAAATGTTATTGACAATCATAAATCATACTGGATAATCTAATTACATTTGATAAAATGAAAACAAACACTTAGTCGAGGAAAGATTTTTTTGTTTGGCCTTATATAGAGTAGCAATTGTTGTTTCACATTATACTAACATAGATAACATCAGGGACAAAGTACAGCGGGACGCTTTACTTCTACAGAGGGTATGCAATGTTTGGTCAAATATTCCCCCTTTTCTTGGGTGGCTAACCTTGCCAGTTTCAACTACTGTAAAAAAAATATAGATTTATGGTCATTCTTTCTGCTTTGACTGGGATAAATAAGAGTATACTGTGAGAAAAACATTTGCGTGGACGTTTTCTTGGACAAAGCGTTGCAATCTATCCTTTACCATGAATTCAAACTGTCAAGGGTTGTTTTACCTGCAATTCAATATGCAGAGATAGAATGTTTTTTTTATTTTTTATTTGTCCCATCCAAACGACTAGATACTGCCAGGCCATGTATCCTGCACTTTAGACAAGGGGTATACTGACTAGGTTAGGACTAAGGGAACAGAGAATCAAGTTTAGAGTTTGTTGCATCTCCTCTTAACCCTTTGGAGCCCAAGCGACCCAAAGACTGAACCAGATGCATTAGAAGGAACTGCAGGACCAGGAGAAAACACATGACGTTCAGCGGGCCAGTGGGGAATTGAAACCATATTACTTTACCCAATGACAGACCTTATGATCTAACATGCATGCATGTATTAAACCATTTGGTCTCCCAACCACCATATCTACTAGATGTGAAGAATTTTTCAACTCGGCAGTTTCGTTTTTATTATTGCTCATCTCCAATTTCCTCCCACAGCTAAAAACTCTTTAAGTGTTAGCGAACCATATGTTTGTCCTTAAAGGAGCTAAATCACTAACATTTGGGACCTAGAAATTGACACAAGTGGGTCGCAACGCATATAATATTGTAATATGAATGTATATGAACTGATTTACATTCAATTGTTTCTGTTTTTACCCTTATTTCAAATCAATTATGTTTAGCGAAATAAACCAGCAGTCTAAATCAAGCGCAAATTTATAGCGTCTGGTTCTTCCAGTCTACATACGCCTTTTGATTTGGTGCAATGTGTTTAGCCTCATCCCTCAAGTCTCTTGTTAAAACTGGGGCCGAAACGATTCATGTACCAATGGTAAAATGTTTTTTTTGTCTCAAATATTGGATATCAGAAGCCCATCACAGCATCAATGTTGATTTAAATTCACAAATAATTCGTGTTTTCAATGTTGAAGATTTTTGATGATATTGAGTTAAAAACTTAGCTACTTTTTTGTTTGAGTGGAGTTAAATCCTCATCTCTTTCTCATCCCTTGTCCAATTTATAATGTTGTATAAATAATATTTTAAGGTACACAAGCCATATGCTGGTAAAGAGGGTTGTATTGTGTTACAAGAGAAGCCATTAGTTATAGTTGGTGGAGATGGTTTTACACATTCTGGTTTTGATGGTTGTGTTGACTCAGCAGAATCTATTATAAACTCTATTAATAAACTATTGAACAAAGACAGTTGAACTGTCCATAGTAAGATATGAGATATAGACAAATATTACAGTGTTTATAGATGGCTGTGATGTAACTTTATATAATCTACAATAATTAATTTTTGTATGAAAATAAAATTATCTGCTATATATATATGTTTTCTGTAAATATGTGTTCTGGGTGAGGTTATTAACAGGCTAGCTTGATAGTCGGCTTCACCTACCTGAGGTCCAAGATCAACTTTCCCGGTAGCTTACATCGTCGGTTATTATTTAACTTAATTACCATAATAAACAAGGATACTTCCCGTTAACTTCAATTTTTTGTTTTGAGTGAAGTCTGTATCATTACTGATGACATCATCTTCTACAAATAACGTAGGCATACATACACAGAGCTTTTGGAAGAGAGGAATCAAACACCTCCTACGATGTCAATTCTTGTCTGCAGCAATCCTTGTCTGTGTCATTACCTCACGCTTTTTGTGAGCGGAATGGAGTGGGTCGAACCCGTAACCCCTTCTCTTGATCCAACCCTATTGACTGTAACTGTACTGCATAATGGGCACTTGCCACTGGACCTAACCCCCATTCATTTGCATTTATGTCTTTTCGATTTTGTTTTGAGTGTCCTGAGAGGAGAAGTGCCATAATATCTGTCTAAAAGTCTCAAAGTGCATTTTAAGACGGAGGATGGGGGGGGGGGGGAAATGACCAAGAGATATTTCTAAAAATGTTTATTCAAATAATGTAAAAATAATATAAGAAAATAAGCGTTAATATATTGATTATATAAAGTTGTAATATATATGGGTCGTATTATAATATTATGATTGCATTGATTCTACATTCACAGGTACAGATACTATCAAATTGGGACAAAATACAATATAAACTGCTGCATTCAAATAAAACTTGATCCAGCAAAATGAAATGGAGGTTTAATTTACAAGTACGCCAAAGGTGTGCCTAATAAATGGTCAAAATGACTCCTTTTTTATTTTACAGTCAAATTAATTTTAGACCCTTATGTTCTTGAATTTTTAATAATGAACTAATAACAAAAACAGAAATTGAACAATATCTCATCTAATGGACAAAATTATATTAATTGAAGTATATTAATGGTAAATAGCACTAAACTTATAAAAAAAAACCTAACCCACAAAAACCTCTATAATTCATATTCTTCCAAAATTTTCTCTTTAAATCAATAGCTTTTTGAGACAATGGTTAAATATTAATACCACATAAACATCAAATTTCAAAGTATAATAAGTCATGGTGAATGTTACATAAACAATTTCTGTCATGAATAAAAATCTACATGCATTTTGAAGTATCTGACCATTATTTGGAGGTAATATCTAGCCATAATGCACTCAAAATTTAAAAAAACATAAGCCAAAATATAAATGGTAGGCTTGGATTAAATCAGATTTTCCCCCAACACAGGTTTTTCGAATGTTACAAACTTTCCGATTCATTACGCATGCATGACACATTATATGGAATACAAGTTAGGTACAGGATTTATTTCTATTAGTGGGTTCCTCCTGAAAGTATATTCACCACCCAATCCAGCATAGTTCATTACTACCCAACCCTTACAGCTTTCCCATCCCCTTTTATGGTTTCTTAATGATTATTTCTCATTGTATATAAATGTTTGTCTTTTTTCCATATTTGTATTTATTGTGCTATGGTTGTCATTCTTGCTTGATAAAGACAAAAGAACCCTGGCTGAAACCACCCTGATTGAAACGTTCCTAGAAATGAATCTTTTAAGTAACTTTTATTCCATAATATATGTGCTATTCTCATCCCGTTACTAAATGCTGCTTCAACAACTTTCAATTCAAAATCTCCCATGATGATCAGCGAGTTTGAATATATCACTATAACATTTATTAATTCCTTATAATAAATCAAAATATTACATGTACAAAATTATTTTGAAGATATGTATATAAAAAAAAAAATTCAATTTTTTTTTTTATGTTTTTTTTTTAAAAAATAAAAAATAAAGTGTATTGACGTGAAAACATATTTTTACCCTAAAACTATTAAACTTTGAGTATAATATTTGATTGTTTGTTTTACCCTCAATCGTGATTTTATTAAAAGAAAATAATGTTTTTTTTATTAGTATGGGCAATTAAAATAATTAATGTGAAGTTATCGATTTATTCATTTTATTTTATAATGTAAAAAATATATTGTGGAAGACAACGGTGTATAAATTTCTTAATAAAAATTATCACAACATACACTATGCACAATCTATAGTAATCATATAAATTAGTAATCGAATTACTATGGTACAGAAACTGCACTCTTGTTCTTTTTGGGTGTGATTCTCTTTGAAAAAAAAAAAGTCGAAGGTTCTGCCAACTAAAGTTAAATCAACATGAAACTTGACAGCCATGTTCTTTGGACAACTGAGCAATTATTTTTGATAAGCTGTCACAATTCCCAGATGCCAATGATAATTTTATTTTGAGTTCAATGGTTTGTCCTACATTCATACTTGTTTTAGTAATAATGTTATGTATCTCCCAGCACATTTATCAGTCTTCTGGATCCTGTTTCTCGAAATCGTAACTAATGATAAAATCCAAATTTTAGTAGATACGTCATTTTTGATTGGGTTAGCACTGACATCAATCTAATAATATCCAATCAAATTACTAAAATTTTGATTTTTTCTTAGTTAAAATTCGGACAAACAAACCCCTGAGTTATAACAAATCAGTTCTAAGTAAATATAAAGTACTAAAATTATTTTTACTGGTATTTATCACAGTGCAATAAAAAAAGAAAAAAAAAAGGTGACCTGATCACAAAAATGGTCACTCTGTGATCCAATTATAGCAAGTTTTTATCATTAGTCCATCTACATTTTGGTAGAATAAGCGTCACCAGATTCGATAAATCTGTCCATATACATTTGTTCCTTGGTTCCATTCAGACTGGAAATTCCACCATAGCCAGGATTAGTATAAGCATAATTAGCTGTATTCATAAACTTTCCTGGTTTACTGGAACCTTCAGCTGATGATCCACTGCTAGATGAATCTTCATCATTATTACTGTCTGTTTGATCCTTGGCAAAATTCACAAACACCTTGGAAAACAAACAAAAAATAAAATAAAAAAGGGTTTAACATCCTACTTTTCTGTATCAAAATGAAATGGGGCTAATTAGGGGAATTTTGCCCGGGCAGTGGCGCTACAGCCTACTCTTATATCGAATTCCAACTGTCAAGAGATTTTTTATGCGCACACTAATGTATATACTGGACAGGTTTTGGAGGGGGGGGCAGAGCTTGTCTTGCTCCAGTACATAATTATTCTTTAGACGACCCTGATGATAGCGCTAAACAAAATAAAATAATACCAACCTCATCAAGTGTTGTTTGAGAAATAGAATAATCAAATATTTGATTATTTATTTGAGCAGCTTCCAACAAATCAAAGATTTCAGCAACACTTCCAGAACCTCGTGGAATATTAATTTCTACAACTTCTGGTGTTTCCTCCTATAATATTTATAAATTCAATATGAAAATAAGTCTTAAACCAAAACATCTAACCAATTAAACTTTCAAAAATTGTTTCATTCGGTCATTTTTGGTTTTTGTCCTTTTTATAATTTTCCTATGACATAATAAATGGACAGAATGTTTAGTTTTCTACCCACCTTTATGACGGTGTTGGGGAATCTTGAAATAAATTCTCCTTCTAGAGCTGCCTTATTGCTAGACAGACTTGTAAAACGTATGGTCACAATATAACCATCACCAAACCTTGAAAATAAAATATATATTCAGATTATAACACCAAATGATCGTTAATTTAAAATTATTAAAACATTATTTTATGGGAAGCAGCGATGGGTAGGAAGTTGGCTCACTAGTCTGGAGGTCTCGGCTTCACTCTCAATGCTAGCCAAGAGAGTTACTCAGGATTTTTCAGCGAGTTCATAATACCTTATTTTTTGTCCCATCTGAACAAATAACGTCAACTCGACACAAACTAGGTCATTTCGGGACTAACACATGGTTTAATTTCATTTCAATAATTTGCTAGCACGTAGGGGTTTTTAGCAGTGGGAGGAAACTGGCGGACCCGGGGAAAACCCACGAGGTCGGACATGTGACCCTACTCCTCGTCACGTACAACCTAGGATTCGAAACCGTGCCAACCATTCGGCCATCCAACCCCCCTCCCCCCCAAACAACTAGACAGCTGTCCTTGTCAGGCCTCTCATCCTGCACCACTGACAAAAGGAAACCATGTCAGATAATGCAGCTCTTCAGCATCAATCATAACCCTGTTTACATCTGGTGATCTTTGGAAAATCAGCTTATTCAATCCCCTTCATTTTATTTCTATCATTGACAATTTTTAAAATGTCATCAATAAAACAGGAACTTAAAAACAGTCTCTGACTTACTTGTTTTTCAAATGTTGAGGACTTCCCAGACATTTCAATTGTCCATTAACCATGATTGCTAACCTTGCACACAGATGATCACACTCATCCATACTAAAATGATAAAATTACAAATATTTATACTATAGTCAATTAAAGTAACCATTCATCATTTTTCACCAAGATTGACTAACATTTAGTTAATCATAAATTATACAAGAGCTAAATCTGCTTATTACAAGTCTTTCTTTGGGCCTGAAATGTTACATAAATTATCAATTAGACATTTTGTATTGTGGATGAAAGGAACACAATACTGTTCCGTAGATTCGGATGGATTTATTCATCATTCTTGAACAAACATACAACATGGTTGATACACGCCATAGAACTTTCTTAATACGTCATACATGTCACATGATCAATATATACAACTAGAATGGATTTATCTCCCTTTGTATAGTAATATGAATATTAATGTGATAGCTAGACACCACACATTTATTAACTTATCCAGACCATAATCAACTCTCGTAATGCCATCTTATGTGTCAGACATTCACTGGATTTGAATTCAATCTGCTGCTCAATTCTAACTGAGGGTTGAATCCCAAAATAGATAATCGCGACTATGCTTTTT
This sequence comes from Patella caerulea, assembly GCA_036850965.1. Lineage (NCBI taxonomy): Eukaryota > Metazoa > Mollusca > Gastropoda > Patellidae > Patella > Patella caerulea. The sequence goes on along the minus strand of JAZGQO010000015.1, from coordinate 26,858,026 downwards.
TATCGTAATCATGATCGAGGCTAGGCCTAAAATTCAATTGCTAACATCTTGGTTCAGAGAGGAACAATTTGACTAAAATTTTCAGCATAATCTCTTTTTGTTAATATACCTATCTTTAACTATTATAGTGAGAACTGCCAGCTCTTAATTAATCTCCTATTATAACGCCCCTTTAAGTAAATAAAATCAATATATCAACCAAAGATAAACTCCTGGCATGGATTCAAATGAATTTTAAAGAACGTGTAATTGTGAAACTATAGTAGCATTTAAGACGCATGTATTTCATACCTGTGTGATGTAAGAACAACAGACTGTCCTGATCTGGTTGCCTTGGATATTGTTTTCCATGCCAAACGTCGAGTAGCCGGATCCATACCTGTAGTAGGTTCATCCTGTAAAACAATTATAGACAATGGGGCTGAAACAACATGATCTTATTCTCTTTAATTAAATATAACGTAATATTCCCTGTAATGCAAACAAAGTAATCACTAATTAGTAATTGATTACTCTTCCTGTTGGGTCATCAAGCGGTTTCAAGGTTATAGGGCCCAAAACAAGATGTCCTCTATATCTTTTTTTTTTTATATCAAAAATGAGTACACAGTGGGGATGCTCGATTCACAGTCTAGAATGTCCCGAATTGACAGGATTGCAATCGACTGACGCAGAATTCAGTCCTGTCACAGCCGACTATGGAGGTGGTGTGTTCTGTCAGTTCCAACTATGGAGGTGGTGTGAGTAGAATTGTGACTTAATTAAACACAACAAATGTTTCGGCTGCATGGTTGGTTGAAATATTTACTTATCCAACCTACGCATTGTAGCCTGAAATATCCCTTTTCACTCGATTCTCACTATTTTCAAAAGTGATGGAATTCAATCGAGTATCCCAAATGCATAGTTTCATGAAAGGGAAGAAACTCCTAGTTTATCACACTAGTGAATTTTGAAAAAGATTCAGTAAGAGTATTAAGATTTATTATACAAGAGCTACATCTGCCTTTGCAGGTTTTTATTTTGGCCTGAAATACTATATAAACTATCTTTCATCAAGTCTGAGATCTCTGTCAGAGAGCGAGAGAGAGAGAGAAAGAGAGAGAGAGAAAGAGAGAGAGAGTTTAATGTCACTCAACATAATCAAAGTCATTTCTGGACAAACATATGGTTTAAATTTATTTCAATAATTCGCTTGCACATATTGGTCTTTTTCAGTGGGAGGAAATCAAAGGAAGCGGAGAAAACTTACGAGGTTGGACAGTTAAACCGACTCCTTATCACAAAAAACAACCAGGGAATCGAAACCACGCCAGCTGACTTGATGGCAGAAATTCTGATACAATGCAATGCGTGCAATGCGATATCCTTTTAGGCTATCCAAAACAAAGTGATCCCGCAGTGAATATTCGCTTGGCCGTTACAATCACTGATAAGCATGACATCGAGGAGGCTTAATGAGTACAGCATATTAACTTTTTTACTCCGATAAATTAAATTCTCTATCATTTTTTTGAGGTAAAAGAAAAATAAATAAAGACGTTTGAAGTATTTGTAGTTAAAAAAATATTTCCTATTTAGTGTAAATTTGTATTAAAATGAGTAAAATGCATCATTTTGCCCGAAGCAGTTAGGCTTTAAAGCAACACTGCATGAGCCGTTGAGCCAATGACTACGAGGCTTGCAGTCAACGCACGTGTTGTGGACAGTTATCCGTTACAGAGATAATTCGTAAGTAATTCTCTGTAAAACAGATTGCATCCAAACCTCCACATGAAATTCTAAACTTACCAATATGAGTATGTCCGGATCACCAATCATAGCCACTGCTAGTGATACTTTACGTTTATTTCCACCACTGTAAGTTTTGATGGGTTTCTTGCAATACTCTCGTAAACCTAATCTTGATATCAAATCCTTCACAGCCTGAAATAATTATTACATGTTTCATTATCCAATAGAGCAATGGAAATTGTGGGCAAATAGCGGTGCTATCGTCTACTCTTACATCAAATTCCAATTTCCAACAAATCTTTTTTGTGCTCATCATCATGGTTATTTGTGCCATGCACTACTAAACAAGGAGGGACCACACCAGAAAATCCAGATGAACTTTCTGGCCATCACTGGGATCAAACATAGACCTCCAGCTTAGCATGCCACCATCTTACGCACTGAGCCACCATGACACATCGAATTGTAGATTTAATCACCTTGCATTGTGTATTACCCTGGCTGGTTAAAAAAATTTAATCCCCTTGCATTGTGTATTACCCTGGCTGGTCAAAAAAAATAACATGTTCTGTGGACTAAATCTATTTGAAAAGGCCAACTCAATTTTTGTCAAGGTTGCTGAGATGAAAATAAGGTAAGGAAAAAATAAATAAGATATGTTTATAAGATCATTTTGTTATACGAAAAACTAAGTGATGCATTTTCTATGGCGCTCAGTATATGATACAATATATTTCTTACATTAGCTAACTGTACAATATATTACTTACATTTCTAGCTAACTGTCCAGATAGACCTTTAAGTCTTGCATAGCATAATAGAAGTTCTTCAGCTGTAAGGTAATCATCTAAACCAGCATATTGTGGACAATAACCAATATCACGTTTAACACTATCTTTACTATTACTTCCACATAATCTGTTTAATATAAATATTAAATACATATAATATAAATATCAAATAACTCATATAATATCAAATACATAAACCAAATTTGATACAAATATCAAATAAATAAACCACATCCGATATTAATATCAAAAACATAAACACATTTGATACAAATATCAAATAAAAACATTTGATTCAAATATCAAAACCATAAAACACATTTGATACAAATATCAAAAACATAAAACACATTTGATACAAATATCAAATACATAAACCTCATTTGATACAAATATCAAAAACATAAAACACATTTGATACAAATATCAAAAACATAAAACACATTTGATACAAATATCAAATAAATAAAACACATTTGATACAAATATCAAATAAATAAAACACATGTTGTAATATCTTGTAATCGTTTTAACCAAATGATCGAGATTATGCATATTTCAAATAATTTATTGGAGGTAAGAATGTTACCTTTCTCCGTTGAGTAATGCGAAACCTTTTGATGGATTTAGATCACCAGTTAACATACGGAATGTTGTAGTTTTACCCGCTCCATTAATACCCAATAAACCAAAACACTGAAAATAAAAACAATGCATTCTCAACTAAATACAATAGACAAAACCAATCTGTTTAAAATCAAAATGTTATACAGCGAAACAAAATCAGTTCTTCTTCATAAACAGGAATCAGTTGGCTCCCTGCTGGGAAGAAACTCCGACTCTAAGGGGAAAGATTTTCAGTCCGGGGGAGGAATTCCAAAAGTCTAAGGACTTTAAATAGCAATAATATATAGACAATTATAAGGCCAATCTAAGATTCTGTTGTAACCTCAACCACCAGCAAATCTGCTCTGTGATATACATTCAGATATAACTATTTTATGGAATCATTTACAAAGAATAATAAAAACATTAAAACAACAAACCTCTCCTCTGTGAACACCAAAACTGACATTATCAACTGCTAGAATCTTTCGGAATCCACTTCTGAATACCTACAGAAATTTATAAACATATTTGATTAAGTGACGGGTGGGTGGGTGGCCAAAAGGTCTAGTGGCTTGATTTTGATTCCCTGTTAGTACGTGACAAAGAGTAGGGTCGCCTGTACAACCTCATGGATTTCCTCCTGCTGCTTAAGATAAAATTGAACCATGTTAGTTCTGCAATGCACTAATTTTTGCTGATTAACTTTCTCGGCCAATGCAGGGATCGAACACGCTACCTTCAGACTAGCATATTGAAGTAATGATCATTGACAGAAATAATTGTGTACCTTGGATAATTTATTAACGACTAGGACATCATCATCTTGATTTTGTTCTATTCTTCTAGCTTCCATGTCCACATCTTCTTCTTTAGTATAATCTGATAACATACCATGTGGTACTCTGAAATATTATATTATACTTCTATAGTCATGCCTTGTAAAAATATTTCTATAGTCTAAACAAGTAATAAATCAATGTAATAATCTTCTATAGTCATGCCATGTAACAATCAATGTAATAATCTTCTATACTCATACCATGCAATAACACGTGTATACACATACCACATAATAATCAACGTCTGTAGTGATACCACGTAATAATCAATGTTTATATAGTCACACCATGCAATAATAAATGTTTATCGTCATATCATGTTATAATCTACTATAGTCATAATCAACAATCAACTATACAGTCATACCATGTAATAATCATTTCAACAATATCTTAACAACAACAACCAATTTGTTAAAAGGAGATCATGATCAGTTCTTATAGTCCCCATTCAAGCACTACCTTCAATTAAAGAATACAGTGTGGAATTTGTCTTAACAACCACAACCAATTTGTTAAAAGGAGATTATGATCAGTTCTTATAGTCCCCCATTCAAGCACTACCCTCAATTAAAGAATACAGTGTGGAATTTGTTTAATTAAGTTTCCTCATTTCCAACTGTGCAATATGTGAGTGGAATCTGCTCATGGGTGTCAGATTTTTATCCCATTCTAAAGACGAAATGCTGTACCTTGCCATTCCTACCAGTCCTGCACCACTGACAAGAAGAAACATAGCTGGAAAATCCCAAAGAACATTCCTGACTTACATATGGATCAACCCAGGACATTTCTGAGCCAACATCTGGCTCATTGATCAGCGCCACTGTGGTGTATTTAGAAAACGAGGAATGGAAATAATTACCTGTCTGATGTGTTGCGTTTGATTTCAATGATCAGTGTCAGGATGAAGAAGACGAGTCCTTGTAGAGTTAGAGCAATCATATTATACGCCAACATTTCGAAACTAAACGGGTCCTTATAAACGTCATCACCAAATCGTAAGAAGATGCTATATTTGACGGTATTGGTTGTTAGGTCGATTAGACCTTGACATAAACAGTATTGTGGGAAGATAAGGAATACATGTTTCACTACCTCAAGAGCTCGTTCAACTGCCTGTAATAAAAATGTGAATCGTCTATTTAAAAACTTTTGAAACTTAATTGATTTCCACTGATTAGTTACCTTGAAAGTGCAAAACATCTAACTAAACATTTTCCATAATAATTGGAATTAAAAACACAAATCATAATTCAATATTGGACCACTGCAATCAATATTGTTGTTATTATCTTGCCGTGAAAATTTGGGATCCCAATAACCAATATTTAAGACAAAATTTAATTATCTATTAAGAACTTCTAAAACTACTGGAATTTCTCTTAATTGGGAAAGATTGCATTAAGACATTTTTTTTATCATCAAATGTCGAAATCATTTATTTAGAACTTTTAAAACTATGGAATTTCCTTAGATTGGGAAACATAACTTTAAGATATTCTTTTTATCATCAAAGGTCAACATATAAAAGAATATAAACTTACATATTGGTCGTGGAAGAGGAAGAGACAAAGAACAGTTACAACTGTTATTGCCCCTATAAACATATTGACACAGAATAGCACAAGATATGCTGCAGAGCCACTCTTAAATAATCGTAATGTTGAATACATGATTGGTATTATAGCCCATCTACAACATAAAAATCATAAAAACATATGATATGTTGGGGGAAGAGATGAAAGGTGTATATGTTAAAATGTTTATAGTCGTATCTGGTAAATATCAATGTTTAGAGTCAATGAGATGGGAAAAATACTGAGCTCCTGGGTACACATTGGCATGCACATAAAAGTACCCTTGGCAGTTGGGCAAAATTTCCTGTCTCAATAAGCCCAGTTGGAGGAGAACAGTAGGACATTAAATCACATTTGTTTCTGTTGCTTAAAATGAAGTCCTGGCTATAAAAAGATTAAATTTCTTGTATCTGTGCATCATCAATAAAAGGAAGTGGAGAAGCATTTTAGGGGAACAATTTTCGACATTTTGCAAATTAAGGAGAGCTGTTGTTAGCCCACCAAACAAAAATAGAAATCAATGACTAAATTTAAGAGAGAGAGAGAGAAATGGGGTTTAACGTCCACTCAACACAAACTAGGTCATTTCGGACTATCATATGGTTTAATTTTATTTCAATCATTCGCTTGCGCGTAGGTGGTCTTTAGCAGTGGGAGGAAACCGGAGGGCCTGGTGGAAACTCACGAAGTTGAGAAGGCGCCCCTATCTCCATGCCACATACGCTCAGACCAGGGCTCGAAACCACAGCCGCAAGCCAGAGGTGACCGGCCAGCTAGAGTTCAAAGCATGGCACTTTAGCACACTAGGCCATCCCAACCCCCCCAACTACATTTAAGAAGAAGAGATAGAAATCAATGAATGCATTTAAGAAGAAATGAACTTACCCGAATAAAGAGAGTAGAACTGCAAAAGCACCCAGATTACTTCTGATATATAAGGCTTCTGGATTTCCGGTTGTGTGATGTATTAAAGCAACAATAGCTACAGCCAAACCAACTGATATCAGATAAATAAACTACAATATAATAAACAAATATATAGATAAATTAGGATACACCACACTACTTCAAATATCAACATTATTCTATTCCTTGAAATGTTAAAATAAGAGAGAGAAATGGGGTTTAACATCCCACTGATCCGATTGGGCGAATGAAGATGGGTATGCATGATACAGTGTGCTACGAGGGATATTTTGCCTGGACAGTGGCACCATGGCCAAGTCTTATATCGAATTCCAACTGATCTTTTCACACACAGGCCAATGTATACACTGGACCTTGGTCTTTCATCAAATCCTAGCGACTCTATATTTTCCCCTGCCAGGTCCTCTGTCCTAACACAAGGGAACCATACCACAAAAACTCAATTTCCTTCTTGGTCAACGCATCAACTTACCATATCCCATGTAAAAGCAGCTAACCAATAAACACATGGTCCAACACCACTAATAGATTGTATCTGTTTCTCATTGTTTAATCTCTCGGCAATAGATAACAAGATTAAAGCACTTGGTATAAAGGAGAAGGCCATTAAAACTACTATAGCTATTCCACTATCAGCAGCATTTGCAGCCCTGCAAAAAAAAAGTAAGAAAAAAAGTAACATTTGTTTATAATAACATGGCAGCTTGTGAATTATCCAATTTATAAAAAATAGAACTGAAAGTTGATTAAATATATTGGCAAAAATGATTAACCACAATATAATTCTAATGTATTTGGTATGCACTTCAAAAATGACGATATTATTATTTGTTTCGTTAACTTTGTTTTTATTTTCATAGATTTCCAATCGCATAAAAACATGGTCTTCAAGATTAATGCACATTATCACTGACGATATTATCATTATCATCATAGTGGTGGATAACCATCCCAGATTTCTATCATAAAGCAAGTGAGTTTGTATGGTCGTACCATTTGTATTGTCTTTATATAAAGTACACAACTATTCGGTTAAAAGGTATTGAAAAGCTGGGAATTAACTTTGGAACATATCTCAATATGCTTGATTGATGGTTTTAACTGAATTTTTAAAAGATAAATGAAAGGTGTAGATTGATTATGTAACTTACATAGATTCAGCAGTAAGTGGCGCCGCAGTTAATGGTAGTGGGTGATTGTATAACGTAATTCCTGAAATATACATATACACCCATTCATTAATATATGATTTAAAAAAGAAAAACAACATTTATTCCCATTGTTACAATGAATAAATAATGTAATTTACATTCAAGCAGAACATTTTCATTGCAGTAAAATTTCAATGTCTCAAAGATATTATAATCTAACAGAGGTACAGAAGTACAAAAAAACTTTACGTACAAAAAAAGTAATAATTTAATCAGTATTTTAGGTCTCATGACCCTTTCTACAGACAGAGTAGAGAAAAGTTCCACCTCCGTTGTAGAATCACATGTCCACTTTCGCCATCAAGCAGCTACACAAATCCATTTGATTAGCCAACCTATGTTACTCTTTCAGCAGAAATAAAATGGGGTTTAACGTCCTACAGTGTGCTATGAGGGAAACTTTAGCACCAGCAGCGGCACAATGGTTTATTCTTATATCGAATTCCAACTGCCAAGGGCTCTTTTATGTCCTCGGTTTTCCACTAACAAGGGGAAAGCATGTCTGAAAACTCTGATGAACTTTCTCAGCCAATGCAGGGGTCGAAGACGCATTGTTCAGGCTAGTGAGCCAACGTCTTAGCTACCATGGCTCCCTTCTTTCAGCAGAGTGTTGCTGATCTCTCCAGATAATAATATCTTAAAATATCATGAAAAAATTACAACAAAAACCTCACCATAGTCTGCTTTATTTCCTGATATTTTCGATCTGAGAAGCATATTACTGTAGGCGTTTCTAAATGATGGCATGGCATGGTAACCTTTGTTATTAAACCATACTGTTACAGTTTCATCACCATCATTAGACTTGTCAAACGTCCAACCTCCATATCTACAAAAACACCCAAAGACAATCAATATTTTCTTTTTCAATGTTTGGGGGGTTCGATGACCAAATGGTCTGCTAGAACGCATTCTATATTAAAGTCTGTCATTGAGTTAACTGGCATGGTTTAATTACCTGGTTGAAGGTATACATTGTGTCATAAAGTCTTTTACCGAGTGAACTAGTGTGGCTTGATTCCCTGGTTGAACGTGAAAAGGAGTAGGGTTGCCTGTCCAACCTCGTGGGTTTTCACTTGGTCCTCAAGTTTCCTCGCACTGCTAAAGACCTCTACGTGCAAGCGAATTATTGAAATAAAATTGAACCATGTTTCTTTCTCTTTGATTGATTTGTACCCCAGAAGAGAAAAATTTAATATTGTAATTGGTACATCAAAAAAGAGAAAGTTGTCCATCAACTATATCAGTATCTAAGAAGAGCAAGACTTAACATATATACTGCACTGAATTGACCTTTGTCAAATTTTACTTAGACTATAGGGACAATGCTCATCTTTCTGTGATGGACAGACAGACGAACACATTTTAATAATCCTCTGCTTTCTTCAAAAATACAATCACTACAAGCCCTGGACTGTACAGCACAGAGGATGCTTATTGCCAGCCCCGAAATCCTTTTACAGGATCTGTACATTTGTTGTTTGTAGTGTCCTATCTGTAATATTATCTTGAGTAATTGTTTGTGTAAGATGTACTATATTAGAATAATTGCTATTTGACCCTCGATTGAAGAAGATGTAAACCCCAAGCGACAGAAAGAAAGATGTCAATAACTTACCGTTTTTCAACAAATTTGTGGAATGTGTTGAGTAGATAATTGTTAACGTTATAACCATCGAGTTTCTGTAGCTCATCATCAGACTGCATCGTGAGTTCACCAGGTGGAAGAACATCTGTTTTACCATCACATATCTGTTTATAGTTCTCACATTTACATGATGGTAGAGTCTTGTTAGATGAAACAAATACATTACTTAATTCATCTGGGGACAAACATGTAAACCCTCTGAAAAAAAAATAGGAATACAGTCTTTAATCGATAAAGGATTGTCACAAACATGCAATATTTTAGACGAACAAACACATGATTTAATTTATAAAGGGATAAACGCGTAAACCTCAAAAACAAAAAAAAAAAAAACATTCATTTATCATTGAGTCTTTCATGGATAAAGAACTGTCTCAAACAAGAAATATCTCGAAGAAAATAAACAGTAAGGAAATAGTGTGATTTAGTCATATCAAGGCAATATTCATTCTATGGGAAGATATATCAGAATTGAAATTAAATAGGTTTAAATATCCTGCCTTTCTGTATCAGCTGACTAATAAGATGGACATATGCCATGCAATATGCATGTATGATTTATCAATAGAATTCTCTACTTACTCGGGTCTGAAACCATTCATACATGTAGTACCAACTCCTGGTGAATCTATCAGAGTTCGTGTTAATTTCTCACTGAATGCATTTTGAATACCATCTCTACAAAGTACATAAATTAAATAATCTAACATCAATACTAAATAGCATTAACTCCAACTAGAATACAAGTTATACAGAAAGAGAGAAAAGGGGTTTAATGTCCAGTAGACAAACTTTAGTTGGCTAGCAAGTAACGGTCTTTAGCAGTGAGAAGAAACTGGACAACCAGGAAAATCCACAAGGTTGGACAGGCTATATTACTCCTTGTCCTATGCATACCGGCAATCAAAACCATGCAAACTATCTCAATGACAAACCTTCTGGGCGTTCTGGCCTCGGTTTCACAAAGCATTCTCAGACCCAAGTCAAAAATGTACTCAAAATTGTTCAGTTTATTTTAACTAAAATATAGCCCTTTATAAAACTGGTGTTGTTTTAATGTATCAAATACATCGATGAGAATCTATGTGCAAAGTTTCGTGTTTCTGGATCAAAGATATATCTCATAAACAGTGATTGATGGTTGAGTATATTCTTAAGTTTGAGAATGCTTTGTGAACTCAGGGATTGAATATATAACATGCACATATTAAACCATTTGGCCACCCATTCCCCTGCGATGATGGTGATGGTGATGATGATGATGATGAAGAATTAAATTTATCTTACTTAAAGAACATGTAGGTGTCAGGACCATACAGAGCTGGAGTCATTATCTTACTCGGCATGTTCTGATTATCAGGCTTCATGGCAGAAAATCCAACACCAGCGAGGAAAAACAGAACCGGTAATATCAAAGCGGATACAATCATTCTCCAATCACGTCGACAATGATGGAATCTTTTTAGCAATAGAGCTCCATATTGTTGCACACTTAATGAAAAACCAGATTTCAGTTGATTTTTACCCATTGACAACAGAGTGGAATCTAAAATACAATACACACAATATTATATGCCTGTTTGCATGTACATTAGTCAATTCATTTACATGTATCTTAGTTAGCTCATTTACATGTATCTTATAGTTAACTCATTTACCTGTACGCATTATCTAACTCATTTACATTCACATTAGATATTTACATGTACAATAATATACATTATTAGTTAACCCAATTACATGTAAATTAATTAACTCAATTACATGTACATTAGTTAAGCCCAATTACATGTACATTAATTAACCCAATTACATGTACATTAATTAACTAGTTAACTCAATTACATGTACATTAGTTAAACCCAAATTAAATGTCCATTATTAGTTAACCCAATTACATGTAGGCCTACATTATTAGTTAACTAAATGTTTTCGGCATCGCTTAACTCATTTAGTATTAGTTAGCCCAATTACATGTACATTATTAGTTAACCCAATTACCTGTACATCGGCATCAATTAACTTATTTATATGTACATTATTTAATTCGAAATAAATCTGAAAGTGTCTGTAAACACAGTATTAAGAATTTCACCAGACTCACAGAGATTTTTTGTGCTTTTAAATAAGTGTCGGTCGTTTATGTACCATATACAATTATACAGTTCATGATATTTTAGTTTTAATAAAAATAAAATATTTGTTAAAATGAATAAAAACCAGGATGGAAATTTTGGGATATGTTAAATGTATGTTTGTGATTTGGAAAGGTACATGGTTTGAGGGTAAAGTGGTTTGAAAGACAAACTGAACAAATATGTTAATTGGATAAAATTGCATTTTGTCTGGATGATATATATGGTGTCACACATTATCACTTGAATCACATATCATTTCACAATGCAAAATTTCACATCTTCTTAAATTGTTGATACAGGTCACACAAAGGATAAAAATATTTTCTGCATTAAACATAGTAGTTTTTATAGAAATTCTTAAGTTTAAATAGCATGGTCTGAAGTTCAGAAGACACAAACAGGAGATGATGTTTAGCTTTGTTTCTCAAAATAGGGAAATCATCAAACCCTAGATGTTTGTATTCCATTTTCCAATGTAAATGTGGAATTTATATAATTTCAAAGAATTCAATAAACAAATTAAATAAATTTTAAAAAATAAAAAAAAAAAAAATTTTTTTTAAAAATAAATTAAATTTAAACAAATAAAATAAATCAAAATAAATTTTGAAAATAAATTTAAAAAATAAATTAAAATGAATAAATTTAAATAAATCTATGATATATCCATTAGTATCACGGTAACAAAAAAAAACATAACTCCTGTTAATAAAAATCAATATGACGCCATATGGAAAAGAGCTCATACTACCACCAAACCCTGGATAAAACACTTGAAATAAAAGTATGCAGCTATTCCAAACAATTGGCTCCCTTCACAACATACAAAGCGAATATTAAGCAAAAGGGAAAAATGGGTGTTGTGAGCAAGTAAATACCTTCTAATGTCATTGGATGGAATAATTCTACAGTATATACAACATAAATTATTTAAGATAATGAAGAAAACGGAGATAGTTAGAATTATTCAGGTTCTATAACTCATTAGTTTTACAATAAAATGTTCCACTTCTGCATTTTATGGAAAATTATCACATTAGATGTAGATTAATAGGTGTATATTATTTCACAAGGTATCTTTCTCTTTATGCCTTCTGTTCATCCTTACATCACTGCCCCTGTGACACTACCTCACATTCCCCCCTAATCCAAGTCAGGAAAATAATATCCTTTGTCAGTCAAAGGGTGAATAAATATTTGTTTAAAAGAGTTGAAGAATATTTTTTCATGACATGTTCCTTTTCCTACTCACACTGGACTTTTTTTCTCTCAATATTTATTGCTGCAAATGAAATAATATATAGCCCTGTGGCTATATTGATACAGCCCTCAGGCATTATAAACTATAAAAATACAGACCCTATCCCACATGCGCATTTAAATATTGTACTAATGACACGTTGCTCGTACCAGTATGAGAGCATGCATACTAGCATGATGTACATATTTGTAAATATTAGATTTGAAAAATTACCTGAGCTGCCTTGTGATGTGGTATCACCATCTGTTGATTCTGTACCAGATCTAAGTCGTTTTCCTACGAGATCATCTTGTAGAGTTCTACTGTTTATTTCTTGTCCGTTATCAACTAATGTTGTTACTTTCAGGAAAACCTACATTATACATATATATTAAAAAACTTGCAATAAAATAAAACCAAGTACGAACAATCCAAACCATTAGACAGAATTTGAAGTCCTAAAAAAAACGTTATAGGCAAAATAGTGTAACCAGCATATGGACTGCTCCCCGTGTACAAAATACATGACAAACAGTGGTAACAGGTGTCCAGAAGAGTAAGCTTTCCCTGCCTGGCATGCCACAGCCGCCATAGCTGTATCCAAACTATTAGGTAAAATGTGGGTAAAATAGCGTGATTAGCCAATGAACTACATTGGCCAATACATAATTCTATAAGGGCATGGTTCATTGGTCAGTATAAAGTTGATGTAGAAAAGTAGGGCGTTAAATACCACTTCATTTATACAATTTCTAAATAACACATTTTCATTCTTCTCCCAACAGGGAGCTTTGGGTTGGGTGTCCGAATAGTTCGACGCCTGTCAAGTTGTGTGGTTTCCAAGTTCCAACCTACTCTCTCTTTCTAGGGCCATCCATTTTTATCACCAAAACATTAAGGATACATTTATGAGCCAAGTTACCAATGTTTGTGTGCATTACGCTAACCAGGGCACAGGTATATTCAAAACTTAGCCCTGGTTGCCTATTTTTAAATTAAATTTCAAAATGGGAGAGAGAGAGAGAGAAATGGGGTTTAACGTCCACTCAACACAAACTAGGTCATTTTGGGACTAACATATGGTTTTAATTTTATTTCAATAATTCGCTTGTGCGTAGGGGTCTTTAGCAGTGGGAGGAAACCGGAGTGCCCGGAGGAAACCCACGAGGTTGAGAAGGCACCCCTATCTCCATGCCACATACGCTAACACCAGGGCTCGAAACCACAGCCGCAAGCCAAGGGTGACCGGCCAGCTAGAGGTCGAGGCACGGCACTCTAGACCACTAGGCCATCCCAACCCCCAATTTTTAAATGGCAAACTGTTCTAATATAGTTTTAAAAAATCTTAAGTAGCCAATGCCATAAAAGTTTGATTAGGGTCTCGTTTTGTTAATAAATGTGTAATTAATAGTATATACATTTCAGGCCTAACAAAAGAGATGCAAGAGGCGGATTTAACGCTTGCATAATGTATGTTTAACCAATAATTATTGTAACAGAATCTAACCTCTTCTAGGGTAGTGTCAGACACACCGTAACTTGATACATTAAGCTGTTCTTGACGTTTGTCTAGTTCATCAAAGAATTGAGCCCATGATGTATTTCCTGTAGATATCTTTGGTAATTTGTAGTGCATCTCTGTTCCTACTTCTTCTATTAGTCGAGCTTGTGGATGATACTGTTGAATAAATTCAGTCACGTCCGACGTCTTACACATAACTAAAACAAAATCATGAAAAATATGGTGACTTTAAAGGGCTAATCTCAACCAAAACTGCTTAATATTTTGTTAGAAGTCCTTTAAATCCCCTACCTTAGGGTCAAGCAACTAACTCAATATACACGAAATGTTTTCATTCAACTTAATATACATCATTTATGTCACACACTGTATAGAAATCCAAAGGACCGACAATTGATTATCTTAAAAGGATTACGTGTCCAGATAAGTAGTTTTGACATTTAAGTCCAAAAGACTCAATATAATGAGCTGCAATTAGGAGACAAGGTAAATACCCCATTCCTCTATATTTTGACAATTACGTTTCATATGTACACAGGGATAGTCCCTTTAAGACTTCTGAAAATCAGATGCTAATTCAGAAATGTTTACAATTTAGGAAACATCAAAATGGCATTTTTTGAATGAAAAAGATGCAAACAACTATAGAAATAGATATGTTGCCAGACAATGAAGCATACACCCACAGCAACTAGGTTGTTCGGGCAGTCAACAAGGGTGGTTGCAAATGTTTTCTTTTGTTGGTAATGAAAACATTTACAACACACTAAAATCAGATTAAGAGTAACAACCGATAAAGTTACTCTGACAGAAATCAATAGGATGCTTCCTCTTATGATCCTAAACACTGTGAAATACATTTGAAGTTAATCTGATATGCACTTAATTAGACTCTAGAACATCCATGAACATCTGTGGACACTGGATGACAGCTGGACCGACAAGGGCATCAACAATATACACAGGGCTCTATAAAAGTTGAGTGTGCCTGCGCACACACTTGAAAATGTGCCTGCAGGGTCATACTCAAAAAGAGAGCATTCAATTGCCAGGTATATAGTATGATTAATTGGGGGGGGGGGGGGCTTACGACAGAAAAAGAAATTATAAATAATTTTTAGTACCTTTTTTATTATGGTTTCTAGATTGTATTAATGTATTATAGATTACTTTAATAATAAAGATTATGTTTGATGTGCATATTGTTGTTGTTTGGGGTTGACATAAACATAGAATAGATGCCTACCGGCGTCAAACAAGTTCTGTACTTAGCTCAGTATCCGACATCAACATCTATAGCTTAGACAATGGCTGCCATTTTATCATGAGAACCGGACACCGAAGGCTTAGAATCAGCAGGTTTTGAGAAAAAAATGTCATGGACTTGTCCAATCTGAACGACAGACTCACCCTACTTGCGGAGAAGCTACCATTTAATTTTCATACGTTAGTTCGCCTACGTACGGGAGTTGTCTGCTTTTGACCGTAGGGCATTGCAGTCTTCGGCGGGGTGATTTCTCTGTATGCACTTTATAATTTTGAAATAAAATAACATCACCACAAACTCGGCAAGAGACTTTGTTCTTTTTTGCACTTGATACTCGATAGGAAGCCATCGTTATAGAATTATCAGGTGTAAGTGTGGTTACTACACGGTACTGGTGTTTCGGGTTCGCCGAGGTCACAGGTGATAGTTCATACGTCGCGTGCTATTCTTTTATTCATCGACTGGCATTCTACTAGAATTGTCACTAAATTAAGCAGAGGTCACAGGTGATAGGTCATAATTAAGTCACAGGTGGAATCGCTAACGTCGCGTGCTGATGTTTTTATCATCGACTAGCTTATTCTAGTAAATCATTATACGGTAATCAAAGTAAACAAAAAAGTATTCTTTATTTTACATGATTTACGCGACAGTATTACTTTTTAAAAATGTGCCTGCAAAATTTTTTTTTAAAGCAAATGTGCCTGCGCACGCCGTGCGCATGTGCGCGGAAATATCGATGCCTGAATATACAACCATGTTTCAATGCTGGCGTATAAAAAGAAAAACAAAACAATAAACTACCTTGTGGTTCACTTGCACTGGTCGACTGAAATATCATCAAAATAATAACAAAAGATATTAACAGAATATAATAAAGATAGGCTGGCACTGCCAGGCAGGATACGCCCACATTTTCGAGAGATGGACAGATAACAAGCAATACCGAAAGTGATTTTTCCTACATCTTTAAGTCCTGTATTTCATACTGTATTGGGAGCAGCCATTTAGTTGGTCAGTTCCAGTCTGATATTAATAAAATTCGAAACCGACAATGATTATTGTGTGACGGTACACAACCTAGAAATGTGACTTTTCATCAAAATCGGATAAGAATTGTGACCTGTAGAGAGTGCACAACCATGATATACCATATTTTTACACTATTCGCGTACAAACGGCGACCATTTCGTCCGGCAATTTTGGTACGATTTTCACGAAATTAAAACTCAACCTTCCTCATCAAAATCGAATTAAAATTGTGACCTATACAGGGTCCACAACCATGATATATCATTTTTTTAACAGTATTCGCGTACAAACGGCGGCCATTTTGTCTGTCAATTTTGGTCCGATTTTCCCGAAATTCACACTCAACCTTCCTTACAGTGTAACGGTGATATAATCAAATGTTTTTTTAAACTGGATAATAATTGTGACCTCCAGAGGGACCACAAGCTAAAGAAAGGGGGATTTTGTGTATAACCAGGGGCCATAATTCAGGAAGTTACGATCCGATATGCGCAAATATCGAAAAGAACCAAGATCTTTGGGTTATAACCATGAATTTCAAGTTTCATCAAAATCGAATTAAAATTGTGACCTTTACAGGGTCCACAACCTTGATATACCATTTTTTAACAGTATTCGCGTACAAACGGCGGCCATTTTGTATGGCAATTTTCGTCCGATTTTCCCGAAATTCGAACTCAACCTTCCTTAGGGTGTAACGGTGATATAGTCAAACGGTTTTTTAAATCGAATAATAATTGTGACCTCCAGAGGGACCACAAGCTAAAAAGGGTGATTTTTCGGACAATCAGGGGCCATAATTCAGGAAATTACATTCCGATAGCCGCAAATATCGAAAGGAACCAAGATCTTTGGGTTACAAACATGCATGTCAAGTTTCATCAAAATCGGTTCAAAATTGTGACCTCTATAGGGTCCACAAGCTAAAAACGTGATTTTTCGTACAATCAGGGGCCATAATCCATGAAGTTTTGATCCGATACATGCCAATATCGAAAGCACCCGAGGTCTTTTGGGGATAAACCTATATTTCAAGTTTCGTCAAAATCGGATAAGAATTGTGACCTGTAGAGAGTCCACAAACAAATTGTGGACGGACGGACGGACGTCAGGACGGACAGGGGCGACGACATAATACGTCCACATGAAAATGTGGGCGTATAAAAACAAAAGATATTAACAGAATATAATAACTAATAAAATAATATTAACAGAATATAAAAACAAAAGATACTAGACCTGCATGCAGGAATGACGGGTTTCACTTTTGCCATGTTACCTTTGAACTTGAACTTGTGTCACTTTTGGTGCTACGTTACCCTTGAACATATGTCCTTTCCGGTACCAATGAAACCAATATACAGGTTTCCACATAAGCATTGCACACATCAAATAAAATGGAAACAGAATCAAACAAATCCAGCAATTTTATTTTATACATTTGTTACATGTAATTGATCCTGACAAAATAACAGTACTTCCGGTGATAATGTAAATGTTCCCTTAGTCTTATGAAATCAGAAATGGCATAAGGCATCATATTGTGAAAATTTTATGTAAATCGAATAATAATTGTCACTTTTATAGACCAAAAACCTTGAAAAGTGACGTGTAGAAAATCGTCTATTTCTCGGCAACCGTACAAGTTAGAAACCATTTTTTGGTATTTATATGACCGTATGGGTTTAATCTATTTGTTGATTGGAATCAAATATCATAATTGTATAAACATTACAAATCAGACTCATTTGAATAAAATATCGGTTTTGAAGGCTTAAAATACAGTTTTTGCCAAAATGACGCTACTTCCGGTGATAATGAAAACGTTAAATTAGTTTTATAACATCGTCTATGACATTAGGCTTCAAAGGGTGAAAATTTTATGAAAATCAAATAATAATTGACACTTTTATGGGCCAAAAACCTTCAAAAGTGACTTTCAGAAAATCGCCTATATCTCGACAACCGAACAAGTTAGAAACAATTTTATGATATCTATTTGACCGTATGAGTTTTGTTAATATGTGAATTTAAACCAAAAGTTAATTTTATTATTACATGTGACATAATTCTTGGTTGAAAAAAAGATCGATTTTAAAAGTTAAAAATTGAGTTTTTGACTAAATGACGTCACTTCCGGTGTCAATTTTAAATAGTAATCAACATGATATGACGCACACTTGCTTTTTGAATCAAATGATGTCACTTTTGTGAATATCCATTAATAATTGACTATTTTACAGGCAACATTACGAAAACAGTGACTTATGCAAAACTGCCCATTTCTCGGCAACTGCTTATATTAGAAACTAATTTTAACATACATTCTCTTCGTATGGATTATAGTGACAGGTTTATAAAAGTTAAGTAAAAAAATTTTAAAATCTGAAAAGCCTGAATGGGTTGTAAATAGGTCAATTTTACGCCTTTTTTCACCCCTTAATCCAATTTGCTAGATAACACTTTTGGTAATAAAAAAATAACAATTGGGACAACGAAGCATATGAACTTTGTTTTATACAAATCGAACAATAAAAAATTAATCTAGGACTGAAAAACTGAATTAGCTAATGGCGGCCAAGGAAAATTACTGAGACAAATTTTTTTAACATTTTTGCGCTAGTCAGATGACTCTTTAATTCTGTGCACAACACGACTAAATAATATTTATAAATAAAAACGTTAAATCGAATAATAATTGCCACTTTTAAAGACCAAAAAACTTGAAAAGTGACTTGTAGAAAATCGGCTATTTCTCGGCAACCGTACAAGTTAGAAACCATTTTGTGGTATCTGTATGATCGTATGGGTTCATTCTATTTGTTGATTGGCATCAAATACCATAATTTGAAAAAGATTTCAAAACAGACTCATTTGAATAAAATATCTGTTTTGGAGGCTAAAAATACAGTTTTTGCCAAAATGACGTTACTTCCGGTGATAATGAAAATCTTAAATTACTTGTATGAAATCCCAAATGGCATTAGGTATAACATGGTGTGACGTTTATGAAAATCGAATAATAATTGACCCTTTTATGGCCCCGAAACCTTCAAAAGTGACCTGTAGAAAACCGTCTATTTCTCGGCAACCGAACAAGTTAGAAACCATTTTATGATATCTATATGACCATATGAGTTTTGTTTATAT
The DNA here is from genome assembly GCA_036850965.1 of Patella caerulea. Taxonomy (NCBI): domain Eukaryota; kingdom Metazoa; phylum Mollusca; class Gastropoda; family Patellidae; genus Patella; species Patella caerulea. The sequence goes on along the minus strand of JAZGQO010000015.1, from coordinate 26,838,338 downwards.
GTGAATTTAAACCAAAAGTTAAAATTATTAATACATATTAAGTTATTCTTGGTTGAATAAAACATTGATTTAAAAAAGTGTAAAATGCATTTTTTGACCAAATGATGTCACTTCCGGTGTCAATTTTAAATTGTAATCAACTTGATATGACGCTACGTGCTTTTTGAATCTAATGATGTCACTTTTATAAAAATCCAATAATAATTGACTATTTTACAGGCAAAATAACGAAAACAGTGACTTATGCAGAACTGCCCATTTCTTGGCAACTGCTTATATTACAAACGAATTTTAACATACATTTTCTTCGTATGGATTATAGCTACAAGTTTATAAAAGTTACGAAGAAATATTTTAAAATCTGAAAAGCCTGAATAGGTTGTAAATAGGCCAATTTTACACCATTTTTAGCCTCTTAATCGAATTTGCTCGAAAATGAAATCGAAATTAAAAAAACTGCTTCCTACATTTTTTGCGCCTTGAAAGGGCACACTCTTTGAGTCATATAATTTTTCAAAAAAATAATATTTGTTTATGAAGATCGTAAATAACTGTCAAAATTGTAGTTTTTGGTAAAATTATGCCACTTCCGGTGCCGACAGATAACACTTTCGGTAATAAAAAAAACGACAATTGATACAACGAAGCATATGAACTTTGTTTTATACAAATCGAACAATAAAAAATTAATCTAGGACTGAAAAACTGAATTAGCCAATGGCGGCCAAGGTAAATTACTGAGACAAAATTTTTTAACATTTTTGCACTAGTCAGATGACCCTTTAATTCTGTGCACAATACGACTAAAAAATATTCATAAATAAAAAAGTTTTTTGTAAAATTTTAAATTTTCGAAATTTGGCGCCTAATATCTTCGAAGATTTGCCGAAAATCAAAAATCGAAAGTAGCGTAGCTATGTGCCCTGTCTCAGGCTATGCCAAAATGTATCGAAAGTTAAAATCCAATGATTATTGTTAAAATTACTGCAATATTTTTAAAAACGATAACTTCGGTGATTTCGGACATTTCGCATTGTCGCAGAACGTTCAAAATAGCTTTATCCTCTAAGTCACACCCACTTTCCCAGTAAAACCGAAGAAATCGTAACGATGCGACACGTAGTTGCTGAGATCTATTCAAATTGGAATCTGAATAATAATAATAATAATAATAATAATAAGAATAATAATTTTAACAAAAACAATAGTGTTTCACACAAGCTACGCAGTGTGAAACCCTAATTAACAGAATATAATAACTAATAAAATAATATTAACAGAATATAATTACTAAAATAATATTAACAGAATATAATAACTAAAACAATATTAACAGAATATAATAATAATAATAACTAAAATAATATTGTCAGAATATAGTAATTACAAAAGAAATCAACAGAAAAAAAACCCACAAACAGACCAAAACTCGGGCTGATGTTCCTAGCTTTATTCCACAAATAAATAGATGACACTCATTTAATTACCACAATAAAAAGAAATCAAAAGATTTAACAAAAAAATTTTGTAATAAATATCTTACCGGTGAAGCAACTTTTTTCTCCATAGTTAAAGACAGTCCACTTCCAATACATGATTTTAAGAATACTGGTGAACCAGCACACAGTAGATTACCAGTATGCATGATAGCGATTTTATCACCCAATAGATCAGCTTCATCTAGATGATGTGTCGAGACCAAGATAGTACGACCTAAAAAACAAAACAATGCAACAAATTTAGGATTGAATGATTAAATAAAAAGAAGTTTTATGGCACATTAGCTCCAACAGGGCTATATTGCGCTAAACATATGGTGAATTTCACGAGACAAATTTAAAATAATATCACAGAAATGTATGTATATATGTAAATAAAAATAAAAAAATCCAACCCCAACCCCTCCCATTACAGATATAAACAAAAAATCAAAATATTTTACATACCTATTTTCTGTTTCAAAATCAAGTTCCAGATGCTCTTTCTAGCGTATGGATCAACACCACTGGTTGGTTCATCTAGTACAATAGCTCGAGATTCTCCAACGAAGGCCAGAGCTACACATAATCTTCTCTGCATTCCACCAGATAACTTCTTACCAGGAATATCACGTACATGCCACAGATCCACGTCTTGTAATAACCTACAGCAAAATAATGTAAACTTCAAATGACTACAGTCATTTCTTGTAATGTCTATTAGCTTGATTTGACCACAGGTTTGTTTAATGGTCTGTGTTTTACTTGTAGAGTGGTTCTTTTAGAATTGATCAATCTAAATCATACTGATATTGGTCTTGATTTTTGCATAGTGCCTGAATAGGACAACTATCTAGTCATTGGAGTGCAGCTAAAAGAACTCGCGACAGTTGGAATTCGATATAATAGTATGGCAAAAGAAGTATGGTTGAAATTGTAATCTAATTTGGTATAGCTCATCCTCTTATTTTTACCTCTTAATTTCTTCTTTCGAAACATTTCCAGATTTGACACCGGCATAAAATTCCATATGTTCTTCTGCAGTCATACTGAAATCAAGCAATAAAGATTTTAAAACCACTGTTACAAGGATTTAACCACTCGATACAAACTAGGTAATTTCGGGACAAACATACAGGTGCGGATCCAGGAATTTTTGCAGGAGGGGGTTTGCCAGGTTTCTGTTACGGAAATCTGCCATCATCGTCTCTAAATTACATAGGCATACATACAAATTGAGCTATTTAAACAGAGAAATCATTTTTATACTGATGTAGGATCACTGTTTGATGTAATTTCATTGATGCACCCCCCCGCTCTAGATCCGTGCCTGACATATGATTCAATTTCATTTTAGCGTTGGGAAGAAACAGGAGGCATGTGAGAAACCGATAAGGTTGGACACGCAACCCTACTCCTTTTAACGTAAAAAGAGGGTTGGGGGTGAGTCCAAACCACGTCACTGGATTTAATTCCTGACTTTGTGATTGAACTATACAACTTAGTAGTCAAATAAAGAATTGAATGTATCATCAGTCAAATAAACATTAAACGTACAATTCGTAAATCAAATGAAGCATAAATTGTATAACTTATAAGTCATCAAAAAGGTATAATTGTATAACATCAAATACATGACTAATTGTATATAACTTACTAATCAAATAAAGCATTATGTTGTGGACATATACCAATAGTACCAGTTGAATCTGCTGGTGATTTGTTATATATTTCTACATGTCCCGATGTTGGTCTCGTAACTCCTGTTATCATGTTCCTGTAATAAACAATACAAGCTTAAAATCAGAGAGAAAGAGAGAGAGAGAGAGTTGGGGTCTGAAGCAGTTGGGGGAAATTGTAAAAAAAAACCCCACAAGGTAAAACAGGCAGCCTTACTCCTTGCAACATACAACTGGAGAATGACAGACCATATCATGCAAAGCCCACAAGTTAAACATTCTGCCAGAGGTAGAGAGAGCTTCACAGCACACAAACTAGGTCATATTTAGTAACAACATATGATTCAATTTCATTCCAATAATTTGTTTGCAGAATAGGGGTCTTTAGCAGAGGGAGAAAACTAGAAGACCCGAAGAAAACCATTAAGGTGACACTACTCCTTGTTACTACAAGCTGGGAATTAAATCCAATATGGTTTCCCCTTGTCAGTGGTGCAGGCTGGCATGATAAACTGAGGTCACATGCATACATTGGCATGTATGTAAAAGATCCCTTGGCAGCTGGAATTCAAAATAAGAGTAGGCTATAGTGCAAAATTTCCCTCATAGCACAATGTATAGCCATATTCATTAGTCCAGTTGCAGCAGTAGAAAGTTAAATCCATTTCATTTTCTAGAATCTCGTCTTTTTTGATATGAAAAATATCAACATAAATTTATCATGTAAAAAAGAAAGAGGAGTGTTACAAGGTCTTCCCATGTTTTTTCTAGGATATATTCTTACATTGTGGTTGTTTTAGCTGCTCCATTATGACCCAAAAGAGCTGTGACATGATCTTCGTAGAATTCCAGGTTCAGATTATTAACGGCAGTTGTTTTGTTGTAAACTTTACGCAAGTTGTGAGTTGATATTCCAACATATTCATCACCAGATGCTTCTTCAATAAATGAACCTAAAAGAATAAGAAAATAATCAAATTAAAAATTTTTGTCATGTGATAAATTTTCGTATTCCATTTTTTTATTTGAACAATTAATAATTCCATAGCTCGTTCTTAAACATACATTATTACATGTCTTTCTTTAGGCCTGAAATGTTATCTAAATTATCAATTTTATTAACTTATCCAGACCATAATCAACATTGTCTGCAATATGAGCTCGGTGGAAGCGGATGTAAAATACAACTAACTCGCACACACAACTCTCGTCTGCCATATTTACTGGATTTTAATTGGATTTGCTGCTTAGCGCTCATTTATGAGTTAATCCAACGCCTGGTTGGAATTCCTTCAGCAAGGACACTCATTATATTCCATAGAATTATGACCTGTGTATTTCTAGTTCACGATAATATATTAGTAAATAAACTTACTGTTCTGGTTTTTACTGGAACGATCAGATAGATATTTGTTTGAAGATGCACTCTTAGATATACAGAAGAACCAATATGATGGTTGAAGAAAGAAATAAAATGGTTTGGCAACACCATACTTTCCTGTAATAAAAATAAATATGTGTATTTTACAGAACTACTTATAACCAAAGTATTTGAACATACTGCTTTCACGACATATTTTTCTTGTGTTATGAATATTCATAAATAAATCCTGTAACCCAGAGAAACTATTTAGGTGTTGTAATTTATAAGATAGGTCGTTTGTGACTGCCCCACAGAAAACCCACTAGGTTGGATCCAGAGAAAACCTACTCCTTGTCATGTACAACGAGGAAACGAAACCATGCTTCAGACCTGTTGACACAACTTGCAGACGTTACTCCACCCACCCCTAAGAGCTTAATGATATATATTCTTACCTGGTTTGACATTTCTAACATACCATCCAATCACTAGATAGATAAGACTGTCAATCAACATCATTATACATGTCCAATTAAATGTCATCTTATCTCCTTGTACTAGGCTATCATTTATATTATTCCATTGTATACCATCGCCTAATTCTTCTAAAAACGCTAAATACTGGGCACCAAAACTAAACGCAGTTGTACTCGATAAACACTGAAATGATAAGGAATAGGGTTTAACATCCTATTTTTCTGAGCTGACTGGGCTACTGAAGAGGCGATTACTACCATTGGTTACAGAACTATTGATTAAATGAAATGGGGTTTAAAGTCCTACTTTTCTGCTGCAACTGGGCTATTGAAGACAGGCTTATGCCATACAGTGTGCTGCTCACAAAGCTACATCAGAACTTGGATAATTTGACGATATCTTGACAGTAAATCTCTTCAATGTGCAAAAGGTACAGTCCTAGTGGTATGACAACTTGTTGTTTCAAAGAATTCACAATAGCTCATCCACTGCTGGTCATATTTGAAGACAGTACTCTAGAGTACTCAGAGGTACTTCTTTTTTGGACTGCCAGTGCACAAATACGTGTGTAAATGGCTTTATTTATATGGTCCACTTCCAAAGTGATATATACGACAATTCACAAATATGGATTAAATCTTTATACTTACAGCAACCGTTTTTTGCCAGAATTCCATTTGAAGTCCCATTGATACCAGAACAATATATGGTAGGTAGGAGAGGAAATAAATAATCAGTACTGTCAATATAGCTAGAGTTGTTCTTGTGAAGAAAGCACTCACCATGTAGCTAGAATATAAACAATATCATGATAATATCTATTTACAATACCATAATTACCCCTAGTATATAGTATATACAATACCATAAATCTACTCGTATTCCTATATACCATAATTCTACTAGTATTCCTATATACCATAATTCTACTAGTATTCCTATATACCATAATTCTACTAGTATTCCTATATACCATAATTCTACTAGTATTCCTATATACCATAATTATACTAGTATTCCTATGCACAGTACCATAATTATACTAGTATTTTTATGTACAGTACCATAATTATACTAGTATTCCTATGTACAGTACCATAATTATACTAGTAATCTTATGTACAATTCAATAATTCAAGTATTGATATCTAACAAACCATAATTCCTATGTACAATACCATAATTCAACTATTCCTATGTTCAATACCATTATTGAAGTATTCCTATGCATAATACCATAACCATAATACCACAATTTTATCTTATCTTCTTTTTTATGTTGTGTTGAACAATGTTAACAAATAAAGTATAGACGTGATAATGAGTCTGTAACTGTAGAAGTTATATATACTTACCATAACATTGTAGATGACAAACAGAATGCCAGTAGATACAGGAATATAATAAACAGGTTGGAATACGAGAAGATGGTGCTGAACTTTAATATGATAGCTAATATAATACTAACAATCATCATTATTATCATAGTCGATAAAAACCAGGCTACCCAATTTAAACCACATTTCATACCCATTATTCTTAAAACCTGAAAAAAAAAAAACAAAAAAAAAACATAAATCAAATATTAATTCCAGGCGTGGATCCAGGGGGGGGGGGGGGGGTCAAGGGGGTCCTTGAAAAGTTTTTATGCCATTTTATTGGCGATTTAGACCTGTAATTTTGGAATTTAGCTTCCGGAAATACGTCAGAATGAACCAAATTGAATCTAATTTACCAAATTTTTCTGGTGGAGTGCCCCCAAACCCCCCGTTAATCAGTTGAGCGCAATTAGTTAAGCAATTATCAAACCTAGCCCCCCCCCCCTTGCAAAAAATCCTGGATCCGTGCCTGAATTCGTCGGTGCCAGACTTTTCATTAGGTACTCCTAGAATCATTATCTATATTATTTTCATAACTTTCATGTCATACAGCTGTGAAGAGAAAGAGGGAAGTGGGGTTTTATAATGTCCACTTGATTAAGTTCTTTTTGGGGCTCACATGTTTCAATTTCATTTCAATAATTCGCATGCATCTTTGAGTCTTTTTTAGTGGTGTGAGGAAACCCGCGAAAACCTACAAGGTTAGACAGGCAACCCTACTCATCATCACGACACTACTCCTTATCACGTAGACAAGAGGAACCAAAACCATGCCAGTTGACTCAATGGCGGATCTTATGACCTAATACCCATGCATTAAAGCATTTGTCCCACCAACAACAATATATGAATAAAACAGAATTAGAGAATAACTTACCTCATCCTGTCCGTCTTCTCGATCATTAACTAAATTTCTAGTAGCAATTCCAAGGGATGCTACCCAAGCAAATGTCATTAAAACTGGCAGTAAATATGATCCAAGATAATGTATGTATCTGAAATTACAAACCATTTACATCACATCACATTTTATACTAATCCAGCAAACATATTGTTAATTTCATTTTGAAACAAAACGGGCGGAAAGGTGAGTGAGAAGTCACATGATCGACGTAAACAAAGCTCCTTGTCGGCATTTGCAATTTTTATGAAATGAGTAGGCCTACCCAGGAGTTTATAGCAGTATTTTTCATCATTAAGCAATAAGATATCGTAAATAACATGAAAAAGAAAACATTTTGTTCAATATTTATGCTAAATATCATCTAGAAAATCAAAACGGCGATATATCGTGGTATGTTTGATTTTACGATATTTTTCTGAAGACGGTATTTTTCAGGGTTTTTATTTCTGTGACGGTTTTATATCGAAATATCGCCCAGCTCTAGTAAAGGACACTTAAAATTTGTAATGTAAGCAGGGTTTATATAACAATATGACCTCATAAGGAAGCTGCAAAACACAAGATAATTGTTTTCATATCATTTCCGAAAAAGAGTCGTCATTGTCACGCTCTCTGTTCTGCACCAGACAAGGAGAAGCCATGCCAGAAAATCCTGATGAACTTTCTGGGTCAATGCAAGGATCGAAACACGCAACCTCCATGCTAGCAAGTCTTACCCACTAAGGCACCCTGGTCACAATAGCTGACAGAAAATGGTGATAAAAACATCAAACTTAAATGCAGATACAAAGAGAGAGAGAGAAAGAAATGTGGTTTAATGTTCATGGGAAAACCCACGAGGGGTGTCACGTACAGGTTGGAAATCTAAACCTCACTACTTGTCTCATTGACAGACCTTATGATCTAAAACACACATATAACAAAAAATAATTGACTTACTCATCATCTTTATGACATGGATAAGGAATTTGTTTTAACTGAACACCAGGATCTGTTGTATTATCACCAGTTTGAATTGATACAATCGATCTCTCAATCATATCCTGTAGTTGTATAAAACCTCTCAGATAACGTAACCTATTCGCGAAACTATCCTCGGGACCAGGTTTCCATAATCTACAATAAAAACATTTCAATTAGGTCATACAAAATACATATTCTGGTTCTCAGAGAGAGAGAGAGAGAGAGAGAGAGAGGGGGAGAGATGGAGGTAGAGAGAGGGTTTAAAGTCCACTAGACACATATGGGGACATTTCGTGACTAACATATGGTTCAATTATATTTCAATAATTCACTTGTGTGTAGGGTTCTTTAGCAGTGGGTGAAACTGGAAGATCTGGAGATAACACACGAGGTTTGACAGGCGATACTACTCTTTGGAACAGCAAGTTAATTAAGAGCTACTTTTGTGAGATATGAATTGACGAGTTGGATGCCGACACAACCGGTGGTCATATTGTTTGAGCAGACAACAAATGTTTTAGACTGGGTGTATTAAACTATGTTCCTACCTTGCTTTATTAATCAAAGTATCTTGTACGTTATCCACGTCCATTCGTATTTTATAAATAATATGTTTTGGTATCTCGTCTACAGCAGCTCTCTTCTTTCTGTTGCTTGGTTTAATATTGGTAAAAACAACACCTAAAAATAGAGAAAGAGAAAGAGAGAAATGGGGTTTAAAGTCCACTCAACACAACCAGGTCATTTCGGGACTAACATATGGTTTAATTTTATTTCAATAATTCGCTTGCACGTAGGGGTCTTTAGCAGTGGGAAGAAACCGGAGTGCCCGAAGGAAACCCACGAGGTTGAGAAGGCGCCCCTATCTCCATGCCACATACGCTCACACCAGGGCTCGAAACCACAGCTGCAAGTCAGAGGTGACTGGCCAGCTAGAGGTCGAAGCGCGGCGCTCTAGACCACTAGGCCATCCCAACCCCCCACCTAAAAATAACGTTCACGTCAATAGAGAGAGAGAAATGGGGTTTAATGTTTTGACACAAATTACACAATTTTGGGACTAACATGGCACATAGGGATCTTTAGAAGTGAAAGGAAACTGGAGGACCCCGAGAAAATTCACGAAGTTGGTAAATCATGAAGTCGAAAACTGGAGGACCCCAAGAAAATTCACAAAGTTGGTAAAGCATGAAGTCGAAACCTCACCACTTGACACAATGACAGACGGATGCGTTAAATTATTTGGCTATCTAATCAATATGTCTGTATTTACAATAAAAAAAAACAATTTTTATAGAAAACAATCAATGACCGTTTCCATTTAAATTGTGTTGTATTATTCAATTTTATTCATATTATTTGTGTTTTTGTCATTCATTAATATATTGTCATATGAAATATCATTGTGGTCTGAAACCCTAAGTTTAAGTAGATATAAGTTGTCTCCCTTCTATTGCCTTGACTAACAAGATAGAGATTGGAAATACTAACATGGAGAATTGTTGTTTTCCCTTTCACCCACAAGTTTAATGTAAGATCCAAGGATTCGAATATAACCAATATTCAATTAAACAGGAGCTCTTGTATCGGTTAAAGCTGACTCAAACTGTCAGACAAAATGGCTGTTCCTTTTACGCAAATAATGTAAAAGTAAATGTATATAATACCAAGGTTGTGGACACTCTAGAAGTAACAATTTTCTCAGACTTTGATGAAACTTGAAATTTATGATTATGATATTAAGTCCTTGGTTCATTTCGTTATCTGCATATAACTTCCCCTATTATGGAATCTGATTGTACCAAAATCCTATTTCTGGCGCTTGTGGACTCTCTTGATGTCAAAATTTTTATCCAAGCAAAAAGCAGGATTCTTAACATAGTTTAGTTGAAGTTTCACGAAAAGTAGCAGAGCTACAAAGAGCAATGTTGAAGGTCAAATTTTATCTTATTTACCAGCTAAAAATTGATGTTTTTCTGATAGTTTTTTCGACATCTTCAGCAGCTCTTGCTCGCTATCCACACCAATAAATCTCTCTAACTCAATACATTCTGTATAATTCAAGACGAGTTGAGCTGCTCTCTGTAGACCGTTCAATTGTTCCACAGTAATCTGATCTGAATCTAGTGCTCCAAGACCATCTAATAGAGAATCAGGGTTTATACCAGCAGTGTTTTTTAGCATACTCTTTATAAAATTGTTATCTAGGCTATCCTGTAAAAAAGAAAGAATAATATACAAACATAAAACAACAATCTGAGGATATCAAATTTCTAATTTCGAAAAATTTCCATCCCTTTAAATAAAGAAATGAAAATGAATTTAATAGTAAGTGTAGGACGACTAACACATGGTTCAATAATTTCAGGGGGGTTGGAATGGCCTAGTGGTCTAGGGTGCCGCGCTTCGACCTCTACCTGGCCGGTCACCTCTGGCTTGCGGCTGTGGTTTCAAGCCCTGGTGTGAGCATATGTGGCATGGAGATAGGGGCGCCTTCTGAACCTCGTGGGTTTCCTCCGGGCACTCCGGTTTCCTCCCACTGCTAAAGACCCCTACGCGCAAGCGAATTATTGAAATAAAAATTGAACCATATGTTAGTCCCGAAATGACCTTGTTTGTGTTGAGTGGACGTTAAACCCCATTTCTCTATCTCTCTCAATAATTTCAATAATTCGCTTGCACGTAGGGGTCTTTAGCAGTGGGACAAAACTAGAGAACCCGGTGGAAACCTTTAAGGTTTTACAGCGACTCTACTCGTACAACTGAAGAATCGAAACCATGCCAGTTGACTCAATGAGAGACCTTAGATTCATAGTAAGAATAGGCTGTAGCGCCACTGTCAAGGCAAAATTTCACAGCACACAGCATGGTATATGCCGATCTTAAACCCTATTTCATTTCCTTTTACGCCCATATAAAAGAGGCTGTATCCTATAACACGAAAGAGAACCATTACCTTCAGTTTCGACATATCTTTAGCTTGAATAGTTAACGTTTTTAAACTGGGTGTACCGTGAACCCATGCCTGCGCTACTCTACGCACATCCTTTAATTGGTTAAACATTCCATCAGCCTGAAATGAGTAAAAAGTCATAATAATAAAGTTATTTTGAAATGAAGACGTAGTTAGGCAAGATGTGCTTAGATAAATTAGGTTATTTTGGGAGCAATTATGGCATAGTTCTGGGAGGATACTGGTAGATCTGAAGAAAAGCCATGAGATTTAAGGTTGATTGTTGATCGCTACTCCTTGCTACACACTAGCCCAAGATCAAAACCATGTCGTTTGCACCGATGACAAGGCCATAATTAACTCGCCAGGCTATTTGATAGCTTAAATTCATTAGAATCCTCTTTTAATGATAAAATGGATAATGAAGCCTTTGTTTATCATAGTAACAATGGTATGTACTCGACAATCAAGACTATCTTGTTAAAACTTCAAACACTCATAAATTTGTTCATTTTTTAAATATTCTTTTTTTGAACTATTACAGCAAAAAACAGCCAGCAATTAAATCAACATCTCCTGTGGGATGATTAAGTATATAACATTATAATATTACTCACCCCTTTGATGATATCTCGCGTAAGTGGAGTATCTGGAGTAAATAAAATCTTTCCTCTTAAGATAGGTTTCAGATACGACCAGATAATACTTCCTATTGATTTCTGCATTATCTCTCGATAAATGTCACGACAAAATTCCGCTGAAATTCAAATAAATTGATTAAAGTCAAATGAAAAAATGAAAAGAAGCAATACAATTGGGGATGCTCAGTTGTGGGTAGGGAACATTCTGATGGAGAGAGAGACGGGGAGAGAGATTAGGTTTAACGTCCACTCGACACCAGTGAGAAGAAACTGGAGGAACCTGAGAAAACTCACGGGGCTGGGCAGGCAACACTTTCCTCATCACATACAATCATGTAATCAACACACTACTTGACTCAATGACAAATCATATGATTAAAAGAGTACAAGTTAAACAAAAGTCCCCCAAATATTCCCCTAAGAAGGAATTTGACTGTGTTAAACATATAGAGATGTTTTAATCCAGGATGTATATTAAACTTACAGGGTAGTGAATCAAGTTCATCCTTCCTAATTTCTGGTGCTTTACCACCAACCACTGAAGACACATCCAATGAATCTTTAACTTCTCCATCATCAGCTTTAACACCACAGAACAACGGTTGTAAAGATGGCATCTGATTAGCTACAATAAAACAATCATATTATTTAAAATACAGATGAGACCTCATCCTTTCAAATAATCGTATAGGCAATGTACCAAGCATACATTATTCATACTAGTTAAAATTTTGGACCCATGCCTGAGTGTCTGTATTTTAAGCTGTTTAATCGTCACAGGCCCTTCATTGAGTATCACTGACAAGGTGGAATCTTGACGGATAATCCAAATGAACTATCAAAATGGGTGTAGTGGTATGTTCACTTTAAATACCTTAAGGCCTATAACTGTCTAGACGTCATGAATATGTATGTATTGTATAACTGGTGCACCGCCACATCTGTGTAATTGGAGACGGATTGTCGTCGCATGGTATGAAGCTAAATAAACGTCTATCTACAATTAATCTTGTTGTATCATCTATCAGTAGCCATCATGGGCAGCACTAACCCAACAATGGGAGACCTACCTGTTTGTGCAGATGGTAAATTGAACAACTGGTCCATCATATCTTTTTCTAACGTATCATTACTGTCCTTCAATATGTCCGCTGCTTTCAGGAGGCTTGTCTGAGCTTTAGATAACTTAGTTGTCATACCTGCAGCTTCTTCCATACTTATATTAGCAGATTTCAGTATTTCATTTGCAGATGTGGTCACATACTGTAATTATAAGATAAGGTAGGTAGATTGAATGACTAGTGTTATAAGAGATTTAAACGTACAACAGACTGGGCAGAGAGAGAGAGAGAAATGTGGTTTAACGTCCACACAACACAAACTAGGTCATTTCGGGACTAACATATGGTTTAATTTTATTTCAATAATTCCATTGTGCATAGGGGTCTTTAGCAGTGGGAGGAAACGGGCGTGCCCGGAGGCAAAACACGAGGTTGAGAAAGCGAACCTATCTCCATGCCACATACGCTCACACCAGGGCTCGAAACCACAGCCGCAAGCCAGAGGTGACCGGCCAGCTAAAGGTCGAAGCGCGCCACTCTAAGCCATCCCAACCCCCCACAGACTGGGCAATTAAACCATAGAAAAAGAAGTTTACAAAAGAAAATCTGACATTTTATTCGAACAGACAGTAAGCCGAAGATGCTGTAAGTTAGTTAGTGATACCCTTACACTTTAGTCCTATGCAGGACCATGAGTGTTTTTTCAGGGAATCCACCATTCACTGGACCGTGAGTGTTTTTCTTAGAAAGATTGAATGTCTCTACTTTCCATATATACCTCTCAAAACATCTTTTAATGGAAATAACTACCCGAAACATTCTAATGGAAATATCTAACCAGAAAATATCTAATATCTACCCAAAACATTTTAATGGAAATAACTACCCAAAAACATCTTTTAATGGAAATAACTGCCCAAAACATATTTTAATTGAAATAACTACACATATTTTAATGATAATACCTTACACTTTAATGGAAATAACTACCCAAAACATCTTTTAATTGAAATAACTACCAAAACAATTTTTGAATAGAAACAACTACCCAATACATCTTTTAATGGAAATAACTACCCAAATCTTTAAAGTAATTAGGGTTTCACACTGCGTAGCTTGTGTGAAACACTATTGTTTTTGTTAAAATTATTATTCTTATTAGGGTTTCACACTGCGTAGCTTGTGTGAAACACTATTGTTTTTGTTAAAATTATTATTCTTATTAGGGTTTCACACTGCGTAGCTTGTGTGAAACACTATTGTTTTTGTTAAAATTATTATTCTTATTATTATTATTATTCAGATTCCAATTTGAATAGATCTCAGCAACTACGTGTCGCATCGTTACGATCTCTTCGGTTTTACTGGGAAAGTGGGTGTGACTTAGAGGATAAAGCTATTTTGAACGTTCTGCGACAATGCGAAATGTCCGAAATCACCGAAGTTATCGTTTTTGAAAATATTGCAGTAATTTTAACAATAATCATTGGATTTTAACTTTCGATACATTTTGGCATAGCCTGAGACAGGGCACATAGCTACGCTACTTTCGATTTTTGATTTTCGGCAAATCTTCGAAGATATTAGGCGCCAAATTTCGAAAATTTAAAATTTTACAAAAAATTTTCTTATTTATGAATATTTTTTAGTCGTATTGTGCACAGAATTAAAGAGTCATCTGACTAGTGCAAAAATGTTAAAAAAATTTGTCTCAGTAATTTTCCTTGGCCGCCATTGGCTAATTCAGTTTTTCAGTCCTAGATTAATTTTTTATTGTCCGATTTGTATAAAACAAAATTCATATGCTTCGTTGTATCAATTGTCATTTTTTTTATTACCAAAAGTGTTATCTGTCGGCACCGGAAGTGGCATAATTTTACCAAAAACTACAATTTTGACAGTTATTTTCCTACTTCGAAAACAAATATTATTTTTTGGAAAAATTATTTGACTCAAAGAGTGTGCCCTTTCAAGGCGCAAAAAATGTAGGAAGCAGTTTTTTTAATTTCGACTTCACTTTCGAGCAAATTCGATTAAGAGGCTAAAAATGGTGTAAAATTTACCTATTTACAACCTATTCAGGCTTTTCAGATTTTAAAATATTTCTTCGTAACTTTTATAAACTTGTAGCTATAATCCATACGAAGAAAATGTATGTTAAAATTCGTTTGTAATATAAGCAGTTACCAAGAAATAGGCAGTTCTGTACAAGTCACTGTTTTCGTTATTTTGCCTGTAAAATAGTCAATTATTATTGGATTTTTATAAAAGTGACATCATTTGATTCAAAAAGCATGTAGCGTCATATCAAGTTGATTACAATTTAAAATTGACACCGGAAGTGACATCATTTGGTCAAAAACTGCATTTTAAACTTTTTAAATCAATGTTTTATTCAACCAAGAATAACTTAATATGTATTAATAATTTTAACTTTTGGTTTAAATTCACATATAAACAAAACTCATATGGTCATATAGATATCATAAAATTGTTTCTAACTTGTTCGGTTGCCGAGAAATAGACGGTTTTCTACAGGTCACTTTTGAAGGTTTCGGGGCCATAAAAGTGTCAATTATTATTCGATTTTCATAAACGTTACACCGTGTTATACCTAATGCCATTTGGGATTTCATTCAAGTAATTTAAGATTTTCATTATCACCGGAAGTAACGTCATTTTGGCAAAAACTGTATTTTTAGCCTTCAAAACAGATATTTTATTCAAGTGAGTCTGTTTTGAAATCTTTTTCAAATTATGGTATTTGATGCTAATCAACAAATAGAATGAACCCATACGATCACACAGATACCACAAAATGGTTTGTAACTTTAACGGTTGCAGAGAAATAGCAGATTTTCTACAAGTCACTTTTCAAGTTTTTTGGTCTTAAAATTTTACATAAAATTTTCACTATATGATATCGTATGCCATTTCTGATTTCATAAGACTAATTGAACATTTTCATTAACACAGGAAGTAATTTAATTTTGTCAAGATCATTTACAAGTAACAAATGTATAAAATGAATTGATATTGTTGGATTTTGTTGATTCTGCGTCCATTTTATTTGTGTGCAATGTTAATTTGGAAACCTGTTTAGTGGTTTCGCTGGTACCGGAAGTGACATATGTTCAAGGGTAACTTGGCACCGGAAGTGACATGTTTAAGGGTAACATGGCACCAGTGAAACCCGTCATTCCTGCATGCAGGTCTAGTTATTAGGCTTTCAGACTTTCGTCTGAAAGCCTATTGAGATTACTAAAATTATTATTATTATTATTATTATTTACCGCGAGGGCCTAGATCTCTATGATCGAAACAGATATCGATCTGGAATTAGATTTTCTATTGGGAAACCATGTGGTGGCTACTTGATAAAATATTTTCGAAATTTCTGCGCATACCGGAAGTGACCGAACTTTGTACGTTGTCTAAAAATTGAAAATTGGCCATAGTTTCGGCAATTCTTTATCCATTTTCCAACAAATTACATTTTTGGAATCCCTAAATCTTTTCTGAGACAATGGCTATCTCACATTTTTCAATTTCGAACATTCGTCTATGACTTTTATCGTTTGAAAATTGAAAAGATGTTGTTTACGAGACAATTTTTGTTATTTTTAAAAATTTTCAAATTTGACCTACATTTTTGGATACCTGAAGTCCATCCGATTCCAGTAATATAAGTTTCATTCAGAGTTATCGCCCTTTATTTTTCGATTTTTTTCGAATTTTCTTCCCATTTTGTGAGCTCGGGTTTCGGTTTATGGCAGAATTGACGTTTCTGAAACTTCTGGAACATGAAGTTATAGTACAATACCAACTTATAAAGCAATTTCGACAAGAATCCTTAAACCGGAAGTGGTCGAAATAATGGGCAATATTTTGAAAAAAATGCAAAAAATGGATATTTTGGGGAAAAACGCGATTTCTCCGCCCGATATCAATGGATTAAAGAAATTAGGGTACCATTGGACTGCACTAGGATTGTACTATCGTATGATACCCAATTCATACGGATTCTATGATCAGGAAGCAAAATATGGCACGCTGAAAATCACGAATTTTCTGATTTTTAGCATTTTTGGACGCCTGTATCTCGAAAACTTAACCTACAATTTTTTTTTAATTTTATCTATCGAGAGTCCTTTTGGAGATATTTTGCATGAAGCCAACCAATAAGACTTTGAAATGTCTGGAATAGAATAAAAAAGGGACTGAAAATCGAAAAAAGTCGAAAAATCGTGAAATTTTGAAAAATGCTCTACTATTTTTTTATTTTAAGAGATTTTTAAAAAAAGGTTGTATATTCAGATAGCTGACCTAATTACGATTCTAACGATGTATAATATGTATGTAATTATTGAAATTTAATTTTCGATATTTTAAATTTTTTGCATTTTTTGCACTTTTGAACATAGGATTTCTCAGGGGCATTTTATCTGATCAGATAATGTAATATATCATTGCAGAGCCCTGTGGCTATTTTAGCGCCCAAACCGGCTATTAAAACTATTCCGACAATAATAACCATACCGGGAGTTTTCAAAAAATGAAAAAAAAGGTTAAAAATATTGTCGCACTTGCGAAAAACTTGATTTCTCCCTTAGGTAATAGCGGACCAAAAGAACTAAAGTGTCGCTGGATAGCCCTATTAATGGACCATCATATGGTATCTAAATAATACGATTTCGATGGTAAGGAAATAAATTATTGTATGCCAAAAATCTAGTATTTTCCGATTTTTTAACATTCTGAGACGCCCTTTTCTCGAAAACGACGCCTACGATTTTTCTGAAACTTTTCTTACTCATAGTCCTATCGGTTGTCTATATAGTGAATCCAAAATGAAAAGCATTGAAATAATATAGGTGGTCCAAAAATGACATCAAACTTTGAAAAAAATTGAAAAATCGTAAAATTTTTGTAAACGCTCTTTAATTTATCTTTTTTTCCAAAACTACTCAATGGATGTTTCTGACACTTCTGGTACAGAAAGTTAAGTATCCAAAGAACTTCGTAAAGCTATCACGACAACGATCGTAAAACCGGAAGTAGTCGAAAAAATGTCCGATATTTTGATAAAAAATATTTTTTTTACGAAAACCTTTTTTATTTATGAATATTTTTTGATGGTATTTTACACAGGGTTAAAATATCATCCTACTTGACCAGAAATGGGAAAAAAAATTGTCTCGGTTATTTGCGTTAGCCGCCAACGGCTAATTTAGTTTTTCGTACCCAGAAAAATTATTTATTGTTCGATTTGTATAAAACAAAGTTCATATGCTCCGTGGTCCCAATTGTAATTTTTTTTGTTATGATGAAATTTTTCTGTCGGCAACGGAAGTGACGTAATATTAACAAAAACTATAATTTTGACAGTTCGGTACTACTTTTTGAAAGCAAATATTATTTTTTTTCAAAACTGATATAACTAAACGGATGCACCCTGCAAAGGTGCACAATATCCTTAGCTCAGATTTTATAATTTCAATTTCATTTTCGGGCAATTTCGAATAAAATGTAAAATAAAGTGTAAAATTCAGTTGTTTACAATTCATTCAGCGTCTTCATATTTTGAAATATTTATTTGTAATTTTAATAAACTCGTAGCAATAATCCAGAAGAAGAGATTGTATGCGAAAATTAGTTTGTAATATGAGCAGTTGCCGAGGAATATGCAATTTTGCATGCGTCACTTTTCACGTTATTTTGCCTATAAAAGAGTTAATTATTATTCGATTTGCAATATTATTTTTCCATTTGATGCTTAGTGTCAATTTGTTCTAGGTCAAGCCAATTTTACAATTTCACTGTGACCGGAAATGACGTCATTTGGGCAAAAACTGTATTTTTAACCTAAAAAACTAAAATTGTATTCAAATGAGTCTGCCTTATAATATTTTTAAAATTATGATATTTGATTCCCATCAACGAATAGAATGAAGCCATACGACCATACAGATACCACAAAATGGTTTCTAACTTGTACGGTTTCAGAGAAATAGGCGATCTTCTATAAGTCACTTTTCAAGGTTTTTGGTCTATAAAAGTGTCAATTATTATTCGATTTTTATAATCTTTTTACCATTTGATGCCTTATGCCATTTATGACTTCTATGAACCAAGTTAACATTTTCAATATCACCGGAAGTAATGTAATTTTTGCAAAAAACGTATTTTTAGCCTTCAAAACAAACATTTTTTTGAAGTGATCTATATTCATTATTCGTTTAACTTTATAACGTCTGACTGTAATGGGCAGTAAGATTGAATCAATACCATCATATTGATATCAAGAAAAGGCTTCTAGCATGTTCCCTTGTCGAAAAATAGCCAATTGTCCCAGGGTCACTTTTAAGTTTTTTACCTTCTTAATTTCAGTTTATGGGTTATAGGTTAATTATTTATTGCCCGATATGTATAAAACAAAGTTTGTATTTTGTATGTTGCGAATTTTCGACTTATTTTTCACCTATAAAAATTTCTTTCGGTACCGGAAGTGACGTAATTTTGCCTTAATTTACAATTTTGACCGGTCTTTTCGCCAGCAAATATTACTTTTACATATGATAGAGGGTGTCGCTGAAGCAAAACAACTAAAGTATAGTTTGGTAGTTCAATGGGTCGGCTATGGTATAATAAACTTCCTGTATGATTCCTGAAAGCCGGTTCAGTGCTGCTTGCAGGTCTAGTTATTATTATTATTATTATTCAGATTCCAATTTGAATAGATCTCAGCAACTACGTGTCGCATCGTTACGATTTCTTCGGTTTTACTGGGAAAGTGGGTGTGACTTAGAGGATAAAGCTATTTTGAACGTTCTGCGACAATGCGAAATGTCCGAAATCACCGAAGTTATCGTTTTTAAAAATATTGCAGTAATTTTAACAATAATCATTGGATTTTAACTTTCGATACATTTTGGCATAGCCTGAGACAGGGCACATAGCTACGCTACTTTCGATTTTTGATTTTCGGCAAATCTTCGAAGATATTAGGCGCCAAATTTCGAAAATTTAAAATTTTACAAAAAACTTTTTTATTTATGAATATTTTTTAGTCGTATTGTGCACAGAATTAAAGGGTCATCTGACTAGTGCAAAAATGTTAAAAAATTTTGTCTCAGTAATTTACCTTGGCCGCCATTGGCTAATTCAGTTTTTCAGTCCTAGATTAATTTTTTATTGTTCGATTTGTATAAAACAAAGTTCATATGCTTCGTTGTATCAATTGTCGTTTTTTTTATTACCGAAAGTGTTATCTGTCGGCACCGGAAGTGGCATAATTTTACCAAAAACTACAATTTTGACAGTTATTTACGATCTTCATAAACAAATATTATTTTTTTGAAAAATTATATGACTCAAAGAGTGTGCCCTTTCAAGGCGCAAAAAATGTAGGAAGCAGTTTTTTTAATTTCGATTTCATTTTCGAGCAAATTCGATTAAGAGGCTAAAAATGGTGTAAAATTGGCCTATTTACAACCTATTCAGGCTTTTCAGATTTTAAAATATTTCTTCGTAACTTTTATAAACTTGTAGCTATAATCCATACGAAGAAAATGTATGTTAAAATTCGTTTGTAATATAAGCAGTTGCCAAGAAATGGGCAGTTCTGCATAAGTCACTGTTTTCGTTATTTTGCCTGTAAAATAGTCAATTATTATTGGATTTTTATAAAAGTGACATCATTTGATTGAAAAAGCACGTAGCGTCATATCAAGTTGATTACAATTTAAAATTGACACCGGAAGTGACATCATTTGGTCAAAAAATGCATTTTACACTTTTTTAAATCAATGTTTTATTCAACCAAGAATAACTTAATATGTATTAATAATTTTAACTTTTGGTTTAAATTCACATATAAACAAAACTCATATGGTCATATAGATATCATAAAATGGTTTCTAACTTGTTCGGTTGCCGAGAAATAGACGGTTTTCTACAGGTCACTTTTGAAGGTTTCGGGGCCATAAAAGGGTCAATTATTATTCGATTTTCATAAACGTCACACCATGTTATACCTAATGCCATTTGGGATTTCATACAAGTAATTTAAGATTTTCATTATCACCGGAAGTAACGTCATTTTGGCAAAAACTGTATTTTTAGCCTCCAAAACAGATATTTTATTCAAATGAGTCTGTTTTGAAATCTTTTTCAAATTATGGTATTTGATGCCAATCAACAAATAGAATGAACCCATACGATCATACAGATACCACAAAATGGTTTCTAACTTGTACGGTTGCCGAGAAATAGCCGATTTTCTACAAGTCACTTTTCAAGTTTTTTGGTCTTTAAAAGTGGCAATTATTATTCGATTTAACGTTTTTATTTATAAATATTATTTAGTCGTGTTGTGCACAGAATTAAAGAGTCATCTGACTAGCGCAAAAATGTTAAAAAAATTTGTCTCAGTAATTTTCCTTGGCCGCCATTAGCTAATTCAGTTTTTCAGTCCTAGATTAATTTTTTATTGTTCGATTTGTATAAAACAAAGTTCATATGCTTCGTTGTCCCAATTGTTATTTTTTTTATTACCAAAAGTGTTATCTAGCAAATTGGATTAAGGGGTGAAAAAAGGCGTAAAATTGACCTATTTACAACCCATGCAGGCTTTTCAGATTTTAAAATTTTTTTACTTAACTTTTATAAACCTGTCACTATAATCCATACGAAGAGAATGTATGTTAAAATTAGTTTCTAATATAAGCAGTTGCCGAGAAATGGGCAGTTTTGCATAAGTCACTGTTTTCGTAATGTTGCCTGTAAAATAGTCAATTATTAATGGATATTCACAAAAGTGACATCATTTGATTCAAAAAGCAAGTGTGCGTCATATCATGTTGATTACTATTTAAAATTGACACCGGAAGTGACGTCATTTAGTCAAAAACTCAATTTTTAACTTTTAAAATCGATCTTTTTTTCAACCAAGAATTATGTCACATGTAATAATAAAATTAACTTTTGGTTTAAATTCACATATTAACAAAACTCATACGGTCAAATAGATATCATAAAATTGTTTCTAACTTGTTCGGTTGTCGAGATATAGGCGATTTTCTGAAAGTCACTTTTGAAGGTTTTTGGCCCATAAAAGTGTCAATTATTATTTGATTTTCATAAAATTTTCACCCTTTGAAGCCTAATGTCATAGACGATGTTATAAAACTAATTTAACGTTTTCAATATCACCGGAAGTAGCGTCATTTTGGCAAAAACTGTATTTTAAGCCTTCAAAACCGATATTTTATTCAAATGAGTCTGATTTGTAATGTTTATACATTTATGATATTTGATTCCAATCAACAAATAGATTAAACCCATACAGTCATATAAATACCAAAAAATGGTTTCTGACTTGTACGGTTGCCGAGAAATAGACGATTTTCTACACGTCACTTTTCAAGGTTTTTGGTCTATAAAAGTGGAAATTATTATTCGATTTACATAAAATTTTCACCATATGATGCCTTATGCCATTTCTGATTTCATAAGACTAAGGGAACATTTACATTATCACCGGAAGTACTGTTATTTTGTCAGGATCAATTACATGTAACAAATGTATAAAATAAAATTGCTGGATTTGTTTGATTCTGTTTCCATTTTATTTGATGTGTGCAATGCTTATGTGGAAACCTGTATATTGGTTTCATTGGTACCGGAAAGGACATATGTTCAAGGGTAACGTAGCACCAAAAGTGACACAAGTTCAAGTTCAAAGGTAACATGGCAAAAGTGAAACCCGTCATTCCTGCATGCAGGTCTAGTTATTATTATTATTATTATTCAGATTCCAATTTGAATAGATCTCAGCAACTACGTGTCGCATCGTTACGACTTCTTCGGTTTTACTGGGAAAGTGGGTGTGACTTAGAGGATAAAGCTATTTTGAACGTTCTGCGACAATGCGAAATGTCCGAAATCACAGAAGTTATCGTTTTTGAAAATATTGCAGTAATTTTAACAATAATCATTGGATTTTAACTTTCGATACATTTTGGCATAGCCTGAGACAGGGCACATAGCTACGCTACTTTCGATTTTTGATTTTCGGCAAATCTTCGAAGATATTAGGCGCCAAATTTCGAAAATTTAAAATTTTACAAAAAACTTTTTTATTTATGAATATTTTTTAGTCGTATTGTGCACAGAATTAAAGAGTCATCTGACTAGTGCAAAAATGTTAAAAAAAATTGTCTCAGTAATTTTCCTTGGCCGCCATTGGCTAATTCAGTTTTTCAGTCCTAGATTGATTTTTTATTGTTCGATTTGTATAAAACAAAATTCATATGCTTCGTTGTATCAATTGTCATTTTTTTTATTACCAAAAGTGTTATCTGTCGGCACCGGAAGTGGCATAATTTTACCAAAAACTACAATTTTGACAGTTATTTTTTTATTTCGAAAACAAATATTATTTTTTGGAAAAATTATTTGACTCAAAGAGTGTGCCCTTTCAAGGCGCAAAAAATGTAGGAAGCAGTTTTTTTAATTTCGATTTCACTTTCGAGCAAATTCGATTAAGAGGCTAAAAATGGTGTAAAATTGACCTATTTAGAACCTATTCAGGCTTTTCAGATTTTAAAATATTTCTTCGTAACTTTTATAAACTTGTAGCTATAATCCATACGAAGAAAATGTATGTTAAAATTCGTTTGTAATATAAGCAGTTACCAAGAAATGGGCAGTTCTGTACAAGTCACTGTTTTCGTTATTTTGCCTGTAAAATAGTCAATTATTATTGGATTTTTATAAAAGTGACATCATTTGATTCAAAAGGCATGTAGCGTCATATGAAGTTGATTACAATTTAAAATTGACACCGGAAGTGACATCATTTGGTCAAAAACTGCATTTTAAACAAATATTGCGGTAATTTTAACAATAATCATGGGATTTTAACTTTCGATACATTTTGGCATAGCTGGAGACAGGGCACATAGCTGCGCTACTTTCGATTTTTGATTTTCGGCAAATCTTCGAAGATATTAGGCGCCAAATTTCGGAAATTTAAAATTTTACAAAAAACTTTTTTATTTATGAATATTTTTTAGTCGTGTTGTGCACAGAATTAAAGAGTCATCTGACTTGCGCAAAATTGTTAAAAAATTTTGTCTCAGTAATTTTCCTTGGCCTCCATTGGCTAATTCAGTTTTTCAGTCCTAGATTAATTTTTTATTGTTCGATTTGTATAAAACAAAGTTCATATGCTTCGTTGTCTCAATTGTCATTTTTTTTATTACCAAAAGTGTTATCTGTTGGCACTGGAAGTGGCATAATTTTACCAAAAACTACAATTTTGACAGTTAGGTACATTTTTTGAAAACAAATATTATTTTTTTGAAAAATTATATGACTCAAAGAGTGTGTCCTTTAAAGGCGCAAAAAATGTCGGAAGCAGTTTTTTTAATTTCTTTTTCATTTTCTAGCAAATTGGATTAAGAGGTGAAAAAAGGCGTAAAATTGACCTATTTACAACTCATTCAGGCTTTTCAGATTTTAAAATATTTTTACGTAACTTTTATAAACTTGTAGCTATAATACATACGAAGAGAATGTATGTGAAAATTAGTTTGTAATTTAAGCAGTTGCCGAGAAATAGGCAATTTTGCATGAGTCACTTTTCACGTAATTTTGGCTGTAAAAGAATCAATTATTATTCGATTTTCAATTTTCTTTCGCCATTGGATGCCTAATGCCATAGTGGACTATGTCAAACCATTTTACCCCTTGCGCTGCCACCGGAAATGACGTCATTTGCTCAAAACTTAAATTTTAGCCTTCAAAAAACAATATTTTATTCAAATGAGTCGTATTTGTTATTTTTTCAAATTGTGATATTTGATTCTATTGATCAAATAGATTGAACCCATACGATCATACAGATACCACAAAATGGTTTCTAACTTGTACGGTTGCAGAGAAATGGGCGATTTTCCTTAAGTCACTTTTCAAGGTTTTTGGTCTATAAAAGTGTCAGTTATTATTCGATTTTCATAAAATTTTCACCATATGATATCTTGTGTCATTTATGATTTCATAGAACTAATTTAACATTTTCAGTATCACCGGAAGTAATGTCATTTTGGCAAAAACTGTATTTTTAGCCTTCAAAACATACATTTTTTTCAAATGAGTCTGATTTGTAATATATTTCAAATTATGATATTTGATTCCAATCAACAAATGGATTGAACCCATACGATCATATAGATACCAAAAGATAGTTTTTATCGTGTACGGTTGCCGAGAAATAGACGATTTTCTACAAGTCACTTTTCAAGGGTTTTGGTCTATAAAAGTGGCAATTCTCATTCGATTTACATACAATTTTCGCCATTATGCTGCCTTATGCCATTTCTGATTTCATAAAACTAATTGAACATTTTCATTATCACCGGAAGTAATGAAATTTTGCCAGGATCACTTACAAGTAACATATATATAAAATGAATTGATATTGCTGGATTTGGTTGATTCTTCGTCCATTTTATTTGATGTTTACAATGCTTATGTGGAAACCTGTTTGATGGTTTCATTGGTATCGGAAGTGACATATGTTTAAGGGTAACGTGGCACCGAAAGTGACGTGGCACCAGTGAAACCCGTCATTCCTGCATGCAGGTCTAGTTTTGACTTGTATCTGTTAAAATATAACACTATTATTAGTAACAACAGTACTAGACTATTAATGAGTGAACAATATTAATTTTACAGTGTTATTTAACATTTAACATGCCCAACTTACCATTTTCACCCATTCTCCAATATCTAACTCTGGCAGAAGTCGTTCAGCTAAACTAGTTGCTGTAGTTTTATTCAGACTACAGAAAGCGGAAGTAATGTCTATATTTCTGACTTGTTGTGAATTGAGGATGATAAATTCTTTAAATATCTTGTCACAAGAATATTCTCCATCCATCATTTCCACCGTCACATTCAAAAACTACAAAAAAATAATACATAATATATTTATAAAACAAGATTATCTTCTTCTAAATCTAATCTGTGAAATTGTGATAAACAGCTGTTTCTAATTACAAATGGCTGTTTCCGGTCATAAGCGACTGTTTCTAGTCACAAACGACTGTTTCTGGCTAATGTCAGACACTGTCCTTGCCAGGCACCCTATCGGTGAACCTCCCACTTTCTCACTGAACCACCATGGTTCCTGTGTTGTATCCAGACATTAAAAATAAATAACCTACCACTCGCAAAGAATAAGATCCACTTAAGATAGTTTCAGCCATTTCCTCTGTAAATCCTAGCTCTTTAACCATATAATTTCTTACTTCTTTTGGATCCTTCAACAAGTCGCCAACATGAACTAAAGTAT
Organism: Patella caerulea; assembly: GCA_036850965.1. NCBI lineage: Eukaryota > Metazoa > Mollusca > Gastropoda > Patellidae > Patella > Patella caerulea. The sequence continues at coordinate 26,812,080 of JAZGQO010000015.1, read as the reverse complement.
AAAATAATAATTAATAAAAAAATATATCTATATTCATCAAATAAAATCCTGAAAATGAAATAATGTGAATAATAAAAGAAATTTGAGGAATTAAGGTTTTACAAAAAAAGAGAGAGTACAAAAGAATCAAATTTAAATTGCATTGAGGGTTGATTATGGTCAGGATAAGTTAATGTCTAATAAATAATTTATAACATTTCAAGCCTATAGACCAACATGCAATAAACAGATTTCAATAATTTGCTTGCGCATAGGGTTTTACCAGTGGGAGGAAACCGGAGGACCTGGAGTAAACCCACCTGGTTGGACAGAGGACCCTATCCCTTGTCACATACGACCGGGAAATCAAGAACCACGCCAGTTGACTCAATGACAGGCCCTAATAATACCTTAGGCCAGATGGCAATCCATGAAAAAGACAAGCAATCAAACAAAAAAAACTAACCTGCGGATAAAACTCGTGACTGTATAACATCAAGGCCCATGAATCCTCTAATAAACATACTGATTTCACCTAGTATGTTACGGGAATCATTGTTCGGGAAAACATACTTCAAATCATCTAATATGGCCGACAAACTAGAAAAAAAATATATTTCAAAATGTATTCAAACAATGTAATGTAGGTGACACAAAATAAATATACTATAATGGTTTCAATAATTCAGAGAATTCAGTGGTAGACCTAGAACCTGGAATATTTTGAGTTTTTACAATTCTTTGATAATTTTGTACCATGTGCCTTGGTACATGAGGATATAAACTACCTAGCCAGTTCCTTGAAGAATATCAGAGAAAAGTGATATATTGATCTTGATATGACGCCCCCCAAACACATGTTCCTTCGACCGCCTCAAACTTCTAGATACATGTGAATAGCTTTCCATATATTATAATCATTTTACGTGTGCAACATTTGTGCACGTGCAGCAGTTTGGGGCTAGTCTAAGAGGCCTTAGTTTTAACGGTCTAAATAAAAGCTAAAGGGTTAAAAAGTTCATCACAAACTACTTGTTACCCTATTTCATAACAAGAATAGAGATTGACACAGTAAGACGGTTACCATGGAGACTAGTAACAAATATGATTAACTTGGGGACAGAAGTTCGATAAATAAGATACAGACCTTAAAACTAAACGAGCCGGTCCGGATCCTATCAAGAATTTATCTAATTTAGGTATATCTCGCTGCAGTGCTTGTAGATCTAATCCTCCACCTAGTAAACTAGCAACAGAACTAATCTCCTCCAGATCACCAATTAACGTAACAGTATGATCAGATATATTCTTTAACCAAGCCTCATCTATATCCGACGAAGACAACTTCACCAACTAATAAAAAAAAAATAAATTATTAACATGTCAAGAAAGGAAAAAACAGGGTTTGACGTCCACTCAACACAAACTAGGTCATTTCTGGACTAATATATGGTTCAATTTTATTTCCGGACCACCAAGAGAAAACCCATGAAGTTGGACAGGCAAATCCTACTCACTGTCATGTTCAACCAAGGATGTAGCACCTCTGTCATAGCCAATTTTCCTTACAGCACATGCCAATCTTCCTTAGTTTGGAGAGAAAGAGAAATGGGGTTTAACATCCACTTGACACAAAGTAGATCATTTCGGGAGTAACACATTGTTCAATTTCATTTCAATAATTTGCTTGCGCATAATATTTGGGACATAGAGATTTTTACAAATGAGTCTCAACGCATATAATAATGTAATATTATCAGGGGCGGAACTAGGAATTTTGAAAGGGGGGGGGCACAAAATTAGGGCACTGACCGCGGAGACGGGAGGTTTTTAGCAGGGGAGGAAACCTGTGGACCCTGAGAAAACCCACAAATGTGGACATGCGACTCTACTCCTTGTCATGTACACCCAGAGAATCACAACCACGCCAGTTGATTCAATGACCGACCTTATGACACAGCGCACACATGCTAACACATGCCATCCAACCCCACCCTAAAGCAGAAGGCCACTCACCTGTTGAGCCAAATTAGAAAAATCAGCAACACTCTTAATGCCAACAGCGGCATCAATACTGCCATTCTTACACAGCCCATTACTCAATTTTGCAAAATCAATCTGAGCAAATGCAGGAAGTTGTATTAGTTTAGAGAGTTCCACAGAATTACAAATTTGAGATTGAATATCATCTATAGATTCATTTGAAAACCTTTTCTGAAAAAAAAATACAGAAATATAAAAAATGATATCAAACTATATCTCATATAGGAATAGGATTTTTTGCACTATGCACCTTTATTGTAGAATAATCTTCAATTTACATTACTTCAATAACAAAGCAGAGTTAATGAGTTCTATAAGGTGTGACGGACGTTTAAATGATTAACCTATGCAGAAACTACTCCTCATTGAACACAGTCACCATATTCACCTAACAAACATTCAACCTCAATTTGAAGTAGTGTTATTGGTTCCTAATGCATCATGGTTTTAATCGTAGTGTTCCTATCATGTCTTATCATACATTGGGGTCAGTCATAGCAATCGTGTTGATTATATTGAAATGTATCCAGACCTAACAGATCGTGGTCTCAATAGGGAAAATCCTATCGTAACGCATCGCACGACAGTGAGAACCTAGCATAAAAGGTTTATAGATAGGTTAAATGAGCATCTCCACCAAGTTTGCCCATTCTCAATCAATTATAAGCAGAGTTATTGCATTCCAAAAGGTATGATACACAAGACAGACAGTCACTTATTCTAAGTATAAAATATTCACCATAACACTCGTAAACAGAGGTATTGTTTCAATAGGCAGGGGACAAATAAGCAACAGAACAAAACCCACAAAAAAGTTTAACAAACTACACATAATTTACTTACAGGATCTAAGTTAATGGTGGACTTCAACAAAGTCTCAACAACTTCTGGAGCAAATTTCAGAGAATTGATGAAAAAGTCTGTTAAAGTCGTAGAGTTTATGAAAAGATCTTCAAATTTATATACCACTGAAATTAAGAATAAATTTAACAATAAATAATTCAATCTTTTAGACATAAATTCATTTCAATGAAATAAAAGTGTATTTGTCCTTATTCGAGTTATAGTGGTGCAACTGTGAAAACCATATCTTTAAAATTAATATCAGTGAAAAAAACATTCTTTGCTGTTCAGTATTTCCAAAGAGTTTTTGTTTAATTCCTTTGGTTTTTTTTTCAAAACAAGATTTCTATAATAAACTTGAGCACATTTCAGAGAGGATTAATTCATCCGGTAATGAAAGTGGCCATCAGGGGCTTTACTATTACAATTCCTTGCCATGTGTGACTCCTAGTTAATTAATCAGGCATACAGATACTGTCTTCCAGAAATACTGCCCTAATATTGCAGTTGCAATACGGACATACCCTTGTACATTTTAATTATATAAATCGAACTCACAAGATTTTTGTTGACTCAAAGTCTTTAGAACATAATCTAAGATTGGTTGTAAATCTGGATAAATGTCAGCTAATAATGTTTTCATCTCTGTTTGCTGTATCAAAGTTAACATCTCTGTTGACAACTCAAAGACACTGCAAATAACAAATTAATCAATAACAAATCAATAACAAGCAATCATTACATCAATCAATAATCAATGCATATCAATCAACAAAGAACACCAATCAACCATTAATATAAATAATCATTACCAATCAATCATTAATATCAACAATCGATACCAATCAATCATTAATATCAATATCAACTAATCATTAATATCAATATCAATCTATCATTAATATCAACAATCAATATCAATAATCATTAACTATCTATAAACAGTATCAATAAATCAGGACTCTTATTTCAGTCACGTTTGCCATTGACATAAAATTTGCATGACATAAAGACTGAACACATTACATGAATATGGAAATAACTCTGAAATTGGGCATCTTGAAATTCAGCATCCTTCTGTGTGTTGCAACCAAAAATGACCATATTCTGAAAATTGTGGGACATTCACCAGAAAAGTTTGACGGACCAATGGACGTAGTTGACAATAATATATGGGATTAGGGTCATACTTTTCTTCACAGACTGGGCTGGGCTTGGCTTAGTCATACAGTATGTTATGCGGGGCATTGTGCTTTATGGCCATACTACTGTCAGGGGCTTTTTTACATGCACACCAATGTGTATACAAGACCTCAGTTTTTTGTCTCCCTCTGAATGACTAATGGGGGCACATAATAATGTAATTAGAATTATAATGAGAATAAAAATAATAAATAAGACTGTACCTATCTACACTCTTTAACAGAGTACCAAAATGATCGACAGCACCATTTGATAGACAATGACCAATTCTATTGATGTTGATACCATGGGATATAGTTTTATTTAGAGTATCATAAACATTCATAACTGCTGATATGGCATCATCACACTGGAAGGTTCTATTACCACTATACATCATCTGTTATAAAATAAAAAAAAAATAGAATATTATTTTATCTGATTTTTTGGACTCCCTTGGACTTCGAAAGAGAGAGAACAGAGATGGGGTTTGACATCCACTCAACACAACAAGGTCATTCTGAGACTAACATATGGTTCAATTTTATTTCAATAAATCGATTGCACATAGAAAACCCCACGAGGTTGGATAGGCTACCCTACTTTTGTCACTACAAGGGATTGGAAAAATTGACCGGGTAAATAGTAATATAATGTTTGGTTTACGGTACCATTTAGTGCTATAGAAATCGGTTGCAAACTATGAAGATCTAATAGGAATATTAGTTCAAAAATGCTGCAATTTTGTCCGAATGGCTATACGTTGTCTCAAAGGGGAACCAAGTTAAAAAATCCTGATGGACTTTCCCGGTCAACGATAGCACATCGTGACTTGAAAAACAGTCAATACTAAATAACATAAGGTGCTTCATCCATGAAAACGCTTTGTCTACAATAGATCGGTCTGGAATAATCACATTTTCTGAAAACGGAAGAAAACCAAATGTTCTTGTTTTAAGATTGCAAAATAGATGTGACACAAAAATTATAGAAATATAGTACTTTACCTTAAATAGATCAAAGAACTTAAGTTGGTTTAATCTGTTGAAGGTCTGTGATAAATCAAAGTTGTTGCTTAAATCACATGTGATATCTTCTAAATCTAAAAACAAAAGTAATGTATGTAGTACAGAGGAGTAAAGTATCTAGAGGGAGTAAAGTATGTACTGCGGGGCAAAGAATGTACAGATGAGTAAGGTATATAGAGGGTAAAGTATGTGCATATGGGTAAAGTGTGTACAGAGTAATGTTATGTACCAATGAATGATGTATATACAGAGGGCTAAAGTATGTACAGAGGGGCAAAGTATGTACAGATGAGTAAACTATATAGAGGGTAAAATATGTACATATGGGTAAAGTGTGTACAGAGTAATGTATGTACCAATGAATGATGTATATACAGAGGGGTAAAGTATGTACAAATGGGTTTAGTATATAGAGGGGTAAAGTATGCACAGATGGGTAAAGTATGTACAGATGGATAAAGCATGTTCAGCGGGAATTGCTGGGGGATAAAGCATTTACAGAAGAGTAAAGTGTGTACATGGGGTGTAAAGCATGTACAGCATGGCACAATATATACATATATAGTAGGGGTAATATATGTACAGAGAGGTAATAAAACTATGTATATGGGAGTAAAGTATGTACAATCATAAAGAAATTAGGAGAGGTAATTAAACTGTGTATATGGGAGTAAAGTATGTACAATTATAAAGAAATTAGGGGAAAAAGGGTGTCATCTTACCGGCAAATATTGTCATAGGTGTCACAATACTTTTCATGTAATCCACGACCATTAGCAAGGAAGGTTGTATAGCCTGATAATCTTTTGATCCCGATACATAGGATATCATACTATTACACATTTTACTCACACTGAAATATATAAACAATCAATGTTGTCATATAGTAATGTCACCTTTCATGGAAGAGTTATTTCCCCTTTGTTCTTTACTAGAGTACTCTAGAGTTATCTCCCATATTTGGTACTTTGAAAGATTGAATGAAACATGGCCTAACATGTTTTTTTAGAGTCAATTTATTTTAATCCATGCCATCCATGGTGAAGCAGATAACTAACTACCTCACAGAGCATTCTAAAATACGAGAGGGAATAGACAATTTTCTCAAGTCAATCAAGATATTTTTGAGGCAATTTTCCATAAAGTTGCATTATGTTAGAGCTAAATCTGCCAACTGCAGTTCTTTCTTTCAGCTTCCAATCTTATACAAATCACAGTGAACTCTATCACACCCAACGACTTTCTGTGAAATCCAACATCATTTTCATGTACTAATTATTTCCTTATTACTTCAGCCAAAAAAGCTTTGAGTAATCCATATTATGAATATTCTAAAACATGACATCAATCAGCAGTCCCGTCACATGATTTCCATTGAATCAACCATTGGATAATCTAACCTTTAATCGGTGGGTGTGAAAACACAAAAGATTAACGTTTATTGAGCACAATCAACTTTACTGGACAAAAATATGAATACTTTAGAAGAAACTGCAGGTGACTGTCACTTTATATATGTCTTTTAAAATGTGTGTACCAGACGAGAAGGGGATGACAGTGGCTAAGTGGGTAAGACGCTGGCTTGCTAGCCTGAAGGTTGGGTGAGGAACTATATCTACGAACACTGGGAGCAAACCTGAATCATCCTAGCTAGTGTCATATAGTAATGTCACCTTTCATGTAAGAGTTCTCTTCCCTTTGTTATAGACTAGAGTATTCAAGAGTTAACTCCCATATGTAGAGTGTCTTACTCACTGAGCCACAGTAGCTCCCTTGATGTTTCTAATGTTTTCATTAAAAAATATATTTAGATTTTTGTGAGAGTAAAACTACATACCCGTCGATAGATGGATTATTAGCACGAGTGGACAGCATTGTAAGAATTGGTGAAAACCAAGAACTAACAGAGTTCGGATCAACAGAGACATCTCCTAACTTCTCAAAGTTGTTCAACAATCGCTCGCTTTCAACTCTTAGTCTTTCCCATATCGTAGTATCATTGTTCATTGTATGTTTATCATCTTTCATAAATGCATTAATCTGGAATAAATAACAATATGATCAAACATCTGAATAAACATCCAGAGAGAGCGACGATTTTATGTCCACTTGACACAAAGTAGATCATTTCGGGACTAACATATGGTACTATCTTATTTCAATAATTTGCTTGCACGTAGGGGTCTTTAGCAGTCAGAGGGAACAGCAGGGCCCCGATAAAACCCACAAAGTTGGAGAGAGAGAGAGAAATGGGGTTTAACGTCCACTCAACACAAACTAGGTCATTTCGGGACTAACATATGGTTTAATTTTATTTCAATAATTTGCTTGCGCGTAGGGGGTCTTTAGCAGTGGGAGGAAACCGGAAACCAGAAAAAGTTGGAGAGGCGACCCTACTCTTTGTCACATACAACCGGGGAATCAAAAAAAAACCCACCAGTTGACTCAATGACAGGCTTTATGATACAACATGTACGATGTAACCATTCAGCCATCTACTTGCCACCCTTTAGCAGTGGGTTATAATATCAATAAACACCCCCTGTTTAGAATTTATCTAAACGCCATGCTTTCTGAATAAAATGAAAATGAAATGCTCTGCTCCTAAACAGGGTTAATGAAGACGCGCTTACTCCATACAGTGTGCTAGGAGGGAAATTTGGCCGAGCAGCGGCGCTACAGCCTACTTTTATATCGAATTCCAACGCCAGTTATTACACAGCACCTCATTTTTTTGTCACATCTGAACAACTAGACAGCTGTCTTTGTCAGGCCCTCCGTCCTGCAATACTGACAAGAGGAAATCATGCCGGCAAATTCAGAATAAAACAAGTGATCGTTTTCCTATAGAAAATGTATTGTGTTAATATTTACCTTTTCTAAAATATCTCCAGCGTCAAATAGATGAACAAACTGTTGCAAAGCGTTAGATTTATTGGTGGCTACATCACATAGAGCTATCTGTATAGCCTCAACAGCTATACCAGACGATGATAGATCCATAAACGTTTCATTAAACTCTGTTAAATTACACACGATGTTCTCCCAGTTACTAACATACGCCAAACTCAGGAACTGAAATATTAAATGTTTTATATTAAAGATTTATTATGTGAGAGGTTAATCCGTCTATTGCAGGTTTTTACCTTCAAATGTTATATAAACAAGAATGTACGAGACAAATAGAAAAGTCCATGCAATTACTTTTTTGAATTATCAGATATCCTCTCTCAGCCTCAACCACATAACAACCTGTGGTCTTCATAGGAATTATTAGTGAGCAGAAATTCGCCTGTGAATATAGTTATCCTATATAACTTCGGTTATATAGGATAACTCGTGTTTTCCTTTTGCATTCATCACTTTCCTTTCTTGAAATATTCATATAATGCCTCTATTGTAGCAATAATTTTTAGAATTTGTTAAACAGTTCTATCGCATGTGTGATAATGACTGACACCAATATTGTCCTTTAATCAAAGTGTCTATAACGAACAATAAGACATTTGGGTTTTTTAATGTGCTATAAATTGTGTTCTTCGTTTACCTTTTGGGGATCAACAGCCATCGTAAGAAATTCTGCAGCTGTTTCTGGACTGAGAATTTGCTCAAGTAGTTTTTCAACTTGCATATTGTTTGGTAAAACATCTTTAAGTAATATCGGATTAGGCGAATCTGAAAATATTTCATCAGGAATACAAGATGCATGAAATGAAATCATTGAAATGAGATTTAACGTCATACTGTTCTGCTCCGAACTGGGCTTATGTGAGAGAGAGAGAGAGAGAGAGAGAGAGAGAGAGAGACAGACAGAAATGTTTTTATTTTAACCTCCACTCAACACAAACTAGGTCATTTTGGGACTAACATGGTTTAATTTTATTTCAATAATTTGCTTGCGCGTAGGGGTCTTTAGCAGTGGGAGGAAACCGGAGTGCCCGAAGGAAACCCACTAGGTTGAGAAGGCTCCAGAGGTGACCGGTCAACTAGAGGTCGAAGCGTGGCACTCTAGACCACTAGGCCATCCCAACCCCTCTTATGCTATGTGCTATGAGGGAAATGACCAGACAGCAACACCATGGTCTACTCCTATATCAAGGGATCTTTTACGTACACTGCCAATGTGTACACAGGAACTTTGCTTTTTGTACCATCCGAAGACTGGAGAGTTGTCCTTGGCAGGCCCTTCCGTCCTGCATCACTGACAAGTTGGAATCAAGCCGGAAAATCGGGATGAACACCAGACCTCCAGGATAGCGAGCCAACGACTTGTCTACTTCGCCACTGTGACCCTTGCCACCATGACTCGACACAAACCAGATCATTTAGGGACTAACATAGGGTTCAGTTTTGTTTCAATAATTCATTACGCGTAAGGGCCATTAGATTAGCAGTGGGAGAAAACCGGAAGACCTAGAGAAACCCCACGAGGTTGGACAAGCGACCCTACTCCTTGTCACATACAACCGGGGAATCAAAACAACGCCAGTTGACTCAATGACAGGATTTATGACACAGCGCGCACATGCTAACCATTCGGTCATCCAACACACCACAAAAAATAAGAAACAAGAAATCAAAGAGCAACTATACTCTTCAAAAAAAGAAACGCACAACCCATTTTTCATCATTTTGTTATTTGAACCAGGTCTTTGTTTCGGTAAATCTTACTTGTTTTTAATGCCAATATGTAAGGATAAAAGAAATTCATTATTGATTTTAAAGGTACGGTCACTAATTGTGACTGGTGATCCTTTTTGTCGAAATTTTTTATCGCTTGATTGCACCAAGAAACATGAATTTAACAACTTCGCGAGCTTTTCGCACGGAACCTAAATCCAAGGTCTTTAAAATACCGGGGTTCTCGGTTTCCAAATCAGTTGCACATGTAAACACTCAAAGACCCAAGTGATGCCACATCCGAACGAAGACCAACGCAACAAGGCTATTGATGGATTACAAGCAGGTGACTCCAAGACAGATGTAGCCAGGCTGCTGAATGTTTCCCTTAGTTCCATTTCTCGCCTTTGGGATAGGTACCGACAGCGAAGATCAACACGTGAACGCCCAAGCTCAAGCCAAACAAGTGTGGTCCCACTTGTCCTGGGTCGTCACTTCCGGTTACGTCATTGGCGTAAATGGTTTTCAACAGCGACCTCTACTGCAGCAGCAATTCAAGGACCGCGTAGAATCTCATACCAGACAGTAGGCAAACGCCTACGTGAAACCGAATAACGAAGCAGACGTTCTCGTTAGAGCTTCTGTTTTGAAATACGCCGACACCATGAATCCAACTTTAATGGGTTCAGGCACTGAGGGTATGGTCACAGCAACACTGGAGAGCAGTTTGGTTCAGCGACGTGTCGCTGTTCTTGTTGCAACAAGGCGATAGTAGAGAGAGGACATACTGACGATGAAATGTAACGTTGCGTTTCTTTTTTGGGAGAGTATATTTTAACATAATATATTTACCAATAAATAATTCCATGTATTTGTTGAGAAAACCTTGAAAACTGTAAATAAGCTCTGCTATGGATTTGCCACCAAGAATATCATTGAACCTAAATGTATTTAGAGCTCTGAAACAAAACCCCAGTAATTAAAGAGGTTTATGCGAGGGATAAATTTTCCTATTTCGGGTCTTATTTGTAGCTTGAAAAATTATTATTTAGACACTTATTCATATAACAAGATTAAATATGAACTCTACCTTTTAAAATATATATAGTTGAAGGCAAGCTTAATACATATTTTAATTGAAACTTAAAAATTATTTTACTTGGAGCTTTAAAAAATTCTAACTGGAGCTTAAAGATATCTTAATTGATGCTTAAAAAAGATTTTCATTGATGCTTAAAATTTTTTTAATTTAATGGAAGCTTAAGAAAAATTTAATTTAATTGAAGCTTAAGAAAGATTTTAATTGACGCTTAAAAAGATTTTAATTGAAGCTTAAAAAAGATTTTAATTGAATCTTAAAATTTTAAATGCAGCTTACCCTTTTATAGGAGTCTCTAACAAAACATTTCTCAGTATTTTCCATATCAATGCACTTGATGCATTCGGACTTGACCACAAATTACTGATATCACTCCCCTTCACCATCATTAGGTTGGTTAATTTCTCGACTCCAGCAACAAATCTTGGCCACGTGAAATGAGAATCTAACCTACTTCCCGAGGAACACGAAAAACTTGTATAGTTGTAACCATTAACAGATTCAACAGTTTCATAACAAGCATAATCATACTGTACAGAGATAAGCTGCAAAAATATCAGTAGAAAAACCGTGTTATTTCTCTAAAATCAATTTCAGACAAAATTGGGTTTAAATTTGAGACTAACATATGGTTCAATGTTATATCAATATTTCATTTGTGCGAAGCCGTCTTTAACCGTTAAAGGAAACAGGAGGACCCGAAGAAACCCCAAGCTGTTGAATATGTGACACCTCTCCTTGTCCATACAGCCTTGGTATCAAAACAATGGCATTGAGCAGAGAGTTCAATAAATGGTCGCAAATAACACTACGTGGAAGAGAACTAGACTGGATGGATTCTTTCTGTTTCTACCGTCCCCCCAGACTTAGAAACATCAAATCTGTCTGTCGGCATGAAAAAAGAACACAACATTTTGATGAATGCTGAGTTTTATAAATTTTTTTTATCTATTTAAAGAAACTATCCTGATTTGAATAAGTTTCAAACATAAAGGTCCATGTATGTATGAAATTAAAGCGCCAAAATACAAATGAATGTTGTATGTGTACCTTGTCTCAAAACGCTTATCTGGACACATAATTAACCTTTTTAAGATTTCGGGTCAATTTTTTCGTTGGGTGACCTGATAATCAATTGCTGTTGCTTTGGAGGTATATACAATGATGTACTTGATAACTAACGGTAGATTTCACCTACGTGTTATTTTTATAAAATAAAAGTCTGTTTTACTGACAGGTTTAAGTTGTTTTAAAACGTATCTCATATGTTGAGTTAGTTGCTCGACCCTAGTCGCTGGAGGATTTTAAGGGTTTGTATAACAAAATCAAGCAGTTTTATTCTCCGATATATAATTGATATTGGTCATTTAAACTACTGGATCTCAAAACCAATGAAATAGTGCAGTAGGTGGATCTATCAGGAGGTACATAAATATTGATTTGTGTCGCAGAACCCCAGACCCCCCTATGCTCTATTCTGGAAGGGGGAGAAGGGCACAAAATTTGTATTACTTTAGAACATAATAATCACCTTCATCCCCATGTTATAAATCAGTTGCGTATCGACACCCATTTTCCGTAAGTCTTCAATCCAAAAAGAGGCAGGCTTATTGCAGAGTAATTGTTGAACGGCATCAAAATTTGGGATATTCAAATCACCAATTACTGATCTTAGTGATGTTTTATTACACAGTAACGTTCTGACAACCACTGCTGAATTTGTTAATGGATTTATCTGAAACGAGAAAGAAACTAGTTAAAAACTGACGAATATATCAGTAGTAATCAAGACTAGAAATAAGGCACCTGTCACTGACAATGTCAGGCACAAATTCAGGCTTTGTCAGGCACAAAAACTCTGGTGTCTGTCATTTTGTCCAGCACTGATTTGTCTTTATTGACACATTCAACACTAAGTTGAAAATGTCAGGTACTTATATTACAAATTAAAATATCTAAATGAGATGAGGTTTATCGTCCTACAGTTCTGCTCCGAACTCGGCTAATGAAGATGGGCATACACCATACGGTGTGCTATAAGGTACATTTTTGCTCAGACAGCGGCCTACTCTTTTATTGAATTCCAACTGTCAAGGTATCTTTTACGTGCATGCCAATGTGTACATGGAACCTGTTTTTTGTCAAATCCAAACAACTAGAGAGCGTTCCTTGTCAGGCTCTCCACCTTGCATCACGTACAGACAAGGGGGAATCACTGCAGAAAATCTGGCTTAACTTTCTCCGCCAATACAGGGATCGAACACCTGACCTCTAGGATAGTGAGCCAGTATCTTACTCACTTATCCACCATGACCCCCCTAAAATATCTAAATTTAATTTAAAGCCCCAATAACATTCTTGTTGTAACTGAATAATATGTCCCAATCTTCATTCTGGTCAACAAATCGTATTATTTTACAATATTCCAATTAATTGAAGATACAAGTTTCATCTTAACACACCTATTTTAAAAAATTGGAAAAATTCAACCAATTGATTTGAAAAGTCTAACGTAAACCTTTTCAAATGTGACTTGGATTTTACAATATTTTCGAACCCTCTGGACAAGTAAAATAGGTTGTAATGGATAATTTACACAACAGGTAGGGCACTTAAACATCTAGTACTTAGAGTAAGGGTATTATTTATTTTCTGGAGCTTCCAAGCCAGCAAGAATGTTATTGTCCCTTTAAATGACTACTGCAATTAATGAGTTAAATCTGAGGACTCAGAGTAAACCCAAGAGGTTGGACAGTCAACTTTACAACTAATTTCTTCAGGAAAAATCTAACATAAAAACAAAAAGTACTTTGTTGCTTTTCTCAAAATCATTATTTAAGTTTTGAAATATTAACAAAACACTGCACGGAAGAATTGAGTGGTTTATCAATAGATTAAACTGGTTTGGTCTTAAGACTAGCTTACCATCAGCTGAAGAGTCGTATCAGTATTTAGAATAAGTTGCATATCATAAGTGGAGAGTATTTCAATAGCTGACAACAATTTACTTGGATCCGATAATAAACCATCTATAGTTATACCATGTTCTGAAAAATTCATGAAATGAAATAAAAAAGGTTGCCAGACAACGAAACATACGCCCACCAGCAGCTAAATTGTCCGGGCAGTCAACAAGAGTTGTCGCATATTAAGTACTTATCAGAAAATCATTAGAATTTGTTTGGTTTTCATAAAGTTATGCCCCATGCTCGCGTTTAGTATATGAAACATTTAATATTATGGAATTAGTTGTTCAATTATAAAAAAGACGATTTTGCGTACAATCAGAGGCCATAATTCAGGCAGTTATGGTCCAATGTGCCCGAATATCGAAATGAACTGTGACCTTTGTATAAACTTACATTTCATCAAAATTGGATTAAAATTGTAACCTCTACAGGGTCCACAACCTTGATATATCATATTTTTACACTATTTGTGTATTAGTGGTAGCCATTTTGTCCATCAATTTTGGTCCGATTTTCACGAAATTCAAACTCAACCTTCATTACAGTGTAACGGTGATATAATCAAACGGTTTTAAATGGGCAATTTTTCGAATAAATCAGGGGCCATAATTCAGGAAGTTATGATCCGATGGGTGCAAATATCGACAGGAACCAAGATCTTTGGGTTATAGACATACATGTCAAGTTTCACTTAAATCGGGTCAAAATTGTGACCTCTATAGGGTCCACAAGCTAAAAACATGACTTTTCGTACAATCAGGGGCCATAATCCATGAAGTTTCGATGCGATACATGTCAATATCAAAAGCAGTCGAGATCTTATGGGGATAAACCTATATTTCAAGTTTCGTCAAAATCGGATAAGAATTGTGACCTGTATAGAGTCCACAAACAAATTGTGGACGGACAGACGGACGAACGGACAGACGTCCAGGTGGACAGGGGCGACAACAATATACGTCCACATGAAAATGTGGGCGTATAAAAATTGTTAAATAAAAAAAAAGTTGGAGAAGGGAAGTAACTCTCATCTTGGTACAACAAACAAGCCGCTGTATTGTTGTAAACAAAAGCAATGAGGCTAAGATTGGTTTGTAAACTGTTTTTTGATTGGTTCATAGATAATTTGAATATGTGAATACCCATGGATAATCAAAGGGTATATTGAACAAGCACAGAATGTGACCACTGTGGGTACCGAGCATGGAAAATCCATGGCTTTAATTATACCTGTACATTACTCTATTTGACCACCTACCTTCAAGTTTTTCTAACATATGTGTCATCGGTAGCACAAAAAAGTTGTTCAACGTTGCTATACTTGGACTGAAATCTTTAATTTCACCCAATACTCCCTGTATTTCTGGACCGTATGATTTCATTATATTAAATATGCTAAAAATAAAATATGCAAATTCCATTATTAATCACGTAATCAAATTTCCCAAAATAAGAAAATATCTAGATATTTAAAATGGAAAATTACTTTTTATCAATAATAAATTAGAACAAAGTTAGATCTATGCAAAAACCTGCAATGGCCTGATTTAGCTCTTATATAAAGTAAATTTGGGGATAAATTTACTTACAAAGTTGGATTCATGAAAACATTTTCAAGCGTCTTTAGTATGTTCTCAGCACTAAATGTTTGTTGTAGTTTCGGATCAATTGTTAATGTTTTCTGGCTGAGTTGGGTGATTAATTGAGATAAGAGTAGAGAGTTTCTAGTGTAATTGTCATAAACTGATTCTACTTCAATACTCATATTCCATGTATTCATCAACTGAAATTAAACAATGATATATAAACCGATTTTATAGCACTCATTATTAGACACACTAACTTGGAGATCTTGCTTTTGCCATACAGTGTGCTATGAAAGAAATTTTGCCCAGGCAGTGGCACTATGGCCTACTCTTATATTGAATTCCAACTGTCAAGGGATCTTATCTTATATGTGCATGCCAATGTGTATAAAGCACCTAGGTTTTTACTGAAAGATTTGAAGTAATTAATATAATTCTTTTAACTCTTTTTGTCAACTTTTGTAGATAAACATTTTTTGGTAATATTATTAAATTTAATTAAAGCGAGAGAAAGAGAAATGGGGTTTAGCGCCCAATCGACACAAACTAGGTCATTTTGGGACTAAAATATGATTCAATTTTATTTCATGATTCGCCTGCGCGTGGTGGTCTTAAGAAGTGGGAGGAAACCGGAAACCAGGAGAAAACCACGAGGTTGGACAGGCGGCCCTACTCCTTGTCACGTACAACGGGGGAATCGATACAACAGCAGTTGACTCAATGACACACCTTATGAAACAGCGTGCACATGCTCACAGAATTAAAAGATTTTCCATAAAATCTACACCACAATGTATCTCTTTTCACTCTACTTTTAAACCCGATGCCCGAATTAAAATGATATTATAATATCTACATCTGTACCAATCATTTCGTAGTCGACTCAATGATAGACCTTACGATACAGCACGCACATGCTAACCATTCGTCCACCTAAACCCCCTTGATACTTGAAAGAAAATGATATTAAAATAATTACCTCGGTGCCGATCGCTTCGTAGTCGATAACTTGTTTTAAAGCTGCTGGTAATGATGGGAAGGTACAGACTAATCGCTGTAGATCAGTTATAAGGGATGATGACGTAGTTCCATTACTGATGTAGTCACTTACACTTCCATCATCACATTTAGTCTTTAGTAAAGTCGAGTTGATGAACATTTCAGCAAGCTAAAATACATTATACCATAATATCATAACATTATAATTGGGTTATATCAAAGAGACATTATGTGAGATGAGATAAAGCGCTGACAGCTCCTCAGTATAATAATTAACAAAAAGGTAACATAAATAAAATATGCTGAAAATTTCAGTTCAATTGCTACACACTGATACAAGATATTAGCTTTTGAATTTTAGGCCTAGTCTTGATCATCATTTTTGAAGTCGATACAATGGCATTAAGAGATGGTTATGGTCTGGATCAGTTGTCTAATCTATCTATCATTCATTTCAGGCCTAAAGAAAGAAGTGCTATCAGCAGATTTAGCTCTTGTGGACACAATTTTGTAGATCCTTATCACTTTCTGCAGATATGTCCCTTATATTCAGATGCACTAAAATACAACCACAAAGATATTACCAACTGCATATATCAAGACAAAATTTCTTTTGTATGGCTCTACTGATATTTCACTTGAACAAAATAAATCAAAATTTTCTGAGGTGCAAAACTTTTTAGAATAAAGTAAAAGATTTTAAGTACTGTAATCGTCATCACTAGATTCTGTCTATATATTTATACACGTCCAGGGCCTAAACCAAAATTAGTTATGTATATATCAAATAACCTTTTTATTTGAAAAAATATTAATGTATACTTTCAGAATTTTATTACTTAGTAACACAATATGATTAGTTTCGACTATATACATGTATTAAAGTAAACTAATTGTAATTATATTGTTTTGTTTTGAGGGAGATGGGTGATATAGGCCTAGCCTGTTCCCCAATCCTATTCTTATCGAATAAAATATAGTTTAAAAAATTTTTTTTAACTCTTGCATAATGTATGTTTAATAAATTATACCCTAAAAATAACTTACATGATTGAAATCAATAACTCCACTGGTCCATGTTTCTGTTTTATATTTACTGAGTGATATAAACGCATCAACTGTGGTTATAAGTTGTTGAGAATGACCCAATAGAGTAGAAAAACTTATTCCTCCATCTTAAATAATAAATATAGCAAACATTCACATTAAAGTTTGTGGTGCTTGACTTGTTTATATTTCTTCTAAAGTTATGACATTTAATAAAGGAGTCTTTTAACTTGAGGGAGACATGGTGGCTAAGTGGGTACGAGGTTGCCTCGCTATTCCGGGGGTTGCACGTTCGATCCCTCCATTGGTCGAGAAAGCTCATTTGGATTTTTCAATAATTCGCTTGTGCAAAAGGAGTCTTTAGCTGTGGCATGAAACTAGAGGACCAGAAGAAAACCCACGCGGTTGGACATGCGACCCTACTCCCTGTCACGCACAACCACAGAATCGAAACCACTCCAGTCAGTTGACTCAATGACAAACATTATGATACAACGCGCATGCGCTAACTATTTAGTGATCCAATCCCCCATCGTGCATTATTACTATAATATCAGGAGTATTAGTATAATATTGAGCCAGTACCTCGAATATCAATTAATCTAGCGTTGATCATTTTCAAGAAGATATTCATAGTTTTAATACTTCGTCTTGTGGCTGGATCTAGTTCTTCCATTTGTTTATATAATAACGAAGATAATTCTAAAGACCTACAATAAATAAAACATTTATAGCACGCCATATATTCATTTTAAAATAAAATCTCTGATTTCTGTGTATTATTTGTGAATTATGCTTAAGCGAGTATGTTCAACACAGAATCCATGTTCAACACGTACAGAATCCGGCACATTATTGGAAGGAAAGATATCGTTAAATCATTGTGGTACGGTATTTTATATGTTAAAGCGTAATAAATTTTAAAACTAGTTAAAATAAGTTGATCTTCAATTCTTTTGCATACTAGGTATACCCAGATGTCAAAGTTGTTTTTATGTCAGTTTTTATGTATCTAACAATTTTTTTGATTGATCGATAAAAATAGCACAATCATCAAGGGCAGACAATTTGAATACTTGTCTCACTCATGGACAAACCCATGGGTTAGTGGAGCAGAACGGAATGACACAACTTGGGATACAGAGGATGATTCTTTTGAGGTCTGTCACAGAAACATCATTTGCAAAGAAATAAAATGAAATCGAGTTTAACGGACTATTGTCCCACTCTGAACTGAGGATTGTCATGTAAAATAAATATAATACAATTAACATGAAAAGAATGCAATATTTTTTGTTACATAGAACCGTTTAATTATTTACCAAGTTGAAGTCATATTCATCAGTTTCTGTCCCAGTTCTCCGTGGAATTTATTAAACACGGTTTGGAAACCTTTAGCATTGACAAACTGTCCGACAGTCTGGTTTCCCGATGTATAAGCCTGTATAACTTCACCAACAAGTTTTATCATTTCCCTCATATCTACATCCAACTCGGTTATATTAACCATTGCACCTTGACCAGATTCTAACTGTCGCTGTATCAATATAGCCTGGAAAAGTAAAGTAGTACATAAACGTCATTAATATGTATCACTGTAACCTAGCTAGCATATAATCTTGCATATTTAGCACTAATTTCTCTAACTCTCGTTTAATATCCAATCTTCATTTGAACATTTGTGAAAGGAAGTGGGATTTAACGTCCTACAGTTCTGCTCCTATAGTAGGCTAATGAAGATGGGCATATGCCACACAGTGTGCTATGCGGGAAATTTTGCCCGGGCAGCAGTACTATGGCCTACTCTATGTCGCATTCCAACTGCCAAGGGATCTTTAATGTGCACGCCAACGGGTGCACAGGACCTCAGGTTTTTCATCCCATCAGCTGCAGGATCAAACACCCGACCTCTAGGCTAGTGTTTTACCCAATTAGCCACTGTGCCCCCCAGGCCTAAAGAAAGACATGCAATAGGCAGATTTAGCTTATGTTTAAGTTAAAATCTTAACAAGTGGGAGGAAACCAGAGGACCTTGAGAAGACCGAGTAGGTTGAACGTGCGACCCTACTCCTGGTCATGTACAAGTGTGGAATCAAAACCATACCACTTGATTCAATGACAGACCTTATAATCCAAGGTGCATGCATAACCCAATCGGCCACTCCACCCCTAAAATTAAAAGAGGCCGATCAAAAGATTTTACTAGACTCATATAGAACGAATAAAAAGATTACCACATTATAGAGAGAAATGGGGTTTAATGTCCACTCGACACAAACTAGGTCATTTCAGGACTAACAAATGGTTTATTAATTTCATTTCAAGAATTCACTTGCACATAGAGGTATTTAGCAGTGGAAGGAAACCGGAGTACCCACAGAAAACCCATGAGGTTGGACAGGCGACTCTACTCCTTGCCACGTACTACCAGGGATTCTTACCTCGTTATAGAATTGTAAGCCTTGTATTTGTAAAGCAACATTGGCCCATGTCATGATGGTGATATTAGCCTGACAGATTTTATTCTGTAGTCGTTGTAATATACCCTTATTATCATCAGGTAATATAAATGCATCCCAGAACTTTCTACCACATAACTCAGCATGAGATCCATTGTGTATCAACTCTAGTAGCTAAAAAAAAAAACACCCACAGAATCTTTATAACAAATATCAGATGTTATAATCTAAAATCATAAAAAAATTTTTTTTCTATATTTGTCGTTTATTAACGTCTTTTAACTTTTGTGTTAACAGTCAAAATTTTTTTTCTATATTTGTCGTTTATTAACGTCTTTTAACTTTTGTGCTAACAGTCAAAATATCATACTAACACTATTTATGGAATAACAATTTCTGGTTTGTTAACATGCAACATTTCGATTCGACAATGATACTCTCGTCTTTATCATTTGCATGTTAATAAACCAGCAGTGATTATTCCATGAGTAGTGTTAATGCCATTTAATGAAGGCATGCAAAATATAGTTTTGGCCTATTTCAACATTTTTGTTCATACTGTAAAAAAAACTTGAACTTTGGCTATCACTGGTCAGATATTATTAATGTACTGTCATATGTTCTTCTTTATGTTCTTTTGCATACTTACAGCATCAGGACGGAAGTGTATTTGAACTAATTCTTCTAACCATTCTGGTTCCAATAATACTGTCATTAATGTGGGTCCTAAATCTGTTCCATTGAATAACAGTTCTAGACTTAATGGTTGATCTGTGGAACAGAAGACAAATGGAACGAATTATAAATTATAACAGGTATATGGGTTTCATTGAAGCCTCAAAAGTTTCAAATCATGACAGATTTACAGGATGTGACCTTGACCAAAATCTGCAGATGGCCTTATCATTTATATCTAACCCTGAATGATAATGCCAAATAAAGTAATTGTTATCTATAAACAGTATTCTATTTGATTATGTCCCCTTTACTACTACTATATATAAATGTCATTCAAAATGTCTAATTCATGTTGGCTGATGGGGACAGTCAATAGCGTAGGTTTTGCTATGAGGTAAATTTTGCCTGGACAGCAGTGCAATACAACCTACTCGTATATCAAATTCTAACTGCCAAGGGATCTTCTATGTCAAGGGACCTAGGCTGTCGTCTTCTCCGGATGGCGGAAAATCCTGACAAACTTTCTCGGCTAACACCAGGAGCAAGTGTCTGACTCACTTAGCAACTCTGTCTCTGAGGCACTATCAAGCATGAGACAGAAATAAACTGGTCTTATCGGCTGCTCAACACAAACTAGGTCATTTTGAGACCAACATAAAGTATTTCGGTTATCATTAGAATTTATCATATAAATGAAAATTTACTGGTCAATATAAAAAAAAAATTACTTTTAATATTTCGTAGATTTTGGTTCATATCTTTAAGATAAGAGTCAACCAGATGAAGGACTGTCATGGCTTCTCTCCAACCAGATACATTCATATTTTCTTTAAACAAATCATTAATTCTGGAAAAAATGGACAAAAAGATAAACATATAAATTAAATAAATTACATTTTTAATAAAACAGAAATTCAAATTGGCATGCAATTGGTACAACTGTGAGTGAAGGTATAATTTCATAGTCGGTTTCTGTTATTCATGTCTAAAGCATTTGTATTAAATCACTTAAATCCCCAGACAATTTAAGCTGGAGAGATTGAGGCTAATTATGCATGCAGTACTTACAACTGTGAAGGTATAATTTCAGTGTCTGTTTGAGCTTGTTCCCATAGCTTCATTAAAGCAGTAGTATTGATAGTAAATATTTTCTCTAGATCACGATTATCAAACGTAACATCTGTAATATTAATGAACTCCATGATGCGCTGCGTGAATCGTTGAGAACTGTCGATATATTGCTGGAGATTAAAAGGTGCGGATGTATTTCCCAGAGTTGAAAACTGCAAAAAACAGACAGAAAACATTAAAATTGAATACACAAACAAATAGGTGTAAATTTAGACATTAGGAAATGATGCTGAGTAATTAATTAGTTTGTTAATTACTCAACACTGTTCGGGAAAGTAAACAATTAAAAAAAAAACAAACACTCATTATCTTATCTAGACTGATCTTTTAAACTACACAAGTAACATTTCTGTATCACCAGCTTATGGAGTATTTGTGTCTCAGCTAATTTGTTACGCGAGAACTTGTTCTTTTTATTCTGATTTTTTAAGTAGATCGAGACATTTGTCAACTAAGCTCCAACTACAAGGATACTTGCGCATTAAACTTATAAAATCCTTTAAAAAGTTTTATGGCCGTCATATTGACTTGATTGATAAATATAACATGTCTCTCTCAGCTATTATTCTAGATATATTTAATTGACGCGTATCCTATTTACTATCTGTCTGATTATGCCTACTAAATCGTTAACACTGTTCATCACATGCATTTTGCATACCGATAGTCCATTGGCCAATCACACTATTTTACCGAGCTTTCGACTAATAGTTTGGATGCAGCTATGGCCGGTGTGGCGCCAGGCAGGGTAAGCTTACTCATCCGGACACCTGTTACCACTGTTTGTTGTGTATCTTGTACACGATGAACAGTCCATTTGCTGATTACACTATTTTGCCAATAACGTTTTTTAGGACTTCGAATTTTGTCTATTGGTTTTGATTGTTTGTACTTGGTTTTTATTTTATTAGGAACCCAATAGTATTCGATGATTTGAAATTTAATTTCAACAATTCGCCAACAATGGTTTGAAACAAAACATAAAATACAGAGGATGTTTTTTTGACAGCCTTAACAAAGGGCATTCTTTTTTGTGACAGTCTTAACAAACGTTACTTTTTTAACAACCCAAAGGATATTCTTTCTAGAACAACTAATATCCCTCTTGCAAAAGCAAATCGTATTTGGTCTTCCAGATGATAATTTGTTAAAGTGAGGCAAGATTTTAACAAAGAAAAAAAAACAACAATTTTTCCAATCAAATTTGTTGCTGCATTTCTTGCCTATTTTTATAATAATGTATTTTATTTTTTACCTTTTGTATTAAATCATTTATGGGGAATTCATGTTGTAATTCTTCTGCAATAGCTGTGAAATTTATATTACACATTCCCTGGATAACAACCGTAACATTAAAACTTGCTGGCACTTCAAAATATTCCAAAAACTTAGCCTTATTACAGAAGACTTCATTTAATTTCATAGGTTCCGTTGCCAGCTTTCCAAACTCAATATTCTGCAATAAAGTGGATAACTCTTTTATTATAAACTAAAAAAAACGTGACATACAATGGCCTTATGAAAATGGTTCGTTAACCAGGCTCCGAGTTCACAAAGAATTCTCAGACTTAAGTTAAGAATTTACTCAAAATTGTTGGCCTTTTATTATGTAAAATACAACCCTTTATAAAACTTTTGTTGATTTAATATATCGAATACATCAAAAAGAAACTATGTGCAAAGTTTTGTGTTCCTGGATCAAAGATAATTCTCATAATTAAAACTGTGATTGAAAATTGTGTAAATTCTCAACTTAAGTCTGAGAGAGAGAGAGAGAGAGAGAGAGAGAGAGAGAGAGAGATAGGGTTTAACGTCCACTCAACACAAACTAGGTCATTTCGGGACTAACATATGATTTAAATATTTCATTTGAAGAATTCGCTTGCGCGTAGGGGTCTTTAGCAGTGGGAGGAAACCGGAGTGCCCGGAGGAAACCCACGAGATTGAGAAGGCGCCCCTATCTCCATGCCACATACGCTCACACCAGGGTCGAAACCACAGCCGCAAGCCAGAGGTGACGGCCAGCTAGAGATCGAATCGCGGCACTCTAGACCACTAGGCCATCCCAATCCGCTAACTTAAGTCTGAAAGTCATTTGTGAACTCGAGTCAGATCTTTAGTTCGCTCTTGCTGTTGGTCAAGAAAGTGCATCAGCATCTTTTGTGCAGGACGGAGGCCTGGCCAGAAACAATGTAAAAGCTGCAGTCATTTGGATCATACAAAAAACTGGCACGTAAAGAAAGGAACCCTTACAGTTGGAATTTAAAATAAGCGTAGATTGTGCCACTGCATGGTATGATGCCTATTTTCATTAGACGGTGACGAAATTATTAACATTAAAATCCACTTTATTGTTACTTACCTTTGAGAGTCGAAGACGTACTCCTAATAAAGCCGTGACAGGATCAGGTGTTAAATCTAACATGGTGTCAACTATCCTCATGAACGTCTGGCTGCCCTTAAATAACGATGCCAAATCTAATGTTGACCCACGGACGTCTAACTTATTCATTATGTCATTCAAGAAATCCATGACAACTGTTCCACTCCTCATGATGATGTTGGATTCTGCAATTGGGAAATATTGACCAAAAGTGGAATATACAGATAACATATTCCAGAGATTGGTTTCATTGTAACTTCTGGTGAGAAGATCTCCCGTCTCAGATGCGTCGAATTTTGGCATAAATCTAATGAAGTTTTGGATATTTTTACCAAGTTCTTCTGACTGTTTGAAGATCGATTCCCAATCAGGAGTAGCGGTTGTATTTGAGAATGAATGTATCAAATTTTCCACGTCTAAATTGGCGATTAAGTTGCTCAGGATTTCTGTGTTGCTATGGTTACAAACTGCATTGTATAAAGGTGAGGTATCAAAACTTTCTGGAAGCTCAAGAATTGTGTGCCACATTGACTTCTTGCCACACAGCGTTTCATTATATGTCGCCTGCATTATTGTTCGTAGGAAATTTTCAGGATCTTTAACAGGCGCCGTTAAGATAGCCCCCAAGACATCTCCAGTGATTCCTGTTGCGGCCATGACGTCTCTTAATACTGGTATTCTATACAGCATATTGCTTACTGTCAGAGTTTGATTCTGAAGTCCAACAAAGTTCTCATTCATCAGACGCATCAGATTTTCGAGAACCAAACCAAATTGTCTAAATCCTTCATTATTCATTAATGGTGACAACTTGGCAAGGAAACTTTTAATTCTGAAAAATATACAAAAACAAGTGAAAATAAGGATAAACCTACATTTCAATTTTGTCATTGATCTTGTTCAGTAGAACGGGGGAGAGAGAATTGGGATCAAATGTCCACTCAACACGAACTTGGTCATTTTGGGACTAACATATCGTTTAATGTTATTTCAATAATTCGCTTGTCCGTAGGGGTCTTTAGCAGTGGGAGGACACCGGAGTGCCCGAAGGAAACCCACAAGGTTGAGAAGACGCCCCTATCTCCATGCCACATACGCTCACACCTGGGCTCGAAACCACAGCCGCAAGCCAGAGGTGACCGGCCAGCTAGAGGTCGAAGCGCTGCACTCTAGACCACTAGGCCATCCTACCCCCCCTGATGGAGTAGAACGAAACGATACCACTGGGATACTGAAGATGGAGGCGCACCTATGTTGGGGTCCCCCTCTTAAGGCTTAAGGTCACTTAGAAGGATAGAATACATCTTGCTTAATTCTACACGATCAAAGGGATTCCACTTACTCTTCATTTATAGCTTCAGGTGACGTCTGCATCTGGTTGTACCGTTCTAACATATTTAACCAAAACGTTCCATTCTGCCATTCCGTAGGTACTAATACCGTAGGTGGTGTTTCTATCCAACGATTCAACAACTGGCTTATCTTCATATATTTTTCACCCATCTTCATCCAGTCAATATTAGTCTTATCCTCAGCCTGCAACAAGTAACGTAGAAATTATATGAACATTCTAGGGAGGTTCCATTGAACGTTCCGGAATTGAATGTTCTCAATCCCCAAAATAGTGTGATATAGGGGTGTATAGGCCATGGGATGGCCAGGATTGTTTATGACAATCCGAAGGGCTCAATAAAAACAGCCATCTTACATTCGACTCCATCCGAGAATTCCATCTAGGATCAAAGCCTTTTATTAATAAAGGTAAATAACTCAACACAAAGATCTCTATAAGGCTTCAAACCACTCTTCATTATTAATATGTATAAGTTGGTTTGATAATGGAGTGCATGTATATGACAATAATGACAATCGCTTAATAGGGGGGATTTGGAGCCAACAAGTTTTTGTACCATGAACTGTAGGCTCTATAAACAGAAAGTGACAAAAAATAGCACTCGGCAAAAACTCGTCTGATTCCAGTACAATCTAATCTCGGCTGCATAACAAATTGCGCCATGTATAATGAATTCCCTGATGAAAAATGGCTGCGCCCATGCATGGTGCATTGTGTTTTGAGATACAATCTTGCCAATCGTATATAGCTTTCAATGTCTGAAGTTTATCTTTGCAACGAAATATCGACACACTCTACAAAAGAAGGCATCTTTGGAAATGTTAAAGTAAACCGATAGCTGCATACAGAAATTGGCAAGATGTAGCCAGGTTTGCTAAGTGAAAAAATAGTTAGGATCGTTTCGAAGTAACTATCAAAAGGCAGCATTTATATCATATTACATGTGTTTGTTTTATTCTTTGTAATTGTATGTTGCACGCTGTGGGAAGTTTTTATGCAATAAAATTTATCTTGTGTTAATATTTAAAACATATAAAGTATACCACCATATTATTATGCTCAAACTCAATTAACATAGATCACTAGAGCCAGAAAGGGTGCGTCCAGTTTATTTTTTGTACCATGAATAGTACGCTTCATAAACAGAAAGTGACAAATAGTAAATGAAATAAAATGAAATGAGGTTTAACCTCCTGCTAAATAGTAGTGGGGAACATCTCAAAATAACAAATATTTAAAACTCACCACCATCGTAATATGCTCGATGTCAAATTCGGCATTAGATTCAGTTACTAGATCATTTACATTGATCTGACAGAATTCATTACGTAACATATTAACATCAACACCAGGTGGCGAGACCAGGTACGTCTTCATATCAGTTCTGGGATCGCAAACTAACATCAGGGCTTCCGTAGCATTCTGTATACTCATCAATGGTATAAACTGAAAATACAAACAATCGTAAAATAAGTATTTTTTTTAATTCAATTATTGCATAAGAAAGATCAATTTCTCAAATCACTCAACGAAAGATAAAAATATAACATAAATATAGAGCAGTAGTTTCTCTAATAATTCAACTAACACCGCTCGAAAAGGTAACAAGTTAAATATATAGCAGGAGTCTCTATAGTTAATCACTCGACCAACACCGTTCAAGAAAGTACATAGTTAACCCAACACTCTTTATCTAATCTAGACGGACCAGTTTAAACAACACAACAATAGGAACACAAAATTTATCGAAACTTTGAAATTGATACATTAAATACAGAATACTGCCATTTGTAATGAACAGAGGAAAAATATAGTTTCCAAGACAATAAATAAGTAATGGCTGATTAACAAATGACAAAATAATAAAAAAAAAACGTATGGCTAAACAGACAGGTGCAAACAACTTTCACCTAACATATTAAATCCTTTCATGCCCTCTTTATTTACCTTTTGCGAATTAACTGAGTCGAGTAGAACTTCAATTACACCTGGTTTCTGTATGAAATTTACCAGGAACTGTAACTGGGGTGAATCTTTAAAAATATCAGCCAGGTTAAAACTTGTTTCTGTAAAAATACAATATTTATGTCAATTGGTGTTTTAAATTTGGCACCTTACAAAGCAGACATCACCCATTCCCATGACACCCTAAGCACTTCCTATTTTTGCTTAATGGTTACCCTGCTACAGCTGTTTTTTTTACCTGGGGGGGGGGGGGTGCAACAATGGGCTTTGCATCATGAGCTTAGAGAGTAAGACAGACACACTGGCTTCCTAGCCTGGGGGTTCAGTCCATGTGTCGTCTGAAAAAGTTCACTAGGATTTAGCAAAGGAAAAAGGGTTTTATATAGGCTAATCCTGTTCCACAGTCTGAATAAGAATATTGTTTGAAGAAGAAATTCCATTTATAAACAAGCCTTACTATTTTCCAAAGCTATAATCTTATCCATAATGTTATCAACGACTGCTAGTGTTGTTGGTAACCATGCCAAGACTTGTCTTACTCCTGATGTACTCGTTGTATAAATATGACCAACAACTTTAAATATACTCTCTGGAGTCCTGTAAAAACAATCAATTAATAACGATAATTTGAAAGAAGTAAAAAACGAAAAATAAATAAACACTAGTTACTAAATCCCAATTGACATAACTGCTCCAATATCTACATAGGTTGCGTTACTATTTCCGTTCCCCCTCCTTTACAATCATCTCCATGTTTTTTTTAGCAGTGAATGGGAACACGAGTAACTAGGGAAAACCCAAGGGGTTGGACAAGCGACCCTACTCCTTGAAACATACACACAACACTTTGACAAGTTGCTTGATAACAACTCTTGAAGTCTTCTCAAGGCGTCATGTGTAAATAATATAGTGATTGTTATCAAGAGAAGTGTGTTGTTAAGGAAGCATACGCTTTCATATGTTCGCAACAAGATCTTTTGTGTGGACTAAAAACTATTATTCAAAATAATCAAAATCAAAGAGCACATAAAGTGATTAAGCATATTTTATGTCAGAGAGAGAGAGAAACCGGGTTTAACGTCCACTCAACACAAACTAGGTCATCATATTATTATAGTTTAATTTTATTTAAATAATTTGCTTGCGCATAAGGGTCTAGTAGTGGGAGGAAACCAGAGGACTAACATATTATTATGGTTTAATTTTATTTAAATAATTCGCTTGTGCTTAAGGATCTTTAGCAGTGGGAGGAAACCAGAGGACCTGGAGAAAACCCACGAGGTTGGACAGGCAACCATACTCCTTGTCACATACAGCCTGGGATTTGAAGCCACGTCAGTTGACTCAATGACAGGCTTTATCATACAGCACTAACCATTCAGTCACCCACACACCCCAAATCTTATATGTTTACTATATACACTTGGATCATTAAATAATTAAATATACATACATGAAGAAATTAGCTGATTGGTTGAGATATCTTTCAACTCTTTTCACCATTGTCTTGTAAACATTCTGATCAAATAATCGTAGATTTAGACCAAAGTTTGGACTGTTTCTTGCCTTAAGGTATAACTTGATTAATTTCTGTGCCATTTTTGTTACATTCACATGTTTGTATGTCATATTGGGGGATACATTGAACTAAAAATACAACGTAATAAATAAATACAGAGGGTACAAAACACAAAAGAAATTTGATATGATTTTTATCCAAATAAATGCGTATCCAGGTATCCAGATAAAGTATTCAAAATAATCCATTTTTTTCACATATTATACCCAAGATATCCCAGTTATAGCATGCAAATAAGTACCCAAGATATCCCAGTTATAGCATGTAAGAACTCATAAATGGCACAGGTACATGTACCAAAGCTACTCCGATTGTACCCAAAATATTCCACATAATCCAAGATATTCCAGTATAGCACAAAATTCTAAATAATCCTGTTGTAGCATACACCCAACATATTCCAATTCAACACACAAGTACCCAAGATACTCCTGCTATAGTACATATAAGTACCAAATATTCTCCTGCTACAGCACATAAGTACCCAAGATATTCCTGTTATAGCACATTATATTTCAAGCACAGCACATAATGTAAGTACCTGTGACATTCTTGCTGTAACAACTAACTTTACCCAAGATACTTTCGATACTATAGATACAGCTAAAACAAAATCACCAAATTGCTATAACCATAATTGACAGGTACGTAAAATATGTTGGCCATAGCTCAAAAGTCCCCAAAATACTTTAGTCCTAACTGAAAGGTCCCATATATATTTGGTCAAAAGTCATAGTTCAAAGGTCCCCAAAAACTTTGTTATCGCACGAAAGTCCTCAAAATAATATAGCCATGGATCAAATGTCCCCAAATTGCTATAGCCATAGCTCATATAGTAATGATCTATCCTATATTAAAGCTGCATTATGCAAGAGCTAAATCTGCCTATTTCGGGGTGGGGGGGCATCAAATGTTATCTTAATTATTATTCAAACATTTATTTACACAACAAGCCTATAATCAATTCTCTAAATCATCAGATGGTTAAGATTTTACTGGATTAGAACACGTGTGAGATTTAAAAAGTAGTGTCATATACTCCTTTACTAAACCTACTTATTCATATTATTATTAAGGAATAGTGGTCTGAAACTTTATTGAGTTCCTTTGTGTTAATTGAGTTATTTCCCTTTATTAATAAAAGGCTTTGATCCTAGATGGAATTCTGGGATGGAGTGAAATGAACGATGGCTGTTTTAAATTAGCCCATCTGATTGTCGTAAACAATCCAGGTCACCCCAATACCACAGTAGCGAAACTACATCTTCAAACAGTTATAATTAACTTCAGCCGAAATAAAGTTAGTTGAATGAAATAGTGTAAAATCTCACCCATTCTATGTTACTAGCTTCTGTTTCTAATTGTGTTAAATTCACCATGCATGCCTCATTCAAAAACACTGTTGCGTTGAAGTTCAGTTCTTCTGGTGTTTCAAAATATCGACTTGGGTTATCGCAAAAATTATTCCAGTCTCCAACATACATCTCAATCAGCTGGAAAAGAAAAAAAAACTAATTGAAGATAAATGAATAAATATGCAGTGACTTATGTAGATTTTTGGTGTCCTCAGGTTTGTCTTAGCATATTCTTGTGTGTTTAGTGTGGTTTTTCTCCATTTTTAATGAAGTGTGCTATGAGAGAAATTTTGCTCCCACAGTGGCACCATGGTCTATCTTCATATGAATTACGCGCATGCCAATATGTACATAAGACCTTTGTTTTTCGTACAATCCAAAGGACTAGATACTGTCCTTGCTAGGCATTCCTTGTACGACGGACAAGAGACAAACTGTGCCGGAAAATCCAGGAGTGAACACTAGATCTCTTGTTATTAAGCCAGTGTCTTACTAACTGAGCCACCATGGCTTCAATTGGTAATAGGAAAAGACACATCTAGAAAAGAAAAGAAATGTTGACAAGTTTCACCTTTTCTGGGTTTGTTAAAGAGGTATATATATACACTTCCAAAGCTTCAGGTATCTGATCAACCAATGAAATCACTTTACTCATAGTAGGATAATTTCTGAATTCTTCTTGTACAGATACTGTAAAATATAAAATGTAAAAATTATTTGCTGTTTTACAGAATGACAAGCTTATAACTTGCTGTTTTACATAATGACAAGCTTATTGCATGCTGTTTTTCAAAATGACAAACTTATTACTTGCTGTTTTCCACAAACCAGGTCATTTTGGGACTAATAGCTTTCAATTTTATTTCAATAATTCGTTTATGCGTAAGGGTTCCACAGCAATGGGAGGTTTGGCAGGGGAGGTTGGGAAAAGGACGTCTACTCCTTGTCATTGACAAGCAGGGAATCAAAACCAGGGCACAGATCTTGTGGGGTAGACAAACTAAACAAATAAGAAACAATGAAATATATATAAAAAGAAGAATGTAATTACCTGTTGATAAATTAGCGTTAATATCTAGTATTGCATCTATATAGTAGAGCACCGTATTAAACCACTCATTCTTAAACACGTTATTATACATGATCGAATTTATCGTTAATTCCCAATCAACCATAAAACTACAAAAAAATAAAAATATAATAAAATACAGTAGAATCTGTACAAGCAGCCAGTTCTTTTCAATTACATAACAGAAATGAAATATAATGAGGTGTAACGTCCTACTGTTCTGCTCCTATACTAGGCTAATGAAGACGGGCATATGCCATACAGTTTGCTATGTGGGAAATTTTGACCAGAATGAGAACAATTTGGTAATGAAACTATTAAAACAATTCACTTTAACAACAGATTCTTTCGTCAAAACTTTAAATGCAATTGTTTTAGTAAAGATTAATCTATTCAACCAGGTAAGTAAGTTATTTGTTATGTTCCAGTTCTAATATTAACATACAACAGTATATCATATATTATGGTTTAAAATCTTTTAATCTTGCAAATGCAAACAGAAGAAATTGAAAAGTAATTGAATTGCAATTGATCATTACATGTTTTTTTAATGTAATTAATTACATTTCCATTACCCATTACTTTTTAAACCTTTCATGACCATTACAAAAATAATTGTAATCATTACATTCCATTACCATTACCCCAGCCCTGATGCCAACTGTCAGGGGATCTTCTTATTTTTGAGCATGGATCTTGAAACCATGGGAACTAAATTTTAATAAAATTTTCATGTGAGAGGGAAATGGTGTTTATAATCCACTTAACACAAACTAGGTTATTTCGAAACTAACACACGGTTCAATTTTATTGCAATAATTCGCTTGAGCATAGAGGTCTTTTAGCTGTGGGAGGAAACCAGAGGACTCATCAGAGAAAACCCCAAGAGGTTGGACAGGCCACCCTACTACTTTCACACTTAAAACCCGGGGAATCCAAACCAAAATGTTTACGTACTTAGGATCTGTGAACTTCAACATGGTGGCATTTAAATCTTCCACGAACTGGTTATATTCTTGTTCATATATTGTCATATTCATCCAGTCATTGGAGTTGAAGATATGGAAATTAGGCGGATTGGTTATCAAAGATGTCAACAATAAACTAAACTCATTATTAAGCCGTAGAATTTCCGAGGCTTTCAAACCAGCTGGAATTGCGGCTGGATTCTGAATAAATGCTTCGATCTGAAATTATAAAATGAATCCCGACTAAAAACATATTGTAGTAATTATAAAAGAGTTAAGATGCACTAAGTAAGAAAAAAAATCTGCCTTTTGCAAAGTCTAGATGTTGTAAAACTTGCATCAGGGACATGTAGGATTACAAGCATGGGGATATTGCTAGAGAAAGATAGGTTGCCAGGCAAAGAAACATATGTCCACAGCCACAAAATCGTCTGGACAGTCAACAAGAGTTTTGTATACTTTTACTTTTTTCGGTAATGAAACATTTGTAATACACTAAAATCTGATTAAGCGTAACAACTCATTAAACATACATTATGGGAGAGCAAAAACTGACTTTTGTCGGTCTTCCTTTGAGCCTCAGATGCCATAGAAATTATAAATTAGATCTTTATTTAAACAACAAGCCCGAAATGAACACTGTAGACCCACGGATGGCTTGGATTGGGCTCGGATTAAAACAGGATTTCGTCGACTGATTTAATCACTATGGCATCGTGGGTGGGGTTTCTCCGTGACGTTGACGTCATCATACTTCCGGAAATTATTCATAAAAGACAGTGATGACCGAGGCTATACACAAGCTTCACTAGATATCGTTTAAACATTACTTGATGATCGAGACTATGTAGGTGGAGTTAACGCCTGTCAATCAACAATCGGCCATAGTGGGAAAAGGGTGTCGATGATTTTAACTACCATTTCTAGTAAAAAATTATAGTGGTAACAACTTTGTTCAGGATAAAGTTATTTGACTGAAATTTTCAATATATTCTTGTTTCAACATCTATTTTTGAACTTTTATAGCAAGAATGGCTAACTCCTTGTCAAAATCTCCCATAATGTATCTTTAAGTAATTATAAGAAAAGCATTAGAATTTGTTTGGTTTTTATAAAGTTCTGTCCCATGGATTTCGTTGTTCAAGTTAAGAATTCATTGAAATCAATATATTTGTTCATCTCAAGACTTTAAACTCTGTGTATCAATCTAAAGTCAATCAAATGATAACTATAGCCTCTAGAGCGTCACAAGATTTTTCAAAGAGCCATAATTTTGGTGTACAAAAACTAAAATCACAAATACAAACCTCCTCCCTCAAAGTTTTAAATCCAGGCCAATTCTCGGTAAACTCATCCAATATTAATGTAAAATTCCAGTTGTATTCGCAAAGAAATTTCTGTAAAGATGCTGGAGACATCACCGAAGGATCAAAATTAAATACGGTTGTTATCACGTCAACATTGGTACATAGTTCTTGCATCCTGTCTGGATCGGTTACATATGCCAGCTGAAAGTTTAAAAAACAAACATGATATTCAAGTGCAGGCTCATTGACCAGAAGGTTTTCAGTGCTTTTCTGATTGATTTTAGTAAAGAAAGTGCACTAATTTACATGTGCATATAAAAGAATAAAATAAGAGTAGGTTGTAGGAAAAAGGGAAGGAGGGAGGGGGAGAGAGAGAAAGAGAGAGAGAGAGACTAACATATGGCTCAATTTCATCTCAATAATTTGCTTGCATTGATCAGTGGGGAGAAACCGGTGGTACCCAAGAAAACCAATGAGGTGCAACAGCTGACCCTATTCTTTATCACATACAAGCTGAGAATCAAAAACATTTCAATTGACTCAATGACAGACGTCATATTAAACCAATAGACCACCCAATCCCCACTCCAAGAAAATTAAAGGAAAGTGACAATGTCCGAAACGGCTGTAACTTAAACCACGTTAATCAGCCTGAAAAATATGAATAGCTTTGTGCATTAAAGGACCCTCTGGGTTTTTTTTTGTGGGGTGGGGGGGGACTTTTTGCGCAAAGGTTAAGTAAAGCAATTTAATCCTACCTTATGGGGATTAGCGAAAAGATCAGAGAATGTATCTAATCCTATTTTCAGTATTTCTGGTGATTTTTCTACTCTGCTAAATAATTTTGTCAATTCATCAGATCCCATATATTGTAATAAATACACATCACTTGTAGCTATAAATAAAATAAAGACAATCAGATAAATATAGCGTATGAATCGTAATAAATAAATAAAGACAATCGGATGAATGAAGTGTACGAATCGTAATAAATATATATCTCTTGATACATGTGCAAATTAATGAGAGCTTTTTTTCAGCTCATGGGGGGTTGGGATGGCCTAGTGGTCTAGAGTGCCGCGCTTCGACCTCTAGCTGGCCAGTCACCTCTGGCTCGCGACTGTGGTTTCGATCCCTGGTGTGAGCGTATGTGGCATGGAGATACGGGTGCCTTCTCAACCTTGTGGGTTTCCTCCGTGCACTCCGGTTTCCTCCCAAAGCTAAAGACCCCTACGCGCAAGCGAATTATTGAATTAAAATGAAACCATATGTTAGTCCCAAATAACCTGGTTTGTGTCAAGTGTACGTTAAACCCCATTTCTCTCTCTCTCTTTTTCAGCTCAGAAGCCAAATACAGAAAACAATAACTGCTTTATTTTGGAAATGAAAAGAAATGGAGTTTAATATCTGACTGTTCTGCTCTGACAAGGCTTATAAAGACCATGCAGTGTGCTATGAGGGAAACTTTGCCTGGACAGCGGCACTATGGTCTACTCTTATATCGAATTTGAACTGCCACGGCATCTTTCACATGCATCCATGATGTACACAGGTACTTGATATTTTATCTCATCCAAATAACTAGACAGCTGTCCTTATCAGGTCCTCTTGTCCTGCGCCACTGACAAGAGGAAATGACGCACGAAAATCCTGACAAACTTTCTAGCCCAACACTAGTATCGTACTAGCGACTTTCAGACGTGCTCACTTAGCCGCTGTGGCTCCTGCTTTATTTTGGTGAGAGAGAGAGAGAGAGAGAAATGGGGTTTAACGTCCACTCAACACAAACTAGGTCATTTCGGGACTAACATATGGTTCAATTTTATTTAAATAATTCGCTTGTGCGTAGGGGTCTTTAGCAGTGGGAGGAAACCGGAGTGCCCGGAGGAAACCCACGAGGTTGAGAAGGCGCCCCTATCTCCATGCCACATACGCTCACACCAGGGCTCGAAACCACAGCCGCAAGCCAGAGGTGACCGGCCAGCTAGAGGACGAAGCGCGACACTCTAGACCACTAGGCCATCCCAACCCCCCGCTTTATTTTGGTACTTACAATTAAAGTACTGAAGTTGTTGAACACCAAAAGTTAAAACAACTTTAGACATGTACATCTGTCCACCAATTATTGAGCCGAATTCTGTGTTATTAAATGCCATAAAGCCTAAACTACTGGCCAACTGTTGAACTTCATTCATTATATTGGATAATCTGAAATAAAACATCACCCAATTATGGAAGATTAGATAAGGAGTTGGCAGTTCTCACTATAATAGTTAAAATATAGATAATGTAAAGGCAATTTGCTGGAAATTTCAGTCAAATTGATCCACTATGAACCTAGAATTAAGCCAATGAAATCATCGATTATTCATTTAATCATTAAATCGTGAAGGAAAGTTATGCAGCTAATCGGATGATAATCCAACAAATATTGTAAGCTAGCGTTGACATCGAGAGCTGATTATGGTCTGAAGAAGTTAATCAATGTCTAATTAATAATTTATATAACATTTCAGGCTTAAAGAAAAATCTACAATAGGCAAATTTAGCTCTTGTACGTCAATGTGTACACAGGACCTCAGTTTATTGTCTCATCCAAACAACTAGACAGCTGACCTCGTCAGGCCTTCCCACTGACAAGGGTGATCCATGCGGAAAATCTGCATGAACTTTCTCGGCCAATGCAGGGATGGAACACCCAACCTCTAGGCTAGCGAGCTAGCGTCTTACCCACTTAGCCATCGTGATCCCCCCGTCAACAAAACAACCTTTCCAATGATTGTACATTCTCCCCATGGCGATATATATATATATATATATATATATAAATTACACATTACCTGTCAGCAGGCATTCTTTGAAACAAGTCCATAGCCTGCACGAACTCGGACCAACTCATATCTAAAGCTGATATATTCAAAGGTAACCAATTGAAATTAGAATTGTAGTACACATCTTCCACTACTTTCCATGTAAATTCTATATATTTATCTGTAGCAAGAGCTAGTTCCGTCCAATTAACATACACACTACTGCTGACAGAAATATTCCCGTGATATATATCTTGTAACTGAATAGAAATCAAGGAATAATAGTACATTAAAACATCTACATTAATATTTGTCACTATCATTTGTCTGTCTGTTCAGGGTTGGCGGGAAACACTTGGTCTGTCCCAAGATAGAAATATGGAGTATAGGCATAGAGAACACAGACCTGGTTGAGTTGGAACACTGTCTCTGGTTTCGGAGTTATAGTACTTTCAACCCGTGCAGCGATATGCCATCCAATACTAAAAACACCTGTCAATAATAAAAAATGTCGGCCTCACACATGTACATCTTACTCATGTACATCTTACTTGAGAGCTGCGGCATTCTATCAAGAAATTTCCAGTGGTGCAGAACAAAGGCCCTCGCAAGGGACAATGTTTAGCCGTTCATATGGGCAGAAATGAACAAGATCCTGTATACACATTGGCAAACACGAAGAAGGACCGATAAAAGTTCGAATTTAATATAAATGTGGGATGTAGCGCCCCAGCCTGGGCACAATTTTCCACATACCACACTCTATAGCATATGCCCATCTTCATTAGCCCAGTTGGGGCAGAACATTAGTACGTTAAACCCCCAATCTGATTAAAACACAGATCATACTTCGTTTTATTTTTATAGATCAAAATTTCGTTTGACTTATCTTTACTACACTAGGATCTGGAAGATTTGTTATCATTGACATGTTCTGAATGATGTGAGGTATCAGCCAATGAAACAGTCTGTTACACGAACTTTAGGCATGTAACATCAATGCTGATTGGTTAATCAAATGCCTGACATCATAGGGTCAAAAGCCACTTGTATGACCTCCGACGTGACCTATCGCAATGACCAGTCAGATCTTCATCGAAAGTATAAAAAAACGAATCGAAATAAAGATCTGTATTTGAAACAGATTGGTTGAACCCCGTTTCATTTCATAATAATACTTACAGCATTCATAAATTCCTGGGTATCAGGATCTACATTATAGTCCTCTTCGATAGCCGTAAAGTTTACAGCACATATAAACTGTTCATATTGACGGAGTTTATTATCAGTATCAACCATGTAATCAGACAGAAAGTTTACACGACAATCAGGTACTTTATAATCTCCGCTATTTAACATTCGTAATAACTGTAAAATATAAACAATACTTCATTATAATTATACAGCATATAAAAAAAAAGAGTAGGTGGGGTACACAAACCAGGTTATTTCTGGACTAAACGGGAGGACCCATGCAGTTAGGAAAGCAACCATACACCTTATCGCGTACAAGTGTAGGATTGAAACCATGTCATATGATTCTAGGACCCCCAACCCTCAACTGGATATAGGAGTACATGATATATCTAGGAGACGGTTATCTTGCCTCGAGTT
Organism: Patella caerulea; assembly: GCA_036850965.1. Lineage (NCBI taxonomy): Eukaryota > Metazoa > Mollusca > Gastropoda > Patellidae > Patella > Patella caerulea. The sequence goes on along the minus strand of JAZGQO010000015.1, from coordinate 26,774,013 downwards.
CACAAGAATTTACTCAACTTAATTTCTAACACTGTTTATGAGAAATATCTTTGATCCAGAAACATAAAACTTTGCACATAGTTTCTTATTGATGAATTTGATACATTAAAACAACACAAGTTTTATAAAGGGTTATATTTCAGTTAAAATAAGACAAACAATTCTGAGTAAATTCTTAAAGTAAGTCAGAACTTGCGGCCTGTTCTAGGCCTTTTTAGTTTCATGGGGAACACATTAACAAGAGAGAGAAATGAGGTTTTTAATGTCCACTCGTCTCAAACTAGGTCATTTTAGGACTAACATATGGCTAAATTTTATTTCAATAATTCGCTTGCGTGTATGAGTATTTAGTTTTGTGAGAGGAAACCGGAGGACATGCAGAAAACCCACGAGGTTGGACAGGTGCGCTTTCTCCTTGTCGCGTACAAGCAGGAATTCGAAACCATGCCATTTGACTTAACTGAAGACACTAAAATCATTCGGCCATCCACCTCTGGATTTAAGTGAGCAAAGGTATATGACGGTGACAGAACACCTCCGATGATATGGTTAATAAAACAGTTTTGTTTTTTTTTAACAAGGAATGGAGAATTTAAATGCTTTACCCTTTCTGGAAAGATGATGGTGTCTTTTAGAGCTCTGACAAGATAAGGTGCTAATTCAACTGACTTAGTAACAATGTCTCTCACACTTTCTGGATAATGTTTTAACATTCCCTGAAGGGTGTTGAATGCTGAAATAAAACAATGGTAAACCGAATAAAGTAAATTTTTAAACTTATCAATTTGAAACGAACATGATCGAAAGACCTGCATTGAGAAGCGAAAAAGAAAAAGGGGTTTTTAACTGATTAGACCATGTGATCTCCTTCACCCACTGGATATAGGAACACGTGAAATATCTAGACAAATGCGTTTTATAGCTGAGGCGCCGGAGGCCCCAGCCTCCTCGCGAAAAAACTCAAAGAAAATGGAAAAATAAAACGGGAGAAAAATTCTAAAACCGATGATAAAAATGAAAATGTATCCTAGTTAGGGGGCCCTAAAGGCAGACAAAAGGGTCCCGCGCCTGACAAAAGGGCCTCTCTGGCCACGGGAAAGGGCCTCGAGTCAATAGTTTTCTATTCACTGTTACTGTCGAATACATTACTGGATGAGAATGCAGTCATTGAATGTGCATAAAAACATGAATTAAGACGTCGCCCTCCACCGAGCGAAATAGGGCCCCCAAAATAGTATAGCCTCCGCCATGATAAATCTTAAAACGCCCCTGTATCTAGACTAAGGCTAACTTTTAGTTCTGGGCCTTTTAAAATTAAAATATAGAAATACTTACATTCAGGTCCATCATAATAAGAGTTGAGTAGATTCAAATATGCTTTAGTACTCAAAACATATCTCTTCATGTTGTTCCACCATGTTGCATTCTCATAATAATTGTCAATCTGTTTCATTGCAAACACACCAATATCCGCACCCCTAGTAGAGAGATAGATAGATGGTGTTTAATAAGAGAGAAATGGGGTTTAAAGTCCACTTGGGACAAATATATGGTTCAATTCTATTTTCAACAACGGGAACTTTAACAGTGATTGAACCGGCAACCCTTCTCCTTGTGATGTACAACATTGGAATTGTAACCACGCCAGTTGACTCAACATATGATACAGGGCAGACGAGCTAACCAGTCGGCCATACGCTCACCACCCCCCAATGAAGTTTACTATCCACTCGACACAAACTAGTTTATCTTAGGACTATCAAATTTTTATTTCGATAATTTACATGTCTATTCTTTTGTCATGATCAAGTGGGGAATCAAAAAACACCACGTGACCTTATGGCAGACCTTATGATCTAAAATTCACACATTAAATCATTCAGACACCCAACCTAACACCCCCAGTCGACACAAAAACATAAATACCATTGAATTCAAGGGTTCTTTAATGTGCACACCAATGTTTACACAGGACCTCTACTTTTATCCCATCCAAAGGACTATATGTTGTCCCTTGCCAGACAAGTGGAAGCCACCCCGAAATATCCCAATGAACTTTTTCAGTCAATGCCGTGATTGCTCACAGGACCTTCAGGTTAATGAATGTCGTGAACAACACCAACTAATGTTCCTATCAGGGTAATGAAGACGGACATATTGTGTGCTATATGTGAAATTTGGTCTGGAAAGTGGTGTTCCCTCCAACTTCCTTACATGGGGCTGAAGTTTTTTGTCCCATCCAAATGACTAGAGACAAGGACATCCGTCCAACCTCTTTGCCAATACTAACTATTAAGACAGAGTGAGAGAAAAATGGGGTTTAACGTCCACTTGTCTGACTAAGAAACAAATAACCCATGTCATAGAAATCGTGAATGTTATCAACATTAAAAGTTTATCAGTACCCGCGCACCCGGTCCTTACCTCGCAACATCATTCATTGTTAAACCTTCAAGTTTATTCATCATTAATTGAAAGGCTTGCTCCACTTGAGTCATGTTAAATACTTGTAACCAGTTTCCAGTTCCCATCAGGAAAGCGTTTCGTTTTTTCTCATCGGTAAACATATCCACCGATCTTTCCGTGTAGTCCATCAGATGGATCCAATCCATGGTCATATTGTAATTTCCTCGCTCGCCTTTAGACATCATGTCTAACGCTACACTTATCTATAAATATAACAAATAATTAAAGGACCATCCCCATTTTAACAAAGTCTCAGAAAATAGCTTCCATTCAAAAGCAGAATTTATTTCAAACTTCTTTGTACAGACTATAAATGCTTCAATAGAAGAGCACCTATTTGTCTTAGTAGACTGGTAACAAACTACAAACCACAAAGAACTCTCAGATCGCAGAATGAATATCTTTTAACTGTACCTACTTATATAAACTTAAATCATTTAGACAATGCTAGAGCTTTCTCCTTCATAGTACCAACCCTATGGAACTCTCTTTAGGAATTAACAATTCCAAGAGCTTGGAATCTTTCAAGTCACAATTAAAGACAAATATATTTACTTTATCATACTAACTTCTTCAATGATATGTATATGTGAAAATCTGACAATTGCCCCATGAGCATAAATGAATGGAAAGGGCGCAATATAAATCCACATTACTATCATTAACAATGTCTGTTTACGTATGTAATTTAGGTTCCAAAATATAGAGGAAAGGTGTCTTAACCATGTCAGAAAATTTCAGCTGAAAATATTGTGTCATTTGGACGGGAAAGTCAAACCTACTATTAATCCTTTTAAGGTTTTGGATCAATATTTTCGTTGGATGAACCGATAATCTATATATCACCATCAAAAGAGTGTGATGCATGTGTTGTAGTTAATAACGAATGCATAATTTCAACATACTTTATTTTTTAAAATGAAAGTCTGGTTTTATTCGGACACGGTATAATACAGCTTTGGATACCATTATCCACATGAAGTTTAAGTTGTTTGAAAACATATCACATATATTGATACATAGGAGACTAGGATAATAAAATCAATTTCTTGGTATTATAGAAACCTTATATATTATCCCAAACAAACTTACGTCTTTGGTTAATTGATCAGTACCACCCATGTTTATATAAACCAGATTTTGAATCATGATATTCCAGTCGGTCTTACAGATAAGATCTTCTATTTTAGCCATTGGAACATAATATGGTACATTCATTTTATCCATCCAGTTATCAGAACACACAGTCTCGTACGGATTGTCGCTCTCAATTAGTTCATACATCTAAAATCATACATAAATCACATATAAAAAATCAATAAAATCTGGATATTATGTAGCGTTGTTACTTGATTTTGTTTTCGCTATTACGTGTCTTTCTTTAGGCCTGAAATGTTATCTAAATTATTAATTAGACATTAATTAACTTATCCAGACATTAATAAACTCTCGATGTCAAGGCTAGTCTTCGATGTAAGCTGGATTAGATTCAAATATGCCGCTGAACGGCCATTGTAATTAATTCACAACATTGGATAATCGAGACTACTCTGTTTATATTAATGATTTGAGTAATGATGACCGAGGCTATGTGAATATTTCAAACGCTTCGTTCTCAGCTAATAGTGGATCAATTTGACTGAAATTTTCAGCAAATTACCTATACATTATCTAGTTTGTAACTATTATAGTGAGAACTGCCATCTCTTTATCTTATCTCCCATAATGTATCTTTAATTAGGGCTGGGTATCGATAGTGATTTTTACTATCGATAATCGGCAATGAAATGTCGGTCGATAATCGATAGTATCGAAAACAAACTTATTTTCACGGTCGTCATCAAGACTGGATACAGTGTAAGTTCAAAGTTCAAAACCATACGAAGTTGCGAAAGATCGTTTGTTCCTGTCTAAAACCCAAAGTGCTTCCACACAGCACTTTTAGCTTTGCCGGGAAAATCAATAAGCGTTTTGTCGTCCATGACAATATGTGCTATTTATTGTACCGGGTACTCTATTACTGAGGCACACGTACAGAAATAGCGAACGAATTCTGAAGCTTGCAAAGGGAAATAACTGTAACTTTATTTACACATCCGGGTATCTCCGATTTAGCGATATTCAACAATAATTTCTTCAAAACTAAAGTAACGTTTCAATGGGAGTGAAGTTATGAAAACGGATGTTCAATAAGCAGTCACAATTTTGTTATGTGTTACATTGATACTTGATAGTAATTAAAGTGAGCGGTGTATTACGATTAACTGAAAGAAAACATTGACATTTCAGACGCAAGAAAAATAGACGAAGAGTGATAATCGATAGAAACCCACCGCTATCGATAGTGCTTTTCTGGGCCGTCCAATCGATACTATCGATTTATATCGATATTTTACCCAGCCCTATCTTTAATAAAAGGATAAATAATCAATCTACATATATTAGCACAGATGAAACCTTAAGAAAATGAGATTTTAGAAATAATGCAAATGGCTCAACGTTACTTTAAAACAAATGTTTCAATTTATCATAATGTTTGAATTAACACTTTGTTTATAGTTATAATTAAAACTGATGTCCGATTTCCTTACCACTTCTGGTTTTTCTAACATGTTCATTGCAGCACCAGCTATTTCGGGTGAATATTCAGTAACAAATTGAACTAATTGACCCATGGTAGAATCTGTTGCATATGTATCTAAAAATTAAATATTTTCCAAAGTCAATGTAAATATATAAAAGTTTATTTTCAAATTTTCATTTGATAGTAGTCAAAAATCGTTTTTAACCTCAAAAAATTGTGTGGTACAGTAAAATGAATCCTTGTATTTAAGTTCAGCCATTTATAACTAGTTTAAATTTCAAATTCAAGCCCATGGGCTTAAATTTCAAATTTATTTTAGAGTGGTCTCCTCTTTAAACCCAAGGTGGTTGACATTGATTGAGTCTCGTCGAATTGGTGTACATTATGCAGTCAATGCCGTGAGAGGGTTTCGCATCTTTAAAACTCATTGGACTCGAACTGCAGGTGACATATTAGACACTAAATGTGACAATTATAAAAAGAACCCAAATGTTTGTCGTTTTTCCTCTTTTCAAATCTAAGCCCTGGGATTAATATCAGAAGAAATGTTTCATCTTTGACATGGTCAAATTTGAAATTAACCCCAGGGCTTAAATACGAGAATTCCTGTGTATTTTCCAAAGAGGCTGTATCAATCAACGTTCAATCTAATTAAAAATATAGATCTATATTTCGTTCGTTTTTTATACTTTCGATGGCCTACACTCATGTAGATCTAACAAGTTATAGCGGGAGCTCACGTTCTATGACGTCAGGTATCAAGCACGGGACGTTTGACCCGATAACGTCAGTCATTCGATTAACCAATTAGCGACCGCCACGCTTTTTAAAATCTACTTTTGTTTTGTTTTGATTTCTATCCACTGGTGTTAGTATAGACGTATCTACCCACAGTTCCACACATGAAAAGGTCAAACGGTCGATTCGACAGGCCATTTGATTGGCTGACCCCACATATCAGGCAAAACACAAGTTAAATAACAAATCCTCCAGATCCAAGAGTAGTAAAGACAAGTAAAAACGAAATTTTGAACTATAAAAAACGAAACGAAATTGGATCTGTGTTTTAATCAGATTGAATCAACGTTCAATAGAGGTTTGAATATAATATATATGATTACCTGCGGATATTTTCATGTGATTATAACCATACTCAACTAACATTTCCGCCATATGGACATACTGGGATACCGGTTCCACTAGAGGTGATTTATACATAGCTTCTCCGAAAGCTCTTGCCATAGCAACAATACTAAATCAAAATAAAACAAATACATCGTACATACACTACAACTAGGGTATAATGAATCACAGGCTAATTAATCACTCAACACTACTCAGGGAGAAATGAAATGAAATAGGGTTTAACATCCCACTGTTCTGCTTGGACTGGGCTAATGAAGACGCATGAAGAGATATGAAAACTCAATTAATTATATGCATGCTTACTGTCTTCTCATTGTCACTCACAGAGTTAACGAATAAACAGTTGCAAACTCAACCCCTTTCTATACACACTAAGCATTTACTACGTTAACTTGTACAAATTATTGACACAAAATTTCATTAGTAACAATCATTGGTTTATTTGTAAACCTAGTATAACAGACTAATTAATTAGTCATATCTTGTAAACACGACACCCATTATTTAATCGAGATGGACCATTTTAAAACTACCCAACATTACGAACTCAACGAATTTTACTAATTTGGCCACCATAGTTGGAAACAAAACATTAGATACAGTTATTTTGACTAAAAGAGCACAATTACACAACCTGGCTAGTTATATAGTGCTAATTGATTTCTAACCAGTTTCCTTGCGTGATGAAATGGCATTTAATGTCCTACTGTTCTGCAGAGTTTCCTTACGTAATAAACATTGTATGATTTAATGACAAAATATTTGATTAGTAAAGGCCTAGGTCCACAAGTCAACGATGTCAGTTTTGCAGTGATTGATTGAATTACTAAAACTTACCTTGTTCCTACATAATTTTCATTCATCATGTCAATGACTGGATACCATTCCCTACGATGTAAGTCTATACCAGTTGTCTTGAACCCTGAAAACATGTCACCCCACGTCCATTTGGTACTGTGGATAAATTTCATGGATGTTTCTACGAATTCTTTAATGGACATGTACAGTGTTGATAAGCTGACTTGATGGTACTGACCCATATTATCATTTACTAGATACTCTACAAGCTGAACTGTTTCATTCATCTGTAAAACATAAATATATCACGCTAAAATAATACTATGACAAACTAAAGGCAATGAAAGACATTTTTTAAAAACCTACAACTGATCAGATAGTGTAAATATATCTCACTTGCATACGCTATCTATTTTACTATATGTACTTTTTTTTTGACAATAAAATAAAAGAAAATAAAGTTAAAGAAGAACAGAAGAAATCTACCTATTAAAATTTACCTGTCACAGTTAACACTGACATTTGGGATCATGTTATATTATAATTATGGAAAGGATATGTTGACATAACTACTTGCATTATTCAAAAAAATTCTGAAGCTTTTCCAGTGATGTTTAATTTTCCCACAGAAACGAGATAATAAATTGTGACAGGTGTTCACAAATCAAATTGGTATGTCCTAATATTTTGCAATATTTGATACTAGGTTCCCACTATCATGATTCATGCTACGATTAAAATCATGGTTTTAATAATGGTAATCAGGCCTTATATATTGAGTTCATTCGTAGAATTGTGATGATTGTATTTGCATGTACCAGGTCGTGGAGCCAATAGAGATAATCCTATCATAACGCATTGCACAGCAGAAGGAACCTTGCATTAATATATCACACTCATATTAGTAATACACATTACTACATAAAAAACGTTGAAAGAAAATCAAAAAAAAATACTTACAACTAATGTTATTTTATCTAAATTTAAAGATGAGAGAAAGTTCTGAACAGCTTCAGAGGTATCAGCATTGCATAATACTCCATTTAATTCCGTGGCTGCATTATCTCCCATCTCTGTTCTTACTTTTTGTATAACACCATCACACATTGACGAGTAGGAAAACGATTGCTCAAACATTTTCTATTGAGAGAAAAAGCAACATAACAGTAATTTGAAATACATAGATAACACAAAAAACAAATTATTAAGTATGTGAATCTTACAAAACAATCAAAATAAAGCTGCAAATAGTCATTTAAGAAATGGGAGTTCAAAATAATGCTAGGTTCTCTTTTGGCATCGTCTGCAGGCGATATAAAAGACCCTGCGCCAAATATATGGTTTGGGCAAAAGCTTTTGATGTGTATCTATATTCAATTCTATTAAATCAAAGCTAGTGTGGAGCCATGATGGCCAAGTGAGATACTACAGGTCGTCAGGTTCGATCCTACTGTCCAGGCAAAATTTCCCTCACAACATAATGTATGGTGTTACATGTACAGTCAGAGCAGAACAGTAGGGTGCTAAACGGCATTTCATTTTATTTTTCAAGCTAGTGACTTTAAAAAAGGAATATATGGGAAAAAAACGTCTCATAATCATAAAACACCAAGTCAAAAATAAAACTCTATGTCAATCACTGTTACAATCACAAGCTAAATTAATGTCATTTAAAATCATTATACATACTGCCAGCAACTTGGAATCTGTAAATGCATCAAGAACAGCTTTTGTAACATTTGGACCTTTACTTAAGAGTTGATTTATACTGGTTTGAAGAGATCCGTCTGTTCCTACTAGTTCTTGGACAGCCTCTTCCAGACCTATAAATATAATGGAATACGGTATTACAAAAATAATCATAAAATCGGTTGCCAAGGCATCACAGAGGATTATGAAAGTTTTCTAATAACTCTGTAAAAGATGACTGCTTTCAACACGTGACGTCTCATTATGCTGCATCAATCATAGGCTCAAAAGCTTGTGCACTGTTTACATAAGACACTACTAGTCCGGGCAAAATGCTGCCTTTTACATACCCATTTACCAGTCACTTTTTCAACGAATCCTAGTTAATGGCGCCATCTGGTAGCAAATTGTATAAGGTTTCTGCGGAACAGAGTAAAAACGATCAGAGTCACATGCTAACCATTTGGCTATCCTACCCCCCTGTGCAGAACCAAAGGTCATTACCTTGTGTTTGATGTATAGTCAAATTAAACATATTGATGACTTTATCAAATAATGATATAGCTGGACCTGTGATATTCCATATTGATGTCTTCTCTAATGTTTCTTGGAGCTCATTTAAAGAATCTGCTACTTTCCTAAAGAAAAAAAATCAAGAATACAAATCAACACTCAAAGTATATTTATGTAATAAATATTCAATAGCCATTAAATGCACAGGGTGTTCATACACAGAACATGTGTTCATACACAGAACATGTGTTCATACACAATGTTTATATTCTAGCAATACTTGGACACCCCATGTGTTCACATACCACATGTTCATACAGAATGACTTGGATTCAACAAGATTTAAAACAGGCCCAGCAATTATGTTCACAAACAACAAAATGGTTCTGGATTTCTATATTACATAGCAAACAGCATATTACAGATCAATTAAATTTCAATTCAACATATCTTTGTAAATACTGAATGGATTTCAACAAATTTTGGACTATTATTCCTATTAGAGTTTCACCTTATCAAATTTGAATTCCTATTGTGCTAAACTGATGCCATTAAACTTTAACATAATCATAAACTAGGAGAGAGGTCATTAGTCCAGTTGTCAAACCCCATTTTAAACCTTAACGTGGAAATATATAGTCCACCTCATGTTTTTTGGTTAATTATATATCTACAATAGATGTAAATTAAGAATTCGGATGAAGCCACCCTAGTACATTTGGAGAAATTTAAATATTCAAGATGGCTGGCATGAGATATTTCCTGATTATTTAGTGGGGTAAAATGGGTCACAGATTCTCTCGGATCTCAGTTTGAATCCATTGAGCTTGGGTATTCCTCCTAAATGTGACGGCTAATTCCACTAGGGGGCCAAATTCAAAATGGATGCATCAAGTTTTTTGTGCACGGGTTTGGTTTGTGTAATTGTTTGTGGTGTGGTCTTCCTGCATTTACTATAAACTACTTACTTATCAGATAAAGTTCCTGCAACAGACTGTTCAAAGATATTGCCTAGTTTAATACTGGACAGAGATTGAAGTATCATGGTAGCATCAGGAGAGATATTATCTAACGTGGTTTCCACATCAGTCAGAAATTCATTGATCGTCTGCATCAAGTCGTTGCTACTACCGTTATATTTACGATCTACAACAGCAACTAAACCATTGACCATCTTTACACCAGATTTAATACTACGCCAAATCATATTATTCGGATCAATCTGCTCTAGGATCGGATCCAGCATAGTGACTAACTCAGAAATACTGAAAAAAATAAATATTCATAACTTTATAGACAGGGTTGTTCTCGGCAGTCATTAACTGAGAAATAATGAACAAATAAATATATACAACATTATTCCCAGCTTCATAGTCACAGAAAAATTTAGAGAGAAAGAGAAATGGTGTTTTACGTCGACTCGGCACAAGGTACGTCATTTTGGGACTAACATATGGTTCAATTTTAATTCAATAATTTGCTTATGTGCGTAGCTGTCTTTAGCAGTGGGAGGAAATCGAAGAACCCGGAGAAACCCAACGCGATTAGACAGGCAACCGTAATTTGAATTAGAGGGTAAATTGGATTGTTTTTGTTTTTTTGTTAACAGTGATTAAGTTAATTAATAAACACTTGTAAATAAGACATCAATTATCAAAATTGAATGGTCAGCTTTAATAACAACATGTCTCTCTTCAAACGAAAGCCGACACGTCGATATCTGCGCCTTCGCGGGAAGGATTAATTTTGGTCACGCTCTGTAACTGCGCCTTCGCGGGAATACACCCTTTAAACTGGACTCCAGTAAAAATTAGATGGTTTTAAACAATTTTTACAAATTTTAAACAAAGATTTGATATAGAATGAATGTGACAGAAATTAGTGCTGAATACACAAGATGAAAAGACACTTGGGTTACAGTGATACATACTCCTGCGCAGTGTTTCGTTTGATTAGAACTAATCCACTTCACACTGCTATCTTGAGTGAACATTGTTGTGCTAAATTATTATTGGTCAGTAGTGCCATTACCAACTAATGACCTATATTGTAACAAACAATATCGGGGTTAACCAGACCTCAAAATATGTTACCGCAATATATCTAGTGACAATCTATCTTGTTTACGTCATAACCCGCGAAATTTATTATGCTCGATTATCCAGTGCCAACATGTTTTCTTCGTCGGCCAGTTTGAAAATTATCCTGAATGCGAGAAGAGAGGAGGGATTTGATTGGACGTTGAAAAGAGACACGCCCCGAACAATTTCAAGAATATGACTTCTATCCAGCAATGGTAAGAGAGGGATTTCTCGCGCCATTGCTTCAGGAATATGAGTGATATATATTACTCAAATCTGGAACTAGATATGCGGTGAGTCAAATTTTTTAACATCATAACTACATATTATTAAACTTATGGTTTCAAGTCATTTTTGGCATTCTCGGAACATATCTGAAACTTGGAACGCTTACAGCAAATTTTTCAACATTAAAAAAACCTACAAACTTCAAATATTTCAATATCAAAAACAAAATCTTCATATTATTAATTACACTTACGGTTTCAAGCTATCTTTTGTGCTCTCGAACATTTTGATCCATTTTGGCATTTTGCGTATAATATCAGGAATATTCTTTAATGTTGACATTGATTCAATGGCTTTAAGAAGTGACGGAGATTTAAACACCAGATCCATCATGTCTGCTACGTCATTGAAACCCTGGGATACCGGATACTTGTAATCACTGTCAAAAATTTCCTTAAACTTCTCGAATAATCCCATCTACAAAAAAATATATTTGAAATTGTTTGAGAGACAGACATGATAACAACTTAATTTCCATAATTTGCTTAAGCGTTAGAGAAAAAATGGACAAACTAGGTCTTATCGGGACTAACTAGTTAATTTCAATAATTTGCCAACACGTGGCAGTGAGAGATAAAATGGACCAACAAGGTCATTTCGCAGGACTAACGTGTTTCAATTTCTTTTTAATAATTCGCATGAGCATTAACAGAGGACTGACCCAGAGAAAATACAAGAGGTTGAACAGACGACCCTACTTCTTGTCACGTACAAGCAGGAAACTGAAACCACCCGACTTGACTCAATGACAAACTGTATGATCTCACACACATGCATTAAACGACTAGACAACCCAACCCCCCTTGACTAAAAAACAGACCATATCTCAATAATTCCCTTATACAGACAGTTTACTGAATAACATTCACTACGTTTATTAATGCTTTGATGAGGTTAATCGCCTCTCACCATTAGCAAGCAATGATACAATCAAACATGTTATAAATGGGTAACGAAATTAAGTGAAATAGGGTTTTAAGTCCTAGTGTTCTGCTCCTACAGGGCTAATGAAAATGAGCATACGCCATGCTATGACGAAATTTTGCCCGAATAGCGGCACTACAGCCAAATCTTTACGGCAAATTTCAACGGCTAAGGGATCATTCAGGTGCGCACCAATGTGTACACAGGATCTCAGTTTTTCGCAAGATCCAAACAACTGAATAGCTGTCCTTAAAAGGCCCTCCATCCTTTCCCCTCACCCATGACAAGGGAAACGATCAGAAAATCCTGATGAACTTTTTCCGCCAATGTAGGGCTCAAACAACCGACCCTCAGGCTAGTGTCTCACCCATTTAGCCAATGTAGCGAATTGATGGTAGAGGTCTTTATTACCAAAAATGTTTTTACCTATAATTACATGTAATTTTATCTAAATAACAAATTTTATCTTGTATGCTCGTTGTTAACTTGTCTTATTATGTCATTGTAATATGATCTTACTCGATGATATGAAGTGGATCCTGCACTAAGACATCATTACTTATCGTCGGTGAAGTGTCAAAAGGGTGTATCTCGGAAAATTCGACAAATACACTTTTGTGCATTTTTAAAAATCTCCCAATTAATATGCACATTTCTGTCTAAGCTGTGTATCTCTACGCCAATTAGAACTGTTCTGGGTATCATGTGTCCAAATTTTGTATCTTGATTTGTGGAAATTTTGGTATTTCTTAATCTTAGAAATTCTGAGATACACACTTTTGACACTTCACCGACGATATTCAACACACTTATAATTTATCATCATAAGGTTAGTTTAAAAATATTCTATTGTTCATTGAATGACAACAGGATGAGACACAAGTTTTGCAACTTGCAGTCTTCTCCTATGGTACCATCACCATTTTAATTGATTTTAAAGGGTTTTCCCCATTTTCAATATCTAATTACTTGTAATGTTATTATCCAATAACAAATTCTATTTATATATCTTATCAAGTATTATGTTATCTCATTTTGTAAATGTCATATTTTTCTGATCTATTTGTCTTTGTAAACTATGCATGTGTGACAAGAGAGAGAAATGGGGTTTAACGTCCACTCGACACAAACTAGGTCATTTTGGGACTAACATATGGTTTAATTTTATTTCAATAATGTGCTTGCCCGTAGGGGCCTTTACCAGTGGGATAAAACCGGAGTGCCCGGAGGAAACCCACGAGGTTGAGAAGGCGCCCCTATCTCCATGCCACATAAGCTCACACCAAGGATCGAAACCACAGCTGCAAGCCAGAGGTGACCAGCCAGCTAGACGTTGAAGCGCTACACTATAGACCACTAGGCCATCCCCCCGGCCCCTATGTGTGACACAGTACGCTATTACTTTCATTTAGGTGCTTAGAACTTTATGACATCAGCTGGTTTTTGAAAAAATATGATATTGACTTTTCAACTAGAAAAGTGTAATAATAATAATAATACTTACCAATCGAACTATTTCAGCTATATCCAGTTGTTCTTGTAAATACTGTGTTAATTGAGGTATTTTATCCACATCAATAGCACATAAATCTCTCGACACATCCGTGATATTAACATCATCAGGGAACACTAAAAACATCTTCAACTCTGACGGTGTGCATACAGTAGTTTTCAGGTCCGAGTAGCCCAATAGATTAAACACCTTTTAAAACAAATGTTTTTAAATACGATGAGTTTCTTAAACTGGAGAGAGAGAAATGGATTTTAATGTCCAATCTATACAAACTACATCATTTTGGAACTAACATATGGTTCAATTTTATTCAATAATTTACATGCGCGTAGGGGTCTTTAGCAGTGGGAGGGAACTTAAGATCCCCATAAAACCTACTAGGTAAGACAGACGGCCCTTCTTCTTGTCACGTACAAATATATAATGTGGTATGTAGTGGGAAGGATTTTTATAAGAAATTTTTGACGAACCCCTGTGATGTTAAGAGTTGAGTTGAGTATAGCGTCAACCACTGTCTCCGATGCTACACCATACTCAGTTATCAGTATCTGTTTAACTCTTTCTTCATCTTTGAATAAATTCCTAACTTTCAACGATTTTTCTGAAAAAAAAAAATGAAATCAAATTTGATTATGTTTAAATGAAAAAAACGACTACATAAAATTTAATTTAAGTCTAAATGATTTACTATAATTCAAAAGATAATTATAAAGACAAAAAAAAATTTGATTTTAAGTCTAGAGGGATAGAGAAATGGGGTTAAAATTCTACTCATCTCAAACTTTGACATTTCGTGACTAACATTTGGTTAAATTTTATTTCAATAATTTGCTTGCACGTAGGGGTCTTTACCATTGTGAGGAAACCAGAGGGCCCTGAGAAAACCCATGAGGTTGGGCAAACAATCCTAGTTCTTGTCACGTACAACCGGGGAGTGAAAACCACGCCTTCTGACTTAATGACAGACCTTATGATATAACGTCCACGCACTTACCATTCGGCCTTCATCCCCCCACCCCCTCTAAAATGTATAGAAGCAGTGGAACAATTCCAATGAAAAAGTACACGCATTTGCTAAAATTCTGAGAAAGGGAAAGTAGCATTTAGGTAATCATCACACTTGTAGTGCAAGGTGTACAGATCCCAAATCTCCTCCAAAGATAATACGAAATTCACAGATTCCATCTGCCACAGTGCTTCATATTCTTGACACAATATAAATTAATGTACTCACCAAGTTCGTCTATGATGGAATTATTTACCAGAACTTTATTCAGAGTATCAAGAAGTTTAACTCCATTATCCATTGCATCTAATGCTGACACAGTGTCATCAGATCCAATATATGGCGCCAATTTACCCACCAGTGATGAAACCCTGTAAAACATGAAACAAAATATAGCCACTTAAATAAATCTGCAACTTCTACAGGATGTGTTTGATCATGTCCTCCGGCCAAAGACAAGATGTTTTCCCATTCAAGTAATGTAGTACTATTGAACTTCTTCCTTCTCGTGTTTGTTCTTCTGATTGTAATAACACTACAGCATCAATGGTATAACAACTTTATTACAAAGCTGAATTGACTTTGAAGGTTCCTTGTTCTCAACAGATAATGGCCGCTTGGAATAATCTGGGTGAGCTCAAATGGAGCTCGGTTTACACCCTTATTTATGCCCCATAATTTCTGCACTTCCAAGATTAGCCTTGACGTTAGTATATATTCAAAATATGGAACAAAACTCTTTATTTCCCAGTAAAACATTACCTTATTTGGTGTACTAACCATTATTTGGTGTACTAACCATAGGTCAAATAACAGGTAGAATGTAATGGATATTTTGACACTAGTTATGATTTTACGAAAATATCACTGATTTTTTTATGTATACTTTCTATTCACATTCATTTAGTACATATGATTTGACTTCTCTATAGAAAGAGAGGTTTAACAATTTTCCAAAGACACCATATGGTCTTAAAGACCAAAGTCTTACAGTCATGCTATTTATTGTCACTGCAGAGATGATACGATACGCATTGCAATTCAGGTGCTACAATACGATTTATATCATGATTCATAATTAACCAGGTCAATATTTACCAAGAAAACAACAGAATAAAAGAATGATTGATAGTTTTAGTATTGCCAATTTCAAAGAAATGAAACTGCTTTGTATCACGATATTATGTGGATCAAAATAAGGACCAAAACCACTTTAAGAGTGACAAAGCAAACATAAAAAAAAGAATCGCGCTACATCAATTCAGCATCTCGAGATTCAATACATGAATCATCTGAATGCGAATCATGATACATCAATTCAACTATATATAGTGCCGGCATTATGTCCCAGGCCCTTCATGCTGCAGCACCGATCTGCAGAAAAACAGTCTTAAAAAAAAACAGGAATTTCGCAGCCAATAGGACAATCTGGTTGTTGAATCAGGGAGTTGGGGTGGCCTTGTAGTCTACAGTGTTGAGTCGCAAGCTCTTGCCTCAATGACAGACCTTATGATCCACAGCACAGAAATATGCAAATCATCCCCCGTTCCCCACATACAGAAACAATACACATGTAAATAAACTATAAACATACTCAATAAGGAAAAACAACTATTGATTTATTTAGGCGAAAAAATGTTGATATGGTAGTTTGTGTGCATTTTCAGAATTTCCAGCAGATATACGGTTATTAAACCTCGTTTTACAAGATTTACTTGTTACCTCAACTCTTTGAAATACTGCCTAAATAAATCAGTAGCCGTTTTTCCATACGTATGTTTCTAGTTTTTTTATCTGCCACTTAAAGAATAATAAACATGTACATACTTATATGAGACTTCTTGGGCTGATCGCAGCTGATCTTCATCATTACATTTATTTTCCAAATTACAAACAAATGTCTGTAAAAAGGGGACCATGCCAGCACTGGGCATGGCTCTTTCTTGGTAGTGACCTAAAGTATAAAAATAAAACATAATATCTCGGTCATTATTCCCTGGTAAATATACAATACTGTTAAAGTTCAATCTCAAAATAAAAGGAATATGGTTTAATTGAACTCAGTAATGATAAATCGATAGTATGGCATCCACTGCAGATGATTTTTACATATACCCAAAACAAGCCAGCAACACCTTTATATTTCACTGAAATGTTTTGATGGGCCTCTTTTAAAGCCGATTTAATTCAAGTCGGGAGATATTTTGATTTTGTTTTATTAATCAATCGTCAGGAACAGTGTCGAAAAGTGTGAATGGGTCAAACATAATCAGGCCTCATGTCTATTGAGTGAGGAGAGAGAGAGAGAGAGAGAGAGAGAGAGAGAGAGAGAGAGAGAGAGAGAGAGCCTGGAGAAAACCACACACACATTCTAGGTCGATTGCATAATCATAGGGTCTTTAGCAGTGGGAGGAAACCGGAGAAAACCTTAATCCTTGTCACATCGGGGAATCGAAACCATGCAAGTTGTTCTCAATGACAGACCTTTTTTTACAGTGCACATATGCTAACCATTCGACCATCCAAAAATTCCCCCATCCCCCAAACACACACACATTGAAATGAGTTGGTCTCGGAACAGCTATTTGGTTAGCATTATCCCGTAACTGAAATTAGTGTTCAACGTTTAACATGCCAGGCAGGGTACCGAGAACAGTAACTGTAGCGTCAAATAATGTTGAATGGTGCAATTCTATCATGGCATGGAACGGTTCTGAGTACAGTAGGCATGTAAACACAGTAATATTCAAATTAATCTTACATGTATGACGTTCTTCTGGTGGTACTGCTTGCCTGATGACGGCAACAATTATTACCATAAAAACTGGCCATAATACCTCTAGTGCTAATATACCCTGAAAAAAAAAATAACAATGACTATCTATCAGAAAGAGAGAAATGGAGAATAACATCCATTCGACACAAACTATAGGTGATTTTGGAAATAACACTTGGTTCAATTTTAATTCAGTCTTTGTCCTGTGAAATCCACAAGATTGGACAGGCGACACTCCCTACTCCTTGACCTTGTCACGCACAAGTAAGGAATCGAAACCATGCCTGCACTTAATTCAATGACAGATATCATGGACAAAAGTGCACTTTGCAAAGGGGAAATGATTTTAAAACATTGGTAGGCTAGTAAAAAACAAGATGATGTAAATGGATTGCTGAAATTTCAGTCAAATGGCTCCACTCTAAGCAAGCCGAGAAAAACTTATTTTTTTAAAAATCTCTGTAGCGTTGATTGTCATTGTTACCGCTGCCACGATTGTCATTGTTACCGCTGTCTCAATTATCTATTTCTGGTGAAAGCTAGGCAGTCAGATCAAACATAACATGATTGCCAGAAATGATAACTTATTTTATAAACAAAGTATTGCCAGATACAGCTATATTAAGGGTAAAGTATCGCTGTACAAAATTCACCTAATATTTATTACCTACAAAGTTTACTCTTTCACAAATATAAGAATTCGTTTCCAAATGTAGGCCAAAGCCCAAACACATCTGTAATATCCAAACTTGTGCTCGGTTTTATTGATTCTTTACTTTCACTTTTCCCGCGCAAAATAGTCTCGAACAATAGGGTCTTTATTTTTCAATACAAGCTACTAGAGCCTTATTTTGATCTTGTTTTGTAAACATTAAATATGGGGAGTAAGATTTTTCCAAATGTTTTTTTTTTTTTTCTTTTTTGATTGTTTAATGTCACATCTCTGATGCCCGTTCGTTGACATTACATGGGGTCCACAGACTTTGTAATAGTAGGGCACAGTTATAAACTGATTTTGCGCAATGAGTGCGGACCTGTGGTATTACCAAACGAGAAAGGGCCCTATTTCACGAAATCTGAACTAAATACAAATCCAAATTTTAGTAGATACTTCAATTTTGATTGGCTAAGCACTAAAATCAAGCTTATATCATCCAATCAGATTACTAAAATTTGGATTTTATCTTAGTTAAAATTTCGTGAAACAGGGCCCTGATCGCATCTTGTCCTCAGATTTTCGTGAATGTGCGGTGATAGCCGTTTTTAAAATTTCTCTATAAATGCTTTATGCTTTTATCCGCCTTTTGGGGGTTTTGGTACAATACAACTAGAAAATTATATTAGACTAGTGTCGAAATAGAGGGATGAGGTAGATCTTTCGGGTTAGAAGTTGTAAAAAATTAAATAGTCCCTATTAAAATTTAAAGAATAGGGAACTTCTCATCGCACCTTGGATGGTCAATTATACAAAGATTTCCCCACACCCATGCCATAGACGGTCAAATCTCTGTTGGGAATGAGGTGGGGCTGAGGCTTATTTGCCCGAAAATTTTGTTTGTCATCCGAATTTTCAGAATGAATTACCATTAACTAAAATGAGTTCTCCAAGGACACGGTCCCGTGTGCACATTGGCGTACACATATAAAAGATCGCTTGTTAATTAATTGGAGTTTGATATAAGTGTAAGCCGTTGTAACTCCGCTGTCCAGGCAAAATTTCCCTAATTACACACTTCATTAGTCCCGTAGGAGCAGAACAGCAGGTCGTTAAACCCCACGGAACCTCCAGGTTAGCGAACCAACATCTTACTCACTGAGCCACCGTGACTCAAAAATCCTTTCAAAACATAAAAAATACACACACGCCATATAGACCTCAATAAGTTATAAATTCTTAATATATGCAATATGAATATGTAACCTAGAAGCATTAATATTATAGCGTACATCGGCCTCGAATAGAGGCAAATTTAAAATAGGCTAGCTGAAGAATGCTGTGTAGTGTGTATTGCGAAATGTTTCACCTGTTGACCTATATGAATAGAAATATCTCTGAGACGGTTTATAATCCTATCCCGGTAAAACACAAAAAAAAGCTAGCCCTATGAAGATTGGGGATCGGTTTTCTGTATAAAATACTTGAATATCGCATCTTGGGACGAAATCGCTTTATTTTAGGTCACAGTTGTTTATACCACTGGAATATATTTCACAAGTTGATTTAAAGATACGTTCCCGGGTACAAAGTAGGACTATGTGATTTGATTATATATATTTGGACTATATTCAAACTCATTAATTTGTTTCAAATTTGCTTCAAATTCGTCCCAAACTTTTGTATTCGCGGGGAGATACCTCAAGGTATAAATAAACTGTTGTTAGAAGCCATGTCTGTCACATCATTTCATTGATGGACGGTCCATTTTTTGGAATATATTTTTTCATTACTTTCTCTTCATTTACCATACATATTGAGGCCTAAATATATTCTTAATCACTTTCTGTCAGTTTTCTCCGCCGTTTAATTGCATAATCTACTGTGCGTTTTAACTCATCAGTGTTCCCCAAACCGCATATCTATTTTCTCAACAAATAACAACCCAAACTGATCCCGCAGTGAATATTCGCTTGGCCGCTACAATCACTGATAAGCATGACATTGACGAGGCTTAATGAGTACGGCATATTAACTTTTTTACTCCGACAAATTAAATTCTCAAACATTTTTTTGAGGTAAAAGAAAAATAAATAAAGACGTTTGAAGTATTTGTAGTTAAAAAATATTTCCTATTTAGTGTAAATTGGTATTAAAATGAGTAGGCCTAAAATGCATCATTTTGCCCGAAGCAGTTAGGTGTTAAGTAAACATTGCACGAGCCGTTGAGCCAATGACTACGAGGCGTGCAAGTCAACGCACGTGTTTTAGACAGCCATCCGTTACAGGGATATTTCGTTAGTAATTCTCTGTGAAACAGGTTGATAACAACCGATTCCTCAGTCAAGCTAGCACACAATAAGCTGGCCGACAACAGCCGGGTTGCCAGATATAGTGATACCCCGACATTAATATTTTGGCCCGGGCCCCGAGTTCACAAACCTTTCTTAGATTTAAGTTGAGAATTTACTCAAAATTGTTCGCCTTATTTTAACTAAAAAGTAGTCCTTTATAACATCTTTTTTTGTTTAAATGTATTAAATACATCAATAAGAAACTATGTGCAAAGTTTTGTGTTTTTGGATCAATGATGATTGAAAGTTGAGTAAATTCTCAACTTAAGTCTGAGGATGCTTTGTGAACTTTCCCCAGGGGTGTTTTTCGGGTAATTCTAGTAAGACTGTGTGTGTCTGTTTTCCATATAATATAATATTCCAAACTGTCATCATTCTTTTATTGGTCAATATTGATGATCAGACTCAGCTTTATAGATCTGAAATCCTGTGCGATCCAAAGTAAAAAGTCTATTTGTGGGAAGTGGCGGTTCCGGCTTTACCCCACTGTATATTTACTTCTCAACTAAGCAGACATATTCAAACTCTTTACAAAGGCGCATCCGGAGACCACGGAAAGTAGGGGTGGACGGATAAGCCTTCCGCTGTGAGGGACGAAGGCGCGACCCGCACAAAAAAGTGCTCAGGAACTCCCCCCCCCCCCCCGAACAATTTGGCCAAGTGGGTGAGACGTTTTAGCTCCCTAACTTGGAGGTCGCGTGTTCGGTCTTGACATTGGCCGACAAAGTTCACCGGGATTTTTCGACGTGGTTTGCCCTTTGTCAGTTGTTCTGGACAAAGGTACCGTGTACACATTGGCGTGCATGTAAAATATCCCTTGTCAGTTGGAATTCGATAAATGCAAGGATATGGATTTGCCCAGGCGTTAAATCCTATTTCATTTAATTTCATCTGTACAATAAATTTGTTGTGAAAATTAACATTAAAATATATTTTTATAACACCCTTATAAAATAGAACGCAACCTATAAACGTTTTTATCCAACATATTTTGTAGTTGGGCTTTAAAATACAGCCCAGACTTCATCACCTTGTTCAATGAACATGTGATTTTTTTTAAAAAGAAAACTATGCTAATAAGATACTCTATTATCCTCTTAGTCTCGCGATCGGTCACCCAGAACCTCCTAGTCATCAACGTTCCGAGAACTATTTTTCTAGATTATAGAGACTAATTATCTTCATCGTTTGCTCAATTTCAAATGTACGTTTGTCATTTATTTCATTATAGAAATAGAAACTGTATTTAAATAGGTTAAATAAACCAAGTGATTGAAGGTGAGATGTTCGTATAATCAAACAAAAAGACCCAAAGCAATGACAAGATTTCGCAATTCGTGATATAAGCTTAATACGCGAAACATAGGCTGTTTTGGTTGCACCCCTAAAATGAGGGCCTTCAATTCGTCAACCTGTCACATTCCATAATATGTAATCAAACCAAGTTGAATAAATAGGTTGGGTACCCTAAATCGCCATATACATGTATATACATTTAAAGGGACAACGTGTCAGGGTATCTTTTCGAGTCGACGATAAGTTTTTACAATTATCCACGTGACCCATTTGGAATTCCAACTGACAAGGGATCTTTTACGTGCACACCAATGTATACAAGGGACCCCAGCTTTTCGTACCATCCGAACGACTAGACGGCTGTCTATGTCAGACCATCTGTACTGCACCACTGACAAGGGGAAACCACACCGGAAAATCCCAATTAACTTTCTAGGCCGATACAGGGATCGAACACGGGAGCTAGCGTATTATCCACTTAGCCACCATGACTCCCGGATGGATTTGGTATTGTTCAAAATATGCATATCTACTTACAGGCTGTCGTTTCCGAAGAATATAATTCTTCTTAAACAGAAGTTTTAACTGTTGAAAGACTCCCATTTATTGATGATTTTAGATGGCCCACCTCTCATCAAACTTTATTATCTGTAATATAAAATGACGAAAAACATTAATAATGAAGAAAAGAAATATAGCATCAATGTTTCAAAGCAGGCGGGTAGGCTATCTACACAAAAGGAGCAATAGGTGAGAGTTGGGTCAGTGGAGAGGACCAGTGTCAGTTAAGTCCATCCAATGGATGTTGCTGACTGCTGAAACAAAGGCACTATCTTTAACACAACAACACCCGTTACATTGCAAACGTATGAAACTCGTGAATAAACATGCGTAGTGAGAAAAATAGCTCTCGGAGTGTGAAGAAAGACAAACAATCGTGTTTTAATGTTAGAAATTAAAATAGATATGCATTTGTGTATATATAAATATATAAAATATGCCTAATAGTGCTTTTCCTGTGAAAATATGTCTCTGGGTGCTTTTTGAAAAGGAAAATGTAGTTCAGCAGGCTTTGAAACAGAGGAATCGACACTTAGATCGCGTAAATCGGACAACTGCAAATATTTCTAAGCAAAACATCAACTTCGGGTGGCCATTTTGGCGTCCATCTTGAAAATGGCGGCCATCTTGGATTTTCAATTTCCCAATCGGACATATTTGATTAGTGTCCCTTGGAGAACAATTGTACCAAATTTGACGCGTGTATAATCATTAATACGATTCTGCTGTTATCTGCCCCACTAGAAGTATATGTTGTTAAGCAACGAGTAGTAAGTTTTGCTGAAATAACAGTTTGAAAAGATAAATAATCTTGTCATGGTAACGACATTGTCATTGACTTGAAAACGTGACCTGTAACGGTACGTGTTACGAAATGTCGTAATTAAATAACAGCAAAGTAGTTATATCCATATATACCCATATTCCCGAAGCAATGGCCCGGCCCGAGAAATCCCTCTCTGGTCATTGCTGGATTGGCTTCTGATACTTGAGCTTTTGAAGGAGTGTATCTATTCTTCTCGTTCAATCAAGTCTATCCCAAGTAGATCAACGGGTAAGCCCTCCGTTTAATCTGGGGTCTTCCCTAAAACTTTGGACAGTGATTTATGGCATTAAAAACGGTGATGGTTTTGTTGGTCTTCAAACAATATTGTTTACATTTCATTCGACTTGATAGCCTCGTCTGTCACGCCATTAGTTTTTCTGCAATAGTCTGTTATGCACTAGTTAATTGGGCATAATAAATCTTGAGTCATGGCATAACGTTATGAAAACATATTTGGTCAAATCTGAAGCTCTGTTTAAAGCCTAATGATATTGTTACGCAGTTATCTATTGTTTGTTTATCGAATAATTGACCAGTCATAATTTGAAACAGAAATTTGATTTCATTATAGCAGTGTTAATTTGATGGCTACAGAGATAACAACAGAACGCATATTTCAAACGCATAATTTTCAGTACTTGGGGGGGGGGCGGGATGGCCTAGTGGTCTAGAGTGCCGCACTTCGACCTCTAGCTGGCCGGTCACCCCTGGCTTGCGGCTGTGGTTTCGATCCCTAGTGTGAGCGTATGTGGCATGAAGATAGGGGCGCCTCCTCAAACTCAGGGGCCATAATTCAGGAAGTTATGATCCGATGGGCGCAAATATCGAAAAGAACCAAGATCTTTGGGTTATAAACATACATGTCAAGTTTCATCAAAATCGGTTCAAAATTGTGACCTCTATAAGGTCCACAACCTTGATATAACATATTTTCACACCATTCGCGTACAAACGGCGGCCATTTTGTCCGTCAATTTTTGTCCGATTTTCACGAAATTAGAACTCAACCTTCATAACCATGGAACGGTGATATACTCTAACGGTTTTTTTTAAATCGGATAACAATTTTGACCTCCAGAGAGACCACAAGCTAAAAAGGGCGATTTTTCGGACAATCAGGGGCCATAATTCAGGAAGTTACGCTCCGATGGGCGCAAATATTGAAAGGAACCAAGATCTTTGGGTCATAAACATACATTTCAAGTTTCATCAAAATCGGTTCAAAATTGCGACCTCTATAAGGTCCACAACCTTGATATAACATATTTTCACACTATTCGCGTACAAACGGCGGCCATTTTGTCCGTCAATTTTGGTCCGATTTTCACGAAATTCGAACTCAACCTTCATAACCATGGGACGGTGATATAATCAAACGGTTTTTTAAATCGGATAACAATTTTAACCTCCAGAGGGACCACAAGCTAAAAAGGGCGATTTTTCAGACAATCAGGGGCCATAATTCAGGAAGTTACGATCCGATTGGCGCAAATATCGAAAGGAACCAAGATCTTTGGGTTATAAACATGCATTTCAAGTTTCATCCAAATCGGTTCAAAATTGTGACCTCTACACTGTTCACAAGCTAAAAAACGTGATTTTTCGTACAATCTGGGGCCATAACCCATGAAGTTACGGTCCGATACATGCCAATATCGAAAGGAACCGAGATCTTAGGGTGATAAACCTATACTTAAAGTTTCATTGAAATCGGATAAAAATTGTGACCTGTAGACTGTTCACAAACAATTGTGGACGGACGGACGGACGGACGAACAGGGGCGACGACAATATACGTCCACATAAAAATGTGGGCGTATAAAAACTAGATAGTGTTTAAAGGGAATATGCTGAAAATATTAATCAAATTGCTCCTCACTGAATCGAGTTATAAGCGATTTAATTTACTTAAGTCGGTACAATAAAAAAAAAAAAGTATCATAGTCTCGATTATCCATTTTGCATTTAATCATCAATGAGCTTTAAGCAGCAGATCAGAATCAAATTCAGAGAAAATTAAACACATAAGATGGCACCGAGAGTTGATTAAGGTCTTTTTATGTCTAATTAATAGCTTATATAACATCACAAGCCTAAAGAAAGACCCGTAATAGGCAGATTTAGCTCTTGCATAATGTATGTTTAAGATTTCGCGAATAAAGGACTTGGTATTAAATTTAAAAGCTGTTTTTATGTATATTCTGTTCAAACAATTTATAAATTTAAACCTCTCTTTAACGCGTGAACCGACTGTATTCGCATATTTAATGTACAATAAGAATTCAATCTTCGGAAAATCAATCGATTTCCCAAAATCTGCTGATTATGATGAGTAACCTTTTTGCATTTGAAAGCTATTTTTATGTACTTTCTGTTCAAATGATTTATAAGTTTAAAACTTTCTTTGACGCATTACCCGACATTTCTGTACTCGTGTATTGTTAGTTTTATATTTGATACACAATAAGAATTTAACCTCAGCAAATTAATCGATTTATTTTCAATGGGTAGCATATTATGTCACAAAATCTACTGATACGATGAGTAAATTTTTTGTATTGATCATGCGATCGTCTTCTTTTGTTATAATATTCTTTTAGTTCTTGACTTTTTTAAATATCTTTTGTGGTTATATTTCATACCCGCAAGTTTGGCCTTGGAGACGGACTATATATTATATAAATGCCACAATGCTTACTCAATAGTCTCCATTGAACACGACAACAATATTTGGAGAAAACAGAAGGGTTGGGGGTCGAATGTTTAGCACCATATGTTAG
This sequence comes from Patella caerulea, assembly GCA_036850965.1. Lineage (NCBI taxonomy): Eukaryota > Metazoa > Mollusca > Gastropoda > Patellidae > Patella > Patella caerulea. The sequence continues at coordinate 26,747,757 of JAZGQO010000015.1, read as the reverse complement.
TCCCGAAATGACCTAGTTTGTGTCGGGTGGACGTTAAATACACACACACACACACAATTGGGCACTTGGGTATATACTAAATGCATAAGATCCATCGCACTACAATTACCACCTAACTTCATCGAAACCCATGTGACAAACACGCGGACCGGACGAAAACACGGACAGTGTAAGCCATTAAAGAACTATTAAATCATATCCTAATTTTTTCAACAAGTTGTCTCTTTAGTGTAAAGGTTTCGAGTGGACTACAACACATGGTCGAGTTCATTCTATTTAATAATACTTATGCGTGTCTCTGTTTGTTCACAAAACCTTGGACAAATACATGCGTACACACCACCTCTAAACCAGGATTGATGTATTGTATTAAAACGGGGACAATATGGCGTCATTTCTATCTAAACCCCTACACAATGACAAGTTAAGCATGAGTCTCTCGTGTCGTTATTAAAATAATAACTCTGTATTTTAAGACCCGCACCGCTCATTTGACGTCGTGGTTTTACATGGTACCCGGTTTGACTCGGCGCCTTACATTTCTAGTTTTTAAGATGAGCGATCTGATAGGCATAGATGGCCAGTCTCGTTGCACGAACTTTCATTTGACACTTTTACCACATACTCCTGCGCAGTGTTTCGTTTGATTAGAACTAATCCACTTCACGCGCCATTGCTTCAGGAATATGCTTTTACCAGTACATTAACGGGCATACATAACATACAACACAATTCTAAACAAAAGTGAAGAGAGAAATGTGCATATAAAAGGGAATACAACACCAAATCAAATATATACACTCGTACATGAAACATTTGGGCGGTTGGTATACTCTTTGTGTTACAAACAATGTATAAGTAAAATGAAGCACCGTGATAAATCAATTCTCAGCTGATATAAAATAGCTTCCTTGCGAAAAGCTTGAACAAAATTGACTATTGGTGCGGTTTCTCCCGAGTTCAAAGAAAAAGAGCCGAACCAAACCGGGCATCGAATGAAACCGCTACACCGGGAAATAATCTTTCGGTAATACCCTTAGTTTTCCAACATCATGAACACAATGATTATGTGAAAGTTGTGGAAATAACCTAATCTATGCCTAAAAGACTTGAGTTTATTGTTTTCAGTTTCCATTCACCAAAACATAAGAAGGAGGGGGGCGGGGTAACGCCCACATAACACAGACTAGATTATTTAGGAACTAACATATTATAGTATAATTTTATTTCAATAATTCGCTTGCGCGTATGGATCTTTAGCTATGGCCGAAAGGTCCGCCGAAAGTCGCAAGGTTGGGTATGCAATCGTATTCCTTTTTACACGGGGGTGACGGTCGACGATCAAGGGCATCCAATTGAGAAAAACATTCAATCTAAAATGAAATTAAAATTATCTTTAGGGAAATTAGAAAATATAAAAATTTAACACTATTTTAAAGCAGAATTTTCCGATTAGAACAACATTCGATCTGCGCATACGTACCTTAATGGCGATCAGTTTAAATGAATTTTAGTGACGTTTTTTCATCGCAAAATCCTACTTATCATAAATTTGTGTCAGATGTAGGGAGAAGTGATTCCCTTGACGAACAAAAAGAATTACTGTGAAAAATAGAAGATAAGGAGTTCAAAATAGCCTAAGAACATAGTTAGGGAAGTGTGGTATTTTTATATTAGAGTCCGTTCCTGAGAGAGACCCACACACACTGAGACAGGGGGGTGGGGTGGTGGAAACTACAACTCGACACAAACTAGGTCATTTCGGGGCTAACATATCGCTCAAATTTTTCAATAACACGCAGGGGTCTTTAGCAGTTGGGACAATGCAGAGGGCTGGGAAAAAACACGAGATTGGAAGGCAACCCTACACCATGTCACATACAGCCGGGTTGATCAAAATCATGCCATTTGACACAATGACAGGCCTTATGATACAACGCGCATGTGCTAATTGTTAATCCCCGCGGTGTTTTTATATATCCGTTGACATATAAACATATATATTTATGTAAGGTGTGCAAACAATGTCATGTGTATAATTTAGTTCCGGCTGCATACACAATGGTTGTAGCATATTTTTATTAAAAAAAATCAACCATGCGAGACTGCAATAGACAAAAATTGCGCAGTGTATAGTACTAGGGTTATTTTTATGTCGTTTATGAATATTTATTATCGCTTTTATATGTGCTTTTATCTGCATTATTTTGCGCATTATAATGAAACGGGTATGATCTTTCATTGATATTATAAATCTTATTGAAAACACTATTCATAGCTAAAATATGAAAACCTAAACATATCCGTTATTTATGACTTATAGGCTATATAGATATATATTATTTGAATAACGCAATTAAAACGGTGGCTAAATGTGTCACCTAAATATAAACCAACCAAATGAAATGATCTGACTAGTATAATTAAGACGGGTAGCCTATACGCCATGCAGTATGCCATGGGGAAATTTGTGCCCGGACAACGGCGCTGTGGCCTACTCTTATATTAAATTCCAACTCTCAAGGGATCTTTTACGTGCACGTCAGTGTATAGGGGACCTCGGTTTTTCACCCCACCCGAACGACAAGCGTTCTTTCTTGGCCGACCCACCTTATAACATCACGGACCAGATTTCTCAGCCAATGTCGGGATCGAACCCGCGACTTCCTGGGTGATGATTCAGCTTGACTCCACATTGTGACAATCATGTCAGTATTTTCGAGGCCTCGGCTTCAAGGTGATTGGCTTAAATAGGTTGTAAAATAGAATGATATATAATTCCCCCCCCCCCCCCGACACCTTTGCGCCCGTATCCCCATAGAAGCACAGCAGTTTTAAAAACCATCTAAGAGAGGATAAAAAAATGAAATTAGGTTAACGGTTAACGCCCAAATGTTCTGCAAAATAGAGTTTAGCGTCCGACTGGACTAATTGAGACGAACATACGCCATACCCATACAGTGTGTCAAAGGATTTTTTACGTGCATGCCAATGTGTACACAGGACCTCGGTTTTTTGTCCCATCTGAACGACTAGACAGGTGCCTTGTCAAACCTTTCGTCCCACATCAATGACAAGGAAGAACCACGCCAGAAAATCAGGATGAACTTTCTTGGCCAATGCAGAAAGTGGCTCCGACTGGATGAATGAAGACGAGAAGAGACGATAAAGAGAGAGAGAGAGAGAGAGAGAGAGAGAGAGAGAGAGAGAGAAATGGGGCTTAACGTCCACTCGACACAAACTAGGTCCTTTCGGGACAAACATATGGTTTAATTTATTTCAATAATTCGCTGCGCGTACCTGTCTTCAGCGATGGGATGAAACCGGAGTACCCAGAGAAAACCCACGAGGCTGGACAGGCGACCCCTTCTCCTTGCCACGTACAATCGGGGCTTCGAAACCCGACAGTGGCCTCAATGGCAGGCCGTATGATACAGTGCGCATGCTAACTATTCGCCCCCGCCCCCCAAGAGACGATTAAAGTGATGAAGTGAGTTTGTAACTGTCGTTAAAGATATATATAATATATCAATATCGAGAACATGTCTCGTTATTAAATGTATATTATATCTATATTATGATAGATCGAATAATATAAATAGATATGATTCATAATTAGACGTGTGGAATGGGCGAATGTGTATATATATACATATTAAATTATATATATTAAAGTAGATATTATATATACATATAAAAACTTCAGAGTTGACACGCACTCTTATTACTACACAACAGTCTCAAGGTCAAGAAAAGCTTCGCAAATATATCTATAACCATTTTCTTTCACAACAAATTAAAACATTGGTCCAACATGTACCCGGGCACGCCATTGAATCGACAGAAAATAACATGTCATTATCATTTAAATTTATATATATACAGTATATATATATATACACACACACACACAAACATCATTCTTCATTAAAGTAGCTAATATCATCGACATTCTTCGATATAGAAAACACGAGTTATTTTTCAATTAAATCAACACTGATGTTGTGATCTTACTGGGAAAGGATGAGCTTCTGAGACAAAAACAACATATTACCACTGGTACACGAATCCCGCACCATAATGTATTTCAGCACAATTTTTAACAAGGGGCTCGAAGAACTAGGCTAGACACATTCCACTAGTCATGTCAAACGGTGACCTCATATTTTTATCTGAAGAGCATGCACAATAAATAGTATCGGTGTATTGAGACTTCTGGCGTATTTCGCCGAGCATAACTAATATTATAGTGAAAACAAACACCAATGAATGTAAATCACTTTATATAAATAATATTCCATTATCATATAAATTGCGACCCATTTGTGTCAACTTCTAGGTCCCAAATATTAGCGATATAGCTCCTTTAAACTAATATGACGACCCAATTTATACAGGTCTTTGAATAGACAACAGCAATTTGAAAAAAAAACTCTCTTCTCTACCCCTGTTTTAAAGCTATTTTGGAATGCAAAGTTTTAATTCATTATGGTCCTTTCAGTGCAAATTCGCTGTATTCAATGAAAAGTAAAATTAGTATTTTATTAGATTTCGCACACGCTAAATTTTGCCAACTGGGTGAATTTGGGGGGCTTTTTTATTTGTTTTAATTTAACTCGTCTGTCCGAAACCGAACAGTCACCTGCCACCAACTCCAACTCATCCCAGCCCTTGTGGATCATAGGCCTAATATATAACCTGGTTTAAGACAGGATAATGTAAATAGGCCTAACTGAATCACATGTATGTGTCGCTATTCATAATTATTGGTAGATGACTAACAATTACATCTGGGAAAACAAAGACTACTAATAGAAAAAAGATAGGCTGGCACCGCCAGGCAGGATACGCCCACATTTTTGAGAGATGGATAGATAACAAGCAATACCGAAAGTGATTTTCCTACATCATTAAGTCATGTATTTCATACTGTATTCGGAGCAGCCATTATGTTGGTCAATTCCAGTCTGATATTCATGAAATTCGAACCCGACAATGATTATGGTGTGACGGTACACAACCTAGAAATGTGACTTTTCGTCAAAATCGGATACGAATTGTGACCTGTAGAGAGTGGTATATCATTTTTTCTGGCAATTATGGTCCGATTTTCTCGAAATTCGAACTCAACCTTCCGTAGGGTGTAACGGTGTTAGAGTCAAACGTTTTCTTTAAAATCGGATAATAATTGTGACCTCCAGAGGGACCCCCATAGGCGATTTTTCGGACAATCAGGGGCCATAATTCAGTAAGTTACGATCAGATATGTGCAAATAACGAAAGGAACCAAGATCTTTGGGTTATAACCATGCATTTCAAGTTTCACCAAAATCGAATTAAAATTGTGACCTCTACAGGGTCCACAACCATGATATACATTTTTTTAACAGTATTCGCGTACAAACGGCGGCCATTTTGTATGGCAATTTTGGTCCGATTGTCCCGAAATTCGAACTCAACCTTCTTTACGGTGTAACGGTAATATAATCAAACGTTTTTTTTTAAATCGGATAATAATTGTGACCTCCAGAGGAACCACAAGCTAAGAAAAGGCGATTTTGCGTATAATCAGGGGCCATAATTCAGGAAGTTACGATCCGATATGCGCAAATATCGAAAGGAACCAAGATCCTTGGGTTATAACCATGAATTTCAAGTTTCATCAAAATCGAATTAAAATTCTGACCTCTAGAGGGTCCACAACCTTGATATACCATTTTTTAACAGTATTTGCGTACAAACGGCGGCCATTTTGTATGGCAATTTTGGTCCGATTTTCCCGAAATTCGAACTCAACCTTTTTTAGGGTGTAACGGTGATATAATCAAACGGTTTTTTAAATCGGATAATAATTGTGATCTCCAGAGGGACAGAAGCTAAAAAAGGTGATTTTTCGGACAATCAGGAGCCATAATTCAGGAAATTACGTTCCAATAGGCGCAATTATCAAAAGGAACCTAGATCTTTGGGTTATAAACATGCATTTCAAGTTTCATAAAAATCGGTTCAAAATTGTGACCTCTATAGGGTCCACAAGCTAAAAACGTGATTTTTCGTACAATCAGGGGCCATAATCCATGAAGTTGTGATCCGATACATGCCAATATCGAAAGCAGCCGAGATCTTTTGGGGATAAACCTATATTTCAAGTTTCGTCAAAATCAGATAAGAATTGTGACCTGTAGAGAGTCCACAAACAAATTGTGGACGGACGGACGTCCGGACGGACAGGGGCGACGACAATATACGTCCACATAAAAATGTGGGCGTATAAAAACGGGTCAATTCTATCTTTCTATTTTTATATGTCACTTGAATGTTTATTCTAAGGATTAGGATATGGTCTAGATATACGTACATAGAATTTGGATAATATCATTATGTGGTAAAATATGGTCTAGATATAAGTACATAGAATTTGAATAAGATTATTATTTGTTGAAAGTTGGTTACTTTCAGCGGTTTGTCCATAGATATATATGTACAAAGGATTTAAATAAGATTCATTCTATTGAAAGTTGGCGTTGAAGTTTTAACATGTTACTAAATATAAATGATGACTGATGACCTGAGAGTAAATAAGAGAGAGAGAGAGAGAGAGAGAGAGAGAGAGATGGAGAGAGAGAGGGACTAATATGATACAATTTAATTTCAGGAACAGACATACGAATAGGATTTATAAGAGAAACCATACTACTTTTTACGTACATGTGTGGGATATAGAAACCGAACAGCTTGACTCAGTTACAAACCTTATGATTTAAAGAAATCTGATGAAAATACAGACCCCGAGTTCACAAAGCATTCTCAGACTTCAGTTAAGAATTGACTTAACTTTCGGTCACTGTTCAGGACAAATATCCTTGATCCAGACCCCCCCCCCCCCTCCCCCAAAGTTGCACATAGTTCCCTATTGATGTATTTGACACATTAAAACAACAACAGTTTTATAAAGGGCTATGTGTCTATTTTAGTTAAAATAAGGCGAACAATTTTGAGTAAATTTTTAACTTAAAGTAACTAAAGTCGCTAACACAATATCATCCAAAATCTTCAACATTGAAAACACGAATTATTTGTCAATTTAAATCAACATTGATGCTGTGATCTTAGCGGTTAAAGGTGGGATTCTGATATCCAATATTATTATTTAAACAAAATAAACATTTTACCATTGGTACACGAATCGTGAACCATAATGCGTTTCAGCCGCAGTTCTAGCAAGAGACTCGAGGAACGAGGCAAGAAACATTGAACCAGATCAAACGGTATATGTAGACTGGAATAACCAGACGCTAGAACATTGCATTCGATTGACATAGCTGGCTTATTTCGCCGAACATAACTGATTTGAAATTAGACTAAAAACGGAAACCAGTGAATGTGAATCAGTTAAGATACATTCATATTACGGTATTTTATGCATTGCGACCCGCTTCTGTCAATTTCTAGGTCGCTCATGTTAGCAATTTAGCTCCTTTAAACCTGATAATGTTTTTTTTTTATGTAGCCAGTACCACCGAAAGTATTAAACCAATAGATAATATATGTATTTTAGCAGAATACGTCTAAATAAATAGAAATCCCACAAAATTATTTAAGAATGTCAAATTAAATACTAACTTAAAACTCTAAAAAAAAATTAATTATACATGTAAATCCTACAAAATTATTTAAGAATGTCAAATGAATTATTAACTTTAAAATCTAAAAAAAAAATTAAATATAAATCCCCCAAAATTATTTAAGAATGTCAAATTAATTATTAACTTAAAAATCTAAAACTTTAGAGCTAACTATGGAATCAAACATTTAGAATAGTCGGTAAGCATTCTAAAATAGTTTTAGAACTGGGATGGGGAAAAGCGGTATTTTCATATTGCAGCTACATGTTCAATGACTCGCTTGGTTACAAACTTGGTCGTTATATTGGTTTAATGTTTATATATATTTTTAAATGATAATGACATATTGACGTCATAATGACCTAAATAAATAAATTCTGCAGGATTATTAAATAATGTCAAATTTTATATTAACTTAAAAATCTAAACAATTAAAGATATTTTTTTTTCAACAGGTAAAAATGCTATGCGAAATGACACAATATTCCCATAGCCCGTTCGGATTTCTTGCACACTGACCTATAAAAAACAAGTATTAACTACCGCTGTATAATACGTCATTAGATAATTTAAAGTTTTTTCAGTTAATTATAAGTATACACAGGTGATTAAATAAATGACAACAACACATACCATATCTTGTCCCGTGCCGTATTTTGAAACGAACTATAATCCTACGTAGATAAAATTTTTAATGTCTAACAGATTGGGTTATCGGGTCTAAGAGTCTACGATCACTGACTGGGTTATCGGGTCTATGGTCACTAGATGTACGTTCCGTGTCCAGTATATTCTACTTCTGTACACGGTAAACATTCAATATTTGAACTGTTTCTTACGTTTGCCATTTATTATATAAAGTAGATTGACCGAAAACACACATATTCACCCATATCGCTTGACCATTAAAACTGGAAGGAGTTTAAAGCGACAGTTGCATTTTGTTTAGTCATAGCCTACGCTTAAAATATGTTAAAGTAAAGCCCCACAGCACAGGGAATTTATACACAGTCCTACCTTGTTAAATGGTAATCCTATTAATCCTATAATTCACTATGTCAGTAATCCGATAAGTCACTAATGTCAGTTAACAAATATACAGGGCGGTTCCAGGATATTTTGCAGGAGGGGGTTTGCGAGGTTCCTGTTAAGTAAATTTGACAGTGGATAATGCATGATGCCGTCATCGTCTCCAAATTACGTAGTTGGCATACATATATATACACGCGGAGCTTTTTTAAAGAGGGAATCCAACATCTCGTTTGAAGCCAATTTTTATTATGAATTAATAGGAGGGTTGGGATGGCCTAGTGGACTACAGTGCCGCGCTTCGACCTCTAGTTGGCCGGTCACCTCTGGCTTGCGGCTGTGGTTTCGATCCCTGGTGTGAGCGTATATGGCATGGAGATAGGGGCGCCTTCTCAACCTCGTGGGTTTCCTCCGGGCACCCCGGTTTCCTCCCACTGCTAAAGACCCCTACGCGCAAGCAAATTATTGAAATAAAAATTAAAAAAACCATGTTAGTCCTGAAATGACCTAGTTTGTGTTGAGTGGACGTTAAACTCTCTCTCTCGTGAAATATTAGGGCAATATCACAGGATGTAAATTTGGAATCAAAAGCATCTGATACAGTTTGAGAGATGAAAGTAGCATGAAGATAACATAGCACTTGAAACACAGAGCACAGGGCTTTCATAATACCAGTCTCCACAAACGATTGTTGAAAATCAAAATATTTATCATGCCCGGGGAACACAAATTTCCCGAACCTCTGTATGCCCCGACTGTTGTTGATTTTTTCATTCACAAATTTAACGATCAATAAATCATACATGATATTATGGATAGTCTAATTTTATTAATCATACATTATGCAAGAGCTAAATCTGTCTATTGGAGATCTTTGTGTGGGTCTGAAACCATTAATAAGACGTTTATTAACATGAAAAAATCATGATTAACTCAATGTATCATTTTATATGTCCGATGTTCATTGGATCTAAATCCGATCCCCTATTCAACGTCTGTTGATGATTAAACGCAATAATGGATAATCCAATCTAATTAAAATATAGATCTATATTTCATTTCGTTTTTTTATAGCCTACTTTCGATGGCCTACACTCAGGAGAACGCTAGATCGGAGACGGTCCTACGCATTTTAGCACATATGACGTCATATATAGATTGAGGGTTAGGGTAAGGGCTAGGACCCGTAGATATCGTCAAAGTCTCGAGATGTAAACAGGGCTAGCCCTAACCCTAACCCTGGGCCAAGCCTAACCCTTACCCACAATCCACACGTGACGTCATAAAATGCGTAGGACCGTCTCCGATCTAGCGTTCTCCCTACACTCATGTAGATCTAACAAGTTATAGGGGAAGCTCACGTTCTATGACGTCAGGTATCAAGCACGGGACATTTGACCCGATAACGTCAGTCATTCGATTAACCAATTAGCGACCGCCATGCTTTTTAAAATCTATTTTTGTTTTGTTTTGATTTCTATCCGCTGGTAATATTTATCCACAATTCCACGCATGAAAAGGTCAAACGGTCGATTCGACAGACCATTTGATTGGCTGACCCCTCATTTCAGGCAGAACACGACTTAAATAACAAGTCTTCCAGATCCAAGAGTAGTAAAGACAAGTAAAAACGAAATTTGGAACTATAAAAAACGAAACGAAATTGGATCTGTGTTTTAATCAGATTGTGGAAAATCAGATTAAACGCAGAAATGGAAAATTGAAACGTTGTTAGAGTGAAATAATGTGACTGAAATTGTCAGCATAACCCATTTACATTATCTAGTTTTTAACTATTATAGTGAGAACTGCCAGCTCTTCATCTCATCTCCCATAATTTATCTTTAAGATTGCCCGTCTTCATTAGCCCAGTTTAGGAGCAGAAAAGTAGGACGTTAAACCCCATTTCATTTCATTTTATTTACATTTAAAGGAGTTATTCCTCCATGTGAAAATTATCTTAAAGCGGACGACGAAAGAAACAAAAGAATAAAGACTTACCGCAATTTTTTTTTTTAAAAAAAAAATAGATTGATTGTCGATCTATACAGCTAATAACAAGTAAGAATAACTTTCTTCGACGCAGACTGAAAATCGGTCGATACAGTTAAATACACGTAAATATTCTTTTATTCGGTAAGTGAAAACAACTTTCTGTTAGAAATTATTATTGGAAATGTTTAAAATGCAGTATGAACATAATATATTACTATCCGGTTAAATAATATTACACAATAATATAATAGGAATAGACAATATAACAATTAACCACTCCCGCATGATACGTAAATATAAACCTATCCAGTTAAATAAGGACGCGTTTGGTGTTTATGTCTTTCTTAATGATGCACTTAGACATAGACATCCTCTACCGTTTGTGACTAAAGGGTAAAGGAAAAATCTTCCATTATAAATTTTAGACATATACCATATAGGCATCCTATAACGTGTGTCACTAAACGGTTAAGAAAAAAATTTCCATTGAAAACTTGAATTAAAGGAACCTAGCCTCTATTATTTAATACGTAGAAATGGATACAAATAAATGGGTCGGAACGTATATAATAATGTAATATGAAGGTATATAAACTGATTTACATTCAGTCGTTTCTCTTTCTACTGTAATTTATAATCAGTAATGTTCGGTGAAATACGCGAAGACTCCAAATTGCATGGCAGTGTGTGTCGTCTGGTTAGTCCAGTTTACACCGGTAGTGATGTATGTTTAGCTTCGTTTATCGAGTCGCTTCATTACAAATGGCGCTCGGAAGCATTATGGCACGTGGGACAATTTTAAAATTTTTTATTTAGTTTTAAATATTGGATATTAGAAGACCATCTTTTCACGGTAAGATAACTACATCAACGTCTCGTTTTCAATGTCGAAGACTGTGGGTGATATCAAGTTAAAAACTTGCCTCCTTTAACAACATACACTGTTAAAAATAAGGAAAGTTAAAATCTTCCAGTAGAGATACATTGTACAAGAACTGAAACTGGTTTATCTGGTGGGGTGGGGGTCTGGCTCCTATGTTACATACATGTACAGTATTATTTATAAATTCATTCACATTAAAAGCACATTAAACTCCTAGATCAGAATAAATCGAAATAAAATTAAATGAAATGGGGTTTAACGTTCCACTGTCCTGCTCCGACTGGGTTCACGAAGACAGATCTGGATAAATCTATTTCTAGTTTATTTCGGGTTACTTTATTGGCCTTGGGCTAGATGTTTATCCCATCCGTTTTTTATGTGTTTATTATAAATTTAACGTTATGGACAGGTTGATTTTTAATTCAAATTATTTACATATGAAGAGCTAATAAAAAAACGGGATAAAGAATAAACAAAAAGTTCTTATATACAAACAAGTCACTTTAGTTTTTTCGTGTTTGCTCTATTTAGTCGTCGCTGGTTGTATCCTTAGCTGATAGATGTCAAGATAACTCAACTGATTGACGTGTAATTCAATCATAGTACAGGGAGTAAAAGGATAACCATGATTTCGTATAATATCCAACTCAAGTTTAATCTTGATTACTGTACAAAGCAATATCCATTTGAATATGGCGGGGGAAAGCGGCAAAAACCTAATGCTATGTAGAAATGTCTAATTCAAAACACACATGTAACATAATGCCATACCAAATACTTAAAACGTCTAATGCAAAAAACAAAATACAAGAAACCTATAATACAAAATACCTCATACGTCTATTGCAAAAGACAAAATACAAGAAACCTCTTATACAAAATACATATAACCTCTTATGCACAATTGATTTTACAATCTGAAACATCTACCATAAGCATTAGATGACATATCTCATTGTCATTACTTACGTTTCTCCACTGAATTATCTTTATTTAGGTCAATGTCAAGGTTACCGAACACAACTTGGCGACCTATTCGGCTAGCGAGCTATTCGACCGATCCAGCTGGCAACCTGTTCGTTGGCAAAATTCTAGACACCCAACTAAATGTATTCTGAAAGGTAATTAAATAGGCTTTCTAAGTATTATCAGTAAAAATTGGCACATTCATATTAAAGGGATGCACTCTCTTCCTAAATTTTAAAGGGAAAAACTGTTAATATCCCGTGTCAAAATTCGGACCATCGTACAAAATTCTGATGATCCAACTAAATATATTCTAAAAGGTAATTGAATAAGCTTTCCAAATATTATTAGTAAAAGTTGGCACAATCATATTAAAGGGGTGCGCTCTCAACCTGAACATAGCCAATTTTTCAATATTTTAAAGTGAAAGAACGGTAATATTTAGAGTCGAAATTCGGACCAACGTACAAAATTCTTAGCAACCAGCTATATATATTCTGAAAGGTAATTGAATAAGCTTTCTAAATATTATTAGTAAAAGTTGGCACAATCATATTAAAGGGGAGCGCTCTCAACCTGATTTTTAGAAAGCTTATTCAATTACCTTTCAGAATATATATAGCTGGATGCTCAGAATTTTGTGCGATGGTCCTAATTCGGACTTCGAACAAAATACCGGTCTATCTTCACATATAGAATATTGAAAAATTGGCTATGTTCAGGTTGAGAGCGCGGCCCTTTAATATGATTGTGCCAACTTTTACTAATAATATTTGGAAAGCTTATTCAATTAACTTTCAGAATATATATAGGTGGATGCTCCAAATTTTGTACGGTGGTCCGAATTTGGACTTCGAAAAAAATTCCGGTCTATCTTTACATATAAAATATTGAAAAATTGGCTATGTTCAGGTTGAGAGCGCACCCCTTTAATATGATTGTGCCAACATTTACTAATAATATTTGGAAAGCCTATTCAAATACCTTTCCGACTTGATGTAGCTGGATGCTTAGAATTTTGTACGATGGTCCGAATTTTGACTCGGAATATTACCGTTCTTTCACTTTAAAATATTAAAAAATTGGCGACGTTTGGGTTGAGAGCGCACCCCTTTAATATGAATGTGCCAACTTTTACTAATAATATTTGGAAAGCTTATTCAATTACCTTTTAGAATATATTTAGTTGGATCATCAGAATTTTGTACGATGGTCCGAATTTTGACACGGGATATTAACAGTTTTTCCCTTTAAAATTTAGGAAGAGAGTGCACCCCTTTAATATGAATGTGCCAATTTTTACTGATAATACTTAGAAAGCCTATTTAATTTTGTCTTAATTCTGAATAGGTTGCCAACGAACAGGTTGCCAGCTGGATCGGTCGAATAGCTCGCTAGCCGAATAGCTCGCCAAGTTGTGTTCGGTGACCTTGACATTGACCTAAATAAAGATAATTCAGTGGAGAAACGTAAGTAATGACAACGAGATATGTCATCTAATGCTTATGGTAGATGTTTCAGATTGTAAAATCAATTGTGCATAAGAGGTTATATGTATTTTGTATTAGAGGTTTCTTGTATTTTGTCTTTTGCAATAGACGTATGAGGTATTTTGTATTAGAGGTTTCTTGTATTTTGTTTTTTGCATTAGACGTTTTAGGTATTTGGTATGGCATTATGTTACATGTGTGTTTTGAATTAGACATTTCTACATAGCATTAGGTTTTTGCCGCTTTCCCCCGCCATATTTGAAGAGTCCGGGGGAAGAACGATCTAAGTCACCTTTTCCACGAATCCCAATTAATGGCGCTATATATCTGGTAGCAAATTGTATAAGCTTTTTGTGGAACAACCAATTTCAGGTAAAAACAATCGGAGTCGCATCGAACCAAAGTCCTTCTGGAATGGCCTCCCGCACATACACAAGTCCATTGTACCTTTTATCTAACCTTAAAGTTACATTATGGGAGATAAGATAACAAGAAGGCAGTTCTCACTAAAAACTATATAGTGTAAAGGTCATTTGCTGAAAATTTCAGTCAAATTGGTCCACTATTAGCCGAGAAAAGAGCGTTTAAAATATTCACATAGCCTCGGTCATCATTACTCAAATCATTAATATAAACAGTATAGTCTCGATTATCCACTTGATTGATTTAATTATCAACGGCCATTAAGCGGCATATATGAATTTAATCCGCCAACATCGAAGGCTAGCCTTGACTTTAAGAGTTTATTATGGTCTGAATATGTTAATTAATGTCTAATTGATTATTTAGATAACATCTCAGGCCTAAAGAAAGACCTGTAATAAGCAGATTTTGCTCTTGCATAATGTCATTTTAATTTGACTGAAAAGTTATACAATTAATTATGGTTCGTATTAAACATCATTTTGAAGTTTTAATTAAACCCACTCTTTGATTTGTTCGCGTCAAACATTCTCGTTTAAAAGTCTCCTTGGCGTTTTATGCGAAAAGGCAAAACTGTGACTTAGATCGTTCTTCCCATGGACTCTTCATTTATTCTAATATATAAACACGATTTTACAAATAAAAATGAAATGAAATAGGGTTTAACGTCCTACTGTTCTGTTCGAACTAGGCATATGCCATACAGTGTGCTATGAGGAGAATTTTACCCTGGTAAAAGCGCTACGGCCTACTCTTATATCGAATTCCAACTGTCAAGGGTTCGTATATGTTCACGCCAATGAGTACACGGGACCTCGGTTTTTCGTCCCATCCGAATGATAAGAGAGCTGTACGTCAGGCCCTCCGTCCTGCATCACTGACAAGGGGAAACCATGCCGGAAAATCTCGATGAACTTTCTCAGACAAGATATTACAAGAATCATGGAGAATAAGGTGACGATATATTAACTATAACTATTCCGATTAATTTCTTTAATCTCTAATTAAAAAAGTATAAAAAATCTAACCAAGGTTTATAAGTTCGATATATACTACTACGACATACTATAGTTTCTACAAGAAACCCCAAGCTATTATTATCTTTTAACTCCAAGCAGTGGCGAACAAGGTCTGAAAATACTGGTTGCCAGGAGACAACGGGGCCCCACTTACCAAAAGAATTCTATCATTTAATTTTTAAAATGAATATATTAAATTAAAAAAAAAAAAAAAAAAAATATGTACAAATTTTATAATATTTGCATCTTAATATTTCTTTCTGCCCATTTATATATTTTTTGATAATTAATATTTTTGATATTTTGTTTAATGTCTAAGGGAGCCCATTTCCTCAGGGACCCACTTGACATTGGGTTACCTGGCATCCTGGCCAAGCGAACTTATATTTTAACTCCATGCTAACATTAGTTCTCAACTCCATACTAACGTTATCTTTTAACTTCCAAGCGCCATGTTTCAACTCCAAGCTAACGTTATCTTTCAACTCACAAACACCATGCTTTAACCCAAAGCTAATATTTTCTGTCAACTTCCTGGCGTTATGTTTTAACACAAAGCTAACGTTATGTTTCAACTCCCAAGCGCCATGTTTTAACTCAAAGCTAACGTTATTTCATCAGAATCTGTCAACTCGCAGCAATCCATAAATTTACGTCATACAGAGCTTGCTGTAGGAAAGCAGCCTAAATTTGGGTTATCTGTTGACTACAGGTAACGTTATATTGTCACATCCAGTTAACGTTATCTTCTAACTCCCAGGGTTATTTATTTCAATGGCACAGGCGATGCGTGACGACGTACATGATGATTATCATACAGTATTTACTACTCCAGCATACAAATTTGGTTATTTAAAACGGGTTAACAAATATACAAAAGAAATTATTTCGCAACAGATTGGGTCGATTGCGACATTGATATCCTAGGTTGGGCCTTTAACTAGCGCCTTCGTAGTATAATCCAATCTAGGTACGTACAATTGGCCATTGTTTCTCTAATTGGAGACCCTCATGAAGCCACAGTATATAACAATATCATTGGTGAGACATAAGTATCATTGGTGAGGCATGAGTATCATTGGTGAGACATAAGTATCATAGGTGAGACATAAGTATAATAAGTGAGACACAGTATCATAAGTGAGGCATAAGTATCACTGGTGAGACATAAGTATCATTGGTGACACATAAGAATCATAGGTGAGACATAAGTATCATAGGTCAGACATAACTATCATAGGTGAGACATAAGTATCCCTGGTGAGAAGTAAGTGCCAAAGGTGAGACATATTGTGAATTATTGAAATTAATTAATTGAACCATGTGAGTTCCGAAACAACCTAGTTTTTGTCAACCGCCCCTCTCTCTTAACTATTCACAGACGTTTTTATCATTCAGGCGCGGATCCAGGGGGGGGGGGCAAGTAGGCCACGCCCTCCCCCCTCCCAGTGACATAGTTGATTTTCATTTTCGTTTGCGTTGTAGTTCACATATCTGCTCCCTAATAGATGATATAAACATGATTTGCGCATTGTCTCCGCCCAAGCAATCCAAGGTTGCAACATAAATCCCTTTGCTCCAATGTGTGCCACCCCCCTCTATAAAATCCTGGATCCCGGCCTGTCATTAAAATTAAATAAAAGCACACCTTTTCTTGATAACATAACAATGCAACGTTGATTTAAATTGGCCAATAAGTCGTGTTTGCAATGTCAAACAGTGTAGATGAAATTGTGTGAAAGATTTGCCTCCATTAATCTTCCAGAACTGGAATAATAAAGACTACCACTCCCCAGGTAGTATGCTGGAGAAATTTATCCCAGACTGACACATTAGTTTCCCTGCAAGTCATGAGTAAAGTCTATAACGAAAGGCCAATTGCCGGTTTGGTACAAGTTGTGATAAGTAAATGGAGATTGTTGACAAGATTGTGGGTTAGGTTTATGTCTGGAGTTAGCGCTAGCTCCCTGTTAACATCTCAAGACCTTCGACAAAATCTGCAGTTAGCCTTCAATTTTAGACCTAAAAACACGTCATGTTACATTTTATACTTTGAATGGAGAGACTGCTGTTGACAGTATTCTCGGTAAAGTACATGTATTTGTATATCTATATATAAGTATATCTGAACTTTACACAATAGCACGTTATTGCGCAAGATATCTTTCTACATAGCGTCACAAAATGAACCTTGACATGGATACACGCGAAAGTATAGTAGATCTATGTAGCCTACATATATAGATAAACATATTATTATATCGCCATTCTGATGCTCAGTCATCCAAATCTTTGCCCGTTAATGAGAAAAAGCAAACTAAAAGAAATAGAAAGAGACAGATGAGAGAAATGGTGTTTAACGTCCACTCGGCACAAACAACTAGATCATTTTAGGACTAATATATGGTTCAATTTTATTTCAATAATTCGCCCGCGCGTAGGAGTCTTTTAGTGGTGGGGAGAAACCGGAGACTTCTGAAAATTTTCCAGGGGGGCCCGCATCAAAGGCGTTTTATAGCTGAGGCGCCGGAGGCGCCAGCCTCCTCTCGAAAAAAATCAAAGAAATTGGAAAAATAAAACGGGAGAAAAATGCTAAAACCGATGAGAAAAATGAAAATCTACCCTAGGTAGGGCGGGCCCTAAAGGCAGACAAAAGGGTCCATCTTCTGACAAAAGGGCCCCTCTGGCCAAGGGAAAGGGCCAAGAGTCCGAGTCAATCGTTTTCTATACACTGTTACTGTCGAATCCATTGCTTAATGAGAATGCAGTCATTGCATTGGCATAAAAATCATCAATAAAAGACCCCCCCCCCCCCGCGAAAGAGGGCCCTCAAAATTGTATAGCCTCCACCATGATAAACCTTAAAACGCCCCTGGACCGCATACCCCCCCCCCCCCAATATTTCTCTTTATGTTTATTAACTGTTCACTAGCAGGTATTTGATGAATGAAGCCTGCGATGTCCGTGGTTTTCTCTTGCATATTTTGTTTGTGTGATGTGGCCAGTGGTTTTGTCTTGTATATTTGTTGTGGTGCGTTGTAAATTATGGAACCAGGGAATTGTGGAGGAAAACGGACGATCAAAAGAGTATAAGCAACCAATTCAATTTTCGCCAAACGTGCATTTAGAATTTGTTGGTTTTGAAGTACCGGTATATTTTGCCATTAGAATATAAAGACATTTTAAAACGTCGAGGATGATGTCGTAGTATACGAAAACAGGGCGTGTAAGAAAGGCGTATGGTAGTGTCAAACGTTTTATACATCAGTGCCGATTGCGCCTGGCTTCTTGGAGCCTAGGCTTCAACCTGCCAAGCCTATAGGTTATTCCGGCACTGTGTACAGTCTAAATTCATGAAAATCTAGACGATGTGTTTTAATATGATAAACATTAAAACTATCAACTAAACAAATGAAATGGTGTTCAACGTAAATGTAATGGCGTTAAACGACTTACAGTTCTGCTCGGACTGGGAGAATGAAGACATGTATTATGCCATGCAGAGTGCTATGTCCACCCCTTTCTCGAATTCCACAATAGTCAAGTGTTCTTTTACGTGCAACTCGGTTTTTCGTCCCATCCGAACGGCTGGACAGTTATCCTTGTCAGGCTCTCCGTCCTTGACAACCACTTTGGTATACAATAATCATGTACGGACAAATCATTTTATACGAGCAAAGGGAAGCATTCCTTTCTGAGGAATTATTTCAATGGTTATTATTTCCCAACCAAAGCTTACAACAAAGATCATAGAGGCGTTAACTTAAAAAAATAATAAGTGAAATTTAATTTAGTAGTTTTGGTTTAATCTCACTGTGCCACATAATCAACTGGTGTTATAGGGTAGTGGTGTGAAAATTTAAGCAAACAAAGGATTATAGACTGTATCCTTATTAGTACTCCCTACGCGCAAGCGAATTATTGAAATAAAATTAAACCATGTGTTAGTCCCGAAATGACCAAGTTTGTGTTGAGTGGACTTTAAACCCCATCTCTCTCTCTCTCTCTCTCTCTCTCTCTCTCTCTCTCTCTCTCTCTCTCTCTCTCTCTCTCTCCCTCTCTCTCTCTCTCGGGCAAACTTGTACTGAAAATACCATAGTTCAATTGGATAACGTGGGGCGATTGCCCCCTAAAAGGTGAAAATATAAAGGAGTAGAAGAATCTGTTCATGATCCAAAACCGAACTGTTTAAATGGAGTAAATGGAGTAAAAATGTGCAATTGAATATACTGACGTCATGGTTGATACATATATTTGTTGTTACTTTAATGTAATTTATTGTGAATAAAGTTGTTCGTCAGTTTAAACCTAGTAGTTTTAACAAGCGTACTATACTTTTAACACCATTGTATTCGATAACCCCTTTGCTTGATTAATCCCCCCCCCCATCAGAACAATAGCGGGTGGCACAGTGAGATGTCCCCGTAATTTTACCCTGTCATAAACACGTGATTGCATTCATCCCAAGTGTTCCGAGTAATAAACAACAAAGAATAAGTTATATACAACTATCACAGAGTAAAATAATTTTGGTGACCGAATTTCACAATATATTAAATTTGCGAGGGATTCAAAACGATCGAATTGTTTCTTAAAGATACATTAGTTAAAGTAGCTAAGTCTCTAACTCAATATCCTCCAAAATCTTCAACATTGAAAAAATGAAATATTAGTCAATGTAAATCAACATTGATGATGTGATCTTACCGGAAAAAAGTTGGGCTACTGATATCCAATATTTAAGACAAAATAAACATTTTACCATTGGTTCACGAATCGTGTACCATAATGCGTTTCAGTCCCAATTCTAGCAAGAGACTCGAGGAACGAGGCTAGAAATATTGCACGAACTAAACGGCGTATGTAGACTGGAATAACCAGACGCTAGAAATTTGCATTCGATTGACACTGCTGGCTTATTTCGCCGAACATAACTGATTTGAAAATAGAGTAAAAACAGAAACCATTGAATGTATGTAAATCAGTTTATATACATTCATGTTAGAGTATTATATGAGCTACGACCCACTTGTGTCAATTTCTAGATCCCAAGTGTTAACGATTTAGCTCCTTTAAGACAAAGGTTTCATAAAGAGATGGCCATACTTGCTATAAGTATACCCATTCAAAAATAGATGATGAAAAAATTACTTTATTCTGAACGATGTTATCGCTGTTAAAAGTTTAGACTAGAAATAGGCACCCTCGACTGTCAGATCTTTCATCGTCTCCTGAAGTGACGTCAGTGATTAAGGTCTAATTAATAATTTCTATAACATCTGAAGCCTAAATAAATACGTGCAATAGGCAGATTTAGCACTTACTTAATGTACATGTATGTATCTGTTGTCAATGGAGGAGCTAAATCGCTTTTCTTTGGCACGAAGAATAGGACACTAATCGCAAATAAATCACAAGGATAATCATGTTGTATGAATGTCGACAAATGTCGGCCAATAAGCTTTTTTGTTTTACTGTAATTATTAATCAGTTATATTCGGCGAAATTGATTGTCCGTACTTGGCGTCTGGTTATTCTCCTGTGGGTTATGTTTAGCCTTGTTCATCGATTCGCTTTATTGCAAATGGTGCTCGAAAGCATTCTAGCACGCGATTCGTGTGCCAGTTTTAAAATTTCCATTTTGTCTTAAATATTGGATATGAGAAGTCCATCTTTTTATGGTAAGATAACGACATCAAAGTTCCTTTAAAGGACCTAAATCGCTAATATTTGAGACGAAGAAATTGACACAAATGGGTCGCAATGCTTATAATAATGTAATATGAATGTATACAAACTGAATTACATTCAATCGTTTTCGTTTGTACTCTAATTTCAAATCAGTTATGTTCGGCGAAATACGACAGAAGTATCAATCGAGTGACAGTTTTGAGTGTCTGGTTATCCCAGTCTACACACGCCGTTTGACATGGTGCAATGTTTCTAGCCTCGTTCCCCGAGTCTCTTGCTAGAACTGGGGCTGAAACGCATTATGGTACACAATTCGCGTACCAATGGTAAAAAGTTTATTTTGTTTTAAATATTGAATATCAGACGCCCACCTTTTCCTGGTAAAATGACAACATCAGTGTTGATTTAAATTGACAAATAATTCGCCTTTTGAATGCCAAAGACTTTGGACGATACTGAGTTAGAGACTTAGCTACTTTAAATTGACCAGTACGTCGTGTTTGCAGTGTCGAGACTGCGGATGATTTTGAGTTAGAGAGAGGTTTTAGCGTTCACTCGACACAGACTAGGTAATTTCGAGACTGTCACTTACAACCGGGATTTCGAAACAACGCATAACAAAACTTATGATACCGCGTGCACGCGCTAACCATTCGGCCATCCACCCCGTCCCAATTCTTCTCGTAGTTAATAATTGTAATCCGGGTTAAAACGAGTTATGACTCCATCAAAAAGACTTGTGACAAAACATAAATGTACAAAAAAATGAAATAAAGAAATATTGGTTGCTTTTTGTGTAGCCTCGGGAGAAACTCAAATGAATAATTTAAAATGAAGCGAAGCCAAGTTATATTGGATCACTTTTGAATCGAAATTTTTTCTTTTGAATTTAAGGCCTAGCCTTGATCATAATTACTGAAGTCGGTACGATAAAAACAGTCTCAATTATCAATTTTTGGATTAAATAATCAATTAGAGTTGAGCAGCAAATCGAATTCCAATCCAGGAAATATCACGGGGTCGCGATGATATCGAGAGTTGATTCTGGTGTGGATAATAATGACTGATTAATAAATTAGATAACATTTCAGGCCTGTAATAAACAGATTAAGCTCTTGCATAGTGTATGTTTAAGACACAGGATAATATATTGAGAGAGAGAGAGGGGGGGGGGGACGTCCACTCGGCACAAACGAGGTCATTTCGGGACTAACGTATGGTTTAATTTTATTTCAATAATTCGCTTGCGTGTAAGTGTCTTTAGCAGTGGGGGGAAACCGAGGGAGCTGGCGAAAACCCACGACGTTGGACATAATATATTGAAACTAAACTCTGACTAACATGCCCTCGCCATATACTACTTCATGTCTCGTTATCGACGATTAAAGCACACGAATGGTCGAATGGTTGATTGGACTGGACTATCTGTAGTAAAGGCTTGATCATGGGTGTTACTTTTGAAACAGTCTGAGTTGTCGGTTGATAAATAAATTGTGATTATTATCTCTATATATAATTTTATCTTATCGAAACTGTCATCACTTTCCTAAAATATATTTCAAACGGGTCATTTTTTGTTTTAGCCTTCATTGAAATAGGGTCGTATATAATTGTTGCACTTTCTTATGGACACTCGACCGACCATTATCATTCGAAATATGTATTATGTTATTTATATTAGTGCGACTATGAAACGGTTTTGATAACAAACGTTAGAAACTAATGGGAATTAATTCACGAATTAGTGAAAATCAGGGACAGATCAGATCCAATCTGATTAAAACACATTCCATTTCGTTTTTGTCTCGGTCACCCAGAACCCCCTAGTCTTCAGCGTACGGAGGGTCTTGGTCCGTTGTCAATTTTTGACGAAAATTACTGGATAATCTACCACATAAAAAAACAAACTCCCGGTTACGCATGGACAATGGAACCTTTTGGCTAAAGTCTCGGTAAGCGCTAGATATTATGAAGCTGAGCGATTTTGCTAGATTCTATAAAGCGAGTATGACATATATCCCACAATTCACTTGGCACATTTATTATTGGAAAAAAAATAGAGACGAGGAAAAAGCATGAATCGCGATGGAGAATTACGTCTGATTCATGACGAGAGAAAATTACCATTTCAATTGAAACCGTTACAAACAAAATTTTAGAGAGTGTCATACATGCGAGATGTTTTGATAGATTCAGTATGTGGTAACTTAAAAGACTGGATAATCCAGACAATGACTTACTTTCTGTCAAATTTTGAAGTCCCATCCAGACTAATATTCGTAGAATATTTGTTTGGATGATAGAGACTAATTTCGTTTCGTTTTCCGTCGTTCAAAATTTCGTTTTACTTGCCATCGATAGTATAAAAAAAACGAAACGAAATATAGATCTTAATCAGATTGTGACAGATTAAATTTAAATCATTTTTATCAACTAGCTCTGACCATTTGTTAACTTTGTAGGCTCCTGTGATCCTGAATACTTCGGAATTATTCATGTTGGTCAAGTTACTGAATTTAACAAATCGCGGAGCTTATTAAGCCTCTAACACAAAATTATACATAATATTCGAAATTAAAAACACAAATTAGAATACAATATCGGTCCATTTATTCGAACTGCTTGAAATAAATATTTGTGCCTGATCTCAACGAATTCCGTTGATTATTAGTCGAATTAGTCACCAACATTCGAGAAGTCTTGTAATTACTAAATTACCCTTAGGTGTACGCCAGAGAATCGGGTTATCGTCCCTGCTGTTAAAATAAACCTTTTACCGATTAGAAATTCACAACGCGACATCAATTTATGGACTGGTTGCGTGACGTAGCTACTATCGGTGCACCATTCGTTGCATGTTAACCTATCTTTTATTTGGGAAACTGACTAATGTTTACAGAAGCATTATGCAAGATCTAAATCTGGCTATTACAGGTATTTGTTTACGCATTGAATCTAACCTAAATAAATTATTAATTAGACATTAATCAATTTACCCAGACCATAATCAAAGCTCGATGCTCGTGATATTTAGTGGAATTAAAAAGATTTTGTGATGGATAAATTAACGTAAATATGGATAATCGAGACTTTGTCTATTATCGTATCAACCCTAATATCTCGGTGCGGAGCGAAACAATACATTTTCAGCATATTCTGATATTTTAAAATAATAATCAAATTAGTAATAGTATGAATTATTCAAGTTGAAGCAAACCGGGTGGATATTTATTCATCAAGCTCCAAACAAATTAGAAATTAAATTTTTTTAATTTAATTATCAGAAATCTGTCCTGTGTTGTTAAAATTGAAAAAAATTCACTTAGCCAGTCAAATAAAAGTTATGGTCTTGCATTAATTATAGCGAGAACTGCCAGCTCTTTATATAATCTTACATAATGACCTTTAATTAGACATTTTTTTGCACGACAATCATTTAATCAAATCTAGACCAACAGCAACAGATGGTAAAGATTTAAATTGATTAGGAATTAAATGAAATAAAATGGGGTTTAACATCCTACTGTTCTCCTCCTAAATGGTGCTAATGAAGACGGGCATACGACATACGGTGTGCTGTGGGGGAAATTTTGTCTAGGCAGCGGCGCTACGGCCTACTCTTATATCGAATTCCGACTGCAACTGGATCTTTTACGTACACGCCAATCTGTACACGGGACCACGGTCCTTCGTCCTACCCGAACGACTAGACAGCTGGCCATGTCAGACCCTCCGCCCTGCATCATCGACAAGAGAAAACCACTAAATTGATCAGACATTTTAAAATTCAACAATAGAGGGTTAGTTAACACTTAGTCTCGGTTGTCAAGTTCCGTTGCTACGATAATAAACAATCTATACTATTCTTATCTAAACTTTCAACATTCATAACTGCGCTCAGAATAAAGTAATTTGACTGGATATGTCGGCCATTTAGGGAATATATTTTCAAAGAATGAAAATACGGATGCCCCATCTCATGGCCCCTCTCAAGGCACCTATACTTTACTCGTAAATATTACCGCTCTCCTAAGTCTATTTAATACCGATAGCACTTCACAGTGCAGTTGATAATCCAATCAAACCGATGTCCCGTGTACACATTGGCGTGCACGTAAAAGATCCCTTGATGGTTGGAATTCGATATAAGAGTAGGCCGTAGTGCCGCTGTCCGGGAAAATTTCCCTCATAGCACACTGTATGGTGTTTGCAGCCCAGTTTAGGAACAGAAAAGTAGGACGTTAAACCCGATTTTATTTCTATGATAATTCAATCCAAGATCAGAATAATCAAGCACTATTAAAATAAAATTTATCGGATTTTTACGAAAATAACCGATTAAAAAGATATACACGATTTATTTTAACATAGCCAACGTAGAGCTCGGTTCTGCAAATAAGTGTCACCTGTAACTTCCATCTTGGATAAAATTTTATAACAACCGAAACAAAGTGATTATTTTGCTTCATTTAAAACAATGTGTTAAAAGAAAAACTCACCAAAATAAAGTCCGTCGCTGACAAAGCGATTTAAGTAAGTAGACTAGTTGATTCAGTCAACGCTACTATCTACCTTTTACCCTATACAATATAAATATGTGTAATTCAAGTCATGTGAGTATTCGACTTGTCGGATTGCACAATTCGGATAGTTTATCCACCCTGATCTGCAAAGGGCGTGCTACAACTTAAAGAGACAGAAATTGGGGTTTAAAGTCCACTCGATACAAACTACGTCATTTTGGGACTAACATATGGTTAAGTTTTATTTTAATAATTCGCTTGCGCGTAGGTGTTGCTGACTGCTATGGTGGCGGGGTTGGATGACCGAATGGTTAGCGACACTACGCCTTGTCACGTACAACCGAGGAATCGAAACCAGGTCAGTTGAATCATGACAGACCTCAAGATACAACACGCACGCGCTAACCACTCGGTCAGTCCCCCCCCCCGCCCACTATATAAATAATAATTATACTATATATGACGGGATAAATATGACTATACTTTATTAGATTGTATTTGACGCGATCAATATATATTATATATACATAAATATGGCTATAATAATTATACTATATTCAACGGGATAAATATACCATATTAGATTGTATTAGAAATATAATATACTTATTTGACGTTATAAATATGAATATAATATATTCTATTTGACGTTATTAATATGACTATAATATATTATAATTGTATTTCATGTGGTAAATATGACTATACTATAATAATTATATTTCACGTGATAAATCTGACTTATATTATAATTGTATTTGACTTGATAAATATACTATATGTGAATTTAATTTATATTTAACGCGATAAACACGGCTGGACTATATTGCAATTGCATTTGACAAGATAAACATACGTGGATGAACCTGATTTTATATGATTTTAGGTGGGTTTTTTTTTTTCTTTGTAAAGAAGTTTAATGGTGTTATTTATTTTGTAGTATTTAATGACGAAATTCACTATTCGTTATTATTGACAATAAAATAATCGTGTTCGACACGCCAATCTCCAAAGGGGTACAAAATGTTGCAATATCGTTATTGTGTGTTGGCTTCTTGCACAACATGCTTGATCCATTGGGACAGGAAGAAACAGATTTAATAATAAGTTTATTAGATCACAGACATTTATTCACAAGAAATTCAATACCGCCATTGGGTTCAGTATTTAGGCTAATAATAAAATATTGAATTTAATAAGTTTTACACCACTATGGGTGCTAAATATACATGAAATAGAAATGAAATGAGGTTTAACGTCCCTTTGTTCTGCTCCGACTGGGCTCATAACGACAGGTGTGTGCTATACGGTGTCCTGTACGGGGGATTTTGCCTGGACAGCGGCACTATGTTCTTTAATGGGTCTTAAAATGACGTGTACTGGAGATATATGTAACGGTGACTCGATAATCAGCGTTCGATCCAAGCGTTGTTTCCTTTTGTCAGTGGTGCAGGCGAAGGATCAGCTAGCAAGAGATCGCGTATAGTCGTTCAAGTGGGTAGCGAAAGACGGAGGTTCAGCGTACTCATTGGCCTGCACGTAAAATACTCCTTAGCAGTTGAGATTCAATACATGTATAAGACAATTTCCCTTCATAGCAACCTTCAGAACAACAGGAGGTGAAGCACCACGTAGCCCCTTTAATTTAAAATGAGTTTCATTCAATTTCATGGTGAAAGTAGAAATACCACTTTAATGCTTGGTTGAAAGTTCTAATCATTATGTTCGATCAAAGGTAGTCCTTAGCGTCTAGTTATTCCAGTCTACACGGGTAATGTTTTCCGGTAGGGTATGTTTAGCCGATTCATTCCAAATGGCGCTTTAAACCATTCTGACAAGCGATTCGCGTGCCTTTTAAGACATATTCATTTTGCTTTAAATGTTGGACATCCGAGGCTCATCTTTCCACGGTAAGATACCATCATCAATGTTGATTTAAATTGACCATTAAGTCGTGTTTACAATGTCGAAGACTGTGGAGTGGAAGATATTGAGTCAGAGACATGCCCCCTTCGTTCGTCACTCTTCATGATAATAATAAACTGTCATAATTGATATTTGAATATTTTGACCTATTTATCTTCCGGTTAAAATATGTGGTGAGCATACAGATTAGTTATCTATATTGATATAAACTGTTGTGGTCCTCACGACAATAAATAAAGTAAAGAAAAAGAGAAATGCAGTTTAAAGTACACTCGCCACAAACTAGGTCATGTCGGGACAAACACGAGGTTCTTCAGCTTTATTTCAATATTTCGCGTGTGCGTAGGTGGTTTTTTGCCAGTGGGAGGAAACCGAAGTACCCGGTGTAAACACCACGAGGTTGGACAGGCGATCGTACTGGGGAATCGAAACCACAGCAGCTGACTCAATGACAGACCATGGGATACAGCGCGCACGTGCTAACCATTTTGCGAGTCTACAGTTTCCACTACAGCTAAAATCCATACGCACATCCGAATCATTAAAAAACATTGCCCATAGGTTAGTCCCAAAATGACCTAACTTGTGTCGAGGGGACGTTAAATTCCATTTCTGTCAATAAATCTTATCAAGGTGTCACAAATCAAAAATGAAATGTGATTTAACGTCGTACTGTTCTGCACCAATGACAAGGAGAAACCAGTAATCAAAAGAGAGAGAGAAATGGGGTTTAACGTCCACTCAACACAAACTAGGTCATTTCGGGACTAACATATGGTTTAATTTTATTTCAATAATTCGCTTGCACGTAGGGGTCTTTTAGCAGTGGGAGGAAACCGGAGTGCCTGGAGGAAACCCACGAGGTTGAGAAGGCGCCCCTATCTCCATGCCACATACGCTCACCTCACACCGGGGCTCGAAACCACAGCCGCAAGCCAGAGGTGACCGGCCAGCTAGAGTTCGAAGCGCGGCACTCTAGACCACTAGGCCATCCCAACACCCCAGTAATCAAAAGGTCCATGTTTCAAACCTGATGTTGACGAAAAATTTGTTTTGGAGTTTTCATCCTGATTCCCTTTATCAATTTTGCAGGACTAAAGTAAAGCGTCAATTAGTTCGGATGGTCCGACAAGTCAAGGTCCAGTGTTGGAATTGGAAGTATAAGGCACTGTATCCATAGGCTGTTCACTTGTGGCGTGTTCCCATGTGACCTTGTGACGCGCCACAAGGACAATGAACCGTGGTTTTTTCATGTGCCTGTTCCCATAGGTTGTACCCAGGGAACATGTGGCCTCGCACACGGAACATGTGGTCTTGTGTCCTGGAACACAGACAATGAACATGTCAATTCTTTTGCAGCTGCACAAGAGGGAACACGCAATTACCAGTACGATTTCGTATGGAGATACACCTCCCGGTCTGTTCCAAGGCCTGGAAACTTGTGTGAAATTCACCCAGTTCATTGCGAGTTCTAAAATTGGCCGGACCCAGAACCGTGGTCGTTGTCTGAAGACATGTTATCTTCTGAGATGAGCACCAGCAAGGAAAATAAATGCAATAGCGGCATCCTCCTCATCCTTCAGATTTTCAGTAGTTGAGGTAATCGTCGAGCTATCAATAAAACAACTGTTCGCATAATGATAGTTGTGTCTTGTGTTTATTTGCTTTCTCACCACGTATCTTTCCATCGAACATTGCACGCGCGTAGAGGGAACGGCCTATGGATATGGGTGGGTACAGGGTCAGGTCACAAGGTCACAACGCCACAAGGTCACAACGCCACAAGGGAACAACCTATGGATAAAGGACCTACTAGGAAAATGCCCCACCTCACCAAGTACACTGACCGTCCTAATTGCTGCCTTGGCGTTGTAGACGTACATTGATTTATCGACTCTTTAGAAATGCGTTTTAAAATTGAATGTCCCTTTGACAGGCGCACAATAGTAAATAAATGTATTATTTACTTTTGCTCATATCCAGTCAACACCATCTGAGTAGTCTAGGCGAGTCCATTTTATATGATCTCATGTTATAACTTATATTTGCTCTTACAAGACTTCAGGGTGCATTATATGAGGTTTAGATTAAAAAAAAAACAAAACAAAAAACTTGCCAGTTATAACTGTTCAAAACTATGTAATGAAAACTGAAAATATATTGTACATTTTCACCCGAAAAGGCTTTATCGAAATTTGCATATTTAGAGATACATTATGGGAGAATAGGTGATGAGTTGGCAGTTCTCACTATAATGGTTAAAATCTAGATAATGTAAAGACAATTTGCTGAAAATTTCATTCAAATTGATCCACTATGAACCGAGAAATAAGCGAGTGAAATTTCCGCCTATCCTAGATCAGTACGACAAAATTCATAGTTTTGAAGGAAAGTTATGCAGCAAATCGGATCATAATCCAACAAATATCGCAGGATAGCGATGATATCGAGAGTTGAATGTGGTCTGGATAATTAAAAGTTAATTAATGTCTAATTATTAGTTCATATAACATTTCACGCGAAAATAAAGAACTACAATAAGCAGATTTAGCTCTTGCATAATGTATGTTTAAGTTTTATTTTACTATTGTTCTCGTGATAATCAACTAAACAAAATAAAGTTTTCTTTTTTGAGGATTAACCACTTCACGTTATCGGATTGAGACAACTGGTAGATTAGTTTATAAGCAAGAAACGGTCTCTATAGATATGGGAACTTTTACAACTCAAAGACCCAAAACCCCAAGAAACAGTCAGTTCTTATAAACCTGACCAGTTGTTCTCGTATTTAGTTCCAGTTCAAGGAATAGTATAGCGACTGATTATTAGAAAGAGATCGCTCTTATATTAATATTGAAAATGTCGGCCAACTTATTCGTTTCTGAGCGAAGTTATCAGGTTTTGAAGAGTTCATAGTATAGTCTCGATTGTCAAGTACCATTGTTACAATAATATACTGAGCGCCATAGAAAACGCATCACTTAGTTTTTCGTATAGCAAAATGATCCTGTAAACATATCTTATTTATTTTGCTTCTTATTGTGAACAATATTCAAATGGGAACACATCAATAACAACACATTTGTACACTTATGGGTGTTTAATCTGTAAAAAAAACGGTACAAAGTCAGAGGGGTGAAAACCAAAAGTACGACATCGATGTCAGTAGCGTGTGTCCTCAACTGGCTCTTGCGCACACTGAGCAGCGACGTAGCATTGAATTAACCATCTGTGTCGTACTTTTGGTTTTGACCCCTCGGACTTATTTATATAACATTTTGAGGCCAAAAAAGACCCGCATTCGGCAGGTTGCACTCTTGTATAATACATTTTGAAATTAGATTGCACAGAATAATTCGATTTAATTAATGTAATATAACCTTTGACCCGATCATCATTCATTAAAATAAATAACAAGAGGCCCAGGTACCTTCAAGGACAATATCTAGTGACGACCAAATCTATTTATGAATTGTCAGATATTTTCTCACCGTCTCATGTAACAACTTTCAATTTCTCCATGTCAGCGATGGAATGATGAAAAACCGCGGTCCTGTTACAAATTGAGGTGCACGTAAAAGAACCCTTGGCGGTTGGGATTCGATATAAAAGTAGAGAGAGAGAGAGAGAGAGAGAGAGAGAGAGAGAGAGAGAGAGAGAGAGATGGGGTTTAACGTCCACTCGACACAAACAAGATCTTTTCGGGGCATATGGTTGAATTCTTTTTCAATATTTCGCTTGTGCGTAGTGGGAAGAATCCGGGGGGCCGGGTGAAAACCACGAGGTTTGCCGGGCGACCCTACTCCCTGTAACGTACAACAAGGGAATCAAAACCACGCCAGTTGATCAATGACAGACCTAACCATTCTGCCAACCAACCCCTCGAAATATAAAAAGTTCACATATTGAAGTTTTCTTTGTTGCAGTGCAGAAGAGTAAAGATGTAGCTACTGAAATTGGTCGTAACAGCAGACAGTGTTATCAATGAATCTTTCATTTGTACACAGTATATATTTTGTTTATTCTAACTATATCGGCATTGTGCTCGAAAACTACACGAGAATCATTGTTTAAACGGACACTGCTACTAGTAATGCACTTCTGCGCCCTTAACTAAGGAAATGGCCTCTTAAAAGCTTACCCGTCTTCAGTCTATTCGAGACGGGTCTCATGTCGGCCAACACCGGTTACTTCGCAAACAACTGACCCGGTGAGTCACCGCAGTACCCTGTTCGAGAAGGTTTGTATTACGAAACCGTATATTAATTATTGGGTATGGAGAGAGTTCTTTCTGGAAACAAAGTAGATAGTTCTCGCAAATACCATCTTATCTTTTTTTTTTAAAAAAACAACTTGTATATCTCATATCTTGTTCACTCGGCACAAACTAAGTTTTTTCGGGACTAACATATGGTCAAATCTTATTTCAAAAATCTAGCAGTGGGAGGAAACGGGAGAACCCGGAGAAACCCCACGAGATTAGTGACATTCAGTTACTTTTTTTAATTATCAGATGTCCTCTCACAGCCTCATATAACAACTTTTCGTCTTCCAAGGAATTATTAGTGTGCACAAATTCGCCCGTGTATCTGTTATCACTCGAGTCATTTAGTTTAAACAATATTTTATTCATCCGAAAAGGATTGAACAACAGGCAATGCCTGTATAAGTTCTTTCCTTGGTATACAAAAATTATAAACATTAAATATAAACATAAAAATAAGATTAGATATAATAAATTGTAAAATCGAACATATGACTCGAGTCAGTTATATGGAAGGATAACTCGTGTTTTTCTTTTGTGTTTGTCACTTCAGATTCATGAAACATTTATCACTCCTCTATCGTAGCAATGGTCTCTGTGTTAAAATTGTATTTGGAACGTGTTTAATCGTCTCAAATTACCACGATATCTTCCTTACGAACAAGTGTTATGAAATCTCGTGTTATCTTCTCATTCGGTCATTATGTGTACGATAGAGCATAGGGTTGAGGTTATGCTGGGGGAAGAAAGACTGAAAACATTATTAACCCGAGGGTTTTTTCCTGAAGTCGTTCTTTCCAAGGATAACTGACGTCGAGAACGACTTTATCTTGCTTATAAACCCTCTATGTTTATATGTACTAAAAATGAGAAAATTCCAGAATGCCAGTAAGAAAACCCCTTGTACCATGTTTCTTATCAAAAATAAAAATCTACAAATTTGAAGAACAATGTACAGAACACTAATCCAAATTCCTGTATGTCCAAAACCGCCATAGACTAAACCTCAAAGATCAAAGAGATTTACCGTTATAGGTTTAGAAATTATGATAAAATAGAGATAAATGGGGTTTAACGTCCACTCGACCCAAACTAGGTCATTTCGTGACTAACATATGGTTCAATTTTATTTCAGTTATTCAAGGGGTCTTGATGAGCAGTGTGGGGGGGGGGGAAACTATGATAAAATCACATGCTATCTTGTCTAAATTTCATATTAACTTCTACATGAAATTAAAATATGGAGATGCCATTTCCCATCGAGTTGGATTTTAGATATCATTTTTGTTAAAGGGACAATAACATTCTTGCTGGCTTGGTAGCTCCAGAAAATAAATAATACCCTTATTCTAAGTACTAGATGTTTAAGTGTCCTTCCTGTTGAGTAAATTATCCATTACATCCTATTTTACTTGTCCAGAGGGTTCGAAAATATTTTAAAATCCAAGTCACATTTGAAAAGGTTTACGTTAGACTTTTCAAATCAATTGGTTGAATTTTTCCAATTTTTTTAAAATAGGTGTGTTAAGATGAAATTTATATCATCATTTAATTGAAATATTCTAAAATAATACGATTTGTTGACCAGCATGAAGATTGGGACATATTATTCAGTTACAACAAGAGTTGTATTGGGGCTTTAATTCTTACGAAATTGAATTTGGATTTTGTCAACAAAACAATTGTAAATATGATACAGACTAAAGCCAATTATAACCCTATTTCCCCCCTAATCTGCCCCAGAACAATCATTTTATCTCTAACCCAATACCCGCTGGCAAAATAGGCACAAACCTTTCCGATATACACTGACATTTAAACACACACGTGCTGATTTAGGTTATATAAACTTGTCACGGTCTAATTAACCCCTTAGCGCTACCTGCCCATAGCTACTCATTTGATGAACAGGTCCTTCAGTGGGCAGCGGCTAATCAGCACGCTCCAAAATACCACTCTCGTCCATACTGGTTCTCAAACTGATCCCACATTCGTAAGTAATTCTCTGTGAAACAGATTGACTGGTTCTATGCAACGTGGTACGTTGAATTGCTACATCATTGTTACTCATTTAATTAAGAGGTATATCACTGACAGTGGCTAATTAGCACGCTCCAAAATACTTAATTTTGACGTGTTTATAGGATTGGTCATATTAACAGCAATCTGCTTAAAATACAAATCTATATTTCGTTTCGGATTTTTTTTATACTTTCGAAAAGCCTAACTACATGAAGATTTTACAAAATTTAATTATAGTGGAAGTTCACCCCAGGGTCAACGAGCAGTTTTTGATCCTATAACGTCAGGCATTTATTAATCAAACAGCGTTGACGTTTCCAGGGCTTTACCCACAGTTCCGCGCAAAGAACGCTGAGAAGTCGCCGTGACAGACTGTTTTATTGACTAATTAATTCCTCACATCAATAAGAATGCCTATTATATAACAACCCTTCCAGATCCCCGTATAGTAAAGACAAGTAAAGCGAAATTTTGAACTAGAAAAAAAACAAACAAAAAAAACGAAACGAAATAGGATCTGTGTTTAAATCAGATTGTATTTACAGTTTAATTATGTTTTTTTAAAAAAAAAAAGATAGAATGGGAGATGATTCATATGACAGTATAAAAAAATAATAAATCGCAAAATAATTCAATGAAATAACGAATGAATGAAATGGGGTTTAACGCCCTACTCTTTTGCACCTAACCTGGTCTAATGGAAGACGGGCATACCCCATACAGTGTACTATGAGGGAAATTTTGCCCGGGCAGCGGCGCTACGACCTACTCTTATATGGAATTTCAACTGCCAAGGGATCTTTTACGTGTACTACAATGTGTACACGGGACCTCCGTTTTTCGTCCCATCCGAACGACTAGGTAGCTGACCTTGTTAGGCCCTCCTTCTGCATCACTGACAAGGGGAAATCGCGCCGGAAAATCGAGATGAACTTTCTCGGCAAATACAGGGATCGAACACCCGACCTCCAGGCTAGCGAA
Organism: Patella caerulea; assembly: GCA_036850965.1. Taxonomy (NCBI): domain Eukaryota; kingdom Metazoa; phylum Mollusca; class Gastropoda; family Patellidae; genus Patella; species Patella caerulea. The sequence continues at coordinate 26,712,920 of JAZGQO010000015.1, read as the reverse complement.
CCAGCACCTTATCCACTTAGCCATAAAGAAATAACTAAAAACATATCTCTTTCAAAGCACCTTCAAAAATTAATTAAACATACATTACGCCAGCTACCAATTAATTTCCGTATACGTTAGTTACGTACAACATTATGCAAGAGCCAAATCTGGCTATTGCAGGTCTTTCTTTAGGTCTGAAATATTATCTCAATTATTAATTAAACATTAATTAACTTATACACACTATAATCCACTCTCGATGTCATCGTTAGCCTGCGATATGTGCTGGATTGGTATCCGATTTGCTGCTTAACTTTCATTCATGATTAAATCGCGAAATGGATAATCGAGACAATGTTTTTATCGTGTCGACTTTAGTGATGTGAAACAACTGAAAGACCGTTTTCTTTTTTTAGGAAACATCATAATTTAGTGAGAACTGTCAGCTCTTTATCTAATCTCTCATAGTGTATCTTTAAAGAGGTTTAATTTTTCGAACATGAATACTTTTTGGAAAAATCACGTATTCGGCTCGTGCTTAGGGGCTTGCATATAAGGTCATGGTGAATTGACGCCGTAATGTTACAAGCTAGTCTGAACACCTGCCAGGGCGATTTACCAACAAGAAATAGTAGTCCTTGGATATAAATGTCCAAATTACAACCTTGATACAATTTTCTCGTGCTATATCCCGTAAACACGCACTCCCGTGTGGTTATGGTGTTAAGAAAAAGTCCAATCTCATACTGATCAATCGAAGATTCAGGGTATCGATATAAGTTGAAGACAGTTAAATTATCTCGCAAATAAATGAAATGGGGTTTAACGTCCTAATCTTCTGCTGCGACTGGGCATGTGAAGACGGGAAAAGAGAGAACGAGGGAAAATGGGGTGTAACGTCCACTCGACACCAACTAGGACATCTCGCAAATGAAGAAAATATGTCGGATTATTTTGTTTTTGATATTTTTTGTGCTGGGAAATGGGGTGAGGGGTGTCAAATTTTTGCAAATTCTAATTTAGAATAATCAACTCTCTAGACCATCGAATAGCTTAGATAGTGAGTAGACGATATTAGATCATGTCTGCCAAATCCAATTAGATTTGTTACTTTTCAAAATATGCATTCAGCATTTTATACCCTGTAACTGCGTGCATATTTTCCTAGGTTACAATCCTATAAAACTTATGACCTCGGGCAATACAATAACATTAAAATTTGTGGAATACTTGTTTTAATTAAAAAGTGGTTCATTTGAAAATTCGGCTGACAACATTATTTTCGTCGAGCAAATCGCCTCATCCCCCTTCCCCTCACAGAAGTTTGGGTCTCTTTACGACTGCCCATGGGGTATCATAAATTCTGCAGCTATTATGATATATGTTGTTCTTTTGTATTACGAAATGAATTTGTTATTGCTTGTTCGAACTGAAATCAAAATACTATTTACACAAATGTGACACACTATTAGAAAGGCCGATCAATCAATCAATTTTTTTGTTTTGTTTTATTGTTTTTATAATTTCAATTAGTTTTTATCATATTGTCTATCTGCATTTTATAATATATTATTGAATTGTAAAGCGCATCTGAGCACTTGGTGAAAGGTGCGCTATAGAAATACACCAAAATAATAATAATAATAATAATAATCAATCGACGTACGTTTCTACGCTTCGGAAATAAAGATATCATTTATATATTGAAGGGTATATTGATAATGTCGTGATAAAATAAGTAATACGTTTGGGCACTTACCTATATTGTAACCCAGTAGTCAAACTATACACCTATATCAACACACCAAAACTTTTATCAATTAATTACACCTTCAATTAATTAAAATATTTGGATAATATAATGCTCCAAATTCACTTGTTTACAGTGCGACAACTTGTTGACAAATGTTTTCAGAATTCAACTGTTTTGACCTATTTTGACATGAACGGTGTGAGTGAATCAAGCGAGGAACGCCACCACACTCAATGACAGAAGTACATCTCGATACGTTTCAGTGATTCCATTATCACAGTTCAGAAATACAATTAAGTCGTCAATGGCCATACACACGGTGGCGATTTCGATATCCGAAGGCTGATAATGTTTCGCCCATTTAGATCCCTATTGTGAAGGTTTATATAACATTTATTTATATAACATTTGAGGCCAAAAAAGACCCGCATTCGGCAGGTTGCGCTCTTGTATAATACATTTTGAAATTAGATTGCACAGAATAATTCGATTTAATTAATGTAATATAACCTTTGACCCGATCATCATTCATTAAAATAAATAACAAGAGGCCCAGGTACCTTCAAGGACAATATCTAGTGACGACCAAATCTTATATTTATGAATTGTCAGATATTTTCTCACCGTCTCATGTAACAACTTTCAGTTTCTCCATGTCAGCGATGGAATGATGAAAAACCGCGGTCCTGTTACAAATTGAGGTGCACGTAAAAGAACCCTAGACGGTTGGGATTCGATATAAAAGTAGGACGTAGTCCCGCTGTCCGTGCAAAAATTCCCTATTACCACACAGTATGGCCGTCTTGATTAGCCAGTCAGAGCAGAACGGTAGGTCTTTAAAGGAGCTAAATCGCTTAAATATTTTATATCAGTAGCCTACCTTTTCAAGGTTAGATAACAACGTCAATGTTGATTTGAATTGACAAATAATTCGTGTTTTCAACGTGTAAGACTTTGGATTGATATTGAGTTAGAGACTGCGTTACTTTAAGTATTGAATTCATGTAGATGTTATCTGTTTAATTTAGCAGATTTATAATAAACAGGCCTACAGGCCTTGGGTCTAAATAGCAATACATATCGAGATATGTTTTAATAATATTATTATCAAATCTTTAATATACTGTGTTTGTTTAATCGGTGGCGATTTCGTTATCCAAAGGCTGATAATGCTTCCCCCATTTAGATCCCTATTGTGAAGGTTTTGGAGTCGGACAATATTAATTAAACACGTATTATGCAAGAGCTAAATCTTCGTATTGTAGGTCTTTCAATGATTCGCAGGGGTCTTTATTAGTAGTGCGAGGCAACCGGAGGACCTGGAGGAAACCCACGAGGTTGGACAGGCGACCCTACTCCTTGTCACGTACAGCCGGGGAATCGAAACTACGCCAGTTGATTTAATGACTGGCCTTATGATACAACACGCATTCGGCCATACGCTGATTATTTTGACTCTCTTTTAACTTTAAGTTTGGTTTTGTGTTTCAGGGTTTAAATTAATAAACCTGCAATCGTCACATTATAAATAACAAAAATGATACCAGTAGTTCCCAATGCATTCCAGTCGTTCAGAGGGGATAAAAAAGGGAGGGCGTCGCAAAGTGAGGGCACTGACTACGTAGAAGGGGTACGCCGCTAAGAGGGGGATGGGGGGCCTCAAGAAAATTATCCGTCAATTCCTTGCATCTGTAGCCAATTCAAGAGCTATTTGGCTGATATTTTTGTCTCAATGTTCGGAAATCGTAGAAAAAGAGCCTCAAAATGGAGTAAAAAAGCTAGTTGAAAGGCACTTTCAGTTGTAAAAAAGGGCACTGTCGAAAATTAGGGAGGGGGGGGGGAATCCGCCTCTGCTCAATGTAAACAATGACGTATACATACAAGTTCCCTTGGCAGTTAGAATTCGATTAAAGGGTAAGCCGCAGTGCCGCTGCCCGGGCAAAATTTCTCTCCCTCATAGCACAATGTATGGCGTATGCCCGTCTTCATTAGCCCCGTTTTGGTTTCACCTTGTCAGTGATGCAGAACCGAGGGCCTGACAAGGACAGCTGTCTAGTCGTTCGGATGGGACAAAAAACCGGGGTCCCGTGTACACATTGGCGTATACGTAAAAGATCCATTGGCAGTTGGAATTTGATATAAGAATAGGCCGTAGCGCCGCTTTCCCATAAAATCTCCCTCATAGCACACTGTATGGCGTTATGTACGTCTTCCATTAGTCCAGGTTAGATGCAAAAGAGTAGCCCAATATAGGAACAGATCAGTAGGACGTTAAACCATATTTCATTTAATTTCATAATCTAATGAAGAATCCAGTGAAACAATGATATTATTTATCAGGGGCGGACCCAGGGGTGGGGGTGACTAGTCACCCCTCTCCCCACCGGTATATAGGAATCCCGGTCCTACAAGCTTCCACCGGGACATGCACGCATGGTCGTATAAATATTATATAGCACACGGTACGCATCTTATCAGACACACAATCAGCATCGAAATTAGCTCCGTAAACCGCGGTCGGCGAGACAAATCATGGGGTTGTCACCCCCTCAAAAAAATCTTGGATTATATCTGTGTTATTGGTAAACGAAACATTAAATTGATAAGGAACTAATCAGACCAGTGTCATGTCAGGCCAGGAGATCAGTCCATCGTACCACACATCGCCATATCGTCCAGCTCAGTATTGTTGGGGTCTACATTAAATTAAAGTAGGCCTAGGTCTTTTTCGCGTGGTATATGACTAAGCACTTACATACAAACATTGAAATTCCGGCTTGCGAAATCAAAATATGTTAAGCAAACATTTTGCTGAAGGCGGGGTGGACACTCAAGGTTTGCCGGTAAGTATTTAGCGAATAAGACCCATTTCTCTCTCTTTCTCCTCAATGATGCAACAAAATTACAAAAGGTATTGAACAGACATAAATATGTTTAAGTTGAAGAATGTCTTCATTATATTGGAATGAATAAACATTTTATAATAGTAAGGCACTCGAGAGAATAATTATCCCATGCATTTATAAACGCATTCAATTAACCGTGAGCTAAAAGAGGTGGCAAATGAACTTACGAATTATGCATTCGCCGTCAATTCGCAAGGCTATACTATTTTGGTGGCCCTCTTTCGCTCGGTGGAGGGGGGGGGGCGTCTTAATTGATGTTTTTATGCACATTCAATGACTGCATTCTCATCCAGTAATGAATTCGACATTAACAGTGAATAGAAAACTATTGACTCAAGGCCCTTTCCCTTGGCCAGAGAGGCCCTTTTGTAAGGCGCGGGACCCTTTTGTCTGCCTTTACGGTCCCCTAACTAGGATACATTTTCATTTTTCTCATCGGTTTTAGAATTATTCTCCCGTTTTATTTTTCCAATTTAACGCCTTTGGTGCTAATCATTTGGCCCCCAACCCTTCTGTTTTCTCCAAATATTGTTGTCGTGTTCAATGGAGACTATTGAGTAAGTATTGTGGTATTTATATTATGTACTTTACATAGTCCGTCTCCAAGGCCAAACTTGCGGGTATGAAATATAACCACAAAAGATATTAAAAAATAAAAGAACTAGAAGAATATTACAACAAAAGAAGACGATCGCATGGTCTGTACAAATGCAGTGTTTTGTTAGCATTAGCGGTCGTTGTTGTGGTGTTGCCAGTATAATACCCCCACCCCCCCACCCAGGTCAGACCGGGGTACTGGCGCCTTTACTGCGCTGTTACGGCGACGGAAAATGGTCTGAGAGTACACCATTGAGCGTTCTGGAAACGCCATATATCGTGCTGTAGGAACGCGGCTGTTTTCAACTTTGTAATTTTTTAGGACATTATTCTCGCGTTTTGTTCACGTTTCCTGGCGACTTTGTGTATTTTCTGGTAGCCGTAGGTCGCACCAGCACACTAAGGACGCCACACCGCGGTCTGGCGGGGGGCATTAGGAAGATGCTTCTAAAATTTCACAACATTAGTCTAATTGCTTATTCTCTTAAGCAATTGCAAGCCATTCTCATCGACAAGGAATTTGTAAGGATAGGCAACGTCTGGCAATCACCCAGTTCCGAAGTTCGATGGAGAGATGTCCTAGGCTTATTGCTTCACACTGAACCTAGGCTAGCCTTGATCGCCATTACCACCATTGTTAAGATAATAAATGAAGTCTCGATTATCCATTTATACAGTTAGTACATCCACAACCAAACGTATTTCAAATCAACAAATTATCACAAGGCTAATGGTGGCACCGAGAGTTGATCACGGTCTTAACAGTTAATGAATATCTAATTAATGATTCAGATATCATTTAAAGCCTAATGAAAAACACGCAGAATCAACTCTTGCATGGTGTATGTTGTTAATAAGACATTATTATCTTGCGACAAACAAAGTTAAAGGAGCTAAATCGCTAACATTTGGGTCGCAACGCAAATGATACTGTAATATGAATGTATACAAACTGATTTACATTCAATGGTTTCCATGCTTACTCTAATTTCAAATCAGTTATGTTCGGCGAAATGTAGCCAGCAGTCTAAATCGAATGCAAATTTCTAGAGCCCGGTTATTCCAGTCTACATACGCCGTTTGATTTAGTGCCATATGTCTAGCCTCGAGTCCCTTGTTACAACTGGAGCTGAAACGCATTATGGTACACAATTCGTGTACCAATGGTAAAACGTTTATTTTGTCTTAAATATTGGATACCAGAAGCCCATCTTATTCCAGTAAGATCACAGCACCCATGTTGATTTAAATTGACTAATAATTCTTGGTTTCAATGTTGAAGATTTGGATGATATCGAGCTAGATACTTAGCTACTTTAAGGAAGGTGTCTTGTAACGCCGGTTGGTTCTTCCGTTTCGGTCCTAGCTGTTTCCGGAGAAATCACACAAACCGTTAATGATATCTTTACGAAAAATTGTATACATCTCATCCTACATTTTATTATCCCAATTTGATAATTTTTTTATCATTATTTTTATTATTTATTTATTTACATTGTTTAGGGTTGGGGTGGGGTAACGTTGAGTGAATCCTTAATAAAAAAAAATAGGTTGCCAGGCAACGAAACATACGCCCACACAGCAGCCAAATCGTCCGGGCAGTCAACAAGAGTTGTCGCATATTAAGGAATTATCAGAAAATCATTAGAATTTGTTTGGTTTTTATAATCAAACGTTTTTTTTTTTTTAAATCAGATAATAATTGTGACCTCCAGAGGCACAACAAGCTAAAAAGGGTGATTTTTCGTACAATCAGGGGACATAATTCGGGAAGTAATGACCTGATGGGCGCAAATATCGAAAGGAACCAAGATCTTTGGGTTATAAACATACATGTCAAGTTTCATCAAAATCGATTCAAAATTGTGACCTCTATAAGGTCCACAACCTTTATATAACATATTTTCACACTATTCGCGTACAAACGGTGGCCATTTTGTCCGTCAATTTTGGTCCGATTTTCACAAAATTCATACAAAACCTTCATAACCATGAAATGGTGATATAATCAAACGTTTTTTTTTAAATCGGATAACAATTTTGACCTCCAGAGGGACCATAAACTAAAAAGGGCGATTTTTTTGGACAATCAAGGGGCCATAATTCAGGAAGTTACGATCCGATGGGCGCAAATATCGAAAGGAACCAAGATCTTTGGGTTATAAACATGCATGTCAAGTTTCATCAAGATTGGTTCAAAATTGTGACCTCTATAAGGTCCACAACCTTGATATAACATATTTTCACACTATTCGCGTACAAACGGCGGCCATTTTGTCCGTCAATTTTGGTCCGATTTTCACGAAATTCCAATTCAACCTTCATAACCATGTAACGGTGATATAATCAAACGTTTTTTTAAATCGGATAACAATTTTGACCTCCAGAGGGACCACAAGCTAAAAAGGGCGATTTTTTTGACAATCAGGGGCCATAATTCAGGAAGTTACGATCCGATGGGCGCATATATCGAAAGGAACCAAGATCTTTGGGTTATAAACATACATGTCAAGTTTCATCAAAATTGGTTCAAAATTTTGACCTCTATAAGGGTCCACAACCTTGATATAACATATTTTCACACTATTCGCGTACAAACGGCGGCCATTTTGTCCGTCAATTTTGGTCCGATTTTCACGAAATTCGAAGCTAACCTTCATAACCATGGAACGGTGATATAATCAAACGTTTTTTTAAATCGGATAACAATTTTGACCTCCAGAGGGACCACAAGCTAAAAAGGGCGATTTTTCGGACAATCAGGGGCCATAATTCAGGAAGTTACGATCCGATTGGCGCAAATATCGAAAGGAACCAAGATCTTTGGGTTATAAACATGCATTTCAAGTTTCATCCAAATTGGTTCACAATTGTGACCTCTACACTGTTCACAACCTTGATATAACATATTTTCACACTATTCGTGTACAAATGGCGGCCATTTTGTCCGTCAATTTTGGTCCGATTTTCACGAAATTTTAACTCAACCTTCATAGCCATGTAACGGTGATATAATCAGACGTTTTTTTAAATCGGATAACAATTTTGACCTCCAGAGGGACCACAAGCTAAAAAGGGCGATTTTTCGGACAATCAGGGGCCATAATTCAGGAAGTTACGATTCAATTGGCGCAAATATCGAAAGGAACCAAGATCTTTGGTTTATAAACATGCATTTCAAGTTTCATCCAAATCGGTTCAAAATTGTGACCTCTACACTGTTCACAAGCTAAAAAACGTGATTTTTCGTACAATCAGGGGCCATAACCCATGAAGTTACGGTCCGATACATGCCAATATCGAAAGGAACCGAGATCTCAGGGTGATAAACCTATATTTTAAGTTTCATTGAAATCGGATAAAAATTGTGACCTGTAGACTGTTCACAAACAATTGTGGACGGACGGACGGACGGACGGACGTCCGGACGGACGGACGGACGGACGGACGAACAGGGGCGACGACAATATACGTCCACATGAAAATGTGGGCGTATAAAAACGTTACTTAGATTTTTATAGTACTGTTGTTCCATATTATATTTTGGGTGTGCGAATAGCCAAGAGCCGACCAAAGAAGATATCTAGTTGCTTATTATAGTAGTTGTACATGTTACAAGTGTCTCTGTGTTTCCATGGGGATTAGCCATCTGACTACATATTAGTTGCTGATATACAAGTGAGTACGGTTTTGATTAAATTAAAACAGTATCAGTCACTTGCCGCGCGTTCTGTTCTGCGCCAATGACAAGGGACAACCACGACTGAAAATCCTGATAAACTTTCTCGGTTATCGTAGGGGTCGAACGCGGAACCACAAGGCTAACGAGTCAACGACTTACTCACTAGCCACCGTGGACCCCAACGCCGGATTAACCATGGTGGGGTCCCTTGGGCCTGAAACGTGTGGGAGCCCCTGATCACCGACAGCGAACGCTGGGGGGTTTCCCCCCAAGAAATTTTCAGAAATTGGAGGCCGGAAACGTGATTTCCTGGCATTTCAAGCAATTGTGTCAGAGCCATTTAGACTCCCTCAGAAAAAAATAAAATTCTACTACAAAATTAGCGCATTCTGTCGTTATTTCAGTAGACCAATCCATGCGAGTGCTATGAAATGATGGCATTATTTCTAGAGAAGGGGACTGGAGCCAATTGAGCCCGTTTAATCCACCACAGTAATTTTGAAGTCGCTCAGTCATAAATAACGGGGTCACTTGATTAGGAATCGTATTATTTCCCCCGCGATGATTTGATGAATGGCGGCCGTAACGTTACGACCAAGCCGGAGGAACGTCTAACACTGTAAGTACCAAATGGTAATACGAGAAATAAATTAAGAAATCTGAATATTTGGTGTGATCATGATGTGCATCTCATCAAATTCAGCGTATACCCACAACAAATATCAACAACCACAGCTTATTTACAATCGTACGTCAATCTGAGGGAAAATGATGGGGACGGGTAATTTGTTTTGGTTATATGATAATTCGAGTTAGACAATAAAGACCATGTGTTACTCCCATCACCGGATTACTCGCGACACATCATGGATTGAGGGGGCCCCAGGGACTTCCGATGGAGGGCCCTCGGAGCACCGGAGGAGGCCCGTCACTAGGTCACCGACCGTTAGAGTCCTCGGTCCGACCATGCCCGAGGCGCGCAACTGAGATTTGTTGGGGGTTTTTTTTTTGGGGGGGGGGGGCCTGTGGCCTGTGCCCCATGGTTAATCCGGCGTTGGTGGACCCGCACTTTAAATGGACTTAGTACTCTTAACAGTTGGATTGGTATGATACCACATTACCGCGAAGATAACAGGCTTAAGTAACAACAACAAACGACTCTTTCGATATAAGTATTTATATTTATTTCAGAGTTACGTTGGTATGTCAAGATATACAGCTGGTCATTCACTGTACACGTCATGCATAAAATAAGTGGCGTATCACAGTTTCTTGGTACTGGATGACCGGACTTCTATCAGATAAGATAAAAGCAATAAAATGAAATATAATTAAGTATCGAATACATGTTGTGGCCCATACAGATCCTATTTCCTTTCGTTTTTTATAGTTTGAAATTTCGTTAAAAGTTGTCTACTACACAAGGATCGAGAAGAGCTGTTATATTACCCGCCATCTTGCAGATGTGAGGAATTAGCCAATGGAACGGTCTGTTACGGCAAGTTTTTGACGTGTGATACACGGAACTGTGGGTAAATTACATGAAACGTCAACATAGATTAATTCATGTCTGACGTCATAAGATGTGAATCCGCTCGCATGACCCCTGATGCTACTTCCCACAACAACCTGTCAGATATTCAGGTAGTGTAGGCCATCGAAAGTATTAAAAACGAAACGAAATATAGAGAGGAAGAGAGGAATAGGGTTTAACGTCCACTCGACACAAATTAGGTCATTTTGGGACTAACATGGTTTCATTTTATTTCAATAATTCACTTGCGCGTAGGGGTCTTTAGCAGTGGGAGGAAACCGGATTCGAGTGCCCGGAGGAAACCCACGAGGTTGAGAAGGCGCCCCTATCTCCATGCCACATACGCTCACACCAGGGCTCGAAACGAAACGAAATATAGATCTGTATTTTAATCGAAACGAATCATGATCTTTGGGATATAAATATTTGTATTAAGAATCGTTAAAATCGGATAACAGATGTGACCGTCAAATGTATTCTTCGTACAATCAGTGGCTAGAATTCGTGAAGTTACGGTCCAATATATGATAATATTGAAAGGAGTCGATCGAGATACACCTATATTTCACTATATATATCGTCAAATTCAGGTAAAATGATGACGCGCAGGATCCACAAACAAACGTGAACGGACGGATGGACATGGGTAACGTCATACTATGCCCACATCAAAATGTAAGAGTAAGCGCATAAAAAAACCCTCACATCCTATTTGCCTACATTGGAAGATAATTATGAAGTGGAGCATTTGAAAAGTACTTATTATTACGACAGTCAGTGAGGGTTCAGTGCCAGTTCATGGGAGTACGTGCATAGTATATGTATAACCGATATTAGTAATAGAATATTTTTCTCTTATATCAAAGGGGGGTAATTATAAATACATGGAGGTTTTTTATAAGTTTTAAAGCAAATATGTAGGTTCTAATAAATACATATATCAATAATCTTTTCACTTCAGACTGCACACTGTGTACCTTCATTGTTGACAATTGTCCTAGGCCTACTTTAGGTTATGTTGCATCATTTCAGTTTTAGCGTATTATATATCATTGATTCTGTTCGTTGAGAACGTGAGAAAGAGAGACAGATGGGTTTTAAAGTCTAATCAGCACAGGCTAGGCCATTTTGGGACTAACATGGTTCAATTTTATTTCAATAATTCGCTTGCACGTAGGAGTTCATAGCAGTGGGAGGAAACCAGAGTGCCCGGAGGAAAACTACGAGGTTGAGAAGACGCTCACACCAGGGATTGAAACCACAGCCGCAAGCCAGAGGTGACCGGCCAGCTAGAGTTCGAGGAGCGGCACTCAAGACCACTAGGCCATCCAAATCCCCCACGACTGAACATACATCCGTCCTTATCAGGCCCTCTGTTCTGCACCACTGACAAGGGGGAAATCAAGCTGTAAAATCCTGATAAACTTTCTCGACCAATGCAGGAATCGAACATTTGATCTCCAGGCCAGCGAGCCAGCATCTTACCCAATTCGCCACCGTCCCTTCCATAATGAGGTAAGAGAGAGAGAGAAATGGGGTTTAACGTCCACTCGACACAACTATGTCATTTCGGGACTAACATATGGTTTAATTTTATTTCAATAATTCGCTTGCGCGTAGGGGTCTTTAGCAGTGGGAGGAAACCGGAGTGCTCGGAGGAAACCCACGAGGTTGAGAAGGCATCCCTATTTCCATGCCACATACGCTCACACCAGGGTTCAAAACCACAGCCGCAAGCCAGAGATGACCGGCCAGCTAGACGTCGAAGCGCGGCACTCTAGACCACTAGGCCATCCCAACCCCCCTATGAGGTAAGAATAAAGGATGAGTTGAATGACAAACCAAAGAAACCATGTTAAAAATATAGGTTTTATTATTATCAAATTTTATACGAGAAACAACAATTGATGGAATGTGTACAAATTTTGCAATTCAAAATAATTTTGCAAATTGGTACTGGCCTGGAAGTAGGATGCCTGTCACAGAAAATGTCCGACGCAGACACAAACTTTGTCAGACACACTTTCTCTGGTGTCTGTCATTTTCTCTGCCACTGATTTGTTTTTCTCTGTGCTTTTATTGTTATATTTAATATGCCATGCAGTGCTTGCAAGTTTTTGTATGGAACAACCAATATCATTAGTTCCAAATTGGATATCTAGTCTAAAGTGGCAGACACACTAGGCGAATCATTTGGCCAAATCAACTGGCGCCAAAATAGCTGTGGAATTCATTAATAAGATTCTTCTCCTGATTCACATGGCAGTGACAGTTTTTGTTCAGTACAAATAATATTAATATTTCCAGACCAGTTACCAAATACCATTCAATCTTATCTTACACAAAATAAATTTATATTTTTATATGTACAGTACTGCATATTCCTGAAGCAATGGTCAACAAGGCCAGATTTAACAATGGGCATAGATTTCTTCATGGTTTACATGTGGCTGCCGAAGAATTGCATTGTGAGATTGTTTGAATGGATACGGAAACGTGCCTACACTTATATAAATTGGTGGGCCCACTCTAGTCTCTATCGTCCAGAAAAATATTCTACGAATAATTGTCTGGATGTATTGTCAACATTTTGAAATAGGCCATTGGCTAGATTACCCAGTCTTTTACATTATCTTAAACTTAGTCTAAGGGAGGTAATTAGTCCTAAAACAAAATGTTGAAGCCGATGAAATTAATTTAAAAATACCATTTCAGAAAATCCATTTGATTGCAATTCCAGTTCAATATCCAATATAACAATGTTTTTTTAATTAATCATAATTCATGTCTGTTTACATTAATTTATAGGATTTATTGCAGAAATGGGCGCACCTCTTACTTGACTTGGCCAAAGATACTGTGGATAGTCAACCACATAAAAAAAAACAAACTCCTGATTATGCACTGGCAACGGAACTGTGACGACTAGAAGGTTCTTGGTGATCGAGAATAGGCCCACTCTAGCCCACTGATAGTTAAGTCTGGCAATGATAACAACCAATTTTGGGCATCCATTGGGGTAGGTCAATATACCCACACCTGACTACTATCTTTTATCACATACTTTCATATTGCAAATCAAATATATCTACAAAAAGTCCTACACTGCCCACAAACACCTAACCCAAAACTAAACCCTTGTTGGCTGTGTAATTACAGAAATGTTAGCTGTTGACAGATCTGAGCATCTACAATTGTTGTTTTTTCACTATATGGTTTACTGTAATGTTTTTTGTTGAAAGAAATATTTATCATCATTCAACTCTGAAGCACACCAGAACAGATCGAGCATCTGGAAACGAAAAAAAACAACATTTTAATATAATTTATAAACATATAAACTTTTCTATCAACAGGAAATATAAAATCTTTTATGTGCATAGTTGTTCGGGTAGGACAAAAAAATGTTACGTGTACACGCACTACAGGCGTGCGGATCAAAGATCCCTTGGCAGTTGGAATACGATAGAAGAGTAGGCCGTAGCATCGCTGTCCAATCAAAATTTCCCTCATAGCAGACTGTATGGCTTATTCCCATCTTCATTAGCCCAATAGGAGCAGAACAGAACTGTTCTTTGCCTGGACCTCATCATTGCATCACTGACATGGTAATACTATGCCGAAGAATCCTGCAAATTTTTTTCAACCAACACTGTGAATGGAGCCCAGGACCTCCATCATGCATCACTGACAAGGCGAAACCACACAGGAAAATCTGGATGAACTTTCTCGGCCAATGAAGGGATCGAACACCCGACTTCAGGGCTAGTGTCATATAGTTATTATTACATGTTGTTCTTTCCAACAATATTGGAGTTATTTCCCTTTTGTTTTGTAAGAGTTATCTTCCCATTAATAAATGACCTGTGACCCTTCTGGTGATAGATGAAGCTAAAGATGGACGTTGTTCGTTACTAACTTAGAAGATGGTAATGGAATCCATGACCATCAACATAACACCCCAATAACCAATCCCATCACCACATGGTGGAGATGCCGGGTAGCGCCTTACCCATTACCCTAGAATTAATCTTGTGTAAATAATCTTACCAGGATATAACATATCTGTATCATGAAGATAAGATACAACCCATTCACATTCATCTTCATTACTAAACCTGCAATTTAAAGTTTCGACAATGTACACTAATGATATTTAATATGTGTGTGACTCAATCGACACAATGAGCCACTGCAGTTCCCTTCTCAAATTTTATGTGAGTTACTCAATGGACTTGAAAAATAAAGATAGGTTATCGAGAAAGTGTCATACACACTGAGTCACTGTAGCTTCCAAAGTTATCAAGACCAATAACTCTGAAATTAATGATCGTGAATCATTTTAATTAACAGATTTCAACATCTTATGAACATATATGAATTCCAAGTCAATCGCATGATAACTTTAACTTAGAAAGCATTTGATCGTTTTAAAGCTTATTATCATAAAGAAAAATAAGTCGGTTAGAATAATTTATTATTTTGTTGATGCTCACCTGTATCGTAGAGTAAAATTATCACCCTCTACATACACTTCAGAGTCCATTACTTTACCAAAATTGTTCAAAGTTTCTTCTAGTATATCGAGATCACCAGTTACAGGTACACCTTCCAACTGCACCACACATGGTCCGTAAAGTTTCCAATTTTGCTCGGAGCTAACTGTTCTCCTTAACCCAGAATCATGCGGAACATTTTCAGACGCCTTCCAACGTTTTTTATTTATTTCTTCCCCTGAAAAACTCATACCAAGAGGTTTGGTATAAACTGGTTTAGATACTGTTAATAGATCTGCTGTCGCACCAAGAGTATTTTTCACTGTTACGTCCATTTTTTTCCTCCTTTCTCTCTTCTTTCGTTTCACAGGTTGAAATGTAAGGCTATTATCTGTGTCTGCATTACTACTAAGCAAAGGGAAGTCACTCACACTTTCATGGTTAAAGGTCTTTGGGGGTCGGGGTTTCACAAATGGTCGTTTAGGTACCGGTATACAAATTGGTTTTTGATTAGTAAGAAGTATTTCTTCATTCTCATCTGTTTCACTAAATTCACAATCACCAAACAGTGAGCTTGTTTCTGAAGTAGTGTCCTGAAAGAAAAATTAAAAATGGTAAGCTCTATATAAATATTTTTTTTGAATAATATTCGCTGGAACTTAGGTCTTAAAGCAGTGGATGGAAACCAGAGGACCCGAGAAAACCCATGTGGTTGGGCAGGCGAGAACAAAACAAATCGACATATATTTTAAAATTGATTTACATTATATACTTTTTGTCCTGACAGCTAGATGCGCTACAAACAACTTGTTATGACATCTATTCTAAACCACTGACAAGGGCAACTATCTTGACCAACAATGGGACCTCAAGGTTATCCAGCTAGCTTTTTACTCACCGAGCCAGTGCGGCTCCCCTTTGATTTAAAATATGGTGTAGACATAATTAATTACCCTTGTTGATAATGAGTCTATAGTTGAAGTATTATCTAAATCGTCTAAACACGTAATATACTGGTTTTTAATTTTTCCTACAGAATTAAAATGATCTTCTCTTTCTTCTAACATTCTTGCTCTTCCTCTGCCTTTTCTCTTTGGTAAAACTTTGAGACATGTCTCAACCGACATCTGGAAAAAACAACGTTATTCAGTATATTGTTTTTGTTAAAGGATCATACCATTTTTACATGAAACATTATTAAGATACATGTGATTTAAACAAAATGTTTAAATATATGTAACACAGAACTGTTTGTTGCAATTTGATTAAAAGACAGATCCTCTTTCATTTCAATTTTAATAGTTTAAAATTTTATTTTACTTGTCTTCACAACACTAGGATCTGGAAGAGTTGTTATATAACCTGAGTTTGGGTATATGCAGGGATGAGCCAGTGAAATGGTCTACAAGAAACATCAACACTGATAATTCATTAATCAAATGTCTGATGTTACAGTTCAGAGGCCTATTTCACGAAATTTTAACAAAGATAAGATCCCAATTTTAGTAATTTGATTGGATAATATTAGATTAATTTTAGTGCTTAGCCAATCAAAATTGAAGTATCTACTAAAATTGGATTTTATCTTAAGTTAAAATTTTGTGAAACAGGGCCCAGAAGCTGCATGTATGACTCCTGGCGTTACCTCCTACTACAACTGGTCAGATGTTCATGTAGTAGAGGCCATCGAAATTATAAAAAAAAAGTCAAAACAAAATATAGATCTGTATTTTAGTTAGAATGGCACCTTTCTTGACACAAACTAGGTAATTTCGAGACTAACACATGGTTCAATTTTTATTTCAATAATTCATTTGCATGTAGGGGTCTTTAGCAGTGGGAGGAAACCGGAGAACCCGGAGAAAACCCACGAAGTTGGACAGGCAACCCTACTCCTTTTCACGCACAACCAGAGAATCAAAACCAAGCCATTTGACTAAATGACAGACCGTATGATACAGCACACGCGAGCTAACCATTCAACCATCCACCACCACCCCCACTTTCTGAGAAGTACGCCTAATTAAAAGGGATGTGACAGGTTATACAGACTAAAGAATCTGCAGTAAATTTTATTTAACTTCAAGCTACACCTACAATTTCTTTTGTGAAATCTCTGCTTTTAATGCCATGTGGCATGCGTGGAATGCCGACTTGTTGAAGGTCCATTCCACGGCAATAACATACACTGGTAACAACATCATGATCTTCACTGTCAGTTTCTCTGTGTTCAGGTGTGGGTAGAACTGAGAATATTTCAATGTATTCCTCGATTTTCGGTGGTGACCACTTCATTTTAATTTAATCTGTAATACATTACACCATTCTTTTGATAAGTATTAGTACAAATTAATAATTGAGAAGAAGCAAAAATAGTCTCATGTACATGTGTGTCATGCAAATTAGGTATAGCTAATTAGCTTGTCCGAAATATCGCATCATAAATTAAAGGCATCCCATTTATTGTTTAGTAAATAATTGCGGTGATTTAGAAAATCAGAGTCAGACAAAGTAGGATTACTGTAAAGACGGTGTCATTGCACAATGATGTGTTGTGGTAATTTAAATTCGTCAACATTGTCAATGATTTTATTTCTCAGTTTAGACAGGCCTATTTCAATGCCGAGATCAAACTAGCCCTCAGTTCCGCTAGCCTTCACTTGGAGATAACGCCCTTCACTAACTGCGAATCAAACCAGCCCTCACTCCCAAATTCGCAGGATGATCAAGACTTCAGTAAAATCACGTGCTTGATATGGGCTAATCCCAGCCTTCGATAAATAAAATGAATTGAAAGTAGTCTATTTTTAGTAATCCATTTCTTGGTTAAAAATAAAAATGCTTTTATCTTTTCTCAAGTTTGTAATCATGAATGTGCCAGAAAATAACAAGTATATTTAGAGAGCCATAGAAACGTACTTTCCGGTGATGTATGGAGCAATAACTGGAATTTCGTATTAAGACACGTATTTTGACATAAAACACTCGCCCCACCCCACCACTCTCTTTAATTCAGCTAGTGAAGGCAACCAAACATGTATCAATTTTAATTTAATAAGTATATATGTATTCAGCCGAAAATAAAACAAATTCATTTCAATAGAGGATTAACTTTACTTTTAGGTATGGAAACACGAAATTTTGCCTTACCCCCCCCCCCTTTCACTTTACCATTAATCTTTTTTTTTTAAATTAAGTAAATATAAATGTGCCAAATTTTTTTTTATATATTTGAAAAGAGAAATATATGTGCTTTTCAGTGATATGAAACATGATATCTGGAATTTCGTATTAAAACCCGTATTTTTACTTTGAATATCCCCACCATTTAAAAGAATTTTATTTCACTCGACTTTGATCATCTATCAAAATAAGTAAATATGAATGTGCCAGAAAATTATTTATATATTTGAAGACACCTTTAAACAAGCTTTTCAGTGATATATAACGTAATGGCTGGAATTTCGTACTAAGAACCGTATTTTGGCATTGAATACCCCCCCCCCCCTTCATAATAGAGTTTTTTACCACCCAAATTTGATCGCTTATTAAGATAAGTAAATATGAATGTGCCAGAAAATTATTTATATATTTGAAGAGAACATTAAACAAGCTTTTCAGTGATATATAACATAATGGCTGGAATTTCGTACTAAGAACCGTATTTTGGCATTGAATCCCCCCCTCTCCTTCATAATAGAGTTTTTTACCACCCAAATTTGATCGCTTATTAAGGTAAGTAAATATGAATGTGCCAGAACATTATTTATATATTTGAAGAGATCATTAAACAAGCTTTTCAGTGATATATAACATAATGGCTGAAATTTCGTACTAAGAACCGTATTTTGGCATTGAATAAGCCCCCCCCCCCCGCCTCCTTCATAATAGAGTTTTTTACCACCCAAATTTGATCGCTTATTAAGGTAAGTAAATATCAATGTGCCAGAAAATTATTTATATATTTGCAGAGAGCATTAAACAAGCTTTTCAGTGATATATAACATTATGGCTGGAATTTCGTACTAAGAACCGTATTTTGGCATTGCATACCCCTCCACCCTTCATAATAGAGTTTTTCACCACCCAACTTCGATCGCTTCTTTAGGTAAGTAAATATGAATGTGCCAGAAAATTATTTATATATTTGAAGAGAGCATTAAACAAGCTTTTCAGTGATATATAACATAATGGCTGGAATTTCGTACTAAGAACCGTATTTTGGCATTGAATACCCCGCTCCTTCATAATAGAGTTTTTTTTTACCCCCCCCCCCAACTTTAATCGCTCATTAAGGTAAGTAAATATAAATGTGCCAGAAAATTATTTTATATATATTTGAAGAGATCATTCAACAAGCTTTTCAGTGATATATAACATAATGGCTGGAATTTCGTACTAAGAACCGTATTTTGGCATTGAATACCCCCCCTCCTTCATAATAGAGTTTTTACCACCCAACTTTGATCGCTTATTAAGGTAAGTAAATATGAATGTGCCAGAAACTTATTTATATATTTGAAGAGAGCATTAAACAAGCTTTTCAGTGATATATAACATAATGGCTGGAATTTCGTACTAAGAACCGTATTTTGGCATTGAATACCCCCCCCCCTTCATAATAGAGTTTTTTACCACCCAACTTTGATCGCTTATTAAGGTAAGTAAATATGAATGTGCCAGAAAATTATTTATATGTTTAAAGAGAGCATTAAACAAGCTTTTCATTGATATATAACATTATGGCTGGAATTTCGTACTAAGAACCGTATTTTGGCATTGCATACCCCTCCACCCTTCATAATAGAGTTTTTCACCACCCAACTTCGATCGCTTCTTAAGGTAAGTAAATATGAATGTGCCAGAAAATTATTTATATATTTGAAGAGAGCATTAAACAAGCTTTTCAAGTCCGAATTTTCTGGCACATTTATATTTACTTACCTTAATGAGCGATCAAAGTCGGGGGGGTGGGGGGTAAAAAAAAAACTCTATTATGAAGGAGGGGGGTATTCAATGCCAAAATACGGTTCTTAGTACGAAATTCCAGCCATTATGTTATATATCACTGAAAAGCTTGTTTAATGCTCTCTTCAAATATATAAATAATTTTCTGGCACATTCATGTTTACTTAACTTAATAAGCGATCAAAGTTGGGTGGTAAAAAAACTCTATTATGAAGGAGGGGGGGTATTCAATGCCAAAATACGGTTCTTAGTACGAAATTCCAGCCATTATGTTATATATCACTGAAAAGCTTGTTTAATGGTGTCTTCAAATATATAAATAATTTTCTGGCACATTCATATTTACTTACCTTAATGAGCGATCAAAGTTGGGGGGGGGGGGTAAAAAACTCTATTATGAAGGAGGGTGGGTATTCAATGCCAAAATACGGTTCTTAGTACGAAATTCCAGCCATTATGTTATATATCACTAAAAAGCTTGTTTAATGCTCTCTTCAAACATATAAATGATTTTTTGGCACATTCATATTTACTTACCTTAATAAGCGATCAAAGTTGGGTGGTAAAAAACTCTATTATGAAGGAGGGGGGGGGGGTATTCAATGCCAAAATACGGTTCTTAGTACGAAATTCCAGCCATTATGTTATATATCACTGAAAAGCTTGTTTAATGATCTCTTCAAATATATAAATAATTTTCTGGCACATTCATATTTACTTACCTTAATAAGCGATCAAAGTTGGGTGGTGAAAAGCTCTATTATGAATGGTGGAGGGGTATGCAATGCCAAAATACGGTTCTTAGTACGAAATTCCAGCCATTATGCTATATATCACTAAAAAGCTTGTTTAATGATCTCTTCAAATATATAAATAATTTTCTGGCACATTCATATTTACTTACCTTAATGAGCGATCAAAGTTGGGGGAGGGGGGGGGGTAAAAAAAACCTCTATTATGAAGGAGGGGGTATTCAATGCCAAAATACGGTTCTTAGTACGAAATTCCAGCCATTATGTTATATATCACTGAAAAGCTTGTTTATTGCCCTCTTCAAATATATAAATAATTTTCTGGCACATTCATATTTACTTACCTTAAGAAGCGATCGAAGTTGGGTGGTGAAAAACTCTATTATGAATGGTGGAGGGGTATGCAATGCCAAAATACGGTTCTTAGTACGAAATTCCAGCCATTATGCTATATATCACTAAAAAGCTTGTTTAATGATCTCTTCAAATATATAAATAATTTTCTGGCACATTCATATTTACTTACCCTAATCAGCGATCAAAGTTGGGTTGTGAAAAACTCTATTATGAAGGGGGGGGGTATTCAATGCCAAAATACGGTTCTTAGTACGAAATTCCAGCCATTATGTTATATATCACTGAAAGGCGTGTTTAATGGTGTCTTCAAATATATAAATAATTTTCTGGCACATTTATATTTACTTACCTTAATGAGCGATCAAAGTTGGGGAGGGGGGGGGTAAAAAAAAACTCTATTATGAAGGAGGGGGTATTCAATGCCAAAATACGGTTCTTAGTACGAAATTCCAGCCATTATGTTATATATCACTGAAAAGCTTGTTTATTGCTCTCTTCAAATATATAAATAATTTTCTGGCACATTCATATTTACTTACCTTAATAAGCGATCAAAGTTGGGTGGTAAAAAACTCTATTATGAAGGAGGGGGGGTATTCAATGCCAAAATACGGTTCTTAGTACGAAATTCCAGCCATTATGTTATATATCACTGAAAAGCTTGTTTAAGGCTCTCTTCAAATATATAAATAATTTTCTGGCACATTCATATTTACTTACCTTAATAAGCGATCAAAGTTGGGTGGTAAAAACTCTATTATGAAGGAGGGGGGGTATTCAATGCCAAAATACGGTTCTTAGTACGAAATTCCAGCCATTATGTTATATATCACTGAAAAGCTTGTTTAATGCACTCTTCAAATATATAACTAATTTTCTGGCACATTCATGTTTACTTAACTTAATAAGCGATCAAAGTTGGGTGGTAAAAAACTCTATTATGAAGGAGGGGGGGGATTCAAAGCCAAAATACGGTTCTTAGTACGAAATTCCAGCCATTATGTTATATATCACTGAAAAGCTTGTTTAATGCTCTCTTCAAATATATAAATAATTTTCTGGCACATTCATGTTTACTTAACTTAATAAGCGATCAAAGTTGGGTGGTAAAAAAACTCTATTATGAAGGAGGGGGGGGGATTCAATGCCAAAATACGGTTCTTAGTACGAAATTCCAGCCATTATGTTATATATCACTGAAAAGCTTGTTTAATGGTGTCTTCAAATATATAAATAATTTTCTGGCACATTCATATTTACTTACCTTAATGAGCGATCAAAGTTGGGGGGGGGGGGGGGGGGTAAAAAACTCTATTATGAAGGAGGGTGGGTATTCAATGCCAAAATACGGTTCTTAGTACGAAATTCCAGCCATTATGTTATATATCACTAAAAAGCTTGTTTAATGCTCTCTTCAAACATATAAATGATTTTTTGGCACATTCATATTTACTTACCTTAATAAGCGATCAAAGTTGGGTGGTAAAAAACTCTATTATGAAGGAGGGGGGGGGGGTATTCAATGCCAAAATACGGTTCTTAGTACGAAATTCCAGCCATTATGTTATATATCACTGAAAAGCTTGTTTACTGATCTCTTCAAATATATAAATAATTTTCTGGCACATTCATATTTACTTACCTTAATAAGCGATCAAAGTTGGGTGGTGAAAAGCTCTATTATGAATGGTGGAGGGGTATGCAATGCCAAAATACGGTTCTTAGTACGAAATTCCAGCCATTATGCTATATATCACTAAAAAGCTTGTTTAATGATCTCTTCAAATATATAAATAATTTTCTGGCACATTCATATTTACTTACCTTAATGAGCGATCAAAGTTGGGGGGGGGTAAAAAAAACCTCTATTATGAAGGAGGGGGTATTCAATGCCAAAATACGGTTCTTAGTACGAAATTCCAGCCATTATGTTATATATCACTGAAAAGCTTGTTTATTGCCCTCTTCAAATATATAAATAATTTTCTGGCACATTCATATTTACTTACCTTAAGAAGCGATCGAAGTTGGGTGGTGAAAAACTCTATTATGAATGGTGGAGGGGTATGCAATGCCAAAATACGGTTCTTAGTACGAAATTCCAGCCATTATGCTATATATCACTAAAAAGCTTGTTTAATGATCTCTTCAAATATATAAATAATTTTCTGGCACATTCATATTTACTTACCCTAATCAGCGATCAAAGTTGGGTTGTGAAAAACTCTATTATGAAGGGGGGGGGGGGGTATTCAATGCCAAAATACGGTTCTTAGTACGAAATTCCAGCCATTATGTTATATATCACTGAAAGGCGTGTTTAATGGTGTCTTCAAATATATAAATAATTTTCTGGCACATTTATATTTACTTACCTTAATGAGCGATCAAAGTTGGGGGGGGGGGTAAAAAAAAACTCTATTATGAAGGAGGGGGTATTCAATGCCAAAATACGGTTCTTAGTACGAAATTCCAGCCATTATGTTATATATCACTGAAAAGCTTGTTTATTGCTCTCTTCAAATATATAAATAATTTTCTGGCACATTCATATTTACTTACCTTAATAAGCGATCAAAGTTGGGTGGTAAAAAACTCTATTATGAAGGAGGGGGGGGGTATTCAATGCCAAAATACGGTTCTTAGTACGAAATTCCAGCCATTATGTTATATATCACTGAAAAGCTTGTTTAAGGCTCTCTTCAAATATATAAATAATTTTCTGGCACATTCATATTTACTTACCTTAATAAGCGATCAAAGTTGGGTGGTAAAAACTCTATTATGAAGGAGGGGGGGTATTCAATGCCAAAATACGGTTCTTAGTACGAAATTCCAGCCATTATGTTATATATCACTGAAAAGCTTGTTTAATGCACTCTTCAAATATATAACTAATTTTCTGGCACATTCATGTTTACTTAACTTAATAAGCGATCAAAGTTGGGTGGTAAAAAACTCTATTATGAAGGAGGGGGGGGGATTCAAAGCCAAAATACGGTTCTTAGTACGAAATTCCAGCCATTATGTTATATATCACTGAAAAGCTTGTTTAATGCTCTCTTCAAATATATAAATAATTTTCTGGCACATTCATGTTTACTTAACTTAATAAGCGATCAAAGTTGGGTGGTAAAAAAACTCTATTATGAAGGAGGGGGGGGGATTCAATGCCAAAATACGGTTCTTAGTACGAAATTCCAGCCATTATGTTATATATCACTGAAAAGCTTGTTTAATGGTGTCTTCAAATATATAAATAATTTTCTGGCACATTCATATTTACTTACCTTAATGAGCGATCAAAGTTGGGGGGGGGGGTAAAAAACTCTATTATGAAGGAGGGTGGGTATTCAATGCCAAAATACGGTTCTTAGTACGAAATTCCAGCCATTATGTTATATATCACTAAAAAGCTTGTTTAATGCTCTCTTCAAACATATAAATGATTTTTTGGCACATTCATATTTACTTACCTTAATAAGCGATCAAAGTTGGGTGGTAAAAAACTCTATTATGAAGGAGGGGGGGGGTATTCAATGCCAAAATACGGTTCTTAGTACGAAATTCCAGCCATTATGTTATATATCACTGAAAAGCTTGTTTAATGATCTCTTCAAATATATAAATAATTTTCTGGCACATTCATATTTACTTACCTTAATAAGCGATCAAAGTTGGGTGGTGAAAAGCTCTATTATGAATGGTGGAGGGGTATGCAATGCCAAAATACGGTTCTTAGTACGAAATTCCAGCCATTATGCTATATATCACTAAAAAGCTTGTTTAATGATCTCTTCAAATATATAAATAATTTTCTGGCACATTCATATTTACTTACCTTAATGAGCGATCAAAGTTGGGGGGGGGGGTAAAAAAAACCTCTATTATGAAGGAGGGGGTATTCAATGCCAAAATACGGTTCTTAGTACGAAATTCCAGCCATTATGTTATATATCACTGAAAAGCTTGTTTATTGCCCTCTTCAAATATATAAATAATTTTCTGGCACATTCATATTTACTTACCTTAAGAAGCGATCGAAGTTGGGTGGTGAAAAACTCTATTATGAATGGTGGAGGGGTATGCAATGCCAAAATACGGTTCTTAGTACGAAATTCCAGCCATTATGCTATATATCACTAAAAAGCTTGTTTAATGATCTCTTCAAATATATAAATAATTTTCTGGCACATTCATATTTACTTACCCTAATCAGCGATCAAAGTTGGGTTGTGAAAAACTCTATTATGAAGGGGGGGGGGGTATTATTCAATGCCAAAATACGGTTCTTAGTACGAAATTCCAGCCATTATGTTATATATCACTGAAAGGCGTGTTTAATGGTGTCTTCAAATATATAAATAATTTTCTGGCACATTTATATTTACTTACCTTAATGAGCGATCAAAGTTGGGGGGGGGGGTAAAAAAAAACTCTATTATGAAGGAGGGGGTATTCAATGCCAAAATACGGTTCTTAGTACGAAATTCCAGCCATTATGTTATATATCACTGAAAAGCTTGTTTATTGCTCTCTTCAAATATATAAATAATTTTCTGGCACATTCATATTTACTTACCTTAATAAGCGATCAAAGTTGGGTGGTAAAAAACTCTATTATGAAGGAGGGGGGGGGTATTCAATGCCAAAATACGGTTCTTAGTACGAAATTCCAGCCATTATGTTATATATCACTGAAAAGCTTGTTTAAGGCTCTCTTCAAATATATAAATAATTTTCTGGCACATTCATATTTACTTACCTTAATAAGCGATCAAAGTTGGGTGGTAAAAACTCTATTATGAAGGAGGGGGGGTATTCAATGCCAAAATACGGTTCTTAGTACGAAATTCCAGCCATTATGTTATATATCACTGAAAAGCTTGTTTAATGCACTCTTCAAATATATAACTAATTTTCTGGCACATTCATGTTTACTTAACTTAATAAGCGATCAAAGTTGGGTGGTAAAAAACTCTATTATGAAGGAGGGGGGGGGGATTCAAAGCCAAAATACGGTTCTTAGTACGAAATTCCAGCCATTATGTTATATATCACTGAAAAGCTTGTTTAATGGTGTCTTCAAATATATAAATAATTTTCTGGCACATTCATATTTACTTACCTTAATGAGCGATCAAAGTTGGGGGGGGGGAGGGTAAAAAACTCTATTATGAAGGAGGGTGGGTATTCAATGCCAAAATACGGTTCTTAGTACGAAATTCCAGCCATTATGTTATATATCACTAAAAAGCTTGTTTAATGCTCTCTTCAAACATATAAATGATTTTTGGCACATTCATATTTACTTACCTTAATAAGCGATCAAAGTTGGGTGGTAAAAAACTCTATTATGAAGGAGGGGGGGGGGGTATTCAATGCCAAAATACGGTTCTTAGTACGAAATTCCAGCCATTATGTTATATATCACTGAAAAGCTTGTTTAATGATCTCTTCAAATATATAAATAATTTTCTGGCACATTCATATTTACTTACCTTAATAAGCGATCAAATTTGGGTGGTGAAAAGCTCTATTATGAAGGGTGGAGGGGTATGCAATGCCAAAATACGGTTCTTAGTACGAAATTCCAGCCATTATGCTATATATCACTGAAAAGCTTGTTTAATGATCTCTTCAAATATATAAATAATTTTCTGGCACATTCATATTTACTTACCCTAATCAGCGATCAAAGTTGGGTTGTGAAAAACTCTATTATGAAGGGGGGGGGGTATTCAATGCCAAAATACGGTTCTTAGTACGAAATTCCAGTCATTATGTTATATATCACTGAAAAGCGTGTTTAATGGTGTCTTCAAATATATAAATAATTTTCTGGCACATTTATATTTACTTACCTTAATGAGCGATCAAAGTTGGGGGGGGGGGGGTAAAAAAAAACTCTATTATGAAGGAGGGGGTATTCAATGCCAAAATACGGTTCTTAGTACGAAATTCCAGCCATTATGTTATATATCACTGAAAAGCTTGTTTATTGCTCTCTTCAAATATATAAATAATTTTCTGGCACATTTATATTTACTTACCTTAAGAAGCGATCGAAGTTGGGTGGTGAAAAACTCTATTATGAAGGGTGGAGGGGTATGCAATGCCAAAATACGGTTCTTAGTACGAAATTCCAGCCATAATGTTATATATCACTGAAAAGCTTATTTAATGCTCTCTTCAAATATATAAATAATTTTCTGGCACATTCATATTTACTTACCTTAATAAGCGATCAAAGTTGGGTGGTAAAAAACTCTATTATGAAGGAGGGGGGGGTATTCAATGCCAAAATACGGTTCTTAGTACGAAATTCCAGCCATTATGTTATATATCACTGAAAAGCTTGTTTAAGGCTCTCTTCAAATATATAAATAATTTTCTGGCACATTCATATTTACTTACCTTAATAAGCGATCAAATTTGGGTGGTAAAAACTCTATTATGAAGGGGGGGGGGTATTCAATGCCAAAATACGGTTCTTAGTACGAAATTCCAGCCATTATGTTATATATCACTGAAAAGCTTGTTGAATGATCTCTTCAAATATATAAATAATTTTCTGGCACATTCATATGTACTTACCCTAATCAGCGACAAAGTTGGGTTGTGAAAAACTGTATTATGAGGGGGGGGGAGTATTCAATGCCAAAATACGGTTCTTAGTATGAAATTCCAGTCATTATGTTATATATCACTGAAAAGCTTGTTTAATGGTGTTTTCAAATATATAAATAATTTTCTGGCACATTCATATTTACTTACCTTAATGAGCGATCAAAGTTGGGGGGGGGGTAAAAAAACTCTATTATGAAGGAAGGGGTGTATTCAATGCCAAAATACGGTTCTTAGTACGAAATTCCAGCCATTATGTTATATATCACTGAAAAGCTTGTTTATTGCCCTCTTCAAATATATAAATAATTTTCTGGCACATTCATATTTACTTACCTTAAGAAGCGATCGAAGTTGGGTGGTGAAAAACTCTATTATGAAGGGTGGAGGGGTATGCAATGCCAAAATACGGTTTTTAGTACGAAATTCCAGCCATAATGTTATATATCACTGAAAAGCTTGTTTAATGCTCTCTTGAAACATATAAATAATTTTCTGGCACATTCATATTTACTTACCTTAATAAGCGATCAAAGTTGGGTGGTAAAAAACTCTATTATGAAGGGGGGGAGGTATTCAATGCCAAAATACGGTTCTTAGTACGAAATTCCAGCCATTATGTTATATATCACTGAAAAGCTTGTTTAAGGCTCTCTTCAAATATATAAATAATTTTCTGGCACATTCATATTTACTTACCTTAATAAGCGATCAAAGTTGGGTGGTAAAAACTCTATTATGAAGGGGGGGGGGGGGGGTATTCAATGCCAAAATACGGTTCTTAGTACGAAATTCCAGCCATTATGTTATATATCACTGAAAAGCGTGTTTAATGGTGTCTTCAAATATATAAATAATTTTCTGGCACATTTATATTTACTTACCTTAATGAGCGATCAAAGTTGGGGGGGGGGGGGTAAAAAAAAAACTCTATTATGAAGGAGGGGGTATTCAATGCCAAAATACGGTTCTTAGTACGAAATTCCAGCCATCATGTTATATATCACTGACAAGCTTGTTTAATGGTGTCTTCAAATATATAAATAATTTTCTGGCACATTCATATTTACTTACCTTAATGAGCGATCAAAGTTGGGTTGTGAAAAACTCTATTATGAAGGGGGGGGGTATTCAATGCCAAAATACGGTTCTTAGTACGAAATTCCAGCCATTATGTTATATATCACTGAAAAGCTTGTTTAATGTTCTCTTCAAATATATAATTAATTTTCTGGCACATTCATATTTACTTACCTTAAGAAGCGATCAAAGTTGGGGCGGGGGGAAAAAAACTCTATTAGGAATTATGGGGGGTATTCAATGCCAAAATACGGTTCTTAGTACGAAATTCCAGCCATAATGTTATATATCACTGAAAAGCTTGTTAAATGATCTCTTCAAATATATAAATAATTTTCTGGCACATTCATATTTACTTACCTTAATAAGCGATCAAAGTTGGGTGGTGAAAAACTGTATTATGAAGGGGGGGGGTATTCAATGCCAAAATACGGTTCTTAGTACGAAATTCCAGCCATTATGTTATACATCACTGAAAAGCTTATTGAATGCTCTCTTCAAATATATAAATAATTTTCTGGCACATTCATATTTACTTACCTTAAGAAGCGATCGAAGTTGGGTGGTGAAAAACTCTATTATGAAGAAGGGGGGGGGGTATTCAATGCCAAAATACGGTTCTTAGTACGAAATTCCAGCCATTATGTTATATATCACTGAAAAGCTTGTTTAATGATCTCTTCAAATATATAAATAATTTTCTGGCACATTCATATTTACTTACCTTAATAAGCGATCAAAGTTGGATGGTAAAAAATTATATTATGAAGGAAGGGGGGGGGGTATTCAATGCCAAAATACGGTTCTTAGTACGAAATTCCAGCCATTATGTTATATATCACTGAAAAGCTTGTTTAATGATCTCTTCAAATATATAAATAATTTTCTGGCACATTCATATTTACTTATCTTAATAAGCGATCAAAGTTGGGTGGTAAAAAACTCTATTATGAAGGAGGGAGGGGGGTATTCAATGCCAAAATACGGTTCTTAGTACGAAATTCCAACCATTATGTCACATATCATTGAAAAGCTTGTTCATTGCTCTTTTCAAATATATAAATTATTTTCTGGCACATTCATATTTACTTACCTTAATAACCGACCAAAGTTGGGTGGTACTTAACTATATTACTATGATTATGAAGCGGGGGGGGGGGGGGGTGTATTCAATGTTAAAATACAGTTCTTAGTACGAAATTTCAGCCATTATGTTACTTACCATTGGAAAGTTTGTGTATTGCCCCCTTCAAATATATAAATAATTTTCTGGCACATTCACATTTACTTATTTTGATAGATGATCAAAGTCGAGTGAAACAAAATTCTTTTAAATGGTGGGGATATTCAAAGTAAAAATACGGGTTTTAATACGAAATTCCAGATATCATGTTTCATATCACTGAAAAGCTCATATATTTCTCTTTTCAAATATATAAAAAAAATTTTGGCACATTTATATTTACTTCATTTAAAAAAAAAAAAGATTAATGGTAAAGTGAAAGGGGGGGGGGGTAAGGCAAAATTTCGTGTTTCTATACCTAAAAGTAAAGTTAATCCTCTATTGAAATGAATTTGTTTTATTTTCGGCTGAATACATATATACTTTTTAAATTAAAATTGATACATGTTTGGTTGCCTTCACTAGCTGAATTAAAGAGAGTGGTGGGGTGGGGCGAGTGTTTTATGTCAAAATACGTGTCTTAATACGAAATTCCAGTTATTGTTCCATACATCACCGGAAAGTACGTTTCTATGGCTCTCTAAATATACTTGTTATTTTCTGGCACATTCATGATTACAAACTTTAGAAAAGATAAAAGCATTTTTATTTTTAACCAAGAAATGGATTACTAAAAATAGACTACTTTCAATTCATTTTATTTATCGAAGGCTGGGATTAGCCCATATCAAGCACGTGATTTTACTGAAGTCTTGATCATCCAGCGAATTTGGGACTGAGGGCTGGCGTGATTCGCAGTTAGTGAAGGGTGTTATCTCCAAGTGAAGGCTGGAGCAACTGAGGGCCAGCTTGATCTCGGCTATTTCAATTTTGTTTGAGATTTCTGACATTCTTCGCAGACCGATTCCCAATAAAACAAACTAAAATATAGAAAGAAGGTCGACTTGGAAGGGGAGTTGATGTCAGTCCTATTTAATTATGCAAAATGTAAAGCCAGATCAAACAGTTCTAGTGATTTTAATTAAAGCTTGTCAAAACCTTACACATAATTTTTATTTTTTTCCTCCAAAATTGTCACGAAACCGCGAGAGTTATGTCCCGTTTGTAGAAACGTCAACCAAAATTGATGTCAAATGGAATTTGGTTGGTTGTTTAAATTTTTCTAATCCAATCGACTATAGCATAACGGCGCAATTTCAGGGGAGGCAACTCTTTTTTAAACTGAAAGTAGATAATTGAACTGGAAATTTTCCTGGTCCTGAAATTTTCTTTTTATTATCTAAGTTTAAAAGTTATTGAGAAATGTCAACACAAATGACTTTCCACGGGAAACGAACGGTGAAGCCACCAGACAAGGGAAGTTTTCCACTTGACCACGAAGGTACACTATAGTTCAACTCTTTGAAGCGAGAGCCTCAACCAGAATCAGAATTTCAAACTCAATGTGTTCACTCACTCACTGGGGCACTGACTGATATTAGTTACATGTTTTCCTTTGACAGTAAAACACATCTTGATAGAGTGCAATCATCTCAAGTGTGAAGAATATTAAGATCTAAATATTAACGTTGCCACTGTTGCCAGTCAACACGTCAGTTATTTGCTCCACCAGAGCTTTATGATAAATTGCTAGCATTTATTTAAAATTTTAATTGTAGGCCTATATTTATCATATTTTAAGTAAAGAAATGATATTTATTTTTCATTATATTTTCTGTGATATTTGTTTTTATTTACATGTATGAACACACTGTGATGTTGTTTTAATTTGTCTCAGTCAATTCACCATATGTTTGGCGTAATATAGCCCAGTGGGAGCTGACGCGCCATAGAAAACCAACATTTCATTTCATTTCTGAACGTAGGTCTCATTACACTAAATGAAAGTAAATAATTGAACAGGAAATTTTTTAGTGGTTCTGAAATTTTCTTTTTACTATGTAAGTTTAAGATTTATTGAGAAATGTCAACATGAATGACTCTCCACGGTAAATGATTGATAAAGCCACCAGACAAGAGAAGTTTTCCACTCAATCATAAAGGTAGTCTTACGTACATCACATGTTGGAAACATTTACTATATTAATAGTATATCTTTATAGCCATATTATGTATTAATACATTGCTGTTTTTAGATCAATTCTGCACCTATACAAAGATAACTTTGAAGGCGGTGTGCTATGAGGAAAATTTTGCCCTGACAGCAGCGCTACCACCTATAGGCAACTCTTATATCGAATTCCAATTGTTGTGTAAAGCCAAATGTTTTTTTCATGTGCACGCCAATTTGGAGGCCTACTGTACCTCAGATTTTCGTACCATTAACATGACCATAGACACTGTCCTTACCAGGCCTTCCAACCTACCCTACTTGCAAGGTGAAACAATATTAAAGAACTTTCTCTGCCAACACGTAAGGAATGAACCCGAGACCTACTGATTAGGAAGCTAGCATCTCACTGAACTACCCCGGCTCCCTTGAGAGTTGACATCTGGTATTGTTTTTGACACAACTTCAAGTCTTCAACAGTATACAGGTCAAAGATCTGGAGAAATATTTGAATTCTGATAAATTAAATGCACTAACTAGTGAAATATTGTTATTTTCTTTTATCTGCAGGTGAATGCAAAGATTTTATGGTAAAGTTTATGAAATGCTTACGAATAAATGGACAAGAAAATACCAAATGTCGTGAGGAGTCAAAAGATTATCTCCATTGTCGAATGGAAAGGTAACATAGGCCATTTATATATTATATTATTAAATCAATAAGTTACAGTTATAAAGATTATTAACAACTTCTGGGTATTATTAGCAAGTTGGCATATTTAGATCATAAGGTCTGTCATTGAGTCAAGTGGCGCTGGTTTTTATTCCAAGATTATACATGACAAGAAGTAGCAGGGGCATGTCCGGGAAGAGACAAGGTAAAGTTTTCAAGTTTTGAATTGGGTTGGGGGGAACTACATGCGTATTTGATCAAGTCAGGAGAATTGAGACAATGTTTCTGTTCATTTAGGTGCATATATGTATAGGATTACAGTAGAGTGAGTCAAAATGGCTCATTCTATTACACAGAAAAAGGTTAACATGCAAAGAGATATAAGCTGCCACTGCTCACAGCCAAAGTGCCCAACCACAGTACTAGTGTTGCTTATTATTTATTCTTCTTGGGTGTTTTTTTTTTTCAAACTACTTATTTATGACCATAATGTAACTGTTCATTGGTATTTAAAAGGACTTCTTATAATTGACAAAATCGCAGTACATCAGGGACAACACAATTATGGTACTTGAGTGGGATCCCCACATACGAACTGTGGAACTGTCAGTTATCATATATTGTCTGTCGACGGCCCGAGTCGGCCGAGTCACAAAAACTTAAAATAAAATATTTGAGGTGGCTATAAGGCATAAATTTTTGTTAAGATTTTAACTCTCAATCCGAGAATATTCTATGAATAAAGCCCGAAGAATACAATTTAAATATTCTGCAATTTGCCCAATGTGTTGTAACATTTTCATGCCTTTCAGGAATTTAATGGCAAAAGAAGACTGGAAGAAACTTGGATATCATAAAGTAGAAAATCAAGAAACAACATAATGAATTAGACATTTTATGAAATATACTGGTATAAAAGGCCTTTGTGTGCAGTTTTCAGTTTTCTAAAAGGGTGAAACTTTATGCTCTTGTTAGAGATATATATGACTGGACTATCAGATCAACATTTATCTGGATGAACATGCTGCATACAAGGCTATTAATATCAGAAGCTGTATCTCAGATCGTGCAAGTGAAAAATTTGAGTTAACAAAACTGTGAAGCATGGGCGGTGTGAAACATTTTACAAGATTACCATTCTGTGAAGCATGGGCTGTGTGAAACATTTTAAGTGTGTCATCTAATACTTATTGTATTCACTGTATATAAATATGTAATGAACAAAATAAAAACAATTGTCAAGATTTTAAGTTTTATTTCTTTTCTTTATAAATTAAAATCTAAAATTCTACTATATGTATCTTAAGAGTCTGTATTATGCAGGAATTTATTTTTGGGTACAAATGATTTAATATATATGGATGTCTGTCAGATAATCCAGTAGACCAAGAACCAGTGGTCCAGAGAGTTGATTATATATGTCTAATAAATAATTTACAGAACATTTGAGGCCAAAAGATCTGCAATAGGTAAATATTTACCTCTAACATAATGTACCTTTAACATAGCTCAGGCAGTAGATTTTCTAAAATAAAATATGTATACCTATAGAATCAAATCTAATTTAGGTATTTAACAACACTTTATCTCCATTGAGATAAATACATTACAACAATTGACAAAATACTTAGAGCCAATTTACCTTATTGTGCACTATGAACTTGTTTTGTGGATCTGGTACTATATAAATGGACATTTATTTTTGAGGCACTATTGCCTTCAATTCCAATAAACATTTATAACAAAACAGAAATACAGTATTATGGGAGCCTATTCTACATAATGAAATATTAATTAATAAATAGTGTTGTATGTACATAAAAACAATAAGAGCAAACAAACATTTTAATAGAGCTATATTTAACCCTCTCAGTCAGTGTAGAAGAGAATTATTTTATTGCTAGTTAGAATAGTGGTTATGTTTTACTTTTCTACTCCAACCAGGGGTGTAGGATGGCCGAATGGTTAGCATGTGCATGTTATATCATTAGGTCTGTTCATTGAGTCAACTGGTGTGGTTTAAATTCCCTGATTGTACTCCTGGGTCCTCTGGTTTCCTCCCTCTGCTTAACCCTTAACCGTTCAACATTGCTTTGAAGTCATGGCCTGAACTAGTCAAGCTAAATAAGGTGAAATATTTATATGCCTATTTCAAACGCTTACAGCTGGATAAATATAAATGATAGTCTCTTGACACAAATAAAAAAGTTGAAGAGGATAAGTTGATCTATAATTTGCACTATATGTTTCGCCTATGTGTAAGCAGAGAGAGTGAGAGAGAAATGGGGTTTAACGTCCACTAGATACAAACTAGGTCACGAGGTTGAGAAGGCGCCCCTATCTCCATGCCACATATGCTCACACCAGTGATCGAAACCACATCCGAAAGCCAGAGGTTGAAGTACGGCACTCTAGACCACTAGGCCATCCCAACCCCCCTATGTGCAAGCAGATTATTGAAATAAAATTGAACCATATGTTAGTCCCGAAATGACCTAGTCTGTGTCAAAACAAGATAAGCATTAGCAGAAATGGTGGCAAAACCTATTTAAAAGTTAATTAAATTATATAACTATTAGAGTGATTACTCAGCTTCTCTCAAAACAAGTTTATGATAGGCATTAGCTAATAACAGACAATTAGTATAGTATTCTTGTTGTACATTTTCTGCTTTATAATATGAAGTCCTGAATTCATTAGATATTTGACAATTCAAATGTTCGGACCTATTCTGAAATAGATCTTTAAGTAAATTGATACCACTGACACGCTCACCACCAATGATTAAACCATAATAATTTCCTATTTCATTTGGTTTACTCGTAACCACATTCCTATTAAAAGACATACTGAGCACTGTCAATAACATGGCTTCCAAAACACGGAAATTAAGAGCCAACGGCACAACCTTTAGATTTGTAATTCGGAACAGTTTGTTCTCCATAACAAAGATGTCTGCATCTGACATTGTCTGCGTAATTTCTTGCAACTGTAAAGATAAAATGAAAAGTCTGACTGAAACACAAGAGATCCTATTTTGTTTTGTTTTTTATAGTTCAAAATTTCGTTTTACTACACTAGGATCTGGAAGAATTTTTATATAATCCACAAACATGTATGGTTGGTGTCAGGGATTGTCAATGAAATAGTCTGTTGCAGTGTTGTTAGTGTATGTGGCATGGAGATAGGGGCGCCTTCTCAACCTTGTGGGTTTCCTCCGGGCCCCCCGGTTTCCTCCCACTGCTAAAGACCCCTACACGTGCAAGCAAATTATTGAAATAAAATGAAACCATATGTTAGTCCCAAAATGACCTAGTTTGTGTCGAGTGGACGTTAAACCCCATTTCTCTCTCTCTCTCTGTTGCAGCGTGTTCTTGGCATGCTGTGCACCGAACAGGGGGTATCCATCTAGAAAGAGAGAAATGGGGTTGAACGTCAACTCGACACAAACTAGGTCATTTCAGGACTAACATATGGTTGAATTTTATTTTAATAATTCACTTGTGCGTAGGGGTCTTTAGCAGTGAGAGGAAACCGGTGCCATCCACCCCCACACTATCCGACAAGACACATAAATGCTGATTGGTTAATCAAATATCTGATGTCATAGGGTCAAAAGCCGCTCGTATAACCCCTTACTATTTTTAGATCATAGTTAACTAATTCCATACCGGTATGCTTTTTTTTATTTTTAAAAATGTTACCTTTTCCAAAACCGCAGCATGATTAAATTTTTGATAACCACTGTGATATATTAAGGCATGTGACCAGTCTTGTAGAACAAGATCTCTGTCCATCTTGGCCCATGTAATACGATCTAACTGTAGATCTATTGCAATGACATTATTTATTTTCTGAAAAACAAAAATATAATTATTAATACATACATAAAATTATCAGATTTTCACAGTATGTGCATAGGAGGTCTTTAGTAGTGGAAGGAAACCAGAAAACTTGGAGAAAACCCATAAGGTTGTACATATACAAGCGGGGATTCGAAACTGCATCACTTGACTAAATGACCCTTATGATGCAACACACACGCATTAACCACTCAGCCCTCTGGATGGTGTATGCCCGTATTCATTAGCACAGTCAGTGAAGAAAAAGTAGACGCTAAACCCCCATTTCTTTTCATTGATTTTTTTGTACACACATCTAAAATTAACTGACACCCTGTGAATAGCTTTTGGGTTAATATTAATCATTTTGTTGTAGCTGGAGAGAGTGTAATTACAACCTGAAAGGTTGAAAAAATAAATACCCATAAGGGTAATAATGTCTCTTACCTTGAGGTCTTCAGATGACAATTTGGGATTAAATAAAGAATTTCGAAATTTCTTAATGCCGATGTCGTTTTTTTCTTGGGCTAAAGTCTCTGGCGATTTGATAATGAAGTCACAGAATTTCTCTAAAACAAGTGGTCCGATACCACTTATATTCAATACATCACTTATACTATTAAACTGCCCATTTGTTGACCTGTACTGTTGAATGGCTACAGCTCTTTGCATCAACATAACACGAGGAACAAACAGTTCATCAGCTGTACTCTGATTCAAATGTTGTAATATCTTTTGACGTTGTTCTTCATTATATTTACTGTTTAAACTTTCACCTCTTTTTATAGAATATCTTCTACATCTAACCTGTAATAAGTTCAAATATGATAAAGATATATTATGCAAGAGCTAAATCTGCCTATTGCAGGTCTTTCTTTAGGTCTGAAATGTTTTCTAAAGTATTAAAATTAGACATTAATTAACTAATCCAGGCCTTATCAACTTGCGATGGCATCACATTTCTCCGATATTAAATAGATTGGAACAGTTCAGCGATACTTTGATTTAAACAAATATGGAGGACTGTGACTTAGATTCGATCAACCAGTGATATGGTTGAAATTATTGCACACGTCTGTCAAACCTTCAAATGCTAATATCTTCGCTTGCATTAGAGTAATTAGAATGAAATTTTCAAATTATTCATTTTACATAATCTACTTTCGAACTATTTTTTTTATAGTTATCTTAATCCTTACATAATGTATTTTTAATTAGACATTATACAGGTAGGCCTAATTAACTTATCCAGACCACAATTAATTCTTGAACTCCCTGACCCTATACTTATCTAGTAGAAATTAGGAAACCCGTCAGCTATTTTGAAACAATCGCGTATTTCACTACTTGGTTCTTGGTAAGCACAATACTGGATCTTTCCGAACAGACAAATATTTTTCCGTGTTTATAGTATACTTATAGCCACAATTCTAACCCTAACCATTCATGATTCAGAATAGTTTTAGATAAACCTAACCCGAACCCTTCAGAATATTTTTAGATAAACCTAACCCGAACCAACCCAAGGAAAAATATTTGTCCGTTCGGAAAGATCTAGTATTTTGCTCTTGGTATATTATGTTCAATTACACCGGTAGATTGCGAAACCGAAAGTAACACATTGGTAACATTGAGGGCACAAACGTCACTTCACACCTGAAGTTGCTTTCTGTTCAATGTTGTGAAGCTAGAAATAACAAACTTACATGTTTTAAAGGATATGACGTGTTAATAGAAATGCGAAGATATCCGAATAATTTGGAACTCCTCTGTAGCAACTCCATTACAAATAATTATTATTTCCGTGTTCGCAACAAAACTCAACTTTCCGTTTTTATTTCGATGTACCGCTTTTTCCTTAGTGCAAGAAGAGTAGAGGCTAAAATTGGAATTACCTCCCCTACACCGAAGTCGGCTCAATAAAATTAAACTTTAATAAATCGAAGAATTCACAACGGTCGTCATATTATTCTTATTTTAAATAATTACCGGTATAAATTATATTCCGATCAATAATTCATGAGAAATGCTGGCGTTATTAATAATTTCTAATAGTGTTGATCACGTCAAGTGCAACGTTTAGATGCAGAATTTCTTTAAAAAAAAAAAAATAAAAAAAAAAAAAAATTGTACCGGGAGTAGTTCACAGATTTGCATATTCTAAACTGTTCTAAATTTTATTAAATTACCAAATTTACAACACATTGTACCTTCTTATGTGGCAGCAACAATAATACAAAATGTAAGCACCACTCCCCTTAATTTCTTTTATTCGGGATCTAGTCATGGAGGTGTATTGTTGTATAGGACACTAAACCCCATATAAACCCATTTCATTTTCATTTTTTGGGTGAGTTAGATATAACATTAGTATTATTTTTGCAGCAATGTCATACAAAACACAACACACCAACCTAAAATAAGACAAAAACAAACTCACACAATCAAAACCCGAAAGCAAGGCAAATGATCCCCAAGTGTTTATGTAAAACACTAGATATCGGCCTACTCGTACTTGAAATCAAATGTTAGGAGGGACCCATTAATGATGTAAGTTCTTGTTATAATAGTTAAAAAATAGATTATGAATAGCGACTATGTTGAGAACTGCAGTCAAATTACTTTATTCTGAGCGGAGTTATGGCAGTAGGCCTACTGTTGTGGTCGTTTGAAGAACGTTTAGTCTCGATTATACTTGCTATCATTGTTACGATAATAATAGTGTTTAAATCCCTTGAAAATCAAAACCATCCCATGGTCTAAAGAGTTGATTACGGGCTCGCTCGACAATTATAGGCGAGAAAAAGAAACCCTTTGTCGAAAAAACAGAATCACGGTTAAAAAAAAAAAAAAAAAAAAAAAAAAATAGGAGGTAGGGATTCTAAAATAGCCTTAGAATAAAGATGGGAAATAGAGTTTTTTACATATATTGCAGCTTATTAGGGACGAAGACGAACGTGCCAGAGAACAGCGTAAAATCAGAGACATTACTAATAATAACCTTTATCTGAGATAAAAAAAAAAAAGCTTTATCTATACATTCAGATAACTCTTCATTTCACATATAGCTCGATTGATGTGTGAGCTCAGCACATATGGCGTCGTTGAAAACGTTTGCTTGTTATCTTTATTGTAAAGTGCTGATGGTTTGATTTTGGGAAAAGATAAGACGTCTTCAAACAAACAGTACCTTCGCTCCACGCCGGTATGGCTTGTACAACATTGACCAGTTTCTTCCTTACTCTGTGCATCGCCAGTATCTGGGCTGATTTCCCTTTTCGTAATGTATCGTTGTCCTGGGAAGAACGTGCAGACGATTTGGTGAATAGGTTAACACTAGAGGAAATACAGGATCAGTTAGCTAAAGGTACTGACGCATCACCTTCCATTCCCAGACTAGGTATAGGTCATTATGTCTGGTGGAGTAACTGTGGGAGAGGAGATGTTAGAGCGGGTAATGCTACTGCCTATCCTGAATCGATTGGTCTGGCAGCAGCGTTCAGGTAGGTGCCCGCATCTCTAGAATTGATTTTTATACAAAGTTTGTTGCTTTCAGAGATACAAACAATAAATGGCATAGAAAAACATCTAACAAATTCACACTAGCGTGACAATGACTTAATTTGTGTCGAGTGGACGTTAAACCCCATTTCTCTCCCTCTATCTCTCTTTCAAAAATGCACGCTTAGGTAATTTGGAGACGATGAAATTGTTTATTGTCAACTATCAAATTTCCTTAAGAGGAACTTAGCAAACACCCTACTGCAAATGGACCTGCCCCTGCACGTGTAATGTAACATTAAACTAGTCTATTTGAGATATTTAATATTCTTTCTATTTTGTATATAAGTCCAGATCTGATGTTTCAAATAGCACGGGTTGGAGCATATGAGACAAGAGCTAAGAATAACTACTACATGAAGATAGGAAGCTATTTAAGACACCAGGGTTTGAGCTGTTTTAGTCCGAATATGGATGTTCTTAGAGATCCTCGTTGGGGACGAAATGAGGTAAATGGGACATTCTTACAACTCCTTTCTTTGTTTGCAAATTTAATGGAGATGCATGAATAATTAATGAAACTAACAAAACGGCTTGGAAACAGTATATAACATTAGATCAGTCCTGTGTTTTCGGCCCCCTATTTCCTCTACTTAAGTCCCATGCGTGCAAGCGAAATATTGATAACGATTTATTATATCTAAGCAGTTTGTGTTACGTGGACCCTTAAGTAATATTTCTGTCTCTTTTGTAAGAAATAGTTCGACTAACATCCATTGGTTTGCTCTGTCAATACACAACAAACAACAACTAATTTGATGCTCGAAAAGACCTTCTAAAGAACTTTTCGTTATTTCAGCCAACAAGGAAACCCAAAATCGTCCGCTGCGAAACGGACAATATAGCAATTGTTACTAAAGCGATTCCATTTTGCGGGTAAAAATACTAAAAGCTTGTACAGTGTTTTTATTGAATTACAGGGAACTTGGGGTGAAGATCCATATTTAGCTGGTGTATATGCTAGATCGTTCGTGAGTGGAATACAGGGAGATGAATCTTCAAGATACTTGATACTAAGTGCTAGCTGTAAACATTATACAGCGTCTGGTGGTCCAGATAGTTATCCTCTAAACAGAATGAGCTTTGATGCCAAGGTAACGTCTTGGCGAATACTTACTATAAATACGCAATACCAGGCCTGCCCTAAACAGAATGAGCCTTGATGTCAAGGTAATGTCTTGACAGACCCTTATAATAATTCACTTTACTGGGCCTGTCCTAACAGAATGAGCCTTGATGCCAAGTTAACGTCTTGACGGACACTTTAACACTTATAATAATTCACTATTAAAGTGTATTACGAGGTCTTTCACTGACAATTATTACAGAGAAAACTGTCAGTTCTTTGTCTAAACTTCCAAATTGTCGCCTTAAAGGTATAAAACATACATATTTATCATGCTTTTAAGTAATGTGTAAATCGTGTTTAAATTGCATTATTCATGTAATGATTTTATTAGCATTTGCTAATTAACTTTTCAAATTATATATATTTTAAATTTTAAGTAATTTTAAGCCTCGTATAAAAATATTTATAGATTTGATATATTTTAAATTTAAAATGTATTTTTAAGGTATTTATCTTGATGTAAAACCAGCGCCACTGAGCAGCTATACTAGCTGGAACGTGTGCGCTTTATAAATGTATTAAATTATTTAATTAAATTATTATACATAGCATTTACTTTTAATTAGGTATCAGAAAGAGATTTGAGGACGACATTTTTACCGGGTTTTCGAGAATGTGTTAGAGGTGGAAGTTACAGTGTTTTATGTTCTTATAACAGGTAAAATATCGTTCATATACAGGTGTCTAAAAAATCATTTGTTATTTCAGTGTCTAAAATATCATTTGTTATGTCAATGTCTAAAGTATCGTTTTTATATAAATGTTTATATAAATATCTAAACGGTCGTTCGTATTCTTTATATAAATGTCTAAAATATCATTCGTTATACAACTGTCTAAAATATCATTCGTTATTATACAACTGTCTAAAATACTATTCTTTTTGAATGTCAAAAATGTCGTTCATTATGACTGTCTACAATATTATTCCTTATGAATGTCTAAAATATCATTCATTATAAATGTCTAAAATATCATTCATGTCTAAACTGTCGTGCTTTATCTTTATGACTGTCTGAAATACTATTCTTTTTGAATGTCAAAAATGTTGATCATTATGACTGTCTACAATATCATTCCTTATGAATGTCTAAAATATCATTCATTATAAATGTCTAAAATATCATTCATGTCTAAAATGTCGTACTTTATCTTTATGACTGTCTGAAATAGCAGTCTTTATACAAATATCTAAAATAGCCGTCGTTATATAAATAAATGTCTGAAATAGAGGTCTTTATATAGATGTCTAGAATATCATTCGTTACATAAATGTCTGAAAAATCATTCTTTCTTTATATATGTTAACATATCCCCCGTCTTCATTAGCCCATTCGGAACAGAACAGTAGGACGTTAAACCCAATTTCGTTTCATTTCTTCCGTCTAATACAGAATAAATGGTATCCCGGGCTGTGCTAACAACTTTACATTACAACAGATATTGAGGAAAGAATGGGGGTTTAATGGTTATGTTATAAGTGATGTGGGTGCTATGGAAGGAATGATAACTGGTCATCATTATTATAAAGATTTTGTGGAAGTAGCTGCTGGGGGGTTGAGCAGTGGTTGTAATATCAATGCCGCTCAAACGGACAACAGATCACAGAATGCTTATTATTCGGCCCGTAAGTAGTTTATATTGACTAATATTCAAACATATGTCTTAAAATCAGAGCGGGTTGATTTTTTAAGTTCTGGTTTTGTCTCTTAATCTTAATTTTTTCAATAAAAATGATTAATGTTTCAAAGCCCACTGGACACAACCTAAGTCATTTCGGAATAAACTTATGGTTCAATTCTGTTTCAATAATTCGCTAGCACGTAAGGGTCTTTAGTCGTAGGAGGAAACCGAGGAACTTGGAGAAAACAGGCGATCTTACTCCTTGTCACGTACAACCATGGAATCGAAATCACGTCAGTTGACTCAAGGACAGACCTTTCGATACATCGCGCTCACACTAACCATTCAACTCCCCTGCACAATCCAACTCTCCTACACAATCCAACTCTCTTGCACAATCTAA
The DNA here is from genome assembly GCA_036850965.1 of Patella caerulea. Classification (NCBI taxonomy): domain Eukaryota; kingdom Metazoa; phylum Mollusca; class Gastropoda; family Patellidae; genus Patella; species Patella caerulea. The sequence goes on along the minus strand of JAZGQO010000015.1, from coordinate 26,669,722 downwards.
CTCCCCTGCACACTCCAACTCCCCTGCACACTCCAACTCCCCTGCACAATCCAACTCCCCTGCACACTCCAACTCCCCTGCACAATCCAACTCCCCAGCACAACCTAACTCCCCTGCACACCAATAAGCAATCCTCCAATAACCATTAATCTTATACCTATCGTCCATTTATTATGAACTTGATATTAAACTGGAATCTTAAATAACGTTATTCCGTAAGGAAATTGACTAAACCGCTTGACTCAAGCTCGAATTCAATCTGTAAGTATTATAGCCGCAAAATCAATCCATTTAAACATAGAAGGTGTTAGACACCTAAAACCACATTTAGCATCATAGAAATCTATACCAACATGAAGGTGTCGGACCTGTTCAAAGATATCTGGCAACCAGTTAACTATCACGAGATACGATAAGACCGAAGACAAGTAGCTACACCAGAATCAAAATGTGTAGTCTTTTCACAAATTTATTGGGATTTTTTTTCTCTTTTCTCTCCCGTTCGTTTAGTCCAAGCAATTGAGGAAGGCAAGCTATCAGCATCTGTAATGCGTGAACTGAGTCGGTCATTGTGGTATACGAGATTGAGACTGGGTGAATTCGACCCTCCTTCTATGGTACCTTACAGAAGTTTAAATCTGTCTATCATTCAGAGCTCAGAACACAGAGCTCTCTCTGTAGAAGCAGCTATGAAGACGTTTGTGTTATTGAAGAATCTCAACCATGCTCTCCCGTTAAAGAAAACTAAATACAACAATATAGCTGTAAGTATTTAAAATCAAATACTATTATCCATTCTCGGTATCCACAGTGGTTTTATTCCGTCCGACACCACTATTTTCTTGCACATGGTACCATTTTTGTGATAGTTGGTGTTTGCTAGCTAAGTGGCAATTTGATTAACCCATAGATCCTATTTCGTTTTGTTTTTTATAGTTCAAAATTTCGTTTTACTTTTCTTTACTGTACTAAGATCGGGAAGAATTGTTATATAACCCACGTTCTGGTTATGTGAGGGATTAGCCGGTGAGTTCGCGGGGTGCGGAACTGTGGATATCCCACTGATTGGTAAATCGAAAGGGGCTCTTATGATCCCTGGCGCGATCAAATCTTTATGTAACGGAGACCAGAGAGAGAGAGAGAGAGAGAGAGAGAGGGGAAAGCTAAATGGGGTTTAACGTCCACATACTGGGTCATTTTGGGACTAACTAATGGAAGCCATCGAAAGTATAAAGGAACGCAACGAAATATAATCATGTTTTAAATCAGATTATAATGCCTCCCATCGTTTAACTCCGGCTATGAATAACGCAAGAATATTTTCCTATAGATTGTTGGTCCAATGACAAATAATCCTGAAGCTCAAACAGGCAACTATTCACCGGACATTATGTTAGACTATACAACTACACCATTAGATGGTTTGAGTCAACTAGGAGATGATGTTAAGTCTACACCAGGATGTCTCGGAGATAATAACTGTACCCAATATGATCCTGTAGCTGTTAAAGCCGTGGTAACAGATGTCGATATAGTCTTCATATGTCTTGGACTTGGTAATGTTTTTTTCTTGTTCCGTATTTTTATTTACCAAAAATATAGGCGGACAACTCTGTCGTTTCGCTTAGATACCCAGTGCAAAAGGTTTATAGCTCTGAAAAACGTGCGATTGAATATAATACTCAGTTACGCCCCATTACGGATATGCAGTCAAATGTGAATCAAATTGTAAAGACGTTCAGGCAGTGCAATATATGTGACAAAATACTAATGAAATTTTTTTTAAAAAAAAATACGTTATCGCTGCTATTTTGGCTATACTTTATACCACAAACTGCCAAAAAACTCAGAAAAATACCGAAAACTACAGAAGATCCGAAAAACCCTAAAAACACCAAAAGATTTAGTGTGTCTAATAGAAAGATCCTAAACAATGCATCCGCATATGACTGTTATCAGTGTAGAACCTTTTTTTTAAAAGGGCTTTCTTGTTACCTGCTTCTGGTAGACGAAGTTTAATGAATATCTCTATCTATTATTTGTAGGTAATGATGTTGAAATGGAAGACAGAGATAGACAGAATATTTCTCTACCAGGACATCAGTTGGATATATTAAAAGATGCTGTTGCCAATAGTAGGTTTATCTTAATATAATTTCAGTTAGAGCCATGTGCTATTTTGAGATATCAATGGTTAGGAACTGTGGGTATTTCAAGGCTAAATACAACTTGTAGATGAAAATATCGTATTATGTGATTTTGAACTGAAATAAAATGGGGCTCGACATCCTGTTGTTTTGCCCCGACTCCTACTGAAGACTGGCATAATATACTGGCTCGCTGAATTGGAGGTCGCGGTGCTGGCCGAGAAAGTGCATCGAGATTTTTCGGTGTGGCTTCTCCTTGTCAGTGGTGCAGTGGTGCAGGGATATCGTGTGCACATCGGCGAGCAGGTAAATGATCCCTTTGCAGTTGGAATTCGGTATAAGAGTAAGCCGTATCATCGCTGCCTGGGCAAAATTTTCCTCATAGCAAACTATGGCAAATGCCCGTATTAACTAACCTAGTCGGAGCAGGACAGTAGGACATTACTCTAGCCATTTCATTTTATTTAATGTTAATAAAAATATGCAAATATTATCTGTTTATGTAATCTAGGTCCGTCCAATGCTACCATCATACTGATTCTATTTAATGCTGGTGCCGTTGATATAAGATATGCTGTCGCTGAACAGAGAGTATCAGCTATACTAGAAGTCTTCTATCCATCACAAGCCACGGGAACTGCTCTCAGAAAAGTTCTAACTATGGACGGTCCTAATTCTGTTCCTGCTGGTAGACTACCCTTTACATGGCCCGCAACAGATGCTCAAGTATGATTTTTACTTATCGTTTTTCGATTTATCTAGTCGCCTGTCAAATCAGTAACAGGGCTACCCATCACAACTACCCAACACAACCCAATAGCACCCAATATAACCACATACAACCGAATTGTTTTATTACAGGTGCCCCCGATAGTAAACTATACCATGACAGGAAGAGGATATCGTTATATAAACTACGAACTATATCCATTTGGTTTGCCTGTAATAAAGTTCAATAGTTAATCTATGTTTCATTTTATATTACAGGTGCCCCCTATAATTAACTATACCATGGCAGGACGAGGCTATCGTTATATGAACTATGATCCTTTATATCCGTTTGGTTATGGTTTATCTTATACTAGTTTTACCTACTCTAATCTACAACATAATAAAACACTGGAAGCTGGTAACAATCTACAAGGTACTGTTCAGGTCACCAATACTGGATCTGTTGATGCCGACGAGGTATTTCTTTTGTTAGTTTTGAGAGAGAGAGAGAGAGAAGGGGGGGGGGGGGGTAGAGAGAAGCGGGGAGGGGGGAACGAGGTTTAATGTTCATTCGAGACAAATTATGTCATTTCGGGACACTACGCTTGTACCTGACAATAAGGTGTACGATCTCGTCTCCAATCTTGTTTGTTTCCTCCGGTTCCCCCGGTTTCCTTCCACTGCTTAAGGCCCATACGAGCACGCGAATTAATAAAATACGTTAGTCCCAAAATTATCTATTCCACGTGGCTCTTTTGCATATGATAGCAGAGCAGGCGGACATTAAACCCAATTGCATTGTTATTTTCAGGTTGTGCAAGTTTATATATCATGGATATCACCATCTGTACCAACACAGCAACTGCAACTAGCTAATTTCACCCGTGTCTATATACCGTCTGGTAAAACAGTGACTATTGCCTTTACTGTACAAGCCGAGAGCATGGCAGTCTGGGTGGACGAGACTACAGGATGGGAAGTACAACAAGGTACGATCGCGAACCTCGTGGAATCCTCCACATATCCATGGTATCAATTTTTCTTAAGTTGTGTCGTCACCAAGCTGAGGCCGAAGTCCTCGCCATTAAGTGGTTTGGGCAATGGTCTGTACTATTTGTGATACCGCCGCAAGCATTTCTTACACCAGGACAAGCAAGGGCGTTTTAAGGTTTATCATGGCGGAGGCTATACAATTTTGAGGGCCCTCTTTCTTGGGGGGGTGGGGGTCTTAATTGATGATTTTTATGCCAATGCAATGACTGCATTCTCATTCTGTAATGGATTCGACAGTAACAGTGTATAGAAAACGATTGACTCGGACTCGGGGCCCTTTCCCATGGCCAGAGGGGACCTTTGTCAGAAGTGGGACCCTTTTGTCTGCCCAACTAGGGTACATTTTCATTTTTCTCACCTATTTTAGCATTTTTGCCCCGTTTTATTTTTCCAATTTCTTTAATTTTTTTTTTCGAGAGGAGGCTGGCGCCGCCTCAGCTATAAAACGCCTTCGAGGACAACACGTCATTGCCCCCAGCTTTGCCCAGCTGTGGCTAAATCTCCAATTCTTCTGGCATGGTGGGCATAGGGAGGAATCTCTACAAGTGGAATAGCCAAAAGCCTATAAGAGGAATAGCCAAGGACCTTTCATCATCTAAATCCTGCTCATGCTTGCTGTTTTAAATGCCAGTTCAAAAATAGAACTGCTCTGTTTATAACATTCATAGATCATATGAAGAATCGTTTATGCTACCTGCTTTATGCTTTCCCGACACTTTCGATTCCTTGGTCGTACGTGGCAAGGAGTAAGGCCGCCAGTCCAAACTCAGGGGTTTTTCTCCACGTCCTCCAATTCCCCTACACTGCTAAAGACCCCTACGCACAAGCAAGGGACAGCGTATGTCGTTTGGATGCGACGAAAACGTCCCATGTACATGTATAAAATCCACTGATAGTTAGAATTCGATGTAAGCGTGACCGTAGCGCAGGTGTCCGGGCAAAATTTCCCTCGGCACTCTACACGACGTATACCCGTTTTTATTAGCACAGTCGGAACAGATTAGAAGGACATTCAAAACAATGCTAACAAAACCAGGAAGGAAACGAATTGTTAAAATAAAAGAATTTATTTCAATTCAATATCAGCAAAACAATATCTAAATATTATATTGCAAATATACAAAATCGTTTTATAAAAATGGAATACGTAAATTGATAGGTTTATTTTAAAGACAAAAAAGGAATGTACTTCCTGAATAAATAATAAATTGTCTATCAATGGACATAATTGATTAAGATAGACATTAACCTTACGTTATATAAAATTTACATATTATATACCGTTAAGTTTATTTACGGCTATGTTTGTTTGTTTTTTTCATTTCTTGAATCAAACATTCGGGGTCTTATTCATGTAAACTGAAACAAAACTATTTTAAGAATACTGACGATTCATTGACTAAGCATTGAGAATACTGATGGTTCATTGGCTTACCACTATAATATTCTAAGAAACCAGCCGCTTCATTGTCTTAGCCTAAAATCATAGCTAAATTTTTAGTTCTTGGTAAATGAAAACGCCATATTCTTAAAGAAGTTTTGTTAACGTTTATTGAATAAGGCCCCAGATCAATTACTATAGGTTTTTAATCATTTCAGACCAATTCTCCGTGGACTTGATTTCACTTGATAAATAAATAGGCAGGGCAAGTAAAAAGTTAAAATTTTGTTTAGAATTTCAAATCTTAAAAATTTAGAACTAAAAACTTTGAACCGCGCAACCAAGTACGTTTAGGTAATAAATTTGTCTTTTTGCAGAAGCCAAATGTTAACAGGTTGGGATTGGTTAGTGAAAACCAGGTACAATAATCACACGGGCACTTGAAGGGATTAAAATATCTTACAGTATCTTGTCTAGCATGCTATGATAGTGTCCCTCTCTAGACAAGATAATATAAGAAATTTAAATCCCATCAAGTGCCCCATTTGATTATTGTGCCTGGTTTTCAATATCTTCAATATGTTTTATACATAATGCACGTATATAAAAATCATATATCTTTCAAACAACATTTATATTTTCTAATTGATAAATATACAAAGAAACTACATAGACATATATAAAGTTTATAATCCGTTACAATTTTTTTTTTTTTTTTTTTTTTTGTAATTTACTATTTAAACGGTAACTTGTTGTATTTACCAGTATAAGGTCGTTTTGATTGTTTGGTTGTTGGAGGACGTGGTTCATACATTCTTGGTACAGCGTGTGTTGCTTTCATAGGACTTGATAAAGCTTGTGTTACTTTCATAGGGCTTGGTAAAGCGGGTAGTTTTATTTTCTCAGTAAACTTAATATCCCCTTTAGTGGTATCTGTAGGTTTAACGGATTTTATCTTTGGCAAGGTCTGGTTATTATTTTTAGATGATGACTTTATGATGGGAAGGTTTGAACAGGTGTCACCAACGGTAGTTTGTCCTTTAGCAGCATCTTTAGGTTTGATGGATTTTATCTTTGGCAGGGTTTGTTTATTATTTTTAGATGCTGACTTGACATTTGGACAGCCAGGACAGGTGTTTTCAGTAGTAGTTTGTTCTTTTAGTTGAGGAAGCAATGTAACTAATCTCTGTGTATGGGCTGTGTAAGATCCGATGGATTTAATCGTTACCTTAGCGGAAACATAATGACTGTTTATTTTAGACGTACCATCAATTGAAGAAGATCTTTGTTTTGTTTTTTTGCTGTCTGGGTTCTGGGGAGTCGATGGAATGTTGGAAATTCTGTTTATTGGTGGCAGTGTTTTATATTTTCCTAGACTATATTTTGTATTTTCATTAATCGATGGAGTATTATTAATGGTATTTCTCCCTTCCAAGACGGTTTCATCTTCTGACGTATCTTCAAAGATGTTCCCTAGTTTTTCTATCTCATCTAACATTGGCGTCGGTTTGTTATATTTCCCTAGACTGTCTTCACAATGCAATGAATACTTTATTGATGGTATGTTATAAATGGCTGCTTTATATTCTGCTTTATCTTCAAGATAACTCTTTAGTTTTTCAACCTCATTTAAAATTCGCTTAACATCCTTACCTATTGCGTCGATGTCAAGGCGGACGCTGCGAGTCGATATCATCTCGTTTGTTCTTTGAGCTTCTTTTTCAGTATTGATATTCGCATCTGTAAGAGTATTGTGCTGACTACGGGGCGATATAATCTCACATGTTCTCTGAACCTCTTTTCCAGTACTGGCATTCGCTTCTTCAAGAGTCTTGTCATTCTTGGCACCTGTTTTCTTTTCTTGTTTCATATAACCTGGTTTTAAGATTTTACAAGTCAAATATCCATCTGTGATGTTATATGACTGGATATCCTTGGCTATAGTATCAGATGCAGAATTTGGTTCCATGTTACTGGCACGCCTTTTAGTTTTGGTTTTACTCTTATTGACTGTGTCCAGTGTTTTAGGCTCGTTATCTTTGTGGTTGATGTCCGATGATTGAGGCTCGTAATCTTTTCCGTAGATGTTTTGTGCAATGTCCAATTTTTTAGGCTCGGTATCTTTGCGCTTGTTATCTTTGTTGTTGTTGTTTTCTACCATGTCCAATATTTTTGGCTCAATATCTTTCCTGCTGATGCTATCTACTGTGTCCAATGGTTTGTGTTGGCTATCTTTGCTGTTGATGCTATCTACTGTGTCCACTGATTTGTGACCGCTATCTTTGATACTGATGCTATGTTCTATATCCAATGGTTTGTACTCGCAATCGTTGCCGTTGATGCTATGTTCTATGTCTAATGGTTTGTGCTCGTTATCTTTGCTGTTGATGTTTTCTATCATATCCAATATTTTAGGCATGTTATCATTGATGTTGATGCTACTAACGATGGCTTTATTGTCTTCTTCGCACAATGCAATACTTGGTTCCTCCCTGTTACATACCGAAAATTCTTGCAAATTTTCTGTATGATTTAGTATTCTCGTGTCATTTTGAACACCAGATCCGGGTCGTGTTATGACTTCCAGTCGTGCATCTACCTGGGCCTTTACATCGGGATCTAACAATGGACTTCCACCATGTTCCTTTGTCCCAAAACAAAACTTAACCACTTTCTCTGTCTTCAGATCTTGAACTTTATATTTGGAACATTCCAAGAATTTCCCGATGAATTCATCTTCTTTATCAGATGTCTCTGCTCTGCCTTGTAGAATTCCATATCTCTTTATGCAATCGTCGTATTTTAAACGGAGGCTTGTGTTGTCCCTGGAAGATTGAACGTATGGTATTATTAAAACTACTATGAAATATTAGTGTGTGTGTGTGGGGGGGGGGGGGGCACGGTTTACTTATTATGGAATTCTTCAATTTCCTTTATTTTAAAATAAAGGAAACCAGGCCATATATTACGGAACTAACACGTGAGTTCCACTTTATTTTATTGGCCTTTAACAGTGTGCATGTGTGTATGTTTGTATGGAACGGGGGAGAGAGATTAAAGGCACATACTAAAATTAAAGGAATTCTATTTCCACTTTTGATTTATTATAGATACATGTTTGTTGGCGGGGGGGGGGGGGCAATTAGAATAAAATTATTTACCTGTAAAGATGCTGGTTTTTGAAACGTAAATCAACAATAGTTGAATGAAGTGTATGGATATAATTTCTCATATCCCGTCTGACTCCCTTCATTGATGGTTCTGAAAGTGTGATATTAAAATATTTATAAAATACGAAATATACTTTAATCGGTTTCATGAAGTGGTAGAACAAGTACCCTAATATCTCTCAATGATAGACCAAATATCCTAATACCTCTCAATGGTAGAACAAATACGCTAATAACTCAAAACGTTAGTACAAATATCCCAATACCTCCCAATGATAGAACAAAACCCTAATGTGTCTCAATGATAGAACTAATTAGAAATTACCTGAAGGATTGTCAAGTCTAGTTCCTGACTTCAGCGCATTTTGAGTGTTTATCTCGTCCATTTCTGATTCCGAACCTGTAAATGCAAAAATAAAAGGTACCTTGATTAAAATGAAAATAGTGACATAATGTCTACCAATAATAGAACAAAAGTTATACCCTAATATCTCTCTCAACGATAGAACAAATAGCCTAATATCTCTCAATTATAGAACAAATACTCTAATATCTATCAATTATAAAACAAATACCGTATATCTGTCGATGATAGATCAACATCTCTCAACGATAGAACAAATACCCTAGAATCTTTCACGATAGAATGCCCAAATATCTCTACCTGAACAATTACCCCTATATCGCTCTCGTAATAATAAAACAATATCTCATTGATAGAACAAATCCCCTAAATGGCCCCGAATGACAGAACAAAAATCCTTATATCTCTCTTAGTGATGTAACAAATATTTAAATATAAGATATATGTATACAGTAGAAATTACCAGAAATATTGCCCATTCTAATTCCTGACTTCAGGGTAGTTTCGGCGCATTTCCAGTCCATTTTGAATTCAACTCCAGAACTCGGCTCTGACCCGGAATCCGAATAAAGTACATCCTGTAATCCTTCCTTTGAAATTGGTTTGGGAAGTCCTGTAATAACAGAAAGTAAACGTACTTTGATTAAATCAAAATGGTGACATGAGCGATGTTTGGTTTCCTCTTCTCGGATGAGTAATTAATTATCTAAGGGGGGGGGGGTGTAACTGAGAAATAATCTTAAATATAATTTTTAAATATTACCGCTAATATTATTGGTCTAGGAAATGGATTAACTGATGAGAGAACTTATCTTTAATTGGTCTAGGAAATGGATTAACTGACGAAGGAACTAACGAGTAATTGGTGTAAGAACTGGAATATTGGATAAGACGTAACTGATTTTAAAAACTTACCGGTAATTGGTCTAGGAGCCGGATAAGGAGTATCCTCGTTGTCTTCTCCTAGAGATGCCATAGCTTTGTATCCTCCCAATACCCTCTGCTTAACACTCCGCCAAGAATCTCTTCTGAAATTTTGAAATATAATCACTTATAAAACATTTCTTAAACTGTATTTTCAAATGTCTTCGTTTGTGCTTAAGCATGGTGGATCTGCTTGTCTTTGCCCGGGGGGAATAAGCATAGTTAGAAATATAAATACTGAACAAATGAATATTTACGATTACTACAAAGGTAACATTAAATACAAGAGGACCGCGCCACGTGAGATCCAAGACAAACATGCGGACAAGACATAAAATATTCATTGCAAATAATATAGAACTAATTAACGCATTATCAAATCAAGTGTGCGTTCATTGCGATACAATAGTACCGGGTCTGTTGTACAGGCTTCCCTTAAATAAAAAAAAAAACTTAAGGAATAATTCCTAGATAAATGGGGAATAAAATACCCAAACTTTATATCTAGCGTGTTTTAAGTTTGACCATATTATTGAGTCTATTTCTATATTTATGTAATGTTTGTGTTGACATTCAGTAAAAATATAAACTACACATTTTAGAGAATAAAAAGAACGTTTCATTTTCACTTACCTTGATTCCATAGTTATAGCAAAGATGATAAAATCTTTGAAAAATAACAACTTTGATGCAGAAATAGCAAAATAACGTCTTTCTAATTCTGATACTCGTAAAGTTATGATAGAACAATAGAAATAACGTCATATTAATTGTGACGTCACAATGGCCCGTTAACGCTATCTTGTTTTTCTGTCTAACCCTGTTTATTTATGAAATATTTAGCTAATATGATTATAAGATATATAAACATGGGATCTGAAAACAAGGCGGTGTGTGAATACGGGACTAAATTATGGTTTAATTTATTTCGATAATTCGCTTGCGCGTAGGGGTCTTTAGCAGTGGTAGAAAACCGGAGGACACAGAGAAAACCCACGAGGTTGGACAGGCGACCATACGTATAACCGGGGATTCGAAACCACGCTTTATGATACGTGCTAACCATTCAAATATTATTTTTCGTCACTCAATAATAATTAAGCTTATTTGTTTTTGGGGTTTTTTTTTCATGATTAAAATTAATTATATATTTTATGAAAATTTCTATAATGCTTATTACAAAACATCGAAGAGTTATAGTCATTAAAAAGAGTAATATTTGAAATTCTGAAAAGAAAAATCCAATTTTATTCATCGGCTGACTTATTTTTAAGTCCATTATTGATGATACGTTTTTCACGATTAAGATTAATTATATACTTTTTTGATATTTCTATTGTGGTTTTTTTTTTTTTTAAGAAAAACATTTACGATTAACAACATTCTGCACACAGGCAGCTAGCTAGATCTAAAATAGATCTCTGTCCTGAATGGCCACCATATCTAAAAATTAGTATTTGACTTTGTTATGCGGTTCAACTCAGTTTGACACCTGTCATACGCACAAAGACTTTCTATTTTAATAAATTGAAACGAAATAAAGACTCCTCAAAATTCGCGAATTATACTTAGTCTTTTGGAATAAAATCGTCGATTTAGGGATTGAAATGTCAGTCAACTAGCTTAGTGTCTGTTCGCAAGCGGAGAGGGTGCAAGTTTAGTATGGATTAATAACCTACATTCCAGGAATATGGTTTGTTTAATGAGTAGTAATTAGGTTTGTATTTTTAGCTTTGTCAGTCGTGCAATATAAGGTGGACCTGGCAAGAGCAGTGTCTAGTCGTCTGGATGGGACAACAAACCGAGGTCCCATCCACACATGGACGTAAACGTAGAAGAACACTAATAATGACAGATGTTGGAGCACCGCTTTCCAGAAACAAATAACTCATTACACGCTGTAGAAAAGTGGGAATTTAAACTTTTAAACCCTCTTCCATTTTATTTCGTTTTGTATTTTCAGGTAAACTCAACTTGTATGTCGGGGGCCAACAGCCATACCAAAAGATGAATATTGGATCAAATGTTTTACCAAGTCAATTCCAAGTTACAGGGTCGAGGAATTTAGGACAATATTAATTATCTTAAAGATATCATTTATTGTTATGCTAACTACCGGTGCTTTGTTCTTTAAAAATAAAAACATATTAAATATATTGAATTTGAAGGTAATTCACCAGTCATTCATGGAGTTATCGTTCTTGATGGAGGTGTTGAAGGGATGGGATTTAGCGACCACCCGACACAAACTGTGAATAGGACTTGCATACGGTACAATTTTATTTCAATAAATTGCTCAGGGGTAGAAGTCTTTAGGAGTGAGAGGAAAGCGAGGACCCAGAGAAAACCCACGAGGGTCGACAGGCGATTATACTTATTGTCACATACAACCGAGAAATCGAAACCACGCCTTATGGTACAACGCACACACGCTAATAAATCGGCCATCTGAACAGGCGATTCTACTCATTGTCAGTACAACCGAGAAATCGAAACCAAGCCTTATGTTACAATGCGCACACGCTAATAAATCGGCCATCTTAACCCCCGGGTCAAAAATGACGTATCGGAACTTTAAATACAGTCAATACTATACGTGAGTCAATATTTGCTTTGTTGATAAAACAATTGTTGATCAATAGCCTACTTGTGTTTGTCAAGTTGTCCTGGAAGATTATTAAGACTTTAATCTAAAACACTGCACCATGCCTGCAAGCTATAACTGATCAAATTGATAATAAAAAAGATGCATGGGATATTATATTGAATATTTTTTGACAGGTAAACAATTAAGATTGAGCTTCCTGGATTGTCTCAGACATTGATCAATTTGTGATTGCATCCAAAACAGAAAACGAAATAAGGGGAGAGAGAGAGAGAGAGAGAGAGAGAGAGAGAGAGAGAGAGAGAGAGGGAGGTTTGCCGTCCACGCGACACAAATCAGGTTATTTCGGGACTAACTTGGTAGATTTTTATTTCGTTAATTCGCTTGCTCGGAGGGGTCTTTAGCAGTGGGAGGAAACCGGAGGACACGTAGAAAAAACTCACGAGGTAGTACAGGCCAACCTATTCCTTGTTATGGACAACCGGGGAATCGTAACCACACCAGTTGGTTCAATGACAGACCTTGTGATACAACGCGCACACACTAACCATTCAGCCCCCTCCCCCAACCAACGAAATAAGGGGCGTGTTCAGGAATTTGGGGAACCAACGTTGAGACTGTGTCAAGTTTGGCGTTACGCCTGAGGGATTAACACACGACATAGTTATTTGGAATACAAGGTGCTTGAAAGATTTATTTTGGATGATTATCCGAGAATTTGATCAAATCAGAAGCTCTTGAACTATAATCTTGCTAATTTCGGTGCATGCGTGTATATGACATCAGTGGAATGAGTCCCAATCTGATTAAAATACAGTGGAAGATCGCGTAGGAGGTCATACGAGCGACTTTCGACCCTATGACGTCAGACATTTGATTAACAAATCAACGTTGATGCTTCTAGTGAATTACCCACAGTTCCATGAACCTTAACGTAATAAAATGAAATGGAAGTTAGAGTCCCGCTGTTCTGCTCCGACCTGGGCGAATGGAGACGGACATGCGTCGTACAGTGTGCTATGAGGGATAGCGACACTCGCCATAACAGACCGTTTCATTTGCAAAACCCTCGCAGTACCCAGAACGCGGATTATACAACAGCTCGATTAGATCGATCCTGTTATTGTACAGACAAGTAAAGAGAAATTTTGAACTTTAAAAAACGAAACGAAAAAGAATCTGTGTAGCAGCAATCCTTCGTACGTTGTTCGATGTTGTTTCGATGAACATTGGGAGAGCAAAATATGCTCTGCGCGTGAGCACGCCGTGGACACGCGCCTGATAATATAAAATACCAGGTGATCGAATTGGAATATAGGTTTGTGCTATTAACTTTGACACAATTCATTGACAGAATAAGAAAATCTATTTCAAAATTCGATTTATAATATATCTATTGTTCTAATTCTAGGATTCCGCGGGGCACAAAACGATGTAAAAGAAGGTGTTTATTAATTGGTCGAAATGGAATGTATCAAAATTCGATTTTATTTTTAGGAGTCCAGTTGATGCCCTGGAGATTGATGAATGCACTGGAGAATATCAGCTAATAATTGATCGATCTGACGTATCTAAATAAGAACTTATTCTTCTGTGTATATGGATGATTAGATATTTATATCTGGTAACAATAAACACAATTAAAATATCAAAAACAGAGAGAAAGAGAGAGAGAGAGAGAAAGAGAGAGAGAGGGGGGGAGGGGAAAGAGAGGGTTATAATGACAATAAGTTTTAAAGCCCCAATAACACTCTTGTTGTAACTGAATAATATGTCCCAATCTTCATTCTGGTCAACAAATCGTATTATTTTAGAATATTCCAATTAAATGATGATATAAATTTCATCGTAACACACCTATTTTAAAAAAAATGGAAAAATTCAACCAATTGATTTGAAAAGTCTAACGTAAACCTTTTCAAATGTGAGTTGGATTTTGAAATATTTTTGAACTCTCTGGACAAGTAACATAGGTTGTAATGGATAATTTACACAACAAGTAGGACACTTAAACATCTAGTACTTAGAATAAGGGTATCATTTATTTTCTGGAGCTACCAAGCCAGCAAGAATGTTATTGTCCCTTTAACATCCACATGACATAGAAGCATTTCGAGACGAACACGTCGTTTAATTTTATTTCAATAATTCGCTTGCGCGTAGGGTCTTAAGTAGTGAGAGGAAACCGAAAGACCCGGAAAAATTCCACGAGGTTGGAAAGGCCAACCTACTCCTTGTCACCTACAATCGTGGTATCGAAATCACGCCAGTTGACTCAATGACAGAAATTATGATACAGCGCCCACGTGCTAACAAAGCGACCACCAACCCAACCTTACCCCACCCTACCCCAACCTTTAGGTCGGAGGGAACTAAGACGGCAATGCCCTTCACGAGCAACCGACTGTTACGAACAGAAATATTACCCTCGAACAATCCAATTGTAACTCATCATTCACTTCATAAGTTCTTTGTGTCACTTATTTTGTTGTCAAGTATGAGTAAATATCCATCGGTAATATTTTTAAGGCAAAGGCCCATCGGTAATACGTTAGGTAGACATTTACCTTGTAACTATTATTACCAATAGACATTTACCTTAAAACTATTACCAATAGACATTTACCCTAAAAATATTATCAAAAGGCATATTGGTAATATTTGTTTTTTAGGTAAAGTGTCTATTTTAGAATAAATGCTGGAAGTCCACTTACTATTAACTTGATTTTGCTTTTGTTTTTACGGATCTATTCTGTCTTTGATTATCTATTAAGATTTTATGCGTAATATATTTGGATCTATTTCGTACACACAAATAAAGCATAGATATCGATTCAATATAAACCAAAGAATTATAAAAACATAGAAGAAAATTTGTTAACCGTGATATAAATTGCGTCAATAATTGATTATGTCCCCGGCACTGATATCTTGGAAATTTTATTGGTGCATTAAAATCGGTAATAACAAACCTATAGCTGCCCTATATGACACCCGCTGTTGTTCTGAATACCATGTTGCACATGCTATCATTTAATATTCATGAGCGTGTTCTGGAATTTGAGCAGCAGGGCGTCCAAGACGGAGATGATGTCAAGCAGCGCGTAGGGGTATACAGCAGTGGGAGAAAATCGGCCGACCGGGATATAACCCACGAGGTTGGATAAGCGACCCTGGTCCTTGTCACGTACAAGCAGGGATTCGAAATCACACCACTTAACGCGTTAACCACTTGCACCCCCAACCACACAAGCCTCCCTGAACCATACGCAGCGCGATAGTTTCGTAACTTCCAAGAAAGTCAGAACATAATTATTTATACATCAGTTGCTTCAACAGGTTGTCACATCACCATTATTCAATCACAGGAATCATTATAGCATTTAAACAACCTCGCATAGAAATTTCAGATATTTTCTACACGCTCACGGCGCTTAGAAACTGTTTGTTTTTCACTGGAATACTGGGATGCTGTCTCGGTTGTAGGGGCGGATACGAGAATTTTGGCAGGAGGGTGTTTTCTAGGTTCCTGTTAAGGAAATTTGACAGTTGAACACGAATGATACCACCATCGTCTCCAAATTACATAGGCGTACATTCACACAGTGGGTTTTTTTTTAAAAAAAAAGAAAGATATCCCGTATTATGAATCAATATGATCACATTGCTATTACACGCCATTAACGTAAAGCAATAATTGTGATATCACATATTATGTCTATATGCCCATCCCACCCCACCATCTGATCATAATGGAGAAAGTACACGACCGTTACACCTTTCTTATAAAAAGTGTTGTTTTACAATTGTATACGCCCATTTACTCTAAAAATGTTACTAATTATTATTATTAGTATTACATGCATTTGTATAGCGCTCATTTGTATAGACCGGGGGGTCACGGTGGCTTAGCGGTTATGACGCTGCCTCGCTAGTCTGGAGGTCGGGTGTTCGATCCCTGCATTGGCCAAGAAAGTCCCCCCCCTTGTCAGTGGTCCAGGGGGGTGGGACACGGGACATTAACCGAGGTCCCATGTAGACATTGGCATGCACGTAAAAGATCCCTTGATAATTGGAATTTAAAATTTCGTTTTTCGGTTTTTTATAGTTCAAAATTTCGCTCTTCTTATTACACATCTGAAAGATATGTATGTATAACCCGCGTTCTGGATGATATGAGGGATTAACAAACGAAACGGCTGTTACATCGTGTGCCGCTGTCCGGGCAAAATTACACTGGCACACTATATATGGCGAACGCTCGTCATCATTAGCATAGCTCGGAACAGAACGGTGGGACGTTAAACTCCATTTCATCTCACTTCATGCTAAACATGTTCAGATGCACTTTACAATAAAAACAATGACATAACACAAGGAATGCGAACACAATATCAACATAGAATATAAATATAACACAGGGAATAAGATCACAATTTATCAGTATTTAACATAAAAAGGATTTAAAATATGTAGTTCATATAAATATGCATTTGACCTAAAAATATTACCAATAGGAATTTACCTTAAAATATTACCAATATAATTTACCTTAAAATATTACCAATAGGAATTTACCATAAATATAACCAATAAGAATTTACCTTAAAATATTACCAATAGGAATTTACCATAAATATAAACAATAGGATTTTACCATAAATATAACCTATATGAATTTACCATAAATGTAACCAATAGGAATTTACCATAAAATATAACCAATAGGAATTTACCATATATATAACCGATAGGAATTTATGGAAAATTCCTATTGGTTATATTTTATACCAATAGGAATTTTCAATAGATGTTTTACCAATACCAATTTACCCTTGTAATATTAACAACAGATATTTACCCTTAAAGTATTAACAATGTGAATTTACCCTAAAATATATCACCAATAGACATTTACCCTTAAAACGTTACAAATAGACATATCTAATTTTACTCTAAAAATGTAATCGAAAGGCATTTGCCGTAAAAATATTACCTATATGCATTTACCCTAAAAAAAAATATGATCAATAGGCATGAGCCCCAAATATATTACGAATATATATTTACCCTAAAAATATAACTAGTGCAACAGTAGACATTTACCATAATATATATATTATCCATATGTGAGTAGTATCAAGTGTCCTTCATTCGTCCAACTACAGCTGTCTAGTCGTTCGGACGGGACGAAAAACCGAGGTCCCGTGTACACATCGGTGGACACATTACATATCCATTGGCAAAATTTCCCTCATATCACACTGTATAGCGTATGCCCGTCTTCATTACCCGAGTTTAGGAACAGAAGAGTAGGACGTTAAACCCCATTTCATTTCATTTATTTTTATTTTTCATTAAAAAAAAGCCAGCAGAATTACAATTTCTTCATTTGTCTACGATACGAAAAAGAACGCGATGTTAAGACAAAAGAAAGCAAAAAATTAAACCAGACTTGATCGATTTAAAAACTGTTCGATTTTTAAGTTTAGAATAGAAGTAGTGTATTACTTTTTTCTTAAAGTCTATTATGGAGCAGGAGTTAGCTATACAAATTGATTATAAAGTGCTATACAAATTGATTATTATTATTATGAGAGAGAGAGAGCGAGAGAGAGAGGGGAGAAAGAGAGAGAGAGAGAGGGAGAGAGAGAGAGAGAGTAATGAGTTTTAACACCCACAGGACATAGACTATGTCATTTCGGCACTAACATAGGGTTTAATTTTATTTCGATAATTCGCTTGAGCACAGGGGGTCTTTAGCAGCGTGAGGTAATAGGAAGACCCAGAGATTATGTTGGACAGGCGACCCTACTCCTCGTCACGTACCGGGGAATCGAAACCAAACCAGTTGACTCAATATCCCTTTCCGTATAAAAATGTAGACTGAAGTTGTACTTATGACAACTTTAACGTCGCTGATGCCAATTTGTAGGACTTTGAATCCAGTTGAATCCGGAAAAAGCAAGTACAAATATGTCTCAATCACGTTCAGTATTTACATAGATATGATGAAATCAACATTTTTCAACACGCATCTCTTCATCTATTAAAGGTGAAGGGGGGTGGGATGGGATGGCCTAGTGGTCTAGAGTGCTGCGCTTCGACCTCTAGCTGACCGGTCACCTCTGGCTTGCGGCTGTGGTTTCGATACCCGGTGTGAGCGTATGTGGCATGGAGATAGGGGGCGCCTTCTCAACCTCGTGGGTTTCCTCCGGGCACTCTGGTTTCTTCCCACTGCTAAAGACCCCTACGCGCAAGCGAATTATTGAAATAAAATTAAACTGAAATAATCTAATTTGTGTTGAGTGGGCTCGTTAAACCCCATTTCTCTCTCTCTCTCTCTCTCTCTCTCTATTAGAGGTTAACGCCCGCTACCACTGCCACTGGGGGTGGGACGAATCGTGAATCATAATGCGTTTCATCCCCAGTTCTAACAAGAGACTAAAGGAATGGGGCTAGAAACATTGCACCAAATCAAACGACGTAAGTAGACTGGAATAACCAGACGCTAGGAATTTGCATTGTATTGAGACTATTGGCTTATTTCGCCGAACATAAGCGATTTGAAATTAGAGTTAAAACGTAAACCATTGAATGTAATTCAGTTTATATACATTCATATTACAATATTATATGCGTTGCGACCCACTTGTGTCAATTTCTAGGTCCAAAATGTTAGCGATTTAGCGACTTTAAGGTTGGTAATATTACGAAATTCTAAGAATTGCTAGCACGCTGTATTATGAAATTTTAAGAATTGCTAGCTCACTATATTACGAAATTCCAAGAATTACTAGCACACTATATTACGAAATTCTAAGAATGACTAGCACACTATATTACGAAATTCTAAGAATGACTAGCACACTATATTACGAAATTCTAAGAATGACTAGCACGCTATATCACGAAATTCCAAGAATTACTAGCACGCTGTTTTCTGAATTAAATGTTAAACATTCAACGAGATGGCATTTTGGCGCCGGGTAAGCCTCAAAATATCTTTTTTTTTTTTTTTTAGATTTCGTGCAAAAATATGCAAATCGCGCCGGCAACTTAAATAAACTTCCGAACCTAAACTTATCGACAGGTCGTGCTATTTGTGTGAAAATCAGATATCTTAAATTGTGCACTTATCGAAACGTCGTGCTATTTGTGTTATAAGGATGCAAAGTTTCTGAAAAAAAGTATCGCGATATATCACGATATTATTTAAAAAAAATTATCGCGATATCATGGATTATCGTCTGGGGTAAATTATCGCGATAATTAGAATTATCGTGGTTCAAAAATTCATTATCATGATGATTACTGATGTAAAATTGACCTAAGTGTGGCGTAACGGGTGCATCAAATATAGTTGTTTGCTATTTAGCAATGTATGTGAGTTGCATTGATAGAGGTATATCCTGGAGTAAGAATATTCATGCAGGTTCGTGACCGCAATCAGCAAGCTTAGTCCGCAACTGATGCCAAAGCCCAAAGGTTTGACGTATTTCCACTGGACGTTTAAATTTCCCTCTAACACACTTTACACGTTGCCATGTCCTTGTCTTTTGCGTTTTTCAAACTAAATTATTCCCACACCACAGAAGATGTGTTCATTTTAGTTGTTACTATCCAGGCGGTTTTTCTATGTACGTTATCAATGTAATTTTCAACGGACTGGGTAATCAAAGATAAACCACGACTTCCGTTACTATATGGCGACGTATATTGTCACATGCCTCATCCCGTGTCTGTCATAATTATAAATATTGTGGATGCTGTTTCCTACATGTGGAAAGTTATGATTAAATACTAAACTATAGTAGTGAAATATACGCCTACTTGAAACATGAGGTGAACTGGTGTCAGTCGACCCCTTGCGTTAAAAATTGACGTCTGTTGTGCAAAATGGAAAAGATCTCGTTCGTATATTATATCGGCACTTGTTGAAATTTGATTTCTTCTCCATTTTTCGAGTATTTTGAACGGATTTTATGTGAATTATCACTTAAAATGTCAATATCGCAATATTTTTTTTACAATTATCGTGTATATTGCGATATGGCGATATTTGAGATTTCAGACCCAATTATCGCGATATATCGAAATCCCTGGGTTATCGCTGCAACCTTAAAGGTTTAAAGGGTTTGTGTGAAACCATGAAGCCTGCCATTGGGTCAAGTGACGTGGTTTCGATTCCCTGGAAGTAGGATCGCCTGTCCAACCTCTTGAGTTTTCCCGCCAATGATAAAGCCTTCTACACGCAAGCGAATCATTAGTATGAAATTGCATCTTATGTTAGTCCCGAAATGACCCCATATCGCTTTCATATCCCATATAGATTTTTTTAATGTTTTTTAGTGTTATTGTGCTCAATCGATATATACCAATCAAGGACTAGAATTTGAATTTTTCAGCAGGAAAAAAAAGCTATATGCGAATCTCAAGACCTTTGGTGTGAGACTGGAACGAAAGCTCATTGAAAATTTACATGATCTCTGTGTTGTTGTTGGTTTTAATTGACTTGTTTTATTGATCGAATGTTAGAAATATTTTAGAAATATTGAGTTGTTGTGGTTGATCTTTAGGTTGCTAATCAAATAGTTCCTGGTTATGTGTCAACAATATAAAATTATAAAACTTGTTCACTGTTAATCGAAGTTCGATATAGCCCCAAGAGGTACAATATCAGAACCGGCGACAAAAATAATTTCTGTGTTCCTTGAATGGCAAGGAATGACGATACTAAATCAAAGGATTGCCATTGATCGTAGTGACAGTAGACTAAAAAATTAAATTTCTGGATCGGTTTCTGTCGGTTCATTCTTGATTCTGTTTCAACGACAATGAAGAAGGAATTCACTTTTCTGGTCTTTGTACTTGTTTACGGTAAGAAAATTTTCTTTTCTTAGATTTAATAATGAGGTATCTCTTTCGTCCATAAAGTCTCTTTAGTAAGTATTACTAAAAAATTATTGTATGAAATTTGGCTTGGGTGGCCGAATGGCTTAACGCGAGTGCTTTAGGTCATACGATCTATCATTGGGTCAAGTAACGTGGTTTTGATTCCCCGCTTGTTCGCGACAAGGAGTAGGATGGCCTGTTCAAGGTCGTATGATTTTTCCAGGTAGTCCGGTTTGCTCCCACTGCTATAAAGACACGTGCACTTACGCGAATTACCGAATTAAATTAAAGTTTTTACAATTTCATATTTTTAAGTTGAATTTTTAAAATGTGTATTAAAATAAAGCCTTTAAATAGATGTTATCTATAAGCAGCCCTACCTTGTTAAAAAATAATCCTATTAATCCAATAATTCACTATTGCCAGTTGAGAAATTGGGAAATATATCATTTTCAACTTCAAATTCAAACGTTTGAAAATAGCTATTCAATGAGGGGGGGGGGGGGTAGAAAAACAAGAGAGGTAATTGTGTTATTAATTCCGGTGTCAGCGACTTTTAAGAGTGGGGAATATTATTTAAGTGCATTTTCTATTATACATGTAGCTCCAAATTCTTTATTTTAATAAATTCATGGTGGGCACCTTCGGGCCTTGGGTATGCAGAGGCCCCAATCAACACACGTGACCAGAACGTAGGCAATATTATTCCAAACATATAAATAAATGTAACATCATCAAACGTAATGTGAAGTCAGTCAGTGATAAATGACGGGGAGAGTCCGCGACAGCCAGGGGCGTAGCCGTAAAATATAAATTGGGGGGATCCGCAAATGAAATTATATAAGATGCTAGGCCGGAGGCACGATGCTGCGTAGCAGCCGATGTGGCGCAATAGAGAGGTTCACCCTCCAACGGGGAGGGGGAGGGTGTGTGCCCCTGTTAGGTTCCTCGATTCCCTCAGCGAAGAACATAATAAAATAGGGTTCGCTCCAGTCTAGTGCTAAACCAAAAGAATAAGACAAACAAAAGTTAAAAGTTAATAAATTTTATTACATATATAAAAACAATTAATTTATTATAAGCCTATATATTATAGATTCAACAGCAATAAATAATGAAGAAATTAGGCAACAAATTGCATAAATTACAAAATATTGAAATTGGGAATAGGCCTAATGAACCGACAATATTTAGTTAATATGAGACAACACTAAATCCTATATGTGATAAAATATGACTCTGATCTTTACCACCCTTCGCCCTTACTGCAAGCAAGATTGCATTCCTATAGCCTAATTTTTCCCCAAAAAATGACAAAGGCGGGGATTTTTCCCCAAAAATGACAAAGGTGAGTAATTTTCCCCAAAGATGATAAAAGTGGGTAATTTTCCCCAAAGATGACAAAAGCGGGCAATTCTACCCAAAAGTCACAAAACGGGGATTTTTCCCAAAAAATGATTAAGGTGGGGATTTACCCACCAATTGATGATAATGGGGATTTTACCCCAAAAATGAAGAAAGTGGGGATTTTTCCCCAAAGATGATGAAAGTTGGGATAATGGGGATTTTACCACAAAAATGATAATTCAGATTCGCTTCAGGTTTATTTCACCTGCGCAGGAACATCACTTTATTTTAGTATTAATAATATTCTGATTCTCCAAAGCTCTACAGGTCTATTGGAGATAGTTCTCGAGGGTAAAAATATACCCAAGATCAAACAATAGTACTACGACCGTCACTAAGCAAACAATTCACTTCTTTGCGAATTTGATATGATAAATCTGAAATAAAATTTCCTCCCGACCAAAGTTGGTTAAAAGTAAAACCCAACATGGCTAAACGAGAAATCCCCAGAGAAATGGAATTAAATCAAAAATGCTAGTTTACTCCTTTCTTGGGTCATGAGTCCTAGTCCCATGATTAATTAGCACCGAGTCTAATTATTTCCCCATGAGTATTTAGTTGGGGAGATGTCGTTTAGGAGAGCGATCTCAAACTCTATACTGATGGCGACCGAAGTGTCAAAAGCAGACGCGCTCAAGCCCTCGGCAAACCTCGGAAGATTTCGGACAATCTAAACTCGGCTGTATGATGAATTCCGCCATATTGGAACTACTTTAAAGGTCCCGGATGAAACATGGCTGCGCCCATTCCGGACACAAGTGGGCGACCTATTTGGCTAGCGACCTATTCGGCCGGTCCAGCTGACGAAATTACACTTCTATTCTGAGCTAAAGGAATGGATAAAAAATAATATATTCTACTTTCATTTGATAAAGATAACGTTGGATTTTTTGGTTGATAAATAGATGAGTTAAGGCGACTGTTCTCTTTATTCTAAATAAGTTTCCAACGAACAGGTTGCAGCTCGATCGGTCGAATAGGTCGCTAGCCGAATAGGTTGCCAATTTGTGTAATAGCGTCAAGTTTTCCTGTTAAAGTAAACCGGTAGCCGCATCGCAAATGTATGGGCGTAGGTACATATCACTTACTGTCATACAGCCGAGGCTAGATGTAGTTTACGGAATCTGCCGAGATTTGCCGAGTGGCGCTCAAGGCCTAATCTAAAATATTAACCAATCAGAGCGATTGGAACATTGATCGCGTGAATCTTGACCAATCACAGCGTTTAGAACGTGAGCGCGAGATTACCTTAATGGCGGATGTAAACAAACACGCAAATACACTGACGATCACAATTCGAAGCCATTAACTCGGAAATAGGGACCAATACATTTATGCTGTCACAATTCAAACTTTGATTAGGCACGACGTCCAATTACTATTGGGACATGACAAGTACCGGTACGGCAGTTTAACCGAATATGATTACCGTTCGTTGAAGATCGGTGACTGTCATTATACACACACGTGGTTTCGTGTACCTTTCACATTTTCCCAGGTTCGTAACACCCCCATAAATTTTGTTTAAAGTTTCAGTCTTCTGTAAACACCGTTTAGGCATATTTTGCGGGGTTAAACTAAAACAGCACACCAATACAATGTTTATCATGTGTACAGACAGCGGCACCGGTCTCCCCCGAGAGGCGAAGAAGCGTGGTTTACCCAGAAGTATGGACCCCCATCCCCACCCTCACCTAAGCAAATTTTGGAATATTTGACGGCTGCAAACACATTTTCCTGCTATTTCAGCCGGTGAACAAAGCAACTTCAAAGAGGTCTAATATAGTCTAATTAAGGTGGCTTGATGACTCGAATTCCAATCAATCGTTTACACCCACGAAGAAGGGACCGTTGGGAGAAAATTTAACTGTCACAATCCATTTTCCTGCTATTCCGGCCTGTGAATACAGCAACTTCAATTTGGTTCAATATAGCCTACCAGGCTGCCCAGAATTCCAAACAACCAATCAATCGTCGCGGGATATGGGAGCCTCACCCTTCCGTAGAAAATTTTTAAAATTTATCCACTGCGTAACCAACTCCAAAAGTATTCAATGGTTTTGTAACCGAAATCCCACTCTGAATTCCAACCACCCAATCACACTGTTGCAGTTGTATTCACAAGTAATAATCGATGCCCGAAAAATGTCGCTCAAAGTAGAGTGGCCCCAGACAAAATGTTTTAATCAACAGTCAACTCAGTACAAATTCGTGGTATTCAATAAAAAGAAAGGTGAAATTAGTGTTTTATTAGGACTCGATAACAGTTAGGAAAGCAAAACTAGAAATGCCCGAAGCAGGTTTACAGACAGTGACCAGTTTTCTTCGAAACCTTGTATATTTTAAGGCCGCAAACGCGTTTTACGGCTAAAATTAGTGTTTTTTTTAGATTTCAGGCACTTTATATTGCCAATTTTTTTTTAATTTTTTTTTTGGGGGGGGGGCAAGTATATTCAGACGCCCCAGGAAAACAATTGAGGGTCGCACCCCCGGACCCCTTCATGTGTGACGCCCGTGGCGACGGCCGTAACGTTACGACATTGAAACCGAAGGAAATCGATAATTATAGACGAACTTCGACCTCTAGCTGGCCGGTCACCTCTGGCTTGCGGCTGTTTTTTCGAGCCCTGGTGTGAGCGTATGTGGCATGGATATAGGGGCGCCTTCTCAGCCTCGTGGGTTTCCTCCGGGAACTCCGGTTTCCTCCCACTGCTAAAGTCCCCTACGCGCAAGCGAATTAATGAAATAAAATTAAACCATATGTTAGTCCCGAAATGACCTAGTTTGTGTTGAGTAGACGTTAAACCCCATCTCTCTCTCTCTCTCTCTCTCTCTCTCTCTCTCTCTCTCTCTCTCTCTGGAAAGAGCACAGCATATTCATTGTGTATCCAATTTGATGAAGATATAACAACAGGAAGTCAGGAAGTGGGTCACCCCCGCCCCCAACGCTCGCATAAATGGTTCAAAACGTTTACAATCTCCGCAAAAACCCTCATCCTTGCCTGATCAAATTTTAAATGCATTTCGGTTGGAACCTAAAAAGTAATGTAATCTAATTTTTTTTTTCTGGAAGATCGTGCCAAGGATTAGCGTTTCTAAGCGTTCCAAATATTATTAGTTAACGTTGGCACAGTCATATTAAAAGATTAAAAGGGTGTACTCCCATCCTAAACATGACCAATTTTTTTTTTAAAAAAAAAGGGAAAGAACGGTAATATTTCGAGTCAAAATTCGGACCAGCGTACAAAATTCTAAGCAATCAGCTATCTATATTCTGAAAGGTAATTTAATAAGGCTTTCTTTAAATATTATTAGTAAAAGTTGGCTCAATCATCTTAAAGTGGTGCGCTCTCAACCTGAACATAGCTAATTTTTCAATATTCTTTAACTAATAATATTTGGAACGCTTATTTAATTCGCTTTCGGAATGTATTTAGTTGGATGTCTAGAATTTTGTAAGATAATGGCGAAATTACACCTCTATTACTATTCTGAACTGAAGGAATGGATAAAAAATAATATATTAGGTCGCTAGTCGAATAGGTCGCCAATTTGTGTTCGGTCTAGCGCCCTCTGGTGTAATAATGTTGATAATTCATTATATTTTTCTGGACATTTTCATTTCAAGATTTTAATTTCAAGACTTTTTGAAACGTAGAAAATACTTTCATAAGAGTTCAAATTCCAGACTTTTTTTAGATACTTTCAGAAACCAATGAATTGATTTCTTTTTCATGTGAAATTAAGAAATTATTTTTTAATTTTATTATTTAATGATATATAAAAGTTACCGATAAAACGCCGAAAATGAAACATAAAATCAATTTTTTGTTTGAAATGTTGATTTTGTGCATGAAATGTTGACATAAGAATGTAGAAACAAGAATCATTAGTTTAGAATGTTGCGTTCGTGTCTAAAATGTTCAAACTGGAATGTAGAAACAAGAATCATGAATATTGTCCCATTTGGTCTTCCATACAATTCAATCAAAACGCCGGAAAATATATCAACTCTTCCAGGGCCTTATCGTCTGTAATACTAGCAGTTGGAATCATCTATCCGACCATTCTCACACCGTTTTGTTTTTTTTGCGTTGCGGGTTTGGTGGGACTAGTGCATTGATTGTATCGCTCTTCAGGCGATGCGATGAGGTGATGAACCGATGTCTCGTTGGCGCGAAGAAATGCAATGAACTATATTTTCTATAGATCTAAATGTTTTATCCTAAAAATGCACGCTCAAGTGACAGAATGTTGCTGTATTGTTTAGTCGCTCTTTGGTCATTGGGGCGATGCAATGGAGTGATAGAGCGATACATTCGGCACACAGAAAACTAACTGCACTGATAAAAGATCTACGCCATGAATACCCGCCATGTTGAAAGATTATTGTATTCTGATCAGTATATATACATTTTTCATACACACAAAAACCAATTAAACAGTGGGAGGAACCCGGAGAAATCTCACTAGATTGAACAGGAAACCATACTCCTTTTCACGTACAACCGAGGAATCGAAACCACACCAGTTGACTCAATGACAGACCTTATGATACAGCACACACCGCAAACCAATCGGCCATCCAACCTAGCCAAATGAAATAAAATAAATATATTAAAAACAAATAGAACGCAGCATATGACAAAGCTATGAGGGATATATTTTGTGCTGCCTTGGTTAACGCTATAGTCCCATTTACATTTGGCCGCGATAAGCGTGCCATACTAGGTACGGTACCAGACCGCGATAAATTTCAAGAAATGGACCCGTTTACGTTACTCTAAAATAACCGGTCTCAGAACCGTACCAATCGTGCTAAATGTGGAACTCTTCACAGTAAAGTTAATTTCAACCCCTGTACAAATTACCCAGATGAAAACAATTATGATGACTGATTTAGTTTGAGCAGCCATTTTGACAGAAATGATGACAGAATTGTCAAAGTTTGCAGGGAAAAAGGTCAAGGTTCATTTGGCGCATGCGCAGTAATCCGTACTCAGACCGGTTAGCGTTTACACTACGAAAATTTGAAGTGAGCCGTTCTGGTACGGTTCCGAGACCACCTCACTTCAGTGGGTCAGATTGGCACGGTACTCGGTACGGCACGCTTGTGTTTTATCCGTTTACACTACAAAAAAAAATTAACCGTGCCGTACCAGGAACGGTACCTGGCACGCTTAAAATTTGTAATGTAAACGGGGTTTATGTTTCATTTTCTTTCATCTGGATAGCTTTAACTACTAATGGACAACTTATGCCGGCCGTAAGTCATGAAGAAGCTGCTAAAGCCTGTATGCTGAATGGAAGGGTAATACAATGGCCACGATCTCTCGAACAGGAAGGAGATCTTCGTAATAAACTCCCACCCTTTTCTCCAAGTAAGTAAAACCACATTATTATTTAACCAAATCTTTTTTGTAAATCATTATTAGTGAAGCCTGTACCGTAACAGGCCCGGAACTGTACAGCGCAGTGGACGCTTACGGCTGGCCCCCGGATACAATCACTTGATTTGATATTTGTTGCAATGTCTTTTTGCTGTCTTGTGCGCAGGTTTATCTTGTATATTTTTGTTTTGCGTGTAGCGCGATCCACCTGCACTTGCTATTAATCTAATATAATCAGAGGACTTGGACTCTTTTCTCCCACAAATAGAGGGTTAATATTACAGACAATCTCCACCATCAGAATCTACAGAATTATCAGCTTTGGGTATTCATTAGATAAGTGCTTAAGGTAAATGTTATCATAAGAGAGCATGCATACCGAGCTTTGTGTACGGAACCGGTCAGCACTTGTAGCTAATAATTAGGCTAATTTGCATTCGATACAGAAACGATGGGGGGAGGGGGCGTCACACTTTACTGTATGGACCGGTCTACCGAAGATGTATATATACGTCAGGCAATGGGGGCGATTTTCGCCTACACTTCATTTAATTCAAACTGCCAAGGGTTCTTTTACACAAGGAACCTCGGTTTATCTCCCCATCCAAACAACTATATACTGTTCCTTGTCAGACCTTCCGACCCGCATCACTGTTAAGGGTTGTTTAACATGTATGCTAAAATGTGCAGGGGGCCTCGGAATTATAACGCTATCCGAACAAATAATTATATGCAGTTCCTTGCCATCTCGGCCTGGCTGCACAACTAACGCTGAAACCCCGCTGATTATTCTCGAGGTACTTTCTCGGCCGTCACCATGTGCTGGTCACCACCATGTACCGATATCTATAATATTCAAAAAAAATCAATTAAACACAACACCGCGCACTGGATACATAATAAACATTGAAAAGTGTTCTACTTGTGTTTTATCTTTGGACAAATAACAATCAACAGAGAAGTAACTAAAAATCACAATAGAAATCGGCTGATTTTCTTAGTAGAATCAACTATATTTAAAAATTTTAAAATATTCCTTATAATTTTTCTTCTTATGTTTGATTTACAGACGCTACTGTGGTAACTTTATGGACGCATCTTAAAGTAGAGGCTATTGGACAAGTTATATGGAGAAGATTCTATCATCTAGATTCTGGACAGTTACCATGGAAACCCAGTGAAACAATACTTACCAATTCCTGTGTTGCTATGGAATTAACCACCTATGACCTTAAATTCCTGACAGTACCATGTTCAACCCCTTTGCCGTCGGTTTGTTCCGAGTTCGACAGTAAGTTTTGTTTTTGAGAGTAATACAAGAGCATATTATTTCAAAATCGTTACATATTTTAATTATTTTTTTTTTTCGTTTTTGTTGTAGACGAAAAAAGATTTACTGAAACCGACATATTTAATTCGAATCACACGGTAGATCCAATGGAAACTGTTTATGGTGTAACCAAGGCATCAAGTTGTAGTCTGCAGTGCTTAAACACAGAAACATGTATGGTGTTTAGATATGAATCCACAAGCTACACCTGTCAGCTATTCTCAGAGATCCCAAACCATTCTACAGATATAACAACTCATGTTCTAACGGGTAAATGTAACTTTAGAATTTATGGACAGAATACTTTTTTTAAAAAATTAGTAGAAAAACATTGATGTGTTACATGAATATGTTCCTCTCTATAGTCCTTTATGGAAGAAAACTACTGGCCCCGTGTTCACAAAGTATTCGAGACTCAAAATTGTTCAAATTATTTTATCTAAATATAATCCTTTATAAAACTATTAAAATAGCATTATGCAAGAGCAAAATCTGCTTATTACAGGTCTTTCTTTAGGCCTGAAATGTTATCTAAATTATCAATTAGACATTAATTAACATATCCAGATCATAATAAACTCTTGATGGCAAGGCTATCCTTCAATGTTGGCGGATTAAATTCATATATGCCGCTTAATGGCCGTTGATAATTAAATCAATCAAGTGGATAATCGAGACTATGCTGTTTACATTAATGATTTGAGTAATGATGACCGAGGCTATGTGAATATTTCAAACGCCCTTTTCTCGGCTAATAGTGGATCAATTTAACTGATATTTTCAGCAATTACCTTTACACTATCTAGTTTTTAACTATTAGAGTTAGAACTGCCACCTCTTTATCTTATCTCTCAAAATGTAACTTTAAACAGTAATTAAAAGTTAAGTAAATCCTTAACTGAAGTCTGAGACAGCTTTCGAACTCGGGCCCAGTTTTACATAGATTGGGCTAATGAAGATGGTCTGAAACATGGCATATTTTGTATTGTCTCATTCTGTTGTTTTTTTTTAATATTTTTAATGATCAAATAAGTTATTGTATTTTGAAGAAACCCCATCGACAGTTTTGTTTTCTTTAATGTTTGTTTTCACCAGACCAAAAGTTGTCGATGATAAAACGCAAAAAATTCGACACAGTCATCATAATCTGCTCTTACTGCATTTTTGTCAGTTTAATTCTGGTTTTGAAGAACTATCTGAACCAGATAACGGTGTACAGGATGTTGGTGTAAATAATATAATAGATGTTACAGTAAACTGTTATTGTTTTCTTGTAGGTTGTGAAGAACTATCTGAACCAGATCATGGTGTACGGGATGGCGCTGTAGATAGTATGATAGATGTTACAGTAAACCATAACTGTATTTTTGTAGGTTGTGAAGAACTAGCTGAATAGATGTTACAGTAAACTATTATTGTTTTCTTGTAGGTTGCGAACAACTATCTGAACCAGATCATGGTGTACGGGATGGCGCTGTAGATAGTATGATAGATGTTACAGTAAACCATAACTGTATTTTTGTAGGTTGTGAAGAACTAGCTGAATAGATGTTACAGTAAACTATTATTTTTTTCTTGTAGGTTGTGAAGAACTATCTGTACCAGATCATGGCGTATGGGATAGTGTTGTAGATAATACCATAGATGTTACTGTAAACTATAATTGTAGTGAACCTTATTTAACACCATCAGATACAGAAACGGGTTATACTGAATGTACTACAGATGGTACCTGGAGTCAATTACCAACATGTTCAAGAGGTAGTTTATTTTATTTTCCATAAAATGGTTCTTACCATTTCTTTATAAATTTCCCTAATCCATTTGTAAATTACTTGCAATAAAATGTTTATAAACACAAAAGCGGCAGATCTGGTCCGAGAAGAAATCGTAAACATCCAAAACCGCTTCTCATCCAACGGTGCCGCTAGACTTTTACCTCCTGGCGCTTCCCCCTGACAGCTATAACACTATAAAGGAAATCTGTGAGTACACGAGTTCTATTACTATTGAGAATTATTGATACATCCGTTTTGCATGTAGCGTTTCCGCGCCCAATTGCGCCGGAAACACGGAAACGGTAACATCCCATTTGCATTAGACCGACAGTTTCGCCGGTTACATAGAACTAGAAGCATTCCCATTACACTAACATATGACCAACGTTTTAGCCAGCGAAAACGGTACGCGGTTGCTTTGTCACTTTCATCAATTTAGGTGTAATTCTTTTTTCTGTGTTCGTATATAGCTGCCCGTGATTGTCCTGCTGGTTGGGTCGGCGTTAAAGGTTCTTGCTATAAATTAAGCGACGACTTCTTGCGGTGGGAACGGGCAAGTTTCGCATGTGACGATCTCTCAGCTACTCTGGTGGAGATAGACAACGATGAAGAAATGGCTTTTCTTAATAAGTGGTTGTACTTCGAAGAAGAAACCCTTTGGACTGGGGGAACCGACGTAGAGGAGGTTTGTAGTTTTGATTTCTAATGTGCATTGTTTCAATGTTTTCCAATGAATGATTGACTGATTGAGTTTTATTACAATTCCTAAACACTGTTCAATTGTATCTTTGTATCTTATGAATGAATTACTGATTGACCTTTGTTACAAGTTCTAAACATTGTTTCAATGGTTTCTGGTGAATGAATTATTGATTGAGTTTTGTTACAATTATGCATTTCAGTCATACGTTCAACAGTATTTCAATTAATGCCGTTAAACCCCATCTCTCTCTCTCTCTCTCTTTCTCTCTCTCTCTCTCTCTCTCCCCCTCTCTCTCTCTTTCTCTCTCTCACACTTCATGTGATCTTAAAGGACAATATTGGTGTCAGTCATTATCACATTTGTGATAGAACTGGTTAAACACTAAACACTTCCAAATAACGCAGAGATCATAGCTACGATAGATGAGTAGTAAAGGTTTCAACAATCGGAAGTGACGAATGCACCTCTATATAACTGACTGAAGTGACAAGTGATAACAGATACATGGGCGAATTATATAGTTATATAGAGGGATAACTCGTGTTTTCCTTTTGCGTTCGTTACTTGTGATTCATGAAAACTTTATTACGCATCTATCGCTACTAACGATCTCAGTGTTAAAATTATATTTGGAAAGTGTTTAACCAGTTCTATCACATATTTGATAAATTACTGACATCAATATTTTCTTTTAATGGTTACTTGCAAATCTAAATTCATTGCTTATCTATTTAAAGCGGTATTGTGGGATAAAGAGCTGACCGTTCTCGCTATAATAGTTAAAAACTGGATAATACAAATAGAATATCCTGAAAATTCCAATCATCCGCTGAACCGACAAAAACACTGGAACTGTGATTGCAGTGTTATCGTTGTTATGATAATAAACAAAGTCTCGATTGTCCAGGTTTACGGTTAATCATGAACATCCGTTGAATCTCAGATTGGATTCAACACTGTTTAAAATGGGACCTATAAAAGGGCATCGAAAGTAGATTGTAATCTTTTCATGTTAATAAATGTCTAATTTATTGTTAATACAACATTTAAGGCCTAAAGAAAGACCAGCAATAGACAGACTTAGTTCTTACTTTATTCCTGTTTATTGGATTTATTAATAAGTTTTGGGTTCTTACGGATGATCTGAATGGCCACATGCAACATTTAATGTATTCATTAATAAATATGGGTTCTTTCCAGGAAACTTGGTTCCATTGGTCTAGTAAACCAGAAAAGATGACCTATTATAATTGGTATTCTGGTCGAGATATAAATAGTCTGGACGAGTTGAAGAATTGTATACAACTAAACAAGACCATTGATGGTACTATGCAGGATTCTTATTTCTTCGTTGACAGTATGTGTTCTATCGAGCAACGTTACATCTGTGAACTAAAACGTAAGTAGATTAAATCTAAACAGTGCGGACTTAAACTCCATTTCAATTTCATTTAAGGGAGTCACGGTGGCTCATTGAGTAGGACGTTGGCTGTGGGTCCAGTGTTCGATCCGGTGTTGCCCTAAAATGTCAGTGGTGTCGGACGAAGCTCCTGCCAATGGACAACGTATAGTTGTTCGGATGGGACGAAAACCCGAGATCCCTTATGCACGTAAAAGCAACCAAGACAGTTGGAATTTGAAATAAAGCGTAGGCTGTCGGGGCAAAATTCCCCCCATAGTACACTCATGGCGTATGCTCGTCTTCATTAGCCCAGTAGGTGCAGAACATGCGGACGTTAAACCCCATTTCACTTAATTTGAGATCAGTTCTATCGTGTTGTAGCAATCAAATGTGTCTTAATTTATATAAATGATGCACTACAGAGTTAGCACTTCTATCGATGCATTGTTAATTCTGCGCCATTTTATTTATTGCCTTATTTTAAGCCTACACTATCTATCCATTCATTGAATTCTAAATGTTGTTAAATTGAGTTACGGAAAATGATTATTCAACATCGTTAATAATCATTCCAGGCGCGGATCCAGGATTTTTTGCAGGGGGGGGGGGGTCTAGGTTTGATAATTGCTTAACTAATTGCTCTCAACCGATTAATTTGATAAATTAGGTTCAATTTGGTTCATTCTGACGTATTTCCGGAAGGTAAATTCCAAAATTACAGGTCTAAATCGCCAATAAAATCGCATAAAAAATTTTCAAGCCTGAGCAGGGGGGGGGGGGGGGGGGCGGACACCCTGGACCCCCCCCCCCCCCTCTGGATCCAATCAATCTGTAGAACGATAAATGCCATTCAAAATCATCATCGGTATCCTCAGTGGTCTCATTCCGTTCTACTCCACTAACCCGTGGGTTCACCCATGGGTGAGACACGTAATCACTCGGCAAACCTAGGCAGATTGCAGTACCCTACATCTAGTCTTGGCTGTATCATAAAGTCCACCATTAGAACTACTTTCAAGTTCTCGGATTACAAACGGCGTTGCCCACGACGAAGCCTTTGGAGAATGTTTTATCTTACAAAGTTTTCAAAGTTTGAAGCTGTTTTTCTATCAAGTATATACGATTTTCTTTTGACAAGGACAGGTTTGCACTGAAAATTCTACACACATTTCGAACGATGCAATTTTGAGACCTTCTTTCTAAAAGCGGCACGTTTTCCTAGTAAGTAAACAGGCAGGGCATCGCAATTGTATGGGCGTAGGTACATAACACTTACTATCATACAGTCGAGTCAAGATGTAGGTTTCAGAACCTGTCGAGGTGGCTTGATGTCATAACGACATGACTCTGTCTGTTTTGACTGGCATAAAGCCCACAGGGTATAGTGTAGTGAAACGGAATGAGATCACTGGGGATATCAAGAATGTAATTGAACAGGCTTTCGAAGATGGCGGGTGTGGCGCCAGGCAGGGTAAGCTTACTCTTCCGGACACTGTTTGTCGTGTATTTTGTACACGGTGACCAGTCCATCTGCTGAATACACTATTTTGCCTCGACCGTTTTTATTGACTTCGAATTTTGACTAATGGTTTGGATTGTTCGTACTTAGTTTTATTTTATTAACACTTCTATGTATTTAATCTTTCAGTTTTTATGGGGAAAAAAATCACTAGATTTTATTCTAAAAGCACGACATTTCGACAAGTATCCTCTTATCGTTATCAAACACAATAACATTTCGTAACTTGGGTTCAATATATATATATATAATATTCCCTATGATGATACTTGTCGAAACGTCGTGCTCTTAGAATAAAATCTATATTTCTTATATCGTTCTGTTCATATTGTATATTTGATCAAAAGAAATAAAATGGGGTTAAGCGTCCTACTTTTTTCTTCACTGACCGGGCTAATGAAGACGGGCATTCTCAGTGAAATTTTGCCCAACTAGCGCCCCTGAAGTGTAATCTTAATTCGAATTCAAACTGTCAGGAGTGTACACAGGATCTTGGTTTTTGTACCATCCCGACGACTACACTTTATTATTCCAAGGCTATATTTGATCAGGAGGACCTAATGTTGGTCAGGTCCAAATAAAGTTGGGCTTGAAATACATAAAATCAAATGGCAACAAACACTATGAAGTATATTAAAATGACTTCAATTCTAAGATGGATACCTAAGTACCGTGGATGTCGCGGAAATAGATTTTCTCAGACAGACATAAAAAAGTTTTTTAAAGTACAGGTTCAGGTGAAGCTATGTAGAATACAGATTGATTTTATGTTTTGTTATGATTGATTATAGACCTGAACTAATGTTATTTCAAAGTTGTTTTTTAAACATGATTTGTTTAGTCAATATCTTATATAAAAATCCACTTCATCAAGAAATCTTTTTAATTATCAATTATTTAAATTAAAATAAGTATTTTTATTATTTGTTTTTGATATGTTCATGTGTGATAAAGTTTGTTTTTAATATGTTAATTTGTGATAAAGTTTGTTTTTAATATGTTTATAAGTTTGTTTTTAATATGTTCATGTGTGATAAAGTTTGTTTTTGATATGTTCATGTGTGATAAAGGTTGCTTTTGACATGTTCATGTGTGATAAAGATTGTTTTTAATATGTTTAGGTGTGATAAAGTTTGTTTTTCATATGTTGTAACATATGGCAGATCATGGCTCATGCTGGCATTACTCACCGGTTTCTCTGTGTTATATTCCTGATTGTTTTCAAATTTGAGTCTGTGTCACTACAGGCCCGGGACTGTACAGCGCCGTGGCGCTTACGGCTAGACCCCGGGTCCATTCGCTTTATTTGAATTATTCGTTTGTCATTTCTGCGTACTGTTTCTTGGCCATATATTTGATTTTGTGTAAATATGTGAGTTTGTTTTAATATGTTTAGGTGTGATAAAGCTTGTTTTGATATGTTTAAGTGTGATAGAGGTTGTTTTAAATATGTTTAAGTGTAATAGAGGTAGTTTTGAATATGTTTAAGTGTAATGGAGGTTGATAAAGTTTGTTTTGAATATGTTAAAGTGTGATATAGGTTGTTTTGAATATGTTTAAGTCTAATGGAGGTTGTTTTGATAAAGTTTGTTTTGAATATGTTAAAGTGTAATAAAGTTTGTTTTGAATATGTTTAAGTGTAATGGAGGTTGTTTTGAATATGTTTAAGTGTAATGGAGGTTGTTTTGATAAAGTTTGTTTTGAAAATGTTTAAGTGTAATGGAGGTTGTTTTGAATATGTTTAAGTGTAATGGAGGTTGTTTTGATAAAGTTTGTTTTGAATATGTTTAAGTTTGATAAAGTTATTGTTTTCTTTTCTGATATATTGGGCCAAGTTTGCTATATCATAACTCTCGAAGTTTCGTTCCCGATGTTGGCCGAGAAATTCTAATCCTTTTTACCTCCTTCATATACAGTTTTTTGTAATGGAAGCATATTAAACACTTCTCAACGTCACGAAGTACCTATATTGTTTTGGACTAAAAATCGTCGCGTAATGTCGGTCAATTAGCTTAGTTTCTGATCTCAAGTAGAGCTAATTGACAGACCGCGTAACTTGCCTATGGATACAACCTTTCAAATTGCTCTACCCTTGTCGGTTGAAGTTTTGTTTTTACAGTTCACACATTGTTGGAAACTGGGCCAGTTATTAGTAAATGATTGATAAATGGAAAATGAATATAGTGAAAATTTCAGTCAAATTATTATTTCTTTCTGAACGACGTTATGACTGTTCGATAAAAAGCGATAACTCGTTTCCTTTCTACCGTTGGCATTAAAGTATATAAAGTCTCGATTATCCAGATTTAAATTAAATCATTAAATGACGGCCATGTATCAATCCGTTCAGACTTTATAGACTTAATAATTTGTTGTGTAACATTTGGGGTCAAAAGGGTCGATTTGGCGATTTGGCTTTTACATAATGCATCGTCAAGTTAGTCCAACAATGTGAAACGCAACGATATTGATAATCAATTATCTATTTCGAACAATGGAGTGTATTAGGTTAATTGAACGGCATGAACTGTTCGAGTTATTTGACAAGACCGGACACGCATTATTGTTGGGTGGGGGGGGGGCAAAACTAAGTTATTTTACTCGATCGTCATTTTCATCATCCGTTAGCTATCGAACTGCTTAAAGTTTATCAAGGAGAAGACTGTTGGGTCATTTGCTATTTTTAAAAAAATAAATTCGATGTATATACATGCACACCAACTTCATAGAAGTTGGTATTAACAAGAAACTGAATAAGGGAGAGCGAGATGGGGTTTAACGTCCACTCGACACAAACTAGGTCATTTTGGGACTAACATATGGTTTCATTTATTTCAATAATTCGCTTGCTCGTAGGGGTCTTTAGCAGTGGGAGGAAACCGGAGTGCCCGGAGGAAACCCACGAGGTTGAGAAGGCGCCCCCTATCTCCATGTCACATACGCTCACACCAGCGCAAAAAAAACTGAATAAAGTCGGACTACTGTGCAGTCTGTTCAATCGACATGATTAGAGACAAAAAGATGATTGCAAAGTTTCCTACAGAAAGCACAATAAAAAATAAAACATTAGTGTATTTTCATATATAAATTTAACATGAATCTGTAGGATAAATTATAGAATTTGCACCACAGAAACTAATATTAGGGGTCGCCATTTCCTACAAGTACCCCTTCCAAATTTCTGTAGAATGCCCACAGCAATTAGGATTGGGGAACCATTTTGGCTTGAGTGGATAAATCGTCCGTCTAGGCGATACTAGCTTGACGTAAAATGGAGTACGGTTTATTAGATACTGTACCATAAGGTCTGTCATTGAGTAAACTGGCGTGGTTTCGATTCCCCTTTCTATGTGAGGAGTATGGTTGTCCAACCTCGTGAGTTTTCTCCGGACCCACCCCCCCCCCCCCCCACATACTGATAAAAAAAAACCACACGTAAACAAATTACTGACTGAAATGAAATTAAATCATATTTTAGTCCCGAAATGACCTAGTTTGTGTCGAGTTATTTACGTTAATCTCCCACCCCCTCTCTCTCCCTCTCTCATTACTTTAAGGTTTATGTGATACTAGCTGTGATATATTGTAATATTTTAGTTTTATGTTATACTAGCTGTAATATATTGTAATATTTAAGGTTTATGTGATGCTTGCTACGATGTATTGTAATATTTTAGATTTATGTTATATAGCTAGCTGTAATATATTGTAATATTTTAAGTTTTATTAGGTTTATGTGATACTAGCTGTGATATATTGTAATATCTTAAAGCCCCAATAATACTCTTGTTGTAACTGAATAATGTCCCAATCTTCATTCTGGTCAACAAATCGTATTATTTTAGAATATTCCAATTAAATGATGATATAAATTTCATCTTAACACACCTATTTTAAAAAATTGAAAAAATCCAACCCATTGATTTGAAAAGTCTAACGTAAACCTTTTCAAATGTGACTTGGATTTTAAAATATTTTCGAACCCTCTGGAAAAGTAAAATAGGATGTAATGGTTAATTTACACAACAGGTAAGACACTAAAACATCTAGTACTTAGAATAAGGGTATTATTTATTTTCTGGAGCTACCAAGCCAGCAAGAATGTTATTGTCCCTTTAAGGTTTATTAGGTTTATGTGATACTAGCTGTAATAAATTGTAATATTTTAGATTTATGTTATACTAGCTGTAATATATTATGATATTTAAAGGTATATTAGGTTTATGTGATACTAGCTGTAATATGTTGTAATGTTTTAAGGTTTATTAAGGTTTACGTGATAGAATCTGTAATATGTTGTAATATTTTAAGGTTTTAAGGTTTATGTGATACTATTTTCAGGTTTATATGTTGGTGATAGTGGATGTATTGATGATAGTTGGTGTAGAGGAAATTCTATGTGCAGCCGTTCCACCCACAAATGCTATTGTCTCAGTGGTATTAAAGTTGGTGCGATGAACTCACCGTCAACATTTTGTGATATTAGTGAGTGTTATGACTGACTTTGATTCAGAAAAGTAACAAAACGATGATGTTGGTGCAAATATCATTTAACAACAATATTATAAAGAAATGAATGAGAGAGAGAGAGAGAGAGAGAGAGAGAGAGAGAGAGAGAGAGAGAGATGATGTTAACGTCCACTCGACACAAAATATGTCATTTCGGGACTAACATATTAACATGGTTTCATTTTATTCAATAATTCGCTTGGGAGGAAACCGGAGTGCCCGGGAAAAAAATTACGTTATAAGTGAAAATCTAAAATTAATGACAAATATACACAAACGTTATGAATGAATGTTGGGCATGAAATTGTCAAACAACCTCGCACCATTAACTGTTTACTATAGTTTTTTGCCATGTCTTTATTACTATAAAATAATATCGGGGGGGAGAGTATCATAAAGCCTGTCAATGGGTCAACTGGCATGGTTTTGAATCCCCGGTTGTACGTGGCAAGGAGTAGGTTCGCCTGTCCGACCTCGTTTGTTTTCTTCAGGTCCCCCGAATTCCTCTAACTGTGAAAGACCTCTACGCGCAAGCGATTGATATAAAATTAAAATCATATGTTAGTCCCGAAATGACCTAGTTTGTGTCGAGTTATATGCTATAATTTAATACTTTATTATTTTATCTATTAAATAAATGGCTATATTACATAGTTTTGGAAAACAGTATAGCCTGGGAAATCAGCCGCTATTGTTGGGCGACGTTTCGAAGAGTATTCTCTCGACGTTATCAAACGTCAACCATACATATACTAGTAGCAGTTTTCCATAAATATGTGTTTTAGTTATAGAGTCATTTTAGTAACTCCGTGGATGGAGTGATAAACTATAACACATTCTTATAGAAAACAGCTACTAATATTATTTGAGCAACGTTTTGGGAAGTATTCTCACAACGTTATTAAATGTCACTATGTGTTCAATAAGTATGTGTTATAGTTTATGACACTATCCAGTTACTAAATGACTCTAGAACCATAACACATACTTATGGAAAACAGCAGTCACGGAAAACAGCTTCTAATATAGTTGAGTAACGTTTCGAAGGGTGGTCTCAAACGTCGCCCTAATATTTATAGCTGTTTCTACAAGAATGTTTGGAAACGTGGAATATGTAAAATTTATGAAACATTTTCTTCTTATTTTGCTGGTAAGATAATAGTTTATCCTATTATCTTGTAAAACGTGGTGAAAATATATTCCACAAAATTTTATTCTGTGATGTCCTTTCACCACAAGAGATCCACAAGATATTTGAATTATAATTTTTTTTTTTTTTTTTTCAAAATCTCTTCTCAGACCCCCTATATGCCTGTGTGGTACCACATTCCACAAGATTTTCGACTTAATTTTGATGCAGTGTTTCGGTCTGTTGTGCTTTTCACCACAAGAGTACCACGAGATATTGGAATTAGAAATAAAAAATTCTCCAAAATTCTTCTCAGACCC
Source organism: Patella caerulea (assembly GCA_036850965.1). Classification (NCBI taxonomy): domain Eukaryota; kingdom Metazoa; phylum Mollusca; class Gastropoda; family Patellidae; genus Patella; species Patella caerulea. The sequence continues at coordinate 26,628,985 of JAZGQO010000015.1, read as the reverse complement.
CCTATCCCCTATATAGCTGTGTGGTATTACCACAAGAGTGCCGAAAATATTTGGCCTAGAAAAAAATATTTTTTTTAAAAAAAAATTCTTCTCATTCTAATATCTTGTGGAACTCTTGTGGTAAAAAAACACCACAAACCCCAAAACACTGTATCAAAATCGAAAAATTTGTGGAATGTATTTATTTTCATAAACCCAATAACTTGTGGAATTATTGTGGTGAAAAGTTCCACAAAAATTGCCCCCCCCCAACCTTGCCATATATGAAGTATGTGTTATATCTTATTACCCCATTAGTTTGTCCAGTTACTATATAGCAAACTATAACACATACTTATGGAAAACACCCACTAATATATTCGAATGAAGTTTCGAAAAGTACCCCTGAACGTTAATAAACGTGTTTTGGTATTATTCTACCCAACTACTAAATGCCAGTAAATGATTAATAATTGAGATATATTATTTTGTTTTGTGTCTACAGGTTGGTACCAGAGTAATGGTTATGGATTAGTCATGTTTTTGGACCGTGTACCCCAATCTGTGGCATCAGCTACATGTAAAAATCTTGGAGCAACACTTGTGGCACCGCTAAACCGCGGTCTTCAGAATGCTGTTCTAGAGATGAGCGTTAATAGTGGATATTGTACGTTTAACTCATCATGCATTATTTCATATTTAACACTTTTAATATTTCAACCTTTTTATATCCCTCTCTGGCCATTGCTGGAATAGCGTCTGTGTCTTGAACTGATGTGGGAGTGTGTCTATTCTTTCCGTTCAATGAAAACTATCACTTAAGCACAGCAACATGACAGTCCTTCATTTAATCTGGGTCTTCCCTAAACCTTTGGACAGTGATTTAAGGTATTAAAAACGGTGAAAGTATGTTCGTTTCATATTGTTTACATTTCATTCGACTTGATAGCCTCGTTTGTCACGCAATTAGTTTTACTGCAGTATTCTGCTATGCACGGGTTAAATAGGCATAATAAAATCGTGAGTCATGACGTAACGTTATGTAAACATATTTGGTCAAATATTGGCACTCGTTTTAAATGTAAATCTTTTGTAGGGCAGCCAGTGATTGGTTTTTAGACGGACTACTGACCAATCAAAATTTAAAACAACAATATCCACTCATAATAGCAGTTAGTAGTAGGATTACCTCTAATCAAACGCAACACTGCGCGGAGTATGGTAACTAACGTACGAAAATTAAATGGTAGCTGGGTTTTTTTCGCACGTATACAGTGAATGACCATTTTGCTCAGTAATCCAAGCCAGAATTTGGCTATTTTTTTTAAATTGCGTTAAAGTTTTGAAATTTTGTTTAGAACCGAAATAAATTAACTATTAGTCAATCCCCATGCTAAAAACATTAACAGAATTGATTGAGTATATCTGAAATAGACACGACCGAAGCACAAAATAATGCCAATATGCCGACGTCAAATCTATAGTTATAGATGTTATTTCCGTGAAAAATCATTGGAAGAAGTGATAAGGCGTTATGGATGTACGGATATAGTCCTAAAGGCTGCAGGAAGGCTTGTTTACAATGTAACATTGTGTCTTGTAATGTTGACATTTTGCTTGTTGATGTGACCTCATGACCTGTGACGTTTAGATAACGTCATATGGATATCATGGCTATTCACTGTGTCAGAGTCACTTCTCTCCAGGTAGAGCGAGTCTATCGTTCAGATTGCTATAGCCATTGTCTATATTTATAGCTCAATCTGATTAAAACATAGATCTAATTTCGTTTCTTTTTTTATAGTTTAAAATTTCGTTTCACGAAATATAGATCTATGTTTTAATCAGATTGATTAAAAGCTATAATCATTTTAATATCTAAAACTTATAACCATTAAAAATATATTGACAACTTACAAACATTTTTAATATCAAAAGCTTATAATCAGTATTTATATCCAAAACTTATAACCCGTTTTTATGTTTAAAAATCAACCATTTTAATATTTATTCAACACGTTTCGTTGTTACAGTAATAGTTGACAATCGAGCAAATTGTATTTTTGCAGATTCCACCATTTTAATGTTATCCTACTAATGTGACTGAGTTTATTTGTGGCTTACCAACTTTTACCCACAAACCACACATGTATTTCCATGTGGATTTTACAATCGGATTAAAATACCGATCTATATTTCGTTTCGTTTTTTATACTTTCGATGAGTTACAACACAGGACGCTAGATCGGCGACGGTCCTACGCATTTTAGCACATATGACGTCATATATAGATTGTGGGTTAGGGTTAGGGTAAGGGCTAGGACCTGTAGATTTGGTCAAAGTCCCGAGATATAAACAGGGCTAGCCCTAACCCTAATCCATGATCAAGCCTAACCCTTACCCTAACCCACAATTCACATATGACGTCACAACTTGCGTAGGACCGTCTCCGATCTAGCGTTCTCCTACAACACATGCAGATCCCCGAAGATCTGATAGGTTGTAGTGAAAAGTCGCGTCTATGACGTCAGACACTGATTTATGAATCAGCGTTGTGTGTCCAGTGTTTACCCACAATTCCTTGCATCACAAACCAATAAATCGCTATAACAAATGCTTTCAATGGCTAACCCCTCATTTCAACCAGAACGCAGGTTATATAATAATTATTCCAGAGCTATAGTATTGTGAAAACAAGTGAAACGAAATTTTGAACTATAAAAAACGAAACGAAATAGCATCTGTGTATTTTTTTTTTTTTTTTTTTTTATCGGATTGGGATTTTATTATATTCAGCCTTTCAATATTGGACTAGTTTGAAGAAGAATGGGACCATATACACTGATGAAGGTATTTCTGAGTTTGAACATATTCATGAAGTGAATCTACCATGGTCTCCAGCCAGCCTACTAGAACCTACAGATGAAGGCTGTATAACCATGCGACTTAATAAGCTGGGTGTTCGACTGGCTGTGAAACATTGTCACAGCAGCACCAAGAATTTCATTTGTTCAAGACTGTCAGGTATATGCTTGTAACATTTTGTTGTCTGTGTTTTAGATGTTTTCATTCCGGGTATCTTGACAGGTAGGCCAGCAATAGAGAAAGAGAGAGAGAGAGAGAGAGAGAGCGCGCGCATGAGAGAGAGAGAGAGAGGTTTAACGTCCACTCGACACAAACTAGGCCATTTCGGGACTAGCATATGATTCAATTTTATTTCAATAATTCACTTTCGCATAGGGGTCTTTAGCAGTGGGAGGAAACCGGAGGACCCAGAGAAAACCCACGAGGTTGGGCAGGTGATCCTACTCCTTGTGACGTTGAACCGAATCAGCAAAAGCCTACCCCACAATCCACCATGCGAACTACTTGACATTTTGTACGAACTACTTGATGTACGAACTACATGACACTTTGTGGTAAGCCCGTACGCGAGACTTTCGCGTCACTTGCATGTGTTCGGCACCGTATAAGAGCACAATACTCAATTGCTAGGATATACTGATTTTTTGTTTTTAGCTACGATTGGATGCCATTTTAAAATGGCGGGTAAAGTCAGCTTTTGACGCTTCGATTTAAGGCGATGATTTGTACCCGTGTCAGGTAGAATTAGGTTGCGTGGGGCAGAGATTTAACCAAAAAAAATAATAATCAATCGTTGTTATGGAGAGTAATTGACAGAATTCGAACGCAATTCGCATATGCACCTTAATGAATGAACATATAATGCATGGTTCCCGCTGCAATTGAAATCATGGTTTTAACCCTGGAGTATTGGTGATGGTCCTATCAGATCATATCACGTATTGCTACCAGTCATTGCAATCGTATTGATCGCATCGAAGCCTATCCGAAATTATCTGCAGGTACCAGATCTTGGACAGGTACAATTCAACCTAGCATAAAGTAAACCGAGGACGAAAACACATCTCGCTTTTAAAATTATACATTATTACTATTTCAGCATCCAACTTCATATCCAGTGCATCATCGACCACCCCTGTACCTATGGTAACCCTGATATTACGAGATGCATATGCCTGTGCTGCATATTGCTATGGTAACGTGAATTGCGATACCTTTGGTTATAATTCGAATGATTTTATTTGTCATCTATACTCCAGTTCCTCATATACAACTACTTCCACAACAACAGAAAGTATATATACTATACCAGGTAGTGTTATATCCTACATATCTAATTCAAACACACATTATGGAAGGACTAAATCTTCCTATTGCAGGTCTTTCTGTAGGACTGAAATGTTATAGAAACTATTAACGTATTAAGACCACAATCAACTCTTTATGCCATAGCCTGTGATATATAGCAGATTCGAATATATTTTTTGAAAAATAATATCTAATTCAAACACACATTATGGAAGAACTAAATCTTCCTATAGTAGGTCTTTTTGTAGGACTGAAATGTTCGAGAAACTATTAGACATTAATTAACGCATTAAGACCACAATCAACTCTCTATGCCATACCCTGTGATATTTAGCGGATTCGAATATATTTTTTGAAAAATAATTAAACGTAAAAATGGATAACCGAGACTTTGTTTTTTATCGCACCAGCCTTAGTAATGATAATCGAGACAAGCGTAAAGTTCAAAAGCTAATATCTGAGTTAAGAGTGAAGCAATTTGACTGAAATATTCGGAATATTATACTATTCAAAAAACGTAGGGGATATTTGATTTTTAAGTGTTATTAAAGTCACCTAATGAAACTGACGAAGAAACAAATGACAAAATGAAATGAAGTTCACATTCATCGATTTATTCCAAATGATCGTTAGACTAAGTAAGGCGCAGACTGACCATTATAAGGGTAAAATGATACCCGGGGTCAAACAGCAAAGTTACCACAGCATCACAACAAAGTCAGTAACGAGTAAACCTCCTCTGTTTTCCAAACAAGCATTGATCCGACGTGGCATACTCCTAATGAGACGTCTAAGGTCATTTTGGTCCAGATTGTCCCATTCCTGTTGCAACGCAGCAGCAAGTTCTTGGACTTGGCAGGACGTTGTTGACGTTGACGTAACCTCTGTCCAAGCATGTCCCAGACATGCTCGATGGGGGAGAGGTCGGGACTCAGTGCTGGCCAAGGTAATGTGGTGATGTTCTGTTGTTGGAGGTAACCTGTAACGATCCTGGCCCTGTGACATCTTGCGTTGTCATCCTGGAAGATGAAACGGCGGCCATGACGTCGTGCGAACGGCACAACATGGACTGCCAAGATGTTGTCCCGGTAGTACTGGCCTGTAAGACGCCCTGCAACAACATGTAAAGTCGTTCTTCCAGCAACAGTGATGCCTCCCCACACCATAACAGAACCACCCCCAAATCGATCATGTCTGATGACGTTAACGTCTTGGAAGCGCTCGTTTCGACGACGCCACACCCTCCTACGTCTGTCCAAAAAATCAACAGTGAACCTTGACTCATCTGAAAACATCACATTGCTCCAGCGTCGATTATCCCAGTGTTGACGATCCCTACACCAACGACGTCTTGCCTGAATGTGATGATCTCTCAAACAAGGGATCACGCGAGGACGTCGGGCGCGAAGGTGACCCCTATGCAGTCGATTCCGAATCGTCTGGCCACTCACTCTCACACCAGTGTCTGTTTGAAGACGAGCGCTGATCTGATTTGCTGTTATGACACGATTTCTCAAGGCCAAGGGACGGATAAATCGATCCTACTTAAGACTCCAAGTTACAATTTAAAGACATTTGGTGCTCGGTCATTCTCCTACGCCTCTGCAACTCTTTGGAATAATTTGCCATTAAAACTCAAAAGTTCTAAAACATTAAGTTCGTTTAAATCAAACCTCAAGACTTATCTCTTCAAACGTTATAATCAGTGAAAGTGTGTTGTTGAGTGATAATGTGTGTTTGTTGTGTGGTCGGCGCTTTGAGCATACCCCTTTTGTGGTGTGGACTTTAGCGCTATACAAGACTCATTATTAAAACATTATTATCCTGGGCTTGAGTTGTCGCCCTTGGTCGACCTGAGCGTGGTCTGTCCTGCACAGATTGTGTGTCACGGTATCTGGACCATAGCCTGCTTATGACAGACTGAGAAACATTCATCCTCCGCGCCACAACCGCCTGTGTTGTGCCGATCTGTAGCATGCCAAGGGCACGTAACCTTTCATTTTGGGTAAGCCGACGCATATCAAAATTTGTTTTCTGGTCACTAAAACAATTAAACTGATGTTTCCACCCTGGAATTCAATGCCACAATGACTGTAACATTCAAAGTCAGAGTCGTGCAAATCTTGGGTTGGACCCCTATGATGATCCCAAGCATCACCTGCATTCCACGCGGTAGCTATTGGTGCCTTTGGGCGTCACATGTAACTGGAAATATTTCTTCTGTTAGGTTCTATAGTGACTTTTTTCGTAGTCATTTGCATATTTTAGTATTAAGCCCCCAAAATCAAATATCCCCTACTTTTTTGAATAGTTTTTATTAACGTTACTTATTTGTTAACTGTTATGGCGAAAACTGTCAACTCTTTAGCTTATCTCCTATAATTCCTCTTTTATGGATGTTTAATCTATCGGTGATCCAACTTTTACATCTACATCTTCTTCTATTATTACAGCTAATTGTTCTTATTTTTTTTTTAATTCTTTCCAACTGTATACTTACAGGTGCTTGTTCTATTCTGGAAGCACCAGAGTTTGGTAGTATAGTATCTGGATATGGTAGCACCACTAGTCTATCAACCGTTGTATATACTTGTCAGACATTATATAAAATACCAGAACCATTAAATAACACTGTTACCTGTGGAACTAATAAACTATGGACACACCCACTTACCTGCATAACAGGTAGGTTATAAGGTCGTAATTCACAGTCGCTGTATTATGTTCCGACCGACTTGGATTCAATCGGATCCATTTTTCTCTATATTCTGGGTTGTAAATGATTGTTATAGGTCTAAAATGTTTGTGAGCAAGAAAGTGAGAGAGAGAGAGAGAGGGGGGTAAGAGAGGCGAGAGAAAGAGAGAAGGGGGAGAGGGAGGGGGTAACGTCCACTCGACACAAACTAAATCATTTCGAGACTAACACATCGTTCAATTTTATTTCAAAAATTCGCGATCCTATTCTTTGTCAAGTGCAAACGGGGAGTCGAAACCGCGGGCTACCCCCCCCCCCCCCCCACACACACACACACACACTCCTGATAGATGTAACACGGTTTATTATACTGGGACATGGGGCGGAACTGAAACTTGTATATATCGTTATACAGCTACCTAGGATGTCAACTCAACTAGTACCTGCTTCTCTCTTGTTCTGTCTTGCTAACCGGCTGTTGTTGTTGCTCTTAGTGTTTAACCCCTGCTTCCTCTGAAGGTGATATCTCAGGGAGGAAACTGAGTACCTGGTGTAAACCGACGAGGTTAAGAAAGCACACCTATCTCAAAGCTGCATACGCTCACACCAGGGATCGAAACCACAACCACAGTCCAGAGGTGACCGGGGATGATGTTGTAGACAACCGCGTATTTAAATAGGATTGGCCTATAAGCTAAAGGCGATGCGACTGGCACGTGGATTATCATTATCACACTTTTATCACACTTACAACATTTGTAATTTATATTTAAATCAATATAATGTGTGTATATGTGTTTAAACAAGACGTGTTGTTTGTATAGATACAGTATTTTGTGTGTATTTTTTTTTTTGGGGGGGGGGGGGCGGGGGGTGTATTTTAGGCTTATTTTAATGTACATGTGTTAATTTTTCAGACGCCCCCGCTTGTCCCCCTGGATGGGAACAGCACAAATCTAATTGCTACCTAGTAAATGAAAAATTAATGGATTGGGAAGATGCTGCCAGTTTTTGTGAATCTGTTAATGGGTATCTAGTGGAGATCGACGATGCTGCTGAGAGTGAATATTTAACCCTTCTCTTAGATTATGACCGACGTATTTTCCCATGGACGGGTGGCACGGACAAGGGCCTGGTGAGTTTTACATGTATTGGTCTTTTATCTTGGTCACAGTTGCTTCCTATCTTGGTTACAGAGAGAGAGAGAGAGTGTGTGTGTAGGGGGGGGGGAATACGCCAACTCGACACAAACCATGTCATTTCGGGACTAATTCATTGTCTCAATTTCATTTCAAGAATTCGCGTACGCGTAGGCTAGTTTAGCTGTGGGAGGGAGGAAACCAGAGGGAGAGAGGGAGGGAAATGGGGTTTAACGTCCACTCAACACAAACTAGGTCATTTCGGGACTAACATATGGTTCAATTTTTATTTCAATAATTCGCTTGCGCGTAGGGGTCTTTAGCAGTGGGAGGAAACCGGAGTGCCCGGAGGAAACCCACGAGGTTGAGAAGGCGCCCCTATCTCTATGCCACATACGCTCACACCAGGGGCTCGAAACCACAGCCGCAAGCCAGAGGTGACCGGCCAGCTAGAGGTCGAAGCGCGGCACTCTAGTCCACTAGGCCATCCCAACCCCCCAGGAAACCAGAGGACTCGGAAAGAGACTCCGTGGGGTTGGACAGGCGATCTTACTTCTTTTTAAGTACAAGCGGAGATCTAAACCACGTTAAGTAGCTCAATCACACACCTTATGATATAACACGCACGCGTTAAACGCCCCCCTCCCAACACGATTTTATATATGTATCTATCTGTAAATACTGTTTGACATGTTTTACCCAAATATCTTATATTCTAGCGCGGTTGGTATCGCTGGAGACGTTTTTATTACGTCGAGATGAATTATACAAATTGGTTTCCGGGTTTCAATGAAACTGAATATCCTAGGACGTTTAAAGAACCGATGTTAGATGATATTGGAGAGTGTGTACAGCTAAAAAGGACGTTTGGTGGGCAAGACGTTGGGTCTCATTATTTTAGCGTCAGTGATTGTACTCGAGCTCAGCCTTCTATATGTGAAGCAAAAGGTATTGTTCTTCTTGATATATATTATCTAAATGTTGAGTGACAATGCCATTAACTTATCAAATTCCCCCCTTACAATTATTGATCAAAGATTATTAAAATATATTATATAGGTTCCTTTCGCAGTACTGTACAATACAAACAACATGTACATGTATTGACTAAGGTGGAAGCTAAAATCATTCGGATACAGATCGTTCTTAGTGAATGCGTCTCAAAATAATAAAATCATCTCAAATTCTTTTTTGTTTTAAATAAAGACTTAATAAAACCCATCTTTTTGAGAGATGTTCTCCGGATTAAGTTGATTGAAAGCGCTGTGGGCATGTCTCTGAATATTAAAACACATTACAGTGTCAGTGTGTCAAACTTTCAACACTTGCTGTTAAAGAGTGAGAGAGAGAGAGAGAGAAATGGGGTTTAACGTCTACTCGACACAAATCAGGTCATTTTGGGACTAACATATGGTTTCATTTTATTTCAATAATTCGCTTGCGCGTAGGGGTCTTTAGCAGTGGGAGGAAACCGGGGTGCCCGGGGGAAAATCCACGAGGTTGAGAAGGCGCCTATATCTCCATGCCACATACGCTCACACCAGGGCTCGAAACCGCAGCCACAAGCCAGAGGTGACCGGCCAGCTAGAGGTCGAAGCGCGGCACTGTAGACCACTAGGTCATCCCATCGCGCTGGCTGTTAAAACTCGTGGTTGTGTCCAAAATACCAGGTGTTTCTTTGATCACACGAACTGTGTTTCAGTGTTTAACGTTGGTGGTATTGGTTGTGAAGCTTTTGGAAGATATTCTTGTAAAAGTGTAGCTGAATGTATCGACAATAAATGCCAGTGTACGCCATCAGATCGTTACATACAATATGGTGCGGATGACGTTGAAGATACAGAATGTCGAAAAGGTTAGTAAAATTCTTGATTTCTAATTTATTAATTTATAATTTTTTATTCATTTTGATATGTGGTCTTTGTTAAAACAGCACTGTGTCATTTGCCCTTTTCGCTAAGATATTAATTTTCTCTAAATCCATTAAATATTCAACCGTTGTAATCATGCATTATGCAAGAGCTAAATCTCCCAATTGCAAGTCTTTCGTCAGGCCTGGTGTCATCTGATGAGTCCGATTTTGAATCCGATTGGCGGTTCAACGGCTGATGGTTATTAAAGGCAAACATGACTATCGAGGCTACAGTGTTATTGAAATGACGATGGCTCGATTCAGAGTGAAAAAATTTGACTGCAGTTTTCAACATATTCTATTTACATTATCTATTTGTTAACTATTATATGACGAACTGCCATCTCTTTATCTGAACGTCCATAATACCTCTTAATTAAGAAAACAACATCAGCGTACCAACACAAGATAATGCCCTGATTTGGATTCAGCCGAATTTCAAATAAGGTAAATCCAACTGTGTTTGAATATGGTTGAGCAAAAACAGAAATGGACGGTGAAGAAGTTCATCGGGATTTTCGGGCGTGTTAGTGGTGCAGTTAATGCTGTCTATTCGTTCGGATGTTACCAAACAACCAGATCTCTTGCACATATTAGCATGTACGTAAAAGATCCCTTTGGAAATCGATATAGGAGTAGACCATAGCGAGCCAGTTTGCTCACTTAGCCCCCGTGATTTTGTATTCAGACTCTCTATAATATAAATGTACAATACTTAACATATTCCTGAAGCAATGGCCCGAGAAATCCCTCTCTGGCCATTGTTGGATTAGCTTCTGATTCTTAAACTTTTGAGGGAGTATGTCTATTCTTCCCGTTCCATCAAAGCTATCACCTAAGTGCAGCAACATGACAGTCCTTCGTTTAATCTGAGTCTTCCCGAAAACTTTGGACAGTGATTTAAGCTATTAAAAACGGTGAAAGTATGTTCGTTTCCAATCAGTATTGTTTACATGTTTACATAACGTTACGTGAGCCATGACGTAACGTTATGTAAACATATTTGGTCCAATATTGACACTCGTTTTAAATGTAAAGCTTTTGTAGAACAGCTAGTCATTGGTTGGTAGTTGGACTACTGATCATCAAAATTTAAAACAACAATATCCACTCATTACAGCAATGAGTAGTGGGATTACCTGTAATCAAACGAAACACTGCGCGGAGTATGAATACTTAACAGTGTTACCAAAGTGTAAAACAACCAAAAATGATATCCGGTTTTATTTTACAGTTTTAGCCGTAGGTGGTTATCCATGTCTGGGTAGAGATGACATGTGCTTAAATATATCCGTCTGTATCAGTAACTACTGTAGATGTCCGGACGGATATGAACAGAATGGACAAGATAACAAAAGAACCACTACTTGTGAAACAGGCATGTATTAGTCGTCGGAATTCAGAATAATCTTGTAAATAATGCTCATTTGTAATTGTGCACGGATACGGGGATACAAATACGCCAAATTTGATGCTCTTTAATAGATCATATAAACATGATTTTCGCATTGTCTCCGCCCAAAAAAGCCAAGGTTGCAACATAAATCCCTTTGCTCCAATGTGCCCCCCTCCCCCTCGACAAATCCTGGATCCTGGCCTGTACTGGGAATACCCGACAATTTATATAGAATCAGAAGCTCTTAGACAATATTCTTACCCATTTAGGTGTATACATATATATAAAGGATTAGACAGGCCTATGAGTAATACCCTGCTTATTTCGGCACTAATTTCGATTGAGTACAAGTCTCGCGCTTTCAAGCTAAACTAAAATGTCTAATTGTCTGTGGTAATCGAGTAGCGAAGTTCAATGTTCGTTCAATGTCAAGGTTCGCGTGGAGGTCATGATGTCACAACCTCTGATTGAACGCTACTGTCTGTAGATAACGTAGCTAATAGTTCGCGAACTGTGAAGTAACCTAGCAACGTCCAGATGTTGTAAAACTCGCAGATGTTTCCTCAGGGACATGGACAGGCATAAGACCAAAATGAAAACAAGGCTTCGCATGACGTTTGAACAGGTTATCGTGCTCAATTGTTAAACGACACTCAAGGTGTATCCGCTTAACCCGTAACGTTCCTGCTTTAATAAACGATACATCTCAAAACTCCAAACAGTTAGCTCTTTATCTAAATCTTATATTTTGTTATTATTTTTTTCATTAATAGATAAACCAACATGTCAAGAAACATGGCGAAGTCTGGGTAATAAGTGTTATAAGATGTTTACGAGCCCAGCACAAAAGGACATTGACCCGGGTCAGTGGTGTGTCCAATCTGAAGCAATATTGGCAGTAGTAGAATCAGCAGAGATGAATGAATTCTTTAAGGAGATGAGGTAAGTCATAATTGTAGAAGAACTAGACCCTTGGTCAGGAAAGTGGGTCCGACGAAGGAAAAGACACCTTCGTACGTATGAGAGTATTCGATATTTGGATAGGCCGTAGTCATTCGATTGGAACGAGTATTTTCTTTTTATCTTAGGATAGTCGTTAGGATGGGACGAAAAAAAGGAAGTTCTGTGTACACACCCCTCCGAAACCTCTCTATGGATGCTACAGAACCTCTCCTTGGGTGCTACAGTCACGAATTTTCATCTGTTGTACATCCCCGGGGCAAAAATGCCCAGTGAGACCTAATATAAGCATAAACATCATTTCATTTCATACCCTCTTGTCTACGATATTACCCCAGGTGGAAGTGGACGTTAAACCCGAGGAACAAACGAACGAATATCCATCCATTCATTTCACCGTCATTTCTTAAAGATTCATATCTTGATTCCATCACTTTACTACATATTTGGAAATTTCAATTAAAGAAACATTTTTTTCTACCGAGTTCGTCTTTCATTTTTGATTCTAATTACAAAAAAAATCCACGTGGTTTATTACAGTCGAGAGAGAGAGAGAGAAATGGGGTTTAACGTCCACTCGACACAAACTAGATCATTTCGGGACTAACACATGGTTTATTTTTATTTCAATAATTCGCTTGCGCGTAGGTGTCTTTAGCTGTGGGAGGAAACCGGAGTGCCCGGAGGAAACCCACGAGGTTGAGAAGGCGCCCCTATCTCCATGCCACATACGCTCACACCAGCGTTCGAAACCACAGCCGCAAGCCAATGGTGACCGGCCAGCTAGAGGTCGAAGCGCGGCACTCTAGACCACTAGGCCATCCCAACACCCGTTATTACAGTCGAACATATGAAATGGTGTTTAACGTCCACTCGACTCAAACTAGGTAATCTCAGGACTAACATATGGTTTAATTTTATTTCAATGATTCGCTTGCGCGAAGGGTCTTTAGCAATGGGAGGAAACCAGAATACCCCGAGGATTGACAGGCGACCCTACTTCTTGTCGCGTACAACCGGGGAACCGAAACATATATGATGGAATTTTATACATTAAATCTCAATGCTTTATAAAAGCAATAAAACTTGTTTTTGTTGTATAGCGACCATACTATGGTTTGGCTAGGACTGCATGGTAAATATGAAGAGCTAACGTGGACAAATGGGGCCGGAGTGGATGCCTATAACTACACTAACTGGCAATCAATACCTAATCAAGTAGATATAACTGACCAACGTTTAGTATTAACTATCAAAGGTAAATGGACACTAGAGAAATACGTCGCTTCCAGTGAAATACAAACTAAAGCCCGTATCTGTGAACGATGGAAAGGTGAGTTTACCCGTTAGGCATATACCTAGTCACTTAAACAATTTTATCAGCAACGGTTTAAAATACGTGAAAAGGTGGCAGTAATCACCTTTTTTTGCAATACATGGAACGACCACAATAAAGGAACGTTGTCAGTCATTACTCACATTGCGTCTGTCAGTCATTACGCACATTGCGTTTTGTCAGCCATTACTCACTCTGCGTTTTGTCAGCCATTACGCACATTGCCTTCAAGCTTGTTAGTAAATAAATGTGTACAGAAGTGGATCCATGCCAGCCGTTTCCCACATTGCGTTTTGTCAGTCATTACTCCCGTTGCGCCCTTTTTTGTCAGTCATTGCTCACAATCGGTTTGTCAGTTATTACTTACATTCCGTTTTGTCAGTCATTGCTCACATTACGTTTTGTCAGCCATTTACTACATTCTGTTTTGTCAGTCATTAACTACATTCCGTGTTGTCAGGCATACTGACGTTGCGTGTACAAAAATGAATCCATGCGTTCATCCTTCTTAGTAACTGTTTACATTAGGTGAAAGCTTGTCGGGCTCTGTTTGTGCAGCGCGTAACCTTGTCAAGCCATGTGTACACTGTCCGTAATCATTTATGGACACTCATAGAAATGGGGTTTAACGTCCACTCTACACAAACTAGGCTAGACATACATATGGTTCAGTTGTTATATAGATAATTCGCTTGCGCGAAGATCTCTTCAGCAGTGAGAGAAAACCCTCCAGACCGGACAGACGATCCTACTCTTTGTCATGAAGAAGGAGGGAACCAACATCAGGCTACATGACTCAATGACAGACCCTATGATTTCACACACACGTGTTAAACCCCCACCCCTTAAAGGTACAATAACACTCTTGCTGGCTTGGTAGCTCCAGAAAATAAATAATACCCTTATTCTAAGTACTAGATGTTTAAATGTCTTACCTGCTGTGTAAATTATCCATTACATCCTATTTTACTTTTCCAGAGGGTTCGAAAATATTTTAAAATTCAAGTCACATTTGAAAAGGTTTACGTTAGACTTTTCAAATCAATAAGTTGAATTTTTCCAATTTTTTAAATTAGGTGTGTTAAGATGAAATTTATATCATCAATTAATTGGAATATTGTAAAATAATACAATTTGTTGACCAGAATGAAGATTGGGACATATTATTCAGTTACAACAAGAGTGTTATTGGGGCTTTAAAATGTAATATTCGCCGAATAATATTTTTATGTATTTATTCAGCATGCGGAGCGCCACCTACTATTGATCATGAATCCAGGCCAACATCTAGTGAAACACTTTATGAAGTTGGAGAAGTGTTTGAATACACGTGTAATGACGACTATATTATAGCTGGCCATAATACTGGTGTTATTCAATGTTTAAAAACAGAAAATGGTGCGGAGTGGGAAACGCCTCCCAGATGTGAAGGTAGTGATGGTTATATTTTATGTTTCTCTTAGTATCAGGGTCGTCTGACACAATGGCCAGAATACCCATGGGTCCCATGAGCATTGCTAAATCAGAAAATGGTGCAGAATGAGAAACACCTTCCAGATCCAAAGGTGATGGTGATAGAATCAAGGTCGCATAGGCACAATGGGCAGTTGTCAAGTGTTATTAAATGATAAAAAAGAAACAGAAAATGGGAATGAGAAACACTTTCTAGATTCAAAGGTGATGGTGATGGTGATAGAATCTAGGTCGCATAGGCACAATGAGCAGTTGTTAAGGGTTCCCCATGAGCATGGTGTTATTAAATGATAAAAAAGAAACAGAAAATGGGACAGTATGAGAAGCACCCTCTAGATTGGCAGGTGAAGGTGATTGTGATATTTAATGTTTTTCTTAGCACCGGGGCCGAATTGGCACTATGGGCAGTTGTCTACTTTCTCCCATGAGCATGGTGTTATTTGATGTTTGAAAAACAGAAAATAATGCAGGTTTCCTTCATTATACATTTTGCTTGTGTTTAAAGGACAATATTAGTATCCACTAATAATTATAAATGTGATAGAACTGGTTCAGCGCATCCCAAATATAATTTTCTGCAAATCTGCAATGCACATCCACCGTGTTAAAATTATACTGACATGCGATTACCCAGTTCTATCACATATATACTATTGTTGAACACCGAACTTGCCCTTTAAATGTATAAATATTCCTTCTTTCGGATGGGTTTTATTTTTCAGATTTGATAAGTACTATGTTTGCCGAGTTGGACAATAATACTAACTTTGGTCTTGAACTTGTCCCTGTTAGTGTTCAGGCGGATTTGAAAGCATGTGCTGCAGCTTGCATGGAATTTGGTTGTTTAGCGTTAACTTATCACGGCACAAAATGCCAGTTGGTATCAGCAGTATCAGATACACAACTCCCTGGTTACACAACTCTCGGATTATATCCCATTTTAGCCACATATCCTCGTATGATAAAAATTGGTAAGTTGATCAAAAACAATTAAAGAATTAAAATATAATTAAATTTTCTAATTCCATAGCTCTTTCCTGCTGCCGTTTTCAAATAATTGATGTTTTCTGTGTAAAACAAGCGTTAAGTGAGCAGTGAGCCATGGTGGGTAAGTGTGTAAGACGCTGCTGGCATGATAATTGACCTTGGGGTTCCATGTTCGATCCCTGTGTTGGCCGAGGAAGTTCATTGGGATTTTGCGGCGTGGTTCCTTCTTGTCAGTGGTGCAGGATGGGGACCTGGCAAGGGACAGCGTATAGTTGTTTTTAAAATTGTATGAATAACCGAGGACCCGTGAACACATTGGCGTGCACCAATCTGATTAAAACACAGATCCAATTTCGTTTCGTTTTTTATAGTTCAAAATTTCGTTTTTACTTGTCTTTACTACTCTTGGATCTGGAAGACTTGTTATTTAAGTCGTGTTCTTCCTGAAATGAGGGGTCAGCCAATCAAATGGTCTGTCGAATCGACCATTAGACCTTTTCATGCGTGGAACTGTCGGTAAATATTACCAGCGGATAGAAATCAAAACAAAACAAAAGTAGATTTTGAAGAGCATGGCGGTCGCTAATTGGTTAATCGAATGCCTGACGTTATCGGGTCAAATGTGCCGTGCTTGATACCTGACGTCATAGAACGTGAGCTCCCACTATAACTTGTTAGATCTACATGAGTGTAGGCCATCGAAAGTATAAAAAAATACGAAACGAAATATAGATCTATATTTTGATAAGATTGGGCGTGCACCTAACAGATCCCTTGACACAGTTGGAATTCTGTATAAGAGCGGATCGTAGTGCCGCTGCCCGCGTAAAATTTACCTCACGGGACACTGTAAGGTCTCCATTAGGCCAGTTCGGAGTAGAACAGTAAGACGTTAAACCCCATTACAGGTGCGGATCCAGGATTGTTTGCAGGGGGGGGGGGTCTAGGTTTGATAATTGCTTAACTAATTGCGCTCAACCGATAATTTGGTAAATTAGATTCAATTTGGTTCATTCTGACGTATTTCCGGAAGGTAAATTCCAAAATAACAGGTCTAAATCGCGAATAAAATCGCATAAAAGCCTGAGCGGGGGGGGGGGGGGGGTCCGGACCCCTTGGACCCCCCCCCCCCCCTCTCTGGATCCGCGCCTGCATTACATTTCATGTCATATTGGGAAAATGGATATTTGAAACAGTCTTATGTATTGTTTTAGGTTGTGGACCTATACCATATGTACAATATGCTACAGCCAAGTTTATAACACGTGGATTAAATGATACAATAGAATATACATGTACCTTAGATACAATAATATCTCCACCATATCAGGCTATAATACATTGTCAACAGAATGGACAATGGCAACAACCACCTGAATGTCAAGGTTAGATTTAACTTTACATTAAAGATGCCTTATGTAAGATTTAAAATGTTTTAGTTTTAAAGGTTATATAAACTCCGATTTAGACATTTATTAAGATAAGCCTATAACCAACTCCCTACATCATTAGGTGGTCGAGATTTAAATCTGTCTACTGCGGGGGTCTTTCTTTTAGCTTTAAAGGTTACATAGACTATGATTTAGACTTTTATTAACATAAACCTATAACCAACTCTCTAGAACATCGGATGGTCGAGATTTAAAAGTTTAAAGACGAAATAGATAATTGAGACTTACAGTAAGATCTAAAATGTTTTAGTTTTAAAGGTTATATAAACTTTGATTTAGACATTTATTAAGATAAGCCTATAACCAACTCCCTACATCATTAGGTGGTCGAGATTTAAATCTGTCTACTGCGGGGGTCTTTCTTTTAGCTTTAAAGGTTACATAGACTATGATTTAGACTTTTATTAACATAAACCTATAACCAACTCTCTAGAACATCGGATGGTCGAGATTTAAAAGTTTAAAGACGAAATAGATAATTGAGACTTACAGTACTCTCGTTTGTCTAGTACCGTTGCTGCGATAATATACAATCAACTATACATCTCCCTACTTGGCTTAGACAAAGTAATTTGCTACTATCACTGAAAGGAGCGAGTTAATTAGTTCTCAATATTAACCTTTGTTGTTCTGGAACTCAGCTGCAGAGTCTGCTTGACCTAGGAATTAAAGATTGAGACACAATTAGTGCCACCACTAATTTATTTGATTCTACTGGACGTACGAATTAGAGATTGGAACATGATTAGTACCACCACAATGTATTTGATTTGCGACATTCTGTAAATGGGTGATTACATTAAAGTGTTCCCGTAAAACATTATATAACATGCACGTAAACGAATCCAGTAGACCGGGCAAATTTCCCACATTAACTGTATGGCATAACCCCGCCTCTACAGGACGGTAAGCATCATGCCATTTAATTTAATGGAAATCGTCCTCCTTGATTGTATTGATTTCATTTCACATTTCAGACAGGTTTAGAGCAATTAAAACATCTACGGCCCAGGATCCTACAAGAACGGTGTATGATGTTTTAACCTTAACGTTATGTAAACAAACGTGTCTGAAAGAAAATACGTTCCGATGTGTAGCTGCAAAGTTTCAGACTGGGAAGTGTATTTTGTATAAAGAGAGGGCCGGCGATGTTCCTAGAAGCAAGTCAGTGGGGTGGATCATTTTAAGCACATACATAGAATTACTGGGTAAGGGTAACGTATTGAATTCAATACAATAGAGACTTTTGGCAAGCGTAAATTTCTAGTGCGTATCGCGTATCCGTGTGGATTTTGTGTGTGACGTCATCAATGTGTGTGTATTTCTCATACGTGATACGACACAAAGATACGACAGCCCGTATCGAACAGCTTTCATATTGACTTAACGCACTGCGAGATATTGTAGGCAAGACACTTGACTAGTACTGATGGTGATCTTGGTAGATAACAGCCACCATAATGTACAGAACTATGCTCTGTTCAGTGATGCATACGTACGCGGAGCAAGAATCTGCCAAAACTCTAAAACTACTCTGACGCAACGTGTCACGTATACCATACGAATACGTGATACGGATAGGGAAAATGCCACTTGCCAAAAGTCTCTATTGACGCAGCGTATCACGTATCCGTATCCCAAGGATATCGATACGGTGATACGGATTGAACAAATTCCGCATGCCAAAAATCTTTAATTACTGCTTGAAGTTTACGTATCGAAGTTGGCAGATTAGAGACATTTGACAAGCGTAAAATCCTGTAGTTATTTGATTGGACAATATTAGATTGAATTTAGTTCTTAGCCAATCAAAATTGAAGTATCTGCTAAAATTTGATGTTTTATCTTTAGTTAAAAGTTCGTGAAACAGGGCCCTGGTCCGTATCGCGTATCCTTATAGATTTTGCGTTTGAGATCATCAATTAGGGACCTTTCGTATCGGTACGAGAACGAACACGAAAACGAACATATGTTCGTGTACGTTTCGTTTTCGTGTCCTCCAACAAGCGGTTTCGCAATCCGACGTACGATAATAACCAGAACTTCTCGGTCCAGTTTCAATCGATATTTTTGGCAGTGTACAAAAGATCAAGCAGAATATTGCATTTGAGCACATTGTAAAAAACTCTACACAATCAACAATATCCACAATGCCTGGAAAAATTGTAGCAAATTCAATATATGAGACAAGAAACATTTTTTGTTTGCACATCGACGTGAATTCAGCCCAACACGCGTAACCTTTTTCATTGGCGCAACATTCTATTGACGTTTTCGATATACGGGTAGCCCGTAGCCCACTGCCCACTGCCCGGGCAAAATTTCCCTCATAGCACAGTGTATGACGTATGCCCGTTTTTATTAGCCCAGTTTAGGAAAGAACAGTGAGTAGTTAAACCTCATATTTTTTCATTTATTTGCTATTTTTTTATTTACTACAGATGGCGACATAGACCAGTTTTTTGGAACTTATAAGAAGAGATTTAACGAGACGGGTTATAAGGATATGACGATGGTATCAAAAGAGGAGTGTGCCCAGGCCTGTTTATACGATAGAATTACAGAGTGTGTTGCCTTTACTTATTACAACCAGACCGACTGTTCTCTTTATAACACTTCCCAGGTGTCGTCTGTCATGATTGACGATGATTCTGCCACAGTATACTTTAGAAATATAGGTAAGCATATCCAGGCCCAAGAAGAGGGGGTTTCAGCCGGTCGATTACTTCGTTTTTATACGTTCACATTCATAATGTGAACGTATTATGCTGTCGCCCCTGTGTGTGTGTGTGTGTGTGTGTATGTATGTATGGGTGTATGTGTGTGTGTGTGTGTGTCTGTGGTTCGCCCACAGGGCGCAATTCTTCATGGATTTTCTTCAAACTTGGTATACTTATTCCTTATACCCCAAGGAAGATCCCTATTGTTTTGGGGCATGCCCGACCCCCAGGGGCCGAGCCACGCCCATTTCTAGTATTTGTTTGTTTGTCGTCCACATTTCTTAACTTATAATCTTGAAACTTTGCATACACATTCTTTGTACCCTAAGGAGCATCCTTATCATTTGGGGTGCATGCCCAACCCCCAGGGGCAGACTCACGCCCATTTTCTTTTCGTGTGACTTTGTGTCGCCTACAGGGCGCAATTCTTACTGGATTTTCTTCAAACTTGGTATACTTATCCCTTATACCCCAAGGAAGATCCCTATTGTTTTTGGTGCATGCCCAACCCCCAGGGACAGAGCCACGCCCATTTTTTTAGTATTTGTTTGTTTTTCGTCTACAGGCCACATTTCTTAATCCCCAGGGGCAGAGCAAAGCCCATTTTCTTTTCGTGTGTCTTTGTGTCGCCTACAGGGCGCAATTATTACTGGATTTTCTTCAAACTTTGTATACTTACTCGTTATACTCTAAGGATGGTCCCTATCGTTTGGGGTGCATGCCCAACCCCCAGGGGCAGAGCCACGCCCATTTTCTTTTTGTGTGTCGCCTACAGGCCACAATTCTAACTGGATTTTCTTAAAACTTTGTACACTTACTCTTTACACCCTAGGGATGATCTGTATTGTTTTTTGGTGCATGCCCGACCCCTAATGGCAGAACCACGCCCATTTCTTGTATTTATTTGTTTGTCGTCTACAAGCCACAATTCTTAACGTATCATCTTGAAACTTTGAATGCTTATTCTTTGTACCCTAAGGAACATTCCTATCATTTGGGGTACATGCCCAACCCCCAGGGGCAGAGCCACGCCCATTTTCTTTTTGTGTGTCGCCTACAGGCCACAATTCTGAAACGGTCATCTTGAAACTTAAAATACTTATTCCTTATACCCTAAGGATGATCCCTTTTGTTTTGGGTGCATGCCCGACCCCCGTGGGACAGCAACACCCATTTCTTGAATTTGTTTGTCTGTCGTCTACAGGTTGCATTTCTTAATGTATCATCTTGAAACTTATACCCTAAGGATGATCCCTTTTGTTTTGGGTACATGCCCGACCCCCGTGGGACAGCAACACCCATTTCTTGAATTTGTTTGTCTGTCGTCTACAGGTTACATTTCTTAATGTATCATCTTGAAACTATGAATACTAATTCTTGGTACCTTAAGGAAGATTCCTATTGTTTTTGGTGCAAGCCCCAGGGACAGTGCCACGCCCATTTTCTTTTTGTCTGTCTGTGTGTCACCTACAAACCACAATTCTTAATCGATCGTCTTGAAAACTTTTTTATACTTATTCCTTATACCCTAAGGCTGACCACTATTATTTTTGGTGCATGCCGGACCCCCTGGGACAGAGCCACGCCCATTGCTTTTGTGTCTTGTGTTCGCCTACAGGATACAATTCTTAACAGATGCTTTTAAAACTTTACATACCTATTCCTTATACCCGTATTGTTTTTGGTGATTTCCTACCACCCAGGGGCAGAGCCATGCCCATTTTTACTTCGTGTCTGTGTGTGTTGTCTACAGGCCACGATTCTTAATGGATCGTCTTTAAACTTGGGATATGTATTCCTTATAGCCTAAGGACGTCAACTGCATGTCCCAACTCCCACAGGCAAGACAAAGCCCAATTTTTGTGTTTGTCGTTTACAGGCCGCAATTCTGAATGAAGCAGCTTGGTACTTGGCTTATGTATTCCTTATAGCCTGAGGGCGTCCACTATTGATTTTGATGAATGTCCCGACCCCCAGGGCCAGGGCCACGCCCACTTTTTGCCTCTAGCGTTAGGAAGGCACAATTCTGAATAGATTATCTTGGTATACTTATTCTTTATACTCTAAGGACGGCAACTATTGATGTTGAGGCATGACCCTCAACGCTGAACAAACCAAACGCCTAGCCTTCTTGACAAAGTACCATATCAATCAAAGCAGGAATGTGGACGTATATTGTAGCGTTAGCGTTATGTTTTTTTTTCGTCGGCGTGACCGATATTCTGCCACGAGCTCCTGATCCGATCCCCGATGCCCAAAATGTGTCTGGCTCTGTCACATAAAAAATTCCCACCGCGGCCCTGGGTATATCAGCGATGATATGATTTCAAATATTTTATTACATCAAAATTCCCTTCTCTAGTGTTGGAAGCCCAGATGATACAGATGCAACACAGTCGCTCAAGCTTGTGATTATGACAGCAGAGATTTTATAAAAGCACCTTGTAGTTGGAATTGGACAAAAAAGATAAAAATTGGATAATAGTTCATTGCATGGCACAGGGGCATCTCCATATAATCCAGTTATTACAGCAAAGTAGGACGTTAAACCTTATTGTAACCTGATGCGTCGTTATGCTCTTGCCTTAATATGATTCTACTTTAGATATACACATTTCTTGCTTTTTTGATGCAACACGGCGCTTTGTTTAGTCCTAATGGCTTGCTTCATAAGATTTAACATGTATTTTAAATATGAAAATGATAAAACTTATTGTGTTATTTTGTTTTTAAGGGTGTGATACGCTGGTTACTCCCGTGGGTATGTCATATATGTTTGTACACCGTTCAGATCCAGATAAAATTAGCGTTGGTGATCAAGTGACATTTTCTTGTAACGATCCGAAGTATTCCATTTTCGGAGCCAATAGTTCAGTCTGCCAAGTCACTGGTAGTTGGTCCAAAATTCCGGTTTGTAGGCGTGAGTAAATATTCATATAAACTATATAGAGAAACAGGCCCCGGGTTTACAAAAAATTCTCAAACTTAGGCTACGAATTTACTCAAAATCAGTTGCCTTATTTTAACTAAAATATATAAAACTTTTATTATTTTAATGTAACAAATACATCAATAAAAATACTATGTGCAAGGTTTTTTTTTGTTTCTTGATCAAAGATATTTTTCATAAAGAGTGATTGAAAATTGGGTAAATTCATAAGTCTGAGAATGTGTTGTGAAGTCCGGGTCAGGTTGTTTGCATGTTGAATTTATATAGGATATAAAATAATTTCAAAAAAACATTTTTCTTTTCACAAGGAACTGAATAATGTTATTTAAAGAAGCTAAGTCTGTAACTCAATATCATCAAAAATCTTCCAAATTGTAAACACGTACTATTTGTCAATTTAAATCAACATTGATACTGTGATCTTACAGGGAAAACATTGGCTTCTGATATCCAATATTTAAGACAAAATAAACATTTTACCATTGGTACACGAATCGTGTACCATAATACGTTTCAGAGTCAGTTCTAGCAAGAGACTCGAGGAACGAGGCTAGAAACATTGCACCAAATCAAACGGTGTATGTTGACTGGAATAACCAGACCCTAGAAATTTGCATTCGTTTGAAACTACTGGCTTATTTCGCCTAACATAGCTGATTTGAAATAAGAGTAAAAACGGAAACTATTGAATGTAAATCAGTTTATATGCATTCACATTACAGTATTATACGCGCTGCGACACATTTGTGTCAATTTCTAGGTCCCAAATGTTAGAGATTTAGCTCCTTTAAATTGTATTTGGTGCAGCAGTGTGATGAAATCCACTGTTAATTAAAGGGCCAATCTCAATTATATTTTGGAGAATAAAACTGCTTAATTTTGTGTTCTTCCTTTGATTAGAAATAATCACACGAGGGGTCGATTTCTCGGGGTTTTGCTTCAGGGATATGATTGCTAGTATACATATGTGTCATTAATTTATTATCTAATGTAGGTCTATGTGAACCCGACTGGTATTTTCATAATGGATATTGCTACAAAATAGCTACCACACCTTCAACATTCTGGCAAGCTTTTGATAGTTGTAAAAATGAGAAAAGTGGTTTAATAAATCTTGTCAACGAAACTGAGTTGGAATATCTAACTACAATATGGTAAGATAGATACGTATGTGTCAATCTGATTAAATCACAGATCCATTTCGGTTTTTTTCTTTTTACTTGTCTTTACTACACTAAGATCTGGAAGAGTTGTTATATTACGTGCGTTTTGGTTGAGGTGAGGAATAAGCCAATGAACGGTCCGTTATAGGGTACGCCATCGAAGTATAAAAAACGAATTATACATATAGATCTATGTTTTAAGCAGATTGTGTATGTATTTACATTGGTTTAATGGAATAAAATGGAGTTTAACGTCCTACTGTTCTGCTCCGTACTGGGCTAATGAAGACGGGCATACGCCATACAGTGTGCTATGAGGGAAATTTTGCCCGGACAGCGGCACTGCGGCCTACTCTTATATCGAATTAAAACTGCAAAGGGATCTTTTACGTGCACGCCAATGTGTACACGGTACCTATTTACATTGATATCATTGGAGCTTATATTTTCGAGTATAAAACTGCTTAGTTGTGTGTTAAAATCCCTTAAAATCCTAACCAAGTATACGTGATACGTTCTCAAACAACTTAAATCTGCCCGTCTTCATCTAGAAATGAAGACTGGTGTCCCCATCTGTATTATACGGTGACTTTTATTTTGTAAAGAAATGCGTCTAAGTAACATTTACCATGCGTTATGAAGTACAGCACGCGGATCATGGCCTGTATAAATGCATTATTAGGTCACCGCACGAAAAAAAATGACTCGAAATCTAAGAAGAGTTATGTGTTTGGATAAGCGGTTCTGACGTTTAAGTCCAGAAAAAACTCAATATCTATGAGCTGATATTTTGAGAAAAGGTAAATTCGCAATTCCTCTATATTTTTGCAAGGTCATACCCACAAAAACGTTTATTTCTGAGACTCTAAAAAATTTGAGTCCTTTGAGAGCCAATCCCCTTAAAGATTCATTATGCAAGCGCTAAAGCTGTCTATTTCAGGTCTTTCTTATTAATTCGACATTTATTAACTTACCAAGACCATAATCAACTCTCGATGCCATCAGATGCTCGAGATTTTCAAAGGATTTAAACACGATTGGCGGTTCATGGTTTAATTTTAAAATTGATAATCCCGTGTACAAACTGGCGTGCACATAATGATCCCTTGACAGCTGGAATTCGATAGAAGGGTAGTCCACAGTGCCGCTGTCCGGGCAAAATTTCCCTTGTGCACACTGTATGTCGTATGCCCGTCTTCATTAGCCCAGCAGAACACCAGGACGTTAAAACCCCTTTGCATTTCATTTTATTTGGTACACCCAATCCTCAATGTTGAATTAATTGGGATTTGTAGTTTTATAACCCGGATAGGATGATCTTAGGTATGATTTTTATATTTTCAATTCTTATTTAAGGACAACGGGATCTGAATTATGGATTGGAATGTATGTAGAGCTTGGAGAATGGCGATGGACTGAACGCCATGTTGGTTTGAGTTTGGAAGATCTCCCATTCTCCCTTCCAACCACTACGGCAGATAATGGGATCACAATCAGCTACAATTCTAGTGGGTATATATCTAATGCAAGATCAAAACAGGCATCCTTCAACTTTGTGTGTAGAAAAGCTCTGCCGTGTAAGTTACTATTGAGAAATGTAGAGAATTATTCTTTTGCAGCACAGTGATTCCCCCATCCACCTTTAGCCCATTTATTGGAAATCGCGGTTGCTTTTCACCACTGTTAAAGATTAATTAAATGATTAAACTAATGAGACGATGGTGTTCACGATTAAAGAGGCAAAGAGTTGATAAAGAGTTGACTCTTCTCACTATAATTGTTAAAAAAAATAGAAAACGTAAATCGAATATGCTGAAAATTTCGCTTTTGAATTTTAGGCCAGCCTCTACTATCATAACTTAAGTCGGTACAAAAAAAAACAATGTCTCAATTATCCTTTTAGCGATTTAATCATTTTTCAGAAAATGTATTCCAATCCTTCAAATATCGCAGGGGGGGTGGGATGGCGTAGTGGACTAGAGTGCCGCTCTTCGACCTCTAGCTGGCAGGTCATCTCTGGCTTGCGGCCGTGGTTTCGAGCCCTGGTGTGAGCGTATGTGGCATGGAGATAGGGGCACCTTCTCAACCTCGTGGGTTTCCTTCGGGCACTCCGGTTTCCTCCCACTGCTAAAGACCCCAACGCGCAAGCGAATTATTGAAATAAAATTAAACCATGTGTTAGTCCCGAAATGACCTAGTTTGTGTTGAGTGGACGTTAAACCCCATTTCTCTGTCTCTCTCTCGTGCTCTCTCTCTCTCTCTCTCTCTCTCTCTCTCTCTCTCAAATATCGCAGGCTACCAATGACAATGAGAGTTGAATATGGATAAGTTAATTAATGTCCAATTGATAATTTAGATTACAATTAAGGAATAAAGAAAGATCTGAAACAAGCGGATTTGGCTCTTGCATAATGCATGTTTAGTGTATAAGTATTAATTTTGTTTCAGATTTAGAATGTCCAACAGACTGGAGGTACTTTAATCAAACATGCTATCAGCAGCAAACAACACCTGCTACCTTTGACGATGCTGTGGCTAAATGTGAACTACTAGGTGGTTTTATAGCTAGTCCACATACTAATATAGAGCTAGATTACATCAGATATATCAGGTAATAAAGTAGCAAGTCTCTAACTCAAATATCATCCAATGTCTTACACATTGAAAACTCGAATTATTTGTTAATTTAATACAAAACATTGACGTTGTGATCTTACCGGGAAGGAATGGACTTCTGATATCCAATATTTCGGATAAAATAAAAAATTATCACTGGTACACGAATCGTGTACCATAATGCGTTTCAGCCCAGTTGTAACAAGGGACTTGAAGAACGAGGTTAGCCATACTCCACAATGTAGGATAAAAAAAAATATCACTGGTACACGAATCGTGCACCATAATGCGTTTCATCCCCAGTTGTAACAAGGGACTTGAAGAACGAGGTTAGACATATTCCACAATCAGGAGAGCAGGGGCAGTAAATACTATGTAGACTAGAATAACGAGACGCTAGAGACTACCATTCGATTGAGACTAACGCGGGGTTTCGTCTCATCCCAACGACTATACGCCTGCTCGGTATACCTAAATTACATTATAAATATCAGATATGACATAAAATATATTGATATGAATTACACCATATATATCAATTATAACAACAATTGAATTCAAATAAATTGACTTGAAATAAAATGGGAATTAACGTCATTCTGGTTTAATCCGAACTGGGCTAATGAAGACTGTCATACGCCATACGGTGTTGCTATGTGGAAATTTTTGCCCGGACAGCGGTACTACGGCCTACTTTTATATGGAATTCCATCTGTCAAGGGATCTTTTACGTACACTCCGATGTGTATCCGGACCACGGTTTTTCGTAACCATCCGAAAACCTAGACAGGCCAACCGTAATGCATAACTGGCAAGGGGGAACTACGCCGGAAAATTTGAATGATCTTTCTCTGCCAATGCAGGGATCTAATAGCTAAGATGATATTTCAGACCCAAAGAAAGACCTGCAATGCGCAGATTTAACTCTTTCACAATAAATGTTTAAGATATATACATTATAATAATACTTCCGGTTTTTGAAATTACAATATTTCTGGTTTTGACAAAACTGGATATTCAGACACTCTGCGAATTCTGACGTATTGTAACGATCCCCTACGAAGTCCGTTTTGACAGAGTCCACTGTATATATATATATATATATGTATCAATGTATCCTATATACTCCCGTGAATCACAAATCCATTTTGTTACAAAGCGTAAGAACATTATAAATCTATGTATTTAGTTACAATTGTAAATTTATTTCAGTGATTATAGTGAGGAATTGATGTATACAGGAATTTATCATCAAGATCATGAAGATTGGAAGTATACGGATGGAACTCGACCAGATTACAAACGTTATATAGGTACACTAGATGAAAGTGAAATCGATCTTGGTAGAGGCTGTCTGGTTTACAATCGTCATGTTATAGATACCGATTCCTGTAGTGAACTAAGACAATTTGCTTGTCAAGTACCAATAGGTAAGTGATGGAGGGGGGGGGGGGGTGACCGAATAGTAGTACGCGCGCGCTGTATCATAAGGTCATTGAATCAACTGACGTGGTTTCTATTCTCCGGTTGTACGTGGCAAGGAGAACGGACGCCCGTCTAACCTCCTAGGTTTTCTCCACACATACATTCATACAGGCGCCTAAACAATATATATTCTATTATGTGAACACATTTCCAAATATAAATAAATACTGCCATTTTTGTAACAGAGAGAATTGGAGAAGCTGGAGATTACAGTGGGTTACCATGTTCTACACATGCGTTCTGTAAAGATGGTAATATAGACTATAGATGTACTGGTTATATACACAATGGTACCATCTTTCCTCCTACATGCAGACATAAAGGTAACAAAATAATATCTTTGATTTTTAATTTATTTGTTTATCAGAAATAGAAGCTGTGTATTGTCCGGATCTCCGGGATCTTTCCTCAGCGATGACCCGGAAGTCTTATGATTCACCAATCTACTAAATATTGAAATTATAACAGTATCAAAATCCATGAGGAAATTTCGGGTATATTCAAAGGCGTTTTATAGCTGAGGCGCTGGGGGCGCCAGCCTCCTAGCGAAAAAACTCAAAGAAATTCAAAAAATTAAAACGGGAGTAAAATTATAAAACCGATGAGAAAAATGAAAATGTATCCTAGTTGGAGAGGCGGGGAGCCTAAAGGCAGACAAAAGGGCCCCACGCCTGACTAAAAGGCCCCTCTGATCAAGGGAAAGGGCTTCAAGGCCGAGGCAAACGTTTTCTATTCACTGTTACTGTCGAATTCATTACTGGATGAGAATGCAGTCATTGAATGTGCATAATTGTAAAAACATCAATTAAGTCGCCCCCCCCCCCCCAATCCCCCGAGTGAAAGAGGGCCCTCAAAATAGTATAGCCTCCGTAATGATAAATCTTAAAACGCCCTGGGTATATTTTTGATCGGTGCAGAAGCTTATACATTTTTTAATTAAAATGACATGGGGCAAGTTGCTAAATGCTAACTGATTTTAACGATCCGGTAATCTCTAATGGATCGTTATCTTGCTAACGTTTCGTTTGTTAACGGTCCATTATGTTTCTGTAGCTGGAAAGTCAATTTCATTATCCGTTAGCTAACGGATTGATTAAAGTTAATCCATGAGAAAACTGTTTCTTCTTTGGCTGAATTTTCAATTTTTAAATTCTACATGTGTAACAACCTCATATAGGTTAGTATTAACAAGAAACTGAAGGCAGTGGGACAAAACTTGATTAAAGACAAAAAGATAACTGTAGAATTTAATACAGCAAACACTTTAGAATACTTTATTTTTTCCTTTAGAAATTTTATAGCATAAATCTGTAGGAAAAATTATGGGATTTGCACTAAATAATATTTGGGGCCATTTTTTCCTACAGGCCCCCAAAATTCTGTAGAATACAATAGAATTTCATCCTATAGAAAATGGAATAGCCATCAAAACAGAACCATCTATCTTGCATCCGACCATTTCCTCGTTGGGTGACCGACCAGCACGGAGACGACTATTTGTCAAGCGAATAGGGTGCTGATTGGTTATTTCGAGTGCACTGGGCAGTCCTGTCCTACTCTCACCTGTTTTATTGTCGAATCCCGAATCACGAATAACGTGCTAGCTCGTTATTCGGGATTCGCCAATAACTATTAACGAGCCAGCACTTTATTCGTGATTCGCCACTAAAACAGAACCATCTATCTTGCATCAGACCATTTCCTCGTTGGGTGACCGACCAGCATGGGGACGACTATTTGTCAAGCGAATAGGATGCTGATTGGTTATTTCGAGTGCACTGGGCAGTCATGACCTGCTCTCACCTGTTTAATTGTCGAATCCCGAATCCCGAATAACGAGCTGGCTCGTTATTCGCGATTCGGGATTCGCCATCAAAACAGAACCATCTATATATATCTTGCATCCGACCATTTCCTCGTTGGGTGACCGACCAGCACGGAGACGACTATTTGTCAAGCGAATAGGGTGCTGATTGGTTATTTCGAGTGCACTGGGCAGTCCTGTCCTGCTCTCACATGTTTTTATTGTCGAATCCCGAATAACGTGCTAGCTCGTTATTCGGGATTCGCCAATAACTATTAACGAGCCAGCACGTTATTCGTGATTCGCCACTAAAACGAACCGACGATCATTTCCTCGTTACCCCCGACCGTAGTTGGGTGACCGACTAACAACTAGACGACCATTTGTACAGCGAATAGAGCGTTGACTGGTTTGTCGGCGTGCACTGGGCAGTCCTGTCCTGCTCTCACCTCGACAATAAAACAGGTGAGAGTAGGACAGGACTGCCCTGTGCACTCGAAATAACCAATCAGCACCCTATTCGCTTGACAAATAGTCGTCTCCGTGCTGGTCGGTCACCCAACGAGGAAATGGTCGGATGCAAGATAGATGGTTCTGTTTTGATGGCGAATCCCGAATAACGAATAACGTGCCAGCTCGTTATTCGTTATTGGCGAATCCCGAATAACGAGCCAGCACGTTATTCGTGATTCGGGATTCGACAATAAAACAGGTGAGAGTAGGACAGGACTGCCCAGTGCACTCGAAATAACCAATCAGCACCCTATTCGCTTGACAAATAGTCGTCTCCGTGCTGGTCGGTCACCCAACGAGGAAATGGTCGGATGCTAGATAGATGGTTCTGTATTGATGGCGAATCCCGAATCCCGAATAACGAGCCAGCTCGTTATTCGTTTTTGGCGAATCCCGAATAACGAGTCAACGCGTTATTCGGGATTCGAGATTCGACAATTAAACAGGTGAGAGCAGGACAGGACTGTCCAGTGCACGCCGACAAACCACTCAACGCTCTATTCGCTGGACAAATTATGGTCGTCTAGTTGTTAGTCGGTCACCCAACTACGGTCGGGGGTAACGAGGAAATGATCGCATGCCCCGTAAGTCGGTTCGTTTTAGTGGCGAATCACGAATAACGTGCTGGTTCGTTAATAGTTATTGGCGAATCCCGAATAACGAGCTAGCACGTTATTCGTGATTCGACAATAAAACAGGTGAGAGTAGGACAGGACTGCCCTGTGCACTCGAAATAACCAATCAGCACCCTATTCGCTTGACAAATAGTCGTCGCCGTGCTGGTCGGTCACCCAACGAGGAAATGGTCGGATGCAAGATAGATGGTTCTGTTTTGAGGCGAATCCCGAATCACGAATAACGAGCCAGCTCGTTATTCGTTATTGGCGAATCTCGAATAACGAGCCAGCAAGTTATTCGTGATTCGGGATTCGGCAATAAAACAGGTGAGAGCAGGACAGGACTGCCCAGTGCACGCCGACAAACCAGTCAACACGCTATTCGCTGGACAAATGGTCGTCTAGTTGTTAGTCGGTCACTCAACTACGGTCGGGGGTAGCTAAGAAATGATCGGATGCCCCGTATGTTTTAGTAGGGAATCCCGAATCCCGAATCCCTTATAACTTGCTGGCTCTTAAGATAGAACGTTCAGTTATTAGTGGCGGATCCCGAATCCCGAATAAAGTGCCCTGATCGCATAAAAAAACGGTCGTCTCCTTGCTAGTCGGTCACCCAACGTTCACGTATTGCCCCGTGCACTCCAACAAACCCGTCAGCACCGTACTCGCTGGATATGCTGCTGTCTCCGTAGTCGACCACCCGACGTTCACTTACCCTTACGTTAGGAGGTATCGAGGAAATGGTCGCATGGAAGGTAGACCGCTCTTTTTAGTGTCGAATCCCGAAAAACGTGCTGGCTCGTTATTCGTTATTGGCGAATCCCGAAAAACGAGCCAGCACGGTATTCGGGATTCGGGATCCCGAATAACGAGCTCGTTATTCGTTATTTGAATCCCGAATCCCGAATAACGTGCCAACTTCACGTTGCCGGTAAGATATGGCTTTTTTGCTACATCCAACTAATGGTAGACATTGTAAATGCTGAAACTTACACATTAGAACGACCTGAACCGTCCTCGACGATGGCGTTGCAGTATTAACATCCGTGAGTCCTATGGAATATATAAAAGGTTATATTTATATTTGTTTTCTGTATATATTTCAGATTGTCCGGCGCCGTTTGTATATAAAAAGGGAAAGTGTCATTTTATAAGCGACAGAAAATTGGAATACCCCCACGCTTCGTTGTATTGTAGTTCGCAAGGCGGTCGTATCATAACCATTGGTGACGTCGACACTAATATGGTATGGATGGAGTTAACAGAAAGGTATTATTTGCATGATAAAAATAGTCCGGTATTATTTGCATGATAAAAATACGCCCATAATTGCGATGCGGTTACCGGTTTACTTTAACATGAAAACTTGACGCTATTACAAACAAACAAGACACCATGGGCGCAGCCATGTTTCATCCGGGACCTTTAAAGTAGTCCCAAGACACCATGGGCGCAGCAATGTTTCATCCGGGACCTTTAAAGTTCCAATTTCATATTTTCTAAGAAAGTCAAAACATAATTATTTCTATGTCTTTTGCTCAAATGGTTGTCAACTTACTATTATACGATCATGGGCAAAATTTTTTGGGCATTAGAAAGGCTGACACAGATTGATTGAGGAAATAGTTACTCAATTACCCCCCTTGTTTTCCCATTCCTCTCCATGGACGGCTATCTTCAAACGTTGGAATTTGAAGTTGAAAATGATATTTTTGCCAATTTCTTAACTGGCAATAGTGAATTATAGGATTAATAGGATTATTCTTTAACAAGGTAGGACTGTTTATAGGTTCAATCTATTTCTGGGCTTTATTTTAATACATTTTAAAAATATAACTTAAAAAAATGCTATTGGAGCTTTAAAGTAGTTCCAATATGGCGAAATTCGTCATACAGCCGAGACTAAATGTAGGTCGACTGGTTTGTAACTTTACGTGTCTCCCCGACGGATTAACTCGAAGAATGGTGGAGTGGTACGGAATGAGATCACTTGGGATACTGAGGATGACCTGCAGGCGGCAAAAGTCTTCAAATGTATTCTTTCATCATGCTGTAATAACTTGTTTTCAAAACAATAACACCCCTGTCCCACAGGTGCTCACGGTTTCATACCGTAGGCATTCAGAGCTGACCGAAGGCATTCAGTGTCAATTTATGAGATGTACATTTCCTAAGTTTGATGGATATCAAAAAAATTACTAAACAATACCCATCATTTTCACAATCTGTATGCAGCAAGTATCATCAAATTAGCTCTTTAATTAACTTTATTTTAGTCATTATGGTGTTCTTACTGAAATGAGTATTGGCTACAGTAGTTTTAGTTCAGCCTCTGGTGAACACTTGACCACGGATATAAAGATCCAACTCGCACAAAATCTATGGAAACGTCCAGATGAAAAAAAGGATGACTGTACCTATCTCCATTCTGACTGGTTTTCAATGGGAATACTGACTACTCGATCTTGTTTTGTACAGTCATATTTCATTTGTGAAAAACCAACAGTCACTAATACAGTCGGTAAGTTCCTGTAACTCATGTTATCTACCTTTTAAGGTCCCGTGTTCAATATTAATTTGTTGACAATAAGCTCCAAGGTGCCCGTACAGAGGGCCAGGAATGGGAAAACGTACAGTCGTTCGGTTTGGACGATAAACGGAGTTCCCTTGTACACATTGGCGTGCACGTTAAAGATCCTTTGATAATTGGAATTCGAGTAGTTCCGATGCCCGAGCAACCTTTTCGTCACAGCACACTTTATGGCGCATGCCCATCTTCATTACCCCAGTCGTTGCAAAAATGTAGAACGTTAACCCCATTTCATTTCGTAAATATTTTACCCCTTTCTGTAATGGGATATCATGTCAGATAGATATTGACGTAAACCCATGCATACATCGTATATCATCGTCAGACCCACGGAAAGAATTTTATGTGCCCTAGTAAGACAAATTATAGGCTCCCCCACCGTCCATCCCGCAACTGTGGAATCTGTTTATCCTGCATAATCAGAGTATGGAATCGAAGGGATCGGGTGGTGGGGGAAGCTCTGCGGGCTGAATACTGACCATACCATTCCATATCCATGGGTCTGGGCCCGATTCCCAGAAAATTCTTAAGCATTTTCTTGTGCTTAGTTTTTAAGTAGACTTTGCATTTAAATAAACTGATTTTGAGTTACCAGAAAAAATTCGTGGGAAGATTCTTGTGCTTAGATTGTAAGTAGAAGTCAGGGTAAGCACAAGCACGTTCTTATGTGTTACGTGATAGAAATTAAGTTGCTGTCCCGTGTAAATAATATCATTTCCAGATGATGACTATAAAGGGTGCTTTATGACCTCAAAACCTGAAAATCAACTATGGCCACCGGAAGTGGACGTCAACAAGAAAGAACTGACCAATGTAGCAATGACCGTGGAAATGTGTCAGAATCACTGTACTGATCAGGGATACAAGTTTTCAGGAATAACGGTAATTGATTTATAGGTTTTTATTCGTATGGAAAGTTGTGACAACTCAAACGGACTTGGACTTCGTCGATTTATGGCGTGATTTTCCTTGATCAGTGTGCGGGCAGGAGGGAATGAAGAGGGACATTGTCTAGTCGTTCGAATCGGACGGGAATCCGGCGTGCTCGTAAAAGAAGCCTGACCAGTTCGAATCCGAAATACAGTATGGCGCATGAACGTATTTATTAGCCCAATCAGTGCAGGAAAGTAGGACTTTATTTCCTTACGCTTGCCAGTTGACTGTTTTCCATTTTGCATGCCAATGCCAACCATTTACATTAAGATTATTATACTGACTATGAACCCGTTAGGGGGGGGGGGCTATTTGCCTAGACTGCCGCGCTTTGACCTCTAGCTGGTCGGTCACCTCTGGCTTGCGGCTGTGGTTTCGATCCCTTCCCTGGTGTGAGCGTATGTGGCATGGAGTTAGGGGCGCCTTCTCAACCTCATGGGTTTCTTCTGGGCACTCCGGTTTCCTCCCACTGCTAAAGACCCCTACGCGCAAGCGAATTATTGAAATAGAATTAAACCTTAGTCCCGATATGACCTAGTTTGTGTCGAGTGAACGTTAAACCCCATTTCTCTCTCTCTCTCTCTCTCTCTCTCTCTCTCTCTCTCTCTCATGAACCCGTTATTTATCAATTTTCTTTCCTCAGTTTCTTTCTTTTTCTCCGTTTGTTTTCCAGACCGGTACTACGTGTACGTGTGGTGATGTTTTGGGTTATTACAGTAAAGCTTTGGAGGCTAACTGTAATACACCGTGTCCGGGCGATTCAACACAGATATGTGGTGGCATCAACACCAGGGTTGTCTATAAAACTAAAAGTAAGTGTGACTGGTTTTAGAAACTGATACATTACTACATGTATATTTAAGATTCAATGGTCTGGATCAATCAACCCTCGGCTCCTTTTGTGAAATGGAATTCGGAATAAGAGTACCCTGTAGCGCGTCTGATCCGGCACATGTCCGTCTCCATTATACCACTGCGTGCACAACTGTGCGGCGTTGAACTCATTTTATTTTTATGGTTTTGTCTTTTCTAGTGACTGTCAACTATTTTCTAGAATTGTCAAATCTCCTCCCGCAGTCTTATATAAGTCATATAACAACTTTTGGTCTTCGAAGAAATTATTAGTGAGCAGAAATTCGCCCGTGTACGTTATCACTCGTCACTTCACTCAGTTACTCGTGTTTTCCGTTTGCTTTCGCCTCTTCAATTTCTTTAAATCTCCATTACTTATCTATCGTAGCTATGATCTATTTCTATCACATAATATGTGATAATGACTTACACCAATATTGCCCTTTAATATTGTGATTTTTTTCCATATAAACTGTTTTGTGATGTTTTAACATCAAAGATACTAATTTAGACGTTATGTTTTATAATGTATGGTGTGTTTTATTAGATTATCCGTGTTCACCATCGATGATCCGGAATCCAAAAGATCCACGATATTGTTACTCCGTGGGTTTATATCTAACTCATCAGCGAATAGCCATGTATCAATGTGCCATTCAGGGTGGTGACTTAGCTCATATAGAAGATATCGAAACACAGAAATTTGTTTATCAGCAAATTTTACTTGGTCTACCAAAACGGTAAGTGTTGTTTTTGGTGTTGAATTTACACTGAATTTTTATTGTCTGTTGTACGATTTGAAAATTACGTATTACGCAATTGTAATTCGATTTACCGTTGTAAATGTAATGTATCATTCAACAATGGCCGTTGAATGGGCGATGTTTTGTTAAATTTATTAGTAAAATTGAGACCGCTGGCCGCGTTAAAGGTGTGACCGTTGAATAAAGAGATAAAACAATAGAATTTTTACGGGGGAAATTTATTGTGAACGCTTACAAGGAGTGGCTGCTCGTATCATTTTTGGACCGATATTCCTATAGATAATGTAGTTTGCACATGATTCATATTGGTTAAAATGGTGCGTGGGGACTTTAAGGCGCTGGTTCGCTAGCCTGGAGGTCGGGTGTTCGATCTCTGTATTGGACCAGCATGTTCATCTCTAATTTCCCGCGAGGAGGGCCTGACAAGGACAGCTGCCTAGTCGTTCGGATGGGACGAAAAAACGAGGTCCCGTGTACGCATTGAAGTTGGAATTCGATATAAGAGTAGGCCGTAGCGCCGCTGCCCGGACAAAATTTCCCTCATTGCACACTGTATGGCGTATGCCCGTCTTCCATTAGCCCAGGTTAGGTGCAAAAGAGTAGGACGTTAAACCCCATTTCATTTCATTTCATTTCACTTTTGAAGGAGCGCGCTATATACATTACTTTTCTGCATCGACTGTGCTAAAGAAGACGGACATACGCCATTCAGAGTGTTGTGATATTATGATAGAAACCTTTCCCAGACAGCGGCGCAACGGCCCACTCTTATATCGATTTCCAACTGCCAGGGAATCGTTTACGTACAGACAATGCCCAATATGTACATGTGATATGTACACGTCCCATACGAATGAATATACGTGGTCTCTTGCCAGCCTTTGCACTACTGCCCATGGGAGGGGGGGGGGGGCACCGTAAATCTAGTGCACATTCACGGCCAACGCAGTGATAAAATACGACAGCTCCGTCTTACTCACTAAGTCAACGTGACTCGACCTTTAGCTGGCTGGTCACCTCTGGCTTGCAACTGTGGTTTCGATCCCCGGTGTGATCATATGTGGCATGGAGATAAGGGCGCCTTTTCAACCTCGTGGGTTTCCTCCGGGCACTCCGCTTTCCTCCCACTGCTAAAGACCTTTACGCGCAAGTGAATTATTAAAATCAAATTAAAACATATGTTAGTCCCAAAATGGTCTAGTTTTTGTCGAGTGGACGTTAAACATCATCTACTCTATTCTTGTAGTATATGGTTTTTAGTATATGGTTTTCTTTGTTCATTATAAATGGCACATACTACACGACCCGTGTACTCATTTCAAAATGTCCATTGTGTCTAAAATATCAAAAATTTGGATTCCATAGTCTGACAGCAAGATAACAACATCTATATCGATTGAAATGAAATAATATTGAAGTTAAAAAACACAACACAGTTATATCGAAAAACAATTACTGCTTTATAGGCACAGCACGACGTTTCGACAAGTATTCTCTTATCGTTATCAAGCACAAATATAACTGTGGTTTTTTTTATTGTGCTCAATCGCTAAGTGCCACTCAAGTTTAATTAGTATTTTTTTTTTCGAATTTTTATTGAAAAGTTTGAATTTAATGAAAAGAAATTTCTTGTAATTTATTTGAATGTCGCAATATTATTTATTTGATAGAGACAACACTTCGCAGATTGAGGAAAATAAATCTGTTTATATTGGTTACTGGGGTCAACCTGCTTCCTATACTAAAGGGTATCAATATGCATCATCTGATGGACAAAGAATACCCTGGTCTTATTTCTCCTCTCATTATGATAAAATGGTATGTTGTTTGGTACTTTTTATAATATGGTATGTTGTTGTTCTTATTATAATACGGTATGTTGTTTAGTATGTTGTTTAGTACTTATTATAATATGGTACGTAATAAACTATGATATGTTATTTAGTACTTATTATAATATAGCATGTTGTTTAGTACTTACCATAATATGATATAATGTTGAATACTTATTATAATATGGTATGTTGTTTAGTGCATTTTATAATATGGTATGTTGTGAAGCACTTTTTATAATATGTTATGTTGTGAAGTACCTTTTATTATATGGTATGTTGTTGAGTACTTATTATTTATGGTATGTTGTGAAGCACTTTTTATAATATGTTATGTTGTGAAGTACCTTTAATTATATGATATGTTATTGTACTTATTATAATGTGGTATGTTGTTACTTACTTATTATAATGTGGTATGTTGTTGCTTACTTATTATAATGCGGTATGTTGTTAATTACTTATTACCATATGTTATGTTGTGAAGTACTTATTATAATATTTTATGTTGTTGTACTTATCATGATATGGTATGTTGTTAACTACTTTTTATAATGCGGTATGTTACTAAGTAATTATTATAATATTGTATGTTAAGTTCTATTATATTATGGTATGTTGTTGAGTACTATGGTATGTTGTTGTATTAAAAGTTACTTTGTTTAATTTAGACGACAATAAAACTGGGGCAGTCCTTTTTTCACTTGGTCTTTTACTAAAAGCCCATTCGAGTAAATAAATCTAATTTTAAAATGAGACGAAATAGTCAATTTGCCTTATTTGAAAGCTTCACTGCAAATATGGTGTCTCGGGGCTTCTTATTTGTTTCTAAATTTTGCCACGAGGCAAATAAAACGCAACTATAACGTTCTTCGTGTAGTGTAGGATATCAAAAGTATATAAAAAAACGAAATATAAATAAGTTTTTTAATGGGATTGGTATATATGAAAAGTGCCGGCATTATTTTTATATTTAGCCAAGGCGACTGTTGGTTGACAACCAATTAGCCCTCTCTGGAGCCAGTCATCTATTGTTTTTTAATATCTTTTAAAAAAACCTATACGAATTGCGATTTTAGTTACACTACGCTTGTATGTTACTGGTTTTATTTTTGCTATATTTAGAAGGATTGTGTTAGATCTGGAAGTAAAGGGTTTGGTGGTTGGTTACATGATTGCAGTGGAGAAGCTTTCTATCTGTGCCAATATAAAAACAAAACAGTTTTACATGCAGGTATTAATCTTTATATGTCATGTGTGGATTTTAGTTCTCAAATAGCCTGATTCTCGAAATTTTCACTAAATGTAAAGACCAAATTTTAGTAGATACTTCATTTTTGATTGGCTAAGCACTAAAGTCAATCTAATATCATCCAATCAAATTACTAAAATTTAGATTTTATCTTAGTTAAAATTTCGTGAAACAGGCCCCTGGGGTAGCTTGGGTAGGACCATGAACCGGAAGTGGTAGTCCATCGCCACTAGGTCAATGTTACTCTTCAGTCCGAGTTATCCCTAGGCACTTAAAGCCCCAATAACACTCTTGTTGTAACTGAATAATATGTCCCAATCTTCATTCTGGTTAACAAATCGTATTATTTTAGAATATTCCAATCAAATGATGATATAAATTTCATCTTAACACACCTATTTTTAAAAATTGGAAAAATTCAACCAATTGATTTGAAAAGTCTAACGTAAACCTTTTCAAATGTGACTTGGAT
The DNA here is from genome assembly GCA_036850965.1 of Patella caerulea. Lineage (NCBI taxonomy): Eukaryota > Metazoa > Mollusca > Gastropoda > Patellidae > Patella > Patella caerulea. The sequence continues at coordinate 26,588,921 of JAZGQO010000015.1, read as the reverse complement.
TTTAAAATATTTTCGAACCCTCTGGACAAGTAAAATAGGTTGTAATGGATAATTTACACAACAGGTGGGACACTTAACTATCTAGTACTTAGAATAAGGGTATTATTTATTTTCTGGAACTACCAAACAACCAAGAATGTTATTGTCCGTTTAAATTTCAGTCTCGGGACAACCATAGTGTAGCCGCCGACCCTGAACAGACAGACACACAAATAGCAATCACTCAAAGAATTATATACAGAATGAGGAAATTGAATAAATTGTGGTCTGAGACCTAGTTTTCTTCACTACGACCTGATCTTACAATTTATCTAATTTTAACTTCCAAGGGGGTCTTTAACGTGCATGTAAACCTGTACACAGAACATTGGGTTTCCTTCCATCCCATTCGATTCCATTTTATTTATACTGATTGGAAGTAGCCTTTGGATTGTGGATGCCATGTCGAGACAATTACATGGGAATGTCCTATTCTATACACCCCATGGATGTTTCCAAAAACAAATTCAAGTTAATGTATTACTTTTCTTCCTAGATTTGAATTTCCACTTGAATATGAATTATATGGACTCAACAGACCAACCAATAGAGCTGAAGTCAGAAGTCTTACAGGGTGGTATTATTAGAATGCGACAACCACAGTTAGCCAATGGAACAAGTAAAATGTTTTCGAAAACCTTAGATTTTGATTGCATCAACAGCAGACTTTTGTGTCCGGGTGGTTTTACCGTAATGTTCATGGTGATCATCTCTGATACAACCACGCCTTTTGTTGAAATACTTTCAACCGGTGAATGTACCTCTATCACCACCAAGATTTCACAGGGGCTCTGTATCTTCTTCAACCAACAGGATTCAAGCATTTGGATCATTTACTCAAATAATGGAACTGCATTATCAGCTAAATATTACGTGTATGCGTTGAAAATGTATCATTTTAGTTTGGTTTTTCATTCTGAAATACAGATGTATGTAAATGGTATTTATATGGACACCTTGTCTGAAATCTTGGTACTAAAAGAATTTGATCATTTTTCTATGGTTTACGATGAAGTCTTATTGGGGAAATGGTTTGCTAATACAAGTCCATATATTCTTGTGGGCGATGTTATATTTAAGCCACGGACACTTACGTCGATGGAGATAGCCAACGATTACAGTAAGTTCAATACTTCATTTAGAGGGAGCCGCAGTGGCTTAGTGATTAGGACATTAGCTTGTGAAAATTAAATGAAATGGGGTTTAACGTCCTAGCTTTTTTCTGTGCCGATTGGGCTAACGAAGACGGAACTGGTTTGCTAACCAGGAAATGTCGCTTTTGCTTCCGGTGTTGGCCGGGAAACTTCCTCGCCATTTCCTGTCGTGGTTTCCCCTCGGCAGTGGTGCAGGATAGGGTGGGCGTTAGCAATGCATATTGGTGTGAAAGTAATTTTATTCTAGACAGTCAGAATTTGAATCAAGCAATACTACTCCCCTGAACAATTTCCCCTCGCAGTACACTGCAGCCAGTTTAACGAACAATTAGGGTGTCAGCCATTATCACATATGTGCTAGAACTGGTTAAGCATGTTCCATGTATAATTTTAACACAGAGATCATTGCTACAATAGATGCGTAACGAATTCCATACACTTTAATACCAATAGTCTACAGATTTTAGCCCTCAACATACAAATAATAAGTCCTTTTAAGATAGTCTTCGTGTGGCTTTTAGACGAATTGACAAAATATCTCTTGCTCTCTTACCTTCACTTAACTTTTCCAGACGATTTCCAACCCCTAACAGATGTTGATTCTATTGGTTGGCTACACGATGCTTTAGCACCAGTTATAGGATTTCACCTTTCTCATGATGCTGGTGTAGATGGTCAAGGAATCCAACTTGTAGATCGGAGCAGTGTAACTCTTCTCTCAGACCACAACCAAACATGTCTTCATAACATTACAACCTGTACAGACGAACTATGGTGGATGTTTTGGTTGAAAATAACTGAACCTGTTCGTAGTGATTATGTCATTCTGGAAAGTGGAGATATTCAAAATGGCAGCGAAGGACTTCTTGTTAAAATTACGAATATGTCAGTTGTTGAGTTTAATTTAAGAAGATCAGGTTTCGAGTTTACTTGCTCTTATACGATTGAGATGTCACAATGGACACATATTGGTGTTTCGTCAAGACGTTCATCAAATGAAATGCGATTGTATGTTAATCTGCAGCTTCATGAAACTGTTAACAACCCCACAACAGCCTCATCACAAAATCAAGCTTCTTACAAACCAGACATAAAGATTGGGGAAGGTAAGTATTTGTTTTGGGAAGTTTGTAAATATAGCTGAACATTGACAACGAGAGACTCAATTAACTTGATATTAAACACTAATTCTGGGACGTTTTAAGATTGCTTGTAAATATATATAGTGATAGAGAAATGGGGTTTAACGTCCACTCAAACAAACAAGGTCATTTCTTGACTAACATATGGTTTAATTTTATTTCAATAATTCGCTTGCGCGTAGGGGTCTTTAGCAGTGGGAGGAAACCGAAGTGCCCGGAGGAAACCCACGAGGTTGATTGTAAATATATAACCGAATATTGAATTAGTCAGTCACAAAAAGGCCATTCTGTTCAATCCGTTCTGAGATTAATGAATTAAGCGTTTAATCCCCAACTTGATAAGAACAAGACAATTGTTATTCAAGAACTTGACTGAACTGATAATTTGAGTGACGTTTAGCTAATGGGCACATACAAAACACAACACAATTTATATGGAAAACAATCACTTGTTTACAGGGACTGTCGATTTCTTTTTCATTTTTATGATGGTGGTTGGGGTTGAATGGGGGCTAAATCGGTTGAAAGCATTAGAATGCACGCATGTATGTAACTTAACCCACCATCTTAAAGGACATACAACCTAATTAGGAATCTTTATTTAACGGCTTCTCTCTCTTAATTGTCTTTAATTTGTAGGGAGGTCCGGGCTTCTTTAAAGACACAAATATTTGCTAATATAGCAAAATCAAAAAAAAAATGTTTGGTTTGTTAATATTCTACTTTAAAATGATTCTATTATTTGATCTGTAACAGGTAAATGTCCGATAGGGTGGCGGTTAGAAGGTCTCTCCTGCTATATGGTAAATCATACGATTGATGAGAGATGGGCGCATGCGCATAGTGCCGAACAACATGGTGCCCGTCTTGTGTCTATCAATGATTGGCAAGAATTAAACTTCTTGAAAGACTGGGTGTTCAGAAGTAAACCAAGCGGCATCGACAAACAGTATGTGCTTTCTTTAATTTCGCTTTCTTGTTAAAGATGTTTACGAGAGAGAGAGAGAGAGAGAGAGAATGAGAGAGAGAGAGATGGGGTTTAACGTCCACTCGACACAAACTAGGTCATTTCAGGACAAACATATGGTTTCAATTATTCGCTTGCGTGTAGTGGTCTTTAGCAGTGGGAGGAAACCGGAAAGATGTTTACGTGGAAGCCACTGTGTCTGATTGGGTAAAACCTGGGTTCGATCCCGGTGTTAACTAACAAATTTCATCGTAATTTTCCTGCGTGGTGCAGAGCGGGGGACGAGATAAGGGACAATCCATAGTCGGGCTTATTATATATCTCCAACCTCGTGACTTTTCTCCGCGTCCTCCTGTTTCCTCTCATTGCTAAAGACCCCTACGCGCAAGCGAATTGTTGAAATAAAGTTAAACCATGTGTTAGTCCAGAAATGACCTGGTTTGTGTCGAGTGGACGTTAAACCCCATCTCTCTCTCTCTCTCTCTCTCTCTCTCTCTCTTATTACATATCAAACAGCATCTACATCTCTCCCTCTCTCCCTCTCTCTTTCTCTCTCTCCATCTCTCTCTCTCTCTCTCTCTCTTATTACATATCAAACAGCATAGATCGATGCTATTTCAATTTCAGTTCAACACAACTTTGTAAATCCCGAACCGAATGAGAGATTCATCTTTATCAATTGACCCCTGTTGCGTAAAATGTCGCATCGGGACTTAAAGAAAATAATTTTTTATGAAATTTAAAGTTTAACGTCTGAATATTGTGACTATTATTTCAGAGATTATTGGTTAGGAATATATGACAGAAATTGTGATAGCCCCCGTGTTTGGACAGATAGTACAGGTGGACCTGCATTATTTGATATAATGTCTCACTTTAACCTGAGAAACTATCTGGTTTTGCGTTGTTCTGATGAAAATTGTAAAGTGAGAAGTATCGGTATTGATAACAAGGCAGCAATTTATGAATTGCCGTTAACTGACAGTGGTGAGGGTTGTTTTTTTTGTTTTGTTTTTTTTTTTTTTCGGGGGGGGGGGTGTATTTTATTATGTTTTGTTACCTCTTCTACAAAGTTTTGTGGGAATATTCCTCATAATCAGTGATTGCAAGTTGAGTAAATTCGTAACTTAAAACTGTGACTGCTTTGTGAACTGGTAAAAGTAGGCATAGGTGGCTCATGGACCAAGACAGTTCTACATGATTTTCCAGCGTGGCCCCCGTGTCAGTAAGCTTGACTGGGGCTTTTTTGGGGGTGATAATATACATTTAAACCAACCATAAACCGCAGGTGGCAATTGCCCGGAATGATATGAAATTGAGTTAAAGTGCTTTGTTAATACAGCCCTGTTTGAAGTGATTCCCAGTGTTTCGGTTTTGAATAACAACCTAACCCGTATAAAGTATAAGTTAATTTAATGATTCATCATTTATAATATTTGATAGCCTATCCACCAGTTGTTAAATGTCCACGTGACATGCACTACTACCAGGAATCGTGTTATTTGACCTATTCCTCTACTACACCTATAACAAGACAAGCAGCGGTAGAAGTATGTGAAACGAGGAACAGTAAATTAGTAGAATTAGAAGACCAAAGTGAATTTCATTTTGTAGGTCAATTAATCAAAGGGTGAGTTATTTTTATTTTGAGCCATTGATTTGTGTTGGGCCAAGCCTTCTAATGCTGATAGTAGTAATTTATTGGGCAGATCTGTAATGCAGCTTTCGCGCCCCATCCCTCTTAATTTTCGACAGTGCCCTTTTTTACTGCTGAAAGTGCCCTTTTTACTGCTGAAAGTGCCTTTTTTTCAGACCCAAATATGTCCTCTCCAAACGTTTACTTAGACCAAAATATCAGCCAAATAGCTCTTGGAATGTCTACAGATGTAAGGAAATGACGGTTAATTGTCTTGCGCCCCCCACCCCCTCATCCCCTCGCAGCAGCGTGCCCCATCTCCGCAGTAAGTGCCCTCATTTTGCGGCGCGCCCCCCTCCCTTTACAAAATTCCTAGATCCGCCCCTGCCAGATTTAGATTGGGTTTTCGATGATTGTGAGTCTGGTTGAATCTTTTGATCAGTTGACGTATCTAACGTGATTTAGTAATATTGTCGCTATGAAAAATATTAACCTTCTCAACAATTCATCATTGCAGATATATAGCGGAAGGTGTTGTTCATATTGGATTAAGTCGACAGAATATAACAAATATATCATCAGAGTTTGTATTCGGCGATTTAAGACCACCCAGTTTTACAAGATGGTCGGAGACGGGTGAACCAGTTGAATCCTGCGTTGTATTGGATTGTCGATATGACGAATGTCTGTATGAAGGTTCAAATTGTCAGAACGCTGGACTAGTCAACAGCGTGGTTTGTGAAAAACAAGCAGGTAAAATATTTTATATTGTTTATGTGTAATGTGTCATGAGTCTTTTTTTTTTTTTGGGGGGGGGGGTGTATTTTCGAACAGCTGATATTATTGGAAACATATTAAATGAAATGAAATGGAGTTTAACGTCCCACTGTTCGGCTCTGAACTGGGCTATTGAAGATGGGCATAGGCCATACAGTGTGCTATGAGGGAAATTTTGCCCGGACAGCGGCACTAAAGCCCACTCTTATATGGAATTCCATCTAGATCTGTCAAGGGTTGTTTTTACGTGCACGCTTATGAGTACACGGGATCTCGGGTTTTCGTCCCATCCGAAAGACCGGAATAAAGAAATTTGAATTAAATTTTCAATATATTCATTATTAGGCATTATGTTTTTTTGTACCATTAGAGCAAGAACAACCCGATTTTTATCTAAATCTTATGTATTGTATCTTTAATGTTTACCACTCGTGGGCTTTTTTCGTATTTCAGAAACACAGTGTGCTCCAGGGTGGCGTAGTTTCAATGAAAGATGTGTCATTGTGAATCATGGCGGAGCGTCCCGTGGCATGTGTTATGATTCTGGTGGAAAACCATTACGATTTACTAGTTTTAGTGAATTAAATTCGACTCTAGAAATATTGTCAGATCTTATTAAAGGTAAACTTTGGATTCTTCTATATACAAATCTGTGTTAAAGGGACACCGGCAGCTACTGGTGTCTTACATTCTTGTTATGTTGAAATATCTCGAAGGAAATGAAATAAACGGGGTTTAGCGTCCTAGTTTTCTGCCCCGGCTGTGTCAGTGGAGGTGTGATAAGACTAACAGCTAATTGTGGAAAATATAAATTCTAACTTGTGTTTTCTAGACATTGCTGATTAAAGCACCTGTTGATCTTTATTTCAGAATCTGATCGATGTTTAAGTGATGCTATATATACAGGATCTGATAAATATATCTGGGAATCATCTGGTCAACCAACATTCTTTGATCTGTTACCAACACCAGGAGAAGGACCACAACTAACTGTTAGTAAAGGTGGTTTGATCAGGGTAGAAAACCTACATGAAAACTGTATTATCTGTGAATACGGTAAGATAGTGTATAATCTTTATTAACATACAGAGAGAGAGAGAGAGAGAGAGAGAGGGAGAGAGAGAGAGAGAGAGAAACATATTTTTCAATAATGCGCTTATCTGTACATTAGCCGTGGGGGGAGGGGAATCTGAAGACCCGCTGACAACCAACAAGGTTGAACAGGCAACTCTACTCCATGTCACTTAAAAGGAGGGAATAGAGGCCATGACACTTGACTCAATTACGGATGACATTATGATCTACACCATTTGGTCAGTCCCCTCCCTTTATTAATAGATAAATCCTAATTAATATCATACAAATTCATTTATATTTAACGTTGCCCCCCCCCCTTGGTGACAAGCATTGTAATCTAAATAGGCGCGTTAAACCATTCGGTCAGCCCCCCTCGCACTTTATTAACAGCTGAATCCTAAGTAATATGACACAAATTCTTTCATAGTGAATGTCGGCTTCCTTAGTGATAATTTCTGCATGAGTGCATTTAGACCAAAGGCGATGACGTGGTTGTGCTTGGTGTAAGGCACAATCTGAAACGGAAGTCGATTTTTATTTGCAAATATGACTACCTATTAGCTTCAGGCCACGCCGTTGGGAAATTCATAAAGGTAACAATTTTTTATTGAACCTTTGCACTTTTGCCACAGGCTATTTTAATATTCTTCATTTTGTGTCAGATCGTGATGTGAAGGTGCATGTTGATGACGTCAGATTTTACAGCAGATACGTAACACAAGCTGATCTGTCAGCGATTGATGGAGCCTTCAGTAAGTATTGGTCTATATTTAGATTGATTAGGTATACGTCTATATTTAAATTGATTGGGTATAGGTCTATACTTACATTTATTGGATATTAGTCTATATTTAAATTGATTGGGTATAAGTCTATACTTAAATTTATTGGATATTAGTCTATATTTAAATTGGTTGGATATTAATCTATATTTAAATTGATTGGGTATTAATCTATATTTAAATTGATTGGGTATACGTCTATATTTAAATTGATTGGGTATTAGTTTATATTTAAGTTGATTAGTCTATATTTAATTTGATTGGATATTAGTCTATATTTAAATTGAATAGTCTATTTTTATTTTTAAATGATTGAGTATGAGTCCTTTTTAAATTTGATTGAGTATTTATATCGTCAAAATTAAACAGACTATTCCGTGGATCAACAATTACTGTATTTTAATCGGCGTTACGTTTCTACAATGATACCTGACATTTTACGTGCACGTCACGGGACCTGGGCTTTCGTTCCATCTGAACGACTGGACAGCTGTCATTGCCAGGCCTCCGTCTTACACCTCTGAACTGTCTCCGCCGTTTTGGTCTCGCTCCACAATATGTATGCACATAACTGAGAAGTAATTAATACCGAGCTTGATGTGTTCCCTGATCCGTACCCGCGCAAATTCCTTGGCACTCCCCTGAGTCTATATATCGAAAAGGTGTTCAGGCCTCCGTCTTACACCTCTGAACTGTTTCCGCCGTTTTGGTCTCGCTCCACAATATGTATGCACATAAATGAGAAATAATACCGAGTTTGATGTTTTCTCCATCCGTACTCCCACTGCGCAAATTCCTTGGCACTTCCCCGAGTCTATAAATCGAAGAAGTGTTCAACGAGTACGCTAATTTTGTGGGTGGGGATGGGGTGTGACAGATTGGCTGAACTGGATAAAATTCAAAACTCTATCACATGTACACAGTCATTATAATTATATTTTTCTATATTTTCTAGAACCAATAAAACGGTGCGAGTGTAGTTTCAGTGTCCTAGTGAATGATAAGACCGAATGCACCTGCAAGGTCACGGTATCCGGTAATCAAACTACAACAACGCCATTTTTACTTGACGCAAATTCTGCCTCGATAAAGAACTATAAACACAAGGCTAATAGTATGGCCTTTGGTCTGGGCGTGGTTAACCCGTCCAATACTTCAATGACCTGCATATATAACTTACCGACATGTTACCATGGTTTCACAGTATCTGTATGGATCTATATTAAATATGATACCAATATTACTATCATTGATACCAACAAAGGCGGTAGAAATGGTATAACGGTTAGCTATTCCGAAAAGTAAGTACACATTCCTGTCTTGAACAGTCCCCGGCTAAAATTCCTGTCCAAGGCCCTGCTAGACCTGTAAACAAAAAACGCAGGGTAGGCACCATTTTTGGCCTCGATGTTCCTGGATAGAGATAAATTATCGATGAGGTATCGACTAACAATAAAATAAACCAGTAGCAAGTAATGCAAAATGATTAAAATACAGATCTATATTTCGTTTCGTTTTTTTATAATTTCGTTGGCCTACACTACATAAAGATCTGACCAGTAGTATGAGCAGCTTTTGACCCTATGACGTCACACATTGATTAATCAATCAACGATGACGTGTTTAGTGGTTTACCTACAGTTCCGTGCTTCGCACACCAAGAACTTGCCGTAACAAAACGTTTCATTGGCTAATCCCTCACTCGACAACTCTTCCTGATCTTAGTGTAGTAAAGACAAGTAAAACGAAATTTTGAACTATAAAAAACGAAACGAAAAAGAAACTGTGTTTTAAATCAGATTGCAAATAATGGGGCCTTAGATAACCATAACTTCCGTTAGATTTGATCAATTTAAATCAATTTGGACAAATATGCTCCTTTAGAGAGATTATTTTGGGGTATGAAGTCAATATTTGCCAGTAAGTCGATCATTTATACACAGTTTTTATCATATTAGGTTATTAATTATGATCTTAGATAAGATTGTTTTTTGTGTCTGAAAGTTAATATTTGTCTTTTAGTCTCAAATAGTATATAAATTGATATTATTATTAGATATTATTTATTCACCAGTAAATTACATGTTGAAGTGTATGAACCAATCCATGTCTGGAAGATCTGGTCTTGGTTTCTACTGGATGATTGGAGCCATATTACTGTGACCTGGCATGAAATGGACGGATTAAAGTTATATGTGAATACTCAACTAATAACCACGTCTACTCAGCCCATGTCGATAAGACCGTATACAGTCAACCCCGATTTGTCAGCTTATCTCTGGTTGGGTAAATCTGATAAAGCTGATAGTATCTATATGAAAGATCTTGTGATTGATGATGAAGTATGGACAGCATCGATTATTCAACAATATTACTGTAAGCACCTTTTACATCATACTCGGTATCTGGCCCGTAACCAAGTTTCCCCCTCCTCCTGCAAAACGTTCCACCCATCCTCCCTGTGAAAACATTGTCGACCGTAGATATACATTATCCGTCAATTTTACAGCAACCCTGTGGTATCGTTATGTTCTACCCCACTAATCTATTGGTTCATTCACGGGTTTGTACGAATTCAAATTATTTGCCCGCGATCGCAGCTTTTTCTTACAAACAAATCAAAAACAGTTTACATACCAGTCTAAGCATCACGTTTATAATCTTTGTTGCAATAAAATGCGAGTTACTTTGCTTTGGCCACTCGATTGATACCGAGGATAAAGGCTCGGGATACGTCTCATGAGCTTTGAATTTTTAAACTTTATCGTCCACACATTGGGGAAAGATTTTTTCCCCGACTGCACTTATTTGGTATTACAAATTACCATGTGGTCTTTCTCTTGCTGTCAATAATACACAGGCAACCTCGATCAGGGGTTGGAAAATCCCCATGAACTCCAGTTAAGCTAGTGTCATACTTGCAGGTTGAGCCACCATGGCCGTAAGACCGGATGGAATATTAACAGTACATACTCATTGAAAGAACAGTGTTCATATTTGGTTTTAAAAAACAGTATCGGTAGGAATGACCTAAAAATAAAATTGTCTCCCCGTTAAGTATTTCCTTCACTTTTCTTTTTCAGCTTCAAGGATTGTTAAAGATGAACCAATATATACTCTTAGTTTTGATGATGAATGGACGGATGATGACGTAATGACAACATTAAGTCAATCCCCCGAAGGTTTCAATTTAACATGGTTAAATACCGTGTTTAAAAGGGCTCTTCAGGTTGACAATATCAATGGTTCTTATTCTCCGTTAATTTCACAGAAACTCTTCAAAAATCAGCTTACTCAGCCAGGTAGAAATAAATCTTTTATTTTTCATTGCATCAATGACCAGCATCCGAAATGCTACAAGAGCCGCTTTATGGATACCATTTTAACTAACCGTATCATTAGAAGTTGGGAGTAATGGAAGTCATGCCCAATCGATCCTAGCCAGTTTTCAAAGTACCAAGTCCAATGGTCAGATTCCTGGCATCTACTAGGCTCAGTAGGTGGGGAGATTAGGCCAGTAGAGAAGGTCATTATTATTGGGAAAATTCCTATATCCGGTAATCTGGGTTAGGGTTACTTTCTCCAATTCATACCTCTCTCTCTCACACCACACACATAACCTTACACATCCCCATAACCTTAACCCTTTGGGGTCTAACTCAATGTTTGATAACCTCCTAAAATGGACCATTCCAGATCAGTAACAATTAAGGCTTCTTATACAGACTATCCCAAAACAGAAACAGACTTCTCAAATAGACCACCCATACGAGTAACATTCTACCGTGTTGAGATATCTACTTGGTGGAAAATTAGGAACGTCACGGTGTTCATTGATAATTGTGAAATAGCAGCATTATATCTTGCATCATTCTATCTTTCAGAACTGTCCAAACAAGACTACACATTGTCATTCCGGATCAAACCGATGGATTTTGAACATGATCAGGTTTTTCTGGAAGCTGTCACTGACGGTCCAGATGGAATCAAATGGACATCATGGAGACTCTCTTATACTGCCAAGGACGATCTGTTTACATTTGTAACTTTTGTCAAGAAAATAAAATTCAAAAACACATTTCAGTTAAATTACAAACAGTGGGCGGATATTGTTGTACACGTTAATCCCATTGAAGATTCTGTTAGACTGTTTGTTGACGGACAACTGCAAACCAAATCAGAGGATGCTTTTGCGCCTGAACATGTTTTACATCGAAGTCCCTTCTCATACTTGGTAATCGGGCAGCGAGGCAATTTTTTTCTCGATGATATTAAATTCACCTTTGGGCAAATGGAACCTAATAAATTAACGGGTAAGGTGTAGTTTTAATTATAAACTTATCTCCTATAAGAATGTTGTATCTTTAAAAAATATTAACAGCAATTTGGATGATTTTTTTTAGGACAAAAATCAGTCCCGTGTACACATTGACGTGCATGTAAAAGATCCATTAGCAGTTGGAATTCGATATAAAAGTAAGCCACAGCGCCGCTGTGCGGACAAAATTTCTCTCATAGCACAGACTGTAGCATATACCTGTCCTTATTAAACCCAATGTCATTTTACATGTATAATGTTTTATTTTTCCTTGGGCTGTGATAGGGTATATTTGTCTTTTATCACCCAATAACACATTTGACAGTAGATATCGCTTATATGATAAATTTCATAATCTACTATGATATCTAATTAGGAAATATCGCTTTACATGGATTTGATTGGTCGATCAAAAATGAACTACTTTCTTTTATTTTAAAGAAACCACTTATTTTTAATAAAAAGTGACTTTTTTTTAGTTAAAAAGAAACTGTTTTTATTTAATTGACATTGAAGGAAATACTGGGTCAATATATAGGACTTTGCAATAGCTATACTGCTGTCAAAAAAATAATGTATCACTACGCTGTAATGTAATTAGATTCTTAAAAGTGAAATCTATACCAAAGAATTATATTTATTTATTTGTGCATGTAAGAAAGGATTGGATGATAAATAAAATCTCCAACTCGTGTTTTTTGATATCAAAAAAATATCAACACTCGTTGATAAAGTAAAATAAACTCGTTTTTTTTTTCACTTTATCAAAATCGTAGGAGATTCTCTATTTATCCGTATGTTATTAATACATTCTTCTATGAACCAGCATCAAATCCTTAAAATCAATGTAGGATCTAGATGAAAAGATGTCCTAGACTCCGCGCAATCCCAACCTGGCGACTAGAAAAGGATGGGTGTGTTTTAAGTGTTGAGCAAAGCCGGGTATGATAACAAATGATTAAGACTAAGTTATGACTTATGACTGTCAATGTATAATACACCCTGGCTGGAGGCCAACTAACTCATGGGGCGTAAGGCTCCAGTCTGGCAAACCCGGCACGGCTTAAACTGACCTTGTTATTTCGACTTTATTTGTAGTTCTATCGTCGCACAGAGACTATAAGTTGGCCGGTTTCTATGGACAACGTTTTCTTCTGATTGATATCGATGGTGATGGACCAGCTCAACCAGATTTGCAGTTTTGTGATTTAGATGCTCTGGCAAATGGTAGGTCCTTCACAAATTAATACTATCACCGACCTATCGTCAATTCGCAGACGACTCCGTTGCCTTTTTTGTATTCAAGGCTCATTTTTTCTCTTTGATATCGCAAATGTGTGTGTATATTTAACCCACTAGAAACATCAACGCTGATTGGTTAATCAAATGTTTGTCGTCATAGGTTTAAAAGCCGCTTGAACAACCTCTGACGCGACCTTCCTCTGCGTCCAGATCAATCTGATTTAAACACAGATCCAGTTTCGTTTCGTTTTTCATAGTTCAAAATTTCATTTTTACTTGTCTTTACTACTCTTGGATCTGGAAGACTTGTTATTTAATTCGTGTTCTGGCTGAAATGAGGGGTCAGCCAATCGAATGGTCTGTCGAATCGACCGTTTGACCTTTTCGTGCGTGGAACTGTGGGTAGATATTACCAGCCAACGACGTCTATATACTATAAACACCAGCGGATAGAAATCATAACAAAACAAAAGTGGATTTTGAAAAGCATAGCGGTCGCTAATTGGTTAATCGAATGACTGACGTTATCGGGTCAAATGTCCCGTGCTTGATACATGACGTCATAGAACGTGAGCTCCCACTATAACTAATTAGATCTACATGAGTGTAGGCCATCGAAAGTATAAAAAACGAAACGAAATATAGATCTATATTTTAATTAGATTGCGTCCGGGTAGGCCATCGAGAGTATAAAATAAACTAATCGGATTGCATTTTGTCTAGCGGGCCTATTTAGGAAAAGTTGTGGATTGGTCACTGTATAGATATTTCTGTCACTCAATAAGAGGGATGTGTACATTTAAAATGAATCTACCCATTGTCAGTTTTGAAACACATGCATCTGCACATGACGCCCAAAAAATGTTTGCTCACAATAACTAAATACCATTAACAATATTGTTGTTATATATCTGTTCTTTTGGGGATTTTTCAGATATAAATGGAATACGGTTCAACATGAAATTAACCATGTCCAGTCAGCCGGAAATGTCCGGCATCACACTGGTTAATACAGAGTCTATACCCATATATGAGGCAGGTCTAGCAGATGAAGCGATGGTTGTAAAGAAGCATGGGTTTAATATCGATGGTCTACCATTACCGTGCCTGTATAATCTGAACAAATGCTCTTTTGGTTACACTGTTGCCATGTGGTTAATGATTAAGGATGAGTCACAGGGAACATTGGTTCTTCATAACATGGACGAAAACGTGAATAATGATAGCAGAGGAGTGAAGATAAAGTGTTTTCCAGATCAAAGCTGTTCTGCTATCGTTAACGAAAATAACGTACAATGGGTGCTCGGGTTCACCATACCAATCAAAAGATGGATGCATGTAGCAGTGACGTGGAACAAGTTTTTGGGGTTGAAGGTGTATATAAATGGTCACGACACAAGCACTTTGGGTGTCACAGCCACCAAAACCAACATAGTAGCTACTGAAACAACCACCGACATCATCAGCTTTGGTGATTCGTCTGCATCAACGGGTCTAATAAGTGATTGGCTATTGGATGAACTGGTACTAGCTGATCGCGACTTTACCGATGAAGAAATAAAGGCTCTGTATGGTAAATATGTTTGTATATTACTTTTAGCATATATTTATATACCTTTTCTACACTATTGTATGAATAAACGTTAATCACAATTATAAGAAACTAGTGGATGACCCGCCGCTGCACGGGTTGTTCTCTAGCGTAGCCGTTAACAGACAAACAGACAGACAAACAAACGACAATCCAAAATATTGGTATAGATGAAATGAAATGTATTTTAATGTCAGATTTGCTCCGAAATTTGCCAACGATTCATTGAATTCCCACGTGTACCCAGCACTTATGTTTTTCGTCCTTGCTGTCCTGTATCACGGAACCATCATGGAGATTTGCGCCACCGTGACTCCAGAAGTATAAGAAAAGTTTGGATTTTTTCAGGTTATGTACCTCTATGTAAAGATGGGTGGACATATAGTAATGTGACTGGACAGTGTTATTTAAAGATGCGATCGTATGATCGCTTCTCGGATGCAGAAGATGCATGTCGTTCTGAAGGTGGTGCTATAGCCGTTGAACCAAACCATGAAACACACGAATGGATCGTAACCAATCTACTTCAACCAGGTATATAACTCTTATATGATCTTTAATAGCTAGTCCAGTCGGGCCGCATCACTATTGCACAATTACACAAGACAAAACTACGGATATGATACAATGTACATAGACATCTCAACCAACTATCGTATCTGTCAGATAAAGTGAATGGATCTTAGGGATAACCGTTAGCATACACTGTGTTGTACAGTACCGGGCCTGTTGTGATCAAAAACCAGCCAAAAAGGAGGCAACCCTAGGAATAAGGGGTGAATATTTCTCAAGCGTTTGTATCCCTGCCTGCATCCTATATTAGACATTTTTTGCAACTTGTGTGGGCCAATCAAATTACACATCTTAAGGCGTCCATCTAACACTTACGAAGGACAGGCATCAGACAATCAGGGGAGTGGGAGTCAATTGATTTTTATCCTAACAAATTTCAGGATAGTCCCCGTAATTCAATATTTGCATTTATTACATGTTATACAGATGGGATAAATGAAGACACTTTTATTGGCATGAAACAGTTTACAAAGGCCTGTAGATTTTACTGGTTGGACGGAACTCTTGAAAACCACACAGACGCCTTTATTACAGCAGCGCCTGATAACGAAACCGTATACTGTGTAGTTCTTTCTCCACCATCTTGGTTCTGGAAAATGGTTCCTTGTGAATCTCCAGGGACTGTTATCTGTCAAGTGCCACCTTTAGGTAATAGTCCATATTACATAATAACATTTTTGCAGAATGTATAAATATATTTAAATTTTACTATTGCTTAGATCAAGAGGTTCAATGAAATACTGAAAAACAAATTTTACGTACATGTCTAAAATGATATTACAGGGTAGAGTGGTTCTTCTTTATATATTTGGGTGAGAATGGTAAATGAATCCAATGCAAGTAGCATGAAAATACCCACACTCGGGCACATTTTGGGATATGATGTTGAGAGAATTTTCAATCAAATTTTGCCAATCTTTGCCAAGCACCGCGCTATCCCAATACCTACCCCCACAAGCCAAAGGTACGCATGACCCTAAACAATAAGGATTCAAAAACTGCTCTCATTATCTTTGATATTTTGTTTTAGTTGATTAACATTTTTAACTTCAAATAGTTGTAAGTGTCACTATTTTTCAGATGTTCCGAAAAAGCAGCTGTCAATCGTCACCACTGAGCCACTTTACACGTATATGAAAATACCCTTCTATCCTGTAGCGCCAGTTACGGGTCTGATTGGAGAGTCTTTACAATTTCCTAATAATTTAGAAAACTTGAATCTAACCGACGAATGTTTTGTGAATTTTCAAATGTGCCACAATGGCATGTCGATATCAAGCTGGTTACTTTTAATGCCATCACCGGAAAATGACGAAGAGGTGGTTATGTCGACACAAACAACCCCCGGGTCTCCGGGCATAACGATCAATGGAAGTTTTATTGACGAAGAATACGTGATGCAAATTACCATGACAACGTGTAAAATGGCCTTTAAAATGGAGTTCTATATTTCAACATTTGAATGGACGCATGTTTATCTTTCTCTATCACCAGAGGATTTAAGAGTTTATTTGAATGGTAGACCGTATAAGTACGCGAATATAACAAGTATAACGCCAAGTGCATCGTGTAACGTATTAAAACAGACAATTCCTATATCTTTTGGTAAACGATCGGATGGTACGTCACGTATGAATGGCATTATCGATGAGTTTGAGACTTTTGAGCATCCCCTTATTAGCGAAAGAGAACTGTTGAGTAAAGGTAAGGAAATGAAGACATGAAATGAAATTGGGTTTAACATCCAAATGTTCTGTTCCGACTGGACTAATAAAGACGGACAATGTGCTATGAAGGCGCCACGGCCTCCTCTTGTATCAAATTCCAACAACTAAGGAATCGAATCTATAGGTTTCTATATATATTTGACTAATTGTTTATTGAGGTCACATGTTTGTTGTACTTCTTTTCTTAACGCGACGTTGATAGTGACTTTACTGGTTGCCTTGTGGTCAGTATCCCCTGCAGATCAGATCAGGGGAATCCCTTATTTACCTTAAACTGATAGCGAGTGTTGACCTTAATCAATTTATAACACACAATTTGGGAAATCATATAGCTTTTGTACTTTTGGTATTGCCTATGCAGGATTATTTGGATTCTTGAACTCAACACGCACGACTATTGCTAAATTCTGATCATATTATCGTTATTGGTTTCACTAGACACCAAAATCCCCAAAAAGGGACATCTAAAGCCGTTCGGATTTTGTGATACCATTTTCAAGATGAAAAATAGTTTATAAAGATATTCGCACATTATTGTCATTCAACAAAGTTTACCTAAATTTTACTAAACATAATTTAACACAGTTTCATCATTGTTGAATTGATCCGTATTTAGTTTCAGAAAATCTTCCTGGAAAAATGGGCCAATCCTTTGACTTCTACCAATCATTTGGTGATACAGTTGATGCTGAATTGAAACCAGGTCGAGTTGGACATGCTTTGTTCTTTCACGGATCTGCTACGGGGCACGCTGATCAGAAAGGACAATTGGTGTTTGATTGTCTGGGAACAATACGAATGTGTGTCAACGGATTTACTACTTCCATATGGATACAACCTACTGTCAACCAGGATGGTCAAAACTATCAAATAATGTCAATGATGAACCGTGGGCAGGGTTTGAAGATCCATCATATTGCCGACCAGTCGTACGAACTCCTCTTACAAAATGGCACCCACGAGTTCAGAATGCCCTTTGACCTTGTTGTCAGCACGTGGTCCTATATTTTACTTACATGGTATGTCGGCCAACCAAATCTGTATATAAATGGTATGAAATTAGAGACTATTTCTATTCATTCCATCGATGAAGAGTACAGGCTGATTACTTTGATTCGTTTTGGAACGAGTCGTGGTGGAATATCTACAGGTGAAGGTTTTAAGGGTGGCATAGATGAATTTATGTTTTTGAGACAAGGTGTACCTGATGACGAAGCTTGGGACATGTACTGTGAGTATCTCGTTTAATATGCCCGTTTATCCAAAGTTAAAGCTCGAATTGATCTTTGTAGAGCCTCGTGTAGTTGGACATTTCATCAACTATGTTAAAGATACAATCATTAGTCTGGAATTTTATGATGATTGTTTTGACATACTTGGTGAACTTTTTAACTACAAGAGATCCTACCCAAGCGACACGAAAAACAACATGGACAGATTTGTCATATTAACAAGTAACTATGAGAGAGAGGTCATACAGGCTATGCATTTTTCCCAATCCCTTTCAATTTCTGAATAAAAAACAAAAAAAAACACGGGATTATGAAAGGGGTTATCATTTATTTATATCAATCTCTATTTCAGGGAGGTTATTATTTGTAGAACATCCTATCAAATGGGATTTTGATTCCACAGATTATCAGGCTTCTGGACCTTTTGGG
Source organism: Patella caerulea (assembly GCA_036850965.1). Lineage (NCBI taxonomy): Eukaryota > Metazoa > Mollusca > Gastropoda > Patellidae > Patella > Patella caerulea. Next base: position 26,570,235 of record JAZGQO010000015.1, on the reverse strand, counting down.
AATTGTGTCCGATTCGACAATAATGCTAAATGGATGAATTTAACAACTGCAGTGTCTGAAAACAGTTGTTATTTAAGACAAGATTCTTGTGTTCATGGATTTACTGTGAGTTTCATGCTACGGTTCCTTGAAGAGAGGGACAGGAATCTTACTATTGTATCTTCTGGTGGCGATTCCAAGGAAGGCCTAGGCTTCTATTTGAGGTTTGTCCCTAAAAATGTAACTCTTGGATTTCGTCGATATTTCAATGCCGGTTTGAGAATGGCCGATGTTGAATACTCTGTTTGGTTTAATCTGGAGTATCAGCAATGGGTGTCGATGGTCATGACTTGGTATCCGCAGTTTGGCTTCCGTGTGTTTATTGGTGGAATATTAACAGTCGAGGATAAATTAGGCCGACCTAGAGCTACGACCCTGGTGCATAGCCGTCAAGAGTTATTGGTAGGGAAAGGACTGTCAGTTGATGATGAAGCCTGGTTTGAATTTGATGAACTTTCTCTGTGGGACAAGTCACTAGAAGATAATGTCACTTCCATGGTTGGTAAGCAACTTTGAATTGATTAATTGTACACTTTATGTGACAATAAACTTTAATTAAATGGAGTCACTTTGTCACCATTCTATTTCATTATGTAAATGTAATTAATTAGAGCATTCAATAGTGTGGGTCGAGCTGGGGTCTTCACAAAGATAAACCAGACTGACACCCAAGCTGTAAATTGATTAATAATGTAATCAATTTGTCGTTTCAGCTGAAGAATGGTTCCATTATGTTCACAAGACAACAGATATAACATCATCTTCAACTCAACACTTGGGTGTTCACCATCAAACCTGTATTGATAAGTGTAAATATAGCCCAACTGATGATTGTAAGAGTTTTACTTACTGTCCACGAGAACGGACAGGAGATTGTTACCTTAATTCAGCAGCAACATCCGAAGAGTCATTAATATCTTCAACAGCATGTGATGTTTACATTAAACTATCAGTTAAAGAAATCGGTAATTGTTTAATAAAAGTTAATATGCCATAGCACAGTAGAACACGTGACACAATAATATGAAATACCAGTTACTTGATGGATTTATTTCAGCGACGTCTCAACGAGGATTCCCACGTCTTTATAAACAAAACCTCATTGAAACGTCGCTGAAATAATCCCTTATTCTCACCCATTTACTAAATGCCGTGTAAACAATGTACAAAACTATATAGTTTAGGGGGTTTCGGTCCCACCAATAATTTGATTTTCTGTTCTTCGGGGTACACCTATAAATATTCACTTCTTGTTACTTTTGGAAACCGACTTATTTAAAAACCAACAGTACATGGCTGTACTGTTTAAAACTGTTTAGTTTTGAGATTTTAAGCAAAACATCTTTCACATGAACAAGGTGAATATTTATTTATCAACACATGAAGAACAAAAAATCAAATTGGTTTTGCTTTACTGGCTTATTTGTGTAGCTAGCTGGTGACTCTGCTTCTGTTGGTGACGTTTAGTCCCAGGAACTGGCTCCATGCACATCACGACGTATCATTTCGCTCTGGAGAACACCAAATAACACCTATCATTGCGGAATTTCGTGTAGAAAATTTGTATTAGCAATGATCCCTGTCCAATAAGTATCACTGTCCGATATGGACAATGGGCTGAAGTACTTATCTCAGGTACTTCTGGTGAGTACTGAAACAACTGTAAGGCAGCCGATTGTTGGCGGTGTGAACTCAAAGGCGAGATGACTTAATTTAACAATGGCACAATTCCAAAATATTTTAAGGGACGAACCATGCTATGTTTAAAAGGTTTTCGCCCAAAACGTGACAGAAATGTATATTGTAAGTCTTCTGATGACAAAAATGATCCACTTGGTATTCATGTCCAGTCCCATAATAACTTGCAAATGTTTGTATTCCAGATTACAGCATTGGTTGCTATCATATTAATGCTGTACCTATGTTTATCCAGACGTCTACAGATGTTAGTAGATCTGTTGATTGTAGAGCCTCGTGTTATCCAGACTATAGTTACAGTGGTATATTTAACGGGACTATTTGTATGTGTAGTAATAAATTAGAGGAATCATACAAAGTAGACAACTCGTATTGTAATATCGTATGCAGACTCTCAAATGATACCTGTGGTGCTTTGACGTCAGTATCCGTTTATCGGACATCATACTCCGTCCCGTTTGTGCAACCCACTGTTCCGATTGCGGACTTCGCGGTTACGTTAAATCCTGGTACTGATATTATAATTGGCGATACTTTGACGTTACATTTTACAGTCAATAGTAATGAAACAATAGCAGGATTCAAAATTGAGACTTCGTTCTATCCTTATCCTTACTTTACAAACCAATACAACACCTCACTGGTGTTGAATCAATCCGGATCTGTGGATATATATGTTACTGCTATGAATGAGATCAGTGAGCTGATGAGATACAATAAGGTGTATATATTTGGTTATATAGAAGATGTGTTGTTCCATCAGCCTTTGCTGGGTGCTGCATCATTTCCAGTAGATATCAACGTAACAGTAATCGGGGGAACGTCCATAAGTTGTGTTTTGGATTTTGGAGATGGAGTTACGGAAAACCAGACTCATCAAGATGCTTCTGAATATTTTATATTTCAACATGTTTACACACGAAAGGATATATACCCATTAAATGTCACGTGCGCCAATCGAGCATCGTCTGCATACAATTCGTCCGAGATTGTGATCCAAGAAAAGATTAGTGGCTTAGTTCTTTTATCCAGTAACGTGTTAAATTATCCCAATGATATCAATGTTACTTGGAGTTTGGTATCGGGGTCCGATTTAACGTACCAGTTGATTTTAAATGATGTTGACGTTTCGGAAACGACTGGGCTCGCTTCTGTTAGTTCCACTCTTGGATCTGTCGCCATTCCTTATTCACAGTACACTCGAACAGGACTTCACTCCATCAAAATAAGGGCGTTAAACGGTATTTCATCACAGGAAGCTAACATTGGCGTTAATATTGAAATACCATTAAGTGGCGTCACAATCACACCAAATGGCACATATCATGCCACAGGCGCGACGGTCATTTTTGATGTCTATATCCAAACGGGATCAACGGTGAATTTGGTTTTGTATTTGGGTGATGGTCAAACTTTACAAGATTCAATAATAGGCGATTGCAGTAATTCCCATCACTATCTACATTATACATACACAACAGCCGGAAGTTATCCGATCAAGCTAAACGCATCCAATGCTCTCGGATATGTTGATGTTGATGCAGATGTCACCATTCAGGATCCGGTTTCAGATGTAAATATTGAGACAATAGATACCAACGGGCCAGAAGAAGTATTCAAGATAGGGTTTAGCATTGGACCTTTGGGCAAATTACCATCATCTCCACTATTTGATATTGATTATGGAGATGGTGTAGTAGAAAATGGTTTATCTTTAGTCTTTGATAGCACTAGGTCTTACACCCATAGCCACTGGTACACAACACATGGCGTGTATACCGTTAAAGTAACCGTTTACAACAGTGCATCGCGATTAGTTACAACTCGTACGGTGAAAATTGGAGGTCCGGTACAAAATTTACGTATATCTTCCGACAGTGTAACAAATATCATTGCAGTCGGGGCATTTATTTCCGTCAATGCCGACATCGATTTTGGATCTCTTGTAACGTATTATTATGATTTTGGTGATGGATCCCACGAACAAAATCCTTATTCATTATCTTATCCTTACGCCCAGAACATGGTGTCGCATTCCTATGATACTCCGGGTATTCACGTTATAACGGTGTATGCTTGGAATACTTTTAATAACATTTCCCAGACTTTATCAGTAGAAGTACAAGCAGCCATCGGTAATATAGATCTTTTCTATAAAAACCCCATCAAAGTAAACAAAACTATAGATTTTGTTATAGCTTTCGACAAATCCCCATCTAAAGCGTGCTGTATTGTGAATTTTGGTGATGGAACACGGCTGTTGGTCGGAGATGTGGTTTGTCAAGGTAAACCAGAGAATGCTGGGATAGAATTTCAAGCAGCGAATGGCGATATATATGTTGTATCCCACGTATACCCGCAACCAAAACCTTATAATTTAGATATTTTCGCCAAGAACGAAATATCTTCCAATTTTACAGCTAATACTATAACCCCCTTGGGATATGTGTGCAAAAAACCAGAAGTTGAAATTCTGGGATTTCCTACTGACATAACACAAAGGTTGACCATAATAAAGTCCACAAGTTTCCAAATCATAGCAAACGTTTATTCCGAATGTGACCCACCATTAGAAGTCATATACATATGGACTGTGGATAGTGTTAACATTACTTCACCAGCATCGAGTTATGTGGTTCATGAAGAAATCAAACCTCCCGAAAGTAGTTTGCCATTAATTATGTTTTATGAGAATTATCTTCCATATGGGATATATCGTATCTCGTTATTAGTGTCGTATACTAAAGGTGCACATCTCAATAACAGCAAATCTGTGTTCATAGAGGTTGTAGCTGGAGATCTTGTACTGGACGTTACAGGAGATGATATGGAAACAGCTTACAGAGGAGATGATCTTGTTATTAATGCTAGTAAATCGTATGATCCTGATGACCAAGACAGTTCAATCGGTTTTAAATGGTTCTGCAGATTACCACTTGAAACTTTTGTTTACTCGGGAGAAATACCAGTTGACACCTTGGACACAACAACACCTGGTTGCTTCGGTAAAGGTGCTGGACTTCTGGACGAGAGATCGTCCGTATTGACGTACCCTCCAAACGCGCTTACGAAAGACGAGTACATATTTCTAGTATACATATATAAAGGAAGTAGAAAAGCTATGAAAGAACATAGAGTCAAGATGGTGGAAAACCCAGTACATCAAATTATAGTGAGGTTAGTGAAATTTGTTTGTTTCTGTTTTTTATTCCGATATACTGTGGACTTGAATAGGGTTTAACGTCCTCCTGTTCTGCACCGACAGCGATAGCGAGGATGGATGTTCACCTTACAGTGTGCTACGAGGGAAAAAGTGTCCGAAAAGATGCGTTACGGTCTACCGGTACTCTTATTTCGAATTCCAGCTGTCACAGGGGTTATTTCACGAGCACTCCAACGTCCTACACGGGGCCTTCGAACGACTAGACACCACCCTTGCCGGACATTTTTTTCCTGCACCACTGACAGGGGAAAAACCACGCTGGAAAATTCCTTCTAGCTACTGCGCCAGCACCAAATCCCCTAGTTACCGCGGCCCCGACTATTGAAACACTTTTTTATAACATTGAACTGACGAATCTTAATTTCTGTTGCCAAAAGTGTCAAGTCTCTTCGCACACCAATGGTTATGGTAAAGGGATTATTTGTGGACGATGTTCCTTTATCGGTCCGAATACTCCCTTATTAACCCATGGCAGGAATCTATAGACTTCGAAGGGCTTTGCGTCCCTCAACACCTCTCAATACCCTAAGCTTAGACACTTCTGAAGCCATTAATGCCAAATGATTGAGCATTTTATCTTTCAGAGTAGATCGGAAGTAGTTATTTTAAAATACATTTCAAAGCAGGAAAAATGTAACTCAGCTTACATTTTGGAAATGTATCCCGCACTTCATTGTTAACAATGGTTTCAATTCCTTAAAGCTTGTCTGTCAGAAAAATGGGTTGCATGGGTTCCTGCTTTTGATCTGTCCCTGCTCTTGGTAGGTCCCTAGGCATCATCAGCCAAGTCAGTTTTAGGATAAATGGCTCTGACCGCGAACAACGGCCTGTCGTCGGCAAGTATCTTCGGTATTTCACTTTATTCCCGCCTTTTTCAGCTGCGAGGATAACTGTGGTGCAAAGACGACCCACTCGATGCCATTAAGATACAAAAGTTTATGTTTATCCTGCAATGGAGATGAGAGGTTTTCCTTGCCATATTTATGGCAAATATTTTCTGTTGCTTTAGATGGAACGTATACAGAGTTAAAGACTTTGGCCAACTACTCAACCACAGGTAAAAACATTAGAGCAGGTCTGGTATTCCCTTTAATATTGCTCTTTCTTTAACACGGGCGAGTACATGGCATATGTAACAATTACTCGTAATCCCAGTTGTGACTTAAAGGGCGAATCCTGATAACTTTTTGGGGAATAAAACTGCTTAATTTTGTGTTAAAATCCCTTATATCCCATTACATAAGACCGACCAACTAACCCGATATTTGTGATATGCTTGTAAATAACTTAAACCTGTCAGTCTTCATTTGGAAATGGAGACCGTTGCATTATACAGTATCTGGATAAAACCAGACTTTTTTCTATAAAAATGATATGTAGGTGAATTTACCTTTTGTTATCAAGTACAGTACATGGGTCATTCACTGTATAGACCTCTCATGAAACGGGAATCTATTATTAGGTCACCCAATCAAAAAATTGACCCAAAATCTTAAAAGGGTTACGTGTCCGGATAAGCAGTGTTGACGTTAACGTCAAAACGACTCAATATTTTGAGCTGAAACTTTGAGCCAAGGTAAATACACCATACCTCTATATTTTGGTCCATAAATTTCATAAAGGCTCGGACTTTAATTTTTGAGACTCTGTTCTAATCGGGATTGTCTCTTTAAAAAAACAAATCTCCATAGCTGGGAAGGTAACTCTGATCTACCCCTTAAATGGAACTAACTAATCAGCTATCATGATTGTTTGAGATATTTCTTATGCAGTCGTTACATGCGTTATACTCCGAAAATCTCCTTTTTACTCGATTGACAGTCTACTTGGAATTGAGAGAATTTAATTCCGGGGCTGAAGACTCCTACGCGCAAGCGAATTATTGAAATAAAATTGAACCGTATGTTGCAGACCTGAAATGACGTAGTATGTGTCGAGTGAACGTTAAACCTTGATGTCTCCTGTTGGACTATAGACCTTGTCTAAATTTGAAACAGAAAGTTTGAATGGCCTTTATAACTTATTTTTTTATTTGTAGGAATTGCTAGTCCTAATTTGATGATAGAGAAAAATTACCTGACACCAGGTGTGGATTACAGGTAAATAGTGAACATCCTCAGTTGTTATGGAACAACTCTGAAATTATTCCCCAAGTCTCCGTTTCATTTCTAACCGAATAACATAGAAAATGACCATTTTTGTTAAGTACATGTATTGTAGTTTTATTTAATTGGCACGTTAAACCACCACTATTGTATTTTTCTACTGTATCATTGGCTGTGGTTGCTTAGCAACTGTCCCAAATCATTCGTGCATTTTGTCATTGATAACGAAAATAAAACATTAATGATACATGAATATGGGATTATTTGCAAATCACCGTCCATCAATAGACAATAGATAATAATTCTGAAGAGTATTCAAGCTAAAAGAAGGTGGGTTATTGCCTGGCTGGGGTTGGTATTTGATTTTTTAAAACGCTTTCATGGATATTTTATTTCAGGTTACGTCTCACGTCCGGTGAAAGAATTACGGAGAAACTGCTACGTATAAATTATCCACCATATAATGGAAATTGCACCAGTAATCTACGGGCTGGTAAGATAATTTGTATGATTTATCTGTAATTGTTTTTTTGAAAACAACAATGAAATCCCAAAATATCGACAATAATTTTCATGAAGTCTCTGCACGCAAAACGCAAAGATTTAGACGTTTTTTATTTTAGATTTTAGTCGTTATTCTTCCTTAAACATACCTTATGCAAAAGCTAAATCTGTCTATTGCAAATCTTTCTTTAGGCTTCAGGTGTTTTCTTAATTATTTGTCAATCACTCTGCGATATCAACTCGGAGGAAGCGGATGTTAAATAAAGCTATTTCACTCGCACAATCAACCGTATACCTGAAAATTTTGCGTTTTATCTAACAAGTGTCCCTGGGAAAATAATCATACGCCTCTCTTTTGTTTAACCAGGAATTGGATTTCGAACAGGGTTTACCATCAGTTGTTTTGATTGGCTGGATGAAGGTAACAGGCCATTACGACAATTCACATATGATGAACTACACAAGAGACCATTCACCTATAAGTTTATGTACAAACTGAAAGGTCAGACAACGGAACCAGTAGCATTCCATCAAGTAACTGGAGAAAACGTGACTACTCCACAGTTTACTCTAAGACCAGGTTATCCAGAGCAGGGATATATGGTTGAAGTTTATGTTTTTGTGGAAGATTCTTATCATTCCTTTACAAAATCGACATTACTCTTAAAGGTAGGCATCAATACAATAGTAGTGTAAGGGTGACGCCCCTTACTTTCTGGTTCTTTACATACGCGGATTTAACATCTCTTTACAAAAATAGACCCTGATGAGTAATACCTCTCATTTAAAGAAGTGCTATCGCACTATAGACCAGTAACTGGCCATGTTCCTGGGTGAAATTCAAAAGTCGAATTTACCAAATGGATGCAGAATTTTTCAGAGAAAAAGCATGCCAATTTTCATGTCAGTTGGACTTGAATTAGTGGAGCCGTAGGCAGTAGGCAGCCCTAGACTTTTATTTTCGAAAAGCGTAACCTCAAGAAGAACAATAAGAACAAGAACAAGATGAGTAGCGGTTAGCGATTAGTTCCTGGTTCAAAAGAACTACGTTGTCAAAGATGTATTGTGTAAGAGCTAAATCGACATATTGTAGGTCGTTTTCTCACTTCAATTTGTATTATTTAGAGCATGTTGGGGTTCATATGAGCGGCTTTTGTCCCTATGCTGTCAGACGTTTGATTAATCAATCAGTGTTAGTGGGATAGTCACAGTTCCGGTTACGGAACACCAAGAACCCATCGTAACAAACCGTTTCATTGGCTAATCATATAACAACTCGTCTAGATCCTGTAAAAAAAACGAAACGAAATAGGATCTGTGTTTTAACGAACTTGAACTAGAACTAAAGTATCTTTTCAATAAGTTGTAGCTTCTATGTATTCTCAGATTGTTCCTGATAAAACAGATGTTTTGGAAGAGTTTAATTCTGATGAATATCAACAGTTTATTGCTAAAAAGGATTTAACGGGGATATTAGTTACAGCTCTAGGTGTAGCAGAAACATTAAATGAAGAGGTAGGTAATACTGAATGAAGAGTGAGGTATAACGTAAACTCCACACGCGCTAGGTTATTTCGGGAATAACATATGGGCGAATTTTATTTCAAAAATATGTTTGGTCGAATTGAGGTTTTATCAGTAGGAAGAAACCGTCTAATCCGAAGAAATCCTTGGACAGACAACCATAGCCCTTGTTACGTACAAGTAGAAATAATCACGCCATTTAGCATATAGCTACTAAAACTAAATACACGGCAATCAGAGAGTACTGTTTCCTTAGGAGCTTTATCGGCCAACATCGGTAGTGAACCCGAGACAACCTAGTTAGCGAGCTAACATCTTACTCACTGAGGCCACACGACTCCTTATTTTCTTCAGAACCATTTGTAAGTAATCATTCTAGTACCGATACCTTTATCACCATATGAATTCTTATATTGTACTGCCCTTGCAATAAAATTCTTTTATTTATTTTGTTTTTATTTTATTTTGCAGTATAAAGAGAATAAAACCACGACATATTTGCCACAGGTAAGCTATAATAGTAATAACTGCAGGAGGTTGAAGTCACATATTACAATTAACTAAATATCTAGAAGAAGATCGGGAGATATCGTAAACACCCAAAGGACTGAACACCGTGGACAGTACTGATTTTATGTTCCCAACTTGAAAACTGACTGAAGGAGGGGGGGGGGCAGAGAGATTAATGGAGTTTAACGCACACTCAATACAAACTGGGTTATTTGGGGACTAACAAAGGTTCAATTTTACTTCAACAATTCGCATATGGGTAGGGGTCGTTAGCAGTGGGGGGACCCGGGGAAACCCACGAGGTTAGGTATACAACTCCTTGCCAAGTTCAATCAAGAAATCGAAACCACGCCCGTTGATTCAATGGCAGACTTTATGATACAACGCACACGTGCTATATAATATGTGATATTGCAGACAGAACATTTGGTTACATAAAGGATGTAAAGTATTTGTTGAAAGTTAACAGTATATATAATATGTTATATTACAGGCAGAAGCTTTGATTATAGATCAAGTGAAAGAGAATATATTATTGTTAGAAACACCAGCAGAGATGAATCTATTAACAACCGTATTACTACAATTACTTGATCAACCAGAATCGCTTACATTACATTCCAGGGTAAGTCTTACTTTATACACTAGAATCCCTTACATTACATTCCAGAGTAAGTCTTACTTTATACAGCAGAATGTTTTACATTACATTCCAGAGTAAGTCTTACTTTATACACCAGAATCTCTTACATTACATTCTTGAGCAAGTCTTACTTTATAGACCAGAATCTCTTAGATTACATTCTAGAGTAAGTCTTACTTTATAGACCAGGATCTCTTACATTACATTCTAGAGTAAGTCATGACACATCACTTTTAGAAGTCGGATGAAATGCTGTGAAAACACAGAGTGAGACCAGAAAGGAAATGTTTCTAAAATTAACACTGCACTTGAAGTGTTCCTTGAAGTGCGTTAGAAAACCCATTTCGGGAGTGTTTTTTTAATACACTTCAGAAATGAACACTTCATTTTAAGTGTTCATAGCAGTATGTTAGAAAGAGCACTTCGTGGGAAGTGAACACTTCATTTCCGTGATGGTAACCTGGGCAAGAATAATCACATCTGGTAGGATCCCTTTCAATCAACCCGATTAACATACAGATCTATGTTTCATTTCGTTTTTTTATACTTTCGACGACCTCTACTACATAAAGATCTGGTCAGTTGTAGTGGGAGGTCGCGTCAGGGTTCATACAAGCAGCTTTTGGCCCTATGACGTCAGACTTTTCAATAACTGATCAGCGGTGGTGTTTCTAGTAGTAGTAGGATACCCATAGTTCCGTAAATCGCCCACCAAGAACTGCCACAACAGACGAATTCCTCATATCAACTAGAACGCCTGTTAAATAACAACTCCTCCAGATCCTAGTGTTGTGAAGACATGTAAAACGAAATCTGGGCGATAAAAAAACGAAACGAAATAGGATCTGTGTTTTAATCAGGTTGCCTTTCAGTTGACAGATGTTAATATGATATTCTTCCATTGAAGTAAGATTATTAAAAACTACGTTTTCCCTTTTTTAACAGGCTGGTGTGTTGGATATCTATAAAACATTGATCCCGCAAATGGACAGAATATTCAATCATTCCGAAGACAGTCAAGTCAAAAATTCAGTTGGAAAAGGTAAAATCGCTTTCTTTATTTGATTTTCATGTTTATGGAAATGATTATCGAAGAGAGTTCGTACATAAAATAAACGAGAGGATGGCCGAACGGTTTAACGCTTGTGCTTTAGATCATTAGGTCTGTACTTGAGGCAAGTGGCTTGGTGTCGATTCCCCACCTGTACGAGGTAAGAAATAGAGTCGCCTGTGTGGATCCCCGGTTTTCTCTCACTGCTAAAAACCTATAGGCGCAGCTTAAATATGGTTGACATGATTGTCCCAAGTTTGTGTTAAGTGAACTTTAAACCCCAATATCTCTCTCTCTCTCTCTCTCTCTCTCTCTCTCTCTCTCTCTCTCTCAGCCCCCAGCCCCCCCTCTCACACGCATGCACACATGTATGGCAATATTGTTATATTTGCAGGTCTAATGAAAGGATTCCTGCAGTTGATGCTGGCACAGAGACTAGAAACAAACTGTATTAAAGACTGCACAGAGAAGAAGGTTTTGGTAAATACACCAATGATAACTATGATTTAAATTTAACTGAGAAAAGCTCATTAGTCAGGATTGGTTGACATAGATTGGCTTTAACACTTATTCAATGATTATTATGACCAGTTAAAAGTTAATTCCGAAATAACCTGGCCTCTCTCTCTCTCTTCTCTCTCTCTCTCTCTCTCCCTCTCTCTCTCTCTTTCTCCCACTCAAACACACCCACAGACTACACAGACCTTTCAAACAGTAAACAACCAATACCATGTGAAGAGAGCAGGTCCTGGAACAAACCGAGGTGTTCTCTGCGCTGTACACTCTCGGAACTGTAATGAAATACAAAACAATAATTTACAAACCTTTCTTGACGGTTTTCGTCTCTTAAAGGGTGTTTGTTTCTGGATCATATGATTTAGAGAGCTCGGGTTGGTGGTGGGGTGGTTTTAAGAATGTCTTAATATATTATCTTCTCCAATCGTGGATACTGCGATACTCTGTGATAACTTTATTTTTTAACAATGCACAGGGTGAAGCTATACTCGAAGAATATCAAGATCATCATAAACTTATATCTATGATATTAGAAGGCTCAGTACCGGGAGAAGATCCCGTAGTTATCTCTATAGACCAATATATGAACTATCTGGTAGCTACTCACGATGCTGCTTCTCTACCTGGTAGTCAAGTTTACCTGGGTGATAATCGATTAGCTTCTATACCTACATCAATCGTTGATTCAATAGATATAGCACAGTATAAAAACTTACAGCTCGAGGTGAGTTATGTGGGACACTGTTCTTGGTTGCAATCAACTCAGATTACAGTGGCTTCGTGTAAGTTGAAATATGTTGACGACGGGCTTCGGTTTATGTTTTATCCGAAGGACAGGGTGCATTATCCTTGATTATGGTAATAATTAAGTAATGGCAATTGTCAATTACATTTGGTAATTTGCACAGACGTCTTGGCCGAGCTACCTTGGTTGCCATACTGCGACAATAAATATTTTAATCATTTTAAAGAAATAAATACCGGAAACCATCACTTTATTCTACTGATTATCATCCACTTGTAATGATGATCGACGCTACACCGAAAAGTTAATCACTGAAATATTTGGTTCAGAGTGGATCAATTTGACTGAAATTTTCAGCAAATTCCATTTACATTATCTAGTTTTTAACTATTATAGTGAGAACTGCCAGCTCTTTATCTAATCTCCTTGTCTAATAATGTATCTTTAATTTTTATTCTAGATGTTTGAAGGTATACATCTACAAGGGGATTCAGCTTCAGGGACACACCGTTATAATACTAGAACTACCAGTCTTGTTATATATGGAGATGGAAATACACTGGATGTTAAAGACTTAAAAGATCCGGTAAAGATCGTACTGCAGAGAGATCCAGCTGATAATGTAACTGTTACGAGTACCGAATTGAAATTAAACAGTTCGGACCTATTACAGCATATCAAAGTTGAGTTGGGCGATAACCATTTTGTGACAAACGTCGAATTTCTGCCAGTCAACCAGAGTGCTGTGTTTAATTTTTACATCAACCAAGGTTCTCCAGCTAGTGTGATGAAACACGAACTATCTGGAACAGTCAGTCGGGAGTCCTGGGCTATCAGATTAAATGTCGATATGTTTAGTGAGGGTTATGGAATTGCTCGCTACAGGACTGGTTGTATAACAGCTTACATAGGAATCAAACCACTTCATAGTAAGTTCCATCATAACAACTTTATATAGGAATCCAATCACATCATAGTAAGTTCCATCATAACAACGTTATATAGGATTCCAATCACATCATAGTAATTTCCATCTTAACAACTTTATATTGGAATCCAATCACATCATAGTAAGTTCCATCATAACAACGTTATATAGGAATCCAATCACATCAAAGTAAGTTCCATCATAACAACGTTATATAGGATTCCAATCACATCATAGTAATTTCCATCTTAACAACTTTATATTGGAATTCAATCACATCATAGTAAGTTCCATCATAACGTTATATAGGATTCCAATCACATCATAGTAAGTTCCATCATAACAACGTTATATAGGATTCCAATCACATCATAGTAATTTCCATCTTAACAAATTTATATTGGAATCCAATCACATCATAATAAGTTCCGTCATAACAACGTTATATAGGAATCCAATCACATCAAAGTAAGTTACATCATAACAACTTTATATAGGATTCCAATCACATCATAGTAAGTACGATCATAACAACTTTATATAGGATTCCAATCACATCATAGTAAGTTCCATCATAACAACTTGTATTGGGATTCAGCCCCATCATAGTAAGTTCCACCATAACAACGTTATATCGGAATCAAATCACATCATAGTAAGTTCGATAATAACAACGTTATATAAGAATCCAATCACCTCATAGTAAGTTCGTTCATATAGGAATCCAAATCACAATAACATCTAATATTTATAGGAATCAAATCATTTCACAGTACAGATCTATATTTCGTTTCGTTTTCTTTTCTTTTTTTTTTTTTTGCACGTTATTCGATGACCTCTACTACACGAAGATCTGACCAGTTACAGTGTTTGCTCTTAAAAGGTCACAGTTTATACGAGAATATATTGTGCCCCCTTCGCAACACTGGTGATGAACGTATATTTCGTTTCCTGACAACCCTGTATTTATAAATAGATGTATTGGAAATTTATCTTCTATGTTTCAGAAATAGTCACGCCTGTAAATGTAAGGATTTACTCTGCTGCATGTTTCTACTGGGATTCCAAGCATGATCTATGGTCTAAACGGGGTGTTTATGTAAGAATCAATTATCTTTTTAAAAAATTAGGTTTACATCCTTGGGATCTGTGGATTTCTTGGTTTATCATTGCTACGACCAAAATAGCAACACAATAACACATGCATGACCGACAATTTCCCAGGAGATGTTTGCAATAAAGCGTCTAATTATAATTAAAATGTAAATAAAATTGGCCTTATGTTTTAGACAAAAATGTCTTTAGCCAGAGGTAGGCTTAATATTTACACATCTGATACAGATTCCCGTTATTTGAAGATTTAACATTTCTAACATGTATTCTTGTAGTCTCAGTCACCGACCCCCCCCCATTCACACGTACACTAACCTACAATCTAAACGACAGACTCACCCTACCTGCAGAGAAGTGACTCTGACACAATGAATAGCCATGATATCCAAATGACGTTATCTAAACATTACAGGTCATGAGGTCACATCAACAAAAAAATGTCAACGCCATCATTAAAATCATTATAAACATTACAAGACACTATGTCACATTGTAAACAATAGCCTTTGGTAGCCTTTAGGACTGTATAATAACGTCTTATCGCTTCTTCACAAAAATAACATCTACAACTCTGGATTTGACGTCGACATATTGGCACTATTTTGTGCTTCGGTTTCGGTCGTGTCTATTTCAGATATACACAATCAATTCTGTAATTGTTTTTAGCGTGGGGATTGACTAATAGTTAATTTATTTCAGTTCTAAACAAAAATTTAAAACTTTAACGTAATTTTTAGAAAATAGCCAAATTCTGGCTGGGATTACTGAGCAAAATGGCCATTCATTGTATACGTGCGAAAAAAAAAGCCAGCTACCATTTAATTTTCGTACGTTAGTTACGTACGACTAACCTATTGTCTTCAACGTACGCAATACATTTGTCTGGACGATAGAGACCAGCATTCTTGTATATACCGGTAGGATCGCGTATGCAATTCTACTAATAAGTATGTTTTGATTTTGGTTTTTAAAAAAATCTGTTACAGTCTGACATTGTTTTACACATTCTGAAAGAGTATTTCAGAATGTCGACCCCAACACACTGAAAGATCGTTCTGCAAATGTTTTAGATTTAGTCTTGAGTATTGATGACATGACGATCGTGTATTGTATCTAAGAGCACACTCTTTTAAGATGTGGATAAAAAGTGCATTTCAAATATATACATTACTATTAAACATACATTATGGTCTTGAGCTAAATCTGCCTATTACAGGTCTTTCTTTAGGCCTGAAATGTTATCTAATTTATTAATTAGACATTAATTACCACACTCAGACCATGATCAACTCTTGATACCATCGCTATCCTGCGATATTTATCGGATTGTAATAAATTTTGTGAAGGATACCGACGTTAATATTGATGGTCGAGGCAACCCTAAAATTCAAAAGCTAATACAGTATCTCTGGTTAAATTGGAGCAATTTGACTGACCTTGTTTAGCATATTTTTTTACGTTATCTAATTTTTAACTATATTATATTATAACGAGGACCTTCAATTTGTTATCTAATCTTTCATAATGGCCCGTTAATTATTGATATTGCAGCCTGGTAATGGTACCACAGTGGAACGTGTAGAATGTTTAACTAACCATCTAACAGCCTTTGGTGCCAGTTTCCTCGTACCACCAAATACAATAAACTTTGAGACAGTATTTGCCAAGTTTGAAGATATCGGGTCGAATGCAGCGGTTTTATCAACAGTTTGTGTCGTTATAGGGTTATATCTAATCATTCTTTTTATAGTTCGTAAATTTGACCAGAAAGATAAATTAAAGGTAAATCTTATCTTAGAAAAATACGCTTTTTTATATAAAATATTCCATTTTTACCTCACCTGTATGTCAACTATTTACGACGACATAACTAATTCGAACATAACCGTATGAAATGAACTAGGGTGTATCAAGACGAGCATACGCAATTGATGTGCTATAAGAGTAATTTTGGCCAGTACCGCCTATTTTTCTTCGAATTCCAACTGTCAAGGGTTCTTTTACGTACACACCAATTTGTAAACAGAACCTTTGTTTTGGGCCCGTTCCAGGCACTAAACGCTTGACCATGACTTTCCTCCGTTATACACCATTGACAATTGAACACAGAATGACAAATCTGCTGTGTCGTCATTCCACGTGGAATTCTTTGTCCCATCGATCTTAAATCATCCATAGAATTTTGTTTTCGATATTAACTCTTGGCACCGATTGTACTTCGTATCTGAATGTTTGGTTGTTTCAGTAGAATATAGAACCATCAGGTTAATATTGAAATGTTTGATTGTTTCAATGGAGTGTTGAACCATCAGAATAATATGAAATGTTTGATTGTTCAGCGGAGTAATGAAACATCAGATTAATTTTTAAATGTTTGGTTGTGTCGGAGTATTGAACCATATTGAAATGTTTGGTTGTTTCAGTGTAGTATTGTACCATCATGGGGGGGGGGGGGCGAATGGTTAGCGTGCATGCTGCATCATAAAGCCTGTCATTGAGTCAACTGGTGTGGTTTCGATTCCCCGGTTGTACATGACAAGGAGTAGGATCGCCTGTCAGCGGTTCCTCCGGTTTCCTCTCACTGTTAAAGACCCATACGCGCAAGCCAATTATTGAAATAAAATCAAACCATATGTTAGTCTCTCTATTGTCCTCAGATTAATATTGAAATGTTTGGTTATTTTAGTGGAGTATTGAACCATTAACAGACAATCTACCAACCGATGTATATCATTATCAAGTAACAGTTTATACTGGTATTAGACGTAAAGCAGGAACCAAGTCTAAAGTTTTTGTGGTTTTGGGTGGAGATCAAGATGAAACTGAAGTTCGTGCTTTGGATGACGAGAAGCACAGAGTACGTACAATATCAGTTGGACCTTGCCCATTGTCAACAATCAGTGTGCGATCGTTCTCAAATTCTTGATTTGGTATAGAATGTGACACTGGCTCCTACTTTATGCACGCATGGGAACTCATCAGTACTTTAGAATACATCTCTGTCCAAAATGACCGCCATATTAGAAATGCTATTCTGATCCATTTTAGGTCTGTAATAGGAGCGGATTACATACTTCTCGAACTTCTCGAAGTATACTTAGTATTGAGAATAAAATGCCGATCAAATAGTTTTGTGTGTATCGTGTCTTTTTGCAAGTGTAGCTAATTCTTTCAAATTAATAAAATAAAATTATATATCCACGTCATTAACGTGGATGAGTTAGGTATATAAAGAGGTGATGGACAAGTGTAGCTAATTCTATCAAATTAATAAAATAGAATTATATATCCACCCACGTCATTAACGTGGATGAGTTAGGTATATAAAGAGGTGATGGACGAAATTAATTGTTCTGTCAGTGAACTCAGTGGTAATTAGCTTTCGATCGTCAAGCCTGTAGTTGACAAGCGATATAGTTGCTTGCTCAACCTTGTGGGATTTCCCAGATTCCCCTGTTTACCTTCTCCCATTGCTACCCCCTCCCCCTCTCCCTCCCTCTCTCTAATATGGAGTATCTGTTCTGCTATAAATGATATATTATTTGTTATTTTAGGAATTTTCTACTGCTAGTGTTAACAGTTATTTGATGAGTGTACCCGAATCACTGGGTGATCTCACCTATCTTAAAATATGGCATGATAACACAGGCAAGATGTCCGACTCTGATTGGTACCTCAGTTTGGTTGTAGTTAGAGATATTCAAAAGAATTCTAGGTTAGCAATTTTATTTAACACTTGCTTGTGTTCCAGTGTTTATGATTGATATAAATTAAATGAAATCAAACTTTACGTGGCTCACAGTTGCTAATGTGTGACCTTTCTGAATCAGTCTGGATATTGATCTTATATTACAGTTTGCATAAATTATGCTGGACACGGACCTAAGGTTTTTCGTGTCGTCCATTTCAGGACCCCGCCCTGCACCATGGACAGGGGCGGATCTAGGAATTTTAAAAAGTGGGGATCTAGGAATTTTAAAAAGTGGGGGCGCCGCAAATGAGGGCATAACCGCGGAGATGGGGCACGTCGCTGAGAGGGGGGTGCGGGGGGGGGGGGCACCAGAAAATTATCAGCCATTTTCCAGCCATTCCAAGAGCTATTTGGCTGATATCTTCGTCTAAGTAAACGTTCGGAATGGACATATTTTGGACTGAGAAAAGGCACTTTCAGCAATAAAAAAGGGCACTGTTGAAAAATAGTGGGGGGGGGCTTGCGCCCTCCATTAAATCCGCCTCTGATGGACAATATCGCTGCACAACTGACACGATATCTGTCCTGAACCACTGACAAGAGCCACAAGACCCCCGATCTGCGCCACTGACAAGACGTCTGTCCTACACTACGGACAAGATCGCTGTCGTGCACCACTGACAAGACCCCGATCTGCGCCACTGACAAGACCCCGATCTGCGCCATTTGCAAGACGACTGTCCAGCACTACGGACCAGAACGCTGTCGTGCACCACTGACAAGACCCCGATCTGCGCCACTGGCAAGACCTCGATCTGCGCCATTGACAAGACGACTGTCCAGCACTACGGACCAGAACGCTGTCGTGCACCACTGACAAGACCCCTGTCCTACCACAATGACAAGGGAAGAAACCAAACTGGAAAATCTCCCGGAAACCTTCTCGGCCAACACCTAATCCATCGTCTGGTTAATGAGCAAGGGAAACATTTTTTTTTAGCCAAATAGACCCAAGTAATAACTGGATTTGATAAATTGCCCTGGGGTGGTTATCGACTGGCGAAATAGACATACGGTCGAACATTTGTGACAGCATTGGTGTACACTTATTTGGATTCGGACAATATCAACCGGTCATATTTTAAGGCAAATTATATATTTTGGTATTTTGTATTATAGCTATGTATTTCTGTGTGATCGGTGGTTGTCACTAACAAAAGATGATGGACAGACAGAAAGATTTCTACCAGTAGCTACAAAACAAGACCTTGAAACTTTCGCTCATCTATTTTTCTTCAAAACCCGACAAGATATAACTGATGGCCATATCTGGTTCTCTGTTATTTCACGACCAACACGGAGTCCTTTTACAAGGGTTCAACGTTTATCATGTTGCCTCTCGTTACTCTTTACGACCATGATCGCAAACGCCATGTGGTATCGTACCACGGAAGGTCTGGACTACTCTCAGGTTGTAAGCTTGGGTCCATTCCAATCTACATCTCAAGAACTGTTAATCAGTATTTTTATGACTATAATCGTGGCACCCGTCAACATCATCATCGTCACCTTCTTCAGAAAATCAAAATCTCCTGCAAAAAGTTCTCAAGCCACGAAAGTTCATCCCAAAGTAACTATCAAAGATTCTTTTGGAAAAGAAAATACTCTACTTTCTCCCAAAGAAGATCCATTAGAAGCTTTGGGGAAGAGACCGGAAAGGAAGAGATTTCAGTTACCACATTGGTGTGTTTACATTGCCTGGTTCTTGGTATTTGCATCTGTATCTCTGTCTGGGTTCTTCACCATCCTCTACAGTTTAGAGTGGGGAGCACAAAAATCAGGAATGTGGTTAACAGCTTTCTTCCTGTCTTTCCTGGAATCTGTACTCGTTGTCCAACCAATTAAGGTAACTGTGGTGATAGTTTATAAATATTTCTTTGTACTTCTAGTGTTTTCTGGTTAAGTTGTTAATTTGTCCAAATTATGAAAATCTTTCCAACATCATTTAAAACGTTTTTATTTTCTAATTATTATTTATTTGTACGGCTTCTTGACAAATTATAAATATTGCCTGGAACTACGAAAGGAATGTTATCGGTTTCGGTTTTAATTGAATTTTTTTAAATGAAATGTAATGGGGTTTCATATTCTACTTTTCTGCTACATATCAGGACCTTCCGACTCAAAAGGAAAATATGACTTTAAGATACCAAGCTACTTGCCCACATCGGAGTCGAACCTAGTGGACCTGATTAGCGCTTCCGCTACACACTCATTATGCCATGGTAGCCCCCGCATTGTATTATATTATTTATCGGCTTTTTGTTCATTGATTTACTCCGCTGTGTATATGGTATAGGTTGTAGTGGTAGCAGTGGTTGTAGCCTTGATTTTCCGGTCATCATCTGAACACGACGACGATGATAAAGAAGTAGATAATGAGATATGTCATATTATGAAGTCTGGATATACCAAGTCTATAGACCCGACTGCTCCAGCTTATCCAGGTATATAAATAGATATGAAATGAAATGGGGTTTAATGTCCTACTAATCTGCTCCTATCCTGGGCTAATGAAGACGGGCATACGACATATAGTGTGCTATGAGGGACATTTTGCTCCACCCATGCACCCAGCTATCACAACCACGGTCTCCAGTAAAGAGTTGTCACCCAAAAAAAATTGTGTGACTCAAATTGGTTAATTCTGCGTGGAATACGTTTTGAAAACATAATCATAGTTCTGTGCAACTATCACGTTATTCCCGTAAATGGGTAGCAATAACTAGATACTTGCAGGATAAGTGATGTAGCGATTAACAAGTCACTCATGCAACTAAACAGTTTAATTACTTATTACATTAGGCATGTAATCCCATGTTACCTGCGTGTGTTTGGCACCGTAGAAGATGGCCGACGCGCCACAGAGGCATTCTGTCCTACACATTTTCACCCATTCTCTTGCGGCTGGTCTTCAAACTACCAAATCCTACGACCCGTTCGCTGTGAGCTAGACTTAAGCGAAAACTTCCTTCCACACGACTCAGTAATATGCTCTAAACACTAGACAAAATATTTGGGCTATATACTTCTGTCGGTTAATTCGTATACATTAATTCACTTTTATCACTAGATATTTTACGAAATCTAGGACCTCCCTTTCAGAGGCCAATGGGTTTCCAAGTATCTCTATTAGCAGACCCTTTGACTCGAACTTTGAGCATTATACAAATTGGATGATTTTCAGTTCATCGTAAGCCGTACACAGCTAGGAATGTAGATGCTAATAGTTTGGAGTTTTTACGAGATTACAGAAAGAAACAGAATAGAATGTTTGGTGTATTTCAAGAGGTTAGTATCTGCTTACACGAAAGGGGCGGGAGTTAGCGTGTGTGCGTTGTCTCATAAGGTCTGTCATTGCGTCAACTGGCGTGGTTTCGATTCCCCAAGGGGTAGGTTCGCATGTCTAACCTCGTTGATTTTCTTCGGGTCCTCAGTTTTCCTTCCACTGCTTAAAGATCAAGGGAATTATTGAAATAAAATTAAACTGCATGTTAGTCCCGAAATGACCTGGTTTGTATCAAGTGGACATTAAACCACATTTCCTCTCTCGCACACCTGTTCTTTGAAAGCAATTACTTCCATTGCCTAGCAATCCTTTTTACTATTTTTATCATGTTCATTTTCATCACGGTATAAGTCAATGTTAGTGTCCTGGTCAGATCTAAAAGTATTCTGTCTAAAATTATGCTAAAAAAGTATTTTAACAGATTGTGTGAAATGGCGCTTCTCCATCTTACTGTACTACCATCTTCCACGCGTTTCTGCAATTTAGTGCTATTTTAAAATATGGCTTAGAAATAGCTAATTATGGTTTTTCTGGTGTATTTCAAGAAATTAGTCAATCCTTATAATTGTAATTTATCTAGGGTAGTCTAGTAAAAGTGGAGTCCACTGTGGTCATTTGTATTATTCATAGGATAATTATTCTGCTAAATTCAAACTAATTCAAACTATTTCCTTATTGATGACAATGCAGTTTATATATGTAAGAGCTATATTATGTTAATTTCAGATAATAGGGTGGCCATATTATAATAATTTCAGATAATAGTGTACGCTATATCATGTTAACGTCAGATAATAGTGTTGCTATATTATTTTAATTCAAGATAAAGAATAAATGTAGAAATATATTGTTAATATATTGTTAATATTATGTTTAATAATTTCAGATAATAGTCTACAGTTTATATTTGATTGTGATAGCCATACTATGTTATGAGAATAGGGATGATAAAGGTTTTAAAGAAGTTAATAGTATCAGGAATTTGTTTGTCCAGAATCTCAGTACAGACGGTTTAAACAATGGCTTGAAAGGTTTAGAAGCAGTAAGTAAAATAATAATAATAATAATAGCCTCATCGCACCTTGGGTCCTTAATCTTTAGGTAAATATAATTAAAGACGGGAAATATGATGCTAACAAAAGATAAATTTGAATATTTATCTTTATTTTCTCTCAAAAATTGGCTTGGATAAAACGCGAAAACCGCGAAGATTACTCAACTCCAGGATAGACATCCTAAACCCAGGATAGACATCCTAAACCCAGGATAGACACCCCATACCCAGGATAGACAGTTGATCATACTTCTTGCAAGCAGGAGACCCAAGTCTTGATACTCGCATGGATGACAACTACAAACCAATTTACATGTTGTGGCCAAGCAGGCTCCTGCATCACTCCCTTGGCAATATTAAAATTAATCCATCGATTATGTGTCTTGTTTCTGTTTATGGGTAAAATCCTGCGTTCCTAAATCGCTAGAATGTATGACAATCAAAGACTTTTAGACAAGACAAAATATTTGATCTTGTCATTGGATTGTTATACATTTGAAAAACACTTATCTTATGTTGTAAACTGCAAATGATTCAGATATCGTGAACTGTATATCTTGAAGATTAATAGTTATTAAGATATTCTACACTGTAAGGTTTATAGTTTTTTCAGATATTGTGAATTGTGAAGTGTTAGTTTAATGGCTATTCAGATATTGTGAACTGTATGGTTAATAGCTATTCAGATATTGTAAACTGAATATCTTTATAAAGTTAATAGTTATTCAGATATTGTATATATTTAAGGTAAATAGTTATGAGACTTTTTGGACTTGGTGTGATCAAAGATTGTTGCCTGGACTCTACGCCCAGAAGATGTATAATGGTGATTCAGTATCTCCACAGAAACAACTATTATTCTCGGATCTTGTACATTTCCGTGTTGGATTACCCCAGTTAAGACAAGCTAGAGTTAAAACAGGTATGTAATATGGATATACAGGTGTGTTGGCTCTAACAGCAGACAAAACATTTGTAATTGCAGATAGATACACTACTTCACAAAACAATGGAAATGGACCCGGAGAAATCCCACGAATCTAGACGCACAACCGCAAAATCGTCATTTATGAATATACTAATTATATAGTTGCATTATAATACCAATGTCAGTTAACACTAGAATTATTTTATAACCAGCATTATACCAATGTAATGTAACGCTATACCAATTATCGTCCAAATTTTAAGGATACAATTTGTTGCAGATATATGTAGTTTTCCATGATACCAATGTCATTTAACGATCTATATTTTTGCAGATAGTTGCTCCATAATACCAATGTTATCAAAATATATCCAGACATGTATTGATGACTACTCAGTGACTAACTATGAAGATGCATCGTATGGACAAGGTTGGTCGGACGACGTCAACAGCACGGTTAATGCCGAAGCATGGTCCTACAAGGGCGTAGTGCAGCTAAATGGGTTACCAACCATCGGTCAGATGGCGACATATGGCGGCGGCGGATATGTTGCTGTTCTTGCAGATAATTTTGGTGATGCCGCGAACATAATCTTTGATCTTAAATCCAATAAATGGTTGGACAGACAAACTAGGGCCGTGTTTGTTGAAGTCAATGTTTACAACCCGAGTGTCAATCTGTTCTGCATTGTGAACATGATGGTCGAATTTCTACCGACGGGCAGTGTTTTGTCCAAGTCACTTATAACTCCATTACGACTATACAGATATGTCGGCCCATCGGCAATATTCGTCATTCTGTTGGATCTTGTGTTCGTGGCCTTTACCTTGTTTTATGTTATACAGCAATGGAAACTGATTAAAAGGACCGGTGCCAAATATCTCCAAGAGTTCTGGAATTGGGTAGAGATGATGAATCTAATATCTGCTATTCTAGCATGTATTTTCTATGGTATACATTATGTTTTAACTCATGTTACATTGTCAGATTTCTATGGAAATGCAGGTATGTTTTCTTAAATATTTTCCCAGTACAATTTCTTTAATGATTTACAAATAAACCACCAGGACCCATTCAGGCAAAACCTGACTAATAATCCTGATCAAAAACAGGCCATGAATTTCGTTGTCTGGTCTTGATAAGTAAGGCGTTGGCTCGCTATCTAGAACGTTCTGGGTTTGGTCCCAGTCGAGAAAAGTCCTTACGGTTTTTGTTAGTGGTGGGGCCCTTGGGAGAAAAAACGTGCTGGGGCGAGAACTTTTTGCCCCCACCCTTCAGACAACACTAGTCTTATCTAGATGATTCACAAGCAGATTGTAATAAAGCGAAAACTTTGGTACATACTGTTACTTATGTAAGCTTCATAGTCATGCATAATAGCCCATTTCAATTTTGAACTTTGATATCCATGGGCCCCATGGAATCTAAGGAGCCCTGGGCGGCGCACCTGCAGCACTACCCGTCGTAAGGCCCGTAGTTCGCGTACATATATCATGCGGTCGTAAGAAGCAAAACCCATAGTTCGCGGATATATACCATTGACAATTGAAGATCTCCCGGACGTAGCACGACTGTCCGTGAACAGAAAAGTAAAGCAGTAAATCCAATGGGTAAGGTGCTGGTTCGCTAGCCCGGAGGTCGAGTGTTCGATCCTTGCTTTTGCCGAGAAAGTTCATCCAGATTTTCACCCTTGTCAGTCATGCAGGACCAAGGGCCTGGCAAGGAAAGTTGTCTAGTCGTTCGGATGGCACGAAAAACCGATGTCCCGTGTACACATTGGCGTGCACGTATAAGATTCCTTGAAGGTTTGAATTCGATATAAGAGTAGGCCGTAGTGCCGCTGTCCAGGTACACTGTATGGCGTATACCTATCGTCGTTAGCCCAGTTCAACACAGAACAGTTGGACGTTAAACCCCATTTCTTTCCATGGTTAACTCATGTAGCATACGATATAATTCTCTTTTTCAGCTCAGTATGTAAATTTCCAAAGAATTGTATTATGGGATGAAATAGTTGGTTACAATCAAGCCTTCTTACTCTTCTTCGCCATGTTAAAACTTTTAAGACTCATCCGCTTTAATTCAAAAGTCAGCCAATTAGCAGGAACATTACGTAAATCATTTAAACCCATCATCAACTTCTGTATCATCTTTATGATAGTCTTCACTGCTTTTGCGACTTCCGGATATTTGGTGTTTGGATCTCAGAACGAACAATATTCAACATTCCTGACGACTATGGGGACACTGTTCTCGATGCTTTTGATGAAAGTGGACTTTGATCCAGTTATTGTCACGGATAAAGTTTTCGGAGCCTCGTTCCTGTTTCTGTATGTGATGATGGTGGTCTTTGTTTTGATAAATATGTTAATGAGTATTCTTAACGACACGTTCACAGCTGTTAGAAACGATAAATCATGTCTGCCGGATGATCCTAAGATGGTGGACTTCATGATCAATGAATTTAAAAGATTGATTGGATCAACTGATTCCACGGACTGTAAGTATTAATTACGTCAAGGCGTCCTCGCTGTAATCCCATCCTTACACTGAATAGGAATACCGAATTAGATAAATATGGCTTTTAATTGTCATCAACCATCACATCGGCCATTTGAAAAGTCTCGGATAATAGTCAGATCATAAGGGCCAAAGTTTCGACTGCATATTTGTACATAGCAAGGTGTAGATTGCCTATCCAACCTTGTAGGTTTTCTCCGGAACCTCCATTTCCTGCCACTGCTAAAAAACCTACGCACAAGCGAATTATTAAGATAAAATTGAACCATTAATTACGTAGTCCAGCCCCGAAGTGATCTAGCTTGTGTCGAGTCGACGATAAATTTTGAAACATGTAAACAGATTGTTGCAATTCCTTGTCAAGTACACATTATATTGTCGTCAAATGGATCCGTCACGATCCTTATGCCGTTCTGTACGTTTCATTTCTTATTGAATGTTGTTCTGTTTTTTAACATTTCTTGATTTCTTAGGCGGATGTGTATTTTGATTTTTTATTTAGCGAAGAATCTCATCCCCGCGGATGAGTATCTCTCTATTCGCACTTAAATTTTTGAAGGGTAAAGTTTAGAAATGGGTTTTGTAAAAAGTTACTGGGCGGATTGGTGATTGGCAATTTTTACTGACGATTTTGCTGCTATTCATAACAAAACACACCATAAGGTATATATGGATATAACTACTTTGCTGCTGGTGGGTGTATTCGATGGGCTGACAAGCCCTTGGCTATGTTTATCCCTTTCAAGCAGAACAGTAGGGCGTTAAACCTCATTCCATTTTATTTTTCCTTTCAGATAACTCAAAAAAAGATGTAAAGAAAATTGACCTAGAGAACGTTGATTCACAGTTAAAAGAAGATGACATCACAGCAGCTCACGAATTCCTAAAATCAATTTACTCCAATTTCAAAACCGAGAAGAAATATACTAAAACTAAATTAACCAAAGTCAGATATTATTATGATTAAAACAAATTAAAATACGTTAAAAGTACAATCACGACGATGCTGGGGATACAAACAGTGCCGTATTATCCTAAAGTGGTGGACACACTAGCCGAATGATTCGGCCAAATCAATCGCCGCAGAAATTCGCCTCGTGTGACCACGTCATTCGGCCGAATGTTTCGCCCAAATCACAGATGTTTGATTCATTCGGCCGAATTATATTCATCTATTCTGTCTGTAGAATTCATAAGCCAATCACCACTAAGAGAAGTCGCGTGGTTATTTGAAGTGATAGATGATGCCGATGCAATCGGCTGGTGAATCGGTCGAAGGATTCATCTGGTGTGTCCACCGCTTTATGCCTGACTATCGGAAGCCTATGGACCTACCTCTCGCAAGGCCCATGCATCCGTTTCTACTTTCAGGGACCTTTATTGCATTACGAATTGGTCAAACCAGTGTTAACAATGAAATGCAGGATACCTTTACCTGCAAGCTACATTTGTTTACGCATTTACTGATCACTTGTGATCACAAACTGTCTGTGCTCCAGATATTGGGTGTGTCGGGGGTGCCAAATAAGCTCAAAACCTAGGGGCCATGCCGTGGGGGTTAATACGACACTGACTACAAAATCCTGAATATTTCTGTTATTTGTAACAGATAGATTTTATCGGAAATGCTTCTATTAAATATTTGTATCCCATGCTAATCCAAAATAAGGATATATTTATAGTACTACCTAATGGTATCTACAGGTATTAATACTGATGATGGCCATGTCATGTTATATTTATAGTATAACCTAATAGTATTGATACTGATGATGACCATGTCATGCTATGTTTATCGTACAGACTAGTCATAATAATACCGTTTATTATTTTGAAATTTTTGAGTTTGTGTTTTAAGAATAGAATATATTTGTTGCAATCATGTATATAATTGTTGTTATGTTTTTTTTGATCCTGTGTGAAGCTGATGAGATACTATCGAGTGGCGGGTTACTATATAGCCTACGCAGGATGGGCAGCTGCGGATGACCCAAGCAAACACAAAACTGCTACTAGAGGTTATTTGACGGTCGTTCGAATCTCATCACGCTTAACCAAACTTTGTCGTTCTCAAAACAGTGGTGAACTTTTAGACATTTTCTTAAGCTTCTTTTAAGAAATAAAAATTTAGAAGTCTATTTATTACGTTAGTTTTAATTTCATACTTGCCAACTAATATGGCAATGTTACACTACTATATATACCTGCAGTCGTTTATAGTGGTCTAGTTCAATCTGCAAGCGATCAAGCTGGTCGAGCTGTGTCTGCTAGAAGGTTTAGAAGACACTTCATTTTGCACCCCGAGATTCCGCCCATTTCTCCGATCAAGCCAAAAAGATGCGAAATCCAAAATCGTATGGGGATCACGTGGCTAATTGGGTATAACGCTGGCGCGCTAGCCCAGAGGTCGCGTGTTCAATCCCTGCATTGGCGGAGAAATTCATCCGGATTTTCCGGCGTGGTTTCCTCTTGTCAGTGATGCAGGACGGGGGCCTTGACAAGGACAGCTGTCTTACCGTTCAGATGGGACGGAAAACCGAGGTCCTGTATACACATAAGCGTGCACGTAAAAGATCACTTGGGGGTTGGAATTCGATATAAGAGTAGGCCGTAGCGCCGCTGCCTGGGCAAAATTTCCCTCATAGCACACTGTATGGAGTATGCCCGTCTTCATTAGCCCAGTTTAGGATCAGAACAGTGGGACGTTAAACCCCATTTCATTTCATTTCCAATATCGCACGACATCCACACCCACCCAAGCCCCGAAAGTGTAGCGGGGGGGGGGGCATCCAAATACTTACACATAAGACGATAGTTCCATTACCGTCTACTCAAATTGCTGTTTCGTGAGGATGGGGTGGGGAGAGGGGGGCTAACCCGTAAGCACTAGTTTAGAAATTCTCTTTAATTCAACGGTTAACTTCCAACTTTCATGGGCATGGGGTGGGGAGAGAGGCGACGAGGGATACCCCCAAGAAACGTTAGATAACTTTCAACTCAAATTGCTGCTTTAGAAGGGTGCAGCGGGCTGGTGGTCTAAGAACTAGAAATCACTTCAATTCGTTAGTAAGAGAAGGCTCGCTAACTTGAAGGGACCGTGTTTTATCCCGTTGCTGGCCGACAAAGTTCATTGGGATATTTCTGCTTAGTAACCCATAGTCAACGTTCCCTTATAGCACACTACATGGTGAATTCTGTCTTCATTAGCCCAGTCGAGCATAAAATTAGGATTCAAACCCATTTTGTTACATTTTTTTGCCTGCTTGGGGTTTATGGAACTGCTGAATTTGAACAGCAAGCTTTCAACAGTAAAAGCATTGATCACGACAAGAGAATCATTGTTGAAACGTTGCTTTTTATTAAATTTATTATGCACGGCATGGACAAAATTAACTTCTGTTAATGTATTCCAATAAGTTTCGTATTTTATTTAAAGTAGCCCATTACTAAAACCCCACAAAAGCAGCTTAGTCTACAAAATCATAGAGTTCCGGATAACGTTAACTTGCCACTGTGACGTCACAATTAACATGACGTTATTTCTATTGTTTTATCATAACTTTACGAGTTTCAGAATTAGAAAGACGTTATTTTGCTTTTTCTGTATCAAAGTTGTTATTTTTCAAAGATTTTATCATCTTTGCGATAACTATGGAATCAAGGTAAGTGAAAATGAATTGTTCTTTTTATTCTCTAAACTGTGAAGTTTAGATTTTTACTGAATGTCAACACAATCCTTAAATAAACACATAATAATCGTCATCATGAGTTGCACTAGAATCGTACAACGTTTGGGTAATATTCCCCTTTTTTCTTTTATTTTTCCTGAAGTATTAGTTTAATTTTGTTTTGAGCGAAGCATGTATCACTTACAGGCCCGGTACTGTGTATCGCAATGGACGCTCGTTTGATTTGGTATAATATGCGTTGGTTCTTTATTATTATTATCATTTGCAATGAATATTTTGTGTCTTGTCCGCGTATCCGTCTTGTTATCTCACGTGGTGCGGTCATACGGCATTTAATATCACCTTCGTAGGAATCGTAATATCTATGATTTGTATTTGTTAGTTTATATATTAAATCAAAATCGTAAATATTCATCTGTTTAGTTTCTATATTTCTAACTACGCTTATTTCCCTGAGACCATGACGAGGAGACCCGCATTTATGAATAAACCCACCCCGACACCGTATCAAAAGATATTTGAAGACTATAGATGAAAAATTATTTTATAATTTATCTGTACCTTATAATTTTAGAAGAGATTCTTGGCGGAGTGTTAAGCAGAGGGTATTGGGAGGATACAAAGCTATGGCATCTCTTGGAGAAGACAACGAGGATACTCCTTATCCAGCTCCTAGACCAATTACCGGTAAGTTTTTAAAATCATTTACGCTTTATCCACTATCCAGCTCTATTTCCTAGACCAATTCCCGCAAGTTCCTTCATCGGTTAGTCTATTTCCTTGATTATATTACCGGTAAGTTCCTTCACCAGTTAGTCTATTTTCTAGATCAATTGTCTATTTACTAGACCAATTAAAGATAAGTTTCTTTATTAGTTAGTCTTAATCTTAATCAATTAGTCCATCCATTAGATTATATTACCGATAACATAACATTTTTTTTTTAAATTATAGTTAAGAAAATTTCTCAATATTACCCCCCCCCCCCAAACAGATAAATTACTAATCCAAGAAGAGGCAATAAAACATCGCTTATGAATTAAATTACAAATTGTGTGGCCATTTTCAGTTGATCAAAGTACGTTTATTTTCTGTTATTACAGGACTTCCGGAACCAATTTCCAGGGAAGGATTACTGAGTTTTGAGGTTAAATCCAAAATGGACGAGAAGTGCGCTAAAAATACACTGAATTTAGGAACTAGAATGGACAATATTTCAGGTAATTTCTAATTAATGTGTTTAACTGTATATATCTTATATCGTTGGGATATATGGGTGTATCTAGGGCGATTCTTTCTGAAACCGATTATAGTATATTTCGTATTTTAAAATGATTTCAATATTATACTTTCAGAACCATCAATGAAGGGAGTCAGACGGGATATTAGAAATTATATTCATAAACTTCATTCAACTATTGTTGATTTACATCTCAAAAACCAGCATCTTTACAGGTAAATATATTATAATGTTTTACATGGTCAAAATTTATAATAAGTTATACCTGCTTTTAGATCAATTTTGGAGTGAGAATTTAACATGAAAAATAAATTTTTAGTTACCCCCCCCCTCCGAAAAATTATTTTAAAGTTAAGCTTTGGAACAGATTTCATTTCCGATAGTATGTCCTCTAAACTATTTTACGAGTCAAATGTTGAAATAGATTGTCTTTAATATAACACCGAAAAATTCCACAACTCGTTCATTTCTAGAAGTAACCCAAATCCAATAATTGGAAAGTGAATAATTTCTTAATTAGTTTATTTCTTGTAACTTGAAATCCCTAAAATTAATTTAAAATCTAAAGTTGAAATAGAATGTCTTTAATTTTAGAGTAAAGAAAACTCGAAGAAGTCCATAATAAGTTACGAATAATAAAACTTTCTAGATGCCTCCAAAAATGTTCAATGTATTTTATAGTAGCTTTAATGTACCCCTTCATTCAAACTTTCAGGGACAACATAAAGATTCATTCAAAATATGACGATTGCCTGAAGAGAAATGGAATTCTACAAGGTAGAGCAGAGACGTCTGGTAAAGAAGTTGAATTCTTAAGAAAAATCTTAGAATCTTCCAAATATAAAGGAGAAAATGGATTCATAACAGTTCAAGATCTGAAGAACGAGAAAAGAGTAAAGTTTTGTAATGGGAAGAAGGAACACGGTGATAGTCCATTGTTAGATCCTGCTGTAAAGGCCCAGGTAGATAAACGACTTGAAGCCATAACACGACTTCGATCTGATGATCACAATGACAAGGAAGAGAACTGTAATATCAACAATACGATCTCGAATAAAGACACAGTGTTCTACACGATGGACGTTCATAAAAGATATTTGAAAGAGTGTATGGCCGCTAAATTGGACAGACCGAGTATTAGATTAAATGAGGAAGTGGGCAAAGATGTGGAATATAACATCAATAGGAAATATAACGAAAGAAAGGCAAAGGACATGGTAAATACCGACAAAGATAACGAGAGTAAAGCACAGGACATGGTAGATACCGGCAAAGATAACGAGAGTAAAGCACAGGACATGGTAGATACCGGCAAAGATAACGAGCGTAAAATACTGGACATGGTAGATAACAGCAAAGATAACGAGCGTAAAATATTGGACGTGGTAGATAACAGCAAAGATAACGAGCCTGAAAAATTAAACATGGTCAAAACGAATAAATCGAACTGGCGTGCCTACAACATGGAAGCAATTTATTTATATAACATGATAGACAACGACACCTATTCATATAATATCGCTGATGGATATTTGACTTGTCACGTCTTGAAACCAGGTTATGTAAAACACAAACAGAATGCAGATGAATCTCATCCACCAAAAGTTCTTCGACCAGTTCCATCAGCGGGTTCTCCTGTCATGACCAAATACCTCGTTAGAATTAGAAGAGTAATTCAAAGCACCTATGAAGTGGTAACGTCGGACAGCGATGTATCATCTGGAAGCGATGTATCGTCTGGCAGCGATTTATCGTCTAGCAGCAATGACGGCATCTGTCTTGACGTCGATGCACTGGGCATAGGTGATGTAAAACGAATCTTATATGAGATTGAAAAGCTAGAGCATCTGATGAAAGATTCAACAGAAGATGCCCCCGCCTTAGAAGGAAAAAACACCACTAATAATATTCCACCGATAAAGAAAAATTTAAAATATAATCTAGGAAAATACAGAACACTTCCACCAATAGGCAGAAATTCTAACAATCCATCCAGTTTCCAGAATCCAGACAATAAAAAAACAAAACAAAGACCTTCTTTACATCACGACCCGTCTAAAATAAACAGTCATGTTTCCTCTAAAGTAACGATCAAATCAACGGGATCTTACACTGCCCATTCACCAACGCCGTTTTACAAGGAGAACAAAAATAAATCTAAATTAGTTAAATTGCTTCATCTGCCAAACATCAAGTCATCATCTGAAAATAATAACCAGACATTGCCAAAGATAAAATCCATTAAACTTAAAGATGCTGCTAAAGGAGAACCTATTACTGGAAACACCCGTTCTAACTGTCCTAACATCAAGTCACCATTTGAAAATAATAACCAGACCCTGCCTAAGATAAAATCCACTAATCCTAAATATGCTGCTAAAGGATGCATTAAGTTAACGGAGAAAATAAAACTACCCGTCTTACCAAGTTTGATGAAAGCAACACAAGCTTTACCAAGAATCTATGAACCACATCCTCCAACAACCAAACAATCTAAACGACCTTATATTGGAAAATACAAGTTACCCTTTAAATAGTAGGCCTAAATTACAAAACAGAAAATAATTGTAACGGTCTATGAACTTTATATACATTTATGTATATTTATCAATTAGAAACGAGAAATATTGTTTTAAAGATATGTGATTTCTATATGCGTGTTTTATGTATAAAACATATTGAAGAAAGTGATAACCAGTCACAATAATCACACGGGGCACTTGATGGGATTCAAATTTTTTATATTATCTTATTTAGAGGCGGACACTATTGTAGCATGCTAGGCAAGATAAACATCATGATTAATATGTATAGGTCAAACCAATTTCAATTTCTGTTGTTTGGAATCATTTATATGTGGATTCTCGGTTTTTCTGGAAAAAGACTAATTTAAAACCAAAACATACTTGGTTGCGTTGTTCAACAGCTTTTATTTCTAGTTTTTTAAGTTTTGAAATATTTAACAAATTTTTAAATTTTGTATGTTTTTTGCTATTTATTTGTCAAGTCTACGGAGAAGTGAAAATGAAATTGGATTGACTCTATTAATATCTTTAGCAATTGATCTGGGGACTTATTCATAACATGTAAACAAAACTTCTTTTAAGAAAGCGGCGTTTTCATTTGCCAATAGCTAAAATTTGATTTTAATAAGGATATATTTATAGTACTACCTAATGGTATCATTACTGTTTAAGACCAGGATATGATATCTTTATTGCATAACCTAATGGTATTGATACTGATGATGGTCATGTTATGCTATGTTTATAGTACAGTCTAGTCATAATAATACCGTTTATTATTTTGAAATTGTTGAGTTTGTGTTTTAAGAATAGAATATATTTGTTGCAATCATGTATATAATTGTTGTTATGTTTGTTTCGATCCTGTGTGAAGCTGATGAGATACTAAGGAGAGGCGGATTACCCTATAGGCAGGGTAGGCAGCTGCGGGTGGCCCAAGCAAACACAAAACTGCTACTAGAGGTTATTTGACGGTCGTTCGAATCTTATCACGCTTAACCAAACTTTGTCGTTCCCCAAACAGTGGTGAACTTTTAGACATTTTCTTAAGCTTCTTTTAAGAATTAAAACTTTAGAAGTCTATTTATTACGTTTGTTTTAATTTCATACTTAGCACCTATTGATTGCCACAGGCCAACTAATATGGTATTGTTACACTACAATATACCTGCAGTCGTTTATAGTGGTCTAGTTCAATCTGTAAACAATCGAGCTGGTCGAGCTGCCTCTGCTAGAAGAATAGAAGACACTTTATTTTGCACCTCATTATGATTACACCAGAAATTCCGCACATTTTTTCCAATCAAGCCAAAGAGATGCGAAATCAAAAATCGTATGCCCGTCTTCATTAGCCTCCCCCCCCCCCCCGCTCAGAAATTGCTAACAATCATTAAAGTATACACAGTTTCTTATATTAACCTTAAAAGGCTAAAAAAAAAAATTGTTTGAATACTTATTTTAAAATGCTTATTAATTAGACGCCTAGGTAACTACATAGCATGATGATTACAGCAGTCTGTTAGAATGACCTTTCCGAAAATTTCCTCAAAATGTTCGCCCCCATACCGAAGAGGGTTATGCCCCCCCCCCCCCCGCTTAATGGTGTCATCCACACCCACCCAGGCCCCGAAAGTGTAGCACTAGTTTAGAAATCCTCAAAGGTTAACTTTCAATTTTCATGGGCCTGGGGTGGGGAGAGAGGCGAGGAGGGATACTAAAAAGATACCCCCAAAAAACGTTAGATAACTTTCAACTCAAATTGCTGCTTTAGAAGGGTGCAGTGGGGTGGTGGTCTAAGAACAGCTAGCTTAGAAATCGCTTCAATTCGATAAAAATATATTGACATGTTAATGGTAGCTCAGTAAGAGTTGACTCGCTAACTTGACGGGCCCGTGTTTTATCCCGTTGCTGGCCGACAAAGTTCATCGGGATATTTCTGCTTGGTTCCCCATAGTCAGTGATGTAATACGGAGGGTTTGCCATGGTTATATGTATAGTACTTCGGATGGTACGAACGCGGAGTTCCCCTGTCGCATTGGTAGTTGGAATTCGAAATAAGAGTAGGCCGTAGTGGTGCTGCTAGGGCAAACTTTCCCTTATAGCACACTACATAGTGCATTCTGTCTTCATTAGCCCAGTCGAGCAGAAAATTAGGACTTCAAACGCATTTTATTACATTTTTTGCTTGCTTGGCGTGTCTGGAACCGTTGAATTTGAGCAGCGAGCTTTCAACAGTAAAAGCATTGATCACGACAAGAGAATCATTGTTGAAACGTTGCTTTTTATTGAATTTATTATGCATGGCATGGACAAAATTAACTTCTGTTAATCTATTCCAATAAGTTTCGTATTTTATTTAAAGTAGCCCATTACTAAAACCTCACAAAAACAGCTTAGTTTAAAAATATCATAGAGTTCCAGATAACGTTAACTGATGACGTCACAATCAATATGACGTTATATCTATTGTTGTATCATAACTTTACGAGTATCAGAATTAGAAAGACGTTATTTTGCTATTTCTGCATCAAAGTTGTTATTTTTCAAAGATTTTATCATCTTTGCTATAACTATGGAATCACGGTAAGTGAAAATGAAATGTTCTTTTTATTCTCTAAACCTTAAATAAATACATAATAACTGACATCATGAGTTGCACTAGAATCATACAACGTTTGGCAAATATTACCCATTTTTCGTTTATTGTTCCTATAGTATTAATTTAATTTTGTTTGAGTGAGGCATGTATCACTTACAGACCCGGTACTGTGTATCGCAATGGACGCTCGCTTGATTTGATATAATATGCGTTGATTCTTTATTATTATCATTTGCAATGAATATTTTGTGTCTTGCCCGCGTATCCGTTATGTCATCTCACGTGGTGCGGTCCTCTGCCATTTAATATTACCTTCGTAGGAATCGTAAATATCTATGATTTGTATTTGTTAGTTTATATATTAAATCAAAATCGTAAATATTCATCTGTTTAGTTTCTATATTTCTAACTACGCTTATTTCCCTGAGGCCATGACGAGGAGACCCGCATTTATGAATAAACCCACCCCGACACCGTATCTAAAGATATTTGAAGACTATAGATGAAAAATTATTTTATAATTTATCTGTACCTTATAATTTCAGAAGAGATTCGTGGCAGAGTGTTAAGAAGAGGGTACTGGGAGGATACAAAGCTATGGCATCTCTTGGAGAAGACAACGAGGATACTCCTTATCCAGCTCCTAGACCAATTACCGGTAATTTTCAAAATCATTTACGCTTTATCCACTGCCCTGCTCTTAGATTTCTCGGTTAGTCTATTTCCTAGACCAATTCCCGCAAGTTCCTTCATCGGCTAGTCTATTTCCTGGATTATATCACCGGTAAGTTCCTTCACCAGTTAGTCTATTTTCTAGATCAACTGCGGGTAATTTCCGTCATTATTTAGTCCATTCCGAAAACCGATTGCTGGTAATTTTATCAATCAGTCTATTTACTAGACCAATTAAAGATAAGTTTCTTTATTAGTTAGTCTGTTTCTGAATCATTTAGTCCATCCATTTGATTATATT
The DNA here is from genome assembly GCA_036850965.1 of Patella caerulea. Taxonomy (NCBI): domain Eukaryota; kingdom Metazoa; phylum Mollusca; class Gastropoda; family Patellidae; genus Patella; species Patella caerulea. Next base: position 26,533,067 of record JAZGQO010000015.1, on the reverse strand, counting down.
ACCGATAACATTTTTTTTTTAAAATTATAGTTAAGAAAATTTCTCAATATTACACCAGCCCCCAAACAGATAAATTACTAATCCAAGAAGAGGCAATAAAACATCGCTTATGAATTAAATTACAAATTGTGTGGCCATTTTCAATTGATCAAAGTACGTTTATTTTCTGTTATTACAGGACTTCCGGAACCAATTTCCAGGGAAGGATTACTGAGTTTTGAGGTTAAATCCAAAATGGATGAGAATGGCGCTAAAAATACACTGAATTTAGGAACTAAAATGGACAAAATTTCAGGTAATTTCTAATCAATGTGTTTAACTGTATACACCTTATATTGTTCTATCATTGAGAGATATTAGAGTATTTGTTCTACATCATAAGGTATCTCATTGAGTCAACTGGTTTCGATTCCCCGGTTGTACGTGACATGGAATAGGGTCGCCTGTCTTCCGGTTTTCCCCTCTGTTAAAGACTCCTACGCATTACTGAAATAAAATTAATTCAAATGCCAGTCCCGAAACGACCTAGTTTTGTCGAGTGGACATTACACCCCATTTCTCTTCTGTCCTTCTGTTTCCACCCTCTGTTAAAGACCCCTTCGCATTATTGAAATAAAATTGAACCATTTGTTAATTCCGAAACAACCTAGTTTTGTCGAGTGGACGTTAAACCCCAACCCTCCCTCCCTCTCTCCCTCTCTCTCTCTCTCTCCAGCATTGCGAGATATAAGAGTATTTCTTCTGTAAAGTGAGAGATATTTGGGGGTTGGGATGACCTAGAGGGGTTGAGTGCCGCGCTTCGAGCTCTAGCTGGTCGGTCAACTCTGGCTTGCGGCTGTGGTTTCGAGCCCTGGTGTGAGCGTATGTGGCATGGAAATAGTGGCGCCTTCTCAACCTCGTGGGTTCTCTCCGGGCACTCCGGTTTCCTCCCACCGCTAAAGACCCCTACGCGCAAGCGAATTATTGAAATAAAATTTAACCATATGTTTGTCCCGAATTGACCTAGGTTGTGTCGAGTGGACGTTAAACCCCATTTCTCTCTCTCTCTCCCTCTGGGAAATATTTAGTCATCAATATCATTTTAATCAAAGTGCATTTTCTTTTTATAATTACAGGATCTCCGAAACCAATACCGAGTGAAGTATTTCAGGAGGTATTTCATTCAGAATCCGGGTCAGGGGTAGAATCCGAAATAGACGAGAAAGATATTCAAACTACACTAGGTAATTTCTAATTTGATCTATAATTGAAAGATATTGGGGTATTTGTTCTAGCACTATCAGTCAGAGATATTGGGATATTTGTTCTATCACTGAGAGATATTGGGGTATTTGTTATACTATCAAGGAGAGATATCATTGATCGAGTGATGGGGGCTGTGGCGGATCCAGGATTTTTTTTTGAGGGGGGTGACAACCCCATGTTTTGTCTCACCGACCGCGGTTTACGGCGCTAATTTCTGCCGCATCTGTTTTTGTGTAGAATTGTGTGTGGTGCAGTCCCCCTGCACTTACTATTAGATGCTGATTGAGTGTCTGATAAGATGCGCACCGTGTGCTATATAATATATAAACAACCATGCGTGCATGTCCCGGTAGAAGCTTGTAGGACCCGGGATTCCTATACACCGGTGGAGAGGGGAAGTAACTAATCACCCTTGTCACCCCCTCGCCCCCCGGATCCGGGGGGGGGGGGGGCATATGTTCTATCGTTGAAAGATAATAGGGTACTTGTTCTATCTTATATAGAGAGATATGAGGGGATTTGTTATATCATTGAGAAGTAAAGGGATATTTATTCTATCCCTCAGAGGTATTAGGGTATTTGTTCTATCGTTGAGATATATGGGGGGGATCTTGGCGAAACCGAGTATAGTATATATATCGTATTTTTTAAAATTATTTCAATATTACACTTTCAGAGCCATCAATGAAGGGAGTCAGACGGGATATTAGAAATTATATCCATAAACTTCATTCAACTATTGTTGATTTACATCTCAAAAACCAGCATCTTTACAGGTAAATATATCATAATTTATACATGGTCAAAATTTATAATAAGTTATACTTGCTTTTAAATCAATTTTGAAGTGAGAAATTAACATAAAAAATAATTTGTTAGTTACCTCCCCCCTCCGAAAAATTAAGCTTTGGAACAGATTTCATTTCCAATAATATGTCCTCTAAACTATTTTACGAGTCAAATGTTGAAATAGATTGTCTTTAATATAACACCGAAAAATTCCACAACTCGTTCATTTCTAGAAGTAACCCAAATCCAATAATTGGAAAGTGAATAATTTCTTAATTAGTTTATTTCTTGTAACTTGAAATCCCTAAAATTCATTTAAAATCTAAAGTTGAAATAGATTGTCTTTAATTTTAGAGTAAAGAAAACTCGAAGAATTCCATTATAAGTTACGAATAATAAATCTTTCTAGATGCCTCCAAAAATGTTCAATGTATTTCATAGTAGCTTTAATGTACCCCGTCATTCAAACTTTCAGGGACAACAAAAGGATTCATTCTAAATATGACGATTGCCTGAAGAGAAATGGAATTCTACAAGGTAGAGTAGAGACGTCTGGTAAAGAAGTTGAATTCTTAAGAAAAATCTTAGAATCTTCCAAATATAAAGGAGAAAATGGATTCATGAGAGTTCAAGATCTGAAGAACGAGAAAAGAGTAAAGTTCTGTAATGGGAAGAAGGAACATGATGATAGTCCATTGTTAGATCCTGCTGTAATGGCCCAGGTAGATAAACGACTTAAACCCATATCACGACTTCGATCTGATGATCACCATAACAAGGAAGAGAACTGCAATATCAACAATACGATCTCGGATAAAGATACAGTGTTCTACACGATGGACGTTCATAAAAGATATTTGAAAGAGTGTATGGCCGCTAAATTGGACAGACCGAGTATTAGATTAAATGAGGAAGTGGGCAAAGATGTGGAATATAACATCAATAGGAAATATAACGAAAGAAAGGCAAAGGACATGGTAAATACCGGCAAAGATAACGAGAGTAAAGCACAGGACATGGTAGATACCGGCAAAGATACCGGCAAAGATAACGAGAGTAAAGCACAGGACATGGTAGATACCGGCAAAGATAACGAGCGTAAAATACTGGACATGGTAGATAACAGCAAAGATAACGAGCGTAAAATATTGGACGTGGTAGATAACAGCAAAGATAACGAGCCTGAAAAATTAAACATGGTCAAAACGAATAAATCGAACTGGCGTGCCTACAACATGGAAGCAATTTATTTATATAACATGATAGACAACGACACCTATTCATATAATATCGCTGATGGATATTTGACTTGTCACGTCTTGAAACCAGGTTATGTAAAACACAAACAGAATGCAGATGAATCTCATCCACCAAAAGTTCTTCGACCAGTTCCATCAGCGGGTTCTCCTGTCATGACCAAATACCTCGTTAGAATTAGAAGAGTAATTCAAAGCACCTATGAAGTGGTAACGTCGGACAGCGATGTATCATCTGGCAGCGATGTATCGTCTGGCAGCGATGTATCGTCTAGCAGCAATGAGGGCATCTGTCTTGACGTCAATGCACTGGGCATAGGTGATGTAAAACGAATCTTATATGAGATTGAAAAGCTAGAGCACCTGATGAAAGATTCAACAGAAGATGCCCCGGCCTTAGAAGGAAAAAACACCACTAATAATATTCCACCGATAAAGAAAAATTTAAAATATAATCTAGGAAAATACAGAACACTTCCACCAATAGGCAGAAATTCTAACAATCCATCCAGTTTCCAGAATCCAGACAATAAAAAAACAAAACAAAGACCTTCTTCACATGACGACCCGTCTAAAATAAATAGTCATGTTTCCTCTAAAGTAACGATCAAATCAACCGGATCTCACACTGTCCATACACCAACCCCATTTTACAAGGAGAACAAAAATAAATCTAGATTAGTTAAATTGCTTCATCTGCCAAACATCAAGTCATCATCTGAAAATAATAACCACACATTGCCAAAGATAAAATCTATTAAACTTAATGATGCTGCTAAAGGAGAACCTATTACTGAAAACACCCGTTCTAACTGTCCTAACATCAAGTCATCATTTGAAAATAATAACCAGACCCTGCCTAAGATAAAATCCACTAATCCTAAATATGCTGCTAAAGGATGCATTAGGTTAACGGAGAAAATAAAACTACCCGTCTTACCAAGTTTGATGAAAGCAACACAAGCTTTACCAAGAATCTATGAACCACATCCTCCAACAACCAAACAATCTAAACGACCTTATACTGCTAAATACAAGTTACCCTTTAAATAGTAAATTACAAAACCAAAATAATTGTAACGGATTGTAAACTTTATATAATAAGTCTATGTATGATTGTTGAATATATTAAATTAGAAATTAGAAATGTTGTTTTAAAGATAAGTGATTTGTATACACGTGTATTATGTATAAAAACATGCTGAAGTTACTGAATAAGTAAAACCGGGTACAATAATCACACTTGAAGAGATTAAAATTTCTTATATTATGTTGTCCAGAGAGGGACACTATTGTAGTATGCTAGAAACGATAATGTAAGAAAATTGAATGCCTTCAAATTCCTTTGAAACATCATGATGAAAATGTATAGTTCAAACCAATTCCAAATTCTGTTGTTTGGAATCATCTGTCCAGGTGTGGATTCTGGAAAAAGACTTATTTTAAAACCAAAACATACTTGGTTGCGTTGTTCAACGGCTTTTAGTTCTAGATTTTTAAGTTTTGAAATATTTAACAAAATTTTAAATTTCATATTATGTCTTTGCTATTTATTTGTCAAGTCTGCGGAGAAGTGAAAATGAAATTGGTTTGACTCTATTAATATCTTTAGAAATTGACCTGGGTACTTATTCATAAAATGTAAACAAAACTTCTTTTAAGAAAGCAGCGTTTTCATTTGCCAAGAGCTAAAATTTGATTTTAACTGTACCAATGAAAAGAATGGTTTCTTATAATATAATATAATATTTTAGTGGTAAGCCAATGAACCATCAGTATTCTATTTCAGTTCAAGTTTGCATGAATAAGGCTCTGTTTATGTTTTATTGAAGAAATGAAATTAACATAGCGTTAAATAAAATAATATACATCCTCTAATACTGATAGAATAGAAAAATAAACGTCTATAAGTTGTATAAAAACATATTAAAGATATTGAAAGACAGGTACAATTGGTCCGTTATGTATTTAAGAAATGAGATAAACAAAACGGTAAATAAACTACATGTAACATATATTATGTATTATTGATAAACAAATAAAGTAAACCATAGTAAATATTAACTATTATTGTATATTTATGGTTCGTGTCTATCCTAATTATATACATTGACACACAATTTATTATTTATTCAAGAAATACATCAGGTTTTTATATGTACACTTTATGAAACATGATTTTGTACTTTGTCAGTATTATCTATAGATTGTTTTGATGATATTAAAGGATATTAAAATACATTTATTTTTTTAACACTTCGTCAAACATTATGTTTTGTATTAGCATCCACACCTGCAGGTGGCTAATGGGTAAGACCCTGGCTGACTAGCCTGGAAGTCATCCAGATTTTCCGGTGTGGTTTTCTCTTGTCAGTGATGAAAGACGGAGGGCATGCCAAGAACAGCTGTCTATCCGTTCAGGTGGGACGGAAACCCGAGGTCCCGTGTACACATTGCCTTGCCCGTAAAAGATCCACTGGCAGTTGAAATTTGATATAAGAGAATGACGTAGCACACTGTATGGAGTATACCCGTCTTCATTAATAATAATAATAATAATCGTTTTCTATAGCGCTAGCCCAGATTAGGAGAAAAACATTAGAAGGTTAAACCCCATTTCATTCTCCCGCTCCGGAACTCACCCATGCGGTACGATGTATGCGTATAAAGATTGGAACCACCGGAATGCTAAGTAAAATACTACAGACGGTGATCTTACAGCCATTTAACATTGAAGTCAATTTGTAAATAATTGGTAGTCTGAATCCTAAAGAATCTAGAGAAGTAATCGTTCGTGGTTTGAATCTCTTGTAAATAAAAACCGAGAAAGTTTCATTGTTTACTTCCGGTGTTTTCAACACGTGTGGAATAAATTTGTGTTGACATCTAAATTTTAATTTAAATATTTTAATAGATTCAAACTAAAAATGGCAGAATATGTTCAACAAAATATTGAGGATATGCTCCCAGAGCTGGAGCAGTTAGAAAGAGTTGGTTTATTCACAAAAGATGAAACAAGGTCTAACAAACTGAATTTTTCTCGACTTATTTGAATACTTTGAATTTGATAGACTGAGACGTACTCCACTACTACTGTCTGCTTTATCGACACTTCAGAAATCAGTGATTTCTATTTATTCTGCAACTGGTACAAGCAATACTAAAACAAATACAAGTACATGTAAACTAGTTCCTTTTGGAACTGTCTTTAAAGCCCCAATAACACTCTTGTTGTAACTGACTGAATAATATGTCCCAATCTTCATTCTGGTCAACAAATCGTATTATTTTAGAATATTCCAATTAAATGATGATATAAATTTCATCTTAACACACCTATTTTAAATAATTGGAAAAATACAACCAATTGATTTGAAAAGTCTAACGTAAACCTCTTCAAATGTGACTTGGATTTTAAAATATTTTCGAACCCTCTGGACAAGTAAAATAGATAGGTTGTAATGGATAATTTACACAACAGGTAGGACACTTAAACATCTAGTACTTAGAATAAGGATATTATTTATTTTCTGGAGCTACCAAGCCAGCAAGAGTGTTATTGTCCCTTTAAGCGAACGATATTCGCTGACAGTTCCTATCCGGCCTTCTATAGGCTACCTGCAGTGAGTATGAAAATACGGCAAAATACTGCTATTCCCCACCCCGTTCTCAGGATGTTTTAGAAACCTTACCGTCTATTTGTCAATGTCACCACAATCCTTTATTTTCCTCCAAAAGGAATGCTTTCTCACTATATTTGTCACAAAGGTATAATAATTCAACTCCATTTTCAAGTAGGATTCAGCGATGAAATAAACATGCCGTTCGCACATGTACGGATCTCGTAATGTCTCTTCACTTTAAAGCGGAAATTTCATATTTTCTAAGAAAGTCAAAATATAATTATTTCTATGTCTTTTGCTCAAAAGGTTGTCAACTCACTATCATACGATCATGGGCAAAATTTCACAGGCATTCCCCTCCATGCAATGGCGATCTTCAAACGTTTGAATTTTTGCCCATTTCTCAACTGGCAATAGTGAATTATAGGATTAATAGGATTATTCTTAAACAAGGTAGGACTGTTTATAGATACAATCTATTTTAGGGCTCTATTTTAATAAATTTTTAAAATGTAAATAAAAAATATGAAATTGCCGTTTTAACGTTCTGTACTGTTCTGCTCTAGTGAATAAAAGTAGCCAGAAACTCGTCTTTAGCCATGTCTGTCGGTTTCTATCCTAGACACTAAAACACCAACCAATTCTGGTACAGGTTTCTCTTGTGAACCCATGCCAAAAGAGTACCAGTAGATAAAAACATAAAGATAAATTATTCACCAATGATTAACACTCTAAATGAGGTTATGCCGCTCCCCAAGTGGATATTCAATTGATTGAATGATCCGTAATTGAATTCTCTCAATCCCCAAAATCGTAACAATCGAGTGAAATGGTGGATTTTGACTATAACAAAGTGCTAACTGCATAGGAAAATATCTCAACAAACCATGGCAGCCAGAGCATATTTCTTGTGTTTGAGCATGTTACAAATCTACTGACCATCACTTCTGTTGTGGGGACTGACAGAACTGTCATCGCACAGCATATCATTTCACTCGATTGCAATTCTGTCAAATCGAGACATTTTGGACTGACAATCGAGTAACCCCAAGTATGTAGGAAAGGGAGAATGCTCTAGATTGTGCTTTTATCAAATCCAGCATTGCTATGACACTAGACCAATCTCCTTATTTATTCACAGACAAATATTAAAGAAAAGACAAGGTTATGAATACAGATTACGAAGACAAACTAAATGTAAAGAAGATTTTCTTCAATACATTCAGGTGAGAAAATTTGAAAGTTTATTTTTACGTTTAAAGTTATTGTATGTTCTTGGTGGCCTCAACTATGGTAAAACGAGAGTTAGCATATGAAAAACAATATGGGGAAACGTGTTTTTTTTTTAATCAGACTTGAAGTACAAAGAACATTTTATTTCTCAAAAATTGCATTCGTTTTCACTTTCCATCAAAAATTATGACAGTTTTTGAGACCATCTTTACAAAAATAATGATCATCAACAAGAATGCAGTCATACATGTAGTCATTATGACTTTAGATCATAAAGTTTTAGAGAATAGTGTCTGTCGTTGAGTTAAGTGATATGTGCGTGTTGCATTATAAGGTCTGTCATTGCGTCAACTGGCCTGGTTTCGATTCCTTGGTTGTACAATATCCAACCTCTCATGGTTTTTCCAGGCACGGATCCAGAGGGGGGGTCCAGGGGGTCCGGACCCCCCCTGCTCAGGCTTGAAAATTTTTTTATGCGATTTTATTGGCGATTTAGACCTGTAATTTTGGAATTTACCTTCCGGAAATACATCAGAATGAACCAAATTGAATCTAATTTACCAAATTAATCGGTTGAGCGCAATTAGTTAAGCAATTATCAAACCTAGACCCCCCCTGCAAAAAATCTTGGATCCGCGCCTGCTTTCTCCATTCCTCTGGTTTCCTCCCACTGCTAAAGACCCCTGCATTTAAATGATTTATTGAAATAAAATTGAACCATGTTGGTCCCAAAATGACCTAAAATATGTTGAATGGATGTTGCACCTATTTCTCTCTCTAACATATAACAAGGATTTAGGTATTCTTCCTAATTTTGTGCCTGGTGATTTTCCAGGTCCTGTCGATTCCTTTTGCTACCACATGTAAATACCCCAACATGCAAGCAAATTAATGAAATATAAATGATATTATAATTATACATTGTGTTCAATGGACCTCTCTCTGTCATCCACTCACTCATATTCATTTACATTGTTTTCTTTCAGTATGAAATAAATTGCTTAGCTCTACTCCACAAACGAAGAGAGGTAAGAATTAGTTTTATATTTAAATCATGTTATATTTAATCAATGTAGTCACATCAACAGCACTGTTTTTATACTCAAACAGATGATAACATCATTGTTTTTATTATATATTTTACAGAAGACTGGGTATTCTTTTAAACAGTTAAACTTAGAAAATGTCATCAAGGAGAGAATCAACAAATTATTTAGGGTAAATGTGTATTAATTTATTTTTGGGGATGGGACATAGTGACTGAATTGTTAGCGATCGTTGATTGTTACCATATATCCCTGTGTTTTACTAATTTTATTTTCTCGAAGTGGTGATAAGGATTAGAGTCAACTGCCTAACTTAGTGGGTTAGAGTCAACTGCCTTACTTTGTAGGTTTTCTCTAGATACCCCATGTTTTATCAATTATTTTATTTTCTATAAGGTGTGACAAGGAAAAGGCTCGGGGGGCCTAACTACATGGGGTTTTCTCCAGAAAACAGTTTTCCTTTTACTCGAAATGCCAATTATGATATAACAAGTTACTAGTTAGTCTCAAAATGAGATGGTTGATTGAAGCATCATTTATTTCTCTTTTTGAGAGAAAGATTTTAGTGTTTATAACTTTTATGAGTGAATTCTACATATTTACACATTAGTCCCACATATTTGTTTTATCGTTTACACATTAATCTCACATATTTGTTGAATTGTTTGTAAGTTAGTTTCACCTTAGTCAGTGCTGCATGGCTGATAGGTGATTTTTGGTCTAACAGTCAGAATGCAAAATAAGATATCCCTTAATATTCAATAAACTGAAGCGACAAAAAAAATTGTAAAAAAATTGATTCACAGGCAAATTGTGAGAAGTTGAATCACAATTCTTGTTATATAGTTTATAAGTTAGTTATTCTTTAATTTCTATTTTACAGATGGCTACATACAGGTTTCAGGTTAGTTTGTTATTTGTTCCTTTTGAATGTGGGGTTTAAGCATAGTAGAATGGAGTTAACATCAGTCACAAGATGTGATATTATAAATATACAGGTTTGAAATATTTTAATAAAGTTCTTATATATTTAAATTTCAGGAGGACCTAAAATTATGGATGTCACACATTGCATTCTGTGAATCAAAGGTAAGTGTCTTATGAACATAATCTCAGATATCTTGAATAAAGCTGGTTAAGCTTAGTTAGAAATTGCCATGACTATCAATTCACTTTTACCATTGAATAATGAAATTTTGCTGTAAAAAACACTTGAAAGTTGTAAGTTAAGATTAGGTGGTAGTGCCACTGTCCTTTGCAAATTTGTTTTCTTTTTACTGAACTGATCAAGATTGTGTCTTTAAAATAGAGTTATCTCCCTTCTATTACTATCGTATCAATATTCATGATTCCGAGATTTGGAGTTAAGCTCCGCCCCCTTAGATACTGTTACTATGTCCCCCAAGCTTAACAGCATTAGCGGTTCAATATGGCGACCCAGCACCTGACAGTTTGATTCGTGCATGCATATTGTCATCAAATATTAACTGTATAGTGTGGTTTTAGTGGTTTTCAAAAAAAAAAAGAGTTTACATAAATAGAAATAAATAAATATAGAGTATAAACTTTATTCAGATAGGCCTCGAAATGTCGCTTTAGTACCGTAACTAACCTGTCATTTATTATTTTCCACGTCACACTACTCACACATTATCCATGGCATGTGCACAAATACGATTAAATGGTTCATATTTGATATGTGAATATCATAATTAATTTCTTCGACATCGGCCGGACTAAATATTCACACGAATCGCCGCAAGTTTTAGCGGTAAGTTTCTGACTCGAATTGGCGTGGATTTCGCTTAGTAAAAGCATGCATCCCAAATGATGCTTTAAATTGAATGTACTACAGGTGTATGACACTACCGTTGAGAAATGTGTAGATTTCGGACTCTAAAATATCGGTATAAAATTTAAATTGAATGCCAAACCCGACATTGCACCTGTACATGACACTATTTCAATCACGTGCCGAGGACAGCTGATCACGCCCCCTGTAATTCCTTTTTCGCATTCCAACTAATTTACGCTAAAAATTATAATGTGTAAAATACTCTTTTGGCCAAATTATTTTCTATTGTCAAATTGTCCTGTAAATTATACATAAACTTTATTTTCGGACATTTTTCTGAATTTATATTTTTATTGGAGACAAAACGGAAACAATTGTTACGATGCAGGCTTTATTGTGTCCAAATTGTTAATTGTTATGCATGATATTATTAAGGACAGGCTGATTTAATTAAATTATTTACAATCACACTGTCGTGAGAAGAGAGGGCGATCATCTTCTCCCTTTATCATAAATAAAAACATGTTAAAACAGAGCTGACGTCAGATGTTGTTAAATTAAATATTATCTCTGGCTTCTTACTTAAAAATGTATAAATACAACTCAACCCTCACCACATGTTTTATTACTAATCCATAACAATCAACTAAGTGTTTATTTAATAATAAATAACAAAGGACCCGTTTATTTAACAGTAAGTGGACCTAAATGGGGAAACAATCTGGGATAAACAAAGAAATTAGGTTGGGATGAAACAGCCCGGGTTGAAACGGTCTTGGGATAAACTGACCGTATCCCCTTGATCCAGGGCAAACACATTTTTAATTGTTTCTTTGATTTCTGAAAAAGTATAAATTTTTGCGCCATGCCGTCTTTCGGGGTAACGTTGATCGTTCATGCTTGTTACAAGTTCCCCACGCGCAGCGTAATACCATTTCTACGATAAATGTAGAAATAACAAACTTCCCACAGAGCACGGCCTTGTTTGTTTGTGGGACAAAAATGGCTGCCAATCTTGAACTACGCGGGCCAAATATAATCGGGCTTTCTCATTGGTCAATATCTTTACAATGATTGGGGGGGTTGGGATGGCCTAGTGGTCTAGAGTGCCGCGCTTTGAACTCTAGCTGGCCGGTCACCTCTGGCTTGCGGCTGTGGTTTCGAGCCCTGATGTGAGCGTATGTGGCATGGAGATAGGGGAGCCTTCTCAACCTCGTGGGTTTCCTCCGGGCACTCCGGTTTCCTCCCACTGCTAAAGACCCCTACGCGCATGCGAATTATTGAAATAAAATTAAACCATATGTTAGTCCCGAAATGACCTAGTTTGTGTTGAGTGGACGTTAAACCCCATTTCTCTCTCTCTCTCTTTACAATGATTGACAGGTCGGATTCATCAATTCCAAGCACCGATATGACTTTGTAATCAGTTGTTATTGTTTTGTTTATTTCTAGGATGATGTTGTTCGAGTGGGTAAAATTTTTACACGGATGTTGCAAGTCCACAATAAAAAACCTGGTAAGATTCAACTGTTTGTTTGTTGACGATAACGGTGAAAATCATGTTAAGTCAATGGGCATTTTATTAAAATTTATATAAAAAAAAAATTATGGTTTAAGTGTAGTTATCGCCCATCAGAGCAGTTAATTTCTTGAAATAATTTGGATAGTGATGATTATTGAGAGAGAGAGAGAGAGGGTTTAACACATACTCAACACAAACTAAGTCACTTAGATACTAACAGATTGTTCAATTTTATTTCAATAATTAGCTTGCTTGTTGGGTCTTTAGCAGTGGGAGGTAACCGGAAAAAAACCATGAGGTTGGACAGGTAACCCTACTCCTTGCCACGTACAAGCGAGGAATTGAAACTGTGGCACTTGACTCAATGACAACCATTCATGATTTCCTGGTGTGGTTTCTCCTTGTCAGTTGGGCAGGACAGGGGACGTGGCAAGTATAGCTGTCTAGTTATTTGGATTTTCCGAAAAACCCTCATAACAAAATTACCTTCTTTGCACACTGTATGACATGCCGGTCTTCACAAGCTCAGTCAAATCCCAATTTTTTAAATATGGCTCCATCTATATTCTGACTCTCTCCTTTTTCTCCACAGAAATATGGATTCTGGCTGCTAAATGGGAGTTTGAAAACAAAAATGCTGAGAATGCAAGAGCAACCCTTCAGAGAGGGCTTAGATTTAATCCTGATTCAAAAAAGCTATGGTTAGAGGTTGGTAGAATGTAGATGTTTTGATAAAATTTGACAAAGTTTTTGCTTATAGAATATAAATCCAATAATCGAGAATTTGGACTGCTTTATTGATGAACAGTTAACGTGTTGAATCCTTGCATCCTGAGACTAAATTTCCTTATTTTGAATCTTTTGAATCTGTTATTATATTTTTTGAATGATGATACATGTAATTTATATTTTTTATTTTGTTACACAATTCATTATATTTATTTTCAGTATTATAGAATGGAATTATTATACACAGATAAGGTAAAAATCATGTTATTTTTGTCTTGAGGGTTTGGGGTGGCTAAATGGTTAAAGCATGCTTGTTGGATCATAAGGTGGCTTGGTTTCGATGGCCTGCTGGTACTTGACAAGGAGTAGTGTCGCCTGCCCAACTTCATAGGTTTTCCCAGGGTGTTCTGGTTTCCACCCATTACTAAAGATCGCTACTCTCAAGCGACATACTTTAATAAATTTAAACCATATGTTAGTCGCAAAATGAATTAATTTGTGTCAAGTGGATGTTAAACCCTTTGCCCACGTGCAACTTTTTGATTGGTTGATAAAATAGCACAATTATCAGGAGCAGATAATTTGACTCTGGGTCCCCTGTGGTGAATGGACCCAGGGGTTAGTGGAGTAGAATGGTAAAACCATACCACTGGAGATACCAAGCATGACCTAACTTTAACTATCTGTTAGAATCAAAGTGACCCAAGTTCTATGTTGAGGATTTTCCAAATCAACACAAGAGTGTGAGCTCCTGAAAAAATTGAAAGCTTACAAATTGAATTAATTTTCCATTTTAGATGCAGAAAAGAAAGAAAATATTAGGTGTAGAAGATCCAGAGGTATACTGCGTTTTTGAAATTAAAATTTAGAGCTTATTTCTTGCTAAATATACAAATAATTACTTGCAATGTACACATAGCCCAACTTAATGATATTACCTTTATATTATAATGGACTACAGTATTTAAATAACATTTCAGGCCTAAAGAATGATTTAGCTCTTGCATAATGTATGGTTAAACAATATTTTTCTTATATAGATGGAGGGTAAGAAAGATGCTGTATTAACTGGTCAGGTAGCAGAAGTTGTATATAAACAAGCTAAAGAAGCATTTCCAGGTAAACTTTTTTAATTTACTTTGAGTAATAGTAAGTGCAGGAGGACTTTACCACACACAAGCTAAACTGATACGTCGCTGGCTCGTGTTCAATCCCTACATTGGCCGAGAAAGTTCATCCTTATTTGTTGATGTGGTATTCCCTTGTCAGAGATGCAGAACGGGAAAGCCTGACAAGAACAGCTGTCTAGTTGTTCAGATGGGTTGAAAAACTGAGGGCCTGTGTACACATTGGCGTGCACGTAAAAGATCCCTTCGCAGTTGGAATTCAGCATAAGAGTAGGACATGGCGCTGCTGTCTGGACCAAAAATTTTGCTCATAGTAATATTTATTTTTGTATCAATTTCTAGATGATGCTGAGTTGATTTTAGGTTTTATTCAAATCTGTGAATTATTCAGCTTTACTAAATCTCAACTTGATAGTATGTACAAAGAGTAAGTAAATTGTTTGTTTGCACGTATGTTTATTGAACAAAATATTACATAATTATAACCCATCTTTTGGAGACAACAACCGACCAGTAAAATCTGTTTGTCTGTTGGGGGTCACGGTGGCTAAGTGGATAAGGTGCTGGTTCGCTAACCTGGAGGTCGGGTGTTCGATCCCTGTATTGGCCGAGAAAGTTCATCTCGATTTCCCGGCGTGATTTCCCCTTGTCAGTGATGCAGAAGGAGGGTCTGACAAGGACAGCTGCCTAGTCATTTGGATGGGATGAAAAACCAAGGTCCTGTGTACACATTGGAGTGCACGTAAAAGATCCCTTGGTAGTTGGAATTCGATATAAGAGTAGGCTGTAGCGCCCGCTGCCAGGGCAAAATTTCCCTCATAGCACACTGTATGGCGTATGCCTGTCTTCCATTAGCCCAGGTTAGGTGCAAAGGAGTAGGACGTTAAACCCTATTTCATTTTATTTCTGTTTATCTGTCTGTTTCTCCATCTGTCTGTCCATCTCACTGTTTAGGAACTACATAAATCTGCTTCTAATTGATAGGGTGGAGTAGGTGGCCTGAATAGTTAATGTCTGCGGATTGCATCATAAGATCTTTCATTGAGTCAATATTTCCTGCTTGTACATGACAAGGAGGAGAGTTGCCTGTCCAACCCCGGGGGTTTTCTCTGGGTCCTCCAGTTTCTTTCCTCTGCTGAAGACCCCTACATGCAAGCAAATTATTGAAATAAAATTGGACCATGTGTTAGTCCCGAAATGACCTAGTTGGTGTCAAGTGGAGGTTAAACCCGCTTGTTGTAGATGTTCATGAACTAAATTCTTGCTTTCTATTTCTTCAGAAAAATGTAATATATAAAAACAAAAGGTACCAGCACTTGCTTTCAAGTTTTTAACATTTTAAACAAAACATCACTTATGAGATTTGAACAGATATTTATTTAACATCCTGAAGAAATAAAAAAAATTAGGTTGGCATTATATGTAAAGAGTTATAAAAGATTTGACACAGTATGTCCATAAATCTATAAATTATTTATCTATTTTTTAATATTTTGCCTATATCACAGTTTAAAGAAGAATTATCCTGATAAGCCGTTAACATGGGATGCCAGAGCTAGACGATGTATGAGTATACAAACAGGTCAAGGTATTTATTATTTTCATAACGTATCATATTTTACAGGTTTTTAAACCACTAGAGTTGACACCATTCTTGTCTCTGTCAAAACACAGGTTGGATGACTTTATCATCTTTAAACGTGAAACATGTAGCTGTCATCCATAAAATACTTGATTCATACTTCACATTTATACTAGAAAAAAAAGCGGTTCCATGTACACATTGGCATACACCATACACTGCTAAAGACCCTTCCTGCAAGTGAATTATTGAAATTAAATTGAACCATATTTTTATGATGAAATAATCTAGTTTTTGTCGAGTAGACTTTAAACCCCATCTCTCTCTCTCCCTCTTTTTCTATTTCTCTCTCCCTCTCTTTTCTCAAGATCTGTCCGTGGAGGAAAGTAGGATGTTCAACCCTATTTCTTATTTCCCCCTTATTTCAAGAAAACTTACATAGTACCAATGCATCGAATGACGTTTCGTTCATTTTATGTATGATTTTGTTCAGGAGAACCGTGGCATTATTTCTATTAAATCATTCATTCATTTTTTTTATTTTGTGGTTGGGGTTTTTTTTTCATTTTGAGTGAAGATTGTATTATTACAGTTCCTGGACTGTACTTCGCTGTGAGTACTGACAGCATACCGCGCTGGTCCATTCACTTGCTTTATTTATTTCTTGCAATGTCTGTGTAGTTAGTACGCAGGTTTGTCTTGACAGTTTTGTTTTGTATATAGTGTGGTTCTCCTGTTCTTATATTATTTTGATGTTTGTAGATTCCAGTAATGAAGATAAAATGCACAGTGTATATGAAAAGGCAGTTTCACAGATCAATACAAGTAAGATATTTATTATATTTTATATCTACTCACATATTAATAATATACAGCTGAACAAAAACATCCAACAAAAACAGAACACAGAACATCTTTTAAATGAAGAAAACCCAACAAATAGTTCTTGTTAATGGAACCCCAATGGGTTTTTTTTTCTTTTTTTATAATATTTTTTACAATATTTTTATATTTAACAAAACAAATAAATTCATGTGGTCACTTACATATTAATGATAGAAAGCTGAAAGAAAACATGCAACAATAACCGAACATATTATCTATAATGAAGAAAACCCTACAAAAGGTTCTTCTTAATCATCTTAATGAAAACACTTATGATTTTTTTTTGTTTTTTTACAATATTTTGGTATTCAACAAAATAAAAATGTTATCGTAGGTGAAGTGTCAAAAGGGTGTATCTCAGGAAATAAGTCAAATACACTTTTTTTTGTATTTTTAACATCTCATAATTAACATGCAAATTTCTGTCTAAGCAGTGTATCTCTACGCAAATTAGAACTGTTCTGGGTATCATGTGCCCAAATTTTGTATCTTGATTTGTGAAAATTTTGAAATGCAAAAGGGTTCTATTTCTTAATCTTAGAACTTCTGAGATACACCCTTTTGACACTTCACCGACGTTATGTGATAAGCCACCAAAAATGTTCAGTTTTTGGACTCATAAGGGGAGGTAACTCTTCCAATGACCCCTATTGTCTCCCCTTACACCACAAGTTGCAGTTTTTTTCAATCCTGTGTTTTTAAGTACATAAACCTAATACATTATATTTTTACATATAAAGTTGCCCATTGCCCATGTCTGTAAAATAACATGATTTGTACAAAAAATGGTATTAGTTTTGTTTCCATATGACATTTGATTTTTTTTTTCACTTAATCGTCTAAACAAAATTTTAATTGTGTAAAGCTTATATTGTTTTACACAAATTGTACAGAGCTTGTCTCATCACAAACACTAATCATAGGGGACTTGTCTCAACGCTAATCAACGCTAGAATTTTTTCATCACTGATCAAAATAATACATCAAATACTTTATTTGTACTTAAATCAATGAAGTTCAACACCCTAAATTAATTAAACATAAAAAAATTTAAACCACAGTTGGACTGAACATGGAACCTTTTATCTTGTAGCTAAAGTTTTATGTGTATATTTACATTCATGTTATTGGTGGCTCAATAATGAGTATGATGCTGGCTAGCTACCCAGGAGGTCTTGTGTTCAATTCTGGTGTTGTACACTGTCAATCTGTCTTCATTAGCCCATTCCGTGCAGAGAAGTAGGACTTTAAACCCCATTTCATTTTGATTCATGTTCAAGTTATTGTATATATCTATTATCTATTACATACATTATTGGCTAGTGCTTTTGTTTCATCTAGACTTTATGGTCTTCTGTGTATTTTAATATATATTTGAATTTTTAAGTGGATTAAAGTCCGATCTGCTGCTCAACACTCAGTGATGATTAAATCACTGGAAAATGGAGAATATGGTTTTTTTTATCGTACCCACTTTAGTAATTATGATCGAGGCTGGTCCGAAAGTCCACTCGCTACATTCTTGGTTCAGGGTAGATCTATTTGACTGAAATTTTCAGCAAATTCCCTTTACATTATCTAGTTTTTAACTATTGTAGTGAGAACTGCCAGCTCTTTATCTAATCTCTCAATTTGATCATTAATGAAAGATAGTGCTAAACAAATAATAATACAATCATCATAGTCAATACTAATCAGTAAAATAACCAATGTGACTCATACAAATAATATTGATGAAATGAAACGTGATCCGAGGGAGAGTCATCTTGTTACCATCTTCTAATCAAATATAGGTTTACAAAACATAAAGACTCTCATCGTCACCTGTCAACGACCAAACAAAACAATCTTCACTGATATGATGAGTGTCGTCATGTCGACATGTAAGAATAGACAACTCTGAGTAGATTAAACTGACGGTTGTCATGCAGTAAGGGAGGTTGACTGGACATAAAGTCAACATAAAGATTTTAACAGCTATTAGCAGTCATAACAATATTATTGAAGGTGTCATGAACTGTTGTTGACTGTAGTCTTACTTGTTCTCTGACATTTAATAGAGTCAACCCGATAAAGTTCTTTTTGATAATAGTGTTCATATCATACCTTTTATATCTTTTTAATTAGCTCGAATATTCAACAATACCATGTAGTTTTTCATTGTTATTTTTTAATTAGCTAAAAAAAACAATCACTTAAATGAGTTGAGATATTCAGATAATCATATTTATTCTTCTCACTTCAAATCGATATGTTTCCATGGATGACAATTAAATTTTAATTGCTCCATTAGTCGATAAAAAACAAAAGATAAATTTTTTAGGTATATAAATCCAGTAAAGGTATTAGAGCTAGAGACTTCTGTTGTTTTGTGATTTACTAATAGTTTATTCTATATTAAGAGAGAAATGGGGTTTAGCGTCCACTTGACACAAACTAGGTCATTTCAGGACAGTTATATGGTTCAATTCGATTGGAATGATTGGCTTGTGCGAAGGGATCTTTAGCAGTGGGAGAAAACCGGAGGACCTAGAGAAAACCCACAAAGATGGACAGGCGACCGACCCTACTCCTTGTCACGTACAATCAACACCACATCAGTTGACTCAATGACAGACCTTATGATATAACTTGCACGGGATAACCATTCGGCCATCCACGCCACCCCCACCCCCACCCCCATCCCAGTTTATTCTATAGAAATTTATGTATTTTATTGATTGACAAAAATTCAGGTAAAGATTTACCAAAAATATAAAGAAAATATCTGATTTTTGTTTTGGTATTTCATTCCATTAAATGTTTTATAGAGATTTTAGTTTTTGTGACTTCTAATGATTTATTTTATTATAGACATTTAAGTAATTATTGATTGACAAAAACTAATGTAAGATTATTTGTGGAAAATGTCAGGTTGTTCTGTGTGTGTACCTAGTGATCTAAGGGAGTATCAATAGATTTGTCTTTACAGTAATGTGTGAAGTTTTATTTATCTTATACCTATAGGTCCCCTACATGTCCATTTCTATACAATACACATGATATATGCATGTGCATACATATATACATGTACTTTGAATGTTTAGTTAGTTCTTATCGACACCTAAAACCAACAAAATGACATCTAATGTTACATTGACCATTAAAAGTATCAGATATCTGTGAAATTTAAAAAAGACATTGTGCAAAATTTAGATAAAGAGCTGGCCATTTTTGCTACAATAGTTCAAAAAATAGAGAATGAATGTATTGAAAACTCCATTCAAATTACTTTTATTTTTAGCGCAGTTATAAGTGTTGGAAAAAGACACATAGATAGTTTCTTATTGTAGAAACGCTACTGACCAAACAAGTCTAAGCCTCAGTTATCCATTTTATCGTTAAGTATTTTAATCTCTGCCATGTGATTGTCTAGGGAGTAGATTATGAGCCGGTCATGTTAATAAAAATGTCTAAATAATACTTTATAGAAAGCATTAGAAGCCAAAATAGTGACTTGCAATATGCAGATTAGAGCTCTTACATAATGCATGTCTAACTTGTAACTTGAAATCTCTGGTCCTCATTTTCGAAATAAATCATTCTATTATTTAAAATAGCATTATGCAAGAGCAAAAACTTATCCAGACCATAATAATCTCTTGATGTCAAGGCTACCCTTCGATATTGGCGGAGTAAATTCTTATATGCCGCTTAATGGCCATTGATAATTAAATCAATCAAGACTATGCTGTTTATATTAATGATTTGAGGCTATGTGAATATTTCAAACGCTTCGTTCTCGGCTCACAGTGGATCAATTTGACTGAAATTTTCATCAAATTACCTTTACATTATCTAGTTTTTAACTATTATAGTGAAAGCTGCCATCTCTTTATCTTATCTCCAATAATGTATCTTTAAGAGTTAAAACAAATTTATTTTTCATCATTTCATAAAAAAAAACAAATCAATATATCACAGATAGGTATGGTAATAGGTATGGTAATAGGTATGATAATCATACAATAGTGGAACCCAATTATGTACAGCAGATGCAATCTTGCCAACTTTAATGTAAATTTGGGTTCAAATACTTTTGATTTGAGTAATTTACTTTCGTGAACACATCCAGAACAAATTCCCTGTCTTATCTCAGTAAATGGTTTCGATTTTGTTGTGACAGATTTAACAAGACTTTAGATTCGATCCCTGGAATGGCCAAGACGACAGTTCATCTAGATTTTTCCGGCGTGGTTTGTCCTTGTCAGTGATGCAGGACCAAGGGCACCACGGGGACGGCTGTCTAGTCGTTTGGATGGGATGAACAAATGATGTCCTGAGTAAACATTACATATGCCCGTCTTCTTTAGCCTGGGTTAGGAGCAGAACAGTAGGACGTTAAACGACATTTCATTTCACTTTGAATTGTTTTATTCCTGTCAATTACCTTTATATTTAATGAAATCAGTTTGGGGGGGGGGGGATAGCCGAATAGGTACCGTGTGTATGTTGTATCATAAACTCTGTCGTCGAGTCAATTGGTGTGGTTATGATCCCCTGATGTGTGTGGGTTTTGTCTTGGTCTTCCGGTTTCCTCCCACTGCTAAAGACCCCTACACGCAACAAATTATTGAAAAGAAATTGAACCATATGTTAGTACGAAAATGACTTAGTTTGTGGCAAGTTGAAGTTAAACTCTCTCTCTCTCTCTCTCTCTCTCTTTCTTGTATTATCATGAAGTGAAATAGTATTGAACAACCCACATTTACTGCACGGTCTGAGCCAGTAAAGAGGTATTATTAACATGTACATGTACCTACTGGCCAGACAATGTAAGGAGAATTCAATCGAGATGTGCTCAATATCTTAATTAAATCAGAGTAACATCAGACAGAATTTTAAAAAAAATATCTAAAGAAAAAACCAGAAGACTTCAAGCCCAATTATCTACATGCAAATAACCAGTCAAAAATAGACTCCAAAAGAAAGATTAGAAAATGTTACATTACAGCTATCCACAATGGAACAAATCTCCAGGAACTTTGATTAAATGCATGAAAGTTAATGGTCTTGTAGCTTATGTCAATTTACAATGTTAGAGAATTTAATCAGAAGAACAATTAATGTAGACACTTGGTGTAATTACAAGAGAGTTGTGATTAATGTGTTATGGTGGTTAGTTTGGGTGATAGTTTTTCTTTCAGGGGCTATAACATATTTTACATGACAATCAGTTTGTCTTCTGTGGCGTTCTGCTTCTGGTTATTCCAGAGGGTATAACATGTTTTCCAGTTATTGCAGAATTAGAGATAATCAGAGGTTAAATACATGAAGTAATGAGAGAAATAGAGCCTCCGAGCATCTTTTACATCTGTCATGTGCAGCTTCTTGCAACTGTTCAGACCCAGGGTCGCTGTTTAATAGGGGGCAAAGGAAGGAATTGGCCCCTGGGTCCCCCGCCAGGTTTATAACACAAACTATGTATTAAAAAGAACACACTTCGTACCTTATCTGATCCACCAGTAATTTTTATCTCTTAGTCGTATCGAGTGGATACTAACAATTTCTGACCCTCCTTTTTTTCTCTTTCTCTTTAACCATGTACCATACCTATGCAAAAGTTTTTCTAAGTTAATCAGTCTGTCTGCTTGAGAGCAAACATGAAGTCTGATGACCAACATTTTAATTTTAGTCATATTCTTCTAGAATTGTGAGAAGTATTTTATCCCATTTCCAATTAATAAAATGAAAAATATTTATTTATTCTTTGTGCGTAAGAAAAATATAAAACAGATTAAAACCACAGTATAAAATAGAATACAAATTTTGAGTAATGGCGGCCGTCCAGGTCAGAGATCTATTTTTAAAGTAGATAGTTTTCTGTGAGCAGATCGGTACAGGTAGCTTTTGATTGTAATAGATTGGTGAGAGAATATGTTATGACAGTTGATGGAGAAGCATCTCTCTAGATATATGATTGCATCTGTACATTATACATTATTTATAAAGATGATAATAACATACATCAGTTTGATTAGTGCATGTCAATCAAAACATGCATGTTTTACAAGATTTCTACAGTTATCTGGGGATTTGGATGGTTGATTTGTATCTCTTGGATACAAGATTGAGTTGGATTGAGTTTTCACCATATCGTCTGGTTGCCGTCTTTTGTTAAAGATGACCACAAGCAAATGGATTATTGAAATATAATTGAACCATGCATGGGTCCTGAAATGACCTAGTGTGTTTTGAATGAATGTTAAACCTCTCCCAAAGAGCAAACTGTACCTATTTGGAAATAGAGATAAACTAACTATCTAAAATTGAAAAAAGGATCACATCATGTGAAAAGTGGTATTGAAATAAAATCAAACCAAATGTTAGTCCACTCATCCTGGTTCTGGTTGCTTGGATGTTAACTCTCTCTCTCTCTCTCTCTCTCTCACCAGTTCTCCAGATATCTGTTCTTTATATGGTTGATCAATCTGAGAAGAAGACCGGACCAAGGGTCAATCTCATTATCAGGAATTGCAAATTATAGTGGTCATGTAAATAACATGTGCTAAATCACTAATTAAATTGCTGGCTATCATCAGATCCGAGAGTTAAACCATTTTCTGTTCCACGATAGCAGATAAAATCCACTTGTTCATTCACTTAAACTATTTGATTAGGTTGGAAACTCACGACATGTTGATCAACGAAATTCAATTGTTTTGGACGTTAGTTGTAGCAGTCTGTCTCAATTCTCTTAGTAGATTTATTTTATGTGAAGTTTATACCCGTAGGATTAACCATATTTACCTCGGAGTATAGATCATATTTAAATTTCTGGATTTCTTTAATTAATCAGAGGTCATGACTTATTGTAATAATTCAATTAATTGGTTAAATGTTGTAATGACAGTTCACTTCATATTGGTGTAATTTCTTTTCCAAACTCATGTTCGATCCAGGGGCGGATTGGGTCCGGGAACCGGCCCGGGCTCTCATTTCGGAGCGGCTCCATTTACTGACTGCGGAGGCCGGAGGGGGTAGGGTCTGGGGGCTCTCCCCCTGTAAATTTTGAAAAATGAACCCCAAATATGCGATCTAATTATAATCTCTGTCAAATGATATATTTCATAAATCGATTAACTTAGTCCAAAACCCTGACCTGCAAATAATTTACAACCATCAACCTGTGAAATTATCTAAGCATCATATTATTAATCAACGTATTATCATTGCTCCATGGACCGGCCCTTCGGGTGATGGCCCTATCCGCCCCTGGTTCGATCCTTGTGTTGGCTAAGAGAGTTCATCGGGATTTTCCTGAGGGCCTGACAAGGACAACTGTCTAGTCATTTGGATGGGTCAAAAAGCTGAGGTCTTGTGTATACATTGGCATGCATGTAAAAGATTCCCAGGAGTGTCACCAGTTCAACCTCATGGGGTTTTCTCTGCGACTTCTGGTATCCTACCACTACCATAGACACCTACACGCTACCAAATAATTGAAATAATATTGAACCATTTGTTAGTTTCAAAATAACCTACTTTGTAATAAAGTGGAGAGAGAGAGAGAGAAATGGGGTTTAACATCCACTCGACACAAACTAGGTCATTTCGGGACTAACATATGGTTTAATTTTATTTCAACAATTTGCTTGCGCGTAGGGGTCTTTAGCAGTGGGAGGAAACCAGAGTGCCCGGAGGAAACCCACAAGGTTGAGAAGGCGCCCCTATCTCCATGTCACATACGCTCACACCAAGGCTCGTAACCACAGCCGCAAGCCAGAGGTGGTAATAAAGTGGACTTTGAATTCCATTTCACTCTCTCTTTTGTTCAACCTCCTGCTCCTATTCTGCTACCTTAGATTTTTTGGGTCAATATTTTGTTATTCTACAAAAAGCTACAAACCTAGAATGAATTGAACAGAATTCTTGTCTTATCGCGCACATCTCTATCTAGTCAGACGTCAAAAAATATTTGAAAAAAACAAGATTTATATATTAATCAATTTAGTCTTCAGTATTTGTCTAAAACTTATATTGAAATTTTATCGAACATATCTCTAGACATTGAGAAAAATTTGAAAAAACTTTTTTCTTGGAATCAATTTTGAATATTAGTCTGAAACTTGTATTGAAGTGCCCTTGACAATATTGTATTAAAGAAAAGCAAGCTGTGGTTAGAATTAATTAGATCTGCTAGAATATGAGCTGCATCGTTTGTCTATTGACAATATGTTTTTTTATTAAAAAAGAAAATTTTGTATATTGGGCGAGAGTTGTGTGGAAAAACTTGTAAAGCATGTGGTTAGTGTTATGACAGTGGCGGTGTTATTTGTTATTCCTGACTGGCGTGAATAGGGTACATAGATCTCGACAAATCCTTTGTTATTCTCTTCTCTTGAACACTCTATTATTAACCAGCGATAATTGAAACTCCTTTCCACATGTCCGACTCCACCTACCTGAAAATCATCATTCAGGTTTGGTTTAGGAATTAAGCCTGGTATCAAACTGTCATCGAGTACAATGTGGTTTTGTTTATAATTTCATTAGTTTTGTATATATTGTATACTACTAGGCAGCTCTCTTTCCAATTAAAATAAACTGACAGTGGAGACACACCCCTCTCTATCTATGATCGCAAGCAGAACAACTCTGTTATATAATAGAATTAATCAGATTAGTAATCAGGATACAATTTGAACCGTTGAGAGAAGGCTTGTAGTAATATTCAATAATATTTATATAATGCAGTAATATTTATAATCGAGTAATTTGGATGGGAACAGAGGTCAGAAATTCCCATATATCATATGTAACTTAAACTAACCCAGAATTTCTGACACAAGAATTATCAATAAAATTTCACATGGTTGAAGTTTTGATGGAATGAAACATCATGGGTTTGCATTGGGTCAGAAAATCCCAGACTATGATTGCATCCCATATGGATGATTATATATACTATTTCAATTGGTCTAAGTTTAATTCCTGAACAAATTATCAGAAATATAGCAAAAACCTATGGCACTTAGATCTCCACAAACCGCCAAAACTAGGGCTTCTTTGGCTTATCTGACTTGAGCTTCTTAGACCTCCCCACACCACCCTAAATAGGGCTTCCAATTCTGATCTGACTTGGGCTTCTTAGACCTCCCCACACTGTCCTAACAAGAGCTTCTTGGTTCGACCCACACATACCTAACTAGGGCTTCTTCGACCGACCCACACCACCCTAACTTGGGCTTCTTTGACCGACACACACCACCCTAATTAAGGCTTCTTAGACAGCCCCACACTACCCTAATTAGAGCTTCTTAAACCGATCCTCACCGCATAACTAGGACTTCTTAGATCAACCTACATCACGTTAAAAATTCCTTGACAGTTGGAATTTGATGTAAGAGTAGGTCAAAGCAATGCTGTCCGGGGAAAATTATTCTCATAGCACACTGTATGACATATCTCCGTTTTCATTAGCTTAGTCGGAACAAAACAATAAAACTATATTGTGAAGCTGTAAAAATATATATCAGCCTAAATATGATTCAAGTCTGTTCAGTTTGTACAAAGATATAATGAATTAAATATGAATCAAGGTACCATCACCTATATACAAACGATCAAACAAGCCAGCGTCACCTACATACAAACGATCAAACAAGCCAGCATCACTCATGTACAAAAGATCAAACAATCCAGCATCACCTATAAGTGTTGTTAAAATCATGTTATTCAGACCTAATCAAAGCCAGTGATTATCTACTATTTTGTTTTGTATATATATAATTAAAAGTTAGATTATCAATATAAGTACATTATTGATTAAATCATAAAAAATTAGATGGACGTTTTATTTGTATATCAACTGTCTCGTTACAGATAGGGAGCCATGGTGGGTAAGACGCTGGCGCGATAGTCTGGAGGTCGCATGCATTGGCCGAAAAAGGTGTCTAGTTATTTGGATAGGATGGAAAACCAAGATTCCATGTATACATTGGCATGCACTGTCAAGACTTCTTTTATGTGCGGGGGGTTGGGATGACCTAGTGGTCGAGAGTGTCGCGCTTCGACCTCTAGCTGGCCGGTCACCTCTGGCTTGCGGCTGTGGTTTTGAGCCCTGGTGTGAGCGTATGTGGCATGGAGATAGGGGCGCCTTCTCAACCTTGTGGGTTTCCTCCGGGCACTTCGGTTTCCTCCCACTGCTAAAGACCCCTACGCGCAAGTTGTATGTCCTGCATCGCTAATACTACGCCGAAATATCCTTGAGAACTTTTACGGCCAACGCTGTACAACACTAAACTTGAAACATTTAACCTTGAGCCACCATCTTACTCACTGAGCCTCTGTGGCTCCCGATTATCATTAAGAAGATTGTACAGGTGAAATCAACCCTTGAAGTATCATTACAGGTAAATAATATGTGTATTTATGGTGAAATCTACAAACAATTATTGCCCAAAGGTAAATAGATATGAATCTATAATAAAAGTTAACTCCCATCTATCCTGATCCTGGGAAAAAACACATTATGAAGAGTAATTCAGACTTGATGGTCTTGTTGTGTACTTTATAACATAGGTTGAAATACTTACATTAGACTACAAATAGGTTTACTATAAATCTTATAAACATAAGTCTACATGAATGAATATGTACTGTTTACCTCTATTGTAATTAAATACTCAAGATTTACCAAGTCGACACAAGAAGTCATTGATCATCTTTGTTTATCTATTATGAAAAGTTTATTGCCTACTTCTGATAATACCTGATTGTCGAGAAATGTAGGTAAAATAGGTACGATGTTATTCTAAAGGGGACTGACTTACTTGTCAACAATAGATTTTGTTGCAACGACGATTATTGAATCGTGAGAAAAAACTAGGTTAACGCATATAAAACCATTGATGACAAGGCTGATTAGTTCAAATTTGATAGCTAATTAGGTTGGTCATTGATTAAATCATTATCACTGTCCTTTACTAGGCTGTCACTAATTCATCTTTTCCTGTTCTAGGTTTTTAGTTAAACAATGGGAATATCGAATGATTGAACAATAATTAATAGGCCTCACGCACTTAATAACTACAGTAGATAAACGTAATGAAGTATTTATATTTTGTTGATAGGTATTGATAAAAATCTGAGAGAATTGTTTCTGTTTAGATTCAGATTATGAAACATTTTTAAAGGCGCTAAATCGCTATTTTTTAGGACCTAGAAATTTAAACAAATGAGTCGCAGGGTATAAAATAATGTTATATATGAATGTATTTCAACTGATTTATATTCCATCGTTTGTCTTTATTTAAAATCAGTTATGTTTGATGAAAAATGCCAGAAGTCTCAATCGAGGTGTCTGGTTATTCCAGACATTTTACCATGCCCCATACCATGCACTTCCGACACAGAAACCAGTCTGGCAAATCCTGAGGAGACCTCCACCAATAATTTTGAAACCATTAGGTCAGCTTTTATCAAACTTTAACATTGGTTCATTCTCATCTAGGGAACTTCTTTCTCTGACCATTTTGGTCAGTTTTTGACTTTTACTAAACCATGAACACTGGTTCATTCTCATACAGAGAATTATTTGTCAATTCATTTTGGTTGGCTTTTGGCTCTTACTAAAGCAGGGACACTTCTTCATGTTAGTCAAAAGAATTTTATTTCTTGCCTTTTTGATTGGACTACATGTATATGGTTCCTGATCCCTAACAGAAAAATTTGTATGACTCGACTGGAAGTTGACTGTCACCTTCATCGAAGCACTGCTATATCAGTAGAAACCATTTGACAGTAGCACTTGATCACGTTAATTTAAACCACTTGTTACACGACCAGATTTATTGACCAACACCTACTTATTTCGCGATCGTGACAATTGTAATCCTAACAATCTTACCTCATAATAAAATATATTAATTATATTTATTAGAAAAAATCGTTCAATATCTTAAAATCTGATTTATACCCATGGAAAAAATAGGAAATGTTTACACTATCATTGTAATGAAACGATCATTTGTAAAGACCACCAACAAACAACAATAATCCAACTTGACTTCCTTCATTGAATTCCTCTCCAGAGCTAGCTGTCATTGGAAAAATCTTGACTAGTACTAATACAAGATGTTCTCATATAAAAGAAACAGGCATCAAGTCTCGAGATCATTGCTGTGTTTATTTGATGCAACATTCATATAAAAGCCCAGCAGATATTTACATACAAGCAATCAATGATGAAAGATGAAGAAAGGGATGATGTAGACGTCTGCTGTTAGTGTATAGCTGTCCACCATTAATGCAACAGTCTAACATTTCATTTAGGTCATACACAAAAATATATGCTGGTTCTCAAAAATCTGATGCGGGAGGGAGGTTTTCATTTTTAGTTTTTTATTTTGTCAAATGTTTTCTCACAACAACACATTTCAACTCAATCTGTTTCACAGAGAATTACTTACAAATTATCTCTGTAACAGATGACTGTCAACAACACGTGCGCTGACTGCACGTGGCGTTAGTCATTGGCTCAACGACTCGTGCAATGGTTACATAACACCTAACTGCTTTGGGCAAAATGATGCATTTTACTCATTTTAATACCAATTTACACTAAATAGGAAATATTTTTTAACTACAAATACTTCAAACGTCTTTATTTATTTTTCTTTTACTTCAAAAAAAAATGTTTGAGAATTTAATTTGTCGGAGTAAAAAAGTTAATATGCTGAACTTATTAAGTCTTGTCGATGTCATGCTTATCACTATAATATCAGTGATTGTAGCGGCCAAGCGAATATTCACTGGGGGATCAGTTTGATTTCAACTCAATACTCTACGAGGAAAGAAGGGTTGGATGGCCGATTGGGCGTCGCATCATAAGATCTGTTATTGAGTCAACTAACGTGGTCTTGATTTCGCGGTTGTACGTGAGAATCTTTCGAGTTTTCTCCAGGTCCTCTGGTTTCTTGGGGGTTGGGATGGCCTAGTGGTCTAGAGTGCCGCGCTTCAACCTCTAGCTGGCCGGTCACCTCTGGCTTGCGGCTGTGGTTTCGAGCCCTGGTGTGAGCGTATGTGGCATGGAGATAGGGGCGTCTTCTCAACCTCGTGGGTTTCCTCCGGGCACTCCTGTTTCCTCCCACTGGTAAAGACCCCTACGCGCAAGCGAATTATTGAAATAAAATCAAAACCATTTGTTAGTCCCAAAATGACCTAGTTTGTGTTGAGTGGACTTTAACTTTAAACCCCATTTCTCTCTCTCTCTCTCCCTTTGGTTTCCTCACACTTCTAAAGACCCCTACGCACAAATGAATTATTGAAATAAAATTGAACCGTATATTATTCCTAAAATGAATGATTATCCAGTATCATTTGTGATTGTCAACATTATTTATCAGAGTTGTGTACTTGATAAATGAGACTATACCACATTTCAGGATTCAAATTACTTTTTTAGAGCTCTATTTCCTTTAACATGGGAAACAATCTACCTGCACTAATGAATGAGACTTATTTTATTTTTTTAAATAAAAACAGGTCATACCACCCTTTTTAAGTGACACAGGATTATTTGAGAATCAGAATAATTTTTGTATTTGGCCTTATATAGAAGCTTATGCTTTATTCATCTTTGTTTATTTTTATGCTTGATCACCTAGAACGATTATTTGTGTTAATTGAATATATATGTTTTGTGAGCTACGGATTAAAATAGAGTTTATGTAAATAGTATTATTATTATTATCTATTTAATGAAGGGGTGCTGTGCGTAGTTAATTAAAAGGGTTAATTAAAAGAATTATAATGATCTTAAATTCACTACATATCAACAAATTCGATAAGATTGTGCCATGATATGTTGTTAGTTGACATTTTGTTAATGATTAACAGGCGTTGCTGTGGCTCAGTAAGCAGGGGATACTGTGTTCAATCTCGAAATTGGACAAGAAAGGTCCTAAGGAATTTTCAGTCTGGTTTACTTTGTCAGAGTGTGGAAATGAAAAGTGTCGAGTCTTTCAGATAGGATGGAAAAAAAATTTATGTTATAGATCAGTAGTGACGCTATACAAGCAAAATTACTCATGTCCGCCCAAAATGGAAAGAAATGAAATTATGGTTTAACCCCTTGTTCCCAGGCGCATTTGCTGAAAAATGATCTGGAAGAGTCCACGTTCTTCGTAGTTTTTCCTCGGTCTTCTGAGGCCATTTCTTAGTCATACGTTCAGTGTTCTCTCTCTTTTGGTCTCTCCTGCCTCCCCTCTTTGACGCTTACCGGATTTCATTTTTGTTAAATTATAAAACTGTTGTTGTCAATGATAACACTTGATAAGACAAGAGAGACAGAAAAATTTCCAACCTTTACAAAAAATTGGGGGAACTGTTATTTTGTTTTTCAAGATAATTGTAGCTCAGAGAATCTGTGTAAAAATCAATAGTGAATAATTTGAGTTGTGACTAGGTAGAATTGTGGAGAAGAATTATTCACACAAACATCTACAAGAATCTGTAACAGCTGAAAAATCAGTGTGTGCGTTAATTAGACTATGTTCTTTTTGGCAACAAACACCCGGGGAAAACAAAGAGATCTATCTATAATAGTGTTGATGTAATAGGACGGAACTTTATTGAATAAATAGTCAGAAGTTTCTTATTTCAAAAACTTGTTTCTGATCGTCTTGGTTTCCTTTGATTGATGCTTTCTTTTTGTCTGGCTTTCTAAATGATCATGCAAGACTTGCGTTGTCTGTCTGCAATTAGCTGATCTTGAGAACAGATATAAAGCCAGTTGACCGACATTTTAATTCCTGCTTTGATGATTTTAGTCGAAAACACTCATACTCTGAATATTTTTAGAAGAATTGACTCTACTTCCATTTACATGCAATTAAATTGAAAATGTTTATTCAATCTTTGTGTGTATGAAACAGGTTAGAATTTGCATACCTAAACAATACACTTATTTTATCTAGGATAATAATTGTTAATAGCATAGACCCGGTTCTCATATCACATTTATCAAAAGATTATTGACCAGTCATAATAGATGTTATGTTATATATACCCCTGTATGTAAATGAAATGGAATTGAGTTTAACATCCTACTATTTTGCACCGACTGGGATAATTAAAACTGCATACACTATACAGTGTGCTATGGGGGCAATTCTGCAAAGACAGTGGCAGTATGGCTTACTCTTATATCAAATTCCGTCTGGCAAGGGATCTTTTACAAGCATGCCAATATCTACACAGTGTATCAGGGAGTGGGTGGGTCCCGTCAGAATGTACTGCATCACTGACAATGTGGAATCATGCCGAAATATACATGTGAACTGTTTCTGTTGACACGGGGAAACGAAAATAGGACCACCACTGTGGTTGCCATTTATATAGATATAATCATTGGATTAAGTTATTCATTCAAACTGTCATAACCATATGTTTTATTTCTCAAGTCCTCCCCTAAACTTTCTCTCATTGTATACTTGTAATTAATCCTTTATCGTACTTATTGATCGAATAAAGACCACAAATCATACTCTTATATCCTGTTGACATTAATACTATTACTTACTTCATACCTCACCCTTAGGCCAGAGTTTCTTTGGCGGTAACTTTACTTCAAAGGTTTGCCGGACTGGCGAAAGAATTTGCTCAACAAGCAAACTTTATTGGTCCACCTGGTAAAACAACATTGTCAGTCAGCTCAAATTTTACCTTATCAATTAAAAGTGTCTCGCTAAATTGTCCCAAGCCGCGGCGAATCAATGACGTTATTTGTTTAAGATTGTATCTCATCAGTACTGCATATTGATCGATAAAATATTTACTATATAGACTATGAAGAGGGCTTAAAGCGTCTGTGGTCACTTCAAAGAGTTTTTTATTTGTTGGCTTTACGTAGCACTGTGTATAAAACTCAATAAGAGGACATGGTCGCCAAAATTGTGGGTGTTATTTAAGCCAAGGACTCTTGGATAAACTTTTCTTTATAGTCAATTTTATGGCTATTTAAATCTTTATTGACGTTCAAGTTATCAATGAAGGTTGTCCAGTTACCGCCTTTTCATTGAAAAAAAAGCAGGGGTTTTAATAGTCAAGGATGAAAATTAATGTTGGGACAGTTAACCCCAGGAAGTCTCATGTTGTGGGAAATTTATGACATGAATGAAAAGGTTGTTTTTATTAGAAAAAGAGTAAATTTGACAGAATTAGCCATTTAAATGACAATAAATCGCAAATTGATCAGATAAACTTTTAGTTGTATTGAGTTCAGATTAATAAAATGTAAATTTCTGTGCAATAATGAAATAAAATTGAAATAAAAACTGTAAGTTAGGAAAACGGATGTATATGGATTGGACCACCTTTTAATACATATTGATAATGAATAGATTTGTAGTATCATATAAGATGGAGACTCTTCTTCTAGATAAAAGACCATCCAAAATTTGTAAAGAGTTATTGTGAAGCTGTTTCTTTAGGTGTTATCATGTTTCAATATATGATGTTTGATAATCTCTCATAGTAACTTTAATATCAAGAGTTTTATATCTATAAAGGAAGCCTAAAAGTCACCTGCTTAGAGATAGTTCAAAAATTAATACCTTTCCATTTTACATAGTATTGAATTGGTACTTAGGCCACAACTGTTTGATTTTCTGTTATTCAGGAAGAAGAAAGTCAAAATTGCCCTTCTTATTTCTTCGGGAGAAAGAGAGAGAGAAGGGGTTGCCATCCACTCAACACAAACTAGGTCATTTCGGGACTAACGTATAGTTCAATTTTATTAAGCAGTTAGAGGAAACCCGAGAAGCCAGAGAAAAACAACAAGGTTGGACAAGTGATTCGGGAAACAACTATTTAAAAACTTGAAGAACTTGGTTGCATTGTTAGAGCTTTTAGTTCCAAATTTTAAGATTTGAAATTTAAACAAAACGTCTTTCACATGATTCAAAGTGGCTATTTATTAAGACCCCGAAAAACTAAAAATTAAATTTATGTGTTGGCCTTACATATCACTAAGGAAAATCACTTGGAGTCTTTTATACCACATCCGACTCTATATACTGACTATTTAAATACGAAAGAAGATCATATAAATATTTCTAATGTCTTTGTCCTATTGATTATCGTAAAAGGTGGGTGCGTTAATAATAATTCAATACTATACAAATTGTTGAAATAGTACAAGGCAAAATGCTAGTACTCGAAAGACTCCTTTCCTATTCTATGAAGTGACAGTTGTTTTTATGAGTTGCGCTGCTTTGTTAAACTCAATTCTATAATTCTAGTTCGCTTAATTCCACCTCTGTTTCTTTTCAGTTTAATTCAAATAGAATCATTGATCTTCAATACGTAGAAATTAAAAAGAAAACCCAGGCTTTGGGTTACTTAGTACATCAAAGATAGAGAGGCGCTTTGATGATATGCGTTTGATTTCGTGCGTAATTATTAATTGAGAAATTGGTTTCTGTTTGGAACATTCTCTTGTGTTTGTTACATGTGTTTAGGATCTTGTTGGAAGTTTTAACAGTGAAATATTAGATTTAATTTCACATGTTCCAGTAAAAATATATTTAGTAATTTTAGTGAAAAAATTAAAATTTTTATTCTTTTTGATTAATGGAGCTAAATCACCATTCTTTGGCACCTAGAAATGAACACAAATGGGTCAAAGGCATATGATAATGTAATATGAATGCCTATAAACCAATTTACATTCAATTGATACTGTTTTTATTGTAATTTTTAACCAGTTATGTTCGTCAAAATATGCAAAGAGTCTAAATTGACTGGCCGTCTCTGGCATCTGGTTATTCCAGTCTACATTGGTAGTATTCTCCTGCATGGGATATGTTTATCTTGTTCATAGAGTCGCTTTATTCAACTGGTGCTCAAAAGTATTCTGTCTTGCTATTCATGAGCTAATTTTAAAATTTTCATTTTGTCTTGAATATTAAAAGCTCAACTTTTCACATAAGATAACACCCTCATTGTTGATTTAAATTGACCAATAAGTTTTGTTTGTAATTCCGTAGACTGTGGATGATATTGAATTTAAGAGAGTTGGTTCCTTTAACCGCACACTACACTACACAAGATCTAAACTCTTGATTTGAAAACCAATGTTGTGTAGTAGGATTGAGTATATCCGTTTGATCAGATGTTAGTATAGGTCAGTATAACCGTAGACTATATTTTATGAAATAAACAATAATAATATATAAGTATTGTTGATGGTAGATATAACTAATATAAAATTCTCTACCTCAGGGCATTTATATTATCAGTAATAGTGACTATCCTTACCTGTTACAAACTTAACATAGTCTTTGAAAAATGCATATTTTACAAATATATTTCACATGTTATTAAATTGCTGCATATTTTATTGCATTTTTTTATTTTATTTAATTTTTTCACACACACATTAATAAACAATATTAAACAACCTCAGATTCAACACGAGATTGAGTGGTTATAGAAATTGAAAATTTGAAGTTATGAAGAGGTTTTTAATATTCGTAGCCTCTGAGCTTAAGCAGACTGTTCTGTAAACCGTCTCAGACATCCAGTACCATTATTCATCAAGTTTTCTAGGAATATTTTTGTCCAGTCCAATGGCTCATTCATTTTACCGCACAGTTCCAGCATAATGGGCATAGGCCATATTACTTATCTGTCCTATGTTTTATTTTAACTGCCAATAATAATCAAACTTTCAAATTATTTCAGTATTTTGAGATGATTGATAAATTTATAAAGTTTATTCTTTTTTCATAAATTTCAATTTGATTCATTTCCAAATTTATTGAATTTCACGGCAGAATAGTTGAAACATTCACTGTAGATCGTGAGGTCTGATATCCATGTAAGTCATGGATTCAATCCTGGGTTTGTGTGTGAGCAGAAGTGCATTGGCTGATACTCTAGTTTTCTTTCAAAATATTCTGGTTAGAGTTTAGTAGATGTTAACTTACTCTCTCTCTCTGTCTCTCTCTCTCTCTCCTTGGAGCGATTTATCCAGACAAACAGACATTTATTATATATTGTGTATTGTTAAAATCATTTATGTCAATCTACCTACTAAATTCATCTCTCTCTTGCTCTCTTTCTTCTCTCTCTTTCACTCCCCTTCCCTCTCTCACAGAAATGTTTCCAGATGAATATACCTTACCTATATTATAGTTTATTGTTAAGGTATTGACGTAAATCTACCTAATAAAATCGTCTCCTAGAGCTGTTGAAGGTTGGATATCTAGATGTAATCTACATTAAACTGACATGACAATATCGATGGTATAGATCCTAGTCTTAGATAAAATAGTTTTAACACCAGTAATAGGTAAATAGACCTATTATTTAATAATATTAATACACCTGTAATTTCCTCTAGAATATTTCTACTAAACTAATCAGATTGTCTCATTTCTATAATGATTTAATGAGAGAGAGAGAGACATAGAGAGAGAGAGAGAGAGAGATCTTAATTACAATAGCATACATTATAATTTAGCATAGATTGCAGTAGCATACATTACTGAAAGAGAAAGATAAATACTAGGGACTTAACATTGGAATGAGTCACCAGGTGTTAGGGTCTTTAGAAGTGCAAGGAACTGGGGGACATGCAGAAATGCAAAATGATCGACAGACGATACTACTCCTTGTCACATATAAGTTGAGAATCAAAATCCTGCGACTTAACTCAATAACAGACCAAATGATCTTAAGAGCAGAGGTTAAAGCAGGCGGACCCCCCCTTACCCCCCATTTAATAATTTGAAGGTCTTTGTTTTCTATGAGCTTTAAATTGAATGAATAATGATAGTTTAATATCCACAGCAGATTTACCAATAGAAATGAAATGAAATGGGGTTAAACGTCCTACTCTTTTGCACCTAACCTGGGCTAATAGAAGACGAGCATACGCCATACACTATGCTTTGAGGGAAATTTTGCCCAGGCAGCGGCGCTAGGGCCTACTCTTATATCGAATTCCAACTGGCAAGGGGTCTTTTAAGTGCACTCCAATGTGTACACAGGACCTTGGTTTTCCGTCCCATCCAAACGACTAAACAGCTGTCCTTGTAAGACCCTCCTTCTACATCACTGACAAGGGGAAATCGTGCCGGAATTTACCAATAGGCATCTATGC
Organism: Patella caerulea; assembly: GCA_036850965.1. NCBI lineage: Eukaryota > Metazoa > Mollusca > Gastropoda > Patellidae > Patella > Patella caerulea. Next base: position 26,496,083 of record JAZGQO010000015.1, on the reverse strand, counting down.
TGTGTGTCTAGGTCCGGGAATCAGCCATTCATCATGCAGTGTGCTATAGGGACATTTTTGACTGGACAGTGGTGCTACACTTAATCGTATATCATATTCCAACATTCAAGGGTTCTTTTATGTGCACACTGTTCCTTACCACTGACAAGGGAAAACATGTTAAGGGACTTTTTTAAACAGAACCAGGTTTGAACCCCTAATTTGCAAGCCAATGTCTTATTCACAGAGCCATTGCAGCTCCTCTGGAATAATGAACATTTGATAGTTCAACATTCGAATGATGTGTTTCTAATTCAGATTGGTTACCAAGCTTCAAGTAGAATGAATGTGGAGCTTGATGAAGTGGAAAAAATTGTCAAGATCTTTGAACTTCAATAACTAATTATGTGTGTTGAAGATAATAAATATATCCTCATTAATCATTGGTATTATTTTAAAACATTGTTAATACTTGTTCTTTTACTAAATACAACATATAGCTCTTTATCATAGCTTGACAGCTTCAGATTACTGTGATAATAGCTGATTGTATAATGGACACAGAGCATGAGCTGAAGAACCATCTGTTGTTCTGTACCTGTCCATCTTCTCTATATCAACTGTCACACAAGGTGAACAGACGGACACAGTCTCCATACAACCCCTGTATCTTCTAACACCCTTTATCTCTATATCTTGTCACCTCCAATTAGATCATTGATACACCTGAGTAACTTTAACCATGAGATTGTGTTTCACCTGTATGAACCCTGACTATCAATAATCTAGATGAATGTCCAGTTGTTGACCAATACCTTGACCCTCGGTCAATGGGGGTAAAGCTTTCCTAAATCTCTGGATATTAAGGCCCACTATTTATTAGATTTATATGCATTTACACATATGTTTAGGACAATCATAACACAGATCAGAAAATCATGAATTACAAAAGCATAAATTATAATTTAGCATTAATGATAATATCATAAATTACAGTAGCATACATTACTGTTGCATAAATGACAATAAATTACAATATCATGAATTACAGGAGCATGCATTACAATATCATAAGTTTGAAAAGCATAAACTACAGTATGAATGAATTACAGTAGCATAAATTACTACCGGTGGCCTAATTCATAGTAGCATAAATTACAAATTGCAGTAGCATGAATTACAAATAACAATAGCATAAATTACATGTTACAGTGGCATTAATTACAGCTGCATAAATTACAATAGCATAAATTGAAGTAGTGTAAATTATAATAGCACAGGTTACAAACACAATACAATAGCATTGCAAATTGCAATTGCATAAATTGATTTTGAGGTAGTAAGATATATATTATTTGCACAGGTTAATAAATCATATTAATAGGAATAATTTCCTGATATTAACCATTTACCAACAACAGAAATACTTATTATAATTTAGCAAGGCATTACCAAAACTGACATTCCAGTAAAAACAAAATGCAATCTAACTACTTTCTTGATATTTGGTTTTGGATTGTCTGAAGCATACATCTATCTATGATTTATTGCCATTTCTTCCCTGTGTCTGTGAAGACATATACTAAGATGTAGGGCAGACACCTTAAGTATACTTTTAATGACATAATTTGTGGGTGATGTCTTTACACCTCCTTGAAGCTAACTAGATACCTGAAGCTGACAATTAAAATATAAGTAGAAGCTTCTGTGAGTGTCATCTGTACCCTCTTGCTCTAACCCATGCTGACAATCAGTGAACTGGATTCAGACTAGTAAACCTCTCACCATTTATGGTGTCATCTATTCCCTCTTGAAGCTCTACCTGATGCTAACAATTAAAATGAAAGTAGAAGCTCCTGTAATGATCAGGCTACTGCCAATCAGTGAACTAGAACATCAGTAATTATCTATCTACCTTGTGCTTCAATCACTGGCTTTAATCAAGACTAGCATTATTATAAACACCAGTAATCTACTTTAATGAGTTATCTGATGATATTGTTGACATTGTAAACGATCTGTTGTGTTGTTTTAAATGCAAAGCCAGAAGAATGGAATCAGGTTTTGTCCTGGTTCCAATGTTTTCTTTGAAAATGATCTATAGTATAATAGAAGCGTAAATTAAGGTTTTTCATAGAATAGCACATGGTATTGTTCAAGAGTTTCCAACTCTGGCATATTTTTATTATGCAGACCTATTCATGTTTATCCATTCTGACACATTTTCAGGAATAATAGCTGTTCTCGGTACAGAACCTTTATTAGTGAAGAGAAATAATAGATTTCTCTGTAAAAAAAAAACCCTTTATTTTGAACAATTTTCAGGAATATAATAGCTTTTCTTGTAAATGTCTTTATTAATGAATTGATTTTCCGGAATACCCTCTACATGAAGAACCTTTATAAAGATGCATTATATAAAATTTACATAAAGTGCTCACTGTTCTGGCTGTAATAGATCAAAAATAAAATATATTGCAAAATTTTATTCTAATTTCTTTATTCTAAGCACGGTTATGAGCATTTGATAATGTAGCATATTATATGGTTTATTATCAATCGGGGGGGGGGGGCATTGCAGAATGTTTACCATGTGCGCGCTGTATCATAAAGCTTGTCATTGAGTCAACTGGCGTGGTTTGAAAATCCCTGGTTGTACGTGACAAGGAGTAGGATCACCTGTTCACCCTTGTGACTTTTCTCCGGATCTTCCGGTTTCCCCCCACTGCAAAAGACCCCTAGGTGCAAGCGAATTATTGAAATAAAATTAAACCATATGTTAATCCCGAAATGGCCTAGTTTGTGTCGAGTGGATGTTAAACCCCATTTCTCTCTCTCTCTCCTTGACAATCAAGACTATTTTATCGTTAAAGTTTTAAATTTCCCGGGTGTTCTAATCCATTTAAATCTCAGCCATCTGTTTGTCTAGACAATTGCTTAAATAATATTTTTTGAAGCTAGATTAAAAACTTGTGTAGCGCTTACACAATGCATCTTTATCTAAGAATAAGATATAAAAATCTGAATACATGCATGACATCCTAAAAGACATTAGAGGTTAACAGAACATGCTTTCCCTCTGGCTTTCTATATTATGTCCCTATTGATTCTAGTTTAAATGTCATCCATGTCGACTTTATTGTGATAAAAACACAGTTCTCTTACATCTGACATCTTATTTTTATACTGTACACTCGAGCATGTCTATTAATCACGTATTTTTTTCATAAAAGAAGATTTTTATTCATTAATCAGTCTGATACCTGGTGCTAAAACTCTTGCGGCTCCCATAGACCATGTCTCTACCAATAAGCTGGTACTAATCCCGCCTGCTGGCTTAATTCCTCGCCTAAAACCCCAATCAATCACCTTCTTAATTCCCTCCACTAATTTACAAAATGGCTGCTTTTCTATGTCGCTGATCCAGAACGAAAACTTTCACGCCAAACAATTATGAAACCCCCCACTGATTATCATTACAGTATTTAATGAATGAAGAATTATTTGCATGATTTAACTTGTAAAAAGATCAGTACATTGGTCTAAACATTAATATTCATCGAGCAATATATTGAATTGATATAGATCGGTCTTTGTATGTTTGACCATTGATTATATACTACATTATTATAAACATGGTCTGTATAGGCTTTGCAAGCTTATAGGGCCTCAAGTTCTAGGGACCTCCGGTCAAGGTGTTGAATATTTTTAACACTGTCATAAGTCTTACTTACATGCACTGTAGGTCTTAAGCTTCCATCATCATTCTCGACCTCGAGATCTAGAGACTTCTGGCCAAGTTCTGTATTTGTATGGACATTTCTGGGTGGTTTTCCCTAGTCAGTGATGCCGGATGGAGCGCTGGGCTAGGACAGCTGTCTGGTTGTTTGGATGGAACGTAAAACCGAGGTTATGTGTACTGATTGTGGTCCATTTTAACAATCTCTTGGCAGTTGGAATTTGATATAAGAGTAGGCAAAATGCCCCTCGTAGCACACTGTATTGCGTATGCCTATCTTCATTAGCCTAGTCGGGGCAGAACATTTCATTATTGTTGGGATGGGATTAAAAACAGAGGTCCTGTGTATACATTTCTGTACATGTAAATGATCCCTTGGCAGTTGGAATTCGAAATCAGAGTAGGCCATAGTGCCGCTGCCCGGGCATAATTTCCCTTGTAACACACCATAAGGCGTATGCTCGTCTTCATTAGCCCAGTCAGAACAGAAAAGAAAGACATTAAATCCAAGTTCATTTCATAGTCATTTGAATGGGACAGGAAACTAAGGACCTGTGCATATATTGGCAATAAGAATTCAATATAAGAGAAGGCTGTGAAAATTTCCCTCATAGCACTCAGTAAGGTGTTTGCCCATCTTCATTAGCCCACTTAGAGCAGAACAGTAGGATGTTAAACCCAATTTCGTTTATATTACATCCTTGGCTTTATTCCTAATTTTTCTAATCTCCCCCTCTTCTCTTTCATGGATCTATTGATATCTTTGATACAACCAATGTCTGTATTTCTCCAGTTTAATTGTCAGACATTACCAAAACCTCATTTTATTGAGCTCTCTTATATGAGCAATTTAACTTGAGTAATTTAGTACAAAATCTCGTATAAAACAAGAAGCCGATAATAAAACTCTATAAAAACTATTTTCTTTTCTAACAATACTAAAGGTGTGTAGACAGTTTTATGGTGTGGGAAAGGCTGCTCACAAGTTAACACCTGTCAAAAGTTTAATCACAATCGGCTTTCAAAGATTAGCAAACTTTGTTAGTTTTATTACCCTAATCTCTTAAATAATATTATTCCTCAAGTGCAGTAGATCCTCTTATATATCGGCTCTGTACAGCTGATTATTCTCTGGTTCTGTTCATACTGTAGACTTTATATAACAGATTATTGGTTTATAATTAGCAGGGTTTTTATAATAAAACTGTTTTCTATACTTTATGCTTGGCTGTGAAATATTAACATTATCCTACCTGTTTGAATATTTACTTCATCACTGTGAATATATTTGATTATTTCAGATAAATTTAATTTGACCAAAGTTTTATTTTAATTTGACCAAAGTTTTGTTTCAATTTGACCAGATCTTTATTTCAATTTGAACAAATTTTTATTTCAATTTGACCAATTTGAACAAATTTCTATTTCAATTTGACCAATTTGAACAAATTTTTATTTCAATTTGACCAATTTGAACAAATTTTTATTTCAATTTGACCAATTTGAACAAATTTTTATTTCAATTTGACCAAATTTTTATTTCAATTTAACCAAATTCCAAAAAGTCTTAATTTAAGTTATTTAAACTTTTCTTTGCCAAAGTCTTATTTCAATTTTACCAATTTCTTATTTGCTGATGTATTGCTGATATATAAAAGAGAGTTATAGTGCTAATAGTTTTTTGTGTTTTTTTTTTTATTTTGATATAAGCTTATGCAGATAAGATTCCTGTTTATGTGCATACATTGTCAAAAAATATGTAAGGATTAAAAAACAAAACAGGAATTTGATGTTAATTCGTATCCTTATTAATAATCATATATAAAATACAAATGGACAATATATAAAAATATATTTACCAGTATGATAATCAATATTTTCTTATGATCATACAAATTAACAAGTTGAAGACCTGTTGATGATTTGATCTTTAATGTTGTTGCCCTGCTGTCCATTGGAATATGTATTTATACTTTTATTTACACAATTTACAGTTTTACTATAAAGCATTGTTCTAAACCTACCATTTATTAACTCAGCTATTAATAATATCACAGTTTTACTCCCTCTCTGTTGGAACAAAACAATAATAAAATATAGTATTTACATCTTCTCCCCCTTGCTAAACTGATAATCATGCCTATTAACGATATTCACAGTTTTACTCCCAATGTTACTTAACTAAACAATAATATATAATAGTATTTACATGTTCTCCCTCCCCCCCTTCCTCCTTCTATGACCCCACCCCCCACTATTTTGATAAACTGATAATTATACCTGTTGATAATAATATTAAATAATATGCACCCCCCGCCCTTGTTGGGTGAACCAAACAATAATATCTTAATATAGTATTTACATCTTTTGTCTCCCCCCCACCCCATCCCCATGGCTAAACTGATAATCATACCTATTAATAATATGCAAGGTCCCCCTGCCCCCATGTTGGGTGAACTTAACAACTCCACCCCCTCCCCCATCTGTATTGCCAAACTGATAATTATACCTATTAATAATATTCACAGTTTTACCTACACCCTGTTGGTTAACTAAACAATTATATGTTATAGTATTTACATCATTCACAGTTGATATTGACTACCTTAACAATATATTTAATTTCTGACAGCAATACAATACAATACAACTAGGTTTTAAATGAAAGAAAACAAAGTTTGTAACTAGTTTGTTCACCTGCTGTGGCCATAGGGCTCGCAATCCAAAACACTCTGTGACACTTTTCAAACCAATTTCTGACATCTCACACTTTATTTTCACCTGCAGGCTAAACTCATCAAAAACATTATTTCTTACCTAATTATCTTTACTCATTACTTAACGAATTGAAATTGATTAAATGGCTTTTGTCAGGTAATCAAGCCATTGAGGTTAGATGATTTATATGACAGTTATAAGGGGGATTGTTTATTAAATATTGACCTGCCACCCTACCGAGATCAACCTGTGTGAAACTCAGCCAGAATTAAAACCCCAACTAATACTTTCTATTGTTTTAAACTAGCAGGTTGCCTTAGGTGTATGAAATTGACGGAATTTAAACCAGACTGCAGGATACCTGTTACTTTCTATTGTTTTAAACTGGTCTGTTACCTTAGGTGCAATAATCTGTCAATTTGATCCTGATATTAAATATACCGTTATTGTATGGGGAGATTAAGTGGATTAAGAAGTGTCAGATTATGATTTATTTGAATATTATTACCTTAGGAGAAGAAGATTAATTCAGTTTTTGTAACTGACATCTGATTCACATTATGAAAAATATTGGTTTATGTTTTATTTTTATTTATTTTTATTGTAAAAGAAAAGGAAGTAACCGATTATCATATTCAATATTGAAAGTTTAACAGATTACTCTGGCAGCTTCCGAGCGGATTTCAATGGTTCACATTATGAAATTATTTGTTGATGTTTTATTTTTTGATATTAAAAAAGGTCACCAATAATTTTTTGTGTTAGTTTGAAATGTCGAATTTAATATTCCTGAATAACAGATATTTTATTTTGAAGATCATAGAATATTGTTTTTTTGGACTACCGTTTATGATATTTATAGTGGTATTGTATATCCTTAATAATAGGAAGAAGATTTTCATATATTGATATAAGCCATTAAATCCTTTATCAATTAAATAATATAATCACATGAATACTGACTCGATGCTTCTATTAATTTGTCTCCTTGTCATTGATGTAGGGAGTGGCAAGGACACTGTCTAGTTTAGAGGGGACAAAAAAATAACATCCTTTGTTAAAGAAACCTTGACCACTTTAATTCATAGTGAGAGTAGACCAGTGCACAATTGTGCAGGCACAATGTTACTTCTAGTGCTATTTGGCATAATGCCTGCAGAATCTCCCTCATAGCAGTAGCACACTGTATCACATAATGACCTTTTTTTATTATCCCAGTCAGTGCAAAAAAGAAGAATGTTAAACCCCATTTCATTTTATGTCATTTCATATTTATCTATAAATTGCACTTAATCTATCTGATCTTCAGTCAATTCAATTTCTTTTAATATGAAAGATATTTTTATTTATGAAGAATATGAACCTGCCGTATAAGCAAGTCAATAACATATGATGAAAGCAAGTCAATATTTTGTACGTTAAGAATACATTTAACTGTATAAATAACGTCCCGAGTTGACACCAGGTCTTGTTCAATATTATATTATAGTCAATAAAGTTGTACAACCGTTCAAAAGACCCAATAATAATACTGGTATTCAAGTGTTACGATGAATGTTTTCAATTGATTGAGGTTCCAGAGTTTGAATTATTCATAAAAGTATAATAATAGTTATTTACGATAATTTGAATAACATTTCTCTATTTTTTGATCTTTTACGATTATATTCCAACAAACGTCGGAGTTCTCTGTTAATGCGTATGGTTTAATAGTGAGAATTCAAAGGCACTACATTTGTTCGAACAATTTTTTATTCATTCAAAGTTTTATCCATGTCAAAATGCTCTCAGATTGATTTTGTAACATTTAGTCAAGAAAACAAACTCAAAATATCGATTGGATTCAGCCAGATTTAAAAAATCTTCTCAATAGATTTTAGCCATGAACCAGAAGTAGCATAACTTTGAAACCGTAAATAGTAGTCCATCGTCACCAGTATATGTTACTCCCAAGCTACCCCTATACACCAAATTTCAGCCACAGTACAGCCCTAATGTAGCTGCCAACCCTGAACACACAGACGGACAAACACCAATCATAAATATTAGTATAGATATTTGTAAATTTCATGATACTCCCACGACAGTTCTCCCAAAAATAGCAATAAAGAACTTTTCCCTTCCACAATAAATGGCTCTTTCTGCATGAATTATTATATGTAGAAGATTACAAAGTTTTTACTTATTTGGTGATTCATTTCTTATAACGAGATTAAACTTCATATTAGATTCAGGGATATGTAATATCAGACAGTTTACGATAAAAGATAGAGATAGTGATTGAACATGGAGGGAATGAATCATTTTGACCAACAGAGTTGATTCCATCAAATTTTCTCTCTCCCAGTAGATATACTTTTATTCTGTGTTAAAGTCCAGATGCGTCATTATAGGAATCTCTTGCAGACTACAGGGAGAGAGAGAAAAATGGAGTTTAACGTCCACCAGACACAAATTAGGTCATTTCGGGACTAAGATATCATTTATTTTTTTATTTCAATAATTCGCTTGCCCATAGGGGTTTTTAGCAGTGGGAGGAAACTGAAGGACCAGGGGTAAACTCACAAGAGAGAGAGAGAAATGGGGTTTAACGTCCACTCAACACAAACTAGGTCATTTCAGGACTAACATATGGTTGTTAATTTTATTTCAATAATTCGCTTGCGCGTAGGGGTCTTTAGCAGTGAGAGGAAACCGGAGTGCCCGAAGGAAACCCACGAGGTTGAGAAGGCGCCACTATCTCCATGTCACATACGCTCACACCAGGGCTCGAAACCACAGCCGCAAGCCAGAGGTGACCGGCCAGCTAGAGGTCGAAGCGCGGCACTCTAGACCACTAGGCCATTCCAACCCCCCTAAACTCATAAGATTGAAAGACAACCCTGCAAACTACAGTATTGTGGACAATAAAAGAGTAATAGGAACATCCAACCTGATTGAAATACAAATCTGTATCTCATTTTGTTTTTATACTTTCGATGGCCTTTACTACATAAAGATCTGGGCCCTGTTTCACGAAGTTTTAACTAAAGATAAAACCCAAATTTTAGCGGATACTTCAATTTTAATTGGCTAAGAACTAAAATCAATCTATAATTGTCCAATCAAATAACTAAAATTCAGATCTTATCTTAGTTAAAATTTTGTGAAATAGGCCCCTGAAGGTTTGTAGTCAAAGGTCGTCACATCAGAGGTCATACGAGCAGCTTTTGACCCTATGATATCAGTCATTTGATTAACCAATCTGTGTTAATGTTTCTAGTGGATTAACCACACTTCTGTTCACCTCACACCAAAAACTCACCATAATAAACCGTTTCATTTGCCGGATCCCTCACATCAACCAGAACGCGAGTTACATAACAACTCTTCCAGATCCAAGTGTAGTTAAATGAAATTTTGAACGCTTAAAAACGAAACGAATTAGGATCTGTGTTTTAATCAGATTGCATGGTGGAACAATTTGACTGAAATTTTCAGCATATTCCCTTTACTATTATATTGAGAACTACCAACTCTTTATCAAATCTCCCATAATGCATCATTAAGTCAGTGACTTTGGTTACTTTAAATGTTAAGTACATATCTGTGTGGATTAAGCTGTGAAATATTTGATATTTTATCGAAAAACGCAAATGACGCATCATTACTTTAAAATGTATAATTTTGTGATGAGATTTGTAATCTGTATTTATCTGATTAGTTTTATAGAAGTTGGTATATTGAATCGAGTAAATGATGGTTACTGTAAGGTTAGCTTCCCAGATAATTTGGGTCTCAATCCTCTCGTTGACATTAGTCTGGAGGGCTATTTAGTATATCAGATGTAGACAATAAGTTACACAGAAAATAAATGTATAGGCGTCGTTCTTGGTATTGAAATTAATCTTGGGTTGAATGAAGAAGATGGTGTGCGGATCTATGCCATGAGCCGAGGAATCAAGTAGTTCCTGTCGTCTATTATCTTTCGAGAGATACACCGATATCTGCTAGACTGATTGCTTGTCAATATTAGAATCGCTTCCCAGATTTCAATAGATAAAGTTTATTGATGTTTTGCCTCATCGGGGACCTATTTAACTAATTCCATGGATTTTGACCGCCTTGAGTAGGCTACTGTGTGTAGCTGGAACACGTTTATGGATTAACACAATCTCGATATTGAAGTGTCTTGAAGAGTAGTGGTCAACAAGGCCAATAATATTGGATGTTGTTCGAACGATATTTCACGCAGATTCTATATCTAATATTGTCGAGGGATAAGTTCAGATTATTACAGTCTCCGCCACATGGATTTAAAAACATAGATTTTCATGTCTTGATGGAATTACAAATTGATGTTTATTCATCAAAAATTGTGTTTTTGTTCACTTCATTCCCATACACCAAAGTCAATCATGTAACACCATGATTTCTGTTCATTTTTATAAGTAGCTCTCATATTCGTTATCAAGTTTAGGAAACACTACTCTAAAAAGTGCAATTTTTTGTCTGACTTCTTGGAGTTTTCTTAACTATTTGCCAAATAATTTGTGAATTGAAATTCAAGTAGGCTTCTTGGCTATAAACTGGACAGTTTTTGTTCACTTGAAAATTATTTTTAGAAAATAAAAGAGCTGTCCCTTGATGAGACCAAACCTTGAATATAGACATACACATTGTCAAACTTTACAAGACAGAAGAAGAAGTATATTATAAATTCCGTCAGATAAAATGATATTGCTCAGATTCCCAAATGGTTCAAATAAGCGAGTATCTTTATGAAGTACTGTATGTAATAGCAATACAGTGTATGTAGTCAGTAGCACCAAAAAAGTGTTACAAGAAGTGACAGGTAAGGAAAGATGTGTTATAGAAATGGATATTCTACACATCGTATCCAAAAGTTGAATGATTTGATATAAAATTTACAAGGAGTAGGGTCGCCTGTCCAGCCTTGTGGATTTTCTTCGGGTCTTCCAGTCTCCTCTCACTGCTAAAGACCTCTAGGTGGTAGCAGTAATTGAAACATGCATGTATGTTGATCCAAAAATGACCAAGTTTGTGTCAAGTAGACATTATAGATCATGTGTTAGTCTCAAAATGATATAATTTGTGTTTATTGGACATTGAATCCCATCTCTCTCTCTCTCTCTATTTCCCTCTATCTCTCTCTCCATTTTCCATATGTGTCTACAGGTATTCTCTATACCCTGTCATAATATAAAAAATATAGCTTATTATAAAAATAGGCCTACAAGATATAACTTTCTGTATCTCCACTTCTAGTTAATGTTAATAAGGGACATTATGAGCTTTCTCTATTCATTGGACTGTAAAGACCTAGAGAGAAAATTTCGTGGGAGTGTAAACTAATATAATATTAGAGTAGGCCATCGGGAGACAGGTTATGAGGTAGCACCTGTTTATCAGGCTTACGCACGTTGAAAGATTCTCGTCAAGCCTGCTCCATACTAATGTAGTCGTGTTGACAAAATATTTCTCATATTTGAATTTTAAAATTGCTGTAACTTGTGAGAAAGTTTTTGTGTTTGACAAGTCGTTTAAATAGTAGGACACTGCCTGTCCAGTACGCCAATGATGTCCATGTTTTTTACTCATTTCTCACATACATAATGGACTCGATAAACAACCTTTAGTCTGGTAAAACAATGACATTTACTGCTGTCCAACATTAAAAGGGCCGCTGGTCACAGTTTACCCCACGCACAGTTCATCTTTTTGTTGACATGCACATACTACAAGTCAACAAGCCGTTTGGTTTGTAAATGGACTCGTGTAGTAGATGAAGACTTGTGTGACAAGTACTCGCACCAACTGTTTAGATCAACTCTGAGTCACAGGGGCGGATCCAGGAGGTGGGAGGGGTAGGGGGATCAAAACCCCACCCTGCTCATCTACATAAAAATATTGAATGCCTTGCATCAATAAAATTAAATCAAAATATAATCTTATATCGTTACAATAATGATTGCTCTCTTTAAAAAGCTCAATTTGTATGTATGCCTATGTAATGTAGAGACGATGGAACATGAACCTGGCAAACCCCCTCCTGCAAAGATTCCTGGATCTGCCCCTGAGTCACTTTTCATGTTAGTCCGAAAATCTCCCCCTTTTATTAAAAGGTGTTGAATGAGTTTTTTCAAATAATGGGTGGCATATTAAGTATTTGAAGAATGTAAGAAATATTTGAATCATTGCCAATTCTATTTTAAATTATCATGTAACTTTTTAGTTGAAATGAATTTGAAGATTTTTTGAAAAGCTGGCTAATATAAAACAAATAGATGACGACAGTGGTAATTTTATAAGTAAAGCCAAACCGAGTTAATTTTCAGTTCTTTGCGGTCTGGATAAATAAATAGCCACTTCAGTCGTGTGAAGGATGAGTTTTGTTTAAAATTTCAAAAATTGAGAATTTCAGACTACATGTACATGTAATAGTTTTTGAAATGAAATGGGGATTAACATCCTACTTTTTTGCTCCAGACTTGGCTAATGAAGACGGGCATACGCCATACAGTGTGCTATGAGGGACCTTTTCCCCGTACAGGGACCCAACAACCTACTCTAATATCAAATCCTACGTGTTAAGGGATCTTTTACATGTACGTGCACACCATTGTGTTTATAGGTCTCAGTTTTCTGTCCCATCCAAACAACTAGACAGCTGTCTTTGTCAGGCCCTTCATCCTCTAATAGCTTTTGAACAGTGCAACGAAGTACTTTGGGTTTTGAATCAGTTTTTTTCCTGAAGAAATAAGAAGGATGATTTGAACAGGTGTTCCCGAAGAACAAAAATCAATTTGGCCTGGCCTTAGGGAAGAGAACTCAAAATTAGAAATACATTTTAAACATATTAGGGCATAAAGAAATCTTTTGAGGTTTAGGTAAATTACATATGTGTGAAAAGGTGAAACTTTATCCCATATTTGGTCGAAGAATCGGTAAAATGTAATTGCTGTGGTGAGGTTAATGGCTGCCAGTGGTATATAATGTAATTAGGTATAATTGACATTCTGTCAACAAATCCTATATAAGAATAATGTGTTTCTTTAAAGCCCTTTTAAAGCCCCCTTAATACCTCCTTCCATCTATCTTGATATCCCTTTTATTCCCCCTCCTGTTGTTCGAGATCAAGATGGTTATTTGAAGCCAGTCAGACGTTTACATGTCCACTTAAAAAATTCTAAACCATCCATTATTACTTGTCATGTTTTTTTTGGCCAGTTTGTTAGAGGTTCACTGATGTACATGCCTCATAAACATGTTATGGACAGGTAAAAGATAATTTATATGGGATCAGGGATAGAAAATTTGTTATGACACCTTGTTCTCATGGATTTAGACAAATAATCAAAAACAAATTTCAGGAGTCCACAATAACAGTGCATGAATGCCCCAAGTTTTTTAAAACTCAGTTATCATGGGATTTGAGCAATTTCAAAAATACTACGATATTTGAAGGATATTTCAGTCACTGAAAAATTTAAAAAAAAAAAAATTGATATTTGAAGGATATTTTATTCACTCAGTCTTTTTTCTAAACAAATTGATATTTTTGAAGGCTATTCGATCACCGAAAAGTCTGTTTTAAACCACAATAAAGATACATCAGGGATCCGAGAGGGTGGGGGGGCATATCTTGAGATTTGACATCCACTACCACCAAGGGATAGCAAATTTGTTTTTTTTTTTAACTCTTGGTCATGGATAAGGACAAATTTTGTCAAACCATTTGATTTTGGAGGAGTATTTACATGTACGTCACCTCAGAATTTTTTTTTGATTTTTGAGCGGTATTTAAGTCACTCAGGATCTTTTGGGGGGACTCTGCCTATTACCTTCATGAAACCACAAAAGGGATACATGTACATGTACATGAATGCCTGGCAATTCTAATAATAGTGATCAGCATTCTTACATGTTATAGACATGATGATAATCTGAGACCAGACTTCTTTACTGTAAAACACTCAAATTATTGTGTGTATGAATATATGTATGGTGTCTATTTTGACAATAGCATTACAGGAAAACAACTTCCAGTAACATTTCCCAAAAATCGAATTTATCAGAGCCAGATTTACCTACTTATGCGTCAGATTTGTCAGGGTAAAAAAGTTTATAAGCAGACACAATGTATGACAAATTAGTTTAAAAGGCCCTGGTCACATCCCCCCCCCCCCCAAACCGGGTCCTGGTCCAAATAAGTTTCAGTTGACCCCAGATACATGTGCTTCCTAGAAGAATGGCCTATTACATGTATGCCTATTAGTAAATCTGGCCCTTGAAATTATTTTGATTTGCATTACTTCATATACCATTTTGGTGCATCATAAATAGCACAATAACTAACATCCTACCATTATTCCCCTCCCATAAAACACCATACCGGCATGTATTAGTAATAAAAATTAAGCAGAAAAACTTTTTAAATATTTTTATATTTTATATCATTTAATATTACAAAATAACAAAAAACAAAAGATTCTGTGATGGAGAGATAGAAGAAGAGAATTGACACAAGGTTCAAATATTCGAGATTCATTGCCGAACATTTAAAACTACTGAAATAAAACCATCAAACTACAAACCGATTTAAATATGGAAATTGCATTTTTGTGTTCGATCTTAAATTGTTCTAAAACTGATGGGAAAACTGTTGGATTACTGTACAGCAAGATTTGATCTTATAATCGAAATTGGCATATCAGTCATTGTCATTTTTTTTTTTGAACTTGGCGAGTCTTTTCCCGCTATATCCGCCAACTGGACATTAAATTTGTTCGACGTGTAATTCATTCATCAATCAAATGTTTTTTTGCCATTGATTGTAGAATTTGTATCATTAAGTTGTCTGTGTAATTCGTAGCATAAAAGTTTACTGTTAATCAATCTTTTATATATATACCGAGCGTAGTGTAATGAATGTGTGAAAGATCAGTATTTTTTTTACACATATCTGTCTCCATTATGTACTTGTAGCAATTTTCCAATAAACATTTATTATATTTGTACATGTACATGTAATCTGATGGGTGACCTTTAGGTGGATGTAGAAATCAAGTCAAGGACATTGTATATTATCAAAAAAATTTGTTTTTTGTTGTAAATGCATTTTCGCTAAAATATCAAATTTCTCATGGCTTAATGAATGCTGGTTGACATTTAGATACAAGTGAATACATGTACATGTATGTCATTTTTCATTTTAAAAAATCTTATATTATCAAGAGACGTCATATTTACTTGTAAAGTTTAACAAATAAAATTACGTTATATGCTCTCCAAACTTTGTGTGGCTATTCTTACTTGGAAGCAGACTGGTAAATGTCTTGACCAAAAAATTCTTGATATTGAGATTTGGGATTTTGGTTACCAAAGGCTGTTTTTATTTCAGTAGTTAAAAGATTATCACTATTCGAAAGTTAATTTTCACACCCGGTTATACAGTAAAGCATATATCTGTACACCCCATGTAAATTTCTCTTAGAAAATATATAATATTATTTTACTGGGTATTTAAATAACAGGACATTTATACTGTGTGGTTTTAATTCTTATACAAAACACTATAACAACAAATATATACACTTACACTGATTCAAATACTTATTACTGGATAACATACATGTAGTCTATAGAAATTACTCTTTGAGAGTTAGTTTGTAGCCAATAATAATATACATACATTATATGTTAAAAGAGTACTGTTTGATGACTTTGGTCCATAATAATATACATGTACAACATATACCTTTCCTGATAATAGATAACAGTTCACAGTAACTCCTGCAGGAATTCATCACACACTTTGAGACTAGTACATTTAATCCAAGGAATGTCTTGAATAGGAATCAGTTTCAACATTCCGTTTTTGATTAGACCACAGAATATCCAAAGTCACTTTCAGGCTGTTCGTTTATTTTTGGCGTTTGTTGATGGATTTGTGCCATCGTAAAAGTTTGTTGTTGAGGGGGATGTTGTTGATGTTGACAGGGTTGATTTCGCATAGATAAGTTTTGTAAATATTGCCAACTAAGATGGCTGCTCACTTGTATGTCATTTATGTTAATTTGATTTTTGTTGTTGGATATTGTACATGTTGGCGTCACCGCGAGATCGTTGTGTGCCAAGTGCTTCGTTGGTGTCCGTTCACATTTTGAAAATCTCACAGATTGGCTTAACACAGAGTCTCGATTTGATTTGATCGGTTTGAGTAACGGAACATCTTGTGATGGATTGGCACCAGGAAGATATTGTCCAGATCGCGAACTACGAAATCCTGAATCTTCCGAATCGGTAGAACTATGAGATGCTTGAGATCGAGGTCTATCTTTACACGTCGTCACTTCACTAAGTCCTGACATGCCGCTATCGGGACATGCGTTATACATTGGACGAGCACCTTTAGGGGTGATAGCAGCACTTTCATTTTCTGTGGAGGGACTTCGACTAACTTCATAACCAGTATTATCAGCACCGTCCCTATCAACTTGAATACGCGGCGGTAAATTCTCAAATTTAGGTGGAGGTGGTGGCACAAAGGGTATTCCCAGTTCTCTCATACGACCATGGGGGTCGTGTTTTTTGTATAGCACATCACGTCGTGCTTTAATCCGTTTTAAACACACCATGAAGACAACGAATAATATGACGGTAATTATGGTAGGTACTAAAACGCCAACATAAAACAGATAGTTCATGGTTTGTTTGCTAGTCATTTTGACTGTTATAACACACACCCATTATTACATCCAAATAAACATAAAACTTGTCTCAAGCCTGAAAAACACAGAAAAAGAAAAGACTTAAATAAGTTACATCATTAATTCATTCTTTAGATCTTTAGATAAATTAACTAATTGAATTAACATGACGCAAGATTTTCACTTTGAAATCCAGAAACTAGTCGGCTTGCATACCAAAATCTGTCTGATAAGATAAAGGGCAGTTATCACCCCAGGTCGCCTGAATTTACATACCAAGCCTTTGTCTATTAAATCTGCTAAAATATTCATTATTGTAACACGATCTCGTATTGGTTAGATTTTACACATGGTTTTTATATCGGAGTTTATCTACCGGTCAATATTATATAATTGGTGTAAAATAACTGAAATGAAAGCCATAGTCTATCAGATTTACCAACAATAAGATCCAGTTATCATCATCTTTCATCACAGATTGTTTATCTGGATATGGTTATAACATGATGTCTGTAAGACGGAAGACTAGTGTTTCACTTGGAGCACATGGATTGTAGTATTGTCCCAGAATATAGATTTACCTTCTAGATAGGCTAAGTGATGTTTTTAATTGACTTTCTCTTTGATCTACCTGGATACATGTGCTAAGATAAAGATTCATGTATGGTATTTGATAAAGGTATTATTTGAACAGATTTACGATTTTGATAGGACTTAAGCATGTAGACTGCTATATTTTTGTTAAGTTGTATGGTTTTTATAGGCCTTACACATACATACATGTAGTTATATTTCATTAAAATTTTGATAAGAATTACATTTAGTCATATTTTTGTTAAGTACATGTAGTATGATTTTGATTGAACTTAATTACATACACAAATAATAATATTTTTGTTAAGTTGTATGATTTTGTGTGGACTTACATGAAACAATAGATTTATGGGGTTTTTTTGGGTGTACATATATTTTTAAAATAGTTTCATTTGGGACATGTCTTTTTATTTGATTAATTTTAGTTTTATCTGTTGTACATGTACATATAAGTAATATACATGTAGGTACTGAGTGACAGCTAGTGGTGATTATGGTAATGAGATAGTATTTATTTAGATCAATGTAATAGATGATACATGTAAGTTATAATACCAGATGCTACCCCCTGTTGTCTCTTCTACCTCCTACCAGATCAATCATATATTAACAAATATTCTAATATCTTACTCCCAAAAAGACGTGTCACTACAATGTAATCAATAATGTATTTTATGAACAATGTCTTATTGTATAGACTTAATCAATGATAAACATTTCAGTTAAAAGAATCATAAGTATCATAGCTTCAGAAGTTGAATACTGACTATTGCAAAATGTTCAATGCATTATATCTCCGAAAATACTGAACCGAATCAAACAATTTTTTGACTGAAATCAACAGTTGTTTTTATGATAATTCTAATAAAATTAACCAATATACAGTATGATATATCCAATGTCTACGTACATGTACATGGTAATAAATTATATTTTTTGTGCAGCCTGCCTTTTAAATTGAGATGACATTTGTAACAAAATATATAATTGGCTATTTAGTTTTTAGGTAGGAAAATGAAATACAAAAAGAAATGAAGCTGCCTATTATCAGATCCTACTCTCATACTTTAGATATTGTTACTGTTACCTTTATGTAATAGATATTATTGCTGTTACCTTTAGATAATAGATATTATTACTTCTTTAAGTAGTAATTGAACAGTAACACAATAACACGATTTATCGATTAACAATTACTGGTTTATAACATGCAACGTTTCGATGATGATACTTTCGTCTTTATCAAGCAAGTGCGAGAGTATCATCGTTGAAACGTTGCATGTTATAAACCAGTAATTGTTAATCCATAAATCGTGTTATTGTGATATTATTACTGTTACCTTTAGTATTACATTATCTTGTAACAAACTGTATTGACTGTCTGGTGTTGCAGTCTCACGAACTTGCACATAAAATCTGAATTAAATTATTGTTTTTCCCTATTTTGGTTTTCCTTGTCATGAGTACAGATACTCTGAAGATGTCAAAATTGAATATAATATGCTTCATGTATCTCAAGTGTTAAGGAGTATTATCCAAGTATTTGCCTTAATGTTTTGAGTACTGAATGCCTTAAACCATGTTTGACTTTGTTTACATACCAATTAAAGATAAGCAGTGGTGTCAAAAACATGAATATTAATGACCTGATCCAAATACCCCGTTAAAGTTAAATTAACTCTTTAAACTTTTTTGCAGCTGAAGGTGAGGAATGACAATAATTTGAACCATGAATAAATTGTCATGTAACTCATTTATCAAAACCTTTAGTCTGACAGATTGAATTAAACTACTCATGTCTATTTTGGGGTAATATCTACCTGTTTTTATATTACTTAAAAAAAGAAAAATTTAATTTAAATACTGATGTTTATTTTTTGATAATGTCTACCTCTGTTTTTATATTATTTAAAAAAACAATATTTTTAAAAAAAATTAAACTACAGATGTCTATTTTCAGAAAACGTCTACCTCTGTTTTTATATTATTTAATAAAAAAAGTATATCTATAAATTGATGCAATATACTAGTAGTTGTCACGTTTTGTTTTATATGAATTAATTAGGTTAGATTATTTGTAATAAAAGGCTAAAACTCATACATTATTTTAGTGAATCTTTGATTTTAGTTTATGATTTGGATTTGTCCTTTTTCAGTGTATTAATTTTCAATGGTTTCATTTATGGCTTGGCTGGCTCATGTTTAAAGTGTCAAATACAAGTTGAATAGTACCAGACATTTGGTCAATTAAGACTGCTATTTTCAGGCCTGATTAAGAAAGTGTTTCTTATCCAAAATTTTTGAGCAAATTCACTTTTTAATGAAAACCTAAAAATTCTTGACCCAAGAAACTTAACCTAGGACCGGGAGTATCAATCATCATCACCCTAATTAACTTCATGTTATTAATTGAGTAACCTAATTAAAAATTACTGATGTCATCCTTCTGATGTGACATTACTTGGGCTTGTTAATTATTTTTGGCTGTTAAACTGTACATCGCTTTACCTGAAACAGGTGTATACCAACTATAATTTTTAATGTGACAGTTATGTCATGAGAACTAAACGTTTTATATCTTTTTACTATTTATAGATCAAGTATTTCATAAAGTGTTCGAAATAAATCTTGGTATGTCGTCAAATATATTGAAGACATCATGGCTAATTAAAGATCAATCAAACCTTTACCACACCTTTAGCAGTTGAATTACTCAAGCAATTTGCGATAATATCTCAAGTTTTTCTTTCTTTAATACATTGTCACATAGGATTTAAAGACTTATAATTTATGGGAATATGGAGTACGAAAGTTCAATTATTTTGTTTTTCACTGTTAAGTTTGGAAACATGCATAACAGAGAGTTTGGAACTGACTAATTTAGACTCTGTTGTTAAGAACAATCCTACTGGTGTCAATAGATGTTCTTTTATCTGACATAGGACTGTCTTTAAGCAGTGTTTTTAATGGCATTTATAAAGGATGTTACATTTTTTTAAAAAACATTTGTTAAAGATAAATTTATCTAAAATTCTCAAAGAAATAAAATGAAATATTTAAATGCCCTGTGAATTTCTTAATTGAAAATACTTGATTTACATAAAAGATGAAGTAACAGGTAAATTTATTATGTATATTTTTCTAATACTATTAATCAACCTGTTAATAAAAAGATCAAAGATCTACCAGGTGTAGGAAATGAGTGAGTTAAACTTATTCTAAAGTATGTCATTGATTTCTGGTGTTTTCATTAAACATTTTAACCGCCGGTGTTTACAGATGTTGAAAATGCCACCCAAGATTTGGTGTAACACATGGTGTCTTTAATCAATACCAACAAAAGTTCAACAGTTTTAAAGTTAAATATCTTTACCTTATCTGAAGTATATTTCATATTAGTGTTATTATATATATCCAATATACACAGTGAATTACTTATATCCAGTTAAACTGCTACAATCCTCTATATGTATATGGTAAATATACAATATCATGTGTTCAACTAAGCTCTGGTATACAGTGATGTGTATTGGTGGAAGTCAAGCTTATCAATGGCTTTATATCACAGAGGCTAGATCTTAACCTCCTGTATTACACCAGGTACTTCACACACAATACCCTACCTGAACTAGCCAACCGTTAAATCAGCCAGCCAACAGTTTGACCCTGCCAATCCATGACCCCTAATCTCATTGGCTGAGAACACTCCAGTTTGGATAAGGCTATAATAACTGTTATGTTACTTAGTATGGCTACCTGGAGTTGACATAAGGACCATTATATAATCTCCAAAATCTTACACTTGCTAATTACTAATGCAATCAAACTTTTGGTAGGAGAAAATAGCCATTTTCTTTGTTGACGGACTTGTGTAAGTTTGTCATTGAGTAATTTGTTCTTATGATTAGCCAACACAGATAAATTCATTAGTAGATTTAATTTAATTGAAACTCCAACATAATTAAATATATTCCTTGATTAAATTTGTATAACCCCACAAGTTGTTTGGCATATAATTACTCACACTTCAAGATGGCAGAGTATTTATTTATATCTTGAAATAATTTGTACTCCTTGAGAAATAATTGTTTTAAAATAATTATTTTGAAGAAAATACATTATTTTGATATTTTGTTTAGAAATTTAAAACAATATTGAATATCAGAAGATGGATAAGAACATAAACTTTTTCAGAAAAATCTTTAAGTGAGTGGCATTTAGCACTTGGACTTATAGAATAAAACCAGTGATTGTTTTCCCCAAAAAATTGTGTTCACTTGATATATCCGGCAAATTTTAATTTTATAAGACAGGAAAATTGACTGTCTAGAAATCCAGT
This sequence comes from Patella caerulea, assembly GCA_036850965.1. NCBI lineage: Eukaryota > Metazoa > Mollusca > Gastropoda > Patellidae > Patella > Patella caerulea. The sequence goes on along the minus strand of JAZGQO010000015.1, from coordinate 26,474,002 downwards.
TTTATTTTTAGAAGCATGATTTTGATTGATAAACTATAACACATACTTATGGAAATACACAATCTGATCCTATTTCATTTCGTTTTTTTATAGCTCAAAATTTCGTTTTACTTGTCTTTACTAGGATCTGGAAGAGTTGTTATATAATAGGCATTCATATTGATGTAAAGTATTGTCCAATGAAACGGTCTGTTATGGCGATTTCTTGGCATTCTCTGTGTGGAACTGTGTGTAAACCTCTAGAAACGTCAACTCGAATTGATTTATCAATCAATGTTTGATGTCATAGGGTCAAAAGCCACTCATTTGATGCCTGACATGAACTCCCACTATAACTTATCAGATCTTTATGGCGTGTAGGCCTTCGAAAGTTTAAAATAAAAACAAAACGAAAAATATAGGCCTGTATTTTAATCAAATTGGGAAATACAGCTGCTGATTTTAGGGGATGTTTCGAAGTGTATTCTCTCAACGTTATGAATTTGAATGCTCTTTTAGTAATCTATATTCAAGAGAACTGTCATGCATCAAGGCTACTTGATATAAATGTCAATGAAAGCTAAGGATTTTACGATTAAAATCTTTTCCCTGAATCAAACAAATATGACAAAATTCTATAGAGGAGGATGTTATTTTTAATCTTTTCAAAAAAATCTTGTGTCTTTGAGCGGTTATAGGAAGATTAGTAGCGTTGCTTTCAAGTTGAATTGACCGAGAAATCAATTTTCAGATATTTTCTAACAGTGACCGCCTGGGCCAGAGAAATCTACCAGATATGAAAACACTTGAGTTTCTTTTAATGAAAACCCTTAGACACAGCAGGTGAGTTTACTGTAGAAATATGAATACATCGGAAAAAAAAGTAGTTAATGAAAAATTCACTTTTCATATAAATATGGGGCTGTTTTTAGGACGAATGGAATTTTGGAATTTTTTATCCATTGTGTACAACTTTATAAAGTTAAAATAAAATACAATTGTGTTACAATGTACAACTTGACATAATTTAACAGATGTTAGATATTGCAGATTGAGCTATAAAAAGGCCTGAAAAATGTTCTTTTGAGAGTTATCCAGAAGAGAGAAAAAGATAGAGATGAAAGATTTTAACATCCACTGGACAAAGACTAGGTCATTTTGGGACTAACATATGGTTTAATTATATTTCAGTACTACTTTGTACAATTTGCTCCATGTTTTTTTTAATTGCTCTCTGGTATTTTTTCATCTTATCAAAAATTAGAAAAGAGAGATATCTGCTGTTTTTAATTTGACTAGATGCAATTACCAGGACAACAGTTTTAGAATATAAATTTTGACACCATATCTGTACCCCAAGTGTACAGATATAGCTGTTTTTGCCGATGAATGCTATCAGATTAGCAACTGTTCATTCCTTTATTTTATCAAAAATTAGAAAAAAAGATATCGCCCATTTTTAGTTTAACCAGATAGAATAGCAAGGCAACAGATTTGGAATACTAATATATTTATATTTATTTTTTTTGAAGAGAAAGGTAGCAGAAGTGAATACATAATGGGCCTACCACAGTTATTATGTGAGGTGAGGCAAGAGTAACACATATCATTTGTCAAGGTGTAAGGTGTTAAAATGCTAAAAACATCGAATAAATGAAAAATACAATTAAATGTTATCAACAAAAATACATCATGCGGTGGTAATAGGACAAAAATCAAGATTGTTATCACCAAATAATTTACTCTCTTCTTTGTTCGGTTCAGGGCGAAACGCGTTACATTCATAGTTTCGTCTTTCAATATAATCGAGATACAATTTTCGACGAAATCTGATCTTCGTAACATTTTTAAAGCAGAACAGTTTTCCATTTCAAAAGCATAGCAACAACAATGATCTATTGTTCGAAATAAGTTGCAAAACCCTGCGTGTAATAGCCACGAGTCATTCGTAACAGTTTCCCGTCATATAACTTAAATTGTCATACCCATTTTACACAGGCAAAGTTCACAAAGAAAAATAAAAGCCATGGATTTTTGCTTTATGAATTTTGTAATGAGCAATAACACTATGTTTGCATAGAGATACCCCTCCAAAATGATCTAGTTGCAAACAAAATGTTTTCCGCATCGCAACTTACAAAACAAATATGGTTCGGAAAAGTTGGTTAGAAATAGAAGGAGATCCGAGAATCCCACATAATCTTCAAATAAACACAAATAAACTGAGTTGTCAACATAATCAATACTATCTAAACAAAATGGTCGTTTATTTCGTCACGTATTACGAGATCCAACTGGAATACGCTAAAGCGATCAAATCTTCAAGGTTTTCCTTCAAGGGTTAAGATAATTTGCAATAATCGGTCAGATTTAATGAAATTTTAAAGTGCATTTACAAAATTAAAAAAAGTCAGGAATTGACAACTCTATAAAGTGTACAAAGGGATATATATGTTTGTGATATTTTGTCAGTTGCTTCTAAATATTGACGGCTTAATCCAAGCTAAATGTACTCTTAATTGATCAACAGTTAGTTAAGCATCCCACTTGGATTATATCAGATTATAAAGAGGTCCAGCCAATGATTTTACTCAACACTTATAGGTGTCATTAGGGGTGGTTGGTTGGCCGAATGGTTAGCACGTGCCCATGGTATAGTAAGGTCTGTCAACTGGCGAGATTTCGATTCCCTCGTTGTACATGACCAGGAGTAGGATCGCCTGTACAACCTTGTGGGTTTCTCCGGATCGTCCAGTTTCCTCCCACTGCTAAAGACTGTTACGCGTAAACGAAATCGCATATTTTCTGTCAAGTGGATGTTTAACCCCATTTCTCTCTTTGTGTTTGTCAGACACTGTTTTATGTCTTTAAAGTGTTTTACAGATATTATTTATAAATTGTTGCACAAAATCATTATCTCCTGGCCTGCCGGTTCACTTTGAGTATAAAGTATATAGTTATTTATAATATAAGAAAGTATATCAGTTTAGTATAGTTTTATGTATAGTTTTGAGAAAGTATATCTGTTTAGTATAGTTATGAATAGCATAAGAAAGTGTTGATATTATTATGAATAGTATAAGAGTGTAATTATAAGAAATATTTCTACTGGTAGATCATCCTTATATATTGATTGACAGTTTTTATTCAGAAACTTTCTATATTCAGGTCAATTAATCAATAACCAATCAAACCGATTGACATATGATTGATTTAATTTCAATAGATAATTAGATGATTAGTACGATTGAGTGTATGCTCAGAATGCCAAATGTTATTAGTATTGTTGTAACACCTTTAGAAGGTGACTATTAGATGACATGTATTGAATAAAGGCACTACTCGTCATCAAGTTCACTTAGTTCAGGTCTGTTATAAACTTTCTATAAGGACAAACCAATTTTATTGTTAGTTTTTCTGAGATTTTAACAGTAAATAACCCACTCAATTGGTTCAATTCAAAATTTAAAGATGCCTTATGTAAGATTTAGATGAAGAGCTGACTTTTCTTGTTATAATAATTCAATAATAGATAATGTAAAATGAATATATTGAAAAATGCATTCAAATTACTTTATTAGGAGTGAAGATATTAAACTTGGAATAATTTTACTGGTTGTTCAAAGCTCACTAATGCTTCTCCAATTTTAAATTAAATCATTAAATGACTGAACTGTTCTAGACTATTTAATATTGGAAACCTCTGATGGCACAGAAAGTTAACTATGGTCTTTTCATGTTAAAAAATGTTGTATTAATAGTTTATGTAACATTTGGCTTAAGAAATCGGCGATAAGGAAATATAGTTCTTGCATAATGCCTGTTTAAATATTTTAAACTAAAAGCATCTGAAATTACTTTTTGTTTCTTAATAAGTATTTTTCCTGAATAGGTGTTTTCGAGGAACAGAAAATCAAACTGCTTTAGCTTTATGCTTGTCCATCACAATTTATTTTGTTGGCCTCAAGGCAATAAACTTCATATTAACAGATTTAATGTGGTTTGGTAATTAAAAATATTTTATTTTCACACTCTGCATAACAACCATTCAATTAATAGTTTTTTCCCCATTGCCCGTAACTAAGCAATATATGGTATTATAAGACAACCAGAGTTCGATTGTTGGAAGGAAGGAAATTAAATCTTAAAGGCATATATCTAATAAAAACATAATATTCTTCAATAATGGCTGATAAACACTACAAAGTCAAATCAGATTTCTTGAACACCTTGTTATCAAAAAATATAACAGTAGAACTGCCAGAAATATGTTGAAAATGATAACATTAATTAAAATTTTATCTGTAGAACAAACGGCACAATTCTATGGAATACATGTAGTTTTTATTACTGAGTGATGGTTCTGCTGGACAAAACTCAGGAATTGTATTCCTTACTCAATAATTCAGCTACATTTACTAAATGACATGGAAACCATTATCTACAGAACTGTAAGAGATGTGTCTTTTAAGTGTTTTTTTCATCAAAAATTAAGACGGTAAATTTAGTGTACGGGTTCTTTTTAAAGCAAGTCCTTAAAACACAAGCCTTAACTGCAGAACATATTCCCTTTAAATGATTTTTATTTTAAAAAAAAAAATAAAATGGTTACTTAAGGGCGTTGAGCAGTCTAAGATTCGCACTAACTTTTCAACGCCAATCTTATTAAGTCTTTGCAAACTTGTTCCTCTTATAAAATAACTCAGAAAACTCTCGAAAGTCGCGTCATTTTATGTGTAACAATGGAGATACGAGGCGGAGGAATAAAACTATTTATAGCAAACGAGACTGATTCCCCGACCTAGATCAGGTGTTGAATAAATTATGACGTCGTGCACGCCAGTCACGTGATCAACACAAACGTGGTTTCAACAGGAGTGGAAGATGTCACGTGACCAGAAGGAATTCCCTGTATGACGCGATTATCCAGGTCTACTTATCTATCACGAAAGGAACATGACGGATTTTTTTTTTATGGTCAAAGATTACTATTTTTTGAATGCATAACATGATTTAGAGTGCGGTGGAGTAGTGCAGTGAAGTAATTATTTACTTTTACATCCGAATTGTTGTATTTTAATACTTGTTGTCAACGTATTCAAAGAATTAACCCAAAATCGCAAAATCTCGTTTGAAGGTAAATAATGAACAACAATTTTAAAATACTTTGAGTTGGTATTTTTTAACGTTTTTGGTGTCGAAATGTAGCTTATAACCTCCACTTTCGATCTACTGGTGGGATTATCAATAAATTTTTTGAGCTTGTACTAATAGAATTTCCAAGAAAACGCATCGTTTTTTTGCGTTTCCATGGATACAAGACAAACCACAACCTATAGCCAAAAATTGACCAGTGTATTTTTGGGACTTGCTATTAGCATTGTTCATGCGAAATTTGATGAAAATATCTGCAGGCATAACTGAGAAAATTCTACTTTTGTTGTCATCAATACCCCCTTTTATTATGCTTTTGGGCCAAGTTTGGAACATAGTTGGTAAATAAAATTGATATTTATTTGGTGATTAATATGTAGTTTATCACCCCAAATAACAAAAAATGTCATATCTTATCAACAAAAATTACAGTGCTAGCTTTAAAATTTGCATTTTAGACTACTCAACGCCCTTAACTGCAAAAGAGTTGGGAATGTGTCCTTTCAAGTTCCCTTGAATAAAAAAAAATCCATTCCAGTTCCCGTACATATGAACTTGTAAAAACAAATTGCAAAAACAATAACATCTGATAGTTCGATAAGGTTAGCCTTTAAAACTCTAAGTTCACTCCTCTTTTTTAATTCAATGTTTCGATTCAAGCTATTTTCTACTTCACTTTACCACCCATGTATTACAATGGTTGTACAAATCTAAGTTATTTTTTTAAAATTCAGTGTTTCCATTCTTGCTATTTCCTACTCCGTCTTACCGCCCATTTATTACGATGGTTGTACAAATGCTGTGGAGGTCATTGTTGTTAGTGTTAGATCATACAGGTATTTTACCCAACTCGCTCTCGACTGTGTCTGCAAACCTAAACGAGTGCATGTTTTATTTTACAAGTTAAACAAAGTACGTTTTTTTAACGTGTTTACCTTTCAGGTACATGGCATGCCTATACTGCATCTATGGTGTTCCCGCTTTCTCTACACAAAGCTTTGATGTTCACTAGAAATTTTCTATCAAATTTTGACAAAATTTTGCAGAGTTGTTGAGTGTTTTCTCACGATAAAAGATTGTTTTTTTTACGATAAATTCGAATTGATAAAAGATTTATTTATTACCACTGTTCACTACTTATAACAAGCTTAGTTACCCAGCATGACATGGGTGAAAAATCTCCATTTTTATAACATCCATAACAACGCAATAATCTCATCATTAAATGCCACATCAAACACACAATTATGCCAATACATTTCTTATAAAATAACTAGGGGTGGGGGTTAGATGGCCAAATAGTTGTATGATAAGATCTGGGCCCTGTTTCACGAAATTTTAACTTAAGATAAAATCCAATTTTAGTAGATACTTCAATTTTGATTGGCTAAGCACTAAAATCAATCTAATATTATCCAATCAAATTACTAAAATTGGGATCTTATCTTAGTTAAAATTTTGTGAAATAGGCCCCTGTGTCTTTAAGTCAAATGGTATGGTTTTGATTTGTTGGTTTTACGTCACAAGGAGTAATGTCGTCCGTCCAACCTGGCACGATTCCCTGGTTGTGGGTGACAAGGAGTAGGGTCACCTCTCCAACTTCGTGGATTTTCTCTGGGTCCACCTACTTCCAACTGTAAAACAACCGTTGTGCAATCAAATTATTGAAATAAAACTGAACCATATGTTAGTCCCGAAATGACCTACAGTTGTAGTTTATCTCAAGTGGACATTAAACCCCATTTTCTCGCTCTCTTTTATACACATAGATCAATACATTTAGTATATCTATGATTAGTATTTTTGCTAAACTGGGTTGCCTATATGTGATTGTTATTGAATAAAAAGTTATTAAATGATATATTAATACTATTATAACGCCTGTAGAATGACTTAAACACATCAAATTGATGAATGAGAGAGGTATTCAAATTTGTCTCTAGCCATTAATATGACCTATTTCTATTACTGTAATAATTGGTTCTCAGGATTGGGATGAAGGTAGAAAAAGAAAGCCTTGTTTATTCAATAGTCCATAAATTGTATAGCTAAAATATTTTAATTCATACCATTTCATATTTGCTGGGAGTTTTTTCACCACCAGTATTATTAGGGCTTATTTGATTGCACTAAATAGATTGCCAAGTGACTATATGAAATAATAGAACCAGTTCTATTAATACGTAACAAGGGCAACCCTATTGAAATATTAAAAAAAAAGCTTTTAAGATCTTGACAATCGTCTAGACCACTATTTGTCTATTTGAACTTTTTTTCCTTTCCCATAACTTGAGAGTCGTCACTGAGAATACAAAACTTTTTCAGGTATTAAAAAAAGCGCACGATTGTTTTCCGTCATTGACTTAAAGATAGAGATCTGTGTTTTTATAACCTTTCTCCAAGATAATCCAATAATCCTTGACAAACATCGGGGTAATTCCACCTTATATTTATTATACATGTATGATATGCTTGAACCTTTTTCTTTTCTTTTAAAGTAAACAGCTCAAGTTTATTTTACGGACTAGCTATGAATGGTTAAGAATGACACAATTACTTCATTTTAGAATTAAAAATCAAACATTTACAATAAGAAGTAAATTTTGTTTTATATAATACAATTAGTATAGTGCTTTATTGAACTGGATTTGAAATAGACAAGTAAATGAACAAATTTTCTTTTTGATGGTCTTTCATGTCAAAGAAAAGCATTTGAAAAACTATTGACCAACTGAAGTGTTAACATTAGCCTAATTTTGTATATAATTTATTTATTCATGAATTCGAAATTTGAATATTGAGAGTAAAATTAGGGATTATGTACTATATACATGGTCTTTAATGTCAAAGAAAAGCAATTATAAACTATTATAAACTTCAGGATTAAGTATTAGCCGACCATGTATATGGTTTATTGTATTCATGAATTCAGTATTTGAAAATTCAGGGTAAAATTAGGGCCTATGTACTGTATACAATGTACTTTTAACTAATTTTATTGTTATTTATGGTTTTAGAATGGGATTTAATTACATAACTAAGTCATATATTGTACCTAATTCCTATATTAAAACCATAAATAAATAGAAACTTCAACAGGATTATTTCTGATCTAACACAAAGTTTATAGTTTTTATGTAATAATTCTTTTTCTAAAACCCTATACATAAACTACAAATTTCAACAGATTATGCTGAGTGGTCCACAGTAAATGAAAACTTCTACAGGATTATGTCTGTTTTATCACAAAGTTTTATAGTTTCACCTATTAATTAATGGAATAAACAGACGGGTTTGATCATAAAAATTTTAAAGTGTTACAAAGTTACACAAAAAATTAAATCTAGACGTTTCAATTATAGTTTAGATTTGTCTTTTAGCCTGAACCAGATATTTTATTAGGTATAAGTTTAAATGTTAATGGTTTTATTGATTTAATTGATTCTATATAGCCTGATTAATCTTTTAACACCTAATCCTAATCTCTTTACCACTACCAATAAATAACTTAAGTTAATCTCGTTAATCTGTTTTAGAAGCAAGGCGGTAAAACCTAACAGCTTCTTATCCACAATCTACCCTTTCCTAATCTTTTAAACTAATACTGAAACATAACGCCTACCTTAATCTGCTTTGAAGACAGATATCATTAAAGTGAAGAAAAGAGCTGATGGATGATAAATCAAAAGATTAAGCAAATACCATCAGCAACCACGTATACCATGTTTGTTATACCATACTTTACTGCGAACCTGGTAGTCAGACATAATAATAACATGTCTGATCTTCTATTACCTGTCCTTACATTAAACATGGTACAAGGTATGCAAACAATTTATTCATCTATTCATTTAACAATAGCATCACTTGAAGTTGCAACATGATTTAAGTAGCCTGTTATTAGCCCAGTAGTAGGATGTTAAACCCCATTTCATTTTATTTCTCTTATTTCACTGATTTTAAAGGAGGTGGTACCCCTATTCTATATTCATCTATTTTTCATTTAACAATAGCATCACTTTAAGTAGTTTGTTATGTTATTGACTTAAAGGAGATGACCCACCAATTTCTACATTCTAACAATAGTTGTAAAACACTAAGTAGGCAGTGCTATGGCCTACTCTTATATCAAATTCTAACTGCCAAATGTTCGCATGTGCGTGCTGTATCATAAAGCCTGTCATTGAATCAACTGGTGTGGGTTCAAATCCCCAGTTATACGTGATAAAGAGTAGGGTCACCTGTTCAACCTCGTGGGTTTTCTTTGGGTCCACCGGTTTCCTTCCACTGCTAAAGACCTCTATGCGTAAGTGGATTATTCCCGAAATGACCTAGTTTGTGTTGAGTGGACGTTAAACCCCATTTCTCGCTCTTTCTCTCTCTCTCACTTTACAAACTAGATGATATTTTTAGCAGTGCATCTGTTTACAGTGCAGTAAAATACCTGTCACATACCTAACTGGTTTTATTTCAGATTGCATGGACTGATTCCATTATATACAAACTGTGTTGATGTTAACATGTCAGACAAATTATTTTACTGTCAACTAAAAGAGTGTGGAAGAATGTCTGCAAGTCATAAAAATGTCATATCGTTATAGTTACTTATTATTTACTACAACTATCACCTCAGACTAAAAATACCACCTTTGTTTATAACAGGTAGACATACCTACCAGAATGACATTGCCAAAAACATAATTAATAGCAACTGAAAGTGTTTATGAGATCACTTTAGTTCATTAAACATGCATTATGCAATAGCTAAATCTGCTTATTGCAAGTTTTTCTTTGGGTCTGAAATGTTATATAAACTATTAATTAAAATGAAAAGACCATAATCAATTCTCGATGCCATCTTATGTGTTGGATATTCACTGGATTTGATACTGATTTGCTGCTCAATGTTCATTGATGATTTAATCCAAAAATGGATAATCAAGACTGTTTTTTATTGTACTGACTTTAATAATGATGATCATGGCTAGGCCTAAAATTCAAACTCTAATATCTTTGTTCAGAGTGTAACAATTTGACAGAAATTTTAAACATATTCCAATTACATTATCAATTAATAAAATATGAAATACTTTATATGGTGTTACTTAAGTTTATTTCGGGATATATCACCGAGACAGAAGCGAATGTTAAATAAAGCTATTTCACACGCAAATAATTTGACATTTTTTGAAAATATAACATTTTCTGTGTCACGCGAATAGATTTAGTAGCGCCCTACCTAATGTAAAATGTTCCGAACTGACATACCTGTTATCTTAAACATAATTTTAAAAAGCATTCTTCCATGATCTTTGACCTCTAAAATGAACCTGATATATTAACTATCATTCTTGATAAAGACGAGAGTATCCTTGTCGACACTTCGCTTAGTATTAAGCTCAGTAATTGTGTATCCATTAAGTTGTACCTTGCGTGTTAATATGTTCAATTACTAAATGCCAATCAAAGAAAAAGTAAGCTTAATTTCTTTCTTCGTTAGCTCACTCAGTGCAGAATAGTAATTAAGACATAAACCCCCATTTAATTTCATTTCTCATTCTGTATGTAAATTACTTTAGCAGATGTCTTGTAACAAAAATTTAACTTGGAACTCACCAACTAGTGGACACTGAAGAGACAGTTCTGCCATATTTGCAGAACGTCTGATGTTTTACTGTAGCCCTGATTCTTGATCAATAACAGATAGCTAATACCTATACTCACGTTTCCAACAACTTGATTTCAACTTTATTTCAAAACCGATATTTCATATATCACCATTCAAATTATCAACTGAATGAACTGAAGGCTGTTAGACCATATATTAGAAAAATGTTGTAAAAATTGACAGAGTTGTGTCTGTACTACGAAAGGTTAATTACCATGATATATAATATGAAACACCTCGGTGAGACATTCCTACTTTTATCACATCCAGTAATATGACTCATAAATCTTAATCACTCCATTTAAATATTGTAAAGATCTGTCAAATCACACAACTCTTTATTATATACACCGATCATCAACATACTCATTCGCTATTTTACGATTTGTATATTTCAATAAATTAAAAGGTTAGGTGAAATAAGATACGTCTATCGCTTAGCTACACATGAATGAAGTGATAGACCTTAAAATTTTCATTTTAGATCGAAGGAAATTAAAATAAAGAGAAAATATATGCAAATTTAGCTCTTGAAATTAAAATTCAAACGAAATGAAATGCACTTTGATGTTCAACTCTTCGATACTAATTGGTCAACTTGTAAATGAATTTGTGGTTTGATCTCTGGTTGAAGCTTGTATCCTTGTCTTAAGGAAAATTCCTTTATTAACTAAAATTTTTATGAGCAAGATGCCCTCTACCCTCTAGTACCTTCACCTAAACAAAAATTTGATAATTCTGGGCCAAAAGGTAATAGGATCATCATATCGTTCTTGAAGTTTGGTTGACGAAAAAGATTTAGGCAATGACAGCAGATTCACCGCCTCCCCCCTTCCCTTATGCATAATATTAAATTGAATATTCCAGACCCTAGCCATATTTAAGACGTATAATACATTTGTCATTGTATAAACAGTAGTATTTTGTAAGTTAAAATAGTGTATTATTTGCCTAGTAGTTTGTTATTGTCATTAAGATCTATTTTAGGTATAGCCTAGACAGGTTAATATCAAAACAAAGCTGTAAAAATAACAATCAGGTACTGTTCTTAAAACATTTTACTCTTTTTCTACCAACTTTTCACTATTTATTATATTCCATTACGTGACAAAAACTGAGTATTATTAAAAACATATTTCCTGGTAATTAATTTGTAATTTGAATGATAGTTTTTGAAAAAATATTCATTTGAAAGTTTTCAATACTTGGTATCTTATTGTTTGAATAGGATGAAAAAAAGAGATCCTATGTGTACGTCAAAGAACCCTTGACAGTTGGAATTCGATATAAGAGTTGCCCATAGCACTGCTGCCTGGGCAAAGTTTTCCTGCATGGCATACATCCATCTCCATTAGCCCAATTAGTGAAGAAAGGTAGGATGTTAAACCCCATTTCCTGTCAATGTCCTGGGTTTGATTACTGGCATGCAGCCCCAGAAAAACCTTCAGGATCTTCAAAACCAGTTCTCAAAGGTGCCGCCGGTCGGGCTAATATGAAAAGTGTGTTTAGTTAATGTATTGGACACCTAAAGAAATCATGATTCCTTGTATGATTTGGTCTGGCAATGTCAAAGATCCCTCGGCAGCAATTATTTGCAGAAGAGTAGGCATAATCATTGCTGTCCAGGCAAAATTCACTCTAGTATTTCACATGTAACAAAAGTCTCAGTCTGTTGTGGTTTTCTCTCTCTCACTGCTAAAGACCCCTACACGTAAGTGAATTAATGAAATAAAAATTGAACCGTATATCAGTCCTAAAATAGCTAAGTGAGATGAGGTAGGTTAGGCCTCTCATATTTCAATTTGGCATACATTTTTAGGATTAACAATTGTATTTTATTGCATTTCTACTTAGATTTTTATGTCAAAATTTTGCCATTACCCTGTTTAAATTCTACTTTCATTTAAAACAATATTCAATTTGTAATTTCAAGATATTGTCTAATAGTTAAAACTTTCCTTTTAAATAATTTATTCAATGACAAGATTTATAAGATAGTTTTTTGTTTTATTTGATGTAATTAACTCATTGGCTGGATTTATTATTTCAAGATAGTTTCTATTTTTAATTTAAATAATTAATTTAATGACAGGATTTATCTATTTCAAGAAGATGTTTGACGGATAAAACACTTCCTTATAGACATAGTGTATAGTACTACATCATTATGTCAACTATCCTTCCTTACCTCATAGTTTTATTCCGAGCTCGACGGATATTAATATAATATGTCCAACTTGTATATCACACCAATATAAACTTTATACTACACACAGTTCATATGATTTTACACAGCTCCACATGTGGCCGTCATAATTCCATTGTTTAACGACAAACTGTGTAGAGAAGAAGTTTCCGTGCTATTGTTTGGTTCCAGTTGTAAGAAACAAGTAATATTCCTTCAGGCCAGGTACATATACATAACTTGGACTGTGCCAGAAGTGAAACAGTCTGATGTTACTGGTTGTTAACGACCAGAATGCTACTAGTATAAATACTTCTCTCACTTAACGATCAGCCGTTTATCGTAGTCAAAAACAGTCACAAGTCCTGACGACTATATAAATGCTTCTTTCACTTACCAATCAGTCGTTTATCATGGTCAAAAACAGTCACAAGTCTTGATTATCACTTGTAAAAGTCCAGACAAAAACATGTGGCAATTTTTTTTTTGCACAAATTGTCACTATCAATAGTTATAAACCAAATGAATCATGAGCCGTTGCTTTTTTGTGACACCTGAGAATTGGTCGTGTTTGATCTTTATACCGGCTGTTTCTTTTAACCTGCGCTTCTCTCTCTCTCTCTCTATAACCCCAATAAACTCTCCGCTTCAATGAACAGCCATCTCTCTGTCTTCACTTGACTCAATACAATGTAGTATGATAGATCCAACTCAATCATGCTTCCATGACCACTGTTTGCTAAACTTTACCCAAGACGACAAAATATTGCTTTAAGATACTTCGCACACCGTTTACAATAAAGCTGCCATCCTTTGTTAGCATCATAAGGCAAGGTAAATTTAAACTAATATTGTTTGCCTAAAAGAAAGCATGGACATTCTTCGTACTGTTTTTATAGTCGTCGACATATGCTATTATTACCTAGAATTCATAAAAGAACAGTATGAAAGGAAAGCCATTGCAAATAAAGATTATTATTTTACGGCAAGATGAAAAAGAAGAAATGGGCAGCCGTAAAGGATTAGCAATGATTAAAGAGAATATATAAAGACTCTAGTTTGATCGAATTAAAAACAGATTAGTCTTAAAATAGAACTAGAAATGACCCATAGCACATAAAATAACGTTTAATCAGTTTTCATCTCCATGTTAAATGGCCGTTTGGAATCTTAACAGTTTAAAGTTTATCTTTCAAAGAAATTTATAGCTCAGTAGAGCAGCAGTCTTGTTGTTTCATCTGGATGTTGGGGATATGAAATAAGTTGATTTTTTATGTAGACATCTAATGCTAAGGGGGGAGTGGGATGCTTGAATGGTTAGCATGTGTGCTCTGTATCATGATGTCTGTCGTGGAGTCAGATACCATGGTTTCGATTCCCCGGTTGTACATGACAAGGAGTAGGGTCGTCTGTCCAACCTCGTGGGTTTTCTCCCACTACTTAATACCCCTACGTTGCAATAAAATAGAACCATATGATAGTCATGTTAAACTCAATCTCTCTCTCTCTCTCTCTCTCTTTCTCTCTCTCTCTCTCTCTCTCTCTCTGATGCTAAGATTTACTATTTATATAGACATCTGATGCTAAGATTTACTATTTATATAGACATCTGATGCTAAGATTTGCTATTTATATAGACATCTGATGCTAAGATTTACTATTTATATAGACATCTGATGCTAAGATTTACTATTTATACTATTTATATAGACATCTGATGCTAAGATTTGCTATTTATATAGACATCTGATGCTAAGATTTGCTATTTATATAGACATCTGATGCTAAGATTTACCTTTTCTGTAGACATCTTAAATGTAGCTACTTTGTGAAAAATTTCAACAACAAGTTGTTTTTGTTGTACATTAGACTGTTCTTCAATTAAATACAAGTTTTTTCATGAATGGCCCAAGGGAGAAAATATCAAATTTTCTGAGAATTTTTTTTATAATGATTGACATTTTTAAGTCACTCATTGTCCTGTGTGGACATTTTAAGAAGGTTTTAAAAAGACTACTGGTATTCCTATTATCAATATCTTACAATAGCAACTGTCGCTCGGCTTCTGTCAGTAATACAAACTAACTAACAGAATAGTTGCAATCAGAGCAAGGGACAGAAAAATAGGGTTTAACATCCACTTGACACAAACTACGACATTTCGTAACTAATGGTTGAATTTTATTTCATTAATTAACTTGCGAGTACGGGTTTTTAGCAGTGGGAGGAAACTGGAGGACCTGGAGAAAACCTACGAGGTTGGACAGGAGGACCTACTCCTTGTCACGTACAACCGGGGAATCAAAACCAAGCCAGTTGACTCAGTGACAGCGGTATTATACAGCTCGCACATAATGACAATTCGGCCATTTCCCCTCCTCCCCCCTTTGAGATGCTATCAGGTTGCTACGGTAAAACCCAGTCTTTAAAGTCAGTGATTAGGTGGGGTCAGGGAATTTTAATTAATTGTATATTGTATATCATTACAGAGCACCACCCTAACCCCTTCACACTCGCTGATGAATTAAAACAAAATCATTGATTATTTAGTTGGATCGAATATGATATTATCTATGTTCTAATTCAAATCAAAGTTAGCCTGCCAAAGATAAAATTACAAAATCTCAGAGGTCAAAAGTTGAAACCTAATTATTCAATATATTTTCATATCATGGAATTAGGTAGACCATCCAGTTTCTATTATATATTGCAGTAGCAATTATATATATATATATATATTGACAAATCATTGATATGTATGTGTGTGTAGAATTAATGTCTATTTTATTAAAATTTCTCAATTATTAGTCGCTATCCAATATGTATTTGTCAATGTTGTAAAATACATTAGCAATAATTCGTAGGGCATACTTGTCAGTTTGTTTTGTGATATATGTATAAAGTTTAGCAACAAATCAATCGACATGTCGAGCCTTTTCACCACCCCATCTACATACGAATAACAACATTAACATAAATCAATCATAAACTATCAATGAATGTATTACTACACAGCTGGACCGCGCAATTTATCTTTTTTATTTGTTCTACGTTTAATTCCAGATCTTGTAGCAACTGCTTGGTTAAGTCAACCAATATCACTTTCTTTGTTATACACATGTTGAATTGTGGAGAGTTTTTTTATTAATAAAAGTTGAAATATTGACAATAGAACTTGACCTGATGAAAAATTGAAATAGCTGAAGTATTTTTATTGGTTTTGGGTGGAGTATAAATCAATGCGTACAGTAGACATTTGTTTTAGAGACAGTTATTTGTTACGACTCTTAAAAAAAACTTGACTACATTTTTTTTTTCTCAAAGGATCAGTAGTTCTCAATGTATATTTCAATGCACCTAAGAAACTAGCATTTTTAATAAGTTTTCAGTGAATATTTGTATTAAAGTCTCGATGCATAATATCAAACTACCTAATAAACCAGCATATCTAATAAATCCCAGTGCATATCTCAGTCCACTTGCATATTTAACTGGAATTAATATACCAGATTTGTTTTCAATTTTCAGATTTTCTATTAAATTCACAATGTATCTTTCAGAACACCTAATAAACCTGCGTTTCTCTGAAATTTTCTGTGCTTTTTTGAGTGCCCCTAATAAATAACTATTTATATTGAATTCTCAGTGCATATCTGACACCAATAAATAAACCAACATTTCTGATAAATTCTCCATGCATATCTCAGTGCATGTAATAAACTGGCATTTCTATATTAAATTCTCAGCGCATGTCTCAAATCGCCCAATAAACACCTAGTTCCTATTATTAAATTATCAACGCCCATTTACCCTATTTCTAATAGAATCTCAGGACATATTTCAGTGTACCTAATCTAAGTAAATAATCAAAGATGAAAAGCATGTATATTGGAATAATACAAGTAACCTTGATATAGGATTAGTGCTTTATATACCATGGTTCACCATTTACTGGATCATAATACACATTTAATCAGTACCTTTAATTGAATACACAGTATACAATATACAATAACAATATACAATATAACCTCTTTATACTCAATACTTTATAGTCCTAGAAACATGGAATTATTATATTACAACTCTTATATCTAACGTCCAAGAACATTAATTACCTTTTAACGGATTAACGTGGATTATATCTGTATGCTATGATTGACCATCTGCCTACATGTATGTGTCCTGAATGACCTCGAACATCGGACTGCTAACAGCATTTTTATGTACTCAATTATACAAAAGATTGTCAATATTATAAAAGAATAGAAAGTCCTAGCACAATACAAAAAAACAATCTTTATAAAACAGGGAGTTGAAACTATAATGATTGGTATTATTATTGTGGAAAGATAAAATACAAATGCTCGTTTTAATGGCCACATGAAGTATTGAAAAACACTTTCAAAACACATGTGTTAATGGATATAATATTGGAAATGGGAAGGATGAGCTTTCAGTTTAAAGTAGTAATATGGATAATAATTTATAAAGAGCCATGACCACATCCAGTTTTTGCATGAAATTAAAACACACAATATGAAGGTTGTTTCAGTTTTTGAATTTTAAACAAAACATCTTTCAATTGATTCATGTGGCTATTTATTTATCAACACCTCAAACAAATGAAATGGGGTTTAACGTCCTACTGTTCTACTCCTAAACTGGCTTAATAAAGACAGGCAACACGCCTTACAGTGTTCTATGAGGGACATTTTGCCCTGGCAGCAGCTCTACGGTCTACCCTTATATTGAATTCCAACTGTCTAGGGACCTTTTACATGCACGCCATAGTGTACAAAGGACCTCAGTTTTTCCTCCCATCCGAATGACAAGACGACTTCAGGCCCTCCATCCTGCATCACTGACAAGAGGAAAACCACGCCGGAAAATTTGAACAACAGAAAATAAAATGAGTGGCTGGAGGTCACAGGTTTCTTCCTGCTGTTGGCCAAGAGCAGGATTTTTCAGCGTGGTTCACTTGGCAGTTGGAATACAGTATAAGAATATGCTGTAGCCACGCTGTCTGGTCAAAATTTCCCTCATTTCCCACATATGCCCATCTTCATTAGCCCAGTCAGAGTAGAAAGATGTTAAACCCTATTTAGTATCATTTTATTTATGTTTCTCCGGGACTATTCAGATTTGTTTTCTTGGGAATATATGACTAACAATAATGAAAAATCCAACACATTAGTTTTTTCTCTGATTAATCTGGAATTAATTGTAAAGACGTGAAATATGGAAGTTAAGCATGCCAATAGAACATTACATGGCATCGGCCACATGTTGATCCTCAACAAGATGGAGCCGAAAGTCAGCAGGAACACGGACGAAAAGTCCACAGGAAAACAGACGATGAATCTACTCACTGATTATTTCTTATTGCATGACTAATATTGTCAGGACAATTTGGATATTGTCGTTCAAATAATTCTAGCAACCAAATTCCTATTTGACATGAAATATATTAGCCATAAATTCCAATTATATTTATTAGAAAGGCGAGTAACCCTAATATTCATTATGATGGGTCAAAGCTTGGCTAAACTAACATTGAGATTAATCCCTATACGCTCCAACGATTTTATTAGAATAAGCTGATTTGATGAACTGGATATCATCTCTCAGTTGACGGATCTTCTTTAACATAAAATAAACTAAAACAGACACTTTACATATAGTCTATCAGCTGTGCTTATCGGTATAGAAAATTCTTTGTCTTGCTGATCTTTAAATAGTTTTGGATATTTAATTGTTTGTGGTGTTTTTTTTTATATGATTAGAAGTACATGTACTGTTTATTTTTGAGCAATGTTTAGATTTTTCTTAAACGTGCATCGATAAAATATAGATATTAAAAGGACATTATATAGTGTTGGCCCATCTTTGCACAGAGATCCATCTACCTCATACTTTAAGAATAGATCTCTGCGCTGAAAGGCCACCATATCCAAAACATAGTATACTTTTTTGTAATGCAGTTTACTTCATTCCACATCTGTTATACACAAAGGCTTAATAAATTTTTTAGAATGGAAGCTGAATAACTTCTTTAACAAAATTCTCGAAGTATACTTCAGTTCTTCATGTTTATAAAATTGTGCAGGAGCCATAAAAAGCTCCTGATACCTTGAATGTATGCAGCTTAAAAGTAAGCAAAAACTGAAAGTAGTTTATTAATCTCAATATTTAGGAGAGCTATCTAGCTAATTTGCAGGAATCTTTAATGACCCCTCGAAGGAAAGCCGATGTACATTGAGAGGAGTAGGAGCAAAAGCTCTCCTTAAACGTGAAGGACTGATACTTAGTGTTTTCGACTAAAATCTTTAATGTAGGACTGAAAATGTCTGGCAACTAGTTTACTGTCCGTTCACAGATCTAACTGTAGACAGACAGACAGCATAAGTTTAGTATAATTAAGAAAGTATATATTTACCCTCAATTTTTCGTTTTGATTAATGAGTTTAACGGCAACATTTCTATGCTGATTTCTGATAAAATCTACTGAAAATGTCGCTCAATAATAAACAGTAATATGGCATAGAATTTTATTGAGGTGTATTGCCAGTTCAATTAAGAAATGCCATTAAAACAATCCATGTACTTGTAGAGGCATGTAACAGTGATATCAGATCGAAGCATCTAGAAAATACACAAACTCACCTTTTAGGTGCAAATGCATTTTATTCGATCAAATTACCAATCAGTAAATTAATTAATAAATTAATGAATGTCAGTGAGCTACTTAAGTTGATTTACCGTAAACATGTATGAATGAATTTACATATTTTATCATGATTTATAGTAGATATATGTTAATCGTCAAGACTGGTCGCATTATTTCTATTCATCTGTCTAGTAAATCATTTATTTTGTCAATTTGATTAAGGTCTGTATGGTTACAGGCCCGAATGGACGCGTATAACTGACCCCTATGATCCTTTCACTTGGATTGATATTTGTTGTTCATTTCTTGCAATATCTATTTAGTTTGTATTATCGTCAGGTCTGTCTTGGGGGGGTTGGGATGGCCTAGTGGTCTAGAGTGCCACGCTTCGACCTCTAGCTGGCCGGTCACCTCTGGCTTGCGGCTGTGGTTTCAAGCCCTGGTGTGAGCGTATGTGGCATGGAAATAGGGGAGCCTTCTTAACCTCGTGGGTTTCCTCCCACTGCTAAAGACCCCTACGCGCAAGCGGATTATTGAAATAAAATCAAACCATATGTTAGTCCCGATATGACCTAGTTTGTGTTGAGTGGACGTTAAACCCCATTTCTCTCTCTCTCAGGTCTGTCTTGTTGTTTTTCTCCGCCATGGTTTCCACTTGTCAGTGGTGCAGGATGGAGTTTCTGACAAGAACACCTGTCTAGTTGTTTGGATGGGACAGAAAACTGAGGTCCTCTGTATACATTCGCATGCACATAAAAGATCCTTGGCAGATGGCATTTGATGTAATGGTAGGCCATAGTGCTGCTGCCAGGGCAAAATTCCCTCATAACACATTGTGTGGTGTATCTTGATTAGCCTAGTCAGAACAAAAGAGTAGGACAATAAACCTCGTTCAGTTCATTTTATTTCTTATCAGTTTTGTTTTGCATGTAGGCAGTTCTCCTGCGTCTACTATTAGAGACTGTATATTATGATGTTATGGATGCTACTAGAAACTTGTCTGACCTCTGAGCCATGGTACCAAGAAGTTTCAGATCAATTGATAAACTGTCAGCAATCACTGTAATTGTGTATAATTTCTGTGATTCAATCCAACTCTTGTCAGTACCCTTAATTGTAGGTTGGCAACACTTAACTCTTACAACCCAATAAAATAATTCATAGGTTGTACCATCATATCCACAGTATAAAACACACAGTAAATTTTACAGAGAGAGAGAAGGGGGATTACAATATGGTTCAATTTATTTCAATGATTTGCTTGCAGGAAGGGGTCTTTAGCCCAGAGAAAACCCATGAGGTTGGACCCTACTCCTTGTCACGTACAACCGGGGAATCGAAACCATGCCAGTTAATCAATGACAGACCTTGTCATACAGTGCGTACGTGCTAACCATACCGCCATTGGGATGTTCTAGTCATGTTTAGTGCCTTTACCATGACTACGTGTTCATTTAACAAGATTTAAATAAAGTCAAGACAAACAAAAACAGCTTTCAAGATACATTATGTAAGATTTAGATAAAGAGATGGTTGTTTTTGCTATAATAGTTTAAAAATAGATATATATATAAAAAAGAATATAATATATTAAAAATTAAATTAAAATTATTTTATTTTGAGCGAAATTATGATTGTTGTTCATTACTGTAGCCCTGGCACAGGTGGATAGACAGGATTAAAGCAAATTATTGAAATACAATTGAACTATGTGTACTGTTAGTCTCTCTCTCTTGTTGAAAAACTCCACTGTTGGTATCAAGAACTTCATCAAGAAGGCTCTGGTTCGATTATCAAAGATTTGTACATGTTTCGGACAGTTTATGTGTGTGAAAGTTTGTGTGATGTTAATCACTTTAGCTTAAACATTTGACTCCCTGGACAACTGTTACTATTGATTTTCTCCAGTATTTGATTGTTGTTCATGACTTGGTGAATATTTTTACCCATCATTGGTGTCGAGGATGCATACAATCGGACACGAGCCTACTACCAATCCATTACACAAGCTGATCCACTATGTTGAACCTTTAATAAAAGTTTATGGACGGTGTCCACACTTTTTCTTATTCATGTTTAATGAAGGATAAACGTCAGTGTTAAGTGCTGCTCTTTATATCATTAATTTATGTCTTCTTGTCACAGGTCTCGAGCTTTCAATTCAAATATCCGCACTAAGTTACACTGCTTAAATATTGGCACATCAATATTGGCAGTTGCTGCTAAACAAAAAAAATATAAAATGACTTGTTTGGTACCCAAAGGAGTAGAAGAGATTTCTCATGATTTGATAGAAAAATGAAGTTGGCATTTTTCAGAATGAAATCTGGTTATGTCAAGACAAATGCATCAGATTTTGTTTTTTTTCTCCTGTTACATGGGATGGCAATGAATAGGAGAATTAAAGACAGCTCTTTTTTAAGGTGTAAAATCATTTATAGCTTTATTATAGAATTGAAAAAAGGATGATGTATCAATGTTAATGAAGCTGAAATGAAATATAATGAGTATACCATCATACGTTGCTGAACCAATCAGGCTTATCAAGACAAGTTAAATGTCTGTTTATAATAGAGTGGTCAGATTTTTTTATTCGTGTAAGGATTCATCTTTAAACAATGAAATGAACTGTACTGTAGATAACATGAAAGTTTATATGAAATGAAATTGGGTTTAACATCCAATTTTTTGCATAAACTGTGCTATTGAGGATGGCAAGGGTTATGGGTAACATAGGAAAGAAATAGGGTTTAACATCCTACTTTTCTACACAGACTGGGCTTTAACCCTTAGAACCCGAAATGCCGCAAAACCGGCTTGACGTTGTATCTCATATACCCGAAATGTCGGTTTTGCGGCTTTAGGCGTGTTCAAGCTCCAATTACGTTGACGTCATAATTAATATGACGTCCTGTAAAGTCAGTGTTCAAAGGGTTAATGTCCACTTAACATAATCGCTGTCATTTTGGGAGTAACGTAGGTTTCAATTTCATTTCAACAATTCACTTGCATGTGTAGGGGCTTTTAGCAGTAGTAGGAAACCGAAGGACCCAGAGAAAAACCATGAGTTTGGACAAGCAACCACGCCAGTTGACTCAATGTCAGACCTTATAATACAAGACACATACACCCACAATTCTGCCATCTAAGTCTCCCTGGTTGTGGGAAACCTATACCCCGTTCAGACACGCAAGTTAAACTAGTTTAACTTATCCGGCGATAGTTAATTCAGCAATTTTCCTAGTCTGAACGCATATGTGGAGATTTTAAACTAGTTTAAAATATCCACCTCCGTAGGTGAATTGAATTCAGCTTTTTTTTTTTATCTGATTTAACTTTCGGCGTCTGAACAGGTACAGGATTAAAATATCCGGATATTTTCACTCTGGACATGCACAGTGCGTAGTAAATAACAATCTTAGAAAAATGGCGGCTTCTTGTTCTTCATCAGTGCTCATGCGCGTTTACCTCTGACCCTTTACCGACGAGGTCAGGAACATGATCAGGAATGTTAATCCAGTATAGTGCCAGTATCTTAAAACACGTATGAACGCAAAAATTGCCGGATAAAAATCGCCGGATAAGTTAAACCAGTTTAGTTATAAGCGTCTGAACGGGGTAATCGATACAAAGTAATAACTGTTATAATATTTAAACACTTTCTGATGTTGAGAAAGTAAAAAGCTTCTAAAATATGATAAAATATACATCAACCTGTGTCCTTTTCCAAAGATTGAAATTTGAGTTATTTAAATTACTGTGATATAATAATAACAGGTTATAATTTTCTGAAATTTATATGTTGAGTAGGATTTTTTTTTTAGAAAGGTAAGTTTTAAGAACTGCTGACACCTCAATTTTATTAATTTTTAGAAATGATGAAGAAGTAAACCATTATCACATATTATTTGGAAGTGGACTGAACAATTAATTGTTTTTAAGCCCTTCAGGAAAAGAAAAAAACGGAAGTAACGAAATGCGTCAAGAAATATTTAACATTAAGAGTATTGATTTACAAAATATATTACGAAAACGAAAAAACTTTTTCTATAAGTTTAATACGATATAATTTTTGTTCAGGGCATTCAGTAAATAATTTATGGGGTGCAATTAAAATCTCATATTTTTTTCTACGAGAACAAAAGAAGAGGATATACTTGTACAGTATACGTAGGATGTAATATGTATTAAGTTTCCATTAAAAACTTCACAAGGTTTTCTTTTATCTTATAGCAAGACATATAATCTTTTCAGTAAAAGGATTGAATCACTGATAATCAATATGGCCGAATAATAGAATCGGTGGAAATAATCGTAGATAAGTAGTTAGTTTTTATTGAAAATCAATTAACAGGATCGTAGAAAACAGTGAGGATAATACCGCAGAAACACAATCTATCATCAATATATATCTCTATATAAATAATACTCATCCAGGGGAGATCTAGAACAATCATTTATTCGTTAATTTCTTCTGTCTATCTTGATAAATGGAAAAATAATGGTACTAGACAGTTGGTGAAATGTCTGTCCTGACAATGCCAGGAACTAAACCTGTTTTGAGCTTTATTAGCTTGTTAAAGCTGATTATTTCTATAAGAAGATTAAGTATAAAGCTTTAGGGCTGGGTACCATTGAGCAGGTGATAGTTTAAACTCTGAGTTATTTATATAAATAAAGGGTATTCACATTCAGCTCTAAAATCCCGTTTGTTAAAGGGAGAAACTTTTATTGAATAATTTCATCATCATATTACAGTAAATGTTATACATTTATGTATGTAAAGGAATTGATATATTTGTTTTTAATTATGAATTATGTGATATTTGTTTTTATTTACATAAATACATTTCTGTAATATTTTTTAAGATTTTTCTCCAGAAATTCACCATATGTTTTAGTGCAATGTACCGCGCGGTTGGAGCTGACATGCCATAAAACTGCATTTCATTAATTCCAAGGTCTCGTAAAACAAAAGAAATGTGTAAAAAGCTTTAGAGTTGGGTATCATTTAACAAACTCAAAGTTATTTTTAAAAAAAATGTATTCAGATTCAAATCTAAGATGCTGTAAAACAAAAGAAAAATGGGAATAGAATTTCTAATTAAAACAAAAAGATGAGATAATGGTGGGGTAACATTGAACAAGTTAGATATCTATGAAAAAAAAAAGGTAGCCAGATTCAATTCCAAGATGCTGTAAAACAAACGGAAAATGTGAATAGAATTTTTAATTTGAAAC
This sequence comes from Patella caerulea, assembly GCA_036850965.1. NCBI lineage: Eukaryota > Metazoa > Mollusca > Gastropoda > Patellidae > Patella > Patella caerulea. The sequence continues at coordinate 26,449,105 of JAZGQO010000015.1, read as the reverse complement.
ATAGAAGACCAGTTAATGGTACATTATACAGAACAAAAGCATAGTGGATGAAAATATCAATCAGGATGTCTCCCAATATCCACCCTCTGCATTCTAATTAACTCTCTCTTTGTGTTTTGAAAAAAAGTTTAAATTGTCTCTGGAATAAAGTTTGGAAACAATAAATAGTACTGTTTAAGACTCGATAATTGCTGGGGTTAGTTCTCACGTAACAATATATTGTAGAGTTGCAATTAACCCATTGGTATTCAACATTAATAATCAAAATTCCTATTAGTCATTATGTGTATTGAAGGTATTGTTTTCATTAAAACAACGATTGTGAGATCGTACTATAAAATCGATGTGTTAATTTGAATACATTTGGAAATGTTGCATTCTTGTTTTCTGATTCGTGACTGATATATTCTGAAATGAATCGGCGCAAAGAATATTACATGAATGCATTTGCTAGGAATTATTTTTGTCTAATGAAGCAGATATTTTTATATAATTGTACTGTACAGGCTTTAAAACAACAGTGAATATATTAAATATTAAAAAATTTGCAACTAGATACAAGAACCCTATTATGAAGCAACAGTGGCTAAGTGAGTAAGACACTGGTTCACTAGCCTGAAGGATATTTTGTATTAGGCCTACATTTATTTAACATAAAATAAAATAGTGTTTAAGGCCCTATTTTTCTGGTTCGTTCCCCATGTTGGCCAAGAAAGGTCATCAGGTTTCCCCTTGTCAGTGGTGGAGGAGGGGGGTCCTGACAAGAATGGTTGTCTACAGGAGCAGATCCAAGATTTTCAGAAAGAGGGGGCGTGCTGCATCCACTTTGGAGTGCAAAGCCAGGCCCGTGATTTTTAGTGGGAAAAATAGCCACAAGGACTAATTATTCATACTAGTAATGTAAATTACGATTTCCAAACTAAACTATTTTTGTTTTCCTTTCCCACAAGAATTTATGGAGCCAAAAATTGTTTGCCACTTCAATAAATAGAGTGGGCGTGTGCCTGGGTGCGCCTCCCTCTAGATCCGCATCTGGTCTAGTCATTCAGATGGGATAAAAAAAAACAAGGTGACATGTACACATTGACATGTATGTAAAAGATCCCTTGGCAGTTGGAATTTGATAAAAGAGCTGGTTTAAATATAAGCAAAGATGTCTGATGTTTAAATATAAGCAAAGATGTCTGATGTACAATTGGCAGGTTTTATCTTGAAGTAGAGAAAATAGTATAATTAGTTTGGTAGCACAGATCAGGTGGTATATGTTATAAACAGGTGGTATATGTTATAAACAAAGATGTCTGATGTTTAAATATAAGCAAAGATGTCTGATGTACAATTGGCAGGTTTTATCTTGAAGTAGAGAAAATAGTATAATTAGTTTGGTAGCACAGATCAGGTGGTATATGTTATAAACAGGTCACAATTCTATTGAATACAATCACTACTTATTATATTACTGATGATGTTCTATTTGTTAACGGTAGACAAACTATAAAATAAAGATAGAGTCGAGTCTATAATTAGACTGATATTACGGATCAGGTGGTGTTTGTTAACAGTAGACAAACTATAAAATGAAAGTAGAATCTGGACTATAATTAGACTGTGGTAATTATAGGACAGTGTAAGAGGTTTTAGAGTAGATTCTATACACTCCATCTCAATACCTGTAATTACTGAACAACTAATTATTACCTGTATTTCATTGGTCTAAAGGTGGTCAACACGCATACTTGACATTCATGACACTAATAGATGATGTCTTTCTTTGTAAACTAAATGGTCATTTTAAAATATCCATCTCAAGAAAAAAACCTTGATTACTGTACCAAGAATCAGAGCTTTTAATCCATTTTCAAATGAACTATCCACCTGTGACATTTAACAAATCCATCTTCAAAAAAAAAACACTATTAATACCAAGAATCCAGGTTCTTAATCTAATTTCAAATGAACTGGCCACTGGTAACATATTGTCACAGTTTCAACGAAATCGTCACAATTTCAAAAACTTGTCCTACTTTTTTTAACTTTCATCCTATCAAGGGGAAGTTGTAATTAAATTAAATAAGGACTACAAACAAATATATGGGTTTTTATTAAATGTTCTTCTTTTAGGATTTTAATCAATGTATCTATGTTATTTGATTCCAATTAAGATTTGACACAAAAACAAGTGTAGAATATTATCTTACTTTTGGCACTGTTACAAAAATTCTTTGATTTTCGAATGTTACATGAAAAATACATGAAATGACATTTCTGTTAAATGAAGCAAACTGTTCAAATGATATACATCCCGCGATACATTACGCGATATAAATATATATATATAGTGAATTCAAGTGTTGTGATTTATATAAGATTCAGTGATTATGAATTAAGACGAACCCGGCTGGTTAAACTTTTAAAAGATAAAGTATAAGATCAATATTATGTAACGATGGTTTAGTCGGTATTTTAATTCTGGGGCCCAGACTACCAGGTCATCATTTATCATTATTTTACACAGATCAGCCTTGCGCAAATTGATACATGAAATCTTAACGCTTGCAATCATATTTTGATAAATTATCATTTTATAACTTTCGCTATTGGCAAATATTTGGATGTCTTTGATGTAATAAGTCAGTTCAGACAGATTACTTCGTGCGAATGATTTATACTAAATTGACTTGAACTTAAATATTTTTGTCAATATTTTTTTAATGGCGGAAATCTAGGTTTTGGAAGTTATAATTTCTACCAGGATGAATCCACAATTGAAATCCATGGAAACAAATTAGTTTGATTGACAATTCAATTTGATATTTGCTGACAACATCCTAAGGAACATTGTTTTTACAAAAATAATAAAAATAGTTGTGCAGTTTGATGGTTTTGATTAATTTTTTTATCGTTCCATATTTTTTCTTTTTGACAGCACAATTAGTTTCAGTGACATCTGAAGGGCATAATTTTTTATCCTGATGGAGCCATGGTGACTGAGATTGTGGTAATGCATTTGCGAAGAAATTTTGTTAGATTTTCCTGTCTGTTTTCTCTTTTTTAGGACAGTGTCTAGTTGTTAGGATGGGACCACAAGTTAATGGTTAACACAAGTTAATGGTTAACACATGCACAATGCATCATAAGGTCTGTCATTGGGTCAAGTAGCTTGGTTTTGATTCCCAGCTTATACATGACACAGAGTAGAGTTGCCTGTCCAACCTCCTGGTTTTCTTTGGTTTACTCCAATTGCTAAAGACCCCTATGGACCAGTCATTGTTTTTTAAGGCGAGTGATCACTCTTGAGTGCCTACAGCTCACCTGAATGTCGACCGAGGGAAGTTTTTTTTCCCTCCCCTTAAAATTGAAAATCACTCTCCTTTACAAAGTCATTTGGGGGTTATTAACATTTATCTACCAATCACTCTCCTTAATATCAGATCACTTAATTTCTAAATCACTCTCCTTAATTTCTAAAGCATTCCTCTTATTGTAACTGGGAGAACCTTCTAGGAGAGCCATTTTTTTCAATTTGTTGATTGAGGGGAGCTTTTTTTGGCTGACCTCTGAAAAACAAAAAAACACGACTGATGGACTAGTGGAATATTAAAATAAAATTGAACCATATGTTAGTCCTGAAATGACCTAGCTTCTGTTGAGTGGACTTTAAACGCTCTCTCTCTCTCTTCCTTTCTTTTCTTTTCATTTTGACCTTAATGTCTTTAATGACTTTTAGTTTAGATTACACAACATTATCACATTATCTGTTAGATGACATGACTGGAGAAATATGTGTCCTTATGCTACAAAATAAAACAGACCAGCAGACCAGGCATTTTACAATTGAAATGTCATAGTATTGAAGTGTATTTGATGATGGTAGTTTGATTGTTATGGATGGATGTCTGACAAGCGACAACTGTTAATGTTACATGATGAGTCCCAATGATCACTTAACAATTACTTCAAGTATTCAAGCCTGGCTCTTCTCTTCACTCCCCCTTCACAGGTCATCATGGATGATTTAATTGGCAACTTGCCCCTCCTCTCTATCTTTCATCAATCTCAACACTACACCCTGTTCGAAAACTCATTAATTTTTGTCAAAAAGAAAAGTTTTAATCCTTAGGATATTCTCTGCCAATCGTTTCCACATTTACGATAAAATGGGTTCTGGCGTCTGAAGGAACACTTGTTGTGGAAATGAGATTTCGATTGGCGTCTGCAACTAATCTGTTTGTTAGACAAGATTCTGAAATATTAATAGATATATTTTAACTTCTCGTTAGTAACCGTTAATCTGACTCGCTTCGTGATCCCTGTATTTAATCAGTTGTTCTTGATGTAATATTAATGACTTTAGATTGAAACCTAGGGAAAAAACACCTTTGCTGACTATTCAATGGGTTTTCCATTTTGCTCGGTATTGAAGATATGTAGATATATATGTTTGTTACACCTCATATAACATTAAGATGTTAAACAGTTCATGGGAGAATGCAAGATATATAGGGTGATAACATCCTACACATCCTACACAGCTTTTCATAACAGTTGCGGACTGTTCAATCAGTTTTCATCCTTTTGCTGTATTGAGGACATTAAGTAGTTATTCAGTTTGCAGGGAAGGGGGATGTACAAGGGGAGATGTGATGTGCCGGTTACTGTAACTTGGGGTCATCATTGTCAATTTTGAGCTTTGATTTAGTAGTGCATTTATTTTCTGTTTTATACCCAAATTTTCGTGATAAAAATTATGCAATCTGGCACTAAATTCATAAAGAGTCTTGTTGGAGTTCACCTCTGATCAACTGGTGCATCATCTTCTATTTAATAGTAAAATTTGTCCATACTTTAACCTGTACATGGCATATTACCAGCCAGTGATATTAAATAATTTTCATATAATAATTCTTCCCCAAATATCAGAGATACAATTTATGCCATCTGGAACAAAAAACAGAGTCTTTTTAGAATTCATCTCTGATCTGCTTATATTGGAAAATAAAATTTTCCCATACTTGAACCCGTACATGGCATGTTATACTCCAGTTATAATAAATGATTCTGATTTAGTAGTAGATAAAGTTTTAAGTATAAAAACCTACTAAGATATCAACATATAAATTGACAGCCAATTGGTGTTGAACATCTTTGATTCAGTTGCCGGTATTGTTCACAAAAAAAAGAAGAAATCATGGGGAAATAAAGACATTTCTTGTATTTCTGACCAATAACCTGAACTGATAAATTGACACGATAACTATAGATATTTGATCTTTATGTGTAGACCAATTTTACACTTAAATACCATCTATCTCCTTTTACTACGGTTGTCATTAACCCCTGCTTTAGTTCCTTATGTTCTGTGTACTTGCAGGTGAAATGTGGGGACTCTACATCAAAAGGTGCATTGAGCTGGTGAAAGAAAAGACTACAGACAGCAGTAAAACAGAAAAGGTAAAGGTCATTTAAAGGGCCACCACATTTATTAATGGGCATTCTTTTTGCCCCTCTTGTGAGCAATGACCCATGTGATAGATGAGAAGACTCAACTAAAATGATTGAACAGGCTGTACTTAGCTTCATCAATCCATGATGGCATGCAGCTTAATAGTCTTTTTGATCAGCAACAAGTTTGGTTTCACTTCATTTAGCTAAGAAGGGTTTTAATCTCTCAGATGAATTGATGAATTTTTGTCAATGGTAATTTTCCTACAAACTGGACCAGATATTAAACTCATAAATTTTACAGACATTTTATATTAACGGCCATCACTGTTTTTTTATTGTTTTTCGGGGATCTATGTTTCTTGTTTGGCTTATAAGTAAATCAATCATATATCAGTAACTGCATATTTAATACAGCTACCTGTGGATTTGATCGTATATTAAAGGGACGAGATTCTGTTTCTGAAAACATTTCAAAATCACGATGGATTAAGTTTTTGATTGTAGACTTACTTTATTCAAAAAGAGACTAAGAGAATTAAATTTCCAATTTATCTACAAATTGGTCTTTTTTGTGGTGGTGGTGGGGGGGGTGTTGAGGTGGTGGTGGGGGGTGGGGTGGGGGTATTGTAAGGTGTTTGGATGGGGGGGAATTGGGTGGTCAAATGGTCTACTCATATCTTAATCTTGAAACATTCTAGTTGTGACAATTGGACAATTTCTCTCTCGTTTTATACTGAAGATAGATATGTGAATTTAAAATGATTATTATAAAAAAAAAACATTTTGCTATTGACAAGACCAGTTTAAATTCACACAGCTTAAATTGTCAGACAGGTTAAATTGTTTTTCAATCAAATTAAAATTCCCTTTGAGTATGTTCTATGTCAGGTTAGTTTTTTAGTCTGTCATAAATTTGATGATATTAATAACATATGAAGTGTAGTCTCCCATGGTATATATTTATTATGACTTATCTGACAAGTTGTCAGCTTCTGGAACGACTTTTATTACACAGAAACCAGTTATCTTTTATTATATATTATTAAAATCTGTATTTAATGGCCTTTTTATGCCTTGTTTTGTATGTATGGCATGTCTGTCAGCTTTATCAAAAAAAGACAACAATTTCAGAAATATTTTTGACCACATATTTATGGATTTTTTAAGTATTCTATAGGTTTGTTCTTAAAAAAAAATAACGAATAAGATAAAAAAATATTACAGACCACCTTTGTTTATAACTTACCTGTCTCAGGGCATATGTAGGGAGAATCACCACCATCCCTAACTATTACCCATTAAATTTTTTTAGTTCTTGAGAGAGGGAGGGGTCTTTAGTAGTGGAAGGAGACAGGAGGACCCGGAGAAAACCCATGAGGTTAGATGGTTCGACCCTACGACTTGTCACGTACAAACAGGGAATTGAAACCATGCCAGTTGACTCGATGACAGACCTTATGATACAATGCGCACACTAACCATTCAGCCATGTATTAGCCCTTGAAACATGTCCAGTTTCCACCCACTGCAAATATCGTTTTACTGTGAATGACATCTGATTAACTGCTATAAAGTTGTTAAGTGGAAACTTCATAAGAACTTTGTACATGCAGTAACTTAGCTCGGCAAGCACCATACTTTCTCAAATATTTCATAGTAATGTTATTTTGCGGCTTAATGTTAAAATACTGTGTATGATGTTTAAATTTGGGGAGTTTTTTGATCAGGGGAAAGGACCTAAGAATATTGGACCTCAGCTGATACCCCATCCTACCCTGATAGGTTTACTTGTAATATATTTACATTAACATATATATGTATACACATGGTTTAAAGAGCATTTGTGACATCATCATTATTAATGACAGATATGTTACTAGTTTTTAATACCATCAACAATATGGATGTATATTATATCTTTAATTCTAGTTTAACGCTTGTCTGACTACATTAACTCATAATAATAGAAGTTTACTTGATATTCCTGCCACAGAACACTGAATGTCATGGTAGTTTAATCTAGATGTCCGTATCAGAATGGATCAGTTTACATTGCCCCATATCATTGACACACCAATGAATATAGTTTTATGTCACTTCAGATATTCATCTGATATTTTAAGTGAAAAAAATAAATGTGTTTTTCCATCATCATTTTAAACAAATGTGTCCTGTCTTTAATTTCCTGTTAAACAATTATTTGACATTTTTAAACAAGCACCTGTTGCCTTAATTGAAAAAATTTCAAGTGCTCAACTTTTTGATAGGATTCTGAGAACATTGTCAGACAATGTTAAGGCCAAACAAATTTAATTTTCTGTTCTTTAAGGTGTTGATAAAGAAATATCCACATGAATTATGTGAAAAACTTTTTGGGTAGAATTACAAAACTTAACAAGTTGGAACTGAAGACTTTTGAACAGTGCAACCTAGTACTTTTAATCTTAAAAAAATCTTTTTCCAGGGGATCATGTTGGCTAAGTGGGTAAGACGCTGGCTCGCTGACCTGAATGTCAGGTGTTCGGTCCCTGCATTGGCCGAAAAAGTTCATACAAATTTCCAGGCATGGTTCCCCGTTGTCAGTGATTCAGAATGGCAGGCCTGACAAGGACAGCTGTCTAGTCATTTGAATGAGCCAAAAACTGAGGTCCTGTATACACATTGGTGTGCACGTAAAAGAACCCTTGGTAGTTGGACTTTGATATGAGAGTAGGATATAGAGCCGCTGCCCTGACAAAATTGTCATATGCCCATCTTCATTTGCCCATTTCGGAACAGAACAGTAGGACGTTAAACCCCATTTCATTTAATTTCTCTTTCTCCAGAAGAATTAAGAAGAAATTCTTCATCTAGGAACAGCAAATGAATTTGGTCTGGCCTAAGGAGCTTTTGAATCAAATTTTTAATAAGAAAAGTCTTTATTTCTTTGGTTGACATGATTGATTGACAGTTAACATGAATATTGTCGTCAATGGAGCTAGGATAGATGATAGGTTTCACTCTAGTAAAACAGATCATGTCATCCGAGGAACATATGCAGGAAAAGCTGCTCAGTTTGTTGATATGACACGTTGATAATGGGGAGGGAAGGTCGGAAGTATAGGACTATTGGCTACTGTTGACCATGATAGCCTGCCAATCTTGTTGTTTCACAGGCATCTTAATTCTAGACATGACAAGCTTAGTATTGGAGTGAACAGAGCTAGTACCATGATTATAAGGTCCATGTTAGTACTATTGGACTTAACAGTCTGTAGAGTCTGTTGTTTTTCCACATAAGCATCTTATTTCAAGACTTGGTGTGAACATTATTAGTAGTACTATTGGCTACTGTTGACCATGATAGCCTGCAGAGTCGGCTGTTGTTCTACAAACATCTTAATTCTAAACTTGACAACCTTGGTGTTGGAGTGTATGTACTATTGGCTACTGTCGACCATGATAGCCTTCCAATCTTGTTATTCCAAAAGAACTGTTAACCATGATAACCTGTAAAGTGCACTGTTGTTCCACAAGCATCTTAATTCTAGACTTGACAAGGTGTTGGACTGAACACCAGTACTACTACTATTGGCTACTGTTGACCATGAATGATAGCCTGCCAACCCTCTGTTGTTGTAAAGCATCTTATTTCAAGAGTTGACAGCCTTGGTGTGAGAGTGAACAGTAGGGTTTGTGTTGTTACATGTATCAGGTCAATGTTTGTCCAGCCCATATGTCCAGTATTAACTGACCGTCTTACACATGATTTCTATTGTCTTGTAGTGGACAGTGGTCAGTCCAGTTAGTCTGTTGATTGTATCTGGAAGGATTTGTCTATTATTGACTGTCAGGCTTCGGTTTTATCCCTTCACCTCCGCTAATCTCATATCTTAATAAGCCAGCCATTTTGATACCTTTTCAACCAAAAGAACAACACTGGTTAACAATTGTTTAAAAGTTGACCTTTATTTGAGACCATCGATCAGACTCTGGTTTTTATTTACCTACGATGGGGTAGAGTGTATTGTGTTGTTATAGTCAGGTAGCAGCCGGCTGTTTTATGATAATACAGATGGCGTTAACGTTTCTCGCTGTCCATTTAACAAGAGGAATTAAGTTGATCTTTTACCACCTATCACACGTCTTGACTAACACATACACTGACCATGAATACTAATTCCATTAATTCTATTATTCTATATTCAGTTCAATTTTATTATCTATTTTCTACCATTTTGTTGTATTATTGTCTGTTAGAAACTGTGAACAATTAGTATAGCAATAATAGATGTAAATGGAAATAATGAAAATTGAATCCTTGCTAAATAAGTTGTGATTAATTTTAATTAAAAACAAATATAAATCTAATAATAGAAATTTCAATATGACCATTTATTGGTAATCCTCCCCCCCCCCTCCCGCCACGCCTTTTTCCATATCTGTTAAAAAGTTTAAGGCAGATTTGAAAATAATTGAGTTGTAACAGCAATTATTGTTCATTTGTAGTGCTTTTAGGGAAATCATGTCTTAAAATATGTAGACAATATCTGTAATGGAATTTTTTACATATATTTTTGTATGATCATTTCCTATACTCCAAATATGGAAAATATATCTACATTTGTTGAATTATTATGGTTCATTGAAAGATAAATGAACTATGTATATGTGTATGTGATATTTATTCTAACACTGTCTATAATTAATGATATGATATTGATTGTAGTTTATTTACTGAGATGAGACCTAGTACTGAATCTGTTTGTTTTTCATTAAATAGAACAATTGTTGTATTTAGGTGTGTAGTAAAGACAAGGGCGGATCCAGAGAGAGAGATGGTGGGGGGGTCGAAGCTCCACTCTGCTCAGTTACATAAAAAAATTTGGAAAGCAAATGTCTTATGCTTTGTCCTTTACTATCAGATGGTGTAATGAGATGGGCATTCAAAGCGTGAGATAATGATATAGATGTATGATATCACAATTAATACTTGGCATCAATTAAATTGAATCACAATGTGATCCTATTAATTCATTATGAAAATTGACATCAATCAGGTTGTTGGAGAGAGAGAGAGAGAAATGGGGTTTAACGTCTACTCAACACAAACTAGGTCATTTCGGGACTAACATATGGTTTAATTTTATTTCAATAATTCGCTTGCGCGTAGGGGTCTTTAGCAGTGGGAGGAAACCGGAGTGCCCGGAGGAAAGCCACGAGGTTGAGAAGGCGCCCCTATTTCCATGCCACATACGCTCACACCAGGGCTCGAAACCACAGCCGCAAGCCAGAGGTGACCGGCCAGCTAGAGGTCGAAGTGCGGCACTCTAGACCACTAGGCCATCCCAACCCCCCCCAGGTTGTTGGAAGTCTCTCTTTAAATAGCTAAATGTGTATGTATGCCTCCGTTATTAAGAGACGATGATGGCATCATGCATTGTTAACTGTCAAATTTTCTTTACAGGAGCCCCTCCTGCAAAAATTCCTGGATCTGCCCCTGAAAGACCAGTAATTTTTAGTACTGTATTGGAACAAATGATCTTTTTTCCAATTTAGCAGACCTTATTATTGAATAAAGAACTATTGTTTTAGTAAGGACTATTGTCTAAAAAAACTTATAGAATTTTTTGTCAATATAGTAGGTCTAATTATGAATATATTTTTTTAATTCCTTAAAGACAAAGAAGATTGATAATAGGTCATTGTATGAATAAGATGTAAGAAATATTATTAATTAATAAAAGAATGAGGTGGGATGTTTCTTCAGATTTCAGTCACATCCTGTGAAATTAATTCAGGGGGATTTTTATCCACATTTGTGTATAACCTTGGGGGGGGGGGGGTCATTATACCGTGCTTTGTCCTACTACTGGAACAGTATACCATCTGTTAATCTCCTCTTATGGGGAGGGGGGCAAATGTTTAACATATGCACGTTTGATCACAAGGTCAGGTGACGTTGTTTCAAACCCCGCTTTTACTTGGCAAAGATTAGTGTTACCTGTCCAACCTCATTGGTTTTCTCTGGGTCCTCTGGTATCTTCCCACTACTAAAGACACCTAGGTGCAAGTGATTTATTGAAATTAGATTGAACAATGTTAGTCCCAAAATGACCTTGTTTGTGTCAATTGGACATTAAATCCAATTTTTTATTCTCTCTCCCTCTCTCTCTCTCTCTCTCTCTCTCTCTCTCTTGCTTAGCAAGGCAATTACTATATTCTCCCAAGTGTTACATTGCAACATTATTTTGCCCGATTATCAGGGCTAAACGCTACCTTCCAATTTTTTTCTGCTAAAATAGATAATAACTTCATTTTTTTTTTTTCACCAACTGGAATATTTTATCTACAAACATGTAACAAATTTATTCCTCAGGTAGGCTAATTACATAATAGTTGCCATTAACAGTATACAGCTACAAAATCTGTATTTACGCGATCTCAAGTCTAGGGAGCCAGCATCTTACCCAATTAGCAACTGTGGCTCCAATATTATGCATATTCAACAGATTGTTTCAATGGCATTTGGTAATAGAATTGGAAATACGCATGACACAATCTTATAAAATACAATTGTATTCTGTATATGTCTTCAACAGACTTTAGAGGTGTGTCATTATAGCATTCTTCATCAATGTTCTGCTTAATAAAAACTGTACAACAGATTTTCAAGGTGTATGAAATTTCAGAATGTGTTTTAGACTATCACATGCTGGTTTCTTCTGTAAAAAAAACACAACCAAAACAGATTCCTAGTATTGTGAGATGTGTGAATTACTTGTTATACTCACACCAAAAAATATGTTTTATGTGCAAAAACACTATATTTCTATTTTTACTTTGATATTTAATGCATTTATGACATTGTACATGCCCATGGGGATGCTTTCACTTGTGATTTATGTTTGGTATTTTTTGTTTGGTTGACTAATGTTAATGAGTTTAGCATACGTTTATAGAGTAATGAATGTGTTAATTGGCTGTTAATGTAGGCATCAGTGTGTAAAACAACTAAGTACAAACTGTTAGGATTTGACGGGAGGAATTTCTATTCTCAGTTTGGCTATTACTGATTGAATTAGGGACTCAGTAAATGTGTTAGATCTCGATCGAATGTTGATTTAAGTTGATAGTTTTAATGGCTGCCAGGAAGGAAAGTGTGAGATGGGTAATGGTGCAGCTATAACACTTCCTAAAGAATGTTTTCCTTCAGCTTAAGGTATTGTTGTGGTGAAAGATGACTATGTTGACCAGTGGTCATTGAAGCAAGGTGTTCAGTGTTGCTGTTAAACTTTTGACACATTCTATTAGGTATTGTCTATTGACATCTTTACTTGTAAACTAAGCAATAAATTGAAAAGTTACAGTAAGCAGACGGGACCAATAAGGAGACAAGTATTTGACAAGGATCCAAAAGAATTAAAACTTAATCTTTAGAAATTTTTGACATGGAAAACAAAAATGTTAGTATTTAGATTGGTGGTAGAATTGAGCAACTTGTCTAATGACACGAAATGAGATTGTGTAATGGCCGTCTTTGATGGTGTTAGAGTCATTATTGGTGAAGTGTTTTATTGTGTGTCACCACGCAGATACTGTAATAAAGATCTTGAAATTTAAATAAGGATTTTAGAATTAAATGGACATCTGAGCATGAAATGATTTTGCCTCACTTAAGTCACCAGAATCACGGTCTATAAATCATTGAAAACGATAAGCGAATACTTGTGAAATGTTGTGCTTTATGTATATAAACCAGTGAATGTTTACCTTATAAATTGTGTTGGTTTTATTTTATTGGTATTTGGTCTTTGAGATTGGGAACCATTTAATCATATATCCTCGATACATTTGCTAATGTCCAGCATATTAGCAGAGATTATCTTCCAATAGGTTTAGGCCTGGATAATCGTTGCTTAATAAGGCCAACTTGATCCATGATCTATAAAGTCCTGGCATATCATGCACGATAATCAAAGTTCCTCGACTGTATGTATTGATGTCAGAAAGAGCAGAAATATTGGGAAATGTTTTTAAAATAAAGCTGCATGTAGGAATGATAAATATGGCATATGCTGAATGCTTCATTTGTGTAAAATAGCATAAAATACAACATGTTTATTTACAAGAGATAAATCAGTTGAGATGTATTGTTTATATAGTTTATATTGTTTATATTTGGTAGTTGTAGTAAATAAATTGGTGAATGTTATTATAACCTATAACAGATCAGGCTCCTCATGTCCTTGGACTTGTCTGCAGAAATGGCTAATTTTTTTTCTGCTAAAAAATGTTCATGGAGCAACTATGCGCTGACAATAAAGTCTACATGCTCTCCACTGCAATCAAGGACATGTACCAATGATAATCCGGGGATATGGTTTCAATCATCCAGTATCTAATTGACCTAATGTCCAGAGAACCAAAAAGTATTTAATCCTGACTTGCTCAAGAAAAAGTTTAAGGTATTTTCAGCTAAATGAAAATGATAAAAAGGAAAGGTCTTGCTATTTGAATACAATAAAGAAAAGATGGCATCAAAGTTTTAATCCGTAATTTTGTTATATTACTGTGTTTTCAACCAGTACTGTCTGGTCATATGGCCTATATATATTATATATTTCATTGTTCATAAAGAAACAATTATTTCTTTAGGACCATGTAGGAGTTTATTTTTTTATTTCTAGAGGCTATCTAGATTATCTCGTCTAGCCATAATAAATAAAACAATATAATCCCTTACAGAGATACTTGTCTAAAAAATAATGACTAGATATACATTTCCACTTCAAGTCATGTAAGGCTGTTGGAGGCCGAATGGTTTAAGGGACTTCTCCGAGTGCTCTACTTGCCTCCCACTACTAAAGACCCATACACACAAGTGATTTATTAAATAATATTTTACCATGTTAGTCCTGAAATGATCTAGTTTGTGTCAAGTGGATGTTAAAATCCATATGAGACATACAATCTAGAACAATACTGCCACACCTTGGCATGCCACTTCTCCACCTTCTCCTCCACCTGAACATCATCGTCATCCTTATCATCTGGGGATGTCCTTGGGTTCCTCATTAGTTGATGAGCTGTGGCAGCTCAGTGAGTTGGATATCAGCTCCCTAACCACAACGTCCAGTGGTCCATCCGTAGGACATCTAACGTTGCCTGTCTAACCTCGTGGGTTTTCTCTGGGTTCTTCGGGTTTCCTCCCACTGCTAAAGACCCCAACGTGCAAGCAAATTAATGAAATGATATTAAACCATATGTTAGTCCCGAAATGACCTAGTTTGTGTCTAGTGGATGTTTAAACGGCAATTTCATATTTTTTAGTTATATTCTTGAAATCTATTAAAATAAAGCCCTAAAATAGATTGTATCTATAAACAGTCCTACTTGTTAAAGAATAATTCTATTAATCCTATAATTTATTATTGCCAGTTGAGAAATTGGCAAAAATATCATTTTCAACTTCAAATTCAAACGGTTAAAGATTGCCATTGCATGGAGGGGAATGGGAAAACAAGGGAGGTAATTCAAGTAATTGTGCTATTTTTTTCTGTGTCAGGGATTTCTATGCCTGTGAAATATTGCCCATGATCGTATAATAGTGAGTTGACGACCATTTGAGCAAAAGACATAGAAACAATTATGTTTTGACTTTCTTAGAAAATATGAAATTTCCACTTTAAATCCCATTTCTCTCTCTTTCTCTTCTTCTCTAACGGTTTATCAACAATCATCTGATGCTACTTGATCCATTGAAAACAAGAATACTGTTGTGTATTAAACGTAATCTATTCACAGTATTAACATCTGTAAATTGTATTAAATACAAGTGATTCAAGACGACCCCCTGCTGTCTACCTGTTGTATACCGGTTGTACCTTTTATCAGAAGCCAGGTAAATTATGCTAATTATCTGATTGACTTGTTTCAGAGAACACAGAAACTTGTTAATGTGTTTAATGGTGCAAATGATCAACAATGTTTAACAGAAGAATTATATATTCTATGGGTAAGTATAGATTATATATATCTAACAAACTGTGAAACTAACGGTATTATTATCACTCAATTAACTCCAGTTTTATAATCTCTACATGGTATAATGAATCATGGAGTTTTGTTCTAATTGTGAACAATTCATGTGATGAAAATATATGATTTATATAAATTAGATTAATTTTTATCGGAAAATGTATTTTTGAACTTTTATGATAAATAAGCAGATATATAATTCCTGCTTTAAAATCTGTACTTGGTGTAATGGGGTTTTACTCTAAAATCATTAAAAATTCAAGATATGAAAATATATGATTTTATAAATTAGTTTCATTTTTTTTTTTTCAAAAGTATATTTTTGAATTTTTTTGATAATATTTAAGATTTTATTCCATTATCTTAATTAGCTTCAAATTTAATTTTTTTCAAATTTCTGTTCTTTTGGGTAATTAATCTTGAACATTTCATTTGTGAGGAAAATATATAATTTATCGAAATTGGTTTCAGATTTTGAACTGTTGGAAGAATAAATGTATGTATATTGTTTCAGATTGAAGTATTGTTAAACGTTGGTCTAATTTCTGAAGCTGAATCAGCAGCTAAGTGTGGTACACATCAATATTCTACTTGTATAACATTATGGAAACATCGGTTATTAATAGCTATACAGGCTGGCCAATCACAAAATGACATCTTAAAGTTATTTAAATCGGCTAAAAAGAAAGTAGCAGAAAAGGTTGGTGTTCCTTTTATTTTTAAAATCATTTCGGTTCCCCAATCCAAATAGTTACTAAATTAAGTATTTCTACAAAGAATAAAATCATTTCCCTTGTTTGATTACCACTCCACTGAATCTACACTGGGTTACAATCTGTCAGGTTTGAAAATATTTTCGTGGTTCATAAAAAGTATTCATAAGATGTCATGATAAAGTTAAAAAGTTTTTATATGCCCACATTTTCATGTTCTCTGTCCATCTCTTGCAAAAAGTGGACATATCTTGCTGGCAACCACTTTTTAAGACTTGGAACACAACAAATTGGTGACTTTATCACTTTTATAAAGAAAATAAATATGATTGATTTTGAATAATTTCAATTTAAAACAATCATAAGGTTTTCTAATTGATGCACAATATTTTTCACAAGCTTTCAATAAAAGTTTTGAAAACCACACAAATTTTGTGTGATGATATTGCATGTAAACCGTGTCAGAATTACACTTAGTCTTGGCAGATTGAAGCCCAGGGCCTCAAGATCTAGGGGGCCTACAGCCAGGGTGTAGAATATTTTAGACACTGTCATAGTAAACCTTTCTTACACTGTAGTCACAGATCCAGGATTTTTTGCAGGGGGGGGGGGGTTGGGGGCTCTCCCCCAGAAAAATTTGGTAAATTAGATTCAATTTGGTTCATTCTGGCGTATTTCCGGAAGGTCACTTCCAAAATTACAGGTCTAAATCGGCAATAAAATCGCATAACAAATTTTCAAGTCTAAGCAGGGGGGGCTCCCCCCCTCTGGATCCGCGCCTGAGTCATATAAACATGACATAATCCTTGCCTTTGTTCAATTTGTTCATTTTTCCCTCTAGTCAGTAGGTTGGGAGGAGCTTCATAAGTGGTATAGCCTGGGGCTTCTTTTCATATAAATCCAGCACTGCATGTTCAAGCTAATTTGTAACATGCCTAATGTCACTGTATAGTCAAATCACATCAAATCCTTTATCAGGGGAAAAAAAACTTCAACAAGCTAATGTCTGTTTTAATTCAATTTTTTACTACCGTAGCACATTGTCTCCATTACCAGATTATCTTCTGAATATGATATCATTTACTGAGTCAACACAAGAGTGGATATATCAGTTGTTTATTGATATTTTATTAGAAATGAAATGGGGTTTAACGATCTACTGGTCGGCACAGACTATGCTAATGAAGGAAGACAGGCATACAACAAATACTGTACTATCAGAAAGAGGGGGGGGGGAGTGATGGATGAATGGTTTGCATTATATCATAAGGTCTGGTGTTGTTTTGATTCTGTAGTTTTAAGTGACAAGGACAAGGGTCACCTGTCCAACTGTGTGGGTTTTCTCCTGGTCCTCCAGTTTCCTCCCACTGCTAAAATAATGAAATGTTAGTCCCTAAATGACCTAGTTTGTGATGAGTAGACGTTTAACCCCATTTCGCCCTTTCTACAATGAGAGAAATTTTAACAGGACAGCAGCACTATTGCTGACACTTATTTCAATTGTCAATTAGGGGTTCTTTTACATGTCTTATCCATATATTTGTTTTTGTGTAAAATTGTGTGTGGTGCAGTCCCCCTGCACTTACTAATAGAACAGCAGTTTTACATACCATTCGAATGACTAAATGCTGTAGCATATACTGGCAAGGGGGAACCATACTGAAAAATCTTTGTGAACTTTCTCAACCAAATCTGGGATGGATTCCAGGCCCTCCTGGTTAATGAGCCATTGCGGTACCAACTCAGCCCTTCACTCAGGCTACCCCGGGGATATTTACTTGGGCAATGTCTACTAAACTGGCAAGAAATGTGTGTCTTGAAATTAAATCCTGAAATTAAACTAAGAAATTTATATTTCATTGATATTAAATGACAAAAGCAAACCACGAAATCCATTTTATTGATATTAAATCGTGTAATCAGGCAAATAATGATATTTAATGAAGCTGACTGGTTAGTATCAAATAAATATTCTATCTTTATTATAAAAATATTAGTCGATCTCTCACAAGATTAGTTCTTCACTGGCTTATACCCAATTATTAAATCATAAATAATGGATGAAACCAAATAGAAAGAAGACTTTCTTTGTATTGACCAGTCTCTCATATATAAATGTCACAGAGGTTAATTTTTTAAAAGGAGTATTGAATTATATTTCTTGTGAGGGTTTTTCAAGAAACATTAAATGTTAAGTAAATTATGTGTTAAAACTTTTAACTGATCTTTAAAAATACATCATAATGTCAGGTGTAAGCAAAATTTTTTTTTTGTTTTTGGCTGTGGTTTTTCCATGTATATTGATCATTCAAAATTTATGTGTTAAAGCATTTAAATTGTGTTTAAAAATATATTTTAATGTCAGTGTTAGATAATGAACACCTAATTGGATTTATTTAAATGTCAAGTAGATCTCGGACAAAAACAATTTATTTTTCTGTCACTTGGGGTCTTGATAAAAATGAATCGCTTAATCACATGATAGATGATTTATGTGAAATTTTGAAACTTAAGAATTTGGATTCAAAATCGGGGACAGCTCACCCAAATACTGTAGCGGGGACGGACGGTCGAATGGTTAGCATGTGTGCACGCGGTGTATTATAAGGTCTATCGTTGAGTCAACCAGCAAGATTTTGATTTCCCTATTTAATGTGACAAGGAGTAGGGTCACCTGTTCAACTTCGTGGGTTTTCTTGGGGTCCTACGATTTCCTCCCACTGCTAAAGACCCCTACTGGTTCACAAACAAAATTAAACCATGTATTAGTCCCAAAATGACCTAGTTCTTTGTGGACGTTAAACTCTCTCTCTTTCTCTCTCACATGGTTTTTAAAAAAGTTGTTTTTGTGAAGAATTGAGAAGAAAATTTTTTTACAGGTGTCTCTAATAAACAGAATATCAACTTGGTGATCCCTCAGTGTTTTGAATTAATACAAATATTGACCTGGTGTAATAGATGCACTTAGTCTATACATATATATAATTATATACTTATGTAGTTTAATCTAGATAGATGTACATATCGGATACAGACAGCTGAAACTTTCATATATTAACAAAGAACATTCATACAAAAAAGCATAATGGTCAACTCACAAATAACAAGATGACTAATTCTAATATCATTTAAAAAATTTATTTGTCAATCTAAAATTCCTTTTATTATTCATTTCTAGTATTTAATTTTAGTGTATCTACTTTTTCTTAGGCACTTTATTTGTCTATCAAAAACTCCTTTCATCCGTTTCTGTTATTTAGTTTTAAATTTGTGTAGTGGAAGTATAAATGTAGACTTTATGATAAGATCTTGTAGAATATTATATGATATACTTGTAGGATTTACTGTCCGATTCCTATTGACGTGAATCAATATAGTAGTCTAATAATGGGTGTTAGATAAATATCATTTTTATAAACTGTCGTCTTGAGATGAGTATATATTTGCTAGAGGTGTCCGAGGGTATTTACATACCGTGAATTAGTACTTTCAATGGGCGATAGATCACAATTAGAAAATACACACTCCTATCTGCGTACAGCCATTTCTTGTAATTGCTCCATGTGATATTAGAAATTGTATGAGATAGACACGGTATTTATCGCTTTCCGCTTGTTTCATACGACAGATTTATTGTGCCATTGAAGCCAAGTAATTTACTGCTCTATTTGGTATGTAAACAGTCGAGCAGAGTATGAAATGATTTTATTTAATTGGTTATAATTGTTACACATGGTTATCATGAAATAATTACTGAGATATAATCAACCTTTTTCATAGGATAATAACCGGTTGATATCATTGTAGATATATCGGTAGACTAGATTATCCACTGATTGATATCATCGTACATACACCAGTAGACTAGATTAACCAATGATTGACAATTACTGTCAAACATTAGGAGTAACTAAGAATGAAATGAAATGATTAAGATCAACTTTCTCTATTTCTGCACCAACTGGGCTTAAGAATACTGGCAAATGCCATGCAGTGAAATTTTTTTTGCACAAAAGCGTTTCTCTCTATTCCTCACTGAATTTCAACTGCCAATTTTGGTTCAATTTTGTTTCAATAATTCGCTTGCCGTGGGAGGAAACGAGAGGACCTGAAAAAAAACCCATGAGGTTCGAAAGACAGTCCTACACCTTGTCATATACAACCAGGGAATCGAAACTATGCCAGTTGACAAAATGACAGACATTATGATACAACATCCACGTGCTAACCATTCAGCCATTCCCTCTCCCCCCCCCCCAACTGTCACAAGTTCTTTACATGCATGGTAATCCGAGTATACATGTGTTCATGAACTATATCCTTTTACCTGGCCAACCCCCTCCCATCCTTAAACCCCATTTCATTTCATAATGCTTTTACATATACTAAAGATTCCGGTTGATTTCTCTGTACTGGACCTTGACTCATGGGTTATGGCCCTGTATATTTTTCTTTTAACTTGTTCTCTGTCCATCTCATGCAAAATGTGTTGCTTTTCTTGCATGACAATTTTATTGTGTTCCCTAAAACAGAAAATCAATTTGGTTTACCCTATGTATGTATATTTTCATTTTAAAACCTTGTGTTTTTCTTTATGCCTATTGTTGACTTTGGCATTTTTTTTTTTCTGCCAGTATCAATGAACCCGTGGAAGGTGCTTGCTGTAGTGTAACTTTCTTTATAAAACTGTGTTTTGTAATGATTTTATGTTGAATTTGGCACTTTGTCATATTTACTTGTAAACTTATTTATTCTTCACCTACATACCTGCAACAGCATTGTTTTTCTTGGGTGATTTTTCACGTCAATGTGATGCCTATATGAATATAAAATCCTTATCTACGCCAAGGTCCATATTCTACTTTTTCCTGTTTTCTTCCACTTGATTGTTTTTTTTTCTGGAGTGATTTATTTTACGTCAACTTGATGTCAACAGTATATAAATATATAAGCCTTAGGCAAGATCTATGCCAAGGTCCCTGGCCTAGAATTTCCTGTCTGTGTAAAAAAATTAGAAATATTTTATTTTTATTTGTATTTTTATCGGAAATCGAGCGCTGTATGTTGATACTATTGGACAAGTCTAGCAGACTGACATAAAAAAATATCTGTTTTACAAAACGCGACCGACTAACAATTCTTTTATTGAACTTTTTTGCAATATTTTTTTAAAAATTAGTATTTTGTGCCGAGCTCAAGTATGTTGAAACAAAAATGTGTATTTTATTTTATTATTATTGTACATTTTTATAGCACACAACTTCCATGACTAAGTGCTCACATGCACTTTAGAAAATATGGTACAGAAATTGAATATACTAAGAAAATAAATAAACTAAAATACAAATAAGTCATACATGTAAATATTGAAATAAACTTAAAAATGGGTTTTATTTATAGCAAAATTACAGAATTTTTAAATAGGATATTTAATTTACACCCATTTCCAATATTGATTAACATTAGAGTGGTCCGTATATTTTAAAAATTAAAAACAAAATGTATAAAAGTCTATTTTTGTTAAGACTTGATATATGGTTGAACCCTCTAAAAGCTTGTTTTCATTTTCTTTTTCAACTTTTATTTCTCATCAATTCCAACCGTTTTAACTTATATAAAGTTTGCAAAATAAAGACCACCTAATTCACATCTATAGAAATCTACTAGTAAATTTTACAGAAAATAAAAGATGCTGTAAAGAATTTTTGAATAACAAATAAATTTTTTTTTATTGATATCAAAAACTAAATAACAGAAATGAATAATGAAAGAAATATTAGATTGACAAATAGTTTAAATATCAAAAATAATTATCTTGTTTATTACTTGTAAGTTGTCCGTCTTCATTGTTGTAAGTTGATAGTTGTGCTTTTCTATGGATGGCCTTTAATTAACATGAATATTTGATGGAACTTTTGATTCACTATAAAAGCGACTGTAGTGCGCAAGAAAAAGTAGATACACCAAAATTATTGAATTATATTCAAAGTTGATGGTAAATTACATAAAAATGACACGATTTTGATTTTTTTTACATCAATAATAATGTGCAACTTTGTTTTTTGAACTGTGCCAATCGAACCTCCAGGCATTTGTAGAACTAGATGTTCCTAATTCTACAGAGATCATGTCTAAAAAGGAATTGTATTGTTTAAAGAATGGTCATAATATAACATTGATTTGATCATCAGTGTAAGCCGTATGAAAATACATTATCATTCGTCAAATTTATTTTTACCATACAAACGTGACTTCTGCCATTCTTTTCATGATTTCTATCTCCAATCGTTTATCGATTAGTGAAGTTTATTTATCTTTTCATTGGTTGTACCAATTTACACCTACAAATGAAGTTTTATAGACCAAAGTTTAAAAGGGTTAGGAGATATAATAAGGAGCAAATATTAATCTTGATAATAAAAGTTTATTACATCCCATGATTAAAGTTAATCCTTTCAATTCACCGACGGGTTTTTGATTTTTGATATTAAAGATATCTATGTTATTATTGATAATAATAAACATCCATTTAATAACTCCACCTCAGATACCCTGAAAGATCATAGGCATTACAGCTGTTATAGGTGACTTATTTATTAAATACAAAACTTTCTAAGCAGGTAAAAACACTAAAAGACCTTTGGGGACCACCGTCTAAATACCAGTCTTTCACCGAATAAAGGGGCAACCCATAGTCACGCCAATAAAACTCTCCTTATACAAATACATGTCTGAATATGGATCTACGTGAAATCTTTGTCATTAGGTTCGTGTCTTATTGAAAGAGTTCATTCTTCGCTCCCTTAGACTCCTCTCTGACCCCACATTTGATTTACTGCTTACATTTAATACCAGTGAAAGAGACATGGATAATAATAGAAAACTAGCAATAAGCATGATCAGTAATACTGCTAGGATAGAATAGGACGATTTAGTAGATGTGGGGTCAGAAGGTCGGGCATTATTATCATGTATTTATTATACACGCTGATACCTATATTATATGATAATGTGTATTGACTGGTCATGAATATATGTTAATTGTCTCATAACCCATAGCCAAATTTAATGTCTGTCTCGAGCTAATAGTCTCCTTAATTATTTTCTCCATTTATTATTGTCTCGAAAAGATGGGTATTGACTGGTGTTACACAATACAGATCTATATTTTGTTTCCTGTTTTATACTGTCCATGGCCTCAACTAAATGAAAATCTGACCTGTTGTAGTGAAAGGATGCATCAGAGGTCATAGGAGCGGCTTTTGACCCTATGACATCAGACATTTGATTAACTAATCAGGGTAGATTTTTCTGGTGAGTTACACATGTCAATAACTTGTTTTAACAGATTGTTTTATTGACAAATCTCTCATATCAACCAGGGTTTATAACAACTCTTCCAGATCCTAGTGTAGTAAAGACAAGTAAAACGAAATTTTGAACTATGAAAATATAATGTGTTTTAATCTGATTGGGTGTTACATAGCTGAAAGCTAATCTTGTCCCTGTCTCTAGTTGGGGGAATGAATGACACAAACAAAACTGAAAAGACATACTTGCATGCAAGACACTACACATACAATGAATGCGTTAACAACAAATAATAAATCAAGTGAGTGGATCCTTGCCCAGTTGCAAGCATCCATTGTGCTTACAGTCTGGCGTCAGTACTATATACCGGAAAACACCAAAAAACACTATGTTATACTGAATACTGGAAAACCACTAAATACCGGAAAATACACCTAATACCGGCAAACACCTTAAATTGGTAACCCGGAGCCTGATCCTTATTGTGCATGGGTTAGATTTTTCTGTTGTGGGTTAGGGTTAGGTTTAATTTTTTTGTGTGTTTTCCGGAGGCTCTGAGTTACCTATTTAGTGTGTTTTCCGGTATTAAGTATAACATGTTGATTTCCAATGTTTTCCGGTGTTGTCCGGTATATAGTATAGCTCCAGTCCGGGTATGGTATTCTTACCTTGTGTTTCTGTGTTCGTATGTCAGTCTTGATTAGCTCAGTAGGAGCAGATTTGAAAAAAATTTCTACAATTATGTGATAAAAAAATTTCTTCATTTGGAAATAAATCAAATGTTTTTTTCCATTGTAAGATTTGGTGGAAAAGGGGATTCTTATGTCAAATCGGGTCATTTAGATCTGACTCTTCTTGTGTAAAACATTTTAGTAACAATTTCTTTGAAGCTTAACAAGATCTAACACAACTGATGACAGTTTTTGTCCTGTTTAAGGGAGTAGGAATTTCTCCCGTCTGTTATAACAATCAGGAGAAAACATTCCGATGATAATACGAAGGTGAAGATTCCATTGGCTGGTCACATCGGCTATTGTTA
Source organism: Patella caerulea (assembly GCA_036850965.1). NCBI lineage: Eukaryota > Metazoa > Mollusca > Gastropoda > Patellidae > Patella > Patella caerulea. The sequence continues at coordinate 26,424,577 of JAZGQO010000015.1, read as the reverse complement.
AGAGCTGAAGACGACAAACAGAATGGGATGTTCTACACAGGGTTTCTTTTACTGTCGCCAGTATCGTGTGTACACAATGATGTTTGCTGAATAAATTTAACCCTCTGTTAATCAAATATGATTGTGATTCCTTCCTGATTTTTTGGAGCTTCTAGTCACCTATAGCGGAGAAGTGATTATAATAAATTGGTCACAAGACACGAGTCTATCAACGTGATATTTTAAATTAAACCATGTTTTTGTTCACCAGAATTCTTTTGATTGCAGTTTCCTTTCCTGGAGAGACTTGCTTCTGAGGCCATATCAGTTTGATTTTCTGTTCTTTGGAACAAACGTTAAAATTTACTTATTACTGCAGGAAAAAACATTTTTAAAAACCAATAATACTTGGTTGCTCTGTTCTATAGCTGTAAGGTCCGAATTTTTATGTTTTGAAATTTTAAACAAAACCTCTTTCACATGATTCAAGAGGGTATTTATTTATCAAAGCCCCGAAAAATGAAAATTAAATTTGGTTGGCCTCCCCAGAATTCTTTTTACAGGAGTTTCCTTCACAGGAGAGACGAGCCCTTTGATCTGTTAAATATGATACAGAGAGCGAAATTGAAGTAGCAACCTTTCATAGTCAGATTTTTTTCTGAGAAAATTAAATTTGGCACCTAAATACCAATAGTTGCTTTTTCAATTATTCAGAATGGATGAGGAAAATGTCAATTCTGTTTAGGTTATTTTTTAGAAAAGAATTTCTTAATTTATATTTTAGAACCTTTCAGTGGTGTACTGAGGCTTGGTGCTGCCTTGGCCTTCACTCTTTCTTTGTATGCCCCTTAAACACCTAACTCGATTCTAGTGTCTGGTATACTAAAAAAGGAGGTCATTTTAGTAAAGACAACAAGCCCATCTCGGCTCCCAGAGAAAAGTTTATTATTTGCTTCTCTCTAGTGGATCATGCCAATTATTAATCAATCTGAATACGGTTCTGAAACTTCTCCCACTTATAGTAGCCCCCGTTCGGCTGGATTTGTTTAAATGACATGCAACTGATTTCTCAGCAATTGGGCATCGGTTTTTAGCATGAGTTACATAATAATGATCCTTGGAAAATTTTCCACATCTTGATATCAACGGTAAACTTCTCTCTGAAGATAAGGTTTTTATTTGAAATTCATTGAGCAATTTCAACAATGTTAACAGCGATGACTTTAAATTTCCATCAAACTTATTTTTAATTTGATTATGGATGCCCCTTTCAATGGATGCCCAAGGAAATTTCTGCCCTACTCCCTGCATGACACTGCCCTCTTCACATTTGTTTTTTTTTCAAATCATGTCTTCACCATGCACAGACACTTATACATTGTGGCCCGGAGAATTGCAGGCTCTGCCTCCCTCACATTTGGTTTTTTCAAATCATGCATATACCATGGTCTGACACCTGTGGTTTGATTACGAAAAGAGATATTACAAAAATTACCTTGGGAATCTTACGTATCACTGACACAATAAACATTTGGAAGGCAGGAAGGTCGGGGGTGAATTATGCCAAGGATGTCAATTTTTTTTAGTAACAAGTGATGCAAGTCACTTCCTGGCAAACCCAGCAAGTGACAGGCAGAATTTTGACAACTGGTGAGAAAATTTGAAGGTAATCTACCTAACAAATACAAAGCAAGCGGAGTTATTGGAGTTTATACTCGGTCAATCAGTTACTGTTTCAAACCATTAATTGTCCATATCCTCACGTTCGGTTATTTTGTAGCTTAATTTAACATAGCATCTAATGAGTGGGAAGAGACCACTCTAAACATTAGTTTTACAGATTAGCCTTGTGTTCATCTAGCAAATATAAAACGAAAGTCAAGCAGAGGTCATTTTTCTATGTTGCTTTAAGTTGTTTATATTGACTGTGTTTGGTGGAATTTCTTTCTGAAAGAAGACAGACGGACAACAAAGGATTTTATTCTGGAGTACCATAGGATTGATGTTAGTACGATTCCCAATCTTACATGAAGGAATGTATCGTTACATTCAGATCATGGTTATCACAGGTGCTCTCAATATCTCCACCAATAAAAATATTGTATGTGGCTTGCTTCTGGTGTTGACCAAAATAAAACCATATTTAACTGGACTCCTGTACATTAAATACATATTTAACATGGCCGTCTTTGTTTATTTTAGTTTTTATTATAGAAAGTCTTAATCTAGCCCCACAGAAGTAATACATGTGTACCAACATTCATTCACCATTGTGATCCTAAATACTATTTTGGGACCTGATAGAAATAATGTTAGACGGGATTTTAATATTTATTTTATCTAATCTGTTATAAATAAGATAAATAAATTTGCGGATATATTGTATTGTATGAAATATTGACTCAGGTGATAGGTAAAATGCCTGTATTATAAATTACCTTGTGTAATATACAGGTATAGTATATTTATTTTAATTGGGAGTTGTGGTGTCTCAGTGATTAAGGCGCTGACTAACATATCAGGAGGTTAGAAAAAGTGTTACATTTCATGCTAGGGCAGAAAGTTCTTCAGGATTTTCTGAGGTGGTGTCCCCTTGTTAGTGGTGTATGGATGGAACAAAAAAAACGATATCCCATGTATACATTGGCGTGCATGTAAAAGATCCTTTAACAGTTTGAATTCAATGCAAGAGTAGGCCATAGTGTCACTGCCCAGGCAAAATTTCTATCATACCACCACTGCCTGTCTCCATTAGCCCAGAGCAGAACCGCAGGATGTTTAATCCCATTATATTACTTGATAGTTTGAAACAGTCCGAAACAACTGTTCTTGGTCCAGGAAGCCTCAATTAATAATGTGTTTTTGAGTACTTAAAAATTTGAACTAAATCTTTTGAACAGCATACCCTTTCTTCATTAGCTCAGTCTGTGCAGAACAATAAGACGTTAAAACCCCATTTTATTTCATTTAATCCGTAACTCTTTTATAAACAGGTCTTTTTTGTGTTTTTGGAATACAAATTTGTTGAATATCAAACAAAAGAAATGACATCATGTGATCAGATGTTTTAGTATCTAATATCAGAACTTCTGATTGCCATTTCTATCTTACAATACCAAATCTTCATTGCACATCAACTTTGACAAAGGATGATTAGGGTTCTTATAAAAATCTCTCATCATCAACAATTTACGGACAAAAATCAATAACATGTATTCTGTTTGTGAGTAAAATGAGTCATTAAGATGTAATAATTTTGTGGGACGTACAATCAGCGTAGTTGAATAAATTGTTAAGAAGACATCAGGTGTTGACTGGTTATTGGATTTGTTTATATCTTGTGATTAGATATTTAATGATATCATGTTATATCATTTCTAGTTATTAGATATTTTTATTATTTCGTGTTATATCATTGCATGTTGTGTAGTTATCTATATGGAATGGAGGAGTCGGGGTTGGGTGGCGGAATGGTTATCATGAGGGTGTTGCAACGGAGATGTCTGATGCTATTTTCCAAAATTAAGTATTTTGTGTTGAGTGGGCATTAAACTTCAGTCTCTCTCTTCAGGGTCTTGGATGAATAAATAACCATTAAATTACATGATAGAATGTTTAAAATTTCAAAACTAAAAAATCTGAAACAAAATAATTTTGGTTTATAAATACATATTTTTCACAAAGAAATAATAAGGTCAATTTTTACAGGTGCTAACCAAAGCACAGAGAATCCAATTAGATATTGTAATTATTTCATGTTGTCTGGTTATCAGTATTGAATATTATATTATTACACCCTAATATAGGTGTTATATAACATTTAATCACCAATTTATCACCAATCACTGCTGACAGATGGTCACAAATATTACCACATCTTTACCAAGATTATTACCATTTTCACATATAAACATTACAGCTTTTCACATCTGATGATGTCCTGTTGTTACAAGCAACATCGATAACCCGTGGTCACATCTAAATATTATGACCAATTTCTGATTTCGTCAAGGTTGAAGGATGTATATAGTGTTAGAGCACATAATTGTTGACAAGATTGTGGGTTAGGGTAAGGGTGGGGGTTAGGGTTAGCGCAAGCCATGTTTACGTATTGTGTCCTTTGACCAAATCTGCGGTTGGCCTTAATATTTAGCCCTAACTGACAACCCAGGGTGAATCATAGAAATCGAGTGTGTGAAACTGTAGAGGGCAAACAGACTAGATTGCCTTGGGTTCAAGAAGAACACTGAGATTTTTTTAACCCATTACTCACAAGGGAGAGTATGGCCTTGTTGTTCGAACGGGACAAACAGTAAGTAAGACACTAGCTCGCTAATCTAGAGGTTGTGGTCTTAATCCCGGTTTGGTTTTCCCTTATCAGTCATGCAGGACGAAAGGTCTGACAAGGTTGCTGTCTAGTTGTTTGGATGGGACAAAAAATGAGGTCCCTTGGCAGTTCGAATTTGATATAAGTGTAGGCTGTAGCGCCGCTGTTCAGCTTTAATTTTCCTCGTAGCCCAGTCGGAGCAGACCCCATTATACATCATTCATATTCAAAGGCTTCCATCTGGACAAATTTTCCATCACAGTCATAAACAATTCTGTCACAAACATGTCTTCATGGTGCTGAAAAAGTAAGACCATAACCCTGTTTTATTTTCTTTCCTGGGACATAAGATAATGAAAGTCTAACTGATCATAACAATGCGATGTGTTGCTAAATATACCCCAAGATAATCTCCATACTAATGGAGAAATAATATTGTTGATCGTTCCCTGAGTTTTACTTCTACTTCACCAAGGGTGATACGATAAACATTAAATTTATTATTGTTTTTACATTATAAAATGTTTATAACGAGGTACATGATAACAATAAAGATGGTGGTCGTAAGCCTTGTTGTCAGGTTGGCAGACAGTGGAGGATATTATTAGTTTAGTTTATTACATGGTTTCAAGATTGTTTAGATGTCATCAGGGAAGAGAATGTCTTCATCAGCATTCTGGTCAGACCAACAGATCTATATTCAACTTCACCTTTAGGCCAAATAAGTTTAATTTAATGTTCCTCATAGTTATAATTAATAAAATGGTTCTTGAATAATGTGAAAGATGTTTTGTTTAAAATTTCATAACTTGATAAATTGGAACTAACAGCTCTTAAAGAGCATAACTAAGTATTTTTGGTTTTTAAATCAGTGTATTACGAAGAAAAAATAGAACTGTTTTTACAGGTGTTTATGAAGAGCAGACAATCAAATTGATGTGGCCTTTATGTCTAGTGTCAAAACGATAAAACAGCCATACCACTCTACACCCCAATTTACGCTTCATTTATTATATTACTAATTACCTGGCCTGTGTCTTCTACCTTATTAATTATTGATACCCCAAGAGTCTTGCCTCCAGCAATCTGCCTCACTTACAACCAAACTGATCTACACTTGTAAGCGCTTTGGTAAATTGGTAGCCATTGCAACAAGACTGTATTCTCGTTGTAATAGTCTCCCAGGGTCCCGATATTTCAATTTCTGATCCAGGCCCGTTTGAAGGTATAAGCGTGTAATAAACTTTGTCTGTCTGTCTGTCTGTCTGTCTACAATTGACTCTGTTTGTTGAATTATGAAGTAGATATCTGGGTGCAAAATGGGTGTAGTGTTAGCATGAGGCAGAGAGAAATGGGGTTAACATCCACTCAACACAAGAAGTGTCATTTCGGTACTAACATATCGTTGTCTCAATGACAGACCTTATGATACAGCTGAGCTCACACACGGTAACTATTTGGCCATCCCCCCTCTCCATCTCTGAAAAGAAAAAATTGATGCCTGACAAAATGAAAGTTACCAGCATGTGTTTTACAAAGTCTGAATTTGTACCAGGGGATGTCCGTCCCATCAGACATGTAGAAAAGAATTCTTAGAGTTAAGTTAAGAATTTACTCAACTTTCAATCACTGTTTATGAGAAATATCTTTAATACAGAAACACAAAATTTTGCACATAGTTTATTGATGTATTTGATACATTAAAACAACACAAAATTTATAAGGTTATTTATTTTAGTAAAAATAAGGTGAACGGTTTGGAGTTAATTCTTTAACTCAGGTCTGAGAATCCTTTGCGAACTCAAGAACTGATTGTATATAGCAATGTTGTATATGGTAATTGTCATGGTATAATTTCCGTTTTTCTTCTCGGGAGGTCATTATATATTTATACATGTATTTATGTGATAAATTAAGAATAATGTTTGCATGGTTCCACACCAATCCTTTGGTCTCTCATGTAAACATTTCAAGATTCTCTTCGCTGATCAAAAGAAAGTATATGAATAATGAAAACTGTGTTTCTATTTGTAAGAATACAAATGAAACCTTGTTAATGACCCTTTCCACAAATAAATACACACATGCAAACAAATGCTAGGAACCATACAATATTATAAATGTGATGAAAAACTTTTGTTAAAAAATATTTAATGAACAGATTTCTTTTTATGATTTATTAGAATTTTTTATAATTGGCATTTACAAGTAGTAATTGAAGATAACACAGTGTGCATTTTTATGGATGCATATATAATTACTAAAATGATTGCTATGCAGCAAGGATCTATATTTGTCATAACTTTGAATTCTAATATATTTAGTTACATGCAGACCTGTAAATAATGCTTTCAGATGTAATCGACAAATGGTCAGGCACTGATGAAATAGTACCTGACATTTTTGACTTACTGCCGGACATGTATTAATAACATCAGCAAAAAAAGACAAATCAGTGCTGGACAAAATGACAGCACCAGAGATTTTGTGCCTGACAAAGCCTGAATCTGTGTCTGACATTGTCTGTGACGGGTGCCTTATTTCCAGGCTTGGTTACTACTGACATGCTCGTCAGTTCGTCAGTATCCATAAGATAGTATGCATTATGAGATTAAAATTCAATCAGATGATTTACTTCTCATAATGATTATATTGCACTAATTCCACTTATGGTCGTGCTCATAGTGCTACAAATATTTCTCAAATGTTTTCAATCTGGATTTAAAGGAGTCTAATGATGGACTGAATCAAAGATTTTCAAGTAGCAAGTTCCACAAATTGGCACCAACAATACCAAATGAACAAGCTTCATAAAAGGAGCTGAGTTTATATTTTGGATTAACAATGTTGTTCTTAGTACTTCGATTTTTCAATGACATGTATAAGGTACCACAAATTCTCTCAGATAATATGGCATTACTAAATAAATATTCCTTTCACCTTGTGTCCAGCAACAAATTAAGCACTTGTGATTTTTTTGTCTTATTTTCAAGCCAAATAATAGGCGTATTGTCCCAGGAGTTCACTTTAATTTGTTGAAGTTGTGCTACAAAAAAAAAACCAACACGAAAAATGTTTTAAATTATGTGAAAAATGTTAAGTTACAGAAAGTTAAATGTTTATTGAAAAATAAAGATGATGTGTTTTTGATTACTTACATGCAAAAACTGAAGGGTTGATTGAAAAATACATGATCATTATTTTTATTTGTTATCTAAATTACAGGAACGTGTGGAAATTTTAATAGTATTAATGTCATATTATTGTTTGGATATGAAATTGACATATTGTTAAAACAATGATCATATTTCTACACCTAGTGACATCAGAAAATTGTTTTGTTTCTGTCGGAGCCAAATTAGATCGAAATCGATATAATTTCAAAATTCCCTCATTTGGAATAATGAATCTAATTTAATAAACATTTCCCGCAATTAACGTCTAATTAATGAAAAGTAATTATAATCGAACAAGGTGAGAAATTGTTAACAGGTAGAAATAGACAGAAATAGACTGATGACGGTAGTTCTTGATGATTGATTGCTGGGCAAATGTCATTATCATTTGACCTGGGGTCATGATATAATGAGTATTTAACTTCCTATATTCTTTGTTCTTTTATTTGCCTAGTTAAAGGTAATCAGTACTAATAAAGTTTTGATTAATATTTCACTTGAAGACAAATTACTATTAATTCATACTGTACAAGGTGTGACTAAGGAACATTGAAAATATTTACATGTTAGCAAATTATTACACAACGTATAGATTATGTTAAACAAAGTTTAATGGCCAATTATTAATCACAAAATCTACTGTTTGATTATTTAAAGCCCCAATAACACTATTGTTGTAACTGAATAATATGTCCCAATCTTCATTCTGGTCAACAAATCGTATTATTTTAGAATATTCCAATTAAATGATGATATAAATTTCATCTTAACACACCTATTTTAAAGAATTGGAAAAATTCAACCAATTGATTTGAAAAGTCTAACGTAAACCTTTTCAAATGTGACTTGGATTTTAAAATATTTTCGAACCCTCTGGACAAGTAAAATAGGTTGTTATGGATAATTTACCCAACAGGTAGGACACTTAAAACATCTAGTACTTAGAATAAGGGTATTATTTATTTTCTGGAGCTACCAAGCCAGTAAGAATGTTATTGTCCCTTTAAAAACCTGATTCTTCATTCTGGGATATAGGAATCCCTGGTACCAGAGAAACCTGATGAGCCTAGTTTAAATCCGTGTAAATCCAAGCCAGGACATTAAATAGCGTTGGTATTTGGATTTTGTTTTCTTAATTGAATATTAAAAATCAATCCGAGTACATATTTAGCGTGTTTTAAAGTTCCAATAGCATTTTTTTAAGTTATATTTTTAAAATTTATTAAAATAAAGCCCCAAAATAGATTGAACCTATAAACAGTCCTACCTTGTTAAAGAATAATCCTATTAATCCTATAATTCACTATTGCCAGTTGAGAAATTGACAATAATATCATTTTCAACTTCAAATTCAAACGTTTGAAGATGGCCGTCCATGTAGAAGAATGGGAAAAACAAGGGAGGTAATTGAGTAACTATTTCCTCAATCAACCAGTGTCACCCTTTTTAACCCCCCCAAAATTTTGTCCATGATTGTATAATAGTGAGTTGACAACCTTTTGAGCAAAAAACATAGAAATAATTATATTTTGACTTTCTTAGAAAAAGTGAAATTGGAACTTTAAGTCGTGCAAAATTTGATGTTTTAGCGAAAATGCAAATGACACATCATGTGCAATAGAATGGCTAAGAAAAGAAAACCAAAGTATCGGCTTGGATTTAGTCATATTAAAAAGAGCTCCATCACTTATAAGTGACTCTAGCTTGTTTGTATATCATCTGCCAAGGATACTACATTATACTAAATTTTCAATTTACTGAACCGTGAACGGAAGTGATTCATTTTTGGACTGATATTCATAACAATTTGAGAAGGCGAATAGAAATAGAAGTTACATCATTTCGAAACTAACATATGGTTATTTTTTATTTTAATAATTGGCTTCCATGTAGGGGTCTTTAGCAGTAGGAGGAAAACGGAGGATCCAGAGAAAACCCACGAGGTTGGACAGGCGAAACTACTCCTTGTCACGAACATCCGGGGAATCAAAACGCCAGTTAACTCAATTTTTTAATCCCTCAATTCTTCATATCTTGCAAATACTGAATTGAAATGAACCATTTTGGGACCGATATCAGGGGACACGAAACCCCTAGAATAATGATCAGCATCTTTAAATCAAAATATGTGAAAAGTTATTTGTTATATTATATCCAGGTGGGAACTGATGTCATATCAAAGGATATTAACCAATAAAATGGCCACCAGATATAAGCTGCAGGCCTGTATCAGTGACACTGACATTCATAAAACATTATTCATATAGCTTCAAGATATAAAAGATGGCAGGAAATATGATCATCAGACTAATGTCATAAATCTGATTAGTTTTGTTAAATTCCCCCGTGGATTGTGTCAGGTATTTAACTATTGAGGTTTTATAGACCTGTCAATCAATATTAAATCATACCTCCAATCAATAAACTCTTTATTACCTGCCCTCAAACCATGTGACTCAAATTACTCTCCAAGCCAATCCATGTGACTCAAATTACTCTCCGAGCCAAAGTTAAATTTCTACCAAAATAAACATGTGACTTAATTTGTTTAAAATGGCATACATAATGTGGTTAATCAACTATATAGTTTCTCGGAAATTTTGATTAAACCTCAGAATTCTCATTTTGAACTAGATCCCATCAATTAATATACGAAGAAATAGTCTAGCATCATTTTGTGGTCATATTCACTTATGATATAATTAGATCCAGACAAAAACTCGTAAATTCGTACTTTAATTAATAAATTGATTTTAAGAATATTAGAACCTTTATGTGCAAAAGTTGATCAAATACTTATTATTGGCACCAATTCTAATTGTGGTTGGGTTAAGCCTTATTAATATTGTATAGTAGATTGTTCGATTTTTGATTAGAAAACAAAATCAAAATATCAATTGTCCATAATCTCTGATTTTTAACAAGTGGTTCAGACTTCATGCTGAGAATACCACTAAATCCCTCATATATTTGTAAATATTGAACAGACCTGAACAATTTTTGGACGGATATTTCTTTGAGGTAATTAACTTTTTCAATATTATATACCGTAGTTTGCAAGCAATTCAAAATTAGAATTTGTCTGACCCTACTCCCCCAATGGGAATGGTTAGCATGTGCACGCTGTATCATAAAGCCTGTCATTGAGTCAACTGGCGTGGGTTCGAATCGCTGGTTGTATGTGACAGGGAGTAGTGTCGTCTGTTCAACTTTGTGAGTTTTCTCCGGATTCTCGGTTTCCTCCCACTGCTAAAGACCCCTACACGAAATAGAGTTAAAACATATGTTAGTCCCAAAATGGCCTAGTTTGTGTCGCGTGGATGTTAAAGACCATTTCTCTCCCTCTCTCCCTCTCTGGTGTGGGGTAGGGACAACTGGAACCAAAATTATTTTAAGACTGAATAGGTTTTATGTTTCAAAGACAACAGTTACCCCATGTACTCAAGTTATAACAACTAAATGCCAACTTTGTTAAGTGTATGTCATGTACACAAAAAACTGGTGTACATATGTTACAGGCTATTGGTGGAAACTTGACAAAAATTACCCAAGCAAATTTTGTTAACAAAAACTTATTTAATCTGTGACATTTTGTGTATAGAATTAGGTGATGGGGTGTAAATATTATTGTTGGATGTTAAAACAGTAATTTACACTATTTGTCAGAAATATAAATACAAGGTGAACAGTTACTGGAGAGGGGTCAACATAGGCCTAGCGTGTAACTCAGCCTAATTTCAAAAGAAATGAAATAGCATGGTGTATATAAAAAAGTTACTGGCACACTTTGTTCCAAGTATCAATTTCCTTCTTTTCTGAGAAGGTTGACTGGCCGAATAGTTAACGTGTGCGTTGGATCTGAAGGTCTGTCAAATGGTGTGGTATCGATTCCCTGGTTATACTTGATAAGGAGTAGGGTCACCTGTCCAATCTTGTGGTTTTTCTCCGGGTCCTCCGGCTTCTGACCACTGCTAAAGACCCCTACGCTCAAGTGAATGATTGAAATAGAATTGAACCACATGTTATTCTCGAAATGATCTAGTTTACCACATTGAAATGTCTTTGTATGAAAAGTACTGTTCATTGTGGCCAAAGTATTTAAATTTTCAATTCTTTCAGTTTCTTGATAAATAAATGGACACTTGAATCACATGAAAGAGAGAAAAGAAAGAAATGGGGTTTAACAACCACTCGACACAAACTAGGTCATATGGGACTAACATATGGTTCAATTCTATTGCAATAATTTGCTTGCAAGTAGGGGCATTTAACAATCGGAGAAAACCAGAGGACCCAGAGAAAGTCCATGAGGTTGGACAGATGACCCTACTCCTTGTCATGTTCAAGCATCGAATCAAAATCACACTATTTGACGGGGGGTTGGGATAGCCTAGTGGTCTAGAGTGCCGCGCTTCGACCTCTTGCTGGCCGGTCACCTCTGGCTTGCAGCTGTGGTTTTGAGCCCTGGTGTGAGCGTATATGGCATGGAGATAGGGGCGCCTTCTCAACCTCGTGGGTTTCCTCCGGGCACTCCGGTTTCCTCCCACTGCTAAAGACCCCTACGCGCAAGCAAATTATTGAAATAAAATTAAACCATATGTTAGTCCCGAAATGACCTAGTTTGTGTTGAGTGGACGATAAACCCCATTTCTCTCTCTCTCACACTATGGACTCAATGACAGATCTTGTGATTTCATCCCCTCGTGTTATTAATTCAGTAGACCTCATAACCCCATAATATGAAAGATGTGTTTTTCAAAATTTCGAAACTTGAAATATTTGGAACTAAGACGTTTTAAACAACCAATTACCAGTATTTCTGGTTTTTAAATTTGTTTTTTCTTGAAGATATAAGAAGGAAAATATTAACAGGTTTTCCAGTGGAACAGAAAATTCATAAAATTGAAAATCCAAAAGATGTGACACTTTGAAATGGACGTTATTTATTTACATATGAGAAATCTGAGAGATTGTTTTTCAATAATTTAAGACTTTCAGAGATTGTATGGAATATTATAATTAATTGGAATCTACTGAATGATAAATTTCCCTTTCTGATTTATTTCTTCAGGATTGTTGGCCAATATGGGAAATAATTCTTGACTTTTTATCCAGTTGTAAGTCAGAAAAATTAGAAGATGTTTTAGAGGTAATATATAATACATGTATATCTGAATTTCTTTTTATTACCTACTATAAATCCCCTTTGGTCACCACTGTCTTTTGTCCAGTCGTAAAACCGATCAGGTAAAGTATCAACCAATATTGTTATGTCAATTTCTAGTTTTAAAGACATATCATGAAAATATTTCAAGTTATTGACTCCTGAACTGTTCATATTTCATTCATCAACTGTTTGAGAGCTAAGTCCTGCCATATCCTGATTTACTTGTAACCAGGCCTTCAAAAAATGGTGGTATAGGTCGTAAAAGCAGCCCCTGGTATTATGGGCACTAGAACAGCCTGAAATTCGGTCACTTGTTTCTAAAGATTTGGAGATTAAAACATGTATATATAATGAGTAAAATGTGTATATATTTTATTACAGACAGGAAGTACTCGATATAGAAATATAAGTATACCAGTCAAAGAATTTTATATAAACTGGGTTGGTTTAACATCTAGTATAAACAATGTCCGCAGTCTATATCACAGGTAAGAAATAAAATGGGGTTTAACATTTCGTACTGTTCTTCTCCAACTGGGCTAATATGAGCAAATTACAGTCTACAGGGATCATTAATGTGCACACAGTAGTGTGCGCAAATGTAACTTGCCCGGCCCTCCGTTTTACACCACTGTCAAGGAGGAACCATGTCGTAAAATCCTGTTGAACATTCTCGGCTAGTGCAGGGATAGAACATGGGACAGGCTAGTGAATCTCTGTCATACCAACTGCTCTACTCACAGATAAGAAAAAATCACAATCATACAAAATAATCATTTTGTGCGTGGGTGGCTAGTCGATTGAGATCTATATCCTAAAGTCTGTCAGGGGGTTGGGATGGCCTTGTGGTCTAGAGTGCCGTGCTTCGACCTCTAGCTGGCCGGTCATCTCTGGCTTGCGGCTGTGGTTTCGAGCCATGCATGGTGTGAGCGTATGTGGCATGGAGATAGGGGCACCTTCTCAACCTCGTGGGTTTCCTCCAGGCACTCCGGTTTCCCCCCACTGCTTAAGACCCCTACGCGCAAGCGAATAATTGAAATAAAATGAAACCATATGTTAGTCCAAAATGACCTGGTTTGTGTCGAGTGGATGTTAAACCCCATTTCTCTCTCCCTCTCTCTCTCTCTCTAAAGTCTGTCATTGAGTCAAATTGCATAGTTTTGATCCTAAAGGTTCATTATGGAAAGTTCTCAATATAATAGTTTAAAACTAGATTTGGATTTAATCATGAATGAGCATTGAGCAGCATATTGGATTCAAATCCAGTGAAAAGCTGACACAAAAGTTAGCATTGAGAGTTGATTATTGTCTTTTCATGATAATAAATGGTTTATATAACATTTCAAGTCTAAAGAAAGACCTGTTGCATAATTTGTGTTTACAGGAAAATATTGAATTAATTGAATTATTCTGGGTTTTTTTTTGTTTTTGAATTTCAGACTTCAGCAATTAAAACCTCTTTCACTTGAATTTTACAAAACTTATATAGATCTAGAATTAGCACAGGTGAGTGTTTTTAATTTGATTTCTTTGAGGTGTGTGTGTATATTTTGTCTTGTTCGTAGGTTTGTCTTGTGTAATTGTGTGTGTGTGGTGTGGTCACCCTTAACTAAACTTGTCCTTGATAGAATAAAGGTATGGACATAAGGGGCTGGAGCTGAGGGGTACTCGTATAGCTAGACTGCCTCCCAAGACTATATACAATATGATCTCATTTGTGAAGTATTCTATTTTAAGCAGTTTGTTAAAATACAATGTCCTCAGATTAATTCATAATAAAAATCATCATCAAACAGTGTTTTGGGTTTTCCTCTTTAAAAACTTTTCAGGAACTTGGCAAATCCCCTCAGGGAAAAATTCCTGGATCTGCCCCTGTAAAGTGATGGAACTTTCTATTAAATTCAAGCAGAACCCCAACAAAATATGTTTTGCACTCACAAACCACAACAGCTAGAGTTTTTGGATTTTTAATAAAAAAGACGATAGAGACCATGTATTTCTGAAAACTTTTCAGGAACCTGGCAAATCCCTTACTGCAATAATTCCTGAAACCACACCTGAAAAGTAATGGAACTTTCTGTTAAATTCAAGCAGAACCCCAACAAAATATGTTTTGCACTCACAAACCACAACGGCTAGGGTTTATTGGATTTTTAATGAACAAAGATGGTAACTTTTCACCTATTGAATAGATGAAAATGACTTTTCCTAAATTAGATTCTTAGGTCAACAAAATCAACTTGATCTGATTCATCTGTGAGACCTTTCTGATGAACTCGACATTACTGGTCACTTTTTCCAATATAAAAACAAATGTAGGGTAGTTGGATTTTAGGTGTCTGGTTCTTGTTACGTCTAAAGTGAATCTCTGTCATGAGTGGTTGATTGTGAAGTATTAAGGTAGGGGAGTTAGTATTAGAGTTATAGTTAATTGGTAGTGCAGGAGGACCACACTTCGCACAAAACAAAATTTACAAGGAATATAGACAGTGTAAGAAACAAACAGATCTAATCAACTGAATTGGGTAAAAAATGATTTACAAGAAAGACAAAAGTTTGCCTGATGACGTCGTGAGTTATAATGTCAAACAATTTTCACAATAAGCACAGAATCCGGATAGAATCTCAGAAAATGCTATAATAATATAGTGGAGCAAACAGGAGCTATTATTGAGTAGTATATAATTGTGAATTACTAAGGTAGATGATTGAGAATTTTTTAAAGTAGATGATTTATTATTCAGGTTAAATATGAAGTAAATATATAATAACATGAAAATATCTGAGTCAGGACCAAATGTGAAGTACTAAGGTAGAGGTGTTATTATTGAGTGTTTAATTGTAAATTACTAAGGTAGATAATTGTGAATTATTAAGGTAGATGATTTATCATCCAGGTTAAACATGAAGTAAATGTATAATAACTTGAAAATAAACGATAGATTTATGACTTATGGATGTCGTGAGTTGATATCTTGAGGCGATAGTGTAGGACACATGCTCCAATGGTAGAAGGTGCTTTATTGACCATAAAATGTTATTGAAGATCGGTGGAGCGAAAGAATTGGAAAAGATCAATAGAGCAATACTAACGTTAATCACCCGTCAAGAAATCAATCAGTAGCGTATCAGGAAATATAATTTCTGCTCCTTGATCATCAAATCACCTGAATCGCGTCGTCTGCCTTGGACTACCAGACGTAATGACCGTTATTGTTTTATTCAATCAGCCATTATACTCATTATGCGGCCATAATTCTCAACCATAATCCACTTTACATTTCCTCTAGAGTAATTTTGACGTGATTTAGATAGCGGCTTGATCTTGATAGAGTTGTGTCTCTCTGATGATTGCGTTTATAACCAACAGGAGTTTATCAGCTGACTGGCTATTCAATGTCAAGTTTAGATTAAATATGAAAATAATCAATATAAAGTACCGATACTAGACATGTAAAGGCAATGAGATTTTTAAAAAAATTTAATTTTATAAAGTTGTTTCAATATGGTATATGGAATTACCGGTACTACATTGCATTTGATAAAAACAGAGATAAGTTTATGTAAGCTTAGGGGGGGGGGGCACAGTGGCTCAGTGAATAAGGCATTGTCTGTAACCGGTAGGTACCATGTTTGATCCCCGTGTTGGCCAAGAAAGTTCATTGGATTTTCCGGTGTGGTTCCTCTTTGTCAGTCTTGCTGTGAACAAAGGGCCTAGAAAGAGACAATGCATAGTTGTTCGAAAGGGACTATAAACCGAGGTCTGCGTACACATTGTGTACGTAGAAGATCCCTTGGCAATTAGAATTCAAAATATGAGTTTATGGCATATGTCCATGTCCATCTTCATTAGCCCAGTGGAGCAGAACAGTAGGATGTTAAACCCCATTTCATTTTTAAGGCAGAATAAGATGTCGTAATTAATTGTTAATTCTACTAATGGTTGAATATACATATTCAATTTACGTGATAAGAAGTAGCGTTGCCTTCCAACCTCTAGGGTTTTCTCCGGGTCCTCCAGTTTCCTCCCACTGTTCACGACACCTATGCGCAAGCAAATTGTTGAAATAAAATTAAAACCACATGTTAGTCCCGAAATGACTAAGTTTGGGTCGAGTGGAAGTTAAACCCCATTTCTCTCTGTCTCTCAAGACCTCTACTTGTGAGCGAATTAGTTTGTGTCCTATAGACTTAAACCCTCCCTCCCTCTCTCTCTCTCTCTCTCTCTCTCTCTCTCTTTTATACACACACAGATTCAATTCTGCTACTTTCAGTATTCTTGAACAATGTCCATTGTTTATCCCTCTGTAATATCATTTAATGAAAACAAGGAATTTTTTACCAATCAAAGAACTAGAGTTTTCAAACATTGTATTGGAGAAAAAAGAAAATTTATGTTGTTTTTTGGGGGGATGGAATTGATAACAATATTACTACTGGAAGGCTGGTATTATAAGAGGCACTTTTATTTCTTTATAAGATTTTTCTCTAAACACAAGTCTGTTGATAAGCTGTTGAAAGATTGGCTAAACATGCTGTTCATGTTTTTATAATGATGTCTGGGAGGCATATGTTTTATTTGTCGAACTCTTCCTCTTAGACACACATGGACATGACTGATAAAATGAGAAGTTTGTTTTACAACTGTGAAATGACAATGGATTGTTCTGTAACTAATGTTGTCTTTATTTAATTGACAGGAATGGTTCCAAGGCAAATTTCAATAAACATGATATAAAGACTTCCTGAGTGCAATTTAATTGTTTAAAAACTATATCTAGATTTTTTATGGAACTTGCTGTGCAGTGGATGCTCATTGAGTAAGCTATCAAGAGTTCTGTCCAATTTTTAGTCGGGGTGGTTTTTCATGATTTTCCTGCATGGTTTCCCAATTTGAGAGGTACAGAGCTTGAGGGTTTCATCTTGTCAGTAGTCATTCAGATTTTGCTAAAAACTGATGTCCTGCATATTCATTGACATCCACATAAAAGAACCTGGTGAGGATGAGGCGGAAATGCCGTTGTTCGAGCAAAGTTTCCCTTCTGGTATCATGCATGGCATTTGGCCTTTTTATACGCCCGCATTGAAATGTGGTCATATATTGTCGTCGCCCCCGTCCGTCCGTCCGTCCTTACGTCGGTCCGGCGTCCACAATTGCTTGTGGACGCTCTAGAGGCTAAAGTTAATATCCGATTGACTTTAAATTTATACACAGTGTTTAAGGTCATGAGACGAAGAAGCCTATTGTTTTTCAGCGATTTCTGATAATAACTACCAGAGTTATGGCCCTTGACGACTTCAAAAAATCTTGTGGACGCTCTAGAGGCCAAAGTTAATATCCGATTGGCTTTAAATTTATACACAGTGTTTAAGGTCATAAGACGAAGAAGCCTATTGATTTTCAGCGATTTCCGATAATTAGTGCCAGAGTTATGGCCCTTGATCACTTCAAAAAATCTTGTGGGCGCTCTAAAAGCCAAAGTTAATATCCGATTGACTTTAAATTTATACACAGTGTTTAAGGTCATAAGACGAAGAAGCCTATTGATTTTCAGCGATTTCCAATAATTAGTGCCAGAGTTATCTCCCTTGATCACTTCAAAAAATCTTGTGGACGCTCTAAAAGCCAAAGTTAATATCCGATTGACTTTAAATTTATACACAGTGTTTAAGGTCATAAGATGAAGAAGAAGCCTATTGATTTGCATCAATTTCCGATAATTAGTGCCAGAGTTATGGCCCTTGATCACATCAAACAATCCTGTGGACACTCTAAAGGCCAAAGTTAATATCCGATTGACTTTAAATTTACACACACTGTTTAAGGTCCTGAGAGGAAGAAGCCTACTGATTTTCATCAATTTCAAATAATTACTTCCAGAGTTATCTCCCTTGATCACTTCATAAAACCTTGTTGCGCTGTAGATGCCAAACTTATCATCCGATTGACTTCAGATTGATAAACGAAGGTGATGTAACGAACAAGTATTTTGATTTTCAATGAATTTTGATAACTGAACAGCTAAATCCATGATATTAAATGTTTCCTATACTAATTGTTAGCGTGGGGCAAAACTTTATAAAAAGCAAACAAATTATCATGATTTTCTGATAATTACATAATGAGTTGTTACTCAGATTTTAGTGTATTACAAATGTTTCATTACCAAAAAAAAGTAAAAATATGCAACAACCCTTGTTGACTGCCCGGACGATTTAGCTGCTGTGGGCGTATGTTTCGTTGCCTGGCAACCTATCTTTTATTATCCCAGTCAGGATGTTAACAGTAATATGTAAAACTAATGTGGTGGACCTCAAAACTAAATCTTAATCAAAATATAGAAAATATGATACTACTAATTGTAAGTGCAGGATAACTGCACTACATTTTAAACAAAACCAATGAGATAAACATACAGACAAGACACACGACATAGATGTTGCAAAACATATTTAAGTATCAAATCAATTGAATAGATCAGGGCCTGTAATGCTGCAGGCTGCACTCAAAATGAGAAGTAATGTTTACAAGAAAGATAGAACAAAAATAAGGTGAACGATATTGACGGTGGATGTCTCTTGAATGTCAAACAATAAATAATACAGAATCTGTTATTCGATTTAGAGTAGAATTTGGGGATGAAAATTGATTGATTTTAATAATTGATCATTTAGTCAAGAGGAGAATATTAATCATTGGTGTATCTTTTTTTTAATGTCAAAAACCAATCTGGGTGTATCTTTAAATTATATTAACAGACAATTTACCCTTTTAAGTTTTCGCATGTTCACAAAGTTAATTAACATGGAAAATTAAAAAAATGTTTTACCATTTGTTAAACTCAGTATTCTTAACCCATATTCTCACTCATTTCCTCTCAGAGGTTGTTAGTTTGTTTTTTATTTAGAAGATCGCGGTGGAATTCGATATAAGAGTAGACGATAGTGCTGCTGCCCGGTCAAACGTTCCCTCATAGCATACTGTACGGAGTATGCCTGTCTTCAATTGCCCAGTCGGAGCAGAACAGTAGGATGTTATACCCCATTTCATTTCATCTCATTTCTGGAAATTTTGCCAGAACAACGACACTATGGCCCTTGGTTTTTCCTACCCACTAAAGGACTATACATTATCACTTGCCAGGCCCTCTTTCATTCAACCTGGACAAGTGGAAACCATGTCGGAAAATACTAATGCACTTTCTCAGCAATTGCAGGGATCGAAAACAGGATCTCCAGCTTCGCAAGTCAACATCTTATCTACTGAGCCCCTGTAGCTCCTCCCCATTTCGCATTTCAAGCACATACAAAATACTTTTAAAAAGATGATGTTCTGAGACTAATGCTCTCTAGACCAGTTCACATTTTTACTTTTAAGGTTATTAGCAGATTTTTGTTGTAAGAAATCGTTTAAGTGCAGATGGATTGAGTGTTTTTACTGTGCAGGTCATTGAAAAATATTGATCATAGAACTAAAAAGAACTCGGCTGATGTGTTTTTAATGTTACGTAGTACAACCTGGAATTGGATGGTGTGAAAATTGATGAACAAATGATTTTAAATTATAAAAATGTATCTTGTCAAGTAGGAAAAGTAATTTTAAGGTTTGATAATTGGCCTCAGATTTTCAATTTGTTGATGTAATTATGACTGATTATTATATAATTACTGGCATGTAGACAAGATATTGGTGGTCTTCTCCCTGTGGAAACCATTTGAAATGTCATCAGTCAACAGTTTGCTGAACAAAGTTGGATGGAATATATTTAACTGGTTTATTTTGTGGGTTGATATATGTCTTTGAATAAATCTTAAAATGAAATGAAATGGGGTTTGATCTCCTACTGTTCTGAACCGCCTGGACTAATGAACAGTGAGAATATAGCTTAAAGCATGACCAGTCGTGATAAAATTTGTTTCGAGTAATCGAGATCTATTGGTGGTATATTCATGGAAGTTTTCCGATGGTCAAGTAACTTGGACTTTGGTATTAAAACACCTTTTTAAGAAATCCAAGCATGGAATTGGAAAAGACCTAAAATTGAATCGCCCAAATTATTTTTTTTTTTTTAAGGAATCCAGGCTGTAATTAAAAAAGACATGAATTACATCTGTAAGAAATCCAAACCTGAAAATACGAAAGACCTAAATGTGAATCAACAAATTATATTTTTTAGAAACCCAAGCCTAAAATTATGAAAAATCTAAAAGTAAATCACACAAATTATATTGGTAAGAAATCCAAATCTTAAATAAGAAAAGACCATTGTGAATCAACCAAATTCTAATCTAAACCTGAAATTAAAAATGACCTAAAAGTGAATCACCCAAATTATATTTCTAATAGTTATTTTTGATTACAATTGTGAGAATGTAATAACATCAAACGAAGCAATCACCGTAGAATATAATAAAAGTTGCCTAGAGAATTGTTCCCCGTCATGTATATGATGATTATATAAATCAACAAAGACAAATTAGTCTATCGTTGTCTGAATTGAACTCGTATCAGGGTGCGAGAATTGTGTCCATTGTCTGAACAATACGAATAATTAGCAAGAAAAACAGCACAAGCACTAAGTTAAACACTGGCCATCGTTTATCGGGAGAATCAATAGAAAAAATAATGAGAAGTTATATAAAGTTTGATTTGATGAGAGAGAGGAGGAAATGAGATTGGTGTGAATCATCAACTACTGGTCACTACAAGATTTATTGTTATCATTATAAAATATACTCACAAATCTTATCATCACTGGTGGTCAATTGACTTATTTTATACTCTGAGAGGGAGAGACAGAGAGAGAGGGAGAGACACAGACAGACAGAGAGAGAGAGAGAGAGACAGACAGACAGAGACAGGCAGAGAGAGAGAGAGAGACAGAGAGAGAGAGAGAAAGAGAGATTTATTCTTATTATTTAACACACAAATCTTATCATCACTGGTCAATTCAACTATTTTATAGTGATAAAGCGGGAGATGGGGTTTAACATCAACTCCATACAAACTGGGTTAGTTCGTGACTAACACATTTTAAGTGAGTGAGGAATGGGGTTTAACTTCACTGACACAAACTAGGTCATTTTGGGACTAACATGGTTCAATTTTATTTCAATAATTTGCTTGGGCATAGGGGTCTTTAGCAGTGTTTAGGAAACCGGAGAAAATGAAATGAAATGAAAATCATATGTTTACTTGGAGAATATTGTTATGTATTTATTATGCTTCCATTAAAAAGGCATTATGCAAGAGCAAAATCTGCTTATTAAAAGTCTTTGTTTAGACCTGAAATTTTATTTAAATTATCAATTAGACATTAATTAACTTATCCAGACCATAATAAATTTTTGATGTCAAGGCTAGATTAAATTCCTATATGCTGCTTATAAATTAACGGCCATTGATAATTAAATCAAAGATGTGGATAATCGAGACTATGCTGTTTATATTAATGATTTTAGTAATGATGACCAAGGCTATGTGAAAATTTCACCCGATTCGTTCTCGGCTTATTGTGGATCAATTTGACTAAAATTTACAGCAAATTACCTTTCCACTATCTATATTTTAACTATTATAGTGAGAACGGCCATCTTTTTATCTTATCTCATATAATGTATCTTTAAATGAAACAGTTTCTTTAGGCTTTGTGTGTAGATTTATGGGGGGTTGGGATGGCCTAGTGGACTAGAGTGCCGCGCCTCGACCTCTAGCTGGCCGGTCACCTCTGTGGTTTCGAGCCCTGGTGTGAGCGTATGTGGCATGGAGATAGGGGCGCCTTCTCAACCTCGTGGGTTTCCTCCGGGCACTCCGGTTTCCTCCCACTGCTAAAGACCCCTACGCGCAAGCGAATTATTGAAATAAAATTAAAAACAATATGTTAGTCCCGAAATGACCTAGTTTGTGTTGAGTGGACGTTAAACCCCATTTCTCTCTCTCTTTAGATTTATATCAGAGATCTATTCTCAGTGTATGAAATAGATGACCTCTGTGTGTAGAATGACATGTTCATAGAGTACCTCTTTAAAGGGACAATAACATTCTTGCTGGCTTGATAGCTCCAGCAAATAAATAATACCCTTATTCTAAGTACTAGATGTTTAAGTGTCCTACCTGTTGTGTAAATTATCCATTACAACCTATTTTACTTGTCCAGAGGGTTCGAAAATATTTTAAAATCCAAGTCACATTTGAAAAGGTTTACGTTAGACTTTTCAAATCAATTGGTTGAATTTTTCCAATTTTTTAAATTAGGTGTGTTAAGATGAAATTTATATCATCATTTAATTGGAATATTGTAAAATAATACAATTTGTTGACCAGAATGAAGATTGGGACATATTATTCAGTTACAACAAGAGTGTTATTGGGGCTTTAAGTACTAGAGTCTCAAGGCAAATGACAGCTCTTTTGAGAAGATTGGAAACTAGCTTTCAATTCTTTTATAACAAAACTTTGTTCAGTTAATGTCTAGTGTTCATTATAATCTGAGAGGTGTAATGATAGTTTTCATGAGGCCATGTCTACCGTGATAATAGTATTTATGACAATGGTAATAATAACAGTACTTATCATGAACCAAATGATGGATGGGATATCTTAGATTGGTTTCGTTGAGTCAGCGAAAAGGTTGATCAGGATTGTTTAAAGAAATAAGGAGATGTATAATATTTGACATTTGGGGCTGGGTAGTCCGGACAGCAGATTATTACTAGAATACGACATGGGAAGGTATATTGTCTAGTTTTTTGGATTGCTTAAAAAACAAATGTCCAACATGTACACAATGCTGATCTATAGAGGGTTCATATATCGAACGACAATAAAGATGGTCATACACCATGGACTGTGCTATTGGAGCAATTTTGCTCTGTCGACAGCACTACAGGCTACTCTTATTTCAATTTCTGTCAAGGGTTCTTTTACATGGTGTATACATGAAACCCCATTTTTTTGTTCTATCCCCCAAAAAATGGGGGTGGGTGGGATGACCTAGCCTAGTGGTCTAGAGTGCCGAGCTTCGACCTCTAGCTGGCCGGTCACCTCTGGCTTGCGGCTGTGGTTTCGATCCCTGGAGTGAGCGTATGTGGCATGGAGATAGGGCGCCTTCTCACCCTCGTGGGTTTCCTCCCACTGCTAAAGACCCCTACGCGCAAGCAAATTATTGAAATAAAATTAAAACCATATGTTAGTCCCGAAATGACCTAGTTTGTGTCGAGTGGGCGTTAAACCCCATTTGTCTCTCTCACCCTATCCAAATGACAAGACACTACTAGTTGTGAACTACTGAATCACTGTCGCGGGATATGAATAAGGAATTATAATATAAGGAATTATATTTTTTCATTACAGTCTGTTGTGAAAGTCAAGTTAATTAGACAAGGTTATGAAGATGCCGTATCAGAATATGGTGATTCCAGTTCAGGTGAGTTTTACTTAAAGAGGGATTTGTCCTGGTGCTTGAAAAGGATTAATTTAAATAATTATTTCAAATTAAAACTAATTAACTAAACGCTTTGAAAGATAAATGAATTCTATTCCAAGAAGTTTGGGGTGTAAAAAAACTTCAAATATATAAAAACTCTTTAAAATTTGAACAAATTCTATTGCAAAAAGCCAAGGGTGTAAGAGGTCTTCAAATTTATCAAAATTGAACAAATTCTTTTGCAAGACATCAATGGTGTAAAAAAGATAACTAAGTTATTTTTGTAGAGGCTCTTAACTTAAAGAGCTAAAAAGAACTTTACCTCTCAACAATTTTATCTTAAGAAATAATAAAAATAATCAAATTCATAGGTTTTTTTGTACAGACACTAAAAGTACATAAAGAACTAAATAAAATGTTAAAGATTGAATGGCTGGTAAAAATTAAAGTGAATGCCCTGCCCTGGTAGAGTCCCGTAAATTCTGGATTAAGCCTATATAGGGCAAGCATATTAGGAACTCGGGCAGATCAAAGCATGATTGTATTATTTCTTGGAAACAGGATTTCCTGGTGTTTTTTCTTTTAATGATAGAATTTAAGAGCTGTTTCTTTCTGTGTCTTACAATGTAGTTATCTCCCTTTTATCACTCCCATTCAGTGTAGGCCATATTATTTCTTTTACTATGGACATGGACCTTATTATTAGGTCCATACTAAGGATACACAAAACAGATGTCTTGTTTCTCAAGCAACTAAAGTTTGCTGGTTAGAAGATGGGTCAAAATAAAATTTGGCTTTTGCTGAATATTGTATGGGTGGGAGGGGAGCCTTTTTTTAAATGAGAATAGTACAGAAAGTCATCACTACCTGGTTTTGCTTTCATTTTTTGTACATACTTAACCCCCCAAAATCAAGTCTATTCAAGTACTGACTGAAAGGAAAATAATTTTCCATATTTAACTTTCCTCCTGTCTGTATAAATACTCTGCATGAAAACGACAAGAAAATCAGTGTAGAAATGTAGCTCTGATTAACACTAGGGACTGAGTATCATTCAGATTTGATGAAAAAAAGAAAGAAACTGAGCTTACTGGGCGTTATTTGATGAATTTTAATGGTATTTAACACTTTGGGGACAGAAATCGATGATGCGAGGAAATCGATGATAATTTTTCAAAATTTTCTGGGGGGAGACCCCCCCCCCTCAAAACCCCTCTCTACTGCTCGCACCTATGGCACTCGGATGCGTAGGTGCGGCAGCCATCGCTCCGCTGTCGGTGAAACAAAACATATGGTTGTCACCCCCCTCAAAAAAAACCCTGGATCTGCCACTGGTTTTATGTAATAAACTCAATTACAAAATGCCATTTAAACAGTATATTTAACTTTTCTTGAAACAAATCAATCACTTCAGATAAAATAAAACCATAATTTGTCACGAACATAAATTAATTTATAATCAAAATGTTATTTTTCAGATTTATGGTTAGATTATATCAAGTTTGAGAGTGCGAAAGGAAAACCTGAAAATGCTGGTGTTTTGTATTACAGAGCTATAAAAAATTTAACGGGTGACATAAATAATGACTTTATTACGAAACATACTTTAATACAAACTGGACATATAACACAAGATTCTTAAATATAATAAAACTTTGACTAGAATAAACTACATGAACATTTTTTAACATCAATTTTAGGAAAAAATAAATCAATATCCTGGTCATTTCAATAGAATTGAGTTGATGGATAATAAAAAAAAGAAAATATCGCATATGTAACATTATGTAAATTAACATGAAATATTATCTAAATCACATTGGACATATGACACAAACTTATATTTACTTCAGGCAAACCTCCCAAAATTGTTTTTTTACCATTATTTTTTTTAGTCAAAATTTATGAGCATAAACTTTTTGTTTCTGTGGTTTTCTGTAGACAAATTCCGACAATATATTGGAGGTATTATGTGCAAGAACAGTACTTAAGCTAGATATAATTGGAAATATGTAATACAAACCCTAAGAAATTTAAAAAAAAAGAGAGAATTTTTGGGTGCTGGCCAATTGTAAACAAAGGTTCTTCTGTGAGGCTTTCTATGTAATGTACATGACATTGACTAAACATCTATTAATGAATAAAGAATGTAATTTGAAACAAATGAAATATAAAACTATTCTCATCTATTGTTTATCGTTGGTTTTTTTTTCAGTTTTTAATATTTGATGATATACAAAAGGTATAAAAGTGTGGTTTCCAGGGGGCACATTAAATGGATTTACCTCCCTTGGGCCATTTGATTGTTCAAATTAACCTTATGAGATCTACTATTGACCAGGGGCCTGTTTCACGAAATTTAAACTAAGATAAAATCCAAATTTTTGTTATTTGATTGGATAAAATTAGATTGATTTTTGATTTTAGTGCTTTGCCAATCAGAATGGAAGTATCCACTAAAATTAGGATTTTATCTTAGTTAAAATTTTGTGAAACAGGCCTCTGGCATACAATTATACAAGTTACATGGTAATATCTTAATAGCAATGGGTGACTTTAAAAACATGTTTGATTTCGACTCATCGAGGTAAACTTTGTGGTTTGCTGTGAGCTTCGTCAAGCTGTGGTCAGAGCTGTTGTTAATGCATGAGTATGCTGGGTAGCTGCCTGGGGGCACCACAAGCAAAGGGGAACCATGCTAATCTTTGCATGTTGTAACTTACTGTCAATAAATAAATAGATAGATGGCCATAAATGACCATTCAATACCACTGGAGCTATTCAATGGTTGAAAAGTGTATATCCCTGTGCAAGTATTCGGAATGCGGCAGGGATATAATCTGAATAACCATTGAATAACCCAAGTGGTACTCAATGGTCATTGAGTTCTGTTTTTATTCTATAAATACATGGAAATCTCAAGACTGCCCTATTCAGATTATCAACAAAAAAAAATCATCAATAACGTTATAATTAATTAAGGTTCCGCCCTTTTACCTTTCTTTTTTACAAATGTTGTGGTTGCCTATTGGTGACGGCATTACAGTTTGAGGTAATTATTAAAGTGACATGATTCTGGACAAAAGTAGTACATGTACATGTCCATGCCATTGAATACAACCAATATTTGCTTGTATTTGCATGTATAGTTATAGAATAAATACTATACTATATCACCGCTATACTAAACTATAAAATATTTGTTACTGAGTGGTGTCCCGGGTGGGGGGGGGGGCTATAATGATGTTAAGACAACTCTGGTCGCAGTCATGGATGGTTGATTACAGTCACACACAGACTGAAGAGAAGAGATGAGTGCTGTGAATAGACATTGTATGATGCTAACACACATAGCGTAAAAGAACAACTAATTCTATAAGAATGGTAATTAAACAGACATTATGCAAGAACTAAATCTGCCTATTGCAGGTCTTTCTTTATACCCTAAATGTTGCATAAATTATTAATTAGACATTGATTAACCTATCCAGATCATAATCAACTCTCAATTCAATTGTAGAGCTCCGATTTTATATAGATAAGAACGGTAAAAGCCATTTAATGATTTAATTTAGAAATGGATAATCGAGATTATGATTATTATCTTAACAATGATAGCAATGACAATCGAGTCTACACTTTGACCAGTACTGGATTAACCATACGGCAAATAAGGCCTTAGGGACAGTCAAAAATCCAGGCCACAAAATAATAAAGTAAAAGAAAAAAATGGCCTGTAATGTCATATTGGGTCACATTCCACTCACATAATATAATAAGGCCCCCTATCAAAATGTGCCTTAGGGCCAGCAGGGCCTTAAACTGGCACTGACTTTGACAACTTGGCTGAGACAGAAGTCATTCTACTAAAATTTTCAACATATTCCCTTTTCATTATCTGTTTTTTACCTATGATATTGAGAACTGTCAGCTCTTTATCTTATCTTACCTAATTATAATGCACCCTTCATAATTAAACCGGTAATTCGGGTAGGCTAATATTATAAAACAACGGGACGGCAACAATAAGCAAAAATTTGTATGCTAAAAAAAGTCAAATTTCCATTTGCATGTTTGCAAAGTTATAAAAGTTATCTATATTTTGAGTAGCTGCAGCTTGATTCTGACTGACAAATACCACGCCCGGACTGTCCTTTAGTAAATCTGCTATGACATCTTGACAGAACTTTATACACCCGGTTCCATTTATTTCTAAGCCTATAACTTCACCCTTTCCAACAGCTTTTGAATAGACGTCCGATCCAAAAACTCTTTGAGCATCTGCTGCTTGCATTGGAACCTCTTTGGTTTGAGCAAGAATGAAAGAACCATTTCGAATGAGTGATTCTGTGAACATTTCTGCCCTCGTATCTGTGGCGTCATCTTTGAAAAAGACGACGAGGCAAGACTCGTCTGATGTTTTTCTGCGACTACCAGATGTATATGGAACAAGGCTTGTATTTTTATCCGATGTTACTTCCACAGTCGAAAATTGTTCTGTTGTTGGTATAAGCGAGCAATCAACAATTACATCTTCTGCCATTAACCCAAAATTATTTTCACCTGGTACTGGCGTAAAATCATGAATGTTGCTCCAGTTATTATTGTAAATACTTAGGCCTGCTGCTTTAAATTGATCCTTTAATTCTGGATAATTGTACTGAAGGCACCCAAATTTCATACCAGTCGATGACTCAATAATGGGTTGAGTGCCACAAGATAAATAAACACTGACTTGACTACAGTCTCTCGTTCTGAATTGTTGACAAGCCACTGCAAAATTACAATTTTTACAATCTCGGATAAAAACACTCGTTTTCACTGGTCCCAAAAATATATTACAGTCCGTACAATCGTCAATGGTCAAAGTATTTGTATGGTCAAAAATATAAATATTACAATTTTCACAATTCTGTATCACCATTTGTTGTCCATTGACAACTCCAGGTAGTCGGCCAACTGTCTCGTTTTTAACGCCATCGATAATAAAATCTTGAACATTCATTTTGTCACGTTTATCCCACGAGTACTTTTTTGGTTGTATTTCAAAGCTTTCATCCTGATTAGCAGAAACGCCTAGGTGGGACAAAATACACCCCATGTTTTGCGGTAGTTTATCTATTTTCCCGTCCACACATAACTCAAAGCGATTCCGCTAGCAGACAAACATGTCCATGCGTGTTTGTTTATGTTTTACGGTCACACGATAATGCACTGAGTTGATTGGTAGAAAATATTATACGTTGACAGCTAATTGAAAGTAGAGCCCAGACAATGACACGTGCGTGAAATATATAGTTGAGCGATTATTCAACAGTACGCAAAAATGGTACATTACGCATAGCTAAGACATTATTTAATTTGTTCATAATTTAGTTTAAACACATTTCTTTTTGGTGCTTAATTTATAACAGCCGGGGAATAAGACCATTCGGTTCCAGTCGAGTTTCTGCACTGTTTAATATTCGTATTTAAACCATCGGTCCTTTTCGGCCAGCAGTAAATTGGACCCAATAAAGTTGAGGCAACATGACTGCACTTCTTATCAATATCTGGCGCGGTTATCCTTTGTTATTGGTCCAAGATGGAGTGCCCGACAAGGATAGTATCTATCCGTGTACGTAAAAAAAATAATAAAAATTGACATTTGGAATTCGGTTTAAAAGTAGGCCGCCATAGCGCTGCTGTCGGCAAAATTCCTTTCATGCCCGTCTTCATTGGACAAGTCGGTTGCAGAAAAGTAGGACGTTAAAGCACGTTTTCATACATTTTATTTATGAAGATGCTTTCTACGATGTTCGGCCGGATAGAATTTACTGAATAACCCCATCTTAAATTGGGTTAATATTTTATAAAAATGATCATTAAATTTTATCGTATGCATGCCACGAGTGTTTTATCAAATTAATTCTCCACTATGAAAACGTAGTGTATTCCACTCGGCACGTACTATAAGATGATTCATGAATGAAATAGAATATAAATCTCAACAAAGTATAAATACATCATTCATAAATTGTAAAATCTCAATCTTTATGACGTGGTATACACAAACTAGTAGTAGTGTTAACGTTTAGGTTTATCTTGGAGTTAGTTGATCTGTATAAACTATATTTAATATATAAAATATTACGATTTTAAAATCTCAATTTATCACACACCGGACTTTTGATTTTAATACGGTACCGTAATTAGCAGACTGACAGTGGGGGCAGGATGAGGGAAATAGTAAAGCGTTTCGGGGCCAATGAAGCCCCAGGTGTGGGTGCGGATGGGGGAATTATTAACGTCTATTTGTTGTTTCAGCATTCGTGCCACACTCTACCCTGGCTATACATGTGTAAAGTTAGAAACCCTATCGAAGTGTAGCGTATTAATGGTATGAACGTGGTAGGATGGTGGTCGGGAAGAAAATTCTTGCTTCCCGAAATGACCACGTTTGTGTTGAGTGGACCTTAAACACACTCTCTCTCTCTCTCTCTCTCTCCCTCTCTCTCTCTCTTCTAAACTAGACGAAGACAATGATCATATGATAATACATTATGCTACCAATATATCACCGTCTAAACTGGATGCACGTTGAGTGAATATGTACCGACCGACCATCTCTTGAATTATTAATATCTTTATAATTATTGATATCACGTCGTGCCAACAGTCTATATTATTATTATATAAACTATTTTATCGTTCATTCATGGTCTCAAGACGAGGGGAACTGTTTTACGGTGTTGTACGTCAATATGAGTGAAAATATTATAGGATGATGTTGGGGTGTCCATTCCAATCTCGAAACCAGAAAATTTTTTGAAGAAATTTCTCTGGTGAATGGGGGTAGCCATTTTCCCGGAAAATGACATGTAATTCCTACGCGCGAAATTTCTCGTTTATTTGCGTCGTACGCCCCTGATTTTACGTGCCTGGATGACCGAATCACTTAAAAATATACCCACGCGTAGAAAAATAGATCTGTTCGTTTGAATTTGTTCGTTTAGGGTCCATTTTTTATGTCAGTGAGTTGACTTTAACTCAAGGATCATTTTACAAGAAACGAAACGACGATCCGACCTTTAGTTTTCGAGAAATCGACCCAAAAAGATTGACCAATCAGAGGTCAGAATGGGCGGGGCTTAGGTTTGGAAAAAATGGACGGTCTAATGTGCCAGAGGCCTTTGGCTCCGCGGCTGCCTCTGGGAACGAGATTGTGTCCATTCATCACTCCAATTCCAATTTGACTGAAGCTGTTCATTCGTCGCGTCAATACATTAAAACTGTTACATGGCGATGGTGTTATTTCGGTGGGGTGGTTATTCATCACGTTAATACAAGTAAATCTGCAATACGAGGATGGGTTTATTCATCGCGTAAAACCTTAATGCGTGGGCGGGTTATTTCGGTGGGGTAAGTTATTCATCGCGTCAATAGAAGTCAATACCAGACGCCTCGGTGAAACACAACGAGGTTGACCAGACTTGTCACATAAAGTTGTCAGGGGCGGAATCAGAGGGGGGGGGGGGGGGTGAGGTCCCCCCCCCCCCTTCTCAGCTACATAAAAAATATAATGCCTTGCATCAATGAAATTACATCACAAAGTGATCCTACATCAGTACAATGATGGCAGATTTCCGTAACCGAAACCTGGCAAACCTCCTCCTGCAAAAATTCCTGGATCCGCCCCTGGTTGTGGTTTTATAAAGCATAAACACCTACAAGATTTTTTTGAAAGTTACGTTTCACTTGGTAGACATCCAATTAGTTGACAAGTATTCGGGTCACTTGTCCAATCTCGTGGGATTTCTCCGAGCCCCCTACCCCATCCCCTTCTTTGCTAAAGATCTAGTTTGTCTAAAGCAGACTACCCCCCCCCTCCCTCTCTATCTCTCTCTCGTACCCGAACCCACAGGTTAATGAAATTCTAAATGTAAGAAGACAGTTGATGATATATGGAATATGGGCGTGGTTGTAATATTACTGATAATAAGATATGATTGTATAGGAACCACCTTGTAGATGTCAGGGGTGGTGCCAGTAGTAACGAACCACTGTGTACATGCCGGGGATATGGTGCCAGTAATATCAGGATGTCTAACGTTTCTCATCTGTCTTGTCAACCTGCTCGAATCATTAGACCTACCTTTCATTGGCTCAATAAATCTTAATTAAAATAATCCTCTATAATTCTACGTATCATCTTCATATTAATCATTCATGCTGTATACTCTTGAAAGACCATGAGGCCACCCACCGAAGGGTACGCCAAAGTACTGATCAAGTACAGGGGCGATTCCAAAACATTAATTTACGGTGTCACTCCACTATTAATATAAAATATCATTAACTTCTTGGTCCTCTGGTTTCCTCCCATTGCTAAAGACCCCTACGCACCATATGTTAGTCCCGCAGTGACCTAGTTTGTGTCGAGCGGGTGTTTAACTCCATTTCTCTCACGCTCTCTCATCACTAATTTCTACAAGGACGAAGTTCCCTGAACGCTTCTATCCGTCCCCATTAAGCTGCAATATCAAAATACCAACCTAGTCCCACCCCTATACTAAGGGTGGGTGTATTGATGGACGCCTTACCTTTTTTAAAACCGTGATTCGTTTTTGTTCGTCAAAAGGGCCCATTCCTGGTCACAACTAACACAAATCTATATTAAACCAACATTATGTTTTAGTAGATTTCTGCGATGAGAATATCCTGAAAGTAATGTGCAATTTTGTTTTAGGAATTTGCCTTCCTATATCACCCAAAACAAGCATGTACTACCAAAGACTTATAAAATACTACCTTGTGTAATCGCACCTGACGTACATTTCCTGCGATATAACTCACTATTTTTGAAAAAATTCAAACAATATGCTCATTTTGTATTTGGAAGTACGTGGGGATATTGTGGTGGTATTGGGTAGTATTGGTAGTAGACAGTAGTGGGTTAATCACCCCGTCGGGCCTCGTGGTACAGTGAACCGTGATGAAAGAAAACCTACATGTAGCTGGAACATAAATTGTACGAAAGGTAACTAATTATGTTTCGCCATCTAATAATTGGTGATGAAGAATTCAGAATTTGACAAACATGCTAAAATTCTGACACTAACACTAATTGTCAACATCTGATGTGCATGCTTCTTTCAACGTTTTCATGTTATGAAGTAATTACTGTTTTATGGAAATATCTTTAACCGTACATTAATAGACTCTAGAAGCTAAATATGAGATATGTTCCTGATGTAAGAAATGGCAAGTAATTTCCCGATTCCTGTATGTATGTTAGTTAAAGATACATTCCGTACATGTGTCTATACTGAAGGTCGTTTTTCTTGCTTGAAATCATACATCAATTGTTATTTTAATCTGATTTAAATAATACAGATCTATATTTCGTTTCGTTTTTTATACTTTCGATGGTCTACTCTACATAAAGATCTGACAAGTTATCGTGGGAGTTTCCGACCCTATGACGTCAGACATTGCTTGTGCTTAATTAATCAGCGTCGGCGTTTCTAGTGAGTTACCCACAGTTCCTCGCAAGAAAAGGCCAAGAAGTCGCTTTAACAGACAGTTTAATTGGCTAATCGCTTACATCACCCGGAACACGTCATTGATAACAACACTTCCAGATCTTCGTGCGGTAAGCATTTTTTTCCGTCCACCGGAGCCTGGTCTTATGACGTCATATGTGGATTGTGGGTTAGGATAAGGGTTAGGATAAGGGCTGTGGCCTGCAGATTTCGTCACAGTCTCGAGATGTAGACAGGGCTAGCCCTAACCCTAACCCTGGGCCAAGCCTAACCCTTATCCTAACCCACAATTCACATATGACGTCATAAGACCAGGCTCCGGTGGACGGAATAAAACGTTTACCTCTTCGTGCAGTGAAGAAAAGTAAAACGAAATTTTGAACTATAAAAGCGAAACGAAATAGGATCTGTGTTTTAATCAGATTGGTGTTATTTAGACATTAATTCACACGACCTTGTCTTTCAGCGCTTCAATCGATGCAGAATAGTTGAACGTAAAACCCGAATTTCATTTCCGTCCCGTTCTATGCAGTTGGGAGATTCACGTGGCTAACTGGGTAAGACACTGGCTCGCTAGCCTGGGGGTCGGGTGTTCGATCCCTGCATTAGCCGAGCAAGTTCATCCAGTATGGAGGGCCTGACAAGGATAGCTGTCCTAGTGGTTCGGGTGGCACAAAAAACCGAGGTCCCGTGTACACATTGGCGTTCACGTAAGAGATCCCTTGGCGGTTGGAATTCAATATAAGAGTAGGCCGTAGCGCCGCTGCCCGGGCAAATTTTCCCTCATAGCACACTGTATGGCATATGCTCGTCTTCATTTGCCCAGTTTAGGAGCAGTACAGTAGAACGTTAAGCCCCATTTCATTTCTATGCAGTAGGCTGCAGTCCAATATAAATTGGCACCTGGTTTTGGAATAAACCGTTATTTACCAGAAGCTGAGTGTTGAAATACAGCCGACTAACAGCTTAGACAAACATCTTTAAAGGTAGATCAAAGACGAGTAGTTTATATAAGTAAACAATAGATGAAATGTAACAATGTTATCATTGATAATATGTTTATGACTGTAAGAGATGGGATTCTCTAATTCTCACAAATTTACGCTTTCATTACTCGTTCTATTTTTATTTTATTTTTTTGTAGCATAGAGTTCAAGTATTTTATTTGCGTGAATCGTGTGTAGTATTTATTTTTCTAAGAAAGGATTTCTTTGAGAGAAGCTGTTGCTCTCGTGAACATATCTGCAATAGACATTCCTTGAAAAAAAAACACACCAAAAAACAGGGTAATAGAAATGATGATTGAAAATATTGAAAGATTTACAAATTTTGATGTTCTTTGTTAGATGTGAAATGAAATGGGGTTTAACGTCCTACTTTCCTGAACCAACCGAGAGGTTGAGGGAGAAAGGGGG
The DNA here is from genome assembly GCA_036850965.1 of Patella caerulea. Lineage (NCBI taxonomy): Eukaryota > Metazoa > Mollusca > Gastropoda > Patellidae > Patella > Patella caerulea. The sequence continues at coordinate 26,389,563 of JAZGQO010000015.1, read as the reverse complement.
TTTAACGTCCACTAGACCGAAACGAGGTCATTTCTGGACTAACATATGGTTCAATTTAATTTCAATAATTCGTTTGGGCGTAGGGTCTTCGGCTTTAGTGGAATGGAACCTGAGTACCCAGAAAAAACTCACGAGGTTGGAAGACCACCATAATACTTTTCACGTTCAAGCGTGGGGGGGGGGTCGAAACCACGCCACCTGAATCAATGACAGACTTTGTAACACCACCTCGAACTCCGAACCATCCGGGATAAAAAGGAAATGTATCGAATTCGAACTGCCCGGACAGCCGCACCACATAATCTTTCCAAATACCAAGGAATCTCTGACATGTGTTAATGAGACCTCGGTTTTCGTCCCATCCGAACGCCCATCAAAATATGGAGTTTCGTATATCAATTAGGAAATGATTTGAACCAAGTCTTGCCATTGCTCTTATCTTAAAACCATGGTGGAATCAACCGGTTCTCTTCCCCTATCTAATTATTACACGCAAGCCCCCCTATCTCGATGCCATGATGGCGTACATTCACTTGATGTCTAGAGACACACAAAAACCTAATGACGAACATCGTCCGCCATTGATGTCATCAGATTCTTGCCGTTGAAATCAAAGTGTCTATACTTTCAAATTCTACAGCAGTACGTGCCGGACAGCAAGTTTGTATAGCACTGTAGAATAATATCCATTCATTTCTTTGAGAAGACGAGGAGAATTCCAGGCGCCGTCTCTTGTAGATATAATCCTATCTTGGTGAAGCATTAAATATATACACCCCCCTATCACTTAGACAGGAGATACACCTATAGTCCTTTCAAAAGTCGCAGACATTTTACAAACATCCAGATAAAGAGCGAAAGGTTTATTTTTCTGAAGTTAGTGAAATATGTCACCTATACACATATATAAATATAAAAAAGACATTTACCATTTAAATAAATTTGAAAAACCTCTAACTCAGTTTATTTTCTCTACAGAATAGCTCCGTGGAAATTTCGGTGCGGGCCCAATCTAATTAAAACACAGATTCTATTTCGCTTCGTTTGTTTAAAGTTACGAATTTCGATTTACCTGTCTTATACATAGACATAGGCCTACTAATGATATTACACATTAGTATATCTGGGAGAACGCTATCGGAGACGGTCTAGCCCATATGACGTCATTTGGGGACTGTGGGTAAGGGTTAGGGCAAGTAGATTGCGTCAAGGTCTCGAAATGTATACAGATCTATTCTAACTCTTAATCCTTACCCCATCCCTAGCCCATCAACCAAATATGCCATATGTGCAACACCGGCTCCGATATAACGTTCTACGTAATATGTCCAATCTAAACGACAGACCGACCCTACCTGCCGAGAAAGGCCAGCTACCATTTAATTTTCGTACGTTAGTTACGAACGACGTATGTCTATGGTATAAAACACGAAACGAATTATTTCAATCAGATTGGTACGGGCCAGTGGCGAAACCTGGGGCCTTTTTCACGAAATTTTAACTGAGATAAGATCCCAATTTTAGTAATTTGATTGGATAATATTAGATTGATTTTAGTGCTTAGCCAATCAAAATTGAAGTATCTACTAAAATTGGATTTTATCTTAAGTTAAAATTTCGTGAAACAGGGCCCAGGTTTTGTATGAGGCACAAGATCCTGGTAGATATTCCAAAGTGTGACGCGAAATTTTGGATAGCATAGGCCTACAAAGAAGATGCAATAAACACGTAATTTCAGTTGAGTATTTTCTGGCGTCTATTGGTAGCTATATTTTTCTTTATTTAGTTTGAGTCTACGGTTGAATGCCGTCTATGACTTTCCATGTTTTAATTTTGCAAAATTCCAATATTTTTCATAAATACTTAGCGAGGCGTGCCATTATTTTTTCCTTTTTCCATGTTTTTCAAGGTGTGTCATATGCAAAAAAAAAAAGGTGAGAACCACTGAGTCAGGCGTGCCATTATTTTTTCCTTTTACCATGTTTTTCAAGGTGTGTCATTTGCAAGAAAAAGGGTGAGAACCACTGATCTAAGCTATAAAATTACACTGAAAAGTGTTTAATAAAATTCGAAGTTTTTCAAGGTGTGTCATATGCAAAAAAAAAGGTGAGAACCACTGAGCCAGGCGTGCCATTATTTTTTCCTTTTACCATGTTTTTCAAGGTGTGTCATTTGCAAGAAAAAGGGTGAGAACCACTGATCTAAGCTATAAAATTACACTGAAAAGTGTTTAATAAAATTCGAAAAATAAAATACAAAAAAAAAAAAAATATTCCACGTCTTCATTCATTTTTAAATGTGGTTTAATGTTTTCAGAAAGGTAACCATCCGTATAACAAAACTAATTCTAATCTCTAGATTTTAGCCTGAAATATGGTATATCTGCTTGCATACCTTTCTAAAGTTATTCATCAAACATGTCTAGATGTGGGACGAAAACTGACCCTATTTATGATTCATAAAATCTATTTATCATATTTTATATTTGATGATAAAACGATAACATGCATATACATATTTATAATATACATAATAAAGGGACAGTCTCTCCTTACAAAAAAAAAAAAAAAAAAAAAAAAAAAATTCATAAAACATACATATACATTATACGCAAGAGGTAAATCTGCCTACTGCATGTCTTTCTTTAGGCCTGAAATGTTAACCTTGCGTGGCATTTTGTGATTGAGCACGTAAAATAACCACAACACAATTTATAACGATGAGAGTATATTTGTTGAAACGTCGTGCTATATGTGTATAAACCAGTGATTTTTTTTTTAATACAAATTTTGCTGTGCCTGAAATGTTATCTAATTTATTAATTAGACATTAATTAACTTATCCAGACCAAGATCAACTGCGATATTTACTGGATTAGGATCCGGTTTGTTGCTCAATTTTCATTCGTGATTTAATCAAGAACTGGATAATCGATACCAGGCGCGGATCCAGAGGGGGGGTCCAGGGGGTCCACCCCCCCCCCCCCCCCTGCTCAGACTTGAAATTTTTTTAATGCGATTTTATTGGCGATTTAGACCTGCTATTTTGGAATTTACCTTCCGGAAATACGTCAGAATGAACCAAATTGAATCTAATTTACCAAAATATCGGTTGAGCGCAATTAGTTAAGCAATTATCAAACCTAGACCCCCCCCCCCCTGCAAAAAATCCTGGATCCGCACCTGGATACTGTGCTTTTTTCGTACCGACTTTAGTGATGATGATAGAGGCTAGGTCGAAAATTCAATCGCTAAAATTTCGGGTTAGAGTTGATCAATTTGATTGAATTGTCAGCTCTTTATCTTACCTCTCATGATACATCTTTAAAATGTAAATTCGGGGATTTAACTCCTACTGGGGTAATGGGGATGGACATGACATACATTGATATTAGGGCACTTTTGACAACTCCCAAACAGTGAATCATTCGTCCACCAATGTACGCATACGGGACCTCGGTATTTCGTTCCACCCGAACGACTAATCGCTGTTTTTGTCAGGCCCTAGGCCCTGTACCACTGACAAGAGAAAAAAACCGCGTCGGCGATTCCTGAGAAACTTTCTCGGCTACCACCGGAAGCCAACCCAGTGACTTACTCAATGAGCCTCCGCGGCTCATTCATTAGTGTATATGTAATTTCTTCCCAATTGCGTGCCTACTACGTCACTACTGCTAATATAATTGTTTACGCCCTACTCTCCTTTGAGTGATATCGAGAATTAAAAACCTCTGCAGGCATCAGCTTTATTTATAGGAAAGTATGGAATGTTGAAAGTCCTGGCATAGTGAGATATCGTGCATTGGGATTGGATGTAAGGGCGTTATTACCACGTAATATTGCCTGTGATGCTGTACTGTGTGGAGGCGGACGTAAAGCTTTAATAACGTGTCTACGCATACCCACATATTCAATCTAATTTTGTTTTTGGGAAAAAATCTATCATACATTGTACAGACCAGGGTACCAGGGTCGGATCCAGGAATTTTGGCAGGTGGGGGTTTGCCAGGTTCCTGTTGAGAAACTTCGATAGTTAACAATGCACAATGATATCATCGTCTCCAAATTACGAAGACATAAATACACATTGAGCCATTGAGGTTTTCAAAAAGAGGGGAATCCAACATCACGTTTGACGTCAATTTTATACTGAATTAAAGGAACAATAACATTCTTACTGGCTTGGTAGCTCCAGAAAATAAATAATACCCTTATTCTAAGTACTAGATGTTTAAGTCTCCTACCTGTTGTGTAAATTATCCATTACAACCTATTTTACTTAACCAGAGGGTTCGAAAATATTTTAAAATCCAAGTCACATTTGAAAAGGTTTACGTTAGACTTTTCAAATCAATTGGTTGAATTTTTCCAATTTTTTAAAATAGGTGTGTTAAGATGAAATTTATATCATCATTTGATTGGAATATTGTAAAATAATATGATTTGTTGACCAGAATGAAGATTGGGAAACAAGAGTGTTATTGGGGCTTTAATAGGATCACATTGTGATTCAATTTCAATTGATGCAAAGCATTAACTATTGTGATATCACATAATATGCCAATATCATTATCTCGCGCTTTGAACGTCCATCCCATCCCACTATGTGGCGATAAAGGATAAAGCACACACGCCCGTGATACTTTTCTCATAAAATTTGTGTGTTTTTTTTTTATTTACAATTTCCTTATCTTGCTGGGCAGGGGTGGACCCCCCAACCACTCCAGATCCGCTCCTGCCTTTTCATTCAAAATTGTCGATTGGTTAAAGGTTTCTATACCAGCCGCAACAACATGTGGTAATCTCCATCGAAATGAATCGAAATACAAATTTAGTAAGGGGCGACCAAGACTATAATTTTAAAGATTATACATTTTAATGTGTCCCGTGTCAATAAGCGGGGCGGAAATTGCCAGAAAGCAGTTAAATGACTGAGGACGAGACAGCAAGTAATGTATTGGTACTGCACGAGACCGTTAGTCCGAGTAATGTATCAATATATTACGCAACCTTTAAACAACTTAAAATGCAGACACTATCCCGCATGTGCATATCAATAAAATCGTCAGTGTTATTTTAATAATGGTACGCCAACATCAAGGATAACGTCATGTCTTTTTCTACTCCGCATCTCTTCTAAATGTATTGTCCGTGGTGAAAGAGCTTCCTACTTTTCTGACAAATTTATTGCATTACTGAAGCCCAATCTGTCTCACAGAGGTATTGTGAGAACCGTATTATAACTCTGAATAACAAGATTAACCTTTACAAGTTCAAGTATGCCTTCTACATGTGACGTCACAACATACTGCATCCACCATTGGCTTTGGCCTAGAGAATATTCACTACTGATCGATGTGAAAAAAACCATGTTGGCAAAGTGGCAAGTCCGGGTTTCCTAGAAATTTCCAGCCATGGCTTCTCCTTGCAAGGTGTGCAAAACGGCATACTCCTGCGCAGTGTTTCGTTTGATTAGAACTAATCCACTTCACACTGCTATCTTGAGTGAACATTGTTGTGCTAAATTATTATTGGTCAGTAGTGCCATTACCAACCAATGACCTACATTGTAACAAACAATATCGGGGTTAACCAGACTTCAAAATATGTTACCGCAATGTATCTAGTCACAATCGCGACTTGTTTACGTCATAACCCGCGAAATTTATTATGTTCGATTATCCAGTGCCAACATGTTTTCTTCGTCGGCCATTTTGAAAATTATGCCGAATGCGAGAAGAGAGGAGGGATTTGATTGGACGTTAAAAAGAGACACGCCCCGCCCAATTTCAAGAATATGACTTCTATCCAGCAATGGTAAGAGAGGGATTTCTCGCACCATTGCTTCAGGAATATGGCAAAACAGAAGACTCAGTAAAGAACAAACTGTAGTCGCACCGAGGTCCGTGTAATATTTAGTATGTACGCAAAACGAACCCTTGACGTTTCCATTTTCATCATCACACTGCGTTCCATTTACTCGTTTTCACCAGCCAAGACGGTGTAAAACGACATAGCACGTTAAACCCCATTTCATTTTATGAAATCTCCTTTTTTTTTTAATATAAAAAATGATATGACCACTTTAATTACTACGGTAAGTTATTGTTCACACCTTGTAGAGATAAATATATATCAGATTAAGTTGCATATGGTATTACAATTAAATTATTACCACATGTACATATGTCTCGTCTTTATATCCCCTTCCATTAAATTTTTATGTTTTCTTTGACGCCATTTTGCAATAAAACCTGGAATTAATCCACCTGTTCAAGATTTGCGATGTTGTGCATGTGTTTTTCACGTAGACTGGGGTATTGTTTTCTTTGCGATTTTTATTCTCATATTACTTGGACTGGTTAAATAACCGACTCCCTTCTATAGAAATCTAATCTACTCAAGGCATCTAAAATAAAGTTTGAATTGTGAAAAATGTCTCATAAATACGTCAAGTAATTATATTTCTTTAATGGTTTTTTCCTATTATACCCGATCTGTGTATATTGTAATACCGTATATATATAACCTATATATGTGTTATATATATACAATATGCATAAACTACCCATTAAATTAATTTTATGCATATTTCACGCCACGAAGAAGCTTCATCATTTTACATATTGACTAAAATTGCACACCTGTTAATTATTCACAATTAGATAAAATCTATAAAAAGTATGATACGTATTTTAAGATTAATAGGCCGATAAAGAAGAGAGGGGGAGAGAGAGAGAGAGAGAGAGAGAGAGAGAGAGAGAGAGGGGGGGCGTAACGTCCACTCGACACAATCCAACGAGGTTGGGTCGGAGAATCGAAACTACGCCAGTTGACTCAATGCCAGACCTCAATACACCGGTCACCGATTAACCCTCTCTCTCCCCTACCCCCATTAAATAAATAGTTAAGTTACATAGATTCCGTCGTGTAATGTCTTAATCATCGATTAGACCCCTGCGTTGGCAGAGAGAACTCACTCGGCAAATCTCGACAGATTCCGGAACGTTCCGGAACCTACATCTATTCTCGGCTGTATGGCACTAAGTGATATGTACCTACGCCCATAAATTTGCGATGCGGCTACCGGTTTACTTAAACAGGAAAACAAACAAACACCATGGACGCAGCCATGTTTCACCCGGAACCTTTAAAGTAGTTTGAAGACATTATGGGTGCAGCCATGTTTCATCCGGGACCTTTAAGTAGTTCCAATATGGCCGAGACTAGATGTAGGTCCCGAAATCTGTCGAGGATTGCCGAGTGAGAGAGAGCTCATCGTGATTTTCCGGCGTGTCAGTAGTGCAGGGCAGAGAAGGGCCTGACAAGGACAGCTGCCTAGTTTTTCGGCTGGGACTAAAAACTGCGGTCCCGAATATATTTTGACATGCACGCAACGCAAAAGATCCCTTAGCACACTATAATATGGCCGAGACTAGATGTAGGTCCCGAAATCTGTCGAGGATTGCCGAGTGAGAGAGAGCTCATCGTGATTTTCCGGCGTGTCAGTAGTGCAGGGCAGAGAAGGGCCTGACAAGGACAGCTGCCTAGTTTTTCGGCTGGGACTAAAAACTGCGGTCCCGAATATATTTTGACATGCACGCAACGCAAAAGATCCCTTAGCACACTATAATGCGTTTATCCGTCTTTATTAGCCCAGTCGGAGCAGATCAGTAAACGTTAAACCCATTTTATTTCTTTTCATTTCTTAAAGTTCCAATTTCACTTTTTCTAACAAAGTCAAAATATAATTATTTCTATGTTTTTTTCTCAAAAGGTTGCCAACTCACTATTATACGATCATGGACAAAATTTTGTGGGGGTTAGAAATGGTGACACTGGTTGATTGAGGAAATAGTTACTCAATTACCTCCCTTGTTTCCCATTCTTCTCCATGGACGGCCATTTTCAAACGTTTGAATTTGAAGTTGAAAATGATATTTTTGCCAATTTCTCAACTGGCAATAGTGAATTATAGGATTAATAGGATTATTCTTTAACAAGGTAGGACTGTTTATAGGTTCAATGTATTTTGGGGCTTTATTTTAATAAATTTTAAAAATATAACTTAAAAAAATGCTATTGGAACTTTAAACCTCAAAGATAATCGCGGTGGCTCAGTAGGTATAGCTCTGGCTAAATAACCAAGCCTGGTTCGATTTTGGTTAAGGCCGTAAAAATACCCCGATTTACCCTTTCCCACTGAGCCAGTTGGAATTTGAATAAGGAGTGGGTCGTAAAATGGTGCCGTACGACACAATTTGCCTCACTAGCCAAGTCATTTGCAGCGAATCACGTTTTAATTTCATGGCTCATGTGATAAGATGGATGTTTAAACATTTCTTAACAAAAACAAAACCAATATACCAACGCTGGATAACCTCCTGTCTTGGATGCAATCGGGTTTACAATAGGTCTGTCAATTCTGTTCGCTCACAACAAAATGGCGGCTGGATTAGTGTATAGCAAGCAACCGGGCCCGTAGCCAGTTCATAAAATGGGGGGGGGGGCGGGGGCTACGGAATGTTTTGGGGGGCTACGGAATGTTTTGGAGGGCCTGAGGATATGGCCGGCTAAGAACACTCCAAAGAAATCACTATTTTTGGCGAAATATTGGGGGGGGGGGCTAATTCGATTTTTGGGGGTGGGCTACGCACCCCATAGCTCCCCCCCCCCTTGGCTACGGGCCCGCAAACAACATAGATCGATGCTATTTCAATTTAACATACTTTTGTAATAATTGATCGGAATAGAGCCATTTTAGACCGATATTCTTTAAATGTCCTAAAATAACGCAGTGGGACTTTCATGTCATGGCAAACAAACAAGGCTGATAACTCGTTAAAGGACAGTTGAAACAAGATAATTCAGTCGTTTAATCAAAATACTTACTTGATTTTGGTTTAAATTTATTTCATGACAAAACGTCGAGAGAATGAATTTATATTGTCGGTATCCGCAACCTTATTGTGATAAAATATAATTGAATATTATATGAATATATTATTAAATAGTATGAGATTCTAGTATTAAATATTATAAGAATATATAATAAATATTGTAGATGTATATAATTGTGAGAATATATAATTAATATTGTAAAAAATATATATAAGTAAGTATTGCAAACTTATTGTAAAAATATATATAATTAAATTATATGTAATTAAATATTACTAGGAACTAGTGTAGTTTACATTTTTATGGCGAAAAGTGTAGAAATTTATTATTAATTTTGTAAAAATGTTAGAATATATATTATAATCGCTAACGAGGAATGTACTTTATTGGCGAAAATAGTGTGAGAATGTATAATTGAATATCGTAAGAATATATGATTAATTATTTAATTAAATATTGTAAAAAAAAAAACCATTCAATTAAATACTTCAAAGTGGGCTTAATGTCGTTTTTATATTAGAATAGAACTGCAGAGCTGAAAAAAACTCTCGAAACTTTGACTCACATAGCTCAAATTCAGGTAATACGTAATACAGATATTTTGACTAAATATTTGAAATATATCTGATTATATAATATAAGTGCATGGTGGATTTGAAACAAGCCGACGCTTATTTAAAGTCATTTATACATTCAAAAACAATTTAGTAATGTGTACAAATATGAACAGTATAGCTTTCATATATATACATGGACAAATAAACAATAAATATTTACTCCTATTCCGGAGGTTTATAATATTTAATTATATATTCTTATAATTATAGACATCTACAATATTTATTATATATTCTTATAATATTTAATACTCTAACACTATTTAATAATGTATTCATACAATATTCAGTTATATATTCATACAATTTTCAGTTATATATTCATACAATATTCAGTTATATATTCATACAATATTCAGTTATATATTATCACAATATTTAATTATATTTCCAACAGTAGATGATTATTAATTTTTTTACAATATTCAGTTATTTATTCTTACAATATTCACTTATATATTCTTACAATATACAGTTTTTCAGTTATATATTTTTTTTAGAATATTCACTTATATATTTTTTTAGAATATTCAGTTATATATTTTTTTTAGAATATTCAGTTATATATTTTTTTAGAATATTCAGTTATATATTTTTTTAGAATATTCAGTTATATATTCAGTTATTCAGTTATATACAGTATTCTTACAATGTATAATTATCATATTTTACAATATTTAATTATATTCAGTTATACATTCTTACAATGATTTTACCCCAGAAATGTAAAGCACGTAGTTTATTAGTAAATTTGATGTACGGGGACAAAACATCCTTTTTTCTCCTTGAAATTTGATTACTTTTATAGAGTTTCAAAATCAACAAGCGATCGTGGAATATTATTTTTCACAAAGAACTCCTCAGTCAATGGTTTAAATACATTTCGCCTTTATTTATAACTTCTTATATAAATATCAGTCTGAAGTTTTATAGACCTCGGGGGTACATAGTTGTCAAAATTTGATCTGGAATGCCTCGTGTTTCTACCGACAGATCGTCAGAGCTGCCAGAAACACTCCAGAAAGAATTTTAAGGAGCCTTTAAGAATGATACATAAATATTCAGATAGTTTAACTGATAAAATATCTTTATCTTATATATATATTATATATGTTGTTTGGGCTATGACGAATAATCTACTGTAACCATACCTAGAGACTGTATCGATTAGGAAAGTTTCGGCCACAGTTTCCTTTATAGCCTTCACCCTACCTATGTCGACTAAGGACATGTCTTTCTTAAGCATAGCCCGAATCGATATGACCGAAACGATTGTGGCCGAATCGTCCACCACTGGCACTCACAAAATACCTCAGTTATAGTACATGAATATTAAATATTACATTCCGATGTTTAATCATATACATGGCCTATCCTACAGAGCTAGATAAGCCTTTTCTTACTCGAAACATTTATTATTTAGTTATTATCAAGAATCTTATTCAACTTCTTTTTAGCTAGATCCGCTACATTAATAGCGTTTTCCCACAATCATAGGTTTAGACTAAGAGGATTAAAAGTTACTCAACGCTGACGACAAGGGTTCGCGCCGTTAGGGTATATATGGGAGTGAGTTTTGTCTCTCGTCACTCACGTACACTCTAGACCAGCACCGGTAATAAATGTCATTTGTCCTGAAAGTTATCCCTTCCTGTAGATTATCGACGCTCCAGTACCACGATCACCCATAACTACAACGAATAGTTATCTGTATTATTGCTGTGGGACAAGAGTTCCCCCTGCTGTGCAGTATCGGAAGGCAGTCGTCTATATTATACACTCCCGAGGTATCCTCTGCCGTAAGGCCGAATAGAGAGAGAAAGAGAGAGTTAGTTGTTCACTATCGCAATCATCTATGCAAGTTATATATCATTCAACAAGTACATGTAAAGAACATTGTACAAACAAAAAATCGACCTGGCTTGTAACATTCAATACTTTCTCTAGATAAAACCTCTACCGTTACAGCTCTACCATTTACATCATTTACAGCATTTTGTTGATAAAAATGGCATTAGTTTACTGTCTGTCGTTATCTCTTGACAAAAAATTCTACATTATTTTCATAAAACAACAAGAGTTTTTATAATTTCTAGTAAAAGTGTGAAAGACATTTTCATCAAAGCTTATTATAAAATATCGGTGTAAAAATCTGCTAATAGATATAACAAGGTGTTGATTACCATGTTAGCGGCTTGGTTTTAAAAGAATTGGTGATTATGCTATACCGTCGCCTCTATAACATTGTCTAGTCAACACGTCCAGAGTGTTTCAGTAAAAATAATGACAAAAAAACCCTACATAATGACATGTAACAGCTAAATCTGCCTATTGCAGATCTTTATGCTTTAAATGTTATATAAATTATTCGTTAGACATTTATTAACATGGCAAGACAACAATCAACTGGAGAACGGTTCGGTCATTTAATGACTTAATTTAGAATTGGGGAAGGCAAGAACTAAATCTGTTCGAGGTCTTTCTTTATGCTTTAAATGTTATATAAACTATTCGTCAGGCATTTATTAACACGACAGGGCTAAAATCAATTCCAGATTTTGAGTAGGTTAGAACGGTTCGGCCATTTAATGATTCAATTTAAAAATGGAGAATCCAAGAGCTAAATCTGTCGGTCGCATGTCTTTCTGCAGGCCAGAAAGCTATATAAACTATGACTTAGACATTCATAAACATGACAAGACCGTTATAAACTCGGAATTTGAAGTCGATTAGAACCGTTCCGCCAATTAATGATTTAATTTAAAAATGGGGAATGCAAGAGCTAAATGTCGTTACCATAATACACATTTAATACACACATCTTGTCAAAACTACAACCAGTGATAATATAGTAATTTAAATGAAATTTTGAATATATTATTCATTTTGCATGATTTTTTTTTGTACCAATATAGCAAGAACGACCAGTTATTTATCTAAATCTTACGTAATGTATCTTTAAATAAATGGTATTATTATCAGTGTTAAATTCATCGTGTAAATTGCTTATTGATTAGCAACGGTAATATTACTGATAAACGTCCGATTATATACAAAATATACATTATTATCATTTATAAACCACACAGGATGCCTTAAGCCTTGTACACACTGCCCGACAAAACGCGTCGGTTCCGCGAACAGAAGTCTACGGTAGCTACCATGCTTCTTTGTAATATCTTTATTGTACATCGACCATTAAGACAAAAAAAGATATCGCCAATAAACCACACAAGGTGTCCAAAGCCATGTACACATTACACGACACAACGCGTCAGATCTAGTGTGAAAAGAACCTTACGCTAGCTACCATAATTCTTTGACAGTTAATATGATCGATGGTTATTTGTTTATTGTGGGTCGGCCTTAAACATGATATACATACAATCCAGCAGACGTCGTAGAATGCAGTTTTAGCGCCATTCTATCTCTAGTATTCAACATAGACGGAATATGATTCTCTAAAAACTACCAACTTTTGTCAATGAAGAAATTACATTTATAAATATTTGTATGCGATAAGATTTACATGTGGTATGTTTTTGTAGTTGAGCGCTGTATGTGTTAAGGTGGGGATTGATCATATCTGAAATTATTGTCGAGACTTCGCGATTCTAGCAACACAGAAACAGACTTCAGTGACATACTGGTATGTACAGTGGTATACCAATCTCTCCTCGTATACACCAGATATACGAAAATTAATAAAGTTGCCAAAAAAATATACTGTAAAATGACAAAATATCTGACTCAAGCAGCGCCTCTTCAGATACTATTTAATTGTAAGCAATGCGATTACAACGTTGAAGAGGATCTACACAAATTACCTCCTTTCGTCCAACTAATACAGTTGCCAAAAATATTACAGAAACTCAATCCCAAGAAACCACTGACAAAGCAAGTTGCCGTTAAGCCAGATGGGTTCTTTTACTCAAAGCCAAGCTTAGGCATGGGCCAGAGGGGCCCAGGACCATGGCCCCGCGGTTTAAGGGCTCCGCGGTTTAGGGGCCCCGCGGTTCAAGGCAAAAGAGAGAAAAAAATTCAACTTCCAGATGAAAGTTTCGCGGTTACTAAGGGCGAAAACTGGGCTATCCTTCAACCTTCTGTGTGAAGTTCCATTCAAGCCAGTGATTTCTCTTCTTATAACAGTTCCTCGCATGCCATTTCCGTCTCTATGTCAACCGAAGCTGAATAGATTTCGTATGTAATTATTCTTATATTACAGAGAGTTTATTTGTGTGTTACGCGCGCGTGCCCTCAAAAGGATATGAAATAATCTTTTCGTGACGTTAGGAGCCCTGTGATTCCAGTAAGGCCCAGGGTCCCGCTCCGGTTAAGCTGTACTTTGCTTTTACGTTTACGCCTACGTGTGCACAGGTCCCCGGAAGCTGTGCGGAACAGTTTTAAAGAACTTTCTCTCCCTACACCGTGGTCGAACCTTGGGCACTATGTTTACCGAAGCACCGCCATACTCACTTAGAATGTAAAGGGTCAGTTTGTAAACATAAACATTGAAAAATTTCTTATAGACATTCAATGGATAATCATATTAATTTTCAACCATATTTGACAATCGCTTTCAAAGTTATTGCCCTTGATTACTTGCCTTTGTCTGGACTAAACATGTCATTTAATTGACTCGAATGGTATAGCTCTATCGATTTCCGATGATTATAATCAGCGTTATTGTCCTTGCCCAATTTTGAAAAAAAATCTTATATAACATTGAACCGACTCATATAGGCGCCGCAAAATGAGGGCACTTACCGCGGAGACGGGGCACGTCGCTGCGAGGGGGCGGGTCCCCCAAGATAATTATCCGTCATTTCCTTGCATATATAGACATTCCGAGAGCTATTTGGTTTTTCGTCTAAGTAAACGTTCGAAGCGGACATATTTGGGTCTGAAAAGAGGCACTTTCAGCAGTAAAAAAGGGCACTGTCGAAAATTAGAGGGGGGGGGCATCCCTCGAGCCCCCACTGGATCCGCCTCTGGTAAGGTGTACCCGTCATTAGCCCAGTATGATAAGAACAACAGGACGTTAAACCTCATTTCAAGACGGAATATATCGCAAAGAGCATTTGGGCGGGACGATGATCCGATGTCTCGTGTTCAAGCTAAATTCGTGAAAAGAAAACTGGGAAGTTGGAACTCGATCAAGAATAGGCGGAAGCGCCTTTGAGTAAACTTTCTCTAGCGGCAAACCTTATGACTTATTCCCATCTGCACAATATACTTGGTTAATAAAAGTAGAGCGTTAAACCTCATTTCATTTCAGACATACATCAGGTCAAGATGACGCCATGGTTCTATAAGAAACACAAATGTCAATGTCACCGTGTATAATTCATGGGTGATATGGTTTTTATAAAACAAAGGGGATGTTATATTCTCGAGACCTACTTGTATAGGTAGCACAGTTGATTAAATTCACTGTTATCTGGCAATCTCGTATACTAGACACCGTGGCACTCAAAACATGGAGACGACACAATTTGTCTTCTAGACACGGCTACCGAGTTTGTTACGGCTACCACGTGTTCTTAATCCCAATTAATGTCTGTAGACAAGTCGTTCCGTGGTCTGATTCCAGAACATGATTAAAGTAAGTAAATTGAACTGGGTTTTAGATTAATGGAACCACCTTGTTTCAGTGATGGACCAGAGTCTCCGGTTCCCTGTTTATTTAATGATAATTTAGAGTTTCTAGTCTGGAGATTGCCGAACTTCTGACTCCTAACAGATAGCTACAAAAACTACGATTTGTTTGATTGTGAATTTCCATTCAAAAAATCTAGCATACTGTTTTATGTATTGGTCTTTGAGGTTCGATCGAACAAGAGGTCTGCGTTAATGCACCATTGTCAAGATGTGAAACACAAATCTACAACAATTGCAATTTATTAATTGAAATTTTCATTAAACATTAAAGCAATTTTTGTATGTATTTGCCGGAGTTTGATCTCTCAGTTTCAGTTTTCCATAATAATTATTTCACTCGGGGTTGTTATTGCCCGATTTCTTCCTTCGGGGTAGCGTTGGGTGAAATGGGTATGAAATGAAATCGAGTTTAACTTTCTACTGTTCTGCTCCGATTTTCCAATCAATATGGAGATACGCCATACAGTGTGCTATGAGGGAAATTTTGCCCGGACAGCGGCGTTACGGCTTACTCTTGTGTCGAATTCAAACAGACAATGGGTCTTTTATGTGCACGTCAACGTGTACAAGTTGTTGGACCATCCGTCCTGCACAACAGACAAGGGGAAACCACGCAGGGAAATCTCCAGGAACTTTCAAACACCGGGACCGAATTTAGGACCTCCAGGCTAGCGAGCCAGCGTGTAACTCACCTAGCAAAATTTCCCTAAAATAGCACACTGTCTAGGGAAATAACTTTAAGAATAACAATAAAAATCGTCGAAAATCAATATGATTATCCATTCCATGTCTACAACAACAATCTTTTCAAAATAATCAGAAAAATCGTTGACAATCAACATGTTTCTTCATCTAGAAAAAATAATTAATTAATTAACTTTGTCTCCAATGTATCTATAAGAATTTGTCAAGGTGATCAAGGGCAAAAAAAACCAATTGAAATTATTAAGAGTTGGATGGACTACAGGTTAGCGCGTGCGCGCTGTATCACAAGGTCTGTCACTGAGTCAACTGGCGTTGTTGGGATTCCCCTACTAAAGGCCCTTACTCGCAGCGAATTATTGACATAAAATTGAACCATTGGTTAGTCTCTCCCCCCCCCCTCTCTCTCTCTCTCTCTCTCTCTCTCTCAAGGCATATCTTTATTTAACAGGAGTTATACAATGACCATCATGGTGATACTTATATGTGTTAATATAGAGCACGTGTAAGTATTTTACGCAATGTATACTTACATATGTTATAAATGATTTCAAGATATTGCAACAAAACTTTCTCATTCTTCCAGATATTCGGCATTTTAGCTAGAATGAATACTGTTGTGTTGTAATTGCTGATACATTGAATCCATAATATCACCCGTTAATATAAACCGGGTAAATATACATACTAAACTTACGCTGTTTATCAACAGTTAGCTCCGCTCGAGTACAGACACTCTATAGTTGACTGACATCTTAAATCGACGATTTTAGTCGAAAACACTAAACATGCATTATGCAAGAGCTAGGCCTGAAATTTTATCTAAGTTATTAATTAGACATTACTTAATTAACTCTCGATGCCATCGCTAGCCTGTGATAATAAACATACATTATGCAAGAGCTAGGCCTGAAATTTCATCTAAGTTATTAATTAGACATTACATAATCAAATCTCGATGTCATCGCTAGCCTGTGATATTTACTGGATTTGAATCCGATTTTCTGATAATTTAATCCAAAAATGGATAACCGAGACTATGTTTTTTTTTTATCGTAAGACTTTAGTAATGATGATCGAAGCTAAGCCTAAAATTAATTCAAAAGCTAAAATCTAGGTTCAGAGTGGATCAATTTGACTGAGGGGGTTTGGGGGGCCGAATGGTTCGCACGTGCGCGTTGTATCATAAGGTCTGTCATTGAGTCAGCTGACGTGATTTCGATTTTCCGGTTGTACGTGACAAGGAGTAGGGTCACCTGTCCAAACTTGGGGGTTTTCTCCGAGTCTTCCGGTTTCCCCCCACCGCTATAGATCCCTACGAATTATTGAAATAAAATTAAATCATATGTTAGTCCCGAAATGACCTAGTGTGTGTCAAGTGAACGTTAACCCCCCTTTCCCCCCCCCCTCTCTCTCTCTCTCTCTATTATTAGACTATCCATAGTCCGGAATAAAATATTAATGACCTGATTATTTATTTTAAAGAGGTCCTTGCTTAGAATGTGTGAATTCTCTCTCTCTCTCTCTTTCTCTCTCTCTCTCTCTGTCTCTCTCTCTCTCTTTCTCTCGAATAAAGTAACAAACATTTGTATGATATTAAGCTAAACGTATCATATATGTATAACTGGCTTTAGTGGAATGCCGTTCTAGACAAACTTTACCACATGTTCGGTTTGTTTATAATTCTATTGTATGGCCATACAATCAGGTAAAAACCCCTTTAAGCAACCAGCCATTGGTTTCAACCCAATCCTGTGCTATTCATCACGTCGACTGCCTTTTTAATATTTTAGGGTGTTTCCCTTCTCGACACACATTTTTCACTTGATCTTAAAGCAAATTTTACGCTGTTTGAATGGCGGCGCCTTCCATGGCTTATACAAACAAAATCGCGTTATACGCTATCTCACTCGATATTTAAAATTACCCCAAAAACACACGGGCTGTATTTTTCTTTAAAAGTTTACAAAGAAATAAGTTTGACGTCGAGTAAACTAATATGAAGATTCTTTATATTCGGCAGACGCCAATTAAGTGGCCTTCGCGCTTTTTTGACACGTGCGCACGTGGAGTTGAGTTTGATTGACCGCGTACGTAAAGGTATATGTGTATATATATGTAGATTACATACATATATAAGTGTTAAGCTGACGGATACGATAGTGATATTAGGTTTGTCGAGCAAGTTAGTGGCCATGCATGATGTGAATCTATGTGTAATGAGTACGAACTATACAGGGTTTTAACTGCGATTTACAATGATATTCAAGTTATTTACCCACGGAATTTTAATGAGAGATTATTAAAAGTAAGTATTTCAAAAATAATTTTCAATTCTTCTCTTTGTGAGCATGAGGTAGGCATATATCTTCAGTTGTTAAACGTATAACACGTAATAATTTTGAAATTTTTCTAATTTACAAATCATTCGTTAATATTTACAAAGATTTGTATCAGTAAGTAATTTGAAAATTGATTTTCAATTTTTCTTAAAGCAAATGTAAGTCAGCCATATTTTCGGGCTAAGGAAGGCTGGCATACATCGTACAGAGTGCTATGGGGAAGAGTTTGCCCAGACCGGGGCGCTACGGCTTACTTTTATATCGAATTCAAACTGCCAAGGGATCTTTTATATGGACGCCAATTTGTACACGAGACCACAATTTTTCGTTCCACCCTCAGTTATACACCAATGACAGGGGGAAACCACGCCGGAAAATCAAGATGAACTTTCTTGGCCAACACCGGGATCGAACCCGTGATGCCAGCAAGTTAGCGTCTTACTCACTTAGCCAACGTGGCTAGATTTGTTTTTGAATCGTTATACGAGTTATTGTCTTGGCAACTATAAAGTTTGAATTGTGACATTTTGATGTTTTCTAATTTACAAAAAATTCTTTAAAATATATAAAGACTTTTTTATTAAAGCAAGTGTTAGACAAACAAGAATAGTTGTTCGGATTGGATGAAAAACCGAGGTCCCGTGTACACATTGGCGTGCACGTAAAAGACCCTTGGCAGTTGGAATTCGATATAAGTGTGGACTGAAGCTCAAAATCTCTCTCGTAGCACACTACATGGCGTATACCGGTCTGTCTAGCGGGGGTGCAGGGGGAACATTGCACCCCCAGAAAAATTAGACGCCCCAAAAAATATCGCCCCCCCCCCATGGAAACAAAATTTGACAATCTTTCAATTATAAAATAATACACTTGATAATGATCACATAGTGATGCTCTAAAGGCACAGATCAGTCAGTCGGTGTTAAGGGCGCCACACGCCAATGAAATCGTTTGCCCATATCCAAACTCTCTGATATCACTTACGTGGAGGCTATGGCACCCCCCCCCCCTTCTCTGCTGCTGCACCCTTACTTTTAAAATGCCATATACGACCCTGTCTGCATTAACCCAGTGGAAACAAAGCGTCATTTCATTTTCATTTAGTATGAATCCAAGTCATATATATATATATATAAGTATATTCTGAGTCGTTATTCAAGTTACCTATCTTGACATATATAAACTATATACCATGTTAAACTTTATGACCTTTTCATGTTTTCTTATTTACAATTAATACTTTGATATTTATAAAGATTTATTAAATGATGATAAGCCCCAGAAAGCGAACATGCTATGAAATGATATTGAATGTGTTAATAATATACCATATTTATTGCATACTATCAACATTTAACGATATTTTATATATTGAGATGCTAAATATATAAATATTTATGAATAACTTATAAGTAGAGACGTAGAGAAAGAAATTCGGTTTAAAGGCCACTTGACACAGACTAGGTCCTTTCGGGACTAACATATGTATCAATTTTATTTCAATAATTCGCTTGCGTGTAGGGGTCTTTAGAAGTGTGAGTAAACCGGAGGACCCGGAGAAAACCTACGATGTTGAACAGGGCAACCTTAATAACTTTCAAATAAGATATGGTTAAATGAAATGAAACAAGCGTTTAATTTCCTATTTTTCTTTACCGACTGTTTCTTTTTTCATGCACGCCAATATGTCCGACATCGGTAATATTTACACTGGGCTTTGTTTTTCATCGCATCCGTCCTTGACCACCGACAATTGGACACCACGCCGGAAAAGAATTTTCTCTGTCAACCCGGAGAAATGAAATGAAATGGGGTTTAACGTCCTACTGTTCTGCTCCAGAGAAAGGCTGTTTATACTTTGGCTACAAACCGTTTCGCTTCAGTGTATAGATCAGATATTTCAAATTTCTGCTCTAAAGCTTACCTAAACCGATTTAAGAAAACTGACTTTTTAGCTAGAAGTATCACATTTCTTTAATACTGCTTCATCATTTTGAGATGGTTATCAATAAAGGTGAATATCATTAGGGGAGTATTAAACCTTAAAGCGACATAAACATAATTTGAATATTAAATTGCCACAGAACAAATTGTGACACCAAGCGTGCACTGTAGAGCAGAGAGCGGAGAATTCCGCGGGGTTTAGTCATCAACGGGGATATATTGAAGAAACATATTGGGATAGGGAAATACTATACTTTCAAGGGATATAAATGCCGTTATAAAATCGAGGAGTTCCACAGGGTTTTGCCATCGGGCCTTTGCTATTCATTTTTGCCATTAATGACTAACTGTTATTGCCTAAAACATGCGTCATTCGATGAAAACGGACGAAAAACCCAAATAAACAATAAATTCTAAGAATGACTAGTACACGATATTATGAAATTCTAAGAATTACTAGCACATTATATTATGCTCTTCTACGAATTACTAGCACACGATATTATGAAATTCTAAGAATGATAAGCACGCTATATTATGAAATTTTAAGAATGATTAGCACGCTATATTCATTTGGTTAATATTATGAAATGATATGAATTATTTGCACACTATATTATAATATGAAATTCTAAGAATGACTAGCACACTATATTCATTTGATTAATATTATGAAATTATAAGAATTATTTGCACACTATATTATGAAATTATAAGAATGACTAGCACACTATATTCATGTGATTAATATTATGAAATTATAAGAATTACTAGCATACTATATTTATATTTGTATTAACCTAGCCAGTTCTTAATATCTGACAAGACATGTTTTTAACTGTATAAGTAATATTATCGATTTTACGATCTGATTATAATCTTTGGTATGCAAGCTTTTTAAAAACTGGACAAACCTCGACCGAACTCTTTGTAACTCTAACAAAGACAGGATTAACTAAATTGATCCGAGTGACTATCGTTTACTGTTGTATCATCCATGTTGGTTGGTTAATATTATACCTAGAGATATATCATATTCCCTGTATATATATATAACATTTATTTTAATCTTACTGTAAACTAATACTATATTATTATCATTATTGTTGAAGCAGTTTACTTCATGTATAAGGTACACTTAGACAAATTTGAAAATAAAACCCAACACCATCTTAAAAAACATAATCTTCAAGGGGCTTTTAGCGATTGTTGACACTGATATCTTGTTACAGTAGCATGACGTTTCGACATGTATCCTGGTATCATTGTACCATGATAAGAGAGAGTGAGAGAGAGAGAGAGAGAGAGAGAGAGAAAGAGAGAGAGAGGGGGAGGGAGAGAGAAATGGGGTTTAACGTCCACTCAACACAAACTAGGTCATTTTGGGACTAACATATGGTTTAATTTTATTTCAATAATTCGCTTTCGCGTAGGGGTCTTTAGCAGTGAGAGGAAACCGGGGTGCTCGGAGGAAACCCACGAGGGCTCGAAACCACAGCCGCAAGCCAGAGGTGACCGGCCAGCTAGAGGTCGAAGCGCGACACTCTAGACCACTAAGCCATCATCCCAACCCCCCGAATCGCTGTGCTATTATAATGAATTTATGTCTAGTATTATAAAATAAACAGTAATTTGTTGACTTATTATAGTAGAAAAAAGGATTTTCACATCTTGGGTTGGTGATAAATCAACTTTGCTTTAAGAATATGTCATAGATCATAAGGTCTGTTATTGAGTCAAGTGGCGTGGTTTCGATTCCCCGCTTTGTACGTGGCAAGGTGTATGATCGCCTGTCCAACCTCGTTAGATTTGTCTGGGTACTCCAGTTTCGCCCTCTGCTAAAGAATCCGTACTATATAGCAAGCGAGTTATTAAAATAAAATTGAATCATATGTAAGCCCCAAAATGACTTAATTTCAAATGGATGTACCCTACTCCCCTCTCTTCGTCTCTCTCTCTCTCTCTCTCTCTCTCTCTCTGAGTCATTTTAGCTACCATGGCCCTAATCTCTGAGAATTGACGTCTTGAGGTACCTTTAACATGTACACGTAATTGACGTTGGGCTATCTTGATACCAACGATCATCACATATTCACTCCATTGAAGAATTCAAGGTCTGGATAGGTATAAGATAAACAATGGGAGCAATAACTTTAAATTCCTCATGGGCATGTAAACAACCCACTCACGCACGCACGCTTGATCACACAAGTTAAACTCTTTTAAAATAAGATCTCTTATTTGGATGTAGGCCTTTAGCTGTGTTTGAAATCTGTTAATCTAAATGTAATCTACCTGCCCGTATTTAGACAGCTTAATGATAGGTAAGTGGTTGATATTATGTCACTCGATCATATTCACTTCCTTGTATCGAATCTATGACTTGACTACCCTAGTGATAACTTGTTCGCTAAAGACAAGACAGGGGGTCTCTGGTTACCTCCCGGGGTTAACTCTGGGGAGGATCCGGCGTGGTTTTCCCTCGTGGGTGGTACAGGACGGCGGTTGGGGTGGGGCATGTTAAGGGGAGTGTCTAGTCGTTCGCTAGTTACTTTAATAACGAAGTCTTAGAAACCCCTAGTAACGTAGTTTTAGAGACCTCTATATAGTAGACTCGGGGTCTCTAAGACATCGTTATACTGAAGTAATTAGTACAAAAAACGAGTTCTCGTGTACATACTAGCGTACACGTAAAAGAACCCTTGACAATGGGAATTGAGAATTTTTTCCCACGTAGTTTTTCCCCTTGTCAGTGGTGCAGGACGCAGGGATTGAAAAGGGTAGCTGTCTAGTCGTTCGGATGGGACGAAACCCGATGCCCTTTGTATACATTGGCGTGCAATCTAAAGATCCCTTGACAGTTGGAATTCGATAAAAGAGTGGGTTATGGTGCGCGCTGCCGGGGATAAATTCCTCTCATAACACAATGTATGGCGTATGCCTGTCTTCATTAGCCAAGTTGGAGTAGGACGTTGAACCCAATTTCATTTCATTTCCTTGTAATCTTCAACTTAATTACAACATCACTGTTTTTGTTGAAATTTAGAGCCAGCAATGTTGAGATAATTATGTTGAAACATTTGTAAATACAGATAGGAGGATATAATTTTGATGAGTTGCGTATCTTTGATAATTATGCATTTTCACAAACATGTAGATACTAATTATATAGTGCTATATTAATATTATTTCACACGTTCTTCCCGAGGTATATCACGTCAAAAATTAAAAAAATAAACATAAAAAAATATTTTTTATAGACTTCATCGTCTTGTTAATTATGTATGGAAGTAGTTATCTGTCCTATTTAGAATATGCGATAACAGTTTATTAATTAACATTTAGGGCGGTTCTAGTCAAGCATTAAAATACCTCAATTCCAACAATATGGTCCTAATGTTGATTAAATATAAATTTGTTTATAATGTACAGTTAGCTTAAAAATGAATTATGCAAGAGCTAAATCCGCCTATTACAGGTCTTTCTTAAGGCCAAAAATGTTATATTAATTATTAACCAATTATAATAAGGAATTGATTTAGACCATAACCAAACATCGATATAAGCAGATTTGAACACGTTTGTGGTCGATGCGGTTACCGCAAATTGGATAATGCAGACTTTGTATTTTCATCGTAACAAAGGTAGTTGTGACAATCCTTGCTACACTATAAGCGTATCGCCCATATCTATGCTCTGGGGAAGTAATTTGACTGAAATTTTCAGCATATTCTGTTTTCATTATGTTTATTTTAAAGGGACAATAACATTCTTGCTGGCTTGGTAGCTCCAGAAGATAAATAATACCCTTATTCTAAGTAATAGATGTTTAAATGTCCTACCTGTTGTGTAAATTATCCATTACAACCTATTTTATTTGTCCAGAGGATTCGAAAATATTTTAAAATCCAAGTCACATTTGAAAAGATTTACGTTAGACTTTTCAAATCAATTGGTTGAATTTTTCCATTTTTTTTAAATTAGGTGTGTTAAGTTGAAATTTATATCATCATTTAATTGGAATATTCTAAAATAATACGATTTGTTGACCAGAATGAAGATTGGGACATATTTTTCAGTTACAACAAGAGTGTTATTGTGGCTTTAACTATTATAGCGAGAACTGCAGCTGTTTATCTAAGTTTACCTAACGCCGCTTTAAATTGGATTATTTAAGAATGTAAATTGGTTATGATGTAGATTAAGCTTAAATGGATGGATTCTGATATAAGTAAAGCTTAAAGGAGCTAAATCGCTAATATTTGGGGCCTAGAAATTTACCCAAATGGGTCGCAACGCATAAAATAATCTTATATGAATATATATAAACTGATTTACATTCATTCATTTCCGTCTTTACTTTAATTTCAAACCACTTATGTTCGGCGAAATACGCCTAAAGTCTCAATAGCGTGCCGATCTCTAGCGTCTGGTTATTCCAGTCTACAGTATTGCGTATGTTCTCCATGCTCCACCGTCTAGCCCCGTTCTCCAAGTCCCTTGTTAAAAATGGGTCTGGAACGGATTACGGTACACGATTCGTGTACCACTGATCATTTTTTTTTATTTTGTCTTAAATACTGGATACCAGAAGCTCATCTTTCCCCGGTAAGATCACAACATCAATGTTGAATAAATTGACAAATAATTCGTGTTTTCAATGTCGAAGATTTTAGATGATACTGAGTTAGAGACTTGGCTCCTTTAAAATGGTTATACAGATATAGATGAAGTTTAAGATTTTTATTATATCCTTGTATCCAATGCTGTTGATTTATTTCACGGATCAAGGAAGACTGACAATTATTCTTAATAGAAATTATATATAATATATCCTTTCTTTATTTAGGCTACTAATATGTATTTTTGCTAAATACGTTTAAAATAGGTGCAATTTATTTTTTACCAAGATTCTTTTTGCTGGAAGAATATATATACAACCGTACACGTGGACGTTATGAATAGCGTGGATATTGGCCAGGGCATAGTAAATATTTATTTTATTATGTCGAATTATTTACTTTAAAAATTCTCCAGATTCTCTATCAAACACAATCTTATCATACGTTCTCAAAACTCGTGTATTTCTTCGTATTGTGGCTTGACCGTCGATTAGTTTTGTGTAATTGTGTGTGGTGCAGTCCCCCTCGCAGTTTTGTCTTCGCTGACTGTTTTCCAGCCATGGTTTTACTTTCTCATATGTACAGGTCTGGCGGGGTAAAACGTCTATTCGTTCAGGTCGTACAGTTTGGCAGGGTAAAGTATCTAATCGTTCAGGGCAGATTGTCTATGCGTCTAGTCCTCTAGTGGCCCAGGGCGGATAGTCCAGCAAGGCAAAACACACTCGGCAGCGTATTGTGTATTGTCGTCCAGGCCGCATAGCCTGGCAGGATAAAAGGTCTAGTCTTTCAAGTGGGACGAAAAACCCGAGAAACAATAGTGTTCTCGTTGGTAGCCTATGCATGCAACAGAACCGTCGACTGTTGGAATTCGTAAAGCCGCTGTCTGGACAAAATGTCCCAAGTAGCATCATACATGACATCTGTCTACATTATCACGGTTGATACAGAAAAAGTAGAACTAAAAACTCCATTTTATTTACAGGCTGTTCAGATTATTACACAGAGAAGGCAGTAGTACAGCAAACAGTTTCATCATCACGTTCTCGAAGTCAAATCATTAACAACAAATATTTTTTTTTTCGATTTGGAGATTGCGTCATTTATATATTACATTACAACAAACGAACAGATGTAAATTATAGAATTACCTTTGGGGCGAGTAAAACGTAGCATGTGATATTTTAAACTGTTTTTGTGTAAATGATTAACAAAATAAACAGTGGGAGGTAGAGTGTGGGCGGTGTACTGTAGGTGTCGTATGTTGACATACACTTCTTGAACATCGTCGTTAATTTCCATCTGCCTGTCATATCATATACTCAACTGTTACAGTTATATATTTTTACCTGGCCCCAAATTCACAAGGCATTCGCAGACTTAAGTTGAGAATTTACTCAACTTTCAATCACTGTTTATAAGAAATTTGATCTAAAAGACAAAACTTTGCACATAGTTTCTTATTAGAGTATTTGATAAATTAAAACAACAAAAGTTTAATAAAGGGCTATATTTTAGTTACAATTAGGCGAACAATTTTGAGAAAATTTTTGACTTAAGACTGAGAATGTTTTGTGAACCCGGGGGCCAGATATCTCTGTTAACCTGTTAAAGTAGAATTCATCTTGTGTCGTAAACGTGATCATAGCGCAAAAGGTACAACATACACAAGGTTCAAATTCTTGTCCATTTCACAGCTATGCCTCTGCATATGTATAATGTATATTATATCTATCTATTAAAGATTAAAGATACATCCCTCGTACAAAATGTCATGTGGACTAAAAAAAAGATTCAAACTATTTTATTAATCAAATCCCCTTGAAAGCTTTTTACTGTGAATAATCCTTGTCCATGTTACAGCTTGTAGAATTTTCCACAACTCTTGCGCCATTTATCAAGGAAAACTTTTCCTCCGCATATTCTTCAGTACGTTTAACTCGCACAGTGTTCTCATAACTGCTAGCCATTCGTTCAACAAAATCAACCAACATGCTGCCACTCTGTAATCCCGTAACATTGTTGTACTGTGGGCGCCCCGTGGCATTTTATCAAGGAATCCAGTACTTTTCTTTTTTAAAATTGGGCGTCTATACTTTTATACCAATTTGCCATACTTTTTATTGGAAATTACTACCCTATAAGTAATTTCGTGGGAATGCATCTTTAATGAATTATATCATATTATTGTTTAACAGCCAAGAACAAAACATAACATTTTTGAAAATTGTTCACATTGCTGTGACAATGAAAATTTAAGTTTTGTTACCTGTGAAACGATCTTACTATCGAAGGTGCTGTATTTTCAACCAAAAAAAACGTAAACATTTAGAATAGCAGGTATTTTTTGGCTTAAAAAAATTACGTTTCCCTAGATAGATGAGATAAACACCAGCTGTTAAAAATATGTCGTTGTTTAATCTGTCGACCATATTAAAAGCACCAAACGACTGTTTATTACAATAATAAAACCTTTGCTTATAATTTATATTAAAGACACCGCCCTTCGCATTTATTTGAATGAAATTCCAGCGAAGACAGGAATGTAAGCAGTGGGTGCTTTGATATCAATATGGTTGTAATATGATGAAGTCACGGTGATCTGGAATGTTTACTTCTGTGGGAGTCACGGTGGCTCGGTGACTGGGACATTGGTCCGAAGTCCGGTGTTCGATCTCTGCATCGGCCGAGAAAGTTCATCGGAATTTTCAGTCTTGGTTCCTCACCCCCCCCCCCCTTGTCAGTCGTGTAGGATGGGGCGCCTGACAAGGGACAACGTATAGTCGTTGAGACGGGCGGAAACCACGATCTAATCAGGGGCGGATTGGGGCCGGGACCCGGCCAGGACTCCCTTGTCGGAGCGGCCCCTTCTACCGACCATTGCAGGATTCTGAATTCCGGCCCACACCCAGCATACCCGGCCTTAGCTACGAGAACGTGGCTAAAAATGTTGAAATATACTGATGTGTTGTTTTTAGCTACGATTTGAGGCCTTCAGTTCCAAGTTGAGAATTCAATTTCTTTATTAATGCATATAAAATCTTTAAAATAAGATAAGTTAATACTACTATCACTTATTAAACTTACAGAGGCCAATGTGGTGGCACAACTATCGCCTAACTCCAAATATTCACATTTAAATTACTGAAGAGGTAGTTTTGTTTAACATTCACCACCATTGAAATCCACGTGGATGTCATTTAGTTTGTTTACGTTTATCCACATGCAATTTAGGTTTTTGATTGGCTGTTATAAAGCCTTATATTTAGCCCCGCCTTCATGTTGATAGCACTAGACATCTCTGGTCTAAAAAAAGATGGCGGCCTTAGTAACGGCTTAACGCCTCGATTTTAAATACGATGATTTATACCCGTTCAAGGTAGGATTATATGCTTAATTGTAATGGGTGTGGCAGAAATATTATGAATAACAATAATCAATCGTTGTTTTGATGAAAAATATTGTCAATTTTGCATAGTAAGCGCGATTGCGATTCACAATCGCACTTGCAACGCTGAACCAAATGGGACAAAATTTCATCTGGAAACACGGAGTATTGAAAATGATTTTTTTTTTATCTAACCCGGCCCAGAAAATCTATTATACCAGCCCATTCCAGACTCGAGTGATAGCGTGGCGGCCCGTTAAAACCACTGGCCACATACAACATGATCATCATCGCTCCATGGTCCGTCCAATATCCCCCCCCCCCCCATATAATGTTCAGCAGAAAAAGGTTTATTTAGACGAATTGAACAAAATCATTTTTTTCATTTTTTGTTCGACCGGGCCTCGCCCGACGTCCCAATCCGCCCCTGGGTCCAATGTACAAATCGGTGTATACGTAATAGATTGAATTCGAAAAACGATTAGGCCCCAGCGCCGCTGCCCGGGTAATATTTCCCTTATAGCACACTGCATGGCATATGCCCGTCTTCATTATCCCAGTTGGAGCAGAAGATTAGGACGTTAAACCCCATTTCATTTCATTTTCGTTTCTTCTTTTCAATACATTGGTCAACTAATCCCCGGTTAATCTGTTAGCAATCTAATTAAAATATAGATCTATATTTCGTTTCGTTTTTTATACTTTCGATGGCCTACACTCGGAGAAAGCTAGATCGGAGACGGTCCTACGCATTTTAGCACATATGACGTCATATATAGATTGTGGGTTGGGGTTAGGGTAAGGGCTAGGACCTGTAGATTTGGTCAAAGTCCCGAAATGTAAACAGGGCTAGCCCCAACCCTAACCCATGATCAAGCCTAACTCTTACCCTAACCCACAATTCACATATGACGTCACAATTTGCGTAGGACCGTCTCCGATCTAGCGTTCTCCCCTACACTCATGTAGATCTAACAAGTTATAGTGGGAGCTCACGTTCTATGACGTCAGGTATCAAGCATTTGACCCGATAACGTCAGTCATTCGATTAACCAATTAGCAACCACCATGCTTTTTAAAATCTACTTTTGTTTTGTTTCTATCCGCTGGTAATATCTACCCACAATTCCACGCATGAAAAGGTCAAACGATCGATTCGACAGACAATTTGATTGGCTGACCCCTCATTTCAGGCAAAACACTAGTTAAATAACAAGTCCTCCAGATCCAAGAGTGGTAAAAACAAGTAAAAACGAAATTTTGAACTATAAAAAACGAAACTGGATCTGTGTTTTAAGCAGATTGATCTGTTAGTATAGTTTTCCCCATTCAGTCCTGCAATATGAAAATACCGCTCTACCCCACCTCTGTTTGGTGGCTAGTTTTAAAGCCAATACATTCTATATTCACCGTAATTCTGATACAACTTTATAATCATCAAATACTATTTAAAACCACAAACAAAATATTATCTTTGAGGTGGTTCACCATTACAAGCGCGAGTCTCGAAATGGCGCACCAAGGCTAAGATTGTCCGAAGAAGGTCCCCTTGCCAGTGGTACATGACGAAGAGTCTTGCAGCAAACATTTTTCTGGACAGACGGATTGGTCGAAATGCCAACGGAATTCGAATATCAATTGGTGAAAACCCGAATGTCAGATCAAAATTTCCGTCTTTATTAACCCTGGCCTAGTCTCGGTCACCCAGAACCTCCTAGTCTTCAACGCAATATTCGTAGAATATTTGTGTGGATGATAGAGACTAACCCTGGCCTATTGGTGCAGAGAAGTAGACGGTTAAACCCCATTCTAGTTTCATTTGAATTTTGTTAATTCAATCAAAAATGTATTCGTCGTATAGTGTAAATTTAGTATTTTCCTGCATTACTTACAAACAATTGTTATCAAAATATCTGTCAATTTTCTTAATTACCAAATGTTTAGGAAAACTCTAATGGATGTTATAAATGTTATATGAAATAGTGCTAACATTGTTTTAATGAGTTAAATATATGCCTTTCTTCTATCATCTTTTTATCTAAACAATTCAGACAATAATTTATAACCCATCTCACGTTTTCATCGGCTGTGTTAATTAACATTTTTACATAAACTAATTGATATAAAACAATAGGTTTTGGTATTTGCGTTTTGACAGACTTTGTGAGATAAGAACTTAAGATATTACGAAACAAACAATTGTGTTTGAAATAGTTTTATCGTCTGCTGCTACCCAGTCGATATCGAAGACCAAAAGTACAATCCTTCGGGAATTTGAGAGCCGTGGTGTCTCAGGGAGTAACCTGAAGTCTGCGTCTTCGATCCT
The DNA here is from genome assembly GCA_036850965.1 of Patella caerulea. Taxonomy (NCBI): domain Eukaryota; kingdom Metazoa; phylum Mollusca; class Gastropoda; family Patellidae; genus Patella; species Patella caerulea. Next base: position 26,359,064 of record JAZGQO010000015.1, on the reverse strand, counting down.
GAAAGTTCATCGGATTTTTCCGGCGTGATTCCCCTAATCAGTGATGCAGGCGCGGATCCAGGATTTTTTGCAGGGGGGGGGGGGGTCCAGGTTTGATAATTGCCACCGCCACCATTACCGGGGGTTTGGGGGCCCTCCCGCAGAACAATTTGGTAAATTAGATTCAATTTGGTGCATTCTGACGTATTTCCGAAAGGTAAATTCCAAAATTACAGGTCTAAAAATCGTCAATAAATTCGCCTAAAAAATTTTCAAGCCTGAGCAGGGAGGGGGGGGGGGACCCCCTGGACCCCCCCTCTGGATCCGCGCCTGTGATACAAAGTGGAAGACCTGGTAAGGGAACAGCTGTCTAGTCCTTCAGCTGGTGCGCATGTAGTTGGAATTCGATGTAAGAGTAGGTAGCAACACCGCTGTCTTGGCGAAATTCCCTCATAACGCACTATATTGTGTATACCCGTCTTCATTAGCCGAATCGGAGCAAAACGGTGGATCGTTAAAGCCCATTTTATTTCATTTTCCTTAGATACGACATTCCGAAATTAATGTTCGATATTCCGTGTAAAGAGACTGCTGACCAAATGATTGAAAAACAGCTGCATTAGTTTGTTTTATCAGAATACATAAATTAATGTCCATTAAAAAGAACTGATTATAATATTCCTTATTGTTAATCAGTCCAGATCCGTGCAGTCAACTAGCGTTTACGAAGACGAAATAAATTACGCAAGGGTCTTTGAGTAAAATAGGTGATACGACTGTCTTATTTCGAATTCCCACAGCCAATGTTGTGTACATGGGACCTCGGTTTTTATGCCATACAAACAACTATACGTTGTTTCTTGTAATTGTGTCGGGTCCTCCGTTCTGCTCCATGTTTTTGACACCGGGAACGCTGCAAACACTTAGCAACTAAGATTCGGTGTTTTTGTCACCCGATCTCGCCCAACACCGGGAGATAACCCGAGACTGAGTCACATTAGGTATATTTTAAAATTAATATAATGATTAAAGAGACATTAGTCAAGATTAGTTAACGAGCTGACAGTTCTCGCTATAATAGTTAACACATAGATACTGAAAACAGAAAATGCTGAAAATTTCAGTCAAGTTGTTTCACTCTGAACCAAGATATTAGCGATTCAATTTTCAATTTTAGGTTAGCCTCGAACATCGTTATAAACTTTTGTACGATAATAAACCAAGTCTCGATTATCCATTAAGGTGTATTCAAATCCACTTTATATCGCCGACTAACGATGGCATCGAAAGTTGATTAAGATCTGGATAAGTTAATTAATGTCTAATTAATAACTTAGATAACATTTCAGGCCTGAAGAACAATCCACAATAGGCAGGTTTGGCTCTTGCATAGTTACAAAAATAATATAGTCCCACTTGGACTACTTTTAGTTTACGAGATCTACGTCACCTTCACAATCATTCGCCCGACTACTATCCGCTGGGGCGTGAGGGCTTCATCAGTTACAAGGGATTAGGCAACCTCACTCGGCAAACCTCGTAAGATTTCGGACAATCTAAATTCGGCTGTATGATGAATTCCGCCATATTGGAACTACTTTAAACATGGCTGCGCCCATTGTAAACACAAGTTGGCTACCTATTTGGCTAGAGACCTATTCGACCGATCCAGCTGTAAGATAATGACGAAATTACACATCTATTCTGAGGTGAAGGAATGGATAAAAAATAATATATTCTACTTTCATTTGATAGACATAACGTTGGATTTTATTGGTTGATAAATAGAGACTGTTGTCTTTACTCTAAATAGGTTTCCAACGAACAGGTTGCAGCTCGATCGGTCGAATAGGTCGCTAGCCGAATAGGTTCCCAATTTGTGTAATAGCGTCAAGTTAAAGTAAACCGGTAGCCGCATCGCAAATGTATGGGCGTAGGTACATATCACTTACTGTCATACATCCGTCTGTCGAGATTAGCCGTGTGTAGGCAACCTGTTTTACAGAGAATTACTTACGAATTATCCCTGTAACGGATGGCTGTCCAAAACACGTGCGTTGACTGCACGACTCGTAGTCATTGGCTCAACGGCTCGTGCAATGTTTACTTAACACCTAACTGCTTCGGGCAAAATGATGCATTTTACTCATTTTAATACCCATTTACACTAAATAGGAAATATTTTTTAACTACAAATACTTCAAACGTCTTTATTTATTTTTCTTTTACCTCAAAAAAATGTTTGAGAATTTAATTTGTCGGAGTAAAAAAGTTAATATGCCGTACTCATTAAGCCTCGTCGATGTCATGCTTTTCAGTGATTGTAGCGGCCAAGCGAATATTCACTGCGGGATCAGTTTGGGGGATTAGGGTGTATTAGGTATATTTCAAAATTAATATAAAGAATAAAGGCTAAATATTGACGAAAACTATCCCCACTTGCATAGAACCATTGCTACTTTATATTTCGAGATCTACGTCACATTCACAATTATTCGCTCGACTAATAATCGCTGGTGCGAGATGGCTTCATCAGCTAAGGGATTGAAGACTGAGTTTACATACAAATATAAGTATTCAATGTCTGCTACTTCAACACGCGTGTTACACTTATGTTTATTATTATAGGGTTTGGAAAAAACATGGCCATTTCTATATAATTTGTGTTGAATAAACAAAGTATTAAAATATTGAATAGATAACTTATAGTGAAAAAACTTCTACTTCAATTTGTACAGCAATCTTGTCTTGACATTAATTTTCTTATTATGACAACTAGTTTCATTTACACTGGCAACTTAAAAAAAAAAAAAAAAAAAAAAGAAAAAAACCCTTAAGATATCGAGATATCGATTGCCGAATTTTTATGCTAGAAATTTTTTAAAAGAATTTTAAGAATAGTGGTCCGTTTTAATAATTTCCTTATACCGTATCAATTTACATGTATATAGAAGAGAGTGTAGAATTTTTTTGAAGTTTTTATTATTCCCATAGATCAAATAACATGTATATAAAAGAGTGTTTAGAATTTTTTTGAAGAGTGACAATGTTTTGTTTTTGGATGATGTTACCTCTCAATATTCCCCAAAACAAATACTAGCCGGAGTTTCTGCATATTATCGATAACTATCGCCCTTTCAGAGAAGACCACCGTCTACACCGGTCGCATTATTTCTATTTCGTCTTTTTTTTGTGAAGCCTGAGTCCTTAGGGACCCGAGACTGTGCAGTAAATCCATTCATTTGATGTTGTATTTGTTGTTTATTTCTGGCAATATATGTGTAGTTTATCTTGTATACAGGTTTGTCTTGGTTCCTCTTGTCAGTGATGCAGAAGGAGGGCCTGGCAAGGACAGTTGCCTAGTCGTTCGGATGGGACGAAAAACCGGGGTCCCGTGTACAAATTGAAGTGCACGTAAACGATCCCTTGGCAGTTGGAATTCGATATAAGAGTAGGCCGTAGCGCCGCTACCCGGGAAAAATTTCCCTCATAGCACACTGTATGGCGTATTAGCCCAGGTTAAGTGCAAAAGAGTCGGACGTTAAACCCCATTTCATTTCATTTCATTTTGTCTTGGCTTTTGTTACGTGTAATGCGGTCCCCCTGCACTTGCTAAGATATAAAGGTTTTGAGGGTCGATCGCTTTTAGTAGGCCTAGTTATATTTTAAGGCCTTGGTTGGTGGGCCGAAATTTGTAACTTGTGCGCTTCAGATTATAAGGTTGGTCATTTAGGTGACTTCGATTCCCCAGCTTGTACGTGACGAGGAGTATCGAAACTCTCCGAGTCATCCGGGGTTTTTCTCATTGCCAACGACCCATACGCGCAAGCAAATAATTCAAATAATATTGATACGCAGTCCCTTTTGGTTGGCTTCAAATGTTATATAAATTATTAATTAGGCATCTAATGAAATGACAATTCTATAATCAACCCTCTATGTCATTGGATGACTGAGATTTATATGGAATTAAACATCTGTTATAAGTAACAATAATATGGACTATTGAGGCTAAGTCCCGTTATCTTCAAACGGTCATTACTTCGCTCGGATTAAAGTAATTTGAATGAAATTTTCAATACATTACTTTTTCATTTTATATTTTTGTACTTTTATATCACAGCAAGAATGACAAGCTCTTGATCGAAATCTTACAAAATGCATTTAATCAATTTAAAATTGCTTTTTTGTTGGCTCATAGAAATTTACACAATCTTTTTTTAAAAGCTGTTACTTTTCTCTATTTTTATCTATACATCTTCTTCCGTCCTATTTTTAGCTGATAATTTGTACTTAATGCAATACCAGTTTAATTTCCTTGTCTTTTTCAGCAGAAGTCAGGATGAAACCAAACGACGCGAACAGTACTCTTGTCTCTTTGTTAATGGGTGTGCAGTTTATACAGTCAGCACTGGGACGTTTCCCGCCATTTTATCAGGCGGCTCCAAGAATAGTGCCGGTACAATCTCCTCTTCCAGACAGACTATTTGAGCTTCCAACCTCACCGCGATACACGAAAATTTTTCCGAAGAAGAAAAACTTAAAAACAAGGAAATTGATCAAACGTCTTGGGCATGCCTTTAATCCAGAATGGATGTCCATAGATCAACCTGTGCATCTTCACGAAGTGGTCTCCGATCAAGTGGATATTAAATTAGTGTCCGAGGCACGCCATGTTAATTTCTCTATGTCGGGATCGGACGGGAAGCGCCAGAATGTCAGTGGATCTATGCTCGCGGCTTTTCAAGAATGGTTAGTACAGCGTGGTTCTTGCCCAGTTCACTTTGTGTGGGAAGATCTCGGGATTAAAGTTTGGCCGCGATGGGTAAAACGCGGCTTCTGTGTGGATGAACAGTCCTGCTCATGGCCACCGGGAATGCATTGTTTGCCCGCGGAAAATAGGCGAATACGTCTGCTAAGATGGCAATGTCAACCACGCGGCGCGAAATTTAAAGGAGGACGTTACGTCAGTCAAAAGGATAAGGACGACGCCGATTCTAACGCCACCGAGAACTGGTCCAAATTAACCCACAAGCAGAGACGAAAAAGATATGGCATGAAGTGTAAGTGGATAAAAATTCCCTACCCTGTAACTGACGAGTGTTTCTGTTCGTGTTGAGGGTATGATCGTGAACAACTCGGTGACATACGGTAGTCCTACATATGAAGACTGGTATAATCGTGAATAACTCGATGACATACGGTAGTCCTACATATGAAGACTGGTGTAATCGCGAATACGCTAGATGATAATGGACGCTTTAAAGGGACTCGAACTTGAATCATAAATATTGTGTATTATGGAAACTTGAAATGTTTGTGTTCACTGGCTCCAGTTCCTTGATATTTACAATTTAATGGGTTCTTACTGAGCCCGAAGCCATTAGACGACGGTTTCAAAATACTGATATAGCTTAGCAGTGCTTATATTCAAGATGGACATTTTGTGTACTGTAAGATCTTTAGAACTAAGTTACTATACTCACAACATATACCTATTGTGTTCATTCAATAATAACCGACCGTACAAACATTAATTCTCTATATATATTTAATTTTTTAATGTATCCTTATAGTGACAAAATATGTTTTTTTCACAATTTTCAAAACATCCAACACTGATTTAAATACAGATCTATATTTCGTTTCGTTTTTTTTATACTCTTGACGGCCTACACTACATGAAGATATGACCAGTAGTACTAGGGGTCGCGTCAGTGGTCATACGAATGGCGTTTGACTCTATGACAACAGACATTAATTAGTTCTGTGGAGAGCACATCAAGAACTCGCCGTAGCAGAAAGTTTCATTGGCTTATTTCCCACATCAACTAGAACTCCTGTTATATAAGTTACAACTCTTCTAGATCCCAGTGTTGTGAAGACAAGTAAAACGAAATTTTAAACTATATAAAACGAAACGAAATAGGATCTGTGTTTTAATCAGATTGCAAAACATGGAAAGGCGTGAAAAACTCATTGATTTAGGTAAACATAAAATACTGAACTGACTTGATCTGATCTGTTATTTCAATATTTGATGGATGCAGTGCAATTCAACATGTTTCGTTTTTGTCTTACTGTGTCGACAGTGGAACACCAAATCCATTAATTCTGTATTATCCTCTAATATACACAAAAAATCAAATAAATAGAAAATTTTATTTTTAATCCAAATTAAGGAGGTTTACATATTGCTTTCATATATAATATAGAGACGTTTTTATATTACAGACTATATCATATAAGATATGGACGCTTTCAGGTTATATTTTATAACATATAATAAAGAGACGTTTTGGTGTTATAGATTATAACATATAATATAGGGCCGTTTTCATGTTATCGTTTGTAACATATAATATTGAGACGTTTCCATTTTATAGTTTATAACATATAGTATAAAGATGTTTTTGTGTTATAAAGACGCTTTCATTTTATGGGTTATAGCATAGCGGCGTTCTCATGTTATGTTTTATAATGTATAATATGTACGTTTTCGTGTTATAGTTTATAAGGACGTTTTCGTGTTATTGTTTGTAACTATAATAACATAGGGACGTTTTCATGTTATAGCTTAAAATCTATAATAAAGGGACGTTTCGTGTTATGATTTAAAACATATAATATACATGTAGATAAGGTAGCTCTGGGCACTCAGACCAGCTGGTTTACTTGTGCCTCCATAGCGGTGAAGAATACGTGACATGACGAGAAAACTAAAAGAGCTCGACTCACCTTTCTCCCACCCGACTCATAGACCACTATTCTCTTCCGATTTATGGCACTGTATATTCCAGTGGATGCCGAGATGAATTTTATTTATTTGGATCTGGGATCTTTTTTACACGAAATTTGAACTAAAATTAAATCCAATATTATTAACTTAATTGGATCATGTTAGATTGTTTTTAGTGCCTAGCCACTCTAGATTGAGAGAGAGAGAGAGAGAGAGAGAGAGAGAAAGAGAAAGAGAGAGAGAGAGAAATGGGGTTTAACGTCCACTCAACACAAACTAGGTCATTTCGGGACTAACACATGGTTTAATTTTATTTCAATAATTCGCTTGCGCGTAGGGGTCTTTAGCAGTGGGAGGAAACCGGAGTGCCCGGAGGAATCCCACGAGGTTGGGAAGGCGACCCTATCTCCATGCCACATACGCTCACACCAGGGCTCGAAACCACAGCCGTAAGCCAGAGGTGACCGGCCAGCTAGAGGTCGAAGCGCGGCACTCCAGACCACTAGGTCATCCCAACCCCCCCTCTAGATTGAAGTATCTACTAAAATTTGGATTTTATCTTTAGTTAAGATTTCGAGAAAAGGGGGCCCTGGTCCAACAAACCTCACTGGCGATCCGAGGCCCTGGATTTAGTGAAATTGTCATAAGTCGTACTGGACGTATGTTATTATACAGCATGTAATCTATTATAAAGGTGATGTAAATAATATTATTAGTACTATACTTAACACATGGACAAGGTGATAATTACACGCTTATGGAATATAACAGGCCAACTTATTAATATTATTGATATTGTTCATGTACAGGCCCACTTATATTATTAATATTGTTCATGTACTATTCTTGTTAGTAATACTCAAATGTACACACACGAAATCATAATACTGACTTTAAATTCAATATTTTGTAATTGCACGATTTATGTAACGTCTTCTTTTTGAATGATTATATGTCATGACGCCGAGTCCCTTAATACTCCAGGAATTGATTTAGAAACGCAGATCTACATTTCGTTCCGTGAACGTTAATTTCCTGCTCCGATTTATATAATGTCTGCGCAGACTCGGGCTGCGCAATTAAGTTATTCTGGACTTCTAAAAGCAAAAAATATATTATGATTGAATGAATGGATGGATAAATGAATGAATGAATGGGTAAATGAATGGATAAATGAATGAATGAATGGGTAAATGAATGGATAAATGAATGAATGAATGAATGATGACTGACGTCGTCCTTTCCCTCACCCGCTAGGGCATACAGGACTTTCGTAATTCTCTGTGAAACAAATTGCTAAAGACAGAGGTGAAAAACCTTCAACAACCCCCCCCTCCCACCCCCCCCCCCCAAAAAAAAAAATCACCCCCCCCCCCAAACCAAACAATTTTTTCATAAATCATTTCTCTCCTTGCGCAATGTTCAGGTAAACCCGTTTAAATATAAAATTGTATAAACTGTTGTAGAATTGTAAAATAGTTATTTCGTTCCGTTTGTGTTATAATTTCTCGTCGTAAATTTGTTTAACTAATCGTTATAGTAAATGTTGTATATGACAACAGTTTATGATTTGTATTAAGTCATGAATGTAGATATTGTTGTTTATGTTTTTATCAGATTATTAAATCATGATAAAATATAACCAGTTCTTGTTGTTTTTCTGACCTACTCAACATCATTTATAGACATATATTCCTGGAATGCGTACAGCTAGGTCAATTTTACAAATGCTCATTTATAAGATTTTACTACAAACGAACGTAGGCTAAATAAAATGGTGTTTATTGTTCTGATTCGTAACTGCGCCAATGAAGACAGGCATACGCCATACAGTGTGCTATGGGGAAATTTTGCCCGGGCAGCGGTGCTACGACCAAGTCTTATATTGAATTCCAACTGCCAAAGGATCTTTACGTGCACACCAATGTATATACGGGACCTCGGGTTTTCGTTCCATCTGAACGACTAGACAGATGTCCTTGTCAGACCCCCCCCCCCCCGTCCTGCATCACTGACAGGGGGGGGGGAATACGCCGGAAAACATTTCTCGGCCAATGCATGGATCGAACACCCGAGCTCCAGACAAGCGAGCAAGCGTCTAACTCACGAAGCCATCGTGTCTCTCCGGATTCATACCGAGACGAATTACCCACTTAGCCACCGTGATCCCTAATTTTATTTAGAGGAAGGGCGTGCTTACCAAATATGATGCACAGGCGGTTAATATTGTACGATCTCGCTAGGGTGGTCCAGGGCATGGTCAAGCTTTATAAGTTTGAGCTATCTTCGGGGTCCGGGGCATGGTTCCTGGAGAAAATTTTTAATCTACAGTCACGCTAGCCCCACACCAGCACGACGTACATCCACGTCCCGATCTAGCTCAACCTCGTTGCCGCCCATACCACGTCCTTACGTCGCTGTTAGAACGATCTGAGATACCGAGCCTTATCCATCAGGTCCAGTCCCGGAGAGCTACCCAACTTAACACATGCGCCACGACCCCCCTACTAGCTACAAAAATCTGCCAGATCTTGTCTCTTAGAGGTTGTGACTAATCCCACCTTCCAATATCCTACTATGATACCACCACGCGCTTACCACGCTTACAAACACCACGCAACATCCATGCCGCTATCAGCCACGATCTGACAGAATTTTGAAATCGTAGCGAGGCCGTTGTGTGTACCCGAAGGGGGTATTAAAGAGCACATATCAACTATATCCACACATAGACTGCAGGCCATCAGAAAACACCCTTCCTTTATACCCTGTCAGACCAGGTTGGCGTCCTTACTTCGTTGTTACGGCGATGAAAAATGGTTTTAGAGCGCGTTAAGATCGCCATAAGCGAGGTAGAAACGCCAGCTATCGTGCTGTGGTCCACCATGGTCGCCAATGATCGCCGGCTCTCGGCGTTTATTTTGAGGTTCTGCGATCTAAACTTGTTCACGTTTGCCGGCGACCATCATGCATTTTCTGTCTGCCGTACGGTCGCAGCAGCGCAGTAAGGACGCCACCCGGGTCTGAAGGGGGCATTATACGGTTATATTTTTTTTTTCCAAATAAAACTTTTGAAGAAATTAATTTCAAACCGGATTAGTTGACGTCTTTTCAAATATCCATCAGAAGGCTGCTTCTATTTGATGGCATAGATACCGATAATTGGGCATCCAATGTTTGATTGATACAGCTGGAAGCTAACACTCGACGCCGTTTTCCCTCAATGAAAGCTAAGCAAACGATCTTATTGCGCAAAAAGAAAGACTCGAGGGATCCGAATGCCAAAAATACTTTCTTTGAGGTTCTGCATATTTTGTTAGGTTTAGGCATGGTTTAAGGTAAATACAGTTAAATAACATAAACTTTACCATTGATTTATATACGGCGTTTTATATACTGTTTATTGAAAACAATCAAAGTTCCACACAGTGTGATCTTGGGGGGTTTCTCAAAACACCCGAAAACGTAAATACAGGTAGATTTACCCGAGAATATTTACACAAGACAGAATTCCAGGTGTTAAATCTGACACTGGTGCCACAGGTAGACGAAACATTCTTCCATAAATCCCAAAGGACATGCACTGTCTAAACAAGCAGTTTATTTATTTCAATTTAAAAATATATAGTCGCTGAAACGCATCAGAATTAAATTAACCATGTCAACGAAATGAATAAAATAAACTTCAATGGCTCCAGGGTTCTGTTGTTGACTTTATGGAGAAGTCTAAATGAAGATAAGTTTTATACAAATGTTTATATACTTAAAAATAACTAACGATTCCATTTGGAAGAATTTCAAAAAGTGGAATAAAAAGTCGCCATTGTATTGAAGATGTTGTCATGTGTGAAATGAAATGAAATGGGGTTTAACGTCCTACTGTTCTTCTCCGACTGGGATAATGAAGACATGAACTATAGTTTCTCAAAAGATATCACCCTTAACAGATTACCAAAGAAGGCCTCCCACTTATGAATTAAAGGCCCCTACGCACAAGAAATTTATTAAAATAAAAATTGAACCATATGTTCGCCCGAAATGACCTGGTTTGTGTCGAGTGAACGTTAAACCCGACTTTCTCTCTCTGTTACAGCTGCCAGGATTGGTTGGTATATTGTATTATTCAGATAGCACATTGCATTCATTATATTCCCAAATCCCATTTTTCACTCGATTGTCACTATTTTTGATTTGCGAGAATTCAATCCTGGAACGGGCAATCGAGTACCCCCTGTTTTGGATGTCAAGGGCCATAACTACGCGATTAATCGTTATGGTCTCAGACTAGTAATTATTTGCCCATTGACTTCAATGTTAAATGCCTGTAACATCAAAGGCTGTGTTTTTTTTCTCAACATTCCGTTGCTTCCAATCTTTTTATTCACAATGGGGACCACATTTGGCATTCTCCTCATCATAAATTTGTAGGGGGTTGACCGTTTAGATTTTTTGCTACGGGGATTTTAAGTTGATTGGGGTGAAAATCTGACTTCCGACACAATGATTGCTCCGCAGAAAGACATTTTACACCCCCTATCCCTCCGCTGTAATATCCTCAGTATTGCCCAAAACTGCTATGAAATTGAAAATTTGATGCCTTTTCTCCAATTCTAGACCAAAAAGTCAACCCAAAAATGCAGGAAGAGGGGAGAAAAAAAATAAGGGGAAAAATTGTCTATTTATAACTCGCACTACTACTCTTAGTCCTTATACGGCGCCGACTTCTACCCAAAGCAAGTTTAATACCTACTATATCGCTTGCATTATCCGTTGATTTATTTTCCACACCTAGGGATAAAGAAGGTTCTGGCAAAAAATCTGGGAGTTCATCATTGTTTGAAATGACAATCACCCAGATCGAGTCTAAAAAGTCATCAGGTAAGTCCGAAACGTCGTCAAACTGAGTCCGAAAGTTCGCTTGTGTTGGGTCCGAAATGACAGGGAACCGACATGTCGTACTACCCGACGTTGGTAGTATGACTCATTACTGAGATATACTATAAATTATTATGACTTAACATCAAGGACAAGTGAATAGATAACAAAGGTCAAAGAAGTTAAAACTAGTGTTTTTAATGTTTTGTTAACACATATGTATAACTCTTAGCAAATCTAAACAAAATATACAAAACCTCGTTTGTAGATTATTTATCTTTATAAAAACCCATGCATATCTAACGTAACTAGCAACATTTTATAGGCAGGACGAGTGGTTTATGACTTAAGGGAATATCTTGGGTCTTCATTAATTCTCCGAGAGATAAACCCAGAGGTCATCAACATCTTATCACGAAGACTGAACGTATTTCTACCATAGTAATGAAGCGGAAAGATACAACTTACATGCACCCGAACATTCGGTCCTCTATACATATAATTTTTGTGTATGTAAAAACTAGATACATATCAGGGGAACAAGTATATATTCTTTTCGCTTATAAACATCGGAATAACACATTTTATGAAAATTCTTACTTCCAGAGGACAAGAATGTTACGCTGTTTACAATAAGCTCCGCTGCAGAACAGACACTAAGCCAAATAACCGACATTTTAATTCCTAAATCGACGATTTTTGTGAGTGACAGTGTGAGAAATGGGGTTTTACGTCCACTCGACAAAAACTAGGTATTTTTGGGACTGGCATGATTCAATTATATTTCAATGTTTCGCTTGAGCGTAGGGGTCTATAGCAGTGGGAGGTAACCGGAGGACCCGGAGAAAACAAACGAGGTTGGACAAAGGACCATACTCATTGTCACGTACAACCGGGAATCGAAAACACGTTAGTTTAATCAATGAAAGACCTTATGGTACAGCGCAAATGCGCTAATCTTTCGGTCATCCATCTTGAGACCATGAAAATACATCGAGAATTTTGAGAGCTTTTTATTCTACCCCCATCTAATACAAAATCAAAAATGTTTATACATGTACAGTCTATTTGTATATGACAGAAGTAAAACCACATCACCAATAGTATACATTGTAATAATATTTGAATATGGCGGCATCTCAAGACAGAGTTCTGTTGTTAAAGTAACTAGTTCTCTGTGTGCAGGATGCTGACAGACCCCACCCACTATAAACTATAATATAATGGAATGAAATGGGGTTTAACGTCCTATCGTTCTTCACTGACTGGGATAATGAAGACGGGCATACGCCATGAAGTGTGCTATGGGGGAATTTTGTCTGGACAGTGGCGCTACGGCCTACTCTTATATCGAATTCTAATTGCACATGCATGCAAATGTTTACACAGGACTGGATTTATGTCCCTGCACCACTGACAAGAGGAACGCACGCCGGCAAATCCAGATGAACGTTCTCAGCAAGCACCGAGAGCGAATCCGCGATCTCAAGACTGACGAGCTAACGTCTGACTCACTTAGCCACAATGGCTCCTCATTATCATAATAATGAAAACAAATGTCATCTCTAGGGAACTGGTATTTCTAATCGCATATTAAAACGTGCGAACCAGCCCTGACATTTAATTAAACAATATAACAATGCGATATATGCAATAACACACGATAATCTTAAAAATATATAGCAAGAGTTGTTGTTATTATTACGGAAGGGCAACAAGGTTGAATACAGATAAAGATGGCCGCAGTGTTTACTAGACTCGATACTAAACACACACAAAAAACTGTGGCTGTTTCAAAAAGCATTCGCTCTGGGTGTCTTGACTTTCTATTCGGGGCGTCTATTATTCACTTTAACTCTCTGCATGTCTTGACTTTCTATTCGGAATCTATTATGCATCCTCGACATCATAATCATCGTCGTCATCGCCATCGTCATCATCATCATCAGCATGTAATATTAAATCTGTTAGTGGCGGTGGTGCTGAATCTAGGCGATGATGGTGTTGAATCTTATTACTGGTAGTCCTAAATCTTATTGCTGGTGGTCCTAAATCTTATTGCTGGTGGTCCTGAATCTAATTGCTGGTGGTGCTGAATCTAACTGCTGGTGGTGCTGGGTATAGTTGTTGGTTGTAGTGGATATAGTTGATGGTGGTAGTGGAGAAAGTTTTGGTTGTAGTGGGTATAGTTGCTGGTGATGCTAAGTAGTTGCTGGGGGACACTAGGGGTGCTGGCTATAGTTGCTGGGGGTACTGGCTAAAGTTGCTCTGGGTACAGGCTATAGTTGCTGGTGGTGTTGGATCCTATATTTTTTTTAGAAAATACCAACAGTAGAAAAGGGGGCGGCTTCACAATCAGACAGCCAGAGTTAATGGGATCGAGCACCATTTGACGTGCATACAATAACAAGGTGCTATACTATTAAAAGACAGCATAACTTCGAACTGTTGTTGTCACCATTCATCAACTATGGTCTTCAAAGTCGTTTTATCAACATTTGTATTTTATCATTTTTAAAGTTGAAAACATTGAATAAATAATATTAATATTATAACCTATCTTTGTCCATTATCATCAACATACAGACCGTCTATATCACACAATTAATATTTAATATTTACACAAGAAAAAGCTTTTTATTATTTTTTTTTCAGCGTTTACTATAAACTGTAAAAAATAGATAAAGGCCTCTCCTTGTATCTGATTCTTCTATATATAAAAAAACAAATTAACCCGAAAGAGTGATAGATTATACACTGTGTTTTTTTCGTAATGATGGAGCCGTTGTAGTTCAACTAGTAAGACGTTGGTTCGCTAACTTGGAAGTTTCGTTAATCGGAATTTTAAAGTCAGTGTACACTTATAAACTGTAAAAAAAATAGATAAAGGTCTTTCGTTGTATCTGATTCATCTATAATTAACCAAATTAACCCGAAAGAGTGATAAGTTATATACTGTGTTCTTTTGGTAGTGGTGGTAGCCGTGGTAGTTCAATTAGTTGGTTGGTTCGCTAACTTGGAAGTTACGTTATTTGGAATTTTAAAGTCATTGTTTACCCTTGTCAGTGGTGCAGGACGACGGGCTCGGACTTTAGGAAATGGTGTATGCCCGGCTTTGTTCCCCTAATTATAAATAGTAATATGGAAGGGAAATGAACTTAAATGGGGTTTAACGTCCAACAGTTCTGCCCTGACTGGGCTAATGATAACGGGCATATGCCATGCAGTGTGCTATGATGGAGATTTCCAATTACCGAGGGATCTTTTACAGGAACCCCCTGTGTACACGAGACCCCGGTTATCGTCCCATCCGAACGATTATAAATGAAATGAAATGGGGTTTAGCGTCCTACTCTTTTGCACCTAACCTGGCCTGATGGAAGACGGGCATACGCCATACAGTGTGCTATGAGGGAAATTTTGCCCTGGCAGCGGCGCTACGGCCTACTCTTATACCGAATTCCAACAGCCAAGGGATCTTTTACGTGCACTCCAATGTGTACACGGGACCTCGGTTTTTGTCCCATCCGAACGACTAGGCAGCTGCCCTTGCCAGGCCCTGACAGGGGGAAAGCACGCCGAAAAATCGAGATGAACTTTCTCGGCCAATGCAGGGGATCGAACACCCGACTTTCCAAGCTAGCGAACCAGCGCCGTATCCACTTAGCCACCGTGACCTCCCTCCCCTCCCGAACGATTATACAGTTTGCTCGTTATCATTAGCTCAGTCGGTGGAATTTCTCTGCCAACAACGGGAGCGAATCCGCGACCTCCAGAAAAGCGAGTCAGCGTCGTACCCACTTAGCCACCGTGGCTCTCCATTTGTCAAAAGAGTCCGGTCAAGAGTTCTCTCATACATGCCACAATGAATTGTGTAATGCCTATCCACATTAGCCTGGCAGGTGCTGAGAAAAAAGTCGTGAAACTCCATTTCATTGCACATATTTATTCTAAATTTCCTATGAATAAATAAATATGTCTTGAACAAAGTACACCGATATATTTCTACCAGACTAATAAGTTATAGAAATAATAAACAGTTCCACAAAACATCGACAGCTAAATATCACTGCATTTTCTCCACCCTTGTAATGGCGTAAATAATTCAATTATTTCTAAATCCGACTTTTCTATCGCCATAATGGCTGCCGTATTTGAAACAATACATATAATTCTTTTAAAGATGCATTATTCAAGAGGTAAATATTGAAATTTGTTAATAAATATTTTCTTCAAATGTTATTTAACTTATTTGGTTTCGAATCCCGGTTGTACGTGACAAGGAGTAGCGTCGCCTGTCGAACCTCATTAGTTTTCTCCGGGATTCCGCTTACCTCCCACTGCTAAAGACCCCTACGCGCAAACGAATTATTGAAATAAAATTAAAATCCATATTATGTTGGTCCCAAAATGACCTAGTTTGTGTCGAGTGGACGTTAAACCCATTTCTCTCCCTCGCTCCCTCCCTCTATGTCTCTCCCTCTTCCTCTCTCTCTCTCTCTCTCTCTCTCTCTCTCTCTATTTAAGTTATTTTTTAGGCATTATTCACGTGTCAAACCTTTAATCAACTCAAAAGATGGTCGGACGGCAGAGATTTATAACCGATTTAAATCTGATCGTCATTTAATGATTTAATTCAAACATGGAGAAGCGGGACTGAGTCTTGATTATTATAATAAGTAACGTTGCTACGGTAATGAACAATATTTGCCACGTATTGCCAGAACTTCAAACAGTGCTTACTTGACTGAGTAAAAGTAATTTGAGTGACATATTAAATATATTCATTTTGCATTATTTATTTTTGAATTATGAGGATATAGAATTATTTAGCGTTATAGGTCATTATGTTCCGTCAATATGAACAAAAGTTAATTTAATATTATACATAATTAGGAGAGAGAGAGAGAGAGAGAGAGAGAAATGGGGTTTAACGTCCGCTCAACACAAACTAGGTCATTTCGGGACTAACATATGGTTTAATTTTATTTCAATAATTTGTTTGCGCGTAAGGGGTCTTTAGCAGTGGGAGGAAACCGGGGTGCCCGGCGGAAACCCACGAGGTTGAAAAAGCGCCCCTATCTCCACGCCACATACGCTCACACCAGGGCTTGAAACCACAGCCGCAATCCAGAGGTGACCGACCAGCTAGAGGTCTAAGCGCGGCACTCTAGACCACTAGGCCATCCCAACCCCCCACATAATTAGGAAGTTGGGAGACCGAGTGATCTAAAGTTTGTGCTTTGGATCACACGTTCTGTTATTGAGTTAAGTGGTTTCGATCCCACATTTGTACGTGTCTAGGATAAGGTCGGGGGGTTAACCTCGTGGTGCCTCCGGTTACCTCACACTAAAGACCCTTCCGCTCAATGTTATTGAATCAAAAGTGACCCATGTGTTAGTCTCGAAATGACATAGACTGTGTTGAGTGGACATTAAAACCCCATTCCCGTAACATATAATTAATTTACAAACATTAATTAAATGGCTTTTTTTTATAGATATGCAACTAAGATTAAGCAAAAGAAGGCATTTTACCATTTCAATAAACCACACTTAATCTATAAGAAAGAAAAACAAAGATTGTTTCACAAGTCTGTGAAATCGACCCCGAGTACAACGGAGCCACAAAATTGTTTTTTGATAGGAAAAAACTGAAATCATTGTCTAAATTACAAAGAATCTTTGTTTGCATTGTCTAGCCAAGTTAAAGAATGAAATATATTGTTATCAGATGGTCTAGGCGTTTAACAAGAATTCTACAAGAAAAATATAAAATTACAGCTAAATTTCTCGACTAACATGTGAATTGTTTTTCTAGAATCTAACAGTATGGTGTAAATAACTAGATATTTCAGCTTTAAAGAGAGGATCGTGGTCAGCATTTGGATAAATGTTCAACTGTATTAAGATAGCAGCGGTGGCTCAGTGATTAAAGGACTAGCTCGCTAGTTTGGAGAGCTCTGGTTCGATTCGGCGAGATTTTATTGCGTCCGTGGTGCAATTTCGAATGGGTTCCAACTTCCAAGGGATATTTTCTGTTTGGGCTGGGTTAACGAAGACGGACATACGCCATACAGTGTGCTCTTAGGGCAATTTTGTCAGGGCAGCGACACAATGGCTCGCTCTTATATCCAATTTCCAACTGCAAAGGGATCTTTTACGTGTACGCCAATGTGTACACGGGACCTTGGCTTTCCGTCTCACTTGAACGACTAGCACCACTGACAAGGGGGGACCACGCAGGAACCTTAAACTTCCTCCAGGACCGGGAGCGAACTCTCAACTTTCAGGCTAGCTAGCCACCGTGGCTCCCAGAAAGAAATATGGAAATGCACTAATGTCCCTTTTATACGTTTTTAATGGAATTACTGAGACACTGGCCCAAATCGGCCGAAGGCGGTATCCGCAGCTTTAGTTGTTGGACTATGTTAGCACCCGTCCGATTGAAATGATTAATCGAAAAAGATTTTTATTTACTTTAATATGATTAATTAGACTTCATCTGATAAATGTAAACATTTCAAACAATCTTTAAGCTATTTATCAACCTAATTCGGATAAAACGCTTCTTATAAATTACTTGTTGAACCAAACTGTTAGCATTCTCTTGATTTAATATGGAGATAGTCAGAAAGAAATGGTCATGTTGGGACTAACATGTGGTGGAATTTCTGGTTTCATTACTTTGCTTGGGCGTGGCGTTTTCTTGCAGCGCATAGGGATCTTTCCTCTCGTCAGGGGCCTGACAAGGACAGCTGTCTAGTCCTTCGGAGGTGACGCAAAAAACCGAGGTCGCTTGAAGCTTGTATAGATTAGCATGTACGTAAAAGATCCCTTTGCAGTTCGAATTCAATGTAAGAGTAGGCCATTGTGCCCTCATGGCACCATGGCGTATGTCCGTCTTCATTAACCCAGTTCGAGCAGAGCAGTAGGAACCCAATTTCATTTCATACGCCATGTGCGGTATCAAAACCACACCACTTCATTCATTGGCAGACCCTATGACATCAAGCAAACACGTTAGGCCATTTGTACCCCTTCTTTTGATATTTTCTCGAGTGACATACACATACGGTCATACAGGATGTCCGGGCAGCCTTACGGCTACTCTTATTTCAGCTTCCAACTGACACGGGAACTTGGTTTTCGTCCCATACGAACGACTATACATTGTCCCTTGTTAGGCGCCCGTTTAATTACAGAGACGTTTATTAACATGGCAAGACTCTCCAGGAGTCCAATTTTCAGCAGATTAGAACAGTTCGACCATTTAATCAGTTAATTTAAAGAACGGTAAACAACCAGTACGGTGGTTACAATCAGTCAAACCTTCAAAAACTAATATCTTCGCTCATAATAGAGTTATTTGAATCAAACTTTCCATTATATTTGTTCATTTTGTATTGTCCATTTTGAACTATTATAGCAAGGATGCTTATTTACTCCTATATACATAATTATGCGAGAAAGTAAATGAATACAGAGTAATAAAGACGTAGGCGTTTAACATTTACCAGTGGCTGTACAAGTACATTGTTTTTTTGTTTTTTTTTTAAAAAAATGGAATTATTCTAATTAAAAACAAACACCTAAAAATAGCGATAACAACCATAAGTGTTAATTATACAGAAAATTTCGCTAATCAAATGGTTGTGTTGCGGCCCTGTTGATTAATCACAGAGATTCAATCGGTACTGTCATAAAGGACAATCTATTAGGAATTCACACATTCTAAGCAAGAACCACTTGAGGTCATTAACATTTTATTCCGGACCATAACTAAACATATATTATGCAAAAGCAAAATATGGCTATTGTAGGCTAGGTCTTTCTTTAGGCCTGAAATTTCATAAAACCTATTAATTAGACGTTGATTAACTTATCCAGGCCATAATCAATATTTGTTGGATTGTAATTCGATTTGCTTCAAAATTTGCCTTCGTGATTAACAGATTACTAGTTTTGTCTTACCGACTTTAGTAATGATTATCGCTTTGTTCTCGGTTCATAGTGGATCAATTTGACTGAAATTTACCTTCACATTAGCTAGTTTTAACTGATATAGTGCGAAATACCATCTCACATAAGGTATCTTTAAAGACCCAATAACACTCTTGTTGTAACTGAATAATATGTCCCAATCTTCATTCTGGTCAACAAATCGTATCATTGTAGAATATTCTAATTAAATGATGATATAAAATTCAACCAATTGATTTGAAAAGTCTAACGTAAACCTTTTCAAATGTGACTTGGATTTTAAAATATTTTCGAACCCTCTGGACAAGTAAAATAGGTTGTAATGGATAATTTCCAACCTAGGTAGGACACTTAAACATCCAAACTGCTCCCGCAGTGAATATTCGCTTGGCCGCTACAATCACTGATAAAAATGACATCCGGTGATACTGAAAATGTTAAATTAGTTCTATGAAATCATGAATGATATAAGATATCATATGGTGAAAATTTTATGAAAATCGAATAATAACTGACACTTTTATAGACCAAAAACCTTGAAAAGTGACTTAGGGAAAATCGCCCATTTCTCTGCAACCGTACAAGTTAGAAACCATTTTGTGGTATCTGTATGATCATATGGGTTCACTCTATTTGATCAATAGAATCAAATATCATAATTTGAAACAAATAACAAGTACGACTCATTTGAATAAAATATTGTTTTTGAGGGCTAAAATTTATGTTTTGAGCAAATGACGTCATTTTCGGTGGAAGCGTAAGGGGTAAAATGGTTTGACATAGTCCACTATGGCATTAGGCATCCAATGGCGAAAGAAAATTGAAAATCGAATAATTATTGATTCTTTTACAGCCAAAATTACGTGAAAAGTGACTCATGCAAAATTGCCTATTTCTCGGCAACTGCGCATATTACAAATTAATTTTCACATACATTCTCTTCGTATGGGTTATTACTACGAGATTATGAATGTTACGAAGATATATTTTTTAATATGATGACGCTGGATGGGTTGTAAATAGCTTATTTTGACACCTTTTTTCATCCTTTAATCCAAATTGCCTGAAAACGAAATCGAAATTAAAAAAACTGAGCCCGATGTTTTGTGCGCCTTTACATGGCACATCTTTTCAGTCATATAAGATTTGAAAAAAAATAATATTTGCTTTCAAAAAGTTGTACCGAACTGTCAAAATTGTAGTTTTTGCTAAATTAAAGTCACTTCCGGTGCCGACAGGAAACTTCATCGGTTACAAAAAAAATGTCACTTGGGGCCACGAAGCATATGCACTTTGTTTTATACAAATCGGGTAATAAATAATTTATCTATAACCGATCAACTGAATTAGCCAATAGCGGCCACGGAAAATTATCGGGACAAAAAATGTTAACATTTTTGCCCAAATCAGACGACACTTTAACCGTGGGTAAAAGGCCATCAAAAAATATTCATTAATAAAAAAGTTTTTTGTCAAAATTTAAATTTCCAAACTTTGGCGCCTAATATTTCCGACGATTCGTCGAAATTCAAAATTCTAAAGAACCGTTGCCATGTGCCTTGTCTCTGGCTATGCCAAAATCTATCAAACGTTACAATCCAACAATTGTTGTTAATATTAGGGCATTATTTAAAAAAACGACAACTTCGGTGATTTCGGACATTTCGCATTGTCGCAGAACGTTTGAAATAGCTTTAATCTCTAAGTCACACCCACTTTCCCAGTAAAATTGAAAAAATTGGATCAATCCGACAAGTAGTTTCTGAGATATGATCAAAATGGAAAAAAAAAAAAAATAATAATAAGAATAATAATCCGAACAAAAACAATAGTGTTTCACACAAGCTACGCAGTGTGAAACCCTAATGAGTAAAATGCATCATTTTGCCCGAAGCAGTTAGGTGTTAAGTAAACATTGCACGAGCCGTTGAGCCAATGACTACCGGCGCGTGCGGTCAACGCACGTGTTATGGACAGGCATCTGTTACAGAGATAATTCGTAAGTAAATCTCTGTGAAACAGATTGTTAAACATCTAGTACTTAGAATAAGGGTATTATTTATTTTCTGGAGCTACCAAGCCAGCAAGAATGTTATTGTCCCATAAAGTGTGTTTTTTCAAACATATCGAAATCCAGTGATTTTTATTGGCGCTTTCAGCCATTTGAAATACTCACTGCACCACTCGAATCACATGATTAACGATGAAGGGGAGATAACTGTATTTGCGAATGTCGATTTATTCTCTACGCACATTGACTGCAATGTTCCGTCCACGACGTGTCTCTGCCTAAAATTCGTCGTTCATCATTCTTTTGACTGCGTTAAAGTCAGTCAGAGGACCCCCAAATTCGATACTAGTATTATTTCCGAATATTTGCATCAGCAGTTAAAGTCAGTCAGAGGACCGACAGAAAATCCATTAGTATTGACAAGAGACTCTTACCCTCGTCACGTACAAAGTCGATAAGAGTATTATTCCCGATTTTGTCTACTAACAGGTTTTATCTATAAACAATATTTTGTTTAATTTTAGGATTGGGAAACAGGCAAAGCCTATATAACCCCTTCCTTTAGCAGTTGGAGGGAGGCAGAGGACCCACAGATACACCACTAGTATTGACAGGAAACTCCCCCTTGTCACGGACAAACCGAGAGAGAGATGGGGTTTAACGTCCACTGGACACAAACGAGATTATTTCGGGACTAACATATGGTTTACTTTTATTTAAAAAATTCGGTTGCGCGTAGGGTTCTTTAGGAATGGGAGGAAACACGAGTACTCGGGGAAAACCCATGAGGTTGGACAGGCGACCCTACTCCTCGCCACGGACAACCGGGGATTTAAAACCACGCCCGTTGATTCCATGGCAGGCCGTATGATACAAAGCGCGCACGCTACCGCTGGGGGAATAAAAAACAAAGCAGGTAATTGTGTTTTTATTTTCGGTGTGAAAGATTTTTAAGTGCTGGAAATAATAGTGACATACAAATAATTATGTTTTGACTTCTTAGAAAATATGAAATTATCGCTTTAAAGATTGCAACACATTGTTTAATCGAAGTGGTACAATATGTACGTGGACGGTCTGTGAGCCGCTCACAATAATAGATTTATCAAACGTTCACTTCCATCGGGGGCTGGATGGCCGATGGCGAGTGCGCGTGGTAAGGAGTAGGGTGCCTGTGCGCTTTCGTGGCGTTTCTCTGCCAAAGAAAAGACCACGCGCACATAAAATTGAAACGAAATGACCTAGTATGTGTTGAATTGTCGTTAAACCCCCATCTCTCTCTGTCTTTCTCTCCCTCTGTCTCTCTGTCTCTCTGTTTTTCTGTCCCTCTACTTCCACCAAGGAAATCTATCCTAGTATTTATTGATAGTCCTTTGCCTGTCTGTCCGTATGTTTGCTGTGGGCTAAACACTATTCTAGGACTGAGCCGAGGCCGAGACTTGGTGTATAGGCGTAGCCCGTGTTGGGGATTATCAGAGGCACGACCAGGTCTAAATATTAAGGTCACCTCCAGATTTCGTCATGTAAACAGTCACGAGATGTAAACAGGACAAGGACACGTGATTGTTGCCCAAAATTGTGTTGCGATCTTAGATCTGACCTCAGGCCTGGTGGCTTTGGATTGCCATTTCCGATTTCAGAGCTATGATCCCGGGGCTTTCGACCATGAGCAATGTCGGGTATTCTTCTAATATCGCATAAGAACTTATACTCTTGGATATTTTAAAAGGCACGGTCTATCGCCCGTCGGTCATCCATAACTCTAGATATAGATTATGGATTTGATTATGTTGTTGAGACAGACATACCATTAAAATACTATGATTAAATTACTATACCTCTAACGTGTAATTATATTGTTAGCTATTATAACTCTATCTTCATATGACGGATGTCGTTATTGTCAAAAACACATTTAAGATGAGTGAATTGATAGGTGATACATAAAAAGGTAGACGTGGGACATTAGGCCGTACCAATGTGATTTTGTGCTCCTCGAGAAAGAGGGAGAGAAAGCGGGTTTAACGTCCACTAGACACAAACTAATGTATTTCGGAACTAATACATGACAGAGGCGAATCCAGGATTTTCAGAAAGATTGGACGTGCCGCACCCACTTGGGAGTGCGAAGTCCGGAACAGTGATTTTTGAGTGGAAAAAATGCCCACAAGGACTAATTTCATACTAATCCTGTAAATCAGGATTACCAACCTAAGCTATTTTTGTTCTCCTTTCTCGCGAGAATATATGGAGCTAAAAAATGTTCGACACCTCAAAAAATAAACGGGGGCGTGCGCCGGGTGCGCCCCCCTCTGGATCGGCGCCTGCATGGTTTAATTTTATTTTAGGGGACTTTAGCAATGGGAGGAACTGGAGTACCCGGAGAAAACCCACGAGGTTGGACAGGCGAACTACAACCGGGGATTTGAAACCACGCCAGTTATCTCAATGGCAGACCGAAAGATAGAGCGCGCACGTGTTAACCATTGGACCACCCAGCCCCCGGACTTTAAAGGGCGATATTGGTGCTAGTCATTATTACATATGTGATAGAACTGATCCAACACGTTCCAAAAATAATTTTACAAAGATCATTGCTGCGATAAATGCGTAACGAAGATTTGAAGAAACGGAAGTGGTGAAAGCAGAGGGATAACACTATGTAACTGACTGATGAAGTAACAACAACTATCGATGACAGAGACGATTTTCTATTGATTTATAATTCCTTCGAACATCAAACGTCAAACGTTGTTGTACAAGATTGTGAGAGGAATGAATGTCACTAGATGACTCCGGCGTGGTTTCCCCTAGTTAGTGATGCAGGATGGAGGGTCTGACAAGGAAAGGAGTTTTTTCGTTCGGATGGGACGAAAAACTGAGATCCCTTAGCGTGCACGTAAAAGATCCCTTGGTAGTTGGAATTCGATATAAGAGTAGTTCGTAGCGCCGCTGTCCGGGCAAAATTTCCTTCATAGCATACTCTATGGCGTATACCCGTCTTCATTAGCCCAGTTCGGAGCGGAACAGTAGGACGTTAAACACCATTTCATTACACTAGATCAGAGGAAACGAAAAAAATTCGATAAATCCCGTGCATTCCCCTGTTTTTATTCATTCTATGCTTATTTCAATACCAAACACATTTGTTTGTGCTGTTCCAAATTTCTAACTTTTCACAATTAAACAAAGCATCTTTCACGTGATTCACAGGGCTATTCATTTATCGACAACCCGAATAGCAGAAAATCAAATGACCGTGGCCTCACTGGATCCCTGTCTGTCTAACTACAAACACTATCAGACTGGACGATCACAATGTTTAGTGTTTGATGTCCAGTCATTATTGACTTAATGTGGACAAAACTACTGACCATCTACAATGGACAATTGTTAGTGTCTGTAATAGGTGTTGTCCCTTCTTTAATCTGGTTTCCATGTCGTCTATTGGAATAGAAATCCGATGTGTTAAAGACACGCTTTAATAAGTAGATGTTAAAGCACGTGTATAATATCACACATTCATATATCATACCTGATATCTTTTATTTACCCGTATATCTGACACACCTAGCTTTCTGGCAGTTATCCTGGCGAGTATTGTTGTGTGTGTGTGTGTGTGTGTGTGTGTGAGAGAGAGAGAGAGGGACAGGAGCGAGAGAGAGGGGAGAGAGAGAGAGAGAGAGAGAGAGAGATGGGCTTAACGTCCACTCGACACACACTAGGTCTTTTCGGGAATAACATATGGTTTAATTTTATTTCAATAATTCGCTTGCGCGTAGGAGTCTTTAGCAGTGGGTGGAAACCGGAGTACCCGGAGAAAACCCGCGAGGTTGGAAAGGCGACCCTACTCCTTGCCAGCACAACCGGGGATTTGAAACCACGCACGTTGACTCAATGGCAGGCCGAATGATGCAGCGCGTGCACGCTAACCATTCGGCCACCCCCCACCCTGACAGAGAGAGAGAGAGAGAGAGAGGGAGAGAGAGAGAGAGAGGGATCTGCACCAACTGGCCATGGGATACGCCATACACGGAATGGCACGGGCACGGAATGAGTACCATCATTTACTGGTTGCCACTGAGTGGCTTCCAGTCACTCACAAGTTACTCACAGCTCGTTTTCCCTGATAGTAGGTCCCGTCTGCGTCAAAATTTATACGCAATCTACGGAGATTGCTGTACTTGTTTCGTGGATGAGGACAGGCTATTTTGGGAGATGCTAATTGTTGGTCGGTTGTGAGAGACTAAAATGGCGTCTGTATTTAAATGAATATTTTGAGGAATACTAACCAGGGCCGGATCTAGTAATTTTGAAAAGGGGGGGGGGGGCGCAAAATGAGGGCACTGACGGCTAATTGAAAGGCACTGCTAGTAGTAAAAAAGAGCGTGCGCCCCCCCCCCCTTGAATTCGCCGCTGCTAACCCTAACACTTTTTTTTAAAAGACTGAACTTGCATCCAATTGACCTTTTACCCCGCTTAAAAGGGCAAGGTTAAAGAATGTGTGTGAGTGGAAGGGTTGGTTGGTGGGTGTCTCCACATACGCACTGACTTGGGGCGACGAAAATTTGGTTCTTGATATTTCCTTAAAAAACGTTAAATTTAAATGCAAAGTTGATTTGTTGGCGGCGGCGCTGATGGTCTTTCTTAGGTGGCGCTTGTGGTCTTCTGGTATTTTGGTTTCTGAGGATCTCTGATAAGAGCCACCACATTAGTGTGCTTAATACTAGGGATTGGATTTTCTAAAAAAGAATATGTTCCTCTATCCAAGTGTTTGGGATAGTAATTCTTATACTTAGTTGATTTTATTTACTGAGGGTTAGGACTATATATGGTTTGATATAATCTCGGCACTGCGGTTAGATTGCGGACTGGTCTTGTCTAAGATTTTTATATTTAGAATATGCAATTACATGTTTCTGTGCGGAGAGTTTCGGGTGATATTTCTAGACACAAGTAAAGTGTTTTTTGGTGGTTTTGGATGCTATTTAAGACAACGGAATCAACCAGCGAACAACAAAAATGACAAGAATCGCTTTAATTTAGCGATTCGAGTGGGTTAAGACAGACTATTTGAAACAAGGAGACAAAATGTCACTTGTCACGTCTATGAGATGGTTATTTTCAGTTCTGTATTCTACACACGTTGTATCAAGTAAATACATTATACCAAATCAACGCCTTCATTGAAAGACATTTGAATTATTCACTTAGAACCATACATGCTATAAAAGTTTATGTATACACTTCAGTCTATTTATAGTAATCAAACAGGAAAAGGGACGCTGCTTTCACAGGATTTCCTTGTTTAAAGATGAAAGATGTCGCCGAGAATAGACCGTGGAGGATGACGTTTTATTGTGGGTGGCAGATACGTCAATTAGCAGCCCTCGTTATAATTAGCAGCTCACGTTATTTCTTGACATTTTTTAATCGTTAAAGATACATTATGGAAGATTAGTTGCGAAATTACTCATTTTGTGTCGAGTGGACGTTAAACCCTTAATTTTCTCTTAGATAAAGAGTTGGCAGTTCTCAACATAATAGTTAAAAACAAGATAATATAAAGGGGATATGCTCAAAATTTCAGTCAAATTGCCCCACTCTAAACCGAGATATCCGCGTTTGAATTTTAAGCCAGCCTCGATCATTTTTCACTAAAGTCGGTCCAACAAATAACACAGCATTGATTATCCATTTTAGGAATAAATTATCAATGAGCGTTGAGCAGCAAATTGGATTTAAATCCAGAGATATCAGACACATACGATGGCATCGAAAGTTGATTAAGGTCTTTTCGTGTTAATTAAGGTCCTTTCATGTTGATTAAGATCTTTTCATGTTAATTAAGGTCTTTTCATGTTAATTAAGGTCTTTTCATCTTAATTAATGTCTAATAAATAATTTGTATAACATTTCAGACCCAATGAAAGACCTACAATAGACAGATTTATCTCACGCATAATGCCGATAGTAGATATTGTAATTTGCGTGTCCAACCATTTTTGTCTATAGTTTTTTTTTTTATTTCATTGCCAATTTAAAAAAAAAAGAAACCAAGCAAGAAGTAAGCAAGAACACGAACAAAAAGGTTGAGTTGCACTTGTGGCCCTGTTCCTGGCTAAAACGAAATAAGGACTAGAGCATACTGTTCAAATGTCTACTATTATAATAGTCCTGCAGCTGAGTTCATGATTGCAGCCCAGATCATGATGGAGGGGGAATTAACTCTTCTCGCCATGTGAATTAAGCCCATAACAAATGCTCTGTATTAATAGCAATCCACTCTTTCTCACTGTTTACTCATTTTGAATGAAAATTTCCCTATTCTTCTAAATTACCACTTTTGGTGAAAATTCAAGATTTTGGGCGAGACAACCATGACGTAAACAGATATGCATTAGTGTGGTCGGCTAATAAAATGACGTCATTGTCATTCATTTGATCATGTCCAACAAAAATCGAAGTGGTCAACCCCCATTAATATTCCTATCAGAAGATTGTGACATACTGGGCGCTTTGTGGTTATAAAATAATTAGATCATAGGCCAAGAATTGCCATTGATTTAAATTTGTAGTCAATTAGGAGAGAATTACTGGTCTGAATCCTTATGGAGTCGCACCACAATTGTTCTATTCTCACACACTCGGCAAACCTCGGAAGATTTCGGGAATCTAAACTCGGCTGTATGATGAATTCCGCCATATTGGAACTACTTTAAAGGTCCCGGATGAAACATGGCTGCGCCCATTCCAAACACAAGTTGGCGACCTATTTGGCTAGCGACCTATTCGACCGATCCAGCTGTAAGATAATGACGAAATTACACTTCTATTCTGAGCTGAAGGAATGGATAAAAAATAATATATTCTACTTTCATTTGATAGACATAACGTTGGATTTTATTGGTTGATAAATAGAGACTGTTGTCTTTACTCTAAATAGGTTTCCAACGAACAGGTTGCAGCTCGATCGGTCGAATAGGTCGCTAGCCGAATAGGTTCCCAATTTGTGTAATAGCGTCACGTTTTCCTGTTAAAGTAAACCGGTAGCCGCATCGCAAATGTATGGGCGTAGGTACATATCACTTACTGTCATACATCCGAGACTAGATGTAGTTTACGTAGTTTACGGAATCTGTCGAGATTAGCCGAGTGATTCTCACAGTGTTCTAGTCTATGTGTCTTGGTATATATCTAAATTGAACAACACATGGATTGTATTGATTTGGCCACTTACACAAATATGTCACAATTATATGTATGATAATGAAATATTGTAGTAACACGATACTGGACCAATACGTGCTGCAAATGGTTAGGTCTAAATGTTAAGACCACCTGCAGATTCCGTCATGGTCACAAAATGAAAAAAGAGCGAAGTCTAACTCTAACACTAACCCAAGCTCTATCCTTAGCCAGCGCTCTTGCTTTAGCCTTAACCCTTATCCATACCCTAACCATAATGGGTGTATGTTGTGGGGATTTACAAAGAGGAAAATAAATGTGTAGTTTAAATCAGCTTTATTACAAGATTATAATCTAATACAGCTATTACGTCAGCTATTACGTCATTTTATAAATAATACACAAAACTATTTATACCCTGTTTTAATTATAAATACACACATTTACATTGATACATGATTTAATTATACACAATGAGGTACTATATAATGTACATGTGACCGGAACAAGTTTAGAGGGGTTGGGATGGCCCAGTGGTCTAGAGTGTCGTGTCTTGGCCTCTATTGGCCGGTCAACTCAGGCTTGCGGTTGGGGGTTTCGATCCCTTGTGTGGGCGTATGTGACTCCCACAAGAAATACCCCTGCGCCTGCGTTAATATGATAAAAATGAAATATATAAAGACAACTTGTGGAAGCGGACGTTTAACAATAAAACAGCAACAGCAGAACAAGTTTCTAAATGAGGTGTGTCACACTGATCAGCAGTGAATATTCGCTAAGCCACTACCATCACTAAGCAGGATGACATTGGTGCGACTTGATTAGCTTAGAGTATTACCTTATTTCGTCCTGCAAAATGAAATTCTAAAACATTTTTTAAAGTATTGGACAAGTAAAAAAAAGCTTTTTGAAGTATATCTAGATAAAAAATAATTCCTATCCTATGTAGTGTAAATTGGTACATAAAATAGTGCGTGAAGGCGTAAAATGAGTAAAAAGGCGCTATTCTGGTTGATGTCGTGTGATGTGACGTCACACGTAGAATACACGTTCGATTAATTAGTTACACAGGATTGTTGAATTGAAAATTCCATCGATCCTGCCTCATCTTTATGTTCTATAAATATTACTGTTTTGATTTTGTTTTCTTAGAAGGGGCACTGGGAAATATTTGGATATAGAACTGACAGTTCTCGTTATAGCGATTTAAAAATAGATAATGTAAACAGATATTAACAATTCAATTTAAGGCTAGTCTTTATTTTCATTACTATGTTGGTACGATAATAAACAAAGTCCCAATTATCCATTTTCACGTTAAATTATCAATCATAAAATGTATTTAAATCCACAAAATATCACTGGCGAACGATGGCATCGAGTGTCCATCACTGTCTGGATAATAATAAACTTTAAAGAAAGATCTGCAGTTCAGCAGTTGGCACATTTAGTTCTTAAATTTGAATTTAATTAAACAGTGCGAATACATATTAGGATGGATTTGAACGGTTCGGCCATTTAATGATTTAATTTAAAACTGGAGAAGCGCGGCTAAGTCTCGAACAACAAGGTCCGTGGTTACGTTAATATACAATCAATGCACGCGCCTTGTCAAATCTACTAACATTGACACCTTCGCTCAGATTAAAGTAGTTTCAAAATTATTAATTGTGCGTTATATATTTTTGAACTCTTTATCTAAACCCTACTTAATGTATCTTAAAGCCGTGTGCCATTTTATATTTACGCTAAAACGCAAATAACGCAATTGGACTTGAAACAGTTACGTAACTATTGAAACCCCAAAACGATTTGAAAAAAAAATCCACCATCCAACAGAGTGAATTATTTTTTTTAATTTAAAACCACAACCCTGATCAATGGTTCAACACTCTATTCTTAAAAAGAGGAACCAACACTTCACAAATCATTATATATCAATTGACCGTGAACCCACTAAATGCCTTTTTGATTTCTTTCTAAATGGGCTGCCTGGCCGAGATTCAACAATCGACACGAGGCTCCGCTGACTTTATAACTACCCAAACAATTACATAGAGAGGTGGATAGACACAGTGTCGACACCCCCTGGTGGATTTCATTGACTTAACTTTCTCTCTAATAGTCTGGCATTGTTCACAGTCGCCACTCGCCATCACTCGATCAAAAAATGTTCACAGTCGGCGAATTACATTAATAGCACTAGATCTGTCGGTTTTACACATTCATATATACAATTACATTATATACAACAAACGGCATATATACACCCATACTTATATCATTTTTCATTGACAAATATAGCCCAGATTATTTACACTTGATTGGCACATTGAGGGAAACTTTTAAAAAGTGGTGTCGCTTCACAATCATGGCTTTATTGACATTAAACCCCGATTTCTTTTTTTAAACCAATTATTAGTAATTCACAGACGTGGCGACAGAAGGGCGAACAATTCATGACGTCATTTCAATGGTTTATATGAATTAGATATATATATATAAATTTTCTCAGGGTCGCTATTATCAGACAACAAATATTGTCTTGTACAGGCCCACAGATCTGTCGTATTGTTATTGAATATTTTAACATATCAATTTGTTGAGTGACACAATGGTTATTGTAATGTACATGTAATGTACAATCTATACATGTGTTAAAACCCGAACACTTTTTGCATTTATTCTAATTAAGAGATTACACTAATCTGATTAAAACACAGATCCTATTTCGTTTCGTTTTTATAGTTCATAATTTCGTTTTACTTGTTTTTACTACACCAGGATCTAGAAGAGTTGTTATCATTGACGTGTTGTTACGGCGAGCTTTATGTGTGTTTTGCACGGAATTGTGGGTAATCCACTAGTAACATCAATGCTGATTGGTTAACCAATGTCTGACGTCATAGGGTCAAAAGGCGCTCGTATGACATCTGACGTGAACTCCCACTATAACTTGTCAGATCGCCATGTACTGTAGGCCAGCGAAAGTATAAAAAAAAACGAAACGAAATATAGACCTGTATTTGAAACAGATTGGAGATTATACCAAATCATAAATTAATTAAGGTCTTTCAATCTGTCGTTTTGTTTTATCTTTGTTGGGTAACACAAAGGTTATTGTAATGCACAATCCATAAATCTCGTGTTAAAATATAAAAACACATTAAGTCAGAAATTAAATAAAAGTCTTTCGTGTTGTTCATTATATAATAATTGCAATCGGAACTCTCCCACTCTTTCACTCGAGAACAACTCCATAAATAAAATAAAATAAATGCCATTAAAATCACAACCGTTGTTTGACAGTTACTGATATGTCGAATATTTCGAAGTCACTTTAACACGAACAGGAACACTTTGTTATGATTGGATATTGAAAGGCTAACCACTCACAGTCAGTTGGTATGTTCTCCACAGTTCGGTTTCTGCAGTACCATCTTAATAAAGTTTTGGTCGTGGATCCACTCGGACGACACGACATTCCAGGAGGAATCGAGCACGACCGCTGTTTACTGGACGCGCACGAGCCTTCCTTTATCCACCTCGGCCAGAATCGAATACCCAGATCTTTCCAAACATATTTCACAGGGCAGTAAGTGTAATTCCACAAATATTTTTGAAATTTTCGCCTCTCTTTTTTCCCAACTTTTAATTTGAACGTTGGTCCATTTTTGTGTTTAATGGATTTGAAGACTTTCACAAATTTGGGCCTTGGACCTGCTGGCCTTCCTCGCACCATGGTGAACGTTGTTATGTTTTTACGTTCGGGCGGTGTTTTGATCGACATATAGTGCTTGTCATAAGCGTTACCTATTAAATGTTTCAGTATCTTTCTATTAATATCTTCTGGTTTGGGATCATAAGAAGTATTGGGGTTTTCAATCAAATCTTTAATGGGAAGGGTATCTGAAGGATGAGGTCTGTGGCCATCCTGGTGATGAATATCTTTCTCCGATACAGGATCGTCTGCTTCCAATAACCGGAAGTAGAGTTGTGACGACGAGCTCGCGATGCTATGGAGATTGATGACCAATGCCAGTAACTGAAATAGCTTCCACATCTTTAGAAATCTGAAAATATATTTTATAAAATTAAGAATTTAGTTTCATGAGGTCGTGTTTAGGCATCTTTATCAGAACAACATTCGGAGTGAATGTTTTCGTTTGGATTTTCCGTTTAGACTAAATGTATTAGGGGTTTCAGAAAGCGTATGAATTTTCTGCCCCGCCCATGACACAAGTCATTATTATGACACACGTCACTGTTAAAAGCTATTTGGAGACAGTGAGAGATTAAAGATACATAATGGGAGATCCGATAAAGTGTTGGTAGCTCTCACTATAATAGTTAAAAACTTGATAATTGAAAGGGATATTTCAGACTTATTGATTCTGAACCGACGATTGAATTTTACTAAATCGGTACAATAATTATAAACATAGTCTTGTGTATCCATTTTTTTTATTTAATCATCAATGAGCTATGAACAGCAAATCGGATTATAATCCAATAAATATCGCAGGTTAGGGATGACATCGAGAGTTGATTATGGACTGGATAAGTTATGCAATGTCTACTTGGTAATTCAGATAACATTTCAAGGCCTAATGTATGATTAGGTTTTGATTTCCCGAAACCAAGGTAACCGCTTGCAAGTTGAAACCAGATATCATCACGCATTCTGGATATAATTACAAATGGTTGAATATGAAACGGACACATCCTTACCGATAAGGAACAACGTAACGTATGCACGTAAATGATCCCTAGACAGTTGGAATTCAATATGAGTAGGCCATAGTATATTGTGCGTCGTATGTTCGTCATCATTAGCCCATCCGGTGCAGTTTCGAGCCCTGGTGTGAGCGTATGTGGCATGGAGATAGGGGCGCCTTCTCAACCTCGTGGGTTTCCTCCGGGCACTCCGGTTTCCTCCCACTGCTAAAGACCCCTACGCGCAAGCGAATTATTGAAATAAAATGAAACCATATGTTAGTCCCAAAATGACCGAGTTTGTGTTGAGTGGACGTTAAACCCCATTTCTCTCTCTCTCCCCAGTCGGTGCAGAAAAGTAGGACGTTAAACCCCATTCCTCTCGTATCGACAACGATCGTGATTAATATCTTGCCAACTTATTTTCACGACTCCCGTGATGCAATGAAATGGGGTTTAACGTCCTGTGGTTCTGCTCCTAACCTGGTTAATGAAAATGGGTGACACGAGTTTATGGTGCCACAAAACACGACTTCATGGTGCCACAAAACACCACGAAATTGGTTCAGGGTGCCACAAAACAACACGACATAGGTTTATGGTGCCACATAACACGACTTCATGGTGCCACAAAACACCACGAAATTGGTTCAGGGTGCCACAAAACAACACGACATAGGTTTATGGTGCCACATAACACGACTTCATGGTGCCACAACACACCACAAAATTGGTTCAGGGTGCCACAAAACAACATGACATAGGTTTATGGTGCCATATAACAACACGATATTGCAACAAATGTCAATTTGATTCTTTTTTCTAAAATTCAGATAATGTTGACATGTTTACACCTTTTAAAACTGTTTTCAACGTCTGAAAGGTTAAACAGTCATATTATATCTTTCTTTTTATTATAAAAAAAAATATTCTATTCAGATTTGTATCTGAAAAGGGATTTTATGAAAATAAAAGGCATACATGCAATTTATATATCGGGAAACGAGACGTATATGCAATTACAGACAGAAGTATTTTTGAAAAAAAAAGGAAAAATGCGAGGTCATTCATTCAAAAAGAGAAAATTTGTCACATTCCGACTGAACGCACTAAATAAACTTTAAAGTTTGATAATTGTCATTAATTTCTTCTGTGACTCCAAAGTACTCTTATCCCTTTTTGTTTGAGCCGTGGTGGCTCAGTTAGTACGACACCCGAGTCCTTGAGTATTAACCAGGAATTGCCAGGTTCGATCCTTGTATTCGGAGATTTAGCCACGTGAAGGTACCCACGTGTACTCTTATCCCTTTTTGTTTGAGCCGTGGTGGCTCAGTGAGTACGACACCCGGAGTCCTTGAGTATTAACCAGGAATTGCCAGGTTCGATCCTCGTATTCGGAGATTTAGGCACGTGAAGGTACCCACATGCCAATGATGCACAATATAGGTGCTGAATGAAAAGAGAAAGTGTCTTGTCCTACAGATTAGACAAACATCCCAGATTCCGTCTAACACGTAAAGAACCATTGGAATTCACTAATTAAAGTAAGGTTCCCAGTACCACTGTCGTGCGATGCGTTACGATAGGGTTGTCTCTATTAAGTCTACGATCCGGTACGTGCAGCTCAGCTCGGATACGTTTCGATATGATCAATCCGATTGCTACGACCGAGTGGTATTTTTGGTTTGGTCCGAGTGGTCTCCGTTTTGGTCCGAGTGGTCTTTTTTTTGGTCCGAGTGGTCTTTGTCCGACTGTCCGGATACCACTACGATTGAGCACGGTATATGATAAGACCTGGTAGGATCAACACGATTACTCCACAACTAATAGTTGGAACCTAGAATGAAGAATTAAAGGTAACGCCGCTGTCCTGTCGCTGTGATTATCCCGGTTGATGCAGAAAAGTAAACTACTACTAGGACTGCACTCATTTCATATTACAAATTCAATTACAAGACTAGTATATTAAGGAGAAAACATTTATGTCTCCACAGTATAGTTTTTACACAAATCCATTTTCAAAAAAAAACTTCTCGCACTGAATAGTATACAATTTTTCTATTAAATAACTGTTGTATGGAAGTAAAAATAGCGCCAATAAAAGTAATTCTTTTATATCATAGATCTAGGATGCATTCATTTGTCCGCAGATTTATCTTGTATATTTTGTTTTGCGTGTAGTGTAATCCTCCTGCACTTACCATTGAAGATAAATCAATTTATAAATCAGCATTAATTTCCTTCAAACTCGATCTGCATTTTATTTTCAAAACTGTTTTCTCAAAATCTGACACATAAATAATTCAAATATATAAAAACAAAAAAATGCAATAACATTTTTTAAAATGTAAAATTGAGAAAAGATACGAACCACCAATCCATTCAATCCTTGAAGAGTCGAAATTTACATTTCTTATGCCATTTAACACATTAAAATATGTCAAATATCCAAACAGATTTATTTAACGTCCGCCCTGATATCGCAGCCAAAAATATCCAAATAAAGTTATCCTTTGGTTAAATACTTGTTGGATGACGTAACACACAGTTATCACATTTTAAAGTGAGTACTAGATAGAAAACACTATAAACAAATCCTTCATGATTAATTAAATCTACAGAATCTTGATTAAACACAAAAATAGAACTGGCGTGAAGACGTCTCATTGGTGAACAACCACTTCAAGAATAGAACTTTTCGTAGAAAATACACAACACACAACTGACCGGAGCTTGACGTGCACTGAATTAAGTTATTCCCCCTTTTTTTGCTTTCTTTGATTCGTGGATTTAGTTTTTCCCCCAACTACGGAGCGCCGCTATGCTTCCCTGATTTCAACTGTATTGTGTATATCTTAGTATATCTAAGCCAAGGTGTAGTAAGTATATTGAGATATATACATGTATATGTATGTATAAGTAAAGGATATATATATGTGTGGATAATTTTACTTAAAGTCCCATTGTCGTCAACTCGAATATGAACAAATACAGCGGCACGAAGTCTAGACCGTTGATAACGATAATATGCGACCGAACCAGGGTTGGCTAACCATTGTCAACTATCAACTATAGCACCTTGAATGACAACCGCTACTTTACCGTCAGTTCTCCACGCTTTGGCGTTTGTGGTCAATTGAATCTCTTTTTACCAATGTCGGAGACAAGGGGCTAGCCGGCCTGCCCTTTGACTAACTATGATAGGGCTATTAAGTGACACATTACTTATTTCTATTTACTTTTTACATTGAAGAGATCATAATTTAGACAGATTAGAATCGCGACATAAAGAATTATCTATAATAAATCATCTCTGTGGTTAAGAAGAAATATTTCAAGTATCTTAAAAGTGGCAATAATCGTTTTAAATAGTAGAATAGCCGAGTAGTTGCGGTTTTTGTGGTCGCTGTCTCTCGATCTAAAGAAGCTTAGCGTGATTTTTTTTCTTTTTTTTTAAGCGGCCCGCGACCTGATTTTAAAGAACACATATCATTAAACATAACAAGTCGGAATGTTTAAACTTCCCACACTTATAAAACATAGGTTGCCATGCAACAGAATATAAACCCACTACACAGTTAAGTCGTCCGAGCATTGTGATTTTGTGAGTAAATGAAAAGTAAAAATTGGATATGCTGTAAATCATCATGCAGCTTTATGGTAATTTCGAAATGTGCTGGGTCGTATCTCGCGGGGTTAATATGTGTATTTGGTAAACACAGGGGCACTGGAATTGCGCGAGGGCCAGGGTACGAAAAGATGGGGAGAGTTGTTTCCCCCCCGACCCCGACCTCTAGAAAATTTGAAATTTGTCAATTCCGAGAACGCTGATTAGAGCGCCTCTAGCATTCCAAATTCCAACAAAAAAACCCTTTAAAATACATGATTATTTACAATCTTCGTATCATGAGCAATTATTTCTAATTTGACATTCAATACACCAATCTTCACCAAGAAAGTAGAATAAGCTCTTTGAACGAGGCAGTAAAGTGCGAGAGCCGGTTTGCGACCGACCAGAGAGCAATAACATGATCTATCATTTAAAAATTTAAAAAGACTAGTAAAGGGCTTGAAAACTTTCATCATTCGGGCATGGGTATAGATGTATACCCCAGAAAAGGCAGAGTACCATTTGTATTCCTTGGTTCCAGCGCCCCTGGCTAAACATTACATCATAACAGTTAATAGGCGACAAGGACAAAGATGAGAGAGAGAGAGAGAGAAAAGAAATGCACGGGGTTTAACTCCCACTCAACACAAACTCAGTCATTTCGGGACTAACATATTAGTCAGTTTTAATTCAATATTTCTCTTGCGCATAGGGCGTCTTTAGCTGTGGGGGGAAAACAGAGGATCCGGCGACCCTACTGCTTGTCCCGGGTAATCGAAACCACGTCAGTTGACTCAATGGCAGACCTAACGATACAGCACACACGCGCTGACCACCTGACTACCCCCCAACCACAACAGCAATGGCAAAAGTACATCCGTGTATTGTATTGCAATAGTTAAAAGACAAACCCTTTGCCACATTCGAGGTCCCCTGTTCGATCTCTGCGTTTACCGAGAAAGCTCATCGGGATTTTCAGGCGCCGTTCTTCTTTGTCAGTTATAATTGTAGCATTATTTAAAAGCCATTTTGCTTTTGAAAAGTCCTTAATTGGCAGTGTGTGAAATGTACATGTATTTTATACATGCGGTGGTGGTATATTATAGGATGATGTAGATTTCGTCTGATATGTAAAATAATCCGGTAATATGACAGTAGTTGGCGACTGTCTGTCAATCAAGGTCTGTGTACCTACTACTTCATATCTACTGGATTAAACTAATACTTATACACGAAGGTGTAAAAACGTTATGTGCGGTCCGATCGTAGTTAACAATGCGGCTTCTATACGGTTGTCACGGATTGACAGGTCGTTATATCTCCCCCGGTAATTTAGGATAATATATTTGAAGTGTACATGTAAATCAGGAAACTTGATGACCCAATCATTTTAATTTACCTTGGAACAATAGCTACTGAACGTTAGAGTAATGACCGGGGGGTTGTTTTATCGAATGAAGATTCGAGAGTGTCCGGAATGGAGAGAGAGAGAGAGAGGGGGAGAGAGAGAGATGGGGTTTAACGTCCACTCGACACAAACTAAGTCATTTCGGGACTAACGTATGTGTTTTTTTTGGGGAAAATCTATTTCACTAATGCGCTTGCGCGTAGGGTTCTTTAGTAGTGGGAGTATGGAAAGGGCCGTAAATATCTTAGACATATCCTAAAGTGACTGAAATTGGAAGGAAATGGGGTTTATAATCCAATTTGTGCACCATGACAAGGAAAATCCAATAGTTCGGATGGGACGAAAAGTCGAGGTCCATATGTAGCCTACATATAACGGGCACGTAAAAGTTCCCTCGGTCGTCTATACCAACTGGAGTAATGGCGACGCCGGGTTTACATTAACGGGCACGTAAAAGCTCCCTCGGTTGTTAGAATTGTATATTAGAGGAAGGCTGCCGTAGTGCCAGTGTCCGAGCGTAATGCCCACTGTAAGGTGTATACCCGGTTGTATATTAGAGGAAGGCTGCCGTAGTGCCAGTGTCCGAGCGAAATGCCCACTGTAAGGCGTATACCCGTCAGTCGGAGCAGAACAGCAAGATGTTGAACCCGATTCTATTTTTAATCCTGTGTACCAACTGGGCTAATGGCGACGTCGGGTTTACGCCATACAGTGTGAGATGAAAGAAATTTTGCCCGCACAGCGGCGCCACGGACTACTCTTATTTCGGTTTCTAAATGTCAGTTAACCTTTAACGTGCTACCTGTGGTATATACGGAACCTCGTGTTTTCGTCCCATCCAAAGGACTAGATACTTCACCTTCTTATGCATCAATGACAACGGAAAACTAAGCTGGGCTGCGACCGGAAGTCCCTGGCTATTGAGGCAGTGCCATATTCGCACCGTCGGTATTGTTTTTTTTTATTATTTGGGAACAGGGGAGTGGAAGGGGTGCGAGATGTTCTTGAATAATAGACTGTGGCACAGTTACTTGTCGGCGATTAGCTCTATTATCAGCAAATCCAGATACCCAATAGCATGAAAAAGAATTCCTCTTACGTATCATTATTGAGTCCTCTTGCCCTATTATGAAGCGATACAAATAAAATAGTGTGAAATGGCCTCCTTGAAACGGATGAGTTAATTATATGTTGTATTGAAACAACCTAATTATATATTTCACATCGTCTTCACAATACAGGTTACACTATAAACACAGACCCGTGAAAAAGTGTCATATATACAAGAATTTTAATTACTTATCACTTATCTCGATATTCGACTATTATATTTTTGACTGCACCCTAAGCCGACAAACAATGTTATTTAAATATAAAAAGAGACAAAAATCCGTCAAACCTGATGTTTATAAAATTTGTTAGAGAGAGACAAGAGATAGCATGTTACTGAAACATTTCTATTCCTAAACAAGGTGTTAAAATTCACATTGTTTTGATAACGCTTCATCGACATTAAGAATGGCAAAAATGCGTCTTAAAGATACATCATCACTTTCGCTAGGACAATACGTACGGAGGTTATCTCGTCTGTGGACAATTAGCTCCACTTCCGAGCAGACACGGAATTGATTTAGCGACATTTTAATTCCTAAATTGACGATTTTAGTCGAAACGCAAACCCCACTTGTGAGAAAGTTGAGGAGGGGTATTTATTCTGTTTCCAGTAATAAAATTGAGAATGTGTATATATTATTTGTATGTATGTAAAACGGGAAACAACTACATTAAAAAATACGAATTTTTCAATATGGCGGCCATTCAAGACAGGGATCTGTTTTAATAGTATATATAGCTCTGTTTGTGCTGGATGAGGACAATAAATGTTTTGAACATCGAATAATCGTAAATCAGGAACTAACATACGGCCTACTCTTATTTCGAATTCCAACTGCCAGTGGATCTTTTATGTGCACGCCAACATGCGCACGGAACCTCGATTTTTGGTCTTATTGGAACGACTAGTAAATTGTCCTGGTCATGTCACCGTCCTACACCACTGACAGGAGGAACCCACGATAAATTTTCTCGGCCAACACCGGGATCGAACCCGCGGCCTCCGGTTTAGCGAGCCAGTGTCCTACTCACTTAGCTACTGTGGCTCCCAAACCCATTATATAAATCAGATCAAATTAGTTTTTTTTTTCAACCGGAAACATTGGCAAAGCGACGATGACTCTTTAAATTGATCGAAGACATAGTTGGGATGAGACCACTAAAATAAGGTGAAAACGGAATGGGTTAAAGATGGGTGCGAGATTATGGAGGAAGGTTTCTAGATAATGACTGCTAATCAACAGTTATGCTGAAGAATGGAGATGACACCAGTTGGATTGTGTCATTAAAGGCCTGTGTTAATCCGAGTGGAAACATCAGAAGATGACTAGTGATTGTGTAACGTGTCAAAAATAACGCCATGTTAAACAATATCTTTAACTGAACAAATTAAAGAGGACAAAATCAATATGCATTCTGACCAACTTCATTTTCTATGCCGTCTCATCGGCGCTCCTTTAACATTTTTTTTTCTGGCTCAAGAACAATAAGAT
Organism: Patella caerulea; assembly: GCA_036850965.1. Taxonomy (NCBI): domain Eukaryota; kingdom Metazoa; phylum Mollusca; class Gastropoda; family Patellidae; genus Patella; species Patella caerulea. The sequence goes on along the minus strand of JAZGQO010000015.1, from coordinate 26,317,949 downwards.
GCCACTCCATTGCTTGCTTCAAACTCACTACTTCCAAACCGATTAAATTTAAAGGCTTATTTTCAAGTCCTACAAAAACTGTTTCCAGAAACAGATGAGTGATCATAATCTGATTATAATGACCATATTTGTCAGCGATATTGCGGTCGATATTAATACTACTGGTTCTTTGGAAATAGCATTAACGTTTCTGGTAGATTGGGGGTTGGCGGCCGAGTGGTTGAACGCATGTGCATTAGATCATAAGTTCTGTGATCGAGTCAAGTGATGTGGTTTCGATTCCCAGCTTATACGTGGCAGGGTTGCCTGCCCCACCTCGTGGGTTTTCTCCGGGTCCTCGATTTCTCCCCACTGGGTCTACAACAAGGGTTCTTTTACTTGCACGTCTTGAGTAAGACATTACGCAATATATAGATACAGCCCTCGTGCCAACGCAGTCACGCAATATCAATATTTAAAATACAGATGTGACGTCATCCTTTGATGTTGGCGTACAATTATCAACCAATAACGTACGGGCAACGTGCCAATCGTACATTATCTATACTAGTTGAAATATTGGATTTACGTGACGTTTTTCATCGGAAAGCACGTGCGGGGTCGTGTCTGTATTTTAAGTTGTTTAATGGTCTCGAGCTAAAGACATTGCTTGATATATTTAAAATACAGACACGATCCCGCATGTGCTTTCCGATAAAACAACACTCGTGCTTTCGCCTCGTGCAGTATCAATATATTACTTAATATTAATGTCTCCCTCTCGACCATAATGTCTGGCACTAGACCACTAAACCACACATAATATTATATTCATTGATTATAATTCAACATTGATATATTGGCTTCTTACGATTCATTTGACTGAATTTTAGTTTATGTAAATATAATGTATGTATCTTTTTAAGTATTCTCTCTCAAGTTAGGTGTACATAAACTTTACAGAGGTGTTTGTTTATACATTTCTGGTGGTGGGGGGGATTGTTGTCCTTGCATATACCATAACTAATATATTATAGGAAATGAAATAGGGCTTAAGTCAAGGACGTCATACTGTTCTGTCCCAACCGGGATAATACAGAGTGCAATTTGCCCGGGCCTACGCTTATTTAGAATTCGAACCGCCAAGGGATCTTTAACGTGCACACCAATCCTTGTCATGCCCTCCGCCCCGCACCACTGAAAAGAGGAAACCACGTCGGAAAATCCGTATGAACTTTCTCGGGCAATCCAAGGCTAGCAAGTTTTATTTATTTGTCGTTTTATTATTTTGTCGTTAGTGACCACATCATTACTACTGTAATTACTTCCACATTGCCATCTGGGGTATCTTTTTCTTTGTTCATTACAAATGGATTTCGAAACGATAGGGTGTATTTAATGTTCATTGTGTCTTACATATTGAATATTAGGATCTCATAATTTCGTGGCAAGATAAAATCAATAGTGATTGAAATTAACAAATATTGAATCCTAATTCGTGTTTCTAATTTCGAATACTCTGGAAGATACTAAGTTAGAGGTCTAGCTCCTTTAAAAACTCGATTATTTGCACTACTCTTGGGATAAGCACATTCACTAGTCCCCAAGCCCTTATTATTTGCGGATACGGCGCCCCGTCGATGAATAAAAACATATTTATGAACTCCCAATTATGAATTTTCACAGGTTTGAGTCAATACTTAATTGACATTTGGTTCCCTGTAAAATGATGTTTAGTCTAAAACGATAGTTTCTATTCCTTATTACATATTTGTAAAAATTTGGGACGTTTAATTTTTGTTTTTTTAAACAAAGACTATCGTCTAGGTTTGTGATATTAGTTTCTTTGCTAACGGCGACAGTGACGCCTTCGTATATATATAGCTTAATTACAAAGTTTACGTTTGGCTAGTCGTTATAATTTTAAAGTTTGTTTTGAAGGAAATGTTTATGTTAGGCAAGCAATAGGATACAGGTTTAATTATGCACATCTAAAATAAAAACTCAAGCAAAATAAAATATTTACACCTCCACAACGTGTAAAACTTAAACGCCATAGTTTTAAGAGAGAGAGAGAGAAAGAGCGAGAGAGAGAGAGGGAGAGAGAGTGGTCATTTCGAGACTAACAAAAGGCTCAATTTCATTTCAATAATGCGCTTGCGCGTAAGGGTCTTTAACAATGGGAGGAAACCGGGGGATAGGCAGAAAGAACACGAGGTTGGACGGGTGACCCTATTTGTCACGTGAGAGAAATGAGGTTTAACGTCCACTTAACACAAACTAGGTCATTTCGGGACTAACATATGGTTCAATTTTATTTCAATAAATCGCTTGCGCGTAGGGGTCTTTAGCAGTGGGAGGAAACCGGAGTACCCGGAGGAAACCCACGAGGTTGAGAAGGCGCCCCTATCTCCATGCCACATACGCTCACACCAGGGCTCGAAACCACAGCCGCAAGCCAGAGGTGAGCGGCCAGCTAGAGGTCGAAGCGCGGCACTCTAGACCACTAGGCCATCCCAATTACCCTACTTGTCACGTACAACCGGGGAATCGAAACCACGCCTGATGACCCAATGACAGTCCTTATGATACAAAGCGCACGCGCTACAAGAAGTGACATCAGCTGTTCTATGAAAGCCATATTGTAAATTCAATAGTTAGACAATAACGCCTGCTGTGCTCACGAACAGGGGCTTCCGTCCAAATCACCAAACATGTTCGAGTGATCAACGCGTAGCAGGATTTATACAAACAGTTCCTGAATTTCAGACTATCTCAGAGAATTAAGAAACTTTAAGAGAGCAATTACTACTTGACATACCACGGGTATATGCTATCATTGTTTATAAGAATGAAACTGAACTCTACAGCAGTATCTGTTTTATATATCAAATAATGTTAAACCAATTACAATAAGGTCAACATATATATTAACAGAGTGTAAACTTGATCCTCAGAGAGAGAGTGAGAGAAGAGAAAGAGAGAGAGAGAGAGAGAGAGAGATCAGGGACGTGTTTGGTGGCCCTATATATTCATTAACATATTCCTGAAGTAGTGGTTACTAGCATTAAAAAGCTAAGTCTCTCGTGGAATCATTACGACTCGATACAGTTGCGGCTCGAACTTGGAAATCTGGAGAGAGAGAGAGAGAGAGAGAGAGATCAGGGAGGGAGGGAGGGAGAGAGAGAGATGGGTGAGATAAGGGGCCATGGTAACTGCGTGAATGTTGTATTGGACGGTAGCAGGTTCTATCTCGGTTTTATATCCCGTTTCCATTATTCATTTTTGCAGAATGGAGGGCCTGACAATAAAGTGTCTAGTCTTTTGGATGGGACTAAAACCTGACAAACTCTCTTTTCATTGGCAGCATGTTACATATTCCCTGGCAGTTGGAACTCAAAGAAGAGTGGAAACTCAAAGAATGGGAGAAAAATTCACTCAAAGCAAAATGTATATTAAGCAATTGACAGCGGAAACCGAGACCCCATGTACACATTGGCGTGCACATAAAATAACCCTTGGCAGTTGGAAGTCTATATAGCGACGCTGTCCGGGCAAAATTCACTCATAGCGGAGTGCATGGGGGATGTCTGTCTTCAATAACCCGGTTGATACAGAAAAGCAGAACGTTAAATCCCATTTCATTTAATTTTCATTCCTGTCGCCATTACGGCACCGAGAACTCACAACCAATAAACCTGGTATGTGATGTATAAAAGTATTATATACATGGAGTCACCACACGAACAATAACCTTGTTTGTGAAGATGATATATACAAGTATTGTAATTAGTATGTACATGTATATGCATAGGGACATCACGCGAACAATATCCTGGTCTGTGAAGATGCTTTATAAAGTATTGTAATTTGTAAGTATATTCATAAGGACATCACACCAACAATATCCTGGTCTGTGAAGATGTTTTATAAAGTATTGTAATTTGTAGGATATATTCATAAGGACACCACACTAACAATATCCTGTTCTGTGAAGATGCAATTTAAACCATTGTAATTAGTAAGCATATACATGGGACATCACACTAACAATAGCCTAGTCTGTGATGATGACATATGTATATACATATGGACAGCAGACTAATAATAACCTGGTTTGTAAAGATGGTATATGAAGTATTGTAATTTGTAAGTACAATAACCTGGTTTGTGAAGATGGTATATGAAGTATTGTAATTAGTAAGTATACATGTGAAGTATATACATCATTAAGGAAAGATTAAGACAGAAAGCTTGTAGAAACCACCTGTTACAGGTATGTAGGTTGGTGCCATGGATCTGTGCTTACAACGACTAGACACAAACTATTACACTTTTAATAACACGTAAACCTAGGTGTGGAGTCGTCTCACTTGATTCATTCACACAATTACCACGGCACGCATCGTACTTAAAGGTCAATTAATACATCAAAACTTAACAAGATATACCAGAATTTAAGAATGGAACGGAAATGGGGTTCAACGCCCGTCTTTTCTACACCGATTGGGCTAATTAAGAAGGGGACATACCAAGATATACCAGAATGAAAGAATGGAACGGAGATGGGGGTTCAACGTCCGTCTTTTATACACCGATTGGGCCAATGAAGACGCAAACTTTACCCTGATTGCGGGGGGTTGGGATGGCCTAGTGGTCTAGAGTGCCGCGCTTCCACCCCTAGCTGGCCAGTCACCTTTGGCATGTGACTGTGGTTTCGAGCCTTGGTGTGAGCGTATGTGGCATGGAGATAGGGGCGCCTTCTCAACCTCGTGGGTTTCCCCCGGGCACTCCGGTTTCCTCCCACTGCTAAAGACCCCTACGCGCAAGCGAATTATTGAAAATAAAATTAACCATATGTTAGTCCCGAAATAACCTAGTTGTGTTGAGTGGACGTTAAACCCCATTTCTCACTCTCTCTTTACCCTGATTGCGGGGCTACGACCCTTATTCTGAACTTCAACTGTCAAGGTCATATTTACCTGCACATGGGTAAATGAAATGAAATGGGGTTTAACGTCCTACTGTTCTGCTCCGTACTGGGCTAATGAAGACGAACATACGCCAATGTACCACGAAGAAAATTTTGCCCGGACAGCGGCACTACGGCCTACTCTTACGTCGAATTTCAACTGTCAATGTTTTTTTTTACGTACATGCGAATATATACACGGTTTTTTCGTCTCATTCGAACGACTAGACAACTGTCCGCCCTGCATCACTGACAGGGGAGACGGGCCATCGTTTTTTTTTGGCACTACTCGAGCGACTAGACAATATTCTTGTTTACCCCCACGACCTGCACTATTGTCATGGCAAACCACAATGAAAAACTCTGTGGAACTTTCTCGGTCAACACTGGGATATAACTTCGGAATTCGGGGTTAATGAGCTAGCTTTTTACTTGCCGAGCCACAGTGGCTCCCATAAACGAATTGTAAATATATAACGCATTAGAATTAGCAACTTATAAAAATCCCACTCATGCAGACCAACACGCCCGTTTCTCTCTAGGATTGCACTAATCTAAAGCACAGATTTAAGACTTTCAGATTAACACCTTTGCAAGACTGTGAAACTATTCCAAATTCTTCTAATATGAGGGTGTTTATTAAAAGAACAGCATGATAGTCTATACATACCCAGCATGACAATCATATTGGAACCAATTAGCGATAGTGCCATAATCTGATTAAAACGTGGGTATAGTTTCGTTTCGCTTTTTATATAGTTCAAATTTTCGTTTTACTTGTCTTTACTACACTGGGACATGGAAGATTTGTTATATAATCCGTGTTCTAGTTAATGCAAGGGATTAGCCAATGAAACGGTCTGTTGCAGCGAGTTCTTGGCGTGCGATGCACGGAACTTTAGGTATTCCACTAGAAACATCAACGGTGATCAATTAATCAAATGCCTGACGTCATAGGTCAAAAGCCGCTCGCATGACGCGACCTCCCACTACAACTGGTCTGATCTTCAGGTCATCGAAAGCATGAAAAACGAAACGAAATATAGATCTGTATGCTAATTAGATTGGTAGTTCCGCGATACTAAATTAGCCCGAGAATACGTTGTTACCTAATACACTTGTTGGCATTTAAAATGTAACCCGGGCCCTGTTTCTCGAAATCTAGACTAAAGATAAAATCCAAATTTTAGTAGATATTTCAATTTTGATAGGCTAAGCACTCAAATCATTTTAATATTATCCAGTCAAATTACTAAAATTTGGATTTTATCTTAGGTAAAATTTCGTGAAACAGGCCGCGGCTCTGTAAGTAAGCGCAAGCGTTCCTTAAAAATCAACAGACATCTTCGTCTGTAAACACGTATGTATAAATTGTAAAAGACAATCAGATGATGATTTCAGTGTTGACTGCATGGGCTAATGATGACGGGCAGTGGCGCTACCTACATTTATATCGAGCGTATACACGAGACCTCGGATTTTCGTACCACCCGAACGACTAGACAGCTGTTCTTCTCAGGCCCTTCGTCCTGTACCATTGGTTACGGGAAATGACGTCGAAAAATCCAGCTGAACTTTCTCGACCAGCACCGGTACCGAACTCGTGACCTCGAGCAAAAGATCCTAAAAAATTGATTTTGAGTCGTTGTTGCTCTGTATTGCTATCTCATAGACCTCATTGCACAACCTGTTTGCACGTTTAATAATATACAAAACTCTGCAAAACAATGTTGGTTGTAAGTCTGTTGAGTACCAACGGGGCCATAAACTCTAAACATGGAACCGTATCGACTAGACGGAACTGCAAAAATCAAATACACGGATTCAATAATGGCTCCACAAACGTTATCCCGTTTCAGATTCGATGATCTTTTTACTAACAATAGAACCTGAAGATCAAACCAAACAAGTGTTTGTTTATTTATGTATTTATCTTCATAACACCCTTACACCTAAACATAGGTTTCTCCGTCTAAAAGAACATAACAAGAGAACATATTTCAGAATCAGAATCAAATACATCCCAACATTTAAAGCACGGTATATGTAATTACTTCCATTTGGCAAATTATCCACAAATAGAGAAAGAAAAAAAACCACTTGATGACTTGAAAAGGTTTGGCTAGACAGATAATAAAATAAGCATAGACTAACCGACGACTTGGTCTAGGGATGGAGAGAGACGCCATATATCATTTCGGGTTGTTTATATACATGAAAATAAGATTGATCTACAAACACGGAATCGGTCTTGTAGAAGGTGTTATGGTGGTTGAGAAACATACAGGTATAGCGAACAGCTAGCCAAATCAGGTTCGCTTTCTAAATTAAAGTGGCATTATGTAAGATTAGATAAAGGTCTGAATAGATAATGAAAAGGGTTTATGCTGAAAATTTCAATAAAATTACTTCACTCTTAGGCAAGTTATCAGCAATTCAATTAAAGGAGCTAAGTCTTTAAGTCAGTATCATCCAAAATCTTCAACATTGAAAACACGAATTATTTGTCAATTTAAATCAAAATTAATGCTGTGATCTAACCGGAAAAAGATGGGCTTCTGATATCAAATATTTAAGACAAAATGAATATTTTACCATTGGTACACGAATCGTGTACCATAATGCGTTTCAGCCTCAGTTCTAGCAAGAGACTCAAGGAACGAGGCTAGAAACATTGTACCAATGTAGACTGGAATAACTAGACGCTAAAAAAATGCCTTAGGTTGACACTACTGGTTTATTTCGCCGAACATAACTGATTTGAAATTAGAGTAAAAACGGAAACCATTGAATGCAAATCAGTTTATATACACTCATATTACCTTATTGTATGCGTTGTGACCCACTTGAGTCAATTTCTAGGTCCCAAATGTTAACGATTTAGCTCCTTTAAGTCCAGCTTCGACTGCCATCACTACTGCTCTTATTATTGGGCACACGCCATACATTTTGCTATAAGGGAATTATTTGTCCGTACAGAGACATTTATAACTGTCAAGGGTTCTTCTGCGCGCACGCCGAACTGGCTGTACTCGAGACCTCAGCTTTTCCTCCCATTTTTACAGATAGACCCAATCTCGCTGGTAAATCTCGCCGGCCATGTTTCAGTCCAAATTCGTTTCCGAAGCCCCGCCCCATTGACTCTTTCTTGACTGGTTGGTAATGTCTGAATGAACTGCTGCCGATTTCTCAAAAAGTAGGCACCATCTAGTCACATAAGTTACATATTAATGATCCTTATACCATTTCCATATCTTGACATCAAAACTTCATTCGAAAACAGCAGATTTGAAGATTTACCGGGAATTATTTTAGCGCGCAATGTGAGTGAGGTTTGCTGAATTACTACAACCGGTCAGGGTCAAATCTTTATGTGTGGAGTATGGAAGCGTATAGGGGTCAATAGCGCGATAGATACCGCAATATTAAGTTGGTATTATGTCAACATATTGTGATTATTCTGATGATTTTATCTCTGAAGGTCAATTTTTGCCGAGGTAATTGAGTCAACACGCTATGTTTTATGTCCCCATTTCGTCTTAAATGTACACGTTTGCGGTAACATATTGCTATTCGGAAGCTTTGGCGACATATTCCCTTTCGCCGTAGTATATGTCGACATATTCGCAAAATATTGCCATGCGCTATGTCGACGTGTGCATCTAAAACAAAATGACGACATGCAAATTAGCGAGTTATTCAATTAACTCGGCAAAAATTGCCTTTTCAGAGATAAAATCGTCAGAAAAATCACAATATGTTGACTTATTACCAACTTAATATTGCGATATCTATCGCGCTATTGACCCCTATACGCTTCCATAGTGGAGGCTATCGAAAGTATAAAAAAAAAACGAAACGAAAAATAGATCTGTATTTCAATTGGATCGGATTCGCAATGATCTGAGCACCCTATATTCTGATCCGAGAGTGTGTCACTAGAGCTTGTCAAAATATAAAATCCTTCATTCCTGAAACCTTTACATAATTACCAGATAGAAAAAGACCACTTAGGACCACTGTGATACCGCAAAGAAGACAAATTAACGAAACGTGGGCGTACTGACATTACATTAAATAGACATCAAGAATAAATTACAAGTCAAGAGTTTTCTGTAAATAATGTCGTCAAAATAAAAGTTTCATTAATGAAATCTACAATGAAAACGACAGCAGCCTACATATACGTCACGGATATTATCAGTGTCGTGCAATGCGTTACGATATGGTTGTCTCTATTGAGCCTACGGCCTGGTACGTGCAGATGCGTTCGGATACGTTTCGATACGATCATTACGATTGCTACGACTGACCACAATATATTAAAGCAAGGCTGACACTTGCACGATTCCGTGGCACGCATTGGCACGACTCGAGTCGGTACGACACCGTCCGATTTGCGCAAACTCGTCGTGCCCAATGCGGGAAGTGTGTAAACAATGCGCAAACTATGCGTGAACTCGTGGCAAAAAGTCGTACAAGTGTCAGCCTGGCTTAAAAGACCTGATAGAATCACCACGATTACTCCACGATTAAATGAACTGACATAAAATGGGGTTTAATGTCCCACTGTTCTGCTGCTAAAATGGGCTAAAGAAGACAGGTATATGCCATACAGTGTGCTCTTATAACGCATTCCATCTTTTACGTGCACGCCAATGTGTACACGGGACCTCGGTTTTCTGTCCTATACGAGCGACTACACAACTGTCCTTGTCGGGTCCTCTGTTCTGCATCTCTGACAAGGGGAAACCACGCTGGAAAATCTGGATGAACTTTCTCCGCCAATGCAGGGGTCTCCGACCTCCAGGCTAGCGAGCCAGCGCCGTACCCACTTAGTTCTACGTTTAAATCCACGATTTCGATCGTAGCTCGAATCGTGACAGCGGTAATCTAGCATAGCCACAGATATATAACAAATTTAGGACTCTTTTACGTGTATGGCAATACGTACAAAATAGCTCGTTTTTTTTGATCCCATCCTTACGACTAGACGAAGTTCCTTACCAAGTCCCTCGCCTTTCACCACTTATACGGGGAAACCATCTCAGAAGGCCGAGACCACCGGGTTAGATAGCACGTAATCACTGGGCCAACGCGGAACCCAGATTACCTTGCATGAAGGTAAAAGAAAGGAATTGAACTAGGATTTAACGTGCTACTGTTCTGCTCCGACTGGACCGATGAAGGCGGGCATAAACTATACAGTGTGCTATGGGCGAAATTTTGCCCGGACAACGGCGCTACGGTCTACTGCCATGGGATCTTTTAAGTGCACACCAATCTGTGCACATAACTTCGGGAATGTAACAGAACATAGCCGTGCGTATTTCAACCTGCTTATTATATTTTGATATCGATATAATTAGTACAGGCTTCTATAATTATTCGTTAACACTAATCAAAATATCATCCGATTTAAAGGAGCTATATCTCTAACTTAAAATCGCCGACACTATTCACCATTAAAAAACCTAATTAGAATTCGACATTGTTACATTTCAAGCAATCTCTACCATCTAGCCTGACAAAGTGAGTATGATGCTGACTCGCTAGCCTGGTGATCGAGTGTTCGTTCACAGTGTTGACCAAGAAAGTTTATCGCGATTTCCAGGCGTGGTTTCACCTAGTCAGTGGTGCAGAAAGGAGGACATGTCTAGTCGTTCGGATAGGACGACAAACCATGGTCTCACGTACAGAATGGCGTGCACGTAAAATATCTCTTGGCAGTTGGAATTCTATATACAAGTAGCCGTATAGTGCACTATCCAGGCGCAATTTTCCTAATAAGCTATGACGTATACCAATCTTCATTAGCCCAGTCGGTGCCGAACAGCGGGGCGTTAAACACCATTTCATTTCACTTAAAGTCCGTTCGTCTATTTCAAGGTTCCAAAGAATAGAGCCATGTGCCCTTTAATACAACAGAATATATCATTACTTACTTCCAGAACTCAAAACAATTATATAGATAAATAGTTGAACTTACTGTTATATATATAGATATGAATGAATCAATCTATATCTCCATGCTTCTTCTCGTTAGTAACTGAATCAAATAAACTCTAACTTAGAACGGATCGGATCTCTCTCTTTTCATATATATTTGTTGAAATATCTATGATTAAGAAACCATATAGAAATTTCTTTGGCTCTGTCTAAATACAAGATCATAACAACGTGGTCACACAACTAAACAGACTGAACCTTTACTAACTTCCACACAGGAATGGTACCGATGAATAATGGTAAATCTATTATATCAGGAATATTTATTTTTCTAATTTCTGATCATTAGTCATAATTCCTCCCACCAGATATTGTGTAAAAGCCAATCAGTAATGTGATAATCGATGGTAAAGAGGTACAGAGATCGATGTTAGATTATGTTGTATTCAATCAAGTATAAAGACATCAATATGATCAATCACGTTGATGTGTTTACATAAATCTGATCGAATCAAAGAAAACATTTATTACCACCCCCTACATTCATCGCCTTGCTAAATACGTAATTTCCTTGAGCATTTGAGTTTCGGATTCAAATTCCCCCAAGGCGAATATCCATATCGGGTCAGCCAGAAAAGTCAGAGATATGCCAAAGAAAGCACTAGGTTTCAGTTTCGTACACTAAAAGCGAGTATTGCTTACAAAAAAAAAAAATCCTAACAAAAACGAGAAAGAGAAATAAAATGGGTTTTAAGGTACTTGAGAGAGAGTGGGTGGGGATAGAGAGAGAGCGAGGGAGAGAGCGAGAGAGGGGGGGGGGGGGTATCGTGAACGCCACGACACAAACTAGGTCATTGCGGGACTAACATATCATGGTTCAATATTTATGCACGTAGAGGTCTTTAGCAGGGTGCGTGTGGTGGTCGTGGTGGGGGCACAGAAAACCCACGAGGTTGGACAGGTGACTATTCCTTGTTATGTACAAGCGAGGAATCGAAGCCACTTGGCTCAAGGGTAGACCTCGTGAACAAATGCAAGTCATTGGGGAACCATACAGACAAGCACCTATATCTATATACCTGTTATACATCGTGGGTTTTCTCCGAGTCCCCCCCCCCCTGCTAAACACACCTACGTGCAAGCGAATTATTGAAATAATATTGAACCATACGTTAGTACCGAAATATTAGTATGTGTCGAGTAGACGCAGGCGCGGATCCAGGGGGGGGGGGGGCAGGGGGTCCGGACCCCCGCCCCCCTGCTCAGGCTTGAAAATTTTTTATGCGATTTTATTGGCGATTTAGACCTGTAATTTTGGAATTTACCTTCCGGAAATACGTCAGAATGAACCAAATTGAATCTAATTTACCAAATGTTTCTGGGGGAGGGGACCCAACCCGCCCCCCCCCCATTAATCGGTGTTGAGCGCAATTAGTTAAGCAATTATCAAACCTAGACCCCCCCCCCCCAGCAATAAATCCTGGATCCGCGCCTGAGACGTTAAACCCCATTCCCCTCTCTTCTTTATGCTTTAAAACAACAAGTTATTTTTTTTAATGAACTTATAATAATATCACTTAGAAACAAACATACAAATTTTCTTTTCTTTATTAAAAGTCAATATTTTCACTGTGCCGTATTCGGCTTAACAAAAATACTTGACTAGTCGATAAACGCTGATATAAATTAGTCTTTATTTTACAATAAATATATAAACGACCAGAATTGTCTTAGCACCGGGATTATTGGGAATAACACCTACGTGGTACAAGAAAATCACATCAGGGATGCGTTGTTTAATCATTAGCCGTTTCAAATTAATTGCCCACATATAGACAAACGACAAGGATTGAAGTACCATGAAAGTAGACGAACGATGGGATGATATTAGCGCGGGTGTTTGATTATTTACTATATAAAGAAATGATAAAACGAAAGTCAATGAATCGACCATGACTAATGTGTTAAATTTAGGTATCTTTCATCTTAATTATTGGTGTAAATAGGTCGTCAATTTTTGACATTAATTTCCAAATGGTTGTGTTCATCCACAAAAGGATTGCAAAAGGTATGTATTTGTTCGTGTTTCACCCACATCTCTGACAACACTTGTCAAAGCTACCTGGTACATGAGGAAGTCTTGTTCAGTAATGTTAAATTACTCAAACTACCACACATCATTTCGTTAGATGTTAAATAATTAAAAATATTACACACATAAGTCATTCGGAAGTAAATGAACAGATTTTCATTCATTCAAGAGAAAAAGGTCATTTCCAATAAGATCAAAACACTATTTCGTTTCATTTTTTTTTCAAAGATCAAATGTTAAATAATGAAAACATCATTTCCAGTAAATTTAAATTATACGGAAGTAATCAAATTTATAACTGATTTTCTACAAAAAGGAAGGGGGCGTTCATTCATTCAACAGAGCTAGACCATTTCCAATTAGATTAAAGCACCGATCCTATTTCGTTTCGTTTTTATTTGATAGTTCAAATGTTAAAAATAGTCAAGAATATCGCACACTACGAAGACGGTTAGATCTATTTCTTAAGGCCAACTCCAGATTTAGTCGAAGGTCACGAGAAGCAAACAACTACGAGTAGTTGCGTTCATTGTTCTAATACACTGTAGTCTAATGAAAATAATTATCACATTCTCTGATGTTTTATTTAGTATTTTGATCAAATCTATATCTGTTATAGACCGTCAAATAGGCACCGAAACGTATAGTGTTTTCCAAATTCTGGGGTGGAGGGTGCGGGGTGGGGGTGGATGTATCATGTTATGTATCATAAGGTCTGTCATTGAGTCAACTGGCGTGGTTTCGATTCTCCGGTTATACCGGTTCCCCTCACTGCTAAGGACCCCCCCCCCCCTCTCCATCTTTCTCTCTATTTCCTCTCCCTTTTTCAAATTCGAGCTGCAACTGTATCAAGTCGTAATGATTCCTAGAGAGACTTAGCTTTTTAATGCTAGTAACCACTACTTCAGGAATATGTTAATGAATATATAGGGCCACCAAACACGTCCCTGATGTTCAAAGGAAACAAACGCTATAAAACATTATCTAACTATATCATCTTTCAAATTAAGCTTTGAAGTTAATTGAAGTAGTACGAAATAAATCCATTTTTATTTTTAGAAAGCGATTAATACGCTGTAAACAAGAATATTTAAATAGAATATAATTGAATAATAAAGACAATAAATAGTTCCTGGATATTTGGTGCCAAATATCACATAAACTGTGTCTCGTTCTGGGTAGAATAAATGGATTATAATGAAAATGGCCAAAGGTAAATCTATTTGAAGGAGTCGTGTTGTACAAGTAGGTACTTTCAATTACAACTTTAAAAATATTCCCTACGGCACATTTAAAGATGCACTATGTAACACTATAGTGGTGGACTCGGTATTGTACGGCGTTTTCCCGTAACCCCGAAACCAGAAGTAGGCCATGGCCACCAAGAGAGAGTGTGTGTGTGTGTGTGAGAGAGAGAGAGAGAGAGAGTTTAACGTTTACTCCAAACAAACTAGGCCATGGCCACCAAGCATATGTTGCTCCCCGGTTCAAGCGGTTTGAACAGAGAGAGAGAGAGAGAGAGAGAGAGAGATGGGGTTTAACGTCTACTCCAAACAAACTAGGGGTTTTTAGCAGAGGGAGGAAACCGAGGTTGGACAGGCGACCCTATTCCTTGTCACGTACAAATGGGGATTCGAAACCGCACCAGTTGACTCAATGACAGGCTACCCCCCCCCCCCTTCGAACAGACAGACATATGGACAAACAAACATTGAAATAAAATGAAATATGGTTTAACGTACTACTGTTCTACCGCGATTGAAGACGTTTTGACGCCATGCAATGGGCTATGAGGGAAAATTTTCCCGGATAGCGGCCTACTATTATTTTGATTTTCAACTGTTAAGGGTTCTTTTACGTGCACGCCAATGTGTACGCGGGACCTTTCTTGCTATTGAAGGGGAGTTGAATGGCTATGGTTAGCATGCGCGCTGTATCGTTAAACCTGCCATTGAGTCAACTGGCGTAGTTTCGAATTCCCGGTTGTACGTGACAAGGAGTAGGGTCGCCTGTCCAATCTGATGTGTTTATCCGGGTACTCCGGTTTCCATCCATTGCTAAAGACCCCTACGCGCAAGCGAATCGTTGAAATTAAATTAAACCATATGTTAGTCCCGAAATGACCTAGTTTGTGATGAGTGTACGTTAAACCCCATCTCTCTCTCTTTCTTGCTATTGAAAATTCTATTAAAATTACTTTATTGTGGGCGACATTATTGGAATATAGTTAATTAAGCGATGATGTTCTAATCCATTCAATATATAAGCCATCCGCAGGCCCAGATCGAGTTCATTATTGACATGTCACGTGAATAAATACTTAAATAATAGACTTGCATAATGCATCTTTAATTATAGAATATAAAAAAAAATCCTCTCTAGATAAAAGATGTCGGACAAATATATATAGGTTTTGATTTAATAAAGAAGTTTGACGCCAAGAACACTAAAACATTAATTGAAATTATACCAGAATGTGTGGGCTATTTAACAAGCGTCGAAAAACATCACACTTCAAACCAGCGACACAAAATCTTTGAAGAACAGAACATTATAACAACTGTGCTACCCTGTAGCTGATTTTATTCATAATACGTGAAATGAAATGGGACTTTAACGTCCTATACTTTCGGCAGACGCCATACAGTGTCCGGGCAGCGGTACTATGACGTATTCTCATATCGAATTCCAACTACTAAGGAATATTTTACGTGCACGCCAATGTATACACGGGACCTCGGGTTTTCTTCTCATCCGAATGACTAGACAGCTGCCCTTTTCAGGCCCTCAGTCCTACAAGGGGTAACCACGTCAGAAAAGCTAGCGGCTCTACGACCTACTCTAATTCCAACTGTCGTTTACGTTTTTGCCAAAGTGTGCAAGGATGGTTTTTCGTCCCATTCGAACGACTATCAACTGTTCATTGCCAGGTTATCTGTTCTGAACACAAAGGGGAAACCACAACGGAAAAGAAAAAACCCGGAGGCAAGTATTTAGGTCAACATCGGGATTGAACTTGGGACCTCCTGGTTAGCGAACCAGCGCCTTACTCCCTGAGAAACCGCAGCACCCCAGTAAATAAATTCCCAATTTCTAATACGACCATCATAAGCACGAAAACGACGATACGAATACAGTTAGTGTATCTACTTGACAAGACAGCGAGAGAGCCGCCGTGGTTAAGTAGATAAGACGCTGCTATATCGCTAGTCTGGAGGTCACCGGTTAGCTCCCGGTGTTGGCCGAGAAAAGTCCTTCGAAATTTTTCAGTTAAGTTTCCCCTGCTGGCCAAGTCAGTGGTGCAGGACGGAGAGCCTGACCAGAACAGCTGTCTAGTTGGTGGGATGGGACGAAACATTGAGTGCACGTAAAAGATCCCTTGGAAGATGGAAGTCGGTATAAAAGTAGGCCATGTGTCGCTCTCCAGGCAAAATATCCCTTGCAGCACACTCACTATATGAGAAACATAATGGATTCGATTAACAACACTGACATGCTGGTCAATGGAAACCGTAAGAGTAACGGCGGTAAAACATCAAAGTTCATCGATGTTTAAAAGTTCCCTCAGCCACGATACACATATGTCTACGACATCACCCGAAACTACCGAAACGAAGGAACGAAAGATAAACACAAACTCCGCTATATCTTTTTTTTTTACAAAGCATTGTTTCTATTTAATCAAAACAATTATAAACAGAATTGGTTCGATTAATAACGCTAACACTCCCTCGTAAAACAATTAATTACAAATCGACAATGCAAAATATGAATATATTGAAAATTTCACTCAAATTACTATATTTTAAGCAACGTTATCAATGGTCGTAGTTTTGACAAGATGTGTGCATTACGGTCGTAAACTTGTTTCTCCATATTTAAATTAAATCATTAACAAGCCGAACCGATCTAATCAACTTAAAATCGGGACCATCAGATGACATTAATGGTTGATTCTGATCTGTCAATAAATGTCTAAATAATAATTTATATAAATTTATTTATGCCCCCCCCCCCAAAAAAAAAGAGACCTAAAATGGAAGGTTTTCCTCTTACATAATGCCAGTTTAAGTCTATAATAGTATCAGTCTAATTTTAACAAAGTGAAAGGGGAGTGTAAGTATATCAATATCGACTAGATATATTACAATAGAACCTACCTGAACAGCAAGTCTGTAAGCCGAATCTCTATAACTATATAATAAAAAACACGTGTTCAATATCAACACTTCCACAACAACAAAACACCTCTTTTCATTATCATATCTACTTTGTCTAAATCGTAAATTCTTCCCCATTTCACCTTTTATAGGTCTCATTTTCTCGCTACGGGAGCAATATTAATTGATCATGTTTAAGGCACCTTAAAGGCGCCAGTTTGTCCCTTTCTTTCACGTTAACCCAGCAACTAGAGCAATTAGTTGGACCACTTCCATTCAAGTGTGTCTCACCATCTTCTAGCCCGACAGCTCAGCCTGCGGTGCATTATTCTATTTGGAAAGCGGAATCCGCCAAAAATAGTTTAATCTAAACTAAATCAAGAATTCCGCGTAAAAAAGATGAATAAAAGAAATAGACTGAAATACATTAGCATCAAATGAAATCTACAGAATGAAAGAAATTTCCGATTTACAGGTAGATTTTAAAACATACAAATAAAATGAGATTTAACGCCATACTTTTCTGCGCCATACGGACTTATGAAGGCGACGGTGCGCTATACACAGTGTGCTATGAGGGAAATTTTGCCAGGACAGCGTCACTTCGACCTACTCTTTATTTCAAATTTCAGCTGCTAAGATCTCTTACATGTACGCCAACGTGTACACTGGACCTCGTTTTTTTGCACAATCCGAACGACTAGGCATGGTTACTCCGTCTTGCACCACGGACAAGGAGGAAACCACACCCGATAATTCGGAGGAATTTTTACATTTTAGTTAGCGAGCTATTGCATTAGTCACCGAGACATCGCGTCCCCATAAAACATAAAAGTTTATTTTTTAAAATAATGGGATTGGATATAATAACACACTTAACCCTAACAGTCTATTATTAATTAGAACTGCGGTGCAGTGATGAGGGGTTTCATCCGTGCCACGTTACCCTTTAACCTCTGTCATTTCCCTTACGAATGAAACCGTTAAACAGAATTTCCATATCATCAGTGCACACGTGTTATAAAATAGACGATGAATTAAAATAAATACAGCAATATCAGTTCCGTGAATACATTTGTTACCATTTGTTACATAATTATGCCATAAAGAACACACAGCAAGAGAAGAGAGAGAGAGAGAGAGAGAGAGAGAGAGATGGGGTTTAACGTCCAATCAACACAAACTAGGTCATTTCGGCACTACAGCAAGAGAAAAGTTGATGACATCACTTCCGTTATCAATAAAGTATTTCAATTGAACATAATTAAAGATACATTGGTTAGGAGCTACATCTGCCTATTGCAAGTCTTTCTTTAGACTTTGGGTGTTATAGAAATGATCAATTAGACTCTGTAAACCCTTCATTGGACGTGGATTTAAAAAGTCGTCCATGGAAGGACTGACAATCGAGGGTACCGTCTTCGAATGTTACTTGATAACCGAGAATATGTGACTGGGGTCTGTCAATTCTCGGAGACAGTGCGCGGACCGTTGATGCCTATTTCTAGTCTAGATTCCAGCAGTACTAGTGATAACGTCCTTCAGAATAATGTAATTTCTTTTTTTTAATCATTTATTTTGTTATTGCAAGAATGGCCAAATATTAAGTGTACATGCTATTGTGAGCACGGGATCTCTGTTTTCGTCCCACCCGAACGACTATACGTTATTCTTTTCCAGGCCCCGCCCTGTACCAAAGCCAAGGAAGAACACACAGGACATTCCAGAGAATTTTTTCGGTCAACACATTGATAGAACACAAAACCCCAAGTTTAGGGAACCAACGTCTTGCACACTGAGTCACTGTGGCTCCCTCGAAGAAACGGTGGGTTAATTTTGACTTCCAATTCTTTCCATAGTATAGTACATACATCATCACACTAGAGACAAATGAATCTGTTTCGCTAGGATCAAGTTACATGCTAATTATAAACAAATCACTTATATATTAATTATTAGGTGTGAAACCGTTAAATACGCCAGATTGAGGGGGTGTTCAGACAATAAAAATTAGCGAGAAGCCTTGTCTGGAAAAATAAAAACCCATCTATATAAAAATATCGTCGGCATTAAAGAATTCTGATTTAAACACATTTCCTATTTCGTTTCGTTTTTTTTTATAGTTCAAAATTTCGTTTTATTTGTCTTCACTACACTAGGATCTGGGAGAGTTGTTATATTATCGGCGTTTTGATTGTAGTGAAGGATTAACCAATGAAACGGTCTGTTACGGCGACTTCTTAGCGTGACATGCGCAGAACTGTGGGTAAGCCACTAGTAACAACGCGTTGTATCATACGTCAACTTTGATTGGCTCAGCACATAAATCAATCCAACACTATCCAATCAAATTATTAAAATTTGGATTTTATCTAAGTGAAATTTTTGTGAAACGGGACACTGGTGTGGTTTCGATTCGCCTGTCCAACTTCTTGTGTTTTCTCTCACTGCTAAAGACCCCTATGGGCAAGCTAATTATTGAAATAAAATTGAACCATATGTTAGTTTCGAAATAACCTGGTTTATCATTAGTAGACGTTAACCCGCCCTCTCTCTCTCTCACTCTATCTCTCTCTCTCTCTCAGCGTAAATCTTTCTCATCGTAAATATCTATCAAAGCCTGGCGTTATACGTGCATCTGATTTAAATCTAATATCTCAAAAAAAAAATATAAAAACGATTAAACTGTCAATAATGCTAGTTGAAAACGTCTAAGGGGGAGATTACGAGTGATCTTTATAGCGACATTTCATACTACATCGTTGAGCGGGTTGACGCCAATTGACGACTTGAAACCCCACGAGACAACCGAAGGGTCCTACAGACCAATAACACCCATCCACTCATCCTGAAGATCGAGACGATTAAAATACTTGAATGAATTTATTCTTCTTATCGATACGTAAAGTTGGTTTGATATTTCACGACATTGGAGACAATTCTTCATTTAATTTCAGTGGTTAAAAGAGCCACTCAAGACTTGAAGATCAGCCATTTACAAAAGATGGCGTCAGTTAGGCGAGTCGAACACATCTATTTCTACATCTTCCACAGTGTCTTGTATTTTTCCAATTCTAACGAAAACAACCCCATATGCCCACAACCCATTATTTTTCATTCGACACACCACTTCATCGGCTTCATTAAGCTTCATAGTAAAATACTGGAAATTTTTTCTCCCCGGCAATTGTGTCTGAAAGTAGCATGATCTCTTGGCCTCCACAGCGCCGTGCATTTTCACAAATCATTCCCCCCTTTTATTGTCTTGCCTGGCAGACAACAAATGTTCTAAGATCTTGAAGGTCACAGACAGTTAATAACTCATTTATTTAATTAACGTTTTACTTTTTGCTTACACCTCTATTTATTGGCAAATGTCCCTTGGTCTTTTTTCCGCGTGGTCTTGAAGAATGAATTGGGTTTTAGTGTCCTACTGTTCTGCATCGACTCTACTGCTGAAGACGGGAATACAGCATACAGTGTGCTATAAGGGAAATTTGCCTCGGCAGCAGCGCTACGACATTCTCTTATATCGAATTAAAACTGTCAAGGGTTCTTTTACGTACACGTCAATGTGTACACGGGACCTCGGTTTGTTCGTACCACCCGAGCGTTGCCCCTTGATAGTGTCGTCGTATTTGAATTTTGTCAGCATTAAGAATGTATTGTTATGTACATGTATATATTGACTTGTCTTATTTTTTAGATTTTATCATTGCTTGATAACGACTAGAGAAGCCTAGTCGAAACGTCGCTCAGTAATAAGCAGTAATTGTATTCCATAGAATTGAGACCTGTATACATGGGAACGTCGTCCTTTGTCCAATCGGAGCCAAGGAGGGTCAGTGAGTAAGAAGTTGGCTCGGTAAGCTGGAGATGCCTTGTTTGGTTCTTGCGTTGATCCAGAAAGTACATCGAGATTTTCAGGCATGGTTACCCCCCCTTGTAATTGGTGCAGGACAGAGGGTCTGGAAAGGGACAATCGGAATGGGATATAATGCCGTAGCGCCGCTGTCGGATCAAAATCTCTTTATAAGCATAACGTTAACCCTATTTTCGTTTCATTTCTCGACGTACGGCGCACTGATTATGGTTGCAAAGTTTTTGAATGATCATCAGATTTATTTTTCTTACATCGCGTGTGTCCTGAAAGGATAGGTATAAGACATCTGCTATATTTTGATAAACTTGCATCAACGATCATTAAACGACTATCTGATATGTGTATTTACTAGCTATAAGTCCACTCCAAATTGATTTTATGTTTTTCGGGAGAACCTCTAAAATTTGTACTTCTTATTTTACAGGGGGAAAAGGTATTGAGATTCAAAAATTACATTATCTTTAAGTTTTGAAATTTTAAACAAGCCATCTTTCACATAATTGATGTGGCTATTCTTCATCAAGGCACCGAAGAACAAAGAATCAAATTGGTGTAGCCTAAGAGTACCTTACAGGATGTGAGTTCATTACAGATTAACTTAGTTTCGTATTTTAATGTCTTATATTACGGGATGAAAGCCGGCGTGATCACTTTTTAAATGGCCAAGACCCGAATACAACCATTTATAGTATTATTGTTTAGTTTTACTAAATAACCTATTAATCTTCCTAAGGCTAATATACGCCTTTCGGTTTTTTTATTGTAAACGTCTGACAGACTTTAAGACGCAGGTTCTTTTCTTATTAACGGCACGAGAAAAGATATAAGAGTTCTTCCCGCGCCTTGGAAAAACAACATCAAACGATTAGGAGATTAAACAATAGACATTAAATAGTCATTATTATTCTTTACATATAAATATTAACCCTTTCTACTCGCCGCACATTACGTACATATTAGGTAGGCTATATTCAACATATCAGTTTTCATTAAGAGCAATTAGGAATTACAAGAAATTTTGAAAACTTGGTGTTCACGTCAATAAAATAAAAATTAAAGCAATTAGACTTTATTCAGAGTATTCATTCAATTTTCAGAAAGCTCATTAATGGAAATTGCAAAAATTGAAAAATGAGTGTTAACATATATAGCTTAATATAAAGAAAAAAAAACAGAATAAGAAAATTTAAAAAATCAAACTTTATTAGGATTATTCATTCTATTTTCAGTAAAGCCCATCAAGCCGGTCTTCATTAGCCCAGTTCGGAGCAGAACAGTAGGACGTTAAAACCCATTTCAATTCATTTCTTCGGGAATTGTAAGTAGTTTAAACAATCGGTGTTCACTTAAATAATATAAGTGTATGGTATAAAACAAAAATAATAGAAAACAAAGAAATGTAAATATTAACTAGTTTTTATTTAATTTTGGGTTACCGAATGGTAAAAGCGCGTGCGTTTCATCAAAGGGTCTTTCATTGGGTCACGTGGCGTTGTTTCTATTCCTCGCATTTATGCTAAAGACCTATGCGCACAAGCGTATTAGCGACATAAAATTGAATCGTAATATGTTAGTCCCGTAATGACCTAATTTTTGTCAAGTTGACGTTAAACCCCATTTACACCTCTTTATCCCCATTACATTACATTTTCATTAAGCTCATTAAAAGCAATTGTGAATTACATGTAAATTTGAAAAAATAGTGTTCACTTAATTAATTGAGAGTTAAGAAAAAAAAAACCAAAACAAAGTAAAGAAACGACGGACGTATTAGTCAGGATTTAATCAGCCTGTTCATTCCATTTTCCCACCTTCATTAGTCATTTTGTTCCATTTTCATTATGTTCATAAAAGGTAATATGCATTTGCCAGTGATTTGAGAAATTGAGTCTTCATTGGTAAAATAGTTTGGTTCTTAAAAATAACCCCAGAATTTTTTTGGTAATAAATATCAATTATGAATTTTATTCCACGTACACAGTCCATTTTCATTGAGTAAACCAAAAGCCGTTGGGAATTGCAAGTAAACTTAGGGTATTAGCTTAACCTTGTGTCAATAAAAAATAATAATAAAAAACTAGACCTGCATGCAGGAATGACGGGTTTCACTGGTGCCACGTTACCTTTGAACTTGTGTCACTTTCGGTGCCACGTTACCCTTGAACATATGTCACTGGTTTCCACATAAGCATTGCTCACATCAAATAAAATCAACCAAACCCAGCAATATCAATTCATTTTATACATTTGTTGCATGTAAGTGTACAGTACTTCCGGTGATAATGAAAATGTTCAGTTACTTTTATGAAATCAAAAATGGCAAAAGGCATCACATGGTGAAAATTTTATGCAAATCGAATAATATATGCCACTTTTATAGACCCAAAACCATGAAAAGTGACGTGTAGAAAATCGGCTATTTCTCGGCAACCGTGTAAGTTAGAAACGATTTTGTGGCATCTGTATGATCGTATTGGTCCATTCTATTTGTTGATTGGCATCAAATATCATAATTTTAAAAAACATTACAAATCAGACTCATTTGAATAAAATATCTGTTTTGAAGGCTAAAAATACAGTTTTTGCCAAAACGACATTACTTCCGGTGACACTAAAAACGTTAAATTAGTTTTATAACATCCTCTATGACATTGGGCTTCAAAGGGTGAAAATTTTATGAAAATCGAATTATAATTGACACTTTTATGGACCAAAAACCTACAAAAGTGACTTTTAGAAAACCGCCTATATCTCGGCAACCGAACAAGTTAGAAATTTTTTTATGATATCTGTATGACCATATGAGTTTTGTTAATATGTGAATTTAAACCAAAAGTTAATTTTATTATTACATATGACATAATTCTTGGTTGAAAAAAATATCGATTTTAAAAGTTAAAAATGGAGTTTTTGACTAAATGACGTCAATTCCGGTGTCAATTTCAAATAGTAATCAACATGATATGACGCACACTTGCTTTTTGAATCAAATGATGTCACTTTTGTGAATATCCATTAATTATTGACTATTTTACAGGCAAAATTACGAAAACAGTGACTTATGCAAAACTGCCCATTTCTCGGCAACTGCTTATATTAGAAACTAATTTTAACATACATGTTCTGCGTATGGATCAAAGCTACAAGTTTATAAAATTTACGTAGAAATATTTTAAAATCTGAAAAGCCTGAATGGGTTGTAAAAGGTCAATTTTACACCTTTTTTCAACTCTTAATCGAATTTGCTCGAAAATGAAGTCGAAATTAAAAAAACTGAGCTCAAACTTTTTTGCGCCTTTAAAGGGCACACTCTTTTTGTTATATCAAGTTTTTAAAAAAATAATACTTTTTCTTGAAAAATGGTACCTAACTGTCAAAATTGTAGATTTTGGTAGTTTTTTGTAAACTTATGTCATTTCCGGTGCCGACAGATAAAACTATTGGTAACAAAAAAAATGACAATTGAGACAAGGTGTGAACTGCAAGCGAAGACAACTCTGCTTGGGAGATCGATGCACAAGACCAAAGCGCACCGTGCCCATAATATTGTGGACTCGGCATCAACAAACTACGCTCACCATTTGAATAAAGACAAACACGTTAATCTGACCCTTCAAAAGTCTGCATTGATTAATACATCCCCCATTTTGGCCAAATGTGAAAAACGTACTAAGGGATACACGACATGTACATAATCACTGACGCTGACGGGTAATAAATAACATTAAGATACAACATCATAGACCACAAATGGTTCTGAGGTTTTTTTTATAAATCTTTCCAACAAATTAAAAAACACAATTTGCAAGCGATGGATAGTGAACAAGCTAAACAAAAAGCGATTTTTCATACAATCATATTTAATTCAGGAAGTTACAATTCGATATGTGCTAATTACCACAGGAACCAATCCATTTTATACATGTGTTACATGTAAGTGATCGTGACCATACACAGTACTTCCAGCGATAATGAAAATATTAAATTAGTTTCTTAAAATCAGAAATAATAATCACATGGTGAGAATTTTATGTAAATCGAATAAGAATTGCCACGTTTATAGACCCCAAACCTTGAAAAGTGACTTGTAGGAAATCGTCTATTTCTCTGCAACCATACAAGTGAGAAACCATTTTGTGGTATCTGAATGATCGCATGGGTTCATTCTATTAGTTGGTGCGAACTAAATATCATAATTTTAAATATATTACAAATCAGACTCATTTGAAAAAAATATCTGTTTTGAAGGCTAAAAATACAGTTTTTGCCAAAATATAATTACTTCCGGTGATACTGAAAATGTTAAATTAGTTCTATGAAATCATAAATGACGTAAGATATCATATGGTGAAAATTTTATGAAAATCGAATAATAACTGACACTTTTATAGACCAAAATCCTCGAAAAGTGACTTGTGGAAAATCGCCCATTTCTCTGCAATCGTACAAGTTAGAAACCGTTTTGTGATATCTGTATGATCGCATGGATTCATTCTATTTGATGAATAGAATCAATTATCATAATTTGAAAACAATAACAAGTACGACCCATTTGAATAAAATATTGTTTTTTAATGCTAAAAATTAAGTTTTGAGCAAATAACGTCATTTCCGGTGGCATAATATGAGGTAGAATGGTTTGACCTTGTCCACTATGGCATTAGGCATCCAACGGTGAAAGAAAATTGAAAATAGCATAATAATTGATTCTTATACAGCCAAAATAACGTGAAAAGTGGCTCATGCAAAATCGACTTTTTCTCGGCAACTGCGCATATTACAAATTAATTTTCACATACATTCTCTTCGTATGGGTTATTGCTACGAGATTATGAATGTTACAAAGATATATTTTTTAATATGAAGACGCTGGATGGGTTGTAAATAGCTCATTTTGACGCCTTTTTTCACCCTTTAATCCAAATTGCCCGAAAACGAAATCGAAATTAAAAAAACTGAGCGCGATGTTTTGTGCGCCTTTATATGGCACATCTTTTCAGTCATATTAGATTTGAAAAAAATAATTTTTGCTTTCAAAAAGTGGTACCGAACTGTTAAAATTGTAGTTTTTGCTAAATTTACGTCACTTACGGTGCCGACAGGAAACTTTGCCGGTAACAAAAAAAATGACATTTTGGACCATGGAGCATATAAACTTTGTTTTATACAAATCGGACAATAAATAATTTATATAGAACCTATAAACTGAATTAGCCAATAGCGACCAATAAAAATTATCCAGAAAAAAAATGTTCACATTTTTGCCCAAATCAGATGACCCTTTAACCCTTGGTAAAAAGTCATTAAAAAATATTCATTAATAAAAAAGTTTTTTGTCAAAATTTAAATTTTCAAAATTTGGCGCTGTATTTTTCCGAAGATTCGGCGAAATTTAAAAATCTAAAGACCCGTAGCTATGTGCCATGTCTCTGGCTATGTCAAAAACTATCAAACGATAAAATCCAACAATTGTTGTTAATATTACGGCAAAATTTCAAAAAACGACAAATTCGGGGATTTCGGACATTTCGCATTGTCGCAGAATGCCGGAAATAGCTTTAATCTCTAAGTCACACCCACTTTTGCAGTAAAACTCAAGACATTGCATCGATCCGACAAGTAGTTCCTGAGATATAAGCAAATTGGAAAAAAAAAAATAATAATAATAAGAATAATAATAAGAAGAATTTTAACAAAAACAATAGTGTTTCACACAAGCTACGCAGTGTGAAACCCTAATAAAGAAAAATCTGACCGTGTAAATATAGGTAGGTTATATTCATCATAATGTTCAAAAGGGACTTGAGAAATGGGTGTTCACGTTTGATGTAAGTTAATGAAATAAAAAAAACCCCTAAAAACCCCAAAAAACAAAAAAAAAAAAAACAAAACAAAACATAGCGAAAAAGAGCAAAAAAGCAAAAAAAAAAAATAAATAAAAAAAATCTGCATCCGAGAATCCGTTTTTCGATACATCTGATATTGTTATACGAATTTACAGTATAATCACACCAAGTCAACCACACGATGTAGATTACGTGAATGAACAGAGCATGTTTACAGACGTATGTTGCGATTGGCATCCAATGATGATGGCCGGGTTACATAGGCAACTGCGATTAAACCAACAATGTTCGCAAAAAAAATTTAAATTACACCGGCTAAAATTTTCATAACTTTGTAAAAATCTCATAAGCAAATATAAAGTACAATTGTTGGTATAAGTATTGTTTGAACAATAAAAGAAGCGTTCTTTCTAACGTCTAGTTGTTAAAATTATTACAAGTTATGGCGTAATATGAGCCAGGTCTTACCTTTTGGTCTGTGTATTGCGACCGATGACTGTCCGACTGTCCGTCTCCACCAAGTCTACAATTATATTGATAGAGACTATACCACTCGACAACCACACAGCCAATTAGCTTTTGTTATAGAAATTCATTTACAAAAAAGGTGTGAATAATTTTCATTTGTAATACAGCTGACGCCAACGACAATGTCAAGCATCTCTTTCAGTCACTTTGTAAATTCCAATGCTAACGGTTCAACCTGGCAAGGACAGTTTTTTCTTCTTGTTTATAGTGCTAGAAAATAATAAAGACACTCAGAAGTTTGTTTCTACAAATATCAGAAAACAATCAGCAATTTCAAACTTTCGCTCGTCCGCCTCCGCGGTGTCGATGACGACGTTAAACGTGTGTTTCATGTATAAAGAAGCAAGATTTCCCGCCAGAGACAACACCACAGTGTAGACCCTTGTCTCTGTTTGGCGGCGTGTTTTTGACGTTTGATACCCGAATTATCTAGTCTTTGGTCTTGTGTGGTCACCAAAATCGACTTGACCTTTGACCTTACCTGTTTGCTACCCTTATAAATGAGTCCTCCTGGCACCAAACCTTTCCAAATTCAATCATCTTTAATCTGCAACGAAGTCTTTTACAATCTAGACGATATAAAGAAAATACATATGAGTTAGATGACAAGAGGCTTGATAATCGCTGCTTAGTAATCCTAAGCTGATATGCATGGATTAATGTAATTGCAGTTTACCTAGAACAACTCTCGACTTTGTCTTTCAACAAGCGTGTTTATTTACGTTATTATTAGCCGTGTTGCGCTTTTAAAAAAAATCACAGTCGTCAGTCAGACTGCATCATTGAAATTGATAATTTTAATCGGTTTCAACGCGACAATCAAATTGAGAGGGATTAAAAAACACTCAAAGGGGGACGTCTATGTTTGAAGAGAAGAGGTAAACCAAGTCTTACTACCCTACTGTAAATTCCTCATTACGTAAAAAAAAGATGTCAGGCCATATAAAATAAATATCCTGGTTCCGAGTTCGCAAAGCCGTCTCATAAAAAATAAATATCCTGGTCCCGATCTAGTTCATAAAGCATTCTCATAACAAATTACATAATATTATAGCTTCTTAGTGATGTATTTTGATACATTCAAACAAGAAACATTTTTTTAAAGGGCTTAATTTTTGTGAAAATAAGGCCAACAATTTTGAGTAAATGCGTCGTGAACTCGGGCCCTGGTTTCCAATAGTTCCGCATCACTTGAAACGGGTGGTGTGACCTTTTTTCGTAATTATGAAATATATGATGTAGAGACCCACACGGTTACAGAAAGCAACTCCATAAAAAACCTTTTTGATGAAACCTAAAGTATACTGTAGGTTAGTTTATCAAGTACGCAACCCTGGCTAATCTTACATTCCTAAAAAAGGAGAGAGGGATAGAGAGAGAAATGGGTTGAACGTCCACTTGACAGAAACTAGGTCCTTTTGGGACTAACATATGATTCTATTTTGCGCGTAGGTGTCTTTATCAGTGGAAGGAAGGCGGACGACCAAGAGTAAACGCACGAGGCCGGACGGGGCGGCGATCCTATTCCTTGTCATGTACAACCGGGGAATCGAAACCAAGCCAGTTGAATCAATGACAGACATTATGATGTAAGGCACATGCGTTAACCAATTGCCCCTCTCCCTTCCCCAGTAGTGAAAATTTGAAATAAAACAAAAAACACATAAATGGCTCGTCAGACAACCAGAATATTTTTTTCGCGTGGCCTTACACGTCTACAGTGTTACGACTATATTGTCAGTCTCCAGTCGATGAAGGCTGGGGTCGCGTGGATGACAAGTACAAATCATGCCTTATCACACCTCTAAGATTTACACAAGGCTTTAGGGATGTCTAAAACATTTACCTTGTTTCTTGTCAATACATAGATACACTAATGTATATATTTACTGTGTCGTAATCGCCGCCCGCTATTCATAGGTGTCACTCAAACATCCCTAAGTGACGGAGGTATTCTCGTTTAAAGGGCAGGGCTAGTCTGGGGCATTGTTTAGATAATTGTGGGGACATGAAAATGTGTGAAATAGCTTTATTTTTAATTTAACGTCCGCTTCCACCTACGTGATATAGCAGACAAGTGTGATTTGAAAAGAATGTATATACTCTTTAAATATTCGCTTCAAAATCTATGCACGAAAAGGATATGAAATGCTTTAACGTCCTATTGTTCTGTCCCGACTGGGATTATGACGACGTGTCTACGTCATACAGCGTGATAAGGGAAATGTTTCACGGACAGCAGCGCTTCGGCCTATAATACTCTTTTGTCGAATTCTAACTGCCAGGGGAACTTTTGTGTGCACGCCAATGTGTACATGGGACCTTGGTTTTCGTCTCTGTTCTGTGAACGAAATTAAATGAAATGACATGAAATGGGGTTCAACGTCCGACTGTTCTGCTCCTAAACTGGGCTAATGAAGACGGGCATACGCTATACAGTGTGCTATGAGAGGAATTTCAGGGGATCTCTTACGTACACGCCAATGTGTAGACGGGACATCAGTTTTTCTCCTATCCGAACGACTAGAAAGCTATCCTTGTCAGGGACTCCGTTCTGCAGCGTTAACAAGAGGATACCAAGTCGGAAAACTCGACGAACTTTCTCGTGGGGTAGGGGTGACACAAACCACAAACCAGGTCATTTCGGGACTAACATATGGTTTGATTTTTCTATTTCAATAATTCGCTTGCGCACATATAATTGTCCCGGTAAAACAATGTGTATACCATAACTTTTTCCCGGAAAAAACCCCATGGTATTTAGCGTCATTTTGGCGTATATCAGGGACAACTGGAGATCACTTTGCTATTATACAGAAACTGAGATTTAACGCAACATCGTTAGATTATTTAGTAATATTCACTAGTCCATGAATAAATATCTATTAAATTACTCTGGGGTGTTAATAACACCGTCTATCATTTTCTGGTTGACAAGGTTCAGCCTATTGCACATATCAGTTGTAACATCTCTATCCCAGTTATCGAGCGCCATCTTATGTGACAAATGCTAAGTTTCCACTGCCGTGGGATGCTTTACGATAGGATTGTCCTCCGTGATCTGTTATGCGCAGATACGTTCGTATACGTTTCGATCTGGCCACACGATTGCTACGTCTGATCTCAATATATGATATGACCTGATAGGATTACCACGATTACTTCAAACATAAAACCACGATTTCAATCGCAGTGCGAATCGTGAAAGTGGGAACCTAGCATTAAGGACAACCATTTTTTCAGAATTAAAATCATCAGCATCCAGACTTGGCGCAGATTTCAAATATTATGGAAGCACATATATATACTTTTTAAAGCAACTAAACCTCTAACTATGTCATTCGCAGAGGCGTGCTGGACGAGCGGTCGTCGCCCTCATAAACACAAGAAACAAACGTAACCAGGATGTTTGGTAACGCTCGAATCCGATGAGATGTCAAACTAGAGTGTAGGGGTGGGATAGCTGTGTGTCCTCCATTCCACGAAAATATGCCCTGCCTTTTGAAAAGTGCCCACTCTTCTGAAATAATGCACTCCGTTTTAATGTGCCCTACGTTCTAAAACAGAATCCTTTATTCAGAATAACTACAGTCGAACACCCCCATAGCTGTGCCACTATTGCCTGACAACACTTGTTTTAATTTTTTTTATTCAACTGAAGTAATCGAGAAAATCATAGTAGTTTATGTATACCATCCTTTGGACGACGGATACACATTAAAACCAGGGTCGTTAAAGCTAAATGTCTTTAACGATATTGTATGGTACACAATTTAAACGGGTGTGGGCTTTATGTCATAAGGTCTGTCATTGAGTCGAGAGGCATGGTTTCCCCGTGACAAGGAGTATAGGGACACCTGCTCGGTGCCCCCGACTACTAAATATCCCTACGCTCAAGCGAATTATCGATATCAAACCGAACCATATGCCCCACCCCCCTCCCGCACACAATTTATAAAAGCAAATTGTTTCATTATCGACATACTGTTAAAGGTAAACAAGTTTTGTAAACAGTATATGCTAAGAATGTGAGTAACCACCCCTTTATAATCCTGTTTGTGCTACCTATATCAAAGATTAATTACTTCAATGATCTGTCTACACCAACTCATTAATATTCCACAAATAAACCCATCTTCTGTTGGATACGTGAAGAGGTTTTGTTTTACTTTGCGGGCAGTTCACGAGAATGACGTTTTCGGGCGACGGCTAACGACACGTTCTGGGATTAACACCAAACCGTAACATCGTCTCACGACTACCTGTTACATAGCATGCTAACTTACACAATGGGTGATAATCCTCTCTCAATCAAAACCAAACTACCACCATTAAACAAATGCCAGCAGACTGAAATCATGGGTAGACTATTGTAATAACAATGACAGTCAGTCTCGATTAATAGGCCTACAGTTGACAGCATCCACAACGATTGGTTTCATTACTAATAGCGTGTGCAGAGGATACATTACGCAGGGGCGGATCTAGGAATTTTGAAAAGGGGGAGGGGGCGCCGCAAAATGAGGGCACTTACTGCGGAGACGGGGCACGTCGTTGCGAGGGGGTTGAGGGTCCCCAAGACAATTAACCGTCATTTCCTTGCATCTGTAGACATTCGAAGAGCTATTTGGCTAATATTTTCGTCTAAGTAAACGTTTCGAGAGGACATATTTGGGTCTGAAAGACACTTTCAGCAGTAAAAAAGGGCACTTTCAGCAGAAAAAAAGGGCACCGTCGAAAATAAGGGGGTGGGGGGCGCCCCTCGCTGGATCCGCCTCTGCATTATGTAAGATTTAGATGAAGAGCTTGTCGTTTCTTGCTATAATATTTCAAAAATAGATAATGCTAAATGAATATATTGAAAATTTCACTCCAATTACTTTATTCTGAGCGAAGAAATTAACCTTTGAAGGTTTGGCAAAATGTGTGCATCTAATAGATTGCAACCAAACACATGACACAATTTTATGGAATACAAGTTTCTTGACTGCTATGAAGGGAATTTTGCCCGGACAGCGGCGCTACTCTTGAATCGAATTCTAACTGACAAGGGGTCTTTTGCATGCACGTCAATGTGTACACGGGAGGGACCTCGGTTTTTTGTTCCATTCGATCGACAGGACAGTTGTCTTTATCAGCCCCCCCCCCCTTCCGTCCTGCGCAAATGACAAGGGGAAAAACACGCCGAAAAATCCCGAATGAACTTTCTCGTCTACACCGGGAGCGAACCAGCGTCTTACTCGTGACCGTGACCCAGGGGATAAATGAGAGGGCCGCTGTGCAAACATTGCTTCATGATTTAGAATTTTTGCGCCCCCTTCAGTTTTTGCACCCGTGGCAAATGGCAAATACTCACGCGGTTTACTATACTTGTAACCGTAAACTGTGTTTAAGGTTACAATTGATACAGCCGAGGAACCCTTTACGCAAGTTTAAATAGATTCAAACGCACAATTGTCAACACATATCATTACAGTTTGTATTGGAATAATTAATTATATCACAAATAGTGAAAACACAAACTAGGTCATTTCGGGACCAACATTTGGTTTAATTTTATCGCTTGCGCGTAGGGGTCTTTAGCAGTGGGAGGAAACCGGAGTGCCCGGAAGACATCAGCAGAGGAACCATTTCTCGCGGTTTCCATCATTATAATCATAGGCTAATCACAATGCTCAGCCAGTAACAAGAGAGAGAAATGGGGTTTATCGTCCACTCAACACAAACTAGGTCATTTCGGGACTGACATGGTTTAATTTTATTTCAATAATTCGCTTGCGCGTAGGGGTCTATAACAGTGGGAGGAAACCGGAGTGCCCGGAGGAAACCCACGACGTTGAGAAGGAGCCCCTATCTTCATGCCATATACGCTCAGACCATGGCTCGAAACCAAAGCCACAAGCCAGAGGTGACCGGCCAGCTAGAGGTCGAAGCGCGGCACTTTAGTCCACTAGGCCATCCCCCCCCCCCAACCAGTAACAAACACACCGTGGGTCATATATGCTGCAAACTGACTCGAGCACGTTCCACACAGCACAGTGCCACCGGTTTGCACTGGAAGGGTCTCCCCCCACCACACACACACACATACAAATATTGTTTCTTTTTTGAGGGGGGAGGGGCGGACTGTACACCAATCCTCAGCATGTCAGTTCCTCCAGCTTCCAGAAGTATTAAGTATTGGGGAGCAATAATGCGATAAAATATTCTATCTCACGACCCCCATTCAAACACATTAGGCCAACATATCATCACCCTCTATTCCCAATACTCAAAACATAAAATATCAAAACATTACAAAAGTTTTCTTTATTCCATCTCAAATAAATTTGTTAAAGGACAATATTGGTGCCAGTCATTATCACATATGTGATAGAACTGATTAAACACTTTCCAAATATAATATTATCACATAGACCATCGCTACCATAGAGGAGTAATACAGGATTCACGAATCGGAAGTGACGAACGCCAAAGGAAAACACGAGTTATTCCTCTATATAACTAACTGAAGTGACTAATGATAACAGATACATGGGCGAATATCTGCTCACTAATAATTCCTTCGAAGACCTAAAGTTGCTGTGTGACGCTGTGAGAGAATATCTTACAATTCATGAAAAGAATTGACTGCCAATAGATAAGAGAACAGGAAAGAAAACAGATTAAAAGTCCGTGCATTACCATGTTGTTATAAGGTAGGGGAGACCGGGACACATTGAACCAACATGGATATATCCTTTATAAATAATACTATACAACCCAACACTATACAGATGTGAGATAACTTTTTAGACCCATTTCTCCACCAATAAGCCACATGGTGTCAATTATTTTCTTAGGCAGTAGACTTTTTCAAAAAAGCGCTTAAAAGAGAAAAATTTTCCATACATGTTAACTTCTTAGCCTACGAAATTCTTGTACTTAAGTTCATATACGTCTAATCTGTACAATCCAGATAAACCGGGGTTTGATCCATATAAGAGGGCATATTGCTTTTTTTTTTAAATTTTGATCATGAAATAAAGAGATCTTTTAATAAAAACATTTGATATGAAATGAGTACAAACATGTATGTGAACAAAGCGGTTCAATGTGCCCCGGTCTCCCCTATAGAATGAATAAAAACAAGGGGCTGTACGGAGTATTTCTATTTTTCCCGTGTTCTCTTATCTTGTGACACTTAATTACTTTATTGTTTCGTCAGATAACCTCTTGCGGTCCCATATAACAACTTTTTGTCTTCGAAGGAATTATGAGTGAGCAGAAATTCGGCCGTTTATCTGTCATCACTCTTCACTTCAGTCATTCATATAGAGAGATAACTCGTGTTTTCCTTTGGCGTTCGTCACTTCCGATTCATGAATCGTTTATTACTCCTCTATGGTAGCGATGATCTCTGTGTTAATATTATATTTGGAAAGTGTTTAATCAGTTCTACCACATATGTGATAATGACTGGCACCAATATTGTCCTTTAAGTAACACTTGTTCAGCTGTCAGGTGTAAGTCAGGCGATGAGGGAGTACTGTCCCCTGTAATCCACTCTGGCTTAATTCGGACTGAAATCAAAGTAAGATCGCTGGTACACCTTCTCTCCCATTCTGGTACAAATGAACACGGATACTGTTTAATACTTTC
The DNA here is from genome assembly GCA_036850965.1 of Patella caerulea. Classification (NCBI taxonomy): domain Eukaryota; kingdom Metazoa; phylum Mollusca; class Gastropoda; family Patellidae; genus Patella; species Patella caerulea. The sequence continues at coordinate 26,282,899 of JAZGQO010000015.1, read as the reverse complement.
CCTGAAGTGATAATACATTTCATTCTATAAAACATATCAATATACTAGAACTAAACCAGATCAAATCACACAAGGAGACAGAACTCCCTCACCCCTGACCCACGTGAATAAGAAATCCACTAAAGGCATCAGTGTCCCACGGGTCAGTGGTAAGAAAAATCCCATCTAGATACATACAAATCATTACACCCATCATCTAAACAAAACAAATGCGACAGAATCAGACTAAGTGATCACGCCTCATTGTCACAACTCACTCGTTTAAACCACCCGATCATGGCTGGCGAAACTGCAATTCAATACAAACACGTGCGCTGACCTAGCTAGTTATCCACAATCAAGCATGAAAACGATTTACACTCAAATAAGACGCTTAGTAGTCTGTTGTGTATTCAATTTCTCTTAATAAATTTCTTCTCTGAAAATTACAAATTTTGCCACAAATAATTTAACGCCACCAAGGCTTTCCTACTTCCATCAGGACTTGTAAAAGTTGAATACCACCAAGGTATTCCAAGCCACAAAGGCTATTGGCTACCTCAGCCAAAATCAATATCATATGCCACCAAGGCAATTGGCTACCTAAGCCAAAATCAATAAGCCACCTAGGCCATTGGCTACCTAAGCCAAAATCAATATACCACCAAGGTATTTTCAAGTAAAATAAAATCTATTACCGTTTTAATGAAACAAGAACACGTCTGTCCAGCTCGCTGTCTTAATGAAGAATGGTTGAATACATTATACTACGTCATCATCGGAAATGTCACGTGAGGATCGTTTTATTTTATTGCAATTTCCGATCAATTATGTTCGGTATGCGAACAGTCCAAAATGAACGCCAGTCATTTGGGCCTGCTATAGTTAGTTCATTAGGGTTTCACACTGCGAAGCTTGTGTGAAACACTATTGTTTTTGTTAAAATTATTATTCTTATTATTATTATTATTAGGCTTTCAGACTTTCGTCTGAAAGCCTATTGAGATTACTAAAATTATTATTTTTTTTATTATTATTCTTTTCCGCCGGAGCCTTTTTCTCTATGATCGAAAAGAGATACCGATTTGCGGTCCATATTTCTATTGGGAAACCAGGTGGTGGCTACCCAATAAAGCAATTTTCAAACTTCTGCGCAGACCGGAAGTGGCCGAATTTTGAACGTTCGTAAAAAATTAGAAATCGGCCGTGGTTTCGTCAATTCTCTACCTATATTCAAACAAATCACATTTTTGGAAAGCCTGAGACATTTCCGAGACAATAGCAATCTCACATTTTGCGATTTCGAAACTTCGTCACTGACTTCTATCGTTCGAAAATTCAAAACACGTCGCCTACGAGACAATTTTTGTTATTTTTCAAAATTTGGAAATTTGACCTAGATTTTTGGATACCTGACGTCAATCCGATTCCAGTAATATAAGTTTCATTCAGAGTTACCGCCCTTTATTTTTCGATTTTTTTCGAATTTTCTACCCATTTTGTGAGCTGTGGTGTCGTTTTACAGCCAAAATGATGTTTCTGAAACTTATGGAACATGAAGTTATAGTCCAATACCAACTGATAAAGCAATTTCGACACAGATCTTTAAACCGGAAGTGGTCGAAATGATGTGCAATATTTTGAAAAAAATGCAAAAAATGGATGTTTTCGGGGAAAACGTGATGTCTCCGTCTGATATCAACGGATTAACCAAATTAAGGTACCATTGGGTGGCACGAGGATTGTACTATCGTATGATACCCAATTCATACGGATACTATGATCAGGCAGCAAAATATGGCACGCTGAAAATCAAGTATTTTCTGATTTTTTAGCATTTTTGGACGCCTGTATCTCAAAAACTTAACCGCAACTTTTTTTAAAATTTTTTCTATCGAGAGTCCTTTCGGAGGTATTTTGCATGAAGTCATCCAATAAGACTTTGAAATATCTGGAATAGGTGAAATAACCGACTGAAAATCGAAAAAAGTCAAAAAATCGTGAAATTTTGGAAAATGCTCTACTATTTTTTTATTTTAAGAGATTTTCAAAAAAATATTGTATATTCAGATAGTTGACCTAATTGCGATTCTAACGATGTATAATATGTATGTAGTTATTGAAATTTAATTTTCGATATTTTAAATTTTTTGCATTTTTGGCACTTTTGAACATAGGATTTCTCAGGGGCATTTTATCTGATCAGATAATGTAATATATCATTACAGAGCCCTGTGGCTATTTTAGTGCCCAAGCCGGCTATTAAAACTATTCCGACAATAATAACCATACCGGAAGTATTCAAAAAATGAAAAAAAAGGTTAAAAACATTGTCGCACTTGCGAAATACTTGATTTCTCCCTTAGGTAATAGCGGACCAAAACAACTAAAATGTCGTTGGATAGCCCTATTAATGGACCATCATATGTTATCTAAATAATACGATTACGATGGTAAGGAAATAAATTATTGTATGCCAAAAATCTAGTATTTTCCGATTTTTTAACATTCTGAGACGCCCTTTTCTCGAAAACGACACCGCAGATTTTTCTTAAACTTTTCTTACTCAAAGTCCTATCGGTTGTCTATATAGTGAATCCAAAATGAAAAGCATTGAAATAATATAGGTGGTCCAAAAATGTCCTCAAACTTTGAAAAAAAATGAAAAATCGTTAAATTTTTGTAAACGCTCTTTAATTTATCTTTTTTTCCAAAACTACCCAATGGATGTTTCTGACACTTCTGGTACAGAAAGTTAAGTATCCAAATAACTTCGTAAAGCTATCGCGACAATGATCGTAAAACCGGAAGTAGTCGAAAAAATGTCCGATATTTTGAATTTTTTTTTTTTTTTACGAAATCCTTTTTTATTTATGAATATTTTTTGATGGTATTTTACACAGGGTTAAATTATCATCCTACTTGAGCAGAAATGCGAAAAAAATTTGTCTCGGTAATTTGCGTTAGCCGCCATCGGCTAATTTAGTTTTTCGTACCCAGAAAAATTATTTATTGTTCGATTTGTATAAAACAAAGTTCATATGCTCCGTGGTCCCAATTGTATTTTTTTTTGTTACGGTGAAATTTTTCTGTCGGCAACGGAAGTGACGTAATATTAACAAAAAGTACAATTTTGACAGTTAGGTACCACTTTTTGAAAGCAAATATTATTTTTTTTCAAAACTGATATACTTAAAAGGATGCACCCTGCAAAGGTGCACAAAATCCTTAGCTCAAATTTTTTAATTTCAATTTCATTTTCGGGCAATTTCGAATAAAATGTAAAATAAAGTGTAAAATTCAGTTATTTACAATTCATTCAGCATCTTCATATTTTGAAATATTTATTTGTAATTTTCATAAACTCGTAGCAATAATCCAGACGAAGAGAATGTATGCGAAAATAAGTTTGTAATATGAGCAGTTGCCGAGAAATATGCAATTTTGCATGCATCACTTTTCACGTTATTTTGCCTATAAAAGAGTGAATTATTATTCGATTTGCAATATTTTTTTTCTATTTGATGCATAATGCCAATTTGGACTAGGTCAGGTCAATTTTACATTTTCACTGTGACCGGAAATGACGTCATTTGGGCAAAAACGGTATTTTTAACCCAAAAAAACAAATATTTTATTCAAATGAGTCTGCCTTATAATATTTTTAAAATTATGATATTTGATTCCCATCAACGAATAGAATGAAGCCATACGACCATACAGATACCACAAAATCGTTTCTAACTTGTACGGTTACAGAGAAATAGGCGATCTTCTATAAGTCACTTTTCAAGGTTTTTGGTCTATAAAAGTGTCAATTATTATTCGATTTTTATAATTTTTTTACCATTTGATGCCTTATGCCATTTATGACTTCTATGAACCAAGTTAACATTTTCAATGTCACCGGAAGTAATGTAATTTTTGCAAAAAACGTATTTTTAGCCTTCAAAACAAACATTTATTTGAAGGGATTTATACTTATTATTCGTTCAACTTTATAACGTCTGACTCTAATGGGCAGTAAGATTAAATCAATACCATCATATTGATATCAAGAAAAGGCTTATAGCATGTTCCCGTGTCGAATAATAGCCAATTTTCCCAGGGTCACTTTTAAGTTTTTTACCTTCTTAATTTCAGTTTATGGGTTATAGGTTAATTATTTATTGCCCGATATGTATAAAACAAAGTTTGTATTTTGTATGTTGCGAATTTTCGACTTATTTTTCACCTATAATAATTTCTTTCGGCACCGGAAGTGACGTAATTTTGCCATAATTTACAATTTTGACCGGTCTTTTCGCCATCAAATATTACTTTTACATATGACAGAGGGTGTCACTGAAGCAAAACAACTTAAGTATAGTTTGGTAGCTCAATGGATCGGCTATGGTATAATAAACTTCCTGTATGATTCCTGAAAGCCGGTTCAGTGCTGCTTGCAGGTCTAGTTATTATTATTCTTCTTTTGTTTTGAGTAGATCTCAGCAACTACGTGTCGCATCGTTACGATTTCTTCGGTTTTACTGGGAAAGTGGGTGTGACTTAGAGGATAAATCTATTTTGAACGTTCTGCGACAATGCGAAATGTCCGAAATCACCGAAGTTATCGTTTTTACAAATATTGCGGTAATTTTAACAATAATCATGGGATTTTAACTTTCGATACATTTTGGCATAGCTGGAGACAGGGCACATAGCTGCGCTACTTTCGATTTTTGATTTTCGGCAAATCTTCGAAGATATTAGGCGCCAAATTTCGGAAATTTAAAATTTTACAAAAAACTTTTTTATTTATGAATATTTTTTAGTCGTGTTGTGCACAGAATTAAAGAGTCATCTGACTTGCGCAAAAATGTTAAAAAATTTTGTCTCAGTAGTTTTCCTTGGCCTCCATTGGCTAATTCAGTTTTTCAGTCCTAGATTAATTTTTTATTGTCCGATTTGTATAAAACAAAGTTCATATGCTTCGTTGTCTCAATTGCCATTTTTTTTATTACCAAAAGTGTTATCTGTCGGCACCGGAAGTGGCATAATTTTACCAAAAACTACAATTTTGACAGTTAGGTACATTTTTTGAAAACAAATATTATTTTTTTAAAAATTTATATGACTCAAAGAGTGTGTCCTTTAAAGGCGCAAAAAATGTCGGAAGCAGTTTTTTTAATTTCTTTTTCATTTTCTAGCAAACTGGATTAAGAGGTGAAAAAAGGCGTAAAATTGACCTATTTACAACTCATTCAGGCTTTTCAGATTTTAAAATATTTTTACGTAACTTTTGTAAACTTGTAGCTATAATCCATACGAAGAGAATGTATGTGAAAATTAGTTTGTAATATAAGCAGTTGCCGAGAAATAGGCAATTTTGCATGAGTCACTTTTCACGTAATTTTGGCTGTAAAAGAATCAATTATTATTCGATTTTCAATTTTCTTTCGCCATTGGATGCCTAATGCCATAGTGGACTATGTCAAACCATTTTATCCCTTGCGCTGCCACCGGAAATGACGTCATTTGCTCAAAACGTAAATTTTAGCCTTCAAAAAACAATATTTTATTCAAATGAGTCGTATTTGTTATTTTTTTCAAATTGTGATATTTGATTCTATTGATCAAATAGATTGAACCCATACGATCATACAGATACCACAAAATGGTTTCTAACTTGTACGGTTGCAGAGAAATGGGCGATTTTCCTTAAGTCACTTTTCAAGGTTTTTGGTCTATAAAAGTGTCAGTTATTATTCGATTTTCATAAAATTTTCACCATATGATATCTTGTGTCATTTATGATTTCATAGAACTAATTTAACATTTTCAGTATCACCGGAAGTAATGTCATTTTGGCAAAAACTGTATTTTTAGCCTTCAAAACAGACATTTTTTTCAAATGAGTCTGATTTGTAATATATTTCAAATTATGATATTTGATTCCAATCAACAAATGGATTGAACCCATACGATCATATAGATACCAAAAGATAGTTTTTATCGTGTACGGTTGCCGAGAAATAGGCGATTTTCTACAAGTCACTTTTCAAGGTTTTTGGTTTATAAAAGTGGCAATTCTCATTCGATTTACATACAATTTTCGCCATTATGCTGCCTTATGCCATTTCTGATTTCATAAAACTAATTGAACATTTTCATTATCACCGGAAGTAATGAAATTTTGCCAGGATCACTTACAAGTAACATATATATAAAATGAATTGATATTGCTGGATTTGGTTGATTCTTCGTCCATTTTATTTGATGTTTACAATGCTTATGTGGAAACCTGTTTGATGGTTTCATTGGTATCGGAAGTGACATATGTTTAAGGGTAACGTGGCACCGAAAGTGACGTGGCACCAGTGAAACCCGTCATTCCTGCATGCAGGTCTAGTTATTCTTATTATTATTATTCTTCTTTTGTTTTGAGTAGATCTCAGCAACTACGTGTCGCATCGTTACGATTTCTTCGGTTTTACTGGGAAAGTGGGTGTGACTTAGAGGATAAAGCTATTTTGAACGTTCTGCGACAATGCGAAATGTCCGAAATCACCGAAGTTATCGTTTTTACAAATATTGCGGTAATTTTAACAATAATCATGGGATTTTAACTTTCGATACATTTTGGCATAGCTGGAGACAGGGCACATAGCTGCGCTACTTTCGATTTTTGATTTTCGGCAAATCTTCGAAGATATTAGGCGACAAATTTCGGAAATTTAAAATTTTACAAAAAACTTTTTTATTTATGAATATTTTTTAGTCGTGTTGTGCACAGAATTAAAGAGTCATCTGACTTGCGCAAAAATGTTAAAAAATTTTGTCTCAGTAATTTTCCTTGGCCGCCATTGGCTAATTCAGTTTTTCAGTCCTAGATTAATTTTTTATTGTTCGATTTGTATAAAACAAAGTTCATATGCTTCGTTGTCTCAATTGTCATTTTTTTTATTACCAAAAGTGTTATCTGTCGGCACCGGAAGTGGCATAATTTTACCAAAAACTACAATTTTGACAGTTAGGTACATTTTTTGAAAACAAATATTATTTTTTTGAAAAATTATATGACTCAAAGAGTGTGTCCTTTAAAGGCGCAAAAAATGTCGGAAGCAGTTTTTTTAATTTCTTTTTCATTTTCTAGCAAATTGGATTAAGAGGTGAAAAAAGGCGTAAAATTGACCTATTTACAACTCATTCAGGCTTTTCAGATTTTAAAATATTTTTACGTAACTTTTATAAACTTGTAGCTATAATCCATACGAAGAGAATGTATGTGAAAATTAGTTTGTAATATAAGCAGTTGCCGAGAAATAGGCAATTTTGCATGAGTCACTTTTCACGTAATTTTGGCTGTAAAAGAATCAATTATTATTCGATTTTCAATTTTCTTTCGCCATTGGATGCCTAATGCCATAGTGGACTATGTCAAACCATTTTACCCCTTGCGCTGCCACCGGAAATGACGTCATTTGCTCAAAACTTAAATTTTAGCCTTCAAAAAACAATATTTTATTCAAATGAGTCGTATTTGTTATTTTTTTCAAATTGTGATATTTGATTCTATTGATCAAATAGATTGAACCCATACGATCATACAGATACCACAAAATGGTTTCTAACTTGTACGGTTGCAGAGAAATGGGCGATTTTCCATAAGTCACTTTTCAAGGTTTTTTGTCTATAAAAGTGTCAGTTATTATTCGATTTTCATAAAATTTTCACCATATGATATCTTGTGTCATTTATGATTTCATAGAACTAATTTAACATTTTCAGTATCACCGGAAGTAATGTCATTTTGGCAAAAACTGTATTTTTAGCCTTCAAAACAGACATTTTTTTCAAATGAGTCTGATTTGTAATATATTTCAAATTATGATATTTGATTCAAATCAACAAATGGATTGAACCCATACGATCATATAGATACCAAAAGATAGTTTTTATCGTGTACGGTTGCCGAGAAATAGACGATTTTCTACAAGTCACTTTTCAAGGTTTTTGGTCTATAAAAGTGGCAATTCTCATTCGATTTACACACAATTTTCGCCATTATGCTGCCTTATGCCATTTCTGATTTCATAAAACTAATTGAACATTTTCATTATCACCGGAAGTAATGAAATTTTGCCAGGATCACTTACAAGTAACATATATATAAAATGAATTGATATTGCTGGATTTGGTTGATTCTTCGTCCATTTTATTTGATGTTTACAATGCTTATGTGGAAACCTGTTTGATGGTTTCATTGGTATCGGAAGTGACATATGTTTAAGGGTAACGTGGCACCGAAAGTGACGTGGCAACAGTGAAACCCGTCATTCCTGCATGCAGGTCTAGTTCTACATTGTACTTTGTCCGCTTGTGAATCAGCCGTAGTCCTACGTCTGTCTGTGTTCATTACAAACGGCACTCGAAACCATAGTTGGAACAAAGGAAGGGCAGTAGAGAGAGAGAAAGAGAGAGGGGAAAGAGAGATGGGGTTTAACGTCCACTCGACACAAACTAGGTCATTTCGGACGTAACACATGGTTTTAATTGTATTTCAATAATTCGCTTGCGCGTAGTGGTCTTTAGCAGTGGGAGGAAACCGGAGGACCCGGAGAAAACCCACGAGGTTGGACAGACGACCCCACTCCTTGGACCGGGGATTAGAAACCACGCCAGTTAACTCAATGCCAGGCTTCATGATAGGCCTACATCACGAACGTGCTAACCCAAACTGATCCCGCAGTGAATATTCACTTGGCCGCTAAAATCACTGATAAGCATGACATCGACGAGGCTTAATGAGTAGTCCTACGGCATATTAACTTTTTTACTCCGACAAATTAAATTCTGAAACATTTTTTTTGAGGTAAAAGAAAAATAAATAAAGACGTTTGAAGTATTTGTAGTTAAAAAATATTTCCTATTTGGTGTAAATGGGTATTAAAATGAGTAAAATGCATCATTTTGCCCGAAGCAGTTAAGTAAACATTGCACGAGCCATTGAGCCAATGACTACGCCGCATGCAGTCAGCGCACGTGTTGTGGACAGTCATCTGTTACAGAGATAATTCGTAAGTAATTCTTTGTGAAACAGATTGGTGCTAACCCTTCAGTAGGAAAAGGGGGAAATTGTAGGCAATGGGAATGTGAAATTGGCGCGGGTATTTCCATGACGGCATTGTCTATTTCTATTAAGATCCCCCCCCCCCACACACACACACTGAATTATTGCCACAGAATTCCAAATTCCAAATGTCAAGGGTTCTTTTACGTGCACGCCAATTGTTCAGAGTAGCCTATAACTAGGGTGCTTCTTCAATGAGGCTTGGCGAAGAAGTTTCCTTTTTTTTTTAGGTTTTTTTAGGTGGGGTAGGTCTGGCAAGGCCAGTCGTTCGAATGGGACATCAAACTAAAAGAAGATTCAATGTAGACTACATGTCACTTATAATTAAGTAACCTTTGACTAGTGGAATTTGATGAAGGGTGAATTTCCTTCATATTACCATAATATCTGTGATATCACACATTTAATTTTATTACTTATTAATTTGTGCATAATATATTGTCGTTGCTATGGACTGGTTAATCAAACATAGACCCATGTAAACTGGACCGCAGTGGATCACACTTTGCTGGTAATGTCACGGAGAGACGGGAACTTTGGTATTCAATATGAGCCAGATTTTGACTATTGGTTGTCCGTATTTACAAAGATAGCACTTGTTTTAATTATCTACACACGAGCTAAGTGCATGAACCATCAACACATAATGCGCATAAAGCTAACATTCTTATGTGGCAGGTCAGAAGTTTTAACAACATAGATGAGATTGCTGCGACTCAACCAGAGTTACCTCCCATAGAGCACCTGTTTCACGCTGAATGAATAGCAGACGTTTTTCGTAACAGTAACATAACAATTGAAACTCTCATCAGTGTTTATCTTTATTGAACCTATGATCGTATAAAAATGTATTTAAAGACGTACGAAATTGTGTTCTATCTTTCATTTATTGAAATCGTCTCAGCTGTGATGAATGGTCAATTAAATCTCCCAGATAATTTATCGAAAGGTGATAAGCTTACAGTTCGAGTTTAGTTTCTTCCACTATTTTTCTAGATATGCCATTCAATAATGTATTGATATTGATATATATCGTTTAAATGATAAATAAAGATACCAATGATTTCTAGTGTCGGTACCAATTATTATAATACAATCTGTATGGTGAGTCCGCAACAATTTGATTGAACAGAATTACAAAGCATCACTAGACTTGTGTTACTCTAATTAGTTGTAAATGAAATGCCTCCAAATGTGCTTAAAATAAAACACAAAAAAACCCCACATTTGACAGACAAATATTTTTTGTTTGCGGAACAATAATCTTGCAAAGTTGCTTGCACACTGAAAGTAAGAAACAGTACTTGGACACTGACAGTTTGATCAGATATCCTGTTCTATCATCCTACTTATAATTAATGGTGTTCGGTTTTTATATTTCAGAACTCTACTGTGCAGGATGTGAGGAAACTGTTAAAGGTGTGTTGTCTTTAAAGGAGCTAAATCTCTATTCTTTGACACTTAGAAATGGACACATATGTCTCACAATGCATATAATAATGTGATATTTATAAATGTATATAAATTGATTTACATTCAAAAATTTGTCTATACCTGTAATTTTTAATAAGTAATGTTTGGCAAAATGTGCGAAGAGTTCAAATTGAGTGAGAGTCTGGTTATTCCAGTCTACACAGCTAGCATTCTCATATGGGGATGTTTCTCCTTTTATTTTTCAGCATTGGACAAGATGTTGAGTCCGCGTAATGGTGATACATATGATGTCCGAGTACTGGAAGCATTGAGCATGATCTGTGATAAAAATACCTTCAAATCATCAGAATATTCCCCACATTATATGAGTATAGCATGTAGTCATTTGTTAGGTAAATAAATTATTATTGTAGTGTAGGGTGTATGAGTTAGTTTTATTTTACGTCTGCTTCCACTGAGGCGATATCGCAGACAAGAGTTGTGTAGGGTTATCAAATGTGTTCAAATAATGTGGAAAATCTTTTGTAATTTTCGTCTGCTTCAACCAAGGTGATATCTAAGACAAGGAGTAGTGTAATGTTATCAAATGTGTTCAAATAATGTGGAAGATCTTTTGTAATTCAGACATCAGAATATCCTCCACATTATATGAGCATAGCATGCAATCATGATAGGTAATAACAATTTATTTTAGGTTGTCAAAAATATTATATTCTGGGTGGAGATTCTTTGTATTCTAGAGATTTAATGCCTTTCAGCCTGGAGTTTGCTTGTTCAATCCCTGCATTGGCCGAGATGATTTCCCCTTGTCAGTGACCAGTGCCTGATATGGAACAGTGTCTAGTTTTTTTCTGATGGTACCCAAAATTGAGGTCCTGTGGTTAGTGTGTACGTAAAAGAACCCCTGACTGACATAATTTAGAATAACAGTGTGCTGTAGCACTGCTATTTGGGCAAAATGTCTTGCATAGCACACTGCATGGCTTATGCCCTTCTTCATGAGTCCAGTTGGAGCCAAAAAGTAGGACGTTATTATTTTTGTATTATATTTCAGAGGAACACGATGATGTTTTAGATCCATTTCTTGTCAGTCATTATAGTAGAATTAACAGGAACAATTTCTCCGAATTGTTACATCAAGTTTGTAAAGGACTTTCATCAGCATGTATAAAAGTTAATCGGAACAAAATGGAAAAATTAAAGGTACCGTAATCTGAGAACTTACGATTATATAGAAAGAAGATTAAAGCTTTAAGAAACTTTAGTTAGATACACAAAATTCATATATCCAAAGACCCCTGCAAGCAAATCATTGACATAGATTTTAACCATGTGTAAGTCCAGAAATGAGCTAGTTTGTGTCAAGCGGATGTTAAACCCCATTTCTCCCTCTATGGCATGATTGCAAGTAGTACATTTTGTCTGATACTGCACGACAGTCTCCGGCTTAATCTCTGTTGACTTGTATGATACATTTTCATTTGAAAATTTTTTTTGAATGTTAGTCTCAATTTTGTCCTAAAGCACAAGGTACATCAAAGGGAATTATAACTTGTTTGATACATAATGGGTAATTTCTGTATTACCTCTTATCTTATAGAAGGGAAATAACTCTTTTAGTCCCCACTTGAAAACTTTCTATTGGTTGACAAAAATGGATTGTTATTTAAGGATTAAATGTGTTGAGATTTTGTTTTATAGCATACACGGTAAAGTCGATTGAAGTGCTAAAACAATGTTTTATTGTCTCTGTAATAACATATAGTTTTCATTGTTATCTATGCTTAAGTTCATTGCTAATTGATGACTTTTTTGGGGGTTGTTGTGGGGCTATTACACGGAAGCTATCTGTTTGTCATTGTTAAGGAAGAAGGATCTGACAAGGATATTGTCTACTCGTTCGGATGCAACCAGAACCAAAAACCCTGAGGTCACATGTACACATTTGGGCATTGGTATTAATGTAAATGAACCTTTGACAGTTGGAATTGGAAAAGGGAGTATGCCGTAGCACTGCTGTCTGCGCCAAATTTTCTTGGTAGATGCTAATTGTAGGACGCCGGTTGGGGAGGTATTTCTGGAGTCCAAAATGGCCGCTTTATTTAAATGACTATTTTGTGGAATACTAACCCGAACCCTAACCCTTTTAAAAGGGGTTAAAGGGCAATTGGATCCAAGTTCATTCTTCTAAAAAGGGTTAGGGTTAGGGCTAATATTCCCCCAAATTCTCATTTATAGAAAGTGGCCATTTTGGTCTTTGGAAACAATCGAACCTCCCCAACCGGCCTACAATTAGCGCCTCTCAATTTTTTTTGTAGCACATTGTCTGGTTTAAGCCCCTCTCCATTACCCTAGTTGGAACAGAAAACTAAATGTTAAACTCCGTTAAATTTCATTTCACTGGTCATTACAAATACTATATTTGGCACATGTATGTTTTGGATTTTAGAAACAAGATGTTCATATTAACGAGGATGGATCAGTAGATCTTAATAAAGGAAATTGGAAAAGACCAAATCCAGCCCAAGAGGCCAGAGATGAGTTTTAGAACAAGCTGGCAGTACTTACAAGACAATATTTATAATATGTTTGGGTAGATAAGAACAATTCATTTTAAGAATGTGCATCAACTTTCAGCAGATTTGATAGGAAAAATGTATTTAAGAAATTTGTAAAATAAAGCTATTAAAACTTTATGCAATATGCTTTCAATAAGCAACAGAATCTCAGTGAAATTGATAAAATACCCCCCCCCCCCAAAAAAAAAACCTATTCAAATTCTAGACATAACTGTGTTTGTGAATTTAATATATTCCATGAGACTGGAACAGATTGTTTAACGTTATAATTTTGTTAATTTGAGGCATATTTGTCCAAAGAATTTTGTGGTATATTACAAGTGTTTTTACAAGTATAAACTATAAATTTAATGGTATTTAATTGTGTTTTTAAGGTGAAATTCTTTGAAATTTAAATTTTATGGCATATAATAAATTAACTGACAAGTATATAAATTATCAAGCTGCGAATTACCTTCACAGACAATCTGGTAAATATAAGGAAGCAAAAGCCCTGTAGTGGATAAATTATGTATTTCTGATTTGTATCTCAAAACTTTTTTTGTCCTCGAAATGGTATGCATGTATATAGATAGAACTCAAGAGAGGTAATTCATGTGGAAGTAATGTCATAGACGTGTCCAAGCCATTGAATACAACCATAGGTTTATTCAATGGCTGTATTCAGTGACATCGAATAAAGTTGGATATTTGCTTGTATTTGCATGTATGTAGTTATAGAATAAAAACCATAATTTAAATGGTTCTTACCTTTTTATAGAAATATGTCTAATAAGATCTTTTATTTGACCCCTGTATAAGCTTACGTCATAGAAGTAGTTGCATATTGCTTACAAGGATGTCTTTATAGGATTGTGTATAGATTCCATGCGTTTGAAAGATTTATGACTTCATAAAATGCAACTATCACTTTAATACAGAATTATTATAATATTCATATCCCTATGTGTTATCAGTATTAATAAGGTGTTTTTTATATTGTGTGTTTCTACTGACAGACTAGTTGTAAAGGTCATTCATATCACTGTTTTTGTTTATACTTATCAAGAGTTATATTTTATAGGGTATACTTATACTATATATATTGTGTGTTTCTACTGACTAACTCTACAGTCATTCATGTCACTGTTTTTATTTCTTCATATTTAGAATTTATAATAGATGTATGTAGTTATATTTTAATATTATGTAATAGAATATGATATGATATTTATCAGGTATTAATGGTTTTATTTTTTAGGGTATAATGTGATATTTTACATGAATTGTAATAACTTGTACACGTAATAAATAGATATAAATATCATCTGAATGTCTACTGTCTTTAGACTAATAAGTCGATGAGTAGGTAGAAGGGTCATTTTGGGACTAACATATAGTTCAATTTTATTTGAATACCGATGCAAGTAGTATAGTATGGTGTTTGCTTCTAATGCATTCAAACGTAATATTAATTGATGTCGGCACAAAAATCATGAGATTTTATTAAGAGGCCACTCTCGTTAAGCGGTCAATCGTAAAAATTGCCTTGGGTGGCTGCTTAATGCAGATTCTACTGTAATCCGTTTACACATAGGGGTTTTTAGCTGTGGGAGGAGACCCAAGAACGTGGAGAAAACCTGTGAAGTTAGACAGACGGGTTGATGAGTAGAAACAAGATTATAAAAACTACCAAATAAAGCCATCATATACATACATGTCCACTATCATGATTAGTGGTCACATATTGCTGCTCTGTCCAACTTCTTGTAATCACTCTTCCAGATTTTTGGTTTTTATTTTTTTTTACATGCTTGCTGCATGACCAAATTCAACTATTCATGAACCTGGTTGAAAATTTACCCCAAAGCACTCTGCATGGCATATGCATATTATCATTGGCCCGGTTGATTGCGAACACTAAGATATTGATCCCTATTTCATTCCATTTTCAAAGTCATTTTTAAATTAGGTGGCTTCTGTAGAAATACTTTTCATTCAAAACATTAAAACATCTATACACAGCTTGGGTGGCTTAGCTGCTGGTGGCCTGATGTTTCATTCCCTGGCAGCCCATCTTTGTCCAAATGAATAACCTGTGGAACAGGGTGGTTGGGTTGAATGACACTATTCAATCATGAACAGAAATATGTTAACATTTTCTTTCTGTCGGCACAGCAGGTCCCATACTCTGATATCTTTTTTCATAATCTCCAAATCATGACATCAAATAAAATTGTCTAGTAAATAATTTTAATTAAGATTTGTCATTTTACAATAAACATATTATCACAGATAAACCAATATTTGGAGTGCTCGATTGTCAGTTCTAAATTGATGCAATTGTTATTCAGTGATACCGAAATGAGCGCCGTCACAGTTCTTCCAGTCATGAAGAAAGATTTGGTGAACAAAATCATGACATTATCAAAGGTTTCAGCTATGGCGGCTGGTTGAGATTATATCATGTTCAGTTGGGAAATGCTGAATTTCCTGAAAATTTTGTGTTTATTCAATTGGTATCGGCAAACTGGAAAAATTCCCATTTAAAATTCTGAAAAATATTGACTATACTGCCGATATTTCTATTACTAATCTCAATTGTCGTTGATAATACAGCAGGTTGCAGGACTGATTAAAAAGAGAGAGAGAAATGTGGTTTAATGTCCACTCGACACAAACTAGGTCATCCCTATCTCCATGCCACATATGCTCACACCAAGGATCGAAACCACAGCTGCAAAAGCCAGAGGTTACCGGACAGCTAGAGGTCGAAACGCGGCACTCTAAGGATTGATTAAAGGGGCATTATGCAAGAGCTGACTGTTTTCACAATACTATTTGAAAAATAGATGATGCACAATGAATATATTGAAAATTTCCTTCAAATCAATTCATTTTGAACGAAGTTATATATGTTGTAGTTTTGACAAGATGCGTACATTTATCACAACCACCATTTTAAAATTAAATCATTGAATGACCAAACTGTTCTAATCTACTTAAAATCAGAGCCATCCAATTTAAGGCCCAAAGAAAGACCTCCAAATAGGCAGATTTACCTCTTACAAAATGCCTGTTTAAGTAATTTTAGACAATTTAATTCCGGAACGTATCAATCGAGCATCCCTATTGATTAAAGGACGGAAAACAGGTTTTCTCAAATGAATGAATGAATGAATAAGATTATAATAAATAGGACAGATTGACAGCTTGATATTGACACTTAGATCAACTGTAACAACAGACTCTTTAATAGCCGTGCTTGAAACGCCACCGTGTTTCTCCCAGGATGCATTGGTTCTTCTTCAAGAGGTTGTTCAATGGTGGCTTTAACATTTCTACCAAACACTGAAAAATATATTTAAATTCTTTCAAATAAACAAAATCCAATAAGATGGGAATTGTTAAAATACTAACAAGACTGACTCAAGTGAGTAAAATTTCACACAAAAGTTTGTGATATTTTACCTCTTGGAACTATTGTGTTGCCAAACTTGATGCCAAATAAAGATGTGGCACATTTTGTAGATGAGCTAGGCCATTTCAGGACTAACATTTCCATACTTTGCTTATGTATAGGGGTCTTTAATTAGCAGTTGGTCAGGTGAATGTACTCATTGTTACATACAAGCAGAAAATCAAAACCACCCAACTTAACTCAATGACAGAACTTATGATCTAAAGCGCATGTGTTAGACCATTCAACCCTCTCTTTCTCATTATAGTATAAAAAGAGAGAGAGAAATGGGGTTAACGGTCCACTCAACACAAACTAGGTCATTTCGGGACTAACATATGGTTTAATTTTATTTCAATCATTTGCTTGCGCGTAGGAGTCTTTAGCAGTGGGAGGAAACCAGAGGTCCCGGAGTAAACCCATGAGATTGGACATGCGATCCCACTCCTTTGTCATGCACAACCAGAGATTTAAAACCATGCCAGTTCACTCAATGGCAGGCTTTATGCTAACTAGTCGGCCATCCAACCCCTCAACATTATAGTACAATAAATCTACTCACATTCACAGCATTCTAGGAAAGCGATACATTCTTGAACAACAGTATCTCGGATCATGATCATGTGTTTTGACATATTTTCTATCAAAGACAAGAAACATCTTTTAGCATAAAACCATGTATCTGTACCAAGCTTCTTGTTGAAAGGTTCCAAACTCTTCATAACACGGGAAATACCAAATTCATAATTCCCTTTTGCACAGTATAAGGTTCTGTAAAAAATATCATTGTAATATAAAACATAGAAATAAATTGGAGTTAGGTAACTAATTGCATAATATAGATGGATATAAACCATGCAGTTTGATTTGAGGATTATTGTTCTTGCATACCAGGACTATTCCCTACCCTTATTTTGATCTTCATTTGTCAAGAGATCCCGTTCTTGCTTATTTCATCCAATCGATCTGAAGTATCAGAATGACTCGACCAGATACCAAGGGGATACCAAATTGGGAAATCCTGAGAAACTTTCTCGTCCAACACTGGGATTGAACCCAGGCACTCCTGGTTAATGGACCAGAACTGTACTCGCCGAACCATCATGGCTCTCTGTAATTTATCAGTTTTCAATATTCAGGTACAGATGCCAATTTACCATGAAAATATATGAAATAGAATTAGGTTTAACGTCCTACTGTTCTGTAGGGCCTCCGTCCTGCATCACCGACAAAGGAAACCACGACGAAAAACCACAATGAACTTTCTCGGCAAATGCAGGCAGTGAACTCAACTACCTGCAGGTTAGTGAGCCAGCATCCTTACTCATGGAGCCATCACAGCTCTCGCAATTACATATAATATAATCACATTTTAATGCCATGAAAAGCAGGACTGCTTATATCATGTATTTTAGAATTGTAAGTTCAGAATAATGAAATGCATATGGTTGAAGTGCATGGTGGAGCCACTTGTAGAACCACTATTCACAAAGTTTATTCTGAGATGTTCCCTTACCCAATAACTAAATTAACAATACATAGATGATAAGCTTTTTTATCAGGGTCTTCATATGCTGACTGTTCTTCTTCTTTTTCTATTTTACGCATCAATTCCTCACCCTGAAATATCATTTATTGTCATTAAAGCTGTATTATGTACGAACTTAACCTTGATAACAGTGAGAGTATCCTCATTGAAACATTGTAGTTAATGTGACAATAACACTCTTGCTGGTTTGGCAGCTCAAGAAAATAAATAATAGCCTTATTTTAAGTACTAGATCTTGTGTAAATTGTACATTACATCTTATTTTACTTGTCCAGAGGTTCAAAAATATTTTAAAATCCAAGTCACATTTGAAAAGGTTTACGTTAGGCTTTTCAAATCATTTAGTTGAATTTTCCAATTTTTTAAATTAGGTGTGTTAAGATGAAATTTGCATCATGAATTAATTGGAATATTGTAAAATAATACAATTTGTTGACCAGAATAAAGGTTGGGACATATTATTCAGTTACAACAAGAGTGGTATTGAGCCTTTAATAAATCTAGTGAATGTTATCCATAAAACTGTCTGTTCTCATATCTCGCTTTCACTAAATTTCATTCAAAGGTAAGAACTAAACCTGCCTATTGTGGGTCTTTTGGGCTTCAAATGTTATGTAAAATATTATTTAGATATTCATTGACAAGCCAACATTCTGTTATGTATTGATAGGTGACATGTACGCGCATGCCCAGAAAAGTGATTTCTGGTAACCCATCCTTGAATACATCACTTGTACATCAGCTGTTATGTAATAAAGGTGTTCTCTACTACACTGCCTGGTTTCATTTCCCCAACCAGCCCAACTGATGTATGCCCCGACTCCTGGTACATAATACATTCAACTCTCTTGGCAATTGGATTAGAATAAAGTAAAATCCTACCTCTTCATTCTGACTGGTCATAATATAAGATACACACAGATTAGCTAATACTATAGCACTAACATTTAATAACTGAAAAAATAAAATATACAGATCAAATACAATTTCATTTTCATCACAGAAGGGGGTTTGAAAAATATGGGGTTTTCTTACAGTTCTGCCCTGACTGTGTATAACGAGGGCCTACTAAGGCCAACTCAAGATTTTTAAACTACAACTAAGTGTCAATGTTCCTTTAACATGCACGCTAAGGTATATAAGGCAACTCAATTTTTTGTCTGTCCGAAGGAACCCACTGTGAAGCCAAGGTGTACATGGGAACTCGGTTTTTTGTCTCATCCAAACAACCAGACACTGCCTTGCTAGTTCTGTCCTGCACCAAATGGCATTAAAATCCACATGAAAATCAATTTTTCTGTCAACTGGTTAGTATATTATATAATCAACTTACATTATCATAATTCTTTTTAACAATTGGTTCATAAAAACCAGTAGCTTCTTTATATTTATTTTCTTGCATGAAGAGAACATGAGCTACGTTTAGCTTCCATGCATCATGTTCATTACAGAATTCTACGGATTTACGGAATATCTTCTCGACTTGTAGATAATTATCCATATCCCAGTATATCTTAGCTTGCTGCATTAATATAGGTATATATCTGTAAAAATAATAGGTTTTATCATTGAATGACATAATGCAACCTTTCATTCAGGTATCTTTTATCCAAGAGAGAGAATGGGGTTTAACTTCCACTCAAGACAAACTAGTTCATTTCAGGACTAACATATGGTTTAATTTTAGTTCAATAATTCGCTTGCGCGTAGGGGTCTTTAGCAGAGGGAGGGAGAGAGAGAGAGAAATGGGGTTTAACGTCCACTCAACACAAACTAGGTCATTTCGGGACTAACTTATGGTTTAATTTTATTTCAATAATTCGCTTATTGAAATAAGCAGAGGGAGGGAGAGAGAGAGAAATGGGGTTTAACGTCCACTCAACACAAACGAGGTCATTTCGGGACTAACTTATGGTTTAATTTTATTTCAATAATTCGCTTGCGCCTAGGGGTCTTTAGCGGTGGGAGGAAACCGGAGTGCCCGGTGGAAACCCACGAGGTTGATAAGGCGCCCCTATCTCCATGCCACATACGCTCACACCAGGGCTCGAAACCACAGCCGTAAGCCAGAGGTGACCGGCCAGCTAGAGGTCGAAGCGCGGCACTCTAGTCCACTAGGCCATCCCAACCCCCCTAGCAGAGGGAGGAAACAGGAGAAAATCTACAAGGTTGGACAGGCGACCCTATGCCTTGTCACATGCAACCAGTGATTCGAAACCATGCTACTTGACTCGATGAAAACTTTATGATACATTTACCAGCCCCAGATAACAAACTGGATGAAAACGTGTGAAACAAACACAGTAAACTGACCTTTCTAAAGCATCATCATATTCATTAACAGTTTTCTTCACAGCATCATCATCATGATTCTGTCTGGCTTCTTGTACCTACAATAGAAAACAAGACATATAAAAATAATTTGCATTGTTTGTTTATTATTGTAACCAAGGTACTGGTTATTCAAGACTTAGCCTTGCTTCACCATTTTAAATTAAATCACTAAATGGCCAAACCCTTCTAATCTACTTCAAATTGGAGCAATATGATGGTCTAGACAGTTGATTATGTTCTTGTCATGTTAATAACTGTCTAATTTATAATTTATATAACATTTAAGGCCTAAAGAAAGGTGGGACGATTTACTCAATACTACCCAATTCTACCTAATACCACATCAATACCACCTCAATATCACCACATTCTACCTAATACTACAAGATAATGATGCAAAATATACATTTCATTTGATTTTTAAAAAAAAGAAAAAGAAAAGAGATTTATATCGCGGGAAATGTACTTCAAATACGGCACATGTCTGGCTGTTCCATTTGCCTCCCTATACCACCCAAAACAAACCAATAATAACCTAATACTGCCAAATATTCATCAAATACTACCTAATACTACCCAATATGATTAAATAACAACCCAATATTGTCAAATAACAGCACATTAGTATAATTACTGCAACAAATATTCGATATTTCGCAGAAAATAAAAATGTTTACCCAATTATCTCCCTTTACAACCGATAAATAGATTTCAGATCGCTTCTCCGTTTTATCATCTTCTTTGGCTTTGCAGTGGTTCATTATGTTGTAGTATTGGGTAGTATGTGGTGGTATTTGGGTTGTATTGGGTAAATCATCCCGCCGCCTAAAGAAAGCGCTTACATCATGCACCTTTACGTGAGGATTATCAAATATAACAAAGAAAATTCTAACCTGTTTTGTTAATTTTCTTAATGTTTCTGTTTGTTTTGATGCCATATCATCTAACTTTCTGTAGGCTTCTTCTGGTGATGTCTGTCGGGTTATAACAGCTTCCAGGAAATCGTACAAATACTGAAAAAATCACCAAATCCATACATATTTGTGACAACAATATCTCTCGACATTTATCACACCCCATATAACTGATTCACATCAATGAATAATAAGGAGTGGATACTTTATACTGAATGCCTCCAGTAAGGAAAAGCTTAGTTATTATAATTAGATGATGGATTTAGATTTTTTTTTTTATAACAACAATCTATTAATTTTGATTGACATGTACATGTGAATCTACTAAACTATTTGTGACTGTTGAATGTTTGTTTGTCTGTCTGTTCGGGGGTTGGCAGCTAAACTAGGGCTTTCCCGAGGCTGTTATTTGGTGCATAGGTGTAGCTTAGACCAGGGAATAACATGAACATGGTGGCATTAGCCTACCGCTTCTGGAGTTATACTACTTTCAACCCATGTAGTCTATCCCATCAAGGGAGTTCACTCTAATATGTTTACTTTCTAAACTATAGATACTATACATACCGGTGTCAGATATTTGTAGGTCATGTGTGCATTTTCAGCTAAAACATCTGCTGCCAAATCATAGTACTGAAACAAAAAATATTTTTACAATAATTCATACAGAATTATTAATTTTTCATTTCAGAATTCACAGTTCTTTGTTTTATACTATCATTTTTCAAGACCACATGAAAATAAACCTCTGTCACAATATTTTGTTAAATACTTCATAATATATTAAATCAGATATCTAAGACAAGCATTGGTGCAATACTGCTTTCCAATCATTAATATCTAAATCTTACCAAAATAAATACATTCATAATAACCATCCTCTTAACTATACAGATCCCCAATTATATTGACAATAACCAACCTGTACAGATCCTCACATATATTCACAATAACTAACCTCATATTTAATATAAAGAAGCAAGAGATTTCCAAATGTTTCCAATGGGAATGGATTTTGCTGGAGAAGAAACTGTAATTTTTGAAAGCCTTGTGTAGGTTTAGCTTCCATGTTCATCAAAGCCTGATTGTGTAGTGTAACAGCATCAAGCTCTTCTTCACCTCGAGGTGGCATATCTGTTAAAGCTTCACAAGCTGCATCAACTAAAATAAAACATGGTATAAAGGTATACTGAAGAGCTGAGAGCCAGCTTATGATTTAATGTACATCAGAATGAAGAGGTAAATGTATATGTCAATTAAAATAAATAACAGTCTGGAAATAATAATGATGGTGACACTTGAATTCAAGCTGCCACCTTGGAAACTAATTCTGGCCATCTTGAATACATAAGATGTCTGTCTCGATCCATCCTTGGTATCCCTGGTGGTATCCTTCCATTATACTCCACTAACCCATGGGTTCATCCACAGGGTTTTCACAAATTCAAATTATCTGCCCTTGATAATTTCAAGTTTTAGCCCCATCGTCATGTTCATCACATTAAAGCAGTTTGTACACTTGCAAGAAATTTAATGCCAAAGAAGTGATATGCACAAAAACTGATGTCCTAAAATATTCTGACAGGGTTTGGAACAGCGATTTGGCAATCTTAATTACAATAAACTAGTCACTTTTTTGTTCGTGGAAGTTTTTGATTAGTCATTAATTTGACAATGCGTCTCCCCCGTGAATGGACCAAGGGGTTAGTGGAGTAGAACTGTAGAATGATATCACTGGAGATACTGAGGATGGTCGTGCATGCAAAAATATATTTCAACTGGTAGTTTAACATTTAATTAAAAAACAAAATGTCAATGGTAGCTACATAATCTCCTTGGCTTGGATTCAGAAAAAATGAAGACAATCAACAGTTATAGATGATGCTGGTTTGTTTATAGAGAATGCTGAATTTTAATTGTGAACTTTTTGATTCATCATATTTTTATAAATATTGCACAGAATTCAACCATCTTTTGACTGCTATTTACTGTTCACAATATTATAATTTGAAAGCGATAAACAATCTCTCAAACGCCTATCAGAGTCATAAAGATATCTAGACTTGGATATATTTAGTTTTCTGTCAAGCAAAACTCTTGACCTATAGATTGTTTTTTTTTTCCATTTTTACTTTGAAGTGCGTTTGCCAGATATTTATTTTGACAGCTGTGTTTCGACTCATCACCATTTTTTTCAAATTTGAATTGCCAGTTTTTATGCTGGTCTTAGTACTTACCATTTTTCAACTGATATTCTATGGCAGCTTTAAGATTAAAGGCTTCTATTAGAGCTGTTTCATGGAGTGTTAAAGTATTACCAACACTACGAACATCTATACCTTCTGTTGTCATACCAACGCTTAACTCTACAAATATACATTATTTAATATGAATAACTGAGGGTTTAACATCCACTCAACACAAGCTAGGTCATTTTGGGACTTACACATGGTTTAATTATATTTCAATAATTGGCTTGCGAGTAGGAGTCTTTAGCTGTGGGAGGAAAACCAATGGACCTGGAGAAAATGCATGTGGTTGGACAGGCTACCCAAAGCTTTGTCGTGTATAATCGGGGAATCTAACTATTCGGTCGTTCAACCTCCCAATATGAATAACAAGCGGTTGTCAAGCAAGATATTCCTACATTCTGAAAGAGGTGGACAGAGAACAAGCTTCATTAAAATCGGAGAAAAAAAAATCCAACCGTGATTGATACATACATGTAGGGTACTTAGCATCAAATACAAGAATATCATGCTAAGTAAAATGCATTATACTCATTATACTTTTCTGATTCAATTGAGGAGGTTGGGTAGCCAAATGGTGGAATGCATGCACTTTAGATCATAAGGTTCGTCATTGGTTTCAATTCCCTACTTTTATGGACAAGGAGTAGGGTCGCCTGTCCCCTTTGTGGGTCTTAACAGAATATGAATAATTAAGAAATGCAGACTATATTATGATCTGTTCCTGTGCCAAGTGTGAAAGTGTTTATTACCAGCATTTACAAAAATTGTATTGTTATACGTATCAGAGACTTAGTCCTTCAGAGGCAACAGAAACAGAATGACAGTCCTGTACATCACAGTATAATAGCACGGAGGCAGAGGTTGACCCTTGTTATTTTATGAGCAATAATATAACATAATAATAATAATAATAGTGTGTATTTATAATGCGCAAATTTCCATACAGATATGCATGCTCAAAGTGCCAAACACTATGTACACTATGTATCTTTCACTATTTACACAACAGTATATTCGGTCAAATACAACTGTATTCACAATTAAACAGATGAGTCTTTAATCTGGATTTAAATGATTCCAATAATAACATATATTATCATTATGTGCTTATTATGGAATGTATATAAATCACATTTCAAGATCATGTTTTATCGCAGGGAAATATTGTTTTAGTAATTACCTGGATGTTCACGAATACCCCTCTCTATTATATCAGCTATATGTTTTAAAGCTGGTGCGTATTGTTTTAGTTGATAATGACATAAAGCTATATTATATGATAGATGGGGTTGATAACCTAGGATCTGTATAGCTGTAGTAAATTTCTGGCATGCTTCTTCATATCTTTCTTCCTAAAATAAAAACATAATAAAAGTCACAGTACCATAAGTAATTAGAACGCTCAATTATCAACATGAACATACTTCAAATACTATGTACAAATTTGTTTCCATGGAAACGCGAAAATAATCAAATCCAGGAAACTGCTAATTAGCAAAGAAATAAACATTTACATATGACACCATTACATGGAATACAAGTTAAGTAGATACGCATTACATGTAGTAAATAAAATGGACCAAATAACATAATAGTATTAAAGTTACCTTGAATAAAAGACAGCCAAAGTTTATTTCTGTATCTGGGTCATCTTGCGGACATTGTTCTACTAAACTCTGAAAAAACAATACTAATTTATCATACTGAAAATTGTGACCCCCTAGATGATCCACAAGACAAAAACAAGATTTATCAAAATAGTAAGAAAACTATATCTATACATTACGCAATGTCTTGCACAAGACCATTAAACAACTTAAAATAAAGACAGTATCCAGCATATCGATGAAATATGTCATGTTGGTCCAATATCTCAACCTGTACTAGTATAAATAGCGACGCTTTGCACAATGCCTATACCGTTATTTCAATAACGGCCCGCCAACATCAAAGAATGACCTTGAATCTGACATTATGTGTAGCACAGGGAATATTTTAACCGGGTTCGTATCGCAATTTGAGACTCAAACGTCCGATTTTGCGAATCAAATTCATATTTGATTAGCATTATTAGCTTAAAACCCTGCTTCAGCGCGAATCAAAGTTTTGAAAATTAATTTTAACTTTAAAACCATTCAGTATCGTAAAACACATCAAAACAAATCTCAAATCTCGCAATTTTATTGTCTATATCATCAAGACTCTTTACGTGCGTCTGCAACGGTCCAGTTGAACGAGAGCAGTACATGTTGACGTCTGCTATTTATAGACGTAAAAAGTTTTGATGACAGAGATGACAACACTACATACTTTCTTTCTGTATCTGTTGTAGTCACATTCGTCAAGACAGACATTCAAAACACTACAAGATAAAATTACCGGATGATCGAGGGTACGTCGCGAAATTCAAACACATGATATTATGTTCTGTCTTCAAATTCGACATTAAAATTAGCAACAGTTCAAGATTGGGTGAGGAAATATGACGCAGAAAAGATCTGACTAGAGTATGAAGTAAATAAAGAATGTCCAGGTTTCGTACAAAGAATAACATGTGGTCACATACTTTTATTTTTATTTTATATATAAATATAAACAACCGTTTGGTAATACAAATAATGTGGGTATTGTTATTGTCACATATAGGCCTAAATATGTGAAATAAGAATTCTATTACATACTAAAAAACTGCTAATCAATTGGTAAATTTTGCTACTCAATTATACAATTGATTAGCATTCTTACACAATTTTTCTGGAAACTGCTAATCAAATGTAAAAAAGTAAAATATTCCCTGGTGTAGCATTATCCCAATATTCTTTGAAAGTAAGAATATTACTTGACTTTTTTAAAATTTCCCACTCCTCAAATATAAATAAAACAAACTCCTGGCCACAAGTTCACAAAGCATTCTCAGACTTAAGTTAAGAATTTACTCAAATTTCAATCACTGTTTAAGAGAAATATCTTTGACCCAGAAAGACAAAACTTCGCACATAATAATAATAATAATAAGGAGTCTTATAAAGCGCTAAAATGCACGTCACAATAGGGAAATGCTCTTATTGATGTATTTAAAACAACAACAGTTTTATAAAGGGCTATATTTTACTTAAAAAAAAGCGAACAACTTAAGTCTGAGAATGCTTTGTGAACTCGGGGCCAGGTAATTTGTCCAAATCAATTTAATAGTTTATTCTGTGTAAGTAATTACCTTCGCTGCTGGTAGATCTTCTTCACCATATTTGATAGCTGATTGTAACTTGGTTATCTGTTTATAAAAAAAATAACTCAAAACATTGATTAATTTGAGAGAGAGAGAGAGAGAGAGAGAGAGAGAGAGAGAGAGAGAGAATTAACTTAACACAACTAAATTATTTCTGGACTAACATATGGCCCAATTTTATTTCAATAATTCCCTGTGTTTAGGGGCCTTTTAGAGTCTGAAGAATCTACAGTTCACTTCACAGAAAAAAATGGAAGGTTGGACCGCCGAGGCATCCCTATTTTACTCAGTGACAGACCTTATGATGCAATGTACATGCGTTACACCACTCCACCATTCAATCCCAAATCAATTTAACAAGAGAACGAACAAGAAGCTATGATCAAGGGCAGATAATTTGAATTCATGAAAACCCAGTGGATGAACCCAGAGGATAGTGGAGTATCATACAATGTCATGATTTATCACATCATTTAGAAAATTCCAAAGCCAGAATAAGCCAGGAAAACAGAAAAACCCAACACAAATCTTAAAAAGAGTATGGTAAAAATCAAAAACAATAATAAAGTTCAAAATACCAAAGGAACTTCTGTAAATTTTCAATTCAAAATTTTAGTAACTCGTAACAAAAAACGGAAAAGGAAACAAAAATAACTGAATTATTTAAGAAATAAAGAATTGAAATTTCCTTTTTTCTTGTTACGTGATGAGAACAAATGTATAGGTCTATAGGTGTAGGATCATCATTTTCACTCTAAAAAAATCATTTTGCTTGCCTTTAAATATCATTATCATTAAAACGTAAATTACGTTATCATTTTATTACTCAAAAACTCTTTTTACCATTTTATTGTCAAAACAATTTTACATGAGAATCATTACTGTCACAATCAAAATTGATCATCAGAGATCCATCATTTTTTTACTCCATTTTTTTTCTAGGATTGTAAAAATATTTTTGTGTAGAGTCTGCTTGCCTAAACAACACCGTGTGCAGTCTAGCTAATGTTTAGACACCTATATACTTAGACATTAACATGATGGATGTATAATATACATCCAATTAGAAATGTGTGCAGTCAGCACAGAGAAACTATTGGTCAAGGTAGCAGCATTAAAAAACTTTTTCTCAGGAAGGAAAGAGAGAAGGAGAAATGAGCTTTGTCCATTTGACACAAGCTAAGTCATTTTGGGACTAACATATGATTCAATTATATTTCAATAATCCACTTGCGTGTATGGGTCTTTAGTCGTGGGAGGAAACTGGAGGATGTGGAGAAAACCCACAAGGTTGTAACATACAACTGGGGAATTAACTATGCCAGTTGACTAAATGCGACAGACCTTATGATACAGCGTACATGTACTAACCATAACGCCAGGAAAATTGTAAAGCAAGTATGTTCAGACAAAACATACACTGTGTGAAACTCGGCCAAATGCTTTCAAAATCTTT
Source organism: Patella caerulea (assembly GCA_036850965.1). Taxonomy (NCBI): domain Eukaryota; kingdom Metazoa; phylum Mollusca; class Gastropoda; family Patellidae; genus Patella; species Patella caerulea. Next base: position 26,254,625 of record JAZGQO010000015.1, on the reverse strand, counting down.
AATTGTCTAACACCATATGTAGCAATATACTCGCGGTGACATTGTTTTTAAAGATTATAGACAAGGAATGAGGAGATAAGATATAGTTTGATGTTTCTAACATATTCACATATATGCAGGTGTGTATTGAAATCAACTAACATTTGACTGACATATTGTTATATAAAAAAGGGTTATAGAAACAAAACATAGCTGGTTCTATATGTCAACAACATGATAACAGATATCTCATGCGCAATTTCTAGAGTAAATTTCCATAACCATATAAGGGTGGGTTTAGACGTCATTGGGCTCAATTAACCAATCTCTCTAATTATTTACATCATGTTTGACCAATTAGATAATTGAATGTCCAAAAGCAGTTGATACAAAATTAGGATACTCGTGCGAATTCAGCAGACTTCGATTAGATTCCAGAGGGTTACCATCTAAGAATCCTAGACACCGCGAGGTGTCTAGGTTGAGAAGAGTATAGTTAATATTGACTATAATTGTAATATGTACTATGCTTGTATGTATACCTATGCTACATAAAAGGTAAAAACGAACTGCTGCATTGTTATAACTGAAGAAAACAAACGTCTTAAGAAACCAGTAAGAAGTAAACACAACGTGAAGGAGAAGCAAAGACGATCAGAGATAAATTCTAGACGATCACAAGGCTCGTTATATATGTAGTAAGAAAAGATGCATGGGTCATACGTAGGATGTTGCGACCGGTTACCCATAGACGCTTTCCACGTCAGACAGAAAGACCCATGGTATTACACATATATTAGTAGTGGGTAATTACCTTTCCTTGGTAGTCCGGATTATCTATTTGGCAGGCAACTTTCATAGCTTCTTGATACAAGGTAGTTTTGTAAAGACATTGAGCAAAATACAATCTATAGTCTTCGTTATCAGGGAATAACACTGTCAACTGTTCATAACAATCTGATGCATTTACAAAATCTTGACTTTGGAAGTAACAGTAACCCAGTAGCGACAATGCTGGTCTGGACTGAAAAAATATTAAAGAGTTATACTTTTAAGTTTATTAAAATGCATGAAATAAAATAAGGTTAATTGTCCTACTTTCCTGAACAAACTTGGAAAATAAGTCCACTGTACTGGTTGTTCGAGACTTAGCCTTACTTCACCATTTTTAAATTCAATCATGAAATGACAAAACCGTTTAATCTAGTTAAAACTGGAGAGAGGGAGAGAGAAAAGGGGTTTAACGTCCACTGGACACAAACTAGGTCATTTTGGGACTAACATATTATGGTTTAATTTCATTATCTAATTTGCTTGCGCATTGGGGTCTTTAGCAGTGGGAGGATACTGGGGTGCCCGGAGGAAACCCACGAGGTTGAGAAGGCCCCTCAATCTCCATGCCACATACGCTCACACCAGGGATCGAAACCACAGCCGCAAGCCAGAGGTGACCGGCCAGCCAGAGGTCGAAGCACGGCACTCTAGACCACTAGGCCACCCCAACCCCCCCAGTTAAAATTGGACCCATCCAAGAGGATTCAGAGTTGATTATGATCTTGTCATAATAATAAATGTCTAATTTATTGTTTATATAATATTTAAAGCCTAATTAAAGACTTGCAATACACAGATTTAGCTCTTGCATAATGTATGTTTAAGTCTGCTTATATGTCTAAATCCAGACCATTGGCCATGATGGTCAACACTGTTATATCATGCAGGAGCTAAATCTGCCTATTGCAGGTCTGTCTATAGGATTCAAAATCAATTTAACATTTAGTAACTAGACCAGCTCATAATCAACACTCTAGAGCATCAGATGGTCGCAATTTTCAATGGATTGAAACACATTCAGCATTTAATAATCAAATTTAAAAATGGATATTCAAGACTATTGTCATTACAATCATACTTGATAGTCAAGATTATACACTTTGAAGTCAGATAACTTCACCCTGACCAACTTATTTTAAATAAACATAGATATTCATTTTCCACGATGCTTATCTACTTTTACACTATAAAGCTCACAGCGAGAATGGGTAGCTTTTTATCTAAATCTTACATAATACATCTTTACAAAAATAATGAACACAGTTTACATAACTTTAATTCACATTTCAAAGCAACACATATAATATACAATGTACCTTAGGATGACCTTGTAACTGGTGATTTAAAACCTGAATAGCTTCATTGTATCTTTGATCTTTAATCTGAAATATATAATTTTACACAAATGACTAGCATAAAAAAAAAGAATTTAAGTTGGAAATATCAACAAGAAATTACTAAATTGTCCATTGCTATAGCGTAATAGCGATATAACTCTCAAAAGATTGTCTTTTTTAATCTTAGAACTTGAAGAAACATACATCTACACATAGCTGCAATATTTATAGTGGTGATTCTTGAATTTAATGTTACAATCGATACACAGGCTTTGTGCAAGTGATAATGTGTTTTACAGTTCATTAATTGGAAATTAAGAGTATATTATAGAGCGTAAGCAAAATGTCACCCACAGACTGTTGATTAAAAAAAATTTCAGACCGGAACCGGATATACTGGGCAAAATTGGCAATGCGCATGTCTGAAAATGCGCATGTCAACGCATGTCAACTTACCAAATCTCGCCCAAGCGAGATTTCGCGTCTCTAAGTTCTAAGAAATATTTCTATGACGCATCGAATGAATGACGTCACATATTTTTGACGTCAATGAAAATTCTCACACTTTTTTGTTCTTTTTTCAACTGGGGAAACTTTATTATGAAGGTTTTATATTTGACAACAATCACACCAGCTTCGCTCTACCCAGGCAAGGCCTGTTACATATTATACTCTCAGTAGTAGCCTACTGGCCAGGAACGTTTTTGTCATCCTGGTTACAGACTATTTTTAAATGTTTTCCACTAGTGCTGTCAATGTGAATGACAGAGATTTTGATCGTTTGAATTACAAACCTAAATTTTCTTAAACACAAACTAAATTCGTAGTTGTAATAATATGTACGACACGATGACAAGAGAAGGTGAATATCATATTTTCTTGGTTCTATTTCAGTAACACTGTAACACACCTCATTATATAGAGCGAAGCTCTAAAGCATCGCGCGAAGCACGGTGCTTGAGCAAAGCTCTTTTCCGGTAACACAGGAGCATAAGCAAAATGTCACCCACAGACGTCAATGAAATTCTCACACTTTTATGTTCTTTTTGCAAAAACCAGCTTCGCTCTACTAAGGCAAGGCCTGTTACATATTAACATGTCTAATATCAATATCATTATTTGGCATTAGCTATGGCATTAGTCTAGGTCTAGACCAGACTGCATAAATCATGGCAATACTGCCATTTCTAGTACAGTCATATTGGTAGCATGGACATTATAATTCATGGTGATGGTGGCCTACTGGGTTAACTGGGTAGTAGTAAATTATCTTGTTTTCTTGGTTAGCTTTTTGATTACCATACCCATACTTACCATTCCATACACAGTAGACGTGTATTCCCCCTCTTTTAACTGCAGATGAGCCATTATAATATTCTGATATAGCTACCAATTTATTTTGTTTCTCCAACTTACGACTTCTCCGCTCGTTTTAGTTTGTTTACCTCTGGAATGTTTGACTACGCGAGACATTAGAAACCTATTCCGGGGAAGTAACTCTTTGAGAAGTTATCTCCCTTTATTAAACCCGTTAACTCCAATATTATTATTATGATTCAAGCTGCATTAATAAAAATTCACCTGGCGACTGTGTAGGCCTAAAAGTTTAAGCCACATATACGGCTCTGATTAAATTTAATTTAATTTGAGCCCCCCCCCCAAAAAAAAAGCAAGGAAAAGGTCAATTCCATTTGATTTATATGTTGATTTATTTTGTGCCAATAGAAAAGTGCCCTATTTAGATTCCATAGATAAAATCTGTTTTTAGAATAAAATAATATATTTTGGAGTTCTGGTGTCGACATAAATAGCCATAAATCAAAGTTTAAGATTTGTACACAAAGACGACGACAGCATAATTTAATTAATCTTTCATGACAGAGCCCCGTCACCCGCTATACTAAACTTTGGCTGTCTCTCAACAGGTAGCTCCGCAAGAGAACATGACATGTAATAATAAGTAAAGCAGTTTACCAAAATGTTAAGTCCTAAATCGACGAAAATTTATTCTACTTCTATGTAATAAAAAGGAAAAAGTTTATTTAATCTTTATGTGAAACGGAGTAGAACCAGATTAGAAAACTGTTTACTAACTTTTGGATATGGCGGTCATTAAGGACAGAGATCTGTTCTCGGGGAATAAGGTAGATGAATCTCTGTGTGTAGAATGCACCCTCCCCCATCACCATATGAAATAACAATTCAAGATAGCATAATTCAGTTATATTTTAGAAACAAATTATCGCCTTCTAGCTCAGCAAAATTATTTTACCTCTAAAGTAATAGGTAGGGCCTATGGGACAAAACAACATTTTGCGGGCGTCAAAAAAGGAAGGGAAAAAGAAAACGCACCTTTTTGGTATCGTTTACTGTTCAGGTACATTACTACATTAATGTACGTTTAGATATTCTAAACTCAAGCCAGCCAGTTTCATATAACAGTTTTAAACTATTTTTTTAAAAAAAAGTTGAAAAAGAGCAAAAGTGTCGCTTTTGCCAAATACAATATCTATCATAGTTTGTATAAATATAGTGCCTACGTCATTTGTTTTTAAAAATAGACACACCCACTCTTAATTAATCAATACCTACGCATTATACAGGGATAGCCAGGGGCGGATCCAGAGGGGGTGGGGGTGGGATGCCCCCACCCCCTGCTCAGCTATTTTTATGCAATAAACTTACTTTCCTTTACAAAAAAAAAATAATGCCTTGCATCTATGAAACTACATCACAAAGTGATCGTACATCAGTATAAAAATGTTTTCTCTGTTTAAAAAGCTCAATTTGTATGTATGCTTATGTAATTTAGAGACGATGATGGGAGATAACCCCCTCCAGCAAAAATTCTTGGATCCGTCCCTGATAGCCCATAGCTATGTGTTAGATTTGTCTTTTCTTTTTCTTATGACAGACTTATGTTCTTAGTAAATGATTAGTTGTTAGCGAAAACATAAAACTATTACCCCCCCCCCCTTTTCATCAATATTTGGATTTAAAATTGATGTCTTGTTTGCTGCTGCAGTACTGGGCAGACGTGCCTATTCTTTGTCACGTACCACAATGGGGAATCGAAATCGCACCACTATGACGACGAGTCTTTTGAAATGGGAGGAAAGAGTTGGACCTGGCGAAAACAAGCGGGAATCGAAACGCCCCCCCCCTCCATTCCTAGCGAGCTATAAATCTTTCCCGGTTTTACGTGACAAGGAGTACGGTTGCCTGCTCAGCCTTGTGGGTTTTCTCCGGGGCCTTCGGTTTCCCCGGCTACTAAACACCACTACGCCCAACAGAATTCAAGTGTGATATAAATCTATATCCATGTATATTCTTGTCTTTTAATAGTTCATCCGTTGAGGCTATAATCATTTTATTGCCATCTAGTGTTTCTGGTCTATATGGCGGTCTCATAGAGCATAAGAAACAAAAGTAAATATAGAGATCTGATTGCAGGCCCGGATCTAGGATTTTGTCGAGGGAGGAGCCCCCCCCCCCTGGGCCTCCCCCTGGACCCGCGCCTGGATTGCGTTCAAAATCAATATCGCATACCACAATTTAAAATTCTTACGAAGTACTCGTTTTGCGTGAATTTCTAATCCATTTTTTTTCAGATGAAATTGTGCATGGAGGATCATGTTTAACATACATTATGCAAGAGATAAATTTGCCTATTGCAGGTCTTTCTTTAGGCCTGAAATTCTCGGTTCATAGTGTATCAATAGTTTTTAACTATTATAGAGGGAACTGCCAACTCGTTATTTAATCTCCCATAATGTATCTTTAAACAACATTTTTAAAAGTACAATAGGAGTAAACCTTACATAAATTTGAAATTGAAAAATTGATGTAAATGGGAGAAAAAAAAATAAATAAATGAACGATTGCCATTCAATTTCGACTCTTCACGTATTTCACGGAAAATAACTGATTAGAAATTACAATAAAAATGTTAAAAATTGAATATATAAATCACTTAATATACATTAATATGTGTTTTAAGAGTCATTTTCGTCTATTTTAATGTTCAAAAGAATTGAGCCCATCCAGTTACTTTTGAAACATAAATTCATTAAAATCTGAAAAAACAAGACATCAATTTGAAATTCAAAATGGGAAATAAATTAAAATAAATACCTACTTGTCAGACATAGACACGTTTTCCCAATCTGCTTAGTTTCCGATTGATTCTGCTGTCAAAACTGCACGTATTAATGTGAACTCTTTGTGAAACTCTTTTGATGAATTAAATGAAATGGGGTTTAATGTTCTACTGCTCTGAACCGACTGGCATAATGAGAGAGAGAGAGAGAGAGAGAGAGAGAGAGAGAGAGAAATGGGGTTTAGCGTCCACTCAACACAAACTAGGTTATTTCGGGGCTAACATATGGTTTAATTTTATTTCAATAAATCGCTTGCGCGTAGATGTCTTTAGCAGTGGGAGGAAACCGGAGTGCCCAGGGGAAACCCACAAGGTTGAGAAGGCACCCCTATCTCCATGCCACATACGCTCACACCAGGGCTCGAAACCACAGCCGCAAGCCAGAGGTGACCGGCCAGCTAGAGGTCGAAGCGCGGCACTCTAGACCACTAGCCCCCCCCCCCCCGACATAATGAACACGGACATATATGTCATACAGTATGATATTTTACAAATCTTCCCTGGCCCCTGGACCACCTTACTCTGAATACAGGGGTTGGATGCAATCTGGCATCGAGGACTAATTACTTGGGGGTTTTGTTTCTACTGATGTTTTTCTAAGAAATTAAAAGTGGGGCAAAATGTGTTTTCCCAAGAAATTAAAATTAAAAGCGGAGCAAAGTTGAATAAAAAATGTTTACATTAAAACAGTTTGTGACATTTTTATATCCTATGTGCGCGGAATATTTAAGAAAAGACGAAAGACAGACGAGTTGAGTGAATAAAATAAATCTATTCTAACTCTTTGAAGCTTGATAAATACAAATATACTTTATTCGTTTTTTTATATAATAAAGAATACGTTTATTGCACCTTATATCATATATGACATTAATTGACTCGCAACTGTACAAACTCTGCATTTCAACAGGTCAAATCGAACAAAGAGGGCATATAAAAGACAATAAAATTGCCTTGAAAAATGATATGCATACGTTTTGTGTTCATATTTATCTTTATAAATAAGCACACGGGGTGAAAACATTCTCAAAAACAACAATTACATTTTAATCTTCAAAATCACCTAAATTCCACTACAGGTTTGGAAAGTCGTGACCTTAAGTCCAAACATGAAGGTCAGGTGGATCTTCCTCCTCCGAGGCCCCAAGCAGGATAAGGTCAGGTCAAGGCCATCTGAAAGGTACAAGATCACCAATATATTGGTAGTTCGCATTCCCGCCCCTAGGATGGCGGGGAGACCAAAGGTTACCGACGTGGATCGACGACTTATTTACACTCTAAGGGACACCCTGACCTCTGACCTTCGGGCCAAAAATACCCACAAACTTCGGGCACCATTAATCGTTAGCTAGGTCATGACCATAGTTGATCTTCCCTGCTTTCACATTTTCGAAAGTGCGCCTTTTTCGCACTCGTTCGATAGGTATGCTATCGTTAACGAATAGATTTCGATTAGGTCAGACGCCCGTCTGTAAAGGCCCGGTGCCTTCAAAACTCTTTTCCGGTGACCGGAAATGAACGAAATGAACCTCCTAAACCGCAATCAACCTTGACATTGACCTCTGATATTCGAAACAAGGACAGCATTCACTCGTAGTCGATTTAATTCACGAGGTCCAATTAGGATCGGGTGTTGTTGGCACTGCGCATTTATAATTACAAAATCGCAACACTATTCGTTAACTTTGCATAAGCTTACAATATCTTTATTCTTAATTTATTTGTTCGCATTTAGGGTTCGTTATAGTATACTTTTGGTTGGCAACTTTAAGAAATCGAGTATAAATATGGGATTGGTCTATCACCAACCACGGCTCTTTGGGACGACCTTGACCCACCTATTCAGTTTGGGATGGGCGTGGCCCACTCGTTCACCCGGGCCTGTACTGTACCCGAGACTTGGAGCTCGTGGCCTCGTAAATTAAATCGACGCATGGTGACTTTGTTTTGACGCTTAGTGGTCAAGGCCAACTAACTCGTTTGTTGTCAAATTCACCAACTTCCAGTCACTGGAAGTCAATTTTGAGGATACCAGATGCCTCGATTCACTTCACGAGTACCCAACATCGGGTCTACGAATAACCTAAGTTTAATTTGTTGTCGGAGGCAGGAAATTTTAATGTCTGGTAAGGTCATTTATGGTTCTCGTAATACTATACAGTCCAGTCACAGACCTTCCAGAGAATAACCTTGCGATTGAAGTCTATTTTCGTTCCAAGGGTCAAAGGTTAGATCAAGGGTCAGGGTGCCATGTCAAAAATCAATGACCTGTACATTTAAGCTTGTGTCCGATGAACCTTCCAGATGACCAAACCTACCGGGATCACGTGGGTCGAGATGACATGTTCGAAGGCCGGGGTTGGGTTAGGGATTAGGGTTAGGGTTGTCGTGACCGCTAAGGGAAATCCGAAAATATTCCGGGTGAAGGTCACTACTTTTGACCCTTTAAAGCAAAAAGAACAAAATATTAAATGCAGGTTCGATCTACTTGATTGGTCAAAGGGCAGTTAACTCGACCATACCGAACAGCATCCGTCGACTACATCGACTCTTGGTAGTTCAGTGGCGACCTTGTTTTGACCTCAAAGGTCAAGGTCAAATGACCCTTTGGAAATTGGTTTAGCCCACCTTCCGTGCATTTTGGGGTCACTGGAGTAGGGACTTGAAATTTTAGTACCTACTTCGTGGGACCTTCAAAGTTGAACCCCCGCCCAGGATCTGCCTCAGCATCCACTTCCGGTCATTCCCAGTGAGTTTTGCTATATGGCCGCTTAGCACCCCTCCCCCTCCAAAAAAAAAAAATCCAATTAGCCCCCGCCCCCCGCAAATATTTCGCCAGCAATAATGATTTCTTAGGGGTGTTCTTATCCGGCCACATCCTCAGACCCCCCGCCCCCCCCCCCCAAAAAAAAAATATTCAGTAGCCCCCCCCCCCCAATTTTTTTTTAATGAGCTGGTTACGGGCCCGGCCCTTTCCATTGGTCGCAGTACTTAAAACAGCGACCAACGTGACCGCGAGATACGGGCCTGGGGGAGGGGGGATCAATAAAACGGAGAGCCAAGTTCACCATCAGAACCAATCTATAGACCGGGACAACGACTTCCCGATATTCATTCAAACTTCACAGATTTGGTCCCACCCCAAAGGTCAATGTCCCAAACATTCCCACCTCAATAGTCATTCGAATTACGTTTATGTCAAAATCTCGGGAAACATGCCTCAGCTTCCCCCCACTCCGACAAGAAAAGAAAAAAAAAGTAGGTAATCACATAAATAATTCAAGCACTATATACATGTTTTTATCAATTAGTTTAGCATAGTTCGTCTTAAATATGAATGGATATCGTAGGCCTAGTTACAGTTATCTATACATGTTTTTTGCATTGTATTTATATCCTGTAACATTGAGCCTGTCAAATTGTGACCCGCATTGAATACAACCTGCCCTGCACAAAACACAGATTACACAGACATTACAGGAGATAAACAACAAACTGTATATGCCATCGAATGAATGGTTCCGAGTGCACCCACTGCGCTGTACAGTCCCCGGCCTATAATGATAAGGCTTAACTCAAAATGAAAATCATAACAATCTTTAAATCAAACTTTTTACACCATTTGTATATCCATCAAGTATCTTAATTCATAATGACTGTGTGTCTTTATTCAAAAATCTAGATGTGTAGGTGTATCTTTACTCTAGATGTGCATAACATAACGTGCTATGTGAAATGGGAAAATACGGCAAAATTACCCGTAATGTTCAATCTGATAATAGTTCAAACATCGTTTTATTTGTCTTTTCTACACTTGGATCAAACTGATCCCGCAGTGAATATACGCTTGGCCGCTACAATCATTGATAAGAATGACATCGCTGAGACTTAATGAGTTCGGCATATTAACTTTTTTACTCCGACAAATTAAATTCTCAAACATTTTTTTGAAGCATAAGAAACATAAATAAAGACGTTTGACGCATTTGTAGTTAAAAATAAATGGGCATTAAAATGAGTAAAATGCATCATTTTGCCCGAAGCAGTTAGGTGTTATGTAAGAAATAGACGAGCCGTTGAGCCAATGACTGACGACACGTGAAGTCAATGCACGTGTTGTAGGCAGTCATATGTGACAGAGATAATTCGTAAGTAATTCTCTGTGACAGATAATTCGTAAGTAATTCTCTGTGAAATTCGTAAGTAATTCTCTGTGAAACAGATTGCACTTGGATCTGAAATACTTGTTACATAACTCGAGTTCTGTATGATGTGATGGATTAGCCAATGAACCGATCTGTTACGGCGAGTTTTTAGCGTGAGGTGCACGGAACTCTGTGTAATCTACTAGAAATATCAACGTTGATTGGTTAATCAAATGTCTGACGTCATAGGACCAAAAGCCGCTCGTATGACCCCTGACGTAAGCCCCCCCCCCCCCCTCTCAAACAGCCAGATTTTCATGTAGTACAAAATTCTCGCGATAACGAATGATTTGGAGATCGAATCTATCAAAAAACGAAACGAAATATAGATCCGTATTTTAATCAGACTGCCGCAATTTTAAAGGGACAATAACACTCTTGTTGGCTTGACAGCTCCAGAAAATAAATAATAGCCTTATTCTAAGTACTAGATGTTTGAGTGCCCCACAAAGTGTGCAAATTATCCATTGCATCATATTTTACTTGTCCAGAAGGTTCGAAAATATTTTAAAATCTAAGTCACATTTGAAAAGGTTTACGTTAGGCTTTTCAAACCATTTAGTTGAATTTTTACAATTTCTAAAATTAGGTGTGTTAAGATGAAATTTGTGTCACCATTTAACTGGAATATTGTAAATTGGTACAATTTGTTATCCAGAATAAAGAATGCGACATATTCAGTTATAACAAGAGTGGTATTGAGCCTTTAACCTATGTAATTATATATCGTTGAAGATGAATATTATTTTATTAAATACAGATTTACAATAAGCGGAATGACAGTATGTCTACCACGCCTGTAGTTATTTTAAACACATTAGAAAAATGAATGAATAAACGAAAATGAGTTATATGGCACGTCAGTGTGCCGATATATTTTCGTGTGGTTGAGGGAACCGAATTAGAAGGGGGAATAATTTCTCTACGTAGTAATATATGCGGTCCTCTGCTGCCATTCTGGTCGAAGTCGCCAGATTCAACAGACGTTTAAATGACAAATTGGTTGCCACGTTGTATCGGTGAGTAGGACCTTGGCTAGCTAACCCATATTTTCCGTATGGTCGTGGACTCGTGCGGTTGGGCCAAACCACCAACGACCCGTGTACAATTTGGCGTGCACGTAAATGAACATTTGGCAGTTGAATTCGAAATAAAGAGTACAGGCCATATATACCGTCGTTGTCCGGGCAAATTTTCCCTCATAGCACACTGCACCGCATATTATGCCCATCTTCGCTAGCCCAGTCGGACAGAGCAGTGGGACGTTAAACCCTATCATTTATATAACTGAGTACCACGAGATTGCAGACGAATCCAGGAAAACTGACGGTTGACAATGCTTGATATCATTATCGTCTCTAACTTACGTAGACAATCATAAATAGTGCCCTTTTTTTAAAGAGAGAGAAATCACACATCCCGTGTGACGACTATTTTTATTATGAATTAATAGGATCACATCGTAGTTTAACCTCACATAATATCGTATTTTGACCTTACGTCATTGAACTACTTGCACTCAATCAACATGTGCTTAGCTGTCAAGGGAACATGGTCATGTTCACATTCTGGTTGATACTCCCGCTTCAAGGTGAAAACATGAATTAACAAACAGCGACCCAAAAACAAGCCCATCCTCCTGCTGGACCAATAGTAGCTTAGCCAGTCCCCTATGAGAGATTTTACCGTTGCCAACGACGATAAATGAAATAGCGCCATAATTTGACGATCGTTCAATTATAAAATAATACACTTGAAATGATCACACAGTGATGCTCTTAAGGCACTGGTCAGTCGGTCGGTTTTAAAGGTGCCCCACGCCAATGCGCCCGTTTCCCTGATCCAAACTTTCTTATATCACTTACGTGGAGGCTATAGCACCTCACCACTCTGCTGTACACCACTTTTGAAAATCCTACATACGGCCCTGCTATATATATATATAAATTTATGTATCTATTTATTTATTGATTTATTTATGCATCGATTGGTTGGTTGATTGATTGGTTGGTTATTTATTTAAATTAGACCGGAAAGCTAAGCTGAAGACCTCCGTTCCATACAGCTCATACCTCCTGTCTCCTAACTAACATTATAGAGTATAAATTGGGCTGAACGTAACCTTTCTGTACTAAGGCTTGACGTAATGACAATTCATTATTTAATGTCGGGTATAAAGATATCAAATCATCAAAATGATAATTGAAGTTTTCTGTTGTGCTTTTTCTAAAAGTTCATTCTTAAAGACAATGTCGAGTGCAGACTGGGTTGGGTCCCAAGTAACTGTCTGTCTGTCTAAAATCAGCTCCGTCTGAGAACAGAAACTGAGCTAGTTGACGGACATGTTAAGGTTTAAATCGACGAGTTTAGCGGAACACAAAGGACATAATTAGCGAATTTTGAGAAGTATTTATTAAGCGTTTGTGTACAAGACAAAATAGTATGATAATTTTTGGTTATGGCGGCAATTTAGGACAGAGATCTATTATCGAAGTAGGTAGTTCTCTCTATGTGCATCATAGGACCGTAGTTATGTAACACGTAGATACATTGGAGCAGAGTGTAATACGTTGTAACCTTGGATTGATTGCGCGGAGACAATGCGAAAATCATGTTCATATCGTCTATTAAAGGGCAGATATGTGAACTACAACAGTAACAAACGAAAATGAAAATCAACTATGTCGCTGGGGATGAAGGGAGGCATGGCCCCCTGCCCCTGCCCCCCTCCCCCCGCGCCTGTTGTGATATCTGAAATCGCTGTCCAAAGATTTGGGGAAGAGAACAGATTAAACGAAGGGCTGTCATGTTGTTAGGATAGGTTTGATTGAACGGGCAGAATAGACACACTCTCTCAAAAGCTCAAGTATTCATACGCCAATCCAGCAATGGCCAGGGAGGTATTTCTCGGGACCATTTCTTTAGGAATATGTAGGTGATCTAAACAATCGGGAAAGAATGCACGAAGGGAAAATGGCGAATTAAGCCCGTGCGAAGCCGGGTATTGAGTTGGTGCTTGGGAATAATGGGAGTATATCGCCCCTGAAACGTTGCAGAGAGGGGTGGGGGCGTTTGCGATGATGAAAGGGGTGGCCAGGGTGGGTGTGGGGGAAGTTTTGCCACTTGCATATGGTTCAATAAATTTCATGGGTGTCCGAGTCTTTAGCGGTGGGAGGAAACGAAACCACGCCAAATGCTTTGAACTTAAAGAGACCCACCCTCCCACCACACTGTACACACACTGTACACACACACACACACACACACTCCCCGTTTTATCAATCGCTTCTGATGTCACTATATTAGGCATTTCCATGTTTTAGATAATTTAAATATTTTAAGGCCCACCTAGTGATCCATCATGTACCCATATTAACGACAAGTTCAAAGTTAAATCAACTTTAATAGAAAAACGTTTGAGCGAAAAAACCGATTGATCTATTTTATATACGAATAATGAATAAATATTATGTTTCAATGGATTCGACGTCTTTACACACCATTCTCGCTTATTAAGTGTAACGCCGGCGGGTCTCAACAAGAAAACATTCCTTTGATTCAGATGCAATGAAAATAAATAAAACAGGGTTTAGTGTCCTATTTTTATGCACAAGCCCAAGGAAAAAGTGATTGATCATTGCATGTAGCTAAGGGAGGGGGGGGTCGACCATAAGAACAATAGATATACATTGTCCGTCAATTTTACAGCACCCATGAGAACACTTTCCTTCTCTCTCGTTGCCCTGAGCTATTTACTGCCATGAACAGTTCATCGAGAGAGAGAGAGAGAGAGAGAGAGAGAGAGAGAGAGAGAGAGAGAGAGAGATGGGGTTTAACGTCCACTCAACAGAAACTAGGTCATTTCGGGACTAACATATGGTTTTAATTTTATTTCAATAATTCGCTTGCGCGTAGGGGTCTTTAGCAGTGGGAGGAAACCGGAGTGCCCGGGGGAAACCCACGAGGTTGAAAAGGCGCCCCTATCTCCATACCACATACGCTCACACCAGGGATCGAAACCACAGCCACAAGCCAGAGGTGACCGGCCAGCTAGAGGTCGAAGCGCGGCACTCTAGACCACTAGACCATCCCAACCACCCGGACAGTTTATCGAGATAGACAACATCTAGTAGTTTATCCAGATTTCGTCGGCTCTCCCTTGTCAGTGGTACAGTGCGGACGACAACGTATAGTAGTTTGGATTGGATGGAAAACCGAGTTCGCGTGTACACGTTGATGGCTGGGTATATAAGATAACCCTTGGCAGTTGGAATTCGATACAAGATTATCCGAAGCGCGGCTAACTGGACAGTATTTCGTCATAGTTCACCGTATGGCATAAACCCGTCTTCAATAGTCGAGCGCTGGTGCAGACAGGATTGGACGTTAAACCCCATTCCATTTCATTTAGATCTCCATTTCCCCTTATATGGATACAGATCACACACACACACACAAAAAAAAAAGAAAAATAATTTTTTTTTTCTGAAATGAATTTTTTTATTCTAAAAAAGTAAATTTGGAGTTTGATTTATTTTACCAAATTAGTTTAAGACATGTTTTTGTTCAATACGTCAGAATCGATTGTATCTATTATATAAGACAGCTATAACGATTACTCATTTCGATCATAAACCACTTTCATCATTTTGAAACAAATGAATGAATTAAAAAAAATATTTGTGATAGTATTTGGTATGTGATGATTTATCTTAAATATACATGCGTGTAATAAGTCATACAATACGACAATCGCTATAAATAGAACAAGACACACATCACCAAACAATTAATATGCATTTGTGCTAACAATATAAAAACCATGACAACTAATTGTACATTTACGTTCGTTTATGATTGATAGATTGAAATAGACATATGAAACCGCGCCTAGTTTGTCGACGATTTCTCAGACGTAATCCGGCGGAAGACGGGTTGCCTATATATTTATCTTTAAAGATATTCTTAATTTATTTCTCATAAAATACTATCGCTGAACAAACGGATATTAAGAGATACATTCACATGATTTGAAAGGAAGGACAAAAGAAAGATAAATACCTATATTGTGAATTAACCAACTGGAGTAACATTATTACTATTATTTTATCCGGTTAATTATTATTATAAACATAATGGTCATTAATTGTTTCGGGATGAAAATGGTAAGTTATTCTCTATCTGTTTTTTTTTGCCTAAAAACATGATTACTTACATATTTCGATTTTTTTTTTATCTTTATTATTTCACATTTATTAAACAGGCATTATGCAAAAGCTCAATCTGCCTATTGCAGGTCTTTTTTAGGCCCGAAATTTTATATGAATTATTAATTAGATATTAATTAACTGATCCTGGTCAGTATCAATGAAATGGGGTTTAACGTCCTACTCTTCTGCACCTATCCTGGGTTAATGGAAAACGGGAGCCAGTATCAAGGCTTGGAATATTCAGCGTATTCTTTTTTCATTAACTTTTTTTTAAAAACTATTCCTTATCTGATCTGACCTAATTCCCCTTTAATATATTTGCTGAAAAATTATCTAAGAAAACGTTTCATTACGTTTTTTGATTTTTTAGGTGGTTAAATAGTACCAGAAAACCGCGCTACACACAAAACAAAAACAACCAGATAAGACAAACCTGCGTGCAAAGCAAAATACACAGTTTTCGCTTTTTCTAGTGCCTTTTTTTTTTTTGCTTCCCTCTTTCTTTGTTTCTGTTAATTTTACTAGAAACAGCATTACATCCTTTTTTGAAAGTTTTAATTTGACCCTTTTTACAATTATTAATAAACTTATTTCATGAATTTTATCAAACTTTTTATTTACTTTCTTTATTTTTGAGGCCATTAAAGGTGTTTGTTTTTACTCCTTTTTTTTTGTTACCCGTCTTCATTAGACAAGTTGGGAGCAGAACCGTAGGACGTTAAACTTCATTGCCTTTTTGTTTTCTTTTCTACCATCATCAAGTTTAGTAAGAGAGTCGAGATTTGGTCATAATCGATGTCTTAAAACATTTTTTCATTTTTGGACGGAGGAAACTGTAACTGCATGCATATTTTCCATCCGTTATAATCCACATCTGCATTATAACAAATAAATATAAGTTGCAGATAGCTTGACATATCCTGTTCATGAATCCATTCTAATAGAATAATTCCGTGAACGATTCCACTCTTATATGATTATTCCATGAACGACCCCACTCTTATTTAATTATTCCGTGAACGACCCTACTCTTATATAATTATTCCATGAAAGATTCCACTCATATAATTATTCCATAAACGATTCCACTCGTATATAATTATTCCGAAAACCCCCACGCTTATATAATTCTTTCATGAACGATACCACTCTTATATAATTAGTCCATGAACAATTCCACTCTTGTTTAATTATTCCGTGAACGACCTCACTCTTATATAATTAGTCCATGAACGATTCCACTCCTATATAATTAGTCCATGAACGATTTCACTCTTATCTAATTATTCCATGAACGATTTCACTCTTATATAATTATTCCATGAACGATTTCACTCTTATATAATTATTCCATGAACGATTCCACTCTTATCTAATACTTCCATGAACGATACCACTCTTATATAATTAGTCCATGAACAATTCCACTCTTATATAATAATTCCGTGAACGGTTTCACTCTTATATAACTATTCCATGGAAGATTCCACTCCTACATAGTTAGTTCATGAACGATTCCACTCTTATCGAATTATTCCATGAACAATTTCGCTCCTATATAATTAGTCCGTGGACGATTCCACTCTTATTTAATTAGTCCGTGAACGATTCCACTGTTATTTAATTATTCCATGAACGATTCCACTCTTATCTAATACTTCCATGAACGATACCACTCTTATATAATTAGTCCGTGAACAATTTCACTCTTATATAATTATTCCGTGAACGATTTCACTCTTATATAACTATTCCATGAAAGATTCCACTCCTATATAGTTAGTCCATGAACGATTCCACTCTTATCTAATTATTCCATGAACGATTTCGCTCCTATATAATTAGTCCGTGAACGATTCCACTGTTATTTAATTATTCCATGAACGATTCCACTGTTATATAATTAGTCCGTGAACGATTCCAGTCTCATATAATTATTCCACGAACGATACCACTCTTATATACATGTCCTTATGTCGTTATAATCAAATATTAATTCGTTATGCAAAATACATCTACGCTCAAGATGATCATTGAAGTAGAATTGAACCATATGTTAGTCCCGAAATATCAAAGTTTCTGTAGAGTGGACGTTAAATCCCTATCTATGTTTGTTTCTTTAAAAAAAAAAAATACATTTTATTTTCAACTTGAATGTGTGAAGCATTGGGGTCTCATTTGTCGAGGTTGTGGAGTCATAAGTTGATTAATCGAATTATTAATTCGTGTAAACAAAATAATATATAAGCCTGGAATCCTGCACGAAAAAAAAACCCATAAGAGCGGAATATCCGCTTCTTTTCGAGAAAGGGATATTGTGCGGGAAGCATTTGACTATGACGTAGCCATTACCAGTAATTTGCCACAGGATTTGACATTAAAACAACCACCCGACGTATTATCATATCATACTCTAATAAAACTGTCCTGTCCTTGTCCAAATTGTCAGTTTTATCATTGCATGTATCTCCATTCTCACAGCTAATAAGACAACCATTGCTTAAATTTCAGAGGTTTTTCTGCATTTAAAATTTTGACGTAAGACATTTTAATTTGATTAACCTTTCGCATGATATTCTTATCTGCGTGCAAAGTTACGTCGTGCTTTTTAAGTATATAAAGTTCGCTAAGTTCACCATCTTGAGACATCTTGTTTTCGTCGAGTTTGGAATTGTGAATCTGTCATGTCTCTCCAGGAAAAAAGTTGGCATTCTGTAGTTGAAATAATATTTTCAGGATCTACCCTTTCAACAGTAACAATATAAATTTATTCGTAATTTAATTAAATCAACTTTATGATTTGATTAAAATAACCCTAAGGATTCATAATTTAATATAATTAAACATAAAAATTTACAATTTAATGTAATAACCCTAACGATTCATAATTCAATTTAATAACCCTAACGATTCATAATTCAATTCAACAGCCCTAAAGATTTATAATTTTATTAAGTAACCCCAAATATTCATAATTTACAAAGATAATCCTGAACGTTCATAATTCAATTAAATATTCCCAAAAATTCTTAATTTAATTAAAGACACATCCAATTAAAACCAGCATAAAACACCATCAAGGTTCATCATTTAATCAAACACACGTCCAAGATTCATAATTTAATAAAATAACCTTAAAGTTTCATATTTTTATTAAATAACCCTGAAGATTCAGAATTTAATTAGATAGCCCTAAAGGTTCATAATTTAAAAAAATAACCCCAAATATTCCTAATTGAATAGAATAACCCTAAATATTCATAATTAAATAAAATAACCATTAAGGTTTAGAAGTAAATGCAACACACATTAAAGATTCACAATTCTGATCGTTCAACTATGTGGTCACGGTAATGATTATAAGCTTTAGATAAAGAATATGTCGTTTTTGTTACACTGGTTAAAAATGGATAATGCAAAATGAATATATTGAAAGTTTCAATCAAATTACTTTATTCTGAAAGACTTTATCACTGTGTGAAGTTTTGACAAAATGTGGCATAGATTGTTTACTGACACAGCAAATGACATGTTAATCGAGACAGAGCGTCGATTCACAATTTTAAAATTACGCCATTAATCCGTTTAAGTCTCGGCCATCCGATGACCAAGAGAGTAGATCAAAGTTTTGGCATGTTAATCAATGTTTAAATAATAATTTAAATCACATTTGAAGCCAAAGTAAAGATCCACAATGGGCAGATTTAGCTTTTACACAGTGCATCTTTAAAGTCAAAACTGCGTAATGTATTCAACCACAGTGTAGGTAGAGCATCATCAAATAGGTTGACCCTTTATTTTATTATAATTGTAGGTTAAAGTTCAAATGATGATGGTTTTATTTATGTTGGATATATCCTATATCACAGCAGGTAAGAACTAATTATAACCTATATATATGTACTAAATAAGACGGGGGTGAAGGGGGTGGGAGTGCTTAGCGCGTGTGCGTTGTATCATTAGATATCCCTTCGAGTCAACTCGCGTGGTTTCGATTTCCCGGTTGTTCTCGACAAGGCGTAGGGTTGCCTGTCCAACCAGAGTTTATGTATCCGTGGACAAGAGCACAGGCGTGTGTCTTGTGTTACATGTCAAGGCCATTCTCACTGGGATCTCCTCTAAGAAGTAAAAATTAATAATTAATTTAAATGTCATATTATAAGTAAGCGATCATTTCTATTAATGAGGCCACGAACATGTTGTCAGTTTTGGGGATTGTCTTGTTGATGACTTGTAACAATACATTGCTTGTTATATACACTATAAGGCCTAAGGCTAAACTTAATTGACGTGGCCGCAATCGTATTTCTCCACTTGGTTAATATGTTCTCATCCCGGACACTCGCGATGTTAAAGTTGGTCAGAAAATGACGCGATTGGCTTATTCTTGATGCTTCCGTAATAATTACTCTTGTAACAGGGGCTTAATTTCTCGTCAAGAACAATTAACCTTGGTAATATGCCTTATCATTTAGGGCAGAGAGAAACCTCCCATACTATAGTCTTTGAATAATATATAACAACGCAGGGGCGGATCCAGGAATTTTTGCAGGTGGGGGTTTTTCTGTTACGGAAATCTGCCATCATCGTCTCTAAATTACATAGGCATACATACAAATTGAGCTTTTTAAACAGAGAAATCATTTTTTATACTGTTGTAGGATCACTTTATAATGTAATTTCATTGATGCAAGGCATTATATTTTTTATGAAGCTGAGCAGGGGGCGGGGGGTGGACCCCCCCCCCCCCCCCCCTGGATCAGCCCCTGTAACGGGTATTATATTACGTATAAAAAATCACTGCCACTTCCCAGGAAAAATACCCCTCCTCACAAACTGCGTCTTTATTAGTTCATGGGAGAACAGATATCTAACAATTTTTAGTGCGGTCCTACATCGGTTCACAACCGTTATACACAAAATGACCAATTTAACCTTTTCAATTTTATTAAATGAAAGTAGAATATACTTCTCAAAATTCTTGAAAAAACATAATGTTTTCGCTAAAATCATCGACTTAGGACATAAATGTCGGCTAGTAGCTTAGCGTATGTTCTCAAGCGCCAATAATTGCAGACAGACAGCGTGCGTTTAGTATGATTCGGTACTTATCACCTACAAGAACCAACAAAGTTAGTATCTGTCAATTCCGTTTATCCACACGTTCGTTATTTTGTTTAAGGAAATCATTTAAATTTGAACATGATATGTAGTACGCCAATGACAATTTAATGTTGGCCATCTTTTGAGATAATTTGGGGATAAGAGAGGGGAGAGAGAGAAAGAGGGAGATGGAGGAAAGAGAGAGGGGAAAAAAGAGAACGTGACAAAGGGTAGAGTTGTCAGTCAAACCTCGTCGTTTTTCATCGGGTCATCCGGATTCCTTCAACAACCGGAGACCCCCATGTGCACAAGCGAAATAGTGGACTGGAAGTGAACCATATGTGTCTGTGTCGAATGGACGTTAAACCCCATTCTCTACAATATCGATTCATGGCTTGTACAGGGTGTAGAAATGTAGCTCCGATTAAAAATACAGTATTTGTTTCTAGACAACTGCCGTGTTTATTATAACATTAAAATAACTGCATAGGTGTAACATACTATACTACTACTCAATCAACAATAATCCTACACACAAACACATTTGTCATTTTATTACGATAGATCAGAATTTCGTGCAATGTATGCCCAAGGGCGGATCCAGGAATTTTCAACAGGGGAGGTCCAGAAATGTCAGATTTTCATATTGAATTGTTGTATCCTATGAAATTTGGAAAAAATGGAACGCCTTAGATTCCATTTTCGACAATTGCAGGCACCCGGGCTCCTAAATTGAACCTGAGTAGAAGGGGCCCGGGTCCATTGGACATCACCTTTTCTGGATCCGCGCCTGATGTTTATTCTGAACACAGAGATCCATTTACTTCATACTTTGATAATTGATCTCTGTCCTGAATGGCCGCCATATGCAAAACACAGTATACTTATTTGTTCTACTCCGTCTCAGATCTGTCATACAAAGAACACATACATCTTTTCAAATTTATTAAATGGTATAACTACTTCTCTAAATTCTCGAAGTATGCATTGTGTTTCGATTTCAAATGGCGGCCAACTGTTCCCAAGCGAAGTTAACTGTAAACAGGCAGCTTGAGTTTAGTATGCTTGATGTTCAGACACCACGTAGACAAATTAAAAATAGGCTCAAATGGGTTCGATGCGTTGTAATATAAATTAGTATGTAGGTCACACTCAATCATTGTCTACGATATCACCCTAGGTGGGAGTGGATGTTAAACCCAAGAAAAAAAGAATACTCAATCAAACATACATGTTTCTTTTCATAGAATAATACTAAAATCATATCTTGGGTTTGTTGCACTAATTGTGTTTCCGTTGGCCGTTCTGCTCAAAAATATCCGCGAAGTTATCGGATTGGGTTTTGTTACACTAATGAAACCACACTGATCAGCAGTGAATATTCACTAGGCAAAAATATTAGCTTTTTTCCCCCTGAAAAATTAAATTCTAAAACATTGGTAGTTAAAAAATATTCCCTATTTTGTGTATTAAAATGAGTAAAAGGCATCATTCTGTCCGAAGCAGTTACGTCTTATGTAAACAATGTGCGCGCCATGGAGAGAATGATTGACGCCGCGTGATGCGTGATGTCATTGCACGTGTTGAAAACAGTCATCTTTGACAGAGATATTAGAAGATATTTCGTAATTCTGTGTGAAACAGATTTTAAAGAAACGTCAAAATCAAACTAGCTGTTTCCGGGGACCGCTCGGCTCATAAATATCCAAATTAATCGATTTGGTGTTATCTATTTTCAGATCGTTTGGGGAGGAGTTCAGGTCAGTTGGGAAGGTCAATATAGGTTTAGGGTTATCCCCCCTCCCACCACGCCACCCACACCGACACACCCCAACCCTTGGTTTTTGATAATCCTATTCCCAATGTATTTACTAAACAAACCCTAACCATTATGGTGTTTAACACGGTGTGTTGAAGTTGAAATGTTACACATCTCGCAAACATCCATAGACATGTCACATGTCCCTAATATCCTTGGAAATCACACATATCTCCAACCTCATATCACTCAAATCTGCCTGAAAATCTATCATTGCAACCTCCATGGAAATATCCCATATCTCCAACATCACTGAAAATTTCCAGGAAATCTCCCCAACCTCTCGGAAAATTTCCTATTTCTCTATCTTTTCGTACAATTGCCCATCTCTCCGTCATTCCAAGAAAATTTCCTGTCTCTCAAACTTCCCTAGAAATGTTATATCTGCAACCTCCCTGGAAATATCTTATCTGCAGCCTCCCTGGAAACATCCTATTTCCAACCTCCCTGGAAATGTCTTATGTACAACCTCCCTAGAAACATCCTATTCCCAGCCTCACTGGAAATGTCCTATCCGCAACCTTCCTAGAAATTACACCCGTCTAAGTAAAAGTAAGGCAGGATTTAGTGTTCTAATAGTTCCTTTTGGAACGACCTCAGAACGGATGTAACCCTGTGACCGTTCTTGTTGTGCTCGACTATTATAGTAAGCTGAATATTCAAATATCACCTATGCCCCATCTCTGTTCTTAGGGTATTTTGAGGCCCTTACCTTTTATTCCCCATCGTAATTCTTCTGTTTTGGCCAAAGCGGTAGTCTGACTTATTGACAGACCTTATGATCTAAAGTGCACGCGATATACCATTTGACCGACCAATTTCCTAGATGGTATCATGTGAAAATCCTAGTGGGAATAATACCAGACATTCCACAGTACATAAATGCATGCACATCCGGTCACAAAACTGTGAATCTGATTAAAACACAGATCATACTTCGTTTCGTGTTTTATAATTCTAAATTTCGTTTATCTTGCCTTTACTACAATCGGATCTGGA
The DNA here is from genome assembly GCA_036850965.1 of Patella caerulea. NCBI lineage: Eukaryota > Metazoa > Mollusca > Gastropoda > Patellidae > Patella > Patella caerulea. The sequence continues at coordinate 26,230,980 of JAZGQO010000015.1, read as the reverse complement.
AGAGTTGTTATCATGGACGTTATCTGGGTAATGTGAGGGATTAGCCAATGAAACCGTCTGTTACGGCAAGCTTTAGGCGTGTGGTGCACGGAACTGTGGGTAATCCACTAGAAAAACCAAAGCCGATTGGTTAATCAAATGCCTGACGTCATAGGGTCTAAAGCTTCTCGCATGACCTCTGACGCGACCTCCCAGCACAATTGGTCAGATCTTTCTGTAGTGTATTTCGTCGAAAGTATAAAAACTGAAACGAAATATAGATCTACTTTCTGGTTTAATTTTAAGCTTTTTTTTCATTTATTATTTTCAGTTTTTACAGAGTATAGGCGGGTTTGTTATGTGACGAACTGGTCGAGATTTAGAGAAACCCATGCCCAGTTTTTACCAAGAATGATCGATCCATTTCTGTGTACTCACATCATCTACACCTTCGCTGATTTTAGCACTAATGGCAATATATACCCGGACAGAGAAGACTCAACAGAATATGACATGTAAGACATTTTGTTAACAACACGGTCAGATCTAAATATTAAAACCACCTGCAGAATTCGTCAAGGTCACGAGATGTAGAAAGGGTTAGGACACGTGATTGTTGTCGGTTAGCGTTAGCCATGTATATACACCTCATGGCCTTGACGAAATCGACAGATGGTCTTAATATTTAGATCTAACTAAGTAACAACGTAATTTTATTGAGCATGTCGTCGTCACCGCCATTTTGGAATAACGACGTCATAACAAATTTTGTTCAAGGGACAAGTATGACAGGTTTCGTGTCTATCGTACTTGGATCGACAGATCTTTGCTCTTTTTTCAAAGGGCGCCGCCTTAAACATGCATTATACAAGAGATAAATAGGCCTACTACACATCTTTCTTTGGGCCAAAAATGTTGACATTAATTAATTAATCCAGACCATAATCAACTCTCGATGTCATCGTTAGCCTGCGATATTTACTGGATTTTAATTCATTTTGTGATGGATAATCCTGCAAGCGAAGACAACTCTGTTTGGGAGATTGTAGTAGCTATTTTTCTCATACGTATGCGGTTTTGAATTCATTATAGAATAGCCAGAAATACATGCTTGATTTGAAATCTTGACTCGAAGTTTATTTTGCATTATTTGCTTTTGGTAAATAGGTACGATCAACTCAATTCTTTAAAAAATACCAATCCTAAACTTAAAACTATATTGTCCATTGGTGGATGGGTGAAAGGTGGCTCGGATTTCTCAGATATGGCAGCATCGGCGATAACCAGGAAACAATTTGTACAGAGTGCAATTAGTTTCTTGAGACTAAACGAATTTGATGGTCTAGAAATTAGCTGGCAGTTTCCTGGATCTAGAGGAGGAAAAGTTGAGGATAAAATAAATTTTAGTTTACTTCTGAAAGTAAGTAGTTCGATATTCAAAATGTTATTTCATTATCAAAAGGTTTACTTTGAACGGAAGTCGGAGGGAGAGGGGGGGGGGTCTCAGTGAGTAAGACGCTAGCACGCTAACCAGGCGGTCACGGTTTCGATATCGGTGTAGGCCAAGCAAGTTCCTCTATATATTCTGGCGTGTTTTTCTTTTGTAATGGAACCGGACCGGGCCCGTAGCCACGGGGGAATCTCACCGCCCCCCCCCCAAAAAATTGAATTAGCCCCCCCCCCTCCATTTTTTCGCCAACAAAATGATTTCTTAGGAGTGTTCTTAGTCGGTCACATCCTCAGCCCCTGCAAAAAAAAAACCCGTAGCCCCACCAAATTGTATGATCTGGCTACGGGCCGTACTGGACGAAGGGTCTAGCAAGCAACAGCCACTACTCAATGGAGTGTGACGAAAAAGTCAGGTCGTGTATACACGTAAAAGAACTCTTGTCAACTGAAATTCGGTTGCTGTGCAAAATTGCATTATTCAGTTCATTCATTCATTAATTCACCTTTCTGGTCGGCACCGATGAACCCCGCCCTTGGTTAATCCGGCGACTCTTAAATGGAAAGTATAAACGGGTATATTTCTTAGTAATACAATCTACATTAACTGGACAACATAAAACATCGATCATCTTGAGTGAAACATATCGTATTATTTTTTTTCGATGGTTGTATCAGTTCTGCCAGAAATGTGAATTTTGCCCTGGCAGCTGCGTGTCCTCCTACTATTCGTCAATTTCAAAATGCAATCGAAGTGTATAGTCAAATTGAAACTTATTATTTTTAATTTAACAAATGTAGGTAAGATAGATACAAGAGAGAGAGAGAGAGAGAGAGAGAGAGAGAGAGATAGAGAGAGAGAGAAATGGGGTTTAACGTCCACTCGACACAAATTAGGTCATTTCGGGACTATCATGTGGTTTAATTTTTATTTCAATAATTCACTTGCGCGTATGGGTCTTTAGCAGTGGGAGGAAACCGAAGTGGCCGGAAGAAACCCACGAGGTTGAAAAGGCGCCCCCCCCATCTCCATGCCACATACGCTCACATCGGGGATCGAAACCAGAGTCGCAAGCCAGAGGTGACCGGCCAGCTAGAGGTCGAAGCGTGGCACGCTAGACCATTAGGCCATCCCAACCCTCCTAGATACAAGAGATTGCATTCGACGACTTCTCCATCCAGAAATGGGGTTTAACGTCCACTAGGTCAGAACAAACATGAGTTAATTTTATTTCAATAATGTGTGTAGGGATCTTTAGAAGTGGGAGGCATGTTATTTTAAAGTTCCAATTTCATATTTCCTAGGGAAGTCAAAACATAATTATTTCTATATCTTTTGCTCAAAAGGTTGTCAACTCACTATTATACGATCATCGGCAAAATTTCACAGGCGTTAAAATGGCTGACACAGGCTGATTGAGGAAATAGTAACTCAATTACCTCCCTTGTTTTCCCATTCCTCTCCATGGACGGCCATCTTCAAACGTTTAAATTTGAAGTTGAAAATGATATATTTTTGCCAATTTCTCAACTGGCAATAATGAATTATAGGATTAATAGGATTATTCTTTAACAAGGTAGGACTGTTTATAGGTACAATTTATTTTAGGGCTTTATTTTAATACATTTTAAAAATATAACTTAAAAATATGCTATTGGAACTTTAAACATCTGACTCTACTTTGTTTTATAGGTTTTTATTATAATGTTTTCAATGTTTCTTTTTTCAGGAATTGAAAGAAGCCTTTTTAAATGAAGAAACGGTTAAAGATAAATTAATATTAACAGCGGTGGTTAGTCCTACCCTTGATATAGTTGATAACGGCTATGTTGTTCCAGATTTAGCTCAGTAAGAAATTGATTTGTATTTTAATTGTGTACAATGCAGATAAAAATAGGTTGATATGAATTTTTAATCTGGACATTCCGACAGGTATTGTTCTATTCTGTGTGCACATTGTATTTATATTCTTGGTGGCGTCTGTGGTTCAGAACGGGAGGCCTGACAAAGACAGCTTTGTAGTTGTTCGCATGGGACGAAAAAAACGAGGTCCCGTGTATACATTGATGTGTACGTAAAAGATTCGTTGTTGGTTGAAATTCGATATAAGAGTAGACCATAGTAATGCAGACCGGGCAAATTTCCCTCATAGCAGACTGTATGGCGTATGCGGAGAACGCTAGATCGGCGACGGTCCTACGCATTTTAGCACATATGACGTCATATATAGATTGTGGCTTAGAGTTAGGGTAAGGGCTAGGACCTGTAAATTTGGTCAAAGTCCCGAGATATAAACAGGGCTAGCCCTAACCCTAACCCATGATCAAGCCTAACCCTTACCCTAACCCACAATTCACATATGACGCCACAATTTGCGTAGGACCGTCTCCGATCTAGCGTTCTCCGGCGTATGCCCGTCCTCATTAGCCCAACGATCCATCTACGTCATTATTCGAGAGCTGCAACCTCAGTGTGGATTGTCAGCGAGTAAGACGCTGGCTCGATGTCTGCGTTGGCCGAGAAAGTTCATTTGGATTTTCCGGCGTGGTTCCTCGTTCTCAGTGGTGCAGGACGGCGAGCAACGGTAATCGCATAAGAAGTATATTTCCCGCGATATAATTCTTTATTTTTGTAAAATCAAATTTTGCATCATTATTTTGTAGCATTGTGTAGTATGTGATGATATTGGGGTGGTATTATTAAGTAATACAGTGTATATCGTCCCACCACCTGTATAGTTGTTTGGATGAGACGGAAAACTGAGGTCCCGGATACACATTAGTGTGCACGTAAAAGACTCCCGTGGTTGTTGGAATTCGATAAAAGAGTAGGCTGCCCCCCCCCCCTCTGTATGAAGTGCGCCCGTCTTCATTATCCCAGGCGGAGCAGAACAGTAGGACGTTAAACCCCATTTCATTCCATTGCAGGTACCTCGACTTTGCCACCGTTATGACGTATGACTTACATGGATCATATGAGATGACAACGGAATGTCACAGTCCACTTTATCCTCGAAGTAGTGAAACGTCATCGGAAAGAGAATTGAATATGGTAGGGTTATATATGAATGTGTTTTAAAGTTTGCTGGCATGACGTCACGTTGTAGTCCTGGGGCGGTATTTATAAAAATTCTAAGAGTTGGTTCCAACTCTTAACTGTCAAAAATTACTCCGAACTTTGTAGACTTTCCTAAGACCTATTTATAAAACATTTTACTTTAAGAATTACTCCTAACTATGACATATATTTAGGAGTCCTCCTGTAGCACTCCTAACTTGTTAAAAATACTCTTATCTTGGTTAAAATGGCTGTCTGTGTACGCCGCCTAAGAGAGTTTAAAACAAGAAGAGATTTCTTAGTGGAGTACAACAATGACGAGTTGATAAGGAGATATCGAATGGACATGGGTGGGATTCTTTTTGTGACAGATTACGAGTCCTCCTAAACGAAATTTCTCAATCGACGCTGAGATGAAGATCGCCATTACGCTTCGTTTCCTAGCTACTGGTAAAATGTAACTGTGCAGTGGTGACGATTTCGGCGTCAGTCCCTTTATAAATATTTCTAAAGAGTAACTTTTAACTAAATGTTGTTTTAGGAAGTCTTAGAGTAAAAGTTATGTTTTGGGCCGTATTTATAAAAATTCTTAGAGGCCCCAGGGGCCGTATTTATAAAAATTCTTAGAGTTTTCATAACTTTTACTCTAAGACTTCCTAAAACAACATTTAGTTAAAAGTTACTCTTTAGAAATATTTATAAAGGGTCTTAGAGTTACTTTTAACTAAATGTAAGATTTGGGTCCTAACCAAACTCTTAGCGATGTAACCATGGGAAATCCAGGGATTCCCTGAAGTTATTTATAACTCATTGTTGATGGGGCGATAGTTTTTCCGATTAACAAACTCAGCTTCATCTTGTGAAGGCGCTAGGATACGAACATGTGTCCCATCTATCACACCAACGACACCGGGGAATCCCGCAAGTGCGTGGAACTGTCTCTTGTGTCGTTGAGTTTCCTGTTGAGATATGGGCATCGATACGAATCTCTGAACAATATGCGGATCAGACAGTACATCTAACGTTTCTGCAATCACTCTACTCACTGTAAGTTGACTGACGCCGAAATCGTCACCACTTCACAGTTGCATTTTACCAGTAGCTAAGGAAACGAAGCGTAATGGCGATCTTCATCTCAGCGTCGACTGAGAAATTTCGTTTAGGAGGACTCGTAAGTAGATGCCGAACTAAATCTGTCACAAAAAGAATCCCACCCATGTCCATTCGATATCTCCTTATCAACTCGTCATTGTTGTACTCCACTAAGAAATCTCTTCTTGTTTTAAACTCTCTTAGGCGGCGTACACGGACGGCCATGTTAACCAAGATAAGAGTACTTTTAACAAGTTAGGAGTGCTACAGGAGGACTCCTAAATATGTGTCATAGTAAGGAGTAATTCTTAAAGTAAAATGTTTTATAAATATGTCTTAGGAAAATCTACAAAGTTAGGAGTAATTTTTAACAGTTAAGAGTTGGAACCAACTCTTAGAATTTTTATAAATACCGCCCCAGGTCCCGATTTCACAAAGCAGTCTCGGACTTAAATTAAGAATTTATTCAACTTTCAATCACCGTTTATGAGAAATATTTCTGAGCCCAAAACACAAACCTTTGTTTCTTATTAATCTTTTTAATCCATGGAAACAATTTTCAGACTAAATAAAGCGAACAATTTTGAGTAAATATTTACCTTAAAGATACATTATGCGAGATTAGAGCTGGCAGTTTTCAGTATAGTAGTTAAAAACTAGGAAATGTATATGCAATTTGCTGAAAATTTCAGCCAAATTGATCATCTATGACTCGAGAATTAAGGGTTTTGTGGCCAAGATTTGGGAACGACATGTTTATTTTCTTAGCTAAATATATTCATTGTCTTTTAAAGGATTTTGTGGCCAAGATGTGGGAACAAAAAGGATTACCAAAAGAAAAGATGAATATAGGATTTGCAACTTTTGGTAGATCCTTTAAACTGGAGAACAGTGAAGACTTCGGTATTGGCGCAGCTTCTGCAGGTCCTGGTGCAGCAGGTGAACACACTAAACAAGCTGGCTTTCTTTCTTATCTGGAGGTTAGTAGGAATATGAATCCCTTGCAAGCAATACTATGAAAGATGAATCTCTAATAGGAGCAGAACGTTAAAGCCCCAATACCACTCTTGTTGATGAAACTGAATAATATGTCCTAATCTTCATTCTGGTCAACAAATTGCATTATTTTACAATATTCCAATTAATTGATGATACAAATTTAAAAAATTGGAAAAAAATCAACTAATTGATCTGAAAAGTCTAACGTAAACCTTTTCAAATGTGACTTGGATTTTAAAATATTTTCGAACCTTCTCGACAAGTAAAATAGGATGTAATGGATAATTTACACAACAAGTAGGAAACTTAAACATCTAGTATTTAGAATAAGGCTATTATTTATTTTCACGAGCTGCCAAGCCACCAAGAGTGCTATTGTCCCTTTAATATACATTTCATTTCGTTATTGATATTGGCTTCATGAAATACATCTTTTTTGTACCCGGCCTTTCAAAGAAATCTGATTAAAGCACAGATCCCATTTCGTTTCGTTTTTTATAGTTCAAAATTTCGTTTCAATTGTCTTTATTACACTGGGATCTGGAAGAGTTGTTAGGTAACCCCCGTTGTGGTTTATGTAAGGGATTGGCCAATGAAACGACGCACGAAACTGTGGGTATCCTACGGTCAGATCTGCGTGTAGTGGAGGCCATTGAAAGAATAAAAAAAAACCAAACGAAATATAGATCAGTATTTTTTTTTTATCAAATTATCTTTTGAATGTTTTATCGGATTGCTTTTCGGATATTTATAAATTTGATTCTAACTAATGGAGAGTTATGGAACTTAGTGTATAGTTTCATTGCCAGGTACTCCAAAACCTTGACTCAGTTCGATCGTGAAGAATTCTGATTAGATAAAGTATAATCAGTTTGGACCGGCAACATTTCTGCTTAGATTAAGTATAGATAATCAGTTTGACTGTTCGATTCTTTTCAAGAAAATAAATGTGCAATTGATTCATATGGATCATTTATTTATTTTGTGACTGGGGTGGGAGACATCAGCCTCACTGGCTTGTTATAGTTGAGTTCCCTTTCAATAACAAAATCCAGTATCTTACATTTGTTTATCGTTATATTAAGTTATGTGTCATTTGATTTAATCCAGATCTGTGAAATAAAGAATAAACCAGCAGTTAAAAGTTTCTATAACGAAGAACAGAAATGTTCGTATGTAGTGTCTGGAGATCAATGGACGGGTTATGATGATCTAACCAGTTTCACCGCTAAGGTTTGTATTGCTTTTAGTATAATACGGGTTTTGGTGGCAGGGAAGCCATGGTGGCTAAGTGGGTAAGACGCTGACCCACTAGCCTGTAGGTGTGTCGTGTCCGATCCTTGTATTGGTCGAGACACTTAATCGGGATTTTCCGACGTGATTTTCCTTGTCAGTGGTGCAGGATGGCCCGGCACCCACAACTGTCTAGTAGTTCGCATGGGACGAAAAACCGAGATCCTGTGTACACATTGGCGTGCACGTAAAAGATCCTTTAGCAGGTCGAGTTCGATATAGGAGTTGGCGTGTTCAACCTCTAGTTTTTCTCCGGATCCCCCATTGCTCAAGACCCCTACGCGCAAGCGCATTATTGGAATAAAATTGCATCATGTTTTAGTTCCGAAATGACCTAGTTTGTGTCTAGTGAACGTTAAACCCAACTTCTCCCTCTCTACCATGAAAATACACACGTCTTTACATGTCTATTTTGTTTATAATTCAGACGGATTGGGTAATCGAGAACAGATATGGTGGTATTACGTTTTGGTCTGTAGAGTTAGACGACTTCGCCAACGAATGTAACGGTGGGGAATTTCCTCTGATATCTTTAGCTAAAGAACGACTAATTGCCGATGAGATAGCACAGCAAACTACTACCCCAGCACCCACAACGACAACAACTGAACCAACAACTACCCCAGAACCAACAACAACAACAGCTGAACCAACTACTACCCCAGAACCAACAACGACAACCGCTGAACCAACTTCTACCCCAGAACCAACAACGACAATAGCTGAACCAACTACTACCCCAGAACCAACAACGACAACAGCTGAACCAACAACCCCAGCACCAACAACAACAGCTGAATCAACAACAGTAGTTGAGAGTGCAACACCTGAACCAGCAACAGTTTCTACTTTAACAGAAGACCAAAACACGGAACCATCACCTCCCGAGAGCAGTACAACTGACGTCGCAACGGGTACATCCACCATTATTTCTCCAGGGGCGAAAATTCCCGCAAGCACGTCAACTCCTTCATCATCGTCAGATCTTGACGCATTAAGGAGAAAAATTTTCAACTATAGATTCAATAAAAGTAAGTAATACTAAGTTATGAGCGCTGCTTTATACCAGAGGAATTTTGATAAGGCAGTGGCATTTACGCCTATACATATATTCTGATTCCAGTGCATGCGCACTAACACTAATTGTTCCACCAGCATATCGTTTTGCCACCCTTTCGAACTACTGGACATTTACACATCGGGTTTTTAAAAAACCGTCACTGTTCTTATCGCTCATTAGTCTTTCGGATGGGACGAAAAAGCGAGGTCCCGAGCCCTCGACTGCTGCAATTCGAAACAAGGGTAGTCCGACGCGCCACTGCCTCGGCAAAATATTCCTTATACGGCACTGTATTGCGTATGCCCGACTTCATCAGTCCAGTTGGACGTTCAACCATTATTTGGAGCCAGGAATATACTAGTGGTGAGCCTAATGTACTCTTCGACCCCCTTTACATTAGGACTTGATTTATTGACTCATGAAGTAGACTGTGCGGCGTGGCTCCGATATCGAAATTCTGGAATACAGGCAGTGGCTGATAGAGCATTGGGGATTGCCGGAATTTTAAATTCCATCAATTTCATATTTCGAACCAGGAATATACTATAGTGGCGAGTCTAATGTACTATGTGGTCCCCTTTATATTAAGCTTTGATTTATTGGCGGGGCGTGACTCTGGTACCGGAATTCAGGAATGCCGGGGGTGATTGAAAGAGCATTGGGGATGTTGGAATTTTAAAATTCATTAATTTCATTTCAGGAAAATTCTCCTGCAGTGGAAAAGACAATGGCATGTATCGTGACCCGTTTGATTGTGGTAAATACTACAGATGTTACAGCGGATGGTTAACAGAATATAAATGTCCTAATAAGGATCTGTACTTCGATTCTCGGATAAATGTGTGTAATTGGAAAGAAAGGGTCCAATGTAATACGATGTTTAATTTTCTTTAAACAGACTGTGTGGATTAGACGTGATCGGGGTTTGTAAAATGAAAGCATTACGCAAAGACTAAACTTGCCAATTGCGGTCATTTGTCTGGTTTCAAATGTTATATAAAGAATTAGACATTTTTTTTCACATGGCAGAGATATGAATTGGGTTAGACAATGCCTATATCGCCGCAATCGAGAGTTTATTATCGTGGCAATGGTTCTTGATAATCGAGAATATAACACTCAATCGGCAATTTATAGCTAGTCTTGCTAAATCTTCAAATATTCATAACTTGGTCTAGAATAAAATAACTGTCAGCCCTTTCTCTGAATCTCGCAGAATGTATCTTTGATTTAAAAAATCCCACCCGCTTATAACATTAACGAACATTTTAAAACCGACCCGCTTATAACATTAACGAACATTTTAAACCGACCCGCTTTTAATATTAACAAACGTGAATTACAAAATAACTGACTGTCATGTTTGATCTTTGATGTGAGACATTTAAATGCCGACTATGACAGAGTTTCTGGCAAGACATTTGTGAAGTTTATTTTTCAGAGAGCATCGAACTATGTTTGTGTTTTGTTAATGAGGTCCGTCTCCATTAGCACAGTCAGGAGCAGGACAATAGGACATTACACCCTATTATTACATTGCTAATGGGGCATGAGGATAGAATTATTTACAATTCTACAAATGATTCAAAGTCAGACAAAAAAAGTTGTGTATCCGATGAATATAATTCTATTATAGTATGGATGTTTTCATGTGATTGTCTGGTGTCTAGTCTTCCTGCAACGCGAGTTAAATACGTCATATTGTTACGCGAGTGTTATTCCTAACCCAAGCTAGTTAAACACGTTATAAACTTGAAAGTGGTAGCTGAAATAGTTCTTAGAACACAGTGTCAGAAACCTAAAAGTGTGTTTGAATACTCAAATCTTACTTCTTCTTCTTTAAGATCTGGTGCCTGATTCACAAAACCTTATACTAAAATATTCTAAGAAGCAGCTTTTTTTTTCATTAGTTGATATTTGTACTGGTATGTTAATGCTAAATCATTGGTAACATGAGAACATGAACCCGATCGATTATTATTGTTCTCTGCTACATCATTGGTAACACGAGAACATGAACCCGATCGATTATTATTGTTCTCTGTTGGTCCAGCTTTGACGAACCCTGTCTCGCGATATTCCGTTCCGGAGTTACCCCCAACCACCCTTTCCCTTTGTCAAAAACCTTGTGAAAGCGATAAAATACAAATGTTTTCAAAATTTGTTATGAACCATTGGGATTGTGAGAGGTCGAACCCTATCGATATTCGGCGTTCTATAGCCTTCAGTTCGGTAGGTATGCTCCTTTTGATCAAAACGCACTAATGTCATCAGAGTCCGAATCTCCATCAATATTCAGCGCATCGCGGCCTTCCGTTCTATAGGCAACCCCTCCACACTTTCCGAAAACCTAGTGAACCCGATAGAGCCAACAGATTTTTTTGTTAAATTTTGTGTGAAGCATTGGGACCATGACATAATTTTTTATTCCACTGTTCCCCGATCTTTCTCGCAAAATTGAGTTGTGTCTCTCTTGGTAACCATTCTAAATTATGTTAAACATACATTATGCAAGAGCAAACTCTGCCTATTGCAGGTCTTTCTTTAGGCCTGAAATGTTATACAAACTATTAATTAGGCATTAATTAACCTATTCAGACCATTATAATCAGCTCTCGATGTCGAGGCTAGCATGAGATTTTTTGTTGGATTGTAGTTCGATTCGCTGAAATATTTTCCTTCTAATTTACCACTAAAAGTGGATAACCGAGACTACTGGTTTTGTATTACCGACTTTAGTAATGATGACCGAGGCTAAGCGGAAATTTCAATGGCTTAGTTTTAAGCTAACAGTGGATCAATTTGACTTAAATTTTCAGCAAATTGCCTTTACATTAACTAGTTTTTAACTATTGTAGTCAGATCTGCCAACTCGTTATCTAATCTCCCATAATGTATCTTTAATCATTAATCCTAAAACATATGAAATAAATATTTGTCAGTATGACACTAGTTAAATTCAGAGTTTACATTTTACCTCAAGAACAATTGTCAAAAACGCGTAACACGCCAAAACATGTTATTTATCTTTGGAATTGTGCCAGTTCCCTTTAGTTCTATTCGGCCAAAAGACGTGTGTTTTATATCATCGTAAAATATAAGTCGATAAAAAAAAACAATTTTCAGATTTGTTCCCACGAAGATGCAAAGTCAAGGTCATGAGACCTCTTTACACACCATTGGATCTTTTAGACTCATTTTCACAATCTACTGGAAAGTTTCCAGTCATTATTATCGATTCTATATAAGGACGGGATAGATTCGTGAATTTCAACAAATTTTGTACGTGAGCTTATACCCTAGTAGTATTTAAATATATTTTCGTCGCTTCTTTTATGGGTATTTTTGGCCTTTTTCTCCAAAACTGCTTGGCAGATAAGTTAACCCATTTGGGCTCTTGTTTTCGTACTGCTTTGTAATACCATAAACCATGCTTCATTGTACATACAATCTTACTCATATTTCTTTGTGTATTTATTTTTTGTTTTGTTTTCATTGCAATAAAATTGTACAATGTTTTATTTAATATTTAATGAACTGTGTAGACGAACAAGTCTAATTAAAATATAGATATATCCAAGTTTCGTTCCGTTTTGTTTTGTTGTTGTTTACTTTACTTTACCATTGGTAGCAATGCGTCATTTGCATTGTTAGCTAAGAAATATAAAATTTCTCACGGCTTTATTAGCGTGATCAGATTGTATTTTGTAATATTTAGTTAGGAAATAATAACTAAAATACGAACGTTTGATATTGTTCCAGTCTGAATTAAATCGGATTTAAAACAGGTCTACCATGAAGAAGGAGGGCCTGACAAGGACAGCTGCCTAGTCGTTCGGATGGGACGAAAAAACCGAGGTCCTGTATACACATTGGAGTGCACGTAAAAGATCCCTTGGCAGTTGGAATTCGATATAAGGGTAGCGCCGCTGCCCGGGCAAAATTTCCCTCATAGCACACTGTATGGCGCATGCCCGTCTTCCATTAGCCCAGGTTAGGTGCAAAAGAGCAGGACGTTAAACCCCATTTCATTCATTTCATTAAATTCTCGCGGACAACAAAATGGCGGAGGACATAGCGAACAGCATAGATGGGTGAAATTTCAACCCCATATATCTGTTTTAATGCTGAACAGAATTAAACTATTTGCAGCACACAAGTAGGACGTTGTACGGGGGCGGGGGCGGGGGGGGGGGGGAGGTAAACCCAAGTACGGTCTGTTTCACTACAACCGGTGAAACCTTCATGTTATAGTAGAGGCCATCTAAAGAATAAAAAAAAAAACCAAACGAAATATAGATCTGTATTATAATCAGATTGCCCATTTCTTTTTTTCGCAGCTTTGCTAGCCTGAACTAAATATAACAACACTGGGCTCCCATGGTTTTTAAATTCCTATAGAATGAAGTCAACTGATTCCTTTTCAATGGAATCGGGTCTCTAGAGATTAACGTCTACATTCCTGGTCCAGCGACGTTCAATGCAACATTAATTGCTAGATTATCGATCTCCAGGAATCACCAATCAATCTCAGACTTGGTCACTGTTTAATTGATTATTCAATTATAGATCGGAATCTAAATAGAAGTATTCATGCTTGTAAAATACACTGAGTGTTATGGTCTCGCCTCCATAGTTTATTGTCTTCCCACGATCTATTATAGCAGCTTTGATCACTACTTGCAACTTGATTACTGCAGTGTGCTGTTGGAATTGCATATGCGCGAATCACTCCAAATCCGTTGATTACGACAATGTGCTGTTTGAATTTTATGTGCGCGAATCACGGCAAATCAGAAGTGTGTATATGTGTGAAATAGATTTATTTAACGTCCGCTGCCGAATAAGTGTTATCGCCGACAAATCAGGATATTTCTATCTTTGTTAAATATGAATGAAATGGTAAGTGTCGTGATTGTTATTTATTATTTCAAGATTTATGGCCCGTCAGGCCGTCACAAAACTACGACGCTTTCGCTAAAACAAAAAAAACCCCCAAAACAAGGTGGGTGGGTTGGTGTGTGCAATGACACCGCTGATATAAAATGATAAATTAAACTTCAATAAAATATGTTTGATTGTTATTTTGTAATTGCTTTCATCTTAAGGGAGAAAACGTGCTTGGATTTCTTTGAAGGTTTCACTAATATCTACCAAAGAAACCCCCACGGCAAGTGAACTTAAATGTTCAATCTCTTACTTTTTACATTAAAAATTGTTTGTGAAATTCTTAGTCTTATTCATATGTTTGCGTAATATAGTCGAGTAAGTCTCAATGATCTCACTGATGGGCGGCAACACCTTTTATTTACGACACGAGATCTAAGAACAGAAGGCTTCGAGTTAAAACGGTTTATTATAGCGTTTTGAAGGTTGCTAAATGCAAATATTAAACGTTTTACCCTTTTTGAAAAATATATAATTCAAGATATGGGTATTGTAGCCGAGGTTTATAACATTGTAATAATATATTGTCATATCGGTAAATTAAATATTTCTTGTCGGCGTACTGGTTGAGCAAAGCTAGTATATAGTTAGGTCTAAATATTAAAGTAGCTCAGCATATAACTCAGTATCATCCAAAGTCTTTGACAAATTGAAAACACGAATAATTTGTCAATTTAGATCAACATTGATGCTGTAATCTTACTGGGAAAAGATAAACGTCCGATATCCAATATCAAGAAAATAAGAAATATTTTAAAATTGATACACGAATCGTGTACCATACCGCGCGTCAGTGCCATTTGTAATAAGGGGCTCGAAGAAGGAGGCTAGACGATATATTCTTAACTGGTAAGCATGCGCAACAAATATTCTCGGTGTAGACTGGAATAACCAGACGGTAGAGATTTGCCATTTGATTGAAAATTATATAGCGTATTTGGCCGAATGTAACTGTCTGGTAAACACGAGACCTCTCTCTTGGTTACTGAGTCAGCGCCATACCTAATGAGTGACACTATTATCTCCTTTAAAAAATATTAATCCAAAGCTAGTTCTAAAAAGAAATTAGTAATTAAAAATCTAATATAAAGCCTCATCGATAACCGCTTCATATTTGAGAGTGTCAAGATTTCCAGGCTGATATTTCATAATAAGAAGGACAACAATACCGTGGTCGTCTTGGTGATACCATATCAACCCTAAATAAAAATACTTAATTGACCATAAATCACAATTAAATAAAGCAATAATAGTTAGATCACTAAACTCGATCGATTAACTAGTTACTATTAACACACAGACACTCAACGTTATAGAAAACAATTAATTCACGCGGTTAAACTAAGTTCTGGACTTTGGAACATTAAAATAGGCGAAATTGGTGGAAAAACGCACTAGGGGCCACGGTGGCTAAGTGGATAAGACACTAACTCGTTAGTCTGGAGGTTGCGTTCGGATTGGGCGAAAGACCCAGTTCCGGTTATACATCGGCGTAAAAGATCTTTTGGTAGTTGAAATTCGATAGTGCCACTGCCCTGGCGTGTACACGTTTTCGTTAGGCAAGTGGGGACAAAACGGCAGGCCGCTACACCATCGCACTACACACAAAACAAAACAGTCAAAAGAAACCTGCGGACAAAGCAAACAACATAGCCCTTGCAAAATTTAACTACAAATATCATATGCAGTGAATGCTTCGATGGACAAGCCGTAAGCGACTATCGTGTTTGTACAATACCAGCAAGGGCTATAAGGATACAGGCTTCACACAAAACGACCTCATTCTGGATCCGCGCCTTGTTCATGCAACATAACTCGTTTTGAAATGAAAAGGGGGTTTTAAGTCCTGTTCTGCTCCGTCTGGGTTAATGAAAATGGACATACACCTTATAGTGTGCTATACGAGGAACATTTTTCCTATGCTCTTACATCGAATTCCAACTCCCAAGGGATCTTTTACGTAAACGCCAATGGAAGGGGTCAAATGTGCCCGAATTTATTAAACAACATTGGCCGAATAACCCACGGTGGCTAGGTGGGTTAAACACTGACGTGTTCGATCCGTACAATGGCCGAGAAAGTTCATGGCAATTTTCCGACGTGGTTTTCCCTTGTCAGAGAAGCAGGACGGAGTGCCTGGCAAGGACAGATGTCTAGTCGTTCGGATGGGACGAAAAACGAAAGTCCCGCGTATACATTGACATGCATGTAAAATATCCCTTGGCAGTTGGATTCGATAGAAGAGAAGACCCTTAAGCCTGTCTCCATTAGCCTAGTTCAGAGCAGAACAATAAGACGCTAAACTCCATTTCAT
This sequence comes from Patella caerulea, assembly GCA_036850965.1. Taxonomy (NCBI): domain Eukaryota; kingdom Metazoa; phylum Mollusca; class Gastropoda; family Patellidae; genus Patella; species Patella caerulea. The sequence goes on along the minus strand of JAZGQO010000015.1, from coordinate 26,214,792 downwards.
TTCAATTCATTCATATCTGTATGCATCATCGGGTACATATTTTCAGACCTACTGATATAAATCACTGTCTAAAAAGTTTCTATCCATTATTGACAGATTCGATCCATCTGTTGTTTTAACAGACTAGATTCAATATCATGATTATTCTGACGCGCAATAACAATCGAATGGAATGTTTACATTGCAATAACAGAAAAAATTGCAGCAGTTTGAACAGAAGAAGGCGTATCCAACTTTTCAGACTGGCGAGATTCTTTATTTGTATTTCCCTCGGTGATCAAATGCTTTTATGGACAAAATTCATTTCATTGTCACGGGTTAGAATTATGAATATAAAAAGTTATCATTGACTGTAAATTATAATGGACTTTAAATTGACTGCGTTAATAAAGGGGGGGGGGCTTGAGTTATATGATGTACGTAGTACTATAAGGGAAACTATTCCTGGGCAGCGGCGCTTCGGCCTACTCTTATTTCACATTCCGGGGGGTTGGGATGGCCTAGTGGTCTAGAGTGCCGCGCTTCGACCTCTAGCTGGCCGGTCACCTCTGGCTTGCGGCTGTGGTTTCGAGCCCTGGTGTGAGCGTATGTGGCATGGAGATAGGGGCGCCTTCTCAACATCGTGGGTTTCCTCCGGGTACTCCGGTTTCCTCCCACTGCTAAAGACCCCTACGCACAAGCGAATTATTGAAATAAAAAATTGAACCATATGTTAGTTCCGAAATGACCTAGTTTGTGTTGAGTGGACGTTAAACCCCATTTCTCTCTCTCTCTCTCTATTTCACATTCCAACTCTCAGAGTCTCTGTACGTCGCCTGAAGCTGGTTTTTAAATAAGACCCTTTTTCAAAAATTGTTTAATATCACCAGCGTGTTTCAATTTTTTGCGGGGGTGGGGGTGACCGAATAGTTAGCGCGTATGCGCTGTTTCATATAGTCTGTCCTTAATTAAGTCAACTAGCGTGCTTATGATTCCCCGGTTTTACGTGACAAGGTGTAGGGTCTAGGGTAACCAGTCCAATCACGTGGGTTTTCAGCGGGCCTCCTAGTCTCTTATCATCCAAACAAATATTCTACGAATATTAGTCTGGATGGGTCCTCAAAATTTGACAGAAAGTCGGTCATTTTCTGGATTATCCAGTCTTTTAAGTTACCACGTACTGAATCTATCAAAACATCTCGCTTGTCAACAATGACACTCTCTAAAATTTTGTTTTAAAGGTTTTAATTGAAATGGTAATTTTCTCTCGTCATGAATCAAACGTATGGCTTCTCACAATCTCCTTAATCGCGATGCATGCTGTTGTATCGTCTCTATTTTGTTTCTAATAATAGATGTGTCAAGTGAATCGTGGGATATATTTTATCCTCGCTTTATAGAATCTATCAAAATCGGCCCGGCTTCATAATATCTATCACTTACCGAGACTTTAGCTAAAAGGTTCCATTGCACATGCGTAACCGGTAGTTTGTTTTTTTATGTGGTAGATTATCCAGTAATTTTCTCAATAATTGAGAACCGACCCAGACCCTCCGTGCGTTGAAGACTAGGGGGTTCTGGGTGACCGAGACTACGGGCCTCCCCGATTTCCTCCCACTGGTAAAGACTCCTACGCACAAGCGAATTACTAAATTATTATTAAAACATATGTTACTCCCAAAATGACCAAGTTCGAGTTGAGTGGACGTTAAACCACATTTCTCTCTCTATCAGGGGCGGATCTAGGAATTTTGAAAGGGGGGGGGGCGCAAATGAGGGCGCTGACCGCGGAGACGGAGCACGCCGTTTAAAGGGGGGTTGGGGGAGTGGGGGGGGGCACCAGAAAATTATCCGTCATTTCCTTGCATCTGTAGCCATTCTAAGAGATATTTGGCTGTAAACGTTCGGTACGGACATATGTGGGTCTTAGAAAAGACACTTTCAGCAGTAAAAAAGGGCACTGTCGAAAATAATGGAAATAGACAACAAGAGTATTTTAAGGATTCGTAGACTACCTGAAATTTAAAATCTTTAGTTCTTAACTAGTCAAGTATTTCAATTTCGTGTTTGGTGAATATGATCCATGGTTTTACCTATATAATTCCCCGACGTTATTTCTTGAATTAAGCCTCCAATGCAAAAAATAACAAAGAATAAAAAGAAAGTATACAACAAACATCCCGAAAATAGACACACAACAAGATGTCGAAATTGCATTAAAATAATTGAATGTATTTTTAATCAATTAGCTAGTACCTGAGGTAATATAATTAATTACATAAAAAGTGAGCCATTGTCAACACAGACTGATTTAACCAAATAAAAATGCAGAACTGTTGATAAAATTGATAAAATTCGTCCAAGAATAAATATGCATTGACGAAAAAATGATGCGTCTTAGCCAAATAACGATTGTTATATCCAATGTTTACTGAACACAAATATTATCAATGTAAACTAAATATCCCCTACATTTCCCTAGACATATAATAATGTCTATAATCTCACAAGAACTGCGGTTGTACAAAAGTTGACTAGGAGCGGCATATGGTAAACGTCTTAAAATATTGAATTCAATGCATATAATTCTAACTGGTTCCAATATAGGATTTTGTTCCTAAAAATATCACTGGAATTCAGCCACGAAATAATAATGATAAATCCGATCTTATTATGCATTAAGGTTGGAAAATTAGGCCCCTAGGCAGGTCTGAGATAGACAAGGGTAGAATACATTCATAGTTTGAAGCAAGAGCAAAACATTAAAGGGGAAATAGGGGAGATAAGTTAAAAAGTTGGCATGTTATCGCTATAATAGCTGACAACAGTCCTATAGCGAATACAAAATAAAATAGATACATGGAACGCCCATAATACATTTAAATTAGAAGTTGACATAGCTAACTAAGAATAGTCCTTTCACGGATATAAAATAAATACACGGAGCGTCCTTTACTTTGAATTCGAAGTTGACATAGCTAACAATAATAGTCTTATAGCGAATATAAAATAAATACACGGAGCGTCCTTCCCAATAAACGAGTATTTACCATAGCTTAAAACAACTAAAGACATGGAATGCCCCCACGCCCATAAATTCAAATGAGAAGTTGACATAGCTAACGATGTAGTGCGACATTTCCATTAAAAGTCGACTCTCACAGTGAATATAAAATAAATACATCGGATGGCATAGCTAATAATATTCATATATAACATTAGCAAATTTAAACAAAATATAGCGAACATAAAATAAATACACGGAACGCTCTTTATACATTTAAATTAGAAGTTGACATAGTTAACGATATTAGTCTTATAACGAATATAAAAATAAAATATTCGGAACGCCCTTCATACATTAGAAGTTGACATAGCCAACGATATTGTGCTCTATTAACGAATATAAAATAAATATTCGGAACGCCCTTCATACATTAAAAATGAGAAGGTTACATAGTCAACGACATTGTGCTCTAAAACGATTTAAAGAATATAAAATAAATATTCGGAACGCACTTCATACATGAGAAGTTGACATAGCTAACGATATTGTGCTCTAATAACGAATATAGAATAAATATACGAAACGCCCTTCATACATTTAACGATGTTGTGCGACTCATTTCCATTTAAAGTCTGCTCTAATAACGAATATAAAATAAATACACGGAACGCCCTTCATACATTTAAAATCTTTAAAAAACGGGGAAAAACATGAGCTCAAATGAAAACATAATATGTCAATATATTCTTAATAGATATCATTGGAAACTAATTTTACTTTTTTCAATCAATATGTTATTAATCATGTTGGTGTATATAAATCAATATTTTGTCCATGTAAACGATCGTTTTATCGATCTTACAAATTATTATCATGACAATGAACCCATCGATAAAATTTCATATCGGAATGAATATGACTCCATCCAAACTGGAGTCTTTTGCTTCTAAAATTGGAACGAATGTAGGTTGGAGGTTTACCAAAGTTTGTTACGCGATCACTTAATTAAAGAAGCATTATGCAAGATTTAGATAAAAAGTCGGTCGTTTAATAGTTCAAAAAATAATAATAGAAATTGAATATATTGAAAATATCATTCAATTTACTTTATTCTGAGTAAAATTATCACTGTTTGAAGTTTTGACGAGATGTGGTACATATTATTTATTATCGCATCAACGATACTTATTAATCGAGACGGGGTACCTATGTACTATTTTAAAATCAAATCTTTAAATGAATGCATGTAACATGAATACTTTCTAGATACCATTTTACATAACATTTGAAGCCACGGGATATAATAACCATAACAGTTCCGGAATAGATTGATAAAATTGAATATACTGAAATTTCAGTGAAGTTACTTTATTCTTAGTGACGTTATTAATGTTTGAAGTATTCTAAAGGGAAGTTATGAGTTTTTGAAGTTTTGACAATAGAGTAGGGATTGAAAACACCACTGCTATGATAATAATCAAGGTATCGATTACCTATTCTTATATTAAATTAATAAATGGCAATTGTGTTTTAATCCATTCAAAATCACCCACAATAGGCAGGTTTAAAGTAGCTAAGTCTCTAACTCAATATCATTCAAAATCAGCTAAGTCTCTAACTCAATATCATTCAAAATCTTTAACTTTAAAAACACGAATTATTTGTGAATTTAAATCAACATTGATGCTGTGATCTTACCGGGAAAGATGGGCTTCTGATATCCAATATTTAAGACATTGGTACACGAATCGTGTACCATAATGCGTTTCAGCCCCAGTTCTAGCAAGAGGCTCGGGGAATGAGGCTAGACACATTGCACCAAATGAAACGGCGTATGTAGACTCGATTGAGACTGCTGGCTAATTTCGTGGAACATAACTGATTTGAAATTTGAGCAAAAACGGAACCTTTGAATGTAAATCAGTTTATATACATTGATATAACAGTAGTATTATATGCGTTGTGACCCACTTCTGTCAATTTTTAGGTCCTAAATGTTAGCCATCTAGCCCCTTTAATAGGCAGACCTAACTTTGTTATTTAATACATCTTTAAGTTTAACAAAAGTATTAAATAACTACTTAATTCAAATATGCACTCAAATAACAATACAAATAAAAACACAGAATATTTATACTTACAATATTTATGTTTTCTATTATTACATAGAGAAAGGGAGAGAAATGGGGTTTAACGTCCACTCGACACAAAACGGGTCATTTCTGGACTAACATATGGTTTAATTTTATTTCAATATTCGCATACGGGTAGGGGTCTTTAACAATTTGGGGAAATCTGTGAGCCCGGAGTAAACCCACGACAACCGACCAAACTCCTTGTCACATTCAACCAGGGTTTCGAAGCCACACCAGTTGACTCAATGCCAGACTTTACGATAAGCGCGCACTTGCTAACCATTCGGTTATCCACCCACCCTATTATACTTAATTAATTAAAATATGCACTCAAATGAAAACACCTATTATTTATACTAATAACATTTATGTATTAACAAATATATCTTTTCTTTTATTGAAAATATATTACAAGATCTTTCCATAACATTAATTGATATACACTGACTGAGGGCATTTTTTTTTGATTGGCTTCAAACAAATTGATTCTTTTTAAAATATTGATGTTTGCTGTGTTGATTAGTAGGCTAAATAGATATATTTTTCTAATTCACGGACTCTAGAATTGCAACATTGTGTGCTTAGGCTATAAAAATGTTGATTCTTTATTAAAAACAAAAATAAGACAAAATCAATTGAATTGTTTTCTCGACTTTGTTCTTTTTCAGGTGTGCCTTATAGCGTTTTAAGTGAAAGGAAATTCATGGTAAAATTAATGGTTTTTTAGTGTATGATGGAACGGTCCGTGTATATTATATTGCCGTATCCAGGGATGCTACCGCTTTCAGCAACCAGCATTGCCATTATGTACACACTCTTCTAATTGAAGCCATTGTCTACTTTATTTCAACGTTAAGTGGATAGTAAATAAAACACAATATAGACAGATTGGCCAACAGCTAAGGGAGGATACCTTTTCATTGATCCCATCGATTTAACTACCTTCAGTGATTAGTGAAAATATAATGAATTTTATACTATTTATAGGTCCATTATGGAATATGACTTTTCTATCACAAGAGCACTTGTGTGTTAAGAGATATGTATATATAACCTAGAAGAGACCACGTCCATAATTCGTTGGAAAGATGACGGGGCATATGTGAATCCAAAAGGGGTTTGTGCTAAACAATATTGTGATTCATAGAACAATTGGACTGTAGCGATGTTGTTTAAATGAATTACTGATTTAGACACACTATGACAGAAAAGACTGTCGAACACCTAAATCACGCATCTTATTTCAAAAATATAAATATAAAATATATAAAATCAGAGAACAGTGATCAATATATATTATTTCATGATTCTATTTATCTGGTAAATACATCCTTTAGTAATTAACAAAAAAAATAGAAAAAAAGAAGCAAACAGTGATTTCTCGAAGAGGACAGTAATGCCATTTAAAAGAGAAAGATGTTTCAGAACTTTTGGAAAATGTTATATCTAAGACTTCTTATAATCAGCATTATATGTTTAACCAGCCAAGTCAGAATAGGTAAGTCTTAGTAGCTGTAGATATTTTATTGAAAAAGAAATTAAAAAATGTTTTTGGACTTTTGTTTAATGATTTATGAAAAAATATCAATTTTGTAATTTTTTAGGAAAATTCCCAATGAACTGTTTAAGATATTGAATCCCACAGTCAAATTCTGTGTAGGAAATATATACAAGGTCCGTAAATAACACCCGTAACTGTAGCGCCAATCTTGACTTAACATTTAGGATACACAGGCAACAAGTAAGAAAGTCGCCACAGGGGAAAATGGACAGTAACTTAAGTCAGCCCCCTTAGTGTCCGACAAGGTATACTTATTCTTGAAACTTGATACCTTTCCCCATTTCAGACGTTTACACAATATATACCATTTCGGGAGTGTTTTCGTTTGTAGGACAAAATTTACTATCCACATGGGCTGTCATATAACTCTCAAATTAGGGTAGTTTAAATAGGAAACCAAACGGTATACATATAAATAGGAAACCAAACGGTATACATATAAATGGAAAATCTCGTCTACATATAAATAGAAATTCTCATCTATATTTGTCTACATGATTTATGTTTTAAGTTAGGCTATCACGATATTTGTTAATATTGCTGATGTAATGTACCATCCAATCAATCGTATTATCTCTAATCAATTATTAGAGTCAATATAAAACCTATTATACCTGTAAGCTAGAGACAGGTAGTTAATAGTTCAACATCGATCAATATTATACAAGATAGACGATAGAACGTAAGCGGCATGGTGGGGTGGGGTGGGGCGGAGAGGGGTAGGCTAGGGAGGTCACCCGCCCATTTATTAGCACCCAAGCCCCCCCCCTCGGAACAAAGTAATCGATTCTTTGTCAGGAAAGTTTAGAGGATTCATTGAACACGATACGTAACTTTACACAATTTGCACTGGGTGAAAAGGAACGTGTGCTACCCAGTGTTTGTGGGGAGCTATGTGCTACCCAGTGTTTTTGGGCTGGGTTATGTTTTTATTTGTTTGCTTGCAACAATATTCATAAAATATTATGTGTGACTCTGTGCAAGTAAAATATTCCTTGGCAGTTGGAATTCGATATACGAGTAGGCCGTAGTGTCGCTGCCCGGGCAAAATTTCCCTCATAGCACACTATATGACATATGCCCGTCTTCATGAGCCCAGTTCGGAGCAGAACAGCAGACCATTAAACCCCATGTCATTTCATTATTCCTCCGGGTACTCCGGTTTCCTCCCACTGCTAAAGACCCCTACGCGCAAGCGAATTATCGAAATAAATAAAAACATGTTAGTCTCGAAATGACCCAGTTTGTGTCGAGTGGACGTTAAACCCCATTTCTCTCTCTTTCTCTCATTTCATTATTTCTATTTCAGTTATGTCGGCTGCCGTCGGTAATCTCACATGTTACGACTGTTTTGATTCCTTCAAGAATTTCTGGGATCCTTTCACACCTTGCCAAAGAAATCTGAGTGCAGTTCGGTTACGCCAGTGCCATGTGCAGGATCGTTATTGTAAGGTAAAGTGTTATTTCCTGACGACAATTAGTTCGAGGTTCCTATTTCGGCAGATATTAAATTCTGATTTTAACCAAAGAAGAAATACTGGATATAAATAAAAATCGCTTCTTCCTCTAACCAGTCGGTCAGTGGTTCCGGAAAAAGATATTGTTTGGTTATATTAGTCTTTCTGTTGTTTCAATTGACTGGTCTAAGTCCTTCACATTTAAGAAAACAAAAGTGGGATAACCCGCCTTTACCTGTTTGTTAGCGTATGTCAATACGCCAGTGGTGTCGTCTTGTCTTGGATATTTTTGCGCGGATAGTTAGTTCTGTATGAAAACAAACCCAAAAACATGATTCCCACCATCTAAACATCGACGTGCGATTGTCCATGATTCCAAACACATGAAGTAGCGTCTTGATAACCAAGCCTCTGTTAGTACGATGGTTGCATTTATCATGCCGCTTATGTAGCAAAGGACCATAATCTTTCCCAGGCTTACACAAACGTTTTAATCAAATTCTAAGAAATCGTATATAATCACTTTTATCAGTGATATTTAATGCCTCTATCGTAATATGCATAGGCGCACGGGCTCGATAATTAGCCCCCCCCCCACAATCTCGAAGAAAATAAGACGGCCGCAAACGTATTTTCTGGCTATTCCAGATAATTAGTGTTTTATTAGATTTCGGGCACTTTATTTAGTCCACAAGATGAATCCCGTCTGCTCTAAAAATGTTATATACACTATAAATATACCAAGCCAATAATCAGCTCTCTAGAGCATCGGATCGGCGAGATTTAAATAGATTTAAACATTGAAAAATTAACGGATGGCAGAGATTTAAATGGATTGAAATACGATTGCCATTTAAAGATTTAATTTAAAAAAAAAACGGAGAAGCGAGACTAAGTCCCATACTGTTACTGTGATAATAAACAACCAACGCTACACCTACCGAAACCCATGAATGACGTTTGCAATAATTGGGACAAAGTATAGTCGTAGGAATGGGGCGATAAAAGATCGCATGGCAGTTGTAATTCGAAATAAAAGTAGACTTAGCGCCGCTTTCCTGACAAAATTTCCCCTTATAGCACACTGCATGCAGTATTCCTGTGTTTATTAGTTAGCCCATTCGGAGTAGAAAAGTAAGACACGAAACAGCATTTCATAGGTTCTTTGATTTTGTTAGACTACTATAGTATTTTGGTCATTTTTTAGCCACTAAAGTACATTGTATGGGAATGGACATAATATATAAACAATACAGCTTCTCTAGATACTGTATAAATATAGGTATAATACTCCAACTCTCTTTATAACTAACACTTAAACAACATAGATGTTTTATTTAATTTATCTTACACAACAGTATATTATTTTTCCAATCTATTCATTTGTCAAGTTATTCGATTTTCACCTCATCTTCTCTTTATTTTACCCTCGGGCTGAGGAAGTTGTCTCTGGTCGATTAAATGTCATCAACCATCTACTCAGGGATATCGTAAAACTCCACTCGTTCAATTGGCTTTTGTGAGAAAAAAAATGGATTGACAGATATTGGGAATTTGTAAAACACTAAAAAATAAAAAAATAAAATAAGGAAAAAAAAAAAAGAAAAAAAAGAAGAATTTCTGAAATTGTGGATTTGTAAAACATGAAAAATGAATAATTAATGTGTTATTTTTGAATGCTATATTTTTTTTCCTTCTATTTATCTTGTATAAGTGAAACGTGAATTGGCCAAAATAAACATTTTTCTCTCTTTAAAGAGCTAGCTAAGTCTGTATCTCAATATCATCCAGGGTCTTCGACACTGAAACCATGAATTATTTGCCAACTTAAATCAACATTGATGTTGCCATCTTACCGGGAAAAGATTGGCTTCTGATATCCAATATTCAAGACAAAATAAACAGTTTACCATTGGTACATGAATCATGTACCATAATGCGTTTCAGCGCGATTTGTAACAGGGGACTCGAAGGACAGGGTAAGTCATGTCAAACTGTGACCACATATTTTTATCTGGAGAGCAAGCACAATAAAAACTATCGACGTAGAAGTGAATAACCAGACGCTAGAGATTGCCATTCGATTGAGACTGATAAAAGATTAAAATAAACGGAGACATTATGTATGATTTTGATAGATGTGAACTATGTATAACACCTGTTCAAAAATAGATAATGCAAAATGAAGATGTTGAAATTTTTATTTAAATTATTGTATTCTGCGCGGAATTATGATTGTTTGAAACTTACCACGATTGACCATTTTACCGTATGTTTTTAAATCTCGCGGACGATTAAATCCATTTATATCTCGGCCACCGATGTTCTTGATTTGTAGGCATGTCATCTGTATAAATATACATATAATCATTTATGTAACATTTGAAACCAAATGAAAGACCTGCAATATGCGGATTATCCTCTTACATAATGTGTTGGGGTGGGGGAGTGGTCTGTCATTGAGTCACGTGGCGTAGTTGTCGATTCCCCATTTTGTAGGTGAAAAGGTGTATCGTCGTCTTTCCTACCAGGGGGGTATTTCACAAAATTTTAACTGAGATATGATCTGAATTTTAGTTATTTAATTGGACAATATTAGATTGATTTTAGTTCTTAGCCAATCAAAATTGAAGTACCTGCTAAAATTTGGATTTTATCTTTAGTTAAAATTTCGTGAAACAGGGCTCTGGTTGTTTTACTCCGGGTCCCCAGGTTTTCTCCCCCTGCTAAAGACACTCGCGCCAGCAGATAATTGAAATAAGATTGAACCATATGTTAGTCCCAAAACTACCTAGTTTTGGTCGAGTGGACCTCTAACCCCATTCCACCCTCTCTATGTCTCCCCTCTCCCCCCTATCCCCCTCTCTCTCTCTCTCTCTCTCTCTCTCTCTCTCTCTCTCTTACATAATGTACCTTTAAATTGTTTATCGATTACAAATTTCATTACACATAATTATATTATTTATTTTAGGTGGAGAGAATTTCTCTGAAGAGTATCACTATAAGTATCAGTAGAGGTTGTGTATCAGAATGTTTCTATGGCTGTAAAGCGCATGGATACGGTATTACACAATTACGGTGTACATCATGTTGTCAAGGTTACGCATGTAATACTGACAACGGTTCCGGAATGTTGCATTCTTCCATGCGGACTTTCATGTTTATTCTGACGCTTGATATAATATCACAGATAATACCAATACCAGACGGATAATCGGAGAACCGGAAATTAACAAAACGCTTCAAGTGTGTTAAGTGAAAAAACATGATTTGGTTATTTATTTGATTTCATTGTCTTCGATGTGACAAGGACACAGACGTTCAATTTATAGTTTGTTATAGCTAGTTATGGTTGTTTAAAGTCTGCAGTGAAATGAATTATTCGTAATAAAGCGAGGGTATATAAATCACTGTAATTAAAAATTATACCGACCATTCGTTCCGTTTTATTTTCGGTTGTTCAATATTATTCAAACGACTCTCAAAACAGACGGAACGAAAATAACTTTTTTTTAAAAAAAAATTGATAGCTATTTGTTGCTATTAAAATTCTTGAGTGAAATTAATGATATCATTCATGTATAGAAAAAGAGTCTAATTAAAAATTATACCGACGCTTCGTTCCATTTTATTTTCGGTTGTTCAATATTATTCAAACGGATATCAAAATAAAAAAAAACAAACTTTTGTTTAAAAACGACTTCCCCGGGTAATACCCCTATCAGTATAGAACTACGACTTTTTCTGTGTAACTATTCACTTTACCATCATTTCGCTCCTTTTTATCTTCTGTTCAAGTGATCATTAACATGACAAGATGGGGAGTTGGATGGCCGAATGGTTAGCGCGTGTGCGTTGTTTCATTACGACTATCACTGAGTCAACTGACGGGGTTTCGATTCACTGGGGAGTTGGATGGCAGGGTACTCCGGTTTGCTCCCACAGCTAAACACCCATACGCACAAGCGAATTATTTAAATAAAATCGAACTATATGTTAGTCCCCAAATGACCTAGTTTGTGTCGAGTGGACGTTAAGCCCCGTTTCTCTCTCTCTCTCTCTCTCTCTCAATCTACAGTCGTACTCTTCCGCAATCTTACTGTCGCACGGAAATCATCGCTTACTATATGAGGCATACTTCATGGCGAATATTTGTCTGTTATACACTCATCAATATCAGTGTTACCATATTTTGTCTAGCCCCTCCCCCTCCCCTCTCCCTCCAGTATTATCTCCCCTTTGACTTCCCGAGGCAAATCCCAATCAGTGAATTAAAACAACTTTAACGCCATATTAGGTAAAAAAATGTCTACGGTGATGAATTAGGTCATCCATCATGTATCTGTATAACTGCATATTATTATAATATATATAAATGATGCGGTATAGACAAGAAACTCGTCAAATAACCAAAAATAGAAATCATCCAATCTATCAAGTTATGTTGACATATACTACCCGATTATGTCAAATTCTTATAATTCTTTGTTTTCTACGTAGTATTCATTTCTCCCTTTTTAAGTGTAACTTGTTTTTAAATCGGGGGTCACGGTGGCTAAATGGGTAAGACGGCTTGGTAGACTAGTGGTGGGGTGTTCTATCCCTAAATGCCGAGAAAGTTCATCCAGATTTTCTGGCGTGATTCCCCTTGTCAGTGGTGCAGGGCCGGGATGGAGGGCCTGACAAGGACAGTTGTCTAGTCGTTCGGGTGGGACGAAAAACCGAGGTCCCGTGTACACACTGGCGTGCACATAAAAGATCCCTTGGCAGTTGGAATTATGTAAGATCTAATTCGGCTTATTGCCTGAAATGTTACGTAAATAAGAGACGAGAATTAACATTAAAATCAATGGGAAAATCATTGGTATTGGACACAGCTCACCAAATATTTCTACGCCGTCAGACGAAACAAGGGCGAAAGTTATTTTTAGTCTTTCTTCACCACCCCCACCCCCCACCTTTGCATGTCGATTTTTGTTAACTTTTGGGTGTAGAATCGAAGAAAAGGTTTTGGAGAATATTCATAATTTCGAGGCGGAAGGATACAAGAGTTTTGAGGTTGGTTAGCCTGAAATATTGGGCCGAAAATTGCATGTTTATTTGTCTCTACCTCCAGCTTGTGTATCTCAAGTTTTTCATAGAGAACTTCATAGGAGGTTGGAATATGCTACTCCATCTGAGGTAGAAAGCGTTCTACTCATCAAAAACTTGGGGAAAATTTAAAGCCGATCTAAGTGACGATAATTAACATTACTGTGAATGGGGAAATCTTTGGCCTGATAAAATCCAAATTTTACTACTTTGATTGGATAATATTAGATTGATTTTAATGCTTTGCCCAATACATTTTAAGTCTAAAATTTGGATTTTATCTTTATTTAAGATTTCGAGGAACAGGGCCCAGTGTTGCTAATATAAGGGGAGCCACTCCATTGAACATTAGGATTCAGACTACATTTGTTTTACTATTATTACTACAGAACATTACACATGCATCTGATATACGTGGTTCAGGAAGACAACACGTGTATTATTATACGTGAATAGTGGACAATGAATTGGTTAAAGGTACTGTCCCGTACGTGTCTCAAAAATGAAAGTCCGAGTACGTATAAATTTAAGCGCCAACGCATAGAGGAATAGTGTATTTACACATTCTCAAAATTAAGCACAAAATATTGACTCGTTTAGACACGTAATCCTTTTTAGATTTCGGGTCAGTTTTTTTCGTTAGATGACCTGATAATCGATTCTCATTTCTTTGGGATTTCAATACAATACATATGATCAGAACAACCTGATTAATAGTTTTATACGTCCTGCATCTTTAATACTATTTTGTAAGATTAACATGTGGTAATGCTTATTCTATTGATGAGTTACATGTGCAATTTGACATCAGACTACTATCTCACAGTTGTCACTTTCTTCTTTTGTAACACGGGGGATCACGTGGCTAAGTTGGTAAGACGCTGGCTCGCTAACCTGGAGGTCGGGTGTCCGATCCCTGCATTGGGCGAGAAAGTTCATCCAGATTTTCCGGCGTGATTCCACCTTGTCAGTGATGCAGGAAGCAGACGGGGGCCTGACAAAGACAGGTGTGTAGCTGTTCGGGTGGGACAAAAAACCGAGGTCCCGTGTACATGTTGGCGTGCACGTAAAAGATCCCTTGGCAGTTGGAATTCGATATAAGAGCAGGCCGCAGGTTAGAAGCGCCGCTGCCCAGGCAAAATTTCCCGCATAGCACACTGTATGGCGTAGGCCTATGTCCGGCTTCACTTAGCCCAGGATATGTGCAGACGAGTAGGACGTTAAACCCCATTTCATATCATTTCATTTCTTTTGTGACGTGGATAGTGATACTGCTTCACACAACACATCATTATCATGACGTTCAGTCTAAACTTGTGGGTTCTTTTTGTTTAGTGCTTTGGGTCTAAAATGACATGCATAGCCGGGCACTAAAGACAAGATTACAGATTTTTCTCCCGAATTATGTAACGATTCAAATAGTTCGGACAATTCATCTGCAGATGGTTCTGAAACGTTGGGTAGTTTCTTTACTTTGATTTCAGCTGGAGTCGTAACTGGGCCGTTGTCAGATTTCTTCTTCTTTGTTTTAGCCGATGTAAAGTCGATATCTTGAACAGTTTTATATTGGATCTGAAATATCAAAAAAGATAGGTTTTATTTAAATAATGTTAAATCTTTGTTGTTGTTCTGGTTGATTTACAGGTAGACATTTTTGTTTGCGGTACGAACTGTTGATAGTTGGAATACGCTGTGTTCTGATTGGTTGTTATGTGCCATACTCCGCGCAGTGTTTCGTTTGATTAGAGCTCCCACCACTTACTGCTGTAAAGAGCGAACGTTCTTGTGCTAAATTATGATTGGTCAGTAGTCCCATTATCAACCAGTAGCTGACAGCGTTACAAACGCTTCCCTTTAAAACAAAGCGCCAAATTGGACCAAACATGTTTACATTTAAAACGAGTGCCAATATTGGACCCAATATGCTACGTCATGGCTCGCGATTTTATTATGCCCAATTAACCAGTACATAGCAGAATATTTCAGTAACCCTAATTGCGTGACAAACCAGGCTATCAAATCGATTAAATGTAAACAATGCTGTTTGGAAACGAAACACTTTCACCGTTTTTAATACCTTAAATCACTGTCCAAAGTTAGAGGGAAGACCCAGATTAAACGAATAACTTGCTGTACTCAAGTGATAGCTTTGATTGAACGGGAAGAATAGACACACTCCCCCAAAAGTCCAAGAATCAGAAGCTATTCCATCAATGGCCAGAGGGGGATTTCTCGGTTATGTGCATGCTTTGATTATCCCATTCCATTTTTGTAAGCCCTTGAATAAAATCAGATCATCCACCGAAGTCGTTGTCGGGCCCGTAACCCCTTCGAAAAATTCTGTAGTCCCACCAAATTTTATGTGCTGGCTACGGGCCGGGTCGTTGTTGTTTTCTCTCTCAGACTGCCGATTGCGTCAAATGTTTTTTGTTACAGGCCATGATATGGGGAGCAAATATAATTTTTATGGGCCCAACATTTTCCATCGTCACCACATAGAAAGAAACTCTGACCCACATATGAATCAAAATTAAAATATATACCTTTTGAACTGAAGCAGGCAACCAATTAGCTTTCTTTTCAGTCACTGACTGAGAATTACACATCTTCACTGCAGCTTCTATGTAAAATAGCAAGGCCTCAACATGTGAACAGACTTCAGCTACACCAGTCATACATGTACAGTGTCCTGATATGACATTACCATCATTTTCACATATAATCCATGGCTGGAGACATGAATCATTCATCCTTTCAGAATGTTTTACTTTGGCTCTTAAAACAAACTTTCCATTTAATATAACTCGACTGACAGTCTGCACCCCGCCACTGATAAAATAATTGTATGACTCTAGCGACCTGTAGGACTTTAATTCCTGTAATGTATAAACACTCTGTGCATACATTAAATATTAACAATGTCTGGATAAGTTATATCAGGCCAGTTATCACACGATGAACTGCTGTCAGGAAATTGCATTTCATAAGGGTCCACATTGCCTATTACTTTAATTTTATCATCATACCGCTCCCTAAATGCTGCAGACAAACTCTCTCTGTATTTCAACTTGGAAAATTCGCCAGATTTTGCCATAATGAATAATCAGCATGTGATAGTGACCAATCGCATTAAATTATCTCTATTATATACCACTAAGCAATTAGTTTCATAAACCCATAGGTCCATTTAAACTTCAATAGAATATTGCTAAAACAACAATTTTAATGTTATTGTCATGGGGAGAGGGTGTTATGAATTTTGACCATCATGTAAATCATGAGGTGCTAAAAGGTGATTACAGGAAATAAAGAGTATATTCTAGTTAAATCATTTGCCGATACCCATGCAGGGGCGGATCCAGGAATTTTTGTAGGAGGGGGTTTGCCAGGTTTCTGTTATGGAAATCTGCCATCATCGTCGCTAATTTACATAGGCATACATACAAATTGAGCTTTTTAAACAGGGAAATCATTTTTATAATGATGTAGGATCAGTTGATGATGTAATTTCATTGATGCAAGGCATTATTTCTTTTGCCCCCCTCCCTCTGGATCCGCCCCTGCCATGCCTAAGCTGGGCCATGCCCCCATGAGACAAAGTCTTGTCAGGCCCAGTCCAAAGTAATCCAAAAACTCAGTTATTGTACGTCAATATCTGGAATTTTTTCGCTCGATGCCGTTGTCATCTTTCTTCCTCTCCTCTATGGTCTTATATAGTCCCGAAATGATCTAGTTTGTGTTTAGTGGACGTTAAACCCCATTTCGCTCTCTCTCTCTATGGTCTTATACTATCTTCTCACTATCATATGCAGGGTTATAATGAATCCTAAGTAGTAGTGCCACTTGTCAGTGGGTCGGAGGGGGGGGGGGTGAAACTTTAGAAATGGTCTACCAACTCTCACAAAACAGGTAGAATTGATTGGCATGAATGAACTCAAATTCCAGGAAGTTTACTAAAATTGTCAGACTCAGTTAAATATTTTACGTTGCTAGCTGATATTACTCCACTCCTCTGTGGTCTTATACTATCATATTCACGGTTATAGTGAACCACCCTGTAATAGTAGTACCGGTAGACCGCGGGGCGACTGACTGTGTTTCTGTTCTGTCAACTCTCACAAAACCGGCGGAATTGACACCCAGATCTTGAGATTCTGTCCGATTGGCTGCCATTTCCTCTGATTAACAAGAATTTGACCACAGCAATGACCTCAAAACCATGACATTAAACCAAAATTTCTCCCCTTCGGTTTACTCAGTGTCCGATCACAATTATATGATTTCATTGAATATTCATTTGTTTATATTTCGTACTTTATGTCTGTATCAGTATTGTACGGAAGCCCATAAGGGTCAATTAAATGGAAAAATAATCTTGTAATTACAAGATAGCCTAAAATAACCTATCTTGTTATTACAAGATAGTCTAAAATAACATATCAATTTATTTTACACACGATTAAGAACGCCCAATGGGAATTCGTGATCAAAAAAGGGGAATTCCCCCCAAAAACCAGCTAGTTTCATATTTTAGTAGTTGAATACGCGTTGAAACGCCGACATTGCCTTTGTAAAAAAAAACCCATGAGCTAAATATAGATAAACTACGTATAATACAATATGTATATATATAGATAAAGTCAGAGGGAATAGTAAGCTTGGCCAGCGAATCGTCAATCCTTACGTCCCAATGCAGAGAAAGGGTTGTCATGCGTTCAGCCCCAACAAAAACAAAAGGTAGGCATATTACAAATAACATTATGCGTTTTTCTGAATTATTTGATAATCGTATATTATTATTATAAACCATGTTATCTGTGACTTTATGGAAACTCGTAACCCTAGACCAGACGAATGTTGATCCTTGTTTAGCGAGTGATAGGAAACAGTTACCTATGTACACTTATAATTGTTTACGAGTTAAACCTAATCGTCTACATGACGAAAAAGTCTGATTATGGTAAAATGATTTTTTCCTATTTGAGAACGGTTGGATCTATATAACATGTAGGCTACACCTGCGGAATTCGTTTTACGTCACGAGACGTAAACAGGGTTATCACTAACCCTTACCCTAACCCACAACGTTCACGCGGCATAAACTAGGGTATCATTTCAATAATACGCTTGCAAATACGCCTATTTTAGTTGTGGGAGGATACTGAAGAACCGGAGAAAACCCACGGGGTTGGAAGGGCACAGCTACTCGTTGTAATGTACAAAGGTAAAATTGAAACACCGCCAATTATCAGCATGCCATGCCTTATGATGTAAAGTGCACGTATTAGATCGCTCGACCACCTACCCCCTGCAAACTTGAAGAATCGCGAATCATGTCTAAATACATTACTTTCGACAAAGTCCCAATAACAGAGGCCTACATATAGCCAGCCATCTTATGATGTAAGTACACGAATTAATGCCCCCCCCCCCCCCCTGCCCTGCAAACTGTAACAAATGTCGAGCCATTTCTAACAACCTTACTTTGGAAAAAGTCACAATGATACAAATTATATTATGATCACCAACTTAACCAATAGCTAACTATGCCAAGATGTAGCAAGATTAGCGTGGATAAATAACATGGCTGTACAGTATTCATGACATGCTTTTGTGAAAGTTAAACAAAAATCATTTTATAATATCTGTGACCTGGAACGTAGATCTTTTAGTGATTTTCATAGTCCTTTGTTCGAGTATGTGAGTCACGTAAGCAATATTTGAAATATATGTAGGTTAACAGGCGCGGATCCAGGGGGGGGGGGGGTCCAGGGGGTCCGGACCCCCCTGCTCAGGCTTGAAACAATTTTTATGCGATTTTATTGGCGATTTAGACCTGTTATTTTGGAATTTACCGGAAATACATCAGAATGAACCAAATTGAATCTAATTTACCAAATTATCGGTTGAGGGCAATTAGTTAAGCAATTATCAAACCTAGACCCCCCCCCCCCTGCAAAAATTCCTGGATCCGCACCTGGTTAATAAGTAGGTGGCTATGAATCTCCTAAAACGGCGAATGACGAACGTCAAAACAATACGGGGTAATACGATTAGATGATTGGGATTCCTTTATTTTTCGTGCATTTTTTCTTCTGCTGTTAAATTAAATCTACCGAAAAATTCACAACGAAAAAAAAGAAATATTATATGCTGATAATACTAGAAGGCGTAGATTTATATAATATGACATTTAAAGACATGTTTTCAAAAGCTCCACTAGGGGCGGATCCAGAGGGGGTTGCCCCCCCCCCCCCACTACTCAACTATATTAAACAAATATTGCCTTGCATCAATGAAATTACATCACAATGTGATTCTACATCAGTATAAAAATGATTTCTCTGTTTAAAAAGCTCAATTTGTATATGTATGCCAATGTAATTTAGAGACGATGATAGCAGATTTCCGTAACAGAAACCTGACAAACTCCACCTGCAAAAATTCCTGTATTCGTCCCTGCCCACCCTTTAGGAGATAAACACTTCCTGTTTCGCATTTAGAGGGGTGTTTTTGTCCAATAGACATGTCCTGAGATCATTAGGACCCGAGACGCGTAAATGCGAAACAGGAAGTGTTTATCGACATTGTAACATGCTTTTTTTAGGATTTTAAAAGACATTACTAAAACAGAAGGGTGTTATTGTCCAATAGACAGTGTCTATTATTGAAATAAAATTAAAGACAATATGTTAGTCCTGAAATGACCTAGTTTGTGTCGAGTGGAGGTTAAACCCTTTTCTCTCTCTCCCCTCCCCCCTTTAACATAATGTTCTATTGTGTATTGTTGCCTTCCGTAAGACACTGCCAAACATCACACATGATTTATTTTACTCTTTTAAGATTATCGTGTACGTGATCACCCGATCCGCCTATTTTTAGCCTGCTAGTAGTAGAAAGTTATTAGTCATTTTTAGATGCTAGTTACAGTAACAAGGGCTGCCCCTGCGCCTCTGGGGTCTGTTGTTAGCTGCTACAGTAACAGCTAACAAAGGCCACCTTTGTTGTCTACTAATACCAGCTAACAAGGGCCGTATTTATTTTCCCAATTTCCGATTAATCGAAATATCAGAATTGTGAAAATAATACATCTCTGACCTGCGGGGCGTTTACTCAAAATTTTTAAAATATGCATTACCACTGGGGGAATGTTCTTGCAATTGGGATGGAGAAAAACACATTACAAGACATAGTAAATTATGTCGATAAACATTTCACAAAAACACAATAATAAGTCACTGTTTGGGGTAGGCCTACCATTAAAAGTAAAATCGGAATAGAAAAAATAGTGGCAAAGTAAATCCTTAGTAACTCACAATTCGTCCCATCAACGTGTTTTTAATAATGACCCGTTCCAATATTATTACCGCCTTGAAGGGGCTAATAGAAACGAAATAAATCGGCCTTCAGGCGGTAAACGGCATGCCGTTTTTACCGTACGGAAAATTCATTACCGCTTTCGGCATAGACGAAGTTTACCAGACGTTTTGCAGATAGCCAAGAGTTATCTTTCCAAAGCGTTCTTTACTGTCGCCATGTTTTATTCGCGGCCTGTTCCACAAAATGACGATACGAAATAACTGCATTTAAGCCTATTGATAATGGCTGACAAACAAAAAGGTAGGTTGATATTTTCCACTTGTCTTTTGTCATAAAAACGAACTTCCAAAAGAAACGAAGCGGAAGACGGAGCCAATGTGAATGTCCGGACGGGATGGCGAAACCTGCTCGTAAATTTGTCAGGTTCTTAGCCTAGCCTAGCCTAAACAATAAATAATAATTTGACTAGAGAATCAAGAATAGGAAGAAAATGAAATGAAATTGAGTTTAACTTCCTACTGTTCTGCTCTGAAAGAATAGTAGGAAGAAGGTCGTTGAATCCAATTAGGAGCTAAATCGCAAATAATAGGCCTATATAGTATAATAATCAGGCCTAATAATAGATTTGCCAAATTTGAAATAATTTCTTGGCATGGGAGTGGGACCTTGAATTTTAGTTGACCCAAATGAATCGCAACGCATATAATAATGTAATCTGATTGTCTATAAATTGTTACCGTTTTGACTCTATAAACTCTAATTTCAATTTCAAATCAGTTATCGTTATGTCCAGGCCCAGGGGGTGACGGTGGATAAGGCGCTGGTTCGCTAGCCTGGAGGTCGGGTGTTCGATCCCTGCTTTGGCCGAGAAAGTTCATCTCGATTTTCCGGCGTGATTTCCTCTTGTCACAATGTCAGTGATGCAGAAGTAGGGTCTGACAAGGACAGCTGCCTAGTCGTTTGGATGGGACGAAAAACCGAGGTCCCGTGTACACATTGGAGTGCACGTAAAAGATCCCTTGGCAGTTGGAATTCGATATAAGAGTAGGCCGTAGCACCACTGCGCCACTGCCCGGGCAAAATTTCCCTCATTATAGCACACTGTATGGCGTATGCCCGTCTTCCATTAGCCCAGGTTAGGTGCAAATATGTAGGACTTTAAACCTCATTTCATTTCATTTCATTTCAGCTATGTCCAGTGAAATAGTAATACAGCATGAGACACAACAGAAATTTCTAGTGTCTGGTTATTCCAGTCTATTGCGTATGCTCTCCAGGTCAGTTATGGCGTCGCTGTTTGACATGAGTTTTGGAGTCTAGCCTGTTTATTTTGTCTTAAATATTGGATATCAGAAGCCTACCTTTCAAGGTAAGATCACAGTAATGTGACCTGTACGTATCGTATATATATATGCATACAAAACGATTTTATTGCCACTTTTGTCTTCAACTCTACGCGCTCACGTCATACAAACGTCAACAAACAAAAATAATCAAGAATAGGAAGAAAATGAAATAAAATTGAGTTTAACTTCCTACTTTTCTGCTCCGAAAGAATAGTAGGAAGAAGGTCGTTGAATCCAATTAGGAGCTAAATCGCGAATAGACTATTAATAGGCCTATAATAATTAGGCCTAGATTTGCCAAATTTGAAATAATTTCTTGGCATGGGAGTGGGACCTAGAATTTTAGTTGACCCAAATGAATCGCAACGCATATAATAATGTAATCTGATTGTCTATAAATTGTTACCGTTTTGACTCTATAAACTCTAATTTCAAATCAGTTATCGTTATGTCCAAGGGGTCACGGTGGCTAAGTGGATGCGGCCCTGGTTCGCTAGGCTGGAGGTCGGATATTCGATCCCTGCTTTGGCCGAGAAAGTTCATCTCGATTTTCCGGTGTGATTTCCTCTTGTCACAATGTCAGTGATGCAGAAGGAGGACCTGGCAAGACAGCTGCCTAGTCGTTTGGATGGGACGAAAAACCGAGGTCCCGTGTACACATTGGAGTGCACGTAAAAGATCCCTTGGCAGTTTGAATTCGATATAAGAGTAGGCCGTAGCGCCACTGCCCGGGCAAAATTTCCCTCATTATAGCACACTGTATGGCGTATGCCCGTCTTCCATTAGCCCAGGTTAGGTGCAAAAGAGTAGGACGTTAAACACCATTTCATTTCATTTCATTTCAGTTATGTCCAGTGAAATAGTAATACAGCATGAGACACAACAGAAATTTCTAGTGTCTAGTTATTCCAGTCTATTGTGTATGATCTCCAGGTAAGTTATGGCGTCACCGTTTGACATGAGTTTTGGAGTCTAGCCTCGTTCTTTCTGGTCTCTTGTTACATATGAAGCTGAAAAGCACTATGGAACATGATTCGTGTACCAATAGTGAAATGTTTATTTTGTCTTAAATATTGGATATTAGAAGCCTACCTTTCAAGGTAGGATCACAGTAATGTGACCTTCTATCCGTATCGTATATATATATGAACACAAAACGATTTTATTGCCACGTTTGTCTTCAACTCTATGCGCTCACGTCATACAAGCGTCAACAAACAAAAATAATGTAAATATTGGAAACAAGTGGCTATGATATCGTTTTGTTGGGAGTATTTATGCAAATCAAAACAGCAAGGTTGAAAAAAAAAAACATATCTGAGTGAAATGGCAGAGGTTATATTATCTGACATTACGTATACATGTAGTTGAAAACAAAACTGAAAGGAAGCGAAAGCAGATAATATTGAGGTTTCAAAAGGCATTGCATTCCTGTTCTGTTTTTTATATATATTGTCTAGTTCGATATGGGGTATGCATATAAGGGATAGAACTTAAAAGGTCAGATACCTGTGGCAAGATAACCACATCATTGTCTATTTGAATTGACTAATAATTCGTGTTTTCAACATGTAATACTTGGGATGATTTAGAGACTTAGCTACTTTAAGATTTAAATTTTTTTGTTCGGTTTTTCTTACTTAAACTTACACACATATGTATGAAACTCTGCTAGGTATTTTCAACCAATGATTTTGATGCGCCAGCCGCCTAGGCTAGTTCCTTTAGAAACTGTCGCTAATCTGACCAGACTACATAAAACTATTAGTCGAAATTCTGATTACCACTTCCAGATTTGGGTGGTGTGAATCCTAACCTGTAGGTCCAGGCCTATTTCCAGATTGTGATGAATTTCTGCAAATTACCATTATTAACGTTCTCAGACCATTCCTGGCAGTGTTTAGGCTACACTGTTTAAAATTTGACAAAAAAAGTTGAAAGCCAACACTGTCTTGTCAACAGGACCAACAGTTTAACGCATTTCATTGGTATTTCATGAAGGTATACCTATCCTATAGGTCCTATCATCATAATGTTAAAGTAGCTTTAAGTATCTAACGCAGTGGTTCTCAACCAGTGTGCTGTGTGCCGCAAAAACTTCCCAAGTTTGCTGTGAAAGTTTGAAAATGCGAAAAACCAGATGACCCTAATTGAGTATTCACCGGCATCTACTGTTCTTTATGTTGTTTTGTTCTTTATTTAGTTTGAGTCAGTCGATGTGCATATGACTAGTCTGTGTCTACGGTTGTATGCTGTGTTTTCATTTTGCAAAATTCAATATTTTTCTTATATATTTGTGTCCCATAGTGTGCCGTTGGCTTTAAAAGGTTGAGAACCACTGATCTAACGCAATCATCATTCAAAGTCCTCGACATTGAAAACACGTATTATTTGTCAATATTAATGTTGTGATCTTACTGGGAAAAGAAGGGCTTCTTATATCCAATATTACAAAACAAACATTTTATCATTCGTGTACCAGTACCATAATTATAATGCAATAATGGGTTTCAGCACCATTTGTAACAAGGGACTCGAAGAACGAGGCTAGGCATATTCCACCACAACAATCTCCCAAACATAGTTGTCTTCCCTTGCAATTCCACAAGATTCTCCCAAATAACTGATAAAACATTTATTACCATTACTATATTAAAATAGAAATGGGTTCATATTTATTGCAAAATACTAAAGCAGGGGTGCACAATTACCATCCCCCGACGCCCGGGACAGGTAAATCATTTTGTTGGACAGCTGATATTACGTATTCCGTCCGCCCGCGGACAGGCCGATTTTCTCTGACAGAAATTCTTACTTTATGATTACAATGTATTTAAAGCATATTAGTTCCAGTCCGCGTAATACGTTTTTAATAGTTGAATAGCAGAATAGGCCAGCTTCAGTCACAACTAAATTACTGGGCACCGATAGTGCTTCCGTTACTAAAAATAACTCTTCTAAAAATAAACGAGTATTGTCGAATGACAGCATTCCATACCGAAATGATTATGAATTTTTTCTCTCTCTATTTTGTTAAAATATGTCTTCCTTTTATTGTCATTTACCGCAATAGATACTGTTATAAATTTCCAAGAATTCATTTCACGAAGATTGCAAACGCCGTGATATAGCGTTTTCACATCACATGACTTTTCCACACGAAAGGTTGTACTGTTGTCAGTGTTGTTAGAATTGTCCCTGTTTCTTCTTGATTTTTCAAAGGAATCGTTGATTTTCTGATTAAAATATATTTCATTATATAGGCAGAAATATGAATAATGTTAAGTGTACGGGGAGGTATCGGTGGTCCGTAAATCGCATAATCCGAAAAACATAGGTATTTTTTTGAAACAGAACTGGACTGATGTTGTGTGGTTTAATTAAGTATTCTTGTATGGGTAAATGAATATCTTCCAATATCCAACCTGTAGCTATAAAAATGGCCGATAGACAACACAAATCTTTGTATTCCTCCATTTATGGTTCTTGTTGTCTATTATATTAGTATTAACGTCCAATACATTATTGATGATATATGTAATGGTTGACACAATATTGGAACATTTCGATGCTTAAATATTTGTTTACTTTGTTATTATTTTTATGTTTAGTCATTAAAATAAATTAAAAACAAAAGGACCATATTTTTATATTTTGGGCAGGTATATTTTTCTGTAGGGCTAGCAAATTTTGTCATGACACCTGTCCATGGGCTAGTGGTTCAAAAGTGAAATTGTGCACCCCTGACTAAAGTATATTACAAACATACAGGGAACTCTTTCGTGTAGGATTTCATGGTTAAATGGTCATAAATACTAATTTCGCATGTCAGAGTCATGTCACCGTGCTAATTTTAGAATACAATACATGTAGATTGGTTTACCTGTATTAATAACGTGATCGCAAGGCCTAATTCATTTACACGTGTATGAAACTTGCAAAATTAGATTGTTTCTTTCGAAGGGGTAGTAGTTGATCATATTTTCCTCTGAAATTGACTAAAACTCATCAAGTGTTTATAACGCCAGGAACTTTTCTCACCTTAATAGTGATATGGTTAATTTGTTTTCCAGGCAAAAAGGATTGACCTGACTACCGAAACCATTCAAATTCTAAATAAATCATGGCACGAGGGGATGATTTCCTATGGTAAATCATGCAAATGAAAAGATTATCAAAGAGGTGCCATCCCAAACTGGATTGTCTCAAGAAAAGATAAAAGTAAGTATACTTAGTGATTTATGTTATTTCTTTCAACTATAAAATATTTTTTATTAACATCACAATATAATTATTTTAATAATATCATAATTGAACCCTATTGTACCAGCAACACAAAATTTAAATTAAGTAAATTTAAATTATGTTTATAACCAAAAAAACAAATAAAATACATCCCTGGCACATTCATTCAGCCATTTCACCGATTTAAAGTTCAGGATGTCAATATGTCACTTTCAATACATTCTTTATATGGTGCATTTAGAACAACTGTTTTGGTAAGACTTGAAATTTTAATTATCCATTCTTTCTTTTCTAGTTAAATCAACGGAAAAAGACACAAGAGTGCCCTACAAAGAGATACTATATAATGGTGGAGGCATTATTATAACAATTCAACATCCAGCTGGACAAGCCTTTAAATTAAAAGTAGCTATGGAATAATGGTCATTAAAAAGATTTAACAGTTTACAGTCTTTCAAAGTAGGTTTAGTTTTCAGAAGCACTATTTTTTATGTAATGGGGAAGCTACAGATTAAAAATGGGTACAGTCACTGCACTACAGTGACATATTTTGGTCCTGAATTATGACCTGTCCACTCCCTATAAGAGTTTTTATATACCCACTGGACGCATATTGTCACTGCCCCTTTGTAGAGTTTTGTTCAATTTTTTTTTCTTGTGGAACCTATAGATGTAAAAGTTTTCATCCGATTGGGATGAAATTTAAAATGTATGATTTTGACCATAACTAATAAATCTTTGATGAGTAGAATTTTGACACAAAGCGGGCATAACTTCATAGATTATATTATTGCTCAGTAGAATCAAATCGGCCCAGGGCCAATCTAGTTGAAAAGAAGCCACACATTCAACAAAGACACCTAACCGAGGGATGACAGGCCTACCCGTCAAGCTTAGACAACGAACAATATTACTTTGGTCTACAAAGGCGAGACACGTAGTTGTTGCATCCCACTACTGATTTCAAGGCATTTTAGTCCAGACCTTGACTCTCAAATATAAAAACTATTTGGTACCGTACTAAGTCATGCCAAAATATATTAAACCCCTTGGTAGTAATGTTTACACAGATATTTATTGTTTAAAAACTTTACTTCTTTATGGAATCAACAAAAAATCTAAACTTGTTAAAAAAAAATAGATAATGTGCAGGGAGCATGTTGAAAATTTCAGTAAAATTGCTTCATTCTCAGTGGAGTTATCATCACTTGCAGAACACTGTTGTTCCGATTGACATTGTAACCGTTGTTGCAATGAAAAAAGTCAGGCACACAATGAGGAAAGAATTGATTACTGCAATGGGCGCCTTTGGCACCCTTTCCATTGCTCCTCTATCACCCCCCCCCTCCTCTAAAATTATGTTATATTTTGTGTTTCTCTTTCAGAACATGAAGCTTAAAAAAATACCAAAGAAAAGGAAATGGGAGTACCTTTTGAGGTGAAACAATTGTTCAACATCCATGGATTCATGGCAAAAAGAGTGAAAGATATGAATGAAATACTAAGATCTTGTGCCAAACGTTTAAAACTGTAATTGTTTTCAAATTGTGTAGATTATATTGTTAGCACTCATGTCGGATATTTATGATCAGTTGGAGCGAGTTCGCTGTTCAATTTATTCAAACATTTAATTTAAAAGTTATATTACCTTTTATCGAAAATTATGATTAAAATCTTTATCATATTCTTATGAAACTTAAAGATTTATGAGTCAATGGGTCCAGATCTAGTTTGTGTTTAGTTTGATTACTTTGCCACATTCCATTCCATAGTTACTAAAAGTTATAATTTCTTATTGAGTAAGCCTATATGTAGTTGTCAATATAATGTTTTGAATGATCTTATGCTATTATAAAGATGCATGTGTTCTACTCTAGTCCAGCTACCTCTGATACATTATGTCATATATGTTAAGAAGTTATTATTGGCAGATCTATTGTTTTTGCTCATCAAATGTTATAAAGTGTTGAAAGATCAAATTATTGCTTTTATTTGCAGATTTCATGCTGAGATACATCTTTTGAGTAAAAAATGTTAGTATGAAGATACATGTTTGGCTGATCTGTGTATGGAATGATCTAAATTTAGTATTATGATAAATTTGTTGAATGATCTAATGTTTTACAGTTGACTATGTTGTTATAAAGATACATATTTTGATTAGTGTAATGTCAGTGTAAAGTTGTTGATGTTAAATGGCTCATATTTTAAAGATACATATGTTGAAAGGTGTTGAATATGAGGTTTGTTTAATAAAGTTTAAGTGTAGAGTATAGTTATTTAATTTTTATATGGCCACATTTTCATGAGCTAGTGAACTCAACCGGGCCGTTACAGAATTTTATTTTTTAATTCAACCGCCAAAGCGTACTGTGATCGATTCAATCTTAAGATTACCATAGATGCAAGAAAGGGCTTATTTCCTTTCTGCTAACTGTGTCACATAACAAAACCCCATAGAACTTTACTTACTGTATGACCACAAAACCTCGAGGATTTTTCCTTTAAGACTTTCGCTAGGGTTAATCACATTAGCAGTACTTAAACATTTCGAATAAAGAGTGTATTTTCATATCAAATGTTTGGATGGGGGTAGGTTTTAATGTCTCTCTTCAAGAGAGAGGTCGGTTTTGGGCGGTAAACGGGGCTCTGTTGGAGGCATAAAGTGATGCACACCAAAAATATCTAGAGGTAACGGTGGATTTGGCTGCCAAGGGTAGGTAGCTCTGTTATACATTATATATTTGTATAAAGCGATAAATTTTGGCGCAATGTCAATGTCGCTATGGGTGCATACATTACAAATCTTGGCAAAAGCCGCTCGTTTCAACTGATACAGTAACTGACTGGTCCGAGGGGTGGGTTTTGGCTGTAAATTTTGTGCCATGGCCACACTAGTCGAATTAGTAAATTAAATGTCACTCAGTTATATGCATTTATATCTGAGTAAATGTCTGATCAGAGGTAGATCTTGTTTGTTTCAAAAATCTTAGAATGCGCCGATTTCTATTTTGATGTGCAAGGGTTGAAAATGGGTGAGGGCCGAAATTTTGAAGAGCTTGGACCATTTTGAAAAGAGAAATTAGGAATATTCAATTGAAAACGTCTAGAAGGGCTAGAATCAGACACTTTATAATTACCTACCCTCAATTCGAGAATTTTAATAAAATTAGAAACCCCGGGGAAGATCGTGTCCGTACCAAAATGGCAAAAATCAACCTTTCCTTTTCGCCCTGTTCTCAGGTAGATTACCGCTACGCCCTACTCCTTTTCAGAGAGGCGATTGGCACCAAATTCTGAGGGCATGTACCTCAGCCTTTTGCCCCTGGCTTAGACAAATTATGTCACCGCCATAGGACCCTCCGCGGGATTGCATAACACTCACTTCCAATTCTGAACTCTACCAGTCGAGCGGTGGCCATTTTCTCGAGATTACCGAAATGTATTTTTTTTTCTCAAAAATCTTAGAATGCTCCGATTTTTATTTTGACACCAGATTCGGACGTATAAAGGTCAAAAATGGTGGGGTAGCCGTAATTTTGAAGAGCTTAGAATATTTTTGAAAAAAGTTATTTAAGATGCTGAAGTGAAGGTTCGGATCCGGTATATACTTACCTACCCAAAATTCGAGATTTGCGGAGACTTTTACTGAAATTAAAACCCCCAGGCCGATCGTGTCCATTTTCGGTGGGTACATGCCCACGGACCCCTACCGGGAACCCTCCAAATTTTATGGACATACTAACCTATAAGGGTTGAGTTATGGGCCTTTTCCAGGGGGTTCCAATATACCCAAAATCAACTTTTTTCCCTTTTGCCCTGTTATCGGGTGGAATCACCGCTACGCCAACCCTTTTAAGAAGGGCGATTGGCATTAAATTCTCAGGGCAGGTACCTCAGCATATCGCCCCTCGCCCAGACAACTGTGGATTGACTGGGTACCTGCCATATGTGACCCTCTGCAGGATCGCATAACACTCACTTCCAGTTCTCGGGGTTACTGAAATGATTTTAATTTTCAAAAATCTTAGAATGCTCCGATTTTTATTTTGACATCAGATTCCGACGTACAAGGGTCGAAATGATGGGGTAGCCGTAATTTCGAAGAACTTAAAACATTTTGAAAAAAGTTATTTAGGATATTCAATTGAAAATGTCTAATTAAGGTTCGGATCCGGTACTTACCTACCCTAAATTCGAGTTTTGCCGGAGTCTTTTACTGAAATTAAAACCCCCAGGCCCGTCATGCCCATTTTCGGTGGGTATCTGCCTACGTATCTCTACCGGGAACCCTCCAAATTTAATTGACCTATTACTATAGGATCTGAGTTACGGGCTTTTTCCAGGGTGGTACCATATGCCAAAAATCGACTTTTTCAATTTTTGCCCTGGATTATCGCTACACTCGACCCCGTCAAGAGGGGTGATTGAAATTATTAAAGCGGGTAGGCTACCTCAACCAATCGCTCATCGCGTAGCAAAAATATGGATCTCTTCACGACGGTAGCGGCTGAGTACAGACCCTTTATCAGAGCTTAATTGGTCATGCAGGACAAGAGGTCAAAGTCCTGTGGGTGTGACCTCATGCATCCAGGGCTCGAGCGCTAGAGGCAAAAATCAAAAATAATTCCGAGGCCCACAGCGGATCAATGAGAGGACTTTTGGTTGACGATATTAAAAAATGAAGAACAATAAATGCTGTGTCGACCTATCAGGTAACCGAGTTCCGACCCAATCGGCCGACCTTGACCCACGACCCCAGTCTGGGTTTCGGGAACCCACGCAGTCAGCCTGGATCTGACCGACGACCCAGAGCTCGCGGCCTCTTAAAGTAAATCGACCCCGGGGATGACCCTGGTGACCTAAATTTGACCTTTGAAGGTTAGGGTCAAGGTAAATCGCGACATTTTTATCGATTTCACCCACTTCCGGTACCCGGAAGTCAATTTTAACGTCACCAAAAGTCTTCTCGGGGTCGATATAGTACAAGAATACCAAGCCTTAGGCCCAGCCCATGAGCCCTTCTAAGCGTTTGAGGAAATGCAACCTAATCGAAAGTTAGTCGTGCACAGTGGTATACCCTTTGAACGAGTTCCTTAAACGATGAAATCTTTAAAGATTAACCCAAGACCTCCCTTTTTATATTATTATTATATCTGAAATGCCCAAATAAAATGTTTCTAAATGTTTTAACGAAATCCATCAACTCGTTCTCTCGATATAGACGGAAAACTAAAATTCTCAACTGAAACGATAATCCAAATGTGAATGGAACCTCTCGTGACCTTTGACTGGTCGACGTCACCAGTCACGAGTGTGCAATGTCAGTCGTAAACAAGGGAATCCCGAAGACAATGGCGAACGCTGTTGTCGTTGACATGAGGTGTATTGGTTATGGCTGTGATAATAAAACCCAATAACGTTCACTCTATAATTAATTTCCGTTTGAAAATAACAGTTATTTTAAAACGAGAGGCTAATTCTTTTGTCGTGACAAATCCGAAATTACCGAAGAAAGTAGACGTAGAGACTGCACTCGCAGCAGAGAGCAAATAAGAGGGTGAGTCAAATTCTGATTATGATATCTCTCCTATTTATTTTGTAAAAAAGGTATTTTGTATAAAATTATTTTATGCTATTTTGGTTTTGTTTGGTATTCAGCCCCTTGATTCCAGGTATAGGGGCCTATAATAATCAGTAGGCTAATTCATTGAAGAGACTTCTTGTAATTTGTATTGCATTAAATTAAATGTTAAGAAAAATTCTTTCCTTTTTTACAGACCATTTTTTAACATGCTGGTGAAGAGAAATAAAAATCAAGTCCAAGACTCCACCACCAGAGACATTGAAGACATGTTGTAATGACAGTGCTGATGAACATTTAGATTTTTCAGTATAACTATAACAAAGTAGGCCTATCCATTGTGATGATACAAGGTAGATACAGTTACAGTAGGGCCTACATAATTATAACCATGATTTTACGGTGTGGTTCCATGTCAGTGGTGCTTGACGAAAGGCCTGGCAAGATACAATATTAATTTAGGTACTGTGTAGAAATTGGTGTGCACATTAAAGAACCCCTGAACAGTTTAAGCTAAAAATAAGAATACATGTGGGTCATAGCGCGGCTATCTGGGCAAAAGTTTCCATGTAACTCTTTGCGTGTTATTTGGCGAATGCGATCATCATTAGTCAGAATGGAGCAGGAAAGTAGGACGTTAAACCCCATTTCATTTAATAATTTTATGTATACTTAGATTTTCCTTGCCAGTCATACATTTATTTCTTTCCCAGTGAAAGTCACAATCTATATTGTGGAGTTCTGTGAGTCGTGACTAGAGAAGAATTCATAATATGTTCCCTTCTATAGATCAAACTTGTATTTTAATGTGTAACTGTCAATATCTTTTGCAGGAATAATAGTTGAGAAAGAACATTTGCTGAACCTCTGTTCAAAGTGCCATATTTGTGACAGCCCATCACTAAAAAAAACCCCATTTATCTCAATATGGTACTAAATAGTAGGCCTACTTGCATGTGGTTGATTGATGTAATTATCATATGGGAATCCTGCAGATAAAAAATAAAAAATCGTCTGAATACATATTGTTTTTATTCTCACTTAAATCCTACATGGCATTTTCTTATACAAAGTACAAAGGTCTCTCTGATAAATTTTTACAATTGGTACACTGTCAGCATTTTGTCTCCCCAACACCACCTGGCAAACTGTCATTTAACCATGTTCAGTATTAATGTCTCCTGAAAATATAATTATACATATTGGTATATTATTTTCACTCAATATGGTTAATGTCCACTGCACAAGTTGGGTCATTTCAGGAATAACATACATACATATATGGTAGAATCTTACAGTGGTCTTTAGGTGTGGGAGGACCCAGTGCAAACGCACACAGTTAGGCAGGTAACAGTACAGATATGTGTGTTAAACAATTTAATCATTAAACTAGCTGTTTTAAACATTGTTTAATTGTCTTTTCTAAATTTATGTTTAGGGTCAACAACACAAATTAGGTAATTTCATGAATAACGTAATATGGTACAATCTTAATCAAATAATTCGTTTGTTTGAAAAAATGTGATTCAAATTTTAAAAATGTGATTAAAAAAACCCATAATTATTTTTCCCTAAAAAATGATTACAATTTTTTTTTTTTTTGACAAGTAATAACTTGGTTAATGATTGTTTAAAAGAATCCATATCAAAGCCAAAAGAACGTTTGAATTTCAATTTGATATAAACACAATATTACTGATAGATAATTCAGGAAAGTTAGAATATAAATTGTAATGTAGATAATAAAGATAGGTTGCCAGGAAACAAAAGATACGCCAACAGCAGCTACATCGTCCGAGCGAAAGACAAGGGTTGACGCATTGGGAGGCATTTTCAAGAAATTTCTTACAGATCAGATTATTATTTTTGTCGTTTGAGGGTTCACAAGGTTCTACAAACTGAAACAAGGGCCTTAACTCTGGAAGCAATTTACAGTAAATTTTCAAATTTGACATGCTTTTCGTTTTACTAATTTAAATCAAAATAATGCATGTAACTGTTGGCGATAGAGCGTTCACAAGAAATTGTAGATGAAAGACGGGCGGATAGACGATGCCGAACACAATATACATCCACATTTCCATGTGGACATATAAAAAAACTTACCATTCATTGTAGTGGAATCCAGACGACCATTGTTGTGTGGTTGGTCAAGCCGTTCATATCTCAACTTTGAGCATGAATTTCTGGCGAAATTTTCAGGCCATTTTGGCATTTTCGACCTCAAGGTCAAATTGGCCTGTGGGCCCGGGGTCCCATCAGATGCCCCGGAGCACCGGAGTCGCTAGATATTTAAGTTATCTTTACCCTTTCAGATGAACTTTACCTACCAAGGTCACATGGGCCATGATGCCATGTCGAAAGGTCAAGGTCTCATGGTCCTGACTTTATTAGATGGGCAACAACCGAATTACTTCCGAGGAGCATAGCAGGTCAAGGTCCTGACTTTTGGTGGGCAATTTTTAAAAAAATGAAGAGCATATGTGGGGTCGATCTATCGGGTCAACGAATCACAGATCGATAGGATGAAATTTTTTGGGGCAATATTCCCTGAGAAATTCATTAGCAGTTTTTTTTAGTGATGTGGTCCAAGGACAGATTACTGGCCAATCCCAAACTGCATCCGATAATCTTGGTTTCGCGGCTTCTTCAACTAAATCTAACCCCGGGAGGTGCGTGTTGACCTTTAAAGGTCAAGGTCAAATGACCATTATTCGCCATTTTGTCGCTCTCTCCGGTCCACACACAAAATTTCAACTGCACCATGCGACACGTAAGGTTAGATTTAGTGGGGGTAGCCGTGAGGACTAGTTGTGCAGAAGAACTAAAAAAATTAGAAAAAATAATGATTGAAATAGGACGTTGTGGGACACCGGAACCTCAAGGGACCACAATTTGGGGCTTTAGAATAATGGGGCCAGATGCTGGGACCGTTCTGGGCCAGGGTCCTAAATTTCATACCTCTCGAACTTCCAGTTCCGAAATTTGGCCCAAAAAGACATAAAAGTGCACCTCACAGCTGCTTTTTCCAGGTTAAAGTTCAGGTAAGATGGCAAGGGTTCCGATCACCATTTTTAAGTGTCCGGGTGACTTTTCGGGATGTTTTCAGACGAGGGTGTGTGTCTGGGAATTGAATTTTTACCTAAGTTGCCGTCAGGGGCAGGTTATGCCAGCAATGGTCATGACCTTGACCCAAGGGACAGCCCTGTCACCAGGCTTGTGGGTCTTGACCTTGATATTGACCTTGACATTTCTGGCGAAAGTCTGGATGGTACATGAAGTTTTGGGAATTTTTCAACCCCAAGGTCAAAGGTCAGCTCAAAGGTCAAGGTTTCATATAGAAGGTAATTGAAGTGTCCACCCATGGTTATGACTTTTGACATGCCACCTGGCCCTGGGGCCCAGCCAGAGGTCTCGCTGCCCCCAAGTTGGTCGATATTTTGGTGACCTTGACCCGTTTAGATGACCTTGACATACCTGGGTCACGTGGGCCCCAATGACATGTCGAAAGGTCAAGTCAAGGTGGTTCTGACTTAATTAGTTGGGCCCCTGGGGGGCAAAAACCGAAATATTTCCGGGGCCGCTAGCGGGTCAAGGTCACGACTTTTGGTTGACGATTTTAAAAAATGAAGAACAAATGTGGGGTCGGTTTATCGGGTTACCAAATCTCGAGTCGATCGGAAGACATTTTTGGGGCAAAATTGTCTGAGAAAGTCAAATAGATATCTTTTTACTGCTGTGGTCCAAGGGCAGATAACTGGCCCTTCTCGAATCGCATCCGACGACCTTGAGGTCACGGCCTCTTCAACTAACTCGACCAATGAAAGTCGCGTGGTGCTTTGACCCTTAAAGGTCAGGGTCAAATGGCCATCGTTGGCCATTTTGATCCATTCCCGGTCGCACAAGAAAATTGTCGATGGCAAGCCCCTCCCGCCCCTAAATCACTTTCCGTTAGGCCGCCTAACGGAAAGTGATTTAGGGGGCGGGAGGGGCTTGCTTGCCTATTTACCAGACTTTCACCTAGAAAAAGGAGCTGCAGGGTCCCCTTTTTTGTGCTTTTGGGGCCAAATTCTCAACCCTAGAGACCCTTTGAGGCCTTTCGTTGCAAACAAAATCTAGATTTCACCCACTTCCGATCATAGGGGTGACTTTTGAGGGGCCGGGCGTAACCCGGGATCGATATACTTCAAGAATATCCAAACCCGCCGTCCCCCCTATCCACGTGGGTTCATGTGGGTGCTTACAGGCGGCAATATGGTGGGTTTTTTGTCAAAATTACACCCCAGCCCTTTTTGCAGGCCTACTAAAATGCTTCCCCCCCACCCAACTACTTAACGATGTTGTCCGTCTTTTACTATTTCCATTTGGATTTAGGGGCAAAGTGAGGTAGCCACGCGTAAAAATTATTTGACGCAAAACAAGGCGAGATAACTCCACAAAAAGAAAAAAAAAGGTATTGTGGATAACCGAGACTAAAACATACCTGTACTTGTTTTGGCAAAAGCGAGCCTTTATGTCCCCATGAAGGCGGTAAAAACGGCATGTCGTTTACGGCCTTGAAGGCCGATTTTTTTCTTTGTTTTTAGCCCCGTCAAGTCGGTAATAATATTGGAGCAGGTGGCAAAGGAAGGCGGGCCTACGCCATACAGTGTGTTATGGGGGATTTATTCCCCTAACAATTTCCGCCCCAGCCTGCTTTTATTACGAATACTATCCGTCCTCGAGGGATATTTTACGTGCAGACAAATGTGTACACATGCTACGGCCACCTCTTATATCTCTTATTTTGAATTCCAACTATCCAACTGGTTGTTTTGGGTCCATATGTACACGGGGTCTCGCTGTTTCGGTCCTTCCGAATGACTAAATGATGTTCTTACAAGACTCTCGGGCCTAAAAGTTAAAAGAACAACGAACCAAACCAATCGTGTAAATTTTATTTAATATTTAGTGTTGGTCATGTAGGCTGCAAATCGGTTTGCCAATGAAATAAGATATGTACCTATATTTTACCAAAGTAACTCGCCAGGCGCTGTGTGATTTTCAGTAATAATTGTAACAACATTCCCTTGGTGGTCATGAATATTTTATAAAGACTGAATTCAATTTTGGAATGATTTTTAACCGGACGTTATCAATCCATTTTAACATTTTTTTGTAAGCGCTTTACAGGTCAAAGTTGTTCATTATACTCACAATTTGTTCGGGATTCTTGTTCCTGGCATTGAAATAAAGGAATTAGAATAGCGATTTTACCCAGAACTACTGATCTTTTATTTCGATTAATCGGAAATTGAGAAAATAAATACAGCCCTTGTTAGCTGGTATTAGTAGATAACAAAGGTGGCCTTTGTTAGCTGTTACTGTAGCAGCTAACAACAGACCCCAGAGGCGCAGGGGCAGCCCTTGTTACTATTACTAGCATCTAAAAATGACTAATAACTTTCTACTACTAGCAGGCTAAAAATAGGCGGATCGGGTGACGTGATCATATCATGTAGCGTGTTTGGGGGTTGGGTGGCCGGATGGTTAGCGTGCGCGCGCTGTATCATACGGCCTGCCATGATTCAACTGGCGTGGTTTCGAATCCCCGGTTGCATGTGGCAAGGAAAAAGATCGCCCGTCCAACCTCGTGGGTTTTCTCCGGGTACTCCGGTTTCCTCCCTCTACGCGCAAGCGAATGATTTAAATAAAATCAAACCATATGTTAGTGAAACCCCATTTCTCTCTCTCTATGTAGTGTGTTTTTTTTTCTTTTGTAGTGATGATTCTCCATGAATTGTTCAACCAAATATCCATTCCCATTTCAAATTGATGGTATTAAACAAAGATGTCGAACTGTCCATCTGAGGTTGTAGTTTATTCCAATCTAATTACAATAAGATCTGTATATCGTTTCGTTTTCTTATACTTTGTGATCGGCTGGATCTATTTTACAAGACTGTTTCATTGACTAATTCCTAACATAAACCAGCGTAGAAACCAGTGTTATATACGACCTTTTTCACTCATCTAGCTTTTGTTGTGAACAAAGAAAAAAGAAAAAAATGTCCGCTTACTATCGTAACAACTGTAGCAATGGCAATGGAGATTCGGTTATCCTCCAAACCAAAACAGTCGTAACTTAGTTTGTCTAAATGTGCAATTAATTAAAATTTGTTATCCATATATTGTAGCACTATGCCAATACAGCAACCACCTCAAATATGTAGTGCTATGCGGTGCTATGTGTTTCTGGTTAGATGTGGACATCCTCTGTTAAGAAATCTCCACATCTGACGTGTGACGTATGCTTTCTCCAATGCGAAATATTTTATTAACCTTGTGATCGTCAGGCGCGAATCCTGAGAGGGGGATTAGGGGGATGGGTCCAACATAAAAAAAATAATGCCTTGCATCAATGAAATTACATCACAAAGTGATCCTACAACAGTATAAAAATGATTTCTCTGTTTAAAAAGCTCAATTTGTATGTATGGCTATGTAATTTAGAGGCGATGATGGCAGATTTCCGTAATAGGAACCTGGCAAACCCCCTCCTGCAAAAATTCCTGGATCCGTCCCTGATCGTCGAATATTGTCTTTGGATATATTTGCAATTTAATTATGGCACTCTGACATCCCACGTTATAGATTATTCTCCCCTTCAGTTCATGGTTCAAGAAATAACAATACCACAGTTCGTTTCTACATTTTTGTGTCAAGCCCTGGATACACAGGTTACAAACAGAATAAAATAAAGTCATTCTCTCAATTCTACAACCGTATTATTATGTGTTGTTTGGGATTTCAGGGGAGGGGGGGGGGCATCAACCTCGCCGTTAACTTGTTTTATTGTATTTGTACATGTCACTCGAAAAAACTTAAAAGTTTTATTATGAATTTTATCCATATATTTTAACAGGGCAGAATCCGGGATTCCACCGCTCGCGTCCATGGTAATTGTAGTAATCTCCAAGCTGGCACAAATAACATTGTTGTGGTTGGTGCACAGAGCAAACAACTGGAACAGATTGAAGGGGTGTGTTTATATTTAAATTATTATTACTCTATTCATTTTTAATGGTTTCTTCTTATTATTTAAAATTAGCTAGGCTGACAAGATACATGTCTTTAACATAAAAACGCGACCTGTGTGGGTTACTAAACGTCGTTATTAAATAATAAAGAAGTAGCGATATCTCTGCTTAGCATGAACTAATAAAATTTCCAAGAAGACTCATTGGGTTTTTTTTTGTTTGCGTGAATACCAGACAAACAACAATCTATAGCCAAAATTCTACCCTGTGGCGTTTGCTTTTTGGACTTGTAATTTGATGAAAATCCATGTAAGCATGACTTAGATAATTCATGCTTCTGAGCCAATTTTCAAACATTGTTGGAGAGAGAGAGAGAAATGGGGTTTAACGTCCACTCAACACAAACTAGGTCATTTCGGGACGAACATATGGTTCAATTTTATTTAAATAATTCGCTTGCGCGTGGAAGTTTTTAGCAGTGGGAGGAAACCGGAGTGCCCGGAGGAAAACCACGAGTTGAGAAGGCGCCCCTATCTCCATGCCACATACGCTCACACCAGGGATCGAAACAACAGCCGCAAGCCAGAAGTGACCGACCAGCTAGAGGTCGAAGCGCGGCACCCTAGACCACTAGCCCCCCAATGTAGGTAATTAATATGCAATTTATCACCCCAAATAATATAAACATTTATACCTTATCAACGTCAAAAATTACAGTGCTAGCTTTAAAATATTCAATTAGACTACTCAACTTCCTGTTTGATCTGAGTAACCATGACAAAGTGGTAAAGTAAGCAAGCATTTACATGTCGCAAAATTTCTTAAATTCTTAATGAATCAACAAAAAATATATTGTTTAGGTGATTTTACTTTTAGACTGAAGCGACGCAAACGGGAGATAACTCTGATGAGGTTATTATTACCATGAACTTGTATGATCTTCTTTTTTTGTACCCCCCCACCTAATTTTCGATAGCAGGGGCGGATCTAGGAATTTTGAAGGGGGGGGGGGCGCTGCAAAATATGGGCACTGACCGCGGAGACGGGGCACCCCCAAGATTATTATCCGTCATTTCCGTGCATCTGTAGCCATACCAAGAGCTATTTGACTGATATTTTCGTCTAAGTTAACGTTCGGAACGGGCATATTTGGGTCTGAGAAAAGGCACATTCAGCAGTAAAAAAGGACACTGTCGAAAATTAGGGGGGGGGGGGCTTTGAATCCGCCTCTGGACAGTGCCCTTTTTAACTGCTGAAAGTGCCTTTTCTCAGACCCAGATAAAACTCATGTCCGTTCCGAACGTTTACGTAGACGAAAATATCAGGCAGATAGCTGTTGGAAAGGCTACAGATGCAAGGAAATGACGGATAATGATCTTGTGGGACCCCCTTCCCCCCTCATCGGTGTGCCCCGTCTACACGGCCAGTGCCCTCATTTTACGGTGCCCCCTCCCCCCTTCAAAATTCCTAGATCCGCCCCTGACCAATCAGGAAAAATGCATCGCTAAACACACAAACCAAACTAAATAAAACAGATATTGCACTATTCTATATCACACAAATTAATTCTTCTAGCAATATGATGGCATCCTATTGATATTGATAGACATCACGTAATATAACGGAATTAGATGATATTTCGATATTGTTAAAATGGCCCATGAGTTAACTAAATACAATGCATCACATGTTTTCAAACTGCTATAGTATTTATTTTTTTTTCGATTAAAGTTGGTGGAAATTTACCGGATATGACGTCTTAGTTTTATATTGACTATGTATCCTGTTTGGTGTAAATACGCATAGAAAACCTGTGCATGTCTTTTTGCTTTATATGATTTACGATTCGGTTGTTGTAAAACGTTAAGTCGATGAATTGGGAGCAGTGGCATTATATTAGAAGTCATACCTAGACGATCATGACCAACAAAGCATGTCGAAGGGACGGTCTCACAGGTTGTTGTTGTTCTTGGTGCGAAGGTGATATCGCAGACAAGTCTTATTTTTTCCATTTTCATTATCTTAGCGCAGGCGCAGGGGTCTTTGCTGTGGGAGGAAACCGGAGTGCCCGGAGAGAAACCCACGAGGTTCAGAAGGAGCCCCTTACTCCATGCCACATACGCTCACACCAGGGCTCGAAACCACAGCCACAAGCCAGAGGTGACCGGCCAGCTAGGGTCGAAGCGCGGCACTCTAGACTACTAGGCCATCCCAACCCCCCCACGTCTCACAGGTTGAATGTGGTAAGCTTTTGTAGTTTCGCTTTCCATATTCGGCCGACTCTGTTACACTCTTTAGTCGAAACATTTTGACCCTGTTAGTTTTCCATATTCATAATCCATTCAACAAACGCATTAAATTAGAAATGCATTATTCAAGCTCAATATTGCAGCACTTTCTTTTGATCATGTTACTTTTCCATATTCCAAATTTCAGTCTCAAACTCTAAATATCAGTGAGAGTGAAACAACGAAATTAAAGGAAGTAATTAAAGATGACAACAACCGAGTGAGTATTGTTGGAAACCAAAGGGATAACTGCCACGCTAAAATTGAAATGCATGTTTATTATCTTGGTTCCTTTCGATATTTGCGCTTTTCGGATCATAATTTCCTGAATTTTGGCTCCTGATTGTACGAAAAATCTCGTTTGTAGTCTTTTCTACAGGTCACCATTTTTATCCGATTTGAAAAAAACGGTTTGAAAATATTAGTAGCAAAACTGACGCACACAATGGCCAACCGTCGTACGCAAATAGTGTAAATATATGGTATATCAAGGTTGCGGACCCTGTAGATATTCGCACAAAATGGGTGGTAATTTCCTGGATTATGGTCCTTGATTATACGAAAAATCATGTCTTTAGCTTGTGACCCCTCTAGGGGTAACAATTAATATATTTACAAAAAAAAAAAAATCTTTTGAATATATCACCGTAAAGCCATCGTATGGCATGGAGGGTTTATGATGGGCTAAAAAAAAAGACCTGGAATATACAGGTTTTACCAGTTCATTATTTTGAGTTAAATGCAGTAACGCGGTTTTCTTAATTTTCAGTCTAAAACTCTGAATATAGATGAGAATGAAACAACGAAATTAAAGGAAGTAGATAGCAACAACCAAGTAGTGTGTATTGTTGGAGGCAAAAGGGATAACAGCAGTGCAACAGTTACGTGACAGGGTGCCTTGGCAAGAAATAGCTTCTTGTCGTTCGGACGGGGGAAAAGGCGAGGTCCCGCGTACTCTTGAAGAACCCTTGACGATTGAAACGCCGCCGTATCTCTCCCATCCAGAGAGAGGTAGAGAGAGAGAGAAATGGGGTTTAACGTCCACTCAACACAAACTAAGTCATTTCAGGACTAACATATGGTTTACTTTTATTTCAATAATTCGCTTGCGCGTTGGGGTCTTTAGCAGTGGGAGGAAACCAGAGTCCCCGGAGGAAACCCACGAGGTTGAGAAGGCGCCCCTATCTCCATGCCACATACGCTCACACCAGGGCTCGAAACCACAGCCGCAAGCCAGAGGTGACCGGCCTGCTAGAGGTCGAAGCGCGGCACTCTAGACCACTAGGCCATCCCAACCCCCCCTCTCCCATCCAGAGATGGATTACCATATACATGTAGGCAGTGTAGGCAGCTGCCTAGGCCCAAGAAAGAAAGGGGCCCATAAGAATTCAGATGCGTGAAAGTGAATTACAGAATATATTTCTCTTCTTTTAAGCATTAATTAAGTTTGTTTTCATATTATCAAGCAATTGCCTGTTGGTGTGCTCTTCTGAGCATCAAAAGATTACCACTTTATCAAGGACAGGGCAGTGTTGGACTAAGTTGTAGTGCTTGACATTATTTCATTAGTATATCTTCGTTTCTCTTACCGTGGTCTTACTTTTACTACGGCAAACCTTTTCCGCGAAGGGCCCAGCTGGTCAGGCTGCCCAGGGCCCATCAGAACCTCGATCTGCCTCTGCTCCCATCTTTCCCTCTGCATGTTGTATTATTATAACAGAAGGGTGTTAACACAATTTCATTTTTATTTGTACATGTCGCTAGTAACAAGTTTATCATAAGTTAATATCCATGTATTTAAACAGGACAGACCCCAGGAATCCACAGTTGACATCCATGGTAACGTTAATTATCTTCATGTTGGACCAAATAACAAGATTATTGCCATAAGTCCACAGAGCGAACAGGAACAGGTTCGTATATATTTATATACTATTCAAAAAAAGTAGGGGATATTTGATTTTTAAGTGTTATTAAAGTCACCTAATAAAACTGACGAAGAAACAAATGACAAAATGAAATGAAGTTCACATTCATCGATTTATTCCAAATGATCGTTAGACTAAGTAAGGCACAGACCATTATAAGGGTAAAATGATACCCGGGGTCAAATAGCAAAGTTACCACAGCATCACAACAAAGTCAGTAACGGGTAAATCCTCCTCTGTTTGCCAAACAAGCAATTATCCGACGTGGCATACTCCTAATGAGACGTCTAAGATCATTTTGGTCCAGATTGTCCCATTCCTGTTGCAACGCAGCAGCAAGTTCTTGGACATTGGCAGGACGTTGTTGACGTTGACGTAACCTCTGTTCAAGCATGTCCCAGACATGCTCGATGGGGGAGAGATCGCGACTCAGTGCTGGCCAAGGTAATGTGGTGATGTTCTGTTGTTGGAGGTAACCTGTAACGATCCTGGCCCTGTGACATCTTGCGTTGTCATCCTGGAAGATGAAACGGCGGCCATGACGTCGTGCGAACGGCACAACATGGACTGCCAAGATGTTGTCTCGGTAGTACTGGCCTGTAACACGCCCTGCAACAACATGTAAAGCCGTTCTTCCAGCAACAGTGATGCCTCCCCACACCATAACAGAACCACCCCCAAATCGATCATGTCTGATGACGTTAACGTCTTGGAAGCGCTCGTTTCGACGACGCCACACCCATCCTACGTCTGTCCAAAAAATCAACAGTGAACCTTGAGTTGTCGCCCAGCGTGGTCTGTCCTGTACAGATTGTGTATCACGGTATCTGGACCATAGCCTGCTTATGACAGACTGAGAAACATTCATCGTCCGCGCCACAACCGCCTGTGTTATGTTATGTTATGTGTAGCATGCCAAGGGCACGTAACCTTTCATTTTGGGTAAGCCGACGCATATCAAAATTTGT
The DNA here is from genome assembly GCA_036850965.1 of Patella caerulea. Taxonomy (NCBI): domain Eukaryota; kingdom Metazoa; phylum Mollusca; class Gastropoda; family Patellidae; genus Patella; species Patella caerulea. The sequence goes on along the minus strand of JAZGQO010000015.1, from coordinate 26,170,864 downwards.
TTTCTGGTCACTAAAACAATTAAACTGATGTTTCCACCCTGGAATTCAATGTCACAATGACTGTAACATTCAAAGTCAGAGTCTTGTAAATCTTGGGTTGGACCCCCATGATGATCCCAAGCATCACCTGCATTCCATGCGGTAGCTATTGGTGCGTTTGGGCGTCACATGTAACTGGAAAATGTTTCTTCTGTTAGGTTCTATAGTGACTTTTTTCGTAGTCATTTGCATATTTTAGTATTATGCCCCCAAAATCAAATATCCCCTACTTTTTTTGAATAGTATATAAATCATTATTACTCTATTCAAGGTAATTATCCTTTATTAATCTATTTGCCAACTTAGTAACTTCACTCAATTAAAGATGTATCAGTAAGTGCTTGATTTGTCTCCCTGTGCCAGAAGGGGTAAAAACACAGTCACCATTTAAGGATTGGAATTTGAAAAGGGTGTATCCATGCTATCAAATAACCGATAATTTGCTACACTCTTCACTGGAAATATTTTTGACCATGTTAGTTTTCCATATTCATGACAGTGCCAAACATTTGCATATTGTAAGATAATGAATAGATTAATGGTACATTATGTAAATCTGGCTATGTAAGTCTTTAGTTTGACTTTGAATGGGAGTTGGGATGGCCTAGTGGTCTAGAGTGCCGCTCTTCGACCTCTAGCTGACCGGTCACCTCTGGCTTGCGGCTGTGGTTTCGAGCCCTGGTGTGAGTGTATGTGGCATGGAGATAGGGGCGCCTTCTCAACCTCGTGGGTTTCCTCCGGGCACACGTGCAAGCGAATTATTGAAATAAAATTAAACCATATGTTAGTCCCGAAATGACCTAGTTTGTGTTGAGTGGACGTTAAACCCCATTTCTCTCTCTTTGACTTTAAATATTTATAAACTATTATTTAGAGAGAGAGAGAGAGAGAGAAAGAGAGAGAGAGAGATGGGGTTTAACGTCCACTCAACACAAACTAGGTCATTTCGGGACTAACGTATGGTTTAATTTTATTTCAACAATTCGCTTTCGCGTAGGGGTCTTTAGCAGTGGGAGGAAACCGGAGTGCGAGGAGGAAACCCACGAGGTTGAGAAGGCGCCCCTATCTCCATGCCACATACGCTCACACCAGGGCTCGAAACCACAGCCGCAAGCCAGAGGTGACCGGCCAGCTAGAGGTCGAAGCGCGGCACTCTAGACCACTAGGCTATCCCACCCCCCTTATTCACATGACAAGCCTATAATCAACTCTCTAGACCATCATGGCTTCAAGACTTATGAAGGTATTTGTTTGTATCCATTGATACTTATAAAACATCCTATATATACATCCTACAAATACGTCCTTACACAGATACATCCTATAGATATACCATCCAGCTACATCCAATAGATACATGCTAACGCTACACCATACAGCTTCACCCATTAAATACATGCTAACGCTACACCATTCACTTACACCCATTAGATGCACCATTCAGCTACACCCATTCAATCTGTTTCACAGAGAAGTACTTACGAATTATCTCTGTAACAGATGACTGTCCACAACACATGCGTTGACTGCTCACGGCGTTAGTCATTGGCTCAACGGCTCGTGCAATGTTTACTTAACACCTAACTGCTTCGAGCAAAATGATGCATTTTACTCATTTTAATACCCATTTACACTAAATAGTAAATATTTTTTAACTGCAAATACTTCAAACGTCTTTATTTATTTTTCTTTTACCTCAAAAAAAATGTTTGAGAATTTAATTTGTCGGAGTAAAAAAGTTAATATGCCGTACCCATTAAGCCTCGTCGATGTCATGCTTATCAGTGATTGTAGCGGCCAAGCGAATATTCACTGCGGGATCAGTTTGACACCCATTAGATACATCCTAAAGACAAACCACCCGAATAGAACTGCTTCAAATGCATTGATTTTTGATTATTTCCTACAATAATGATCGATCTATTTCACTAACATTTAATATTTTATTTCTTCAGCATAGTGATATTGATTCAGGTGACGAGGATATAACTGAAGGTAAACATTTTTTGAAATTTGATTTATAAGTGTGGGTTAATAGTCGAGAGCGAGATACTAAGTAATATATTGAAACAACAGGAGGGGTGCTAGTCCTAAGTGTTTCTTCGATATATTACGCTATGTATTAAGCTTTGCAATGAAATGCGTCAGGCGAATCCAAAATTTCAGTTGGTATAAATAATGTATGCTTTAGCACATTGCCTGTACCTTTCTGAGTCAGCAAACCTCGACAGATTCCGGTGCCCTACATCCAGCCCCGGCTGTATGGCGGTAAGTGATATGTACCAACGCCTATACAATTGCGACGCGAGACCGGTTTACTTATTAGGTATTAGGAAAACTTTTAGAAAGAAGTTCACACAATTGCGCTTTTGAAAAGTGTGTATAATTTGCAGTGCAAAATTGTCCTTGTATAAAGAAAATTGTATAACCGTGAAAGAAAAACAGCTTCAGACTTTGAAATCTTTGTATGATAAAACATTCTTGAAATGCGTCGCCATGGGCAACGCCGTTGGTAATCCGAGAGCTTGAAAGTAGTTCCAATGGCGGACTTCGTAATACAGCCGAGCCTAGATGTAGGGTAGCAGCACCTGCCGAGTACCTTTATGTGACATAATGGAATGCAAACATGAAAGGATGATTTATTTTAAATACATATAGCAGAAAGATAAGCCCCCTTTTGAACCGTTTTATGTCGGTCAATCAAACTACAACTCTTGTTCTCTACACGTGCATTTGGTCGCCTGTCCATCCTCGTGGGTTTTCGCCGGATCATCCAATTGCCTACCATTACCACAGACACCTACGCACTTGCGAATTATTGAAATAAAATTGAACCATATGTTAGTTTTGGAATGACCTGGTTTGTGTCGAGTGGACGCCCCCCTCTCTCTCTCTCTTTCTCTCTCTCTTTCTCTCTCTCTCACTCACTAAATAAGACTATTGTATGGTGTGTCTATAATCCCTTTTACAGGCGACACAAATGGAGATAGCTCAGATAGTTTGGTAACAGACAGAAGCGAGCTGGGTTGTATAGAAATACCGGCCGATCAAAAAGACAAATTCCATTTTTGTTATGAAGTAGATAAAACTTTTATAAGTATAGGATCTTGCTGTAGCATAATACCGATTGCTATCAACAAAGAAATATTTGACAAAATTAATTCCAAAGAATTCAAAAGTAAGTACATGTAGTTGTATTCGTAATTTTGGATCACAGACCAATTTATGGGGATAATGCATCCAGAAAAAAAAAACACGCAATGCACATCACACCAGGTTTCGGTGGCAGTGGTTTCGTCATCAATAATATATCGTGCACCAAGATACCCTATCGTCCGTTGTAGGTGACATGGAGTAGGATTGTCAAACTCGTGGGACTTTTCCGGGTTCTCCGGTTTCCCTCAACTAAAGACAAATAAACTCAAGCGCATTATTGTAATAAAATTGCACCATATGTTATTCCCCAAATTTCCTAGTTTGTATCGAGTTGACGCTAAACCCTATTTATTTCAATCTCTCGTTTTAGTTATTGTTGACAATACAAATCTTGTCTCCATATCTTGGCCAGCTGATGAGGGCGATGCCGAAACTACCGTTCACACCAACTGGAAAATAGAATTCCTGAACCAACAAGATGAGGATGTCCAGCTTGAGGCTATTTTCAACATTATTCAGGGGGAGCAGTTTGAGAAATTACGTCAACTTATTTTAAAATTGATAGAAGGATTCCGTGCCAAACTTCGACACATTAATACGGGTTGTATCATGTTAATCGTGTCACATGATAACCGAGAACTTGCTCAAAAAATGCTGGACAATCAAGATCTGGTTGAGCAGATACTAAAGGAGACAATTATACCCAAGAACGCTGCCATAAAGTGTACGTGCAATATTGTTGAACACAGAGGAAATGGTATTCAAATGCCCCCATCTACGCCAAACAAACCGAACAAGGCCCATCTCTGGGCTCATAGAACAAGTCACATAGAGAAAGATAATATAACACATGAGAGAGGTCTTGCCAGAGGAAAAACTCACCCGGTCCAAGGAACAAAATCTCGAGCTCCATCTATGAGGTAACGAAACATCTTTCTTTTATGATCTTACTATTAAATGTGAATAGTTATAGAACCCTTGACGCCCCCTCCCCACCCAATCCATACTAAACTAAGGCTACCTGTCTACAGTTGAAAACAGACACGAATCTACTTGAGCAATCTAATTAAGATATAGATCTATATTTCGTTTCGTTTTTTATACTTTCGATGGCCTACACTCATGTAGATCTAACAAGTTATAGTGGGAGCTCACGTTCTATGACGTCGGGTATCAAGCACGGGACATTTGACCCGATAACGTCAGTCATTCGATTAACCAATTAGCGACCGACATTCATTTTAAAATCAACTTTTGTTTTGTTTTGATTTCTATACGCCGGTGTTAGTATAGACGTCATTGGCTGGTAATATCTACCTACTGTTCCACACATGAAAAGGTCAAACGGTCGATTCGACAGACCATTTGATTGACTGACCCCTCATTTCAGGCAGAACACGAATTCAATAACAAGTCCTCCAGATCCAATAGTAGTAAAGACAAGTAAAAACGAAATTTTGAACTATAAAAAACGAAACGAATCAGATTGCTACTTGAGCGACATACATGTAAGTCCTAAATCAAGGATTTCAGTCGAAAACACTTAGTATACTCTGGGAACCAAAGATCTACATGTATTAAATGTTTTTATTTCTTTTTCTAGCCATCAACTTTCACTGCCTATTGGATTTGAAGAACATTTGACTGGTAAGTAACAAATTCAAACTGCAATGTTCATGCCTCCTAATAATTCAGACTGGTGTTGTTATAGATTTGCTTTTTAGAAATTCTAGATGTACAGATTTCCATGGGAACACAATGGACCCAGTTTTTAATATATCTACGGACTTATACTTCCTGGGAATAGGGAGACACATTGTACCTAGTCTTTGGTAAACTTTCTTATGATTCCGAGGAAACAGTGAAAAATTTATGGAAGAAACCATTTAAGAATGCTTTCAAAATCAGTACCCAAAATATTGATGAGTATATTGATCATGTCTATTTCTTAAATTAATTGCGTATTTTTCGAAGGAACGTTTATCCTTTTATTCCAGGAAGTTTCGCGGAGGCTATCGCCAATGGGCAGAACATCTTGCAGATGAACAGTGCGCTGTTAATCTGTGGAAAACCAGGATGTGGTAAGACATATTTTGCTGAGCTGATGACCAAACACTTAATGACCAGCAATCCAGATTACCAACTCATCAATGTCAAATCACCCGAACAACTAAGAAAGGCGTGCACAGAACTTGCTGGGAATCTGTGTTTAATTGACATTCCACATTCAAATTGTGAGTTACTAATGTTACTGGAGTACGTTCTTATTATTGAAGAATGTTTAACGACGCATAGTCATATTAAATGTATTTTAACCAGTACTGAAATACCACCAGACGAATTCTCCACATTCAAATTATTCCGACAGGGTACTGTAATAAATTTGAACAAGTTGAAATACAGCCAATGGGAATTCGAAAATATGTGTAAACGAGGTGGCGGAAATGTGTCTTTGATAAGCGAGTTGTATATGAGTGAGCACTTTAAGTCTCTGTGTGCGGGGAGTTTGGGCTTGCCACTCATAATTCAGTTAATGGAAAATCATCTTGAAAAGAGATTTGAAATTAAAGATCTCCAAAACCTTCTGGATGAACTGATTGAAAAATGTGAAAAGGAGGAACCAGAAAAGTTTATTTCTCTTGTAGCGCTGTTTCTTGTTGGTGGATCTCTATCAAGAGAAAACACTCCAATTTTAGAGGAGGCAGTTGAATTTTTGAATAGTGTGTATGCCAGTGAACAAACGGTAAAAGATGTTGTTGAAACCTTATCTGGTCACTCATCAGATTCGTGGAGTTTCTATTCCCATGACAAGACTACGGACGTCTTTAGATTTAAACATGCCATATATGGAAAAGCGTGCTTTCAAAGATTTTCTCAGAGAAATATGGAAGCATTAATAAAGAACTGTTCCAGTAACATACTGTTGCATCTAAGTCCATCTAACTGTTGGAGTGAAGAAACTTTTGCATCCGTGGTGGACATTGATCATTATGATTTGTTGATAACCAGATTTCAGAGTCTTCCAATAGATCAGATAAATTTTTTATTTTTCTTGGATCACATATTTTTGGGTAAATTTATGGAGAGTCTTCAGATGTCGAAAATGACGGAACTATTTTCTGCGCAACCTACTTTAGTGGGTTTTCAGGATTCACAGCAAAGCACGTATACCGGAACGTTTTGGCGCTATATTTTTCTGTTTGGTTCTACGGAAGCTTGCAAAATATGCGTTGAGATCATACACAGATGTCAGATGAAGTCAATGGTGTTTGTAGATGCTGAGGGTCGAACGCCCTTACATTTTGCTGTTGAGTCTCCAATTTGCGGGAAGGACAAGGTTAAATTATTGATGGACGACAAGATTATTAATATATATTTCGACATTGACCAGTTGGATGCATTGGGAAATACAGCTTTACATATAGCTGTTCTGTTGGATCGTGTTGAAGTCGCCGAAACTCTTCTGGCTAACGGCTCAAATCCACGCCTTACCAACAATGACGGTTTATCAGCTTTCGATCTGGCTGTGGAAAGGGAGTTAATAGACATACTTGAATATCTTCTAAAATATAGTACAGATAACCAAGCATATTTAAATGAACTTTTAATTATGGCTGTCAAAAATCATCACTCGACTGTAGTCAAATTATTGCTTGACAATGGCGCAGATGCCAACCAGATTACGTCTGATGTCTTACATGATTTACGGAGACAAAACGACGAGGAATTACTCAGTATGTTACACGCTGCTGCATCTCATCATAGACTAACTCCAGGCCTATCACAATCCCAGTCGGTACTGATGCCTCAATCAACGCTTCTCGAAAGACCCACATTCCGGAGCCAACAAAGTGTTTACCAGAGTTACCAAATTGAAGAACTACCGCTTCACAATGCCGTTAAAACTAGTTTTAATGAAGCTGAACTACGGCAGATGTTACAAAATGGGGAAAGTGCTGACACGCGCGATATCAGTGGAGACAGTGCATTGCACATAGCAGTCCAATACCACAACATCATTGCTGTTCAAATGTTTACTGAATACGGTGCAAATGTTGATGCAGAAAACCCGAATGGTGACCGACCTCTCCATATGGCTTGTAGCTCCAACCAATTAGCTGTTACGCGTGTCCTTCTTGGGAAAGGTGCAACCGTGGATTGTGTTAACAAGGATCAGAATACTCCTTTACACATTGCTGTACGATACAGTGACATTCAACTTGTTCACTTGCTCATATCCCAGTCTTCGGCAATAAATCGGGCGAATATAGAAGGGGACACACCCATTCACGTAGCTGCTAAATATGGAAGGATTAACATCATTAATTATCTTGTAACCGTCAAAGGTCTAAATATAGCTGCACTGAATAAAAGAAACGAGACTCCTCTACATGCAGCGATTATTTCCGAAAAAGACGACACAGCAATGACACTAATAAACAAAATGGAAAATTTGGATATACGAGACGACGATGGTTCGACGTTTGTGCATTTAGCTGTTGTGTATTGTTCATCAAAGGTCTTAGAGTCGCTTCTGGAAAGGGGTGCTGATACCAACAGCATAAACCAGCTTGGGGAGACTCCATTACATATTGCTGCTAAAACGAACAACGCCGAGGCAGCAAAGGTGCTCATCGAAAAGGGTTGTAATGTTAACAGCAAGTGCCCGGATGGGAACACGCCATTACATATTGCTGCTAAAACGAACAACGCCGAGGCAGCAAAGGTGCTCATCGAAAAGGGTTGTAATGTTAACAGCAAGTGCCCGGATGGGAACACGCCATTACATTTCGCGGCTAAAAACGGTAGTTTGGAAGTTGTTAATATACTTTTAAGACATCACGGCGTTGAATCCGAGGCTTCCAATAAAGACAGGTACACGGCTTTGTACTACGCTAGCCGACAAGAAATACGGACAGCACTCGTGAATAGTGGATGTAATAAAACTAGAACATCCAGGTGCAGCATTATGTAAACATCTAATTATAAAATCCCAGGCAGATGGCCCAGACAGAGCGCCTACCGTTTTAATGTTAAGGCTGTCATTACAATCAAATGCGAGCATACAATAACAGAACGGGAACGATAACATTATCTATCAAATGGCGCCTTGGCCATAAAATAGCGCCTCGGCCATAAAAAGGCCCCATGTTGATAAAATGATCCCTTGACCATAAAATGAATCCGTGACCATTAAATGTAAAATATATAATTGCAAGTGATATCAATATTATTCTTTTGGCATACTTTAAGATGCGAGACAATTTTCAAAATAGAAGTGGCGTGGGTGTGGGACGAGTTTTAAAATTTGATAGTTTCGGTCACACAGAATCTCCAAGTCGTCGCAGTATCAGGCGCGGATCCAGGATTTTTTGCAGAGGGGGGTCTAGGTTTGATAATTGCTTAACTAATTGCGCTCAACCGATTAACGGGGGGTTTGGGTTTGATAATTGCTTAACTAATTGCGCTCAACCCATTAACGGAAAAATTTGGTAAATTAGATTCAATTTGGTTCATTCTGACGTATTTCCGGGAGGTAAATTCCAAAATTACAGGTCTAAATCGCCAATAAAATCTCATATCTCATAAAAAAAAAATTTCAAGCCTGAGCCCCCTCCCCCCTGGACCCCCCCCCCCTCTGAATCCGCGCCTGAGTATGGAGGATCTGGGTCGGCAAAATTTATTGGATAATCAATCAGATAAAAAGACCCGGTTATGTGTGGGCAATGGAACTTTTTTTGCTAAAGTCATGGTGACGACGAATTGGGATTAATAAAATGTGTTGGATATTGAACACGGAATGCAAATGGGTATATCTGAAATGGCAATTCTTAAATTGAAATCATGGACGTCAACATATAATAGTTAAAAATTAGATAATGAACTGAGAATTAAGTGATTGGATTTTGAACCTCTCAATCATCCTTATTAAAGTCGGTACTATGAAAAATATAGTCTCGATTATCCATTTTTTGATTTAATCCTGAATGAACACTGGGCAGCAGATCGGACCCTAATCCATTAAATGTCGAATGCTAGAGATGGCATCCAGAGTTGATTATGGTCTGGTTAAGTTAAGTAACATTTCAGCCTAAAGTTAAAGACCTGCAATAGGTAGATTTAGCTCTTGCATAATGTATGTTTAATATGCATCTCGTATTTTTGTTGTTCTCTACACACTTATATTTAAAATTGTTAAAGCCCCAATAACACTCTTGTTGTAACTGAATAATATGTCCCAATCTTCATTCTGATCAACAAATTGTATTATTTTAGAATATTCCAATTAAATGATGATATAAATTTCATCTTAACACACCTAATTTAAAAAATTGGAAAAAATCAACCAATTGATTTGAAAAGTCTAACGTAAACCTTTTCAAATGTGACTTGGATTTTAAAATATTTTCGAACCCTCTGGACAAATAAAATAGGCTGTAATGGATAATTTACACAACAGGTAGGACACTTAAACATCTAGTACTTAGAATAAGGGTATTATTTATTTTCTGGATCTACCAAGCCAGCAAGAATGTTATTGTCCCTTTAATATTGTCAATTGTCAGTTTATGGAGAGTATTTTACAAGATAGAGTCCCTGGGTTTTCCCAGTTTATGAAGGGTATTTTATATGATATAGTTCCCGGATTTTCCCCAGTTTATGACATATTCCTGAAGCAATGGCCCGAGAAATCCCTTTCTGGCCATTGCTGGATTAGCTTCTGATTCTTGAACTTTTGCGGGAGTATGTCCTTTCTTCCCGTTCAATCAAAGCTATCACTTAAGTACAGCAGCATGACAGTCCTTCGTTTAATCTGGGTCTTCCCTAAAACTTTGGACAGTGATTTAAGGTATTAAAAACGGTGAAAGTATGTTCGTTTCAAAACAGTATTGTTTACTTTTCATTCGATTTGATAGCCTCGTTTGTCACGCAATTAGTTTTACTGCAGTATTCTGCTATGCGCGGGTTAATTGGGCATAATAAAATCGGGGACCATGACGTAGCGTTATGTAAACATATTTGGTCCAATATTCGCACTCGTTTTAAATGTAAAGCTTTTGCAGGGCAACTGGTCATTGGCTAGTAGTCGGACTACTGACCAATCAAAATTTAAAACAACAATATCCACTAATTACAGCAGTGAGTAGTGGGATTACCTCTAATCAAACGAAACACTGCGCGGAGTATGAGTTTATGATGGGTATTTTACATGATGACGTTTACACGATAGTCCCCAGATTTCCCCAGTTAATGAAGGGTATTTTAGATTATAAAGTTCCCTGATTTTCCCCGTTTATGAATGGTTATTTTAGATTATAGTCACTTTCTTTTACATTTTTTGTAATATTTATTTTTTCTTGTTTGGGTACATAAAGAATCCAGACATATGATATTCCCGCTTTTAGCTTTCTGGGAGGAACAGTAACTCATTAGTAAGTATGCAGGACGAAGAGAATGGCAATGACAGTGTCTGGTGTCGCGGTACCGTAAACATACACGTGATAGAACCTGTCGCAGTGGAACAGAACGGAGAGTAGGGTGAAACGAAAAAAAAGGCTAGGGCACAATATGAGTCTAGTTATAGCCGTATCTATTTATAAGGCCATCGTTTTTATTAAATATTAACTATTTCACTTGTCTGATTGTCAGATAAACAAAGCCATTTATCTACCACGTGGTATATATATATATATCTGCTACGTGGCATATTCTACCACGTGGCATATATATCTACCACATGAGGATATAATTTTAATATATAATGTATACACCAGAATATTTAATAAAGCCCAGTTTTATTATTCACAATATAATTATATATCATAATTATCATACATCTATTCTCATTATAAAATATAAACAGTTTAAATAACTATATTTCTTTATACATGTATATAATATAAACAATTCAAATAACTATATTTATTAATTTTATGTAATATAAACAATTTAAAGAACTATATTGCTGTATATATAATATTATAAACATCAACAAATGGACTAGATTGTTTATTATTTTATAGTAAATGGCTATAAATAGTATGAAAAACAAGTGGAGAGAAAGGGAAAGGAATGGGGTTTTAACGCCGATTCGACACAAACTAGATCATTTCGGGACTAATATATAGTTCAATTTTAATTCAATAATTCGCTTTCGCTTAGGGGTTTTTAGTAGTTTGGGGGCGGGGGGGCTGTACAACTGGATAATCGTAACCACGCCAGTTGACTCAATTAAGGATAGACCTATTATTTCAATGATTCGCTTGCCTGTAGGGTTCTTTAGGAGTCGGCGGACCCTTGTCCCGTACAATCAGGAAATCAAATCCAATGTAAGATTTAGATACAAAGTTTGATATAATTCTTAAAACAAAAAGATAATGTAAAATTAATATATTGAAAAAAAATTTAATTCAAATTATTTTATTCTGAATGAAGTTATCACTGTTTTGACAAGATTTCGCATTGTTGTTTTTTTTTTATCTTAACCACGGTACTTGTTATTCGAGACTCAGCCTCGCTTATCCATTTTTAAATTAAGATGTGCTCGTAGAGAGTTGATTATAGGCTTCTCATGTTAATAAATATCCGATAATGTAGGTAACGTTTGAAACCAACAGAAAATTTTCAACCATTTCCCTTTACATTATCTAGGTTTTTTCCTATTAAAGAGAGAACTGCCAACTCTTTATTTAATCTTCCACAATATATCTTTAATTTGGGGGGGTTGGGATGGCCTAGTGGACTAGAGTGCCGCGCTTCGACCTCTAGCTGGCCGGTCACCTCTGGCTTGCGGCTGTGGTTTCGAGCCCTGGTGTGAGCGTATGTGGCATGGAGATAGGGGCGCCTTCTCAACCTCGTGGGTTTCCTCCCACTGCTAAAGACCCCTACGCGCAAGCGAATTATTGAAATAAAATTAAACCATATGTTAGTCCCGAAATGACCTAGTTTGTGTTGAGTGGACGTTAAACCCCATTTCTCTCTCTATATATATCTTTAATTTACCAGTTTTACCCTGTAACATTATGACCTATATAGCATGGTTCGAACCAGGGCCGTATGAAGCGTGGGTGCAGGCGGTACATTGAATCCCCAGAAAAATAAGGCGCACCCCACAAAAAAATTGACAACCTCTAAATTATAAAATAATACACTTGATTATGATCACACAGTGATGCTCTTAAGGCACTGATCAATCGATCAGTTTTAAGGGAGCTCATCAATGGGTACCAGATTAGATTGCCCTGATCCAAACTTTCTTATATCATTTATGTGGAGACTACGGGGCGCCACCACATGCGCGGATCCAATGAAAGAGGGCACAACGAGGGAGAACGCTAGATCGAAGACGGCCCTACGCATTTGAGCACATATGACGTCATATATAGATTGTGGGTTAGGGTTAGGGTAAGGGCTAGGACCTGTAGATTTCGTCAAAATCCCGAGATGTAAACAGGGCTAGCCCTAACCCTAATCCTTGGCCAAACCTAACCCTTACCCTAACCCACAATTCACACATAACGTCATAATTTGCGTAGGACCGTCTCCGATCTAGCGATCTCCCACAACGAGCTAAAGATTCTCCTTAAAAAGCTTCTGCTCTGAAATATGAGACCCCTAAAAATACAGTAATATATAACCAGAGTGGCCGAAAATCGTGTTTCAAGCAGCGTTAATTTTAAAAATTTTCTAAGGGCAGACCACAGATATGGGTACCGCCTCCATAGGTGAAGTGCCCTTTTTATCACCCCTTTCTGGGTCAGTGCCTGACCGACCTCATTACATTAGAGGGTTTGTTTTGGTCACCCTATCCACATTTGATAGGGTCTTATCGGTTTTTGAGGGTGCCGCCACCAAATGACATTATTAAATATTCTCGTTCTGGTCTCCCTATCCACGTGTCCTTATTGGTTTTTCGGACACATGTGTTTAACACCAACTGAGAAATAGCGCCACCGAAATTGACACACAGGATCACTTGCTGGCGACTTTGATTGCGGCTCCAAGAGCGTGGAAATGCGTTTACGGCTGTCTATTGTTGAAAATTTTAGGGGCGGGGGTGGGTGGGTGGGTGTGGCTGGAAGGCCGCCTTGAGTAACTCGGGCATTATACTGTCTTTCCCACCGCTCTGCTGCGTTCCAACTTTTAAAATCCTACGCACGGCCCTGGTTCGAACTCGGTATTCAAGTCAGAAATACGCAATTACTGCGATCACAGATTAACAAGTTTAATTATTATAATTCAAGTCAATGAGTTCCCTCCCTTTGAATGTATATTTTATTTGAGGCACCACTCATTAAGTGGACATACCATTATGATGTTCCTAATGTTTTTCGGGGAACTGGTAATGATAAAATGGTTATATAACCGTTGTCATGACACCATTATTACTACATGTATTCTCATAGACTGGGTCCTCTGAAAGAAAAAAAAAAAACCAAAAATTATTTATAAATAAAATTGAATTAGCCCCCCCCCCTCAAATATTTCTCCAACAATAATGATTTCTTAGTAATGTTCTTTGCCCGCCACATCCTAAGCCTCTCCTAAAAGTTCCGTGCCCCCCCCCACCAATTTTATGAGCTGGCTCTTAGTTGTGCTTAATAGTAATACTGGGAGGAAACCTTAGGACCCGTCCTGTATCACTGACAAGTTGAGGGGGGGGGGGAATATCGGTTAATTTTCTGAGTGAAAATGAAAAGGGGTTTAAAGGGACAATAACACTCTTGCTGGCTTGACAGGTCCAGAAAAAAATAGCCTTATTCTAACTACTAGATGTTTAAGTGTCCTACCTTTTGTGTAAATTATCCATTACATCCTATTTTACTTGTCCAGAGGGTTCGAAAATATCTTTAAATCTAAGTTACATTTGAAAAGGTTTACGTAAAGCTTTTCAAACCATGTAGTCAAATTTTTCCAATTCTTTAAATTCGGTGTGTTAAGATGAAATTTGTATCATCAATTAATTGGAATATTGTAAAATAGTACAATTTGTTGACCAGAATAATGATTGGGACATACAGTGTATTATTCAGTTACAACAAGAGTGTTATTGGGCCTTTAACGCCTTACTATTCTGCTCCGACTGGGCTATCGATATACTGTTATATCGATTTCGCAATCAACTGTTATCCCCCTCCGCGTCGGACCGGGTTGGTGTCCTTATTGCGCCGCCACGGCGAAGGAAAATGGTCTCTGAGCGCGTCAACATTGTCATAAGGGTGGTAAAAGCAGAGTGGAAACCCCAGATATCGTGCTGTGGTCTCCATGGTGAGCATGTTCAAAACCAACGCCAAGGTTCTGCGATCTGACCTACAAATCTGTGAGAACGGGACTTTTTTCAATTTTGTTATTTTTGTGACATATTATCGCATTGTGTTCACATTAGTCGGCGATCTTAGGCATTTTCAGATCGCCATACGGTCGCATAAGCGCCGCAAGGACGCCACCCCGGTCTGGCGGGGCTCTTAACGATCCAGTGTCTTACTCGCTGATCCACCGCGGTACAGGTTCAAATAAGAAAGAAACTAACCAGCATTTGTCTGTTGATCCGATTCTATATCGTGTGTTTTATTCTGTTTATCTTCTACCAATTTTACAGCACAATCGTATAGAAACGCAAACTGAGTCTGTAAAAATAAAACAAATAAACGTGCATGTTTACATTATTTATGGTGTACTGACATGAATTCAATTCATATAGCGCCAAATATCCAAAGTATTATTTGACTCGTGGCGCCCATTTATTCTGTCCATGATTCGATTAAAGGGTACATCCCGATTTTAACATAGTCTCAGAAATAGAAGTTGTGTACCGAGGTGTGGTGTATATGTCTTGTCTCAGAATTTCACCTCAAAATATTGAGTCGTTTGGACATGAACGTCAAACAACGCTTATCCGCACACCTAACCTTTTTAAGATTTCGGGACAATTGTTTTGTTGAGTGACCTGATAATCTTTACCGTTCCTTTAGGGGTCTATACAGTGCACTTTCTGTTAACCAGAGACGGTTAGATTTGGTAGAATATCTTTTAACAACTCGGTCTTTATCATAAGACGCATCAGGTAGAATTGCTACAGAAAAGGGTGAATGATTTGGTTTGATGTATGATGATGATTACATTTATATGGAATATTCAACTTACTTCTGTTTGAACCATGAGAACTCTGTTATTCCTGAGTTTTAATACATATTCATATATATCTATAGTTTTATTCAAGTCATGCTGATCTATATATTGTTGTATATAATCCAGTGCTATATATGTACCCGTTCTACCTACACCAGCACTACAAAATAAACAAATACATATATAATATAAACCATATAAACTATAAACAAATATATATTATATACAAATATATTATATATAAACAAATATATATCATATATAAACAAATACATGTATATAAAATATAAACAAATATATAAATCATAAAAATACTATTTTATGACATAAACAAGTGTATATTATATAAACAAGTATATATTAAATAAACAAGTATATATTATAAAAACATGGTCCACACTGATGTTTGTATATATATATTCATATTTTTCTCATTCTTTATGTATTTGTGTATAGTGCTTGATAACGACTTGTGAAATCTTGTTGAAACGTCGCAGTGAAATAAAAGTGTGTTATTTGATTATAAAAACAGGTTATGTAATGTAATAATATTTATTGTATGATATTTGTTAAATATAAATAAATACCGCTCCGCCTGGACTAATTAAGGGGATATATTATATAATTACAACTGTCAGGGGATCTTTAGCTGATTGCTGCACCACTGATTGATTGACATGCGTGAAACATCCGCCAACGCAGGGATCGAGCACAGTACCTCCAGGTTAGCATGTCATTGGGCCACGGTGGAATCGACCCTGTTTGATTATAACAATCATAATGATTGAACTGTATAAATTATGTACCTGCAGTGCACCACTACTGGGGCTGTGTCATTAGACTTCATATTCTGTCTAACTGTTCGTATGAATTGTAAAATATCATTTTTCTCCAGCTCAGCTGACTTGTCTTTCCATTGTGAATAGTGAAAATGTTTCACAGTTCGGCCTTCTGTCTGTTTGTTGTTCTATAAAACATAATAAATGAAATGAAAGGAATTGGAAATTTTAAAACGTCCTACTGTTGTGCTTATGACGACGAATGTGTGCCATATGGGGGAAATTTTTCCCGGACAGCGGTGCTACGGTCTACTCTAGTTATGTCGATATCCACTTGACAAGGAATCGTGTCCGTGCAAACCAATGCTTTTTTCGTCACGTCCGAACAACTAGATAGTTGTCATTGTCGCCCCCTCTAGAATAGAGGAGGTCTATAGTCTTCTGCCTATTCTCCAATCCAGTTTCTGTGAATAAATATTGTTTCAAAAAAAAAAACCCAAAAAAAACCCAAAGAAACAGATTGTTTTATATGATACCATAATATAATTACATTAGTAGAGCTGATTCTGTAGACCCTGTAACATCGAAACCACGCTAGTTGACTCAGTGACAGACCTTATGATACAATGCGCGCGTGCTAAACATTCGGCCAACTAACTACGTGTGCTATGGCCGAATATTATATCGAATTCCAACTGCCAGGGGTTGTTTTACGAGCACGCCAATGTGTACTCGGGACAACGGCTTTTCGTCAAACTACACCTTGTCACTTGTCAGGTCCCGTGCAAGACACCATTGATATGGAGGCAGCCGGCGGAAAATCCGATGAACACCGGACCTTCAGATGAGCCAACCATCCAACATCTTACTCACTGAGCTCCCCTACACGACTGAATCGTCCAACTTTCTTAAACCATTTTAGAAAGACTTATAAAGTCAAAAGGGAAGGAGAAAATCAAAACTAAATTTTCTCTTATTATTTTTTATACTGTTTCATTACTTTGTTTTAAGAATACCAGAGTCGCCATATTTTATACCGATATGGGTATGTTTCTAGTAGTATGGCTTAAGCCGAAATGGTTAACGCGTGCGCGTTTGGTCATATGGTTTGTCACGTTCAAGTGGCGGTGATTCGATACTCCATTTGAATGTGACAATGAGTAATGTTACAAGGTGAAATCTCTGCTGTCCAAAATCCTCTATAATACAAAACATTGCTACACAGTACTTTCTGTACTCAGTTAGCTTTGAATGATTTTTTTCCAGGAAAGCGGGCACTCCGGCCTATTCTTACTATGAATTTTAACAATGAAGGAGTCTTTTATGTGCATGTTAATCTAGCTTTCGTTCCATCCAATTACTAGATAAGTTTTTACCTGCGAATCTTCATTACAGCAGATCGTTAAAGTACTGCATGTGTGGGTTTTCTTTGTAACCTCTGCTACTTTTTCGACGGTATATTGCTCATATTCCGTTACTTCATCTACTTCATCTGGCCAATATTGTTCACACTTTAGCTAATAGGTTAAATAATGTCTTAATTTAGAAAAAATGACGAGGTTTATAACAATAATCTGATTATGTCAATGAGATCAGACAACAATATTAGTAATAAAGTATGTCTTTACTGTATGTAATTTACCTAACACTGTCTGTTTTTCTTTGAATTTGTCTAAAGCATGCTCACTCAGTAATGAGACCAACTCACTATTAAGACCACATCTAGTGAGTCTCACATGTGGTCTTAATAGAGGGATTTCACTGTATTCAGTGAGGCCTAAAACCCATTAAATCAAAGGGGCACTAGGTAATGTAATATAAAGAGATGACAGTTTTCGCTATAATAGTTATGAAGATCTGACAAATTGTTCTCGACAATAAATCAACGTTGATGTATCCAGTGTTTTACCCACAGTTCCGTGCAATGGGCGACAAGAAACCGCCGAAACAGACCGTTTCATTGGCTAATCCCCCACGTCAAGCAAAATTCCGGTAATATAATAACTCTTCTCGATCCTAATGTAGTAAAGACAAGTAAAACGAAATTTTGAACTATAAAAACGAAACGAAATAGGATCTGTGTTTTAATCAGTTTTGGTACAAACCGTGTGACCTTCTTTCAGGGATGTTAACATGACGATTATTGAAACCTTCTCGTGCCAAATCATTTTCCAGAAATCATTGATAGTATCGGGTAACGGTCCTTGTGTAGCAATATATTCTTTACTTAAAGTATAACCCTGAAAACAAAACATATAACATTTTATCCTTCTCAAAATGGATGTGATTAACGCGTGCGTGTTTGATTATAAGTTCTCTCATTGAGTCAAGTGGCCTGTTTCCCTGTTTCCGATTACACCACTTGTACGTATCGCCTGTCCAACCTAGTGGGTTTTCTCCGGGGCTGTCCCCTACTGCTAAGGATCCCCAATTGAACCGTGTGTTAATCCCGGAATGACCTAGTTTGTGTCGAGAAAGCGTTAAACCTCATTTGTCTCTTCCTCTCTCAAAGTTAGAATCCGATATAAGAGTAGGCCCTGCCAACGCTTTCCGGCACCACTTTCCGTATAGAAAAGTATATGTCGCATATATATCCGTCTTCATTATGTCAGTGGGTGCAGGAGAATAGGACGTTAAACCCCATTCCATTTCACTTCCCCATAAACTAAATGAAATGGGGTTTAACGCCCTACTCTGGGGTTTCACTCCCCCATAAACTAAATGAAATGAAATGGGGTTTAACGCCCTACTCTGGGGTTTCACTCCCCCATAAACTAAATGAAATGAAATGAAATGGGGTTTAACGCCCTACTCTGAGGTTTCACTCCCCCATAAACTAAATGAAATGAAATGAAATGGGGTTTAACGCCCTACTCTGGGGTTTCACTCCCCCATAAACTAAATGAAATGAAATGAAATGGGGTTTAACGCCCTACTCTGGGGTTTCACTCCCCCATAAACTAAATGTAATGAAATGAGGTTTAACGTCCGACACTTTTGCACCTAACCTGGGCTAATGGAAGACAGACATACGTCATACACACAGGCACTTGAAGGGATTAAAATAAATTAAAATAAAACTTCTTACCACTGCTTAATAAATACAGTTATAGTCAAGCAGTAGTAAGAAGTTTTATTTTAATCCCTTCAAGTCCCTGTGGTCATACAGTGTGCTATGAGGGAAATTTTGCCAGCACAGCGGCACTATGGCCTACTTTATATCGAATGCCAAAAGTCAAGGGATCTTTTACGTGCAATGTGTACACGGGACCTCGGTTCTTCGTCCCATCCGAACGACTAGGCAGCTGTCCTTGTCAGGCCCTCCTTCTGCATTAGTGACAAGGGGAAATCACGCGGGAAAATCGAGATGAACTTTCTCGGCCATTGCAGGGATCGAACATCCTACCTCCAGACTAGCGAACCAGCGCCTTACCCATTTAGCCACAGTGATCCCCATAAACTAAATGAACTTACAGGTATGTAATTAGCATTGATATAATCACTGTTGACATCATCATCTTTTATAGGTAAACAAACACGAGTGTGATCAACTTGAAAACAAGACATAAAATTATAAATTAATATTACAATAATCATTGTAAAGTAAGTTTACATACCTATATCGAATTATAAGTGAACCGTGTGTTAGTCCCGAAATGCACCCCCCCCCCCTCTCTATCTCTCTCTCTGTACGATGAAACGTGTCACCTGGTGTGGTTTCGATTTCTCGCTTGTACGTGACAAGAAGTAGTATTTCTTGACTAATCTCATGGGTTTTATCTGGGTCCTCCTGGTTCCTCCCACAGCTAAAGACGCGCTATACCTTATAAAATTGAACCATAATATGCTACTCCCAAAATGACCTAGTCTGTTTTACGTGGACGTCAAAACCAATGTCTTTCTCTTTATTGCAATCATTAACGCTGTCTCATCCAGACCAATTGTTCAAATCAAAATTCAAATATACATAAAAGTAAAAAAAGAAGCCTGATGGCGTCCTTGACAACAGCCTCGTTGTTACCATCGATCTTTGTCAAGTTGTCGTTATAAACGGCTGATTCCGGCCAGGATCGGTTGGTTTCGGTGACAAATGACAAAGGTACAGAAGAAGAAAGAATAAGGCGATGCTCGATTCACAGTTCCGGAATTGAATTCCAAAACTGGTGTCAATCGAGTGAGAAGGAGAATTTCGGATTACAGCGCATGCGTCGACTGTATAAAAAGTATCTCAACCAATCATGACTGCTGAAACATATTTTTTTACCTAGGAATACGTCACGATTCTACTCACTCCACCTCAGCTGTCGGGACTGGCAGAACTGTGACAGGACTGTCCGCGTCACCCGATTGTAATTCTGTCGATTCGGGACGTTCTGGACTGTGAATCGAGCACCGCCTAAATGAAGTGGTGTTTAACGTCCTACTGTTCTACGCCAACGAGGCTAATGAAAACGGACATACATCATATAGTGTGCTATGAGGGAATTTTTACCCGGGCAGCGGCACTATGGCCTACGCTTATATGGAATTTTAACTCCCATTGGATCATTATCGCGCATGCCAATGTATTCATGGGACCTCGGTTTTTTGTATCATCCGAATGACTAGACAGTTGTTCTTGTCAGGCTCTTCGTCTGGAAGAGAGAAGGGAGCATGAAGCCACAATTAGACTACAGATGCGGAGGGGATCATTTCCCCTTACATCGTAATTGAAATCTAATGACAATAGCTTGATAATATAGACTTACAGGGGTGGATGTTAATATAACGATTCTTGGGCATATTTTCTTCCTTTTTTGCTTCTGAACAGTTGAATTGAGGGCTCAGTTTAGTTAAATCCTAAAATTAGAATTGTGTTTACATTAATTAGCATCTTACTTTAAAGGATGCGTTTTGGTACCAATTATAGTAGGAATGACCGAGTCCTCGAGTCCTCATCTTCAAATGCCAAGGCATGACGTTTCTGATACAATATTAGATCAAGACGAATACAATTAAAGGATTAAAGTGGCGTTTAGCATCCTCCATTTTTGCAGAAAGGGGGCTTTGGGGAAAATTATGCTTGGACAGCGCTATTAATCATCGCCGACTTCCAATAATATGTATATCGCCAATAGCTCACAGGTCGCTATTATGTATTTGGTATCTCGGAGCAAACTAACAGCAAGAAACCGGGTGAAAATTTTGTACATGCAGGGCCATAAGCCTATACGTATACGGCCAATGTACAATCTTCTACGATGCGGAACACACGCAAGTTATGTGAAAGTTGATTAACCACCCCCCCCCCCCCAATCACAAATATACCTTGATACTATGTAGATGAGCACAAATGAAATGAAATGAAGTGGGGTCTAACGTCCTACTCCTTACCTGGGCTAATGAAGACGGGCATACATCATACAGTGTGCTAATGCTATGAGGGAAATTATGCCCGGGAAGCGGCACTACGGCCTGCTCTTATATCGAATTCCAACTGCCAAGGGATCTTTTACGTGCACGGCAATGTGTACACAGGACCCCGGGTTATAATAGAATTTAAATTACCTCATACTGTAAGGCTATCAGTCGATTATCATCACGATGAAACGTCTCCACTTCCGCTTTCATCTTAGATAAAACAATCGGCCTAAAACAAAAACAAAATGTTACCCTCCTTTAATATTTGGGAACAATGCCAGAAAATTCAGAAATGGTAAGGTATATCAACCTTAATTACAATATCACAATTCTTACCGTTTTGCTAATACCATTAATTACGCGATTCCATATCTAGACTATATAATGGCATTTATGGATCACCATAGGTAGGAAATTAGTTTTGCTAGATATACTTGTTCTTACTTTTTGACAAAATCCTGGAAATTCGTCCGTCTTTTTCCTTTAGCAGACGACATAATTATATAGATTAAAGTTGTTATTAAATCCAATAAAACCGACAACATTGTGTCACCTTGGCTTACATGACGTCATTGCATAACAGGTAAACTATTTCTCCATAACAACCATAATATAACTTTACACTGAAGCCTAGTCTTTAGTGGAGGCCCACGCAGAAGCTAAAGCAAACTTATGTTTAATACGTAGAACTATTTAGGTCTAGTTCACAGCCGAAAATTATAGATATATAGATATATATCTGCTGTAGCCAATATGGAGGACGCGTCTGTCTGACATTCTGTATTGATAAAAATAGATTCACCTGATGCCCGCTCCTAGACTAATTGAATTCATGTATGGAGATACAAAGGTACCATAAGAATGCAAAACCAATGCTAACGTGTTCGCATGTTTATCTTGTAGATTTTGTTTTGTGCGTATTTCGGTCCTCCTGCACTTACTATTAAGTTTACGTGCTACATGTGGATTCACTAAAGATAATGAAGAATGCATAGTGAATATATTGAAAATTTCTTTAAATTACTTCATTTTGAGCAAAGTTGTGGCACAGATTGTTTATTACCGTAACAATGGTAGTTGTTATTCGAGGCTTAGCCTCGACTAGCCATTTTTAAATTAACTCATTAAATGACGATCGTGTTTCAATCTTCGCCGATCAGATTATCTAAAGAGTTGGTTATTGGCTTAGCATGTAATAAAATGTCTAAATTATTTGATGCTCTGACATGATGCATATTTAAAACGTACCTGTTAGATGAAGATCATTGTAAATGTTTCCATACAAATATTATATGGGTTCCTAACAAAATTTCTATGAATCCTGAGTTCCGAATGGGGGCTTTCTAAATATTAACAGAAGGCACACACACGCACATGCGCGCGCCAACCCCCGTGCCACAAACTTACCGCTTTCTAGTTATTTTTGTGAGTTTTCTCCCTGATCTAATTCTTTGTACCCTTTCTGTAAGTCTTGATGATCTAAATGAAAACAACAACAATTAATACTACAGACCACAAAATTATTACAAACCTTAAAGTAACATTATGGGAGATTAGATAATGAGTTAATAGTTCTCACTATAATAGTTAAAAACTAAATAATGTAAACGCCATTTACTGAAAATTGATCGCCATAAACCAGCCGCCATCTCTAATTACCCGTGAATCAAATTGATCGAGCTGTTTTTTATTCGATTGAAGCCAATCCCGTCTAGAATTGTTATTTTGATTTTGTTTTATTAATGAAATGTTAATTAATTAACCTATCTAAAGTAGATTAAGTCGTAATGCTTCATCACTTATAATTTGATCATTTTACCTTTTGTATAGTAGAAAGAACGCAACTACAATCACGACTGTAATCAGGAATAGGATCACACCTATCAAGTAATATGGCGGCGATGCTGCAGATAGAAACAAACAAACAAACCCACATGTAATTGTTATTTGGAGTAACACTAAAAATGTTAATCTAGTAATTGTAATCAACATTTTATTATATTTTCGTTTCGTTTATATTCCAAATGAAGTGCACTATTTAAAAAAAAAAACAAAAAAACGAGACGCAATTTAGGTTTTTGATACTACCATAATGCTAAATACAAATTCAAAAAATGGCCAAACTAAAGTGAGGAGTTGACGTGTAAACGGATTCCATTTGTAATCAACAATTGATTTATAAAGCTACTGCTTATGCCACATATTTAAAAAAAAAAACCTTCCCTGGAAATTTTGATAAAAGTTTGGATGTATACTCACATGCTTTTTGTCGGGGCGGTGCTCCATCGGTAGGGTTTGATGCTTCGGGTGGTTGTGTTGGTGTTGTATTTGGTTTTGTCGTTGTACTTGATTTCGCGACAGTTGTATTTGGTGTTGCCGTGGTTGTATTTGATGGCGGGGGTGTCGTATTGTCTGATGATGTTTCTGGCTCGGTGGTCGTTGGTGTATAAACTGTTCCATCTGTTGACATCTCTGTGCCATCAGTTGACGTTGGCATTGTAGTTGGCATTGGTACTTCACTATTCATGGTGTATGGTGGTTGTGTAGTTGTTGGTGGTGGCTGTGTAGTTGTTGGTGGTGGTTGTGTAGTTGTTGTTGGTGGTTGTGTAGTTGTTGGTGGTGGTTGTGCAGTTGTTGTCATTGATGTTTGTTGTGTAGCTGTTGTCTTTGTTGATGGTTGTCTTGTTGCCATAATTGGTAGTTGTGTAGTTGTTGTTGTTGTTGTTGGTTGTCTTGTTGTCATAATTGGTAGTTGTGTAGTTGTTGTCGTTGTTGGTGGTTGTCTTGTTGCCATAATTGGTAGTTGTGTAGTTGTTGTCGTTGTTGTTGGTTGTCTTGTTGTCATAATTGGTAGTTGTGTAGTTGTTGTCGTTGTTGGTGGTTGTCTTGTTGTCATAATTGGTAGTTGTGTGTTTGTTGCCGTTGTTGGTGGTTGTCTTGTTGTCATTTGTGTGGTTGTTGATGGTTGTGTTGTTGTCAATGTTGTAATTTTTGCCGTTGCACTTGTTGATTGTGTAGTTATCACTGTTTTTGGTTGAGTAGTAGTGGATGGTGTCATGCTCACAGCCGTGTCGTTCATTTCAGCTTGAATAGAATTACTAAAGGCCACAACAACCTAAATACAGAGCATTGTGTTAACAGCTAAATCATGCGTACTGGCGACTGGTAGGAGCTGGATACGACAATCAGTTAAACGACAAAAATGACAGTTTTATTTTCTTTAATCAACGGTTGGGGAAAACAGAGCGATTTTAAGGGTATTCATTTGGTTTAATCGTGGGATATGTAGATCAGTGTTCCCATACCCCAGGCCAAGTGACATTCCTACCAATGTGATTAAAATACAGATCTATAATATTTCGTGTGTTTTTTGTACATTCGATAGCTTCTACTACATGGAGACCTGGCATGTTGCAGTGGGAGGTAGCGTCAGGGGTCATACTAGAGGTTTGTTAGCTTATTCCCCACATCAACCTGAACGCGGCTTATATAGCAACCCGTCCAGATCCTAGTGTAGTTAATGCAAGTTAAACGAAATTTTGAACTATAACAGGCGCGGATCCAGGATTTTTTGCAGGGGGGGGGTCTAGGTTGATAATTGCTTAACTAATTGCGCTCAACCGATTAATTTGGTAAATTAGATTCAATTTGGTTCATTCTGACGTATTTCCGGAAGGTAAATTCCAAAATTACAAGTCTAAATCGCCAGTAAAATCGCATAAAAAATTTTCAAGCCTGAGCAGGGGGGGGGGGGGGTCCATGGGAAAAACTCCAGTTGCCAAATGCCTCTTTTGCGTCCACGGTCTGGTACGTGTAGATACGTTTTGATACGATCAAAACGAAAGTTACGACGGACCTCAATAAGTGATAAATCCCGATAGGATCATCACGATTACTCCGGGGTTTAAACGATGTGGCTTGAATTGTGATACTGGAGGCCCCCCTAGCATTAGAATAGCTAATGACCGTGTAAGAACATATTATAGGCCTACACTGCCCTACACCTGCAAAAAATAACCTCAAACGAGATGTTCGATTTCTCTCTTTTATAAAATCCCCCAGTGTGTATGTACATATTCCCAAATGCCGAATGAGAGCATGTATTTTTTAAACATTTTCAATGCCTCCCCCACCCCCCCACCTCATCACCACATACACACAGGTACTGGGTAAACTCCCTACTACATAAATTCCTGGATGAGCTCATGCATTGGTAATCTCAGGATGTACTTTTTTCTTTTTCGTCAACGTTTAGTCACTAGACTATAGGGCCCAACTATTTGATAACTTGGATATACGACTCTCTGAATCAAAGTCTCTCCTTTATGTGTTTTTAGAACTATTTTTGTCAATTTCACGGTTACCTAAAAAAAACCCCATAAAAGCCATACGCCCTGTATTTGTTATTATAAGTAATTCAAACTGTGAAACGCCAACACCGTGCAGCACCCTTTATTTTTCTTAGACATCAAAGAATCAAAAACTTTATCTTCAAGTCACATCTATTTGACGAAAATAAACAACAAAAGGATCCACATAAAAGTAAAAGCGCATTCGGAACTTCTTGATCGAAGTTTTTTTTTTTTTTTTTGGGGGGGGGGGGGCGCTATTTAAACGTGTTGATTGATTGGCTGATTGTGGACTGCAATGACTTTATTCATTGGCTTATAATTTTGACAGACGGGGAAGGGTATATATTATATTGTTTAGAGCTGTTTGATAACACAGACATCAAGTTTGGTCAAAAGTCACGAGGTCTAAACAGGTGCTAGCGCTAACCTCAACACTAACCCTAACACTTGGCCTAGTCCTATTGCTTACCTTAACCCTAACCTACATTTGCCAACAATCACGTGCTCTAACCTTATTTACATCCCGTAACAAATAGATTTAGCCATATGTATTATTTCTAGACTTTATTTTCCCATTGCAGTGGTGGTCTATTAATACAATCGGTTATTATTATTGACTTGTCGTGAATCCTACTCATTGGCTAATTAATTGTTATTTTAAAACATAACCCTAACGCTACACTATAATAGGACTATACGTCCACATTCCTGCTTTGATTGATATGGTACTTTGTCAAGAAGGTTAGGCGTTTAGTTTGTTTAGCGTTGAGGGTCGTGCATCAACATCAATGGTTGCCGTCCTTAGAGTATAAGGAAAAAGTATACCAAGATAATCCAATCAGAATTGTTGCTTTCAGACGCTAAGAGCAAAATGTGGGCGTGGCTCTGCCCCTGGGGGTCGGGACATTCACCCAAATCAGGCTAGAAGAAATACACATGCCAAGTACCAAGCTGATAATTTCAGAATTGCGGCCTGTAAACGACAAACACAAAAATTGGGCGTGGCTTGCCTCTGGGAATCGGGACATGCAGTTGTCGTCCTTAGGCTATAAGGAATAAATATCCCAAGTTTAAAGACGATTCATTAAGAATCGTGGCCTGTAGGCAACACACAAACACGAAGTAAAAATGAGCATGGCTCTGCCCCTGGGGTGTGGGCAATCACCAAAAAACAATAGGGGTCATCCTTAAGGTATAAGGAATAGGTATGCAAAATTCTAAAAAGGATCTGTTAAGAATTGAATCCTGTAGGCGAACACAAGACACACAGGGAATAAGGAATAAGTATAAAGACGATTGATTAAGAAAATGTGGCCTGTAGGTGACACATACAGACACACAATTGGAGTCGGCATGCAACAATAGAAATCTTCCTAAATGTACAAGGAATAAGTTGCAAAGTGTCAAGATGATACGTTAAGAAATACAGCCTGTAGACGACAAACAAACAAATACAAGAAATGGATGTGGCTCTGTCCCAGGGGTCGGGCATGCACCCAAAACAATAGGAATAAGTATTTTAAGTTTCAAGATGATCTATTAAGAGATGAGGCCTGTAGGCAACACGCAGACACACATGAAGAAAATGGGCGTGGAACTGTCCCTGAGGGTGGGCATACACCCTAAATGATATTGATGTTCCTTAGGGTACAAAGAATAGTGTGCAAAGTTTCAAAATGATACATTAAGAAATGTGGCCTTTAGACGACAAACACATACAAGAAATGGTCGACCCACAGGCATACATACATGCATACACCCATACATACATACACACACCATCACACACTCACATAGACCAGAAAGGGGCGCCGGCATAATACGTCCACATTATGAATGTGGACGTATAAAAAAAGAAAAACAAACATTCCTGCATCACAACATAATATTAACTCATATATAAACACAGAAAACATAGGTCCATTATAGTCTAGATATAAACGATGACTATTATCATCGTCGCCATCATTAGCACCATCATCATTACATCCTGGGGGACAACGGGGCAAACAAATTTTATCCGCTTTTAATTTATATTTCATGTAAAGGTTGGATTATGTAATACTCAAAACAGTTCATGTATATATTGTACGTAATGATATAAAACTTACCAGAATAAGTGAATATTGCCGCATTATCAACATAGTGGTAGAGACCAGACCAACGTGATTAAAGAACAATAATATCTACATTATGATTATACAGGGTCTATGAAAAGGACGGAAACCGATATGAAATAAACGGAAATTTTGAGTCACTGCGATGTATGAAATCAGCCCAATATTATTGCTATACATATCGTCAATTGATAAAGGAAGCTAAATACGACATGACCGTCGTTAGATCCAATTGATTCTGAACAACTAAAATAAATTAACATTTCTTAGTATACAGCGTGATTTCTCAGGTCGGGTCGGATCGGGTGGGTTTTATGAATTTCTGAACGAAAAAGTGCCGTAATAAATTATTATTTATTTCAGGTCATTCGAAATGGCATATTCGGTCTTCTAGTTTTCGAAATGGTTCACAAAAAGCCACCTATCCTGGACCCTTCGTTCTGTACGCGAGCACCCCCCACCCCCCACCTATCCATTTTCTCTGGATCCGTCCTTGTTTTGTTCCAACGCTGTGCATTCTCGTCTGTTCTCTTCGGGTCCTATTGTTTAGTCCGACGGAGAGAGAGAGAGAGAGAGGGGGAGAGAGAGAGAGAGAGAGAGTGTGTGTTTGTTTAACAACCACTCGATACAAACTACGCCAACCAGCATATGGTTCAATTTTATTTCAATAATTCACTAGCGCGTATGGGTCTTGAAAGTGAACAGGCGACCCTTATACCCCTTGCTTGTCACGTACAAACGGGGCATCAAAACCACGCCACTTGATTCAATGACAGACCCAATGACGCAACGTTTCGCCCTTCTAGTCCTTCGACAGGGTATATTATATTTCTTTGAATTCAACATATTTCTCAATTTGTTTATTTTGTTTTTAATTTTTTAGATGAAATTACTTGAAATGTGGTCTTACATTGCCGCCTCCCCCGTCCTTCTGTCGGTCTGACGTTTTAAAGTTAAATTTCCGATGACTTGAAATGTATACAAAGTGTTGAAGGTCATGCAGCGTAGACGTCTATTGATTTTCAACAATTTTCGATAATTACTGTCAGAGTAGTGGCCCTTAGTCACTTTTATAAATCCTGTGGCCTATATAAAGCGGTTAATTTGCTTAAAGTCCAAACAAATTCTACTGATTACTGATAATTACTAATTGGATTGTTGGTCGTTATCAGATTTTAGTTTGTTGTAAATGTTTCGTTTCCTGGCAACATATCTTTGTAATAGTAGGAAGTTAGTGACATTGACACTTGAATGCAGAGAAACGTACCCGGATTTAGAGATGGTAGCCTAAACATCCACTCAGCACAATCTAGGCCATGTAGATCAACTTTATTTCAATAAGGTATTTTTAGCAGTGGGAGGAAACCGGAGTTCCCGGGTGAAACCCCACGCTATTGATAGATAAGAGATTGGATTATAATTGACAGTGGTTTGATTTGATCTCGTGTGTGGTGAAGGATACAAGAGTTATAAATAGATTGGTACATGATGTTCACAGGAAATAATGTAGTCATGGTTACTAATAATATATTAGCAATGGAGAACACTCTAAAACAAATTAATGACGTCATATGTGGATTGTGGGTTAATTAAGGTAAGTTAGGGTTAGCCCTAGCTCTGTTTACTACAGCCCGCCCAACCCTTACCCATATTCCACATATGACCTCATATGTGCTAGAGCACGTGCTAGAGCATATCCGACTAACGTTCTCCAAAACTAACCTTCTCCAAAAGCGGGCCGGAAGGAGGAAGAGAGACCACTCAACTAAACTAGATAATTAGTTTATTTTGGGACAAACTTATGGTTCAGTTTCATTTGAATAATTCGCTTGTGCGTTGGAGTCTTTAGCTGTGACAGCTGTGAGAAGAAAACCTGAGGAACCGGAGAAAACGGCCCTATGGCATAATAGAAATGCTATAAATTTCTAAATGGAATTGGGTCTGATGCAATGTCAATGTCTTCAAAGGTTGGCCTTTGTTTTCTGTACTTTATACCTGCACAAATAAAGGGGTTAGAGCCAGGGCTGTCTACCGCTTTAATGACTACTGCCTGATTACCAACAATTTTAACTAATACACTATATATATACACATAAAAAAATCATAACACTACATTTTATATTGACCATATTTCAAATTTGACACACTTTATTCACACATGACTGTTCACACTTTTTGTGCCGTTTCCGAGAATTTACTAGCATCACCTAGAGTTTCTCTTAACACTGGTTCCTTCTCTTTAAAATATTGTCTGAACCAGTTTATATGTTCATGTTTAGCAGAAACAGATAAATAGGGATTCTTTGATAATCCTACAACAACCAGTTCGATAAAATGACGTATTGGACCTTTTCTTGGAAAATCTGCGATTTGATCATCTAGAAAAACATGTTCATGAAATCCAACTTTGGCTTCTTCCTTCATACCTGTCAAGAAAGATATGTTTTTTTTGATCAAAATAAATGGTAAAAAAAGCAAATGAAATTTATATCATGCTGGCCCACAAACCAAGAGTTACCACTGGATTTTTCAATGTGGTTTCCTCTCGTCAGGGTGCAGGACAAAGAATTTTACGGTCATAATTCATCTCCCAAACAAGCCAAATTGCCCGGCTTATGTACTATGCACGTGCATTGCAGGTAGAAAGTTTGGACGAGCCTTAATATATTACAGGTAAATAGTTTAGGTGAGCCACGCTGCAGAGTTTGGGTGACCAATAGTGATACTAATGAAATACGACCGTGACATTCGCAAGGAACTGTGTCTAGTGCTTCAGATGGAATGAAAAGATAAAGTCCTGTGTAGTGTGTACACTACATGTAAAAGAGGAAATGTTGCTGTTGGCCAATAAAATTAATTATAAACTGTTTCAATACTAGTTTCTTTCCGAACTCTCCCTGAACAAATGAAGTCCACTGACCAATCCTGCCCATCCTTATTAAACTGCAATATGAAAACACTGCTCTTCACCCCCCCCCCCACAAAATAAACTCAAGACTGCAAGTTGTATGCTCTAGTCTCATAATGGCCCACCAATTCAAACATATTTTGTTTATATATCACACAAATTTACTTAAACATAGTGTTGGGTTATTATACATTTGTGTTGAATGTGGCTAGAAATAATTCCTTTTGGCGAACTAAGAAGTATTATGATGGAAAAACTTAAGATTTGGACATAGAACAGAGATAGGGGTAGAGCAGTAGTTTCAAAAATATCATATAGTCGCTTAATAAGGATGGACAGGAACAGTCACAGAACATATTCACCCATTAACAATCTGATCAAAACACAGATCCTATTTCGTTTTATAGTTCAAAATTTTGTTTTACTTGTCTTTACTACACTAGGATCTGGAAGAGATATTATCATTGACGTTTTCTGGATGATGTGAAGAATTAGCCAATGAAATAGCCTGTTACAGTGAATTCTTATACTTTTGAAGCACCTAACTGTGGATAAACCACTAGAAACCTCAACACTGATTGATTAATCAATAAAAGTTGCGTGTTTGACACCTGATGTGAACTCCCACAATAACTTGTCAGATCTTCATGTAGTGGAGGCCATCAAAGTATAAAAAAACAAAACTAAATACAGTGTACTCTGTAACTTCCAGCATCAAGCAGGACCAAATAGAAATGGCGGATGTCGGCGAGTGACGGTTTATCCAATAACAGGAAGTGATTGTGAATGGAATATTTGTAAAACAGAGTACAGTCCCTTGATCTACTTTCCTGTTCCCCATACGTCAGTACGGGCACGTTTAGCATAAGAATAAGATATCAAATAACTGATACCCATTTTTAATTTAACACCTGTATTTATACTTATCATATAAATAAACTCAAAGTCAAATGCTTTGTTCAGGAATTCAAGAAACCGACACGACTAATTTGGGTTGGGAGTTTAAAGACACCGACACGGTCACGTGTTAACGTTAGTTATTGAAAATGATTGCCAATCAATGAACCCTTAAAAGATTTGTCGAGTACTGTTTGTTTATACTTTAATTATTAGTGTCTGATAAACTGTGGTGTTTTTGTGATTGGGGAGTTAACAGTGGCGGATTATAGGATTAAATAACAATGGATAATCACTCATCGGACCTCGAGTCGATGGCGAAAGGCGGAAGTGACAAAATGGCGGTTAGAACAAAACGTTTTACAAGCAATCAAGAAGGAAAGAAATCGGGACAAGAGGTTTTGGGCGGATCTAGGCGAGTGGCGGATTGATCAAAAGCCGGAAATTACAGAGTACACTGTATAGATCTATATTTTAATTAGTCTGATCCATTAAGAGACCGATTCAAAAGGAACTATTACAATACCTGCTTCATTATTTATAGGAAATGTCCACAGTTTTTCATCTTCCGTCCATCTTATCATTTCTTGAAAAGCATTACTGGGTGGAGTACTTGATTTAGCACGTATTTCTTCTTCTAATTTATGTCTTAATGTCTTTGTTCTGTCATATTCACCTGGAACAGCTGGAGCTAGAAACAAAGAAAACCCATCTTTAAAGACAAATTTAACTGTAAAAAAGATAGAACTTTTGAAGACAGGTTGTATATGTAGGTACATAGTTTAGTTGGCAATAGGAGAGAGAAATGGGGTTTAACATCTACTCGACACAAACTAGTTCATTTCAGGACTAACATATGGTTGGTTCAATTTTATTTCAATGCTTAGCTTGCGTGTAGTAGGGAGGGTCTCACTTTTTAGCAGTGGGAGTAAACTCACGAGGTTGGACAGGCAACCCTATTTAGTCACATACGACCAGGAAATTGAAGCCACACCATTTGACTCGGTGAGAGACCTTATAATACAACCATAATACAATCATGTGTGTGTTAAGGGCTTTAGCAGTGGGAGAAAACCGAAGGGAGAGAGAGAGAGAGAAATGGGGTTTAAAGTCCACTTGAAACAAACTAGGTCATTTCGGGACTAACATATGGTTTTTAGAGTTTATTTCATTACTTCGCATGTGCGTAGGGAAAACCGAAGGACTCATAGAAACCCCATGAGGTTGGACAGACGTCCCTACATAAAACTGGAGAATCCAAACCATGTATGTAGACTCAGTGACAGACCTTACGATACAACATGACATGCCAACTATTCAGCCATCCAATATGCTATCTATTTATATATCTAGATATGTCACTTCTTCTTGGTACTCTTGTATGGGTCATATTTTTATAGTTGGAGAACTTTGCTGAAAATGTGACAGCTCTATATCAATTGATATACTGTATATAATGAGAGTAAGTCTAATAATAAAGGATTTCTATATTACCCGACTGTTTTGATGGAGGATCAAATATACCCAAGTCAGGACCTTCAAATAGTTCATATTTAGTTCTGAAAAAAATAGAGAAAGATAAAATGTATATTTTGACCTGCATAATGATTTACATGTTCCCGAAGCAACGGTGTGTGTTTTATAACATCTATTGACAATGATTGGCTTCAAGATACATTATGTAAGATTTATATAACAAACTAGCTCTTCTTGCTATAATAGTTCGAAAGCAGATAATGTAAAATGAATAATTTGAAAATTTCATTCAAATTACTCTATGGCAAGCGAAGATATTAATTAGCCTTTGAAGGTTTAACCGACATGTTGTGTGCAAAAATTTCAACCACTATACTGGTTGATCAAAGCTAAGTCTCGTTCCTCCATAAATGTAATTTGATTAAATCAAATTATAGCTGAACCGTTTCAATCTATTTAATATCGGAGAAATCTGATGCCATCGAGAGTTGATTAAGGCCTGGATCAGTTAATTAATGTCTAATTGATAATTTAGAAAACATTTCAGGCTTAAAGAAAGACCTGCAATAGGCAGATTTAACTCTTGTATAATGCATGTTTAAGGATTTTATTTCTACTAATATGATCCTGTCTATATTATGATTGGCTTGAGGATTTTATTTCTACTAATATGATCCTGTCTATATGCTTAATTGTGAGATAAAAGTCAGCATGTAGCATTGGAATTTTTGACTGTCTAGCTAGCCTGGAGGTCGTAGGATTGCTGCTGTCTTGACCGAGAAATTCCATTGGGGTTTCTCCTTGTCAGTGGTGTAGGATGGAAGGCCCAACAAGAACACAGTATGGCGTATGCTCGTCTTCATTAGCCCAGTCAGAACAGAACAGTAGGATGTTAAACCCCATTTCATTTCATTTAAAAATGTTGTAGTTAGCAAGTGATTCCTATTGGGTTAAAATGATGCAATGAAACTTAAAGACTAGTTTCTTTTCAGAGCTTAAATTGAAGCTAACTAGTATGACCATATTTAATCTTATGGCCTTGCAAGGGACAACATAAATTTGTTGGCATGGAACAAAAACCCAAGGTCCAATGTACAAATAAGTATACATGTAAAAGAACCCTTAGCAGTTGGAATTTGATATAAGAGTATGGATTAGCGCCGCTGTTCGGGCAAAGTTTTCCCAATAGCACACTGTATGTCGTGTTCCCATCTTGATTAGCCCAGTCGGAGTAGAACAATAGGACATTAAACCCCATTTTATTTCATTTCTCCTATCAATGGGGTGAAGAAATTAGTTTCAGGAGGAACTTACCTAGCACCTTCTCTAACAAGCCTTGATTGTTGTCCACTCCTATTATTTTCATTATTATTTCTAGTTGTTTTAATCCTTGATTTTCCTTATAAAAAAAGAAATTTTATGATATACAGGTTATTTACCTAAATTAGGACTGTGGAGTAAAGCTGGAGCAATCCGGTAGCATAGAGAGTCAGTAAGTTGGTTAATGTCTTATTAATAATTTATATAACATTTCAGGCCTAAAGAAAGCTTAAGACCAGTAATAGGTAGATTTACTTCTTGCATAATATATGTTTAAACAATTGTCAACAACATAAAAATAAAATATTTAAAAAGATGATGAGTGATTTTTAACTTTGAGGTTCTCTATAAAAAAAAATTATCAAACACCTTACAAAACAACCACTGAATAAGCAGAGAAGACAACCAAAAATTAAAAAAAAAAATAACTGAACTCAATGTTCAGATTCTAACAGCAAACTTTCCACCACAAAGCATAGAGAAGACAAATACATTTGTACACTTCATATTTTCTTCAATATCTCAAAAAAGTAAATATACTGACCCTTGTTTTCAAATTGATCTTCTGTGAATCTTTTAACTGTCATATTTACTAGAAGATCCCTAAAGAAAACAAAAAAAAGTTCAGGGCTACCATATAATCCTTTACCAATGAAAGGCTGGAAGTCACAGAGCCTCAGTTGGTAAGACCCTGGCTTCCTTACCTGAAGATCAGTGAGCTAGGAAAGTTTATCTGAATTTTCTGGTGTGGTTCTTTCTTGTCAGTGGTGCAGGACCGAGGGCAAGGAACAGGGCAACACATAGTTGTTTGGGACAGGACGAAAAATAAGGTTCCATATATAAACAATGACGTTCATCTCAATGTAACCATGGCAGATGGATTTGAATATAAGGGTATACAAGTGTGTGTGTACATAGTTGGAGTCCAGGTGGACCTTGATTTTTGTCACATTCAAAAGACTATGTGTGCTTTCTTTGAAGAGCTTTACAGGTACTAACTGTGGCAATTGGTACGCTGGGATAAATCTCAACATAGTTTAACATATTTGTGAAGTAATTTAACAAACCATGTTTCATAACTAAGGCCTTCATATAAAAGACTGGTTGTTCTACCTATGGTATAATAGTTCAAAAATAGATCATGAAAAATGGAAAATTTCATTCAAATGAATTTATTGTGAGTGAAGTTATGAATGTTTAAATTAGTAAATGCATTTACCGTAGATCATTTTGTATCGTACCATTAATTGTTACCATTATCTATTTTATAGTAATTTTTTCAAATCTTGAGGGGCTTCAACTCTATTTAAATCTCAGCCATCCAATTGTCTTGAGAGTCGATTATAGGATTGCTATATGTTATTAAATGTCTCGATAATAAATAGAAAGAACTCAATGACCATTGAATACCGCTCGGGTTATCCAATGGTTCAAGAGAGTGTATCCCTGCTGCACTTTTCTATAACTACATGCAAATCTCAAAATACACTGTACTATATATTCAGATTATCAAAAAAATCATCACCAATAACGTTAAAATTCATCACAGGTTCCGCCCTATTTTCTTTCCTTTTTACTATAACTGTCGTTGCTAGTCTTGATGCCATTACGGTTTGACGTATTTATGAAAGTGACGTCATTCTGGGCAAAAGTAGTACGTTTTCAAGCCATTGAATACAACCATAGGATGTTATTCAATGGCTGTATTCAATGTTATTTGCTTGTATTTGCATGTAGTCATTGAATAATTTATATAACATATAATTAATGTCAAACAAATGATGTGTAAAACACAGGTTTAGTTATAACATCAGGCAACTTTAATTGGCTGCATCCTGTGTATTAAATGTAATTTCCATGCTAGAGTGATGTAAGGATGTAGTCCATATCCTTCTTTATTAAAATAGTCCATATCCTTCTTTGACAAGAGCACAATCAATTCTCTACAACATCTGATAAATGTGACTTTAATGACTAATTCGTCGGTAGGTACATGTAGACGAAGTGACTTATCGTCAGTTAGTTATGGTATGAAAATACATCAGTTCGTCTACCTACCAACAAATTTAATTTAAAAATGGATAATCAAGACTTTGTCTATTATCGTAGTAAAGGTACATACAATGTACATGAGCAATGAAAATCAAAACTATTTTATTCTTATTAATACTTCAAACATGGATCACTTCACTCAGAATAAATAAGTTGGACAGAAATATTCAATGTTATCTTTTTTCATTACTTTTTTTCAAACAATTATCGTGAGAACTATCAGCTCTTTATCTAAATCTTACATAATGTATCTTTAAGTTTTTTAATGTATTAAGAATTTTAAGATTAACAAATAGTTGTCGCCCAATCCCACTATCGAAAGAAACTGAGATCTTTGGGAGATAAATCTATATTTCAAGTTTTGAACTTTGCCTAGTAGTAGATTGTCAACAAACGGACACACAATACTCTTTCATGGTTAACAGATATTATGACATAAACAACAACTAGGGGGGTTGGGATGACCTACTGGTCTAGAGTGCCACGCTTCGACTTCTAGCTGGTCGGTCACCTCTGGCTTGCGGCTGTGGTTTCGATCCCTGGTGTGAGCGTATGTGGCATGGAGATAGGGGTGCCTTCTCAATTTTGTTGGTTTCCTCTGGGCACTCAGGTTTCCTCCCACTGCTAAAGACCCCTACGCGCAAGCGAATTATTGAAATAAAATTAAACCATATGTTAGTGTTAGTCCCAAAAAGACTTAGTTTGTGTCGAGTGGACGTTAAACCCCTTTTCTCTCTCTCTCTCAAAAACAACAACTAAATCTTTTACAAAGCATTAAACAGTTATCTCAATCTGATTAAAATATTTCATTTTGTTTTTTTATATTTTCGATGGCTTACACTACATGAAGATCTGACAAGTTGTACTCGAAGGTTGTGTCAGGGGTCGTATGAGTGGCTTTTGACTCAATGACGTTCAACATTTGATTAACCAATCAGCGTTTCTAGTAGGTTACCCACACTCCCATGCAATTCATGCTAAAAATCTTGCCGAAACAGACTGTTTCATTGGCCAATCCCTCACAGCAACAGGAACGCTTGTAATATAACAACTCTTTCAGATCCTAGTGTAGCAAAGACAAGTACAACAAAATTTTGAAGTATAAAAAACGACCGAAATAGGATCTGTGTTTTAATCAGATTGTCAGTTATGTATGCTTACCTTGAAGTGGGTGTGGTTGTAGGTTTAACTTCTGAAACAGAATGACTAACTACTTTAGTTTGTTTCAGCAGTTGTTGAAGTAGATCACGTTCTGTTTGTTTTTCATCTCCTGATATTGACTTGGCTACTGATTTCACTGCTGATTTTAATTCTTCTTCTATTTCACCCCTACAAACATAAATTAATACTAACGTGTGAGGGCAAAAAGGAAATACCTGTGTTTATGGTTAATTCGTGCCATAAAATCTTAAGTTGTGTTTAGAATGAATGAAATGGGGTTTAACGTCCTACTCTTCTGCACCAGACCTGGGCTAATGCAAGACGGGCATACGCCATACAGTGTGCTATGAGGGAAATTTTTGCTCGGGCAGCAGCCTACTCTTCTATCAAATTCCAACTGCCACAGGATCTTTTATGTGCACGCCAATGTGTACACGGGACCTCGTTTTTTTGTCCCATCTGAACCACTAGGCAGCTGTCCGTGTCAGGCCCTCCTTCTGCATCACTGACAAGGGAAAACCACGCCGGAAAATAGAGATGAACTTTCTCGGCCAAAGCAGGGATCGAACACCCGACCTCCAGGCTAGTGAGCCAGCGCCTTTCCCAATTAGCCAATGCGATTCCCAAGTTGTGTTTAGCATCAGGGATGGGTGGGTAACTGGGTAAACACAGGTATTTCATATTTTGACCTTTGTTACCTTACCATTCATACGCCTTAGTGTTAAAATTGTTTAACGTTCTAAATCATGAAAACGTCAACTGGCAGACTATCGCCATTGAAAAGACAAGATTGGTCGCATTATTTCTGTTATGTCTTTTTTGTTAATCTATTTTTTTTTCATTTTTAGTGAAGCATGTACAGCGCAGTTGGTGCATACGGCTGGCACCCAGTTCCATTCACTTGATTAGATATTTGTTTATTTTTTTGCAATGTCTATTTTCTGTCTTGTCCGCAGGTTTGTCTTATTTTGTTTTGAGTGTTGTGCAGTCCTCCTACTGCACTTACTAATAGGATCTAACTGAAATGAAATGGGGTTTAATGTCCTATTGCTCTGTTGTGTACACTAACTTTTTATTTACATGTATCAAGTTAATAAGCATAATACAGCCTGGCATGTGGCAACATAGTCATTCGGGTGGGATAAAAAAATATGATTTGTGTTTTAGCAAAAACAATAAATTTCAATACAGAGCAATATATTCACGAAAAGTAGTAGATTTACACATGCACCATCCCCTTGAAATTTCGGCAGTATTGATCATTTATTTGTTTACTGTGTCATGTCTGTTGTGTTTCTGATATTGTTCAAAGGAGAGTTTACTTTGACGTCCTACTCTAAGTACATTCCTCTCCAGATGGACTCAAATATATGCCAAATCCACATACTCTTAGATACAGTCTGCTGACAGCCTGGATACTCCCATCCCACAATTCCTTAAAAATGCCATATTCATATACCTGACTACACGTCTAATTTTACTGTAAATCATTGTGGAGATGTTCTTCGTCATAGATCTAATTATCAAGTACAGGTACATCACTTGATGAATAGAGAGAGAGAGAAATGGGGTTTAACGTCCACTCGACACAAACTAGGTCATTTTGGGACTAACGTATGGTTTAATTTTATTTCAATAGTTTGCTTGCGCATAGGGGTCTTTAGCAGTGGGAGGAAACCGGAATAGCGGAGAAACCCACGAGGCTGGACAGGTGACCCAAATCCTTGCCCGTACAACCGGGGATTAGAAACCATGCCAGTTGACTCAATGGCAGGCCGTTTGATGAATAGGCCTACTTACTTAGAATTATCTTCATTTCTCTCTTTCTTGTTTATCTTATTATCAGCACTATCCTTTCCTTTCTGACATATACTTGATGTTGCTAATCTTCTCCATGATCCTGCGACTAATAGCCTGAAAAGTAGAAGAACATTTATATGTATATCTGTCCCCATGGAGCATTCTTATCTGTATTGTTAGTCTGCGTAGATTTGTATTGTTGTGGTCGTACCAGAGGATACTTAAATGAACGCTCTGGTTTTAAATATCCCGATCTCATGAATAGTGACAGTCTATTGAAAACAGCTATTCTACAGCTACAGCATAATCCGACCACATAAGAAATTGATTCAATCAACCACGACAGAGTTTGTTGTGTTTTTAATTACTTCATGGTTGTAATTTCATGACTTGACAAATTCAATGTTACTAGATAACTATAGTTCATGCAGGCCCAACAACAGAGTTCAGATCCAAGTGACCATAAAGGCATCGTTGTGTTTACATGTAGTTCAGCATTCAATTGGCAAATGAAGTAACTACAAATGTACATGCCCGTAACTTTTTCATAAAGACAACTCGTCTTAAGACAACTCATCCCAACATTAAAACACGGTTCAAGATATGAGATAACTCATCTCAACAAATATATGTGCCAGTTATATTTGTTTTTTATTAAAATATAATTGATACAAGACCATTCTTATTTTGTTATAAAAATGTGTCATTTTAATAAAATTGATATAGGTGTTTTAAATTTTAAGTTGTTTCAAGTTTTGGGGGCACTGTATACTTTTTATAGCATACACCCTTCAATTCCATCTTTGAACCATACATGCACTGGTCAGTCTGCAGAGTACATGTATATCCGATGCATACACAAGTAATTATTTTCAGAGATCATTGCACGTGAAATTTCATGAGAAGAAGAAGCCTATTGATTTTCAGCGATTTCCGATAATTACTGCCAGAGATATGGCCCTTGATCACTTAAAAAAATCTTGAGGAAGCTCTTGAGACCACAG
Organism: Patella caerulea; assembly: GCA_036850965.1. Classification (NCBI taxonomy): domain Eukaryota; kingdom Metazoa; phylum Mollusca; class Gastropoda; family Patellidae; genus Patella; species Patella caerulea. The sequence continues at coordinate 26,130,274 of JAZGQO010000015.1, read as the reverse complement.
TTAATATCCGATTGACTTTAAATTTATACGCAGTGTTTAAGGTCATGGGATGGAGAAGCCTATTGATTTTAACCAATTTCCAATAATTACTGCCAGAGTTATGGCCCTTGAACTAATGGCTAGCATGCCGAAGTTTAGTATGAATTTTCATTGCACGCACAAGATCTCATCGGAGCCGGAATACTCTGCAGACTGATACATGCAACTGAAAATGTTTGCCCCAGTCGTGCTGATATTTTCCACAAGATTGTCTTACATGGTGACAGTTGACAGTGATCGAAATTTTTCAGAATATGGCATTATAATATAGCCTATATATCGGATAATATCCTTATCTTTATGTATGAGTTTCACTTTCAGTATAGCTTAGGCCTATATCTTGGGATGAGTTGTCTTCTAACTTGGGAAGGGTTGTCTTATATTTGGATGAGTTCTCTTGGGATGAGATGTCTAATTTGTCTTTGGGATGAGTTGTCATCAGCTATCAGGATAAGGTTTTTATATATTTAAATATGCATAACATTAGCGATGCCAAACGCCGCTAGGGGCGCTGACGGTACTATTTTCAGACACCACAAAAAGTTGACCGAGAAAAGTATACTTCGTGCTACGCCTTCTCATGAATTTTCAGAGTGTCAAACATTAACCACCCGATGTTTACTATCGAGAAAAATGAATGAACTTGCTGTCGAGTAGGATTTGGACAAACTGAGGTAAGATTTTCACATATTTTTCATCAATTGAAAATTTGAAGTTGATAGAAATTTTCGAAAAAGGCCCTCGACGCTCAAGATTTGGGTATATTTGGAAAGCCCAATTCATTAACTACTTAGTTTGACCATTTGTTAAGTCTGTATCCACCGTAAGAATCCGTAAATTGTCAGAAATCGAACCATGTGGCGTTAAAGGGAGGTAATTCGTGGTTGATCAGGGTTCAGACCACAATTGAAAACGCCACAGACTTAAGTGTGTAAAAAACAAATGATAGATTTGGACAGGGTTTTTCTTATATTGAATGTTACTAAAGCTACCTACCAAACTTTAGCCAGATATTTCACTAACAAAGGATAAAAATCGTGAATGTTGTTGACCACCTTGGATATTTTTTTCATGAAATGCAGCTGAAAAGTTAGTATTACTGTCCTTTGTTGAAGCCAGTTAGCTTAGCATGCTAGGTATCTTAGCCTTAGGCCTCAAATAATTTATAACAAATTTTTTTTCATTTCAGAATTGTTTAATTTAGCAGTGTAGCTCATACTGTGATTATTGAATTGGAAGAAGAAAATTCCCAGACATTTTTACTGACGAAGAATTTTTATATTTTTTTTCCTTGAGATAATATCTAAACAAGAAAGCTATATTTCTACCACTAATACTATAATCTAGTATATCGTAAACATATGTATCACAATTTTGATTTATTTTAAATACTCTTTCATGTAGATCATACCTTACTTTTATAAGTTTACCTTTTAATTTATTTTTTAGCAGAGTAGGCTACATTTTGTTTTTATCATTTTGCATATTTATCAGACAATTGAAGTGATCATGATACTCATTGTTTAGGGTTATTTGGACTCTTTTAAGATATTTAAATGTTTTAATTATGTCTATGTAACTGTTTTTATTTGAAATTGTAATGATGTTGATCACCAAAATATAGCTGTTACATAAATCATAGTTTAATTGTTAATTTTCATTCCTGAAACATACAATCTCAAATTGATGTACACACAATTGGTGTGGAAAAAGTGGCATATCCACCAAAAGCTTACATGTACATGTATATTTCTCATTTTACCACACACTTATGACAATTTTTGAAAATATCTACAGTATAACCTGTTTATGAATTATAATTGTTTTATGACTGTGAGTGACCAGTTGTCAATGGTCTCTAGACCAGTAGATGCCCAATTGCATAGGCCTACATACATGTAAAAAGTTGTTTCTCTTTGACCTTGACATCAATCGGTCAAAAATTGTGATTTAAGGTGTTGTCATGCAAAAAATAAATAACAGAACCGACTGAAAACACTTTGTTTGTGCATATTCATTTAAAAATAAGCCACTGTATGAATGTCAAAGTGCTGCAATTTAAGTATACAGGAATTTGTCAATTTTTTTGCTGTGATTTGTGCGTAATTGGCACGGACCTCAACTTTGAACCTCTGTAACACAAAAAGTATATGCCAGAATATTATAGCGACAATTAGGCTTTATTAAGTACATCGAGATCTTTAATTAGTGCAATTTTCATAGGCCTATCTTGTATAGTTACTGAGATATTGACTTCGGTCAGTTTTTTTGCGTTTTTGAAAAAAGCCGTTTTTTTGTGCCTCCAATTTGCCATCTTAAAAACGCTATAACTTTTTTAATTTTCAATATTTTTTGGAAATTTTTTCAGATTATTCATTCTAGATAGTTCATAATTACAGTATCACTGTCATTTTTGAGTCATTGGTAGTATTTGAAAACCCGTTTGCAATGCTAATAACATAATAATGATGTTGATGTTGTATGTTTAAAATTGTTTAGTGTTCGGTCATAATTAATGTCAATGTACATGACATGTATATCAAATAGGGACAACTGGTGACTACAGACAAGAAGAAACCAAAAATTGTGTGCAAACCTGCAGTAGTTATTTAATATCCTAATAGACATATCAATTCTTATTGAAATAACCCCTAAAGAAGAATCGCGTGTTCATAAGTTTTCACAATTTCTCAATTTCTTCTCCATATTGGATTTAAAATTACATACTTGAAATACTGGGAAACGAAAAAATAATAAATTGATATTTACTGCCTTTGTTTAGAATCAAAATAGTTTATTTTTATGAAAGTGACCAGAATGCTTAAACTATCTCCTTGATTTTATATCGAATATCTGATGTAATTATAATTCAGAAATGGATGTATAAAAATTTCCGTTTATTTAAATGTGTTGCAACTGAATTTGGAATAAACCGGAAATCAAAGAAATTATGGCACGTGATCTCGTCGGTTTGTTTACAATGGTTGATTCAGGTTGTGGAAAAGTTAAAATATATCTAAAGGGAAAGTTGTACATTCATCATTTATGACAGACGTTCAAACGTACACATCCTTTCACAGTTAATAGTAAACAGAGGAAACGGGAAATTGTTTGGTGTTGCGATGAATACATGTAGATAGGGAATCAAGAGCAAAGACAAGCCAAGAGGAACAAATTTGTTAATTTTGATAATTGACTGTACTGTCAAATAAACTGTGTAACAGTGTGTTACATGCAAATTATACCTAAACTTCTAAATTTGTTTTAAGTCTTAGCCTATACAAAACATTTAAGTGTTAGCCTACAATCACAACAGTGCAATTTCATTAACATTATGTACGGTTTTCTTCATTTTCTAAGTTTAAGTTTGGTACTACCACAGTTAGTCATCGGTTATGATGGACAATATTATGATCAAAGTTCATTTAGAGATGAGACTGGATGGACAGATGAAGCAGATAATTCCTCCGCTTCTATTATGGATCCATGTCAAGCCCATCTAATATATTTTGCTGAATCAGCTTCAAATTTTACAAATTGTTTAGTGATGAATTCTAGACCATTTAGATTGTGTGAAGGATGTGTTATTCCTTACAAGAAAGCAACAGAAATATATCAGACTTTGTTTGTATGACATTTATTTTCAGTTTTCTTCTATGTTTGTTTAATGTCTGTTATTTAAATGGCAAAGGCAGTATGGTCTAATTGATTTGATTCATATGTTTGCATGTAGAATCGTTCATGATGATTTTCCTTCGTAGTGTAGGATGGAGGCCTGACATAGTACATTGTATTGCCGTTTGGATGGACGCGTAAATGAACCCTTGACAGTTGGAATAAGAAATAAGAGTAGGACAAAAATTTTCCTGATAGCACACTGCGTATGCCTGTCTTTATTGGCCCATTTGGGATGAGTTGTCTTTGAGATGAGTAGACTGGATACTGCCTGCTTCTTGTGGGTTTTCTTCAGTTACTCTGATATCCGACACATCTAAAGATGCAAGTCTTCGTTAAAATAAGAAAAAATATGGTACGCTTAGATGTTAGTTCAGAAGTAATCTAGCTACCGTACATGTAATGTTGAGTGGAAGTTATATTTCATCTCTCCAGCCTTCAACTCTAAACATTTTGGCTTGTTAACACATATACCTGATAAATTGTTTTATATGTTTACTTGCATTAATTGACATCAAGTCAATATAAACGTTACTTTACCATATTAACTTTTAGGATAAAAAGGGGGATAACTGCCATGACAAGTTATTACGTTCAGATAGAATTCAAGCCTTAACTTTAGTTAATAATAATATGAAAGATGTTTGGACTAATGCTGATTGTGAAAGTAAGTTTATATCTTTTCGAATTATCTTTTTCTTTTCTACTAATTTTCAATCATGTATATAGCCCCTTTTACACTTGGCCGCGATAAGCGTGCTGTACTAGGCCGCGATAAATTTCAAGAAATTGACCCGTTTACATTACTCTAAAATAACCGGTCTCAGAACCGTGCCAAGCATGCCAAATGTGGAACTCTTCACAGAAAAGTTAAGTTCAGTCCCTGTACAAATTACCCAGATGAAAACAATTATGACGACTGATTTAGTTTGAGCAGTCATTTTGACAGAACTGATGACAGAACTGTCAAAGTTTGCAAGGAAAAAAGGTCAAGGTTCATTTGGCGCATGCGCAGTAATCCGTACTCAGACCGGTTACACTACGTAAATTTAAACCAAGCCGTTCTTGGTACTACCTCATTTCAGTGGGCCAGATTGGCACGGTACTCAGTACGGCACGCTTGCGTTGGACCCGTTGACACTACAAAATAATTAACCGTGCCGTACCAGGAACAGTACCTGGCACGCCTAAAATTTGTAATGTAAACAGGGTTTATGTATCTCCATAGGTTCGGTGAACCCTTCGCAAACTATTTCTGTATTTTCGGGCACAACCATCAGGGAATGAGGAACATTGATCCTAAATTTGTATTTCTTTGTAATTGTGTAATTAATTAAAAAATTTGTTTTAGTTAACGATTGATACATTCTGAAAATTCGGGCAACAAAGAAAATTACTTGGACAATAACTTCAGCCCCCCCTCCCTTCATTTCAATAGAGATGAGGTTGGCCCCCAATATCTGATAGTGAGGTCATGTAATTGCAAGAATCTTACTACTATTACTATGGAAGTGTGACAGATTCTTTCTCCCCTAAGAAAAGAAAAAAAACCTGCACAATAACAAATGTTCACTTACTGTACATCTTCCTCTGCATTTTATAGGTTGTGTATTTCTTATCAATAAGAACCATATATTGGCTAATAATAGAAATACATCAATGTTATTGTCATTGATTTTTTCTTGCAGGTTGTTTTGAAAGTATTGATGAAGATAAAGTAACAGGAAATGTTAACTTCACATTAACCAAAGATACTGTGCTCTTTCGCAAATATTACAACACTTTTCGACAATGTCTTAATGCAACACCAGGTGCTAATGTAAGATATATTTTTAATATAGAATAGTAATTGTTCATCTTGTCCTTTGTCTTTTTAAAATTCCTTCTTATTTCATCCGTTCACAAGTGAGAACCGCGGTGGCTCAATGCATATGTTTGCCCACTAAACCCGGAGACCTCGAGTTTGATATGGGTGCTGGCCGAGAAAGTTCCTCAGTATTTTCCCACAGTCTCCACTTGTCAGTGGAGAATGACAGAGGCCCTGGCAAGCACAGAGTCTAGTCGTCCGAAAGGAACAGAAACCAAGATTCTGTGTACATATTGGTGTGCACTTAAAAAAAATTCGAAAAAAGAGTAGGTCGTAGCAACTTTACTTTTTTTGGGTGTCAGAACTTCAAACATTCATAACTTTGTTCAGAATAAGATAATTTGTGTGAAACTTTCAATACATTCATTTTGCATTACAGTGTATCTATTTATAAGCTATTATAGCGAGAACAGCCAGCTGTATATATGAATGTATACAATGGATCTTTAAATTATGCCACGTTAATTATATTACATTTTAGATTCCATTATTAAGTCCTGGTATTAACAAGACCAATGATTCAGCATGTATAGTATGTAAACAGAATTATTCCTCTTTAAATGCTCATTATGAAACCATTGTCTCGGAAACATTCCAACGTGTATGTATGGATGTTATTGATATGGTAAGTCATGTTACTTACTGATTAATTTTAATTTAAAACTAGCTATGTCCATATTTTCATACCCAGCGCTAGATGTGCCAAAAGTCCCTTACTTCACAATGCATTTTTGGACTTTAACATACATTATGCAAGAGCTAAATCTACCTATTGCAGGTCTTTCTTTAGACTCGAAATTTTATATGAGCCACTAATCAAACATTAATTAACTTAACAGTTAACAACTTTCGTTATCACCTTATGGGTCAGATTTTAACCAGATATGAACCTGATCTGCTGCTCAACGCTCTTTAGTCATTGATGATTTAATCCAAAAATGGATAATCAAGATTATGTTTTTATTGGATCGACTTTAGTAATGATGATCAAGGCTAAGTTTTAAATTCAAAGGCAACTATCTTGGTTCAGAGTGGAGCAATTTGACTGAAATTTTCAACTTATTCTATTGACATTATTTATTTTTTACCTGTTATGGCGAGAACAGTCAACTCTTATATAATCTCCCATACGGCCTCTTTAAAGCCCCAATAACACTCTTGTTGTAACTGAATAATATGTCCCAATCTTCATTCTGGTCAACAAATCGTATTATTTGAGAAAATTCCAATTAAATGATGATATAAATTTCATCTTAACACACCTATTTTAAAAAATTGGAAAAATTCAACCAATTGATTTGAAAAGTCTAACGTAAACCTTTTCAAATGTGACTTGGATTTTAAAATATTTTCGAACCCTCAGGACAAGTAAAATAGGCTGTAATGGATAATTTACACAACATGTAGGACACTTAAAACATCTAGTACTTAGAATAAGGGTATTATTTATTTCTGGAGCTACCAAGCCAGCAAGAATGTTATTGTCCCTTTAAATTAAGAATTTATTAAACTTTCAATCTTTGATTCAGAAACATAATTTTGAGTAAATGCTCAAGTTTGAGAATGCCTTGTGAAGTTGGGCCTGATCCTTTCTCATATCATAATCTGTGCTCCATGTTAAATGAGCTTGAAGCAGGGAAATATAAGGCCATACAAAAACAATGTTTTGATACTCAGATAATTCTTCCTAAAAATCTGATGCGGGGGCCGGATTTATTTTTAAAATTTTGAAAGGATTTTTTAAAGATTTAGCAGATGCGAGTTTGTTAACTAAATATTTTTCGTATACTAATAAATTGTAATTTTTCTTTCAGATGAATTATAGCAGATTAACATGGGGCAATGAATTACAGTGTTCTCATAGACATGGCGATTTGGGACCAGTATTAGGTATAACATTTGTTATGTGCATGTTACCAGCAATATTCTATATAAGCAACAGAATATTTGGTGCCGCACAGGAGAAGAGTATTGTGACACGTAAGTAAATAATGACAAACTAAATTACCAGTCTCATAATGATCTTGGTGTAGATTTCAAAATCTTATGATGTTCAAGGCTTTAATTTTATTTTCTATAAGGCAACACAAATTTTATTTTCTGTTCTCTGACCTTGATAAATAAATAGCCACTCGAATTATGCAAAATATGTTATATTTAAAATTTGAAACTAAAACCTTACGAGTAGCTCAACTAAGTACTTTTGGTTGTTAAATAAATCTTTCCCCATAAGAGATAACCAGGGCATTTAGCCACTCAAATTATGTGAAAGATGTGTTATTTAAAATATGGAACTAAAACATTTCAAATAGCCCAACCAAGTACTTTTGGTTTTTAAATAATTTCCCAAAGAAATAAGAAAGGCAATTTTACAGATGTTCCTGAAGAATAGAAAGTCAAAATGGTTTGACCTAACATGTCAAAATCAATTTTATATTTTTAGAGAAAAGACTTAAAATGCCAGTAAAAGATTATGGTTCAAGACAAGAACAAAATGTATCAAGTAATTCTTCTTCGTCTTAGCAGTGTTTGAGAGAAAAAAAAAAGAATTTTCCACAAATGATTTTAATTCAAGTGAAAATGTAAACATTACAGCATAAACACTTTAACACAGTCAAAGTTAATATCACAGATATACATTAAATACGATAATAATTATACAAAGGCAAATTCAAATGACAGAGATGATTTCTTTTTTTTCAATACATGTGTTTTCTTACTTTTTAACTTCATAAACAGTTATAGAACTAAATCAAAGAAAGCATGCATTCTTGTTTTTGTTATTATTTAAATATATACCAATATTTAATACATATGCTTATTGAATAAGTTTTAAAGAATAAAATAGTGTAAATATGATTAAATGTTATTGAATAATTATCACAGTTTAAATATCACAATAATGTTTCATTATAAATTCTTTCAACCTTATGTCAGTGTATTCGATGGAGATGTCCTGCATTTCATAAATATTGACCCAAGTTCTTAGAAGGAAAATTGAAACGTTTTTCTCTGACAAGGTTTCTACCAAACGCAGAGTATTGAATGAGGAGTCAGAGGTCAAGTCCTGCATGTAATATGCATAATCACCCAGACATACAATTAAAGAGTTTTTCCTTATAAAGCTCCAGACCTAGTCCAGAGTTGGTGTTATGCCCTTGTATGTCATGTAACAGTAAATGTTGAACTATCTTTTAAGAGGATAAAGTTAGGGGTTTCCTGTTTTAATAAGGCTCAAGATAGACCTAATGTAGAGTACTGAATGGAGTACTATATGCCTAACATGTCATATACCGGTAAATGTTGAACCATCTTCTAAGATGATAAACTTAGTGGCTTCCCTTTTTTTCAAAAATTAAAGACTCCGTTCTTAATGCAGAGGATGGCATTAACGATGAAAAGTTATATATCCTTTCATGCAACATAAACATAAAATTGTTTAGAAATTGTTTACTATTGCATTTGGATAGAATTATTCATGTTGGATCAGCATTATTTTACAATAAAGACATTTCAGGGGATCCTAATAGTCATAACTCTTGTGACAGTTTAGTCTTCAGGGCCAAAACCAAAAACTGAGTCCAAATCAAACCATGCCATATCTTCCACTTTATCAGATTTGTGATGTAACTCTTTACGAAGTTTAGGTGATACCGAGAAGAATTTGGCGCGAGGAGGTTTATTTACAGGTGTTCTGGCTGTAGGTGTTGCACGGATAGATTTCTGCTAAAAAATTTCAAAACAAATATATCAATAATCATAATATACCATATACATGGTAAGAAAGGAAGCCTCACTCATTTTATGTTTTCTTGGGGATAATCAAAGGCCAAAAAACACATGTGAGTATTTACCACCTTAGTTTTCTTATTGAAATGGGGTTAAATCATTTATGTGTCTGTGCACAGACTGGGCAGAGAGGGAGAGAGATGGGGTTTAACATCCACTAGGCACAAACTTAGTAATTTCGTGACTAACATACAGTAAAATTTAATTTCAATAATTTGCATCTGGGTAGGGGTCTTAAGCAGTCGAAGGAAATCCGAGGACCCGCAGAAAATACACGAGTAGGACAAACCATACTGCTCCTTGTCACATACAATCATGAAATCAAAACCAGATCAGTTGACTCACTAACAGACCTCATGACACAGTGCACCAATGGGCTAATATGCCATAAAGTGTTCTACAAAGGAAATTTTTCTTGGTCAGCAATTGAACTTTAACTGTCCAGAATTCTTGATGTGCATGCCAAAAATATGCTATTGAACCCCAACCCACATTGTTAGTGAGCCAGCATCTTAACTACTCACTGATCCTGAGTGGCTTTCTAAGTTGGATATAAATGTTTTCAGTTGGTACAAAAATGCAATAGAAAAGGAATCTTACATTTTTGTTGTTTTGTTGACTTTCTTTATTAGGAAACAATGTTTTAAACTGGTCCTTTTCATTTTCTAAAAAGCCTTTCAAAGATGGCTGGAATATAAAGATGCAAAATCTATTCATTAAAAACCAATATTGAAACATGTATAAAACGATTCTTGCATGGCTCCATTTCTACAAAATTTGTTAAAGATTTTTGCTGTCTTATATACTGATTAAAATAAAGGTTTCTGTGTGACAAGTCTTTAAAAATACTTAAACTAAATTTTCATTTTATATCAGCTTTCATCATATCAGTAATTAAAAGGGTTACAAACCTGTTTTGGCTTGACAGCAGGACCTCGAGGAACTCTATGCAAAGGTGGTGTTTTCATAGACATTTTCTTTGCGTTATTTGATTCTGTTAATGGTGTTCTTGGTGATGGTCTAATATGAACTGGTGTAGCATTTCCCTTCTTATATCTCTCAAGGTCCTCTGGCTATAAGTGTGAAATTTTTTAATGAAATAATAAATGGATCCTAATAATAGACTAAACATATTACTTATATCAATCTGAAAATTCTTAAATAAAACACACCTGATGATCTCAATTCATTTAGCTGATAAAATATCTTTTATTATATGTGAGAGAAGTAGAGACTTGAGGTATTTTATCAGTTGGGATGGGGGGGGACCCATAGGGTTATGCAGATGACCCTACTTACAAGGTTGGGATCAAAACAATGTCTATTTACTCAACGGCAGATCTTATGATCTAATTTGTTCGACCAATGGGTTTTTCCATTTTATAAGTCTGTCAATTTTTATTATCATTACATCGGGGGAGGGGGGTTGGTGGGTTGGGATGGCCTAGTGGTCTAGAGTGCCGCGCTTCGATCTGTAGCTGGCCGGTCACCTCTGGCTTGCTGCCCTGGTGTGAGCGTATGTGGCATGGAGATAGGGGCGCCTTCTCAACCTTGTGGGTTTCCTCTGGGCACTCCGCTTTCCTCCCACTGCTAAAGACCCCTACGCGCAAGCGAATTATTGAAATAAAATGAAACCATATGTTAGTCCCAAAATGACCTAGTTTGTGTCGAGTGGACATTAAACCCCATTTCTCTCTCTCTCTCTTTATCATTACATCGACCCAACACGGTCAAGATCAATGAAAAATAGTTGTGTGTCTGACAAATAAATAAGTAAACAGAGAAATAAACATTACAGTTGACCTATATAAAACTGTATTATTCACAGTAACAACAATTTACTTTAATTCAATTTCAAATAAATTGATTTTAGTCAAATAAACAAAAAAGATCAACAATAGAGTTAAAAAAAATGTATCTAAATCTTAGGAATTGTCGTGGTCTGTATTGATAGGTACCTACCTCAACTTCCATCAACTCTGAAGAGGAAGAATCTGAATCATGTTTCTCGTCTTCGGGAATAAAAGCAACTCTTCTTTTCTTTGAAACACTATTTATATCACGAAGTATGCTTCTCTGAGGTGTCATATTTCCATCAACAGGAGTTTTTGGAAATGTCCTTGGTGTATAAGTTGGATGTACTTTTGGTGTTGAAGGAATAAAAGTTTTACGAAGTGGTGTTGTTACCTAAAAAGATCAGAATAAAGAAATTCAAGCTCTTGGTACAGCATACATTTAGTTGGATGTACTTTTGGTGTTGAGGGAATAATGGTCTTACAAAATGACAGGAAAGAAAGCTTTAATCAACCTATTGAAACGCATAACAGTTATTGAGAACAATCAATGGTAAAATTGTTTTTATTATGCTCAAATTATTGTGCTCAAACATTAAATGCCAGTAAAGGATCATATTGAAAGTAGGTTTAAATCAACAACACAGGCGATGAAATGGTGAGCTATTATTTGGGATTTAGTTAAAATCTGAATCTTCTAGGAGTTCTGCAAACTTCTCCCCCCCCCCCCAATACTAATGCTGTATGTACACACCTCTTTAAATATTTTCTGTATCGGTTTTGGGCTTGTTTGAGTACAGATTGTCTGACTTTCTGCTTTTTCCTTTGGTGTTGATACTTTGGTTGTCAATTCCTTTATTTCTTTCTCCTGCAATAAAAAAACCATATTGATAGAGCAATATATATTACAGTAGACAGCATTTGATATAGTAGTTCTAGTTCATGTACAGTTTTTACCCATTTGATTTGAATCCAATGGTAATACAGATTTTGTCAGGGGACAAGCATGTGATCTTTGACTAAGGCATGGACTTTTTATGTTTAATTTCTGTTTTTTATAGTTGGTGTGCACTTAAATGAATCCTTGGTAGTTATAATTTTCCTCATAGCACACTGCATGACATATGCCCATCTTGATTAGCACATTTGGTGCAGAAAATCAGGACCCTTAAATACCATTTCATTTCAAATCTACCAGAGTCTACTGTTGTGAAGATACATAAAACTTTAAACAACAAAACGAAATAGCATCTGTGATTTAATCACATTAATTTTTTACAAATTCAATTATAACAAGGTACTTTTTATTCTAACTAAATTTGTACCTTTTTATCCAACTTTAATTGAAGCTCCTTTATCTTTTTACTATCACTGTTACTGGATTGTGATAAATTCCTCTGTAAATATTATAAACAGCAATCCAATAAATCTTTTTATATTAATCAAAAATTCAGTAATGACTGTTTTTAAAACTATAAAATTTCATAAATCATGATCAAAAATAGAATTTTGTTGATTTGATTTTTTTTTAAGAAATTGTATTTGCTCATAAAAAAAATTGAATGTTTATAAAAAAACCCAACATATTTGCTAATAAAAAAATTGTATTTATAGGTGTAAATATTTTAAAGATTTCCCATCTAATTTCCAACTGTACCTTTTCTTTTTCAAGATCATCAATTTTCTTTTTCAATTCATCTGTCTCTTTCTTGAAGTCATCACATAATTTATTGTTTTTCTGTTTTGGAATATAAAAACGTTCTATTAAATCCACTTGTTTATATAAGCCTTGGAAACTACTAGTATAAACATTATTTTAAACCAACTTGGGCACAATAAAACTTAAATTATATAAGACTTGGAAACTACTAGTATTAAAAAACTTGGGATTCATCGGTAATATGGTTTACAAACTGATACCCACCTCTTTCACATTTGATGACTGATCTAACTTTGTCCTCAGGGAATCAAGCTCTTTATCTTTCTGATCAACAATTTTCTGGTTCTCCATTTTATACTTCTGAAGAGTAGCCATCATTTCAGCAATTTGAGCATCACTTCGACCAATACTATCAGTTTTATCTTTTACTGCTTGATGAAGTTGATTCTTTATATCGGCCAGCTTATGGAAAAAAAAAAAAAAATATAGTCAGATATTTTATTTACTATGAACTTATTACATGTATTGACAAGGGATGGGAGTCGAACGCCTGCCTATGAGTCAACTGCCGTTTTTTTTACTTCAAACTTGCATGCAAGGAATAGAGCCGTTCTCCCCCTGCTAAAGACTAATAAATATCAAATTTCACTCTGTGTTAAAAATAGTATATATAGCAGATTGTTGATGTTCCATGAAAATTTAGCAAGTTATCTTGTCTCCTTTGAAGCCTTTTTTTTTTAGGGTCTTTAAACCATATGTATTTAAAATTTGTGCACATATGTCTCAAACCCCTAAAATCAAAAATGTATGTCTCACTCAGTTAATATTCTAACACTAATAAGGATATATACACAAATTATTGTAATCACACCTTTCAGTTTCAATTATCTAACAATATCTTAATATCTTCTTTAATTGACTTTTGTCGACACATACAATGTTAAGTTACTGTAATCGACAAAACCAATTACTTCCTGTATGACATTTTGATAATTATAAATTGTACTGGTTCTTTTTGAAAAATTATAGTAAATTGGTGATATTGTCTAGGCCTGGGTTGTCAAACTCATGCACTTTAGATTATAAGGACTGTCATTAAGTTTTAATTGGCATGATTTGGATCCTAGGAGTAGGATTGCCTGTCCAATCTTGTGGGTTTTCACCAGGTCCTCCGTTTTGTTTAATATAGGCATGCCTGTTCCCCGATCCCTATTCACATACAAATCTGAATAAAAAATATTGCTAAAGACTCCTACATGCAAGTGACTCATTAATATATGTACATTTGTTGTGTCTGTTAGTACCAAAATGACATAGTTTGTGCATGTAGAATCGTTATAAGCACCAATTTCAGGAAAGAAATGGTGTATTTTAAAGATAAAAGTAATTGAAATCAGATGTTTGACAGCAACATCCTAAATAACAATCCTGATATACAAAATATTGCTGAATACCTCTGTCCTTAATTTTGAGGAAACTTTGACTTCATTATCAGTAGCGGCTTGTAGTTTCTCCTCTAGGTCAATTTCAGTTGTCTTCAGCATTTCAAGCTCTTTCGACATTCTTTCTATTTCACTGGTTGAATCTGCAGCTGATTTAGTTTGTGTTGTTAATTTAGATTTGGTGGTTTTCAGCTATTGAATAAAATGATATCATTTTAAGCTAATAGACTATTCATGGATAGTATTCATTGGATACATACTAGTTGATTAGTGATAAAATGAGGCTAATGTATGTCCTACTTCTCTTTACCATCCAGCTTAATGAAGACAGTTATATGCCCATCTTTAATAGACTGCTTGATCTCCCTTTAAAACCATACATCTTATCAAGCCCATTAAACAATACCCTGCATATTTCCTCACTAATTTCAATTGGCTACTGACTCAGCTGGGATATGTCAGATTCCATGATACAAAATATCATCGTGGATACTAAGTCTCACACTTTCCAGCTAAAATATCGACTTGTGATAATCGAGTTGCAAAGTTCAAGGTTCATTCAATGTCAAGGTTTTCGTGTAGGTCATGTTATGTATGATTTGAGTGTGTTTGTGTCACAATCTCTGATTTTATTTGTCCAAGTGCTGTGGTAAAAGGAAATAATGTACCTACATTTTGGGGAATTGGAGAGTAACATACATTTTTAGGAATTGGAGAGTAACATAGCAATGGCTAGATGTTGTAAAACTTGCGGTCGTTGCTTCAGGGACATGGAAGATGCCATGCTGTGTGCTATGAGTACCCCACGGTTCCCTGATGAGTGATAAATATATCTATAGCCAATTTTTAGATTCTAATTTTGCAAAAATCTATTTCTTGGAATTCTAGTATAGTATAAGCTCATTTTTTTTTATCTCTCAGTCTTTTGGGCACCTATAGAATCATTTGCAAAAAAAAATATAAAACATTTATATGCATCTTTCAGCAAAGTTCATTAAAATTCTGAAACAGGCTTTACAATACCTCCTTCTCAAGTTCTTTGATTTGTTTATTCTTTGAAACTATGTCACTTTTCAATTCCTTCTGTTTACTTTCCAGTTCAGACATTTTTTTAGTCTTTGTCTCTCTTTCATTGTTCCAATTTTTGTCCTGTAATTTCAAAGGAATGGAAAATTCATTTATTATTGCCTCGTAGATATTAAGCACAGTCCACTCAATACAGAGACTACATGTAGGTAATGGTTCAATTTTATTTCAATAATTCACTTGCATGTAGGGGTCTTTATCAAGCGAATTATTGAAATAAAATTAAAACCATATGTTAGTCCCGAAATAACCTAGTTTGTGTTGAGTGGATATTAAACCCCATTTCTCTCTCTCTCTCTCTTTAGCAGAGGGAGGAAACTGGACGAACCGAAGAAAACCCATTTGGTTGGACAGGTGACCCGACTCCTTATCATGTGCTACAGGGAATCGAAATGACACCAGTTGACCTTCTGATACAGCACACACATGCCAACCCTTTAGCAGTTTGAGGACCTGGAGAAAACCCACAGGTCGCTACTATTTAATTGTCACGTACCACATGGGATTAGAAACCACGTCAGTTGATTCATTGATAGACCTTGCACACGCCAACCATTCAGTCATCCAACCCCCCTTTACTCAATACACACGTGATGTGATACAATATTACATTTGTTGTATTTCACTTGAATATGGGGTTCTTTAGTAGTGGGACGAAACAGGAGAAAACCCACAAAGTTACAATAAGTAGCGAAAGAGAAATATTTTTAAAAACTATTGATTGTATGGATACTTACTGTCTTATCATGTTGTTTTTGTAATCTGTCATTTTCCTGTGTCAGTTGTATTATTTCCTGTTCAAGGCTCTCCTGTTTTATCCTATAAAATATTTAAAAGCATATTAATACTTTCTTAAAGATGCATTTTGTCAAAAGATAAACCTCCCTGACTTCAAATGTTGTAGATAAACTCTGAAAATTATTTAGGCATTTATTCAGATAACAAGCAAATAATCAACTTGTTAGAACATCAGATAGCTTACTAAATGAACTGCTCTGAATTCGATATAAGAGTAGGCCATAGTGTCACTGTCCAGTCTCAATTTCCAGGCTCAATTTCCCTCATAGAAGACTGCATGGCATATGCCTGTCTTCATTTACCAAACCTATCACTTGTCAGGTGATTTTTGGATAGTCATTTTCTCTGTTGGAATATATACTAATTTAAACAGTGAAGTAATCTCAGTTAGTATGAATAAACAATCTCTAAAATGATTAATAGATTTTGACAAGATATGCCGATATTTCAATACTTTAATTACCTCAACTGTGATAAATCTTCTTGAATCACTTCGATTTCTTCAGTAAAGTTTCGTTTTTCTATGTCTCGTTTCTATAAATTTGAACACAAGTAATAGAATTTCGAATTTATCATAAAATTTATAATTAAGTGCATTAAAATATTAACGTAAAATGATTACAAATCATATATGTACCAAAATCAGGAAATTTTGATAAATTGATACTTTTTTTGGGGGGGGGGGGGAATTTATATAAGAAAACTTAGTTGATTCCTCATTAAACAAAAACATTGCTGGAATAACATACCTCCATCTCCTTCTTCAGTTTATTGATTTCCTTTTCCTTAGCAACAAGATCCTTTTCTTTACTTTGCCCTTCTGCTTTACTTTCTTTCAAACTCTTTCTTAGTTCCTCATTTATATCACTGTATAAAATATACAACATCATGGTATTGGGTTTTTATAAAATATCCAGACATTATTTTTTATTCACTCGTTAAAACGGAAGGCCTAGCTAAAAAAGAAATATTTCATCCTTTAGAGGCAATTAGCAATTGACTTATAATAGAAATGTTTGATGGTTTTAGTCTTATTTTAAGAATCCATTACAAACCATTCTTTATTTAACTTCTGGAGAAGTTGTTCTGTTTCCATATTCATTTCTTTAAGTTTATAGATATATTCTTCTTCTTTCACAATTCCTTCACTAATTACCTCCTACAAAAAAAGAATGAATAAACCCCAAAATCTTTTGTTAAGGGGATGGAGTTTAAAGATCCTACTTTTCTGCACTAAATTAAACTAATGAAGACTGACATACATCGTTGGTCTCATCTGAACTACCAAGTCTCCATTCCACACCACTACTAACAAGGGGAGACCACCAGGTCTCCATTCAACACCACTACTCACAAGGGGAAACTACCAGGTCTCCATTCCACACCACTACTCACAAGGGGAAACCAAGTGAACCACACTAATCTGAGACCTCCTGGTTAGTGTCTTTCTCGTTGAGCCACCATAGCTCCCGACAAGACATGACAGTAATATTTAGTGTGTAATATATAAGGAATAGACTTGGTCTAGCTTCTCAACCTGATTATGTAAACTACATATTAAATGTGATAACATGTTTTGTCAACAAATCAACTGAATCTGACAGAAATATCATACCCCATACTGTTATATTTAAACAAGGTGGATTTTCTCTATATTTACTAACAAATGAATTGAAATGGGGTTTAACGTCCTACTCTTCTGCACCTAAACTGGGCTAATGGAAGGCGGGCATACGCCATACAGTGTGCTATGGAAATTTTGCCCGGGCAGCGGCGCTACGGCCTATTCTTATATCGAATTCCAACTGCCTAGGGATCTTTTACGTGCATGCCAATGTGTACACAGGACCTTGTTTTTTGTCCCATCCAAACGACTAGACAGCTGTCCTTGTCAGGTCCTCCGCTCTGCATCATTGACAAGGTGAAACCACGCCGGAAAATCTAGATGCACTTTATCGGCCAATGCAGGGATTGAACACCCGATCTCCAGACTAGCGAGCCAGCACCTTACCCATGTGATCCCCATTCATTAACAATAATTGATATTAATAAACAGTTATTTTGCTGATTACACTACTTTGCCTAACTATTTTGCCTATAATGTTTTTTAGGACTTCGAGTTTTGCCTAATGGTTTGGATTGTTCGTACTTAGTTTTATTTTATTTAAACAATTCCAAGTTTGTTTTACAGGATGCCCTTATCAAGTGTTGAAAATTTTGGGGGATATTTTAAAAAGAATGCATATGGATCTTTATTATTTTGATACAAATTAATTACTTCTCTTGTATCTAAATGTTTCTTTTGTGTCTGTATGGTGTTCTCCATGATTTTTGATGATATTTCATAGTCACTGATTCTATCCTGAAGATTCTTGTTAACAGCCTGAATTTTAAAAAATCAACATGTTAAACTTTAACAAGTCATTCTTTTTATAAATATTCCTCATCGAAGAAACACTATTTAAGGACAGATTTTATTTGTTATCAATTACTTATTTTTAAGGCAAATAGAAGAATTAAAGATGTTTATGTATTGTATTCTCAGTTGCCTTAGATTTAATTCTGAAGATTTAATCATTTACATAACACAAATAAATATAACGGTCTTTACTTGTAACTCCTCAAATATTGTGCATTTTTCTGCCATTTCACTAGAAGTCAGATTTAACTGAGTTTGTAATTTGTGTAATTCTTCTCTCATGCTATCTCTTTCAGCCTGAATGTTTTCCTGAAAAATAAAATTAAAATAAAAATCTTCACAATATTCATATTTTAAAGCCCTGTATGGATATATCTATGTAATTATAAAGTTCTTTGTTGTCTAGTTTAACCTTCTATTTTTCTATGGGCATATGCCAAGGCGTTTGCCATGAGAGATATTTTCCCTTGACAGCAAAGTGTCAAGGGGTCTTACATGCAAAAAGAAATGAAATGAAATGGGGTTTAATGTCCTATTTTTCTGCACCTAAGCTGGGCTAATGGGAGACAGGCATATGCCATACAGTGTACTATGACGGGTATTTTGCCAGGGCAGCGGCGCTATACAGCCTACTCTTATATCGAAATCCAACTGCCAAGGGACCTTTTTACGTGCACACCAATCTGTACACGGGACCTTGGTTTTAGCCCATGCATATAATACAGAAATGCAGGATATTAATTTCATTTCATTTATCAATCTTATACACAAAATTATTGAAGTAAGTTTATAAAAAATGTATTGAAATTGAAAAACCAAAGTATGTTCTTGTTGAGAAATTCTAGCTTCTAATTCTGACTTCTCCATGATCAGGACATCTGAAAAGAAATGATAATAATTACAATCTGTTTTTCAGTCACCACTGTATTTAAAGACAATTTAAAAACATAATAAAAATGTACTTATAGAATTACCTCTGGAACTTTTTAAATTTTCACATATTGAAACTCCTTCTACCATTTTAACTTCCATTTCCTTTACCCTAAAAATAGTTTTCGTATTCAATTAACATATACTGTGTCTGTACAGAGTGATCAGTCGTTCCAAATGTTTCATGTTTAACTTAAATAATTTATTTTCAATTTCTGGTTAGGGAGAATGAGATATTTGTGTTGTATCTCGGATTATACAAATTTGGGTTTTTAGACATTACATGGCCCAATATATATATATACTTGGTATAATATATATATGTATATCATGTTCATACCATCGTTTTTTTTTTACAAATAATTTTATACTATGCAAAAAGCTTGATGTCCAAGTGATCATTTCATGGTTCCTAATTTTGCTCATGAAGTATTTGAACTTGGTCATTAAAGTGAGATGAAAATACAGTATACATGTACCAGTATATAAAAAAGGACTTACAGTAGTTTGGTCTGCTCTAGTTGTAATCTAGTTGATTCTAATTCTCTCTGTAGCACATCAATACTTGCATCAAACTTAGTTTGGTTGGATGACATTACTTGTTCCATTTTATCAATGGTTGATTTACTGTCTTGTAGTTCTATTTCTATGTTATTTATCTTAATCTCCAGTACATTCTTCTCCTCCTGGTACACAATAAAATAACATACATACATTATGCAGAATGAACTCATTTTAATAATACAGGACTAAACGTTTTGATATCTGTTTTTTAATTTTACTGGGTAAAATAAATCCATTCATTTCCTCTCTTTCCATACGTCATTATTATGCATCAGATTATAAATGTATGCAAAAGCCGAAATTTTGATAATAACAAGCTATTTGAATAGTTAAAATGGAATATTTCATTAATATATATTTATACTAAGATTTCATCATATAGCCCCATGATTAAAGCTGAAAAGAAAGATATTACTGTAATTTCTAAATGAGAAAAAACTAATGCAACCCCAAACCAATTTGGAGACGCAAAGCTGTTGTTTCTCAAATACTCTGATTTGTTCTAAAACAATTATCTTACCAAATTTGCATTCAGTTCATCAAAAAGTCCATGCAATTTAATGTCCTTTTCAGATAATTCTGTATTTAAATTTTCCACTTTTTGTTTGCTGATTTCTGTAAGGAAAGAGAGTTTATGAATTATATCAGATTTACAATTCCGTTCACTTAGTATTTTTAATATATTTTCACTGTATCAATGAAGTTACTCTGCAAATGATTGATGTACCTTGTTCTAATTTGAACTTGTCTTTGATATCTTTACTATTTATTAATCTTATTCCAAGTTTCATCGGAATGAAATTCAAAAATCTAATTCACCAAATTGTTCAGAGAAGAACATGCCAATTTTCATGTCGATTGGACTTCTATTAACTGAGCCTTCATATTTAAAAGAAGGATTGATCTTGCCCGGCCTTAACTACCTACATCTTTTGTAAAACGCGAGGACGTTTCTTAAGGAACATGCTGAGCCTTGGGCGTTTTTGAAGAGCATCATTCCAAGAACAACAACTAGATCAGTAGCAGTTAGCGATCAATTTCTGTTCACTATGGCCAAGGTGATGACTCCTTGAATAATTGACAAATTCATATTCATCAAAGATCTAATATGTAGTCTGATATGAAGTTTTATTAAAAATATAGACGGAATTGGGGATGGATTGACAAGGCATGTTGCAGAAAGTTGGTTTAAGCTTATTTGGTAAGATAATTCGAGATGATGACCTACCAATATCTTGTTCGTAGGTATGTATTGTTTCATCATTCTTTTGAAGTCTTGAACGAACCTCTCTTATTTCAATGTCCTTTTCATCACACTGGTCTATTAAATTCTTCAGCTGAAAAGAAATTGTTAAATCCAGATAGAAACAGTAATGGTCAAATGAGAGCATTTGTGAAAAAAGTATGACTGAAATTTTAACAAGAAAGACCCTCAAATTTGACTGAGAGTAAATTAGAACTGAAGGGAAGAGTAAATACGTACTACATCACCTAATAACTGATGGAGAGATTGTGTAATTGCAAGAAGGGTACTACTAATACAAGGGACTTGTGGCAGATTCTTTCTCCCCCTCACTCTCCTTAGAAGTAAAAATACTACTTCATCTAAATTTCTGATGGAGAGAATTATTGCAAGAAGTTTACTACTGATATTAAGGAAGTATGACAGTTTCTTTCTGCCCCTCACTTGCCTTAGAAAAGAAAAACCCTACACAAAAAACAAATGTTAACATACATCTTCCTCTGCATTAGAAAGTTTGTCTTCCATATCTTTCTCCACTTTAACTCTCTCATCTCTTTCTAGATTTACTGTTAAATAGTTGAAGAACATTTGTATAAATTACAGATCTGATAAACATATTAAAGAGCTCTATGGAAAACAATTACTGTATTTTTCATCTGTGCTACGTTTATACAATGATTCTCTGATTAAAAATACAGTAATTATTTTCCATAAACTTTTGTGTTTAATTTAATGTATTCAGTTAAAACAGTATACTGATAAACATACTATAACTACGGTATGAAAAATTTAGGCCCCCACCCCCATCCTCTGCAAAGACATTGACAAAACTTGTTCATGTTAACAGATTAATTACTTAAATTTCTTCACTATAACTAAAACCATTACTTTGATCTTGATTCTGGAGACAAATGTATCTATTATTTAATATCTACATGTAGGTTATATATGGAATATTTGTCAAATTGAGATAGAATTTAAAATAGAAGCTTACACTGGTTCATAAGTTTGTTGTGATTCTCCACTGACGAAAGTTCTAGTTTTTGAAACTGCTTTGATAGCTCCTTTTGAAAAATAAGAAAAAAAGATTAAAATCAAATCAATAAATATCAAACAACAGTACATGGCCGGTAGATTAACAAATATTTTCTACTTTTTATATTTATTACATAAAATGGTAATTTTTTTAAAATTTTGAACTTTTTATTTTTTAGTGGACATTTTGTAGTGCAATAAAAATACAAAACAAATAAAAGTAAATAAATCATGTACCTCAAACTGCTCTTGATGTTCTTTTCCGAGATATTTTAATTCTGTTTTTTCAGTTTCACCTAAAATTATTTGATATAGTTTTATTTCAGTTCCCCAATCAGGTTTTCAGCAACTGCCTATATACAGTTCATGAAGAAAGAAAAGAAACAAATCAAACCCCAATCGAATAGTACAAATCCCATAACTTACACTGTTCAAGTTTTTCTTCCATTTGTGTTGTGTGAGTTTTCAAAATGTTGCAGAGATCTCTTGTACAATGGATCCTAAAATTAAAATAAAATGGTTCATAGACTATACATGTGTATCAGCTGTATGTAAGAAATATGGTTTAACCTTTAACATCCTTGAAACCCAACTAGGTTTATTTTAGGACTAACATAGTATCTTATTAAAATTCATTCATTTGATTTCATGCGGGGCTTTTTTAGTAGGCGAATCAACTCAACACAACCTGATAATAAATTCCTGTTCTTACAAGTATTGCACCATGAACGTTGGTGACACAAGTGTTAAGACCACTACTATGCTATAGCTCAACAACTTTATTGAAAAAAAATCTGAAATATTTCTAAATAAATTTGTTCATGTTTTCGGACATTTTAGATTATCTGGAAACTTTTTCAACTATGTACAAATGTACATGTATTGCAATCATTCTATAAATAACTACACTATGCTTCTAATTACTTGTTTAAAATATCTTCTCTGTGGTCCATTTCCTCTTTTAATTTCAGGCTTAAGTTTTCATTTTGTAGCTGAAATATACACAACGAAAATTAGAAATCTAAAAATGTAACTGTAAAATTCATTTGTCTTTCAAGCATGCGTGTTTAGTTTATTATCTTTAGTACAATAACACATATATTCATTGGTTATGCTAGAAATATTGAGACCTAATAAACCATGTACTGGACATTGCCTGAATATATATGTGCTTAACAATGTCTGTGACAGTTGTCTTATTTCGAGGCTTCTATTATATTGCACTGTCCTTCAAGTATATCCATGATATCTGACTTAATTATTGAAATACAAAACAAAGTAGGCTATAGTCTAACCTACCTGCAGTTCCAAAATTGACTTCCTCAAAGACTCAACAGTTGTACTTGCTTCCTGGATTTTCTTTTCCTTTAAAATTGGGAAATTAGATATGTTAATGTCAATGTAATTAAATATGGCATTGTCCGTATTTAAGTAAGCATTGAAAGAAGGCAAAGAGTAAGAAAGAAGAAATCGACTTACTACTCTATTCTAAAATCTCCATCTTTTATAATCTATATTTATTATAATGACAGAGAAAACTATCCCATGTCTTTAGGGTGTTAATGAAGGTTGTGTAAGAACAATAAGTTTGTTCTCCTTGATGAAAAATGATGCATAATTCATAAAAAAGGAGCTGTTATTTTCACTTTGATTTGACTGGTGACTAATTTCAAGCACACACAAACCTTTTGTTTCAATTCAATTTCCGATTGAACTTTCCATTTTCGAATTTTATCTGCTTCTTGATGAAGTTTAGCATGCAAAGATGATAATCTCTCTTGTCCAATGTTTTGTTCCTTTTGCTGGGACATTTTTGTTGCTTGGGATTGCATTTCTGAAAAATGAAAAAATTGCCACTTGACTGTACTTATCATCATCCAATTGTCTTAATAGCGTGTTCACAAAAACTCACATTTACAATCCCTTAACATTATCATTATGTTTCTATCAATTCAACTCCTTGATGCTCTTGTATAACAGCCCAGATAAAATTTAATTATCTGACAAAATTCTGCAATTGTTAGAATATGTAATTAAAATTCATGTAAAATAATGAAAGTTTAAATTTACCATTTGGTCTTGCTATTTGAAAAGTTGCATTATTATTTTGACATGTTCTGGATCTGGAGGGCTGAAAGTGAAATGGAATTGATATTAAGGAATATCACAAAGGACAATAATTGTTGTTCATTGAACGAGAAGAAATGGATATGATAGGTTTCTGATCTAGAGATGGAAACAATTCAATACGAATACCATACAGTACAACAACTAGGTAAAATATTAAAAATTTGTAACTTGTTGAAGGGATACTTACATCAAAGGAAAAGAGACTTGTTGATCCCTCTGAAGAATTCAGCGGTTTAAATACAGGTGGCTGCTGCTGCTGCATCTGCATTTTAGCAGCACTGTGGTGAGTGTGGCCGATTTTGTAAAAGCTTCACAGAACTTTGAATTCGTCTTTTAAACCTGTAAGTAGAAGTAAAAGTAAATAATTTAAATATTTAAATTTAGGGAATGCTTAGTAGTCTGCACGTTCATTAGTCCACCGATTTCTATTATTATTAGGGTTCATTAGTCTACATCTATTATATTATATGATATTACGGTTAGGTTTATTGATACCGGTACCCATATTTATAGTATTTCTTACAGCGCCAGTCTAATGTAGGCTACCCTGGAACTCCCCATTTAAATTTAACGCATCAAGTTGAATCAACTTATTTGTAATTTCTTCAGTTTCATCTTGAACCTTATATATAGATCTATTATAGGGCCTACAATCATCAAATTTCTATATGGGTCTGAATCAAAATTTTCCCATTGATATTTATAATTGTTAATTGGCACTCATTACCTAGATAAAGGCTAAAATTACATCAATTTTTAAGCCTACCCAGGGGCGGATTGGGGCCGGGAACCGGTCCGGGCTCCTGTGTCAGACTGCCCCTTTTACTGACCGAGGAGCTCGGCAGGGGGGATCTTTTTAGACGAATTGGAC
Source organism: Patella caerulea (assembly GCA_036850965.1). Taxonomy (NCBI): domain Eukaryota; kingdom Metazoa; phylum Mollusca; class Gastropoda; family Patellidae; genus Patella; species Patella caerulea. Next base: position 26,104,933 of record JAZGQO010000015.1, on the reverse strand, counting down.
AAAAAATTATTTTTTTTCATTTTTTGTCCGACCGGCTAGTTTGAGCGATCGTCAAGTGCAACGTCAAGTGCTAGCCCAAAGAACAAGGCCTATTATGGCGCGTCTTTTATTTTGAATTAGGCCTAGCTATGATGTGACTGCCAGTTCACTAACTAGTAGTTATTATAATAACGGATTTGTCAGAGATAGATATCCGTTACTTGAAGTAACTAACTAACTAGTGACTAGGCCTAGGCCTAGCTAGTTTAATTTAAGTAGCCTATAGTCTCTCCTCTAGGCCTAGTAAGAATACGGTACCGGGTACCTCAGTTCTTTCCGTTGTGAGACTGAGAAACATGTTAGCCTATTTAGGCCTAGGCCTAGGGGGGTGGGGGGCGAGCGTTTTTTTTTAACATACTATTTCGTACAATATTAAAGTAATAATTTAAAAAGTTGTTCTATCCATTAAGCCTACTGTTCTTGTTGTACTGTCCTGGGAACTTCCTGAGTGCACGGTCGCGCTGTCGTCTGCTATCGGAGATACTAAAACGAGGTCAAGGTAGCTACGTCATTCATTTTTGTTACCCAGTCATAATTTGTTTCTTTCTTGAAAATCAAAAGTTACTTTTTAAACTTTGACAAATCGAATATATACTAGACATGCTACGCAACAATAATATGAATTCGCGAGATAGTAATAATAATAGTTAAAAATCGTTCGATCTTCTATTTTTCCGACATTTAGTCCTTTCTAAGGGAGATAACTCTTAACTAGACTCTTTAATTCTGAAGATGAAAATGGTATTTCTGATCAAAACAAACACACATGAAAACGTTTCACAGAATGTGTGATAATAATTCTTTGTTTCAGAAACAGAAGGAGTTGTGTTTGTCGGGAATAGATTGGAGCAGGAAAGGATCTGTAGATGGGCCTATCACTGAAGTTGTGGAATTTATAAATGGCAGTGAAAATTATTTTACAACAAGTTCCTGTTCGGGAAGAATTATGGTGTTCGAAAACGTAAATAATAGTAGGCCTACAATTAGTAGTAAATACTATTACTATAAAATACTACTTACTATTTACTTTTTCGCTATTTAGTAATTTATATCTACACTAAATTCTGAGCAATAAGACCAGTCATGAAATTAAAACCTTTACGTCAAGACTAAACTCTTCTTTGTTTTGCTTCAAATGTTCTGTGCAATTAAACATACTACTAACATGAACTTGTCTAAGTCTTAAAGGAGCTAAATCGCTAACATTTGGGTCTTAGAAATTGACACAACTGGGTAGCAACGCAAATAATACTGTAATATGAATGTATATAAACTGATTTACATTCAATGGCTTCAGTTTTTACTCTAATTTCAAAACAGTTACACTCAGCGAAATAAGCCAGCATCCAAATCGAAGGTAAATTTATATAGCGTCTGGTTATTCCAGCCCACATACGCCGTTTGATTTGGTGCAGTGTTTCTAGTCTCGTTCCTCGAATCTCTTCTACAACTGGGCCTGAAATGCATCTTGGTACACAATTCGTGTACCAATGGTAAAATGTTGATTTTGTCTTAAGTATTGGATATCAGAAGCCCGTCTTTACCCGGTAAAATAACAGCATCCATGTTGATTTAAATTGACAAATAATTCGTGTTTACAATGTTGAAGATTTTCGATGATACTGAGTTAGAGACTTAGCTCCTTTAAGTTTGGAAACCTACTAATGTTAGTAATAATATTAATAAGTAAATTACAGCATTAATGATTGAGTGCGGAATAATTAAATAACTTTTACTCATTGGTTGTTTATGGTGTTTTATGTACCCAATATAAACTACATGTACATGAAGCGTTGACCGATAAAGGCAGAGATTATATCACAAATTATGTTTTTGTAATATAGAAGAATAGTTGTTTGTTGATTTAAGACATAATATAATGATTCACCAATCAATGTTTTTGTAATAAAGTAGATTCGTAGTATTGATGATTGACATTATCCCGTCATTTAAAAAATCTTGCTATGGTTATTATCAGGTTAAAAATAAATCTCTAGATTGTTCATTCTATTATTTTAGAATTCAATTACAAGTGAGAAACTATTACAAATTTGAAATACAATTGTCTAAACTTCAGTTTGATTCTGACCAGCCTTTAACTTTGAAGTTTTCTTGTTACACATGAATTTGAAAACATAATTTTGTATTTTTTAGAGCAATGATGTAGTGCAGAAAAAAGGATGCAAGTGGTTGTATACTACTCACGAATCAGCAACAGGAGAACTAGTTGTGAGTATTTGTATGAAAGATGTTCTCATACATTTGTGGAATAAATAATCTACATGTATAGTATCCTCTTATTCCATGTAGAAAAATAAACTGCAACACATAATGTTTTATTGTTTGTTGGTTGAGTTAGAATTTTGCTTTAACTACTGGAGTAGGGTTTCCTACCCGGGTTCTTCTAGAATCTTTCAAAAGATGTTCTACAGGGTAAACTACCCTTATCCACCATATAAATACATGTATCAATCAAGCGTCTTTGGGTGATCAGTGTTTTAACACATGCACATGAAATCACAGAATCTGTGATTGAGTCACATGTATGAATTTTGATTCCCTGCTTCTTGTACGTGACAAGGAGTACATGTAGGATCGCTTTTGCCAAGCTCATAGGTTTTTCTCCAGGTTCTCTGCTTTCCTTCCACAGCTCTAGACCCCTATGCACAAACAAATTATTGAAATAAAATTGAACCACATGTTAGTCTTGAAATGACCTAATGTGTGTCTAGTTCTGCCATTAAGCCAAGTGGTGTGGTTTCGATTCCCTGCCCCATTCTAGTTGTAGATCCATTGTTCACTTTTCCGATCTTGCAAAAGTATGAAAAGATTTTATCACTTTGTATCTTGTTCTTTCAGATGGATAGTATTAGAAATGCAACTGGAAATGCTGTATTTAAATTTGAACCATTTGTTCTCCATGTACAATGTAAATTACTGGAACATGCACAAAAATTGGTAAGAATTGAAAGTTATAAATGAGAAATATATTGAAATAGATATGTAGATATTTCATGAAAATTCTAATTGCATTGTTGCCCAATCTGATAAAAACACAAATCCTATTTCACTTTTAGAGTTAAAAAATTTGTTTTGCTTGTCTTTACTACACTAGAATCTGGAAGACTTGTTTTGGATGATGTGAGGGATTAGCCAATGAAACGGTCTGTAAGGCAAATGTTTTGCGTTTTGATGTACGGAACTGTGGGTAAACTACTTGAAACATCAACCTGGTTGATGTCATAGGTTCAAATGCCGCTCATTTGACCCCTGGTGTGAACTCCCACTATAACTTGTCAGATCTTCATGTAGTGAAGGGATCGTCAGTATAAAGACATGAAACGAAATAAAGATCTGTATTTTTATCAGATTGATTGTTGCCCTCATTTCTTCTGTGAAATTTTGAATAGTTTGTGTTGTTGTGAGTTTCAGGTCCGTAGCTAGGGGGTGACAATGCCCCCCTGAAAAAATATTTTGCCCCCCTCCCCCCCCCGAAAGAAAATTTGCCAACCATAACTCTAAAATAACTACTGTAGACTGTAACAGATGTGCCCCTCCTAAAAAATTCACTGCCCCTCCGAAGCCAGCAAGGTGGCTACGGGCCTGGTGAGTTTGTGTAGCAATTTTGATAGTTTCTTTTTTTAGCATTCTGTAGCTGTTGCATCAGGTTTTAGAAACTCAGGTATAACAGTTGGAACCAAAGGAAAGATCATTACAGTGAGTATTTTATCGATACAGATTGTAATATTTAAATTGTAAATCTCTTTGGGAATGCATTTAACTGTACTTGCAGTGATGATGTGTTTTTTTTTCTCGGCCGTCTAGAGTTTAGGTACTGTTTGTAAAAAGCACATGACTATCAGCAGTTATCCCATGTATTTGAAATTAGGTACCATTTAGAACATAGACTATTATTTATTAGCCAAACACTAAATGATTTCACAGATTTAAGCTCATAATCAATGTGAAAGCTCCTATCTTGAAATGGAATTGGGTTTGACGTCCTACTGTTCTGCTCCTACAGGGATATTGAAGACGAGCATAAGCCATACAAGGAAAATTCGACAGGACAGCAGCACTACAGTTTACTCTTGTTTCGAATTCCAACTGTCCAAGGGTTTTTTTTTCTGTGCATAACAATTTGTGTAGAGGAAGAGGACTTCAGTTTTTTTTTGTCCCATTCAAACGACTATACATTCATTGTTCCATGTCAGACCTTCTATCCTACATCACAGACAAGGGTCAACACAGGGATCATACATGTTAGCAAGTTAGCCTTTGTAGAATAAAGCATTATGCATATACAGCCATTGAACTCTTTGTAACTCCAGTAATTGTTTGGCCAAAATATTGTGTCCATGGTATATATTATGCAACAAATTAAAACAAAAAATGTTTTTGGCTGACCAGAAATGATCACCAAGCACTAATGCATGTCTATTTTTTTTGGTCAGGCTGTAAGAAGTACTCATTCTATGGAAGTTCCTCTGTCTGATAATGGAAATATTTTAGTTTCTGATCAGGTAAATAATTTATTTCAGAGTTTATTTTCTGCATCAACTAGGCTTATTGAAAATATTTTAGTTTCTGATCGGGTAAATAATTTATTTCAGAGTTTATTTTCTGCATCAACTAGGCTTATTATCCGAGACGCCTTAGGACATGTACCGGCTATGAGAGAAATTTTGCCTTGACAGAGATGCTTCGTTGTTCTGTTATTTAGATTTCGAAATATCAGTCCATAAGTGATTCCCCTTGTCCGTGGTGCAGGAAGGAGGGTCTGACAAGGACAGCTGTCTAGTCATTTGGATAGGACAAAAAAAGAGGTCCCGTATACATTGGCATACAGGTAAAAGATCCTTTGTCAGTTGGAATTTGTGATAAGTGTAGGCCGTAGTGATACTATCCAGGCAAAATGTCCCTTATTTTAGCTATGCAAAATTAAATAATATTCCCCTTAGTGGATTTCTCACTTTACTTTATATACTAGATTGAACCCTCCTCGATATGTCGCCAGAAATAAACTTCTGACTAGCTAATGGATTTCCCACCTTAGTTTCTATACTAAATGGAGTACTGTTGAAGTCATTTAATGACTGTAATACAACTTGATTCAGTGGCATGCAATTTGACGTCTGTCAATCGAAACCCCAATATCAACTACATGTACACACAGATCATTAGGTCCCACTCGATTAATTACTGCTTGATAAAGACAAGAAAACCCTTGGCAACATGTCGCCAGAAATAAACGTCTATCTAACAAGTGTTCCATATAATTATGTCATGTGGTAATTAGTTTAGAGGCAGTGCCAATGTGTTTTCATCACGTTATTAATATATTGTTATTTATTTCAGTATATAGATTTTCTAGTAAAATGTGCTAATGAGAAACTGGAAGAGAATTTTAACAGAATAGAAAGGTTTGTTCAAATATCTATCAAAAAATAAGTTACAAGTCAATTTCTATAAATATATTTAATTCAATTAATAAATTTCATGATGTATTAATTCAATACAAAATTCACATCAACTAAAAATTAAAGTAAGAATCTTACCAAGGAACCATCACAATATTTCAACACTTACGTACGTTACATCCAAACCAACAACCGTCGATAGGTCGCGATTGACTGGCCATCAGCCCCGATACAGTAGGACAATGTTGACAGTCAAAAAGATGGATTTTGATGCGAGCTTAAGACAAAATAACAAATAATTTATCATTTTCTATCTTAGAAATGGGGTTTAATATCCACATGACACCAACAAGGTCATTTTGGACTGACATGGTTTAATTTTATTTCAATAATTCGCTTGAGTGTATGGGTAGAAAACCCCATGAGGTTGGAAGGCAACTTTGCTCTTTGTCATATTCAAGTGGTGACTCAAAACCACATCACTTGACTCAATGACATATCTTCTGATCCAACGCACCCATGTTGAGCATTTGGCCACGCAACCCACCCACCCAGTTCCAATGTTAATTCAAGGATGCAATGGTTGAAATTTTGCGATGGTCCCTTATCAAGTTTATAAATCTTCTAATGATTGATGCAGGAGGACGACACTGCAGATAACAATTATATGATATGATCAAATTAGCTATATATTATAAAAGAAAGTTATGTTAATCTAATTACGAACATTTTTTTTTCAGATTTTTTACGAACTACAAAGATATGATTAATTCTCCAGACAAACAACTAGAAAAAGAGCTAAAGAAACAACAGAAAAAACAACTAAAACAGGAACAGGATAGATTAAAACAAAAAACAGGACTAGACACACAGGATGTTGATGATGACAATTTAAATTTCTTCTGTTTTGATGAAACTTAGTAGATATATAATATAAATAAAAAATTATGATATTGTAAATATATACCTTTTTATATTGAAATAAATAGTTAATAAATTTGTGATATATTCTTAAAAGACTAGTTTAAGATTGGATGAAAACCAAAAGTCCTGTGTAGAAATTCGCATTTACTTGAAAGAGCAATTTACACTTGAAACTCGTAATTAGATTAGGCTGTAGTGCCACTCCCTTGGCAAAATTTCTCTAATAGCACACTGTTTGGCATATGCCCATCTTAATTAGACCCATCAGTGCAGAGCAGTAGGACTTTATACACTGTTTCATTCATTTAAAGGACTAATACAAAGGAAATCACAGACTCTTTTAAAATCATTTTTGGAGGGAATGGAATGGCACTTCACAATGATTACTTTGAAAACCTGATCAACAAAATAGACAACATCAATAGACATATTTAAAAGAAATAAAATATGAATTTAAATAAATAATTTTACATGTACTTTAAATAAAATGTATAAGAACTGAGTTTGCCAAACACAACATAATCTGTTTCTCTGATTATTCTATTTGACGTGAGCAGAAGTATAACCATGGTTTACTGATCGCGAGCAAGACATACAGATACTGCATGAGGACATCAGTCCGAGTATTATGCAATGTCTTGCTTGATACCATTAAACAACTTAAAATAGGCAAACTATTGCATTTTAATGAAATCAGAATGTGAGTACAATATTTCATCTAGTTTAAAAAATGTAGGCATATTGTACCATTATTTGAAATAATGCTACAATCAACATCAAAGAATGACTTCACATCTGTATTTTAAGACCCAATACACCAAGTTCAAGAGACAATTCTTAATTATCTTATTTATTTTAAATATACATATTATAAAAGATCTTTGTAAATACAGGTATATAAACCTTTTAGGGCATCAAATTCTTATATTCAATTATACTATATATATATAGGTATATCACAATTTTCATATGGCCTTATTTAGTCACTATCAGACATCTATACTGGAGTAACTAGGCCTTATCGAGGCACTAGTCTATCAAAATTTTTGATTGGAAATTTATCGCAATTATCTAGGAGATATTGTCCATCTACATGACCGGAAACTTTAATTTAATATTATGATTATCTAGGAGATATTGTTGATCTACATGATCAGAAACTTTGATTTAAAATTGTGATCATCTAAGAGATATTGTTCATCGATGCGATCGGAAACTTTAATTTAATATCGTAATTATCTAGGAGATATTGTCCATCTATATGTAATGTATCATTATATAAATATAGAGTTGCCATAGGTGGATCTAGATCCGGTGGTGTTTCTAATATAGCAGGTATTGTTATGTGTTGTACATGATGTTCATCTATACCACTTCCACCTACATGATCATGACCAGCCATATACGATATAACACAGTCATGTTTATATAGTATTGATAATATTTCTTCATAGTTCCAACATAAACAATCAACAGCTGTGGCTGGTGGATATATAGGAAGATGACCTAAAAAAACAAAAATTTAAAACAAATATGAATTGAATATGGTTTAACGAGAGAGAGAGAGAGCAAGAGAGGGAGAGATTAACGCCCACTTGAGACTTGACACAAACTAGGTGATTTCTGGACTAACATATGATTCAATTTTATTTCAATAATTTGTTTGCGTCTATGGGTCTTTAGCAGTGGGAGGACCCAGAGAAAACTCACGAGGTTGGACAGGCAACCCTACTCCTCGTCACATACCACTGGGGAATAATTTAATTCTGCCACTCAATCTCACCAAATTGAAAGTACCCCAAAGCTTATTATAGACCATTTTCATAAAAAGTTATATTTTGAAAAGGTAATGTGATCTGCCAAGTCTTGGATATTTTTCAACTCGACACCTACTAGGTCATGAGATACGATTTTATTCCAATAATTCACTTGCATGTTGGGGCTCTTTATAGCAGTAGGAGAAGACATGAGGGCCCAGAGGAAACCAATGGGATTAGTCAGGCAACCGTTCTCCTTGTCACGCTCAAGTATGGGATGGCATCAACACCACTTAACTCAATCTGGTATGAATACATTTACAAATTATATAACAGAAAAACTGGTGTTGTCTCCCTTTAACTGTGAATATCTCTATTTGTTTTAGAGGGTTGGAAAATCTTGATGAACTTTCTCTGACTACGCAGGGAATGAACACACGAACCCACAGGCTAGCAAATCATTGTCTTACTCACTTAGCCACCACGGCACCTAAATTGGGCTAATAAAGATGGACATCTGCCAAATAATGTGCTTTGAAGGAACTTGATCCTGGAGAGCGCTGTTTCTGTCTACTCTTATAGATTTATTCTCACTTCTTCACCATCAATAAGGGGGGGGGATGGCCTAGTGGTCTAGAGGGCCGCGCATCGACCTCTAGCTGGCCGGTCACCTCTGGCTTGCGGCTATGGTTTCGAGCCCTGGTGTGAGCGTATGTGGCATGGAGATAGGGGCGCCTTCTCAACCTCGTGGGTTTCCTCCGGGCACTCCGGTTTCCTCCCACTGCTAAAGACCCCTACGCACAAGCGAATAATTGAAATAAAATGAAACCATATGTTAGTCCCGAAATGACCTGGTTTGTGTCGAGTGGACGTTAAACCCCATTTCTATCTATCTATCAATAAGGGGAAATTGAGGATCAATCCTAGAACCTCCTGGATTGTGAAGCAACGCTGTACTAACTAAGCCACCAGTCAGTGCTCCTTCAGTCTCTGAGAAACATCATTTAAATTCAGATTACAAAAATATATTACCTATAATAATAACGTTTTCTTTCTTTTGATCACATTCTTCTAATAACTGATTTAACCATTTTAACTGAGTTGAGCTCACAGCTCCATTGAATTTCGCAAACCTTCGATCTTCACCTGTCATATTTGTCGTTGAGTTCTTATCTTCGTTGATGTTATTCTCCAAATATTTCATAGCTTCTTGATAGTTCGTACTTGATTCTGGCCACCCAATAGCCGCTATCTCATATGTGTCGATAGCTATTATTCTAAGTGAAGCATGAGCTTGAAATGAATAATAAAACTGGTTGGGCGAGGCTACACTCGATTTACATTCAGGCAAGCCAGCCGAAAACAAGGGTGTCTTCATTAAGGCAGCTCGGTCAAAATTATACAGTTCATGATTACCAATGACATGATATGTCTTAAAATCACCGATTACATCCAAGGTTTCCTTTAATGAAGATTCTGATATTCCGTGACGTTTATTAAAACCGTCTATAATATCACCAAGTTGAAGAATAAACTTGACTTCTGGTGTCATGTTTTTCCATTGCTCCATAACCCTCTTCTGAAAGACTAAAGCATTTCTGTAATATCTTTTTCTGGTTTTCTTGAAGTTATAACCATCATCCATATCCCCATATTGTATATCGGACAGAGCTGCAAATACCAATAACTGTTTATGTTCCTTGGCAATGGTGGCCATTTTCTTCAAATATCTGAAATAAATCCAAAATAATTAAATCATGAAAATAAAATTTCAAAAGATGAAAATGGGTTGTATCATGAGAAATGCTTTGAAGAATAAACTACTTCTCATTACTACTGTACTTAAAATCTAGCTGTACTACATGCGTGGGGAGTTTTATATATATAAACTCTTTATTAATACAGGTTGATACTTTGTCACTTGTTCTAGTTTTCTGATGGAAGGCTATAGACCACAGTTAGTCTATTTGAGTAATAAATCTGACACCTTGACCACAACAATTGGCCTAGTCTCTAAGTATGTTATATTGTATGTTAATTTGATGTACACATAGTTGATTACACATAATATTTATTGTTATCAACAATTAAGGACTACAAATTATCGCCATCAGTCCTACTCCAGCCTCTTGGGATTTGTTTTATATTTAATTCATTATATCTAGTTTTTAAATTCTTTAAAAATATCCTACAATTGACTTTATCTTTTATCAATCTATTTTTATTCTGTGCCTATGTAAGGTCAATCGCTAAAGCTTAATATCTGTAAAGGTTGCATTTCTCCTTTAGCTTCCCATGAAACTATTGTGGGCCCTTTATTAAAGGGCATTTATGTGAAAGCAATAATAGAAAACAGGTTGTGGAAATAAGTAATCAGTTTTGATCTGACAACAAAACACATACTTATGGAAAACAGTTACTAGTGTATTTTAGGCGACGTTTCGTAGAGTAGCTTGATAACGTTGAGAGAATATTTTAGGCGACGTTTCGTAGAGTATACTCTCTCAACGTTATCAAGCTAATTAGCTCTCTCAACGTTATCAAGAGAATACTCTACGAAACGTCGCCTAAAATACACTAGTAACTGTTTTCCATAAGTATGTGTTTTGTTGTTACTCTATCCAGTTACTAAATGCCATTTAAAGATCAGTTTAGATCTAATTGAGAGAGAAGACCACTCACACAAACTAGGTCATTTTGGCACTAACAATTTTATTTCAATGATAGAATATTCTTACTGGATATATAGCACTTGATTAATTTTTATTTTATTAATAGGCCCACATTTCGGCCTTTATTTCATTTCATGGTTAATAAAAGTGGATTACATGAATCAATAATTTCAATCGACTAAAACAAAATGAGTAGAAACCTTTCTCTCCATCCCCAGGAACTTGATAATCTCCTACCTATACAGTACAGTTCGAATATTTAACATCTAATAACTAACCCATTTCGTACAATCGAGATCACGATACTATCAACAATTATTAAGTTGTAAAATTATTTGATCGAGAAATTACACAAAATATGAATTAAACAAGACGGGGAAGTTGATAAACAAATACGATTTATCGTCCGGAAAAGAATACAGATCGACAGCGTGATGTCATTGGTGATTAGAGAAGAAACTTGAAATGTCGGCCTGTGTTGTGTAAAAAAATATCATTTACCTCTTTATTCTTGATCGGTATACCAACAGTTTAAGTATCCTCGTGTGGAGATTTGGCATATAACACTCTTTATATTATCCACTGGGATTGGAAGTTATTAATAAAATCTCCACGTGTAGCCTACGTCGGTGGTGGTGAAATACTACTCATTGTTATGCAATCGATTTTTGATCACAGTTCCTTATTGTCTGAAGTTAGTAGCATATTCACCATTCGATTTTTGAAGATGGGAGCTTGGCGCAGATTAGCTTCATGTGCCCGTTTATTTGACACAATCTGTGTAATCATTTTAATAATGTCGCGATTTGTTGCTTTTTTGAATTATATTAAAGTAAATATCGACATGCTGTAAAATATCGAATAGCTTATTATCTTTGCATAGGCCAATTTAAAGATACTTTTTCGTGTATACAAACTGTGTGGGCTTGTGATTTGATGATATATATATTGAACTAAAACATACTCCAATTAATTTATCTATAGTTTGCTTCGAATCCACAAAAATCTATTTTAACATCCTTGTTTGTCAAGCGACTATTGAGTGAGATCCATTTTCAGCTTGTATTGAATTGACCATACAGAAAGAAATGAGTTTTAACGTCCACTCGACGCAAACTAGATCATGTATATGGTTCAATTACATTTCTATGATTTACTTTAACGTAAGGCCTTTAGCACAGGGTCGTATGTAGGATTTTAAAAGTGGGGGTGCTGCAGAGAGGTAGGAGGGGGCCAGGTGCGGATCCAGGATTTTTTGCAGGGGGGGGGGGTCTAGGTTTGATAATTGCTTAACTAATTGCGCTCAACCGATAATTTGGTAAATTAGATTCAATTTGGTTCATTCTGACGTATTTCCGGAAGGTAAATTCCAAAATAACAGGTCTAAATCGCCAATATAATCGCATAAAAAATTTTCAAGTTTGAGCAGGGGGGGGGGGGGGGTCCGGACCCCCTGGACCCCCCCTCTGGATCCGCGCCTGGGGGCGCCAATATGATACTCGGATTACTGAGCACTGAGCGTGGTGCGGCGACACCCACACATATTACCCCCCCCCCCCCGGAAAATTCTGAAAATTTGACGTGAATCAATTTCGGTGGCGCTATTTCTCATTAAACACACCAAAATAAGAAACGTCTGGTCCTCTAAATTAGAACTAGTCCGATACACCAACAAGGCCATGTGGATAGGGCGACCAGAACGAGAATCTCTAATAATGTCATTTGAGGCGGCGCCCCCAAAGACCGATAAGGCCCTATCAAATGTGGATAGTGCGACCAAAACGAACACTCTAGTGTCATGTGGTGGGACATGCGCTGACGCAGAAAGGGTGATAGGAGGGGCATTTCACTTATGGGGGTGCTACCCAAGTCTTGCGTCCACTCTCAGAAAATGTTGAAAAATAACGCTGCTAGAAACTCCTATTTCGGCCACTCTGGTGATATCTAATAATCGATTTTGTATTTTATATGGATGATTTATTTTTTTTACAGGGGCTGCAGATTTCTTAGGAGAGGCAATTGCTCCTATTGCCCCCGCTCCTCGGATCTGCGTCTGTAGTGGCGCACAATGCAATAGCCTCCAGATAGGTGTCATAAGAATGTGGGCGCTCTTAAAACCGGCCGAGTGATCAGTGTCTTAAGAGCACCACTGTGTGTGTGATCATAACCACATGTATTATTTTATAATTGAGAGGTTGTAAAATTTTTGAGGGGCGCCTTATTTTTCCTGGGGTGCAACGTACCCCCTGCACCCCCGCTAGATGCGGCCTTGCTTTGGCAGTTGGAGGAAACCGGAAGACCCGTAGTAAATGAGGTTGGACAGGCGACCCAACTCCTTGTGACGTACAACCATGGAATAAAGACTACGCCAGTTTACTCCATGACAAACCACTCGGCAAACCTCGGAAGATTTCGGGAATCTAAACTCGGCTGTATGATGAATTCCGCCATATTGGAACTACTTTAAAAGTCCCGGATGAAACATGGCTGCGCCCATTCCAAACACAAGTTGGCGACCTATTTGGCTAGCGACCTATTCGACCGATCCAGCTGTAAGATAATGACGAAATTACACTTCTATTCTGAGCTGAAGGAATGGATAAAAAATAATATATTCTACTTTCATTTGATAGACATAACGTTGGATTTTATTGGTTGATAAATAGAGACTGTTGTCTTTACTCTAAATAGGTTTCCAACGAACAGGTTGCAGCTCGATCGGTCGAATAGGTCGCTAGCCGAATAGGTTCTCAATTTGTGTAATAGCGTCAAGTTTTCCTGTTAAAGTAAACCGGTAGCCGCATCGCAAATGTATGGGCGTAGGTACATATCACTTACTGTCATACATCCGAGACTAGATGTAGTTCACGTAGTTTACGGAATCTGTCGAGATTAGCCGAGTGCATGACAAACCTTATGATACAGCCACAGGGACTTGAAGGGATTAAAATAAAACTTCTTACTACTGCTTAGTCAAGCAGTAGTAAGAAGTTTTATTAGTCCCGGTGGATACAGCACACCTCTGGCTTGCGGCTGTGGTTTCGATCCTTGGTGTGAGCGTATGTGGCATTGAGATAGGAGCGCCTTCTCAACCTCGCGGGTTTCCTCCAGACACTCCGGTTTCCTCCCACTGCTAAAGACCCCTACGCGCAAGCGAATTATTGAAGTAAAAATTGAAACCATACGTTAGTCCCAAAATGACCTAGTTTGTGTCGAGTGGACGTTAAACTCCATTTCTCTCTCTCTCTCTCTCTCTCTCTCTCTCTCTCTCTCTCTCTCTCTTTATGATACAGCGCGTACGTGCTAACCACGCGGTCGTGCACCGACACCCCACCCAAGCATTTATACTTATTTAAACCATTTATATATGTTACGTGATAATTCCATTTTTGAATGGCTCAATGAGTTGGGCACTGGCTCCCTAACAATGGTGTTAATCGTGAAAGTTCCCCTTGGTGAATAGCGTGCACATAAAAGAACCCCTGGCAGTTGGATTTCGACACAAGAGTAGACAGAAAAGTATGATGTTAAACCTGATTTTATTTTAATTACTCCCACTTTGTATTATACAGAGTGACAAATCTCCATATATAGTTTCTTTTATATCACTATCCAGGATCACGCTCAGAATTTATAGGTCTTGCCTAATTGCTCCAATTCAGTGGGAATTTAAGGTCGTTTCCGATTATCTACTAAACCACGTGTGAACGGGTGAAGTAAGATCAAATTAGAATGATAGAACGTTACGGGAATATATTAAAGTAAATGACCGCCATTATATTTTCTGTTAATTAAAGGGTTCCGTATTATCGCCTGGCATCACAGCATGCTATTGGAAAACCGAACATTCTAAGTTTAAAGCCCCAATAACACTCTTGTTGTAACTGAAAAATATGTCCCAATCCTCCTTCTGGTCAACAAATCGTATTATTTTAGAATATTCCAATTAAATGATGATATAAATTTCATCTCAACACACCTAATTTAAATAATTGGAAAAATTCAACCAATTGATTTGAAAAGTATAACGTAAACCTTTTCAAATGTGACTTGGATTTTAAATTATTTTCGAACCTTCTGGATAAATAAAATAGGTTGTAATGGATAATTTACACAACAGGTAGAACATTTAAACATCTAGTACTTAGAATAAGGGTATTATTTATTTTCTGGAGCTACCATGCCAGCAAGAATGTCATTGCCCCTTTAAGCTAGGACCAAATTGATCAACGCAGAGTTGTATTTGGTCTTTAAGATATGAAGTGGGGCTTAACGTTCACCTTTTCTGTTTTTTTCGGCTGAGCTAATGAAGACGGGATAACGTCACACAGCGTAGCTATCGAATTCCAAATGTCAAGGGTTCTTTAACGTGCATACCGATGTATACAAATATGGAAATTAAATGAGGTTTAACGTCCTACGGTTCTGTCCCGACTGGGCTAATGAAGACGGACATACGCTATACAGTGTCCTGTGAGGGAAAAGGCGTTATATGGAATTCCAACTGTGTATACGCGACCTCGGTTTCCGTCTCATATGAACGACGAGGCAGCCCTTACGTGTCGACAATGGAAAACCACGCCAGCCAACAATTTTAAAAGTATTCTCTTGTATAAAGTTCAACAAGCTAAAAGTAAAGATGAGTGTTTTGTACCAATTTGATTAAAATACAATTCTATATTTCGTTTCGTTGTTTTTATACGTTCGAAAACGAAACGAAATAAGATATGTGTTCTAATCAGGTTGGATTTATACAGGCTACACTTCTATGGAATACAATTACTGCTTATCATTGCTTGATAACGACTAGAGAAGCCTAGTGGAAACGTCGCTCAGCAGTAATAGTATTCCATAGAATTGTGAAGTGTTTACTATAGTTTATCAGATTGGATTTGTATTTCTTGAGAATTAATCCACGCTAATATGTATTTAGATTGGTTATATAATATTTAAATCCTTAGTTTTGCATTTTATCGTACTAAAACAGTTCCATCAATTTGGTTCAAGGCTAATGAAGATGGCGACGGTCTTGTTGGGTGGGTGGGTGGGGGCGGGGCCGCATAGCTCGATGAACTTTGTAATCTGTTATTGTAAGTACTGATCGGTATTGTCAAACTGATTCCGCAGTGAATAATCGACGAGGCTTAATGAGTACGGCATATTAAAGTGCCAATCCCGATAACTTTTTGGGGAATAAAACTGCTTAATTTTGTGTTAAAATCCTTTAAAATCCATAACCTAAGGCCCACCTTCTAACCCGATAATTGTGATACGCTTGTAAATAACTTAAACCTGACAGTCTTCATCTGGAGATGGAGAACGTTTTATTATACAGTATCTGAATAAAACCAGACTTTTTTCAATAAAAATAATATGTAGGTGAAATTTACCTTTTGTTATCAAGTACAGGGCATGGGTCATTCACTGTATAGACCTCTCAAGAAACATTAATCGATTATCAGGTCACCCAATGAAAAAATTGACCCAAAATATTAAAAGGGTTACGTTTCCGGATAAGCAGTGTTGACGTTCACGTCCAAACGACTCAATATTTTGAGCTGAAATTTTGAGACAAGGTAAATACACCATGCCACTATATTTTGGTCCATAATTTTCATAAATACTCGGACTTTAATTTTTGAAACTCTGTTCTTATCGGGATTGTCCTTTTAACTTTTTTACTCCGACAAATTAAATTCTCTAACAATTTTTTGAGGTAAAAGAAAAATAAAAAAAGACGTTTGAAGTATTTGTAGTTAAAAAATGTTTCCTATTTAGTGTAAATGGGTATTAAAATGAGTAAAATGCATCATTTTGCCCGAAGCAGTTAGGTGTTAAGTAAACATTGCACGAGCCGTTGAGCCAATGACTAAGGCCCGTGCAGTCAACGCACGTGTTGTGGACAGTCATCTGTGACAGAGATAATTCGTCAGTAATTCTCTGTGAAACAGATTGTGGTATTGTTTGATATTCCTTTTAGAGATTAAACTTTCACAATATTATTGTAGTTTGCAAGGGCTTCCTATATAGAGCTAAAATCACGACCAGAGACTTTAGCTGCAAATTATTTCAATCACCAGATTCTATAATTTAAAAAAAAATCAATTTAAAGTTTTGATGTACGATGCTTTTCAAATAAAACGTTATATGCAGCTTCTGACTGAATCGAAGCGCATGTTATTTTTAAAGGACATTTTGATCGATGTATTCATTATTCTACACGAATCTCGATATAAAAAAATGATTACTTAATTGCATTCGATGTATATTACTCGAAGATGGACTAGCAAGTGTCCTTTTTTACTCCATATTGGGCCATTTATTCGTCCAATATGCTGTAAAATCATTAAAGCGAGAAAATTGCTTTGTCTACTATGTCACACGTTCGTGATACTCTCAGCTAGTCAAATAATGGGGTCATCATGAAAACCGTCATATCATTTATTTTATAAATTGCCTTTTTCGTACAGGATTTCATCCAAAAACCTGCCTGTTGTTGCAGACGGGATTTAATATCGTTCAACGAAAAATACCGTCTGATACCGGATTTAAACCTGTAAGTTGGAAGTTCATATTACGTCGTTTATCAAAACTGGAGGTCAGTGTGAAGGTGGCCTGGTTGGGATGTTTCATCATAAATACTTTTAAAGTTTGAAGGACTTATTTGTACCCATTAGAGTTACATGTCTTGACAATTTTGATATTCCTTAATATCGCCATCCCAGATATACTGTAATGGGAATCACTGTGGTTCAGTGATTCAGAACCCGGGTCACTAATGAGGAGTTCCGTGGTTCGTTCCCGGAGTTGGGCCAGAAAAAAATCCCCGTTATTTTTCATCGTGACTTCCCCTTATCACCGGTGATGAAGTTTCTGGCAAGGAACAGCCTATATTCGTTCGGATGGGACGAAAAACGCAGCCTCGTAAGCATGTGTTCATAATGTCCCTCATATAAGTACATTAAGTGGTGTATGCCTGTTTTCATTTTCCCAGTTAGGGCAAAAGTGTAGGCATTATATAACCCCATTTCTTCTATTTCAAATTATTTAAAAAATAAAAATAGCTAATCCTGCGTGAAAGGCTCGTAGAAACTTTCGTTCCACTCTTTGAAAATCAAAAGACTTCAACATTTTGATCCACATCCCTCAATCAACCTATTTACAGCAACTATGCTTGGACTTTGGCACCGTTCCTTTTAAGCTGTCGCCATTCCCACTGCTATACTTGAAACCAGATTCTGGAAGTCAATGATGTCAAATCAAAAAGTTACAGCAACCATCACACAGTCGTCTCTCTATTCATTTCGATTAATTAGGCGAAAAGGCTTCTAAAGATTTATAAAAATTATCTTCATCCATTCATCACCATTAGGCACAAGGGAGAAATCATTGAGGCCACTGAAGCGTATTGATTTGAATGACCGGTGAATTGGAATCATCCTTTAAGACTGGCAGGCATCGAATTAAGGAACGGCGTGTAAGCAGTCGTAACTATTGAATGGTCAAGAAATGGTTGAATATGAGTTTAAGTGAATGAGTGTTGTGTTTCTATTGTTCTCGTTATCCAGCAGACAATGTTTGGCAATTAGGAAATAGTTTTCTCGTTAGTTATAGGCTTACTTGGAGACATGTATAGACTCGGTCACGCTTTCATTTACATTTCTTTTTAAATTTGAACAAATTTGCCAAACCTGGAGATTAAGTTATCTCTGTAGTCGTTTTAATATTTCCAATGGGCAAAGCAAGTATTTCCGAAAAACCAAACGCCAACAGCACATTATTACTCTGTTCCTTAAGCAATGGCCCGATAAAATCCCTCTCTAGCCATTTAAGTACTGAAAGCAAAAACTTAGGTTTTTATCGTCCAATCAAATCCCTTCTGACAATTGTTGGAAGGAGTATATCTTTCCAGTTTTTTGATACTCAATACATTACGTAATATAACAGTCCGTCTCTTTGATCTGGGATCTTACTTTAGGGGTATTATAAGATGGACAGAATAGAGTTCGTTTGCTGCATAGTCCAACAGATGATAAAGGATTATACATGTAGCTTCTCCCTTCTCCTTGCCACATACAACCGGGGAATCAAAACCAAGCCAATTGACTCAATGAGGGCGTATGATTCAGCACGCACCCTATTTAGAGTGCATGGGTATTAAAATGACTTAAAAGCATCATTCTGCCCAAAGCAGTTACGTCGTATGTAAACAATACACGCGCCATTGAGCCAATGATTGACCCCGCGTGATGTCACTGCACGTGTTAAAGAAAGTCATCTTTGACAGAGGTTTTAAAAGACATTTCGTAATTTTTTGTGAAACAGATTGGCTAATTACTAGTAACTTCTGTTGCAGAAAAAAAATCCGCTTATGCTGGTAAGGTATCAGTAATTGATCGTTGGTTTTAAAAATGTGAAATTCAATGTCATTTTGCAAAAATAACAATAAATATTTAACTGACATTTGTGACATTATCACTGATGGTCTCGTTGAAAATAAAGACTTGGTGTACAGAGATGGCCGTTTGGAAAATGAGAATCTAAAAGTAAGCCTTATCCATTTTGTGGAATAATCAAACACGTCTTACAAAACAACATCTACTATTAGAGGAAACTCAAAGACACCCGTCCTATAGCTTAGATTAAATTAGTTCTGAACAGATCAACGCAATTATAACATTTCAATTTCAACAATATACATGCCACAGTGGAGGGTGAGGTGTCTAGTGTCTAGTCAAATTAACAAACTGGGCTATTGACCCCACTTCCTCATCAGATTCAATTTGTGGTGATTTGTAATCGGTGGTTCCTTTGTATGCATAGTAATAAACCAGTACCACCGTACTTTTAACTGATTACCATACAGTGTGTGTCAACACTTTTCTCGAATTCCTACAGTCTATCAAGGGTTCTTTTACGTGCACGCCAATGTGTACAAGGAACTTCGATTTTTCATCCAATCCGTACGGCAATACGTTGTCCCGTGCCAGAGCCCTGAAGACCACGCCAACCAACTAGCGAACATGACAATGCTTACTCACTGAATCACCGCTACTACCTTAACAAATTGTATACATCAATAGCGAATAGACGCAAACTTTTCACCAACATGAATATATATATATATATATATATATATATATGTATATATATATATATATATATACGGAACTAAGACTATTCAGAAATAATCTGCCATTTAGCCGTTATTCCGTGTGTGCGACGATTTAAGTGTTCCAGTAAGACAGTTTATTGCATACATATTGGTTCGACGATCAGACAAATCAGACTGGATATCTTGTGTATAAATTCTAATCAGTTACTGAGTTAGATGACCCAGTGAATCGCCAGTGCGTGGATCAAAATATGTCAGTGATAATTTGTACCTTTAATAGTTTTACTAACAATTTTCATTAACTATTCTTGCTTAACGGTTCTTGGTAAGTATTAATGTCTATCAAAAATATTTTTTTCGGCATAGTTTAGCAATAAAATCCAGCTTTTATTTTACTTGGATTTTTTTTTAGTAGTTTATGAAATATGTATATGTAATAGTTAGATAAAAAGCCGTTTGTTCTTGCTCTAAGTTCAAAAATAGTTTAATTATACAAAATGAATATGTTGAGAATTTCATTCAAATTACTATGTTCTGATCAGTCAAGTTCTCACTGTTTGTAGTTTTGACAAGATGTGTGCATTGATTGCGTAGTGTCATAACCACGGTAGTGGTATTTCCATGTCTTAGCCTCGCTTCTCCATTTTTAAATTAAATCATTAGATGACCGAATCCTTCTAATCTAGCCCGGATCATTATTTGCCATAGATAGTTGGTTATTGTGTTGTTATGTTAATAAATGTTGAATTAATAATTTAGATAACAATTTCAGGCCTAAAAAAGACGTGCTATAGGCGGATTTAGCTCTAACATAATGTATGTTTAATATCTGTATCTATCTAACCCTTGCTAAACGGCTACTTGGTAAAAGTATTATTAACTATCAAATAAATATACCATTTTTCAAACATAGTTTCCTAATAAAATTCAGCTTTCTTTTAGTAGTTTATTGATGTCTGATCAAATATTTTAATTTTTTCTGCTTAATTTATACCAATACAATTTATCTTTCATGTTTTACTTGTAATCTACCGAATAGTTGATTGCATGAAATTAACTTATTACTTATTACATATTTCAATTTGGAAAATCCATTTTGTAGAAACTCTTATACTGCTAGAAATTGTACTAAACATTATTATTATTCGACCTTCTTTTTCTTTAACTCATTAATTTTATGTTTTGGGCCAATTTACCAGGTACGTGTAGTATTGAATTATATTATGAAGAGCTAAATCTACCTATTGCAGGTAGTTCCTTCTGGCGTCTAATGTTATAATATGAATTATATTTTAGATATTTATTTACACGGCAAACCCATAATCAACGCTCTGGGGCATCGGATGGAAACCGTGTTAATTGGATTAGAACAAATACGCCATTTAACCGGTTAATAATAAAATGGAAAATGAAAACTTCGTATATTATCGAAGCAATGGCCATCAAGACTATGTACTCTATTCTTGTTAAAATTTTAAATATTCGTAAAGAAATTTGATTAAGTAACATTTTAAATATTATTCAATTTTCATTTTCTATTTTTAAACTATATTATAGCCGGCTTTTTATCTATATCTTACATTACATGACTATATGGTCAAATAATGGTTATTCAAATTACATATGTCCTAAATCTGAAACAAACATGTTACCACATTGCCAAGATTCAATGCATGTTAAACTCCATTGTAGTTTTCACACAGATGAATTCATTTCTCGAAGTATCAAGGAGTGCTTCGATAGTCGATAATCCCCTATTGTATTCGATACTTTTTTAAAATTGATTAAAACTCTTTTCTGTTTAAAAATGACAATGCGCCTTTGAGGTGAATAGCGTCTGCTGATGTTTCCCGACGGCACGAAGCTTTTCATCATGAGCCCGATTTCATCTTTGAATATCATATCATTGAAATGTTTCTTAAATTACAATTTAATAATGTTTAAATTCCAATAACTCGAGAAGAATTACTGCGATTGTAATTAAATCTCCGATTCACCATTTGTATTGGCCGTTACACACCAAGATGAAAAGTGATAATATTTTCAGTCTACCGATTTCAGCGTGTTTTTTTATGATAAAAAGGCGCGAATTAATTGCATACTGTCGAGCGACAATTAATGAAACATAGATTATGGAAGGGATAAATCGGTCTATCTTCAGGCCTGAAATGCTAATTAGACCATAATCAACACTCGATGCCAACATTAACCAGCGATACTTAGTGGATTTGAATACATCGTGTGACGGATAATCTAAAGTAAAACTGGATAATCGAGACTTGGATATTATCGTACCAAAGTTAGTAATGACGTTCGAGGCTAGCCTAAAATTAAATCTCTAATATCACGGTTCAATGAAGCAATCTGATTGAACTTTTCAACATAAATATTCTGTTTTTATAAATCATTATCTTATTTTTTGCCAATTATAGCGATAGGATGGTTGAAAGAGAGAGAGAGAGAGAGAGAGAGAGAGAGAGAGAGAGAAATGGGGTTTAACGACCACGCAACATATACTAGCTAAACTAGGTCATTTCGGGACTAACATATGGTTTAATTTTATTTCAATAATTCGCTTGCGCGTAGGGGTCTTTAGCAGTGGGAGGAAACCTGAGTGCCCGGAGGAAACGCACGAGGTTGAGAAGGCACCCCTGTCTCCATGCAACATACGCTCACACCAGGGCTAGAAACCACAGCCGCAAGCCAGAGGTAACCGTCCAGCTAGAGGTCGAAGCGCGGCACTCTAGACCACTAGGCCACCCCAACCCCCCAGGATGGTTGAATGGGCGAATGTTTAGCGTGTGGGCGCTGCAGCATGATGTCTGTCATATAGCCAACGGGCGTGGTTTCGATATCTCGGGGTTAACGTGACAAGAAGTAGGGTCACCTGTCCAGCCTTGTGGGTTTTTTCGGGTCCTTCGGTTTCCCCCCACTGCTAAAGACCCCTATGTCCACGCAAATTATTTAATTAAAATTGAACCATATGTTAGTCCCGAAATAACCTAGTTTTTGTCGAGTGGACGCTAAACCCCACCTGTCTATGTCTGTCCTTTAATCAGTAGAATTAGCAACTGATTTTAAAATTAATCACGAGACAAACCAATCTGTTTCACAGAGAATTACTTACGAATTATCTCTGTCACAGATGACTGTCTTGAACACGTGCATTGACATCACGCGGCTTCAATCATTGGCTCAATGGCTCGTGCTCCTCCGGGCAAAATTATGCCTTTAACTCATTTTAATACCCATTTACACTAAATAGGAAATATTTTTTAACTACAAATACTTCAAACGTCTTTATTTACTTTTCTAATACATACAAAAAATGTTTTAGAATTTAAATTGTCGGAAGTAAAAAGTTAATATGGGGAACTAATTAAGTCGCATCGATGTCATCCTTATTATCAGTGATTGGAGCGGCCTAGCGAATATTCACTGCTGATCAGTGTGGAGACAAACGTGCTTGTCATTCGTCCTAAATATTCGAACAAAGGTAAGTAACCTGAAACTGAAACCTTTTGCTGGATTTGTATATAATTCTACTTTAGGGTAATAACCTCATTCATTTAACAATGCCAGCGATATACCTATTGTCATTTTAATGGCAATTTGTCCATTATTTGTCAGTAGTCTGTTCTCGATAATAAATTCGATTTCTGGTTACAACTTTACAGCCTGACTGTTCTTTAAAGTAAACTAAGGTCACATGCCGCTGTTTCGTGTTTGTTTAATTTCGTAATTTAGTGAAGCGTGATCTAAAAAAATGAAGATCAAATACTACCCCCAGGCCATTTTCAATTATCTACATGAAAGATATTATGGTATACGAAGTGTGTTTTGCTAGTATCAATAAGATTTGATTTTTCAAAAACAAAACAAAAATAAAACCAATATTAAATGATTTGTTCTCTTCCTTTAATCGACGTGTCGTATAAAACATCATTGTTTGGTATGTTCCACAATTTGCTCAACCATAATGGGACAAATTAGATAATAGATGTGATATGGATTCTCCATTACACGCCTGCCAGATTTCTACATTTACCAACTTATTCGTTCTCCGTGGGAGATAACTCTATCGGTTGCGTTTCTCTACAATTATCATTAGCGTTCAGATTTTAGAACCGACAATCCGATACTCTCAGTGAAACCCAATTTATATCATATAAAACTTAATTATGTATCGTTTTTTGCATTCTAACTGTCTGCTATGTTCGACCCCTATCAGACGGTTAGTTGTTATTCTTTCAGTGAACAGTTTACTCAAAACACATTGCCTCGTCTCCATGTCTTAATCAACTTCCCTTTTCATCAATAGCCGTATACACCTAAGAAAACAGTAAGCAAACATCGGGGTGTTTTCGGACAAAATTGAGATTGATAAAATGGTGATCAATGGAGACTTATCACCACAGGCTCGGTATAATTACAATGTAATCTTTACCCCATTCCTGTTAGTGGCTAGGTTAGAGCTGGTCGCACGTACATTAATGTTATTACATTCGATCCACTTTAACTAGCTTTGAGATGGCAGTCTGTGCTGTTTGGGCGTTTCTTCTATTCATATCAAGCTCTTTGAAATAGGATCGCTAGGATCACCAGCAAGAGAGCTAATCTCTTTGACGTCCGCGTTTCCCACTTCAAGTCAAAGACGGTTCCTGGAAATCTATTATAGCTGTCACAGTGTTCACTTTCACGAAGACTAATAACCTCCCCTCGAAGGCTACTTTCTTTGTGCTGACAGAATTCTTATTGTACATCAAAACACTTAGTGTCAGTTTAAAATGTTGACTGGGTTCATTAACGACTGGCATGATGTAATTTTCAACCCATATTGTCGCTTATTAAATATGGTTGGTTGTAGTTAAGGCCAGCGTGTCATAGACTTATGATGTAAATGTTATACATAATCAACTCTTTCAGCGAAAACCTTCTGGTAATAATGTATAAAAAATGAAAAACAAAGTTAAAAAAAAATAAAAAAAAATTGAAACGTTGCTGCTTTCAAAAGTAAAATTTGTAGTAGTATTTTAGCATTTATTTCTCATCAATTCGTTTTTATTTGCTAACAATTATACGTGGTTGTGTAAGACTGTTGTCATTTATACATTTGAAATGAAATGAAATGGGATTTAACGTCCTACTATCCTGGGCCCTGTTTCTCGAAATCTTAACTAAAGATAAAATCCAAATTTTAGTATATACTTCAATTTTGATTGGCTAAGCACTAAAATCAATCTAATATTATCCAATCAAATTACTAAAATTAGGATTTTATTTCATTAAAATTTCGTGAAACAGCCCGCGGCTCTGATCTGGGGTAATGAAGAAGGGCATACGCCATACAGTGATACGAGGGAAATTTTGCCTGGACCGTAGCACTACGGCTAACTCTTATTATATCGAGTTCAAACTGTCAAGGGAGCTTTAACGTGCAAAGCAATGTGTACACGGGACCTCGGGTTTTTTGTTCCATCCGAACGACTAGAGAACCGCCCTTGTCAGGCCCTCTGTCCTGCAGCACTGACAAGGGGGTGAACTTTCTCGGCCAATGCAGCGATCGACCACCCGACCTCCAGGCTATTTTATTTTCACGGATGTCCATTATAAATCAGGGTGGGCCTCATTTTGTTATTGAACACCTGGTGTCACTCTTTAAATCGCAGAGATCACATTTATTGTAGGAGCCATGGTGGCGCTGGCTCGCTATAGACTGGAGATCGAGAAAGTGCATCGAGTTTTCCCTTGTGGTGGAAGATGGAGGGTCTGACAAGAACAGCTGTTTATTCGTTTGGGTAGGAAAAAATATCGAGATCCTGTGAATACACATTGGCGTGCACGTAAAAGTTCCCTTGGCAGCTGAAATTCGATACCAGAGAAGACCAACTGTGTTCAACGATTCTGGTTCCATACCGCTCTACTCTGCACTTTTAAAGGGAAAATTAACATTTGTGAAGCATGACTTCGCTTGACTGAAATTAATAAAAAGTACAATGCTAACATTATTGAAGTGCATTTGAAGTCAAATTAAAAAATAACAAAGGAAGTCAGTTGTCGAGCACATTTCATCTGTCTGTCTGTCAAACATGGCGACATAAAGGAGTCTTACGTTCCTGATTAATTCCCTTTTCAAACACAACACAAGGTCATTACAAAATATTGGAAAAAAATCACCATTCAGCAATTAATTTGCAGTTTAATCGAAATTTTCAAATCATCGCACGATTGAAACACAGATCTGTATTTCGTTTCGTTATTTTTTATAATTTCGATGGCCTACACTACAGGAAGATTTGGCAAGTGGATGAATGGTCTAATGCGTGCACTTTAGTTCATACGGTAGGCCATTGATCATTGTGTCGAAAGGCGTCTTTTCGAACCCACTGTTGTACGTGACAAGGCGTAGGGTCGCCTGTCCACAGCTAAGAAAAATGTTGAAATAAAAATGTACCAGGTAATTTCCGAAATATGTTAAAGCGAAAATTTCATATTTTCTAAGGGAGTAATAATTATTTCTGTCTTTTGCCCAATATGTTGTCAACTCATTATTATAAGATCATAGGTATCATTTTCACACTTAAAAATCATTCACACCGGAAATAATAGCACAATTACCTCCCATCTTTTTATATTCCCACATGGAATTGCTATCTTCAAACTTTTAAATTTGAAAATGATATTTTTACAAATTTCTCAATTGGCAATAGTGAATTATAGGATTAATGTGTGCGTGGGGGGGGGGGCTGTCTAACGTATGCGCTTTAGGTCATAAGGTTTATCTTTGAGTCAATGGCGTGGTTTTGATTCACAGTTTATATTTGACAAAGAATGGGTTGTGTGGCCAGCCTCGTGGGTTGGTTTCCTCCCAGTGCAAGCGAAATAAATTGACCTTGTTTGTGTGTAGTGGAATTAAAACCCAACCTCTCTCTCTCTCCCTGTCTCTCTCTCTCTCTCTCTCTCTCTCTCTCTCTCCGTGATCAATATCTCGTTCACTATCATCACATGTTTACTAATAGACGAAAACTGTAACATGTGCTTCAAACACCATTTCACGATATAGCCTTACAGAATACCCGATACACTAAAAAATAATTCAATACACTAACATTTCCAATTAGTTGGTTTTCCATTTGGCTTGATCGTGGCAGAATATTTCTGAAAGGCATATTGTATACATTTTTATTTGTATAAATTTGTTGTGTTTGTTATGCAGTGCTGAAAATGTCACTCTGTTTGATGGCAATGACCTGTCTGTAGCTAGAGCTATCTACCAAAAGGGTGTTGCATGATTCATTGCGACAACATCAAAGGGGAGAAAACATCAAATTAATTTTTAAATTAAATTGATTTGATGAAACCAAAGTAAGCAACAAGAGAACACCCTCCTCAGAGACATATCTTCTGAGAATGGAATGTTACTGAAAATACATAATAAACAGAAACAGTCTTGACACGACGACACTACCAACAGGGCTGCATCAACTTAAGATGACTGGCATACGCATCGGAAAATTTGTCCTGGACAGCAGCGTTTATGCCATAAGCCTCGATCACATTAACTTGATAAGCATAAGCGTTCAGTAGCGAGCACCGTTCTTAGAAGGGTTCTCAGTTAGGATTATTTTGCTTGCGTCAAATTAAACTTGACCCCTTTTTCCAGCGAGCTTTGATAGTTCTGTCAAAATGGCTACCGGAGGACGAATGAGGAGACAGTTCATTTGATTCTTTTCTCCATTCTTTTGGTGTTCTTAATTACACAAATAACTAAATATTCGCCATAGTTGTTTTCATCTGCGTGATTTGCATAAGGGAGGAAATTAACGTTTCTGTAAAGAGTTCCACATTTAGTGCACTGGGAACGGATCCGAGACCGGCTATTGTAGTGTAATGTAAACGGGTCATTTTCGTGAAAATTATCACGGGAACAGAACGCAACAAAGTGTAAACGTGACTATACAATGTGCAATTTGGCCCGGCTAGTGGGACTACTACCTAGGTTTTTTTTGTTTTTTTTTTATCTAATTTCAACCGCCAAAGGAATATTTTATGAGTAAGCCCATGTGCACACTTGGTTGTTCGGCCCATTTAAACGTTTATACGCTGTCCCTTGCCAGGCCCACTGATATGCATCACTGTCAAGGTGGGGGGGGGGGGTGTCGGGAGATAGATACGGATAAACTTACCTACATTGTATTAGTTACAAGTTTTATGATAAGCTTTCTAAAGGTTCATATTACGATATCAATACCTTCAAAGAGATCATTTTTGTAGTTTCTGCTGGTGATGTCTCATCTTAACTGTTTAATTTAACTTCTGTTCCTTTCGATTGTTATACCAATTTAAACTGGTGCAAACATAAGACATCTTGTGTTGATCTTCCGTTTAAACCTCACATCACTGACTGATTTGCTTTGACTTTCCAACATCTTCACATTCTTCCAAGAAACAAAATAGTCCAGAAACTCTGAAATGGCGATATTATAAATCTTGCCCTTTTCTTCATTCCAGCTGAGGACTATCAAAACTCGTGTAAATCTGCCCTGGACCTTCAAAATAAGTCATTATTCCAGATTTTAATTCTTACCATGTCGCTTTATATTCATTATGTTTCATGAGTTTCTAGTGATTTTGTGTCTTTTTTTGTCTTAGTTTTTGTGTACGTTTTTAGATTGGTGGTAATTTATAACGCGGAAGCAAATTATTGGAATATAATTGAACCATATGTTTGTCCCGAAATGTCCCAGTCTGCGTCGAGTGGACATTACCCCCCCCCCCTCTCGCCCCCCTCTCGGTCTCTCTGTCTCCCTCTGTCTCTGTGCTATTATTAACAGAAAAGTAGAACATTAAACCGCACTTCATGTCATTTATTGTGGACATTACCCCAGTCGGTCAGCCAGTCGGTGCAGCAAGGTAAAACGTTAACCACCTTTTCATTGTATTTGTTGTGAGTGTTTTTATTTCTGCATGTCGTAATATTGTTACTAACTCTAACGTTATAGGATAATGGACGAAGATTAACGATAAGAGATAACATTACCTCCATTGGTGCTAATCAATCTTCTTACGGTGACACTATTCAATTCATTGATATCAGTAATTTGAATAATAGGATACTTATAAAATATGTACAAGCTTGTTTTGTTCGTCTGGCGTAATTTTATCATGCATTTAAAT
Source organism: Patella caerulea (assembly GCA_036850965.1). Classification (NCBI taxonomy): domain Eukaryota; kingdom Metazoa; phylum Mollusca; class Gastropoda; family Patellidae; genus Patella; species Patella caerulea. Next base: position 26,075,829 of record JAZGQO010000015.1, on the reverse strand, counting down.
ATTATATTGTTTAATCCAAGACAACCATTAAACCCACATGGTTAACCAGTTTTAGAATTTTAAGCAAAGAAGGAAGAATACAAAATATGACAAAATATGACAATTTATGTAGATAAATGAATAGAGTGCCTTAATTATTTTTTAACAAAGTAAATGAATATCGAGAGAAAGGGAGAAATTGGGTTTTACGTCCACTCAACATAAACTAGGCCATTTCGTGACTAACATAGTTTTTAATTGTATTTCCATAATTTGCTTGCGCGTAGGTGTCTTTAGCAGTGGGAGGAAACCAGATAAAACCCACGTGGTTGGACAGGCAACCGCACTTCTTGTCACGTACAACCGGGGATTTCGCAACCACGCCTATTGACTCAATGACAGGCTTTACAAATGAGTAGCACCCCCACCTTTATTGTTTTTTTAACAAAAATGAATAGAATATCCCCCACTACATTTCATTACTAATAGCCAAAAAAGAAACCGAATTTTTATCTGATGGTGAGGACAACATTTACGAAGACATTTGTCTACCAGGTTAACCTTTTTGAATTTCGTATGTCAACACAATTTAAACAATTGAGGAAATAATGGTTTGAAAAAAATGGTGCAGAGTGATCTGATCATGAAAAGTATGCTGGGCAAACAGACAGTATCTTGTGATTCAATGGATATCGCAAATAAATCTGAAGACTTTCGTCAAATAAAAGTAAATTAAAAGAAAATTAAATCGGTTATCTCAATGTTGATTCGGTTTAACTAGTGTTCCAAATTGTTTCAATGATTTTCGTTTTCTTATTAATAAATAAAATGAAATGGAATGGGGTGACGTACTGCTCGGCTCCGACTGGGCTTATGAAAACGTTCACGCTGCAAAGTGTGCTATTAGGGAAATTTTTCCCGAAGAGCCGCTTTCTCTTATATCGAATTCAAACTGCCAAGGGATCTTTTACATAAGCGCCAATGCGACATACATCAATGACCCGGTCAAACCACGCCGAAAGGAAATTCCCCGTGGGTCCCGTTTTCAAATTAAAGCGCCTCTTCAAACTTATAGAATTATGGGGTTTAACGTCCACTCGAAACAAACTAGTTCATTTTGGGACTAACATATGGTTCAATTTTATTTCATTTATTTCCCCTTGAACTCTCCATTTGGATAAATCATAATTCGCCATCTCCATTTGCTGATTCAGGTTTAAGGGAAGATTTAGGTGATTTGCTCTCTCAACCTCCAAGGAGGCTATAGTCCCCTTTGGATATTTCTGGCATGCATTGATCCGGGAATCTACAGCGCAGTGGACGCTCAGTGTTGGGCTACAAATCCATTCAAATGATTTGATATTTGCTGTTTATTTCTTGCAATGTCTGTGTAGCTTTTCTTCTTGTCCACAGGTTTGTCTTAACGGATTTGTTTTGTGCGTTGCGTGGTCCCTTCAGAACCTACTATTATTGAGCATTATTTGACACAAAATGGTGACATTGTATAATTATCTTGTTTAATATTGCGTTCATGTATACAACCCATTCTATAGGATGTCACAGACTTGAATAAAAAAAACCCCCAAAAAACCCCAAAAACCCAAAACGACGTAGCTATACCAACACTTCCGACAGATCAACGTGGTATTGTCTGTGATTATCATCCGCTTCCATCGAGGGTGATACAGCAGACATGTTGTCTTGTTTTAGTGTGTTCGGCGGACGCGCACAGGCCTTTCCTGAGGGGGTTAATCGGATTTCCCGAATTATACCCACGAGGGCAGTAGTTGGATCTATCTTCAAGCCTCAGGCCATCACAACCCGAATGAAATGAAATGAGGTTGAACGTCCTACTGTTCTGCACCATCCCCGACCCGCCTGACCAATCAACGTTTTTAGCAAGTCTTTACAGGGACAAAGCTTTTGGGATCCATTTTCTTGAGTGTTATGTCTACCGCACCGTTTAGTTGCCGTTTGACTTCTAAACCCGGCGATTACTTACCATTTTAATTCAAAACCACGTTGATTATTTATTCCGTTAGAAGCAAAAATTGATATATTACAGACTTATTTTAAATAGCGGATTTAAATGTCTCTTTCATGTTCTGACATTCAAAGATTATGAAAGCACGGGTCTCCATGGAGTAATCTGAAACATGGTGAGACTGTTCATTAGGTCATAATTACAATCCCAGTGCGAGTTATCCGTTCCATATAAAGTTAAGCGCATATAATGAAACCAATGGCTACGAGAATGCGGCTTGGATAATAACGTCTAGAATGAATTAACACGTCATACAGGGATGTTTATGAATTGAATGCACAAAATGATTAAAGAATGTAGCTAAAACGTTGGTATATTTAGATGTGGAGAGCTAGGAGCCTAGTCGCAAGTAGCCATTTCATCATCCTCTAAAGTATCCTTATAAGGACTGGCAAAGTCTTAAACACCAATTAAGTTGATTGAAGGAGGTCCTAATAATAATTCATTGAGATGTCTCAAAAGGTTTTAACATTGCCACATTCATTGAGTATTGTAAATATAATTTTACCAACTTCACACATAATCACGTCCATCGTGCTATATGTTGGCTTCACAAAGGAAGCAGAGAGTGACACTTTCACGAATGTCTATCTTCAAAAGAAATGAAATGAAATAGGGTTTAACGTCCCAATGTTCAGCTCTGATTGGGCTAATGAACACTACTATACACCATACTACGTAGTATGAAGGAAATTTTACCCAACTCCTATTGAATTCGGAGGGCCACGGTGGCTAAGTGGATAAGGCACTGGTTGGCTAGCCTGGAGGTCGGGTGTTCGATCCCTGCATTGGCCGAGAAAGTTCATCTCGATTTTCCGGCGTGATTTCCCCTTGTCAGTGATGCAGAAGGAGGGCCTGACAAGGACAGCTGCCTAGTCGTTCGGATGGGACGAAAAACCGAGGTCCCGTGTACACATTGAAGTGCACGTAAAAGATCTCTTGGCAGTTGAAATTTGGTATAAGAGTAGGCCGTAGCGCCGCTGTCCGGGCAAAATTTCCCTCATAGCACACTGTATGGCGTATGCCCGTCTTCCATTAGCCCAGTTTAGGTGCAAAAGAGTAGGACGTTAAACACCATTTCATTTCCCTATTGAATTCCAATTTCCAAAGGATCTTTTACGTGCACGCCATTGTATAAACGGGACCTCGGTATTTCGTTCCATTCAACCTATTGACAGCTGTCCTTGTCAGCCCCCCCCCCCGTCCTGCGCCACTGACAATTTATCCCTCATCCCAACGATCTATTTACTTTTTAATAGTATGTTTTGCCCATATGTTTATCTTAACGGTTTGAGTTTGTGCACAGTGCGGTTCTCCTATGCTTACGATGTAATCTTTCCAGAAGTACTTTTATGACATAAACAGATTACAAAATTGATAAATGAAACTTATGTTAGAATTCGCGTCACGTCGTAGAAACACCATCGATATATTTATTAAGTTATTCGACCTTTGAATCCATACTCTTCTTGTATACAGAGGACAAGATCCAACTTTGAAGAGGACTTTGTTGTTTGAGTTGAAAGAAAAGTGAATGTGAAAAGTAAATAGAGTCTAAGTATTATATCATGGAGTTCCAGACTACTTTAGTTCACAGGTCTCTAACATTTGATTAAACTTCATTCATTGAATTGACTTTCTTTTTGTCCTGATCAGACATCGATTGACTTTACCTTTACACAATAAGGTAAATCCGACCTTGTTGCATTAAGTTTATACAGAATATGAAAGGATGCTTTTTTTTTATCTATTTCTCTTCCTGATATTTAAAACGAGTATAATCAGAATAACCCACAGTTTATTTAAATACTTACCAGCTACGTCAGAATATATTGTTAATATCCTTGATCTTCCAGCTACGTCAGAATATATTGTTAATATCCTCGATTTTCTAGCTACGTCAGAATATATTAATCTTTTAGAACCATTTAGTAACTGGATAGAGCAATACACAAAAACACATACTTATGGGGAAAAAACAGCTACTTAATTATTTGGATGACGTTTCGAAGAGTATTCCCTCAACGTTATCAAGTTGTCAGAATATATTGTTAATATCCTCCATTCTCGATTTGTTAATAAAAAATAAACCCCACCAGATTTCAAATGTCGGTGGGTCGTTGCATTGGAGTGTTCTTCACTGGGGATAACGAACCTTATTGAAATGCCGACGTTTTATGCAGGGGCACATCCCGCCAGACTTTTTCACCCTTTTCGTTATCGAAACCGGATATTGTTATCAATGCAATTAGTCGATGCACAAATATAGCCAGTGCAGGCTGCTTTATTGCTAGTGGCCGTATAAAATATCCCGACGGGCCATATTCTATGTTTAAAGAAATGTTTTTTATGATTTTCCTACCTAAACCGGGCTAATAAAAAACAAAATAAGGGGTACCGGTATGCCATGAGGGGAGTTCTACCGTGAGAGCCGTGAAGTAATGCCATGTCCTGAGTTCAATTTTCCAACATAGACATACACGCCAATGAGTAAAGGGTATATTTCAGATGTCGTCCATTCCGTATGACTAGACGAACTTTCACGACCAACGGACCCCAGATATCCTGGTTCGAGAACCAGGACCATATGAAACTCCCCCATTCCGTAAGACTAGTGAAACATTTCTAGCCTACACAGGAATTGGACCCTAGTTCTTCTTGTTCGCCAACAATGACGATATGAACCCAAACATCCTGGCTTCGCGAAGTTCGAAATAAAAGGAAGCTGTTGTAACTCGCCCATTCTATAATACTCGTCGAACTTTTCCAGCCAACACAAGGACCGGACCCTAGTTGATGATTAACCGAAAAATTGTGGCTTCCAGGATTTCGAAATAAAAGCAAATTGTCTAACTCTTTATTAATGCCTTTTATATACAAATACCTGAAATACCTGTTTGACATTAGTCGTCTGAGCCAGTTCAGGAAGATATGCAATTGGCTTCATTGAAACGGTTTACAGCAGTATGTCATTGTTTCAGTAAAGCAAACACACATATTCAACAAAATCATTTTCCGAATGATACTTTTCTGCAGATGCACCGAACAAGTGAATGTGGATCATAAACTAACACTTTTCAAGTTAAAATGAATGAATTGATGGTGTTTGTAGTTATAATTCTAATCGTTTACAGGCATTTAGTAACTGATACTTGCTTGAAAACGGTGCGAGAATACTTTTCAAAACGACGCCCAAATAAATCAGTAATTCTTTCATATACTATTCAAAAAAAGTAGGGGGTATTTGATTTTAAAGTGTTATTAAAGTCACCTAATGAAACTGACGAAGAAACAAATGACAAAATGAAATGAAGTTCACATTCATCGATTTATTCCAAATGATCGTTAGACTGAGTAAGGCACAGACTGACCATTATAAGGGTAAAATGACACCCGGGGTCAAACAGCAAAGTTACCACAGCATCACAACAAAGTCAGTAACGGGTAAATCCTCCTCTGTTTGCCAAACAAGCATTGATCCGACGTGGCATACTCCTAATGAGACGTCTAAGGTCATTTTGGTCCAGATTGTCCCATTCCTGTTACAACGCAGCAGCAAGTTCTTGGACATTGGCAGGACGTTGTTGACGTTGACGTGACCTCTGTCCAAGCATGTCCCAGACATGCTCGATGGGGGAGAGATCGGGACTCAGTGCTGGCCAAGGTAATGTGGTGATGTTCTGTTGTTGGAGGTAACCTGTAACGATCCTGGCCCTGTGACATCTTGCGTTGTCATCCTGGAAGATGAAACGGCGGCCACGACGTCGTGCAAACGGCACAACATGGACTGCCAAGATGTCGTCCCGGTAGTACTGGCCTGTAACACGCCCTGCAACAACATGTAAAGCCGTTCTTCCAGCAACAGTGATGCCTCCCCACACCATAACAGAAACACCCCCAAATCGATCATGTCTGATGTCATTAACGTCTTGGTAGCGCTCGTTTCGACGACGCCACACCCTCCTACGTCTGTCCAAAAAATCAACCGTGAACCTTGACTCATCTGAAAACATCACATTGCTCCAGCGTCGATTATCCCAGTGTTGACGACCCCTACACCAACGACGTCTTGCCTGAATGTGATGATCTCTCAAACAAGGGATCACGCGAGGACGTCGGGCGCTAAGGTGACCCCTATGCAGTCGAATCCGAATCGTCTGGCCACTCACTCTCACACCAGTGTCTGTTTGAAGACGAGCGCTGATCTGATTTGCGGTGATGACACGATTTCTCAAGGCCAAGGTACTGATAAATTGTCCGCGCCACAACCGCCTGTGTTGTGCCGATCTGTAGCATGCCAAGGGCACGTAACCTTTCATTTTGGGTAAGCCGACGTATATCAAAATTTGTTTTCTGGTCACTAAAACAATTAAACTGATGTTTCCACCCTGGAATTCAATGCCACAATGACTGTAACATTCAAAGTCAGAGTCGTGCAAAACTTTGGTTGGACCCCCATGATGATCCCAAGCATCACCTGCATTCCATGCGGTAGCTATTGGTGCGTTTGGGCGTCACATGTAACTGGAAATGTTTCTTCTGTTAGGTTCTATAGTGACTTTTTTCGTAGTCATTTGCATATTTTAGTATTATGCCCCCAATTTAATATCCCCTACTTTATTTGAATAGTATATGTAGGCCTGTGTGTCATAGTTTATTGGTGCATTCTACCACTTTACAAATATATCTACATTTAAAGATAGAGATACAGATTATTACATGTTCAAATGTAACTGACTTCCGTTTTAGGATTAACTGAACATGGTGATTTTTCCGGTAGTGTTACAAGGGTTGTAGTTTTGGGTTTGTACCGGTATCGTAAGAATAGAAACGAGGATCCTTGAGCCGCGACAAGCGGCCATAAAGTTTTTGCATGACCGATTTAAGCTGTTGTACATACTTTAAAGGCAATCATCGTTCGACGTGACGAAGGCTTTTTTATCCTGATAACATTCAGCTCAAATATCTTTTTATTTCGTTTTGAAAGAACATAGTGATGATCTGGTTAATACGTGCCTTGGTGGGAATTAACGTCCGCTTCCTCCGAGGGAGAGAGAGAGAGAGGGATAGAGAGAGGGACGGAGAGAGAGTGAGGGGAAGAGAGGGAGAGGGGGTGTGTTAACGCCCAATCAACACCAACTACGTGACTAACATATGGTTCAATTCTAGTTCAATAATGAGTTTGCGACTCTTCCCCTTGTCACGTCCAAGCGAGGAGTAGAAATCACACCCATCACTCAATTGTAAACAACACAACTTCCTAGTTAGAGAAGGAGTGGGATGACAAAAATTAGCACACCCCACCCCTGTCGTAAACTGAAATACGGTATCCAGTACGATCTGCTACTGACCCGTTGCAGTAACTGTATTCTGTAATCCATGACCTTTGTTCTAACTATCAGTGCGATAATTATCAGGTCCGCGTCCACTGAGAGGGATATTACAGACAACGTAATCTGAAATGAATGAACTGAAATTTAACGTAATAATTATCAACACCGAGTGGGAGACTGAAGCCGGGAGATGATCTGAAACCCCAGTGTGGTACTTTGCATTCTGTACTCAATGACCTTTGTACTAACTACCCGTGTAATGATTACCAGTAATTCTTGGTACCAGCTTACCGCCATTCTAATGAATCTTCTTCTATAATCATTTTCTTCATTTAGTTTAAGAGATATCTGTGTTCTCATAATCATCACTAAAAGATGCCCTGTTCACTGTAACATATCTGGCAGGTGGCCATTTTAATTACCAAGGTGACAAAAGGTCGTCTGAGTAGAGACCATGTCGCTGGACACTGGTCATCTTGTTGTAACTAGAAGATCTATTGGTCAGTAGTTTGTCTAGACTCCAGCTGAACACTATTTTCACCATCTCGATTCCAATCATCAAGATTTTAACCATTTGCTTACATCTATAGAATTGATGGCATTTGCTCATTTCCTGCAAATAATCAAAATTCTACAATAGGAGAGGAAATTAGAATGATCGTTATTGACCCTCTCCTATATAACCCTAGTATAGGAATAGTGGTATAATATATGTGATTACACATATATGTTACTGATATGTAATCATTAGTGTAGGATTGCTAATGCATATTTATACTATTAGTGCTTAGATATATCTTATGACCTATATATATATATATATATATGCTTGGGAGTCACGGTGGATAAATGAGTAAGACACTGGCTCGCGAGTCTGGAGGTCTTGGGTTCGATCACGGTGTTGGTCGAGAAAGTTCATCGGGATATTTCGGCTTGGTTTCCCTTTGTCGGTGGGCCTGGCAAGGACAGCTGTCTAGTAGTTCGGATGGGACGAAAATTCGAGGTCCTGTCTACACCTTGGCGTGCACGTAGAAAATCACTTGGCAGTTGGAATTTCTTGCCAACATTTCCCTCAAAGCACACTATATGACGTATATCCGCCCTCATTAGCCAAGTCGGAATAGATTAGTACGACGTTAAACCCCATTTTATTTCATTTCAGTTATATGTACCGATGTTGATAAAAAAGACCGACATTTTTGAATGGGGGAAAAATTGAAATTCGTAGATAAATAGACAGAAACGCCCCCTTCTAAACCAAATCGCGCTTCACATTCGTACGACGTTAAGCCCATTTTATTTCATTTCAGTTGGATATACCGGTGTTGATCGAAAATGCGAGAGGGCGTGTCTAGCTTTTCTTTGAATTGAGCAAAATTGAAATTTGTTGATAAATAGACAGAAACGACCCCTTCTAAACAAAATCCCACTCTCCTATGCTTTGTAACGGTGGAATAAGAACATATGTTAATCTTAAAATCACTCAAGTAAATTGTGACGAGGCATTAAACCCCATTCCATTTCATTGTAATACAAATTAACAACAATTATAATATAGTATTACTCTCTTTGCTGACATGAAATGTGTCAAATGATATTGTATTAAAAAATTAAATTCTATGGGGTATGAATGTGTTTCTGATCACTCGCAAAAATTTCAAAATATCTAGTGTACTTTTATATGCATGCCACGAAGTACACGGATGGTTCTCGGTTTATTTTACCCATCTGAACAACTAAACACCTTGTCCTATGCCACGAACAAAGCATCGTCGGTATTTTCAGTGGTCTCATTCCATTTTCTCCAATGCGTACCGAGTTCATCCGCTTATCCAATTATCTGCCCTTGGGAATTGTACTATTTTCATCGACCAGAACGCTTGACAGCATAACGACTTGCCACATCCTGTAGTGTTTTGACTGACATAAAATCTTCGTCCCCACGAATAAGCTGTTTTAAGACATACGTCTGTTTTCTTGTAAACATTCTGATATTAAGCCGCCATATTATCGTGAGAAAGTAAACAATGAGGCTCAGATTGGTTTATAAGCTGTTTTGTCATTCGTTCGTACAACAAAGCTACGATCTTGGGCAGATATTTTGAATACTTGTCTCCCCCACGGATGAATCCAAACCATAGTGGAGTTGAGACCACTGTGGATACTAAGGACACCGACAAAGAAAAACCAGGCTGGAATATCCCGAGGTCCATTACAGCGTCAATAAGAGAAGGGCGAAACGATCATAGTTTGAAAATTAAATACAAGCAGATACAATGGTGGCTATTAAGTTGACGAATAAGTACCGCATCAACCCAAATTGTTTAAACAGGCATTATACAATAGGCATATCTTTTATACACACTACTATATCATAATTGACCCTTATGGGACAAATTTTATGTAAATAAGAAATGTTCTGTCATTTAATTCGAGTGTTGGTCTCGCTTCTCTATTATTTTTTTAAAAAAAAAAACCTTATGACATAGCATGTTCACTCGTTCAACAGAAACTGCTGCCAATTCACAGTTCTAACAATCTTCATTCATGGTGCATTCAGTCACGGATAGAACTAGACAAAAACACAGTGACACGTGGGTTCGCTAGACACAAACTAGGTTATTTCGGGACTAACATATGGTTGAATTTTAGTTCAATAATTCGCTTGCGCGTAGGGGTCTCTAGCAATGGGGGAAACCGGAAGACCCGGAGAAAACTCGCGAGGTTGGACAGTAGACAAAAAAAAGTCTGGCTATGTCGCTTTAAGTCGTGGATAGAACTAGACAAAAACAGTCTGCCTGTCACAATTATTGATAGCAATTTCTATGATATTGTCTCTACGCTATTTACTGTCATGCTATCTAACCACTTTATCATAATTCCTCGTCGCCTAAATTAATACGTTTTCCATAATACAATTGGTGTAACCAAATTGAACTAACCACTTGTATGAACCGTTTACTGCCCGTAGATTAACGAGAAATGGACGACTGATAGGCAGACGTCAATTAATTCATTTTCTACTTAATTAAATGGTTGATATAAGACATTAATTATTCTAGCCAGCAATCACAGATCGTTATTCCCGTCACTGGAACTGGTAGATCTCGTCTATAGACTGTATCACCAGGTTGTTTACAAAAAAACCAATACTGTTTGGACAGTATAAGCACTTGATTTGAGAGAGAGTGAGAGAGAGAGAGAGAGGAAGGGTGGGGCTTAACGTCCATTTGGCAAAAAATAGATCATTTCGGACTAATATATATGGTCCAGTTTTATTTCATTAATTCGCTTGCGTGTAGGGGAGTTTAACAGTGGGATGAAACCGGTGGACGTGGAGAAATCAAACGAGGTTGGACAGGCCACCCTACTCCTTGCCACGTACAAGCGGGAAAACAAAACCACGCCACTTGGTGCATGTGATATATGTTGTTCATTTCTTGAAATGTCTGTATAGTTTCTCTTGTCTGCAGGTAGAGGTTTGGGTGGCCGAATGGTTAGCTCGTGCACGCTGTACCATAAAGCCCGTCATTGAGTCAACATGCGTGGGTTCGATCCTCCGGTTGAACAAATCAATGAAGATCTCTTAAAGCCCTTCACATATAAGTAAGTGCAGGATAACTTCGTGGGTTTTCTCCGGGTCCCCCCCCCCACTGCTAAAGACCCCTACGCGCAAGCGAATTATTGAAATAAAATTAAAACCATATGTTAGTCCTGAAATGACCTAGTTTGTCTCGAGTGGACGCTAAACCCCATTTCTCTCTCTCTCTCTCTTTCTCTCTCTTGTCCACAGGTTTGTTTTAAAGGTTTTGTTGCGCGTATAGTACAGTTGTCCTGTACTTACTTATATGTCAAGGGCTTTAAGAAATCTCCGCTGATTTGTTAATCTTTAGAACTCATTGTACTCAATGTAAATATTATTTCAAATAATGTTTGGAACAATATGTGCGGAACTTGTTAAATACCAACTTTATAACACATTATCTATAAAAATAAAATCTGTACACAACAAAATCAGACCAGAATCAAGAGACGAGATTTGTTTTGATCAAAAAGGTTGCCATTGAAGCATGATTGATGCAATTAATGTGCTTTGAGGTAATCTTTACAGATATCATTAGATAGCAAATAACATTTTAGTTTGTAACATCCCTCGAACAGTAAACCAATAAGCATGTTTTTTGACTAGCATTCCGACTTAAATTAGAAACTAAAATTATAGGTCGTTAGATAGCGAGCAACAACTTAAATATTGTGATTCAGTTTCATTCCTGTCATTACAGCATAGACTTTCCTATTATATCTCTTAAATAGGCAATGCGGACGATGTTTTATGCATCCTGCAGTGGTATTACATAGAATTAAGATATAATTGTATTGCGATTAGATGCGCCGCTATTAAAGTTGTTGCATTTCTTTAGAATACATTTTGATTACTTTGTATGAATGAATAAGGTATTCATGGATGATTCGAGAATAACGGGCAATCAAAAAATATCGATACCTTCCAAATGGTCGTAGATAAATTGTCGAAAGCTGAATAGAATGGCACCATTTTATATAGCTATCACAAAGCGTGTAGCAAACATTAGCTACCATCTGGCCGAGAAATCAAAGCGGCAGTAAAGTCATATGGGCATTGATATGGTTGGCAAGTATAGGCTTATTGTCTGACAAACCTATTGATCGCTTTAATATAACACCCAACACATGGCCCTTCTGTTAAAACATGATATCCCACCTAGAACCTTTTCCTATAGAATAGGACACGAGTTGAGTTAGAGACAAATTGAACTCTATCGGTTTTCTTCCATCTATACTATATCGTGGGTTTAATCAAGGGGAACTTAAGACATTACCAGTTAAGCGATCTAAGACAGATCGCTGTTGTTGTTCGATAGGAAAATTAACGACTGAATTAGAAAGTAGTTTGGGTAATCAATATAATATTGGTGTTCCTCGTGTTTGATTTTATAGTGAATTATTGCCGCTCTTGACTATAATATCAACTAATTGTAGCGATAAAACTTGTGACAATGACACTATAATACCATCCATATCCCCTGTATTATTATAAGTCTACTTATTGCAACTTGTACGATAAAATTAACGATAATTTTGTCGTAGGGCAGATTCTGAAGATGATTTATAGGTTTAATGGATTATTTAATAACCCGAGGACCACGTCAATCGAAAGACGCGCATAAAATTTCACAACGTTGGGAACAAATCGCGGGAGTCGAATCCGAAGCTGTCGCTCGTTGAGTCCGAGTTAAATTGCTGAATTGAGTTTTGTGTCGAGTCGAGTCCCAAGTCTCCAGAATGGTCTTGCCCTGTTCAAATGAGTTCAGCAATGCATGGTGAATATGGTAGGTTAGTGTTATGCCCCCTCGTCGCAGCTCGAGTCCTCAGCTCTTTCGACTGAAGACTCCGAGTCGAGTTTCGAGTCACTCCAGATTTTAAAAAGAGGCACACGACCTGATTCTGAAATAAACATATGGTTGATTTCTAAAACTGATGTATGGTTTCTGGAATTATCCATTTTCTCCTTGGACCACAGTCAAAATACTCACATGCACTTCTGTGACGATGTCACAAACATTCTCTTTGGCCTGAAGAGAGAGAGAGAGAGAGAGAGAGAGAGAGAGGGAAATGGGGTTTAACGTCCACTCAACACAACCAGGTCATTTCGGGACTAACATATGGTTTCAATTTTATTTCAATAATTCGCTTGCGCGTAGGGGTCTTTAGCCGTGGGAGGAAACCGGAGTGCCCGGAGGAAACCCACGAGGTTGAGAAGGCGCCCCTATCTCCATGCCACATACGCTCACACCAGGGCTCGAAAACACAGCCGCAAGCCAGAGGTGACCGGCCAGCTAGAGGTCGGAGCGCGGCACTCTAGACCACTAGGCCATCCCAACCCCCCTTTGGCCTGAAACATAAATGTTTACTACCTACATAGCTTCACGGAAATGACACGCGATGAAATGAAATGAGGTTTAACGTCCTATTGCTCTGCTCCGAATGGGCTAATGAAGAAGAGAATACGCCATACAGTGTATTACGAGGGAAATGTTTCCCGGACATTGTCAGGAGTAATTTTACGAGCACGGAACCTCGGTTTTTCATTCCACCAGAAGAACTAGACACTATATTTACTCATGATAGAGAATGCCACCCGGGGATTTCAAAATGGTATATGGTCATGTGGGTAAACCCCGATATGATGAAAAACAATCAAATGTCTGAAATCATAGGGTCACAAACCACCCGCATGACCTTTGGCGTGACCTTCCACTACAATCGGTCAGATGTTCATGTAGTATAGGCCACCAAAATCATAAAAAAACGAAACGAAATACAGACTTGTATTTTAATCAGATTTGGGTAAACCTAAAGGCCCCCGCACACGAGCCGAAAACTGCGTACGCAAATGGCGCAGCGTCATTTTCGGCTCGTGTGCGGGGGTATTTTCGAGCGCATTTTGACGTTCGCCAAATATCTGTCATGTTTGATATTTTTTGACGCAGCGCCAACTGCGCTCTCGTGTGCGGGCGACTCAGCGCTATTTGCGTTTCATTCGTCGTCAATGCGCATGTGTCATAACTAGTGCAAAATGGCGGCACCCAGTGAGTTCGTCAGTGACGCAATTTTAGAGGATAAAATCGTCGATTTATGGCAAGAATATCCTTGCCTGTATGATACAAAATGCGTAGAAATTCGAGACCGCTGCCAATTTCGGATGAGTGGTGGTCACGTGAAAGACACACTTGCCGCAGTAGCTTTCGCGCAGCGTCGTTTTCGGCTCGTGTGCGGACGCCGTATTTCTGCGTCAAATGCGTACGCATTTAGCGCGGCGCTAAATGCGTACGCAAAATGCGCTCGTGTGCGGGGGACTTAAGACCACGATTAGCAAAAGGCGTCCGGACAACCGGGTTGTCATATCGCAAATTCATCAGTTTACCATAGCAGTTCTGATTGTCGCACGCAGGGTAGAGTAGACGCCCTCTTGTCGAAACACGAAAACATCAGTTTCTTTTGGTTTATTTCGTTGCCCATGTTTGTCCTTACAGCCCCGTAGTGTGCTTGCTTTTTATGATTGTGGTTGTCGTGCGCGAGGTAGAGTAAGCTTCCTTGTGTTGAAACATGAAAACATCAGCTACTTTTGGTTTGTTTCGTTGCCAATGTTCTGTTACGGTATTTTGTCTTTACAGCCTCCGTGTTTGATTGCTTTTTATGATCGATGATACTATATTAATATGAGGAACATGAGACGTCGATAGATATTGGTATCTTTATAACACATTTAGCTGATAATGTTCGAATTATTACACATTTACTCTGATTTAAAGGTGTTAAACCTTTAACCCAATATTTACAACATTATTCGAAATTAAAAACACGAATTGGAATTGGACATTGGTCCACTTCAATCAATATTGATGTTGCTATCTTTTCGTGAAAATATGGGACACTGATATATAATATCTAAGACAATGGACATTTTGAAATCAATAAACTATAATTCCTGGCGCCTTTTGTAATGGACAAAGAAAAACATATCCCACAAGACGAGTAGAATGGAAGCATGAGAAGCGTTTAATCTGGACTGTTCATATTACATTAATATGTACTTTTCAGAGAATAAAAATGGACATCCTTTACTATCTTATCACTTTATATGTTAAGTTTCCAAAGAAAAGAGCCATACGCCCTTTAATATTTACTCGGTTCTAAAACAATTTAGAACGTCTTAAAACTGTTACAAAGTTTACGGGTTAAAATAGGACATCCTCAATCAGCTTACTTCGTTCATATAATTGGTACATTGGTCATCTGTACAATGTAGGTCTTGATATGGAGGCTACTAACTGGAAACGCCATTTAAAACTATCCGAATAAAGTTTCTATAATTAGTTTTCTATCAATAAAGATTACGACGAGCTAAAGACCAAAGGATAGTGGCGCTATTCATTAGTACATTAGTCCTCTCTGGTCAATCGTCTCATCAGTTGTAGAAACACTTTACTACGTCATAAAGTAGACGTTTATCTTGGTCAAGGTCTCTTCTGTGTCAAATTGTCTTCCAGACGTGTTCCGAATGATCAATTTGCAGCGTGAGTATGACGGTATTTCTTTCATCCGCTTTTAAATACTATTGTGACGGGTGCTAATGTAGTGATAATAAAAACCGTTTGATTGTCAATCGGAACCAACGAGTGCTTTGCGATGTTTACGTGGAACACACTAATAACCGCTTACGACAAAATGCAAGAACATGTTCGAGTGACAAAGTGGCAAACCCTTACTCTAATCGCGCCCTAATTACTTGCTTAAAACAATGTTCATGTTCATTTTCTCATTTAGTGTCGTATTTACGGATTTTCTGAAATCCAAAATGTCGATGCTTCGCCATGTTTGAGGAGTTTATCTTGTCGTGAAGATTAGTATTCCTGGGTAAAAAAAAAACCTGATACGTGATCTCGTTGACTTAACCAAGATTCCTGCCAGCATAAATTGACACGATATTTCTCTTTGCGGCCACTGAATCATTCAGCGAAGAAATACAATGATGGTTTCGAATGTGATATGAAGTTCGAATGCCCCTTTCCCCGCCCTTCCCGCATATCTAATCATGACTCTCTTAACAATTTATCAATTTTTCCAAACTGAAAATATCCAAAAACATTTTTACGTAAACAAATAAACGGACTACCCCAAGGCTCATTTGACTAGAAATGGTATAATTGTATATCCATTAGATATCCCATATGGACGAATCTTTTAAAAAAAACATGCTAGTCTTTGGTGCGCAAATTCCACGCTCTCCCTCGACTGTCTGGAAAATCATGTCTAGATAATTTAAGTTATCAATGACAATGAATAGTAAGTGATGATCACAATTGGACAATGGGAGGGAGAGAGAAAGAGAGAGCGAGAGGGGACTAACATATAGTTAAATTTTATTTCAATAATTCGCTTGTGTATAGGGGTCTTTAGCAGTTTTCAGGAGCATCGGTGATATCACGTGACAATCATAATATAGGTTACAGCAAATACGATTCATAATGAAATTACAGATTTGTCTCGGTCACACGTGTTATGATAGACTAAAAACGTCAAATCGGATTTTCCATTAGATGAAAATTTTCATTTTTAATCCTCGGTAAATTCAAATATCTGTTCTACTCAACTAAGCCCTGGACCCATTCCTAGGATTTTGCATGAAATCAAATTATCTGCCCTTGATTGTTGGTAGATTCTAAGGACCAATCAAAAATAGTTTACACACCAGTCTTGGCTAGTTACCTCCCTCCGCCGGATCGATTGGTCGATAAAAGAGCACCAAGAGGCGTATAATTTGCCTCCCCCGTGAATGGACCCAGGACTTGGTGGAGTAGAACGGAAAGATACCACTTTTGATAATTCAGTCTTAGATAATAAGTTCGGAGTACATTTACCCTGGAGTGTGCCATCATAATTATATATTCTCAAAAAAAAGGGAAAAAAAAAATAACCCGCAAATGACGATCGATCAGCCGCTTTAAGCGGGAGAACAAAACCAATGCCAAGCACAAAACTAATTGGCGTCTCTTTCTCAAATACTTTTTCTAAACTAAATTCAACAGTTTAATTTGTTGCTGTCCGTCTTTCAATCCTATATTTATTGATTTTATTTTTTTGTTTATAAAAGTACATAAGGTCGGTTTTGATTTGATTTGAAAAAACCCAACAAGGAAACATCTTTTCTTCTTAACTAATTGCTTATCAACTCAACTAATGTAACAGTACATGTATAAGGAAATAATACTGAAACTCAATTAATGATGGATTTTATTTTTTTATAGATTAGTTAAAGATGCATTTGTAAAAGCTAAATCTGTCTATTGCGGGTCTTTCGTTTGGCTTCAAATGTTACATAAATTATGATTTAGACATGTACTAACACGACAAACACATAATCAGCTCTCGAGACAATCGGATGGTGGAAATTTAAACAGATTGAAGCACGGTTGCAATTTAATGATTTAATTAAAAAATGGTGAACTGGGCTTCGATTAACAAGTACCGTTGTAACGATAGTAAACGATCTATGCAACACATTGTCAAAACTTCAATGTTAACTTCGCTCAGAATAAGGCAGTCAAACACGGTTAGATTTCAAACATTGATAGTTAGTGTGAAGCATTTGGATTTGAATGAACGAACGCTATTGAATTTTATTACGTGGTCCGTCTGGTTAAAACACAGATCCTATTTCGTTTCGTATTTTAGGTAGTTCAAAATTTTCTTTTACTTGTCTTTACTACAGAAGGATCTGGAACCAACATCCCGGATGATGTGAGGGGTTAGCCAATGAAACAGTCTGTTACGGCGATTATTTTGCGCGGAACTGTCGGTAACTGACTAGAAACACCAACGCTGGCTAGTTAATGAAATGCCTACGCCATAGGGTCAAAAACTGCTCGTAATAGTATGACCCCTGACGCGACTTTCCACTACAACCGGTCAGATATTAATATCGAAAGTATAGATCTGTATTTCAACCAGATTGTTACGTGCCCGGAAGGATATTCTCTTCTAGCGGTTTATTATGTGTACTGGACAGAAATCAGATATCTTGAAGACATAAAGGATTTCTTGAATCCTTATTAAATTTTAATCAACATTGAAGCTTATCTTTCGGATAAGTTGCTATGTATTTTTATTCGAGGTACTGTGTGGGCATATTTCTACACTGTATGTATGCTTTCCGGGATAATAAAATTAATTATGAATTCTTATACGATTTATGTGTAAAGGAAGCAAATTAATCTTCCTGGTCTGGGAACTGAGTAGCCTATTTACCCGAGAAATTTCAATGTGAACTATTTCTTTCTTAATATCTAAATGTTTTCTGACTTCAAATGACAAGCCCCAAATTGCAATAAATGAAATTGCAATAAATGAGTAGGGGTTTAATGACAATAATCGAGACTTAGTCTCTGTGTTCAGGTATATATAGTTACTACGATAATAAACACAACAATCTGCGCTACATTTCGTCAAAACTCCAAACACACCTAAGTTCCCCAGAAGAAAGTAATTTTAAATTAATTTTTAATATAATCATTTTTCATAATCTATATTGAACTAGTGTACCAAGAACTGTCAGCTCTTTATATAAATCTTACCTAATGCATCTTTAAAGGTGCTACATCTCTTTGAAGTGATGAATTGAACTCACCGATGAGATATTTCAATTAGGAATGGGAAGAGATCCTTATCAATACTTAAGATCACATTTATAAATAAAAATGTCATTTTAATAAGACCCAGCGACAATCCAAGTTAAAGGGTTATACTATATACCGGAAAACAAACGGAAAACACCGAAAACAACATGTTATACTGAATACCGGAAAACCCCGGGCAAATACTAAATACAGGAAAACATACTAAATACCGGAAACACCCTAAATAGGCAACACAGAGCCTGGTCCTCCAGAACACACAAAAAACTAAACCTAACCCTAACCCACGCACACAAAGGATCAGGCTCCGACTACCTATTTAGGGTGTTTTCCGGTATTAAGTGTATTTCCCGGTATTTAGTGTTTTCCGGTATTTAGTGTATCATGGTGTTTTCCAGTTGTTTTCCGGTATTTTTTGGTGTTTTTCGGTATATCGTATTGCCGAACTTGAATGAAAGGTATTGAATTGGGCTCCATCCGTAAACGCCCGTCCTAAAAAAATTAATAAAAGTAAAATGCCCTGACTCTACACCATTAAAGTAGGCAAGTATTTAACTCGATGTGATCCACAGTCTTCGACATAAACGACTTAATGGTCGATTTAAATTAACACTGACGTTTGTATCTTTTCGTGAAAAGATAAGTTTCTGATATCCAACAGTAAAAGACAATGTGCCAGAATGATTTTGATCGGGGCTAAACATATCCAACAAGAGAATACTACCGGTTTAGTCTAGAATAACGCCAAAGATGCAGTTAAATTTGGACTCTTCGCGTATTTTGCCGAACACAACTGATTAGAAATTACAGTAAAAACATAAAGGTTTGAATATAAATCAGTTTATATACATTCATATTAATCAAACTATTAAATGCGCTGTGGCCCATTGTTTCCCATTCTAGGTTCCAAAGAATAGAGATTTAACTCCTTTAATGACTAAATTGTCGTTCTGGCTTTACAAAAGTTTCCATTACTAGAGAAGCTAAGTCGAAACGTCGCTCAGTAATAAGCAATAATTATATTCCGTAGAATTATTAATTGCAATTGAAACAATTTAACAAGATAAGTAGCGCTTGTTGAACAGATCCAGCAGGTACAACAATAAAGAGACTATTATGGATAAAATTCTGACGTTTCTGGCCTTAGAAAACATGCTCATCAACACCTAACACAAACGGGACAAGAACACAATACATTCTATAATGTCAAATGTACAAGCGAGTAAATCCGAAACATTCGTGATGAAAATAATAAAATAAAACCACACCATGCATTATTTATTGTAAACATCAAAGATGAGATTTTCTATTTTTTTGTGATTACCTGATTGGTTTGTTGACAATGTGTTTTAAAAGGACTTCCGCCATCTTTTCTTTAGATTAACAATTTGGTCGAGATAAACGAATGATAAATGTAGAGAAATTGTGTGGGACACTAGCCCGGGGTATTCTTTTAGATTCCAAGTTAGGTTTGATGTTTGATAACATTCTGTGTAAAGGAAAGACAGGAGCCGCTTTCTTTAAAGATACTGCAGGCTCCCGAGTTCTCATGGCATTCTCAGACTGACGTTAAAAATTCACGCAACTTTCAATTAAAACGAAATGAAATGGGGTTTAACATCCTACTAGGCTGGGTTAATGTGCTATGAGGAACATTTTGCCCGGGCAGCTGCAATATAGCCCACTTTTATACCGAATTCAACTGCCAATGGATCTTCTACGTCCACGCCAATGTGTACACAGGACCTCGGTTTTTCGTCCAGTCCGGACGACTAGACAACTGTCCTTTTCAAGCTCTCCGTCCTGCACTACTGATGCAAGGGGTGTGGAAGGTCGAATGGTTAGGCTTGTCATTGTGGCAACTTGCATCGTTTCGAACCTCGTGGGTTTTTTCTGGGTCCTCCGGTTTCCCCGAACTACTAAAGAAACCTGCGCGCAACCGAACTACAGTTATTGATTTGATTTTGACGGCAAAGTGGGGATGGGGGCTTTAATTTATGACCTAGTTTGTGTCGAGTTGATGTCAACAACCCCCCCCCCCTTCTCTCTCTCTCTCTCTCTCTCTCTCGGAGTGATAACTGTCTGAACAACACTCATCAGGATTATCGATGTGCACTAGTATAATATAGAGATGTCGAGTAGAGTAGAGAGGCAGATTAATCACACCCTGTCTAACCGACTGTATACACCAATACATCCTTCTTACATAAAAGAAGATTAAATAAAAAGTTACAGCCATGTTTAATCACATGTCAACACGACCAGTTTTACAACACCCTTTGTTGTAATAACATATAGAATGTTTTATCTATATTAATTTCATAAATGGAAGGGAACAGATTTTGAGAATATAAAACGTAATTTTATTATTTACTTTGAATTAACTTGAAGTATTCGTTAAGCGATTGCTTGTACGGTTACGGTAGGGTTAGTCCAACCGAATAATTACCTCTGCCCCTTTTCGGCGACACAAACTCAACAACTTGGCTTAAAGTCACTTAAAGTTCTTGTATAGGCACATCGGTAACTCTATAAAAAAGGCATTTGTTTGTATTCGCAGTACTCGCTATGAAATTGTTTTTACGGTCACGGCGGCGTTGGATCAGATGGTCTGCCATTGAGTCAAATGGCGCAGTTTAGATTCCTCGCACGTAAACGACAATTAGGAGTAGAGTCGCCTGTCCAAACATGTGGGTTGTCTCCAGATCCCCATGTTGCCACCCCCCCCATGCTAAAGGCTCCTAGTTTAGGTCGAGTGGACGTAAAACCCCATTGCCTCTCTACTATGCTCCATTTCACCTAGTATGCGGGGATCAGGTGGCTAAGTGGCTAAGGCGCTG
Organism: Patella caerulea; assembly: GCA_036850965.1. Taxonomy (NCBI): domain Eukaryota; kingdom Metazoa; phylum Mollusca; class Gastropoda; family Patellidae; genus Patella; species Patella caerulea. Next base: position 26,054,399 of record JAZGQO010000015.1, on the reverse strand, counting down.
GCTCGATTCATCACGATTTTCCGGCGTGGTTTACTCTTGTCAGTGATGCAGACCGGAGGGCCTGGCAAGGACAGCTGCCTAGTCGTTCGGATGGGACGAAAAACCGAGGTCCAGTGTATACATTGGCGTGCACGTAAAAGATCCTTTGGCAGTTGGAATTCGATATACAAGCAGGCCATAGCGCCGCTGCCCTGGCAAAATTCTCCTCCCCCCACAGCACACTGTATGGCGTATGCCCGTCTTTCATTAGCCCAGGTTAGGTTCAGAAGAGTAGGACGTTAAACACCATTTCATTTCATTTCATTTCTCCTAGTATGCTTTACTAACAAATCCGACAACTGGGTATAAAGCACATTGGATACGAATAATTGGTTCATCAATAGGTTTTGCGTTACTCCGGTGCAAATGTCAAATCAGTATTTATAATATCATGAAATCTTAAATTGCTTTTTATTGATGAGGATATCTAAATTAATTCAATCTTATTCACATCACGGTCGATAGTTTAGAATCTAACGGGAGCCTTTACAGCACGTATCACAAACGAACATTAGAACGCAAAATGTAATCCAAATGAAATGAAAAGGGGTTTAATGTCCTACTGTTCTGCTATAATTGGGCTAATGAAGACGGGCGTACGCCATACAGTGTGCTACGAGGAAAATTTGGTTCGAGCAGCGGCGCTACGGCCTACTCTTATATCGAATTCCAACTGCCAATTGATCTTTTACGTGCATGCCAATGTTAACTCGTGACCTCGGTTTTTCGTCCCATCCGAACGAATACATGGCTATCCTTGGCGAACCATCTGTCCCGCACCGCTGACAAGGGGAAATCACGCGGGAAAATCCAATGCAAGGACCGAACACTAGACCTCCAAAAATGTAAAATCTGTCAATGTAGTGTATCCTTATTAATTTATTGAAAAATATGAAAATACTTTAAAAACCGACCAAATGTAAAATAATAAATGTTTAAAACTGAATTTTAAATTGTTTTTAAGTTTCGCTAATAAACCGCTGTATGTGATACTATGGGCAGTCCACTCGCAAATTTAAGGAAACCCGTCACTTACGTGACATGGAAGTTCACAGATTGGCCTTGCACGTGCATAATTTTCACTAAGTTTCTTGCAGCTGGTCTGCCAGCTACCCTAATCCCTACGACCCGTGCTTGTCAAAATACACACAGTTGCTTGTGAGCTCAGCTTTAGATTATTATTATTTACTACACTTTCCACTATTCAATCCCTCTATACTCGGTTTGCAACCCGTATAGAATTATTATCTTAACTGCTTTTCCCAATTCTCAACATCATCTATAAAATACAAATACCAAGTTTCAAAAGGATTAATGAGATTTATCTGCAATAATTCGCCGCCTCAGTTCTTCAGTTGTACGAAATCGGCTACCATCTGAATGGTCTGGAAATACTCATCTTTTGTAGTTTGACGCCATCTTGGGACACAGATTATGCAATTGTTACACGACAAATCCCCCGAATTCTGCTATGTATCCATTGCTTTACAGCTTTGTATGAGATAACGTCACTGTCCAGATTGTTGATATATTGAACGCACATTGGTCACACAAACTTTATTTATAATATACATAGTTTAAGTGAAAATGTTTTTGTCCTATTCGTCACCTTCAATAATGTGGTCAATAAAAAGGGCATACACTGTGTGTTAAGCCATGACAGTAGCTGTGACCTGACAGGGAGAACACCATGTACTAAGCTACCACAGTAGCTGTGGCTTCACAGGGCATAAACAGCGTACTGAGATATGACAGTAACTGTGTCCTGACAGGGCATACACCATGTTCTCAGCTATGGCAGTGACTGTGTCCTGACACGGCTTACACCATGTACTGAGTAATGGCAGTAACTGTGTCTTTGCCGAACCGTCACGGCCTTCTCTTACTTAGATTTTCAACTCGCGGGGATCTTTATAGTCCTATCAATGGTATTCATTATATAACTTTGGTTTAATTTGTCATTCGAACGGCTGGACGTTTCTCGTTGCTATGGGTGAATTCGACGTCATTGTTTAAAGGGGGATCAAATGTTCCACAAGGAAGATCTCAACATGCCCAGAGACTTTGAAGAGCTGATATAATTGTATCCCAACCAAAGCCAAGCCTATATCGAATAAATGCAAATAATTTATCGCTTTTCTCTCACTTAGCCGATCAACCAACCAGCCTGCGTTATCGACACTTCTGAAAATAGAAGACATGATATTTTATATTACGGAAGACGAAATAATCGCTATTTGAGCCTGCCCTTACTGCACTCATAAAATAGGTTTAGTGCCCCAGTGGTTTAACGCGGACGCCTTTGGGTCAAGTTATTTCGAATCCCCGCTTGTGTGTACATGACAAGGAGTAGGGTCGCCTGTCCAACCTCGTGGGTTTTCTCCGGGTCCTCCCACTTCTTGGATTAGGGTGGATGATCGAATAGTTATCATGAGCGCGCTTGATCATAAGGTCTATCATTGAATCAGCTGGCGTGGTTTCGATCCCCCTGTTTTTGAGACAAAGAATCAAGTCGTCTGTCCTTCCTCGTGGGTTATCGCAGTGTTGTCCGGTTTCCTTCCACTACTCAAGACCCAAGTGTTAGTCCTAAAATGACAGTTTGTGTCGAGTGGACGTTAAACCCCATCTCTTTCTTTCTCCCCCCCCCCCTCTCTCACTCTTCTACTTCCAGAAACCCCTACCCGCTAGCCAATTATTGAAATAAATTTGAATCATACGTTAGTCCCGTTAAACCACATTTCTTTCACGCTATTTATAGATCGACTTGAACATTGTATGAAGTATTATTTTATGATTACGAGAGGTTGTAAGTTGAAGTAATACTTGGCTAATGAATGTTGTGAAGTACCTGCAGTTTATTTAGCACTTTAAATCATATCAGTTCATAAAACGGATGTGACGTCAGTTTGTTTTATACGACAATCACCATCTGTTACAGTGTTTTACAATCTCTTCAACTTTCCCCTCATCTTAAAACAGGTTGTAAAATATACCCAAGTACTTGACGACACAAATTTCTACCAACTGATACGCTTTAAAACTGTCACGTGGTTGTCTTGCAAAATGGCACTTTCCGGTATCAACGATCCCGATGAAGACTGTCCCTTAACAATTTAACATACATCGGACACCTGTTCACCTTATGATGCGTACTTTCCTGGCACAGATGTTTATAAAATGTTTGCAGAGAAACATCCTCGTGTGTTTGGCAGGGCATTCATAATCTTGCAGGAAAAAAACAACATAATAGCACCTGTAATGCACTTGACACTGTTCTGGGCCAAGTCCTACGTCCTTTATCCCAGCACAGGGATCGCACCCCCTTCTTCCTGGCTTGTGTTATCATTTGGTGAGACCACGCAGCTGCCCGTTTTAGATTCACTTTAATTTTTGAACTTAATAGACAGGTTGAATTGTCATCCCTCATGTTGTTCCAACATTCATGGGATTCGGTTACAAACAGTTCATTAACCTGCCCTTTTCTTCCTATGTTATAAAATTTAAACAACAGTTACTAAAATAGGCCAAAATTATGGCCACCGGTGTGTCTTTTTACACTGGCACATAGACTCAACCCAGTAGCACAACCAGGTAACTGTATAGAGTCGTGGATCCAAACTGTTCTATTTATTCAATGTTTACAGGGTCGCCTGCCCAGCCTCGTGGGTTTTCTCCGGGTACTCCGGTTTCCTCCCACTGCTAAAGACCTCTACGCGCAAGCGAATTATTGAAATAGAATGAAACCATATGTTAAACCCGAAATGACCTAGTTTGTGTCAGTGGACGTTAAACCCAGTTTCTCTCTCTCTGTCTCTTTACTGAATACTTTTATAATGATCTATGATACACGTCTTAAATTCTTAGTCATGTTGAGTTTCGAGTTGGACATTAAACACTGGCGTAATGGCTGTATTGCAACTCTTTATTAACACCAAATCATCGTTAAATACCGTAGGATGAGCTGTTTGTATTCACTATCACGATACAAAAGTTCATTGACGATGTTTGCTGGGCTTGATATCCATTGCGATAAACTCAGGAAATAACCTAGAAAATAGTGAAACAGATTAGTTGGACGCCAATAACATTTGTGTAAAGCGATGGTGATTTAATCCAGAAAATCTTCATTCGATAACATTATGTATTGTTATTTATTCATAGAAATTTAAATTTAAATATTTTGAGGAAATGGAATGAAATGAAAAGAGGGTTTATGCTGTGCCAACAGAGTTAAAGGAGGAGGACATAGCCATAGAGAAGATCACGGGATCTCTTTAGTCAGTAGCATTGATTGTTGTAATCAATGCTACTGGAGCGGCATTTTTTTAAACTAGAGAGATACAAAGGGAGAGAGTGTGTGTGTGTGTGTGTGTGTGTGTGGGGGGGGGGGGGTTATTGTCCAACAGACACAAACTAGGTCATATTAGAACTAACATATGGTTCAATTTTATTTCAATAAATCGCTGTGGGAGGAGGCCGGGGGAAAGACGACCCTACTCCTTGGCACGAACAACCTGAGAATCGAAACCATTGATTCAATGAAAGACCTTAGGATACAACGGGCACGCACTAACCATTCAGCCCCCTCCCCAACTTTGCGCGAACAAAGCTCAAGGAGACGGACACTGAGAATGCAACGGCCTACTATTTACGTGTTCGTGGGACACGAGGCAGAAATGTCGCTTTTCAGGTCACATTCCCCATCGAGTTAAAAATAAGCTAATGCCACGAAATGTAACATATCAGTCGACATACCCCAAGTCACAATAACCGAAGTAGGGCCATCAACAGCGGCAGTAACTACTGAGTTTAAGATTGAATGTTATGCATTCGCCATGAACAGCTGTAACGATTGAATATTATACATTCGGAACACGTCGCGTAGTAATCTTGCACACAAGCGACCATTGTCTAAGATAAACAACTGTCTATAGTGTCTCTTCAAGTTTCTCTTTGACTGCTAGATTGATGGATGCACAATAAACCCTCGATTGACGTATCTGACCTTTGGCATTTTGTTGCTTTAAATATAAACCCAGAAATAAAAGAATTGTCCAACTGGATTCACTACCAATCACCAGTAAACAAACTATAATAAGCCTTGCTTAACTTTGAAATCATATGAAATGGGGTTTAACGTCCTATTGTTCTGCTCCGACTGGGTTAAGGAAGACGGGCATATGTCATACAGATGTGTTATGAGGGAAATTTAATCTTGAATTTATTCAGACCATATGCAAATCTCGGTGCCATCGTTAGCCTGTCATATTTAGTGGATTTGAAAACATTTTCTGATGGATAATTCAACGTAACTAGACCTTGTTTATTGTCAGAGAAACGTTAGTAATGGCGATCGATGATAGTCTAGAATTGAATCTCTTGTATCTGGTTTCAAAATGAAGGAATTTGACTTAAATTTTCAGTATATTCTGTTTTCATTATCAATTCTTCAACTTAACTTTACCTAAGGAATTGTCAGTTGGTTGTTTTGGGGGGGCTGGGATGGCCTAGTGGACTAGAGTGCCGCGCTTCGACCTTTAGCTGGCCGGTCACCTCTGGCTTGCGGCTGTGGTTTCGAGCCCTGGTGTGAGCGTATGTGGCATGGAGATAGAGGCGCCTTCTCAACCTCGTGGGTTTCCTCCTGGCACTCCGGTTTCCTCCCACTGCTAAAGACCCCTACACGCAAGCGAATTATTGAAATAAAATTAAACCATGTTAGTCCCGAAATGACCTAGTTTGTGTTGAGTGGACGTTAAACCCCATTTCTCTCTCTCTCTCTGTGTCAGTTGGTTGATATGTGGTCGTCGAATGAAATGAAATGGAACTCAACATCCGGTGTTTTTGCGCAGACGCGGCTAAAAAAAGACGGGTATGCGTCATCCAATGTGCTATGGGGGAATTGTGTCCAGACAGTGGCGATACGGCCTACTCGTACATCAAAATCCAACGATCAGGGGTTCTTTCACGTGTACATGGGACCCTGTTTTTTGCCCCATTCGAACTACTATACACTGTTGAAAGCATGAATTAAAAGAGAAATCGCATCAAATAATTAAATGCACGGAATAACTTATTGAAAAAAAACCTGGGGTATTGCGTCCATTTTACAGGAAAAGAATACTAACTAATAGTTAACAAGTATTACGGAAGAACTTAGAACTTATCGAGGTTTTTGATATCTTAAATTGGTTTGATAAATACACGGTACAGAATATTGTTGCACTCAAGTTCGCTATAAAATACAAACAAATCGATATAGAAGTGATGATTATAAATGGCATATTCAAAGATAAGATTTAAAAAAAAAAAAAAAAATAAAAACGTGATCACGAGGGGATTCCTATCAGATGCCAATCAATGTGTGGGTATTAATTATATTCAACGTTATAGCGGACAAAAGGCAAGAAGGAAACAGCGGAACTATCAATGAAATCAATGATTTCCTGGTAAATTGTAGTAATTTATCATACATAATTACCGCCCCTGAATTTAGTACCTGAATAACATCGAATTTAAGATGATATTTATTTACTTTTAATTTCATCAGCAAGTTTCAACAATAATCTGTATTTTATTTGGAATAGGATGAGAACTAAATGGTTTGACCTATTGACCTACATACCAAACTTAGGCTCCCCTTGCAACAAATTCAGTTGAAAACACTAAATGTTTTTCGAATATTTTCGGAAGTATATAGTTTGCTTTCATTTAATAAAACTGAGAAGGCTTCTGTGTATAACCAATTTGAAAATCTGATTTATTCAAGAAAATTACAACTCATGGCGTATTCAAAGGCTGTACACCAAAGAACCAATCAGAGCACAGCGTATTATAATTATTATAGTTCATTTATATAACGCCAACAATGCAACCCGTATTCTAATACAAGACATATTCTATGACAACATACCATATTATATTACAATAAGGCGTACTCTATTACAACAAGTCATACTATATTACAACAAGCTATATTGTATTACAATAAGACATATTCTATTACAACATACCATATTATATTACAACAAGACGTATTCTACTGCATCAAGACGTATTCTATTACAACAAGTCATACAACAACCCATATTCTATTACAATAAGACATATTCTATTACAAGACGTATTCTGTAACAACAAGACGTATTATATTACAAGCCATATTCTATTACATCAAGCCATAGTCTATTACAAGCCATATTCTATTACATCAAGCCATATTATATAACAACAACACATTTTACCGCAAACCATATGCTATAACAATAACCATATTCTTCTTCAATTCAAAAAGACATATTCTACTATGAAAATTCTATATTATATTATGAACAACCTATGTCATATTATCAACATGAACATTTCATATTCTATGTGAAAAATTAGCAAATATAAAAATCCAATATTACCATGGCCGAATGAGAGATATTCTTTGATATTGCATTAAGTTAATTCGCCAAATTGAGTGTTATTAATACACGGTAAATAACTGATTTAATACGCCATTTTATATGGACGATTTGTTGCATTATACCATAGTTTGATTGATTGATATATAAGGTAAGTCAATAACGGTGATGTATGCTGTATCAATATTGGCTGATATCTGTAAAGAATATGTCAAATTTTGATTGTAAAAAGCTCATCGGTTGATTGATTGTTCAGTCATTTCAAAATGTACAACATGTAATGAGATTTTCTAATATAGACAATTGCCGAGACGTCGTGTAAACACGGACTGTAAAGGTTTCAAATAACAATTCAAACCATTGAAATGACAAAATTCTGTTTCACCGAATAACCGGAATAAAATTGTAAAGTATTTTAATTTTTTTATATGGTGATCAGATTCCAATGGTTTCTCTGGGTTATATTGGTTATATTCCTGGTTGCCTGGTTGTTTCGAAATTTGAGTGAAGTCTGTGTCACTACAGGCCCGGGACTGTACAGCACAGTGGGCGTTTAAGACTAGCTCCCGGATCCATTCACTTTATTTTAATCGTCCGCCTGTTTGTGATTTTTGAGTATGATGTCTTGTCCATATATTTGTTTTTGTGTAAATTATGTGCGACGCAGTGCCCCTGCACTTACTAATAGAGATGTACACTTATCGAAAAAGCTGAAAATGGGGTCTTAAAATCATCAATCGAATTCTGAGATTACCCTCTGCCAACTATAGTGGTGGATATCGTGTCCGAGGCAGAATATAACGTATTTTTCCAGAATTCTCGACACCAGGTTTCTTCGTATATCCAACAATTTCGATAGGTTTCCAAGCTCAGGGGCGGATCTTCTCTGCTCAGCTACATAAAAATAAAAAATGCCTTGCATCAATGAAATTACATCACAAAGTCATCCTACATTAGTATAAAAATGATTTCTCTGTTTAAAAAGCTCAATTTGTATGTATGCTTGTGTAATTTAGAGACGATGATGGCAGATTTCCGTGACAGAAACCTGGCAAACCCCCTCCTGCAAAAAATCCTGGATCCGCCCCTGAAGCTGATATGGAAACAGATTTGTTTTTATTTCGTGTGTCTGGTTCGGTCGTGGGTTGTAGTGGACAAGCGATAAAAACAATCCATTTAAGCCAAACGGAAGTTAAACGCCCACACTGAGGAGTTAAAGATAATTTTATAAACGAAAAAACAATCAATAAATGTCAACTTTGTATTACACAGTAGCCAGGCTAACCATTACATTTTAAAAGCAAATAAATAAAATAAAAAAAACAATTCAGAGGGAAATCTGTTTCTAATTTAAATGTAGCATTTTAGAGTACCGATGCATGATTTGGGTTTTTCGAAACATATTCAATTTCTCACTGCTTAATCCACGCTATTATATAACCGGATTGACGATTTAACAATTAATTACGACAAAATTAACAAGAAAAATAAGCAAAACTTTGATTCAATCAGATCTAAACTGACCCATCAGTTTGGTTCTCGGCCAATAAAGATGGCGGCGGGCTTGATAGATCGATGACATTTTCAGTTTGTCATATGTTGGTGATACTCAACGGAATTAAACTACGTCTGTAATGATATTTCTTTTAGAAATTCACCTTTCGGAAGAGTCTAGCTTTGATTTTATAGCGCTAAATTCACACTTACTAAGGCTCTCTCTCTCTCTCTCTCTCTTCTCTCTCTCTCTCTCTCCCTGACTTTATATTCCAACAAGGGATCATCTCGACATGAAACCTGTCATATTGTCCTATCGATAAAAGTGATATCAAAAAATTAATTCTGACACTATTGTCAATCTAAAGTGAAATATAACACGTTTATTGTAGCGATAATATAATGGTATTATTATGATGAATAATGAAGTATGATAGCGTGGGTATTGACAACAGAGTTATATAATAGGGATATCACGTTAAATGATGTATCATGATAGATCGAATAGAAGAAAAACACCTCTTTTATTCATTTCAACGTGAACGTATTAAACGTCTTTAAAACAGCCTTACAAGCTAATGAGTACGCAAGATCAATCTAATGATTAAGACACATATCCTATTTCGTTTCATTTTTTATATGGTTCAACATTTCGTTTTACTTGTCTTTACTACACACGGATCTTTTATTAAAGTCAACGTATCAAACGTCTTTAAAACAGCCTTATAAGCTAATGAGTACACAGGATCAATCTATATAACAATCCAACTAAAACACAGATCCTATTTCGTTTCGTCTTTTTAAAGTTCAAAATTTCGTTTTACCTGTCTTCGTAACAATGGGGTCTAGCGTTCTAGTTGATGCGACGTATTGGCGTGCTCTGCATGGAACTGTAAGTAAACCCCAAGAAAAGTCAACGCTGATTGATTAATCAAGGTATGGTGTCATAGGGTCAAAAATCGCTCGTATGGCACCTTGAATTGCCCACTTACTACAACTGGCAAGATCTTTATGTAGGGGAGAACGCTAGATCGGAGACGGTCTTACGCAAATTGTGACGTCATATGTGAATTGTGGGTTAGGGTAAGGGTTAGGCTTGATCATGGGTTAGGGTTAGGGCTAGCCCTGTTTATATCTCGGGCCTTTGACCAAATCTACAGGTCCTAGCCCTTACCCCAACCCTAACCCACAATCTATATATGACGTCATATGTGCTAAAATGCGTAGGACCGTCGCCGATCTAGCGTTCTCCTTATGTAGGCCATAGAAAGTATAAAAAACGAAACGAAACAAAGATCTGTAGTTTAATCAGATTTTCTTTGTATAGGAACTGAAGCGTTCATCCAGTTTCTTAATTGGGGCCTAGAAATTTACGCAAATTAATAATGTAATATGTAAAATAACCTGATTTACATTCAATACTTTCGGGTTTTACTGCAATATCTATATTTCGGTTTGTTCAGCGAAATACGCCGAGAACCCAACTTGAATGACAGTCTTTGTTGTCTGTTCTACACCAAAATTAATATCCTATGGGGTAGGTTTCACTTCGTTCACCGAGTCATCTCATTACAAATGGAGCTTGAAAGCACTCTGGCACGCGATTACTGTGCCAATTTTAAATGTTCATTTTATCTTATTAGATATAAGAAGTCCATCTTTTCCCGATAAGATAACAACGTCATTGTTGATTTAATTTGACCATTAAGTCGTGTTTACAATGTCGAAGATTGTGGATGATGGTGAGTTAAGACATCTTTAGAATAATTAAAACCCAACAAACTTTTACAGATCCATGAGCGCCGTTCTGTATGATCAATGTTTGTATAGCAAGTGACAGTCAATCGCACTTTCTTAGAAATTAACTTAAGACGTCTTGAAAATGATAAAATGCTATCAAACTTGAAAATAAAAACACATTTTTTTTTAGCATGTTCTATTGAGATGAAATGGAATGGGGTTTAACGTACTACTGTTCTGCATACGCCATGTAGTAAGACGTGAGGGAAATGTTACCCGTACACTGTCGCTACGGCCTACTCATGTATCGATTTCCATGTGCCACCAGACCTTTTACGTGCACGATAATGTGCAGACAAAACATCGGTCTCTCGTCCCATCCCAGCGATTAGATAGCAAAGTCCCGTGTACACAGTGGAGTGCACGTAAAAGAAATTATCCCTTGGGAGTTGCAATTCAATATAAGAGTAGCGCAGCTGCCCGGGCAAATTTCGCTCACAGTACTCGAGCAGAACAGTAAGAGGTTAAACCCCATTTCATTTCATTTATAATACCTATCACATTTTTAATGACTGTCATGCCACGCTGTTAAAAACATGATGAGAGTTTAATTTAATTGTCACTCGCAGTTAATAACCCTTTAGGACCGAATTCCATATATTTTCTCAATGAAATAATGATTAAAGAGTTTATGAATGAATGTACTTTTAGAGTGTGTGTTTACAATGTACTTTAATGTAACTTGTGGTATAATGGAACAAACTATTCAACCTATAATCTCGATCAATTTATTTGATGAATTTTTTTCTGGACAATGGCAGCCATATTGTCATGGAGGAAGGAGGACAAAATGTTAAAGATACGTTAGGGAGTATCAAGGATGGCATACCATTGTCTCTTTGTGTATGGGAGAATTGGGTTAACACGTAGCGCATCCGTGAACCGTACAGTAGTAGCTATCAAAAACTCTTCCATGATTCTGTTGGTTATGATTATATAGTCACGGACTTCAACTTTCTGTGAAGAGAAGTGGATTATTCCTAATGCCCTAATTGTTGGTTTTATTTGTAAAGAACCGTTTTGGTTTAATATCTAAAACCATTGTCATCATCTGTGTTGGTTGGTTGCTATTGAAATCGTTGACTTTGATCTCGGAGTTTTCAGGAAGCCATTGTATAAACCATGTGCACATACAGCGACATCAATCAGATTAAAACACAAATCCTATTTCGTTTGGTTTTTTATTGTTCAAAATTTCTTTTTATTTGTCTTTACTACACTAGGATCGGGAAGATTTGTTATCATTGACATGTTCTGGATAATGTGAGGGATTAGCCAATGAAACAGTCTGTTACGGTGGGCTTTAGGCGTGTTTTACTCGGAACTGTGAGTATTCAAGTTTCCTTACTTAAACATAGGCCTACATTATGCAAAAGCTAAACCTGTCTATTACAGGTCTTTATTTAGGTGGGGGGATGGCCTAGTGGTCTAGAGTGCCGCACTTCGACCTCTAGCTGGTCGGTCACCTCTGGTATGCGGCTGTGGTTTCGATCCCTGGTGTGAACGTATGTAGCATGGAGATAGGGGTGCCGTCTCAACCTCGTGGGTTTCCTCCGGGCACTCCGGTTTCCTCCCACTGCTAAAGACCCCTACGCGCAAGCGAATTATTGAAATAAAATTAAACCATATGTTAGTCCCGAAATGACCTAGTTTGTGTCAAGTGGACGTTAAACCCCATTCATCTCTGTCTCTCTCTCTATCTCTCTCTTTTCTTTAGGTCTGAAATGTTATATAAACTATTATAGACATTTATTTACAAAACAGGACCATAATCAACTTCCAGTGGCATCGTCGTCGTCGTCGTTTCTGGGGTTTAACTTCCACTAAAACCAGCAGTGATGTCATAAACAAGCCGATGGCATCTGATGCTCAATATTTAAACCAAATTAAAAATGCGAAAGCGAGGTTAAGTCTCGAATATACCAGTGCAATGGTAATCACTCTCCACACATCTTGCCAAAACTACATACAGTGATAATGTGGCTCAAAATGAAGTAATTGGAAAGAAATTTTCAATATTGTCTTTTTTATCATTTATTTTAGAAATGACCAATTTTTTTGAAACTTTTTAACTTATGTATCTTTGAGAAGTGATTCGCATGTTTACCACAAACTCTTCCTATCAAAAAAAAAAAAAAAAAAAAAAAAAAAAAATAAAATCTAAAAATAAAATCTTAAATTATAAGGGATTGTAATCAATTAAATTATTTCGTCCTTACATTATGGAAGGTTAGATAAAGAGTTGACACTTCTCACTTCAGTCAAATTGTTCCAATGTGGACCAAGATTTTAGCGATTAGATTTTTGGCCTAAAGTTTGTACGATAACAATCATAGTCTCGATTATCCATTTCCTGATTAAATAATAAATGAAAGTTGAGCATCGAATCGGGCCCTCATCCAGTAAATATCGCAGGTTAGCGATGACATCGAGAATTGATTATGGTCTGGATAAATCAATTAATGTCTAATAAATAATTAACATAACAGTTCAGGGCCCTGTTTTACGAAATTTTAACATAAGATAAAATCCAATTTTAGTAGATACTTCAATTTTGATTGGCTAAGCACAAAAATCAATCTAATATTATCCAATCAAATTACTAAAATTGGGATCTTATCTTAGTTAAAATTTCGTGAAATAGGCCCCAGGCCTAAAGAAAGACCCACCATAGACAAATTTAGCTCCTGGATACTGTATGTTTACTTGCTAGTTGCAAGTCCAATGTTATGATTTTAGATACATCTTGTTACAGATAAATACTATAATCTACACGGTCATAGTTATTCAAATATTATCTAGCAAAGTTATAGCCACCTGAAAGTAAAATTTATTTCCCGCTGGCTTACTTCCTGCTGATAACTCGTTACTGTTACAAACCAAAACGGTTAACATCTGAAATGAAACTAAAAACCATCTATTCATATTATAGACCGTTATGATTCTGATCTTCTCTTAAGATCATTCCGATTCCAGACCAGTGGTCTGATGCCTGTCAAATTGAATAATTTTGTTGGTTTTACCTAATTGAGTAATATAGAGTTATTCTGTAGAAATGACTGCTGTACTCTCTAAACCCCCTTTGTAGTTTCTCGACAGTAATCCCTCTGAGTTCGTAAATAAAAAGTCTTAGCTCCTGAAGTTGGCTGAAAGGATTCCGTAGGATTTTTGCGGCACCGTGTTTTCGTTCTCAGTGGCACAGCACGAGGGAATGTGGGGGCAGAACAAGGAAAAGCGTCTAGTCGTTGTACTCATTGACGTGCACGGGAAAAAAACCTTTGACAAGTGGAATTTGAAATAAGATAGGCCAGGTAAAATTTCACTCTTGGCGTATGCCCGTCTTCATTAGCCCAGTACGCATAGAACAGTAGGACGATGAGCAACATTTGAATTTGTTTTTTTTTAAACGGAAGTTACGTTTCCGTCTTTTTTTGTTTGTTTTTTTTTTGCCGTGGCAATTTTAGGTAGTCGATTAGCAAGTTAAAGTGAAGGTAGTGTATTTAATCCCTTCTTTGGTTGAGAAAGTACAACGGGATTTTCCAGCGTGCTTCCTCCTTATAGTCGTTGGGATGGGGTGAAAAAAACGAGGTACCGTCTACCTCTACACATTTAACGTTTGGAATTCAATACATGTTTAAGAGTAGGCCGTAGCGCCGCTATCCTCGCAGAATGTCCCTCACAGCACTCTGTATGGCATATGTCCGTCTTCATCAGCCCAGTCGGAGAAGAGCAGTGGGACGTTTTTCTTAGAATGTCCCGCACAGCTATCCTCGCAGAATGTCCCTCACAGCACACTGTGTGGCGTATGTCCGTCTTCATTAACCCAGATGCCCGGGCAAAATTTCATTCACAGCACTCTAAGTGGCATATGCCCGTGTTTATTATCCCAGTCGGACGTGAAACTCCATTCCCTTTCATTTCATTTTTTAGACATAGAGAGAGAGAGAGAGAAATGGGATTTAACGTCCACTCAACACAACTACGTCATTTTGGGACTAACATATGGTTTAATTTTATTTCAATAATTCGCTTGCGCGTAGGGGTTTTAGCAGTGGGAGGAATCCGGAGTGCCCGGAGGAAACCCACGAGGTTGAGAAGGCGCCCCTAACTCCATGCCACATACGCTCACACCAGGGCTCGAAACCACAGCCGCAAGCCAGAGGTGAATGGCCAGCTACAGGTCGAAGCGCGGCGCTCTAGACCACTAGGCCATCCCAACCCCCCTTTTTTAGACATATTTAAATTATTGTAATTTGAATTATTTGTTGTTTATAGCTTAATAGGATTAACTAAATATGTTGAAATAAAGGCCACGTGGAAACTATTATATAACTTTACCTTTGAAGTTATTATTACATAATTCCATGCTAATTCTTTCTATATTCACTGCCAATATTAAAACCATTTCTTTTCACCGTAAAAAAATATTCTAATTCATTTCTCGTCTGGGTTTTTTTTTCTGTAGGTAAACATAGCTGAATTATGAAAGGTTAAATTTTTGTGTAAAACTACGTGTTTCTATAAATGTTTACACCTGTACCTACACTATATCTACCTTAAAACATAATTTAATACATTATAAGACATTGTAGACTAGATTTAAACATGTGCTTTCTATTTATGTTAATTATGAACACTAGAGGGTATTTTGCCAGTTCATGATGGAATCCCGTAGTTTCGTATATTTTAATGAGCACCTTAAATCGTTCTCTTCCGTCTTATTATAATTGTTCTTGGGCTGCGAAAATGAAATGGGCGTTCGTGAGTCTTTCATCTTGATATTAATACCAATATGCTATGGTGGGTATACGATCTTATGAGATTGACGCAGAAATTTGAGACGATACATTTGTTGTGTTAATTTGTAGATTAGAAAAGCTAATGGCACAGGAGGGGATACCATTTTTACGTGATTGAATGCGGGAATGTACGACCCTGACGAGAATAACTTACAAGAATTGATGTTTTGAGTATTACTTTCTGCTCTGACTGGGCAAATGAAGACGGACACACGCCATACAGTGTGCTATTAGATAAACATTTTATTCTGAGAGCGGTAGTATGGCCTACTCTTATATCGATGTCAACTGTCAAGGGTTCTTTTACGTACACGTCAATATATGCACCGGACCTTGGTTTTCTGTCCCATCCAAACGATTAAACCTTTCGTCCTGTACAGCTGACAAATCGTGGGAAGCGATATTGCAAAACCAGATTCCAAGCAGATGCTTTGAAGAGCTTGTATATTTATCACTAGCATGATATCCGGCTACGCCCGAGACCTAAATTCACACGAGACCTGAATTCACACGGGGCCTAAATTGTACAGGGCCCAAAGAAGCCGGGGTCCAAATTAGACCGGGGGTCCAAATTCGGCCGGGAACCAAATTCACCTAGGGCCTAAAATCGCCAGGAGCCCAAATTAAATGGTCTAAAACTTTCATGCTGGTTAATTTGGGGGTGGAGCGCGGCGACGAAGCTTGATTGGCGAACATACATAAGACATCTAAAATATTATTTATATAAATCATATATGAATGTACAATAGAATAAAGGTTACAATGACAATTGTCAAGTTTGATCATTTACATCGAGATAAGACATCTAAAGTAATTTTAATTACGCCACTTGTTTTAATTACAGCACCTTCAGGAGGTACCTATTCTTGGAAGCCATTGGCACTTGCCGAACTCTTTATTACAAATACTTTTACATGTTGACCAAACGAAATCCATCTTGCAGCCTTTAATACCCACGCAAAACAAAAGTGACCTAAATCCAAATTTCATGGAGTATTGTCTACTATAAAGACACCAGTGCTAGACTCTCAAATCTAATAGCGACGATTCTCGAGTGGGAACCGGTCCGCCATTTGTTTCATTACGGACGCCTTAATGTTCTGAAATGAACGACGCGTTTGATGTAAGCTTCTCTTATAAATGAATTTGAATGTTCTATTATTCTATCAGAGACCCCGATTCCGATACCACCAAAGTTCTCGAAACAAACAATAGGCAAATCGCACCAACAAAAATTAAATTTATGAAAAATTGGCAATCCTTGGAGAAGATTCGGCATGTAAAGATAAAAATCATTTCAAACTGGGCTCATGTGTTTTGTGTGTGTGAGAGAGAGAGAGAGAGAGAGAGAGGGAGAGAGAAATGGGGTTAAACGTCCACTCGACACAAACTAGGTCATTTTGGGACTAACATATGGTTTCATTTTATTTCAATAATTCGCTTGCGCGTAGGGCTCTTTAGTAGTGGGAGGAAACCGGAGTGCCCAGAGGAAACCCACGAGGTTGAGATGGCGCCCCTATCTCCATGCTACATACGCTCCAGGGCTCGAAACAGCCATGTATTTTGTAAAGACTGGCTTTGTAAGTTGTTGTATATTGTATAAAAATCGTATCAGATGCTTTAGGGTCGGGTGTTCGATCAATGCATTGGCCGAGAAAGCCTTTCGGATTTTCCGTCGGGGGTTTTCTTTGTCATTGATGCAGGGGAGAGGGCCTGGCAAGGGCAACTGTCTAGATGTTCAGATGGGAAGGAAAATTAAGGTCCCGAGTATAGATTGGCGTTGGCGTAAAGGATTTTTGGTTTAACCCCATTTCATTTCCAAGCATAGAATTCTCGGGAAATGCAAAGTCCCACCCACTTAGCCACCGTGACGCCCTTTTTGCTCGGATAGTAGAATTTACTCCCACTCGTCTTTGAATTCCTAGTTCCAAGGACAAGACAAGTACCAAAAGGGCGATGATTCACCATAGCAGAAAATGTGCAGGAAGGTTTGTAGACATAGATTAAATAATCTTTATGTTTAACAAAGTTAAACATTTTAATTTGACAAATAAATTCTACCGAAATAAAACCCACGTTCTAAAAACCTCTTGATATCGCACAAACTAGACAATTGATCGAGGTTTTGTGTAAATCTGAAATCTTGTATAGTTTCACTAGTAAGCTTTCTCTTGACAAGTAAATTCAATATTTCTCTTTTAAATCCACAAATCTTCGTTGATTTCTTAGACAAATACCGGAAAACAGGATGTGTTGTACATTGATATGAAGTAAATCTAGTTATCACGATATTGCAAGTAGTTACATATTGTAACATCTGTCCATAGCTATAGAACTGAAATTAAAGTAAACATGTTATCAGGGGGTAATTCTTCAATTCTTTCACCAATTGTAAGATGTGTTTTAAGGCGGATATTTTAACAAGAAGAGCAGGTCAGTGTGCACGTTGTAAACTGAAATAAATTTAACTTTTTAAATTGTTTCAATGGCATTTAGTAATTGAACTGGAAATACACTGGAATACAATTACTGCTTTTTACTGAGCGACGTATGCATTGGTACGCTATGACAGCAAGGTGCAACGAATAATGCGCATCAAATTAGCAACTTTCACTGAGTAGGTTTCGAAATTCATGGGACGTCATGGAAGTTATTCTAGTCTGTTAGTAGTAGCAACCATTCGATGGGTAAAAGTAGGGATACTTTTCAACCCCTGAACGTCAGCTACGATCCCGATTTCATCAAGTATTTTCAAACTTAAATTAAGAATTTACTCAATACAACCCTCACAAACCGTTTATTAATGTATCCAAACATTATATAAAAACTATACACAAAATTTTGTGGTTCTAGTTAAAAAAATATTTCTCATCAACAGTGGTTGAAAGTTGAGGAAATTCTTACAAGTTTAATAGCTTTGTGAATGTTAGTTCTTAAATGACCTAGTGGACGTTAAACTTTCTCCCATCCGTCTTTTCGTAGAGAGAGAGAGAGATGGTGATTAACGTCTACTCGACACAAACTAGGTCATTTCGGGACTAACATATGATTTAATTTTATTTCAATAATTTGCTTGCGCGTCTTTAGCAGTGGGAGGAAACCGGAGTGCCCGGAGGAAACCCACGAGGTTGCCACATACGCTCACACCTGGGATCGAAACCACAGCCGCAAGCCAGAGGTGACCGGCCAGCTAGAGGTCGAAGCGCGGCACTCTAGACCACTAGGCCATCCCAACCCCGCGTCTTTTCGTAGATGGAGGCTGGTTGATCGAATGATCTTACGCTTATGGTTAGAGTCAAATGTCGGTTTGGATTTTCAACTTGCATGTGACAAGGAGGGGGTCGCCTGGTCAATGTTGTGGGTTATCTCCGCCCCCCCCCCCCCCGCCACAAACACCTTTGAAGACATCTACGCGCACACGAAGTATTAAGACAAAACTGAACCATGACCTAGTTTGTGTCTCCCTCTCTCTCTCTCTCTCTCTCTCTGGTGTTTTACCGATATCGTAATTTACAAATCTACTATAATAACCTCCGACACCTTTTCAACATTAACTAATGAATACGAGAATGTTTTTCTGATTAACCGGTGTTTGTGTTAGGCTATCTTGCTAATCCTCTTTAAGTTTATACGGAAGTTGCTTTCCATGAAAATCGTTCAACTAAAATAGGGGGCGGGAATAATCGGGATGTTAACCCACTTTTTCTTGATGAAAATCTCAACAAAATCAATACAAGACACAGAAATTGGACTCATAAAATTTCACGGTTTTAGTTGTATGGCCTATTTTATTAAACAAGACAATCTCCGTTGGGTACAGGCGCAGATCCAGGATTTTTTGCAGGGGGGGGGGTGGTGGTGGTCCAGGTTTGATAATTGCTACCGCCACCATTACCGGGGGGTTTAGGGGCCCTCCCGCAGAAAATTTTGGTAAATTAGATTCAATTTGGTGCATTCTGACGTATTTCCGGAAGGTAATTTCCAAAATTACAGGTCTAAAAATCGCCAATAAAATCGCATAAAAAATTTTCAAGCCTGAGCAGCGGGGGGTCCGGACCCCCTGGACCCCCCTCTGGATCCGCGCCTGGGGTATACCATAAGCTTCGACATGGTTTCACCCTTATCAATGGTACAGGAGAAGGACATCTATCTGGCACCATCTCACTTTAGTTGGCCAGATTAGCACGTCCTACTTTTTTGCTCCTAAACTGGGCTAATGAAGATGGTCATACGCCATAAAATGTGCTATGAGGGAAATTTTGCCCGGCAGTGGCAAATTCCAACTTCCAAGGGATCTTTTACACACACGCCAATGTGTACACTGGACCTCTTTTTTGTCCGAACCCGAACGACTAGACAGCTGTCCTTGTCAGATCCTCCGTCTTGCATCACTGACAAGGGGAAACCACAGCGGAAAATCTGGATGAACTTTCTCGGCCAATGCAGGGATCGAACATTCGACCTCCAGACTAGCGAGCCAACGTTATTGTAATGTAAACGTCACTCTAGTGACTCATCAGTTTTGTTTGAAAACAATCAAATGTTCGTCAAATAATAATCTTCAATCTAAATAAGATAGATATATCCAAAGGAAAAGAAAACAATGCAAAAATATACTAAAAATAATCTTCATTCATAATTATAATCCCAAAAGAAAAAAAAATACAGAAAAATGCAAAAAAATGCTGACATGCTGTCTGATCTGAAATGCCAGAACCGCGACCACCAGGCACGAAAATATTCTTCCATATTAGCAGGAGGTCGATTGGTAGCTGGTCTGGAGGGAGGTTAAACATAACTCTACACTTTATAATCGTTGTTATTAACGGTTAACAGTTAGAGGACGAGTATAATATCCTACTTGAAATGGTCAGCCCACTGTTCAAATGATGATAGGACAGAAAGGAGATTGAAAGCTAATTGATAGAGTAGTTAGTTTGGCCACTAATGAGAATCAAGATTAACAGACCCGTCCGTTCTTTATTATAACCTATTTTAATTATCTCAGTCTTCACTGTATTAATTACAACAGTCAACTTCTTTCAGCCCACTTCCCCCAGCTCCTATTCTTTAATACAATTTTATTAACAATATTGCCATGATCTATTTGATAGATTATTTAGAGATTGTATCGGGCAGGATATTATTGTATTAATTGCTTTCTGTTCAAGCATTTATCGTGTTTGTCTTGTTAATAACAAATATCTTATCTTCTAAGGCCCTTGGTTTCATTTTCCGAATTAGTTTGGCATTTTTGTGTCATAAAAGACACAATGGCGGTCTGACAAAGAACTGTCTGTCCAATTTTGTACGATTGACATAAATATATTATGGGAGATTATAGATAAAGAGCTGACAGTTCTCACTAAAAACTAGATAATGTAAAGGGAATTTGCCGAAAATTTCAGTCAAATTGATCCATTCTGAAATGAGAATTTAGCGATTGTATTTTCTGCCTCGCGTCAAACATTATTACTTAAGTCGGTACGATAAAAATATGGTCTCGATTATCCATTTCGGGATCAAATCATGAATGAAAATTGAGCAGAAATCGGATCCTAATCCAGTAAATATCACAGGCTAGCGATGATACTGAGATTTCATTATGGTTTGCATAAGTTAATTAATATCTAATTAATAATTTAGATAACATTCCAGGCCTAAATAAAAACTTGTAATGGCAAATTTAGCTCTTGTATAATGCATATTTAAAGATACACTATGGGAGAACAGATAATGAGTTGACAGTTCTCACTATAATAGTTAAAAACTATATAGTGTAAAGGTAATTTGCTGAAAATGTCAGTCAAATTGATCGAGAACGAAGCGAGCGAAATATTCACATAGCCTCGGTCATCATTACTAAAATAAGTAATATAAACAGCATAGTCTCCATTATCCACTTGATTGATTGAATTATCAATGGCCGTTAAGCGGCATATAGGAATTTAATCCGCCAACATAGAAGGCTAGCCTTGACATCAAGAGTTTGTTATGGTCTGGATATGTTAATTAATGTCTAATTGATTATTTAGATAACATCTCAGGCCTAAAGAAAGACCTGTAATAAGCAGATTTTGCTCTTGCATAATGCCTGTTCAATTAACAGTTCAGAAATAATTTCTTGGTTGTATTTTATATTTGTTTTGTTCTATAATCTATACAAATATTTTTGACCGTTGTTTGATGGTTTGTCTGTCTGTTCAGTGTTGATGGCTACATTAGAGAGGGAGAGAGAAATGGATTTTAACGACACAAACTAGGCCATTTCGGGACTAACATATGGATCAATTTTATTTCAATAATTCGCATGCGCGTAGGGGTCTTTAGCAGTGGGAAGAAATCGGAGTGCCCAGAGGAACCCACGAGGTTGAGAAGGCGCCCCTATCTCCATGCCACATACGCTCACACCAGGGCTCGAAACCACAGCCGCAAGCCAGAGGTGACCGGCCAGCTAGAGGTGGAAGCGCGGCACTCTAGACCACTAGGCCATGCCACCCCCTGGCTACCTTAGGGCTGTCCCAAGGCGAACCATGAGATTGAAGTCACGTACAAGCTGGAAATCGAAACCAACCCACTTGACTCAAGCACAAACGTTAGACCACTCCATCAACCAGCTTCCAACTATGAAAAGGCGGATGTTGTGACGCCTTTAAGATACAAAATATTCCCCCGAGTTAGTAAGATGGAGACTATCAGTGAAAGAATAATAAAACAAATTGAGAGGATCGGTTCTCTACGAACGTTTTATATCAAGCTATAATACGCTTTAAGGTGTCTAGCAGTCATAACTAGATAGATTGAATTTTACACCCTCACAATCCTGGCGGCAATTTCCAACACACAATCTGGTCTTCATGATTAAATCAACTTTTAAAAGATAGCCAAGAAAAAAAACCGCGCTCGAGTTATTCCTGAATCTGCATCTGGCGAATACTGATATGATTCGTTTAGCCGACAATCGTGTCCTCCGTCGTATCATGAATATGTCGTCGGGTCGTATTTCATATCGATTGTGTTTTAGATGCTATTTTGAACGAGTAATTTGTGTCTTAATTATATTATTAACACCTTGGCCCTGTTTTTCGAATGACATTAACGAAGTTTAACGACTTATTTTTCTGCAACAACCCGGCCGGACAACGTATATCGTTAGGATTGGACAAAAAATCAAGGTCCTGTGACAGTTTAAATTCGATATAAGTGTAGGTGATGTCTCCGCTGTTCGGGCAAATTTTTCCCGCTCTATCTATGACGTACGCCTCTCTTCATTTATCCAGTCGGGGGAGAATAGTAGGACGTTAAACTCATTTCATTTGATGCACCATTTTATGCAGTGGAATTTGGGAGAAATTTTACCCAGGCAGTGGCACTAAAGCGGCACGGGGGGTTGGGATGGCCTAGTGGTCTAGTGTGCCGCGCTTCGACCTCTAGCTGGCCGGTCACCTCTGGCTTGCGGCTGTGGTTTCGAGCCCTGGTGTGAGCGTATGTGACATGGAGATAGGGGCGACTTCTCAACCTCGTGGGTTTCCTCCCACTGCTAAAGACCCCTACGCGAAAGCGAATTATTGAAATAAAATGAAACCATATGTTAGTTCCGAAATGACCTAGTTTGTGTTGAGTGGACGTTAAACCCAATTTCTCTCTCTCTGTCTCTAAAGCGGCACTACGACCTACTGTTTTGCCCGAACTGGGCTAATGAAGACGGACGGATATACGCCTTACAGTGTGTTACGGAGGGAATCTTACCTTCTTCCAAATGCCATAGCATCTTTAACGGGCTACAAACTGTATAAATTGTTCGTCCCATCCGAACAACTATACACTTTTCATCATTATACATTCCTTCCTGTTTGTATTTGGATGGCCGAGATGGCAAACAATTATTATAAAAATAAAATTAAACTCTGTAGTAGTCCGGAATGACCTTGTTTGTGTCGAGTGGGCGTTAAGCCTCATTTTTTTTTATCTCTATCTCTATTCAGAACTCGATTCTTCGGTGATCCAGTCCGTTGACTCTATGATCACGTTGTACACTAATCAACCAATTATCTTCCCTATTTTCAAGTACGTGTATAATACATTAAAGAAATAAAACGACGACAAAGGGACATAAAAATTGTTTGATGAATAAATTCTGGTCGGTTATAAAAATCAAAGTTTTATATTGACGATGTAGGAATACTAAAAGAAGCAAGTATATTGGAATAAAACACATAATAGCGTGTCTAGATAACTAAGAGTACACCAAATACCGACATATAAAAATAAAGAAAGACAGGGGGGGGGGTGTTAACGTCCACTCCACAAACTAGGTCATTTCCGGACTAAGACATAGTTCAATTTTATTTCGATAATTCGCTTGCGCGTAGGTGTCTTTCGCAGTATGAGGAAACCGGAGTACCCGGAGAAAACCCATGGGGTTGGACAGGCGATCATACTCCTTGTCACGTACAACCGGGGATTTGAAACCACGCCAATTGGCTCAATGGAAAGCCATATGATAGCCATATGATCCAGCCATCCACCCCAACCCCACTCCACCCCGAACTATAAAGGCAACGGGGTTGATATTTTCGGATAATATAAAAATTGGTTTTAAAAAGGTTGCTAGTTCTACTAATCTTTTGTTAATTTAACGACAGGTAAAAAGAAAAGCAGTAAGCGACGTGGCATCATGTGTCCTAACATGATTTGCATGACATGCCCCGTGTACGACACTAATTTAATCTGGTGGTTGTTGGACATCTTGAAGTCAAAGACATCATTGGAGAAAATACCCTGGGTTAGGTGTAAAATATAAGGCCACGTGATGTAAACCGGGGCTCATACTAACCCTACCGCTATCAGGGGCGGATCTAGGAATTTTGAAAAGGGGGGGGGGCTGCAAAATGAAGGCACTGACCGCGAGGACAGGGCATGTCTCTGAGAGGGGGGAGGGAAAGAAAATTATCCGTCATTTCCTTGTATCTGTAGCCATTCCAAGACCAATTTGGCTGATAATTTCGTCTAAGTAAACGTTCGGAACGGACATATTT
Source organism: Patella caerulea (assembly GCA_036850965.1). Taxonomy (NCBI): domain Eukaryota; kingdom Metazoa; phylum Mollusca; class Gastropoda; family Patellidae; genus Patella; species Patella caerulea. The sequence goes on along the minus strand of JAZGQO010000015.1, from coordinate 26,029,823 downwards.
GGGTCTGAGAAAGGGCACTTTCAGCAGTAAAAAAGGGCCTCTGGTTATAACCAACAATCTCATCAACAATCGCGCGCCCTATCCCTGATTACATACAGTAGTTCACATACAAAATCATAACAACAAATAAAAATGGCCTCAAATGACCAAACGTTGACGAGACGTTACATGTATTTCCATTCCAATACTTCCATAACAACTTAGCAATGAAACTTCTCATAATGAGAATTCTGTAACCTTTACTAACAAGTATGTGAAAATCTGATTTTCTTATAAGGGTTTTAAACTACTATCTATTTATGACGTTTGTCTAGATCTTGCGAGAGTACGAAAGTGCGTCTACACATAAAACACCCCGCCACTTCTGACATGCGTCATGAATGCCACATTATTTTTATTACACGTACATTACAAATCCTTATCAATTATTTGCTCGATTGTTGCAGCAAAATAAGACGCAAAACTCCATGTTCTTATCAACCATGATTTAAACTGTTTGTCTTAGATTAAACGTCTCATTACTTCAAACAGAATGAAAGCACGATGTAAGTTTATGATCCAAAAACCGCCATTTGTATATTTGAACTGCCAATCAATACAATATGGTATTATTACTCGTTATCTTACCAGTCAGTATTCCAACATTGGAACTAATTCTTAATGAAGGAAGGAAATGAATATCGCAGTCTCGAAGTTAATATTTCATTCGCATTCTATTGGAAAATATTTTTGTACTTAAGTGCTAAAACGGTGTTGATAATTTTGAAAAATATTGACTAGTTCTGCTTCAAAGAATTTGTGGGAAAAGCATATTTTTGTTTCTGTGAAATATTAATCGCGCTGACCCCCCTATGATGTAGAGTCTTTCTTATTCGCTGGTTGTGTGTTTATTGCCGATATTCTAGCGGAAATTAAAACCCGCAATATTTATATATGTGTTGTAACGGTAGGAAATGGTTATACGATATCTAATACAATCATCCTTTTCACACAAAAATTAAAGAGTGTTATTTAATATTAAACCCTTTCTTCTCTTTTCAAAGCAAAGCATATGTGCACACACAACAATCATTTGTGAAAATGGCAGAACTTCAGATAACCGGAGTTAGCGTTTATTTATTTATATCATTCTTTTTATCTACAAATGTATAAAAAGAAAATTTAATATCAAATAGTTTTTTGATAACTTTCTTTTCATATTTTCTATTTTTTTTCCAGAAAAAAAGTGTTTGCTATCCACAAATTAATAGAGCACGTTTTTAATCTTACGTCAATAAGTAAGACAGACAGTGGATGGGTAGAAGAAGCCAGCCTAAATGAACGATGCCAGCAAGAATCATAAGATGAACGGAACACGAGCCCGGCCATCAATTTGGTGTTTTCCAGCATTCTTAGTAATCAGGAATACTAACTTCACGTTCTTCTTAATTTGTTGAGTTCCATATTTGTTGGGGGGAACTGGATGGATATATAAACCTACAACTACACACTCCCCCCTCCTCCCTGTATATATGGACAGTGTACCATATCGATTCACGTTGTGCCATTAAGAAGATATTAACGAGTGACAGTCATAAAACGCTTGTACTTAATGGCAACTAGAGGCAGAGATGAAGTTTGCTGTGTTACTTGGCCGGACAATGTTTCCTGAAAAGCGTAGATAATGGGTAATTCTTTGAGGATTAATTTTATCAGTTTGATATCGAATATTTGGTGTGTGTGTTGTTTATGCCAATAGCCAAGCTGGCGTTAAGGGGTTATAACAGAATCTCCCTATCGGAGATGGAGGACTTCGACGATGTCACCTCCCCGTGAGTATCTCTTTGTCGTTTTTCTCTGAAGTTTTATTTTCATTGAAGTTTAGTAATATACTTATTGTAATAGCACGTGTGTTTGATTTTTAACTTTCAGTTGAAAGGCTCATCAATTCAAAATCTGATTGATCTAAAACTTTTTATTATGATATTAAGGTAATCAATTATTATTGACCTCTTTTAGACATAATACCCACTCATTTCCAATTTTGATCACTTAGTTTCCAGTTTAGAGCCACATTAGAATGTGCCGTTCTATATTTCCTGACTTTAACAGTTATTTATTGTGCAATATTTGTCTAGCGTTACACACTATTCCCAACTGTCTTTAACACAACCCATCAGCGATAAATAAATGGCTTTAACATTTTTACTTTCTCTTTCAAGAAAGATATTTTAGGAAAGGTGAAAACTTTTAATTAGAATAATTAGTTTAAAAATTAGTGCCTTAATTAACTGATTGTTCAACAATATACAGCTGTTTCAGTATTTCACATTTACCCTAAACCAATTGTGAGTTGTTACGTTGAAATTCGAAAAAAATATTTTTTCATTCATTTGTATCTCTTTAGCTAATGAATTTATGTCATAACATGGTTTTGAATTACTATTGAAATAAAGGGTATGCAAACATGCTTAGCTATGTATACATATACTGTTCGTTTTAATCTACTGGTAAAATAAAATAGAAAGACGCATCAGTATATATGCAGATATATTAGCTTTAAAACCAGTATTCTTATAACAAATGAATTACCGTTATCTAATCGGAAGGGAGTTTTATTAATGTGATAACTGATTTCTTTTTTTTTTCAAAAATAGATTTTGCCTAGGATGTTAAAAAAGATTTTTAGTTATAAATTTTCTTGAAATTATTTCTCTTTTTATTCTGTAATTTATTAATAATAATATAACCTTATTTCTACCTTTTAATACCCTTTCATTATCGTTAATAAGAATATGTCATTTTTAGGTACCCTGTTTAGTACAATACATACGTCATAGCACTACACGTATATAGTTAACAAAAAATACCTTATTATTTTTTGCAGTGATAGCTCTATATAATAATATGATATAAAATTAAAGTCTATGCCATTGAATGATAACGATATTTTAACGATATATTCAATCAGTTTGTCATTAAGTAAACTCTATCTCATTATAGTTTATGGCCAGAAACTGATGTAAGTTATTATTCCACCAGTAATGGTGGTTTACGACCCATTCTGACTATTCGACACAGAATACGAGGTATAGTTGACAATCAATGCTAGGCACTTTATTATTGAATTTTCCACAAAAGCCAATTTGAAACAGATGTATTTTAGTTACTAATATGAGTACCTTTTAGTTCCAGCCAGAAATTTCCCGAAGCAATAATTACATTAATCTCTGTTGTGTATATATGTCAAATTACAGAAATAAATCTACCCAATTTTTTGCTTTAGGGAGCCCTTGGCCCAGAGTAATCTTTTAGGGTATATAAATAGTGAAATCTAATAGGACCATGGAATATTAATAAAGAGCGATAGTTGGTAATGAATATAGTCAAACTAATATCTATTATACCAACAATGGCAGGGGGTGGATGACCGAATGGTTAGTACGTGTGCGCTGGATCATAAGGTCTGTCTTTGAATCAGCTGGCGTGGTTTCGATTCTTCGGTTGTACGTGACAATAAGAAGGGTCGCCTGTCCAACCTCGTGGGGTTTCTCTGGATCCCCGATTTCCTCTCGCTGTTAAAGACCCTTACGCACAAGATAACTATTGAAATAAAATAGCCATGTGTTAGTCCCGGAATGACCTAATTTGTGTCGAGTGGACGTTTTACCCCATTTTTTTTCTCTCCCTCTCTCATAAACGATGGCCCAGGGTAATCTTTCAGGTTAAAAAAATTAGTGAAATTCTGTAGGAAAATAGAGTTTTTAAATGTTTTAATTGATATGTTTAAATTAATTACCATTGTTGTTATCTGTTCACTACAAATAAAGGGTAAGAGTTGTCTTTTCTTTTTAAACATTCTTCTTTCTGTACCTGGGTTTTTATGCAGAAACATTAATCCGAAACTAACGGAAATGGCCGTAATACTGTGTTTAAACATAAATCCGAAACTAATGGAAATAACCTTGATACCGTATTTAAACATAAATACGAAACTATCGGAAATACCCTAACGGACATTGCTTTAATATGGTGCTTAAAATCTCAGCCCATGCATCCTTATAAAGAAAACAACATTGCAAACTGCATGATGCAAATTCTGTTCGATAACTAGAGGTTATTGAAGTTTTCCATATTATTCTGCTCTTAATATGTGCAGCATTACACTCAGCTAGTTTTCTTAATGTAAATTAATGGCCTCTGGGCTCTTTCTTCTCGTGTAGTATTGTTTTTAGGTTTTGTGCAATCTTTGGATGGATTCTGTGATAATAGCAGATTGATTAATGAAAATTACAAACTAATTTGTAACTGGTCGAATTTTATGAACTGAATACCCCCAGTCAACATACACTAGAAGATATTGGTGCTAAATAATAACAGAATTTATGTTTGGAAAGGTGGGAAAAAAAAAAGAATGAAATGAGGTTTAACGTCCTATTGTTCTACTGTGACTGGGCTAGTGAAAACGGGCATATACCATACGCTGTGCCACGAGGGACATTTTGCCCGGGCAGCGGTGCTACGACTATGCAAATTCCAACTTCCAATGGTTCTTTAACGTGTACGCCAATGTGAACATGGGGCCTGGCAATACGAATGTGACATCATGTCTTTATATTATCTACACTAACAAAAAAAGATAAATTTTATGATTTGATGTTTTAAAAAATTCGACCTTGACCGATAACTCACACAAATTAAGTGTAAATTTACCATCATAGATATAAAGGTCAAAACCACGAAAACATGTTCGTTTATTTTTCAACTTTGATCTTTTTTTTTTAACCCCCCCCCCCCAAAAAAAAAAAAAAACCCACAAAAAAAACCCCACAACAAAACAGTATTGTATTCAGAATGTCAGAATTGGATTGGGGAACAGACTTTATAAAATCATACTGTGCTTTGTCTAGGGTTTCCTTTCGGGGATGGGATTTAAATGTAAAGAATATAAATATTCCGTCACTTTATTGCCGAATCATTGAAATGAAATGGGGTTTATCTTCCTGATGTTTTGCAAATTAAAATGGAATTGCGCGTCCGACTGTTCTGCTCCGACTGGGTAATGAAGCCATGCGTACGCCATAGAGTGTGCTATGAGGGGAATATTGCCAGGGCAACGGCACCAGGGCCTATTATTATATCGAATTCCAACTGGCTGTGGATCTTTCACGTGCAACCGATGTATACACAGGGTTTTCGTCCCAGTCGAAACACTAGACAAGGGGAAATCACGCTGTAAAATCCCGATGAACTTTCTCGGCAAATGCAGGGTCGAACACGCGACCTCCAGGCTATCGAGCCAGCGTTTTACATATGTGGCCACCACCCGGGTTAATGAAGATTGGCATAGGTCATGATCTGTGCTTATGACCGGATAGTGGTGCTTCCGCATACGCTTATCAGAGTTCAGTTGTTGAGGGGTCTCTTGCGTGCATTCTGAGGGATTGGGTTATCAAGTGGATTAACTCGTGCGCGTGAAATAATAAGGTCCGTCATTTAGTCAAGGGGCGTGATTTTGTTTCCCCGCTTGTACAGGGCAAGGAGTAGGGTCGCCTGCCCATCCGCGTTGGTTTTCACCACCGGTTTCCCCGGTTTCCTCTCACTGCTACAGACCCCTACGCGAATTAATGAAATAAAATTGAACCATGTGGACGTTAGACCCCATAACTCCCTCTCTCATCGAATTTCAATTGTAGAGGGTTACAATTGTAGAGCATACCAAAGACTGATAGAGTTGACCATTGGCTTTTATCCCATCGAAGATTTTACTATTTCCTAAGTCAAGCCCCCATGTTTTTGAGTCGGTACGATTCTTACTGCGCCATCGTGGCTCCAATTGCGTGTAGAAAATATGGCTCGTCTTTGGTCGCATACAAAAGGCCGAAGTTCCACTTTATGAGCTGAAAACATCTCGGCAAACCAACCTCTTTAGTGAGTCCGGGCTGTTTTCAATGAACCACAATCAACAGAAAACATTGTCGGGCGTTGATTGCAAAAATAGGCTGACCAACACCGTGTTCCTACCCAGCCAGTGATCCAGTGCGCATTTCAACCGAGGCACCGTGACTCCCATTATGGACAGAAAATATGTCTGGTTGTTGATCGCACATAAAGTTTGTTCCTTTGGAAGATTTTACCTTAACAGGCCGCGTCTAACATCGTTACCTGATGCTTGAATCACATCGCTGGCTATATGATTAATACCACGCCAGAAGCCTTTAATGTAGATAATTCCAGCTCTGGTCTTTACAATAAACTCAACATCAGAAAGGCTAAATTGCGTAGTTAAGATTAATTGAGAAAACTATGATTGGCTTGTGAATGGAATTATGAGATTAGTGTTACATGTCGATATCTATGGAGGTTCTAGTACGTATGGCTTCTGCATCAACGAGACGTTGTTGAGATTTTAAATGTTGCAAATATATACATGTTCTAACGATGTGGATTGGTGAGTAAGCCTTTTGTTTTTACTTGGAAATTGTGGTTTAATAATGTCCTGATTGTTTTAACCAGTTGGGCTAATGCAGAGCCTTGTCGCCATGCAGTGTTTTGGGGGTTCATTTTGTGAAACAGTGGGGTTTCCGCTTCTGCATTTCAACGGCCCAGGGGTCTCTTTTCGTGCATGGGAACGTGTTCATAGTAACTCGAATTATCGTACCATGCTATACCCTATGTGCCGTGATCTTACATTCTATCTATAGAATAGCGAGTGCTACTTCCGGTTCTATGTGGCCAGCACATGTTTCTCTAAAATCATATCCAGCTGAAGACGTATAGTTGAATTTGAATGAATTACTGTAGTCAATGTACAACAATAATGTTGAACGTGTATTTTCGCCCCCCCCCCCAAATTATGTAGTAAATTATTTTCCAGTGTTCATTTGAAGAAACTCTTTCACATGGATGAAGTAACATGTTATGTGAATTGCTATTCAATAATTCCGCTGAACGTGTCAATTTTGTGTTTGTGGACAGTGTGTATTCGACGTCCAAAAACCAAACTCATGGGAAAAGAATATCTAACAAACTGTTTAAATGTTCTTTTGATGTAGCCACACCCACGTTATGCATATTGTTATACAATAATCCTGCTGAACTTGTCAACAGTGTGTCCTGTGTATTTCTCCGTCCAAAATTGAAGAAGATTCACCCACGTTATTTATCATGGAGGAAGGAACACGTGATATATATATATTGTTATCTGTATAAATAACATGGTGACGACTGTAACCATGCTGATATCCGTCATGTTTCTGTAATAGAACAGTCAGCAATAACATGTATAAATGTATGATATCTTTGTTTGGTTGCTAGGATTCTTCAGAGTCTTGTATCATTCTGGAAGAACAGGTGTTGTAAATCGAGCACTCCTACCACATAAATAAACTTAGTCCAATATTAGGGTAATCAAGTACGCACTGTCTGTTATTGATGTATTGTAAATCATATTGTCAATAAAACAAACAAATACAGTTGATAAACCTGGGCGCCAATATTTATATTTAAATCAGTTATTGTCAGAGTGGCTCCGACAGCATGGCGCTTGGTCGCTGACCAGGATATTCCGGGTTCATCTTATTATTGTAGGTAGATATAAGGGTGACACAGTGAACATAGTGCCTGCTTACTAACTAGGATGTTCCGGGTTCGACCTATAATTGTCAATAGGGGTCTCGGTGGCTCCGTGACTATATTCCAGAGAGAGAAATGGGGTTTAACGTCCACTCGACACAAATCAGGTCATTTTGGGACTAACATGCATTTTATTTCAATAACTCGCTTGCGCGTAGGTGTCTTTAGCAGTGGAAGGAACCGGAGTGCCCAAAGGAAACCCACGGGGTTGAGAAGGCGCCCCTATATCCATGCGATATACGCTCACACCAGGGCTCGAAACCACAGCCGCAAGCCAGAGGTGATCGGCCAGCTAGAGGTCGAAGCGCGGCACTCTAGACCACTAGATCACCCCCCCCCCCCTACGACCTGTTACTGTCAGTAGAGTTTAGAGTAGCACAGTGTCGATGGCCCTTGCTTACTAACCAGTATGTACCAGGTTCAAACTATTATTGCCAGTCGGAGATAGGGGGGCTTCGTCAGCATGGCGCTTGGTCGTTGACCAGGATATCCCGGTTTCAACCCGTCATGGAGTCACCGTCGTTGACCAAGATATTCCGGGTCAGGGTGGCACAGGGTCAACCTATTATTGTCGGTAGGAGTCATGAAGTGTGTTCAAAATGTGGCCATTTAATGCGACAAACTTTCTTGATAGTGTCAGTGTGGCTGTACGAAGAAAGAAGTGTTTGTAAACATATTTTTAAAACGTGTATCAAAAATTGTAATATGGACATATATTGTCGTAAACATTTTCCAGCGCGTCCATCTCCCTTGCCCATGCGGGTGTGCGCATAATCTATCATCCGTTACGATATGTACATAGTTTGAAATATTCATTTTTGACAATATATTTGCCAATCAGTCGTGGAGTTATCGCCCTTGAAACTATTATACTATTATCTAACGTTAACGTTTTTCTATTCTTAAATATTCAAATAGGTTCTTTTAAAGTGGAAATCTAACTTCTAGTTATCACATTCGAAAAGTTTCTTTTACTGTGAAAATCTAACACCCCATATCACCTCTTGTTTCAATACCCCCCCCCCCTCCACATTTACGAAATCTTCATGACGACGGCGTATCTACTTGGGCGGTCGCACATTTATCTTTCCAATGTCATTACGCATATTTGTTCTTCAATTCAACCGATGGATTTTACTTCTTCATCGATTACGTATCGATTATTTGCAATGAAAGATTGATAGTCTATTGACGCAGTATATGGTTTTATTTCTAGTCAAGAACAAGCCATATTTGCGCAAGAAAACACATTAGAACGACTTCAATGGAATTGGGAAATTTTAATTTCATTTCATATCATGGGTTGTTAAGAGTATCTCTTGTTCGTAACAAAAAGGGTGTTGGGTGGCTGAATGATTGCACTTTAGATCATTAGGTATGTCATTTAGTCAATGGGTGTTGTTTCGATTACCAGCTTTAAAGTGACTAGGAGTATGTTGCCTGTCAAACCTCGTGGGTTTTCTCCGTTTCTTCCGGTTCCCCCCACTGCTCATCAAGACCCCTACGCATAAGCGGGTTATTGAAATGAAATTCAACCATATGTTAGTCCCGAAATGACATAGTGTCGTCTCTCTCTCTCTCGTCTCGGATGATAGGTATTAATGTGTATTGTAGTTTACCGTTCCAGCAGCATCATTCGTGATCTTAAACAACTCCTTGAGCTGGACTTAACAATTATTGCAAGTCAAACATTCTTAGAAATTGATTATATGTCAACTGGTGCAGTGTGGCGTGTAATCAACTTTACTTCAGTTTTCTGCAAATTTGCATTATCGTGACACCATTGATGGTATTGTGTTTCGAAAACTTTATTTTATTGCAGTGCGTGGTTGTAATGGCCGCTTTTTGAGATCAAGGGTAAAAATTGGACAGCTTTATCGTTATGGTGGTCAGTCGCCTTTAAGATAAGATGATCGCATTTATAAACAAGATTAGACACATGCTCAAAACTTCAATTCAATTTAATTTGATTTAATTTTCCAGTTTATTCAGTATTCAGGTTCCGTTCTTTATTCAAATGCCGTTTTATCTTCTACTGCAATTTGAGCAAAGAAAATAGCCTTTTCATCTCTTGAAGAAACGCCAATATAGATATAAATTAGGAGAGAATGCTGCATTTCGTTCCAGACAAGGATGTGTTGACGAAAATTTAAAGTACGTGGGTTTTAACTTGCAACAAAAAAATAAACAATGGCATTTATTTTTTGAGGTATATAATGATTTATAAACGTCAACCCACTTCCGTTTTTTCATCCAGACTTGTTTTAATTTGTTTGTATTTTTAAAGATTTGTTTGTGAAACTACAGTATTATTTTCCCATGGTGTTTCTAGATTGTGCTCTTCTTATATACATTGAAGTTGTTTTCCAATTCACAAAGAGACAGTTCGTGGCTTCATCATTTTCTATGATATAAACCACCAATGGACAGCATTTGCCAAACAAATTGTTTAAGTGGCATTTAGTAACTGGATGAGGATAACACATAACACAATTATATGGACTACAAGTTACTTAAAGGTTTTTATTTCAGCGAGGTTTCAATGAGGTTTTGTTTATAAAGACAGGAGAACCCTCGTCGAAACGTCGCTGAAATAAACTCTTCAAGTGTCTTGTATTCAATATAATTGTGTCATGTGTTATTTTTGCCTTGTATAATATGGTTATATGTTTTCCACTGAGTATTTAACTGATTAATGATTGAAAATTAAAAGAATTGTCTTGGGTCAAATTATCCTCGGGGACGAATAGTCCTTGGGGTCGAATACTATGGGACGAATAGGCTAGTCCCAGGGGAGGAATTCTTCGGGGGGGGGGGGCACGAATTGACAGGGAACAAGTTGTTCGGGAACGAATTACTCCGTACCCACAAAACAGTATGACGGCGTGGGTGTATCTAGAATTTATTGTTAATCGGTATCCCTCTTTATTTAATGTACAATGTATATTCGTATATTTTATATACCTAGTTACGGCAAACCTTTCTGCTTCAGTTCAAAGGTACAGAAATAATTGATACAAATGAGGTTATGTTTGGCATTTTGTCTATTTCAGACATTTTTTGACAATTACTTTTCGTGATTAGTGTCAGAATATCCGGTGAAGATGTATATCTCGACATTTCAAATTCTTAATTGCCATATTTTCTGTGGTAACTTCATTCATTATATTCGGCCACACCAATTTTATTTTCTGTTGTTCGTGGATGTTGGTAAACAAATAGCCACTTGTTCCCTAATAACAGCCCCGCCCACCCACCAAAAGAAAGACCAGTACGTGCAACGAATTATTAAAATAAAATTGGACCATGTGTTAGTTCAGAAATTACCTGGTTTGTGTCGGGTGGGCATTAAGTCTCATTTCTATCCCTTTCTCCCGAAGATTAGAAAATTAAATTAGGGTGGCCTTGCTTGAAGAAAAATTTCTTCCTCAGATAAAAAATGACCCCCTTTATCTTAAGGGCGTTGAGTAGTCTAAAATGCAAATTTTAAAGCTTGCACTGTAATTTTTGTTGATAAGATATGACATTTTTTGTTATTTGAGGTGTTAAACTACATATTAATCACCAAATAAATACCAATTTTATTTACCAACTATGTTCCAAACTTGGCCCAAAAGCATGATAAAAAGGGGTATTGATGACAACAAAAGTAGAATTTTCTCAGTTATGCCTGCAGATATTTTCATCAAATTTCGCATGAACAATGCTAATAGCAAGTCCCAAAAATACACTGGTCAATTTTTGGCTATAGGTTGTGGTTTGTCTTGTATCCATGGAAACGCAAAAAAACGATGCGTTTTCTTGGAAATTCTATTAGTACAAGCTCAAAAGATTTATTGATAATCCCACCAGTAGATCGAAAGTGGAGGTTATAAGCTACATTTCGACACCAAAAACGTTAAAAAATACCAACTCAAAGTATTTTAAAATTGTTGTTCATTATTTACCTTCAAACGAGATTTTGCGATTTTGGGTTAATTCTTTGAATACGTCGACAACAAGTATTAAAATACAACAATTCGGATGTAAAAGTAAATAAATACTTCACTGCACTACTCCACCGCACTCTAAATCATGTTATGCATTCAAAAAATAGTAATCTTTGACCATAAAAAAAAAAAATCCGTCATGTTCCTTTCGTGATAGATAAATAGACCTGGATAATCGCGTCATACAGGGAATTCCTTCTGGTCACGTGACATCATTCTTCCACTCCCGTTGAAGCCGCGTCTGTGTTGATCACGTGACTGGCGTGCACGACGTCATAATTTATTCAACACCTGATCTAGGTCAGGGAATCAGTCTCGTTTGCTATAAATAGTTTTATTCCTCCGCCTCGTATCTCCATTGTTACACATAAAACGACGCAACTTTCGAGAGTTTTCTGAGTTATTTTATAAGTGGAACAAGTTTGCAAAGACTTAATAAGATTGGCGTTGAAAAGTTAGTGCGAATCTTAGACTGCTCAACGCCCTTAAGATAAATTGAACCATTTTGGTCCCGGACTGACCTTGTTTGTTTCCGGTGAGCATTGCTATCTTTTCCTCCCGAAGGATAAAAAATTCAATTAACATGGCCTTGCTTGAGTCACGCGATCCCCTACAGGTTTAGTATATATAATATATAAGTATTTGCACAGTCGTCGTAATGATTAATATGCTAAAAACCACGTGATTTTTATAGCACAGGTGGGTTAAATTATTTCAAGGTTAATAGCGAACCAAGTTAATGATTCCGACGTATGTTAAAGGCGGGAGATTTATAAATAATTACACATGTAAAGGCGTGTTATATTATATTCCGTGTTAATCTATAAAAAAAATAATAATTCTGTTTTAATATAAATTAATAAATTGTTCTTAATAAGTAATGTTTACCCGTTGAGAGAAAGTAAAAATTTATGGATCTTTTATTCAACGAACTTGCATTTCAACGGGTATTCAATTACGGTATTAACTTAAAGAGATATAAAGAGACGGGAGTTAAACTTGCTACATGTTTTTATGGCTTCAAGTGTGGCTAAATGCGTTGTTTTGATTCCCCGTTTTTACGTGACATGGATTAGAGTCGCCTGTTCAACCGTTTGGTTGTGTCGAGTTGACGTTAACTCTCCCCCCCCCCTCACTCTCTCTCTTTTGGTTTTTCTCCGGGTCCGTAAGTTTTCCCGTTCATACAAGCGAATTATTGAAATGAAATTGAACCATATATGTATGTTCGTCCAGAAATAACCTTAAAGGGACAATAACATTCTTGCTGGCTTGGTAGCTCCAGGAAATAATTAATACCCTTATTCTAAGTACTAGATGTTTAAGTACCCTACCTCTTGTGTAAATTATCCATTACAACCTATTTTACTTCGAAAAACGGTTCGAAAATATTTTAAAATCCAAGCCACATTTGAAAAGGTTTACGTTAGACTTTTCAAATCAATTGGTTGAATTTTTCCAATTTTTTAAAATACATGTAGATGTGTTAAGATGAAATTTATATCATCATTTAATTGGAATATTCTAAAATAATACGATTTGTTGACCAGAATGAAGATTGGGACATATTATTCAGTTACAACAAGAGTGTTATTGGGGCTTTAATTGACGTTACCCCCTCTCACCCTCTCTCTCTCCTTGCATCTTTAAAATGCAAGATACTTTATATTACAATAATTAATGAATTCGATCTTGTTAATTAATTGAAGGTAGGTCCTTTACCTGGGTACAGTTAATACTGGAAAACTATATACAACACCAATACATATTATGCACTTATTACGTAGCAGTAGGGAAACCTCACATATGCTATGATTATTTATTCATTCTGCACGTGTTTGAATTTGAAAGAAGTTTTATTTCTATGTTAATATAATATTATTCCAATCTCATTTGTTAATAGAGTAACGATTTTATAATTTGTAACGAACATTGAAGCTGGGAAGTGAATCGGCCGAAATATACGTCATACTAACACTCGTACAGTCCCAACCGTCATTATTTTTTTTGTCTCGTATATCAGGACGTTTAAGCCAGATAGTAGCCTAGACGTGTGCTTGGAGGCAAATGATTGCACTTTAGGATAGTTTTTTAAAAACGTTATGACCGAAGCTGTTTATAACGACGTGAAAACAGTGGAGGATGGGTAAGTTATATATAATTTTTAAAATAAGTATGATGACCCGGTGTTTCATGGGTTGGGCCTGTAACTCCGTAACCGGAAGTGGTGACCCTGACCTCTTTGCCGATGCAGTACCGGACCTAAGGGGGGTAAAGTGGAACTAATGTCCCGGCCCCCACAATTCTGGGTCATCTAAAATAATTTCACTAAAATAAAGTAAATGAAAACATCATAAGAGAAAGAGTATGTTTTAAATACTCAAATTGTCAACGAATTCTAAACGCCAAATGAAATCGCTGCTTGTCTCAGGTGCACTGAAATTAATCCTACTTTAAAAAAAAAATCCTGGAGAAAACACCCCAGGCACTCAAGGGGGCGGAGTACATACTTGTACGATCCGCGTTCAGTGCGAACAATTTGAACAAACAACAATGGTGCCCTCGCACAGTTGGATTGTCCCCACAAGGTTAATCCGGCACTGAACCGATGTTACTCCCCAGACCGTGTAACAGATATACATACATCAATAAGATACTATGTACAAAGTTTTGTGCTTCTGGATCAAATATATTTCTCACAAACGGTGATAAAATGTTAATGCTATCTAAACTAGGGGCCAGAACATATAGTAGCTGAGATCAGAAGACGTAGGAAGAAACCCTTCAGAATGAAGTCGTCCATCTTGAAACATGGCTGCTGGATTAGATTTCAAATGTTAACGGTTGAAGTAGATAGATTAAAACGAATGGTGACTTCATGACGTTTGTCATGGAAAGGCATAAAAAAACAATTAACGTAAAAGCAAGAGTAAAAAATATGCTGCAACAAATTCACTAAATTAAACAAGGCGGAATCAGGATCAATAGAGATAAGCCTATTTGTTTTTCTTTGATAACAATGAATTCTACAAAAGAAATGGTCGCTTGTTTTGAAATGATACGTTTTGCTAATAAAATGCCTTTAAGCTAATCGTATAATCAGAGCATCTTGACTGATCGACTTTTGCACATGTCAAAGACAACTTCAAATTATCAAAGAGATAATGGCGCCTTCGGGTGGCTTGCTTTGCAAAAGATTATTGTCTTTGGACCTATTTTGGGTTTGAATAGACAACAGGCGCATTATTTAGCATAACACTAAAACTTTACAAATATGTAAGTCAATTGGTTTGTTATTCAATCGATGCAATGTTGACTTGAATGATTTTAAATTCAAATTCTACAGTAAGACATTAAAGCGTAATCTTTTAGGGGGCTATTTACTAACTGGATAGAGAGATTAACTGTTACATGTGTTTATGGAAACAGTTTCTAACTTTTGTGGACGACGTTTCGAAGATTATTCTTTTTCATGTATGTGATACACAGTAGCTTTAAATAACGCCTGCTTCCACTGAAGTGATTTCGCGGACTATTTTCTTGACGATGTGAAGCTAATGTATATTTCTCCCGTCAAAAGGCAACACCTAGTAACTCAATTTTTTCTTTTTTTGAAAAAAAAAAAACCAAAAGAAAAGATAATGAATGAATATTTTAACCCCATCTTATCCATTGATTTCACTACTGGATTACTAGGTTTTTCGGTGGCACAATAGGCAAATGAATGAGGTTGTGTCATGGGTGTAACTGCTTACAAAATCAAAAGATTGGAATATCTAGTACAACAACAGGAAGTACATACCCTAGTAACTACACATTTGGGCCTAACTCAATTTTGACAAAAAAGTGAGTAAAATAAGTCTTTCCTTTTGATTTGAGATTTAGGGAAGATGTTTCGAAGGCCAATCTCTGTGAAATAGCTTTATGTAACGTCTGCTTCCACTGAAATGATATCGCTGACTATTTTCCCAGTGTTATGAAGCTAATGCACATGTTTGTGTAGAAAATGAGTGGCTCCAGACTGTAATTAACATGCTTACCTGTCAAATTTAAATCTCAAGGTGATGATTGTATATAATGTATATTGATTATCGATCAAAGACCCGACATGACGAGAAATAGGTAAGTTTATTTGTATCCAGGCTTTTAATAGTATTTGATGATATTAGAAATTACCAAATATGGACTTCACAGGGACATGTTGCTATAGAGAGGGGGGTGGTGTAAGTTCGGGTAACGCCCACTCAACACAAACTAGGTCATTTCGGGACTTAATTCGCAATGGGGGAAAGCGGGTGACCCACGAGGCTGGATAGAGGAACATTCACCTTGTCACCTTCAAGCGGGGTAGAATGATTTTATTGGTTTGATCATCTATAATATCATCACCTTCCTGTTTTGTGTGGATGAATTGAACAGCCTGTAGGACGAAAATGATGTTTATGCTTATAACTATTACTAATTAAATAAGTACAGCACGTGTTGCGGTGGCTCAGTTGGTAAGGGGAGAGAGAGAGAGAGAAAAAAAAATGGGCATAACGTCTACTCGACACAAAATAGGTCATTTCGGGACTAACATACGGTTTAATTTTATTTCAATTATTCGCTTGCGCGTAAGGGGCTTTAGCAGTGGAGAAAACCGGAAGACCCGGAGAAAACGCAAGAAATTGGATAGGCGACCCTACTCTTTGTCACGTACAACCAGGGATTCGAGATCACGCCGTCTATATATATGATATGAGGTTTGCTCTATCTGCTTTCTTTATACATTTCTCGTGGATAGTTAAGATCTTTTCAACAGAGAGACTTTGGTTTAGATTGTGTACCGGTACCATAATATAAATAAATTTGTAATTATTTAGCATAGCAGAATGAAGGCCAAGTAAGCATTCACTGCGTATGTACAAATATACGCGTATTGTTCCAATTAAAAACGTCATTACTATATATTGACAATTTCATAGATGTTCCCTTGAAATATTATTTTAAACTACATATATGAATTATATATTATTTAAATAGTCTCCAACTAGCATACATTGTATCAACATTTCCTCCAACTGCTAAAGTTCCTTACGCGTTAGCGAATTATTTAAATGAATTTGAACCATATATTAGTACCGTTTTATTAATCCTATGAAATTCTTTGTACGATCATTCTCCAAAGTTTCAGTTACCTTGGTCGCTGTGGAACGATCAAGGACATTTTTATGAATTCTTTTGAATTTTGAGATTGTGCACTTTAAACATAAAATATTAGCCTATGTAAGGGCTAAATCTGTCTGAAGGCCTTTCTTTAGGCCTGACACCTTATCAAGGCTACAACTCTTGATGACAATGTTAGCGGATTGGAATACATTTTGCGAAGGGTGATTAAATGTAAAAATGGATAATCGAAGCTTTAGTTTTTACCATACCGACCTAAGTAGTGATGATCGAGGCTAGCCTAAAATTCAAAAAGTATTATCTTGTTTCACGGTGAAGCAATTTGACTGAAATTTTCAGCATATTCTATTTACATTATCTATCTTTTTAAACTATTATAGCAGAGGGATAGAGAGCGAGGGAGAGAGAAATGGGGTTTAACGTCCACTCGACACAAACTAGGTCATTTTGAGACTAACATATGGTTTCATTTTATTTCAATAACTCGCTTGCACGTAGGGGTCTTTAGCAGTGGCAGGAAACCGGGGTGCATGGGGGAAATCCACGAGGTTGAGAAGGCGCCCCTATCCCCATGCCACATACGCTCACACCAGGGCTCGAAACCACAGCCGCAAGCCAGAGTTGACCGGCCAGCTAGAGGTCGAAGCGCGGCACTCTAGACCACTTGGCCATCCCAACCTCCACTATTATAGCAAGAACCCGCCAACTCTTTATCTAATCTCACATAATGCATATTTAATAAATCTATAATAGAAATGAAATGAGATTTATCGTCTTACGTCCTAGGAATTAGCAAGAACTCGAGGACATCTTGTGTATTATTAGCTATCAACATTTACCCAAATCTCTTTTTTATTCTTCTCAGAATAGCTAAAGAAATCCGATATCTTTATAAAGCAATGAACAATTGGTTATTGAGTGATGTGATGTGTATTGTTCTAGTTTTGATCATTGATGTTTTAGAAGTTAATACGCTACTTAGTCTTGTATCAAGTTGTCTGTATAGGGACAACCGAGATGATTAATGTGTCTATATCATGATCTAATAAGCATCGACATTATATCACAGTATGAAACACGTGTTGATTTCACTATAATCACTACTTTCACTTTCAGTTACAATACATCAATTATTTCCTTTATGAATAATAATCAAATTACTGTCTATTAAGAAGATTAGAATAGTGTATATATGACATCTCCGTTACTGTCTATATGGCATACTCGTGAATGATAGGGTGGCCCAAAACACAGAACCTATAAAAGTTTTATTAACCCTACAAAAATCCAGCGAATTTCTAGAATTTTAGTCTGTGTACGATCATTCCCAAAAGTTTCAGTTATCTTGGTCGCTTTGATTAAAACTCGCGTTCTTTCCAAAATAGGCCTATGTTCCATATGGCCTCCGCGGCGTTGCTGGCAAACTTGCATTATGTTGCACAAAATTGTCAATTACTCGAACACATTCCGCTTTGGGGATTTTACAGATGTCAAAGATTACCTGTACCAGAACAACCCCCAAACGATCGTTGAACTGTAACATTATAGGCCAAGGGCTGGACAGTGTGTGTTTCTGTGCAGTTTTTTTTGTCCTCATGGTTGTCTTGTCGATTTTGTTTCGTGCATGGTGGGATTCGTCTTCATTTACAACGGAAATCACGTTTTTGTTTTGTATGGAATAAATACGTTTCTTTTTAACACAACACCCATCACTTGACATTTACGGCCCAAAGTAAAAAATGGACGTTTGATAAAATAAATTCGGATCCATTTTCCATCATCTTTGTAACGTATAATACATCTTCTATTGCGACAATTTATACATTCAGACAGAAGATTTTTTTAAAAAGAAGTCTTCAGACAGATGGCGCTATCATCCGCAATACGTTTTTTTTTATATTTTTGTCATCAATTTAATGGCGAGTAAGTCTCGGTTTAGTAACCCAAATACTTCAATCTTAATGGAAGCTAGTCAAGTCGCCGTGCTTCTTTTTACGACGAAGATGATTTTTATGACCTTTAAGCAGCGATATCGTCTGTAACCCTAGACCAGACTAATCTGTGTATTGTGCAAAGCATCTTGGATCTTTCTTGCTGCCATATTGGAAATTATTAAAACAGGACCATAACTAACTTATCGCATCCTTCTAGACTATAGTGATAAACAAGCCAGATGATGACATAGCCCAACAAACTAATTCCACTTCTCATTAAAACTACTACTTTATAGCGGCTTTACATTAGTCCTTAAGACTATAAACAAACTGCGTTAGTAGGTGTGGAAATTAAAGGCGTTTTTATCAGGGATATTTAGGTAGAAAATCTGTCCCAATTATCGCCATTATCAGTGGTCACCATGCTTGTTTTGGTATAGTGAAGCTAAATATTTTCCAGTACTTATTGCACTATGTCATCATCATATTACATTTTTATAACGAGTGAGATAGAATACCGTAACGAATCAACTCCACCGTGTAGAATAATCATATTTACGGTTATTTATGTGATAAGGCACGTTTGTTTAATGTATTAAGAGAAATTTATAACATTTTGGAATTTGTTATCTCGATAATTGAAATTCATATGAGAAATGAAATATTTGTTATCTATGTAGGAAATAATGGAGCATTACGGAGCGAGGCTGTAAATGTCTTTATATCGTCTTTGAAGCATCATAATGTTGTAAATTAGATCCCTAACAATCTTTATTTTATTTACTAAGATAACGTAATGGATTATCTCCCCCAGGTGGCGACACACAGCGTTGCGTATAAATCTAAAATATGATGTGAGAAGGTTATCAGGGCGAATTCAAACAGACACCTATACATATATTCCAACGTTATACATATGTATATTAATAACTTCATTATAGTAGTATACTTTTACTTATCAACACAAGTCAAGCTCCGTCGAACATTAAGATAATTGTCTCGCTATGATTTGATTGGCAAATGTCCATTTAGATATTAATTTCACTGTGCTAATCTGTAGAACATTCCAACATTTGTCATAAACCTGAACGGTATTTAACATATATTTTCATTTATAAAATATGACTAACAGATTGTACATCATAAAATATAAATAAATATGTTTATTTTATTTATCTTAATAAAGAATTGGAACCGCGGTGGCTCATTGAGTGATACACTGGTTCATCAACCCAGGAGGTTTCGGTATCGATCCGGGTGATGGCACAGTTTCATCGATGTCTGCGGAACACACCAAGTGGGTTGGCACTGACAAGAGCAGCTGTCAAATCGTTCGGATTGGACGAAAACCGAGGCGTGCACATTGGCGTGCACGTAAGATATACGTGTACAGCTAGAATTCGATATAAGAGTAGGCAATAGTGCTGCTGTCCGGGCAAATTTTATTTACGTTTTTTTTGCACAATTTCAAGGGTAATTCACGATTTTAATCATTTTGGCGTTGTCATTTAAGTATGCGAAATCACGTTCCAGATTTGTCATGGTTTCGTACATTCAGCGCCAACTCCTTGAACGAAACTCAATTGGTTTTAACGTTCTACTTTTCTGCCCGACTGGTCTAGAAGACGGGTTTACATCATACAGTGCACTGCCCGGAAAGTGGCTTTGTGGTCTGGTGTAATTTGAATTCCAACTGCCGCACGTTCTTTACGTGCCTGCCAATTGGTTCTGTTTGTCCCAACGAAACGACTAGACGATGTCCTTGTCAGGCGAAAAATCCGAGGAACTGTGTTGGCCTCTCTCTACGACCAACCCCAAAGGCGGAGTTATTCCCAAATTTGTATTTTGGACACTAAAGAAGGAAATGAATCACAACTTTGTTGGCCTTACTCTATGAGCCACCCCCAAGGGGGAGTTATTCCTAAATATGTATTTTGGAAACTAAGGAAGTGAATGCACAACATCTTCAATATGTATCTCAACTATTGGGGTGCTGTGTGGCCGAGTTATTATTTCTTTTACAAACTATTGATTTAGATGATCATGAATTGGTTTACCAATATCCGAGAGGTCTAGGTTTAAAGGTGGCTGATCTTTAGTAGATACGGTGATTAGCGATTAGTATGGAATTGTAACACGGACTGGTTATCCAGACTTAAATATCACCCCAGGAAGGAGATCAACTAGGGACAACTAGTGGTAATTTGTACAGGGTCAAATGGTCAAGTACGGCCATTAGTCGTGTTTTGTTTAAATTTGGATCTAACCACAACTTTATTTACTATCTTATTAGCAATACCACACGTATACGATTTATGTTTAGACAACTTGCAATTGATTCAACCGACGTCGTCTGCAATCCACGAGCACATTTTGGACAATTTGATTTCTGAATTACATTTTGTGGATTTAATGATATAGAAATGGGAATCTTATCGTTATAAATAAGAATATGAGAGGTTCGGTGGTCTAATGGTCTATTGTGTGCGCTTTAGATCATAGGGCCTGCCACTGAGTCAAGTGATAAGGTTTCGATTCCTGGCGTGGGCGTGACAAGGAGAACTCGCCTGTTCTAGCTCGTGGATTTTCAATATTCCTTATCTAACAAGATTCCACACAAATCTGTATGATGTGAAATTATGTAATTGTGACACAACAAAAGATGTATACATGTCATTCAGTAGAATTAATATTAGTATACAAGGAAACATAATCACTGTTAATAAATAGTTTGATCGTTTATTAATCATATTCCTGAAGCAATGGCCCGGGGAATCCCTCTCTAGCCATTGCTGGGCTGGCTTCTGATACTTGAGGGAATCTGTCTATTTTTTCCCGTTCAATCAAATCTATACTATCACTTAAGTACAGAAAACATGACAGTCCTACGTTTAATCCTGGTCTTCCCTGAAACTTTTGACAGTGGTTTAAGGTATTAAAAACGGTGAAAGTATTTCCGTTTTCAACCAGTATTGTTTACATTTTATTGGACTTGATAGCCTCGTTTGTCACGCAATTTGTTCTAATGCAATATTCTGCTATGCACTGTTTAATTGGGCATAAAGAAATCGCGAGGCATGACGTAACATTATGTAAACATATTTGGTCCAATTTGGCGCTTCGTTTTAGGAGTAATGCGTTTGTAACGCAGTTGGCGATTGCTGGTTTATTGTACTATTGACCAATTATAATTTAGAACAAGAATTTTCTCTCTTTACAGCAGTGAGTAGTGGGATCAGCTCTAATCAAACGGAACACTGCGAGGAGTATGTTTATTAATATACTTTTGGAACTTTTTGTCCAATCAAATTCATGTAATGTATTGAGTTCCATTTCTATGGAATCGCCATCGTGTATGAAATGAAAGAAATTTCAAGCCCCAAAGTCACTTAATTAAAGAATTGTTTCGCCAGTGAATTGGAAACTACATGCTATTAAACAATATAAATTGAAATATCTTCAATGTGCGATCTCTTCAAGATATTTGTTTGAGAATAATCCACTCGGGGCATTTATCAATTATCTTATGGTATGATATAACTTGGAATATTACACGTTTCAAAAAGATTTTACGCGTCGTTTTCAGTCGAAAACCTAATGCATTGTTTCGCGCAGTGAATTGGAAGCTAAATTCCATAAATGTAAATAAAATATCTAAATGCCTCGTTGTCTGAGAGATATTTGTCTGGGAGGCATGCATTCTGAACACAGAAATCTATCTCCTTCATACTTTGAAAATAGATCTCTGTACTGTATGGATGTCATATGCAAAAAAATAATATGGAGTTTTGTAAGACTAACCTATTCAATTACACCAAATAAAGGCAGAAAAAAATTCTTAAAAAAAATGCTCGAAGTATACTTATAGTGTGTTCGACTAAAATCGTCGATTCAGTGTCTATTCACAAGCGGAGCTAACTGCAGACAGGTAGCCTTAGTTTAGTATATGGGGAGAATGTAGAAACTTTAATACCTTCTTGATGTTTGATTCATGAAACGATGAATTTAACGTTTGGAATGATGACTGAACCATCAAGATAGAAAAACATGGGATAAACCCGATGTGAAGCCAGGCTTCAACATTTTACACTTCAACTAAAATCAATACCCTGCATCGTGTTTGTAATGTTGTGTTTTGGCTTGCTGCATATTATGTTTCCTTTGAAATAAACTCATGATTTATTTTGATGATTTGTTTAACGATGATTATATATTGCTCGCTTTATGTCATCTCACAGATATATCTTAATATTTGAATATAGTGCGTTTAACAAGACGGTTTTTAAATAGATAATCGATTCGTATAAATCGTTTGAAGTATATCTCTATTGTTGGGTAAACAAATTAAAATTGCTGTTTATGAGAGAGAGAGAGAGAGAGAGAGAGAGAGAGAGCGGGGACTGGGGGTGTAGAGCGGGGGGGGGGGGGCTCGACACAAACTAGGTCATTTCTTTCAGTAATTCGCTTGTGCGCGGGAGTCTTGAACAGTGGGAGGAAACCGGAAGATCTTACTCCCTGCGGTCCTACTCCCTGCCATTTAATAGCTGGTAATGGAAACAACACTAATCGTCTAAATGACCAGACCTTAAGACCTAAAGCACACGTGTCAAACCATTCGACCCCCCCCTTTATATTGCCCTTAACAACCCATGATACGGAAATGAAATTCAGAATTTCTATTTTCATTTAGGTCGGTCTAATTTTTTCTAGCGCAAATATGACTTGTTTTTGTCTAGAAAGGGATAATTTTAATAATTCAAAGTCTTTAGCACTCCAACCGACTTAATAACAGGCCTTACGATATAAAGTGAATGTGGTAACCCGTTCGGCCACTGACATCGTGAAATTATAGTTTGGGATAGCAACACGAGACACAGATTCAGTAGATCGGATATCTTGTAAGGTAGGTGGCCAATCGTTTCAACAAAATGATGTCATTGATCTGAGTGTAACGTGTTTCGAGTCTCCAAGGGATGGTGCTGTTAAAGGGTTAACAGACTTTCATTGTTTTGGTGAAATGACAAGGAAACTGGAACAACTCATTTATTGACCTTTACACTGTTTCGAATTAGGCTGAATTGAACACAGAGCATTCAGATGGTTTTCCAGTCACTCCACCGTAACTCTTCTGGCCGTATTTTCTATATAAAACACACTTTTGAAATGTCATTTATGTTTAAAACAATATTTTTCAATCAGGTAAATGTTTTTTTTATAAACAATATTTGTATCTGAATAGGGATGGAGAAACAGTCACGGCCCATATTAAACCCCTAATCACGCGTTTAGCTAACACGCGATATCAGGAACGAGCTGGCGACTCTGGGCTTTCGCACCAACTTTGCCGCTATGAATACGTGACATGATGAGAAAACGAAAAAACTAGCTTACCTTTTTATATATTCAAATAGCAGATCAATTACATATATGAAGATGGCAGTTTCTACAATAAACCCTTGAATACATCCACGCACCCCAATTCAAACACTATCCTATTGCGTTCATGACGTCATTGACGGAACTGGAACTAAGAATTGTCAACCGGGGAAAATAGAAAGTTTATAGAATGTAACGACACACACACAAAAAAAGCAAATCTGACAGTTTTAATGAAAACATCACCAAAATTTAAATTTTTTAGATATTGAAGTATCGATGACGTCGCTGAGAAATTATTTTCTTTAGGGTAGCACTTGAACAGGGTGATCTAGTTTTATCTTGAAAAAGTTGTATTTTCTGACAGAAGAGAATAACACGGAGCAACTTTTCAAGACAAAACAACTTACAAATGAATTGCCAGTTTTAATTTATCGAAGACACTATCCTTTAGTTTGCATAGAAATAAATCAAGGTGCATCAATCGAATTTAGGTAATAATAGTGATAACGGCAATCCTCGACCACATTTTACTTGTAATGCTACTCCCACACAGTGTAGAAAATTCTTGCGAATGTGAAAATTTGAAATTCGCGGCGAATGGATGATAATTAGATTGACCTGTAGGAATACTGAAAAAGGGACACTTTACTAATGTTTATTAATGCTTGCAAATACTTGTGAATTCTTTGTGAATGCTTACAAATGCCATAGCGAACGCATATCAACCCCCTGTTCATACTAGTACTCTTATTCGCTAGCCACTGCCCGGTCAAGAGGAATACCATTTACCCATGATATTATTAGTGACTAACTCCCCGTATCGGCGGTTGGAATTCGATATACGAGTAGGTCGTTGTGTCGATACCCGGGAAAAATTTCTCTCATAGCACACTGTATGGCGTATGCCCGTCTTTATTAGCCCAGCCGGAGCAGAACAGTCGGACATTAAATTATTAGCGACTAACTTCCCGTATGACAGCAGGAATTCAATATAAGAGTTAGTCGTAGTGTCGCTGCCTGGGCAAACGTTCCCTCATAGGACACCGTATGACGTATGCCCGTCTTCCATTAGTCCAGTCGGAGCAGTACAATAGGACGTTAAACCTCATTTCATGATTCCCAACAGTCATCAATTTTATAGCTGCGCTTTTACCTATTTAAAATATCATCAAGGAATAAAACTATCAGTCATGTCTATCAACATTGATTTATTATGGTACTCTGATCTTTACGTAAAATATAAACAGACACGTGTGTCATCACACCCACGGGGAATACTGTTTGTTGTGTATATCAATTCTTATGTCATGGAGAATGGGAACAGTAGGTACAGGAGGACCGCATCAGACACAAACAATTACACAAAACAAACCAACGGACACGGCTCACAATATACACAAACTTATCAAGTGAATAGATCTGGGAGCTAGTCGTAAAATCCCGGGCCTGTAGTGATGCAGACATAATCAAAGCAATTAAAAGGATAGTTCCTTTTGGAACTGTCTTTGAGCGGACGTTGTCCACTGACAGTTCCTATCCGGCATTATATCGCTGCAATACGCAAATAAGGTAAAAATCCATCTCTCCCCCACCTCTGTTCTCAGACTGTTTTAGAGCACTAAGCTTGTAATTTTCCGCCAAAAGGAATCATTTCTCACTATATTTGAATTTGACACTAATTTATAATAATACTACACCATTTTTAAGTAGAATTTAGCGATCAAATAAAATATGTGGTTTGCGCATGTTCGAGTCTCGCTATGGCTGCTCAGATCAAACGTATTTTGTGTATGTTTTTAATCGCAGAATTCTACTTGAAAATAGTGTTGAATCTTTATAAATGTGTGTCAGCTGTGGCAAGAAACGTTTCCTTTGGCGAATAAAGTAGAATCAAGGTGTAAAATAGTAGGTAAGGATGTCAAAATAGCCTTAGGACAGAGGTGGGGGTGAGTGATATTTTCTTATTGCAGCTATATAAGGCCGGATAGGAACTGTCAGTGGACATCGTCCGCTCAAAGACAATTCCAAAAGGAACTATAAACATAACGCTAACGCTACAATATACGTCCACATTCCTGCTTTGATTGATATGGTACTTTGTCAAGAAGGCTAGGCGTTTGGTTTGTTTAGCGTTGAGGATCGTGCACCAACATTAATAGTTGCCGTCCTTAGAGTATAAGGAATAACTATACCAAGATAATCCATTCAGAATTGTGCCTTCCTAACACTAAAGGCAAAAAGTGGGCGCGGCTCTGCCCCTGGGGGTCGGGACATTCATCAAAATCAACAGTGGACGCCCTCAGGCTATAAGGAATACATAAACCAAGTACCAAGCTGATTCATTCAGAATTGCGGCCTGTAAACGACAAACACAAAAATTGGTCGTGTCTTGCCTGTGTGAGTCGGGACATGCAGTTGACGTCCTTAGGCTATATGGAATACATATCCCAAGTTTAAAGACGATCCATTAAGAATCGTGGCCTGTAGACAACACACATAGACACGAAGTAAAAATGGGCATGACTCTGCCCCTGGGGGTTAAGAAATCACCAAAAACAATAGGGGTCATCTTTATGCAGCCTGTAGGCGACAGACAAACAAATACACGAAATGGGTGTTGCTGTCCCATGGGGGTCGGGCATGCACCCAAAACAAAAGGGGTCATCCTTAGGGTATAAGGAATAAGTATTTTAAGTTTCAAGATGACCGATTAAGAATTGTGGCCTGTAGGCGACACACAAAAAGAAAATGGGCGTGACTCTGCCCCTGGGGGTTGGGCTTGGGCATGCACCCCAAATGATAGAAATGTTCCTTAGGGTACAAAGAATAATCATTCAAAGTTTCAAGATGATACGTTAAGAAATGTGGCTTGTAGACGACAAACAAATAAATACATGGAATGGGCGTGGCTCTGCCATTGGGGGTCGGGCATGCACCAAAAAACAATACGGATCATCCTTAGAGTAAGTATACAAAGTTTTAAGAAAATACAGTTAGAATTGCGGCTTCTAGGCGACACAGAGACACACAAAAAGAAAAATGGGCGTGGCTCTGCCCCTGGGGGGTTGGGCATGCACCCCAAACGATAGGGATCATCCTTAGAGTATAAAGAGTAAGTATACAAAGTTTTAAAGAAAATCCAATAAGAATTGTGGCCTGTAGGCGACACAAAGACACACGATAAGAAAATGGGTGTGGCTCTGCCCCAGGGGGGTTGGGCATGCACCCCAAATGATAGGGATGTTCCTTAGGGTACAAAGAATGTGTATGCTAAGTTTCAAAATTATAAGTTCAGAAATGTGGCCTGTAGACGACAAACAAATACATACTAGAAATGGGCGTGGCTCTGTCCCTGGGGGTCGGGCATGCACCAAAAACAATGGAGATCTTCCTTAGGGTATAAGGAATACGTATACCAAGTTTGAAGAAAATCCAGTAAGAATTGCGCCCTGTAGGCCACACAAAGACACACGAAAAGAAAATGGGCGTGGCTCTGCCCCTGGGGGTGGGGCATACACCCCAAACGATAGGGATGTTCCTTAGGGTACAAAGAATGTGTATGCAAAGTTTCAAGATTATAAGTTAAGAAATGTGGCCTGTAGACGACAAACAAAGAAATACTAGAAATGGGCGTGGCTCGGCCCCTGGGGGTCGGGCATGCCCCAAAAACAATAGGGATCTTCCTTGGGGTATAAGGAATAAGTATACCAAGTTTGAAGAAAATCCATGAAGAATTGCGCCCTGTAGGCGAACCACAGACACACACACACACACACATACACACACACACACACACACACACAGGGGCGACGGCATAATACGTTCACATTATGAATGTGGACGTATAAAAAGGAGAGAGAGAGAGGGGTACAGTCGGAAAATCGAAACTACGCCGGATGACTTAATGACAGACACTTTAATACAACGCGCACGCGCTAACCATTCGGCCAAAAACAGTTTGTTTTCCTATAACAGTGTTAATAACGAAATAGAAAAATCACAGGATATTAGCAATTGGTAAAAAAACCTTATAAATATTTATGTTGCATTCTGACATGTAAAAGATTAAAAATATCTCGAAAATGTCGAGTTTTAGCCTCGTTAACAATAACATGTCAGTGTGATCTCGTTTATTAGATATTGAAAAGATCGCGATTTTCTGATTGTTTTTATTGTTCATTAATATTATTCCTTAGAATAAATGGGCGAAATCTTTTTATTCGACTAACCGACAGTTATTGGGTTCTGCTAGCGATATACGGCCAATTTGCCCATGCACGTCGGAGCTACTACGGTGGCTAAGTGGGTAATGACGCTGAATCGCTAGTCTGGAGGTCCGGCGTTCGTCGGAATTTTCCGGCACGATTGCCTCTCGTCAGTGGTGTAAAACAAATGTCTTGAGAAGGAGAACTGTCTAGTTGTTCGAATACAAAAACAATTTCCCTTGTATACATAAACGTGCACGTTAATGATCCATCGGCAGTTGGAATTCGATAAAAAAAAAAAGCCCTTCATCCTGCACCACCAGGCGTGACAATTCGGGCGAACTTTTCCGGGAATGAATCCAGGACCATCGTGGCCCTCGCTGACTGAACACAGACGTCATTTCTGTAGCGCTATAACGATGTATTATGTTAGATTTAACGAAGCTAAGTCTCTAACATTGAAAACACGAATTAGTTGTCAGTTTAAATCAAAATTGATGCTGTGATCTTACCGGGAAAAGATGGGCTTCTGATATCCAATATTTAAGACAAAATATACATTTTACCATTGCTGCACGAATCGTGTACCATAATGCGTTTCAGCTCCAGTTCTAGCAAGAGACACGAAAACCGAGGCTAGACACATTGCACCAAATCAAACGGCGTGTGTAGTCTGGAATAACAAGACGCTAGAAATGTGCATTCGGTTGAGACTGCTAGCTTATTTCGCCGAGCATAACTGATTTGAAATTAGAGTAAAAACGTAAACCATTGAATGTAAATCAGTTTATATACATTCATATTACAGTATTATATGCGTTGCGAGAACCATTTGTGTCAATTTCTAGGTCCCAAACGTTAGCGGTTTAGCTCTTTTAAATAAAAGATATGACCATTCATGCTATTATACATAATGCAAAATTATTATATTAATAATTTCATTCAAATTACTTTACTCTGAACGGAGTGATCAATATTTGTAGCTTTGACAAGATATGTACATGGTGTGTTTATTATCGTAACAACCTTACTGGTTATTTCAGACATAGCCTCGCTTCTCCATCTTAAATTAAATCATTAAATGACCGAACCGTTCTAATCTATTTAAAATCGGAGTCACCCGATAACCTAGAAAGTTGGTTATAGGCTTGTCGTGTTAAAAATGTTTAATAAAAAATCTATGTAAAATTTAAGGTCTAAAGAAAGACCTGCAATAGGCACATTTAGTTCTTGCATAATGTATGTAATAATTCCGGTTTTCAAACGTTGTATTTAAAAAATATATTGAGGAATGATCATAGTTAAATATGTTTTAAAGGGTGCATGACTCTGTTTATTTTGGGGCATTACTATAGACGAAAAAGGTCTAAAAGCACATATTATGAAATATGATATTATGTAAAGTGATTTTTAATAATCAATTTTTTGAAAAACAATATTGTAATTTATAATCAGTTATGTTCGGTGAAATACGTGAACAATTCAAATTGAACAGCAGTCGTTTACGCCTGCTTAGCCCATTACTAATAACTTCCACATTGTCTTGTATGATTTGCTTGTCTTTGTTCATTACAAAAATAGCACCCGAAACCATAAAATATACGACTGGTGTACTGATTATAAAATGTCAGTTGTTTTAAATATTGGATATCAAAGCAAGATAACAACATCAATATTGATTGAAATTTATCAATATTGAATTCTAATTCGTATTTGTAATTTCGAATATTATGGAAAATATTGAGTTAAGAGATTTAGCGCCTTTAACCCCATGCGGGACGTGATTGGTTTTCGCAAATTAATAATACTGCTTTATAGTGTGAATGTTAAACGGAAATGAAGTGCCAAGCGTGTTAAAAATATGACAGCATCTGGGGTAATGAAATAAAAGTCGCGGAGCTACCTCTTGGGACTAGAAGTAAATCAGGCCAGTTATATGGCATAAAAAATCTCGAACAGAACTGACACTTCAAAGTTTTTTGCCCCAGTTTCATCCCATGACATTAAAGAATTCCCATAACAATGTCGTTAATGACAAACACCTTTGACCAAAACACCGCGACGAAATCTGTGTCATTTATATTGTTGTTACTTATTTTCTGGACATTTTCCCCTTAAATCTTCTGCGCAGTCATTTTTTATCTGGTTAAAAAGATATTAAAGTGAAAATAGAAATATGCCGATTGATCCTGTCTTTCTTGTTTAAGGGAATAATGGATATTTGATGCATGGGAGATTCATAATGAAAACCACACAAAAACGATAATTACGTGAAAGACCCATTGATACTTTAGAGTTAAACGTATCATTAAGCTAAATTTCACTTCATTGTCACGCCGTCGTTTATTGGCTGGGCTGATTATCAACACGAGGCATGTAATCGGTGAAAAAACGTCACATCTCTTGATTGATGACGAGATCTCGTTTAATATTGCCACCATGTTTATTTTTGATGATGGAATGCGTTATTTCTTTAACAGACCACAAATGATTGGCTTATAGCACAATATGGCTATGTAGATGTATCGAGCCGCGTTTACCTGAAGTTATGAAATAAAACAATCCCAATAGCTTGACAGATATTTTTTTGCATTCGGGATGACAGCTTTGATTATATAGCTGACGATATGAACGGTTCTTTAGATCAATACTACCTGAAAAACATCGAAAGTTATATTTACTTGGATTAGTTCCGTGGACCTTGTTGCATGTCGACTTCATGAATTACATGGTAAACTAGAGGATTATATTTGTTCATGTGACTAGCTGGATATTATCAGATATTATGTTACAACAAAATCTCCCGCCGTATGAAGTCCTCCGGTTAGTATAACTTTCCCAGAAGTTCTACTTTAGTACAATCATTTAACTTTTAACTTGTATTATAATCACGCTAAACGATGCTAATGGGGGACGGTTGCTGACATTGGTTCCGTTCTTCCTGCCTTTTCTCCAGGGTTTGTTTCTTCGACATATCCCAGAAACCATTCTATCTTTATTCACCTTTGTAGATGGGGTCCACCCGTCTGCCACTTTGTCCCGATTTTGTGTCTCCAGAAACCTATCTATCTTTAGTAAACTTTGTAGATCGATTTTACCCTTTTGTCCCGATTTTGTATGTCCCCAGAAAGCGTTCTATCTTGATTCACCTTTGTAGAAGGGGTTTGCCCTTTTGTCCCGATTTTTGTTTTGCCAGAAACGGTTCTAACTTTAGTAAACTTTGTAGATAGTAAATTAGCTGTGTATTTTTATATTTAATATGTTTTGGTTATACTGTTCACGCCCATATAACTTTTATTGTCCGGTACTGGACGATGTTAGCAATTATGATGTGAGGGGTATATCTTACAAATATTTCGGGGAATTGGATGACCGAATGGTTAGCACGAGTGCGTTGCATCATAAGGTCTGTCATGGAATCAGTTGGCGAGGTTTCGATTCCCCGATAGTAGTGACAAGAAGAAGGGTCGTCTGTTCAACCTAGTTGGTTTTCTCCGAGTCCTGCTATAAAGGCCCCTACGCGCAAGCGAATGATTGAAATGAAATAGAACCATATATTATTTCCTAAATTACACTCTTTGAACGCACAACAACCTTTAATAGTAATAGTGCCTGATATTAAATAGAAAATTTGTGTTTAATTATTTTGTGTTACAGTGGAAACAAATGTGATTTTTGGTTTTGTTGTACAGGGGAGCGGGATGTTGACAAAGTCTTTTTGTTTATTTTTTTGGGGGGAATCAAGCTTAAACCCAAAAGGAAGATGGCTAGAAATACTTTTATATGTTTTACAATCGATTACATGACCATAATAATTATGTTCGAATACCTCGATGGGAAGTTGTGACTCGGTGGGATAGCCGATGGATCGAGCTCACTAACCGGGAAATCGCGTGTTCAATCCCTGCTCTGGTCGAGAAAGTTCATCGGGATTTCCCGGCGTGGTTCCCCTTTGCCAGTGGCATAGGACAAAGGGCCTAGCAAGGGGCAACTTATATTAATCGTTCGGAAGGGACGAAAAACCGAGATCACGTGTATACATTGATGTGCACGTCAAAGATCCCTTTGTATTTCAAATTATATACAAGCGAAGACCGTAGCGACAGAATTCGGGCAAAATTAGTCCCATATTGTATGGCGTATGCCGTCGTCATTAGCACAGTCAGATGCCAAAAACATTGTAAACACTCTTCCGATCAAATAGTTTCATACTACCATATTATTATGCGACTTATGTCCTGGTGATTGTATTCGTTGCATTTTAGTCACTGAATGACTTCGTTTTCACACCTAGCCAAGACTCTAGGCTTTTAATGTTAGTGTGGACGGGATGTCGAATGAGCTTAACTTATGGAATAACAATAACGTTCAATCGGGAGGAAAGTACACCGAGTACACGGAACGTATTTCGTTTCACAATAATATTTTAATATAATTTTAGATTGTGGCAATCGCTTACGAAAGATGGAAGAGATCATGAAACAGTGGTCCTGTGCACGGAGCCTCTTTCATTTCGCAATATGATATTTAAACACAAATTTGAATTGGACAAGAGATCCCGATGAAAAGTGTACACGGAGCCTCTTTCTTTTCACAATATAATATTTTGTGGCAATCGCTTACGAAAGATTGAAGAGAATCCGGATGCTAAATGTTCCTGTACACGGAGTCGCTTTCTTTTCACAATATTTAAACAGAATTTTATTTTTTTCGCTTGCGAACGAATAAAAAGACCAGATCAAGAGCGTTCCTGTACACGGAGCCTGTATCTTTTCACAATATAATATTTAAACAAAATTTGTTTTCTGGCAATTGCTTAATTCGTGGGACACAGTTAACTCAAAGAATATCATCACAATAGATCGAGATCCTAGGAAGTTCTGTTAACATGCTGGAAGGATTTTTTTCCTACAAAACTACTTCAAACATTGGTCCAGACTGATATCGTCAAATGTTTCATTGAATCGATGTTTTATTAATTGGTTGTATATTAACCTAGTCCTCCATCTGCCCTTGCTTTAGGTCAAACATGGTTTTAATATCAGCCGACATGTTTTCTCACTTGCCTATGGTTGATTCCAGTTCAAGTTATTTTAGGTTGAAAACAAGTGAGGTTTAACGTCCTATTTGTCTGTGGGGGTTGGATGGCCGAATGGTGAGCGTGCGTGCGCTGTATCATACGACCTGCTATTGACTCAACTGGCGTGGTTTCGAATCCCCGGTTGTACGTGGCAACCTCGTGCGCTGTATCATACGACCTGCTATTGACTCAACTGGCGTGGTTTCGAATCCCCGGTTGTACGTGTCCAACCTCGTGGGTTTTCTCCGGGTACTTCGGTTTTCCCCCACTGCTAAAGACCCATACGCGCAAGCGAATTATTGAAATAATACCCATGTTAGTCCCGAAATGACCTAGTTTGTGTCGAATGGACGTTATGCCCCATTTCTCTCTCTCTCTCTCTCTCTCTCTCTCTCTCTCTCTCTCTCTCTCACTTCCTATTTGTCTTTAATAACTGGACTAATGAAGGCGGGTATATGTCATACAGTATGGATGGTAGGAGGGATATTTTGCCCAGGCAGCGACGCCAAGGTCTATTCTTATTTCGAATTCCAACTGTCAAGGGTTATTTCAGGTGCTCAGTGACGTTACACCCGAACTCAATATTTCTTCCCGCCCAGCACAAATACGCGGAAACCGCGCCGGTGGGTAGATGTTAAAAATGGATTGTTCTCTCCTCGTTTATATACCAATGTAATGACAGTGAGATTTAGATAAATATCTGACCGTTCTTGCTGTAATAGTTCCAAAAGAAGAAATTCAAAATGAATATTTTGAAAATTTCATCCAAATTACTGTACTATCACTGTTTATAGTTTTGACAAGATGTGTGTATTGCCCGCATGTCATAACAACCACGGTACTGGTATATTCGTGGCTTAGCCTCGGTCCACCGTTTTTAAATTAAATTATTAAATGACCGGGCCGTTCTAATCTAGTTGAATACCTAAGTATGGTCTTGCATTAAGAATGTTGGTTATGGTCTTAAATTACTAATATTATGTATGATTAAGCATTATATAATAGCGAAGGCCTAAGCAAACCCCCACAATAGTCATTTTTATCCCTCGAATAATGTATCATCAACGTTTTTTTTTTTAGACCCAATAGTATTATTTGCCATGCCTAAAACCAGGGGCTGTTATATTGGAAAGGCTGGTATGCTCCAGTCGAAATGACCCTACTAATGGGAAAATAGTGTCACTTTGGGCAGAAGTGGTAAAATAGTTGAATTCATGTTACTGACACTATCCCCTACACCCCTAAAATTCATGTGACGTATATATATAAATACTATTATTGGGTAACTGCACTTTTCCATTCTTGTGAATGATACTTCAGTATTTTACTAATATAAGACATTGACTTTATAGTGCATACTTTCTTTCTTTTTTTAAAATACCATTATTGAGTAATATCATAATTTTACCATTCAAACCAGATCTGGTTTAGTGATTTACCAATATGAGTGGGTGGGGTGTGACGTATTTGACCTTGCGATGATAACACAGAAGAGATAAACAGCAGATCTTATTCAGTTATGTAACCTTTGACCATTATAGTTATTTTATCTGTAGCGGTGAACTGGAAGATAAATACCACATAATAATGGTCCCTTATCTTTGTTAGTAACTGTTTCTATTATATAGCTACGCGTGTCTGTTGTTTAGAATCGGGTCCTGACATAACATTTACTGTTTGAGATTAAAGACTAAATATCTCCAGACCTCATTACATACCACTTCCGATCATTGAACCTAATAAACCACGCCCACTACTTACTTCACGCCATCTTCATCTTAAATCCCACTTAAAGGTGTCTTTAAGTTAATTTAAAAAAGATATATTTCAAGTTCTTAATTATGATAAGAATCTCAAACATGCCTCATCCCTCATTAGCCAGAGACAAAGCGAGGAGGGTGAGATCCTTTTGGTCAAATTAGTGTTTTAGCTGCATGTACGTCGACAAAAATTATTTACTCTTGACTGAGATTCGATCTAACGGTATTAGAGTTAGAGATGTTTTTTGACTAAGATTCTATCTACTAGTCTTGGATATTTCTTTTGACTGAGATTGGCTGTAACAGTAATAGAGGTCGCTTTTGACTGAGGTTTGATCTGATAGTATCGGAGATCGCTTTTCACTGATCTAATTATTTACTTTTGACTGAGATTCGATCTAATGGTATTAGAGTTAGAGATGTTTTTTGACTAAGAATTTATCTACTAGTCTTGGATATTTCTTTTGATTGAGATTGGATCTAACAGTAATAGAGGTCGCTTTTGACTGAGGTTTGATCTGAGGGTATTAGAGATAGCTTTTCACTGATCTAATTATTTACTTTTGACTGAGATTCGACCTAACGGTATTAGAGTTAGAGATGTTTTTTGACTAAGATTCTATCTGCTTGTCTTGGATATTTCTTTTGACTGAGATAGGATCATCTAACAGTAATAGAGGTCGCTTTTGACTGAGGTTTGATCTGATAGTATTATAGATCGCTTTTCATTGATCTAATTGTATTATGTCTTTGGGTTGAAATTCGATTGAATAGTATTAGCAATTGCTTTTGAATGGGGTCTGATAGTTGTATTAAAGATGTCTTATGACTCAGATTCGAACTTAAAAATATTAGAAATTGCGTTTGACTGACATTCGATATAATGGTATAAGAGATCATGGTCGACCAGATTCGATTTAATTATTACATATCTTTAACTTTGATTCGATTTTTAGTATTGAATATTGCTTTTGGCTTAGATTCAATGCAATAACGAACAAGTCATAATTTAAATTTCGAGATTAATTTGGTTGATAATTAATCTGTTCCATGTGGACACGCCCACCGATTTCCTAATAACAATTGCGTAATATCTTGGAACTGTATTAATTGATATTTAATATTTCTAATGATATGTCGATTTTTGGGAGACTGGTATATCCCATATACACGTATGAAGCAAGAAGACGGCGCCTAAAGTCCATTCGACACAAATTAGTTATTTTCGGGAACAAATACGATTCAAATTTATTCCAATAATTCGCTTGCTGGTATGGGGCCTTTAGCTGTGAGAAGAAACCGAAGGACCCGGAGAAAAACCAACAAGGTGTGACAGGCAACCCTACTCCTTGTCACGAACAACACGCGGGAACAAAAACCCACGCCACTTGACGTAATGACAGACCTTATGACCTTATTTGATACTGTCAAATGCCGTCCTCGAGTAACCCATGCCCTTTTATGTTAATTGGAGAGAGAGAGAGAGAAATGGGGTTTAACGTCCACTCAACACAAACAAGGTCACTCCGGGACCAACATATGGTCCAATTTTATTTCAATAATTCGCTTGCGCGTAGGGGTCTTTAGTAGTGGGAAGAAACCGGGGTGGCCGGAGGAAACCCACGAGGTTGAGAAGGCGCCCTTATCTCCATGCCACATACGCTCACACCAGGGCTCGAAACCACAGTCGCAAGCCAGAGGTGACCGGCCAGCTAGGGGCCGAAACGCGGCACTCTAGACCACTAGGCCATCCCAACCCCCCGATATATTAATTGGTGGATTGTATACTATTGATACCCCATTCACAATCTGTGTAAAGATACATTATGGGAGATTAGATAAAGAGCAGGCATTTCTCACTGTAATAGTTAAAACTAGACAATGTGAAGGGAGTGTGCTCAAAATTTCCATCAAAAAGAATCTAGCGATTTGATTTTAGGCCTATCTTTGATCATCATTATTAACGTCAGTACGATATAAACATAGTCTCGATTATCTATTCTTTATTTAATCATCAGCGAGATTTGGACAGCTGATCGGATTTTAATCCAGTAAATGTAATAGGCTAGTAATGGCATCGATTATGATCTGGACAAGTTGATTTTAATGCCCAATTAGTAATGAAGATAACAAACCAGGCCTAAAGAAAGACGTGCAATAGGCAAATTTAGCTCTTACATAATATAACTTATCAACACATGTATCACAATCAACGTTACACAATTATCATCAACACAGATTAGCAAAACATCAGCTTTTATTCTTCGTTCTGGGAATATAATGTTTGTTTTTTTCCATATCATTAACATTGCACTGGAATAATGTCAGTAAAATCGTTTATCATTTAATTCCAATCGGTTACTGTAACATTACAATGGAATAATGTCAGTATTAGTTCTAAAATCGCTTATCTTTTAATTCAAAGCGGATTTGAAAGAATTCTCAATTGATTTTGTTCCTGGAGGTATATGTTGTTACGGTAATCTAAGTGCAGTTCTTTTAGTCAGTAAAGAATTGCGTGCTTCGTGTAACTGATGCTGGATCAGAAGAAACAGACGTCTGAAGAATCGCCTGGAGTTCTGCGATCTCGAACAAACGTGTAGAAATGATAACTTGTGCCACGTTTTGATATGCTTTAATAATATGCTAAGGGTTACATGTACACGGTCTTTAGTTCGCCTTCATCTAGAATTTTCGGAGCCGCTTTGTTTCTTTTCATGCTTTCTTTACATTTAATTGGACATAGTACAGGAAAAAGGGTTGAAAGGCCATCTGATCATTCGCCCGTATAACAAAGCCATCATAATCTTTATATTGCTGTTACTCGGGGTTTTTTTTGAAGTAATACTGTATGAAGATAATATTGATGTAATAAAAGACACTCGGTTTATCAGAGAAATATTGGACGATAACGTGGTTACAAGGCGACAACAACATCGTTAACAGACCATCAATCCATATAATTTGATAGTCGTTAGCGATAATTCGCCGCAAAATCCTCTCTTTGAAGTGACCGCCGGCCTTATTTGCAACTGTTACGAAACACTTTAAAAGCCATTTGCCTAAGTTTTCCCATTTTATTTTTTCCGTTTCTTGAGGGTTATGTTTAAAGTGTACCTTATGACCTTCCTATAACATACATAATGTACCTCCGAATCAAATATGGCGATATTAATGTCTTGGAATCGGAAGAAAACGCAATAAATCAATCGATGGATGTGCTGTATAACAATAGTTTTCGGTGTGGATACTAAATATTGTGGGTCACGTCTTGTTGGTACCACGGATCATTTACAGCCTGAATACCAGGGATTGGTTCTGTAATGAAGAACGTCGTAACAACCGAGGACAACGTAATTCCAGTTAATTCACGGAGAGCCACTATACGCGTTTGATACCGTCGTTGTGTCGAGTGCTACGCTATCAATAAAAAATTCTTTTGGTCTGAGCTCCTTTGAAGAGTTCACCAATAAGCCCTTGTCATCCGTTATTATGAATACCTAATCCTTACCAAATGAAAATTGACTCTATATAGCAATTATGACTGTATGATAATTTGAACTCTGACCCGACACGATGATTAGATTCCCGAGGTCGTCTAAGAATTGTCTGGTTCCCTTTGAACACAATATATCTATTAAATATGGGTTATGAAATAAAAATAGGCAATATGTTTCAGGGCCGTATTTAGCGTGGGTGCAGGGGGTATATTGCACCACACGAAAAAATAATTTGACAATCTATCAATAATAAAAGAATACAATTGACTATGATCATGCAGCGATGCTCTTACGGCACTGATGAATCGGTCGGTTTTAAGGGCGCCCAAACGCCAATGGGTTCGTTTGGCCAGATTGCAACTTTCTTATATCACTTACGTGGAGGCTATGACGCCCCACCACTCTGCTGTACACCACTTTTAAAATCCTACATAGAGCCCTGATATGTTTAATACAAAGGGTTTGGTTCTTTCCATGGTAGTAGTTGGGATTGGTGTGTGTGTGTGTGGGGGGGGGGGGGGCGAATGGTTAAAGCCCCAATAACACTCTTGTTGTAACTGAAAAATATGTCCCAATCTTCATTCTGGTCAACAAATCGTATTATTTTAGAATATTCCAATTAAATAATGATATAAATTTCATCTTAACAGACCTATTTTGAGAAAACTGGAAAAATTCAACCAATTGATTTGAAAAGTCTAACGTAAACCTTTTCAAATGTGACTTGGATTTTAAAATATTTTCGAACCCTCTGGACAAGTAAAATAGGTTGTAATGGATAATTTACACAACAGGTAGGACACTTAAACATCTGGTACTTAGAATAAGGGTATTATTTATTTTCTGGAGCTACCAAGCCAGCAAGAATGTTATTGTCCCTTTCATCTCCTGCCATTAAGATCACAAGTGGTGTGGTGTCGATTCCACTCTTGTAAGTGACAAGGGGTAGGGTCGCCTTTATAGTCTCGTGAGTTTTCTGTGGGTCGTCCGATTTCCTCCTACGTTTAATTATTGAAAAACGATAAAAAAATATTTTAGTCATAGCCTGTGTCGAGTGGACTCTAAACCCCATATCTCACCCTCTCTTCCGTGTCGTACTGCGCATGTTGTGACGCATTGATTGCAAAATCAGAACGATAAACATCCCCTAAAATGGAAATAAGGGTAATCCATAGCGCATTACAGCACACATGACGCACACATCACGGTCATTAAAAGATCCCTTGACAGTTGGAATTTTATAAAGGTGTAGGACGTAGTACCACTGTCCGGATCGTATTGCCCATCATAGGACAATGCATGACATATGTCCGTCTTCATTAGCCCGGCCGGTGCAGAACAGTTGGACGTTGAACCCCATTGCATTTTAATATCAATATTTAATATCATATCCATATAGAAGGAATTAATAAGGCTGTATGTAATATCTCCATTTAATTTCAAAGCTTAACATGGAAGACAAATTGTCGATTCCTCTAGATATTTATTTCACGAATTTAATTCCCCAGAGCCAACATATCGTTTTATCACTGTCAACAGAATAATTAAACCAATTAATTAAGTCAATTACCTCTAAAACCAATAAAGTAAAATAATACATTACATATTAATTATCATTTTTTATAGAATTTAATTATAATGCCATAAAGTACAGAGAATTAACAGAGTATTAATAACCCCCTTTATATCAATTAAAAAATGGACACTGGTAGTACTTTTGTAGTATTTACTATAATAGCCGTTGCTAGTTCCATAGGGTGATTTACTACGGTTATTGAATGAAATACAATGGTGAGAACACTCATACATGCATGTCAGCGCGGCAGATTTTGATTAAGTGAAATGCAATTATAATGTTACAGCAATGTGTCAATATTAAAGCTAAATTAATCATCCATGCTAAAATGATGTTTTGATGATATGGAAAATAAAGGCAATATGGTCCCCCGGCTTGGTTTTTAGCATGTACTTCTAGCGGGCGTTAACTTGTTTACATTTAGGATATCTACAATTTTTTGGTATGATTAATTTATTGATTAAATATTGGTTTAACGTCCTACTGTTCTCATCTTAATGGCCTAATAAAGACAGGCATACGCCATACAATGTATAAGGGAAATTTTGTCGTGGCAGCGACACTATAGCCTACTCTTATATTGAATTCCACCTATCACGAGATCTTTTACGTGCACGTCTATGCGTACACAGTACTTCAGTCCCGGTAATGGCCGAGAACGCCCATCTGGATTTTCCGGTATGGTTTCTCCATGTCAGTAGTGGATGACGCTCGAATGCTACGAAAGAGAAACTGAGGTCTCGTGTACACATTGGCAGGTACGTAACATATCCCTTGGCAGTTACGAGTAGGCTGTAGCGCCGCTGCCCGGGCAAATTGTCCTCATAGTACACTATGGCGCATGTCTGTCTTCATTAGCCCAGTCTGTGGAGAACAGAAGGATCAGTCTGTTTCACAGAGAATTACTTACGAATTATCTCTGTAACAGATGACTGTCCACAACACGTGCATTGACTGCACGCGGCGTGAGTCATTGGCTCAACGGCTCGTGCAATGTTTACTTAACACCTAACTGCTTCGGGCAAAATGATGCATTTTACTCATTTTAATACCCATTTACACTAAATAGGAAATATTTCTTAACTACAAATACTTCAAACGTCTTTATTTATTTTTCTTTTACCTCAAAAAAATGCTTGAGAATTTAATTTGTCGGAGTAAAAAAGTTAATATGCCGTACTCATTAAGCCTCGACGATGTCATGCTTATCAGTGATTGTATCGGCCAAGCGAATATTCACTGCGGGATCAGTTTGCAGAAGGATGTTAAACCATATTTCATTTCATATCAATTTCTCCACTGTAACATTATAGTGTGACTGATTTGATATTAAAAGCTTATTAATGAGGACAGGTTGTTGTTCTGGTTTGATAGATTATTGTCAATATTAAACTGCCCATAGCCGAATGGTTAGCGCATGCGTGTTGTATCATAAGGTATTTCATTGAGTCAACTGGCGTGGTTTCGATTTCCCCGGTTGTACGCGACAAGGAGTAGGGTTGTCTGTCCAACCTCGTGGGTTTTCTCCGGGTTTTCTGGTTACCTCCAACTAGTAAAGACCCCTTTACGCAAGCGAATTACTGAAATAAAATTGAACCATATGTTAGTCCCAAAATGACCTGACTTATGTTTAGTGGATGTTAAACCTCATTTTTCACTCTCTCTGTCCAAAAAAACATCCCTGCTCTACAGCAGTACAGAAACAGAAGAAATGGTAGGGAGCTGTCTGCATAGCGTTTGGGGTTAAAACCCTCACCAGTCCAACCTCTGCTAATATTTTCAGGAAGTATTATGGCTCTCTTCGTATTTCTTAAAGCTAGTTAATATTCATATTTCCTTCTAGGAACGATTCAACCCTTATACAAACTATAAAAGTGTATCCATGGCGGTGTAGAATGTCAGTTCTCTCCCTTGATACATTTTTCTTTATAGATACATTTTTCTTTATAGATGTTTTTCTAGGAATTGTTTGTATAACCCTATAACTCTCCTCTGAATTCCTATAAATTACATATCATGGCATGTCATATTCCATTAATTATAACTGATAGATATAGACCTGATATTAAACACTATTCGTATTCTATATCAAATTAAATATAGTTATAAGAATTGGCATATCTATATATTCTCGTTTCACCTTATTAGAGTTTATCAATTTTTATTCTTTCTCTAGACATTTTTATTCTTCAATTCATTACACGATTTGTACATAGTGCAGGTTTTGTATTCGCCAGACTTACGTCACATTGGTCTATGTGTATCAGCGGGGTAATGGAGTGAAGTTTTAACACGAGTCATCTTTAGACTAGCGTTTAAAGTCCGCATTTCAGACGGGAAAGAAGTGAAAAGGGGTTGGGTGTGACGCCCTAAAATTCTGCTTCGACTGAACTAATGAAGGTCATATGACATAGTGTGCTGTGAAGGAAGTTTGGCGGGCCAGCGGAGCTACCTACCACTCTTATATATAGCATTCCAATTGCCAATAAAATACCAATAAACTTTCTCGTCGGGAGTGAACCCGCGAGTAAGTGTCTTACTTTCTTAGCCCCGGTGCTCCCAAGAAAATTAAGACGTCCAGTTCCATTCCGTTACATTTTATTCTTAATAGACTATTTTTTCTAGTAAAAGTCACCGCATTCTTATCCGTCCATCTCGACATTTTTTTTAAAAGTGCTAAGAAGTAACGGTTCGGCTGTGAACAAAAATCGGCACGTAAACGATCCCTTGGCAGTTGGAATTCGATATACGAGTAGGCTGTAGCTGTAGCGTCACTATTCG
Source organism: Patella caerulea (assembly GCA_036850965.1). NCBI lineage: Eukaryota > Metazoa > Mollusca > Gastropoda > Patellidae > Patella > Patella caerulea. The sequence goes on along the minus strand of JAZGQO010000015.1, from coordinate 25,986,842 downwards.
GGCAAAACTTTATGGCGTTTGCTCGTCTTCTTTAGTCCAGACGGCGCAAAACAGTAGGTCGTTTAACCCTAATTCATTTCTATTTGCCCAGCTCTACAAATACTTTAACAAAGGAGTACACGGTATTCATTTGGTAGTGTTATAGCCTACACATAGGTGTTTGGTGTTTAAGAACGGAATTCATTTGGTAATGCTTTAGCCTACACATAACACTCGCCTATCTCAGCTGGGTGATTACATAATTGGCATATAGCTTTCATATTATATACATAAAAGTAGAAGAGAAAATAAGTTTTCAAACTTTCAATTAACAGAATCATTGAAATATAAGAGATAGTTTAGATAGGAATGTTAGTTAACGTCATATGGTACAAACGTGTAAACATTTTAATAACTCGGCAGTAATTTGCTTAACTTTATCTCTGAGGAAGTCTACAAGATAGGGGATTTTCTTTATAAAAACATAACAGATTTTTAAAGGCTGGAGTACCAGGTGTGGGTAACAACGAACTCGGGTTTAACGTCCTACTTGTCTATTGCAACTGGATGGACAAGATAGCCATGGAGTGCATTGTGCAGGAAATTTTGTCCGGGAATAAAATTGGGCTTAAAGTCACAGTTTCCTTCAGGACGTCGTAAACTGAGCTGTTGGGGTAGAGGTGGGAGTAAGTGGTCGGAAATCAAATGACTTTAATACAATACTGTTTAATAAAAGAAAACGATGAAACATTAAGAAAAGCTTATTGAAAAAAAAGCTCGGGTTAACAGAATCACCAAAAGGGAGTTACTTCCCTTAAAAAAAATAAAAAAAAAAAAATACCCAAAACCTTTCAAATACAAAACAACCGAGACGGTAATATTTAATATGAATGTTCGAGAACCAAAAAGATAACAAACACTTAAAATGCCTTTTGCTTAGCAATTCGTGTAATTTTAATACCACTTAATAACGTCCTCTCCTCAACAGAAGTTTGCTCTAGTGAACCCATTCTATGTTTGCACTCATCAGGTGCGTTGCATATTATTATGACAGATTTACTTTTGATGGATTCCATACACCGTTAATTGTGTAAACTTCTAGAAAATAAGGCTCTTCGTCTATTGATTTCAGAGAGTGAAAATAACTTCAGTCTTTATAATCAAGTTGGACGATTTCTTATCTGAAAAATACATATTCATCTCATATCAAAGTTCATGAAGTGCAGTTTTGTTGAAGGATTTTTAAGTCATTAAGAATATCAGACTGTTTCCACCAGAAGAGAGAGTGAGAGAGAAAGGGAGAGAGAGGGAGGGGGGGGTCAACATTTTCTCAATTATTCGCGTAGGGATCTGTAACAATGATGACGCGAAGAAAACCTCCGGTGTTGGAGAGAGAGAGAGAGAGACAGAGAAATGGGGTTTATCGTCCACTCGACACAACTAAGTCATTTATTTCGGGACTAACATTTATGGTTTACTTTTATTTCAATAATTCGCTTGCGTGCGCATAGGGTTCTTTAGCAGTTGGAGGAAACCGGAGTGCCCGGAGAAGGCGCCCCTATCTCCATGCCACATACGCTCACACCAGGGCTCGAAACCACAGCCGCAAGCCAGAGCTGACTGGCCAGCTAGAGGTCGATGCGCGGCACTCTAGACCACTAGACCCCCCCCCCCCTCCGGTGTTGGAAAGGCCACCATATTCAGTATCACGTACAAGAGGGGAATCGAGACAACGTCACTCACCACTAGGTCACATAACCCCATCAAAATCAATTCAGATTTGTGATGATATTTCATCAAATGTCCAGTTCAGACTCAATTAACTATCATTGAATTGTGTGTGTTTTTTAAGGCGTGTATATTTTTAATTTGAATATACTGTTAATTACCTGAGTTTTGTATTCACCTAGCACCTGTTCGACCTCTTCAGCTGACCTGTCCTCTAGTACGAATAACAAATGGACTTAATCAATCGATCTTCAACAATGTTAACATGATCATTCGGCCTTTCGTGCAATAATTTACATCCTTTGCCGAGAGGAGCCATTAGATATTTCATGCAATCGTTTATCGTCTGTAGTTTGTGGGAAAGCATATGTAGGCTACAGCAAAAATATCTAATTTAATGTAAAATCCCCGATTCCTTAAACATTTCTAAATCTGCCTATTGCAGGTCTTTCTTTATGTTATGTAAATTATTAATTAGACATTAATTAACCTGCCCAGCCCATAATCAACTCTCGATGTCAACGCTAGCATGTGATATTTACTGGATTAGGACCCCATTTGTTGCTCAACTTTCATTCATAATTTAATCATAAAATGGACAATCGAGACCACGTTTTTGAAAACACAAATATCGATTCATAATGGATCAACTGTTCAGCAAATTCCTCTAGTTTTTAACTATTATAGTGAGAACTAACAGCTATCAATCTAATCTCCCATAACGTATCTTTAATATTTTTTTCTTATATTCGGTTATTTTTACAATAATATTTCGTTTGCTGGGTGTTCATTTGAGTAAAAAAAGGCAAAGGTGTTCATTTGAAAATAGCACTACAGATCGCTAGATATATTTACATTGTCTTTTTTATGAGAAATTTCAGTCATAAGACTAACAGTATCAGTTGTTCTTTGTAGTTTAATTTCTTTTTCAAAAAATGCATCATCACTGACACTTTGATTAATTCAGCTTTCAAATCACAAAAGTGAAATTTAATGCAAATATTTAATTTGGCCCAGGAAGTGGTCACTAACCACTACTCTTCTTGTTGTTGTCCTTGCTCTTCTTGGGATGCTGCTCTTCGAAAAAGCCTAATACTGAGTCAGTGCAAGTCCGATCGACTTGCAAAATGGCATGCTTGTTCTTTGAACAATGTTGCATCGATTTTGTGAATTAGATTTTTGAATTCCATCAAACAACATGGTCAATTCCTAGTCCATAGTATGATCCTACTTGTTTTGCTAGTCAAATTGAATATAATTATTCCTGTTCGTGAGTTCTATCTAAACATTTAATTTCGTAATCATGTTTTCCAAATGTGATTACAAAAAAACAGGATTGAAAAATAAGAATTACCATAAATCCATTCTATGTATTTGTAACTGTAAATTGTTGCAATGGCATTTAGTAATTGAACTGGGATATACAGAACACAATTCTATGGAATTCGATTACTGTGTAATATTACTGAGCGACGTTTCGACTAGATTTTTCTATTCATTATCATGCAATGAGTCGTCGCTAGGGAGAGGGGCTTAACATAGGTCAGCATGTTCCCGAATCGGATACAGGCCTGAATAAGAATATTGTTTATATCAAAAAATAACATAAAATGGGGTTTAACGTCCTACTTTTCTGCTCCAAAACTGGGCTAATGAAGACGAACATACGCCATACAGTGTGCTATGAGGGAAATTTTGCCCGGGCAGTGGCGCTACGGCTTACTCTTTATCCAATTCCAACTGCCAAGGATCTTTTACGTGCACGCCAATGTATACACGTGACCTCGGTTTATCGTTCCGTCCGTCCTGTATCACTACCAGAGTAAAAGTACGCCGGAAAATATGGATAAACCTTCTCTGCAATGCAGGTATCGAACACCAAACTACCAGGCTAACGAGTCAGCTGTTTATATCAAAAATGATTCGTCGCTCAGGAAAACAGTTTATTCCAAGTTTCTTCTTCATATTTGATGTCAGAATCATATGTTACCCTCCAGCACAAAATCAGTCGCATGTTCCACGACTCTATTTCTATATACATGGCAAAATACATTATTTGGGTCAAAATTACCAAAAAATTTTTTTTAGCACTAAACGCTTAAAAAAAGCATCTATTTTTCATTAATTCGAAAGTTTTTGCGAAAATATAATAAAAAATGCATAAAAATGGGTATTTTGTGGACGCTGTGAAAAAAAAAGAACCGTAAATGCTGTAACTCTGTTGCTAGTTTTTGTAAATCATTGTAGAAAAGAAAAATTATAATCATGTGAAATTCATATGTGTCTTTCCAGGACTTCAATCAAATAAAGTGGGTTTGAATATGATTAAAATTCGTTTTTTGGAAAACTGTTGCCATGGTAACCAGCCAAAATCAGTACTTTATAGTTTTTAGATATCACACACAAACTTAAGCTAATCTGTTTTGATGTATAAAACTAATATTTTAATGTGTCAAACTTTTGTTAATATGGGATTCAGTTTTTGTGAACAGAACTAAAATAAAACATGTGATTCCAGGTATTTTAGAAAGTTAAAAAAAAGAGTTGTTATTGTTATTGTTTAATTCAATGTCCCTGCATAAGATTGTGCGAAAATGAGCCATGTGGTAATATTTCTACTCTAATAAGAGGGGTTTGGTTTGGTTTTTCCCTTCGAATTTGATGTAAAACCAATTATTTGTAAAACTGTTACCATGGTAACGGGCAAAAATAATTTTATTTCGGGGACTCTAGAAACATTATCACTTAAAAAACACAGCAAATTAAGTTGGACAAAATGATTTTTTGTGGCAAAAATCACATTGAAGATGTGGAACCAGGCATTTGTAGCCATAACAAAGCCAATTCGAAGAAATATGGATTTTAGGTAAATTTCAGCCCCCCCCCTCCAAAAAAATAAAAAATAAAAATAAAATAATAAAAAAAAAAATGTTACCAAAGAAATATGTTGATAAAATTTTGTACAAATATTGGTACACAACACATTATTATATGCACAAAAATTCATTTTGATGTATGCAATACATATGTGTTCCTATTGGATTTATTTTGGCTGTTTTAAAATGCAAATTTCTCACTATTTTGTATTTGGCATCACCACGTCTATGGAAACTTCAGATGGCCATAACTCAGCCAATTTTTTTGTGATTTGCGTATTTTATATATCAACGGGAAGCAATTTCAGTCCCCTTTAAGACAAGCATTAAATCACAGTTTTTAAAAATTGAAACATGTGACTGGTTTTGTAGCGGATGGTCACATATTACAAATTTTCATTTTGTTTTCGTTCAAAACGTGAATGCAGCATAAAATTAATCTACTTATGATTGGGAAGCTAATATTGTTTCTCTTTTAAGGTTTAATTTTACGACCATAAACCACGTCTCGCAATAGTAATGGTTCTGTGTCAAATTGTGCTTACTTGCACAGAATAACATTAGGAACACGCACTGCTTCATGTTTGGGGAGCCAACTTTGAGAAGGAGTAGGGCCGCCGGTCTAACCTCGTAGGTTTTCCTTCGGGTCCTCCACCCCCACCCCCACACTGCTAAAGACCCCTACGCGCAAGCGAATTATTAAAATAAAATTAAACCATGTGTTAGTTCCGAAATGACCTAGTTTGTGTCGAGTGGACGTTAAATCCCATCTCTCTATCTGTCGCTCTCTCTCTCTCTCTCTCTCTGTCTCTCTGTGGTAGAGATTAGCATTAAGAACACCTGAGATCTACCTGTAATTGTGTATAATGATGGTAAACCTGTATAATAAACACTTGGTCTACATCAATTAACATGGTGTTATCACCTTTAACCTTAACGATAATTAGATAATGGAATCAAGACCGTACCACACCTAGACTAAATAACCGCAGAAAGAAAAAATTAAGAAGCCAGTCCAAAGTCTAAAAAACATATCCTTGGCATAGCTAATTGTTCTCGCTTAAAATTATCTGTTGATTTAAAAAGTTAAATTAGTAATTTCTGAAAACGTATTAACAAAAGAACTCTGGCAGAAAACTTTCTCTTAAAAAATTTGTACATGCGTAAAATTATCTGCTGTTGATCTGAAAAGTTTAATTAGTTATTTCTAGATAAAATATTGACAAAAAAAACTTTATAACGAATTAACAATTTCTTCTCAAAAAGATTGTCCAAACGTAGTCCCCGCAAAAATTATTTCAATGCATGCAAATTCAGAATCTATATAATTAATATTTTTGTCATCGAGGAGTAATAGTTTTAAATACAAAGGTAAACCTTGTTTCGCCATTAAACGAACCATCACGTCTGACCTGTTTGTTCTAAAGCAAGACGGAGCCACGGTGGCTAAGTGCACAAGACGCCTGGGGATCGTAGGTTCGATCTCGGTGTTGACCTAGACATTTAATCTGGATTTTCCTCTTGTCTGTGGTGCAGGAAGGGGACTGACAAAGATAGCTGTCAAGTCATTCAAATAGGACGAAAAAACGAGGCTCCGTATACACATTGGCGTGCACATAAAATATCCATAGGCAGTTGGAATTCGATATAGTACACTGTATGGCGTGTGCCTGTCTTCATTAGCCCAGTCGGAGCAGAGCAGCGTAGGCCGACAAACCCAATTTCATTTCTACATTAAGGGATTTAAGTATTCATTTCATAACCCAACATGGACATCTTTGTCGATCCATATACGGTATCAAAAAAAAAAATCAATTATTTTACAATTTTATATTTATTCATTTAATAGATAACAATCGTTTTATTGTTTTTCGTGTTCGACTTAACTACCGTGTATAGCTCCGATTGATATGTCGCTTACGTTACAGTTTATTTTTATGTAAATACCCATTACAGATAAGCAATATCAATCCAAGATTGATCAGTTTAAACTTATAGAAATCGTCTCATCGGAGGAAATTTGCTGAAATAAAAATGATGGAATCGAGAAAAGCCATAAAAGAAACCAGTCGATATTCCAAATGCCCCCTAGACGAAGACGGAAAAATTCTAAATGCTTGCATTCACAAATGTTTTCTTCATCTCTGTTCAACTGTTAAAAAGTAGCAGATTCGTTACAATAATTCAAATGTGGATTGATGAGAGGAGTTTGAAAGGGTTAATGATTAGTTGATGTGTCTGTCATCTTAGGGCCAATCTGGAAACCTTATGAATAGAAGTAAGGTCACAATCAGATCCAGTAACATTTGCCTTTCAAGCCAATCGCTTGTCAACAATACATTTATAATTTAAACCAACTGTTGGTTAGACCAAATGTTCTAGAGCTGACCACTGCTGGACCGATGTATTGCGATTGATTAACCCAAGGTACTTAACCAGATCTCATTTAGGATATGTTGAAGGTGACAAATGATCGTCTCCTCTGACGCTTGGTGATTTATATTTTTACTTCATCGATTAAGCATATATATCAGAAGTTTACTTCTACTTCAGGCAGTCATATTATTGGTTCATACCGTGTTTATATGACAACCGCCGTCGTTGGTAATTTTAGTATAAAGGTAATTGACTTTAATAAGAGTTCCACCAGATTGCCTTTTCTACACTTCCAAATGCAGTGAGGCAGTCGAGTGATAGTGGTGTCAATGCACTTTGTTAGCGGTTCAGAGAATGTTTAAATTACTCTCTTATGATTAAGTATCTATATTATCCTCGTATCCAGTTATTACCTGTAATTTAATCGTACGTAGTTGATTGATACAAGGAGGCAGTGCTGATAATGGTTTTTAAAAAAACACCAACAGGAAATTATCTACGTATAAATACTATTAATAGCCACGCCAAAGAATTACTCGGGACAGAAAACAGATAGAAAGGGGTTTGTAATAGGAATTTCGCGGATGCATTGATATCAAATTAATTGAATAACATCCATCATTGTTATTGGGATACCGACTGAACAAATGTGCGAGATTTCAAGATGAATACAAATGTAAGATGTTAGTGGTAGCTGTATTAAGGTAGTAGTGCGCCGCGGATGTGTGATATTAATGCACGAATGGTTTTAGACAAGGAGTTATACGGTTGACTTTTTGATAATCATTTATTCGTTACTAATGGTGAAATCTCTGGACTATCAACATGAATGACAGAATCTCAAATGATATGGTTGGATTATATATCCCGCCTGAGATTAATTCTCGAAAGGCACATAAGATACTGTAAGTATTTGAAACTTTTGATACTCGCCTCATGCCAAGCGTTTATTTGCATTAAGTATTATGCGGAAATCAATACACAAGAACAAAGGTCCTGATCTCCGATTCCTTGAATGCCTAAGATTTTATGGTATTCTTTTGCTAGGTGACCTTTGTCCGCCATGTGAAAACTGATTTGTAAGATGGAAGACGAAACCTGAAAATAAACATGTCTTTTTATTTATATATAAACAAATCAATATACAGAAGTATTGAACAATAGGGGGTTAATTAACTCAATCTTTTTGAATATTTATAGGATTAAGTGTAAGGCATAGGAGGGATCAACGCTTTACCTTTTATATTAAGAGTTTTAGACGATTTAGTTAAGAACAAAATATTGACATCCGTTATCTCAATGAGATTTTAAATTCCGTTTTGACTTCGTCAAACTATAGGGGATATTTTGCAGTCTAATCAATCATTTATTTGTTATATTCGATTATCATTATCATGAGGTCGAAGGGAGGTTGGCCATTATAGGCCCGGGTTTCACAAACCATTCACAGATTTTTATAAAACTTTTGTTGTTTTAATTTATCGAATACATCATTCATAAACTATGTGCAAAGTTGTGAGTTTTTGAATCAAAGGTATATATATTTCTCATACACAGTATTTGAAATTTTAGTAAATTATTAACTGAAGTATAAGAATGCTTTGTGAACTCGGTTTAGTCGAACTGAAGTAACTTACTTGATTTGGTGGTTCTCTAATGGATTTATATGTATTATCTCTTGTATGTTGTATGTGTTGATGTTCTCCTTTTGATACAAAAGTATATTTACTATACAAAAGTATGTTTTACTATACAAAAGTATGTTTTACCATATACAAGTATATTTACCATACACAAGTAATACAAGCGTATGTTTTACCATACAAAAGTATATTTTACCATACAAAAGTATATTTACATACAAGAATCCGTGGGGGGTTGGGGGGGCCTAGTGGTCTGGAGTGCCGCGCTTCCTCCGGGCACTCCGGTTTCCTCCCACTGCTAAAGACCCCTACGCGCAAGCGAATTATTGAAATAAAATTAAACCATATGTTAGTCCCGAAATGACCTAGTTTGTGTTGAGTGAACGTTAAACCCAATTTCTCTCTCTTCTCTCTCTCTCTCTCTCTCTCTCTCTCTCTCTCTCTCTCACAAAAATCCGTGGACAATTTATTTAGTACAAAAACATTACGATTGAAGCATAGTAAAACATATAACAAACTTGCCTGTGACCCGAATCATTTGAGAATTTATTTTTTAAATCTGTTTCGTTTTAAAGGGGAAATTTTGGATAAAAACGATTGCATGTCTGGCAAGAATAAAGGTATGGAAAACGAAAATAACCAAGTGTTTGTTTAAGATTAAATTACGGAGCAAGAAAGTGTCAAAGATAAGAAAGCATCAAACAAACACTAGTGTTTAAAAACTACTTACGTGGCTTTTCCAAAATATTAAATCAGGAAAAACACAGGAATCTCAAATAAAAATAAAAAGAGTCTCTGGTTAGGTGAAACTAATTAACAAAAAAAACATTGAATTGAAGAAATAAAATATTTTCTTTGATTTTTACAGAACAAATTCTTAAATGTATTTATTTATAGATGTCATCCATATTTAAAGTCCATGCGAACTACTGTATTAAAAAAATTGACTGAGTGGGCAAGACGATGGCTTGTTAACTTGGAGGTCCCTTGTTCTATTCCTTCGCTGGACGAAATAGTTCATCGGGATTTCCCGGTATAGTACCCCTCGGGAAGGGATGACGTATAGTCGTTCGATTAGCTAGTCTAATGGGACAAAATGCCACCGCTGGTGTAAAACCTTCTTCATAACTCGTATGCACATGGCACAAAAGACGTTAATGAACTTCCTTTGATTTCATTTGAGGCTATCTACTCAAAGAAATATACAGTGATGCCCATTGTCCGGGAGCCCGTAAGCACACCATGTCTAGTTCTAGTACATGGCACACGCAACTAAACAGTTAAACAGTTGTATTGTAAATTAACATTTTGTACTGAGAGAGTAATTAAACTGTTTCATGAAGGGAAATACTGGGGAGTACTACTTGACATCAGTTTATTATGAATATCGTGACATAATAATATATACAATTGTCAAGAGTTTGTTTGAGAACTTGTTAATATACATTCATGTATTTTAAATGTTATGAATAAATGGAGTGCACAGATGTTAATTGGTTTTAGTTTAAAGTAACGAGACGCCATTTTCATTTTTCGCTAAAATACCAAATTGTCCGCGCTAATATTATGTGTTCGAATTAATAATTTAACATTTATTTGATTAAATAAACAAATCAAAATTAGAGCGCCAGTTAAAACCCCGGCTTGGATTCAATAGGTTTATATAAACAGACCCACCAATAAATGTTCGCGGACGACAAAATGGCGATGGGCATATTACTTGGCGAGCCGCATAGATCGATCAAGTGAAGATATCGTTTATCTTCTTTGATTGGCATTTAGTGATTAAAAATCTTAATACAAGGTAAAGTTTTACGGATACACAAGTATTGAGTCATACTAACCGACGTTTCGACGAGTATACTCTCGTCTTTATCAAGCAAATAATACAGGTATGTGAATAGTAGGCAAATATTTACAGAATATGCAACAAAGATAAGAATCAAATACAATTAAAGCGTAACTACATAACCAAGGGTCGCTTAGTATTAAACTCCGTGATTGTACCTTGTATGAAGATATCGTAATAAATACTGAACAGGATTGTACTATCTTTGAACTGATATTCATATTACAGACTCATTGTACTCAATATTGAGATTCCCATATAGCAATAACATGGTGCATACATACTTTAATATTTGTTTCTTTCAAGATTTTTTTATGTTGTTAATAAATGAAGTTAGGAATGTATACATGTAAGTTTAAGTTTAATATTCGTTTCTTGGCATATAAAGCTAATCAGTACCGAGTACTGTATAAGGTCAGGTAGATATGTAGATGTCAAATAGCTATAAAAATATACATGGAACTACCAGATATCACAAATATGACCCCTAAACATGTATTTGAAATAGGATGAGTTTGAGCGTACTCTAATTTTTGTTATTGGTGCCAAAGATATGCATGTACACGTAGTTCATATTGCGATTACATTTAGAGAGTAAGTTCTGTATACCGAATACAGAGTTCAATGCCTAAAGCCTATTATCTAGAGCTCTGACCTAAATGACCGCCATATCTAGACATTAGTATGAAAACTGTCTTATGCAATTCTACCCTGTTTTTAGTCTTTGCCATACTGTTTTTAAGTTGGGGTGATTACCGTAAACTATCATTTTACCAACAAGATATTTTTTTTCGTATTATAGATATGATAACTCTCGTTCTCGTTAACGAAAAATATTTTGCCTCGAGCTGGCGTAATAATCCCAGAAACTTACTAAAATGTTAATCTAAAACCGTTGTCGAATCTAAATTTATATTTATTACACTAAAACAGACCGTCCTGAATATTACATCGAAACATAACCCATATGATCGCCGTCTGTACAACGATACTATACAACGATGTCCATTCCCTGTTATATCAAAAATAAATATCATTTATATGGATACACGAGAAATTGCTCTGAGGATAAAAAAAAACCTACCTGCAGTTAGAATTGGTGCTGTTTGAACAAAATCCCCCTTTATTCTCAAAACGATATTGTATATTATTTATATGGATACACGAAAATTTGCTCAGTGGACATAAGAACGCTTATCAGTTAGAATTGGTGCTCTGTGAACAAAATTCCCTTTAAGCTAGCATCAAAGCGACCTGATAAGTCTAATAGCTGTCGCTGTCTAATTTAATTTACAATACTTTTCCTTGCAGGTAAAATAACGCCTTTTAGTAAGAATTGGCGCTGTTGAACAAAATCCCTTTGCGTGAGTCTCAGCACAACCTATGTATTGAGAAGTTGAATGGACTCTCTTTCTATATAATTTGTGGGTTGGATGGCCAAATGGTTAAATGGCGTGGTTTCCATTTCCCGGTTGTACGTGACAAGAAATAGGGTCGCCTGTCAAACCTCGTGGGTCTCCCGTTTTCCTCCTATTTCTAAATACCCTACGCACAAGCGAATTGTTATTTTTAGCAGGTTAATTTTATAGATTTTTGTTTTTCGTGTAGTGCGGTCCCCCTGCACTTACTATTAAAATAAAATTTAACTATGTGTTGGTCACGAAATGACCTAGTTTGTGTCGAGTGGACGTTACCCACCCCCTCTCTCTCTCCCCCCCCCTCTCTCTCGGGTGGGGGGATGGTCTGGATGCTCGAATGGTTAACATGTGCGTGCTGTATCATCAAGCCCGTCATTGAGTTAACTGGCGTGGTTTTGAACCCCGGTTGTACGTAATAAGGAGAAGGGTCGCCCCTCCACTCTCCAACCTCGTGGGTTTCCTTCCACTGCTAAAGACCCCTACACACAAGCGAATTATTGAAATAAAATTAGATCATATATTAGTCCCGAAATGACCTAGTTTGTGTCTAGTGGACGTTAAACCCCATTTCTCTCTCTCTCTCTTTCTCTCTCTCTTGATAAGTATAAATAATTTACAAGTTAACACGTGTGATTACTCTGGTTACTGGACGATCTAATTATTATATTTATTAACCACCAGCCCCCCGCCTACCAGGCGTCAATCAACTCTATTTATTACAAGAAATGAGAACTTTAATGAATTTTTACAGAGTTTGCGTTTTGTTGATTACTGTCTTAACCATATTACTTCAAACATAATCTGTATTTGATTTCTGTTATTGAGTAACTTTATCTTAAAGATATTAGACATTCCAGGAGCCAGAACTGAGCCCAGTTTTTTTTTTGGACTGATTGTTATACGAACTTCCTGGGCGTTTCCGCGGATCATTAGAAAATTGTAATCAGGCAGGTTGAGAGGCTTTCAATTAGTCTAATCTATGGTTTGTAGGGATCGTGATATCCTCTGCCGCGCCAACACAAATGGTCTAGATTACACCAAGACTTGCTAGACACGATGAGAAAATTGAAATCTAATTGAAGCAGTTGCATGTTTAACGAAACGTATTTTTATCTGACAGGAATGTGTGGCTTTTGCATGATGGGTTATACTATTATTGTTGGAATCAGCGACGAACCTGACAGAATAATTACAAAAAAAATCCTCACCCTTTTACTCAACGCCAGGTCACAACATTCCCAAACATCTGAAACTTCTCACTCAAGGCGTTTCTGCTGTTGCGTTTTCCAGATCGCTATATACATGAGATATATGGTTCGTGTCAGAAACTGTAATAGAAAATGCCTTGTAATGTTGGTGAATATTAAACCTACACTATATACGCACCAGTTTCATAACATTGTAACCGCGAAATAAGAGGGGGGGGGGGCGCGTTGTATCATAAGGTCTGTGATTGAGTCAACTGACGTGGTTTCGATTCCCCGGTTGTACATGACAAGGAGTGGGATCGACTGTTCAACCTGTTTTTTTTTTCAACTTTCCTACTATTAGTTTTCTAGATTTCGAATTTGTGTCCCATCCGCACCACATGGCAATAAATACGTGTCAGTGCCTTACAAGTAGGAACCGGACACCAGCATGAAACTCAATGATCTTTACAACCCCATCCAAGAAACTAGTCAACCCTTTACTTGTGAATTTCGCAAATTACAATTGTTACATACAGGCCAGACCCGCTAGGGACTGTGCAGCATATTGACTGCTCAATGCTAGACTGCCGGATCAATTAACTGATATGTGCGTTTATTTATTTGTGTTATTTGTGTTGTATGTATCTTGTGTCGTTTCCGTGGGTTTGTCTTGTGTAATTGCTTGTGTGTGGTGTTATGACGCTATACAGTATTTACTATTCACAAAAATACTGACGAATTAATAGTCTTTACATGATAGCATTAATTAAATATTTATGTTGCATTAATTAATTCGCTAAGTGCTTTTAATAATAACGTTCAATCGCGAGAGAGGAATGTGGTTTCACGCCTACTCGACACAAACTAGGTCATTTCGCGGATAACAGATGGTTCAATTTCATTTCAATAATTTGCATGTGAAATTCGACGAAGACTGAGTTGAACGGCGCTGTACGGGCAAAATTCTCCCCTTAGCTTTGCACACTTTAGTCTCAAATAAACTACGTCCTGTGTTGAAGAGACTTTTAACCCCACTAATTTCCTTCTTTTCTTTTTATTATGATGACTGAGTGTAGAGGTGGAATGGGTGTCCATACGCTTAGATTTTAATGTCGTTTATTTTTGTAAATTTGTTTCTGGGGGAGGGGGTCAAAACGAAGGGGTTTTAAGGAGTTAATGGTATGTATTTACTACCTGGCATGTCGCCACGTGCGTAGGTAGATGTAGGGGGCTACATAGATAAAATAGTATATATAATGCGTTTACGATCTGGCGTATTGTCCCTTTAACCAACATTTATTTCGTTTTATTTACTCTGCGAAGTAAATATATCATAAAGGTTCATTGTTGTTGGTAAAATATTTCATATCGGCAATCGCATGCCAGAAATTTTTGACATCATTTTGAATTACGTCAATATTCGACCTTAATGATGTTATTACACCAATACGCACTTTGTCAATATTTTTATGTCAGAATTCTTGGTTATTTACGCTACCTATCGATATCGAATTATTTCTTGGAGCTCGAAATTGGCACCATTTTAATGAAATCAATAATTCTAGATAGCTGAACGACATTTGTGGCAAGGATAAGCACATGGCCTGGGTGTCCCGGAAGAAACTTTAAATATCGGTGAACTCGAGGAAATTACTGATGTATTACTTGACTGCGCGAAGCATAGAAACATAGAAAGGCTTAATGTGTTTTATTGTACAATTTACACATTAAATTTAAACTAGAGTTTTTTTTCTTAATGGGAGAGTCGACTATTTATGTAACAAGCACTTGAAATAACGTCTCTACGACCATCTTAGTAAGGTCTACATCCCGAATCTCGGTAAAATATATATATATAGAGAGAAATTTTGGGACTTATATAGGATTCAGAGATAAAGAGAGTAATGGGGTTTAGCTTCCACTCGCCACTCGGGACTAACACGTGGTTCAATTTTATTTCAATAAATTGCTTGTGATTTGTTTAAGGTTTAATGAAACCCAACGGACATCTTGAATAAAGTCGGTATCCATTTTTTGATTTAATCACCAATGAGTGTTGAGCAGAAGATCGGATTCTAATCCAGTAAATATCGTAGAGCGATCACAATGAGAGTTGATTATCGCATGGATAAGTTAAAATAGCATTATGCAAAAGCAAAATCTGCTTATTGCAGGTCTTTCTTTAAGCCTGAGATGTTATCTAAATAATCAATTAGACATTAATTAACATATCCAGACCATAATAAACTCTTAAAGTCAAGGCTGGCCTTCGATGTTGGCGAATTGAATTCCTATATGCCGCTTAATGACCGTTGATAATTAAATCAATCAAGTGGATAATCGAGACTATGCTGTTTATATTAATGATTTGAATAATGATGACCGAGGCTATGTGAATATTTCAAACGCTTTTTTCAACAAATTACCTTTACACTATCTAGTTTTTAACTATTATAGTGCGAACTGCCATCTCTTTATCTTATCTCCCATAATGTAACTTTAATGAATGTCTATTTAATGACTTATATAACATGTCAGGTCTAAAGAAAGACCTGCAATAGGTAGATTTAACTCTTGTATAATGCATGTTCAATCACCGTAGATTTTCGAATTTATGACTATCGTGCGATGCTTTACGATACGATTGTCTTTATTGAGTCCACGATCTGATACGGATGGATGTTGAGATACGTTGCGATGCGATCAACGCGATTGCTACAACTGACCACAATATAAGATAAGATCACCACGATTACTTCAAACATAAAACCACGATTTCAATCGTAGCACGAATCATGATATAACAACCTGACATAACAACTTTTCTTGAAATTGTTTATGTGGATGTTTGTTTGACGTCTATGCAGACATCTTCTTCTTTATTGTCGATTATAGTTTATTTAATGTTTCATATCAACAGATATTTCCAGATTAAGATTCTTTTTTATCCCAGAATACACTGGCGTTTTTATTTAGAATTGGATCAGGCATATAGAGTAGATTTGAATTGGATTGCAGAAAGCAGGAATGTTGATTAGGCGGCTCCGAAAACATCTGTTGTTACAAACGAATTAAAATTTCAATGTTAAATTGGGTAAAAACGACGTAAGGTCGTGGGTATGTGTTTGGTATCACTTCACACCCAAGACTATATAAGCCGACTCTAAAGCTACAACACATGTGGTGCTATTGGCTTTCCTACAATAATGACCAGAACACACGATAACCAGAACATTGTTTCTTGAGCGTGTATTCGTAATGTTGCAGGGGTTGGTTGGCCGCGTGGTTTAACACTTATGCACAAACTCAGTATGTCCGTGGGACTAACAAGGATAGTTAACACTTGTTTCGTGTTAGGAGCGTGGTAACCGCCGACGTGGCTGGAGCGTGATAACTTCCGATAGTGTGTCGTGCTAGGGGCGTGGCAAGTTTCCTCTGATCTTCTATAACGAGAAAGACCCTGTGGGGCCAGAACAATCCAATATTCATATCGCTGTGTCGAGACGAGGGATTTTCTCTGGGCAGTTTTGGGATGTATCGAGCATATTGAAGACCGTATATATGTTATGATACTGTTTGAACAATATGATTAACGAACGGTGTTAAAAACCGGCATTAAACCCACTTGAGAGAGGGGTGCAGAAAGTGACATTAAAACTCGGTGTCATTTATTGAGTCCTACCGATAGTGTGTCGTGCTAGGTGCGAGGCAAGTTACGTCTGATCTTTTATAACGAGCAAGACCCTGTGGGGGCAGAACAATCCAATATCCATATCGCTATGTCGAGACGAGGGATTTTCTCTGGGCAGTTTTGGGATCTATCGAGCATATTGAAGACCCTAAATGTTATGATACTGTTTGAACAATATGATTAACGAACGGCGTTAAAAACCGGCATTGAACCCACTTGAGAGAGATTGCAGAAAGTGACATTAAAACTCGGTGTCATTTATTGAGTCCCTTCAATTAGCCCGTGGGACAAAATATAAAAAAATCTTTTACAACTTTTATAGAGATCAGAATTTGCCAACAGTGTTGCAACGCGCAATAGAACCACATGAAAGAAATTGAACCCACTTGAGAGAGAGTGCAGAAAGTGACATTAAAACTCGGTGTCATTTATTGAGTCCCTTCAATTAGCCCGTCGGACAAATTATAAAAAAAATCTTTTACAACTTTTATAGAGATCAGAATTTGCAAACAGTGTTGAAACGCACAATAGAACCAAATGAAAGAAAGTTTCAAACACTCACGGGG
Organism: Patella caerulea; assembly: GCA_036850965.1. Classification (NCBI taxonomy): domain Eukaryota; kingdom Metazoa; phylum Mollusca; class Gastropoda; family Patellidae; genus Patella; species Patella caerulea. The sequence goes on along the minus strand of JAZGQO010000015.1, from coordinate 25,969,526 downwards.
CACTAAAACTCGAAGTACGTCATTGTGTCCCCAACAATTATCCCGGGAGATATTTGGTTATTTTTTCAAATTAGTTTATATATGTTTCATACCTGTTTGAAGACAAAACCTTTGTATACAGCAACTAACGATGCTAACTTCTATTAGTGAACGCATGAGAGCACGAGATAAATCCTAAACTGATTTCCATGCTTATTTTGTTTTAGTTTTTATGACCATTAAAAGGCGATGAAGAATAAAGTGTTCTAGCCTGATAAGAAACTATTATATTATTTATTATAGAAATATTTCGTGAGCAACATAACAATGAAACATCTGGGACTATTTTTTGTCTTGAAGAAAGAAGAATTCCGCCGCCTAGCTAACTTGATAGATTTATATTATTAGCTAAATTAGGCGACTGATATATCTTACATGTTCTAAAAGAAAATGAGTTTTGATTTGAGTCAAACCCTTATCACACACACAGTCCATAATTAATATTATACTTAATTGTTCTGTTATGCCCCCCCCTTCCTTCCCTTCTTTACTTTACTTTACTTTACCAGTTATTTACCTAGATCCCTTATGTATTTACTTAGACCAATTGTTTACTAACACCCCACTTACATACTTAGACAACTTATTTTCGTACTTAGAACACTTATTTACTTATTTAGACAACTTATTTACCACTTACTTTCGTACTTAGACCACTTTTTTACTTTCTTAGACTACTTACTTTCGTACTTCGACCACTTATTTACTTACTTAGACCACTTATTTACTCACTTACACCACTTATTTACTTTGACTGCTTACTCATTTAGACAACTTGTGTACTTACTTAGACCACTTACTTATTTAGACAACTTGTGTACTTACTTAGACCACTTACTTATTTAGACCACTTAATTACTTACTCATTTAGACAACTTGTGTACTTACTTAGACCACTTACTTATTTAGACCACTTACTGATTTAGAAGACTTACTTACTTACTTGGACCGCTTACTTACTTAGAACACTTACTTACATACTTACTTAGACCACTTACTTATTTAGACCACTTACTGATTTAGAAGACTTACTTACTTACTTAGAACACTTACTTACATACTTACTTAGAACACTTACTTTGAAATAAAAATATACCTTACGGCTGTTTCGAAATGACCTAGTTGGAACTGAGTGGGTATCAGCTCTCTACCTTCCTCTCTTATACGCCGCCCGCCCACTCCTATACTCCCACAAGCTACAAACACCATAAGTGTGACCAAGACTTCATGATACTGAAGGGTGTTTTAATTGCGTCATGTTCAAAAGTTTACCTCTGCCCTTTCATTTTATCACAAACTGAGAGATAATCAAATTAAAGTAATGTCATGGAGGTATAAATAGCCCACATATTCCTACCATTAATCAAATTAATACAAACTCTGGAACCGATCTTACCATGAGATGTCAATGCTTATTAGGTATCTAAATGAAAAATACACAAAACGTTTATGATGTGGTGATTGTTATGTTTTTGTTTATTTTGTCTTATTTATGTATTTTGGAATGATTAATTGTATTATTTCGGATGTCGGTTTTCAACAGTTTGACACTGAACGTGAACGTGCAGTTTATTAGATCATACTGTTTTAAATTCAAGATATGCGTTCTTATTTCATCATACGCCCACATTTTTAATGTACGCCGTTATGAAATGAAATGAAATGGGGTTTAACGTCCTACTCTTTTGCACCTAACCTGGGCTAATGGAAGACGGGCATACGCCATACAGTGTGCTATGAGGGAAATTTTGCCCATTCCAACTGCCAAAGGATCTTTTACGTGCACCCCAATGTGTACACGGGACCACGATTTTTCGTCCCATCCGAATGACTAGGCAGCTGTCCTTGTCAGGCCCTCCTTCTGCATCACTGACAAGGGGAAACCACGCCGGAAAATCGAGATGAACTTTCTCGGCCAATGCAGGGATCGAACACCCGACCTCTATCCTAGCGAACCAGCGCCTTATCCACCTAGCCACACGCCGTTTTGACCAAAGGTATAAATGAGTTATGGTAATACAAGACAACCTACCCTATAAGATTTCCATAAAGAGCTGTCAGTTCTCGCTATGGGAATTTGTAAATATTGAAGAAAATATTATGGAAATTTGTTTATTTGAGCAGAGTTCTTGTCATTGTTGAAACAATGTAGTCTCGATCGTCATTGCTACCGTTGTTACGATAATAAACACAGTTTCGATGATCAACATTTTTAGAAAGTAAAATCATTAGTTGGTTATCTGTTTAAAACTATCAGAAGTTCTAGAGATTTGAAAATTGTAAGAGAGAGAGGGGTGGGGTGGGGGGGGGGGCAACGTCCACTCGACACCAATTACATGTAGATCATTTTGGGACTAACATATGGTTCAATATTAGTTCAATAATTCTCTTGCGCTGGGCCTGTAGAAAACCCACGAAATTGGACAGGCGAACCCTATCCCATGTCACGTACCACCGAAGAGTCGAAACCGAGCCACTTGACTCAATGACAGACCTTGCCCCCCCCCCCTCCACACACACTCTAGAACTGTAGACAATTTTAATGTGTATATGTGAGTAAACAAAATAAGGAAGTAATAATGGTGTTAATTATAATTGACCATGACATGCTAAATGGTCCGTGGGACTATTGGGTATAACATATGGTCATTTCATGTATATTGGTTAGACTTATAAATAATTGGAAACAGATCTCTAATCTCTACATATGTTTTTATTTAAATCTCCCAATGGCCACGGGGATTTTAATGTATCAATTTATAGTTCAGCAATTCCGTCTCTACAGAAATATGGTTTCTTAGAACATGATTATCATCTATCGTATCAAGGCTAATGAAATCGTGGTTCAAAATACTGCGCCAGTTGGTTATTAGTAGACACAAACTGTGCACGGGATAGGATGTGCTTACTCTTTCCCTGGCGCCAAGTTTCATTCACGCCTAATCAGTGCAAAAAGTTGGAAATGAAATGAAATGGGGTTTAACGTCCTACTGCTCCAATCTAATTGAAATTCAGATCTATATGTCGTTTCGGTTTTTATAATATCGATGGCCTACACTACATATGGATCTAACAAGTTATAGCGGAAGGTCACGTTCAGCCAGTTCAGATGTCAATCACGCGACATTTTGCCCCATAACCTCAGTCATTCGATTAACCAATCAGAATCGTTGTTGCTTTGTTTTGATTTCTATGGCTGATAATGCCTACACTCAATTCCCGCAAAAAGTTAAACCCCCCATTCGACGGACGATTTGATTGGCTGACCCTCATTTCAAGCAGAACACGAGTTAAATAACAAGTCTTTCAGATCCTAATGTAGTAAAGACAAGTAAAACGAAATTTTGAACTATAAAAACGAAACGAAATAGGATCTGTATTTTAATCAGATTGGTTCTGCTCCTACTGGTCTAATGACGGCAAGCAATCACCATGCAGCTATGACTTGACCTACTCTTATGCCAATGTGAACGTAAGACCTCTATATACATTGTCCCTTGCCTGGCCTTCCGTCTTACATTACCGACGCAGTGAGGGTCAATCTGAAAACCGATGAACTTTCTCGACCAACGTAAAGCCCGAACACGATACCTCCAGGTAAGCGAGCCAACGTCCTCCATACTGAGCAACCGTGGCTACCCAGAAAAAGGTGTAACGTTAAATCGCATTTCGTTATAGTAATACATTCCCTACAACAATATCACCATGTATGTAAAATAGATGACATTGTAACAGGTAACGGTAAACCTCACGTTCTGATTGGTCAATTAGATACCGTTACAATTTCAGGACATGTCTATTGGTCAATAACTCCCCTCTAAATTCGAAACAGGAAGTGTTTATCTCCTAATTAAAGACCACGTTTTTTTTTGTATATCTATAATTAACCACGGGGGATGCCCAGACAAAACACAACAGGTATAACACTCAACTTGAATCTGCCATCACTCTCACTGCATGGTTACTTAGTAATGGCTAAAACAATTTTATTTTCTGTTGATCTTTATGGTCTTGGGTGGACAAATAGCCACTTGAATCATGTCATGGGTGGTTTGGTAACAAATTCCAAACTTAGAGCTAAAACCATTTGAATTTAAAGTAGTCTTTCATCCAAGAAATAAGCAATTTTTTTAACAAATTTCCCGGAAAACAGAAATTTGATAGTGGTTGCCTAATATTCAGCCTATAATTATAATTTGATTTGGAATAGAAACTAGAGTGAATGTGGTATAGGTGTGAAAGTGTTAAAGTAGTCAGAAATTACAAAGGAATTAAATAATCATTAATATTTTCCATCGCGTAGTAGGTCATTTCGGGACTAACATATGTTTTTAATTTTATTTCAATAATTCGCTTGCGCGTAGGGGTCTTTAGCAGTTGGAGGAAACCGGAGTGGCCGGAGGAAACCCACGAGGTTGAGAAGGCGCCCCTATCTCCATGCCACATACGCTCACACCAGGGCTCGAAACCACAGCCGCAAGCCAGAGGTGACCGGCCAGCTAGAGGTCGAAGCGCGGCACTCTAGACTACTAGGCCATCCCAACCCCCCTAAAGTGCTAACAAGATTTCGTAACAAACAGAAATAATTCAAATTTTGGGCAAATATTGACCGATCTATAATCCTATGTAAATTTATCTTAATGTTATTTTCAATTGGCTGCAAGGTTTATTAACAATTTTAACGATCAAGTTCTGCCTCACAGTACGGTGGAACACGCTATGGTGGTTCCCATCGTTTATTGACCAATTCCACGGTAGTATCAGGAATGGCTACTTCAATCTTTCCAGGTTATTTTATTTTAAAAACATGTTCAGCGATACTTGTGCGTCTGCAGACACGGAAGGGACGAAACAAATCGACATTACCGTCTTTAATTGAGACCGATATAATAGTAAGGTTTCACATTGCCATTACTTCCTTTAGTGTCTAAATGTCATAGATACACGGGTCTCTCTGAGGGGGATATCAATTGGTTAGTTGAGTTTTCAAATGATTGATCCAGATTGATCCAATCGGAATGTTGCGAGCAAATACAAAATTATAAAACATCAAATCATTTTTTGACCTCATCTAAACTTCATAGTCACGAAGTTGTCATTTCTTCTCTCTTGCCCTCTCTCTCTGAACTAATATATCATCGTAAAACAATTAAGTCAGAAAAACGTACACGGTATTAATTACATGTGTCTGTCTACCTTAGGGAAACATCCCTTGTTATTTAGATTTTAAATGAATGACCCCAAGGTGATCTTTAATCCAAACCAGGCGCGGATCCAGTGGGGGACGCACCCGGCGCACGCCCCCTCTATTTTTTGAGGTGTCGAACAATTTTTAGCTCCATATATTCTCGCGAGAAAGCAGAACGAAAATAGTTTAGACTGGAAATCGTAATTTACAGTACTAGTACGAAATTAGTCCTTGTGGGCATTTTTTACACTCAAAAATCACGGTCCCGGGCTTCGCACTCCCAAGCTGGTTCAGCACGCCCCCTCTTTCTGAAAATCCTGGACCCGCCATTGCAAAGAGAATTTTTCCGATCAAATAGAAAATTACAGTGCATCAAACTATTTGTGGTTTCACATGCTCCGCTTGTATACGGAGTACAGTCGCCTATCAAAATCTGGTGGAGTTCCGGTGGGTCCTCCGATTTCCTCACACTTCTAAAAACCCATATGATGTCAGTCCCGAAATGACCAAATTTGTGTCGAGTGGGTCTCTCTCTCTCTCTCTCTCTCTCTCTCTCTCTGCTGGAACTGTTAATGAAATAAACTATGTGCGTTATAGAGACTTAGAATAGTCTAGCTTGTGTACGGCACCCAGTTCGTTTTGAAAGCGACCGTTCATTAATATGTGACTGGCACTCCAGCTATCCTCTCCAAATAAATCTAAATAAATTGATTAACTATTGAGACGGTATATAAGCTGTGATTTATAGACAAACCATTTAAATCCTTCTCTATTGATTGTCGAAAACGGTTACTACTAAATCTGAACTGTAGATAGACTAATAAGTAATTGTTGGACTTAATGCCACGGTTCAATGCGGCTTTAATTAAACTCGACAACTTGTAAAAATACAATCAATAAATGAGTCTATACCGTAGAACAGTTTGACTTAACTTTTGACATACTCCATTTTTCTAATGGTGGTGAAAGACATTTTTTTTTTCATTTTAAAGGTCATCTTATTCTGAAATGCCAGCAATGATATGATATTGCTATTTTGATTTCGAAACACACCAGACTTGTTAATTGACGATGCGGGATTCCTTGATGATGTTAACGATAATAATGACGAAATTTACCACAGTCTGAGCTTTAAGTGAACACTGCATATTCGTTGGACTCGTGGTAGTGGATACGTATATATATCCAACAACGCATCCAAAATACGACTGCTCACATTAAGATGACGTCATGCCATGTCGTTCTGATCCAACTGGGCTAATAAAGACGGACAGCTACGCTATACGGTCTGCTATAAGGAAGCTTTGCCCGGATAACGGTGCTTAGCTTACTTTTTTTTTTATCGAATTCCAATTGCCAATAATTATTTAACGTCCACGCCAATACGTAAACGGGTTTTTCGTCCCGTCTGTTTTCCCTTGCCGGGCCCTCCATCCTGCGTCACTGACAAGAAAAACTCTGAACACCATCCAGTAAACCCCATCTCCCACTTTATAAGCCCAGTCCGGGCTGAGGTAGAAACCCATTTCATTTCACCTCTGCAACCTGCGCTTTAGGTCATGAGATCTTTCATTGAGTCAAGTTGTATTTGTTTTGATTCCAAGCCTGTGCGTGACACGGAGTAGGACCCCCCCACCACCCACCTGTTTATGCTCGCTGCCTTTCTTTCACTGTCAAATACCCATGCCCCCCCCTCTCTTCTCTTTGAACTAATATATCATCGTAAACAATTGATAAAGTCAGCAGAAACTACAAGGATTTAATTATAATGTCCTCCATAACATGTAACTCACATGATTGTAGTTATTCTGCAGACCAAGAGTGCCTTAAGCTAACAGACGAGACTTCATTCCGCCATGATTTATTGTCATCTCCTGGGTTACTGGCAGAAAATACCATGCAATTGTATGTGTTGCATGAACATGAAAACATGTTATTCATGAAATCAGTAATTACCAATATTTACTTCCTGAATTCATTCATAATAATTACGATTTTAAAGGAACTACAACTTTAACCCGAAATTATTCTTCTTATGCGACATTAAAAACAGGACTTAGAATTTAATATTTGGTCCATTTAAAAAAAAAAAAATTAATATTTAATACACAATTGACATTTTCAAATCGATTTCCGATTTCGGTTCATTTATGATCCCGAATGCCATTTGTAATGAGAAGACAAGTTGAACAAATTGGAAAGCAAAACATATTCCACAAGTCAATGTGGAAGAAATTAATAAATTGCCGATCCAGAGACGGTTAAAACACGAACTTGTAGCTCGGACTGAACAGGCACCAACGACATCTATTCAATTTGAACTGCTCACATATTTCGCCGAAGTTAAAAAGTACTATAACAATTTTAAAACTGTTATAGTATACAGTCGTATTATATTTATGTTTTCCGTTCATTTTAAGGTTCCAAAGAATACAACCTTAGATGTAGAAGCTAAATCTGCCTATTTTAGGTTTTTATTTTATACAAATGTCATATCAATTACTATTTAAACAATTATTCAAATGCCATATAAATAATCAACTCTCGATGAATTGGATGTTAAGTGAGCGAGAACATCCATTTAACGGTTAACATTAAAAATTAAGAATGGAAACGTCATTTATTGTCACAACCATTGAAACTACGCCATTCTTACCAAAACTTCATACATCCAGGACTTCGCTCAAAATAACGAAATTTCCAGTATAATCATTTGTCAATGTCTTTTGTTAAACTCCAAACAGTAAACTCTTTATCTAAATCTTACATAATGCATTTTTAATCAAGATACTCACAGTTTGTTAATTACATGTATTATGAATCTGAAAATAGAAATATTGCAATGATTATTATTAAAAATGATCATATATATCTATTTATTAGGTTATGGTTGATTGATAAGCATTGTTAATTATTTATTGGAACATTAAAATATCATATTACAGCATCCAATTAATTGATTAATAAGCGTTTGATTCAGTAGCCCATTATCAATTCATATGGATCTGTTCTTATTTCTGTGTTTTAATGTCCGCTTCCACCGAGTGTATTATCGTAGGCAAGTTGTCTTACATGTCACTAGGGGTCTTTTTTGTACTATGCTTAGTGCATGCGCTGGTTATTTTCTTGGGAAACGGACCCGGAGTATTCAAACCAAACCCATGAGATTGAGAAGGCGCCCTAACCTATAAGCCACGTACGCTCACACCAGGGATCGAAACAACAACCGCTAGCCAGAGCTCAAAGCGCGACAACCTTGACCACTAGGCCATACCAGGGCCGTATTTAGCGGGGATGCGGGGGGTACATTGCACCCCCAGAAAGATAAGGCGCCCCGAGAAATGGCGCCCACTCAAAAACTTTGACAACCTCTCAATGATAAAAAAATTCACGTGGTTATGATCACAATCGACTGGTTTTAAGGCCGCCCACACTCTTATATCACCTATTGGGACTTTGGGCGCCCCACAGATGCGGATCCGAAGGGCGGGGGCTATAGAAGCAACTGCCTCTCCTAAAAGATATTCGGCTGTCAAATTTTCAAACTTTTCGCGGGAGAGGGGGGGGGGGGGTCTGGGTGTCGCCGCTCCCGCTCAGTAACCCGAGCATTATTTTGGCGCCCCCGCCCACCACTCTACCGCACCCCAAGTTTTAAAATCCTACATACGTCCCTGGGCCATACTCATACATCTGGTATAGTTATGTCCCTTTAGAACCGCTGGTCATCAATTGGTTTTTGATCCCTTGAAAACTACGATATCAGCGCAAAAACGAAACCGGAGAACCCGGAGAAAACACACGAGGTTAGGGAGACGAACCTATGCCCTGTCCCGTACAAGCTTGAAACCGAAACCATACTACTTGACTCTATGAAAGATCAAATGATCTAACGCGCAGGGCTATGAGAGAGAGAGAGAGGGAGAGAGAAATGGGGTTTAACGTCCACTCAACACAAACTAGGTCATTTCGGGACTAACATATGGTTTTAATTTTATTTCAATAATTCGCTTGCGCGTAGGGGTCTTTAGCAGTGGGAGGAAACCGGAGTGCCCGGAGGAAACCCACGAGGTTGAGAAGGCGCCCCTATCTCCATGCCACATACGCTCACACCAGGGCTCGAAACCACAGCCGCAAGCCAGAGGTGGCCGGCCAGCTAGAGGTCGAAGCGCGGCACTCTAGACCACTACGCAATCCCAACCCCCCGCAGGGCTTAGAAGTGAAATGAAATGGGTTAAACGCCATACTTTTCTTCTCAGACTGGGCTAATGAAAAGGGGAAATGAAATAGGGTTTAACGCCCTACTTCTCAACTCTGACAAGGTTATTAAGGACGGGCATAAGCCATACAGTGTACAATGGGGGTAATTGTCCCAGGGCAGCGGCGCTATGATCTACTCATAGATTGAATTCTTACTACTAAGGAATCTTTGCGTGCAAGACAGTGGTACACAGGACCTCAGGTTTCGTTCCGTCCCAACGACTAGACACCTGTTTCCTCGCCAGACCCCTACCGCTACTCCCGACATCCCAAGTTTCCTAACCGTCTCTCCCTTTCCGCGGCTTAACGAAGTCCTGACAGGGAAAAGCTAATAAAGAGGGACGTACGCGTTCGAATATGGCATGATAATCCCAAGTATATCTCATATAAACACCACTACCACTTTAAATCAAGTTAGTCTATTGCAGAGATTAAATATTTCTGGCATGTATTATTTATAGATCTGACATGAAAATCAAACAATATTTTAAACATAACCTTGGAGACTTTATAGTCCAGACATACCCGACATTATGAATAAATCACAGTAAAGTAATAGAAAAGAAAATTAGAGCTGAATTGTGAAATTGGTAATGTAATGATAACCTCACACTGAGTCAGACAAAGGAAGTTATGAAATGAAATTAAATCCGGTTTAACGTTCTACTGTTCTGCTCCGACTAGCCTAAAGAAGACGGACATACTCAATGCATTCAATCTGATTAAAACACACACCCTATTTCGTTTCGGGGGGTTGGGATGGCCTAGTGGTCTAGAGTGCCGCGCTTCGACCTCTAGCTGGCCGGTCACCTCTGGCTTGCGGTTGCGGTTTCGAGTGCTGGTGTGAGCGTATGTGGCATGGAGATAGGGGCGCCTTCTCAACCTTATGGGTTTCCTCCGGGCACTCCGGTTTCCTCCCACTGCCAAAGACCCCTACGCGCAAGCGAATTGTTAAAATAAAATTGAAACCATACGTTAGTCCCAAAATGACCTAGTTTGTGTCGAGTGGACGTTAAACTCCATTTCTCTCTCTCTCTCTCTTCTCTCTCTATTTCGTTTCGTTTTTATATTTCAAAATTATTTCGTTTTACTTGTCTTCACGACATGAAGGCCGTCGAAATTATAAAAACCGAAACGAAATATAGATCTGTATTTTAATTAGATTGCCATGCATTGTATCATGAAGGAAATTTTCCTGGACATCGTCGTTACTGCCAACACTTATTTCAAATTCAAACTGTCAATGGTTCTTTTACGTGCTCACAAATGTTCACAAGGACCTCGTTTTTTTGTTCCATTCGAATAACTATACAGCCTACAGTAGGATAGAACATCGGACCTATAGGTTAACGAGCCAATGTCTTAGTCACCGAGTCACTCGACACAAACTAGGCCAATTCGTGAGTAACATATGGTTCAATTTTATTTCAATAACTCACTTGCGTTTAGGGGTCTCTAGCAATGGAATGAAACCGGGGCACCCGAGAAAACCCACGAAGTTGGACAGGCGATCCTACTATAGGCCAGGAATCGAAACAACGCCACTTGACTCTCAATGATAGATCTTATGATGCAACTATTTGGTCACGTCTCCGCCCCATCAGAGAAAAATCAGTACGTGTTCGATAATGAAACTCAGTAGGCCACGCCTGGAGTGGAAACATGAACAAGACAACATGGCACCTTCGATTAACATTTTACAGTGAAAAACAAACGTAACTGTATATGTACGTACACGTGACAATTCCATCTCCTGGGACATGACAGAACAAAATTCTCACGAAGGACACGTTTGGCGATTGGTACTTTATGACACAATACAGATTGTAGCTTTGTTTTTTTTTTTTTAAATTCTAACTCTTCTATAATTATCTATATTCAGATTGTGTGAAATGGTTATTTTGGTAAACGACTTGAAATGATAGAGAACCATCAATAGGATTTCTTTTTTGAAATACTGAAGTCGAGTTTTGTGTCACGAAGCGTGTGACTTTTATCGTTAAATATTCTCGTCTCTTCTGTCATTGAGTCATTTAAACGACTCAATCACTGCTCGTCTTACAGGGTTTCCTCCTCGAGCCCTCTCAACCCGTACACTTATTAAGAAATATTAGAGCAATGGCCGACACTCGTGCGGAGAGGTGATGCATCAAACCGTGCCGGAGAACCATTTGTCAACACTATAAAAACACTTGGATAATTTTAGATTAGCTATCTAGAGCACCTTTTTCCAGTAATTTCTTCTCAATTGCTTACCAAGTGCCTCCCGCCAGTCACAAACATGTTCTATCATCATATACGCTGTTGTGCCCATGTTTAAAGCGAGAATTTCATATTTTTAAGTCATATTTTTAAAATTTATTAAAATAAAGCCTAAAAAAAAGATGGTATATATAAACAGTTATACCCTGTTAAAGAACAATCCTATTAATCCTATAATTCAGCATTGCCAGTTTAGAATTTTCAACTTCAAATTCAAACGTTTGAAGCTTCTGCATTGGAGGGGGGGGGGGGAGAAAATAAGGGAGGTAATTGTGTTAGAAAATATGAAATTTTCGCTTTAAAGATGCAATATATAAGAGCTAAATCTGCCCATTCCACGTCATTCTATTATTACGACATTTATTAACATTACAATGCTATAATCAAATCTGCAGCGCCTCGGGTGGCAGAGTGTTTAATGAATTTAAACATCTGCGAGATTTAACAAAATAGCGATAAAATGAACAATCGAGACAAAGTCGTGGTTGTCAAGTGCCGTTGCTACGATAATGATGGTGCTATAATATCTTCAAACGGTCATAATTTCGATCAGTAATTTAAATGACATTTTTAATCTATTTTGAACCATTTTACCAAGAAGGTTCAGTTCTTTATCGATAATCTTTCATAAACCACATTCGAGTGGCTGAGGGTTGGATGGCTGAATGGTTAGCGTGCGCGCTGTATCATACGGTCAGCCATTGAGTCAACTGGCGTGATTTCAAATCCTCGGTTGTACGTGGCAAGGAGTAGGACCGCCTGTCCAATATCGTGGGCATACTCCGGGTAATTCGGTTTCCTCCAACTGCTAAAAGGCCTCTACGCGCAAGCGAATTATTGAAATAAAATTAAACCATATGTTATTCCCGAAATGACCTAGTGTCAAGTAGACGTTAAACCTATATCTCTCTCTCCCTCTCATTTAAATGGTGAAAAAATAACCCAGAATAACGTTAAATATATCCATATGAAGTTAATGGGTTTTTTTAAAAAGATGTACCACGCTTTTTAAAGACACGCTATTGACGGAACGTCTTTTGGGTTTTTTTTAAAACCGTATTTCTGGTTCTAAAATTATCGGAAGCCAGAATTAAATGATGGATTTTTTTCTCGTTTCCATTTTCTTGTTCTTGCATGCATATACAGCTGATGTTGACATATAGTTTAATATAAGACTGATGTAATAATATTAGCCAGACATATTTTGGATTTTCAGAGAATACTTAGGCTATGTAGAACAGGTTACACACGCAGAGAGGGAGCGAGAGAGAGTGGGGAAGATAGAAGAGAGAGAGAGGAGGGGGGGAGGGTCTTTAGTGATAAAAGAAACCCGAACCATGGGGTTAGGCATCCTTGCTCAGATAAAAGCGGTGAATCGAAACCACATCACGTGACTGAATGACAGACCTAGGATCCATTCAGCCCCCTCGCTTCGTTAAGACAGGTCTACTTACAAGTAATCGCTGATTTTCCACCATCCTTATGTACAATTCAGTTCTGTTACAATTTTTTTAGGGTGTGAGTTCTGTGTGACAAACATAGCAGTAATCTCATAATTTAAGTGGCATATGCTGCCGTTCTCAGATTAGATGTCACCAGAACAAACATTGTATTTACTGGAAAATTGATCCAACACGGTTTACCAAGGGCTTAGTCACACTTGTAGCAGTAGGCAATGTAACGGCACAAGATGATATTCGGGTAATCCAAAGGAAAATCATCTTTGCCAGTACCTTGAATACGTAGAAAAAAAAACAAGTGTGGAATTCCGCTGTCCAGAATGTTTTACGTTCGTTCTACATGTTTAACTAGAGTGCTATTAAATTACAATTTATAAACAAACCCCTATCCATGTTGTTCGTTGTGACGAACACAAACCCTGCTCTATTCGGAGCGTTGACGACAAGACAAGCCCCTCTCTATTTTGTACATTCACGAGTAGGCCTACACACAAACCCACACCTCACCAATTTTTTTAACAATACTAATCGACCGCATTTCACGATGTACGTTGATAAGAACCCCGCCACCATCTAACCCAATTGTTGTATGTTGACAAGACACATCCGATTTGCATGTCTATTTACAAGTCAAACCCAATTTGATGATGTACGTTGACAAGACAAACCCCAGTACATTGACAAGACTAACCCCATTGCATGCGTCCATTGTGCTGTGCAGTCCAGGGTCTTTAGTGATACAGACATAACTCAAAATGAACAATGAACTAACAATAAGAGAATATTTCCCAAACATTGCATGATACGAGTGCTACGTGAAATAAAGTAGAGAGTAAAAGATTAAGTGACGTATGCAGTAGTAAAAATACAGGGGTTAAAACTATAAGCGCGCTTATGAATTCAACTAAATTACAAACACAATAACACTATTTATGGATTACCAATTACTGGTTTATTGATATGCAACGTTTCGACGATGATACTCTCGTCTTTATCAAGCAAGTGATAACATTAAAACATCAAATATTTATATACAGTGAAAATAAGCCATAATTATAAAGAGTCAAATTATTACAAATTCTATAATACGTCCCTTCCGTTTTACCCACACGGTTAATAGGTGTAGGACCACAAGTCCTTATTTATATAAAACAAACAAAACTTTATTCATATAAAACAAGATAACAATTGGAAAAATATACGACTAGACTAGGCGGTGGTCGTCTGCTGAATAGCGTAATCGAAATGAAATTAGAGGCTCATTGCGGTCAAAATAAATTAAATCAATACATTCTTACTGAATGTTTTCAACTCAACATGGATTTTAGATAGTTGGTATACTACAGCTAAAAACATTTTAAATAGAAAAAACGTACATCCAGGTAGGATTTGAGACACGTTTATTAGACTTGGGGCATTAGATGTTCTGGCACCGTGGAGCGTGTGGATTGGGTTAGTAATTATATTGGGTTTGTTTTAAAAGATTGTGATCTAAAGATAAATTGTGTGGTAAGATATAACAGGGCTTGTTTTTTACACTAAGGGTGTAATTGGGGGGGGGGGGGAGGTCATCTTATTTAACATGATGTATCGGTAATTTGCAAATTCCCATTTAACGAACGAGAGAGAGAGAGAGAGAGATGGTTTAACGTCCATGCGACACAAGGTAGCTCATTTCGGGACTAACACATGGCTCCATTTTATTTGATTAATTCGCTTGCACGTTGGGTCTTTAAAAGGGAGGAAGACAGAGTAGGGGGGGGGGGACAGAAAGATGGTTCAAAGTGTTTCAATAAATCCCTTACACCTAGTCTCGTTAGCAGTGGGCGCAACCGCAGCACTCGGAGAAACACACAATGTTGGACAAACCTCCATACTCCTTGATGCGCACAAGATGTTAAAGGAAACCACGTCAATTGACTCAATGACAAACCCTATGATCTAAGGCGAACGCGTTGGATCACTCGAGCACCAATCTTACATTAGTCTTGACATCATTGACTACGGACAATGCAGGACGTGAAAACCTATTTCATCTTATGTCACTATAGTACATTCACCCTACGATGAATATTGCATTATACCATTATCTGAACAAACATACCACACCTATTTCTCGCTTTGGGAACTAAATTAACCCGAGCAATTGGCCACATGATTCAATAAAAACAATTCTAGCGTCCTTAATAGACTAAATACCGTTAAGACACTTAAGGTAGTTGATAAAATAAACAGCTTAAATTTGTGTTCTGAATGCAAAGGTGCTGCAAAAACACTTGCTAACCCCGTCTCCGAGAATGTATGTTTAAAAATTGACTCATCTTGACCTTCTTAATGGGTCCGAATACTTAAAGATACATTAGGGAAGATTAGATAAAGAACTGGCAGTTCTTACTGTAATAGTTAAAGACTAGAATAAATGAAATGAAATCGGGTTTAACGTCCTACTCTTTTGCACCTAACCTGGGCTAATGGAAGACGGGCATACGCCATACAGTGTGCTATGAGGGAAATTTTGCCCGGGCAGCGGCGCTACGGCCTACTCTTATATCGAATTCCAACTGCCAAGGGATCTTTTACGTACACTCCAATGTGTACTCGGGACCTCGGTTTTTCGTCCCATCCGAACGACTAGGCAGCTGTCCTTGTCAGGCCCTCCTTCTGCATCACTGACAAGGGGAAATCACGCCGGAAAATCGAGATGAACATTCTCGGCCGATGCAGGGATCAGACTAGAATAAAGGTGATGTGCTTGAACTTCCAGTCAAATTGCTTCACGCTAAACCGAGAAAAAAGCTTTTTTAAACATCACTGTAGCCTCGATTGTCATTGTTACCGCTGCCGGGTATCTAATCATCAACGGGTGTTGATCAGGAGATCGGATTCAAATCCAATGAAAATCGGACACATGGTTGACATCGAGAATTGATTATGGTCTTTTCATGTTAATATATGTCTAATTAATAGTTTATATACCATTCCATACCCAAAGAAGGACCTGCAGTATGCAGATTTACCCCTTGCATTATGTATATTTAAAAAAACTGGCTTGATATACGATTTATCATTGCCAGACCCTTTATTCCACACAACTGCCAAAGGGAGATAAGACTGAAATCCCCCAAAGAAATTTCTCGGGTAACAACCCAGCAACTATACGTTTCCCCTTGCTAGGTACTCTCACCACAGATAATAGAGAGAGAGGGGGGGCACCGATAAACGGTTAACAAAGCGATCGAACACGGGACCATCACCAGCTTTACCTTCTATTCACTGTGCCAACTCAGATCCCGCAAATAGACTTGCAGACGAACCATGTACAAGATAACTAGGTTAGACTTCAGCTATGACAGTTTTATTAAGATAGGCCACTTTATTATTTTTATTATCGAAAATAATCAATAAGGGAGCACTTCTCGGGATTTTTTTATGTTATTTTTTTATTTTTTTCAAATTAATAACTTTACAGGATCAGGTCGACCAGTGAACGGCTTAAAATAGCAACACGAAGCAATGGTGCGGTTTTTGTATTATTTTTTTTATCATTTGTATTAAATTAGCCTTTTAGGTGAGGCTTTCCATTAATTCTATATTGGCTCTGGCTGACTCAACATTTGTACAAGCGAATAAAATTATTTAAGTATGAAGCTTCTGACAGTTTTGGCTTGAAGGAATATAACATGTGATTTAATGAGTTAACTAACAGTCGATGGGAGAACTCCATTGATCCCGATAAAACTGATTTTATATTATGTACAAATATATTTAAGCTCTACAAACTAAAGTTTATTGTAATTATTGACGATAGAGGATTCATCCAAACCATCACCCATTTTGATTTCGCTATTGTTCTTTTCGGTCGAGCAGTCGCGTTGCGGAGAGAGAGAGAGGGAAATGGGGTTTAACGTCCACTCGACACAAACTAGGTCATTTCGGGACTACCATATGGTTTAATTTTAGTTCAATAAATCGCTTGCGCGTAGGGGTCTTTAGTAGTGGGAGGAAACCCGAGTGCCCGGAAGAAACTCACGAGATTGAGAAGGCGCCCCCATCTCCATGCCACATACGCTCACACCAGGGATCGAAACCGCGGCCGCAAGCCAGAGGTGACCGGTCAGCTAGAAGACGAAGCGGGGCACTCTAGACCACTACCCCCCGCCCCCAGTCGCGTAGCCATCTTCAAGGTTCGGATCAAACACGGATACTACAAGATCCATGCATCGCATCCAAATCTTACTAATTTTAGTTGACTGTTGTTCTTTTTGGGTGTAGTCGAGCAGTCATTTTCCCCATTAGGTAAAAGTCGAGCAGTCATGTAGCATGTTCCCGATTCGGAGCAAATATGGACACTTCAAGATCCATGCATTGCATCAATTTTCACTAATGTCAATTAATTCTTGTTCTTTTGATGGTAGTTAGTCACTCGACTAGAATGTCCTTACATCGAGTTCCGGCGTGGGCCGAGAATAACGTTCGAGATTTGTCAAGCCCGATCCTCATTTGTCGTGGGTGTGCCAAGTCTTACTGTTGGGGGGGGGGGGGGGGGTCGGTGTCCGCCTTTGCCTTTGTACACAACCATACATGTATGTGCGTAAAGGAAACATTGGCCGTTGGAAATCGAAGTAGGGTAGGTGGAATTTCCGCTGTCCGGCTTGTCTCAAAATAATCGAAGAATCGTGTTAAAGAGACCCTAGAGTAACCAGAACCCATTACGTTCCATTCGCCACAAATTGAAAGCCCCAAGCACCACTATGCGATGGTGCAGTTCATGAGATACAAGCGGATGAGCCAACACTGCCCGGAACGTTGTGCCTAAAACTCCGGAACCAAACAGTCAAAGGAGTGTCACACATATTAGTACAGATACCGTTTAAATCAACTCCCGTGTCTTTAAAAGTGGTCATGTGCGCGTTAAGAATATGATCCCTAATATAGCATTTCAATTTTGGAATTAAGATCTAAAGGTACTAGAATAACTCTTTAAACATTTATGCTTATTTAATATAAAAACTATTTTGCGGGTATGTCGTTTTATTATATTTAAAGTTTTGCTTGAATTCCTGTGATTAATTGGTATTAGGATCCAAATTAGCCATGGTTGTCAAAATTAACATGATCTGAACCAACTGAGCAAGATGACCCAGTATCCGATGTCGGTTAAGTGCTGTCTTGACGAGATCATTACGCGAATCACAAAATATGTGGAATTCCGTACTTTTTTTGGTACAAAAGCCTGATTACCTGCAACGGATTTAAGATCGCCTGAAACTTTTTTAAATTTCTTTAACAACCTACTTGAATTTACAAGATGCATGTAAAATATCACAATATTCGATAACTTCTGGTTGCCTCTAATGAGATGGGGGCGAAATGACCCACCGTTTTCTGGTTTTAATTCCTGAAGAGTGAAATGCTGTTAAGATGTGTGTGTTATAGGAGGCTGATTGTAAATGACTGGTTTTATAATGTATGATCGTGGAGTAGCGAGACGGCGTTATTGCTATTGTGTACAAATCCCCAATAATTATTGGTTTTGATTAAATCTTATCGGGATAGTGTGGGTTACGATGATTTGATTTACGTTACTCATTGATAACAATAGTTCGATATATTCGCACAATTTATACCCACGATTGAGACGATGCTTTCCAGATGTAATTAGTTGTATAAAATTGCACCAATATTCTGGTATCTCATCTTTGGCCTGTAGACAATCGGAACATAGAATGAATTCCGACGTCTCTAACCATTGGCATTTTACCGTTATAATTCTTGTTATCACCAGCCATATATCTGAATTAAGAATAAAATGTTTTGTTTTGGAAAATATCCCTCGTGTAGCTCAATGTACATATATAGTCCCTAGCCAAATAAACTTCTTGACATTATGAATACAGTCAAAACAAAAACCAAAATCACTCGGCTTATCGAAAGCTACGTATACTGCACTTGGTTATTTTGCAAATTAATCGTTCAGTTTGGACGAAAAATCGAGGTTAAAGATCCTTTGGCAGTTGGAATTCGATATAAGAGTAGATCGTATTGCCGCTGCCTGGGTACAAATTCCCTCAAATTTCCAGTGAACATATTGGCGTACACGTTTATTATCCCTCGGCACATGGAATTCGATACTAGATAAGGCCGCATTGCCTCCGTCCGGGCTAAATTTCCCTCATAGCACACTGTATGGCGTATGCAGTCTTGATTAGCCTTGTCGGAGCATAACATTTATTTTGCAAATATATTACCATTCCCTCCCTTGTGCTCAAAGCCTAGCTTAACCGGAGCGGGGCCCTGGGCCTGACTAAATTCGCAAGGCCCCTAACGCGACGAAAAGATTATTTCATACACGTTTGAATTGCACGCATACGTAACACATTTTTATACAGTCCTTAATACCGATCAGTGAGATAGTCCAGTCTCCGCCCAAACGCGGCTAGATCTATTACCGCGAAACTTTCATCTGAAATTGTTTCTCTTTTTGCCATGAACCGCGGGGCCCCCTAGACCGCGGTGCCCTGAGCCTGGGCCCCTGCCTAAACTGGGCCTTGCTTGAGCTTCCAACTGTTTAGTGTATGGGGAAATATAAAATGGGGCTTAGCGTCCTACTTTTCCGCATCGACTGGGCCAATGAGGATGGGAAAAGCCATAAAGTGTGTAGCGAGGTTTGTGTGTGTGTGGGGGGGTATTCAAAATGTAGTCTAATTGCACTTGATGATGTGTACTGATTACGTTACAGAAGTTCATTACCCGCGCGAATTCAGGTCCATATCACCAATTAATGTTCATTCGAAGTATCCAAACAATCTGTAAAATACAGTTTTTATTTGAGCTTATTGGGATTTTCATATAAATTCGCTGATAACTGTATTACACAAATGTTGAATCAAAACGTTTTAATCAATCCCGAACTTAATACAAGGGTTAATTTCTATTCGTTGTAAATAGGCTGAAGCTGATTACCAATTAATGTTGAATTTGCTATTGATCTTGTTTGGGCGATTGGATCCTAAAATCTCCGTGTTTGTTTTCAAGTCATCGCTGTATCTCACATCATTGACACGATCAGCGTCTAAACCATCGAAGCTTTAAATAAAGCTGTCAACTTGAACCAACCCGCTCATCTGACAAAAATCCCTTGCTTGTGTTGCTACGGTTAAATCAAGCAGTTACAAATACACTTCCTTTCAATAGCAAGCGAAACTATTCTTTAATGTCCGTAAAAGATTGATTTTTTCAAAATCTTTTGGAAGTTTTTGTTACTGAAGAATCTAATTCTTAATAAAATTTGACGTTTCATGACGTTTTCTGCACTGACTTCTCGTAATATTACGTCCATCAAATAAACTCCTCCATTTGTATTTTGCGCGATTACATGTCGTTTACGGACAAAGAGACGTGTGAACCTCATTACCGCTGTGTTGTAACAGTCCGAATTGACATGTAATTCCCCGATAGACGTTCGTCTATCTAGCATAGCAGTTTTTATCAATGGAATCCTTCACCATTTTATTGTTTGCCATTAGATTCCCTCCCATTTCATCGGATATCAGTAATGTAGCGATTTAGACGGCTTTCGACTTTCATCCTACAGCCTATTAACATGACACCTTTGCCTTTATTACGGCAATGAATTATTAGCATTATACTCCCGTATTATTCAAAGGAAATCAAGTCATTGTTTATTGTGTTTAGGGCATAAGTCGTCAGTAGCAGTTTAGTTTAAGAGAAGGTACTGGTCGAAGGTCTACTTTCCTTCCGCTCTAAACACAAATCAATTGTGGAATCGTGATGTCACGTGCTGGATTATTTTGTGGCCGATTCTTTTAAAACATACACATGGCTATAAAGTGATAAACGTTTTATCATCAGATCCAATCTATCCCTATTGTGGATTATAGATTTAACTAATCTGTGTGGATTAAACTAATCTCGTTCAATACTATAGATAAGGTGTACCTCTGGTGTACTTCACCTGTTTTTTTTGTTAATGTTTTTGCGCAGTGAAAAATGTTTTCTAACAGTTTAAACTACATGTATGCCTAAAACTGATTTTTAAATATTAATTGTGATTTAGTTTATTTATTGTTGATTAATTATTCTGCACTTATGAAAGAAATAGAGACATTTTCTAAAATGTCGAAGACCATGTTACCATCGTGTATGGCTTATAATTCTCCTTATTCTTCACCTTCAAGGGGCCTGGACTACAGTACGACGGATAAAAGAACGGCAACCATGCCGTCGCAGTCATCACTCTTCACCATATTTGAAGACGTACAGGTAAGTTCTATTTATATTTTTCTTTTACTTTAAATTGATTAAATTACACAAACTTTGAATTCAAGATAATTTATAGGAGAATAAGGGATAGATGAGATTACTTAATTAAAGATAATTGAGATTACTCAATTAAATATAAATTATAGGTGAATAACTGATGAGATTACAGAATCTCTATATAGTTTCGAACTGATAACCATTCATTTAAGTCTAATTTTAGAATGGTCGTAATATCATGCTTAAATGTGTTTTAAATTATCAATCTTTTTTCTGGGTTGATTGGATACAGATTAGACCTAAAACGTCGGTAATATCAATTACTCGAGTCGTATTCTAAATAAAAAGGCATACTCCATAATCTAATCTATAGAATGAAATGCAATCGTATTTAATTGATAGGAGTTGTTTTTTATTTGAAAAAAGAAGCGATAGTTAAATAAATAGTTGATTTAGAAATAAAATCGTGACGTCATAATATACCCAAAATACGTATTAAATCTCAAATTTTGTGTATCTTGATTTAATAAAAAAAAAAAAATCCCCCCCCCCCTTCTTATTTGGAATAAAGCGTGTTTCAAGGTTTCATCAACACAATCATTTTAGACTAACACACAGTAGAGTCTATATTCGTTTGTGCAATATGAAGTTACATATTCGTAAGCCCAGTGGCGCTTTCGCCTGTCGAAAATACTTAATATAAATGTGTATTAGAAGACGCAATTATATAACGATGTTTGACAATAGTAAGTATAACGTACGTTTAAAACATACACAAATCTGTTTTTCTCTTCCTAATATTTAAATCTCAGAATTGTATCCCATGGGAATTTATGATTGAATGTCATTTGGTCTCTCGAATGCCCCTTGAACGTTTTAATTAATTGTATCAACAAAGTTTTGAATCCATGGGGTTAGATACCAGACGATAAAATTGGAAAATACTCGATTATTGTTACTGAAATGAAACAATGCAACTGTTCATTTGGGCAGTTTCTTTCATTACCATGTATATCATTGGTTTATTTTTCTCGTTTGCTTATTTTGGGTTGAGTATATAAAGATATTGTTTTCTTACGTAAATGGGAATTCATCTTTTGATGAAATTCCCGAAGTGACAAACAAAAACCTATTGTAAGAACTAATGATATTGCGTGCATATGAAACCTATTTTAGAAGTGGTAAATTCTGAAAATAAATGTATTGTCCCGGACAGAATACTGACATGATAGTTGGTTTATGATTAAAGAAGGTTTTATACACTTACAGACTGAAAAAATAAATATTTATATATATAAAAACACGCAACATTAATGGGTTTTTTTTTATTTTTTAATGTCAGACTATACATTAATGTACATCCGTTTTAAAAACAATGTTTTGACATCAAAATGCCATGATAGATATTAGTAAGGACCTCTTGGACTATTGCGTGGATTAATATATACTAGAACTTTGAACCACGATAGTGCATCATGATCAATTATTACGAGCCTTGGGGAAGAATTAATCTCAGATTAGCTTAAAGCCTATATGATATTTTGACGCAAACCATTTGTTCTCAAATTTATGTTGAGCAATTATTAACTTGGGCAACATTTGGAAAATATGCTGTTATTGTTTGTCTATTTGTGACTGTGCTTGGTTTGCAACGTTGAGAGGATACTTTTTGGCCAAAGTTTCAAAGAGTATTAGCTTGATAACGTAGAGAGTATATTCTTCTAAGGGTTGCCTAAATAACTTACTAATTCTGGTCCCATAAGTGTTATAGTTTATTGTTCTATTCAATTACTAGATACCTCGAAAGGATTGATTTTTCTTAGTTTTAAATCTAGACATTTTTCATTATCATTTGAGCCATCCTTTCCCTATCTTCAACCCATGAGACATAGAAGATACGTCTGTGAATTCACGAAAGTGAAGCAACCGATTTATGTATAGTGTTTAAAGAGCTGTTACACAAAACACAGACTCGATACGAGAATAGCAAATAGTAATACAGGGCTTGAATGAAGTGCAGGCAGGTTACTATCCAGTAGCGGCTCCAGCAATAGAATTATAGCTCCACTTTTTTCTGTTTAAAATCCACTTTCGTCATATTATTCCGAATTTGCTGCGGCCATTTACTCGTTTTTACTCCGACACTGGAATGCAACAATACCAGGCATAATTATGCAAAACCTTGGCTAAGCGACACTATGTACACGAAAACCATCAAATCATTATCCCGAATTCGATGCGGCCATTCACTCGAAAATACACGGATGCCATTTACGTTTGTATATCTAGTTCAAATTTTATGAATAACTAAAAGTAAGTGCAGGGCGAGGGTTCACCACACATAATTTACTCTAAAACAAATATATGGACAAGACACAATACGCAGAAATCAACATCAAACGAATAATTCAAACAAAGTGAAGGGGTCCGGGGACTAGCCGTTAGCGAAAACTGCGCTGTACAGTAAACTAGCCTACAGTAACACAGAACACAATCAGTGATATAACCTAGAGAAACCATCGTGTAATGCGAGTCATGATCTGCTATATGCTACAAAAAATATGAATAATGTAAACGCATTGAAGAAAAAATTTAACTATACAAGTAACCACATGGGTAAAATGTATATAAAAAACCCCAGGAAGTCTAAAACTAAATTGCCCAAGTCAATTAAGAAACGTTTTAGTATTCAATAGAATATACACTACTAACGTCATCGTGTGTTTACTCGGACAAGGGAAGTGGTAATTCAACACTACCCGGTATTAGATTTAAAATAATGCTTAATTTTATCTGAGTTTCTATAAAGGAGGTTTTTTTTATTTAGTCTCCAATAGTAGATAATGTCCATTTTATCGTTTCGATCCGAGGTTATTTATTGACCAAGCCGAAACTTAAGAGATGAAATTTATAAATAACTCCACCAGTCATATATTTATCCAACAGAATTAACGGTTTATTGATAATTAAATATCAATCGAAGGGTTAAAATCAATTTCGGCCATCAATAACATTTTGACGTTGTTTAACTAAGTATACGTAGGACTTTATATAGTTACTGCTTACGAAAAATCCACTTAGCAAACTTTATTCTTGAATAGAGTCTGGGTTAGTTGTAAAGTTTAAAAAAAGTCATTAAAACGTTTTAAAAGGTTTATAATGTTAACACTTATATATCAATTCACGTAGACGCTTGTTTCCCCATTTAATTGTATGTTTACTCTTGCGAATAAAATGGGCACCAAACCGATGTCGATTCAATTTAAGAAAATAAATTTAATCGTAGCTATAATCAGTATTCCTACACACCCAGACGTTGATCTTGACTGAGAATAACTCTACCAAATACCACTTGCTATTCATTAAATGCTCCCATCGGCTTACTTTGAGATATATAATATTTGAAGTAAAGTTGAAAAGCATGTAAGATAATCGCATAAAAGCAATAAATCTTTTCTTTTGCCGAAGTCTTTAATTTGTTAAGCGTTTTGTTTCTTTTATTTGATTAAAGGTTTATAAGCTATTTGTAAATTATTACAGCGGTCCCGAAAAGTAGAGATCCGTAAGATACGAAGATGTTTAATTTAGGACTGAAACGGACCTTCTCTCGCCGATAGCATAAAGCATCGTTTTCATATAGTTATAAGCCATGTATTAGTCTTTATTTCATACTACGATAAGATTTAATTCTCGTTAAATGGGCCATTTTCTGGCCAATAACATATCACGACTGGTGATGAAAAATCGGCAAAAATATCGTTTTCATACAGTTATAAGTCACATTTTGGTCTGTATTCGATTCCACTGACCGGAAATTACATTTTCTCGAACATGCTATAGTCGGGAACAATTGTTCTATAAATTTTAAATTTAGACACCTTTGATGATGGAGTGAGATCGAACAGGTTTTTATGAGTTAGCTGTTGAATGTTACGAAAAATAAAACAGTCTGTTAACACCGTAATATTGCAATATCATGCAAAGTCTATACTTTCCGATGTCGTTATAAACTCGGAGATATTTTATACGCCCGTTCATTATAAAAATTCAGAATCCGAAACAAATTGATGACGTAAGTATTACTTCCGTCAATAACGAGGTCCTGTTTACCCTGGGTTGGTTGGGGTTGGCGTCAAATGTACTGGAATAATATGAATAAAACTATATAGCTTTATTGTTTTCATTACTGGACGAAAGCGCATGAACAGCCCGACGGCTATACTTGCTACTAATCTGGTTCCTCTTCCTTTTGTTGGTGATACTCACCGAGAAAAGCCGAAGGCTTCGTCAATTCAAGTACGACCGACTTAAAACTTAGCATGCATGTTCAATTTGCACATTAATTGATCTTCCTCTATATGTAATGTGACGTCACCGTTCTTAAGATGTGAATAATGTCCCAATACTTGTATACCGCATGGACGACCCCTGTCCACCCGAATGATTAATGTGTTACACGGCGTGACGATAATCCATTATTACCTGATAATCACAAATAGACGTAAATGACTTGGAAGTATTCCGTAGGTGGTGAGGAGAGGTCTGTCCTTCCCTACAATCCGACATGTATATTTTTTCCCGCGTTTTCATGACATTTGTCTTAGATTCTATCCGAATATTAAAATGATAGAAGACATCAACATCTGATTTCATTAACTCAATTGAGTTTAATTATCCTTTCGACATCATATCACTACACGGACTCTCTATACAGACCAAAAACTCAGCATTTATCGCGTAGCTTGACGTGAAATTTTATATTTTTGTTTAATAATTGACAGATATTGTAATTATTGAGCGTCAGTGGAGAATTTAAAGTCGACATTAAATTATAGCAACTTGATTATTGATAAACCATGGATTTGTTGTGTAAAATAAAATGTTCTTAATGCTGTTATGAAACGAAGATCTTTCGTTATTTTATTGGTTTTATTTTTATCTAATTGCAAGAAGACACTAATCTAAATGAGCTTCCTTTCTGCGAAATTCGCGATTTTCCTTAACATCTTGTATTAATCTTAGTCAGTTTTATCGAGAATTATAGGAAGATAGAACTTAAGAGATGAACAGCACCAAGACTATTCATTACAATTAGACGAGAGTAATGGAAATAGTTTGTCTTGAAACAAGTTGGATTCATTTACAATGAAATAACTACACGTGTTTTGGGGGTTGTAATTAATATATCATATAACGTTTAGTCGATAAATTGTTGATCATAGAACCTCAAATTCTCGGTTTTGTTCAAAACACACTGTCGAATCCAATAAAAATATTTAGATTTAATTAAAATACCTCTTGGGGCGCTTTTCAAATCCATGCATAAACATGACTGTTCACATATAATACACATGATCTAATGTTTGAGCTGTACGGGGGGAGTTAAGTCAACATCGTCCATGCTAAAACCCCCCAGATGAATAGCTTATTACAACCACGTAAGCTTTAAAGACGGGTGTTATGATCCGAAATGAAATGAAATGAAATGGGGTTTAACGTCCTTCTGCTCTGCTCCTAACGTGGTCTATTACGTGCACACGGAACCTCGGTTTTTCGTCCCACCCGAACGACTAGACAGCTGTCATTGCCAGGCCCTCCGTCCTGCATCACGCTGGAAAATCTGGATGAACCTCGGCCAATGTAGGGATCGAACACCCGACCTTCAGGATGATCTATTGCCAGCATGGCATAATGTCATGTGCACGAATCAACTAACCCTGCCCGTGGCCAAGTGAAGCAAAAGCTAGTTTGTATTTGGGCAACAACGGGATATGATATTAAACTTATTGGGTTTTCCAGATAAGAGTTAATAATAGACATTGGTTATATAATTGACTGTATTCACTGCACGTAATCCTATCATATCTATTCAGAGTTTACGGCAATATGGAAGCATTTTCTTCCTTCGCAGTATATAACCAATTCTTTGAACCCGTGGCAATAATGTGGAATTTATCAGAACCCGTCATTTAATAGTTGCAACAATGCAACGAATTGGGCAATTTATGAAGGTAGATTCTGGGTAATCAAACAAACTATATAAATCTAAGTTATTATTATTATTCATATATGACCTATACAATGTGCTGAACATACAGATTTCTCGCGTTATGTTTAGACAAACAGTTCTTTAAATATAGCACCCTGCATTTCAAAAAGGATACAGAGTGTCAAACATGAACCACCCGTCGACCTGCTCGTATTAATGGTCACATGCGGGGGAGGGGCGTCTTGAATGATTATGGATTAGAATTTGCGTAAGATTTCCAATGTTATTAAAATATCAAACTAAATCAGATTTTCTATACGATAACGAACCATCTTTGACAGATTCCAGACAAATTATGATCCCAGAGAAAGACATCGCGAAACGACTGAGATCGAGGCGCAACATCAAGCATTGTTGTCTAATTTTGTCCAATTCCTCGACTGGGTTTTGCCCTTGACGTCTGGTAGTTAGAACCGCGCACAGTTTCTTACAATCCAATTAGTCAGAACGATCTTGCGGTTAAGATGGCAAGATTCTAAAACCGGAAAACCATAGGCGAATCCAGCAAACATAGACAAAACGAGAGAAGAAACCTGGATTTTCTATCTGGTGGGGGTGGGGGCGATACAAAGTAACTAGGTAAACGTTTTTTTCCGTCCACCGGAGCCTGGTCTTATGACGTCATATGTGGATTGTGGGTTAGGATAAGGGTTAGGCTTGGCCCCCCTGGTTAGGGTTAGGGCTAGCCCTGTCTACATCTCGAGACTGTGACGAAATCTGCAGGCCACAGCCCTTATCCTAACCCTTATCCTAACCCACAATCCTCATATGACGTCATAAGACCAGGCTCCGGTAGACGGAAAATTAGGGATTAGAGACTTTAAGATCTGCACATAAAAAAATCACACTGTTTCTTTGGCTGGTCCGCGGGCTACTTAACCCTACCACCCGTGGTGTTAAATCCATTCGGCCGGTTGTGGGTTAGGCTTTAGTTGAAGAGTTATAAAATATCTGTCATTTGTCAATACTGCTGTAAATGTTCAGATTGAGATGGCCACAGACCATCAAAGACACCCCTATTAACTTTAATGTTATTTCATGCTCATTTCACAAGCTTTAACTCTTTCACAATATCCATTGAGCTAATTCTGTCACAAGGCATTAACTACATCACCTGGCATTCAGCTTCTCCGAAGCATGCATGAGGTTCATCATGGAAATCCCAAACCAGTTAACAGTTAAAGTAGACTGAGGTCAATTATTTACTTCCGGTTCAAGCCCTTCTACTCATGTTATTCTCCCGCTAAAATATCCCCTTTTCCACGAAAACTGGCTAAATATCCACAAGTCAACACCTAAGAAAATATCTGAAAAAGGGAGAACAAAATAAAAGAAAATTAGGCTGTGTTTAGACAGGGTCCTGTTTCGTCGGGTGACGAGAGTAGGAATTTAGAAGTAGGAATATATTGGGGACGTGTCCATATCAGCTGAAGCCCCTTTAATTGTTATGCTTCAGTGTTACACTTTTTGATCTTATATTTACGGATTGTGATGGAACCAGTGTACTATATGTTTTATTCGTAATTGAATGAAATTGGGTTTATTGTCCTTCTTCTAAGCACCAACCGGGCGAATAAAGACAGAATAGTATTCGTAAATTTGGCAGGCTAAGCTTATAGCCAACGTGTCTTTTCGTTTATTCCACCAATGGGGTTATAAGGTTATAATTGTGATAAATAAATACGTCTATGAAATGTTGAAGACTCCGAAATCAGCAGTCCAAGTCTATCAATACCCACTAGACATAGGATGGAATGAATTAGCAAAACTGTATGATTATCTGACGGAAATGACTGCTACAATTACTTACAGAAGTATATATACCTATATTATAATATAATTCTCTGGAAGATTGCGGTCTTGCTATCTCGTGTCTCAAATAATTAATTGATGTAGGAGACCACTGGCCATGAAGAAAACCATCTCAAGGTCGAGGGGAGTGTGTGTCTGGGGGGGGGGGGAGGGCAAGGACATTGTCCAGTCGTTTGGATTATACCCTTG
The DNA here is from genome assembly GCA_036850965.1 of Patella caerulea. NCBI lineage: Eukaryota > Metazoa > Mollusca > Gastropoda > Patellidae > Patella > Patella caerulea. Next base: position 25,939,990 of record JAZGQO010000015.1, on the reverse strand, counting down.
AGAGTTGGAATTGTTTGAAATAACAGTCCACTGCACATACAATATGAACCATATGTTAGGCCCGAAATGGCCTAATTTGTGTCGAATGGACTTTAAACACAATTTCGCTTTATCTTTTCATGTGTTCGTTAGCCCAGTCGGCACAAAAAGTTGGTCGTTAAAGCCCATTTCGTTTCATTTTATAAGATCGTTTATCACTGCCTTGTCAGGAGGTTAGCGTCAAATCAACACAAACTAGGTCATTTCGGGACTAGCATATGGTTCAATTTTATTTTAACAACTCGCTTGTGCGCAGGGGTCTTTAGCAGTGGTCGTAGGACTCAGAGAAAACCCACGAGGTTGGGCAGGTGACCCTACTTCTGTCACTTACAACCGTGGAATCGAAACCATGCCAGTTGACTCAATAACAGACCTTATTATGCAACGCGCACGTGTTAACCATTCAGCTATCCAACCCTTCTCGTAGTTGTTGCAATTCGCTATAGAAATGTGTGCAAAAATTTGAAAATGACAATCTATATATTATGGCACGGTATCTGAGTGAACACAAACCAAGAGGTCATGGGTTCGATCCAGGTATAGTCTGTGGTGTTTTTGTTTAAAACTGGAAAGGCGAGACTAAGTCTCGAATATTCCAGTACCCTGATTACGATAATACACAAACAATGTACATATCTTGATAGTGATAACATAGTTCGCCCAGAATAAAGTACTTTCAATGAAATTTTCAATATATTCATTTTGCATTATCAATGTTTAAATATTATCGCGAGAATGGTTAGCGGTTTATCTAAATCGTACATATTACTGTTTAAACTCCTATTTCATTTCATTTTGACAAAAGCAGCTTATCAAAAGAATTTTCCAACTTCAACATCCTAGAATTTCGGTCAAGTTGATGAAGCAAATGGAATTACATTTCTAGGTGGTTAATACCTTTAACTGAGTCAATCTAATCATGGCATGGTGGCCTACTTCATTCAGTAATCTAATTTTCATATCAGCCTGGAAATACTACAAACTAATGATACCCACGACACACTATTAAACTCCATTTTAAAAGTACACATACAAGACTAAATTTCAAGGCTCGTTTAAACACTTTAAGTAACTACCGACCTAATTGAAAGGTGATGCAGTTTAAAGAATTAATTCATGAAAGATTCGGATGTAATAAGGTTTCCAAAACGGTTAATCATTCCAATACTTCAGTTTGAAAAGGCAATTCCCCGAGGTTGAAAGCTTTTATTAATAGTATTGCTCAACAGAGGTGAAAATTAGAATGGCATCTCCATTGAACAAGGCGGTAAAGAGTGAACGGTCTTTTTTCTGGGGAATAAGTTCTCTGGAACATGAGTGGCTCTTTAAAACGCATTAACAGAATATCCATTTGATCACCACACAAAATTCTTTTTTAAACGATGATTTTTGAATGATTGTATGAAAAACTAAAAGTGTTTATTGGTTTTAAAATTCTGGGTCTGTTTAGAACCGTATTACTACCTTTCAAAACAGGAAAGTCAAATGGTCTAGAAATATGTTGCGATCCAGATCTTCGTATGTCAGATAAAGAGATGGCAGTTCTCACTATAATAGTTAAAAACTAGATAGTGTAAATGTAATTTGCTGAAAATTTCAGTCCACTATAGGCCGAGAACGGAGCGCGTAAAATTTCTGAATAGCCGCGGTCATCATTACTAAAATCATTAATAAAAACAGAGAAGTCTCGATTATCCAATGTTGTGATTTAATTACAATGGCCGTTCAGCGGCATATTTGAATCTAATCCAGCTTACATCGAAGGCTAGCCTTGACATCGAGAGTTTATTATGGTCTGGATAAGTTAATTAATGTCTAATTAATAATTTAGATAACATTCAGGCCTAAATCACGTAATAGGCAGATTTTGCTCTTGCATAATGCAAGTTTAAGAAACCATAGTTTATTCATAAATATATGGGATAGGAGAGCAAGCATATCCTTTTTAACCCCGATCAGATATTACTAACACATCTCCAAGGAAAAAGAGAGCCGCGAGGGGTAAGTACGCTCGCTCGCGTTGGCTGAGAAAGTTCATCGGGATTTTCTGACGTGGTTTCCTCGTGTAAGTGGTGCAGTATGGAGTGTCTGGCCAAGACAGCTGGCTAGTTGTTCGTAAGGGACGTGCATACATTGGTGTACACGTAAAATATCCCTTGGTAGTTAAAATTCGATATAAGAGTAGGCCATAGTTCCACTGCCCGAGCCAAATTTCTCTTATTGCACACTGTATGGGAGTATGTCCGTCTTCATTAACCCAGTTGGAGCAGAACAGTCGGACGTGAAACCCCATGCCATTTCATTTCATTCCAATGCGAAAATTCAAATTGTCAACAAAATCAATAGCCACGTAGACTTAAGTATACAAAATAAATATAGCTAAAAGTCGACATCTTGCTATCACGAATTTGACATTTAATCCTTTGTATTGAAACAATAATCTTGAATTATGTTATTTCTAACAACATGGCTGACAGAGTAAAATATTGACAGTGTGGGTTATAAAATATAAATCTGGAGTGAAGATTAATTACAGCCTTTGTAACAAGAACAATCAGTCTTGATTCCTGCTACTGGGTGGAGCCGTGGTCTCCTTTTCACTTTTAACACAAGACGGGTCCTGGTATGGAATTTATCCCGATAGGTTAATAAAGGAACTATTTGATATACAATTTGAGATATTGGTTTAGAAAAGAAATATCTGTAATTCACCGATTGATTGTTGTTCGTGGAGACTGTTATGGAGTTCATATTCCCCGTTTCCCGCCAGCACAAATGAAATAAGAATTTAGAATTGGGCGCCTGTTTTGCACTTAACCAAATTTTATCCCGTGTTAGCAATAGCTTAATGATACGATCTAAAAGATCATCATCACTAGGTTTATTGTATTATACTCTCTAACTAAATAGCTGTAATCAATTTAAATAGAATCTTGACCCATTGCCTCTATATAACTATTCATCACAACACGATCCTGAGGTGAAGATGTTGACCAGTCTGTTTACTGAAGAAACTTGAGTAGGCAACTCGCCCAATCACCAACCTATCTGAATAGAACCTCGCCACTTTTAGCCAATTAGAAACCATTGTTACGTTTGATGCTCACCTTTGACCTTTCCCCCACCAGAAGACAAATTAATACCTTGTTTGGTAAACAACGTGTGTTTGAATTGATCAGGTCAATCGATTGTGTTCGGAGAGTGGTTTAATTTTTCAGAGACGACACGACGTTTCGGTCTTACGAACTTTCGAACTCACCACAAACGACGGCATTACTTAACGATTGTTCGGACTCGATAGTAACCCGGTTTCGAATTCGGAATCAGATAATAATACATGATGAATAAATAAATCATTGTTGAAAATATCAAATTTTAAACAAGCTTTGTTGATACAAAATTGCCATTAATTACGGGAAAACATAAGGTTGAATTTTATTTCAATATTTCTTTCGGGCCTTTAGCAGTGGCGGAAACGGGGGGGGGGGGAATCCACGAGGTTGTGTAGGCGATCTTACTCCTTATCACACACTAGTGAGGAATCGAAACAAAAACACCCCCCTCAATGGCAGACACAAAGCATTCTCAGACTTAAGAATTTGCTCAAAATTGTTCGTATAAATTGAACTAAAATATATAGTCCTTGTAAAAGTTTGTTGTTTAAATGTATCAAATACGTTTATCATTAATAAGAAATCATACTTTTGTGTAATGTATCAAATACATCAATAAGAAATGAAATTAAATTGGGGTTTAACGTCCTACTGTTTTGTTCCTATACTGGGCCAGTGAAGACGGACCTACGCCATACAGTGTGCTATGAGGGAAATTGTGCTACGGCCTACTCTAATATCGAATTCCAACTGCCAAGGGATTCTTTACGTGCACGTCTTATCATCTAAAGCGAACTTTTAATAAAGAGAGCACGGACAATTAGACTTTTTTCGTAGAATTGATAGATCATTTGACTTTTCTTCATAGAGTGGATGGACCATACTCGTTCAGGGGTTTCTCTGAATAGTACCTAAGTTAAGAATTACTTTTATTCGCAAAGGCAATGCAGTAAATGAATTGAAATGAAATAGGGTTTAACGTCCTACTTTTCTGTGCCGACTGGGATAATGAAGGCCGGAGGAGCGTGGTGGTGTAAAATTGAAACGTGGCAGCGATAGTGAAAGTAGTAATTTTTTTATTCTGGGTTGATTATTTATCAGTTTGACAATATAGATCTTTTTACAAACGATAGTACGCCCTTGGAAAACGACGTAGCTTGGTTAAATGCCTTCAATTGACATGCACTTAAAAGACGCTTTGACCATTGGAATTCAAAATAAGTGTAAACTGTAGTTCCGCTGTCTGAGAAACCTTTCTCTCATAGCACACAATATATCTTCATTAGACCAACCAGTACAGACAAGTAAGACGTTAAACCCCATTTCAACTCATTGCATTTCGTAATTTCTCCAAATTCACCTACATGTATCAACACTAGGTGTATTTGGTGGTCCGAGTTCAGAATCTCATTTGTTCTAATTGATTCAAAGGGCAATAGCCGAGACAAAGCACCTTCATAAATAGCTCCCAAATGTCTTCTCTCCATTATTTTTAGTTGGCGTTTACTGATAGTAACTGCTATATATAAATATGGAACAACTTTACATTTATAACATGCCCTTACAATCGATAATGCAATACAAGAATTCGGACGTCTTAGCGCGTGAATTCTGGCGCCAAAAAGGAGATGGGGTATTGTCAAAACGAGAATTACCCATCTTTAAATTAAAGCCAATTGAAAATCGGCCGTTATTTTTATTGAACGAGCGCGGAAACAGCAAATCTTAACAAGTTAATGCTCAATAAATATAGTCAAGGGTCGCTGTGTAAGAAATAATGCTTAAAATGGAATGAAAACAGAGAAATTTGAAACGACTTGGCACTATGGTTTCCTAAAGAAATTATTTACGTGACCTTAACACAAACACGTTGCAAAACATTAAATATCTTGTCGTAGACCCTTGCAGTTCTGCAACAGTAAATTCGTTATTTGAATTTTAAGATTTTATTTAATTTGATCAGTTTTAAAGGAATCCATGCAAGTAGTTTGTTAGCCATTTTATATCATTAAATTAAGATTTTATAACAATAAATCTAAATGGAACATATCATCATTTGATTTGACAAGATTTAAAATATCTCTGAAATATATCTGTAACGAGACGTCTTAAAACAACATCTTATTGAGCTACCAGTGTTGGCGATATTTCAAAATGTTAAATCAAATGCCGCATAATCGAATGTAAAAATTTGACATGTCTTGATATACACAAATAATACTTGATGAAAAGTATTGATTGGCAATTGGAAAAGTCGCGGAAAGTTTACTTGAATAGACACGAGAAGAGCTTAACGTTGGATGTCAAAAGATACGAAAGAAAATAAAAAGCAAATATAACATTTACTTACCACGTATAACTAGATTTATAGAATAATAAAAAAAAATGGCGAAATGATATTGATGAAATTATAAAATCTTCTCGACACGTAAGAGTGATTTTTTGTGGAAAGGGAATTTTCAGGGGTGTAATTGGTCATTGAACTATCACCATGGAAAAACAAATTACTTGGTTTGTATTTGTAGAAAATATGATTTATTCTGATTGCGATGGTAACGTTTCTTGGGGATTCACATCAAAAGATAACTTGTTCTATGTTTGTGCATTAGCAATTAAGCTTTTTTCCTTTTTTCACATTCGACTGAAAACAGGGATGCTTTTTAGATCTGAAAATGGTCGTGGCGACCCAGAACTGTTTAAACACCCAAGTAGCGGTTCGATGGAAGAGTGGTTTTAGCGTTTCGATGATTATTCAGAGTTTGTGCGTTTAACCTCTGAACGAAAATATGTATAGATTGGCACAGGTGGAGCAAATTGAAGCAAAATTACTTAGTGGTATTAGTATTTTTCTAAATTCAAATCAGATTAAGCTGTAAAAATCTGCATTTAGATGGTAAAAAAATGTTTTTAAAGATATTAAGAGTCCAATTTTTTCCTCACTAATTCACTGATGACTTCATTTATTTGGGAACCATGCCCAGAATAAAGCAGGTGTCACATGAAGTTATGTAGTTAAACTTACATTATGCAAGAGCTAAATTTGCCTATTGCAGGTCTTTCTTTTAATTAGGCCGGAATTATTAATAAGACATTAATTAACCATACATTATACATGAGGTAAATCTGCCTATTGTAGGTCTTTCTTTAGGCCTAACATTAATTAACTTATCCAGACCATAAACAACTCTCGATGTCAACGCTAACCTGCAATTCTTACCGGATTAGGATCCGATCAGCTGCTCAACTTTCATTCATGATTTATTCATGAAATGGATAACCCGAGGCTATGTTTTTTTATTGTACCGACTTGAGTAATAATGATCGAAGCAAGGGCAAAAATTATATCGCTAAATTCTCGGTCCAGAGGCGATCAATTTCTCTGAAATATTCAGCAAACTCCTTTTACATTATGTAGATTTTAACTATTATAGTGAGAACTGCCATATCTTTATCTAACCTACTATAATATACCGTTAACATAAAACATGCTGAAGGAGTTAAGTCACTAATAATTCGGACAAATGGTAATCTCTAGCGCTGATTCTAAAAACCAATGACTGGTCTAGTATTTTGCACTTCATAAAACCCTTCAAAAAAGACATTTGTGTACCACGTAAATTGAAAGTGAAAGTTGAAACTCTACAATCATCGGGGGGGGGGGGGAGGCACATGCAAAAGACATTTGTGTACCACGTAAATTAAAAGTGAAAGTTGAAACTCTACAATCATCGGGGGGGGGGGGGGTCCACATGCCCGTTTCATCAACTGGTGTTGTTTCGATTACCCGGTTGTACGTGACAAGGAATAAGGTTGCCTGTCCAACCCCTTGTTTCCACCCACTGCTAAAGGCCCCGCCCCGGTGCTCAAGCGAATTATTGAAATAAAATTGAAACATATGTTAAACCCGAAATGACCTAGTTTGTGTTTTGTGGACGTCAAACCTGTTTATCTTCTTTCTCTCGCCCGGTTTCCTCCCACTGCTAAAGACCCCTACGCGCAAGCGAATTATTGAAACAAAATTAAACCATGTGTTAGTCCCGAAATGACCTAGTTTGTGTTGAGTGGACGTTAAACCCCATTTCTCTCTCTCTCTCACAATCACCAAATCATAAAGATTAATGTTTTACCCCTAAATGTAACTATATAGTCAATATTCAACCACCTAAGACCTCCAAGCACTATTGCCTGGTTATTGAAATAAATAAGAACCTCCCTTACGTTTAAATCAAAATGTGAATTTGAATCAGATACGTCATCTTATATATAAAAAACTGAACTAATAAAAATGATATTTAATTGAGTAGACGCTCTCATTTTTCCCACTTTCACACAGTCGTCTTCTTTGTTTACAAAAATTATCCAACAATTTATATTTTTCAGTTGACTGACGAGGAACGAGTGTTTCTGAATGCCGCCTACCTAGGTGATGTAGGCGTGGTGCGGATGTGCCTGGAAGATCGAGTGGAATCGAACCTGAATATTAGCTGTGTTGATTATATGGGCCGCAATGCTTTGCATCTGGCAATCGACAGTGAAAAGATGGATGTAATAGAAATTCTGTTGGATAACTTGAGTTTTAACTGTATTGACGAGGCCTTACTTCATGCCATCAGTAAAGGTGCCGTGAAAATAGTAAAAACCATTATCGAGCACCCGAATTTTATGGCCGGGGAAGTGAAGTTAAAGAGAATGGGAGGTGGCGATGCCTTCTTCAGGACGGAGGAAAAGAGTCAGTTTCCACCGGATATTACTCCGCTTATTCTAGCAGCACATTACAATAATCATGAAATAATCCAAATGTTCATATCGAGGAATCATACCATTCCCAAACCTCATCCTATATCGTGTACATGTGCTGATTGTGTTACTAAGCAAAATTACGATTCGTTAAAGCGATCCCGATCTCGATTAAATGCGTATCGGGCACTTGCTAGTCCGGCTTATATGGCTCTATCTAGCCCAGATCCTATTATGAACACCTTTGAATTACGACAAGAGATGATGAAGCTACAAGAAGTGGAAAAAGAATTTAAGGTAAGAGAATTGTATGTCTTAAATGTATGGAAGCGTACAAGCCAGTGATTCTCAACAAGTGTGTCGATCTTCCTAAGTGTGCCTCGAAATTTTGAACGGCACACTAAGAAAATAACAAAAACACGTGATCCCAGTTGAGTATTCTCTGGTGTCTCGTTCATAGCTGTGTTTGTATTTAGTTTGAGTCATTCTATGTGTCCATGACTAGTGCATGTCTACGGATTTATGCCGTCTATGACTTGTCATGTTTCCATTTTGCAAAATTCAAATCCGTTTCATATATATTTTGCCGCATTTTTTCATGTGTTCCAAATGTGCCGTTGGCACACAAAGATTGAGAACCACTGGTATAAGGTTTCAAATGAAATGGCCACATAAAGTTTAGCGCGTTTATTCAATTAACTCCGCAATTTTGTTTTTTTTTTAAGGTAAAATCATATGTTAAAATATTACTTTACCAATATCGTGATATCTATCTGGCGGTTGACCCTTATAGGCTTCCATATTAATGATATATTCATCACTATATAATGTGCTGTTCTCTATTCATTATTACCCCGATTTATCACATGTCTGTGCTTTTGACACTTTTCTCTCAATCCATTATCATTTATTTTAGAAACGTATTATTGTAATCCAAAAAAAGAATGTAGTTCATGAAACAAAACTCTAAAAATAGTTTGTGTCAATTATATAAGTATGACGTTTTCTTTTGAAAATCAATGATTATTCAGGACCAAAGTTTATTTTTGAGGTATATAATGTATTAGTAAGCATTGATGCATAACACACGAATAGTAAGTGCAGGAGGGTCGCACTACATGCAAAACAAAAACAAAATCTACAAGATAAACCTGCGAATCACATAGAAATCTCTCTCTCTCTCTCCCTCCATCTTTCTCTCTCTCTGCTCTGATTATGAAAAGAAACCCGTGTGCTCATGCTACCCCCACATCGTGTAATCGCGTGGTTGTGTGAAATACATGTACTGTATTGAGTAAAGCCTACAATAATTCTTTTAAAAAAGCCCAATTAGAAGCACGAAATTAACACGCAAGCCGTGATATGCTAAAATAATTACTGTTTATAAATAAAGAGATATTTCTTTGTTTATAAACAGTAATTATTTTAGCATATCACGGCTCGAGTGTTAATTTCGTGTTTCTAATTGGGCTTTTTTAAAAATTATTTTGCTATTAGATAATGAATAGAATATTGAAAAAGGGGCAACTTAATTTAACAGTAGTAAAGGAGTAAGGTTAATAACCGGTACGACCACCTACATTATTTCAGTAGAGATGTGTTCGTCCGCAAGAAAATAATATTAATCTGGCAAAATGCCTTCCATATTATACCAAGCCCCAATCTCTACCATTACCCCTACCTTTCATTACTATACCAAGTAACCCTCTCCATCCTGTCTCACCTTCCTTATTAGTATTACACCAATTCCGCATCTCCACCTTCCCTTATTACACACTTTCCCATCTGCACCACCACCCGACCTCCGCTTATTACTCCAAGTCCCCATCTCCACCACCACCCGACCTTCGCTTATTACACCAAGTCCCCATCTCGAAACCCATCCCATCTTTCCTTATTTACTCGAAGTCCCTATCTCCACCACCACCCCACAAAAACACAGAATATCGCCAACGTGTTGCAATACCATGTTTATTCGCGGTTCTAAACAAACAAAAGGCATTTTGCCTGGGAAACCATCTTTCTATCATCTATACCCACAACAGAATTAAACACTCTTGTGGCTAGAACAGAAAAACATTAAAAGTGTAAAAGTAATATTATCCATTGTATTGCTAATCTCTCTTCCCTTTTCTCGGGGGATCCAGTGCTATCACTTTCTATTCTACCCTCGAATTATCGTCCATAATTAAACCTGTAACATCTCACGATTTGTAATCTATCGACTTTTTAACGTCTCCGCTGATTTCATGACCTTTAAGCATTGATCCTCGTGTAACAGATAGGCGGGACAGGTCCACGCTTTTTAAACTTCATCTGTCGATCTGATGAATTCGGTTTTCGGCAAAAAAGTTGGGTTTAAGAGTAAAGAAATAAAATCCGATGTGTTATCGATATCTAGGAAATGTCTGAATTTAGCAACGGCAACCTTTAGAAGAGAATCTAACACATAATACAATTGATTTAAGGAGATTTGATTTTCATCCGATCAAACAATAAAATGTTTCAAGCGTGATTGAATGAAAATTGCATTTAACATAATGACTTGCTGATTGGCAAAATACCAATATTACAACTAGCTGTGAATCTAAGTGCGCTTGGGTCGTAACGTTTGAGAGCTCACAGATGATCCGCAAGGACCAAAAGACCCCATGGCCAGTCTGCGATATTCTACGGTGCCGACCACATGACCGTGACGCGTAAGGTTTACTAAAATTTCGTCCGAATAAACTGTCCGCAATAGCACGTACGACTTTAAATCGAGTTTAAATTTATCATGCTTGTTATTTGGACAGTTGCTCTTCGATGAACAACATTGGTGCGATGTTTGATATCGGGCCATAATTCCAAGATGGAGGTTATGACGTCATGATCAGTTCAGTAACACAAAGTATAATCGTTCTTTTCAGAATATTACGACTTCTGTTTATCAAACTTACAATGATCTCCATACACAAATATTCATTGATAAATAATTTCATTGATGAATAATTTCATTGATCATAAGTACCCATTGATTAATAATTTCATTGATACATGTACCCATAGGTCTAAACAATTACAAATAGGCTACTGTTCACGTATAACCGCAATGGGAATGCGTTCGACTTTTAAAATTAAGCCCAAAACACTATGAGCATAATAAGATAATGTCGGAAAGAATACTTTTGTATAAAACGGGCATATGCCATACAGTATGCTATAGCGGAATTTTGCCCGGGCAGCGACACTACTACGGCCTACTCTTATATCGAATTCCAACTGTCAAATGTTCTTTTACGTGCACGTCAATTTGCACACAAGACCTCCATTTCTCGTCTCGTGTGGGGGAATCGGAGGGAGTCTCGAGACTGTGTAATTTCCACGTCCAATCCGAATGGCCCTCCACCCAGATGAATTATCTCGGTCAAAACCAGATATGAACCGTGATCTCCGGGCAAACGAGTCAGCACCTTACTTTTTTGGAGATAGCGACAAAATGTATCGAGCTTTTGAGCAACAAGGAATTTTTACATAAAATTGACAGCTACAGGACCATGACATTTTTGGATTCTATATACCTTTACTCGCAATGTGTTTGCGATTGCATTATCACTTCTCTGACGTAATATTTCCATTAGTGTTAAGATGTACTCACAAGAAGCCACCACACACACTAAACGACTCTATTGAAACTTGGTCTTATACAATCAAACATGAAGTGGTGAATATATAAATTAAAGTTAATATGCAATTTGATTAAAAAGATTCTGTCAATACAAGACTGTCATCACTCAACTTTGGGTAAAGTTTAAAGTGTTATGAATATTGGTATTTCCATTCAACTATCATTGATTGCAACCAGATGGCATGGGATCACATTTTTAAAAAATAAATCTGGAAACTCTTAACCAAGGCTTTGGAACATTAAATAATCTTTTTGATTGCAAATCTATTCATGGACCTCTTCAATTTACAGTTAAGAATTTTTCGTTATTGATCCTTATACCCGTACACCTACTAAATTTCATTGATGTAAATCTTTTAAAAGATTTCTCTCTCAAAGCACAAATGCACATTTGGAACCCTTTAATTATGAGCTGAAGGAATATTTATATCTAACTGATGTTATTAATCAAAGAGAAAAAAATGGAAAAATCTACACATTAAAATATTATTCTCGTCTTTAACCACAAAGATAAATATTTTGAAAGTAAAAAAAGTTGTTTAAACATGCATTATGCAGAACTAAATCTACCTATTGTAGGTCTTTCTTTAGGCCTGAAATGTTATCTAAATTATTAATTAGACATTAATCAACATATCCAGACTATAATCAACTCTCGATGTCAACGCTAGCCTGTGATATTTGTTAGATTGTGATCCGATTCGCTGCATAACTTTCCTTCACGATTTAATTATTTATTGGATAATCGAGATTATGATTTTTGTCGTATCGACTTTAGTTATGATGATCGATGCTAGGCGAACTTTCAATCGGTTAATTCTCGGTTCAGAGCAGATTAATTTGACTGAAATTTGCAGCAAATTGCATTTACATTAACTAGTTTTTTTAACTAGTATAGTGAGAACTGCCAACTCTTTATCTAATCTCCCACAATGTATCTTTAAGTGTGGATGGTGATTAGAAAAAGATCATTTCAAGGTTAAAGCATCAATTAGGGTGGGCGTTAATCACATTCTTAAGTCTGCTCAAAAAATAAGACCAGAACTCTTAGCATCACTTTCAGCAGTTGTCGTAACATTCCGTTAAAGCACTTAGATTCAGCAATGTAATTATTTAAGGTAGAATGGCCTTGCACTGTTAAAACAAATATGGAAATGATTAAGAACGATTTTTTATCCAAGACAAATACTTATGCATCTGTGAATTTATTGGTGGTTTAGAAAAAGACAAATACTTGTGCATCAGTGGATTTATTGATAGTACGAAACTAACGATTTATCCTTTATCCCTTAATTGCCAATTTACTTAGAATACGCCTATTTTGCTTTCTTTGCTAAAATCTTTTAAGTTCTATAAAAACATTCAAATCCTCAATTATTACGTTCTAATAGTATCCGTTAATTTTTATCAATTCTCGTATCACCTGTGGGATATGGTTAGTTTACAGACCCCAACTAAATCTATTGAGCATTGCCTTTCAGACCATGTTGATGTTCTTGATTGGGTTTTAACACCAACGTCCGTCGCTTATATTAAAATAATCAGCGAAAGCACATGATCTTTTCTGTGAGGGTCCGTCTTCATTAGCCCAGATTAGGAGCTGAACAGTAGGACGTTAAACCCCATTTCATTTCATTTCACTTTTGTGTGAGGGAAACCCACAGGGTTAAGAAGGCGCCCCCATTTTCAAGCCTGTAGGATCTAATTCACGACAGCGAGTCAGTGGTGACAGGTCAGATAGATCCAATGCCTTCTATTTGGGGTTTTATTGGGGGGGGGGGGGTGTTTTTGCTTTGGCTCCTTGAATCCGAAAATGACCCGGCTTTTTTGTTGTTGTGCCTGTGAAACTCACAAAAGAGTAATACTTAAAAAAAATGACATTTTTTTCTGTTTTGCAGATTCATGTCTGCGCCGTAATGCCATTAGTAAGCGTAATTTGCACAGTGGGATTTAGTCTCTCTCTCCCCCCCCCCCTCTCTCTCTCTCTCTCTCTCGTTGATTATAGTTCCATTAGCTGTTTTGTAGATAAACCTTCTGTATTTTAAATTGATTATCTCTTACAAGAAGATCAGAGATTTTAATAAAGTTAATTTAGAAGACGGAATATGATTCGTAAGGCAGAGCTATTTCAAGACATACATCTTCCATAGACAACAAATAACAAGGATGTTTGCTAATACACAAATAAAACCATATCAAACCTCTAATACAATAATATTTTGATAAGGAAACATAAAATGTTCTACGAAGTTGGAGTTAACTTTGATTAAGCGCACTTTCTATATAACTGTAAAAAATCTTCTCTGAAGTATCGGCATCGTTTTGATCATTTAGAATCTATTTATCTCGTTATCCTATCTTCAAAACGCTAACTAGATGTAGAATTGTTGGAGCTGAACTCAGATAGAAGTGATGGAATGTGTAAAAGATATTCACGTTAAAGAAAACAGAACCACAAAAAACTTAAATATCTGAATTCGGGATCGTGATTTCCAATTTATTTGAGGGAAATAGAATAATTGGCAGCGAAATGTGGGTGGTATGTATTTCAAGATACTCTTTGTTTTATATATAACATTTGTGGAACGTCTTCCAATAGACACGCCCCAATCGACTTACAGATTTTGGTCAGATGTTGTGGTATGACGAGAACCACAGCCATCGTTTAGAAGGAAACACAAATAAACAATAGTAAAAGCAATGGATGATAGTTTATTTGTTTTAATAAAATATACTGTAATAATACACAGCAACCATTTTATGATGCACTAATAGATCGGCTTCTTTGAACTGATACATATACATAAGCTTATGTAGTTACCTATCTGATTAAAGTACAGATTTATATTTCGTTTCGTTTTTTCTACATACGATGGTATCTACTACATGATTTGACTGGTTGTAGTGGAAGTTTGCGTCGAAGGTCATACGAGAGGTTTTTGATTCTATGACGTCAGACATTTGATTACGCCACCGACGTTGGTGTTTCTAGTGGATTACCAAGCGTTCTACGTATCTCACGCCAAAAACTCACCGTAACAGACCGGTTCGTTGGCTAAGCCCTCACATTATCCATAAAGTGGTTTATATAGCAACTTCACCAGGTCCTAGTGTGGTAAAGACAAGTAAAACGAAATTTTGAATTATAAATATCGAAACGAAATAGGAACTGTGGTTTAATCAGTCGATACTTTCGACTTCTGGTATAAAAGTACCATTTAAAAAAAATATTATTGAATATTTTATTCCATCGTTATTCTCCCTAAGCAATGCGAGAGAGGAATGGGATATTTTTGTACTAATAGGGGTACAATTTTATCTAAATCTATCCTTCATTTTACGAACAATCTTTGGATTAAAACCATTTTGTTGTAGTCTTCTGAAGCATCTGAAAGCACACAACCTTAATTCGATATTTCAGATTTCTATATTTTATCGTTTTCATTACACAACTGTGTGCATTGGCATAAACGAAGCGAAAGCACAAGCCTGCTATGCGTCAGTGCTAATGGGTGAAGTAGAAGGGTTGCAAAAAGAGTAGAACGACCTTTTATGATTTTAAGTTCAGTAATAAAATTGTGGTTTTTGTGTTGTTTATTTTGTTTTGTTTTTTTTTTGTTTTTTTAAAAAAATAGAACCTCAGCTAATACGTTATTTTACATGGTGAATAAATTGAGCGGGAATAGAAGTATGCCAATTCAATTTACGGGATGATATTCTATTGGACATTGGTGCCCTGGAACCATTTGCTTGAAGTTGTTGTCAGGGGAAGACAGACGTGCCAGTAAATTTTAATTCCATTCGCCATCTCAAGATAGAAAAAGAAATAGTCGGTGACAAAATTCAATTAGCATGACAATATCAGACAGAAATTACAGGCCTTTGGTGTTTGGTATTTGTAGGATGTGATCTCTATTTCGTCGGAATAAAAGGGGTCAGCCATGGCTGTTTGACCTTTGCTATTGCTGTGCAATTAAACGAGTTATGGGGTTTCTTAGGAACCGCCATGGATTTCCATATAGATCAACGTCAATCACAATATGAGTCCAATGGAAATGGAAATGTGGATTGCTGTGCGGCAACCCGGATATTAAAGACGGACATACACCATGCAGTATGCTATATAAGACTTTTTGCCCAGACAGTGGCATTTAGTCGAATTTCATCTGGAAATGGAAATGTGATTTAACGTCCTTTTGATGTGCACTAGCTCGGCTATTAAAGACGGGCATACACGACGCAGTATGCAACAAAAGACATTTTGCCCAGACATCGGCATTTAATCGAATTCTAGCAGTTCCCCAAGTAATAAGTCCAATGGAAATGGAAGGAATGTCCCTTTGTTGCACCAGCTCGGCTAATCAAGACGGGCATACCCCATACAATGTTCTACATAGAGCATTTTACCCAGACAGCAGCGTATCATCGTATTAATTGTGGGACTGGTGGGTACTATTCTTTAGAGCACGCGCCAACGGTGCACAGGTTTAATTTGGGTTTTAACGTCCCATCCGAACGACAAGACACTTAAACCATGCCAGCCCCTGGAACTCTCGGTTGGAACTCTTTAAGGACGGCCATCGACAATATATAATATTTTCACCAACGCTAAAAGAAAATAAAAACAAAAATAGCAACGATAGATAATCTCCAGGGTGGATTCAGTCGGATTAAAAATATATTATATCGTCAGCAGAAGATGCCAAATGGTGGGAGACAGAGAGAGAAGAATGGGGTTTAACGTTAAATCGACACAAACTAGGTCTTTTCGGAATGCCATATGGTTCAATGTTATTTCATTAATTCGCTTGCACATAGGGGTCTTAAGCAGTGGGAGGAAAATGTTCATCCCATCTTGATAAACATATACTGCGGTCTATTTTAGATTCCTCCTTTAGATTATTGTCCTTTTGACAAAGTGGAGCAGTGATGATTTCCTTCTTGAAATAATGGCATTATTGCAGAAGCCCCACACCACTCCCTGCTTTCATAAATTCATGTCTAGAATCAAGCATACCATTAATTAGCCATCATGGAAAATGGAATTCGTTGTTTTATTTCCTAATTCTAAGTTTTCCAATGATTTCAAAAAATATATCGCGGTTTACGTATTAAAATTATTCGGTATAACCAGGCTTTTTAGAAAGAGGAAAAACGTGTAAATTTCGATCGGTGATGAGAAACTGTTACAATCTCAATGTGTCTGGTCATCCCTAACTACATAGATTATTTTACACAATATACATTGATTATATATTGGATATACAAGACTACAATGTTCCATTCAATGTTGATCGAACAGAAAGATTATTTATCAACTGTTATTTCACTTTCTATAAGTTTGTCATCGTCTCGTCTAGACGCCATTTCGATTCAATCGTAACCCATCGTTGACCATTGAGACTCGATCTTTATATAACCGTTTATACTGTCCACTTCTCATACAATCTCGACTCTTAACCATTTAATTTACAGCCTAGAATTTATTCTCCACGCAGTTTGGATTTAGATATAGACCCTACGTCTATTACGTAAATAGATAAATATATTAAAATACATAAAGGAACTTTTAATTCAGATAAATTTCTTGTAAAAATTCATCTAAATAAATTCAAGATTACTACATTGATTTCTCAGATTATCCAACGAGCTCCCCATGAAATATTTCTTAAGTGATTCTCCATTGCGTATACATTATTTAGGGAATAGTGCCTTACTTACTCTAAGAAGAAAATTATTTGTCCTGACAGTGGTGTAACGGATTATTCGATGTTCAACTGTTTTCAAAACCTGCAAATCGAGAGGAAGTTGCTCGCACGACACCAGGATCGAACTCGCGAATCTAAATAGTAAAAACCCCAGAACATACAGATTAGTAAACCCCCAATGACACACTGGTTAGAAAACCCTCCTCATGGCATACTGATTAGTACAGCTCAACCAGTGATATACTGGTATGTAAACCCTCAGAGCAAACTGGTAGTACCCCCTTCCCACTCACCCACCTCAGGGATATATTTATTGTTACCCCCCCCCCCCCTCAGGCACACTGGTCTAAAAGGCATACTGATCAGTAAACGAACACCTTACTGACCATGCAATCATGTCTCCTATGTTATTGTGAACAGGGGGGTGGGATGGCCTAGTGGTCTCTAGTGCAGCGCTTCGACCTCTAGCTGGCCCGTCGCCTCTGGCTTGCGGCTGTGGTTTCGTTCCCTGGTGTGAGCGTATGTGGCATGGAGATAGAGGTGCCTTCTCAACCACGTGGGTTTCCTCCTGGCACTCAGGTTTCCTCCCACAGCTGAAGACCCCTGCTCGCATGCGAATTATTAAAATAAAATTAAACCATATGTTAGTCACTAATTGACCTAGTTTGTGTCGAGTGGACGTTAAACCCCATTTCTCTCTCTCGTGAACAGAACTGGATATCCTTCCCATTATTTATAACACGCGCGGCAAATAACTCGAACATGCCGATCTCTTGAGCAGATTTTATATCGGTTGTTGCAAATTCCCCGATTTAATTGTGTATGTGGTTATTTGGTTTTATTATCATACACTTATTTCATTGCATTCAATCCTCAGAAAAACATAATCATCAACATTTTTGTTCAGGATTTCTGATTTCTGACAAGAGGGTAATAAATTTCAGACGTTTTCGGTAGTTATTCCATGCCTCAAATCGTAATTTACGTTTTATGACTTTGAATTAAAAGCCGTTTTTAATCCCACAGCAAAGATATCTATTTTGATGATCAGATTTGAAATGAAATAATTTAACACGATAACGCCACTGTTTGGCAATAAAAAGCAAATCAAATTAGCCTGTTTTTGTGAAAAGGAGTTACTGGATAAGATTTTTTTTATTGGATTGCCAATTCACGAAAGAATGATTTTTATATTTCTTCTCTTTAGCACCTTAAGGGCTTTAAAACTATTTGTTGCTGATCAGAAAGAGATTTAAAATTAGGTTGAAGTGAAATTAGGGTATTGTCTTACTTTTCTTGAGGGTGATGGGATGGATGACCGAATGGTTAGCGCGTGGTGCGTTGCGTCATTATTGAGTCATCTGGTGTGCATGGTTTCATTTCCAAGGTTGTTCGTGACAAGGACTAGGATCACATGTTCAACCTTGTTGGTTTTTCTTCTGGTTGAGGGGGGTTGGGATGGCCTAGTGGTCTAGAGTGCCGCGCTTCGACCTCTAGCTGGCCGGTTACCTCTGGCTTGCGGCTGTGGTTTCGAGCCCTGGTGTGAGCGTATGTGGCATGGAGAAGGGGGCTCCTTCTCAACCTCGTGGGTTTCCTCCGGGCACTCCGGTTTCCCCCCACTGCCAAAGACCCCTACGCGCAAGCGAATTATTGAAATAAAACCGTATGTTATTCCCCACATGACCTAGTTTGTGTCGAGACGACGTTAAACCCAATCTCTCTCTCTCTCTCTCTCTCTCTCTCTCTCTCTCTTCTGGTTCACCAGTTTTCACCCACTGCTAAAGGCCCCTACGCAAGCGAATTATGGAAATAAAATTAAACAGTATATAAGGTCCGAAATGACCTTGTTTGTGTCGAGAGGACGTTACCTCTCCCCCCCCCCCTCTCTCTCTCTCTCTCTCCCTCTTCGTACTTAGTTTAATTTTATCTATAATTGACTTTATCATATATATGATGCCCAGACTAACAAGTTATTTATTTAATGAAAGCTCGTGCCATAGATGAATTTGTTGTTTTAAATCTTAAAAAAATATGCCAGAAACGTCCAACAGAAGTCTCTTGAAAATTAATTGTGCCACATAAGGGTGTTAAAGAAATTTTGTAAAAGTGCTATTCGATTTGTTTTGATTCAAAATAGTGAAATTTATACTCTAAAAAATCTAAAGATTGAAAGTCAGTGAACATCCTCAATGGTTACCGAATGATTGACGTGGTTAGTTTGTGCACCTATCGTTTGTCTATCCTGGTAGTTTAGATGTCACTGTGCAGTGATCTATATGACTCCTCAATAGTACATCCATATTAACTCGGTATCCAATATAGACAATAAACGTAGTCATCTGTTAAGGTTCTCAAAAGTACTCTAATGAAGGCAATAGGGGCTATATAAATCAACAGTTACGCTAACTGATTACACTGCTTTTATTTCATTGATACAATTCGTTTGATGAATGGCAATTTGATTTTATGATTTTTTTCTCTGTTGGTGATCAAGGGAAGATAAATTAAATAATGATGAATTAGCCTGGTGGTCTTCAGATATTGATACCTTTTATCTCGATTTCATCCCAGGGTGAATTGTGTTAATATATTACTAATAAACCCCATATCCTCTAATTACTAATGTTTTTATCTTGTTCTAATTGACCATCAGTTAAGCCCCTTTGGGCCGCAGACCATTCATAGCGATCTGACTGATTTCGGGGGAAGATATGTCGATCATCGGCGGGACCAGAAAGTTCTTTTACTAGCATTGGTATTGGGCTAGGATAACCAATAAAGTTTGATTTCATGCACAATTTAAACAGTTTTGTGAATAAAGGGCGGGGTAAATGGAGATTAACGTCCATTCGACACAACTAGGTAAATTCGGGACTAGCACATGGTTCAATTTTATTTCAATAATTCGCTTGCGCGTAGGAGTCTTTAGCAGTGGGAGGAAACCGGAGGACTCTAAGAAAATACATAATGTTGGACAAAATGAAATGAAATGAAATGGGGTTTAACGTCCTACTCTTTTGCACCTAACCTGTGCTAATGGAAGACGGGCATACGCCATACAGAGTGCTATGAGGGAAATTTTGCCCGGGCAGCGGCGCTACGGCCTACTCTTATATCGAATTCCAACTGCCAAGGGATCTTTTACGTGCACTCCAATGTGTACACGGGACCTCGGTTTTTCGTCCCATCCGAACGACTAGGCAGCTGTCCTTGTCAGGCCCTCCTTCTGCATCACTGACAAGGGGAAATCACGCCGGAAAATCGAGATGAACTTTCTCGGCCAATGCAGGGATCGAACACCCGACCTCCAGGCTAGTGAACCAGCGCCTTATCCACTTAGCCACCGTGACCTCCTAATGTTGGACAGGAGACCTTACTACTTGTTACGTACAACCAGGGATTCGACATCACGTCAGTTGACTTAATGAAAGACCTTATAATACAACGCACACGCTCTAACCATTCGGCCGAACCCACACCCAGAAAAAGAAAAAATATTTAAAACCAAATCTAATCATTATTTTCAAAATTGAAGTGGTATTTATTGGTAATCGTATAATATTTGAACTATTTTTATGAGAACGATAGAAACTTTAGCATGTTTTTCCTGTAATGTATTTATCCCCCAAGCTAGGTCTGGATTTTACCGTTAGTTTATTATTAATTTATATAATTTGCTCTTCTGACCTCATTGAGACCTCTCTAATTGATAATATGCGATTAAACCTTCAAATTCCGTAAAACTTGCGTCATCCACTGATACATTAATCGCCAACTCCCTATGATGGATGGTCGTTTCATATATAAACTACTACTAAAGCTTTATAGAAAAGAACCAATTTGTCATTCAGGTTCGTCTAAATTGTTTGTGTTGATACGTAATCACATTATGGGTATTAGCTGTGGCCATCATTGAATCGTGCCTAATAGTCAAGTTTGTGGGTATTTTTCCACGTGGTTTCCAGTAGTGCTGGACCAAGAGCCTGTACATAAAATATCCCTTGGAAGTGGAATTCGTGTAGGCCATGACGTAAGCGATTGCAATCGCCCGTATGTCATTTATGGGCATGCGTGCCTACAATAGCACACGTGTGCCATTCGAAAGTTATAAAACAATCATTTCATATCGGCACAAGCCTCTCGAATTTGGTCAGGCCCAGGACCCCGCTTCGTTTAAGCTGGACTTAGCTTCAGCCTGCCAACCTTATGGGTAACCGCGGCACTGTATTCAATAACTCTGATTTCCTGTAGACTAATCAAATTTGAATGAATAGTATGTCATATGTCTTGGTCACCTTATGATTTACACTGTCTCTCCTGACATGTACCATATATATTTTATGTTGCGTCACAGTTACATAATTTCCATTCCTACTGATTTAATTCGTGTCTGGAACGAGAAGATTTGACAGATTTGATGTGAAATCTGATTAAATAAGGAAACTGCAGATAGTTAATTTCCACGTGTTCAATACCATATATAGAAATAGTAGGCTTATTGATATTCAATGGTTGGAGAAGTTACAGAGGAGTATATGGAATACATTGAAAGATGATCGTGATAAGCTTACCTAAATATTGAAACATTCGTGCATAGAGAATATTGGTACGAAAAAAGTCGTTATTTCCGATTTAAGTTAAAATAGCATTATGCAAGAGCAAAATCTGCTTATTACAGGTCTTTCTTTAGGCCTGAAATGTTATCTAAATAATCAATTACACATTAATTAACTTATCCAGACCATAATAAACTCTTGATGTCAAGGCTAGCCTTCGATGTTGACGGATTAAATTCCTATATGCCGCTTAACGGCCATTGATAATTAAATCAATCAAGTGGATAATCGGGACTATGCTGTTTATATTAATTAATTTAGTAATGATGACCGAGACTATGTGAATATTTTACTCGCTTCGTTCTCGGCTAATAGTGGATCAATTTGACTGAAATTTTCAGCAAATTACCTTTACACTATGTAGTTTTTAACTATTATAGTGGGAACTGCCATCTCTTTATCTGCAGACTTGGTAGACTGAAGCTTAAGGCCTCGACATCTCTAGGGAGGCTCTCGGCTATTGTGTATTACATTTTTCACTCTGTCATACGCCTCTAAACACCTGTCATCATTCCCACCTTCACTCAAATGTTTGTAAACAACAGACTGATTTTCCAGTAATAATGACGGATGGGTGGGGGTGAGAAGGGCGTCATGAGTGTAATAATTTATACACTCTATTCCTGAATATGTATATTCCTGATGATCCAGACGCGGACCCCCCCCCCCCCTGCTCAGACTTGAAAATTTTTTTATGCGATTTTATTGGCGATTTAGAGCTGTTATTTTGGAATTTACCTTCCGGAAATACGTCAGAATGAACCAAATTGAATCTAATTTACCAAATTATCGGTTGAGCGCAATTAGTTAAGCAATTATTAAACCTAGACCCCCCCCCCCCCTGCAAAAAATCCTGGATCCGCACCGGTGATCTCTCTACTCCGGCACATATCCGTTTCGAAATTTTAGTTTTTTAAGGGCGGATGGTGGGTGCCTTCCTGTTCGGCAAACATGGGTCATGGGATACCTGGTCCGCTTACTGAACTATAATGAGTCTACATTTGCACACTCGTCTCGAACACTTCTTTGGAATTAAGGAATACGTTGAATAGCTAACCTGGTGGTCCCGCGTTCGATCCCGATGTTAGCCGAGAAAGTGCATCGGGATTTTCCGGTGTGATTCTTCGTTGTCAGTGGTGCAGGATGTAGGGCCGGTAAGGGGTGTAGTCGGTCGACCGAGACGGAACACGTAACAGAACTCTTAACAGTTTGAATTCGAAAAGAGAGTAGACCGTACCCCAGCCGTACGCCAAAATTGTCTCATAACACACAGTATGACGTATGTCCGTATTCATTAGCCTAACAGGCGTGGTGGACCCATTGGGGGAGGGGGCATAGTTCATTTTCATTTTCGTTTGCTTTGTTACTGTTGTAGTTCACATATCTGTATCCGCCCAAGCAGTCCAAGTTTGCAGCGTATTACCTTTCGCTCCAATTTATGCCCCCCTCCTTCACGTCGACAAAATCCGGGATCCGGGCCTGCCCAGCCAGAAAAAACAGTAGAGTTTCATACCCCATTTCATTTCATTTCTTTCTTCCTGGTGTGTCCAACTGGGACCGCGACCGAACAGCGCTTATTATCCGTCCACTTATAGCTATTGTTATCTTGGTAATATATATAAAACAGAGTGGATATTGTCATGTTTAAAATAATTAGGATATTTTCTAAGAAACAGGTCAGACCAGTTCACAGTTTACATTGAAATCTAGAAGTTAACACAGTGGAGAAGTAATACGATTGATGTTAAAGTAGCTAAGTCTCTAACTCAATATCATCCAAAGTCTTCGACGTGGAAAACACGGATTATTTGTTAATTTAAACCAACACTGATGTTGTGATCTTACCCGGTAAGATGGGCTTCTGGTATCCAATATTTAAGACAAAATAGACATTTTACCATCGGTACACGATTCGTGTACCAAAATGCGTTTCAGTGCCATTTGTAACAAGGGACTAGGAAAACGAGGTTAGGTTGGTTGTAGGCTTGTCATTTTAATAAGTTTATATAATACTTGAAGCCTTTACAACGACACTGCAATACCCCCCCTCCCACATACCTTGCATTATCCATGTCTGCTTGGTATCTTAAAAATATAATGGAATGCTTCGTTTTATTTATACGGAAAGCGAATGTGCGTGTTTCCTCTTGCGCTTTCGCTTTCGAAAAAATCGTTCTAATGATAATGTTATGGAACCGTTTCCATGTAAACAGCGCGAATATTTGTGTTAATTTTGTTTTGTGAATTAAAAGAACTAATCACTGCGCACATGATGGAACAATAAAAGATTTATCGCGAGGTCAAACCATGGCAACCTTGACCCCATAACACTCAATGGGAACACATTTTTCGGCTTGAGAAAATTTGGCAGGAAATAGAAAGACGCGATTCGTGATGATTTATTCAAGTTCGATCAGAATTAATCGATCGGTTCCTCATGTATTTCCAACTGACTGAATAAAGCTCACTTTCACCGATACACACAACAATTACCTTGTCGAGTAAATCAAACGTTGACATCAACACGTTTAGGTTTTTTCCATAATAAGTTTGTTTTCAATTACACTAACTGAATGAAATAAATTCCTAATCTTGTCATTACTTGATTTGTGGTTCCGGTGTGAGTTCTAAATACGACGAAGGGAACCGACTACGAAACTATTGATTCTATTCATAAATGGTAAAAAATAAAAACATCTTTTGATTATTTCCCTTGGCTAGTAATCTGATTGGATATAATAAATTGTAACGGGTATTACCCTTAAACACAGAGCGAAAATGGAGTTTAACGTCCTCTTGACACAGGCTATGTCATTTTGTGACTATCCTAAGCTGTAGAGGAGCCGCGTTGACTCCGTGAATTAAGACGAGGTCCCGTTGTCAAACCCTGAATTGGCCGCGAAAATTCATCGATTTTGCGTAGTGGCTCCTCCTTGTCAGTGGTGCCGGACCAAGGACATGGTAATGGACAACGTATAGTCGTTCGGATAGGACGAAAAACCGGGATTCCGTTTATGTATTGACAGATGGAATTCGATAAGGTAAGAGTAGGTCGTAGAGTCCAATCGGAGCAGAACAGTAGGACCTTATTTTATTTCATTTTCATAAGATGCAGTTGGCCAGCGGAAGGAAACTGCGAAAGAATATTCAATTGCAAAAAATTAAGGTAAGGCAAGGGTGATATTAGTTGTCCAGTCCCAATTGAAACACTAGCCTGTAAGACTCTCTCTCTACTCGAGGAATATCAATCCTAACCTTTTTAGAAGCCTCAACTTACGCCAAATTACTTTTTACCCTATTAAAACGATAAGGTTAAGGGGTAAGATTGCAATTGATATTCCGCAAGTAGACTCAAATCGGGTCCAATGTAACATTGATCATTTCCTTATAGAGAATAACATGAAGGGGTTTTAAAATAAAACATGAAAATAAAGCAAAAACAACAATAACGAATTTGTTTCAACCCGCGGATAACATTTCTCAAGTTTATATATCCAGTCGTACATGTACTTTCAAGCGGTTGACTATAGATGGTCATTGATAATCTGAAATCCAATTCCAAACGTTCCACCATTTGGGTATAATTTGTTAGAGATGTCGTGCATAATTATGTTGTTAGCACAGCTTTGAATTTAGGTAGTACGTTTAAGTTAAGCCATTAAAAATGTAGATCACCAGCAAACTAAACATAATTTGAATAATAGGTTTGTCTAGCAATTTTCGAAAGAAATTTCCATAATTTTATTGTTTATCATTAATTTGTGATCCATCATAGCAATCCTTTGTTTTATTTTAATGTAAAAATTATGCAATGTTTTGCCATTGTGTCATTGGTGTTATGTCAACCAACCTGGTGTTGATGCGAAAGGTCAGGGGGTGATAACTCTATCGCTAAGCCTGCAATTATCCCAAGATGGCGTGTAGTCAATGAGAGATGTTCATTATGATAGGAGTAATAAAATGTCGGCATACTTCATTTTATTCATGAAAGTGATTTGTATCTGTCATAAAGTGGATGAGTTGATGAGCCATCTTACATCAGATACGACAACCAATACTGTCTGATAGTGTATTAACTTATTTTACTTGTCTTATCCGTATTCTAATATTCACCCTTTAACAATCACCAAGATGGCCTATAACAACCTCTATTCTCATATTTCATGACAAATGCAGCTTTTCTGTATTTTCTTATTTAAATGGGATATCCTCTTTAGTTAGGTGATAGGCGCAACGACCGTAAAAAGTACAAAATCTTGTCTAAGACTAACACAAGAATAAAGTATGACATGACAATATGCAGCTTGTGCGAGTTGTCCTATTAAATAAAATATCCACATTAATTACTGTTTTAAAATGCACGATGTCGCTCGTCTAAGACTTGTGTGTGTTTTCGTAGGAAAGGGATTATTTCTGACTTGAACAGAACCTCAAAAACAAAAGTCTAATTATGTATAAAATTTAATCGCCAAAATATAGAAGAATAGTATATTTACCGTGTCTCAAAATTTCAGCTCCGGTTCCTTTAGAGGTCTATGCAATGAATGTAGGTAAATCTCACCAACACATTCTTTTTATGAGAGAGAGAGAGAAATGGGGTTTAACGTCCACTCGACACAAACTAGGTCATTTCGGGACTAACATATGGTTTCATTTTATTTCAATAATTCGCTTGCGCGTAGGGGTCTTTAGCAGTGGGGGGAAACCGGAGTGCCCGGAGGAAACCCACGGGGTTGATTATCTCCATGCCACATACGCTCACACCAGGGTTCGAAACACAGCCGCAAGCCAGAGGTGGCCGGCCAGCTAGAGGTCGAAGCGCGGCACTCTAGACCACTAGGCCATCCCAACCCCCATTCTTTTTATGAAATAAAAATCTGCTTTTTCCAGAAAACGCATATAGCTTGGGACATCGGTATGACAGGTTTAAGTTGATTGAAAACGTATGGCATATGTTCATTTAGTTGTTCGACCCTAATGTACAGGGCCCTGTTTCACGAAATTTTAACTTAAGATAAAATCCAATTTTAGTAGATACTTCAATTTTGATTGGCTAAGCACTAAAATCAATCTAATATTATCCAATCAAATTACTAAAATTGGGATCTTATCTTAGTTAAAATTTCGTGAAATAGGCCCCAGGGTTTTAAAGGATTTTAACACAAAATTAAGCAGTTTTATTCTCCAAACTATTAGCGGAATTGGCCCTTTAAATTTAAGATGCGCTTTAATTAGCTGACAGGCTCACATGACCATAAAAAGTGTATGATCGACTACAAGAATAACATGTTTCGAAGAAACAAACAAAAAAAGAAAAAAAAACAAAACAAAACATCAAAACAAACGGATTCATGTACTTTTATATCCTAAACTAGAAACAACACCATTTCTTCTACCTAAAAGTAAAAACATCATTGTTTCGCTTCGCTGTACAGAAGAAAAAGGTGTGAATCTTGAAGTCGTTTTAGCTTTCAGTCAGTTGGTTGCTAAACTAATGGACTTTTTAAAATAGTTGTAGAAAATAAGGTTATTTTTAGTGACAACACAAGATCAACAGTGTTTCCTACAGGATATCGAATAAGATACATTATTATTTTTTGTTCATTCAGAAAGCTTTTTAACATTTTAATATAAAAATAGCCATCTAATCATTCTTTCGTTTTCCATGTAAATTCTAGCACGGAATAATATCGCTCTTAACGAATTTAATTATTTCTAGATTAATTCACCTTCACCATGACGTGTTGATGCGGATCAAAAGAAAAAGAAAAACACGTCTGTATCATTTGTAAATAATGTTCCTTGTGGGTATTAGGCGATGAAATCCTTTATACAAGATCAAAGAAAAGTTCTTCGGTTTTGAGAGAGAGAGAGAGAGAGAGAGAGAAAGAGAGAGAGAGAGAGAGAGGCGGGGGTAACGTCCACACGACACTAACTAGGTCATTTCGGTTTAATTTTATTTCAATAATTCGCTTGCGCGTTGGGCTCTTTTTGGCGCTTGGAAGAAATCCGGAGGACCCGGAGAAAACCCACGAGGTTTGAGAGGCGAGCCCACTCCTTGTCATGTAAAAACGGGGAATCGAAATTACGCCAGTTGACTCAATGAACGACCTTAAGATGGCACGGGCTAACGATTCGGTCACCCTACCCCCGATTAATATAATTTAATTTTAAATTTAGCATAGGGGAAGGATAAATAAGTTGTAGCAATATGCAATGGCGGATTCAGTGTTGACCAAGAGAGTTCATCGGGCGCGGTTTCACCTTGTCGGTGATGCACAACGGAGGGTCTGACAAGAAAATTGAGGTCTCGTGTATTTTTGGCGTGCACGTAAAAAATTCCTTAGCAGCAGCAATTCGATATAAGAATAGATCATAGCTACGCTTCCTGAACTACCCCCCCCCCCCAACATCACGCTCAGAACAAAACAGTAGGGCGTTAAACCCCAATTCATTCATTCATTTATTCGTTATTTATGTTCTGGCTATATAATATAATTAGAGTTGTTAATTCTGTGTAACTGGATATGACTACATGTGATTTATTATCTATATTTATAGCCCGTGTAATAATTAGGATGAGTGTAAATCTCTTAAATCTGTCACTTTATTATTAAATTTATCAATCTGATTAAAACACAGATCCTTTTACGTTTCGTTTTTTATACTTCGAAATTTCATTTTACTTGTCTTTACTACAGTAGGATCTGGAAGAGTTGTTATATTACCGACGTTTTGGTTGAAGTTGGGATTTGGGATTGGTCAGTGAAACGGTCTGTTACGGCGAGTTACTGCGTTCGAACCACTAGAAACGTCAACGCTGATTGATTAACCAATATCTGACGTCATAGTGCCAAAAATCAATCGTACGACCAGTGACGCGACCTTCCCGCAGAACTGTAATGTGGGCCATCGAAAGAATTTTTTAAAATACGAAACGAACTATAAATCTGTATTTTAATGGTGATCAACATAATGTACATGAGTAATATAACAGATTATTAATTAATAACCAATTTCCTGATTGTATCATAATATGTTAGTCTCAGAATGACCTACGATAATAAAATACAATAGGGTAGTGCTATACTGAAACGTAAATGCTACTAGAGTAGTAACAAACATTAAGATGAAGAGGGGCCCTTTATACTATTCCACTTTTAAGGCCTCTTCCCAGTCCTTGCAGGGACAGAGAGAGTGAGAGTGAGGGGAGAGATAGGGAGAGGAAGACTAGTTCATTTCGGGACTAGCACACTGTTTAATTTTACTTTTATACATCGCTTGTGCATAGGGGCCCTTAGCAGTCCGAGGAAACAAGGTTGGACAGGCGACCATATTCTGTGTCACGTGCAAGCGGGAAATCGAAACCCCGTCACTTGACCCAATTTGTTCATGTACATAATGTTATTTAGAACAGCAGAGATCTCTATATGTTTATGTGTCGATGTTTGTTAAAACAGCAAATGCAATACTGTCTGGTTAAAATTGGGTCTGGGTTGTATTGGGTTGTATATGTCTGAAATGATTTGTTGGGATCGATTTGAGGAACTGTGGTATCATGTTTATTCACGGGATTTACACTCTCTAGAGTATAACTTCTCAGACTAAATGAAACGAAACATCAATTACAAATTTACGGAAATTAATTGTAACAATACCATATTTTATACATTGAGGTTTACGAGAGCGACAATGGGCTGTTATTTGGACACAACATTCTCAAAACTGTAATCTGTTTTCCTGAAATGCCAATCTGATCAAAATACAAATCTATATTTCGTTTCGTTTTTTATACTTTCGATGACCTACGTTACACGAAGATCTGACCAGTTGTAATGATCGACGTCATGCATTGATTAATCAAACAGCGTTGACGTTTCTAGGGGTTTACCCATAGTTTAGCATAGAGCACACCAAGAAATCGCCGTAACAGACTGTTTCATTGGCTAATGCCTCACATGAACTAACACTCGTGTTATATAAAAACTCACCCAGACCCTGGTGTTGTGAGGACAAGTAAAACGAAATTTTGAAGTATATAAACGAAACGAAATAGGATGTGCGTTTTAAGCAGATTACAGCAATGTTGTCTCTTCCGAAACATGGAAATTATTTGCACCTATAGATATTGTATTCTTTAGAAATAACAATCTCACCATATCGCTATGTCACTGCATATTCGTGCATTACGATCGTAGAAATTTATATGATTCGGGCCATATTGCTCTCGTCACAGAATCTCTTTTTACGTCAAAGCAAATGAAATGAAATGGGGTTTAACGTCCTACTGTTCTGCTTCGAACTGGGCTAATGAAGACGGCCATACGCCATACAGTGTGATTGAGGGAAATTTAGCCCGGGCAGCGGCACTACGACCTAGTCATATATCGAATTACAACTATCAAGGTGTCTTTTAAGAGCACGCCAATGTGTACACAGGACCTCGGTTTTTTGTCCCATCCGAACGACTAGACAGCTGTCCTTGTCAGGTCCTACGTCAAAGCAAGTGTACCCCTATCCTATCAAATGCAAAATTACAACTTAGAATAACCTTTTTTAATAATGATTTGTTAACCAATAACAGTATATTCCGTTTTGGTTTATTTTCCTATTATCCCGTGTTTTAAGATGTTCCGATATCGTTTTCCCAAAAGCTGAAGAAATTCATAAAAATAAATCTTGTGGAAGAAAGATCGGATTACTGTGGCTTTTTAACAAGAAAACATTTTATATGTCCGCCTGGAAGAATGAAAAGCAATTACTCCGCGATATTTCAATCAACTACTCTAATTGGGAAGCAATCTTGGCGCGTAATATATGACCGGTTTACACACAGGAATGATTAAACGGTTCAGTGTTCCCTAGAGCCGGTAACGGTTATTCCGCTGTACAGATTGCACTTTCTGTGTTACATCTCTATATTGATGAAATCTTGACGTGCACCGATTGAATTATATTGATGGATGTCTACTAAGTTTTGATAAATGGCTGCTGGGTACACAACCAGGCTTTAGGCCACTTGATTTGATTTTCTGCAAATATTGTACTTATTCGTCGGGGGATCCACGGTGACTAAGTGGGTAAGACGCTGGTTCGGTATTCTGGAGGTCGGGTGTTCGACCCCTTCATTGGCCGAGAAAGTCTACTGAGGCAGGACAGAGGACCTGACAAGGACAGCTGTCTAGTCGTTCGGATGGCAGTTGAAATTCGATAAAAATAGGACATAGTGCCGCTGCCCGGGTAAAATTGCCCCTATAGCACACTATTTGGTGTATGTCCGTCCGTTCATAAGTCCAGCCAGAGCAGAACATTAGGGCGTTAAAACCATTCCATTTCTTATTCGTCAGGGGAAAGACTTACCTGGTTGTTCGTTTCCAAATTTGTCAAATTTAAAACAAACAAACTTTCATAATATTCAAGTGGCTATTCATTTATCATCACCTCGAACAACAGAAAATAAAATTGTTGCGGCCTAGAAATCTGAATTAAGATTTGTCATTGTTTCCAGGAATTAATTCTGCTATTGTCTGGAGATATTTATTCTGGCATCTAATACAGGATTTTGCTAAACAATACCAGAATTGGTCAAAATAGAGGTATCACTGCTCTCAATGGGTGAATCGTTTGTCTTCATTGATTATGGTACGCCCGGGGATAAAGCCATATTAGCTTAGTAATATTAGTTAATCCGGTGTTAAGTGGCTTTAAGTTTATTATGATATTTATCCTCATGCGTTTAACACGTTTATGATATTGATAATCGTTTTCTTAAGTGAACTATTACTTGCTGTGTTGGACGATAAATCGTTAATGATATGTACCATAACTAAATGGACAATCAGTCACATCAAATATACTTTTATTTAGAACCGCGATGGAAAAACCTTATTCTGAAACAATATAAATAAATTCCATACAGTATTATCCATTTATTCGGAGAAAAGATCAAAGTTAAGTCAGTTTGATGTTTTTGTATTTGCATAGCACAAAACAAACAGAAACATCGCGATTCCGTTCAAATCGGAACCCCCGCACTGGAAACGCTTAGGGCGTCAATACCGTGTTAAAAAGTAATGGGTCCGTATATCTCTTGTGTCAGGAAGTATCGGTGTTCAGGGAGGCATTCTTCAATAGTTACTATACTCACAAATAAAGATTAATGCACCCAGGGCCGCCCAGTGTTTGGATCACTAAGTGATGGATATCTAAATTGATTAAGGTCTTAAAGATGCATTGTCGCGAAAGTATTTTTCGGGTGGTTATTTCCAATAAATGTACAGTATGGCAAATTTGTTATATATGGAAATTATATACCCAAAATCTTACTAGATAAATACTGATTACCACAAAAACGCCCAAGGGGAAAGCACTGTGGAAAAAATCTCAGGGTAACTGTTGTCTGCCAACTTATTGTGTACCAGCTTTATTGAGGGAGTGGTTGTTATTTCATGATCAAATGTTCGGGGGGTTTTAGGAACACTGATGGTGTCAATAAAACTCTGCAATTAAACGGCGGAAAATGTTGTTGATACATGGACAATAAATAACGAAAAATATGTTCTGAAAAAAATTGAGCTGACTGAAATGGTGTTTAACAACAGTTTGTTTATTGCATGCGGTATCTACCGACGGATACAAACCTCTGAGAAAAAGTTTAAGCAAAGTTTTGATAGATTTGTTTGAATATGTTTTTCATCCAGATATATCATCAAAGCACACTGTTTTGATGCGGGAAAATATCTTTAACGTGGCAGTAGAGAAGGTTTTTTTCATCGTTCATAATACTCCCGGGTTGCTCTTTAATCTCTTAGTAATTCCCTGTATTAGAGTTAGTACATATCCATTTAGAAATGGAACATACTAATCAACCTATAACCCACTTTACTACTGGGATTTATTTTGGAGTGATTTAATTTGATACTAG
Organism: Patella caerulea; assembly: GCA_036850965.1. NCBI lineage: Eukaryota > Metazoa > Mollusca > Gastropoda > Patellidae > Patella > Patella caerulea. Next base: position 25,907,186 of record JAZGQO010000015.1, on the reverse strand, counting down.
CAAAATAAAACCAATTCACCTTTTTTATTTCCCAATAAATTAAACGCAGATTTTGATTTATTGTTGATCGGAAGGAGTGCATATAGCTCCGGATTTTTTTTTTTTTAAAAAAAAAACCTTTTATTAGATTTTAGAACTGATAACCTTCTTAATGCCACGCCTTGGACATACTCCATTTCTCAATGTTATTTATAAGGCAAAAAGAGAATGACAAATTGGTGTTAGAATTTGTTTTAAAGTTCAACCCTGACTTAACACTAAGTGCTTCTTCTTGAAGTACTGAACTGTATTGGAAGCGATTTTAACTATCTATTCTGGGACCTACGTAGGCTAATTTCTCAGTGCTTTGTTTGACCTTATGGTCAGTTCTCTGTTATTGTCAATTTGTTTAAAATTCAAACCTTCACTATAAAAAGATTTGTCTTCGTGTACTTCTTCTTGAATAATGAACGTACATAAGTTTTCGCAAATGATTTAACTATCTATTCTAGGACATATGAAGGCTAATTCCCCAGTGCCTTATTTAGCCCTATTGTCAGTTCTCCGTGGCTTCTGTTGTTATAGCAAGTGACTCAAGTAGACAAGTTACTACCGACACAGCAATTCTAACTAATCTTACTATCGAACACAATGTTCAGTTACCGTACAGTCTCTGATTGTCTGTGACCGTGAATTAATGTAAAGGATATGTACACATACAGCTTGGAACCCAGTTAATAAAGCTGATCAGGGTAACTTTTTACCCAACATCAACATTGTGGATTTATTATACAAACTGTCGATGGAAGCCTAATGAAACTATTGTTAGTCTTGTCAGTAACCGCGAAATCAACTAATAAACCCAAGACTGACCCACAGCTATAAATCGTTCAATCAATTGTGCCAATAGACATTATCTGAAAGGTGCCATGATTTACCCTGTAACAATAAACACTTAAAATTGTATCCTAAATCCCAGATCGCCTCGGCTCTGACTGAGCCAATGAAGATGGCATCTAAACCAGCAATTGCGTCAAAGACATTATGAAATAACTGACTGATGGACCATATCACAATCTAAAACCACATAATTTTACTATCATACCGTCAACAACGTTTTCCCATGTTATGAGAAGCGTTAAATGTCTTAAAGGAAACTTCTTTTCAAATGTCTATGAAAGCCGCGACAATTGAAACTCTTTAGAAGTCGCACAAGTTCTTTTATTATAACAGTTAGAAGCCCCGAGAAAGATCTCTTAAACTATTTCTGTGCTTAAAATTGTTCAATCTTTAACTTTTTCAATGGAAGCTAAACATCAACCGAGTCTTTAGTAGCGGTTAGAAATGTCTTTATGGGATAATTCTATCAATTGGAGACTGTTTGAATGCGTTACCGATCTTATCTTTAACATTATATTCCCTTCAAAACACGAACCATTTAATATTTTCTATACTTTATTTGATGCACCCTCACATCTACTGTATCATTAAAACTCGATTACACGTAACCACCAAATAAAACATCGTCGACAACCACGCACGCTCTCATTAGTGAAGTAAAATAATATTGGTAAGGAACATAATCCTAATCATCGTCAGCAACAACATCCACACACTGACGGATGATAGCAACAGCATCCAAACATTCAAAATAATGAATTCAATCTCTGCTAGCCACGTCTTTGGGGCCTTATTCACGAAATTTTAACTAAGATATAATCCAAATTTTAGTTATTTGATTGGATATTATTAGATTGATTTTAGTGCTTAGCCAATTATAATGGAAGTATCTACTAAAATTTGGATTTTATCTTTTGTTAAGATTTCGTGAATCAGGACCCTGGTTCTTAACTTAAATATTTCATATCATCCCAAAAACACAATCAACAAGATTGCTTACCCCGTAAGCCTATAGTAGAGGCTAAAGCACCGCCATGAGTCATGGACATTTTTGGTATTACTGAACCCAACAGTGTCATCATCTGATTTAGAGTACGTCAACCTCAAAAGAATATGTTAATGCTGCAGACTTAGCTAGATATTTTGAAACAATCCATGAAACTCTGGTGATCTAATAGATCTACGTGTACCTTAAATGTATGTTCCGTTCTTCTTGTTTTTCAGAGTGATTATTTGAGTTTAGTTGAACAATGTATGAATTTTGCGTGTGAGTTAATGGATTTATGTCGTGGTACAACTGAAGTAGAAGCTGTATTGAGTGAAGGTAGTGGCGAAGCCTCTACAAGAGATCCCTTATTTAGATTAAAGATGGCTGTTAGTTATGAAGAGAGAAAGGTGACATAATTAAATATTATTATAATGCAATGTTTACCGGATTGAAATTCTGTTTGACGTCTTTGGGAATCATTTAGGAAAGCTGCAGCGATAGAAAATTCCTCAATAGTAAAGGTCAACCTGACAGCGTTGGTAATTACATTTCGGAAACTAACGTCAAATGATTCACGATGGGTATTATTAGACTGTCTGGGGAACTCGAAAGAACTTTCCAATTATGCATTATTAGTGGCGTTTTGAGTACCGAATATATGAGTGATATCTCCAATTCGTTTAAGAAAGTAGCACTAGAGATATTCGAAGATATGCATTAAACTCAGAATCACCTTCCCATAATGGATTATCGACTACTCTTAGCCTATCTCGTCTGTAGAGGTAAGCGACGAGTGTTGAATTGTACTGTTTTTATCGCCAATTGCATTGGATGTTTTTTGGTTCGTCTGATGAACATATTTGTTCTGATACCAAAGTCTGTTCTCTTTTCACATACCATGAATTGGGCGTGCTATGCTATGAATAAGGGTTAGCGGCTATTATGTAATCACTCAGCATTAATTGGACTTACCGCGCCTTCATCCAGATAGACGCAACTAAATCACCAGTGATACCATAGTATTTCATAATTTTCTCGTCGTCCGGGAATGTGTGAGGATACCTCGCCAGACCACCTCCCCACACCTCGGTTCTGTGCAGGTACTAGATATGTTAATATATTTCATAGTTTGTAGCAATCCCAACACCACCGCCAAAACAACAGTGCCCTTAGACGAAAGAAATCACCATTGCCACTGCAATTAATCAAAATTATCATCCCACCTAGGTGTTGGTGTGGACTGGGTTGGGGGACCTCACAGGACGCCTAAATAGCCCACTCTTAACAAAATCGTGGAATGGCCTATGATAAGTGTATGTTCTTATATTTTGTAGTTTGTAGCACATCCAAATTGTCAACAACATATGACTAGTATCTGGTATGGATCTGAAATGGGCTTTCTACAATCTCTCAGTTGGTACCGTAATCTCATCTACCTGATTTTATTCCTGCCCACCATTCCCTTCTTATGTATTATTTATATATTTGCGCCAAATAGTAAGGTAAGTACAAATACATAGTAACATGGAATGGGGTTTAACGTCCTACTTTTCTGTGCCGACAGGACTAAGACAGACATACATACACAATGTGTACTATGGGGAAAATTTTTCCCGGACATCGGTGCGACGGCCTACTCATAATTCGATTTCTTACTATCACCTGGCTTCACTGACAAGTAAAAACGACATCGAAAAACCTTAGGACCATTCAAAAGTTTAAAAAAGCAACTTTTCTAATAATACCTTTTGTTATAGCAAAGTGTCTAGATATTCGGATGAGCCGACGAAACCCCACAGTTCCGTAAATACCTTGGTAGATACAATCTGATTAAAATACAGACCTATATTTCGTTTCGTTTTTTATGCTTCCGATGGAAAATCTGACTTGTTATATTGGAAGGTCATACATACCATTTCATTGGCTAAATCTTCACTAGAACGCCTGTTATACGCCATGAAGACACGTAAAACGAACGTTTGAACAATAAAATACGAAACGAAATAGGGTCTGTGTTTTAATCAAATTGTGGTAGATGGAATTTAAAAATTGAGAAGACTATAGCTTTACAGTCCATCTTGTGGGTACAGAAAAGCCAGTCGTTTGGTCCCAATTCATCTCGTTCCTGTTGTTTAAGATTAATTTGAAAATGATTGTTAATAAAAATCCTATAAACAAGAGGCAAAACAAATTGATTATATTTACTCGATTCTATATATGTCGATTTCGATAAAAAAAAAATAAAGAACCTTTCCAATATCTGATATAATATATACAACCTTAAGGATGATTCTCTACAAGCGATTGGACATGTTTGATTATGTCAGAGTGTACTTTCATTTTATGTATTGATACCGGAGAGAACGGTAAAAATCTATATTTAATTTTCTCGTAAATAACGTCCCTTAATATCACCAAAAAGCCAATATGACGTAACGGATACTTGATAGGAACTTGTCTCACTGAACTTTGATTTAAATCTAGTAACCGTGATTACGACTGGCATCAATAGTTCCTCCAATAGATACACTCGTTGAGTTATGACAAGGATGACCTTTAAGGCTTATCTTGATGTAACTTGCTAGACTCTAAGTCAAAGTTTATTATCCTCTAAAAAACAAAATCCAATCCATTTATAGCCAGTTATAGAAGTTCGGGGTTGATAGAATAGATCTATCTTCATCTTGATGTAAGCAAACACTGGACTGTATACAAAGTAAGATGAGATATATTAAATTATATTCTATGAAAGAATGTAGTTCTTCGTTTAATTATGGTTGATAAGGGACTGGTGTATTCCATCATATCCAGGTTCAAGGCTTAGATGCATGTATATTATACTGTTCACAGTGATGAATGTACTTTCATTTCCAATATTTCCATACACAAAATCTTACTTTATGTTTATACAGAAAGTTGGAATTTATTTTACACGGTGACTGAGATTTCTCACATCACATTTCTGCACTAGAATGCAAGGCTGCCAGATAACATTAATCAGACACCCTACCTTTTAAAATTTCTGCAAAATCTGACCAGTTGTGGCGGAAGTTCGCGTCATGGGTCAAACAAGATTTTGACCTCTGACGTTAGACATTTGATTAACCAATCAGTGCTGAAGAGAACAGATTGTAAGTGAAGAACTCGCTGCAACACACCGTTTCATTGGCTAATCCCTCACATCAGCCAGAACGTGGGATATATAACAACTCTTTCAGACCCTGAAATTTTAAACAAAATTTTAAACTGTAAAAAAAAAAGAAAACGAAATAGTGTGTGTGTGTTTTAACCAGATTGCCTTACTACAGTCAATCTAAACTACAACACAGCTACTTATTTTTTAAGGCGACGTTGATATCTTTGAAAGAATACTCTTCGAAAGGTCGCCTAAATAAATAAGTAGTTGTTTTCCATATGAATGTGTTGCAGTTTATTGCTCTATCCGGTTACTAAATGCCACTCAAATATTACAATTAATCTGTTTTAATTATGGTGAATGTTGAATATGCATATTAAAGGTGCATATTCTGAGAGTTCGATAAAGTGCTGGTTGTTCAGCTATAGTCGTTCAAAAATAGAAAATGATAATATTCCAAATTTCGTCCAGAAAGATTTATTTGGATCTACCCCAATGCACTCAGTTTCAGTCAGCACTGGGACAGCCCTACTGTTGCCACCAACCATGAGGCGCGGGTCCAGGGGAGGCCCAGGGGGCGTCCCCCCCCCCCGGTCAGCCCTAGTGTGACATAGTTGATTTTCGTTTTCTTTTGCTTTGTTACTGTTATATAAACATGATTTTCGCATTATCTCCGCTGGGGACTACACCAAGCCTGATTATTACCCTTTGCTCCAATGTATGGCCCCACCCTCTGGGCCTGACCATGTGTATGGCGCTGTCCTCCTTCACTTGCTTGATAACAGGGCTGTATCTATTTTAGGCTTATATTATAATGGACGACAAAAAACCATTTTCTAAAATAGGTTGTTTACACGACAGTGAAGTGACATAAAATTTTTAAAGAGGACAGATTTGGATCTGAAAATTGGAAGACATAAAATAAAGCATTACTTTTTATTTATTAGCTATTTCTAAGAATGTTTGCTATTTTGATTTTGACTCGAGGTCTTTTGGAATTATCATCAAATCTATGTCTATGTTATCTTCCGGCTGTTTACACCACGGGGGCCACGGCGGCTCTGTGAGTAAACCTCTCGCTCACGAACCGGGTTTCATCGGAGTTTTCCAGCTAGATTTCTCATTGTCAGTGAGGTAGGAAGACGATCTAAGCAATCCAATTTCCGGGGTAGACAAGGGCATGCACGTGAAAGATCCCGTGGTAGTTGGAATCCGACGAAAGGTAGGCGGAAACGCTACTGTGCAGGCAAAATCGAGTTAGTAAGTGAGATAGAAGTAACATCTGGTCGTTCTTCTGGTGTGCCTTAGCGGAAAGTTGAAATGCAGCAAAACGTAGACGGAACCAATGCTGTGCAGGCAAAATTCCCTTCACGTGACGTTTCATGGCGTACGAATGTCTTCATTAGTAAGTTCGAGAAAGTACATAATATAACGAAATAAATACTTTTGTACAAATATAAGTAAAAACGCCACATTAATCTCCTGTGACATAGGAATAAAGATTGACCCAGTGGAAAACTTCTTCTTCGTCCTACCAAATCAATCACAATTCATTACAAATAAATAAATGAAGGAAATCCATGAGAAACACGCAATTAGGAACAGTAATCATCGTTATAATTCATCTGATATTTAAGTTACAGTGCGGACGGACGAAGTCACACAGAATCATTGTCAGCTGTGTACCGGTTGTCTTATCTAATAACGTCTACGATATTCTTACACAGCAATTTAATATTTTGTCAGGTATAGACAAACTGAATATTATGACATCATTTAAATCCTGTTCAATCTAATGTACTGAAAATAAACACAAATTAATGGTTTTGTTTTTCTGATTGGATATATATCAAACCAGCATTTTAAATCAAATTCTTTTCATTAATATAAGTTTGACTCAGCTGAAGGTATCACCGTGGAATATGAATTTAAAACTATTCTGTACTTAGCTTAAGAACATCGGGCTCTACCCAAGGATTTACAAAATTGTACATGCCACTAACATTTGAATTCAAGTTTGAATCACTGAAGATGAATTTAAAATAATTGTGCTCACTATTGTGCAAGTAGACGTTGAACTACAAACTACTACTGCTGCTAGTATTACAACTACTAGTAGTAATAGTGTTGCTACTTCTACGGCTACTACTACTACTACTACTAGCAGTACTACCACTACTACTACTACTCCTACTATTGCTACGACCACTACTGCTACTGCTAGTACTAGTAATCCAACGACTACTACTTCTACTTCTACTACTGCTACTGCTAGTACTACTACTACTGCAACTGCTATTACTACTACTACTACTACTACTACTACTACTTCTTCTGCTACCACTACCACTATTACTACTCCTCTTCCTCCGCCTTCTACCACTACTACTAAACTAGTACTCCCCATGTCCATCTTCTACTACTACTACTCCTACCCCCTCCTACTACGTTAATAGCAACCTAAATACACCCTTAAGTTCACATTAATCAATGGTCATTAAGTGAAAACAAATAATTATCAATGAGTTTTTCTAAAACTAGACGACCTTCTACCTAATTGAAATTATAATCAGTCCATTAATTTTTTACTTGATTGTATGGACCAATTAGCCCAGAAACTCTCTTCCTGTTAGCCTTTTCTGATTACATGGCCGATATAAAACTCAGGAGGTTTATTTTATTAAACATTAATGAAAGCATTATATATAATACAGATGTTTCTTTAACCCACTTTAAAGATACCGTGCTTTATAATATAAAAGCTTCTTTGACCCACTTTAATTGGTATTTTTTCACAGAGTATCAAGCTTTCATCGACTTAACCACTCTAAAAGGTAACCAGATAGATTATTGCACATTTAATTAGGAAACATTACCTGGATTCAATCAGATCTAGGAGGTGTCCATCAAAATATTTTTGACTCAATTTAAAGCGCACGTGAATAAGATCTAGGAGGTGTCCATCAAAATATTTTTGAATCAATTTAAAGCGCATGTGCGTAATTTGTATTTTTTACGCAAAGTTTGTCATTTTCCAAGGCTTAACAACACTGAAATGTTTTCGGATACATTATTTATTATTTTTAAATTGGAGAACATTGCCAAACTATCAATGGATTAAATTGAATTAAATATGGGTTCATCTAGAGATTTTGGCTCGATTTAAAGCATGTGTGCGTAATTTGTATTTCTCACAAACAATCAAGTTTTCCTCGACTGATTTGTTATTTAAAAATCAATTAGAAGAAAAAGCTCGTAGTATCAATCGCCCTTTATGTTAATCATGATGGTAAGGCTTGCCAGTATCAATTCGTGTCGCACACTTTAGTTTTTCTGGTCCTTTAAAAGCTGACAAGCATACATTACAATTTATTTTTAAAAAAATATTATTTTCCATTAGATTCTGTCATTAGATTAATTATTATTATTAGAGTATTGTTTGATTGTATTCATTATCAACCTAATTAAAAGATAGATCTATATTTCGTTTCGTTTATTTTTATGCTTTCGATGGTCCCTAGTGGGTGAAGATCTAACCGGTTGTATTGAAAGATAATGTCAGAGGTCAAATGAGCGGCTTTTGACCCTATGACGTCAGAAATACGGTTAACCAATCAGCGTTGATGTTTCTATTGGGTTACCCACAGTTCCGTGCACCTCAGGCCACAAATTCGCCATAGCAGGCCGTTTGATTAACTTATCCCTCACATTATCCAGAACCCGTCTATATATGACAATTCCTCCAGATCCTGGTGTAGTAAATATATTTAAAACAAAATTTTGAACTTTAAAAAACGAAACGAAATACTATGTGTGAGCCAACAGTAGAACAAGAATTCCAACCAAAATGGTGGTGCGGATGTCCACGTAAAGGTGGTTGGAGAGTGTAAAGAGCCATCAAGTCGTGCCGAGAGTTATTTATGATGTTCGTGTAGTAGTAATTTATATTACTCCCTTATAATTGATGGGTGTCGAATGAAGACAACGGAAGACATTATTTGTAGTGCGGAGATTAGATGGCCAGTTTGACAGCTTATAACGTCTTTATCTGGTTCATATGGCCAATTTCCCAGTCACTCAAAACCATTCTTACCATTATTAGTCATTTAGGGCGAGAAAGAAATGAAGTGTTTCGCACAGAATTATAGGAAAAATGTGTTTATTAATACAGAGTGTAAAGCGAGATAAAATAAGTCTTTTGTCTTTCAACAAAGTTGCCCAGGGCTATAACAACCGCATACTTAGTGAAATGGAATGAAAAGGGGTTTAACATCCTACTGTTCTGATCCGACGGGCATATACCATACAGTGTGCTATGAGTAAACTTTGTTTCCGGATAGTGATAGAACCAACAATCCCCATGCTATAGCGAATCAGCATCTTAACCGCTTTGCCACAGTGACTCTCTGTATACTTAGTATTACCAAAAACACCCAAAGCTACCATGATTGCAATGATATTACTATTGGTTCATCACTTTTCTTAACAGCCATTTTCAAATAGCCGTATCAATTGCTTACTGTACACTTTAAGACGACTATGGTCATCATGCATTCAATTAGCCCCTAAACCCAGCCCTCGAAACAATTTTTAAAATTGCTATAATATTTCTGTTGTCGGATTACCTTTGCTTAACGGTCATATTCACCTCGACTTATAAATTCAGACGCTACATTGGCTTATAGCAGGTCTTTCTATAGGCCTTAAATGTTATATAAATTTCGAATTATAATATTTATCAATATAACAAGATCAAAATCAACTCCCCGAATTTAAGTAGATTAAAACGGTTCGGTCATTTAATGATTTAATTTAAAAATGGATACTAAGTGGTTACGATAATAAACAACCAATGCACAAATCTTGTAAAAACTACAAACGGTGATATCATAGCTGAGAATATTATAAATGACATTTTTAGTATATTCATTTTGCATTATCAATTTTTTAATCATTATAATCTAACGAGAACGGACCAGTTCTTTATCTAAACCTTGCATAATGTATCTTAAATACACACTTGAAGATTGTGGAAATGAAATGAAGTGGGGTTTAACGTCATATTTTTCTATTTCATCCCGGCAAACGCCAAGCAGTGTGTGATAGTGGAAATTTAGCTTACTGTTATTTCGAATTCCAACTGTAAAGTGTTCTTTTACGTGTACGTTTTTCATGCCATCCGAACGATTCGACATTGTTCAATAAATCAGCCTTACAGTGATACAGGACGGAGGGCCTGCCAATAGCAGCGCCTAGTCTTTTGGGTTGAACGAAAAATCTGTGTACACTTATAGGTAAAACAGTCGAGAGAGGGTTGATCTGGGTTATAAAGGCGGTCATACGCTATGGTGGTAATTCCATCTGTCAAGGGATATTTTACGTGCATCCTAACGTTTAAATTCAACCTTGATTTTTCCGAACGACTGAAGGTAATTGGCAATCCTTACCAAGAGTAGCTATTGCGTGACACCTGATCGCAGTTTCGAGAGCTTTGCGAGTTTCACAGTTAAGTCAAGTTTTCAGAATTGAATAAGGCTATTATGATTTCTTTCTCTTTTTTTTTCAGTTCGGAGCCATTATGCGATGCCCTGTTACCAAATTCATAACACATACCACGTCACATATATGTTTCCTTACATTGTTGTCTGCTGCTACGTTTCGTATCACAGAATCCGGGGTTTCTATAACGACGACAGACGAGCTGGATGACGCTCGTTACAGCCATCTTAGTAAAGATGAAACCATAAATAGTTTGTTAAAGGAAACTTTAAGGCCGGCTAGTACACTTATAACTCATGTACAGATTTGTATAGTATTTTGGATTTTAGGTAAGTATTAGGATTTTACCATCATTTTATTTTACATACCTATATTATGATTTCCCATACTTTAATTGGAACCGGGCGGGGGCGAATTGTATAGCGCGTGCTCACTGTATCGATTGGTCTGTCATTGAGTCGACTGACATGGTTTCGATTCCCCGCTTATACGTGACAAGGAGTAGGGTGACCTGCTTAACCTCGGGGGTTTTCTCTGGGTCCTCCGGTTTCCTCCCACTGTTAAAGACCCCTACTGCTTTGATCTTTTTTCGAACATTTTTATTAAATATTTTCTTAGGCCTAGGTTGTGTTCAATTTTTATATCCAATGCAGGGCCCTGTTTCACGAAATTTTAACTTAAGATAAAATCCAAATTTTAGTAGATACTTCAATTTTGATTGGCGAAGCACTAAAATCAATCTCATATTATCCAATCAAATTACTAAAATTGGGATCTTATCTTAGTTAAAATTTCGTGAAATAGGCCCCAGAATTGTACACGGTATCGGTGGCACTAGCTGGTCCATTGGATAATACGTTTATGATCTTTGTAAACTCTCTCCCTCTCTCTTTCTCTCTCTCTCTCTCTCACTCTCGCTCACTCTCTCTCTCTCTCTCATGACTATATTATTGTGTATTACAGGTCTTCTGTGGATTGAGTGTAAACAAGTGTATAACTCAGGGGCTCGATCTTATGTAACAGATTATTATAATTCGATGGATTTTAGTGTCTTATCAATGTATCTAGCATCTTATGTCCTCAGGTTCTTTACAGAATATAAAGTGTCGGAAGCTGACAGGTACTCACACTTTCTTATCATAGCAAAACTTTATAAGTGTTTGTCTTTCACTTGTAAATGTATTTATTCTCACAATACGTTTTCTACATAAGAAGGGTACATTCCAGCGGCGGATCCAAGATTTTCAGAAAGGGGAAAGGGGTGCTGCATCAACTTGGGAGTGCGAAGCGCGGCCCGTGATTTTAGAGTAGAAAAAATGCCCACAAGGACTAATTTCATACTAGTACTGTAAACTACTATTTCCAACCTAAACTATTTTTGTTTTCCTTTCCTACGAGAATATATGGAGCCAAAAATTGTTCGTTATCTCAAAATATAGAGGGGGCGTGCGCCCGGTGCGCCCCCTCTGGATCCGCGCCTGCATTCAATATCATTGTTGATAAACATATAAACTATTTCTATAATACAGTAGACGATTTTCAATCTGATTAAAACACAGATCCTATTTCGTTTCGTGTGAATAATTCAAAATTTCGTTTTGCCTCTTTTTACTACACTAGGATCTGGAAAATTTGTAGCCATTGAAACCATCTGTTACGGCTACTTCTTAGCGTTTGATGCACAGATCTGTTTGTGAATCACTAGATTGATTAATCAATGGCTGACGCCATAGAACCAAGAGCCGCTTGCAAGATCCCCGACGCGACCTTCAAGTACAACCGGTCGAATCGTCATGTAGTGTATAAAAAACGAAATTTTAGCAGATACTTCAATTTTGATTGGCTAAGAACTAAAATCAATATAATATTGTCCAATCAAATTACTAAAATGTGATTTTATCTTAGTTAAAATTTCGTGAAACAGGCCCCTGGATTTTAATCAGATTGGGACGATTTTAAAAATTGCTTAATGTGAAATAATGTATATTTTAGGTCTATCTTAAAACGGCAATTTCATATTTTTTAGTTATATTTTTAAAATATATTAAAATAAAGCCCTAAAATAGACTGTACCTATAAATAACCTTATTAATCCTATAATTCACTATTATTGCCTGTTGAGAAATTGGCAAAAATATCATTTTCAACTTCAAATTCAAATGTTTGAAGATCGCCATTGCATGGAGGGGAATAGGAAAACAAGGAAGGTAATTCAAGTAATTGTGTTATTATTTTCTGGGTCAGAAATTTTTTAGGCCTGTGAAATATTACCCATGATCGTATAACCGTGAGTTGACGACCTTTTGAGCAAAAGACATAGAAATAATTATGTTTTGACTTTCTTAATATGAAATTTCCGCTTTAAGTAAATTTACAATGGCAATAAAACAAACAGGCTTAATTATATATATCGTAATACAAAACTAGGCATGGCCAAATGAAGCTGTCGGCTGTGACGTCAATGTCATAGCTTATTAGGGCTAGATCTATTTCTTAAGGCCAACTCATGATTTCGTCAAGGGGCACGTGATTATTGGCGAGGCTGTAGGTTAGGATAGGGTAAGTTTAGAGCTAGGCCCAGGGTTAGGCTTGGGATTTGCGCTAGCACTCTTTAACCAGCTGATTACTTTAAATTTTTTAAATTCATTTTCGGGTCCCTCCACCGCGTGAATATGTACCAAATCATGCCAGAAATGTAAATTCACACTCCTTTATTCAATGATAGAACAGAAAGTTCACATAAAATTGACAAAGTGTCATCAAATTTTAATCGGCACATGTGGCTACTGTTGTGTATAATGAATAAATGCCTTTTAACATCGATTATTTGACAGGTGTCAGCCACGTTAAAAAAAAAAATGTCTTGATTCTAAATTTATTATATAAAAAAGTCCTGTGTTTAATTCCAAGATCCAATTGTGACCAATGCTTTTTAAATGAAGTTTGATTTTTCTCACCATGCTTTTAAAATCGAGTAATATCGATTATTTGATGGAAGATATAAGTTATAAAAATGTTTCTGAAAGGTATTTGTTCTAGATCGAATGTTGCACTCAAAAACAAATCAATTTGAATGTATCAGACTGACATACATCTGCCATCTTATAGTGGAAACATCAGCGGGATCCAACGTAACTTCCTGTAGAAATTCCAGCAGGGGAGATAATTCAATATACAAGTGCGATATTTTTTTTTAATTGATTCCATGAAAAGATAAAGTCACAAACAATAGTCAAATACATCAATTACTACTACTTCGTATACAATATTATATGAATTGAAAACATAAGCAAGCAAAATATAAACTCTTAAAAATGACAGTTGACATATTTTGATAGTAAACATACAACATGGCTGGATTGATCTCCAAAATGATATTGTTAATGTTGTCTGTTTTTTTTTGTTTTTTTTCAGTTTTTATTATTTAAAAAGGCGTTTAAATTTCAAGTGGAAAATGGCCCATATTGACAGAGCGTATACAATTCTTGTATTATAGATGTGGACATTTTGTTTTGTTTTTTCAGTTATTTTAATGGTACTTTAAGAGCCAGAGAGCTACTTATGCAAGGGAACTACACCTACTTCAATATATTAAAAGCTGAAATTAAAGATCCTAAAAATTCTCCTTATAATTATTTTATGGAGGCATGTAAGTGTTTAAATTATAATTTTGCTAAAACACACACATGCTTTAAATTGTTTATTTTTGTTGTGAAAAAGTGCTGTTTTGTCTATTTATACACACGAAAGCAAAGAAATGTTTCTACTCGGGTATCAAGCTAATGCGGGAAAGATGGTCATTGTTTATAGAATAATATTATGTGTTTTGAAATGTGTCGATTTATTTATGAAGACGGGCAGCCACACAGTGTTCTGTGAAGGAAATTTTGGCCGGGCAGCTGCACTATTATGGCGGGGTATCGATCTGCAGTAGAAAGTAGAAAATTAAAAAGCAAACGAGAAAATTCTTATCCAAAATGGACATTTTTGTGTGGGTAACATATACCGCTCGTGCTTTTCAACCTAATACGTCCACCTTTTCAACTTTTAAGTCGTAAATATTCTACTTTCAACAACAAAATTTCTACTTTCAACAGCAGAATTTCTACTTTCAATAATCAACTTTTGATATTCGGACTTTCAACAGCAGATTTTCGACTCCAGATTTTCTGCTCGAGATTTTCTTCATGCATATTACGGAAATAAATTTGATCACATGACTATTTCTGCATTTACGACTTAAAGTTGAAAAGGTGGAAGTATTAGGTTGAAAAGCACGAGTGGTATATGTTTCCCACACGAAAATGTCCATTTTGGATTAGAAAATTCTCTTTTGCTTTTTATTTTCTACTTTCAACTGCAGACCGCATTTTGAACCTGATACCCCACCTTACACTATGGCCTACTCTTATATCGAATTCCAATGTATACAAAGGGGGGGGGGACCTCTAGCTGGCCGGTCACCTCTGGCTTGCGGCTGTGGTTTCGAGCCCTGGTGTGAGCGTATGTGGCATGGAGATAGGGGCTCCTTCTCAACCTCGTGGGTTTCCCCCGGGCACTCCGGTTTCCTCCCACAGCAAAGGCCCCTGCGCGTGCGCTAAGATAATGAAAATCAAAAATAAGCCTTGTCTGCGATATCACCTTCGGTGGAAGCGGACGTTAAACACCAAGAACAACAACGGTAGTGTAAATATTCTTAAAACACTGGTTACAAAATACGTTTCCTGTTTTCAATCCCCACAATGCTATTGGCCCTGCTAACACCCTATTATAGCATGACGTGTTACTCTCCGCGTTGTCTTCGGTCATCCGTACATGCTTTTCATCATTCGTAAAATACAATTTAAAAGCAATTCCAGTGACTATTCTCCCTGTAAATGCGAAAGGTTAGCAACTGTGTATTCATTTCCCTATATGTAATATAAAAAAAGGCTTAAGTCAAGAGGAGTTATATCGACTACTGTTCACGGACGGCCACGGTTCCTTCTTTTATCCGAATAGCCATTGTCAACAACTCTTACGTTAAAAATAGCTATCTGAATAGGGCTATCAATTCTCTTCTCTTGTTTTCAAGTAGATCGTCGTACCAAATACGTTTTCTTGGATTAGGTACATGATTTTTGTTGTTGTAATTTGAAATTAAATATATGATGTGAGCCCCCTGGTTGAGAGCGGTCCGGAGAGAGAGAGAGAGAGAGGGAGAGAGAGACGGAGAAATCTCACAAGGTTGAACAGGCGACCCTACTCCTTGTCACGTACAACCGAGGAAATCGAAACCACGCCAGTTGACTCAATGACAAAACATGAATCCCGGATGAATCCCATTTAATGTCACTTTTTGAAAAAATGCATAATAATTATGATACCTTGTTTCAATGGCATTTAGTAATTGAACTGGAATATACATTTCACAATTCTATGGAATACTGCTTATTACTGAGCGACTTTTCAGCAAGGCTTCCCTATTTAATATTTAGACATGAGGGATCCAGCTTGTACGTGACAAAGAGTGAAGTTGCGTGCCCAAACTGGTGGATTGTCTGCGGGTCCAAAACATAGAAATGACCTAGTCTGTATCTAGTGAACGTTAACCCCGCCTGTCTCTCTCTCTCTCTCTCTCTCTCTCTCTCTCTCTCTCTCTCTCTTGATATTCGTCAATTATTTACATCTGATTATTAAATCTTTTTGAGAATTTATTTTTTCTTAGAGCAGTGGGGGAGAGTAGAGGTATTATTGTACGCGAAGCCCATAATGATGGCTAACTAGTGTTTCTACACGGTCTCCTGGTTGCCCCTGGCCCTGTTTTATTTGAATGGGTTATTGTATTACGAGACTGTGTCTAAGAAAACAAGATCGACCTTTGAGTCTTATAGAAACATGTTATGTCATTCCATAAAACCGTTTAAAAATCGTTGAAATAGCAGTCGAAAAACCTTATTATATAAACCTCAATCAAGTGAATAGGTCTGAAGCTGACAACGTTCAGCAAATAAAGCTTTATTATGTCTGACGACCGATAACTGTTGCTTTTATCAGATGCAGTAATATTGGCAATGTTCGGAGGTTACATGTTCATGAGTACGCTTCTGATCCCTCTTAACGAAATGGCTGTTTAATTCAAGTACCTTAAGCACCCGACGTCCAATGATAGTTTGTAATTTTAGGTAGGAAAGGCATCGATTAGGCAAATAATTCGACATTCAAATCAGTGAGCGAATTCAGCACATCTTTTGATGACGTATTTCAAATAATGGCTGTCTGTCAAGAGTGGGTGATAAACGGAATTATGGGACGATTTTCTTAAATATTTTCGCTAGAGCTTTCAGATTCGATCTTTCCAAAGATTCCATTATTGTGATTGTAATAACACATAAAAATAGATATTATATTTTGTGACCCCGCGACAATAATTTAAAGGAGCTAAATCGCTAATATTTGGGACCTCAAAATTGACACAAATGGGTCGCAATGTATATAGTAATATCGTTTATGTTTACTTTAATTTGTTCGGCGAAATAAGCCAAAAGTCTCTATCGAATGGCAATCTCAGTCGTCTGTTTATTTCAGTTAGTATTTATTGCGAATCCTCTTCAGATAAGAATATGCCGTTTGAATGACTTGCTTAATATGTCTAGCGTCTACTTCGAGTCCCATGTCACAATGGCTCTGAAACACATTATGGCACACGATTCGTGTACCAATGGTGATATGTTTATTTTGTCTTAAATGTTCATTTAAACTGATAAATACTTTGGGTTTTTAATGTCGAAGACTTTGGATGATATTGGGTTAGAGACTTAGATACTTTAAATACGCCGATCACTAATGGTTTCGATTAAAGAGACACCACAATTCGTCTGTAACTGTGGCGTGTCTCAAATCAACATTTAAAACAAATAGTTCCGAATGAATCAATGGCGGATTTATGTTTTGTTTCTAATGCTGACGCCATATCAGTAAAGGTTTTATAATGCGATTGGGATTGATGAAAAAAATTGGAATCTCTCTCTCACTCTTTCTCTCTCTCTCTCTCTCTCTCTCTCTCTCTCTCTCTCTTCTCTCTCTCTCTCTCTCTCTCTCTCTCTCTCTCTCTCTCTCTCTCCCACCCTCTGTATACGCCGGAAGTATCATTTTGATCACGTGTAATGATCATTTAAACATTAAAGAAGAGTTTAACTTATTTGCAATTCGAATTATAAGGAAAGAATGAATAGGTTGGAGCTCCTTATCGAATTTAAAACGTGGGTATTCGAACTGTTCACATGCTGTACTGTAGACTTCACTGTTACTAAATGGAACGATATTTTTGACTTTGATTTTAGAATAGGAAACGGCTCCATTTGCAACACAAAAGCATCTCAAAATATCCCCTTTATTTCGTTTATTTTAACTGTTTTCATTCTTTAACAAATTTAGCAGAATCGTTGTTCTTGTTTTTCAGCTCGCTTTGCCTGGGAATCGAATGATCCTGAAATAGTGTCTGATGTCTTGTTTGCTATAGCTAATGTTATCAGCTTTGCTCGAACTACCTACCTCATGCCCGCCTTCGAGGTGTTGGGCCCGCTTCAAATCTCGTTGGGGCGTATGATTGGAGACATCACTCGATTTATGGTGCTTTTTACATTGGTAAGTCACCTATTCTACCTTCTTACATACTAAACTTAAGCTGTATGTCTACAGTTAGCCCTACACTAAGCTAGTTAACCGACATTATAAGTCTTAAATCAACGATTTTACTCTAAAACACTAGGAATACAATGTGCTTTAAAAGAATTAAAAAATTTTAAGCATTCATTCTGCTTCAATTTAATGAAATTGAAAAGATTTATTTAGTCTTTGTGCGTATGGTGGATGTGAAACGGGGAGAAACCGCATTACACCACAGAACAGTACTAATTGTTAGATATGGCGGCTTTTTAGGACAGAGATTTATTATGTGAGCAGAATGACCTTCTTACTCACATAAACTTCGGACATTCGGTTCTTGTTTTTTCTAAAGTCACGCACGGTTTGTCTCTTCGCAGTAGTGCAGGGCAGTCTCTAGTCGTTCGGATGGTACGAAAACCCATACACTTAACGTTAAACCCATACACTTAACGTTAAACTCATACACTTAACGTTAAACTCATACACTTAACGTTAAACCCATACACTTAACGTTAAACCTATGCACTTAACGTTAAACCCCATTTCATTTCATCGTGTAGCGAACAGTGTTATCATTTTTTTTATATAAATTATCTTCCTATACAAAAGGTTGGCTGTACTCATGTTTCTTAATTAATGTGGTTATTACTTAATATCTACATGTAATGTCGCAATCGGAAACATTCGTTCATTTACTTCCTTAGAGTGATGGTTTTTAGACAATTGCTGAGTGGGTGGAAGTTCTACTCCTACCTGACATTATCCCTCTTTCTCCTCTTCTATTGTCTGGCCGGTTTCCAGATCACTCAAAAGTAGTACACACAATTTAGATAAACTTTATGACCTTCAAGAGGTGTTAGCACTTTGGTGATTTTCGCTGTTTACAGATCAGTCGAAATTATTACACACAATGGACTTACTTATCTTAGAGTGATATTAGCGCTTCGAAAATCTTCGCTGATTTGAGAAGAGGGGGGGGGGTATCTTCCACCGTCGAGATATACACGATTTAAGATTAAATTAACGAGTCGTATAAATATTTAGTCATTTTCACGGAACGTTTGTTCAAACTAATTTACTCTGATATTGCTGCCTGAGTTGAGGTTTGGTTTACCTGTACTTGGCATTTTTTTAATTATTTGTTTTTCCTCCAATCTGATTAAAACACAGATCTTATTTTGTAATAGTTCATAATTACGTTTTACTTGTCTTCACTGCACTAGGATCTAGAAGAGTTGTTATATTACCAGCATTTTTGGTTTAAGTGAAGGTAAACTAAACTAGAAACGTCAACTTCGATTGATTAATCAATGTCTGGCGTCGTAGGGTCAAAAGCCGCTCTTTCAACCCCTGACACGACCTTCCAGTACAGCTTGTCAAATCTTTATATAGTGCAGGCGGCCATCGAAAGTATTAAAAGACGAAACGGAACGGAATATAGATCTGTATTTTAATCAGAAAGTAATTTCTCTGAGGATTGCTGTTAAATATCATTATTAAATAGTTTATAACATTTTATTTCCTTTGTAAAAATGATAAACTCTCTTTAATATGTACTTTTATAAACTGTGAAATGAGGTTTAACGACCTATTGTTCTGCTCTCTGACTTGGTTAATGAAGACGTGTACAGTGTACAAGAGAAATTTATAACAAATTCGCACTACAAAGTGATCCTTTACGTTCACGTTCACACCAATGTTTACTCATGACCACTATAATGATAGCGAGACAACGTCCTATTCACTGAGCCACCACGACTCCGGTTTTTAAGAAGCAATGCATTTTGAGTGACGCCGGTATCACTACTTGTATCATTTATACCCCCCTCCCTCAATACACCATAAACGCGTTTTTTTAAAACCCAACTAAACAAAGTCGTGTATGATGACGAATCTCGTTGACGTAAAAGATCCTTTGAAAGTTGGAATTCGTTAAGAGAATAGGCCGTAGTCCCTCATAGCACACTGCATAAGCGTATACCGTCCCCATTAGCCCAGTTCAGAGGAGAACAGTATGATGTTAAACCCCATTTTATTTCATTTCGTATGGTGACGGATATTTAAGACTAATAGTAAGTGCAGTAATAGTAATCTACAAGATTAACCCGCTGACAAGACAGAAAAACAGCCATTGCAAACAAAAAATAATCAAATATCGAATAAAGTGAATGGATCCGGGGAGCCAGCTATAAGTGTCCACTGGGCTGTACAGTCCCGGGCCTGTTATGGTACAGGATTCACTTAAAATCATTTACAAAACAAAGACGTAACAGAAATAAAGCGACCGATCTTGGCAGTGGTCGTCTCTTCAATGGCGATTGTCTGCCAGTTGACGTCAGATGTTACAACGTCAAACAATTTCAACAATAAGGGCGATAGTCCGGACAGAATCTCGATGCTGGGAAACAAGCTTTATGACAATATCAAATATAGATTTTGTTTGAGTAGGCCTTAGACTGCCAAGTCTACAGGTAAACCGAACACTGACTACGTCACACTGATGTACAGAGAATATTCGCTTGGCCGCTACAGACACCTGTCGATTTAACTCTGTGAAACAGATTGTGACTATCTGATCAATGTTCCCCTGCGCCCATGTTCTATTTGTAAGAACTACACAACACTTCTCCTTGTTTCGGGTTCTTTTTCTAAGGACTACACAAAATTTTTCTTGTTTCAGGTTCTATTTGCTTTCATGGTTGGTCTGCACAACCTCTACTGGTATTATGGCGCTCAGAAAATAAAGATGGAAATGAATGGGTATCATGTAACAGTACATGCAGCTAAAGCATTCCAAGGGTTCGTATTATTCTTGTATTATATATGTAAGTCACGGGCCCAACTGGCCATTGTAAAAGCCGATAGTACATTTTGAAGTTGCTAACTCGCCCAAATGTCTAATCAGTTATGTTAGGCGAAATACGCCAAGAGTGAAAATTAAAGGGCAGACGTTGGCGTCGTGCTGGCTTAACGGCAACTCTCGCGTTGTATCTATAGAAACACGCCGATCTATATGGGCGCTTTCAGCCACCATAGGTTATGCCACTCTAAACCGATAGTATTCTTATAGGGGGATAGGTTAAGCCTCGTTCATCAAGTTGTTTCATAAAACTGACACTCGAAAACATTTTGCCACACGATTCGAGTACTAATATGAAAATTTTGATTTTGTTTTACGGTATAACAACATCAATGTTGATTTAAATTGAGCAATCAGGCCCGGATCCAGGATTTTGTCGATGGGGGGGGGGGCACACATTAGAGCAAAGGGTAATATGTTGTAACCTTGGATTGCTTGGGCGGAGACATTGTGAAAATCATGTTTATGTCGTCTATTAAAGAGCAGATATGTGAACTACAACAGTTACAAAGCAAACGAAAATGAAAATCAACTTTGTCACACTGGGGCCCCCTGTTCCCCTCCCCCGGGATCCGCGCCTGGCAATAAGTTGTCTGTACAATGTCAAAGACTTTGGGTGGGACTGAGTTAAAGACTCAGCTGCTTTATAAAGCCATATTTTCAATTGTTCAAAATAATTTTTACAGTCAATCTAGCTTACTTATGACTACTGATTTCTTATGGAACTTAGACGAATTAGATAATAATAAAACAACGAGTATCTCCAGTGGTACAAGTCAAGGGACCTGCCCAGGAGCGGCATCTAGTTGTTCAGATTGAAGGATAACTAGCGTGCATGTAACAGAACCCTTGATGTTTTGAATTTTAAAAAAAAGCAGCATAGTCCCGCCAAAATTACCTGCATATTGCACTATATTTACATAAAGTGAGCGAAATGGGGTTTACCGTCCACTCGACACAAACTAGTTTCATTTCGGAACTAACATATGGTTCAATATTATTTCAATAATTCGCTTGGTGGTAGGGGTCTTAAAGTCCCAATAACACTCTTGTTGTAACTGAATAATATGTCCCAATCTTCATTCTGGTCAACAAATTGTATTATTTTACAATATTCCAATTAAATGATGATATAAATTTGATCTTAACACACCTAATTTAAAAAATTGGAAAAATTCAACCAATTGATTTGAAAAGTCCAACGTAAACCTTTTCAAATGTGACTTGGATTTTAAAATATTTTCGAACCCTCTGGACAAATAAAATAGGTTGTAATGGATAATTTACACAACAGGAAGGACATTTAAACATCTAGTACTTAGAATAAGGGTATTATTTATTTTCTGGAGCTACCAAGCCAGCAAGAGTGTTATTGTCCCTTTAAGCAATGGGAGGAAAATCGGAGGACCTGGAGAAAAGCCACGAGGATGGAATACATAAGTGTCTTGATTTACATAAATCTATTAGTGTAGAAACGTCGACTGTCATTTAATATGCCTTCGTGTCTGTAAAAAAGATTAGACACAAATACTGTTATAAACTAAAATATTTACAAACGCAATATTCCAAACAAATGCATTATATGATCATTTACGGTGGGCTTAACTTGTCGTGTAATATGCCACAATTATCTAAGGTTGTGCAGTACAAGTGAATATAAAATCCATTACCCAATGTCGTTTGATACTGCTATACATGCCTTTGATGCTAATGCATTTTTGATTACCGAAAACGTCATAGAGATTGTTCCTCGTTTATTCGAATCATTTCACAAATCTATAGAATGTTTTGTTTTTTTATACTTTAGTTTTTTATGAAAAGCTGTTACAATATTAATATCTAACGTCTATCTCTGAAACTGGTTTCAAGATTCCATCTTAGATTCCTTTTGTGAAGCTTACATCTTTATTCCTTAAGTTTCATTGAAGTGTTAAGCATGAGAACTATCGAAGAAACGATCTGACAGTAACATGTTGAAAACTTGTCATGTTAGATATCGGTGTTCCGCAATTCAAAAAGAAATGTTCTTGTCGTAAAGGGGGCCACGATTGCTCAAGTAAGACTCTAACTCGCTAACATGGATGGGTTCGCTCCCTGTGTTGGCTGAGACAGTTCCTCGTAAGTTTCCGGTGTGGTTCCGCTTTGTCGGTTTTTTTGGGCGGGTCGCCTGGCAAGGAACTTGGCCTAGTCGTTCGGGTGGGACGAAAAAACGAAGAATCTTGGAATAGTTTGCATTTAAGCAAGGAATTATACAGCAATATTCACCACTATCATATAAATTGTATTAAATAAAACAAATTCTACACGTATGTTTGATGGTGGTGTTCTGTGATTCAGAAGGAATTGTTCTTGCTGCACGATTCCTGTATTATTTTGCCTTTAAGCAAAGAATTGTAAACACCAATAAAACTGAGTAACTCGCTCCAATTCTTTAATTTATGATAAATAAAACATATTCTACACGTATGTTTAATATCTATATGATTATTAACATGTTGTATTATGATTTTACATGTGGGGTGGAACCGACAGATACATCAGAGAAAACCTGTTCCGTTGTATCATTTAATACGACTTATATCAGAGAAACTAGTCTAATTAGTTAATTAAACCATAGCGTTATTGGCATTCACCGCGAAGATTGAAAATCATCTTCGAACAACCGGACCCTGCGTGGGTACACCCAGTTATCACTGCAAATTACAAGGTGTTGTACGTACGCAACTAACGTTCGATAACTTAATGCAGGTAGGTTGGGTGTGTTGTTCAGATTGGATGACGTATTCAAATGATAGGCGTGTTCGAAGATGATAAGAAATCAAATAACACGAGGTTTAACGCCCTCCTGTTCTGCGCGGACTGGGCGAATGTAATATGCCAAAAAGGACATTGTGCCCGGGCAGACGTGCCAAGCATGCTTTTACATGCACACTAATGTTTATACAAGACCTCAGTTTTTCATCCCACCCGAACGACTAAACGTTGTCCCTTGCAAGGTTATCTGTCCTGCACCACGCCAGAAAACCACGATTCCGCGAGCTAATAAGGGGCCTCCTGGCTATTTAGCCAACATCATACTCACTAGGCCACCGCGGCTTCCGACGATGATAGGAAGCTAGCCTAGATTTATTAGCAACTAATATGAAACAGATGATAGCTGGATGTTGAAAGGATTTGAGTGGTCTATCCAACTTAAGAATATTATTACTAACATATTGAAGTTTGTATAAATACAGTCTATTTATTATTTATTTTAATCCAAATCAAATCTGGTTCCTCATTTGTCGGGCCTTCCGGGTTAATAAACTTCTAGAATTATTATGTTCTGAATACTGGAGCCACGTAAGCTAAGTGAGCAAAACGCTGGCTTGATAGCCTTGAGGTCGCAAGTTCGCTCCTGGTGGTGGCAAAGAAACTTTATCGGGATTTCCCGGATTGGTTTCCCCTTGTCAGTGGTGCATGACGGAGGGTCTAACAAGGAGAGCTATCTAGTCGTCCGTATGCAGGTTGAATTGTATTTAAGTGTAAGCTGCAAAGCCGCTGTCCAGACAACGGCACACTGCATGGCGTATTATTCATTATACCAATCGCAAGAGAACAGTCGGACGTTTAACCCCATTTCAATTCAGTGCAGTTTAATTATCAGGGAATCTTTGCAATTTTAGTAAACCGTCTCCTTATAGACTAAATAGTTTTAATCCGATTCCCAGGTACATGAATCGGAAAATCCGCCAGGTGGTGAGATTTCCCTGAGTTCTAAATAAAAACTTTCGCGGGCCAACAACTAAGCATGTAAGTAATGTCGGAAATCAAATTAAGGTAACTAGAACTTTTTGTTTGTAACCCGAATCTGGTCTGATGTTCCAGATGAGGATCCACAAAAAAAGCCCTAAGCCTTGAGTATCGTTTTTTATATACTTCAGGTTACGTCAGACGTTTTTCAGTTTATTTTGGTCCATGTTCGGACAAGTTAGTATAAATGATATAAGTGTTAAACATCCCCGACCAGATGGTGGTAAGTATTATATATACTTATATTATGTAGGATTTTGTTTACTAATACACTATTTTATTAGCATATTCTATATTTGACCTATATAGATCGATTTAGCATTAATACCCCTTCACACATAACGTGGACCTCGCTTCGCACTTACTACGCGCAATTATTATATGGGATAAGTTCGCAGTGAAATGCTGAAAACCCTACTACGCTCACAAAGGCCGCTCGTCATTCAGGTCTGTTCCTTGCTTCTCGCAGCCACGACCTGGTTGATGTTTTAAGTCGTAACGAGGTTGTTGTATGTGTGAAGGGGGCTTAAAGGAAAGGGCGATATACTTAATGGTTGATGCGATTACCTCTGATAAGACTTTAAATCCAAACAAGTTATGCCTAAAGTGAATTAACAAGATGGCTGCCAATAAATATCTAATTTCAAACTTACTTTTAAAAATACTATGCTAAATTTATAAAAGTGAATCAAATCTGAGAAAGAAAAACAAACAACCATATCATGCCAAACTTCGTCTACAATGCTCCAAATAATAAGTTCGGTAATGTACAGATTTATAAATCAAATAGATCCATTAGGTTAATGTAGCGAATGTGTTATAGACGCACCTGTCTGTCAGGTACATTTAAATACCTATTTAATTACAGTGCTTATCTCTTGTTAAATCGCTCTATAAATAAAACTTCAACTATTGCTGTGCTTTTTCGTTAAAAGCTTGTGGAATTTTAGTCAGGCGCATGCATTTTGAATACTGACCTAAGGGGTTGTTATTGTTCCGAATTCTCTTTTTTTTCTATTAAATTTTTGAAAATAGTTTAGGAAAAATGACATTCGGTAAACCTCGGCTACCCCCATACTCTACATCTAACACGATAAGAGATGCGCAGGTACACCATTGTGATGGCCTACCGATTTCATTATTATGAAACCTTACCGCTTTTAGAAAGAAGTTCTCAAACACACTTCATGGACGTCTCCTTGGGCGTCGCCATTTTTAAGCTGGGAACTTAGATGTAG
Organism: Patella caerulea; assembly: GCA_036850965.1. Taxonomy (NCBI): domain Eukaryota; kingdom Metazoa; phylum Mollusca; class Gastropoda; family Patellidae; genus Patella; species Patella caerulea. The sequence goes on along the minus strand of JAZGQO010000015.1, from coordinate 25,881,147 downwards.
GTTATCAGAGTCTGCCGAGGTGTGCCAACTTGAAAAATGAATGTCTCTCAGCATTCCGTGGGTTAGAAATGTAATTTTGATTTATCCATATTCAGCAAGATTGGAGTTACGGAAGTATATTATATCAATTATTTGCTGAGAGATATTCGTTTGTTCAGTTCAGAAGTGACTCCTTAAAGGCTGTAAAAACTCGCTTCTCTTCTGTTCTTTTTACCTTCCCCGTTTCTCTTTCTTGTTGAAAGCTTTCATATAGATAGAGACCTGTTATAATCCTACAAGGTACTTGGGCATTAATCGTCGTGTTGTTGCAATCAGATGGTTAAAATGCACATAGCTTTATAATCAGGTCTGGATATAATGGTCTTGGCTGTACAGGTTCAGTCGGAATAAAATACAGATCTATATTTCGTTTCGTTTTTCTATACATTCGATAGCGGAAGGTGGCGTCAAGGGCCGGGTGAGTGGCTTTTGACCCTTTGACGTCTGGCATTTGATTAACTAATCAGAGTTGATGTTTCTAGCAGGATACCCAGCATCGCACACCAAAAGCTCGCTGCAACAGGCGTATATCCCTTACATCAGCCAGACCGCGGGTTTTACAACAACTCTTCCAGATCCTAGTGTAGTAACAACGAAACGAAATATAAAATGTGTTTTAATCAGATTGGCACCAGACATATGTTAGACAACAATAAACTAATTCCTGACATTCTCAACTTAGTGCTAGACATGTATTAATAATGTCATTGACAAGCACCAGAGGAATTGTTCCTGACAATGTCTATCACAGGTGCCTTATATCCAGACCTGTTAATTTATAATAAAAGAAATAGAGCTATACATATGTTAAGGAATGAAATATCTAACAAATTCTATGTGTGGGTTATTTGCAGTTCGTCAATGTGTGTCCATAGATCAGGACCACAGTAAAATCTTGTGTACTGACGAGAACCATGCGGGCAGTGATTTTTCAGTACCAGGTACTAACGCATGTACAGTAGATGAACTCTATGTTATATTTTGTGGATGTTATTCTAGTCGCTATACGGTGTCAGCTTATATATCACCTTTCTCTTCACACTGTAACAATAAAATGGTCAATTTATTTCACTTTCAATAATCTGAAGTAGCATTTTGCGATTGGGAATCACAATAACGTTGGTTGTATTACATTATCACGCCGTTTCGACAAGTATACTTGTATCGTTATCCGGCTTGGGGATGTTGTCACGGTCCATTCGGAAGTTCAGTGAGTGAAGCTCTCAGTGTTTTACGGAGCGGTTCCTCTGGGATTTTAAGTGTGGTTTCGCTTGTCGGTAATGCAGGGTGGAGCGCCGCTGTCCGAAAATTAACCCCAAAGAACACTGTGCAGTATGTGCGGCATGTGCCCGTCTTCCGTAGCCTTTAGTCTCCAGTCATTCATAAGCACAGATTAGCAAGTTATTGTTACAATGTGAAGTTAGCAAAGGTGATACGAAGTGTATTCGTGATTTGTTAAATGTAAAAGGACATTTTTGAATCGTTATTAATAATGAAAAATAAAAGTTTTCTTCTAGCTTTTTGTGGTTTGTGCTGCTGTTGTTTTGCTGTAGAGCTGAGTACGCTATCATCTCCCATATAAACTAAAAAAACTGACCGAAACTTCCCAGCGTGTGGGACGTTGACTCGCTTACCCGGGATCCGGTGTTCGACACCTGCGGTGGACCAGGAAGTTCATCGAGATTCCCAATGGTGCGGCACATATAGTCGTTCGGATGGCACGAACAAGTGGGGTCCCGTGTACACATTGACGTTCACGTAAAAGATCCTTTGGCAGTTGGAATTCCATATAAGAGTAAGCCGTAGTGCCGCTGTCCAAGGCAAGACTTCCCTCGTAGCACACTGTTGAAAGACGTATGCCCGTATTTATTAGCCCGATCGTAGAAGAACAATGGGACGTTAAACCCTATTTCATTTTTACAGTTTGGAAAATTGGACCCATAAAATGAAAAATACTCTATGTTATTTTCAAAACATCAGTACATGTTGGCATTTTCCTCGTTACGCTACGTTAATTAACTTTGTAAAGGTACGGCTATAATTCGCTTCGCATATTCAGTTCGTTATCAAACACGTTTTTGATTGGTTCATATCAAACCAAAGGGCTTGTATCCATCCACAAGGTGGTTTATTTTACATTTGCACACGCGGAATACTTCGGCTGGGTGTAATAAATTGCAGGATTAGGAATCGATCCTACTTTTTAAAACATTCAACAACATCCATTTCATGGTCATTCAATTATAGTAGAAGACGCGAGTCAAAAATTTTAATTCCGGATTATTTTGAAATAAATTTAAAGCGTTACTCCATCGGCAGTATCCTCTTGGTCGTCGCTATTGTTTCAATGCCACGAATCATAATATTCAGAAAACCGCTAACGGGGCAAGGGCGTTAATACAACTACTATAGCACTACCTTTACCAAGTGTGGCTCACACGGTCTACATAAAACCCAACATCATCTCGTTTAATTTAAGATAAACATAAATGTAACGACAGGACGATATACCCATTAATACCGAATACCACCGAATACTACCCAATACTAACTAAAGGATACTAAGTATTACGTTAGATTTTCACAATTATGGGGTAATATGTGCTAGTATTGGGTACTATTGGGTGGGGCGGTTTATTGTATTCCGACCAATACTACCCAATACCATCAAATACTACCTAAATAACAAGCATTATGTTCGTGCTTTTTTTACCAATAATGAGGTAGTATTAGGTGAGTATTGGGTAGTATTGGGTAGTATTGGGTAAATCGTTCTGTCTATAACGTAACCCTTGTTAAATGTTAGTAAATGGTATATTTGACTGATGATGTTGTATAAAGCATGATTCAACTTTTTATTGTACTATATTATGAAATTAAAATGTTTTAATGTATTAAACTGGAGGTATTCGACACTCTTGTTTACACCAATAGATTGATGGATTATATCTTATTACACGTTTTCCGGCATGGCATACTCAGGCGCGGAACAGGGGGGGGGGGGGGGTCCAGGGGGTCCGGACCCCCCCCCCCCCCCGCTGCTCAGGCTTGAAAAAAAATTTATGCGATTTTATTGGCGATTTTTAGGCCTGTAATTTTGGAATTTACCTTCCAGAAATACGTCAGAATGCACCAAATTGAATCTAATTTGCCAAATTTTTCTGCGGGAGGGCCCTCAAACCCCCCGGTAATGGTGGCGGTGGCAATTATCAAACCTGACCCCCCCCCTGCAAAAAATCCTGGATCCGCGCCTGATACTGTATGATGTATGTCCTTTTGATTATACCAGTCGGAGCAGACCAGTAGGACGTTAAACCCCCACTTTTTATTGCACACGCAAAGTAGGGTCGCCTGTACCGGAGCCAGAAATATCACAACCTCTTGGATAACAAGATTACTGTAACTAAAGAATTTTTAATTAAATCTCCAAAGAGCGCAAACTATAAGTTGTTGTCAATTAACTTTTTTATTCATTAATCAAAACCGGTCACGCTTTCCATCCAAATCTGAAACCCGAAGAGCCTTCTTCAAGATGTCCAGGTCTTTATTTGAATGCCTACCTTAAGGTGATCAAAGAAGTCCAACCATATTAAACATTGAACGTGTTGTTACCTTCGAATGAACACGTCAGTAGATTGTCAGCTAAGTTACGTCATTCAATTTAATTTAGTTAATTGAAGTGGAGTTCCAGGAAACCACTACTAGAGTAGGGGATGTTTTCTAAGATAAACTCTTGAAAAGCCATCCAATTGGAAGTTGAATTGTTTCAGTCATCCAGAACCTCATGGTCTTCAATATGTCTAAGAGTATGGAGTGTTCTGTAGCATTTGTTGTTCATAAAACTCCTATAATTGTGTTTTTCTTTATTTGTTTCTACAGTGTATACATCTGGAAGTCGCCATCTAATAGAAGAGAGCAGTACAGCCATTGTAGAAGGTGTTGGGGTGTCGTTATTTGGTCTCTATCATGTTGTGATTATCATCGTGCTTATCAACATGTTGATTGCTATGATGAGTCACTCGTTTGAAGATATACAGGTTGATAATACTTTCTAACAACTTTTAAAACTAATGAATTTTGTTCTACTATGCTGTCAATCTGGTTAAAATACAGATCAATATTTCGTTTCGTTTTAATTTTGTATTTTTTTATATTTTCGATGGTATCCAAATTTTGAACTATAAAAAAAACGAAATAGAATCGGTATTTTAATCAGATTGCTATGTTGTTAGATTATATTACATTTCGTTTCGTTTTATTTTTAATTTTCGATGGCTTCCAAATTTTGAAGTGTATATAAAAAAGCGAAAAGAAATAGGATTTGTTATTATTCAGATTGCTATGCAGTCAGATTACAGAACGAAATATTTTACACGCATACCTTGAAGGTTTGATGCTAATATGTCAGATATCTGATCTCGGAATTCCAGATTAGCTCTCACAGAGGTGCCTATCACCTCATTTTTTCTATGTAAGATTGGTCTTGTACTCGACGCCATAAATTACCAGAATGGTGTCCTATATAAAATGGGAACCACGGTTGCTAGCCGGACCAGACGTGGGGTGTTCGATCCCCGAATTGGCCGAGTAAGTTTATTTGGATTTACCGCGGTGGTTACCCTTGTCAGTAGTACATGACTGAGGGCCTGGCAGGGTGGGTGTAAAAATCGAGCGAGGTCCTGTTTACACATCGTCGTGCATTTAAAAGAACCCTTGGCAGATGGAATTCTATGTAAGAGTAAGCCATAGTCAGGGCAAAATTCATCACACAGCACACAAGCCCAGGTTAGGAGCAGAACAGTAGGATGTTACACACCAAGTCCTCTGAATTCACATATGTAAATTAATAATATCATTTCTCAATTCACCGATATAAGTAATATCATTGTTTATGATGTATTTTTCAGACTGATTGTGATGTCGAATGGAAGTTTGCTCGTAATAAACTATGGCTGAATTACATGGACGATGGTAGTACACTACCAGTTCCATTTAACATGATACCAACACCCAAATCTTTCCTCTATGCTGTCGATTTCTGTAATTTCTTATTTAAAAGGAAAGACACCAGTATATTAGAGTACGGGAGAAAAAAGAAACAAACATTTCTTAAGGTAAATATTGGATATTGTTTGTATTCCTTCCATTACTTAAGTCCCCTACGCACTAGCAGATTAATGAACTACAATTGAACCATATGTTAGTCCCGAAATGACTTTGTTTGTGTCGAGTGGACTTTAAACTCTCTGGCAATTTCCTATTATGTTGTAATTTGGCGTTGCATTTCCTCGCAATTGTCAAGCAGCATCGATAATATCAGATGCAAGCGCACTTAAGGTTCATAATGCTATCAGATACAAGCGCACTAAAAGCTTTTCGCAACCCATATATACGGAATGTGTGGTTATACCTTTTGTTTATCTAATTCTTACAGACAAGGTAAATAATTCTGCAGATTGTTTCGTTTAAGTTGAATTTTGAAACTAACTTTCTTTTCCCGTCACAACGTGAAGACTAGAACTTCTCCTTTTACCGGCAACAATGTCGCATTGATTGTCGTTGTTCCATTGTCAAAAATCAGACAACTTGTAGATGGTTTAAAGCCGCGTTTCTCAACCTGGGGTGAATTCACCCCCAAGGGGGTAATGGCTCGCGTTCAGGGGGTAAATGACCACACTCCCGGTAACTTCAAGCATGGTCATATAAAGGTTGTGCAGTTGAGATTAGCACTCTCAAACACTGTCCCGAGAATAAAAAAAAAATCGTTTGTGACAATCACCAGGAGCAAATTTCGCACTGGTGTTTATTGAATCGTATTCATTCCATATTCAATGTCCATGTGGTCAGGGGGTGCAGGTCCGTGCAAGGATCCGCGGTTCATGTCGGATGGCTTCTATAGAAAAGGGCCATTTTCAAGTTCCTCTGAAACGCCTGAAAGAGTGCCTGAAATGGCTGGAAATCACGTTTCCGGGCTCCAATTTCTAAAAATTTCGTAGGTCAGTAACTTCCTCAAAACTCTGGGGTAAATGGGACGGTTGAGAATTCATTTAAGGGGGAGCGGTGAGAAAAGGTTGAGAAACGTGGGTTTAAAGGTCAAGTTAACTACGACGATAGGGTGGGATATGAATGGTGAAGACAGAGAGGCTAGAAGATATAATTGACCTCACTGGAGAGGTGTTTCATAGGCGCTACAATGTACGGTACGTGGCGCCGTGGAAACATCTACCTAGTGGGGTTAGAAGAACAACACCACAAAATGATGGAATTCAACTCGTGAAATAATTCAAATGGTTTGGTAAAGTGAAAAGAAAAACAAGTATTATCAGATTTCCTTTGTTGAAAAGCTGTAAATTTTGAAGACATTAACAGAATGGTTTGGCAAAGTGAATTGAAAAAACAAAGTTCTCGAATTTCCTATGTTTAAATGCTGTAAATGTTGAAGACATTAAAAAAAATGGTTTGGTTAAGTGAATTGAAAAACAAAGTTATCGGATTTATGTTGACATGATGTAGATTTTGAAGAGATTAAAGGTTTAAATGACCCAAACATATTATTGTTCTGTAGTAGACGAGTATTAAAATATTGTGTTTAAAAACCTATCCTAGTCAGGTAACGCTATCGTGTACTAGTCTATAGAGCTGGGGCCCTAGAGCAGGGGCGTGGTGAGAATGAGTTCATGAGTAGCCATACTCATGCGCCAAAAAGTTTTTGCGCCAAAATCACAATCAAATTACTCAAAAAATGAAAAACATTTGTAAGTGGAAAAATTGTTTCATCTGACCCAATTAAAAAAATTTTGAAAGAGTCAAGTGATTTTCTCTTGGAAAGAATGGAATCTCCAAGAGAAAATAACAATATTTTATTACCGTATTTCTTGTCTCGGATTGCTGGAGATTGCGTTTCTGGGCTTCTAATTTTCGAAATTTTCCCGGGGGAGGGCCCCCCGGACCCCCCGCCACGGGCTCGCGCCTTCAGCGCTCGCGGTGGCCGGCGCCGGCCACAGCTCCGCGGTCAGTAAAAGGGTTTTTGTGCCAAAATCTTTTTTGTTACTCATAATTTCTTCTCAATAATTGCCCTCACCACGCCCCTGCCCTAGAGTTAACCAAGCTGAAAAGTGTACCAATTTTCTCCTACTTGTATATGTAAGTCGGCCGGGTTGCTGGTGGTGGGTGTAGTATTCAAAACCAAAAATGCTAGTCTAGATTAGTTCAAAAATGTACCAGATGAAAATCCTACAGCTGTGTACCGTACATCTTCAGGTATTACAACAGCACTCTCAACGACATTTATAGTGGTAGGGTACTCCTGACAGAGCTATGTAATTGCCAGACATTTGTAGTGGTGAAATATCCCTATCATTCCTGGGCAGGTACTACTTAGGCAGGTACTACCATGATAATAATATGTAGAAACGCTATCCTAGTCAAAGAACACTGTAAAAAAAAACACCTCCTACTCAGGTTCGAATAAATGCCGGTTTTGGTCGTTGGCTATGAATCCCCAGAATTCTCACTAGCTACAAATGTTTGTCGAAGTTACAGCATAGTAACCCCTAGTCAGGTTCCACACTGTGTTGTCAGACCCCCACCCCCCACCCCCCATCAGCGTCAGGTACTGCATCCCTAATGTATGTGCTACATATGCAAGACCAAACAGCTCTTTATTCAGTGTTCTTAGTTCTTAGTTCTAAATCCTTAGTCCTTAATTCTTACTTCTTCATTTGTTGTCGTATTTCGACATTTGTACACCAAAATAAGGATTTGTATCTAAAAATTAACTTTTGTTTCACAAATCAGACATTTGTCATATCAGATTTGTAAAATGTATTTTAATATAAGATATTTAATTTTTTTAGAAAATCAAAAAATTAGTCTATATTTACATTTCATCAGAAAAATGAAACAAAAAACAAATATCGAACAACAAATTTCAAAATACAAATCTCCAAATACAAATCTTGTGAAACATTTCTCTAAAAACATTTCTCCAAAAACATTTCTTCAAAAACATTTCTCCAAATACATTTCTCCAAATACATTTCTCCAAAAACATATCTCGAAATTCATCTTAACGGAACATTAGAAACCAACCTGGCATACAATAAGTCACCATACAATAAAGAAGAATCAAGCAAGCATACAACAAGTAAAATCGTACAATGACTGTGACTTTAATGAAATCATGTGCTTGTTATGTTTCTATATATAAATATATTGGTTGATATGATATAGCATTAAATACAATAAATTGAAAGTAGTTGGATCAATGAAAGAGGACTTATCTCTTCTAAATTATGTATATGTCAGAAAATATGTATATTGTTAAAATGTATTTGGACCTTCTTAATGGTGTGCAACCCGATATCTTGTATTTTGTGTTATGGCCGGTATTTTGACGTTAAATACCCTCCCCACCCCTCATTTGTTAGTGCCAGTCAATTGTTTTTCTTTTTGCAAGTTATGTAAATATAAATTTACATTTTGTAGCAAGCATAAAAACATACTTTCCTGTAGTATATGAACAAATATTGAGAATTTCTTATTGAGATCGTTTGTTAAGATTTAAATCACTGCCACCTCCCCTCACTTAATAAATGAAATGAAAGGAAACGGAGTTTAACGTCCTACTATTCTGCTCCGAACTGGGCCGATTGAAACGGGTATATATACAGTGGGCTATCAGGGAAATTTTGCCCGGACAGCGACACTACGGCCTACTCTTATATCGAATTCCAATTGCCAAGGAAATTTTACGTGTACACCAATGCGTACACGCGGCCTCGGTTTTTCGTGTACCATCCGAACGACTACACGGCTGTCTTTGTAAGGACCTCGGTCCTGCATCACTGACAAGAAGAAATAACGCCGGAAAATCTGTATGAACTTATTCCCAGACACATTCACGAAAACATGATTTAGAAGAAGTAAAGCATTCTTTCGTTTGATCAAAGAAGGGGGGGGGGCTGGATGGTCTAATGAATAGCACGTACACGCTGTACAATAAGGTCTGTAATTGAGTCAACTGGCGTGGTTTCGATGTACGTGCCGAGGAGTAAGGACGCCAGTCCAATCTCGTGGGTTTTCTCCGGGGCCTCCGGTTTCCTCCCACTGCTAAAGACCCTACGCGCAAGCTAATTATGGAAATAAAATTGAACCATGTGTTAGTTCCGAAATGACATAGTTGTGTCGAGTGGTTGTTAAACTCCATTTCTCCCTCTCTTTGAACAAAGAGATATGTCGCCATCAGACAAAGCCTAATTTCTGAAAATAGACTACTTTCAATTTATTTTCGTTATCGAAGGCCCGGTTCGATTAGCCGTTCTACGCACGTGGTTTCACTAGAGAAATTAAATGAAATGGGATTTAACATCCTACTGTTCTGCTCATAAACTGGGGTAATGAATGCGGATATGCGACATACAGTGTGCTATGAGGAAAATTTTGCCCGGGCAGCGGCGCTTCGGCCTACTCTTATATCGAATTCCAACTGCGATTGTTCTTATTGTACATGTGCTTATACTCGATTCCCATTATTGTATAGTGACTTATTGTATGCCAGGTTGTTCCGGTTCGATGAATTTCGAGAAATGTTTTTCGAGAAATGTATTTGGAGAAATGTTTTTAAAGAAATGTATTTAGAGAAATGTTTTTGGAGAAATATTTTGCAAGATTTGTATTTGGAGATTTGTATTTTAAAATTTGTTGTTTGATATTTACCTTTTGTTGTATTTTTCTGATGAAATGTAAATATAGACTATTTTTTGATTTTTTTAAAAAAAATAAATATCTTATATTAAAATAAATTTTACAAATCTGATATGACAAATGTCTGATTTGTGAAACAAATATTGATTTTAAGATACAAATGTTAACTTTAGTGTACAAATGTCGATATACGACAACAAATGAAGAAGTAAGAATTAAGGACTAAGAATTTAGAACTAAGAACTAAGAACACTGAATAAAGAGCTGTTTGGTCTTCCATAGCTACAGAATTTGAGTTCCCATATTATATCGTTGACTGCATATCACGAGAATTACACATAAAGTTACAATGCACAGTGGTCGTGGCAATTTCTTCATCTCTTATACAACGGAATAAAGGAATTAAACAAGTCTAGCTATTAATTCCGAACGACTTAATATTTTGAGCTCAAACATTCAGAAAAACCCATCTGTGCTATTACTTCACATTTTAGCGTATAAATTTGCTGATTACTCTATTTTGTCTATTACGTTTTATAGGACGTCGAATTTTGTGTAATGGTTTGGATTGTTCGTACTTGGTTTTACTTTATTTTTATACATAAACTAAGATATATGGACGTATACCCTGACAAATATTTAATTCTGGGATTGTTTTATATGGAATTATAATATTGTGGGTCAATCTGATTAAAATAGAGATTTATATTTCGTTTCGTTTTTTATATATACTTTTGATGACCTACACTACATGAAGATCTGACAAGTGTTAGCGGGGGTTCTCGTCAGAGGTCACACGAGCGGCTTTTGACCCTATGCGTTGGGCATATATTAATCAAACAGTGTTGGCGTTTCTGGGGATGTGCCTACAGTTCCGTGCAGAGAACGCCTAGCAGATACGGTAACTGACTAATGACTAACATCAATAAAAACGCCGATATCCCCTGTAGTAGAGACTCGTCCATATATCTTCTGTGTAGTAAAGACAAGTAAAATGAAATTATGAACTATAAAAAACGAAACGAAATCTCATTCCTTGATGATTGAAGTCTACATCAGTAAATTTTCAGCACCATTTGGATCTAAAAAAAAAACATGTATACATTCGCCTCCTAATACTAAAAATAAACTAAGTGTTCCCCGAATATAGCCGCTATTATATTCACAAAATATATGACCATCATATTTGTTTACCAATCACAATCGTTTCATCTGACTTTTAGATCCTCGTGGCATTGATTAAAAAGACAAAAAAATATCAAATTTCTTACATTTTTGTTATTTCTATTCTTGTCACTAAGAAAATTCATTCATTCCATTATCTACTCCAATTTCAGAAACGGCGGGAAACTGTATTAAAGAACCTGAAGATAACAGAAGAAGAGACGTCATATATTGATATCATGCATCGATTGGTTAAAAGATATCTCTTTAAGTTAGAAAGAGCTAAAGATGAAAAAGAAAAACGTAAATGATTCTTTTAATTTTGCTTTCACAAATAATCTTGTTTTCTATGGAAGATATTTCAGCTCACTGATCGTGTCTACGTTGTACTTTAGGGTGACAAATAATCTTGTTTTCTATATGGAAGATATTTCAGCTCTCCTCTGATCGTGTCTGATCGTCCTGGATCTAACTACATTGATATTTAATAAAAAAATCCATTAGAAATTTGAACCATCATGATACATAGCCAATACAAAATAATGTCATAGAATCTGCACTGTGGTTTAGACGTACTTCGTTTGTAGTATTTGCATTAAGGTGCATGGGGTCTGAGTTTGTTTCGTCTTAGGATTTTAAATATATACCAACATAAAATCGTCGATGATTTTTCTCTATAATACAGGTAGCCACGCCCACGGTTTCCGTTTGTACGAAATATCGTCAGTGTACCTGTAAGAAGTTGTGTGTATCGTATACTTTGAGGGGTATTCGGGCTCTTTCCAGATACCATTTTCACAATTCGTGATTTACTTTTGAGAATGTCTTTCAGTTATAAATGTCTCAGTAGCTGGCACCACCTTATCTTTCTGATCGGTTAACATAGAGAGTTCCAATCCGTTTCATAGAGAATTACTTACGAATTATCTCTGTAACAGATGACTGTTCAAAACACATGCATTGACTGCACGCGGTGGTAGTCATTGGCTCACGGCCTCGTGCAATGTTTACTTAACACCTAACTGCTTCCGGCAAAATGATGTATTTTACTCATTTCAATACCCATTTACACTAAATAGGAAATATTTTTTAACTACAAATATTTCAAACGCCTTTATTTATTTTTCTTTTCCCTCAAAAAAAAATGTTTGAGAATTTAATTTGTCGGAGTAAAAATTTAATATGCCGTACTCATTAAGCCTTGTCGATGTCATGCTTATCAGTGATTGTAGCGGCCAAGCTAATATTCACTGCGGGATCAGTTTGAGAGAGTTCCACAGAAGTGGACCTGATCTTCAGTGGAGATCCTCAAAGTGACTTACTGCAAGCCTACGTTAGCCGATGCTGTCCCTCGACTATCGAACTCCCCCCCCTTTTTTTTCACAATGACCCCTACCTCAACTCCTTCAAATAACACAGTTTCCAGCTATAACGCTACACTGAGTGATCCACTTATACTAGTAATGCTTTTAGGGCTTTTCATGTCCTATTACATGTTTTTGTTCTACGCTGTGAGATTGCGCATAATGAGAAATAAATATTATTACCATTACGAGGATGGTTATTGGTGGTTACCTTGTTCCACAGAAACAAGATGCGAAAGCCTTCTTGATTAATACAAGGGTCCGCAATATAAATCGTATGTGTAAGCATCAATCTGTCAAAATCGTGGTGATTATAACTATTTAATGTTGGATTTCAGTACAAAATATGACTGGTGGTGGGAACTGTGGACCCATGGATCACGTGGAAATATTTGATCCCTCCCAGGAAGAAACACCTCCGCCAGTTCCTGATGTCCCGTCCCGATTCCAGTTTGCCACGCCCATACCAGGCGAAGAAGAATCGGATGAACGGAATAAACAAAGTGAGTTGCAATGTGTGTTAATGATTACAAAATGTGTTAATTACAATGTGTATTGATTACAACGAAAATTATTTACATGTGTTAATTACAATAATGCACTAAATATAGAGTTCGGGACAATTTCTATTTGTATTGATTACACCGGTGCTGTTTCATGTTAATTATAAAATGTACGAATTACAACCCGTGTTAATTACAATGTTTATTGATTACCACGGGTATCTATTAAACAGTGTGCTAATTACAACGAGTGTCAATTACAAGATGTACTTAATACAGTCGGTGTTAACTAATGATACAATCCGTTGGCTTTCAAAGTTTGTAACGCTAAGTTTGTATTCGATATTGGGTAATAACATATCAGATAATTCCTGTATAGAGACACGCTGACTTTCTTGCAGAGGAAATAAAATGTTTTCGTGACCGAATTGGTCTAAAATAAACAACTTAGTTAAATTTAGACCATGTTTTAAAAGCCGCGATCTTAATTACTTTGCATATAAATTTGCAGTTTATGTAAGATCGTGGAGATACGAGAACGTTGAATATTGATTGTGCATTCAGAGGTGATTGTTGGTAGCCTAGAGATAACAATAGATGACCTTTTCAAAATGTATCTTGTCTGAAACTCCTTTTAGAATTAACATATCTTGAAGATTCCTGTTATTGCTAGGAACACGGATCTTTGATCACGGACAATAATAGAACAGTACAAATACCTTATATTGTCCACGTTGTATGTCATTATTTTGAAACGGTGCCGTTCGGCATTAATCCATCAATTTCGTGATTTAACGTAAAGAAACATTACTGATTGGTAATTATACTGAGAAATATTTCATACCCCTCAAGCGATGTATTTAAAGCGAGAATTTCATATTTTCAAGTTATATTTTTAAAATGGATTAAAATAAAGCCTAAAATAGATGGTATCAATAAACAGTCCTGCCTTGTTAAAGAATAATCCTATTATTCCTATAATTCACTATTGACAGTTGAGAAGTTGGTAAACATGTCACTTTCAACTTCAAATTCAAACGTTTGAAGATAGCTTTTCCACGTGGGAATATAAAAGGGGGATAATTGTATAATTATTTCCGGTGTGAATGATTTTTTAAGAGTGAGAATGATACCTTTAATCATGTAATAGTGGGTTGGCATCCTTTTGAGCAAAAGACATAGCAATAATTATGTTTTGACTTTCTTAGAAAATATGAAATTCTCGCTTTAACTTTCCAGTTGCAAATCTGACACCATCTATTCCCTTTTTCTTTAGCTTTTCTTATTGTGCTTTTTTTTCTTTCTCTTTTCCCCGTCTAGTTAAATTGTCGTCTCCGAATCATCAACAGCAAGCATGTAAACGAAGACAGCAATCTAAATCACAGCAAAGACGGCCATCGGCGGCTAATCTACCTATAGCAACGACATTGGCAATACCCCAACTGGATGCAATAATGCGTCAACAAAAGTTACTGGACTTACGGTTACAGCAGTTACAGTCGGACAGTAAAGACAATAATAGAATGATGGACGACGTTGAATTTATTCGCCGTTTAATGTCGGAGAACCAAAAAGCTCTGTGTAATGTGGTACAAGCGTTATCAAACATACAAGGCGAAATAGTGAACCTTGCCCAGTGTTTGCGCCCGACACCATCAAAACCTGCCCAACCAGAGCCAACTCCTAATGCAGTGACAAACGCACACCCGAAAACGAACACTACATCCATGAATCGTTCAGCTTCAGTGAGAAAAAGATCGGCCCCTGATGAAGGGGAGAGCAAGGTATAACATAGTGAAGACGCCTTTTATTATAATAAAAATTGTGATCGAAGGGTTTAAAAACAATTTCTATACTTACTTTATGACGGGTAGTGCTGGCACTACAGCCAATACACTGGATGATCTTTATTTACACTGGATGATCTTTATTTATATATTGTTATGATTCGAGTTTCTGGAGATTTTTTATAAGGCTGTTAGTGATATAACGTAAAACATCTTTTATCTTTATCATAGGAAAATAATTATTATGGAAGTGTTGTTAATTTTGTTGTTGTGTGATTGTTTGTCTGTTTGGGTTTTTTTGTGATGATGCGCTGCAGATGATCCGTATTATAATTTGTGCGTGAACCATACCCTGGCCAATAGAACGAACGAGACGTTGAGAATGCATTACGTAAGATTTGAATCTCCCTATTAAAGATCCCTTTTGTGTCATGCTTCAAATTAATGTTAAACAATTGATTGGATTAGAAAACATCCACCATTTAACGATTAAATGGATAATCAAGACTTTGGTAACAATGATTCTTGACAATCGAGACTATACTGTGAAAACGTCAAACACTCCGGATTTTTGTCAGAATGGCGATCTCTATAATATCTAAATCTTCTATAGAGTATCTTTAAAATCAGGGCTTAGATCTAACAGTAAATTTGTCGATCGGCAATTCTACTGCTTGTCAAACATTCAGGCTGATTCCTTTTTATAATTGAGTTTAAATTGCCCATTACGTTTTAGAACGGAAGATGATATCAGAATTCCTTAAGGAATATGAAGTGTGAAAAACTGTTTCTGATATCTAGAGTGTCACGCGATTTGATATTCATTTTTATTTTTTCGTTCCCCAAACGGAAATTTATATTGTCCTACAAAATAGCTCTACGACGCGTTTTACAAATATTTTTTTTTTGTTTATTATAGGTGTCGACATTACGAGTCCATTTTGTCGAATGACGCTCTTTACTTTTGTTCCACTGTATACATGGCGTAGTCAGCAGATTGGTTCCTGCAAAAGGTACCAAGGGAGACAACTACTATATTTTAACATTCTCAGTTTTTGTTGAAATTCGATAAAATGGATGTGCAATTTCTATAGCAATAATTTAAAGTTTTCGGTATATATTTTATATTCTGAACTTCACCTCATAGTTGTTGCACCGAATGCCTTCTTGGTTTTGATGTGTTTAGTATTTAAATATTTAATTGTAAAAAGCTATTTTTCATGTAATGATCTCTAACAGAGTTATGTCCCCTTTCTTCGTCTTGTGACCTATTGCAAGCATCACGTTCATTATTATTATTATTGTTAATTATCATGTGATTAATATTTCTAGGTAATTTAAGCCTTTAACATGTTTTCAACTAGGCAGCCAGCAATGTGTATCATACGTTCTTCTAATATTTGTTATGCAGGCTTATTTATATTATGGACAAAACAAAATGTCTGTGTGGGTAAAAAATGGCCATTATAGTCTAATATACAGTTTAATATATTTCTATAGTTACGTGTTTAGAGAGGGGATCACTAGTCGACCGGTTCACTGGTCCGCCGAAATAAGAAATACTATAAATATGGGTATCAATAAACTTAAACCTAACCCTAATAATAGATAATGGTGGACTAATGAACCTGTGACCTAGTGCATCGGCAAACTAGTGAGCCTTCCCACGTATCCAATGCCACCGAAGAGACTTTTTCCCAGACAATGATGTTTCCGCCTACTTTCATCGAATTCCTGTTGTCAAGGGTTCTTTTACGTGCGTGCAAATATAAACACGATGGGTGCATATGTTTGTATTGTTTGAAGAAGACAACTCTCGCATAGTAGAAAAACCCAGAGACCAACAAACTCAACCCATCTTCATTTAGAGTCCATTTTATAATTGTTTTCAGTATTCAATTAATGTTTGTGAAAAATTATATGGTTTTTTTTCTGCACTATAGTTTTAACTCCCCTAGTAAAATATGGATGAAAATATGGCCGTATTAGTTTAAAGATTCCTCGATTTATTCTCTTGACTGAAGAAATACTAGAAATTTATAGTCCGTGTATCTTAACTATTCCGCGATAGGCCCGTATTCCATGTGCGCCTTTTCGCCATCGCAAAATTATTTCCATGCGTACAGATTCAAACAATCGCCGATAGTGTGGGAATTTGCAGAAACAAGAGCGGTCGAAGAGAACTAATCTGTGTACGTCCGAATGTAATCATTTGCATGCGCACACTTTACGCGAATAAAAAAACGCCAGCGAACAAGTCACTCATCTAGTAACTGTTTTTCTCGAACGCACATACGCTTACATGGAAACGGTCCGATTTCGTTAAACGCATTTGTCCGAATTTTTCACGGGCTGAAAAGCTCGCGTAAAGCGGCCCTTAATACGATAGTTATACCCTTGCTATGAATAACATTTTATTTGTGGATCGAGGGGAAGATCCAAATGGAATTGTATTTAGACGTCTTTTATGTCGCAAACAAAGCAAAGATAACCAAGGACTCTAAGATCAGGGATCGTATGATTATTATCGAATATGGGTTGTGAATAAATATGAATCTTGCAGGAATTCATTAATTTAATCCAAGCCAGTCCAGGCAACAAAGTTTAGGTTATTATAAAACGTTCGATGGCCATTTCAGAAAATTGGTAATCCATTGCCAACCAAACGAATGTCGGTCCAGAAAGGATTAACTTCGGTTACAAATTTATCAACATTCGATAAACCACAACAGCACGGAAATTGTCAAAACAAACCAGCGGCACCTGCATTTTTAGCGAAAACCTTTTGATAGGCCTCTTTAAAATTTAAATAGAGTTTAACCATAGGTTAATCCCGAAATAACCTAGTTTCCTCGCTCTTACTTGAATGAAACATTAAATAATCAATTTCAGTATTGTCGAAGAAATGGATTAGCGGATAGTGTACGTGTCATCTGTATTCCCACCAATTGATAATATTAAATGTGGTCTTGTTCAAGTTTAGATATTCTGCATTATTATTTTCCATTTTAAAATACAATTGTGTGATATATATAATAAATGATTTTACGATATCTTCTTATATACTGTGTTTTTCTCGTTTTATTTACGATACTAGGGGCTTTGTCGCCTATAACTTCTTTGCTTCCTTGAAAGATTGCGATTCCAGGAAGTAACTTCTCTGTTTTCTTGAGAGATTGGAATTCCCGGACGTACGGTATCTGAAGGCTAAGAGACATTGAAATGAAATTAAATAAAATGAAATGGAGTTTAACGTCGTACTCTTCTGCTCTGAATTGGATGAAGACGAGTTGTATAATCGTCATACGGTGTGCTATGAGGGAAATTTTGCCCGGACAGCGGCGCTACGGCCTCCTTTTATATTGAATTCCAACTGCCAAGCGATTTTTTACGAGTCATTGGTTTTCCGTCCCATCCAAACGACTATTCGTTGCTCTTTGCCAGGCCCTCTATCCTACCCACTGACAAGGTGGAGGTGGTGGGGGGGGGCATGTTCGATATCCAGATGAACTTTTTCAGCCACAGCAGGAATGTCCAGGTTAGCGAACCAACGTCTTACCTATTTAGCCACCGTACAGTGTCGGGGGGGGGGGGGCTTGCTTTGGGGTTTTTTTGTTTTGTATTTTTTGATCTGAATTTTGCATTAAATTGTAATCAAACTCTGCTCTATCCGTCACGGGTTAGATCTTTTTCATAGGGCCATCTGCGTTTTTCCTCAAGGCAACAGGATGTAAGGGGGGATAGTGCTAACTCTAACCCAAGACCTAGCCCTGTTAACATTTTGTTACGTTGGCAAAATCTGGAGGTTGGCAGGGTGGCCTTAATAATTAGATTTAACCGCCATTGACAATTAGTTGATTATCAGCGATACTATAGATAAACACCTAAATCCGTGATGTTGCTGGGGGCTAAGGCTCGCAAACAAATGTTTTCGAAGACACTTTTACCTGCAAGCGAAAAAGAGGAATCCTTTGCCTATAAGAAGAAAAGAACTGAAAGTGGCCGAAAAGGAAAATTACTGCCTAGATTGAAATTAATATAGACATTTATTAAATACTCCCTTATCGGGGCCGCATGGATCGGGACGGGCAGGTGCTCGCAGATTCAAGTTTGAGACGTCTATAGGGAAAGAGATTGACAGTTAAGCACTCATTAGATCGTGTTACCATTCCCGCTCAAAACCGACTTCTGATAAGTGTCAATATAGCTGCCTCGTCTACAAATCTTATAACGTTAGAATCTTAACCCTATGTAAATTTTCCTTTTAAGATCAAACACACAATTAAACATCGTTTCATTAAAAGAGAAAAAAATTAAACATCGTTTCATTAAAAGACGAAAAAAATATTTTGAGGTCAGTGGAACAAAGAATTGTGGGTTAATTCCATTTGAGTCATTGATAATTATGGTTATCTCCCTTATACAAGCATTAGTCTTTAAAATAATGTTCCGTGAGCTGGGCTGAGTATATTACGCTTTACTTTAATATTACGTAAAATAGAGACTTTTGGCAAGCGTAAATTCCTTGTGCGTATCGCGTATACGTATGGATTTTGTGTGTGACGTCATCAGTGTGTGTGTATTTCTCATACATGATACGGCACACGGATACGGCAGCCCGTATCGAACAGCTTTCATAGCGACTTCACGCGCTGCGAGATATTGTAGGCAAGGCACTTGACTAGTACTGATGGTCATCTTGGTAGATAACTGCCATCATGCTGTACATAACTAAGCTCTGTTCAGTGATGCATACGTACGCGGCGCAAGAATCTGACAAAACTCTAAAACTACTCTGACGCAATGAGTCACGAATACGATACGGATGCGTGATACGGATAGGGAAAATGCCACTTGCCAAAAGTCTCTATTATCTGCTAGGTATATTGTGTGTGATTCAGGTCGCGGATATCAAGGTAAGCAAAGATCAACAAGGCTTATTTAATTAAAATGTAAGTATCCCACATGGTAAAAACGGGAGCACTATCGCCGAACCGTTGCAAGTTAACAATTCATTAATTGTACGTATTCCATTAATTGTATTTAGTGTGTTAATTTTCAATTACTAAATGCCACCCAAAGAAGATCCGAAATCCCAACTGTACAAGTAATTTACTGGATGGGATAGTTCACCTGTCGAATAAGCCAATCACAATAGTTACTCTTCGATGGCGTGGTTTCCATTGTCTGTGTTGCAGTGCCTGGTAAGTAACAGTGTGTAGTCGTTCGGATGGAACAATAAAATCAAAATCACGTGTGCACCTTGGGGTAAAACGAAACTTTGCAATTTTTTAAGATTGTTGAGGGTAGAAAAAAAATCGCCGCGCCCTTTCCATTTGACGCAATACGAAGACAGCAACTAACGTGCCTATGTCAGTATGGGCACCCAATAAGGCCGAGGGTCATTTGTTGGGCCCCCGTGTGAAAATTGGCGCGGCGCCCAACCGATGTTACTTGGTTTTGTGGTCGCCTCGCTTACATATTCCTCACAGTGTTCCGTTTGATTAGAGGTAATCCCACTACTCACTGCTGTAATGAGTGGATATTGTTGTTTAAAATATTGATTGGGCAGTAGTCCGACTAACAATCAATGGCTAGCTGCTTTACAAAAACTTTACACTTAAAACAAGTGCCAATATTGGACCAAATATGTTTACATAACGTTACGTCATGGCTCACGATTTTATTTTGCCCAATTAACCCGTGCATAGCAGAATACTGCAGTAAAACTAATTGCGTGAAAAACGAGGCTATCAAGTCGAATGAAATATAAACAATGCTGTTTGGAAACGAACATACTTTCACCGTTTTTAGTACCTTAAAATCACTGTCCAAAGTTTTAGGGAAGAGCCAGATTAAACGCAAGACTGTCATGTTGATTGAACGGGAAGAATAGAAACACTCCCTCAAAGTTCAAGAATCAGAAGTCAATCCAGCAATGGGCAGAGAGGGATTTCTCTGGCCATTGCTTCAGAAATATGCCTCGCTTATCATGTTTTACCACACGATACGCCACAACTTTGTCGTCTCGCCAATCATGTCTTCATAACGAATCACACGATAAACTCTACAACTTGATTGTCATAACTAGGGATAATTTTTGACTGGGTACTAAATATCCACACTCCACTGGAAGACAAATGGCTGTATTGATATCCTTGTTGTATTAATTAATTAATTGTTAACAAATCAGTCACATGATTTGCGGTTTAAGTGACTGTCCAATATTTTGGAGGGCGTATTCCCGTGAAGGCACAGTTACAGAGCGTGACCAAAATTAATCCTTCCCGCGAAGGCGCAGATATCGACTTGTCGGCTTTCATTTGAAGAGAAACATTTTGTTAATTATTAGGACCCAATTATCGCTGTTAAAGATTTTATGAATTTATGTTCACTCTGAATTTTATTCACCAATTGAATGATTAAAATGATGAATAAGATTTTATGAATTTATGTTCACAACAAAATGTGAACTTTAATTACCCGATAATTTAAGGCATACCATTGGTGGTGAGCCATTTTATCTAATCGATGATGGAGTCAATGATAGGATTCTTAGTTTTGTTACCCCGAACGACTAGTGTTTATTTACATTTTCGGGACTTCGGAACTAAAAAAAAAAAAAAACAATAAAAAAAAAATCAATATTGAATAAAACGATACTACACAATCATCCAAATCAACCCCTGAATAGGATTTAGTTAAAAACAATATAAGCGTCCCAAACATATTATCCAATAGACCAATCGTGCCACCGTTACAGTGTAAAATTTTGTCGCCTATTCGATAAAAAAAAGCTGAACGCAGCCTCCGAAAGAAAACAACTAATACAAACTTCCGAGAAAAAAAAAAGATCATAGCAGTATAGCCCTACATTTTCGCAAAACAGAAAAAAAAAAAAAAATATATTACATATATTATACTAATGATAGTGTAAATTATAGTTCAGTCGTTCGGGTAGGACAAAAAAACGATTTCCCGTGCTAGCGTGCACTAGCGCGTTATTGATAGCTGGAACTGGCCAGTATATTATGAAGGCTGTTGTCTTCAGACTCAGTCCTGTGTGAAATAGCCTTAACGCTCGCTTCCACCTTAGTGATATCGCAGACAATGCCGTTGACCTGGAACAAGTACCAGTTTATATCACATTGCAGGGCTCTGGTGATCTATATTACTAGATTATTAGCACGGTTGGTCAGTAATTTGCTATAAATATATTTCTACTTTCGTTTTATTGTCTACTTTTATTTGCATGTCATTTCGATAGCGAGGTCACATTCTAAACTTAGCACTGCGCAGCTCAGCTGATTTGCTGGAAAGGTCAAGGACATTACAAAGTAGACCAAGCAAGTACACACACACAACAGTGAATAGAAATATAATTTCGAAGAGAGAACGCTATCATACACTCAAGAAATTTTTATCACTATCAATTGATAATGTTTGAAGAGCCTCCACCACGAATATTTTAGCGATTTTTATTTTTTTAATTCTCAATTTCAAGGATATGAGGTAAGCAAATTGCACTGAATTTGTCAACAAAAATCAAAATATAAATATGATTGACAATGACAATGGAAATTGGAACTGTGCTGTGTAGGCTACGGATCCTGCATCACGATCATGGCCATGCGATATATTTTTAGATATTACCCCAGCTGCCAGAGGGCTGTCATTTCAATATTTTATATTAATAATCAACTCAAAAAAAGAAAAAGCGAAAAAACAAATCAGTCTAAATAATTTAGGACTTCGCAAATTAACATTTTAATGTCCATGTAGGGCAATGAAAAAATCATGCTTATGGACATTATAATATAGTTTAAATTAAATACAGTCATTTGCAGATGCAATGTCAATATTTTTATTATTGAATTATAATAGACAGGCCTACAGCTGAATTATAAATAGAAGAGGAATGTCAATAAAAATTGTTTTAAAATTTTCCTAGCACTAGCAGGAGAACAAAATCAAAGAAACCCTCTAAGAGTAAGATGCATGCTACTTTGCAGTCACAAAATAAAATGCAAGAAGAAAATTTCAATTTTGTATGCTAGGCCTAAACTGCAGTAGAACCGTAATCAATTTACATTATTGCAAATCAAGGCATTGAATATTATATTCCATCCTCCTTCAGTGATAGTTATTATAGGTGAGTTGCATATATGTCGAATTCAAAATGTAACAAATGAAACCATCTTGTTTTTTTCAGGAGATACAAAGTTGATACCAGCTTTATGGCCCACCTGAAGGAATACAGTATACGGAGTTCGATTTTAACAAATATATTGTTATATGCTAGTAGATCAATGACTAAAAGTTGTTTATCAATTATATTTTCCTATAGTACTGCTGAATTTTATAGTTCCGATTCATTAATTAAACTTAAAAGCAATAGTAATTTAAGCAATAAACAATGGCTGATGTCCATTCTTTACAAGAAAGAAGCAGACATGCAACAAGTGAATCTGACAGTACGGATTCGTCGTCAAGTGAATCCAGTACTTTATCCCTTCCCCCTCCACCTGACGGGGGCTATGGCTGGTTAATTGTCGTCGCATCCTTTTTGATAAGCTTAATCTGTGATGGATGTGCATTTTCATTTGGTGTTCTCTACACTGAACTTTTGGATGAGTTTGGAGAAAGTAAAAGCAAAACGTCGTGGATAGGATCGTTGTTTATGAGTGTGCCGATGATTCTTGGACCATTAGGAAGTGCACTGTGCTCAAAATTTGGATGCCGCGCAGTTACCATTGGGGGAGGAATTATCTCGACCGCTGGCTTTGTTTTGAGTTCATTTTCGAATTCCGTATATACACTGTGTGTGACGTTTGGTTTGATTGCTGGTTCAGGAATGTCCGTCTGTTATGTCAGTAGCATGATAATGGTGGCATATTATTTCAAAAAGAAAAGAGCGTTAACAACAGGGTTATCTGTTTGTGGTTCTGGTATTGGCACTTTTATCTTTGCTCCGTTAACCGAATATTTAATTCAAGAATATGGATGGAGGGGCACTTTATTAATTATTGGTGGAATAGTTTTGAATTTAGTGGTTGCTGGTGCATTATTTAGGCCACTTGAATTCTCAGAAGAAGAGAAGTTACGCAGAGCCAGGGAGGCATTCGATAGAATGTCACGTACCATATCAAAGCAAAGTATACCTTCTCATGGACGCAGCAGAATAGGGAGTGGAAGTGAAGACTCAGTGACATCACAGAAGGCTGAGAAAAAAGAAGAAGAATTTGAACTTGAAATATTGAGTCACTCCCAGGTTCATCTTCCAACTTTTATCAACAAACAAAATACCGAAATACCTGATGAACTTATATTGGAGATCAGAAAAAATGGATCGAATTTGGAACAGACTTTGCAACGCTATTTTCGCAGCTTGAATTTAAAAGAAAATGGAATAGGTGACCATGCCAAGGAAACTGAAATATTAACTGTAACAAGTGATGACAATATTGTTTTTAAACCTGCCGACGTTTCTGAAGGTCTGATTGCCAATGGTAACGGTACATGTAAAAGTGAGACAAAGAGAGGAAATAGTAAAGGAGGTGTCTGGCAGCATAAGAAAAAATCGCCGAAAGTTAAAATGCACAGAGTCACGTCGTATCTACCATTATTAAAAAATGACATTTATTATCGGGGTAATCTGATGAATCTACCAGGTACCCAATACAGATCCAACAGTTGTCCCGAACTTCATAAAACAGTAGAAGATGATGAAGATGATGATGATGAGGACAACATCTTTTCCAAATATCCCATACTCAAAGTCTTCAAAATCAGTAAAGCACTCAAGAAATTTTTCGCAAATATGTTTGATTTGAGAATTCTAAGCAATCCATTTTTTCTGCTCTTTGCCTTTTCAAACTTCACGTTATATTTATGGTATGATGTTCCGTATGTCTTTCTAACTGACAGTGCCATAGAACTTGGTATACCAGAAGACAAGGCCTCATTCCTGTTGTCGATAATCGGTATAGTGAATACGATTGGTCAGATATTGTATGGTGTTTTCGGTGATCGATGCGTTAATTTGACGTTATTATATGGCTGGTCGTGTGTGTTTGCAGGATTAACAATGGCATTTGTGCCTTTTACTAGTACCTACTGGGTGCTTGCAGCTCTTGGTGGACTGTTTGGTTTCTTTATCAGTGCAAATTATACCTTGCAGACGATTATGTTAGTACAGTATTTAAGTCTGGAGAAGCTTGCTAATGCTTATGGTTTGATATTACTAACCCAGGGAATAGCTAATCTGGTTGGTCCACCCATTGCAGGTAATCTTGATAATCTTTTCCATTTGGTATAAATATGAATTCAATTGACATATTAGTATTAGTGATACTGTCTCAGCAATTTTAACTGGAATATAATTTGTTAAAGCCCCAATAACACTCTTGTTGTAACTGAATAATATGTCCCAATCTTCATTCTGGTCAACAAATCGTATTATTTTAGAATATTCCAATCAAACGACAATATAAATTTCATCTTAACACACCTATTTTTAAAAAGTGGAAAAATTCAACCAATTGATTTGAAAAGTCTAACGTAAACCTTTTCAAATGTGACTTGGATTTTAAAATATTTTCGAACCCTCTGGACAAGTAAAATAGGTTGTAATGGATAATTTACACAACAGGTAGGACACTTAAACATCTAGTACTTAGCTTAGAATAAGGGTATTATTTATTTTCTGGAGCTACCAAGCCAGCAAGAATGTTATTGTCCCTTTAATCATTGAATCGATGTACATGTATCACGATTCACATTCTCATGATTTGCATATTGAATCATAAGACGCTGAATTGATGTATTGCGATACTTTTGGGAGGGGTGCGGGGTGGCTTGCTTAAGTAGGTCCACATTGTCATGTAAGTAACCTGTCACTTCTAATTATCCAATCACACATTATCCATACATGTAGGTTTGAACCAGAGACTTTCTTACATTGTTTTGGTCTTTATTTTGATCCATATCAATGAAGTGGTAAATATTGACCTGGTTATGAATCATGATATGAATTGTATTGTAGCACTAGTTGAATTGCAATATGGATCATATTGAGACTACCGTAGCGCAATGCCCAGCACATTAATCTGTACTTACATGTAGAATATTAAATGATGTATGATATGATAATGATATATTGTTGTGTATGTAACCTAGCATTAACTAATTATCAGCTGCAGTATAGACGCTGGCTTGCTACTGCATGTACATGTACTGTAGCTTGGCGGTAACAGGTTCACTCTCGATGTTGACAAAAAATCTTCATTGGGATTTTTCTGGGTTTTTTCCCCTTTCTTGTCAATTATGCAGGATGGAGGGCCTGACAAGGACAGTTTTCAAATCGTTTGGATGGGATGGCAAAGCTGAGGTTCGATGTAAACATGTCATTCCCCACCACCCCACTCCATATGATATTGGATTAACCAACTAAATGTACATGTTGCTGGGATTATTGTCTGAATATGGTGATCAGATTATACATATTACTAATCATTGGAGTTACCGGTTGCATGGATAAGATATAGACTATTGTTTTAATACATGTACTGTACATGTACGTGTCTCCGATATCATGGGGGGTTGGGGTGGTCTAGAGTGCCACGCTTCGACCTCTACCTGGCCGGTCACCTCTGGCTTGCGGCTGTGGTTTCGAGCCCTGGTGTGAGTGTTTGTGGCATGGAGATAGGGGCGCCTTCTCAACCTTGTGGGTTTCCTCCGGGCACTCCGGTTTCCTCCCACTGCTAAAGATCCCTACGTGCAAGCGAATTATTCAAATAAAATTGAACCATATGTTAGTCCCGAAATGACCTAGTTTGTCTTGAGTGGAGGTTAAACCCCATTTCTCTCTCTTTCTCTCCCCTCTCCAGGACTAAGAGTAGGTGGAGTTATATGGTGAACAAATGAAAAAATTTTAACTAGGGTTATTTTCAATATGAGTTTTTTTGTGACACCATACATGTAACTACATGTGTAACAATGTTTATTTCAGTTCTCTGTAAGGTGTGAGAAATGAAATGTAAAGAAATGGTCTGCTCTGACTGGCCTATCAGGGAAATTTTGTCCAGGCAGTGGCACTGTGGCCTACTCTTATATCAAATTCCAACTGCCAAGGGATCTTTTATGTGCACGCTAATGTATACATGGGACTTCAGTTTTCTGTATCATCCAAATGACTGGACGGCTGTCCTTGTCAGGACCTCAGTCCTGCACAACAGACAAAGGGAAAACCACATCAGAAAATCCTAATGAACTGTCTCGGCCAGTGAAAGTGTTAATAATTCATGAATGTTTATTGCAGGTGGGCTATATGACCGGACTGGTAGTTATCATACCACCTTCTATGCTGCTGGTGTCTTTATTATATTGGCTGGTATGATTTTATTTATTATACCTATATTAACATGTCTACAGTGTATAGATAGAACCGCACCAGGTAAACTTCACGATGAAGATATCGTATTAACAGATTGTAAGGGCATTGATCCCTCTTCATTGGTAGTAGTAGAAATAGAAACTGTTATATAATAATGCTAATTAAAGATGCGTTATGTTAGATTTAGATAAAAGGCTGGGTGTTCTTAATAGATTATTTTGAAAATCTTTTTCAAATTTCTCTATTTTGTGTAAGTTATGACTGTTTGAAGATGTAGCGTAGATTGTTTATTATTGTAGCAACAGTTTCGACAATCAAGACTTAGTTGATCATCCATTTTATTGTTAAATTTTTAAATCTCACGACTCTTCAAATTTGAGTAAATCTATGCCGTCAATGCTGCAGAGATGTGATTATATTTAGATAAAAATTTATATATCATGTGACTTGAGACAGAGGGAAAGTTCTGAATCGGAAGATTTAGCTCTAACACAATGCATCTTTAAAAAAAAATCAATTGTTTATATTTATTTTTCTATATTATAACTCAAAGTTCAAAGAACAATTTATAAAGTTTTTGTCACTTATGCATGACATATATTTTGTCTCATTGATTTTTTTCACAATTACATTATAAGACAAGTGTGTTAAATAGACCTACATGTACATGTATAACACATCTGATGGTTTATAGTCAGAAACTCAATTTTCACGCATATATATGTAGTCAGGCCTAAATCCTAAATATCTGTAAGAATCCCACATTCTGATTTGTTAGAAGAATCTTGCCATGTTCATCTATAAAGTTTCTGGCAAATTATTCACCCAAATTTCGTCAAAGTGGTTATATTTACGTATAATTAGTGGTCAACAATAACAGAATTTTAACAACTCATTAATATCTGATACCATTTTACAACATTGAATTTATGCCAATTCTCACTGATTGCCTTTAGAAAACAACAAATACGGCACTACATGTAAGCTACATACATGTATGTATCTGAAATAAATATGACAAATTTTAGGCCTAATTACGTATTCAATCATGACATACACCTAACTGATCCAAGCTGATTAAAACACGTACAGATACTACATGTATATCGTTTTGTTTTTATTGTTCAAAAGTTCGATTTACTTGTTTTTACTATACTAGGATCTGGAAGAGTTAATTGTTATGTAACTGGATAAGCCATAATAAAACAATCTGTTATGGCCAGTTTTTGGTTTGAATTGCACAAAACTGTCGGCATGGACCTTATAAGGTATTATTATAAGGTCCATGCTGTTGGTACATGTATCTCACTAAAAGTAGAAACATCAACGCCTATTGGTTAATCCAACAATGTCAAAGGTCAACACTACAGCTGGTCAGATCTTGTTATAGTGGAGACCATTGAAATTATACAAAAACAAAACAAAATATTGATCTGTATTTTAATCTGATGGCTGATTGATCTATGACATCTGAAAAAAAAAATATTGCAAATTTTAAGGTCTATTTGTACACAATATTATGTACACCTAATCAAATGTTATTATATTATAGCATTTGTTACACTAGTGAAATCTCTTTGACTCCTGATGCATGTGGGGGGTTGGGATGGCCTAGTGGTCTAGAGTGCCGCGCTTTGACCTCTATCTGGCCGGTCGCCTCTGGCTTGCGGCTGTGGTTTCGAGCCCTGGTGTGAGCGTATGTGGCATGGAGATAGGGGCGCCTTCTCAACCTCGTGGGTTTCCTCCGGGCACTCAGGTTTCCTCCCACTGCTAAAGACCCCTACGCGCAAGCGAATTATTGAAATAAAATTAAACCATATGTTAGTCCCGAAATGACCTCGTCTCTCTCTCCTGATACATGTACATGTACATACCAAACATGCATTACATATAATTACACATTCTTTCATATTGATCCACAAGAAAATATATTACATAATTTATCATAAATACTATTCATTGTTTTTCACAAGGTCGTTTATCTTTGCAGATCAACGATTTTATTGTATTTGTTCACTCAATACTAGTTTGTTATGGTATTATTGTTTTTGTTTTGTTACTATATTTAGATTGTGTTTTTGTTGCCTGATTTACTGTGTTGGCAACTAAGAGGAAAACATGCATGATAAGAATGTGGATTATGATAATGTACTAATAATATCTGACTCAAATCTACCTTGTCTAATAGACTTCAAAAAACAAACCTACTCAACAAAAGATAGACAGTAACGTGTAGTGTATACGGGTGGGGGTTTATGGCTGAACGATTAGCATTTGTGCGCTGTATTTAAGGTCTGTTATTGGTTTCAAATCCCTGGTTTTACATGACAAGCAGTAAATGTCGTCTGTCCAACCTTGTGAGTTTTTTCCACCTCCTCATTGCAGGTTTCCTCTCACTGCTTAAGACCCCTATGCACAGACGAATTGTTGAAATATAATTGAACCGTGTGTTAGTCCCGAAATGACCTAGTTTGTGTGGAGTTGACATTAAACCTCTCTGCCTCTCTCTCTCTCTCTCTCTCTCTCTCTCACACACACAACATGTATACAACAACAAGGCACTCAGTGACACCAATAAAAATCCAAAGTTCCTTTCATGTACAAGCTGATAATGATGTACATGTACTGTTATAAATAAGTCAATACAAGATTAATGTTTTTGTACCGAAGATTAAGGACTTCAACAATTATTTAGATAAATATACTATGTATAAGCAAGGACCATATATATACAGTCCATGGTAAAGGTGCCAAACTTGACCCAGGCTTCAAATTTGCACAGGACCGAATTCACTCAGGGCCCATATTCACAAGGGATTAAATTCACCCTGGGGCCCAAATCCACAAGGATCTAATTTCGCCCGGGTCCCAAATTTGATGGCCTAAAACATTGATGGGATCATGCTACATGCAGTTGGTTTGTGGGGTGGAGTGCAGAAACGAAGCATTGTGAGTGAACGTCACATAATACACTCTTTGATTTTATTTCTTGAATACATAAGAAATGCATGAACATACATGCCAATCAGAGTCTAGTATAAGAATTTATTACTTATATTTAAATAATGTAATTATACAGTTTTATCACATGGAGAGATCAGGGCATATTATTCAGCCAGTTTTAAGTCAACCCCCTGTTATAACATTGAAACTTTTCCTTTGTTCAAGGATGGAGGTAGATGTATTTATTTTGTAACAAGATGATAACACCATATGTTGATAATATTGCCAAATACTGTAGACTTGTAATCTCATCAGTTCAGTATAATTATCTTGGCAGTGAATAAAATGGGGTTTAATATCCTACTTTTCTGAACTCACTGGGCTAATCAAGGTGGCATATTACATTGTACGCCATGCAGTGTGCTATTAGGAAAATTTTGTTCAAACAGTACTGCAGTATAGTCTTACATATGTTTTGAAACCAAAACATGTATATATTGGACCTTGGTGGTTCGTACTATCTGAATGATTAACTTAAAAGTAGAACTTTATAGCTTTTACAACATGCTGATTGAAATAACTTGCATATTAAAATTATCACTTATTTTTAATTCCTAAATATATCAGATATTACAGATATTACCTTGCTCTGTCTTTAGCATTGCAATCTTTTACTTTGTTTATTACGGCACTTAAAAATAGGCTATACATGTATTTGTATACAATGTGCATGTACATGTATCTCATCATGAAATTATCTTTCATACATTAATTGAAAGATATGCAAACTATTTAACAAAATTGACACTTTATTCTTTTATAGGCCAACAATTTAACCTACATGTGTATTTTTGTCTCCCCAACTGTTACTTCACACGGTATTGTTATTACAGCTGCCGTGTGCTATTTTCATTTTTACCAAAATATCAACATTTCTCCATTATGTAATCCATGCTAAAATTGATTATTTACAATTTAATTAAGAAACAAAGGTTAAGTATCAATGGAAGATAATTGCCCGGTCGGATTGAATCAGGTTAAAAAGAGGCCCATGAAAAGTTTGTATTACCGTAAATGTTTAATTAATCATATCGCTATAAATAGGATACAGGAAGAGGAATAACAACTCTCCCTTTAAAGATTAGCCGTGGCTGGACAGGCCGTTAGATCTTAGTAAATACTAAAACTAATTTAATAACTTTTGGACTATTCGTTTCAAATTATTAAATTTTAAAAAATATTCCTAAATCTCTGAAATGTAGGTGAGTGGTCAAATGGTTTACATGTGTGCGTTGGATCAGACGGTCTACCATTGAGTCAAGTGGCATCATGGTCTCTATTCCCAGCTTGTACATGTATGTGGCAAGGAGTAGGGTCTCCTCTCCAACCCTGTGTTTTTTTCTTCAGATCCTCTTGTTTTCTCCCACTGCTAAAAACCCCAATGCACAAGCGAATTATTAACATAAAATTGAACCATATGTTAGTCCCAAAATGACCTAGTTTGTGTCGAGCCTTGGGTGGACACGAAACCCCATTTCTCTGTCTCTCTCAATCCCAAAAATTCTGCCCTTAGACTTCAACATTTAAGGGACCACAATTATCATGACATCTTTTAAAAAAGAATAAATAGTTTGTTTACTTTATTAAAAGAAAGGCATCTGATTCTGAACAAACAAGGTACATGTATTTCAATATTAGATTTTTTCACTGTGTG
The DNA here is from genome assembly GCA_036850965.1 of Patella caerulea. NCBI lineage: Eukaryota > Metazoa > Mollusca > Gastropoda > Patellidae > Patella > Patella caerulea. The sequence continues at coordinate 25,849,534 of JAZGQO010000015.1, read as the reverse complement.
TCTGACTGTGCACTTGATCCTACCAAGTACCGTAAACATTGAACTTTGTTCAACCTCCCAAAGTTATGGATGTTTAATGCCCTTAAAAAGGTTTTATACATCAAGGCCTGGTAATAAATATTTTTTTTAAACCAGATATGTCAGCCAATCTTGATAATATTTTGGAGAATTGAACTGCTTGATTTTGTGTTATAAGCCCTTTATAATCCTTTATCTATGCGTGCTATGTTTTCACACAACTTAAACGTGTCAGTCTTCATCTAAAAATGAATTTTGGTGTCCGATTTTATGGCGTCTTGATAAAACCAGACTTTTATTTTATAAAAATAACATGAAGGTAAAATTTGCCTTTCGATATCAAGTACAGCACTTGGGTCATGCTCTGTAGAAACTTCTAAAGAAACGGCAAAACGAAAAATTGACCCAAAATATTAAAAGGGTTACTTGTTTTTTTTTTTAACCTAAGATCTGTCATTGAGTGTCAAGTCACTTGGTTTATATGACCTAGTTTGTGGACATTCTCTTTTATTACCATCAGCCCTCAATGTAGGTAACTATAGTAACTATTTTGATGAAATTGAATTAAATAGGGTTCAATATCCTACTGTACTGCACCGACAGGGCTAATAAAAACTATCTTGATAAAGGTACATATTGAGATGAAGTATAGTTCCAACAGGTGTTATATCTATATACCATAATTATTAGCCTCCTTTAATTATATAAACATGAAATGATTGATAAGCCTCATGTATCTTTTAAATTGAAAAAAAAAATGCTAGTATTTTGTTTATATGACCCGATTGCACATGCCCCAATAATCACATGATAAATATGTTGATGAAGCAGGGAGGTTGGATAGCTGAGTGGTTAGCACATGCATGCTGTATCATAAATCCTGTCATTGAGTCAATTCGCCTGGTTTTGAATCCCCGGTTGTACATGACAAGGACTAGGGTCGTCTGTCCAACCTTGTGGGTTTTCTCCAGGTCCTCTGGTTTCCTTCCGTTACTAAAGAATCCTGCGCACAGTGTTTGATTGAAGTAAAATTGAACCATCTGTTAGTCCCAAAATGACCTTGTTTGTGTCAAATAGACTTTGTGTAGGGTTCGGTGATAATAAAAACCAAATATTGTGATAATAATTGATCAAATATCACGATAAACAATATTATCGTGATAATTTATACGTGTGTCTTAAAAAGTCAAATTTTGAATACTTGGGGTGAAAATCTTTGCTTGATGTCAAATTATTGTTACTGACGTCGGTAGATGCCTTGATGCAGATTTACCCTAGACCAGCCGATAGTTAATAATAATAATTTAACTGATAAATTTAATGCTATTAATAGAATGTCATGGGAGATGATATACCACAATATGCGTGATATTTTTTCACACAACTTAAACTCATCAGTCTTCATCTAGAAATGAATTTTGGTGTCCCATTATAGGATGTCTTGATAAAACCAGACTTTTATTTTATAAAAATAACATGAAGGTAAAATTTACCTTTCATGTATTATGTATTATCATCAATATTGGGACAGAATGATTATCATATCACAGTAATAATTTTTGTTAACACAATATACCCTTTTTTCAGTATTTTACAATTAATAAATCGGGTAGGATAAAATTGGCCCTGATTTTATAACGATTTATCAAAAAAACAGTATATCACACAACACTAATATTATGTCTATATTATATACTTTGTTATGTAATATATATATATATATATCTATACAATGTTATTAAATAATGCATATGTATGACATACAATACCATATGTCTGGCGCAATACAGCCTATTTGGTGTTGAGGTGCCATTAAACAATATTTCATTTTATTTTCATTTTATATCATTTCAACTCACAAGGTATAAAAATATGTGGTGCTCTTTTACAAGGAAAAATAGTCTGTTATTACTATTTTTTTCTGGCAGTAGTCCCAAACCACTAAGATACATAAAATTAACTTATACATTCACATATACATGTAATCAAGTGAGACCAAGTGGAACAAGTAGGTTGAGGATGATAAGTTCATTGCACTTTAATTCTGTATAAGCGTTTAGTACTGTCATTTAAATTTGATAGTTTGTTTATTTTGGGGGTTAGGGTGGATGGATGGTGTACCTACGCTTTGTATCATAAGGTCTGTCAGATTCGATTCACCGATTGTACATAACAAGGAGTAGGGTCGCCTGTACAACCTCATGAGTTTTCTCCAAGTCCTCTGGTTTACCCCCACTGCTGATAAGTAAAATCGAACCATATGTTAGTCGCGAAAAAATGACCTAGTTTGTTTTGTGAATGGGCTTTGAACCCTCTCTCTGGAAATCCTGACAAGGACAGTGTCTAGTCATGCGGATGGGACAAAAAAGTCATGTTATACATCACATTGGATTGCATGTAAAAGAACTCTTGAGAGTTGAAACTCAAAATAAGAGTAGGCCAAAGTGTCACTGTACGGGCAAAGTTTCCCTCAAAGTGCACTGTATGGCATTTGTCTGTCTTCATTAGCGCAGTCAAGGTTAAACCCCCTTTTTTCATTTTAGTTATTTTTACAAGTAATTTAATGATGCTATGAGGAAACATTTTAAAACATGCCATACATTTCTTGTTAACATGACCTTCAGGAAAACTCATTATTTTCCTGGCGAATTCTTCACTTCAAAATCAAATTTACTGGATATAAGGCAATGACACATGCAACACCTGGTAACAAAACTAGTTATAGACTTGCATTGAATAACCATTAACATCTTTCGCTAGCTTGAATTATTGAATTCTCTGGAAGTGTTTTTTAGATTTAAATTTGATTATTTCATTAATATTCCACAGGGATAAAACACAATATATGAGCTTTTTATCATAAGGTCTGTCGTTTCGTTGCAACAGTTGCACCTGACAAGGAGTAAGATTGCCTGTCCATCCTCATGGGTTATCTCTGGTTTCCTCCAACTGCTAAAAGAAAACATAAACATGCGAAAGTATTATTGATATAGAATTGGACCATATGTTAGTCCCAAAATGACCTAGTTTATTTTGAGTAGACGTTAAGCTAAACCCCGTTTTTTCTCTGTCTCACGAATATTCTACAATTAAAATAAGATACAGGTATTCGGGTACATGTAATTGACTTTAACTCGAATGTCACCTCAACCCAGCCTATTAACTTTTTGTCTTCTGCTAACTTTAGTATTCTGTCGGATGCCAATATGTTAATAGAAAACAAACATTCTGATTATTGAATAGCGTCCAACAACTTTATTACATGTAACTTTTATTACTTACCTTTGTTGTACGTGTATATTATATATAGGCTAAGTAACAGATTATCTACAAGGGTAAAATGACAAATTCTTGACCCATATCCCAAAGACAAAGAGAGAAATGGGGTTAAACCATGCACTCAACAGTCATTTCAGGACTAACAATTCAATTATTTGATTGTGCATTGGGGTTTTTAGCAGCAGGAGGAAACAGAATGATCCTGCTTTTTGACACATACATGCTTGGAACCGAAACATGCCACTTGATTCAATGACAGACTTTGTGATACGCACACATCATAACCACCATACCCTCTTCCATAACTTGACACCAATGATCAGCATTTGAGAGGAACCTCATCACGATTTTCCGACGTGGTTTCCTGTTGTCAGTGGTGCACAAAGGAGGGTCTGACAATGACTCTTGTCTATTCATTTGGATGGTATGGAAAACCGAGGTCCCGTTACCTGGGCAAAATTTTCCTTATAGCACATTGCATGGCATATGCTCGGCTTCATTAGCCCGGTCGGAGCAGACGAGTAGGATGTTAAAACCACACTTTTGTGAAAGTTAATGAATCCCTAAATAAAAGGAATATCTGTCTAATAATGATTCAATCCTGTGTAATATTTTCAAATATATTAGTTTAAAATGTTGCAACATTAGGCATCCTCTCAAGAGAATACAAACAAGTCAGCACCACCCAAATATGTTGGATAAATTCTATAAATAGGCATTTTTTAATCATTTGAATGTAAATAGGAGCGATTATCTATCATTGATATTTTGTTCTTAATGAGATGTTAATTTGAGTACATGTACATTTAAAACATGCATTGAACTGTAACAAGTGATATATTGTCGGACAAATGCCAACAGCAATTAGTAGTTCTAATGTAGGAAATTTAACAGCACCCCCAGAGTCTGTGTTTTTCTGCTCTCCAATGAGGAATATATTAGTTATAGGCTGCTTTCAATGTAATCCAATTGTCAGGTATTGATTGATATTGATATACATGTATGTGAGCTTGGAAGACCTATATACCTGTAGCCTATGCTTAGGCCAAGAATAAATATACCTTTGTTTATGGTTACTTTGTGCCTTTCCTCCCCACTCCCAATGTGGCTTAGAGATAAGGTAGAACTCAGAAGAGACCTATATTATATCTCTAGTCTTTGCTTAGGTCAAGAATAAAGATACCTTTGTTTATTGTTACTTGGTGCCTTTCCTCCCCACTCCCAATGTGGCTTAGAGATAAGGTAGAGCTTAGAAGAGACCTATATATCTCTAGTCCTTGCTTAGGCCAAGAATAAATATACCTTTGTTTATGGTTACTTGGTGCCTTTCATCCCCACCCCACTAAAAATTGTATGTCAGCTTAAGAGATAAAGTAACAATAAAATTTAGTGATATTGTATTTGAGTTTGGAAGAGTCTTATCTGTAACATCGCTTATTTGACTTTTATTTCAAAAAATGAAAACAGTCTTATTGATTACTGCATGTAAATATTTTGCTCGACTACACTGGAAATTTTAGAATGAATCAAGAAATGTTGGAATTTTTTTTTTTTTTTTTTTAAACAATATTTATTCAGATAACTGAAAGGATTGGGGAACAGGACAAGGCCTATATCACCCCTATGAAATAGACTAATTTATCAAGTACGCAACCATGATAAAAGTTACTGAGTATTGATACATTCCTATAAACAAAATGATGAGATAAATATTTTGCCTTGAAATTTGATGTTTATGAGAAGTTATCCGTCTTCCATTAGCCCAGGTTAGGTGCAGAAGAGTAGGACGTTAAACCCCATTTCATGAGAAGTTATATATTCAGCCCAACAGTGATCCTTTGACAATAAAAACACGAAAACTAAAAACAAAAATCTTGCATCACATCAGATTATTGGTAATGATTGAAAATCAGAATATTTGTTTGGCCTTAGAGTGTTGGTATTAATTTTAATGATCCATGCAAGTAAAACCAGTGTGAGTTCAGCTATGTTTTTTTTTTTATTTAACAGACCAGTCTGTAACCCAATTCTGTCAGTTGAAAGTTCATTGCCCTGTTTATGTATAATATAAGTTAGGATGTAGATATGGATTAGGTCAGTAGAGTATCCAGGACACCATCACACTCTATTGTATATTAGATAAGACACAGATGTATTTATATCCTTAACAGTAGGAAATGATTTAAACCACAGCTGTATTTGAACAATGATTATAGTTCTAAATAAATGTGATATATTATTAATAACAGACATTGTTAATGATAAGAGATTTTGTTTCGTTATCAATTTTAGGTTATTGAAAGTACTTAGTGAGGTTTTTTTAAGAACCATGCACTGTATTTATTTGCTGTTCTTCTATTTTCTTTTTAACAGCTGTTCTGTATATTGTCTATTAGATTAGGTAGAATTTTAAAAAAGAACACTCCAAAAAACTGAATTAACACGCGCGGATCCAGAGGGGGTCCCCCCCCCCCCCCCCGCTCAGGCTTGAAAAAATTTTATGCTATTTTATTGGCGATTTTTAGACCTGTAATTTTGGAATTGACCTTCCGAAAATACGTCAGAATGCACCAAATTGAATCTAATTTACCAAATTTTTCTGGGGGAGGGCCCCCAAAAGGCCCAAACCCCCCCTTAATTGCACCAAATTGAATCTAATTTACCAAATTTTTCTGGGGGAGGGCCCCCAAAAGGCCCAAGCCCCCCCTTAATTGGTTGAGCGCCTTCGGCGCGGACGCCCACCACAATTATCAAACCTATACCCCCCTGCAAAAAATCCTGGATCCGCACATGATTAAATTCAGCATTCAATAAAACAATTGTTGAAATGAAATTGAACCATATGTTAATCCGTAAATGATCTAGTTTGTGTCATGGAGGTTAGAACCCGCTATCTCTCTCTCTCTCTCTCTGTTTTAGTAAAGTTAGATTTGGATGGATTTTTGTCATGTTAGTAACAATCCTCTTATGTTAGAATTGTTTATTGACAATTTTTATATTTTAATTTCATTCTTCATCAGTTAATCATAATCGTTTTTATTTTAAAACATTTAGTTTTCTTTGTATGATATATAACATAAGTACATGTTTATTTTAAGTATACTTTAGTATTCATAGTCATTGGATCAAACACTAATTTTAATTTGTTTGCTTGTATAAAATAGTGGTGTTCTATTTGTATACTGGTAATAAAATTCATAGTATTAATTAGTTTGTATATTCAGTTAATTGAAAGTTTTAATTAGTTTGTATGATTAATTAATTAGTTTGTCTGGAGTTAACCTCAATGTGTCCGCATGTTGAAATAAGGCTTGATGCTTATTATTCTACGCATCATTATCAGCTACTTTGTGACGAATGTGTCAAATATAAGAAAAATCTTTCTGCTGTCGGAACCCTGTTTTTTAAGAAGAGACTTTTGATGGCAGAGAATATTATTTAAATGATTTTGTAATCATATGCAATGGAATAAATCCAATGTCTAGACTTCCATCGGAAGGCACCATGCTGTTGCCATATCAGTGATGGAAAGCCTGACAAGGACAGCGTCGAATCGTTCAGCAGATGGTATGAAAAACCAAGGCCTGTTCACTTGCAAGACCCCTTGACAGTTGGAAGTTGATAACACTATATGCCCAGGGGGGGTTGGGATGGCCTAGTGGTCTAGAGTGCCTTGCTTCGACCTCTAGCTGGCCGGTCACCTCTGGCTTGCGGCTGTGGTTTCGAACCCTGGAGTGAGCGTATGTGGCATGGAGATAGGAGCGCCTTCTCAACCTCGTGGGTTTCCTCCGGGCACTCCGGTTTCCTCCCACTGCTAAAGATCCCTACGCGCAAGCGAATTATTGAATTAAATTAAACCATATGTTAGTCCCCAAAATGACCTAGTTTGTGTTGAGTGGGCGTTAAACCCCACTTCTCTCTCTTTCTCTCTTTAGCCCAGTCAGAGCAGAAAAGTGAGACTTAAAAGCCCATTTGGTTATTTTTGAAGATGAGTTCAGGGTTTCGCGATTCTGAAAGAAGTGGTTAATGTGCCACAGGTCATCCTACCAAGATGTTTTCAATAGAAGAGGGCAGATTGAGGTGTCCCTATATATATTAAATTGTGCTTCATGTTATAATTTAGTTATCTCTTTTGTTAAAAGTTTAGTAATTATTTGTTATTATTTAGATATAATATATTAGATTTCTATTTTCTGGGGTTATTTTGCTAGCATGCCTATAATTAGTTTGTATTGGGGAATTATGGTAGATTAGAAAAAGAGCTGAGAGTTCTCTCTATAATAGTTAAAAAAAAAAGATAATGAAAACAAAAAATGCTGAAAATTTCAGTGAATCAAAAACAAAGTCTTGATTATCCAATTTTACAATAGATTATCCACCACAAAATGTGGCTACAGTTTTCACCTTCACTAAAGATCGCAGGCTGCCAATGGCATTTATAGCTGATTATGACCAGGATCAGTTAATTGATGTCTAATTAATAATATAGATAAAATTTCAGGTCTATAAAAAGACCTGCAAAGTGCAATAGGCAGATTTAGCTCTTGCATATTGCATATTTAATTATATTCAATTTTACCTCGGTCAACCTGACCTGTTCATTATGTAGGGTGACATGTACACTTATGTAATATAAACCTACATATATATTTACCTGTTCATATCTCTTAATCCTTTCTAATCATATTTATATTATAAACATGTGTCATAAGACTTGAGTTGAGATACAAGTTATGTCACTGCCAAATAAAAATAATCTGTCTCTCTATTTAACAAGGAGCCACAGTGGCTAAGCGAGTAAGACACTGACTCTCTAGTCTGGGGGTCATGTGTTCATACCTGGTGTTGGCGTATTAAGTTCATCAGGATTTTCTTGTGGGGTTTTCTCTTGTCAGTGGTGCAGGACAGAGGACTTGACAAGGACAACTGTCAGTCGTTCAGATGGGACGAAAAACCAAAATCCCATGCATCAATTTGCATGCACGTAAAAGATCCCTTAGCAGTTCTAAATTTGATATAAAACTAGACAAAATTTTCCTCACAGAACATTGTATTCATTTTTCCCATTTTATTCTTAAAGTTAGTTTTGAGGGTGCCATAGATTCAACTATCCTTAAAGGGACAATAACATTCTTGCTGGCTTGGTAGCACCAGAAAATAAATAATACCCTTATTCTAAGTACTAGATGTTTTAGTGTCCTACCTGTTGTGTAAATTATCCATTACAACCTATTGTACTTGTCCAGAGGGTTCGAAAATATTTTAAAATCCAAGTCACATTTGAAAAGGTTTACGTTAGACTTTTCAAATCAATTGGTTGAATTTTTCCAATTTTTTAAAATAGGCGTGATAAGATGAAATTTATATCATCATTTAATTGGAATGTTCTAAAATAATACGATTTGTCAACCAGAATGAAGATTGGGACATATTATTCAGTTACAACAAGAGTGTTATTGGGACTTTAAGGCAATAAATATTTAATCCAATCAATATTTTGTTCATCACAAAATCAAATGCATGTAGCCTAAGTACATGTATTTCTTATATTAATCATTCTGGTGTTTCTAAATTTAAATGTTTTGTTCAAGTTTTTGATATTGTATATGTATATATATATATATATATTTAGTTTTAATTAATATTTATCTATTCTGTTCTTTTTGTTTGAGATGTAAGATTAAACGACCACTCATTCCAAAGAATTAAATGATTTAACTTTAGTGAAATCCACAGAATCTCTCCCTGAATGTAGTGTATCTCAATGATAATAGTACACATATAATACTCATTTAATAGGGCAAAACACTATACAACTTAGGAATCTGTTTAGTTGTGTTGTTTTAACAGGAGTTGGTGTATTTAAAGTACCATAGTCTCTAACTTTGACATTTTGTATTAGTCATTTGTCAATTTAAATCAACATTGATATTGTGATCTCACCAGGAAAAGGCAGGCTTCTGATATCCAATATTTTAAGACAAAATAAACATTTCACCATTGGTACACAAATTGTATTCCATAATGCCTTTCAACGCCATTTATAACAAGTTACTTGAAGAATGAGGCTAGACATATTCCACAAGTGATAGCTCAAATTCATTGGCAATAATGGTGTTCATATACATGTATTGAGTTTCGACTGTTACATTGTTTAAAATAGGTTTATAATATATGTTCAATAATGACTGTTGGCTGGCTACAACAGTTTACTTTTACTTGCAGTGTTCAGTAACTAACAGGAACCAGGGTGGTTAAGGGGGAAAGACGATGGAGGTTTGCGCATGTTCATTGGCTGAGAAAGTTCATCATGATTTTCCGTCATGGTTTCCCCTTGACAGTGGTTGACCGTGGTTACCCCTGACATTGGTTCGATATAAGAGTAGGCCATACTGGTGCTGCCCAGGAAAATTTCCATCATAGCACACTGTATAGCGTATGCCCAGTCGGAACAGAACCTCTGAGTAATTAACAGACTAATTAATTTGAATAATTTGCCTACAATGGTTTGAAACTAAACATTGAATACTGCCATTAAAACAGGATACTCAAGTTGATGTGATATACATATATATTTAAATTAAAACCTATTTACTTAGATCTGTTTATTTACTTATTATATTACTTACATAGATAACCTGTGTGCACCAGATAAATTATTTCAACTAGATTATGTATTTGAACAAACAAATGGACATTACTGCAGTTGTACATGAGTTTTAAAGGACCCACTGATTCAGATTTTATATGTAGAATTTTTCTTAAAAAATCTACCTTTGCTTATAGTGTTATAGTCATAGAACAAGCCTGCATTGTAGTCTCTATCATTCAGATAAACCCTCTGTAAGTTGATGACTGGGAAAGTCCTGGGTGTCCAAGACACCCTGTATCAATGTGAGGTATAATCTTTGTTGTGTTCAATAGACTTTAACAAAGGTAGCAGAATTCAAAATTGGTCCACTTCAATCAATATTGATGTTTTTATCTTGCTGTGACAATATGGAATCCTAATATTCAATATTTAGGAAACCTTGGAGATATTGATATCAGCACATGAATCGTGTATTCTATGGTTTCAGACGCCATTTGTATTGAACAAAGAAAAACATCCTTTAATACAATGCAGAAGTAACAATGACTGATTCACCAACAACAAATTAAATAATGATAAAAACAATTGTAGAATGGACCAAGCAGGCCTAAACCACTGTCCTTCCAATTGTTTAGAAATTACAATAAAATTTTTGAAATTTGAATATAAATCACTTAATATAAATTTATATTACATTGATATGTACTTTTAGACCCCTTTTTTGTTTATTTTAAGGTTCCAAAATATAGAGCCATACACCCTTTAATTTTAGTCAAAAACAAAGTCAAAACTTGTAGACATACAGTTAAATTTTATCCTTCATTTTCGTCATCCATATAGATTGCCTTGTTTCTGATTGAAAGAGTGTAACCTAATCTAGGGGTACTTGACTCAACACTTCATTTCTCCTTGAAAGTTTCAGTGCAAATAATTCATTTATCTGTGATGTGTGAAGGAGATTAATTAATTAGTTATAATATAACCTTTAATACTAATATTCATTTATTTGTATATATGATCGACCTGAGCGTTAATATTTTCATCAGATGACTATGATTATTATAATTAATGTGTTCATGATTTTCACATCACTTACCGGTATATATGTGTTATATTTTTTATGTTATTACATGTTATATATTATCATTCCTTATATTGTATAGTTAGTGTATGGGTTATTACGTAACTACTTCATGAACTTAAAGCTGAACTCTGATTACAAAACTACAGAAATAATTATACTTATTTTCAATGCCATGCCCACTTCCAGTGTTACCTTGTCACGCGAAGTGTTAGTCAACTACCAATTACCCCCTGACTGATTTAAGTTTTTTCACAGAATATTATTGCTTCACAAATATTATGTCTGATCTGTAGTGTTATTATCAGAGTTCAGCTTTAATACTGTATACATTTTTTTTTTTTTTTAAGTCTTATTAACAAGTATGTCAATTTAATTATTGTACTTGCATGGTGATTTGCATATTATTATTTTGATTTAGATTTGAATGTCAGTTTTTAGTTTTCTCACCATGAAATCAAATAATGGTCAAAGTGATAATGATGAAATCAGCTTTTAGAATATTCAAAGACTTACACAGGTCGCGATTTGATTCAAAACATTTAGTGTAATGAGCAAAGTTTTCACCTTGTTGAGGGAAAGGGAGATGACAATTAAAGGGGAGGGCGGGGGATGGTCGAAGGGTTACTGATGCTCATTGATTTAAGAGGTGTATTTTTGATGACCCATACATGAAAAGCAGCAGGGTCGCCTGACCAGCCTTGTGGATTTTTCTCGGGTCCCTCCTGCTGCCTCCCACTTTTAAATACCCTAGGCACAAGCGAATTATTTACGTGAAATTTGAACTGTATGACAGTCCTGTAATGACATACTTTGTGTCAAGTGGACACATTTTTTTCTCACTCATTTCCTCAAGGCTTCTTGCTTGATAGGGAAAGGGGTTTTACATAGACTTGGCCTGTTTCCCAATACCATTCAAATATCCTGAATAAAAATTTTGTTTCGAAAAAAAAGTATAGTGGGAACATGACTCAGTAATTGTATTCCATGTAATTATGACCTGTGTATTTCAGTACAATTTATAAATATCACTAAAACTATTTATTCAGAGACGTATCCAAGATACAGTTTGAAGAATTATCTCCCTTGTGCCTTCAAACTGTAAACAAGATTCTTCTTAGTACAAATTGCTCAACGGTTTTAATTTTTATTAGTGTAAATTTTTGATGGACTGTTAAATCATAACAAATCAATATAAAAGTCTAGAAAACAAGAGGCTATACAATATTTATATCTTTTTAGCCCTGGTCACAAAGGAGACCAGCTGACTGAGCCTATTTCTACTTTAGCTATTCAAATAAAAAAACTTGGACCTTGTGAAAGGCTTGGGAATATGGCTAACTTCAAACAAAAACTATATACACTGGCACGACAGTTAAAATTTGTGGAATAATTTATATTCAAGTATATTCTACAGAAACAATTGTATCTTGTATTGATATCGGTCGGAATGGAATGGAGTTAAATGGCTCATGTAGGTCAGATATAGTTACATAATTATATAATTATAAGTATATTTTATAATAAGGTTTTTCATATTACACTCGCTGATGATGTAATAGCATTATGGAGTTAGTCGAGTTACTATAAATAGATGTTCAGTCTTTACAAATGCTTGTATAAATATTGCATTATTCATGAAAACTTAAAACTAAAATATTTCAGAATACAGCCTTTTAATTGGCTAACAGCAAATATTGGAACCAGCAATTTAGGGCTCAACCAATTAAAAGGTCACATTTTTAAAATATTTTAGCTGAAGATTTCATGAATAAGACTCCTGAATGACTACATAGACTGAATGTTTCTAGTTTTTATGAAATGTTTGTAATTGTTTATAAGTGTTCCTTATGACAGTTTTATTTCATTTTATTTCCTATTTAATTGTGATTCATTTTTGACACTTTGTCTCTGTCAATTAAAATTTGTCAATTTCAAATAACTGTGATTTATCTTGCCCTCAATAACTAATAAAGTTATATTAAAATCGTCTTATATATTTTTTTTATGTTTTTTTATATCCTTATATTTTCATGTGGACATATTATGTTGTTGCCCCTGTCCGTCCATGTGCCCGGAAAGTGGCACTGTGGCCTACTCTTATATCATTTCCAACGAGCAAGAAATCTTTTGAAGCGCACACCAATGTTTACACAGAACCTTAGTTTTTGTCCTTTCCGAATGACTAGACATTGGTCCTTGTCAGGCCTTCCGTCCTGTACCACTGATAAAGGGAAACCACTCCAAAAAATCATGATGAACTTATTTGCCAACACTGGGATAGAGCCTGGAACCACCAGTCAAGCAAGCAGTGTGTCTTACTCACTTGACCGGAGCTCCCAGCTAAAAAAAAAAAAATAATAATAAAAGAAAAAAGAGACTTGATGTGGATTAATATGATCTTTATTTGTATAAATTATGAAACAAGGCAAAAATTTATTAAAATAAGAACTATATTTTAATCATCCAGAATGGTTTGGGGAAAGATAGCAATACATTGATCCTAAAAGCTGATACATAAATAACAATTAGGAATACAGAGAATTAATGATGCGAGTGTTTGAGGTAATATGTGGATCTTAAGAACTATATTTTAATCATCCAGAATGGTTTGGGGAAAGATAGCAATACATTGATCCTAAAAGCTGATACATAAATAACAATTAGGAATACAGAGAATTAATGATGCGAGTGTTTGGGGTAATATGTGAATCTTAAAGGCAGATACATATGTTCTGGCAAGAAAGCAAAAGTAGAGAATTGTTTCATTTAGGCCATGATACCCCTGCATCCCTTAAAAATGGCCATCATGATTCTTTTTAAATTTTTAAAAAATAAAAACAATGAATTGGCCACAAGATCCTTTGTCGAAAAAACAGAATTTTTTATGTTGTATTACCTAAATAAAAACAATTAGGGACATTCCAAGTATATAGGGATTCGATGAGGATAATGTATAATGATAAAATGTAATCAACAGTTTTAATATAAGATACATCAATCGGATTAAAACACAGATCCTTTTTTCGTTTCGTTTTTTATTGTTCAAAATTTCGTTACAGTTGTCTTTAATACACTAGGATCTGAAAGAGTTGTGAATTCTAGCTGATATGAGGATTTAGCCAATGAAAGGGTCTGTTACGGCAAGTTTTTGGTGTGAGGTGCACAGAACTGTGGGTAATCGATGCACTAGAAACATTAACATTGATTGGTTTTTGGACGTCATAGGGTCAAAAGCCACTCACATGATTTTCCACTATAACTTATCAGATCTTCATGTAGTGTAGGCCATTGAAAGTACAAAAAAACAAACGAAATATAGATCTATATTTTAATCAAACTGATAAAAGGTATGTAAATCCGTGTTTTCATTAACTAAACACCCATTGTATTTGTATTGGATTCGACATCGTTGTTGATAAATTGACCATATAAAGAACCTGAAATAAATACAAAACATTCACATTAACAGATGTCTTATTTATGGATGTTGGGTGGTCGATTGGTCTAACGTATGTAACCCATGGTAACTCCCCGGAGATCATGGTAACTGGAACAGAAAAGAGTTTAAGTTAAACGTCCTACTTTTCTGCAACAACCTCGATACCAACAGCAGTATGCTCTTTATTTAATTCTAATAATGGCTTACACTAATTAGATTAAGCCCATGAGGCTTGCATTGATTGAATCATATATCCACTTTAAAGGTTTCAAGGACACAGGCAATAACTCTTGTTTAATTTGGTGGCACTTTCTAAAGTTTATATTACTTCATCTTAGAAGTTCAATCCCTGCATCGGCCAAGAAAGTTCATCCCGATTTTCTGGCATGGTTTCCCCTCGTCAGTGATGCAGAACGGAGGGCCTGACAAGAACAGCAGTCTAGTCGTTTGGATGGGACGCAAAACCGAGATTCCGTATACACATTTGCGTGCACATAAAAAATCCCTTGGCAGTTGGAATTCGAAATAAGAGTAGGCTGTAGTGCTGCTGCCCGGGCAAAATTTCCCTCATAGCACATTGTATGCCAATCTTCCATTAGCCTAGGTTAGGTGCAGATGACTAGGATGTTAAACCCCACTTCATTTCATTTTAGAAGGATTATTATAATTATGACTTGCAAAATGTTTTCATTTACCTTATATTCTGCATTATAATTGTAATTTGTTGAAACTCCATTAAGAGTTACTCCAGTAGGTTGTTGCTGTAAACCAAATACTGTCACATTTCCTAATAACATTGGTTCATCCGTATATCCTTTAAACACAGGATTGCTGTAGACACCATTCTATAATAAATATACATAAAATATAGGGTTTATGTAATATAAATAGAGGATATTTGTCGTTTTAGAGTGAATAAGATTTTTTATTTCATCGAGAAGCAAGAAAACTTATATTTTCATGAATGTGTAGCATGAGTGAAAATATAAACGTTTTCTTGCTCGGAGATGAAATAGAATATGTTATTCATGACAAAACGACAAATGTTCTATTTATTTTATGATTTTACAATCATTTTAGGTAAAATAACATGGACTACTTTGCTAGCCAGTGGAATAACACTTTTATTTCACTGATAAAATGTGTTATTCCTCAACTAATCATAAAATAAAAGTGTATATTGATGGTAAGTCGGACAGCTTTGCTATATCACAGGTCTGATATCTGTCTTTCACATACATGAATTAAAAATCTATACCTTATCAGCTGAAAATGTGAAACTGTTGAATATTTTCTGGTAATATGTATCTAAAATAAAGAAAAAAAGAATAGCATCATTATAATATTATATTTATTGTATATATATACACCATATTTTGCTGTTTCAAAATATTTCTTGTACAACATTTTTTTCGCACATACAGGGAAATAAATCAACATTATTTAAGCCGATGGAATCAGACCACAGTTAAAACGCATGGACTTCACTATTTTCATATTTCCTGCGGTATTCAAACTTATGTGAGTAATATTCCAACCAAATTACGTGTTTTTCGTGATATGATCGAAAAAGAAAGCATGCCAACCAGTACCTACTTCAAATTCACTACGCACCAGTTGGTATGGTAAATAGTAATAAGTTAACCACCATTTTATTTTATTTCAAAAATTGAAAAGGAAAATATAAAAATATTCTCTTTTCACAAAAATTATGTTTACCTAGGGTGTCACCATCATCCCAGAATAAATCACCTTCCGCTAGATTTGTAGAATTCAGAGCAACAAGCAAACCAAATTTATTCTTACGACTGAAACAGAGAAGAGAGCAATCAATTATTCCAAAGTCTACAATACATTTACAATATTAAAGTTGACAGTTCTCACTATAACAGTTTCAAAATATTTCTGTTTTAATCTTCAAAATAACACTTTCCTGCTCTTATTTCCCAATAATTCAAATAATAAAAATATCTAATGAATAAAGACAATGAATTAAAGTTAATGATATACGTATATTTCTACCTTTCTGTTGTAGTTAGAGCTGGTTGTTGAGTTGGTAAAATATAGCCACCACGTATATGTAGGTTTATCTTATCTAATGGTGTAGTTAGATTGATTTTATCACCTGTACCAATAACTCTTTCTCCAGTATAATAATCATACCAATAGCCCACAGGTATATAAGCTTCTACTGTATATTGATCCTACAATAACCAACAGGAATATTCCATTTCCCATATAACACATAATGCTAACTTTATGTAAACTTAACGTTAAACGGGTTGGTCGGTTTGCCATTATTTTGTTCATTTCTTTAACCTTAACTCATATTCTGATGTAAACCATAACATAAATTTTCCTCAGAGAGTACGCTAAAATGTTAAATTTACGTTCGATTTGTGTCAGAAAATGACAGTATTCTAACATAAATCTGACATCAATTTTACATAAAATCAAAATATTTGGCATTAAAACAATGAGCAAAGAATTGAAATGTACAATAAAAAAAGTTTTTATGAGTAAAAATACATAAATATTTATTCATAAAATTGAGTAGGTCAATACAAGGGTTAAAAATGAATTATACTGTAACTTATCGAATAGTTTTCTAATCTAGGTTCTGGTATTACATACCTTGTCTAAAGCAGGTGAAATCAGTAAAGCTGGTCCCCATAGAAACTGTCTATCAATACTGTATGTATCAACAACTGTAGGATATCTGTACATCAAATAATCAATAAAAATGACAGAATAAAAATAATATGATAAAAAATATATAAAAGGAACTGAAACAGAGAGAGAGAGAGAAATGGGGTTTCGTTTATTTCAATAAAAATCGCTTGCGTTTAGGGGTCTTTAGCAGTGGGAGGAGACCCACGATGGTTGAGAAGGCGCCCCTATCTCCATGCCACATACGCTCACACCTGGGCTTGAGCCAGAGGTAACCGGCCAGCTAGAGTTCGAAGCGCGGCACTCTAGACCACTAGGCCATTCCAACCCCCCGAACTGAAACAGAATGAAATGGGGTTTAATTCCTACTGTTCTGCTCCGACTGGACTAATGAAGATGACCATATGCCATACAGTGTCCTATGAGGGGAAATTTTGTACGGACAGCTGTGCTTCTCCCTACTCTTTATGTCAAATTTCAACTGCAATTGATCTTTTACTTGCACACCATTTTATAAAAAGGACTTGAGTTTTTGTCCCATCTGAAGGATTAGACAGCTGTCCTTGCCACTAGGAGAAATCATCTCAGAAAATCTCAATGATGTCAGAAAATATGTCCACTCAAATTATTTCTAGACTAACATATGGTGGAAATTTATTTGAATAACAGGTTGAAAATGGAGGATGCAGAGAAATCTCACAAAACTACACAATGAAAGATATTACGGTCTTTAATTGACACGTCAGACCATGGCACCACACACCACTTATGGAAAGACAATGTTTGTGCATATAGTTGAGCGGCTTGATAACATTTTTTTCAGAATTGATACTTGGTGGCAGAAATTAAAGGCTCATATTTTGTACATAGGAGGCCAATAGTATCCTAAACATAAAATGATCAGGAGGCAGGCTTAATTTCATTTAGTTAAAATTTTACAGGCAAATTAATTTTATATACTCACTCGAAAAATAATGGTCTTAAAACTGTATCACCCATCATGTGACTTTTATATATTAACGTATAAAGATAGGGGAGAAGTGAATATCGTATTAAATATGCTTTTCTGGTGGATTCTGCCAAGGCAGGACCAAATGCACCTGGATCCTGGGGCTGTAAAACAATCACAATGTTTAAACAGATATAATCCCAACCAAAATCAAAAAATTCACAAAGATTTAGAAGTTTGGGAAATTAATAATTTACTGTTTACATTATTAACTTTAAGTGTTCCAGGAACGGGCGAAACACAACTATGCCATTCTGAGAACGGCGAACTCCAGGCCACTGAAGTATGGTGGTCTAGGCACCGTTCTCAATATCTCTATGGCAAGGTTAAATTTCTGTAGTGCTACGCTAACCTGTCTGCCCCCGTGCCTGAAAGAACTTTCTGTGAAGAGTTTATGCCAGGCACTATTCCGAGATAAATCATTGTAAAGCAATATACCGTAAATGTTGCAACTTTTAAAATTTGATCACGGTCTGGAAGGATTCCGAGTACAGTACGATTATTGCAGCCAAATATACATTATATTCCTCTCTGTCTACAGAATGTTACTAAGCACTTACCCTTTTATGTTGGTCATTATGATTTCTGGAGAAAGTATAAAAAGCGCCAAGTTGATGCCATCTTTGACACAGTTGTTCCGTAGAATTGTCACGGAAACCACAGATGTCAGCTCCAACCATTGTAATACCAAACATATTCATACTCAGTATCTCTACAAACATTTGATTAGAGAGCCAATTTTCATAGGACTATGTCACACATCTATATAGATAGAGTGGCATCAACTTACATGTAGTATTTAATTAAGAATACAGAGTCAAAATACTAACGCTAGATAGTATCATGGCTTTGATTCAATGGAATTAGCTTTTTTTTGTAATTTAAAAAATACATGAAGCTCACACCTTATGTAGTACAGGCCATCAGATGTATCAAAATATAAAATGAAATATAGATTTTAATTTGATTGATAATTTTTTAACATGCTACCAACCAGATATAGATTTATACATATCATAAAAATTTGCTGCATTATCCCCTGTCCAGTGACCTCCAAAATGACCTTGACCTGCAAATGATGACCTGGAGATTACAAAGGACCGTTTTCCACGAATAGATTCTAAAGCTCTGAAAAAAAAAAGATTTTCATCTATTACTTTTTTAAGATGGTAATATTTGTCAATAAATTTAACACCAACCAGAAAATCATGTTTAAGGCCATACAAACACATTAATTTGGTTCTCAGACAATTCATACCAATTTTGTGCTTTATTTTGACAAAGGATCACTATGGGCCTAAATGATATCTCATTAACCTCACATTTTAAGGCACCACATTTACCTCTGTATATTGTTTACCATATATGGGAATGCATGATTATTCCGTATCATTTATGATTGTCAGAAACATTTATCAGGGATGTGTACTTAATAAATGTACAGTTTACTTCTAGGAACTGAAAAAAAAACATTATTTAATGGGTCTTTTTTTATTTTTTTACTTTTTCCAATTAAAATACGTTTTAAGTGACTATATGAGAACTAGAATATTTTTTTATGGCCTAAGTTGCCCGGGTCCACAACTAGTAAATTATATATTTTAATTTTTCAGAAATGAAATAAAAAGTGGCTTAACATCTGCGCCATCCTAGCTCATGAAGACATGTTCCATGAAGTTTTTTTATAAAAATTATTTAAATATCTTACCGATTAGAAGCTTTTGTTTCCATTAGACCATATAACGTATGTAGATTATACTGTGTTGATAGATATTGTTTAGCTGATGCACAAATGGTATTATAACTTAAATACCCACCAGCTACATCTGTAATTATACAAAATCATTGATATTCCTGGAGATTACAACATTAATGTTACTATAATACATAACAGATAATACAAAATGAATATATTGAAAATATATTGAAAATTTCATTCAAATTACTTAAGGATTGCCCAATGGTTAGCATGTGGGCGCTGTATCGTAAAGCCTGTCATTGAGTCAACTGACGTGGTTTCAAAGCCCTGGCTGTACATGACAAAGAGTACGCCTGTCCAACCTCGTGGGTTTTCTCCAGCTCCTCCTGTTTCCTCCCACTACTAAATACCCCTACGTCCAAGCGAATTGTTGAGATAAAATTGAACCATATGTTAGTCCCGAAATGACTGGATTCACCATTTTTGAATAAATCAATAAATGGTAATCGTGTTTCAGCCCGTTTAATAAATCTCCACAATCAAACGATCTAGAGACTTGATAAATGTCATGTGAATAAAGGTCTAATAGTAAGTGCAGGAGGACCGCACTACACGAAAAACAAAAACCTATAAGATTAACCTGCGGAAAATATCAAATCAAGTGAATGGATCCGGGGGCCAGTCGTAAGCGTCCACTGCGCTGTACAGTCTCGGGCCTGTTATCGTAATTTATATAAGCCAAAATATAAACGTGCAATAAGCAGATTTAGCTCATACAAAGCATGTTTAACCTGGTACATGTAATTATTGCCTACCGAGTTCCATGAAAATAATAGAGAAAAGTGATCTTTTCTATACCAACTTGGGTGCCACGGTGGCTCAGTGAGGAAGAAGTTGGCTTGCTAATCTAGTGGTTCCATGTTTGATCCTTGTCTTGGCCAAGAAAGTTCATCAGGATTTTTGCGACATGGTTGTCCTTGTCAGTGGTCAGGGACAATGTCCTGTGTTCACACTCAGGTGCACATAAACATCCCTTAACAGTTAGAATTCAATTTATGAGTAGGCTGTGGTGCCACTACACACAGAGAGAGAAATGGGGTTAAACATCCACTCGACATAAACTAGATCTTTTAGGGACTAACATAGGGTTTAATTTTATATCAATAATTCAATTGCGCGTAGGTGTCTTTAGTAGTGGGAGGAAACCGGAGTACCGCAGAAAACCCTTGAGGTTGGACAGGCGACCCTACTCCTTGTCAAGCTCTTGATACATGTATTTAAAAAGAAAACATTACTTGGTGTATATGGAGGTTTCTCTAAAGGTGAATCATATGGACATCCTGACGTTGAACCATTCACAAAATTTGAAATCTCATTCATATCCTTAAATTAAAAAAACAAATAAAAAAAGGTACGTGCACCATGCTGAAATGTTAAAAAAGAAAAAAGCTGTTACCTAATGACTGAAGACTTCAAAAGGATCAGATCATAACTGTAGTCTCTAATAAGGTGCAAACAATATTTTGTAACAAAAAGGAATTATTATTAATCATACATGAAGGTGCTAACGATATTTTGTTACAAGAAGAAGTAGCTCAGATAAACTATACCAATTCAAAAAGATATATATGTATAGATAACTGATGCACATTGGTTCAAACAGATGTTCAGGTGACCAAAACTATCAGTTGGCAAGTAGTCGAGACAGAGAAACAAATGGGGTTTAACGTCCACTCTACACAAACTAGGCCATTTTGGGACTAACATATGGTTCAATTTCATTTTAAAAATTTGCATACGAATAGGGGGTTTTAGAAGTTGGAGGTAACTGGAGGACCTGGAGAAAACGCACTAGGCTGTACATGCGACCGTACACCTTGTCATGTACCACAGACCTTATGATACAGCGCACATGCGCTAACCATTCGGCCATCCAAACCAAAAGTTAAGTAAAAGTAACAACCAGGAATTTGTAGAGAAATAACTTACAATCCACATTCCATCAAATGGAACAGATTTATGAAAATCGGCAGCTATGGCTGTCCAGTAGTCTTGACTTTTAGGATGGGTAAAATCAGGAAAAACTACGGGTCCTGGCCAAACCTGAAATAAATATTTACCCTAATGTATAAACAATGTATAGACTGTCTACTATTAATATAGAGACCTCATGGGAGATACCTTATCAACTAGCTTTAGTTGAAATATCGGAGGTCAAAAGTATCGATGAATAAAAAGAGGTTTAAAGTTCTACTTTCCTTCTTCAATTGGACAAACGGGAACAGGCATACGCAATTCGGTGTGCTATGAGAGAATTTTAAGCAATTGAATGTCAACTGTCATGGGTTCTTTTATGAGCACGCCAAGGTATACGCTGGTCCACAGTTTTTGTTTATCAAATACAAACTTCTCTGTATTATTCCTTGTTAGACTCTCTGTACTGCACAACTGGCAGAACCCCCAACCTCCACGCTAGCAAGTCAGCATCTCACCCAATGAGACAGACTATGTTTGTGCCACATTGAACATGACTATAAGATACTGTGACTGTGACTACTGTGCAATATGAAAAGATTTATTTAATATTTCATTCAACTTACAGCTCCTACAAGTGGCAGACTGGAAACATTTTTGATAAAGACATCCAACTTGACACCAAGATCATAGGAGTAATATTTACCTTGATCAGCTTTATTACTTATACCTGGATCCTGTAATAAATATCAGATTTAACATCAATAATACACACGGGCATGTTGGTCTTTGGTTTTGTATTGCATCCAATGGAAAGGGCACCAAAGGCGCCCATTGGGATAACCGATTCTGTCCCCATTGGGTAAAGTACTCATTGAATGCCGGATTTGTTCCAGGGGTGGCAGTGGCTTCTCTTCCCCCCATCCTCCGCTAGCTACAGGTCTAATATACAATATACAAGTGTGGCTATTTCAAAAACTTTCTTGTCAAGTCAAGCATTTTTACTGACAATAAAGGGGCATAACTCTTATCTTTATTTGTCCATGTGGATTCAGACAACAATTAAATATCCTGTGTCAACAAAATACTCCAATTCTTACATAAAACAAAATATGTGCACCTCGTTAATTTTCATGTATGGTATTTCAGTACTATTAATGAATGTGAAAGAAATTAGTGTTCAATACACACAATTAAATGATACTCTGATTACAGTGTAATATACTGTCTTGTATTAAATCATATAAGATTGTGGTCCGTACGAGGATTTCAACAAAAGTTATAGTTGGCACTGAACAGGACAAAATTAACTTATATCTAATTAGAAAAGGACAGAATTAACTCATATCTAATAAAAACAGGACAGAAGTAACTCATATCTAATAAGAACAGGACAGAATTAACTCATGTCTAATATGAACAGGAAAGAATTAACTCATATCTAATAAGAACAGGACAGAATTAACTCATGTATAATATGAACAGGAAAGAATTAACTCATGTCGAATAAGAACAGGACAGAATTAACTCATGTGAAGATTACTTTATTATGAAGGTGCCCTTTTAAAGGAAGTGAAACATTAAACATAATTACCACAATCATCATATAATGCATTCCTCTGTTGTGTAGTTCTTCTACTAAACTTGTTTGATTACCAAATGTAGAAAAACCCGTTGTAAAATCTCTCTTTCCTTCCGAGTATTCTATATCATTCCACTGGGTATCCTTTAGTCATAATAAAATAAACATAGGCATGACAAGGGCTTTACGATGATGCTACACATACTGACCTTTGTCATTAATTCTGTTTAGTTAAAGTTCAGTTTAGTTCAGGCCGGAGTTCACAAAGCATTCTCAGACTTAAGTTTTAACTACTATATAGTCATTTATAAAACTTTTATTGTTTAAATGTATTAAATACATCAATCAGAAATTACATGCAAAGTTTTGTGTTTCTGGATCAAAAATATTCCTCATAAAGAGTGATTGAAAAGTGAGTAAATTTTCAACTTAACTTAAGTCTGAGAATGCTTTATGAACTTGGGGCCTGTTTAAACCAGGGAGTTGGGTCGCTGAATGATTTACACGTACGCGGTGGATCACAAGGTCTGTCATTGAGTCAAGTTGCGCCGTTTTGATTTTGATTTCCCATTTGTCATGACAAGGAGTAGGCTCGCCTATCCAAAATCATGGGTTCTATAGAAATAAAATTGAACCATGTGTTAGTCCTGGAATGACCAAGTTTGTGTCGAGTGGATGTTAAACCCCATTTCTCTTTCCTTAAACCGACTTAATGTGACAACTTAAAATTGTCTGTGATTTTACCCTAGGCAGATTCCCGACGTTAAGCCTGATTTTAAAAACAGAAGGTAACTGGAATTTTTCTATGGAAATGTTGCCTTTTACTAGGTCTTATTTAATACCAATTGACAGAATCATCTTGACTATTGAGTTGAGCCACTGTATTTGAAAGAAGGGATCCAATGGAGTTACTTCGATAATAGCAATATTTATTTACCTGTGGAATTCCGTAATCTCTGATTCTATCAACAACTTTAAGTGTCCCATTCACTGTTAAATAGCCCCATCTACATACATGGAATCCTAGACTCCAGTATGGTGGCATGAAAGTACGACCTATGATCTCTGTATACTGTTGTATGACATCATTAGGACTAGGACCAAGGAACATGTATAGATCTATCACACCACCAATAGTTCTCCATGTTATAGCAGGCGCTGGTTGTAATAGAACCTCTAAAAAATAAAATAATGCATAAAGAGTTATCTCCCTTGATGCACTATTTTTCATTTGTATAATCCACTAGTGAAAGACAAATTGTATAAGGCAGGCTTGGAAATAACGGTTTCAGATGTACCTGACATTTTAACTTAGTGCGGGACATATATTAATAATATAAATAAAAAGGACAAATCAGGGCCAGACAAAATGACAGATACCAGAGGTTTTGTGCCTGACAAAGCCTGAATCTGTGCCTGACATTGTCAGTGAAAGGTGCCTAATTTCCAGGCTTTTAAGGAATGATTTCTTGTGAAATAACCAAATCATAAAGAATTTCTATCACATGGATCACCTTACCCATAGCATTGCTGTTGAGTAAGAAAACACCATGACAATTTCCACCATTTTCAACTGACAAATAAAATGGATGGTCACCATATAAATTGGTATTTTCCTGCAAATAATTTACAATAAATAAATAAATAAATGAATGAACTAAGTTCCAAATAAGGATATATGAAATATTATCTAATATTTATACTTAATTCTATAGAACATTTTTAAATTCCTACCCAAGACAGCAACATAACATGTACTTACTGATGGGGGGTGATCTCTATTCCACATAGTGAATCTTGTCCAGTTCATACTATGTAACAATGTATCTCTATGTTCTCCTAAACCATAAATATTATTTGATGGTAGAAAATACGACAGCTGTAGAAACTGATCAGCAAAAATAAACGCCCCACCAGTTTTTAATCTGAAAACAAAACAAGCGGTCTATTATTTGTAGTATTATATCATAATTGTTATTAAATGCCTGATATTGCACCATTTGATCATGACCGGTAGTTGCAATAGGTCACGTCAGAGGTCATACTAGTGGTTTTTAACCATGACGTTAGACATTTGATTAATCTATCAGCATTGACGTTTCTAGTTGTTTACCTACAATTCCGAAGCACATGGTGACAAGGAATAGAATCGCCTGTCCAACCTCTTGGGTTTTCTCCAGGTTCTCCGGTTTCCTCCCACTGCTAAAGACCCCTACGCGCTTGCGAAGTATTGTAATAAAATTAAACCAAATGTAAGTCCCAAAATGACCTAGTTTGTGTTGAGTGGACGTTAAACCCCATTTCTCTCTCATAGTATAGTAAAGACAAGACCTGCATGCAGGAATGACGGGTTTCACTGGTGCCACGTTAACTTTAAACTTATGTCACTTTCGCTCCCATGTTGCCCTTGAATCAATGGCACCGATAAACAGATTTCCACATAAACATTGCACACATCAAATAAAAGGGAAACAGAATCAACAAAAATCCAGCAATATCAATTCATTTTATACATTTGTAATTAATCCTGATAAAATTACAGTACTTCCGGGGATAATGAAAATGTTCAATTAGTTTCATGAAATCAGAAATGGCATAAGATATCACATAGTGAAAATTTTATGTAAATCGAAAAATAATCGCCACTTTTATTGACCAAAAAACTTGAAAAGCGACTTGTAGAAAATCGGCTATTTCGGCTAACCGTACAAGTTAGAAACCATTTTGTGGTATCTGAATGATCGCATGGGTTCATTCTATTAGTTGATGCGAACTAAATATCATAATTTTAAATATATTACAAATCAGACTCATTTGAAAAAAATATCTGATTTGAAGGCTAAAAATACAGTTTTTGCCAAAATATAATTACTTCCGGTGATACTGGAAATGTTAAATTAGTTCTATCAAATCATAAATGACGTAAGATATCATATGGCGAAAATTTTATGAAAATCGAATAATAACTGACACTTTTATAGACTAAAATCCTCGAAAAGTGACTTGTGGAAAATCGCCCATTTCTCTGCAACCGTACACGTTAGAAACCGTTTTGTGATATCTGTATGATCACATGGGTTCATTCTATTTGATGAATAGAATCAAATATCATAATTTGAAAAAAATAACAAGTGCGACCCATTTGAATAAAATACTGTTTTTTAATGCTAAAAATTAAGTTTTGAGCAAATGACGTCATTTCCGGTGGCAGCGTATGAGGTAGAATGGTTTGACCTTGTCCACTATGGCATTAGGCATCCAATGGTGAAAGAAAATTGAAAATCACATAATAATTGATTCTTATACAGCCAAAATAACGTGAAAAGTGACTCATGCAAAATTGACTTTTTCTCAGCAACTGCGCATATTACAAATTAATTTTCACATACATTCTCTTCGTATGGGTTATTGCTACGAGATTATTAATGTTACGAAGATATATTTTTTAGACGCTGGATGGGTTGTAAATAGCTTATTTTGACACCTTTTTTCACCCTTTCATCCAAATCGACCGAAAACAAAATCGAAATTAAAAAAACTGAGCGCGATGTTTTGTGCGCCTGTATATGGCACATCTTTTCAGTCATATTAGATTTCAAAAAAATAAGTTTTGCTTTCAAAAAGTGGTACCGAACTGTTAAAATTGTAGTTTTTGCTAAATTTACGTCACTTTCGGTGCCGACAGGAAACTTTGCCGGTAACAAAAAAAATGACATTTTGGACCATGGAGCATATAAACTTTGTTTTATACAAATCGGACAATAAATAATTAATATAGAACCGATAAACTGAATTAGCCAATAGCGACCAAGGAAAATTATCCAGAAAAAAAATGTTCACATTTTTGCCCAAATCAGACAACCCTTTAACCCTTGGTAAAAGATCATTAAAAAATATTCATTAATAAAAAAGTTTTTTGTCAAAATTTAAATTTTCAAAATTTGGCGCCTTATTTTTCCGAAGATTCGGCGAAATTTAAAACTCTAAAGACCCGTAGCTATGTGCCATGTCTCTGGCTATGTCAAAAAACTATCAAACAATAATATCCAACAATTGTTGTTAATATTACGGCAATATTTCAAAAAACGACAACTTCGGTGATTTCGGACATTTCGCATTGTCGCAGAATGCCGGAAATAGCTTTAATCTCTAAGTCACACCCACTTTCGCAGTAAAACTCAAGACATTGCATCGATCCGACAAGTAGTTCCTGAGATATAAGCAAATTGGAAAAAAAAAAATAATAATAATAAGAACTAGATCTGCTACTGTCCCATGCAGATATGAAAGCTTTCATATTCATCGTCACGTGTCATTGATTGTATCAAGTATCCTAAATAAAAGGATAAGAAGAAAAAATTATCAAAATTGGTCAAAAACTCTCGAAGTTACAAGTCTAAATATAGTATGAACCATTGCACCCAGGCATAACAATAATCTGAAAACTAAAGGGAAATAACTGAAACTTGTATTACTGTAATGAGACTGATGAGAAAATGAAATGAAAATGGCGGGAAAAACAAATTAAAAATGGCAGGTTGGACAGGCGACCTTACTCCTTGTCACGTACAACCGGGCATTTGAAAACACGCTAGTTAACTCAATGACAGGCGCGCGTGCTAACCATTCAGCCACCCAACCCCCCATTGAAACCAGACACGTGCAATATGTCATATAGGAAGAATAAGAAGTCGCTCACAAGAAAATGGTAAATTAATGAGTTTAGGTCAAAAGGTTGAGCTACTGTTTTAGAGTATTTAATAGTTTTAAAGAGACACGTTAAGGGTTGTTCATAGTTAAATGAAAGTTTAATTTTAAATAAGACCAATAAAATTAGGATTTAATAATGCCAGAATAATATTTCCAATATGTTTGGTTATAAGTAGAAAATCGCGACGACTTCTTAAGCATGTTTTAAACAAAGGATCATAGACTGAATTATACAAGAATGGCACTCTGCAATAAAAAAAAACTGGCCAAAGCAAGATTTCTATGCAGAAATTAAATAATTGCTAGAACCAGAAAAATATTTATCCACTATAATAAATAAGCAACATAGAGAAAATGAAATGAAATTGAATGGGGTTTAACGTCCTACTGTTCTGCTCCTAAAATGGGCTAATGAAGACGGTCATATGCCATAAAGTGTGCAATGAGGGAAATTTTACCTGGGCAGCGGCGTTACGGCCTACGAAGTTGGACAGGCGAACATACTCCTTGTCACGTACAACCAAGAAATCGAAACAACGCCAGTTGACTCAAAGACAGACGTTATTCAGCCACGCAACCTCCCTAAAATCGGCAAATTGCTGACCTGCAGCGAGAAACAGTTCAACCGGGCCAAATTTTCTATTTTAACAGTTTAATTTGCACGGCACCTTTAGTTATCAACCGAATATTACAAAACTTTTAAAAATAAGCTCCCCTTGACCAGCTTAATCGTTCGCAATAAACGTTTGCCCCTTAAAATCGGCAAATTGCTGACTTTAAAGTGAGAAACATTACAACCGGGCGAAATTTTCTGTTTTATCACTTTTACAGTACCTTTGATTACCAACCGTTTATTACAAAACTTTAAAAATAAAAGAGAAAGAGAGAAATGCGGCCTAATGTCCATTAGACACAAACTAGGTCATTTCGTGACTAACATATGTTTTTTAATTTTATTTAAAAACTCCCCTTGCGCTTACTGGTCTTTAGCCGTTGGGAGGAAACCGAAGGACACGGAGAAAACCCACGAGGTTGGACATCATACTCCATGTCACGTGCAACCTGGAGATCGAAACGACGCCCGTTGACTCAATGACAGACGTTACGATACAGCGCGCACATGCTAACCATTCAGCCATTCACTTCAGCCTCCCTGAATTCGGAAAATTGCTGACTTATAGCAAGAAACATTTCAACCGGGCGAAATTTTCTGTTTTAACAGTTTAATGTGCACGGTACTTTAATTACTAACCGATTATTACTAAACTTTTGAAAATATGCTCCAACTGACCAGCTTAATCGTATGCAATAAACGTTTGGCCTGAATTGAAAGTTCTGCACGGAAAAAGTTCATCTTGATTTCCCGGCGTGGTTCCCCGTTGTCATTGAGGCAGAACGGAGGGCCTGACAAGCACAGCTGTCTAGTCGATCGGATGGGACGAAAAAAAAAATATCCTTAAGCAGTTGGAATTCGATACTGTTGAATAAGCTGTATACGATGACTAAATGTGTAGATTGTAGTCACCCACACTGCATGTTTCGCTTAACAATGAAAGGATGCAGTTTTCAATGTTCGATCCTTTTGTTCTTCTACTCCTGATATGTTGGATTGTTGATCGATGGTTTTATATAAAAGACTACCAATAAGACTCTTTGTAGAAGAAGTTCCCCAAAAATATTAAGTTGACTTTACGAGAAAGACCTCTAAACATGCTCCAAATTGTAAAAATACGACTTTTTGGATTTTCAATCTCTTTTTTTCGCCTATCCCTGATATTTAAAATAAATGATACAATGATTTCACACAACAGGCTAGCTATTGGACTCTCTATTGACAAAAGTTTCACAACCCTCCCTTCATTATAACCGAAGTTATCGTGCCCTAAAGAATCAACAAATCAGCATGCCTATCTCTGCTTACCCTAGACAGAAAATGCCCATCTTTGACCTCAATCATGACATTGACCTAGTGAACGTCTACACCAAGTTTGAACATTCTAGCTCAATTAGAAGGAGAGTTATTGTGTTTCAAATTCTCGGCCCTTCAAATTGCTACTACTTTTCATTTTCAATTCAAAATGGTGACCATCACGTGACCGAAATCAAAATTCTGCTCCCTACGATTTTTGGGCCATCCTTCAAGGATTCAGAAAATATAACTCCCGTGTCTGTAAGTAAAATAGCAAAAAAGCCTTAGGGATTTTTCATGTTTCAAGATGGTGGCACTTCCGGTTCGATCGACAAACTCCATATTTTGTGTAGGAATCAGTAATTACTTGTCGAGTATCGAAAAACTTTTTTAGGTCATTCTGACCTATATTTCGACGATTTTTTTGAAAACTTTGATCCTTAATTTTACCAAGGGGAGATAATTTAGAAAATTTCTAATTATATTTTTGAAGTCACATTGGTAAGATCTACTTGTATACTAAATTTCATGAAAATCGTACAACTATTAAAGAAGTTGTCAAATTGGTCTAAACTTCTGGTTCGAAATCACAGCGACGAATTTTCGAAATTCGAAAATGTGAAACTGCAGATGAAAACGATTTTTTTCAAGGTATTCAAAGAAAAAAGAATTAGTAAAATCGGTCAAAAAATAACATAGTTACGACTATGCATTGTCAGTTTTTACGTTCGTAAAATTCGGTGATTTCGGATTCGTAAAACGTTTTGAAAATATATTTAAACAACGTTCGCACCCCATTTTTGGGGGGGTAGGTCAAAGTTTCAGAAAGATCCCATGGTTAGATTCTGAGAAATCCGATTTGCAGAAAATACACAAAAAAAAAAAATAATAATAATCTTAACAGAAACAATAAGCTTTCATATGTAATATGAAAGCTTAATAATAATAAGAAGAATTTTAACAAAAACAATAGTGTTTCACACAAGCTACGCAGTGTGAAACCCTAATGAAATTTTGAGCTATAAATAACAAAACGAAATAGGATCTGTGTTTTAATCAGATTGATGTTGAATCAATCACTGTACTAATTTAACTTTTTTAATAGGTGACAAAGTCTACATATTACCATATTTGAAGAATTAACATATCTTTGAATATTCAACTTACTAAACATACATAGCTAAATTTGATTATTGCAGGTCTTTCTTTAGGCCTGAAATGTTATCTAAATTATTAGACATTAATTAACTTATCCAGACCATAAAACACTATAAACCTCAGAATGCCTCGTTCGGCATTTCTGTCCAAATGAGGTAAAAAAAAATGCCTCATTTGTCTGGAGTTCCCAAACGAGGGTTTTTAAATTACCCTGTTACGGAATGAGGTATTTTGTTCAGAACGAGGCTTGGTAAAAATGCCTTGTTTACTAAACAGCTTTTTTTTCAAGATAGTTATTAGCGGTATTTGCTATCAGCGAATTTGTACAAATTAAAATTTATGTTATTTAATACAAAAATAAAACCAGTCCAAACTATGATATTATAATCAGAGAAATAGACAAGACAAGAATATACTGAGAGATACCAGCTCTTTATCTAATCTCCCATAATGTATCTTTAGTAACAGATTGAAACATATAAATAATCAACTTAGCTGCGGTCAATATGATGCATAATAAAATGAAATAAGTTTTCTTGTCCCGACTGGGCAAATGAAGATGGACATATGCCATGCAGTGTACTATACAGCAAATTTTCTCTCGAGAGTGGCACTGCAGCTTATTCTTATTTCAAATCAAAACTGCCAAGGGTTCTTTTATGTGCACACCAATGAATTAAGGGACCTGTGACAAGGTTGAACCACGCCTGGAATTCCTGATAAAACTTTCTTGGTCATCACCTGGATTACACCCAGGACCTCTAACAGTATATGTATGATAAATTAACTTACAAGTTAAGAGTATTTGAAGAATCTGTAGCTGTTCTATTAACAGTAAATGAAAACAGAGAACCAACATCGGATACATTAACTTTATAAAGTGGTCTAACTCCTGGTCCAGTTTTATCACGATTTATATCCAAAGGCACTTCCCACCTCTTAACATCAGGATCACTGTTTGTTATCTGAAACATCAATGAATGAATGAAATGTTGTTTTATGGCATGTCAGCTCCAATCGGGCTATCTGAAACATCAAACACCATAAAAAAAACATGGTAAAAAAAATCATCACAGAAGACTTTTTTTTCCAAAAAATATCAAAGTTCTCTGTAATAACTCTAAAGCAGGTAGAAAATTGTTATGTTTTTGAAAAATGTGATAAATATCTGGAAAGGGGGAAATAATTTTTCTAATATACATGATATACTTCTTTAGTGTAAAGAAGTAGAACAGACATTCAAATGATAAGTAGATGTATATTATTTATAACAAATTCTTCCCACAATAAGTATTGTATTGGTCATGTAATAGCCATTTCAGATTTCTCTTGGTCTGCTATAAGTTGCATTCTTCAGTCGTAAGTGTGGAACAGAAAATAGGAAAGATCACAGTAGGGCCGGTGTCAATCTGTTTTCCATGTTTGCTGTTGCTGTCAAATGTGGAAAGAAAGTCTCCAAACCCTTATGACCAGGTTGGTTCAGATAGTATTGGGAAATATAGGGTTGCCAGGTAACAAAACACACACCCACAGCAGCTAAGTCATCCAAGCAGTTAAAACATGCTGTTGCCTATTTTCAGGCCTGGAAATAACGGTTGTAGATGTAGCTGACAAAATGTCAGGCATTAACGAAATAGTACTTGACATTTTCAACTTAATACCGGACATGTATTAATAATATCAATAAAAAAGACAAAATCAGTGCCTGACAAAATGACAGACACCAGAGTTTTGTGCCTTACAAAGCCTTTTCTCCAGGCTTGCATATTTTGTCTTTTGTTGTTACAGGAAACATACTAGACCTAACTCAGGCTGTAATTATCAGAAATCATTGCAGATCAAAAGGATTCTTGGTTTCGTGAACTGAAACTGTGTGTATACATATAACTTTGGTCTCAATGATCAAGGGCCATAATTCTGACAAGACTGGTTCGTCTCGACATGTCTTTAAACAATATGGATAAATTCAAAGTCAATCAGGTATTTATTTATCCTTTAGAGCATCCACGAGGAACTGTGGAGGAAAGAAAGTGACGACAATATACAACCACATTTTGATACTCCCATATTGAAATGTGGTCGTAACCTAACAAAGAAGCTTAAAACTTACCCTAATTCTGAATCTGGTTGGTGTTTCATACGTTACTTCCATTATTAACTGATTTATGTCGTTTGGTCGAAAAGACTGGGTTGTTCTATTTAACATAATATTAATACCTGTTGATGTTTCTATCTTACTAGTTACACGATATCCTTCATAATTTGTAGGATAAAAACAGACTGGAGCACCACCAGAATCCTGTGCATCATAACAACAATTTCTTGTATTACATTCTGATTCAGTTGGAAGACTTTTCTCTGGATAACAATCAAATCTGCTGGATGTATCAATGGTGCAGGTGCCTGCTGTTTCTGGATTGCCTTTGTCTTTAGCTTTCATCAAAGGACAATAACTTAACATTTTATCAATAAAACTTGGATTTAAAATCGACAAACAAGTCACAAAAACCATGAGTAGCAAGAAAACTTCTATGCAGTGGGAATTTGGTCGTTTTTGTTTTTTAACTGGTACATAAATAATCTCCATATCTTTTACAACACTTATGTCGACAAATTTTTTCTCCATTTTGCTGGAAAAAGTGTGTAGGTCTATGTCCGACTGTAATATAGGCCTTAACAAGACCATACTGACGTCTGTTTGTCCAGTGACAGAGCTGACTTGTGATTATTTCATGTTAAAGATATCATTTGGTTTATTTAATAACAAAGTCTATGTCGCAACCTGTAAAGATAAAAAGAAAATGTATGTTGATTTCCTCTTATCTACATTAAGTACATTGAATGGAGGGCAAAATGTTGATAATCGTTGATTCCTTTCGATTGATAGAGACTTAGTGAATAGCAATGCTTATTTAGTTTACTATTAGTGCACCAGTACTTTTAATAGCCTAGAACTAGAAGGGGGGGGGGAATATCAAGGCTCCACAAAAAGAGGCACAATGGTTGCTTTAGGCTACATAAAATGAGTACTTGGGGAATATTAATGCCAACCCTTTTACTGGGGTAAAGGTAAATTGGATCCATGTTCAATCTCTAAAAAGGGTCCCCCCTAAAGTATTATTTTAATTATATAAATTATAAATTAATAAAATGGGCCTCCTCTGTGGTGGACTTTCTGAACTTCCGAAGCTCCCCATGAACTGCAGAATCTCCCAGCTAATATTATTCACAAACCGGAATTCTTGGAGTAATGAATCATAACCTGTCTTTGCTAGCTATGTGATAAATTAATAAATGACCCGTTAAATAAATCAATTTCTGTGTGTATTCCCTGTGATGTTCACGATCATGTTGATCATTTCTACTTTTACTTTATTTACGTAGGCGTGGTTATCAAGACATCCTAATAACCGGATGTATCTCAACATGATTTTATCATTATTAATGGCCCCGCCAGGGTTAACGTGTAGCCTACTGTGAACATCAACATAAAATAAAACAAAATCAAATTGAATGATTGCAATTTAACGAGGTAATAAATACCTAGCTACGAGAAAGTAGCTAAAAAGGCTGAGATCTGATGATAGCTGCTATTTAATGGAAAAATAAATTGAAAAAAATATATAAAAATAAAAAGACCCTAAATTTAAATTAAATAATATCGAACATAATTGGGGTTTCCGAGTTGAAAATGAAACTTAACGCAGAGTTAGGCTTGATACTTTTCAAAAATAGATTAAATGTCGGAAATGTAATTACCCATAGAGACCCATGACAGTTGGTTGTGGTAATGGGGGAGGGGTGGTAATGGGGCAGGGACCACGTACGTATCCCCCCCCCCAAAAAAAAAAAAAAATAATAAAAAAAATGACGGCCGCGAAGGCCTTTTCCTGCTATTTTTTTTAGCCCGTGAATACAACTAATATAGCCGACATTGTAATTATATAAGACTCGAATCCTAATCAAACAACAACCAATCAATCGTTTACAGTCCAAGTACGTTTTCCTGCTATTCTAGCTCGTCAATAGATATGTTCCCTAAGCAACGTTCGCGCGTTTTACAACATCTAACAAGATGTATATGTAGTTAAAGCGAGAGCAAGCCTTCTATTGAAGACGGTGAATAGATCAGCACCATTTATTGGGTTATTAGGATGGCTGGATAAGCCTACAATTGGTTTACCTGTATTGCGCATATAATGGATGAAATGAAATAGGGTTTAACGTCCTACTGTTCTGCTCCTAACCTGGACTAATGAAGACGGGCGGATGTCATACAGTTAGTTCAGCTCTGAACGTCGGTCTCATTACACTCACCCTGGACGTTCAGGGACTGGCCCATTCAATCAATGTCGAAAATAATTTGACCCCCAATTTTACTGGGCAATTTTTTCACTGCTAAACGATGGGTGTCACTCCGTGTGGACGCGTGTACAGTGTAAAGGAACATCTCAGTGAGAAAATAAGACCTTGCTCATTTCCCTAGAGTCAGTATGAGCATCACAACACGCCGTGTCATGGTGACGAAAGGGTAGTTTGATAGGAGGGGACGTATTTTAAACAGCGTGTTGTTTAGCTCATACTGAGTCTAGCGAGGTAAGCAAGGTCTTATTTTGTCACTAAGATGTTCCTTTACATTGTACAGACGTCCACACGGATTGACACTCCGATGTTTCGCAGTGAAAAGTTGCCCAGTAAAATTGACTGGGGTTCAAATTATTTTCGACATTGATTGAATAGGCCAGTCCCTGAACGGTCAGGGTGAGTGTAATGAGACCGACGTTCAGAGCTGAACTATCATACAGTGTGCTATGATGGCAAGTTTTGCCCGGGCAACGGCTACATGGCCTACTCTTGTATCGAATTCCAACTGCCAAGAAATCTTTTACGTGTACGCCAATGTGTAGGCTACCCGGGAACTCCCGGTTTCCGTTCCATCCGAACGAATTGACAACATTACTCGTCAGACCCTCCGTCCTGCATCACTGACAAGGGCAAACCACGTGATCTTCGCGCATATAACCATATACAGGCATGATATTAACATAAGTTCCCACAGTGACCGAAGTATTCAATTTATTAAATGTTTACCGTCTAGTCGTCTACCCAGAAACACAATCCCTCAACATAATTTCATATTTATTTTCTTTCCTGTGTATGTCCACCTGCAGAAAATACCGAAAGGGTTCCGCATAGGTAACTGCAACTTTTTTTTTAAAAAAAAGTGACGTGTGCTTCGGGCCCATTGTATTATCGCGGTAATTATCGAAAGGGTCGTTTACACTAAGTGCATTTGATTGACTCAACCACTATTTGAAGAGAAAGGGAGGGAGAGAAATGGGATATACATGTAACGTCCACTCGACACAAACTAGGTCATTTCTGGACTAAAATATTATACAATTTTATTTCAATAATTCGCTGGCACTTGGTAGTCTTTAGCAGTGAAATGGACATGCGACTCAACTCCGTCACGTACAAACTGGGAATCGTAACCACACCTGTTGACTCAATGACAGACCTATCGATACAGCGCACACGTGCTAACCATCCGGCCATTGAGAGGAGTCGTTTAAAACTAACAGAAAAGCGAATTTTGGGGAATAGTTCGAGCGAATGATTATCATCATTAACATGCCCGTAGCTTTGTCCATTGGGGGAAAATCGGCTCCCTTAATGGGTGCTGAAGGCGACTTTTCCATTTGATGTAATAAGAAGCCAATGTGCCAATATCAGTTCGGGCACCTCGCCAATTATGTCGTTATAGTATCATAATAACGCATCATAATAACTCACACCATTAACACCATAAATTGATTGATGGAGCGCCCAAAACGGCTTCATCTGTGGGGTGCCTTATCCCACAGGGGCGCCAAATACAGATTTATCTGTGGGGTGCCTTCTCCCGGAGGTGCGCTCATAGTGGCTTGAATGGTGGGCGCTTTATAATGACATGATTGGTGGGGCGCCTTATAATGACAATATATGAATGTAGGGACGTACATAATGCCGTGTAAGATTGATTGGGCGCCCGCAACGTGATTAATGGGGCTTGATCGGAGGGTTGCTTCAGCCCTAATAGTCGCATTAAGAACCTTGGAGGGACCGTTAACAATAAACCATCTTGTGCAAACTGTGGGCATGCAAACTGACTGGCAGGATTGGGTTAAAGAAGGTGTAATTTCTTTTGATACTGTTGATGGAGAAGAAGTCACTGGCGATGTAGGTGGGGCTGTTACCGATCCACCACTGGACCCTCTGACACCGCTTCAATTGCTGATGTGATCAGACTTATTCAGAACCTCAGGACCTCTATTGTCACGAAAAAAGATAATTTATCTGATAAATTTGACAAAAAATTAATTAGCGAAATTGGGTCATGAACTTCGACCGGAATTTGCTTTATATGCAATTCCTACCAAATTTAAGTCAGAATCAACACCTACCACTAAACCACCTGCTTCTTTTTCAATCCCATTGTTAATGCCACTGTTACATCTGGGGGGATGGGGGTGGGTGGGGGGGGGCAGTTATCTAGACTAGCTCCCCTTCAATCTTCATCTTCAGGCATCAAGGGACAGGAAGGGGAGTTACAGCAGATCATTGATGTAATTCCAGAAGATGGTCTGTATCCTGGAAAAATACGATCAGAAAGTCAAGAACGATACGGTACAGGTAAGCCACAATCGAGAAAACGGTCCTTATCTAATGAGGTAGTTGAAGAACCAAGTTCAAAACAACCCCAGGACGTCGCTTTTCATTTTCCTCATATGATCGTTCTCTTGAGCGGCCATTCGTTCAGGAGGATTCTTCTGAAGCCGAATCAGAATCAGAGGGTGGTCATTCGCGGCAGTATAGTCCCAAAATGCTATTATTTTCTGGAGATGATAATACCTCATGGGAATCGTTTGTTAACCAGATCGACCGCGTACGACGAAGGTATCATTGGTCTCGGAAGAGATTATTTGAGAGGATGTCTGATTGTCTTCATGGGTCAGCTCTGGAATATGTTAACAGGCTACATCCGTAAGTACCAAGGTTTAGTAAAAAAAAAAAAAGAGAGAGAGAAATGGGGTTTAACGTCCACTCAACATAAACTAGGTCATTTTGGGACTAACACATGTTTTCAATTTTGTTTTATTTCAATACTTCGCTTGCGCTTAGGGGTCTTTAGCAGTGGGAGGAAACCCACGAGGTTGAGGAGGCGCCCCTATCTCCATGCCACATATGCTCACACCAGACCACTAGGCCATCCCAACCCCCCATTTAGTAAAAAAAAATTAAATCGCCGCTTTAGCAGGAATCCTAAACAATTGAGAGTGTGAATCTTTAGACGATTTCGCCCTGAGGGTCCATTTCTTGGCACTTGATGGATATGGGTCACCTTGTGCCAACAACTCCATGAAGGATTACATTGCCGTGGAAGCTTTTCCACGGGGATGTAAGGACAACGATACCACTAAATCTGCACTCGAAAAATCTCTATAAGACTGTGGAATACATCAAGTCCCCACAAGCTAACGCCAAGGCTATTTCTGGTTCACAGAAATCAGTGTCGTATAACCAAAGACGGCTGAGTTGTGAAGATAATTATGCGGTAAGATTCACAAAAAAAGATTGTTGCAGAGAAGATATTTCATCTATGAAAGAGGTATTGCTGAATATTGAAAAGATCTTGAAGCAACAGGCGGCACACAATAATGCGTCTACTGATGATAATTTTAACACCACCGATTCCAGCCCTATTTCCAACTACCGTCGCATAGAGGATCCTCGTTCTCTTAGTCGACCACTGGGGGGGGGGGGGCTGCGTTAAATTATAGGTGTCCCAATAAATATTCCAATAGTCCACTTAGAGCCCAAGCTAGTGTGGTAGTGTATATTTGTATTTATTGTATTTTGAGTATTTGTTGTATTATTGTCTCTTCAATATAATTGTTATTCATAGTATATTTGGTGTTTGTTGTATTGTCCCTTTAATAGTACATCTTTAAGCTGGTCTCTTTTCAATTGCAAGTCTAAACTCAACTCACTTTTAGCTCACTAAACTAATCACATCTCAGCTTCTATTTCAAACCTCACTTCCATCTTAACTTTGTTACAAGAAGGAGCACATAATATCAGTTGGTAAGTTCTATTTAATATGGTAATATAATTAGTATATATTTTATATGAGAAATGATTAGGTTATTAGTATATTTCTATAGTAGTCATATAATTGTATTTGCATTTTTTGTTTAAATCCATGATTTCCCGCCATTATTTTAAACATATATATGTTATCTATTGGTATTCCTGTTCTTTATACATTTCTTTATGTATTTCAGAGTTCTCATATGTATATAATTCACAAATAAAACCTGAACCTACGACCTGGTGTTAGTTCATCTTTGAATAGAAACCCTGCTACACTAGCAATATGTATTGTAGGGATAAGCCCGTTTCGTTTTCCAATGGGAAGTCCTTCCGGAATTTAATACAAGTCCTTTTCGGAATACTCTACCTTTTATGTCCCATGCTTCGAATACCAATTTCCAGCAGGAAGACAGGTCTCGAAGAGATCAGCATCGTCGGGATGCTGGACTGATTAAGACGGGTCTTTAAACTACTAGCAACCAATAGCCCCACTTCACGGTAATTTATTGTTCGCGAAACATCTGGTGTGAGTTTAGTGGTTCCTGTACCGATTTTCGAAACAGATGCTGATGTAGATACTGCAGCCATGATTTCCTTAATAACCGGAACTATTGGACTACACACGACAGAATATCCATAAACTTTGACAAGGTAAGAAGTATCTACTTTTGCTGACAACAGTGTTGCTGATCGCTCTTGCTGTTGTAGTTCGACTGTCATTTCCGGTACGCCGTCCCGCCGTTGAGGATATAAAAGGACTGCAAATCGATGGAAGCGGACGTTAAATAAAGCTATTTCAAACACGCAAATCGACCTACAGTTTTCTCTAAATGTTTACAAGGAAATTACTTAGTCAGTTTATGCGGACGCCTTAGAACTTCAAGTGGGACTTGGTACATATAAATCTACACTCGACACAACAATGGTTGTTCTGATTTACCTATTCCCTGTGCCTAATATAATGTCAAACAAAAATAATTGGTTGACCCTTAACTTCTTTTGAGTAGTATATATAAGACCCACACGACATCCTATCGGCCCCCATCGGTTGGAGAGGCTGAGTGCTATAACCATGCATTATTGGAAACCGCTAAATGTTATATTGATGGTTGTTAGAGTGATTGCGGCGTATATCTACCGCAACGTATGAGTGCATGAAGGTCAAGTGTGAACCGACAAACTGGGTTTACAGCAAATAAACTAAATCACCCCGCAAGCTTAATGTTTCGTTCACCCGTTGAAAAAGCTGATGATGTAGACTCCTTTGTCGAAAAATTAGAAAATGCTATGGTTGAAACGCATAGGTCGGCGCGAGAAAGATTAATAACGAATGAAGAAAGATTGTTGCGACCAATGTGACGACTGGTTTTATTATCATTGCGTTAATATAGCCTTGGATTCCGATTGGGATGATAAAGAATATATTTGTCCCAATTGTTTTGAATAATTTCCCTCCGGTACCGATGCGAAGAACAAGGAGTAGGTTAATTTAAGGCTATATTTCGTTCCGGTTCTGATGCGGAGCACAAGGGGGTGTTGATTGAGTAATGTTAGTTACAGTCTTTACCTATTTGTTTACGGCAAAAAGGCAGTGCTTTGTCTTTCTATATTTTTTTTTTAGATTGGATAAAGGAGAATACTTTTGGAAACGAACACTGGACCATTCGTCCCGCTAGGACGACCCGAAATTACTTTCCAGGCTTAACGGGCAGAGCAGGCCGTGGGACACGGGGGAGTTTGAGACAGGGGTATCAGGTCCCCGTGGGAGATATGGGTGTCCATGTACCGACATTACAACATATACAGGCGCCATGCATTGTAAGGTCAACCGGCCCCCATAGTTCCGTTGTGCACATAACAACCACAATTCAGCACGGAACAAATGTTAGGACAATGCCAGTCCCTCCGCGACCTGCGTCACTCCGTAATCGCATACCACCAATTTACTAACCTAGATTTTTTCCACAGCCACCAGTTCGTAGAGTAATCAGAAGATTACAGGGGAGAGATCAAAAATGTCCCATTAGGGGTTGTCCCCTCCGCATGTATTTTCTTACCATTTACCCTCATATTTTACCCGGGAGTGTTATTGTGACGCCGATGCCATCGCTAGACGGATAGGGGCGCCGAGGACGTAATGTAGGATTTTGGGGGAAACCCCACATTCTACGATAAGAATGAATAGAGAAGCTTGGCTCCCCGACGGCTGTCGGGTGAGGAATTGCCATCGACCTGCCTTAACGGCTCTATGTGAAAGGATTGGGTGGACGGTGCCCCACAGTAAATAGGTTTACACTAATTCCCTTTAATTCGCCAGCAGACTCGACTTACTGGAGGTGTTTTGTAATGATTTTAAATCACCTGACCCCCTACACAGCAAGGTGTTTTCGCTTCGTATTTAGTAGTGAGGGAAATATCTCTTCCAGGAGAGGAGGTAGCAACCCAGAATTGGGAATCGGGCAGCGACTTGAACCGGTAGGTGGATATTATTTTGAGCCCCCAGTAGGCCCAACGGTTTAAACCGTAGTGTCACGCGATTTGAAAGAAAGGGTGTGTATGTTCACGGTGTAAAGTATATACTGCTACCTGTGTCTGTGCGTGAAAGTTTTGAATGAGAACCCATTGTCAATACTTCACAACAAGATATCCATTAATCAATTAGTTTTCTTTGTCTGTAAAGAGGACTATGCCACCTAGAATGTTGTTGTTAGCATTACACTCTAAAATTGATGAAATTAATCATGTTATGTTCACTTTTAAGTAAAAAAGAGTTGTCTCTGGTTGATCAGTATTAGCCAAGTATTGTTGTTGGTAATACATGTATATATTGTCTTGTTACATTTCATATTTTATCATTTCTTGATAAAGAATAGATAAACCTAGTCAAAACGTTGCTCAGTAAAAATCATCTTTGTGCGTCTCCAAAATGGTTGTATCACGTTGCGTTATCGGTTGTACTAGCAGATTCGAGAAAGATAATCCTGCCTCAGGAAGTTTTTATCGGGTCCAAAAAAAACCCAGATCACAGAAGAAAATTGTGGATTACAGCTCTTAAACGTGAAAGTCAAGATGGTCAGCAATGGGAACCTTCAGATCATGACAGAGTTTTCTTCAGGCATTTTATTAGTGGTAATATATGTGTTATATGTAATATAAATATGCCGTATTATAGTCCCATATTTAATTTATTCTGCCATTTAGACAATTATCAAAAGTTTTGGCAAAGCTGCTAAAGATTTATTTTTTTATAGAAATATCTGTAAAACTGGTCACTGTTATTTCTAGGCCTGTATCATTTTTTTTATGATTACAGGGCAAAAGAGCAATGACGACAGTAATCTAGATTATGTTCCATCTGTCCACATGGGTTACCGCAGGAATGAAATTAAAAGCGATGTCAGATATGCTAGATACCAGCGTTTTGAGAATCGAGTTACAGAGAAGGAAAAGTCCCAGGCAGCAAGTGCCTTATTAGATTTATCAAAAACAGAAAACATACCACGAATGTGCCAAGACGATTGCTTCTCTTAGAATTGAAAATGAACAGCTATACAAAGAACTGAGCAGACTGAAAACCGCAAACACATCGCTGAATTCTAGTTTAATCCAACAGTCATATGAGCAACTGTTGATGAAAAGTGAGAAGAAAATTTTGTTTTACACTGGCATTTCATCAAAGACTATATTTATTTGGTTACTCTCATTTTGTTCTTGTGTGTTGCCTGTATATAAAGTGATGTCTCCAACATCGGTATTGATGGTGTATCCTGGTGAAACTTAGACCAAATCTTCAACATCGGAACTTGGCTTACAGATTTGATGTTTCTCTTACAACGATATCTGACATTAAATCAAGGCTTACCCAAATTGGCAGGACAAATTAATTTTCTGATTCAGTGGCCAGACAAAGACAGCCTTATAAAACACATGCCCTCGGTTTTAAAACGTTCTTATCCAAGGACTGTCAGTATCATAGACCGTTATGAAGTGTTTATTCAAAGACCTGGACAACAGCAAGATCTCAAACAAGGTCAAATTACAAACATAATAATACCATAAAATTTCTAGTGTTAATTACTCCAACTGGAGCTATTTCGTTTGTTTCAAAAGCATTTGGGGGTAGAACATACGATAAAGTAATACCCCAACGTAGTGGCTATTTAGACCTTCTAGATTATGGAGATCAGGTTTTGACAGATCGTGGATTTTTAATAGGGGAAGATCTGGCTAATGGAAATGCCACCCTTATCATCCCTTCCTTTACAAGAGGAAAATCCCAATTAAGGTGGAGGTAAATATCACCAAAAGTCAGGTCCGACCATGTGTTCGGACCTCCGCTCCATTTGTCTTTCAAACTGTATGGATCTGGCAAAAACTTCGTTTCCGAATCGTAAGATAACTTACATTTATATCTATGTTTAGCATCTAACGCTATAAAGACTGGAAATACGC
Source organism: Patella caerulea (assembly GCA_036850965.1). Classification (NCBI taxonomy): domain Eukaryota; kingdom Metazoa; phylum Mollusca; class Gastropoda; family Patellidae; genus Patella; species Patella caerulea. The sequence continues at coordinate 25,805,823 of JAZGQO010000015.1, read as the reverse complement.
TGATGTGTAAGTGTCAAACATTATCGCACGTGTCAGCCATTTTTACTATAATACGCGTTGACTGGAACCAGTTTCTGCCAACCAGTCATTTCGCGTGACGTCACATCCGATTCTGGCGATCATCCGCTATAGTAGTTTCGCATAATCAATCATCAATTTTCAAACCTTCATTGTTAACAGTTACTTCAAAATGGATCGGAGATCTCGGAACACAAGCAAAACATGAAGCGCCACTGCAAACATTTTCTACAACCTCAATTAAATCAACAATATTCACTCCAATTTGTACACGGGACATCGGTTTTTCGTCCCACCCGAACGACTATGCAGCTGCCCTTTTCAGGCCCTCATTCTGCATCACCGACAGGGGGAAATCACGCCGGAAAATCGAGATGAACTTTCTCGGCCAATGCGAGGATCGAACACCCGACCTCTAGGCTAGCGCCTTATCCACTTCACCACCGTGACCCCGTCGCTCGAAGAAAGCAAGAACTAATAAAATGGGATTGTCTGTATGTCTGTCACATTTTTTCGGACATAAGTCTTTCTAATGTTCAAACTTTGTGTAGGTGTTTATTAGGTCGTTGCCTTGATGGGAATTCGAAGATGAGCATTTTCTGCTCAGGGTAAGAAGAGATAAGCCATTTGGTAAAGCGGAGAGTTATTTCATTTTGACATTAGTTCTTACTTCAACAACACACTCCTTCTCAAAGGAACGCTTCTCACCGCCATTCGAAGATGGTTGAACAGGGCGAGACATTTCTGAGTAGACTCACAAAGAGCCGATCGAGGTAAAGGGTCCACTCTTACACCAGTCTAAGGTATATGAAGTATCTATATAATTCTCACCCTCAATAGTTTTAGATCCTCTAGAAAACATAGTTATATTCAAAATAAAAATCGATTTGAAGAGCCGAAGTAAAACATGTCTTTCTCAACTAACCGGAAATCACCCAACGCCTCTCTCAGTAACCGTGGCTTGATTTCCACAAATCACTTTAAAATGAAATAACAGAAATCCACACCCAAAAACAAAGTGAAATTTTAACAAATGTCTTGATTCTTATGGTAACTCTTCTAGTTCTCCCCCGTCCTTCGACGAAATGACCTCCAGCTGGCCGGTCACCTCTGGCTTGCGGCATGGAGATAGGGTCGCCTTCTCAACCTCGTGGGTTTCCTTCCACAGCTAAATACCCCTACGCGCAAGCGAATTATTGAAATAAAAAATTGAATCATATGTTAGTCCCGAAATAACCTAGTTTGTGTTGAGTGGACGTTAAACCCCATTTCTCTCTCGACGAAATGAAATGGGGTTTAACGTTCCTACTGTTTCGCACCTAACTTGATCTAATGGAAGACGGGCATACGCCATACAGTGTGCTATGAGGGGAATTTTGCCCGGGCAGCGGCGCTACGGCCTACTCTTATATAGAATTCTAACGGACAAAGGATCTTTTACGTGCACTCCAATTTGTACACGGGACATCGGTTTTTCGTCCCACCCGAACGACTATGCAGCTGCCCTTTTCAGGCCCTCATTCTGCATCACCGACAGGGGGAAATCACGCCGGAAAATCGAGATGAACTTTCTCGGCCAATGCGAGGATCGAACACCCGACCTCTAGGCTAGCGCCTTATCCACTTCACCACCGTGACCCCGTCGCTCGAAGAAAGCAAGAACTAATAAAATGGGATTGTCTGTATGTCTGTCACATTTTTTCGGACATAAGTCTTTCTAATGTTCAAACTTTGTGTAGGTGTTTATTAGGTCGTTGCCTTGATGGGAATTCGAAGATGAGCATTTTCTGCTCAGGGTAAGAAGAGATAAGCCATTTGGTAAAGCGGCGAGTTATTTCATTTTGACATTCATTTTATTTTGGATCAATATCATGCACGGTATTTCCTTGGTTTCTTATTTAATTTGGCTATTCCAACCATATAACGTAATTTCTGCATATAGACTAAAATTATTTTTGATATGCAAATCATTTATTTGGTTGCACGAAGCAAATCCTAGGCCCGAATGAAATATCATGCATGGAATCAAGGACATAGAATTTCAGAAATAACAAAAGACAAACATTTGTAGATATGCGGTCAAGGATCTCAAATTTCACATTTAATGCCCTTAAATAAATGACCACAAAAGTTAGATAAGAAGCTTAGACTAAGTAATAATATTCTAAATGTTACATAACAGGAGGTCTTTTATACTATCCATTCTGTTACTAATTTGTATTCCGCTTTTATTTCAAGCCACATGCATATGAGAAAATTTTAACTTTGGTAAAGAACTCAACACAAATCAACGGCGGAGTCGATCTTTGTCTTATCAATTAACAGTCATGGAGTAGCGTGCGTCCTGAAGCACACTGCAAGCATATAAATGCTTTTAGGTATGCCCTTTCTAATTTTTAGGCAAGTAGTGTGATTTTAACAGAAGAAACGTACACACAAATTTCAAATTTTTCATAAGCCAAAGCGGCACCAAGATTCGCCCATAAAAGCCAAAGATTTAAACTTGACCCATTAAAGGAAGACTGATGAATCTTCGTTAAATTATGACCCCGCGCAGTCCACCACAGATGAAGGAAACCTCAGAAATACATATTAAAATTATGATAACAAATGTAAACTGCACATTTCACAGTCGTCTATCCCAACAAACACATAACTTTCACCAGTGGATATATATTCCTGAATCAAATACGACTGGTTAAAATTTCATTGGAGCGGGTGCATCAAAGAAGTGGTTGGTGTTGAGATGTTATCGCATAAATTAACAGACAGGACAAACTTTACTTTATGCTAATTCCCTTACCACAAACTCAAATGTATAAGCAGCACCGATAACACATGGACGTAATTATGAAAAGGTTACTGTTGCCAGATTTAGTGAAGAGCTTGGACTGTCTTTTAGAGTCGTGTGGGTCTCCAATTTGTTTGAATCATCCATTCTTGGCATCCAGTCCCGATGGTTTGGTTGGGAATGATGCTACGATTTAAGGCTAAATGCCAATACAAGCCTAGGGACAAATTCACATCCCTATAATCTGTGCCATCACACAATTATTATTACCAAGTACAAGGGCAAACTGCTATATTTTTTTTTAAAGACGTCGGAGTAATTAATATTAAAAGGAATACTGTCAAAATAAAATTATCAAAAAACCTTAAGAGATATGCATACCATAGTTTTACAACTCGTTACTTTTTAACATCGTAAAATATTGCATCATTCATTGAGCATCTGTCGGGCCTAAACATGCTTTCCACAGGGGCATTGGAAGTCGGTATAGATGAATATCGACAAGCCATCTTTGCCAAAACTGGGTTGTTGGCAATACAGCGTCTGAACCCATTGGAATACATGGTTGCCTCAAATAATCCTTCATTTTCATTTGATTTATTAATACTAGCTGCATCTTCTGTTATGAAACCAAAGAAATCATCCAATTCCAGTCTTCTTGTGTGGTGTACTGCATTATTTGTGGTGATCCATGGTGATTTTTTAAAGCTTTCATTTCTGCACCATCTTAGTTTGATTCTTGGATCCACAACACACATTCTTCATCCACCTCATAAGTGACCTAGTTGTCTTTCTAAGGATTCTTTAAATGCTCCCATCATCTTATTGGAATACACCATGGATAGAGCGTGAAGTTGGTCACGTAGACCTTGCGTTACAGGGATGGCAATGCCTCCAGAAACATTATTGCTTTGTTGTATCAGGTTGGTGGCATGTACAAATGTGGTTGTGACTTCTTGTAATATTTTTGTTTCTTAGCTTGAGAATTGTTGAGTTTCCAGTGTATTGAGGTTAGATTCAAGGATTTCAAGCAAAGAACGTATCATTACTTACTGTGAATTCCATCTTATTGCATTGGCTGCTTGGGTCGTTATTCGCCTTCTAAGATATCTGCTGCATGGAGAGAGCACCTCACAAACTTCACTATTGCTGATGCTTTGGTTAATTTTGATTTCAGTTGATTACTAACCGCTTTTAGACCATCCTTGACTATAAACTAAAAGTTGTAAATACATCACGATATCCAGCTTTTGGATTTCTTACCTTGATATGAGTTATGAAGTTTGGTGTGATGTTTAAACTTCCAGAAATATTTGAACAATGTTCACATTTGGCTTTGGAATTTCCATAAGTATTAGCTGGTACAACACCGCAGGAAGCATTTTGACAATATAATGACTTCTGTTGTTTATTACAGATTTAATATCCAGTCCACTATTATTTAAATAAACCTTATTTTTATTTGTGAAAAGATGTCAGAGTATTTTATATCCCTTAAACTAACATTTAATTTTCAGATCTTTAGTTTGAGCAGAAAATTAATTCGTTTCCTCTGTTTGTCAAACCTATCCCTTGTTAATTGTCCGCTGTATTTAAATAAACCTCTTGATACGATTTCCAAACCATAACAATCATCTTCTGTTCATATATTTTCCTTAGACTAGAAGTGTAGCTAATGTAATTCCTATCAACATGCAGAAATACAGCGTTTGGTCTAAATTCTAACACTTCAATAAAAAAATCTCTTGTGGAACATTTCGCGCTCGCATGCCGCCTCAACAGTCCGTATTTTGAACTCGTGGCCTCGCAATAATCTTCCAACCTGGCTACAAAACTTGATCCAATAAATAACACCTACACAAAGTTTGGACATTCTAGCTCAATTAGGAGAGTTGTGTCCCAAAGAGTGTGAGGAACCCATTTTAATAGTTCCCCAAATTTCTTCGAAAGGCGGAGGACAAAAAAAGCGATTTTTCTGTACATGTATATTGAAAATATTTAGTTCAGGGTAATCATTTAATAAAAAAAAAAGAAAAAGTTTATTTATGAAAGTCATAGGTGCACTCCTTTATGCACAATACTATTTACAATGCAATTAATAATTAATGCCCCAGACCTATGCTGTTCAATATAATAATTGTTTTGTACACTAAACTTATGTATATAACGATTGAAAATACAAAATAATATAACGATTGAAAATACAAAATAAATTTAGTGAATTATCAACATTATTACACCAGAGGACGTTAGCGGATGCGTACAATTTCGATACAGACTATAAATTAGAAATCAAAAGTAGACTTTTCCACGAGTGGCCCCTGTTGTGTTTACAGTAATGAGTTGCATGAACAGAAATTAAGGTCGTGATACAATAACATACAAATAACTTCTATAATTTAAACAGCTAGAAAAATTAACCGAGCGGAATCTCTCATCCGTATTTCAGCATGATTCTAGGTTAAATGAGCATACATATTCTCTCATCGTATTCCAGCACCTGGATTCGAGATCAAGTTAGCACACATATTGCTAGCACCAAGAAAAAAACTAGTTATAATTATCACGAAAATAATTGTTACCTTTATATTAGAAAATAAAATATTAAAACATATTAATGCAAAGTATATATCTAACAGATCCCCCCGACTCCACCCCACAGCCAAAAATATACTATTAGTACCGTAAACACACTAGCATAATCGCACACCGGGCTAACTGAATATGCAAAAGCGGTGTACGTCCATTTTGCATCAAAAAGCATCCAAACCAGCTTTAGTGAGAAAATGTTTTTTGTTTCACGGAATCAAGACATCAATAAATTACTAGAATCCAAAATTTCAGAAGGCTCCAATTCTGACGTGTAAAGATATATTACCGTAAACATAGTAAATATGTGGGAGAAATCGGGTAGGGTACCTCACTGCGCACGCTATAACTTCCCAACTAGCTCTGGTGGCTTCAATATCTTTATTTCACTAAATCGACAGATGCATAAGGTATGCACATGCAAAATTTAATTAACTTTCTATGTTGGCGTATTGAGTTAATACCACCGCAAAGTTCTTAGCACCCGGATTCGAGGTGGTGTTTGATGGTTCAATAAACAATGGGCACGCCAACGCTGCATTAATATGTTTTAAAATTTTATTTTTCAATATAAAGGTAACAATTATTTTCGTGATAATTAGAGCTTGTTTTTTCTTGGTACTAAAAGGGGGGGGGGGGGTCTAAAGTGCAGCGCTTCGATCTCTAGCTGGCCGGTCACCGCGGGCTGTGCTTGCGATCCCTGGTGTGAGCGTATGTGACATGGAGATAGGGAGCGCCTTCTCAACCTCGTGGGTTTCCTCCGGGCACTCCGGTTTCCTCCCACTGCTAAAGACCCCTATTGAAACCCGAATTATTGAAATAAAATCAAACCATGTTAGTCCCCAAATGACTTAGTTTGTGTCGAGTGGATGTTAAATCCCATTTCTCTCCCTCCCTCTCTCTCGTGGTGCTAGGAATATGTGTGCTAACTTGATCTCGAATCCAGGCGCTGGAATACGGTGAGAGAATATGCTTGCTAACTTGATCTCGAATCCGGGTGAGAGATTCCCCTCGGTTAATTTTTCTAGCTGTTTAAATTATAGAAGTTATTTGTATCGTTATTGTATCTCGTGCTTAATTTCTGTTTCATGCAACTAATTACTGCAAACACAACAGGGGCCTAGTGCCACTCGTGGAAAAGTCTAATTTGATTACTAATCTATAGTTTGTATCAAAGTTGTACACATACGCTAACGCCCTCTGGTGTAATAATGTTGATAATTCATTATATTTTTCTGGACATTTTCATTTCACGATTTTAACTTCAAGACTTTTTTGAAATGTAGAAAATATTTTCATAAAGGTTCAAATTCCAGATTTTGTTTTTTTAGAAACTTTCAGAAACCAATGAATTGATTTCTTTGATGTGTAAAATTAAGAAATTATTTTTTTAATTTTAATATTTAATGATATATAAAAATTACCGATAAAACGCCGAAAATGAAACATAAAGTCAATTGTTTGTTTAAAATGCTGATTATTTTAAGTTGTCATCTGCTTGAAAGTATGGAAGGTGTCGCTGCCAATATTAAATGCTCTGTTATAATGTCTTTTCCATTGATTACGTGTAAAAATGTACAAAGTCTTAATACCGGTAATGATAATGTGAAAATACCTCTAAGGCCAAAGTTTAATGCAACGTGTCAAATGACAAATGTTTCGTTGGAAATGCTGTTTTTGACGCGTGTAGAATAGACATTACCCTTATTACATTTGCGCTATGCCACTTTTAATTTGTCGTTTACGCTTTGTATATGTCATCTCTCGCAGAGCATCATCTACGGGATATGTAAATGTAGAAGACATCATGTGACTAATTAACATATATGGAAACGAGGCCGAGATCAATCTGGACGACCTTCGGATGTAGACTATGGTCGCGACTACAGTCTGAACCAGCAACCGAACGCAAATGGCCTTAGCCATTGACGGTGGCAACCATGCCAGTTGTTCCCCCTGCTATATTTGCTGCTATTTACTCACGTATTTTTAAAAACTGGTTAATTTTCCATACTGCGATATGAAAGCAAGCTTAAAATTGATTACAAAAAGGATTAGTCAATATCAGAATTCTTTTCATTGGATTTATGTCACCCAACCAAAGATCATTTCACAGGTACAGTTTTTCGTCGTATATTCGATTCCAATATAAGATGATCCTTATCTGTCAAATTCATCAAAAAAAAAAAAGACGGAAAAAAATCAAACCTAAGATTATTACTCCAATGCCCATTCACTAACTTTCGGGTGTTAATCATGGACCCTATAATACCGACCAAGGTGTAAATAACACAACGGCAATTTTATTATATTTTTCAGAAAATCTTCTCAAGTGTGAGTTTTGTCAGCCATCTTTGAACTATCCCGACCGTGCTTTATCGCATGGTACGGCTGGTCGCGACCACTGGTTGAACTAAAGTGTCATTCGGATGCAGATGGTTCGACTATAGTACGAAAATACGTGCAACCGAAGGTCGCCCTGGCATACTGTAATCCAGCACACGATAGCGTTCTGCACACTATAAGAAAAAAATATTTACCTTTAAAATATACACGATCAAATTTGGATGATACTACACTACACTATATTACCATAATTACGGGGGGGGGGGGTATGCAGTATCATAACCTGAGTCATAATGCGATATCATGTTACATATACCAGTGAAAAGCACGTTCATGTACAATGTATAGCCTACTCTTTCCCCCCTTTGAGTAGTCTTCGTCCTTGCACATTCATAATTACATACTTTAGAGAAAGAATCCTCTTTTTTTTTGCTCGAATAGGTCATACTTTTTTAACTCACATTTTCATCTTAAAGCGAGAGCCTCAACCAGAATGTGATCACTGTCATGTTCCTTTGACAGTTAAGCACATTTTGATTGAGTGCAAGCCAAGCATCTCAAGGATATTAGATCTCATTTTTACCGTTGTCAGTCATTGCATCACGTGTTTGCCCAACCGGGTTTATATGGTAAAGTTTTAGACTTTTTAAAAGAGACAGGATTTTATCATAAATTTTAATTGTATATATATATATATATTATTTCATTTTTGTATTTAAATATTTATATGCTTAAAAGATGTGTTTTATTTTTAGTTTTTACTTACTGTGATATTGTTTTTATTTATGCATATAATGTTTTTCTGTGATATATTTAGTTTTTACTTACTGTGATATTGTTTTTATTTATGCATATAATGTTTTTCTGTGATATATTTTAACCTGTCTCGTAACGATCATAAGTTTGGCGCTTAGCGCCAAACTTATGATCGTTACGAGACAGGTCACATACATGCCAACCTGAGGAGATTGAAAATCGGAATGCCTAGTATTGATGATAGAGCAAGGACCGTAGGTCCAAGGTCGAACGGTGCGAAGCACCGTGAGCGCCGCAGGACGTGGTGAAGACTGAAAATATGTTTATATACGCCTAGAAGATTTTTCGTAAGAGGCTTTTAGGTTTGAGCAGCTCAAGTGTTTTTTAGTTTCAAAATGTTTTTTAATGTTCGTAATACCACCGTAAGCAACACATAAATCAGACTAAACAAAATGTGAATTCGTCGCCTCTACGCGAGGACGTAGTGATTCCTGGAAATTCTTTGCCGTAAGTTTCCCGGTATTTTTGTCTGACATTCGTTTTGGAAATTGGAAGCCATTTGGTTTGTCTTGACGACCGACGCGTGGAAGTCGTAAATTATTTACTGGGTTTTATTTATAATTGTAATTTGTTTTTTTCACACATGGAAAACAGCTTGAAAACATTTTTTATCAAGTCAGAAGGAAATAAGCCACATCGTTACTGGCAACTAACGGTAAATCCGCCGTGTACGCGAGAATGGCTCCGCGAAGCAGATAATATCCGCGAAGTATGCAAATTAGGCACGGCCGATGACGAAATAACCATATGACCTCTTAGCTTATTCCATTTTATATTAATAATGATCGAGAAAACTGGCGACATGTTTTCGGCTATTTCCGTCGTTTTACCGCGAATTATGCAAATTAGACACGGCAAATGACAGAAATAACCACATGACATTTTGATCTTGATTAGTCCAAACATAATAGCTTATTCCATTTTATATTAATAATAATAAGGAAAACATGACACATGTTCTCGACTATTTCCGTTGTTTTACCGATTCATACAACGATAAACAGTATCGCAATCAGATTCACAACAAACAGCGAGAATGCCGAGACAGTCGTCAATGTAAAAAGGTCCGGAATGAAATATAATAAATATCTTCCAATAAATTTTAAAAAACGGAATTATAAAGAGTAAAATCGGAATTCAGAATTAGACTCAGAAAATCGGAATGATTCCGACAAAATCGGAATAGTTGGCATGGCATAAAAGATTCCTTGTCAGTTAGAATTCGATGTAAGAGTAGGCCGTAGTGTCGCTCAGGGGCGAACATAAAGATTTTGTTAAGGTGAGTTCAGCAAAAATGCGACCGACTGATGCATATGTCCCTAATACGAGGGTGGGGTGGATGGCCTTCCAGCCGCGTGGGTTCTCCCCGGGTCCCCCACTGCTAAAGATCCCAAGCGAATTATTGAAATAAAATAAACGATACGTTAGTCCTTAAATGACCTAGTTTGTGTCGAGTGGACGTTACCCCCCCCCCCTCCTCTGTTGTTAATACGATTGACGAGGCCAGGAGCCGGGCACAAAAGATGATAGATAAGAAACCCCATCTGCCCCTGTCAATCCCGCCTCTTTGCAAGAGTTTAGAACATTTGTACTGTCTGACGCCCCACGATCCAGGCTTTACAGTGCGTGAGTACTAATCGTTCGCCATCCGACCCCCCACTCGTATTAGGGATATCAGTCGAATATGTACACAGGACCTCGGTTAAATTGAAAGTACATATTTAGCAACACGTGTAGACTACTTAAAGAGAGGAAACAGTAGACTATACATTGTACATGCCACATGATATCGTATTATGACTCGGGTTTTGACACTGCATACCCCCTCTCCAATTTTTGCCTTTAGCATTAGGAAGGCACAATTCTGAATGGATTATCTTGGTATACTTATTCCTTATACTCTAAGGACGGCAACTATTGATGTTGAGGCACGACCCTCAACGCTAAACAAACCAAACGCCTAGCCTTCTTGACAAAGTACCATATCAATCAAAGCAGGAATGTGGACATATATTGTAGCGTTAGCGTTATGTTTTGTATCACTAAAGGCAGACAAAAGGGCCCTCTGGCCAAGGGAACGGGCCCTCGTGTCAGTCAATCGTTTCTATACACTGTTACTGTCGAATCCATTACTGAATGAGAATGCAGTCATTGTATTGGCATAAAAATCCTCAATCAAGATGAACCCAAGTTATCTTGTCCCAAAGTATCAACCAATCAAATTGTTTATCTCTGCCTACCCTAACAAGAAAATGCTCATCTTCGAACTCCATCAAGACATTGACCTAATAAGCATACACACCAATTTTGAACATTTTAACTCAATTCGAAGGAGAGTTATTGTGTTCCTAAGTCTCGGCAAATCAAATTGCTTATCGCTCGGCTTACCCTGAGCAGAAAATGCTCATTATCGATCTTAGTCAAGGTATTACTGTAATGAAACTATACACCAAGATTCATCACTCTCACTTCATTAGAGCTAAAGTTATCATGTCCCAAAGCATCAACCAATCAAATTGCTTACCCTAAGCGGAAAATGCTCATCTCCCAACTCCATCAAGGCATTGACCTAATAAGCATATACACCAATTTTTACCTCAATTAGAAGGAGAGTTATTGTGTTCCAAAGTCTCGACCAATCAAATCGCGTATCGCTCTGCTTACTACCCCGAGACGGCAGAAAATGCTCATTATCGAACTTAGTCAAGGTATTACTGTAATGAAACTATACACCAAGTTTCATCAGTCTCACTTAATTAGAACTAAAGTTATCGTGCCCCAAACCATCAATCAATCAAATTGCTTATCTCTGCTTACCCTAAGCGGAAAATGCTCATCTTCGAACTCCACCAAGGCGTTGACCTCATAAGCATATACACCAATTTTGAACATTTAAACTCAATTAGGAGAGTTATTGTGTTCCAAAGTCTCGACCAATCAAATCGCGTATCGCTCTGCTTAATACCCCGAGACGGCAGAAAACTCATTATCGAACTTAGTGTATAGTTTCATTACAGTAATACCTTGACTAAGTTTTACCAGTCTCACTTAATTAGAACTGAAGTTATCGTGTCCCAAACCATCAACCAATCAAATTGCTTACCTCTGCTTACCCTAAGCTGACAATGCTCATCTTCGAACTCCACCAAGGCGTTGACCTAATAAGCATATACACCAATTTTGAACATTTAAACTCAATTAGGAGAGTTATGGTGTTCCAAAGTCTCGACCAATCAAATCGCGTATCGCTCTGCTTGATACCCTGAGATGGCAGAAAATGCTCATTATCGAACTTAGTCAAGGTATTACTGTAATGAAACACTAAGTTTCACCAGTCTCACTTAATTGGAACTAAAGATATCGTGTCCCAAACCATCAACCAATCAAATTGCTTATCTCTGCTTACCCTAAGCTGAAAATGCTCATCTTCGAACTCCACCAAGGCGTTGACCTAATAAGCATATACACCAATTTGAACATTTTAACTCAATTTAGAATACTTTGAAATAATATTTGTTTTAAAATTTTTAATTTGTTTTTGTATAATTACAATGGTTTTCGTTAAAACAGACTTGAAAATATACAGATGAGAACAAACAAAAAATCTGAAAATTGAATTGTTCAAACTCATGTGAAAATTTGATTGTTCTGTACTTCTGTCCATCCACAACATAAATCAAGGTCTTATATTTGTTGTTTTGTGAACTTTGTATTTTTAAGTCGCCTAAAAATAAATTTATTCTTTCCTGAAATGGTTGTATATAATTTAATATATGCCATTTAAAAATGACAGGAAAATGGTTTCATCCAATTTGGGTCTGTCCAGTTTTATTGTAACGATAGCATTATTTTAATATACTCAGCCAAATTAAAACCTTGACACTGATGAATTTCAACATTTTTTTTTTTCTTGTGAGTCAAATAAATTTCAAAGTGTTTTCTAACGATAGTAGGCTAAGTAGTAAGAAGCCTTTAATTTCGTGAGTTTGAGCATATAAAGATGAAAAATCTGAAAAACACGTGCAAACACAAACTCGTGAGGTCAATCGATGCAAGTTTGCTTAAACTGAACACGCACACGTAATTTGAACTGGAAAACAAATTAAAATTGTTACTTTCATCTTTGTTAGAAAATGCCGCGCCTTTCAAATGTAGAACGTCTACGTGCTATAGGTAGGCTCTATGCTGGTCAGTCTGTGGTCACTGCTGCATGAGCCTTTAATTGTTCACGCCAGACAATAATCTTAGAATGAGGGTGCTTCTAACTGGAAATATATTGCCGAGCGCCACGTGTGAAGTCACTTCAGGAAGATCAAGCAATACAATAACGTCATCTTAGAAGCAGATTTGTAACTGCAACCTCCACAAGTAGAGATGAGAGATGTTTGGTGGAAGGGTAACCTCCACAAGTAGAGATGTTTGGTGGAAGGGTAACAGCACAAACTGTTCGAAATCGCTTGCAGGCTGCTGGTCTTCGAGCTCGGAGACCCCTCTAATGGACCAATATTGACACCCCTTCATCGCCGTATTCGACTTGTGTGCGCCACTAGACATAAGATTTACCCAAAGACAGTGGAATTCGATTGTCTTTAGTGACGAATCTCGATTCACTTCGAGATTTGCCGATGGCAGGGTCCGAGTGTAGCGCAGACGAGGTGAACGTTAAGCTCAAGTATGCGTCAGAGAAGTTGACCGATTTGGTGGCGGCAGCGTCATGGTTTGGGGCATACGATTACATCATGTGTACCTACTTCAAGAATACACATGATGGCAAATGGCCGCCATTTAAAATACTACGCCCGCCTCTTAGAGACGATAACTTAACTCGCTATAAATTGTAAAAAAATTTACTTCGGCTACAATTAAAAAACACCTAAGATTAACATTTGCTAAAAATTTCTAAAAAACAACCTAAATTTATGGAAATGGGGCCAAATCAAATCAGGCAAATTACATCAAATAGTCCATGTTAAACGTATAGCAAAAATTTTAAACTAACGCGAGCACGCGCGTTTCTAGACAACGCCATAGCGGGTCATAGCAACCAGTGAGTATAAATTGGAAATCCCCAATGACGTAGATATTATAAATTGGAAAGCCGAGTCTGTCTTAAAATAAGTAGTACCGTCAGTAAACAAGATGGAAGCCATCTGCTATCGTGTTTGATCATGGAGTAGGCAAGCACAGGTGTGTCGTATGGGTTTGGGGTTCTTTTTGTGCACGTGGACGTTCTCCTCCTGTTGTCCAAGGGAACTTAAATGCCGGCCAGTACAGGGATCCAATTATGCAACCTGTTCTTCTTCCGTTTATGCAGAGACATGGGTATGGACTAACGTTTCAACAAGACGATGCTCGACCCCATACGGCAATTGCTACCCAGAATTTTGTTTTGCACTTTTCTTAAGTGGGACATATATTAAGTACCATTTCACCAAAGATTTGTATTATTTGTTCACTGGTAAACTGCTAATGTTATTGTATTTGTCAATAAAATAAGTCAAAAGGCAAATTGTCAGTTACAAGGATGGAATTTTTGGGGTACTTGCATTATTGATGACTGATATAGTAATATCAAAATTTACCTTATTTCATTCCAGATTACTTCGGAAGACCCACTTTCCGTTCGCTATTATAAAGAAATCACAAGAAATGTATGGTCTTTGCTCGATGAGGACTATCTCATTGAACAGTTTGAGGTTGTTTAAAAGATCCGAAATGAAATGGGGTATAACATCCTACTCTTTGCTCCTAACCTGGGCTATTGGATTATCCTCATTTGATATAGAGTGGATCACGCTTCCACTATCAGTTTGAACCCAGCAGTTTGGATAAATAGGTTTTATTTATACATTGCCATGAAATTGATATAAATATTAATTGACATTTTGAGTGTTGAACCTATAACATTGTTATAATAAATTTTTAATTGATAAAGTAACGTATTTAATATTGAATTTGTTGTTATAAATCAAGGGCCTGATGGAATTTTTGACAGTGTTGCACTATGATCATTCGCCACTGAAACACTGTGTCTGCTTATTGTTAAGAGAATTCGCAATCTCCCATCTGAAGAAGTGATCAACTGGTCTAACGCATGCACTTTAGATGAAAATTCTGCCCCTGAATCTCTTTAAATTTACGAAGAGTTTTAAGGTCCATGTGTATAATTGAAAATTTGATACCGTTAATAGTGTCCAGGTTTAACATGGAAATATGGTACGTTATTCATTACTTCACAATATTTTGCTTGTCATGTAATGTGGCCATATAAAGTAAAATATATTCATGACACCAGACAAATGTTTCAATCAAAACATTATTGTCCCCGCCTTTCCAAGAAAGTTGGGGGACTATTAAAATGGGTTCATCCGTCTGTCTGTCACACTTTTTGGGACACAATAACTCTCTTCCTAATTGAGCAAGAATGTTCAAATTTGGTGTATGTGTTTATTAGGTCAATGCCTTGATGGACTTCGAAGATGAGCATTTTCCGCTTAGGGTAAGCAGAGATAAGCAATTCGATTGGTTGATGTTTTGGGACACGATAACTTTAGTTCTAATTAAGTGAGATTGATGAAACTTGGTGTATAACTTCATTACAGTAATACCTTGACTAAGTTCGATAATGAGCATTTTCTGCTCAGGGTAAGCAGAGCGATACGCAATTTGATTGGTCGAGACTTTGGAACATAATAACTCTCTCTCCTAATTGAGTTAAAATGTTCAAACTTGGTGTATATGCTTATTAGGTCAATACCTTGATGGAGTTCGAAAATGAGCATTTTCCGCTAAGGGTAAGCAGAGATAAGCAATTTGATAGGCTGATGCCTTGGGACACGATAACTTTAGTTCTAATTAAGTGAGAGTGATGAAACTTGGCGTATAGTTTCATTACAGTAATACCTTTGGTGTATATGCTTGGCGTATAGTTTCATTACAGTAATACCTTTGGTGTATATGCTTATTAGGTCAATGCCTTGATGGAGTTCGAAGATGAGCATTTTCTTCCGAGGGTAGACAAATATAAGCAATTTGATTGGTTGATACTTTGGGACAAGATAACTTAGTTTCATCTTGATTGATGATTTTTACGCCACTACAATGACTGCATTCTCATTCAGTAATGGATTCGATAGAAACGATTGACTCAGACACGAGGGCCCTTTCCCTTGGCCAAAGGAGCCCTTTTGTCTGCCATTAGGGTCCCCGTAACTATGGTACATTTTTCTCGTCGGTTTTAGCATTTTTCTTTATAACACACTTTTGGATGACACTTCGTGTACAGTTTGATTGATCGATACGTTTGAAAAAAATAAATGTGTGATTAATTAATATGTGTCATCTATTTATTTCGGGAATTCGGCGGGGGACATCAGCCTCACTGTTGGCTTGTTAGTTCTGCTGTATGTTTTTTTTTTGTTTTTTTTTTTTATGGCTTCGCACTACTATGATTGTACAAAACGTTTGTCCGTCGGTAACATTAGCACATGCTTTGAAAATACTATATTATTGTCTGATTTTAAAATTCAAACTGACCTCAGGATAGACATATAATATTATATTAATACCCCTCATTGTGGACTATTTGAATTTTCTAGTTGTAAACAATACTTCAATTAATTAGTACTTATAAAATATCGACGTCATTGAAGTATATGATTATATGAATCTTCCATAATCTTATTAATATGCGTCATTTTTCATACATACAAATTCTTTGAAGAATAACTACTTACATCAACACTACAAAGAAATTTTTTACAAGAAAATTTGTAATTTATACAAGCAATGGTTAATATCTGAAAGGAAAATAAATTTGTCATGCGTCTGTCCATTTCAAAAGAGACATTTTATTTTTCTTAAAATGGTAAGTTTTACCCTGTTTCCCTGTTATAACCCCAAAATAATAGCATCTTCTTTCATTTAACATAATTCAATGTATATTCTACCAATAGAGACAGCTATTTATATGAATTTTAATGTGGACCGTTTGCATTTGATATATTTTTATCTGGACTGGTATTAATTTTTAAAAAAATTGGTAAGTTAGATAAAATGTTCAATAAACAATTATTTTGTGAAAAGTTATCTTTTAAAAATATATTTTGGAAGAATAGGTGTCAGTCTTCCCTGAGACAGTGATTTTGTTAGAATAGTAATTTCATAACTTAGTTTGGAATGGGAACCTATGGTACACTTTATAAAAAAAACATGCCGTTCATTAAGCAGAGATAAGCACGATAACTCTTGTTGGTTACCTTGATTAAGTTCGATAGTGAGAATTGTCTGTTAGGGCTAGGAGCGATAAGCAACTCGATTTTCAAGACTTCGGAACATAACAACTCTTCTTTTAATTGATTAGGTTCAGCGGAGTTGATCTGTTCCAACGTCTTGACCAATCAAGTTGCTACTAAGCTTCCAACGTCTTGACCAATCAAGTTGCTACTAAGCAGAAAAATTCTCAGTATCGAACTTAGTCAAGGTATTGATATAATGAATCTATAGCTTGAGTTGCATCGCTCTCACTTCATTTCATTATAACCAAAGTTATGATGCCCTAAAGTAACAACCAATCAAATTGCTTATCTCTGCTTACTGTAAGCAGAAAAGGTAAATCATCAAGACATTGACCTAATGAACACCTAGACCAAGTTTGAAAAATTTAGCTCAATTAGAAGAGTTATTGTGTTCAATGTCTCCGCCAATCAAATTATACCAAGTTTGAACATTCTAGCTCAGTTACAAGGGGGGTTATTGTGTTCCCAAGTCTCGGTCAATCAAATTGCTTATCGTTCTGCTTACCCTGAGCAGAAAATGTTCATTATCGAACTTACTCAAGGTACTGATATAATGAAAATATACACCAAGTTTCATCACCCTCACTTAGTTAAAACTTAAGTTGTCGTGTCTCAAAGCATCAACCAATCAAATTGCTCATTACGCAAAACAAAAATTGACAGGATTAACCTGCGGACAAGACAGAAAAATATCAAAACAAGTGAATGGATCCGTGTCCCAACGCATCAACCAATCAAATTGCTTATCTCTACTTACCCTAAGCGGAAAATGCTCCTCTTCGAACTCCATCAAGTGATTGGCCTAATAAACACCAGGGGCGGTATTTATAAAAATTCTAAGAGTTGATTCCAACTCTTAACTGTTAAAAATTACTCCTAACTTTGTAGATTTTCCTAAGACCTATTTATAAAACATTTTACTTTAAGAATTACTCCTAACTATGACACATATTTAGGGGTCCTCCTGTAGCACTCCTAACTTGTTAAAAGTACTCTTATCTTGGTTAACATGGCCGTCCGTGTACGCCGCCTAAGAGAGTTTAAAACAAGAAGAGATTTCTTAGTGGAGTACAACAATGACGAGTTGAAAAGGAGATATCGAATGGGTGGGATTCTTTTTGTGACAGATTTAGTTCGGCATCTACTTACGAGTCCTCCTAAACGAAATTTCTCAATCGACGCCGAGATGAAGATCGCCATTACGCTTCGTTTCCTAGCTACTGGTAAAATGCAACTGTGTAGTGGTGACGATTTCGGCGTCAGTCAACTTACAGTGAGTAGAGTGATTGCAGAAACGTTAGATGTACTGTCTGATCCGCATATTGTTCAGAGATTCGTATCGATGCCCATATCTCAACAGGAAACTCAACGACACAAGAGACAGTTCCACGCACTTGCGGGATTCCCGGGTGTCGTTGGTGTGATAGATGGGACACATGTCCGTATCCTAGCGCCTTCACAAGAACTATCACCCCATCAACACTGAGTTATAAATAACTTCAGGGAATCCCTGGATTTCCCATGGTTACATCGCTAAGAGTTTGGTTAGGACCCAAATCGTACATTTAGTTAAAAGTAACTCTAAGACCCTTTATAAATATTTCTAAAGAGTAACTGTTAACTAAATGTCTTAGAGTAAAAGTTATGAAAACTCTAAGAATTTTTATAAATACGGCCCCTGGTTTTAACATTCTAGTTCAATTAGAGAGTTATGTGTCCCAAAAAGTGTGACGGACGAACCCATTTGAATAGTCGCCTAATGCGGGGAACATTCAGATAACATAAATGACTGGATGAGATATATATTGTATGCTATAAAATCTGACATGATCCGATTTATGAACAGACGTGGTTTCAGTAACATCGACAGAGTAAAAATCTATCAACTTAAAAAAAAATAAGCCTTTTCTTCATCTTTTGTCAAAGCCTTAGCAGATTTTACAACCTTGTCTGAGGAACACATAGTGTGGAAATCTTCATCCTGAAAATATTGAAAGGATTCAGCAATTGATTAAGGTGTATTAGCAAAATTTTGGGTATTGGCAATTCGTTTACACTGTTTATGTTTTGCTACAAATCGCATGGATCAGTTACGTATGGCTGGACCAAATTTCTTTGTAAGCATTGGAAAATGTAGCATATAGTGTTGGTTAGGCATGATACTGAGCCACTCCCTCTAAAAAAATATGTGCATAAAATTTTCTGGCATTTGATTACATATAACATTGAATGACACCAATAAAAACTTCTCCCATTTACGCCATATAATGTACTTTGCTTTGCAATTACTTATGTGTGTTTTAAGATCTCGCATGATAAAGTTATCCTGAAAAAATTGAGTTTGCATATCTTCATTTTCACAATAACACTGTTGACATTTCATGTATAAGCCACGAAGCAGGTTGTTTGCTGGTGTATCTCCAAGTGTATTAAGTAATTTATATGGTTACAACAGATTACATGCCATTTTCTTCATGTGCCGAAACCAGAATAAAATGAGTTCAGTAACAAATTGTTGAAGTATTTTATTAATTCCATACTCATCAACTACGTGACGTTAATATCAGCTATAATTATGTTTGATCGAATTTAATTTTGATCTATAACGAAGAGAATAATTTAAAATTGAGTAAAAAAAAATTACTTACTTTATGAGATTTGGTACCTAAAGGATTACAAACGAAAGCTTTATCATAAAATGAAATATGTAAAGAATTTTGAACTCTTGGTAAGGAATGTTCTTTGTACCCAGTACCATTGAAATGATCCCGAAGAAATTGCTTTCCTAACGTTGCTCTCCAACAGTGATTTAAACAGCTGGAGATTTTACCGTTAAGCATTGTTGTATACGTTCCATTATTGGAACAGAATAAAAACAGCCCTGTGTGACAGTAGATGAATATTCACCAAACTTTCGTTTTCTTATAACTTTCTCACCTAAAATAATTCTTTTCATTGTATTCTTTTTGAAGGTAACCAAACATTTAAATTTTGAATATTACTGGCCAAATTATCCAAAGAGGTAACATCTTTAATTTTCTCTTCCATAGTTTGTTAGACATGCTCTTGAGTCAAGTCAAATCAGTCTTGAGGTCATCAAAACAACTTTATCCGCAATATTCTGAAAACAAAAGTGTATAAAAAAGGGATGTCTTTCAAAGCTATTATTGCAATTGGCTACCACTATGTAATAGCCGATTTGTGCAAAAACACGCACAAACTTAAACATAGAAGGCATGCTCGGATTTGAGGGGACCATACGCTTTAGATCTGATGGCGAGCGCAGCGCATACTCAAGCAACACTCTACATGAACAATAGAGAGAGGGCGCGAAATGGGGATTAACGTCCACTTGACACAAACTAGGTGATTTCGGGACTAGCATATGGTTTAATTTTATTTCAATAATTCGCTTGCGCGTAGGGGCCTTCAGCAGTGGGGGAAAACCCAGGAGGTTTGACAGGCGACCCTACTTCTTGTCACGTACAGTCGAAACCACGCCAGTTGACTCGATGTCAGGCTTTATGGTACGCCACGCACGTGCTAACCATTCGGCCACCCAACTTGTAAGACCAAAGGTGTGTCATTACACGTCCACCATTGGCAGACCAACATCGACGGTCAAGTTTAACGGTGTGTTCGATGTGACGCGGTTGGAATTTATGGACATAGCGCAAGATCAAATGGTCCGTTACCTTTCTTTCTGTATTTACTTTTTCGGCTCTAATCCCATCTTTGTATCCTATCTTTGTATGGCAGTGTGATGCACAGTAAGGTATACTGTGTTCATAAGTTCAAATCCGAGAATACCCCATTAATGGCATATAGTGGGACGATCTGTTTCTAAGAGGTCCTCTTAACGTGAGAAATCCAGCTATAAAGTTATTTGGTATCTCTTGATATCAAAAACAACAGATGGGTCCACGTCTAACGTAATATAGGTGTCAAACTTAGCATTGTGACCAGGTACATCTACACTACCGTCTCCTCCAACCGTTATACCATTCTTGTTTAGTTCGACACTGACAATGTATTCTGCGGAGAATTCTTTCCATTCTAAATTGGTAGTTGTAGATAATATTTTTCGTTGGTGGGCCATACGGGATTCCGTGGTTGTATATTCATGATCAGGAATGCCTTTATTACCTTTGACGGAAGAGAACCAGAAGAAAACAAAATCGCTGAGGATATAACGCCAGGTTTTCTGCTGGAATCGCACCCACAGGTGTTGACTGCTGGCTGCTCACAAAAATCGCAATTCACTCGCACTATAGCTCCCATCGCACAAACAATTTTCGTGTTACATACACACAATAGTTTCGGCAAAATGAAAAGTTCCATTCAGGTGTAATGCCCTACCGTCTCCCCGAACCTTTATCATTTAGTGTGACACGGGCAATGTATTCGGCTTGTTATTCTTTCCATTCTAAATCTATAGCTGGATGTACAAATTTTATTTTTCGTTGGTGAGCCATGTAGGTTTCCGTGGTTGTGTAAGGTATATCCAAGATCGAGAATGCCTTTGACAGATGAGAAAGAAAACCAAATCACCGAGGATACGCCAGGTTGTCTGCTGTAATGGAGCTTACCAGGTGGTAGTTCAACTCTGAACGCCGGTCTCATTACACTCACCCTGACCGTTCAGGGACTGGCCTATTCAATCAATGTCGAAAATAATTTGAACCCCAGTCAATTTTACTGGGCAATTTTTTACTGCGAAACATCGGAGTGTCGATCCGTGTGGACGTCTGTGCAATGTAAAGGAACATCTTAGTGACAAAATAAGACCTTGCTTACCTCGCTAGACTTGGTATGAGCGAAACAACACGCTGTTTAAAATACGTCCCCTCCTATCAAACTACCCTCTCGCCACCATGACACAGCGTGTTGTGGTGCCCATACTGACTCTAGCGAAATGAGCAAGGTCTTATTTTCTCACTGAGATGTTCCTTTACACTGTACACGCGTCCACACGGAGTGACACCCATCGTTTAGCAGTGAAAAGTTGCCCAGTAAAATTGGGGGTCAAATTATTTTCGACATTGATTGAATGGGCCAGTCCCTGAACGTTCAGGGTGAGTGTAATGAGACCGACGTTCAGAGCTGGACTAACCAGGTGGCTGCTCCAAAAAGAAAACTTTCTTCACATTACACAAACAACTATCGTTTTAGATACAAAACTGCATGGGGGGTTGGGAGACCCAGTGGTCTAGAGTGCCGCGCTTCGACCTCTAGCTGGCCGGTTACCTCTGGCTTGCGGCTGTGGTTTCGAGCCCTGGTGTGAGCGTATGTGGCATGGAGATAGGGGCGCCTTCTCAACCTCGTGGTTTTCCTCCGGGCACTCCGGTTTCCTCCCACTGCTAAAGACCCCTACGCGAAAGCGAGTTATTGAAATAAAATAAAACCATATGTTAGTCCCAAAATTACCTGGTTTGTGTCGAATGGACGTTAAACCCATTTCTCTCTCTCTCTCTTAAACTTTGCTAATTTTTCTTTCTTTGACGAAGAATTACCCTTTGACTGCGATCCTGACCCAGTACCCTTACGCAAATGAAGCAATGACGCCACCCATAAGAAGCGTGGATGACACTTAACCGAGACCTGTTCGAAGTGAAAAATTTGATATCCGAAGTGTTCATTTCTACCGCACTTGCACAACAACACTTCAAATTTTCAATGAAATAAAGAAGGCAGAAATGATATTGAAGCGAGGATGACACCATACCAAATATGCTAATTAGGCTTCCGCGAAGTGCCCACTTCAAGACAGTGCTTATCGCGTGTTTTGCTCACTTCAACCCGGTGCTTATTGAGTGTTTGGCTCACCTCAACCCAGTGCTTATCAAGTGTTTTGCTCACTTCAAGCCAGTGCTTATTGAGTGTTTTGCTCACTTCAGGTCAGTGCTTATCAAGTGTTTTGCTCACTTCAAGCCAGTGCTTATTGAGTGTTTTGCTCACTTCAGGTCAGTGCCCATCGCGTGTTTTGCTCACTTCACGCCAGTGCTTATTGCGTGTTTTGCTCACTTCAGGTCAGTGCCCATCGCGTGTTTTGCTCACTTCAACCCGGTGCTTATTGAGTGTTTGGCTCACCTCAACCCAGTGCTTATCAAGTGTTTTGCTCACTTCAAGCCAGTGCTTATTGAGTGTTTTGCTCACTTCAAGCCACTGCTTATTGAGTGTTTAGCTCACTTCAGGTCAGTGCCCATCGCGTGTTTTGCTCACTTCACGCCAGTGCTTATTGCGTGTTTTGCTCATTTCAACCCGGTGCATTTTGAGTGTTTGGCTCACTTCAACCCAGTGCTTATCAAGTGTTTGGTTCACTTCAACCTAGTGCTTATCAAGTGTTTTGAGCATGTTCAGGGTCAATTCATGTAGTTTCGCCCCCTTTCTATCTTTTAAACTCACTCGTGCAACAACTTGCCAATAATGTTAGGCCGTGAAATTTACTTTTATTTAACGGTGCTGGCTTCGTGGGGTGGGGTGGGGGTTTGGGGGCGGGGACGGCAGTGGAGTTTTTAGGATGGGCACACCTGTTACATTCTACAGTAGGTATTTTAGAGTTCTGGAGGTTTTTTTTGGGGGGGGGGGGGGCGGAGCGGCAGTGAAGTTTTTAAGAGGGGCACACCTATTACAGTCTACAGTAGGTATTTTAGAGTTATGGTTGGCAAATTTTCTTTCGGTGGGGGGTGGAGGGTATTGTAACATTTTTTCAGGGGGCTTGTCACAGGCCTGATCTGGACTAAATTTCTATCGGACACTGATTTATCCCAGTTATGCTGAAAAGTAGCAAACATGAAACAAA
Organism: Patella caerulea; assembly: GCA_036850965.1. NCBI lineage: Eukaryota > Metazoa > Mollusca > Gastropoda > Patellidae > Patella > Patella caerulea. The sequence goes on along the minus strand of JAZGQO010000015.1, from coordinate 25,782,164 downwards.
ATAACACTTTGATATTGATTATTTATTACTGTTTTCAAAATATTAAAATACAATTGATACAATTAACAAGTGGTTGCCATCTACGGTACACTTAACATCAGGGAATATCAATAGGGCCCATCCACTCACTGGTCCCAATGTTTCATATAGAATTAAAAACAAATCTGTCAATAAATTGTAGTCTTTATCGATTTCACATGTTTTCCGAAAAAGAGGTTTAAGTCTGAATGGCTGAAATTTACATGTATAGGAATTGTCCTGTCATGGCCCCAATGCTCATTCCAAATTAAAAACTCACGTCTCATCACATTCACAAGCTTTTTTTGAAAAAGGAGGTCATTTTTGAATTGCTGCATATCGATGAGGTTTGTGATTTCATGAATCCAAAGCTTCACATCAAATCTGAATAGGATCTGTTAAGAATTGGGACCTCTATGGAATTCCGTTTTTCGCTATGGGGCATAACAGAATTTTTTCACAATAAGGGGCAATAACCCATGAGGTCACAGTTGAACATGTTCAAAATCAATTTACATTGACTGCAGAGTTGTCCACAAACAAATCTCAACAGATGTATATCTGGACCGATATGTAAAAGTGGGAGCTTAAAAAAGGGCAGGTATAATCCTGTACAGTTTACACATTTGAGGCATTTTCTTGCATCTTTAAAACACTATATTCAACCCACAGATGACAAATGCAAGCGGATATTCAATGTTGCTATCAATCACCTCCACACCTTGTTCCGTCACGTTCATACATGCTGGGCTGGTATTCTGGTTTGATTAACCTGAAATTAAAACCAAAAAAATATTTAGTTAAAGATACATTCCGAAAAAAGTAATTATTATACGGTGGTTATTTCCAATAAAAGTATGGCAAGTCAGAATATTGGGTTTAACCTCCACTCAATACAAAATAGGTCATATTGGGACTAACATGGTTCTATTTTTATTTCAATAATTCGCTTGCACGTAGGGGTCTTTAGCAGTGGGAGAAAACTAGGAGACCTGAAGTAAAATAGGTTGCCAGGCAAAGAAACATACACCCACCCACCCAGCAGCTAAATCGTCCGGGCAGTCAACAAGAGTTGCCGCATATTAAGTAATTATCAGAAAATCATTAGAATTTGTTTGGATTTTTATAAAATTCTGCCCCATGCTAACAGTTAGTATACCAAACATTTAATATCATTCCTAAAATTGGATAATAATTGAGACCTCGAAATGGACCACAAGCTAAAAAAAGTCAATTTGCGTACAATCAGGGGCTATAATTCAGGAAGTTACAATCCGAGATCTTTTGAATTTTTCGGGCTCAAACGGATAAAGTTAAACACATAAAAGAATAAATAAAATAAAAGAATAATCTCTCTCTCTCTTTCTCTGCGTACTGTTCGAGAAGAGGGCGCCACCAGATTTCATCAAAATCGGTTCAAAATTGTGACCTCTACACTGTTCACAAGCTAAAAACGTGATTTTTCGTACAATTAGGGGCCATAAGCCATGAAGTTACAGTTCGATACATGCCAATATCAGGGGCCATAACCCATGAAGTTACAGTCCGATACATGCCAACATCGAAAGGAACCGAGATCTTATGGTGATAAACCTATGTTTTAAGTTTCATTGAAATCGGATAAAAATTGTGACCTGTCACAAACAATTGTGGACGGACGGACGGACGAACAGGGGCGACGACAATATACGTCCACAAATTGCTTTGGATCGATTGGCGGGAGTCCGCCAATTGGCGGAAAAATCTCATGTATGCATAATTCAGGAAGTTACGATCCGATGGGTGCAAATATCGAAAAGAACCAAGATCTTTGCGTTATAAACATACATGTCAATTTTTCATCATAATCCGTTCATAATTGTGACCTCTATAGGGCCCCACAAGCTGAAAACATGATTTTTCGTACAATCAGGGGCCATAATCCATAAGTTTTGATCCGATAAATGCCAATATCGAAAGCAGCCTAGATCTTATGGGGATAAACCTATATTTCACGTTTAATTTGAGCAGCCATTTTGATGAACTGTCAAAGTTTCGGGAAAAAAGGTCAAGGTTCGTTTATCGCATTTATCCGTACTAAAACCGTGCTGAGACAGGATAGCGCTTACACTAAGAAAATTTAACCGCACTGCACCTCGTACCGTGTCGAAACCACCTCATTTCAGTAGGACAGATTGGCATGGTACTCAATATGGCACGCTTATGTTTGACCGGTTTACACTACAAAAAAAATTAACCATGCCAGGTAACATTCCTGGAACACTTAAAATCTGTAATGCAAATGGTGTTAATGTGTTCACTGGACCTTGTGTTTTTTGGACCATCCGATTCTGGACACCGTGTTTGCCAGGCCCTCCCAGTCCCACAACGCTCCAGAAAATCTGGAGGAACTTTCTTGGCCAACCCAAAACTTCTTGATTAGGGTGCCTACGTCTTCTTAAGCCTAATCATTTACAATGTTCTAGGCTAAATTTGACCTGTAAAGAAAACTTTCATAAAAATCAATTTAAATATATTACCTACACATATGACTGTTTCACATCATGTCATACCCATCTTGGAATTCTTTACTTTAAAACTGGAGTTTTTCTGAAAAAAATGGGAAATGGGGCAAAATGAAGATGAACATGTATACGCTATGCAGCACTTGGCCTATGACCATGGGGTCTAATGTCCTACTCTTCCGCACCTAGCCTGGGCCAATAGAAGACGGGCATATGCCATACAGTGTGCTACATGTATGTGGTCAGCTGCTCTATGGCCTACTCTTGTATCAAATTCCAACTGCCAAGGGATCTTTTACGTGCACATCAATGTGTACACAGGACTTTGGTTTTCTGTACCATCCATACAACTAGACAGCTGTCCTTTGACCATGAGGGTTGCTTTGAGGAAAATTGTGTCCTTTTGTAACAAATTCCAACTGTCATGGGTTTTTTTACGTTTACATACTACATGTCCAACAGATGCTGGTTTTTTTTATCCTATCTGAATCCGACAAGGAGAAATCATGCCAGTAAGTTCTGAGGAATTTACATAGTAACACCAAGATCGAACCCTGAACTGTAACAGTGGCGAGGGTGGATTCCATGTAATTTCCACATGGGAAATTATTCAATATGTTGAGAGCTGAAATGAAATGGGGTTTAACGTCCTACTCTTCTGCATATGCCGTACAGTGTGCTATGAGGGAAATTTTGCCTGGACAGTTATGCTACGGCCTATTCTTACATCGAATTCCAACTGCCAAGGGATCTTTTATGTGCACATCAACAATGTGTACATGGGACTTCGGTTTTTCGTATCATACGAACAACTTGACAGCTGTCCTTGTCAGGCCCTCCGTTCTGCATCACTGACATTGACAAGGAGAAAATCGAGATGAACTTTCTCTTTCAATGCAGGAATTGGACACCCGACCTCCAGATTAGTAAGCCAGCAGCGCCTTACCCACTTAGCCAAATGATCCCCATATTGAGAGCTACGGTACTGGCAATGACTTTTTCTGACAGGATATCTGGACAACAGGTCGTCCAACCGTCAACCATGTCGTCCATGTATCAAACACAAGGACCATTGAACTAACCGATTTCTGATCATCAGACATGGACGGTGACAGCCCATGTTTACTTCAATTTACCATCTTATCTACACATATTATTCACATACCTCTACCAGCACTGGTTAACTATTAATTTACAAACTCTGGAAAAAATAATAAAGACGAAAAATCATCTGCAGTGAAAATAAGAATGCACCCGAAATTAAAACAGGTTGTTCATGTTAATCATGATTTTTATATTGATCTAGGCCTATATAATATACTAATTTGCTTAGTAGTATTACTACATGTATAAATAATAGTCTATTATACATGTAGTATTACTACTAAGCAAATAAGTATAGATCAATATAAAAATTATGATTATTAAATAGAGTATAGCCTACTATTACTAATTTACTACTATATAGTATCATAGTATATAGGTCAATGATTTAATGACAACAATTGTGAATTGAACTATACTATGCAATCATCAATTTGATCAATGCCCGGATGGCAATTGAATGATAATAAATAAGCCATGATGAATAGATGTAGTTCAAATTAAGCTGAATAATTTTCTTGGCCAAATCGTCACATTATAAACAGGTAACATAAGCGACCTCATAGCAGTGTACATTTTAATTTTTCTTCATCAATCAATGAAATGGACCCTTCCCCAGTTCCACGCCATGACGACACCAAATCCAAATGTGAAAATGCGTGCGAGAATTCGCAGACTAAACTTATTTTTCCGCGATTTTCACCAACTTAGACATTTTGTTACTGATAGTTTTAACTAATCATTAAAAAGCCTAGCTATGTAAAACAAAAAGGTTCTATTTCAGAATCGCACCTCTACCAGTTCCCGGGGTCGTAGAGACTTGAGATTTTCAGGGGATGTTCCGCTGGGTTCGCGATGACCTCACACCAAATTTTAGCAAAATCGACCAATAACTTTTCATTTTACCGACCTTTAGCTTCTCCCGTGAGATATGTTTATCCGTACGACGCCATTTGCATTTCTTGACTATTTAGACTCGAATAACAAGACACTCAAACGAAAACCAACACTCGGCACCCCGTGCCTGATGCTGCCGTTCATAATATTAATAATAATTTTCGTATATTTTAAGTATACGCCCACATGGAAATGTGGTCGTATATTGCCGTCGCCCCCAGCCGGCCGCCCGTCCGTCCGTCCGTCCGTGTGTCGTCCACAATTTCTTGTGACCGCTCTAGAGGCTAAAGTTAATACCCGATTGACTTCAAATTTATGCACAGTGTTTATTAATGTCATGAGACGAAGAAGCATATGGTTTTTCAGGGAAATCCGATAATTACTACCAGAGTTATTACCCTTGATCTCTTCGAAAAATCTTGTGAACGCTCTAGCGGCTAAAGTTAATATCCGATTGGCTTCAAATTTATGCACAGTGTTTAAGGTCACGAGACGGAGGATCCTATGGATTTTCAGCTATATCCAATAATTACTGCTAGAGTTGTGACCCTTGATCACTTTGAAAAACCTTGTGAACGCTCTAACGACTAAAGTTAATTTCCGATTGACTTGAAATTTACGCACACAGTTTTAGGTCACGAGACGAACAAGCCTATCAATTTTCAGCGATATCCACTAATTACTGCCAGAGTTATGGCCCTTGATAACTTTGAAACTTGTGAACGCTCTAACGGCTAAAGTTAATATCCGATTGACTTGAAATTTATGCACAGTGTTAAAGGTCACGAGACGAAGAAGCCTATGGATATCCGATAATTACTGCCTGGGTTATTACCCTTGATCTCTCAAAAAATTCTTGTGAACGCTCTAGCGACTAAAGTTAATATCTGATTGACTTTAAATGTATACACAGTGTCTAAGGTCACGAGACGGAGATGCCTATTGATTTTCAGCGATATCCACTAATTACTGCCGGAGTTAGTATCCAGTTGGCTTTAAATTTATACACAGTGTTTAAGGTCATGAGACAAAGAAGCCTATTGATTTTCAGCGATATCCACTAATTACTGCCAGGGTTATGGCCCTTGATCACTTTGAAAAATCTTATGAACGCTCTAACGACTAAAGTTAATTTCCGATTGACTTGAAACTTAAGCACACAGTTTTTCGACACTTGGCCTTTGGGTACGACCTTCACCCCATACAATATTTTAAAGGCCACAATCTTGACTTGGACCACCGACCCTGACCTTGGTCGTGTCACACACGGATCGGTCAGAAAACGGTCAAACGTTAGGGGCCTGTGTTTGAAGGGTGGTCTATGGGCCTTGTCAATATGAAAGGTCGTGGTGACCTTTGGTAATTAAGGTTAACCAGCCGTGACCTCCACTTTGACCTTGAACCTCAAATTCCCATCGAGCTCGGGGCCTTTACGTTTATGCTTGTCATGGCCCTATTGCGCGTTGCATTATGAAAGTCGATGTTCTATGTGAAAGCAGAGACGATGCCCTTCAAAAAAAGTAGCAGGGTCAAAGTCATGGGTCAAGGTCATGGTACAGAAAACTAAACTCAAACTTTTCAAAGTGAGTTTTTGGACACTTGACCTTGGGTACGACCTTCACTCCATACAATATATCAAAGGCCACAATCTTGACTTGGACCACATACCTTGACCTTGGTCCTGTCACACACGACCCGGTCAGAAAACGATCAAACGCTGAGGGCCCGAGTTCGAAAAGAGGTCTTTGAGCCTTGTCAATATTAAAGGTCGTGGTGACCTCTTGTAATCAAGGCTAACCAACCGTGCCATCGACTTTGACCTTGAACCCAAAATTCCGATTGCGCCCAGGGCCTTTACGTTTATGCATGTCATGGCATTAATTCTCGTTGTATTATGAAGGTCGATGTTTGAGGTTAAAGCAGAAACGATGCCCTTCAAAAGAGCTGGGTCAAAGTCGAGGGTCAAGGTCATGTTACAGAAAACTGAACTCAAACTTTTTAAAGTCAGGTTTTGGACACTTGAAATTGGAATACGACCTACACCCTATACAATATTTAAAGGCCACAATCTTGACTTGGACCAACGACCTTGACTTTGGTCCTGTCACGCACTGCTTGGCCAGAAAACGGTCAAACGTGGAGGGCCTGTGTTCGAAAGATCAATATGGAAGATCGTGGTGAAAAGTTTGAGTTCAGTTTTCTGTAACATGACCTTGACAGGGCTCGAAACGAAAGGCGCGCGAAAGCGCTCGCGTACCTACCATGCACCTAAAGTGAAACCCAGGTACATATTTTTAAACGCACCCGAATTTTATAAACAACGCTCCTCGAACCGAAGGCTAACTCACGGTTCTCTTTTTAAAATATCACCCAACCTTTTAAATGAATTAACGCGAACGCTTTTGCTTTTAATAAAATTCTCGTAAAAATAATGTATTTTTATTTAACGGCCTCAAGCAAGGCTTGACACGCCGTCGGCCTCGGCGGCATGGCCTACGAATTTTACAATTTGGCCGCAGATTCGTGGCCGATTTTTAACTATCCACGGCCATGTATGGTCACCGATTTGTGTTGGGTATCAATAGTTATTTTGCTATCGATAATCGCAATCATTGTTTTTTAAGGCGAGTTTTCGCTCTCGAGCGCCTACAGCTCACCTGAATGTCGACCCAGGGGAGTTTTTTTCCCTCCCCTTAAAATTGAAAATCACTCTCCTTTACAATCATTGAGGGTTTATTAACATTTATCTACCAATCACTCTCCTTAATATCAGATCACTCTCCTTAATTTCTAAATCACTCGCCTTAATTTCTAAAGCATTCATCTTATCGAAACTTTGAGAACCTTTTAGGAGAGCCATTTTTTCAATTTGTTGATTGAGGGGAGCTTTTTTTGGGGGGCTCTCCTCTGAAATACAAAAAACAACGACAGTAATCGGCATTGAAATGTATCGAAACAATCTTATTTTCACGGTCGTAACCAAGAATGGGTTACGTATTCAAAAGTCAAAACCATACGATTTTGCGATAGATGGTTTTTTGTTTGTCTAATTAATAATAAAACGTTTCATATTACGTATAAATTGTACTAAATTTTTAAAAAATGTAGCCTTGGTTCTGAATGACGAAATACGGTTGATAGGCCGATGTATGTGGAGGAACCAAAATAAAATGAGCACGAGTCGATTCAAAACATTGCGTACGTGAGAGCGACCTATACCAACATGGCGGACAATACGTTGTCAATTCGCGTGCAAAAATGAAAGAAAATTTAATAGCCTAAATAACTTGTCACAAATTCGTAAATTGTTTATTATTATTAAAATAATGTAGCCTTGATTCCGAATAAGAAATACAAACGTTTTTGTCATCTATCAGTCATTTATAATGAGCAGGCGAATTCTGAAAGTTTAGGGGAAACTCCGGGTTATTTACACATCCGGGTATATCCAATTTAGCGAATTCCATGATATGGCGATTATTGCTTCTAATGAAAGTATTGTTTAAATGAGGGGGAATTTATTTCAATATTTTTTTGGGGAAAAAGCTACATTGAGATTGAGATTTTGAAGGAAATATAAAGTGACCGATGTAGGCTATTGTATAATTATACAAAGGATTAAGTCACAGAAAACATTGAGTCGACTCTTCACTCTCCTAGAATATCCGAGGTGAGGTTTTTAGGAGAGCGATTTTCTGAATTTGTAATTTTAGGTGCAGCTTTTAGAGCTCTCCATGATTTTATTCCTTTCAAACCCTGCCTTGACCCACGACTTTCATATTGACAAGGCCAGGCCCATAGACCACCCTTCAAACACAGGCCCTTAACGTTTGACCGTTTTCTGACCGAGCCGTGTGTGACACGACCAAGGGTCAGGGTCGGTGGTCCAAGTCAAGAATGTGGCCTTTAAAATATTGTATGGGGCGAAGGTCGTACCAAAAGGCCAAGTGTCGAAAAACTGACCTTAAACTGTGTGCATAAATTTCAAGTCAATCGGTTATTAACTTAAGCCGTTAGAGCGTTCACAAGATTTTTCAAAGTGACCAAGGGCCATAACTCTGTCAGTAATTATTGGATATAGCTGAAAATCAATAGGCATCTCCGTCTCGTGACCTTAAACACTGTGTATACATTTAAAGTCAATCAGATATTAACTTTAGTCGCTAGAGCGCTCACAAGAATTTTTTGAGATATCAAGGGTAATAACCTAGGCAGTAATTATCGGATATCCATAGGCGTCTTCGTCTCGTGACCTTTAACATTGTGCATAAATTTCAAGTCAATCGGATATCAACTTTAGCCGTTAGAGAGTCCACAAGATTTTCCAAAGTGATCAAGGGCCATAACTCCGGCAGTAATTAGTGGATATCGCTGAAAATCAATAGGCATCTCCGCCTCGTGACCTTAGACACTGTGTATACATTTAAAGTCAATCAGATATTAACTTTAGTTGCTAGACGGCTCACAAGAATTTTTTGAGAGATCAAGGGTAATAACCCAGGCAGTAATTATCGGATATCCATAGGCTTCTTCGTCTCGTGACCTTTAACACTGTGCATAAATTTCAAGTCAATCGGCTATTAACTTTAGCCGTTAGAGCGTTCACAAGGTTTTTCAAAGTGATCAAGGGCCATAACTCTGGCAGTAGTTAGTGTATATCGCTGAAAATTAATAGGCTTGTTCGTCTCGTGACCTAAAACTGTGTGCTTAAATTTCAAGTCAATCGGATATTAACTTTAGCCGCTAGAGCGTTCACAATATTTTTTGAAGAGATCAAGGGTAATAACTCTGGCAGTAATTATCGGATATCCCTCAAAATCCATTATATGCTTTTTCGTCTCATGACCTTAAACACTGTGCATAAATTTAAAGTCAGTCGGGTATTAACTTTAGCCTCTAGAGCGTTCACAAGAAATTGTGGACGATAGGTGGACGGACGGTCGGGGGCCACGACAATAAACGACCACATTTCCATGTGGGCGTATAATTAAAATATACGAAAATTAATATTACTTTTATGAACGGCAGCATCAGGCACGGGCGCCGAGTGTTGGAGTTCGTTTAAAGGGACAATAACATTCTTGCTGGCTTGGCAGCTCCAGAAAATAAATAATACCCTTATTCTAAGTACTAGATGTTTAAGTGTCCTACCTGTTGTGTAAATTATCCATTACAACCTATTTTACTTGTCCAGAGGGTTCGAAAATATTTTAAAATCCAAGTCACACTTGAAAAGGTTTACGTTAGACTTTTCAAATCAATGGGTTGAATTTTTCCAATTTTTCAAAATAGGTGTGTTAAGATGAAATTTATATCATCATTTAATTGGAATATTCTAAAATAATACGATTTGTTGACCAGAATGAAGATTGGGACATATTTTTCAGTAACAACCAGAGTGTTATTGGGGCTTTAAGTGTCTTGTTATTCGAGTCTAAATTGTCAAGAAATGCAAATGGCGTCGTACCGATAAACATATCTCCCCGGAGAAGCTAAAGGTCGGTAAAATGAAAAGTTATAGATCGATTTTGCTAAAATTTGGTGTGAGGTCATCGCTAACCCAGCGGAACATCCCCTGAAAATTTCAAGTCTCTACGACCCCGGGAACTGGTAGAGGTGCGATTCTGAAATAGAACCAACAAAAAATGGTCTTAAAACTTCCAGAAATATTAGTATTGTTACAATTGAATAACTTACCTTAAATTGTTTGAATCACTAAATCAAAAAATCATGGCGGCATAATTTGAGACGAAGGCTACGATTGGATTAAATTTCACTTGTTGACCAATCCGAGCGATCTTTAGAAAATACGAGTAAAAAAAAAAACGAAAAGAAATTTAAAATTCTTTATTAACAGACATTATTTTGTCTTTGTTTGGTTATAAATTTATTTCCTAAACAAATTTTGAATTATGTAAGAAAACATTATTTTCCGTTATTTCCGTCGCATCTATCGAGCCTAGAATCTAGGTCACTAAGAAAACATTATTTTCCGTTATTTCCGTCATGTCGCATCTATCTGCTAGCCTAGAATCTAGGTCACAATCACAGTATAAAATAACTGTTTCAAAATATAAAAAATTCCAGCTTTTCTATTAGACTTTTAAAGTTTGTTTGTCGTGAAATAACTGCCCTTAAAATTACATCGTTGTTACTTGTTGTATAGGTCTATTCATTATTGAACAATTCAAAAAAAAAAGTAAATAAAAAAAAACAATAATAAATAAATGAAATGAAATGGGGATTAACGTCCTACTGTTCTGCTCCTAAACTGAGCTAATGAAGACAGGCATAGGCTACGCCATACAGTGGGGTATGAGGGAAATTTTGCCCGGGCAGCGGCGCTACGGCCCACACTTAATATATCAAATTCCAACTACACAGCTGTCCTTATAAATAAATAAATAATAATAAATCAACAATAATTTAATTACTTTATCACCATTTTGACAATAATAATAAGGCTAATTTAATTATACAGCTATATAGACCTACAATTACAAATTTAGTTTATGATGTACAGTGTAGGCCTACATCTCTATATTCATTTAAGAAACAACTTAAAAACACATTTTTAAACAGGATTCTGACTGACTTTGTATTAATAGTGAGAGAGAGTAATGGGGCTTAACGTCCACTGACACAATTATTTATAAACTAGGTCATTTCAGGACTAACATATGGTTTTTAATTTTATTTCAATAATTTGCTTGGGCATAGGGGTCTTTAGCAGTGGGATGACCCAGAGAGAACCTTCATGTATCACCAGGCCTTCAACTCAATGACAGGCCTTATAATACAGCGCACACCTGCTAACCATTCAGCCCGGGCCACGCCCCCCTCCCCAATCGAATTAGGCCGCCCAAATATTTCGGCAAAAATGATGATTTCTTAAGAGTGTTCTTAGCCGGCCACATCTTCAGCCCCCCGCCCCCCCCCCAAAACATTCTGTAGCCCCCCCCCCCAATTTTATAAGCTGGCTAAAGGCCCAATTCAGCCATCCAGCCACCCTGTATTAATAGTTCCGGTAGCCTATTCTTCCAAAGCAAATGCATTTCATTGTATCAAAATTGTTTTTCAATATTTTTAACTTTTCATGAATTATAATTTTTGAAATTTCAATGTCATTGAAAATATGATATAGTTCTTGGGCCTACTGTTGTTTTTTTTTTTTAAATGACAGATTCTCGCAATTTTAACATAGGATATAGACCTTAATGTCTTTTCGAGACTAAAACATGGTTCAATTCTATTTCTAAATTTTGCGCATGCATGTAGGGGTCTTTAGCAGTGGGAGGAAACCGGAGGACCCGGTGAAAAACCCACAAGGTTGGACAGGCTACTACTTCTTGTCACGTAACTGCCGCATCGAAACCATGCCAGTTTACTCGGTAACAGACCTTATGATACAATACACACGCGCCAACCATTCAGCTATCCACCACCCATCCAGTTGGCGGTATATATCACCACTATCTGCGCAAACTCCAAAATTATCTGACAGATTATTCCCTGGTTTCATCAGATGGAGCAGTAAAACAGGGGAGCCACAGTGGCTCGGTGGAAAAGATGTTTGGCTCAGTAACTGAGAAATCACACGTTTATCAGAATTTTCCGGTGTGGTTCCCCATAGCAATGCAGGACTGAAGGCCTGGCAAGAAAAAAATGTAACAGAGTGCACATAAAAGAACCCTTGGCAGTTGGAATTCAATGTGTCTGGGCAAAACTTCCCTTATATCACTCTGAATGGCGTATTTAATTCGATATTCCTGTTTTCATTCAACCAGTCAAAGAAAAACAGTAGGATGTTAAACTTAAACCCCATTTCATATCAGTTGCTTGATGCACTGGATGAAGGCTCACTATATAACCAGTGTTGGCTGGCCTAGAGAGAGAGAGAGAGAGAAATGGGGTATAATGTCCACTCAACACAAACTAGGTCATTTCGGGACTAACATATGGTTTTTAATTTTATTTCAATAATTTGCTTGCGCGTAGGGGTCTTTAGCAGTGGGAGGCAACCGGAGTGCCCGGGTGAAACCCACAAGGTTGAGAAGGCGCACCTATCTCCATGCCACATACACTCACATCAGGGCTCGAAATCACAGCCGCAAGCCAGAGGTGACCGGCCAGCTAGAGGTCGAAGCGCGGCACTCTAGACCACTAGGCCATCCCAACCCCCTGGCTGGCCTAGACAGTTCATTTGGATTTTCTGACCCGAGGTTTCTCATTGTCATTGGTGTAGGGCAGAAGGGCCTGTCAAGAAAGTATCCGTAGTTGTTTGGAGTAGTTAGGAAATTGGTGTACATGTAAAAGTGCCCAACGCCGTATGTACTAGTGTAGTATATTATATGTAGGCTAAAAAAATCCATGGCGATTGTATTTGTAATTTGATAAAAAAAAAATAAAAAGTAGGCCTATTAAATATCAAATAAGTCAGGAAGCTACATTATATTTAGGCCCTAATGAAATTCAAGTATCAAAACATTCAATTCTCGTCGGCCAATTTTATTTAGTCTTTGCCAATGGCTATCGGAGGAATGAGCGTACCCGATGTACATGACCTATATTTAGGCTACAGGTCGCCGCCATGTTTATGCCATGGACAACAAACCGCCACCTCTCGGTAATCATGGAAATATATTTTAGTACTATCAAACATTGATTGTTTTTCGAAGTAAATAAATATAAATGCGCCAGAAAATAATTTACATATTTGAAAAGAGCAACGAACGTACTTTTCTTGACCGACCGTCAAAAAATACGAGTTCCGCAACACTGACTTTCGCCGCTTTCCATGACAATGTGACCAATGCGTACGTGATGTCATCATGTGCATTAACTCTATTCCCTCATTTTTTTTTAAAAACAAGGCGTAACAGCCAATAACCACCAATTTGATTAATTATTATGTATAAATAATCACTACAGGATTAATTTTCCCGACACAGAAAGGGGGATATTGCAATAATAAGCTGCATATCTTATCTAGTATATATATGCGATGGACTCCGTGTAGAGCGAACCTCGCTAATGTCACTTGACCTATTTTTAGACCGACGCCATATAGTATACATTCACTTCTGGTTGACTCAGTGTAGGCCCTACCGTTCAAGTTCAAGCGAAGAGGGGCTACCATAATTTTCGGGCTTATATATACATTATAAAGTAAAATAAATAAATGAATATAGGCCTATATATTTTTTTACTGACCTATAATATCGATCGATACCACTTTGGTCAGTTGATTCAGCGTACGGTACCGTTTGTCCAATTAACCTCGTGGGTTTTCTCCGGGTGCTCCGATTCTACGACACTGCTAAAGATCCCAAGGCGCAAGCGAATGATTGAAATAAAATTAAACCATATGTTAGTCCTGAAATCACCTAGTTTGTGTCGAGTGTAGGCCTACGTTAAACCCTATATCTCCCCGACTCTCTCTCTCTTTCTCTCTCTCTCTCTCTCTCTCTCTCTGATCTCTCTCTCTATCTTAAGCCTACCGTTCGACGAAAGAGGGCGCCACCGATAAAGTAAAACACATAAAAGAATAAACAAAAGAATACATAAAAGAATAAACTCTCTCTCTCCCTCCCTCTCTCTCCTTTAGCGTCCCGTTCGAATAAAGAGGGCGCCGCCAGATTTTTTGGGCTCGAACGGATAAAGTTAAACACATAAAAGAATAAATAAAATAAAAGAATAATCTCTCTCCCCCCCCCCTCTCTCTCTCTCTCTTAAGCGTGTCGTTCGACGAAAGAGGGGGCCACCAGATTTTTCGGGCTCGAACGGGTAAAGTAAAACACATAAAAGAATAAATAAAAGAATAAAATCTCTCTCTCTCTCCTTTGGCGTCCCGTTCGAATAAAGAGGGCGCCACCAGATTTTTCGGGCTCGAACGGATAAAGTTAAACACATAAAAGAATAAATAAAATAAAAGAATAATCCCTCTCTCTCTCTCCCTCGCTCTCTCTTAAGCGTATCGTTCGACGAAAGAGGGCGCCACCAGATTTTTCGGGCTTGAACGGGTAAAGTAAATCACATAAAAGAATAAACAAAAGAATAAATAAAAGAATAAACTCTCTCTCTCCCCCTCTCTCCTTTAGTGTACCATTCGAAGAAAGAGGGCGCCACCAGATTTCTCGGGCTCGAACGGATAAAGTTAAACACATAAAAGAATAAATAAAATAAAAGAATAATCTCTCTCTCTCTCTCTCTCTCTCTCTCTCTCTCTCTTTCTCTGCGTACCGTTCGAGAAGAGGGCGCCACCAGATTTTTTCGGGCTCGAACGGATAAAGTAAAATACATAAAATATATATATATTGGTGGCCTATAACATCGAGCGGTACCATTTTCTAGTTGTGCCACTCTGATTAAGATGCATGATGTGATTGTCTTACGGCATCAATTAGCCTATTGTTCCATCAATTAATTTTGAGAGCAGGGTTATTTGTTTAAATCGAGTAGGCTTATAATGGATATGGATTTTAACAGGCGGTATAATGTATATATATAAAAACACACGGTGACTCCCCGATATTATTTGTTAAAGAGCGGAGCTGTGTCGGACTCGGGGGTGGGGTGGGGGCGCACTACGCGTCATTTTATTTCATCATTTATTTCATGAATTTTTTAAAGAAGTGGCGATGAAATGATCATCGATATGATCGCTTTTTAACAGTCTTTCAGAAGTGGAGATGAATAAATGGTCAACAGTCTTTCAGAAGTGGAGATGAATAAATGGTCATCTATATTCACTATCTCCAAGAGGTGTGAATCACACGCAGTTGTATATCGACTATTTTTCAGAAGTGTTGATAAGACGCAGTTGTATATAGACTATCCTTTAGAAGTATTAATGACACTCAGTTGTATACCGACTATCTTTCAGAAGTGTTGAATAGACGCAGTTGTATATAGACTATCTTTTAGAAGTATTAATGACACTCAGTTGTATATCGACTATCTTTCAGAAGTGTTGATAAGACGCAGTTGTATATAGACTATCTTTTAGAAGTATTAATGACACGCAGTTGTATATCGACTATCTTTCAGAAGTGTTGATAAGACGCAGTTGTATATAGACTATCTTTTAGAAGTATTAATGACATGCAGTTGTATATAGACTATCTTTCAGAAGTGACGATAAAATGCTCTGAAAACAGACTATCTTTTAGAAGTGACGACGAAATTAGCATTTCGATGAAGTTTTTATAGCACTGCAAAGGAAGCGTTCCTAGAAGTGTCTCAGAAATGAACGCTTCGTTGGAAGTGTTCCTGGAAGTGTGTCAGAAATGAACGCTTCGCGGGAAGTGAACACTTCATTTCGGTACGGGTAGAACTGGAATCAAGGATGACAGCTTCAAGGGGAGGCGAGTGAGATGGACCCTTGCCATTCTGGGTAGAAGTGTTAGGAATAATCCCAACAACTTCAGATTGAGGCAAGCATCTAAAGCATACAAGATCACGGTATTACCGTTGTCAGTCACTACATCATTTGTTAGCCCAGCCGGGTCTATATGGTAAAGCGCTAGACTTTTTAAAAGAGACAAATTTTAATCGAAAATGTTAATTGTTTATATCCTGATATTCTATTTCATGTTTTAAATATATATACATAAAGTTGGTATTTATTTTTAGTTGATATTTACTGTGATATTTGTTTTTATTTATGTATATATAGATATTGTGATTATTTGTTTCTAGTTTGTCTCGTAACATCATCAGATCATATGTCTGGCGCAGTATAGCCCGGTTGGAGCGGATGTGCCATTTAACCACATTTCATTCATTCCCCCTTTCAAATTTCGCCATTGCTATTATTAGTCCATACATTGGTGAACTTATTGTTGGTAATAAAATTTGGTGTAGTTTGGGTGGCATTGGATGTAATATTTGTTTTGTCTCTGGTAACTTTTTTAATACTGCTGGATCGAGCTGATAAGCAACAAAAGGAGTGATGAACGCAAAAGGAAAACACGTGGTATCCTATATATGAGTGATAACAGATACAGTGGCGAATTTCTACTCACTAACAATTTCTTGGAAGGTCAAAAGCTGTTATGTGGTTTAGGGGATATAAGAGGAACAGTCTACATCGAGGTAGGGATGTGAAAAATTATAAACGAAATAGAATATGAACATTCTTTCTGAATGAGATGGTGACCGCCGAGGCGGACATATTTTATGACGGGGGCGTCGTTGTCCTCGTACATGTTTCTTTTACGAGGTGTTGGTGTGGCCGACCCTGGCTGATACCAGGTCTTTAGTGTTTCCATATCCGTAAATGGTTCGAATATGGAAGCCAGTGGTGGAGTAACTGGCGTACAGAAGCAGTTCGGCCTAGACGCCGCCTCGTACAACCAGCTATACATTTCCACATCCAACTCTTCCAGGAAAGGATCGGAGACGATCCATTCCTCGGCACTGTATGTGCCCTTATCGTCCATGGATTCCGTCGATGATATAGGCCGTTGATTGATTGACCGCGTAACCAAGTGGAATAGGTCTCATCGTTCTGGTGCCATGATCCACTTAACGGATCAGATAGGGATAATGGTGAAGTGGATGGTGTGCACTAGAATGGATCTTCGGATCTGTCTGGCCCGAAGAGATCAGATGTCAGCCAACTACCGTCGTTCAGGTCTTCGTCCTCAAGAGTAAACATCATCTGGCTTAACACTGTCACCCACGACTATTACATCGTCTCTGGTGCCGTTTCTGATAAAGTTTCTGGTATGACTATCACTTCTCTAACACCAAACCAATCATCACCGTCTAGCATAATGTAAGATCCCGTCGTGAAATGACAAAGCGCGAACGGCTGGCCTTTTATGTACAACAATTGTATCGAAATCTCCTAGCCCTCTTTAGCGCGGATCTCATACAGAACAAAGAGCCCCACTTCTCAAGTCCAGACTTAAACACGCCTAAAATGTATTTGAAATTCATCTAAAATGTATACCGTACTACATTATATTAGGCGAGAGAAAAGGGGGAATTTAATATGTACTCTGCCTTAAAATATGGACACGAATGGACGAAATCGGATCTCATGATTTTTATTGTGATGTTTGGTTTGCAATTAGAATAGGTATTAAACTCTTTCTGGATGAGTTGGTGGCCCTGACAAAGGTCGTTGGATGGCTTCGAAAAGGGCTTTCAAGGTTTGACTTACAGCCGATGGCAGACACTGTAAGAGGGGGGGGGGGCGGAAAGTTTGTATGTCAACAGATTTCACCAGACGGCGTTCCAGAAGTTTTATACGACACATTTGATAATATATTAGAGATTTTTGACGAGCAGAATTTGTCGTATCACGTAACCGTATCGTCACGTGATGCGCTGCGTCAATGTAGATTTAGAGATTTGGCAGGTTTTCACACCGCGTGAGTAGCTGAGCTGAGCTTGGTTCTATTACAGCATGTTTCACTTATATTGCAAGATCACCATCAGTACTAGTCAAGTGCCTAGCCATCAAATTCCTGGAGGAAAATGAAATTGCTCGACAGTCGCTGAGCTTTTAAATAAAAATTTAATGTCGTGTCTTGTTAAAAAAATCTTCGACTCGACAGTAATTTTTGGTTTCACAAATGTATCATTTCAGAAAGGGTTATACCCCTTTACAATAGAATCACATCGTTTACAGATTTGCAAGGTCCCACCTCCCTAAATTTAGCACGTAAATTAACCAGTATGCAGACAGGCAGTCAGACACGAAAATACAAAAAATCAGAGAAAATCTAAAAAAAAAAAAAAAAAAAAAAAAAATGATTAAATTCAAGTTTTTATCATGGTTTAAATTTCATCAAATATACACCTCCGTGTGGGTTACACATAGATTCAGCGTCTAAATGTAGCAAATTGGATGGTAAAAAGGCGACGATGTTAACGGACCCTTTCCGTATGAAAGCTGTTCGTCACGTTATCTGTATAACGTATGAGAAATACAGATACAATGACGACGTCACAAGCAAAATCGATATGGATACGGACCAGGAATTTACGCTTACCAAAAGTCTCTAATAAATGATCTTGAAAATTTGGTTGGCTGTCAACCCGACGTCTTTGTGCGGTTTAGTGTATCGAACGCCGGAATGGAGAGAGAGAGAGAAATGGGGTTTAACGTCCACTCAACACAAACTAGGTTATTTCGGGACTAACATATGGTTTAATTTTATTTCAATAATTCGCTTGCGCGTAGGGGTCTTTAGCAGTGGGAGGAAACCGGAGTGCCCGGAGGAAACCCACGAGGTTGAGAAGGCGCCCCTATCTCCATGCCACATACGCTCACACCAGGGCTCGAAACCACAGCCGCAAGCCAGAGGTGACCGGCCAGCTAGAGTTCAAAGCGCGGCACTCTAGACCACTAGGCCATCCCAACCCCCCACGCCGGAATGGATACCGTTTCAACCGTGGCAAGTTGTCAGACCAAATCATATATTGGATCCGTTGGTCCGAATATTAAAATCCAACGACGAGACTACGTGCGTGTCACGAAGTCCCACCTACTGGATCCGGAAGGGAACAGCATATTATCAAAAAGAATAACGTGAGTTCATTCGAAGATTATTTGAAACGAAAGAGTCATAGTGTTTTTGTGGTGGCCAATTACTATGCCAACAGGAATGTCGACCCAGAATGGACAAATAGCGTGGACCCAATAACTGACACGAAAGACCCGTCGTTTGATTGAGGAGGTAGGGGGTGCCTACGAAGCCTGTCGTGCTCCGAGATCTGGGAACAATACCAACGTGCTGGGTATACCCAGGGTTATCTTATCAACAATACATCACATGATATTATTATATCACATTTATTGTTTCCAAATCTAGATAATATCACGATTTTTCAAATCCATAAAATTGTAAATTATATCATAACTTATCAAATGACATAGATTATATCACAGTTCATCATGTCCATAGAGTTTACAATTAATCAAATCCATAGACTATATCATAGTTATCATGTCCATAGATTTATTGACAATGTTCTAAGTCCATAGAATCGTTCACAATTTAGAAACATGTTTTGAAATGATTTAATCCATAGAATCGTTTATAATCAAAGCCATAAACACTCAAAGTCATTAAAAATGCAATGCCAAATTCAAAGTTTATTTACTGCAATAACTTGTAACAAATGCACATAACAATCAACAAAATCGAGATAACAAGCATCTGTGGATAATTTCATGAAAGATTTCACAACAAATGCACAAAAACGAGAACAATATCGGGTATGTCCACCATGAGCTCCTACACACATGCCGGAATTCGCCCTGGCATGGACTAGCGTCTACATAATGTTGAGCGTTGACATTGCCCTGGACCACCACCAACTGGGACCTGAAGTAGACGTTGATAACGGCTAAAACCATGACGCCACCTCCCCCGAAACGACCCTTTCCAGCACGAAGTTACGAGCATAGCGTTCATGTCGACGTCGGTCGATATGGTGACGCCCATCGGGAAAACTGGGGATGAGTCGGGATTCATCCGAGAAGACGACTTTTCGCCATGATTCGTGGTGCAGATACCCTGATTTTCGGCCCAATGCTGCCTGGCAAGGCGATGGGGATGCAAAAGTATTTAACCTTGGTAAGCCAGGCGCCTTCGGACTGTTCGCAGGCTGGTGGGTGGACATCGAAGTGTCTGACGAAGGCTACCTGCAAAGCCCCCAGTACATGTATAGCTCAGTTCCTGCTTTCTTGCGTAAGTCGTGGCATATTTCCGAAGTGATGAATGTTGAAATTAAAGAGCCAGGGTGCAGGGAAGGTACGTGAAAAACGTGTGACATGGGACTGCTTAAAATCGTGGAAATAGACAAATATTGCATTTGCAGGGATAATGTTAATTACTGAGAACTGATTTGGGGTTCAAACCCAGAACTCCACCTATGTGCCTTAAGATGGGAAAAGCCCAACAAAACTCTTTCCAGAAATATTTCACGAATTAGGCATTGCGTTTTTAATGGCTTTGAGTATATTAATTCACATTTTTTTTCAAATCCATTGATTCGTTGTAATATAACTCTTAGTAATAAGTTCACAATTGTTCTGATTAATTAAATATCCCCATAGTAAATGTATAAATCAGAAAAATGCATATTTATCTTTCAGATCAAGAACATCTGTGTGGTACTGGTGATATTTATCAAGTAGTTGTTACTCATACTTTGAAATACCAGTTATCTTCTTAACTGGGACAATTATCTTTCTCTGGTACTTGTTTCACTCGTCACTGAATTTCCAAGATATCTTAATAGGTTCTAATAACGTGACGTCGAAGTCAGTTATGTATAAAGCCTGTGGATATAATAATAATGTAATATAATGGAAAGGGGTTCAACGTCCTACTGTTCTGCTCCGAACTGGGCTAATGAAAGCGGGCATACAATATAACAACAATGTAATATCATGTATTTTATGTGTATGCCGAGAAAACAATGAATCATTATTATATAGTTAAAAAACAAACTAATTTTTTTTTGAATTAAGGGGTTCTTGTAATATTTAACGAGTCATGAGTTTCAATTTGGATTACAAATTGTGATGGCCCAATGAAATAAAATTATTTGGGTTGGCACTGAAGTTGTTCCAGGAAAATTCTGAACGAAGCACATCTAATTCCACACACAATTTAAACCATACTCCGCGCAGTGTTTCGTTTGATTAGAGGTAATCCCACTACTCACTGCTGTAATGAGTGGATATTGTTGTTTCAAATTTTGATTGGTCAGTAGTCCGACTACCAATCAATGACTAGCTGCTCTACAAAAGCTTTACATTTAAAAAATAACGTTACGTCATGGCTCACGATTTTATTATGCCAAATTAACCCGTGCATAGCAGAATACTGCAGTAAAACTAATTGGATGACAAACGAGTCTACCAAGTCGAATGAAATGTAAACAATACTGTTTGGAAACAAACATACTTTCGCCGTTTTTAATACCTTAAATTACTGCCCGAGTTTTAGGGAAGACCCAGATTAAACGAAGGAATGTCATGTTGCTGTACTTAAGTGATGGCTTTGATTGAAACTGAAGAATAGGCACACTCCCGCAAAGTTCAAGAACCAGAAGCTAATCCAGCAATGGCCAGAGAGGGATTTCACTATTAACCGTTACACCTATAAGTTATAAATAGTTAGTGTGAGTTGACTATGAGTTATAATTATTCACAGTCTAACCTAGTGAGTTAACTTAAGTTTACCTTATATTGTTTATTATAATCGTATGCAGTTGGTTGTCCATTTGCTGTTACCCCATACGGTTGTTTATCCAAACCAAATACCGTTACATTATTTAAATACTGGCGCTCATCCTTATATCCAATATACTCGGGATTAGTGTAAACACCATTCTATATAAAAAAAACAAAAACATATGCACATCACAAAATAATAGCCCCTAGCTGGCATATTCCTGAAACAATGGTGATTGATATACTGAGAGCGGAATCTTGGGTTTTTGATCGTCCTATCAAATCTTTCTTGTGTACAGTAGAATCTGTTTTCAGAGCCACTCTAAGGAATAAACTAATCGTTTAATGGGGGCGACTTTTTAATAAAATCTCGTTGTTTTTATTTGAACTACTGGTTGATGTACAATTGTAGCTTGGGTGCATCTCCAATATAAATTGGGGGGTTGAGATGGCCTAGTGGTCTAGAGTGCCGCGCTTCGACCTTTAGCTGGCCGGTCACCTCTGGCTTGCGGCTGTGGTTTCGAGCCCTGGTGTGAGCGTATGTGACATGGAGATAGGGGCGCCTTCTCAACCTCGTGGGTTTCCTCCGGGCACTCCGGTTTCCTCCCACTGCTTAAGACCCCTACGCGCAAGCGAATTATTGAAATAAAAATCAAACCATATGTTAGTCCCAGAATGACCTAGTTTGTGTCGAGTGGACGTTAAACCCCATTTCTCTCTCTCTCTCCAATATAAATTCCGTAAACGTGTCTGTTTGAACCAACTTATTCATCTATGCACTGGTTAATCGAGGCTAATAATTTTCGCGCTTTATGACGTAATGTAGTTGCGATTTTTATTACCGGTATGTACATGCACTTGTAGTTAATCCCCCCTGGGGTGTAGGGGGTGATAAGAATATACCCTTCGTATGTCCTGCGTGTCGTATGAGGCGACTAAAAGGATCCCTGTAATGGGGCAACGTGTTTGCCGTGCGTTGCGACCCGTGTCGGTGGAGAGTGGAATCCTGGTAATTGAGTGGGGATTTGGTTTGCGAGCCATTTCTCTGCAACACATTACTTTGGCCCATGGTTCACCTAGACGGGAGGTCAGAGTGGCCCACTCTGATCAATCGGCTCTGGTCATTTCAGCAACAAAGAGGGTGCTTTTTTCTTTATCTCTCATGCTTTGTTTTTTCAACTAAGCTGTTTAACCTTTGTGTCCTAGGTACCCTCTTTGAAGCGTGGCCTGGGTCAATCAAGTTTGATATATTATTTTATACATCATGCTTGAGTATACCCTTCGCCTAGCCCCGAGGCAATGCGCTGGTCATCCGCGCTAGCCCTCCCCTTGTAGGCAGGGAAGTAACCTGGGGGGTGGCGAAGGGTGAATATCCAATAATTAATTTCATGGATCCCCCAATCTCCAACTCAACTTTGAAAAGAAAGAAGACAGACGAAGGTCCTGATATTCCTGTAAAGGTATCTAGATCTTGGCCGAGGTTTCTCCTTATCGAGAGCACCTCTAATGTAGATTTCTCAAGAGTGTCACCTTTCTTGATATCGAAAGGCATCGCCGGCTTGGCTGGAGAGCCCAAAAATATCAAGAAATTAAAAAGTGGAGCCTTATTGATAGAATGTAGCAAAGAACAACATGCAACAATGTTATTAAAATCAGACATGCTTGCTACATATCCTATCAAAGTGACTCCACATAAATCACTTAACTCTTCTAGAGGTGTTATTCGCTGCCGGGACCTTGAAGGCAGCAGTGAGGACGAAATGGTAGAACATTTATCGTCACAAAATGTCACACATGTTAAAAGAATCAGTGTTCGACGTGGTGATAAAATAATTCCCACTAGTACGTACATCCTCACTTTCAACCGTCCCGACATCCCGAAATCGATAAAGGCAGGTTATCTTAATATACCTGTTGATGCCTACATTTCCAATCCTTTACGATGCTTTAAATGCCAAAAGTATGGTCACAGCAAAACAGTATGCAGAGGTAAAGAGACGTGTGCCCGGTGTGGCCTTGATGGTCACGAGAGCTCTACCTGTGCTGCTGAATTTTGCTGTGTAAACTGCAAGGGTAACCATTCTGCTTATTCCCGAGAATGTCCCGTTTGGCAAAAGGAAAAGAAAATTCAACAGGTGATGTCTGAAAGAAAGATCCCTTATTATGACGCTAAAAAACAGGTGGAAATAACAACATTTATTCCACCTACTGGATCTTTTGCTAGTAAAGCAAAGGTCCAGACAAGATCTATTAGCGTTCAGACATCAGAATCCTGCCTAAAAGGAGAAACAACAAAGGTTTTACAGGACAGTACAAAGAGTAAATCTTCACCTACGGGTACTACGAGCTCAACACAAACGTCTGTCGGCTCGGAAAAAAATATTAGTAATGAAAATAGTAATAAAAATAATAATAAACATACTGGCACTAAGGTAGGAGGTAATAATCAAAAGCCTTCTATACCTGAGAAGCCAATTAAAAAACCAGACTCTTCTCTAGATAAGTATAAAAAAGGGAACCGGAAAGGCTCTGGTCCCATAGACTTATATAATCGATTTGGAGTTGAGTCGATGGAGGAAGAGGGCATTATTGTTGTTGATATACACACACCCCCTCCCCATAACAAACCACATAGAAGTCCTGTAAAACCTCCCTGATTATGGTTAATTCCATTATACAGTGGAATTGTCGTGGTCTTAAGCCAAATTTTAATGAAGTTCAACTTTTAATTCAAAATAAAAATCCGTTAGCTATTTGTCTACAAGAAACCTTTTTGAAAAATTCTGACAGTTTGTCATTCAGACATTTTGTTTCCTATCATCATTTTTCAAACAATGATGGTAGAGCACATGGTGTTGCTTCCATTATTGTCAATGGAGACATCCCACAGAGTCAAGTCACCCTGAATACCCCCTTGCAGGCAGTAGCCGCTCGGGTGACATTACACATTCCTTTTACACTCTGTTCACTCTATTTACCACCAAGCCTAAATTTAAACCCCAGAGATCTTGATGACCTTATTTCCCAGCTTCCTCTCCCATATGTTCTTATGGGAGATTTTAATGGTCATCACCCACTCTGGGGTAGTTCTGATGATAACTTAAGAGGTAGACAAATAGTAGACTTCATTAATAATAATAATTTGTGCTTATTAAATGACGAATCGCCAACTTATCTACATCCTGCCACAGCTTCTTTTTCTTCCCTGGATCTCACCATTTGCTCCCCGGTCCTGTTTCAGGATTTTACATGGAGAGTAAATGAGGATCTATGTGGTAGTGACCACTTTCCTATCATAATTGATAATAATGGTCCCTCTCCGGTCGAAAGACCCCAGAGGTGGAAGTTGCATAAGGCTGATTGGGCTCTTTTTGAATCTTTGTGTCTCTTCTCTTTTGATGCAAAGGAGTTAGAAGATGCAGATGAGCCAATGGCCTTATTCACTTCCATTCTTCAAGATGTAGCTGAGCAGGCGATTCCAAGAACCACGACTGAACCAAAGCGTTTCAATAAACCATGGTTTAATGACGATTGCAAATCCGCTCTTAAAGAGCGTGATCGTATCCTGAGACGACTAAAGAACCATCCTTCCATGGAGAATATTGCAGCATACCAAATGGTCCGGGCGAAGGCCCGTAGAACCATACGCCAAGCAAAGAAGTCTTCATGGCAGGGATATGTCTCCAGGATCAATTCCCGTACCACATCTAAGTCGGTATGGGATAGGATTCGTAGGATTAAAGGTAAAAGTAGTGCGCTATCAGTTAACCATCTCAATGTTGATAATACCACCCTAACAGCATTTCCTGATATTGCTAATTCTCTGGCCAGTACTTTTTCATTCAATTCATCATCCAATTTCTCCTCCGATGCCTTTCGAGGCATTAGACAACAACAGGAGAAAAGGCGACTTAATTTCAAGTCCCGCAATGATGAATGTTATAATGATCGTTTTTCCATTGCAGAGCTCCGTGATTCGTTAAGGCGAGCTCGGGATACTGCAACTGGTCCAGATGAAATACACTACCAAATTTTAAAACATTTACCTTTTCCCACACTCTTAATCTTACTGGATCTTCTCAACCGGATTTGGGTTGATGGGAATTTCCCTCCTTCGTGGCATGAAGCCACAATAATTCCCATTCCTAAACCGGGAAAAGATCATACGAATCCTACCAACTATCGTCCGATCGCTTTAACTAGCTGTATTTGCAAAACCATGGAGAGATTGATCAATCGAAGGCTTGTTTGGTACCTCGAGTCCAACAGCCTCATTACTGACCTCCAATGTGGATTTAGGTCCCAAAGGAGCACTCTTGATCATCTCGTTAGATTTGAAACGTTCGTCAGGGACGCTTTCATCCAGAAGCAACATTTAGTTGCAATATTTTTCGATCTGGAGAAAGCATATGATACCACGTGGAAACACGGTATCATGCGCGACCTCCATAACCTCGGCCTACGAGGTCGCTTACCTATCTTCATTAAAAACTTCCTGGAAGATAGGTCATTTAAGGTACGACTGGGATCAATATTCTCTGACCCCTTTCCTCAGGAAATGGGGGTTCCACAGGGAAGCATTTTATCTCCTACTCTTTTTGCTATAAAAATTAATACGATCCCAGCGTGCCTTAAACCAGGTACAAACGGCGCCCTTTATGTTGATGACTTTCAGATGTGCTATGGTTCTACAGACATGCGGATAATCGAACGTAAGTTGCAGCTTTGTTTGAATTCACTTCAACAATGGGCAACCGAAAATGGATTTCGTTTTTCGAAATCCAAGACTGTCTGCATGCATTTCTGTCAGAAACGAGGTTTACATCCTGATCCAGAACTTTTCTTGGATGGCAACCGCCTTCCAGTTGTGGATGAAACCAAATTTCTTGGGTTGATATTTGATAAGAAATTATCATTTATCCCCCATATTAAAAACCTAAAAAAGAAATGTCTGAAAGCCCTCAACATATTGAGAGTCTTATCAAATACTGACTGGGGAGCAGACCGTAAGGTCTTGCTCAGATTATATCGAGCACTCATAAGATCAAAACTCGATTATGGGTGTATTGTGTATGGGTCTGCCCGCGAGTCTTATCTCAAAGAGCTCGACACCGTACACAACCAAGGACTTAGAATCAGTTTAGGAGCCTTTCGTACATCTCCAGTGGACAGTTTATACGTCGAGGCGCACGAGCCCTCATTGCACAACAGACGTGATAAACTGGCCCTGCAGTATGCTACGAAAATTGCATCACTTCCGAAACATATTTCATTTAACACCATATTTAGACCTCGTCATGAGCATTTGTATCTGGTAAAGACTAATGTTGTTCCATCATTCGGTATTCGCATACAAACCCTTTTGTCTGGGGCTGGTATCAGCCTCGACAGTATTGCGAATACCCCTGTCTTTAGGACTCCACCGTGGGCTATATCTCCGCCAAAGATTGATTTCGATCTTTCTCAGCACAAAAAGAGAGATACTAGCTCAACGGTGTTCCAATCTCTCTTTAGAGAGTTAAGGTCTAAGTATGGTGATTATGCTCCTATTTACACAGATGGTTCGAAAGATGGTGATCGGGTAGCTTCGGCTACCGTGACGCCATCCGAGACCATTTCTGTTCGCTTACCACCTGCTGCTTCTATTTTCACAGCTGAGCTCCAAGCTATTCTCCAAGCTTTGGAGTTCATTCAGTCCTCATCAAATTTAAAATACATCATCTTTTCTGATTCTTTGTCCTGTCTTCAAGCAATTAATAACAAACAGCTTGATCACCCATTAGTAGCAGACATTTATCGTCTGCTACTTTCATACGAGTTGAGCAGCAAGGACATTGTCCTTTGCTGGCTCCCCAGTCACATGGATATTAAACGGAATGATCAAGCAGACTCGGCTGCCAAGTCTGCTTTAGATCTTCCCATATCCAATTTTTGCATTCCTTTTAAGGATTTTAAATGTGTTATAAATTCGTATATTTATGACCGCTGGCAACGGTCTTGGGATCTTGCAGGCACAAACAAACTTCATCACATTAAGCCTCTCTTAGGAGAATGGCCAAGCTCCTATAGAACTAACAGGAGAGATGAAGTTGTTTTGTGTCGCTCTCGTCTTGGTCATACCTTTTTAACTCACATTTTCATCTTAAAGCGAGAGCCTCAACCAGAATGTGAACACTGTCATGTTCCTTTGACAGTTAATCACATTTTGATTGAGTGCAAGCATCTCAAGCATATAAGATCACGGTATTACCGTTGTCAGTCACTTCATCATTTGTTTGCCCAGCCGGGCCTATATTGTAAAGCGCTAGACTTTTTAAAAGAGACAAATTTTTATCGAAAATTTTAATTGTACATATCTGAATATTCTCTTCCATGTTTTAAATATATATATACATAAAGTTTGTGATATTTACTTTTAGCTGATGTTTACTGTGATATTTGTTTTTATTTATGTATATATATATAACATTGTGATTGTATTTTCCTAGTTTGTCTCGTTCATTTCATCATGTTTGGCGCAATATGGCCCGGTTGGAGCTGACGTGCCAATAAACAACATTTCTTTCTTTCTTTCTTGTAGTTAATCCGGATTGATTTATTACGCTGTATGCATTGGCTGTTGGAGGACTGTTGATCAGTCATAACTTGGAACAGAAATTTACAGTTACCCTGGCAGTGTTTGGAGAGGAATATGATAGACGGAGTGCAACGACAATATACGAATACATTTCCATGTAGGCGTATAAAGGGACAACCAGACATTATTTGTATTTATTTGCGTGTTATGATATTTTTGAGTAGACATGTAAAATAAGCCATAATTATTCCTTACCTGATCCGCCGAAAAGGTGAACATATTAAAGAGGCCCTTTTCATGTGTATCTATAAAAAAACAAATCTATTGAATACATTTTGTTCTTCCAAATGTTTTACTTGATCAATCCATGTTGGGTAGGCTGTGAATAGTAGCTTATTAAAAAGTTAAACATATATTATGCAAAAGCGAGTCTGCCTATTGCGGGTCGTTCTTTAGGCCTGGAATTATTAGACATTCATTAACAAAACGAAACCATAATCAACTGTCGATGCCTTCGGGATTTTCTTTAGAGCGGTTCGCCATTTTAAAATTTAATTTAAAAATGGGAAAGTGAGGCTAAGTCTCGAATATACCAGTACCCTGGTTACCACAGTGCACGTATCCTGTCAAAACACAGATAACATGGATAAGAATAGAGTAATTTGGAAGAAATTTTCATTTTGCATGATCTATTTTTGAGCTATAGCAAGAATGGTCAGCTCTTTATCTAAATCTTCCATCATGTATCTTTAATTAGACATTTATTAACAAAACCTAAGCTTATTCGGTAAATTTGCCGTAAATTTCAAATTTGCATTTTCGCAAAGATATTGCTCACCGGCAATTTCAATGTGGCGTGGTACAAAGAGGGGCATGTAGTATGGACAGATTGTATTCTGGTAATTTATTGGCAGTATGAGAATGAAAGGAAAGAATTCAGACGTCTGTTCATGCACATACCTAAAGTTTCACCATCATCCCAAAATAAATCACCACGAGCGTCACCAAATAAACTCAATGCTACTATCAACCCAAATGGATAACTTCGACTATATTAAAATTAAAAACAGAACACAATACTTTAAATTTTGTGCATCAACATTTTGATTTCGCCCTTCAGTGGAGCAGGAAGGAGGGCCTGACAAGGGTAGCTGTCTAGTCGTTCGAATGGAACGACAAATAGAGGTCAGGTGTACACATTGGCGTACTCGTAATCGCGCGTTCATGTTTGGGGCCATGATGGCTCAGTGGGTAACGTGCTGGCTCAGTATCAAGGAGGACCCAGTGTACATTTCGTTCTTCGCGATTTTACAACATTGTTTCCCCTTATATCTGGTGGAGGAAGCGGGGAGGGGAGGGACTGGTAATGAACAATATCTTGGATGGGACATAAAGGCAAGGTAATGTGTTCGAGTTGAGGAAGTATGTGTGCAGAGACCACTTTCCAACCAACACATGACTAATGCCCATCTTCATTATTCTCGATGCTAAAGAAAAGTAGGACGTTAAACCCCATGTCTTTTGTTTCATCTGGTTCAGTCTTTAGTTGACCGTCATCATATTACTAGTTTGATAGTATGTAGCTTACCTTTCTGTTGTAGTAAGCCCTGATCGTCGCGCAGGTAAAATATAGCCACCACGTATATGAAGGTTTATCTTATCTAATGGTGTGGTAAAATTTATTCTGTCGCCTGTACCAATGACTCTTTCTCCGGTATAATAATCATACCAATAACCAACGGGTATATAAGCTTCTACTGTATATTGATCCTACAATAACCAACAAGTATGTTCCAATTCCCATATAACATCATAACGCTAACTTTACGTAAACTTAACGTTAAAAGGGTTGGCCGGTTTATTATATATTGATACTACAAAAACCAACAGTTTTTGTCTACGATATCACCCCAGGTGGAAGTGGACGTTAAACCCCATGAACGAACGAACGAACGAACCAACAGTATTTACTATATGGATCC
The DNA here is from genome assembly GCA_036850965.1 of Patella caerulea. NCBI lineage: Eukaryota > Metazoa > Mollusca > Gastropoda > Patellidae > Patella > Patella caerulea. Next base: position 25,751,879 of record JAZGQO010000015.1, on the reverse strand, counting down.
TCCAATAGCTAACAAATATAAACGTTTCTACTGTATAATGATCCTGCGATAACCAACAACCCATATAACATGACGCTATTTGTACGTAAACTTAACGTCGAAATGACTGGTCGGTTAACTGTATATTGGACCTGAATATTAATCGTCCAATAACTAACAGGTGTATAAGCTTCCACTGTATATTTATCCTACAATAACCAACACGTATATCTACAATAGTCCTATACGGATCCCCCATTAACTACAATATCCCACATATTTAAGCGTAAATAAACCAGCTTCTGCTGTATATTGAACTCGTAACAATTACATTTTTACCGTCTTCATTAGCCCAGAAGGACTTTAAACCGCCTTAAATTTCCAATTTCGTAAAAGCAGGCGCGGATCCAGAGGGGGGGGGGGGGGGGGGTAGGGCCCCCCCCCCTTGCTCAGCTACATAAAAAAAATAATGCCTTGCATCAATGAAATTACAGCACAAAGTGATCCTACATCAGTAAAAAAAAAAGAGATTTCTCTGTTTAAAAAGCTCAATTTGTATGTATGCCTATGTAATTTAGATACAATGATGGCAGATTTCCGTAACAGAAACCTGGCAAACCCCCTCCTGCAAAAATTCCTGGATCCGCCCCTGAAAAGTCACATGTGAATTGATTGTTTCAGTCTCTAGATGACCACCAACAGATATGTAAGGTCTGATATTTTTGGTGCGTAGATTGAAAACAAGAGAAAAACAGCTGATTATTAGTACATATTTACCTGGTCTAAAGCAGGTGAAATCAGTAAAGCTGGTCCCCACAGAAACTGCCTATCAATGTTGTACGTATCAACAAGTGTCGGAAATCTGCATATCAAATAAACAAATATTGTCTATCAATATATTTGCATCATAATCTACTGTAACTGTGATGTAAAGTATATTGCTCTATTAAAACTGTGAGGTAAAGTATATTGCTCTACTATAACTGTGTGGGGAATTATATAGCGTTAATTAAGGTGTGTGACCTGATTTGCCAGAATTGGGTATCAAAAACAATAAACACTTACTCACTCAAAAAATAAAGGTCTTAAAACTGTATCACCCATCATATGACTTTTATGTATTAACGTATAAAGATAGGGTAGAAGTTTGTATCGTATCAAATATACTTCTCTGGTGGATTCTGCCAAGGCAGGACCAAATGCGCCTGGATCCTGATCCTGTTATAATTATTATAATTATATCATTTATAATGAAGAGCTTGCAGCTTTCAGAATATTTTTCATTGTACAAATGTTATATGCTATATTATTTTATAAACTTTGAAAAAACCTTTGATATAATTATTTGCTTATAATATAATTATTTGTATATGATATGATTATTTGTATAAAATAAATATATCACAGAAAACTTCAATCAAATTATTGTATTCTCAGTGAAATTATGAATTTTGACAGGAAAGAATAGTCTCGATTTTCATTGCTGTCATTGTTACGATAATAAACAAAGTCTTGATTATTCATTTTTAAATAAAAATTATTAAATAGCGATCATGTTCCAATTAATTAAAATCAGGACGCTACGATGTTCTAGGGGGTTGATTATGGACTTATGTCTAATTAATAATTCATTTGAGGCAAAAAGAAAAACCTGTAACAGGCAGATTTAGCTCTTACAAAATGCACCTTTAATCAAACCTAACCTGAAATTTGTTACAAAGTTAAAAGAATAAACACCAAAGTAATTATCTATTTATTTACCGGTCGATTTATTGAATTGTGATTTCTGGAAAAGGTATAAAATGCTCCAAGTTGATGCCATCTTTGACAGAGTTGTTCAGTAGTGGCACCACTAAATCCACAGATATCAGCCCCAACCATAGTTACACCAAACATATTCATACTAAGTATTGCTGTAATAGAACCACGTGCATAAAAATGAAGCGAAATGAAATGAAATGAGGTTTCTGTTGAATTCCAACAGCTAATGAAGTTGGGTTTATATTAAATTCCAACTGTCAATGGATCTTTTACGTGCACGTCCATGTATACAAGGGACTTTCTTTTTTTCGTCCCATCCGAATAACCAGAAATCGATCTTTTACGCCAATACATACACGGGATCTCGGTTTTTCTTCCCATACAAAGACTAAACAGCACCGCCGACATAGAAAACTAATAACTGTATAAATCAGTGTTGTTCAACCACAGCGCAAGCGACAAACAGGCGTACTGAGTGATTTTTTTTAACGATTTTATCATTCCGTAAACATCTTTTTAGGGAAAGGTATCTTCTTTCACATTAATGCGTTTTCAGTTAGCAATATGCTTGATGAATTGAACTAAAAAAGATGGACTTTTGTCTATAACCATATTTTAGCAAGCAGTAGACAGGGACGCAACGGTTGTATATTTCCTCTGAATGGGTGCGTAAAGAAATTGACCAGCCGTGGGATAGACAGTTAGTGTTCTAGGTCATCAGAGCTGCAGTGTCTCTTTCTTTTACTTACCAGATATAGATTTATACATATCATAAAAAGATGACAAATTATCCCCAGTCCAATGGCCTCCATAATGACCTTGACCTGCAAATGTTGATCTGGATATGACTAAAGATCTCTTTCCAAGAATTGTTGTCAAGGCCCTGACAAAAAATATAGATGGATGTGTAAACATGAGGAGTTTACAAGAGGTTATAAACGTGTATAACAAACTATTGTACATAGGACCCAGTAGGGACTATTGTCTAGTAGCTTGGATGGAAACTATGAGGTCATGTGTACACATTGGCGTGCACATAAAAAAAACACGAACGTGGTGTGTCGATGTAGGTCCCCTTCATCATAGCAGGTCTCATGAGATCAGTCGGTACAGCGAAGTAGGCTGTTAAACCAATCTTGTGATTTCAAAAACTTTCTTGTCAGACATTTTTACCGAGCATAACTCTTTTATTTTGTTTGCTTCACTTATAGCTTGTCTATGGGGACACAGAACCTCAATTTCAGTCCCATCTTTACGACCAGGCACTGTTCCGTCTCAAACTCTCCGTCGGCGTCATGTGCCTCTACCAAGAAGAAGTAACGCCAGAAAATCTTTAGGAACTTGTTCTACTTAGTAAAATATGAAGTAACTTACTGATGTGAAGCTTTGGTTTCCATTAAACCATACAACGCATGTAGATTATATTGTATTGATGTATATTGTTGAGCTGTCATACACATAGTTCTATAGAATAATTTACCTCCAGATACACCTGTATATAGAAAAAAAACTCTTTCTGAAAGAAATTGTTTTGTACCGCCCTCGCATAGGTCATAATTCATCTTAAAGGAAGAGCCTCAACCAGAGACAAATTGTTATCGAAATTTTTATTTGTATATACGGAGTACACGAAGTATCCGACTATCCATTTCATAGTTTGTAACATTTATTTTTGATATAGTGTGGTATTTGTTTTTATTTGTGTATATATAAATGTATATTGTCTGGAGTGACATCATGTTTGACCCAAAATAGACCCATTGGAGCTGATCTGCCATTAAACAATATTTCATTCATTTATTGATTCAGAAAGAGTAAGAAACAATCATTTAAATTCAATTAATTGTGAAAGTGTATATTATGAACACATTATTGTAATATATTATATAAACGCATTTTTAAATAGGTTATAAAATATAAATTACTTGGTATATATAAACAGATTATTGTAATATAAAATTCAAATTACTTGGTAAATAAGGAGGGTCTTCAAAATGTGAATTAGAAGGACATCCAGATGTTGATCCAGATACAAAATTAGAAACTTCATTCATATCCTGAAATGATCACATATAAAATGCCTTGAAGCATAAGGAATATCTGTTTCTTTCATGATAATCTATTGTCTAAGCAAAGGACATTTCTTTGGTGCGAATTTTAAATCCATTAAGGCATCATCCAAAGGGTGATGTCGAGTAAAAATGCCCATGACAAGCCGTAATGCCATGAAACAGCAGAAAAAACGTCATAAAAGATTGCAAAATATTCATTTTAGATCAATAAAATTTTCCAGATTGTGGATGAATTAGCGATTCAATCTTTTTTTAAATGTTCGGTATAAAACGTACAATGAGAACATCCCCTGTTTAAGTATTCTGGACTCAAATCCCAATCTTCAGAGTTTATAATATCAAGTATACTTACAATCCACATTCCATCAAATGGAACAGATTTATGAAAATCAGCAGCTATGGCTGTCCAGTAGTCTTGACTTTTAGGATGTGTAAAATCAGGAAATACTACAGGTCCTGGCCAAACCTGAAATAATTTCAGTTCATTTTACTGTCTAGAACATTGTTAGCTAGATGTCTGAAATGAATATGATACATTCAAGTAATCAATTGAGGATGTCTCTAAATCAGTAAAACAGAGTGAGGAGACCGAGAGAAAACCCACGAGGTTGGACAGACGACGTCACTCATTCTCTTTCTGAAAAGGTCACCATGTCAAAACTCTATTATGATGAGGTTTTTTTCCCTTTTGATTAGAATATCAATATTGTGATCATTACTTTGTGATCTATTTATCTGAACCTGATTCCTCTGGAGTTCAGTATAATGTAGATGTACAGTAATAATAACTTACAACTCCAATAAGTGGTTGACCGGAAACATTTTTGATAAAGACATCCAACTTGACACCAAGATCATAGGAATAATATTTACCCGTTCCAGCTGAATTACTTATACCTGGATCCTGTAATAAATATAAAATAAACAATATCTGTCTTCGTCTTGTCTTATCTAAACTCGGGGCAGGATTAACCTGATGTGTGCCATAGGCCCTTTTACCTGTGGGTACTCCATCAAATTCACATTTACTGATATCGTAATGATAAATGAGGGAGCCACACAGTGGCTAAGTCTTTAAGATGCTTGTCTGCTAGTCTGGAAGTCAAATGTTCGATCCTTGCATTAACCGAGAAGCCCATCAGGATTTTCCGAAGGGGTTTCTTCTTTTCAGTGGTGCTGGACTGAGGCTTTGACAAGGATAGCTGTCTAGTCGTTCGGATGGGATGGAAAACTGAGGTCTCATGTATACAAAGATCCCTTGGCAGTTGGCTCTGACAAAGCAGAACATTAGGACCCCATTTCATTCATGCCATTTCTCCCTATTGTAACCAGTGTAAAACACTGAACTAATGGCCAACTACAGAGTAGCCATTCAAGGATGGAAAACAAAGAGAAAATGAGGTTTAAGTTATAAATTTAATGATTATTTCAATAATTTGCTTGTGAGTAGGGACACTCACCAACCCCTACACCATACATTTGACACAATATAGTCTGGTGGGTGCTGATGTGCCATAAAACTATATTTCATTTCATTTCATTTCCAACCCCTGTTTAGAATAGTGACTGGAAGATGTTGGCTACTCTAGTTTAATGTTTTTAAACTGATTATGTGACAGGTTGAGAACTGGTTTTAATGTCCATTTGATACAAACTAGGTCATTTTGGGACTAAGATATTTATTCCAATAATTCACTTATACATAGGAGTCGTTAGCAGTAACCGGAGGAACTGGAGAAAACCCACAGACATTGGACAGGTAACCCTACTCATTGTCATGTTCACACAGGAAATTAAACCATTGGACCCCCACCACTGATCATGCGATGTTATATTCACATATAAACTTAAGTTTAACTTACCACAATCATCATATAATGCATGCCTAGGCGGTGCAGTTCTTCTACCAAACCTGTTTGATTACCAAATGTAGAAATACCAGTCGTAAAATCTCTGTTATGATCCATATAATCTAAGTCATTCCACTGAACATCCTAAAAACAAACCATACATATGGATCTTAAAATCAGTATAGTGTGACACCTGCATTTAATTATTGGCAGATCATTGACAGAATAATGGAAGCCAATCTTTCAGGATATGTCTTGTTCGAAGTTAAAAAGAACAACACAGAAGCATATAAGTCGGTGTTGCAGCTAGATCGGTCTTGCTTCTGGTAAGATTCTGGACTTGGTTTCACCATAGCTTAACATTTTCTTTCTGACTTAGTTTTGCTGGCTATTAAAAAGAGATCCTCTACTGATGTTCGGTTGATAATTTGCTTTGGTCATATGTTCAAATAGTTCAGTTCTGAACGTAGGTCTCATTTCACTAATGTTCAAAGTTTAAGTAAAAGACATTACCTTGTAGTTTTTTTGAGGGAAATGTTTATACATTTCGCGGTCATTTTTTAAAATTTCTATGTATAATATCAAAAAGTTGTTGTACCTGTGGAATTCCATATCTTCTAATTCTCTCAACTATTTCCATGGTTCTATTAGCTGTTTTGTAGCCCCATCTACATACATGGAATCCAAGACTCCAATATGGTGGCATGAAAGTACGACCTATGACCTCTGTATATTGTTGTATGACATCATTAGGACTAGGACCAAGGAACACATATAGATCTATCACACCACCAATAGTTCTCCATGTTATAGCAGGTGCTGGTTGTAACAGAACCTCTAAAAAATGAAATGAAAGAGTTGTCTCCCTTGACACACTATTTTGCTTTCGAATCACCGTAGTACAAATGTAAAAACAAATTTTCAACTCTCAAATTAAACATTTATAAATAATTTGATTATGAAAAGCACACAATCAACAATTCTTCATGATATAACAGGAACAGGTTGAAGTAGTACCTCCAAAAAATAAAATTGGAGAGAGTTGTCTCCCTTGGCACGTTATTTTGCTTTCAAACCGCCCCATAAAAGAGAAAATGTCATTTCAACTATACAATCTAGACGAATCCAATTATAAATCACCAATTAATTTTGAACTATAATCCAAACCAAACATTTACAAATAATTTGATTAACAAATGTGAGAGTTTAAAATGTTATAACTTCCCCTGATTGTACAATACATACCCATGGCATTACTATTTAATAAAAATACACCATGAGAATTTCCACCATTTTCAATCATCAAATAAAATGGATGATCACCATATAAATTCATATTTTCCTGAATAAAACAAAAGATAATTAATTTATAAACCATAGAGAGATAAGTTAATAGTGTTCATATATAGATAAAGTCACAGTGGGTAAGGCACTGGCTCACTAGCTTGGAGGTCGCATGTTCAATTCCTGCATTTTCCAGCATGGTTTCCACTTGTCAGTAATTTCCCTGCTTGGTGTCTTGTGCCACTGACAAGAGGAAACCACATAAGAAAACCTTGAGGAGCTTTCTTGGGCAACACTTGCAGTTCCTGGTTAGTGAGCCATCATTTAACTCGCTGAACCACTGCTGATCTACACTCTAAAAGCACATTAATGTATACAAACTAATTAATATTCACCTTTTAAATGTCTTAAAATAATTTCTAATCAGTTATATTCATTGAAATACTGAAAGTCTGCAGCTTACTCACTGAGCCATTGCAGTCCCTGCGTTGATACAGATTTAAATGTCAATCGACATCTGTCAGTGGATGAGGTTTGTTATTTTAGGTGATTTTTCATTGTTACCTTAGGTGATTGATCATTGTTCCACAGGATGAACTTCGTCCAGTTCATACTATGTAATAATGTATCTCTATGTTCTCCTAAACCATAAATATAATTTGATGGTAGAAAATACGACAACTGTAAAAACTGATCAGCAAAAATAAATGCTCCAGTTGTCTGTAACCTGTAATGACAATTAAAGACTGAACTAGTTTATAAGGTCATACAATTATCACAAACAATATTTTAAAGACAGAACATGATCAAGCAACAAAAATGGAATCACAGTTAAAATCTGTTGGTCTACCAAACCTTTCAAATTCGGCAAGCAAAACATCCTAGTTCCTTTTCACAAATAAATATCATATTTTATGTCACATTTATGTCTTCCACACCCTTCTCAAAACTCTGATCTATTGGTCTACCTTACGCGTTCTTCAACACATAAAATATAGAATCTGGGTATATTGTTTCCATGGTTATGAAGTATGAACTGGGGATTTTAACTCTTAGTCATAGAAAAGATGAATACTTGAAATATTTTGTTTCAGTTTCTGAGAAATTGAAACTAGCCAATATTTAAATACAGTTGAATACTAATGATAATTAGTGATGTGGATCATGTATTAGGTAGATCATTTCAGTTAATTACATAGCTAATTGTCATCATACCATACTTTATATTTTAACTGTCTACAAATATACAGTATATGATGTACCTGATATATCCGTGATTAATCAACTTACTAATTAGCAGTATTTGATAATTTGATCTAACTGTGATAAATCAACTTACTAATTAACAGTATTTGAATATCTGATATATCTGTGATTAATCAACTTACAAATTAACAGTATTTGAATATCTGTGATTTATCAACTCACAAATTAACAGTATTTGATAATCTGATATATCTGTGATTAACCAACTTAAAAGTTAACAGTATTTGAAGTATGTTTATATATCTGTGATTAATCAACTTACAAGTATTTAAGATATGTGATATATCGTTGATGCATCAACTTACAATTTAACAGTATTTGAATATATATGTGATAAATCAACTTTGAATATTTATCTGGGATGTGTTATATGCCTGTGATTTATTAACTGCATGTTGAAATTAACAGTATTTGATAAATCTGTGATTAATCAATTACATGTACAAGTTAACAGTATTTGAAGTATGTAATTACAGGCCTAATATATGTGATTCATCAACTTATAAATTAACATTATTGACAGAGTTTGATACTGTGATTTAATCAACTTACAAGGTAACAGTATCTGAACTAACTGTAGCAGTTCTATTAACAGAAAATGAAAATGGAGAACCAATATCTGGTACAGCAACTTTATAAAGAGCTTGATCACCGGATCCAGGTTTATCTCGAGTTATATCTAATGGCACTTCCCATCTCTTAACCAAATGATCACCATTGGTTATCTGAAATAACAGATAATACATGGTCATATACATTATGTAATATAATGGAATTGATTATCCTACTGTTCTGCACCCAGTCGACTAATGAAAATGCACATACACCATATGGAAATTTTGATAAGAAGGCAGTGCTACGACCCTACTCCTCTTATGTACAATTCCAAATGTTCAGTGCTATCTTTTTCCTATCCAAATGACTCGATACTTTTCAATGATAGTCTTTATGATCTAAAGTGTATGTATTCGATCACCCAAACCCGCCAGGCTTTGGACATTGACTCCTTCCTCAATTTAGCTTTCTCTAATTTGTAATAAACAGGTTTATTGTCACTCTCAAAAATTAAAATGAAACTTACCCTAATTCTGAGTCTAGTTGGTGTTTCATACGTTACTTCCATTATTAACTGATTTATGTCGTTTGGTCGAAAAGACTGGGTTGTTCTATTTAACATAATATTAATACCTGTTGATGTTTTTATCTTACTAGTTACGCGATATCCTTCATAATTTGTAGGATAAAAACAGACTGGAGCACCACCAATATCCTGTGCATCATAACAACAATTCCTTGTATTACATTCTAATTCAGTTGGAAGACTTTTCTCTGGATAACAATCAAATCTGCTGGATATATCAATCGTGCAGGTGTCTGCTGTTGATAGATCAACTTTTTCTTCAGTCTTCTTTAACCACTGATTCACTACTTTCTCAACAATAACTGGCTTAAACATCCATATACATATCACAAGCAACAAGAACAAGGAAAGGATTTCTAGCCATCGAAACCTCAGTTGTTTTTGTTTTATCACTGGAATATAAATAATTTCCATATTTTTGTCATCTTTCACACCTCTATTTTTCTCCTTCCCCATTTTGTATGATAACCCAAACTGATTGCTTAAATCATGGAATACTATTGATATAAGAGTAACTAATATAGCTCTACAAAAAGATGGTTTAAAGTCTAATAATGATAATAGAGATGATAACAAGTTATTATAACTGATTATCTTATTCAAATATAACTCTAACTTCATATTTTGATTTTAACCCTTTAGCTCTCCATAATGTGTACACCTGTGACATATGAATAGTGGTCGGTCCTTTACTACCTAATCATGTATCTCAGGTGGTTTGTGGAGTTGTGGAGGTCAAAGAACCAGCTCTTTCAGTCTGATAAGAGATGTACCAGTATCAAATGTATCGCTTTACTCTAATTTTCTTTCGGGGAGATTAATGCATGCGCTTTGCTTAATAAGGTCTGTAATTGAGTCAAGTGGCGTAGTTTGGATTCCCCACTTGTACATGGCAAGGAGTAGGGTCGCCTATCCAACCCCATGAGTTTTCTCTGAGTCCTCCAGTTTCCTACAATTGCTATGAGACCCTACAAACATGTGAATTATTAAAATAAAAATTGTACTATATTTTAGTCCCAAAATGACCTAGTTTGTGTCAAGTGGATGTTCACTCTCTCTGTCTCATGCCATTTTCTTGCAAGAAACGAGGGTAGTCAATATTTCCATGTACCAAGTACTAAAGGGTTAATGGTTGCTGAGGTTTTCTAGGTCATATGGGGACTAAAATATGGTTCAATTTCATTAAAATAATTCTGCTTGCACAGATGAGTCTTTAGCAGTAGGATACTGGGAATTGAAATCTCATTCACTGACAGGCCAACACCAGGTGTGAATCCGCAACCTCCAGGCTAGCGAGCCAGCGTCTTACTCACTTAGCCAACGTGGTATAGTATTTCCATTTCAGAATTCTATGTGATATCATAAGCTATGCAATCCAGTAAGCTTTCAACAACAAGGGAAATAATTCAACAAATAACTGCTGTGGGACTCGACAAATATTATTCTTAGTACCAGTACTCGTCAAACAATACCAGTAAATTTCTCAAAATCGACGACTACAGATTGACTGCAGGGGGCAAACATTTTGATTCGATTTAGGAGAGATACAAATATTTTCACCAGTATATCTTTATTAATCTCACAAATACCCTTATTAATTTTACATAGTTTAGTAAATACATAATAAAGTTCTATTCTTACAACAAAAACAAAATTCTGTAAATGACATGACCTGTAAGTGTTACAAACACAGGTCATTATCAAATAACAAAGAAATAGTACAGTTATATCCATATATCTTATGGTTACTTGGCCTCCCCCAATTTTTTTTTCTTTTTTGGGGGAATGCGTATTATCTATTTCCAAGTGTTTCTAGCTTAATACTGTGTATGGATGCTGCATCTGATATCAAGACAAAGAGATATCGGGCTTAACGTCTACTCGACACAAACTAGGTCATTTTGGAACTAACATATGGTTCACTTTTATTTCAATAATTCGCTTGCGCGTAGTGGTCTTAAGCAGTGGGAGGAAACCAACGACATTGGACAGCTGATTCATTTCACTGAAATCAGGGATCGTACACAAAGATTTTCAGTGAAATCAGGGATTGTACACAAATTTTTGTCATAAATTTATATTTTTATGAATGTTTCTTGTGGAATTTTATGATTTTTGTATCAAATTTGATGATTAAGATTAAGAAGTAAAATAATAAAAATTTTAATATAAAATACAAATTTTAAAAAAAGATTAAGAAATAACAAATTATCAACTTTCTAAAGAAAAATAGTTTGGGGTTAGCAATAAATCCTATAACATAAAATCTAAATTACACATATTAAATATCAAAAAGACAAACGATCAACTTCAAGATAAAAAATGTATTATTCATATAAGTTATTAGTCTGTGGTCTGGTGGTTAGTTATTATGAATTTAGTAAGCCTGATCGTAGATAAAACTGATTTCCCCACAAAAAACAACTCTGAACACTTAAAATTACAGGATCTTTCCAGGAGTTTTTTCAGGTGTTATTTACTAGACTCCAGGAGTCCCTGTATAGAATTCTACTGAAGAAGAGTCCAATTACATTACGGTGACGAACTTGTGAACTTTTGAAAAAATTTGATGACTACATTCACGTTTTATATCTTAAAACATATAGCGAAACAAGAAAAGTTAACTTTCCAGGAATCACAAGGAGTAATCTTATTTTTCCAGGATTATATTGATTTAACAATCTTCACTTTTACCTGGTCTGCTGTGCTACTGTTGAACAGGGTTTCTTTAATTTATTCATTTTATGTTTTACTATAACAACCAATCATTTGAGCTTGATAATGACCAGAGAAAACTTAATAAACACAAAAACATATTATGGCACACAAATACTATTTTGATTAAAGTGATGCTTCGGTGAGGGTTCTCTCAACATTATCAAGCAACAAAAGGACATTTCTCAAAATGTTGTACTATATCACACTGATCAGCAATGAATATTCGCTAGTTGCTACAAATTACAGATAAAGAATGACATTTATGCGACTTAATGCGCCACAAATATTAACTTTTTTCCACCGACAAATTAAATTCAAAAACATTTTTTTATGTATTATAAAAGTAAATAAAGACGTTTGATGTATTTGTAGGTAAAAATTATTTCCTATTTACTGTAAATGGGTATTAAGGCACCATTTTGCGCGAACCAGTAACATTTTATGTAAACAATGTATGCGTCATTGAGTCATTGATTGACGCTGTTTGTTGTGATGTCATATGTTGAAGACAGTCATCTTTTACAGAGATATTAAAAGATTTTTGTAAACCTCTCTGAAACAGATTGGTACGATACATGTAACAATAAAACCAGTTATTGTTTTCCATATAAATTTTATATCCAAAAGAAAATTCAAAATACAATCTAATTATATTAATAATTAGCTACAAGTTAAGATCCTTTTCGATCGTGTTACATCAAATTTTTTTAGCTAAAATCATTGAAGATAAATACTAATCTTGTTATACAAAATATACATATTGTCATATTCTAAAATCAATTTAAAAATTTATTCTCTGGCAACAAAGTACAACAAAGTGAGTATATCTATATAACTATGATTATCATTTTAAATATTCTTAGAAAAAAAAACAAAACAACTTTCTAATATTACAAGATAATATGAACTAACAAATATTATTTAAAATATTAAAATTAATGACAACTTTCTAATATTACAAGATAATATGAACTAAAAAATATCATTTAAAATATTAAAATTAACAATACCCTAAAGTTAGGTTATCAGTTAATGACATTGAATGTCTTTAAATCACAATATTATTAAAAGATGAATCTCAAATAAAAAGAATACCAGTACAAAAATGGTTAAATTGCGTACTGTAATATACAAAGTGTGTATTTACAAAGTCGTGAAGGATATGTTTTAAGTACTTTTTCGCATAAATATTTGTTCTGAAAATGATGATCAGCGGCTTTAATTCTGCTATTTCTAAAATGTCCACAATATTTGTATTGGTTTTAATAAGGTACTGGAAAAACTGGTCACATACAAAACCTGGCAACAGAAAAAACAGAAACATGTTTAAACAGTAGCAAAAACAAATTATTATCATTAATCTAGTTTATATTTACAGACAATAGAAGGCTATTTTGTTTTAATAATGAAATGAAATGGGGTTTAAGGTCCTACTGCTCCAACTGGGCTAATGAAGATGGGCATACGCCATACAGTGTGCTATGGGGGAAATTTTGCCCTGGAAGTGGGCCAATCTCGTTCCCAGAGGCAGCCGCAGAACCGAAGGCCTCTGGCACATTAGACCGTCTATTTTTTCCAATCCTAAGCCCTGCCCATTCTGACCTCTGATTGGTCAATCTTTTTGGGTTGATTTCTCGAAAACTAGAGGTTGGATCGTCGTTTCGTTTGTTGTAAAATGATCCTTGAGTCAAAGTCAACTCGCTGACATAAAAAATTGGATCCTAAACAAACAAATTGAAGTTTTTGTAAAGATCTATTTTTCTACGCGTGGGTATATTTTTGAGTGATTCAGTCATCCAGGCACGTAAAATCAGGGGCGTACGACGCAAACAAACGAGAAATTTCGCGCGTAGGAATTACATGTCACCTTCCCGGAAAACGGCTACCCCGAATCACCAGAGAAATTTCTCCAAAAATTTTTCTGGTTTCGAGATTGGAAGTGGGCATTAGCCCAGGTTAGGTGCAGAAGAGTAGGACGTTAAACCCTACTTCATTTCACTTCACTTCAATTCACTGACAAGGGAAACCACCCCAGAAAATCCTGATGAACTTTATCAGCGAATGCAGGGATCAAACATGCAACCTCCAGACTAACGAGTCAGCGTGTTACCCATTTAGCCACCATGGCTCCTTTAATTATGAAGTTTATCATATACTGTAAATTATTATTATACATTAAAGATGGTTTATGTAAGATTTAGATGAAAAACTAGTCGTTCTGATTAGAAATAGATAATGAATATATTATCGAAACTTACTTAGAATTTTGACCTAACTCTATTTTGAATTACAACTACAAAAATGGTAGGCGCTTGTCTTTGTGTACACAAATGTATTTTGTTTTTTTTTTTGTTTCATCAAAAGGACTAGCCGCACCTACAATATCAGCCCTGTAGGTCCCCCCCCCCCCGCTCCCCTGCCCGACATTTGAGAACAGGACTAAATTGAAATAGTTTACCTTATATTCCAGATTATAATTAAAAAAAGCAGATTGTCCATTGACGGTAACTGTTGAAGGTTGTTGCTGTAAACCAAATACTGTTACATTTCCTAATAACATTGGTTCATCCGTGTAGCCAGTAAATAATGGACTGCTGTATACACCATTCTATAAAACAGAGTGAGAGAGAAAAAAATTGTAGAGTCCAATCGACACACACTAGGTCATTTTGGGACTAACATATGGGTTACGAATTTTATTTCAATAATTTGCTTGCTTGTAGGGGTCTTTAGTAGTGGGAGGAAACCAGACAACTCTGAGAAAACCCACGCGGTTGAACCATTCTATAAAAATAATCAAACATATCACAGATAGGGGCTGTAATGTCCACTCAACCAAACTTGGTAATTTTGAAACTTACATGGTTCAATTTTATTTATATCAATTTTCTTTGTAAATATTGACCTGATTATGAATTGTGATACTTCGTGACTGCAGTGGCTATACCCTGCATTAATATAAATGTACCATAAATCCATGATTCTAATCATATTACCTTATTTGCACCAAAGGAGATCATATTATACATGTTTAGATGTACAGTATCTGCAACAAAAATATACAAATAATAGAATTCTGTCAAATTAAAGCTGTATTCCTTTTGTTACCATTGCTCCAATTATTATCCATACATACCAGTTCTTCATTAAACTGACTGATTTAAACCTAATATTGTAAACTGGCTCACAGTTGGTTCCTCACAAAGTTCAATAAAAAGATTTTGTGTAGCCTGTGTAGAGGTCGGAAGAATTCAAAGGATTAGCAGTGGGAGGAATATGGAGAACATGTTGTGGTGTAGTTGTTTCATTTCATAGTTTAGCAGGAATTTCTGTATTTAATTATTAGGTTTGTTGGAAAGGAAAACTGTTCAAATTCTATATAAACCCTACATTCATTATCTAATCTAGACAGAGCATTTTAAACTATGACTCTGTTATTCTTAACGAATTTGAACATTTTTTCAAACATAACGCTAATGCTACAATATACGCGCACATTCCTGCTTTGATTGATATGGTACTTTGTCAAGAAGGCTAGGCGTTTGGTTTGTTTAGCGTTGAGGGTCGTGCACCAACATTAATAGTTGTCGTCCTTAGAGTATAAGGAATAACTATACCAAGATAATCCATTCAGAATTGTGCCTTCCTAACACTAAAGGCAAAAAGTGGGCATGGCTCTGCCCCTGAGGGTCGGGACATTCATAAAAATCAATAGTGGACGACCTCAGGCTATAAGGAATACATAAACCAAGTACCAAGCTGATTTTAAGAAAATCCAGTTAGAATTGCGGCTTCTAGACGACACAGAGACACACAAAAAGAAAATGGGCGTGGCTCTGCCCCTGGGGGTTGGGCATGCACCCCAAACAATAGGGATCATCCTTAGAGTATAAAGAGTAAGTATACAAAGTTTTAAAGAAAATCCAATAAGAATTGCGGCCTGTAGGCGACACAAAGACACACGATAAGAAAATGGGTGTGGCTCTGCCCCAGGGGGTTGGGCATGCATCCCAAATGATAGGGATGTTCCTAAGGGTACAAAGAATGTGTATGCTAAGTTTCAAAATTATAAGTTAAGAAATGTGGCCTGTAGTGGCTCTCTCCCTGGGAATCGGGCATGCACCAAAAACAATAGAGATCTTCCTTAGGGTATAAGGAATACGTATACCAAGTTTGAAGAAAATCCAGTAAGAATTGTGCCCTGTAGGCGACACAAAGACTCGTGAAAAGAAAATGGGCGTGGCTCTGCCCGTGGGGGTGGGGCATACACCCCAAACGATAGGGATCATCCTTAGAGTATAAAGAGTAAGTATACAAAGCTTTAAAGAAAATCCAATAAGAATTGCGGCCTGTAGGCGACACAAAGACACACGATAAGAAAATGGGTGTGGCTCTGCCCCAGGGGGTTGGGCATGCACCCCAAATGATAGGGATGTTCCTTAGGGTACAAAGAATGTGTATGCTAAGTTTCAAAATTATAAGTTAAGAAATGTGGCCTGTAGACGACAAACAAATACATACTAGAAATGGGCGTGGCTCTGTCCCTGGGGGTCGGGCATGCACCAAAAACAATAGAGATCTTCCTTAGGGTATAAGGAATACGTATACCAAGTTTGAAGAAAATCCAGAAAGAATTGCGCCCTGTAGGCGACACAAAGACACACGAAAAAAAATGGGCGTGGCTCTGCCCCTGGGGTTGGGGCATACACCCCAAACGATAGGGATGTTCCTTAGGGTACAAAGAATATGTATGCAAACTTTGGCATGCCCCAAAAACAATAGGGATCTTCGTTGGGGTATAAGGAATAAGTATACCAAGTTTGAAGAAAATCCATGAAGAATTGCGCCCTGTAGGCGAACCACAGACACACACACACACACACACCATCACACACATACATACATACACACACACACACAGACAGGGGCGACGGCATAATACGTTCACATTATGAATGTGGACGTATAAAAATGGTTTGAAAATAAACATTGTATAGAATCTCCTGCTAAAACATGAAACCTGGTAGTGGCACTCTTTGTCACTTAAAAACTGTCAATCCAACTCAGGTCATTTTACTCAATGACAAACCTTGTGATCTAAAGCCCACACATCATGCAACCTCCATTTCCCCATTTGAGGTATCAGCGATTTGAGACCCATGCAATATTTTCAAAATTCATTTATGAACTCTCTCAAGCCTGATAAGGAATGAAATGAAATGGATTTAAGATGTTGCTGTTCTGCTTCGACTTGGCTAATGAAGACGGACCATGTGTTTTGAGGGAAATTTTGCCCAGGCAGCAACACTATGGCCAACTCAAATTCCAACTGCCAAGTGTTCTTTAACTAAAGTTTAAAGGAGCTAAATCACTAAGAGTTGGGATCTAGAAATTGACACAAGTGGGTCGCAACGCATAATACTCCAATATGAATGTATATAAACTGGTTTACATTCAATGGTTTCCGTTTTTACTCTAATTTCAAATCAAGTATGTTCAACGAATAAGCCAGCATTGTCAATCAAATGCAAATTTCTAGCGTCAATAATTCGCTTGCACGTAGGGGTCTTTAGCAGTGGGAGGAAACCGGAGTGCCCGGAGGAAACCCAAAAGGTTGAGAAGGCGCTATTGAGCTAGAGACTTAGCTACTTTAACGTGCATGCACCATTGACAAGAACTTTAGCAGTTAACACTAGAACCTCCAGGTAAGCAAGTCAGCGTTTTACTCGTGGAGCCACCATGACTTACACCTGATAAGAAGGCATAATAATACAGTGAAAGTACCTACATTACCTAATTGTGATTTATCATGAAACTTACCTATAGTGTCACCATCATCCCAGAATAAATCACCTTCAGCTTGACTTGTAGAATTTAAGGCAACTAGCAATCCAAATTTATTCTTACGACTGAAATAAAACAAATGTATATAGAATATCTCAATATAGTCTAATCACCCCAAATTATTGTGCTCTAAGGTTAGTACTATGTTATATTCATTATTTATTTCATGCTAGAGAGAGAGAGAGAAATATACATGTATAGAGAGAGACAGGGTTTAAGGTGCATTAGCCAAAAACTATGTCATTTCGGGACTAACATATGGTTCAATTTTATTTCAATAATTAGTAGAGCTGTGGGAGGAAATATGACTACCTGGTGATAATCCACAAAGTTGGACAGGTGAACTAGACTCCTTATTACATACTTACAAGTGGTCAATCGAAACCACACCACTTGCCTCAATGACAGACCTTATGATCAAATGTGCGCGTTTAACCACTCGACCACTCAAACTTACATTTATTTTATTGGTATTTACAGTAAGTCACAAAATACATAGGTTAAAATGAGAACTGTATGCCCAAGATGCCCATTCCCTGGTTATCCATGTAGATATTTTTTTTAAACCTGGATAAAACAAACTGTCCATTGAGTACCTGTATATCTTAAGAATTCCTATGTCCAGTATGTAATTATTGTATATATATTTGTTGATTTTATAATAGGATATTTCATTAGAGATATATTGGATATTATATTTTATTGACAGTAAACTTAGATGTTGTAATATTGTATTATATATTTACCTATATATAGCTGTTGTATTATATATTTACTTGTCTGTGGATGTTGTATTATATATTTACCTGTCTGTGGATGTTGTATTATATATTTACCTGTCTGTGGATGTTGTATTATATATTTACCTGTATATAGCTGTTGTATCATATATTTACCTGTATGCTGTTGTTGTATTACATATTTACCTGTATTAAGGTATTGTATTTTATATTTACCTTTGTATTGTGGTTGTATTAGGATATTGCCAGGGAAGAATATAACCACCTCTAACATGTAGATTTATTTTATCTAATGGTGTCTGTAATATCTTACCACCACCATCACTAGTTATTAATTCACCAGTATAATAATCATACCACATATCAGCGGGAAAATAAACTGATAGAGCCGTTTCATCAAAGAAACTCTACAACAAAAGAAGAGAATAACACAGAATCAGACATATAGTAAGTGCAGGAGGACCGTACTAGCTACATGCCAAACAAAATCTACAAGATAAACCTGCGGACAAGACAGAATATAGACATTGCCAAAAAATAACAAATATCAAATCAAGTGAATGGATTCGGGGGCCGGCCGTAAACATCCTTAGATCCAGCAAATACGCCCTTACATTCTATGATTTTCAGTTGCTGGGTGACCAAGACACTTTTGTTAAATTGCATCATAAAGGAAGCCAAAAGCAATAAAAATATCACATATATATTTGAGCATAAATATAAATCTGAAAAAAGGAGGTAACTACAGCCATATGACAGCCGCTCAGTCACAACCTTCTAGGCCATTGAAGTGGTGTTAAAAATCAAGTAGACCAACCAGCCCAAAAGTGAAGTGCAAATCTATGATATTCAGTAAGAGATTTTTAGGAAGGATAGCCTAAGAACCAGAATATTTTTTTCATTTGGCCTCAAGTTATTCTTTATTGGCATATTTCAAAAACATGCATGGTTCTCTGTAAATCACTATAATGATGTAAATGGCAATTCATTATCCGATTTTCTGCTCACACATAATTATGGAAGCAGTGACTCCAGTGAAACAGAATTTTTCTAGTCCACCGAGACTCAATTTGTGCCCAGGTCCTCGACAACTATATAGCCGCACAATCTCACTTTAGGCTGATAGTAGGCATAAGAACGAAACTAGTAGTTTCATGGCAGAAATCAGGGACAGCTCTATCCATCACTTATAGATTTCCAGTTTTATGTAAATCAAGTCAGACAGGTTAAATTGTAAAAGTATTTACCCATTCTAATACAGGTGATATAAGTAAAGCTGGTCCCCATAGAAACTGTTTATCATTACTATATGTAATACTATCAAGTGGGAATCTGTAATATAAATATAATCACAATTCTTTTAAAAATTAACAAGTCACTCTCCATGTCTTCCTAACACTATAAACCCTTTTCGGCATTTCTGTCCAAACGAGGTAAAATAAATGCCTCGTTGTCTGCAGTTCCAAAATGAGTTTTTTTTTTTAAATAACCCTGTTTTTGGAACGAGGTATTTTGTTCAGAACAAGGCTGGGTAAAATGTCTCGTTTACTAAACATGTTTTTTTTTTCAAGATAGTTATTAGCGTTAGTTGCTATCAGCGAATTTGTAAAAATTAAAATTTATGTTATCTAATACGAAAATAAAACCAGTCAAAACTATGATATTATAATCATAGAAATAGACAAGACAAGAATTACACGCCATACCATAAATTATTTTCGCATTATTAATACCCATCTGTCTTCATAATTAAATCTTAATGTATTGGTGTGCTTTATTTCCCATTTAATTGGCAATTGGTATAAAGCCGACAAATTTATCGCTGTGTGTTTATATAACTTTGCTCCAATAATATTTTGTGCAATGTTATGGTGTTTCAACAGAAACAGTCAATGCTATGGTCAAGTTATTTTTTTTTACAATAAATATAAAAAATAAACTGGCGTATTTGATTAATAAGAATGGATTATTTGTTGTATTTAGATCAGATAAACACTAATTTGTTGTCTGCGATATCAGTTAGGTGGAGGTGTAAAACATACAGCTACCCTACCATGATTAATTTATAACCCCAATTTAGCTTTCACAACACCTCACTTGTTACTTAACACCTATTCCTGATTGGGCAATAAATTAATCAAGGCAAGGTACATGTAGCTGTGTGTCTTCAATAGTTTTACACCTCCACCTATGGTGTGTATTCTTGTCTTGTCTATTTCTCTGATTATAATATCATAGTTTGGACTGGTTTATTTTCGTATTAAATAACATAAATTTTAATTTTTACAAATTCGCTGATAAAAATACCGCTAATAACTATCTTGAAAAAAAACACGTTTAGTAAACGAGTCATTTTTACCGAGCCTCTTTCTGAACAAAATACCTTGTTCCAAAAACAGGGCAATTTAAAAAACCTCGATTTGGAACTGCAGACAACGAGGGCATTTTTTTTTTTACCTCGTTTGAACAGAAATGCCGAATGAGGCATTCTGAGGTTTATAGTGTAAGGATCGACTATAAATCAAAGTAAATCCTAAAAGTCTCCAACATGTAGAATGCTGTAAGAATTGTGGACAGATCAGCTATCCGGATGACAATATACTCCTCAAAACAAATATTGGGATAAAACAGCATTTTCAGATTACAGGAAAGTCTACTGTCGCATTGTTACGATACAAAAAATTGGGATTGCAATGACTGAGCCTGACTGACACATAAATGATATGTCATGTTGGGTAATTTTTGAATCTTTTTTCCCTATCTTTATATATATTGTCTATACACAACCAACTGCATGTTGGGTATTACATATCTAGGAGATTCTGCCAAGGCAGGTTCAAATGACGTCGGCTTTGGGGAAATTCAGAATACTTCCCATATTTTATCAATTTGAATATACATACTCAAAAAATAACGGTCTTAAAACTGTATCCCCCATCATGTGACTTTTATGTATCAATGTATAAAGATATGGTAGAAGAGAATATCGTATTAGATATACTTTTCTGGTGGATGCTGCCAAGGCAGGACCAAATGATGCTGGATCTTGAGGCTACAAAATATATTCATAATAACTAAATAGTTTATTCCAGTTAAGTAAGTATGAGACTCATAGTTACAAAATATAAAATATAATTATCTACAGCTTGGGGTTAGGGGTCTTTAGCAGTGGGAGGAAACCAAAGACCCAGAGAAAACCCATGAGGTTATACAGGCAACTCTACACTGAGTCAGTGGGTCACAATGGTGCATTTGCTGAGAAAGTAATTCCAGATATTCCGGCGTGGTTCTCCTGTGTACACATTGGCATGCGTGTAAAAGATCCCTTGATATCTGGAATTTGGTATAAGAGTAGGCTGTAGTGCCGCCGTCCGAGCAAAATTTATGGCATATGCCCGTCTTTATTAGCCCCGTTCGGAGCAGAACAGTAGGATGTTTAACCCAATTTCATTTCATCATTGAATCAAGGTTTCAATCCCCCATTTGTACATGACAACTTGTAGTGTCGGCTTACCAACTTCGTGGGTTTACTTAGGTTTCTTCCCACTGCTAAGGACCCCTACCCACAAGTAAGTTAAAGAAATAATATTGAATCATGTTAGTCCCAAAATGACCTGGAATTAATTATAAGATGTCAAATAAACTTACAGTGTAACCTTTTGCATTATGATTTCTGGAGAAAGTGTAAAAAGCACCAAGTTGATGCCATCTTTGACACAGCTGTTCTTTAGCATTCCCACTGAAACCACAAATATCGGCTCCAACCATTGAAGTGCCATACATATTCATAGTCAGTATCTCTGTAAAATTAGAATACACAAAATTAAAAATTAAAATGAATTGAAATCTAACATGTCTTCCTTTTTGGCGCCAATCAGGGTAATGAAGAGAGAGAGAGAGAGAGAGATGGCATAAGTTAAAATAATTATATTAACCTGATATAGATTTATACATGTCATAAAAGTTTGCACGATTATCTCCTGAACAGTGAACTCCAAAATGACCTTGACCGGCAAACGTTGCTCCAGAGGTAACAAAGGGTCTCTTTCCTCGAAGTTCTTTCATAGTTCTGTAAACGATATAAATATAAATAAAAACATTGAAATTGATATGAACTCTTTTAAGGTATTCGAATAAGTAATACCTACATAAAGTGTGAAAATGCTATCTCAATTAGATGCAGAGTTATTAATTTGTTTCAAACAAGCCAACCGTAATACTACATGCAGGGGGACAGCAACACATACAATTACAAATCTACGGACAAGACATAATACACAGAAATCACAAACAAATGCACATATCGGATTAAGTGAATGGATCCGAGGGCTTGCTGTAAGCATTCACTTTGCTGTACAGTCCCGGGCATGCAGTGTTACAGACTTCAATCAAAAATGAAATATAACAATAACAATAAGGCAGAAACATTGTGTAATATTAGTAGATCTGCTGTATGCCACATGAAATATGACTCTAAACATATTGAAGTAAAAAATTACCTATACAAGTAACCATGTTGGTGAAAGAGAGACAGAGAGAAATGGTGTTTAACGTCCACTCAACACAAACTAGGTCAATTCGGGACTAACATATGGTTTAATTTTATTTCAATAATTTGCTTGCGCGTCAGGGTCTTTAGCAGTGGGAGGAAACCAGAGTGCCCGGAGGAAACCCACGAGGTTTAGAAGGCGCCCCTATCTCCATGCCACATATGCTCACACCAGGGCTCGAAACCACAGCTGCAAGCTAGAGGTGACCGGCCGGCTAGAGGTCAAAGCGTGGCACTCTAGTCCACTAGGCCATCCCCCCCCCCCATTTCGGTGAAACGTATATAGATAAAAAAATCAGATAGCCTATGACTAAATGTTCTATTTTATAGTGAAAAACATTTTAAGCGATCGAAATAACTGTGGTGCATTGACTACAACGCTGGGACATATGTATACAAAGAAAGTGCCACCTGCCTTGATGACAGTGGACAGTCGTCTGCTGAATGACGTGACGCAAAGGCAGTAGTTTGCCAAATGACGTTAAGGGTTAAATGTATCAAAAAACCAACCAGAAAAAGAACGATAATCCAAATAAAACGACAAAAGTTTAATAGGCTATCAATTTAGGAATTAATCAGAATTATCAAGCTATGTATTTACACGAAATATAATAAGTTATTAATACACCTATTAGAAATGTATATTATATATGTATAAAAACAACTTACGCATAATTAACTTTTGTTTGTGAATAACCATATAAATTATGAGCATTATAATAGGATGATATATATTGTTGAGCACTAGCACATAAAGTTTGATAACGTAGA
Organism: Patella caerulea; assembly: GCA_036850965.1. Taxonomy (NCBI): domain Eukaryota; kingdom Metazoa; phylum Mollusca; class Gastropoda; family Patellidae; genus Patella; species Patella caerulea. The sequence continues at coordinate 25,727,904 of JAZGQO010000015.1, read as the reverse complement.
GATCCGCCAACCACAGCTATAATATACAATAATAAATATCAATCAATCAAATTCCACATGCAAAGAGGCTTCACTATACACTGGAAAACACTGGAAAATAAACTAAAAACACCGGAAAGCTACCGGAAAACATGGGAAAAAACACTAAATACCAGAAAACACACTATATTATATACTAGAAAACACCCTAAATAGGTAATCCGGAGCCCGAAAATAACCCTAATCCTAACCATAACATTCAAGGTGTTTTCTGGTATTCAGCATTTTTTCGGTGTTTTCCAGTATTCAGTATAACATGGTGTTTTCCGGTAGTTTTCTGGTAGTTTTTGGGTGTTTTTTGGTATATAGTGTTGTTACATGCAAAGGAGATTATTAATATAACATACATTAAGATCATATGTAAAGTAGGATTGGGCAATGATGGAAAAATAATATCCTGAAATATCACAATAAAACAATATTATACACGTTTTAAGAAGTCAAATTATTGTTGCTAACGTCGGTAGATGCCATGATAAAAATTTGCCCCATACCACCTGTTATCACACTGACTTTTAATTTCTGCCAAAATGGATGACAATTTTCATATGAAGAAATGTTCATATTTTTTTCCGCCAACTTGAATATTTTATCTGCCAAAATTATGTGATAAAAAATACAATATCTAATAATTTTATGTCTCACCTAGGCTTATCATAAAACATACAGTACAATACAATATACAAAAACTTTTAAAATCTGTCTTTACATAATATTAGCACCGTTTGAATTTAATAAGATCATATTTTATTTTTGGTGACTTTAGTCTATTTGAACATCGTCGTACGTACTACACTATATATTCAGTATTTCACGTAAAATCCATATATGAAGCCAAAGTAAACGGAATTCAACTATCAAAATATTTAATTCTCAATGATCAAAATAAGACAATTTACTATTTCAGGTATTTTTTTATCAAGCAATGATCAATATTGAATTACAACATTAGATGTATTCCTTGATAAAGATACCTGTAAGAATATTGAAACTTTGCATGTAGAAACTAAGAAGTAGTAAATCCATAAAGTTGTGTTATTTTGAATACATCTAAATTGCACATAATATACAAAACATATACCAATCCCAACTACACTAATAACAAACCAGTCAATCCAAAATATACATAACGTAATAAAGATACTTAATCCTGCGATTAAGGCACTAAAAGTCTAGATAGTCAAAAGAAGTTAAAGTTTAGATGGTGAATATATTCTAGGGGGAAAACAACACTAACAATAACACAAGACAAACATATGGACATAACAACACATACAGACACCTAAAAACAAATGTATAGATCAGAAATCAGACCAAATGAACGAATCTGGAGGTTAGCTAGTGTTCAATTTCCTGTACAGTCCCAGGCTTCACTCATACGGAATTAAACCAGATAAACAATAAGGGAAGCACCCCCCACCCCCGACACACACACACAAAAAGTAGAAATATTTGCCAAATGATGGATCGTAATAGTTAAGTCATAATCTGTTATCTGCTACAAGAAATCTCAATTTAGTCACACTGAAGAAACACATTTTATAAATAACCATTTTGGTGAAATTAGTAAGCTAAATATGATCAGTTATTATCTTACCTGGTAAATATGGTCAGTTATTATCTTACCTGGTAAATATGGTGGATTTTCTAGACTAATATTTGGACAACCGTTCAGTGAACCGGAATTAAAATTTGTAACCTCATTCTCATCCTACAGATAAATTAAACATCAATATTCAAAAGAATATACATATTTGTGTCATGTGGGTATCAAAACATACGATTAACTGTTTTGGCAATAGGGAGCCACAGCGGCTATGTGAGTAAGACACTGGCTTGCTAGCCTGGAGGTCGTGGGTTTGTTCTCAGTGTTGACCGAGAAAGTTCATTATGATTTTCCCAGCATGGTTTCCCTTTGTCAGTGGTGCAGGACTGAAGGTCTGTCAAGGACAGTAGGTCAGACGTTCGAATAGGACGAAAAGCTGAGGTCCTGTATACACATAGGCAGCTGGAATTCGATATAAGAATAGACCATAGCGCTGCTGTATGGGAATAATTTTCACATTAGCACACTATATGGTGTATATCTCTCTTAATTAGCCAAATCAGAGCAGAACAGTGAGGTATTAAACCGCATTTAATTTCTTTTCGAAAAAATATTTTACTAAAAAGTAGCTTTTTCTGGGAGGAAACCACTCAATGACAGACCCTATGATCTAAACTGCAAACATGTTAGATCAATCCACATAATAGAAAATAATGTAAGTCAATTTTAACTTACACTATACACCTCAGAATGCCTTGTTCGGTATTTCTGTCGAAATAGAGTAAAAAAAAATGCCTTGTTTGTCTGGAGCTTACTAAACATGTTTTTTTCGAGATAGTTATTTGCGGTATTTCCTATCAGCAAATTTGTAAAAATTAAAATTTATGTTATTTAATACGAAAATAAAACCAGTCCAAACTATGATATTATAATCAGAGAAATAGACAAGACAAGAATAGCAAATACCGCTAATAACTATCTTGAAAAAAACCCACTAGGCATTTTTTTTTTACCTCGTTTGGACAGAAATACCGAACGAGGCATTCTGAGGTTTATAGTGTTATTAAATACGTATACGTTTGCCTAGAAAAAACCTTTTAGTATAAAAAATATCCATAAAATACTTACTAGCCATATTCCATCAAATGGTGCTATTTTATGGAAGTCTCCGGCGATAGCCGTCCAATATTTTGTGGCGTTGATATGTGAGAAATCAATAAAATAGGATGATCCTGTCCACATCTAATGATGGAAAAAATAAAATCATATACTCTGTGTATATATTGGTAGATACAGATTAATTATTGGATGTGAAGTTCGTTTGTCAGCTTCAGGAAACAGCATAAATAAGCTTCAAATCCCTTCAACAGACTTCAAATATGTTTATGGGATGTAGCATGTTAAGGTCTGAATACCCAAAAATATGTTCACCTCAGAAGGTGCATCTTACATGTTTTCGTAATTCGGCAGAATGAAAGTGTACCAACCCATACGTGCTTCAAATCACAAATCACCTAATCTATCCTGCCTATAATTAGCAACAATAATTGAGATGTATATAGTCATACATTTGGTACAGCCAATACATTTTGTAATTTTGAATATTATTCACCATATCTTGATGTCCGATTGGGCATATTCCTGGTCAGACATTTTGAAAATCGGAATATACCGTTGGAAAAGCATCCCTGCGGTAGCCTATTAGTCATTTAGGTCAGTTTATATCTTTTTTGTGCTTATTTTATTCTCCTGGATTTATTATCAAAATAACATCAAATATGAACATAGTATGACGTTTTCATTTGTCTCACCTTACTTGAAAACTTGACATCCACTTAAATAAGCCGGCATGATATATCAAACATAAAAACTATTCTTAAAATTTATAAAGACATTTGGTAAATTCAGTTGCCCTATACACAAATCTATAGCTATTAAATTATTACAATACCTTTCCTGCAAGTGGTTTTCCCTGGTAATCTTTAATAAATGTACCCAGTTCTAAACCCAGATCTAATGGTGCATAGGTACCAGGTGGTGTTGAGTTGGTGATAGCTGGATCCTACAAATACATAATTCGTAATAACATGCATAAAACTTAACTCATGCTATAAACATAATATTAAAATCCTGTTTTAAAATGTATAATAATTAACTAACTGTATTAAAATAACTCATACCTAACGCACCAAATTAAAATATACTTAACTCATAGCATAAAATATACATAATATTTAACTCGCTGTATAAAAGTACATGATACTTAATTCACACTTAACTCAAGAGTATAAAAATATATAATGCTTAAACTCATGCTTAATTCACAGCATAAAACTATATGTAAATATATTTTTCAAAGAAACTCCCAGTTTCATATATCACTATATTAAATTCATTTTCAAACGATTCAGCATTCATAGATCAGTTAAAAATATATAATATACTAGTATGGGCTGGGTTGTAAAATTGATGAATTCATGCAATATATGCCCACATTTTGCAAGAGATGGATGGAGAACTGGGAAAATCGATTGGGCTCATTCTCTCATTGTTCCATTGCTTTGCATTGAATTTAAAAACAAATCTCTTAAAAAAAAACTGTCACATTCAGACCCTTTCTGGAGAGAGAGAGAAATGGGATTTAATGTCCACTCGACATTAACTTCAGAATGGGATGTTGTATAGGCTCCATTTCAAAAGAAAAGAAATTGCTTAAATGAATCATTTATATACTTACAACAAGTAAAACATAATACATCCCCCTGTCATGTAAATCTTGAACCATTCGAGTAAGATTACCAAAAGCAGTTTCATTAAGGAAAAATTCTTTATAATCATACATATAATCTATATCATGCCATTGTGAATCCTAAAATAAAACAATGATTTTGGAAACATGAAAACATTTGCCTTCAGTTAAGGGGGGGGGGGGAGAGAAATGGTGTCTAGCGTCCACTCAATGCAAACTAGGTCATTTCGGGACTAACATATGGTTTAATTTTATTTCAATAATTTGCTTGTGCGTAGGGGTCTTTAGCAGTGGAAGGAAATCCAGATAGAAAACCCACGAGGTTGGACAGACAACCCTACTCCTTGCCACATACAACCGGGGATTCGAAACCCTGCCAGTTGACTCAATGACAGGCTGTATGATACAGCGCGCACGCTAACCATTCGGCCATCCAACCCCCCTCCTTCAGTTATGAAGTTTTATTACAGTGACTAGAGCTATTCACTATTCGAAAAGAAAAGCCAGGGGTTTAACTCCACTACACGCAAACTAGATCATTTTGAGATCAGACGTCACAGTTACCCCAAAATCTGTGTTTTTCACATAAATGTTTCAAAATAAACGCATATATTGACAGATGCTGTGTAATTTACATGTAGAAAATTTCTTGACATGAGAATAATTAGATTATTCTATAAATAAGTGCAGTGGGGACTACATCACACATAATTCTTACAAGACACAATATTTTAATAATTTGCTTGCGCTAAGGGGTCTTTAGCAGTGGGAGAAAACCAGAGGAGTTGGAGAAAACCTACAAGATTTGACGGCTGGACCTTCTCATTGATAAGTACGAGTGGGGCATTGAAACCATGCCATCAGAATCAATGTCTAATTTTATGATGTAAAGTACATGTATTGAACCATTTTGGCCCACCACACCCCCTGCACTGGTTGTAAAATACCATGTAATATCTATCTGATGAGTACGAGTGGGGGATAGTATCCATGCAATTTGAATCAAAGACAGACCTGCGTCGATTTATTTAGACACTCTCCACTCCCCCTGCTTTGGTTGTAAAATAACATGGAATATTTACCTGTGGTATTCCATATTCAGCAACTCTATTCACTATATCCATGGTGTCATTTACTGTTTTATCACCCCATCTACATATATGGAATCCCAGACCCCAATATGGTGGCATGAAGGAATGACCTATGACCTCTGTATATTGCTGGATGACTTCATTAGGACTAGGGCCAAGGAATACGTATAAATCTATGATGCCACCAATGGTTCTCCATGTTATTGCAGGAGCAGGTTGTAATATAACATCTAGATAACAGAAATCATAAATAAAGAGTTACTTCCCCTGGCACACTATTTGAATTATGTTTTATCAAAATGTTAACATGGGAACTCTTTCCGATAGGTAATCAAATTCTATATTATTTATGAACAACATCTGTTAAAAAATTCCTGGCATTACATTAACATTTGGAATACCAAAGCAAGATGAAGTAAATAAATAAAATACTAGCAGATGACCCAACACCAGAAGCAGTAACCTAGCCTATGTTTCTCCCTGGTCCAAGATACCCCCCATTACACCAAATTTCAGCCTCAGTAAAGCCCTAGTATATATATAGTCGCCAACCCTGAACAGACAGACAAACAGACAATTGACAGTCACAATTATTAGTATAGATAACATATTTTACATTATTCAACCTGATTCAACTATAACGATATTCCATTTTCAAAATTAAATGAAAACAAAGTATCTTATAATGACCTACTTTCTTGCAACTACTGGCCCTTTTGGAACTAACCCATGGTTGAAATTTATTTCAATAATTCATTTATGCCTAGGAGTTTTTAGCAGTGGAAGAAAACCAGAGGACCCGGGGAAAACCCACAAGGTCGGACAGGCGACCTTACTCCTTGTCACGTACAACTGTGGAATTGAATCAATTTGACCCTCTAACCCCCCAAAGAATTATATAGAATACAATTATTGTTTATTAAGAAACAGACTAGAGAAATTATTATGATTATTATAGAGCAACTTGCCCTTTGCATTGCTGTTTAAAAGAAATACACCATGAGCATTTCCATCATTTTCAAGATTCATATAGAATGGATGATCCCCATATATATTGGTATTTTCCTGAAATAGTTGCATATGTAAACTATGAAACATCTTAAAATTTTGACACAATTAAAGATGCATTGTGTAAAAAATAAAACTGTCCAATGTGGGTCTTGCTTTTACTCACACCACAAGTCCATCCGTCGTCTGAAATAGTTTTATTTGTAAACTATGATACCGTACATCACAAAATTTTGACACAATTATAGAATGCATTAGCTAAATCTATCCATTGTAGGTCTTGCTTTTATTCCCATGACAAGCTCATCAGATGGCTCTGATTTTCAATGAATTCAAACTTTATGGCTATTTAATAATTTAATTTAAACATAACGCTAACGCTACAATATACGTCCACATTCCTGCTTTGATTGATATGGTACTTTGTCAAGAAGGCTAGGCGTTTGGTTTGTTTAGCGTTGAGGGTCGTACACCAACATTAATAGTTGTCGTCCTTAGAGTATAAGGAATAACTATACCAAGATAATCCATTCAGAATTGTGCCTTCCTAACACTAAAGGCAAAAAGTGGGCGTGGCTCTGCCCCTGGGGGTCGGGACATTCATCAAAATCAATAGTGGACGCCCTCAGGCTATAAGGAATACATAAACCAAGTACTTCGCTGATTTTAAGAAAATCCAGTTAGAATTGCGGCTTCTAGACGACACAGAGACACACAAAAAGAAAATGGGCGTGGCTCTGCCCCTGGGGGTTGGGCATGCACCCCAAACAATAGGGATCATCCTTAGAGTATAAAGAGTAAGTATACAAAGTTTTAAAGAAAATACAATAAGAATTGCGGCCTGTAGGCGACACAAAGACACACGATAAGAAAATGGGTGTGGCTCTGCCCCAGGGGGTTGGGCATGCATCCCAAATGATAGGGATGTTCCTTAGGGTACAAAGAATGTGTATGCTAAGTTTCAAAATTATAAGTTAAGAAATGTGGCCTGTAGACGACAAACAAATACATACTAGAAATGGGCGTGGCTCTGTCCCTGGGGGTCGGGCATGCACCAAAAACAATAGAGATCTTCCTTAGGGTATAAGGAATACGTATACCAAGTTTGAAGAAAATCCAGTAAGAATTGCGCCCTGTAGGCGACATAAAGACTCATGAAAAGAAAATGGGCGTGGCTCTGCACCTGGGGGTGGGGCATACACCCCAAACGATAGGGATCATCCTTAGAGTATAAAGAGTAAGTATACAAAGTTTTAAAGAAAATACAATAAGAATTGCGGCCTTTAGGCGACACAAAGACACACGATAAGAAAATGGGTGTGGCTCTGCCCCAGGGGGTTGGGCATGCACCCCAAATGATAGGGATGTTCCTTAGGGTACAAAGAATGTGTATGCTAAGTTTCAAAATTATAAGTTAAGAAATGTGGCCTGTAGACGACAAACAAATACATACTAGAAATGGGCGTGGCTCTGTCCCTGGGGGTCGGGCATGCACCAAAAACAATAGAGATCTTCCTTAGGGTATAAGGAATACGTGTACCAAGTTTGAAGAAAATCCAGCAAGAATTGCGCCCTGTAGGCGACACAAAGACACACGAAAAAAAAATGGGCGTGGCTCTGCCCCTGGGGGTGGGGCATACACCCCAAACGATAGGGATGTTCCTTAGGGTACAAAGAATATGTATGCAAACTTTCAAGATTATAAGTTAAGAAATGTGGCCTGTAGACGACAAACAAACAAATACTAGAAATGGGCGTGGCTCGGCCCCTGTGGGTCGGGCATGCCCCCAAAACAATAGGGATCTTCCTTGGGGTATAAGGAATAAGTATACCAAGTTTGAAGAAAATCCATGAAGAATTGCGCCCTGTAGGCGAACCACAGACACACACACACACACAGACAGGGGCGACGGCATAATACGTTCACATTATGAATGTGGACGTATAAAAATGGATAATCATAAATTTGTTAATAATTATAATAATGATACTTAACAAAATGAGACTATATTGTGAACACTTCAAAGTGTGATAACTTCGCTCAGAAAAAAGTTTGAATGAAATTTTTACTATATTTTTTGTCATCTACATGTATTTTTAGAACTATTATAATAGGAACAACCAGCTCTTTTATTACCTAAATCATACATAATGCATCTTTAATTACTTTACTCATGTAACATGATAATTTTGAATTATATTGTCACCTGACACACTTATAAACATAGGTTATTTTTGGCAAGTTATTACTATGCAACAATATATCTCTACTGATCAGCAAATTAACAATCATTAAAACTTACTAATGGGGGTTGATCTCTATTCCACATAGTAAATTTGGACCAGTTTACACTGAGTAATAATGTATCTCTATGTTCTCCTAAACCATAAACATAATTTGATGATAGAAAATACGACAACTGTATGAATTGGTCAGCATAAATAAATGCTCCAGTTGTCTGTAACCTGAAAAAAAGATAATAATAAATATTAGTACCAGTATATGTATTAGGAATCCTTTAGAGGCATTTAGTAAAGGTATACAACAACAAACCATAACATATACGTATGGAAGAAAAATTACTGATTTATTTGGATGACATTTTCAAACAACAATTTGTCCGGTTATTGAATGCAATTAGTGCGAGAGAGTTAGAAAAATGGGGTTTAACGTCCACTCCACACAAACTAGGTCATTTCAGGACTAACATATGGTTGAATTTTATTTCAATGATTCGTTTGTGCTTAGGGATCTTTAGCAGTGGGAGGAAACCAAAGTACCCTACTCCTTGCCACGTACAACCAGGGATTTGAAACCACGCCAGTTGACTCAATTTGGCATGCCGTATGATACAGCACACGCACGCTAACCATTCGGCCACCCAGCCCCCAAATGCAATAAGCACATAACAGGTTAGTGTAATATCATAAATAACAATGTTTTACTAGTATGATATCATAATGTCTCAAACACATTATAAATAACAATGTTTTACTGGCTAGTATATGTTTTCCTACTAGTATTAGTATTAGTACACTACAAGTAAGTAAGCCTGGAAATTCACCTGTCACTGACAATGTCAGGCACAGATTCAGGCTTTGCCAGGCACAAAAACTCTGGTGTCTGTTATTTTGTTTGGCACTGATTTGTCTTTTTTATTGATATTATTTATACATGTCCGGCACTAAGTTGAAAATGCCAGGAACTATTTTATTAATGCCTGTCATTTTGCCAGGTACATTTAAAACCATTATTTTCAGGCCTGTTTTACAAGTAAGTTCAATATTATAAATAGTGATGTTTTCTTACTAGTATATATTAGTAAACTGCAAGTTAGAATAGTAGTATAATTAGCAATGTTGTACTATGAGTAATAGTACGCAACAGGTTTAGATTAAAGATACTTGATGGGAGATTAGATAACGAGTTGGCAGTTCTCACTATAATAGTTAAAAGGTAGCTAATGTAAAGGCATTTTGACGAAAATTTCAGTCCAATTGATCAACTATTAACTTAGTACTAAGCAAATGAAAGTTCCACTTAGCCTCGGTCATCATTACTAAAGTCGGTAAGATAAAACTAGTAGTCTCGATTATCCATTTAATTGTTGATCATGAAGGAAAATTTTGCTGCAAAGCGAACTGCAATTAAGCAAATATCGCAGTGATTACGGCCTGCATAAGTTAATTAATGTCTAATTAATGGTTTTTATAACATTTCAGGCCTAAATAAAGACCAACAATAGACAGATTTTGCTCTTGTGTATGTTTAATATCAAAACTAACAATGTTTTATATTAAAAATTAAAAGTAACAATTTAATTTACATTAAATATTAAAACTAACAATGTTTTACATTGAATATTAAAATTAACAATGTTTGACATTAAATATTAAAATTAAAAATGTTTTACATTAAATATTAAAATTAACAATGTTTTACATCAAAAATTAAAACTAACAATGTTTTACATCAAAAATTAAAACTAACAATGTTTTACATTATACATGCAGCAGTCAATTAAGAGCCAGGATGTTCATGACTACTTTGTTATTTTTTTTTACAAATACTATCATATTTCATTATTTGTTAGCATAGGACTTTGTCATTTACATATACATGTAAATTACACATGTATTATATATCTTATCATGTGTTATATTCTCTGGTAATCATTTCTTTAAATACCTTTTAATTGTCCATACCTTTCTAACCAGGGTAATTATTTTTAGATTAGGGTAATAGATAAAATGATTTATATATAACAATTAGTAAATAATACTTATTATCTAATTATTGATGTATTGTCCTATACATAGTGTAACCCAAAATATACACATTGTATTGTTATAATCAATATGATACTATGTATTAGTCGCTATTAATTTTAGTGAGTTCTCGCTTAGCAAGAACATGTTACTAGCAGTAGTTTCATTTTACTCTTACAAGGTTCTTGTAACAATTGTTAAGCTGCCTAATGTGCATGTTTCTAAATTCAATTTCTTGTTCCAGCTTTTTGTTATGTTTCATAAAAAAGTAATTTGATTATCCGACCAGTCAATCTGAAGTAGAACGGTCGGTAGACTGGTTAAGTGAGACTAATGTCAAAACAAGGGCACGTAACCTATCTTTTACACAAAAGTGTCTGGATGTTATGGACGACACTCAGAACCATTTTTCAGTCTAGTATTCATGTATGGTTACATGGTCATAGCTTATTAAGTACAACATGACCGTTTATCTAGTGACTATAAATGCATGAATCTGATTTAAGACTTGGTATATATAAATATTGTGGCGTAATCGTCAAGATATTTGGAGATATTTATTTATGCTGGGTCACCCTACTGTTGAATATTAAAACCAACACTGTTTTATGTTAAATATTAAATTCATAGTATATAATGTTTTGTGTTAAATATTAATTATTGTAACTTACAATATTTTCTTAGCAGTACCAGTTCGTGTGATATTAAAATTAAATGGCTGTCCGACATCAGCTACAGTTATATCATATAAATTATCACCAACATCTTCTACTGTACTAGGTGATACTGGTACTCCTAATGGCACCTCCCATCGACTATTCATGGCATCCAGTATCTAAAGTAAAAAAAAGGTTGATGACCAATAAATTCACTGGCTTTTCTGCTTTGAAAAATACATGGTCTTTTAAATAAGTCATGTTTAAAGATGCATTATGGGAGATTAGATAAAGAGTTGACAGTTCTCACTATATTACTTCTTTAAGTGGCATTTAGTAATTGAACGGTAACACAATAACCCTATTTATGGATTAACAATTACTGGTTTATTAACATGCAACGTTTCGACGATGATAATTGCTTGATAAAGACGAGAGTATCATCGTCGAAACGTTGCATGTAAATAAACCAGTATTTGTTAATCCATAAATAGTGTTATTGTCTCACTATAATAGTTAAAGATAGGTTGCCAGGCAACGAAACATACGCCCACAACAGCTAAGTCGTCCGGGCAGTCAACAAGGATTGTCGCATATTGTTGCTTTTATCAGTAAGGAGAACATTTACAACACATGATAATCTTATTACGAGTAATAGCCCATTAAATAATTATCAGAAATAATCTTATTACGAATAATAGCCCATTAAATAATTATCAGAAATGATTAGAATAGTTTTGATGGTTTGTCTCAAGGCCTTTGTCCACAAGATATTTCAAAGTGATTAAGTGCCAGAAATTATCAGATATCACTGAAAATCAAATAGGATTCTTCGTCTCATGACCCTAAACACTGTGTACAAATTTAAAGTCAATCGGATATTAACTTTAGCCTTTAGAGCATTCACATGGTTTTTCAAAGTGATCAAGGGTCATAACTCTGGCAGTAATTATCAAGTATCGCTGAAAATAAATAGGCTATTTTGTATCATGACAGTAAATAGTGTGCATAAATTTAAAGTCAATCGGATATTAACTTTAGATTTTTCAAAGTGATCAAGGGTCATAACTCTGGCAGTAATTATCGGATATTGCTGAAAATCAATAGGCTTCTTTGTATCATGACTTTAAACACCGTGTATAAATTTAAATTCAATCGGATATTAACTTTAGCCTCTAGAGCGTTCACAAGATTTTTCAAAGTGATCAAGGGTCATAACTCTGGCAGGAATTATCGATATTGCTGAAAATCAACAGGCTTCTTCGTATCATGACCTTAAACACTGTGTATAAATTTAAAATCAATCGGATATTAACTTTAGCCTCTAGAGCGTTCACAAGATTTTTCAAAGTGATCAAGGGTCATAACTCTGGTAGTAATTATCGGATATCACCGAAAATCAATAGGCTTCTTCGTCTCATGCCCTTTAACACTGTGTATAAATTTAAAGTCAATCGGATATTAACTTTAGCCTCTAAAGCTTTCACAAGATTTTTCAAAGTGATCAAGGGTTATAACTCTGGCAGTAATTATCGGATATTGCTGAAAATCAACAGGCTTCTTTGTATCATGACTTTAAACACCGTGTATAAATTTAAATTCAATCGGATATTAACTTTAGCCTCTAGAGCGTTCACAAGAAATTGTGGACGATGGACGGACGGACGGACCGACGGACGGACCGACAGACGGACGGACGGGGGCGACGGCAATATACGACCACATTTCCATGTGGGCGTATAAAAACTAGATAATGGAAAGGTAATTTGCTGAAATTTCAGTCAAATTGATCCACTATGAACCGAGATTTAAAAGATTGAAATTTACGCCTAGCCTCCATCATCATTACTGAAGTCGGTACAATAAAAAGCATAGACTCGATTATCCATTTTTGATTTAATTATCAATGAATGTTAAGCAGCATATACATGTAGAATTCTTATCCAGTCAATATCGAAGGCTAGCTTTGACATCAAGGTGTCATTTAGATAAAATTCCAGGCCTAAAGACCTGTAATAGACAGATTTAGCTCTTGCATAATGCATGTTTAAATGAAATGTAGTTTACGGCACGTCAGCTCCAACCCGGCTCTACTGCACCAAACATATGGTGAATTTAAGCAGACAAATTTAAAACAATATTACATACATTTATATATGTAAATAAAAACAAATTTTACAGAAAATATAGTAAAAAAAAAAAAAATTAAATCTTTTACATATATAAATGTTTAAAACGTAACGCATGATAAAATATATACAATTCAATTTTTTTTTATAAATTTGACTCTTTTAAAAATGTTAGCAATTATCACATAGCTCATCCGGTTGAGGAAATAGCTGACATACTGACTGGCAATAAGGCAAAGGGAAACCACTGGTTTCTATTTTGTATAATTATTCAACCAATGTGTATTCAAAACTTGTCATTGCTATAGCTTTTTTTTAGTAAACAGCAACTACATGTACGACAGCATCAAACAAAGATATGATTGTTAATATCCCTCCCATACAGAATACGCTTCACACTGAGAAATAGTAATAGTGTTTTTGTACATGTACATTGTAGGGTGTAGATTTCTAACTACTTTGGTACACTACTCATTAGTATGAATATATCGGTAAAATTCTAGTTATTGCAACAAATCTAATATGAAGACGCTAAAATCTGCAGATGCGGTGTTTAATCATCAGGGGTGAGAAATGGACTGAAAGGTGATTTGATCATCGCTAATGATGAAAAAATAGGCGATAACTGATACTTTACAAAGAGCAATAACTCTGTAAAGTATCGTAGTAATGAACTTATTTTGATGGTGTATCTCACAAAGTTGATACAAATAAACCATGCAAGTTTCCACATTAATGATTATTGTGACTCCTAGCCTGGAAGCCCTGCCATACATGTATATACTCTGAAAGCGATCATCTGAAACAGTACAGCGTCAAGAGGTGTTTTCATTTGAACAGACTTTGTAAGTTTAAAACAAAAATCTTATGATAATTGTGACCTTTAGCCTTAAGAGTGTTAGAGTTTGGTACATAGAGAGAGAGAGAGAGAGAGAGAGAGAGAGAGAGAGAGAGAGAGAGAGAGAGAGAGAGGAGAGAGAGAGAGAGAGGGAGGTATCATTCATTCGACACAAACTAGGTCATTTTGGGACAAACACAACAGTTCAAGATGGAGGAAACCCTACATGTACTCGTTGTCACGTTCAAGCAGATAAAAAGACCAAACCACTGCACTCAATGCCAGACCTTATGATCTAAAGCTGATAACTATTCAAACCCAGTAAATAAAAGGGGGTAATGTCTGGAGCAATGGTGAGAAACTGTTCAATAGTTGCCGAACTTTTAATAAACTGAACAGTGTACAAAAGTTCAAAATGATTACAACCCATTATATTCTTATCTAATTTAATCTAAATCACAAATTAATGTTACTGATTTAGTTACATACATGTAAATGTACCATATCATTATATCTATTACTGATACTTAACAGATTTTATCTATTTGAAGTCCAAGGTTGTAACATGAATGATAAATTGTGAACTATAACTTTCAGCGGCCTACAGATGCACCTACAACATTTATTTATAAACTGTATGTATACATGACGGTTCGTTTACATACACGTCAATGTGTACACGGGACATCAGCTTTCCATCTCATCTGAACAACTCTGTTCATGTCAGCCCCCCACACCCACACCATCTAGCACCACTGACAAGGGGAAAAACAAGTAACTTTCCTCTCGTTTTGCGATTCAGTGTCTTACTCAATGAGAGAGAGAGAGAAATGGGATTTAACGTCAGCTCGACACAAACTATGTCATTTCGGGACCAACATAGGATTTCATTTTATTTCAATAATTCTCTTGCATGTAGGGATCTTTAGCACTGGGAGAAAACTGGAGAAAAACCCACGATGTTGAACATGTACTCACTGAGCCATCACTGCTTCCTCAAATAATATTTAATCAGTATACTATAAAAAAAGGTTAAACCTACCTTTACATGAAGTCTAGATGACTTCTCCATTCTAACTTCCATTTTTAAATCAATGACATCAGCAGGATAGTAGGATTCACTTACTCGTGAGAGAAATACGTCAAAACCTTGTGTTTTATTTTCTTTTTTAGTGACAATATAACCAGGATAATTCAGAGGATAAAAACAACTGGGAACACCTGTAGGAACACCAGCTTGATAACAGCATCCTCTTGCTTCACACTTCTCTTGAGTAACAGAAGATTCTGGGTGACAATCAAATTTTCGGCCATCATCCATAATATTGCATTGTGTATTGTCATTCAGATTTGGTACTTCTTCATGTGTTTTCTTCTCATTTGGTATTTCTTGAAGTGTTTGTTGATGATCATCAGTTATTGGTATTTCTTGAAAAACAACATCTTCTACTACATCAATCTCAATTACTTCAATATACATCTGCTGGTCGTACTCTGGTGTTGGTGATAATTTAGACGAGGGCCGGAACAATCCACTATGTCTCGTATAATTAAACAACTTGGAAAATATACAGCCTCGGCCTTGGCCTATGGTAAACGGAGTATGTAAGAAGAAAATATTTGCCAATAAAATACAAAGAAGAGCCACCGACAACAAAGTCAAGGCTTGACAGAAAATTTTGGAATTTTGGTGTCTATCAATTGCATGCTTTTTCAGTATTTTATGTTTTACGGACGTACTGTCACTTTTATTATCATCTGACTTCAGACATTCTTCCACTTCTTTCAACTTGGAATATTTATTAGACGTCATTGTTACACCGTCTGAAAAAAAAAGATGTATTAGTCAATGAAATGAAAATGATATCAGGTTTAAACGTCCTACTGTTCTGCAGAAATACGACTAATTAAGTCCGGCATATTCCATACAGGACGTGTGCTATTAGGAAAATTTTGCCCGGACAGCACCCAATGTGTACCGGTACATGGGACCTTGGTTATGGAACCAATTCCAACACTTGGACACTGTCCTTGATAGGCCCTATCACCTGCACCAGCGACAAGGGGAAACCATGAATAACTTTGTTGTCCAAAACTGAATTATGGGACCACTAAATGAGTTACATGTACATGTTCATAATAATCCCAAGAAGATGACGATAAAACCTCACACACGATAGGAATAGAGGGGCAGAAGAGTCCCCATAACAATGCAGGCAAGTTTGGATCTCAGTGATGCCTCCGAGGAGAAGCAGGAACAATTCCTTGTAGATAAATCATAGTAAAAAATCCCTGGTAACAAACTAGACAAAAGACTGTGTAGATATAAGAAGTTTTTATCCAGGACGCGTTTCGGGCGTTCGCCCTTTATCAACTCGTTACAAAAATAATCCCGTTACCGGGTATATATAGACAATATATACAGACAAAAGACATGTTCATAACCCAGTCAACAAGCCAACATGAGGCTGATGTCCCCCACCAAAATTTCTATAGATGACACATATTAATTAATCGCACAATAATTTTTTTCAAAAGTATCGAACAATTAAACTATACTGTAAGTTTCATCACTCTCTATCAGATAGAATCAAAGTTATCTTGTCCCAAAGCAGAGTTGTTATGTTCCGAAGTGATCAGCTTATCTCTACTTATCGTAAGCAGACAATGATCATCTTCAAGTTTGAACATTCTAGCTCAATTAGAAAATATGAGGTTTTTACGTCCTACTCTTCTGCACCTAACCTAGGCTAATTGAAGATGGGCATACCCCATACAGTGTGCTAAATGAGTAAAAAAAAAAACAGTGAAGAAGCTGGATGCCGATTTTGTAGGTATGTAATTCATCATATCAAACATTGTTGACAACACTATGTTGTCTATTCAAAAGGCATTCAGGCAAACAGTTTAAAATGAAAGAAATATCATAATGTACTTTCTATACAAGATATTATGTCATGGTTGATATGTCATGGTTTGGAGAGAAAGAAAAAGAGATAGAGAGAGGCTTTCTTTAGCAGTGGGAAAAATCAGGAAGAACCCAAGAAAAAACAAGAGGTTGGATAGATATAATCAGGGAATCGAACAGACCTTATGATGCAGCACAAACGCTAACCATTTGCCCACCCGCCATTTGTAATTTGCTAATCTGAGATAAAAAGAGTTGGCAGTAGCCTTAGCACCGCTTTCCAGGCAATATTTCCCTCAGGGCGGAGGGCACATCCCACCTCCAATGTTCAGCAACTTTCAGCTGCAGGTAACTTGATGACTGCCATAGCCAGTTTTGTCCATTTCTCGTGATGGTCTGGTAAAGAAGACATAATAAAATAGCACAAGTACGACTATGAGTGACTATAGTAGGCGACATTGAAGACAGTTGCACTTCTTAAATGTATGTATATGATTCATAATTGATTGTACTTGCCTTTTCAGGCTTAGAACTTTTCAGTGAGCCCTCGTGATTTACATTCTACAATTGATTAGGCCTACATAATAATTGTCTTGACGACGTTATATATAACTATAAATCTTATATAAAATAGCTAGTCGAACTACTAAGTAAGTTACTTCACATTTATAAAGTCTGCTCAGAGTCAGAACGGACTCAAAATAGAGAGCACCTATACTTAAATTTGAAAAATATATAGATATACATTACTTACAATCTGTACGGCAGGAAACCCTGTATTACCCCTGACCTCAGTTGAAAAACACGTAACCGTAAATTACCTGTATTTTCGTCCCATCATCTGTCATGTGACAAAAACATTCAAAGATTGAGACTGGATACACGAGTATAACAGACACAAATTGGCAACCTATTCGCCTAGCGGCAGATTCGATCGACCAAGCTGGCAACCTATTCACATTACAGATCAGCCTCGTCTAATTATCAACTAGTTCCTTTAGGAACTGTCTTTGAGCGGACAATGTCCACTGACAGTTCCTATCCGGCCTTATATATAGCTACCTCCACCTCTGTTCTAAGGCTAGTTTGGAATCCATACCTACTATTTTTCACCTTGATTCCACTTTATTTGCCAAAGGAATCATTTCTTGCCACAGCTGACACACATTTATAAAGATTCAACACTATTTTCAAGTGGAATTGTGTGATTAAAAACATACACCAAATAGGTTCAAAATGAAGAGACATTAGGAGACCAGGACATGCGCAAACTGCATGTTTATTTCATCGCTAAATTCTGCTTCAAAATGGAGTTGAATTATTATAAATTTTCGTCAAATATAGTAAGAAGTGATTCCTTTTGGTGGAAAATAAAGAATTGTGGTGACAGGGGTTCTAAAACAGCCTGAGTACAGAGGTGGGGAATAGCAAGATTTTACCATATTTTCATACTGCAGCTATATAAGGCCGGGTAGGAACTGTCAGCGGATATCGTTCGCTCAAAGACAGTTCCTAAAGGAAATAATTATCAACCAATAAAATCCAAAGTTACATGTGTAAAATGAAAGTAGAATACCCTATGTAGTAGATCGGAATTTACAAATGTTTTTGTTGTATATATGTAAATAAAGTTTATGGCGTATGTGGTTATATCTGCTTGGTGTCTTGGGGTCTAGCCAAGATGTGGTGTCCAATGTGTGTGTTTTGTTTTGTAATTTCGTACACTGAGTTGTTTTAATGAGTTTACCCAGTTTGCGCCTCCTTTTTTCAAACGGCACTTAGTTCTTGATATGACAAATGCCACAACCTTTCTGATCAGGTTTTATCTACCGGTATCAAATATATTTATCGAGTTTAGGTTTATTTCAGTAGTGTAAGTAATAATTCTTGTATTAGGAATTTCCCTATTACTTATAAAAGTTGGCACAATCGCATTGGAGGGGTACACTCTTATCCTAAATTTCGCCAATGTTTCTATAATCTTAAGTGAAATGCGGGCAATATTCCGTGTTAAAAATTGGCGACGTTTAGTATGAGAGTGTACGCCTTTAATATGGTTGTGCTAAACTTTATTAAAAATATTTGGTTGGCTTATTTTATAACGGGGGGTTGGATGCCCAATGGTTAGCGTGTGCACGCTGTATCATGCGGCCAGCCATTGAGTCAACTGACGTGGTTTCAAATCCCCGGTTGTACGTGGCAAGGAGTACGCCGCTGTCGCCCGTCCAACCTCGTGCGTTTTCTCCGGGTACTCCGGTTTCCTCCCACTGCTAAAAGACCCCTGAACGCAAGCGAATTATTGAAATTAAATTAAACCATATGTTAGTCCCGAAATGACCTAGTTTGTGTCGAGTGGACATTAAACACCATTTCTCTCCCCCTCTCTCTTATTTTATAACCTTGTCGAATAGTAGTAGTGTTACTATAATATTGCTTTATAAATATCGAAGAGTTTGGGCGATTCAGGGGCCTGTTTCACGAAATTTTAACTAAGATAAAATCAAATTTTAGTAATTTGATTGGACAATATTAGATTAATTTTAGTTCTTAGCCAATTAAAATTGAAGTATCTACTAAAATTTGGATTTTATCTTTAGTTAAAATTTCGTGAAACAGGGCCCTGGTCTTTATTATGAATAGGTTGCCAACGACCAGGTTGTCAGCTTGATTGGTGGAATTCGCCGCTAGGCGAATAGGTTGACAGTTTGTGTTCTTTGTCTATCTTGAACCACTGACGCGTAACGACAGGTACATGTAACTGCCAGACCGTGCAATCTACACATTCACGTGACCTGATGCAATACATAAAGCCTTAAACTATAAATCGTCTGATATAAATACATCAAGTGGACGTTAAACCCTAAAGATAGGCTGGCACTGCCAGGCAGGATACGCCCACATTTTCGAGAGATGGATAGAGAACAAACAATACGGAAAGTGATTTTTCCTACATCATTAAGTCCTGTATTTCATACTGTATTGGGAGCAGCCATTTTGTTGGTCAGTTCCAGTCTGATATTCATGAAATTCGAAGTCGACAATGATTATGGTGTGACGGTACACAACCTAGAAATGTGACTTTTCGTCAAAATCGGATAAGAATTGTGACCTGTAGGGCCTACAGAGTCAACAACCATGATATACCATATCTTTACACTATTCGCGTACAAACGGCGACCATTTCGTCCGGCAATTTTGGTACCATTTTCACGAAATTCGAATAATTCAGGAAGTTACGATCCGATATGCGCAAATACCGAAAGGAACCAAGATCTTTGGGTTATAACCATGCATTTCAAGTTTCATCAAAATCGAATTAAAATTGTGACCTTTACAGGGTCCACAACCTTGATATACCATTTTTTAACAGTATTCACGTACAAACGGTGGCCATTTTGTATGGCAATTTTGGTCTGATTTTCCCGAAATTCGAACTCAACCTTCCTTACGGTGTAACGATAATATAATCAAACGTTTTTAAATCGGATAATAATTGTGACCTCCAAGCCTAAAAAAAAAGGCGATTTTGCGTATAATCAGGGGCCATAATTCAGGAAGTTACGATCCGATATGCGCAAATATCGAAAAGAAGCAAGATCTTTGGGTTATAACCTTGAATTTCAAGTTTCATCACAATCGAATCAAAATTGTGACCTCCACAGGAATGAATGAATGAAATAGAGTTTTATGGCACATCAGCTCCAACCGGGCCATATTGCGCCAAACATGATGAATATTATGAGACAAATTAAATGATATCACATAAGGTATTTATGTACACAAATAAAAACAAATATCACAGTATATTAAATAATTAAAAATAAAAGTCAACTTCATGTACATAAATAGTTAAAAGTGAAAAAATAAGGTGAATTATCTATTTACAATTAAAACGACCTCCACAGGGTCCACAACCTTGATATACCATTTTTTAACAGTATTCGCGTACAAACGGCGGCCATTTTGTATGGCAATTTTCGTCCGATTTTCCCGAAATTCGAACTCAACCTTCCTTAGGGTGTAACGGTGATATAATCAAACGTTTTTTTAAATCGAATAATAATTGTGACCTCCAAGCTAAAAAAAAAGGCGATTTTGCGTATAATCAGGGGCCATAATTCAGGAAGTTACGATCTGATATGCGCAAATATCGAAAGGAAGCGAGATCTTTGGGTTATAACCATGAATTTCAAGTTTCATCAAAATCGAATCAAAATTGTGACCCCCACAGGGTCCACAACCTTGATATACCATTTTTTAACAGTATTCGCGTACTAACGGCGGCCATTTTGTATGGCAATTTTCGTCCGATTTTCCCGAAATTCGAACTCAACCTTCCTTAGGGTGTAACGGTGATATAATCAAACGTTTTTTTAAATCGAATAATAATTGTGACCTCCAGAGGGACCACAAGCTAAAAAGGGTGATTTTTCGGACAATCAGGGGCCATAATTCAGGAAATTACATTCCGATAGCCGCAAATATCGAAAGGAACCAAGATCTTTGGGTTACAAACATGCATGTCAAGTTTCATCAAAATCGGTTCAAAATTGTGACCTCTATAGGGTCCACAAGCTAAAAACGTGATTTTTCGTACAATCAGGGGCCATAATCCATGAAGTTTTGGTCCGATACATGCCAATATCGAAAGGAACCGAGATCTTTTGGGGATAAACCTATATTTCAAGTTTCGTCAAAATCGGATAAGAATTGTGACCTGTAGAGAGTCCACAAACAAATTATGGACGGACGGACGGACGGACGGACAGGGGCGACGACATAATACGTCCACATGAAAATGTGGGCGTATAAAAACGAACGAACCTATCGATCTTAAATCTATGTTTAATATTGTCATTATTGATAATGCGCCAGTATTATTGGCCCAACGCTCGGTATTACTATTATTGGATGTTTACATACAACTTGGTAATATAAGAATAGGATGCCAGGCAACGAAACATACCTCTTCAGGCGCCTACAGCAATGCACGTGTCAATGATTAAAGTCTCTGTGAAATGAAATGTAGTTTTATGTCACGTCAGCTCCAACCGGGCTATATTATTGCGCCAACCATAGTGAATTTTCAATTTAACGAGACAAATTAATATAATTCAATATCAGAGACATTTATATAGGCTATGTAGAGTATCACAGAAAATATAATTTAAAACAATTATTTGATTTTTTAAGTATATAAATATTTAAACCTTAACGCATGATAATGTAGCAGGATCATGGACGGACAGACAGACCATCCACCATTCCAGGTCATGGGTTAACCATAAAGAGACAAGACAGGAACACAGCTATACAGTTTATTTACAAAACACGGAACACACAGAAACAAAACAGGCAATTATTTACAGAAAGAAGAATAAGTAGAAGAGCACTGAAATAATAATAAAACTAAATTAGCAAATATATATACAAAAGGATATAGCGCTTCTAATAACTAGATAACTAATAAGAGATATATTGCCTATTACAGGTAATAATAAAAGAATCAGAACTATTATACACATAATACATATAATAAGGAAATATATAAAAACGTACCCTGAGAAAGGTGCTCTTAATATATAAGGAAAAGGAAGAACTACAAGAGCAGGAAAACCATATACAAATTACGAAAATATCGAAACACTAAAAGATAAAACAAACACCAAATTAGACATATGTTGTGTAAATTGAAAGTGGTCTGAGTCCCGACCAATAGACGGGACTACTTTAATGTATTTCTACGCCAGTGGTATTTAAGCCGTGGGAATGGCGAGATGTCGCCAGAATTTACAGTTGTCTTACAGAAGTATTAAGGTATTGTTATTGTTTGTTGCTTGCGGACATAATCTGAAGTGGGACTTCGGGGAATTTACATTATTGGTAGTAGCCGGATAAAAATTTAGTTTACGTTGATTGAAAAAAAGTTTTTTTTCTATTGACGGGGAGGAGAAGTTACAGTGTAATATTGTTTAATTGTTTATTGACATTATTGTGACTTGTACAAGTGGTCTATTGATAATAGCGCACAGGTACGCGTGCATTGCACGTGCAGATTAGCACGTGGCGGTATTGTATGGTCGTCTACCTTTGGTAAATAACTAATTGTTTGATAGTGTTTATATTTATAAATAATTAAAGGGGTTTTGATGCTTCTATTTAGTATGAAATTATGTCGGTGAATATTAATACCGCATCTTTGTCGGATTTGTTGGACTTAGGCGTTAGTCCCATAGCGGCCGAAAGAATTTTAGGTCGTCGCCATGAATGTGGCCAAGTAACACAAGAGGAATTGCTAAACATTCCCGAAGTTATGGACTTGTCGGCAAGTGTTTTCGTCAGGTTAACATGCGAAGAGCGAAGGGATAGTTCTTCGGGTACAAACCGTTCAAATGGGGGTAGACATTCAAGGTCTGATAATGCAACACGCAGGAATACGGCAATTATTCCCAAGCATTTGAGTTACGACGGACAGTCAAATTGGCAGGCCTTTGCTAATAAATTTATGCGGTATGTCACCATGAATTCCCTGTCTGACCAGGAAAGTTGTGATAATCTAGCTTTTGTCTAGAAGGCAAAGCAAGCGAGTACTATTGTTTGATATCCGATAGGTATGCCCATCTTACATTGTTTGAACTCTTAGGGAAACTGGAACAACGTTTTGGAAATCAGGACTTGCCTGAAACTTCAATGCTTTTGTTTACAAACTTGAGACAGCATCGTGATGAATCGTTAAGTGATTGGTCCGACCGCGTCTTGACGGTTGCAAATAAAGCGTTCTCCGATTGTACGGAAACCCACATAAGTAGGCAGGCCGTCTTGAAATTTTGTCAAGGTTGTTTTGATAAGGAAGCAGGTCAGTACGCTTGCAATATGCGCCCTCCAAATATAGAGTCGGCTATTCAGTCGGTTAAATGGTTCAGACACAATAACATAGCCATCTATGGGCATAACTCACGTAATTCCAGTCGTGAATATGAAGCACGTGTACAAACTTTGACTACTTCTGCTCAAGATACAAAAGCTATAACGTCCAAGGAATCAAAAGATAATGATAGGATTGAAGCATTAGAGAAACGTGTAGACGATATAAAAAAGCATTTTGACGAAATGTCTTTGACTATGAAAAAAATAATAGAGTCCATTGATCGTTTGAAATTACGTTCAAGATCTCCTTCAAGATCTCGCTCTCCTTCTAGGGACCAAATTGCATGTTTTCATTGTGGAAAGCAAGGTCATTACAAGCGGGAATGTCCAGACTTATATCCTCCAAGACATAGTACGCCTTTATCGGGTAAAACGGATGCCGACAAACACGTGGCTTTTGAATCGGATTTAAACTAGTAAGGATCGAACGAACGGGCGAGCGTCCGATCCCACCTAATTATGATTCGCCTTTTACTCTTTTTGACGAGACGTACAGCGACGCCGGTTTGGACGGTACACATAAATTCAGGAGTGAGCTTCTTGTTCCGGTTTGTGATACCACCGAAGCCGTCGGTGCTACTTCTAAAAACACCGTTGCCCCGGAGGTCGGTGTCAATATTGTTCCAGCTGATACCGTTGATGAAGGTGTCATAGGTATAATTCCTGAAACTCCTGGATTCGCGCCTGCGAGCATTCGTCGCGTCAATACTGATGCAATGTATAAATTAAAAGTAAAAGTACAAGGAGAAAACATATTATCTGTTATAGATACTGGTAGTCAATGCACTATTCTTAGCGATAAACGCTATGAAATACTTAAGAAAAAGCCGCCAAAAATTATGGACGTTAAATTGTATACTGCGAGCCGTGAAATGGATTTTCAAGGTTTTATCGTAGGCCCCGCTGTATTAGATCTTGGGTCTTTCCAAATGGAATTGGATCATTTGTATGTCGCTCCAATCGAAGACGACATGTTGCTTGGATTAGATTTTATGCGTGAAAATAAAGTCCGAATTGATATGTTAACGGACAAATTACAAATTGGTAATGATGATTTTGATTTGATATATAGCGAAAAGGACGAAATCAGCGAACATGCTGATATTGCTGTTGTAAAGCGTACCCTTATACCACCGTTAAGTGTAGCGCGTGTGCGATGTACTTTAAATAAAAGTCTGTCGCGATATGTGGTAGAACCCTTAAACCATCCTAATTTGTTGATAGCACGATCTGCTCATTCTCACGTCGAAACGGAATTTCCTAGGATATGTTTAATCAATCCATCACAAGAAACGATTGTATTAGAGACTAACCAAGCTGTCGGCAAGGCAGTAGAATTCAATGAAAATGACGTCATGACACCGTTAGAGACGGGTGAAGGGAATAATAGTAAAGTTAATTCACTTAAAATTCCAGAGCATTTAGTAGATTTATATGACAGATCAAAAGGACTGTTAACTCCAGCTGACCAATTTAAATTGTCTAAATTACTTGTTGAATACCAGGACGTATTTGCTAAAGATCAATTTGATTTGGGGAATTTTACCTCTCTTGAACATAGCATAGAAACCAAAGATTCAAAACCCATTAAGCAAAACTTACGCAGAGTTCCTATTTGTTTCGCAGGGGAGGAAGAGGCACATTTAAAAAAAATGTTAGATTCCAAGGTAATTCAGCCGTCAAGTTCTGACTGGGCGTCACCCCCTGTATTAATCCGCAAAAAAGACGGAACAGTGCGTTGGTGTATCGATTATAGGAAACTTAACGCAGTCACCGTTAAAGATCTATTCCCACTTCCTATAGTAACGGAATGTATTGAAGCTATCGGTGGAAACAAATGGTTTTCTAAACTGGACGCTAATTCGGCATATTGGCAAATTCCACTTAAAAAGGAAGATAGGAAAAAAACCGCATTCTTAACTAAGTACGGTTTATTTGAGTTTACCAAAATGGGATTCGGGTTATGTAACGCCGTTGCAACATATTCAAGAGTAGTCAGTCTTATACTAAATGGGTTAAACTGGAATATTGCACTAGCATTTTTAGATGATACGCTAGTAATGGGTGAAAACGTTGACAATCATTTAGAGAATCTAAAAAAAGTTTTGGATAGGTTTAGGCAGTATCAGATTAAACTCAAGCCTAAGAAATGCGAATTATTTCGTCAGGAAGTTGAATTCCTAGGTCGTATAATTAGTCAGCATGGTTTAAAAGCTGGCAATAACCTTAGTAGAACCGTTGCCAAATGGATGGTGCCAACCTGTACTAGGGAAGCTGAATCGTTTTTGGGTTTTGCTAATTATCACAGAACATTCATTAAGCATTTTGCAGAGAAAGCCTTCCCGTTATACCAAATTACTGGGAAAAAAACATTTGTTTGGGGTCCTGAACAACAGAGCGCTTTTGACAAATTAAAGCATTCCTTAGTTACGACACCAGTCTTAACTTTACCCAATACAACAGATCCGTTTATTTTAGATTGCGACGCTAGTATTAATTCTATAGGTGCAGAATTGTCGCAAGTGCAGGATGGTCAGGAAAGAGTAATTGCTTACAGCAGTTTTTCGTTAACGCCCGAACAGCGCCGCTACTGTGCTACTCGTTTAGAATTGTTGGCCATAGTACGCTTTACTAGGCTGTTCCGACATTACTTATTAGGAAAACAGTTCCGCATTCGTACGGATCATAATAGCTTAACTTGGCTATTGAAATTTAAACAGCCTACTGGACAGTTAGCGCGTTGGCTTGAAGAGTTAAGTCAATATGACATGGTAATTGAGTACAGAAAAGCGCAGAATCATCAAAATGCTGATGCTTTATCACGCATGAATTTATCAGATCGACCATGTTCTAATTTCGATATAAATGTGAAAGTAACCGATTTACCGTGCGGTGGGTGTCATTATTGTCAAAGAGCTCATAAAAATTGGATCGATTTCGCAACCAATGTTGACGATGTTAGGCCTTTGTCATTTAAGGAGAATATAACGGTAAATGAACCGGTTAATCCAACACCTAGTATTTTAATTACTGATTGTCCTGAAAATCCACGAGTTAATATTGTAACTGTAGACGAGGACGATAATGACGACTATGAGGGAATATCATTAAGTAATTATTCCCCCGAAACACTCAAAGACAAACAGGATAATGACTTAGATTTGAAAATGTTAATAACCTGGTTGAAAACCGGTGTTGAACCCAAAGAAAGTGACTTAATGCTATCTAATCCTACAGTTAAATATTACTGGATAAATCGTAACTTGTTTCTTCTCGATGATAATGGTATTCTTAGGGTAAAACAATTAAATAATTTACTCGACACATTATTAGTAGTTCCAGAAGAATTGAAACTGGATATTTGTCAGTTATGTCATGACATTCCCTTATCGGGTCATCAAGGAATAAGTCGAACAAAATGTCGGATTAAACAGCGATTCTATTGGTACGGCATGACTGAGTATGTACGCGCTTATGTAAACTCATGTGCTACCTGTAACATTAATAAAAATAAGCATAGGAAGGCTCGTTATCCTTTAAATAAATATCATGCCGGAGCGCCGATGGAAAGGGTACACCTCGACTTTTTGGGCCCGTTGCCCGTGACGCAGGCTGGGAACGAACATATTTTAATGATAGTCGACCAATTCACAAAGTGGGTCGAATGTATACCATTACCTTCACAAACCGCGGAGATTACCGCCAAGGCAGCGGTGAATGAGTTCTTCTCTCGATTTGGATGTCCTTTCCAGTTATTTACCGATCAAGGGAGAAATTTTGAGAGTAATTTATTTCTTTCATTATGCAAGGTGTTGCATATACATAAGAGTCGAACAACGCCATACCGCCCATCGTCGAATGGCCAAGCTGAGATATATAACCGAGTATTGATGGAAACGGTAAAATGTTATGTAGACGGATGCAGGTTGAGGACAATGCATAAACCTACATTGAGGGCCATATGTGAGAGAGCTGGGTGGCTCATTCCCGAGGGGGATCGTTTTACACTACTTCCCTTGAATTCGCCAGCCTGTCTCACCTATTGGAGGTGTATGTGTATAATGCTGAACTTTTTAACCCCGGCCCAGCAAGGGGATTTTGTGGGGTTCCTTAGGTCGCCCCCTGTTGGACGTAATGATTTATTTTCGGGTGGGGAAATGTCCGAGGATTGGGAGGGGGAGATGGTAGACATCAACTTGTCATAAATTGGGAAGGGTATTTGTTGTACATATTATGTGAATATTTTTGTTTGTAAGGGTGTGTTTGGGTGAATGTTACGGTGTATATAAGATACCGTCGCCTGAGTGTATGGTGTGTGAATGGATAATTTTAAATTGTTTTTTTGTAGCCCGGAAGAGGCTAGACCTCCTTGAAGAAAACGGGGAGGGATGTTGTGTAAATTGAAAGTGGTCTGAGTCCCGACCAATAGACGGGACTACTTTAATGTATTTCTACGCCAGTGGTATTTAAGCCGTGGGAATGGCGAGATGTCGCCAGAATTTACAGTTGTCTTACAGAAGTATTAAGGTATTGTTATTGTTTGTTGCTTGCGGACATAATCTGAAGTGGGACTTCGGGGAATTTACATTACATACAGTTTGGAAACTAATTTAAATTATTACTTATGTATTTTTATTGTATTTATTTATTTATAATTTATGCCAGAATAAAACAGTATTTAAATTAAATAGGAATTGTCATATTTAGTAATGTCAAGTCAAGTTAAACAAATATAAACCTACCTGAGTTAGTGAAATCGGTGCATCCAAGATGGAGAAAGAAGAAAAAGTGACTAAAGGTGAAACAGGATGTTAGGACAGTATTATAGCTAAGTAACGGAACAGTACTCACCATCTTTAAATAGCAACTTTAAACTATACACCTAAGCAATTATAACAACTGGAAATGCAAGACTACATGTACCTGGATATACCGGACAATAGAAACTGACTAAAAGATTTAAAGGGATTAAAACACCTACTAAAATAATTAAAGGGGCTATTACACCCTACTACACTAACTTTTAAAATTAAAATTTATTATAAAATTATCTCCTTATATATTTATAAATTGTGATCCATTTTGGTTAGGGAAAAATGGAAGCCAGTGTGAGCCCTGGTAATCACCCACCCACTTACCCGTTAAAGCTTCTGACGGCCTCACGATGCAGGGCAAATCCCTTTTAGACATGATGTTCTAGTAAAATCTAGGTGTTTAATGGTTCAAGGGATTGGAATCTGTTCACTTATGGGGCTTGAATCTTTGCTATACTAGGTCATCACCCAGAATTATCCCCACCAACACACGCTTTATAGCTTCAGACCACGATGGAGAACAGATTTCAACGGAACTTTGGTAAAAGGAAAGGGAGCTAGAAGCCCAAATTTGGAGATTTAAGATAAGACAACTCTAACATTATTTTAAAATGTCAGGTGTCAACTATACTGATGCATGATACCCTTCACGCAACATTTTGGAATTCGATTTTATAGGACAACGTTATTTGGAAGATCGGAACAAAGGCCCCCAACAATGTCACGACAATTTTGTTAACCACGAACACCGGAATCAGCTTAAGAGAAATTTCTTTATAGTGGAATAGTTGGCATGGTTAGTAATGGTATGTCCCCTTCCCAGCAAGAAGGGGGTTGGGATGGCCTAGTGGTCTAGAGTGCCGCGCTTCGACCTCTAGCTGGTCGGTCACCTCTGGCTTGCGGTTGTGGTTTAGAGCCCTGGTGTGAGCGTATGTGGCAAGGAGATAGGGGCACCTTCTCAACCTCGTGGGATTCCTCCGGGCACTTCTGTAATCTCCCACTGCTAAAGACCCCTACGCGCAAGCGAATTGTTGAAATAAAATTGAACCATATGTTAGTCCCGAAATGACCTAGTTTGTGTTGAGTGGACGTTAAACCCCATTTCTCTCTCTCTCCCAGCAAGAAAGTTGTAGCTTTCTGGCCTTACCCCCAGTCAAGGTTAGATTCTTTTGACGATTTAATCCCACGTCATCGTGTTGGGGAAGGTTTATGGTACATGTATGGACCGATTATAGACGCCAATGTCATGAGCTGTGCATCACACTAACCAACAAAAAGTAAGTTCAAACTTAGACGTTTCACAGAATCAGAACAATTGATAAATCCGTCATTGATAAGGATGCTAGCAAATAAAGATAGTGGTGGAAGATAAAATCTTAACAAATACATTTATTTCAATATCACCAAAACTATATGCATATAAAATGAAAATTATCTAAAGATAACATTGACTATATAAAAAATCATGTTTCAAAAAGCATATACATAAATAAAAACCTCTATGTATTCCTGCATAAATATCGAATTGTCTATCAATGGATATAATTGATGAGGATAGACATTAACCGTACAATAATAGTTAATATTTACATATATATAACTTAATTTGTTTATTTTTCTATTCTATCAGTAATACATGATGTCCGTTATGTTAATTTACGGCTACGTTTATTTCATTTCTTAAATACATAACGGATCTATTGTACCTGGTTTTCAACATCTTCAAAATGTTTATTTTCCTACTCTATCAGTAATACACACTGTGTACTGTGTTAGGTTCATTCACAGCTATATTTATTCTATCTCGAGAATCAAACATAACTCTGGCCCTATTAATGAAAATAAGAATGCTGATGGTTCATTGGCTTACCACTAAAATATTATAAGAAACCAGCCTTTTCATTGGCTTAGCCTAAAATCAAAGCTCAAATGCAAACGCTGAATTCTTAAAGAAGTTGTGTTCACGTTTTATTGAATAAGGCCCCAGGTCAATTACTATAGATTTTAAAATGGCAAACCAATTTCATTTTCACTTCTCGGTAGACTTGACAAATAGCCAAGACAATGAAATTTGAAATTTTGTTTAAAATAACTTTACAACTTTATAACTGTACAACTTTGAATTAAAACTTTGAATTAAAGACTTTTGAACAACGAAACCAAGTATGATTTATTTTAAATTAGTCTCT
The DNA here is from genome assembly GCA_036850965.1 of Patella caerulea. Taxonomy (NCBI): domain Eukaryota; kingdom Metazoa; phylum Mollusca; class Gastropoda; family Patellidae; genus Patella; species Patella caerulea. Next base: position 25,696,741 of record JAZGQO010000015.1, on the reverse strand, counting down.
TTCCAGAAGAAATAAGACGCCAAATGTTGGAATTAGTTTGATCTTACTATAAATACTAACAAGATAATTCATAGGCACTTAAAGCCCCAATAACACTCTTGTTGTAACTGAAAAATATGTCCCAATCTTCATTCTGGTCAACAAGTCGTATTATTTTAGAATATTCCAATTAAATGATGATATAAATTTCATCTTAACACACCTATTTTAAAAAATTCAACCAATTGATTTGAAAAGTCTAACGTAAAGCTTTTCAAATGTGACTTGGATATAAAAATATTTTCGAACCCTCTGGACAAGTAAAATAGGTTGTAATGGATAATTTACACAACAGGTAGGACATTTAAACATCTAGTACTTAGAATAAGGGTATTATTTATTTTCTGGAGCTACCAAGCCAGCAAGAATGTTATTGTCCCTTTAAAGGGATTGAAATTTCTTACATTATCTTGTCTTGCATGCTATAAAAATGTCCCTCTCTAGACAAGAAAATGTATTTAATTTTAATCTCTTCAAGAGCCATCATGTGTGATTATTGTGCCGGGCTATCCTTATTCAATATCTTCAAATACATAATATATGCGTATAAAAATCACATATCTTTAACACAACATTTCTTGTTTTTAATTGATAAATACACAACGAAACATACATAGATATATATAAAGTTTATAATCTTTTACAATGATTTCTGTTTTGTAATTTACTATTAATTTAAAGGGTAACTTGTTGTATTTACCAGTATAAGGTCGTTTTGATTGTTTAGTTGTTGGAGGAATGAATGAATGAATGAATGAAATGTGGTTTTATGGCACTTCGGCACCAACCGGGCTATACTGCGCCAAACCTACAAAGATTTATGCGAGACAAGTTAAATAAATATCACAGAAAAAGTTTTATATGCATAAATAAAAACAGTATCACAGTAAATAAGATAAAAAACCCAAATAAATCTCTATGCAAATAAATATTTAAAACATACAAAATGAAATGATAAATATACAATTAAACTTTATAATAAAAGCTTGTCTCTTTGAAAAAGTCTAACAATTTACAGTATAAGCCCGGTTGGGCGAATAATTGATGCAGAGACTGGCAACGGTAATATTTCGATCTTAGGTTCTTGAAATTCTTGCACTCAATCAAAATGTGCTTCACTGTCAAAGGAACATGGCAGTGTTCACATTCTGGTTGAGGCTCTCTTTTCAAAATGAAAAAGTGTGTTAAAAAAGTATGACCTATACGAGAGCGACACAGAACAACTTCATCTCTCCTGTTGGTTCTATAGGAGTTTGGCCAATCTCCTAAAAGAGGCTTAATGTGATGAAGTTTGTTTGTGCCTGCAAGATCCCAAGACCCTTGCCAGCGGTCATAAATAAAATGATTTATTGCCGATTTAAAATCTTTAAATGGTAATAAAGATAGGCTGGCACTGCCAGGCAGGATACGCCCACATTTTCGAGAGATGGATAGAGAACAAACAATACCGAAAGTGATTTTTCCTACATCATTAAGTCCTGTATTTCATACTGTATTGGGAGCAGCCATTTTGTTGGTCAGTTCCAGTCTGATATTCATGAAATTCGAAGTCGACAATGATTATGGTGTGACGGTACACAACCTAGAAATGTGACTTTTCGTCAAAATCGGATAAGAATTGTGACCTGTACAGAGTCAACAACCATGATATACCATATCTTTACACTATTCGCGTACAAACGGCGACCATTTCGTCCGGCAATTTTGGTACCATTTTCACGAAATTCGAATAATTCAGGAAGTTACGATCCGATATGCGCAAATACCGAAAGGAACCAAGATCTTTGGGTTATAACCATGCATTTCAAGTTTCATCAAAATCGAATTAAAATTGTGACCTTTACAGGGTCCACAACCTTGATATACCATTTTTTAACAGTATTCACGTACAAACGGTGGCCATTTTGTATGGCAATTTTGGTCTGATTTTCCCGAAATTCGAACTCAACCTTCCTTACGGTGTAACGGTAATATAATCAAACGTTTTTTTAAATCGGATAATAATTGTGACCTCCAAGCTAAAAAAAAAGGCGATTTTGCGTATAATCAGGGGCCATAATTCAGGAAGTTACGATCCGATATGCGCAAATATCGAAAAGAAGCAAAATCTTTGGTTATAACCTTGAATTTCAAGTTTCATCACAATCGAATCAAAATTGTGACCTCCACAGGGTCCACAACCTTGATATACCATTTTTTAACAGTATTCGCGTGCAAACGGCGGCCATTTTGTATGGCAATTTTCGTCCGATTTTCCCGAAATTCGAACTCAACCTTCCTTAGGGTGTAACGGTGATATAATCAAACGTTTTTTTTAAATCGAATAATAATTGTGACCTCCAAGCTAAAAAAAAAGGCGATTTTGCGAATAATCAGGGGCCATAATTCAGGAAGTTACGATCCGATATGCGCAAATATCGAAAGGAAGCGAGATCTTTGGGTTATAACCATGAATGTCAAGTTTCATCAAAATCGAATCAAAATTGTGACCTCCACAGGGTCCACAACCTTGATATACCATTTTTTTAACAGTATTCGCGTACTAACGGCGGCCATTTTGTATGGCAATTTTCGTCCGATTTTCCCGAAATTCGAACTCAACCTTCCTTAGGGTGTAACGGTGATATAATCAAACGGTTTTTTAAATCGAATAATAATTGTGACCTCCAGAGGGACCACAAGCTAAAAAGGGTGATTTTTTGGACAATCAGGGGCCATAATTCAGGAAATTACATTCCGATAGCCGCAAATATCGAAAGGAACCAAGATCTTTGGGTTACAAACATGCATGTCAAGTTTCATCAAAATCGGTTCAAAATTGTGACCTCTATAGGGTCCACAAGCTAAAAACGTGATTTTTCGTACAATCAGGGGCCATAATCCATGAAGTTTTGATCCGATACATGCCAATATCGAAAGGAACTGAGATCTTTTGGGGATAAACCTATATTTCAAGTTTCGTCAAAATCGGATAAGAATTGTGACCTGTAGAGAGTCCACAAACAAATTGTGGACGGACGGACGGACGGACGGACGGACAGGGGCGACGACATAATACGTCCACATGAAAATGTGGGCGTATAAAAATGGTGATTGAGGAAGATCTAAAGCAGCTTTGGCAGCAAAATCTGCTTTATCATTCCCCCTTATATCAACATGACTGGGAAGCCAGCAGAAGTCGACGTCTTTGCTGCTGAGCTCGTACGATAGTAGCAGACGATAAATGAAATGAAATGTGGTTTAATGGCACATCCGCTCCAACCGGGCTATATTGCGCCAAACATAAGATGATGTTACGAGACAAACTAGAAACAAATAATCATATTATCTATATATACATAAATAAAAACAAATATCACAGTAAATATCAACTAAAAAGAAATATCAACTTTATATATATATATTTAAAACGTGAAATAAAATATCAGGATATAAACAATTAAAATTTTCGATAAAAATTTGTCTCTTTTAAAAAGTCTAGCGCTTTACCATATAGACCCGGCTGGGCAAACAGATGATGTAGTGACTGACAACGGTAATATCGTGATCTTGTTTGCTTAAGATGCTTGCACTCAATCAAAATGTGATTAACTGTCAAAGGAACATGACAGTGTTCACATTCTGGTTGAGGCTCTCGCTTTAAAATGAAAATATGTGTTAAAAAGGTATGACCAAGACGAGAGCGACACAAAACAACTTCATCTCTCCTGTTAAACCTGTAGGAGCTTTGCCAATCTCCAAGGAGAGGCTTTATGTGATGCAGTTTGTTTGTGCCTGCAAGATCCCAAGACCGTTGCCAGCGGTCATATATAAATGAGTTTATAATGTATTTAAAATCTTTAAATGGAATGTAAAAATCAGATACGGGAAGATCTAAAGCAGACTTGGCAGCCGAGTCTGCTTGATCATTCCCCTTTATATCCGTATGACTGGGGAGCCAGCAAAGGACAGTGTCCTTGCTGATGATCTCATTTGATAGTAGCAGACCATAAATGTCTGCTACTAATGGGTGTTCAAGCTGTTTGTTGTTTATTGCTTGTAACGAGGACAAAGAATCAGAAGATGACAATGAACTCCAATGCCTGAAGAATGGCCTGGAGCTCAGCTGTAAAGATAGAAGCAGCAGGTGGAAGGCGGACAGAAATGGTCTCGGATGGCGTCACAGTAGCCGAAGCTACCCGATCACCATCTTTCGACCCATCTGTGTAAATAGTTATATAATCACCATACTTAGACCTTAACTCTCTAAAGAGAGATTGGAACACCGTTTAACTAGTATCTCTCTTTTTGTGTTGAGAAAGATCGAAATCAATCTTTGGCGGAGATATAGCCCATGGTGGAGTCCTAAAGACAGGGGTATTCGCAATACTGTCGAGGCTGATACCAGCCTCAGACAAAAGGGGTTGTATGCGAATACCGAATGATGGAATAGTATTAGTCTTCACTAGATACAAATGCTCATGGAGGGGTCTAAATATGGTGTTAAATGAAATGTGATTTGGAAGTGATGCAATTTTCGTAGCATACTGCAGGGCCAGTTTATCACGTCTGTTGTGCAGTGAGGGCTCATGCGCCTCGACGTATAAACTTTCCACTGGAGATGTACGAAATGCTCCTAAACTGATTCTAAGTCCCTGATTGTGTATGGTGTCGAGCTCTTTGAGATAAGACTCGCGGGCAGACCCATACACAATACACCCATAATCGAGTTTTGATCTTATTAAAGCTCGATATAATCTGAGCAAGACCTTACGGTCTGCTCCCCAGTCAGTATTTGATAAGACTCTCAATATGTTGAGGGCTTTCAGACACTTCTTTTTAAGGTTTTTAATGTGGGGGATAAATGATAATTTCTTATCAAATATCAGCCCCAGAAATTTGGTTTCATCCACGACTGGTAGGCGATTGCCATCCAAGAAGAGTTCTGGATCTGGATGTAAACCTCGTTTCTGACAGAAATGCATGCAGACAGTCTTGGATTTCGAAAAACGAAATCCATTTTCGGTTGCCCATTGTTGAAGTGAATTCAAACAAAGCTGCAACTTACGTTCGATTATCCGCATGTCTGTAGAACCATAGCACATCTGAAAGTCATCAACATAAAGAGCGCCGTTTGTACCTGGTTTAAGGCACGCTGGGATAGTATTAATTTTTATTGCAAATAATGTTGGAGATAAAATACTTCCCTGGGGGACCCCCATTGCCTGAGGAAATGGGTCAGAGAATATTGATCCCAGTCGTACCTTAAATGACCTATCTTCCAGGAAATTTTTAATGAAGATAGGTAAGCGACCTCGTAGGCCGAGGTTATGGAGGTCGCGCATGATACCGTGTTTCCACGTAGTATCATATGCTTTCTCCAGATCGAAAAATATAGCAACTAAATGTTGCTTCTGGATGAAAGCGTCCCTGACGAACGTTTCAAATCTGACGAGATGATCAAGAGTGCTCCTTTGGGACCGAAATCCACATTGGAGGTCTGTAATGAGGTTGTTGGACTCGAGGTACCAAACAAGCCTTCGATTGATCAATCTCTCCATGGTTTTGCAAATACAGCTAGTTAAAGCGATCGGACGATAGTTGGTAGGATTCGTATGATCTTTACCCGGTTTAGGGATGGGAACTATTGTGGCTTCATGCCACGAAGGAGGGAAATTCCCATCAACCCAAATCCGGTTGAAAAGATCCAGTAAAATTAGAAGTGTTGGATAAGGTAAATGTTTTAAAATTTGATAGAGTATCTCATCTGGACCAGTTGCAGTGTCCCGAGCTCGCTTTAACGAGTCACGGAGCTCCGCAATGGAAAAACGATCATTATAGCATTCATCATTGCGGGACTTGAAATTAAGTCGCCTTTTCTCCTGTTGTTGTCTAATGCTTCGAAAGGCATCAGAGGAGAAATTGGATGATGAATTGAATGAAAAAGTACTGGCCAGAGAATTAGCAATATCAGGAAATGTTGTTAAGGTGGTATTATCAACATTAAGATGGTTAACTGATAATGTACTACTTTTACCTTTAATCCTACGAATCCTATCCCATACCGACTTAGATGTGGTACGGGAATTGATCCTGGAGACATAACCCTGCCATGAAGATTTCTTTGCTTGACGTATGGTTCTACGGGCCTTCGCCCGGACCATTTGGTATGCCGCAATATTCTCCATGGAAGGATGGTTCTTCAATCGTCTCAGGATACGATCACGCTCTTTTAGGGCGGATTTGCAATCGTCGTTAAACCATGGTTTATTGAAACGTTTTGGTTCTGTCGTGGTTTTTGGAATCGCCTGCTCAGCTACATCTTGGAGAATTGAAGTGAATAAGGCCATAGGCTCATCTGCATCTTCTAACTCCTTTGCATCAAAAGAGAAGAGACACAAAGATTCAAATAGAGCCCAATCAGCCTTATGCAACTTCCACCTCTGGGGTCTTTCGACCGGAGAGGGACTATTATTATCAATCGAGATAGGAAAGTGGTAACTACCACAAAGATCTTCATTTACCCTCCATGTAAAATCCTGAAACAGGACCGGAGAGCAAATGGTGAGATCGAGGGAAGAAAAAGAAGCTGTGGCAGGATGTAGATAAGTAGGCGAGTCATCATTTAATAAACACAAATTATTAATGTTAATGAAGTCCGCTATTTGTTTACCTCTGTTGTTATCATCTGGACTACCCCAGAGGGAATGATGACCATTGAAATCTCCCGTAATTATAAACGGGTGGGGAAGTTGTGCAACAAGGTCATCAAGATCTCTGGGATTAAGATGTAAACTTGGTGGAAGATATACAGAGCAGAGTGTTATAGGAATATGTAAAGTCACTCTAACTGCAACTGCCTGCAAAGGCGAGTTCAGAGTAACTTGACTCTGAGGGATATCTCCATTAGGAATAACAGAAACACCCCCATGAGCTCTACCATCACCAACTGCATGATGATGGTAACCAACAAAATGTCTAAAGGACAAAGTGTCAGAATTCCTCAAAAACGTTTCCTGTAAACAAATAGCTAAAGGATTATATTTTTGAATTAAAAGTTGGACTTCATTACAATTTGGTTTTAAACCACGACAATTCCATTGAATAATGGAATTTACCATTGTCAGGGATAATTTATTTTTGACGGCTTACCGCCGATGGGGTCATTATTGGCCCCCTCTACGGTAATACCGTCCATCAGATCAACCCCATATTTCGTGAAATGGACGATAGGGTCTTGTGAACCCTTTTTGCCCCTTTCACGCAACTTTGCTAATTTCTTTTGTCTTGAAGATAAATAAACTCTTTCCTGTGAGGGTGGGATAACCATTGACTGCGATCCTGGCCCAGTGAACATGAGATCAGGAGCTGCAGCTTTCGGTTTATGTAATTGATGTGATTCCTTGCCATTCTGAGATGAAGTATTAGGAATGGTCCCAATATCTCCAGTTATAGGCAAAGAAGATGAACCCTCATCAGGCAAGGGCAAAGTTGTTTGAATCGAGCTCTCTCGTGACTGAGAAGAGCTCGAAACCCCTTTTACATGATCTGATGTTGTAGGCAAAGTCCTCATTTTTTGTTTCTCTGGCCAGGTTATGTCTGTCTAAACAGATATTGATTTAGTAAAAACTTTAACTACACTCGAAAATGATTTCCCTTGTGGTGCAATGGGAATGAGTGAAGTTAGTTCTACTTGCTTTTTAGCATCAAAATATGAAATCTTCCGTTCAGACATGACCTGTTGAATTCTTTTCTCTTTCTGCCATATTGGACATTCGCGAGAGTAAGCAAAATGCTTACCCTTGCAATTCACGCAGCAAAACTCAGCCTGGCAGGCAACGCTCTCGTGGCCATCATGGCCACAACAAGCACAGGTATCTTTGCCTCTGCAGACGGTCTTGCTGTGTCCAAATTTCTGACATTTATAGCAGCGAAGAGGATTGGAAACATAGGAATCAACAGGTATATTTAAATAACCTGCCTTGATTGATTTTGGTATGTCGGGACGATTAAAAGTGAGGATATAGGTGCTTGTGGGAATCACCTTATCTCCTCGGCGTACACTAATTCGTTTAACTTGTTGGACGCCTTGAGAAGAAAGGTATTCAACCATTTCATCCTCAGTGCTGCCTTCAAGAGCCCGACAGCGAATGACACCTCTACTAGAATTTAATGATCTGTGTGGAGACACCTTGATAGGAATGTCTGCCAAAGTTGTTGATTTGAGAAGCATGGTAGCATGCTGCTCCTTGACACATTCTATCAAGAGTGTTCCATTTTTCAATTTTTTGATGGCTTTGGGTTCACCGGCCAAGCCCTTAGCAATCAAAAAAGGTGAGACTTTCGATAAGTCAGTAGAGGGGCTCTCAATCAAGAGAAACCTCGGCCATGACTTTGCCATTTTATTTTTAAATATATTAGAAACGTCTTCTGTATTAAGACGTTTCTGTTTCAATCGTTCATTTGTTGGTGTGGGGGGGGGATCAGGGAATCCATGAACGTATATTTTTTTGATTCACCCCTCGTCGTCCCCCAGGTTACTTCCCTGCCTACTAAGGGGAGGACTAGCACGGATAACCTGCGCGTGGCCTCAGGGCTCGACAAGGGGTATACTCAAGCCAGAAGTAAAAAAACTATCCAACCTGATTGACCCAAGCCGCCGCCCTGCAGAATGTACTAAGGACACAAAGGTAAGTAGTATGCTGAGTGAATAACCAACAGAGCATTTAACTGGAAACGGTACATTCTACAGAGCTAAAACGACCAAAGCCGATTGATCAGAGTGGGCCACTCTGACCTCCCGTCTAGGTGAACCATGGGCCAAAGTAATGTGTTGCAGAAAAGAGGCCCGCAAGCCAAATCCCCCCTCAATTACCAGGATTCCACTCTCCACCGACACGGGTCGCAACGCACGGCAAACACGCTGCCCCATTATAGGGATCCTTTCAGTCGCCTTCTACGACACGCAGGACATACGAAGGGTATATTCTTATCACCCCCTACACCCCAGGGGGGAGCAGACGATAAACATCTGCTACTAACGGGTGTTCAAGCTGTTCATTGTTAATTGCTTGAAGCGAGGACAAAGAATCAGTAAAAATGATATGCTTTAAGGCTGAAGAAGACTGAATGAACTCCAAGGCAACGATATGCTTTAAGGCTGAAGAAGACTGAATGAACTCCAAGGCCTGAAGAATGGCCTGAAGTTCAGCTGTAAATATGGAAGCAGCAGGTGGGAGACACACGCAAATGGTCTCAGATGGCGTCACTGTAGCCGAAGCTACCCGATCACCATTTGAGTAAATAGGAGCATAATCACCATATTTAGACCTTACTTCTCCGAAGAGAGTTTGAAACACTGGAACTAGTATCTTTCTTCCTGTTTTTTGTAAGATCTAGATCGATCTTAGGGGGAGATATAGCCCACGGCGGTGTCTCAAAGAAAATGGTATTCGCAATACTGTCAAGGTTGATACCAGCCTCGGACATAAGGGGTTGTATGCGAATACCAAATGGTGGAATGACTTTAGTCTTTAGCAGAAATATAAATGCTCATGATATGGTCTAAATATGGTGTTAAATGAAATATGATTTGGTAAAGATGCTATTTTCGTAGCATACTGCAGGGCCAGCTTATCACGTCTGTTTTGCAGGGGGCTCGTGCGCCTCGACGTATAAACTGTCCACTAGAGAAGTACGAAAGGCTCAGAAACTGATTCTAAGTCCTTGGTTGTGTATGGTGTCGAGCTCTTTGAGATAAGACTCGCGGGCAGACCCATACACTATATATGCACCCATAATCGAGTTTTGATCTTATTAACGCTCGATATAATCTGAGCAAGACCTTACGGTCTGCCCCCCAGTCAGTATTTGATAAGACTCTCAATATGTTGAGGGCTTTCAGACATTTCTTCTTTAGGTTTTTAATGTGGGGGATACATGATAATTTCTTATCAAATATCAGCCCCAGAAATTTGGTTTCATCCACAACTGGAAGGCGATTGCCATCTAAATAAAGTTCTGGATCTGGATGCAAACCTCGTTTCTGACAGAAATGCATGCAGACAGTCTTGGATTTCGAAAAACGAAATCCATTTTCGGTTACCCATTGTTGAAGTGAATTCAAACAAAGCTGCAACTTACGTTCGATGATCCGCATGTCTGTAGAACCATAGCACATCTGAAAGTCATCAACATAAAGAGCGCCGTTTGTACCTGGTTTAAGGCACGCTGGGATTGTATTAATGTTTATCGAAAAAAGTGTAGGAGATAATATGCTTCCCTGAGGAACTCCCATTTCCTGAGGAAATGGGTCAGAGAATATTGATCCCAGTCGTACCTTAATCTTCGAGGAAATTTTTAATGAAGATAGGTAAGCGACCTCGTAGGCCGAGGTTATGGAGGTCGCGCATGATACTGTGTTTCCACGTGGTATCTTATGCTTTCTCCAGATCGAAATAAATTGCAACTAAATGTTGCTTCTGGATGAAAGCGTCCCTGACGAACGTTTCAAATCGAACGAGATGATCAAGAGTGTTCCTTTGGGACCGAAATCCACATTGGAGGTCTGTAATGAGGTTGTTGGACTCGAGGTACCAAACAAGCCTTCGATTGATCAATCTATCCATGGTTTGCAAATACAGCTAGTTAAAGCGATCGGACGATAATTGGTAGGACTCGTATGATCCTTACCCGGTTTAGGGATGGGAATTATAGTGGTCTCATGCCACGAAGGCGGTGACTTCCCATCAACAACCCAAATCCGGTTAAAAGGATCCGTTGGAAAAGACTCCCATACTATTAACATCACAAATTGAGTGGGAATAAGCCCAGATGGTGCAAGTGTCATGACTGGCCAAAAGAATGGTGTAGCTGTTAAGCTGCGTGCACACAGGTGAGCATTAGCAACCTCCCAAGCTGCAAGCACAATTCCGCAGTTACAGGAATATTCCAGGACTCTTTCAAGAATTTTTTCCTGTATTAGTCAGTCTGTTCTCAGGACAAATAGAATGAAATATATTCAAAAAGTTCTAGAGCAGCCTCAGCTGAAGTATGCCGAATTTCATTCTGTGAGATGGTTAAGCTTAGCAAGTGTTGTATCAGTAGTATACAGGACATCTCCTGCACTTGTCATGGCTATGCAAGATGAAGCAGAGATACATCCTGTAGCAAAAGGTATTTTAGGAGAAATAACTCAATACAACTCAATACATATTGTAGCAATAATACATTTGCTCACGGGTGTTTTGCAATTTATAACCAGACTTTCGAAAATATTTCAGACTGCAAACATTGATTTTAGCAAGATAACACCAACAGTGGATAGTGTGTGTGAATCTCTGTTGGATTTGCTGGAATGTCAAGGGACTTTTATGTCAAAACTTGATGAGTTTATGATTGAAGAGGATAACAAATTCGCATACAAGCGCCCATCCAAGGAGAGTGATATAACTGAAGTAAAAAAAAATATTAATGAAAACTTGGAGGGATTTGATGGTTTTTCAAACGAAGCTATCAATAGTAAAGTTTTTCGAGGTCAAAATTTATCATTTTCACAACCAGAAAGATCTTGTTCATAAAATTTCAAAAACATTTTTTGTAACATTGTTCAAAATTTAAGAAACAGATTTATTGACAGTGAACTTATCCAGTGTTTACATATACTGGTTCCAAACAATTTAATTTCAAACAGACACCAATTAGCAATGTTTGGTGAAGAAGAAATAGAAAAACTAATTAAAAATTATAGTAAAAATTTGCAATTAACCGAGATGACTGTATGTCAGAATACAGACAATACAAAAGACTTGTTAATGGTAGCTTTGCTCACTGTACCTTTAAATCTTGCATTTTATCAATAATTGACTCCCACTCTTTACTCTTCCCTAATTTAATCCATATTTTGAAAACAGCACTTCTTATTCCAATTACTATTGTTGACTGTGAAAGGGGGTTCTCCACACAAAACAGAATCAAAAATTGTTACAGATCATGTCTAAGTAATGAAGTCCTGAATGACCTAATGAGAATATCTGAAGATGGTCCTCCTCTTCACAATTTTAATTTTTCAAGGACCTTAATAAAGCGGAAGGCAGAAAAAAATAGAAGAATATTTAAATGTTGATAGCTTTCACCAAAGATATTTTTTGTAAATATAATTATGTTATTTGTTATTGATGTTTATTTAATGTTTGTTTTATTATTGTTAAATATAATTGATTATCACAGTAAATTTGATACCAAGAGTATGATAACATATTGAAATAAATATATGGGTGCAGCTAAACGGTGTTTATTTTTTTTTATTTACTGTATAACGACTTGGTTAGATTGGTTGCTGCAACGCATGAAATATGACCTCTCCTTCAAGTTTCCCTCACTTCTCCCTATTCTGTCGGCAGGCAGGGAGAAGTCACTTCTCCCTAAAAATTTGTCCCTAGTTTGAGCCCTGGGTTTGGACGATGTTGCCGTTACGCTTGATAGAAATACGTTTTACAACAGTCACACCTTGTGAGGAGAGATTTTCAAGCATCTCTTCCTCATTGCTACCTTCTAAATCCTGAGACCTAATAACACCTCTTAAAAAATTTAAACTATTATGAGGTGTTACCATTATAGGAATGCCGGCTAAAGATGTAGATTTTAATAAACTTAACGAATGTTGCTCTCTAGCGCATTCAACCAAGAGAGTACCATTCTTCATTATTTAAGCATCTTGGTTCAGAGGCCACAATTAAAAATCATGTGTCAACAAAATATTCAAATCCCGTACGTCAACTACACAGAATACATGCAGTTCATCCGGTGTAGTAGTGGTGAGGCGGTTTCTTAGCCTGGTTTTAATTAAATTTTGCCTTGAAAACCCCCTCTACACTGAAGACTGGCAAACCGCGTCCGATCTGCATTGCCGAAACACAATTCGGAAATTGATCCGACAATCCAAAACAGACGTATTTCTCGAGGAGATCAACATAAGTGTTTCTCCGATAGTTTTCGTATACCATTGTTCTAAAGATGGGCCATTCGTGGTTGATATCTTCATCTATAGCTTGGTGGAAATGCGGTTGCTTCCATATCTGGATAATTGGTCGGCACCGGGAAAATTGGAGGGTGAAAATACAGAAAATGCCAAAAGTAGCTTATTCTGGGGAAATCTTGCCTCCATATTATCTACGACATCTGATATTATCTAGGGAACCTTTTTGAGTAATGTCTGGTCACGAGACTTTCTTTTTAATATTTGTCCCACGTGCGGCACGTGTGGGTTTCTAGTTTCACGTAAAAAAGTCCTAATTTGGGTCCATACTCGGGGGAATCTACAAGATATGTCGATTTAAGGGACAATATAAAGGAATGCACTAACATTGTCATCTTTTCGTAGTTTAAGTCTCGTGACTGGAGGCCACGGCTCAGAATACCAATGCCAGTAAATAGATCTTGCAAAAATGCTGTCATGAACATGAACCTATACGTCTTTAGATATTCATATAGGGGACTGGCGGTTATATCGTTTTCGGCCTGGTCCTCTAACATCTTTAGGAGGGCGGGTAGGGTCTTGATGATATTATCTATGGCCTGGGTCATGGACAGCCATCGTACCCGATGAACTTCTGGGGGCTTGACCTTGGGTTGGTCGAGGATATCCTGCCGCAGTTGTGACAGCTGTTTCGGGGAACGACGGAAGTATGTCGTAAGGATGTTGAGCATGCTCTCGTATGACGACACGTCTGGCGATTTCTTAGCTACGTCTACAATGGCTAGGGCCAGGCGATGAGCCACACAATGGACTTCTACTAAGTGGGGACAATGACTCTTCAGCAAAGCTGCCTCCCCGCCTCTCTTCCCCAACATAACGGCTGCCTCATCCGACCCCATACCATATAATTTATTCAAGAGAAACTGGAAGACCATTTCGGATTAAATTTCCTGCTTATCTTTGGTGACGGTACAGGACTTGACACAGAACTTGCGGACACTGGTGTTTCATCGTCGTCCCGTTTTCGCTTGGAAGAAGACTGGGTGGTAGATAAGAATCAAGCATTTTGAAAGTTATAATGACTGTCTATTGATCTGGGGTGTTATATACTCTTACAATATGTAACATCTATAACTAGTTTATACATACTGTCGGCTCGCATCAATGCAATTAAAATGTACCACAATGCAGAAACCACGAGGTTAACACGAAGATTAAAATTATAATCACAGTTATTGTATTGATTAAATGTCAGACAAAAGGAAAGCAATGACTTCTGTTTAAGATTAGATTGATGAATTGTCCGACAAAGGAATGAGTCAGTCAGGTAGGTTTATAGTCGGTATAACACAATACGTTGATCACTAAATTACTTGATCAATCCTGCCTATTGTCAACGATAAATTCGAGGTTTGGCGCAATGTAGCCCGGTTGGAGCTGATGTGCCATTAAACAACATTTCATCAACACAAGGTATAATTTTACGGATACACAATTACTGAGTTTGATACTAAGCGACGTTTCGACGAGGATGCTCTCGTTTTTATTGATAAAGACGAGAGCATCCTCGTCAAAACGACGTTTCGACGAGGATGCTCTCGTTTTTATTGATAAAGACGAGAGCATCCTCGTCAAAACGTCGCTTAGTATCAAACTCAGTAATTGTTTATCCGTAAAATTGTACCTTGTGTTAATAGGTTCAATTACTAAATGCCAATCAAAGAAAAAAAAAACAAAACATTTCATCACTTCATTTCTTGAATCAAACATCACCCGGGTCTTATCAATGGACGAGGATGCTCTCGTCTTTATTGATAAAGACGAGAGCATCCTCGTCAAAACGTCGCTTAGTATCAAACTCAAGTAATTGTTTATCCGTAAAATTGTACCTTGTGTTAATATGTTCAATTACTAAATGCCAATCAAAGAAAAAAAACCAAAACATTTCATCACTTCATTTCTTGAATCAAACATCACCCGGGTCTTATCAATGGACTTAAAAATATTTTAAGAATACTGATGGTTCATTGTCTAAGCATTGAGAATACTGATCGTTCATTGGTTTAAATCTAAACTATTTTATGAATACCGATGGTTCATTTGCTTGCAAAGCAACCTTTTCATTGGCTAAGCCTAAAACTATACGTCAATGAAAACGCTGCATTCTTACAATATTTTTGTTTACCGTTTCTTGAGTAAGGCCCTAGGTCAATTACTATGGATATTAATAGAGCCAAACAAATTGCTTTTTCACTTCTCCGTAGACTTGATAAATAAATAGCCAAGACAAATGAAATTTAAAATTTTGTTTAAAATTTCAAAAATTTTAACTGATGGCCTATGAACAGCACAACCAAGTGTGTTTTGTTTTAAATTAGTTTCTTTCCAGAAGAAATGAGTCAAATGTTAACAGGTGTTCCTAAAGAACAGAAGATGGATTTAGTTTACTATAGATATAAATCATGATAATTCGCGGCGGTTAAAACTTCTTACATTGTCATGTCTAGCAAGCTATAAAATGTAATTAGTTTTATTTCATTCAAGTGCCATGTGTGATTATTGTGCTGACTTTCCTTATTCAATATCATCAAAAGCACATGTGTATAAATCAGATATCTTAAAACACCATTTCTAGTTTCTAATTGATAGATACACAAAGATACATACATAGATGTATATAAAGTTTATAATCCGCTACAATTATTTCTGTTTTGTAACTTACTATTTAAATTTGGTAAAGAGGGTAACTTGTTGTATTTACCAGTATAAGGCCGTTTTGGTTGTTGGAGGAAGGGGCTCATACGTTCTTGGTAAAGCTTGTGTTGCTTTCATAAGACTTGGTAAAACGGGAAGTGGTATTTTTTCATTTAACTTAATGTATCCTTTAACAGCATCTTTAGGTTTAATGGATTTGATCTTTGACAGGGTCTGGTTATTATTTTAGGACATTGACTTGATGTTTGGACAATTAGATAGTGGTAGTTTGTTCTTTTGGCGGAGGACGAAATTTAACTAATCTCGATTTATTCTTGTTCTCTTTGGAAAACGGCGTTGGTGTATGACAGTGTTAGATGCGGTAGATGAGATCGGAACCTTACTGGAAGCATAGCTGTTTATCTTCAACGGACCATTATTTACAGAAGAACTTTGATTTTTTTTTTACTATCTGGGTTCTGGGGAGCAGATGGATTGTCCGAATTTCTGCCTATTGGCGGAAGTGTTATGTTTTTTTCTAGATTGCATTTTGCTTTATGGATGGAATATAAGTAATGGTATTTTTTCTTTCCAAGGCGGGGACATCTTCTGCTGAATCTTTCATAAGGTTCTGTAGCTTTTCAATCTCATATAAAATTTGTTTAACATCACATAGTGCATTGGTCTACCATATTATATAAATAAATTGCTTCCATTTAGATTTATTCTTTTTGACCATGTTCAAGGTTCTAGACATGTTATCTTAAATATTGGGTATCAAAAGCTTACCTTTAGAATCGTACCAATGGTAAAATGTTTATTTTGTCTTAAATATTGGGTATCAGAAAGCCTGCCTTTAGAATCGTACCAATGGTAAAATGGGTTTTTTTTTTGTCTTTTCAAGGTAAGATAACAGCATCAATGTTGATCTGCTATCTGCATTGACAAATAATTCGTGTTTTCAGCGTGTAAGACTTTGTATGATATTGAGTTCGAGACTTTTCTACTATAATATGCGATGATTTTACAGAATTAAAATAACAGCATTACTTTTCAGGGGTGAATATTGTGCGCCATACACTTTGACAACATCCTAGAAGGATTTAGCGGATTTGCGACTAAAAACAATAATATGCCCAGATGGTTTCAGTGATTTGCCAGAGAATCTATTTACTAAAGCGGAATACAAAACATGGCTGCAGGTTATGAAAACCTGTTAATCAGGAAATAGAATATATAATACAGAACGTATTTTCTGCTTTACCGTTTTTCGGATTTGTCTTACTCTATTTTTATACTGGTTGGTCATCTAATACCATTACTTTTACAGGTGTCGACGTCGGGTTTAATAAACTTTTATTAGATGAATGTTGGGAGGTAATCAACAAGAGACTCTCGGCAACTTTTTGCTTTTTATTAAGCAAAGCTGTTCGACAAGGGTCTTACAAACGAGACGGTAGATGAATACGAATCGAGATGGCACCAACCGTTAGCCTTGACGGAACGCGATTTAATAATGTCTCTCACCGTAGGCACACATATACAGTTACATTTCTTTGTGTGTAAATCCCTACCTTTATGTGCGTTATTTTATTTTATTTTCAAGTATCTATCCCCGACATCTGTAGTAAATTCTTGGTCAGACGACATAGTTCTAATTTCAATATCCTAACTAGTAAACCGATTTGGAAGTGTAGATAATTTTTGGATGTTCGGTTTTGAGCGGTTAAACCATACCCTTATTGAGAGCATCCACAGTAAGGAAAACGCCCAGAAAAATCCGTCATGAATGTAATGGAGCTAAGTATAAATACAATCATATATACAAAGACGTCATTGGGAATTACCTGGTAGATGCATTCACTAGCTGGTAGTGGATACTCTGTCTCTGGATGGCTGGGTGTTGCGCGAAGAATGTTTATAATTTCTTTTTCATTCAAATCTTTGTAATTTTATATTTAGTAAATATCCTTGGATTCCTGTATTATTAAAAGAAATGTGTTATCGGTGTGGCTATAGTGAAACAACTCAACGAAAATTTCGGATATTTTAACTGGCAAATTTTATAAAATAATATCCTATTTCTTGAAAATGTTTAAACGTTTCGTTACAGATTCACCAACAACGTTTGGTCTTCGAATGAATTTTTAGTGAGAAGAAATTCGCCCATATATCTGGCACCGATCTCACAAAGCATTCCCAGACTTGAGCAGCCTGTCTACATTAAGCATTATACAAGGCATGGGTACAAATTACATAACATAAAGCAATAATAATCAACAGAAAGGGAACATAAAGCAATAATAATCAACAGAAAGGGTACGTATTAACATTTCCAAAAATAAGAGTATCCTATGCAGAACAACACAATCATTTAGGGTTTACTGCAAGTGCATGTAATATGATTGGACAGAATACAATACATCCCCGCCTCTGCTGGGGATGTAATAAAATTATTGACTGATACCAGAGATTTAGCAACATTTTTCCAGTCGTTCGCCTCGTGATACCTGCAATATCTCACATAACTAAGGTGGGAAATTTTATATAGGATCTAACCACATCGCTCATCCATCTGCCAAAGATTTTAATAGCATCTTGACAGTAACCTTTAATGAAGGCTGTGGTGGCCGCACCAATTCGAAACGAATGTAACTTTTGAACTATCTAAACCCAAGAAGGACAGCAGTCTGCATAAACTAACATTAACGAAGGCATATGGGACTGTGCTTCCATCGATAAATTGAAATAATGGACCTGGTTGATGGGGAAAACTTTTTAATAATCAAACAATAAACATAACGGACAAAATTTGGAGTTTACAATATTGCACTGACAGTGCAAAATTGATTTAACAGGTGATGATGAAGACTTATGTTTAAAATTAACCATGGTTATCTCTTATGATTAGTAAAGAAAAATTGTACGTTAGGAGTTTGGATGACATTACTAGCACATAATGTAGATATTAAAACCTATTCTCCAATCCTGAAGAAGCCTGCAAATGCCAAAGAAAATATCGCCTTTTTGCACAAAAGTAATGACAGAAGCATGAGAAGCAACGGAACTGGGCGACTACCCTGACTCAAAGAGAAAATTAACGATGAACACATTTGGGAGAGGAAAAGTAGGGGACGAATTATCGCTAATACAGAATGGGATAAACTTTGTCCAGGCCCTGAAATAAAAGTCCTTCGACGAATTTGCCAACGACGCATTGAGCAGCTGCACAGCTGATGGGGTTAGATTCTCAAGTACATTTGGTTCACCATCTGAGGGGTTAAATTCCAACCATGGTGCCCATTCTCGTGCTTGCTGAAATTTGAAACGAGAAAGGCAATCAGCAACCTTGTTAGATTTGCCAGCTATGTGTTTCGCCCTAATAAGCACATTATATTTAATAGAAGCAGTTATCAAGCGACGAACCAAGGACATTAAAATAGGACATTTGGACGTATTTTGTACACGGGGAGCAGTCCATTTGCTGATTACACTATTTTGCCTATAACGTTTTTTTAGGACTTCGAATTCTGTTTAATGGTTTGGATTGTTCGTACTTAGTTTTATTTTATTTACTTGTTGATAACATAAACAATGGCCTCATTATCAGTAAGCAATAATATTTTGTGATTAGTCAATAAATGCCCCCAGTGCTCCAATAGCTAAACCAATGGGAAAAAGTTCCAGGACACTTATATTTAGAAGTTGTATGCCTTGATGCCAAGACCCAGAAAGCCATTTAGATCCGAATACTGCAGCATAACACAACGATTGGGCTGCATCTGAAAACAATTTGATAGTATCGGAGCCGACCCATGCATCATTCAAAAACATACATCGACCGTTGAACCCCTGCATAAACTGACTCCAGATGTTTAAATCAAGACGTGCGGCATTAATGATTCTGATCAAGTGATAAGATTTTTTGACACCTATTGTTAGGTCAAATAACCGACTTAAAACTGTTCTCCCTGGTACTACCACTACTCACTAGTGAAGCAAAACTAAGTAATCCCAACAATGATTGTAACTCTTTTAGCGACAGTTTTTTTCTTGATCAAGGTATTCTTTAGGGCCAAACGAATTCTGGAGAGCTTATCAAAGGGTAAACGGTACACCATAGAAACTGAATCAACTTCTCTACCATAAATTGTGATATTTGTAGTTGGACGAACAGTCTTGGATTCTTTGATGGGTACGGACAAGTAATTGGCAAAGCCAAGAAAGGACTGTGATGTCGCACACTGAGGTGAATTGGTAGGTCCAATAAAAAAGAAATCGTCTATCATGTGACTAACACTTGCTAAAAATTTATTTTCCATAATCCATTGTAAGGCGGAGCTAAACAGCTCAAAGGTTTGACAGATCATACTAAGCCCCATTGGTAAACGCATATCGACAAAGTAATGTAATGTTCCTTCATAGGAGATGGTGAAACCTAGAAGATTATAATCATCTGGGTGGATTGGAAGCACTGCAGGCGATATGCATTCTCGATGTCAATGAGCCCCTACCCATTTTCTTAACAAAAGAAACTACATTATCTATAGAATCATACGAAACCTGCGTGAAAAGGGGGTTAACACCGTAATTAATTGAATTACATTCAGGCCATAAATCTGTGCCAGCTCGGTCATCAAGGACTTATATGTTAATAATACAGAAGTAGAGTCTGACACCCCCTGAATATAAATATGGAAAAGGCTCGTTGCCAATGCGAAAAAGTCAGAGTTTTGGACCTTGGTGTTGAAGATATTTTCAAAACTGGCTCATCTTCTGTGTCCTATATGTCTAGCGATAGACGATTTGGCAAATAATCTGGCAGGAATTGACAGAATTCAACATAAGTATTAGACCAAATTATGGCCTTAAGCTTGTCAGAAACGTGTTGATGAATACGTGTATGACTGACAAAGTCTACCTGTGTCCATGGCAGGCTGAGTTCCAAACAAATTGGCAGCATTCACCGAAAACACGTTGAATCCATTAGTGGTTGCTGCATTGGCTGAAGTACTTGTACTTGTTGTGGTAGTGGCTGTCGAGGTCGATTCTGTGGTACTGGCTGCACTGTAGGGGACTATGGCAAAGGCGACAATGTCTGCAGCAAATGTTCAACACTTGGACCCGCTGGTTGATTACCCGTAGGCAAAGGGGCTTTGTGAACCAAGCCTCTGTCGAGCATTTTCTGCAGGGTGATGTCCGACAATCTGTCTTATGCTGACGAAGTCGGGCGAACGTTTGAAGTAGGAGATACACAAAGCTCCAGTGAAGAGGAGGTATCTTGGACCTGCAACTTTCGCTCCGGCATGATGTAATCTCTGTAAAAAGAGGGGATAATATACAATTTATCCGAAAAGGGGTAATTAGATCCAAACATGGATTGAATTAGCTCCAAACGTGGAAAAGATTAAAACCGGATGGGACTAGATATTCATGAAACCGATATCCAAGCATGGATGAAAATAAAATCCCAACATGGATGATAATAAAAATCCAAACATGGATAACCAACATAATACATGTAAACATCCAAACATGGATAAAAAATAAATATCCAAGTGTGGATGAAATTAAATATTAACATAATAATTATCCAAACATGGATGAAAATTTTTAAAAAACCAAACATGGAAGCTAACAAATAATATCCAACATGGATAATTATAAGGATTGTACCATTACAAGTACTGAAGTACCGACATAATAAATATCCAAACCTGGCAGGAAAATAAATAAGCAATGGATAATAATAGTAATAGAATCGACAGTGCTAAACGGAGGTAGCTAAGCGCCCTACGATAAAAAAAAACAACCTGTAGGTTACTGGGTTTTAATCCCGCCTAATGTTCACCAGAAAACAATTTCGTATACTCTGCCGAACTAGCCTATTCTTGGCGAGATATGACTGCATAATAGCGTACGATAAAAACGACGGGCCGTCGCATAAAATGGCGACTGGAATGTACATTCCACATTACCGCACGGAGGAACCTGAGTACCTCGCAGGGTAATTGCCATGCAATTGCCATGCAAAGGTTAAAAACAAATACCATGTGAAAAACGTTTTTTATGGAGCAGTCAGCACCTAGTAGGCTCGAGTCCGGCGGGAAACCTGGCGTTATCTTCAGCAATTTTGTTTTCAGGTTCTCTTCCATCAAAAGTAATGAAAACATTCTCTATTATGAATATACCACATACAACCATTGCAACCTACATGAATCACCAGCGATCAGTATTACATCCAGCAATAAATTTTGAATGGAAAGAATTCCAAGCCCAAAACATCGCCAGTGTTCAACAGAATGAGAAAGGGATAACGGTTGGAGGAGACGGTAGAGCAGATACACCTGGCCACAATGCCAAGTTTGGCTGTTATACAATGCTAGACGTGGAGAAATCTGTTGTGTTTGATATAAAGTTAGTTCAGGTAAGTCTTTATTCATATTTATCACGTTGCAGCAGTCAAATAACGGACGGATATTACAAGTTGTGTGTAAACCCACAGCTTTGATGTGGTCGGCGTACAAAAAGATAATTACCTAATCAGCATTCTTAATCCCAGTAACACTCACTGCTATCACCTAGATGTAAATTAGTTTATGACACCACATGTCCTACTTTAGTAGGATTGATTAATTAAAGAGATCAACGACACGACTCGACTTGTCAGTTGTTATTATTGGTTACTAACAAAAATAATTTCCCAAAATTTAGGTTGTACTGTCATTCTAACGTAATGAGACATTTTTTTTCTATTTCACCTTTTACGGTCTATTTCAGATGAATGAAGTCAAATCGAAATGAAATGAAATGAAATGTTGTTTTATGGCACCGTCAGCTCCAACCGGGCTATATTGCGCCAAACAAAATGATGATTCTTTTGAGACAAGCTAAATCATATCACAAACTTGTATATGCATAAATAAAAACAATATCACAGTTTATCAAATTTAAAAATAAAAAACAATCTTTTATGCATATAAACAATAAAAGTTAAATATTACAAATATATATATTATAAACAAATTAAAATTTATAATAAAAACCTGTCTCTTTTAAAAAGTTAAGTATTTCGCAATATAGCCCAGGCTGGGCAAACAAGTGATGTAGCGACTGGCAACGGTAATATCGCGATCTTGTATTCTTGAGATGGTTGCACTCAATCAGAATGTGCTTCACTGCCAAAGGAACATGGCAGTGTTCACACTCTGGTTGAGGCTCTCGCTTCAAAATGAAAATATGAGTTAAAAAAGTATGACCAATGCGAGAGCGACACAAAACCACTTCATCCCTCCTACTGGTTCTATAGGAGCTTGGCCAGTCTCCTAAGAGAGGCTTAATGTGATGAAGTTTATTTGTGTCTGCAAGATCCCAAGACCGTTGCCAACGCTCAAATATATAAAAGTTGATGGACGATTTAAAATCGGTGAAAGGTAAAAGAAATTGTGATATGGGAAGATCTAACGCAGACTTGGCAGCTAAGTCTGCTTCATCATTCCCTTTAATATCAACGTGACTGGGGAGCCAGCAAAGGACAATGTCCCTGCCGTTAAACTCGTGTGACAGTAGCAGGCGATATATGTCTGCTACTAAAGGGTGTACAAGCTGCTTATTGTTTATTGCCTGTAAAGAGGACAAAGAATCAGTAAATATAACATGTTTTAAAGATGTAGAGGATTGAAAGAACTCCAGTGCCTGAAAGATGGCCTGGAGTTCAGCAGTAAATATTGAAGCAGCAGGAGGGAGGCGAACAGAAATGGTCTCCGATGGCGTGACAGTAGCCGAAGCTACCCGATCGCCATCTTTGGAACCA
Organism: Patella caerulea; assembly: GCA_036850965.1. Classification (NCBI taxonomy): domain Eukaryota; kingdom Metazoa; phylum Mollusca; class Gastropoda; family Patellidae; genus Patella; species Patella caerulea. The sequence continues at coordinate 25,673,240 of JAZGQO010000015.1, read as the reverse complement.
TCTGTATAAATTGGAGCATAATCACCATATTTAGACCTCAACTCTCCGAAGAGAGTTTGGAACACTGTTGAACTAGTTTCTTTCTTCCTATTTTTTGTAAGATCTAAGTCGATCTTAGGAGGAGATATAGACCATGGTGGTGTCTCAAAGAAAGGGGTATTCGCAATACTGTCATGACTAATACCAGCCTCTGACAAAAGGTGTTGAATGCGAATACCAAATGATGGAATAGTATTAGTCTTCATCATATACAAATGCTCATGAAGAGGTCTAAATATGGTGTTAAATGAAATGTGATGAGGCAGAGATGCAATTTTTGTGGCATACTGCAGTGCAAGTTTATCACGTCTGTCGTGCAATGAGGGCTCGTGCGCCTCGACGTATAAACTCTGCACTGGAGATGTTCGGAATGCTCCTAAACTGATTCTAAGTCCTTGGTTGTGTATGGTGTCTAGCTCTTTGAGATAAGACTCGCGGGCAGACCCATACACAATACACCCATAATCGAGTTTAGATCGTATTAATGCTCGATACAATCTGAGCAGGACCTTACGGTCTGCTCCCCAGTCAGTGTTTGATAAGACTCTCAATATGTTGAGGGCTTTCAGACATTTTTTCTTGGGGGTTTTGATATGGGGGATAAATGATAATTTCTTATCAAATATCAAACCCAAGAATTTCGTTTCATCTACAACTGGAATGGGACTACCATCCAGTGTAAGTTCCGGATCAGGATGTAAACCTCTTCTTTGACAAAAGTGCATGCAGACAGTCTTGGATTTCGAGAAACGAAATCCATTGTCAGTTGCCCATCGTTGAATAGGATTCAAGCAAAGCTGCAACTAACGTTCGATTGTCTGCATACTTGTCGATCCGTAACACATCTGAAAGTCATCAACATAAAGAGAGCCGTCGACCCCGCGTTTAAGGCACGTCGGTATGGTATTTATTTTGATAGAAAAAAGTGTGGGTGATAATATACTTCCCTGAGGAACCCCCATTTCCTGAGGAAAGGGGGCAGAGAATATTGATCCTAAACGTACCTTAAACGACCTATCTTCTAAGAAGTTTTTAATGAAGATAGGTAAGCGACCCCGCAGACCGAGGTTATGCAGGTCGCGCATGATACCATATTTCCATGTGGTATCATAAGCCTTCTCCAGATCAAAGAATATAGCAACTAAATGTTGTTGCTGGATGAAAGCATCCCTGACAAACGTTTCAAATCGAACAAGATGATCAAGAGTGCTCCTTTGGGACCGAAATCCACATTGGAGGTCTGTAATGAGGTTGTTGGACTCAAGGTACCAAACAAGCCTTCGATTGATCAATCTCTCCATGGTTTTGCAAATGCAGCTAGTTAAAGCGATCGGACGATAATTGTTAGGATTCGTAGGATCTTTACCCGGTTTAGGGATGGGAATTATTGTGGCTTCATGCCACGAAGGCGGGAAATTCCCATCAACCCAAATCCGGTTGAAAAGATCTAATAATATCAAGAGTGTAGAAAAGGGTAAATGTTTTAAAATCTGGTAGTGAATTTCATCTGGACCAGTAGCAGTATCTCGAGCTCGTTTCAGTGAATCACGGAGTTCAGAAATAGAAAACTTATCATTATAACACTCATCATTACGGGACTTGAAATTAAGTCGCCTTTTCTCCTGCTGATGTTTAATGCCCTGAAAGGCATCAGAGGAAAAATTGGATGATGAATTGAATGAAATTGTACTGGCCAGTGAATTAGCAATATCAGGAAATGTTGTTAAGGTGGTATCATCAACATTTAGATGGTTGGTATCATCAACATTTAGATGGTTAACTGATAATGCACTACTTTTACCTTTAATTCTACGAATCCTATCCCATACCGATTTGGAAGACGTACGGGAATTTATCTTTGAGACATAGCCCTGCCATGAAGACTTCTTTGCCTGGCGTATGATTCTACGGGCCTTCGCCCGGACCATTTGGAATGCTGCAAGATTCTCCATGGAAGGGTGATTCTCAAGTCGTCTTAAAATACGATCACGCTCTTTAAGAGCGGATTTGCAATCGTTATTAAACCATGGTTTATTGAAACGTTTGGGCTCAATCGTGGTCTTTGGAATCGCCTGCTCAGCTACATCTTGAAGAATTGAAGTGAATAAGGCCATGGGCTCTTCTGCATCCTCTAACTCTTTTGCATCAAAAGAGAAGAGACACAAAGATTCAAAAAGAGCCCAATCAGCCTTATGCAACTTCCACCTCTGAGGCCTTTCGACCGGAGAGGGTCCATTATTATTTATCAAGATCAGAAAGTGGTCACTGCCACACAGATCTTCATTTACTCTCCATGTAAAATCCTGAAACAGGACCGGAGAGCAAATGGTGAGATCGAGGGAAGAAAAAGAAGCTGTGGCAGGATGTAGATAAGTAGGCGAGTCATCATTTAATAAACACAAATTATTAATGTTAATGAAGTCCGCTATTTGTTTACCTCTGTTGTTATCATCTGGACTACCCCAGAGTGAATGATGACCATTGAAATCCCCCGTAATTATAAACGGGAGGGGAAGTTGTGCAATAAGGTCATCAAGATCTCCGGGGTTCAGATGTAAACTAGGTGGTAAATATACAGAGCAGAGTGTGATTGGAATATGTAGAGTCACCCTGACTGCAACAGCCTGTAAAGGCGAGTTGAGGACGACTTTACTCTGCGGAATATTCCCATTAAGGAAAATGGAAACGCCACCATGCGCTCTACCATCATTATTAGCAAAATGATGATAGTCAACAAAATGTCTGAGTGTTAAAACATCTGAATTCTTTAAAAAAGTTTCTTATAAACAAATAGCTAAAGGATTAAATTTTTGAATTAAGATTTGAACTTCATTAAAATTTGGTTTAAGACCACGACAATTCCATTGAATTATGGAATTAGCCATTTTCAGGGTGGTTTAACAGGACTTCTATGATGTTGTTTGGGGTCATGTACATCTACAACAACATCCATTAGAGAGTCCTGTATCCCGAACCTGTTATAGGTTCCGACAGGATCCTCGTCACCCTTCCTACTGCGGAAGGTATGTAATTTTCGAGGAACTTCTTTCTCAGAACGTTACTTGTTTTTGTTGTTTTGGGGTGGATTTCCACCATTTGGTTGAGGAGTGGGGGGCACAGTCTCCTCCATCTCAGACTCTTCAGACTTATTAACAGCCTGAGTGCCGAGAGATTTAATAACCGGTTTAGGTGGAACGATAGGTTTTTGTTTGGACGAGGAATCTTCTGTCTCAGCTGGAAATACAGCAGGTGTTTGGCAAGCAATAGAAGTGGTCTTCGGCTTGACAGCATTTGCAAAGGACATTGCAAAAGTTGGGGTTGCAGCCTCAACCAACTTCCTTGCTTCCGGGTAAGGTATATTTTTTTCTGTTTTCACCTGCTGAACTTGTTTTTCTTTCTTCCATATTGGGCACTCTCGAGAGTATGCGAAATGAGGCCCTTTACAGTTAATGCAGTGGTGGTCGAGCTGACAAGATGTACTTTCGTGACCATCCTGTCCACATCGAGCACACACCGCTTTCCCCTTACACACGTTTTTACTGTGTCCAAAGCGTTGACAATGAAAACAACGCAATGGATTTGGGATGTAAGGGGTAACTGGTATGGCAAGAAAACCAGCGTTGATCATCCTAGGAAGATCTGGTTTATCAAAGGTCAGGATATAGGTGTTGGTTTGAATAATATTACCATTACGTCTGATGGAAATTCGTTTGACGTAAGTAACACCTTGTGAGGCGAGATTTTCAAGCATCTCATCCTCACAGCTGCCTTCTAAATCCTGAGACCGAATAACACCTCTTGAAGAATTAAGAGAGTTATGCGGTGCAACTTTGATCGGAATGTTGGCTAAAGTTTTTGATTTTAATAATGATGTAGCATGTGATTCTTTAGCACATTCCACTAACAGAGTACCATTTCTCATTTTTTTGACACTTTTTGGATCGCCAGCCAAGCCAGCAAGACCTTTAGAAATCAAAAAAGGAGAAGTTTTAGCTAAGTTGATATCATTTGTACTCTGTATAACCAGAAATCTAGGCCAGGTTCGGGAAGTTTTGTTAGGTATATTATTTGGTTCCAATTCCTCGGTCGACGTACGTTTTAAAGGACGAGTCTTCTTCGATTGGGAAGCCTTGAGTGTAATTTTAAAGATTCATCCCTGCCTGCTCTCCAACCACCAACGGGTTACAATATCCATGCAGGCTACTGCGCGGCTATCCAGCGCATACGCCCTAAGAGGACAGACAGGGATATACCTAGACAAAGTAAAGATGAAATATTTTTACTTTACCCAGTTGACCCAAGCCGCTGCTTTAGAGTAGGCAAGACCAAGACCAAGACCTTTAGAAATCAAAAAAGGAGAAGTTTTAGCTAAGTTGATATCATTTGTACTCTGTATAACCAGAAATCTAGGCCAGGTTCGGGAAGTTTTGTTAGGTATATTATTTGGTTCCAATTCCTCGGTCGACGTACGTTTTAAAGGACGAGTCTTCTTCGATTGGGAAGCCATGAGTGTAATTTTAAAGATTCATCCCTGCCTGCTCTCCAACCACCAACGGGTTACAATATCCATGCAGGCTACTGCGCGGCTATCCAGCGCATACGCCCTAAGAGGACAGACAGGGATATACCTAGACAAAGTAAAGATGAAATATTTTTACTTTACCCAGTTGACCCAAGCCGCTGCTTTAGAGTAGGCACTTAGGACGCAAAGGTAGAACTGCAATAAATACATTACAGATTTATGGGAAAGATGCGCCTACTCGTCAGCTAAACACGACCAAAGCCGATTGATCAGAGTGGGCCACTCTAACCGCCCGTCTAGGTGAATTATGGGCCGAAGCAATGTGTTGCAGAAAAAGGGCTCGCAAGCCAAATCCCCACTCAACTACCAGGATTCCACTCTCCACCGACACGGGTCGCAACGCACGGCAAACACGTTGCCCCATTACAGGGATCCCTTTAGTCGCCTTTTACGACACGCAGGACATACGAAGGGTATATTCTTATCACCCCCTACACCCCAGGGGGGAAGTCAAATCGAGCAACCACATGGAGAAAGAGGGTCTTATTCGCGCCGTACGGTGGCTTCAGGAAAACAATGTACAGTTGGACACCCTGATAACAGATCGTCATTTACAAATCGGTAAATGGATCTGCGAGAATTTGGACAATACCAAGCACTTCTTCGATGTCTGGCACGTAGCTAAAGGTGAGTTTTGTCTTCTTTTGGGCGGTGGCTACGGTGAATCAAACTTCTTGTCATTAAGAGCTGTCATTTGATCAAATTTGGATCTCCATAAAGCATAATCAAAGTGAGTCCTTGTTTGATTGATCATGTATTTTTGGAAAGGAAATGAAGTGAAATTGAGTTATTCATGTTTCTTCCAGGTTTGAAGAAAAAAATGGTAGGTCTTGGAAAAGAAAAGGACTGTGAAAGCATCAATCCCTACGAATCACCTGTATTGGTGTGCTGCATCCAGAGACGGAGACGAATCGATGCAGTTGGTTAGGAAATGGAAAAGTGTGGCCAATCACATACAGAATTACCACAATGCATAGATACCGCAGCGTGCATACGACACATCAGTGCTTGACTACTCCGAGATCAAACACGATAGCAGATGGCGGCCATCTTGTTTACTGTCGCACTACTTTTAAACTGATCTATTTTTAGCTTAAAAGAAAACCCACTTTTTACCGGAAGTGCGTAGCTTCATTATGACATCACGTGGTAAAAACTGAAAGTACAACCGTAAACATTGAAAAATGTTTTCTTCAACACCAAAAAAGGCAGCACAACCACAGTGCTGTTTTTGTGGAATTGAAGACATTAAACGGCTCACAAAAATTTCCGGACCGACTGTATCGAAACTAGACATTCTAAATGACATTGAGAATATTGTCGGAGAAAAGATATCGGAAGAGGAAAGGTCAATTTATTATATTTGCAAATCATGTCGTTTGAAGATAACAAATAACAAAGAGTTTTGTAAAAACGCCAGGGAACATTTTTGCAATATTACTTTACGTTTCAAAAGACAGCTAGCAACTAGTATTAGTAATCCTGGTTCCTCTAGTGGCTCCAGGAAAAAGAGACAGACTACTGTTGATTTCATTGTAAAATCAGTAGAAAAAATGAAATTATCCACAGATGAGAAAATAGAAACTCAAAACCCTGTTGTTAAAAGTAGAAAACAATTATTTTCAGGTAAAGCATTTTATTCATTTTGTGGTATTAGGCCTAGGTGGGGGTGATCATCTTAAGTTTATTGAGTATGAATAATCCCTTGTGATCGAGCCAGAGCTATACTGCAAAAACCACGGTAAAAGTTGGAAAATGAGGCTTTTTCCATATCCTGTAGGTAGTATAGCTATACAATCTTCTCCATTATATAAAGCTTTCAATGTTTCTATTTGTTTATCTTTAAGTTTAATCGTAGTGACGCCTAAATTAGCTTTAGAAAACTGTACAGCTGCTAAAAAACCTTCTCACATGGGCGCAGCCATCTTGAATTTGTTACTATTTTCATTTCACTCTGTGAAGAGTCTGTGCTATTTTTAGATATAAATAGACTCGTGGGAGTTATGCGGATGTTGCAACGTAGAACTTTGAGTAAATTGGTTGACCCCCCAGTTTCAAATATTTATACTGTTTCTTTTGCAAATTTTTAGCAAATGTTTATGTTTAGAACTATTGTAACCTAACAAAGGTAAATTTTTTTACAATTTATAGCGAATTAAGTTTTCGTCTCTGAGAGACGAGCGTAGTATTAAACATGGCGGCTATCTGCCATCATGAGTATTCTTGAAATAGGTACACATGATGTAATCGTATGCGCAGCGTGTCTACGCGAGTGCTTAGAAGGAAAGGAGAGGAAGAAGAAATGGCTTGAACCGGGTAAAAACATCAATTAAATTTATATCTTATCGAAATAGGTTTAAATGCCCACTCGATACAAAATAGATAAATTCAGGACTAACATATCGTTCAATTTTAATTCAAAAAATCGCTTGCTTACGGGTATTTAGCAGTGCTCAGTTAACCCACGAGATTGGACAAGCTCGAATCGAAACCAAGCCATTTCACTCAATGACTGTTAACCGTTCGGCCCACTAATATGAATATACATGTGCTATCGTTTGAATATATTTTTAATGTTTTTTTGTCGTTACAGGGTCTCAAGCAATGGTGAAATTGGAGAAAGTCCTTACGAATAAACGATTGGAAAATGATATAAAGAAGTTGTCACCTATGCACCAGACATCGGCTTACCACAGTGTGGTCAACCACTTTGCCCCGAAAATGATCGGGTTTTCTTATAATGGAATGCTTAGCAGGTATTTAATTGTTATCTAAACCTCGTAGTACGAATTATTAGACAGTTGTTATGCTTCAAACGTACAATTCCCTTTTTCTCTGAAGGGGGGGGGGGGGGGTGATGGCCGAATGGTTAGTACGTGCGCGCTGTATCATGCAGTCTGTCATCGAATCCCAGGTTGTACGTGACAGAGTAGTATCGCTTGTCCACCCTCGTGGGTTTTCTCCGGGTCCTCCGGTTTCCTCCCCACTGCTAACCCTTCGCGCAATTTAAGTATTGAAATAAAATTAATTAAACCATGTTAGTCCCAAAATGACCGTTGTGTCGCGTGGACTTCAAACCCCATTTTCTCTCTTTCTATGTATATATACAGAATGAAATAAAGTGGAGAATTTTTTTACCTAGATGTATTTTTTATATATTTATGCATTTATCTACCGTAAACAAAGAAGTACTTGTACTTTATCTACTTTTGTCACATCGCTGATTATCCATTTTGTGTATTTTAGACTGACTCTAGCTGTTATGCATTTCAATGAGAATTGTGGTAGAAAACAGGCAATGTGTGGTAATGGGGAGAAACAATACTCAATTCATTTTCCCAAATATAAAAAAGAGAGAACCCACTGTACGGGGAAGAAAAACAGAATGCACTTACGGTAAGTTGTCTTGATATCATTTCAAACATGTCACGTCAAGAAAAAAACACTCTATAAAAATTCTGAGAAATATTTTTCAATAATATAACATAGATCCTTTGTTTTTGTCCAATTTCAGCCTATGTTAACAAACTTCTTCTAAGAACTTCGAGTACTGCCGAGGAAAACATTATCCAGATCTAACAACCATGCCCACCCCCCATATGTGCCTCATATCATCATCCCGATAAGACGAAGTCGTCAACCAATTAAAATCGCGTTTTAATTTTTTTCCATGACCATCTTTTTTACGCCTTTACCCTTGTACTCCGGGAAATTATAACCTCAATACTCTTCTGACGGAAATGTTGCTCGAATCCTTTGTACTGCACACGATGGTAGAACAGCACCATCTTGTTAATTGTCTGTAAGCTGTATACCTGTTCCGCCTGAAGGAATAGCCAAATAGAAATTGACCGTTGTATTGTGGTATTTACATGGATTGTTCGTATTTTGTTTTATTTTATTACTTGTGAATTTATATATCGTTGAAGTTGTTATTATATAATTGATGATGTAAAATATAAATATACTAACTGGTTATCCGTGTATTGTCTTTGTGGTCTATTCTATTGTCTATAATGATAATAAGCTGTTTCCAGGTCGATGTTAACGAATTTTTTGATACCTTAACGTCCCAAATCTACACCTACCAGACAGGGGGTAAATTTTACATATGCGGAGATTTTAACGCGAGATGTGGCGACCATGACGATTTTATAGCTGGTGTGGACATTTTACCGGAACGAAATATCATAGATTTCAAGGTGAACAAATATGGCGATCTCTTAACTGATTTTTTAATAAACGTGAATTGTTGTATATTGAATGGCCGGAATTGTAATAAAAACGACTTTACATTTATATCTAGCACTGGAAGGTCAGTGGTATACTATGCTCTAGTTCCATACGAAGACATGAATAGATTCACTTGCTTTACGGTATTAAATGTTACAGAGCTAATGACAGAGTCACAATGTGTAGACAAAATCGGTTCGGGGTCAAAAATTCCAGATAATTCGGTCTTGACTTGGATGTTCGAACTAGACTACGTAAAAAGCATTAAAATTCTACCCGAGGGAGCTAGTAGGCCCGTGAAGTACAAATTGGAAAACATTGACAGTGATTTTGCGCAAAACAATTGTGTGCTCCAAAAGATATTACACGCTATTGGAAAACTTGAGTTATCGTCCCTTTCCCAAAGCAAAGTGGATAATGTGTATTCTGAGTTTGTGACTGCCTTAAAAGTAGAAATGGATTCGAAGTTATCCCCGAGAGTAATACGGCTTTATAGTGGAGTGAGTAATAAAAAACACCGGTCAAAAAAGCCGTGGTGGAATGGGAGCCTAAGTGAGATGGTAATTGGCTGATTGGGACCATGACTGATTGGGACCTGGCTGACTGGGACCAGATTTGTGGCTGATTAGGACCAGATTCTTGGCTGACTGGGACCAGATTTATGGCTGATTGGGACCATGATAAGGCTTATTCGGACCATTACTTAAATGCCGCGAGAATTAAAAATATGTTTGCATATTTTTGATAATAAGACAACTATGGCAATAAATAGTGTAATTAATCACAAATAATAGTGTAATTAGTGATTGACGGCTTCAATACAAATGAGCTAATTCACAGAGAATATGCTTCACATTCTTGGCTGATTGGGACCAGATTCTTGGCTGATTGGGACCATGATCAGACCAATGATAAGAGTGTTTTAAATATGTTTGCATGACAATAAATACCACCCAGTATTATAAAATTGTAACCCAATATCAAAAAGCCTCATATCAGTATAATTACTGCAGTGAATGCGATATTTTGTAATGAATGAAGCTGAAATAATGACAGACAAATATTGTTCTTTGTATAATATTTTAGTGATTCAATTCCTTTACAAACCAATATTTTATTAAAACATACAAATATTTAAAATTATTTCCTATAAAAATACATATTTCAAAATATTTCATATAAAAATACAGACCTGTAAAAAATAAACACATATATTTCATAACCTTTCATATAACAAAACAAAATTATTTACATTATGATTTTGTCGGACCATATAAATGTGCTGCTTTGTTTAGTAAACTACTTGTCGTAATCTCATTTTCACAATATTGTCTCCACAATTCCATTAATTTTCCTTCTGTTTTTCATGTTTTTGTTGTTTGATATCGCCGTAGCTTTCCCTCCTTATCTAATTTTAATTGGTTTGGAATTTCGTCCGCTTCCTGGTTTAAAAGGGTAATTAACAAATAAAATGGTAAACATCCCTTCTTAGTAGCTCTTTTGTTTAATTTGCTATGCCACCCCTCTACGTCATTATAATTTGTTCTAACACTTCTACCGAAGACTGACCAGAATTCAACTGTCCATATTGTTGATTCTAACCAGGTTTCCTTTACATAATTAAAAAAGTCTAGCAGCAGCGGTTGACCTTCTGGCAATTTTCTCTTTAGTTGATCAAACGCGGGAGGTATTCTGTTGCAGGTAACAAGGGGGGGGGGCAAAAACTTTTCTTTGGATCTTAAAAATGCTGTCTTTCTGGTTACTGAAAAACAAAATTCAATATCAATAACCGAGTATATAGGATTATAAGGTCCATGATATGCAATACACTAAATTGGTTGACAAATGTGTATACACAAATACACATTAAACAAAGTTAATTAAATCACACTTTATTTATAGTATAAAACTCAGGTAGCAATATACAAGACCCTAATCACACTTTATTGTTAATTAATGACAAGCTTAATAATCCAATATACAATCAGATCCAATCACACAAATTCCCTGTTGTGACTGCCAGTAAGATCTGAGTAATTTTCATGTAGTAATATAGTACACTTTCCTAGATATCACCTACCTGTTTACTTGTGTTAAATTTTAGTCTATAAATCTATGTTTATTTTCTGTATAAGGTAGGATATACATTTTGACTGCCTTTATGTTCATCATATTTGAAATAACCGATTTCTGTTGCTACTGTATTGCTGGTATTAGTTTTCAAATTTGTATGGTTTAAACATTATTTCTATAACATAATTACTCACAATATATGTGCATGTATAATGGTTTCGGATTTCCATTATGATACTGTATTGCTAGGGGCTAGTACCGGTATTAGTTGTCAAATTTGTATGACTTAATTGCAATTAGCATAAATTGGTTTAAACAGTATTTCTAACATATAATTACACAAAATGTATAGGCTATAATGGATTTCAAAACAAGCTATGAAGTTTATAAAATAAAATAAAAAATTGTCTGTTTAAATTGCATAAAACGTATAATAATTTACATAAGATTAATAAGATAATCTCTGTTAATATATTATAGTGTAACTGTGACAGAAAAAAATGGAATATAAACATAAATAACGCAGGCCTACATAAAAAAAAGCACATAATTATAGTCATGATATAGATATAAAACTCCTTTAATTTATATTAAACTTAATTCAATATCAAAACCTAAGTTTCTAGTATTTTTTAATCGTGTGGTCCCAATCAGCCTAGTGGTGGTCCCAATCAGCCTAAAATGTGGTCCCAATCAGCCAAGAATATGGTCCCAATCAGCTTTGACTTTTGTCCCAATCAGCCATGGTCCCAATCAGCCACGGTCCCAATCAGCTTGGTTTCGGTGAGATGTGGAATGATATGTGTTTAGCAGAGAAAGTATGGCTTAAATCAAAGGGTCATGGTCGATCGGTTTTGCACTCTACATTCGTGTATAAGCGTAAAAAGTTTGATAAATATGTACAAAAGTGTAAACGTGAATTTTGGTTTAAGAAACAGTGTGAAATTGACCAACTTATTTCTGATAACCCTTCAGAGTTCTGGAGAGAAATAGGCGTAGGGCGTAACAGAAAATGTATACCGATGGAAGTTACAAAGGCGGATGGAACTGTTAGTCATGATGTGAACGATGTTCTCGAGAAATGGAAAGTTGATTTCGATAATCTTCTTAATCCTTCGAACAACACAAACAAATCAGATGAATCGATATTTGAAATAAACATAGCTACTGCGTCAAATAATCGGTTTGATAATGCAAGGAAAATGAACGGCGACATAGCTTTGTGAGGTGGAGGATGCGCTTCGGCGTGCAAAATCTGGGAAAGCCCATGGATGTGATGACATTCCAGTGGTAGTACTAAAAAACGGTGTCGTGGCAAATATACTGCTTAAATTATTTAACGCCTGTTTTAGTGCGGGTTTAGTCCTTTATTGTGGAGACGTGGAATTATAAGCCCAATTCCCAAATCTTCGACAATGGACCCTCGCGACCCTATGGGATATAGGGGGATTACTCTAGCCCCTGCTACTTATAAGCTGTACTGTTCAGTGCTAAATGAGCGTCTTTCGAAGTTTTCAAATGATTCAAATATTTTAGCAGATAATCAAAATGGGTTTAGGAGAAAACGCTCTACGATAGACCACGTCTCAGCTCTGACCTCGATTATTGAAACTACGAAAAAACAACGACAGTCAACCTTTTCTGCCTACATTGATTTTAAACAGGCTTATGATAGAGTAGATAGAAATATTTTACTATCCAAATTAAAATCATTTGGGGTGTGTGGGCGTTTTTATCTATCAATTGAGGCTTTATATAAGAATTTTAAGTCATGTGTTAGATTAAATGGTCTTACTACAGAGTGGTTTGATATTAAATGTGGTCTGAAACAGGGCTGTTTGTTGATTTAAACAATATTTTATTCAAATAAGATAGGTGTTGTATACATATACAATTCTGAAGGTAAGGATTCAAAAACAAGCCAAAGGCTTATATTAATTCGTCTCATTATATATTGAGTATATTACAAATACAACTGTGATATGTACACTTCTCATACAAAATACGTTTAACAGTACAATATTTAATATTCACACTAATCGTGCATGCAAGTAATTTAACAGTGTCACTTACATTGCCTTACTATTTCATAATACGCTTGCTTTGCATCATGTTTTGTGGACGTCAGATGTATATTAACCGAAAAATAATTAATTTAGATGGTATTTTACGATGGTTATTGTAGTCTTTTAGATAAATGTATAAATGTATTGAAAATGTGCATATTTATTTGTAAGGTATTATTGCTATCACCGTTGGTTAATGTTTGTAAGTTAATAAAAATATTTGGTAATGTATTTATAGTTTGGAATCTAACATTGGTAAATTTTGGACAATATAATAAATAATGTTCAGTATCCTCTATATAGTGGCCACAGGAACATGCTGGGTTGTCCGTTAAGTGCATGACGAATTTATGGTAGTTTAAGTTACTTTTGTCGTGACGCAGTTTTGTATGGATTATTTGAGAAGAACGCTTTCCGGTGTAAAAATATTTAGGTACTAATTTATCATCATTGGTTAACTGTGCTTTAAAAAGTTTTATACTAGGGCATGATTTCATGTGCTCAGGTAAATTATTCCAGTCTTTTATTACGGACGGTAAAAAGAAATTTTTATAAAATGTAGTATTAGCAGGAATATTTCTATATAGTTGTGAATTCCGCGTTTCGTAAGGGTTTACGTCCGAAGATTTGGGATGAACTAGAATAGACAAGTAACCTGGAGTTATTTTATTCACCATTTTGTAAAACAAGATTAATTTATGACGATATCGTCTAGTTTCAAGCGAAGTGAACCCAGATTCTTTATACAATAGATTATGAGATGTACCTCTCACTAATCCAGTAATTGTTCTAAGGGCATCAAGATTTAAGTTTTCAAGTACAGTACTTTCGTGTTTAGTACAGTTATTCCAGATTACGTCACCGTAATCGAATAACGGTAGTATAAATGCTTTATATATTGTCTCAAGAGACCTTCTGTTTAAACGATATTTTAAACTTCTGAAACAATCTATAAATTTACTAACTTTTGTCACAATATAATTAATATGAGCAGTCCAATTACAGTTACTACTTAAATAAACTCCCAGATGCTTGTGGTCTTTGATATCAGTTAGTGCTGTTCCATCAAAGTAAAGATTAATACGGGTAGGGTTTTGTTTTCTCGAGAATGTGATAGTTTTTGTTTTCTGCGGATTAAAGTTAATTTTCCAACTTTTCGACCAGTTGCTTAGTTTCTTTAAGTCTTCATTTAGAAGGGATTCACATCCTATTGGATCATCGATTACCATGTGTAGTGACGTGTCGTCCGCAAAAAGACGGATATTTGCATTTATTCCACGCGTAATATCGTTTACATAAATCAGAAATAGAAGAGGCCCGAGTACCGAGCCTTGTGGTACTCCAGAGTTTATCATGAGGACATCAGAGCTTTGATTGCGGATTACAACTGACTGTTGACGGTTTTGTAAGTAATTTTTCAATTAATTTAAGTAATTTCCCCCGGATACCAATAGAGTTTAATTTATAGATGAGACCCTTGTGCCAAATACGGTCGAATGCCTTACTAACATCACAGAATATGGACTTTACTTCATTACCGTTATCAAGCGAACGGCAAATTTGGTCATATAAGTCAACCAATTGGAAAACTGTAGAGTCATTACTTCTGAAACCAGATTGGAGCGGAGTCAAGATATCATGACTAATAAGAAAATTGTTAATATATTTAAAAATACATTTCTCAAAGATTTTACCTAAGGTTGATAACAGAGATATTGGTCTATAATTTTGAGGGTCATGTCTGTCACCATGCTTGTGGATCGGTACTACGCTGGCTTCTTTCCAACAGTTGGGAAAAGTGACGTTATCAATTAGGAAATTGAAAAGTTTGGTTAAGGGTCCGCATAAGCTTTTAACACACGATTTTAATATCAAATTATTTATATTGTCAGGCCCGGGGGCCTTTTTAACGCAGACTGAAGTTAATATATCATGCACTTCGGAAGAAGTCATCAATATGTATTCGATGGAGAAATCATTAAATGGTAATGTCGGCGGCTCATCGTCTATATCGCTTAGTTGGTTGTTACTAACAAAGACATTATTTAAAATATTTGCCTTATCGTTCGTATCGTAAAATATCGTGTTATTAAAATGGAGAGGAGGTATTTCTTTGATCGAGTTACCTTGTTTAATGGAAATTGATTTGACAAGTCGCCACCAATTATTCTCACTGAAATTATTCTCTGAAATGTTTTGGTCAAGTTTATCATAGTATAATTGTTTCGATTTGCGAATTTCAGAAATAACAAAGTTGCGATACGATCTGAAATTTTCCCAAGATTCATACGTGTTATGACGTTTCGAGTGGCGATGTATACGGTTTCTTTTGCGTATGATTTTCCTCAAATGACCATTCATCCACGGCGCATCGCGAGGGCGTATTATCACGGTTTTGTGTGGGGTGTAATCTTCAATGGCTTTAATCAACACACCAGAAAAGGCATTGGCCAAATTAATTAGAGGATTCGTCTATCTCAAAAATACTTTGCCAATTTAATGCTTCAAAGTGCCTATTCAGTTCTTCAAAATCGATTTTAGAATATGACCATATAGTTCTAGTGTAGTTTTTCGGTTGGGGGTTATCAAAAGTAAGAAACACTTTAACCGGGCAGTGGTCGCTCAGGCTTGCTTCAAGAACATTTGTTGAGTAAACGAAATCGGGACAGCTAACTAAAACGAGATCCAGTAAAGTGGAAGAGTGGGGAGTGATTCGTGTTGGGTCTCTAACGAGTTGGGCTAAGTTAAAGCGTTTTATAATATCAAATAATCTGGATGGTGTATTTAACCTAAGGTTAACGTTAAAATCTCCTACAATAAGACAAGGTTTGTTTTCAGCTTTAGCTAGTGAGACACTATTTGCTATCCGGTCCCAGTAATCAATGGTGGAGCTAGGTTTCCTGTTAAAACAGCCAACGAGAACGGTTTTATTCTTAGTTTTGATCTCAACCCATACCGCTTCAAGATTTGGTATATGAAGATCAGGTCTAGGTTTGTAAAATAGAGAGCTTTTAACATAAATCCCCACCCCGCCAAATCCATCATCATGGTTACAGAGTACAGGTAAATGAAAACCATCTATGTTTAAGTTTTCTACTTTTGAGTCTTTACCTAACCATGTTTCGGAAAATGCCAAGATATCATTATCGGAAAATTCTGCTTGTATAAGATCAAGTTTCTGTGTGATACTACGTACATTTAAGTATAAGAGACTCAGATGTTTATCTGGTCCCGGATTGGGCTGTATGTTGCCACTAAGTAAAAGTAAGGTATAAATTATTAATGACAAAATAATCGTATTTTCAATACCGACGGCTGTTTGTTGTCTCCCTTGTTGTTTAATCTCTATATAAACGATGTTGTAGATACTTTAAATGCACTGGGAGTTGGGATAGATTTAAATGATGACAAATTATGTGTTTTATTATATGCAGATGACCTAGTTCTGTTAGCTGAAAACTGCATTTATTATTAGATACTTTGTATGCTTGGTCAACAAGAAATAAGATGGTTATTAATACAAACAAATCATGTATTGTACACTTTCGTACAGCATCAATTCCACAGACTGTATTTAAGTTTACCTGTGGCACAACAATATTTCGACCAACAGTAATTATGTATATTTAGGGATGTTTCTAACCGAGCATCTTGATTATACCTGTATGGCCAAACATGTAGCCAAGTCCGCAATGTAACTATAAATAAACTGCCATATGACCAACGGTCTATCACTTGTTTGCTTAAAGGTAACAATGATCTTGGTGATGATGTAAACGAAAATATATTCCAGATAGTTCATGATTACTTAAAACTAACAAAACGTTTTGAGACCTAGAAAATCATTTTTGCGAACAACTGGAATACGTCTTTGGACAAATAATCAATAATTACTCTTCAACTTTAACTGAATATCTAATAATGCAATTAAGTTAGTTGGCGTGGTGGTTGGAACGGTCTGTTACTCATTTACTTATCTTTATTAATTTACGATTCCGTCGTCAAGAAATAAGTACATTATCAAATTCTTGAAATATCAAAAGTAAGTAACATACACATATATGAAGCAAATTTATATAAGCTTTTAGCTTGTTTTTGTATCATATCTTTAAAACTGTAATGTATTATATGATATTTTATGAATAAATATTGTTTAAATCATGTAGCCAAGTCTGCTGCTAGAGCCTTGGGTTTACTGATTGCCAAGGCAAAGTGTATGGGAGGGCTGCCTTATAATTCATTTACTAAACTGTATAATAATTTAATCTATCCTATTATTAGTTACGGTGCTGCGATCTGGGGTGACCAGGAAATTTAGTTGTGTGACGGCTGTACAGAAAAGAGCGTGCAGATATTTCCTTGGGGTAGGCAGATACACCCCAAATGCTGCTGTTAACGGGGACATGGGGTGGGTGCCCATTCATGTTCGGCAATGGGACAGTGTGATCAGACACTATGGTAGATTATGCAATTTGACGGATAGTCGACTAAAATTATTTTTAACTGGAGTAATTTAAAGTCAAACATAACCAAAAACTGGAATTTTAGGGTTAGAAACCATTTAAAGAAACTAGATATCAATATAGATATGAATAGGCATGTAAATACCCGAAAACTTGTTTGTGATGTTTTCGAAAGTAACTCCTATGTGTATTTAGAAAAATGGTTCAATGACGTAACCCATGTTAGTGCTAAAGTCGGCCAAGGTCATAATAAACTCCGGACATATCGTTTGTTCAAGTCTTTGTATGGACCCGAAAAATATGTAACGGACAATCTCGTTTCCTCCCACCGAAGTGCTCTGGCGAAATTTAGATGTGGAGTAGCTCCGCTCCGTCTAGAAACTGGGGGATATGAAGGAATCCCCGTTGAGAACCGTCTTTGTTTTTATTGTAACGATAAAGTCGAAAATGAAGAACATTGTCTTTTAGAATGTGAACTATATAATGATTTTAGGAATGTTTTACTCTCCTTTATTCAAGTTGTGTGTCAAAACTTTGCGTCTTTTAACAATTCTGATAAAATGTCTTTTATTCTGTCCAGTGACGAAGTAGTTGAGTGTCAAAACCTGCCATGATATTTTAAAAAGACGGAGACAAACTTTATATCCATGTACGTGAATGGATCCTTTTTAACCTTGTGTAGACATTAATTTTAGAACTACCGTCGTGGGTACAGTGTGTATTTCGTTTACTACTATTTTATTTTGCTTATTTATTTGTTTCTATATAATGTACATTTCGTTTACTACTATTTTATTTTGCTTATTTATTTGTTTCTTTATAATGTACATTTCGTCTCTCATAATTCTTAATGAATGGCAGTTTTGTAATTCTTAGTATTTTATAATTTATGAATTAAATGTGATGTATTTAAAACTGGTGAGACGTTAATAAACTACTACTACTACTACTATATCAAGGCAGTTAGACTGGAATCCGGGGTGGTCTGTTATACAATGTATTGGGTACTGTATTTCTTCGAAAGCGACCACCTTATCTTTTGTACGCTGTATTTCAATGCAGCATACAGACTCATCTTCCGTGGGCATTAAAATACACTTTTCACACTGACACCTGTATTCGAATACAATATATTATAATTATGCAATGGTGAAGATCTACAAAAAAAAAACCCAAACTATTTGTAATAGATATTATAAATTAGTAAAATTTTAAAACTGTCATTCAGTCAACAAATTAGAACACAAAAATAAGTGTATAAAATATAATATATATTCCGGTAGGTACCATTCCAGAAAATCTAGTCTCGCAACAATCGGATGATTGTCATTGTTAGATCCCGTATTCTCTACAGCGCCATCCTCTACGGAACTACTACAGTCAGATAAATACAGCTCAAACATATATTGCGCTTAATTAATCTTTTCTCGCGACGTATCTGTATCCGATACACTGCCCGAGCTAAAAGAACTACTGCTACATGATAACTCCAAATATTCTGCCTCCATTTCGCTCGATGTATGATAAAATGATCAATAATACAAATGTTGATGATCTAAGTTTATATGATTATTATTTGAAATCATTTCGTTTCTTAAAAGCCGACAATTGATTATTTCTATCGGCTTAAAATATGTCCGTAGCTCCGGCTATAACAATTTCACACCAATCTTGGTTTATTTAATCAGAAGCCAATTATTGTTGGCTTACGGTTGGCTTATTCTGATAAAAAAAAACACATGGTGAATATGGCTTCAACAACTGTCTTCATAAAACAAATTCTAAATTACAAAACAAATTATTCCGTAGTCAATTGTTATTTAATTAGGGGGATTAAGGAATCCGTCAGGCATTAACGAATACACACGCCGGGTGTCTATAGCTAATTAAGGGATAAACATCCCGAATATGCATTCGGTCACTGTGACGTCACTGGCGTCTGAGGGGATTATGAGTGTTTTCAATAATTGGCTAAGTCGTTTTTACGGGAGGTCTATATTTGCGACTTTGAGTGACGATATCTGAATTAATTTTCATCAGATCGATGTTAAACTGCCGTAAAATGCATAAAGTAACCAATGTCTATAAGCTCAATGAATTTAGTTTTCTCATTTTCTGTGCTCTTTAAAGCAAATATCTCCCCCTCTCTGAAATCATGCCACATGCCACAAGTCCATTATCTTTATCTGGACTTCGGAATTGTCACCTGTGGTCAGTTTCAACACTAACCAGTCAATGTTAAACCAGACAATAACAACAGCTTCTCATTCTTTCAGATGAATAATTGGGATTAAACATGTTACAAAAACTGGTCAGGGTAAGATCACTTTGGGGAATTTCTGATATAAATCCTGATAATTCAGCTGTGAAAACTTTCTAACATCAACTTTTGAGGAGTTGAAGTTAGAAAATTTTCTGAACAGTGCCCCCTCACCCACATAGTGCATAATAAATTTCCTTTTTTGTGGCATTTTAAACCAAAATAGAGCAAATTTCGAATATTTAAATACATTTACCCTTTGCACAGCCCTTTAGCAACCAGTTTGTTCATCTTAGAAGATGCCCTGCTATATGGCTCAACATATCCCGTCAACTGGGCAAGGTGTGCTGGACATTTCCATTTGTTCACATTATCGATCAAAGATCGTGTTATAAGACATTGCTATGAGGATTATCAAAATAATAAGTTTTGTGTTAGAATGGCCGACTTTTGGCACTGAAAGTCAAAAAATGGCACAACATATTCCAATCTCGGCATTGGTTATATTAAGTCGACCCTGTAGTTTATAGTAAAGGTCGTGGTGGCTCAGTGAGTATGGCACTAGCTCAATAACCACAGATGATGATATAGGTAAGAATACAAAAAAAGATTACAATTCTTTTAAAAAAAAAGCAATGATTTATATTCAAATTTAAGACTAAATACAGTTCAGTTTAACAAACAAATAGAATTAAAAATTAACAAAAATGAAAGTCATGCAGGCATAAAAATTTAAATGCATATTATATATATCCATACAAAAACATAATTCATAATAAAAGATGTGTACATGATGTACCATATATTCATGAATCTAAACTTTATAATACTGAATACTACAATCTGAGTGATTAAAACACAGATCCTATTTCGTTTCGTTTTTTTTATAGTTCAAAATTTCGTTTTACTTGGAAGAATTATTATATTACCTGCATTCTGGATGATGTGAGGAATTAGCCAATCAAACAGTCTGTTATGGTGATTTCTTGGCCAGCTGTGCATTAGAAATGTCAACATCATAGGGTCAAAAATCACTCGGATGAACCTTGAAGCAACCTTTCACTATAAGTGGTCAGACCTTCATGTAGTATAGATCATCGAAAGTATTAAAAAACGAAAAGTATTAAAAAACGAAACGAAATACAGATCTGTATTTTAATAAGATTGTCAATACCACAGATTTAAATCGAACTCTTTTTCAAACTGCATCTTCTGGTTGGGGGGAGTTGGATGGCTGAATGGTGTAAGGTGTTAGATCATAACCTACATCTCTGAATGAAGTGGCATCCTTTTGTTTCTCAGTTTATAAGTGACAAGGAGTAGAGTTGTTTTTCCAGACCTGTGGGTTTTCTTTGGGTCTTTTGCTTGTAAGTGAATTTTTTAACATTGAACCATAGTCCTAAATTTAACCCAATTCCTCCCCCAAAACTATTTTTATATGCTTTCCACTTTACTCCCATAAATGCTCTTAAAGCTAGTATTAATCTAAAACGAACAGAGCTTCAACAGGCAAATTTTATCCAATACATGTAACAAGTAAATATAATGTTAAAATCTAACCTTTAACTATAGAATAAGTCAATGTCATAGTTCTGAAAGGTCTTAAGTCTCAAAAATTGTCGGATTTAGTTTTTGAGATATGAGAGGAAAACCTAGTCCCATCTTAATAATGCAATAAGGATATCAACATTTTAATAGCAATGTTTTTGTGAAAGTTACAACCTTACAGTTTTGCAATTTTGCATAGAGAAGCCTCTAAAAGTGATTAGTTATCCTATGCAAAAAAAAATATGGGTCAAAATTATAAGTGGCACTTACAACCTTCCAGATCTATGGCATCGAAGTATACAAATAATGTTTGTCAGAATAAAAGCATTACAATTATAGTCTCACTGCATCATTTTAGCTCAATATAGTCTTTGCAAACTACAAAATTTTGAAAGAGAAATCTCTAATATATAGAGTTAGTGTACATATATAATTATTGACAAGATTGTTGGTTTGGACCTTAAGCTCCACCTGCAGGTTTGTCAAGGTAACGAGATGTAAACGGGGCTTTTACTTACCCTAACTTCATCTCATTATCATGAATAATCTGCAGGTGGGGCTTAAGGTCCACTCAACACAAACTAAGTCATTTCAGGACTAATCTATTATGAAGCCTGTACCTAGCATTCCATGGAATAAATAGACCAGCTACTTCAGGAATCGCATTCAAATTTCATGCATTTAAATTTTAAGATTTAAAATACTATTTTTTCCTTATGACAAAACTAATAATCTTACTGTCACTTTATCAAGATTTCCTTTGTACGGGTAAAAAATACTTGCGATTCTTTTTGAGATGTGGTGAAAAAAAATCTTAAAATTCTAATCATATATATTATCCTAGACTGACTAGTTCGTCGAGTGGCAATCACAATTGGTACTTTTTTAAATATGTTTGATTGGGTATTTCTACAAGTTACTTCTCTTTTATTATATACAGAACAGAATATACAAAAAATTAAAATATAGCAAAAATTATTCTTGGATAAAAATATCAATCACTCCTCAAACACACAAAATTTCTATCAATTCAAGCAAAGCTAAAAGTAAACAAATAAACAAATAACACATCTTTTAAAAAATAAGCAGATAATAAAACAATTATTCTTTAATAAACATCAGTCACTCCTCAACAAACAATTCAAGCAATTATTACCACAAACCATTTTGCAAATTAACTCAATGAATTATTGTATTAATATATCCAGATATATTTCTTTAATAAAAATTTCAAAATGTCCACAATATTTTTATTGGTTGTAATAAAGTACTGGAGAAGTTGGTTACATACAAAACCTGGTTAGAAAAAAAAGAAAACGTCAATTATTTTTTTTTTTGTTGACATTCTGATATAGAAAAACATAAAATATATTTTCAGTGTTAACATAACTGTGGACACACTCGCTGAATCATTAGACTTTGCCGAATTGCAGCCGAATAGGTGAGTCAGGCATTCATTACATCACCTAATTTCACATTCCATGATTAAACATGGCTGCGACCATGTCTTCAAACAATCACTTGATTTCCTGTTATGAGTGATGCTTGGCTAATGAATTCTACATTGGGGCGAATGCTTCAACAGAGCAGACACACTAGGCTAATACATCAAACATGTTTGATTCTGCTTTATGGCAGTGTACACACTAGAGGATTTTCGGGACCAAATGATTCAGCTAGTGTCCACCACTTTAATCTTCAACATTATGACAATCTGGGTTATAAGTTTACAGTGTTGAAAATTATAGTATGAATGTATGGAAACCTTTAGTAACATGATAGCCTAAAAACAAACACACTTTTCGAAAACGTCTACTAGTGTACTTATATTTATGGCTGGGTTTCTGTTTTGCTGTATTAGCTTTATAACATTGAGAGAATACCCTTTGAAACCTCACCTTAAATAAATCGTAGCTAAACTAGTAGCTATTTTCCATAAGTACATGTATGTGTTTCTGTTTTTATAATAAACATTATGTACCAGCATCTAACGTGACAACTCTGAGCTGTTTATGTCAAAGTTTTCGTTTGTAAACGTTATTTGTTAACAAGTCAATGATATCAATTTTACAGTGAATATAGCTTACCTTGTATTGTGAATTAAAATTATAATTAACAGATTGTCCATTGACCGTTACTGTAGTAGGTTGTTGCTGTAAACCAAATACTGTTACATTTCCCAATAACATTGGTTCATCCTTGTAGCCAGTAAATAATGGACTGCTATAAACACCATTCTATAAAGACAAAGACAAAATCAAAAATTCTTTATACACGTAAAACCAGTTGCAAAGTTTTGAAATAGCTTATCCTTTTTAAATACACAAATTAAGTATTCATTACGGTAACAAAATGTGATACATTAAAAAGGTAGACAATTGATGAAAATATCTTATGTCTATATATAATAGTTTAAAAAAATAAATTAAGCTATGCTCTATTTCCATAATATTCCACGGGGAGCCATGCAGGGTAAGTGGGTAAGATGCTGGCTCGCTAGCATGGGTGTCACATGTTCCTGTTTGATCCCTGCACTGGCCAAGAAGATTCAATGGCATTTGTTTCCCCATGTCAGTGGTGTAGGATGGAGGGCCACGACAAGGCCAGCTGTCTATTTGTTTGGATGGGACAAAAAAACTGAGGTCCTGTGTGTACATTGGCATGGACGTAAAAGATCCCTTGGCAGTTGGAATTTGGTATGAGTAAGCCATTGTGCTGCTGCCCGGGCAAAAGTTCCCTCATAGCACACTGTATGGCTTAAGCCCGTCTTCATAATCTCAGTCTGAGCAAAACCCTATTTCATTTCCATATTCCGAGCATATATCGAAAATTTAGAAGAATCAAAATGCTAAATCAAATTAAATACTTTGTTGTCAAAAATTACCTTATCAGCATTAAAGAGTACATTATTATACAGTTTAAAATCTACAGTATCTGCAACAAAGAGAATTATGAATTAAATATTTCCAACAAAACATTCTGTTCAAGAATTATGTCTTTAATTTATTTGCAGCTATTTATAATATGGTCCATTATACTTTTTAGATTTATAAGTATGTTTTGTGTAAAATTTTGTATTATGACCAGCAAATATAATTGTCATAAACAAACTCCCAATGTACATTTGTAAGATAATGTTTCTGTATATAATTTATACAAAAGGAGCAAATAAACAGTTTGTAGTTAATATTGGCATCAAATATAGAACTAGGGTGATCTGATCGTGTTATTTACTTGAAGAGACAAGTTCTCTCATACAAAATTTTTATTCAAAAAAAGCTTAAATTTTGGTCTTGACTGTGAAACACAAAATTCATTATATCTAAACAATGGCTTTATCTATATACAATATTCAATGAAGACAGATTGCCACCCAAAGGAAATTGACAATTTTATTTCTGACTAAGTTAAAAAAAGTAAAAGCTCCCTTGGCAGTTGGAATTCTATATAAGAATAGGCCACAGTGACGCAGTCTGGGCAAAGTTTCCCTTAAAGCACACTGTATGGCATATACCTGTCTTCATTAGCCCAGTCGGAGCAAACAGCAGGCCATTAAACTCATTTCATTTCATTTCATTTCTAATCTGATGTATAGAAAAGAAGAGATGTAATTGATACATACCAATAGTGTCACCATCATCCCAGAATAAGTCACCTTCTGCTTGACTTGTAGAATTCAGAGCAACGAGCAACCCAAATTTATTCTTACGACTGAAATAAAATAATTAAAGATACATTATTTAAGATTTAGATAAAGAACCAGGCATTCTTGCTATAATAATTCGAAAGAAGATAATGTAAAGTGAATAATTTGAAAATTTCATTCACAGTATTCTATTGCAAGCGAAGATATTAGCCTTTGAAGGTTTGACAGACCTGTGCAATAATTTCAACCACAGTACTGGTTGATTGAAGCTAAGTCTCGTTCTTCCATGTTTGATTAAATCAAAGAATCGCTGAACCGTTGTAATCTATTTAATATAGGAGAAATCTGATGCTATCAAGAGTTGATTAAGGCCTGGATCAGTTAATTGATGTCTAATACTTTAGAAAACATTTCAGGCCTTAAGAAAGATCTGCAATAGGCAGATTTAGCTCTTGCATGTATAAATAAAGAATATATGATTCTCGCTTGTTTTAGCAGTAATATATTACATTTGAATAAACCCAGTTTGGTTTTTAAATAGTTCTCATATTATGTTAATTTATTTTTAAATGATATACTCAATAGGGTTGGAATTTTATTAGAGTCTATGTAAATAAGCTTAATGGCAATTCTTTAGCCGCCTTTCTGTTCATATAACGGAAGCAGTGGCTCCGATCCACTCCGATTACAAAACTACAGGCAATGGCCAAGAAAGTTCGTCAGGATTTTACCCCTTGTCAGTAGTGCAGGACAGAGGGCCTGACGAGGACAGCTGTCTAGTTGTTTAGATGGGACGTAAAACCGAGGACCAGTGTACAAATTACCATGCACGTAAAAGATCCCTTGGCAGTTGGATTGCTATATAAGAGTAGGCCGTAGTGCCATTGTCCTAGCAAATTTTCCCTCAAAACAAACTCAACTATTTTCTAATGAATCGCTCCTCAAATGTTTTGAGCATGAAAATCACAGATGTGTTTTTTGCGTAACTGGTAATGAAAGCAATTCTGATGAAGAGAGTGTGCTAAAACATAAACCAAGTTTCTGTTGATCATCATAGGGTCAAAAGCCACTCATATGACCTCTGGCGTGACCTCCACTACAACTGTCAGATTTTCATGTCGTATAAGTCATTGAAAGTAAAGAAACTAAAAGAAATATACATCTGTATTTTAATCTGATTGGTGGTGTGATAATTTGTACTGGACAATGTGTATGACAATTATTATGCCCAAGCTTGCTTAAAGATGCTTTCCCGGGTACAAACTGGGTGATTTGATGATATACTAGGACTAAAAACATATTCAAACTAATTAATTTATTATAATTTTGCTTCAAATCGTTCTCAAAACACTGTAATTGCCAAGTATACACCGCTATGAAAATCGATCAAAAGAGACCATGTTTGCATCAGGGGATTACCCTTCTCTGTCCCTATGGCAACCGTGAGCGGAGGCGGGTGAGAATTCATTGCATACACAAGACGTTGTTGTCTGTAATCGATGACCATTTATTACAAATATCGAATCCTAATTAAATTCTCAGATTATCCACTGCCTGCGTCTTTTCCCATGATTTTAATCTCAGAAAGTGTTGTAGGTCTAACTTTTTAGAGGGTTTATCTACATGTACACAAAGCACTCAATGTACTCATGCAGCCTTCGACGTCTCGCGTGGGTATAGCCCTAATCGTTGGGCTGTCGATTAAGCGAACCCTTACATTTTTGTCCTGTATACGCTCAATGAGTGTTTTTCAGGGAATCCAATATTTTTCTGGTAAGATTGGATATCTCTAGTTTCCATATATAAGAAAATTGCCGTACTTTTATTGGCAATAAATAACCACCCGATAAATACATTGCTGGGAACCCATCTTTAAAGATACATTATGGGAGATTAAATATAGAACTGGCAGTTCAAACCATAATACTTGAAACCTTAATGGTGTAAAGGGAATTTGCAAAAAAATTTCAATTTAATTGATCCACCCTGAACTGAGAATTTAGAGATTTAATTAGCGGCCTAACCTTGATCATTAAAACTAAAGACGGTACGATAAATAACATAGTCTCGATTATCCATAAATGAAATCATAATAATGAAAGTTGAGCAGTAAATCCGATCCTAATCCAATAAATACTGCAGGCTAGTGTTGACATCGAGAGTTGATTATGGTCTTGGTGAGTTAATTAATGTCTAATAATTTTGAAAAAATTTCAGACCCAAAGAAAGACCTGCCATAGGTAAATTTAGCCCTTGCGTAATGTATATAAGTATATTCCTACCTGTATGTAGTGGTTGTATTAGGATACTGCCAGGGAAGAATATAACCACCTCTAACATGCAGATTTATTTTATCTAATGGTGTCTGTAATATCTTACCACCACCTTCACTAGTTATTAATTCACCAGTATAATAATCATACCACATATCAGCAGGAAAATAAACTGATAGCGCCGTTACATCCTGTTAATACAGATACAAAGATTTTTTTTAAAGGAAATGAAATAACTTTGATTTTAACATCCTACACTTCTGCTAATGAAGACAGACATGCGTCAGACAGTGTACATCAGCATGCACGTAAAGATCCCTTGATAGTTGCAATTTGATATAGGAGTAGGCTATATTTATTATGGGAGAGAGAGAAAAATACAGTATAATGTCCACTCGACACAAACTAGGTAATTTCGAGACTAACATATGGTTAAATTTTATTTCAATAATTTGCTTGCGTGTAGGGGTCTTTAGCAATCGGAGGAAAACAGAGGACCCAGAGAAAACCCACGAGGTTGGACAGGCGACCCTACTCCTTGTCACGTACAATCGAGGATTTGAAACCACACCAGTTGACTCAATGACAGACCTTATGTTACAACGTGCATGCGCTAACCATGCGGTTATCCCTGCCACCCACCCTGTATACCATAAACAATATCTAATTTATTAGCTTCAATCAGTTCATTTTATAAAAAAAACCCCATATATTTTAATGAGTTATTGGAATATTATTATATGATATTTACCTCTTGTAAAACTGGTGATATTAATAAAGCTGATCCCCATAGAAACTGTCTATCATTCGAGTATGTAGCAGAATCCTTGGGATATCTGTAATATAGAAATTATCTAATTATATAAAATAAACAGCAGTTGCCAGGCAAGATATGCCCACATTTTACAATCAGGGGCCATAATCCAGGAAGTTACCGTCTGTTAAGCACAAATATCTAAAGGAACCAAGATCTTTTGGATTTTAAGTATCATCAAAATTGTGACCCATAGAGAATCCACAACCTTCCTTTTACACTGTTTAATTAGGAAGGACCACATGTTAAAAACGTGATTTTATTATAATAAGGTGCGATTATCCCTGGAGTTACGATATAAACATGTATTTTAAGTTTCACCAAAACTGGATCAAAATTATGACATCCACAACCTTGATATGTCATATATTTACACTATTTGTGTACGGGGGACCACATGCTAAAAATGTGATTTTTCATACAATCAAGGACAATAATTCAGGAAGTTATGGTCTGATATACGCAAATATCAAAAATTGGACCTGTAGAGTGTCCACAAACAAATTGTGGACGGACATGGGCAAGGACAATATACGTTCACATGAAAATGTGGGTTTATAATAAAAATGGATTGCACTTACTCAAAAAATAAAGGTCTTAAAACTGTATCACCCATCATGTGACTTTTATATATCAACGTATAAAGATAGGGGAGAAGTGAATATCGTATTAAATATACTTTTCTGGTGGATTCTGCCAAGGCAGGACCAAATGATGCTGGGTCTTGAGGCTACAAAATAAAAACAAAATTTCAGAAATGTTCTTCTAATAGATATTTTTTAAAAGGATTACAAGAATTTATCTTTGTGGTTAATCATACATGCACCATGTTTTCAAAAGGAAAGAAACTGAGCTTACCATCTAGAATCTAATACACATATTCAGTTAATAGATTGCTGTCCAGAAAGTGTTAAATACCATCAAGATTCATTAAATGACGCCCAGTTTGTGCTAGTTTAAGAAACAATGTTTAGTTTTGACAATCCGTATTACCATTTATTTTAGTTTGATATTGGTCATCCAGTTTATGACCATTTAGTTTCATAAACTAGACAACTGGTGTTAAACTAAACTGTGGCACAAACTGGGTGGTTTTTGGTGAATCTTGATGGTATTTAACACTTGCTGGATGGCAGTCTATAAACTGAATATATGTGTATTAGAGACGGTAAGCTCAGTTTCTTTCCTTTTTTCATCAAATCTGAATGATTACCGAGTATAAAATCTTAAAATTTAGATTATTACATTATTGATATATAGATATCTTAAAAATTTGAATTCACTCACAATGGTTCCAGGAGTGTTATGATTTCTGGAGAAAGTATAAAAAGCACCCAGTTGATGCCATCTTTGACACAGTTGTTCTGAAGTATTTTCACGGAAACCACAGATATCAGCTCCAACCATTGTAATACCAAACATATTCATCTTAATTATTTCTGAAAAATTGATGTAATTTATAAAATAGCTAAGACAGTCTGTTCAAAATCCAACTCTTTCAAGATCTCATGTAAGTTCCAAAACAAGTGTGGACAATACTCATCCATATGTGACCTTTCTTCCAATTCAGAATTTGTAAGTGTTTTCAATGTATTTCTGTTTAAAAAAGTCTCAGCCCTGAGTTAACAAAGCATTCTTTGACTTATTTTAATTAAAATATAACCTTTTATAAAAGTTTTGTTGTTTTGGTGCATTAAATACATGAATAAGAAATAATGTGCATAGATTTGTGTTTCGTGATAATTGTCACAAACAATGATTGAAAGTTGAGTAAATTCTAAACGTCAGTCTGAGAATACTTTGTGAAACAGTGCCAGGTATTGTATTGGCTTTGCTAATCAACATCACCAATTAGTCAGAAATATTTTTAGCGCCAAGTACTGATCCACTACTTGTTCTTCTTCGTGGGGATGATGCTCTTTAACCCTTAGAACCCGAAATGCCGCAAAACCGGCTTGACATTGTATCGCATATACCCAAAATGTCGGTTTTGCGGCTTTGGGCGTGTTCAAGCTCCAATTACGTTGATGTCATAATTAATATGACGTCTTGTAAATCCAGGGAGGGACGTGCAACACCCCATGTTCAAAGGGTTAATTAACTACCTAAGACTCTGGAAATTCAAGTTGAATCAATATGAAACTTGGCAATCTTCTTCCTAGAAAATTGCGTTGGATTGATGGACTTTGATTTTTGATGACGTCATGCTTGGTGTACTTGTTACAGAAGTTAGTGCTAAAGAAGTGAAATGAAATTAGGGTTTAACGTCCTACTATTCTACAAGGACTAGGCCATGAAGGAAATTTTGCCCAAACAACTTTCTGCTGGCCATTGCCGTCCTACACCAATGACAAGGTGGACCCAAGGTCTTACTCACAGAGCCACTGCAACTCCAATTAGCAGTAAAGAAAGAATAAGTCAAACATTTTACCTGATATTGATCTATACATATCATGATACGTTGCTGCATTATCTCCGGTCCAGTGACCGCCATAGTGACCTTGACCTGAGAAAGTAGACCGTGAGATTACGAATGGTCTCTTTCCACGAATATCTTGCAAAGCACTGTAAATTAGAAACAAATTGATTAGGTTACAATCATAAAGAATGCATGAAGTCAAATGTTTTTTTGACATAAAATAGTGCCGGGGTTGAATGGTCGAATTATTAGCATGTGCATTTTCTCTGGGTTTTCCAGTTTCCTCCTACTGCTAAAAACCTCTACAGGTGGATTATTTAAATAATAAAATTGAACCATATGTTTGTCAAGATGATGTTGAAACCCCATTTTTGTCTCTCTATGTAAGGACACTAGCGATTCAGATCAAGTTCTGAATAAATGAGTCAAACTACACTCAACTAAAATTTGTATTTGTTAAACTTAACCCTTTGAACACTGACTTTACATGGGGTGTTGCACGTGCCTCCCTGGATTTACAGGACGTCATATTAATTATGACTTGAAAACGCCCAAAGTCGCAAAATCGACATTTCGTTTATATGCGATACAACGTCAAGCCGGTTTTGTGGCATTTTGGGTTCTAAGGGTTAAGACAGGCCATAACATTCACAATTAAAATTCTTATTTGTTAGAATAAAACAAGCGCATGACATTCACTTTTTCTTTTCCTGAATCTTTAACAAAGGTAGATTTTCACCCCCCAAAAAAGCAATCAACAACAAATAAATTTAAATCAAGTGGATGCATATTTTTGATTAAACTCAAAGCAGTAATATCATTTTAAAGTACATCAATGATACAGAATTAGTATAAAACTTACTGGTAAGAAGCTGCTGTTTCCGTATATCCGTATATATTATGTATATTATATTGAGTTGATAAATGTTGCTGAGCACTTGCACAGATAGTATTGGCTCTCAAAGATCCACCTCTAACATCTGGAAATAAATCTTCATACATTACCAATGATCTTTGTTACGTAAAACTGTTCGCAATAATGACACAGAAATTTGCTGTTCCAATAGACCACAATCAATGACATGCCATAGTTTCCAAACCAGATCGGGGGGTTGGGATGGCCTAGTGAACTAGAGTGCCGCGCTTCGACCTCTAGCTGCCCGGTCACCTCTGGCTTGCAGCTGTGGTTTCCAGCCCTGGTGTGAGCGTATGTGGCATGGAGATAGGGGCGCCTTCTCAACCTCGTGAGTTTCCTCCGGGCACTCTGGTTTCCTCCCACTGCTAAAGACCCCTACGCGCAAGCGAATTATTGAAATAAAATTAAAATCATATGTTAGTCCCGAAATGACCTGGTTTGTGTTGAGTGGACATTAAACCCCATTTCTCTCTCTCTCTTTCAAAACCAGATCAGCCAATTTTGAGATATAAATAAGTTTTGTAATAGAAACAAAATGACAATTCCAACAGTAAATGAAATGGGGTTTAACGTTCTACTGTTCAGCTCCGACTGGGCGAATGAAGACAGGAATTCTAATGTTATTGCTAATGTTAGAGGTTTTTTTGGCATTCTGGGCACAGGACTCATTGTGCAAAGGCTGTAAAACTCTGCCCGAATTTATAAATCAAAATCTCAAATAAATGCCTGGGAATGCCTTTCTTATCTTAATGTCCTTACATGCTTAAATTACAAACACCTTTACATGCTTAAACTGGTAAATGAAGACTACAAACATTACATGCCTAAATTAAATACATTTACCTTTACATGCTTAAACATTTAACTGGTAAATGAAGACTACAACCATTACGTGCCTAAATTAAATACATTTACCTGGTAAATATGGTGGATTTTCTAGATTATTATCAGGGCAACCAGAAGTTGAACCAGTTACAAAATTAGAAATTTCATTCATATCCTAGAATAAATTGAACAAAAGAGAAATTAGTGTCTATTTCAACACACGGAAAAAGCTACAGTGACTCATCAGTGAAAAAAAAAGTGTTCGCTCACTATTCTGGAGGTCTCGTGTTCACTCCTGGTGTTTGCCAAGGAAGTTCCTTTAAACACAGTCAGACTAAGAATTAAAGCCTTCAATAATTCCATGCCAAATTGTCTATTTTAATAAATGATAAGATTACAATCTTCTGCCAAAAGATTTGGTCAGTGATCAGACATAGATCAAAGAGAGAGAGAGAGAGAGAGAGAGAGAGAAATGGGGTTTAAGGTCCACTTGACACAAACTAGGTAATTTCGGGACTAACATATGGTTTAATTTTATCTTAACAATTCGCTTGAGTGTAGGGGTATTTAGCAGTGGGAGGAAACAGGAGGACCTGAAGAAAATCCTCGAGGTTGGACAGGACCGTTGACTCAATGACAGGCTTTGCGATACATTTGGCCATCCAACCCCCAATTATGATCAAAGAAGTTCCGGCTTACAAGAAATAAATTAAAGACTAATTATGATCCTTTGAAGATGATAATTTGTATATATGTCAGTATACTTACAATCCACATTCCATCAAACGCTACTTTTTCATGGAAGTTTTTTACGATAGTTGTCCAATATTTCTGAGAATCGGGGTGAGTAAAATCAGGAAAATAAGTCAAACCTGGCCACACCTAAATAAAAACCAGAAATCCATATCAACACATATCATACTGTATGGAGCGGATCAACATCTAGATACATCATACTGTATGGAGCAGATCAACCTCTAGATATATCATACTGTATGGCGTACATCAACATCTAGATAATCATGCTATGTATACTGAGCGTCATAGAAAAGACATCACTAAGTTTTTCGTACAACAAAATGATCCTGTAAACATATCTTTTTTATTTTGCTTCTTATTGTGAACAAGATATGTTCACAGGATCATTTTGTTATACGAAAAACTAAGTGATGCGTTTCCTATGGCGCTCAGTATACATGTATATCATACTGTATGGGGTAGGTCAACGTCTAGATACTGTGGAGCAGATCAACATCTAGATATATATTACACTGTATACAGTAGATGCGATGGCACTGAGAGTTGATTATATGGTCTTGATCAGTTAATTAATAATTTAGATAACATTTCAGGCCTAAATCAAGACCTACATGTATAATAGTCAATTTAATCTTTTGTATTAATGCATGTTTAATTAAATACTAAATGGAATTTGGACAGACATTCTTTTTAGAGATTGTAGTTCACAGGAGATTCAAATGAAGATTAGAGATGTTAAAAATAGAAGACAAGTTCAGAAAATCTTTCCAGAAAGATAAAATATATAAAATGAACCTACCTTTCCTTCCAGTGGTTTTCCATTATGATCTTTAACAAATATATCCATCTTTAAACCAAGATCTAGTGGTTTGTATGTACCAGCTTTAGATGTACTACTTATTCCAGGATCCTATCAAAGCAAGAGAAATGGGGTTTAAATGCCAACTCGATACAAACTAGTTTATTTCACGACTACCCAATTTGGGGAAGAAATTAGAAGAATCAGAGAAATCCCTTGCACAGACAACCCTACTTTTCAGAAATTAAAACCACACTCCCAAACTCGCTTAGGACCCTATAAAATACATTAATATCATATAAACCATTGTCACAGATTCTTTTACATGCACACCAATGTGTATACACAGGACCATGGTTTTTCATCCCATCGAAGACACAGTCCTTACCAGGCCCTCTGTTCTGTAACAATGAAACCACAGAGGAAACCATGATGAAGAATCCTATAGTATTTTCTCGACCAATACAAGGACCAAAGCCACCATGGTTTCCCTTTAACATGATAAATTTGTAAACTTACAACAAGCATAATATAATGCATTCCTCTGTTATGTAAATCTTCAACCATTGCACCTTGATCACCAAATCCAGTTAAGTTAGTGACAAAATCCCTTCTACTATCCATATAATCCAAATCATTCCATTGGGTATCCTAAAATATTTTTTAAAGTTAGGCCATACAGAAAAAAGATAACTGGTTTTCAGAAAATCCTTACCAAAAATCTGATGTAGGATGAGTTTTTATATGCCCACATTTTCATGTGGACGTATATTGTTGTCGCCCCTGTTCGTCCGTCCCTCCACAATTGTCTACAGGTCACAATTTTTATCCGATTTCAATGAAACTTAAAATATAGGTTTATCACCCTAAGATCTCGGTTCCTTTCGATATTGGCATGTATCGAACTGTAACTTCATGGGTTATGGCCCCTGATTGTACGAAAAATCACGTTTTTTAGCTTGTGAACAGTGTAGAGGTCACAATTTTGAACCGATTTGGATGAAACTTGAAATGCATGTTTATAACCCAAAGATCTTGGTTCCTTTCGATATTTGCGCCAATCGGATCGTAACTTCCTGAATTATGGCCCCTGATTGTCCGAAAAATCGCCCTTTTTAGCTTGTGGTCCCTCTGGAGGTCAAAATTGTTATCCGATTTAAAAAACCGTTTGATCATATCACCGTTCCATGGTTATGAAGGTTGAGTTCGAATTTCGTGAAAATCCAACCACCATTGGATCATAACTTCCTGAATTATGTCACCGAATGTCCGAAAAAAATCGCTTTTGTTCCCTCTGGAGATCAAAATTATTATCCGATTTAAAAAAACGTTTGACTATATCACCGTTACATGGTAATGAAGAGAGAGTTTGAATTACCTGAAAATCGGACTAGAATTGACGGACAAAATGGCCACCGTTTGTATACGAATAGTGTGAAAATATGTTATAACAAGATTGTGGACCCTATAGAGGTCACAATTTTGAATCGATTTTGATAAAACTTGACATGTATGTTTATAACCCAAAGATCTTGGTTCCTTTCGATATTTGCGCCCATCGGGTCCTTACTTCCTGAATTATGTCCCTTGATTGTACGAAAAATCACCCTTTTTAGCTTGTGGTCCCTCTGGAGGTCACAATTATTATCTGATTTAAAAAAAAACGTTTGATTATAAAAACCAAACAAATTCTAATGATTTTCTGATAAATCCTTAATATGCGACAACTCTTGTTGACTGCCAGGACGATTTGACTGCTGTGTTGGCGTATGTTTCGTTGCCTGGCAAACTATTTTTCTATTTTGTCAAAGGATCATTACTGGGGTAAATGACTCATAAACATCATAGATGACGGCACTACATTTATCTTATCACACAGTTTCTAGGAATGGGGTTTAACATCCACTCAACACAAACAAGGTCTTTTTGGGACTAACATATGGTTCAATTTTATTTCAATAATTTGCTTGTGCGTGGGAGGATCTTTAATTAGCAGTTGGAGGAAACCAAAGGACCCGGAGAAAACCCACGAGGTTGGAGAGGTGACCCTACTCCGTGTCACGTACAACCGTATAATCGAAACTAGACCATTTGACTCAATGACAGACCTTACGATACAACATGCTCGTACTAACCATTCGGCCATCATCAGGCAATCACCCTGACGCATGTTGACAGTTTCAAAAATAAACTAGTAAAAACCAGTCTATTACCTGAGGTAGACCATACTTCTCCATTCTATTTACAACATCAATAGTAGCATTTACTGTTACATAACCATAGCGACAAATATGGAACCCTAGACTCCAATATGGTGGCATGAAAGTACGACCTATGACCTCTGTATATTGCTGTATGACATCATTAGGACTAGGACCAAGGAACACGTATAGATCTATCACACCACCAATGGTTCTCCATGTTATAGCAGGCGCTGGTTGTAATATAACATCTAGATAAAAGAAATATTAATAAGAACCTCCACCAGAAAGAAAAAAGTTAAAACTGCTGGGTATTTTACCTGTGGAATTCCATATTTTCCAATTCTATTGACTACGCCTAGGGTTTCATTCACAGTTTCATAGCCCCAACGACATACATGGAATCCAAGACTCCAATATGGCGGCATGAAAGTGTGACCTATGACCTCTGTATATTGCTGTATGACATCATTAGGACTAGGACCAAGAAACATGTATAAATCTATCACACCGCCAATAGTTCTCCATGTTATAGCAGGTGCCGGTTGTAATATAACATCTAAAAAGGTAGAAATCATAGAGTTATCCTCACAAAAATCATGAATTAATTGAAGTTCAGTTCAATAAATTATACCGTCTAAAATCATTTTATATAAAATCAGTTTAATGGACTTGTCTCATCGTATAAATATACAAATTAGATAATCTTGAGACTAAAATATAGCTCAATTTTATTTCAATTAATTTACTTGTGTGTAGGATTCTTTAGCTGTGGAAGGAAATTGGATGACCTGGAGAGAACCCACAAGGTTGGTCAGACAGCCTTAAATATTGGATGTACAAGCTGTGGAATCAAAACCATGTCCGTTGACGCAATGACAGACCTTGTGATCTAAAGTACATGTGATAACCCAATTCCCACCATGCAGTGAGGAGCAGCAATCATATAACACAAAAAGTCGTAAGTCATTATTTATTATATAGAGTAATCGGAAGTCATTCTTTACAATATACATGTACAGACAAAAATGCTAAAAGAGTTTGCTTATGGAATCTGGACATTCCAATGTTGTCGTAAAAAATATCATGGCCGTTATAAACATTTTTGTTGATATCATTAAAGATACTTTAATAGATTTTTTTATAGGAGGGACATTCCTTCACAAATACTAGGATTTTGAGAAGGATTTGAATCAAAATTCTGATACATTAATCAGTATGATATTTAGTTCAAATATATCATCAAATCACCCAGTTTGTATGTGGGAACGTATCTTTAAGGAGTTGCAACTCATTTTACTATCACAGGTCACATATACCAGGATCAGAGTTCACAAAGCATTCTCAGGCTTTACTTGAGAATTTACTCACCTGTCAATCACTGTTTATGAGAAATATCTCTGATCCAGAAACACAAAACTGTGCACATAGTTTCTTATTGATGTATTTGATACATTAAAACAACAAAGAAATTTATAAAGGACTATATTTTCGTTGAAATAAGACAAAAAATTTTAAGTAAATTCTTAACTTAAGTCTGAGTGTGCTTTGTGAACTCGGGGCCAGTATTCACATAGGAAAATAGCAGATAGTCACTTCAAATGTTTGCTGATAATCTTGACTTACCCATAGCATTGCTGTTTAAAAGGAAAACGCCATGACTAGATCCACTCTCTTCAATATTCAAATAAAATGGATGATCACCATACAGATTGTCATTTTCCTGAAATAAACAATTTTAATAATAGCTGCATGAAAAAGCTTGAATTAAAATGATGTAATTGCTTCTTTTAACTTGACAATGATGCCAGGGCTTTCACCTGAAGAGTAAAGTTTTACTTCCTCACCAGGGGGTCAGGGGTTCTATCCCGGTGTTGACTGGGAAAATTCCATCAACTTTACACAATATATATAGTTTCCCCTTGTTAGTGATGTAGAATGCAGGGCCCAACAAGGAGGTAGAAAAACTGAGGTCCTGTGCACATGAAAGAATCAGGAACAGTTGGAATTTGAAATACTAGTATAAGCTGTAGTGCTGCTGTCAAGCCGAAATTCCTCGGACAACATGGTGAATGTCCATTTGCTGCAGAACAGCAGGACGTTAAACCCATTTCATTTCACCCTAGACAGCAACATAATAATTAATGTACTTACTGTTGGGGGTTGATCTCTATTCCACATAGTGAATCTTGACCAATCCATACTATGTAATAATGTGTCTCTATGTTCTCCTAAACCATAAATATAATTTGATGATAGAAAATAAGACAACTGTATGAACTGGTCAGCAAAAATAAATGCTCCAGTTGTCTGTAACCTGGAATAACAATTAAAGGCTGAATAATGTAAAACAATAATCACCCCAAAAAATATTTCAAGGACAGAACATGATCATACATTCAAATTTTAATCGATTGTTGGTCACATTTAAAATCCAGTTGTCTGAAGTCTGGAATGAATTTATAAAATTTTAATGCTATTTACTGATAACTCTTCTGCACAACTAAAATTAAACAAAAACAGCAGAAGTCATGCTGTGTGTGGTGTAAGGGAAATCTTGCCTATTACAACTGTCATATATAGGACATTGTTGAAAATCAATAGGATTCTCCATCTCATGGCCTTAAACATTGTGTATAAATTTAAAGTCAATCAGATGATAGCTTTAGTCTCAAGGGCATCCATAAGATTTTCCAATGTAATCAAAGGGCCACAACTCTGGCCACAATTTGTCTCATGTATAAATTTAAAGTCAATCGGATGATAACTTGGGTGGCGACAACATTGAAATTACACGAGTTTACTAAAATAACCAGTACAGTAGGGTACCCGTACGTGTAATAAAACATTTACAATGCTTTGCATTACATATTAAAACTTACAATAGTTTCATAAACCTTACAATATTTGGGCAATATCAGTACATATAATATTAAACTAATAATATTTTATGTTAAATATTAATCATTATAACTTACAATATTTTCTTAGCAGTACCAGTTCGTGTGATATTAAAATTAAATGGTTGTCCAACATCAGTTACAGTTATATCATATAAATTATCACCAACATCTTCTTCTGCACTAGGTGATACGGGTACTCCTAATGGCACCTCCCATCGACTATTCTTGGTATCAAATATCTAAAACAAACAATAAAAAAAAATATTATGGATGCATTATATAAGAGCTGAGTCTACCTATTGCAGGTTTTTATTGAGGCTTCACTATTATAGTAGAACAACAGCAATGTCAACTGATACTACAGATACAATGATTTGTCAAAAACCATGGTAGAACCACATCAGTTGATGTGGTTGAACCAGGATGTAAATTGATATGGTCAATACAAATGTAAACTGATACGGTTGATAAAGAGAGACAATTTATATAGTTAATACAAATGCATACAAAGTCAATTCAAGACAGTAGATCTTGTAATAATCAGCTTCAGGATGATGTACATAATGTTTTAAGATACACATACCTTTACATGAAGTCTTGATGACTTCTCCATTTTAACTTCCATTTTTAAATCCATGACATCATCAGGGTAGTAGGATTTAGTTTGTCGTGAAAGAAATACGTCAAACCCTTGTGTTTTATTTTCTTTTTTAGTGACAATATAGCCAGGATAATTTAAGGGGTAAAAACAGTAGGGAACACCAATGGGGTTTTCTTTGATACCATTAACAGCTTGATAACAACATCCTCTTGCTTCACACTTCTCTTGAGTAACAGAAGATTCTGGATAACAATCAAATTTTTTGCCATTGTCCACGATATTGCATTGTTTATCGTCATCCACTTTTAAAAGGTCTTCATGTGTTTTCTTCTCAATTGGTATTTCTTGAAGTGTTTTTTGATGATTATCATTTATAGGTATTTCTTGATACACAACATCTTCTACTACATCAATCTCAATTACTTCAATATACATCTGCTGGTCGTACTCTGGTGTTGGTGGTAATTTAGACGAGGGCCGGAACAATCCACTATGTTTTGTATAATTAAACAACTTGGAAAATATACAGCCTTTACCCTTTGACAAAAGGGTATCAATTGCCATAATACAAAGCAATAGTACTGTTAATAAAATAAAAACTTCACACAAAAGCATACAACAGCTACGTTGTTTGTTTTTATCATTTCTTGATTTCTTCAGCTTTTCTTTTTTGTTGAAAATAATTTCGTTATCGTCGATGAATCCAGCTTCCGGACATTTTTCTACATCTTTAAGTTTTGAGTATTTTGGTGGTGCCATTTTAATAAAAACTGTACTTCGATTACATTACATTTACAGTCTTGTTTTATTTTTGTCTCGAGAAATACTAATAGGCTACTTTCGATTTCCGTGTATCAGTAGAATAAAGGTTTGTTACGTGATGGGAATAGATCGGTATGTTTACAATACTTTATCTCTACTCATCCCTGTTATCTCGCCACATATAAGTATCACTATCACGCGTTGTGGTATCTGATACACCGATTTTATAACTGAAAAACTTCCTATAAACTTTATCCTTCTCCATCAGCTGATTATCAACCGGAAGTATCATGTGATTTGTTTACTAATATATAGACTTGATCTGTAAGTCTCTCATCTGATTCAAGGTTACTGTTCATATGTCCACTTGATATTAATCGGATCAGTTTGATACTAGCGCGAAATACTTACTCAATCTACAGGGGAGGGGGGGGGGGGGGGTTGTTAGCACGTGTGTGCCGTATCATAAAGCCTGTCATTGAGTCAACTGGCGTGGTTTCGAATCCCCGGTTGTACGTGACAAGGAGTCGCCTGTCCAACCTCGTGGGTTTATTCCGGGTCCTCCGGTTTCCTCCCACTGCTAAATACCCTTATGCGCAAGTGAATTATTGAAATGAAATTAAACCATAGGCTATGTTAGTCCTGAAATGACATAGTTTGTGTCGAGTGGACGTTAAATTCCATTTCTCTCTCTCTCTCTCTCTCTCTCTCTCTCTCTCTCTCTCCCCCCCCCCTATAGAGCTGTATATACACCTCCATGATTTCTCCCAATCCACAGATCAGCTTGACGCTGGATGGCGGAATGGTTAGCACGTGCAGAGCGCTGTATCATAACGTCTGTCATTGAGTTAACTGGCGTGGTTTAGATTCCCCGGATTTACGTGACGTATAGGTCGCCAGTTCAACCTCTTGGGTTTTCTCCGGGTCCTCCGGTTTCTTCCAACTGCGAATTATTGAAATAAAATTGAACCATGTGTTGGTCCCGAAATTGCCTGGTTTCTGTCGAGTTGACGTTCTCTCTCTCTCTCTCTCTCTCTCTCTCGCTCTCTCTCTCTCTCTCTCTCTCTTATCAAGCCCCTCGCGTAATACATTAGATATTTCTTACTAATTTCGATTTGCTACTGACCTAGTTGCGTATAAATTGTGGCATTGAGATAAGGGCGCCTTCTCAACCGCGTGAGTTTCCTCCGGGCACTCCAGTTTCCTCCCAGTGCTTAAAACTCCTACGCGCAAGTGAATTTATGAAACCATATGTTATTCTCAAAATGACCTGGTTTGCGTCGAGTGGACGTTAAACCCCATTTCTCTCTCTCTCACTGACCCAGTTGAGAGCGTATCAGATTCCTTGATCATAGCGAATACCAAGTCTCACACTTTCCAGCTAAAATGTCTACCCGTGGAAATAAAATCCGTTTAAATGGGAGCATAAGTCTTCGGAACTGCATGACCAGACTGAGATGCGGAAATCCGTGTTTTCACGAGAAATTTGGAAAACATTCATTAAAAGCTATATAGCCTCTGTTGAGTTTACAGGGTTTAGAGAAAGGATGTCATGACTCCTGAATGGAAGGTTTCAGAACGCTGGTCCATCGGGACAACAAAGTTCACACAAAATCTGACAAACGTGTGGAAACCGTAGCCTCCATATCGCGTTCACAAGGACGGGCTAACCGACCGACGTGGGGTGGCATAATACACTGACTTTGAAATGTGGATGGACGTTAGAAGAAGAGAAACAGAATGGGGTTTATCGTCCTACTGTT
Organism: Patella caerulea; assembly: GCA_036850965.1. Lineage (NCBI taxonomy): Eukaryota > Metazoa > Mollusca > Gastropoda > Patellidae > Patella > Patella caerulea. The sequence continues at coordinate 25,631,295 of JAZGQO010000015.1, read as the reverse complement.
GTGCTCCGACTGGGGTAATAAAGACTGGCATGCGCCATAGTGTATAATGTACTTGTCAGGCCCCCGTCCTGCACCCGCGATAAACTTTAAAAAAATAGATACATAACAATTAAGAGATTTTATGTGCAATTTTACACCCGAGCCTGAGCGAAATGGTGAGAAACATGCGTTTAGATACGACGAGAAGCTTGTTATAATGAAACGAGTGTAAGAAGAACCGCCTATAAATTCTGTTTCGCGGTGTTGTAAAATGAGTGTACTATAATTTAATAGGATAGGTCAAAATTCGTCCAACTGTTAAGGGCACAGTCTCACCCTAAAAAAAAGAGAGAGAAGGGGGTAAAGTCAACTTGACACAAACTAGGTCATTTCCGGACTACCAAAAATAAAAAAAACAAGTAAAAACACAAATGTATAAGTAAAAGCTATGTAAATGGCTACATTTACTTCGAATTTAACGTTTTGAATTATTCACCACACCCACTAGGAATTACAAATTGAACACTACGCCGACGTACGTAACTAACTTACGAAAATTAAATTGTAGCTGGCTTCTCTGCAGGTAGGGTGAATCTATCGCTCAGATTGACTGCGTCGATTGTGGAAAAATGTTAATCCAGCTGTATATTAAAAGATACATTATGCGATATTAGATAAAGAGCTGGCAGTTCTCAGTGTAATAGTTAAAAACTGATTACTGTAAATGAAATTTGATCCACTCTGAACCGATGAGTTAGCCATTGAATTTAGGGTCAATAGCCTAGATCAACATTACTAAAGTCGGTACAATAAAAAACATAGACGAGATTTTCATTTTGTTTTATTTAATTATAAATGGTCGTTGAGTAGTAGATATGATTCTAATTCAGTAAATATCACAGACTAACAATGCCATCGAGAGTTGATTATGGTCATAATAAGTTAATGTCTAATTAATGATTCAGATAATATTTCAGTAATAAACATTTTACCATTGATACACGAATCGCGTACCATAATGCGTTTCAGCCCCAGCTCTAGCAAGAGAGGAACAGGGCTAGAAACATTGCACCAAATCAAATGGCGTATATATACTGGAATAACCAGACGCTAGAAATTTACATTCGATTGGGATTCCTTGCTTATTTCGCCGAACATGACTGATTTGAAATTAGAGTAAAAATGGAAACCTTCGAATGTAGATCAGTTTATATGCATTCATATTAGAGTATTATATGCGTTGTGACCCACTTGTGTCAATTTCTAGGTCCCAAAGGTTAGCGATTTAGCTCCTTTAAAGCAAAAGGTGTTTTTAAAAGTGTGAGGTTTCTTATTTCACAAAGTTTATTGCTGCATTTGCTCCAGGTTTTGGTTTCTCATTATTTGTTTATTATTCTGTGTTCTCATATTATAGATTTCCGTCGTTGCAATGGGACAAGATAGCTGCACTTTAACGTGTGCGTGAATATATGTTTATTTAACGCCCGCTTTCTTACATCATGACCTTGACAAGTCATTGATAACAATTTAATCGTTGACCCATTTAATCTTCTCCAGGGTTTTTTTTTATTGACTCATGTACAATATCAGTGGCGGACCTAGACTGAGTGCGGTGGGGTGTAGGAGGGGGACACGCACCTTCTCACATGCTCGGCCGGTTGGGGAGATTCGGCCACCATATTCAAACATTACTATTGCGTAATGTAGCCACGTCTTCAGCTCTAGAGGTCACAATTTTTATCTGATTTTAAAAACCGTTTTAATATATCACCATTCCACCCTAATGAAGATAGAATTCGTATTTCAGGAAAATCGAAACAAAACTGTGCGAAAAAATGGCCACTTTTCGTAAATAGGCTTGAGACATGTGATTCTTGACGAGATTGCGGGTTGGGCTATACGGGTTAGGATTAGGTTTAGGGTTTACGCCCGTCTCCATAAAAGTAAGACGTTAAACCCCATTTCTTTTACTTCACCTTAATCCAAGAACAGAAAGGAAAATAGAACCAATAGAATATGTTCTTAATTTTTATATTTATTAAAAAATGTTAACTAAATTAATAAAAGTAGATGCACAATCTAAAAATTAGATTCCTTTTATTTGGTTTAAGTCTTTGGCTATTATGTATACATATTAGTAACAATAATGAATAATAACAGTTCATAATAAGAAATTAAATACAATACAAAAAACCCCTCTAATTTAAGAGATTTATAGAAAATAGAAACATGTTACTGATTTGTTTTATTTTTACAGAAATTAATGCTAACTCAATAACTTTCATATTATAAAATTAATAAATAATTTCAAAAAGTACATCAAAGAAAGGATTTACATGCAATATCGCGCAATTATTGTAGTGGGGTGAATTTAAAAATAATTTTTATAATAATTCTTTTAAGAAACATGTTTTTGTGTAATACTAAATCCACAACAAAAACACTATGGACGATCTAAAATTTACAAATCATTTTATTTGGTTTGAGCCTTTGGTTGTAAATGTGTACATAAAACTATATAATCTACAGTAATGAATACCTTTAAAAAATACATAAATAAAACAACCTAAGTTATACAAAATAAATTTTCTAAAATCATAAAATACTTTTGTAGACACTAAAGTGATTATTTCTGTCATAAACACTCTTTATTACATAAAAATAAAATCGCCACGTCAAATTTACTGTAAGATTTTAAATCGTAGGCCTTCATAAAAATGATAAAAGAGTAATATATGCAGAATTAAAAAAATTACTATTTCTTAAAATTATCAATTTGATTTTGTAGATACTAAATTAATGAGGCATTATGAAAGATTTAGATAAGTAACTAGACGTTCTCGCTATAATGTTTCCAAAATAGATTATGCAAAATAAATTTATTAATTGAACATTTCATTAATATTACTTTATTTTGAGCCTGGTGTTGTTTTGACAATATGTGTACACTGCTCGTAACCCCCGTACTGGTAGTTCAAAATTAAATTAAATCATTAAATGGCTGAACCGTTCTAATCTACTTAAATTTCGAGCAATCCGATGGCATCGAGAGTTGATATCTATTGTCGCTGTTCTTCGTGCAATTGCGTCTATCGTGTGTGACATTACTTCATTTATTTATTAACGCCCGCGAACATAGTTGCGGTTCCAGCATCCCCAATTCAAGTATAACGATGGACATAGATGGCTTACCACAAAATACAATGTCGCTGTATAAAAAAGGGCTTTGTTGAGTATTTAAATTTTCAATAACAAAAACATACCTGGAGTCAAAAAACAAACCCCAGTACATGTGACATAAATTATTTGTTATGATGAACAGGCGAAATATTATATATAACAATAGTTTAAACGATCTGTTGAATATGGATGTTTCAAATAAATTAAACAATGGGTGCTTTGATACAAATATGTGTGTAATATTGAAGCATTTCTGATCTTCATGTCAAGACAAGCGGTTGATCCGGTGAAGCAAAGACAGAGCCATGAACCGGAAGTAGCATTACCAGGCCTATGTTACTCCCCGACAGACAGACAAACAAACAAATAAAATGATATTCACAAATATTAGTAGGGCTATAGGTAAATTCCAGGCCTTCCTCTTTGCATACAATATTGATACACTACACTTTATATAATGGTTTCAAATGCTCAGCTTGGTGCTTAAACATAACAAAATGAACTGAAGTGGTTATTTGTTTTGCCCATCTTCATTAGCCCAGTTGGTGCAGAATTGTTTGAACTGTACAATGAGTTGTGACTACTTAAAGGGTATTAGGTAGATAAAGAGCTTTCAGTTATCACTATCATAGTTACAAAATAGATACTGAATATGCTGAAAATTTCAGTCAAATTGATTCACTCTGAACCGAGATATTAGCGATTCAATTTTGGTCATTACGATTATAAACGAAGTCTCGATTATCCAGTTTTATGTTAAATTATCCATCACAGAATGTAATCGAATCAACTAAATATCACATGCTAACGATGGCAACGGTGGTTGATTATGATTTGGATAAGTTAATTACTGTCTAATTAATAATGTAGATGACATTTCAGATCTAATGAAAGAAATACAATAAGCAGATTTATGGCCTACATAATGCCTATTAACGCATGGAAGCGTAGTTCAAAAGGATAATGATACGGCTAGCGAATGTTGACTAATATAGAGCGAAATATCTGTGAACAATCTTAAAAATATTTTAACACAAAAGGAAAGGGACCGCAGGGAAGTGGTCATCTATTTCAACTTAATACTGCACGAAAATAAATTCATTTGTCAAATAAAGTAAATGAAACAGGCCTTACATCCTACATGTCTGCACTAAATGTGATAATGAAGACGGACATTATTTAGTCTAAGAAGAACGGTTGAATGTTTGAACACAGTAAACTCATCTATTGTCCTTTACGTAAAAGTGAATCGCTCATACTTTTATGCTCATACGGAACGGGTGGATTTAATTCTTGCATTTCGTGTTCTTTCCTGTCATCGGAAGGTAACCGCAGTCGTGTTCTATGGTCTGGATCCGCACAACCGAGGACATCAAGTTTTAGAGGTAGATATTGTCCTTTGAACAATACTTCGGTTAGTTTAGACACCGAAATAATAGCGATAAAACTACAAATCATAGTTAGGGTACGGAAAGGAAAATTTTGTCCAAATTCCTCAGTATAGAACGGATATTTGAGAATCGGCTTAAGATCAAGGTATGGCTCTCCTCCCAATACTCTTAGAATGCAACTTAGGAAGAATCCAACTACGGACCCGTAACCATTGGTTACTTCTAAAAACAGAACACAGGTGAACTGCGGGAAGAGGATGACGTACATCAGATCTCCACACAACACATACAAACCATATACACTTTTGGCACTTAGGGCAAGCGCCGTACCCATGGCTCCAGAAACAATAACCGCTACACGAAGAACCCACATGACTTCTCGATCAGATGCCTGGTAAAAACAAGTAACGTAATTAAAAAACTATAGCATATACAAGAAGCATAATAAGATTAAAAATAATTTGTTATTAACCTAAACAGATTGTGTCATAACATTGTAATAAGTGCACTGACACTATCTCTTTCTCACCCCCTTCAACTGGAGGATATTCTGAAAACCTGACTACTTGGGAGTCAATTTCGGTATTTTTTTTTAACTAACATATAAAGCACTAGCACTACACAATATTTTACTGATATCTATTCTTTCTATTTCTTCTTTGTCGCTCAGAAGAGCACGATCCAAGTGTCTGTCTTGACCTGTGGGGCTCTGAATGGTCTTACTGCAAGTACCCCTCAGTGGCACCCATCAGATACGCTACTGGTGCAGCCCCATCGAATCTGGTATGTACCGACTGCACCCCCTCCTTTGGGCGCGATCTTAATATCCCAAATATGATTTCCATAAATTCCTTACCTTCGTTCTAATCAATTGGACATAAATGTTTTTAGTAAAAACTGAAGCAGATGATAAAATGCTCGAGTCCGCAGATGACATAACAGCAGCAGCAATGGCACCCATACCAATAATAGAGACAGGTAGAGGACAGAGATATTGTAAAACTAACGGTAAGATATAACTCATCTTTTCTGCAGGTAATGGTATAGTTCCATTATAAGCGGTCTGATTCCAGTCTGAAAATGAACAAAAATGGTAAATAAAATACAGAAAATAAAAGATACATTATGGGAGATTAGATATTTTTTTTTTTTTTGCAGTTCTCACTATAATATTTAATATATAGACAATGTAAAGCCAATTTACTGAAAATGTCAGTCAAATTGATCAACTATGAACCGAGAAGTAAGCGATTGAAATTTCCGCCTAGCCTCGATCATCATTACTAAAGTCGGTGCGATAAAAAGCACTGTCTCGGTTATCCATTTCATGATTAAATTATGTAGCGAATCGGATCATAATCCACTAAAGATCGCAGGCTAGCAATGTCTGGATAAATTAATTAAAGTCTAATTAATAATTTATATAACATTCCAGACCTAAAGAAATACCTGCAATAGTCAGGTTTATCTCTTGCACAATGTTTAATGATTAGTTTAATGTGTAATTTTCACGCTTGAAATGGAAATCTAAAGTGGTCGATGATCATAACGATTCACGGGTTCATAAGGCTACATGTGCAGATGCAGGCTCCGGATGATGTCGCCCAAGCATCCGTGGGGCTATTAAAATACCCATGGTCGCCACGATGCATTTCCTTGTTAGTATTTCATGCTGAAAGGTCATATGGAGACGGAGGTAATATGCTTCATTGATTGTGATATACGTGAATAGAAACTTGCCATAAATGTTAGCAAGTCATACGGCACACAACAATGTGGCAATCTAAACAGAAAGCGAAATGAAATTAAATGGGGTTTAATGTCCTACTCTTCTGCACCTAACCTGGGTTAATGGAAGACGGGCATACGACATAAAGTGTGCGATGAGGGAAAATTTGCTCGGGCAGTGGCGCTACGGTCTACTCTTATATCGAATTCCAACTGCCAAGGGATCTTTTACGTGCAACCACACCAAACAGAAAGCATTATGCCGTCTAAAATAGATCATGTGACTATGTATCCTTACAAAGGCCCTGTGCTGTTTGCAAAAGTGAGTCACGATGGCTAAGTGGTGGTTGGGCGTTCTATCCCAGCTTTGGCCGGGAGTGTTCATCCAGATTTCCCGCCTTGGTTCCCCCCTTGTCAGTGATGCAGGATGGATGGCCCGACAAGAACAGCTGTCCAGTCTTTCGGATGGGAAGAAAAACCGCGGTTGGCGATTCGATATAAGAAGAGGCCGTAGTGCCGCTGTCGGGGCAAAATTTCCCTTATAGCACACTGTATGGCGTACGCCCGTCCTCATTAGCTCTGGTCGGGGCAGAGCAGTAAGACGTTAAACCCCACCTAATTTTCGTTCGCCCGATTAAAATCCATGTATCAAAAGTTAAACTAGAGATCTCCCTCTTCTAAGAGCATGTACTGGATATATGCACCTAATAGACTATCTAAACACTTTTATTCAATATTATGGCTGCTCAGAATGTGCAAACCATTCCCGCTGTTGGTCATTAATTATATGTATAACCAGGGCAACATATTTTATCGTTGATAACCCGTAATCTTGAATGTCAATTATCCTACCTGCAGCTGATCCTGCCACCCCCATTAAAGCTGATGGGATGGCGAAAAGTATCATCCCAAAACTTCCGACTACTGAAGAGATTCTTGCTCGGTTGACGGTTTTACAGGCCAGTGCTCTTTGGAAATATTCCTGGATAATACATGTACAAATACTACAAATGATTATGATAAATGCACAAGAATAAATGACTAAGGACACAGCAAACGTAAAGGTAAGGTGGATTGGGCATTTAAAGATTTGGCCAAAGCATTCTCTTTGAACTTGCTCCATGACACACTCAAACAGTCAAGGTAGCGATACGTCATACAGCTGATATAAGATGCATAGAGATGACACTTAAGCGACACCTGCTTTACTTTACCCAAACACGCTCCAATATGACACAACACGAATTTATAAGTTTAAGGTGGAGAACCACTTGAGCAACCACCTGGAACGTATATTATTGGCATAAGAGACAACCTAAATATTGTGATGCATTATCGTTTTATAATTTAAGGATAATGAAATACCAAATGCATTCCCGGTTTTAAAGAGAGAGAGAGAGAGAGATAGAGAGAGAGAGAGAGAAATGGGGTTTAACGTCCACTCAACACAAACTAGGTCATTTCGGGACTAACATATGGTTTAATTTCATTTCAATAATTCGCTTGCGCGTAGGGGTCTTTAGCAGTGGGGGGAAACCGGAGTGCCCGGAGGAAACCCACGAGGTTGAGAAGGCGCCCCTATCTCCATGCCACATACGCTCACACCAGGGCTCTAAACCACAGCCGCAAGCCAGAGGTGACCGGCCAGGTAGAGGTCGAAGCGCGGTACTCTAGACCACTAGGCCATCCCACCCCCCCCCCCCCCTTCGGTTTTAAAGAACCACCAAGAACGTACATTGGATAGAGATCCACAGAAGAGACGATCAAAACATTATCATATACATAATTTAATTTTGAAATTAGAGTTAAGAAATTGGTCCAGATGCCCCGGTTTGCTTTAATTCTACGACAAGCGAATCACTTACCTGCCATGGTATACCACCAAACAGAAGTAAGAAACAAACATCTATATAAAGTCCAATGTGTGCAGTTTGTACCTCGCCCTTCCACGTGTCGTCAATCCTATGCAAATCGACAGATTCGTGAGTCAGGGCAAACGGTACAGCTACTACCTGAAATAAAGAGTTTGCGTCGTTTGTGAGCAACACACTGATAGACAATTTAAATAATTAGTTAGTTTTTCACAATATTGAGGTAGTTAATTTTATCCAGGTCATTGTTTAGAATAATTGCGCATTGGATAGGGTCATTAATTTTCAGATAAAGGGAATTGTCGTCAGCGAGGTGTAGAACATTTGATCATGATGCGATATCAGTTACATTATCATTTATATAAATGAGAGAGAGGATAGGGCTGTGAACAGAGCCCTGTGGTACGCCCGAGGGAATGGTTATGGGAAAGGAAGAGACCTCTCTAAGTCACAAACCCCAGTCAAACAGTGCTATTGTGGAGCAAACTGGAGTGTGCAAACTTAAGTGAAGAAGGGATTATCGACACTGTTTATTTAACATACCCATTAAAAACTATTTTATGGAGTAGCAATTACTGTTTCGTTTCAACAATGATACTCTCGTCGCTATATAGTTTTAAGAGAGTATTCGAGGCAGAACATGATATTCGTATAGGTGAGACAGATTGTTAGACTAATTATTATAATTTACGTACAAGACCAATGGCGATACATATAAGTTGTACAACATCAGTATATGCTACGGACCATAATCCACCCAGTAATGTGTAGAATATAGCTATACATGCTGAACTTATAATAGAAATAGTTCGATCTATCTCTAAGATAATAGATACTGTCGAACCTGAAAATGAAAAAGGGTAAAAAAGAATAAGAAACAGATCTAAAATAAATTAAAGATAGATTATGTAAGACTTAGATACAGTGTTGGTTGTTCTTGCTATATTAGTTCACAAATAGATACTTGAAAAAATGTATTTGAAAATTTCATTCAAATTAAGTTTCACTGTTCATAGTTTTGACAAGATACCGTAACCAGTGGCACATTCGAGACTAGTTTCTTCATTTTTGAATAAAAATGAAATGGAGTTTAACGCCCTACCGCTTTGTCCTGAACTGCGCTAATATCAAGGGATCTTTTACTAACACGGTAATGTGTACACGGGACCTCGGTTGTTTGTTCCACCGAACGACTAGACAGCTGTCCTTGTCATTTTAAAATAATTAAAAATGTATATAACATTTAGAAAACCCGCAATGGACTAAATAAAATAAAACCAAGTACGAACAATCCAAAATATTAGGCAAAATAGTGTACAAAATGCACGTCAAACAGTGGTAACAAGTGCCCGGAAGAGTAAGCCTGTCCTACCAGACGCCACGCCGCCATAGCTGTATCCTAACAATTAGAGATTCGATAAAACATCACAAAGAATTATTTTTTAATTCTATGATTAGAGGCTAGGTGTAATATCTATTTTAATTTAAACCCCTTTTGTGATACCGGGGCAGATAAATCATTGTTTCGTAATAAAGCTGTTTTAACTCACCAAGCGCAGACAATATAGCCGCTGTCCAGAAAATGTCACCCAAGAACTGTGGGAAACACATCAAGGTTCCAACCTTATTACCAAGCTTCTTCTGGAAGGGGTCAAATAGTGTGACGTAACCAGCTCTTCTCATCCGTGGAGCGTACACATTACCAGCTTTAATAGAAAAAAAATGCACATAAGGTTTCTAATTATCCAGAAAATGGCTTTTTTAATTATGCTTCTAATAATTCATGAATCAAAAAGACCAGGGGTTGACTCGGAATGAGCCTGTGGGTTAATAACCCCAAACCCCAGTTAGACTCGGTGATCCCTGTGAATTTAATATTCTCACGAAGGTAATTGGTCAAAATATATGTTGCTCGACATTTCATCGCGATTTAGAGGTTATGGGGTACAAGTGCATTGATAGCATTATTTACCAGATGATAAAGTAGTCAAGTCTTTACTCAGTATCATCCCAAGATATCCAATATTTAAGACAGAATAGAAGTTTTTGAATTGGCACACGAATTACGAGCCAGCGTGTTTTAAGCACCATTTGTATGAAGCGACTCGATGAAAGAGGCAAGATTGGAATAACCAATTCTGACTTTTCGCGTATTCTAAAAACATAACTGACTGAAAATTACAGTATAACACAGAAACGATTAAATGTAGCGACCAATTTGTATCCATTTCTAATTACCAAAGAATAGCGATTGGGCTCCTTTACAGAAATGAAATAAATAGGTTATAAAAAGATTATATAATTTCTACAGTCGGTGTTATTTCACGAATGCCATAATTATTTCAAAATATCAGATTCAAATTTAAAGACTGCGTGTTTTTAGCAAAATCAAAGCTTGGCTAACCAACGTCTTACTCTCTGAGTCACGTTGGTTCCCTGTTATATTTAAACAAAGTCGGTATTAGACGAATACAAGTTTGTGTCTTACCTATTATCATAGAAATACAATAACCAATTGGTGCTTGTGCCCAGACCAATCCACTAGACGCCATGATTTCTGCCGTTCCATTTATATACGCTCCTCCAACTTGTGTAGCTGTTATATATAAATAAAATATTAAAAATATATTGTTGGGTTTCTAATAAGAATCGTTCCAGTGAGATGGGGACGGTTTGGGTGGGGTAGATCAGTGTATGAAATGGGGTTGAACGTCCTACTGTTCTGCTTTGAAGTGGGCTATTGAGGACGAGCATTCACCATCTTTTACGTGCACACCAATGTGTACACGAATGACTAGACAGCTGTACAACTCAAAACCTCCGTCCCATATCACTGACAGGGAAGATCAACCACGCCGGAAAATATGTATGAACTTTCTCGGCCAATGTAAGGATCGAACACCCGACCTCCAGGCTAGCCTACCAGCGTCTTACCAACCGAGCCACCGTGATCCCCGTGGGGTGTATGGGTGCTCAGTTTGGGCACAAACATTGAGTTATTGGGTGGGTTAATAATATATTTTCTTCTAGTAACAAATTTGATTGAATATGTACAATGTTTCGCAAGTACTGGAAATATAAATGTACAATCCATGTCTGTTAGTACGAAGAATCTCAAGAGAGAATGGCTATTCAAAAGAGAATGGGTATTCAAACTCAACTTTATGCAATTGATGTGGATGATGAGTCCATGTTCATACTACTCTTACTTAGCCGGGGGGATTCGTTGTTAGTGAGACACCATCTTAGTCACAGAGTCACTGTGGCTCCCGCTAGGCATATGCATATATTACCGGGGTGAATGGGGAGGGGGGTATTATCCGAATGGCTTAGGGCATAAGGTCTGACATTGCGTGAATTGATGTGGTCCAACCGCGTAAGTTTTCCTAACATTGCTAAATGAAAAAGAAAGCTATGCGCAACCGAATTATTTTGTCACCTGCTAGTCTATGTGGAGCGGGTGTTAAAGCCTATCTCTATCTCTCGATGTGTATACTTGTATAAATCTATATAATACATTACCTGTCTGTATATCTCAATGTATATGCTGGTGTATAATACGTTACCTGTCAGGGTGAAGAAGGATACGATCATCCCCATCTGTCTCCCAGCAACCAGGACATCTGTAGTTGTCGCTTTAGCTGCTCTTCTTGCAGCAAAGATTCCAATTCCCAAAATTAACAAATAAAAGAGTATCACAGACACAAGCCCCGCTATGTTAACTGCCATTTTGCACCTGTATTTGACCAAGTAAACGTGAATCTATTTCAGATAAGATGGCTCGCGTTGAATTACACCCTTATTGTCCCCAAGAACACGAGTGTAAGAAGAAGCCAACCTTCATTGTGTTGCACTGCAGGGTATAACTTGTATTGTAATATATATATCACAAAAAACTACTGGGACAAGCGACAAAAACTTTTATATAGAGTTTATAGGTCAATCACACGCCCAGCTGTTAAAGACACGGTGTCCAAAAATAAGTTGTTAGCTCTGAATGGATTGTTCAGGTCAATAAACCAAATCGTTAAAGGTACGGTCTCCTAAAAATGTCAGTTGTTTGCCATGGCTATATTGTTTAGGTCAATATACCAGGCGCGGATCCAGGATTTTTTGCAGGGGGGGGGGGGAGGGGGTCTAGGTTTGATAATTGCTTAACTAATTGCGCTCAACCGATTTGGTAAATTAGATTCAATTTGGTTCATTCTGACGTATTTCCTGAAGGTATATTCCAAAATTACAGGTCTAAATCGCCAATAAAATCGCATAAAAAATTTTCAAGTCTGAGCAGGGGGAGGGGGTCCGCCCCCCCCCCCTCTGGATCCGCGCCTGTATACACCCAGTCGTTAAAGGTACGATCGATTGGTTTAAGGCTTGTGCTCTAGATCCCATAACTTCTTACATGGAGTCATATGGCGTGGTTTCGATTCTCCACCTGTCCAACCTCACGGATTTTCTCGGGGTCCGCCGTTTACCTTCCACTCGAGCTGAAGTCTGCATAAGTGAAAAATAGAAATTTTAACATTCCTCCTTATAGTAAGTTTTCATTTATGACTGAAGTCTGTGTCACTATAGGCCCGGGACTATACAGCGCTGTATACATTCCTGTTTGTGATTTCTGCCTATTGTGCCCTGTCCGTGACGTCAATTTGTCATGTGTAATTGTGTGTGTGGTGTTAGCCCCGAAATAACTAAGTTTGTGTTTAATGGACGCTAAACCCTGTTTAAACGGAAATAAACCTGTTGACATCGGGGCGCTATCAATATAAGCAATTTGATCATCAGGAATACAAAATTATTATAATTTCATCAAAATCAAATATTGTCAAGTCGCGTCTACTTTTATAGTACAGTGCATACCTTAACGTTAAAGTATGTATGTCAATATTTTGTGACTGTGAAAGGATTATGTTTGCTGAACCAAAACAGCCCCCGTATAGTGCATAGTTAAATTAGCTAGACTCAATATTATTCATAATTTACGAAATTAGAATTCAATTGTGTTTATTTCATTCAATATTAATGTTGTTATTTATATATGGATATAATGGTTTCGAGCGTCATTTGTAATGACGAAAGTACAACATATCCCAGAAGAATACGGAGAATACGTGGAATGAATGGGGTTTAACGTCATACTGTTCAGCTAAAAAATGGGCTAACGAAGACTGACATACACCATACAGTGTGCTATGAGGGAGTTTTTGCCCAGACAGCGCACTACGGCCTACTTTTATATCGAATTCCAACTGTCAAGGGGTCTTTATCGTGCACGCCAATATGTACGCGGGACCTCGGTTTTTCGTCCAATCTTGTACCACTGACAAGTGGAAGCTACGCCTAAAAATCTGGGTGACCTTTCTCGGCCAATATAGGGATCGAACACCCGACCTCCAGGAGGGCTAGCTAGCACCTAGGCTACCCACTAAGCCACCATGACTCCCCAAAATGACTGATACACAAACGACAAACTATTAATATCTAATTAATAATTTAAATACTATTTCAGATCTAAAGGAATACCTGCAAAGGCATATTTAGCTTTTGCATAATGTATGTTTAATATGTGCTTTTTCGTCTATTTTAAGGTTTCAAAGAACAGAGCTTGGAATAAACTACCACCAGAAGTTAAAGATGCACCAACTTTATGCAATTTCAAGAGTTCATTAAAAACAGACCTGTGTAAAGAATACTAAGAGACATAAAACTGTCTTAGCAGATAATTCATAAGGTCAACAGACTTTTTGTAGCGCTATGAGCATATACAAAGTGTATGGAGTTTAACGCGTTAAAAGTACAGTATTATATACGCGGCCCTTTAAAACTGATGGCTGACGCGTAAAGCGAACTAAAAGTTCTATAATAAACATATGTCAACGTTATCTTATAACATTCGAGTGCAATGAGAAATAAATGACACGGTTTGTCAGCTACCTCATCCAGCCCGAGTCGTTTTAACAGAATTTTAGACCACCAACCAATAATTCGCTTGAGTGTAGAAATGTTTATAAGTGCGTGTGTGTGGGACAGGCGACCATGCCCATTCTCGCGAACAAGCGAGGTGTTGTCAGCAGTGATTATATCTGCTCGCCAGGCGCCGCGCACGTAGGGAGAAGGAGATAATCGCAACATGGCGGAGAGAGAGAGAGAGAGACAGACAGAGAGAGGGGGGGTGTAACGTCCACTCGACACAAACTAGGTTATTTCGGGATTAACGTATGGTCTAATTTTATTTCAATCAATAATTCAGTGGTTCAATAGTTTTGCAACGAGTAAAACGCTGGCGCATGCACTAGTCAAGGGTCTATAGTTCGAGCCCGTTATTGGTCGATGGCACTTCGTGTCGACCATCCCGTGGTTACACCTACTATCCATATGAGTATGGAATTCAAGAGAACGATGATTTGAATAGAAATAATCATTTTATTTGGAAATGATAGAAGTAATCTCTGATAAATCAAAATAAAGGTTTAACTTACTTGGTAAGTATCGTTTAGTTTATTTAATAAACATGTGACTTTAAATGTTTAAAATAATGAAATAAGCGTTATAATCGTGTGTATTTACTTTAAAGAAGGTAAGTCTTAAAACTCAATACCATCCACAGTCTTCTACATTGTAAACACGGCTGATTGGTCAATTTAAATCAACATTGATGTTTTATCTTACTAGGAAGAAAACGAAAATTTTATAATTGGCACACGAATCGTGTGAAATAATGCTTTCGACTGCCAGTTGTATGAAGCGACTCGATGAACGAGACTAAACATTATATCCCATGTAGATATGTGTCCATTCCCAGGCGCAAAAAGTTAGAGATTTAGCTCCCTTAAAACGATATTCTTGTTACAGAACGATATTTTGTATGTTTTAAGATCACGCCTGGATTTTATGCCTCATAGTTTCTAGTTTTATTCAAAAGTGCAGCAGACGACCCCGAACAATGCATTGATGAAGTAGGTGAGCAGAAAGACCACACTAAACGTAAACAACGCCCATTATAAGAAAAACCTGCGCACACAGTGGGTCTCACAAATTATACAGATATGACAAGCAATGATTAACACACAGATGCATCAAATCATTTGAAAGCGATCTAAAAAGGACAGTTCTTGGATCTGTGTATATGCTATTCAATGAATTACAATTCAATTATTGTCACGATAAAGGCTTATAATGTCTAATCCTTTAATTCTGTAGTTGGTTCACTTTCTTTCTGCAAAAGAGTTTCTGTAATCCCTTTAGATGGTCCACGGGTCTTTGCGGATCCCAAAGTATACAGTTCATGCTGATGTTGCTCATCATATTTCTGAAGCCTCTTTCTATAACTTGGCTCAGAACACCCAAACACATCCCATTTTCGAGGAAGATAACGACCTTTGAAAAGCATTTCGGTTAATTTTGACACCAGCACAATGGTTATAAAGCTACAAGCCATCGTCAAGGTACGGAATGGAAAATTTTGTCCAGTTTCTTCAGAAAAGAAGGGGAATTTAAGTAGCACAGGAAGACCAATGAGAGGTTCCCCGCCCAGTATTCTAAGGACAACGCTTAAGAAATAACCAACAAGGCAGCCGTATCCATTGGTTACTTCTATGAAGAGAACACATGTGAATTGTGGGAAAAGGATGACGTACATAAGATCTGAACACAGGATGTACAGTCCATACACTGTTTCAGCACTAAGAGCAATGAATGTACCCAAAGTTCCTGCTACTACCACCGCTATCCTTACAACCCAAATGATCTCCCGTTCACTTGCCTGAAGATAGAAAAAATAAGATTTAAGTTGAACAAATTCTCAATGAAATAATGGTCGATGATTGTCGCGTAATAGGGGTGGCGGGACAACCAAGATTCTTCATAACCATACAATGCAATTTATCTAAATAATTGCTTTGCTTGTCCCATTTTAAGCCTTTCAACTTGAGCGCCGTCCTTTATGTTGTAAAAGAAGCAGCAGTCATATTCCTTATCCTTAAAACG
Organism: Patella caerulea; assembly: GCA_036850965.1. Taxonomy (NCBI): domain Eukaryota; kingdom Metazoa; phylum Mollusca; class Gastropoda; family Patellidae; genus Patella; species Patella caerulea. The sequence continues at coordinate 25,615,160 of JAZGQO010000015.1, read as the reverse complement.
CATTTTCAAAGTCTAACAAAAATTCAAAATGTGAATATGTACGCCTCGCTTCGTTCAGCAACCTTGTATCCTCGGTTTAACCATAATCACATATTCAAATTGGACTACAGATACGACTTGTTTTTTCAAAATCTTATAGCAGTAGCGGGGCCGAGTTATCAGGGCAGGAGAGAAGAGGGGATTGACTGGGAAGCAGCCAGTGATCCCAACATTAAAGAACTAAATTGCCCCTTCCCCTCACTTTAATGTTTGGGGGGGGGGCAATTTAGTTCTAGAAAGAATTTTATGTCATGATGAGAGAGAGAGAGAGAGAGAGAGAGAGAGAGAGAGGGGTAACCTCCATTCGACATAAACTAGGACATTTCTATGGTGGCTGATTGGTATCATGTCGTATTGTCGTGATGTCGCCTTTCATAACGCGACAACCCGACAACCCGACATTATTGAAATGATTGATCATGCCGAATTTGAACAAAATCTGTTAATAACTGCAACCTGTAGAATATTTACGGACAAAATAATAACAAAAAAACGGGATTGGCACCACCCCGCGGGTAGGGCATGCACCCGGAGAAAACCCACGAGGTTAGACAGACGACCTACTCTTTGTCATGGACAAGCTTGGGCTGGAACCACACCACTTGACTCAATGACAGACACACAGACAAGGGCGGCGGCATAATATGTTCACATTATGAACTGAAATGGGGTCTAACGTCCTACTGTTCTGATCCGACTGAGCTAATGAAGACGGTTCACATTATGAATGTGGACGTATACAAATGGATACGAATGCGACTCAAACTGCAATGTGAGTGTGAATCTACTTCCATTTGATCAACCATTTTCTTTATGGCCCGATTTTTGTTCCATAACGCGACAACCCGACAACCCGACAACCCGACATCACGACAACCCGACAACCCGACAATACGACATTTTTACCCGACATCACGACATTTTTACCCGACATCACGACATTTTTAGTGTCGTAATGTCGGGTAAAAATGTCGTGATGTCGGGTATAAATGTCGTGGTGTCGGGTTGTCGTGTTGTCGGGTTGTCGCGTTATGAAAGGCGACATCACGACAATACGACATGATACCAATCAGCCACCATACATTTCGGAACTTGTGTCATGAATAAATATATATGTATTAATATGTTACGGCGGAGTTGAACAGGTGGACACGCTAAGGCAAACACGCGGTATGCGCAGGAATAGGCCTCCTTTTCACCATTGATTAAAGAGCCACAGTGACATTTGAAGCCTAGAGCCCCATTCACGCTTGGTACGGCCCTGAGAAAAAGGAAGTCCGTCCTTAATGAATAAAAACTAATATTAAATTGCTAGTGGATCTATTCTATGGAGCTAAAAGCAAATATGAACGTATATTATATGAATGTATTAAATTTTTAAAACATTATAATAATTTCCAATCAATTATGTTCGGTGAAATCTGTCCACAGTCCAAATTGCACATCTTACTTTCTCTTTTGCAAAAATATATACAAGTCCTCAATTCTTTGTTTTGCATATTCGGGGCGGCGCTGTCGATTATTTCTCCAGTATTTATCCACCCTTACTACACAACCAATGACTGCATCTAATACATATTATATATCACTTACGTTTGGTCTTATAACTTCCATATAAATATTTTTCGCAAACACAGATGACGTAGACAAAATACTTGAGTCCGCAGATGACATGACAGCAGCAGCAATGGCACCCATACCAATAATAGAAACTGGTAGCGGACAGAGATATTGTAAAACTAATGGTAATATATAACTCATCTTCTCTGGGGGTATTGGTATAGTTCCATTATAGTCTGTCTGATTCCAGTCTGAAAATACAGGCACATGAAAACATGTGTTGAAATAAGACCGATTTGGTGTTCCACGTTCAACACAGTACCAGGAACGGACCAAGGAATCTTTGCAGGGGGTGGGGGTTGCCAGGTTCCCTGTTAAGGAAACCAGCTATCATCGTCTCTAAATTACATAGGCATACATGAGAATCATTTTTATAATGATGTAGGATCACATTGTGGTTTAATTTCATTGATGCAAGGCATTATTTTTTTATGTAGCTGAGCAGGGTGGGGTTTGGACACCCCCCCCCCTGGATCCGCCCCTGAGTACAGTTTGAACTGAAATAATAATCACTTTTAAAACCCAAATTCAAACTAATTAATACTCGAGATCAATCGTTCTTTCATTCGTTTCTGGAGTTTCACGCCACTTCCACCAACGGTGATATTGTAGACAGAGATCAAACGAATTCAATACCATTTAAATCCAAATAAACGATCTAGATGTGCACAATGAAAAACAAACAAAAAGCAATCAGAGAATGCGAATAAAACTGAATTCCCCTAAAAGATGAGATTTATTATTCTGCAATATTATTTGTATGTAGTTCTTCGACTTTTAAAAATTATTTAATCAAATAATACTCAACGACTGTCTTTTGTATTTGGAGTTAACACGGTTACATGAAAAATGATCATTTGGGATATAGGGTCAATTAGTATAATGTAATATATTACACTTTCTGTTCGGAACTGTGTGTACGTATTCACTGTGGACCGTATGGTTTTAAGAGACCAAGGGAACTAACTCTCGATAAAAAGTGACAGAATATGTCTTTTAAACCCTTCTATCGAATTAAACTCTCCAATAAACATACAGTCCAATGTGATGATCACCAATTGCATATAAATGAAAATAAAGAAAAACCTGCAGCAGAGCCTGTTGCACCCATCATAACAGCTGGAACGGCAAAGAAAAAAATGGCTATACTGGCAACTGATGAGGCTAATCTAGCTCTTTCTGGTGATTTACAAGCTAATATTCTTTGAAAATACACCTGCAAAAAAGGAAATCTTGAGCAAGCGACGTTTTCAGATGAAATCTATTAATAAACGTATTGGCTATCTTTGAATTTAGTGTGTTTGTGTCACAACCTCTGATTGGACGCAATCGCCACCGTAGTCTCAGCACAATATTCCATCTTCATTTGCCCAGTTGGTGCAGAAATGCGAGACGTTAAAGGCCATTTCATTTCATCCTCTCGAACTATGTGTCCTAAAACGGAGAGGCGGATGTTACCAGAACAATGCTATTTCGAATTGCAACTATCGGTTATTGTTTTAGGAGCAAGTCAATATGCACACAATCAACCCGGTTTCCCTTACAGCACCACTAACATTGTAAGACACATGTTGAATTAAGGCCAAATATAGAACATATATAATTTCCAACGAGGTCTTCCATAAGCAGCGGTACACGTTACAAAAGACATAGCTCACACACAAATAGAGCAAGACCTATTTCCGAAGCCGAAGCTATTGAATATAAAATAACTTTCCAGGTCAAATTCGGACCAGGCCAGTGGCTTAAATAAACACTTATCAAGAGAAGTGAATAAGAAATGACACCATCAGATGTTTCATTAAGATAGGCACATTTCAACGTGGGCCTATAGATATCGATTCAACCCCTTTAAAAGTTATTATATATTTGCCACTTACCTGCCAAGGTATGCCACCTAACAAGAGTAACCCATAAACATCAATAAACAATCCTATTTGTGACGTTTTTACCTCGCCCCTCCAGGAATCCTGTATTCTCTCAAAATTTACAGATTCATGCGTCATAGCAAATGGCACAGCAGCCACCTATTCAGTGAAAAGAATGCAATAAATCACAAGACAGTAACTTTAACTTTCAAGGATAATAAAGGAAGATTAAAACTCTTATATAAACGCGTTGTTATATAGTAATTGATATTTCGTTTCGTTTTCTGACTGGTTGAGCGGTTTGACCCTATGACGTCAAACATCAGCGTTATGTTCCTAGGGGTTCCCATCGGTTCTGTTCAACTCACGCAAAAACTTCGCCGTAACAGACCAGTTCCTTATCAGATGTCATTAATTCGAATTGGTAGGATATATGTAATTATAATTTACGTACGGAACAATGGTGATACAGTTTGTTAGGGTATGCAATTATAAGTTACGTGCATGGCCGATGGTGATAAAAATTGTTAAAGTATATAATTATGATTTACGCACGGGACTAGTGGTGCTACAAATTTTTAAAGTATATAATTCTGATTTACGCATGGGACCAATGGTGCTATTATTGTAGCTTACTTACATGGCCAATGTTGATACAAGTTATTAAGGTCTATCATTAAAAATTACCAACAGGGCCAATGGTGACATGTTTTTGTTTTGTTTGTTTTGTTTTTTTTTGTTTTTTTTTTCGGGGGGGGGGGGGTGTATGTATTATAATTTACGTAAGAGACCAATTGTGATAAACATTGTTAAGGTATATCATTAAAATGTACGTATAGGGCCTATGGCGACATGGACTGTTAGGGTATGTATTATAATTTACGTACAAGACCAATGGCGATACATATAAGTTGTACAACATCAGTATATGCTACGGACCATAATCCACCCAGTAATGTGTAGAATATAGCAATACATGCTGAACTTATAATTGATATAGTTTCATCCATATCTAAAATAATAGACACTGTCGAACCTGGAATAGATGATATATATTGAAATTTTATTTAGCCGAAGCCCTCTATCTGAACCGTTGCGTTTCTGCACTTTTTCTGAACATACTCAGGCGCGGATCCAGGATTTTTTGCAAGGGGGGGGGGGGTCTAGGTTTGTCCCCCAGAAAAATTTGGTAAATTAGATTCAATTTGGTGCATTCTGACGTATTTCCGGAAGGTAAATTCCAAAATTACAGGTCTAAAAGTCGTCAATAAAATCGCATAAAACATTTTCAAGTCTGAGCAGGGGGGGTGGGGGGGTGGGGTCCGGACCTCCTGCCCCCCCCCCCCCCCTCTGGATCCGCGCCTGATACTTCGTGTGTTACAGATGACATTTTGCAGTAAAACATTAATCAGCTTCCGCAAGGACTTGTTTCCATATAATGCAAGGGAAATAACTCTCGGTTTAGCAGCAGAGCAGGGTAAGATTTACATTGCAACAATTTGAGCAAGATGTAGGCTAAGGCGCATACGGTGTCAAGTTTGTCGTAAGTTCTGGATGATTAACAGAGACTTTTACAGATCAGAAGACTTAGAACAATAGTGTTTCTTATTTAGGATTTGAGTGGAGATCAAAACACTGGCAATGTGGCGGGAGACCGGACCGCATGTGGTGACCTCTGAAGTTGAAGCATAAGTTCTGTTCAGATTGAATATTTACTAGAGCTTTAGGTTCAGCCACTTACAATCGTTTCGAAACCAATTTACTCAAGTGTAAGTCGATAAATGTAAGAAGTTACAACATTATATCACGTGCATTGATGACCAAGCGAATGAGATAAAATGCTTTCGATTCTGAAATAATTAAAAGTTGGAGGATCATGTTGAAAACCTTCATCTTATCGCAATCCTCCATTCGTTTAGATTGTTTCAGATCTAATTTACCAAGAATATTATACCAAGGCTATGTCATATCGACATCAGAAACGCCAGACAGTGTGTCTGTCGTTTTATAGATAATCCACGTGTATGCCTATTTTATCACACACAACATGAAGGTCTTAGACCTCGTGCTTGCATCTGACATGAAATCCCAGAGCATACCAAAATCATGTCAATGCATAATTTAAATAAATCATGTCGTTGGCTTGGGGTACCTTACCCAAAGCAGCTAATATGGCGGCTGTACAAAATAAACCATGTCACGCACTTATAAAATTATATACTAGCTCGTCCTACATCCCTAACCTAAACAGATTACGCTATTCAGATAGCCTTGCGATACCTACCCAAAGCAGCTAATATGGCAGCTGTCCAAAATAAGTCGCCCATAAACTGTGGTAAACACATCAATGTTCCTATCTTTTTACCAAGTTTGATCTGGAAGGGATCAAATATTGTCATATATCCCGATCTTCTCATTTTTGGTGCATATATATTACCACCTGAATGAACAGAATAGCAATTATTAGATCTATATACAATGTACATATATTTATTATATAAATATTATGATAGTTTCAGTCTGAAATTAATAACTTATGACATTCAAAGCAGGTTGAACTCTTAAACTACTTATGTTTACTAAGTCCCCATAAATAAGACCCCCAAATCTTGTGATGCTGGAGGACGTTTGGGAACTCAGCTGGTAGACCTTTGCTTACTCTCCGGATAGATCATTGCTAACTATTTTGTAACCGAAACAGGAATGTTTTTTTTTTAATATATCACCCCTTCTTCGTTTCGTATTATCACCGTGTTTTTCATTTTAAGCATGGTTAATCACTGAAGGGGACATTAATCTTGTTTTTCAACGTTTATAATAAGAAACAATTTCTTTGAATTTGGATTAATAATAAATCGTTGAATGTACCGCGTTGCGTGTATTGTTTTAGTTTATAGGATGGGTATCGTTAATTACATTGAGTTGTAACCGATTTTGTGTTCAAAATTTGACAGTGCTTGGATACAAGGTGACAGTTTTTGTGTTCAAAAATTGACATGTTATGTCGAAAATTAAAATTATTCCACTTACGCCAGAGAAATAAAAATGTACCAGATTTTGCCTCTGTCATTTTTAAATACACAATATTTTATTCGGGGTGTATGAGTGCGGTTAGCAGTTGGAATTCGACGGTAGACAATTTGTCTCATTACACTACATGGCGTATACTCGCCTTATTAGCCCGGTCGAAGTAGAAGAGCCGTACGTTAAAGCCATTGCATATTTTAAGTATGATGATACAAACTTACCTACAAACAGCGCTATACAGTAACCGATGGGAGCTTGAGTCCATGTTATACCACTAGAGGCCATAATTTCTGCCGTTCCATTAATATACGCACCGCCCACAACAGTTGCTGATTTGTAAATACAATTTAAGTTATATTAAAAAAAAAACAGAATTCAAGAGCTAAATCTGCCTATTGCAGACCTTTCTTTAGGACTTGGATGTTATATAAATTATTAATAAAACATTTATTAACATGACGAGACCATAATCAATCCTCGATACTATCGAACGGCCCCGGTGTTAAGTCGACTAGCACGGTTCGGTCAATTAAGACTCAAATTACCAGCTCCTAATTAGTGATGTCTTCAGAAGATATCGAGCCAGATACGGGAGTTGCTACAGCTTCAAATAGTAAACAGACTTCAGGTGATAATATTACATGAACATATATTTTTTTGATCAGCTAAAATCTCAGAAACCTGAACTGAGGAATTACCTTGACAGAAAATTTGATACAATTGCTTCCTTGAAAATGGAAATAAATGGGGCACCTAAACACAAAATTCCAAACAGAGTATACAGAACGGGTTAGTTGAGTAAGGGGAGACCATGATAAGACGGGTCTGGCACCTAAAGACTATACCCAGAAAGAAGACATCTACCAATCCAGATAATAAGTTTTTATTAGTAAATAAAGGGAAGACCTTCCCACTAAACCTAATCCATGGCTTATGGCCGAAAATGGAAAGATTGCAAAACCATATTCTAACAACAGGTAGCAGCTTCGGCTCTCCTATTTCTAGTCTGCGATATCACATTAGTGGAAGCGGACGTTAAACATACCATTCCAGTTCCGGTTCCGTAAAGGGATTGAAAGACGATATAAAGAGCATGTGTGGCGAGGCAATGGTAATAAACATCAATTTATGTACAATTCTGATTTGGCTGATAATCTCACCCAAGCATTGTGGGACATAAAAGTTGGTAAATTGGGTCATGCAAAAGAAATAATTCATGATTGTCTAAAAGATCAAAACTTATCAAAATAGCTGATTCATCTTAATGTAAATTATTTTAGAGTTTCTACAGCGCAGACCAGGAATCCGTATTTTGCGAACATTCTGATATGCGCACGTTGGTCATTGGCTTCGTATTGCGTCCAATGCAAATGACGCTTATTGGGGGAGCCGATCCCCCCCCCCGCCCAATAGGCCCTGAATTTTTCCAGCCCCCCACGCTAGGGCTACGGGCCTGCTACGTATTTTGGTAAGTCCTTTTCAAATTTCCTGTATCCGCTCCTACATTCTTCAAGAACCGTGTCAGGCATCAAATTTAAATGAAGTCATTGCCCCGCTTTTCGAAACCTTACAGACGTTCTGAATCTGTTTTTATTGGCATTATTTAGAACAAACCCTATCAAGTGACATATGTGTTTCAATTTAGTTACTTCAGATGATCAGAGTTCACTTACGTCATGATAACCCTTAAGAATCCCAACTTTAACTGCAAACGTTCCTCGAGATTTCCCGGTGTGGTTTCACATAGCATGACAGCGTGGGACAAAACGTGGTGGTCGCGTGTACATATTGGCGTACTGTTATACGAGTTCTTGGCAGTTGAAATTCGAAATGAGAAAAGGCCGTATCGGTGCTGTCCGGGCAAACTGCCTGGGATAGCACACTATCTGTCTTCATTATCTTGAATCGGGTAGAAAATTATGACGGTAAATCTCATTTCATCCACCTTGTGGAATTGTTTATGATGCTACATCATCAAATGGTAATCCTGCTCTTGCTGATGTCTTGTCACCCGTAAAAGAGGCTCAAAGCAATATAAGTATACAATACTGGATACGGTGCCGTATCCCAGATCAGATGTCCAATTTGTCCGTCAATTACGACCTATCTAGCCATTCTCTTATGATATTCATATAAAAGTTCTATTACCTGTCAAACATATTAATATTTTAATAATACGGTAGGTGTATTACCGACCTGTCATAGTAAAAATGGAGACTATGTTTCCCATGTTTCTACCAGCTACTAAAACATCGGCAGTTGTTGTCTTAGCTGATCGTCTGGCAGCATAAATACCAATCCCCAGAATTAGCAGATAAAACACAATCACAGATACAAGACCTGCTATATTAACCGCCATCGTAAAAATTTGTTGGGAGTATCGCCAGTTTACTGTCGCATTCGCTATGTAATGAACCTTTCCTGTTTACGTATTTAAAGATAACACGTGCCTATCTAACAGTCCATTGATTCTGACCTTCGGTTTCCTCTTTATGCTACTGCATGATCTTATACTAAAAGTATGCGATAACACGTGCCTCCGAATGTATGAGATTTCAGTTACGTACCTCAGTCATTCTCTCCCCCACTCCTAAGATAACTAAATGTGCCCCCGCCTTCCCTCAACGCTCGACGTTGCTGTAAATAGAGATAACAAATATTATGAAGTTCAAGTGACAGATACAAACATATGTTCTAATCAGAACACATCAGAAACGCGGCAAATAAAGGTGTTATCACGAATATCACAGGCCGGCAACAGACTAATTCCATATATTTGAATACATGGGATAAGGACAGAACTAAGTGTCAGTGTTGGTGTCAGTAAAAGGGTTAAACTGAGCGCATTAATTGGATGGCCAGGCTAGAAAAAAGGTTACACTTTGGAAAATATATTAAATTGTAAACTCATAGTCATTTTTCACAATTGTTTTTTTTTTCTATCTTCATCTAAGTACATAATCCATCCGAGACAAGCAGTTAATATGTTATTTTCTACTTAATATGTTACATTTGACTCGCGTGGTGTTCCCCTGTCAGTGATGAAGACGAAAGTCCTGACAATGACAGCTGTCTAGTCGTTCAGATTGGACGAAAAACCGAGGTCCCATGTACACTTTAGCCTGCACGTAAAAGATCCCTTTACAGTTGGAATTCGATATAAGAGTAGGCCGTAACGCTGCTGCCCTGGCAAAGGTTCCCTCATAGCACAATGTATGGTGTATGCCCGTATCCATTAGCCCAGTTTAGGAGCAGAACAGTAGGACATTAAACTACGCTTCATTTCATTTCATTGACATTATATTGGCTTTCAATTACTAGTATCAATCTAGCGTTCCCTAATCTCAGCTCGTGGAAGTTTTCCATTAGGACAAACATCTATCCCCTAGGGATTAACAATTTATGGAAGTCAAGTGTAATGGTGTAACATGTTGTTTAATTTTCATAAAATATTAGAATTCCTTTAACATTTATACAAAACACAAAAAATCTGATATTTGTGCCGGTCAATTATCGACGCGGGATAAGCGGAAACCATGTTTGAAATTGTTTCTGGTGGTGGTAACGCCAGTCTTGCCAGGAGACTCCACCTTGTACTTTTATACACGATTGAATGAAAATTAAGCTGCAATTATGTCCCTTTATTTGGGGTGGAAAGTTTGGAAAATGCTTGTTTAGTCCAACACAACATTTTACCGTCCCTTATTTCAGTTTTGAAATGAAATAAATGGGGTTTAACGTCTTACTGTTTGGCTCCTAACCTACGCCAATGAAAACGGGCATACGCCACACAGTGTGCATAAAACTTTGGAGATTGTCTCTGCATGTTTGACTGCAAAATCACAAACCACAAATCATGGCTGTCACCATACCGACAAACAAAGAAGGGGAGGGGGAGACGACAGAGGCGGCGTTGGGTACGCCAATGGAATGGACAACGGTGAGTATCACAGCCTGTTTGAAGAGCAGCGGGGTTGGGATGGCCTAGTGGTCTAGAGTGCCGCGCTTCGACCTCTAGCTGGCCGGTCACCTCTGGCTTGCGGCTGTGGTTTCGAGCCCTGATGTGAGCGTATGTGGCATGGAGATAGGGTCGCCTTCTCAACCTCGTGGTTTCCTCCGGGCACTCCGGTTTCCTCCCACTGCTAAAGACCCCTACGCGCAAGGGAATTATTGAAATAAAATGAAACCATATGTTAGTCCCAAAATGACCTAGTTTGTGTCGAGTGGACGTTAAACCTCATGTCTCTCTCCCTCTCTCTCTGTTTGAAGAGCAATATAAGTGGTCACAAGGAAGCTTTGTGGTGTACACCTGGATGCCCCCCCCCGGCATATTTGCAGAGAACATAGAGAAATTGACACCCAACAAGGATCCAAGAAACCACCGTTTGTACCCGATTTGTTTCGTGCTATAAATGGGGAATTATACAGAGATGAACTATTTAGCATTCTTGTGACATATACGGGGCTTGATGTGACATCTACGATTTCTAAGAATTATTTTGCTATTGCGGCTTATAATTACTTCAGGGTATATACGAGCTTTAAGTGTTGATTTCAGCAAGAAATTACAATATTTAACGGATCACTTTAATATATCCTTCTTTTGACAACTTTTTGCGAAAAAAATATTAACATATTCAGAGATACCCTCCCACCACCCCCCGACCCACCCCAGACGCACGCCCAGAAGGGACTTGCATCATATTTTTCATTTACATTAAACCAAATACATTACAATATATACATATATATGTTACACTCAAACAAACGTATAATAACTATAATAAAATGAAAGAGAGATTCTAAGAGATTCATCCCCTTTAACTTTCAAGAGATGTGAGCAATTCGAGGTTTTTTAAAGCTCATCGGCTTCAACTTAACTCACATCTAAATGGCACATTTCAATTTCAAGCCCTCCGATTTGTTATTTAATATCGTCTAAATTCAGCACTTAATTTCTAAACTTTAATACTAAAAAGGCCATTATAGATGCGATGATAGCATTTCATTAGAATCGTCAAGCGGCAACGGATCTGCTGTGTGGTTTTCTTTTAGGGCTCTGGCTTCCATTAGTTCTTGCTGTTGGTTTGCTGTTTCTAGTTTGAATCTTGCTTCCACCAGCTCTTGCTGCTGTCTTGCTGTTTCTTGTTTGTCTCTTCTTGCCATCAGCTCTTGCTGCTGTGTCTCTGCCTCTCGTTTTTGGAGTCTTTTCCTATATTCTGGATCCGAACAGCCTAATTTGTCCCACTTCTGGGATATATACTTCTCCGTAAATACGAAATCAGTAAGTTTTGATACACAAATAATGGCTATAAAACTTAGTATCACCGTTAAAGTACGAAATGGAAAATTCTGTCCATGTTTTTCAGAATAGAAGGGAAACTTTAAAAAAACAGGGAGACCGATGAGGGGTTCTCCACCTAGTATCCTTAATGCTACACTTATGAAATATCCGACCAGACAACCGTATCCATTAGTAACTTCCACAAATAAAACACAAGTGAATTGTGGGAAGAGAATGACGTACATAAGATCTGAACACATGACGTACAAGCCATAAACTGTTTCAGCACCAATGGCTATAAGACAAGCAAGGGCTCCAGCACAAATAACAGCTATACGGACAACCCAGATAATTTCTTTATCCGACGCCTGAAAAAATAACCAAAATATGAATGTGCATAAAAACAGCGGTGATCAACATATGAAATCAAATTGGGTTTATCTGCTCCGATTGAACGCCTGATGAATGGTTAACATTTACATGACCGAGAAAATTCATCGGGATTTTCGGGTGAGAGAACGTGTAGCCGTTAGGAAGTACACACTGGCATGCACGTAAAATTTCCTTTATAAGAGAAGGCCATAGCGCCGCTGCCAGGGCAGAAATTGCCATCGTGGCACACTGCATTGCTGTGGAACGTTAGACTCCCTTTCATTTCATTTCTAAGGTCCTGACAATATATTGTAACAACGAGGAACAAACAACTCCCGAAATTTGTTAAAGATGGACATTGGGTTACAAAACTATGTGATATCTAGGTGGTTCATGTCCAGGTCCACCGTGTTGGTGTAAAATGCTACCAAAACTTCCCTGCATTTCATTCGCGAGATAAGCGGGAGACGTGGTTGTGCTTGCTGTATAGGGACGCCAACAAGGGCAAGGTAATTAGAATATTATATACGTGTTGCAAAATGACAAAATAATGAAAACAAACGAGGGTTAACGTCCTATTTTTCTAAACCGACTGTATGTAATGAAGCTGGGTGCACGCCATATAGTATCATATGACGGGAATTGTGCCCTGGCAGATTGCCCCCCTGACAGTGGGGAACTTTCACAACCAACAGCGGAATTGAGCCACGAACCACCTGGATTACTTGCTGAGCTAGCTACATCCCCCCAATTGCGTCAGATTGTTACTCTACACTATTAGTGTACTTACCGTAGGTCTGAACATCTGAAGGTAAATATTTTTGGAAAAAACAGATGCAGTTGACAAAATTATGGAATCCGCTGATGACATGACAGCTGCTGCTATGGCGCCCATCCCTATAATGGCGACAGGTAGAGGACAGAGATATTGTAAAACTAACGGTAAGATATAACTCATCTTTTCTGCTGGTATTGGTATAGTTCCATTATAAGCGGTCTGACTCCAATCTGGAAATACAGCATGGATTCATAAGGATAGAACTTATTACGACGAATAATGTGCTATACGTGGTAGTAAAAAAGGGAGATAACCATGTGAGGACAAGCTACACAAAAGGTATCTCAAATGGTATATTTGAGATGATGGAAATTACGAAGTCTGTAACACCTCCCCCTCTCCCCAACCCCGGTTCCACCCCACAATCTTTGCATTGTTTTAAGCTCTGGGTGCTATTCGATAAAGTTTCTCGAAAATGTCCGCCATTGTCCCCCCCCCCCCTGGTCAGTGATAAATTGTCCTCATGACACACTGCATCGCGTATGGATAACTTCATTCGCAGGGTTTGGGCGTATGCAAACCGGTTGTTACCATACGGGGAATTTTGCATGTATACAATAAAAATATCAAATATATTACCCGCCGCAGCCCCTGTTGCACCCATCAACACAGCGGGGATAGCAAATACAAAACAAGCTATACTTGCTACAGTCGAAGCTAGACGAGCTCTTTCTGGTGTTTTACAAGCTAGAACTCTCTGAAAATATACCTGAAATAACCGAATAAATATCCTGATAGTTGGTGAATTACGAAATTATGACATGAAATAAGTTAAAGGGGCAATTAGATAACTAGTTGACAGTTAGTTCACGCTATAATAGTTAAAAGATAGATATTGAAAACAGAATGTGCTGAGGAAAATTTCAGCCAAATTGCTTCATTTCACTATCTTAGCCTTTCACACCAATATAATACGAAAGAAAATAATGTTAAAACCCATTTAGCCCAGAATTAAATCAGCGTCCGAGAAATAGACACTTGCTATCTTGTCTGATACACATACAAATAGCCAATTTCAATCTAAAGTACTATGTATTTAAATGTGACCAATAAATAATGGTATGATATGATGTATGGTATGGTATGGTGTGGTATGGTATGGTATGGTATGGTATGGTATGGTGTCGTGTAGCGTGGCGTGGTATTATTGTATGTATGTATGATATGGTATGGTCAAATAAAACAGAAGCGTCGCCAAAAAACAGACCGCAAACAACAATGTAACAGCACATCGAAAGTTATTTTACCCAAACTGAGAATAGAAGAATTTTAACCCATTAAATACATCTGGCAGTATTTGTTTCGAAAGTGTTTCACAATTTAAAAGTAACTCCTTGCGCAAGGCGTGTGTCGTAAGTTGGGAGATGTAAAGGTAACGCAGGGGTGTCGCAAAAGTCACGTCGTTTTTAAAGTTTGCTTGTGGTTTGCGTCACAGTTTGTGGCATCTTGGGCCTGGTTGGATAATATTTGATTGATTTTAGTGCTTAGCCAATCAAAATTGAAGAATCTACTAAAATTTGGATTTTATCTTTAGTTTATAAAATTTAGTGAAACTGACCCCTGACGATTAAAGCCGCTTACAGCGACGCCGTGGCTGTGCCATCTTATGCACATATTGCGTAGGTGTTTCGCTGCATCACTGTGTCGTCACAACGCCGGGGTAACGCACGGTTACGGATCTTCTTCTTAATCGGGATAAAACATACCTACGCTGTAAGGAGTTTGTTCTTGAGTTTAAACGAGGCTGCCAACTAGGTACATCTGGCCCTGGCAAAGATGTAATATGTGTAGGAAAAAGCACGAGACCGGGGTTATGCTGGGGAAAGAAAAACTGAAAAAAATAATCCGAGATAAAAAAAAAACCGGGGCCAGAAGGCCGACGGTTATCTATCGAAGGTTTTGTTCTGAAGTTTTTCTTCCCCGGCATAACCGAATTCGAGGACTTTATCTTGCTTATAAACCGTCTATGTTTATATGTACGTAAAATGGGAATATCCCAGAATTCCATTGAGAAAAACCTTATTTCATGTTTTCTTACGGAAAATAAACCTACCCTGGTAGAATAACCCGATACAGGTTTAAAGAAGAATA
This sequence comes from Patella caerulea, assembly GCA_036850965.1. Classification (NCBI taxonomy): domain Eukaryota; kingdom Metazoa; phylum Mollusca; class Gastropoda; family Patellidae; genus Patella; species Patella caerulea. Next base: position 25,600,021 of record JAZGQO010000015.1, on the reverse strand, counting down.
ACACCAAATTCCTCTATATATTCAGACGGCAAATTCTTCCGGGTATAAAATAAACCCCAAAAGATCAAAGAGATTTACCGTTATAGGTTTATAACACGGAAGAAAAAATTTACCTGCCATGGGATTCCACCTAAGAGAAGAATACCATAAATATCAATAAACGATCCGATACCCGTGGTTTCCACTGTACCCTGCCAAGTTGATTCAATTCTTTTAAAGTCTACAGATGGATGTGTCATAGCAAACGGAACAGATACAAGCTTTAAATAGAAGACAAAATGTGTATTACAAAGATAAAATGTAACAACATAATGTGTATATTACAAAGTTAAAATGTAACAACATAATGTTTTGAAAAAAACCCTGGGGAAGAGGGGATGGGAAGGGTCGGTGTGTGATCTAACCCGTGTCCATCCAATAACAGTATTTCCGATTTAACTGTAACAGTAAGCTTTCAGATTGATTCGTATTTTTTGTAAACCATAAAAGCCCGGGATTGTGCATAGCAACGTCCGCAATTTTACAAAATCTTACCGTTGTTTCAATACTCAGCAATTCGCGAACTTTTGCGCCCTTTGTTTTAACACGTGACTAATTAGCATTGTACAATCAGAGGAAGAGGCACATAACACACTGTAAGGTTATCTCCCAAAACTTAGACAGCCATAATTTAGACAGCCATAACTTAGACAGTGGAGTAAGTGATTAATTAACACAACACCCATAGCTGCAATGGACCAGTCCTAATCAGTGCTGTAATTGACCCATAGCGAGATTAAGTTTGTTGGGCTGAGATGTTTTGATTTGAAAATGCAAGTCTTTGATGCAAGTTTGATTATCAAAACAATAAGTTATGTTAAAACTGTTGAGATGTATTGATTTGAAAATATATCTAACTTTTAAAATGTCTACCTTTGATGCAAGTGTGGTTATTGAACAGGAAAGGATATGTAAGCAGCAGAGATGTTTTGATTTCAAAATATAACTTAGGGAGATTAAGTTTGTTGGGCTGAGATGTTATGTTTTAATTTGAAAATGCATGTCTTTGTTGCAAGTTTGATTATCAAAACAATAAATATATCTAACTTTGATCCAAGGGTGATTATTAAACATTTAAGTACGTGTAAGCAGCTGAGATGTTTTGATTTCAAAATATAACTTCCTTTGAACTTTAAACATCAATATAAAATGACTGACCCTGATGTTAAAACATTATTGCAACATGGCTGGACTGCGAAAGGTAGAATTTGTCACATCACAGAAGGGAACTCCGCAAGTTTTCCTCAACGTTTTTCTGTACAACAGAAACAAAGTGAGACAGACCTGCACACACTGGCGATGTGTAGTTACTGCATGTTCCGGAAAGTGCACCACTGTGGGTGACTTTTGTCGGAATGTCAGCGACCACCTTCACCCTCCTTAAGAAGCAACCAAGATCAAGTTCCTCGCCAACCTACGGAAGAGAGCAAGAGAAGAGACCACACAGATGCACACACTCTACGAGGTGACAGAACCAAGATTCAGTATCTGGACGCAGTCGGCCATTTGATCCATCTCGGATAGACACTTTGTTAACATTTGAATTGAAGATTTGTGAACATAGGGTATTAAAATTATTATTATTTATATAAGTAAAAACTTGATCAGTAAAGAAATGAAAGATATGGTACTATATTTGTTGTTTTATACTTGTTAATAAATCTGCTTTAACATACCAATGTTACAATTTGCTGTTGTTTTGAACTGGCTGTCTAAGTTTTGAGATTTTTTCTAGATTTTCTTGGACTATTCCATTATCAAATATAGGTAACAGGTTGAGGATTAGTTGTGCACTTGACCGTAAATGTTGTTGTTTTAAGCTGTCTAAGATATGGCTGTCTAAGTTTTGGCAGGTTACCCACTGTAAACAAACAGGGTTTACAGTCGTTGAAAGTTTTTTTTAAAATTGAGAAACTCGTGGAAAACCAGATCCTAGCGAAGACAAGCAATAAAAATTATGAACCATAAATGAAGAAACGAAACAGGTTCTGTGTTTTAGTCAGATTATGTAAAATAATTTACGTACAAGTCCGACAGCGATACATAGAAGTTGTACAACATCAGTATATGCTACGGACCATAATCCACCCAGTAATGTGTAGAATATAGCTATACATGCTGAACTTATAATAGATATAGTTTCATCTATATCTAATATAATAGACACTGTCGAACCTGGAAAACAAACAGCATATTATATACAGTTCTTGTTACACTAGAGAGACGTAAATATATTAACAAACTTAGATCAATGGAGTAGCTATGAGACTCGTTTCTCAATTTAAAACCCAATCGAGAAATGATGTTTCAAATGATAGCAGTTACTCAGTATTCCAGATAGCATATCATTTCAGGTGAAACGTTTGTAAAGATTTGATTCGATTAACTACCCACGGTGGCTTAGTGGATAAGATGTTGGAGGTCCAGTGTTCGTTCCCAGTGTTGACCGAGACGGTTCATCGGGATTTTCCAGCTTGATTCCCCATTGTCGGTAGTGCAGGGAGGAATGCTTGGTAAGGAAGGCCATCGTATAGACGTTATATACATTGGCGTGTAGGTAAAAGTACCTTTGATAGTTGGAATTCGATATAAGAGTAGGACATAGTGCTGCTGTCCCGGGGATATCCCCAACCACTTCATAGCGCACTGTTCTTCCCTGAATGGGCTAATGAAGGCGGGCATACGCCCTACAGTGTGCTGTGGTGGATTTTTTGCCAAGGCAGTGGCTCAATGAACTTCTCGTATATCGAATTCCAATTGTCAAAGAATATTTTACGTGCACGCCAATGTATACACGGGACCACGGATTTTTGTACCATCCTTACGACTAGACAACTGTCCTTTTCGGGCCCTCCTTCCTGCACCACTGACACGAGAAAACCGCTCAGAAAATCTCGATGAACTTTCTCGGACAATTCAACCTCCAGAACTCAAGTGCAATAACCTGATAATGAATTTATGATATGGTAGTTATAGTGTTATCTTAACATCTTTTGAAACCTGAGCTATCATAATAAGTAAAACCCCGTTTAATTCTGTGGACAACATTATAGTTTATTAGAATGCTTACTATTCAAAATGCGATGGGGTTATATTTAGACTGACCTGTATGGGACCTTGATAAACATTATATCTCATATATGGCCTTATCCATAATCATAATATAATGTATATTTACACTTTACGAACCCAAGGCGGCTAACACGGCTGCTGTCCAGAACAAATCTCCCATGAACTGTGGTATACACATTAATGCTCCGATTCTGTCTCCCAATTTTAACTGGAATGGATCAAAGAGGGTCACATATCCAGCTCGTCTCATACGTGGAGCATATATATTGCCACCTGCAAATAAAACCTATCAGATACATTCATTTGAATTTAGTAAGGTATGCAAGAGACAGAAGGTCTACAATCCTCTGCAGTCAATATGTCATATTGAATAAAATTTATTCATATACAAATTCCGATCTGTTTTACTTGCATAGTCGTTCATATCATCGCAATCATCATCATCATCATCATCATCAAAGTGTATCCAAGTAAGCCAACTGGTGCAAGTCCCCAAAGCTACATAGTTCCAGGGCTGAATGATATAACGGAGTTGCAGATGACTGTACTGGACTGGACTAGTATAGGCGTGTATTGGATATCATGGAGCTGTAGATAGTTGCATTGGACTAGGCAAATAAAGGCCTGTAATGGATATCACAGAGCTGTAGGTTAATACAGACTTGTAAAAGATATCGCACAGCTGCAGAGATGATTGTATGGATATCACAAAGCTGCAGATAGTTGTATGGAACTATAATGAAGGCTTTAAAAGATATCACAGCACAGAGCTGCTGATAGTTGTATAATACTATAATATAGGCTTTAAACGATATCACAGAGCTTCAGATAATTGTATGGGACTAGGCTAATATAGACCTATAAAGGACAGAACCTTAAAACTCACCAATAAAAAAGGCTATACAATATCCGATAGGACCTTGAGTCCAAACTAATCCACTTGACGCCATTATTTCCGCCGATCCATTAATATAAGCTCCTCCAACAATGGTTGCTGAGTTATAAAAAAATTATAGTAAATGCATTTATAGAAAGGCACAGTGACATTGTGATTCCCCTCTCTAATTTGGAGGTCCCGTGTTCCATAAAAGTGTTGGCCAAAAAAGCTTATCGGGATTTTCACGTGTGGTTCCCTCTTGTCGGTGGTGCATGACAGAGGTACCTGGCAAGCGCATTGTCGTTCGGAAAACAGCGAAAACCCGAGGTCCTGCCTGCACATGGCCAATTGGAATTCGATATAAGAGTAGCCCGTATTGTCCCTGCCCGGGAAAAATTTCCTTCATCGCATATACTGCAAGGTGTATGCCCGTCTTCATTAACCCGGGGGAGTCACTGTGGCTAAGGGAGTAAGCTGGTGGGGGTAGCGGGTTAAATCCCGGTGTTGGCCGAGAACATTTATCGGGATTTTCGGTCGAGATTTCCGCTTGTCAGTGGGGAGGGACGGAGGGCCTGGCAAGGCAGTTGTATAATTGTTCTGATGAGATAAAAACAAACCGAGACCCCGTGTACACATTGGCGTGCAGTTAGAATTCGATATAAGAGTAAATCGGGCGCCGCTGTCCGGGCACACTGGCATATGCCCGTCTTCATTGGTGCAGTCAGAGCAGTACAGTGCGACGCTAAGCCTCGTTTCTGTTCATTTCATTAGCCCGGTCGGAGCAGTACACGGGGACGTTAACTCCATATCCGTCTTTATCACACTCCTCTATTTTTACATGGTGCGATACTACAGGAATGATACGTATAGCGAGAGAGAGAGAAATGGGGTTTAACGTCCACTCAACACAAACTAGGTCATTTCGGGACTAACAGAAATTTTATTTCAATAATTCGCTTGCGCGTTGGGGCCTTTTTGCAGTGGGAGGAAACCGGAGTGCCCGGAGGAAACCCACAAGGTTGGGAAGGCGCCCCTATCTCCATGCCACATACGCTCACACCAGGGCTCGAAACCACAGCCGCAAGTCAGAGGTGACCGGCCAGCTAGAGGTCGAAGCGCGGCACTCTAGACCAATAGGTCATCCCAACCCCCCGATACGTACAGCCATTGTTGAGTAAGAAAGTCAAAAGAAATCATACTCCATAAGGCTTAGCATTCTCAAATTTCATTCCAGGTGTAAGTTTTAACATCAGGAATAATTAACATACGTCGGAGCTGAAAAATATATTGCTGCGTTCTACATTTTAGATATCATACTTTTAAAGCTGATAAAAAATAAACGTCTCTTCTTTAAACTATGTCACTTCTTGTTTTTTGACACCTTGCTGCCGAAATACTATGTTTGTCTGTCACGTGATCACTAAGTCACCGCACACGACTAACATAAAAGAAATGATTGAACTTTGTTAAAGCTATTTTGGGATTATTATATAAGGTGCCGAACGTGGGTTTAAACGGTTTAAAAGTAACGGTATGCATACATTTTTAAATTACAAGTTAGAGCATGTCCAGTTGCCCCTTGACATCGAGACTGTTTAGTTAGTAATAGAGTACGTAAAAAAACGCCACTGCCCCTGCCAAATAATAACAGTACACTACTTCTACTGTGAAAATGAAGCCGCGCAGCGGCAATATGGCCTTCACTTATATCGAATTCCAACTGTCAAAAGTATTGCTGCGACGACACGACAAAGCCCATTTTATTCCCTTTCCCTAACGCATGCATGATAACAGATTTTAATAAATTACCAAACCCACGAGTGCAAATTATGTGACTAATGAATGTAGCAGTAATTGTGATATATTGTTTATAAACATGCGCAGACGAAAACTGATTGAGTGGTTCATAACGAAACAAAATTAGATTACAATTTACATTCAAAATGAAGTGTGCTATAAAACGCCAATTAGATACTTTTTATTCATAAATTTGTTTTGCTAATCGCCATGTAATAACATTGTTCAAGCCAAGTTCTCCAGAGCAGGTGAGATATGTCCCTACAGCGGCAATGCGATTGGGTCTTCGTCAAATTCTAACTACACGCAAATTCTCATCCGAAAGAATATCCACACTGTCAGCTCAACAGATGTCACCCTCGATAACCACAGGAGGCACGCTTGATAACCGAGAATCAAGGCCGGGATTCGAACCCGTGATTGTGACCTACCACTCGACCAGCGCTGAAGATCTAAAACATTTCCTTTCACGTTCCCCACAGACGACGTGCTTATACTTTACTATTGAACATGTCGGTCACTTCGACACGTTTCAGTGATAGGTTTCAGTACTGGTGTACTAAAATTTGCCATCTTGTGGTTTAGAATTTGGATCTATGGTACTAAATTTCTTCGAAGTTCACAGCCGAGAGTGGACAGGCAACCCTTGTATACTGTCTTCTTGGCACGTACAAGCGGGAATCGAAACCCAGCCACTATATTCAAAGATAGACAATATGATCTAAATCGCAAACCATAGATCATTCGGTCACCCAAAACTTCGACGATTCTACCAACAACTTCGAAAACTTAGACCATTCGACCACCAAACCCTGAAACCCCAAAACTTAGATAATCGGCCACCCAAACCCTAACAATAGACCAATCGGCCACCCAAGACTCAGAATATTCAAGCGCCATACCCCCAAAATTTAGACCATTCGGCCAACCAACCTCCAAATGTAGACCATTCGGCCACCGGAAACTTAGACCTATCCGCCACCCAACTCCAAAAATTAGACCATTCGGCCATCCAACCACCCCCCCCCCCAAAAAAAGTTAAATTCCGCAAATATTGAACATTTATTTAACAATCCAACCACCCAAAAGGAAGGTAAACTACGTAAATATTGAACATTTATTTAACAATCCAACCACCCAAAAGGAAGGTAAACTACGCAAATATTGAACATTTCTGTAACAATCCGGGATTTTAATTCTGGGTTTAATAAAAAACAAAAACAAAAACAATTACCTGTCATTGTAAAGAAAGAAACGATAAGCCCCATATTCCTTCCCGCCACCAAAACATCAGCCGCTGTTGATTGTACGGCTTTTTTAGCTGCAAGGATTCCGATTCCAAGAATTAACATATAAAACACAATCACCGAGATCAACCCAGGAATATTAACCGCCATTTTAATTAATTATAGTTTTGGTCGAGACTTATGGCGACGAAGGTGACGCAACTTGTTGACAGCGCTGTGTTGAAGATTATGGCGACGAGGGTGATGGAGACCAAGTATAGTGACTTGTGAGAGGAAGTTAGTTAATGTGCTCATTACATGCTGTGTCGTGTTTTACACAAGAAATAAAGCTAGCTACCTGCCGAGTATTGTATATGGCTACATTATGATTCAACGACGGTAAACGAAAAACAACTGGTGTGTTTTGCAGCAACCATTCTCGCAAACCAGGTAGATTTGTTTTATGATACACCTATCCTCGATTGTATGAAAGAAGGGAGAAGAGGATAAATTATAACTTCGGAATATATAGATAAATTAAAACTTCGGAAATACTGTTATATTAGTCCGAAGTTGTTCCATGTGCTTATAATCGTAAATGAAATGAAATTGGGTTTAACGTCCTAGTTTTCTGTATGAACTGGCCTAATGAACCTCATAAAGTGTGCTGTGGAGAAATTTGTTGCCCGTACACGGTGCTATGACCAACTCTTACTTCGAATCACAACTGCCAAGGGATCTTTTACGTGTCTCTAGTTGTTCGGTTGTGGTTCATGTACGTTGGCGTGCAGGGAAAAGAACTCATGACAATTTGAATTGGATTTTAGAGTGTAGCGCCGCTGTCCGGGCGTACGCTCCTCTTCATTGTCCCGATCGGTATAGACAAGTAGACGTTAAACCTCATTGCATTTCACACACTTTATAGAATTAGTCTGTATTTCATTGTGGTATAGCGTACGTGGAGGTTATACCATAATTACAAACCTGCGTGGTGTGAGGGGGAGGGGGGCAGAACAGATATTACAGTATTATTTACCTCGTTTTATTTTGTTTAAAGGCCTGTTCAGAAAGAATTCTGTGCAACCAGTTATCTAAAGTTAGAACAAATGAAATCAGTAAGGTTTTGTGGTTTGTATAGTCACTGTTGTATCTGTTGTATGCAGTTGACAATACCATTTGTAAGCTAAATATAAAGCAAACTTAACACGAATACACGAAATGTTAAATTGAATACAGTTATTGAATACAAGTTCGTCCTGGTAGTATCCGAATGTTGGCCCTCAGTTATGTTATGTCTAAATTCGAAATTACTGTTCCAATCAGGTGTCTCTCGGTCGCCTAGAATGAAACAGTTATTGGTACGTGTCTCTCTGTAGAAACGCCACATGATGGCGCCAATATATCTTAAACGCACTCACGTTCATTCAAAGAGAATAAAAGAATGAGTCACAAACTGACCCTGTGGTTACTAAGCACAGACTAGATCCATTTGACATGACCAAGTCCAAATGCATATTTCTCCAAGCAAAGGTGATGAGATATAAACAGGGTTAGGGAACGTGATTGTTGCCGAGGATTAGGTCTTTGTTTAGGGTCGGGTAACGCTTAGCTCTAGCCCTGTTTACATCTCACGCCTAACCATCAACAATCCTATCTTAATGTATGTAGCAACCGAGGAGGACGGGGCGAAGTAGTTGGAGCTCAGATCTTTGATTACCCAAGTCTATTTAAAAAGCAGCATGGCAAGACCAATACACCAGGTCTTTCTAAACGCTGTTAATATGTTGTATGATTACAACCGAAGCAATGTACGATTACAACCACTCTACCCAGGCAGTGAAGTTTTTAGGAGGGGCACACCCATTACAGTCTACAGTTGGTATTTTAGAGTTATGGTTGGCAAATTTTCTTTCGGGGGTGGGGGACATTTTTTTCATTGGGGCATTGCCCCCCCCCCCTTGCCACCCTGCGCATGGGCCTGGCTCTACCTGCGCATGGGAATGGCGCTATCAACAACTCACAGATAGCGTTACAACCTTACTTTACAGTGACATGTAGACACAAGGGGGTAAAAATCAAGTCAACAATACATGACACGTCGCCGCATGGCCAAGAAGAGGTGCAGTGAATACTGATTCCGTATGAGAAACATGATTCTTTGTGAAGAAACACAACATTTATATCATAATTGGTGGGCTTTTCTCCTCCCACGTGAAACATGTTATACGATAGTCATTTTGTAGCATTTTAGAGCTACCATACATGTTTGATACTGATGGAACGTTATGATTATGATTATGCTATTGGAAATCATATCGCGACCATTTGAAAGGGGACGCAAAAAATCAAAACAATGACGCAAACGCGCCATTGCGTCATCTTCACTTAGCACCAGGCATGGTGATCGAGGTCCTTCTCCATTTTCGTTGCAGTGCTGTTTCAACTGATTTTTATGCACTCGTGAGTTAATACAACGGCACATTCTCGGAGTTCAGGTTGTCAAACGTGTCCAATCGACACTAGGAATACATGTATCTCAGAAATCCACCGAGATGTCATCTTTTATGGTTTTATTATAAAGACTCAAGAAGATGTTGTTAAGACTCTACTCGAACAACGTTTACATATAGATTAAATTGAGTATATTTTGAACTTTGACCTAATAGTCTGTGTTTGTAGAAGGTTTAGTCTGTATGTGATCTTTGTTGACAGTAGTGCTATATAAGATGAGATTGATGGACACAGCGTGGACAGTCATTAACCAGTGGTTAAGGCTAAATCACACTTCTGGATTTATCTTAAGGTCTTATATCCATAAGCTAAATCCTTTCATGTGAAATGGAAAATTTGTCCTACGGGTTATAGATTTTCAGGCCTGCAGATAAATCCGTAAGTTTACAACAAGTCCTATTCGTGTAGGATTTGTCCTATCAAATGCAGACTCGCACTCCTCAAGTTGTTTGACAGTGAATTCAACCGGGTTAAAACAGCACCGTGGTCGATTTATTCAATCTCTAGATAACTATAAACCCGAGAAAAGGCTTTTACATTTCTGCTAACTGTGTCACCCCACACGAATTTACTGAGTGCATGGCCACAAAATCCCAGAGCGTTTATCCTTTAAGACTTTCGCTAGGAGCTGTCTTAAAGGACAAATCAACTTGTGTGACTCGGCCTTTAATGCATATTTAAATTAAACGTGAAGAGTACAAAGTACTTCGAAACTGACCAAATTTCCTTATCGTACTGTTATATCTTTGAATTATGCATGTAACTGGGCAATTCCAAAAATATACTGTCTGTCTACAATTAACCCCGCTTGAGAACAAGATACGGGTCTGATTGACCGAAATGTAAAGATGCACTATGTTAAAACTGAATCTGCCTATTACAGGCCTTTAGTTTTGCTTCAGATGTTATATAAACTATTATTAAGACATTTGTTCAAGACCATGACAGATATTTAAATGGGTTAGAACGCCCACAAGATTTATAAATTGAACGATAAAATATATCGTATGGCCAGTACCGTTGCTTTAACAACATCACGGCGTGTGTTATACCAAAAGAACACTGCACTGTGTTTTAAAACATAACAACATATAACAATGTGTTTTATAACATATCAAACGAGGTGTGTGGTCACAGCTGATTTGGCATGAGGAACAACGTCCAGAGGGGTTGGGTTGGGTGGGGACAGTTAGTATACCCCCAACTGTGTGGAACACGTTAGGTTGCATTTACACCAATGATATGTATTTGACGCTGGTTGTGCGATATGTCTGTTGATACCACTGGTCGTTTTACATTTGAGAGTAGGACAAGTGTGAATGCAAAAGCTCAAGAAGGAACAAAGACGCAAATCGTGTTAATACGTCGGGGGGTTGGGATGGCCTAGTGGTCTAGAGTGCGCGCTTCGACCTCTAGCTGGTCGGTCACCTCTGGCTTGCGGCTGTGGTTTCGAGCCCTGGTGTGAGCGTATGTGGCATGGAGATAGGGGCGCCTTCTCAACCTCGTGGGTTTCCTCCGGGCACTCCGGTTTCCTCCAACTTCAAAAGATTTATTGAAACAAAATGAAACCATATGTTAGTCCCCAAATGACCTAGTTTGTGTCGAGTGGACGTTAAACCCCATTTCTCTCTCTCTCTCTCTGTTAATACGTCCGATCCATTTAGCCTCTGTAACGACGACAAATTGTCCTATAACTAGTATGGTGGCACTTGTTTTTGGTAAATCTATGTGTCTTTAGTTAAACTATGTCCGACCGCGTGTGTTGTCTCCAGATCCTGCAGCCCCCACCCCCACCGCCGAAGACCCCTAAACACTGTCGAATTATTGAAGTAAAATTGAATAATATTTATTATGTTAGTCCCGAAATGGCTTGGTTTGTGTCGAATGAACGTTAATCCCCATGTCCAGTAGCGGACTATCAGTGAGACTGATGCGGCTGCAGCCTCAGGCCCAAAGATTTTGTAAACAAATTTTTTTTAGACTTGTCTAATACGATTGAAAACGCATAGACAATGAATGTTAGGGGGGTGGGGTTTAGGCCCAACGGGAATCAACATAGGCCCTGACCCGAAATTAATTAGGCCCACGCCTTTTTAAATAGGCCCTCCAGAAACTGCCGCCTCAGACCTTGGTGGAGCTTTATCCGCCACTGCCCATGTCCCTCTCCCTTTAGTTCAACCAATGACCAATATATATACCGTTATTACTCCTAATGTCATCCTAAATAAAACATCCTTTTAAAATAGATTTTGAACATCGACTTCCTTGAATAACAAAAGAATTAAATTCGGACTACATGTTTCATTGTTCAAGTATAATGTTAAAAATCTTATGATCATACATTAAATAAACCAGTCCGTGGGAATACGTGCTCTATGGCCCTAATAATTATAATAGCGATAGAATACAACATGTTGAAAAAAATAAGTTGAAATAGATTGCGCCTTGTTAACAGCGATATAAAATAGATGCATATAAATGTTAGGTCATTGTTGATTGAAATGAGAGAGAAAGGACCAACGTCAGTAACAGATTGTTGTTACAGAATAACCAGCGTAAATATCAGTGTTCGTCCCGTCTCCCATTCTAGCTTGTACGGAATGGTTGTGTCGGAGCAATTGTATCCCGTGTTGCAACGTATGCAAACTGGGCGGGTAGAAAATGACGCTCCTGTTCTAGCATGTACGGAATGGTTGTGCAGGTAGCAAGTTGGGGTAATTGTATCCCGTGTTGCTACCACCATACGACTGGGCGGGTAAAGAGGGGCGCATATCACTATCAGTGTTCGTAGCGCCGGCGTTCTAGCAAGTGTGGAATGGTTGAGCAGGTAGCAAGTCGGGGATGAACGCGAACTTGTCGGGACGAGAGGGACATCTACCCCGCACGCACAAATACAAAAGAAACCGGAAATGATTGATGGGCATAGTCTGAGTGTGAGTGTGGATGTAAATCATTTTGTTTTTTGTTTGTTTTTTTTTCGGGGAGGGGGGGGGGGTATGCGCAACCCGGAAAGATATTTTCAGGGATTTTTAAATTTTATTTCGGGATCAAACATCCTATAAATTTCCACTGGTAGCTTTCAGATAAGATTTTAAGGCTGGTTTAATATTTCCATAATGTCCGGTCTCAACTGCTAACTCCACTGTTTTTACTTCTCTGTTGATGTTAGTAGGTTGTTAATGTTAAGATTCCGTCAGATCGTAAAGACGGAACCATAACCCCAACCAATGTATGATATGTATACCACGGCTCAGATGATATACGTCAAATCGACTCTAGAGGGTGCGACAAAACCAAAGTAATCTCTCTTTTCTTTCCCTCTCTCTCGCTCTCTCTCTCTCTCAAGTGAAAGAGTTTCACATGGTATTGACTATCTCGCCTGGAGCCGCGTTGGTTCTATGAATAAGAAATGGGGTTTCACGTCCACTCAACACAAACTAGGTCATTTCGGGACTAACATATGGTTTAATTTTATTTCAATAATTCGCTTGCGCGTAGGGGTCTTTAGCAGTGGGAGGAAACCGGAGTGCCCGGATGAAACCCACGATGTTGAGAAGGTGCCCCTATCTCCATGCCACATACGCTCACACCAGGGCTCGAAACCACAGCCGCAAGCTAGAGGTGACCGGCCAGCTAGAGGTCGAAGCGCGGCACTCTAGACCACTGGGCCATCCCCCCCACCCTCTATGAATAAGACTCGGGCTAACCAACATATCTCGGTTTGCTCTCGATGCTAGCCCAAGGATTTTTCGTCGAATTTTTCCTTGTAGTCGTTAGCATGTACTTAAAAGAACCTTTGGAACGCGATATAAATGCCATTATTATTGTTCTGCTTTGATTTGCAACATGAATGGATATATGAAAGCAACATATCTGGCATTATGGGTATAAAGCACATCCTTTTAAATATATCTTTACCTAACACCAGTCGTTTCCATATTTTTCTACATGACCTTTAAAACTCGACAATGCTATTTTAAATATGTACCTGCGTCATGAACAAGTTACATCAAAAACATAGCTCTAGTTGGCAAATTTATATACTTTAGTGGTTTTAATTTATATTCAAGAGAGAGCGTAAGAGTCGTTCGGGTGTATACATCAACGTGCACGTAAAAGAACCCTTGACAGTTGCAATTGGAAACAAGAATATGCCATAGTGCCTTCGAATGTCAGCTGTCAAGGGTTCTTTGACGTGCACCCTAATGTGTACATGGGACTAATTTTTTGTCCCATCCGAACGACTAGAAACTGCTTCCTGTCGGGCCCTTCGTCCAGCACCAATGACAATGGATACACTGTAGACAATCCAGGGGATTCTGCTTCAACTGCTCTAAGGAAGACGGGCATACACCATACATTATTCTATGGAGGAAGTTTTGCCTAGGCAGCGGCATTATGACCTACTCATATACAGAATTTTACGCCAATGTATACACGGGACCTCGGTCTTCGTCCCATCCGATTAACTAGACAGCTGTCCTTGGAAGACTCTACGTCCTGCACAACTGAGTCAACATGATTCTCTATCCCCACTATGCAATGTATAAGCATTGGATGCTATGTGTGTGTGTGTGGGGGGGGGGCGAATGGCTATAAATACGTGCGCTTTAGACCATTAGATTGCAATACGCATGTTCTACCTCGCTCGGTTTCTCATGGACCCACGCGCATAATTGAAAAACTATTAAATCAGGTGCTTGTCCCAAAATAATGATTTTTACTGGAGAATTTGACGTAAACTTCCACTCGTAGTAAAACCGCAGACAAACCTTTATTCAATAAATTCAACCTATATACGCAGGGGTCTTTGCCCTGGAGGAAACCAGAGTTCCGGAATAAACCCACGATGTTACGAAGTCGCCACGTACGCTCGGACATTAGGTCGAACTAATAGAGCAATGGCGAACTAGAGCTCCGAAGCAAAACCTACAGTTTGAAAAGATTGCGAAAAAGAAAAAAAAAATCATGTGCAAACAAACTTAATTATAATTTGAAACAATGCAAAAAAGAAAATACAATGTCCAAACAAAACCAATTACCCCGAGACACTTGTTAAAGGGCAGAAAGGTTTCACGTTAATCTGTTGTTTTTAACACTTAAATACTTACATAATGTCACTCGTTATTACAGGTGTTTTAATATGTTATGTCTGAAAAATAGTTTTACACGGGCCTGACTACAGGGTCGGTGAAAGGGGTACAGCTGGAACACTTGTATATGTGAACGTAAAATAGAAGACAGTTGATAACTTTCCTTCATGTGGATATCCTAGAGGCGTGGGTTGGATTAGATCCAATTGTTTTGGACAAATTTTAATTAATACCTATCCGGTCCGTCTCATGAGTTTCTGTATTTTAGCAAAATGACCCCCAGTTACACCAGAGATATGCCAAATTGATGCTAGAGATCTTGTACTCCCCCTCCCCACCCACACACAGTTGCTTGTCCCCTGGGCCTGGAGGAGTCTGTTCCGGAAATTGTCTGACTGCTCCCCGATTACCTTCTTGCAGTGGCGTGCAGGGAGAAGGCGACAACCTGGCCACCCATTATAGGAGTAAGTGTGGGTGTGTGCTATCCAATTTAAAATTAAGTTCAAATTTGAAGTTTTTACTGGTACAGCTTCCTTGTTCTAGAATCCTTTTTACTTTAAATAATAGTTAATTTCCTCTATTTTTACATTATGAAAATGTCATTTTTCTCAAATTTCTTACTACTAGGACCTATATTTAATTTGGGTTACCATCATGGACTTTGCCCCGGGCATCACCAAACCATTGTAACCCATTACCTTATTTAGAATTCATTATTTATTTTAATAAGACTTGAGGTTAGTTTATATGTGTGAGATCCACTGATTATAACAGATTAACTCTGAACATTAAAAATATTTTCTCTAGATAACACTTCCATATTGTCCTGAGTTACGTAACATTTGATATATACTATTACCGACCGTCGTTGTTATTCCTAACCGTGTATACTTGAAGATTCATATCTTCTTGAAATGAATCAAAACTTTTAAGTTCTGAAAAGAGGATCCATTAGCTATTCATAATAAACATATCAACATGTATTAAAACCAAACAAACGTGGGTCCAAATCTGTTGTTCATGATGACAAAGTCTACGTCTACAGTTACGATACTTAAATCCCAAGAATGGCCAGGTGTAACAAGAGATCGATGCCGTACCTCTTGAACTTGTCCGCAACCTATGTATATAAGAAGATTATGCAAATTGACCATCATTTAATCCGGGTTTTCTCTCACCTGAAATAAATCTAGAATCAAAATGAGAAAGGAGGTTGATTAAAGGTGGTACCAGTTAATACAGTGGTAAGTTTTTCTTAATTTGAATTTTTCATTTTGTTCGTCAAATATAACATTAAGCCATCTTGTCCCGACATGGCATCGTGTAGTTTCGTAATATTTGCAAAAGTTCTTAATTTGATTTTCTTTATAAAAAAGAAGATTTTCTGTGGGAGGGGGGTGGGGCGGAGGGAGAACTAGTTTATTTGATTTTATTTTGTTCGCCAAATTTGTCATATTTTCCCAGCATATAGTATCATAATAGTAGTTGCAATTGATTGTTGTGGAAGTTTTAGATGTTTCGAATTTTTTCCTTCCAGTTTTGTCTATTTTGTTCACCATATTTGACATTTTGTTATCTTATCTAAACATGACAATAGTATTGTTTTAGAGGCATAAAGTAACTGAGTAGATTAATATACTATACTGCAATCATTTTTTTACGATTTTTTCCCTGTTTTTTTTAAGGCTAAAGTACTAATTTATTTCGTATTATCTTATTCGTCTCATTGAGTACTATTGTTTATATCTTATCCCAGCATCGTATTTGTAGTTGCAATTAATTGTAGTAAAAAGTTCAGAAACTTTGAATTTTTTTCTTATATTTTTTTATGAAAAACGTCTCTCATATTTAATATCATTTTTTTCACCAAGATAATTTTAGAAAATATTTTTATTAGAAAGCTGTAAATAGTTTTAGTAAAAGTTTAGAATCGCATATTTAATATTACTTTTTTCGCAAATTTACTATAAAAATAAATATGTTATTATCTTCATTAAAACAATGTATTATGAGTCATGATTGGGTGTAGCAGAGCTTTACAAGCGCACAGAACACTCTTGCATCATTAAAGATGCACTATGCAATATTTAGATAAAGAGATGATCGTTCGTGTTATAATAGTTCAAAAATAGATAATGCAAAGTGAATATATTGAAAATTTCATTCCAATTACTTTATTCTGAAATACGTCATCGCTGTTTGTAGTTTTGTGTGCATTGATTGTTTCATCTGTTATCGGACTCACGGTACTGGTTCTTCGGGCCTTAGCCTCGCTTCTCTAATTCTTCCCATGTACTGAGAGTAAGTGCCGTCCGATGGCGTCGAGTTTTGATTATGGTCTTATCATAATGATAAATTATGTCTAATAAATTTTTCATAAAACATTTAAGACCTAAAGAAAGGCCTGCAATAGACAGATTTAGCTCTTGAATAATACGTGTTTAACAATACTCAACAGAATATTGATTGTTTAAATTAATGTCAATATCCTTGTGGCTACTTAAGGCCACGCCTTTTAGATTCTCTACTCTTTAGGGTCTGGATAAATCACATGAAAGATATTCTATTTAAAATTTCAAAACTTGGAGCTAAAGATTTTTGACCAGCAAACAGATCTACTATTGGGTTTTAAATAACCCCGTTTTCCGAAAAATGAAGAAGAATTCTTCTACAAGTGTTCGGGATAAACAGAAAAACAAATTGGCCTTAGAGTACTACTATGATTAACAGCCCTCTGTGTTTGATTATGATCCGACCAATAAGAATTAGATAGATCTAGTGACAATCTTATCAATACATTATAAACGTTTGATCAAGATTAGGAATTAGACATGCTAATCAGTGGTCCTTTAGAGTAGTAATAAAATCATGAATATGGTGACACCGAAATCTAGGTTTTAAAGTTGCTCACTTTATTAAAGGATTACTACACGGTATCTGTAAAAGGATTCGATATATCAAAATTCAGTATTAGGAAATGACATCAAAAATTTATCTTTAATCTGTATTTAAAGGGGTATTCATTTGTAATATATTCGGTAAGTTGCTGACTTTATTAAAGGATTACTACAAGGTATCTCTAGAAAGGATTCGATATATCAAAATTCAGTATTAGAGAACGAATTATTGATATTATAGTAAAAATTGTGACACCGAAAATTTATTTAAATCTGTATTTAAAAAGGTATTCATTTATTGACTTTATTAAAGGAGGCAACTACAGGGTGTCTCTATAAAGGATTCGATATATCAAAATTCAATATTAAAGAATGAATTATTAATGTTATTATAGTAACAATTGACACACCGAAAATTTATCTTAAATCTGATCTGAAAGGGTATATTATATTTAGTAAGTTGCTGACTTGATCAGGCTTTAATATATTAATATAAGCGGTCATTGATATGTATGGCCAGTCATAATATTGGTCAATGTACCCTGTAGGAATAAATGTTTATTTGGGTGTTTTTGTTGGTACCCTGGGGTGGTTTGTTTATTTAAATATATATATATATATATCTAAATACATATTCGAAAACAAAAGTGACACCCCGGGCTGTTTTGTTTATTTATATTATATTAAATGAATATTTATAAATTTCCAAAAACATTTTCGAACTTAAGGTGGCGGAAGAAAGGCATTCTAAACTACAGCAAGTTATCATTCAGTTGTCGATTGATAATTTCGTATGGAAAGAAGGAAGAACGGTATCAAGGAAATAATAGTTTGCTAGTTAATTAAAAAACAAAAATGGCGGTGAACATTCCTGGAATAATCGCTGTAGTGGTGTTTTACCTGATTATTCTTGCTATCGGAGTTTACGCGGGAAGAAAAACCGCCAAATCTAGCAACACAGAAGAACTTTTGGTAGCCAACCGTGGCATGGGATTAATTGTTTCGTTTTTTACTATGACTGGTAAGCAATTGTTAGTATTGTCATTTTTTGCTAGGTCTTACTAAATATGCATACATCTTTCTTTAACAATTTTTCTTTCTGGTAGGTAACATTTTGTAATAGTCTCGACTTTGGAATACTTTGGACGGTATCAACAACTTTATGGAACACTTTGGACGGTGTTGACGCCCCCGCTCAACTCCCAATTATCGGTTGTTGTCAGTGATTAGCAGGACCTTTCCTGCAAGCTATATTAGATTTCTAATGATTTTTAATTTAAGAGTTTCATTGCCCACAGATTGATATGCACTGAGGTTTTGGACAAGGTCACCCCCTCTCAATTATTTTGATAAAACATCTCCTCCCTCTTAGATATATCTGGGTGGGCCGGGTGTAGACATCTGGATATGTTCGTGTAAAGGTGACTTATCATGTCGGACTTTAAACATTGGCAGGGACCACGTAAGTGGAAAAGCGTATGGTCTCTCGTCATCTAAATCCGGGACTGGGGTTACGTTTCGGTGACTTTCAGCGTGCTCCTCCTTGTCGGTGGTTTAGAGTCATGGAGCCGTGTCTATAGTCATTTGAGCGGGACTCAACACCAATGTCCCGTGCCCACACTGACGTTCAAGCAAAGGAATCCATGGCAAATTATCCCCATATACATGGCATGAAGTATTATATATATTTGCTTCTTCGTTAGCTAATCGGCGTCTCGTATGCACGTGAAAGATCCATTGACAGTTGGAATTCGTTATTTGAATAGGCGGGCAAAATATCCCCCATAGCACACTGTATGGCATATGCTTGACTTCTTTCGCCAAGTCGTAGCAGAACAGTATCAAGTTCACCCCCCCCCCTTTCATTTTTAGCCCGGCTGGTAAACAACAAGTAAGAGTATAAACCCCATTGCATTTTATTGACTCAAACCCTGATATAAATGATAGATTTTAATTTACAAATTAATTATTTTCTGATTTCGCAAAGAAAAAAGTACGATTCGATGTTTAACTGAGATAATATTTACAGCTACTCTGGTTGGAGGAGCATATATCAACGGAACTGCAGAAATTATGGCATCTCAGGGAATTGTATGGACGCAAGCTCCAGTAGCATACTGTTTAGCTTTCTTGATAGGTGAGTGTATGTTTTAAATCAGGGGATCACATTGGCTAGCCTAGGGGCCAGATTTTCCAGTGTGTTTCCTGTTTGTCAGTGATGCAGGGTGGATACGGGCCCGTAGCCATCTCATACAATTTGGAGGGGCAACGAAATGGGTTTTTTTGGGTGGGGGGGAGGGGGGAGGACTACAGAATGTTTTGGAGGGTCTGAGGATGTGGTCGGCTAAGAACACTCATAAGAAATCATTATTTTTGGCGAAATATTTGGGGGGGGGGGGCTAATTCGATTTTCTGTTTTTTTTTGGGGGGGGGGATAAGACGGGCCCGGACGGATAGCCTGACAAGGGCAGCTGTCTATTGGTTCGGATGGGACGAAAACCGAGGTCAAATGTACACATTGACATGCACGTAAAAGATCCGCTAAACTCCATTTCATTTTGTATGTTTTAAAACAGCACATTTCCAAATCTGTCATTCATTGAGTATAGTGGCGTGATTTCGATTGCGGCCAGTACGTCACAACAAGTAGAGTTGGCTGTCCAACCTCGTGAGTTTTGTCTGTGTTTCCCGGTTTCCTCACTCGGTAAACCTCGTGAGATTTCGGACAATCTAAACTCGGCTGTATGATGAATTCCGCCATATTGGAACTACTTTAAAGGTCCCGGGTGAAACATGGCTGCGCCCATTCCAAACACAAGTTGGCGACCTATTTGGCTAGCGACCTATTCGACCGATCCAGCTGTAAGATAATGACGAAATTACACTTCTATTCTGAGCTGAAGGAATGGATAAAAAATAATATATTCTACTTTCATTTGATAGACATAACGTTGGATTTTATTGGTTGATAAATAGAGACTGTTGTCTTTACTCTAAATAGGTTTCCAACGAACAGGTTGCAGCTCGATCGGTCGAATAGGTCGCTAGCAGAATAGGTTCCCAATTTGTGTAATAGCGTCAAGACTAGATGTAGTTTACGGAATCTGTCGAGATTAGCCGAGTGCCGGTTTCCTCTCGCTGCTAACGACCCCTACGCTCAAGGAAAATGACTTAGCTAGTCTCGAGTGGGCATTAAACCTGATTTCTACCGCTCTCTGTAATTTTCTTTCAGATGCATAAGTATTCTGACTGTTTATTAATATATTTCAGGTGGTATTTTTTACGCGCCCAGGATGAGGAGAGCTGGGTATATCACCATGTATGATCCATTTCAACTGAAATTTGGCAACCGTGTTGGTGCCTTGATGTGTGTGCCACAGTTTCTGGGAGACCTCTTCTGGACGGCAGCAATTTTAGCAGCATTAGGTACATTTATACCCTTACTCTAACCCCTTGAAACCGAATTTTTCTTAAAGACCTGGTTACAACAAAAGGCGATAATGAAATGAAATCGGTTTAACGTCCTACTTTTCTTCATAGAGTAGGCCAACGAAGATGGGCTATGGGGAAATATTGCCCCGACAATTAAGCTGTGACTCATATTACTTCGAATTCCAACTATCATGGTTCCTTTACGACCACGTCAATTTGTAGCCGACACAGTAGTTCGATTTCCAAACAACTACGGAAGACGATAAAATGATTCACGTAACCTACTAATGCATTTCATATTGAAACTACGAGACAGTTAGAAAGATGAATTGTATCTCCAGAATGTATGTCAGACCAAACATGCTCGTGGACAATTCGCACCCTGGCCATATTTATAACAACCAGCGATTGGTCAGTTCGAACCCTGGCCATACCTATAACAAGCAGCGCTTGGTAAATTAGTACCCTGGCCATTTATAACAGCCACCGCTTGGTCAATTAGTACCCTGGCCATATTTGTAACAACCAGCGCATGGTCACTCCGAACCCAGCATGGCTACATTGTATAAAGAACATTTGGTCAAATGTGTTTTTCTTGTGGTGGAGAGGGCGGGGCGCTTTAGATCACAAGGACAAGACATTAATCCAAGTCACACGGTTTTATGTGTGATAAGTAGAATGGTCGCCTGCCTTACCTCGTGGGTACCCCCACCATCGGAGCACCCCGGTGTCCTCCAAATGCCAAATACGATTAGGCGTGATCGAGATATTGAACTAAAACTTTACATTAGTCAGTCTCGAAATATCCTAGTTTGTTTTGGGTGGCTTTAAACCCGTCTCTCTGTGGTATTATCCGAGTATGTCATATTTTCAGGTTCAACAATATCTATAATATTAGATATAGATGAAACAATGGCTATTATTATATCAGCATGTGTGGCTGTATTCTACACGTTCCTTGGAGGTTTATGGTCAGTAGCCTTAACCGATGTCGTTCAACTGATCTGTATTGCTATAGGATTGGTACGTTTTCTTTCATTCCGCGCTTGAAATTGTGTAATCCTATTTCTAATCACCCCCCCCCCCCCTCCGCCCGCCTATATATAGTCTCAGTGATCTTAATCGTCGTAAACGTCCCAATCATCATATTCGATGTAACCACTCAAGTCATATAAGCCGTAATCATCCTAGTCGCCATAATCCCCATATCCCAGTCGCCACAACCGTCACCCTTGCCACAATAGCTGTAACCATCACAGTCGTCATACTTTCCTCGCCCCAGTCTCCACTATCGCTATCACCGCCCAGTAATCATACACGCTGTTTCATTCCGAGTTCTAATCAAGAGTCCTAATCACCATAATCATTATAATCGTCATAATTGCAGTTTTCACCCGAATCGCCGTAATCACCATTGTCGCCGAAACCGTCTCAATAAGCATACTCGTCTCAGTCTTCATAATCGCTATAACCGTCTCAATAAGCATCCCAATTTAACGGAAATCCTATTTTCATTATAGTATCACTGTGGGTGTTTAACTCCTTCCTCGTATACACGTCATAAAAATACGCCTTAGCGTGTTTCATACAATGAGCTAAATCTCGTTTTCCAAAAATGAGTTAGGTGTCGTGTTTCCCACAATGAGTTACTTGTCGTGTTTCTTAAAGTGAGTTAGATCCTGTATTTCCTACAATGAGTTAAACAACACCCCATTCATACAATGAGTTAAAACCACACTCCGTTCCTGCAATGAGTTAGATGTCGTTATTCCGAAAATGAGTTTATATCGTGTTTCTTACAATGAGTTAGACCACACCCCATTCCTACAGATATGTTTCTTACAGTGAGTTATATATTGTTTTTATTTCCTTCGAATTTGTGTTTCTTACAATGAGTTAGATTCCATGTTTCCTGCGATGAGTTAAATATCGGGTGCCCTGCATTGAGTAAGATCTCGTGTTGCGTTATAGAGAAACCCAATATCTACAACCAAATGGCAAACAAAGGTCAGAACTCGTGTTTCTTACAAGGAATTAAATCGCGTGTGTCCTACAATGAGTTCGTTCTCGTGTTGATTTAAGGCGAAACCTTACGTACATCTCGATATGTATATAGAAAAACAACAACCTCATTTGACACGTGTGACCTTTATCCTTGTCCGGAAATGTAGTTCATTTAATGTTTTCTCCATTCATTAAAATCTGAATTTCCGTTGTATAACATAAATTAAATAAAAAAAACTTGATCTAAACCAGGTGCATGTGTATGACCTAATCGCATATCAACCTATCACATCGTGAAGAGAGAGAGAGAGAAATGGGGTTTAACGTCCACTCAACACAAACTAGGTCATTTCGGGACTAACATATGGTTTTAATTTTATTTCAATAATTCGCTTGCGCGTAGGGGTCTTTAGCAGTGGGAGGAAACCGGAGTGCCCGGAGGAAACCCACGAGGTTGAGAAGGCGCCCCTATCTCCATGCCACATACGCTCACACCAGGGCTCGAAACCACAGCCGCAAGCCAGAGGTGACCGGCCAGCTAGAGGTCGAAGCGCGGCACTCTAGTCCACTAGGCCATCCCACCCCCCCCCACATCGTGAAGCGCTCAGACAACTGTTATATTAAAAACACAGAACTTGAATGATGTAGAATTTCTTAGTTACGTGCAATCTAATTATTGAAATAAGATCATTTCTGAGAGTGGGTGCATCCGATACATCGCCCCGGGGCCCATGAAGCATGGCACATGGCCCCGGGGCCCATGAAGCATGGCCAGAATTTGTATCACATTTCTCCGATCCGATCCCGGATGACTTTTTTTTTATAGTACCTGTAAGCTTACTGATGTTGGTGGGGTGTCTGCCTGTCTGTGTGTGGGGGTGGGGGTAGGGGTGGAGGTGGAGGGGTAGGCGGTGTGTGGCCAAAATTAGTGCACACAATAACTATAAGTGAAAAATATGCCCAACCCCTGAACAGGTATGGTGTAATTAGATATTGTAAGCGAACGATACGTGCTAAATCTGCAATCTAAAAGCAGTGAGGAGAGCTAGAAAAAATCGTGTTACTAAACCGGAAAATCGCTCTCAAAATAAGCGTAGTGTGGATTTGAATACCTCCCTTGTATTAATATCACCATTGTAAGATTCGTGTGTGGGTGTGTGGGTCAAATGCCCCCCCCCCCCCGCTAATTAAAGATCCCTTCGCGCAAGCGAATTTTTTGATTATGTTAGTCCCGAAATGACCTAGTTTGTGTCAAGTGGACGTTAAACCCAATCTTTCTCTCCCCTTTACGTCTTTGTTCTAATGTACACAAACATCAGCTAGCTGTCTGTTCTTTGTCAAACGTAATAACTGTATATCTTGACGTGTTTAATTATTAAATTATGCTCTTTTTATTAGCTTATAGCTGTGCCATTTGCAATGACGCATCCATCTGTGGATTTTAGTAGAGTCAGTGAAACGTGGCAAGGTAATATAGAGACAACACAGATAGGAAGTTATATTGATGTATATGGTCTGCTTCTTCTAGGTGGTATACCATGGCAGGTAATTAGTTATACCACACTTTGTCCTGTTATACCACACTTTGTCCAGTTATACCACACTTTGTCCTGTTATACCACATATTGTCTTCCTCAAGGTGGTATACCATGACAGTTAATTAGTTATACCACACTTTGTCCTGTTATACCACCTTTTGTCTTCTTCTAGGTGGTATACCATGGTAGGTAGTTAGTTATACCACACTTTGCCTGATTAATTTGGCTTGCTTTCCAAGAAAAAAAAAATAATCAGATTCCAATTTTGTCCGCAATCTGATCAAGATCTCCGAATCTAAAGTTTTCGTTTGAAAGAATCTCGGGATGGGTAGAGCAGGGCAAAAGCATTGGTAATTTCCAAAACCCGGTTCCTATTTGGTCAGGATAACATCTGTGGGATTTGATCACGTGGATATTTCATTGATGCATGAATGGCATTGCATGGAGCAGACAAAAGCGTCCGGACAAAATTATCACCCCTCATAATATTGTAAAACCAAACGTAAATATAACAACTGACTCTGTAAGCAGGGCATTTTTTGATATTGTAAAAAAAAATTAAAAACTAGACCTGCATGCAGGAATGACGGGTTTCACTGGTGCCACGTCACTTTCGATGCCACGTTACCCTTAAACATATGTCACTTCCGATACCAATGAAACCATCAAACAGGTTTCCACATAAGCATTGTAAACATCAAATAAAATGGACGAAGAATCAACCAAATCCAGCAATATCAATTCATTTTATATATATGTTACTTGTAAGTGATCCTGGCAAAATTTCATTACTTCCGGTGATAATGAAAATGTTCAATTAGTTTTATGAAATCAGAAATGGCATAAGGCAGCATAATGGCGAAAATTGTATGTAAATCGAATGAGAATTGCCACTTTTATAGACCAAAAACCTTGAAAAGTGACTTGTAGAAAATCGTCTATTTCTCGGCAACCGTACACGATAAAAACTATCTTTTGGTATCTATATGATCGTATGGGTTCAATCCATTTGTTGATTGGGATCAAATATCATAATTTGAAATATATTACAAATCAGACTCATTTGAAAAAAATGTCTGTTTTGAAGGCTAAAAATACAGTTTTTGCCAAAATGACATTACTTCCGGTGATACTGAAAATGTTAAATTAGTTCTATGAAATCATAAATGACACAAGATATCATATGGTGAAAATTTTATGAAAATCGAATAATAACTGACACTTTTATAGACCAAAAACCTTGAAAAGTGACTTAAGGAAAATCGCCCATTTCTCTGCAACCGTACAAGTTAGAAACCATTTTGTGGTATCTGTATGATCGTATGGGTTCAATCTATTTGATCAATAGAATCAAATATCACAATTTGAAAAAAATAACAAATACGACTCATTTGAATAAAATATTGTTTTTTGAAGGCTAAAATTTAAGTTTTGAGCAAATGACGTCATTTCCGGTGGCAGCGCAAGGGGTAAAATGGTTTGACATAGTCCACTATGGCATTAGGCATCCAATGGCGAAAGAAAATTGAAAATCGAATAATAATTGATTCTTTTACAGCCAAAATTACGTGAAAAGTGACTCATGCAAAATTGCCTATTTCTCGGCAACTGCTTATATTACAAACTAATTTTCACATACATTCTCTTCGTATGGATTATAGCTACAAGTTTATAAAAGTTACGTAAAAATATTTTAAAATCTGAAAAGCCTGAATGAGTTGTAAATAGGTCAATTTTACGCCTTTTTTCACCTCTTAATCCAATTTGCTAGAAAATGAAAAAGAAATTAAAAAAACTGCTTCCGACATTTTTTGCGCCTTTAAAGGACACACTCTTTGAGTCATATAATTTTTCAAAAAAATAATATTTGTTTTCAAAAAATGTACCTAACTGTCAAAATTGTAGTTTTTGGTAAAATTATGCCACTTCCGGTGCCGACAGATAATACTTTTGGTAATAAAAAAAATGACAATTGAGACAACGAAGCATATGAACTTTGTTTTATACAAATCGAACAACAAAAAATTAATCTAGGACTGAAAAACTGAATTAGCCAATGGAGGCCAAGGAAAACTACTGAGACAAATTTTTTTAACATTTTTGCGCAAGTCAGATGACTCTTTAATTCTGTGCACAACACGACTAAAAAATATTCATAAATAAAAAAGTTTTTTGTAAAATTTTAAATTTCCGAAATTTGGCGCCTAATATCTTCGAAGATTTGCCGAAAATCAAAAATCGAAAGTAGCGCAGCTATGTGCCCTGTCTCCAGCTATGCCAAAATGTATCGAAAGTTAAAATCCCATGATTATTGTTAAAATTACCGCAATATTTGTAAAAACGATAACTTCGGTGATTTCGGACATTTCGCATTGTCGCAGAACTTTCAAAATAGCTTTATCCTCTAAGTCACACCCACTTTCCCAGTAAAACCGAAGAAATCGTAACGATGCGACACGTAGTTGCTGAGATCTACTCAAAACAAAAGAAGAATAATAATAATAACTAGACCTGCATGCAGGAATGACGGGTTTCACTGGTGCCACGTCACTTTCGGTGCCACGTTACCCTTAAACATATGTCACTTCCGATACCAATGAAACCATCAAACAGGTTTCCACATAAGCATTGTAAACATCAAATAAAATGGACGAAGAATCAACCAAATCCAGCAATATCAATTCATTTTATATATATGTTACTTGTAAGTGATCCTGGCAAAATTTCATTACTTCCGGTGATAATGAAAATGTTCAATTAGTTTTATGAAATCAGAAATGGCATAAGGCAGCATAATGGCGAAAATTGTATGTAAATCGAATGAGAATTGCCACTTTTATAGACCAAAAACCTTGAAAAGTGACTTGTAGAAAATCGTCTATTTCTCGGCAACCGTACACGATAAAAACTATCTTTTGGTATCTATATGATCGTATGGGTTCAATCCATTTGTTGATTGGAATCAAATATCATAATTTGAAATATATTACAAATCAGACTCATTTTAAAAAAATGTCTGTTTTGAAGGCTAAAAATACAGTTTTTGCCAAAATGACCTTACTTCCGGTGATACTGAAAATGTTAAATTAGTTCTATGAAATCATAAATGACACAAGATATCATATGGTGAAAATTTTATGAAAATCGAATAATAACTGACACTTTTATAGACCAAAAACCTTGAAAAGTGACTTAAGGAAAATCGCCCATTTCTCTGCAACCGTACAAGTTAGAAACCATTTTTTGGTATCTGTATGATCGTATGGGTTCAATCTATTTGATCAATAGAATCAAATATCACAATTTGAAAAAAATAACAAATACGACTCATTTGAATAAAATATTGTTTTTTGAAGGCTAAAATTTAAGTTTTGAGCAAATGACGTCATTTCCGGTGGCAGCGCAAGGGGTAAAATGGTTTGACATAGTCCACTATGGCATTAGGCATCCAATGGCGAAAGAAAATTGAAAATCGAATAATAATTGATTCTTTTACAGCCAAAATTACGTGAAAAGTGACTCGTGCAAAATTGCCTATTTCTCGGCAACTGCTTATATTACAAACTAATTTTCACATACATTCTCTTCGTATGGATTATAGCTACAAGTTTATAAAAGTTACGTAAAAATATTTTAAAATCTGAAAAGCCTGAATGAGTTGTAAATAGGTCAATTTTACGCCTTTTTTCACCTCTTAATCCAATTTGCTAGAAAATGAAAAAGAAATTTAAAAAACTGCTTCCGACATTTTTTGCGCCTTTAAAGGACACACTCTTTGAGTCATATAATTTTTCAAAAAAATAATATTTGTTTTCAAAAAATGTACCTAACTGTCAAAATTGTAGTTTTTGGTAAAATTATGCCACTTCCGGTGCCGACAGATAACACTTTTGGTAATAAAAAAAATGACAATTGAGACAACGAAGCATATGAACTTTGTTTTATACAAATCGAACAATAAAAAATTAATCTAGGACTGAAAAACTGAATTAGCCAATGGAGGCCAAGGAAAATTACTGAGACAAAATTTTTTAACATTTTTGCGCAAGTCAGATGACTCTTTAATTCTGTGCACAACACGACTAAAACATATTCATAAATAAAAAAGTTTTTTGTAAAATTTTAAATTTCCGAAATTTGGCGCCTAATATCTTCGAAGATTTGCCGAAAATCAAAAATCGAAAGTAGCGCAGCTATGTGCCCTGTCTCCAGCTATGCCAAAATGTATCGAAAGTTAAAATCCCATGATTATTGTTAAAATTACCGCAATATTTGTAAAAACGATAACTTCGGTGATTTCGGACATTTCGCATTGTCGCAGAACGTTCAAAATAGCTTTATCCTCTAAGTCACACCCACTTTCCCAGTAAAACCGAAGAAATCGTAACGATGCGACACGTAGTTGCTGAGATCTACTCAATGCAAAAGAAGAATAATAATAATAATAATAAGAATAATAATTTTAACAAAAACAATAGTGTTTCACACAAGCTTCGCAGTGTGAAACCCTAATAACTAGACCTGCATGCAGGAATGACGGGTTTCACTGGTGCCACGTTACCCTTAAACATGTCACTTCCGGTGCCAAGTTACCCTTGAACATATGTCACTTCCGGTACCAACGAAACCATTAAACAGGTTTCCAAATTAACATTGCACACAAATAAAATGGATGCAGAATCAACCAAATCCAGCAATATCAATTCATTTTATACATTTGTTACTTGTAAATGATCTTGACAAAATTACATTTCTTCCGGTGTTAATGAAAATGTTCAATTAGTTTTATGAAATCAGAAATGGCATACGATATCATATAGTGAAAATTTTATGTAAATCGAATAATAATTGCCACTTTTAAAGACCAAAAAACTTGAAATGTGACTTGTAGAAAATCGACTATTTCTCTGCAACCGTACAAGTTAGAAACCATTTTGTGGTATCTGTATGATCGTATGGGTTCATTCTATTTGTTGATTGGCATCAAATACCATAATTTGAAAAAGATTTCAGAACAGACTCATTTGAATAAAATATCTGTTTTGAAGGCTAAAAATACAGTTTTTGCCAAAATGATGTTACTTCCGGTGATAATGAAAATCTTAAATTACTTGTATGAAATCCTAAATGGCATTAGGTATAACATGGTGTAACGTTTATGAAAATCGAATAATAATTGACACTTTTATGGCCCAAAAACCTTCAAAAGTGGCCTGTAGAAAACCGTCTATTTCTCGGCAACCGAACAAGTTAGAAACAATTTTATGATATGTATATGACCATATGAGTTGTGTTTATATGTGAATTTAAACCAAAAGTTAAAATTATTAATACATATTAAGTAATTCTTGGTTGAATAAAACATTGATTTAAAAAGTTTAAAATGCAGTTTTTGACAAAATGACGTCACTTCCGGTGTCAATTTTAAATTGTAATCAACTTGATATGACGCTACGTGCTTTTTGAATCAAATGCTGTCACTTTTATAAAAATCCAATCATAATTGACTATTTTACAGGCAAAATAACGAAAACAGTGACTTGTACAGAACTGTCCATTTCTTGGTAACTGCTAATATTACAAACTAATTTTAACATACATTTTCTCCGTATGGATTATAGCTACAAGTTTATAAAAGTTACGAAGAAATATTTTAAAATCTGAAAAGCCTGAATAGGTTGTAAATGGGTCAATTTTACACCATTTTTAGCCATTTAATCGAATTTGCTCGAAAATGAAATCGAAATTAAAAAAACTGCTTCCGCCATTTTTTGCGCCTTGAAAGGGCACACTCTTTGAGTCAAATAATTTTTCCAAAAAATAATATTTGTTTTCGAAAAATGGTACCTAACTGTCAAAATTGTAGTTTTTGGTAAAATTATGCCACTTTCGGTGCCCACAGATAACACTTCCGGTAATAAAAAAAATGACAATTGAGACAACGAAGCATATGAACTTTGTTTTATACAAATCGAACAATAAAAAATTAATCTAGGACTGAAAAACTGAATTAGCCAATAGCGGCCAAGGAAAATTAGTGAGACAAAATTTTTTAACATTTTTGCACTAGGCAGTTGACTCTTTAATTCTGTGCACAATACGACTAAAAAATATTCATAAATAAAAAAGTTTTTTGTAAAATTTTAAATTTTCGAAATTTGGCGCCTAATATCTTCGAAGATTTGCCGAAAATCAAAAATCGAAAGTAGCGTAGCTATGTGCCCTGTCTCAGGCTATGCCAAAATGTATCGAAAGTTAAAATCCAATGATTATTGTTAAAATTACTGCAATATTTTCAAAAACGATAACTTCGGTGATTTCGGACATTTCGCATTGTCGCAGAACGTTCAAAATAGCTTTATCCTCCAAGTCACACCCACTTTCCCAGTAAAACCGAAGAAATCGTAACGATGCGACAAGCAGTTGCTGAGATCTACTCAAAACAAAAGAAGAATAATAATAATAAGAATAACTAGACCTGCATGCAGGAATGACGGGTTTCACTGGTGCCAAGTTACTCTTAAACATGTCACTTTCGGTGCCAAGTTACACTTGAACATATGTCACTTCCGGTACCAACGAAACCACTAAACAGGTTTCCAAATTAACATTGCACACAAATAAAATGGACGTAGAATCAACCAATCAATCCAGCAATATCAAGTCATTTTATACATTTGTTACTTGTAAATGATCTTGACAAAATTAAATTACTTCCGGTGTTAATGAACATGTTCAATTAGTCTTATGAAATCAGAAATGGCATACGATATCATATAGTGACAATTTTATGTAAATCGAATAATAATTGCCACTTTTAAAGACCAAAAAACTTGAAAAGTGACTTGTAGAAAATCTGCTATTTCTCTGCAACCGTACAAGTTAGAAACCATTTTTTGGTATCTGTATGATCGTATGGGTTCATTCTATTTGTTGATTGGCATCAAATACCATAATTTGAAAAAGATTTCAAAACAGACTCATTTGAATAAAATATCTGTTTTGAAGGCTAAAAATTCAGTTTTTGCCAAAATGACGTTACTTCCGGTGATAATGAAAATCTTAAATTACTTCTATGAAATCACAAATGGCATTAGGTATAATATGGTGTAACGTTTATGAAAATCGAATAATAATTAACACTTTTATGGCCCCGAAACCTTCAAAAGTGACCTGTAGAAAACCGTCTATTTCTCGGCAACCGAACAAGTTAGAAACAATTTTATGATATCTATATGACCATATGAGTTGTATTTATATGTGAATTTAAACCAAAAGTTAAAATTATTAATACATATTAAGTTATTCATGGTTGAATAAAACATTGATTTAAAAAGTTTAAAATGCAGTTTTTGACCAAATGACGTCACTTCCGGTGTCAATTTTAAATTGTAATCAACTTGATATGACGCTACATGCTTTTTGAATCAACTGATGTCACTTTTATAAAAATCCAATAATAATTGACTATTTTACAGGCAAAATAACGAAAACAGTGACTTGTACAGAACTGCCCATTTCTTGGGAACTGCTTATATTACAAACTAATTTTAACATACATTTTCTTCGTATGGATTATAGCTACAAGTTTATAAAAGTTACGAAGAAATATTTTAAAATCTGAAAAGCCTGAATAGGTTGTAAATAGGTCAATTTTACACCATTTTTAGCCATTTAATCGAATTTGCTCGAAAATGAAATCGAAATTAAAAAAACTGCTTCCGACATTTTTTGCGCCTTGAAAGGGCACACTCTTTGAGTCAAATAATTTTTCCAAAAAATAATATTTGTTTTCGAAAAATGGTACCTAACTGTCAAAATTGTAGTTTTTGGTAAAATTATGCCACTTCCGGTGCCGACAGATAACACTTCCGGTAATACAAAAAATGACAATTGAGACAACGAAGCATATGAACTTTGTTTTATACAAATCGAACAATAAAGAATTAATCTAGGACTGAAAAACTGAATTAGCCAATGGCGGCCAAGGAAAATTACTGAGACAAAATTTTTTAACATTTTTGCACTAGTCAGATGACTCTTTAATTCTGTGCACAATACGACTAAAAAATATTCATAAATAAAAAAGTTTTTTGTAAAATTTTAAATTTTCGAAATTTGGCGCCTAATATCTTCGAAGATTTGCCGAAAATCAAAAATCAAAAGTAGCGTAGCTATGTGCCCTGTCTCCGGCTATGCCAAAATGTATCGAAAGTTAAAATTCAATGATTATTGTTAAAATTACTGCAATATTTTAAAAAACCATAATTTGGTGATTTCGGACATTTCGCATTGTCGCAGAACGTTCAAAATAGCTTTATCCTCTAAGTCACACCCACTTTCCCAGTAAAACCGAAGAAATCATAACGATGCGACACGTAGTTGTTGAGATCTATTCAAATTGGAATCTGAATAATAATAATAAGAATAATAATTTTAACAAAAACAATAGTGTTTCACACAAGCTACGCAGTGTGAAACCCTAATAATTTTAACAAAAACAATAGTGTTTCACACAAGCTTCGCAGTGTGAAACCCTAACTAGACTTGCTTGCAAGGCTGAAGGCTTTCACCTTGCCCAATGCAGCACAAAATGCCCACCACCCACCCCTTAAAACACACACACCCCTTAAAACACACACACACACACTTAAACAACTCAGATATTGACACTTTCTCTGCATGCGCATTACGTTAGAAGGAAAGTGAACAATATAGTTGAACAATTTACAACATTATGAACTTGTATCGGTAGAATTCTACAGACGTCAGAAATCTAAATACGTAATCAAAAACTCAAAAATTCTAAAAAAAATTTTTACAATTTCAGTACATTTTCAAATTTTTAGGAAAAAAGGAGAACAGCGTGGTATTGCAATCCCCAATATCACCGGCTCTACAAAAATATAACTTTTTCGAAAATCGGTTGGGAATTGACATTATTAGGACCTATTTTCGTTTATGCACGTTAAAGATTTACTTCACTTCAGGTCTGTTCAGAACTTTCGCAATACTTCTAAGTACTTACTGCTTAAAACATAGGAAAAATCATTATTCAGAACTCTATCTGCTTTAGTTTCAGAGATCTACAAGAGAATGAAAAAAAAAAGGTTTTTCGAATGGGACAAAAAAAAGATCGTGTCAGATCATAACCAAAACCAAGAATCATACCTTTCAACGTCAACTTTTCAACATTGGTCCAGAGGGTTGCCTTCCTTATAAATAGTTTCGGTAAATAGCGTCATTTTCGCTGGTATCATATGATGGCGTCATGTAGACAAAAAACCTGGGATAATAATTTCAGGAGTAACTAAAATGAATTATTTTCACTCTAGAAGCAGCATTACCAGATATTGGTTACCAGTAAAACACCTTTAGTTCAAATATTGCCTCTTTCAAAAAAAAAAGCTCTCTATATAATGCTTTATACGTAGGCAAAACGTTGCGATCATGACCAACTCGGACTTTTGTCAATGTCACACCAATGTGTACATGGGACTTTGGAATCACGTCCATATCAACTACTCAAATATGCAACTGGTTCAAAAATTGATTAAATATTCAATGAAATATCTACAATTTTCTGATTTCGTGCACGTTAAAGATTTGACGTCACTACATGTAACATATAAAAATTTAATATTTATTACAGATAGAGTCCATGCTCAAACTGGCTATCTCAACTAAGAACGACATGGTTATCTCAATTCGACCTTTATCCCATCCGCAAAATCCCCGGCTGTACAAAAATATAATTTTTTCGAAAATCGGTTGGGAATTGACATAATTAGAACCGATTTTCATTCATGCACGTTAAAGATTTACATCACTCCCGGCTGTACAAAAATATAATTTTTTCGAAAATCGGTTGGGAATTGACATAATTAAAACCTATTTTCATTCGTGCACGTTAAAGATTTACATCACTTACGGTCTGGTTCACAACTTCGCAATAGTTCTAAGTACTAAATGTTTAAAACATAGGCAAAATCAATATTCAAAACTCCATCTGTTTCAGATTCAGAGATCTACACGAGAATAAAAAAAAAGAGTTTTCCGATTAAGACAAAAAAGTATCGTAAGTGTGTCAAATAATATCCAAAATCCAGAATCCTACATTCAACATTAATTTTTCTGCATTTATGTAGAAGAGTACCTTCCTTATAAATAGCTTCAACAGAGAGGTTTATTTTCACTGGTATCAAATGGCGACGTCATGGAGACAAAAATCCTGCGATATTAATTTCAGGGGTAACTATTATTTACCAAAACGAATTATTTTCACTCTAGAAGCACCAGTAACAGATATTGGTTACTATTAAAACACCCTTAGTTCAAATATTGCCACTTTTAAAAAAATCTCTCTATATATGCTTTATACGTATGCAAAACGTTCCAATTATGACCAATTCGGACTTTTTTCGATGTCACACCAATGTGTACACGGGACTTCGGAATCGCGTTTTCATGTCAGCTACCCAAATATGTAACTTGTTCAAAAATTGATTTTATATTCAATGAAATATCGCCAATTTTCGGATTTCGTGCACGTTAAAGATTTGACGTCACCCACATATAAAATATCGATTTTTATTAGAAACAGAGTCCATGCTCTAACTACATTAAACTTTCTATGACCGGTGCAATATTCGTACTTCTGCACGATACGACTGCAAGATACAACTGCAACCTCTTAAAAATTGGATTTGCTTATAAACAGCGCGAGCCGTCGATTTGTGTCGAGATGATTACGGCTATGAGGTAATTTTGGCCAAGGAGAAACAATATTAATTCAAAGACTAATTATTACACACATAAATCAAATATTTCTGCTACAGGGTCACTATACCCTTATTTTGAATAGAAGTAAAGACTCAAAGTTGAAATACTTTTTGCCCAAATATCGTCACTGTGAGAGAAAACGGGACTTTTGAATATGCTCTAAACGTTGCTAATACGTACAGATTGTATCAACTCTTACTGCATGTTTTGCTTAATAATGAAAGGTGACGTTTTCAATTTTCGATCCCTTTGTTCTCATACTCCTGATATTTCTAACTGTTGCGCAATGGTTTCATACCTAAGAGTACCGATAAAACTCTCTGTAGAAGAAGTTCAAAAAAAAAATTACGTTGACTTTTCGAGAAAAAGACGTCTAAAAATGCTCCAAATGGTAAAAATACGACGTTTTGGATATTCAATCTCGTTTTTCGACTACTCATGACATTTAGAGAAATTGTACAATGGTTTCACACAATACACCACCTATAAGACTCTCGAATGAGAAAGTTTTAAAAAAATCGTAGGCGGCGTTTTCGAGAAATACGCGTCTAAAGTTGACCGAAATAGCAAAATACCTTACTTTTCAAACTCAGATAACTTTTTTATTTTTTGATAGAAACTTGTCGCTATAGTACCATCTTGTAGGTAATTCACGTGGCTATCGAACGATATAATGCATTAACTACTCGGTAAACAACCAATCGATACATCTTATTTGTCGCACAGGCACCCATTTTTCTGAATTTTGTCAAAGTTTGGATACCTTTCTTGACCACTTCCGGTGATTAGAGGATTTTCATTTATAGTTTAAGGAACAATTCAGACATCTCTGTTCATCTTACCAAAGTTTCAGGAAAATCGTTGGAGTGGTTTTAAAAAAATAAGCCTTACCGTTTTTGACCAAAATGCGAAAAAAAGTGAAAAATCAAAATTAATATTTCAGAACACAACTTATATTGTTGGAATCGGATCGACGTCAGCTATCCAAAAGTGTAATTAGAATTTCTAAATTCCTAAAAATAAACATTTTAGCAATTTTTTGAAAATTTTCCAGTATTCACCAAAAAAATGAGAGCGACAAAGATTCTATATTCAACGTTTTTCAACTCCTATCTAGTCCGAAATGTCTCCCGCTATTCAAAAATATAAATGTCTGAAAAATCGGTTGAGAATTAACTGAATTATGGCCGATTTTCAATTTTTGTGCACGCTAAAGATTTCACGCATTTCCGCTATGCGCACAAATCTGGAAATAGTTTTAAGGAGTAACCACCACCCATTTTCCCGAGGGAAAATCAAACTTCAGACCTCTATCTCTTATAGTTTCTGAGATCTAGCTTCCCCCAATAAAAAAAAAAATAATAACTAGATCTGCTACTGTCCCATGCAGATATGAAAGCTTTCATATTCATCGTCATGTGTCATTGATTGTATCAAGTATCCTAAATAAAAGGATAAGAAGAAAAAATTATCAAAATTGGTCAAAAACTCGCGAAGTTACAAGTCTAAATATAGTATGAAACATTGCACCCAGGCATAACAATAATCTGAAAACTAAAGGGAAATACCTCAAACTTGTATTACTGTAATGAGACGGATGAGAAAATGAAATGAAAATGGCGGGAAAAAAATTAAAAATGACCGGTTGGACAGGCGACCTTACTCCTTGTCACGTACAACCGGGCATTCGAAAACACGCTAGTTAACTCAATGACAGGCGCGCGTGCTAACCATTCAGCCACCCAACCCCCCTTTAAAATCAGACACGTGTAATATGTCATAGGAAAAATAACAAGTGGCTCACAAAAAATGGTAAATTAATGAGTTTAGGTCAAAAGGTTGAGCTACTGTTTTAGAGTATTTTTTTTATGTTTTAAAGAGACACGTTAAGGGTTGTTCATACTTAAATGAAAGTTTAATTTTAAATAAGACCAATAAAATTAGGATTTAATAATGCCAGACTAATATTAAAATAAAGTTTTCGATTAAGAATAATTAATTATTGGTCTAATGCAATGAAATGCTTTGATTTGACGGATGAAATGTACGATGGATGTCCACACTATGTGGCTAAGGCGTTGGCCTGCTAGCCAGGAGGTCGGGTGTTCGATCCCTGCATTGTCCGAGAAAGTTCATCTCGATTTTCTGGCGTGTCCCCCCACCCGCCGTGTACACATTGGAGTGCACGTAAAAGATCCCTTAGCAGTTGGAATTCGATACTGTTGAATAAGCTCTATACGATGACTAAATGTGCAGATTGTAGCCACCCACACTGCATGTTTTGCTTAACAATGAAAGGGTGCCGTTTTCAATGTTCGATCCTTTTGTTCTTCTACTCCTGATATGTTGGATTGTTGATCGATGGTTTTATATAAAAGACTACCAATAAGACTCTTTGTAGAAGAAGTTCCCAAAAAATATTAAGTTGACTTTACGAGAAAGACCTCTAAACATGCTCCAAATTGTAAAAATACGACTTTTTGGATTTTCAATCTCTTTTTTTCGCCTATCCCTGATATTTAAAATAAATGATACAATGATTTCACACAACAGGCTAGCTATTGGACTCTCTATTGACAAAAGTTTCACAGCCCTCCCTTCATTATAACCGAAGTTATCGTGCCCTAAAGAATCAACAAATCAGCATGCCTATCTCTGCTTACCCTAGACAGAAGATGCTCATCTTTGAACTCAATCATGACATTGACCTAGTGAACGTCTACACCAAGTTTGAACATTCTAGCTCAATTAGAAGGAGATTTATTGTGTTTCAAAGTCTCGGCCCTTCAAATTGCTACTACTTTTCATTTTCAATTCAAAATGGTGACCATCACGTGACCGAAATCAAAATTCTGCTCCCTACGATTTTTGGGCCATCCTTCAAGGATTCAGAAAATATAACTCCCGTGTCTGTAAGTGCAATATCGCAAAAGTTCATTTGTTTTTTCACGTTTCAAGATGGTGGCACTTCCGGTTCGATCGACAAACTCCATATTTTGTGTAGGAATCAGTAATTACTTGTCAAGTATCGAAAAATTTTTTTAGGTCATTCTGACCTATATTTCGACGATTTTTTTGAAAATTTTGATCCTTAATTTCACCAAGGGGAGATAATTTAGAAAATTTCTAATTATATTTTTGAAGTCACATCGGTAAGATCTACTTGTATACTAAATTTCATGAAAATCGTACAACTATTAAAGAAGTTGTCAAATTGGTCTAAACTTCCGGTTCGAAATCACAGCGACGAATTTTCGAAATTCGAAAATGTGAAACTGCAGATCAAAACGATTTTTTTCAAGGTATTCAAAGAAAAAAGAATTAGTAAAATCGGTCAAAAAATAACAAAGTTACGACTATGCATTGTCAGTTTTTTCGTTCGTAAAATTCGGTGATTTCGGATTCGTAAAACGTTTTGAAAATATATTTAAACAACGTTCGCACCCCATTTTTGGGGGGGGGTAGGTCAAAGTTTCAGAAAGATCCCATGGTTAGATTCTGAGAAATCCGATTTGCAGAAAATACACAAAAAAAAAAAATAATAACTAGATCTGCTACTGTCCCATGCAGATATGAAAGCTTTCATATTCATCGTCACGTG
This sequence comes from Patella caerulea, assembly GCA_036850965.1. NCBI lineage: Eukaryota > Metazoa > Mollusca > Gastropoda > Patellidae > Patella > Patella caerulea. Next base: position 25,561,152 of record JAZGQO010000015.1, on the reverse strand, counting down.
TCATTGATTGTATCAAGTAACCTAAATAAAAGGATACGAAGAAAAAATTATTAAAATTGGTCAAAAACTCGCGAAGTTACAAGTCTAAATATAGTATGAAACATTGCACCCAGGCATAACAATAATCTGAAAACTAAAGGGAAATAACTGAAACTTGTATTACTGTAATGAGACGGATGAGAAAATGAAATGAAAATGGCGGGAAAAAAAATTAAAAATGGCAGGTTGGACAGGCGACCTTACTCCTTGTCACGTACAACCGGGCATTCGAAAACACGCTAGTTTACTCAATGACAGGCGCGCGTGCTTACCATTCAGCCACTCAACCCCCCTTTGAAATCAGACACGTGCAATATGTCATATAGGAAGAATAAGAAGTCGCTCACAACAAAATGGTAAATTAATGAGTTTAGGTCAAAAGGTTGAGCTACTGTTTTAGAGTACTTAATAGTTTTAAAGAGACACGTTAAGGGTTGTTCATAGTTAAATGAAAGTTTAATTTTAAATAAGACCAATACAATTAGGATTTAATAATGCCAGACTAATATTTCCAATATGTTTGGTTATAAGTAGGAAATCGTGACGACTTCTTAAGCATGTTTTAAACAAAGGATCATGTTTGTTTAAACAAGAATGGCACTCTGCAATAAAAAAAACTGGCCAAAGCAAGATTTCTATGCAGAAATTAAATAATTGCTAGAACCAGAAAAATATTTATCCACTATAATAAATAAGCAACATAGAGAAAATGAAATGAAATTGAATGGGGTTTAACGTCCGACTGTTCTGCTCCTAAAATGGGCTAATGAAGACGGGCATATGCCATAATGTGTGCAATGAGGGAAATTTTACCCGGGCAGCGGCGGTTACGGCCTACGAGGTTGGACAGGCAACCATACTCCTTGTCACGTACAACCAAAAAATCGAAACAACGGCAGTTGACTCAATGACAGACGTTATGATACAGAGCGCACGTGCTAACCATTCAGCCACGCAACCTCCCTAAAATCGGCAAATTGCTGACCTACAGCGAGAAACATTTCAACCGGGCCAAATTTTCTATTGTAACAGTTTAATTTGCACGGTACCTTTAGTTATCAACCGAATATTACAAAACTTTTAAAAATAAGCTCCCCCCTGACCAGCTTAAGCGTTCGCAATAAACGTTTGCCACTTAAAATCGGGAAATTGCTGACTTTAAAGTGAGAAACATTACAACCGGGCGAAATTTTCTGTTTTATGACTTTTACAGTACCTTTGATTACCAACCGATTATTTTCTGTTTTATCACTTTTACAGTACCTTTGATTACCAACCGATTATTACAAAACTTTAAAAATAAAAGAGAAAGAGAGAAATGCGGCCTAATGTCCATTCGACACAAACTAGGTCATTTCGGGACTAACATATGTTTTTTAATTTTATTTAAAAACTCCCCCTGCGCTTACAGGTCTTTAGCCGTTGGGAGGAAACCGAAGAACACGGAGAAAACCCACAAGGTTGGACATCATACTTCATGTCACGTGCAACCTGGAGATCGAAACGACGCCCGTTGACTCAATGACAGACGTTACGATACAGTGCGCACATGCTAACCATTCAGCCATTCAGCCTCCCTGAATTCAGAAAATTGCTGACTTATAGCAAGAAACATTTCAACCGGGCGAAATTTTCTGTTTTAACAGTTTAATGTGCACGGTACTTTAATTACCAACCGATTATTACAAAACTTTTGAAAATAAGCTCCAACTGACCAGCTTAATCGTATGCAATAAATGTTTTCGCCTGAATTGAAAGTTCTGCACGGAGAAAGTTCATCTCGATTTCCCGGCGTGGTTCCCCTTGTCAGTGAGGCAGAACGGAGGGCCTGACAAGCACAGCTGTCTAGTCATTCGGATGGGACGAAAAACCAAGGTCCCGTGTACACATTGGAGTGCACGTAAAATATCCCTAAGCAGTTGGAATTCGATACTGTTGAATAAGCTCTATACGATGACTAAATGTGTAGATTGTAGTCACCCACACTGCATGTTTCGCTTAACAATGAAAGGGTGCCGTTTTCAATGTTCGATCCTTTTGTTCTTCTACTCCTGATATGTTGGACTGTTGATCGATGGTTTCATATAAAAGACTACCAATAAGACTCTTTGTACAAGAAGTTCCCAAAAAATATTATGTTGACTTTACGAGAAAGACCTCTAAACATGCTCCAAATTGTAAAAATACGACTTTTTGGGTTTTCAATCTCTTTTTTTCGGCTATCCCTGATATTTAGAAAAAATAATACAATGATTTCACACAACAGGCTAGCTATTAGACTCTCTATTGACAAAAGTTTCACCGCCCTCCCTTCATTATAACCGAAGTTATCGTGCCCTAAAGAATCAACAAATTAGCTTGTTTATCTCTGCTTACCCTAAGCAGAAAATGCTCATCTTTGAACTCAATCATAACATTGACCTAGTGAACGTCTACACCAAGTTTGAACATTCTAGCTTAATTAGAAGGAGAGTAATTGTGTTCCAAAGTCCCGACCCTTCAAATTGCTTCTATTTTTCATTTTCAATTCAAAATGGTGACCATCACGTGACCGAAATCAAAATTCTATTCGCGACATTTTTTAGGCCTTCCTACAAGGATTCAGAAAATATAACTCCCGAGTCTGTAAGTAAAATAGCAAAAAAGCCTTATTGATTTTTCACTTTTAAATATGGCGGCACTTCCGGTTCGATCGACAAACTCCATATTTTGTGTACAAATCAGTAATTACTTATCTAGTATCCAAAAAAAAAATCAGGTCATTCTGACCTATATTTCGATGATTTTTTTGAAAATTTTGATCCTTAATTTCGTCAAGGGGAGATAATTTAGAAAATTTCTAATTATATTTTTGAAGTCACATCGGTAGGATCTACTTAGATACTAAATTTCATGAAAATCGTACAACTATTAAAGAAGTTGTCAAATTGGTCTAATCTGGGAGGAAACCGAAGAACACGGAGAAAACCCACAAGGTTGGACATCATACTTCATGTCACGTGCAACCTGGAGATCGAAACGACGCCCGTTGACTCAATGACAGACGTTACGATACAGTGCGCACATGCTAACCATTCAGCCATTCAGCCTCCCTGAATTCAGAAAATTGCTGACTTATAGCAAGAAACATTTCAACCGGGCGAAATTTTCTGTTTTAACAGTTTAATGTGCACGGTACTTTAATTACCAACCGATTATTACAAAACTTTTGAAAATAAGCTCGAACTGACCAGCTTAATCGTATGCAATAAATGTTTTCGCCTGAATTGAAAGTTCTGCACGGAGAAAGTTCATCTCGATTTCCCGGCGTGGTTCCCCTTGTCAGTGAGGCAGAACGGAGGGCCTGACAAGCACAGCTGTCTAGTCATTCGGATGGGACGAAAAACCAAGGTCCCGTGTACACATTGGAGTGCACGTAAAATATCCCTAAGCAGTTGGAATTCGATACTGTTGAATAAGCTCTATACGATGACTAAATGTGTAGATTGTAGTCACCCACACTGCATGTTTCGCTTAACAATGAAAGGGTGCCGTTTTCAATGTTCGATCCTTTTGTTCTTCTACTCCTGATATGTTGGACTGTTGATCGATGGTTTCATATAAAAGACTACCAATAAGACTCTTTGTACAAGAAGTTCCCAAAAAATATTATGTTGACTTTACGAGAAAGACCTCTAAACATGCTCCAAATTGTAAAAATACGACTTTTTGGGTTTTCAATCTCTTTTTTTCGGCTATCCCTGATATTTAGAAAAAATAATACAATGATTTCACACAACAGGCTAGCTATTAGACTCTCTATTGACAAAAGTTTCACCGCCCTCCCTTCATTATAACCGAAGTTATCGTGCCCTAAAGAATCAACAAATTAGCTTGTTTATCTCTGCTTACCCTAAGCAGAAAATGCTCATCTTTGAACTCAATCATAACATTGACCTAGTGAACGTCTACACCAAGTTTGAACATTCTAGCTTAATTAGAAGGAGAGTAATTGTGTTCCAAAGTCCCGACCCTTCAAATTGCTTCTATTTTTCATTTTCAATTCAAAATGGTGACCATCACGTGACCGAAATCAAAATTCTATTCGCGACATTTTTTAGGCCTTCCTACAAGGATTCAGAAAATATAACTCCCGAGTCTGTAAGTAAAATAGCAAAAAAGCCTTATTGATTTTTCACTTTTAAATATGGCGGCACTTCCGGTTCGATCGACAAACTCCATATTTTGTGTACAAATCAGTAATTACTTATCTAGTATCCAAAAAAAAAATCAGGTCATTCTGACCTATATTTCGATGATTTTTTTGAAAATTTTGATCCTTAATTTCGTCAAGGGGAGATAATTTAGAAAATTTCTAATTATATTTTTGAAGTCACATCGGTAGGATCTACTTAGATACTAAATTTCATGAAAATCGTACAACTATTAAAGAAGTTGTCAAATTGGTCTAATCTTCCGGTTCGAAATCACAGCGACGAATTTTCGAAATTCGAAAATGTGAAACTGCAGATGAAAATGGTTTTTTTAAAGGTATTCAAAGAAAAAAGAATTAGTAAAATCGGTCAAAAAATAACAAAGTTACGACTATGCATTGTCATTTTTTTCGTTCGTAAAATTCGGTGATTTCGGATTCGTAAAACGTTTCGAAAATATATTTAATCAAGGTTCGCACCCCATTTTTGGGGGGGTAGGTCAAAATTTCAGAAAGATCCTATGGATAGATTCTGAGAAATCCGATTTGCAGAAAACACACAAAAAAAAAAATAATAATAATAATAACTTTAACAGAAACAATAAGCTTTCATATGTAATATGAAAGCTTAATAATCTTAGCTTAATAATCTTAACAGAAACAATAAGCTTTCATATGTAATATGAAAGCTTAATAAGAATAATCTTAGTAATAACAATAGTCTTTCACCATTGAAAAATGGTGAAAGCCTAACTAGACCTGCATGCAGGAATGGCGGGTTTCACTGGTGCCAAGTTACTCTTAAACATGTCACTTTCGGTGCCAAGTTACTCTTGAACATATGTCACTTCCGGTACCAACGAAACCACTAAACAGGTTTCCAAATTAACATTGCACACAAATAAAATGGACGTAGAATCAACCAATCAATCCAGCAATATCAAGTCATTTTATACATTTGTTACTTGTAAATGATCTTGACAAAATTAAATTACTTCCGGTGTTAATGAAAATGTTCAATTAGTCTTATGAAATCAGAAATGGCATACGATATCATATAGTGACAATTTTATGTAAATCGAATAATAATTGCCACTTTTAAAGACCAAAAAACTTGAAAAGTGACTTGTAGAAAATCTACTATTTCTCTGCAACCGTACAAGATAGAAACCATTTTGTGGTATCTGTATGATCGTATGGGTTCATTCTATTTGTTGATTGGCATCAAATACCATAATTTGAAAAAGATTTCAAAACAGACTCATTTGAATAAAATATCTGTTTTGAAGGCTAAAAATTCAGTTTTTGCCAAAATGACGTTACTTCCGGTGATAATGAAAATATTAAATTACTTGTATGAAATCACAAATGGCATAAGGTATAACATGGTGTAACGTTTATGAAAATCGAATAATAATTGACACTTTTATGGCCCCGAAACCTTCAAAAGTGACCTGTAGAAAACCGTCTATTTCTCGGCAACCGAACAAGTTAGAAACCATTTTATGACATCTATATGACCATATGAGTTTTGTTTATATGTGAATTTAAAGCAAAAGTTAAAATTATTAATACATATTAAGTTATTCTTGGTTGAATAAAACATTGATTTAAAAAGTTTAAAATGCATTTTTTGACCAAATGATGTCACTTCCGGTGTCAATTTTAAATTGTAATCAACTTGATATGACTCTACGTGCTTTTTGAATCAAATGATGTCACTTTTATAAAAATCCAATCATAATTGACTATTTTACAGGCAAAATAACGAAAACAGTGACTTGTACAGAACTGCCCATTTCTTGGTAACTGCTTATATTACAAACTAATTTTAACATACATTTTCTTCGTATGGATTATAGCTACAAGTTTATAAAAGTTAAGAAGAAATATTTTAAGATCTGAAAAGCCTGAATAGGTTGTAAATAGGTCAATTTTACACCATTTTTAGCCTCTTAATCGAATTTGCTCGAAAATGAAATCGAAATTGAAAAAACTGCTTCCGACATTTTTTGCGCCTTGAAAGGGCACACTCTTTGAGTCAAATAATTTTTCCAAAAAATAATATTTGTTTTCGAAAAATGGTACCTAACTGTCATTTTATACATTTGTTACTTGTAAATGATCTTGACAAAATTAAATTACTTCCGGTGTTAATGAAAATGTTCAATTAGTCTTATGAAATCAGAAATGGCATACGATATCATATAGTGACAATTTTATGTAAATCGAATAATAATTGCCACTTTTAAAGACCAAAAAACTTGAAAAGTGACTTGTAGAAAATCTGCTATTTCTCTGCAACCGTACAAGTTAGAAACCATTTTTTGGTATCTGTATGATCGTATGGGTTCATTCTATTTGTTGATTGGCATCAAATACCATAATTTGAAAAAGTTTTCAAAACAGACTCATTTGAATAAAATATCTGTTTTGAAGGCTAAAAATTCAGTTTTTGCCAAAATGACGTTACTTCCGGTGATAATGAAAATCTTAAATTACTTGTATGAAATCACAAATGGCATTAGGTATAACATGGTGTAACGTTTATGAAAATCGAATAATAATTGACACTTTTATGGCACCGAAACCTTCAAAAGTGACCTGTAGAAAACCGTCTATGTCTCGGCAACCGAACAAGTTAGAAACAATTTTATGATATCTATATGACCATATGAGTTGTATTTATATGTGAATTTAAACCAAAAGTTAAAATTATTAATACATATTAAGTTATTCATGGTTGAATAAAACATTGATTTAAAAAGTTTAAAATGCAGTTTTTGACCAAATGACGTCACTTCCGGTGTCAATTTTAAATTGTAATCAACTTGATATGACGCTACATGCTTTTTGAATCAAATGATGTCACTTTTATAAAAATCCAATAATAATTGACTATTTTACAGGCAAAATAACGAAAACAGTGACTTGTACAGAACTGCCCATTTCTTGGGAACTGCTTATATTACAAACTAATTTTAACATACATTTTCTTCGTATGGATTATAGCTACAAGTTTATAAAAGTTACGAAGAAATATTTTAAAATCTGAAAAGCCTGAATAGGTTGTAAATAGGTCAATTTTACACCATTTTTAGCCATTTAATCGAATTTGCTCGAAAATGAAATCGAAATTAAAAAAACTGCTTCCGACATTTTTTGCGCCTTGAAAGGGCACACTCTTTGAGTCAAATAATTTTTCCAAAAAATAATATTTGTTTTCGAAAAATGGTACCTAACTGTCAAAATTGTAGTTTTTGGTAAAATTATGCCACTTCCGGTGCCGACAGATAACACTTCCGGTAATAAAAAAAATGACAATTGAGACAACGAAGCATATGAACTTTGTTTTATACAAATCGAACAATAAAAAATTAATCTAGGACTGAAAAACTGAATTAGCCAATGGCGGCCAAGGAAAATTACTGAGACAAAATTTTTTAACATTTTTGCACTAGTCAGATGACTCTTTAATTCTGTGCACAATACGACTAAAAAATATTCATAAATAAAAAAGTTTTTTGTAAAATTTTAAATTTTCGAAATTTGGCGCCTAATATCTTCGAAGATTTGCCGAAAATCAAAAATCGAAAGTAGCGTAGCTATGTGCCCTGTCTCCGGCTATGCCAAAATGTATCGAAAGTTAAAATTCAATGATTATTGTTAAAATTACTGCAATATTTTCAAAAACGATAATTTGGTGATTTCGGACATTTCGCATTGTCGCAGAACGTTCAAAATAGCTTTATCCTCTAAGTCACACCCACTTTCCCAGTAAAACCGAAGAAATCATAACGATGCGACACGTAGTTGCTGAGATCTATTCAAATTGGAATCTGAATAATAATAATAAGAACTAGACCTGCATGCAGGAATGACGGGTTTCACTGGTGCCACGTCACTTTCGGTGCCACGTTACCCTTAAACATATGTCACTTCCGATACCAATGAAACCATCAAACAGGTTTCCACATAAGCATTGTAAACATCAAATAAAATGGACGAAGAATCAACCAAATCCAGCAATATCAATTCATTTTATATATATATGTTACTTGTAAGTGATCCTGGCAAAATTTCATTACTTCCGGTGAAAATGAAAATGTTCAATTAGTTTTATGAAATCAGAAATGGCATAAGGCAGCATAATGGCGAAAATTGTATGTAAATCGAATGAGAATTGCCACTTTTATAGACCAAAAACCTTGAAAAGTGACTTGTAGAAAATCGTCTATTTCTCGGCAACCGTACACGATAAAAACTATCTTTTGGTATCTATATGATCGTATGGGTTCAATCCATTTGTTGATTGGAATCAAATATCATAATTTGAAATATATTACAAATCAGACTCATTTGAAAAAAATGTCTGTTTTGAAGGCTAAAAATACAGTTTTTGCCAAAATGACATTACTTCCGGTGATACTGAAAATGTTAAATTAGTTCTATGAAATCATAAATGACACAAGATATCATATGGTGAAAATTTTATGAAAATCGAATAATAACTGACATTTTTATAGACCAAAAACCTTGAAAAGTGACTTAATGAAAATCGCCCATTTCTCTGCAACCGTACAAGTTAGAAACCATTTTGTGGTATCTGTATGATCGTATGGGTTCAATCTATTTGATCAATAGAATCAAATATCACAATTTGAAAAAAATAACAAATACGACTCATTTGAATAAAATATTGTTTTTTGAAGGCTAAAATTTAAGTTTTGAGCAAATGACGTCATTTCCGGTGGCAGCGCAAGGGGTAAAATGGTTTGACATAGTCCACTATAGCATTAGGCATCCAATGGCGAAAGAAAATTGAAAATCGAATAATAATTGATTCTTTTACAGCCAAAATTACGTGAAAAGTGACTCATGCAAAATTGCCTATTTCTCGGCAACTGCTTATATTACAAACTAATTTTCACATACATTCTCTTCGTATGGATTATAGCTACAAGTTTATAAAAGTTACGTAAAAATATTTTAAAATCTGAAAAGCCTGAATGAGTTGTAAATAGGTCAATTTTACGCCTTTTTTCACCTCTTAATCCAATTTGCTAGAAAATGAAAAAGAAATTAAAAAAACTGCTTCCGACATTTTTTGCGCCTTTAAAGGACACACTCTTTGAGTCATATAATTTTTCAAAAAAATAATATTTGTTTTCAAAAAATGTACCTAACTGTCAAAATTGTAGTTTTTGGTAAAATTATGCCACTTCCGGTGCCGACAGATAACACTTTTGGTAATAAAAAAAATGACAATTGAGACAACAAAGCATATGAACTTTGTTTTATACAAATCGAACAATAAAAAATTAATCTAGGACTGAAAAACTGAATTAGCCAATGGAGGCCAAGGAAAATTACCGAGACAAAATTTTTTAACATTTTTGCGCAAGTCAGATGACTCTTTAATTCTGTGCACAACACGACTAAAAAATATTCATAAATAAAAAAGTTTTTTGTAAAATTTTAAATTTCCGAAATTTGGCGCCTAATATCTTCGAAGATTTGCCGAAAATCAAAAATCGAAAGTAGCGCAGCTATGTGCCCTGCCTCCAGCTATGCCAAAATGTATCGAAAGTTAAAATCCCATGATTATTGTTAAAATTACCGCAATATTTGTAAAAACGATAACTTCGGTGATTTCGGACATTTCGCATTGTCGCAGAACGTTCAAAATAGCTTTATCCTCTAAGTCACACCCACTTTCCCAGTAAAACCGAAGAAATCGTAACGATGCGACACGTAGTTGCTGAGATCTACTCAAAACAAAAGAATAATAATAATAATAATAATAAGAACTAGACCTGCATGCAGGAATGACGGGTTTCACTGGTGCCACGTCACTTTCGGTGCCACGTTACCCTTAAACATATGTCACTTCCGATACCAATGAAACCATCAAACAGGTTTCCACATAAGCATTGTAAACATCAAATAAAATGGACGAAGAATCAACCAAATCCAGCAATATCAATTCATTTTATATATATGTTACTTGTAAGTGATCCTGGCAAAATTTCATTACTTCCGGTGATAATGAAAATGTTCAATTAGTTTTATGAAATCAGAAATGGCATAAGGCAGCATAATGGCGAAAATTGTATGTAAATCGAATGAGAATTGCCACTTTTATAGACCAAAAACCTTGAAAAGTGACTTGTAGAAAATCGTCTATTTCTCGGCAACCGTACACGATAAAAAACTATCTTTTGGTATCTATATGATCGTATGGGTTCAATCCATTTGTTGATTGGAATCAAATATCATAATTTGAAATATATTACAAATCAGACTCATTTGAAAAAAATGTCTGTTTTGAAGGCTAAAAATACAGTTTTTGCCAAAATGACATTACTTCCGGTGATACTGAAAATGTTAAATTAGTTCTATGAAATCATAAATGACACAAGATATCATATGGTGAAAATTTTATGAAAATCGAATAATAACTGACACTTTTATAGACCAAAAACCTTGAAAAGTGACTTAAGGAAAATCGCCCATTTCTCTGCAACCGTACAAGTTAGAAACCATTTTGTGGTATCTGTATGATCGTATGGGTTCAATCTATTTGATCAATAGAATCAAATATCACAATTTGAAAAAAATAACAGATACGACTCATTTGAATAAAATATTGTTTTTTGAAGGCTAAAATTTAAGTTTTGAGCAAATGACGTCATTTCCGGTGGCAGCGCAAGGGGTAAAATGGTTTGACATAGTCCACTATGGCATTAGGCATCCAATGGCGAAAGAAAATTGAAAATCGAATAATAATTGATTCTTTTACAGCCAAAATTACGTGAAAAGTGACTCATGCAAAATTGCCTATTTCTCGGCAACTGCTTATATTACAAACTAATTTTCACATACATTCTCTTCGTATGGATTATAGCTACAAGTTTATAAAAGTTACGTAAAAATATTTTAAAATCTGAAAAGCCTGAATGAGTTGTAAATAGGTCAATTTTACGCCTTTTTTCACCTCTTAATCCAATTTGCTAGAAAATGAAAAAGAAATTAAAAAAACTGCTTCCGACATTTTTTGCGCCTTTAAAGGACACACTCTTTGAGTCATATAATTTTTCAAAAAAATAATATTTGTTTTCAAAAAATGTACCTAACTGTCAAAATTGTAGTTTTTGGTAAAATTATGCCACTTCCGGTGCCGACAGATAACACTTTTGGTAATAAAAAAAATGACAATTGAGACAACGAAGCATATGAACTTTGTTTTATACAAATCGAACAATAAAAAATTAATCTAGGACTGAAAAACTGAATTAGCCAATGGAGGCCAAGGAAAATTACTGAGACAAAATTTTTTAACATTTTTGCGCAAGTCAGATGACTCTTTAATTCTGTGCACAACACGACTAAAAAATATTCATAAATAAAAAAGTTTTTTGTAAAATTTTAAATTTCCGAAATTTGGCGCCTAATATCTTCGAAGATTTGCCGAAAATCAAAAATCGAAAGTAGCGCAGCTATGTGCCCTGTCTCCAGCTATGCCAACATGTATCGAAAGTTAAAATCCCATGATTATTGTTAAAATTACCGCAATATTTGTAAAAACGATAACTTCGGTGATTTCGGACATTTCGCATTGTCGCAGAACGTTCAAAATAGCTTTATCCTCTAAGTCACACCCACTTTCCCAGTAAAACCGAAGAAATCGTAACGATGCGACACGTAGTTGCTGAGATCTACTCAAAACAAAAGAAGAATAATAATAATAATAATAAGAATAATAATTTTAACAAAAACAATAGTGTTTCACACAAGCTTCGCAGTGTGAAACCCTAATAACTAGACCTGCATGCAGGAATGACGGGTTTCACTGGTGCCACGTTACCCTTAAACATGCCACTTCCGGTGCCAAGTTACCCTTGAACATATGTCACTTCCGGTACCAGCGAAACCACTAAACAGGTTTCCAAATTAACATTGCACACAAATAAAATGGACGCAGAATCAACAAAATCCAGCAATATCAATTCATTTTATACATTTGTTACTTGTAAATGATCTTGACAAAATTAAATTACTTCCTGTGTTAATGAAAATGTTCAATTAGTCTTATGAAATCAGAAATGGCATACGATATCATATAGTGAAAATTTTATGTAAAATTTTAAGACCAAAAAACTTGAAAAGTGACTTGTAGAAAATCTGCTATTTCTCTGCAACCGTACAAGTTACAAACCATTTTGTGGTATCTGTGTGATCGTATGGGTTCATTCTATTTGTTGATTAGCATCAAATACCATAATTTGAAAAAGATTTCAAAACAGACTCACTTGAATAAAATATCTGTTTTGAAGGCTAAAAATACAGTTTTTGCCAAAATGACGTTACTTCCGGTGATAATGAAAATCTTAAATTACTTGAATGAAATCCCAAATGGCAGTAGGTATAACACGGTGTAACGTTTATGAAAATCGAATAATAATTGACACTTTTATGGCCCCGAAACCTTCAAAAGTGACCTATAGAAAACCGTCTATTTCTCGGCAACCGAACAAGTTAGAAACAATTTTATGATATCTATATGACCATATGAGTTTTGTTTATATGTGAATTTAAACCAAAAGTTAAAATTATTAATACATATTAAGTTATTCTTGGTTGAATAAAACATTGATTTAAAAAGTTTAAAATGCAGTTTTTGACCAAATGATGTCACTTCCGGTGTCAATTTTAAATTGTAATCAACTTGATATGACGCTACATGCTTTTTGAATCAAATGATGTCACTTTTATAAAAATCCAATAATAATTGACTATTTTACAGGCAAAATAACGAAAACAGTGACTTGTACAGAACTGCCCATTTCTTGGTAACTGCTTATATTACAAACGAATTTTAACATACATTTTCTTCGTATGGATTATAGCTACAAGTTTATAAAAGTTACGAAGAAATATTTTAAAATCTGAAAAGCCTGAATAGGTTGTAAATAGGTAAATTTTACACCATTTTTAGCCTCTTAATTGAATTTGCTCGAAAGTGAAATCGAAATTAAAAAAACTGCTTCCTACATTTTTTGCGCCTTGAAAGGGCACACTCTTTGAGTCAAATAATTTTTCCAAAAAATAATATTTGTTTTCGAAGTAGGAAAATAACTGACAAAATTGTAGTTTTTGGTAAAATTATGCCACTTCCGGTGCCGACAGATAACACTTTTGGTAATAAAAAAAATGACAATTGATACAACGAAGCATATTAACTTTGTTTTATACAAATCGAACAATAAAAAATCAATATAGGACTGAAAAACTGAATTAGCCCATGGCGGCCAAGGAAAATTACCGAGGCAAAAAATGTTAACATTTTTGCGCTAGTCAGATGACTCTTTAATTCTGTGCAAAACACGACTAAAAAATATTCATAAATAAAAAAGTTTTTTGTAAAATTTTAAATTTTCGAAATTTGGCGCCAAATATCTTCGAAGATTTGCCCAAAATCAAAAATCGAAAGTAGCGTAGCTATGTGCCCTGTCTCCGGCTATGCCAAAATGTATCGAAAGTTAAAATCCAATGATTAATGTTAAAATTACTGCAATATTTTCAAAAACGATCATTTGGTGATTTCGGACATTTCGCATTGTCGCAGAACGTTCAAAATAGCTTTATCCTCTAAGTCACACCCATTTTCCCAGTAAAACCGAAGAAATCGTAACGATGCGACACGTAGTTGCTGAGATCTATTCAAATTGGAATCTGAATAATAATAATAATAAGAACTAGATCTGCTACTGTCCCATGCAGATATGAAAGCTTTCATATTCATCGTCACGTGTCATTGATTGTATCAAGTAACCTAAATAAAAGGATACGAAGAAAAAATTATTAAAATTGGTCAAAAACTCGCGAAGTTACAAGTCTAAATATAGTATGAAACATTGCACCCAGGCATAACAATAATCTGAAAACTAAAGGGAAATAACTGAAACTTGTATTACTGTAATGAGACGGATGAGAAAATGAAATGAAAATGGCGGGAAAAAAAAATTAAAAATGGCAGGTTGGACAGGCGACCTTACTCCTTGTCACGTACAACCGGGCATTCGAAAACACGCAAGTTAACTCAATGACAGGCGCGCGTGCTTACCATTCAGCCACTCAACCCCCCTTTGAAATCAGACACGTGCAATATGTCATATAGGAAGAATAAGAAGTCGCTCACAACAAAATGGTAAATTAATGAGTTTAGGTCAAAAGGTTGAGCTACTGTTTTAGAGTACTTAATAGTTTTAAAGAGACACGTTAAGGGTTGTTCATAGTTAAATGAAAGTTTAATTTTAAATAAGACCAATAAAATTAGGATTTAATAATGCCAGACTAATATTTCCAATATGTTTGGTTATAAGTAGGAAATCGTGACGACTTCTTAAGCATGTTTTAAACAAAGGATCATGTTTGTTTAAACAAGAATGGCACTCTGCAATAAAAAAAACTGGCCAAAGCAAGATTTCTATGCAGAAATTAAATAATTGCTAGAACCAGAAAAATATTTATCCACTATAATAAATAAGCAACATAGAGAAAATGAAATGAAATTGAATGGGGTTTAACGTCCGACTGTTCTGCTCCTAAAATGGGCTAATGAAGACGGGCATATGCCATAATGTGTGCAATGAGGGAAATGTTACCCGGGCAGCGGCGGTTACGGCCTACGAGGTTGGACAGGCAACCATACTCCTTGTCACGTACAACCAAAAAATCGAAACAACGGCAGTTGACTCAATGACAGACGTTATGATACAGAGCGCACGTGCTAACCATTCAGCCACGCAACCTCCCTAAAATCGGCAAATTGCTGACCTACAGCGAGAAACATTTCAACCGGGCCAAATTTTCTATTGTAACAGTTTAATTTGCACGGTACCTTTAGTTATCAACCGAATATTACAAAACTTTTAAAAATAAGCTCCCCCCTGACCAGCTTAAGCGTTCGCAATAAACGTTTGCCACTTAAAATCGGGAAATTGCTGACTTTAAAGTGAGAAACATCACAACCGGGCGAAATTTTCTGTTTTATGACTTTTACAGTACCTTTGATTACCAACCGATTATTTTCTGTTTTATCACTTTTACAGTACCTTTGATTACCAACCGATTATTACAAAACTTTAAAAATAAAAGAGAAAGAGAGAAATGCGGCCTAATGTCCATTCGACACAAACTAGGTCATTTCGGGACTAACATATGTTTTTTAATTTTATTTAAAAACTCCCCCTGCGCTTACAGGTCTTTAGCCGTTGGGAGGAAACCGAAGAACACGGAGAAAACCCACAAGGTTGGACATCATACTTCATGTCACGTGCAACCTGGAGATCGAAACGACGCCCGTTGACTCAATGACAGACGTTACGATACAGTGCGCACATGCTAACCATTCAGCCATTCAGCCTCCCTGAATTCAGAAAATTGCTGACTTATAGCAAGAAACATTTCAACCGGGCGAAATTTTCTGTTTTAACAGTTTAATGTGCACGGTACTTTAATTACCAACCGATTATTACAAAACTTTTGAAAATAAGCTGACCAGCTTAATCGTATGCAATAAACGTTTTCGCCTGAATTGAAAGTTCTGCACGGAGAAAGTTCATCTCGATTTCCCGGCGTGGTTCCCCTTGTCAGTGAGGCAGAACGGAGGGCCTGACAAGCACAGCTGTCTAGTCATTCGGATGGGACGAAAAACCAAGGTCCCGTGTACACATTGGAGTGCACGTAAAATATCCCTAAGCAGTTGGAATTCGATACTGTTGAATAAGCTCTATACGATGACTAAATGTGTAGATTGTAGTCACCCACACTGCATGTTTCGCTTAACAATGAAAGGGTGCCGTTTTCAATGTTCGACCCTTTTGTTCTTCTACTCCTGATATGTTGGACTGTTGATCGATGGTTTCATATAAAAGACTACCAATAAGACTCTTTGTACAAGAAGTTCCCAAAAAATATTATGTTGACTTTACGAGAAAGACCTCTAAACATGCTCCAAATTGTAAAAATACGACTTTTTGGGTTTTCAATCTCTTTTTTTCGGCTATCCCTGATATTTAGAAAAAATAATACAATGATTTCACACAACAGGCTAGCTATTAGACTCTCTATTGACAAAAGTTTCACCGCCCTCCCTTCATTATAACCGAAGTTATCGTGCCCTAAAGAATCAACAAATTAGCTTGTTTATCTCTGCTTACCCTAAGCAGAAAATGCTCATCTTTGAACTCAATCATAACATTGACCTAGTGAACGTCTACACCAAGTTTGAACATTCTAGCTTAATTAGAAGGAGAGTAATTGTGTTCCAAAGTCCCGACCCTTCAAATTGCTTCTATTTTTCATTTTCAATTCAAAATGGTGACCATCACGTGACCGAAATCAAAATTCTATTCGCGACATTTTTTAGGCCTTCCTACAAGGATTCAGAAAATATAACTCCCGAGTCTGTAAGTAAAATAGCAAAAAAGCCTTATTGATTTTTCACTTTTAAATATGGCGGCACTTCCGGTTCGATCGACAAACTCCATATTTTGTGTACAAATCAGTAATTACTTATCTAGTATCCAAAAAAAAAATCAGGTCATTCTGACCTATATTTCGATGATTTTTTTGAAAATTTTGATCCTTAATTTCGTCAAGGGGAGATAATTTAGAAAATTTCTAATTATATTTTTGAAGTCACATCGGTAGGATCTACTTAGATACTAAATTTCATGAAAATCGTACAACTATTAAAGAAGTTGTCAAATTGGTCTAATCTTCCGGTTCGAAATCACAGCGACGAATTTTCGAAATTCGAAAATGTGAAACTGCAGATGAAAATGGTTTTTTAAAGGTATTCAAAGAAAAAAGAATTAGTAAAATCGGTCAAAAAATAACAAAGTTACGACTATGCATTGTCATTTTTTTCGTTCGTAAAATTCGGTGATTTCGGATTCGTAAAACGTTTCGAAAATATATTTAATCAAGGTTCGCACCCCATTTTTGGGGGGGTAGGTCAAAATTTCAGAAAGATCCTATGGATAGATTCTGAGAAATCCGATTTGCAGAAAACACACAAAAAAAAAAATAATAATAATAATAACTTTAACAGAAACAATAAGCTTTCATATGTAATATGAAAGCTTAATAATAATTTTAACAAAAACAATAGTGTTTCACACAAGCTACGCAGTGTGAAACCCTAATAATTTTAACAAAAACAATAGTGTTTCACACAAGCTACGCAGTGTGAAACCCTAACTAGACCTGCAAGCAGCACTGAACCGGCTTTCAGGAATCATACAGGAAGATCATTATACCATAGCCGATCCATTGAGCTACCAAACTATACTTTAATTGTTTTGCTTCAGTGACACCTTCTGTCATATGTAAAAGTAATATTTGCTGGCGAAAAGACCGGTCAAAATTGTAAATTATGACAAAATTACGTCACTTCCGGTGCCGAAAGAAATTTTTATAGGTGAAAAATAAGTCGAAAATTCGCAACATACAAAATACAAACTTTGTTTTATACATATCGGGCAATAAATAATCAACCTATAACCCATAAACTGAAATTAAGAAGGTATAAAACTTAAAAGTGACCCTGGGAAAATTGGCTATTATTCGACAAGGAAACATGCTAGAAGCCTTTTCTTGATATCAATATGATGGTATTGATTCAATCTTACTGCCCATTAGAGTCAGACGTTATAAAGTTAAACGAATAATAAATATAAATCCCTTCAAAAAAATGTTTGTTTTGAAGGCTAAAAATACGTTTTTTGCAAAAATTATATTACTTTCGAAGATATTGAAAATATTAATTTAGTTCATAGAAGTCATAAATGGCATAAGGCATCAAATGGTAAAAAAATGATAAAAATCGAATAATAATTGACACTTTTATAGACCAAAAACCTTGAAAATTGACTTATAAAAGATCGCCTATTTCTCTGTAACCGTACAAGTTAGAAACCATTTTGTGGTATCCGTATGGTCGTATGGCTTAATTCTATTCGTTGATGGGAATCAAATATCATAATTTTAAAAATATTATAAGGCAGACTCATTTGAATAAAATATTTTTTTTTAAGTTAAAAATACAGTTTTTGCCCAAATGACGTCATTTCCGGTCACAGTGTAAATGTAAAATTGGCTTGACCTAGTCCAAATTGGCATTAAGCATCAAATGGAAAAAAAATATTGCAAATCGAATAATAATTCACTCTTTTATAGGCAAAATAACGTGAAAAGTGATGCATGCAAAATTGCATATTTCTCGGCAACTGCTCATATTACAAACTAATTTGCGCATACATTCTCTTCGTCTGGATTATTGCTACGAGTTTATGAAAATTACAAATAAATATTTCAAAATATGAAGACGCTGAATGAATTGTAAATAACTGAATTTTACACTTTATTTTACATTTTATTCGAAATTGCCCGAAAATGAAATTGAATTTAAAAAATCTGAGCTAAGGATTTTGTGCACCTTTGCAGGGTGCATCCTTTTAGTTATATCAGTTTTGAAAAAAAATAATATTTGCTTTTAAAAAGTGGTACTGAACGATCAAAATTGTAGTTTTTGTTAATATTACGTCACTTCCGTTGCCGACAGAAAAATTTCACCGTAACAAAAAAAATTACAATTGGGACCACGGAGCGTATGAACTTTGTTTTATACAAATCGAATAATAAATAATTTTTCTGGGTACGAAAAACTAAATTAGCCGATGACGGCTAACGCAAATTACCGAGACAATTTTTTTTCTCATTTCTGCTCAAGTAGGATGATATTTTTAACCCTGTGTAAAATATCATCAAAACATATTCATAAATAAAAAAGGTTTTCGTAAAAAAATTAATTTTTTTCAAAATATCGGACATTTTTTCGACTACTTTCGGTTTTACGATCGTTGTAGTGATAGCTTTACGAAGTTCTTTGGATAATTAACTTTCTGTACCAGAAGTGTCAGAAACATCCATTGAGTAGTTTTGGAAAAAAAGATAAATTAAAGAGCGTTTCCAAAAATTTAACGATTTTTCATTTTTTTTTCAAAGTTTGAGGCCATTTTTGGACCATTTATATTATTTCAATGCATTTCATTTTGGATTCACTATATAGACAACCGATAGGACTTTGAGTAAGAAAAGTTTGAGAAAAATCTGCGGCGTCGTTTTCGAGAAAAGGGCGTCCCAGAATGTTAAAAAATCGGAAAATAATATATTTTTGGCATACAATAATTTATTTCCTTACCATCGAAATCGTATTATTTAGATACCATATGATGGTCCATTAATAGGGCTATCCAGCGACACTTTAGTTCTTTTGGTCCGCTATTACCTAAGGGAGAAATCAAGTTTCTCGCAACTGCGACAATGGTTTTAACCTTTTTTTTTTCATTTTTTGAATACTTCCGGTATGGTTATTATTGTCGGAATAGTTTTAATAGCCGGCTTGGGCACTAAAATAGCCACGGGGCTCTGTAATGATATATTACATTATCTGATCAGATAAAATGCCTCTGAGAAATCCTATGTTCAAAAGTGCCAAAAATGCAAAAAAATTAAAATATCGAAAATTAAATTTCAATAACTACATACATATTATACATCATTAGAATCGTAATTAGGTCAGCTATCTGAATATACAACCTTTTTTTGAAAATCTCTTAAAATAAAAAAATAGTAGAGCATTTTCCAAAATTTCACGATTTTTCGACTTTTTTTGATTTTCAGTCCCTTTTTTATCATATTCCAGACATTTCAAAGTCTTATTGGATGGCATAATTCACAAGACTATCGAATGGACTCTCGATAGAGAAAGTTAAAAAAAAAGTTGCGGTTAAGTTTTCGAGATACAGGTGTCCAAAAACGCTCCAAATCAGAAAATACTTGATTTTCAGCGTGCCATATTTTGCTTCCTACTCGTCGTATCCGTATGAATTGGGTATCATACGATAGCACAATACTAGTGCAGTCCAATGGTACCCTAATTTGTTTAATCCGTTGATATCGGACGGAGAAGTCGCGTTTTCCCCAAAATACCCATTTTTTGCATTTTTTTCAAAATATCGGACATTATTTCGACCACTTCCGGTGTACAGATTATTGTTGAAATTGCTTTATTCCTTGCAATGGTCATTTGGCTTCATGCCTCAGAAATTTCAGAAACGTCAATTCGGCCATAAAACGAAACCCGAGCTCGCAATATGGGTAGAAAATTCGAAAAAAATCGAAAAATAAAGGGCGATAACTCTGAATGAAACTTATATTACTGGAATCGGATGGACTTCAGGTATCCAAAAATGTAGGTCAAATTTCAAAATTTTGAAAAATAACAAAAATTGTCTCTCAAACAACATTTTTCATTTTTCGATCGCAAGAAGTCAGCGATGAAGTTTCGAAATATCGAAATTTTCAACTGCTATCGTCCGAGAAAAGACTCAGGGTTTCCGAAAATGTCATTTGTATGAAAATAGGTACAGAATTGACGAATCTACGGCCGTTTTTTGATTTTTTGACACCGCACGAAATTCGACCACTTCCGGTCTGCGCAGAAGTTTCAAATATAGTTTATCAAGTAGCCAACACATGGTTTCCCGATAGAGAATTAGGTCCCAGATCGGTATCTGTTACAGGCACTGAGAAATAGGCTCCGGCGAAAAAAAAAATAATAATAATAAATAACTAGACCTGCAAGCAGCACTGAACCGGCTTTCAGGAATCATACAGGAAGTTTATTATACCATAGCCGATCCATTGAGCTACCAAAGTATACTTTAGTTGTTTTGCTTCAGTGACACCTTCTATGTAAAAGTAATATTTGCTGGCGAAAAGACCGGTCAAAATTGTAAATTATGGCAAAATTACGTCACTTCCGGTACCGAAAGAAATTTTTATAGGTGAAAAATAAGTCGAAAATTCGCAACACACAAAATACAAACTTTGTTTTATACATATCGGGCAATAAATAATTAACCTATAACCCATAAACTGAAATTAAGAAGGTAAAAAACTTAAAAGTGACCCTGGGAAAATTGGTTATTATTCGACAAGGGAACATGCTAGAAGCCTTTTCTTGATATCAATATGATGGTATTGATTCAATCTTACTGCCCATTAGAGCCAGACGTTATAAAGTTAAACGAATAATGAATATAAATCACTTCAAAAAAATGTTTGTTTTGAAGGCTAAAAATACGTTTTTTGCAAAAATTACATTACTTCCGGTGATATTGAAAATGTTAACTTGGTTCATAGAAGTCATAAATGGCATAAGGCATCAAATGGTAAAAAAATTATAAAAATCGAATAATAATTGACACTTTTATAGACCAAAAACCTTGAAAAGTGACTTATAGAAGATCGCCTATTTCTCTGTAACCGTACAAGTTAGAAACCATTTTGTGGTATCTGTATGGTCGTATGGCTTCATTCTATTCGTTGATGGGAATAAAATATCATAATTTTAAAAATATTATAAGGGAGACTGATTTGAATAAAATATTAGTTTTTTAGGTTAAAAATACAGTTTTTGCCCAAATGACGTCATTTCCGGTCACAGTGAAAATGTAAAATTGGCTTGACCTAGTCCAAATTGGCATTAGACATCAAATGGAAAAAAAATATTGCAAATCGAATAATAATTCACTCTTGTATAGGCAAAATAACGTGAAAAGTGATGCATGCAAAATTGCATATTTCTCGACAACTGCTCATATTACAAACTAATTTTCGCATACATTCTCTTCGTCTGGATTATTGCTACGAGTTTATGAAAATTACAAATAAATATTTAAAAATATGAAGACGCTGAATGAATTGTAAATAGCTGAATTTTACACTTTATTTTACATTTTATTCGAAATTGCCCGAAAATGAAATTGAAATTTAAAAATATGAGCTAAGGATTTTGTGCACCTTCGCAGGGTGCATCCTTTTAGTTATATCAGTTTTGAAAAAAAATAATATTTTCTTTCAAAAAGTGGTACCGAACTGTCAAAATTGTAGTTTTTGTTAATATTACGTCACTTCCGTTGCCGACAGAAAAATTTCACCGTAACATAAAAAATAACAATTGGGACCACGGAGCATATGAACTTTGTTTTATACAAATCGAACAATAAATAATTTTTCTGGGTACGAAAAACTAAATTGGCCGATGGCGGCTAACGCAAATTACCCAGACATTTTTTTTTCTCATTTCTGCTCAAGTACGATGATATTTTAACCCAGTGTAAAATATCACCAAAAAATATTCATAAATAAAAAAGATTTTCGTAAAAAAAATAATTTTTTTCAAAATATCGGACATTTTTTCGACTACTTCCAGTTTTACGATCGTTGTTGTGATAGCTTTACGAAGTTCTTTGGATACTTAACTTTCTGTACCAGAAGTGTCAGAAACATCCATTGAGCAGTTTTGGAAAAAAAGATAAATAAAAGAGCGTTTACAAAAATTTAACGATTTTTCAATTTTTTTCAAAGTTTGATGCCATTTTTGGACCACCTATATTATTTCAATGCTTTTCATTTTGGATTCACTATATAGACAACCGGTGGGACTTTGAGTTAGAAAAGTTTAAGAAAAATCTGCGGCGTCGTTTTCGAGAAAAGGGCGTCTCAGAATGTTAAAAAATCGGAAAATACTAGATTTTTGGCATACAATAATTTATTTCCTTACCATCGATATCGTATTATTTAGATACCATATGATGGTCCATTAATAGGGCTATCCAACGACACTTTAGTTCTTTTGGTCCGCTATTACCTAAGGGAGAAATCAAGTTTTTCGCAAGTGCGACAATGTTTTTAACCTTTTTTTTCATTTTTTGAATACTTCCGGTATAGTTATTATTGTCGGTATAGTTTTAATAACCGGTTTGGGCACTAAAATAGCCACAGTGCTCTGTAATGATATATTACATTATCTGATCAGATAAAATGCCCCTGAGAAAACCTAGGTTCAAAAGTGCCAAAAATGCAAAAAATTTAAAATATCGAAAATTAAATTTCAATAACTACATACATATTATACATCGTTAGAATCGTAATTAGGTCAGCTATCTGAATATACAATCGTTTTTTGGAAATCTTTGAAAATAAAAAAATAGCAGAGCATTTTCCAAAATTTCACGATTTTTCGACTTTTTTCGATTTTCAGTCCGTTATTTCACCTATTCCAGATATTTCAAAGTCTTATTGGATGGCTTCATGTAAAATACCTCCGAAAGGACTCTCGATAGAAAAAATTACAAAAAAAGTTGCGGTTAAGTTTTCGAGATACAGGCGTCCAAAAACGCTCCAAATCAGAAAATACTTGATTTTCAGCGTGCCATATTTTGCTGCCTGCTCATCGTATCCGTACGAGTTGGGTATCATACGATAGCACAATCCTAGTGCAGTCCAACGGTACCCTAATTTCTTTAATCCATTGATATCGGGCGGAGAATTCGCGTTTTTCCCCAAAATATCCATTTTTTGCATTTTTTTCAAAATATTGCACATTATTTCGACCACTTCCGGTTTAAGGATTCTTGTCGAAATTGCTTTATACGTTGGTATTGGACTATAACTTCATGTTCTAGAAGTTTCAGAAACGTCAATTCTACCATAAAACGAAACCCGAGCTGACAAAATGGGAAGAAAATTCGAAAAAAATCGAAAAATAAAGGGCGATAACTCTGAATGAAACTTATATTACTGGAATCGAATGGACTTCAGGTATCCAAAAATGTAGGTCAAATTTGAAAATTTTGAAAAATGACAAAAATGGTCTCGTAAACAACATGTTTTCAATTTTCGAACAATAAAAGTCATAGACGAATGTTCGAAATTGAAAAATGTGAGATAGCCATTGTCCCAGAAAAGATTCAGGGATTCCAAAAATGTAATTTGTTTCAAAATGGATAACGAATTGACGAAACTATGGCCGATTTTCAATTTTTAGACAACGTGCAAAGTTCGGTCACTTCCGGTATGCGCAGAAATATCAAAAATATTTTATCAAGTAGCCACCACATGGTTTCCCAATAGAAAATCTAATTCCAGATCGATATCTGTTTTCGATCATGGAGATCTAGGCCCCCGCGGTAAATAATAATAATAATAATAATAACTAGACCTGCAAGCAGCACTGAACCGGCTTTCAGGAATCATACAGGAAGTTTATTATACCATAGCCGATCCATTGAGCTACCAAAGTATATTTTAGTTGTTTTGCTTCAGTGACACCCTCTATCATATGTAAAAGTAATATTTGCTGGCGAAAAGACCGGTCAAAATTGTAAATTATGGCAAAATTACGTCACTTCCGGTACCGAAAGAAATTTTTATAGGTGAAAAATAAGTCGAAAATTCGCAACACACAAAATACAAACTTTGTTTTATACATATCGGGCAATAAATAATTAACCTATAACCCATAAACTGAAATTAAGAAGGTAAAAAACTTAAAAGTGACCCTGGGAAAATTGGTTATTATTCGACAAGGGAACATGCTAGAAGCCTTTTCTTGATATCAATATGATGGTATTGATTCAATCTTACTGCCCATTAGAGCCAGACGTTATAAAGTTAAACGAATAATGAATATAAATCACTTCAAAAAAATGTTTGTTTTGAAGGCTAAAAATACGTTTTTTGCAAAAATTACATTACTTCCGGTGATATTGAAAATGTTAACTTGGTTCATAGAAGTCATAAATGGCATAAGGCATCAAATGGTAAAAAAATTATAAAAATCGAATAATAATTGACACTTTTATAGACCAAAAACCTTGAAAAGTGACTTATAGAAGATCGCCTATTTCTCTGTAACCGTACAAGTTAGAAACCATTTTGTGGTATCTGTATGGTCGTATGGCTTCATTCTATTCGTTGATGGGAATAAAATATCATAATTTTAAAAATATTATAAGGGAGACTGATTTGAATAAAATATTAGTTTTTTAGGTTAAAAATACAGTTTTTGCCCAAATGACGTCATTTCCGGTCACAGTGAAAATGTAAAATTGGCTTGACCTAGTCCAAATTGGCATTAGACATCAAATGGAAAAAAAATATTGCAAATCGAATAATAATTCACTCTTGTATAGGCAAAATAACGTGAAAAGTGATGCATGCAAAATTGCATATTTCTCGACAACTGCTCATATTACAAACTAATTTTCGCATACATTCTCTTCGTCTGGATTATTGCTACGAGTTTATGAAAATTACAAATAAATATTTAAAAATATGAAGACGCTGAATGAATTGTAAATAGCTGAATTTTACACTTTATTTTACATTTTATTCGAAATTGCCCGAAAATGAAATTGAAATTTAAAAATATGAGCTAAGGATTTTGTGCACCTTCGCAGGGTGCATCCTTTTAGTTATATCAGTTTTGAAAAAAAATAATATTTTCTTTCAAAAAGTGGTAACGAACTGTCAAAATTGTAGTTTTTGTTAATATTACGTCACTTCCGTTGCCGACAGAAAAATTTCACCGTAACATAGAAAATAACAATTGGGACCACGGAGCATATGAACTTTGTTTTATACAAATCGAACAATAAATAATTTTTCTGGGTTCGAAAAACTAAATTCACCGATGGCGGCTAACGCAAATTACCCAGACAATTTTTTTTCTCATTTCTGCTCAAGTACGATGATATTTTAACCCAGTGTAAAATATCACCAAAAAATATTCATAAATAAAAAAGATTTTCGTAAAAAAAATAATTTTTTTCAAAATATCGGACATTTTTTCGACTACTTCCAGTTTTACGATCGTTGTTGTGATAGCTTTACGAAGTTCTTTGGATACTTAACTTTCTGTACCAGAAGTGTCAGAAACATCCATTGAGCAGTTTTGGAAAAAAAGATAAATAAAAGAGCGTTTACAAACATTTAACGATTTTTCAATTTTTTTCAAAGTTTGATGCCATTTTTGGACCACCTTTATTATTTCAATGCTTTTCATTTTGGATTCACTATATAGACAACCGATGGGACTTTGAGTTAGAAAAGTTTAAGAAAAATCTGCGGCGTCGTTTTCGAGAAAAGGGTGTCTCAGAATGTTAAAAAATCGGAAAATACTAGATTTTTGGCATACAATAATTTATTTCCTTACCATCGATATCGTATTATTTAGATACCATATGATGGTCCATTAATAGGGCTATCCAACGACACTTTAGTTCTTTTGGTTCGCTATTACCTAAGGGAGAAATCAAGTTTTTCGCAAGTGCGACAATGTTTTTAACCTTTTTTTTCATTTTTTGAATACTTCCGGTATGGTTATTATTGTCGGTATAGTTTTAATAACCGGTTTGGGCACTAAAATAGCCACAATGCTCTGTAATGATATATTACATTATCTTATCAGATAAAATGCCCCTGAGAAATCCTAGGTTCAAAAGTGCCAAAAATGCAAAAAATTTAAAATATCGAAAATTAAATTTCAATAACTACATACATATTATACATCGTTAGAATCGTAATTAGGTCAGCTATCAGAATATACAATCGTTTTTTGGAAATCTTTGAAAATAAAAAAATAGCAGAGCATTTTCCAAAATTTCACGATTTTTCGACTTTTTTCGATTTTCAGTCCGTTATTTCACCTATTCCAGATATTTCAAAGTCTTATTGGATGGCTTCATGCAAAATACCTCCGAAAGGACTCTCGATAGAAAAAAATACAAAAAAAGTTGCGGTTAAGTTTTCGAGATACAGGCGTCCAAAAACGCTCCAAATCAGAAAATACTTGATTTTCAGCGTGCCATATTTTGCTGCCTGCTCATCGTATCCGTACGAGTTGGGTATCATACGATAGCACAATCCTAGTGCAGTCCAATGGTACCCTAATTTCTTTAATCCATTGATATCGGGCGGAGAATTCGCGTTTTTCCCCAAAATATCCATTTTTTGCATTTTTTTCAAAATATTGCAGATTATTTCGACCACTTCCGGTTTAAGGATTCTTGTCGAAATTGCTTTATCAGTTGGTATTGGACTATAACTTCATGTTCTAGAAGTTTCAGAAACGTCAATTCTACCATAAAACGAAACCCGAGCTGACAAAATGGGAAGAAAATTCGAAAAAAATCGAAAAATAAAGGGCGATAACTCTGAATGAAACTTATATTACTGGAATCGGATGGACTTCAGGTATCCAAAAATGTAGGTCAAATTTGAAAATTTTGAAAAATGACAAAAATGGTCTCGTAAACAACATGTTTTCAATTTTCGAACGATAAAAGTCATAGACGAATGTTCGAAATTGAAAAATGTGAGATAGCCATTGTCTCAGAAAAGATTCAGGGATTCCAAAAATGTAATTTGTTTGAAAATGGATAACGAATTGACGAAACTATGGCCGATTTTCAATTTTTAGACAACGTGCAAAGTTCGGTCACTTCCGGTATGCGCAGAAATTTCAAAAATATTTTATCAAGTAGCCACCACATGGTTTCCCAATAGAAAATCTAATTTCAGATCGATATCTGTTTTCGATCATGGAGATCTAGGCCCCCGCAAAATTACATTACTTCCGGTGATATTGAAAATGTTAACATAGTTCATAGAAGCCATAAATGGCATAAGGCATCAAATGGTAAAAAAATTATAAAAATCGAATAATAATTGAGACTTTTATAGACCAAAAACCTTGAAAAGTGACTTATAGAAGATCGCCTATTTCTCTGTAACCATACAAGTTAGAAACCATTTTGTGGTATCTGTATGGTCGTATGGCTTCATTCTATTCGTTGATGGGAATCAAATATCATAATTTTAAAAATATTATAAGGCAGACTCATTTGAATAAAATATTTGTTTTTTGGGTTAAAAATACAGTTTTTGCCCAAATGACGCCATTTCCGGTCACAGTGAAAATGTAAAATTGACTTGACCTAGTCCAAATTGGCATTAGGCATCAAATGGAAAAAAAATATTGCAAACCGAATGATAATTCACTCTTTTATAGGCAAAATAACGTGAAAAGTGATGCATGCAAAATTGCATATTTCTCGGCAACTGCTCATATTACAAACTAATTTTCGCATACATTCTCTTCGTCTGGATTATTGCTACGAGTTTATGAAAATTACAAATAAATATTTCAAAATATGAAGACGCTGAATGAATTGTAAATAATTGAATTTTACACTTTATTTTACATTTTATTCGAAATTGCCCGAAAATGAAATTGAAATTAAAAAATCTGAGCTAAGGATTTTGTGCATCTTTGCAGGGTGCATCCTTTTAGTTATATCAGTTTTGAAAAAAAAAATATTTGCTTTCAAAAAGTGGTACCGAACTGTCAAAATTGTAGTTTTTGTTAATATTACGTCACTTTCGTTGCCGACAGAAAAATTTTACCGTAACAAAAAAAATTACAATTGGGACCACGGAGCATATGAACTTTGTTTTATACAAATCGAACAATAAATAATTTTTCTGGGTACGAAAAACTAAATTAGCCGATGGCGGCTAACGCAAATTACCCTGACAATTTTTTTTCTCATTTCTGGTCAAGTACGATGATATTTTAACCCTGTGTAAAATACCATCAAAATATATTCATAAATAAAAAAGGTATTCGTAAAAAAATTATTTTTTTTCAAAATATCGGACATTTGTTCGACTACTTCCGGTTTTACGATCATTGTCGCGATAGCTTTACGAAGTTCTTTCGATACTTAACTTTCTGTACCAGAAGTGTCAGAAACATCCATTGAGTAGTTTTGGAAAAAAAGATAAATTAAAGAGCGTTTACAAAAATTTAATGATTTTTCAATTTTTTTCAAAGTTTGATGCCATTTTTGGACCACCTATATTATTTCAATGCTTTTCATTTTGGATTCACTATATAGACAACCGATAGGACTTTGAGTAAGAAAAGTTTAAGAAAAATCTGCGGCGTCGTTTTCGAGAAAAGGGCGTCTCAGAATGTTAAAAAATCGGAAAATACTAGATTTTTGGCATACAATAATTTATTTCCCTACCATCGAAATCGTATTATTTAGATACCATATGATGGTCCATTAATAGGGCTTTCCAACGACCCTTTAGTTCTTTTGGTCCGCTATTACCTAAGGGAGAAATCAAGTTTTTCGCAAGTGCGACAATGTTTTTAACCTTTTTTTTTCATTTTTTGAATACTTCCGGTATGGTTATTATTTTCGGAATAGTTTTAATAGCCGGTTTGGGCACTAAAATAGCCACAGGGCTCTGTAATGATATATTGCATTATCTGATCAGATAAAATGCCCCTGAGAAATCCTATGTTGAAAAGTGCCAAAAATGCAAAAAATTTAAAATATCGAAAATTAAATTTCAATAACTACATACATATTATACATCGTTAGAATCGTAATTAGGTCAGCTATCTGAATATACAATCTTTTTTTGAAAATCTCTCAAAATAAAAAAATAGTAGAGCATTTTCCAAAATTTCACGATTTTTCGACTTTTTTCGATTTTCAGTCCGTTATTTCACCTATTCTAGACATTTCAAAGTCTTATTGGGTGGCATAATTCACAAGACTATCGAATGGACTCTCGATAGAGAAAGTTAAAAAAAAAGTTGCGGTTAAGTTTTCGAGATACAGGCGTCCAAAAACGCTCCAAATCAGAAAATACTTGATTTTCAGCGTGCCATATTTTGCTTCCTGCTCATCGTATCCGTATGAATTGGGTATCATACGATAGTACAATCCTAGTGCAGTCCAATGGTACCCTAATTTCTTTAATCCGTTGATATCGGGCGGAGAAATGGCGTTTTTCCCCAAAATATCCATTTTTTGCATTTTTTTCAAAATATTGAACATTATTTCGACCACTTCCGGTTTAAAGATCCGTGTCGAAATTGCTTTATCAGTTGGTATTGGACTATAACTTCATGTTCCAGAAGTTTCAGAAACGTCAATTCTACCATAAAACGGAACCCGAGCTCGCAAAATGGGAAGAAAATTCGATAAAAATCGAAAAATAAAGGGCGATAACTCTGAATGAAACTTATATTACTGGAATCGGATGGACTCCAGGTATCCAAAAATGTAGGTCAAATTTGAAAAATTTGAAAAATGACAAAAATTGTCTCGTAAACAACATGTTTTCAATTTTCGAACGATAAAAGTCATAGACGAATGTTCGAAATTGAAAAATGTGAGATAGCCATTGTCTCAGAAAAGATTCAGGGATTCCAAAAATGTAATTTGTTTGAAAATGGATAAAGAATTGACGAAACTGTGGCCGATTTTCAATTTTTAGACAACGTGCAAAGTTCGGTCACTTCCGGTATGCGCAGAAATTTCAAAAATATTTTATCAAGTAGCCACCACGTGGTTTCCCAATAGAAAATCTAATTTCAGATCGATATCTGTTTTCGATCATGGAGATCTAGGCCCCCGCGGTAAATAATAATAATAATAATAATAATAATAACTAGACCTGCAAGCAGCACTGAACCGGCTTTCAGGAATCATACAGGAAGTTTCTTATACCATAGCCGATCCATTGAGCTACCAAACTATACTTTAGTTGTTTTGCTTCAGTGACACCCTCTATCATATGTAAAAGTAATATTTGCTGGCGAAAAGACCGGTCAAAATTGTAAATTATGGCAAAATTACGTCACTTCCGGTACCGAAAGATATTTTTATAGGTGAAAAATAAGTCGAAAATTCGCAACACACAAAATACAAACTTTGTTTTATACATATTGGGCAATAAATAATTACCCTATAACCCATAAACTGAAATTAAGAAGGTAAAAAACTTAAAAGTGACCCTGGGAAAATTGGCTATTATTCGACAAGGGAACATGCTAGAAGGCTTTTTTTGATATCAATATGATGGTATTGATTCAATCTTACTGCCCATTAGAGTCAGACGCTATAAAGTTAAACGAATAATAAATATAAATCCCTTCAAAAAAATGTTTGTTTTGAAGGCTAAAAATACGTTTTTTGCAAAAATTACATTACTTCCGGTGATATTGAAAATGTTAACTTAGTTCATAGAAGCCATAATTGGCATAAGGCATCAAATGGTAAAAAAATTATAAAAATCGAATAATAATTGAGACTTTTATAGACCAAAAACCTTGAAAAGTGACTTATAGAAGATCGCCTATTTCTCTGTAACCATACAAGTTAGAAACCATTTTGTGGTATCTGTATGGTCGTATGGCTTCATTCTATTCGTTGATGGGAATCAAATATCATAATTTTAAAAATATTATAAGGCAGACTCATTTGAATAAAATATTTGTTTTTTGGGTTAAAAATACAGTTTTTGCCCAAATGACGTCATTACCGGTCACAGTGAAAATATAAAATTGACTTGACCTAGTCCAAATTGGCATTAGGCATCAAATGGAAAAAAAATATTGCAAATCGAATGATAATTCGCTCTTTTATAGGCAAAATAACGTGAAAAGTGATGCATGCAAAATTGCATATTTCTCGGCAACTGCTCATATTACAAACTAATTTTCGCATACATTCTCTTCGTCTGGATTATTGCTACGAGTTTATGAAAATTACAAATAAATATTTCAAAATATGAAGACGCTGAATGAATTGTAAATAACTGAATTTTACACTTTATTTTACATTTTATTCGAAATTGCCCGAAAATGAAATTGAAATAAAAAAATCTGAGCTAAGGATTTTGTGCATCTTTGCAGGGTGCATCCTTTTAGTTATATCAGTTTTGAAAAAAAAATATATTTGCTTTCAAAAAGTGGTACCGAACTGTCAAAATTGTAGTTTTTGTTAATATTACGTCACTTTCGTTGCCGACAGAAGAATTTTACCGTAACAAAAAAAATTACAACTGGGACCACGGAGCATATGAACTTTGTTTTATACAAATTGAACAATAAATAATTTTTCTGGGTACGAAAAACTAAATTAGCCGATTGCGGCTGACGCAAATTACCCTGACAATTTTTTTTCTCATTTCTGCTCAAGTACGATGATATTTTAACCCTGTGTAAAATACCATCAAAATATATTCATAAATAAAAAAGGTATTCGTAAAAAAATTTTTTTTTTTCAAAATATCGGACATTTGTTCGACTACTTCCGGTTTTACGATCATTGTCGCGATAGCTTTACGAAGTTCTTTCGATACTTAACTTTCTGTACCAGAAGTGTCAGAAACATCCATTGAGTAGTTTTGGAAAAAAAGATAAATTAAAGAGCGTTTACAAAAATTTAATGATTTTTCAATTTTTTTCAAAGTTTGATGCCATTTTTGGACCACCTATATTATTTCAATGCTTTTCATTTTGGATTCACTATATAGACAACCGATAGGACTTTGAGTAAGAAAAGTTTAAGAAAAATCTGCGGCGTCGTTTTCGAGAAAAGGGCGTCTCAGAATGTTAAAAAATCGGAAAATACTAGATTTTTGGCATACAATAATTTATTTCCCTACCATCGAAATCGTATTATTTAGATACCATATGATGGTCCATTAATAGGGCTTTCCAACGACCCTTTAGTTCTTTTGGTCCGCTATTACCTAAGGGAGAAATCAAGTTTTTCGCAAGTGCGACAATGTTTTTAACCTTTTTATTTCATTTTTTGAATACCTCCGGTATGGTTATTATTTTCGGAATAGTTTTAATAGCCGGTTTGGGCACTAAAATAGCCACAGGGCTCTGTAATGATATATTGCATTATCTGATCAGATAAAATGCCCCTGAGAAATCCTATGTTGAAAAGTGCCAAAAATGCAAAAAATTTAAAATATCGAAAATTAAATTTCAATAACTACATACATATTATACATCGCTAGAATCGTAATTAGGTCAGCTATCTGAATATACAATCTTTTTTTGAAAATCTCTCAAAATAAAAAAATAGTAGAGCATTTTCCAAAATTTCACGATTTTTCGACTTTTTTCGATTTTCAGTCCGTTATTTCACCTATTCCAGACATTTCAAAGTCTTATTGGGTGGCATAATTTACAAGACTATCGAATGGACTCTCGATAGAGAAAGTTAAAAAAAAAGTTGCGGTTAAGTTTTCGAGATACAGGCGTCCAAAAACGCTCCAAATCAGAAAATACTTGATTTTCAGCGTGCCATATTTTGCTTCCTGCTCATCGTATCCGTATGAATTGGGTATCATACGATAGTACAATCCTAGTGCAGTCCAATGGTACCCTCATTTCTTTAATCCGTTAATATCGGGCGGAGAAATCGCGTTTTTCCCCAAATATCCATTTTTTGCATTTTTTTCAAAATATTGAACATTATTTCGACCACTTCCGGTTTAAGGATTCTTGTCGAAATTGCTTTATTCGTTGGTATTGGACTATAACTTCATGTTCCAGAAGTTTCAGAAACGTCAATTCTGCCATAAAACGAAACCCGAGCTCACAAAATGGGAAGAAAATTCGAAAAAAATCGAAAAATAAAGGGCGATAACTCTGAATGAAACTTATATTACTGGAATCGCATGAACATCAGGTATCCAAAAATGTAGGTCAAATTTGAAAATTTTGAAAAATAACAAAAATTGTCTCGTAAACAACATGTTTTCAATTTTCGAACGCTAAAAGTCATAGACGAATATTCGAAATCGAAAAATGTGAGATAGCCATTGTCTAAGAAAAGATTCAGGGATTCCAAAAAGGTAATTTGTTTGAAAATGGATAAAGAATTGACAAAACTATGACCAATTTTCAATTTTTAGACAAAATACAAAGTTCGGTCACTTCCGGTATGCGCAGAAATTTCAAAAATATTTTATCAAGTAGCCACCACATGGTTTCCCGATAGAAAATCTAATTCCAGATCGATATCTGTTTTCGATCATAGAGATCTACGCTCCCGCGGTAAATAATAATAATAATAATAATAACTAGACCTGCAAGCAGCACTGAACCGGCTTTCAGGAATCATACAGGAAGTTCATTATACCATAGCCGATCCATTGAGCTACCAAACTATACTTTTATTGTTTTGCTTCAGTGACACCTTCTATCATATGTAAAAGTAATATTTGCTGGCGAAAAGACCAGTCAAAATTGTAAATTATGGCAAAATTACGTCACTTCCGGTGCCGAAAGAAATTTTTATAGGTGAAAAATAAGTCGAAAATACAAAATACAAACTTTGTTTTATACGTATCGGGCAATAAATAATCAACCTATAACCCATAATCTGAAATTAAGAAGGTATAAAACTTAAAAGTGACCCTGGGAAAATTGGCTATTATTCGACAAGGGAACATGCTAGAAGCCTTTTCTTGATATCAATATGATGGTATTGATTCAATCTTACTGCCCATTAGAGTCAGACGTTATAAAGTTAAACGAATAATAAATATAAATCCCTTCAAAAAAATGTTTGTTTTGAAGGCTAAAAATACGTTTTTTGCAAAAATTACATTACTTTCGGAGATATTGAAAATGTTAATTTAGTTCATAGAAGTCATAAATGGCATAAGGCATCAAATGGTAAAAAAATGATAAAAATCGAATAATAATTGACACTTTTATAGACCAAAAACCTTGAAAAGTGACTTATAAAAAGATCGCCTATTTCTCTGTAACCGTACAAGTTAGAAACCATTTTGTGGTATCCGTATGGTCATATGGCTTAATTCTATTCGTTGATGGGAATCAAATATCATAATTTTAAAAATATTATAAGGCAGACTCATTTGAATAAAATATTTTTTTTTAGGTTAAAAATACAGTTTTTGCCCAAATGACGTCATTTCCGGTCACAGTGTAAATGTAAAATTGGCTTGACCTAGTCCAAATTGGCATTAAGCATCAAATGGAAAAAAAATATTGCAAATCGAATAATAATTCACTCTTTTATAGGCAAAATAACGTGAAAAGTGATGCATGCAAAATTGCATATTTCTCGGCAACTGCTCATATTACAAACTAATTTGCGCATACATTCTCTTCGTCTGGATTATTGCTACGAGTTTATGAAAATTACAAATAAATATTTCAAAATATGAAGACGCTGAATGAATTGTAAATAACTGAATTTTACACTTTATTTTACATTTTATTCGAAATTGCCCGAAAATGAAATTGAAATTAAAAAATCTGAGCTAAGGATTTTGTGCACCTTTGCAGGGTGCATCCTTTTAGTTATATCAGTTTTGAAAAAAAATAATATTTGCTTTTAAAAAGTGGTACTGAACGATCAAAATTGTAGTTTTTGTTAATATTACGTCACTTCCGTTGCCGACAGAAAAATTTCACCGTAACAAAAAAAATTACAATTGGGACCACGGAGCGTATGAACTTTGTTTTATACAAATCGAATAATAAATAATTTTTCTGGGTACGAAAAACTAAATTAGCCGATGGCGGCTAACGCAAATTACCGAGACATTTTTTTTTCTCATTTCTGCTCAAGTAGGATGATATTTTTAACCCTGTGTAAAATATCATCAAAACATATTCGTAAATAATAAAGGTTTTCGTAAAAAAATTAATTTTTTTCAAAATATCGGACATTTTTTCGACTACTTCCGGTTTTACGATCGTTGTAGTGATAGCTTTACGAAGTTCTTTGGATAATTAACTTTCTGTACCAGAAGTGTCAGAAACATCCATTGAGTAGTTTTGGAAAAAAGGATAAATTAAATAGCGTTTCCAAAAATTTAACGATTTTTCAATTTTTTTCAAAGTTTGAGGCCATTTTTGGACCATTTTTATTATTTCAATGCATTTCATTTTGGATTCACTATATAGACAACCGATAGGACTTTGAGTAAGAAAAGTTTGAGAAAAATCTGCGGCCTCGTTTTCGAGGAAAGGGCGTCCCAGAATGTTAAAAAATCGGAAAATAATATATTTTTGGCATACAATAATTTATTTCCTTACCATCGAAATCGTATTATTTAGATACCATATGATGGTCCATTAATAGGGCTATCTAGCGACACTTTAGTTCTTTTGGTCCGCTATTACCTAAGGGAGAAATCAAGTTTCTCGCAACTGCGACAATGGTTTTAACCTTTTTTTTCATTTTTTGAATACTTCCGGTATGGTTATTATTGTCGGAATAGTTTTAATAGCCGGTTTGGGCACTAAAATAGCCACGGGGCTCTGTAATGATATATTACATTATCTGATCAGATAAAATGCCTCTGAGAAATCCTATGTTCAAAAGTGCCAAAAATGCAAAAAAATTAAAATATCGAAAATTAAATTTCAATAACTACATACATATTATACATCATTAGAATCGTAATTAGGTCAGCTATCTGAATATACAACCTTTTTTTGAAAATCTCTTAAAATAAAAAAATAGTAGAGCATTTTCCAAAATTTCACGATTTTTCGGCTTTTTTTGATTTTCAGTCCCTTTTTTATCATATTCCAGACATTTCAAAGTCTTATTGGATGGCATAATTCACAAGACTATCGAATGGACTCTCGATAGAGAAAGTTAAAAAAAAAGTTGCGGTTAAGTTTTCGAGATACAGGCGTCCAAAAACGCTCCAAATCAGAAAATACTTGATTTTCAGCATGTCATATTTTGCTTCCTGCTCGTCGTATCCGTACAAATTGGGTATCATACGATAGCACAATACTAGTGCGGTCCAATGGTACCCTAATTTGTTTAATCCATTGATATCGGACGGAGAAGTCGCGTTTTTCCCCAAAATACCCATTTTTTGCATTTTTTTCAAAATATCGGACATTATTTCGACCACTTCCGGTGTACAGATTATTGTTGAAATTGCTTTATTCCTTGCAATGGTCATTTGGCTTCATGCCTCAGAAATTTCAGAAACGTCAATTCGGCCATAAAACGAAACCCGAGCTCGCAAAATGGGTAGAAAATTCGAAAAAAATCGAAAAATAAAGGGCGATAACTCTGAATGAAACTTATATTACTGGAATCGGATGGACTTCAGGTATCCAAAAATGTAGGTCAAATTTCAAAATTTTGAAAAATAACAAAAATTGTCTCTCAAACAACATTTTTCATTTTTCGATCGCAAGAAGTCAGCGATGAAGTTTCGAAATATCGAAATTTTCAACTGCTATCGTCCGAGAAAAGACTCAGGGTTTCCGAAAATGTCATTTGTATGAAAATAGGTACAGAATTGACGAATCTACGGCCGTTTTTTGATTTTTTGACACCGCACGAAATTCAACCACTTCCGGTCTGCGCAGAAGTTTCAAATATAGTTTATCAAGTAGTCAACACATGGTTTCCCGATAGAGAATTAGGTCCCAGATCGGTATCTGTTACAGGCACTGAGAAATAGGCTCCGGCGAAAAAAAAAATAATAATAACTAGACCTGCAAGCAGCACTGAACCGGCTTTCAGGAATCATACAGGAAGTTTATTATACCATAGCCAACCCATTGAGCTACCGAACTAAACTTTAGTTGTTTTGCTTCAGTGACACCCTCTACCATATGTAAAAGTAATATTTGCTGGCGAAAAGAGCGGTCAAAATTGTAAATTATGGCAAAATTACGTCACTTCCGGTGCCGAAAGAAATTTTAATAGGTGAAAAATAAGTCGAAAATTTGCAACATACAAAATTTGTTTAATACATATCGGGCAATGGAAAATTAACCTATAACCCATAAACTGAAATTAAGAAGGTAAAATATTTAAAAGTGACCCTTTTAGAAGCCTTTTCTTGATATCAATATGATGGTATTGATTCAATCTTACTGCCCATTAGAGTCAGACGTTATAAAGTTAAACAAATAATAAATATAAATCCCTTCAAAAAAATGTTTGTTTTGAAGGCTAAAAATACGTTTTTTGCAAAAATTACATTACTTCCGATGATATTGAAAATGTTAACTTAGTTGATAGGCATCAAATGGTAAAAAAATGATAAAAATCGAATAATAATATTGACACTTTTATAGAGAGAGAGAGAGAGAGAAATGGGGTTTAACGTCCACTCGACACAAACTAGGTCATTTTGGGACTAACATATGGTTTCAGTTTTATTTCAATAATTCGCTTGCGCGTAGGGGTCTTTAGCAGTGGGAGGAAACCGGAGTGCCCAGAGGAAACCCATGAGGTTGAGAAGGCGCCCCCATCTCCATGCCACATACGCTCGCACCAAGGCTCGAAACCACAGCCGCAAGCCAGAGGTGACCGGCCAGCTAGAGGGCGAAGCGCGGCACTCTAGACCACTAGGCCATCCCAACCCCCCGACACTTTTATAGACCAAAAACCTTGAAATGTGACTTATAGAAGATCGCCTATTTCTCTGTAACCGTACAAGTTAGAAACCATTTTGTGGTGGTCGTATGGTTTCATTCTATTCGTTGATGGTAATCAAATATCATAATTTTAAAAATATTATAAGGCAGACTCATTTGAATAAAATATTTGTTTTTTAGGTTAAAAATACAGTTTTTGCAGAAATGACGTCATTTCCGGTCACAGTGAAAATGTAAAATTGGCTTGAACTAGTCCACATTGACATTAGGCATCAAATGGAAGAAAAATATTGCAAATCGAATAATAATTCACTCTTTTATAGGCAAAATAACGTGAATAGTGATGCATGCAAAATTGCATATTTCTCGGCAACTGCTCATATTTCAAACTAATTTTCGCATACATTCTCTTCGTCTAGATTATTGCTACGAGTTTATGAAAATCACAAATAAATATTTCAAAATATGAAGACGCTGAATGAATTGTAAATAATTGAATTTTACACTTTATTTTACATTTTATTCGAAATTGCCCGAAAATGAAATTGAAATTTAAAAAATCTGAGCTAAAAATTTTATACACCTTTGCAGGGTGTATCCTTTTAGTTATATCAGTTTTAAAAAAAAAAAATATTTGCTTTCAAAAAGTGGTACCGAACTGTCAAAATTGTAGTTTTTGTTAATATTACGTCACTTCCGTTGCCGACAGAAAAATTTCACCGTAACAAAAAAAATTGCAATTGGGACCACGGAGCATATGAACTTTGTTTTATACAAATCGAACAATAAATAGTTTTTCTGGTTACGAAAAACTAAATGAGCCGATGGCGGCTAACGCAAATTACCGAGACTTTTTTTATCATTTCTGCTCAAGTACGATGATATTTTAACCCTGTGTAAAATACCATCAAAAAATATTCATAAATAAAAAAGGTTTTCGCAAAAAAAGAAAACAATTTTCAAAATATCGGACATTTTTTCGACTTCTTCCGGTTTTACGATCATTGTCGTGACAGCTTTACGAAGTTCTTTGGATACTTAACTTTCTGTACCAGAAGTGTCAGAAACATCCATTGAGTAGTTTTGGAAAAAAAGATAAATTAAAGAGCGTTTCCAAAAATTTAACGATTTTTCAATTTTTTTCAAAGTTTGAGGCCATTTTTGGACCTCTTATATCATTTCAATGCTTTTCATTTTGGATTCACTATAGAGACAACCGATAGGACTTTGAGTAAGAAAAGTTTAAGAAAAATCTACGGCGTTATTTTCGAGAAAAGGGCGTCTCAGAATGTTAAAAAATCGGAAAATACTAGATTTTTGGCATACAATAATTTATTTACTAATCATCGAAATCGTATTATTTAGACACCATATGATGGTCCATTAATAGGGCTATCCAGCGACACTTTAGTTCTTTTGGTCCGCTATTACCTAAGGGAGAAATCAAGTTTTTCGCAAGTGCGACAATGTTTTTAACATTATTTTTATATTTTTTGAATACTTCCGGTATGGCTATTTTTGTCGGAATAGTTTTAATAGGTGGTTGGGGCACTAAAATAGCCACAGTGCTCTGTAATGACATATTACATTATCTGATCAGATAAAATGCCCCTGAGAAATCCTATGTTCAAAAGTGCCAAAAATGCAAAAAAATTAAAATATCGAAAATTAAATTTCAAAAACTACATACATATTATACATCGTTAGAATCGTAATTAGGTCAGCTATCTGAATATACAATCTTTTTTTGAAAATCTCTTAAAATAAAAAAAAAGTAGAGCATTTTCCAAAATTTCACGATTTTTCGACTTTTTTCGATTTTCAGTCCGTTATTTCACCTATTCCAGATATTTCAAAGTCTTATTGGATGGCTTCATGCAAAAAACCTCCGAAAGGACTCTCGATAGAAAAAATTAAAAAAAAAGTTGCGGTTAAGTTTTCGAGATACAGGCGTCCTAAAATGCTAAAAATCAGAAAATACTTGATTTTCAGCGTGCCATATTTTGCTTCCAGCTAATCGTATCCTTACGAATTGGGTATCATTCAGTGGTCCAATCAGCGCCCGACCAAATGATACCTTAATTCGTTTAATCCGTTGATATCGGACGGAGAAATCGTGTTTTTACCCAAAACACCCATTTTTCACTTTTTTTTCAAAATATCGCATATTATTTCGACTACTTCCGGTTTACGGATTGTTGTTGAAATTGCTTTAAACGGTGGTTTGACCATATTACTTCATGTTCCAGGAATTTCAGAAGCGTCGATCTGGCCGTAAAACGAAACTTAAGCTCACA
Organism: Patella caerulea; assembly: GCA_036850965.1. Classification (NCBI taxonomy): domain Eukaryota; kingdom Metazoa; phylum Mollusca; class Gastropoda; family Patellidae; genus Patella; species Patella caerulea. The sequence goes on along the minus strand of JAZGQO010000015.1, from coordinate 25,520,420 downwards.
AAATGTGAAGAAAATTCGAAAAAAATCGAAAAATAAAGGGCGATAACTCTGAATGAAACTTATATTACTGGAACCGGATTGCCTTCAGGTATCCAAAAATGTAGGTCAAATTTTAAAATTTTGAAAAATAACAAAAAATGTGTCTTAAACAACATATTTTCATTTTTCGAACGCTAGAAGTCAGCGGCGAAGTTTCGAAATTGCAAAATTTTCAACTGCTATCGTCCGAGAAAAGACTCAGGGTTTCCAAAAATGTAATTAGTATGAAAATAGATACAGAATTGACGAATCTACGGCCGTTTTTTAAATATTTGGCACCGCACGAAATTCGGCCACTTCCGGTCTGCGCAGAAGTTTCAAATACAGTGGAAGGGATAGCCACCATATGGTTTCCTGATAGAAAATTATGTCCCAGATCTGTATCTGTTACAGACACTGAGAAATAGGCTCCCCCGAAAAATAAAATAATAATAATAAATAATAATTTTAGTAATCACAATAGGCTTTCAGACGAAAGTCTGAAAGCCTAATAATAATAATAATAATAATAATTTTAGTAATCTCAATAGGCTTTCAGACGAAAGTCTGAAAGCCTAATAATTTTAGTAATCTCAATAGGCTTTCAGACGAAAGTCTGAAAGCCTAATAATAATTTTAGTAATCTCAATAGGCTTTCAGACGAAAGTCTGAAAGCCTAATAATTTTAGTAATCACAATAGGCTTTCAGACGAAAGTCTGAAAGCCTAATAAGAATAACTAGACCTGCATGCAGGAATGACGGGTTTCACTGGTGCCACGTCACTTTCGGTGCCACGTTACCCTTAAACATATGTCACTTCCGATACCAATGAAACCATCAAACAGGTTTCCACATAAGCATTGTAAACATCAAATAAAATGGACGAAGAATCAACCAAATCCAGCAATATCAATTCATTTTATATATATATGTTACTTGTAAGTGATCCTGGCAAAATTTCATTACTTCCGGTGATAATGAAAATGTTCAATTAGTTTTATGAAATCAGAAATGGCATAAGGCAGCATAATGGCGAAAATTGTATGTAAATCGAATGAGAATTGCCACTTTTATAGACCAAAAACCTTGAAAAGTGACTTGTAGAAAATCGTCTATTTCTCGGCAACCGTACACGATAAAAACTATCTTTTGGTATCTATATGATCGTATGGGTTCAATCCATTTGTTGATTGGAATCAAATATCATAATTTGAAATATATTACAAATCAGACTCATTTGAAAAAAATGTCTGTTTTGAAGGCTAAAAATACAGTTTTTGCCAAAATGACATTACTTCCGTTGATACTGAAAATGTTAAATTAGTTCTATGAAATCATAAATGACACAAGATATCATATGGTGAAAATTTTATGAAAATCGAATAATAACTGACATTTTTATAGACCAAAAACCTTGAAAAGTGACTTAATGAAAATCGCCCATTTCTCTGCAACCGTACAAGTTAGAAACCATTTTGTGGTATCTGTATGATCGTATGGGTTCAATCTATTTGATCAATAGAATCAAATATCACAATTTGAAAAAAATAACAAAAACGACTCATTTGAATAAAATATTGTTTTTTGAAGGCTAAAATTTAAGTTTTGAGCAAATGACGTCATTTCCGGTGGCAGCGCAAGGGTTAAAATGGTTTGACATAGTCCACAATGGCATTAGGCATCCAATGGCGAAAGAAAATTGAAAATCGAATAATAATTGATTCTTTTACAGCCAAAATTACGTGAAAAGTGACTCATGCAAAATTGCCTATTTCTCGGCAACTGCTTATATTACAAACTAATTTTCACATACATTCTCTTCGTATGGATTATAGCTACAAGTTTATAAAAGTTACGTAAAAATATTTTAAAATCTGAAAAGCCTGAATGAGTTGTAAATAGGTCAATTTTACGCCTTTTTTCACCTCTTAATCCAATTTGCTAGAAAATGAAAAAGAAATTAAAAAAACTGCTTCCGACATTTTTTGAGCCTTTAAAGGACACACTCTTTGAGTCATATAATTTTTCAAAAAAATAATATTTGTTTTCAAAAAATGTACCTAACTGTCAAAATTGTAGTTTTTGGTAAAATTATGCCACTTCCGGTGCCGACAGATAACACTTTTGGTAATAAAAAAAATGACAATTGAGACAACGAAGCATATGAACTTTGTTTTATACAAATCGAACGATAAAAAATTAATCTAGGACTGAAAAACTGAATTAGCCAATGGAGGCCAAGGAAAATTACTGAGACAAAATTTTTTAACATTTTTGCGCAAGTCAGATGACTCTTTAATTCTGTGCACAACACGACTAAAAAATATTCATAAATAAAAAAGTTTTTTGTAAAATTTTAAATTTCCGAAATTTGGCGCCTAATATCTTCGAAGATTTGCCGAAAATCAAAAATCGAAAGTAGCGCAGCTATGTGCCCTGTCTCCAGCTATGCCAAAATGTATCGAAAGTTAAAATCCCATGATTATTGTTAAAATTACCGCAATATTTGTAAAAACGATAACTTCGGTGATTTCGGACATTTCGCATTGTCGCAGAACGTTCAAAATAGCTTTATCCTCTAAGTCACACCCACTTTCCCAGTAAAACCGAAGAAATCGTAACGATGCGACACGTAGTTGCTGAGATCTACTCAAAACAAAAGAAGAATAATAATAATAACTAGACCTGCATGCAGGAATGACGGTTTCACTGGTGCCACGTTACCCTTAAACATGTCACTTCCGGTGCCAAGTTACCCTTGAACATATGTCACTTCCAGTACCAGCGAAACCACTAAACAGGTTTCCAAATTAACATTGCACACAAATAAAATAGACGCAGAATCAACAAAATCCAGCAATATCAATTCATTTTATACATTTGTTACTTGTAAATGATCTTGACAAAATTAAATTACTCCCGGTGTTAATGCAAATGTTCAATTAGCCTTATGAAATCAGAAATGGCATACGATATCATATAGTGAAAATTTTATGTAAATCGAATAATAATTGCCACTTTTAAAGACCAAAAAACTTGAAAAGTGACTTGTAGGAAATCGGCTATTTCTCTGCAACCGTACAAGTTAGAAACCATTTTGTGGTATCTGTATGATCGTATGGGTTCATTCTATTTGTTGATTGGCATCAAATACCATACTTTGAAAATGATTTCAAAACAGACTCATTTGAATAAAATATCTGTTTTAGAGGCTAAAAATACAGTTTTTGCCAAAATGACGTTACTTCCGGTGATAATGAAAATCTTAAATTACTTGTATGAAATCCCAAATGGCATTAGGTATAACATGGTGTGACGTTTATGAAAATCGAATAATAATTGACCCTTTTATGGCCCCGAAACCTTCAAAAGTGACCTGTAGAAAACCGTCTATTTCTCGGCAACCGAACAAGTTAGAAACCATTTTATGATATCTATATGACCATATGGGTTTTGTTTATATGTGAATTTAAACCGAAAGTTAAAATTATTAATACATATTAAGTTATTCTTGGTTGAATAAAACACTGATTTAAAAAGTTTAAAATGCATTTTTTGACCAAATGATGTCACTTCCGGTGTCAATTTTAAATTGTAATCAACTTGATATGACGCTACGTGCTTTTTGAATCAAATGATGTCACTTTTATAAAAATCCAATCATAATTGACTATTTTACAGGCAAAATAACGAAAACAGTGACTTGTACAGAACTGCCCATTTCTTGGTAACTGCTTATAGTACAAACGAATTTTAACATACATTTTCTTCGTATGGATTATAGCTACAAGTTTATAAAAGTTACGAAGAAATATTTTAAAATCTGAAAAGCCTGAATAGGTTGTAAATAGGCCAATTTTACACCATTTTTAGCCTCTTAATCGAATTTGCTCGAAAATGAAATCGAAATTAAAAAAACTGCTTCCTACATTTTTTGCGCCTTGAAAGGGCACACTCTTTGAGTCAAATAATTTTTCCAAAAAATAATATTTGTTTTCGAAGAAGGAAAATAACTGTCAAAATTGTAGTTTTTGGTAAAATTATGCCACTTCCGTTGCCGACAGATAAAACTTTTGGTAATAAAAAAAATGACAATTGATACAACGAAGCATATGAACTTTGTTTTATACAAATCGAACAATAAAAAATTAATCTAGGACTTAAAAACTGAATTAGCCAATGGCGGCCAAGGTAAATTACTGAGACAAAATGATTTAACATTTTTGCACTAGTCAGATGACCCTTTAATTCTGTGCATAATACGACTAAAAAATATTCATAAATAAAAAAGTTTTTTGTAAAATTTTAAATTTTCAAAATTTGGCGCCTAATAGCTTTGAAGATTTACCGAAAATCAAAAATCGTAAGTAGTGTAGCTATGTGCCCTGTCTCCGGCTATGCCAAAATGTATCGAAAGTTAAAATTCAATGATTATTGTTAAAATTACTGCAATATTTTAAAAAACGATAATTTGGTGATTTCGGACATTTCGCATTGTCGCAGAACGTTCAAAATAGCTTTATCCTCTAAGTCACACCCACTTTCCCAGTAAAACCGAAGAAATCGTAACGATGCGACACGTAGTTGCTGAGATCTATTCAAATTGGAATCTGAATAATAATAATAATAAGAATAATAATTTTAACAAAAACTAGACCTGCATGCAGGAATGACGGGTTTCACTGGTGCCACGTTACCCTTAAACATGTCACTTCCGGTGCCAAGTTACCCTTTAACATATGTCACTTCCGGTACCAGCGAAACCACTAAACAGGTTTCCAAATTAACATTGCACACAAATAAAATGGACGCAGAATCAACAAAATCCAGCAATATCAATTCATTTTATACATTTGTTACTTGTAAATGATCTTGACAAAATTAAATTACTCCCGGTGTTAATGCAAATGTTCAATTAGTCTTATGAAATCAGAAATGGCATACGATATCATATAGTGAAAATTTTATGTAAATCGAATAATAATTGCCACTTTTAAAGACAAAAAAACTTGAAAAGTGACTTGTAGAAAATCGGCTATTTCTCTGCAACCGTACAAGTTAGAAACCATTTTGTGGTATCTGTATGATCGTATGGGTTCATTCTATTTGTTGATTGGCATCAAATACCATACTTTGAAAAAGATTTCAAAACAGACTCATTTGAATAAAATATCTGTTTTAGAGGCTAAAAATACAGTTTTTGCCAAAATGACGTTACTTCCGGTGATAATGAAAATCTTAAATTACTTGTATGAAATCCCAAATGGCATTAGGTATAACATGGTGTGACGTTTATGAAAATCGAATAATAATTGACCCTTTTATGGCCCCGAAACCTTCAAAAGTGACCTGTAGAAAACCGTCTATTTCTCGGCAACCGAACAAGTTAGAAACAATTTTATGATATCTTTATGACCATATGAGTTTTGTTTATATGTGAATTTAAACCAAAAGTTAAAATTATTAATACATATTAAGTTATTCTTGGTTGAATAAAACATTGATTTAAAAAGTTTAAAATGCATTTTTTGACCAAATGATGTCACTTCCGGTGTCAATTTTAAATTGTAATCAACTTGATATGACGCTACGTGCTTTTTGAATCAAATAATGTCACTTTTATAAAAATCCAATCATAATTGACTATTTTACAGGCAAAATAACGAAAACAGTGACTTGTACAGAACTGCCCATTTCTTGGTAACTGCTCATAGTACAAACGAATTTTAACATACATTTTCTTCATATGGATTATAGCTACAAGTTTATAAAAGTTACGAAGAAATATTTTAAAATCTGAAAAGCCTGAATAGGTTGTAAATAGGCCAATTTTACACCATTTTGAGCCTCTTAATCGAATTTGCTCGAAAATGAAATCGAAATTAAAAAAACTGCTTCCTACATTTTTTGCGCCTTGAAAGGGCACACTCTTTGAGTCAAATAATTTTTCCAAAAAATAATATTTGTTTTCGAAGAAGGAAAATAACTGTCAAAATTGTAGTTTTTGGTAAAATTATGCCACTTCCGGTGCCGACTGATAAAACTTTTGGTAATAAAAAAAATGACAATTGATACAACGAAGCATATGAACTTTGTTTTATACAAATCGAACAATAAAAAATTAATCTAGGACTTAAAAACTGAATTAGCCAATGGCGGCCAAGGTAAATTACTGAGACAAAATTCTTTAACATTTTTGCACTAGTCAGATGACCCTTTCATTCTGTGCATAATACGACTAAAAAAATATTCATAAATAAAAAAGTTTTTTGTAAAATTTTAAATTTTCAAAATTTGGCGCCTAATATCTTTGAAGATTTACCGAAAATCAAAAATCGAAAGTAGTGTAGCTATGTGCCCTGTCTCTGGCTATGCCAAAATGTATCGAAAGTTAAAATTCAATGATTATTGTTAAAATTACTGCAATATTTTAAAAAAACGATAATTTGGTGATTTCGGACATTTCGCATTGTCGCAGAACGTTCAAAATAGCTTTATCCTCTAAGTCACACCCACTTTCCCAGTAAAACCGAAGAAATCGTAACGATGCGACATGTAGTTGCTGAGATCTATTCAAATTGGAATCTGAATAATAATAATAATAAGAACTAGACCTGCATGCAGGAATGACGGGTTTCACTGGTGCTATGTTATCCTTCAACATGTCACTTCCGGTGCCAAGTTACCCTTGAACATATGTCACTTCCGGTACCAGCGAAACCACTAAACAGGTTTCCAAATTAAAATGGACGCAGAATCAACAAAATCCAGCAATATCAATTCATTTTACACATTTGTTACTTGTAAATGATCTTGACAAAATTAAATTACTCTCGGTGTTAATGCAAATGTTCAATTAGTCATTTCGTGAAAATTTTATGTAAATCGAATAATAATTGCCACTTTTAAAGACCAAAAAACTTGAAAAGTGACTTGTAGAAAATCGGCTATTTCTCTGCAACCGTACAAGTTAGAAACCATTTTGTCGTATCTGTATGATCGTATGGGTTCATTCTATTTGTTGATTGGCATCAAATACCATAATTTGAAAAGAATTTCAAAACAGACTCATTTGAATAAAATATCTGTTTTGGAGGCTAAAAATACAGTTTTTGCCAAAATGATGTTACTTCCGGTGATAATGAAAATCTTAAATTACTTGTATGAAATCCCAAATGGCATTAGGTATAACATGGTGTGACGTTTATGAAAATCGAATAATAATTGACCCTTTTATGGCCCCGAAACCTTCAAAAGTGACCTGTAGAAAACCGTCTATTTCTCGGCAACCGAATAAGTTAGAAACCATTTTATGATATCTATATGACCATATGAGTTTTGTTTATATGTGAACTTAAACCAAAAGTTAAAATTATTAATACATATTAAGTTATTCTTGGTTGAATAAAACATTGATTTAAAAAATTTAAAATGCAGTTTTTGACCAAATGATGTCACTTCCGGTGTCAATTTTAAATTGTAATCAACTTGATATGACGCTACATGCCTTTTGAATCAAATGATGTCACTTTTATAAGAATCCAATAATAATTGACTATTTTACAGACAAAATAACGAAAACAGTGACTTGTACAGAACTGCCCATTTCTTGGTAACTGCTTATATTACAAACGAATTTTAACATACATTTTCTTCGTATGGATTATAGCTACAAGTTTATAAAAGTTACGAAAAAATATTTTAAAATCTGAAAAGCCTGAATAGGTTGTAAATAGGTCAATTTTACACCATTTTTAGCCTCTTAATCGAATTTGCTCGAAAGTGAAATCGAAATTAAAAAAACTGCTTCCTACATTTTTTGCGCCTTGAAAGGGCACACTCTTTGAGTCAAATAATTTTTCCAAAAAATAATATTTGTTTTCGAAATAAGAAAATAACTGTCAAAATTGTAGTTTTTGGTAAAATTATGCCACTTCCGGTGCCGACAGATAACACTTTTGGTAATAAAAAAAATGACAATTGATACAACGAAGCATATGAATTTTGTTTTATACAAATCGAACAATAAAAAATTAATCTAGGACTGAAAAGCTGAATTAGCCAATGGCGGCCAAGGAAAATTACTGAGACAAAATTTTTTAACATTTTTGCACTAGTCAGATGACTCTTTAATTCTGTGCACAATACGACTAAAAAATATTCATAAATAAAAAAGTTTTTTGTAAAATTTTAAATTTTCGAAATTTGGCGCCTAATATCTTCGAAGATTTGCCGAAAATCAAAAATCGAAAGTAGCGTAGCTATGTGCCCTGTCTCAGGCTATGCCAAAATGTATCGAAAGTTAAAATCCAATGATTATTGTTAAAATTACTGCAATATTTTCAAAAACGATAACTTCGGTGATTTCGGACATTTCGCATTGTCGCAGAACGTTCAAAATAGCTTTATCCTCTAAGTCACACCCACTTTCCCAGTAAAACCGAAGAAATCGTAACGATGCGACACGTAGTTGCTGAGATCTATTCAAATTGGAATCTGAATAATAATAATAATAATAATAACTAGACCTGCATGCAGGAATGACGGGTTTCACTGGTGCCAAGTTACTCTTAAACATGTCACTTCCGGTGCTAAGTTACCCTTGAACATATGTCATTTCCAGTACCAGCGTAACCACTAAACAGGTTTCCAAATTAACATTGCACACAAATAAAATGGACGCAGAATCAACCAATCAATCCAGCAATATCAAGCCATTTTATACATTTGTTACTTGTAAATAATCTTGACAAAATTAAATTACTTCCTGTGTTAATGAAAATGTTCAATTAGTCTTATGAAATCAGAAATGGCATACGATATCATATAGTGAAAATTTTATGTAAATCGAGTAATAATTGCCACTTTTAAAGACCAAAAAACTTGAAAAGTGACTTGTAGAAAATCGGCTATTTCTCTGCAACCGTACAAGTTACAAACCATTTTGTGGTATCTGTATGATCGTATGGGTTCATTCTATTTGTTGATTAGCATCAAATACCATAATTTGAATAAGATTTCAAAACAGACTCATTTGAATAAAATATCTGTTTTGAAGGCTAAAAATACAGTTTTTGCCAAAATGACGTTACTTCCGGTGATAATGAAAATCTTAAATTACTTGTATGAAATCCCAAATGGCATTAGGTATAACACGGTGTAACGTTTATGAAATCGAATAATAATTGACACTTTTATGGCCCCGAAACCTTCAAAAGTGACCTGTAGAAAACCGTCTATTTCTCGGCAACCGAACAAGTTAGAAACAATTTTATGATATCTATATGACCATATGAGTTTTGTTTATATGTGAATTTAAACCAAAAGTTAAAATTATTAATACATATTAAGTTATTCTTGGTTGAATAAAACATTGATTTAAAAAGTTTAAAATGCAGTTTTTGACCAAATGATGTCACTTCCGGTGTCAATTTTAAATTGTAATCAACTTCATATGACGCTACATGCCTTTTGAATCAAATGATGTCACTTTTATAAAAATCCAATAATAATTGACTATTTTACAGGCAAAATAACGAAAACAGTGACTTGTACAGAACTGCCCATTTCTTGGTAACTGCTTATATTACAAACGAATTTTAACATACATTTTTTTCGTATGGATTATAGCTACAAGTTTATAAAAGTTACGAAGAAATATTTTAAAATCTGAAAAGCCTGAATAGGTTCTAAATAGGTCAATTTTACACCATTTTTAGCCTCTTAATCGAATTTGCTCGAAAGTGAAATCGAAATTAAAAAAACTGCTTCCTACATTTTTTGCGCCTTGAAAGGGCACACTCTTTGAGTCAAATAATTTTTCCAAAAAATAATATTTGTTTTCGAAATAAAAAAATAACTGTCAAAATTGTAGTTTTTGGTAAAATTATGCCACTTCCGGTGCCGACAGATAACACTTTTGGTAATAAAAAAAATGACAATTGATACAACGAAGCATATGAATTTTGTTTTATACAAATCGAACAATAAAAAATCAATCTAGGACTGAAAAACTGAATTAGCCAATGGCGGCCAAGGAAAATTACTGAGACAATTTTTTTTAACATTTTTGCACTAGTCAGATGACTCTTTAATTCTGTGCACAATACGACTAAAAAATATTCATAAATAAAAAAGTTTTTTGTAAAATTTTAAATTTTCGAAATTTGGCGCCTAATATCTTCGAAGATTTGCCGAAAATCAAAAATCGAAAGTAGCGTAGCTATGTGCCCTGTCTCAGGCTATGCCAAAATGTATCGAAAGTTAAAATCCAATGATTATTGTTAAAATTACTGCAATATTTTCAAAAACGATAACTTCGGTGATTTCGGACATTTCGCATTGTCGCAGAACGTTCAAAATAGCTTTATCCTCTAAGTCACACCCACTTTCCCAGTAAAACCGAAGAAATCGTAACGATGCGACACGTAGTTGCTGAGATCTATTCAAATTGGAATCTGAATAATAATAATAATAATAATAATAATAATAAGAATAATAATTTTAACAAAAACAATAGTGTTTCACACAAGCTACGCAGTGTGAAACCCTAATAATAATAAGAATAATAATTTTAACAAAAACAATAGTGTTTCACACAAGCTACGCAGTGTGAAACCCTAACAATAGTGTTTCACACAAGCTACGCAGTGTGAAACCCTAATAATAACTAGACCTGCATGCAGGAATGACGGGTTTCACTGGTGCCACGTCACTTTCGGTGCCACGTTACCCTTAAACATATGTCACTTCCGATACCAATGAAACCATCAAACAGGTTTCCACAATGTAAACATCAAATAAAATGGACGAAGAATCAACCAAATCCAGCAATATCAATTCATTTTATATATATGTTCCTTGTAAGTGATCCTGGCAAAATTTCATTACTTCCGGTGATAATGAAAATGTTCAATTAGTTTTATGAAATCAGAAATGAAATAAGGCATCATAATGGCGAAAATTGTATGTAAATCGAATGAGAATTGCCACTTTTATAGACCAAAAACCTTGAAAAGTGACTTGTAGAAAATCGTCTATTTCTCGGCAACCGTACACGATAAAAACTATCTTTTGGTATCTATATGATCGTATGGGTTCAATCCATTTGTTGATTGGAATCAAATATCATAATTTGAAATATATTACAAATCAGACTCATTTGAAAAAAATGTCTGTTTTGAAGGCTAAAAATACAGTTTTTGCCAAAATGACATTACTTCCGGTGATACTGAAAATGTTAAATTAGTTCTATGAAATCATAAATGACCCAAGATATCATATGGTGAAAATTTTATGAAAATCGAATAATAACTGACACTTTTATAGACCAAAAACCTTGAAAAGTGACTTACGGAAAATCGCCCATTTCTCTGCAACCATACAAGTTAGAAACCATTTTGTGGTATCTGTATGATCGTATGGGTTTAATCTATTTGATCAATAGAATCAAATATCACAATTTGAAAAAAATAACAAATACGACTCATTTGAATAAAATATTGTTTTTTGAAGGCTAAAATTTAAGTTTTGAGCAAATGACGTCATTTCCGGTGGCAGTGCAAGGGGTAAAATGGTTTGACATAGTCCACTATGGCATTAGGCATCCAATGGCGAAAGAAAATTGAAAATCGAATAATAATTGATTCTTTTACAGCCAAAATTACGTGAAAAGTGACTCATGCAAAATTGCCTATTTCTCAGCAACTGCTTATATTACAAACTAATTTTCACATACATTCTCTTCGTATGGATTATAGCTACAAGTTTATAAAAGTTACGTAAAAATATTTTAAAATCTGAAAAGCCTGAATGAGTTGTAAATAGGTCAATTTTACGCCTTTTTTCACCTCTTAATCCAATTTCCTTTAAAGGACACACTCTTTGAGTCATATAATTTTTCAAAAAAATAATATTTGTTTTCAAAAAATGTACCTAACTGTCAAAATTGTAGTTTTTGGTAAAATTATGCCACTTCCGGTGCCGACAGATAACACTTTTGGTAATAAAAAAAATGACAATTGAGACAACGAAGCATATGAACTTTGTTTCATACAAATCGAACAATAAAAAATTAATCTAGGACTGAAAAACTGAATTAGCCAATGGAGGCCAAGGAAAATTACTGAGACAAAATTTTTTAACATTTTTGCGCAAGTCAGATGACTCTTTAATTCTGTGCACAACACGACTAAAAAATATTCATAAATAAAAAAGTTTTTTGTAAAATTTTAAATTTTCGAAATTTGGCGCCTAATATCTTCGAAGATTTGCCGAAAATCAAAAATCGAAAGTAGTGCAGCTATGTGCCCTGTCTCCAGCTATGCCAAAATGTATCGAAAGTTAAAATCCCATGATTATTGTTAAAATTACCGCAATATTTGTAAAAACGATAACTTCGGTGATTTCGGACATTTCGCATTGTCGCAGAACTTTCAAAATAGCTTTATCCTCTAAGTCACACCCACTTTCCCAGTAAAACCGAAGAAATCGTAACGATGCGACACGTAGTTGCTGAGATCTACTCAAAACAAAAGAAGAATAATAATAATAATAATAATAATAAGAATAATAATTTTAACAAAAACAATAGTGTTTCACACAAGCTTCGCAGTGTGAAACCCTAATAATAAGAATAACTAGACCTGCAAGCAGCACTGAACCGGCTTTCAGGAATCATACAGGAAGTTTATTATACCATAGCCGATCCATTGAGCTACCAAACTATACTTTAGGTTGTTTTGCTTTAGTGACACCCTCTATCATATGTAAAAGTAATATTTGCGGGCGAAAAGACCAGTCAAAATTGTAAATTAAGGCAAAATTAAGTCACTTCCGGTGCCGAAAGAAATTTTTATAGGTGAAAAATAAGTCGAAAATTCGCAACATACAAAATCCAAACGTTGTTTTATACATTTCGGGCAATAAATGATTAACCTATAACCCATAAACTGAAATTAAGAAGGTAAAAAACTTAAAAGTGACCCTGGGAAAATTGGTTATTATTCGACAAGGGAACATGCTAGAAGCCTTTTCTTGATATCAATATGATGGTATTGATTCACTCTTACTGCCCATTAGAGTCAGGCGTTATAAAGTTAAACGAATAATGAATATAAATCACTTCTAAAAAATGTTTGTTTTGAAGGCTAAAAATACGTTTTTTTGCAAAAATTACATTACTTCCGGTGATATTGAAAATGGTAACTTGGTTCATAGAAGTCATAAATTGCATAAGGTATCAAATGGTAAAAAAATTATATAAATCGAATAATAATTGACACTTTTATATACCAAAAACCTTGAAAAGTGACTTATAGAAGATCGCCTATTTCTCTGTAAACGTACAAGTTAGAAACCATTTTGTGGTATCTGTATGGTCTTATGGCTTCATTCTATTCGTTGATGAGAATCAAATATCATAATTTTAAAAATATTATAAGGGAGACTGATTTGAATAAAATTTTAGTTTTTTAGGTTAAGAATACAGTTTTTGCCCAAATGACGTCATTTCCGGTCACAGTGAAAATGTAAAATTGGCTTGACCTAGTCCAAATTGGCATTAGGCATCAAATGGGAAAAAAATATTGCAAATCGAATAATAATTCACTCTTGCATAGGCAAAATAACGTGAAAAGTGATGCATGCAAAATTGCATATTTCTCGGCAACTGCTCATATTACAAACTAATTTTCGCATACATTCTCTTCGTCTGGATTAGTGCTACGAGTTTATGGAAATTACAAATAAATATTTCAAAATATGAAGATGCTGAATGAATTGTAAATAACTGAATTTTACACTTTATTTTACATTTTATTCGAAATTGCCCGAAAATGGAATTGAAATTTAAAAATATGAGCTAAGGATTTTGTGCACCTTTGCAGGGTGCATCCATTTAGTTATATCAGTTTTGAAAAAAAATAATATTTGCTTTCAAAAAGTGGTACTGAACTGTCAAAATTGTAGTTTTTGTTAATATTACGTCACTTCCGTTGCCGACAGAAAAATTTCACCGTAACAAAAAAAATTACAATTGGGACCACGGAGCATATGAACTTTGTTTTATACAAATCGAACAATAAATAATTTTTCTGGGTACGAAAAACTAAATTAGCCGATGGCGGCTAACACAAATTACCGAGACAATTTTTTTTCTCATTTCTGCTCAAGTAGGATGATAGTTTAACCCCGTGTAAAATATCATCAAAAAATATTCATAAATAAAAAAGAGTTTCGTAAAATAAATAATTTTTTTCAAAATATCGGACATTTTTTCGACTACTTCCGGTTTTACGATCGTTGTTGTGATAGCTTTACGAAGTTCTTTGGATACTTAACTTTCTGTACCAGAAATGTCAGAAACATCCATTGAGCAGTTTTGAAAAAAAAAGATAAACTAAAGAGCGTTTACAAAAATTTAACGATTTTTCAATTTTTTCAAAGTTTGATGCCATTTTTGGACCACCTTTATTATTTCAATGCTTTTCATTTTTGATTCACTATATAGACAACCGATAGGACTTTGAGTAAGAAAAGTTTAAGAAAAATCTGCGGCGTCGTTTTCGAGAAAAGGACGTCTCAGAATGTTAAAAAATCGGAAAATAATAGATTTTTGGCACACAATAATTTATTTCCTTACCATCGATATCGTATTATTTAGATACCATATGATGGTCCATTAATAGGGCTATCCAAGGACACTTTAGTTCTTTTGGTCCGCTATTACCTAAGGGAGAAATAAAGTTTTTTGCAAGTGCGACATAGTTTTTAACCTTTTTTACATTTTTTGAATACTTCCGGTATGGTTATTATTGTCGATATAGTTTTGATAACCGGTTTAGGCACTAAAATAGCCACAGGGCTCTGTAATGATATATTACATTATCTGATCAGATAAAATGCCCCTGAGAAATCCTAGGTTCAAAAGTGCCAAAAATGCAAAAAATTTAAAATATCGAAAATTAAATTTCAATAACTATATACATATTATACATCGATAGAATCGTATTTAGGCCAGCTATCTGAATATACAAATTTTTTTTGAAAATCTCTTAAAATAAAAAAATAGCAGAGCATTTTCCAAAATTTCACGATTTTTCGACTTTTTTCGATTTTCAGTCCGTTATTTCACCTTTTCCAGATATTTCAAAGTCGTAATGGAATGTTTCGTACACAAGACTACTGCAAGGTCTCTCGATAGAGAAAGTTTCATAAAAAACTGTGGAGCAGTTTTCGAGATACAGGCATCTAAAAACGCTCCAAATCAGAAAATACTTGATTTTCAGCGAGCCATATTTTGCTTCCTGCTGATCGTGTCCGTACGAATTGGGTATCATTCAGTGGTCCAATTACCGCCCGACCAAATGATACCTTAATTTGTTTAATCCGTTGATATCGGACGGAAAAATCGTGTTTTTACCCAAAACACCAATTTTTCACGTTTTTTTCAAAATATCGCATAGTATTTCGACTACTTCCGGTTTACGGATTGTTGTTGAAATTGCTTTAAACGGTGGTTTGACCATATTACTTCATGTTCCAGGAATTTCAGAAACGTCGATCCGGCCTTAAAACGAAACTTAAGCTCACAAAATGTGAAGAAAATTCGAAAAAAATCGAAAAATAAAGGGCGATGACTCTGAATGAAACTTATATTACTGGAACCGTATTGCCTTCATGTATCCAAAAATGTAGGTCAAATTTGAAAATTTTGAAAAATAACAAAAATTGTGTCTTAAACAACATATTTTCATTTTTCGAATGCTAGAAGTCAGCGGCGAAGTTTCTAAATTGCAAAATTTTCAACTGCTATCGTCCGAGAAAAGACTCAGGGTTTCCAAAAATGTAATTTGTATGAAAATAGGTACAGAATTGACGAATCTACGGCCGTTTTTTAATTTTTTGGCACCGCACAAAATTCGGCCACTTCCGGTCTGCGCAGAAGTTTCAAATACAGTGGAAGGGATGGCCACTATATGGTTTCCTGATAGAAAATTACGTCCCAGATCTGTATCTGTTACAGACACTGAGAAATAGGCTCCCCCGAAAAATAAAATAATAATAATAAATAATAACTAGATCTGCTACTGTCGCATGCAGATATGAAAGCTTTCATATTCATCGTCACGTGTCATCGATTATATCAAGTATCTCAAATAAAAGGATAAGAATAACAAACTATTAAAATTGGTCAAAAACTCGCGAAGTTACAAGTCTAAATATAGTATGAAACATTGAGTAATCTGAAAACTAAAGGGAAATAACTGATACTTGTGTTGCTGTAATCGGGATGACTTCCGATTTCAAAACTTTCAGAAAAATGAAATGAAAATGGTAAGAAAACATCGAAAAATTAAATGAGATAACTTTGAACAAAACTAATACTTTTTGAATCAGGTTGAACTCAACTGTTTGAATATGTACGTTAAATATGTAGATTTGGAAAATTATAAAGACATAATATCAAAATCGGTCAAAAACTCACAAAGTTACAAATTTAAATGTAGTGAGAAACATTGCACCGGGGCAAAAAAATAATCTTTAAACTAAAGGGAAATAACTGAAACTTGTATAGCTGTAATCGGGCTTCCAAGATATGTTATATAATTATGGTTTCCAATATGTTTGGTTATAAGTAGGAAATCGTGACGACTTCTTAAGCATGTTTTAAACAAAGGGTCATAGACTGCAATATACAAGAATGGCACTCTGCAATAAAAAAAAACTGGCCAGAGATTTCTATGCAGAAATTAAAAGATAGGCTGGCACTGCCAGGCAGGATACGCCCACATTTTCGAGAGATGGATAGAGAACAAACAATACGGAAAGTGATTTTTCCTACATCATTAAGTCCTGTATTTCATACTGTATTGGGAGCAGCCATTTTGTTGGTCAGTTCCAGTCTGATATTCATGAAATTCGAAGTCGACAATGATTATGGTGTGACGGTACACAACCTAGAAATGTGACTTTTCGTCAAAATCGGATAAGAATTGTGACCTGTACAGAGTCAACAACCATGATATACCATATCTTTACACTATTCGCGTACAAACGGCGACCATTTCTTCCGGCAATTTTGGTACCATTTTCACGAAATTCGAATAATTCAGGAAGTTACGATCCGATATGCGCAAATACCGAAAGGAACCAAGATCTTTGGGTTATAACCATGCATTTCAAGTTTCATCAAAATCGAATTAAAATTGTGACCTTTACAGGGTCCACAACCTTGATATACCATTTTTTAACAGTATTCACGTACAAACGGTGGCCATTTTGTATGGCAATTTTGGTCTGATTTTCCCGAAATTCGAACTCAACCTTCCTTACGGTGTAACGGTAATATAATCAAACGTTTTTTTAAATCGGATAATAATTGTGACCTCCAAGCTAAAAAAAAAGGCGATTTTGCGTATAATCAGGGGCCATAATTCAGGAAGTTACGATCCGATATGCGCAAATATCGAAAAGAAGCAAGATCTTTGGGTTATAACCTTGAATTTCAAGTTTCAACACAATCGAATCAAAATTGTGACCTCCACAGGGTCCACAACCTTGATATACCATTTTTTAACAGTATTCGCGTACAAACGGCGGCCATTTTGTATGGCAATTTTCGTCCGATTTTCCCGAAATTCGAACTCAACCTTCCTTAGGGTGTAACGGTGATATAATCAAACGTTTTTTTAAATCGAATAATAATTGTGACCTCCAAGCTAAAAAAAAAGGCGATTTTGCGTATAATCAGGGGCCATAATTCAGGAAGTTACGATCCGATATGCGCAAATATCGAAAGGAAGCAAGATCTTTGGGTTATAACCATGAATTTCAAGTTTCATCAAAATCGAATCAAAATTGTGACCTCCACAGGGTCCATAACCTTGATATACCATTTTTTAACAGTATTCGCGTACTAACGGCGGCCATTTCGTATGGCAATTTTCGTCCGATTTTCCCGAAATTCGAACTCAACCTTCCTTAGGGTGTAACGGTGATATAATCAAACGGTTTTTTAAATCGAATAATAATTGTGACCTCCAGAGGGACCACAACCTAAAAAGGGTGATTTTTCGGACAATCAGGGGCCATAATTCAGGAAATTACATTCCGATAGCCGCAAATATCGAAAGGAACCAAGATCTTTGGGTTACAAACATGCATGTCAAGTTTCGTCAAAATCGGTTCAAAATTGTGACCTCTATAGGGTCCACAAGCTAAAAACGTGATTTTTCGTACAATCAGGGGTCATAATCCATGAAGTTTTGATCCGATACATGCCAATATCGAAAGGAACCGAGATCTTTTGGGCATAAACCTATATTTCAAGTTTCGTCAAAATCGGATAAGAATTGTGACCTGTAGAGAGTCCACAATCAAATTGTGGACGGACGGACGTCCGGACGGACAGGGGCGACGACATAATACGTCCACATGAAAATGTGGGCGTATAATAATTGCTAGAACCAGAAAAATATTTATCCACTATAATAAATAAGCAACATAGAGAAAATGAAATGAAATTGAATGGGGTTTAACGTCCTACTGTTCTGCTCCTACAATGGGCTAATGAAGACGGGCATACGCCATAAAGTGTGCAATGAGGGAAATTTTACCCGGGCAGCGGCGTTACGGCCTACGAGGTTGGTAAGGCGACCATACTCCTTGTCACGTACAACCAAGAAATCGAAACAAGGCCAGTTGACTCAATGACAGACGTTATGATACAGAGCGCATGTGCTAACCATTCAGCCACGCAACCTCCCTAAAATCGGCAAATTGCTGACCTACAGCGAGAAACATTTCAACCGGGCCAAATTTTCTATTTTAACAGTTTAATTTGCACGGTACCTTTAGTTATCAACCGAATATTACAAAACTTTTAAAAATAAGCTCCCCCTGACCAGCTTAATCGTTCGCAATAAACGTTTGCCCCTTAAAATCGACAAATTGCTGAATTTAAAGTGAGAAACATTACAACCGGGCCAAATTTTCTGTTTTATCACTTTAACAGTACCTTTGATTACCAACCGATTATTACAAAACTTTAAAAAGAGAAAGAGAGAAATGCGGCCTAACGTCCATTCGACACAAACTAGGTCATTTCGGGACTAACATATGTTTTTTAATTTTATTTAAAAACTCCCCTTGCACGTACTGGTCTTTAGCCGTTGGGAGGAAACCGAAGAACACGGAGAAAACCCACGAGGTTGGACATCATACACCATGTCACGTGCAACCTGGAGATCCAAACGACGCCCGTTGACTCAATGACAAAGGTTACGATACAGCGAGCACATGCTAACCATTCAGCCATCCAGCCTCTCTGAATTCGGAAAATTGCTGACTTATAGCAAGAAACATTTCAACCGGGCGAAATTTTCTGTTTTAACAGTTTAATGTGCACGGTACTTTAATTACCAACCGATTATTACAAAACTTTTGAAAATAAGCTCCAACTGACCAGCTTAATCGTATGCAATAAACGTTTTGCCTGAATTGAAAGTTCTGCACAGAGAAAGTTCATCTCGATTTCCCGGCGTGGTTCCCTTGTCAGTAAGGCAGAACGGAGGGCCTGACAAGCACAGCTGTCTAGTCCTTCGGATGGGACGAAAAACCAAGGTCCCGTGTACACATTGGAGTGCATGTAAAATATCCCTAAGCAGTTGGAATTCGATACTGTTGAATAAGCTCTATACGATGACTAAATGCGTAGATTGTAGTCACCCACACTTCATGTTTCGCTCAACAATGAAAGGATGCCGTTTTCAATGTTCGATCCTTTTGTTCTTCTACTCCTGATATGTTGGACTGTTGATCGATGGTTTCATATAAAAGACTACCAATAAGACTCTTTGTAGAAGAAGTTCCCAAAAAATAGTATGTTGACTTTACGAGAAAGACCTCTAAACATGCTCCAAATTGTAAAAATACGACTTTTTGGATTTTCAATCTCTTTTTTTCGGCTATCCCTGATATTTAAAAAAAATGATACAATCATTTCACACAACAGGCTACCCATTAGACTCTCTATTGACAAAAGTTTCACCGCCCTCCCTTCATTATAACCGAAGTTATCGTGCCCTAAAGAATCAACAAATCAGCATGCTTATCTCTGCTCACCCTAAGCAGAAAATGCTCAACTTTGAACTCAATCATAACATTGACCTAGTGAACGTCTACACCAAGTTTGAACATTCTAGCTTAATTAGAAGGAGAGTTATTGTGTTCCGAAGTCCGGGCCTTTCAAATTGCTTCTATTTTTCATTTTCAATTCAAAATTGTGACCATCACATGACCGAAATCAAAATTCTGATCCGATAGATTTTTAGGCATTCCTTCAAGGATTCCGAAAATATAACTCCCGAGTCTGTAAGTAAAATAGCAAAAAAGCCTTTTTGATTTTTCACGTTTAAAGATGGTGGCACTTCCGGTTCGATCGACAAACTCCATATTTTGTGTACGAATCAGCAATTCCTTGTCTAGTATCGAAAAAAAAAATTAGGTCATTCTGACCTATATTTCGACGATTTTTTTGAAAACTTTGATCCTTAATTTCACCAAGGGGAGATAATTTAGAAAATTTCTAATTATATTTTTGAAGTCACATCGGTAAGATCTACTTGTATACTAAATTTCATGAAAATCGTACAACTATTAAAGAAGTTGTCAAATTGGTCTAAACTTCCGGTTCGAAATCACAGCGACGAATTTTCGAAATTCGAAAATGTGAAACTGCAGATGAAAATGGTTTTTTTCAAGGTATTCAAAGAAAAAAGAATTAGTAAAATCGGTCAAAAAATAACAAAGTTACGACTATGCATTGTCAATTTTTTCGTTCGTAAAATTCGGTGATTTCGGATTCGTAAAACGTTTTGAAAATATATTTAAACAACGTTCGCACCCCATTTTTGGGGGGGTAGGTCAAAGTTTTAGAAAGATCCCATGGTTAGATTCTGAGAAATCCGATTTGCAGAAAATACACAAAAAAAAAATAACTAGATCTGCTACTGTCCCATGCAGATATGAAAGCTTTCATATTCATCGTCACGTATCATTGATTGTATCAAGTATCCTAAATAAAAGGATAAGAAGAAAAAATTATCAAAATTGGTCAAAAACTCGCGAAGTTACAAGTCTAAATATAGTATGAAACATTGCACCCAGGCATAACAATAATCTGAAAACTAAAGGGAAATAACTGAAACTTGTATTACTGTAATGAGACGGATGAGAAAATGAAATGAAAATGGCGGGAAAAAAAAATAAAAATGTCAGGTTGGACAGGCGACCTTACTCCTTGTCACGTACAACCGGGCATTCGAAAACACGCTAGTTAACTCAATGACAGGCGCGCGTGCTAGCCATTCAGCCATCCAATCCCCCTTTGAAATCCGACACGTGCAATATGTCATATAGGAAGAATAAGAAGTCGCTCACAACAAAATGGTAAATTAATGAGTTTAGGTCAAAAGGTTGAGCTACTATTTTAGAGTACTTAATAGTTTTAAGGAGACACGTTAAGGGTTGTTCATAGTTAAATGAAAGTTTAATTTTAAATAAGACCAATAAAATTACGATTTAATAATGCCCGACAAATATTTCCAATATGTTTGGTTATAAGTAGGAAATCATGACGACTTCTTAAGCATGTTTTAAACAAAGGATCATAGACTGAATTATACAAGAATGGCACTCTGCAATAAAAAAAACTGGCCAAAGCAAGATTTCTATGCAGAAATTAAATAATTGCTAGAACCAGAAAAATATTTATCCACTACAATAAATAAGCAACATAGAGAAAATGAAATGAAATTGAATGGGGTTTAACGTCCTACTGTTCTGCTCCTACTTACTCCTTGTCACGTACAACCGGGCATTCGAAAACACGCTAGTTAACTCAATGACAGGCGCGCGTGCTAGCCATTCAGCCATCCAATCCCCCTTTGAAATCCGACACGTGCAATATGTCATATAGGAAGAATAAGAAGTCGCTCACAACAAAATGGTAAATTAATGAGTTTAGGTCAAAAGGTTGAGCTACTATTTTAGAGTACTTAATAGTTTTAAGGAGACACGTTAAGGGTTGTTCATAGTTAAATGAAAGTTTAATTTTAAATAAGACCAATAAAATTACGATTTAATAATGCCCGACAAATATTTCCAATATGTTTGGTTATAAGTAGGAAATCATGACGACTTCTTAAGCATGTTTTAAACAAAGGATCATAGACTGAATTATACAAGAATGGCACTCTGCAATAAAAAAAACTGGCCAAAGCAAGATTTCTATGCAGAAATTAAATAATTGCTAGAACCAGAAAAATATTTATCCACTACAATAAATAAGCAACATAGAGAAAATGAAATGAAATTGAATGGGGTTTAACGTCCTACTGTTCTGCTCCTAAAATGGGCTAATGAAGACTGGCATATGCCATAAAGTGTGCAATGAGGGAAATTTTACCCGGGCAGCGGCGTTACGGCCTACGAGGTTGGACAGGCGACCATACTCCTTGTCACGTACAACCAAGAAATCGAAACAACGCCAGTTGACTCAATGACAGACGTTTTGATACAGAGCGCACGTGCTAACCATTCAGCCACGCAACCTCCCCAAAATCGGCAAATTGCTGACCTACAGCGAGAAACATTTCAACCGGCCCAAATTTTCTATTTGAACAGTTTAATTTGCATGGTACCTTTAGTTATCAACCGAATATTACAAAACTTTTAAAAATAAGCTCCCCCTGACCAGCTTAAGCGTTCGCAATAAACGTTTGCCCCTTAAAATCTGCAAACTGCTGACCTTAAAGTGAGAAACATTACAACCGGGCGAAATTTTCTGTTTTATCACTTTTACAGTACCTTTGATTACCAACCGATTATTACAAAACTTTAAAAATAAAAGAGAAAGAGAGAAATGCGGCCTAATGTCCATTCGACACAAACTAGGTCATTTTGTGACTAACATATGTTTTTTAATTTTATTTAAAAACTCCCCTTGCGCTTACTGGTCTTTAGCCTTTGGGAGGAAACCGAAGGACACGGAGAAAACCCACGAGGTTGGACATCATACTTCATGTCACGTGCAACCTGGAGATCGAAACGACGCTCGTTGACTCAATGACAGACGTTACGATACAGCGCGCAGATGCTAACCATTCAGCCTCCCTGAATTCGGAAAATTGCTGACTTATAGCAAGAAACATTTCAACCGGGCGAAATTTTCTGTTTTAACAGTTTAATGTGCACGGTACTTTAATTGCCAACCGATTATTACAACTGACCAATAAACGTTTGGCCTGAATTGAAAGTTCTGCACGGAGAAAGTTCATCTTGATTTCCCGGCGTGGTTCCCCGTTGTCAGTGAGGCAGAACGGAGGGCCTGACAAGCACAGCTGTCTAGTCGTTCGGATGGGATGAAACACCAAGGTCCCGTGTACACATTGGAGTGCACGTAAAATATCCCTAAGCAGTTGGAATTCGATACTGTTGAATAAGCTCTATACGATGACTAAATGTGTAGATTGTAGTCACCCACACTGCATGTTTCGCTTAACAATGAAAGGGTGCCGTTTTCAATTTTCGATCCTTTTGTTCTTCTACTCCAGATATGTTGGACTGTTGATCGATGGTTTCATATAAAAGACTACCAATAAGACTCTTTGTAGAAGAAGTTCCCAAAAAATATTATGTTGACTTTACGAGAAAGACCTCTAAACATGCTCCAAATTGTAAAAATACGACTTTTTGGATTTTCAATCTCTTTTTTTCAGCTATCCCTGATATTTAAAAAAAATGATACAATGATTTCAAACAACAGGCTAGCTATTAGACTCTCTATTGACAAAAGTTTCATCGCCCTCCCTTCATTATAACCGAAGTTATCGTGCCCTAAAGAATCAACAAATCAGCATCCTTATCTCTGCTTACCCTAAGCAGAAAATGCTCATCTTTGAACTCAATCATGACATTGTCCTAGTGAACGTCTACACCAAGTTTGAACATTTTAGCTTAATTAGAAGGAGAGTTATTGTGTTCCAAAGTCCCGGCCCTTCAAATTGCTTCTATTTTTCATTTTCAATTCAAAATGGTGACCATCACGTGACCGAAATCAAAATTCGGATCCGATAGATTTTTAGGCATTCCTTCAAGGATTCTGAAAATATAACTCCCGAGTCTGTAAGTAAAATAGCAAAAAAGCCTTTTTGATTTTTCACGTTTAAAGATGGTGGCACTTCCGGTTCGATCGACAAACTCCATATTTTGTGTACGAATCAGTAATTACTTGTCTAGTATCAAAAAAAAAAAATTAGGTCATTCTGACCTATATTTCGACGATTTTTTTGAAAACTTTGATCCTTAATTTCGTCAAGGGGAGATAATTTAGAACATTTATAATTATATTTTTGAAGTCACATCGGTAACATCTACTTACACACTAAATTTCATGAAAATCGTACAACTATTAAAGAAGTTCTCAAATTGGTCTAAACTTCCGGTTCGAAATCACAGCGACGAATTTTCGAAATTGGAAAATGCGAAACTGCAGATGAAAATGATTTTTTTCAAGGTATTCAAAGAAAAAAGAATTAGTAAAATCGGTCAAAAAATAACAAAGTTACGACTATGCATTGTCAGTTTTTTCGTTCGTAAAATTCGGTGATTTCGGATTCGTAAAACGTTTTGAAAATATATTTAATCAACAGCCACCACCCATTTTTGGGGGGATAGGTAAAAGTTTCAGAACGATCCTATCGTTAGATTCTGAGAAATCCGATTTGTGGACAAAACACAAAAAAAAAATAACAATAATAATCTTAACAGAAACAATAAGCTTTCATATGTAATATGAAAGCTTAACTAGACCTGCATGCAGGAATGACGGGTTTCACTGGTGCCACGTCACTTTCGGTGCCACGTTACCCTTAAACATATGTCACTTCCGATACCAATGAAACCATCAAACAGGTTTCCACATAAGCATTGTAAACATCAAATAAAATGGACGAAGAATCAACCAAATCCAGCAATATCAAGTCATTTTATATATATGTTACTTGTAAGTGATCCTGGCAAAATTTCATTACTTCCGGTGATAATGAAAATGTTCAATTAGTTTTATGAAATCAGAAATGGCATAAGGCATCATAATGGCGAAAATTGTATGTAAA
The DNA here is from genome assembly GCA_036850965.1 of Patella caerulea. Taxonomy (NCBI): domain Eukaryota; kingdom Metazoa; phylum Mollusca; class Gastropoda; family Patellidae; genus Patella; species Patella caerulea. The sequence continues at coordinate 25,495,223 of JAZGQO010000015.1, read as the reverse complement.
TCGAATGAGAATTGCCACTTTTATAGATCAAAAACCTTGAAAAGTTACTTGTAGAAAATCGTCTATTTCTCGGCAACCGTACACGATAAAAACTATCTTTTGGTATCTATATGATCGTATGGGTTCAATCCATTTGTTGATTGGAATCAAATATCATAATTTGAAATATATTACAAATCAGACTCAATTGAAAAAAATGTCTGTTTTGAAGGCTAAAAATACAGTTTTTGCCAAAATGACATTACTTCCGGTGATACTGAAAATGTTAAATTAGTTCTATGAAATCATAAATGACACAAGATATCATATGGTGAAAATTTTATGAAAATCGAATAATAACTGACACTTTTATAGACCAAAAACCTTGAAAAGTGACTTAAGGAAAATCGCCCATTTCTCTGCAACCGTACAAGTTAGAAACCATTTTGTGGTATCTGTATGATCGTATGGGTTCAATCTATTTGATCAATAGAATCAAATATCACAATTTGAAAAAAATAACAAATACGACTCATTTGAATAAATTGTTGTTTTTTGAAGGCTAAAATTTAAGTTTTGAGCAAATGACGTCATTTCCGGTGGCAGCGCAAGGGGTAAAATGGTTTGACATAGTCCACTATGGCATTAGGCATCCAATGGCGAAAGAAAATTGAAAATCGAATAATAATTGATTCTTTTACAGCCAAAATTACGTGAAAAGTGACTCATGCAAAATTGCCTATTTCTCGGCAACTGCTTATATTACAAACTAATTTTCACATACATTCTCTTCGTATGGATTATAGCTACAAGTTTATAAAAGTTACGTAAAAATATTTTAAAATCTGAAAAGCCTGAATGAGTTGTAAATAGGTCAATTTTACGCCTTTTTTCACCTCTTAATCCAATTTGCTAGAAAATGAAAAAGAAATTAAAAAAACTGCTTCCGACATTTTTTGTGCCTTTAAAGGACACACTCTTTGAGTCATATAATTTTTCAAAAAAATAATATTTGTTTTCAAAAAATGTACCTAACTGTCAAAATTGTAGTTTTTGGTAAAATTATGCCACTTCCGGTGCCGACAGATAATACTTTTGGTAATAAACAAAATGACAATTGAGACAACGAAGCATATGAACTTTGTTTTATACAAATCGAACAATAAAAAATTAATCTAGGACTGAAAAACTGAATTAGCCAATGGAGGCCAAGGAAAACTACTGAGACAAAATTTTTTAACATTTTTGCGCAAGTCAGATGACTCTTTAATTCTGTGCACAACACGACTAAAAAATATTCATAAATAAAAAAGTTTTTTGTAAAATTTTAAATTTCCGAAATTTGGCGCCTAATATCTTCGAAGATTTGCCGAAAATCAAAAATCGAAAGTAGCGCAGCTATGTGCCCTGTCTCCAGCTATGCCAAAATGTATCGAAAGTTAAAATCCTATGATTATTGTTAAAATTACCGCAATATTTGTAAAAACGATAACTTCGGTGATTTCGGACATTTCGCATTGTCGCAGAACGTTCAAAATAGCTTTATCCTCTAAGTCACACCCACTTTCCCAGTAAAACCGAAGAAATCGTAACGATGCGACACGTAGTTGCTGAGATCTACTCAAAACAAAAGAAGAATAATAATAATAATAATAATAATAAGAACTAGACCTGCATGCAGGAATGACGGGTTTCACTGGTGCCATGTTACCCTTAAACATGTAACTTCCGGTGGCAAGTTACCCTTGAACATATGTCACTTCCGGTACCAGCGAAACCACTAAACAGGTTTCCAAATTAACATTGCACACAAATAAAATGGACGCAGAATCAACAAAATCCAACAATATCAATTCATTTTATACATTTGTTACTTGTAAATGATCTTGACAAAATTAAATTACTTCCTGTGTTAATGAAAATGTTCAATTAGTCTTATGAAATCAGAAATGGCATACGATATCATATAGTGAAAATTTTATGTAAAATTTTAAGACCAAAAAACTTGAAAAGTGACTTGTAGAAAATCTGCTATTTTTCTGCAACCGTACAAGTTACAAACCATTTTGTGGTATCTGTGTGATCGTATGGGTTCATTCTATTTGTTGATTAGCATTAAATACCATAATTTGAAAAAGATTTCAAAACAGACTCATTTGAATAAAATATCTGTTTTGAAGGCTAAAAATACAGTTTTTGCCAAAATGACGTTACTTCCGGTGATAATGAAAATCTTAAATTACTTGAATGAAATCCCAAATGGCAGTAGGTATAACACGGTGTAACGTTTATGAAAATCGAATAATAATTGACACTTTTATGGCCCCGAAACCTTCAAAAGTGACCTGTAGAAAACCGTCTATTTCTCGGCAACCGAACAAGTTAGAAACAATTTTATGATATCTATATGACCATATGAGTTTTGTTTATATGTGAATTTAAACCAAAAGTTAAAATTATTAATGCATATTAAGTTATTCTTGGTTGAATAAAACATTGATTTAAAAAGTTTAAAATGCAGTTTTTGACCAAATGATGTCACTTCCGGTGTCAATTTTAAATTGTAATCAACTTGATATGACGCTACATGCTTTTTGAATCAAATGATGTCACTTTTATAAAAATCCAATAATAATTGACTATTTTACAGGCAAAATAACGAAAACAGTGACTTGTACAGAACTGCCCATTTCTTGGTAACTGCTTATATTACAAACGAATTTTAACATACATTTTCTTCGTATGGATTATAGCTACAAGTTTATAAAAGTTACGAAGAAATATTTTAAAATCTGAAAAGCCTGAATAGGTTGTAAATAGGTAAATTTTACACCATTTTTAGCCTCTTAATCGAATTTGCTCGAAAGTGAAATCGAAATTAAAAAAACTGCTTCCTACATTTTTTGCGCCTTGAAAGGGCACACTCTTTGAGTCAAATAATTTTTCCAAAAAATAATATTTGTTTTCGAAGTAGGAAAATAACTGTCAAAATTGTAGTTTTTGGTAAAATTATGCCACTTCCGGTGCCGACAGATAACACTTTTGGTAATAAAAAAAATGACAATTGATACAACGAAGCATATGAATTCTGTTTTATACAAATCGGACTTTAAAAAATTAATCTAGGACTGAAAAACTGAATTAGCCAATGGCGGCCAAGGAAATTTACTGAGACAAATTTTTTTAACATTTTTGCACTAGTCAGATGACTCTTTAATTCTGTGCACAATACGACTAAAAAATATTCATAAATAAAAAAAATTTTTGTAAAATTTTAAATTTTCGAAATTTGGCGCCTAATATCTTCGAAGATTTGCCGAAAATCAAAAATCGAAAGTAGCGTAGCTATGTGCCCTGTCTCAGGCTATGCCAAAATGTATCGAAAGTTAAAATCCAATGATTATTGTTAAAATTACTGCAATATTTTCAAAAACGATAACTTCGGTGATTTCGGACATTTCGCATTGTCGCAGAACGTTCAAAATAGCTTTATCCTCTAAGTCACACCCACTTTCCCAGTAAAACCGAAGAGATCGTAACGATGCGACACGTAGTTGCTGAGATCTATTCAAATTGGAATCTGAATAATAATAATAATAACTAGATCTGCTACTGTCCCATGCAGATATGAAAGCTTTCATATTCATCGTCACGTGTCATTGATTGTATCAAGTATCCTAAATAAAAGGATAAGAAGAAAAAATTATTAAAATTGGTCAAAAACTCGCGAAGTTACAAGTCTAAATATAGTATGAAACATTGCACCCAGGCATAACAATAATCTGAAAACTAAAGGGAAATAACTGAAACTTGTATTACTGTAATGAGACGGATGAGAAAATGAAATGAAAATGGCGGGAAAAAAAATTAAAAATGGCAGGTTGGACAGGCGACCTTACTCCTTGTTACGTACAACCGGGCATTCGAAAACACGCTAGTTTACTCAATGACAGGCGCGCGTGCTTACCATTCAGCCACTCAACCCCCCTTTGAAATCAGACACGTGCAATATGTCATATAGGAAGAATAAGAAGTCGCTCACAACAAAATGGTAAATTAATGAGTTTAGGTCAAAAGGTTGAGCTACTGTTTTAGAGTACTTAATAGTTTTAAAGAGACACGTTAAGGGTTGTTCATAGTTAAATGAAAGTTTAATTTTAAATAAGACCAATAAAATTAGGATTTAATAATGCCAGACTAATATTTCCAATATGTTTGGTTATAAGTAGGAAATCGTGACGACTTCTTAAGCATGTTTTAAACAAAGGATCATGTTTGTTTAAACAAGAATGGCACTCTGCAATAAAAAAAACTGGCCAAAGCAAGATTTCTATGCAGAAATTAAATAATTGCTAGAACCAGAAAAATATTTATCCACTATAATAAATAAGCAACATAGAGAAAATGAAATGAAATTGAATGGGGTTTAACGTCCGACTGTTCTGCTCCTAAAATGGGCTAATGAAGACGGGCATATGCCATAATGTGTGCAATGAGGGAAATTTTACCCGGGCAGCGGCGGTTACGGCCTACGAGGTTGGACAGGCAACCATACTCCTTGTCACGTACAACCAAAAAATCGAAACAACGGCAGTTGACTCAATGACAGACGTTATGATACAGAGCGCACGTGCTAACCATTCAGCCACGCAACCTCCCTAAAATCGGCAAATTGCTGACCTACAGCGAGAAACATTTCAACCGGGCCAAATTTTCTATTGTAACAGTTTAATTTGCACGGTACCTTTAGTTATCAACCGAATATTACAAAACTTTTAAAAATAAGCTCCCCCCTGACCAGCTTAAGCGTTCGCAATAAACGTTTGCCACTTAAAATCGGGAAATTGCTGACTTTAAAGTGAGAAACATTACAACCGGGCGAAATTTTCTGTTTTATGACTTTTACAGTACCTTTGATTACCAACCGATTATTTTCTGTTTTATCACTTTTACAGTACCTTTGATTACCGACCGATTATTACAAAACTTTAAAAATAAAAGAGAAAGAGAGAAATGCGGCCTAATGTCCATTCGACACAAACTAGGTCATTTCGGGACTAACATATGTTTTTTAATTTTATTTAAAAACTCCCCCTGCGCTTACAGGTCTTTAGCCGTTGGGAGGAAACCGAAGAACACGGAGAAAACCCACAAGGTTGGACATCATACTTCATGTCACGTGCAACCTGGAGATCGAAACGACGCCCGTTGACTCAATGACAGACGTTACGATACAGTGCGCACATGCTAACCATTCAGCCATTCAGCCTCCCTGAATTCAGAAAATTGCTGACTTATAGCAAGAAACATTTCAACCGGGCGAAATTTTCTGTTTTAACAGTTTAATGTGCACGGTACTTTAATTACCAACCGATTATTACAAAACTTTTGAAAATAAGCTCCAACTGACCAGCTTAATCGTATGCAATAAACGTTTTCGCCTGAATTGAAAGTTCTGCACGGAGAAAGTTCATCTCGATTTCCCGGCGTGGTTCCCCTTGTCAGTGAGGCAGAACGGAGGGCCTGACAAGCACAGCTGTCTAGTCATTCGGATGGGACGAAAAACCAAGGTTCCGTGTACACATTGGAGTGCACGTAAAATATCCCTAAGCAGTTGGAATTCGATACTGTTGAATAAGCTCTATACGATCGATGACTAAATGTGTAGATTGTAGTCACCCACACTGCATGTTTCGCTTAACAATGAAAGGGTGCCGTTTTCAATGTTCGATCCTTTTGTTCTTCTACTCCTGATATGTTGGACTGTTGATCGATGGTTTCATATAAAAGACTACCAATAAGACTCTTTGTACAAGAAGTTCCCAAAAAATATTATGTTGACTTTACGAGAAAGACCTCTAAACATGCTCCAAATTGTAAAAATACGACTTTTTGGGTTTTCAATCTCTTTTTTTCGGCTATCCCTGATATTTAGAAAAAATAATACAATGATTTCACACAACAGGCTAGCTATTAGACTCTCTATTGACAAAAGTTTCACCGCCCTCCCTTCATTATAACCGAAGTTATCGTGCCCTAAAGAATCAACAAATTAGCTTGTTTATCTCTGCTTACCCTAAGCAGAAAATGCTCATCTTTGAACTCAATCATAACATTGACCTAGTGAACGTCTACACCAAGTTTGAACATTCTAGCTTAATTAGAAGGAGAGTAATTGTGTTCCAAAGTCCCGACCCTTCAAATTGCTTCTATTTTTCATTTTCAATTCAAAATGGTGACCATCACGTGACCGAAATCAAAATTCTATTCGCGACATTTTTTAGGCCTTCCTACAAGGATTCAGAAAATATAACTCCCGAGTCTGTAAGTAAAATAGCAAAAAAGCCTTATTGATTTTTCACTTTTAAATATGGCGGCACTTCCGGTTCGATCGACAAACTCCATATTTTGTGTACAAATCAGTAATTACTTATCTAGTATCCAAAAAAAAAAATCAGGTCATTCTGACCTATATTTCGATGATTTTTTTGAAAATTTTGATCCTTAATTTCGTCAAGGGGAGATAATTTAGAAAATTTCTAATTATATTTTTGAAGTCACATCGGTAGGATCTACTTAGATACTAAATTTCATGAAAATCGTACAACTATTAAAGAAGTTGTCAAATTGGTCTAATCTTCCGGTTCGAAATCACAGCGACGAATTTTCGAAATTCGAAAATGTGAAACTGCAGATGAAAATGGTTTTTTTAAAGGTATTCAAAGAAAAAAGAATTAGTAAAATCGGTCAAAAAATAACAAAGTTACGACTATGCATTGTCATTTTTTTCGTTCGTAAAATTCGGTGATTTCGGATTCGTAAAACGTTTCGAAAATATATTTAATCAAGGTTCGCACCCCATTTTTGGGGGGGTAGGTCAAAATTTCAGAAAGATCCTATGGATAGATTCTGAGAAATCCGATTTGCAGAAAACACACAAAAAAAAAAATAATAATAACTAGATCTGCTACTGTCCCATGCAGATATGAAAGCTTTCATATTCATCGTCACGTGTCATTGATTGTATCAAGTATCCTAAATAAATTGATAAGAAGAAAAAATTATCAAAATTGGTCAAAAACTCGCGAAGTTACAAGTCTAAATATAGTATGAAACATTGCACCCAGGCATAACAATAATCTGAAAACTAAAGGGAAATAACTGAAACTTGTATTACTGTAATGAGACGGATGAGAAAATGAAATGAAAATGGCGGGAAAAAAAAATAAAAATGTCAGGTTGGACAGGCGACCTTACTCCTTGTCACGTACAACCGGGCATTCGAAAACACGCTAGTTAACTCAATGACAGGCGCGCGTGCTAGCCATTCAGCCATCCACCCCCCCCCCTTTGAAATCCGACACGTGCAATATGTCATATAGGAAGAATAAGAAGTCGCTCACAACAAAATGGTAAATTAATGAGTTTAGGTCAAAAGGTTGAGCTACTATTTTAGAGTACTTAATAGTTTTAAAGAGACACGTTAAGGGTTGTTCATAGTTAAATGAAAGTTTAATTTTAAATAAGACCAATAAAATTAGGATTTAATAATGCCAGACATATGTTTGGTTATCAGTAGGAAATCATGACGACTTCTTAATCATGTTTTAAACAAAGGACCATAGACTGAATTATACAAGAATGGCACTCTGCGATAAAAAAAACTGGCCAAAGCAAGATTTCTATGCAGAAATTAAATAATTGCTAGAACCAGAAAAATATTTATCCACTACAATAAATAAGCAACATAGAGAAAATGAAATGAAATTGAATGGGGTTTAACGTCCTACTGTTCTGCTCCTAAAATGGGCTAATGAAGACTGGCATATGCCATAAAGTGTGCAATGAGGGAAATTTTACCCGGGCAGCGGCGTTACGGCCTACGAGGTTGGACAGGCGACCATACTCCTTGTCACGTACAACCAAGAAATCGAAACAACGCCAGTTGACTCAATGACAGACATTTTGATACAGAGCGCACGTGCTAACCATTCAGCCACGCAACCTCCCTAAAATCGGCAAATTGCTGACCTACAGCGAGAAACATTTCAACCGGCCCAAATTTTCTATTTGAACAGTTTAATTTGCATGGTACCTTTAGTTATCAACCGAATATTACAAAACTTTTAAAAATAAGCTCCCCCTGACCAGCTTAAGCGTTCGCAATAAACGTTTGCCCCTTAAAATCTGCAAATTGCTGACTTTAAAGTGAGAAACATTACAACCGGGCGAAATTTTCTGTTTTATCACTTTTACAGTACCTTTGATTACCAACCGATTATTACAAAACTTTAAAAATAAAAGAGAAAGAGAGAAATGCGGCCTAATGTCCATTCGACACAAACTAGGTCATTTTGTGACTAACATATGTTTTTTAATTTTATTTAAAAACTCCCCTTGCGCTTACTGGTCTTTAGCCTTTGGGAGGAAACCGAAGGACACGGAGAAAACCCACGAGGTTGGACATCATACTTCATGTCACGTGCAACCTGGAGATCGAAACGACGCTCGTTGACTCAATGACAGACGTTACGATACAGCGCGCACATGCTAACCATTCAGCCTCCTTGAATTCGGAAAATTGCTGACTTATAGCAAGAAACATTTCAACCGGGCGAAATTTTCTGTTTTAACAGTTTAATGTGCACGGTACTTTAATTGCCAACCGATTATTACAACTGACCAGCTTAATCGTGTGCAATAAACGTTTGGCCTGAATCGAAAGTTCTGCACGGAGAAAGTTCATCTTGATTTCCCGGCGTTGTTCCCCGTTGTCAGTGAGGCAGAACGGAGGGCCTGACAAGCACAGCTGTCTAGTCGTTCGGATGGGATGAAACACCAAGGTCCCGTGTACACATTGGAGTGCACGTAAAATATCCCTAAGCAGTTGGAATTCGATACTGTTGAATAAGCTCTATACGATGACTAAATGTGTAGATTGTAGTCACCCACACTGCATGTTTCGCTTAACAATGAAAGGGTGCCGTTTTCAATTTTCGATCCTTTTGTTCTTCTACTCCAGATATGTTGGACTGTTGATCGATGGTTTCATATAAAAGACTACCAATAAGACTCTTTGTAGAAGAAGTTCCCAAAAAATATTATGTTGACTTTACGAGAAAGACCTCTAAACATGCTCCAAATTGTAAAAATACGACTTTTTGGATTTTCAATCTCTTTTTTTCGGCTATCCCTGATATTTAAAAAAAATGATACAATGTTTTCAAACAACAGGCTAGCTATTAGACTCTCTATTGACAAAAGTTTCATCGCCCTCCCTTCATTATAACCGAAGTTATCGTGCCCTAAAGAATCTACAAATCAGCATCCTTATCTCTGCTTACCCTAAGCAGAAAATGCTCATCTTTGAACTCAATCATGACATTGACCTAGTGAACGTCTACACCAAGTTTGAACATTCTAGCTTAATTAGAAGGAGAGTTATTGTGTTCCAAAGTCCCGGCCCTTCAAATTGCTTCTATTTTTCATTTTCAATTCAAAATGGTGACCATCACGTGACCGAAATCAAAATTCGGATCCGATAGATTTTTAGGCATTCCTTCAAGGATTCTGAAAATATAACTCCCGAGTCTGTAAGTAAAACAGCAAAAAAGCCTTTTTGATTTTTCACGTTTAAAGATGGTGGCACTTCCGGTTCGATCGACAAACTCCATATTTTGTGTACGAATCAGTAATTACTTGTCTAGTATCAAAAAAAAAAATTAGGTCATTCTGACCTATATTTCGACGATTTTTTTGAAAACTTTGATCCTTAATTTCGTCAAGGGGAGATAATTTAGAACATTTATAATTATATTTTTGAAGTCACATCGGTAACATCTACTTATACACTAAATTTCATGAAAATCGTACAACTATTAAAGAAGTTCTCAAATTGGTCTAAACTTCCGGTTCGAAATCACTGCGACGAATTTTCGAAATTGGAAAATGCGAAACTGCAGATGAAAATGATTTTTTTCAAGGTATTCAAAGAAAAAAGAATTAGTAAAATCGGTCAAAAAATAACAAAGTTACGACTATGCATTGTCAGTTTTTTCGTTCTTAAAATTCGGTGATTTCGGATTCGTAAAACGTTTTGAAAATATATTTAATCAACAGCCACCACCCATTTTTGGGGGGATAGGTAAAAGTTTCAGAACGATCCTATCGTTAGATTCTGAGAAATCCGATTTGTGGACAAAACACAAAAAAAAAATAACAATAATAATCTTAACAGAAACAATAAGCTTTCATATGTAATATGAAAGCTTAATAATAAGAATAATAATTTTAACAAAAACAATAGTGTTTCACACAAGCTACGCAGTGTGAAACCCTAATAATAATTTTAACAAAAACAATAGTGTTTCACACAAGCTTCGCAGTGTGAAACCCTAATAATTTTAGTAATCACAATAGGCTTTCAGACGAAAGTCTGAAAGCCTAACTAGACCTGCATGCAGGAATGACGGGTTTCACTGGTGCCACGTTACCCTTAAACATGTCACTTCCGGTGCCAAGTTACACTTGAACATATGTCACTTCCGGTACCAGCGAAACCACTAAACAGGTTTCCAAATTAACATTGCACACAAATAAAATGGACGCAGAATCAACAAAATCCAGCAATATCAATTCATTTTATACATTTGTTACTTGTAAATGATCTTGACAAAATTAAATTACTCCCGGTGTTAATGCAAATGTTCAATTAGTCTTATGAAATCGGAAATGGCATACGATATCATGTAGTGAAAATTTTATGTAAATCGAATAATAATTGCCACTTTTAAAGACCAAAAAACTTGAAAAGTGACTTGTAGAAAATCGGCTATTTCTCTGCAACCGTACAAGTTAGAAACCATTTTGTGGTATCTGTATGATCGTATGGGTTCATTCTATTTGTTGAATATCAAGTCATTTTATATATATGTTACTTGTAAGTGATCCTGGCAAAATTTCATTACTTCCGGTGATAATGAAAATGTTCAATTAGTTTTATGAAATCAGAAATGGCATAAGGCATCATAATGGCGAAAATTGTATGTAAATCGAATGAGAATTGCCACTTTTATAGATCAAAAACCTTGAAAAGTTACTTGTAGAAAATCGTCTATTTCTCGGCAACCGTACACGATAAAAACTATCTTTTGGTATCTATATGATCGTATGGGTTCAATCCATTTGTTGATTGGAATCAAATATCATAATTTGAAATATATTACAAATCAGACTCAATTGAAAAAAATGTCTGTTTTGAAGGCTAAAAATACAGTTTTTGCCAAAATGACATTACTTCCGGTGATACTGAAAATGTTAAATTAGTTCTATGAAATCATAAATGACACAAGATATCATATGGTGAAAATTTTATGAAAATCGAATAATAACTGACACTTTTATAGACCAAAAACCTTGAAAAGTGACTTAAGGAAAATCGCCCATTTCTCTGCAACCGTACAAGTTAGAAACCATTTTGTGGTATCTGTATGATCGTATGGGTTCAATCTATTTGATCAATAGAATCAAATATCACAATTTGAAAAAAATAACAAATACGACTCATTTGAATAAATTGTTGTTTTTTGAAGGCTAAAATTTAAGTTTTGAGCAAATGACGTCATTTCCGGTGGCAGCGCAAGGGGTAAAATGGTTTGACATAGTCCACTATGGCATTAGGCATCCAATGGCGAAAGAAAATTGAAAATCGAATAATAATTGATTCTTTTACAGCCAAAATTACGTGAAAAGTGACTCATGCAAAATTGCCTATTTCTCGGCAACTGCTTATATTACAAACTAATTTTCACATACATTCTCTTCGTATGGATTATAGCTACAAGTTTATAAAAGTTACGTAAAAATATTTTAAAATCTGAAAAGCCTGAATGAGTTGTAAATAGGTCAATTTTACGCCTTTTTTCACCTCTTAATCCAATTTGCTAGAAAATGAAAAAGAAATTAAAAAAACTGCTTCCGACATTTTTTGTGCCTTTAAAGGACACACTCTTTGAGTCATATAATTTTTCAAAAAAATAATATTTGTTTTCAAAAAATGTACCTAACTGTCAAAATTGTAGTTTTTGGTAAAATTATGCCACTTCCGGTGCCGACAGATAATACTTTTGGTAATAAACAAAATGACAATTGAGACAACGAAGCATATGAACTTTGTTTTATACAAATCGAACAATAAAAAATTAATCTAGGACTGAAAAACTGAATTAGCCAATGGAGGCCAAGGAAAACTACTGAGACAAAATTTTTTAACATTTTTGCGCAAGTCAGATGACTCTTTAATTCTGTGCACAACACGACTAAAAAATATTCATAAATAAAAAAGTTTTTTGTAAAATTTTAAATTTCCGAAATTTGGCGCCTAATATCTTCGAAGATTTGCCGAAAATCAAAAATCGAAAGTAGCGCAGCTATGTGCCCTGTCTCCAGCTATGCCAAAATGTATCGAAAGTTAAAATCCTATGATTATTGTTAAAATTACCGCAATATTTGTAAAAACGATAACTTCGGTGATTTCGGACATTTCGCATTGTCGCAGAACGTTCAAAATAGCTTTATCCTCTAAGTCACACCCACTTTCCCAGTAAAACCGAAGAAATCGTAACGATGCGACACGTAGTTGCTGAGATCTACTCAAAACAAAAGAAGAATAATAATAATAACTAGACCTGCATGCAGGAATGACGGGTTTCACTGGTGCCACGTCACTTTCGGTGCCACGTTACGCTTAAACATATGTCACTTCCGATACCAATGAAACCATCAAACAGGTTTCCACATAAGCATTGTAAACATCAAATAAAATGGACGAAGAATCAACCAAATCCAGCAATATCAATTCATTTTATATATATGTTACTTGTAAGTGATCCTGGCAAAATTTCATTACTTCCGGTGATAATGAAAATGTTCAATTAGTTTTATGAAATCAGAAATGGCATAAGGCAGCATAATGGCGAAAATTGTATGTAAATCGAATGAGAATTGCCACTTTTATAGACCAAAAACCTTGAAAAGTGACTTGTAGAAAATCGTCTATTTCTCGGCAACCGTACACGATAAAAACTATCTTTTGGTATCTATATGATCGTATGGGTTCAATCCATTTGTTGATTGGAATCAAATATCATAATTTGAAATATATTACAAATCAGACTCATTTGAAAAAAATGTCTGTTTTGAAGGCTAAAAATACAGTTTTTGCCAAAATGACATTACTTCCGGTGATACTGAAAATGTTAAATTAGATCTATGAAATCATAAATGACACAAGATATCATATGGTGAAAATTTTATGAAAATCGAATAATAACTGACACTTTTATAGACCAAAAACCTTGAAAAGTGACTTAAGGAAAATCGCCCATTTCTCTGCAACCGTACAAGTTAGAAACCATTTTAGGGTATCTGTATGATCGTATGGGATCAATCTATTTGATCAATAGAATCAAATATCACAATTTGAAAAAAATAACGAATACGACTCATTTGAATAAAATATTGTTTTTTGAAGGCTAAAATTTAAGTTTTGAGCAAATGACGTCATTTCCGGTGGCAGCGCAAGGGGTAAAATGGTTTGACATAGTCCACTATGGCATTAGGCATCCAATGGCGAAAGAAAATTGAAAATCGAATAATAATTGATTCTTTTACAGCCAAAATTACGTGAAAAGTGACTCATGCAAAATTGCCTATTTCTCGGCAACTGCTTATATTACAAACTAATTTTCACATACATTCTCTTCGTATGGATTATAGCTACAAGTTTATAAAAGTTACGTAAAAATATTTTAAAATCTGAAAAGCCTGAATGAGTTGTAAATAGGTCAATTTTACGCCTTTTTTCACCTCTTAATCCAATTTGCTAGAAAATGAAAAAGAAATTAAAAAAACTGCTTCCGACATTTTTTGCGCCTTTAAAGGACACACTCTTTGAGTCATATAATTTTTCAAAAAAATAATATTTGTTTTCAAAAAATGTACCTAACTGTCAAAATTGTAGTTTTTGGTAAAATTATGCCACTTCCGGTGCCGACAGATAACACTTTTGGTAATAAAAAAAATGACAATTGAGATAACGAAGCATATGAACTTTGTTTTATACAAATCGAACAATAAAAAATTAATCTAGGACTGAAAAACTGAATTAGCCAATGGAGGCCAAGGAAAATTACTGAGACAAAATTTTTTAACATTTTTGCGCAAGTCAGATGACTCTTTAATTCTGTGCACAACACGACTAAAAAATATTCATAAATAAAAAAGTTTTTTGTAAAATTTTAAATTTCCGAAATTTGGCGCCTAATATCTTCGAAGATTTGCCGAAAATCAAAAATCGAAAGTAGCGCAGCTATGTGCCCTGTCTCCAGCTATGCCAAAATGTATCGAAAGTTAAAATCCCATGATTATTGTTAAAATTACCGCAATATTTGTAAAAACGATAACTTCGGTGATTTCGGACATTTCGCATTGTCGCAGAACGTTCAAAATAGCTTTATCCTCTAAGTCACACCCACTTTCCCAGTAAAACCGAAGAAATCGTAACGATGCGACACGTAGTTGCTGAGATCTACTCAAAACAAAAGAAGAATAATAATAATAATAATAATAATAAGAATAATAATTTTAACAAAAACAATAGTGTTTCACACAAGCTTCGCAGTGTGAAACCCTAATAATAATAATAAGAACTAGACCTGCATGCAGGAATGACGGGTTTCACTGGTGCCATGTTACCCTTAAACATGTAACTTCCGGTGGCAAGTTACCCTTGAACATATGTCACTTCCGGTATCAGCGAAACCACTAAACAGGTTTCCAAATTAACATTGCACACAAATAAAATGGACGCAGAATCAACAAAATCCAACAATATCAATTCATTTTATACATTTGTTACTTGTAAATGATCTTGACAAAATTAAATTACTTCCTGTGTTAATGAAAATGTTCAATTAGTCTTATGAAATCAGAAATGGCATACGATATCATATAGTGAAAATTTTATGTAAAATTTTAAGACCAAAAAACTTGAAAAGTGACTTGTAGAAAATCTGCTATTTTTCTGCAACCGTACAAGTTACAAACCATTTTGTGGTATCTGTGTGATCGTATGGGTTCATTCTATTTGTTGATTAGCATTAAATACCATAATTTGAAAAAGATTTCAAAACAGACTCATTTGAATAAAATATCTGTTTTGAAGGCTAAAAATACAGTTTTTGCCAAAATGACGTTACTTCCGGTGATAATGAAAATCTTAAATTACTTGAATGAAATCCCAAATGGCAGTAGGTATAACACGGTGTAACGTTTATGAAAATCGAATAATAATTGACACTTTTATGGCCCCGAAACCTTCAAAAGTGACCTGTAGAAAACCGTCTATTTCTCGGCAACCGAACAAGTTAGAAACAATTTTATGATATCTATATGACCATATGAGTTTTGTTTATATGTGAATTTAAACCAAAAGTTAAAATTATTAATGCATATTAAGTTATTCTTGGTTGAATAAAACATTGATTTAAAAAGTTTAAAATGCAGTTTTTGACCAAATGATGTCACTTCCGGTGTCAATTTTAAATTGTAATCAACTTGATATGACGCTACATGCTTTTTGAATCAAATGATGTCACTTTTATAAAAATCCAATAATAATTGACTATTTTACAGGCAAAATAACGAAAACAGTGACTTGTACAGAACTGCCCATTTCTTGGTAACTGCTTATATTACAAACGAATTTTAACATACATTTTCTTCGTATGGATTATAGCTACAAGTTTATAAAAGTTACGAAGAAATATTTTAAAATCTGAAAAGCCTGAATAGGTTGTAAATAGGTAAATTTTACACCATTTTTAGCCTCTTAATCGAATTTGCTCGAAAGTGAAATCGAAATTAAAAAAACTGCTTCCTACATTTTTTGCGCCTTGAAAGGGCACACTCTTTGAGTCAAATAATTTTTCCAAAAAATAATATTTGTTTTCGAAGTAGGAAAATAACTGTCAAAATTGTAGTTTTTGGTAAAATTATGCCACTTCCGGTGCCGACAGATAACACTTTTGGTAATAAAAAAAATGACAATTGATACAACGAAGCATATGAATTCTGTTTTATACAAATCGGACTTTAAAAAATTAATCTAGGACTGAAAAACTGAATTAGCCAATGGCGGCCAAGGAAATTTACTGAGACAAATTTTTTTAACATTTTTGCACTAGTCAGATGACTCTTTAATTCTGTGCACAATACGACTAAAAAATATTCATAAATAAAAAAAATTTTTGTAAAATTTTAAATTTTCGAAATTTGGCGCCTAATATCTTCGAAGATTTGCCGAAAATCAAAAATCGAAAGTAGCGTAGCTATGTGCCCTGTCTCAGGCTATGCCAAAATGTATCGAAAGTTAAAATCCAATGATTATTGTTAAAATTACTGCAATATTTTCAAAAACGATAACTTCGGTGATTTCGGACATTTCGCATTGTCGCAGAACGTTCAAAATAGCTTTATCCTCTAAGTCACACCCACTTTCCCAGTAAAACCGAAGAGATCGTAACGATGCGACACGTAGTTGCTGAGATCTATTCAAATTGGAATCTGAATAATAACTAGACCTGCATGCAGGAATGACGGGTTTCACTGGTGCCACGTTACCCTTAAACATGTCACTTCCGGTGCCAAGTTACCCTTGAACATATGTCACTTCCGGTACCAGCGAAACCACTAAACAGTTTTCCAAATTAACATTGCACACAAATAAAATGGACGCAGAATCAACAAAATCCAGCAATATCAATTCATTTTATACATTTGTTACTTGTAAATGATCTTGACAAAATTAAATTACTCCCGGTGTTAATGCAAATGTTCAATTAGTCTTATGAAATCAGAAATGGCATACGATATCATATAGTGAAAATTTTATGTAAATCGAATAATAATTGCCACTTTTAAAGACCAAAAAACTTGAAAAGTGACTTGTAGGAAATCTGCTATTTCTCTGCAACCGTAGAAGTTAGAAACCATTTTGTGGTATCTGTATGATCGTATGGGTTCATTCTATTTGTTGATTGGCATCAAATACCATACTTTGAAAAAGATATCAAAACAGACTCATTTGAATAAAATATCTGTTTAAGAGGCTAAAAATACAGTTTTTGCCAAAATGACGTTACTTCCGGTGATAAGGAAAATCTTGAATTACTTGTATGAAATCCCAAATGGCATTAGGTATAACATGGTGTGACGTTTATGAAAATCGAATAATAATTGACCCTTTTATGGCCCCGAAACCTTCAAAAGTGACCTGTAGAAAACCGTCTATTTCTCGGCAACCGAACAAGTTAAAAACCATTTTATGATATCTATATGACCATATGAGTTTTGTTTATATGTGAATTTAAACCAAAAGTTAAAATTATTAATACATATTAAGTTATTCTTGGTTGAATCAAACATTGATTTAAAAAATTTAAAATGCATTTTTTGACCAAATGATGTCACTTCCGGTGTCAATTTTAAATTGTAATCAACTTGATATGACGCTACGTGCTTTTTGAATCAAATGATGTCACTTTTATAAAAATCCAATCATAATTGACTATTTTACAGGCAAAATAACGAAAACAGTGACTTGTACAGAACTGCCCATTTCTTGGTAACTGCTTATAGTACAAACGAATTTTAACATACATTTTCTTCGTATGGATTATAGCTACAAGTTTATAAAAGTTACGAAGAAATATTTTAAAATCTGAAAAGCCTGAATAGGTTGTAAATAGGCCAATTTTACACCATTTTTAGCATCTTAATCGAATTTGCTCGAAAATGAAATCGAAATTAAAAAAACTGCTTCCTACATTTTTTGCGCCTTGAAAGGGCACACTCTTTGAGTCAAATAATTTTTCCAAAAAATAATATTTGTTTTCGAAGAAGGAAAATAACTGTCAAAATTGTAGTTTTTGGTAAAATTATGCCACTTCCGGTGCCGACAGATAAAACTTTTGGTAATAAAAAAAATGACAATTGATACAACGAAGCATATGAACTTTGTTTTATACAAATCGAACAATAAAAAATTAATCTAGGACTGAAAAACTGAATTAGCCAATGGCGGCCAAGGAAAATTACTGAGACAAAATTTTTTAACATTTTTGCACTAGTCAGACGACTCTTTAATTCTGTGCACAATACGACTAAAAAATATTCATAAATAAAAAAGTTTTTTGTAAAATTTTAAATTTTCGAAATTTGGCGCCTAATATCTTCGAAGATTTGCCGATCATCAAAAATCGAAAGTAGCGTAGCTATGTGCCCTGTCTCAGGCTATGCCAAAATGTATCGAAAGTTAAAATTCAATGATTATTGTTAAAATTACTGCAATATTTTCAAAAACGATAACTTCGGTGATTTCGGACATTTCGCATTGTCGCAGAACGTTCAAAATAGCTTTATCCTCTAAGTCACACCCACTTTCCCAGTAAAACCGAAGAAATCGTAACGATGCGACACGTAGTTGCTGAGATCTATTCAAATTGGAATCTGAATAATAATAATAATAATAAGAATAATAATTTTAACAAAAACAATAGTGTTTCACACAAGCTACGCAGTGTGAAACCCTAATAATAATAATAATAAGAATAATAATTTTAACAAAAACAATAGTGTTTCACACAAGCTACGCAGTGTGAAACCCTAATAATAATTTTAACAAAAACAATAGTGTTTCACACAAGCTTCGCAGTGTGAAACCCTAATAATTTTAGTAATCACAATAGGCTTTCAGACGAAAGTCTGAAAGCCTAACTAGACCTGCATGCAGGAATGACGGGTTTCACTGGTGCCACGTTACCCTTAAACATGTCACTTCCGGTGCCAAGTTACACTTGAACATATGTCACTTCCGGTACCAGCGAAACCACTAAACAGGTTTCCAAATTAACATTGCACACAAATAAAATGGACGCAGAATCAACAAAATCCAGCAATATCAATTCATTTTATACATTTGTTACTTGTAAATGATCTTGACAAAATTAAATTACTCCCGGTGTTAATGCAAATGTTCAATTAGTCTTATGAAATCGGAAATGGCATACGATATCATGTAGTGAAAATTTTATGTAAATCGAATAATAATTGCCACTTTTAAAGACCAAAAAACTTGAAAAGTGACTTGTAGAAAATCGGCTATTTCTCTGCAACCGTACAAGTTAGAAACCATTTTGTGGTATCTGTATGATCGTATGGGTTCATTCTATTTGTTGATTGGCATCAAATACCATACTTTGAAAAAGATTTCAAAACAGACTCATTTGAATAAAATATCTGTTTTAGAGGCTAAAAATACAGTTTTTGCCAAAATGACGTTACTTCCGGTGATAATGAAAATCTTAAATTACTTATATGAAATCCCAAATGGCATTAGGTATAACATGGTGTGACGTTTATGAAAATCGAATAATAATTGACCCTTTTATGGCCCCGAAACCTTCAAAAGTGACCTGTAGAAAACTGTCTATTTCTCGGCAACCGAACAAGTTAGAAACCATTTTATGATATCTATATGACCATATGGGTTTTGTTTATATGTGAATTTAAACCAAAAGTTAAAATTATTAATACATATTAAGTTATTCTTGGTTGAATAAAACATTGATTTAAAAAGTTTAAAATGCATTTTTTGACCAAATGATGTCACTTCCGGTGTCAATTTTAAATTGTAATCAACTTGATATGACGCTACGTGCTTTTTGAATCAAATGATGTCACTTTTATAAAAATCCAATCATAATTGACTATTTTACAGGCAAAATAACGAAAACAGTGACTTGTACAGAACTGCCCATTTCTTGGTAACTGCTTATAGTACAAACGAATTTTAACATACATTTTCTTCGTATGGATTATAGCTACAAGTTTATAAAAGTTACGAAGAAATATTTTAAAATCTGAAAAGCCTGAATAGGTTGTAAATAGGCCAATTTTACACCATTTTTAGCCTCTTAATCGAATTTGCTCGAAAATGAAATCGAAATTAAAAAAACTGCTTCCTACATTTTTTGCGCCTTGAAAGGGCACACTCTTTGAGTCAAATAATTTTTCCAAAAAATAATATTTGTTTTCGAAGAAGGAAAATAACTGTCAAAATTGTAGTTTTTGGCAAAATTATGCCACTTCCGGTGCCGACAGATAAAACTTTTGGTAATAAAAAAAATGACAATTGATACAACGAAGCATATGAACTTTGTTTTATACAAATCGAACAATAAAAAATTAATCTAGGACTTAAAAACTGAATTAGCCAATGGCGGCCAAGGTAAATTACTGAGACAAAATTCTTTAACATTTTTGCACTAGTCAGATGACCCTTTAATTCTGTGCATAATACGACTAAAAAATATTCATAAATAAAAAAGTTTTTTGTAAAATTTTAAATTTTCAAAATTTGGCGCCTAATATCTTTGAAGATTTACCGAAAATCAAAAATCGAAAGTAGTGTAGCTATGTGCCCTGTCTCCGGCTATGCCAAAATGTATCGAAAGTTAAAATTCAATGATTATTGTTAAAATTACTGCAATATTTTAAAAAACGATAATTTGGTGATTTCGGACATTTCGCATTGTCGCAGAACGTTCAAAATAGCTTTATCCTCTAAGTCACACCCACTTTCCCAGTAAAACCGAAGAAATCGTAACGATGCGACAAGCAGTTGCTGAGATCTACTCAAAACAAAAGAAGAATAATAATAATAAGAACTAGACCTGCAAGCAGCACTGAACCGGCTTTCAGGAATCATACAGGAAGTTTCTTATACCATAGCCGATCCATTGAGCTACCAAACTATACTTTAGTTGTTTTGCTTCAGTGACACCCTCTCTATATGTAAAAGTAATATTTGCTGGCGAAAAGACCGGTCAAAATTGTAAATTATGGCAAAATTACGTCACTTCCGGTACCGAAAGATATTTTTATAGGTGAAAAATAAGTCGAAAATTCGCAACACACAAAATACAAACTTTGTTTTATACATATTGGGCAATAAATGATTACCCTATAACCCATAAACTGAAATTAAGAAGGTAAAAAACTTAAAAGTGACCCTGGGAAAATTGGCTATTATTCGACAAGGGAACATGCTAGAAGGCTTTTTTTGATATCAATATGATGGTATTGATTCAATCTTACTGCCCATTAGAGTCAGACGTTATCAAGTTAAACGAATAATAAATATAAATCCCTTCAAAAAAATGTTTGTTTTGAAGGCTAAAAATACGTTTTTTGCAAAAATTACATTACTTCCGGTGATATTGAAAATGTTAACTTAGTTCATAGAAGCCATAAATGGCATAAGGCATCAAATGGTAAAAAAATTATAAAAATCGAATAATAATTGAGACTTTTATAGACCAAAAACCTTGAAAAGTGACTTATAGAAGATCGCCTATTTCTCTGTAACCATACAAGTTAGAAACCATTTTGTGGTATCTGTATGGTCGTATGGCTTCATTCTATTCGTTGATGGGAATCAAATATCATAATTTTAAAAATATTATAAGGCAGACTCATTTGAATAAAATATTTGTTTTTTGGGTTAAAAATACAGTTTTTGCCCAAATGACGTCATTTCCGGTCACAGTGAAAATGTAAAATTGACTTGACCTAGTCCAAATTGGCATTAGGCATCAAATGGAAAAAAAATATTGCAAATCGAATGATAATTCACTCTTTTATAGGCAAAATAACGTGAAAAGTGATGCATGCAAAATTGCATATTTCTCGGCAACTGCTCATATTACAAACTAATTTTCGCATACATTCTCTTCGTCTGGATTATTGCTACGAGTTTATGAAAATTACAAATAAATATTTCAAAATATGAAGACGCTGAATGAATTGTAAATAACTGAATTTTACACTTTATTTTACATTTTATTCGAAATTGCCCGAAAATGAAATTGAAATTAAAAAATCTGAGCTAAGGATTTCGTGCATCTTTGCAGGGTGCATCCTTTTAGTTATATCAGTTTTGAAAAAAAAAAATATTTGCTTTCAAAAAGTGGTACCGAACTGTCAAAATTGTAGTTTTTGTTAATATTACGTCACTTTCGTTGCCGACAGAAAAATTTTACCGTAACAAAAAAAATTACAATTGGGACCACGGAGCATATGAACTTTGTTTTATACAAATCGAACAATAAATAATTTTTCTGGGTACGAAAAACTAAATTAGCCGATGGCGGCTAACGCAAATTACCCTGACAATTTTTTTTCTCATTTCTGCTCAAGTACGATGATATTTTAACCCTGTGTAAAATACCATCAAAATATATTCATAAATAAAAAAGGTATTCGTAAAAAAATTATTGTTTTTCAAAATATCGGACATTTGTTCGACTACTTCCGGTTTTACGATCATTGTCGCGATAGCTTTACGAAGTTCTTTCGATACTTAACTTTCTGTACCAGAAGTGTCAGAAACATCCATTGAGTAGTTTTGGAAAAAAAGATAAATTAAAGAGCGTTTACAAAAATTTAATGATTTTTCAATTTTTTTCAAAGTTTGATGCCATTTTTGGACCACCTATATAATATCAATGCTTTTCATTTTTGATTCACTATATAGACAACCGATAGGACTTTGAGTAAGAAAAGTTTAAGAAAAATCTGCGGCGTCGTTTTCGAGAAAAGGGCGTCTCAGAATGTTAAAAAATCGGAAATTACTAGATTTTTGGCATACAATAATTTATTTCCCTACCATCGAAATCGTATTATTTAGATACCATATGATGGTCCATTAATAGGGCTTTCCAACGACCCTTTAGTTCTTTTGGTCCGCTATTACCTAAGGGAGAAATCAAGTTTTTCGCAAGTGCAACAATGTTTTTAACCTTTTTTTTTCATTTTTTGAATACTTCCGGTATGGTTATTATTTTCGGAATAGTTTTAATAGCCGGTTTGGACACTAAAATAGCCACAGGGCTCTGTAATGATATATTGCATTATCTGATCAGATAAAATGCCCCTGAGAAATCCTATGTTGAAAAGTGCCAAAAATGCAAAAAATTTAAAATATCGAAAATTAGATTTCAATAACTACATACATATTATACATCGTTAGAATCGTAATTAGGTCAGCTATCTGAATATACAATCTTTTTTTGAAAATCTCTCAAAATAAAAAAATAGTAGAGCATTTTCCAAAATTTCACGATTTTTCGACTTTTTTCGATTTTCAGTCCGTTATTTCACCTATTCCAGACATTTCAAAGTCTTATTGGGTGGCATAATTCACAAGACTATCGAATGGACTCTCGATAGAGAAAGTTAAAAAAAAAGTTGCGGTTAAGTTTTCGAGATACAGGCGTCCAAAAACGCTCCAAATCAGAAAATACTTGATTTTCAGCGTGCCATATTTTGCTTCCTGCTCATCGTATCCGCATGAATTGGGTATCATACGATAGTACAATCCTAGTGCAGTCCAATGGTACCCTAATTTCTTTAATCCGTTGATATCGGGCGGAGCAATCGCGTTTTTCCCCAAAATATCCATTTTTTGCATTTTTTTCAAAATATTGCACATTATTTCGATCACTTCCGGTTAAAGGATTCTTGTCGAAATTGCTTTATCAGTTGGTATTGGACTATAACTTCATGTTCCGTAAGTTTCAGAAACATCATTTTGGCTGTAAAACGACACGACAGCTCACAAAATGGGAAGAAA
Source organism: Patella caerulea (assembly GCA_036850965.1). Taxonomy (NCBI): domain Eukaryota; kingdom Metazoa; phylum Mollusca; class Gastropoda; family Patellidae; genus Patella; species Patella caerulea. The sequence continues at coordinate 25,471,492 of JAZGQO010000015.1, read as the reverse complement.
ATTCGAAAAAAATCGAAAAATAAAGGGCGATAACTCTGAATGAAACTTATATTACTGGAATCGGATTGACGTCAGGTATCCAAAAATGTAGGTCAAATTTGCAAATTTTGAAAAATAACAAAAATTGTCTCGTAGGCGACGTGTTTTGAATTTTCGAACGATAGAAGTCAGCGACGAAGTTTCGAAATAGCGAAATGTGAGATTGCTATTGTCTGGGAAAAGTCTCAGACTTTCCAAAAATGTGATTTGTTTGAATATAGGTAGAGAATTGACGAAACCACGGCCGATTTTTTATTTTTTACCAACGTTCGATATTCGACCACTTCCGGTCTACGCAGAAGTTCAAAAATTGCTTTATTGAGTAGCCACCACATGGTTTCCCGATAGAAAGATGAACTGCAGATCGGTATCTCTTTTCCATCATAGAGAAATAGGCTCCGGCGGTAAATAATAATAATAAAAAAAAAAATAATAATTTTAGTAATCTCAATAGGCTTTCAGACGAAAGTCTGAAAGCCTAATAATAATTTTAACAAAAACAATAGTGTTTCACACAAGCTTCGCAGTGTGAAACCCTAATAATTTTAACAAAAACAATAGTGTTTCACACAAGCTTCGCAGTGTGAAACCCTAATTATTTGCCAAACTGCTTTGTTATAAAACAGAGAAATGAAATGAAATGATGTTTAACGTCCTACTCTTCTGCATCTAACCTGGGCTAATGGAAGACGGGCATACGCCATACAGTGTGCTATGAGGGAAATTTTGCCAGGGCAGCGGCGCTACAGTCTACTCTTTTATCGAATTCCAACTGCTAAGGGATCTTTAACGTGCACGCCAATGTGTACACGGGACCATCTGAACGACTAGGCAGCTGTCCTTGTCAGGCCCTCCATTTTGCATCACTTACAAGGGGAAACCACGTCAGTGATGCAGAACAAGGACAGAGAACGCGTGGAGAAATATGGATAGTGGAATCTGGAGAGTGTGATAAAATTGAGTGATGGGAAGTAGCATTTAGTTACACATCACATTTGTAACACATAGAACCAAGAGTTCATAACCTGAAACTTCTCTAAAGTATGCAAAATTAAAAACAAAAATTCTCGTTTTATTTTTTCTATTTATACAATTATACACCACGTAATTTTAAAACCGATGTTATATGAATATTTCAGGTATATTTCCAACGAGTTTTAGCTTGTAAAACACCGGAAAGAGCTAGACTGGCATCAATCGTAGCTAGCGTGGCTTGCTTTTTATTTGCTGTTCCAGCCACCTGCATGGGAATCACTGGCGCTGCAGCAGGTAATTTATCCTATAAGGATATATCGAAATCTCTGGATAGGTGCCATGTTTAAAATGAGGTCCGCCAACACGTCGTTGTCCTGAAAACAAAAGTCCATTGTGAAAATTAGAAATAAAAAGAAATGGGTTGTAACGTCCTACTGTTCTGTACAGCTAATGAAGACAGTCTTACGTCAGGCAACGTGCTGTGGCGGAAATTTGTCTCTGTACAGCAGGGCTACTCTTTATTTGGACCCCTTTGGTCAATGGTGCTTTTACATACCCCACCCCCCCCCCACCATATGTTCAAGGGACATCGTTTTTTTCTGTCCAGCATCACTTACATGGGAAAAGTCCCGGATAATTTTCTCTGCCATGACAGGGATCGAGCCTCGGGACAATGGTGTATAAGTCAACGCCTACATACTAGTATATCATTTTATGACTAGAAACATTTTCTTTGAATCTCCTAAAGAAGTACGGGGGTTCTAAAAACATCCATTCCTTCATTCGCATTCTCTTTTCAGACTGGAATGAAACCGCTTATAATGGAACAATACCAATACCAGCAGAAAAGATGAGTTATATCCTACCGTTAGTATTACAATATCTCTGTCCGCTACCAGTCTCTATTGTTGGTCTAGGTGCTATTTCTGCTGCTGTAATGTCGTCTGCCGACTCAAGTATTTTATCAACAGCCTCTGTGTTTGCTAAAAATATTTACCAGCAGTTGTTCAGGACTCAGGTAGGGATCAAGAAATGCTTCTTGCAAATATATCTAAATGTTTTGAAATGTTGTTTATCATACTACGTTAAGCATCCTACAATCTTACGTTTCTACTTTTAGCATGTTACGTTTCTACGCCGACCGGGCTTACGAACATGGCCTTGGTTGAGCTCTCTTTCTTCACTACTGACAAGGACACTACGCGGCTTGATCACTCAGTATATAGGCGTATATTCCCAGAAGCTACTGTGCAGCTGGTATAGGCGTTACTAAGTTGCTATCGTTTTTAATACATTGTAAAAAAATCGATTGGCAATTGGATGTCACCAGATAAGCAAACACAAACCTTATCGTATTCCTAAGCAAAATATTGCCCCTAAATGCAGGTCCAGACAGTCGTTGACAGATGGAGAAATACATTCTGTTCTTCAAATTACAGTTTATTTGTTATTTATTTTCTTCTTAAAATGTTCTGAAACTTATTGCAGGCTTCGGAGAAGGAAATGGTTTGGGTGCTGAAAATTGCTATTCTCGTTTCTGGTTCTCTGGCCACTGTTGTTGCTATTGGCGCTAAAAGTGTTTACGGGTTGTACGTTTTATGCTCCGATCTAATGTACGTCATACTATTTCCACAGTTCACGTGCGTTCTCTTTTTCGAGGTCACAAATGCTTATGGTAGTATCGTTGGCTACGTCATCAGTTTCGTGTTGAGGATCTTAGGAGGTGAATATCTGATCAACCTTCCAGCGTTGGTTTATTATCCATTCTACACAGAAGAACACGGACAGAATTTCCCATTTCGAACCTTTGCTATGCTGTTAAGCTTTGCGACCATTCTTATATTTTCAAAACTAACAGAAAAAATGTTTCTTAATGGAGTACTTCCTAAAAAGTGGGACATTTTTGAGTGCTCCTCTCCGGACTTTCGCAAACGAATCCGGTTGCCAGTTAAAGAAAGTGATAAAGATCACATTACAGGCGTGTCTTTGTTATCAAACATGGAATTAAAAGACATGCGAGCCAATAATCATTTCTCTGAAACATTTAAACACTTAAATAAAGAAAGCTAAATTAATTAGATGGAAATATGTTAGATAGTTTATGCGTATTCCAGAAACTTTCATTTATATATTTTATATTTTACTTTTATATATTAACAAATATCATTATGTCTGTGCATTGTTTAGTTTTGTTTCATTGTACAATCTGATTAAAGAACAGATTTCGTTTCGTTTTTAAAGTTCAAAATTTCGTTTTACCTGTCTTGTCATCGAAAGTATAAACAAAACGAAACGAAATATAGATCTGTATTTTAATCAGATTTCTTCATGCAAGAGAGAGAGAATGGGGTTTAACGTCCACTCGACACAAACTAGGTCACTTCGGGACTAACGTATGTTTTTAAAAAAAAAAAAAAAATATTTCAATAATTCGCTTGCGCGTAGGAGTCTTTAGCCGTGGGAGGAAACCCACGTGGTTGAGAAGGCGCCCCTATCTCCATGCCACATACACATTTAGAGAGGGCGTGTGGGGGGAGCAACGCAGAAATTTGAGAATGTTTGGTAAATGGCAGATTTAGAGAGTGCTCAGGAATAAGGAATGTATACTGACAGAATTGATCATTCCATTTTTCCTATGAAGACATATAGATGTCAAGAACGCAGCTACTAATGCAAAGAATGGCCTATACACCCAATGTTCTAGCTTTGAGCAGAGTCACGTTAAGCGCATATGGTGTCCTTGGCTGACAATTGCTGTGGAGCCCTGGCATCGAATAGTGAAAATGGAGTTCCAACAGTATCCACGCCATTCACGCCAGTCTGATCTCGACGACCAAGTCCAAAACAAGGTTTATGTTGCTGTCACACATCGGATGCGGTCTACTTTGATCGGATATGATTAAATTTCTACACTCGACCGACTACAAAAGGGACCTCGGTTATTCGATTCATCATCACCTTGTATCTTTGCCAGGCCAATGATCTTTCGCAGCCAACACGGGCCACCGCAGCTCGCAGGAAGCATTTCTTTTGGGGTTTTTTGTTTTAAATTGAATCAAACATGTTGTTGGGTGTAATTCAATAGTCTAATTCACCAAATCGAAATGATCAAAACCATGCATGCCAATTCCCATACCGATTTGACTTGGATTTGTTATCTAGGGCTTTTTCGAAGAGTATTACCCCTAAAAGAACAAGAACAAAATGAGTCCGGTTGCGTTGCTTCGTGGGAGATTTTATTTGAGTAAACTCAAGCCTATAACAATGTTCTGAGTTTGAATTCCTAGGTTTAAGTTCTGGACTAAAAATATTCAAGAGTTTACCAACCCCTCCACACTTACCAGCTCCTGCCTATTAACAAGGAAAGTGAGTCAAATCGTTCCGTAGACATGGAAAGTTTCAATGACATTTGGTAAATAACTGGAAATACACAGATCATAATTCTATGGAATAAGATTACTGAGAGACGTTTCCACTAAGTTACTTTTGGTCTATCAAGTAGTAATAGTGCTCCATTGCGTTCTATGTGAAATCCGTTGGGTTCCCTTGCACAAATTGGTGTCAAACGATCCAGGTGGAATTTGAGAAACCGTTTGCTACTATTTATTTTAACAAAACTCGATTATTAAAATGCTGGGAAAATCGAAATTAGAAGTACGCCCGTTGCGTTTATTTCCTCTAATCACGAAGGCATTTCCGTGTCAGTCACTTTTGGGGGTTCTAGAATGGTTCCGTGGTATGTTGAAGCTGTTTAAGAAATTGTGATAACTTGGACTTATTTGGCATTAATGATAAGTAGGCCTAAACATATAATTGCTCATTATAGCTAGGCTACTGCATTCATCCACATTTCAGTTTAGATTTTAATTTAAATTAAGATACATTGTATTACCAGTCTACAAATAATATCTGTGAGCCCTGTAGAATTGTAAATAAATATTTTAAGAAAGAAGGTTTTATTTTTTTTATTATTATTTTTTTTTTTATTTATTTATTTTTTTTTTTGATGTAAATGGGTAAATTAGTTACAGACTGTTGAAATCCAGAGTGTATCTGAAGAACCTGGGACTCTTTTATCTGTAAATGAAATTTACGTCTGGATACTCAAGTTGACCAACACACGGTTGTCTCCCTTGTACCAACTCAATCAGTAGACCAGCTGCAGAAAGTGAATTAATTTATTACTTCGTTTTCATGTTTTGTACTGTTAAAATAAATGGTAAGTTTGACACTCGACCATATGAGGATTTTTATTACATGCGGAAAGAATGCAACCGTGTTGAGATGAGGATTTTGCCGGATATTATAGGCGTTTCTTACAAATCAGAAATTACTGAATTGGTATTGATCTCTATTTTTTTTTCTCTATCTCCCACTCAATCGCATGATCGGTTCCACAGGTTTACATATGGCATGCCTTTACAAATTGACTTTTTTTTTGTCATATTTAACTTGAAAATATTATGATCTTATTCAGACATTATACATAAATGAGCCACATGTTTTGAAACTTGAAAGCAAAATGTCTAGTCTGTAGGCCTACTAACTAGTACTACTGGCAGACATTCTTTCACTTTCAATCATTCAATCTGGAAAAAGTCACCTTCTAAAGAAAGGAAGGGGAGGATAAATGACTTTGAAACTATTTACCAGAAGCACTATTTGCTTTTTAGTCAGAATTGGGCTTCATGTGCTTAAATGATACAAATGAAATGAGGTTTAACATCCTACTTTTGTCAAATGCAACTTGCATAGCCTTACAAATGCCAAGTGTGCTTGCTACATGACTCATGAGGGTAAATATTGCCTGAACAGCAGTGCTACGACCTACTCTTATTTCAAATTCCGTCTGTGGGTCTTTTTACGTGTACGTAGTCCGATGTGCACTGGGGATCTCGAGTTTCTTTCCCATCCAAATGACTAGACACAGATCATTGCAAGACCCCCAGGCCTGCTACACCACTGACAAGAGGAAACCTTCTCGGCCAACAAAGGGTGCAAATCAAAGATTTCCTAGTTAGCAAATCAGCATCTTATTCACTGGGTCACCATGGCTCACCTTACAACCAGGATTAATTTATCTTGATTTTAGTTATATCTGACATTTTGAATTTTGTGCTGGACTTAAAATATCATTAAAAACTCTGCTAAAGACAAACTGTGCCTGATATTATCTGTGCCTTATTGCCAAGTGTGTGTATAGATCATATTCAGGCTCAGAGATAGGCCTTCAGGTACTCTATAACACCTGTGTTTCCAAATTGGTACAATTTAAGCGTCTCTAACACTTAAGTTATGAAAAAAAAAACCCAAAACAGTTTAATTGAGTTGGAGGTCAGACAGCCAAAACAGTCACAGAGTGATAGGGAGTACCCTACTGTTAGGTTTAGTCATCCTAGTCATATTTTATTTGTTGGGCATGAAAATATTAGGCCTACACACCAGTACCACAATTCTTCAAATCTTATATGTTGGCCAATCCTGTGTCATGTACATATTGTTACGATATTGCTTTATAGAGTACCCTCCCTTTTACTGATTTTTGCAAAGTACCTGGATACAGGATGACGTAACGCGTAACGTGAGAGAGTAAAAAAAGGCGGTTGTCAATTTGTTACTCGTCTTGTTTGACGAAACACATATTAATCGATCATTATTAATAAATAGTTATAGGACTTCATGTGTACTTTTTATTCTATATTTTATATTTCTCATCTTAATTTGATTTACAGGAAAATTTATGCAGTGAAGAAATGGTTAACAAATAAGATAATATAGATTTAAAAAGAAAAATAGAAGGCATGTCCTGAGATTAAACATGTCTGTCACACATCCACTTTTGAAAATTCTGAAAGGTAATAATTTGTTATTTTAAGTGAATCCATTTTACAGAGAGAATTTGTGCTGAGTAAGATGATTTCTAGGGTTAAACTGACACAGTTATATGGAACAACAATCACTGGTTTATTATACACAAGCTCAGCGTTTCGATAGTATTCTCTTATCGTTATCAAATAACCTTTGGTCAATGATTTCTGGGGGTTGGGAGGCATGCACGTTGTATCATAATGCGGTTTGGATTCAATTCCCTGCTTGTATGTTACAAGGAATAAGGTTGTCTATCCAACCTCTAGGGTCTTCTCCAGATCCTGTGGTTTCCTCCGACTGCTGAAATAAAATTGTACTATATGTTAGTCCAGAAATGACCTAGTCTGTGTCAAATGGATGTTAGGCCCAATTTTTCTCTCTCTTTCTCAAACACAGAAGTTTTGAGTCTGGATATATCTAAACACTATATTGTCTGGAGAGTTGTTTATATACCATATATATATATTTTTTACAGTGAATATACTTGAACTATATACTGAAGAAAGGGATATATTGGACTATAATTTAAACCTAGCACCATTTTGTAGAAGACTAGAAGATATTTTTACCTTAGGACTAAAGAGTAAGAAAGATTCTCAAATTTCTAATTTTTCAGTACTGGTACATTTAACATTTGTAATTATTTAAGAAGATAATAATGGAATCATACTATTTCATAGTTTATTTAGTAAAATTTTACGATCTTAAATTAAAAAATGTCTAATGCGTCAAAGTTGGTATAATGTATTAAATATTTTGTGAGTTGTAATTATTTAGTACTAGTCAATGACAGTCTGTGTGCATGTTAGCATAAAGTATTTGTGAGTTGTAATTATTTAGGACTATAGAAGTTTGTGATTATTTAATTATTTAGGATGTTGGTATAATGTATTTTGTGAGTTTTAATTATTTTCAGATTGATCTTTTTATATTTCCAGCTGGGAATAATTGGTTTGTTAAACCAGGATATTGGTCATGGATTAGTAAACTACCGAGACTGTAAGTTAATTGACTTGTTAATACAAACACATATTGTGTCCGAATACTTATATATATACAAATCTAATCCTGTGTACACATTTTAGCGCACGTAAAAGATCCCTTGGCATTCAACAGTAGCCTATAGCACATTGTATGCCAGTCTTTATCAGAAAAGTAGGATGTTAATCCCCATTTCATTTCTATCAAAATTCTCGGAGGCTAGTCTAATTTTATATTGAAATGTAGTTAATTCTACTTTTCTGACAAGTAAAGTGTTTCATGAAATTATTAATTAAAAGATTTTTCTGCTTCTGTATCATATCAAGTCATGGTCAAGGTAACCTCATTTACAATTAAACATACATTATTCAAGAGCTACAACAGCCTATTGCAGGTCTTTCTTTAGGCCTGAAATGTTTTCAAAATGATTAATTAGACATTAATTGACTTATCCAGACCATAACTATCAACTCTAGATGGCATCAGATATCTGTGATATTAAATAGATTAGAACTATTCAGGCATATTTTTATTTAATTTAATTATGTGATCCAGATTAACTCTGTGACCAGGTTTGGATATTATATATTTAATGTTGTAAAACTTCTTTCTTTTTCTATGTAATTGATGTAAACTTCCAGTAAAAACCCAACTTTTGACCAAACAGTTTATTTTGTCAAAGATTGTCAGAAGGTGAGAATGATAATAATTTTAGATTTTGTTAAAAAGTCAACTTCTTACTTCCTTGGATTTTTTAAATTTTTACCTGGAATTTACAATTTCATATTTTTTAAGTTACAATTTTAAAATGTATTATACTAAAGCCCTAAAATAGATTTTATCTATAAACAGTCCTACCTTATTAAAAATTAATCCTATAATTCACTATGAGAAATTGGCAAAAATATCATTTTCAACTTCAAATTCAAACATTTGAAGATAGCTATTGCATGGGGGGTGAATGAAAAAACAAGGGAGGTAATTGTGTTTTATTTACAGCGTCACTGATTTTTATGCCTGGGAAATGATGCCCATGGTCGTATAATAGTGAGTTGACAACCCTTTGAGCAAAATACATAGAAATAATTATGTTTTGACTTTCTTAGAAAATATGAAATTCCCGCTTTAAAGCCCCAATAACACTCTTGTTGTGACTGAATAATATGTCCCGATCTTCATTCTGGTCAACAAATCGTATTATTTTAGAATATTCCAATTAAATGATGATATAAATTTCATCTTAACAAACCTATTTTAAAAATTTGGAAAAATTCAACCAATTGATTTGAAAAGTCTAACGTAAACCTTTTCAAATGTGACTTGGATTTTAAGATATTTTCGAACCCTCTGGACAAGTAAAATAGGTTGTAATGGATAATTTACACAACAGGTAAGACACTTAAACATTTAGTACTTAGAATAAGGGTATTATTTATTTTCTGGAGCTACCAAGCCAGCAAGAATGTTATTGTCCCTTTAATGGATCACCTGGAAAGCTTCATAATTTTAAAAAATAATCCAAGTAATTATGTCAACATGTCCTTTCCATAAGTATAACGCAATCCCAAATGTACATGTTAGTTTTGCCGTTCTCTGTGAGAAGTCATGACTTTCCGCCAATAAACAATATAGAAATATAGACTAGAATATCATTAGAAGGACTAAAATTACGTCACAGTTTGTTTATTGGTCGAAAGTTACGATTATTCACAGATAACTGCGGAAATATACCCTTTTGAGATTTTCCTGTGACAAATACTAACATTTCTAATCGGTGCGATTTGCGTAAGACAGTTTAATCAATGTATTGTCCAATGTTGCTAATTAATATGTTGATATACATGGCTCTATGAATTCATTAGTAGGTGATGTTAATAGATATTGTCATCCATGTGGTTGTTGTACATTTTCATCCATGTAGTCGTACTTTTGATGTCATGAACAAAGCTAATTACAAATAATTTGATGTACATATTATTGTATTTATGCTATTAATATTTGACACAGAAATGTTGAAGGCAGGGCAATTTTATTTATAATCAAGATGAACTCTGTCCTGTCAAAAGGCAACACCTAGTAACTCACTTTTTTTGTCAAAATTGAGACCAAATGTGTAGTTACTAGGGTATGTACTTCCTGTTATTGTAAGCAGTTACACCCATGACACAACCTAGAAACTTCCTTCATTTGCCTATTATGCCACAGAAAAACCTAGTAACTCATCAATAGTCACATCAATGGATAAGCTGGGGTTAAAATATTCATTTATTATATTTTCGATTGTTTTCTCAAAATAAGAAAAAAGTGAGTTACTAGGTTTTGCCTTTTGACGGGAGCTCTACAATAGCTACATTACGTCCTGATACATCATTTTAAACATTAGAAATCCCTGGCAAACTACAATGTAGAGAAGGATGAATCTTTAATATGAATATCAGTCCAAAACAGATGTTCTGTATTTACAAAGATATGTGGAATTGAAATTGCTCTATGTATGTCAAATAATCAATATTAGTACATATTAGTGTGGATTAAGTGATGGGCGTTTTCATATTTTAGTCATAAATGTAAATATGGCATTTATTTATTTTTAGACATTAACAGTTGAAGGTAAAGGTAGATTGTTGATAAGAGCAGCTTTAGTTAAGAAAAATCTCGATGTTGTTGTTAAATTATTAAAAGATGATCGTCTATTATGTGAGGTATGTATTTTACTGCCATATTTATTTAAAAATGGTGGGGGTGTGTGTATACTTTAGATTATACGATCTGTCATTGAGTCAAGTGGCGTGTTTACGTTCTCTATCTTGTGCATACTAACCTTTCTGGTTTCCTCCCACTGCTACAGACCCCTACCTACCACCAAGTTAATTAATGAAAAAAAATTGAACCATATTTTAGTCCCGATGTGGCGTGTTTGCATTTCCCAACTTCTGCATTCCAACCTTTCTGGTTTTCTCGCACTGCTAAAGACTCCTGCCATCAAGTGAATTAATGAAATGAAATTGAACCATATGTTAGTCCCAAAATGAGTTTGTGTTTTTGACATATAATAAATGATATCAACATCTCTCTCCCCCTATTTATGAATGTTGTTATGTTTTGTATTATTTTATCAGACTTGGTATGATGAATCATCTATTATTGGAAATGAAATTTTATCAGGTAGGAAATTTATCAATCATATCACAGCAACCTGTGCCTTTATTTGCTACTGTGAAATAATGAACTATAAGACCAGATATCATGTTTTTATCTTTAGTTATCTTGTATTTTGATTGATTATATGTTCCAGTATTAACTCATTGAGAAAGTCACATTTTTATATGCCAACATTGAAATGTGGCCGTATATTGTCGTTGCCCCTGGCTGTGGATGCTCTAGAAGTTAAAGTTGATATCCGATTGACTTTAAATTGTGTTAAAGGTCATGCCATGAAGAAACCTATTGATTTTTAGCGATTTCAGATGATTACTGCCAGACTTATGGCCTTTGATCACTTTGAAGAATCTTGAGGCTGAAGTTAATGTCTGATTGACTTTGAACTTATACACAGTGTTTAAGGTCATGAGACGAAGATGCGTGTGATATTCTATGGCCCCTGATCCCTATGAAATGTCTGGTCGACATTCTGGAGGACAAAGTTAATATCAGATTTACTTTAAATTTACACACAGTGTTTATGGTCATGAGGCGCATAAATTGAGTAATTTTCAACGTTTTCTGATAATTTCTCTCCGAGTTTTAGAGACTAAAGTTAATATTCGATTGACTTATTATGGGGTTCTGATGGTCTTGTGGTCTAGAGTAGAGTGTCATGCTTAAAGCGCTAGTTCTCATGTGGTTTCGATCCCTGGTGTGAGCATATACCCCACCTTCTCAACCTTGTGGGTAGCTGTGCATGCAATGAATATACGAATATGACGTGCAATATCACCCATGGAGGAAGCAGATGTTAAAAACTTTTAAAAAGAATAATTATTGTATTGCTAATTAAACCACTTTTGTTTTTCAAGAAATACTAGTGTCGCTTCTGGTACAACTGAAAACCATCACATTTGATTTGAATTTAAAGGTAAATAGAGTTCTTAAAGAAACATTGATATATATGTATCAAAATTCAGTCAAAGTTCACATATTTGACAAATCAGTGTGATCTATTTGGAGTGGTGGCCATTAAAATTGAAAAAAAAAAGAAATAAAAAAAAGGAATGTACATAAGTATTCTAATCAGATTGTGCATATAATTAAAGTATCTAATATCAGCAGATTTCTTAAAAAAAAAATTGTCATTTGATTTGGCTTCATTTTCCGCCCTATAAAAGTAGTAATTTAATGTAAGTAAAGTATACATAATGTAGAAGTTTATGGATAACGGTATACAATTTCTAGATTTATTATTAGGCAAGGTTTTGACGAGGATACTCTGTTGATATAGTCCAGTGGTGTCTTTGTCAAAATGTTGCATAGTGATAAGAGTTAATTCCTTGTCCATACAAATGTACTAATTATAAATTGTGTTAATATGTTCAATAACTAAATGTCTTTGAAGAAAGTTAGATAAAATCTATACAATATTATGAATATTCTTGTACATGTTTATTTACAGAATGCAAGTTATTTAGATACAACATGGGATATTCCGGTTAGTCATTTTGATTCTATTTACTAACACGCATCATATGTTTGTCTGGAGTTGAGCATGATTTAACGTTTAAATATTATTTACCTTAGACCATGAAGTAAGATAAGTCTAGGTTATACAGTCTTCGCAAGACTTGCTTTTTTTGGAGGTAATGCTCTTCGATAACAGCCCAACACTGTGCCAAGTCAAGTTTTATCGACATAAAACTTTACATGCTTGTTCCTTGGACAATTGTGCATTGAAGATTCCTGGTCCACAGTATTTTGCCCACACATGTTTACAACCTCTGGCAATCGATTTACTTACTTGTTCTTCAATCAGTAGTTCTGTCTTCATTAGCCCAGTGGGAACCAAACAGTAGGACATTAAACCCCATTTCTCTCTCACTCTTTCAGTAGTCAAACCTTACCAAATTTCATCCTGAATGTTTACATGGTTACAAAATAAGTCCTGTTATTTGAAGATTGGTTTCTCCAGAATGACTGCAAGGCATAATAAGCAATTTATCTGATTGTAAAAATAACATTTTTTTCTTCTTTATTTCGATGATTCATGTTTTGTAATCAGGGTTCTAGACACTCTGTCATTTGATATTTTACAGGTTTATAAACAATACGAGTTTGTACCCTGTGAATCTTTAGGAATACATTTTCAGTAAGTGAATTTTGTAATATGTGTTAATATCGTCGATGGACAAAACATTTGAACAATCTGAAAATATATAATTACATTAGATCTGGTAACAAAATATTAGTTTAATTGAATATCTAGGAATACCGGTAACCATAGCTAAAGCTACTTATTAAAAATGCAAGAACTCATTTTGTTAAATCAAAACATTGTTCCCAAACGTCTGATGAACTTTTGAAAAATGCTGTAGGCTATATAATGCATATGACTCTACAAGATCTTCAAACAACTTTTTCCCAGTGATGGATATGAGGATTTGACAAATATATATTTCGTACTATCAAATCGTGGCAAATAGAAAATAACTTTACATCCCAGGAATGATCTCAAAAGTTCTAAATTATCTTTGATAGTGGGGGGTTGGGATGGACTAGTGGTCTAGAGTGCCGCGCTTCGACCTCTAGCTGGCCGGTCACCTCTGGCTTGCGGCTGTGGTTTCAAGCGTATGTGGCGTGGAGATAGGGGCGCCTTCTCAGCCTCGTGGGTTTCCTCCGGGCACTCCGGTTTCCTCCCACTGCTAAAAACCCCTATGCGCAAGTGAATTATTGAAATAAAATTAAACCATATGTTAGTCCCGAAATGACCTAGTTTGTGTTGAGTGGACGTTAAACCCCATTTCTCTCTCTCTCTTTATCTTTGATAGCTTGTCAGCTTTAATTCATTTGAATATTTTCACTTGAATTGAGTTGAAAATGTTATATAAGTTTGAGTAAATGTAATAAATTATGTTATTTTTGTAGAGAAATAGATGGTCATATGATTGTATTATCAGTGGATAAAGGTAGTGTAGCTGCAGAAGATGTAAGTTCAATACTATGTGGTTTCTAAATTATTCTAAATAAGAGAAATTAGCCTGAATGAGAGAAATTAGTCTGAATGAGAGGAATTAGCCTGAATGAGTTAATGAGGGAAATTATTGGAATGAGTTAATTACGAAATTAGTCGGAATGAATTATTGAGAGAAGTGAGTCTGGTGAGTTATTTAGAGAAATTAACATAATTGAGTCAAATAAGTCCTTGGTTTTCTGAGCAAAATTCCCACCTCCTTCATTTATCCCTTAGCTAAAGCGGAAAGATGATTTTTTTTCAATATGACAAGCGTTTATTGGGCATTCAGCACATTCCATTTCACTCTCAATGCTCACCTCGGACTAGAATATTTTGCCTTGTGTTATCAATTGGTTGTTTATTACAGGGTAAAGTAAAACCAGGGGATGTTTTAGATGAAATGTTTGGTGAGAGTTTAAAAGGTGTCAAAAAGGGAAAGGTAAGAAATACAGTACCTTCACCATATTTCCCTCCCCCTATCAAATATACCTTCTCGCTATATTGTATCCCTTCCCCCTGTATTGTATCCCTTCCCCCTATATTGTATCCCTTCCCGCTATATTGTATCCCTTCCCCATATCGAGTAAACCTTCCCCCTATCTTGTCAAAATAAATATATGTATATGTTTATGGTAAATCAAACTTGTTAAATTTAATGCTGGTGGAATTCCTTACAATATGATGGAAGTTTGATATCTGTAGTGCAGAAACCTGCTGGACCTGGTTTGAATCCCATGGAATTCAAACAGGAAGATTATCTAGCGATTGGTATTTTCATTTTGTTGTCTTAAAGGGACAATAACATTCTTGCTGGCTTGGTAGCTCCAGAAAATAAATAATAGGCTTATTAAGTACTAGATGTTTTAGTGTCTTACCAGTTGTGTAAATTATCCATTACATCCTATTTTACTTTTCCAGAGGGTTCGAAAATATTTTAAAATCCAAGTCACATTTGAAAAGGTTTACGTTAGACTTTTCAAATCAATAATTTGAATTTTTCCAATTTTTTAAATTAGGTGGGCCAAGATGAAATTTATATCATCAATTAATTGGAATATTGTAAAATAATACGATTTGTTGACCAGAATGAAGATTGGGAAATATTATTCAGTTACAACAAGAGTGTTATTGGGGCTTTAATTAGACGTTGAATAATCAATATGGGTACATATTAATCATGGATTAAGCTGTAAGAATTTCTTTCTCATCATTAATTTTAATTTTTAGTGAAATATTTTAAAGGTTCAAGAAGTGTTCCAGACGTATAAAGGGATTCCAGTTTATGCCGCTTTTATAAAGGTATATTTTCAATGCAAATTCTTTCATTTAAATGTCTTTAAGCCTTCACAACCTTTAATGAAAGTTAAATTTTTTAGAAGGAGTATCAGTCAAAATATGGCCTTAATTTCACTAAACAAGCATTATGCAAGAGCTAAATCTGCCTACTTCAGCTCTTTCTTTGGGCCTTAAATGTTTTATAAATTATTATTGAGATTTATAATAACATGTCAAGACCAAAATCAACTCTTGATGCCATCGGATGGCTCTATTTTAAGTAGATTAGATCGATTCGGCCATATATTAATTTAATTTAAAAGTCAAGAAGCGAAGCAAAGACTCGAAAATCTAGTACTGTTTTTATGATCAGTGCATACATCTTGTCAATGCATACTCAACTATTTTTAACTGTGCTTAAAAAAAAGTTATTTGAATTAAATTTTCAATATATTCATTTTACATTATCTTTTTCTTTTTTGAATATTACGAAAACAGTCAGCTCTTTATATCTAAATCTTACATAATACATGATTTGTTAACATTCAGCATTTATAATGCTCTGGCCCATAAAAATGATATTTTTCTCACAGACCAGTGAAATGTTATGTCCCCGAAAGAATGTATTTGTATGTATATATATTTTTGTTACAGGCCTGTGAATGTAACGGTAATGTGTTTCGTCCTTTAAAGCATATATTACGAGAGTTAGGAATAGATCCGTTAAATAATAATGAAAGAAGATGTGAAGAAATTGATGAGATAAATATTGATGATAAAGCACCACATGCTATATTAGAAGATGAAGAGACGGAAACTACACCAGTACATGGTCCCGATGGCAGGTAGAAAACAAGTTACATTTTAAAAATATTGCTCGAAGTTGGGGGTGGCAAACATGCAGTTCATGGGTCAGGTGCATCCCGCCAAGGGTTTAAATAAATTTCAACAAACTGAGCTATCGATAATTCTTAGAAAGTAGCAGTGGAAATCATTTATTATTGTTTTCCGGTTTCAGTAAAACTCTGACATCCTAGATATCTTAGGTGTATGTAACAGAACTTTGTGTTCAATATCATATCTTACCAGTTTGGAAACCTGTCTTAAAAAATTACCAGTGTCAAGGACATCTGATGTTGTTTTTAGAATTCATTAAAGTTAGAATTTTTGTATATCTTTGTTCCAGTTGATGTAAAATTTTCGTTCATGTGGTCCCTGGATTGAAATGAGTTTGAAACCCTTGCCCTAAATGATTACTTTGTGTCAGGAGTAAAATATTTATTGGATATTATATACACCATTCAATATTTTCTGTGTAAGCTGTGTTGCTTCTTGGGTTGTGCCTTGTGTTGGCAGAGAAAGTTCACTGAGGATTTTGTAGCCTCCAGAAGTCTAGGGCCTTGCGGGTAAAATGTGTGATGAAATACTGACCTCATATGTTTAAGGATCCATTCCATTGTCAGTTGGAAAGCGAATGCTTATTTCCTGAAAATTTATATCTATTCAATTTGGGTTTTGTTTTAAAGAGATAGGCTAATTGAAAAATGTATCAGATATATCAGTTTTGTTTATTTTATTAAAGTGCAAGTTATAAAGTTACCTATATTGGTCAATGCACGCTGGGTGTGGTAAGTTTTACGATACTTTTACAAAATACAATCTTTGACTCTTGGCAAAATGTAATAATGGGATATAAATTTATGATTGACATGCATATACTTACCATTATCTATTCATTGCATTGAGTAGAATATTTATCTTTTCAAAAAGATCAATTTTCAGTAATAGTTAATGATGACACAGAATTAATTTTATAATATTTTAGGATGGTCGTGTAGAGAGAATAGAGGATGGTGTTATTCAAGTATTAGAATCAAAAGATAGAATTAATGAGGTAAGATTAAAACATTAGATATAAACAGTTAACTAGTCACAAATATATTAGGTTCTAGTTGTATGAAGATAGTAGTGATAATCTATAGAAAGTGCAGGATGACCACACTAAACACAACCAAAACTTATAAGAAAAACCTGCAGACAAAACTAATTGCACCAAAAATAACAAAAAGATACCAGGATACAACACACAGATATTAAGACACTGATATTCTAGTTTTTTTCTACTCTTGAAAACCCTTTCCATTAACAGCTGCAAATATATCTTTCAGCCTGTTACCATAGCGATGTCAGAAACAGGTATTGTTGTAACAAGTGAAAAAGATAAAAAGGTAAAAGAAATCTATCATGATATTTTTGATAACTTAATCCTATAACACTTTAAGGAGATGCATGTAAAAGATCTCTTGATACTTGGAAATTAATATTATATTAAAGGGGAATTATGATGGGAGATTAGATAAAGAGTTGACTGGTCTCACTGTAATAGTTTATAAAAATAACGTAAAAAGAATATATTGAAATTTTGAGTCAAATTGCTCAATAGTGAACCAAGATATTAGCTTTTGAATTTTAAACCTAGCCTTGATCATCATTATTAAAGTCGGTACAATAATAAACATAATCTTGATTATCAACTTTTTGATTTAATCTTGGTTGAGCTGAAGATCGGATTCAAATCCAGTGAAAAATCTGACACAGAAGATGGCATAGAGAATTGATTATGGTTTGGATAAGTTAATTAATGTCTAATTAATAGTTTATGTAACATTTAAGGCCTAAAGAAGGACATGCAATAGACAGATTTAGTTCTGGCATAATGTATGTTTAACAGGATTTTAAACCCTTTTCCGTTTTATTTATTGAATGATATTTTATTTTTTATTAGGAGATATTAAATCATTCATATACAGAAGTATCGGCATGTGGACGTCGTACAGATTATATTCAACATTTCTCTTACATAGCTGGGTAAATAAACCTTCTTACTTTCTTATTACATTTCTACATGTTCACAAATTTCATGCTGTGATTTGACTCTTCTGTGATCAAATTATGTTGTGTCAATTTTGAAACAGACTTGCCAATCCATCCGTGAGGAATAGGTAGTCTAAAATTTATTTTGAGCCATAGAAAGGACTCTGTTCCAGTCATATTTGCCTAACCTTCCAGGGAAGTTGACTGACTAGAGAGCTGACATGTCAGTCAACTTTGCCAACCATAAACTTAGCACTTAAAAGATTTTTTATTGTAAAACACAATAAGGTCAGCAAAATTTATAATAAATCACATGTGTAAAACACTTGAAAATATATACTTGGAGAAAACATAAAGTGTTGAAAATTAACCAGCTGGCAAAAATTTGCTAGTGAACGCCCTTGTTCAACTCATTACTGTAGTCTATAATTATGTTAGTCTATAATTATGTTAGTCTATAATTATGTTAGTCTATAATTATGTTGAAGTATAGTAGTGCGTGGAACCTGTTATTTATACTGGTATTCTTCTGAAGAACTGATTACCTTATATCTGTTATTGACGAAAAGCATTTTGAATAACAGTTTTAGGTTCAGAATATAGCTGATTTGTCATTTATTAAAGTTTATTTATATTTTCAGTGAAACGTCATGTAACTTGTCAAAAGATTTTGTGTGTCATGTATTTCATGCACCAACGAGAGATATGGTGAGCATTGTGATTTTTTCACCACTTGTGACAGGACTGAATTCTACAAATCTCCATTGCACCTTTGTCAATTTGAGATATAACATTCTGGACTGACAATTGAACATCCCTTTGGAGACTACAGGAGAAGAAATCCATTCTGAATGTCTGGAATGGACAGAATTGCTATTGTTTAAAGCAGAATTTAGTCCTGTCACAGTTCTGTCAGTCCCGACTAAGGAGATGACATGAGTAGACCTAGAATCGTGATGTAATTAAACACAACAAATATGTTTCAACTGTTATGATTGGTTGAATTATATTCTCATGCAGTCGGCGCATGCGTTCTCAATTGTCACTATTTTTGGGTTTGATAGAATTCAATTCCAGAATGTTCAATCAAGTATCTGCATTGAGACTAAAGGGGAGTTAACTCTGTTGTGAAGCTGAAGACTAAAGGGGAGATAACTAATTCACTATCTTTTGTTTTTACAGACTAAAGTGATATTATGTGCAATAGGTATGTACATTTCAGTAATTTAAATATTTATACTGATTCAAGTGACATGATTTCCAGCCCACACTTGCACAGGAGTTGGGTCGCCTGTCTAAATTCATGGGTTTACTCTGGTTTCCTGCCACCTCAATATACACCTGTGCGGAAGCAAAATTTTGAAATAAAATTGTACTATGTTAGTCCTGCACGGACCTATACTAGTTTGTACTGAATGGACTTCAGACCTCATTTCTTTGTTTCTCTCTATTAGCATACAACCACTTATTCAGATCTCAAACTAGGAAATATTTACATTAGCATACAACCACTTATTCATATCTCAATCTAAGAAATATTTACATTAGCATACAACTACTTATTCAGATCTCAAACTAGGAAGTATTTACATTAGCATACAACCACTTATTCAGATCTCAAACTAGGAAAAATTTACATTAGCATACAACCACTTATTCAGATCTCAATCTAGGAAATATTTACATTAGCATACAACCACTTATTCAGATCTCAAACTAGGAAAAATTTATACTAATTTATATTAGAATAAATGTCATTGAGTCAGGTGGCTGATTTCAATCCCACACTTGTGTGTGACATGGTTAAGGTTGCCTGTCTTAATTATTGAAATTGAATGGAACCATAATATGTTAATTCTAAATGACCTAGTTTGTGTTGTGTCAATGTTTAAAAAACATTTCTCTCTCTCTTTTATCATAAAACCAAAACTGTTAACTCATTGATTCAAATCTCAAACCACTGACCGAGACATTCAATTAACAGACAGAAGTTTACATAATTCTGTATTTATGACATGTTTTTTTCTTTAAGCTCAAGGGTTCCAGAGAACACATTGGTTTTTATAATTGGTTTACGTGTTGGAAGATCGAGTAGAGATGCTTTGTGTTCGTTATTTGTTAAAACGTACTTGTTGAAATTGTTATAATTCTATTCATTCATTTTTTTTTTCATTTAATTAATTATCTCGTATATTTTCAATTTGTTACTCTTTGCTATCACTTCCTTGATGCAAGTTGTTTTCATTTATTAACTGATATCAATTGATATCAATTTGTTATTCTTTGTTATCACTTCCTCAATGCAAATTGTTTTCAATTATTTACTTATTTTGTTTTGTTTCAAATTGTTACTCTGTCTTATCACTTGGTGTATATTTTTTTCTATAACTTGTTACTTTTTTTTGTTACCAGTACTATTTATTATAATGTCTGACACTATTCAGGTTTCTATTCAATAATTTTTGAAATCTCAGTATTTTATACATTTAAAATCTCGATACTTTTGAAAACTCATTATGTTATATATAACATTTTATTCTATATAATGTCTAACACTATTCAGGTTTTTGTCAATAACTTTTGTTGAAATCTCAATTTGTTTTACTTTTAAGATCTGAATAATTTTGAAAACTCAATGTCATATTATTTTTTATTCTATATAGAATTTGTAGATAGTGTAAGAGTTATCTAGTCAATGAGCCTTATTGTATATTATTCATCTATAATCAATTTTGTTATCTAGTTTCCTTCTCTTGATCAAACGTCCTGCTCTGTATTGGTACTTGATTAATTAAAGTATCCTGTTCTATCTGAGTACTTGATCAAGTGTCCTTCTCTGAGTACTTGATCAAGTGTCCTGCTTTGAGTACTTCATCAAGTCTCTTGCTCTATATTGAATACTTGATCAAGTGTCCTGTTCTGATCACTTGATCAAGTGTCCTGCTCTGATCACTTGATCAAGTGTCCTGCACTAAGTATTGATCAAGTGTCCTGCTCTGGCTGAGTATGTTATAAGCGTGGATCAAGCCATGAGACATTTGATATTTTATTGAAAATGCAAATGACACATCGAACCTTTAAAATAAATGCAAATCTGCCACAACTTTAACTCAATATCATTCAGTCTTCGGCATTGCAAACATGACTTACTGGTCAATTTAAATCAACATTGATGTTGTTAATTTACCGCAAAAAGATGGGCTTCTGATATCCAATATTTAAGACAAAATGAAAATTTTATAACTGGCACACGAATTGTAGAAGCGATTGATGAACGAGGCTAAAGGTATCCTATGTCGAAGAATACTACCTGTGTAAACGGGAATAACATACACCAAAAACTACCATTGAATTCAGACTAATTTAGAATTTACAGTAAAACAGAAACAATTGAATGTAAATCATTTCACATACATTCAATGTTACACTATTATATGCATTGCAACCCATTTTGGTCAATTTCTCGGTGCCAAAGAATAAATATTTAGCGCCTTTAAAAACGTGAAGAGAGATGATTTGGACTTTGTTTTTATTTTAGGGCAATTTGATTAAAATATTTTGTTTGTGGTACATGCATGTATAGTATTAGTAAATGGGTAACAAGTGTTTGTGTTAAAGTGTTAAAGAATTTATTTATTTGTGGCCTTACTTTTATGTGCTTTGTTACACTCATTGGTACGAGTGAAGAGATATGTTGTTTAGATTGCCTGTTCATCCTCATGGGTTTCCCCAGGTCGTCCGGTTTCCTCACACTGCTAAAGACCTGTACGTGCAAGCGAATTATTGAAATAAAATAAGCCCAACTGTGAGTCCCAGAATGACCCAGTTTGTGTTGAGTGGATGTTAAAAGATGAATCCTGACTGTGATATTCGTTGAGGTAATAAAACAAAACCAAGTTTTCATCTGCGATTTTCATCATGAAAAGTTTTGTCAATTATTAAAAATCAACCAATGGCATAATTTAGAACAAATCTATCCTGTAGAACCAACCTACAGGAAACATAAAACTGTGAAAATAAAAAATTTTATTTGAGATATTAAGATTTTTTCTTTGAGATGTTAAAATATTTTATTTGAGATATTAAAATGTTTTATTTGAGATATCAAAACAAAAACAATTTTTCATCATATATAATCCTTGAGTGGCATTTAATGATTGAGCACAATACAGTTTTTATCGAAAATAATTACTGCTTTATACACAGACAGTACGATATTTCACCAAGTGTTCTCGAATTGTTATATTGCTTTAAACTGGTGATAATATTTCATACTACCATGTTACCCGGCTTTGACCAGGGCCCAAAATTGTCCGGCAACAAAACTTGCCAAGGACTCCAATTCGTGTGGGGGGGGTTGGGATGGCCTAGTGGTCTAGAGTGCCGCGCTTCAACCTCTAGCTGGCCGGTCACCTCTGGCTTGCGGCTGTGGTTTCGAGCCCTGGTGTGAGCATATGTGGCATGGAGATAGGGGCGCCTTCTCAACCTCGTGGGTTTCCTCCGGGCAGTCCGGATACTTCCCACTGCTAAAGATCCCTACGCGCAAGCGAATTATTGAAATAAATTAAACCATATGTTAGTCCCGAAATGACCTAGTTTGTGTTGAGTGGACGTTAAACCCCATTTCTCTCTCTCTCTCCAATTCGTGTGGAGTCCAAAATTGCCTGGCACCCAAATTCGATGGCCCAAATGTATAGAGTGGCAACGAATGGACCAGGCCCTGTTTGCCCAAGGCCAAAATTCGATGGCATAAAACATTCTGATTAATTGTGTTGGTTTTTTTCATAGTATATGTATAGACTTTAACCTGTATACATACATGTTTACTTATTAGACTGCCAGTAGTTGTGTTTTATGCAATAGTGTTAATTTAAACTAGTCTGTGATTTTTACCACAATCTCTTTATTAAGATATTATTTACTTCTATTGTTCTCTTTGTTTTTGTCATACAATAACTTCATTATTTCTACATTATTATGTTGCATTTTGCAGAATATTATCAGGCTTAGTGATCTCACATTAGATTTTGCCTTAAAAAAACATACAGAAAATGCATGTATGTCAATAATTGATTTTGAATTATCAATAATTATTAAATGATGTGATACAGAGCTGGACAAAATACATATTTTCTCTCTTTCATTAGATAAATATTATAAAGATATTTCTTTCAAATTGTAAAATGTAAATTTTGTTTAGCTTTGTCTTTTTACAAGCATTAAAACATTTAGCTTAATTACTCAAAATCATTTTGGCCCTTTATGGATTGCTTCCCCTCCCTTTAAAGATGCATTATGTAGGGGGATGCTCGATTGACAATCCAGAACGTCCCGAATCGACAGAATTGCAATCGAGTGACGCAGAATTCAGTCCTGTCACAGTTCTGCCAGTCCCGATTGCTGAGGTGGAGTGAGTATTTTTATACAGTTGACGCATGTGTTGTACTCCGAAATTCTCCTTTTCACTCGATTGACACCAGTTTTGGAATTTAATTCCGGAACTGTGAATAGAGCATCCCCTATGATTTAGATTAAGAGTTGTCTTTCTTGCTATATAGTTAAAAAAAAAAAAAAAATAAACATGAATGCAAATTGAATATATTGAAAATTCCATTCAAATGACTTTATTTTGTGCTAAGTTATGACTGTTTGAATACGTAGCTTAGATCGTTTATTATCATAACAATGGTACTTGCAACCAGGACTAAGCTTTGGTTATCTGTTTTATTGTAAAATTTTCAAATTTCGGAAGTTATCACATCCAATTAAATCTCAGCCATCCAATGTTCTAGAGAGTCGATTATAAGCTTGTCATGTGAACAAATGTCTAAATGATAATTTATTTATTACTTGAAGCCAAAAGAAAGACGGATTAGTTCTTACATTATGCATCTTTAACGGTTATTCAGTTTTACCCCAATGGTGGGTATTAACATTTAGCTTTTTATACCACAAAGTTAGTCCAAATTCTTGCTATAAAAGTATGCATAGACCTTTGCTGTTTATTACAAATACCTTTAAATATATTAGTATATTGATATTTATTGATCGCAAGTTGAGACTCAGAACTGATTATGATTTTAAATCAATTATCCCCTTAAACTCAGAAAATAAAGCTAGACCCTAAGTTCACTAAACATTCTCAAATGTAAGTTAAGAATTTACTCAACTTTCAACACTGTTTATGAGAAATATCTCTGGTCCAGAAACAAAACATGTACATATAGTTTCATATTGATGTATTTGATATATTGAAACAACAAAAGTTTTATAAAGGGACATGTTTTACTTAAAATAAGGCGAACAATATTTGAGTAAATTCTTAACTTAAGTCTGACAATGCTTTGTGAGGTGAAGGAATATAGATTAATATATGGACCAATAAATTTATATCATTCATACATTCTGATTAAAATACAGGGCACTGTTTCTCAAAATCTTAACTAAAGATAAAATCCAAATTTTAGTAGATACTTCAATTTTGATTGGCTTAGCACTAAAATTAATCTAATATTATCCAATCAAATAACTAAAATTTGGATTTTATCTTAGTAAAAACTTAGAGAAACTGGCCCCAGATCTATCCTTCTATACTTTTGATTGCCTTCAGTACATAAAGATCTGATTGGTTGCAGTGGAGGTCACCTGATATGTCATATACGAGTGGCTTTTGACCCCCTGATGTCAGACATTTGATTAACTAATCAACGATGATTGACTAATCCCTCACATAAACCTTATTACAACTCTTTCAGATCCTAGTGTAGTACAGACAATTATGGTAAATCAAAATTTTGAACAGTAAAAAAAAACGAAATAGGATGTGTGTTTCAGTCAGATTGTTATATAATAATATTATGATTATTTATATACATTTGTTATTTATGTCATAGATTATATATCTTCATTGATTGGCTTTTTCTTTCATTGGTTGTGATTAAAGCAGTTGGTGTTGAAAATTTAATAATCTTTTCTTCTTTTTAGTCAGTGGGTGTTTTTTTTTGGGGGGGGGGGCGAATGATGTAAGTTGTGTGTTTTAGATCATAAGGTCTGTCATTGTGGAGTGGTGTCAATTCCCGTTTGATCATGACAAGGAGTATTGCCTGTCCAATTCTGTGTGGGTTTTTTCCTGGTGAACAGATTTCCCACTGCTACAGACCTCTATGATGCGCAAGCGAATTATGGAAACAGAATTAGTTCTGAAGTGATCTAGAATGTGTCAAGTTTTGCAGCTGAATTTGGAAACTGTCCGAAACTGCTACATCTCAAACTGTCTGCTACATCTCAAATTGATCAGAAGGAACAAGAGTTTTGAGGGGTTTCAGGCAATCCCGATGATAAAAGGTTAACTTGATTAGGGTTTTTCTTCAATACATATTGTAATATTGTATGCATATTTTACACCTTATCTGACCCCATGCCCCAAGTTTACAAAGCATTCTCAGACTTAAGTTGAGAATTTACTCAACTTTTAATCGCTGTTTTTTAAGAAATTTCTTTGAGCCAGAGACACAAAACTTTGCACAAAGTTTCTTATTAGGGTATTTGATAAATTAAAACAACAAAAGTTTTATAAATTGCTATATTTTAGTTACAATTAGGCGAACAATTTTGAGTATTTCTTGACTTAAAATGCTTTGTGAACTCAGTGCCTGATCTGATCAATATATTTCAGTGGTGGAAATAGATTTGTTTCTTCAATCTAATCACAATATAGATCTATATTTCGTTTCGTTTTTTATACCTTCGATGGCCTACACTCATGTAGATCTAACAAGTTATGGTGGGAGCGCACATTCTATGACGTCAGGTATCAAGCACGGGACATTTGACCCGATAACGTCCGTCATTCGATTAACCAATTAGCGACCGCCATGCTTTTTAAAATCTACTTTTGTTTTGTTTTGATTTCTATTCGCTGGTAATATTTACCGACAGTTCCACGCATGAAAAGGTCAAACGGTCGATTCGACAGACCATTTAATTGGCTGACCCCTCATTTCAGTCAGAACACGACTTAAATAACAAGTCCTCCAGATCCAAGAGTAGTAAAGACAAGTAAAAACGAAATTTTGAACTATAAAAAACGAAACAAAATTGGATCTGTGTTTTAATCAGATTGTGTTTCCTTAAATCTCTGGTGGTTTTATAAAGTTGAATTACCTGGACAAAACCCCCATTCTCTTCAGTTTGTGGTTGTCAGGTCTCATGGACATTGGTCTTGAGTACAAATAGTTCATCAACTAACCTGTTTAATTTAATCTTATCAAGTAGCCTTTGATTATATTACATAAAAGCAAGGTGAAGGTTAGAGATTATATCAGTGATTATAAACAAACAAAAGTTTCATATTGATTGACTATGTTCAGTTTCAGTCTGCAAAAAGTGGAACAAATACAAGAAGTATCACTTCTCTGTTAAGTTATGAAATACTGAGACCCATGTCAACCCATAACTCCTCCGTAACATTGGGCACAATATAACTGAGCTTATATATGTAATGAACAACAGCATCATATTCCCTATGTTCAGGGTGGGGTGGATGTCCGAATGGTTAGCGTGTATCATATGGCCTGCCATTGAGGCAGCTGGCGTGGTTTCAAATCCCAGGTTGTACATGGCAAGGATTAGCGTCGCCTGTCCAACCTCGTGGGTTTTCTCCGGGTACTCCGGTTTCCTCCCACTGCTAAAGACCCCTACGCGCAAGTGAATTATTGAAATAAAATAAAACCATGTGTTAGTCCCCAAATGACCTAGTTGTGTTGAGTGGACGTTAAACCCATATTTTTTCTCACTCACTCTCTCTCTCTCTTTCTCTCTCTCAATCTGTGGTATTGCCTATATACAGGCCCCTAGGATTTGAATACAAGTATTTTATATTTTCATTGTGCTTTTTTCATGTATATTAAATATTTCTTTATAAACGACTGCTAGTTGTAAAATTTATATCAGTTGAAAAATCAATTTATCAGCATTATAATCATAATACAAAATCAGATCAATAGACAGACTGGTAGATTCTAGTCTACCATTGTCACATTACCCAGGCTTGGCCACACATAGCTGGAGTTATCGACCTAGTTTTTGATACTATCATGTGACAGTTCTTAAAAACAGTTTAATTGCTATACTTTATAATCAATCAATTTAAGACATGGCTGAAGTGAATTTGTTTTGTATATTTCTGCTGTTGGCAGTTTGTACAGCTGTTAGATATGAACCGAATTGGGAATCTCTAGATGCAAGACCTTTGCCATCATGGTACGATCAAGGAAAGATTGGTATTTTCTTACATTGGGGGGTATTTTCGGTACCAAGTTACCAGACAGCCTGGTTTTGGTGGTATTGGAAAACAGCTAAGGAACCGGCAATTGTTGATTTCATGAAACAGAATTACAGAGCTGATTTCACGTATGCAGACTTTGCTCCGATGTTTAAAGCTGAATTTTATAATCCTGATCATTGGGCTGATATATTCAATGCTTCAGGCGCTCAGTAAGTATAAATATTTTTATAAATTCATATTTAGGAGCTGCCCCTTAAAGCCCCAATAACACTCTTGTTGTAACTGAATAATATGTCCCAATCTTCATTCTGGTCAACAAATCGTATTATTTTAGAATATTCCAATTGAATGATAATATAAATTTCATCTTAACACACCTATTTTAAAAAATTGGAAAAATTCAACCAATTGATTTGAAAAGTCTAACGTAAACCTTTTCAAATGTGACTTTGATTTTAAAATATTTTCGAACCCTCTGGACAAGTAAAATAGGTTGTAATGGATAATTTACACAACAGGTAGGACACTTAAACATCTAGTACTTAGAATAAGGGTATTATTTATTTTCTGGAGCTACCAAGCCAGCAAGAATGTTATTGTCCCTTTAAGAGAAAAAAATGTGCTGGGGTTAGATGTTTTTTGCCCCGCCCACTTTTTCAAACACTATAGTCATATCTAGATGATTCAGTTGCACATGTTCTGAGGAAGCGAAAACCTTTTTTAAAATTTTGTCATATTGTAAGTGACATCATATTAGAAAGTGGTCATATCATTTACAGCCTTACAGGCCTATAAAACTTTCAGTAACTTTTCATCAGCTTCAGTATTGCCCTTGCAGATGATATTCCAAACATGGGCCCCCTAGACTCTTATGAGCGCTAAGGCGGCACACCGGCTGCAAACACCTCTTGTGAGGCTTGGTTGCAGTGATTCGGTGAGTAAGTCGCTAACTCGCTAACATACAGGAGGTGTCATGTTATTGCTCCTGGTGTTGCCCGAGAAAGTGCTCATGCCGATTTTCCTGCTTAATTGTCCCTTGTCTAGTCCTACATATGGAACAAAAAATGGTCCTTGTACACATTGGTGTGCACGTAAAAGAACCCTTGATAGTTAGAATTCAAAATAAGACCAGAGTGTTGCAGTTTGTAAATTTCCGTCATTCATTGTGCAGTGTATGCATATATGTAGAAAAGTTAAACCTCATTCATTTCATTTCAAATAGACCTGAATACTATATTATGACTCAAGATAACTGTTCTAGTTAAGGTGTAGACTATATCTATTGTATAGGTATAATAGCATGCGTAAAAGCCAGGGAGGCATTTGGGGCAGCAGCACCCCTAATTTTAGCTCAAACTGACTTTTTAGATTGGCAAAACAAAGTGCCCGAAATGTACTAAAACACTAATTTTACTTTTCTTTTAATTGATTACAACAAATTTGTACTGAATTAACTGTGGATTGAAGTTGCTGTGTTCACTTATTTACTAATTATCGTTGATGTTATATATATTATATATATACAATTTCACACAATATCTTATATTCTATATTATTATAGTCATACTTATTCAACAAGAATGTTACTCAAATATCTATTATTTTTACATTTGACATCTTTAAGGACATTCATGTTGCGGCTATTCATGTTATTCTTGCAGTGAGGTGTTACAATAAAAATACACGTAGATGTTAATACAACAGCCTTTATTCTAGGTTTCCACTATCAAAGAAAAAGGTGTTAGCGGTTGTTAGGGGAAGGGGGTCAATAGAATTGTTAACGGTGTAGTTCATGTTTAATTACTAAGTGCCATTGAAATATTTCCCTATTCTAAAAAGCAATGTTCTGTGTTAGCAGGCTTATCTGGGGGAGGGGATGGCCTAGTGGTATAGAGTGCCACGCTTCGATCTCTAGCTGGCTGGTCACCTCTGGCTTGCGGGTGTGGTTTCGAGCCCTGGTGTGAGCGTATGTGGCATGGAGATAGGGGCGCCTTCTCAACCTCGTGGGTTTCCTCCGGGCTCTCCGGTTTCCTCCCACTGCTAAAGACCCCTACGCGCAAGCGAATTATTGAAATAAAATGAAACCATATGTTAGTCTCAAAATGACCTAATTTGTGTCGAGTGGACGTTAAACCCCATTTCTCTCTCTCTCTCTCTTATCTGTGGGATTAAAGACCCTGAAGCTTGATCTGTTTAAGCTCATCGGATACTCAAGATTTTAATTAGATTAGAAGGGTTAGCCATTTATAAATATAATTTAAAAATGGAAAAGCGAGGCTAAATCTCGAATATACCAGGTCCCTGGTTACCACTATGCACACACCCTGTCTAAACTACTAACAGTGATAATTTGGCTCAGAATGAAGTAACCTGAATGAAATTTTTCAATATTCTCTTTCTTATCATTTATTAGGGTTTCACACATTTTCATTATCACCGGAAGTAATGAAATTTTGTCAGGATCACTTACAAGTAACATATATATAAAATCAATTGATATTGCTGGATTTGGTTGATTCTTCGTCCATTTTATTTGATGTATGCAATGCTTATGAGGAAACCTGTTTAATGGTTTCATTGGTATCGGAAGTGACATATGTTCAAGGGCCAACGTGGCACCGAAAGTAACGTGGCACCAGTGAAACCCGTCATTCCTGCATGCAGGTCTAGTCTAGTTTTTGAATTATTATGGCAAGATTGACCAACTCTTTATTAAATGCTTAACTAATGTATCTTTAAGTTAAAGAGATCTATTTTATAGTATGTGAAATAAATATCAGAGACCCTCGAACGGTGAACATATACTTTGATTGTACAGAATTTGGAAAAGATCCCTTTCGGGTCTGCCAATTGGGTATGAAATTCATGAATTACTCCCTATGCAGCTTTTATTATCTTTTACCCAATAAAAGTACAAGAATATATAATTATCTCAAATAATCATATTTTGATTTTCTCTAGGTATGTTGTCTTGACAACCAAACATCATGAAGGTTTCTGTAACTGGCCAACAAAATACTCCTGGAATTGGAATGCTGGAGATGTTGGTCCTAAAAGAGATTTAGTTGGTAGGTTGATATACAAACCTGTCTTGTATCTAAAGAAGAAATATTGTATGTCTGTCTTATTCCAGACGGGGGGTTGGGTGGCTGAATGGTTAGCGTACGCGCTCTGTATCGTACGGCCTACCATTGAGTCAACTGGCGTGGTTTTCGAATCCCTGGTTGTACGTGGCAAGGAGTAGGGTAACCTGTCCAACCTCGTGGGTTTTCTCCAGGTACTCCAGTTTCCTCCCACTGCTAATGACCCGTACGAGCAAACGAATTATTGAAATAAAATTAAACCATATGTTAGTCCCAAAATGTCCTAGTTTGTGTCAAGTGGACGTTAAACGCCATTTCTCTCTCTTTCTCTTATTGCAGACACGGTGGCTCTGTCTTTAAGGTTCTAGCTCACAAACCAGAAGGTCCTAAATTCAGCCAAATGTTTGCTGAGAAAGTCCATCTAGATTTCCTAGCATGTTTTCCCCTATTCAATAGTGCAAACAGAGAGCAAGGAACAGTCTCCAGTCGTTCAGTGGGATGAAAAGCCAAGGACTGGTGTACATTGAAAAGTAGATTGACACATTTTACAATTTCTACGGTCATCAAATTAACGTTCTGCTGTTCTGCACCAATCTGGTGTTCATTCCCACTGTTATTGGTTAAGAAGGTTCTCTAGGATTTTCCAGTGTGGTTACTTATTGTCATTGGCTCTTTCCAGGTGATTTAGCCAAGTCTATCAGAAACAGAACCAAGATACACTTTGGTGTTTACCATTCCTTATTTGAATTCTTCAACCCGATATTCCTCCAGGATCAAGCAAATAACTTTACCACACAGAACTATGTTGCAGTTAGTAAAAATCTATACTATAATTATAATATTCTACTTGCCAACATTTAAATTTTATTAGTTAAATTCAGCATGAATATCTAATCATATGCTGCCGTATAAAGAAAACATAGGCTAGGTAAGTTAGCACCTTCACACCAAACCTGTTTATCACGTGATATGTTCCGTTGGTACAGGACCCAATATAGCCTATATAGTTGCTGCTGACTTAAATTGCCTTAAAACACCACTTTATGTCTTTTGGTACAGTTGCGTGGTGACTCCAGAATTATCAGTGAAACCAGATGTCTGGGTATCCCAGAACTATGCAAAGTTTGACTGTTAAAAATTGGGGGAAGGGGGTGCATATATCTCAGCTGTTCGGATTTTAACCCCAAAGTATGACAAGTGCTACTTACATGATAAATATATCATGATATTTCTACACCCAACAAATACATCAGAAATGACTGAGGTTGTATATTTTTGAAACATTATCATCACCTTTGAACTAATTTGAAAAAAATTTAAAGTGAATACTAGCTTTATGTATATTTTATTTTGTTTGGTCACTTTAGGTGCTCTTTAAAGTTTCACCACCTAATAAAATCCCCTATACCCTGACCACTGTTTCAAGATCTGTCAAACCTATATTCTATATAACGGCCATAATGCACTTAAACTCACAACTCACCAATTGCGATGTTAAAAAAGTTTGAAATGTTGATTTTTGCGGGGAGAAGGTGTTTTGGATGCAACTAATTAATGGCTCATAGATTCCTGTTTCAACTTTTATATTTTTTTATCCAGGAAAAGACAATGCCAGAATTATATGAGCTAGTTAATAATTATAAACCTGATATAATTTGGAGTGATGGAGATTGGATGGCTAACTCATCATACTGGAATTCTACTCATTTCCTCGCATGGCTCTATAATGAAAGGTAAGAGGGTTTAAATTTTCTTCATTTAAAGTACATACAACTAAACATGGGGTGTTTCTTTGAAAATTAAACACATAGTTTCAATGGAATTGTGTGCTTTACATTAGAGTACTAATTCACACCGCTTTCTTGCACAAGCCCTAGGACAATGGTAATGGTAATCATTATATAGTTTGAATTAAAGTAATGTACATGACATAAATGCGAGAGAGGTAAATGGGGTTTAATGTCCACTCGACACAAACTAGGTCATTTCGGGACTACCTCATGGTTTAATTTTATTTTAATAATTGGCTTGCGCGTAGGGGTCTTTAGTAAACCGGAGAAACCCATGAGGCTGGACAGGTGACCCTACTCCTTGCCATGTACAACCGGGGATTCGAAACCATGCCAGTTGTCTCCATGACAGGCCATATTGCACAGTGCGCACACACTAACCTTTCGGCCATCCGACCTCCCCATAACGTAACGCACATGACATGGCATAATGTACCGGTACATAACATGACATATATGTCTCTATTTCAGTCCTGTGAGATTTACAGTAGTAACCATTGATCGATGTTATCTGTAAACATGATTCTATATCAATTCTGAAAGAGATACCATTGTAACCAATGATTGATGCTAAATGTAAACATGGTACTATTTCAGTACAGTGGCAGATACAGTAGTAACCAATGATATATGCTAAATGTAAATATGTTTCTATTTCAGTCCAGTGAAGGATACTGTAGTTACCAATGATAGATGGGGTTTAGATACGAACTGTAAACATGGAGGATTTTTAGATTGTCATGATAGTTATAACCCAGGTATTTAAATATATATATTTTATAAGAGTCTCAAAACCATGTCATTTCCAGGATGCAATTCTATTTCAATAATTCACTTAAAACAGTCATAATATCATTAATGTAGGGTGTAAACCCACTTGACACAAACTGTGTCATTCCCAGGCAGCAATTCTGTTTCAATAATTCGCTTAAGGTAGAGAGTCCTAAGCAGTGGGGGAAACTGGAGGACCCAGAGAAAACCCAGGAGGTATGGCAGGTTGTCCCACTTTTGACACCTACACAAACTTATGATCAAAGTCATGCCACTTGATTTAAGAGATAAATAGTTGTTAAGGATATATGGGCTGGGTAAGACACATCAGATGCATGTATGGTGAATATGGAATTGCCGAAGCCATTTCAGTGCAATTTTAAATACAATATCGATTTACTTATTGATCTTTGTGTTGTACTAAATAAAGTGGTTAATAATTTGCATATAAAGGTAGTCAAGGACAGGGGCGGATCCCTGCTCAGCTACATGAAAAAAAATAATGCCTTGCATCAATGAAATTACATCACAAAGTGATGTCATCCTACATCAGAAAAAAATGATTTCTCTGTTTAAAAAGCTCAATTTGTATGTATGCCTATGTAATTTAGATTTAGAGAAGATGATGGCAGATTTCCGTAACAGAAACCTGGCAAACCCCCTCCTGCAAAAATTCCTTGATCCGTCCCTGAGGGATCTTGTGGTCTCGGTTTTCAATCCATCTCAATGATTATACATAGTTCCTTACCAGGCCCTTTATCCTGCACCACTGACTAGGGGGAAGCACTCTAGAACATCTTGATGATCTTTCTCGGCCAATGCTGGGATCGAATTCAGGACCTCCAGGTTACAAACCATACAGTGGCTACAAGATCAAGATAATCCATGTATTTGTGTTTTTATTTATTTATTTGCAACAACATTTTTCAGGTGTACTACAGAAGAGGAAATGGGAGAACTGTATGCATGTTGATAAAAATGCCTGGACGTTCAGACGGCGATTAAATATAGGAGATGTCATTGACATGCATTCACTTATACAAGAAGTAATTGGAACTATTAGCTGTGGAGGAAACATATTGATAAATGTTGGTCCGACAAGCTACGGGGAAATTGCTCCAATATTTGAAGAACGCCTACGTCAGATGGGAGCTTGGTTAAAAGTAAATGGTGAATCCTTATATGGTAGTAAACCTTGGAGTCGTCAAAATGACACAGTTACTCCTGGTATCTGGTAAGACCATTTAATCGAATAACGCATACATACGCCACATTTAATGTGATCAAATATTGCACATTACAGATCCCTTGGCAGTTGGAATTCTATATAAGTTTGTGAAAAAATTACAGGACAAATTTATCTTTGGAATTTTCAGCACCCTTATAAAATTTTATGACATCACAGCCATTTATGGAAACTCTGTTTTAAGATATTTTTTTTTGGTTTTAGGTATACCTCTAAAAATGGACCTACTGGACCAGTGGTGTATGCAAGTATTCCACAGTGGCCTGAAAATGGAGAATTGTTTCTAGGAGCTCCGACGCCATCCTCTTCTACTAAAGTCACCTTATTGGGTTATCCTAAAACATTTGACTTTAACCCTGGTGTGAGTGGAGGTCTGACTATCTCGATTCCATCCATATCTGTTAACGATATGCCTTGTCAATGGACCTGGGTATTTAAGCTAGAAGGATTAAAGAATTAAATATTAGATATAAATTTTAATTATGAATAATAATTGTTCATAAAAAAAAACCATACACCATGTTTGTAACATCTGTACTTATAATTACAAACTTGAAAAAAAGTCGCATTCTCACAGATTTCTAGGCCAGATCGCAGAACCTTGGTGTTGTTTGTAAGGACGCCATCACTGTCTAACGTGGTTATGATGAGAATTGATTGATGCTATTTGTTTGGGAGGTTGTTGTTTCAAATATGAATGGCAGGGTTTTTTTTTTCACTTTTTAATTTTCCATATTTTAGATGTAGATTTTAATTAAAGTATTAAAATGGGATTTTTTATGTTAGTTATTTTTAGGAATTTATTCTCATTATTTGCAACTGTAGGTTCATTTAAAAGATTTCATGAAATAAGCTTTAACAATCTGGGCCAAGTTTAACAATTTGGGTCCAGTTTTAACAATCTGGGTCCAGTTTTAACAAACTGGGTCAAGTTTCAACAATCTGGGTCCAGTTTTAACAATCTGGGCCCAGTTTTGTATAATTTTTGGTTTGATTTGGGGGAGAGAGAGAAATGGGGTTTAACGTCCACTTGACACAAACTAGGTCATTTTGGGACTAACATATGATTCAATTTTATTTCAATAATTTGTTTGCGTGTATGGGTCTTTAGTAGTGGGAGGAAGCTGGAGGACCCGGGGAAAACCCACAAGGTTGGACTGGCGATTCTACTCACGTGCAACTGGGGTGTAAATTTTATACTATAAAACAATGCACAAGCTTGCACATGCTAACCATTCAGCTATCCCCCCCCCCTGTATTGGGTAACACAGTTTATTTTATATGTTGATGTATTACATGTATATATATATATATATATTTGTTATTATAGGCTTGTTATTTCTAGCTTTGTTATAATATATTTAATTGTATTCACATGTTATTAATAATTGTTGTTATTGAGCAATTTTATAGGCATAATGGAATTTAGACATAAAAGTTATGTCTAGAGAAAGGTGATCGCTGGTAGAAATCCTTTAAAATCACCCAAAATCATGGAAACAAATTTGACTTAATTTTTGTATACGAATGTCAATTTGACTTAATTTTTGGTATACAAATTTTAATGACTGTTATTTTCCTGTGGATTGAAATCAGGCAGTTTCCTAGGAATGTTTCCATCATCTTTTTACAGTAGACATACATACAGTGTATATACATTGTTTTTCCCCTCCCATAGAGGGTTAATATTGTTTTTCACCTCCCATGAGACGTACAGTGTTACAGTAACATTGTTTTTCTCCTCCCATGAGAGTGTTAACATTGTTTTTCTCCTCCCATGAGAGTGTTAACATTGTTTTTCTCCTCCCATGAGAGGGTGTTAATATTGTTTTTCCCCTCCCATGAGAGGGTGTTAAAATTGTTTTCCTTCTCCCCTCATCATCCTCACATGAAAGTGTGCCAATATTGGTGTTTTACTGTTAGATAAAGGGCAAAAATATTGTTTTTCACCTGCCACCTGCTCTCACATGATATTGATTTTCACCTTCTCCTCTCATCGTCCTCACATCAAAGTGTGCTAATATTGATGTTTCACAGTAAGATAAAGGACAGAAATATGCTATTGGATGTCAACAAATATTTAGACTTTCATTGCATTAATTTGTCTTATTAATATTTTATATATATTAAATTACTTAAATTATTTGTTGATCCTTAAAACATTCCACATACGTGTAGATTTATATTTGTTTATGTTTTTGGAATAAAGAGATTTTTTTTTATAATGTTGTATACTGAACTATGTATTTTACCGATAATTGGTTAATATTGGCACATTGGTTAAGTGGGTAAGACGCTGGCTCACTAGTCTGGAGGTCCGGTGTTCAATCCCTGCATTGGCTGACAAACTTCATCCAGATTTACCGACGTGGTCAGGCGCAGATCCAGAGGGGGGCGCACCCGGCACACGCCCCCTCTATTTTTTGAGGTGGCGAACAATTTTTAGCTCCATATATTCTTGCGAGAAAGGAGAACAAAAATAGTTTAGGTTGGAAATCGTAATTTACAGTATTGGTATGAAATTATTCCTTGTGGACATTTTTTACACCCAAAAATCACGGTTCAGGGCTTCGCACTCCCAAGTTTGTGCAGCACGCCCCCTCTTTCTGAAAATCCCGGAGCCGCCCCTGGTGGTTCCTCCTTGTCAGTGGTGCAGGACGGAGGGCCGGACAAGGACAGCTGTCTAGTCATTCAGATGGTGAGAAAAAAACGAGGCCCCGTGTATATATTGCCATACATGTAAAGGATCCCTTGGCAGTTGGAATTCGATATAAGAGTAGGCTATAGTGCTGCAGTCCAGGCAAAATTTCCCTCGTAGCACACTGCATGGCGTATGACCGTCATTAGCCCAGTAGGAGCAGAAAAGTAGGACGTAAAACCACATTTCATTTCATTTGTGCTTGATTTTTATTTTATGAGAAGTTATAAGCAAGTCCATGGGAATTATTGAGAATTTTTGAACCAGGAACATATAGGACTGAGGAAAATATTACCATGCCCATGATTCCTTTAACTACACGCCAATATGTGTACATGGACCTCAGTATTTCGTCCCATCCAAACCATCAGATGCTGTTCCCATCTGTATCCTGCAAATATCCTGACAATTACACTTCAATAGGCAGGACCTTGATTGGTTTTTCATCCCATCCAAACAACTACACATGATCCCTTTTATTGCCAGGAACTGCTGTCCTGCATCACTGACAAAGGGGAACCTCCCGATGAATCTTCAAGCTCTGGAAGCAAAAATACAGCGGAAACCAAGCTAGGGTATAGCAGCACAAGCCAACCCTGTGGCTTCCAAGCACATTTCTCTCTGAGTCAATGCCTCAGCTGTTTTAACATTGCTAACAGGGGCATTAAGGAAGAATTGATAAAGAGCTTAGGTTCTCTCTATAATAGTTAAAAAAAAAAATGGATAATGAGAACAAATGTGTTGAAAATTAGCAATTCCTTGAACAACATAACAACTAACACAAGGTACAATTTTACGGATACACAATTACTGAGTTTGGTACTAAACTTTAATTGTATTTGATTTTTATCTTTGTTGCATATTCTGTATATATTTGCCTATACCATTCACAATTTGTATCATTGCTTGATAAAGACGAGAGCATCCTCGTCGAAACGTCGCTTAGTACCAAACTCAGTAATTGTGTATCCGTAAAATTGTACCTTGTGTTAATATGTTCAATTACTAAATGCCAATCAAAGAAAACATAACAACTGTATGTACGATGGTGTCATCCATTTTACGTTAAATCATCGGTCTGAAAAGGTATTAAAATGCACTAATCATCGCAGATTACCAGTGGCATCAAGAGTTGATTATTACCTTGATAAGCTATATATAAATAATTTTTAATTAATAATTATACTAGGTAATATTTCGAAAGACCTGCAATATACAGATTTAGCTCTTGCATATAATGTATGTTTAAATATATTTCCAAGTACCAATTTTATCTTTATACAGTGGGTCACAATAGTTACTTTTATATATTGGCCCAGACATTATACTGAATATAAAGAATTGAATTGATTTGGATTTGATTTTTCATTGAGACTTGTAAAACTAGTCTACGACTGAACTGTTATGCAACGAAAAGAAAATAACCGAGAACTTCCGAATGATATCAACATTGATCAGTCATGTGACAAGTTTTTGTTTATATCACGAGATTGCATGCATGGGTTGTTATAAGGTCCGTGAGTTAAGTAATTCATTGTTAACAACATCATGGCCGAAGTGAGGTTGTTTTGTATATTTCTGCTGTTAGCAGTTTGTACAGCTGTTAGATATGAACCGAATTGGGAATCTCTAGATGCAAGACCTTTGCCATCATGGTACGATCAAGGAAAGATTGGTATTTTCTTACATTGGGGGGTATTTTCTGTACCCAGCTATGGATCGGAATGGTTTTGGTGGCAGTGGCAGGGTCAGAAGATCCCTGCAGTGGTTGATTTCATGAAACA
This sequence comes from Patella caerulea, assembly GCA_036850965.1. NCBI lineage: Eukaryota > Metazoa > Mollusca > Gastropoda > Patellidae > Patella > Patella caerulea. Next base: position 25,432,659 of record JAZGQO010000015.1, on the reverse strand, counting down.
AAATTACAGAGCTGATTTCACTTATGCAGACTTTGCTCCGATGTTTAAAGCTGAATTTTATAATCCTGACCAGTGGGCTGATATATTCAATGCTTCAGGCGCTCAGTAAGTATACAAAAGCCTATATAATATGATTTTATTTTGAAGATACATGTAACTAATATTGTACATTAATGGAATTTTTCAAAAACATATATATGTGTAGGCCAATATCAGCCGATAGCTTCAAAGAAACACTTTGGACTTTGGGTACCATTGAAAAATAAATAGAGTCTCTGGGTTTTCTGATGTCAGAAATTTTGAGTCAATCATTGATCGAATGACATTATTTGATGTATTTTTTTAAAAATAATATTCAGTATGTGGTGGTATTGAGTAGTTTAAGTTTTGCTTTTACAGTCTAATACTATGAGTATGTATTTGGTTTGGCTACATGTACAAGTATCGATTGGTTATAACAAGCTTATATGTATGTTGCCGGTAGGCCTATATAATCTGGGCCTAGTGTACGACTTGCAGGGAATTGGCGAGGTGTGTTCAGTCTCTAAGTATCAGAAACCAATATAGATTCTTGGAATGGATCTTCAACACTTAATTTATTTCAGGAGGAAAATAATTTACAGCAACAATTAAACAACTTTTATATGATTTCCTATAAAAATGGACCTCCATATAGCCTATAGGTTCCATAAGCTGGTCTCTCCATCTAATTGATTCATCTTTTGTCTTTTTTACATGAATAAATTGGTTACCATGGAAGTCTTGACATAAACATATAAGGGGGGTTGGATGGCCGAATGGTTAGCGTGCGCAAGCTGTATCATACGGCCTGCCATTGAGACAACTGGTGTGGTTTCGAATCCCCGGTTGTACGTGGCAAGGAGTAGGGTCACCTGTCTAACTTCGTGGGTTTTTTCCAGGTTCTCCGGTTTCCTCCCACTGCTAAAGACCCCTATGCACAAGCGAATTATTGAAATAGAATTAAAACCATATGTTAGTATTGTTAGTCCAGAAATGACCTGGTTTGTGTTGAGTGGACATTAAACCCCATTTCTCTCTCTCATAAACATATAATTATTGATCGATTAGTCTTAAGGCATTTAAAACAATCGTTAAAGAAACTATTAATAGATCAACCACTTTAGTTCTTAGCCTGTCATAATTTAGATTGACTGACAGATAAATTGCTATCTGCTTTTAATGACTAACCAAGCATTATATAATCAATATTAAAATATAGATTTAGAATTAGAAACAGAATTAAAGATAATATAATAACTTACGACAAAGAAATTGGTCATAATGGGGTAAATCCTCCTGTCAACTTGTTTAAAAGGGAAAAACCTCTTTGATTTAAGAGGATAAATTTTTATTTTTGGCGAATTATCGACATCTGAACACTAAACCTGTGAACCTAGAGATTTAAATGTACTCAGAAATTATTTTGAAAAGCCAATGAACACCTCAAACAAATCTAAATCAACACTTTGATTATTACCCAATCCTACAAATTTGATTAGAAGCCAGTCAATGTAGTTTACTTTACTTATAGACTAATATTAATACATGTACCTCTAGTTGAACTGATAATCGACATACATGTATACATGGTCATCTATGTAATGCTTTATCAGATGAGAACCCAGTCAATATGGTTTACCTCTATACATTCATAACTCTAGTTGTTGGACATTGGTGTGCACATAAAAGATCCCTTGACAGTCCGGGCAAAACATCCTTCATAGCACAGTGCATGGCGTATGCCCGTCTTCATTAGCCCGGTCGAAGAACAGTAGGATGTTAAACCCCATTTCATTTCAATTGGACTGATAAATTACATGAATCTATATTTAATTATCAACCTAAATAAATAACACAAGTTACACAGTCATCTTACACCCTTTTAGCTTATGAATCTCCTATTACAACTACTGATATCCCTGTATCAGTTTCGGTAAGTCATAACGGTTGAATTATATACAGGTATATTATTATTACCTTCCAATAGCGATATATTTTGGATTCACGGTTAAATTGTAAACTGTTAAATATACATTATGCATGATGCATGAGCTAAATCTGCCTTTTGCAGATCTTTAATTAACTTATCCAGAACATAATTAACTCTTGATATCATGACTTGGAGCCTGCGATGTTTACTGGATTAGAATTTGATCTGCTGCTTTATGCTCATTGATGATTAATCAATAAATAATTGAGGCTATGTTTTTTATTGTACTGACTTTAGTAATGATAATCTAGGCTAGGTTTAAAATTCAATCGCTAAATTCTCGGTTCAGAGTGGTTAATTTGACTGAAATTTTCAGCAAATTCCATTTATATTATCTAGTTTTTAATTATTATAGTGAGAACTGCCAGCTCTTTATCTAATCTCCCGTAATGTATCTGTAATAGTGGATAATGTGGAATTAAACTGCTACATACTCAGTGCACGAAATACCTTGCTATATATATTCATAGTTTGTGTAGATATGTAAGAAAGATAACAACAGCCCCCAGGTTACATGTATATTGAGTAACACCCAATTGTCTACCATATAGTCCTTACAATAAGCAAACCACAGAGCTAGACTAATACCAAATCTGTATTATATAAATCATTAAAACTCCCTATTCAAGCAGTAGGTTAATGATATTAAATACATGTATTAGAATAATGGAACAGTCTCTAACGATGTATGTAAAATACATTGAAGTTTTTGGGATATCCTTGTCACAAATGATCTTAAATGAATGCAGGTTAAGCATACAATGTTCTGAAATTAGTAAAAATAATAAGTTAGATCGATAATTAAACATGCATTATGCAAGAAGTAAATCTGCTTATTGCAGGTCTTTCTTTAGGTCTGGAATGTTATATTAATTATTGACATTTTCATGTACTGTATTAACAAAACAAGATGATATTCAACTCTCAATTGTATCGGATACTCAAGATTTTAACTAGATTAGAATGATGCGTGATTTAAAAATTTAATTTAAATATGGAAAACGAGGCTAAAGCTCTAATATACCAGTGCCCTGATTACCACAATGTACATGTAAACATCTTGTCAAAACAGTAAACAGTGATAACTTGGCCCAGAATGTAGTACATGTAATTAGAATGAAATTTTCGATATGTTCATTTTTCATTATCTATTTTTGAGCTATCATGGCAAAGGCAATCTGATCTTTCTCTAAATATTACATAATGCATCTTTGATACATAAAACTCAGTTTTCCGACAATATGTAAATAACACATGTGTACACTTGTAATTATGTAACTGTCTTTAAAGATGAACAATGCAAGTTGTGTTTAAACTCAACTTAAACTTTAATTAAATTAAATGTTGAGAGATTATTATTCTTCACAAGTTACCTTATATTGAATTCCAACTGCAAAGAGATCTTTAACATGCACACTTCGTTTTTTTGTCCCATCCAAGCAGATATACTTTCTCGTACGAACAGGGATCAAACGCAAAACCTTTTATAGGTTCATGAGCCAACATCTTGCCAACCCACTGTGCCATACAGTGTGCTATGAGGAAAAATTGGCCTTCACAGCAGTCCTACATGTACAGCCGACTCTTACATCAAATTCCAACTTCCAACTGCCAAATTGTGTACGATAAAACAACTATAAGCTGTTCCTTGCCAGACCCTGGAACATGTATCACAACAGGGAACCACGTCGGAAAACCTGTATCGACCTATTGGTTAACACAGGATCGAACATATATTATATTGTACTGATTATGTTACTTCTTTTTCTAGATATGTTGTCTTGACAACCAAACATCATGAAGGTTTCTGTAACTGGCCAACAAAATATTCCTGGAATTGGAATGCTGGAGATGTTGGTCCTAAAAGAGATTTAGTTGGTAAGGCTTCTCTTTTTTTTGTGAGCTTCACAAAATCAAAATCACAAAGCTAGTATCCTCAAACTTTAAGATAAATTTCAACAGCGCAATCAAATCCAAACAGTAGGATGTTAAACCCCATTTCATTTCATTTTGTGTCACAAAATCAATTAAGTATTTTTTTGAAGAAAGTTTAATTCACACCATCTCCTTTTTAATGTAATAACTTAATGGGCGTGGGTTTTATTTTTATTTAATTCCAGGAGATTTAGCTAATTCCATCAGGAAACGAACCAATATTCATTTTGGTGTTTATCATTCTATGTTTGAATGGTTTAATCCACTGTTCCTTCAAGATCAGGCCAACAATTTCACCACACAGAATTTCGTTAGGGTAAGTAATGATCACGGTATAGGGAGCCACGATGGTTAAGTGGGTAAGATGCTGGCTGTCTAGCCTGTGGATCGGATGTTCAATCTCTGCATTGGTTGAAAAAGTTCATTGGTATTTGTATATATTGGTATGCACGTAAAAGATCCTTTGGCAGTTGTATTGAAAATAAGAGTAGGCCATAGTGTTTTTCCATAAGTATCCGAAGGGCCTGACAAGGACAGCTGTCAAGTCATTCGATGGTACAGAAAACTGTTCAGATTTGATTGCGCTGTTGAAATTTGAAATTTGACGATAGTAGCCTTGTGAATTTGATTTTGTGAAGCTCAAAAAAAAAGAGAAGCCTTACCAACTAAATCTCTTTTAGGACCAACATCTCCAGCATTCCAATTCCAGGAATATTTTGTTGGCCAGTATACAAATTGGCATGCATGTTAAAAATCATTTGGCAGTTGGAGTTCGATATAAGAGTAGGTTGTAGCACCACTGCCCTGCCCGTCTTCATTAGCCCAGTTTAGGTACAAAACAGTAGGACGTTAAACCCCATTTCATTTCATTTCTGTAAGAATCTGTTAGATGCAAAAACACATACAGGGTGTTGTAACAGAATTAAGCAACTAAAATAATTTCCACCATGAGCAATAATTTGTTGATTTAAGAGTTCAGATTGGTTTGTTTTTAATATTATCATAGAAACATTTTAAATATTAGGATATTTTATTAAATCTTCATAATGAGTTAATGAAAAAATATATATTGCCATTTTGTAGGTATGATTTTTTTCATTATTTTCATTTGGGGGAATTTGAAATATATTTTGAGTAACGTTTTTAAACAATATATTTTATTTTATCTTTAGGACAAGACAATGCCAGAATTATATGAATTAGTTAATAATTATGAACCGGATTTAATTTGGTCTGATGGTGATTGGATGACATCATACGATTATTGGAATGCAACAAACTTCCTTGCCTGGCTTTATAATGATAGGTAGATATTTTTCTCAAGTAACCGGTTGTGGGGCATTTGGCCTGGGCAGCTGCTGTCTGCTTACTTTTCTTCAATTCTAACTGCCAAGGGTTCTTTTATTTGCAAGCCAATGAGTACACAGGACCTTTTTTTTGTCCCCTTCAATTGACTAAACCCACTGCCCTCAGTCCAGCACTACTGACAAACAGAAGATAGGTCAGAGGGAACTCTCTTGGCAAAACCAGGGTCGAATCCAGGACCTTTTGGCTACCATGGCACACTTCCAGTAATAAAAAAGATGAGATATGTAGAACCTTAAAATGTGATTAAAATGTGACAAAATAAAATCCCCCACTCCGCTACATCAAAGTTTTAGAAATATTTTTTGTTTGACCTAAAACTATGGCTGCTATTTTGTTCTACTGAAAATACAAACCATTCTATGAAAGGTCAGCATGGTGTCTTTAATATTAGGCATTGTTATAAGCCCTGTATAAAACAGGCCCATCTATATGGAAGTTCATCATTGTGGATTTAATATATGGAATTAACAGTTTGGTCACTAAATTAATAAATTATTATTATAGGCCCAGTATATAGCTTTTTGTGTACTAGCACAAAGTGTTACAGACACATTAATTCACGATACTCTACCATAAATTATAAAGCATGACATATGAATTTAATTTGTTAAGGTATGGTGTGTTATCAAAATTGACTGACAGTGAAAATTTTATAGTGGAATAACTGGAATGCCTTGTTTATTTATTTTTCAGTCCTGTTAAAGATAAAATAGTTGTGAACGATAGATGGGGAAAGGATGCCAGATGTAAACATGGTGGATTTTTAGATTGTGATGACAGTTATAACCCAGGTAATTAAAAATGGTTGTACAATTCAGGTTGGAAATGAAAATGAAATGGGTTTAACGTCCTACTCTTCTACTCCTAACTTGGACTAATGAAGACAGGCGTACCCATACAGTGTGCTATGAGGGAAATTTGGCCCGGGCAGTGGCGCTATGGCCTACTCTTATATCAGATTCCAACTACCAAGAGATCTTTTACGTGGACGCCAATGTGTATACAGGACCACGGTTTTCCATCACATCTTAACAACAAGACAGCTGTCCTTATCAGGCCCTCTATCCTGCATCTCTGACAAGGGGAAGCCAATGAATCAGAGAGTAAGATGTTAGCTCGCTAGTCTAGAGGTCCTGCGTTTGCTTCCGGTGTTCCTCAGGATTTTCAGCATGGTTTCTCCTTGTCAGTGATCTAAGAAGAAAAACCTGATAAGGACAGATTCTAATTGTTCAGATGGGTAGAAAAATCAAGGTCCTGTGTACACATTGGCATCAACATAAATGAATCCATGACAGTTGGAATTCGATGTACATGTACTTTTCCCACAAAGTCATTTGAATGAAATTTCCATATATTCACTTTTCATCATCTATTTTTGCAGTATTATGGCAGGAATGACCGGCGCTTTATCGAAATCATACTTAATGTATCTTTAAGAAAGTTTTCATACAAAATTTTTCAGGAATTCTACAGAAGAGAAAATGGGAGAACTGTATGCATCTTGATAAATATTCGTGGGGCTACAGAAGAAGAATGAAATATGAAGATGTTCTGGGAATGCAGCCCCTCTTACAAGAAGTGATGGAAACTATTAGCTGTGGAGGAAACATACTGATCAATGTTGGTCCAACAAGCTACGGGGAAATTCCTCCAATATTTGAAGAACGTCTACGTCAGATGGGAGATTGGTTAAAAGTAAATGGTGAAGCTATTTATGGTAGTAAACCTTGGAGTCATCAAAATGACACAGTTACTCCTGGTATCTGGTAAGACCATTTAATTCACCATCTTTAATCTTGTCACCTCTTGTCACAATGTTTAATGTGGACTAATACTGGCGTCATCTCCGTCATGTCCAGTGTGATACAACTACTCCTGGCATCTGTAAGGTCATTTATTCCATTATCATTTAAGCCATGTTCAACATGAACTGATATTGCTGTCACCTCTGTTCATACATCCAAAATGACCGTGTTAAAAAGACTCTGTTATACCTTGTATCTATAAGATCATTTAACCCTTAACCGATAATAGCCACATATTTGCTCCACAACATTATACTACTAATAGTAAGTACAGGAGGACCGCACTAGACGCAAAGCAAAAATCTACAAGATTAACCTGCGGACAAAACAGAAAACAGACATTGCAAAAAAAAAACAAAACAAATATCGAATCAAGATAAAGAACCTTTTTTATAAGCCTAATTTGAGTATTTACTTTTAATTTGCATTTTAAAATGAGGTGAAACAAATTATGGATCAACTTTTTTATTGGTGTTTAAGCAAGAGTCTATCACTTATCATTATCCGGCAGTAGACATTTGAAATAGGCATATAATTATTTCACCTTATTTAGCATGACCAGTTCAGGTCGTAAGGGTTAATCTGTTATCTCTTATACCATGTTTTATGAAAACAAATGTTGTCCTCACCTGCATTCGTCTGTCTAAAATGACACAGTTACCTCTGGCGTCTGTAAGATCATGGATCTTAAATGCATCTTAAACTGTCATAATGCTATTTTCAGTATATCCTTTTAGTAGACTTTCTTTTTCAACATGGCTTCAGACTACTTCAGAGTTATATGACATCAACCGTTCATTTAGCTAGACCTATTTTTTTTTAAGATAAATTTAATATAATTTCCAAAATATTTTTTGTTTGTTTTAGGTATACCTCTAAAAATGGATCCACTGGACCAGTGGTGTATGCAAGTATTCCACAGTGGCCTGAAAATGGAGAAGTGTTTCTAGGAGCTCCGACGCCATCCTCTTCTACTAAAGTCACCTTATTGGGTTATCCTAAAACATTTGATTTTAACCCTGGTGTGAGTGGAGGTCTGACTATCTCGATTCCACCCATTAATGTTAACGATATGCCCTGTCAATGGATATGGGTGTTTAAACTGGAAGGAATAAAGAATTAAATGGAATAATACTCAATGCATTTTTATTAATTCAAACTTGTAAACTATTTTAATAATTGGAAAAATGAAGGGGTTACGTCAACCCTCCCATAAATGAGTAGCAGAAGGTGGACCAGCCGATAGTTATGTGTAGCTGCGGGATAAAACGATGGTATCTTAGTTAGATAATGTTAATAATTAGATAAATTTAATAATTAAATAATTTTAATAATAAATAATGGTTGTTATGTGTTCTTCATTCCAATTCCATGAAAGATTAGTATAATAATAATAATAATCACTTATTAATGAAGATAATGATAAATGTAAATATTAGGACAAGAGGTTTGACTAACCTAACCAACTTAAAACTCGTATTTTCTCAAATATTCATGACTTCGGATCAGAATGCTCATGTTGTTGTCTCAATAACTTTGCAACATTCTGTTTCAATTTTTTGATCTTGAATTTCTCAAACTATTTTCTCTTTCAACCAATTCCAGAGCCACCATACTTGATGTTTTTGAATACTGCTTTTGTTTGTTTTCATATCACTAATTGTTTTTTTTTTTAACTTGAATTCCTTAATGAAAGGATTTCACTAGCCACCATTATTCAGGGGTACATGTATGTTGGGTGGATACTAGACAGGGTAGGCAAAAACAAAAGTAACCGGAAGTGGTTGATAAAACTCGAATTTGAGATTTCCTACCTCTACAGAGGTGTGTTGCTATGTGCCCTCTTTTTCGAAAGAGTGCCCTGATTTCACTTAGCTAACTATGTTCAGATCTTCAGGTCTTAATCATAATCAATCAACCAAGTATTGATGTATGGTAGGCCATGGCTCAGATATAAACATCAAATCGATCGATTCAAGCATGTGCCACAGAACAATAAATGTTCTGGCACGGAGTCCTCGCCCCGTCCACAACCAAAGTGCCCTAAGGTTGGGCACAGCTCACCTCTGTTATTATGACATTGTTTTTAATACTGCTTTTAATTGTTTTACATCATTGATATATTTTTATATATTATCACAAATCACAGTGGATCCAACTTAGAAGATATCTTATTTTTAAAAATGTTTCATTCATTCATTAAATTTTTAATTGTGTATTTTAGTATGTTAAAATTTCACAAATAAAGTATTGTTAATAATTAACAATTAATGAATTTAAGAACATATCATTTTTATACGCCCACATTGAAATGTGGTCGTATATTGTCGTCGCCCCCGTCCGTCCGTCGGTCCGGTGTCCACAATTGCTTGTGGACGCTCTACAGGCTAAAGTTAATATCCGATTGACTTTAAATTTATACACAGTGTTTAAGGTCATGAGACGAAGAAGCCTATTGATTTTCAGCGATTTCCGATAATTAGTGCCAGAGTTATGGCCCTTGATCACTTAAACAAATCTTGTGGACGCTCTAGAGGCCAAAGTTAATATCCAATTGACTTTAAATTTATACACAGTGTTTATGGTCATGAGACGAAGAAGCCTATTGATTTTCAGCGATTTCCGACAATAATTGCCAGAGTTATGGCCCTTGATCACTTCAAAAAAATCTTGTGGACACTCTAGAGACCAAAGTTAATATCCGATTTACTTTAAATTTATACACAGTGTTTAAGGTCATGAGACGAAGAATCCTATTGATTTTTAGCGATTTCCGATAATTAGTGCCAGAGTTATGGCCCTTGATCACTTAAAAAAATCCTGTGGACGCTCTGGAGGCCAAAGTTAATATCCGATTGACTTTAAATTTATACACAGTGTCTAAGGTCATGAGACGAAGAAGCCTTTTGAATTTCAGCGATTTCTGATAATTACTGCCAGAGTTATGACCCTTGATACACAGAGTTTAAGGTGTTGAAACGAACAAGTATTTTGATTTTCAATGAATTTTGATAACTGAACAGCTAAATCCATGATATTAAATGTTTCATGTATATACTAATTGTTAGCGTGGGGTAACACTTTATAAAAAGCAATCAAATTCTAATGATTTTCTGATAATTACATAATGAGCTGTTACTCTTAATCAGTTTTTAGTGTATTACAAATGTTTCATTAGCGAAAAAAGTTAAAATATGCGACAACCCTTGTTGACTGCCCGGACGATTTAGCTGCTGTGGGCGTATGTTTCGTTGCCTGGCAACCTATCTTTGAAAATATTTTAGACAGTATTCTAATAGGCTGTATTCATTAATCAAATTTTTAATTGTCTATTTTAATTTTGGTATACCTTATACTTAGTGATTGTACCTAATGATACTATTTTTATATCAACTAACCATTTTTTACATATGGTTGTATGTATTCGAGGTATTTGTATTCATGTAATGTATATATTTCTTGTTATATCTACTTAACGAATAATTTCATATGTTGAGAAATTCCATTCCATTTTATAATAATTAATTTTAATTTAAACTTACATTATGCAAGAGCTACATCCACTTATTGCAGGTTTTTATACGCCCACATTTTCATGTGGACGTATTATGTCGTCGCCCCTGTCCGTCCGTCCGGACATCCGTCCGTCCGTCTGGACGTCCGTCCGGATGTCCATCCGTCCACAATTTGTTTGTGGACTCTCTACAGGTCACAATTCTTATCCGATTTTGACGAAACTTGAAATATAGGTTTATCCCCAAAAGATCTCGGTTCCTTTCGATATTGGCATGTATAGGATCAAAACTTCATGGATTATGGCCCCTGATTGTACGAAAAATCACGTTTTTAGCTTGTGGACCCTATAGAGGTCACAATTTTGAACCGATTTTGATGAAACTTGACATGCATGTTTGTAACCCAAAGATCTTGGTTCCTTTCGATATTTGCGGCTATCGGAATGTAATTTCCTGAATTATGGCCCCTGATTGTCCGAAAAATCACCCTTTTTAGCTTGTGGTCCCTCTGGAGGTCACAATTATTATTCGATTTAAAAAACCGTTTGATTATATCACCGTTACACCCTAAGGAAGGTTGAGTTCGAATTTCGGGAAAATCGGACAAAAATTGCCATACAAAATGGCCGCCGTTAGTACGCGAATACTGTTAAAAAATGGTATATCAAGGTTGTGGACCCTGTGGAGGTCACAATTTTGATTCGATTTTGATGAAACTTGAAATTCATGGTTATAACCCAAAGATCTTGCTTCCTTTCGATATTTGCGCATATCGGATCGTAACTTCCTGAATTATGGCCCCTGATTATACGCAAAATCGCCTTTTTTTTAGCTTGGAGGTCACAATTATTATTCGATTTAAAAAAACGTTTGATTATATCACCGTTACACCCTAAGGAAGGTTGAGTTCGAATTTCGGGAAAATCGGACGAAAATTGCCATACAAAATGGCCGCCGTTTGTACGCGAATACTGTTAAAAAATGGTATATCAAGGTTGTGGACCCTGTGGAGGTCACATTTTGATTTGATTGTGATGAAACTTGAAATTCAAGGTTATGACCCAAAGATCTTGCTTCTTTTCGATATTTGCGCATATCGGATCGTAACTTCCTGAATTATGGCCCCTGATTATACGCAAAATCGCCTTTTTTTTTAGCTTGGAGGTCACAATTATTATCCGATTTAAAAAAACGTTTGATTATATTACCGTTACACCGTAAGGAAGGTTGAGTTCGAATTTCGGGAAAATCAGACCAAAATTGCCATACAAAATGGCCACCGTTTGTACGTGAATACTGTTAAAAAATGGTATATCAAGGTTGTGGGCCCTGTAAAGGTCACAATTTTAATTCGATTTTGATGAAACTTGAAATGCATGGTTATAACCCAAAGATCTTGGTTCCTTTCGGTATTTGCGCATATCGGATCGTAACTTCCTGAATTATTCGAATTTCGTGAAAATGGTACCAAAATTGCCGGACGAAATGGTCGCCGTTTGTACGCGAATAGTGTAAAGATATGGTATATCATGGTTGTTGACTCTGTACAGGTCACAATTCTTATCCGATTTTGACGAAAAGTCACATTTCTAGGTTGTGTACCGTCACACCATAATCATTGTCGACTTCGAATTTCATGAATATCAGACTGGAACTGACCAACAAAATGGCTGCTCTCAATACAGTATGAAATACAGGACTTAATGATGTAGGAAAAATCACTTTCCGTATTGTTTGTTCTCTATCCATCTCTCGAAAATGTGGGCGTATCCTGCCTGGCAGTGCCAGCCTATCTTTAAAGTCTGAAATGTTTTGTAAATTATTAAATAGACATTTATTAATACAACAAGATCTCTGTCATCATATATCTCTGATATTAAGGAGATTAGAACAGTTTAGCCATATTTGGATTTAATCTATGGTGCAGTTTGGATGAAATTTTTCAAATTCCCTTTGCATTATCTATTTTTAAACTACAACAGTAACAATGGCCAGCTCTTAATCTAAATTTTGCATAATGTATATTTTATAAATTATTTCATAATGATATTTAAAGTTTACTTCTTGGAAAAATGTGTTTTTTTTTTCTTTTAAACTTCTTTTGGACAAACACTGTTTTATTATTTTATGATACTAGTTTAAAGAATAGTGTCGCCTGTCCAACCTCGTGGGTTTTCTCCGGGTACTCCGGTTTCCTCCCACTGCTAGAGACCCCTACGTGCAAGCGAATTATTGAAATAAAATTAAATCATGTTAGTCCCGAAATGACCTAGTTTGTGTCGAGTGGACTTTAAACCCCATTTCTCTCTCTCCCTCTCTATTTTTCCAATGTGGTTTCCCCTTGTTAGTGATGGCAAGACGGAAGGTCTGACAAAGACAGCTGTCTTGTTGATGGATGAGATGAAAAACTAAGGTTTCGTGTATACATTGGCATGTATGTGAAAGATTAGATCCCTCATAGTATGAGTCATACTCCGCGCAGTGTTGCGTCTGATTAGAGGTAATCCAACTACACACTGCTACTACACACAGTGGATATTGTTGTGTTAAATTTTGATTGATCAGTAGTCCGTCTACCAACCAATCACGAGCTGCCAATACTGGACCAATTATGTTTACATAACGTATACGTCATGACTCACGATTTTATTATGCCTAATTAACCCGTGCATAGCAGAATACTGCAGTAAAACTAATTGCGTGACAAACGAGGCTATCAAGTCGAATGAAATGTAAACAATACTGTTTCGAAACGAACATACTTTCACCGTTTTGAATACCTTAAATCACTGTCCAAAGTTTAAGGGAAGACCCAGATTAAACGAAGGACTGTCATTTTGCTGTACTAAAGTGATAGCTTTCATTGAACGGAAAGAATAGACACACTCCCGCATAAATTCAAGAAACAGACGCTATTCCAGCAATGGTCAGAGAGGGATTTCTCGGGCCATTGCTTCAGGAATATGAGATCCCTTGGCTGTTGAAATCTGATATAAGAGTAGGCCATAGTGCAGCTACATGGACAATCTTTCCCTCATATAGCACACTGTATGGAGTATGCCCGTTTTTATTAGCAGGGTAGGACGTTAAAACCCTATTTCATTTAAGGGAAGTAAATTTAGCTGTGCCTTTGTCAGTGGTGGGAGGGGGATGTTGGTGCAAGAATGTCACCTGCAATTTTACTGTAATAAGTAAGCAAGACAGACTCACTGGGCGAATGGCAGGTGTTCATTATGTGTTAGATGACTGGATACGAGAAGAGAAACCCCAAAAGACCCTCGACAATATAGCTGGACAGGCTGATACATCTGGTGGGTACTAGATCTTGAAAATGATATTGGTGTGGCAGAGGAGTAAATACAATCAATTTAAGAATCCCCCGCTCAACAGCAGCATTTAATATATTTTCACTGCTGTTGAGCTGGGTTTCTTAAATTTATTTGATATATTAGATGAATAATAAATAGATTGATAATTTATAGTGCAATGCGGAGGTCTGGGATTTGCTCCCGCTGACGCTGTAGGCATTGATGTTACGCAGTATGTTCTGCCATTCCAGGTGTTTTGTCATTCGGATGTTAACAGAACCCAAGACAGTTTGAATTGCATGTAAGAATAGACCGTGGCGCCGCTATCCGTTCAAATTTTCACTGTGTCACAATGCATGACGTAGGCTATGCCTGTCTTTATAAAGCCTGGATTACAACCCGCCGTTCGTATTTTTTAGAGCATGGGTCGTAGGATTTGGTAACTCGCAGGCCAGCCGCTACAAAAGGTTCCACTACTGATGTCTTCCGTCTTACGGCAAACGGCTGAAAATTGTAGCTCACCAGCCAAACGAAATTGTTTGAAAATGTCCAGTGCCTTGAGTCTGGGATCGTGTACGGTGCTGAACAATCGCAAGGGTTTACTAAAATCTTCTCCGTTGACTGGCCGTAGTACGTATGACGTGTTGTGAGTCAGGCAGTAGTAAGAAGTTTTATTTTAATTTATTTTAATCCCGTCAAGTGCCTGTGGATATGTCATATCGAAGAACTATCAAATTCAATGTGGACAAATAATAATCAGTCGTAACGACTGAAGTAATGATGACCGAGGAAGGGCCCAAAATTCAAAAGCTTAGATCTCTGTTCAGAGTGGATCAACTTCACTGACATTTTCAGAAAATTCATTTACAATGTCGAGGTTGTAACTATAATAGTGAAAACAGCCAGCTCTTTATCTAATCCCCCATAATCCTTCTTTGAGCTAGTTTGTATTTTATTTTATTTTTGCATTCAATTTTTAACGGTTTACAGTTCCACTTTATTCTAAAATAGTTTTCCTACACAGAACGGGCATATGAAATGAAAACAATGCGATTGACGATGGTTATAATTTAAGCATCTTTAAAAAATATCTTACCCGTGTTGGATATTCAGAAGGTGGCAGTATCCGAAACAGTAAATATTGTGAGTCGGGTGTAGTAGGCCAACACATCCATCTCCAATTACTTATTTTAATGGCTACACGATCCTATCCAACTGGAAGATGTTAAACACAAATTAAAGATACATTATGTAAGATTGAGATAAAAAAAAAATGTTGACATATTTCTCTATGGTATTGAAAAACAGATACATTTCTGTGTAATTACTTCATTTTGAAGAATAGTGATAGTGTAGTCTCGATTGCAACTGGCTTCATTGTTACGATAATAAATAAAGTCTCGATTATCCACTTAATACCTGACAATCGTATTTAAATTCGTTGAAAATCTAAACCATCCGATGATCCGGGGATTTGAAATAAAATGAAACCATATGTTAGCCTCAAAATGACCTAGTTTGTGTCGAGTGGACGTTAAACCCCATCTCTCTCTCTCTCTGTGTCTCTGTCTGTCTGTCTCTCTGTCTCCCCTCTCTCTCTCTCCCCCCCTCTCTCTCTCTCTGTCTCTCTCTCTGTCTCCCCCCCTCTCTCTCTCTCTCTCTCTCTCTCTACCTGAAATGTGTCACGAGGCACCAGGTTTTTTGAACCCGATAACTTGAAAAGTATCTAGGTTACAGAATCTGAGATCCCATTCTGCACACAGAGAACTACCTGCTTTGCGAACACAGATCTCTGTCCTAAATGGCAGCCATATCCTAAAATACACTAATTTTGTAATGTGGTTCTGCGCCGTTCCAGATCTGCCATACCCACATTGTTTAAATAAATAGAAATGGGATAAATAATTCTCCAAATTCTCGAAATATACTCCGTGTTTCCGACAAAAATCGTCGATTTAGAAATTAAAATGTCGGTCAAATGACTTAGTGTATATTCTGATACCTAGCCAATTGTAGACAGACAACATAAATTTAATATGCCGAGGTACACGCAACGTGGCCTGTGCCACGTCAACTACGATGACAAAATTATTTCCACACGTTCTACAATTCTAATTATTGTTCACCAATATTCGCTAGAACTAATTAACGCATTAATGAATATAACAAGTTGTTTAGAATTAGGTGGTAGACGATTCCATATTAACCTAATTCATCCTATTATAGAAACTCATGCATCCTGTTTTCGAGTGCGAGGTCCATTTATCATAAAACACCACATAATAAAGATGGTTATCAAAAACCATTTAAACTTGATAAAATAATTATTTGGATGCCGCCTTATTTACTATATATAACTGGGCATAGATACGACAGAATCAGTATAGTGAAATATACACAGCATTCAGGTAAAGTTAATAGTTTATAGATATTATTTAATGTTTACTCTTTTTTTTATTTTACGATGTATTTTTTTGATTTTACGATGTATTTTTTTACTTTTTCGATTATTTTAAAGAAATTGAAACCGAATTACCTCGTTTCCAAGAGACATGGATACCTTGTGGATTTTTTCCGTGCTGTAAAAATTAATATTTGACACATATTCAAAGTGCGCAAACCCCGTTTCGAAGATACAGACATGAACAAAAATTCCACACGCGATTCTGTCCCAAAGCGGCATATGATCTTTGACGTAGAGATTTTGCTTTTTGTTTTTTCAAATAATTTTTGTTGATATGTAGTTAGAATTTGAGACAGTTGTGACAAATCATTGTTTGAGATGTTGATGATTTCAAATTTAGTTTAGGAAATTTAATTGGTTTTCAAGAAATATAAGGAAATCAAATGTTTGTTTAGTTTTTGGGGGTGGGGGTGGCTGGCCGAATGGTTAGCACGTATCATAAAGCCTGTCATTAAGTCAACTGTCTTGGTTTCGAATCCCCGGTGGCAAGGAGTTGGGTCGCCTGTCCAACCTCGTGGGTTTTCTCCGGGTCCTCCGGTTTCATCCCACTGTTAAAGACCCCTACGCGCCAACAAATTATTGAAATAAAATTAAACCATATGTTAGTCACGAAATTGCCTTGTGTTTTTCGAGTGGACGTTAAACCCCGTCTCTCTCTCTCTATCTCTCTCTCTCTCTCTCTCTCTATTATATATATAATTGTGTTACAGAATGAAGTGTTTATTGTTATTGGCCGTGGCAGTAGTTTTTCTGGCTCAAAATGCCCAAGCCAGCATCGAAGACGGTGAATGGACACGCGATGATGTTAGAAACGAGCTTGGTATTGACGGTGAAGATCTTGACGATTTCTTTGAACTATTTGATACTAATGGTAAGACGTCAACTTTGCACAAATATATTTTTTTCTAGTCAATATATACAATCTGATTAAAATACAATTATATTTCGTTTCGGTTTTTTTTTTTTTTTTTTTTTTTTTTTTTGATGATGGCATCCACTACCTGACGATCTGTCTGGTTGTCGTGGAAAGTCCCGTCAGGGTCGCACGATCAGCATTAATGTTTCTATATATTATTATAGTGGTTTAGCCACAGTTCTTTTGCATATCCCTTATGCCATGCAGAATGCGCATTATATAGCAACTTTTCCAGATCCTAGTGTAGTACAGACAAATTACATGAAATTTCGAACTATAAAAAAAAAAAAAAACCGAAACGAAATAGAACCTGTGTTTTAGTCAGATGGATCAATGAATGATATTTTAACCCTTTCGTATAATAGGTAGTATAGAAATACACTTTAATGAGTCGACATAATTATTTATTTTTCAAAGAATTTAAAATATTTATGACATAGAAAACTGGATATACAATCCCGCTAATGTAACCAGTGTGTGTTTTTAACAGATTCATCGAGTTTTACATTTAATAACAAAGAATTGATTTCGCGTAGATTTCTCAATACAATTACAGTGGACTCTGTCAAATCCGACATCGTACGGGATCGTGACAATATGTCGGACGTCACAGACTGTCGGAATACCCAGTTTTGTCAAAACCGGAAATATTGTAACTTCGAAAACCGGAAGTATTATTACAATGTTGCTTCGAATCACCCGAGTGTAATTCCCTTTAATTCGTATTAGGAAGTTACAAATAGACGGGGTTTAAAGTCCACTCGACACAAACTAGGTCATTTTGGGAATAAGCAAATTCGGACGTTTAAAGCATTGGATATGGTTTAAAATTGACAAAAAGTCAATCTTTCGTTACTCACTTAGTCACCTGTCTCTCCTTAGTGATTTTTCTGGTGTGGACCCTTCTTGTCAAGGTGTGTGTGTGGGGGGGGGGGGAGGGGGGTGGTGTTATTTGGCTGAATTATTGAAATACAATTTAACCGTATGTTTGTTCTGATTTCCCGAAATTACCTAGTATGTGTCGGTGGACGTTAAACTCCCTTTCGCTCCCCCCTCCCCCTTTGTTGTCAATGGTGCAGGACGGAGTGGTGGCAAGAGACAACGAATAGTCATTCGTGAGGAACGAAAACCCGAGACCCCGCGTACACATTGAGATGTAGGTAAAATAACCCTCGACAAAGATAAAAGCAGGAGAACAATAAACCCCAATTTCATTTTATTCTCCAATCCGATTAAAACACAGATCCTATTTCGTTTCGTTTTTAGAGTTTAAAATTTGGTTTTACTTGTCTTTACTACACTAGAATCTGTGTTCTTAATGGTGTAATGTATTAGCCAATGAAACGGTCGGTTACGGCGAGCTTTAGGTGTGTTTTACACGGAACTGTGGGTAATCCACTAGTAACATCAATGATGATTGGTTAATCAAATGTCAGACGTCATATTATGGTCAAAAGTCGGCCGACCGACCTCTAACTTGTCCTATCGCAACAACCGATCAGATCTTCATGTAAGTGTATAGGCCATCGAAAGTTTCAAAAAACGAAACGAAATATAGATCTGTATTTTAATCAGGTTGTCAACGACAATGATGGTTTTAACGACATAAACCACTCCAGGGCCATCAGCTAGAAAGTTGCAATTTCATATTTTTAAGTTATATTTTTAAAATGTATTAAAATAAAGTCCTAAAATAGATTGTATATAAACAGTCAAACCTTGTTAAAGAATAATTCTATTAATCCTGTAATTCACTATTGCACTTGAGAAATTGGAAAAAATATCATTTTCAACTTCAAATTCAAACGTTTGAAATTGCCATTCCATTTGGGTGAATGGAAAAACAAGGGAGGTAGTTGTGTTATTACTCCCTGTGTCACTGATTTTCATGCCTCTAAAATAATGCCCATTATAATATTGAGTTGACAACCTTTTGAGCAAAAGACAGAAATAATTATATTTTGACTTTCTTAGAAAATATGAAATTCTCGCTTTAAAATAATCGTTATCAACTGTTTTCTGATTTATAACATTTATTTTCTAGGTGACGACGTTATTGACGAAGTGGAATCTGAAAGCGTTGCAGAATTAGTGGCATTATTAGAACAAAATGCATCAGAATAGATAACAACTCAAGTAAGTATTATATCGTAGCAATAAACTGTGTGAGGGGTTTTAAGAAGGGGGGGGGGCGAACAGGTAAACGCGTGGGTTTTAGATCCTAAGGTCGGTTATCGAATCAACTGGCGTGGATTCGATTCCCCGCTTGTATATGACAAGGAGTAGAATTGCCTGTTTTTTTGCAGATCCCCTGGTTTTCCCACTCGTCAAACGGGGGAGAACGCTAGATTGGAGACGGTCCTATGCATTTTATGACGTCATATGTGGATTGTGGGTTAGGGTAAGGCTTGGTCCAGGGTTAGGGTAAGGGCTAGCCCTGTTTATATCCCGATACTTTGACGAAATCTACAGGTCTTAGCCCTTACCCCAACCCTAACCCACAATCTATATATGACGTCATATGTGCTAAAATGCGTAGGACCGTCTTCCATCTAGCGTTGTCCTCGAAAGGACACTGCGCGCAAAAAAAAAATCCAAAACGGAATTATTGGAATAAAATTGAACCGTACATTATTCCCCAAATGGCGTAGTTTGTGTCAAGTGAACAATAAACCCCATTTTATTTACCCCTCTTGTATCTCATTAAACTCCATATTTATTTTGATTAACTTAAATAATGAAAATGTTGATTAACTAATTGTGACGTTTCCTTTTTTAAAAACATGATGGGATATTAAACACTTCTAAGTGTAGGCATAGGCGTACGGGGACATTTTTGACTTGGGGGGGGGGGGGTGGTTGGTGCCCAAAAAATGTAGTTAGGTTCTTAGTATGTTAGTTGTGGCTTACTGTACTCCAAGCAATAGAGGGTTCGAGTCTTATTAAGATTTCTATTTAATTGCCTAACTATAGACACTTTGAATTTAAATTGGCTGTTAAATTGGACACATTCAAGAACACAATTTTTTTTATACCTTTTACGAAGTACAATTGTGTGCCCAAATTTTCCCAGCATTTGGCCGCCCTCTCTCCCCAGCTCGTACTAGATAAGATGCTGGCTCTCTAACCTAGGGGTCGCGAGGTCGCCCCCTTTGTTGGCTGAGAAGTTCACAGGGTATTTCCGATGTGGTTTCCCTTTGGCAGTGATGTAGGACGGATGTCCTGACAAGCATAGCTGTCTAGTCCTTCGGATGGACGAAAACAGAGGTCCTGCGTACAAATTGGTCTGCACGTAAAGATCCCTTGGAATTCTATATAGGCCGTATCGCTTCTCTCCTGGCTAAATGTTCCTCGTAGTACACTGCATGTGGCATATGCTCATCTTCAGTCGGAGCAGAACAGTAGGACGTTAAGCCCCATTTGTTTTGATTTCTTTCATTTCCATACCTCACACGAGTCCTTCCATTTGTGTGGCTGAATAACATGACGATGGTCAAGTAGCGAGGTGTCATCTATACCACATGTATTTGAAGCCGTGTATTAACATGTATGTAGGCCTATGGGCGTAGGCCTGCTATATACCGTTTGCCCAGTGTGACGTCACTGCAGCCATCCTGAAATTGTGACGTTCACTTCTTATCCAGTATAATTGATACACCAACACAAATCCAGCTGGTATTCTGGCAATTTATTATTCACATAGGCCTACATTTTTGTATATTTTGATTGTCTGTGCTGTGGTCAATCGGATTAAATTAGAACTATATTTCGTTTCGTTTTTTTATTCCTTCAAAATTCTAAACTATAAAAAAAAAAAACGAAACGAAACAGATTGTTCTGTTTTAGACTTGCAGTAAAATTGCAATCTTAATCCAAATTGTAATGTTATATAATATTTTATATTAATAATGTTGTTTTTATTTAATTTGTCGTTTCAGCCCAGAAACTATATTAGAGTATAATCGATGATCACTTATTATGAATACAGCTTTACATTTTAATAAACGTAGAACGTTGAATTAGTTGCTTTCTTTTATCTCTCCATTATTATTTTGAGTTTTTTTTTCAATCTGGCATAAGAGGATGATCTGGGGAAAACAGTCCTTAATAGAGGTCATTTTGGGACTAACAAATTGGTTCAACTTTATTTCAATAAATCGATTGCGCGCTGGTGTCTTTAGCAGTGGGAGAAAACCGGAGGACCCGAAGAAAACCAACGAGGCTGGACAGGCGATCCTTTTCCCAGGGGCGTACGTAACGATTTTGTTTGGGGGGGGGGGTGACCGACTGATGCAAATATCCCCCCCCCCCCCGAGTGCAAGTGACGGAGTCAGGAGCCGACAACCACGTGCGAGTTTTCTAGGCAATATGGGGTGGGGTAGGGGCGGTTTCACATCTAGGGCGCCATCCACAATCCCCCACCAAAATGAATGTAAACAAAAATACTAGCTATAACATTAAGCGTCCCAGTAGAACATTATGGATAGTATATACTTGTTCGCCAATCGTCCTCTCGCCGGAAAGCAGTTTTTATATAAGTTAACATATGGTTTATGTCATATGTGATGATATTGCCTATAACATCGAGTAATTTGAGAACATTTTGAAAAATTGATTCATTATCCTGGCATTTGAGGTCATTACTGGTAGAAATTCTTGTGGACGAGTGGACCAGAAATGTCAGTCAATGGGACAGAATCTGGGCAGTCCACTATAATCTTGAATAAGACAAGAGAGTAAGACAACAGAGGAGTGGAAGAATGATGTTATAGTGGAATGGAGCGCTGAAGGCGCGAACAATTTCAGATATGTAATCGAGTAGAAGAATGATGTTATGATGGAACGAGCGCCGCAGGCGCGAAAAAATTTCATTTCAGATATGTAAGAGCGCTTTTAAATTTTTGGGACTGGGCTTGAAAATTTGAATCAATGTCATGCAAATAGAACAAAATTCTCGTTAAGGAGAGGATAAGAAATGGAACAGAATTTTAACGTTTATCTGTCAATTTCGCTCATTTTGTGATTGTTTGTTTACCTCATTAATTCATTTAGTCTGAGACCGACTGCGGTGTGTACTTTTTTGAGACCGACTATTTTTTTGCCATGGTAGAAAACATTTTATAGAACAACATACTCACAGAATAAGAGTGACAAGCAGACATGGTTATTTTATACTATAGTTTTGTGTGACGTATGCAATGTAGGCACACGGATTCACGCAAACACATAGTATTTGGGATCTATTCTGGCATTGTTTATGCGACCGACTGCAGTGACTGCACTTATTTTGTGA
Source organism: Patella caerulea (assembly GCA_036850965.1). Lineage (NCBI taxonomy): Eukaryota > Metazoa > Mollusca > Gastropoda > Patellidae > Patella > Patella caerulea. The sequence goes on along the minus strand of JAZGQO010000015.1, from coordinate 25,410,044 downwards.
CCGACTATTTTGGGTGCAATTTTGTTGTTTGACCAACACAACATACTGACAACAGAATAAGAGTGACGTATGTATTTCAGGCTCACGGATTTAAGCAAATCAGAAGGGAAACTATTATTGGATGTACCTGCCTATAAATTTAAATCTTTTGGATCTAGAGCTTTTTGATACAGTGCATCAATTGTTTAGAATACACTTCCAGAAAATATCCGACAATGTGAATCTCTGTCGGTTTTTAAATCCAAAAAATTCCCTAGCGGATTGAATAGTTGCGCGATAAAAATATCATTATTATTAAATACATTATACTATTTGAGATCTATTCTGGCATTGTTTTTAGACAGACTGCAGTGACTGCACTTATTTTGAGACCGACTATTTTTCTCCCTTGGTGAAATTTTGTTCCTAGACCAACATACTCACAACAGAATAAGAGTTCTGCAAGTGATGTCGATCATCGGGGAGATTTTAAGCTAATTCGCAATCAATGCGAGAACCGATTTCGAAGTCCCATCACAGAACAAGCGATGCAGAAGAGTCGAATTCCGCCAAACACGAGAATACCAATTGGTGTATTAGTATTTATGATTCTTAGGGGTATTCTAGAAAATACTTCCGTACACAAAAATGGAGTATCTACAAGTGAACGTTTTTTTCTGTGTTTCCACCTCTCGGCTAACATACCAGTTGATATTCTTGATTATTGGAGGTGTAGATTTGTTTGTGAAATTAATAGACAAGATGGTACACCATATGCAGCTAGTACATTGAAGAATATATGCACAGGAATATGACGACACTTGCGAGACCAGTACAAGAGATATGATTTGAATTTTTTTGATGACCAGAAAGGTACTTTTGCTAATTTTCGGGCTACATTAGACGCACAGATGAAATCCTAAAACTCGTGGGGTATTGGCATCCACAAAAAAGCAATACCACTAAATGAAGACGACGGGTTGAAATTGTGGAGTTCTGAAGTTTGTAGTGCCTAAGGGTTTATTTAGCTATATACTATTATAACAGTAAGATATTTGGATTACGTGAGCATAAACAATTGTTGATAGAACAATTTCAATTTGGTAAGGATGATATTGGTGAGTTTGTAGTATTCCAGTTTAAAAACTGCAAGAATTATGAGGGTGGATTGAAAGATTGTGACAGAATTCAGTTTAGGTGCGTTCATTTTATTTTCATAGGCCTATGTATCAAACCGCGACAAAATTTCCGACAAAATGTAAAAGTGTAAATACATGTGAGACAAGACCATGACGGAGGAGATTGACGCAAATTCAAAAAGTGCTGAGAAAGGTGAAAATGATGACGCTTTTACTATAACCATTACATATACAAAAGGGGTTGCTAATGTTCAAATGAATATGTAAATCATGAATTTGTTATTTTTGTCCCTTTTCCAACTGATACACGGCCACTTTTCACTGTTACATGTCCACTTTTGTGTCAACAGATGAAAAGTGGCCGTGTATCGGTGTATACCCTCCCCTTTTCATCAAAGAGTCGAGAAAATGTATGGGTATAAGAAATAATGGACCCATTCTGTTGCGCAAATCCCACAATTTTTCCTACAGATTTATGCTAACGTTTGTAAAGGAAAAAATGAATGTCGATGGTTAGAATTTAAGCATCTTTTGAAAATATCTTACCAGTGCTGGATATTCAGAAGGTGGCAGTATCCAAAACAGTAAATATTGTGAGTCGGGTGTAGTAGGCCAACACATCCATCTCCAATTACTTATTTTAATGGCTACACGATCCTATCCAACTGGAAGATGTTAAACACAAATTAAAGATACATTATGTAAGATTTAGATAAAAAAAAAATGTTGACATATTTCTCTATGTTATTGAAAAACAGATAAATTTCTGTGTAATTACTTCATTTTGAAGAAAAGTGATAGTGTCAATCTAAACCATCCGATGATCCGGGGATTTGATTATGGCCTTGGCATGTGAATAGCTAATTAATGATTTACATAACGTTTGAGGCCGAACGAAAGATTTGTATTAGGCAGATTTTAGCTCTAACACAATGCATCTTTACAATATTATTAAATAACTGGACAAACCATGTTGTTACTGCCAGATATTAAGTATGACTACGCGAATCGACCTGAAATGGCATGGAGATAGGCGCCTTCTCAACCTCGTGCGTTTCCTCCGGGCACTCCGGTTTCCTCCCACTGCTAAAGACCCCTACGCACAAGCGAATTATTGAAATAAAATGAAACCATATGTTAGTCTCAAAATAACCTAGTTTGTGTCGAGTGGACGTTAAACCCCATTTCTCTCCCCCCTCTCTCTCTCCCTCTCTCTCTCTCTCTCTCTCTACCTGAAATGTGTCACGAAGGCACCAGGGTCCGTATTCAAAGGTTTTCTAAAAGTTAAGTAAAAAATACTTAATTTTTCCACTTAACCAAGTGTCTTACCTTAAATCGGTATTCAAAGGTCGTATTTTACACATACTTGGCTATGTGAAAACTTAACTGCACACTTAAATTATGGAATCCTCACATTCGCCAAAAAGCATGAATTTTTTTATTTATAGAATACCCTCCACTGCCAAAAAGCACGATTTACTGACATTGCCAGCTAGTTATGCCCCCTTAAGAGCTCGCTGTATTCTATTAAATTCTTAGTTTACATCACTAGGAAAATGTTTGTCGAAATATTCTATTGTAACCCATGAAAATAGTATGATTATAATTTAAGATAAATTATGATAGTGTGCATCCTTTGCCGGAACAGCTGTTTTCATAGACTTTTTAAAAAAAAAAATAAAATCCATTCAAATAGATTACAATAAATAGTGGTGGATATTGTAAGCTTTAATTTTTTAACAATATAAAGCGAATAGAAAACAACATATTATTAGCAATACACAATGACCCTTGCCTTCTAAGTTAGACTGGACAAATTATACAGTGTTGTTTGTAAATCTATCATTTGAGAAATTCATAGATATTGTGTATGTACTTACACTTTAGATTTTGACAGGTCTGGCATTGACGGTACATTGTGTGTACGAAATATTCATGCTTCATTATATTTTATCTAAATAAATACTACCGATTATGTATAGATGGGAATGAGTTGTAAAAATTAGATCATGCCTTGCTTCTAGCGGTAGTTTAAATAAAATCTACAAAACCAAGTCTCCAGAAATGAATTTAACTATAGTTTATGACAGCCATGGAAACATACAAACATAACATGATAAATTATCGGGAAAAGATATCCTTAACTACATCGGTGGTAATAAACTTATACTCTATTATGGCACTACAACTTCAAAGTTGACGACGAAAAAATAAATTGGGGGTCAGCTACGCTCGGCGACATTGTCTTTGTTTTAATCTGAATTCCCTAACTTTCAAAATCGCCATTACGGGACTGCTTCTACAGCATTAAAAGAAGTCATTATAATCTCACTTAACTTTAAGGTACCTCCCGTAGGTCACTTAAAGTTAAGTGGATATTTCTCACTTAAACTGGCCTTTGAATACCACTTGAAGACTAACACTTAAAAGTTAAGGCAGCTCGACTTTAAGGGAAAATTTGATACTTAACAGTGCCTTTGAATACCACTTGCCCTTAACTTACAGGAAGTTACGTATATTTAAGTGAAAGCTAGTAGTTAAGTGACTATCTTAGACTTAAGATATCCTTTGAATACGGACCCAGGTTTTTTGAACCCGATAACTTGAACAGTATCTAGGTTACAGAATCCGAGATCCCATTCTGAACACAGAGAACTACCTGCTTTGCGAACACAGATCTCTGTCCGAAATGGCCGCCATTCCTAAAATACACTAATTTTGTAATGTGGTTCTGCGCCGTTCCAGATCTGCCATACCCACATTGTTTAAATAAATAGAAATGGGATAAATAATTCTCCAAATTCTCGAAATATACTCCGTGTTTCCGACAAAAATCGTCGATTTAGAAATTAAAATGTCGGTCAACTGGCTTAGTGTATATTCTGACACCTAGCTAATTGTAAACAGACAACATCAGTTTAATATGCCGAGGTCCACGCAACGTGTTCCAGGCCACGTCAAATACCATGACAACATTATTTCCACGCGTTCTACAATGCTAATAGCATTTCACCAATATTCGCTAGAACCAATTAATGAATATAACACGTTGTTAAGAACTGAGTGACTCATTCTTTTAGTTCTCCTAAAATGACACCGTTGTCTATTACAGAAACACGTGCATCCTGCTTCAGAGTGCGAGATGCATTTATTATAAAACACCACAGAATAAAGATGGTTATCAAAAATCAATTAAACTTGATAAAATAATTATATGGATATCACTTTATTTACTATATAAATGAGAATAGATACGTCATTATCAGTATATTGAAAGATACAGAGTGTTCAGGTAAAGATCATATTTTATTTATAGATATTGTTTTACGATTTTTTTGTTTCTAAGAGACATGGATACCTTGTGGATCTTTGACGTGCTGTAAAATTAATGTTTGACACATGTTCAAACTTTTCAAACGCGATTTCATAGATACAGACATGAAAAAAAAAAAAAAAAAATCCCCCCGCATTTAGTTTAGGAAATTAAATTGGTTTTCAAGAAATATAAGGAAATTAAATGTTTGTTTGGTTTTTGGGGGTGGGGGTGGCTGGCCGAATGGTTAGCACGTATCATAAAGCCTGTCATTAAGTCAACTGTCTTGGTTTCGAATTCCCGGTGGCAAGGAGTGGGGTCGCCTGTCCAACCTCGTGGGTTTTCTCTGGGTTCTCCGGTTTCATCCCACTGTTAAAGACCCCTACGCGCAAGCAAATTATTGAAATAAAATTAAACCATATGTTAGTCACGAAATTGCCTTGTGTTTTTCGAGTGGACGTTAAACCCCGTCTCTCTCTCTCTCTATCTCTCTCTCTCTCTTTATTATATATATAATTGTGTTACAGAATGAAGTGTTTATTGTTATTGACCGTGGCAGTAGTTTTTCTGGCTCAAAATGCCCAAGCCAGCATCGAAGACGGTGAATGGACACGCGATGATGTTAGAAACGAGCTTGGTATTGACGGTGAAGATCTTGACGATTTCTTTGAACTATTTGATACTAATGGTAAGACGTCAACTTTGCACAAATATATTTTTTTCTAGTCAATATATACAATCTGATTAAAATACAATTATATTTCGTTTCGGTTTTTTTTTTTTTTTTTTTTTGATGATGGCATCCACTACCTGACGATCTGTCTGGTTAACGTGGAAAGTCCCGTCAGGGTCGCACGATCAGCATTAATGTTTCTATATATTATTATAGTGGTTTAGCCACAGTTCTTTTGCATATCCCTTATGCCATGCAGAATGCGCATTATATAGCAACTTTTCCAGATCCTTGTGTAGTACAGACAAATTACATGAAATTTTGAACTATAAAAAAAACCAAAAACGAAACGAAATAGAACCTGTGTTTTAGTCAGATGGATCAATGAATGATATTTTAACCCTTTCGTATAATAGGTAGTATAGAAATACACTTTAATGAGTCGACATAATTATTTATTTTTCAAAGAATTTAAAATATTTATGACATAGAAAACTGGATATACAATCCCGCTAATGTAACCAGTGTGTGTTTTTAACAGATTCATCGAGTTTTACATTTAATAACAAAGAATTGATTTCGCGTAGATTTCTCAATACAATTACAGTGGACTCTGTCAAATCCGACATCGTACGGGATCGTGACAATATGTCGGACGTCACAGACTGTCGGAATACCCAGTTTTGTCAAAACCGGAAATATTGTAACTTCGAAAACCGGAAGTATTATTACAATGTTGCTTCGAATCACCCGAGTGTAATTCCCTTTAATTCGTATTAGGAAGTTACAAATAGACGGGGTTTAAAGTCCACTCGACACAAACTAGGTCATTTTGGGAATAAGCAAATTCGGACGTTTAAAGCATTGGATATGGTTTAAAATTGACAAAAAGTCAATCTTTCGTTACTCACTTAGTCACCTGTCTCTCCTTAGTGATTTTTCTGGTGTGGACCCTTCTTGTCAAGGTGTGTGTGTGGGGGGGGGGGGAGGGGGGTGGTGTTATTTGGCTGAATTATTGAAATACAATTTAACCGTATGTTTGTTCTGATTTCCCGAAATTACCTAGTATGTGTCGGTGGACGTTAAACTCCCTTTCGCTCCCCCCCTCCCCCTTTGTTGTCAATGGTGCAGGACGGAGTGGTGGCAAGAGACAACGAATAGTCATTCGTGAGGAACGAAAACCCGAGACCCCGCGTACACATTGAGATGTAGGTAAAATAACCCTCGACAAAGATAAAAGCAGGAGAACAATAAACCCCAATTTCATTTTATTCTCCAATCCGATTAAAACACAGATCCTATTTCGTTTCGTTTTTAGAGTTTAAAATTTGGTTTTACTTGTCTTTACTACACTAGAATCTGTGTTCTTAATGGTGTAATGTATTAGCCAATGAAACGGTCGGTTACGGCGAGCTTTAGGTGTGTTTTACACGGAACTGTGGGTAATCCACTAGTAACATCAATGATGATTGGTTAATCAAATGTCAGACGTCATATTATGGTCAAAAGTCGGCCGACCGACCTCTAACTTGTCCTATCGCAACAACCGATCAGATCTTCATGTAAGTGTATAGGCCATCGAAAGTTTCAAAAAACGAAACGAAATATAGATCTGTATTTTAATCAGGTTGTCAACGACAATGATGGTTTTAACGACATAAACCACTCCAGGGCCATCAGCTAGAGGACCACAGATGAAAGTTGCAATTTCATATTTTTAAGTTATATTTTCAAAATGTATTAAAATAAAGTCCTAAAATAGATTGTATATAAACAGTCAAACCTTGTTAAAGAATAATTAATTCTATTAATCCTGTAATTCACTATTGCCACTTGAGAAATTGGAAAAAATATCATTTTCAACTTCAAATTCAAACGTTTAAAGATTGCCATTCCATTTGGGTGAATGGAAAAACAAGGGAGGTAGTTGTGTTATTACTCCCTGTGTCACTGATTTTCATGCCTCTAAAATAATGCCCATTTTAATATTGAGTTGACAACCTTTTGAGCAAAAGACAGAAATAATTATATTTTGACTTTCTTAGAAAATATGAAATTCTCGCTTTAAAATAATCGTTATCAACTGTTTTCTGATTTATAACATTTATTTTCTAGGTGACGACGTTATTGACGAAGTGGAATCTGAAAGCGTTGCAGAATTAGTGGCATTAATAGAACAAAATGCATCAGAATAGATAACAACTCAAGTAAGTATTATATCGTAGCAATAAACTGGGTGAGTGGTTTTAAGAAGGGGGGGGGGGAGCAAACAGGTAAACGTGTGGGTTTTAGATCCTAAGGTCGGTTATCGAATCAACTGGCGTGGATTCGATTCCCCGCTTGTATATGACAAGGAGTAGAATTGCCTGTTTTTTTGCAGATCCCCTGGTTTTCCCACTCGGCTAGATTGGAGACGGTCCTATGCATTTTATGACGTCATATGTGGATTGTGGGTTAGGGTAAGGCTTGTTCCAGGGTTAGGGTAAGGGCTAGCCCTGTTTACATCCCGATACTTTGACGAAATCTACAGGTCCTAGCCCTTACCCCAACCCTAACCCACAATCTATATATGACGTCATATGTGCTAAAATGCGTAGGACCGTCTTCCATCTAGCGTTCTCCTCGAAAGGACACTGCGCGCAAAAAAAAAAAAAATCCAAAAAGGAATTATTGGAATAAAATTGAACCGTACATTATTCCCCAAATGGCGTAGTTTGTGTCAAGTGAACAATAAACCCCATTTTATTTACCCCTCTTGTATCTCATTAAACTCCATATTTATTTTGATTAACTTAAATAATGAAAATGTTGATTAACTAATTGTGACGTTTCCTTTTTTAAAAACATGATGGGATATTAAACACTTCTAAGTGTAGGCATAGGCGTACGGGGAAATTTTTGACTGGGGGGGGGGAGTGGTTGGTGCCCAAAAAATGTAGTTAGGTTCTTAGTATGTTAGTTGTGGCTTACTGTACTCCAAACAATAGAGGGTTCGAGTCTTATTAAGATTTCTATTTAATTGCCTAACTATAGACACTTTGAATTTAAATTGGCTGTTAAATTGGACACATTCAAGAACACAATTTTTTTTATACCTTTTACGAAGTACAATTGTGTGCCCAAATTTTCCCAGCATTTGGCCGCCCTCTCTCCCCAGCTCGTACTAGATAAAATGCTGGCTCTCTAACCTAGGGGTCGCGAGGTCGCCCCCTTTGTTGGCTGAGAAGTTCACAGGGTATTTCCGATGTGGTTTCCCTTTGGCAGTGATGTAGGACGGATGTCCTGACAAGCATAGCTGTCTAGTCCTTCGGATGGACGAAAACAGAGGTCCTGCGTACAAATTGGTCTGCACGTAAAGATCCCTTGGAATTCTATATAGGCCGTATCGGTTCTCTCCTTGTTAAATGTTCCTCGTAGTACACTGCATGTGGATTATGCTCATCTTCAGTCGGAGCAGAACAGTAGGACGTTAAGCCCCATTTGTTTTGATTTCTTTCATTTCCATACCTCACACGAGTCCTTCCATTTGTGTGGCTGAATAACATGACGATGGTCAAGTAGCGAGGTGTCATCTATACCACATGTATTTGAAGCCGTGTATTAACATGTAGGCCTATGGGCGTAGGCCTGCTATATACCGTTTGCCCAGTGTGACGTCACTGCAGCCATCCTGAAATTGTGACGTTCACTTCTTATCCAGTATAATTGATACACCAACACAAATCCAGTAGACGTGGTACAAGGGTTAATCAGTGAACTGGATGTATGAGATGTGTTGTTGACGTTTGGGAAAGTAGGTCGAGGGGAAATGTGTAGGGAGTGATAGTTAGATGTATTATGAATTGTTACAGTGGCTGTGGTGTTACGTTGAAATACTATGCCGCTACCGTAACACCACAGCTTTATGATTTGTTAGACAGGATTGATACCGTAAGTCCGACAATAATAAATAAACTATTTCTGATTTTAATGTTGTCTTTTCCCACCGGCACTGGCCGTACGCCAGCAACTGAAAATAGCTGACGAAACAGCTAGGGCGTCGATTGTTAGTTCGCGTACAACTTGAAAAACCGAATGTCGTACGCCATTGTGAAACTGAAAGTAGCTGACGAAGACAGTTAGGGCGCCGATTGTTAGTTCGCGTACAACTTGAAAAAACCGAATGTCAGTATGGTATTTCTGACATAATTGGTTACCGGTGACCTGAAAACTGGTAATCTCGACTCAAAGCGAGTAATCTCGACTCAAAAGTATAGTGTATAACTTACTTACTGTTTACAGTCGTCGCTACTCTTATTATTGTTCATTCATGATTTTTTGTGTACGATTTACTACTCAGTAAGAAAGCCTGTGCCCAAAAAGAGTTCTCGTCTGTTATTATTAGTATAATGACTTCCTCATGTGCGGCAGGTTCGTTTGTTTTTAAAAACAATGTTTTTCGTTCCAAAAAATAGAAAAGTCATTTTTTACCAGATGATCATGGTTTTTCACCGAGACTAGATAATTTCTCTCGGTGTAAGGATATTATCGCTTATGAAAAAGTTCATACACTGTTGAGAAAATAGTCCCATTGGTTTTCTTAGCTGCAAATACAGCGAGAATAAACTCTGTACTGAAAAATTTTCGCGTGTTTTTAAAAACACTGTTTTTCGTTCCAAAAAATAGAAAAGTCATTTTTTACCAGATGATCATGGTTTTTCACCGAGACTAGATAATTTCTCTCGGTGTAAGGATATTATCGCTTATGAAAAAGTTCATACACTGTTGAGAAAATAGTCCCATTGGTTTTCTTAGCTGCAAATACAGCGAGAATAAACTCTGTACTGAAAAATTTTCGCGTGATCTATATAAACTGTCTTCACACACTCGATTTATAATTAGCGATATACAGGTACAGTGGCAAGTGTTATGCTTCTCAGGCTAATACCTCAAAAGTACCTCCGCGCAAACCCCCCGATTTTGGTACATGCAAAAGAAAAAGAAATAGTGCCCGTGCGCGTGCCAGTAATAGGAAAACTAAGAGTTCGCGCATAAAAATGCACGAACGAACCAGGCGCGATGTCATCCAGCTGGTATTCTGGCAATTTATTATTCACATAGGCCTACATTTTTGTATATTTTGATTGTCTGTGCTGTGGTCAATCGGATTAAATTAGAACTATATTTCATTTCGTTTTTTTATTCTTTCAAAATTCTAAACTATAAAAAAAAAAACGAAACGAAACAGATTGTTCTGTTTTAGACTTGCAGTAAAATTGCAATCTTAATCCAAATTGTAATGTTATATAATATTTTATATTAATCATGTTGTTTTTATTTAATTTGTCGTTTCAGCCCAGAAACTATTAGAGTATATCGATGATCACTTATTATGAATACAGCTTTACATTTTAATAAACGTAGCACATTGAATTAATGTAACAGTATTTTAGTTATTACAGAGTCAGCTTCGTATATATATGGTTTATTTACATCGGGAACAGAATATCAACAAATACACAAATAGGCCTACATCTACACTACAGGAACTAGTCTATATATACTGGAACATATCTAACTACATTGTAACATCCATTCTACACCGCTGCCAATGCAGCGGCTGGACTGCCGCCTGCTCTCTCTCCCTCTCTCTCTGGCTGTCTTGTCTTTTTCTAATCTACTGTGTGTATACTACTGTATATAAAGCCTCCAACACTTAGGGAAGGTGGACATGAGGGATCATCAAATAAGGAAGTTCTATGGCGTTTGTGCATATCGTATGTAGCTAGTAAATAACATATGGAATAAATTATGTAGTTAACAAGATCGTGCCTTAAATAAGTTTAGACAGTAAAAGAAACGTCCACTATAATAAATATCAAAACTACCAGAGGTCATACAGTTCTTTGCACCTAAATGAATGTTCAGATAACTTTGTTACATTTCCTTTCTCACCCACAGTTTATTTACGAAAGTAAATAAATAACACCATTCACACAGTTGGGACACTGGGTTCATCTCCATTAATTGATCACACGCGAAATAAGAACGGCACACACGATATTATAATAATGTACACAATATAAACGTCGATCGTAAACATTTCTAAAAGGGAATTCGTATACTTGAAATATAATGTTAATAAAAAATAGCAAACATTTTATAAAATAGAAAATGTACATAATATATAGTAAGAAATTAATATAGGATTTTGTCATTTTGTTTTTTACTTGAGATAAATGGTGAATGAATGATTTGAACACATTTTACTAATCTTAAATAAGATATTTTCAAAGAACTTATCAAAATTAACAACGGTTTATCTCTCTATTCTTTAAATAAAACAAAACACCACATACGCTTCTAACCAAAGCGCGACCCTTCTTCCTTGAGGGTATACAAAACCGATTCCTCCTTATAGGAATACACAAATCTCTCGAATTTACGAGGTAAAAACTCTTGAAAAAACTCTCCCGTTACGTCGGGGTATATAAAAACACACAAAAAAATTAACAGGAGATAAAACCGTGAATATTATGTGAATGTTTGTGAGTTAATATCTTCACCGCAAATATGGCGATGGACGATGAAAAATCTATTCAACCGTCTATTCAAGAATTTCCTAATTAGGAACTTAACTCAATTCCAGACAAACAATCACAAAATATTTTACTTCTTACTACAAACTTCTTAATACTTTATTACTATTCACTTTAACAGCCAAAATATGTGTTCAAAAAAAAAACAAGGACAATTTACATTCTTTTAAAAACAAAATGACTCACCGTAAAACAACAATCACACACATTTTTCTCGCTGTTCCGTCGCCATTAATCGGAACGTCTTTCGTGGCTTTTTGTTCGTCATTTCCCCGTGTTTGGTGATTTGCTCCATTTCCATCCGTGAATTAAGAATTTTTTATATCAACGAAACCGCGCCTGCCACTCACGGTTTCACAGATAAACGTTTCAGTCCTGGATTTTTATTTAAACTTCTGTTTTTCACAAACGCAACGGGCGGCTAGCGGTGAAACTCCATTTGTCTGCCACGCGGGATTTTCTTCTGGTTGACGGGAACACACCCAAGGGTCTCGTTGGTCGATGACACCAAATCTAATCACTGTAACAGTATTTTAGTTATTACAGAGTCAGCTTCGTATATATATGGTTTATTTACATCGGGAACAGAATATCAACAAATACACAAATAGGCCTACATCTACACTACAGGAACTAGTCTATATATACTGGAACATATCTAACTACATTGTAACATCCATTCTACACCGCTGCCAATGCAGCGGCTGGACTGCCGCCTGCTCTCTCTCCCTCTCTCTCTGGCTGTCTTGTCTTTTTCTAATCTACTGTGTGTATACTACTGTATATAAAGCCTCCAACACTTAGGGAAGGTGGACATGAGGGATCATCAAATAAGGAAGTTCTATGGCGTTTGTGCATATCGTATGTAGCTAGTAAATAACATATGGAATAAATTATGTAGTTAACAAGATCGTGCCTTAAATAAGTTTAGACAGTAAAAGAAACGTCCACTATAATAAATATCAAAACTACCAGAGGTCATACAGTTCTTTGCACCTAAATGAATGTTCAGATAACTTTGTTACATTAATTGCTTTCTTTTATCTCCCCATTATTATTTAGAGGGTTTTTTTTTTCAATCTGGCATAGAACATGATCTGGGAAAACAGTCCTTAATAGAGGTCATTTTGGGACTAACAAATGGTTCAACTTTAATTCAATAAATCGATTGCGCGCTGGTGTCTACAGCAGTGGGAGAAAACCGGAGGACCCGGAGAAAACCAAAAGGGTGGACAGGCGATCCTATTCCCGGGGGCGTACATAGCGATTTTATTTGGGGGGGGGGGGGCAAAATGTGACCGACTGATGCAAATACATGTGCCAGTGACGGAGTCAGGAGCCGAGCACCACGTGCGAGTTTTCTAGGCAATATGGGGTGAGGTAGGGGCGCCATCCACAATCTCACACCACAATGAATGTAAACAAAATACTGACTATAACATTAAGCGTCCCAGTAGAACATTATGGATAGTCTATAGTTGTTCGCCAATCGTCCTCTCGCCAGAAAGTAGTTTTTATATAAGTTAACATATGGTTTATGTCATATGTGATGATATTGCCTATAACATCGAGTAATTTGAGAACATTTTGAAAAATTGATTCAATATCTTGGCATTTGAGGTCATTACTGGGAGAAATTCTTGTGGACGAGTGGACCAGAAATGTCAGTCAATGGGACAGAATCTGGGCAGTTCACTATAATCTTGAATAAGACAAGAGAGTAAGACAACGGAGGAGTGGATGAATGATGTTATAGCACTCGGCAAACCTCGGCAGATTCCGTAACCTACGGAATCTACATTTAACCTCGGCTGTATGACGAATTCCGCCATATTTGAACTACTTTAAAGGTCCCGGATGAAACATGGCTGCGCCCATACCTAACACAAATTGGCGACCTATTTGGCTAGCGACCTACTCGACCGATCCAGCTGTAAGATATTGACGAAATTACACTTCTATATTCTACTTTCATTTGATAGACACAACGTTAGATTTTATTGGTTGATAAATAGATGAGTTAATTCGACTGTTGTCGTTATTCTAAATAGGTTTCCAACGGACAGGTTGCAGCTCGATCGGTCGAATAGGTTGCTAGCCGAATAGGTTCCCAATTTGTGTAATAGCGCCAAGTTTTCCTGTTAAAGTAAACCGGTAGCCGCATCGCATATGTATGGGCGTAAGTACATATCACTTACTGTTACGTAAGTTTACGTAATCTGTCGAGATTTGCCGAGTGATGTTATATTGGAATCGAGCGGCGCAGGCGCGAAAAATTTCAGATATGTAATCGAGTAGAAGAATGATATTATGATGGAACGAGCGCCGCAGGCGCGAAAAAAATTCGTTTCAGATATGTAAGAGCGCTTTTAAATTTTTGGGACTGGGCTTGAAAATTTGAATCAATGTCATGCAAATAGAACAAAATTCTCGTTAACGAGAGGATAAGAAATGGGACAGAATCTTGAGGTTTATCTGCCAATTTCGCTCATTTTGTGATTGTTTGTTTACCTCATTAATTCATTTAGTCTGAGACCGACTGCGGTGTGTACTTTTTTTGAGACCGACTATTTTTTTTGCCATGGTAGAAAACATTTTATAGAACAACATACTCACAACAGAATAAGAGTGACAAGCAGACATGGTTATTTTATACTATAGTTTTGTGTGACGTATGCAATGTAGGCACACGGATTCACACAAACACATATAGTATTTGGGATCTATTCTGGGCATTGTTTATGCGACCGACTGCAGTGACTGCACTTATTTTGTGACCGACTATTACTCCCTGGGTGCAATTTTGTTGTTAGACCAACATACTAACAACAGAATAAGAGTGACGTATGTAATTTAGGCTCACGGATTCAAGCAAATACATACTATTTGAGATCTATTCTGGCATGTAAGGCCGTATGATACAGCGCGCTAACCATTCGGCCATCACCCCCCCCCCCCCCACACACACACACACACACACCCACACACACACCATCACACACACACCAACACACACACCCAGACCTCCAGGCACGAGGAAGCGAGAAGTCGAGGTGAAATCCTGGTATTCTCGCCCTGTTTCCTAGTGTTCTGGCGCCTTCGCCCTCGACTTCTCGCTTCATCGTGTTCTCGCCCTCGACATGTCGCTCCCTCGTGTTCTTGCCCTCGGCGAGATGTCGAGATTCTGAAATGGCCGCAATAGTCTTTCATAGAATAACGATACAAATAAATCTTAGTCCGCACTCGGCAAACCTCGGAAGATTTCGGGAATCTAAACTCGGCTGTATGATGAATTCCGCCATATTGGAACTACTTTAAAGGTCCCGGGTGAAACATGGCTGCGCCCATTCCAAACACAAGTTGGCAACCTATTTGGCTAGCGACCTATTCGACCGATCCAGCTGTAAGATAATGACGAAATTACACCTCAGTAGTATGACCGCTTGTATGGCAACGCACGTGCGCGCATGCGCGTGCGTGCATGCGCGTGTACGTGACCTTGCACTGGATGACCTTTAGCACGTGCGTGACCCCTTGCACGTGTAATTGCACGTGCGTGACCCCCTGGCACGTGTGTGACCCCTTGCGTGACCTTGCACGTGCGTGACCCCTTGCACGTACGGAGAAAGAGGGCGCGCGCGCGCGGGAAAAGAGAGAGAGAGAGAGAGAGAGAAGAAGGGGAAGAGGAGAAGCAGGGAAGGGGGAAGAGAGGGAGGGAAGGGGAAACAACTCTTTTCCATTGATTAAGTTGGCCCTGAAAAGGGCCGTTGGTCCACACAATGTGTGGGTTAGCAGGAGCACTTCGGCTGCTCCCACCGATTCGGCTTCTTGGTGCATTTCACCGAATGCTTTGACCGCCTATGACAGGTGTTGCCAATTTCGGTCCCACACCAAAAACACACCAAGTAATCGGCATCGGGCCGATTCCCCCTAAACATAGGGTAATACCCCCGACAAGTAGCGCAAAACCTTTTATCTTTACGATCCATTTTGCTTGTGACTTCTTTGGGCTTTGACACTCCTATTTATAGCTCGGGACGGGACGAGTCTAAGGTGTTGGGACGATACCATTTTCCAACCAATCAGAATAGCATGACGTCACATGACGTCACAAACAACAGACACGTGATATGTTGTCGACATTTTATTGAACATATTTACAAAGTATTTTATTCAACACAAAATTGAACACTAGGCATAGAACACAAATTTAATTGAACTTGAATTGAACACAAAAAACATATTTACAGAGCAAAAAAGCATCGACATCGTTGTCCCTTCTTCTGGTCTTTTTGCAAGTCGGGAAAATGATCCCTAGCCCATTGTTCGACGAGTATATCGTTCACACGATACACGTGCCCGAACACCGAAAGGGCGTGCGGGGAGGGAACGTGAAACCGATGACACAAATAATACAAACAATAATGGCCGCAGACGACACTCTCGAGTCCCTGAATCCATCGGGGTTGGTAGTGGAGTTGTAGATCTTGGACGAAACGTCGAAAGGCTTCTCCGTAAACATCAGGGGGACACCCGTAGGAATCAAAGAAGGTAATGTGATCTGGTCCTTCGCACACAAACACGGTCCAGTGTCTACCGGGTTGGTCTTCGTCGTCCGTGTTGATGACGTAGGCTTTGGGGTACGAGGTCGAGCGCAGTATATCCAGATGATTACGAGCCCACACGCCCCCGAACACGTTAGCGGGGAGGTGTTTTTCTAAAGCCCGTGTCAGTTGTCGATTGGAGAGAGCCTCACCAATCTGTGATGACTTGTCGGTTGGCGTCGATTTCCAAGACATTGTCGTATTCGGCAAACAGAACAAGACTGAGGTGATTGGTCGGGGCTGCACCGAACTTGAGTTCCAAAGACAGGTTACCCGCCGCTTTGGGATGAAAGTAGTTACCGTCGGCTCCGTGGTCGTTGGTCAAATCGAAACAATACAAAGTGTACCCATTGATATAGTCGTTGAAAGGGAGGTCCAGGTCTTCTCGGGTGTTTAAGACGGCCACCCGTTTCATCAAATCCAGGTAAGGTGCGATGGCTTGTCGCTGGGGAAAATCGACGTCGTATTTGTCCACAATTTCCCCGTTCTTGGTCAATTTGATGTTTTCCAATTGATTGTGTTCGAATTGGAAGGGATTTCTGTTTTTTCTTCCGTCGTAGGCCGTGTTACGTACCATACCCACGATTAATCTCTTGGGCAGGCTTTCGTTGACAAATAGGTTGTCTAGGACGTGACTGGTACGATTGTCGGGAATGACCATGTCGCGGACCACCACGCGTTTCAGGGGATACTTGGCGTTGGACGATTGAAGTTGCGCGGCCACCCGTGTGTAGGTACTGGGAGCTAGAGTGACGAACGGGATATCCAGGTAGGCTTTGGTGAACTCGACTTTGTAGTCTTCGGCATCGTTGCCTTCGCCGTACATCAGAAAAAATTTCGGGGATTGCTTTTCCAATTTCAACCGCAGGTCCACACCATCCAGCAGATACCGATCTTGTAAACACATGTCCAAGTGTAGACGCGACTGCAATTCAAAGGTGCGACTGGCAGCAATGGTTTTCTGGCGTTGTTCCAATCCTTTGTTATTCGGAGCCTGTCGTCCACCATCCCCGGCGGTGGCGACAGATTTCGTGGAATTGAACTGCCCGGTGGTATCTTTTCCCCACAGGACTTGTTTCGACAGGTTGTCGTTCTTGGCTCCCTTACCGAAACTCAGCAAATTCTCCAAGTAAGCCCGGTAGGGATAGGTGGGCAGAGAGGTGGTGACCAAAGTTTCGGCATCCTTTCCCAGGCGTAATTTGACGTCTTTAAACAAGGAATGAAACAAGTTGTTAATGGGTGCGACTTGACTATCCGCGTCCAGGTCATCCCCGTTGTTCTTGGTCACCTTCAGGGCCACGTGCAGTGTCATGTTGGCCAGATCGATGAAATCGTTGGTGGCATTGGAAATATAAAATTCGATGGGTCCGTCGTGGTTCAAGTCGGGCGTCAGTGGATACTTTCTGATTTTCGTCACCTTGTTTATGGCCGTCTGCGTGTCGGGTACACTGAACAAATCCTGCAATTCGTCTCGCGCGCAGGGACAGGAATCATTGCGCATTACCTGCGTAGCCATGGTCGAAGATATCTAGTTTACGTCGCTTGTGAGAGGTGACCTGTGTCTTCTTCTTCCTCTTCGGACGATGTGAAGTGGACGGGGTTCGTGAGGGGTCTTTTATAGGTTCCAGGTGGGCGACCACGTTCTTGAGTGTGTCGGACATCGTGTTTGACACCGCGGGGCGAAGCGTGTCCTGGGCGACTTTCTTCCAGTTCCATTTTTCACGACCACTGACGGCGTCGAGCACGCTTTGCCCCACTTTGGGTAACACTTGGGCCACATTCTTTTTCACGGCAGCTTTACCGGCCGACCACAAGGTCTTCCCGACCGATTTGACGGCATTCAATAACCCCGACCATCGACCGGCACCCTGTTGTCTCAGAATTCCTCCCCTGTACACCACCAGACCATTGCCAGCCCCTCGCTGTCTGAGC
The DNA here is from genome assembly GCA_036850965.1 of Patella caerulea. Lineage (NCBI taxonomy): Eukaryota > Metazoa > Mollusca > Gastropoda > Patellidae > Patella > Patella caerulea. The sequence continues at coordinate 25,391,826 of JAZGQO010000015.1, read as the reverse complement.
ACTCCACCTTTGTACACTCGAATCATCATCGGCGGCGAAAATGAAGTTGGGTCACCACCTTACCGTCGAGAAATGGCACGGCTTTCCCCATTCCGTTCCTTATATAGAGACCAATGGAGCTTAGTCGACTGTACTTCAGAGGTAAGTAGTGAATCCTGTCGGGGCGGTGATACAATCGTCGACTGGGAATCACGTCCAACAAGGTAGCCTTCACGTCACCCACGGTCTGGGGTTCGATAATGTCCGTGTAGATGTAAAACAGATCGTACTGGATTTGAAGATTTGGGGTGTGGTGGGCGTAGAAATACCGTAGACTTTGGCCATCGTCGCCGGTCATATCGATTGACTGCAGGGCAACCAACAGTTCGTCTCCAGGCCATCCCAACATGGACACGATGGGTCCACACAGACGAAGTTCGATTTTTGGCAACACGTCAAAATACAAAAGCGCTTGCACGTGATTGATCTTCAGATACACTTTGTCGTTGGTGTTGTCTTTCTTGAAAGACACGAATGAACCTTTTTGTGCGGCCGCTTGGCGCATCGCTTCTCGAGTTTCGTACTCGTCCTGCTCTTTCTTCTCATGGTCGGTCATTTCCTTGTTATTGGGATCCAAACGAACGGGTTTATGGGCCAAATGGTTGTAGATGGGAGGCAGGTACCACAACACCTTCAAGTGTTTGTTTAGGACATCCAGGATATGCCTCAGCGACTCGTAGTCGCCACTCTTGATGTGCGTTTCCATTTCGATAGATCCCTTGATCTCATCACCCTTTACACCTTTGAAACAATGCGACGGGTCGATCTTGTGGGCACTGTAGAAGTCCTGGCATATCTTTACTTCGGGTTCGTCGTTCGGAGGCGACCATGGATGAATGCGTAAGCCGATCGTGTTGTCTCGGTGATCGATGTTTTGCCATTGGTCAGGTAACGTGATCATGGACAGACCCACTTCCCACTCCCGATGATCGACGAGAAGTGGTGGGTCCAGATGTGTATGATACGTGGAGACTTTGTTGTCGGGATACCACGACATGGAACTGTCACTAGGGAGAGTGAGGTACAAGGGCCGGTCGTTGTTCATTATGTTTGGTTTTCAAGGTTGGAGAAGGTAACAGGTAACCCAAGGTACTGGAGAGCAAGGCCGTCCACAACGTGGTCTGCGATCCGTCGGGTTTGAAAGCCAGTTGGGACAAAGAAACTCCCGCCACGACGTACACTAAAATCACTTGACAGAAAAAGACGATTTCCGCTTGTGGCACACGTTTTCCCAAGAGTGACCAATTGTGGGCACTCGCGGACGTAGACGTGGTTTCGTCTTGCATGTTGACTGATGTCGGCGTCTCTCGCTCCTATTTATACGTTTTGGAGACTGGTCCTGTCGATCCACGAATTAAAACTTGCCGGATAGCCCAACCATTTCACCAATACTTTGTCTTTTTTTCTTTCGAGTACTCTTTCGATGGGAAAGATCTCATCGTCGTTGACTTGAACCGCTTGCAATTCTTCGGGATAGAAGGTGCCCTGTATGGGTTCGCCCCTTTCGACCAACAGTTTGTAACCGGGACCGACGTTGGGTGCGACGTTGAACGTTTCCAGAGTCCAGTTGGGCCAGTAACCTTTGTCGAAGGCACCATGTTTCGGTAAAGCCAAACGTACGGTCGTACCAATGTCCATTGATTTTTTCTTTTTCGGGCGACGTGGAGGAGGCATTGTCAACATCCACTCGTGTTCGGGGCGAACGTCTTTGGGCGCCATTCCGATGGTCCGATGTCGTCTAGCATTGTAAGCCCGAACCAGGTCGTCTAGCACGTCGATGTACCGTTGTGTTTGTCGATGAGTAAAGTATCGCCACATGCGTTCTTTCAGGGTCCGTTGAAATCGTTCGACCACACTGGCTTTGGTTTCGACGTTGTGTGTCACGAAAAAATGAATCTTTCTCTTCTTCAGGTACGCTTGCATTTTTCGATTGAGGAATTCGGTACCTTTGTCCGTTTGAAGTCGCAGGGGTTGTCGACTTTGAAAGATTTGACGAAAGGCCTCCACCAAACTGTCCCCCGTCTTGTTTTTGAGGGGCAACACCCAAGCGTACTTGGAAAACACGTCGATGACGCACAGCAAATACCTGTATCCCTCATTCTGTTTGGCCAAGGCCTACATATCGCTCAAGTCGGCTTGCCACTGATGATCTATGCCGGCCACCACCGTGGGAGACCGCGAGAATTTCTTTTTCAATGGTTTGTGCAAGGTATACGCCCTTTGTTGTTTCAACCATGCCTTGACTTTGTCCAAGGACACGCCGGTGGCTTTGTGAAGACCCAGAGCGCCACCGAAAGCGGCCGGGTGGTTCGGGTCGTAATACACTTTCTTCAGCTTTCGTTCCATGTTTCAGCAGGTGTCCCTATGAACAGGCTATTTATAGTTTTTGCAAGGAGAGCCATCTTCTGGTAGGTATACTAGGCGTATCCGTACTGGAGATTTTCTTCTTTCTCGGGCGTCGCGGCGGAGTTCGTGTGGACAACACGTTCCATCGTTCTTGATTCCCGATGGCTTCTCGTGGTACGTTCGTGGCCTTCAAACTTTGCATCACGCCAAACCATCCCACGGGAGCCTGGGTATTCCTTCGCCGACGAACCAAATCGTTCACAATGTCAATGGCATTGGTGTTGGGTACGGGTACCCCATTCCGAACCAATTCCAAGTTGTCGTTCCACGACCAAGGTGTCTTTTCTTTCATGTGTTTCAACAAAAGGCGAGCTCGGTGTTGATAAGGTCGAGGGACCGACTCCAGGATGGGTGCCTCCGAAGTTTCTTCTCTTGGCTCGGGTATGTTTTCGTCCAACAAGGGAACAACCTGTTTGCGTTTCCTTTGCATCGTTTGATAACGATGTAACAACTGTCCGTACCGTTGCATTTTATTTTCGTCGGTTAGGGTGGGATCGTTTAGCACGTGTTGCATGTCTTGGTGGACATTCTCGACGGCCTGCTGCAGTGGATCTCGATCGTACACGGGTTCGACTGGCCTGACTTCGACGGGTTTGACGTCGGGGAGTCCCTCGAAGGGTATCAGTTTCATTTTCTTGGCGAATTTCATCTTTGGGAAAGGACCGAAACAATCGAGTGAAGAAACCCCCTTTCTGTTGCTTCAAAAGTCGCCGACGGGTCTTCCATGGTGTTTTAGACGTGCCCAAACGTCGTAACAAGGGGGCGTCCTTTTTCAAGCGCTTGACTTCTTTGTCGGTCACAGGAACGTTGCCGAGAATCAAGTTTCCAATACACTCACACACACCGTCGACAATAGGTTGGGTCTCGAGTAAAAGGGGACGGTCTTTCGGTGCAGTGTTCAAGAGATACCGCAGTGTCTCCATGACTGAGCTCGGGGTCGTTCTCCGGTCCCCTTTTTATACCTTTCTGTTCTCTGGGTTATCCACCAAATAGTTTAGATAGCTCGGCAGCCATAGCGTTCGCTCTATCGTGCCTTCTAAGGAAGGGATGTTTACCACCCTGTTGTCCACCCAATAGTTTAGATACCAAGGGGGCCAAAGCCGGGAGGGCCATGGCCAGCAATGCACCGATGGCACCGCCCTGTTGATCGACAAGTCGCCGTTTGACGTCGGGTGGAACATTACTCAGTTTGCGAAGCAACGCTCGATGTTTGTTCAATTCTTCGGTACTCAGTCCCCTTCCGCGCTGTGCGGTCCGTCGAACGAATTGATTTTGTTTCTTGTTTCTTTCCTCTTGCAGCCTTTCCTTCCATCGCAGCAAGATACGAATCAACACACCCCCAAAAAATCCACGTCCCCCAGGTTTCATGATCAGGGAGAGTTTTTCGGTCGTCGGCATGTTTCTCTCCGTCAGTTGGGTCAACACTTGTCGATTTCGTTCCACCCATTTCTTGTGTTGAGCGTGCAGTGGCTGAATGTTACCCTTCAGCAAATGGTTGGCCGCCAACTTGAACCACTGCAGCAATCCAATACGTGCCCGGCCCGTATTCTTGACCAGCTGCCCATAAGCCATATCGGGAGTCAGATGTTGTAACTTGCGAATGAAGGACTTGAGTCCTTTCATAGAACTCTTCTTTTCTCTTCGTGGTCTGCGAAAGATCGGTGAGAGAGACCGAGCAGGGGAAGGTGGTGACGTGGGACGTGGAGGTGTGACCGGTAAGGTAAAACGTGGTGGTGTGGCCGGTAAGGGAGACATGGGACTCGTGGGTGGTGTCAACGATGGGGGTGACCACTGTGTTCTGGGGGCCCTCATTCTCGGGCGAGTCTGACTTCGTACCGTGGGATCACGAAGGTCCGGTGCCAACGTCGGGAACGTCGCCCTGGGAAGGGTGGGAGGTGGGTGTTTCCTCTGCGTATTCTTCGTACGAGCCATCGTGACAAACAAGAGTCAATTCGAGGTACAGGTCCCCCTTTTATACTTTTTGGACGTAGACGATGGGTGGTTCCTCTTGGGGTAAAATGTTGGATCTCAGTCGCAAAGCTTCGGGTGTGTCGGGCTTCAAATCAACGAGTAAGTAACTGCGAGGGGTACTCGTCGCATCTTCATAAGCTTCTTGCATATACTTGGAACGGGAAGGGTACATCTGACGGGCCAACACACCAATTTGCGAGGCGTCACGGGGATTTTTGAACAAGACCAGGTAATGGGCATTCAGACTGATGGTACGCTGTTGCTTGTCAAACAAGTTTTGCACAATGTAAATGACACTCGTGTCGTGGTGATGACTCTTTTTCGTGAACCACTTTTGCAATATCTCCGTGTCTTCTCCCATTAAATCGTCCACGACTAAGACTTGTGGACCTTTGACTTGACCCATCACGTCGTCAATATCCGTCAAACCTTTGACATAAGTGTAGGGAAAGCGATCGTAACTCTCTTGCCATTCGCCATAAGCCCACACGATGCGTTGAGGAGGGACGTCGAACAGGGGCGCTTGAAGAAACTTCTGCACAAAGACCGTTTTCCCAACACCCGTTGGACCACTGACTAACATGGTAAAGGGATGTTTGAACGTCACATCCATCTTGCACTGTTTTCCCCCATTCCCTCTTCCCCTGCCTTTTATACCTTCGCGCCAGAACAACAGACATGGAGTGAAATTAGAACACAATTTATTTTACAAAAAATACAAAAAGAACTTTCAATGCAACAAATATATCATACAAAGGAAAAGAACATTCAATAGAACATATCATACAAAGGAAAAGAAAAAACTGTTAGTTATCGCGTTCTCTCTTCAGGATCTCTTGTCTCACCCAGGGTACATTTCTCAGGACGCGAGGAATCCAATACACATGTCCCAAAAGCTTCTGCATCGTGTCGTGTGGGTGCCAGTCTTCCACTTCAGCAAACGTGACGACGACGGGTATCCATTCACTCATATCGAAACAAGGGGGATACGACAAGACTTCGGTCATATCTCTCGGACTCGCATATTGGATGAGTGCTCGGGAAAAACTTTCTGCTTCCTTCTCTGCCAACAACAGAACAGCCGGCTTCGGGATTTCACCGTTCGAAGTTTCACCGTTTTCACTGGTAGTCGGGAGAATTGTAGGTGGAATAGAAAGCTTCGTCGGCTGTTTTCTTTTTTTCTTTGTATCGTCTGTAGAGCTCGAACGCTTCTCCGCACCAGTACCAGTATCGCTGACTGCGGGTGTTGTCTCTGAGCATGTCGATGTTGTTGTCGAACATGCGACTGGCAACGGCTTCAAAGTTGTTTTCTGTTTGGATTTCTTCTTGGCACTCGAGCAGGCCGTGTCCGAGCTGTCCACAGTTGAGGCACTTGTGATTTTCGTCGGTGGGTCTCTTGATTCCGTAACACTTTCTTTTGACAGTTTCTTTTCTTTCTTCATCACTCTTCGCTTTTTGGGCTTCTGTTCGTTTTCCACACTGGGGTGCCCAGTGTCCTGGTTCTCCGCAGAGGTAACAACTTCCATAGGAACCATAGGCTGGTCTGTCTTGTCTTGGTTTTCGTTGCTGCTGTTGGGAACGAGTAGGGCAGTCTCTATACCAGTGTCCGACATTGTTAAAGGAGAAACAAGCTTGACTAGCCATCGAGAGCAGAATGAAATTTCAGTGTGACACTTCGCTTCTTATAGTCTTGGTCGTGACGTCACTCGCTTTTGATTGGTTCTTTCTTTTCCTTCGTTTTGATTGGTTCGTTGTTTAGTCTATGATTTCCAGACTGTCCACGTACTTTTTCACTTCGTCCCAATCGATCAAGGCTTCACTCACGTGACAGGCTTCCAACAACGTCATCAGGTCGGCTCGATTACCGTGCTTTTGTCGCCATTGATTGAACACGGTGAAGATTTGCATGCGCGCGTTGTTGGGATGACTCATCTTGGCTTGACTGATTCGCGCTTCTCTGATCCCCAGATGTCTGCCAATACATTCCCAGCATTCTCCCAGTTTACCGGACATGACATTGATATCCATTTGATCCAGAGACCATCGTTTCGTTTTCTTCGGCAAGCCGTCCACCCACTGGCGTATGGGGTCTTCTTTCTGTTCGACAAACTCGTCTTTGCGTTTGATCAACGCGGTCTTAAAGCCTGGCACTACCGTCCAGAACTTTTTCAAGGCTTTGTCGACGTCTTCTCGCCATCGTTGTTCGTCCTCCCACGTCTTGACTTGATCCCGTGGATCGTCCATCATACTGCCTAGCACGTTATCGATGTCTTGCAGTTTCGGCTCGTCCACCCAAAGGTAGTGACTGTAATCGTCCACGGGATGCGAGGGTTGACCCGTTATGGAAGAAACGCCTAGTCCCAGACACGAGTGGTATCTCTGACTGGGATGTTCGTACTTGCAGCCGATACACTCTTCGTGTTGCCTTTCTTCTATAATGGGCAGGAAACATTTCAACACTCGAAAGTTGAGCCATCGTTGTCTAAGTTTCTCGATCATATTTTCTGCCGGTTCGTCATCTTCTTTGTTTGTTCGCCATCGTCCTGAGACCCGCAAGTCAGTATCCATAGGGGTAAGTGTTGCTCGGTTGGCCATCGTCATTGAATTGAACAAACCGCTTGTCATACACGATTTTATATCGCTTGTTCTCGGGGCGTGTCCAAAGACGGCGGTCACGTGATCTGGTAATCTTGAACGGATTGGCTATGACCAGAGGTTCGTTTTGATTGACGTGCCGTACATTCTCCTTCATGATGGCGTAGTTCAGCTGCTGGGAGGCACGGTAATTCAAGGTGAATCCCCGGACTTTACATACAGTTTTACCATCGCTCTGGCGGTACGCGTAATTCTTTGGCCCTCCGCTAACAAATTCTCGAATGGTGACATCTTCGGGCAACTCGTTCTTCCACTGACCCAAACTCGAACCTTCCGGGGGATTCCATGACGTGACGTGGTATTGGTAGATGACGCTATCGGTGTCAAAATAGCATACCCTTTCTCCCAACTTTTCCAAGACGGAATAGAGTTTCAAACGAGCCTGGGCAGTGACAAAGGCGGCGATAACCACGTTGGTGATGGGGCAGGATGCCACGTGTTCTTCTTTTTTCAACGTTTCCATCAAGACCATGTTATCGTTGACTAACTGCACATCTCGTACGGTCTGGGTCACGTCCAACATTTTTTCAAAATAGACGCTGGGCTCCGTGATGTATTCTGTTTTGGGAAAGTTGTCTCTCTGTCCGAATTTACCCCATGCTGTGTTCAATTGTAACTTGCTAAACGCCCGCATCCCTTTGTTGGGTTTTATCGACGCGGGATCCAGACGAATACCCTCCGTGTCGTACACGTCGTTGACGAAGCGGGTCTTCTTCGGTGTGACAGGTGTCTGGATAACCACTACTTTCCATCTTCTTCTTCAGGTAGTGATTGATGTACCCAGTAAACAGACCACCCGCTTTGGCCTCGGGATCGTAAGTGCTGAATTCTTTCCAGTGCCAAACTTCGTAGACTTTCAGTACTTGGTATCCTAGGGCCACCGCTTTCTTGAGTTCCAGGGTGACAAACGTACCCACCCAGGCTCGCTGTTCGTCGGTGTGCTCACACGGTTGGTATTCGGCAATCTCCCCTTGTTGCATGTGTTCGTCGACGCAGCTTCGACATAGGGCAAACACCAATTTCTGTTTGCGCCGAAACGGGAGCACTGGGTGGTACAGGCCACGGGGCGGCAAGACGGAACACTGGATCAACCCTTCGTACTGCTGCCACTGGTCTTGATCGGGCTGTGTGACGATCGTGGGTTCCTTGATGGGAAAGGTACCGTACTTGCAGATGTAAGGGTACAAGGACACCACGTCGATGTAGCGCATGTCTTCCACCGACTCGTTCACCAACAGTTGGATGGCATTGGTTCTTCCGCCGAAGAAAGCGTTGCGGGGCATCAGAGGTTCGGGAGCGGGCCATTGCTGATCTTCCAAGCCTCGTAAAAATTCGTCCATCTCGGGATCATGGCGTCGTTCTTCCTCCATCTCACACTCCCACATGACGCGGATGGTCTTCATACCGTACTGTTCCTGGAGTCGACGGTGACGTTCTTGGGTCTTCTGGTACAAGTCCCTCATACTGCGAGATGGATCGTAGGGATGTTTATGCTGAAGGTCTTGGACGGGACCCGGATAACATTTAGGGCAACCGTGAAAGGCACACCCGTGAAATTCGTACACCGCACCTGTGGTCGTGTCCATGCCATCTAAGCTATAAGGGCCAACTCGGCATTCACTACCGTTACGGGCGTGTCGAATGTTGGGTAGTGGGGTCTGGTTTCGGAAAGCTGCCATGGTCTGTCGATGTTGTTCCCATTCCAACCATCGAAGGGCTTTGTTGGACTGTTGTCGAGGCTGGAAGCGGTGCCAGTCCTTACCAAGTTTTGGCTCTTGCATCAGGGCTCGAGGAATGACGACGAGGGTGTCTTTTTTGAGGTAGTGCGTGCGTAACACGCGACTGCAGGCAGAGGCCAGGGTCAAACTTTTTTCGAAGGGATCGATTCCCGTGTCCATGAGAAATATCTCTCGAAACACGCCACAGCATCGGCGGAGGACATCGACGTCACTCATACAGTAGGCGAGAATTTCCTGGCGAAAATCAAAGACGTCGTGACTGTGTTGTTGGTACCACTCGTGAAATTTTTCTCGTTCAGTCACACTCATGCCATCCGGATCGTAATCGGTGTCGGGAGGATAGGCGCCCACGTATTCTTCGTTCTCCGGTCTGTTAAAGTGGTGAGGGAAATAACCTTTCTTGAGTTCTTGCAGGCCAAAGGTCTTGGGCATGTCCCGTAAAGCCATCGGTAGAAAGTTGAGGGAATCGATGAATTTTACCGTACCGACAGTGATCGTCATCGCTTTACCGCCATTCATAATCACTTCGGGTTGCGCCACGGAATGTTTGTGCAGCGTCTGTAAAATCAGCAGTCCGTCGTAACCTTTAAAGTTGTGAGCCACGGCAATCACGGGACTCGATTCGTGACTGTCATGTTTCCGACCATCTACCACCGTACCGTGAGCAGCGAGTTGTAGAAACCATTTTCCCACATCGTCCAGCGTGTCTGGGCCTTTAAACACAATTTCCCGTTGGTGATTCCAGTACGTGTCGCAGTGCTCGCAGGGATCTTGATTGTTGATACAAAAGTGACAGCAGGTTTGCAGGACACATAGGTTGGGAATGTGCTCACCGGTATCTTGCTGGCATTCAAAGTCAAAGAAGACGAAACGGGTTAATGTTGATTTCTGTAGTTTATCGATTTGTATCTTTCGGTCTTTATTCATGTCGATGGGTGATTTCAGTGGTTGGATGTAACAAAACTGTTTCTCGGCCGTGTGCCACTCTCGGCAGATGGAACACTCGTATTCTCCGCATCGGTGTTCTTCCAAATTTCGCTTGGCCTTGATGACGTCCCACTCTTTTTGACATTTCTCGCATTTCTTCCATCGATAACATATACTGCACTTGGCTCTGGAACGGGTGGCAAGGTGATTGTCGAAACACTGGCGGCTCACAAACACACGATGACAACGGTAACACGTCTTTGTGTTGGGATCAGGTGGACAGGGTGGACCCACTGTCTTACATCCATGACACATGACGTGACACGAATGTTCTTCGGTATGATCGTATCCCACTTGACAGGTCTCGGAAAAATACGACCTTTCTACAAAGGCGGGCATGGAGGTAATGACGTCATAATGCCTGTCGTGTAAATACAGTTTGAGATGTTTTGGTGTGGCTGTGACGTGTTTTGTTCCCCGATAAATCGCCTTCCCAAAGATGGCCCGAGAGAAAATGTTGAGCTGATAACCTTGCTCTCCTAAATACTTGGCGTACAGTTCCCAGGTTTCCATCCCCGTGCAGGCTTGTCTGGCTCCACCGACGGCATCGATAAGGGCTTCCGTTTTCTTCGTCTGCCACGAGTGGGGTCCTGTGTTGTTGGTCAATCTCTTCTTCTCCCTTATCCATTCAGGTGTGTCTTGTTTGTTGGCAAAGTGACGAGAGACGACAATGGCTCGCTGAAAACACAGTTCGTCGGCATTCTTTATGGTGACGAGGCATCTCTTTTTCTTCAAATATTCTTCGAAATTAGCACTGTGTCTTTTCTTCATGTTTGTTCCACCGCTACCTCGACCATCGGGAGGGGACACGTGACATATACTCATGGACATGCGTTGATCTAATCTGAATTCTTCGTTACTCTGTAATACGGCAGCCACTTTCTGCAACACGTCTTCGGCCTTTAACAAACGATGTTCACGGAAGGGTAACCAAATAGGTGTTTTGAGTCCCGGGTGACTGATGGCGATTCTAACATAGTCACTTTCTCTGGCGTCCAAGGTTCGACGAATTTCCTCGATGATGACCTCAAAGGTGTCGTGTAGTTGTTGTGGTACATCGTTGGCTGGAACGTGGGACCAATCTTCCAAAAAGTCTATCTCCACACACAGTGATTCGGTTCGAAATAATCGGCTGTAGCGTCTATCCACGGGTCGTAATGTAAAACTCATCATGCTTTGCTCGCTGATCGCTTATCAATGACTGAAGCTGTCGCTTCCTGGCCTTTTATTCCTGTCACCATGAATGGACTCGTCCATGACGTCATACCCTTCAAATGGATTCGTCCGTGACGTCACCCATGAATGGACTCGTCCGTGACGTCATATCAAATGGATTCGTCCTTACGATCATAAAACGGTACAACACCCGTCTTTCTATCAGTATCAGAATGGATGCTCCGGTGTTACGCATCGAAGACAACCACAGCACGGATACTCTCATGTATCTCAGGGGTCACACGCTTGCCGTGATTACCCCTGATGATATCTTTGTCTTACCTGACGAGGTATTAAAAACACCTCCCAGGAAAAGACCGCCTCCCGAATTAGTGGAGGCCATTAGACGCAACCGACATAAAGTGCGTCGTACCCTCACATTCTAGTGCTCGCATTTGAGTGAGGACAACGGCCCTTTTCAGGGCCAACTTAATCAATGGAAAAGAGTTGTTTCCCCTTCCCTCCCTCTCTTCCCCTTCCCTGCTTCTCCTCTTCCCCTTCTTCTCTCTCTCTCTCTCTCTCTCTCTCTCCTTTCCCGCGCGCGCGCGCCCTCTTTCTCCGTACGTGCAAGGGGTCACGCACGTGCAAGGTCACGCAATGGGTCACACACGTGCCAGGGGGTCACGCACGTGCAATTACACGTGCAAGGGGTCACGCACGTGCTAAAGGTCATCCAGTGCAAGGTCACGTGCACGCGCATGCACGCATGCGCGCACGTGCGTTGCCATACAAGCGGTCATACTACTACCTCTATTCTGAGCTGAAGGAATGGATAAAAAATAATATATTCTACTTTCATTTGATAGACATATTGTGTATTGGATTGGGATTTAATATATCACACCAAGGTGGTTCTAAAACACGTCTTTATTCTAGATTTGAATAAATCGAATTCCCGGGCTAAAGTTACCTCAGTCCCGACTACAACTTGTTTTACCTAAACTTAAAGGTACGGTAATGATCTACAATCAATACATAACAATTATCTCTCTCTTAAAATTTGAAAATATTGTTAATTACTATTATCTAAGAAAAGTTTATTGATAACGATCTGGAACTCGTCTTACACGTTCGGGATATCGACGTTCTGTAACGATTGGTTGATCTGGAGGATTCTGAACTTCAGACAAGATTGGTTTATTAATATCAGTTTTATTAGTTTGACGAGTTGGAATGTCTCTTAACAGTCCGTCGGGAATAACAGGGGTGATTTAGAATTAAACTGACTACCCAACTTATTTGACGTAAGTGTCGGATCTAATAATTCCGGCGCTTTATCCTTTAATTCAAGAGAACGTTTGCGAAGTTGATCCTCGTGTCTTTTCCAAACCTTTTGGTAAACTTGAACATCGTACGAACGTTGCTTTACATCAATAATGATACCAGGTAACCAGCGCGGACCAGATCTCAAATTAAAAACATAAACAGGGTCACCAACTTTAAACAATGGGGAGAAAACATTATTACGATCATATACATCACACTCCTTTCTTAAATTCAAAGAAGGTCTAAGGCTTGAAAACCTTGTACGAAGTTGTCGATGCATCAACAGATAACACGGGCTTTCACCAGTCGCTGAATGTGGTGTTGTTCTGTAAGACAACAAAAACCGACAAACTTTTTCTTCTAGTGATCCTCGGTCGTCCGCCATTTTCTTCATTTGTTTCTTAAAGTAACCTACATATCGTTCAGCCATACCGTTCGTCGCGGGGTGTGCTGGAGCTGTACGCGTATGTTTAATATCATTCGCGGATAAAAACTCGAAGAACTCACTACTAGTAAATTGAGTACCATTATCGGTTACTATGTGTTCGGGAGTACCGAATGTAGAAAATAGCTTCCTAAGTTCGTTGATGTCGTGGTGATAGATTTCATTTAAATGACCTCTAACTATTTCGAATAAGAATCAACGGCAATCAGAAAATAGTAGCCTAAAAATGGACCGGCGAAATCTAGATGTAATCTCTTCCACGGACCCGAGGGCCAATTCCACGATGCGACGTCCGGGGGCGCAGGCATAGGCGCGTTTTCTTGACACATTTTACAATGTTTTGTGATGTTTTCTATTTCTTCATTAATTTTCGGCCACCAGAAATACTGTCTCGCAACAGCTTTCATACGGACAGTTCCCAAATGTTCACTATGCAAATCTAAGAGTCGGTCGCAAATTAACAGGGACTATAACTCTACTTCCCCATAATACACAGTCTTGTTCGATCGACAGTTCTGTCTTTCTGATAAAATAGGGTTTTAGTTCATCAACATTACAATGATTAGGCCAACCTTCTCGTGACAGTTGTAAAACTTTTGATAGAGTTGTGTCATTTCGGGTTTCTGCGGCGATAACTTTTGACGTTAAAGGAACCTCCTTTAACACAGAAGTTGTTACAAACAAAACTTCGTCGTTATGACAGTTGAAATCACTTCGATCATCTTCTAAAGGCATGCGTGATAAGTAATCCGCGCATAGATTATCTTTCGAAGTAACATATTTCACTTCATAACGGTATGCAGATAAGATCAGAGCCCACCGTTTTATACGGGCCGCGGCCAGTTGAGGAATTCCGTTATTTTCTCCGAATAACTTAACCAATGGTTTGTGGTCAGTTAATAACGTGAATTTTCTACCAAGCAAATATTGCCTAAATTTTTGTACGCCAAATACTATTGATAAGGCTTCCCTCTCAATCTGGGCGTAGTTTTTCTCTGCAGCGGAAAGGCTCCGTGATGCAAACGATATGGGTTTAAGTTTACCATCTCTCTCTTGTTGCTGTAAAACAGTTCCAATTCCAAACGGCGAGGCATCACAGGAGAGTACTAACTCGGCATCAGGATTATAATGAGCAAGAACTATTTCATCAGACATAATAGATTTTATTTTCTGAAATATGAGTTCATGTTTATTATTCCAAGTCCATTTCTTATCAACCTTTAACAGATCATAAAGTGGAGCCATATGGTGTGAAAGGTGTGGTTGAAACCGGGAATAATAGTTCACCATGCCAATGAATGATCGCAACTGTGATACGTTAGAAGGTGCTTTTGCTTCTTTAATAGCTTTCACTTTGGATTCAGTAGGATAAATTCCATCAGCCGTCACTTTAAATCCTAAATATTCTACTTCAGTCAACAAAAACTTACATTCTTCTTTCCTAAGTTTTAAACCGCACGATTTTAAACGCGATAAAACAGCACGGAGATTTTCTAAATGTTCCTCTTCATTACAACCCGTTACTATAATATCATCAAGATACACACTTTGTCCAACTAATCCCTTTAAAACAGTTTCAATAGCTCTCTGGAATAAACTCACGGCAGAGCTGACGCCAAAAGGTAAGCGTAAGTACTCATAAAGACCACAGTGGGTATTTATTGTTGTTAAGCCTCTCGACACGTCATCCAAAGCTATTTGGTGATATGCCTGTGATAAATCTAACTTTGTGAAATATTTTCCACCTGCTAAATTAGAAAAAATATCGTTTATTAAAGGGAGGGGGTAGCGATCAAGCTTAGCCACTTTATTAATTGTAAGTTTATAGTCACCACACAGTCGCAAGCTTCCATTAGGTTTGATCACTGGAACCACTGGTGCTGCCCAGTCCGAATATGTCACTTTCCGAATCAGACCATCACTTTCAAGCCGCTGTAGCTCCTCTTCTATTTTCTTTTTCATAGCAAATGGTACAGATCTTGCTTTACAAAACACTGGAGTTGCATCGTCTACAATGTCTAAATGAATTCTATAATCATTCAAGAGTCCTACTTTGTCTGAAAATAACTCATCAAATTCATCCAATAAACTTGTTAAACTAGGAGAAGATTGAATTGTTGACAATGTGATGATTTCGTCCCAGTTTAGTTTGAACTCTTGTAGCCATGATCTACCTAACAAAGGTGGGCCATTTCCCTCAACTACAATCAGTGGTAGAAGAGATTTCTGTCCATTAGTTTCAGCATTTACCATTTTCTCACCGAGAACGTTTATTTTATTTCCGGTATACGAACTAAGTTTAATATACGACCGACACAATCGGGAATTTCCATATAGTTCTTCAAAATCATGTTTGTTCATAACCGTTACACCTGCACCGGTATCTAACTGGAATTTAACGGGTTTGCCGTCTATAACAACCTTAACGTTTAAAGGGGCACTACCAGTTAGAGAATTTAAAGTAAATAACACATCGGTGTCAGAGTCTGCACTAATCGCATTCGCTTTAAAATTTGGATGTTTTCCAGATTTACGCGATTGTCTGATACGTCTGGATAAGCAAACCTTCGCAATATGCCCTATCTTATGACAGAAATTACACTCAGCCTCTTTAAAGTGGCATCTGTCAGACGTATGATTACTTCCACCACAACCAAAACAGGGTTTACGACGTACACTTACATTACTGCTGTCTTGATTGGGTGTCTTTTTGTCTTTAGAGAACGATTTATGTCCACCAATCCTATGTACAGATGATACTGCGTCATTTGAGGAACTTGTACCTTGTAAAACACTAGCATCACGTGTAGCATATTCTTGGGCTAAGGCAATGTTGTATGCAGTTTCAAAAGTTAGCTCCGTTTCTAACAAAAGCCTTCTTTGTATCCGTTCATCCGCCACTCCACATACAAGTCTATCCCTAAGCATATTGTTCAGATTGTCACCAAAGTTACAATTTTCAGCAAGTCGGCGTAATTCTGAAACATAGTCAGCTATTGATTCTCCCTGTCGTCTGTGATACGTATGGAATTTAAAACGCTGCACAGTCTCAGAGGGGGTTGAAGAAAAATAATTTTTTAATATATCAATTATTTCATCAAATGTCTTACTTGCCGGTTTATTTGGTGATATTTGGTTACGTAGAACTGAGTAAGTAGACGGCCCAATTACACTCATTGGTATAGCACGCCTTTTTGTGCACGTGCGTTGACTGCAGATGCGTTCGTTTCATCCCTATTCAGTTCAATTTCAGCAAGGTTATTTGCCACCAAATACTGTTCAAGGCGTTCAATATACTGTCCCATTCATCTTTATTACCACTAAACTGCTCTATTTTACCAAAAGTTGCCATCTTTGATCCTCGTCGCCAATTATTGTGTATTGGACTGGGATTTAATATATAACACCAAGGTGGTTCTAAACACGTCTTTATTCTAGATTTGAATAAATCGAACACCCGGGCTAAAGTTACCTCAGTCCCGACTACAACTTGTTTTACCTTAATCTTAAAGGTACGGTAATGATCTACAATCAATACATAATAAGACATAACATTGGATTTTATTGGTTGATAAATAGAGACTGTTGTCTTTACTCTAAATAGGTTTCCAACGAAGAGGTTGCAGCTCGATCGGTCGAATAGGTCGCTAGCCGAATAGGTTCCCAATTTGTGTAATAGCGTCAAGTTTTCCTGTTAAAGTAAACCGGTAGCCGCATCGCAAATGTATGGGCGTAGGTACATATCACTTACTGTCATACATCCGAGACTAGATGTAGTTGACCTAGTTTACGGAATCTGTCGAGATTAGCCGAGTGAAATCCGAGACTAGATGTAGTTTACGTAATCTGTCGAGATTAGCCGAGTGTCTTAGTCCGATGGCTGAAAGAGGGGGGGGGGTCGCCACCCGCGCTGTGAATTTATGAGACTAAGTTTTTCTAGACCAGTTTTTTGTGTAGATTCCGAATCTGGGTAGTGATCAGGTGTTTGAGGGGCGGGGGTGTTTTCGAGATATAGGGGGTCAAATGTCTACAAAGGGTGTGCGTGTGTGTGTGTGGTGGCGGTGGGCCGAATGTCATGTTGACATAATATATTAATAAAACATCTTTAAATAAGTATTTATGATGCCCTGGACAACTGTTTTTATTTGTGGGGAGGTGGGACGGGGAAGCAGGTGTAGGTGAGCGTGTGTGGAAAGCGGAGGTGTCATTATGTTGACATAAATGATGACCATGTAATATATTAATAAAACATACATTTCTAAGACTGCCCATCTCTCAATAAGTGCTTGTGATGCTCTGGACAACTGTTTGATTTTTTGGGTGTGGGTAGTAGGTGTGCGTGTGTGAAACAGGGGGGGCGGGGGTAAAATTGGCGGGAAATGAGTTCACGCACGTTGATTTAAATGATGATTTTCTTGGTAAAAACATTACGTTTTAATACCTCTGCACATTTCTAAATATGTGTGTAAGATTACTATTATATGGGGTGTATTTTGGGGGACAGAAACAAATTGGTTAAAAATTTACCTGAAAAGTGTTTTATCAAGTTTTGTGTTCAGTCCCAATATTGCCAGTTCTTGGAATTTAAACATCAAAAACACAAGTTGGGAATATCTTGAAAAAGAAAGACAGATAGTCATTACCACTGAAAGCATATACCATAGGCCGAGATATTATCGACCCTTTCAGTACTAATCTTGATCGGATCAAAATATATCATGATTAGCAGTGAAAGTGTCGAGAATATCCAAGATCTGACAACCAACCACGAGGACACCAAAATATCTTACCTACTCCTCTTCGCATTTCAAATTAACGGAGGTGCTGAAAAATAGTGTATTTTGCATTCTTGATCGGGCAAAATAGACATCCCAATCATTACATCCGCAAACGATGATCCAAATATACAAATTTTGATCGATAATGAGACGGGCAAAGGTAGAAAATATCGCGAAAGGCGACATATATTTTCTGGGAGAAAAAATACCGACCTTCCTGGTTGTAATGGGATTACAGTGTGAATTGGTTTCTGAAGCATATCCAAAGGATATGCGAGCTGATGGCCAGCAACCAAAAAAATATTTATCTCAATCATATGAACTTTTGATTTTAAAGCTTCTGATGAAGACTATGATTAAACTAATAACTAAACATATCTCTGAGTTACTGTGCTGGTTATTTACATTCCCAGACAACAGACATCTTGAAAAGAACCATTATAATTTGATATTTTGAATGAAAACGCTAACGAGATATTACTTTTGTGTATAACAAAATGATCCTGTAAACATATCTTATTTATTTTGCTTCTTATTGTGAACAATATTCAAATGGGAACACATCGATAACAACACATTCGTATACTTATGGATGTTTAATCTGTAATCAACGGTACAAAGTCAGAGGGGTCAAAACCAAAAACTGGTCTAGAAAAACTTGGTCTCATAAATTCACAGCTCGGGTGACGACCCCCCCCCCCCCCTCAGCCACCAGACTATCTATACACAAATTGTCGTTTGAACGACCCAAACCCATTACCCCGTAAACACAATATCAACACAAAACTCATTCGAATAAAAATGTTCATGATCTATAGAATTAAACATACCCACGTTAACACGATCTTGACTCTAACCAAGAACTAATCTATATCAGGATTGCCAATACCTAACCCTAATGTCGTTATAAATATATTATTTCATAATTTGCCGTGGGTCTATATTCACCAAAATCCAATTCGCCCGGTGCCCAATTTACCCGGGACCAAAATTCGCCGGAAGCCAATAACTTGCCAAGGGCTCAAATTCAATAACCTAAAACATTCATGTTGTTTGATTTGATACACGGTGGCGAAGAACGGGGCTCAAATTCGATGGCCTAAAACACTCATAAACGTGATGACCTTGACTTTGACTTTCCGATTGTTAACTTTCCATTTATTAGTAGTAACATTCCAATGCCGCCAGCTTATGGAGTGTTTGTGTCGCAGCTAAATCGTTACGCGAGAGCTTGTTCCTTTTATTCTGATTTTTTAAGTAGATCGAGGCATTTGTCATCTAAACTTCAACTACAAGGATACGTGCGCACTAAACTTATAAAATCTTAAAAAAGTTTTATGGCCGCAATATTGACTTGATTGGTAAATATAACGTGGCTCTCTCGGCTATTATTCTAGATATATTTAATTGACACGTATACTATTACTATCTCCCTGATTATGTCTACTACATCGTTAACACAATTCATCACGTGCATACCGATAGTTCATTGGCTAATCACGGCTATGGCCGGTGTGGCCCGCCAGGCAGGGTAAGCTTACTCTTCCGGACACCTGTTACCACTGTTTGTCGTGTATTTTGTACACAGGGAGCAGTCCATTTGCTGATTACACTATTTTGCCTATAACCTTTTTTTTAGGACTTCGAATTCTGTCTAATGGTTAATTACATATGGTGGAGGTGGGGTTGGAGGATGCCATGGTGGTGAAGTGGGTAAGGCGTTGGCTCGCTAGGCTGGCGGCCGGGTGTTCGATCCCTGCATTGGGCTAGAAAGTTCATCCAGATTTTCCGGAGTGATTTCCCCCTTTTCAGTGATGCAAGACGGAGGGCCTGGCAAGGGCAGCTGTCTAATCGTTCGGGCGTGACGAAAAACGGAGGCACCGTGTGCACATTGGCGTGCACGTAAAAGATCTTTTGACAGTTGGAATTCGATATAAGAGTAAGCCATAGTGACGCTGTCCGGCCAAAATTTCATGACGTATGCCCGTCTTCATTAGTCAAGTTCAGAGCAGAACAGTATGACGTTAAACTCAATTTCATTTCATATGGGAGTGGGTCAAGGCGACGAAGCGTGATGGACGATCATATAACACCCATCTTTGATCTTTAAAGAATGACAATAAAACAATTAACTTGCAGATTTTACTAGCAGCTCACCATCAAATATATAAATTTTAATCCCCAACCCCCTTTGTTTGTTTGTAAAAATAAAAGCAACAATTTAAGGAATGTATCAGGTTTGATAATCTTTAATGGTTCCAAATATTCCCAATCGAATTAGGAAAATATCCGATTATTGGACAAGTTCATCTGCTGAAATAACCAAACGTCAGATTATATTATTTTTTGTGTACAACAATATATTTTATTTTCATTGATTAAGATTTCATAGTCTGTTTTGTAAATCTTACACGCATTTCGTTTCCTTGTTTCCATTTTTATTTGTTTTGGAATTGTGACGTCATATCAAAACCAATTGATGCGCATGCCAGGTCTAAATAATAAGCCCACAAAACAAGATGTAAACAGGACTATCGCTAATCCTAGCCCCTACCTCACAACCCATAATCTCGTCAACAATTACAACTTGCAAGCGGCAACTTTAGCGAAATCTGTAGGTAGCTTTAATATTTAGACTTGACCATTGACAAAGTTTTCTGCTTTTATTTTTTAAAGAAGATAAGTATCCGTTGTAGCCCAGGACCAAAGATAACATGAAATATAGTTGTTAAGGTTTTGGTTATGCGGCGGAATAATATTATAGACACGTACCTGCTTCTAGATCCATTTCAATGTTTCGTTTTTTGCCGACGCTCGCGAATGGGTCGCCTATTGTTAACAGGACTCTACCAGTTGGAGTTCTCTCAAAATCATTCAACCCTCTAGATATAGTACGTCCGGCTCTTCTCCAGAAACCACATTCTCCTTGTGGAACCAACAGTACGGCGACCAGAACAGCTATAATAACACACTTCATTCTGGAAGAGAGAATAGGGTTTAACGCCCATTGGACACAAACTAGGAAATTTCTCGGGAATAACATAATATGGTTCAATTTTACTTTAATAATTCCCCTGCGCGTAGGGGTCTTTTAGCAGTGGGGGAAAACCCGGGGACCCGAAGAAAACCCACAAGGTTGGACAGGCTATCCTACTCCTTGTCATGTACAAGCGGGGATTCGAAATCGTGCCTTTTGACTCATTGGCAGATTTTTCGATCCACAGCGCACTTGTTAGTATAACCATTCGGTCACACCCCACACCCACTTTGGAAACAGTTATTAATACAATTATTATTGTTGATTGCTATTTAAACGACAGGTGTCAGCGATAGAACTGGTTAAACACTTTCCAAATATCATTTTAACACAGAGATCGTTGCTCCGATAGACGAATAAAACACGAGTTATCCCTCTATATAATTGACTGAAGTGACGAGTGATCACAGATATATGGACGATTTTTTGCTCACTAATCTTCGAAAACAAAAAGTTGCTCCGAACTGTGCTAATGAAGAAGGACAAGATCATACAGTGTGCTAGGAAGGGGACATTTGACCCAGGCAGCGGCGCAACGGTCTACTCTACACAGAGAATTCCAACTGTCAGTCTTTGTTATACGTACACGCTCACGAATACACGGGGTCTCGATTTCCTGTCCCACCGAACAACTAGACTGTCATTGGCAGGCATTCCGTTCTGCATCACTGACAAGTGTCAGTCACACTGGAATTTCCGGGGGAACCTTCTTGAACAACACAAGGGTCGAAATGTTAGAAATGTAGACAAAAGAAAAACAAGATTAGTCCTATAACAAAAACGTATATAATTTTTAATTGCCCCCCCCCCCCACCCTTCAGCTTTCGGATAAAACGGAATGACTAGGTTTGAATCTGAAATCCTCTACATCACACACAAAGATGAATGTAAAACGTGTCTCAATATTTGAATAAATATCAAAAATTATTATTTACCGCACCAAAACGACTGCCAAAGCTCCCATATCTCTTATAAATAGAATGTTTTTATATCTGTGTCTCGGGTTTGAATATGTCAAATATTGTTTTTACAGCATGACCAAGATCCACAAGGTATCCATGATCCTTGGAATTTCTAGCTATCGTTACAAAATCATTCCTAAAAATCGAAGTTTAAAACAAGAGACCATAGAATATTAATTTTATTAATTACCTGTACATTGTTTATATTTCACTGCACTGATGATATCGTATTTGTTGGTCCCATTTATATAGTAATCAAGTTGGCATCAACATAATTATTCTATCAAGTTTAAATGATTTTGATACCTTTCTCCATTATACAGTAAATAGTTTACACTGAACGTGTTTCACCTAATAGTTAATGTAGTCATTTCAGCAGTAATAAATATTAATTTAGGTCATCTGTAATTGACTACCAACGAGTTTATAAACAACAAGTGATAGTCTATCACCCCCCCCCCCCCCCCCCCTCTTCTATCTCTCCCTCTCTCTCACACTTACACACACACTTTGTTGGCCTATAGCTATCCGATAAATCAGTGTGGGACGACCTTGAAATAAACTAGTTAAAACCAGTGCTTGATAAAAATACCTGTAAGAGTATTGAAACGTTGCATGTAATAAACCAAGAAGTAGTAAATCCATAAAGTTGTGTTATTATGAATAGTTAGAACACATTTATTTTTATGTGATTGCTCCTAGCGGGCTTCTTCGTATCTTGTAATTACAAGATATTTACAAGAAAACTATCTGCATGCGAATGACATTTAGTTCAGCCAGTGGTCGTGACCAGTCGTACCATGCGATAAAGCAGAATCGGGATAGTTCTCAGATGGCTGACAAAACTGACACTTCAGAAGATTTTCTGAAATATATAATAAAATTGCCGATTGCCATTGCGTTATTTACACATTGGTCGGTATGATAGGGTCCATGTTTTTTTCGTCATTTTTGATGAATTCGACAGATAAGGATCTTCTTATTCGAATATTAATATGGACACAAATTATATGCCCACGGCAAACAACTGTACGTGTGAAATGATCTTGGTTGGGTGACATTATAAATCCAATAAAAATATTCTGGTATTGACTAATAATCCTATAGTAACCTATTTTAAGCTTGCTCTCGCATAGCAGTATGGAAAATTAACCAGTTTTTAAAAATGCATGAGTATATAGGAGAAAATATAGCAGGCGAACAACTGACATGGCCGCCACCATATTGAATAGTCAATGGTTAGGACCATTTGCGTTCGGATGCTGGTTCAGACTGTAGTCGCGACCACAGTCTACATCCGAAGGTCGCCCTGAAATCACGAGCTGTTGCACACAAATAATGACACGTTATGGTCTGGTGTTGAATAGACCATTATTAGTTTATTAAACATTTGATTAAGAGGTGGCTATCATTGTGTCACCGTACGCGATCTCTCCATGTTTTAAATTGTGTTTGTAGTTAAAGTACAAATGATAATCATGACAGAATGTATAATCAGCATTTCTAATTTAACTTCTTTTAAAAATCCATATATTTAATCCGCTAAATCTTTCAACATACATTAAATACAATTAACGTCGAAATCGCGGTGATTACACTGGTGGGAGACTTGCATTACATAAATAGTTGCTGTCTTTGGAGTATAAGGAATACGCATGCGAAGTTCTAAGGTGATCCATTCAGAACTGCAGTTTGTAGACGATAAACACAAAAATGGGCGTGGCTCTGCCCCCGGGGGTTGGATATGGAACGATATAAATAGGTATAACCCTTTTATGGATCATACTGAAATGGGATCCACATCTGTTATTCAAATCATTGATATGAATTTGAACACTATCCCTTAATCCCTGTAAAGTATTTACAGGCAAAAAATTAACAAATAAGTGGGTGTGGTATGACACCACTTGGGTTGGAACATGCACCAAAATACGGTAGAACGAAAAAATATAATAAGTTCCAAGATGATCTATACAGAATTCCAGCCTATAGACAAGAAAACACAAAATTTAAAAAAAGGGCTTTCTTTGCCCCTCAGGTTTGGTTATGGACCAATATAGGTATAACTCTATGATGGATAATACTGAATTGGATCCAAATATGTTAGTAATTGCAACCTGTAGATTATTCAGACAATATAAACAAGAAATTGGAGTGGCGCCACCCAGGGAGCAGATCGTGCACCAAAGTCACTAGTTGCTGTCCTTAGGGTAAAATGAATAAGTATACCAAGTAGTTCCAAGATAATCCTTCCAGAAGTGTGGAATTCCGACGCTTAACTCAAAAATTGGGCGTGACTATGTGTCTGGGATCGGGACATGCACCAAATCAATAGTTAGGCTATAAGGAAGACATGTGTAAGGTTACAAGATGACCCATGCAGAATTGCGGTCAGTACACGTTAAACGCAAAAATTGGACGTGACTCTACCTGTAAGAAACGTACAGACACACGAACAAAATTTCAGGCTTGAAAATTTGTATGCGATTTTATTGGCGATTTAGACCTGTAATTTTGGAGTTTACCTTCCGGAAATACGTCAGAATGAACCAAATTGAACCTAATTTACCAAATTATTCGGTTGAGCGCAATTATCAAACCTAGACCCCCCCCCCCTGCAAAAAATCCTGGATCCGCGCCTGTAATTCTACAGACAGATGACGTTACTTTTACTCGATTTACTATACACATGCCTTTGTTAACGGTTAAGTTGCGTCAGATCTGTTTTTTCAATATTTTTTTCAATCATGATTTTCTATAGTCTTTTATTAAATATAATGATATGTGGGTAGTATACATGATCCTCTTTTATGTTATATATAGATTTGTGGGAGGTATAATTCATGATCTTCTATTGTTAGGATCTTTTTTTAATAGTTCCTACAACCAGAATGTTGCGTATAGATTATTTGCTATGTATGACGTTAGTCTGTTGCTAATTGTGGGCAGTATACATTTTCTATTGTCGACATCAAAAGTCTTTAGTCACTATATTTATATTAACTTCTGTTTTTCAATTGTTCCTACAACTAGATGGTATATAGGTCATTTCATATGTAATATTGCCGGTATCAATTAGGCTTTAGCCACTTTATATTGTTAAAATACGCTTTTCAATAGTTCCAATTGTATATAGGTAATTTCCCATGTAATAGTGACGTAGTTTGTTACTAAATATAAACATCTGTGGAAAGTATATATTACCCTTGGTTGGTATGACCAGAACTAGGTGGTTACCTGTTCAGTGCAATTAAGTTAATATAGGTACATATCGGTACTAGATGGTTACCTGTTGAAGTTTTATCACTACTGGTAAACCATGTCTAAATTACTGTTATTCTCGTTCTTTTTGTCATTAGTTTTGATGAATACAGTGATACTTGGTCAAGACTCGGCAGTGGACAAGATAAGTGAGTAATTTTAGTCCCAATGATCCTGGTGTATTTATAGGTAAAAGTGACAACGACAACGTATAGTCGTTCGAGTGGTACAAAAACCCGCGGTCCCTTGTACATATTGTCATGCACGTAAAATAGAGAGAGAGAGAGAGAGGAAGAGAGAGAGGGAGAGAGAGAGGGTTTAACGTCCACTCGACAAAAACAGGTCATTTTGGGACTAACATATGGTTTAATTCTCTTTCAATACTTCGTTTGCGCGTAGGGATCTTTAGCAGTGGGGGGAAACCGGAGTACCCAGAGGAAACCCACAAGGCTGGACAGGCAACACTACTCCTTGCCACGTACATGCACGTAAAATAAACATTGACCGGTTCCGGGCAAAATTTATATGTCCGTCTTCATTGGGGGTCGGAAGGCCGAATGATTAGTACGTGAGCGTCGTATCTTAAGGTATGTCATTGAGTCAGCTGATGTGGTTTCGATTGCCCAGTTGTACGTGACAAGTACTCGGTTTTCTCCTTTTCCCTCCACTGCTTAAGGATCTCTACGCGCAAGCGAATTATTGAAATGAAATTGAACCATGTGTAATAGTCCCGAAATGACCAGATTTTAAATTGTATCCAAGACCCATTTTTCCAGTTAAATCTATTTTCACCATTTCAGCCAGGATGCCGGGAATCAGACAGAAACGGAGAGGATCAACGGGCGCATCCTTTATAGGAAAAATATGGTGCAAATTTTACATTAGAAATGGTTCCACTACTGATGCCTTCCGTCATACTTCAGGCACAGTAGTGGCTTTTCCTACAGAGTTCATTTGCGCAAGTTTTGTAGTCAAATGACTACAAAAAGTTTACTGGCCTATAGCTCCCTTAATTTACACAGACACTAACCCAAAACTGTACTGCACATAGCTTAACATATAATAAATCAATTCCCCATTGAAATAAAGGTGAAGCCTTACCGCATAATTAAATGATTTGATAAAATCAAATCCCTTCATGAAAATTCTCAAGTTCTGAAATTATAATGGCCGCCCAGTCAAATACAGCATGCGCAATCCAGCTCACGTGATCATACGCCCCTTTCCATATATGGCATATGACCATAATTATATGCTTATGACCTTAGCGTGGGAAAATATGTCAGAAACAATAATAGACTGCGTGTTGGGGAGGTTGGGCATAAATTTTTCGCTCAAACCTGGACTAAAACTGATAATAGATTTTATTGTTCAAAAAAAGGATGTAATGGGCGTCTTTGACATTTCAGCCGAGATTCTCTTATAGTATTTGTGCTGGGTCAACGTATCGTAGGCATTGCCTTATATGGAAAGTGATGGGCGGAGTTAAGGCGTCGCGGTATTCGGCGAGATTTCAACTGGCCTGTGTCATGGCTGCCTGTACATTACAAGAACACCGCTAAGAAAATGTAAAACGCATTACCACAAAGAAAAACTGTTCGGTAACTCTTTTAGATGTTAAGACTTCATTATGTATGATAGGATTACTTATTTTAATACAAACTGTAATGACAATTGTGCGTTTTAACCTATTTGAACTTGCGTCAACGGTCTTAGACTGTACCACTTGTAACGATAACCAGCTATAGTTATCGTTACATTATAGTAACTAATTTTACATCAGCACAGAGATTAAGTATTCCAAATATTGTTTGAAACAGAAATAGAGTAGACTACATGGGGATGGTGACGAGTTTTCTCCCTTTTGTGTCTGCTTTTCAAGACACCCCACACCAGTACATAGCCACAGTGTAGATATAATTTAACATTTGACACAAAATAACCTGTGTATTTTGAAGAAAGTTGTGTTCATTGGAAACTTAGGGCGAAGGATCCTTTCACTTTACAAATGGACGTTTGTTTATTGTGTGTTGTATTAGCAAAACGCTTAGAAATAGACATGAATGACATGGTTAAAGGGCGTAAAACTAAAGGGGGATGCTCGATTCACAGTTCCGGAATTAAATTCCTAAACAGGTGTCAATCGAGTGAAGTAGAGAATTTGAGAGGACAGCGCATGTGCCAACTGTATAAAAAATATTTCAACCAATCATGACCGCTGAAACATATTTTTTACCAGGAATACGTCACGATTCTACTCACTCCACCTCAGCTGTCGGGACTGGCAGAACTGTTACAGGACTGAATTCCGCGTCACTCGATTGTAATTCTGTCGATTCGGGACGTTCTGGACTGTGAATCGAGCATCCCCTATTCCTTTGAGTTTTAACTGAAACGAACTGGTGTTTAACGTCATAATGATCTACTCCTGACTAATCTTATGAAGACGGACATAAGCTATAAAGTGTGCTGGGAGAAATTTTGCCCGAACAGCTGCTCTATGGCCTATTCTTACATCGAATTCCAATTGCCACGGGACCTCGGATTTCCGTCGCACCCGAACGGCTAGGCAGCTGTTCTTGTCCGGCCCTCCGTCCTGTAATACAAATTAGGGGACACCGCGTCGGAAAATCTCGATGAACTTTAACGGCTAAACAACTTGAGTCTATTCTTCCCCTCACTTCAGTGTGAACACTTCTTGACGTTCTTTGTGACTACAGTAGATAGGTGGACGGGATTGCTCTACCCAAACAATTGACCATGTGGAGACTTGACAGGCCGCTTGAGATTGTACAATGTCAGGGGCTCGCTCCAGCAAGATTTCTTTAATATTTTGACTCTATTTAGAATTATGTAACGGAGGGGGCTGAAGATTCCATAGGCGTGGGGGGTGGGGGAGTCAGGGTGGATAAGACACTGACTCGATAGCCTGAAGGTTGCGTGTTCAATCCCTGCATTGGCCGTGAAAGTTCATCGGGATTGCCTGACGTGGTTTCCCCTTGTCAGCGGTACAAGAACTAGGGCCTGACAAGGTCAGCTATCTAGTCGTTCGGGTGCGACGAAAAACCGATGACCTGTGTCTACATTGGCGGGGTGTGGGGGTGGGGGTGGCCTAGTGGAATAGAGTGCCGCGCTTCGACCGCTAGCTGGCCGGTCACATCTGGCTTGAGGCTGTGGTTTCGAGCCCTGCTGTGAGAGTATGTGGCATGGAGATAGGGGCGCCTTCTCAACCTCTTGGGTTTCCTTCGGGCACTCCGGTTTCCTCCCACTGCTAAAGGCTCCTACGCGCAGGCGAATTATTGAAATAAAATGGAACCATATGTTAGTCTCGAAATGACCTAGTTTGTGTTGAGTGGACGTTAAACCCCATTTTTCTCTCTCTCTCTCTGTATACATTGCCGTGCGTCGTAAAAGATCCCTTAGCAATTGGAATTCGATAAAAGAGTAGGACAACGTGCCCTCGTAGTACATTGTATGATGTATGTCTTCGTTAGCCCAGTCGAAGCAGAACAGCAGGACTTTAAATCCCATTCATTTCATTTCCATGAGAGTGGGAAGTTGGGTAAACTACAAATATGTTGGCCAAACCATCGGGGTAGACGCAGCAAATTAAACTGCATTTTGCAATTGGAAGGGATATTCGAGTTATGTCCCTTCTGTTGGACTGCTGAACGATCTTGGAAGTCCGAGTCTGCCACGGCCTCTCTAACGCATCCAATTGAAAACCGCAATGATTATTATCACACTGATAAAGATGACATCGATGCGACTTAATGAGCCAAAAATATTAACTTTTTTCCTCTAACAAATTTTAAATTCTAAAACATTTCTTTTTTTATGTATTAGCAGATAAAAATTATTTCCTATTTAGTGTGTAAATGGGTATTAAAATGAGTAAATGGCATCATTCTGTCCGATTCAGTAAAGTCTTACGTTAACACTACACACGCCTTTGCGCTAATGATTCGCGACACGTAACGTGACGTTACGTATTGAAGGCAGTCATTTTATTCAGAGATATTGCTATTAGGAGATTTTCGTAATACCCCCCACCCCCCACCCCCACCCCCCCAAAAAAAAACGTCCAGTGGACGATGGACGATAGTGAAATAACATTCAAGCCGTCACTTGATACAATTAAACACATGTTCAGCATTGGAATCGGTTAGCTATGCATTATACATGCGCTAAATCTGCCTATTACAGGTCTTTTTGGGGACTTGCATATTATCTTAATTATTAATTAGACACCAATTTACTTATCCAGACCATAAGAAATCACCCATGGATCTTTTACGTGTGCGCCATATTTTTCTCGTCCAATTCGAAATGACAAGACAGCTGTCATTCTCAGACTCCGTCCTGCATCACTGATAGGGGTAAACCACGTAGGAATCCCGATGAACTTCACTGACCAACACAAGACCCCCAGGATACCAAGCCAGAGTCTTACTGGTCCACGGTAGGTCCCAAATCTGTTAACAGACAGCAGGAAAGGATGTTTTTGATTTTGTATGTTTATGTAACATTTTTCCCCAATCTTTTGACTTTATGGTAATAAAATATGTTTAAACCAGACGACAGACTAAATATAATGGACTTTAAATAAACTGTATCTAATCTGTTCGTTTTAAAAGAAGTATAATTATTAATGACTAATACCTGAGAATTGACATGTTAATTACGGGTAGTAGAACTAATTACGGTATTGTTTACACCTTCCCAATTACACATGTTGCTAGTTAGAACTTGCTATCGACAGATTAATTATCTAATATCTAGATCTACCCACCTGTCAAACCAAGCTGTTCGCAACACACCTTTATTAGTCTATTGTGCGAACAACATGTACATTTCCCGTTTCCCGTCTTCATTTGCCCAGTAATAGCGGAACAGTAGGACGTTGACCCATTTCATTTACTGTTCTTAATCAAGGTCATAACAGAATTTAGATCTCATTTTTAAAAAAATTATTTTGACTCGACAGAGCAGGATTACAAAGTAGAGTGCGGGTTTTCAGTGTGTATAATAATGTCCTTGCCTTCAAATAATTCAAAATATACTCTGAAGAAAATAACACTACGACAAAAGCAAAGGTGCTTTCGAGTGGCCATACTAGGACAAAATGGCGTGGGGAAATCCGGTAAGTATTTTTTTTTTTTTTTTGTATTATACAAATATACATTATTATGTACCGAGTAAGAAAAATAGTCTGGCGGTAAAAAAAAAATAACACTATTATTGACATTTCCCCCCGGAAGGAGGGGGGGGGTATTATTTTTGGATTATCGTTTGTTTAAGAGGTGAGCCGGTGAATACGACGTTGGCTCGCTAATAGGACGGTACCGTATTGATCAATAGGATGAAACAGCCCCGGGGTGAAATGGTCGTGGGATGAAATGATTGTTCCCATTTTACCCAGATAATGGAGAGGGGTTGGGATGGCCTAGTGGTCTAGAGTGCCGCGCTTCGACCTCTAGCTGGCCGGTCACCTCTGGCTTGCAGCTGTGGTTTAGAACCCTGGTGTGAGCGTATGTGACATGGCGATAGGGGCGCCTTCTCAACATTGTGGGTTTCCCCTGGGCACTCCGGTTTCCTCCCACTGCTAAAGACCCCTACGCGCAAGCGATTTATTGTAATAAAATTAAACCATATGTTAGTCCCGAGGTGACCTAGTTTGTGTTGAGTGGACGTTAAACCTCATTTCTCTCTCTCTCCCAGATAATGGCGCTGTGGCCAACGCTTATTTCAAATTTCGAGTATCAAGGGTTCTTTTACGTGCACAATAATATGTACACAGGACCTCTGTTTTTGTTCCTTGCGAGTGATTGATAATATACATACTGACCACGAATAATTCAATTGATACAGATCTTTGTTTTTTTTTTTTGTTTCAGCTCTAACAGTAAGATTTTTAACTAGAAGATTTATTGGTGAATATGATTCTACTCTTGGTAGGTAATAATACACTTAGTCTTACAAGCTCGAATTGTTGTCATTGATGTTCAAGATCATATCATACACTTTATTTTATATCTCATAACCTTGACGCATTCTGCAGCTGACCTTAATATTTAAATATGACCTCATACAAATACTGAACGGAATGATTCACTATATCGTAGTTCACAACAAAAAAAGTGGTTTTCAACCTTTGTTTGCCGACGGCACGCCTTGAAACACATGAAAACTCATCGGGAAACCTGGCTAAATATATGAACAATATTTGAATTTTGCAAAATGTCATAGACATCATACAACCATAGACACGGACTAGTCATCGACACGACACGTAGAATGACTCAAACTATATAACGAAAATCACAGATATTATGTACTTACCAGTAGACACTAGTAAATATTCAATTGGGATTACGTGGTGTTTCACATTTTCTTAGTCTGCTGTTCAAAATTTCGAGGCACTCTTGTGTGACGCGGCACACTGGTTGAGAATCGCTGGCCAAAAATGACGGTCTGAGACCTTTAAAGATTTTGTTTTAAAATTAAACCATCATATATCATAATCTAACCATATGTAGATTACCTATTATTTGTGTTTTTATAGAACAAGTATATCGCAGTAATAAACCAGTACATGGACGCGATGTGGACTTCGAAATATTGGATACAGCAATTGAGGTAAGAGAATGCACCTTAACATAGATTCGGATAATAAAAATTGAACAATCAGAATAATAAACTCTAAGAATAAAACTTTCGTGATCATACGTCGCAGTGAAAGTCAAAAATCCATGACGATGTAAGAAATGAACAGCACTTGCAATCTTTTGCCGTAATGCAATTAAAACATTTTCTATGGCGAAAATTAAATGCCTACATTAATTAAATAAAACAGGATTTAATGTCGATTATCTGCACCAACCCGGCTAAAGAATACGGGCATACTCCACGTAGTTTGTCATGTCGCGGAATATTACCCGCGAAGTGGTGTATTGGCATACTCTTCATCGAATTTCAGCTGTTAAGGCACCTTTTTTAAAAGTGCACACCAACAGGACCTCTGGAATTAAGTGTGTCGCGGGTTCACTCTTGATTTTGTCCAAGAATGTTCACAAGGCGTTTCCGGCGTTGTTTCCCCTTGTCAGTTATGCAGGTCGGGGACCTGAAAGGGGCAGATGTATATTCGTTCGGATGGGACGAAACCGCAGTCCCATTGGTCGTCTACATTAGCCCAGTCGGGGCAAAACAGTAGGACGTTTAAACCCATTTAATTTCTGTACTGCAGTTTGGGATCTTGATTTAAAAATCCGGAAGACATTCACCTTGTTCGAGAGCCGTGCGTATTAATTAACCAATTATAAGCAATTGGACGAATGGCAATTTATTATATAAGATGTTTAAACTGTTTCAC
The DNA here is from genome assembly GCA_036850965.1 of Patella caerulea. NCBI lineage: Eukaryota > Metazoa > Mollusca > Gastropoda > Patellidae > Patella > Patella caerulea. Next base: position 25,359,693 of record JAZGQO010000015.1, on the reverse strand, counting down.
ACATTTTCCCTCTTTCTTTCAGCACGAAAACAATTGTATGGAAGAAAATATCCGCTGGGCGGATGCCTTCATTTTGATGTATTCGGTGACCGACATGTGTAGCTTTAACGAGTGCTGTAGACTCAAGTTCCTCATCAACTCTTACTGCAAGAAAAGAAGACCGTTAAGAATGACCAGTGACCCATCTTCTAAAGTAACAATAAGCACAGCACCAGTTATATTAGTTGGCAATCAGATTGACAAAATAAGGGACCGGATGGTGACGTTTGATGAAGGCAGACGTCGCGCATGTGAAATGGGGTGTGTGGGATTTTACGAGGTTTCAGTGTCGGAAATGATTGACAGAATTACTGAAATATTTGACGATCTTTACATCACGTTTAAATCGTCGAAACATCCTCGGGTTAAAAAATCCCAATCATTTATCCGAACGAATAAAGACTGTCATTCTAGTTCGGAGGAAGATGATCAAATTAAAAAGCATCCAGAAACGACTATTTTTAATCCAGCTAGGAGAAGTGGCATTTAAGTTCAGACCAATAGAGTCGATTATTTATATTCTAATAAAAATTTAAAAAGAATTCAAATATTGAATACTTTTACTCGAGTTAAAAAAAATCCCATTGATTATCCAAAACACTGTCTTTCAAGTTCTGAGGAAGAGGGATGATGTTCCCAAGCTCCCAGAACGAGATCAATAGAGTCATTTATTTCATTCTAATAAATTATTTTTTTTCAAATATTGAACATGCTTTACACGAGTTAAAGGTAAATCCCAATCATTTATCCGAATGAATAAAGAGTTGAGACCAACAGAGTCAAATATTTTAGTCTAATAACCAGACGCTAGAGATTGCAATTCGATTACGATTTCTGGCGTATTTCGCCGAGCATAACTGATTAGATATTATAGTGAAAACAGACAGCATTGAATGTAAATCACTTTATATACCATCATATTCCATTTTTATATACGTTCCGACAGATTTGTATCAATTTCTAGGTCCCAAATATTAGCGATGTGGCTCCTTTAAAATGTCCTGTTTAATACTGTAAAAAATATTAAATAGATTTATTTTTTTCTATTGCCTGCTCCATATTGATATTAACGCAGACGTTAGATTTATTGAAATAAAAGAAGATATTGGATATTATTATATTCGTATATTTAGAAAAAGATGTTATACAATACTTTCTGCCTCGGGCATATACATCCTCAGAAATATATTTCTATAAGTGCATGTCTTTACAATAGACATGAAGCATTGACTTTATTACTTAAAGATTTGTGGTTCAATAAGAATTCCACTATCCGAGTTCCTTTGTTAAGGGATTGATTAACAATGCGACAATGGGGATAAGTAAGAAATTGATTAAGGGTCTACTTGGGGATTAAAACAGTTCACTGAAAGACAGTTCAATTCAATACTTTATTCCATTTAACATCCACTTTTTTTCACAGTATTATACAATTTGATCATTTGAGCATAGAATGTACAAGTTATCATTTAAACATTTCCTTTAATCATTTTCCATTCACTTACAAACATTTTCCTATAAAATATGCATTTTGAATCTTTAAGATCCTTCAAGTTTGCTAGGAACTTGTCCAATGGACACTATGTCCTTTTCTCGTTCGAATTTTAAACTAAGGTCCTCCATACACCAGATGTTGGCCACCACAAGCATTTGGTATGAAGCTAACATCTACTTGAACGTTTACCATCTTGTGATATCTGTCGTGAGAAGAGAGGGTGGGCCATCTTCTGCCTTTGTTATAATAAAAATAGGTTGCCAGGCAACGAAACAGCAGCCAAATCGTCCGGGCAGTCAACAAGAGTTGTCGCATATTAAGGAATTATCAGAAAATCATTAGAATTTGTTTGGTTTTTATAATCAAAAGTTTTTTTTAAAATCAGATAATAATTGTGACCTCCAGAGGGACCACAAGCTAAAAAGGGTGATTTTTCGTACAATCAGGGGACATAATTCAGGAAGTAATGACCCGATGGGCGCAAATATCGAAAGGAACCAAGATCTTTGGGTTATAAACATACATGTCAAGTTTCATCAAAATCGATTCAAAATTGTGACCTCTATAGGGTCCACAAACTTGATATAACATATTTTCACACTATTCGCGTACAAACGGCGGCCATTTTGTCCGTCAATTTTGGTCCGATTTCCACGAAATTCGAACATAACCTTCATAACCATGGAACGGGTTTTTAAATTGGATAACAATTTTGACCTCCAGAGGGACCACAAGATAAAAAGGGCGATTTTTCGGACAATCAGGGGCCATAATTCAGGAAGTTACGATCCGATTGGCGCAAATATCGAAAGGAACCAAGATCTTTGGGATATAAACATGCATTTTAAGTTTCATCCAAATCGGTTCAAAATTGTGACCTCTACACTGTTCACAAGCTAAAAAACGTGATTTTTCGTACAATCAGGGGCCATAACCCATGAAGTTACACTCCGATACATGCCAATATCGAAAGGAACCGAGATCTTAGGGTGATAAACCTAGATTTTAAGTTTCATTGAAATCGGATAAAAATTGTGACCTGTAGACTGTTCACAAACAATTGTGGACGGACGGACGGACGGACGGACGAACAGGGGCGACGACAATATACGTCCACATGAAAATGTGGGCGTATAAAAACATGTTAAAAAGTCCTTGTATATTAAAAGTCAATTTAAATCACACTTATAAAACTGCTGTCGTGAGAGCGGGTCATCTTCTCCCTTTGTCATAAAAACATGTTAAAACAGTAGGTCCAGCTGACAGATGTTTGGCGCCATCAGTGGGGATAGAAAAAAAAACCGTGGAGGAAAAGAATCCACTTGCGTTATGTAGAAAAGCGAAGTGCTCGCAGTAAAAACCATATATAACTGGACCCGTTGATTATTTACATATTAAAAACTGTTCGTCGAATATGGTTAAAAGTTAACGCCCCGTAGTACGCTTCACAGCGTCGTTCGTTCGTTTCTGGGGTTTAGCGTCCACATCCATTTGATTTCCTTGCGCTTGACTCTCCCCAGCTAAGCGTTACCTGAAAAGAGAAAGAAGAGCCAGCGGCAACACAGAACAAATCAAATCAAACCATTCATAGAAGGCAAAGTACGTGGTTTTAATATTTAGATATAAATTAAATTGATTGATATGCACAGTCATTTTCAGACGCGCAAGTTAAACTAGTTTAACTTATCCGGCGATAGTTAATTCAGCAATTTTCGTGGTCTGAACGCATATGTGGAGATTTTAAACTAGTTTAAAATATCCACCTCCGTAGGTGAATTGAATTCAGCTTTTTTTTTATTTGGTTTAACTTTCGGCGTCTGAACGGGTAGGATTAAAATATCCGGATATTTTCACTCTGGGCAAGCGCAGTGCGTAGTAAATAACAATCTTAGAAAAATGGCGGCTTCTTGTTCTTTTCAGTGCTCATGCGCGTTTACCTCTGACCCTTGACCGACGAGGTCAGGAACATGGTCAGGAATGTTAATCCAGTATAGTGCCGGTATCTTAAAACACGTATGAACGCAAAAATTGCCGGATAAAAATCGCCGGATAAGTTAAACCAGTTTAGTTATAAGCGTCTGAACGGGGTATTAGTAACGGTTGTTGACAAATCACAGTGGTTCCATATATAGTATCCTCCGAAAAGAGCTCATCATCATGATAAATATGATAAACACAGTTCACATGCGATATGATAAATGATAAATCTGCTTAACGATTAATTTGCCGAATACAGTTCTCTACACCATGAAATTGACCAACATGATTAAGGTGTTAATTATAATCAGATAATCATTAACTGTTCAGGGATTAAAAACTTGCATTGTGGTTGGGGTTTAATCTCACTATGCCACCTAATCAACTGGTGTTATAGGGTAGTGGTGTGAAAGTTTAAGTAAACAAAGGATTATAGACGTAAGAGTTATCAACTGAGACAGAGGGGTTCAAGTTAGATGAACACCCGAGCTCGTGCAAAGTTGTTCAATGCACGGGCGCGGGTGTTTATCTAACTTGACCCCGAGGTCAAAGTTGATAACTGACTTACACACTGGATTCTTTGTGTAAGAAGTTGAACGAGTGAATGAAAATGGACGAATACGAGAGAGACGCATTATTATCACAGACCCTTTATCACACACAATTGTTTTACCAATTCGTCTATAACAGGTACCAATATGCTTTATTTTGCACGTCATATATTGTTGTTTACTCAGCAAATTGGGTAGTGCTAAATAACTGAATATGTGTATACCGGTTTATTTACGATGCATACAAATCAGATTATTCAAATGTCAGGTTTTTGAAAAACAATTTTAAGAAAGTTGGATTGGTATATGGATAAATGTCCGAATGGTTAGCACTTGCGCGTTGTGTCATAAGGTCTGCCATTCTGTCAACTGGTGTGGTTTCGATTTCTCGGTGGTACGTGACATGGTGTAGGGCCTCCGGTTTCCTCCGGCTGCTAAAGACCGCTACGTCGAGTGAACGTTAAATCCCATTTCTCTCTCTCCTTATCGACAAAAGAAAAAATATGCAACACCCTTTATTCGCTGTAATATTTAATTTGTGCGAATGGGGTATGCTGCATTGACTGGAATACGTTTTACATTCGCGAATTGTCAGCCACAAACTATCCATGTGCGAAAAAAAAATATCATGTGTGATGATGTAGGATTGGTATTTTACAAGCTGACAATTATCTAAAAAAATGTTCAAACAGAAATTCATCCCAATTCGCTAGGTTTCGCGCACTTGTTTCTTATAATGTTGGTTGCGTTTTCTAGCTAATGATATTATTTCACAATCTACTGTGAAAAAATATTTATTTGTCGTTTTAACTACATGTACATGTATTATTTATCTTTTTAAAATTAACACGGTGTTTCTTGTTATAGCTAATACACAGTGCACGCACGAAAATGCGCGGTTGTCTGTTTTGACAATCACCGGGTTAGTATGTTGGGGTGTTCATTGGGGTGTTCATTTATATGAACACCCACTTTTCCTCAAATGATCACCTGTGTACGTGCTAAAACAACACAATACAGGTTGGTCAGTAACTTGAACACCCGAGTGGGGACAAAGGGTCCAGTGTGTAATGTATCCTTATTACTACTATTCACCTAGTTAGGATTTAATTATTTTAATGATTAAAATATATAAGTTAAGTTCGCGTTTCATCGGTTAACGAGTATCTTAAATATTATTCCGGCCTTCGATTTGTGAGATTATTTGATATAGACAACGTTGGGTCGAATGCCTTGGAAGAAGTTGATTTGGAGAAAAATCTAATAATGATCTAAAAATCGAACTGTTAAATGGAGTAAAAAAAATGCTATTGAATATACTAACGTCATATCGCATTTAGCAGGGTTATGATTCATGTTTGATACACGTATTTGTTGTTACTTTTGTGTAATTTATTATAAATAAAGTTGTTAATTAGTTTAAACCTAGTAGTTTTAAAAAGCGGACTATACATTTAACACCACTGTATTCGATAATCCCCTGGCTTGATTAAACCCCCACGAGAACAATAGTGGGTGGCACAGTGAGATGTTCCCGTGGTTGGACCCCGATTAAACATGCACTATATAAGATATTTTTTTTCGTTGGGCCTAAAATGCTATATTAACTATTAAAGATACATTATGGGAGATTAGATAACAAGTTGGCAGTTCTCACTATAATAGTTAAAAACTAGCTAATGTAAAGGTAATTTGGCGAAAATGTCATTTAAATAGATCCACTATGAACCGAGAATCAAAACGATTGAAATTTCTGTCTAGCCTCGATCATCATTACTAAAGTCAGAACGATAAAACATACCCAACATAGCCTCGATTATTCATTTTTTGATTTATTTATCAATGAGCGTTAAGCAACATATAGGATTGTAATCCAGTCAATAACGAGAGTTGATTAAGATCTGGATATGTTAATTAATGCCTAATTAATGATTTGGACAACATTTCAGGCCTAAAGAAAAACGTGTAAAAGGCAGATTTATATGTTGCATAATGCATGTTTAATTAGACATTTATTAACAAGGCAAGACCATACTCAACGTGATTTCTCTGCTGTAAACCGAGTTTAGGACTACTGTTGTGGATTATCACCATGTTGGATTATACCGATTCAAGGAATATTAATCCTGTTTGTTTTGGGTCATCAAGATCCTGTGTATTCGTGTCAACGCAAGAATAACTACGGCAGCTCCCAGAAGACTCCTGTAAAGGACTATCTACCAACTGCTAACGAGAGCAAAGAAGATTTGACTGTATATTGATTCTGATCTGTGTTGTTAAATAAAATAAAACCAAGTACGAACAATCCAAACGATTAGATAAAATTCTAAGTCCAAAAAAAACGGTATAGGCAAAACAGTTTAATCAGTAAATGGATTGTTCGCCGTGTACAAAATACACGACAAATAGTGGCAACAGGTGCCCGGAAGGGTAGGCTTACTCTGCATACACAGTTGTCCCAGTAACATTTGTCACGGCGGACTCGCCAGATTGTAAGCGTGTCCAAGTGGGATCCTGGGGAAGTGAGCTACCTCCGACATTAGACAATATATTTAACATATAATATATCAAAAAGTATATAAATATTACATCTTTTTGTTTGCATTTACATATTTTTCGAAAATTTAAAAATTAAATGATAGACTTGTATTGGTAGGTGGTCCCTCTTTGTCTCCTGGTAAACTATATTTCCAGACTGAGTCCACCACTCCCATTAAATCGGCTGCTGTGTAGAATTGTCTTATGTATTGAGTGGATCGTGAATCTGTAAACTACAAATTGATATTTGGAGTTTGGTCACTCTGTTTATGCTAGCCAATATAGAGGATATTTGTCGTTTTGTCGTGAATAACATATTTTATTTCATCTCTAAGTAAGAAATGTTATTCACGACAAAACGACAAATGTTCTACTTATTTTATGATTTTACAATCATTTTAGGTAAAACAACATGGACTATTTTGCTAACCAGTGGAATAAAACTTTTATTTCACTGATAAAACGCGGTATTCCACTACTGATCATAAAATAAATTGTGATTTCATCCTTTTATTTCATTAGCCCAAAACCTGAGTGATAAGGAATTGTCACCTTACTCTTCGACGGTATGATGTACAAAACCGAATGGACACATTTGGGAGACCAATTCAAAGCGCCACTTGATATATACATACACCCATTTCTTAAGAGACAAACAAGGTCATTTAGAGACAAACACATGGTTTAATTTTATTTCAATAATTTGCTTGCGCGTACGGATCTTTAGAAGTGAGAGGAGTCCGGAGGACCCTGAGAAAACCCAAGAGTCGACCCTACTCCTTGTCACGTACAATCGGAGATTCGAAACCACGCCAGTTGATTCAATGGCCGGCTTTATGATACAGCACACACGTGCTAACCATTCGGCCATCTACCCCTCCCTTTCTTAAAACTCACGCCACCGCTTAGTAAATTTACTATTATATGCGCAGGCAAAATATCATGAGCAAATGCGCCTGCATAAGTAAATAGCGTGCGTGCGAATGGGGCTTTAGTTTGTTCTGACCCAAGGACTTTGATTAACCATGAGACCAATTACGAGAGAAACAGAATCTCGAAGATATTCTTATTCATTCTGCTTTTCAAATTAACCAGACTCGTTATCCATGTCTTATACAAAAAAATGTTTAGAGTAATTCAATGCTAAAAAAAAGATTCGCTGTGTAGCCCCAACTTCTGAAGGTGTTCAATAACATTTTACATGGGCGCTAATTTTAAATGATGGATGTGGTGAAAGCAATTGGGTTTTTTTTGTGTGTTTTTTTTACATCTAATCTTTATGATTTCCCGTTATATTTGTTTACTTAAAGATACATTATGGGAGATTAGATAAAGAGCTGGTAGTTCTCACTATAATAGTGAAAAACTAGATAGTGTAAAGGTGATTTGCTGACCCACTCTGAACCGAGAATTTAGAGATTGAATTTCGGGCTAGACTCAATTACCATTACTAAAGTCGGTACGATAAAAAACATAGTCTCGATTATCCATTTCATGATTAAATCATGAATGAATGTTGAGCAGCAAATCAGAGCCTAATCCAGTAAATATGACAAGCTAGCGATGAAATCGAGAGTTGATTATGGTCTGGATAAGTTAATTAATGTCTCATTAATCATTTAGATAACCTTTCAGACCAAAAGCAAGACCTTTAATAAACAGATTGTAGCTTTCGCATAACATATGTTTAACGACGGGTTTAGGAGCTTAGATTTCAGATTAAATTCAAATCAGTTTCTTCTGGACTTCAATGCGAGCAACAACTATGCGAGGATGTTGTATTGTTCTATTCATTGCCTTTGCTATGCTGTACAACGGTAGATATTATGACGTCAGATCAACACGATTTCCTGTTTTGTTTACTTAACGACGAGATGGATTTCAGATTAAATTCAAATCAGTTTATCGGTGAACTTCAATGCGAATAACAAGTATGAGACGAGGGTGTGGTTTTCCATTCATTGCCATTGCTATCTTGTACAACTGTAATGCCGAAGTTCTACAATTTTCTCAATTTACTAAAACGAAAATTCTAAAAAATACTTGCGATGACTCCAGACGTATTTCAACCAGTAAAGTGACCAGACAGGCGGACTGTTGGATTTCGTGTACCCAAGATCCCCAGTGCAGACGATTTATTTACTGCGCTGCTGATTTTTCATGTAATTTATATGAAGATGGCAATGAGTGCGTTATGTCGGATGATTCTGCAAGCTGTTCTTGCTTCAGAAAGGTCAGTAGAAATAAGTATTATCAAACTTTATTTAAATTGACTACACAAATTTATTGTGGTTCGCATATAAGTATTTAAATTTGTTTTGATTTTCTGGAAACGTTTACGGTGAAATATAACAGAGTTTGTTTTCCATGGTCCACAAAATAAGCGACACATGAAACTGACTCTGCTTAATCGTTTGGCGCAACAGTTGTTTACCCTTGAGCTTTTCAAGTCACTATATATAAATCGCCAGATAAATCCAATTTAGTACTTTGTTTTCGTATAAATTAAGGAATTTAACTCGTTCAAGGCGAGCAACTGACTGATCAGTACCACGTTCCTGAAGCAACGAATGGGAGTTTTATAACATCTAGCCGTTGCTAGACTGAAATTCCCAAACCTTTTGGTTGTTATCTCCCTTAACCACGGATTCGTTTACTGGGCTCATTTCATCTGCCAAGGGATCTAATGTGATCACGGGACCGCGGTTTTTCGTCCCACCAGAACGAACATACATTGTCCCTTTGCAGGCCCTCTGTCCTGCTCCATTGGCAAGGTTGAATCGCACGAGAAAATCATGAATGAACTTCTCGGCCAACGCAGGGATCGAACACGGGACTTCCAAGTTAGCGAGTCACCGTCTCACACACTGAACCACCGTGGATAAGGCAAAATTAAATAGAACTAAACCATTACTGTGCAACTGCCCAATTGGTAGGATCAACCAACTGCTGTAGGTAAAAATAGGCGTGTCTTGGAGATAAGAAAACAAATCCCAACACCTTTCGTAGTTGATTGTTTAAATGTTTTTTTTTGTATTTTCCCAGGATATTGGACGTATATCGTCACTGATTATAACTTGTAGATTAGGATATTATGGTGAAAATTGTCAAACTATAGTAAAAGGTATGTAGGATTTATTTGATATTTCAATATCTGTGGGTGAAAGTCGCTGTTAAATCAGTTGTCAACGAACCACAATGCTTCCTACAAGTTTGAAAATGATACGTTAGCCTATAGCCCCTATCGTATTCACGGAGTTTTCAGTAAAAGAGAGATTACTTCGGACAAGAATATCGCGGAACACTGAATATCGATAGGGGTTGTCCACTCGCTCCTATGTTGCAACCTATGATTGTTTGGGCGGAGTCAATGTATACATCATGTTTAAATCATCTATTAAAAAGCAGATATGTGAACTACAACAGTAATAAAGCAAACGAAAATGAAAATTAACTATGTCACTGGGGGCTGCAGACTCCCCTGGATATGTTGCAACCTTTGATTGTCTGGGCGGAGTCAATGCATAAACCATGTTTAAATCATCTATTAAAAAGCAGATATGTGAACAGTAACAAAGCACCTGCAGTGATCACTTCGCTCAGAATAAAGTAATTGGATTAGAATTGACAATATAATATTCATTTTGTATTATCTATTTCTGAACGGTCAGCTCTTTATCTAAAACCTTACATATTGCATCTTAAGGATATACTTGTATTTTCTGTCTGTCCTTTTCATTCTGATGCTGTAATTTCATTGTCACAATGGGCACTAATATAATTGTTATGATATCATTTTACAGATTGCAAAGAGGCTACCCAAAGACCATTGAACACCACTTTAGCAAGCGCGCTAGTACATATAAAACCATTAGCGTCACCACAACCTTTTGAGGTTCGGTGCAATCTTCGTCAGGGAGGAAGAACTCAAATTTTGAAAAGAGGTATCAGTTGTGTTCCCGAAAGCTTTAATCGGTCGCTAGCGGAGTATGAAGAGGGATTCGGGGAGGTATCACACAATCGTTGGCTAGGTTTTAAAAACATACTAGCTATAATTAACAACAATTCAACGTTGAAATACTTCCTACAACTTGTTTTAGTTCGGTCTCGGTGGACCGTCTGTACGGCGTATTACGAGATTATAAAGCTTGGCAACCAATCACAAGGCTACATCCTATCGCTTCACTTCAGACCACCCGTAAACAAAAATTGTGGTGATTCTATAACCGGAACCCTGGATCTATCCGAAAGGTCCTTCTCTACCTACGACGTTGACTATACTGGCAGTAATGGCTGCCCCAAGAGGTTTGGTGGTGGTTGGTGGTTTGCTAATAACTCTGAATGTACCAGGAGTTTTCTGTTTGGAACTATGGATGGAGAGAGTGCTACTGATAATATTTGGTTGGATGATCTAGCAGGTCAATTGTTTGTTCAGGTGAACGTATGGTTATATTAAAGATACATTGTGGGATAATGTCGCTGTACGTCGACCCGGCTACTCTTTGGGTTTGTAAAGTAGCCCGGAAGTAGCTGCGTCAACATACTGGGCCGGGAGACTAGGTAAAAAGCTGACAGTTCTCACTATGATCGATCATCCGTTGGTAAGATTCTTACGTTGGTAAGATTATTTTTCGTTGAGCAGTAGATCGGATTCCATTCCAATAAATATCGAAGAGTAAGCTAAGTTAATTAATTCTCAATAATAATTTAGATAACAATTAATAATGTGTATATAATAGATCTAAAGTGGCGATTTAGTAAAGTAATACTTTCGTTTTGTTAGCCGTCATGGTTTAACAATGGTTACAATAAATAAGTATTTACGCAATTTACACTGTTATATTTTGTACTTGTCATCAAAGCGCCAGCTTAAAACAACCGGCAGTGCCGGTCCCACGGAATAATGGTTTATCGTACTATTTTGTGTGTGTTTATATTTTAGCCAAGAAATAATGTTGAGTTGTAACATGTGGGCAGTGCTATGTGGCTGTCACAGAATTAATGCCCCAATACGTCTACACTATTGTGAAAACTGAATATCTTATAGGTGTATCTGTTCAACAATGGTAGAATTCGATTCAGTTAAACATTGCTAGTACGTAATAGGACGCCTCTGTTATTTATTGGTAGAGGACAAGCCTGATGGATCTAATTTAAATCCGATTGGTGTCTTGATTTTGTATTCTTAATTAAATGGGTATTTATAAGCCATGAGACATTTGATATTTTAGCTGTAACTATGGTTCTGTGTATGTTTGTATTTTTACAATGAAGTAATGGTGGATATTTTTTGTTATTTTTTGCATTCTTAGAGTAAAGGAACAACTACTGCTTCTAGTATATAAGCGCCCAAACGACCTCGCTTGAAAGTTCTTGACTGATTTAAAGATGCGCGGTGTAAGGTTTAAAAAGGAGCAGACATGCTCATAATAATAGTCTAAAAATAGATAATAAAAAACGAATATATCTTTATTTTTATTGCTACCGTTCTTTAAAGTATTAAACGACGATCTTGTTTCAATCACGAGCATCGGATGACCTAGAGAGTTGATTATCGTCTTGTCATGATAATAAATGTCGTATTAATAGTAAATATAGCATTTCAGGTCGAAATAAAAACCTGCAATAGTCAGATTCAGTTCTTACCTGATGTATCTTTACATCTAGCCGATATTCGACACGGTCCTTCTGTATTGCCGGTCCACCGCTATGGAGTGATTTACCCACCAATAAAAACAAACCCTCCGAATCACAAGAAATCACTAAAACGTATCTCTTTCAAAAGACTTCCCCAAATTAGTTAATGCACATAATAAATAACATAATTTAAAGGTTGTACTCTGCCATTGGATGAACCCGGTGCTTTATTAAATGTGATAAACATATCTTAACATTACATCCAAAGGAAGGGTTAGCTCAAGTTCCGAGCATTATATTCGATTTTGTAACTTGGAAGTGTTGTTTGCTTTGTATTAAACAATTATAGGAAGGTATACAGTTTTATACGTTATAAACACAAAATGTCTTATTGAATTGGAGGCCATTGTTTTAGTATAATATGCATGTTGTTAGAAATATATCAAATGGAATAGAGGTTAACGTCCCACTTTTCGGCACCAACTGGCCTAATTTAGTTGAGGAAGTATTCGAGACGCACTCTGTTCGGATTCTTCGACCCTATTCCGGGAACGTGTTACGGTGTCAGTGAGTTCAAGTTAGTCAATGACCGTGCTTATAGTATAAAATCTATCAATGACAGTTGATTCATTGTGTTTTTTTTTAGATGATATATTTAATATCAATAATATATGTATATGCATGCTGTAATTAACTTTACACGGCTTTAAGTTTAGTATAAATTAGCTGTGGCTGTTTAGACATATCAGTGGAGCTTGGAAGCTCACCCGAGTAGGGTCTCTCTGTTTCGGGAAGTCGAAGAGAGACGCACAGACAGGCGTATGGACTCACCCGAGTTCAACCGCTACCTTGGCAGAGACACAGAATGGTAGAGCTTATATAGTTATGTACCGTACTGATGCGTTTTTGTATATATATGGAGTTTTAGTACCTGTATTGCTGTTGTAGTTATATATTGTAGATGTGTTGTATTCTGTTCCGATGTAAATAAACCTACGTTTATGAACTGATTGCTGTCATCACATACAATAGTGTTACAAATGTTCTGACTGATTGTGTCTGGGAACTTAATCCTCTCTATTGACTTGTTATTTTTCATTATAACTGTATCTAAGAATCTAAATCCTTATTCAGTATTATTGTGTTATACTTTATGTATATAATTTTACATTTAGACACCTGACCAGATTTTGCATTTAGTTTGAAATTTATTTTGTTTTTCCCCAATTGACGGCAATTTGCGTTTTACCTGGGGTAGTATCGATAGTAGTATAACTCCGAAACCCCACCAGACTCGAACTGACCATACATCCCAAATTGCAACATTTCTAACCCAATCCCGAACCTCTCTGCACATACCAGATCGTGGAACAATTCCATCGTATTGCATCGCCCGACAGTGGGAACCTTTCATAAACACGAAACAGAAGTAGTGTAGCTTAGGCCAGAGGTGGCTGTGCAACACCAGCAGCGCTATCCCTCCACACCCCCTGCACCTATAGTACACTTCAAATTGCAACCATTGAGTCGTCACCAACCCCAAACTGCCCCCCCCCCCCCAAGTATTCGTTTTTATCAAGTAAACGGAGCTCCTGAATTATATCTTAAAATAATAATTCTACCAAAGGAGTAACGGCAATACATAGTTAAAAGCTAATGCATTTAATCCGATTAGGGGATAATCCGGGTTTTGTTTTTAGTAAACCAATGATTTTAATTTGATAGGATTAATTTTACATGAAAATAGGATCAGGATGTAAAGAATTGGAATGTTTTATAATCTACCTGTAGCCTACCTATACAATTCTACTCAGGATGTATTTCCTGTAGTAACTGTATCTGATCGGACGATTTCCGTTGCGACGAATGTGTATTGTTCCATTCATTGCCTTCACTATGCTGTACAACGGTAGATATATATATTGTGACGTCAGATCAACACGATTTCCAGTTATTTGTTTACTTAACGACGAGTTGGATTTCAGATTAAATTCAAATCAGTTTATCGGTGAACTTCAATGCGAATAACAAGTATGAGACGAGGCTGTGGTTTTCCATTCATTGCCGTTGCTATCTTGTACAACTGTAATGCCGAAGTGCTACAATTTTCTCAATTTACTAAAACGAAAATTCTAAAAAATACTTGCGATGACTCCAGACGTATTTCAACCAGTAAAGTGACCAGACAGGCGGACTGTTGGATTTCGTGTACCCAAGATCCCCAGTGCAGACGATTTATTTACTGCGCTGCTGATTTTTCATGTAATTTATATGAAGATGGCAATGAGTGTGTTATGTCGGATGATTCTGCAAGTTGTTCTTGCTTCAGAAAGGTCAGTAGAAATAAGTATTATCAAACTTTATTTAAATTGACTACACCAATTTATTGTGGTTCGCAAACAAAATTCTACATATAAGTATTTAAATTTGTTTTGATTTTCTGGAAACGTTTACGGTGAAATATAACAGAGTTTGTTTTCCATGGTCCACAAAATGAGCGACACATGAAACTGACTCTGCTTAATCGTTTGGCGCAACAATTGTTTACCCTTGAGCTTTTCAAGTCACTATATATAAATCCGCAGATAAATCCAATTTAGTACTTTGTTTTCGTATAAATTAAGGAATTTAACTCGTTCAAGGCGAGCAACTGACTGATCAGTACCACGTTCCTGAAGCAACGACTGGGAGTTTTATAACATCTAGCCGTTGCTAGACTGAAATTCCCAAACCTTTTGGTTGTTATCTCTCTTAACCACGGATTCGTTTACTGGGCTCATTTCATCTGCCAAGGGATCTAATGTGATCACAAGACCGCGGTTTTTCGTCCCACCAGAACGAACATACATTGTCCCTTTGCAGGCCCTCTGTCCTGCTCCATTGGCAAGGTTGAATCACACGAGAAAATCTCGAATGTACTTCTCGGCCAACGCAAGGATCGAACACGGGACTTCCAAGTTAGCGAGTCGCCGTCTCACACTCTGAACCACCGTGGATAAGGCAAAAATTAAATGGAACTAAACCATTACTGTGCAACTGCCCAATTGGTAGGATCAACCAACTGCTGTAGGTAAAAATAGGCGTGTCTTGGAGATAAGAAAACAAATCCCAACACCTTTCGTAGTTGATTGTTTAAATGTTTTTTTTTTGTATTTTCCCAGGATATTGGACGTATATCGTCACTGATTATAACTTGTAGATTAGGATATTATGGTGAAAATTGTCAAACTATAGTAAAAGGTATGTAGGATTTATTTGATATTTCAATATCTGTGGGTGAAAGTCGCTGTTAAATCAGTTGTCAACAAACCACAATGCTTCCTACAAGTTTGAAAATGACACATAAGCCTATATAGCCCCTATCGTATTCACGGGGTTTTCAGTAAAAGGGAGATTACTTCGGACAAGAATATCGCGGAACACTGAATATCGATAGGGGTTGTCCACTCGCTCCTAGCCACAATGCATCACACCAATTTCGAATAGAAAACGTTGAAAAACCATATACCGCTTGAACGGAACGTCGCAGAACCTCGTCCTCGCCCGATCCCAATACTTCCCACCAAATTTGAGAACTATCTGCTACAACCAAGCCTCTTTCGCGTTTACTAGGTATTTGGCAAAGGGAAACGTTGTATATCATAAAAGTTCACCTTTTCATCAAATCAAACGTGAAAAGGGTCCGTTCAACAATATCGCCTCTATTGCGTTCATATTTTTTTCGGGAAAGGACGAAATGTCACGGATAGCTTCATACCAAATATGGAAAAGATCCGCCAAACACTATCGCGGACAGAGATCGACAAGGTAACGACTATATGGACCCAGTGCAGGCCCGGATTCAGGATTTTGTCGAGGGGGGAGGGGGAGGGGGTGGCACACATTGGAGCAAAGGGTAATATGTTGCAACCTTTGATTGTCTGGGCGGAGTCAATGCGTAAACCATGTTTAAATCATCTATTAAAGAGCAGATATGTTAACTACAACAGTAATAAAGCAAACGAAAATGAAAATTAACTATGTCACTGGGGGCTGCAGACTCCCCTGGATATGTTGCAACCTTTGATTGTCTGGGCGGAGTCAATGCCTAAATCATGTTTAAATCATCTATTAAAAAGCAGATATGTGAACTACAACAGTAACAAAGCAAACGAAAATGAAAATTAACTATGCCACTGGGGGCTGCAGATTCCCATGGATCCGCACCTGCAGTGATCACTTCGCTCAGAATAAAGTAATTGGATTAGAATTGACAATATAATATTCATTTTGTATTATCTATTTCTGAACGACTATAGCTGAACGGTCAGCCCTTTATCTAAAACCTTACATATTGCATCTTAAGGATATACTTGTATTTTCTGTCTGATGCTGTAATTTCATTGTCACAATGGGCACTAATATAATTGTTATGATATCATTTTACAGATTGCAAAGAGGCTACCCAAAGACCATTGAACACCACTTCACCAAGCGCGCTAGTACATATAAAACCATTAGCGTCACCACAACCTTTTGAGGTTCGGTGCAATCTTCGTCAGGGAGGAAGAACTCAAATTTTGAAAAGAGGTATCAGTTGTGTTCCCGAAAGCTTTAATCGGTCGCTAGCGGAGTATGCAGAGGGATTCGGGGAGGTATCACACAATCGTTGGCTAGGTTTTAAAAACATACTAGCTATAATTAACAACAATTCAACGTTGAAGTACTACCTACAACTTGTTTTAGTTCGGTCTCGGTGGACCGTCTGTACGGCGTATTACGAGATTATAAAGCTTGGCAACCAATCACAAGGCTACATCCTATCGCTTCACTTCAGACCACCCATAAACAAAAATTGTGGTGATTCTATAACCGGAACCCTGGATCTGTCCGGAAGGCCCTTCTCCACCTACGACGTTGACTATACTGGCAGCAATGGCTGCCCCAAGAGGTTTGGTGGTGGTTGGTGGTTTGCAAATAACTCTGAATGTACCAGGAGTTTTCTGTTTGGAACTATGGATGGAGAGAGTGCTACTGATAATATTTGGTTGGATGATCTAGCAGGGAAATTGTTTGTTCAGGTGAACGTATGGCTATATTAAAGATACATTGTGGGAGAATGTCGCTGTACGTCGACCCGGCTACTCTTTGGGTTTGTAAAGTAGCCCGGAAGTAGCTGCGTCAACATACTGGGCCGGGAGACTAGGTAAAAAGCTGACAGTTCTCACTATGATCGATCATCCGTTGGTAAGATTCTTACGTTGGTAAGATTATTTTTCGTTGAGCAGTAGATCGGATTCCATTCCAATAAATATCGAAGAGTAAGTTAAGTTAATTAATTCTCAATAATAATTTAGATAACATTTAATAATGTGTATAGAATAGATCTAAAGTGGCGATTTAGTAAAGTAATACTTTCGTTTTGTTAGCCGTCATGGTTTAACAATGGTTACAATAAATGAGTATTTACGCAATTTACACTGTTATATTTTGTACTTGTCATCAAAGCGCCAGCTTAAAACAACCGGCAGTGCCGGTCCCACGGAATAATGGTTTATCGTACTATTTTGTGTGTGTTTATATTTTAGCCAAGAAATAATGTTGAGTTGTAACATGTGGGCAGTGCTATGTGGCTGTCGCAGAATTAATGCCCCAATACGTCTACACTATTGTGAAAACTGAATATCTTATAGGTGTATCTGTTCAACAATGGTAGAATTCGATTCAGTTAAACATTGCTAGTACGTAATAGGACGCCTCTGTTATTTATTGGTAGAGGACAAGCCTGATGGATCTAATTTAAATCCGATTGGTGTCTTGATTTTGTATTCTTAATTAAATGGGTATTTATAAGCCATGAGAAATTTGATATTTTAGCTGTAACTATGGTTCTGTGTATGTTTGTATTTTTACAATGAAGTAATGGTGGATATTTTTTGTTATTTTTTGCATTCTTAGAGTAAAGGAACAACTACTGCTTCTAGTATATAAGCACCCAAACGACCTCGCTTTAAAGTTCTTGACTGATTTAAAGATGCGCGGTGTAAGGTTTAAAAAGGAGCAGACATGCTCATAATAATTGTCTAAAAATAGATAATAAAAAACGAATATATCTTTATTTTTATTGCTACCGTTCTTTAAAGTATTAAACGACGATCTTGTTTCAATCGATTGGAAATCACGAGCATCGGATGACCTAGAGAGTTGATTATCGTCTTGTCATGATAATAAATGTCGTATTAATAGTAAATATAGCATTTCAGGTCGAAATAAAAACCTGCAATAGTCAGATTCAGTTCTTACCTGATGTATCTTTACATCTAGCCGATATTCGACACGGTCCTTCTGTATTGCCGGTCCACCGCTATGGAGTGATTTACCCACCAATAAAAACAAACCCTCCGAATCACAAGAAATCACTAAAACGTATCTCTTTCAAAAGACTTCCCCAAATTAATTAATGCACATGATAAATAACATAATTTAAAGGTTGTACTCTGCCATTGGATGCACCCGGTGCTTTATTAAATGTGATAAACATATCTTAACATTACATCCAAAGGAAGGGTTAGCTCAAGTTCCGAGCATTATATTCGATTATGTAACTTGGAAGTGTTGTTTGCTTTGTATTAAACAGGTATACAGTTTTATACGTTATAAACACAAAATGTCTTATTATTGAATTGGAGGCCATTGTTTTAGTATAATTTGCATGTTGTTAGAAATATATCAAATGGAATAGTGGTTAACGTCCTACTTTTCGGCACCAACTGGCCTAATTTAGTTGAGGAAGTATTCGAGACGCACTCTGTTCGGATTCTTCGACCATATTCCGGGAACGTGTTACGGTGTCAGTGAGTTCAAGTTAGTCAATGACCGTGCTTATAGTATAAAATCTATCAATGACAGTTGATTCATTGTGTAATTCTTTATATGATATATTTAATATCAATAATATATGTATATGCATGCTGTAATTAACTTTACACGGCCTTAAGTTTAGTATAAATTAGCTGTGGCTGTTTAGACATATCAGTGGAGCTTGGAAGCTCACCCGAGTAGGGTCTCTCTGTTTCGGGAAGTCGAAGAGAGACGCACAGACAGGCGTATGGACTCACCCGAGTTCAACCGCTACCTTGGCAGAGACACAGAATGGTAGAGCTTATATAGTTATGTACCGTACTGATGCGTTTTTGTATATATATGGAGTTTTAGTACCTGTATTGCTGTTGTAGTTATATATTGTAGATGTGTTGTATTCTGTTCCGATGTAAATAAACCTACGTTTATGAACTGATTGCTGTCATCACATACAATAGTGTTACAAATGTTCTGGCTGATTGTGTCTGGGAACTTAATCCTCACTATTGACTTGTTATTTTTCATTATAACTGTATCTAAGAATCTAAATCCTTATTCAGTATTATTGTGTTACACTTTATGTATATAATTTTACATTTAGACACTTGACCAGATTTTGCATTTAGTTTGAAATTTATTTTGTTTTTCCCCAATTGACGGCAATTTGCGTTTTACCTGGGGTAGTATCGATAGTAGTAAAACTCCGAAACCCCACCAGACTCGAACTGACCATACATCCCAAATTGCAACATTTCTAACCCAATCCCGAACCTCTGTGCACATACCAGATCGTGGAACAATTCCATCGTATTGCATCGCCCGACAGTGGGAACCTTTCATAAACACGAAACAGAAGTAGTGTAGCTTAGGCCAGAGGTGGCTGTGCAACACCAGCAGCGCTATCCCTCCACACCCCCTGCACCTATAGTACACTTCAAATTGCAACCATTGAGTCGTCACCAACCCCAAACTGACCCCCCCCCCAAGTATTCGTTTTTATCAAGTAAACGGAGCTCCTGAATTATATCTTAAAGTAATAATTCTACCAAAGGAGTAACGACAATACATAGTTAAAAGCTAATGCATTTAATCCGATTAGGGGATAATCCGGGTTTTGTTTTTAGTAAACCAATGATTTTAATTTGATAGGATTAATTTTACATGAAAATAGGATCAGGATGTAAAGAATTGGAATGTATTATAATCTACATGTAGCCTACCTATACAATTCTACTCAGGATGTATTTCCTGTAGTAACTGTATCTGATCGGACGATTTCCGTTGACAGTTCCTATCGCTTGCTATATAGCTGTAATATTGAACGGTTTTAATAAGTCCACACTATTTTCAAGTATAATTTTGCGATTAAAAAAAACGTATTCAAAATGCCTTTGAACTGAACAACCCAGGGGCGGATCCAGAGAGGGGGGGTGGGTCCACCCCCTCCCCTGCTCAGCTACATAAAAAAATAATGCCTTGCATCAATGAAATTACATAAATTACATCACAAAGTCATCCTACATCAGTAAAAAATGATTTCTCTGTTTAAAAAGCTCAATTTGTATGTATGTCTATGTAATTTAGAGACGATGATGGCAGATTTCCGTAACAGAAACTTGGCAAACCCCCTCCTGCAAAAATTCCTGGATCCGCCCCTGCAACCATTATGAGGCCCGAACATGCGTAGATCGCACGTTTATATAATGGCTAAATTCTACTTGAACAAAGTGTTGAATGATTATAAATTTGTGTCAGATATGACGAGAAATGAAACATCTACGCTTAAAAGAGAAGGTAAGGGTTCCAAAATAGGTTGGGACCAGAGGTGTGTAGAAGAGCGGTATTTTACCATATTTTCATATTCCTATAGTAAGCGATAGGAACTGTCTGCGGACATGGTCCAATCATAGACAGTTCCATAAGGAACTATTCAGAATACATGGATTTATTATAACTATACAGCATACTCCGCGTAGTGTTTCGTTTGATTAGAGGTAACCCCACTACTCACTGCTGTAATGAGTGGATATTGTTGTTTTAAATTTTGATTGGTCAATAGTCCGACTACCTACCAATGACTGGCTGCTCTACAAAGGCTTTACATTTAAAACGAGTGCCAATATTGGACCAAATATGTTTACATAACGTCACGTCATGGCTCACGATTTTATTATGCCCAATTAACCCATGCATAGCAGAATACTGCAGTAAAACTAACTGCGTGACAAACGAGGCTATCAAGTCGAATGAAATGTAAACAATACTGTTTGGAAACGAACATACTTTCATCGTTTTTAATACCTTAAATCACTGTCCATAGTTTTAGGGAAGACCCAGATTAAACGAAGGACTGCCATGTTGCTGTACTTACGTGATAGCTTTGATGGAACGGGAAGAATAGACATACTCCCGCAAAAGTTCAAGAATCCAACGCTAATCTAGCAATGGCCAGAAAGGGATTTCTGAGGCCATTGCTTCAAGAATATGGGTATGTAGTAGATGTGGAATATATGACGTTTAAAAAGCGGTCGCCATGCACGATACGCCCTCGTTTGCAAGCGATGGGCGGAGAACAAGCTAAAAAAAATGCAACTATTGGTACAATTACGGTCCGATATAAACATATGTTTTATGTTTAATCAAGGTGGTATAAAATTGCGACCTTGGTATTACATACTCTTACACTACTTGCGTACACGTTGCCGCCATTTTTTTCGGGCAGTTTCGGCCCGATTTAACTCCACCATCATTGTGGTGTAACGGTGATATATATAAACGTTTTGTAAATCAGATAAAACTTGTAATCTCTAGAGGGACCACATGCTAAAACGCGATTGTTCGTACAATCGGGGACGTTACAATCGGATATGCGTGAATATCGAAGAAAATTCATATATAGTTAAGTTACAGTGTCGACAAACACGTTCCTATTTCGTATTTATGGAGGGTTTGTCCACTTAACCATGCGTAAATTATCCATTACAACACACTAATTATCCGTTGAGAAAACTCAAGATCATACCAAATGCGTATTTATTAACAAGAAAGTGCAATTATTATACAATATATTAATGACAACAGGACGTTTATTTATATATAATATGTTCAAGGGTTTTATTGAGAATTTCATTCGTTGTTTCTATGGTTGTATGTCCACTTCCACAAAAAGATGACATCGGAGAGAATCGTTCGCGCGTTTCTGGGGTTTATCAGGTGTGATATCGTAGACCAGAGGCGTGGTGAACCAAATTGTCAAGTATAATGAAACATATCAGAATGAAACATCTCAGATCAAGCAACAATAGTAATAATAACAACAAAAGTCAAACATATAGACGTTATACAAATCTGAAATCAGCAAAAACACTGCAGATTTTGAAAAATACAATTAAATATCTATAAATTAGAAATATATACATTATTTATATAGATCATTCAGTAAATGGACATGGATTGTAAACTGTTTTTTGATTGGTTCGTAGACTTTAGCTACAATCAAAGCCAGGGCAGATAATTTGAAATCGTGGAAACCCAATGGATTAACCCAAGGTATAGGTGTGTAGAACTGAATGAGACCATTGGGGATACCGAGATGTCGTGATTTTGAGTCAGGAAGACGACTGTCCTAAATTAAAATTAGTTTTATGAAACACCACTATATTAAGTTACGATTTAAAATTTGATTTTAGTGAATCTCAACCATCATGATTTAGGATAAAATTTGACCTTAAGACGATTTTAAGCAGATTTAACTTTATGTGAAACAGGGCCCCGTCCTGTCAGTGAAAGGATAAAATCTAAAATCAGTATATAAGACGATGTGATATGAAAACAATTGCAAAGAAATCTCGGTTTTGTTGTCCCATCCTAACGACTAGACAGTTGTTCTTGACAGGCCCTCGGCCCTGCATCACTGACAAGGAAAACTAGGCCGGAAAAAAATATTTTTTATTTTTGTACTTCATTCATATCTTATATATAAGATATGAATGAAGTACAAAAATAAGATATGAATGAAGTACAAAAATAAGATATGAATGAAGTACAAAAATGAAAAATAATCTGAATGTGTGTAATCAGGGCCTGTTGGTGCAAATATGGCAAAGTTTTATGACCCCAAGATTTGTATGGGCATGTTTTATGAACTATCGGATTGCTTCAACCAGTTTCACGTAAACACTGCTGCCCTCCCTCATGTAGAGATGTTACCTGCAACAAATATAAATATATAAAAAAAATCAGTTAATAAGGGATCATTATTATAACAAGTTTTGTTTTAAAATAGTCGAAAATGTGTGTATATACATATTCAGAAATATTAGCACAATCGTAAAGCTGCACTACCATGTTTCAATTAAACAATGAAAAGGGTATGCCGAGGCAAACGGATGTCAACACTGGTTTCATGACATTTCAAATTTCCTTTCGTCCGTATAACTTATTTTGCAAATGATTTACTCACTTTTTTTTCAACGTGGTTTCTTAATGGCAGATCGTTATCTATCAGTTAATTGACAGAAAAAGTTTGTTTTGTCATGTCAAAGATCACGAAACATATACAAGAGCAGTGATCTGTGACATAAGCTAAGGGCGTCTGGTTTCGGGACTGCTTGATTGGTTTATCAGTTACTTAAAGGGACAATAACATTCTTGCTGGCTTGGTAGCTCCAGAAAATAAATAATACCCTTATTCTAAGTACTAGATGTGTAAATGTCCTACGTGTTGTGTAAATTATCCATTACAACCTATTTTTTTTGTCCAGAGGGTTCGAAAATATTTTAAAATCCAAGTCACATTTGAAAAGGTTTACGTTAGACTTTTCAAATCAATTGGTTGAAGTTTTCCAATTTTTAAATTAGGTGCGCTAAGATGAAAATTATATCATCATTTAATTGGAATATTCTAAAATAATACGATTTGTTGATCAGAATGAAGATTGGGACATATTTTTCAGTTACAACAAGAGTGTTATTGGGGCTTTAAGCAATCGAACACGACTAGTTACTTAATAGATTAATGTTCCCACTACCCAGAAAAGTTAAAAAAAAAATATAAAAAAATAGGTCGCCGTTGTGGACCGTTCGGCCGACTGGGCATGCTGTGAGTGTATGTATCGTTGTACGTAAAGATGTAATTATTCCTGTTGTATTAAACTAAACATTACTTACGTCTCCGAAGTTGTCTGTGTAAAGATCGATGTCGTAAAACACAATAAATGTATGATTCTCTTGTATCGGTACATAATCGAACTGAAAAATATAAATGATCTTAAATAGTTTTAGCCGATAAGATCAAACTGGTGTTTTGAACAGCCAGAATTCATTGTTTGTAATATATCTCAGACATGGCCTACTCGTCTCTATGATTGCTTCCAAAATAAAATTACCATACCAGTACAACATAATTCAAAACGAAGTAAACAAATCGAAAATAGACTTTATACACTATCTTTAAGCTGTCTATAAATACACACCTTCTTATCACAGGGGCATCCTATTGAACGAACCCTTTTATTGATTTGGCCAATTCAGGATAAATTATGGAAGTTTAGATAACGAGTTGGCTGATAACGAGTTGGCTGTTCTCACTATTATAGTTAAAACTAGATAACGTAAAAGCAATTTGCTGAAAATTTCAGTCAAATTGATCCACTATGAACCGAAAATTAAGCAAGTGAAATATCCGCCTAACCCCGATTATCATAACTAAAGTCAGTGCGGTAAAAAGCATAGCCTCGATTATCCATTACATGATTAATTCGAAAAGGAACATTATGCAGTAAATCGGATCATAATGCACAAAGATTGCAGGCTAGTGATGCGATCGAGAGTTGATTATGGTCTGGATATATTGATTAATGTCTAATTCATAACAGATAACATTTCAGGCATAAAGAAAGATCTGCAATAGGCAGATTTAGCTCTTGCATAATGTATATCTAGGCTTTTAGTTTGATCTTATTTACTAATGCGCGATATATTCGAAGCAAGATCCTACGATGTGTTCCCTAATCAGCATGTGATAAGATTCGCAACATGTTTTGGGTTTTCGGACATTTTATTTTGATATGTTTTTAATGAGGGGATAATGGTTTCATTCACAACTGGAATGCATTTGTTATTCACTTATAGATCTGGATATCGCCTATAAACCATCGCTGTCGAAAAGCTATGTTATGGTTCCAGCTGTAGAAGAGGGGTTTGGGTGGCCGAATCGTTAGCATGTATGCGCTGTATCATAAGGTCTGTCATTGTGTTAGCTGGCGTGGTTTCGATTCCTCGTACGTACGCGAAAAGGAGTGAGGTCGCCTGTCCAACCGCGTTCTTCTCCGGGCACATGCGAATTATTGAAATAGAACTGAACCGAATGTTAATACCGAAATGACCTAGTTTGGGTTGAGTGGACGTTAAACCCCATTTCTCTCTCTCTTCCCAGCTGTAAATAAAGAGGTTATAAAGTTTAGGTCTACGTACTAAATGTGGTTAAGAGTTGCTGTTCAGATTCTCCCAATCTTCTCTCTAAAGGTCTGATATCACCATTAAGTAGTTGTGTTATTTCTGCTATATCAGGGCAATCTGAAATTACAAGTATAACCCACAAGTTACCTATAGCTTTGTGTTCTAATAAATGGCCTACTATGCTCTGATATGATTCACAGGGCCAAGAAAAAACATAAATTGGGCGAGGTTTGCAAATACGCCGACACAGCAGTCATGTCTCGATAATTCGATGTTGGCCACACTTGATAAGGAAAATGTCCCATAAGAAATCTGAGCCAACCTGCGCTAAATATCTGAAGTGCTAGAAATTACTTAATATTAAGGTTTTTCCTAAAACCGTTGCTTCGTAACTTTACAAACGTATTGGTGGTTGGGAGTGGATGGCCGAATGGTTAGCATGCGCGCTGTATCATAAGGTCTGTCATTGAGTCAGCTGGCCTGGTTTCGATTATCCGGTTGTACGTGGCAAAGGACAAAGAATACGGTCGTCAGTCCAACCGCGTCGGTTTTTTTCCGGGTCCTTCCACTGCCAAAGACACATACGCGCAACCGAATTATTGAAATATAATTGAACCTTATGTTAGTTCCGAAATGACCTAGTTTGTTCATTATTGCTGAATTCATCATCCTGGATTAGTTGTTTCAGTGAGCTTTGCGTAGAGAATGGTTTTCAAGGATAAAGATAATCCCATTGAGATAGCGACTATAAAGAGAGTGGAGCAGAGAGGGAGCGGTGGTCCCGGACATCCATTTCAGGGGGAGATAAAATCAGACGATGAAATTGAAGTTATATTTTTTTTCGAAATTGAAAGTATCACTGTTATATATTACTGTCAAGTGCGCCAATGTGTACACGGGGTCTCGGTACTTCGTGTCACATGTCAATTGCCAGACCCTCCTTCCTTCAGCACCTGGAAAGTAGAAACCACCCCGGAAAATCCCGATGGCCTTTCTCGGCCAATTCAAGGATCGAACACGGGACCTCCTTGTAGGCGAGACAGCGTCTTAACGATCGTCTTTGCGTATCTCGGGGGCCTCGGGGAAGCTGCGCAGTTTCAAGTTTATACGAAGGGGTACACAACCCTCATTGCACAACATACGCGATAAACTAGTCTGCAGTATGCTCCGATAGTTTCGATTTAACCGAATAAAAAAAGATACTTATTTCAATCTCTCATTAGAATTACGGTGATTTTGCTCCTTTTTACACAAATGGGTCGAAAAGTGGTATCGGGCAGCCTCCCTCCACTACCGTGTCGTCATTTTGAGAGCATTTCTTTCCGACTTGCTGCTGTTGCTTTCATATTTACAACGGAGCCCCAGGCCGTTATCCACTCACCATCAATATTAAAACATAATATATTTTCTAATGTCAACCTTAAACAAAATCTCGATACACGTGATATATGAAATGAAATGGAGTTAACGCCTTGGGCTAATACGAGCGTTATATAACCTTTTTTTCTATTGTTCGAATTTTATATAACGCAGTTCAATTAATATATAATCTCCACCTAATCGAGAGAGAAGGAGACAGAGAGGTAAGGTTTAACGTCCACTCGACACAAACTAGGTCATTTCGGGACAAGTATATGGTTCAATTTTGATTTAATTATTCGCTTGCTGGTAGGGTCTTTAGCATTGGGAGGACCCGGAAACCCCACGAGATTGGACAGGCGACCCTACTTGTCAAGGGGGGTTGGGATGGCCTAGTGGTCTAGAGTGCCGCGCTTCGACCTCTAGCTGGCCGGTCACCTCTGACTTGCGACTGTGGTTTCGAGCCCTGGTGTAAGCGTATGTGGCATGGAGATAGGGGCGCCTTCTCAACCTCGTGGGTTTCCTCCTGGCACTCCGGTTTCCTCCGGAGGAACCATATGTTAATTAAACCATATGTTAGTCCCGACGAAATGACCTAGTTTGTGTTGAGTGGACGTTAAACCCCATTTCTCTCTCTCTCTCTCTCTCTCTCTCGCTTGCTCGTAGAGGTCTCTAGTAGTGGGAGGACCCGGAAAACCCCACGAGATTGGACAGGCGACCCTACTTGTCAGTTGTCCAACCTCGTGGTTTCCTCTCACTGCTAGAGATTCCTACGCAAAAGTGAATTATGGAAATAAAAATTGAACCATATGTTAGTTCCGAAAAAACATAGTTGGTCTCTCTCAGAAGTTTATCAGAAAATAAAAAAAAAACTCACCGGACGCCAGGTGCGAATGATGAATATGTGTAGCGGAACAGAACAAATTGTTCATTTTCAAAATATTATGTTCTGAGGTGATAAGAAATGGTAAAAATATCAACAATATTTGTAATGTATCCATAACCCACGAGGAATATCCCAGCTATTAAACTGTCAACTACTATTTGATACTTTCCAAATCTATGCATACCTTTATGTCTAAAGGGACCGAGTTATATAAGGGAAACAGTGACGTAGATATAGTTCCTGCTCATTTTAAAACGTTCCTGCTCATTTTAATAAAGATAATATAATCATGTCCTAGTTTATTATCGCATACCTGCGGAAATTTACCCCTTTGAAATACCACAATTAAAATCGTGTGAAAAAATAAAGCCATTTATTATTGATAATTGAACATTAATTTTATCAAATTCCATATCTTAACGCACTTACTGAAATGTATTGGTGCCTAGACGCGTCATCATACCCTATTCTATCTATATTTTTTTTTTTTTTTTAGCGCTATAAATATTGTTTTCGTACTTGTTCCCCAGTGGGTTATAAAACTCCCCAAGGCATATTGCAAAGTTATATAAATTGTGAGTGGTGATTAATTCCTTTTTTGCGTGTTTTTCTCGATGGTTTAAAAAAAGTATATCGAATAAGCTCCAACTTTATTCCTAGTTTCTGTTGGGTGTTCTAAAGTTTTCCTCTCGCATAGAGGTATATCTTAATCTGTATTTGGTCAATGAAATGAAATGAAGTGGGGTTAAATGCCATGAGATCTTTTACGTGCACATCAATATACACTCAGGACCTCGGTTTTGTTGTCCCATCCAAACGACTAGACAGTTGTTCTTGACAGGCCCTCGGCCCTGCATCACTGACAAGGAAAACTAAACCGGAAAAAATGGATGAACTATCTCGAATAATGCAGGGATCGACCACCCACCCCCAGGCTAGCGAGCCAGCTCGTTATTTCAAGGAAGGAAGTTCATAAATTGATATTACATAGTACGCAATATCTGTGCGTATAAAGAGTGATAAGAAAGACGTCATTCCAATATACTCAGACCGGGATGAACACCTCTATGAACAAACATGTATTTGTAGCTATTTGGGCAGTATTACACGGTCATTTTTTAAAAACAGAATGTCATTTTCAGTGATTGCGAGTATGTGTAATTATGGCATCCATGTCTTTGTCTTGTCATTTCAAGCCAGAGGTGACCGGCCAGCTAGAGGTCGAAGCGCGGCACTCTAGACCACTAGGTCCCACACCCCCATTTCAAAAAGCAGTTTGTAATTGTCTGTCCTTCACAATTTTTGGGACACAATAATTTTCTTTCTAACTGAGACAAAATGTTCAAACTTGGTGTAGGTATTTATTAGGAAAATGCCCTGGAGTTCGAAGATAAACATTTTCAGCTAAACGTAGGCAGGGCGATAAGCAATTTGCTTGGTTGAGACTTGGTTCTAAATGGGTGAGAGCGATGAAACTTTGAGTATAGATTCACTATATCAATACACTGAGTTCGACGATTAGAATGTTCTGCTTGCTGAGCAGAGCTAAACAATTTCATTGATCTATGCTTTGGAGCAGGATAACATTGATTCTAACGGATTGAGAATGATGAAACGTAGTCTAGTGTTTCACATCCTCGGTATCACCAGTGGTTTCATTCCTAATCTTTAAGTGGCATTTAGCGATCGGGAAAACACATTAACAGAACACAGTTTTTATGGGATACAATCACTAGTTTCATTCCGTTCTACTCCACAAACCCCTCGTTTAATCTATGGGGAGACACGTTTTCAGTTATCCCCCCTTGATGATTGTCCCTATTTTATCGACCAATCCCATAAATCGTTAACTGCAAAGGAAGTTGTCAAAGAGAAGTAACTCTCATCGAAGAACAAGGTTAGGGGGTAAAGCTTAATGAGAGAAGTCCAAATTATTCTTAATGCGCATTTATTAACAACAAATTATATAATATTACATTAATGAAGACCAGGCGTTTATCAATAGGTCACGATTGAAAATCGTTCGTTCGTAACATAACAAATTGAAACATTTCAGACAAAGAAGGGATAGTAATGATAATAGCAAACGTCAAACATATAGGTGTTATTCATATTTGAAATCAGCGAAATATACCACAGATTTTGATAATACAGTTAAATATAAATAAATTAGAAATATATAAATTATTTAATAAATCATTCTGTAAATGGGCATAAATATGGTTATCTACCCATAAAAACGAAGGCAAAAAGACTGGTTTGTAAACCATATTTTGATTGGTTCGTAGAAAAAATAAATTGTTAAAATTATAAAGGAGAGAGAGAGAGAGAGAGAGATAGAGAGAGAGAGAGAGAGAGAGAGAGAGAGAGAGAGAGAGAGAGAGAGAGAGAAAGAGATGGGGTTTAACATCCATTCGACACAAACTAGGTCATTTGGTACTAACATGGTTTTAATCAATCTGATTAAAACACAGATCCTATTTCGTTTCGTTTTTTATAGTTCAAAATTTCGTTTTTACTTGTCTTCACTACTCTTGGATCTGGAAGATTTATTGTTATTTAAGTCATGTTCTGAATGAAATGAGGGGTCAGCCAATCAAATGGTCTGTCGAATCGACCGTTTGACCTTTTGATGCGTGGAACTGTGGGTAAATATTAACAGCGGATAGAAAAACAAAACAAAAGTAGATTTTAAAAAGCATGGCGGTCGCTAATTGGTTAATCGCATGACTGACGTTATCGGGTCAAATGTCCCGTGCCAGATACCTGACGTCAGAGAACGTGAGCTCCCACTATAACTTGTTAGATCTACATGAGTGTAGGCCATCGAAAGTATAAAAAAACGAAACGAAATATAGATCTATATTTTAATTAGATTGGGTTTTATTCTTATTTCAATAATTCGCTTTCGCGTAGGGGAAACCGGCGACCCGGAGAAATCCCGTGAGGTTAGAAGGCGACCCTACTCCTTGTCATATACAACCGGGGATTCGACTCAATCACAGCCCCCCCCCCCCCACTGACAAGAAACGCTGTTGTTTCTAAATACAAACATTCTCATTTGCTACCTTCCCCGCATAACATATATCGCATAATATTATTTAAAAGAATTACGAATTTTTACAATGTTCCCGGTGTAAATTTATTAAGCAAGGTCAACCGTTATTTTTTTTTTTTTGTATGTACATCTTCTTGGTCAGCTGTCGGGATGGGTTGTTTTTGCGAATTAAAACGTTGATTTGTAAAATTGTTCATCAATCGGTTGTGGGGAAAGTGTTTTATTATGTAACCATTCAGATAAACATTGTATTGCCGCGTAACTATACTCTAGTTCGAACTTATTAGCAAATAATTCCTTTCTGTCGACGAGCGTTGGTAAATCACCCACTGAAAAAATACAAACATCTCTCAAAATCCTTCCGGCACATTTCATTCGTGGTTTTCCAATCTGCCAGTTTGCATACGTAGACAATAAATTAGATGTGCATTTTTCTGTAAATGTAAAACAAAAAAAAACAACAAAAAACAATAGACGGTAGAAACAGTTACAAGTGATTATAAGTACTCATTTCCGTGCACTTAAAATATCGTTTGACAGTTGGAATTCGATATTAGAGTAGGCCGTAGTGCCACTGTCCGGGCAAAATTTGCCTCATTGCACACTTTATGGCGTAATGTCGTCTTATTTAGCCCAGCTCGGGACGTGAGAGAGAGAGAGAGAAAAAAATGGGGTTTAACGTCCACTCAACACAAACTAGGTCATTTCGGGACTAACATATGGTTTAATTTTATTTCGATAATTCGCTTGCGTGTAGGGGTTTTTAGCAGTGGGAGGAAAGCGGAGTTCCCAGAGGAAACCCACGAGGTTGAGAAGGCGCCACATACACCACTCCATGCCACATACGCTCACACCAGGGCTCGAAACCACAGCTGCAAGCCAGAGGTGACAGGCCCGCTAGAATTCGAAGCGCGGCACTCTAGACCACTAGACCATCCCCCCAGCTCGGGGCAAAACCGTAGGACATTAAACCCGATTTCAGTTAATTTCTTTAACAAGTTCGGAGCTTTATGTTAACATGTTTTAAACATATGACTTTAAAAAATGCAGCTGATTTACCTTTTAAGCTAAAACATATACATTACCTTTATGGCTACCGGGAACTTTTAAATGGGGATTATGATTTAACGTTGACCAATAATATTCATCAGGGGAGAGAACTCCACGACACCACTCTAACAAATCTTTCGCTATTTGATTGTTGACTACATAATTAATAAATTGATGCGTAAAAACAGCGTAAGCACTTCCTTTTACGATTGTCATACCATGTGGTAACTTTGGATTCCGGTGCCTGGTATGAATAATTTTGTAATGTTTTCCATTGTCATCGTATTGATATTTATATTGACGATAATAGCGATAAGTTAGGAGCTGGCCAGTAATACATTCTATGGAATTGCTGTTATTTAATGCTTTCAATATGTTCACAATTTCTGCATTTGTTTTTAAAGGATATTCCTGTCCAGGAAGATTAATTAAATACTTCCAGTCTGGTTTAACTAAATGGTCTACCATACAATTGATATCAGCTTTCAATCTCTGAAAACTTGCATAAACTATATTCTCTGATTTAGAAACTATGAAGACATTCTCAAAACAACCAGCTAATGATTTAGCGGCCTTGTGAACACGATCTGGTGAAAACCCATCCACATGTAAACAATAGTAATTTTGTGGTCTATAAATAGCACGAAGAAGTATTTCAACTTGAGCTACGTCTTTATATAAAAGTATATTAAATGCAATGGGGAACTGCTGTTCGTCTTCTGTATTTATGATATTGTCATAGCCGTACAATGTTCGGAAACGAACACAATTGGTGGTATGCCGTAGTACAGTTTCGTCGTCCGGAAATCTTTTAGGAACCATCGATTTCGCTCTGAGTATTTCGTTCTCATTGCCTTCTACGATACTTCTACATTTTATATTGTGTAGTTGAAATGATTTAAATTCGCGTGTACGTTTTTCATCCATTGCACTCTTTGGTAACCTGTGAGGCAATATGTACAAAATGCTAATGCAAATTGTCATGGTCGTTAAAAATATCATTGATAGAAAAACTTGATGGAAATCCATTCCGATTCGTTTCTGAAACTGAAGAAAAAGAATTGTACGTGCAAAAACAATACAATGCCCAGTGTTCATTTGAACAATGTCAAGATTTTGTTTACCTAACGCCTATGGAAATGACATGGGAATCACGGGGGGGGGGGGCTTTCTCATGGACCCACACCACACCACACATGAACCTTAAAGTTCCAATTTCATATTTTCTAAGAAAGTCAAAACATAATTATTTCTATGTCTTTTGCTGAAAAGGTTGTCAACTCACTATTATACGGTCATGGGCAAAATTCTTTGGTCATTAAAAAAGGTGACAGGGGGTGATTGAGGAAATAGTTACTCAATTACCTTCCTTGTTTTCCCATTCCTCTCCATGGACGGCCATCTTCAAACGTTTGAATTTGAAGTTGAAAATATGATATTTTTGCCAATTTCTCAACTGGCAATAGTGAATTATAGGATTAATAGGGTTATTCTTTAACAAGGTAGGACTGTTTATAGGTTCAATCTATTTTTGGGGTTTATTTTAATACATTTTAAAAATATAACTTAAAATGCTATTGGAGCTTTAAGGCCCGCCCACACATACAACATCCTGTTGTTCATTGATTAAACCATCTAGTCACCGTTCATATTAATTCGGGTGGTTCCGTGATTAAGACGTTGGCTCGCAACCCTGGCGGTCCAGTGCTCGATTCCGGTAGTGGTCGGGAAAGTTGAAAGGGTTTTTCCAGCGTGGTTCGCTCTCGTCATAATAATCCTCGGCAGTTGGGATTTGATATAAGAGTAGGCCGCTGTTTGGGCAAAAGTTATCTGTATGACATCTGTCAGTTGTCATTAGTCCAGTTGGCACAGGACAGTTAACCGGCCCACACACGCTCAATATAATTGTCAATATTATTGATGTCAGTTTTATTGAAGCAAATTTCGGTTTTCCACATGCACACACGTTCAATTATATTGTCTCAATATTCATTCCCAGTAAAGGAGCCACCATTGACAAAACTATTTGTTTAGCATAGCTATAGCGATTCCAAGTGCCACGAAAAGGAAAATACATCGAAAATGGTAATAACGGTGGTGTACTCGGGGGGGGGGGGGGGGCGGGGGGTTGGGCACACACACCCACTTCGAGAGCTTCGCGAAAACGAAATATTGCGTTAGTATTATAGTTGACGCCTACACATGAGCAATTGTTGTACAAAAATTGACTTTTCGTCAATAAAAAAATCTACCGACTTTTGGTTTCTTCAATCATATTGACATCAATTATTTCGAGCTTCAATATCGCAAACACACGCTCAATATGATTGTCAATATCAAGTATTAACAATATTATTGACAATTATATTGAACGTGTGTTGGCCGCTTTAAACCCTATTTCGTCTCGTTAAGGTCCTTAACAGAAACATCATCGAATACCATTCCAGTCTTGTAGCAAGGGTTGCGTAGACTTTTAGCTATCACCACTCTGTTTTTACCTTAACAGATGTGCAATGTTCTGTACATTTCAATACTATAAAGTAGGCCAACTGACACCAAATGAAATAGGGTTTAACGTCCTACTGTTCTGCTCCAAACCCGGACTTATGAAGACGGGCATACGCCATACAGTCTGCTGTGAGGGAAATTTTGTCCAGGCAGCGGCGGTACGGCCTACTCTTATATCGAATTACAAGTACCAGGGGATCTTTTACGTGCACGCCAATATGTAGACAGGACCTCGGTTTTTCGTCCCATCCGAATGACTGGACAGATGTCCGTGTTAGCCCCCCTCCCCCGTCCTGCATCGACATGGGGAAACCACGTCGGAAAATATGGATGAACTTTCTTTCTCGGCCAATGCACAAACTCAAGCCAGGGGTGACCGGTCAGAAACAGGCCGAAGCACAACACTGTTTTTTGTGATTGATTTAATCGCAATATTCCAGAGAGATGCGTAAAGATTTCAGAACATACTCATACCGTTCCTGGGCTTTCATGTTTTCGAGCATACAATTGTTGGGCAATATTGACTTCGACGTCAGGGACATTACATCCCCCCTCCCCCGGAAACCAGTCCTAGTTTCGACAGGTCTCATTAGCCGAATTGTCCCAGCAAACGTACTGGTTTCAATAACCTTGTACACGCTTAGAAGGGGCATTAATATATTGCACAAGCCTATCAAAATATGTGTCAACCGATGAATCTTTCAAGGCAATTTGGATGACCGAATGGTTAGTACGTGAGCGCTGTATCATAAGGTCTGTCATTGAGTGAACTGGCGTGGTTTCGATTACCCGGTTGTACGTGACAAGAAGCAGAGTCGTGTGTCCAACCATGTGTGTTTCCTACGGGTCCACCGACTTCCTTCCATTGCCAAATACCCTCACGCGGAAGCGAATGATTGAGTCATTCTCACACTCTTTGACCTTGGGACAATAAATGATTGATACACCGTTGTCCATAATTCCATTTATTTTCACTTCTATGACATACAGCTATAATGTGTTAATTTACGTGACAAATTGACATTGAGTATTAATATTAGTGACAAAAAAACACATTGAGTATATTTGTGTTTAAAAACGTGACAACACTGCATTGAATTAATTAGCATAATATCAAAATACAATTTGTTAATTTACGTGACATTTATTTACAATGTGTTAACTTACGTGACATAAAACCATAATGTTTTAATTTAGACACGATTTACAATCAGTTATTCCGCTTGACATAAAACATACAATTTGTTAATTTACGTGACATCGATTTACAATGTGTTAACCGTGTTAATTTAGACACGATTTACAGTCAGTTAATCTGCATGACATAAAACCTACAATTTTATAATTTACGTGGCATAGATCAACAATGTGTTAATATACTTGGCATAGATCTACAGTGTGTTCATTTACGCGACACAGATCTACAGTGTGTTAATTTACACGACATTACATTGTGCGTAAATTTACGTGACAAACCTACATTGAGATAATGTATATAGCCTAACATCATTCCATAAAGGTTCTATAGTATTGTCCTGTTATGACCTATCTTTATAGAATTAATTTTGTTGTTCTGTTTTGCTTAATTAAAGCAATAATTTCATATTTTCTAAGAAACTCAAAACATAATTATTTCTTTGTCGTTTGCTCAATAGGTTGTCAATTCACTATTATACGACCATAGGCATTATTTCCCACTCTTATAAAACACGAACGCCGGAAATAATAACACAATTGCCTCCCTTCTTTTTCTATTCCCTCCATGCATTAGCTATCTTCAAACGTTTGAATTTAAATTTGAAAATGATATTTTTGCCAATAGTGAATTATAGGATTGATAGGATTTTTCTTTAACAAGGTAGGACTGTTTATAGGTACAATCAATTTTAGGGATTTATTTTAATACATTTTAAAACATAACTTAAAAATATTAAAACATACATTATGCAAGAGCTAAATCTGCCTATTGCAGGTCTTTGCTATTTATTCGACATTTATTAACTTATTCAAACAATTAAATCCAAAAAATGGATAATCGAGAGAAGTTTTTTGTATCGTACCGACTTTAGTTATGAGTGGAGCAATTTGATTAAAATTTTGAACGTATCCTATTTACGTTATCTATTTTTAACTATTATAGCGGGAACTGTCAACTCTTTATCTAAACTCACACAATGTATCTTTGATAAGCCATGACCAGTGATAGCTCGCAAATAACTTCATTATGCCTTTTAAGTAATAGTTAGCATGCGTTTTTGTTGTGTCACGTTATGGTTCATGGGAGAAATTTCTTTTTCAATTTAACTGTACATACCTCTTTTTGGTGAAATTTGAAGTCTCTTAAGGAAATGAATCTACAATAATAATGTTATTCTATGGTGTAATATGATATGAATATGCTTATATTTTTTATGTGAACCATACAGCTGTGTAGTGTTATTGGCATAATTTAGACTTCATGACTAGGGCACGCCCGGGATCAATGTACGGCCAAAACAAAAGCGACGTCCACATTTAATAAATTGTGTATGTTTTCATAACTTGTCTACTCCTCGAATGACTGTCGCTATTGAATATGATTTATATACACAATTATTCAGAATTTATAATACGTCACAAATATACGCAATCACCTGCATTTCAAGTCAAATCAAACAAAAAGGAGAAAATAATAATATTGTATTGTATCGCGCAACTATTCAATCCAATATGGAATACTCTAGGTGCAAGTAAATTTTCTCACAATGGAGTGTTAATGATAGTGACTAAATAACTAAGTTTTCACTTTGGATTTAAAGTCTGACACGCGATCACATTGTCGGGTATATTCGGAATTGATGCGCTGTCTCGAAAAGTTCTGGATCCAAATGATTCAAATTATAGGTAGATGCATCCAATAGTAGTTTCCCTTCTGATCTTAAGTGTTAAAAGATTATTTGTATGTAAAATATAAGTCAATACACCTATTAATATTGATAATCCGGATATCAATCTAAATAAAACAAAATGGCGAATATTTTTCCTACGCCCTTAAATATATATTCTCCCTGGATATAACGCGCACACTATTAATAAAATTATATTTGGAAAAAACGCAAGTGACTGAAATAGAATAATATTAATAGTTAGAGCATGTTTTGCCATTTTCTATATTCATACAATATTGATCAAAGTGGTCACAGCTTTTAATAACATTATTCCTACTCAATAAATGTAAAACGACCCTAGTAATGACACCAAGAATATGCTGACTACATTTTACTTGATAGCATAGATGATCATTTGGGGGAATTATGATATGAAATCGGGGTTGATTTTCTGCTGTGTTGTGAGAGAAATTTTGCCCGGGCAGCGGCACTATGGCATTCTCTGGGATTTAGCGTCCTACTGTTCTGCTCCGACTAGGGTATTCTATGGGTAATGATGACGGACTTAAGCCATATACAGTGTGCCTTGGGGGAAATTTTGCCCTTTAACGTTCATGCCAATGTATACACAGGGCCTAGTTTTTTCGTGCCATTCGAATGACTAGACAGATGTCCTTCTCAGGCCTTACGTCCACACCTTACATGGTGAATCCACGTCGGAAAATCCCGATGAACTATCTTGACCAGTGGAAGGAATCACGATGGCTAAGTGGGTAAGACGCTGTCTGTCTAGTCGTTCGGATAGGACGAAAAACCGTGGTCCCGTGTACACATTTGCGTGCACGTTGAAAGATCCCTTGATAATTAATAGGGTCACCTGTCCAACCTCCTTTACCACCACCCCACACACACAGCTAAAGATCTCTACGCGTAAGTGAATTATTAAAATATAATTGAACCATAATATCATGTTAGTCCTTTGGACGTTAGAAACCACCCTCACATGTTAGGCTCTCTCTCTCTCTCTCTCTTCTCTCTCTCTCTCTCTCTCTCTCTCTCTCTCTCTCTCACTTAGCTATAACATATTAAAACATTTCGTACTAAATTCTAAAATAAAATGAAAATCGAAACGTCTGCAGAATAAAAAGAAAGGATATTTCTCAGAATCAGTTATATGATTGTACTTAGATGTCGGTAATTTGAATGGTTGAATCTCTTTAGTCGTTTAGTTTGAATGGTTTTAAACGTTGCCTTAGAACAGAATGTTTATATATTTAAATTCACAAACAAAAGTACAACACAATTTTAACTATGATATATCAAAATTCAAATAACGACCACACAATCTTATAGCTATAGCATCTTAAAACAGTACGTACTAATACGAAAATCAAAACGTCTATTAAACGAGAGGAGATAAGTAGTCAGAGCTTCAGATATTGGTATTTATATTGTGCCTCAACAGTCGGTAGTGTGGATGGTTATACGATTGAATCTCGACAGTTGATAGTTTTAATTGTTATATGTATATACATCGACAGTCGATAGTTTAAATGACTATTCAGTTGAATCTCGACGGTCGATAGTTTGAATGATTTATTGTTGAATCTCGACAGTCGATAGTTTGAATGGTTATATGTATACACCTCGACAGTCGATAGTTTAAATGACTATTCGGTTGAATTTCGACGGTCGATAGTTTGAACAATTTTATGGTTGAATTTCGACGGTCG
Source organism: Patella caerulea (assembly GCA_036850965.1). Classification (NCBI taxonomy): domain Eukaryota; kingdom Metazoa; phylum Mollusca; class Gastropoda; family Patellidae; genus Patella; species Patella caerulea. Next base: position 25,320,696 of record JAZGQO010000015.1, on the reverse strand, counting down.
ATAGTTTGGATAGTTATATGGTTGAATCTTGACGGTCTGAATGGTTATGTGTCTGTACCTCGAAAATCGATAGTTTGAATGACTATTCGGTTGAATGTCTACAGTCGATAGTTTGAATGATTTTATTGTTGTATCTAGCCAGTCTGTAGTTTGAATGCTTATATGGTTGAATTTCGACTGTCGACAGGTTGGGTGATTATTTGGTTGAATCTCGACTGTCGAAGAATAAACCACTTAACACAGTATAACATAATCTGAACTGGTATTCATGGTATATATATGAACATCTCCCGTCCTCTGTTCATGTGTAGACGAATACAGATTTTCTTCATTAGACTCGGCCTTAACTCCTTTACGCGGTTTTGGAATACTGGCAACTGATTTGCTGATTCCGAGTTGTTTACTCTGGGATGTTCCATTGTCGGGTTGTTTATTCCTCTTGCAACAGATGGTCAGAACTAGTATGGTAACAATGATTATCAGGACTCCTCCACCTCCAATACCAAATAACCAAATATCTGTGTCGTTTATGACTAAAAATATACACATCACAAGTAAATTGAAAAAAAAAAGAAAATGCTAATTTCTGTTGAGAAGCAGGGGGGGGGGGATGGAGTTTGGGTTGGGGTGGGGGCGAATGGTAAACGCGTGCCCGTTGCATCATAATGCCTTTCATTGAGGAAAATGGAGTGGTTTCGATTCCCCACATTTGTGTGATAAGGGGTAGTAGGGTCGCCTTTTGAACCCCATGGGTTTCATTCCACTGCCAAAGACTCATACGCGAAAGCGAATTATTGAAATACACATTAGTCCTGATTGAACCACGCATTAGTCCTGCATCACGGATGGGATGATACCACGGTGGAAATTCTGGATGAACTGCAAGGATCGAACACTCGATCTCCAGGCTAGCGCACCAGTGTCTTACCCACTTAGTCACGTGATCCCCTATTTCATTTTGTTTTTAATCAATTCGGTGCGGGTTTTTTTTTTTGGGGGGGGGGGCGTGGGGTCAAAGTATATATCTTTATGTACTATTAAACTTACCCTTTCCATCATCCTCACTTTGTTCGCCTAGAAATACAATACATTGGAAAAAAGTTAAATATCTGAATCAAATATAAGGCCGGATTCAATAGAAATCATGTGACGGGACGGCTGATTGATGTCGTAATCCGGAACGTGCAGAGTCCGGATCTACCAGAGATTTTATGGCTGAAGTAATAAGGAAATAAATCGGGACAAGACAATCATGTCGGATGTGACAGAGTGTCGGAGTGATAAGAGTTCGGATGTGACAGGATCCACTGTATAACGACAATTATTATGATTATACCAAGAAAAGTACAAATACTCATCTTGGGTCATACATACGGTTTAACGTGGGACTGGGCTAATCAAGACAGACATACGTCATACAGTGAACCATGAGGAGAACTTTGCTAGGACAGTGGCGCAACGACCTACTCTTATATCGAATTCTAACCCAAATGGGAACTTTTACGCGCACGCTAATGTGTACATTGGAACCCTTCCTTCGTCCCATCCGAACAATCAGACAGGTGCCCTTATCAAGCCTCCACCCCCGCCCTGCACCACTAATCAGGAAAAACCACGTCAATTAACGAACACTAACAGGCAACCAGTAGACTAGCGAACCAGCTAACACCTTACTCCCTTAAATACCGTTGCGTACCCAGTCATTCAAGGACCGATAACAGCGTTTTGTAATCAATAGCGTACAAAGTTATGAAACTGAAAAGATTTCATAAAAAATATTGACAAACTTGTGGGTAACTGAATATTAAGAAACATGGTTTCGATAACTATCGACAAGGGCGTTATTTTATCAGTAGAGCCTAAAAAATTACTAAACGCGACCGATATGTTATATACTATTCAAAAAAAGTAGGGGATATTTGATTTTTAAGTGTTATTAAAGTCACCTAATGAAACTGACGAAGAAACAAATGACAAAATGAAATGAAGTTCACATTTATCGATTTATTCCAAATGATCGTTAGGCTAAGTAAGGCACAGACTGACCATTATAAGGGTAAAATGATACCCGGGGTCAAACAGCAAAGTTACCACGGCATCACAACAAAGTCAGTAACGGTTAAATCCTCCTCTGTTTGCTAAACAAGCATTGATCCGACGTGGCATACTCCTAATGAGACGTCTAAGGTCATTTTGGTCCAGATTGTCCCATTCTTGTTGCAACGCAGCAGCAAGTTCTTAGACATTGGCAGGGCGTTGTTGACGTTGACGTAACCTCTGTCCAAGCATGTCCCAGGCATGCTCGAATGGGGAGAGGTCGGGACTCAGTGCTGGCCAAGGTAATGTGGTTATGTTCTGTTGTTGAAGATAACCTGTAACGATCCTGGCCCTGTGACATCTTGCGTTGTCATCCTGGAAGATGAAACGGCGGCCATGACGTCGTGCGAACGGCACAACATGGACTGCCAAGATTTTGTCCCGGTAGTACTGGCCTGTAACACGCCCTGCAACAACATGCAAAGCCGTTCTTCCAGCAACTGTGATGCCTCCCCACACCATAACAGAACCACCCCTAAATCGATCATGTCTGATGACGTTAACGTCTTGGAAGCGCTCGTTTCGACGACGCCACACCCTCCTACGTCTGTCAAAAAAATCAACAGTGAACCTTGACTCATCTGAAAACATCACATTGCTCCAGCGTCGATTATCCCAGTGTTGACGATCCCTACACCAACGACGCCTTGCCTGAATGTCATGATCTCTCAAACAAGGAATCACGCGAGAACGTCGGGCGCGAAGGTGACCCCTATGCAGTCGATTCCGAATCGTCTGGCCACTCACTCTCACACCAGTGTCTGTTTGAAGACGAGCGCTGATCTGATTTGCTGTGATGACACGATTTCTCAAGGCCAAGGTACGGATAAATCGATCCTGGGATTGAGCTGTCGCCCTTGGTCGAGCTGAGCGTGGTCTGTCCTGTACAGATTGTGAATCACGGTATCTGGACCATAGCCTGCTTATGACAGACTGAGAAACATTCATCGTCCGCGCCACAACCGCCTGTGTTGTGCCGATCTGTAGCATGCCAAGGGCACGTAACCTTTCATTTTGGGTAAGCCGACGCATATCAAAATTTGTTTTCTGGTCACTAAAACAATTAAACTGATGTTTGCACCCTGGAATTCAATGCCACAATGACTGTAACATTCAAAGTCAGAGTCGTGCAAATCTTGGGTTGGACCCCCATGATGATCCCAAGCCTCACCTGCATTCCATGCGGTAGCTATTGGTGCGTTTGGGCGTCACATGTAACTGGAAATGTTTCTTATATTAGGTTCTATACTGACTTTTTTCGTAGTCATTTGCATATTTTAGTATTATGCCCCCAAAATCAAATATCCCCTACGTTTTTTGAATAGTATAGATATATAATCTGCAATTATGAATAATTGAAATTTTGACAAAAACGACTTTACCAATCGGCGAAGAGAACCGACAAGTGCTTTGGGTTTTTGTTGTTTTGGTTTATTTTTCGTCAATGTTAGTTCCCCTATAATTTTGTCAATTTTCATTCACCCCTAATTTTGACAATTTTGTATGATTTTTTGTAATGCTTAGAATAGATCCATGCTTATCTATCACCTTTTAAAATATCTTACACACTACTGAAAATAAACACTATCGTCGTTGATAATATATAGTAGGAACGATCTTAATTCATCACACAATGACTGACTATGCGATGATATACATGTAAGCTAATCGTCTGATAAACCATATTCATGTAAACCTAACAGCTGATAAACCATATAATATACATGTAAGCTCGCGATCTGATAGACCATAATAATAATGTGCATAAGAATCTTTTAAACAATATAATATATGCGTGTAAGCGATAAAAATTTAATGTTTCAAGTAACACAACTAAATTTATATTACAACTAGCGGTTCATCCCACGAGGCTCGGGTATGATACTCAATCGTCACCAGGTCTTCGTTACTCAACTATACACCGCATTCCAACCTTGGAAACGCTCTTGTGCAGTCGTCAAAGCTGAACAGACTTACAAACAAAATGAAATCGTATTTAACGTCCTACTGTTCCGACTATGCCAATGAAGACGAACAGTGTGCTATGAGGGAAATTGTGCCAGGTCAGAGGCACTACGGCCTACACGAATTCCAACTGCTAAGGTATCTTTTACGTGCACACCAATGTGTACATCCGGACGACTAGACAGTTGTCCTTGTCATGCCCTCCGTTCTGCATCACTGACAAAGGGAAACTACGCCGGAAACAGATCGATAAACAAACGATAGTCACAAATGTTAGTGTATATTTCCGTGAGTGTAATGTTTAATGCTGTGTTTATCAAGATGTGCGTATTTAATCAATAATGAACTTACCATAACCTTCAGTCTTACTATAGTCGGCCGAATCTACAAGAAATTGAAAACAAATCAAACATGTACTGACAATACCCATAATAATTATTAAATATCTTAAATATCCTAAACTAACATACTATACTGACTATAAAACATGGTCCAGATTTCCATAAAATAGAGGGGGGGGGGGGAATCCATCGACTCGATGAAATGGAGGTCTCTCATACGATAGCGGTTTTGGCAGAGACAGTTCGTCGTGCACCGGACAACAACATACAGTTGATCGGGTGGGATGAAATACTTTACCACTGATAACGGTTTAAAAAAACAAAACAAATCCGTTAATAGACATGGATAAAATAATTGATAAACTTGCTGCCATACACCCACAGCTGATGTTTTTATTATCACTAATGACACTATTTAAAGTTTTGCCAAAACCTATACTCTAGAATGTAAAATGAAATGGGGTTTAACGTCCTACTGCTTTGCTCCTAAACGGGGCTATTGGAAGACAGACATAGGTCATACAGTGTGCTATGGAGGACATTTTGCCCGGGCAGCAGCGCTACGGCCTACTCTTACATCGAATCCCAACTGCCAAAGGATCTTTTTCGTGTACACGAGACATCGGGTTGTCGTCCCATCCGAAAGACTAGAAATCTCTCCTTGTCAGTCATTCCTGCTCCAGACTCACAACAAGGTTGTAAATATTGACCTAAATTACAAGGTCGGGGAAAAGAACAACATGTGAAAGGTTATAACTTTATATTTAGCAGTTAGTACATGTCTTCAGTTTTATATTTAGCAGTTAGTACACATGTCTTCAGTTTTGCAAAAGTAGAATGATTTACAACTACTGTATTTGTTTCAAGGTCGAATTGCAAGGCCAATAATTGAACATTTATACGCTATTGGTTTGTAGGTATATCTATTTTATAAAACAATTGCTGTGTTCTTTATAACCAATCGACACAAAGGGCTATAACACGGCCTTTGAAATATGTGACCAATAGCGAGGCGCTCATGTCACAATTAATTAATCGCACATTTATTTTTTTTCAAAAAGTGGATAGCAATCAGTCTGAATATCTATACCTAACTTAGCCTAATGCAAGGCTGACACTTGCACGATTCCGCGGCACGCATTGGCACGACTCGAGTGGGCACGACACCGTCCGATTTGCGCAAACTCGTCGTGCCAATGCGGGAAGTGCGTAAACAATGCGCAAACTATGCGTGAACTCGTCGTGCCATTTCGTGTCAATGTGGACACTGATGGGCACGACAAAATTGTGGCCAAAAGTCGTGCAAGTGTCAGCCTGGCTTAAGCATATTATAATATGTTCACGGTCAAACAGTCAAGACCTTGAAGTACCTGGTAGTGAGACTATAGATTCCCCATTTGTCAGAATCAGAGTTGTCATTCCCAAAGCATCAACCAATTAAATTGCTTAGCTCTGCTTACCCCAAGCAGCAAATGCTCATTTTCGAACGCCTTCGAAGAATTCATCTAATGAACCCCTGCACAAAGTTTGAACATTCCTCCTTAATAAGAGGAGAGTTATTGTGTTCCAAAGTCTTGCCTCTCAAACTACTTATCGCTCTGCTTACCCTGAGCAGAAAATACTCACTATCGCACTTCGTCAAGGTAAAGGTGTTATCTTGTACCAAAGCATCAATCAATCAAATTGCTTATCTCTGCTTACACTAAGCAAGCACCAATGAATTCCCGTAATAAATAAACACCTACACCGAGTCAGAACATTCTAGCTCAATCAGAAGGAAATTTATTTTATGACCCAGAAACTCTTGACCGACAAAGAGACTGACAGGCCCATTTTAGCAGTTTTCTTCGAAATGCGAAGGTCAATAGATATGATAAAAGGAAATTTAAATAAATATTATAAAGGGCCATTTAAATGGATTATGATAAAGGCACATTTTAAATAGATATTATAAAAGGAAATTTAATTGGAGTCAGACCAATGAAGTCAATTCTATAAATAGTATAGTCTTTTTCTCTTTCTCACCTTTTGATTGGGTCGTTGGGATAGAAGAAAATGCTTTGAAGTGAAAATTTTGCCAAGTTTTTGTATATAATCACGTTTTAGAGGCGGAATAATAATAGAGTTCGGGCGTTTGTTATGGCGTGGGTCCATTCATTTTCAAAGTAGCCGAGTCGTAAACGGCGCACTTTAATATATTGAGAAAAGACATGGTTAGTTATTGTTCCATCTGGGAAGCCAAGTGGAAATTTGTGAAATAATTGGAACCGGAAAAGAGACCAGAAAATCAGGGAGAAATTAAAGGTGGTGTGCCTCCAGTTAATGTATGTAATTGTAATTTACCATACCTAGAATTTCAGTTGTACGACGAACTTCTTTATTCTCTGTAGTCCATCTCCAATTCGGGTCAAACGAACCTAATGTCAAAAAATCATATATAAAAACCAAACCATGCACAGAGACACATGTTCAACTTAGGCTTGAAACCATTTCAATATTTATGCATAGGAACAGGTCGGTTTAATTTCATCAAGATCATAAGCTCATTAATTTCATGATTAAATGTGCAATCAATTTTTGATATAATATGTATTAAAAGTAGAAAAGTATAGGCAAAAAAGAGAGATGCATGATGCAAGTCCAGGCAATTGGAAGGATTCGTAATATAAGAGCGGAGATGTGGATTCACAAAATATCGATAACTGAAAATATTCAATTTTATATGTTCACCTGATTCAAAGGAATTCTACTCCAAAGAGAGTTGTTAGTTAAAGTCCTAGCTAATGCAATGCACGCTGGAATCTCATAATTAATTTTTCAAAATTATTTCATGTTAGGGACAGGCAGTCACCACAACAAGGTTGCATCTGTGGTAAATGCCAAGCGTGATTTTTAAAAGAAATAATACGGTCCAAAATTAATCTCGAAACCAGAAAAAATTTTGAAGAAATTTCTCTGGTGAATCGGGGTAGCCATTTTCCCGGAAAATGACATGTAATTCCTACGCGCGAAATTTCTCGTTTATTTGCATCGTACGCCCCTGATTTTACGTGCCTGGATGACCGAATCACTTAAAAATTACCCACGCATAGAAAAATAGATCTTTACAAAAACTTGAATTTGTTCGTTTAGGATCCAAGTTATGTCAACTAGTTGACTTTGACTCAAGGATCATTTTACAACAAACGAAACGACGATCCGACCTCTAGTTTTCGAGAAATCGACCCCCAAAAAATTGACCAATCAGAGGTCAGAATGGGCGGGGCCTATTTTTGGAAAAAATGGACGGTCTAATGCGCCAGAGGCCTTCGGCTCCGCGGCTGCCTCTGGGAACGAGATTGGATCAAAATGTCACAATTCTCGGATATCATTCTTTATTGGATTATTTCGGGTCTGATGTCCACATATTTAAGCTGATTACACTATTTTTCCTATAAGAAAATAATAGGGTCCAAAATTAAGACTTTGATCAAAATGTCACAATTCCCGTGACATATCTTTATTGGATTGGATTATTTTGATTGAGTCTGATTTGCACAAATTTGAGCTGATTTATCAAAGCTGATTTCACTATTTTTCCTAGGACTTTAAATTTTGTTTAATGGTTGGAATGTTCGTCTTTGTTTTTTAGTACATTTAGGTGGTAGACCAGCTTCTAAAATCCAAGCCCCGTTCTACGCTGTGGTAGGTATCGTGTAAAGGGCAGGGTAACTAGCCCAATTACATGTTGCGTTATGATGTCCCCAAAAAATGTGACCGACAGACAGAGGGATAGTTGCATTTAAACAGTCTCCTACTTTCTTCGAATGACGGGAGACATTAAATATGATAAAAGGAAATTTAAACATATATGAAAAAAGTAAATGTAGATATATAATAAAAGGAAATTTAAATATAATATATGATAAAAGGGAATTTAAAAATATAATAAAAGGAAATTTAAATAAATATGATAAAAGGTAATTTAAATAAATATAATTTAAAGGAAGTTTAAATATATATAATAAAAGGAAATTCAATATATAAAAGGGCAATTTAGATATATGATAAAGGAAATGTAAATATATATAATAAAAGGAAATTTAATATATATAAAAAGGAAATTTAATATATATAAAAAGGAAATTTAAATATATGATAAAGGAAATGTAAATGTATATATATATATATATAACTAAATTTAATTACAGGCAGACCAATAAGTCAATTTTATAAATAGTATTTCTCTCTTTCCCCTCACCTTTTGACTTGGTCGTTTAGTATCGAAGTGATATGTGATATGGTTTAAGGCGTATGTGCTGTGGATAAATCCATTCTTATAGTATCTCAAACTTTTAGTGGTTAAGCGCACATAATTTGGGGGAAAACAACATAACCAAGTTTTACTCGTTCTAAGGTGGAAAGCGTTTAGCTTGGAAAAAGACCAGATTTAATATTAAAGAAAATATTGAGTAATGAATGACTGTCTGCCTCCAAGTACTATTTGTAAAGGTTATCTCCCATACCTGGGTTTTCAGTGTAAGCTGTACCTGGCGCCATATATGTAAAGTAAACATCCCAATCAAATGGCCACTTAACTTAAAGTAAAACATACTGCTAGATACAAAATGAAATGAAATGTTCCTACTGTGCGAATGAAGACGGGCATCCGATATGGAGTGTTCTATGAGGGACATTTTGCCCGGAATGCGGCGCAAAGACCTACTCATATCAAATTCCACCTGCCAGGGGATCTTTTACGTGGGAAACCTCGATGAACTTTCTCGGACAATGCAGGGATCGAACTACCGATCTCCAGACTAGCGAGGCAGCGTCTTATCCACCGTGATCCCCAAATAATAAAAGAATTCGAATCACCTTTCCCGTTTATTAATCAAATTTATTCTGACGATATGCATAAAAAAATTAGGACATATTTTGGGAGAGAAACACGTAATTAATAATTAATAAATACACAAACCTGGTAACCATTGATAATCTGAAAGCAATAAAAGAGAGTCAATTGTCACTAAAATTCTGGGTTGTTTTATATGTGTCTGAATTCAATTGAAATGAAGTGAATTTACATACTATGATTTAACGTGCTACGGTTCTGCTCCAAATGGTGTTAATGAAAACTATACATTGTGCAATGAGGTGACTTTTGCCCGGGCAGTGGCGCTATGGGCTACTTTTGTATCGAATCCCAACTGCCAAAGGGTGATTTACGTGGCACGTCAATCGGTACGCAGGACCGTCCTTGTCAGGCCCTCCGTCCTGTATCACAGACAAAGGGAAACTACGCCGGAACATTTGGATTGACTTTCTCGACAATGCAGGAATAGAATACCCGATCTCCAAGTAGAGATGTGTATTTTAATCAGAATAAGATTGTTCTTTTATGAATACCGAGTGCAAATGAAATGAGGTTTAACGTCCTACTGTTCTGCTACGACTAGGCTAATGACGAAGGGCATATGCCATACAGTGTTCTATCGGGGAAATTTTACCCGGGCAGTGGCGCTATGGCTTACTTTTATATCGAATTTCGACTGTCTTTTTCTCTTTCTCACCTTTGGACTGGGTCGTTGGAATAGAAGAAAGTGCTTTGAAGTGAAATTTTTGCCAATTTTTTGTATATAATCACGTTTTAGAGGCGGAATAATAATAGAGTTCGGGCGTTTGTTATGGCGTAGGTCCATTCATTTTCAAAGTAGCCGAGTCATAAACGGCGCACTTTAATATATTGAGAAAAGACATGGTTAGTTATTGCTCCATCTGGGAGCATAGGCGTAGGAGGTGGGGGGGGGGGGGGCAGGGGGGCATTTGCCCCCCCCCCCCTGAAATTTATTTTCGGGCAATGAAAAATTCGACGACCTTTTTTTTCTATTAATGTTTAGAGAAAAAAATATAACTAACTTATTTCTATGAGATCCACACTGCCCGAAAAGTATTTTCTCGTCTTTTTCTTGTCCACTGCATGCCCGAAAATATGCCCGAAGCTCTCTTATGATAGGTATGCCCGAAAAAACGGTATTGCCCGAAAAACGGGCATCGGGCCGGAAAATTTATTTTCGGGCAATGAAAAATTCGACGACCTTTTTTTTCTATTAATGTTTAGAGAAAAAATATAACTAACTTATTTCTATGAGATCCACACTGCCCGAAAAGTATTTTCTCGTCTTTTTCTTGTCCACTGCATGCCCGAAAATATGCCCGAAGCTCTCTTATGATAGGTATGCCCGAAAAAACGGTATTGCCCGAAAAACGGGCATCGGGCCGGAAAACGGCAGAGGAAACGAGCCAAATGGAAAACTGCTTGGAAACAGCCAATTGCCAGGGTGGATTCACCCGTTTTCGGACGTCATTTTTGCTGGACGTCATGGCCGTGCCTCTCACTTTTTCTAAAAAGAGTATTGGACTACTTGAGAAACTGTACGAAATTGTGAACATTCTGCCGTATGGACGTGCCCCTCATATTTCTAAAATGTTTTACTTTTGTCCCTGAGTCCTGATTTGTACGATCAATTTGGTGAGACGATGATCTCTGAATATCAAAATATTGTTTAATTTTTTAGAATTATATTGATTTATATTATATTATATTGATTATATATAATCAATATAATATACTATATATTGATTTCGATATATATACTACTATTCAAAAAAAGTAAGGGATATTTGATTTTTGAGAGTTATTAAAGTCACCTAATGAAACTGACGAAGAAACAAATGACAAAATGAAATGAAGTTCACATTCATCGATTTATTCCAAATGATCGTTAGACTAAGTAAGGCACAGACTGACCATTCATTATAAGGGTAAAATGATACCCGGGGTCAAACAGCAAAGTTACCACAGCATCACAACAAAGTCAGTAACGGGTAAATCCTCCCCTGTTTGCCAAACAAGCATTGATCCGACGTGGCATACTCCTAATGAGACGTCTAGGGTCATTTTGGTCCAGATTGCCCCATTCCTGTTGCAACGCAGCAGCAAGTTCTTGGACATTGGCAGGACGTTGTTGACGTTGACATAACCTCTGTCCAAGCATGTCCCAGACATGCTCGATGGGGGAGAGGTCGGGACTCAGTGCTGGCCAAGGCAATGTGGTGATGTTCTGTTGTTGGAGGTAACCTGTAACGATCCTGGCCCTGTGACATCTTGCGTTGTCATCCTGGAAGATGAAACGGCGGTCATGACGTCGTGCGAACGGCACAACATGGACTGCCAAGATGTTGTCCCGGTAGTACTGGCCTGTAACACGCCCTGCAACAACATGTAAAGCCGTTCTTCCAGCAACAGTGATGCTTCCCCACACCATAACAGAACCGCCCCCAAATCGATCATGTCTGATGACGTTAACGTCTTGGAAGCGCTCGTTTCGACGACGCCACACCCTCCTACGTCTGTCCAAAAAATCAACAGTGAACCTTGACTCATCTGAAAACATCACATTGCTCCAGCGTCGATTATCCCAGTGTTGACGATCCCTACACCAACGACGTCTTGCCTGAATGTGATGATCTCTCAAACAAGGGATCACGCGAGGACGTCGGGCGCGAAGGTGACCCTATGCAGTCGATTCCGCTGATCTGATTTGCTGTGATGACACGATTTCTCAAGGCCAAGGTACGGATACATCGATCCTGGGCTTGAGTTGTCGCCCTTGGTCGACCTGAGCGTGATCTGTCCTGTACAGATTGTGTATCACGGTATCTGGACCATAGCCTGCTTATGACAGACTGAGAAACATTCATCGTCCGCGCCACAACCGCCTGTGTTGTGCCGATCTGTAGCATGCCAAGGGCACGTAACCTTTCATTTTGGGTAAGCCGACGCATATCAAACTTTGTTTTCTGGTCACTAAAACAATTAAACTGATGTTTCCACCCTGGAATTCAATGCCACAATGACTGTAACATTCAAAGTCAGAGTCGTGCAAATCTTGGGTTGGACCCCATGATGATCCCAAGCATCACCTGCATTCCATGCGGTCGCTATTGGTGCGTTTGGGCGTCACATGTAACTGGAAATGTTTCTTCTGTTAGGTTCTATAGTGACTTTTTTCGTAGTCATTTGCATATTTTAGTATTATGCCCCCAAAATCAAATATCCCCTACTTTTTTTGAATAGTATATATTAATTATATTATATTGATTTCGGGCAATTTTCTCTTATGCCCCCTGAATTACTTTGAGCTCCTACGCCTATGTCTGGGAAGCCAAGTGGAAATTTGTGAAATAATTGGAACCGGAAAAGAGACCAGAAAATCAGGGGAGAAATTAATGGTGGCGTGCCTCCAGTTAATGTATGTAATTGTAATTTACCATACCTAGAATTTCAGTTGTACGACGAACTTCTTTATTCTCTGTAGTCCATCTCCAATTCGGGTCAAACAAACCTAATGTCAAATAATCATATATAAAAACCAAACCATGCACAGAGACACATGTTCAACTTAGGCTTGAAACCATTTCAATATTTATGCATAGGAACAGGTCGGTTTAATTTCATCAAGATCATAAGCTCATTAATTTCATGATTAAATGTGCAATCAATTTTTGATATAATATGTATTAAAAGTAGGAAAGTATAGGCAGAAAATGGAGATGCATGATGCAAGTCCAGGAAATTGGAAGGATTCGTAAGAGCGGAGATGTGGATTCACAAAATATCGATAACTGAAAATATTCAATTTTATATGTTCACCTGATTCAAAGGAATTCTACCCCAAAGAGAGTTATTAGTTAAAGTCCTAGCTAATGCAATGCACACTGGAATCTCATAATTAATTTTTCAAAATTATTTTATGTTAGGAACAGGCAATCACCACAACAAGGTTGCGTCTGTGTGGTAAATGCCAAGCGTGATTTTTAAAACAAATAAAAGAAATAATACGGTCCAAAATTAATCTCGAAACCAGAAAAATTTTTGAAGAAATTTATCTGGTGAATCGGGGTAGCCATTTTCCCGGAAGGTGACATGTAATTCCTAGGCGCGAAATTTCTCGTTTATTTGCATCGTACGCACCTGATTTTACGTGCCTGGATGACCGAATCACTTAAAAATTACCTACGCATAAAAAAATAGATCTTTACAAAAACTTGAATTTGTTCGTTTAGGATCCAATTTATGTCAGCTAGTTGACTTTGACTCAAGGATCATTTTACAACAAACGAAACGACGATCCGACCTCTAGTTTTCGAGAAATCGACCAAAAAAAAATGACCAATCAGAGGTCAGAATCGGCGGGGCTTAGGTTTGGAAAAAATGGACGGTCTAATGCGCCAGAGGCCTTCGGCCCCACGGCTGCCTCTGGGAACGAGATTGGATCAAAATGTCACAATTCTCGGATATCATTCTTTATTGGATTATTTCGGGTCTGATTTGCACACATTTAAGCTGATTACACTAATTTTCCTATCCACCGTCTTATCCACCGTGATCCCCAAATAATAAAAGAATTCGAATCACCTTTCCTGTTTATTAATCAAATTTATTCTGACGATATGCATAAAAAAATTAGGACATATTTTGGGAGAGAAACACGTAATTAATAATTAATAAATACACAAACCTGGTGACCATTGATAATCTGAAAGCAATAAAAGAGAGTCAATTGTCAATAAAATTCTGGGTTGTTTTACATGTGTCTGAATTCAATTGAAATGAAATGAATTTAAATAATATGATTTAACGTGCTACGGTTCTGCTCCAAGTGGTGTTAATGAAAACGGGCATACGCTATACATTGTGCAATGAGGTGACTTTTGCCCGGGCAGTGGCGCTATGGGCTACTCTTGTATCGAATCCCAACTGCCAAAGGGTGAATTACGTGGCACGCCAATGTGTACGCAGGACCTTCCTTGTCAGGCCCTCCGTCCTGTATCACAGACAAAGGGAAACCACGTCGGAACATTTAAATTGACTTTCTCGACAATGCAGGAATAGAAATGGGCTTATGAAATGGTGTAAATGGGACAAATGAAATGGGGTTTAACGTCCTACTGTTCTGCTATGACTAGGCTAATGACGACGGGCATATGCCATACAGTGTTCTATCGGGGAAATTTTACCCGGGCAGTGGCGCTATGGCCTACTTTTATATCGAATTTCGACTGTCAAGGGATCTTTTACGTACACGCCAATATATACACGGGACGTCGGTCCCTCGTCAAATCCGAACGACTAGACAACGTTTCTTGTCAGGCCCTCTCTCCTGCACCACTGACAAGAGAGGGACCACATCGGATATTCCCAATGAACTTTCTGGGGTAATGCAGGGATCGAACACTCGAGCTCCAGGCTACCGAGCCACTATCTTACCCGCTTACTAGGCGTGACCTTAAAGATCATTTACCCGGTACATATTTAAAAGAAGGTTTTTTGCATTCGGGGTGTGACACAGATTTTTAAAACAATGCCTGAGCATTGATAACAATGCAATGATATATGGTTATCTCCCTTACCCGGACCGATAGATGCCCCATTATTGAGTGCTCTAAGTAAACTTACAAAACTTGCAACTGAAAATACAAGACCCATGAAACACAGTTAAACAGATAGAGAATGAACTATTAGAATAATTCTAATAATCAAAATGTACGCGAAATCATTAAAACGAACGATCAGACATTGCAAATAAATAGTAAATTTCTCACGACTTAATCCACGTTAATATGACTAATAGCTACCCAGACTGGTTATTTAACATTTGATTAAGAAATCGAAATCAAACCTTTAGGATTGGATTCAGTTTGATTTGAAACGAGTCTATAACAAAATGGTGGCGGGCTAATTGATATGCAACCAGCACAGATCTACGAAGCTTCAATTCACCATTTTGTAAATGCTGAACAGAATTAAACCATTTTTGGACTGGTATTCCTTTTAGAGGTTGGGACTGGAGGTGGGTGGTTGAATGGTCAGCACGTGGGCACTGTAACATAAGGTCTGTCATTGACATTGACGCGGTCTCGATTCGATTCCCTGTTTTACGTAACAGAGTAGGGTCGACTGTCCTACCTCGTGAGTCATGTCACTGTCAAAAATGGCACAATATGAATAATGAGTTGGAATAGTGGTATTTTGGAGAAAAGACATTGTTGTTCCATCTGTGGTGGAAGACGTATTATAGCTGTCGTGTTGCGCAGATTGCACTCCGCAGATTACAATCTGCGCTGATGAAGCTGGTGCGCAGATTGCCCACGTTGTTTTTTCGAGATGTTAGTTGTATATATGACCTGCACTCTATCGGCTTTGTAATGAATAATTTTTAAAATCACAACATAATTAGCGTGTGTGCACGTAGTAATTTAGCCAGCCATTTTTATAAAAAAAAATTGTCCTCTTGTTGGAATATGAATAACAGAAAGAATAAAACGATAAGGTGAATAAGTGAATATTTTCAAAATCATTTTCTATAAATTGTAACCATATAAATCGTAACCACATAGGCGGCTCTTGGGTCGGTAATTTGGCGTAAAATTTGTACGCCCTGTGTTATAAAACACTCGGTTTATTTCTCGCAAATTTCATTAAAATGACTCATAATACTAAGTCAGTGATCCATGGTGATTACCGATTAAGATTAAGCGGATTATTATCATCGCAGTAATCCATTTAATTGCCCGGACAAAGTTCACTTCCCGCTTGCAGATTGCTCATCGGAAATTAGACGGAGATTCGCGCATGCGCAGGGGTAATCTGCGCAAAGAGTGCAATCTGCGACTAACATAGCCAAACATGAATTTGGGAGAAAACTGGAACCGGGAAAAGCAAAATTAATCGGGAAATTGATGGTGGTCTGCCCCCAACAGATTTTTGTAATTGTTATCTCCCATACATAGATCTTCAGTTGTTCCACCAGCTTGCATATTATCTGCGGGCCAAATCCTGTTATCCGAACCTGAAATGAAATATAATGTCGAGGTTTAACGCCTTAATTGTGCTGTGCCGACTGTTCGAATGGAGATGAACATACACGTATGACGGACATTTGCACTATTGTCTACCCTTGTTTCAGATTGGGGTCACGATGGCTAAGTGGATAAGACGCTGGTTCGCTAGCCAGGAGGTCGGGTGTTCGATCCCTCTATTGGCCGAGAAAGTTTTGTTCGGATGGGACGAAAAACCGAGGTCCCGTGTACACATTGGAGTGCACGTAAAAGATCCCTTGGAATTCGATATAAGAGTAGGCCGTAGCGCCGCTGCCCGGGCAAAATTTCACTCATAGCACACTGTATGGCGTATGCCCGTCTTCCATTAGCCCAGGTTAGGTGCAATGGAGTAGGACATTAAACTTCATTTCATTTCATTTTCATTTGTTTCAGATCACAACAGTCAAGGGTTAATTTAGGGGCATGCAAATGTATTTCGTCCAACGATTATACGTTGTCCCGCCCCGTTCTGCACCAATGACAAGGCGGGGCAACGATGAACTTTCTAGGTCAACATCGGGATCGAATAATGGTAACGTTAGAGCCGTCCACGACCAGAAAACAAATAGTATAAACAAGCTATATTTCTGGGCTGATTTTAAAGGGACAGTCCCGATTTGAACAGAGTCTCAAAATAAATTCTGAGTACATTTGCAATTTAAAGCTGAACTCCGATTACAAAACTATAGAAATAATTGAATAAAAAAATACTGCCATACATAATCGCCATACTTGTTGTCAATTTGCAGAAGAAGTATGGCCGCTGTACGGTGTACGAAAACAGAGGCAGGCCACGCCCACATCCAGTATACACTGTGTCAACCACACTGTCCACATCCGGCTAGCAATATTTCGACTACCAATTACCTACTGACTGAGCGGTTTTTCTCTATAAGTTTACTGAAAATATTATTGCAACACAATTATTATGTTTGATCAGGTACATATTATTTTACTAATTGTACGAAATAAGTAACCTACGGTATACTTTTGCTCTAAAAGTATGGGAAAAATTGTCTTACCCCAAACAAACAACAAATCTACCGACATCATCCAACCATATGCATGGTTATTCTTATTTCTTGGAAGGTTTTGCACAAAAGCGTAGAAACACCAAATGATTTCTAGTATTATAAAGTTCGGTGTTATCGTTCCAAAATATATCCAAAGCAGCAATAAAACAACTGTTCTCTCCATCGAAGAAGTATGTCTTCACTTCAAAATATTTTTCATCTTCTTTTTATTTATGACGATCAAGGGACATAGGTGGTTATGTCCCTTGATGTTATGTCAACAACATAGATTTGTTGTTGTTTGGAGTAGTTTTCTTACATTTTTAGAGCAAAGGTTCGCCGGACTTTACTTATTTCTTCTAATTAGTAAAATATATGTACCTGATCAGACATAATAATTGTGTAGTAATAATATTTTCAGTAAATTTATAGAGAAAAACCACTCAGTCAGTAGCTGGTAATTGGTAGTTGAAATATTGCTAGCCGGATGTGGACAGTGTGGTTGCTAAAGTGTATACTGGATGTGGGCGTGGCCTGCCTCTGTTTTCGTAAACCGTACAGCGGCCATACTTCTTCTGCAAATTGAAAACAAGTATGGCGATTATGTTTGGCAGTAATTTTTTTTATCTGATTATTTCTGTAGTTTTGTAATCGGAGTTCAGCTTTAAACGCCAAAATATTGGAGAATGGTGTATTGACCTTGTCTCACTATTTCAGCTCAAAATATTGAGTCGCTTGGACGTGAACGTCAAAACTGCTTATCCGGACACGTAACTCTTTTAAGATTCCGGGTCAATCTTTTCAATGGTGACCTGATAATCGATACCCGTTCCTTAAGAGGTTTATATAGTGGATGGCCCATGTGCTGTACTTGATAATGAAACGTAAATGTCACCTACACATTATTTTTTATTTAATAGAAAACCTGGTTTTACGTAGGCACCGCATAATACAGTTTCGAACACCAGTCTGAATTATCAGAAGAAGACAGACGTGTTTAAATTTTTTGAAAACTCACAAATACTGAGTTAGTTGCTCGGCCCTTTGATAGGGGATTTTAAGGTATTTTAACACAAAATTAAGAAGTTATATTCCTCAAAAAATTATCGGGATTAACTCTTTAACATAAACATGTGTATTCTAATATTTATCTTTAAAATCACCATTTGCTCAACCCTTTAATACTGAATAATGTTGTTCAGTATGATTTTCATAAAAAAATAAAACTAACCCAAAAACCGAGCGAGTAAATATTCAATAACGAGTTCCCGTCCATGGGCTCGGAGAAAAGGTGGTGATAGGAAATGAAAATATGTACTGTAGTTGAGTATACGATTGCAACATTATTAAAACACAGATCCTCGTTTCGTTTTTTATAATTCAAAATTTCCTTTTACTAGTCATTACTTCCCTTACTAGAAGGGTTGTTTTCATTGACTCGTTCAGAATGGTCCGAGGGATTGGCAAATGAAACGGTCTGTTACGGCGAGCATTAGGCGTGTTTTGCACGGAACTGTGGTTAATACACAAATATCTGACATCATAGGGTCAAAAGTCGCTCGTATGACCACTTGAGTGAAATACGTCGTCTGTCATAAGTTTCTTGCGTGTCCTCCGGTTTCCCCCCGCTGCTAGCGAACTCTACACTTTTGAATATGGAGCTTTTGAAAATGAAACGAAATATTATCTGTGTTTTAATAAGATTGTTGGCAAGACTGCAACAAGCACAATTACACAATTCGTGTTTTAGGTATTGGTATTAACCTACCGAAGTTGATATGATAGAGAACCAGCGGGCGGAAGGTCCATTAAAAGCCAACAATGCTTGGATAATTACTTTATAGTTGTCCGCCAAATAACGAAAATTACCGAATTAATCATCACGTGAATAAATTGTTTATAGTATCGCCATTTTGCATTAAATATAGGTTCAACTTAATAAAAAATGAAAAAAGGACTTAACGTACGTTATACTATTCTGATCCACACGCCAGTGTTTTATGACGGAAATTTTGCCTCGACAGCGGCGCTATGGCCTACTCTTAATATCGAAGTACTGCTGTCAGGGGTACTTGTACGTGCACGTCCATGCGTACACGAGCCTTGGTTTTTCGTCCCACCAGAACGGTTGTAAGTTTTCCCATGCCAGGCTTTCTGTCCCGCACCACAGACAAAGGTTGGGGGGGGGGGGGGCAACGCCATAAAAGCCAGATGAACTTTCTCGTCGAACACGAGGAATAGGGTCGCCTGTCCAACCTCGTGGGTTTTATCCGGGTCCTCCCACTGCTAAAGACCCCTACGCGCAAGCGAATTATTGAAATAAAATCAAACCATATATTGGTCCCGAAATGACCTAGTTTGTGTCGCGTGGACGTTAAACCCCATCTCTCTCTCTCTCTCTCTCTCTCTCTCTCTCTCTCTCTTCAGAAAAGAAGACCTGGCGTTTAGCGAGCCAACCCATTACACCGCGGCTCCCACCTAATGGGGTAAGAATGGTAACTAGGAAATTACGTAATATTTGAGATTAAAGTCCGCATGATTTTGACCAATATATATGTTCATATCACTGCATCCCTATCGCATTTTAATTCCTGTGCTCAAAAAGGAATTTGCACATTGCGTAGAAATACGTATGTAATTCATGTATATCTTCAAAATCAACGTTTGACAACATACATTACGATATATAACTCCACAAGGAAAGGAAATAATTTAATTCATATCTTACCAAGAATGCCATTAAAGATCATACAGCTAACTAAAATATATAAAATCTTCATTTTGGTTTGCCAGCAATGACTAGAGCTATCTCACTGTATGATGATCTGTTATACATGTCGTTGTTTAGTTGAAACAATTTGATGCATATTAAAGGATATGTCCCACATATTGATGGGGCTATAGCTCAGTAGTTGGACTTAAATGAAATTAAATGAATGGGGTTTAATGTCATAAGGATCGGCTTCGACTAGGCTAATGAAGTGTGCTATGAGAGACGTTTTGGCCGGACAGTGGCACTACGATCTACTATATCGAGTTTCAACTGATAAGGGAACTTTAACGTGCACGATAATGTGTAAACGGGACCTAGGTTTTCCGCCCTATCCGAACGACTAAGCAGCTGTCAAGGGAAAACCACGCCGGAAAATCCCGGTGCATGTTCTTGGTTAACATCGGACCCGAACCCTAAACTTCAAAGACTTATAAATTGGCTCAAAGTAATTCGAATGAAATGTTGAATAGTAAAATCCCAGTATTGGGGGGTTGGATGGTCGAATGGTTAGCGTGCGCGCCTGCCATTGAGTCAACAGGCGTGGTTTCAAACCCCGGTTGTACGTGGCAAGAAGTAGGGTCGCCTGTCCAAACTCGTGGGTTTTCTCCGGGTACTCCGGTTTCCTCCCACTGCTAAAGACCCCTACGCACAAGCGAATTAATGAAATAAAATCAAACCATATGTTAGTCCCGCTTAGTTTGTGTCGAGTGGACGTTAAACTCCATATCCTTCTCTCTCTCTCTATTTTTTCTCTCACTCATTGACAAGTGAACAGACTGAATCACAATCATCTGGTGCATTCCGAGGATATATAGTGAAGTATTATCACTTAGTATGAAAATCATGCTGAAAACTCTCGACGAGAAACAGTAGCTTTTGTAGCAAAGAAATAGCAATCTTATTCCTTGAAAAAATGCGGAACAATCATTTGATTATATCGAAGTAAGATATGCTCGAGGTGCAGCCTTGTTAGTACCTAAACAAAGTGACATTTTCTATTTATCAAAGGACCACAAAAAATTGCTAGCATCTGTTTATTAGGCCAATTTGAAGGTTTACCTAAGCAAGCTTAGCTGTAAAGCAGATGTAATGACGAGTGATTCGAATTTAGTCCGAGATAGCTTCACCTTGACAAAATAATGATAGTAACCGTATTTGAATTGATGAATATTTCACCACATGAGAAATATGTTGTAAGTGGTTCCTCCTTTGTTTAAAATCACCTCAAATTCGGATTCTATGACCTCAAAAACATAATAGTCGATATATTACAACACTCTCTGTTTGGTCGAAAAGCACAAAATACATATTTGCGGCGCCATTTTGGTCGTCATATTTATTAGATTGCAATGTCATATTGAGACTCAGAGACCAAGAAAAACTACACATGAGTGGTGAAATGACAGAAAAACTGATATTTTGGGGGTTAGGGGTGTCAAGGGTCGAATTTTGTTTTATATTATTAATTTTTATATCTCTCCACATGTTTTCAACACCGTATCAAAGGAATCGACTATTATCAGAATTATAAATCAACCGGAATGCAACTCGAGCGTATCTTGATTCGAGTTTCATTCTAGGGCTAATACACTCGGAAAGTGCTAGAATCATTCGAGGCGTATTCGAAATGCATTCTATGTAAATCCAACGGATTTCTTACAAAGCTGTAAGCCTTTTGGTCAATTTAAAAGTCCCTCCTGGCAGTGGGAATTCTTAATTCTGGCTAGTTCTACTTGATTCTTGCTGATTCCGAATACGCGTGACAGGGGCTTTATGACCATATAACTGTAAATAAGAGCTAGCTGTAGTGTGGGACTACTCCTTTATAACCTTTGTCTATTTATTGCAATCGCATCAGATTTCTCATTTCAAAGAACAACATTGATAGATTAGATTCGTATATATGACATACCACGATTCCTGATCGTTGATTTGATAATACAAGATACAAATAAAAAATGAAATACGTGTAAATAAAAATGTGTTCAACGTCCTACTCTTCACCGAATTCCAATAACCAGCAGTAAAACCTGGGTTTTCGTACCGGGCCTTTTATCCTTCCTAGACTCTCTGTCCCGCACGTGAAAAACAGGCTGAATTCCGACAAACTGACCGGGCCAATACATCGAACGAACGAATGACCCCCGGTTTATTGAGCCAGTACCATACTGACGGAACTCCCGGTAAAATCGAAATAATGTTATCAATTAGAATGATATCTAATAGTAGAGAATAATGTCTAATAGTAAGATATCTAATATTAAAGAGAGATATCTAATAGTAAAGAGCGATATCTAATAGTAAAGAAAGATATCTAACAGTAAAGGGCGATATCTAATAGTAAAGAGAGATTTTTAACAGTAAAAAGCCATATCTAATAGTAAAGAGCGATATCTAACAGTAAAGAGCGATATCTAATAGTAAAGAGAGATATCTAATAGTAAAGAGCAATATCTAATAGTAAAGAAAGATATCTAATAGAATAAAAAAGATATCTAACAGTAAAGAGGGATATTTAACAGTAAAGAAAGATATCTAACAGTAAAGAGCGATATCTAATAGTAAAGAGGGATATCTAATGATAAAGAGAGATATCTAATAGTAAAGAGTGATATTTACTATGCATGTGTCTATTATGCAAAATGCAGATTGGAGAAATGTAATGTGCAAAATAACTATTATACTGTATTTTCTATTATTGAAAAGTGTATTTTAACACTGTAAAAATGGTATTGTGGAGCAATAGAAATTTCCAATTGTAAACTGAAATACGTATTTTGAACCTCTGACATATGCAGTTTGCACCATGAACATTGAAATAATATTGGCAACGTTATCCTTCCATAGTGGTTAACACTATATCAAAAGTAAGATGGAATACTAATATTAAAATGTAAGCAAATATTTCATATACCATTTGCAATACGATTCAATATTATTTTTACGATGATGATATTAAACAAAAAATATATGAAACATTATTGATGTTTTGATTTTAAATTACTATGATCATATATTTGATAATGAGATATGATATGGGATATAGGATGACAATATTTAACAAATATTGTGTTGAGTTTTGCTTTGTGTGTTTTATTATTAGTATTGTGTGTTTTTCATTATGGATTCCCAGGAAAGTATTTATCGGGTGGTTATTGCCAATAAAAGTATGGCAATTTTGATATATATGGAAAGTAGAGATACCCAATCTTACTAGAAAATACTGGATTCCCTGATAAACACGCATGGGGGTGTACAGGACAAAAATGTAAGGATTCCCCTAATCAACAGCCCGACGATTAGGACTATCTGTAGGCGTGACGTCAAAGGCTACACTAGTACATTGCGCGCTTTGTGTACATGTTGATAAACTTTATGAAGAGTTAGACGTACAGAACTTTCTGAGATAAAAAAAAATCACGAAAAAGACACGAGCAGTGGATAATCCGAGAATTCAATTAGGATTCGATATTTGTAATAAATAGTCAGCGATTACAGACAACATCGCTCGCCGTTGCTAGAGGTATGGAGAGGGGTATTCCCCTGACGCAAACATGGCCCCTGTTGATCGCTTTTATAGCAGGGTATATTTGGCAATTACAATGTTTTGAGAAGGATTTGAAGCAAAATTATGATAAATTAATTAGTTTGAATATGTTTTTAGTCCTAATATATCATCCAAAATCATCCAGTTTGTACCCGGGAATGTAACTTTAATAGTGTACATATAAGGCAAGGACATACGAGTGTTTAAAGTTATGGGAATGTCATTTCAATACAAATGAATAAATGGCCATATTGGTTGGGAAATTTGTTTTGTATTACTTTAACCTGCGAAATAATCACACCCCACTGTTAAAATACGTTAAAAAGCCATCCAAATGCAAGTTGGATAAAAACCTACTGAGAAAATTGATCCAATTCGGAATCAACTTGATCCGGATTCTCTGTCAGGTACTTTTCCGTAGAACCTGCTTGTGAACCATTCTCAGTGGAAAGAATATCAAGAATATCATCCAAAAAATATATAAAATAACCCAACCCAGATGTTTTTCATGTTCCTGAAGCAGGGACTGCGAGTTTTACAACAGCTTGACGTTGTTAGATTACTTCGCAATTCCCAAACTTATAGCTACGTTATCTACGGACACGTGATCGTTAGCTGGCCGGTCGTCCCTGGCTTGTGGTTGTCGCCTTTTCAGCCTCGTGGGTTTACTCCGGGTACTCCGGTTTCCTCCGGCAGGAAAGACTCCGGTGCGTGCTCTGAGATATTCAAAATAAAAAGTAAGACAACTTGCCTGCAGTATCACATTCGATGGAAGCGGACGTTAAACACCAAGAACACCAACAATGGTTGTTGTCGTGTCTACGATATCCAAACTCCGGGAAAGAACGAACGATTGTCGTGAATCCCGGCCTGGGAGCCGAGTCGGGAACAGGGTTAAATAATAATAATAATAATATGTACATTTATATCGCGCACAGTTCCATGCTAGTATGCATGCTCAATGCGCTACAAAGACTAGGTGCCATAATAGGCCGTAAATTAACTAGTCATTATTCAAGAAGTATGAAATGTTTGAAGAATAATAAAGTATTTAATCATTAGATTAGAGAATATTATGGTTATATATGGTCCCCAGCCACACCTAACCATTGGAAGGGAAGAGAGAGAGAGAGAGAGAGAGAGAGAGAGGGAGAGGGAGGGTTTAACGGGACTAACAAATGGTTTAATTTTATTTCAATAATTCGTTTGCGCGTAGAGGTCTTTAGCAGTGGGAGGAAACTGGAGTATCCGGAGAAAAGCCACAAGGTTGGACAGGCGACCCTACTTCTTGCCACGTTCAACCGGGAATTTGAACTCGCACGCTAACCATTCGCCCCCCCCCACCATTTAAAGGAAATACATAACCAGATGATAGACTACCATAGTATGCCAGTATTCATTAGACTGGTTGGTGCATAACAGTAGAACTTTAAACCCTAATCATTCTCAATTGGCCGCAAATTTGGTCCAAATCCTCAGAAAACGCCTCCATACCCACGCCTCCATACCCACGGCACTGGAGATGGTTTTTTGCCTGACTGCAAAATCAGTTGTCAGCCTTGGGTCTATGGAAGGGTTTTTGGGTCTAAATAAGATGATCTGCTGAATTGTCTAATACTTATTTTTTTGTCATTTCCTCACTCCAACTCTTCAAATCACACTTTTACATATCATTTTGGTGTTATCATTTTAAACATATCATTTTCTACATATCATTTTAAACATTTCAATTAGCAATATGCAAATGAGGTCAAAAGGCGTGGCTTCCAGACACTAATACCTCCCAAGGAAAGATAACCGCGCGTTTATTGATGGACACAGATCACTATATTGATAACATTGAACTCTTTCCAAATTTGTAAAAATTGAGTATTCAGTGACCCTTTTGTTAGAGAGGGGTGGACATAAGCCAATTATGGCATTTGTTTTATTTCAGCGAGGCCTATTTTAACCATAATTCACATTTATTGCACCTATTTTAGTTTTTATGTTCATATATTAGCCAGGGGTGGTAAATCATATCTGTTAGACAGATTCTTTTGGTAATGTTAGCTTTGCAACCAAAGATAAGATTGATTCAGTCGTTGGCATTTTTAGGGGATGGGGTTACATGTTTCAATACAGACCTTTATAATTTCAATCAATGCAACAGTTTTGTGATTTTTTTGTTTGCATATTGTCCAGGGTTTCCAAAAATATATTACTTGCCAGTCTGGCTATCTAAAAAAGTGGAAAATTCTTAAATTTTTGTTTTTTTGAAAGATGCTATATGTAAATTCTGTACATTTTTCACGACATGACAGTAAAAAATATATTTTTGAAAAAAATTCCAGATTATGAGTGTTTTCTGTGTAATTTGTTTGTTACTTGTCGTAGTTTTTCACAAAACTCAAATACTGCCTTTAATAAGAAAGATTTTTAAATTTTAGCACAAAAGGCCCAGGGACCTGAGATGTACTGCTGTACATAAAGCAGCTTGTACAGTTATTCTTTGATTTTGATTTTCTCTCACCGGTGCGTTGCCAGAACAAATTATGTAAAAAGGGCATTTTTGTGATACCTGAAGTTTCACCCCTATATAGGACACAGATCACTAAATATTTCTACGCCGGTACCCACAAATTGTAGGGCCAAGTTATTTTTAGTCTTCCTCTCCCTTTCCCTTTTCCCCCTTTTGCATGGTGATTTTTGTTTACTTTTTGTTGTAGAATCGAAGAAAAGGGTTTGAAAATACATCGTCTGTATCGTCTGTATCGTCTGTTCTATAAATATCGTCTGCTGCTATTTGTGTATATAATGTGGGTTGTATGGATTTGGACTTTACGACTTTACTTAATAATTAATGGCATGTTGTGTTAATTGAAATGTATAAAAACTATATATTAGGCCCTGTAAAAATAAAATCAACATATTAAAATCGTGTTTGAAATCAAATTGAAATTTTACCTGTCTTTCTTTACCGATATTTTTAAGGAGTATTTCATGAAAACTTAACTTATAAATTAAGGCCATTTAATTATGAAATGTTCCTTTGATGATGGACCTTATAATTATAAGGTCCGTGCTTTGCTTAATAAATAAAAGAATACTACAAATTGTAAAACTTTTTAATCTAACAATGTTTAAAACACTTTAAGCCTGACAGGAAATCCAAGAATAATAATAAAACAGAGAGAGACAGACGAGAGAGAGAGTAGAGAAAAGGCAGACAGACACGCACTGGCAGCATATAAGGCAGAGAGAGAAGGAGAGGGGGGGGGGAGGCAGAAAGACAGAGGGAGAAACAGACATATATAGAGCGACAGAAAGAGAGATGGTTAATTTCATTTCAATAATTCCCTTGCGCGTAGGAGTCTTTAGCAGTGTTGGGAAACCTGAGTGCTCGGAGGAAACCCACGAGGTTGAGAAGGCGCCCCTATCTCCATGCCACATACGCTCACACCAGGGATCGAAACCACAGCCACAAGCCAGAGGTGACCGGCCAGCTACACGTCGAAGCGCGGCACTCTAGATCACTAGCCCCCGCCCCCCATCTTTTGTGGCTTCACACCCATTGAGTTTTAATCTAACCGATAATTGATTGGTAATTGCTTGATTCACACGCACCGGTTGAAGGTCGGATTGTACCGTGTCGATTCAATGTAAATCACGTGATTGATGTCGTAATCCGGAACATACAGAGGGCAAGAGAAAGGCAGATAAAACATATCGACAGATAGACTCAGACATACAGACCGAGCAAGGGGAAGACAGACAGACCGAGACATACAGGCAGAGAGACAAACAGAGAGAGGGGCAGAGAGAGACAAAGACATACAGGGGGCAAAGAGAGAGGGAGAGAAAGAGAAAGGCAGACATAAACGCAAAGACAGACATGCCGAGAAACACAGACAGAGAGACGGACAGACAGAAAGGGGGAGTGTCAGAGAGAGAGAGAGAGAGAGAGAGTAGAAGAGAACGGCCGACAGAAACACAAAGAGAGACAGGCCGAGACATACAGACACAATCAGATACAGACAGAGCAAAAGGCAGATAAACAGAGCGAGACAGAGAGACATAGAAAGAGACTGACAAAGAGCTACAGAGAAAGACATGTGGTCTGTCTCCGTATGGGTCTGTTTAGCCTAGTTATCTTTCCTTGGGAGGTATTAGTGTGTGTGAAAACATTTTTCTGAAAGCCACGCCTTTTGACCTCATTTGCATATTGCGCTTAGAGAAATGTTGAAAATGATATGTAGAAAATGATATGTTTAAAATGATAATACCAAAATGATATGTAAAGTGTAGTTTGAAGAGTTGGAGTGAGGAAATGGCAAAAAGCATTTGTTTTATTACAATTTACTTAAGCAATATGACCAAGTTGACAGTATCATAATAAGTATTTTTGACATTTTGAACATTTCAACAATGGATTACACAAATTAGCAGATCATTATATTTAGACCCCAAAACCCTTCCATATGGGTCTGATAGGTTGTGGGAACCTGGCGGTGTTTCTACACGCGATCCCCAGTCGTGACCGAACTTTCTATGCGCCTACTACAATTTTAGAAACACAATAACACTCTATAAATTTATTTTGAAAAAAAAAACCACAGCAAATAAATTAAATTAAATATATTATATATCTTTAGTTATATTATATTGCTGCCGTATGCGTCATAAGATCTATTCAGATTATTGCTGAGGTATGCGTTGTGTGAAGTACTATTATGCAGGCAGTTCAATAATTTCATCCAAAGAATTCGATGTGTCGTTACGAAGTTCTTCTGTTTCCAGTTCATCAATCGGTGTTAGATTGTAGTTCTTCTCTTGAGCACCCACTGTAAAACACAAACATGGAACGACTAACATATAGACTGCTAATATTATGTACCGGTTTTTCTTCATTTGGTCCCATGTTCGATCCCTGCGTTGGACGAGGAGTGTTCATTTGGGATTTTCAGTGGTGTAGGGTCGAGAGCCCGGCAAGGGACAATGTATACTCGTTCGAATGGGACAAAATACCGAGGTTCGGTGTACACATTGGCGCACAGGTGAAATATCCCTTCACATTTGGAATTCGATGTCCGGACCAAATTATCCCCATAGAACACGGCATGACGCATGCCGCCTTCATTAGCACAGTCGGGTCATATCGGTAGTTTTATTCATTTATGGACTAATGCATACATAGTCACATACCGCGTGGTGTGCTAAGGGGGGGGGGGGTGTTCCCCGGACAGCGGCGCTATACGCCCTACTCTTATTTGAAATGCAACTGCAACTGATTGTTTGGCGAGTTGCGTGTGCCTAGAGTCACTGCGGCCTACCATTTTTATTTAGCATATCGGTAGCTCTTGATGTAAAGAATAATTGGAAGTTAAAAATAATGAAATATGCCGGGTTACTTACCGTTATAAACAGCCTTAGGATTACGTTGTTTCCACAGTACGAGGATGACGACAACAGCTAAGACCAGTATTAAAACACCACATATTACAGCTATGATATAAATATTAGATGATTTTACGGGATCTGGCGTAGAATCGAGTGTGTCTACAGGTGGGGCCGAATTCTCTGTAAAAAAACATGACCATTATATAAACATCAATTACATTATATTAAAACCAAACACACGTACGCCATATATAATGTTGATCCTGTATGCATATGTGAGGGGCTAAGTAGGAAAGAAAGGATTCTCTTGATCTGGATATCAGTAGCATTCAGGCGCGGATCCAGAGGGGGGTCCAGGGGGGCCGGACCCCCCCCCCCCCCCCTGCTCAGGCTTGAAAATTTTTTATGCGATTTTATTGGCCATTTTTAGACCTGTAATTTTGGAATTTACCTTCCGGAAATACGCCAGAATGCACCAAATTGAATCTAATTTATCACATTTTTCTGTTGAGCGCAATTAGTTAAGCAATTATCAAACCCAGACCCCCCCCCCCTGCAAAAAATCCTGGATCCGCGCCTGAGCATTCATTCAAGACGACTTGCGAATGTCACATTTCTTGATAACACGCTTTCGGTCGATTGTATTAGTAACTTTTATTTTATCGACTTTGACGATCATTTCAAGAACAGATAAGGTACAAAATGTTTTCGTCACATAATATCTATAACCATCAGTCACACAGAAACATTTTATTATTTTGGCCTCGCTATACTGATAGCCTCACACACTGTCTGCTTTTTTTCAAAGATAGAGAGAGAGAAATGGGTTTTAACGTCCACTCGACACAAACTAGGTCATTTTGGGACTAGCATTTGGTTTCAATTTTATTTCAATAATACGCTTGCGCGTAGGAGTCTTTAGCAGTGGGAGGAACCAGAGTGCCCGGAGGAAACCCAAGCAGCAAGCCAGAGGTGACCGGCCAGCTAGAGGTCGAAGCGCGGCACTCTAAACCACTAGGCCATCCCCATGCCCCAGACTATACAACTCATTGTATTGGTGCTGATATTAATGCACCGCAACCAGATTCTTTTCTAACAAATAAAGTTTAATGAATCCATTATTCCGTGGAAAAATATTTTTGAATTTAGCCTATCAAAGTTGAGCAAATACGGTTTGATGAATCCATGATTCGCGAGGAATACCTCTTTTAGATTTAGCCTATTAGAGTTGCATGAGCAAATAAGGTTTGATGAATCCATGATTCAAGAGGAACACAGTTTTGAATTTAGCCTGTCGAAGTTGAACCTACCGTTAGTTTTGAGAGTGAAAGTGACGTTTACGGTTTGATCTGGGTGTGACAACTGACACGTGTACAATCCCATCATCGCTTCCAAATTTTCTGGTTTCACTAAAGTTGTATTGAATAGAAATGTCCCAGTAACACTATCATATTCGAAATATGATTGATGAGGAACCAGGACATTATTATTGAAGAACCATTTCCTGTCAATAGTGCGACTAGGATCAGTTGAAGCATTTATAGAAAAATCAACTATTTCTTCTTGATTGTAAATGATGGTACTCGGTGGTCGGGACCAGATCTTGATCGGCTCTGAAAGTAAATTATATTACATTGTTACCAATCAAACTAAGATTTGGATTACTTTTCGCTTGTATTTTCGTTTTATACACCAGGTTATTGCTATCACAACCGTGTTCTACCTGCGACAGTTCGTGTATATCAAACCTTTGCTTTGTATTTGCTGTTAATGTCGACCCACAGTTCTGTGCACCACACATCATCAACTCGCAGCAACAGACCTTTTCATTGGCTAATACATTTTGATTGGCTCAACTAGGTCGCGGGTTATACAGCAACTTTTCCAGATCATATTGTAATATTAGTAATAACGACAACTAAAACGAAATTTTGAACTGAAAAAAAGGAAACGAAATAGGATCTGTGTAAATCAGAGCGCAATTTCAGGCATGGGGTGTTTTTAAAACTCTTACTTAAGACATTCAGGAAACCATCTTTAAAAACTGAGCCGACACTATTCGACAATCGACACTGGATGCACATAATGTCTCGATCACGTGAAACTCCTTTGATAGTGATAGAAGTCTGATCTGGGTTGAGTTCAATCTGTCGGCCATTTTCAGCTTCTAAAAAAACAAAAAGAAATGTAGATGATGATACGATAATAATTAGCTAACATGTCCTCGTGATCTCGCTCAGTCACACCAGGACAACGGAGCTATAATACTAGTTCTGTCTGAAACTCAGGGTGCGTGGCACAAACCTCCGAGGTCCCGTGTATACATTGGAGTGCACGTTAAAGATCCCCGATATAAGAGTAGGCCATAGTGCCGTTGTCCGTGCAAAATTTCTCTCATAGTACACTGTTAGCTCAATCAAAGCAAAATATTCCACTCCCTGCCTGTTAACGTTAGAAAAGAAAAAGTCATTGGAGGAACACGTAGCAAATACCAACTGACCGATCATGGTAGGAAGTTATATGATTGCAGTTTTAAAAATATTGATCGAATATTTCCATGAACTGAACGAAATTGTTTGTACAATTGTTTCATCAGAAAGTTGAAATGCCCCTGAAAACGCTATATTTTAGCATAGAGTTATAGAAACATTATTGTTATTATATTCCGTTCCTGATATGTTCACGATTAACGAAAATTGTCCTTGAGCACGGCTGAAGACACTCGCCGCCCCCCCCCCCCCTTACCCCAACAATAAAACCGCACAAATGCCCCCCTTTTCAAAATTGCCCCTACGCGAACAGGACCTGCGTTTAAAACGACATGACTCACCTTTTAGTAGGTTTAATGCTTCCCCATTTATATACCATTCTGTCATTGATACCGGACGTTCCCCGATAGCGGACCTTGCCTTGCAGTTAAATATGACGTCATCACCTTCCACAGCATGACGCGAGACAATGGTTTGTGTCCAAATCGGTGGAGCTGAAATATATCAACATATCTTACACCCGTCGTTATGTTGAATCACGTACAATTACGTATATAAAAGAAAAGACTATCTGTTTTTTCGGGGATCCGATCAAACAGAATTAATTACGTCCGGATTATAATGCATTTTCATATTTCAAAGTTGGCCATTTCCGAAGAATGTGTATTTTCGTGTTTTGATATAAATTTATTCAAGTTCCTCTTTCGAATACTGAAATCAGTTAATTTGGTCGGTTTAGTTTTAAACAATTCCAACAACTTTTAATTATATTTATGGGTTAATTTCTAATAAAGAGACTAAAAGAAAAGAAATGAAATAAAATAGATATCTGCACCGACTGGGATAATGAAATCGACTTACATCATGGCAGTGTGTATTGGTGAACGCTTTGGCCGGACAACATCACTACTTCCTGTTCTTATCCGAACGACTAGACAATGTCCCTGCCAGGCCCCGCGTCCTGCACCAAGAAACATGCTCAGCCAACCCCCCTGCAAATCGGAGACCCCTCAGAGCCTCAGTTGCTACTCAGCGTTTAAAAGAAGCTTGACAAAACATCTTACCCAAAATATTTCAGTGTTAAGGCCATTTTTCTTATTGAAAAAAAAATTAATTACGTTTATGATATTTTTTAAAATACTGGTACCTACATGTAACATTCAGTTTAATGTTAGCTCTTGCTTCACGATTAGACGCAACGCACAAATACGACCCTTCGTCAGCTTCCACAACATTTTGAATCGTGAGTTGTCGCCCGAACTTTTCCACGTAATATTTCATGCCATCTGTTACCAATTCTACACCAGAAGAACTATACCACTTGATACCAGGCACAGAACTATAAATATATTTAATTTAATTTAATTCGAATCCGTATTTAAAATTACACAAGGTTCATTTTTGCAATTGCTGGTATCCAATACACGGGGCTTGGTGTACTTATTTGACATTTGACAAAAATCCATACCAGTTGCCCGTCGCTGTGATGCGGACATCTCCGATTTTTATTTAGCACTTAATGTACACCTTGTTGTACGTGACGGTTTATCGATGCACACGACAGGTCAGCAGTATTTGGATTATTTCGCACGCGTCAACCATTCCCGCACCCCCTCCCCCCAGTAATCAAAGGGAATCAATTTTATAATGTTGTATATATATATATATATGTGTGTTTCGAGATTTTTTCAACGTGGGGACACCCTTGGTGGGTGCTTAAAATAAGGCCAAATGTGTTATATATACATTCAATCAGACTGTAAGCTAAAACAACAACTTCATTTTAAAAAGACGAACCTTCCACCGAAAATACATTGTAAAACAACAGGTTTACCAATCAACCCTGTCACTTCATGTGTTGCCGCCAATAATTTAAGTTTTGTACTTGAAACTGAAATTGGAAGAGAAAATCAACTGATCGATCTGAGTGGAACGAATCGATACAAATTACTATTTTATTTGATATTTTACTTTGAGCGCTGACAACAAGTGCTGGGAATGTTGGTAAGCATTTAGTCGGGGAGGCAGGATTAATGGACGTGTAGATGTAGAAGGATTGTTAAAAATCACATCCCCGTGATTAAGAATAAATCTGCAAAGTCGCATCGCAGTAAAAGGGATTTAGAACCATTGCCCTTTCACATTGGAACTTTCAAACAATACATATTTTCTGGCAACGCGTTTCTGAACGCATCACAGTTACGGAGTTATAAGCATCTTGCCGAGAAAAGCGTCCTTTCGTTCCAGACCGATGATTGGGGAGCGGTCTCCAATGACCTCTGGTGGTGATAAATCAGCCAAACATAGGCAGATAACGATGCCGACTAATAGAGGTCACATGAAATTATTTGTAATCAAATCAAAAACAGATAACGAAAAATAAATACAATTTGAAAATTTCAGTCAAATTCCTTTGTTCTGAGCGACCACTAGCTAAAAACGTGATATTTCAAACAATCAGGAGTCATGATCCAGGAAGTTACTACACGATGTATGCCAAGGAACCAAGACCCTTCGGATATACTCCTATACTTTAGGTTCCGTTAAAATCGGATGTGACATGTAGAGTATCCATAAACAAAAAATGAACGGCCGGACGGACGGACGGACGAGCAGGGGCGATAATATACGTCCACGTGAAAATGTAAGCGTATAAAAAAAATCATGTCGAATACAATATTCATCTGTACAAATACAAATTCATTGTTGATAGTACCTTGAGTATTTTTCTCCACCGTTATTCGTGTTTCGCTTCCAAGAACAATGGTGTCGTGTTCTTTGTTTGTAATGCCACAAAGATATACTTGACCCGGTTGACTATCTTTTAGTTTAGTATTCAGCAAATGGAGGGTCCCTGAAGAAATCAAAAGTAGGTTAGTCAATAAGAAATTTTAGCTCACACAGGTGGATCCCCAAAACAACCCAAGCCCCTTTCTCAAACGCAGAAACAGGTAACTGTTATATTTTTGTCGAACTATTTGGAAACAAATGTTTTAACTTCCCTCTGCAAAAAATATCCCCCAGTGATCGCCTCCTCCATTAGAACAATTTTGATAAAAGTATTTCTTATGATCTTGACCGGGACTTAAGAAATATATTCTCACCAGTAACACTATCACCCTTAAATCTCTAATATGCCAACGCCACTACCCAAAACGACAACTGACATGGACTCATTCTGCAAAGGGCGGTCCCTTTCCAAAGAACTCCCACTTTTTCAATACGTTCCAGATACTACTTAATACAAATATACTAGTACTATACCGTTCACATCTATAGCTATGCTTTCGTTTTCTTTAATTTGGGAAGCATCACTTTGATCAATTCCAATTGTTTTAAGATACCAGGAGAAAATGGGATCAGGCCTGGATTCTGGTATGTTATCACATTTGACACTTACACTCTCACCCTCAATAACATTATATGTTTGTAGATTCATGTCTACACTGAATGAGTCTAACCCTAAATATATAGAATAGATATAATATTAACAATTCAAAATAACAATCTGAAAGGGGTGTTGAGGAGATATTTTGTACCGAGAGTTTTAGAAGCCAAAACTTATTTAGTCATATGAAGCAATTTAGAGCAAATATAAAATTCATGTTTTGTTTTTTATGTGCACGCCAACATGTACACGACAACTCGGGTTTTCGTTTCAGTCAGGCGTTTCGCCCTGCAACACTAACCATGCTGGAAAAATGCAAATGTACTTTTCATCAAGCAACGATGGTCGAACCCAGAATCTCTTTGTTAACGAGTGTCGCAGTGGCCCCTTTAACAAGACATGATGTGGGCAGATGGAATGGTTTTACAGGTATCAAAACAGAGTTTGCAAACTTACTGGCATAGACAAGTGGTGCTACATTGGACATACTTGTACCCCATTTATTCTCAGCTATACACTGATAGTCGCCTCCATTACGGTGAATTGCGTTGGAAATTTTTAAATTTCCTAAAACTGGGTCAAATTCCATAAATTCATTTTTTGTTATCACAATTCCATTACGTTTCCACATAAAACTGTGAACAGAAATACACAAAATAAAATAAAAATATACAAAAAAGGAAAATCGAGAAATATTCAAATTCCAAAGTGTCTTTAGTTTAAGAAATCGTGATTTCTAGATATGATATGGTTAAGATTTACTGGTTAAACGCAGCAGAAATAATGCGACCTATCTTGATGGTGGGCATCTCTTGATTCTGGCAGTTGACATCATTCACCTATACTGAACATCTGTGTCTGGTTTGAACATTCTACATCAATTATATGTAGAAGGAGATTTATTGTGTTTCAAAATGTGTTACGGATCGACAAACCCACAGACAAATAGATTTAAATAATCCCTTGATTTCTACAAAAAGTGGGATTGTAGCATGTTGGATAAAAAAGTTCCATATGTATGTCACTGGTACTAATACAATTTCAATTGAATGTTAAATAGAGTAAGAATATGAAAACTTACCGAGGTTTGGGTATTCCGGATGCTTCACAAAACATGGAAACATTTTTACCACCGTGAAAATATTGAGGTTGTTCTACGTGAGTTATAGTTGGTGGTAGACGAACTGAATAAAAATATTATTTATTTAATCTGCTCATAAAATAAAGCCTAAGGACCGTTCGAATTTCCCAAAAGAAATTCCCGTTCAATCTCAGGTGGGAAGCAACTCTATTAGAGGATAAGTCAAAATCTTCAAAGGTGTTCTCTAAGTCGCATTAGAGGAAAACCGTAAATCTAAGTAGTTTAAGCAAATTAAAAGCAAAATGTGACAATATAATGTTGCTTTGATGTCCTTAACACGGCTATGTGAGTCATTTAAAGATAAACTTGAGACCAGAATATTTTTCTTTAAACAAATAGCAATAATTCTAAAACCCCTAAATAAAAAAAAAATTACGAAAATAGGTCATTCCGTTATCGATATATTTAGATTGGAAAACCCCCTTTGCACCTGCCTGGTGAAATCCAATCAGCGTACGAGTCAACTTCCGGTAATTCCCTGAAATGTGTTGTGACGTCATAAGTGTGAGACGAATGTAAACAAAATGGCGACAACATGTGTTCGTTCGGATAGGGCATCAATTAAAAAGGAATTCTAGGCGAGTTAAATCCGTCATATAAATAATCGTCGTTTGAGGATTCCGAAAGAGGTGTCAATGAGGACGACGGTAGAGTAAATCCACAACAATTTGAGCCTTATGCAGACTGGTATGAGTCAGACAAAGACGACCGTATCAACGGCTTGAACAACCACGGAACTACGATCGTCTGGATTCCACGGCAATGAATGGTCAGTTTTATTATTATCTACATTACAATTTATATTTTAACCATCCTGAATTATTTATCAGTAATATTGTGTTTGTATCAAATTGAAATTCAAACGTTCTTTTGACTTAGATATCGATTTTTTAAAACAATCATTAACCAAACAGGAATAGATTATTTAGTAGGCCGCTAGTTAGTACTAGTTTAAAGTTAGTATCGATCTATTCTGTGAGTAGAGCTAGGCCTAGTAAATGGTATCTAAGACAAAGGATTTCTTTTCAAATTCATAAAAGAAAATTATAAAGTAAACCTATCTAGGCCTAATTGTTAAATTGTATGCATAACACACAATTATTATATTATATATTTTTAGATCAATTATTACTTAGGCCTAGGCCTATATTCTTAT
Organism: Patella caerulea; assembly: GCA_036850965.1. Lineage (NCBI taxonomy): Eukaryota > Metazoa > Mollusca > Gastropoda > Patellidae > Patella > Patella caerulea. Next base: position 25,283,482 of record JAZGQO010000015.1, on the reverse strand, counting down.
TATTGACATTATTGTCAAAGTAAATATTTTTTATTATTATCTGCCTAATTGTTAAATTGTATGCATAGCACACAATTATTATATTATATATTTTTTTAGATCAATTGTTATTGACATTATTGTCAAAATAAATATTTTTTATTATTATCTTTGGAGTTAGCCAGATTGGGAAAAAGTCATGTTTTTTTTTTATAATAACATTTTTAAAATTGAATCAAATTTTTTCCAATAAAATTATTTAATTAACATTGTACCATATTAGGTTATAAATTCATAAAATTTCCTGATTTGTGTTGTTGACCCTCAAAGATACATTATCAACCGAAAATTAAGCAATTGCAATTTTTCGCCTAGCCTCGATCATCATAACTGTAATCGATGTGGAAAAAAGCATAGTCTTGATTATCAATTTAATAATCAGTAAATCAGATAATAATCCACCAAAGATCGGAGGCTAGCGATGCTATCGGGAGTTGATTATGGTCTGGATGTGTTAATTAATGTTTAATTAATAAGAAAAGATTTCAGGCCTAAAGAAAGACCCACAATAAGAGGATTTAGAAAAGACAATTAAACAATGTATAAAATACCTAGTTTAATGTAACACACAAATACACAATTATATTTCAGATTTTCCGGTGTGGTACCCCCTTGTCAGTGATGCAGGATGGAAGGCTTTGACAAGGATAGCTGTCTAGTTGTCCATTAGCCCAGTTTGGAGCAGAACAGTAGGATATTAAACCCCCATTTCATTTTATTTCTGTAGATGGGATACGATTGTCAATTATTTTTAGGCTTAGTCCTGTATGATTATTGTCAAAATTTGGCAAATTATATTAGGTGGTAGCTGGGTTGGGAAAAAATCTGATTTCTATTATTTGGGGTAAACATCAGTTGTAACATGTCCAGAGGGATATAATATTGTGATTATTGTACTAACAAATAAGAAATGAAATGGGGTTTAACTTCCTACTGTTCTGCTCCGACTGGGCTAATGAAGACGGACTTACACCATACAGTATGCTATGAGGGAAATTTTGCGTCGGTGGATGTTTTACGTGCATGTGAATGTGTAATCTCAGTTTTTCGTCCCATCCTGCATCACTGACAAGAGGAAACCACCCCGGAAAAACATGGTGAACTTTTTCGGCAAACACCAGGATCTAACTAGCTATGTCCAAGCTAGCATCTTACACACTTATCAACCTCGTTCGGTTCCTAAAAAAAAATTAGCAACGAAAATCTTGTAGATATACATTTGATCACACACTTCAACGTGCCTTTCCTTATGGGTTTGCATTACCATTTTGCATAGGTGTATGTTATTCCTAAATTTGTGCAGTGGATATTAAACATAATAATATGTATATTAATTATATTTTCAGGAGACATTAATATGGAACATGGCTTTATAACAGTTTGTCAGGAGTTATTGGAGCTGGTTGGGAAGACAAACTGCTGACATTGTACCAATGGTAAAAATTTATCAGAGAGGCCTTTGTATAAGAAGAAGCCATGTAGGATTTATGTGGAAATAAAATAATATGTATTCAGACAATTTTTTTATTATTTTTCTGTGAGATTCCTACATGATAACTACATCAATCAACCACATGCAAGTACTACTTAGTACCATATTGAGCTAAATGTTTTTTTATGTCAATGATGGACTGGCACAAATGTGGCACTTTGAACAGAGGCTCAGCAAATGTTCTTTCTTCACTACTATTCCTGCAAATGAATTTGACAGTTATGCATTAAAATATTATAAGTTTAATCTAGCTATAGAAGAGAACAAAATGAATCATTGTCAAGTCACGACTCACAAAAATCCACAATATAATTTATGACCTTCACTGGGAATAAAATAAATCTATGACTGGCAATGAAAATCGAAATGTACGTAAACTGTAAATCAAATGGAGTTTAACGTCCTATTTTCCGGGGGGGGGGGGGGTTGGGATGGCCTAGTGGTCTAGAGTGCCGCGCTTCGACCTCTAGCTAGCCGGTCACCTATGGCTTGCGGCTGTGGTTTTGAGCCCCGGTGTGAAGCGTATGTGGCATGGAGATAGGGGCGCCTTCTCAACCTCGTGGGTTTCCTTCGAGCACTCCGGTTTCCTCCCACTGCTAAAGACCCCTACGCGCAAGCGAATTATTGAAATAAAATGAAACCATATGTTAGTCCCAAAATGACCTAGTTTGTGTCGAGTGGACGTTAAATCCCATTTCTCTCTCTCTCCCCCCTATTTTCCTGCTCCATCCAGACTAATGAAGACAGCCAAATGTCATGCAAAGAGCTACTATGAAACTTTTGCCCGGGTAGTGGCGCAATGTCCTACATGTATTCTTATTTTTTAACTCAAACTGTCAAGGGATCTTTAACATGCACACCAATTTGTACACAGTACCTAGACATTGTATCTTGAAATGGGGTTTAACGTCCTACTTTTCTGCACCTAACCTGGGCTAATCAAGACAGGCCCTACATAGTGCACCATTGACATGGATGATGGAAACCACACACGAAAACCCTGGTTATAATTATGTATTTTATGTACCTTGCATCATCGATATGGATAGGCCTACTTTCTGAATCTGTATGAAGGCCTCGAATACTGAAAAATGATCATGTTCATCAGCACTGTCATAACATTGTCTTCAATAGTGTCTGGTGACTGGAGTTTTATTCCTCTTCACTGGCATTTAAAAATGGTCTGCAAAAGAAAATATATTTTTTTTCTTTTAACATTTTTTATAATACAAGTCTCTTCAATTATTACTAATTACTCACTGCTTGTACCTATAATCCCGGGGCTGGATACCAAACTAAACCAAAAGAGCCTAATATAATTACATAAATATCTTTTCTACAAAAGAAATAGGAGAGATATCAATATAAAAAGAATTTGACTCACCCTAATATTTTCTCTCGTTGCTGAGTCTCTTGTGTTAGTCAGACTCAGTACTACTTTTGTAGGTAGTTGTACCTTGTCTACGTAGTACAGTAGGCCTATACCATCTCGGGTGGCTTGCTTGGGTTTCTACGACCGAATCACAAATAAATTCCACAGTAAGAACATTTGATAATACACGTGTGACTGGCGATTGTCCCGTTGCTTCCAAAATTAAATGGTTGAAAGGGGTAGTAGTCTAGTACTCGTATGCAAAAAAAAAAAAAAAAATGCGACGAACAAAACACGTGTCGCCTCGGAGATCATGTCCATTCGTCTCGATTTGTCGCCACAAAACTAGCCTATCGTTTTAAAATAACTTATTTTCAAACGGAATTTAATTGAGTGAAGCGTTATTGAGTTTGCATTATCATAGCCATAAGCAATACACCTCTTGTACGATCTTTTGTTGTCATTAATATTGGTCCCGTTAACAGCGTCCGCCATTGTCTCCGGGATTCCCTTGTTTACGTCTTTCACACTTGTGACGTCAATCGGTCAAAGGTCACGAGAGGTTCCACTCGGCTTATCGCTTCAGGTGAGAATTTTAGTTTTCCGTCTATATCGTGAGAACGAGTACTTGGATTTCGTTAAAACTTTCGGGGACGTTTTATGGAGGCATTTCAGATATAATAATAATAAAATATGAGAGGTCTCAAGTTGATCTTTAAGGAATTTATCCATACACTTACACTATGTGCATTAATCCGAAAGCATCCAAGTTCTATATACACTAAACTATAGGAGATTTCTCATTTAAGATACCAGCTGGACATTGAAATGGATATAACAGACCACTTATCTTCAACTATTGTTTTAAGTAAAGCTATTTCGAGAATTTTTACTCCGGTTCAATTAATTCCTTAAAAATTGGAGGCAATAAAAATTACGTAACCAATATAGGCGATCTTTGTTGAAACAGCTCTGTATTTTTATTTGGGACATTGTGACAAGGTAAAAAAAAACTATTTCTGCAAATTGTAGAGTTCTGTTTGTAATTGTATATTCATTTAACGAGTATATATCAGCGATCAGTTATAGGTCCTATTGGGTAATATCATCGGCGACAAATACTTGACATCGGGGATGGTCAAGTAAACGTTCACAAAGCTTTAGGGAAATTACCCCGAACAATAACCGTAAATCATCGGGGATAGATTCCCATGTTCGAGAATGTTCCGGTGTACTAGTGTCTTCGCTGATAATCTTCATCAATGGGTGAATAGCCCCGTATATTATTATTAGGGGATGCGTCGGTGAGTATATACTTCGCTCACACTGGGCATTTATTGCCTCGACGATGTACTACTGATGTCCCAGGTGTCTAGTTAAGCTTCGAGAGCATCGCGAGCCACGTGGAACCACCGGGAACCGTCGGGAAGCCTCGGACAATGTTGCATTGAAACCTTTCCTAATGTGTTCCCGACAGACTGTGGAGGTATCCCATAGCTTTCCAGATTCAAGAGGAAGTTCCGGGGATGTTTCTCAGGAGTTTCGAGAAATAGTTTCCCCCGGTGCATTCCCGAAGCATCGGTCATCTCTTGCCTAAGTATCAGAGGACCATTCGATGACCTTTCGGTAACACATTCCCTATCACGGGGTTAGATCCTTGAATATTCTTCAGATTGCGCAGATTGGCTGGTTTCTGCATAAACTACATTTTGTTATGAACCTGAGATGTCTGGAGGAAAAATAATATTTCGCGGAAGCTCCAAGGATACGGCTCCGGCCTGTTTTTCCAACAAAACATCGGGAACACATCGGCAAAAAGATTTCAATGCAACAGTTCTCCGAAGGCCTTCCGATGGTTTCGCATGGCTCGTGGCGCTCCAGAAGCGTCCCCGGGACATCGGGGAACCTGTTCCCAACGCCTCCCGAAACTCACCAATGCCAGTACATCAATGCCAGTGGGGTCAAGTCCTTACCTTCAGCTTGAGTTCCAACATAACATAGTAGAGCACATAAAATCTTCATACGTAAATACATTTTTGTTGCACATCAAATATCTAAACTCCTCATTCAACTTGTTGTAAGTTTGTAATGAAGACATCCAGGATGGTAATTTGTAATTCTGATTCACTGTTAAGTTTCAAAGATACGAAAAAGAGATAACAGGAAACGATAGATGGTGAATCAGCTTTATATTTACACGATAATTTAACCCGGAAAATGAAAGTATTTTTACCAAGAAACATTTTCCTCAAAAACGTAGTATTATCACTTTTACTAAGAAATAAGAGTAACTATGTATCATCATAATAGATGCGTCATATTCACAATAAACCTAGAATTCTCAAAATTTAAAAGTTGGTTGACCATCCTTTTTGACTATCAACCTATTGTCCTACATTAAAGTAAATTTTACGACCGTTTGTTGAATCGCCCAAATTACCACCACTACTAAAAAAAACCGTGCGATTCGTATACATGTACTACATGTTTCTCGGAATGGTGCGATATGAAATCGAAAGAATGTCCTTTGAATTTTGTCTAATGGTTTGGATTGTTCGTACTTGGTTTTTGTTTTATTTACTTTAACAGTCGACCTTGATCGCAAAAGATGGCTTTGTGAAATCAATAGAAATCGGTATACTCTAAATGGACATAGTTATGAATAATTGTGGCTTTGAATTTAAAAAAAAAAATAGTTTTGATAATGTACTGCCTTATAGTTTGTTAAACTATATATTTTATCCTGCACTGTCAAGGCTTTACATAGTTTTGGTGAAAATGTGTGTCTCCCAGAATGATAATTGCTTCCTAGATATCCCGTAATTCTTGAAATGTTTTTCAACGTCTCCTAATTCCATATCGTTTGGAGTCATTACACCGGAAGTGACGTGGCTGTTAGCCATGGTTTTTATTTTCTGCATGTGATAGTACAGATGATCTCCTAAGTCTTCTGTTCTGTTCCCAAATATGTCAAGTTGGTATGCTAGTCCGCCCTTACAGGTATAGAAACTTGCCAAGGTCATCAGCCGAATGGTACAAGGGTCAAGATCACTAATATCTCCTTCTTCGTCACCTTTGTATTTGGCAAAACTGCCTATAATATATGTTCTTTTATTTACAAAACTTTTTATGTTGGCTTCAATTGGTTTAAACGGCACACTATGAATTCTAACTATGTTATCCGGGAAAAGATAATCACGTGATGTCTGGTTTTTCAAGATGTCCTTCAAGAGGTTGGAAGTAATTTCCGAGATATGCAAGGCGTTGTTCTCAAGAGAAAGCGTCGGTACATCTTGTATATTAAATTTGAACAGATGGAAATTCTGAAAAAAAAGGACCATTATAATTCGTAGTCGAGATTAGATATCTGTAAAATAATGGTATTTTTGGTTTAATGTATATTTTGCCCACATATGGATGAAGCCAAAAGTTGTGCTTAGGACGTACAACTGCGTCCTTTAAAATGCATGATGTAAGGTTTCGATAAAGAGGTTATCGTTTTTTCTATACTAGATAATGCAAAATGAATATATATATATATATATATAGTTTTAAAATCACCAGTTCCGTGGGTCATTCTTAATTTTGACACTCGAAGTATTGGGTCTTTTATTGAGCAGTGGGTCTTTTATTGAGTCTTTTATTGAGCAGTGGGTCTTTTATTGAGCAGTGGGTCTTGGTCCCAATAATTAAATGCCCCAGTAAAATTGTATGTATATATCGAATTATCGGGCCTCGCATAACTAGTACATTGCTAACGCCCATACAAAATTGCTGGGTCCAAAATTTCTAAAAATAGCGCGCCTGGTTCAATTTTAGCTTTTCCCCGGAGCGATATATATTCGCTATTATACATGACCAATCATCGATCGCTTTACGGTCACATGGCTTACAAATAGACTCGGGTGTCATATATTCGGATATGCGTGCTATAACGACTGTATATTCGAGACTATTAATGGTGGAACGGAGACACAGTCGTCATTGAGAAAGTTTCGACAAAGGCCATCGCTTTATCATGAACATAAGGTATATTCCCACGATTTTAAAATCGGTAGAAATACGGCGTAGATTGTATGTAAATGGGGGTCATGGCTTCTCTGTCTGTTTTTAATTTCCGGATGCATTTCCAGTAGGCTACAATTAAAATGTAATTTTCTTTTACATTTTGTGTTCAATCAAACACATTTTTTCACGCTTCGCGATCGAATTAGCCGTCATTCGCAAGGCATCTTAAATTGCATAGAGGTATGGTTTTGTCGATCGACTAAGATTTATTGATCAGGGGATTAATTGTTATTCCACGACATTATTTCAATATAGCACCCTGAAAATCATTAATTATCACGATTTTAGTACAAAAACTTTCCTCAAATATTGGGTTTACACACGAGTCCTGTATATCGCTGCTATGTACAATACATTAATTGAATAAATTTGATCAAACACTTGCCAATTACCACTAAAGTTTTTAATCTCTTTCAGAGCATCTTCCTACATGTATTCCTGGGTGACCCTGTACATTTCAGCCCAATCCATTCAGTCAAAATGGAGATAGGGGTTTAATAGTTGTCAAAAAATGCAATTTCCATGGAACGTTATGTTTCGGACCGTCCAAATGTCATGTTTGCAAAGCTCTGGTTTGCATTCTATTAAAGATAGAGGGCTGAAATTCTCAGAATCGCTTAGTACATGTGTCTCGAGCTCGCCCTGAAAATTTCAAGGGGATCGGATGGTTGGAAGGGACAGAAAGGGACTTTTTACTTATGCATAAGTCGACTTATTTCGCGTCGTGGACTTCATGCGCGTGTATCAGCCCCCCTATTTTTGGAACTATTGGAGCTAGGAAGCTGAAATTTTCAGAGCACCTTCCTACATGTATTCCTGGGTCGCCCTGCAAATTTCAGCTTCCTAGCTCAATTAGAACTGTTTTTATAGGCCTACCCCTTGAATGTTTGAAAAACAGATTCAGGTCGAACGCGTGTGATGCAGCACCCCCAAAGAGGCTTCAGTTTTTGACCTTCCCGTAGGACTAGGGATCTGAAACTTTGCATGTCGGAAGGTACGAAGGCTAGCAAGGTTGTGTTAAAATTTCAGACTGATTGGAGCAAAATCATAAGATTCCGAGGCTCTACAGTTCGGGTTATTTTGCGTCATACGCTTCCTACAGCATGTCTATGCGCATGTATCAGCCCCCCCTATTTTCGGAACTATTGGAGCTAGGAAGCTGAAACTTCCAGAGCATCATCCTGCTTGTATTCCGGGGTGGCCCTGCAAATTTCAGCTTCCTAGCTCTATTAGAACTGTTTTTATACCCCCTCCAAGGTTGAGCGACAGAATGAGGTCGAACGCGTGTGATGCAGCACCCCCAAAAAGGCTTCAGTTTTTGACCTTCCCGTAGGACTAGGGATCTGAAACTTTGCATGTCGGAAGGTACGAAGGCTAGCAAGGTTGTGTTAAAATTTCAGACTGATTGGAGATTCCGAGGCTCTACAGTTTGGGTTATTTTGAGCGCGTTACGACTGTTTCTTGAAAACTGTTTTGCATAATTAACACCCTTCCCGTAGGAATTGTGCCTTGAAATGTTTATGGTTTCTTCGCATGACCTAGGAGACGGTTGTGTTAAAATTTCAGCCAGATCGGACGAGAATTAAGAAAAGCCGACAATTTTGTGCACATTTTTGATTTCCTCAAAGTGGTATGTGTCATTAACGGCCTTCCCGTAGGAAGATTTTCTTGAAATTTTTACAGCACCTGCGCATCCACCACGGATAGTTTGTATTAAAATTTCAGACCGATTGGACAAAAATTGAGGCGCTGAGAGAAAAGCCGATTTTTTTGTGCACATTTTTTATTTAATTTGGACACCATGCGTATAAATGTGGTCTGTGACTGCTTTTCCACCGATTGTGGTCAAAGGGGGGATAAGTGTGGACCCAATAGTCACAATCTTGTATAAGTGATTAATGGGTCATGTGCGACCACACACCTAAAATTTATGAACAGCTGCTACATTTGGTTATATCATAATTCTGCAAATATGTCGCTGACAAATTTGTGGCAGGCCAAAATGCTACATCAAGTAACCCATGCAGCCTTCCAAATTACAGTGCATGTATGGATTCCATATCGTTACATCGTGGTGTTCACCCCGCCCTGGGATAAAGAAGTCTTTGAATTTAAGCTTAAAAATAAATTTTTGTTTAAACTTCCTTTTAATTACCATCCAATAAACTCAAAATCAAGATCCGTTTATCAAAGGATGTGTTGTATGTTTCAATTAAATGTATATCTGGGGGTGAAGGTGGAGGGGCAATTCAATTGATTGTACTACTTGTCAGTTTGTAATAGTTATTAGCACACTTTCCTCGGCGTATAGGTGAATATCAGGACAGTTTTGGTCGTGGAGCCCAGCTGAGGCGAGGGTGCCCCCGGCCGAAACGGTCTTTAATATTCACCGATAAGACGCAGTAAGAATCTACAGATGTACTTCTACATGTAAGCAAAGGGGATATCGGATGCGTTACAGCCGCCTCCGCCAAAACGACCTGCACCAGAGAAAGGTGATCTTAAAGTCGTGCAGATATTAAAAGTAATCTAAAGGACACGTAGGTCAATCCTGGTGAAGTGTGTATCGGCGGATGGTACCTCAGCTGAAATTTATTTGTAATAAAAAAAATATTTTGACCTTCTGGGCGTTTGTTATCGGCCTGTCCTGCTTTATTTCAACACTTGTATAAAAGTGCTTTTTTGTCGAAAATGAACAATACTCTTCCTGGAAAGTGTACTGTCCATCTCTGATACACAGACACTTTAAACCCTGAGCAATAAACAGGACAGTTTTATCAAAAGTTGCCACTGGTAACGAGGTAGAAGTGGGATGTAAGTTTTATTACATTAAAAACAACAATAATTACCACAATCAGATTTGGCTCGATTTTTGTCTTGTAGGGGAAGTTTTGAAGACAATACCCACCCTCTTGAAGCGTCTTATTGTTTAAAAAGATACCAAAATTTGTTAAAAAAGATACCCAAAACTTGTTGACAGCGATAATGCCATCAACAGCTGACAAGGACGCGTTCCGTTTAATGTTTAAAATTACCGATTATAGGATTCCAGGCATGAACACTTGCCAACAAATGTTAAAAAAATAGCACACGTTCCAATATTATCCCTATTATAATACCAATAAGTATACAGGAGTTATTGGGTCCGACCCCCAAGTAAATACCTGGGCCGGAGCCAACAACAGGGTCTGAAAATTAAACCACATGCCCACTAAAGTATGATGGATATATTGGATTTTAAGGCATACATACCTTTCTGAAGGAAACCAACAGAAAATATGTAAAAAGGTCGTGTGTAGTATAAGTACTTCTTGTTGGTCCCAGTAACCACGTTTGAAAAGGCAGCCCCAATAGAGGGGTAATTTTAATATATATATATATCATAGTATAAAATATAAAAATAACACCGATTTGCTTCTACATGTTTCAATAAATCGGTGTTATTTTTATATTTTATACTATGATATATGATACTGTACATTAGAACAACAACTCACTACAGCTATATATATATTGAAAATTTCATTTTACATTATTCTGAGCGAAGCGATCGCGTTTTTAAAATTTGAAAAAAATGTGGCATAGATTGTTTATTATCGTAGCAACGGTACTTTTTAATCGAAATTTTGTCTCGAATCACCATTATAAATCAAATTATTAAATGGTGATCGTGTTTCAATCAAAAAAAAAAACCCACCTACAATAGGCATAATTAGCTCTTACATGTCGCACCATTAATAAATAAAGTTAATAACTTTTATATATGTCATTTTATATTTATTGGTTATTGACAATGGCTAGTCGTTAACTGGGACTAGTGTTATCAGTGTTTAAGGTACTGTTGAATGATATACATAGTGAAAGCTGTTATAAATAGTCACACTTTTACACCAGCAACAACATCGTTACCAGCTTTACACACCTGCTGTGGGTTTTGGATGGCCAAATGGTTCGCACGTGCGTACTTTATCTTACGGTCAACTGGCCCGGTTTCGATTCTCCGGTTCTACGTGGCAGAGGGTAAGGTGGCCCGTCCAACCTCGTTGGTTATTTAAATACAATTGAACCATGTGTTAGTACCGAAATGACTTAGTTTGGGTCGAGTGGACATTAAAATCTCCCCGCCCCTCTTACTCTCTACATACTAAAAATTAGTTAAGAATCATTTTATTTAATGACACAAATTGTGATAACTGAAAGACCAAGGTTCAAAAGTCAACGATATTCGCTTACTAGTGATATAACCGGAAACAATAATAATAGAATTAGTCCATCGTCAAATATTGTTGTATATTAAACGACCAGTCACCTCATTTGATTTGTCGGTGATCATGAAAATGAAAGTATAGACGGAAGTGACAAATCGAGTTGAGGAAATTGGTTACCATGAAAATAGAAATATTACTTGATTTGTCAGTGATTGTGAAAGCAACCAGCCATAAAAGCCACATTGAGGAAATTATTATTTCTTTATTTAAAGAGCCATTATGTAAGATTTGAAGCTAAAGAAAGAAAAGACCTGTATTAGGCAGGTTTAGCTTTTACAGAGTGCATCTTTACTGTGAGTCATTAATCACCAATAGGCCACGAAGAAAACAATCTGCTCAGCCACAAAAAATTTTGGAATTAAAATCACAACACCAACAATAATAATAATTCGACACCCACGCAGGCGATGAGAGTCGAGCTCTACATCTACATGATGTCTTGTTCAACTGATCTTTGTGGAATCTAAGGTTGCTGTTTTTTAAAGTCAGGGAAATACATATAAAATTTAATGCGTTTGAGACCTTAGCTGACGCAGAAAACGGTGTGACTGGATTTCTGGAAATCCGCTGAGAGGCGGGGGAATTCTGTGATGACCCAGGACAGGTACCGAACTTTTGACCAACTGGTGCTTCCCCGTTGATCGTTCCACGGACAGTTGTTCCGACAAAACGTTGGAAATACACCTTGAAAAATTCAGTGCATGCCTCTCGGTGGTTTCAAATGGCCAGCGATACGGAGCTTTCGAGTTTATTGGGAGACATCACAGATGATTTATGTCAATTGTTCGGGGGCGGGGGGGGGGGTCCCAGAAGCTTTATGACCATAACCGAAGCACTGTGAACGTTCACTGGACCGCCCCGGCGCATAATTTGTGTCATTTCTCGTGGACAAAAACATCAGGAGTCATCGAGAAAAAATTGGTTTATTTCATTACGCCGGTCATTCTTCCTCGGTGGGAGCTGACCATACACTCCATAATCCGGTGTCGTTAAAATTGGGTTTGTTGCGGCCTTTTTCAACGTAATAATTTAAGATTCTGATACTGTAATATACATACCATTGTTTGGGCATGTCGATAATTCTCCCTCTTTAAATAATTTGAGACCTTCTCTCTGTGTGTCCCATCTATAGCGATAGAAGCATATTTTACTTTTGGTAGCGAAGCACAATCTTTAATCATATACTCCATCAAGTTTTTAAATATACCCTGACCCTGGTGACTGGACTTTACCCTCCCGGCTCTTCTTACGATAGTCTCGCTGTCATCAACAATATGGACAAAGAAGAATCCCAACTGAAAATATATTAACACCGACTCAGGATGATTGATTGCTACAGACAAAATTTATGTGGGTTTAATATGCACCTGGTGAGATGATTTTAAACTGTACTGAGCGCCATAGGAAACGCATCACTTAGATTTTCGTATAACAAAATGAGCCTGTAAACATATCTTATTTATTTTGCTTCTTATTGTGAACAATATTCAAATGGGAACACATCAAGTCAGAGGGGTCAAAACCAAAAGTACGACAAAGATGGTTAATTGTCAGTAACGCGTATGTCCTCCACTGGCTCTTACCCACGCTGTGCAGCACAATTAATCATCTATGTCTTACTATTGGTATTGACCCCTCTGACTTTGTACCGTTGATTATAGATTAAACATCCATAAGTGTACAAATGTGTTGTTATTGATGTGTTCCCATTTGAATATTGTTCACAATAAGAAGCAAAATATATCAGATATGTTTACAAGGTCATTTTGTTATACGAAAAACTAAGCGATGCGTTTTCTATGGCGCTCAGTATATAAAACTGACACCACTGAATACAGATTCTAACCTACAGTATTAGCTAGTGTGGCGATCTTAAAGCCCCAATAAAACTCTTGTTGTAACTGAATAATATGCCCCATCTTCATTCTGGTCAACAAATTGTATTATTTTACAATATTCCAATTAATTTCATTTTAACACAACTAATTTAAAAAGTTGGAAAAATTCAACTTATTGATTTGAAAAGTCTAACGTAAACCTTTTCAAATGTGACTTGGATTTTAAAATATTTTTGAACCCTCTGGAAAAGTAAAATAGGATGTAATGGATAATTTACACAACAGGTAAAACATCTAGTACTTAGAATAAGGCTATTATTTATTTTCTGGAGCTACCAAGCCAGCAATAGTGTTATTGTCCCTTTAAAGGGACTAAATCGCTATTATTTGGGACATATAAACTGAGACAAATGGGTTGCAACGCATTGTAATAATGCACTATGAATGAATATAATAAATTGATTTACATTTAACCGTTTCTGCAATTTCTTATTAGTTATGTTAAGCGAAATATGCCAGACGTTTCAATCTCTAGCGTCTGGTAATTCCAGTCTACACCGATGGTATTTATTGTGCAGGCTCTTCAGATAATGAACCGGTCACCTCTGGCTTGGGGCTGTGGTTTCGAGCCCGGGTGTGAGCGTATGTGGCATGGAGATAGGGCTCTTTCTCAACCTCGTGGGTTTCCACCGGGCGCTCCGGTTTCCTCCCACAGCAAAGACCCTTGCGCGTGCGCTAAGATAATGAAAATGGGAAAAAATAAGACTTGTCTGCGATATCACCTTCGGTGGAAGCGGACGTTAAACACCAAGAACAACAACAGATAATGAATATGGCGTCATCGTTTGACGTGACTTGTGGAATATGTCTAGCCTCGTATTTATTACCGATATTGGACATCAGAAGCCCATCTTTTCCCTGTAAGATCACAGCATCAATGTTGATTTAGATGGACAAATAGTTCGTGTTGTCAATGTGGAAGATTTTGAATGATATTGAGCTAGCTAGAGACTATAGCTAATTTAAAAGGTGAAACCGGGACAGTCAGACCCTGCAGATCAACCCGACATCGTAGTCTACCCAACTGATAACAGCATAAAGAATGCTTTATGTTGAGAATAAAAATACTTACCACTTTTCCCCTTTCTTCGCAAACATATCCCCGCATATCTTTATTGTATATTACGTCATCATAGAGTTCTGGTAGGTAATCCCGACCATTATAAATATTATCAGATATACCAAGTATATTTTCTTTATCATCGATAGTTGCTCGTCTGTATATTCGTTCACTGGTCATTGTGGAAAAACTGAAATCAAATGAAATGGGGTTTAACGTCCCACTGCTCTGCTCCGACTGGGCTAATGAAGACGGGCATGCACCGGGTAGTGGCACTCTATGGTATATCGAATTCAAAGTACCAAGGGGTCTTTTACGCGCACACCAATATATAAAGCGGTCCTTGTTTTTTGTACCATCCGAACGACTGGACAGATGCAAGACAGAAAGAAATTCTTGTTGCAGGCCTATAAACACTTAGAGTTTTCATCATTGCCTTTGAATACCACTTACCCTTAACTTACAGGAAGGTACGTATATATATTAATCAGTGAATTGTGGTGGTTAAGTGACTACCTTAGACTTAAGATTTCCATTGAACACGAGCCCTGGCTTCAATCCCTAGCTTACTCGCAAATTGACCTGGTTTAAGCTGAGCTGTCGCCTCTCTTATGACATTTACAGCACAATATATAATACGCGACAAATAGATAAAGCATATTATATCGCTTTGTTGTGTTTTATCACTGTGACCTAGTTTGAATAATATATGTTGGTGTCGCTTGTCGAATGATTTAATATAGTTGACTCTTGAAATGAAATGTAGTTGTGAAATGAAATGGGATTTAACGTCCTACTCTTCTGCTCCTAAACTGGGCGAAAGCAGAAGAGCATAGGCTATACAGTGTGCCGAGGGAAAATTTGCCCGGGCAGCAGCGCTACGACATACTTTTATATCGAATTCAAAATGCAAAGGGGGTCTTTTACGTGCACTCCAATGTATCACATTACCTCTGTTTTTCGTTCTATCCAAGCTAATAGACAGCTGACCTTTTAAGACCCTCCGTCCAACACCACTGACAAGGAAAAACCACGCCGGAAAATAGTCGACTCGTATAAGACTTACAAGTCACAATTCTATGAAATAAAATTAATGCTTATATCGTCGCTCAGTTACAGGGGCGGATTGGGCCAAGGGCGGTCGGGCGATCGCCCGAGGGGCCGGTAGGACGATCGCCCGAAGGGCCGTTAGGACGATCGCCCGAAGGGCCGTTCGGACAAAAAATGAAAATAATAATTTTTCCAATTCATGCAAAACCTTTTTCTGCTGAACATTTTATGGGGGAGGGGGTACTGGACGGGCCATGGAGCGATGATGATCATGTAGTATGTGGCCGGTGGCTTTAACGTCCGACACGCCATCACTGGAGTCTAGAATGGGCTGGTAAGCCTATAAGAGACTTTCTGGGGAGGTGTGCTGGGTGTTGGCCAGAATTCGGTATCCTGCAATGGGGATTCCGAATTTCACCCGAAAATTACACCGGATTCACCCGACACTGTCGCTCGCAAATTTACTAATCATTAAGTGATCTGCACCCTATTTGTGGGATACGCCAACATCCAAAATTCACAAAGCAGGTTTTATGAATTTCCCTTTCGTCGCTCTGTCTCGTGGTCTTCAAATGCAGGAGGAATCAGCTAGAGCTCCCGGCAACAAAAATGGGAAATTTTTAAATGAAAATATTCCTACTTTTTAACCATTTTTTAACCAGTTAAATTCTCTTGACTCTTGATGATACAATGGTAATACGTTAATTAATAATTATGACGATATGATAATTTCATAGGTTGATGGTTTTAAATTTCTTCCTGGTCGGGGTTTTGGCATAAGTTAATCGATTTATGAAATATATTATTTGACAGATTATAATCAGATATGCCACCAAATCGCACATTTGGGGTTCATTTGTGAAAACATTTCCAAGAGGAGAGTCCCCCTCCCCCGTCTGGACTTCGTGGTCAGTAAAAGGGGCCGCTCTGACACGGGAGCCCGGGCTGGTTTCCGGCCCCAATCCGCCCCTGCACAGTTATAGCCAGTAAGTGTATACCATAGAATTGTGAACTGCCCACTCAAGTTCGATTACTAAATGAGATTGAAACGATTCGTATAAGACAATGTTGGAGATATATCATCCATCCTACAGTACATAAGAAAGTCGTAAAGTGTTTATTACAGTATCATGACGTAAGATCAGTACCAACCACCAACTCCTCTTTTCATTTGTTGCCGTAGTTTTTTTTTACAATTTTAACGTCCAATACATTATATTATGACATTATAGAAATAGGTCGTTATAGCATGCCAGTTTTAAATGCACAGTGACGTCATAGATAAAGTTAAAGAAGTGAAACAATATCTGGTTTCGGCCTTGGGTGTTCTCTTTTGGTTTCTTGATATTGGACCTTAATGTTAGTCTCGAAATTACCCCCCCCCCTCATCCCCCTCCCCTGTCCCTCTCTCTTTGGGGTTATGGGGGTATGATCATCAGACCGTTTAAAAATATATCATAGGGTAAGAAATTAGTAATGAAGTCAATGACAATTACTCAAAACTCTTTCAGAGTTATTTCCCCTATTACCTAAACGTAAACATGCTACAGATCATAACTTGTTTAAAATATGGTTTTAGATAATATTATAAAACCTATCAATATCGAATACCGCTAAAATATTTGTCCATGGAGTGATATTGTTCCGTGACGACCTTTTTGTTAAATTTAAATAAGACAAATTTTTATTGGTCTTCTTTCCATCCGTGACCATAATACAAAAACAAGGAACACACGCTTGCCCTAAATCTAATTCTCTTGGTTCATCTATTTTTATTTACGCGACACAGAGCTACACTATGTTAATTCACATGACATGTGGCAGGGTTTTACATTATGCGAATTTACACATGGCGCAGACATTTAATAAAAAATCTGGTTTGGTTTAAAGAACAAATCGATAATTTCTCGCTAATCTTTCCAGAATCTTGACTGGTTATGACTAGTTTAGATACATTAGGTAATTATAGTCAAAACGCGTTCTTAACAAGTTCATACCACCTGCCTGTCAGGTCAATTTTGGAATTAAACCGCTTCTGGGTAGGCCAAAGTCACCATTGGCTGGCCACGCCCAATTAATCCACCTTAAATGTTCAATCGATATAACCCAAGTACAAACATAAATATATACCAAACTTTGTTTTTGGCCCCCTCCCCCATGTGCACCATGCCTCCGAGTTGTCAAATGCGCAGAGTGGCCCGAGTCTGACAAGGTCAAATGTCGACCTTTAATGCACTTCTCTGGTACAAGCAAAAAATGAGCGTTGAACTATTCTTTGTGCTCTCTTTCTGTCACAAATCTGTAAGTTTTTCGTTTTAGATATTACAACCATACTGAGTTGGACAATGCCATGGGTTGACACTGCCACGTTGTACAAAGCAGATTTCATGTACACATAGCTTACAGATGCCAAACTATTCTTAGGAAATGCGATGATAAATAACGTTGGACAACTTACAGGAATCAAACTGTTCTTGGCGATACGCTGGGGAAGTATGAATTCTCGGGGATAAATAACACTGGGCAATTATAAGTTTTTGTGTTTAATGGTTTCTAATTGAACACTGGACAAGTCTTGGGTATTTAAATCATAGTTTTTTTTTAGTGTGGATTTAGCAGTGAGAGATATATAAAGATAAGTGAATGGAGATCAGCATGTTGACATCAATGTAAGAAAATAAATGTAAATACTATTATACAACATTTATACTAAATTCTAAAATGAAACGAAAAATAATAGTATAACAGAATATAAGCTATAATGTATTAAAACAGTTTGTACTAATTTCTAAAATTCAAATAACAAAATGTTTATATATTTAATATCACAAGTACAACACAATTGTAGCTATAGCATATTAAAACAGGTCGTACTAAATTTTAGGAAAATCAAAACGTCTATTAAACGAAAGATAAGATATCAATAGTTTGAATTGGTATATGGTTGTATATCAACAGTCGGTAGTTTGATTAGTTATATATCTGTACCACGACAGTCGACAGTTTGAATGGTTATAGGGTAGTAGCTCGACAGTCGATAGTTTGAACTGTTATATGGTTGTATATTGACTGTCGGTATGTTGAATGGTTATGGTTGCATTTCGACAGTCGAAAGCTTGAATCTGTATCTAGTCAGTCGATAGTTTGAATGGGTATATATTTGTAGCTCGACGTCGATAGTTTAAATGGTTATATGGTTGAACCTCGACTGTTAGTAGTTTGAATGATTATATGTTTGCACCTCGACTGTCGGTAGTTATGATGGTTATATGGCTGTAGCTCCACAGTGGATAGTTTAAATGGTTATATTGTCGAATCTCGACAGACGATAGCTTGAATGATTATATGGTTGTACCTCGACTGACTGTATTTTGAATTGTTATATGGTTGTACCTCGACTGACGGTATTTTGAATTGTTATATGGTTGAACAACGACAGTCGACAGGTTGGATGATTATTTGGTTTAATCTCGACTACCGAAGAATAAAACCATTAACATAGTATAACATAATCTGAATTTGTAGTAGTCACGGCATATATATGAGGTTCTGCCATTCTTTTTTGGTGTGTAGATGAATACAGATTTTCATCTGCGTATTCATGAGCTTCTTTAAACTTATCAGTGACCCCTGTGTTTCCAACCTTGGTGTTTCTATTTTCGGTTTTTCTATTATTCTTACAATAGATTAACATCACTGTTACACCGACAATGACTACTGCTGCTCCACCAACCCCAACTCCAATCCAGAAGAAATCTGTGGAATTGTTAACTAACAAAAAAAACATACAAACATTAAAATTAGGAAATTGATAAAACAAAGCTCACTGATTCCTTGGATTGTTTGCCAATACACTTGCAATATAATAAAAAAACGTGAGAAATGAAATGGGGTTAAACGTCCTACTTTTCTGCATCCACGTGCGCATGCGCCATACAGCAGTGTTCTAGAAGGGCAATTTCGAATTCCAACAGCCAATGGTTCTCTTCAGACGTCGTATCCTCTAGAGAGCGGATAAGCGTGTGGATGGAGTGACGGACACAGCAGCTGCGCTCGGCCTTCACGAATCCGACCTCTACTTGAGAAATGAAATAAAAATTAAATGAAATGAGGTTTAACGTCCTACTCTTTTGCACCTAACCTGGGCTAATGGAAGACGGGCATATGCCATACAGTGTGCTATGAGGGAAATTTTGCCCGGGCAGCGGCGCTACGGCCTACTCTTACATCGAATTCCGACTGCCAAGGGATCTTTTACGTACACTCCAATGGGTACACGGGACCTCGGTTTTTCGTCCCATCCGAACGACTAGGTAGCTGTCCTTGTCGGGCCCTCCTTCTCCATCACTGACAAGGGGAAATCACGCCGGAAAATCGAGATGAACTTTCTCGGTCGATGTAGGGATCGAACACCCGACCTCCAGGCTAGAGAACCAGCGCCTTATCCACTTAGCCACCGTGACCCCCCTCTACTTGAGTGACACATCTGACACTGTAAGTACAAACCTGATGCTTTAATTAAGCTTACCATCTTCTTTGTTCTGTTCTTGTTCTGTACTCTTATCCTCACCTAGTTTTAGCACGCCTAGAAATACAATACACTGGATACAATTTTCCTAAATCTAACAAATTAAGTATACTGACAATCCAAGAAAATTACTATACATCTAAATTCATCATGTACTGGCTATACCAATAGAAAACTGAATTTCACATATGCTGACTATAGCATGAAATGCATTTAAAGTCGCGGTTAAAGTAACTTTTTACAAACATGTAAACATTTGCAGACGATATCGCGATTAAAATATTTCTCAATAAAAGGGAAACTAATTGCGGAACGTAAGATTGCTGAATGTCGTTAGTGTTCGATCTCTCACCTCCCAAATGATTCACAAAAACATTAAAATAACAATCTGTTATAAGTGTACAAGGTTTTTGACACATAGTCATAGGAAGTTTTCCCGAAACGGAACATCACGGAATAAGAATGTCAAAACATAATTATTTCTATGTCTTTTGCTCAAAAGGTTGTCAACTCACTATTATACGATCATGCGCATTATTTCCCAGGCATTTAAATCAGTGACACAGGAAATAATAACACAATTACATCCCTTGTTTTTCCATTCAAACATTTGAAGTTGAAAATGATATTTTTGCCAATTCCTCAACTACCAATAGTGAATTATAGGATTAATAGGATTATTCTTTAACGATCTAGGACTATTTATAGATACAATCTATTTTAGGGCTTCATTTTTAAAACATTTTAAAAATACAACTTAAAAATATGAAATTGTAAGTTTTTGGAAGGTGGTCACAATCCAAATTTAAAGCCTCGGTCAATATCGCCAGTTACTGACCTCGCAAGAACTAAAATGTTGATTTAACGAAACTTACTCTGTTCTTTAGCCTTTTTGTCATCCAGACTTGGCTCGACTAGAAATACAACACATTGGAAATAAAACTGTATACATGATTCTAACATATACTGATTAAAGCAAGAAGACATTATTCTATATGTTATTCTCATATACTGATAGTTCCAGGAAAAAACTATATCAAACAGCCTACATTCAGAACAGTTTTGTTAATAAGACATCAAATGAGGATGGAGTATGCTGATTTCAGAGCTTTTTTATACCCATAAGAATAAAATATTGTTTGAATCCTATGATATATGAACAACTTTATGCCTTTTCTGATTTTAAAACAATATTCGATCACTGCAAAGGTGATGTCGTTTCCGTGGGCAAAAGCTATTTTCAAATCAGCTTGTTTATTTATAAGTTTAAACCTTAAGATTGCATTTCAATCACTCAATCACCCTAATTGCATGCACATATACTGACACCCTAATTAGTTTCGGGTTGGAGTCTTTGCCTGAGTAGCTATTCATGTTTTTATAAAGTAAACATAAGTTATTATTCGATTTCAATAAAGTTTCCATTAATGCAATCGATCAAAAGCGATTCCATTGTCTCCGGAAGTGGTATGATTAAAATGCGATTTATTCGTTGCCTTAACCAAACAAAAAACGAATGTCTTACCTGTTGTGGAACCATAGTAATACCAATCTGAAATATAAGTAGGGGATATTTGATTTTTAAGTGTTATCAAAGTCACCTAATGAAACTGACGAAGAAACAAATGACAAAATGAAATGAAGTTCACATTCATCGATTTATTCCAAATGATCGTTAAACTAAGTAAGGCACAGACTGACCATTATAAGGGTAAAATGATACCCGGGGTCAAACAGCAAAGTTACCACAGCATCACAACAAAGTCAGTAACGGGTAAATCCTCCTCTGTTTGCCAAACAAGCATTGATCCGACGTGGCAGACTCCTAACGAGACGTCTAAGGTCATTTTGGTCCAGATTGTCCCATTCCTGTTGCAACGCAGCAGCAAGTTCTTGGACATTGGCAGGACGTTGTTGACGTTGACGTAACCTCTGTCCAAGCATGTCCCAGACATGCTCGATGGGGGAGAGGCCGGGACTCAGTGCTCGCCAAGGTAATGTGGTGATGTTCTGTTGTTGGAGGTAACCTGTAACGATCCTGGCCCTGTGACATCTTGCGTTGTCATCCTGGAAGATGAAACGGCGGCCATGACGTCGTGCGAACGGCATGACATGGACTGCCAAGATGTTGTCCCGGTAGTACTGGCCTGTAACACGCCCTGCAACAACATGTAAAGCCGTTCTCCCAGCAACAGTGATGCCTCCCCACACCATAACAAAACCACCCCCAAATCGAAAATGTCTGATGAAGTTAACGTCTTGGAAGCGCTTGTTTCGACGACGCCACACCCTCCTACGTCTGTCCAAAAAATCAATAGTGAACCTTGACTCATCTGAAAACATCACATTGCTCCAGCGTCGATTATCCCAGTGTTGACGATCCCTACACCAACGACGTCTTGCCTGAAGGTGACCCCTATGCAGTCGATTCCGAATCGTCTGGCCACTCACTCTCACACCAGTGTCTGTTTGAAGACGAGCGCTGATCTGATTTGCTGTGATGACACGATTTCTCAAGGCCAAGGTACGGATAAATCGAGCCTGGGCTTGAGTTGTCGACCTGCGCGTGGTCTGTCCTGTACAGATTGTGTATCACGGTATCTGGACCATAGCCTGCTTATGACAGACTGAGAAACATTCATCGTCCGCGCCACAACCGCCTGTGTTGTGCTGATCTGTAGCATGCCAAGGGCACGTAACCTTTCATTTTGGGTAAGCCGACGCATATCAAAATTTGTTTTCTGGTCACTAAAACAATTAAACTGGTGTTTCCACCCTGGAATTCAATGCCACAATGACTGTAACATTCAAAGTCAGAGTCATGCAAATCTTGGGTTGGACCCCCATGATGATCCCAAGCATCACCTGCATTCCATGCGGTAGCTATTGGTGCGTTTGGGCGTAACATGTAACTGGAAATGTTTCTTCTGTTAAGTTCTATAGTGACTTTTTTCATAGTCATTTGCATATTTTAGTATTAAGCCCCCAAAATCAAATATCCCCTACTTTTTTTGAATAGTATATCGTCGGTGTCATTCCAAAACCTCGTAACACGGCATTTTTTCGAAAATCACTTTTTTGCATAATCTAAATTAATAACATGGAATACATCCTATATCAAAAAATCAGAGTTCTACGATCCATAGTTTTCATTTTATTGGCGTTTTACCAAACCTCGTATCACGATTGGACCGATTTTGTTCTTTTCTAAATGCTCGTATCTCGGCAACGTCTTATCGATGATGATGTCAAATGCCTTTAAGCGGTGTATATGAACAAAATTCGCAGGATAATTATTGTAATAAAATGTTCCCTAGTAAATATTATTTATAGGGAGCATATCATAACATTTCTTATATCGTTTTTAAGGAGTGGATTATCTATTTTTAGTAACAAAATAAGGCAGTGGCGATTACTACCGGCCATCAGATATATCTTATATAGTGCCTATGTTTCTCAATGCTAGGCATTTATATAGAAATTATTAAAGTCACTGCAATAATAACGGCACACGATACATGTCTAGCTCAAAATTTACAATCGTTGAAAGTCCACGGAGGCGGGGCCGTCGAGAGAAAATTAAACTGTGTTTGGAGAAAATTTGAGAAATTCGACTGCGCCTGGAGGAAATTATGAAAATTTAATTGCCGCAAACGCATTTCTAGCTTTTCCAACCCGTGATTACAGCAACTTCAATGTAGTTCAATATAGCCTACCTTCTCACCTGAATCCCAAACAACCAATCAATCGTTGTGGGGTATTGGGGCCTCGCCCTCCGGAGAAAATTTAACTGCTGCAAATTCGTTTTTCTGCTATTCTAGCCCGATCTTTAAGCAACTTTTAAGATTCAAATCGTTTTGGAACGGAAATCCCACTATGTGCCGATCTAAATTCCAATCATTCAATCGGATGGTTTCAGCTGAATTCACAAATAATAATCGATTACCGAAAAATATCGCACAAAGTAGAGCGACTCGAGATATAATGTTTTAATCCATAGTCAATACAGTACAAATTCGCGGTAATCAATTAAAAGAACTGTAAAATTAGATTTTATTAGATTTCGGACACTTTATTTCGGCCAAGTAATATCAACTATATATATATATATATAAATGAAATAATAATTTGTATTTCCACTTTACTCGTTTGCCCGAAAGTTGCGGGGGGGGGGGGTATCTGTGAGCCGTAAGTAAGTTATCCTAATGAACAACATCTAGACCTACCTGTTGGACATACCCTTCACGTAGGTTACCGTACTGATTATCTTGACCTACCTGCGGTCAATGCCCCTTGGGTAATTGCCCCAACTGAGCTTCTATACCTACCTGTGGGCAATAATCCTCAGATAACTTACCCACCAGGCATCTAGACCTACCTGTGGGCAACACCCATCAAGTAACCTATCCGACTGAGCAGAACCACTTGTGGGACAATAACCCCGGGCATCTTGACCTAACTGTGGGCATCTAAACCTACCTGTAGTTGATATCTTTGCGCGTTGGAACATTTTGACCTATCGGTAAGAAATACCCTTCAGGTAAATTACCTCATTGAGCATCTAGGCCTACATGTTGGCATTACCCATCAAGTAACTTACCCTACTAAGCACCTAAACCTACCTGTGGACAATACCTTTAAGTAATCTGTCTGACTGGGCATCTAGACCTACCTGTCGGCAATACCTTTAATTAGCCTGTCCTACAGGGCATCTTACCGTTCCTACCTACCTACTATCGGCATCCGACTAGAAAATGGTATAATACAATACTTATAATGATTTCCCTACATTCGTATGCCCCATTTATACTGTAACCACGAGAAAACAAAAGCTGGTAAATCATATAGTTCTAATACAAAAACGTTCAGAAAGCTCGTATGTCGTCGGAAAAAAAAACAGATTAGGGGATGAAAACCTCGTAACTCCGAAATCGTAAAAATGAACAAACGTCAGCTTATATTTGACAGAACATCTAATCGGGGTTATTTTCAAATGTACAAAAATAAAATTTCAAGCAAATCCACCAAGTATCTGCAAAGTTATGAAGTTTTTTGTTCCTCCTGTAAAATTTTGTTGATCGGACTTACGAGGTTTTAGAATGACATCGACGATATATAAAATCAGAATTTTACCGGCAACGACTTGAACAATGCGATTTATCACTTAACAGTGATAGCTATGTTGCTCGTAATATGATTCCAAACAGGGAGATGGACAATGTTATAAGCTAGAAGTTAGGTGTCCATATATTCGCGAATCTAACATAATGTATACCAATAGAACTCTACTTTATATCTGAATCTAATATTAAACTGACTGACTATAGCGGTTAAACAAACGTTTAAAAAAACATGTGCGTACGATTAGCGGAGAATAAAATTGAATTGCTTAAAGATACATTATGGGAGATTAGATAACGAGTTAGCAGTTCTCACTATAATAGTTACAAACAAGATAATGTAAAGGCAATTTCAGTCAAATGGATCCACTATGAACCGAGATCTAAACGAATGAAAGTTCCGCATACCCTCGATCAACATTGCTAAAGTCGATAAGACAAAACTAGTTGTCTCCATTCAATCATTAAATCACGAAGGAAAGTTTAGCGCCAAATCGGATCATAATTCAACAAATATCACAGGCAAGCCTTGGCATCGAGGGTTAATTATGGTCGGGATAAGTTAATTAATGTCTAATTAATAGTTTTTATAACATTTCAGGCCTAAAGAAATACATGGAATAGCTCTTGCATAATGCATGTTAAATAGTTAAACTTTTTGTGAAATAAAAAGAGAAATCATAGTAACCCCAATGGTTGACAGAAAACATTGCAAATATA
Organism: Patella caerulea; assembly: GCA_036850965.1. Lineage (NCBI taxonomy): Eukaryota > Metazoa > Mollusca > Gastropoda > Patellidae > Patella > Patella caerulea. The sequence continues at coordinate 25,257,867 of JAZGQO010000015.1, read as the reverse complement.
AACGTTTTGCTTTAATTAAATTTACATATATCATTAGATAAAGAGCTGACGGCTCTCGCTCTAATAGTTAAGAACTGAATAAGGATAAGAGAAATTGTAGAAAATGTCAGTCAAATTGATCCACTTTGAACCGAGATTTTAGCGATTGAATTTTGAGTCTAGTCTGGATCATCATTACTGAAGTCGGTACATTAAAAAAACATAGTCTCAATTATCCATTTTTTGATTAAATTATTAATTTACGTTAAGCAGCAGATATGATACTGATCCTGTAAATATCACAGGCTAGCTATATCATCGAGAGGTAATTATGGTCTGGATAAGTTAATTAATGTCGAATTAATAATTCAGATAATATTTCAGGCCTAACGAACGATGTGCAATTGGCAGATTTAGCTCTTGCATAATGCCATCTTCAATAGAAGGCTTGATCTCGCCTTAACTACATACATCTTATCAAGCCCTTCACGTAATACCCTGCATATTTCGCCACTAAGTTCGATTGACACAAGCCCCGCTGGGGAACCTATCAGATTCATCGGTCGTCGTGAATACCAATTCTCGCGCTTTTATCTCAAAAGCCTACATGTGACAATCGAGTTGCAAAGTTCAAAGATCGATCAATGTCAAGGTTGCTGGTTTTTCATGAGTTTCTCAATTTAAAAAAAAAGCTCTGTTTGTTTATAGTGTGTTATGTGCCACGACGGGCGCAAGGTTTGGCAATTGCTGATTATTGAAGCAACGGTTAGATGTTGTAAAGCTCGCGAACGTTGCTTAAGGAACATGGCAAAATGCATATTTAAGCTTACCGTCTTTTTCTTCATCTTGTTCATTACCCTGGTTCTCATCCAGATTAGGCTTGCCTAGAAGTAAAATAAAACAGTTTAAAAGTAATTTAACGTATCCTGACTATACCAATAGAAAACTATTATCTGACGCGCTTAAAGTAACTTTTTACAAATATGTAAACGTTTGCAGACGACATGGCAATAAGAATATTTCAGAAAATAAGGGAAAGTAATTCTTTAATAATTAATTGATTATTCTGATTGTGTTAATTTTATTTCTATTCAAACAATTAAACGTACATTATTCAAGAGCTAAATCTGCCTATTGTAGGTCTTTCATTAGGTCTGGAATGTTTTCTAAAGTATGTATTAGACAGTAATTAATCAACTCTCGATAGCATCAGATGTCATCGATGTTAAATAGATAAGAACGGTTCAGCGATACTTTGATTTAATCAAATATGGAGGAAAAAAAACTTAGCGTCGATCAACCAGTACGGCGGCTGAAATTAAATTTTCAAATTATTCATTAAACATTATCTACTTTCGATCTATTACAGCAAGAATGGCTAGTTCTTTATCTAAATCTTACAAAATGTATCTTTAAAAATATCGTCTAAATTTAAAGCTTCAATATCGCTGGTAAACTGCCTTCGCAAGAACTAAATTGTTGATTGAATGAAACATACCTTGTTGTGTAACCTTTTCATCATCCAGAGTTGGCTCGACTAGAAATACAATAACAATACATGGGAAGCAAACTGTATAAATGATTCTAACATATACTGGTAAAAGCAAGCAGAAACTATTCCATATGCTATTCAAATGTACTGTATAAATGATTCTAACATATACTGGTAAAAGCAAGCAGAAACTATTCCATATGCTATTCAAATGTACTGTCATAGTTCCAAGAAAAAACTATATCACTCAACTTACATTCGATTAATGAGAGTGGAGTTTGCTGATTTCAGAGCTCTTTATACCAATAAGAAAGAAATATTGTTTGGCATTCATATAACATATGAACCACCTTCTGTCTCTTGCGAATGTTTTTTTTTATGTTTATCCAACTAACAATATTCGATCACTCACTGCAAGAGTGATACCGTTTCCGCGGGAAAAAAAACTGCTTCCAAATCAGCTTTGACGAAAAATAACCAATTGTGTCTGAGGAGGTATTCAAGGTTAATTCATTATTAATTGATTTCAATAAACTTTCGACCAAAAACAAATTCAGTGTCTCTGAAAACTGGGTTTATTTTCTACCTTAACCTAATAACAAAATGAACGTAAACCATTTGATGTCTTACCTGTTGTGGGATCATAGTTAATCCTATCTAAAATATATAAAATCATAATTTTACCGGCAACGACTTGAACAATGCGATTCAACACTTAACAGTGATAGCAATGGTTTTAGTTGTCTTGCTCGTAATATAACTCTAAACAAGAAGATGGACTCTATGTCGAAATGAAATGAAGTGAAATGGGTTTTCACGTCCTACTGTCCTGCTCCTATACAGGGCTAACGAAGACGCGGGCATACGCCATACACCGTGCAACGAGGGAAATATTGGCTGGGCAGCGGTACTATGACCTACTGTTATATCGAATTCCAGCTGTCAAGGGATCTTTTACGTACACGTCCATGTATACACCATCATCGTTTTGTCCCATCCGCACGACTAGACAGCTGCCCTTTTCAAGCCCTCCGTTCTGCACGACTGACAAGGGGAAACCATTACGGAAAAGCCACATGAACTTTCTTGGCCAATACAGGGATCGAACACGCGACTTCCAGACTAGCCAGTCAGCGTCTCACCACTTATAGCCACCGTGCCCCCCCCCCCCCCGCGTCATGTTAAACGTAAAAGAATGTCATAAACTAGAAGTAAATTTTGCATATATTCATGAATCCAACATAACCTATACCAATAGAACTCTATACTATATATCCGAATCGAACAAAATGTAAAGATTTGCACTCGATATCGCAATAAAACATTTCGGAAAATATCAGAAAATAAGGAAATATTAGCATATAAATATATAAATATTCGACTTTGCTTGATTGTTAAATTTTTTAATATTTTGTGAAATAAAAAGAAAAATCTACAAAGTATAAACGTATTGTTTTAATTAAGTTTACCCATTTCTTCTTCACCCTGTTCTTCGCCCTTTTCGTCATACTGAATTACCTTGCCTAGAAATACAATGCACTAGATAGATTTTAAAGGAATCTAACATATACTGACTATACCAATAGAAAACTATGCTTTAAAGGCGGGCTGCAGTAACTTTTTACTAACATGTAAACAGTCCTGACGAGTAGGTTGCTGAATCTCAACCTCTCACTACTCAAATGATCCACAAAATATTAAAATAACAATCTTTTTACAACTGTAGTCTTGACTATCATCAAGTTAATAAGGTTTTTGACAATTTGGAGGTTTTCCCCGAAACAGAACATTGCAGAATATTGGAAATAGACTATGGGAGGGATGGTCGATTGTCAATCCGGAACGTTCTGAACTGACAGAAATGCAACTGACTCACGCGGATTTCAGTCCTTGCTGTCATATTTCTCTCAGTCCCGACAACTAAGGTGGTGTGAGTAGAATCCGCGTGAAGTAGTAAAACACAACGAATATGTTTCACCTGCCATGATTGTCATGAATTTGGTGCATGCGTTTTATCCCCAAATCCCCATTTTAATTGAATTCTGGAACGTACAATCAAGCATCACCTAGGTTTTATCCTGACTCAAATTCTTCACACCAAGTGGAAACTAAATTAACCGTTCTTTCAATCACAAAATAGTGACAATCAAAGCGAAAATGTCGATTTCGGGGTACCAACCGAAAAATAAATTCAACCAACCACGACAGCTGAAACTCTATTCGCACCACCAACTAACAGAACTGTGGCAAGGCTTAATTCCGCGTCAATTTGGGACATCTCGGACTAACAATCGGCTATTCCCCAAATTCGTGTTAACGTGGTTTTCAGTGGAGTTAACAGTGGAACAGAAGGTCGCAAAAATCACAAGTAATACGCCATACCCAAATGTGGGCGTATAAAAATTACAAAGAGATGCCAGGTCTATTTCTAACTCCTATAAGCAAATTTTTATACGAGCTTGTATTCCAATCACTGCATCGTCTAATTCATTCCATGCGAACATGCAGATATCTTTTGCCGAGATACAACCAAGTTTGTCTGGGTAGCAAGTTTTTTTTGACCTTGCAGCTGAACTAACTTTCAAATAACAGTCAACGCCCTAAACAGTCTACATACTTGTTTCCAATTTGTAATTCTGAATAAAACTGCATTATTCAAATATTTTACAAGCCTTTAAATCACTACCTTAAAATAACATACATCATTTGATGTCTTACCTGTTACGGAGTCAAAGTAATACCAATCTAAAATACATAAAATCATACATTTCTTTACTAGCAACGACTGTGAATACTGATATTCAAACAATAAAGTTGTGTTGTTCGTAATGGGTTGTGAAGCTCCAAGTTAGACTCAGGTCCACAATTTATAAGCTAGAGGATGGACCCAATGTCCAACCTACTTAGGTGCGGAGATGTTGCACAAGGGTTTCTAAGACCACAGACATAAAAATGGATTTTTTTTTCATACATAATTACATCACGGCCACATTACAGCTTCATATGAAGACTGAACAATAATCCATTAAAGTAAAGAAAAATATTTGAGGTATTATGTAAACATATGTGTTAAGGTATTTTTGAAACCATACAAATCTGCAAATAACTTAACTGTCATTTCCATGTAGAATCGTCTTTGGAAGAGGTATGTAGTGTACCTAGATTTTTTTTCAGATCTAGATTACTAGAATGACTACCACAATACTATCAGCAAGAAAGATTCAAAATACAAAGCAAAATGTTTAAAGGAAAAGAGCGGTTCACAAGACCCCGTGTTTCCAATGATGTAATACGCTTTTTTATTTCATTTGGAGAATGTTGCGATTGTCTCACTTCCATGCTATTGGTAGCATTATAACCGACTTTTATTACCATGGAAAGTATAAAATTCTCGCTAGACAATTATGATCCAGTGCCTCACAAATGTTAAGGACATGATTGTTGGGTCCCGATATACCCTTCGTATACGCACAATGGCTAAATAAGCAGTAAGGCAGTCATGTGAAAGAAATAAACTTAAGCTAGAAATAGGGTTCCGTCTTTGTCTAAATAGCTTGATCCTGAGAAAGATAGATTGCCAGGCAACGAAACATAAGCCCACAGCAGCTAAATCGTCCGGCCAGTCAACAAGGGTGATCAAGGTAGATAACTCTGGCAGTATTTATCGGAAATCGGTGAAAATCAAAAGACTTCTTCGTCTCATGACCTTAAACATTGTGTGTAAATTTAAAGTCAATTGGATATTAACTTTGGCCTCTAGCGCGCCCACAAGACTTTTTGACGTGATCAAGGACCATAACTCTGCCAGTAATTATTGGAAATCGCTGAAAATCGATAGGATTCTTCGTCTCATGACCTCCTTAAACACACTGTATAAATTTAAAGTCAATCGGATATTAACTTTAGCCTGTAAAGCGTACACAAACAATTGTGGACGCCGGGCCACCGGACGGACCGGACGAGGGCGACGACCATATACGACCACATTTCAATGTGGGCGTATAAAATGCATCTTTAATTTTTTAAACAAATCCTGTTTTTCAAACGTTATTTAATTAGTAACCTTACTCCGGCAAAAAAGAATGTAAACCATTTTATGTCTTACCGTTTTCACAATCACACCAATCTAAAATATACAAAATCATAACATATTTCTACCACCAATGACTATAGAGCAATATTAAAGATACATTATGTAAGATTTCGATAAAGCGCGTGTGTGCGTGTTCTTAGCATTTAACGCCCGCTTCCACAGAAGGTGATATCGCAGACAAGTCTTTTTTTTCATTATCTTAGCGCACGCGCAGAGGTGTTTGCTGTGGGAGGAAACCTGAGTACCCGGAGGAAACCCACGAGGTTGAGAAGGAGCCCCTATCTCCATGCCACATACCGGGAATCGAAACGACAACCGCAAGCCAGAGGTGACCGGCCAGCTAGAGGCCGAAACGCGGAACTCTTATACCACTAGGCCATCCCAACCCCTCTCGATAAAGAGCTGGCAGTTTTCCCTTTAATAGTCTTTATACCTTTTGCACAATCACACCAACTTTAAATATATAAAATCATGATAATATTTCTGTACCATAAACGACTAGACAAACGCGTTTTAACGTTTAACAGAGATAAAAACTGTATTTTAAAAGATACATTATGGACGATTTCGATAAAGAGCTGGCAGTTCAATCTATAATAGTTAAAAACTAGATAATTGATCCACTCTGAATCGACAATTTAGCGATTGAATTTTCGGCCTAGCCCCGATCATCAATACTAAAGTCGGTAGATGACAAGAACATAGTCTCGAGGATCCAATTCATGATCTTATCATGAATGAAAATTGATCCTAATCCAGTAAATATCGGAGACTCTTAATGTCTAATTAATAATTTAGATAACATTGCTGGTTTAAAGAAAGATCTACGACAGGCAGATTCAGCTCTTATAATGTTTAATATTCTAAATAAACATATTTTCCCTACATCAACCTGACAAAAAAGACCGCAAACCATCCCAATTCTTACCTGATTCAGAACCCTAACCATATAATATTATATAAAATCATAATTTGTCTTTGCCAGCAACAATAAGAACAATGTGATTAAAAAAAGTGACAGTTATGATATATTCTAGTTCTTAAACAAGTTGTTTTGCTCCTAATGATTTTAATTGGGTTAGATGACCTCTGTGGCGACCGGTAGCTGGCTTCGGAGGGGTAGTGAAGATTTTAGTATTTTAAAGTTATGGTTGGTAAATTTTCTTTCGGTGGGGGGGGGGCATTTTTTCGGTATTTACGGTAATATCTAATCAGTTATATTCGGAAAGATAGGCTGACACTGCCAGGCAGGATACGCCCACATTTTTGAGAGATGGATAGAGAACAAGCAATACCGAAAGTGATTTTTCCTACATCATTAAGTCCTGTATTTCATACTGTATTGGGAGCAGCCATTTTGTTGGTCAGTTCCAGTCTGATATTCATGAAATTCGAAGCCGACAATGATTATGGTCTGACGGTACACAACCTAGAAATGTTACTTTTCGTCAAAATCGGATAAGAATTGTGACCTGTAGAGAGTCCACAACCATGATATACCATATTTTACACTATTCGCGTACAAACGGTGACCATTTCGTCCGGCAATTTTGGTACGATTTTCACGAAATTCTAACTCAACCTTCCTTACGGTGCAACAGTAATATAATCAGAGTTTTTTTTTAAATCAGATAATAATTGTTCGATAGATAGACAGAGAACAAGCAATACCGAAAGTGATTTTTCCTACAATCAAAGGCCATAATTCATTAAGTTACAATTTGATATGCGCAAATATGGAAAAGAATAAAGATCTTTAGGTTATAAACAAGCATTTCAGGTTTCATTAAAATCGAATTAAAATTGTCACCTCTACAGGGTCCACAACTTTGACATACCATATTTTTACACTGTTCCAGGGAATATTTTACTTTTTTACATTTGATTAGCAGTTTCCAGAAAAATTGTGTAAGAATGCTAATCAATTGTATAATTGAGTAGCAAAATTTACCAATTGATTAGCAGTTTTTTAGTATGTAATAGAATTCTTATTTCACATAATTAGGCCTATATGTGACAATAACAATACCCACATTATTTGTATTACAAAACGGTTGTTTATATTTATATATAAAATAAAAATAAAAGTATGTGACCACATGTTATTCTATGTACGAAACCTGGACATTCTTTATTTACTTCATACTCTAGTCAGATCTTTTCTGCGTCATATTTCCTCATCCAATCTTGAACTGTTGCTAATTTTAATGTCGAATTTGAAGACAGAACATAATATCATGTGTTTGAATTTCGCGACGTACCCTCGATCATCCGGTAATTTTATCTTGTAGTGTTTTGAATGTCTGTCTTGACGAATGTGACTACAACAGATATAGAAAGAAAGTATGTAGTGTTGTCATCTCTGTCATCAAAACTTTTTACGTCTATAAATAGCAGACGTCAACATGTACTGCTCTCGTTCCACTGGACCGTTGCAGAGGCAAGTAAAGAGTCTTGATGATATAGACAATAAAATTGCGAGATTTCAGATTTGTTTTGATGTGTTTTACGATACTGAATGGTTTTAAAGTTAAAATTAATTTTCAAAACTTTGATTCGCTCTGAAGCAGGGTTTTAAGCTAATAATGCTAATCAAATATGAATTGGATTCGCAAAATCGGACGTTTGAGTCTCAAATTGCGATACGAACCCGGTTAAAATATTCCCTGCACTGTTCGCGTACAAACGGCGGCCATTTTTTCTGGCAATTATGGTCCAATTTTCTCGAAATTCGAACTCAACCTTCCGTAGGGTGTAACGGTGATAGAGTCAATCGTTTTTTCAAATCGGATAATAATTGTGACCTCCAGAGGGACCATAGGCGATTTTTCGGACAATCAGGGGCCATAATTCAGGAAGTTACGATCCGATATGCGCAAATAGCGAAAGGAACCAAGATCTTTGGGTTATAACCATGCATTTCAAGTTTAATCAAAATCGAATTAAAATTGTGACCTCTACAGGGTCCACAACCATGATATACAATTTTTTAACAGTATTCGCGTACAAACGGCGGCCATTTTGTATGGCAATTTTCCCGAAATTCGAACTCAACCTTCCTTACGGTGTAACGGTAATATAATCAACCGTTTTATTAAATCGGATAATAATTGTGACCACCAGAGGGACCACAAGCTAAAATAAGGCGATTTTGCGTATAATCAGGGGCCATAATTCAGGAAGTTACGTTCCGATCAGCACAAATATCGAAAGGAACTAAGATCTTTGGGTTATAACCATGAATTTCAAGTTTCATCAAAATCGAATAAAAAATGTGACTTCTACAGGGTCCACAACCTTGATATACCATTTTTTAACAGTATTCGCGTACAAACGGCGGCCATTTTGTATGGCAATTTTCGTCCGTTTTTCCCGAAATTCGAACTCAACCTTCCTTAGGGTGTAACGGTGATATAATCAAACGGTTTTTTAAATCGGATAATAATTGTGACCTCCAGAGGGACCTCAAGCTAAAAAGGGTGATTTTTCGGACAATCAGGGGCCATAATTCAGGAAATTGCATTCCGATAGCCGCAAATATCGAAAGGAACCAAGATCTTTGGGTTATAAACATGCATGTCAAGTTTCATCAAAATCGGTTCAAAATTGTGACCTCTTTTGGGTCCACAAGCTAAAAACGTGATTTTTCGTACAATCAGGGGCCATAATCCATGAAGTTTTCATCCGATACATGGCAATATCGAAAGCAGCCGAGATCTTTTGGGGATAAACCTATATTTCAAGTTTCGTCAAAATCGGATAAGAATTGTGACCTGTAGAGGGTCCACAAACAAATTGTGGACGGACGGACATCCGGACGGACAGGGGCGACGACAATATACGTCCACATAAAAATGTGGGCGTATAAAAAGGCGATTTTGCGTATAATCAGGGGCCATAATTCAGGAAGTTACGATCCGATATGCGCAAATATCGAAAGGAACCAAGATCTTTGGGTTATAACCATGAATTTCAAGTTTCATCAAAATCGAATTAAAATTGTGACGTCCACAGGGTCCACAACCTTGATATACCATTTTTTAACAGTATTCGCATACAAACGGCGGCCATTTTGTATGGCAATTTTCGTCCGATTTTCCCGAAATTCGAACTCAACCTCCCTTAGGGTGTAACGGTGATATAATCAAACGTTTTTTTTAAATCGAATAATAATTGTGACCTCCAAGCTAAAAAAAAAGGCGATTTTGCGTATAATCAGGGGCCATAATTCAGGAACTTACGATCCGATATGCGCAAATATCGAAAGGAAGCAAGATCTTTTGGTTATAACCATGAATTTCAAGTTTCATCAAAATCGAATCAAAATTGTGACCTCCACAGGGTCCACAACATGGATATACCATTTTTTAACAGTATTCGCGTACAAACGGCGGCCATTTTGTATGGCAATTTTCGTCCGATTTTCCCGAAATTCGAACCCAACCTTCCTTAGGGTGTAACGGTGATATAATCAAACGTTTTTTTAAATCGAATAATAATTGTGACCTCCAGAGGGACCACAAGCTAAAAAGGGTGATTTTTCGGACAATCAGGGGCCATAATTCAGGAAATTACATTCCGATAGCCGCAAATATCGAAAGGAACCAAGATCTTTGGGTTACAAACATGCATGTCAAGTTTCATCAAAATCGGTTCAAAATTGTGACCTCTATAGGGTCCACAAGCTAAAAACGTGATTTTTCGTACAATCAGGGGCCATAATCCAAGAAGTTTTGATCCGATACATGCCAATATCGAAAGCAGCCGAGATCTTTTGGGGATAAACCTATATTTCAAGTTTCGTCAAAATCGGACAAGAATTGTGACCTGTAGAGAGTCCACAAACAAATTGTGGACGGACGGACGGACGCCCGGACGGACAGGGGCGACGACATAATACGTCCACATGAAAATGTGGGCGTATAAAAATACGCGAAGAGTCAGAATAGAATGGCATTTATTGGACATGACAGTATTCTATGTTTAGTATAGTTCATCGAGTTTTTTCATGGCCCTGGAAAGCACTCTGGCACGCGATTCACGTGCTATTTTTACATTTTTTTGTTTTAAATATTAAATATCAGAAGCCCAACTTGAATGTAAACCATTTATGTCTTACCTGTTGTGGAACGATCGTAATACCAATCTGAAATATATACAATCAGAATTTTACCAGCAACGACCAAAAACAATGCGATTACAATATATCACTAATTACATTCCAGGGTTATCATCGTTCAAGTTTTCTTGTGTTTGCTAATGAAAGTGATTCTTAACATGGATCCGTTGGGAATTTAGAGTATATTTGACCAAAATATATGGGTCTAGCTCACATTTTTCTAAGATTTGCATCAAACTTTTTTGTTCCAGTTTTTTTCTTTCCTGTTCTCTGTTTTGATTTACCCTGAGATTTATCTACTGCAATTATCACAATATCAGCTAGTTTTAATTCACCATTGTTAACATATTGGTGTGTATTGTGAATATCATCATGTAATAAATCTTAAACATCAAAAAAGAATAATACACACTACTGAAATGTATCTGCTGAATCATCTAACCATAATATGCAATGGCAAGGAGTTGCCAATATAGTCTCACAAATAATTGTGTATGACAATGAAGCTGATATTTTTCAGTCAATTTTATCATGTCAAACGGATATACAGTTGTGGGGGGTATATAAAAAAATATATTGAATGCGCGAATATCGAGATCTTTGGGATATAAAAATTGATATTTCAAGTTTTATCAAAATCGGCTATATATTGTTACCTTTAGAGGGTCCACAGACTTAGTATTACATACTTTTACACTATTTTCATTCGATGAGGTGCCATTTCGTCGGGCAATGTCGGTCCGATTATCATGAAATTCGAAGTCAGTCGTCATTATGGTGTAAAGGCGATATATTTGAATATTGTGACCTTTAGAGTGACCACAGGCCAGTAAGTCACGGGCCTTGAGCATGCGGGACTCCACCTAACAAAAGTGGCCTGAACTTAGTGTTATTCCAGACATAAAAGTTACCTAATATTTTGAAGTCAGTGATAAATAACGGGGGATCTTCATACGGGGAGTCACATCGGTGAAGGAACGCTGCGACTAACTGACGAAGCCCTCGGTCCAACCATTCTCACTTCGTTATTTTGCGCAAATGAGATTTTTTGTGGGGTCCTTATGACGACGGGTTTTAACCCGGCTCTGATGTCTGAAGAAACACGGTTGGGTGCGCGCGCTGTATCACACGGTCTGCCATCGAGTCAACTGGTGTAGTTTCGAATCCCCGGCTGTACGTGGCATAATTTCTATGATATCTGAAACCTAAATAAAGACTTGCAATGATCAGACTTGGCTCTTGCATAATGTATGTTTAACGGCAATTGAGAAATAGGACATACGAATATTTAATTAGATAATATTTACCGGCTTGGAACGTTAAAAATGGTGCACCTGAAACAAATACATAATTTGTTTATAATTCGCTTATATGTGCGACTGTTTTGTGTATCTAAAGATCATTTGATCAGTATGTCGTTTGATCAGCATAATAAATAAATAATCATTATTATCAATATTACTATGAAGTGTAACAGGGGACTTACTGTCCGATGCAGGGTATGATCGGATACTGGCCCACTTCGCACGGAGTTAACCAAATTTGTAACGTTTTAATTAACTTGTATCTTTAAATCAACTTTTAGCAACAGTCATTGTTAAATATAATATTACAAGGAGAGAAAATAATTTAATTCATATCTTACCAAGAATGGCATTAAAGATCATACAGCTAACTAAAATATATAAAATCTTCATTTTGGTTTGCCAGCAATGACTAGAGCTATCTCACCGTATGATGATGTGTTATACATGTCGTTGTTTGGTTACAGCAATTTGATACATGTTAAAGGATTTGTCCAATATATTATATTGATGGGGGTATAGATCAGTTACTACAGCAATGGATGGTCGTAGGCTACACGATTTGGTGCAGTAGATCATGGTTTCTAATCGGAATGGGCCCAAACTAGGACATTGTTTCTGTATATAGTGCAGTCCATATATACGCAGTAGATACGTGCAATTGCAATTATCTGGAGCTGGGTAATAATATATGCTTGTAAGAAAAACAAACTTTTAGTGACATTCGACCCAACAGTATCAGCAGTAAGCCTGTAGTATTTTAACCCATAGGACCGAAATGCCCCTTAAATGCTAATGTGTAGATAACTATCCGAAAAAGTTCGCTGTAGTGTGGGACTACTGCTTTACAGTTACCATCTCTTTTTATTCAAATCGTATCAGATTTCTCATTTCAATGAACAGCATCCATACTTAGGGTGTAAAAAATATGATATTCGATTTTAAAGTTGGATCAGGTGTGCACAATATGTCACACATTTATAAAATAATCCCCGCGTACAGTAGTAAGAGCGGCCACGCATACAACGTCCATCTTTCAGTAAAGGTTGAAATTTTGAACAAGTTTACTATGACACCCATGGATGAGTAAATAAAATGAATCCCATTTTGGAATTAAAGATGGTGTCCATCAAGGGTTTTTAATTTTGAGGGGTATTTTGTAATTATTTAGGTACTTAAAAAGTGACCAATCCTAGCGGTTATCAATACTTAGCCGCTCTACTATAGTAAATTTACAAAAGTGATTGAATATATAGAGTATTAAATATACAATTAGGAGATAAACACTTCCTGTTTCGTATTTAGAGGGGATGTTATTGTCCAATAGACATGTCCTGAGATCACAAGGACCCTAGGAAGATCATCGAGCACAAAAATGAAAAAAAGTGCCAATATTTATGCGCAGTTATTTGCCTTATATTAGTAAAACAATTTACTAATCGAAACACAAGATTCACCCTCAAGCATGTTACAATTTATTATTTCGCGCCAAAAGAAGGAAGGGCGAATGGGCGCCTTATACCCCAATCTCGGCCCTAGAGACAAGATTACCCTTCGTCTATAGGCTGGATTGACTGGATTTGTTCGAATGAAATGCTTCCCATTTCTCCACAATAAGGTACATTTGCGTCAAAAACAAACTTGGTTTGTGTAATTGTAGACGTGGTGTGAAATTTGTAGACGACCAAATATCGGAGGATTCCACGATATAGAATAACCAATGGGTTTACTTTCAGACAATCACAAGTATTTCCCCAAATAGTCACAAGAATAACGATGCTCTTATCATAAGTCAGTGAATGCAATGTTTCTAATAAAATTGAGTAATGTCAACAAATTGGATGTCGTTGTAAAAGGATGTGTGTTATGTAGCAGCTTGGTTTTGCAGTATGCCATCCTATTTCTCGAAACATAAGTATGTTATAGTAATAATCGGTTAATAAGCATGCAAGGTTTTTAACAAACGAATGAGTAAATATATTAATTATAGGTTAATGTGTTACAAATATTACTCTACAATGACGTTATTTTATCTAATAATTGCGGTCTTAAAATAGAACTTGTTTTCTCGTAGTTGGAACTTAATAGTTAGCACTTAATATCTCTCAAAGATGACCTGATGTCCAAATTAGGACTTCCTATCTCCTAATTAGGTGAACTTTTTATTTATTTGGCCTTATAATTATACAGTTCAAAGTTGAAACTTTACAATTAGGATTTGATTTATTTCTTAATTAGGACTTACTATCTCATAATGAACATGGTTTTATACACAGTTCCCTAGATGTGCGACGCGAACTTACATGTATATTATTCTAAAATGACAATATTAAGCAAATATACGAAACGTTATTGATGGTATAGATTTGATAATCTGATATGGCACGTGAAATATGGTCTTATGTCATTCTAAAATAACTATATTAAACAAATATATGAAACATTATAGTTCTTGTAATTATGAATTAACATGACATTGAATTGATAATCTGATATATGTTAAAAAGATCTTATATATTCCGATATTACACAAATAATTTACTGTTTTATGTCGATGTATACCCTGTCGTTCCGTCCGTCCGTCAACAATTGATTTATGATAGAGGCTACAGTTTTCGACGGATCTCTTTCAAATTTGATGTGAAGCATTTGGGTCACGGGACAAGGAATCCTGTAGATCATCAGCGTTCTGCGAACTTCTTTCCAGGGTTTTTCACCAGTTGCCGAAAACATTGTGAACACGACATTCTTCTGATTTAACGGGGTCTTTACAAGTTCCCTGTGTATTCGTGACGTCAATCCGTAATGAGTGTTGGGTCAGTGAAAAACGTTACGCGTATGGAACTGGATTCACCTAGGCATATGAACGAACATGTTTCTTGTCTCATATATTGAATTTCCAATCATTTGGAGGCCTTGTGTATATATACTCTCCCAAAAAAGAAACGCAACGTTACATTTCGTCGTCAGTATATCCTCGCCTTGTTGCAACAAGAACGGCGACACGTCGCTGAACCAAACTGCTCTCCAGTGTTGCTGTGACCATACCCTCTGTGTCTGAACCCATTAAAGTTGGATTTCATAGTGTCGGTGTATTTCAAAACAGAAGCTCTAACGGGGACGTCTGCCTCGTTATTTGGTTTCACGTAGGCGTTTGCCTACTGTCTGGTACGAGATTCTACGCCGTCCGGGAATTGCTGCTGCAGTAGAGGTCGCTGTTGAAAACCATTTACGCCGCTGAAGTAACCGGAAGTGACGATCCAGGACAAGTGGGACCACACTTGTTTGGCCTGAGCTAGGGCGTTCACGCGTTGAACTTCGCTGTCGGTACCTATCCCAAAGGCGAGAAATGGAACTAAGGGAAACATTCAGCAGCCTGGCTACATCTGTCTTGGAGTCACCTGCTTGTAATTTACCAATAGCGTTGTTGCGTTGGTCTTTGTTCGGATGTGGCATCACTTGGGTCTTTGAGTGTTTACATGTGCAACTGATTTGGAAACCGAGAACCCCGGGATTTTAATGAACTTAGATTTAGGTTCCATGCGAAAAGCTCGCGAAGTTGTTAAACTCATGTTTCTAGGTGCAATCAAGCGATAAAAAATTTCGACAAAAAGGATGACCAGTCACAATTAGTGGCCCTACCTTTAAAACCAATAATGAATTTCTTTTATCCTTACATAATGGCATTAAAAACAAGTATTATTTACCGAAACAAAGACCTCGTTCAAATAAAAAATGATGAAAAATGGGTTGTGCGTTTCTTTTTTTGAAGAGTATATTTTGATTGCATGGGGTATGTAGAATGTGGTCAAATGCAATGTTCTGCTTGAATTGTATATCTCTAAATGGATTGGATTCAAATCTGGTGTGAATCATTGTGGCCACGAAATAACCAAACTTTTCATTCCAGCGTTACGTCCACCCCTTGGTCACTGTCCAAATCGTCCTTCCGGATTATAAGCGTCTGGCTAGACATAGCTGCTGTGCGAGAGTATTTTCAGGCTTTGCCTGGATATCTATTTGTACGCCCACATTTTCACGTGGACGTAGTATGCCGTCGCCCCTGTCCGTCCGGACACAATTTGTTTGTGGACTCTCTACAGGTCACAATCTTACCCGATTTTGACGAAACGTGAAATATAGGTTTATCCCCATAAGATCCCGGCTGCTGCGATAGTGGCATGCATCGGATCGAAACTTCATGGATTATGGCCACTTGTTGTACGAAAAATCATGTTTTAAGCTTGTATACCCTTTAGAGATCAAAATTTAAATCCGGTTTTGATGAAACTTGAAATGCATGTTTATAACTCAAAGATCAGGGTCCCTGTCGATATTTACGCATATCGGATTGTAACTTCCTGAATTATAGCCCCTGATTGTCCGAAAAATCGACCTTTTTTAGATTGTGGTCTGATTTTTTTTAAAAAAAAAACAGTTTGATTACACTGACCAAAACTGCCGGACAAAATGGTTTTTGCAAATACGCGAATAGTGTAAAATGTGATATATTAAGGTTGTGGACCCTGTAGAAGTCAATTTTAATTCGACCATAACTTCCTGAATTAAAAAACCGTTTGACTATATCCCCGTTACACATTAATGATGGTTGAGTTTGAATTTCATGAAAGTCGATAATTGAACAGCTAAATCCATGATATTAAATGTTTCTTATACTAAACGTTAGCATGGTCAGAACTTTATAAAAACCAAACAAATTCTAATGATTTTCTGATAATTACTTAATGCGACAACTTTTGTTAACTGCCCGGACGATTTAGCTGCCGTGGGCGTATGTTTCGTAGCCTGGCAACCTATTTTCAAAAATATTATTATTAATGCTGTAGGTATAAGTTAAGGAACACGTGTGTTTGTAAATATGCGAATATCCTTTCTAGAAGTACAGGTCAATAAAAATTGAATGAAATGTTTGTCGGGCCACACCTGTTGCAACGTGACTCTATTTGTATCCATTAAACATAATAATTGATCCGCTTGTGCAGTTAGGGTGGAAAAACCATAACAATATAAAAAGCTGTCGAGTAAAGGGTAAGTGAATACTTAATTTTGCATATTTGAAAATTGAAAGCCCAGTCCTATGTGAGTAGTAAAACACAATAATGGGGTACGGAAAAAAGGAAAATCGTGAGAGAAAAAAAAATTGAAACCATTACTCCGTAGCTTTCACCTGGGGGTATTATCCACGTGTACGGAAAATGAGAATAGAAACTTTTGACAAGTGACATTTTTCCTATCTGTATCGTATACGTGATACGTTGCGTCAGTGTAGTTTTAGAGTTTTGGAATAAAATAAAACCAAGTACGAACAATCCAAACCATTAGACAGAAGTCCTAAAAACATTATTAGGCAAAATAGTGCAATCAGCAAGTGGACTGCTCCCCGTGTAGAAAATACACGACAAACAGTGAGTGGTTACAGGTGTCAGGAAGAGTAAGCTTACCCTGCCTGACGCTCGCGTCGCGTACGTATGCGTCACTGAGTTGAGCTTAGTTCTATTACAGGTGGTAGTTGTCTACCAAGATCACCATCAGTACTTGTCAAGTGCCCTGCCTACACTTTTCTGGAGCTGTCAAGCCAGCAAGTGTGTTATTGTCCTTTTAAGACCGCCCATGATTAGCTAGCCAGTGGCTTACTTACTGGGCCACCGCGGTGCCTTTTCCACAAAGGCTACATTTGCTGGTAATGAATATAATACTCCGTAATCCAAATGACAGAAACCAAGCAATAGTAACTTTTGGGGCTAACACCAGGAACGAACCCCACTACCTCCTTTCCACAAATACATATGGAATTTGTGTGGCTACATATTATTTGTGTTTAATTTTAAACAGACATTGTGCATGAGCTTAATCTGCCTATTGAAGTTATTTCTTTATTTAAAGTGGAATTTTCATATTTTCTAAGAAAGTTATACCATAATTATTCTGTCTTTTGCTCAAAAGGTTGTCAACTCACTATTATACGATCATGGGCAATATTTCACAGGTATAGAAAATCCTGACACAGAAAATAATAACAAGATTACTTGAATTACCTCCCCTCCATGCAATGGCGATCTTCAAACATTTGAAGTTGAAAATGATATTTTTGCCAATTTCTCAACTGACGATTAATAGGATTATTCTTTAACAAGGTAGGACTGTTTATAGATACAATCTATTTTAGGGCTTTATTTTAAAAATATAACTAAAAAATATGAAATTGCCGTTTAAATATAAACTACATAGCAGTACTGACACATGATGTAAATTTGAAAGGAAAGCTACCGGACATACCCCAAAAATACCCGGTCCATAATTTGAAACAGTCATCGCGGAATAGTTACTCTTTCGCTTGAGCCTTCTTAGATATTTTAAACCTGTGTTTAGGCTAAGATAATAATCAAACTAATTAATTGTCTGTCTGGCCTAATTCCTAAAAGTAAAACTATTATTAAATAATATTATAAATAGATATTTCTTTAATCAAGGTTATGTAACGCAGAAACTGCCGGAAATGCTTTTATATACTGGCCATCATTACCGTGTAGTTTGTGGAATGGCTATTGTCTCTCTTATGATCAAAAGTCAGATGAACTGAAATGAAATGTTAGCTCAAATCAGGCTATATTTCGCCAAATTTATGGGGACATTTATAAACGAATCAAAACAGTATCACAGAAATATATTTCTATATGTAAATAAAAACAAATATCACAGAAAATAAGCAAATATATCAAATTTCAAACATATAAACACATTTAAAAAGTAATACATGATAAAAGTTTAAATAAAAGTTTGTCTCATTTAAAGACCCGGTTGGGCATACACTTGATGTAATGGGTAGCAACTAGATAGGGGTGGTCGGTGTATTGCGATTCACACTTGCCAATACATCGTATTGTGATACACCAATCTGTTTCACAGAGAATTACTTAGGAATTAACTCTGTAACAGATAGTGTCCAAAGCACGTGCGTTGACTGCAGTCATTGGCTCAACGGCTCGTGCAATGTTTACTTAACAGCTAACTGCTTCGGGCAAAATGACGCATTTTTCTCATTTTAAAACCCATTTACACTTAATAGGAAATATTTTTTAACTTCAATTACTTCAAGCGTCTTTATTTATTTTTCTGTTACCTCAAAAAAATGTTTGAGAATTTAATTTGTCGGAGTAAAAAAGTTAATATGCCGTACTTATTAAGCCTCGTCGATGTCATGCTTATCAGTGATTGTAGCGGCCAAGCGAATATTCACTGCGGGATCAGTTTGGTGATACACGTCCAAGAACCGATTCAGTCAATACGATTGGCAACTTCCGTAATAACCATCGCAATATTCCTTGAGATTGTCAATTTTATTGAAAACTTGAGAATTTCCATAATAATATTACACACTAATAGTTGCGAGAAAGTCATTTGGTCATTTAAGAAATAAAACTACTAATTGCTTGGCTTTTGAAATGAGACAAACTTTTATTTAAACTTTTATCATGTATTACTTTTTAAATGTGTTTATATGTTTGAAATTTGATATATTTGCTTATTTTCTGTGATATTTGTTTTTATTTACATATAGAAATATATTTCTGTGATATTTTGTTTTGATTCGTTTATTTATGGGTAAACCATGTAAATTGAAAAAGAGATCGTCTCGTTCATTTTCGTTGTCCCGTAAACAAACAAAAATGGCGGGCGTCGAAGCAGACGCCGATTTTACAAAAGTGGCCAATACTAAGGCAAAAGCTGGTGTCTGGAAATATTTCAGTTTGAAGAAAATGAAAACAGATGGGCGTTTAACGTTGCATTGTGCAATAAATGTAACGCGGAGGTGAGGTATTTCGGGAGGACAACAAAATTAAACACGCACATTTGGCGACACCATTCGTTTACACTATCACAATCGGATGAATATTTGTGCGACACCATTCGTTTACACTATCACAATCGGATGAATCTTTGTACTATCAGTCTGTCACTCCAAGTGTCACATTGGACATTTGTTCAAAGATTACTTATTGTTAAAAGAAAGAAATAAACACATGGGTTTTGTGGTTATCTTGTTCTTGTAGTTGTACATTAGAGGAATTGCATGTTCAGGGACCTTCACATGAGTTTCAGTGTTGCTATGAGATACAGTTAAGGATGTGCTTTTGCAATAAATCTGGACTTAACACTTTCACAATAACACAATCGCAATACGATTATTTTTGGCAATATCCACTCCTAGTAGCAACGGTAATGATTTAATCCATTTTGTCACCCAATGACACATTTGGCGGTAGATATCGATCGCTTTACATGAATTTCATTGGTCAATTAAAAAGGAACTACTTTCTTTTATTTAATGAAAGCACTTATTTTAAGTAAAATATAACTTCTTTTTTGGTTAACCTTGAAGGAATACTGGGTCAATCTATACAGGACTTTACAATAGGTAAACCGTTGTCAAAAAATGACGTATAACTACGCTGTCATGTAATCGTGTTCGTGACATCTATACCAAATTATTACATCAACTTGTGTTAATATTTCCTTACTCGTTGATAAAGTAAAAAAAAAAAACCAACTTGTGGACTCGTAGGAGATTCTCAATGTATTCGAGATACTTACACTCAATCAGTTGAAATTATAAATATTTTTATTTATTTCAGAAACAAGTCGGAATGGATTATCGTGGTGCATTTTTACTAATGGTTGTTTTAACGGTCATGACACTTTGTATTAAGACTCTATACCTCTCCTATCCCTGGACAGAGAACAGTGAAGTCAACGAAATGCATGTACGCGAATTTAATTCATTTAAAGTACAAAATATAAACTGTAAACGAATTTTGGATGGCGAAAAGACGGAAATACTCAGAGCTAAATCGATGGTACCAAAGGGTATTCCGGACGATGAAACTGTACTACGGCATACCGCCAATTGTGTACATTTTCGAACATTGTACGGCTATGACAATATTATAAATACAGTGGAAGAACAACAGTTCCCTATTGCATTTAATATACTTTTATACAAAGACGTAGCTCAAGTTGAAATACTTCTTCGTGCTATTTACAGACCACAGAATTATTACTGTTTACATGTAGATGGATTTTCACCAGACCCTGTTCACAAGGCAGCTAAATCATTAGCTGATTGTTTTGATAATGTCTTCATAGTTTCTAAAACAGAGAATGTAGTTTATGAAAGTTTTCAGAGATTGAAAGCTGATATCAATTGTATGGCAGATCATTTAGTTAAACCAGACTGGAAGTATTTAATTAATATTCCTGGACAGGAATATCCTTTAAAAACAAATGCAGAAATTGTGCAAATATTGAAAATGATGAATAACACTAACGATATATCTTGTACGAGGGGGGTTGGTGCTGTTCTAGGTCGTATTTTGTTCAAATTTATGAATGTGTACGGTGAAAACGGTACCTACTCAATTGTGAATACAGGCGCAATGAATACCAAGCCACCACACGGCATAGTTGTTGCTAAAGGAAGTGCGTATGGTGTATTTACCCGACAGTTTGTAAAGTACATGATTAATAATCAAATAGCCAAAGATTTCTTGGAATGGTGTCGAACGATTCTCTCCCCTGATGAATATTATTGGTCATCGTTAAATTATAATCCACATTTACAAATTCCTGGTGCTATCAAGGGAAAAGGTAAGGACGAACGTATAAAAGGTTCTCATCTTTTCCATATTTTAAGTAAATATTAACATGCAGATCTATATTTCGTTTCGTTTTTGTTATACGTTTTATGGTCTATATATAAGTACACTACAAATAGGTTTGACAAGTTTTAGTGAGAATTCACGTCAGGGGTCAAACAAGCAGCTTTGGACCTTATGGCGTTAGTCATTGATAAATCAATCAGCGTCGACGTTTCTGTGGTTTACCCACAGTTCCGTGCATTAAAAGGCCAAGAACGCACCACACCAGTTCATTGGTTAATCCCTCGCAGCATCCAGAACACGTCAATGATAACAACTCAAGATCCTAGTGTAGTAAAACGAAATAAAATAAGGTCTGTGTTTTAATGGGGTCGGGGTATACACTGTTATCTTCTTCAGGCTGCTTTTTCATGACTAATAAAACAAGACAAAATTAATGAACCTATCCATGTATTCCACCCAACTCTTCCAACTCCACGCCCCTCTAGGAGACCCGATACCTTAGCTAAATTAGTTCAATACTAAACCTGTCTCTGAACATGGGGTTTATCTTTCTAATTAACCTCTGGACGTTGACCATTGCCATAGCCACGATAAAGGCGTGGAAAACCGTCGAACGTTCTTGACTATTCAAATGGTAACAAATTTTTAAGTTGTGTTATATAAGTTATTTATTATTTTCCTTACTTTCGTTTCAGTACTATGTCAAACAAAACATTTGCTGGCCACCTTTGTTGCATGGCATTATGGTCGTCATCCCAATGATTGCCAAGGAAAATGGTTAAGACATATTTGTGTTTTTGGGCCTGGCGATTTGCAAGACTTAATTCATAGACGAGCGTTATTTGCTAATAAATTTGAGTTACAATATAGTTACACAGCCATCCAATGTCTATCAGAATGGTTGCACAATAAGACACTTTCCCCACAAGCAATTGATGAACAATTTTATAAGGATCTGTACTTTAATAAAACTCACAATTTACCAGTGTAGAATGGCAACTCAATACGAACTTATACATGACCTATCTTTGGACTAAGAATCTATCTTAATGTGCTACAACATATTGTTTCAGCGGCTCTTGGAATGACGCCCTGTGAAAAAGGTCAAAACGTCTGCCAAGGCATGCTTGTTGATTATTCTTGGATCCACGGCTGATGCGATAATCTGAGTAGTAGAACATAAGGTGGTGTCATGGTGACATGTTATTCCTTAAATTATCTCTCGAATATCTTCGGCAAGATTAACGCCCGTGTGGCGCAATGTAGTTTCGTGTGTAGCTGAAACATAATTGCATGGCTTCCATTTAGCGTTAACGTCATGGTCCATTAGGGTTGTGTATGCATGGCATGCCATGCTAGCCCTTGTGTCAGTTGTCAACGCTATGCATTTCTGTAATGTTAAGGTTTCAGTCAGATCTTGATTTTCCGTGTAATTTTTGACAGTTGTGTGTGATGGTACTTAATGGCGAGGGATGATTGTATAACCGTGTCAATGAACCCGGCTACATTTACGTTGTTGAGTGGCCTCAAATCAATGGCCCTAAATTCAGCTATCTTGCCTGTGATATTTTTCCATTCGGTTGAGTAGATTGGTATTTGGTTTCTTAAAATAAAGGGCGATATTTCTTACTGAGGAATGGTTGTTTTCGACTGTGAATCATTGACATTGGCAGAACCTGTAAAAGGCATACTGGTAGAATAGCTTGACGTGCTAGTATAAGTTACATTAGTTCTTTGAGCGAACTTTCGCTGTCAGTTCTTATCCGGCCTTCAATATTTCCCACCCCAGTTCTCAGTCTAGTTTAGAACCCTTTCCGTCTATTTGTCACCATAATTCTTTATTTTCTACCAAAAGAAATCCTTTCTCACTATATTTGACACAAATTCATAATAATTCAACTCCATTTTCAAGTAGAATTTAGCGATGAAATAAGCACGTGGTTTGCGCATGCCCGGGTCTCATAATGTCTCTCCAGTTTAAACGTATTTGGTGTATACCGTATTGATAATCGCAGAATTCTGCTTGAAAATAGTGTTGAATCTTTATAAATGTGTGTCAGCCGTGGCAAGAAAAGATGCTTTTGGCGAATAAAGTGGAATCAAGGTGAAAAATAGTAGGAAAGGATTCCAAAATAGCCTTAGATCAGAGGTGGGGAAGAACGGTGTTTTCATACTGCAGTTATAGAAGGTCGAATAGGAACTGTATAGCGAATATATCGTTCGCTAAATGACAGTTCCAAAAGGAAGTAAAGTTACATCAAAACGACTTATTAAATCAATTCCAGGATGGTTAAATTTCAAGTGAGTGCGTAAATTTGATGTAGACCCTTTGTAAGTAAGAATGGTGTTGCATTTTTTGCATTGAACTTTACATTTCCATACAACGACAGTTGTATTTGCGGCCATTTTGAGGAATTTAGCAGACGAAAATAAACAGGTGGCGTATACTGTGTGATTATCATACTGTTTGTCCTGTTAGTAAATGTGTAACCTAGATTAAATTATCATTTGTATATATTATTTCTATTTGTCATATTGCGTATATCTTTATGTGTATGTTTATATTGTATGCTGTCCTCGATAGATGTTTTGATACTAGAGAATCTTATCTTATCTGAACGTACGGAATAGCTATGTGTACAGCTCTTTTCATCGGTACGGTGCACGGACGGGAGTTCACCATGACATTCGTTTAATATAATAATTGTCTACCTAACGACTATATAAAAGTAATAAAACAGATGTATAATGAAAGTAATAAAATTTGGTACATACTTTCATTGCATCATTGGTTTCATTGCATCATTGGTTTCAAGGCTAAGCTTTGTTATGCAATTTTGAGTGTTCGAAGCTTTATAGAAAGATTTTTGTGCAAGTAATTAATGCTTGAGTGTCATCTATTTTGGGGTTGAGGCGGGATACATTAACCTCACTGTTAGCTTGTTCTTTTATTTTTTAGATGGGTTTTATTTTAACTTTGATTTAAGGCCTATCAGCCATTCAACGGTGACACGCATGGCATTTCTACACAACACAAATGTTTAAATATGAATATCATGAAACATAAAAGTCAGTTTCCATATAAACTAATCCCAAGTAAAGTTTTTGTGTTCTGATACATGAGAAAACACCCTAAAAATTACTTTCGTTGGCAAAATTTTGTGCAGTGTGATCACAGTGAGTTGCGACATGCATTTGCAGCCCGTTCATTGGAAATGATACTGAGCCCCCATTTAGTAGAAAGGTAATTGGAATAAAGAAATATGACCTACATGTATGTGAAGCTAAATTGTTCAACTGTAGCACCATTTTGTTTCAATTTGATGTTTCGTTGTAAACTTTTGTGATGAACTGAGATTTTTTTATGTGACTTGGGTGACAAGTAGAAAAACACTGATGTTTCAATATAATTAACAAATTGCAAATTGTTGAATTGTATTTCACTGTCAAAACAAACATGAATTAACTTGCTCTAATAATTGTAAATTCTTTACACGCACCCAGACGTCTCGTCGAACAGATTTCATAATAGATCAATAAAGTTAAAATTAGAAATATTTCATTACATGTCGAATATTCATTATACAATTTCATGCCATTGTCAATATAGATTTCATTATAACCTGCAATTAATCTCATGGTCGCAAATATCTGGAGGACTTTAGATATGTTCTCATTAAAAATGAGTTGACCTCTACTATTAGCTAAACCTGGCGGAGACATTATGCAAATAAGATCATTTAAATCTCCAGCTCTTTCACAGTATCGCTAAAGATAATCTTGGCCATCAACATCTAAAACTTGAGCCATATAAATATATTTAAGATTAGACATTTTACCCCAAAGAGATACGGCAACCATAGTATTGGTCTTAATAGTTTGAACCCTATAATTATCTCCCTTGCTGTTTAAGCTTATGTCCTCACATGAATCAAAATAACTTGTATATCATTTTGAGAGCTATATGCTTTTGTAATAAATTTTTAACGTGCACTCGACACAAACTAGGTCATTTCGGTCCTAATATATAGTTCAATTTTATTTAAATAATTCGCTTGCGCGTAGTGGTTTTTAGCAGTGGGGGCGGGGGAATGGGGGATCCGAAGAAAACCCACGAGGCCGGACAGGCGACCAGATTCCTTGTCACGTACAACTGGGGATTTGAAACCACGCCAGTTCACTGAATAACAGCCTTTTTTTAACACAACGCACACGTGCTAACAATTCGTCCATCAAACCCCCATTTTCAATACCTGTATATATTGATAATATATACCAGTACTTGGGGCAGACGATTCGAATAAGGTTTTCAAGTTCAATTCACGTATATTATCCGCTTCAAGTAAGCCTGATTTTTTTTAACGATGTTTCAACAGATGTTTTTTTTTTACCGTAGCATTCTTAATTACAGCTTGGCGGGTTTTCACTTGCTCTGCTGCTATTCTTTAAATTGTAGCACCTGTCCCATCAACTGGTTCTTTGCCATGGCTTGTGATACTGAAATTCCATGTAATTGTAATATTAAATTTGATTTGGACTGAAAGATTGTCAAGGCAGCCATGAGAAACCGATTTTTGAACTGGCATTCAGAACTTTCTTATCATGGCTAAGATGGCTAATAACATCACGCACAATTACACGAGGAATAACCTGTCCACGGAACCAAGTACAAGATGTAAATGATTCCGGTGTGCAGATTTCACTTCATCTTGAGCTACACACTTATAATTTTCCGCCAAATCCAATTGAAGGACTGCAACGTTGGAATCTCCAGCATTGGCTTCTTCTTTATCAGCTTCATAACCGGAGTCTCCTTTTTATAAAACAATGCTCGACAAACTTAGCTGCCGTGAAACATATCAGATTAAGCACCCGACCATTTTCTTCTTTCCATGCATACCATTTTATAGCAGTCGTATCATTATTTTGCATAATAATCCTTGTATTTTGCCCCAACCCCACGTTTCAACATGGTCAACAATCTCCATTCTCGGGTTCAACTACACATTCCTCTGAGAAATCTTTTGAGTATGCATGTATTTCATGAATGTAACTAACTACGAGGCATTAATGGCAAGAATAAAATTCTGGTGATACACACACTGACTTATTTAAGGTGGTGTCTGTGACCTTTAGAGTACATCTGTGGCGGAATTCTCCAAATTTACTTCTGTCAATTTTGACATCATATCGTCCTTAAAAGATGCATATGTTTCATGAATAATCATATTTTAGGTTCTAACAGTAGCAACATCACGTCTTCCTGTGCATACTCGACTAATGTCATCCTTTCTATAGAACTTTTATACTATATCTTCAGTTTCTTTCGTTAACTTTTCTGGTCGATCATTTTGTTCGTTTCTTTGAATTGATTCTGCATTAAATTCATTAGCTTATTTTGTAATAACTGCTTTTTTTCTTTTTAGGACATTTTGGAAGTTGTATCTTTACCTTGATTAATGCTCTATTTAACGAGTTTTTAGCATAATTTGCCTGAGGACTACTACAACTAGTACCCGCCTGCATACAGTCGGTCATTTTCTGTCTTTCCCCCTTTTTTCATCTATTATTCGTTTTATGTTTCTTTCACTTTTTAACTCTGTTGACAGTTTAGCCTGTGAATCCTGGAATAGTCAGCATTTCTAGCCTTGTATTTCGAATATTCTCCACTTTTTATCAGTTTGTCTCGACGTCGTTTTTGTCGTTCTGCAGCTGTCAGTGACTTCCTGGGAATAAAACAAGAAATAAGAGTTATACGTAAGCCCATAAGAGTCAATCAAATAAAAAAAAAAATAATTCTGATTATCTTGTAATTACAAGATACCGAGATGCCCATGAGTGACAATTTAAAGGTCACCATACACCGATTTCATGCTCCCATAAATACCATTGACTTCATACACCCACCAACTACATATTTATATCATGACTCATCAATTTTAATGCGCTCTTTGAAGCCACAGAACGCTATTTCTATTTTTCGGAAAACTTATTTAAAATTTGGAAAGTAAATAAGGAAAAGGATATTCTGAAAAATGGACCCTCCCTCAATGAAATGAGCTGACTGACATAGCGTCTAAAAGCAGTTTATTTATAGCTTGCGGTATCTCCTGACGAATACAATGTTTTGAGTGATTTGAAGCAAACGTTTGATATATTAATTAGTTTGAATATATTTTTAGCCCAAATATATCATCTAATCACACAGTCTGTACGCGGGGAAGGTATCTTTGAGAGAACATGAAATCAATGTATCATAAATGATATTAATGAGGGAATGAAGTTAATGAGAGTATGAATAGTATTTAATGAGGGCACAACCTGGTGATGCCGATCGCGTGACATACAAACGTACTTCGTTGGGCTGGAGGGTTGGATGGTCGATTTGTTAGCACGTGCGTGCCTTATCTTAAAAGCCTGTCATTGAGTCAACTGGCGTGGTTTCGAATCTCCGTTTGTACAAGAAAACTAATTTGGCTATCTTGTAAACTACAAGATAGCCAAAATATTTTTTTTACATTTGATTGACCCTTATGGGCTTCCGTGGAGTTAAAACGAATACATGACACAAGCAGTATAGCAAATTGAATTACTGCGCTAAAAGAAAAGCAAAGTAAAACACGGGATCTAGGAATTTTCAAAACGGGGGGGGGGGCAAAATGAGGGCACTGAACGCGGAGGCGGGGTACGTCGGTGAGAGGGGGAACTCTAGGGAGGGGGGCCTTGCATTTGTAGCCATTTCGAGAGCTCTTTGGCTGATATTTTCGTCTAAGTCAACGTTGGGAACGGACAATGTTGGGGTTTGAGAAAAGGCACTACTTTCAGCAGTAACAAAGGGCACCCAGTAGAACAATAATTAGCGCGACACGACTTTAAGTAGGTTTTTTTAGCACTAGAAAAAAGCGATCGCATTACAAAAATGTGTGCCGATATTCAGCTTGGTATGTTATTATCATTAATATTTATTAAAAATTAAAGTTATTTTTAAAAGTGTGCTATAAAAGAAATATACTCATTTTTGTGACCATCAAATTGAGGTAATTTTCGGATCCAGAAATATTGAGGCCCAGGTTCGCTCATCGACAGATTCCTATAACTCAGTGAACAGTGACCTTTTTGATCTCGTCCGTCAAAATTGAACCAGATTATAATAGAATGTTCCAGGGTTAATCCATTTATTTTTATTCAATGATATCATGTTTATATCATACTTTGGGAACTAAATGCAAATATTTTGTTGATTATCAATCAATCCACACAAGCAAAAACATACGTAGGCTACACATAGACAGAATAAATACTCCAATACATGCAATTCCATTAAAACCAATTATAAGT
Source organism: Patella caerulea (assembly GCA_036850965.1). Classification (NCBI taxonomy): domain Eukaryota; kingdom Metazoa; phylum Mollusca; class Gastropoda; family Patellidae; genus Patella; species Patella caerulea. Next base: position 25,228,862 of record JAZGQO010000015.1, on the reverse strand, counting down.
AGAAATGTGGAGTGCATTGAGAAGCCTATGACGATATGAGAAAGGAGGTATACGCTGGACTGCTGTGCAGTAACCATTGCCCACATTTCGCATCCTCATTACAATTGATAACTCTATGATGATATTGTTCACATTTATCATCACAATTATCAGGAAGCTATGGTCTGGAACATTATAACTCCTGCACAACTATCCAGCGAGCAGCCTACCTTTAATATGAGTTCAATACAAGCTCAAGCTATCGTTATGTGTAAGCATACTGAAGTTAGTTCCCTTTGCTCGTGAATTATGTGTAGTTTAATGGTCGAGTGCGAGACATTAAGTTATATATTGGTATTATTGTACGAGTGCGATAGAACAAGGGCAATACCTATATATTATGCAATGTATTGCACGAGATCATTAAACAACTTAACATATAGACACCATCTAGCCCCTGCATATCAATGAAATGTCACTCGGGTCCAATATTTCAACTAGTATGAATAATGTACGCTTGGCACATTGAAACAATGGTATGCCAACATCAAAGGATGACGTGGCATCGGTATTTTAAGTGCACATAACAGGTGTATGTACCATCGAACCACATATGACCCCCCCTAAGCCCAGTCCATCAATCCGAGCAGAACATTAAACCCCATTTCATTTCATTTCCTGTCTTAACACCGTTACAAAATAAATTGTACCATTAAATGAAAATGATGCACGATCGATCCCGACAAGTTACTAAAGTTAGGAGTACTCGAAACTGAGCAATAGGAAGTGGTACCAGTTATTGACGTGTCTGTCTATACATTAACCACCCTTATGGTGTATGTGTGCCTTTATTGTATTGATCGACATCCGTGGCAATTAATTATCAACAAATATTGTTTTAAAACATAATTAAGTAACAATAAACAGATAACAGGCGGGTTAAACAAGACAAATATTCCATAATATACACGACCAGACGAGTATCATATCAAATATCGGTTAAGTTTCCGGTATTTGTGTATACACACAACTTGTTCAAGGCCTGGAACATTATAATTGATGTTATCCTTCACAGTATTTAAAAGCGTATATTACATTTTTTCAATTGTTTTGCCGGTAGAAATCCAATAATATACACAACAAAAACGGTTTGATTTTCGATTATCTATACTCGAAAGCAGAATAATGCATAACACACAATTGATTTTGTATGTAAAAGAAAACAATTCTGTTGACCGTACAAGTAAGTAATAAAAGCTCTTGAAAGACGGAATTTGTGTGAAATTAAAGGAAAATGGTGTCAGACATTATCAAATATGTGATAGAACTGGCTAAACGCGTTCCAAATATAATTTAAACACAGCTACGATAGACGAGTAACAAAGATTTGAAAAAACAAATGTGATCCATAAGTTTCGATCAGATAAGAATTGTAACCTGTAGAGGGCCTACAAACAAATTGTGGACGGACGGTCAGGGGCGACGGCATAATACGTCAACATGTAAATGTGGGCGTATAAAAACAAGATGCACGGGCCTTTTTCTTTTAGTCACGTGTCATGGTTCGATTCCCAGATTGTACGTGACAAAGAGTAAAGTAGCCAGTCCAACCTCGTGGGTTAATCCCCATCCTTCTGTTTCCTTCCACTACGCGCAAGTAAATTATTGAAATACAATTTAACAATATTTTCTTCACGAAATGACCTAGTTTGTATTGAGTGTCAAGAAGAAGGGGTTGGGGTATATGACTTGGTAAAGTGCTTTAACGTGTGCGCGTGAAATCACAAGGTTGCCATTGAGTCAAGCGGCTTGGTATCGATTGAAAGTGACAAGGAGGAAGTACGCCTTTCCATCCTCCTGGTCCTCCGGTCTCCTCCCACTGCTAGAAGACAGAATTATTGAAATACAATTGAACCATATATTAGTCCCCGAATGACTTAGTTTGTGTCGCGTGGACGTTAAACCCTCTTACTCTCTGTCTCTCCCAACAAGAAAAAGATTGCTACCATTATTTAAAACCCACAGACCACGCTTGCTACAGTTTAATATGAATTTGAAATAAGATTGAACCATATCTTTTTCCCAAAACAACCTAGTTCATGCCCATGATGCCGATTTTCAGGTTAATGTACGGAACAACCCAAGCTTTAAGACAGGGCCATTGAATAATTTACAATGATACTTCATGTCCCTCTTATAAGATATATAACCATCGATCCTTTAGTGCAATGAGGTTCATAACTATCGAACCTGTACTTGAAACATACCACTGGAACGTTTCAGTGGACATTAAAGAGTTCATTAAAGATGAATTATGTAAGATTTAGATAAAGAGTCGGTCGTTCTTGCTATAACAGATTAACATAGATGAATATAATATCACTCAAAGTTCTTTATTCTAATCGAGGTTACCCGAATGTTTAAGGATGAAGCATAGATCGTTCAGTATCGTAGTAAAGGTACTTGTGAACCAAGACAATGTCTCGATTATCCATTTTATCGTTAAATTCTAAACTGGCGAGTGTTTAAATTCGGTTTACCCCCATTATGCCAGTTCTTCTGTTAAGGGATTAATTAACAATTACCGATGCAACAATGGGGATTAGTTAAGATTAATTAAGGGTCTACCTGGGGATTAAAACAGTTCAATTCATAATTTATTCCATTTCACATCCACTTTTTTAAATATTTTTACCATAGAATGTACAAGTTATCATTTATACATTTCCTTTAATTGTTTTCCATTCACTTACAAACATTTTCCTACAAAAATACACTTTTTTCAATAATTCTAAAATTAATTTTTACAGGCCTACTAAGTGGGAGACGGCATCTCCGTACTGGATGACGGTGTAATGCCTTTCGTGGAGGCGCCGCTTTTCAGTAACCAGTCTATCTTTTAACTCCCGATACTTCCTTTTTTGGGCTTCATAGAGGCACCAGCACTGTTTCGATATATAGTATCCTCTGAAAAGAGCTCATCATCATGATAAATATGATAAACACACTCCACATGCTAAATGATAAATCTGCTGAAATCTGTACGCCATTAATTTGCTGAACACAGTTCTCTACGCCACGAAACTGGCCAACTTGATTAAGGTGTTTTAACATTATAATCCGATAATCATAAACTGTTCGGGGATTAAAAACTGGCATAGTGGTTGGACCCCTTTTAATCCATCTAAATCTCGACCATCCAATTACGCGTGGGGTTTAGTATAGGATTATTATGCAAATGTCTAAATAATAGTTTAAATAACATTTGAAGTCACAATTTGGATACAATACAAACTTCTCAGTTATGGGGAATCTGCACCCCCTTTTCTGAGCAAACGGGTCTAATGAATTACGCCATTTAGGGGTCACGGTGGCTAAGTGGAGAAGGCGCTGGTTCGCTAGCCTGGAGGTCGACTGTTAGATCCCTGCATTGGCCGAGAAAGTTCATCTCGATTTTCCGGCGTGATTTCCCCTTGTCAGTGATACAGAAGGAGGGTCTGACAAGGACAGTTGCCTAGTCGTTCCGATGGGACGAAAAACCGATGTCCCGTGTACACATTGTAGTGTACGTAAAAGAACCCTTGGCAGTTGGAATTCGATATAAGAGTAGCCCCTAGTTCAGCTGCCCGGGCAAAATTTCCCTCATAGCACACTGTATGACGTAAGCCCGTCTTCCATTAGCCCAGGTTAGGTGCAAAAGAGTAGGACGTTAAACCCCAATTCATTTCATTTTATTTCATTACATACGCCATTGTTGTATGGGGGAAATTTTGAAAGGACAGGTGTTTGCACCTTCTACACACCAACAAAACGAATATCAACTCTGATAAATGAATACCATTTAAAATATATAATTTCAACATAGAGATATGTGCTGAGGTTGGTGCTTACCGAAGATTTGAAGAATCGTGAAGTGACGCTAATAAAGGGAAACAGGTATTCGCTGAAGTAGATCGCAATAATTCCATTTAGTGGGTGCGTGTTTTAATTAGGAGATAAACACCTCCTGTTTCGCATTTAGAGGGGTATTATTGTCCAATAGACATATTTTGAGATCATTAGGACCCAAGACGCGTTTTTGTAATAGATTATTGTATATTTTGTTGTTTGTAGCTGTTACCTGACAAGGGTGTTGGCGTCTCAAGTTCATTTACCGACATATCTCCAAATATTTCCTCTAAAGCACCGAGATCAAAATTGAATGTCTCCGTTGTGGTTATCTCCAATAAAGTAGTACGCATAATAATAATACGCAGTGATTTTTTTTAATTTAGAGGGATGTTATTGTCCAATCGACCAATCAATAAGCAAGATCGACCCTTAAACATGTTACAAAATACCAATGAATGACATGGTGAATTTGGTGACACTGTTTCTGCATAAGAAATAAGATCCAGGGGATGCTCAAAAACTCAATAATTATATCGCCTTCTGGCACCTATTCGGTTCAATGGCAACGGGTACAAAACACACGATGGCTTCTAGTAATGCGCATGTCTAGTTAACGTACAATGGCAGTCGGCTAACCTCGACAGATTCCGGAACCTACAGCTAGTCTCAGCTGTATGACAGTAAGTGATATGTGATACACTTGCAATGCGGCTACCGGTTTACTTTAACAAGAAAACTTGGCGCTATTACAAACAAACAAGACACCATGGGCGGAGCCATGTTTCATCCGGTACCTTTAAAGTAGTTCGAGTTTTGCGGAATTCGTCATACAGCCGAGACTAGATGTAGGTTCTGGAATCTGTCGAGGTTTGCGAGTGGTACAATGGCAAAGGGGGAGGGGTGCACATTGCACCCCCTCACTTATCACTTGATGCCAGTTGTGATATTCAAACAGGATTGCCACAATTAAAATAATTAACTTTGGACTGAAATCCACAAAATATATTTCTATTTTGAGTTACAATATCTTTACGCAATAATCTTAGTTTAATTTTATCATTTGATTGATTTAGACGAGAGGTCGAAACCTCAGACGTTAATCTACCAGTAATTGTTATCCCATAAATACTTTTGTTTAGGTGTGGTACTGTTTAATTACTAAATGCCACTCTAGAGGGGTGTGGTTTACTGTCTGTGGTGTAACCTTCTCTATCCGACGTTCTAACTTATGGCGTCAACTAGCAGACTATCAGCAGAACAGTAGGACGTTAAACCCCATTTCAGTTCATCGCTATTCAGGAGACGATCTGTCGCATTAGTTCTATAACCTCTTTCTTGAAAGTCGTTTTTTTTTCATTTTGAGTGACGCCTGTATGATTATAGGTCTGGGGATGTATAGGGTTGTGGACGCTTACTATGGTCCATTCAATTACATTGATAGTTGTTGTGTATTTCTTGCAATGTTTATGTTTTTTGTTGTCTTGTCCGCAGGTTTTTCGAGTCGATTTTGTTTTGCATGTAGCTGTAGCGGGGTTCTCCTGTGCTCACTAATAGAATTGTCAAATTTAATATAAAGAGTGGATTTTATAAAATATTGTGTAATATCTGTCTGGGTGTTTGTTTAGTCACCAAATGCTCACAATAACACATGAAAACATACAATAAAGCAATGTCTGTACATGTACCTTGTCTTGTCCGCAGGTTGGTTGTTGTGTGTTTTGTTTTATAAACAGAATTTATTCACAGAAACTGAATTGGAGAGCAGGCAGAAGCCTATAGACCCCGTCTTTGTGTTGAGTGTGGTTCTACTGCACTTATAATACATATTATATAAATAAATGTTGGCAAGATATAAATCAATATATATATATACTTTCCATATAGAAAATGGTTTTTGCCTTTGTAATAATCTAAACATTATTATAGATAAGTTGGCATGGTAAACTAAGAGAATTCTTTCTTGCTGGGTGGCATTGTCGATATTGGCTCGATTCTATGTTGTTAGTATTCTCTAGGTTTTTTTCCAGTTGATCAAACACAAGATACAACTGACGCATTAAAAAACATCAAATCGTTATTTAATTTTAAATTAAATATGTATAAACTCAATTTAATTGATCAAAAGAAAACGGTGTATCCTTAAGTATTGGAGATTGTCGTCATGGTAACCGCGATACAGATTGTACAGTGTAACGTTATTATTTATTTTTAATCAAGGTCAAATAAGTGAAATGATGTTTAGCGTCCAGCTGTTCTACTCCCAACTGGCCTAATGAAGACGGGCATACGCCATACAGTGTGCTATGCGGGAAATGTAGCAAGGACAACGGCACTCTACGACCTACTCCTATATCGAATTCCAACTTTCAATGGATCTTTTACGTGCACACCAATGTGTACATGGGACGTCGGTTTCTCGTCCCATTCGAACGACTAGGCAGTTGTCCTTAGCTGCCCCCCCCCCCGTTTTACACCATTTGATAAAGAGGGAACCTCGCCAGAAAATCTTGATGACCTTTCTCTGCCAATGCGGGATCGAACACCTGATGGAGTATGATGAAAAGTCATAATATTTAACTGATAATGTCAGGGCTATTCCAACTGGCATCAGTCAATTTGAGACAAAGATTTTAACATGCTAGAAGTATTAGATTTGGATTGCTTGAACTCTCGGAAATGTAACGAGCCAGGCGTCAAACACGTTATAGAGGTATAACTGAAATAATTCCGGAGTTGGCTCAGTCAATTCCGATGATTACAAGTTTATCCCTTGATCATTTTATAGATTCATTTCAGGATTCTAACATGAGGTTACGAATCCAAGAACTACGTCCCAGAGATTTTGATGAAGCAGAAACTCATGCAATCAGACTTAAAAAACATGGACCGGCTGATGGACGTGGTGCTCATTCTGTTCATTAAATCATTTCTCATACAGAACCTTTATGTCAAGCTCGGTTTGCGATTAGACCTGAAAAAAATAATGTAATTGATTATGGTCTGGATAAGTTAATTAACAGTTTATAGAACATTTCAGGAGTGAAGAAAGACCTGCAATAGGCGGATTTAGCTCTTGCATAATAGATGTTTAATATAAGGGAAAAAACCTTTTGTTAAAATCATTGACATGTTGAAATGCAAATATATACCTATGACATGTTGACAGCTGATTAAATGTAATATTCATATTCAATATTGTAGATAATATTATTCATTATTTTACTGATCAGATTGTCATAGCTATAGTTATTTATACATTATTATAACATTGTAAATAGTCGAGTTAGTATTGTGACGCGAACCATCTGGACACGAGATTTTATTGTAATCTAATAAACGAGCTGAAATTGGTCGACTCATGTATCTACAAAAAATACATGAGAATGAGCCCAGAAATATTCGAGAGTATCTAGATGTAGTAGGCCCTTTCCTTACCAAGCAAACCACCAGGATGAGGGAAACAATAAGGCCAGGGGAGCGATTGGCTGTCACCCTCCGTTTTCTCGCTAGGAAAACACAACGCTCATTCTAATTACCATCTATGGTTCCTTCCTAGGCCTATCGTATTATTGAGTAGCCTGTATATTGTTATAAAGACGGCAAAGTCCATATGCAGTAGGCCTACCTTATGTATTCTACGTTTCTGTTCTAACGAATTTGCAGTTCACGGGTTTAATAAGTGTCTGAATTGCAAACTTAATTAATTTCACTCAGGAAAGTAGGGCCTTCCCAATTCACTCATATGCAATGTGTAAACAAATTGAGTGAAACTTGATATAACCATCGAATATGACTAAGCGTGTAAGGGGTGTGAATGGGCTGCAGCCAGAGATCCCCACATAGAACATTTTTGTAACATAAATAAATCTGTCATTTATTATGTTGTAGGCTGTGTATGTTTATGCCAAATAAATATATCTATCTATTTGATTTGTGTAAGCTTGACGGACAATGGATATTATTCTGTAATTTTTCTGCGGTGTAAAATCAAGTCATCCGATATTTTGTTTTAAAGGAGAATCATTTAATAGTTTAGCCTTTTCATACAGACTCGGGGCTAAGACTGTATCAGAAATAGTAAAGGAAACAACTGGCATCATTTATGGAAGCTTGAAAGACAGGTACTTAAAGGTATATAACTTCTTTATTATAAGATCAATTTAAGTAAAAACTACATGTGATCATTGTATACGACTATCTAATTGCCGTTATTCCAGCATACCGAATCACTGTTTAACATCTGAGTGAAGCTTTGTTGTTGACCCGGTAGGGTACCCATTTTAGCCTGAAATATACTATTCTGTATATTGTGCTTTACAAGATTTTGTGTCCGCTCATCAAATTTTCGGAGGTTCTGTGAAATATAATTGCAGAATGAAGTTATTTCGTCCTCCTCCCTTTGCTCGTTAATTGGTTCCGATAAAGATTTGGCTAAACCCTGAAGCAATTCAAACTCCCCTTCTTCTCGTTGACGTTTTGCAATCTTAGTAGGTACTTTCTGTAAAGTGGGTCGCTTTGTTGATCACTTAATAGGTTCTTCCACATCAATCTTGCTGCTAGTATTAAGTGTGTCATTTTTATTCCCTGAATCATATAGAGTAGCACCTTCATCCTCTTCATCGGATATTGTATTGCATGATTCAGTAGATAACTGAAATATAAATATGACTACAATTTCAGACGCCAAATACTGAAGACGAATGGAAAATTGTTACTGCGAAGTTTTCCGATAAATGGAACTATCCTTGTTGTGTAGGCGCACTCGATGGTAAACATATCGCCATCCGTCAACCACCATGTAGTGGATCAACATACTTCAATTACAAACATTTTTTTCAGTATTGTATTACACTGGCTATGGGTGATGCTGACTGCCGTTTTTTATATGTTGATGTAGGGGCAAGTGGTCGTTGTGGCGATGCTGGGGTATTTTCTTCGTCATCTCTGAAGGATGCTATGCATAAAAATGTCTTGAATTTCCCTAGCCCCATAAAGCTTCCCGGAACACAAGATACATGCGCATTTCACATAATAGGTGATGATGCCTTCCCCTTGCGAATTGATGTTATAAAACCCCTCCCTCATCGTAACCAGACAAAAGAGAGGAAAATATTTTATTATAGAATAAGCAGAGCAAGGCGTGTAGTCGAAAACGCCTTTGGTATTTTGGCAAATCGATTTCGTGTGTTTTTGACTACAATCGCGCTGGACCCCAAACATGTGCAGACGTTGATTCTTACAGCGTGTTGCTTGCAAAATTATCTCATTGAACATCAATCCAGTCATTACACGTCGTCTGGAATTATGGATGTCGAAGACACTGAATATAATGTCATTCCTGGTATATGGATAAATGATTCAGAACTAACAGGTTTAACATCAACAAATTGCAAAAATTTCTCTGAATGTGCAAGACAGCAAAGATCTGCACTGCTGTCTTATTTCGTGTCTGAACTTGGGTCGGTGTCATGGCAAGAGCAGATGATTCGTTAGAGTGATCGCATTGAAACTATGAAATTAAATATTGATCTACTGTTCTGGACTAGATTTTTATTTCAAAATAGTTTACAAATAAATGGAATGGAGTAAAGAGTTCTACTGTTCTGCATCAACTGGGTTAATGAATCTGGGCAAACGCCATTCCGCTGTTTTACGGTCCACCCTTTTATCGTATTCCTTGCCAAGCCCTCCCTCCAAATACACTACCAACATGGGGGTACCACACGTGAAATCTCGGTCAATACTGGGATCAAACGCGGGACCTTCAGGTTAGCGAGCCAACGCCGTACTCACTGAGTCACCGTAGCTCCCCTATTTTAAAAATAGGGTGGAAAATTATCTACCCAGAGTCATTCATATGGTATTGTAAATGAGTTCCACTAATTCAATACATTAAAAAAAAAACATTGGGCCCACCTCTAGGTTAGAGACAGTGGACCTAATTCTAAAAAAAAACAGATAAAAACTGAAGCTCGTCAAGTAGGCCTATCCATGTTGTTCTCTTTGTTACATGCTTCTTAGCCCTCCCACTGCTTGCTGGATTTTTCAATTTCACATACTGGGTACGAAAAGATTTCATGCGCTTTTGTATTTCAAAAACTGAAAATTAATTAGAATTCTATCTATATAAAAGATTTAATTTCGGCACCGAAGAGGTCTATTGTGATTAATTTCATTCACAATAACTTCAAATGTAAATACCATTTTGTGACAGAAATACAGGACAGCTAGGCTTTTACACTATAAAATTACCGAGGATAGTAGCAACACTATTTGGCACTCGGGAATAATATTAAATTGAAACTACCAGGCTGTATTGTGGTCGGGATGACATAATAGGGTAAACTATAACTTCATTTGCAGTTACAAACCCCGTACTGCTAACCTCCGCAATATACAATCTAGGCCAGGCCCTACTCGATTGACTAGAAGAGACAGATTATCTCAGGCCTAGGCTATTATAACTTGCAAATAAGCCTGGAAACTGGAAATTAATTAGAATTCTATCTATATCAAAGAATTAATTTCGGTACAGAAGAGGTCTATAATCTAATTGTGATTAATTTTATTCATAATATCTTAAATGTAAATACTCTTTAATTTTTTAGAGATTACATGACAGCTAGGCTTTTCACTTATTCTCAATAAATGAGTGCATTTGACAAATATGAATATTGAAAAATAAATTTTATATATAAGAATATTATTTTATATTTCCTTAAATGGATACATCTGGTGAATACGACAATACTACTATCGACAGGTAATCCCGTTCAGTGACTTCGGGAAAACAATATGTTCGTGACCCCTTTAGCCCCGGAAAATACCCTTTGTAATGTACGTAACAGTCAAATAAAGAGTTGCTACGTGGGAATAAAAACATTCTGCATATGTTTCTTATATGACGTTTGTTTGGAGATGGATTGGACACCAGAAATCTCAGAATTTTTTTTTTTTTTTTTTTTTTTGCTGAGGAGTATGGTGGCCTACAGTCTGAATAGCATTTATTTCTAAATAGGCTAAAAAAAAATTTTTTTTTTTTTAAAAATTGAAGAAAAAAAACAAAAAACTACATTTTACTAGCGTCTTAATGGTGTCTTGATTAACCAGGCGCTCAGTGTGAGATATCTCATTGCCAAAAGTAATAATCGTCGTAAAGTGTTCCCGTTGTCGTAGAGGTTTGAAATTGCCAGAGCTTGTCCAGGTGGGCTAGCGATGATCTCACAACAAATTCCAGCCAAATCGATCAAGTCCGCCCGAGTGTCTTGTTATTCGAGTCTAAATAGTCAACAAATGCAACGGGAACTAGTACAGGTGCGAAAGTGCTATAGCGCAACAGTTTTTCTGATTGAGACTTGTTTACACTTTACGACGAATATTACTTTGGGTAAAGGTGCAATAGTGCCGCAGTTTTTCTAATTTAGGCTAGTTTACACCACTGATCTATCAGTGGTTTACACTTTACGACGAATATTACTCACACTGAGCGTCTAGTTAATCAAGACACTATTAAGACGCTAGACAAATGTAGTTTAATTTATTGTTTTTTTTCTATTCAAAAATTTTTTAAATTTATTTTTTTAGCCTATTTTAGAAAAAAATGCTATTCAGACTGAAGGCCACCATAGTATGGAGGTGTTTATTTGATTGGTTTGACATCACACTAATTGCTCAAGAAACAATACAATATGACTATAGTTACTAATTTAATAAATACAATGTTAAACACATCTTACTCTTTTTAAAGGCGACATTAATGACTAAATATTCAATGGCAAATGTAGTTTTTGATATTAATGAGCGACTAAATATTCAATGGCAAATTTAGTTTTTGATATAAGTCGATCGATTTTGAATTAAACTCAATGACAAATTGCCCATTGATAAGGTAACGACGTACATTACATAGCATACAGGAACATTTTTTGTATTGTCAAAAGCAGTCAATAGAGATGAAATGTAGGTAAATAATGTAATACTTATTCATTAATTGGAGTAGAACTTTCAAATTTAAAATGTTTCAACTACTGTCAACAATTTAACAAGAAACGTACATTACGAAAACAAAACTGATCGGCCATAAGTAGGCAGATTATGACTTTTAATTTGGAAGTTAAGGTTACTAAATCAGTCATTGTAGATGACATAAGATAATACATGTATTTATGTCTGTAGTGAAATTAATCTTTCAACGTGTAAACAATAATATAATACGTAACGTACAAACTGGCTGATGGCCCAGAAGAACGCAGATTATGAACTTCAATTTGAATCCACATTTCTCTCGGTTACTAAATTTTTTTTTTTTCTTTCTCATCATCAGATATTTTAAACATTGACATTGAAGTGGCTACTGGTTTTTCTACTTTACATATGCTATCTTGCTGCTTTACCCATATGATATCTTCCCCTACAGGCCACTGGTAACATTGTTTCTTTTTTTTGCATAAATTTAACCTCTATTTCTTCATCATCCTGATCCACCTGCACGGCATGTCCAATAAACCATTCGTCATCATATACAGCAGCTACAAAACCCCATCTTGAACCTTTACTACCTGTGTTACATTACAATCGTTGATTTCTTTTTCTGGAATTGAAATTACATCTATTTCTTTGGTCGTTTTTTTCGCGGTCTTGTCCTGTTTTAACCACGACGGATTTTCGTATAAGTTATCGTTTAAACAGATTTCACAATAACAACTGGTTTCCTTGAAAGCAACTGTGGGACTTCCCATCCCTACAACAACGTGTTATTTAAATGTTCCTCTAATAGCTGATATGGTTCTAGCCTTAAGTCGCTCAGACACCTCTTTACAAATATCCCAAGAAACGAATAGAAATTTCACACCTTTTATATTGGAATTAATTGACCATTGAAAAAAATCATGTGCGTCCTGAATAACAACTTTTCCACACCTTACAGCTTGATCAGCCATTCTTTTTGTCGCACCTCCAAGACCGTCGCATGGCCCTTTCCCGTGTCATCCTTTGTGGAAATTTGTCGATGCAATTTTAATAAGTGACTGTCGCTTTTTTTTCTATGACGAGGCATTTAAACCAGTTTTTATCCGATTTCTCTCGAACGGTTTCACCAATTTGTTGGGTTTTTTGTAAAGATTTGAAATAAAATAAAACCAAGTACGAACAATCCAAACCATTAGTCAAAATTCGAAGTCCTAAAAAACGGTTGAGGCAAAATAGTGTAATCAGCAAATGGACTGTTCACCGTTTACAAAATACACGACAAACAGTGGTAACACGCCACAGCTGCATTCAAACTATTAGATGAAATCTCAATAAAGTAGCATGTTTGTCCAATGGACTATAGTACATGTAAAATGAACATGATGAACAGTGTTGAAGATGGAGTAGACAGAATAATCAGGGAGATATGTTACTCGGTTACCCATGTAATCACGACAACGTGTTAAATTTATTTTTGTAATTTCATTAGAATTGAATATTATAATTTTATTTTGAATTATAATTATTTCTTTGCTTTTTACTTACTCAATAGGTTGTCAACTCACTATTGTATGATCATAGTCGTTATTTCCCACTCTTATAAATCGTAAACCCCGGAAATAATAACACAATTACCTCCCTTGTTTTTCTATTGCACCCCCCCCCCCCCCTGCAACAGATATCTTCAAACGTTTGAAAATAGTGAAATATAGGATTATTCTTTAACAAGGTAGGAATGCTTATAGATACCATCTATTTTAAGGCTTTATTTTAATACATTTTAAAAATATAACTTTAAACATTCAAAGTAATACCCGATCAATAGAAATCTATTGTTGCATAATAATCTTATTTATAACTATATTCAACAATAAAATAGAAAAACTATTGTTGCATAATAATAATAATCTTAAAGAACCTGTTGCTATATTTATTTTATTCTATGGCGTATAAATGCACCAGAGAGACAGCGGGGGTGGGGAGGGGGTAACGTTTACTCAACACAAACTAGGACATTTCAATAAATATGCTTTCGCGTTGGGGTCTTTAGCAGTGGACGGAAACCAACGGACGGGGTGGGTGTACGATCGGATCTTTTTCGTTACGAAAAGCAGAAAACGGTAGCCATGTTGAAAAAACCGCGACCATTTTGAAAATAAAAGAGACTATACATGTAACGAGATTCTCTTAAAGCTGAACTCCGGTTACAAAAATACCGAAATAATGTAATAAAAAAAAAGGTTAACGCCCGCAAGCCGCCATACTTGTTTCCAACTTGTGAAATAAGTATGACGGACATGGAGGCTTATGACCTTGAAAGGTTAGCCGATCTCACTTCCAGTTTGTTTCTCGTCAGCTAGCTATACACATCCGGCTTTATTCTCTTCACACGGTTCACTGATTGCTGTATTTTCCCCCAACAGTATACCAAATTATTGAAGATTGAACATGTCTGATCAGGTAAGACTGTAAATAATTATATGAACTGCGTCTACTACAATATCAATTTCTTACACTTTGGTAAAATGGAGAAAAAAACCCATAACATCAATAAATTTAGCACTGTCAAACACCCCCAAATGAGAGCCGTCCCAAACATGTAGTTATGTCCCTTGGTCGTTTTCATGAACACTATTCAACATGGACACACGAAGAAGGCAATACTAATAGTTTGTATAGGTGATTTGTTTTGGTTGAAAAACAGGTTGGGTAAGACATCTGGTTGCATCTTTTGTTTTGGAGTAAAGCTTAGGCTATATTGTAGTAGACGCAGTTCATATAACTATTTACAGGCCTACCTGATCAGACATTTTGCAATCTTCAATAATTTGGTATACTGTTGGGGGGAAATACAGCAATCAGTGAACCGTGTGAAGAGAATAAAGCCGGATGTGTATAGCTAGCTGACGAGAAACAAACTGGAAGTGAGATCGGCTAACCTTTCCAGGTCATAAGCCTCCATGTCCGCCATACTTATTTCACAAATTGGAAACAAGTATGGCGGCTTGCGGGCGTTAACTTTTTTTTTTATTGCATTATTTCAGTATTTTTGTAACCAGAGTTCAGCTTTAATAGATGACCCTAAACGGACACTTATGCAAATTTTACTGCTTGTATCCAGATTTAAACGATTTGTACACTTGGCTTCCCCTTTAATATAATACACGACATAATTTATATATTTTGTTTGCACTGCGATAAACACATAAAATGCTGTTTAAACAATTAGTTTTATTGTACTTGAATTAGAGCTTGTTGTTATCTCTGTCGTCGTTTCACCAGCTGCCTAGTCGTTCAGATTGGACAAAAAGCAGAGGTCCCGTGTACACATTGGCGTACACGTAAAAGATCCTTTGGCAATTGGAATTCGATATGAGAGTAGGTCGTAGCTTCGCTGCCCGGGCAAAATGCCCCTCATAGCATATTATTATGCCCGTATTCAGCGTAAAATAACATTTATGAAAATGGCTTTGTTTGTCATGATGGATGTATGAAATTCTAAATCACAAATTAAATGTTATTATTTGATGGCTACAGAGATAACAACAGACTGCAAATTTCAAACGCATAATTCCCAATGCTTAAAGTAGCTAAGTCTCTATAGAACTCAATATCGTCCAAAGTCTTCGGCATTTAAAACACGAATTATTTTTCAATTTAAATCAACACCGATGTTGTCATTTTACAGGGAAAATATGGGCTTTCGATATCCAATATTTAAGACAAAATAAACATTTTACGATTGGTATACGTATCGTGTACCATAATGCGTTTCAGCCCCAGTTCTAGCAAGAGTCTTCGAGAACAAGGCTAGATAATTGCACCAAATCAAACGGTGTATGTAGACTGGAATAACCAGGCACTCGAAATAGCCACTTTATTGAAACTCTGTCGTATTTCGCCGAACATAACTGATTATTAGAGTACAAACGAAAACGATTGAATGTAAATCAGTTTGTATACATTTATATTACATTATTATATGCGTTGCGACCCATTTGTGGCAATATCTAGGTCTCAAATATTAGCGATTTAGCTCCTTTAAATATATCAGATTCGCCGATTCTCGTGAAGCTCGAAAGGTAACTCAGCTTTAGAATTGTTTTTTGCCTTATACGGTAAATATTTATTGAATAAATTTTATTAGAAAAACTGACTAGGTATGTTCTAATGTGGCGTGCAGGAAGATGTTAAAGCACACGTGATATTGAATCCTGACCAATCAGTGGATACAATGACTTTATTACTTATTGTATATACTTGTGAGGACTCAGGATGAACAAACATTGAGAATGTTTTGAGATGTCTGATTAATGTCAGCTTCTTGTTGTATAAAGTGTGGTGCACCAACAACACCCTTTAAAATACGACTAGCAAATCATGTCTACACGTTTCGATTCAGAATTTGGCAGCTTTGTTACTATTGATATTGTAATTCATCAGCAATTAATTTCAGAATACGACTGGTAGATCGTGTTTTACCCGTGACAATTTAGAATGTGAACGCTAAGTGGTTCGTGATAGTTTCGTAGTTTAATAATTGTGTATCACTCAATACATTCACTGATACCTTAGAGTTTCTTCCTTGTTCCATGATATCAGCGAATCTAGAATCGAAATATATCAACAATTACTTGTAGAACACGGCTGGTAAATCGTGTAGTATCCGTTACGACTTCGAATGTGGCAGTTTTGTATTTTATAAGAGATTTTATCTTTTTAATAATGGCAGATCACTCCATATTGTTGCTGCTAATCTTTGAGTTTCTTTTCTGTTTCGTGATATCCGAGAATCTAGAATCAAAATACATCAAAACCAAGGTTCTTACAGAAGGCATGTTTTGCTTAACAGACGATTTTCTCAGGATATTGGACGAGGAAACAGCGTATTCCATAATTGATTGTGCCAGATTTTGTTCATCAAATGCAGATTGTAGAAAATTTATGTTTGACAAAGAAACAAAACTTTGTTCATTGACAGAATCAGGGGAAAATTGTATAACAGATGAAAATGTGGATAACAAAGTTTGCTTCAGACAGGTTTGCACATTGCAATTGGTTTTCATTTTTCGTTTCATGTTGTTGTAAAATGGCGGGGTATATATGTCACCCATTCTTATCGGTCTGGTCATATGAAAATAAAATGAAATGGAGTTTATCGTCCTACTGTTCAGCTCCGAACTGAGCTCATGAAGACGGGCATACGTCATACATTGACATCTGGGGTAAATTTTGCCCGGACAGCGGCACTGCGACCTTCTCTTATAACGAAGTCCAACTGCCAAGGGATCTTATAGGGCACGTCAATCTGTATACGGGATTTAGGTCTTTCGTACCATCCGAACAACTATACAGCTGTCCCTGCCAGGCCCTCCATCCTGCATCACTGACAAGGGGAATCCTCGCCGGAAAGTATGGATGGACTTTCTCGGCTAATGCAGGGATCGATCATCCGTCAGCCAGACTAGCTAGCCAGCGTCTTACCCACTTAGCCACCATTCCATCCGATTGGACAGCTGTACTTGTCATACCCTCCGCCCTGCACCAATGAAAGGGTGAATTACGCCGGTTATAGCAGAGATCGAACATCCGGCCTACATGCTAGCGAGCCAGCTTTTTACCCACATTGCTTATGTAATTTTGAGATCAACTAGGAAGCCTGTTGATTTGTAATGGGACTAACCCTGAGACCCCCATCCATCCAAGCCCTAAACAAACAATATAAACATGTGGGGGGGGGGGGTAGGGGGGCGTATCCATCCCACTGCCACTGAGGTAATATTCAGCTGTCAGTCATCCTTGAGTCGATTTGTAGCATATCTGACCCTGATTGAGCATTATGGCATAACGTTGAAAACCACATTAAAATAGCGTGATATTTTCCCATTTTCGAGGGGCGCAAAAACACAAAACCATGACGCAAAGCTCGTCATTGGGTTCCTCTCACTTAGTACCCGTGGCACCCAACCATTGTACAAGCCACAAACAAGTATAGGCAGTTAGACATACGCAATTGAAATAATACTGATTACGTCTTCAATTTACAGAAATCTGTTTGTAATGAAGTAAATTGTATCAGATGTCCTTTTGGTTACTATGGTGATCAATGTCAACATATTATACAAGGTAAGAGCTGCTTCAGATAGAAACGAACTTTGTCATGTACTCATTTTGTACAAGTTAGAGAGAGAGAGGGGGAGAGCGAGGGTGCGAATGAATTGGTCCGCCATTATGAAACTTGCATAATGTGTGCAGTTCGCGGTTTCGTGGCTGAATCGCAAAATTCTACTAAATATAGTTGACAAGAAGTTATCCCTTTTGGCGAAAAAAGAAGAATCACGGTGCAAAAATAGAAGGTAAAGATTCCAAAATAGCCTTATAAAAGAAGTGGGGTTAGGGTCCTATTTTCATATTGCAGCTAAGTAAGAGGGGCGACCAGGAACGGTCAGAGGACATTATCCGATCAGGGGGTGGACAAGACGCTTAGCGAAAGACAGGGGATGTATTGACCATATAACTAAACTACTGATATGAGTTCACAGTCCGGCAAAAGTTAATTTGACATTTTGTTTTAAAAATTCGGACTATGTTAACACTACTTGAGAGAGGGGCATACAATTTGGGATAAAGTTGATGAACATCAGTATTGTACAACATGAGAAACGTTAAGAATATATAGGTGAAATACTTTTTGAACTTTGCCCCCACAAAAGGATTATTAGTGAACAGAAATTCGGGCGTGTATATGTTATCATTCATCACTTCAGTCACTTATTATCGAGATGGGTTGTTTAAAACCAGAAACAGAACGAGAAAGAGATATAATTTTACTTGTTTAAAACCAGAAACAGAACGAGAAAGAGATATAATTTTACTGAGGCTGTTATTTACGAATGCATGTAATTTTTAATGGCTTCAAATGTTATAAATTAACATTTAGACATTTTATTCATATAATAAGCCAATAATCAACTCCTGTGACCATCCGGTGGCTTGGATATTGAGGGGATTAGAACTTGCCTGTCATATCTTCGTTAAACGCTTAATATTAGGCTAAATAATGACAAACGTCCCAACGCGAATAACTTCGCCTAGAATTATGTAATTTGACTGCAATATTCAATGTATTCCCGTTCCAATATCTATCAGTACACGCTTTGTGGTAAGAACGACCACCTCTTTCAGTAATGCGTCCCACTCGACAGATTTCGGAACCTACATTTAGTCTCGGCTGTATGACGAATTCCGCCATATTGGAACTACTTTAAAGATCCGGATGAAACATGGCTGCGCCCATAATATCTCGGAACTACTTTAAAGGTCCCGAATGAAACATGGCTGCGCCCATGGTGTCTTGTTTGTTTGTAATAGCGTCAAGTTTTCCTGTTAAAGTAAACAAATAGCCGCATCGCAAAAGTATGGGCGTAGGTACATATCACATACAGCCGAGATGTAGGTTCCGGAGCGTTCCGGGATCTGTCGAGATTTGCCGAGTGTAATGCGTCCCTAACTTTATTCTTCGTTTTAAAGATTTAAAGAAGGGGAATGGATGGCCGAATGGTTAGCACGTGCGGACTTGGTCATAAAGCCCGTCATTGAGTCAACTGACGTGATTTCGAATCCTCGGTTTTACGTGACAAAGAGTAGTGTCGTCTGTCCAGCCTAGTGTTTTTTTCCGGGTCCTCCGGTTTCCCCCCACTGCTAAACATCCCTATGCGGCAAGCGAATTATTGAAATGAAATTAAACCATGTTAGTCCCAGATTGACCTAGTTTGTGACGACTGGACGTTAAACCCCATCCCCCCCTCTCTCACTCTTTGTCTCGCTCTCTCTTTCTCGTTTTAAAGAATGTGTTTTGAATCGATACTTTTAAATAAAATTTAGAGTCTTGTTTTTAAAATATGAGTTGAATCTTTGATGAACTATCAAATGATTTAATTTATTATTAATTATTATAATGCCGTTTAATACTTCAATATTGTTTACAGACTGCTCCCATGGCAGCCAACTATCGTTGTTTCCGGTCAGAAGATTGATGTCTTTCATTCGGCCATCTCAAAATGACCGAATTTTGGAAGTGAAGTGCGACTTTGAACATTCAGTAATGATGATTCAGTACAGACGCTTTGGTTGCCAGGAACTCGATTTCAACAGAACCATGGACGAGTATGCTGGTGGATTTGGATACCCGCATGGAAATTACTGGCTAGGTCTTGACCATCTTTACAATATCCTTCAAAATAGTCGCCAATTCAAATTCGTTGTTTTCGTTACTTTTCCATCATCATCGCTTTTTGGATGGTATATGGATTTTAATATTTCATCCCGCCTCGACAATTATAGAATTTCTATTAACTCGTATTGGCCCGATCCAAACTACAGCATCGGGGATTCTCTGACTAATGCCACGTTCAACATAGACGGTAGACCGTTTTCAACTTATGATAACGACTCCAGTAATCACAATTGTCCAGACCGATTTAAAGGAGGATGGTGGTTTCTGGATGACCCCGTCTGTTCTAGAGCCAACGTAAATGGCAGAAGGTTCGATAATAATTTTGAAGCCACTTGGCATTGGTTGGATAATCTTGGAAATAGAACATTCTTTTACGATGTTCAGTTACGACTTAAATGGTAATCCAGAATATCTAAATGGTAACTGCATTCGCTTGGGGTGCATTAGTTGTGCAAATGACTCCTCGCTCGTGCGTTTGCTATTCAAGAGTAGGGTCATATTTTAAAACTGGGAAATGGGCAATACCGTGTATGGTATTGAATGAAATTAAACTAATAAAATAAAGGTTTCGTTAGTAGTAATAATCCGTGAGTTTGTTGGGATAAATGAAATGGAGTTTAAGTTCTATATGAGAGAAAAGGGGGGAGAAATGGGGTTACATAAGCAAAATTACACAAACTATGTCATTTCGAGACTAAGATGTGATTTCATTTTATTTCAATAATTCGCTAGGGGCGGGGGACCCGGAGAAAACCCACGAGGCTTGACAGGCGATCCTTTATGTCTGCACCAAGCTAAAAATGAAAAGAGTACACTGAAAAACACAAGTTGGGTGTTACTATTTAACAACACAAACTTGTGTTGA
Organism: Patella caerulea; assembly: GCA_036850965.1. Taxonomy (NCBI): domain Eukaryota; kingdom Metazoa; phylum Mollusca; class Gastropoda; family Patellidae; genus Patella; species Patella caerulea. Next base: position 25,207,923 of record JAZGQO010000015.1, on the reverse strand, counting down.
AACAACACAAACTTGTGTTAAATGTCGAAACAACACAAGACTTGTGTTAAAATTGATCGAACAACACAAACTTGTGTTGAAACTTGTGTGAAAATCTACACAATACTTGTGTTAAAATTTCTAAAACTTGTGTTAAAATTTCTAAAACTTGTGTTGGAATTTCTGAAACATGTGTTGAAATTTCTGAAACTTGTGTTGAAATTTCTGAAACTTGTGTTGAAATTTCTGAAACTTGTGTTGAATTTCTGAAACTTGTGTTGTTTCATACAAACTTGTGTATAACCACCAACAGACCCTCCTTTTTTTCTGTTTTAAATGTAATGTTTGATAAATGACATGACACCAATTTTGTTCATAGAATTATTATTTATTCATAAAATTATTATATTATTTATTCATAAAATTACACCAATTTTATTCCTAGAATTTATTCATAAAATTATCATTTATTTATAAAATTATTATTTATTCATAAAATTACTATTTATACATAAAATTATCATTTATTCATAAAATTATATGAACAATTAAATTAATGCCAAATCAAAACTAGACAGACATTTTGATAGATAATAAAAACAAAGAAAATCCAAAACTAATAAAATCATGGTATGTAATGAAAAATCCCTCCCCCCTCCACAGAAAAATAAATAAATAAAAAATAAAGAAACCATAAAATAAGCATAGCTATTTAAATTGAAAATAAAACCCTCAAAACAAGCACTGAGGCATTTGGAATACAAATAAACAAAGTTAATTCCAATGCTAAAAAAATTGTGTTATATAATAACAATTTATTCCCCCCCCCCCCCAGGTTTTTTTTTTTTTAAAGTTACCTTCTTAAAAAGAAATAAGACTTTAAACGCTATGTACACATTATTCCTACTCCATGTCCCCTAAAATAGGATTTACATACATTGTATACCTACAGTCAAAACAAGCATTAAAGACATAAATTGTGCACAAAAACTGAAAAACTGCTTACAAATGAAATATAAGAGGCATGTACAAAATATTTCTATACAATTTATAAGCAAGGAGGAGCCATGATGGCTCTTTTTGGATCCCGCTGTTGGCCTACATAACAAAGAAAAGTAGGGAGAGAGAGAAATGGTGTTAATTGTCCACTTGACACAAACTAGGTCATTTCGGGACTAACATATGGTTTAATTTTATTTCAATAATTCGCTTGCACATAGGGGTCTTTAGCAGTGGGAGGAGAGAGAGAGAGAGAGAAAAAAAATGGGGTTTAATGTCCACTCGACACCTAGTTATTTCAGGACTAACATATGGTTCAATTATATTTCAATAATTAACTTGCAAGTAGGGGTCTTTAGCAGTGAGTAGTGAGAGGAAACCGGGCGACCGGGAGAAAACTGACAAAGTTGGTCATGCGACCCTACTCATTATCAAGAACACAGAGGGAATTGAAACTACGTTAGTTGACTTAATGACAGACCTTATGATACAGCATGCACGTCCTACCCCCCCTTCATTTCATAAGCAAGGAAAAGTCACCTTAATGTACCCGAGTGCCCCATATAATACTTCATGATTGACGACCAAATCTGAGTGATTTAAAATATAATTGTTTTTTTTCAAAGGATATTTAACATTAAATACAAAAATAACATATTCAAATAACAGATCAAATGCAACAGATAACCTATTAGCTTTCATAATCACTACATTCTTTTTCAAAATTATAAAACAATTTGATGGCTTAAAAGGTATATGGTTGAGTTCTCTTGTTGCTGGAATCATACATCAAATGCTCTCCTGTCTGAAAAAAAAATATTATACATTATTATAGTAGGCATTAAATATACTTTCTATGGTTCAGAATGTATAAATAAACTTATTTTGAAACATGTGGTCTCTATTTTGTTTCAACTTTGCATAATACTTATTGTGCCTTTTTAAGTTACAGACTTAGGCAGATGATTAAGCCTCAATGGGTAAGAAGCCAGAACAAACCTCTTGAAAAAATGACAATATAAATGGGTTTATTGTCTTACTGTTTAGCTACTAAACTCGGCTAATGAAGACAGGCATACGCCATACAGTGTGCTATGACGGAAATTTTGCCTTGCATGCCAATGTGTACACTGAACCTCAGTTTTTTGCCCCATCCGAACGTCTAGACAGCTGTCCTTGTCAGACCCTCCGTCCTGAATCACTGATGCGAGGAAACCATGTCGGAAAATCTGTATGAATTTTCTCGTCCAATGCAGGAATCGAAAACCTGATCTCCAGACTAGAGAGTCAGAGTCTTACCCACCTAGCCACATGATCCCCAGCTCCACTAAGACAAGTGTGAATACAGTATTGTATACAGTAATATAATATGATATTATTTATATTTTACAAATTTGTGCATTTGAAGGCTTTATAATATACTAGAATTGAAAAGTTACCCACCAAGAACAAGCTGCTCTATCATCATTTATTCAGCCATTTCTTCTTCCATTTTTTTCTTTTTTAATTTCTTTTCTTGTATGATCTTTTTCTGGGTGATTTTCATATGCATCCATTATTGAAACTGAAAAAATAAATACATGACATGTAATTAACTATAAAAGATACTTTACCACAAACTGTGCGAGGGATCACATGGCTAAGATGCTGGCTCGCTAGCCTGGAGGTCGGGTGTTTAATCCCTGCATTGGCCGAGAGAGTTCATCCACTGATGCAAGACGGAAGGCCTGACTAGGACAGTTGTCTAGTCGTTTAGATGAGAAGGAAAACTGAGGTCCTGTGTACACATTGGTGTACACGTAAAAGACCCTTTGGCAGTTGGAATTCAATATAAGAGTAGGCCTTAGAGCCGCTTCCTGGGCAAAATTTCCCTCATAGGACACTTTTTGGAATATGCCTGTCTTCATTAGCCCACGTTAGGAGCAGAACAGTAGGACGTTAAACCCAGTTTCATTTCATTTCACAAACTCTGGGAGGAAACCGGAGTGCCCGAAGGAAACCCACGAGGTCGAGAAGGCGCCCCTATCTCCATGCCACATACGCTCACACATGGGCTCTAAACCACGGCACAGCCGCAAGCCAGAGGTGACCGGCCAGCTAGAGGTCGAAGCGCTGCACTCTAGACCACTAGGCCATCACTTAAAACGCTGAATTAAACCAGTCGGAGGATTAACAACCATTTCATTTCAGGTAATCCAGTACTTTGCTAGTAAGACAAGCAAGTATCTTCATAAAACATGTTTTTTTTCGATGTAGGGTGGGGTGAATGGTCTACTAGTGGTTTAATACATGAACATGGCATGGTTTCGATGCCAAGGAGCCGGGCCGTCTGTCCAATTACATGTCATTTCGGACTACGGCCTCAACGTTTCGGACTTAGGTAGATGACATTTCGGACTTGGGTGGGTTACATTTTGGACTCGGGAATAAGTTGAAAGGAAAGATTGAACACGACCGTCAAATCAATTTAAAATAAGCCAAAAACAATTTTTTATAAAAAAATGCATGTAAAATTTACTGCTCAGCAGTGCTCACCATCAATATGCAGCTCACGAATATACAGCAACATTTCTAATTTTGAATGTTTACGAAAAGAATGTTTTATTTCTTTTTATATATGTAGGCCTACTATGTATATAAAAAAAAAGTTGCTGATGAATTTATCAGAAATAGAGCAATTCAAAACAGTCTTCAGGAGTCTGAAATGACGCTGGACCAAAATGTTGTGCTATCGGCTGTCCAACTTCTTGAATTTTCTGAATGGGTTCTATGGTTTCCTCTTTTTGCTAAATATCCAAATGCGGAAGCGAATTATTCATATTAAATCTAACCATACCTTAGTCCCAAATCGACCTACATGTAGAGCCAGTAGTAAGTAGATAAGGACCCGTCTACATCAATTCTAGGTTCATGCGGAATTAATATTGCATAATAAACCAATTTTGAATACATGCAGTTGAATGAAGCAATCAATCTCGAAACCAGAAAAATTTTTGAAGAAATTTCTCTGGTGAATAGGGGTAGCCATTTTCCCGGAAAATGACATGTAATTCCTACGCGCGAAATTTCTCGTTTATTTGTGTCGTGCGCCCCTGATTTTACGTGCCTGGATGACCGAATCACTTAAAAATATACCCACGCGTAGAAAAATAGATCTTTACAAAAACTTGACTTTGTTCGTGTAGGATCCATTTTTTATGCCAGCGAGTTGACTTTTACTCAAGGATCATTTTACAACAAACGAAACGACGATCCGACCACTAGTTTTCGAGAAATCCACCCAAAAAGATTGACCAATCAGAGGTCAGAATGGGCGGGGCTTAGGTTTGAAAAAAATTGGAAAAAATGGACGGTCTAATGTGCCAGAGGCCTTCGGCTCCGCGGCTGCCTCTGGGAACGAGATTGTGAAGCAATAAAACGGAAGTCGGCTAATCGTTGTAGTTGATTACCGGTAGCCTATGCATGTAGGAGTAGGACATAGTTGGACTACTTGATTCGGCAAAAACAAGTACATACCGGTATAGGCCTTGTTTATGCCCCCCCCCCTCCCTCTATCTCTGTTGCATATAGGCCTAAGTGTCATATAAATACTTAATGTGGGATTGTGTCTTCACGTACACTAATATTAATTGTTGGACATTGGTAAAAAAAGAAGAAAAAATATAAATTATAAAGATTAAATGAAATTCAAATTGTTGTTACCGGTACCAGTTTTTCTTCTTGTGGAGTACTTGGTATATTCTCAATAATGGCTTAAAAACTGGTAGGTGGAAAGAGTCACATAGAAGCATTGACTGAAAAATAAAATGAAACTAAAGAGAAACTTCCAAAGACTCATTCTAAATTCTATCATTTTTATTGACTGAATCAGTGAAATAATTACACAGAGGTTGGACGGATTGTGTGTGGAAAATGTCTGCTTATTTGATTAGAGAGGAATTTTTTTTTTAAAAAAAAAACATAAATTAGATTACATTTCAACAAACACAACAGTGTAAAAAGTTATTTTTCTAGTCCGTGCAACAAGAATCGAGCAAGATGGCCGTCAATCCAAATACCAATCCAACCGCCCTAGGTATTATTTTAAAACAGATTCTTACCTACTGGCTCAACTCGGGCCGTTTCTGGTTTAATATGATTCTGTAACATCGTGGCGCCGAACAACTAATGTTCATTAAGCAAGATATCAGAAAAATAAGACAGATTCAACAATATCATGCCCAAATATTTTTTTTCACTGTGCCCCTTAGCAAAAAGTCCTATAGAATACCAGTGTAGTTTTCTAAAGAACTCTATAGAAAATCTATAGAGTTTTGTGGGGGGCGTGTCCCATTTTCTGTAGGATAAAATTCTATAGTATTCTACAGAATTTGGGGCGCCTGTAGGAAATAACGGCCCAAGGTATTCTACAGTTTCTGCAGTGCAAATACTATAGTTTTTCCTACAGAATTATGGGATAATTTCTATAGGAAAATATTTTAGTATTCTATAGGGTTTTTTTATTGCACTTTCTGTAGGATTTCTACAGTAATGTATAGGAATGATTACTGTAGTATTTTGTAGTTTTGAAATTCGTTAACTACAGTTTTCTGTAGAATGGCTACTATAGAAATCTACAGATTTTTTATTAATTTTTTTGGGGGGAATACATAATAGTTGGCCCATGATTTCTTCGAAATTGATAAGATTATTTTTTGCCTCATGGATGAATCTGAATTCTGCTGCTGATTCACTAGTCAGAACTTTACAAGTATTTTTTCTTGGTAGAACTGAAATATAGGGAAAATAATAGTTAAATAAAGTTAAGTAAATAACAAAATCACATAAATCTTATCTTATTTAATATTATTGTTGAAAAAGTAATAAATTATACTTATCTTTCTGTCTTTAATCAAATCTGTGAAAACAACTGCACCATTCTCTTCAGTTTCGTGTTAATACTAACATATTAATGTAAGTGGTTATACATTTAATTTTAGAATTCAAAATTCAGCCAATGGCCAAACAGAGAGTCATTTGGCCCATAATTATAATTTGTTGACAGGTATGCATGGTTGACCTGCTGGCTTCAACAAATGATATAATTTTGAGTACAGAATCTGTTATAGTCATTAAAATCTAACTAGCAGGTCACCAAATAGTCAGACTGTTCAAATAAACTTTGTCTTTACTTTATTGATCTATCTTAAATATTATCTGTTATTTTTGCTGTGAAGATCTACCTTTACTGTCATTTTTGGGAGGGTGGGGGTGGAAAATTTCTTAGAGTGTCAACATGTATCACTATTTAATTCATACTCAACATTAAAATAATATTACTTAAAGACTTTATTTTATTTCTTTTTTCATGGTAAGCTTATTTTTATTTATCATTTGGTATCACAGTAAATTAAGGAAAACTGCATCCAGGAGTACCATACTTTTATTCACACATGTGCATCTCTAAATTATATATTAAACTATACAGTCGTGGCCAAAAGAATAGGACCACTCTTGAAAATTGTTGGATTTCTTACTTGGCTTGTAAATTCATTTGATCATATATCTGCCACCTGAAGGCTGATTTGCACAAATGAGGTATCGATGGATAGGTTATTTGAAGTATGCTCATTACGTATGCACATGCATGTTTGATTGATGACGTCATCACGACTATGACGTCATCAACGACGCCCTAAATCGGAGCAGAAGCAAGCACCTTTTAAAGCCAACGGTGGGGGACACAAGAAGTATTGACTACTGATCATCACCGATGTTAGTTTGCATGTTAATTAATCATTTAGAAATGAAATAAATGGTCGTTGATCGAATTTTATCTCAGTTTGGTAATAATTTCTGCCACCATCCCGATGTTGCTAGATTCTAAATCTTCAGTACACTGTCATGACGTCATAGTCTTGATGACGTCATTGTTCAAACATGCATGTGCATGTATGATGAGCATACTTCACATAACCTATCCATCGATACCTCATGTGTTAAAATCGGCCTTCAGGTAGCAGATATATGATCACATGAATGTAGATGGAAGAAAACCAACCATTTTCAAGCGTGGTCCTATTCTTTTGGCCACGACTGTAGTATGAATAAGACATTGTAAAATTTTGAAATCTGTAGTATAGAACATTGTTACTACATTATTATATAGGAAACTATAGTAGGCTATTTGTTAAAATGGTTTAAGTACCGTATAAATATAAATTCTCCACAAAATCTATAGAATAAAATATTTTTTCCATAGTTTTCTACAGAATGTTATAGAAAACTATAGAATTACACGACTGACTTGAGACAGTAAGATACTTCTATAGAAAACTATAGTTTTTACCAGCAAATCTATAGGAACCAGGACTGATTTGAGAATACAGGTTAGTTCTATAGCCAACTATAGTTTTTACTACAAAAGCTATAGAAAACTAAAGGATTACTCAACTGGCTCGAGGATACAAATTAGTTGTACAGAAAACTATAGTTTTTACCACCAATTCTATAGCAGCACCCATGATCTATAGGTTTATTTTTTTTCCAATAGTTTCTTACAGTATTCTGTAGGATTCTATAGGAAATTACACTTAGAAAAAATTCATCTACCGATCCTACACAAACTATAGTAAATCTTTTTGAATCTATAGTCATGTGAAAAATAAATACAGAATGAATTTGTTTTTCTGTAGTATTCTATAGCATTCTATAGATTCCCTCAAACTTCTATAGGAACCTATACTCTTTCTATAGGACTTTTTCATAAGGGGCCCGCCATTGTAAATGACAAATTATCACCGCGCATGCGCGAATATCCGTCCTAATTTCCGATAAGCAATCTGCGCGCGCGAAGTGAATTACTGCGCTGATAATCCGCTTAATCTTAATCGGTATTCACCATGGATCACTGCCTTAGTATTATTAGTCATTTTAATGAATTTTGCGACGGTCAGTTTTTTGCTATAAGTACGAACAAGGCGATACGGAAAGAAAAGTATGGCCGTATATAATTCCGGGGGAATGGTTGGATTTTTTAAAGGAAACGAAATACTAATATATCCAAAGAAACAATATCGATGCTAAAAAAAATAAATACATGGTATTTTTTTATTTTTTTTTTATTTTTTTTTATAAATATTTACAAACCCGCGGTCTTGTATTCTCTGTGGTTACCATTATATCACAGCTCAAAAATCATTTCAGCACGCTGTTAATGGTAAATGTTTGTGTGTGAAATCGCTTTATTTAACGTCCGCTTCCACCGAGGTGATATCGCAGACAAAATGTAGCTTAGATTACGTTGATTTTATTAACAAATTACATTACAAAAGAGTTTTACCCATTTTCTTGTCAACGCGTTTGGAGTCAATTGTTAAAATCACACCGGAATGCTTTCCTTTAATCTACCAGTTTATTGGGCCAATAAAAAAATCAACAACTTTATTTTAACTACAGACATCTAAACACCAATTAACATTCAAGTCTGTCTGGCTATATTGTATGTGTACAAAAATACCTTTTTTATAACTTGTGGACCCCAAAATTAAGACTTTGTATGGAGTTTAATTTTTAAAATTAAAAACACAAAATATTTATTGACGATAGTAGTATACACATTACTTGTGTTAATTTTATGACAAAAACACAAGATTTTATAAATCAACACAAGTTTGTGTTAAAGCATTAAAAAGAACACAAGTTTGTGTTGATGCAATGCAAAACAACACAAGTTTGTGTAGAATAATTTTAACACAAGTACTTGTGTTGTGACCCAACACAAGTTTTTTTTCAGTGTATGTAGGCCAAGCAATGTGCTATGGGCAACGGTTAACCGTACACGTTATCGAACATTTTGGTTTTGGTGACTTGTATTCCTTCCACAGATGTCCCGTGTAATCCCGGGGTGCTTGTAAAAGAGCCATTAAAAGGACAATAACACTCTTGCTGGCTTGACAGCCGCAGAAAATAAATAATAGCCATATTCTAAGTACTAGATGTTTAAGTGTCCTACCGGTTGTGTAAATTATCCATTAAGACCTATTTTACTTGTCCAGAGGGTTCGAAAATAGTTTAAATCAAAGTCACATTTGAAAAGGTTTACGTTAGACTTTTCAAATCAATTAGTTCAATTTTTCAAATTTTTTAAATTAGGTGTTTTAAAATGAAATTTATATCATCAATTAATTGGAATATTGTAAAATAATACAATTTGTTGACCAGAATGAAGATTGGCACATATTATTTAGTTACAACAAGAGTGTTATCGGGGCTTTAACGAAGTCGCGTGTTCGCTCCCGATGTTGGATGAGAACGTTCATTACGATTTTCCTGTGTGGTTACCCCTTGTCAGAGGTGGAGGATGGAGGATTAGACATGGACAGTTAGTTGTCTAGTCGTTCGTATGGATGAAAAACTGAGATCACGCGTACAGATCCCTGGGTAGCGTCGGTGTCCGGGCAAAATGTCCCTCATAGCCACTGCATGACGCATGCCCGTCCTCGTAAACCCAATAGGAACAGAACAGTGGACGTTAAAACCCATTTTATTTTATGTACTCGATTGGGCTGAAAGGGGGTAACTCTAGTTTGTAACTCTCTCCCCATTGATTTCACTAACACTGTTACATTCATGATATTTTTGGCCGTTAATTGTTTTTGGAATATTCCGATGCTCCTAATCTGTCTTCCCACAAAAAGTCCAATATGTCAAAATCATCTGACTGGGTTTACAATTAAGATTTTTTTTTTTTGCTAAGAGAAAGAAATTGGGTTTAACGTCCGCTCGACACAAACTAGATCATTAAGGGACTAATAAATATAAATGGTTTAATTTTATTTAAAAAATTCGCTTGCACGTAGGGGTCTTTAGCAGTGGGAGTAAACCGGGTTGTCCGGGGGAAACACGCCAATATGTACACGTGACATCGGTTTAACGTCAGTCCGAACAACTAGGTAGCTGTTGCCCTGTGAGGCCAAACAAAAAGTGTAGAAGAGACGAAGGGAGATTGGCTAAGTCACTGGAGCATATCCGCCTGCTTCTCAATCATGAATATCTACCAAAACCCGGAATATGTAAATGTCTGGGTAGGGTATGTCGAATGGCAGAACGTTTAAAATATGATTTATGTCACCTATATTACATAAGAAAGGGTCGACTTGCAGTCTTCTAATATTGAAACTGAGAGAGGGGAGAGAAGAATGGGGTTTAACGTCTACTCGACACAAACTAGGACATTTCGTGATATGTGGTTTAATTCTATTTCAATCATTCGCTTGCGCGTTGGGAACTTTAGTAGTGGGAGAAAACCCACGAGGTTGGACAGGCGACCTTACACGTCGTCACGTACAACCGGGGATTCGAAACCACGCCGGTTGACTCAATGACAGGCTTTATGATACAGCGCGCACGTGTGAAACTGTAACGATGACATAATGTGCATTCAACGAGATGATTTTTTACGTTTATTTCAACATTATTGTAACGATGACAATGTACATGTGCATTTCAACAAGAACATAACATTTTAACATTGTGCCACTGTGTTTAAACAAATCAGTGATCAGTTCATAAAAGATTACAATTAAAATTCATGCGTGATCGAATAATTTTTTAATTTTCGATTCAATTATCCCCATAAAAGAAACACTACGTTATCAACGAAGTGTCTCCATGTTTAGTTCGTATTTATAAATTAAATAATAACATCCAAATATTTAGAGCTTTACTTCAACTTGCATATAAATATGTCCATTCTTTTTGTACTGACTCGACAACAGTGTGCTCGTCTTCATGAGTTTTTGAACATGGATGGCATTTGTGTCATCAGAATCATTATCTGCTTCCGAAGCTGGTACCCGTCCAGAACAGCGGAAGGAAGACGTATAGTTGAGACATGCCGCGGTTGGTAACCCAAGCTGCTGCGCCGCGAAGATTGTAACACGACAATTCAAACGAAACGGAAACATCATCTGATCATCGTTTACACCGGGCATCAGATAAATTGAAAGTAGAGCGTTGCCACAGGTATTGCATCCTGAGGGGCCGTTAAAATCTAGTTCCAGGCAGATCTTGTAACCAGGGATACCAGTATAAAGTATTTTACGAGTAGTTTCCGGGATTCTTGCAGTGACGGGTATGTTCCAATAAACCAGACCAGTTCGATTTTCGGTTTTCAGCTGCTCGATGGTTTTACTTTGTTCTTTGATGAGGTTGCGTTGTTCTTGGACAACAGTCTGGTATTCTGCTATCTTTTCGTCATTTTTCTTGGAGCTAGATAACATTAGAGAAAGGTGTTCTTCGAGGTTATCGGCGTAATGGTTGCTCATGTAGGCTCTTCGGTCCTCAAAGTGACAACCAACTGCCAAAAATTTACATATAACAAAGATGTTAGGACAATCACCCGTTTTAATATCAACATGCTGAGCAATACTTTCTCTTGAGATTCCAGATCTTCCACACAGAGTACAAACCACTGGGATCTTTAGACATAGTAGTAATTGATGTTTGGTCATGTCGTCATGGATAACATACTCCTCGCAGTGTGGGCAAATAACTGGACGACGTGGGCAAACCAGAAGGTGGTCCTGTAGGCTGTAGAAAGTTATAAAATCGCCACAGTTGTATGTACATTCAACGGGACGGTAAACACAGTTCACGACATGATCCTGAAATATAAAGATACATTTCATAAAACATGTCACATTTGTCTATAAAAAAAATACTATAGTAAATCCATGAAATTAAAGCCCGAACGGGAAAATGTTTTCGCCATTACTTCTAACCATACAGAATGTTTAATGTGTATTAGACCATAGCCTTTTGATATGTCCGTCTTCATTGGTCCAGGACAGGAGGGCGTTAAACCTCATTTCATTTCATTTTTGGTAAGCGTGGGGCCGTGGGTACATGTCTGCCATGTAGTCCATTGAAAACATTTCAGTCTAAAATAAGCCTAGAAAATGTATGGTCGGAACTTAAGGCAATGACCAAAATATATTCCATTTTATTAAATGGTATCATCACCGAAAATAAAGTATCATCTGTTCTAAGGGAAATAACTCTTTTAGGGATAAGGACTCAGACTAGTAATCCTTTCCAGATTGACGTCAATGTTAATTCCAAGAAATTCTTCGGCATTTATACTTGAATTTCAAATGTTTACAACCACAATGAACGGAAAAGGGGGGCTGACATTCTTGACCTGTTTTTTTAACTCGAGGCCCCGGTTCCTGTTATTTCCCTAATCCATGCCTGTTTTTGATATGTCCGCTCCAAAATCATAAATATTTACCATGTTTGGGTTGTGCACAGGAGAGGGATCATCTCGGGACTAATCACAATTCTAAAGAAGAATACTTACCTCATAATCCCTTAGTTCACCATTCCACTGACAGCCATCCACACAGTAACAGCATTTGGTTGCAAATGATAAAATCTCTCGTCTTATAGCATTATCTTCAAATAATTGGGTAGCGACAATAAATAACGTGTTATCTACGGGACACCGTGCCGATGGTCTGCTACCCACAACATTAGCTATACACATACTACAGAATCTATGACCACAGTGGGTTTGAACAGCGTCTCGCAACACAGCTAAACACACAGGACACGTGTATTTCTTGTCGATTTCTGTATCAAAAACAGCATCGTATCCTCCACAGGCCATAGCTGATATCCCCACGGTAGAAATAAAGAGAGTAGTCAAAATCTTCCCAGTGGCAATCCGAAAATTATAACGAGTGAATAGTCGACTGTACACGGTGTGAAGTGTCTTAACTGAGTGTAAGGAAAAAAAGAACAACATTTTATTAAAACGGGCGAGAATTGGTAATCAACGTCCAAGCGATAGCTGTCTTTAATGAGTTGATTTTAAAAACAACTCATTCCATTCAATATAACCCAATTCGCTCCTTGAAGTCACGTGTCCTGTCTAACAACCCTTTGTTATAGGATTATCGGATTAAGTTTGGTGTTTTAATCAGCTTGTTCAATTAAATATTTTGTTTGACGTTTCTTTTTTATTTACTTTACACCATATTTGTTTGTATGGACAAATTAACAACATATTTATTGTGTAGCTAATATTGTTTTCCAAATAGAATAAGGTATTTGAACATTGTATGCTAGTTTGTACATCTTAAAAGTAAGTATATCAGAGAAAAGTATATAGAAAAATATTACTAGTTTTAAAAAACCATCGCTGTTTAAATTGGCGTCTCTATTAAAAAAAATACCAATATCAAAACTCTCTATAATTTAGGTCGATACAAAAGAAAAACAAGTTGATATATATGAATGAGCACGTGCAAAGTTAACTCTTTCTGCGGAGACTTGATAACAGCAAACTCTGATGGGTGCGTTTTAGATCAAAAGGTCTGCCATTGGGTCAAATGGTGTCGCTTCGATTCGGCACCTGTTCGTGGTAAAGAGTAAGCTTGCCGGATATCGACGTGAGTTTTCTCAAGGTCGGGACTACAGTGACTCAGTGAGTAAGACATACTCTGAAGTCGCGTGTCCGATCCACGTGTTGAACGAGGATGTTCAAAGATAGTGTCGGATGGCAGAGGGTCGGACCAGGGACAACTTTTAGTCGTTCGGCTGGGACGAGAAACTGAGGATAAATGTACACATTGGCTGGCACATAAATGAACCCTTGGCAGTTGGAATTCGAATATAATATATAAGAGTAGATCCTAGCGCAGCTGTCCAGCCATTATTTCTTGATTGGCCCATTCAACCAATAAATAACCCTTGATTAAATTGGCAATCTGTCTGTCTGTGACAGTGAGTTTGGTGACATGACCCGCCGGGTGGATTTCTCCGGGCCTTCCGGGTTCATTCCACTGCTAAAGACCCCTGCGCCTAGTATGTAGATATTTCTGTTATTTTTGGCTATAGAAATTGTTCTTGGGGAATATTTCGAGAGTGCTTTGGTCTGAAATTTTTTCCCTTTGCTGTAATATCTGAAGTGAAATCGATCAGAGCCTATTACAAGCGAAGGAATGCCCGAATGGTGTCCAACCGCGTGGATTTTCCCCGGTTCCCCGGTTTCTTCCCACTGCTAAAGACCCCTAGCCGCTAATGAATTATTGAAAAAAAAATTGAACCGTGTGTTAGTCACAAAAGGACCAAACATTATTCCTTATCGTATCCTGCCGCCTTTTCCTTGATGTCTCTTCATTGGTCTAAATGTCGGATACCTTCTCATTTCTCGTTTCCGATTTTAGACTGGCGTTGTTTCGATTCCCTAGTCGTAGGTGGCAAAGAGTAAGGTCGCCTGTCCAACCTCGTGTGTTTTCTCTGCGTCCTCCTGTTTCCTCTCGCTGCTAAAGAACCCATACGCGCAAGTGTATGATTGAAATAAAGTTAGTTCCGAAATAACCAAGTTTGTATCGCGTGGACTTACCCCCCTCTCTCTCTTTCTCTCTCTCTCTCTATCTCTCTCCCGCTCGCTCGCTCGCTCTCTCTCCTTAAGTTACGATATGTTCGTTTTATCAAAATCACTTTTAATTTTAATCATTGTATGCTTTTGGTGGAAACGATTTTGTTACAAAGTATACAAAGATCTTAGCATATGAGTTAACTATAATTGTTTAGTTAGTTGAACGGGTTTGAAATAAGAGAAAACAGAAAGGGACAAAGTATATTTGATTATCTCCCTTATACGAACGTGATAAACTTATTTTAAAAAAAACGAGTTACAAAAGGGCAGTACATTCGACATAATTACGTGAAATGAAACGCTTTTCGGCACCGAATATTCCAATGAAAACGACACGCGATATGGGGTGTGCTATGAGAGACATTTGTTTCGGCTGTCAAAGATCCTTTTACGCGTACACTGTGCATTGTGTACACGTTACCTCGCATTTCTGTCCTTCGAACCAGTCTCTGTAAACACAGTGAACCAAATTACCCAGTTTCAGTCAAACACGATTCTACCAAGAAACCTTCAGCACAGATTTCAATCAAACAGGACTTTGGGATTAGCATCATCACGGCTTCCAGAAACTGACATCCAATAGAAGCGTCACCAAGTATTAAACTTTTGAAAGCCAGTCTTGTAGTCATTTTCGACCAGAACTTCAGGGAGAGAGTCAACATAGCCTGACTACGATTTCCGATTATTTGTATTTCAGTCAAACACGATTCTGCCAAGAAACCTTCAGCACAGATTTCAGTCAAACAGGACTTTGGGATTAGCATCATCACGGCTTCCAGAAACTGACATCCAGTAGAAGCGTCACCAAGTATTAAACTTTTGAAAGCCAGTCTTGTAGTCATTTTCGACCAGAACTTCAGGGAGAGAGTCAACATAGCCTGACTACGATTTCCGATTATTTGTATTATCTTATCAAATCTACCCCAGCTACCACAAACCACATCACCAAACCTGGTTTTATGATCACGCAGACTATTAAAAACGTCGTGCTAACAACTGACTTGTCTTTCAAGGATGCTGGTGAATCTTCCATATTTAAACATAGGTCAAACTGTTCTGGTGACAGTGCTGGTTTGATGTGTACTAAAACCCTTAGAGGATTAATCTCTCTTTTAAATCTGTCTGAACAATCTGAAAATATTATCAATTAGTGCGGTTAGTGTGGATCAAATTCATTTCGAGCAAACCAATTAAAAAGTAAAATAATTGTGTGTCTTAATTCACATTACTTATCGTTTAAAATTTGTAAACAAAGAATTAAAATTAAAACGCAACTGAAAGCATGGACCCTTTTTAATGGATCCATTTCTTCGTGGATACTATTTTATTTTATTTTGTAGGACCTCAATATGGATTTTGACGTTTAATGGATACATTTTCTCCCAGTAAATCAAGACACCCATTTCAGTTTTTGAATGAAGTCCAATCTCGATGAAAAAGACGCGTTTTAGGCTTTCCTCCCACTGCTAAAGACCCCTACGCGCAAGCGAATTATTGAAATAAAAATTAAACCATATGTTAGTCCCGAAATGACCTAGTTTGTGTTGAGCGGACGTTAAACCGCATCTCTCTCTAAAACTTTTCTACACCAAATAGGATAATAATTACAGGCAGACGCCAAGCAGTGTGCTAGAGAGAAATTTCGCAGGGACAACGACACTGACCAGCTTTCTCCAACGGTTCTTTTACGTGTACTTAATTGTGTCGATGGGACTTTGGTTTCCGTACCATCCGAACTACTATTCGCTATCCTTGCAGTCTCATTTGTGTACCTTTATAGGTGATACTATGGTTTGATTGTGAGAACATTCAAAGATTTAAAAATATCGCTTCCGTTTCTTGAAATTCCTGACTTCATCAATTATATACTATTCAAAAGAAGTTAAGGTTCAAACCTTTTTTTCTACTAGGTAATTGTCTATGCACATATCATATACATATATATAATTATTGACGGAAATCGTGTCACAATTGGTTCACGATATCCTGACGACAAAACCTATGTACAAGGCATATGCCATTTTCAAACAAAACGCTTTTGACGTCTCCTTGAAACTATAAACTAAAGCTCAAATCAAGGCTCCACAAAACTGTTTGCATCGCCCAAACGATGTAGGGTACGACTTTTTGGAGTTGATTATGTCCTTGCACGTGCACTATGCATTTTCCATGAACAGTTTTGGCATTAAAACCTTCCATGACCGTGCTGCTCCCAGTTGAATTTTCAACATGGTCAGGCGTCAGCTGAGTGAACTTGACAGAGGAAGAGCCATTGAGTGGCTTCAACAGGGTTTTACATAGAGGAATGTGGCACAGAGAACCGGCTGTAGCCAGAGTGTGATTGGGAGACTATGGCAGCGTTTCCAGGCAACCAATTCAATTCAGAATGAACGTCGCAACGTCAACACCAGAATGTCATTTAAATGGCCTTACGTCAGCGCTTTGTTAAAGCAAGATGTCTGAGAGATGAACTGCGAAATGCAAGTGGTGTTCAGGTATCGGACCAGCCCATACGAAATCGTCGCCGAGCCCACAACATTCGATCTCGACGACATGCGGTTCGACCCAACGTCATAAGGCAGCACGTCGTGACTGGTGCACACGTCACAGAGACAACGAGCTGGCAATTCTCATAGATAAGGAAAAAACAGAATATGCCAAATTGCTCCAGTCTGAATCGAGATATTAGCCATTCAATTTTAAACTACTAACGATGGTGCGAGAATAAACAAAGTTTCGATTACCCATTTTCATGTTAAATTATGCATAACACATGTATTCAGTTCCACTAAATACCACAGGCTAACGGTGTCATCGAGAGGTGATTATCTGGATATGTTAATTAATGTCAAATTAATAAGGTACACTTCACATACACGTTATTTTTGTATAAAATAAAAGTCTGGTTTTATCCAGAGACCGTATAATACTGCTTGGGACATAGTTCTCCGTTTGCAGATAAAGACTGGCCGGTTTAAGTTGTTTGAAAACGTATATCATATATTGAGTTAGTTTTTTGGCCCAAGGGTACAGGATTTTAAGGATTTTAAACACGAAATTAAGCAGTTTTATTCTCCAAAATATAGTCGAGATTGGCCCTTTAAATAAATAAGACCATGGAAGATGAACATGTAATTATCATTTTTAATAAAGTTGTCCGCGTCGACCCGCTTGCCATGTCATTATATAAACATAAATTGTGTCTTTTTTATCTTTTGATGACATATAATTGGCCGTTTAGATTCTAATTTTGCAATTCTTATGCATACAACTGAGTGTCAATTACATAAAATTTCATGAGATATATTAAATATGATATTGTTTATTCTATAAAAACATGAACAGTATATTTGTAATTATAAAGCTTCAAAGACCTAAAATATAGTTATTGAGTTCGCCCCGCTTTGAACTTGGCTGTTTCCATTTCTTACATCTCTTTATTGGAAATATTAAATTGCGTGTACATATGAAACTGCAACAAAGAATGTAACAAACTCTTTTTCCTTACATAATGGCTTGAAAGTGTTACCAAATATGCGGTCTTCGACACGCTCATAGCGAGAATTGTTGGGGGTGGGGGGTGGGGGGTCAGTCACAAAAAAGACACGGCAGGCCGCTTCCTTTTTTCCGTAGGGTATATATTATCATATCAAGGTCGTAAACTCACGGTCGCTGCTTCCGGAACATGCATCCTTTACGACTCGAAAATTTGGGTAGTTTTTGGTTAGATTGTGATACAAGTAAATTATTAAAAATGCATTAGTCTAAATAATTAAAGATGCATTATGTAAAAATTCAATCATACTTCAAAAACAAACAATGCAAAATGAATATCTGAGCGAACAAACATATTAGCCTTTGGTGATTTGGCAAGATGTGTGCACTGATTGCAATCACCGTACTAGTTGGTCGAGGTTAAGCCTCAATTCTCTGTTTTGAAATTAATTCGTTAAATTGTCAAACAATTCTTACATATTGAAAATCAGCTTCAACGATGGCATCATTAGTTCATTTTGGTCTGGTGATGTAAATAAATGTCTTATTAATAGTTTTTATAACACTTAAGGCCTAAAGAACGACCTGCAATAGGTAGATTTAGCTCTTGCATAATACATGTTTTAAAAAAATATCCACTATAATTGGTTTTTAGTTCACAACATGAATTTTGCATGAAATATCTAAGTTAGAGTATTTGCCATAGTAATATTTACATCTCCACATAAAAACAGTCGTCGCCCCTGTCCATCCAGAAACATAGGTTTATCTCCCCAAGATCTCCGTTTCTTTCTATATTGGCATCGGACCATAACCTCATGGATTAGGACCCCTGATTGTACGAAGAATGATATTTTTAGATTGTGGACAATGTAGAGGTCACAATTTTTGTCTAAATTTGATGAAATTTGAAATGTTATTGGTGCATATGGGACCATAACTTTCTATATTGGGCCATAACTTCGCGAATTATGGCCCTTGATTGTACAGAAAATTGTGTTTTTAGCTTGTGTGTTTGAATTTCATGAATATCAACCCAAATACACCGGACAAAATGGTCGCTTTTTGTACGCAGATAGTTTAAAAGTACGTAATACCAAGGTTGTGCACCATCTAGAGGTCAGAATTGTTTGAACATTCACTTTTTTAGCTTGTTCTCTGTTCATCTCCTGCAAAGTATGGTCATGACAGTCGCTAGTTGATAAAAAATGAGTTGACTTTTGGATGCATATACATATATTTTAACACTATTGACCATAATGATTATGACGTGTTTTTTTTTAAGGTTATGACGTCAAATATGTGGGTCTTTTAAAAGTGGATCTGTGATTGACGTCATGATATCGCGTCATGACATCACATCATGACGTCGGTCACAGAGCTTTGCCCTAAATACAGCCCCGCAGCCAAAGGTCACTTGATTTTGGGAATGGGCTATTGGTGATTTGTTATGAGGTTATGGTGTCAAACATCTGCGTCAAGATGTCCGTAAGCGAGCACTGCCCCTTAATACAGTGTGCACCACAAAAACACATGATTTTGGGGATGGGCTATTGGTGATTTGTTACATTCAGTTTACATGAAATAACTTACAAGCAAAAACATTTTGGGCGCCGTTACCATGGCAACCAACATGATTAGATCTGATGGGCACATTAATTTTGTTTAATTAGAAATGTGTTGTACTAAGCATTTAAGGACAACTTCTTGCTGCTATTATATTGACTTCAAATCCAAAATAAATGAAGCATGTTTGGAATAGATTTTTTTTCCCTGTTTGGCTATTTTTCGAAAATGCGACAAACAATCTGGGATTTGATTTTGTCCATTAAGAAAAAAGTAATAATCATAAATAATGTCCCAACCGAGTTGGAACCATGCCTTGGGTGGTGTCTTTGGTTTATACTACTAGAAAATCATGGGTTTAGATATCTAAATTGAAGGTGGCTAAGGACTATTAAGTGAAATTTTTTCTGAAAATGTCCCAGGACTTTCTCATTTTGGCGTTTTTCCCATTCCGAAACACTCGCAAACTTCAAAATATCATAAATTTCTTATTTCTGGTCCGAATTTAAAAAGAGTTACATTTTTTGGAAAGCCCAGGATGTAGACTATGCAATTATGCTATCAACTCAATTTTCATAAAAATGACCAAGAGCCTTGTTCGTAGTGCAGCTCTGAATGCTTGACAAGGAACAGTTTTATAGTAACCAAATGTTAGTAATGTTATAATATGTTTTAAATAAGCCGTAGAATTATTAAAATATCTAAAACTTTCCAGTACTTTGAAGACCGGTTGGTATTTTAACCGGCTCCGTGTTGTCGTGGTATGACGAAAGGTATTTAATCTCTTCTATTCGTTACTTTTGTTGCCATTGTAAACATCCCCGTCCCACTTTCCATATTGTTGAATGAGAGACAGATGTTGGGTTGCAAACTTTGGTATTTGTCAGGGCAGAAATTTTGAACGGAAGGTCCGACGATGATGCAAATTCCTCACGCCAAGTTTGACAGAAAGATGTTACAACTATAGATATGTGATTCGCAAAGTGGGCGGCCGCCCCATAAACGGACGATTTGGATATGTAGGCGGCAATTTGAAGTCAATAAGAAAAACAACTTCAGGTACAGTGTGCTGTAGGAAACGCCCGTATCCACTCCTCAATACGTATTATATCGTCACCCCTGTCCGTCAATTCGTCCACAATTTGTTTCAATATTGGCATGTATCGGATCGAAACTTTATGTAGTATGATTTAGATGAAACTAGAAATGTATGTTTATAACCCACAGATCTTTTTCCTTTCGATATTCGCGCATATTGTATGTAACTTTCTGAATTACGACCCCTGATTGTACGAAAAATCGCGTTTTCAGCTTCAGGTCCCTCTTGAGGTCACAATTTTTATCCGAGTTTGATGGAAATTTTAATTTATGTTTACGTCACAAAGATCTTGGTTCATGTAATGAAATGAATGGGGTTTAACGTTTACTGTTCTGCCTCGGTTCCTGTCGTTAATAACGTAATTGCGAACATCGAAACGCAACTTACTGGATTGTGGCTACTGATTTTTTTCGAAAAATCAAGTTTTTAGATTGTGGACCCCTTAAAAGGTGACAATATTGTATCACCATTACACCCCAATGAAGGTTGAGTTCGAATTTTGTAAAAAATCAGACAAAATGGCCGATCCTTGTAGGTACATAGTGTAAAAGTATGTAATACCAAGGTTGTGGATCATTAGAACTCACAATTGTTTATCCAGTTTTGATGAGACTAAAAATGTATGTTTATAACAATGATCTTGGTTTCTTTCGATAAATGACCATATTGGACCATATCTTCCTAGATTATGATCCCTGATTGGCATTTTATTTAGCTTGTTCTCTGTCCATCTCTTGGAGAATGTGGCCATATCTTGCTTGGCAACCCCTTGTTATTTTATTAAAAGGAATCAATATCTTATATGGAGGATTTAATTTTATTATACACGTTTACAAAACTAAATTTGTTTTCATATCAAAGGAGGGAGGGGCCAAAACAACTTGCGATGTTGAGTTGGGACATGGTACACAAAAGGTTCTTGGACCACTGCTTTAGCTTCTATCACGTTAAGAAGGTTTTCGGAAGGGGAGGGGGAGTCCGGAACTACATAAAATACATTGTATGAGGAAGGTGTAACGGTCGTGTGTTTTATCCTTTATTATCAGATGGTGGGATTGGTTGGATAGGCATTCAAAGCATGAAATAATTATATAGACATCACAGTGAATGCTTTGCATCAATGAAATTGAATCACAATGTGATCCTATTAATTCATTATAAAAATTGACATCAAACTGGTTGTTGGTTTCCCCCTTTAAAAAGACCAATGTGTAGGTATGCCTACGTAATTAACAGACGATGATGGCATCATGCATTTGCAACTGTCAAATTTCCTTAACACGAGCCTGGCTAACCCACTCCTGCCCAATTTTCTGGATCCGCCCCTTAGTTGACTGTACGGAGATAATTGATAAGTTTTCACCAAATTTTAACAAAATATGTCAAACACCGTAGTCGTATAAAACTTATGTATATTTAATTCTTCTTCTTTACGTTCATTAGTCTATAATATACCCAAACATCATTCGTAACATTTGCCACACAATTTTCATACTTGGATGTCTTGATTGACTATGGACGGAATTCAATAAATTCCAGTAATCTAAATACCAGATTCTGTTCTTCTCTTCCTTTAGTTCATTAAACATGATGTTTTTAAAATCACCACCTATCATGTCGGTGAGTCCCACCGTGCAGTTTTCATCAGTAAATGGGTGTGGGCCTTTCATGACTAACTTCACATTATTCAAGATATTAGATGGGTATTTGCTTAATATGGATTTTATTCTCTTGATTATGTGTTGAAAGGCAGATATCGGATGCCGATAATGAAGGTAATAGTGAATCAGTATTATGTAGCGTTGATTTTGTTTTGATGCAAGTTTTAAGGTTCTATCAAGAGATGCGATATCAAATCTTTGAGCGTCTTTTATGTATTTAACGGCAAATGGCATCTCATGTGGTGTCCATAGTAAAGTGAAGTTCCACGCCACGTTCACACAGATGGAATTTTCATACCATTTATCTGTTGTCCATTTTGAAGTTGTTTGGTGGCATTTTGAAAAGTCTTTCATCACTTGGTAAAATTGTCGAGTTGTTGAATCCCCAAATAAATGAAAGGTGGTATTTTGTAGAAATTTAATGATCTCCGTTTTACTTTGGTTGATTCGACAATTGGTTTGAATCCATTCTCCATGTTTGAAATATCCAATAGGCCAACTCGTGTTCCATGTTTGTTTAGGAGATAGAGCACTGCAGTTTGGGATTTTCTTCAAAGGTGAATTAGACGGATCTAAAATGAAAAGTTTATACGACACTATTGACAGTACCTTTTCTAAAACTAAACTGTATGGAAATAATGACCAAATACCCACCTCGATGCTCTGCGGTCGCTTAAACAGCCCCCCCCCCCCCGACCCGGATCATTTTCCGGACCTGCCTCTGACCGTACAAGATTTCTTAATTGGTTAAACACGTAACACAGACATCATTGCTACGTTCATTCCTGTACACGCCCCTGAGCATACAAGGTTTCTTACTTATCCTCACCTTTCCTATAAACAATTTCAAACGGATTAATTAAAAACACTATTGCTTAATTACACTGACAAATATCCAATACTTTGGTGCGGAGATGTTTAGCTTTAATAATTACATGTACTATCAAGTCAAGTCACCAACAATATTGGTGTCAGTCATTAAACAAGAAGTGGCGCAAAAATCAAGGAACGCACAAGCAGCTTACAGGCCTCAACTGGCAAGAGGTGTCGAATATTGCCAATACATCGAAGATGGTACGACAAAGTTGTTGGACCCCACATCTGAATTTGGTGTAGACCTAAGTCTTTAAGGTATCCCTACAAGCATGGACTCCGTCTTGTCATCATTCAGTTTGAGATTATACTCTCGTTCTTCCACGATTTTACAGATCTAGACCAGAGTATTACCTGATGAAGAGACTCGTCAAGTTCATTTTGATGATCGTCACTAATTAATTGGATGTCATCAGCTAAGGAGTAGTGAGTGATCCAGAAACTGTCCATTACATCACCAAGACATTTTTTTAGAAGACAGACAACACGGACCCAGCTAAGGAGTGAGTGATCCAGAAACTGTCTGTTACATCACCAAGACATTTTGTTTAGAAGACAGAGAACACGGACCCGAGTACGGATCCCTGGGGCAGGATTTGATTGCAGTTTACCAGAATCTTTTGCACGGGTAAGCTCCAATCAATCTCCTAGTGAAAAACAATCTGATAGTGCACGAAAAGAACAATGGAAGATTTTCCGTCCGTGTAACAAATGTATAAAGAATAATCTAAACCTATCACCTTTAAATAAACATATTTATATATTACCTTTCACGAGGATGTTGATGTTTTTCTTCAACATGATGAACTTTCTAAAACAAGAATAACGATAATGTAGTGGTGTGGTTGTCTCAATGGGTCCTAGCAGCCAAAGATAACAGTATAATAATATGGAAGAACAAACAGCTCTTTATTCAGTGTTCTGAGTCCTTCTTTCTTAATTCATAGTCCTTAATTCATATTTCTTCATTTATTGTCATATTTCGAGATTTGTATACTAAAATTAAAATTTGTATCTTAATAGACGGAGAGAGATAATTTCTATTTGTCAAGTACCCGAGAACAAATTGCAAAAGCATTTCTTTCACTGGAATCACTCAAATTGTCCGCTGAAACCCTGTAGCATTTTTTCATAATTAACATAAATTCTGTCCTCCATATGTTGGAAACGGCTCGGTTTAGAGCAAATAAATGTATATAATTGGATACAAACGTGATACCAACGAATCGGGAAAAAAGGTTATCACTGTTATAGTACATATTCCGATATACATATCTTTACTTATCTTAATTGATTAATTGCTTTAAAGTGGATAAGTTAATCTTTACTCTGAACCCTGATCGTTCTAATCTGGACGCACTGTCTTATCTATTTACCTTTTCTACATATCTATCTTAAAATAATTTAATATTACTTAACATGCATCTTAGTCATTGATTTAGTATGTACCTATATTTGAGTTACGTCTCAGTAATGTAAATATGTTAATTTATATCACATTTTGTATTATATGTTTAACCCTTATCATGTATATGTTCAAATATTTCTAGTTTAATTATTATTAAGATATTAAGTTGGCGATAGCGACTGGGTATAAATATAAGAGACGAAATACGGACAATTATGTTCATTCGTTAATAAACCCAGATCGACGTCAAATAATTAGTACTTATGTTCTTATAGGTGAGTTAGTTTATAATTGTGTCGCCTAATAATTCATTTAGTATATATGTTTATGTTATTCCTAATATTATAATGTGTAATAGTTTACTATACTTATTCACATAATATGATAATACTTTATATTCGCTTATTGATAAATGTATGTTTCTCTTATGCATAATATGATAATGTGAAATAGCTTACAATTGCACTTGATCACATAATATATGCTAACTTTATATATTCAATTATTAATTACTAGATAATTTGTAAATGATGTTTTAATTATGATTTCAATATATCTTTATTTGTATTATTCATGTTCATTCGTTAATAAACCCAGATCGACGTCAAATAATTAGTACTTATGTTTCTTATAGGAAAGCTCCTTGAATAACAATTATTGTGAGAGCGCTGTGTGCTTCGACGTATTAGAGCTACGTACCCCCAGCATAAGAAATCTTAAAATACGTCAAGCTAACACAAAAGAGCACGCTCGCATCACCAAAGCCGTATTATAGATAAAGTTGCGACAACTGTGAAGCCAGAAATTTCATATGACGTCATGAAAATATGACGTCAAGTGTAAAAAGACGCCATGTTGGGTCCCAAGTCATTGCTTACTCACTATCTATTTTATGCCCAATTTATATTGCTGTGTCGAAGTTGTCTGTCCCAATAGGGATATGAAATGTTGATAGATATGCTATATAATTCCGCGAAAAAGAGTCTATAGGCGACACATCATGCATGTTTAAAACGAAAAGTATAGATGAACATACTATCATTATTAATTATTATACAACACAAAGAGTACATTATTGTTATATAGCCGAATTCATAAAAAAATGAAGTAAAAGATTTCCCAGATAAAAGCCCTATCAAATATATTTAATTTGCATATGCTTATATACAAATCATATTTTTTTTGTGCAGACGGTTAAATTGAAAAACCAAAATATATATAATAATTTGGGAGATAAACCATTTTTCCTTCTAGCCGGCAAAATAAGCGCCTGAAATTGCGCGATTTTTTGGTCTGGAGCCCTTCCTGTGTGTCAGTTTTCGGTCATCGATCATTAATTGTATCATCGAAATTTCAAAAATCGAAATTTCTTTATGTCTATGCGCGACATGTGTTTGTCTAATATATAAACGACACAAATTTAACAGATACAAATACATGTTATTCCATAGGTCGGCCTAGACAATGAAGGGGACGCAGTTAGTTTTGAGATTGTCCGACTCCTTTGGGTATTTGCCCCCCCCCCATTTCCACTGAAAAGCATGATGTTGTTCTGGTTCTCAACCAGCAGGCCCTATCAAAGACATATTAGATTTGTTACAAATTGTCTAGAGTTTGTTCCAAATATCCAACATTTATCGGCTTTTTGTTCCATCTATAAAATCATACATCCCTACTAAATGTGAAACAAGAAAATTCAAAGGCTAAATGGAACAATAGAACAAGTAGGCCTAAATCTTAATGTCGACAAATGCGTAAGACTTTATGAAGTAAGATATTTTTATATGATTCAACCGAAAGGTACATACATTATGTATATGCAACGTAGATTATTTATATCTACATTCAAGTTTAACCAACTGTGTATAATTTGTTTAATTTTCGTCGAGCTGAATAAAGTATGAATTATTGACATAAGACGTCTATGTGTGGTTAACAGTGTGTATCTAGAACTTTGTAGAATAAATCTATTCAGCCCCGTAGCTAGCGGGGGGCAAAGGGGGCAGCTGTCCCCCTCCCATGGAAAATTTCGGCGCCCCCTATGGGGGCCCTTTGGCCGTTGTGGAAAAATCGGCTCCGTCAATGGGCGCCAAAGCGCGCAACACGAGGTCAACGACCAAAGTCTCCATATTTGTATGGGCGACACATAAAGCCGAGTGACATTGGTTGGGCGCCCACGACGAGATTGGCGCCCATCCAATGTCACTTGGTTTTATGGGCGCCTCGCCAATCATGTCGCTATATATGAGCCGTCTCATAAGAACCCACACGATTAACACGACAACTGATGTGGTGTCCAAAACGGCCTGATTTGTGGGGTGCATTATCTCGGAGAGGCGCCCATAATAACATGATTGGTGCGGTACCTTATATTAATGGGCTGCACATAGTGTATAATGCCGAATTGAACTGGTTGGGCGCCAACGACTTGATCATGGGCGCCCATAATATAATGCTAGTGAGATTAGTTAGGTGCCCACGAATGATTTGGGCGCCCAGAACGGCTTGATCTGTGGATTGCCTTATCCCGGAGAGGCGGCCATAATGGTTGGTAAGGCGCCGTATGATGTCGGGCCGCACATAGTGCATAATGTCGAATCAGATTGGTTGGGCGCCCACAACTTGATCAGCGGGGCGCCCAAAACGGCATGATTTGTGGGGGCCTCATCCTGGAGGGGCGCCCATAATACTGAGATCGTGGACACCAATAATATGATAATCTTTAAAATTCAAACGGCATGATTTGTGGGGTGCCTCATCCCGTAAGGGCGCCCATAATGACGAGATCACCGGTACCCACAACATAATGCTAATGAGATAAGTTAGACGCCTACGAATGAATTGGGCACCCGAAATGGCTTAATAATCTTCAAAATTCAAACAGGTCGCTCTCATGTGGGTGGCAAAAAAAAGTACCTGAAATGTAATAAAACACCAATTCTAAATTCACTTTTCTTATAATAGAATATTGCGAATTAGTACTAAATTGACAATGGATTAAAACATTTTGTCTGAAGCCACACTACTTTGTGCCACATATTTCGGGCATCGGTTATTATTTGTGGATGCAGCTGCCACACTCCGATCGGATGGTTGGAATTCAGGTCGGAATAGAGTGGGATTTCGGTTACAAAAAGATTGGAAAATTGTTTAGAATAGCCCCCCCCCCCAAAAAAAAACGGCGGTTTTATTGGGTTCGGGTAAGCCACCATATTCTTGAACAATAACCCATGAAATCCATCCTCGGTTATTGCTGGCCAGCAACATGACAGCCTTTCGTTTAATCTGGGGTCTTCCCTAAAGCTTTGGACAGTGATTTAAGGTATTGTACCCGTTTAGATAGCCTTGTTTGTCACGCAATTATTTTTTCTGTAACATTCTGCTATGCACTGGTTAATGATAAAATCGTCCAATTTAGAGCTCTGTTGAACGCGTAATGACATTGTTACGTAGTTAGCTATTGGTTGTTAATCGGACTATTGACCAGTTATTATTTGGAGCAGAAATTTTCTTCCAATACAGCAGTGTTAAGTGGGATTAACTCTAATCAAACGAAACACTGCAAGGAGTATGGTACGCCACCCAAGGTAGACTATATTGGACCATATTTCAGTTGCTGTATTCATACGCTGAAATAGCAGGAAAACACGTTTGCGGCAGTCAAAATTTGCTCACGACCTCCCCATATCCGTGGAATATAAACAATTGATTCGAATTCGACCCAGCCACCATAGTAAGGTTATATCAGACGACCCACTGAATTCAGGGACTGGAATAGCAAGAAAACACGTTTAAGGTCGTCAAATTTTCCTGGGAGAGGTGAGCGTAGGGTCCCTAGACGTCTGTAGGCCTAACCCAAAATTGGTGCGGGCATTCCAAATTCTGCCCCCTAACATACGCCTATGGATAGCACCCTATACATCCTTCCACGGTAGGTACATCAGCGCCCACAGACGGTACATCGGCGCCCACAGAAGCTCCATCGGCGCCCCAAGAAGTATTTGCCCCTCTAACAATTTTGGGCTAACTACGGGCCTGCTATTGCATCCATATATTTCAAGCGAGTTAACAATATATTCATTAAGAGAAACTATGTCATTTCATGATTAACATATCGTAAAATTCATATTCATTTGACGACCGACCTCCTATTTATAAAACTATGGTTTATCCCAATGTAAACATGGTTAGACTCTATCTGAACTACAGGGTACATCATGTTTTAGAGACTACAGTGTAGATTATGGATTGGAGGCTATCTGAACTACAGGATAATACTAACTAAGAGGGGTACACCATGGTTTGGAGACTATCCGAACTATTCTTTTGCAATTTGTGTAGGATAAATTGTATTCCGAAAAACGATATACCAAGAAAAAAACCGTTTTGTTGAGTACAGCTATATCAAAGCCGTATATAGATAAAGTTGCGACAACTGTGAAGCCAGAAAATCCATATGACGCCATGAAAATATGACGTTATGTGTAAAAAGACGCCATCTTGGATCCCAAGTACCTACGCACTTTCTATTTATAATATGCCCTATTTTATTGTTGTGTCGCAATTGGCTGCCCAGACATACCGGGTGTGGATAGATATGTCATAGATTTCCTCGAAAAGGATTCTATTGGAGATAAAACATATATTTTTAAAACGAAAAGTATAGCTGAACATACTATCATTATTATTATACAACACAAAGAGTATATTATTGTTTTATAACTTACTCATAAGAAAATAAAATAGAAGATCACCAGATAAGAGCGCTATGTATTAAATAAATTTGAATAGCAGATTCATCTGAACAATTCTGAATAGGCTAAATAGAGCAAGTTCACGTTGATGTTGACAAATACGTAAGACTATAATTATAAAATAAGATATTTTTATGATATGATTCAACTATATAAACGCTCTGTTGAGCTGAATAAATTATGATTTGTCCCACTATTTGATTTGTTTATTTTTTGCATTGTCTATTTACTGTCTTGTCCGCAGATTTATCTTTAAGATTTTTTGAGGTTTGCGTGTAGTGCGATCCTGCTGTACTTACTATTTTTGTCATTAAATCATCTATGGGTGGTTAACAGTGTGTACCTAGAATTTTCTTCACTAAGTCTATTGCATCCAGATATTTAAAGCGCGTTAACAATATATTCATATAAGAGTAACTATATCATTTCTGGGTTAACATATCGTAGGCTACAATTCATATTTACAAAACTATGGTTTATCCCAACTACAGGGTACATCAAGTTTTGGAGACTACCTGGTAGATCATGGCTTAGAGACTGTCCGAACTACAGGATACATCATGGTTTAGAGTCTCAGTGTCATGGTTTAGAGACTCTACCCGAACTACAGTTTAGATGCCCCCGACCCGTCCTGGTACCTGCGTTTGAGGAATTTAAAAAGAAATATTTATCCTCCCACCACTGAAAGACACTGATTACGAGATATCGCTCTCCGATAATCTCCGGAGAACGCGACGCCGTATTGAATTATGTTAATTATGTCATTTTTTCTTTGGCCGATTTTGATTATGAATTTGTCTGACATTTTTATCGTTGAACTTAACAGCATTGGTTTCTTTTCCAATTTGTTTATTATAAATTGTAGCCCGTAAAACGTAACCCCAAGAAAAAGATAAACGTTTTGTTTAGTAAAGGCATGGACCGTATATACGTTCCATGGTAAAGGTATATGACGCCATGACGTCATACTTTTTATGGCGTCATAGTTGGGACCACTGATCTATATGGTAAGCATTTTTCTCCGTCCACCGGAGCCAGGTCTTATGACGTCATATGAGGATTGTGGGTTAGGATAAGGGTTAGGATAAGGGCTGTGGCCTGCAGATTTCGTCACAGTCTCGAGATGTAGACAGGGCTAGCCCTAACCCTAACCCTGGGCCAAACCTAACCCTTATCCTAACCCACAATCCACATATGACGTCATAAGACCAGGCTCTGGTGGACGGTAAAAAACGTTTACCGATCTATATATAGATCAGTGGTTGGGACCCACAATGGCGCCTGTAAATGAGTTGTCGTCACTTTCCCTATACAGGGCTTTGGTTATCACCAAAGCCGTATATAGATAAAGTTGCGACAACTGTGAAGCCAGAAAATTCACATGACGTCATGAAAATATGACGTTATGTGTAAAAAGACGCCATCTTGGGTCCCAAGTAGCCTACCTACGCACTATCTATTTATAATATGTCCTATTTTATTGTTGTGTCGCAATTGGCTGCCCAGACATACAGGGTGTGAATAAATATGTCATAGATTTCTGCGAAAAAAATTCTATCGGAGATAAAAGATATATTTTTAAAACGAAAAGTATAGCCGAACATACTGTCATTATTATTATACAACACAAAGTGTATGTTATATAACCTAATTCATGATAACCTAATTCAAATAAAATAGAAGATCGCCAGATAAGAGCGCTATGTATTAAATATATTTAAAAATCAAGTTCGCCTTGATGTTGACAAATACGTAAGACTACATGAAATAAGATATTTTTTATGATATGATTCAACACTATAAATGGTATGCAACAAGACGGTATTGTATGCCTTATGTTGAGCTGAATAAATTATGATTTTTATACGCCCACATTGAAATGTGGTCGTATATTGTATTTGCGATTCAGACCATTAAAATAAAAAGAAAGTTTTCATATTCATTCAAAATCACATTCAATGTTCATTCAAATTTCATACAGTCATTTTTTAAATGTCCCAAAAAAACACACATGGTCCTTGTAAGCACATGGTTGACTAAGCACGCACTGGTTTTGGTCGAATGCACGCCGAGCGTGTTATCTAGTCTCGTACACCAAATTGTTTCTATTTTTAGTCACGTTTAATTTTAAAGGCCCTGTCTTGCAGTTAAGTTCGATACAAACTAATGTCTTTCCCCCAGTCGTTGCCCCCGTCCGTCCGTCCGGCGTGGACGCTCTACAGGCTAAAGTTAATATCCGATTGACTTTAAATTTATACACAGTGTTTAAGGTCATAAGACGAAGAAGCCTATTGATTTTCACCGATTTCCGATAATTAGTGCCAGAGTTATGGCCCTTGATCACTTAAACTAATCTTGTGGACGCTCTAGAGGCCAAAGTTAATATCTTTAAATTTATACACAGTGTTTAAGGTCATGAGATGAAGAATCTTATTGATTTTCAGCGATTTCCAAAGTTCCAAAGTTATGGCCCTTGATCACTTGAAAAAATCTTGTGGACGCTCTAGAGGCCAAAGTTAATATCCGATTGACTTGGAATTTATACACAGTGTTTAAGGTCATGAGACGAAGAAGACTTTGGATTTTCAGCGATTTCCGATAATTACTGCCAGAGTTATGGCCCTTGATCACTTCAAAAAATCTTGTGACGGTATAGAGACCAAACTTACCATCCGATTGACTTTAGATTGAGTTTAAGGTGTTGAAACGAACAAGTATTTTGATTTTCAATGGATTTTGATAACTGAAAACAGCTAAATCCATGATATTAAATGTTTCATGTATATACTAATTGTTAGCGTGGGGTAACACTTTATAAAAAGCAATCAAGTTCTAATGATTTTCTGATAATTACATAATGAGTTGTTACTCTTAATCAGTTTTTAGTGTATTACAAATGTTTCATTAGCGAAAAAAAGTAAAAATATGGGACAACCCTTGTTGACTGCCCGCACGATTTTGCTGCTGTGGACGTATGTTTCGTTGCCTGGCAACCTATCTTTTCAATTATTTGATTTGTTTATTTTTCGCAATGTCTTTTTTCTGTCTTGTCCGCAGATTTATCTTTGAGATTTTGGTTTTGCGTGTAGTGCGATCCTGTTGTACCTACTATTGTTGTCATTAAAACATCTATGTGTGGTGTAACACTACAGATAACAGACCATCAGCATAGGTTGTAGATCTTTTATTGAGAACATGGAATAGACATAGATCGGAAGGAGCTCTATTCAAGTCTGACTTACTGTCAGTTAATTCTGGCTTTATAAAGCATACAGCCATTAAGAATAATGATACATGACAGATTAACTTATTTGGAATTGAGAGTATAGCTTCTATAACTGCACTGCATCTTCCCTTTAATGTCGCGAAGTTCTGCCGAGTGTTAAACACATAGATCATGTGTAGGTTATAAATAACATATAAATAAATAAGATATTTAATGAGATCGTGCCTTTTGTCAAAACGAGCAGAGGTCATTCGTGTGTTGCCCGTAAATAACATATTGAACAGATTAGCAGAAGTTGTATATAGTTGAAAACGTCAAATATAATATAATGTCAAATCTAGCAAAGTTCTATGTAAAAATAACTTTGTCACATTCCTTCATCACCCATGAGTTATGTACCAAAAGGACATAACAAACACAATTGAAAACGTCCAATATAATATAATGTCAAATCTAGCAAAGTTCCATATCACTTTGTCACAGTGGTTAACAATGTGTACCGGTACCTAATATTTTCTACACCAAGTCTACGGCAGCCAGATATTTAAAGCGTACAGGGTACATCATGTTTTGGAGACAGTCCGAACTACAGGATACATCATGGTTTAGAGTCTCAGTGTCATGGTTTAGAGACTCTACCCGAACTACAGTTTAGATGCCCACGACCCCCGATCCACCCTGGTAGCTGTGTTTGAGGAATTTAAAAAGAAATTATTTATCCCCCCACCACTTAAAGACACTGATTACGAGATATCGCTCTCCGAAAATCTCCGAAGAACGTCACGCTGTATTATATTATGTAAATTACGTCAATTCGGCCGATTTAGAGTATGAATTTGTCTGACATAGTTATTAGTGAACCAAACAGCATTGGTTTCTTTTCCAATTTGTTTATTATAAATTGTAGCCCGTAAAACGTAACCACAAGAAAAAGATAAAACGTTTTGTTTAAGCCTGGCGCACACTACGCGACGACATAGGCGATTTCGGTCGCCGACGATGAAAAATCAAAAAATCGCCTAGTGTGCGCACTCAATCGCAATCGATTTTTCGTCGCCAGCGACCATCGCGGCGATGGTCGCCGATATCAGACTTGTTTGATATGATCGCTAAAGTGGTTGCTTCGTCGGCGATCAATCGTAAAGTGAGCTCACCTCGGCGACGGGTTGGGCGACAGACAAGGAAACAAAATCACCTATATAACCAATCATTTTGAGTTATTTGTCTCATGTGACATAAACACACAATATGGCTTTGCAAAACTTTAACGAGACAGTTTGGACAGATGAAAAAGAAAGCCTGCTGACTGATTTGTGGTAAATATCGATCTCTGTAGGCCTATCTTCCAATGTACATAACTCCATTCATACTTATTACCGTTCCCACCCATCCCCTAAATGAGGATCTCACTCTTTCTGACACCTGTTACCACTGTTTGTCGTGTATTTTGTACACGATGAACAGTCCATTTTATAGGACTTCGAATTTTGACTAATAGTTTGGATTGTTCGTACTTTGTTTTATTTTATTGATCACATTCACTCTGCCTCCAATCATCCCGGT
Source organism: Patella caerulea (assembly GCA_036850965.1). Classification (NCBI taxonomy): domain Eukaryota; kingdom Metazoa; phylum Mollusca; class Gastropoda; family Patellidae; genus Patella; species Patella caerulea. Next base: position 25,173,874 of record JAZGQO010000015.1, on the reverse strand, counting down.
AGGCTTATCTACAATGTATCATATCATAGTCTAACTTATCATAGTCTAGGCGTCAGATAATCTGCGGTTAATTAATCGAGTATGGCCTAGGCCTAGATTGAATCTCACGAAGTTTAGCTGCCCGGAGTTTACTCCCAATTAAGTTATAGTTTACTCTATTATCCCACTCTGATCAAAATGTAGCCAAGTAGGCTAGTTTGAATTCTAATATCATTCGCGGGTGCCTAGTGTACCTACTAGTACTACCCTCGTTAATTTTATAGCGTAAAAGCCAAGCTGTCGTGTATTTCTGTCACAAAATGGTATTTACATTTGAAGATAAACCTTTTCTGTGTCAAAATTAAATCTTTATTATAGATAGAATTCTAATATATTTCCAGTTTTTGAAATACAAAGGCGCATGAAATCTCTTCGTACAGATCATCATGTACCAAAATAACATTAATTGAAGTTTTTGACGTGCTGACGACGTAAATAATGCCATATTGTGGTGTCACATGACGAATCACGTGATCTGTTATAGTTTGCAGGATCGCCGAAGTCGTCGTGTAGTGTGCTCACTCCACTTAAATTAGGGCGATTTTTGTCGCCAAACTCCTCGCCTCAGTTGTCGCGTAGTCTGCGCCAGGCTTTAGTAAAGCTATATGACGCCATGACGTCATAATTTTTATGGCGTCATAGTTGGGACCCACAATGGCGCCTGTAAATGAGTTGTCGTAACTTTCCCTATACAGGGTTTGGTTATCACGACGGTGTGACGTCATGGCGGCATGGTGACGTCACATTGACGTTATTTTGACGTAAAAACACTTAGTCCGACAGAACTATGGCTGAACCTGGAAATTGTATATAAAGTTCCTTCTAATAATTGAATTTAGTAGCCTACGTATGTCCTCTTTAAAGAACTGTTGGTTGAACCTTGGTCACCCTTGAGCGTTTTGAAAAATTCGAGATGGCGTCCAAGACGGCCGTCATTTCCAATAATCCCCTCCCTATAACCCCCATACTATTTTGTCTGGGAGATAATTTTGGTGTCTAACCGTATGATTTGGGGGCTAAGGAATACACTGAAATCATTCATATCTTGTGGGGTGATAAGATGATAGTAAAATGCAAAATGCCAGACAATATGACCCTTTAACTTGATAGCGGCGTTTTGGACAATAATTATTCCACCGAACCAAACTGTATATTTCTGGAAAAGGGAGCATATGATTGATACGATAACACCACATACATGCCTAACATGGAGTCAAGGGCCACAAGGGACGGCCATAAAAGGGGGGACGCAAGTTTTGTTTTGAAAATTAAAAGATAAAATTCTACCCGAAATAGGACAACAAATGCCAGTGTGGGATTTGGTTTTTGGGTGTGGGAGAGGCGATTTATGACCCTATAGGAAGCTCCATCCCCACCTTCCTAACACTCCACCCGCCACTGTATTACCATCAAAACATACGACCATCTTTATCTTTGTCGACCTGATTGAACGCGATATATCTAAGAGAGCACAACAAAATGATAAATTAAATTGAAGCAATTGATTAGCATAACAAGTGGTTACAATGTTCAATCGACAAATCGGCAATGGTATTTCGTTTGGCTTTTATCAAGCGCGGATCCAGAGGGGAGGGGGGGGGGTGTCCAGGGGGTCCGGACCCCCCCCCCCCCTGCTCAGGCTTGAAAATTTTTTATGCGATTTTATTGGCGATTTAGACCTGTAATTTTGGAATTTACCTTCCGGAAATACGCCAGAATGAACCAAATCGAATCTAACCTAGACCCCCCCCCCTGCAAAAAATCCTGGATCCGCGCCTGTTTATTGAGGTTCAAGTCTTGAATAGTTTATCCATGAAGGTCAGACTAGAAGATGATCAAAAGAATAATAAAACGAAATTAAGTTCTGTAGTTTAACCCGATTCGAGAAATAATGAGAGGTTCAAGTTGTTTTTCATACCTTTGTTGTAGCATTTTCACTTCGGTTTCTGTAGCCGGAAAATTGATAAAATCCAGGTCATGAAATTTGCGGATGTGTCGGCATAACAGGTGATCAGAAGGAGGCTCACCACAATACCACGGGAGGTAATTATTGGCTGCTGTATAGTTGCACGTATTTTTATATCCGGGGATTTCAGGATTGAAAGAACACAATGTGCATTGCGTAATTTTACCAGAGGTAAATACACCATAATGATAAAACATGTCATTTAATGATCTTTTCCATGTATACTGTAAGTGGCGAGATTCTCGGAGATGTTTTAATTGAATGGATACCAAACTTTGTCCTGTCCAAAAGCTTGGAAATGTCAAAACATAAGTGCCATTCGAATAATCTGTCGTTTCAGAATCCATTGAATGACCTTGACCTTGTATCCAGCCAGCAATATGGTCTCCACCACGAGTAATATGTTTCTTATAACCGTCAAACAAATCAACTTGTATTCTGATAGTATCGCCCATGTTAACCACGGCATCGAGTACACGAATCTTGACGTTCTTAGGGTCAGGTAGCGATGCAAAGTCACGAACGGATAAGTCATTGATCAATTCTAATTCCGATTCCAGAAACTGTTCTGTGGAATGTTTTGGTTTCACTGATGGTGGGTACAGCAATGGGTTGTTTGTGAAACATAAACACGAGGAACCTGTACAGTTTTTATCAATAACATTAAGTGGCACGCGCAGATGTTCGGAGCAGATGTGCAGTAATTTGCTTCTTTGACACAATCTTGGCTTAGTTCCTTTGATTTGTTGTGACTTCGTTTCACCGATGTTTTGTGATTTCATTTTGATGACATTTTTCGGTTTTAATCCATTTTGTATTGGTTTGGGTGTAATCATATTTAAATCAGGATAAACCAACCTACAAAAACCATGTGGTAAAAACATCTTAGACAACAGTGACTGGTACAATTCATCTTTGGTAGCCAAATATATTTTATCATTTGTCGAGCACTTATTGAATGAAATTAAATTAAATCCCAGTGAGAAATATTGGGCATCGCATAAAAATTCATAACGGCGTGTATTTTTTTTTTTTTTTTTTTTGTAATCATAATATTATAACATAAAAGAACTCGATCGTGGACAATGCTTCTAATATCAGAGAATAAACAATCTAAACACAAGAACACGAAGATAAAACACAGAAATCGTAAGTCATAATCAAAGTAATAAATACAGTCAACTTACCTTCGAGCTGAAAATAATATAAAGAGGAGAAGAAGAAACACAATACACCGGAATAATCCATTTTTGGTAAACTTTAACATTCTTATGCTGCAAAATTAAACACAATAACATCAGAAACGACTTTCATGGCTGGATTAACGATTAGGGCACCATGGAAAAGGATTGAAAACTAAATTTCTGCTTCCTTATGACAATACGACAAATTTCAAAAATATTCAATATAACACTTAATTCAGAACTTGTCAATCGGGACATAGTCCAAAATCCGTGACATTTGCCAGGGAACAAGGCATGTGGTGGTTTCTGATAGACAGGACCATAGTGAAAACATTTATTTTGTAGTTTGGTACCTCTGAATCCTCGGGCTTACTCTAAGAGATCCCAAAATCCAAGATGGCTGCCGAAAATGGTCTGAAATTGACATTGACAGACACTGTTGGTGAAATACCCGTGTATATATAATTTTATATGTATTGTTGGTCACCCGACACATTTTGGACGGTTTCCGATTTATTTCACAAACGGTTTATCCAATATGGCCGCCAACATCCAAAATGGCGATAGAAATTGGCTCGAAAAGTAATCTGTCAATACCAATAGCAACATACATGTGCGACATGTCGTTTCAGGGGTTATGGGGGCGGGAAACGCGAATATGTCATTTCGAAGTTGATATAACTTATTTGAAAGGAGATAGAATACCAAAATTACGTATTTTCGCGGCTACCGAAACAGATATTTTGAATTTCATCAAAATCGGGACAAAAATTGTGATCTCTTGCAGGTCCACGACCTTGGTATTATATGACAATAAATATTGTAATTAGTGATTGATTACTTCAATACCAATGGGCAAATCAACAAAAAGGTGCTTCGCATTCTCGGCTGCATAAGTGGACCAGATTCTTGGACCACGATATTTGAACGACGAGAGTATTGAAAATTATGTCTGTATATATTATGACAAGAATGACAATCCATACAACCCAGTATTATCAAAATTATCAAATGAAAACCTAATATCAAATAGTGTAGTATCATCAAACAGTGACATATATTTACTGCCTCGTATCTGCGGTAATTTTCAAGGAAAGAAAATGATATATGGAAAGATATTTGTTCTCTGAATAATATTTCAATCATTAGATTTGATTTTATTGGTGGAACATCAAATAATTCTTTATATGTTTTCCGTAGTATTATACAAGATGGCGATCAGTCGGATTTTAAATGATTTTCTGTAAAATAACTATTTCAACGCCTCTATGGATATCGTCCGGCGGTGGCAATAACGAAAACGTTATTACAAATGTCCCCGCTATAATTTTTATACGCCCACATTTTCATGTGGACGTATTATGTCGTCGCCCCTGTCCGTCCGTCCGTCCACAATTTGTTTGTGGACTCTCTTCAGGTCACAATTCCTATCCTATTTTGACAAAACTTGAAATATAGGTTTATCCCCATATGATCTCGGTTCCTTTCGATATTGGCATGTATCGGATCGGAATTTCATGGATTATGGCCCCTGATTGTGCGAAATATCATGTTTTTAGCTTGTGGACCCTATAGAGGTCACAATTTTGAACCGAATGTGATGAAACTTGACATGCATGTCTATAACCCCCAAATCTTGGTTCCTTTCGATATTTGCGCCCATCCCATCGTAACTTCCTGAATTATGTCCTCTGATTGTCCGAAAAAATCACCCTTTTTAGTTTGAGGTCCCTCTGGAGGTCAAAATTATTATCCTATTTAAAACACCGTTTGTTTATATCACCGTTACATGGTAATGAAGGTTGAGTAAAAATTTCGTGAAAATTGGACCAAAATTGACAAACAAAATGGCCGCCGTTTGTACGCGAATAGTGTGAAAATATGTTATATCAAGGTTGTGGACCCTATAGAGGTCACAATTTTGAACCGATTTTGATGAAACTTGACATGTATGTTTATAACCCAAAGATCTTGGTTCCTTTCGATATTTGCACCCATCGGATCGTAACTTCCTGAATTATGGCCCCTGATTGTCCGAAAAATTGCCCTTTTTAGCTTGTGGTCCCTCTGGAGGTCAAAATTATTATCCGATTTACGAAAACGTTTGATTATATCACCGTTACATAGTAATGAGGCTGACTTCGAATTTCGTGAAAATCGAACCAAAATTGACGGACAAAATGGCCGCCGTTTGTACGCGAATAGTGTGAAAATATGTTATATCAAGGTTGTGGACCCTATATAGGTCACAATTTTGAAATGCATGTTTATAACCCGAAGATCTTGGTTCCTTTCGATATTTGCACTCATTGATTCGTAACTTCCTGAATTATGGCCCCTGATTGTACGAAAAATCACCCTTTTTAGCTTGTGGTCCCTCTGGAAGTCACAATTATTTTCCGATTTAAAAAAACGTTTGATTATATCACAGTTTCACCTTCGATATTTGCACTCATTGATTCGTAACTTCCTGAATTATGGCCCCTGATTGTACGAAAAATCACCCTTTTTAGCTTGTGGTCCCTCTGGAAGTCACAATTATTTTCCGATTTAAAAAAACGTTTGATTATATCACAGTTTCACCTTAAGGAGTTCAAATTTCGGGAAAATCGGACCAAAACTGACAGACAAAATGACCGCCGTTTGTACGCGAATACAGTTAAAAAATGATATATCATGGTTGTGGACCCTGTATAGGTCACAACTTTAATTTGATTTTGATGAAACTTGAAATGCATGGTTATAACCCAAAGATCTTGGTTCCTTTCGGTATTTGCGCATATCGGATCGTAACTTCCTGAATTATTCGAATTTCGTGAAAATCGTACCAAAATTGCCGGACGAAATGGTCGCCGTTTGTACTCGAATAGTGTAAAGATATGGTATATCATGGTTGTGGTCTCTCTACAGGTCACAATTATTATCCGATTTTGCCGAAAAGTCACATTTCTAGGTTGTGTACCGTCACACCATGATCATTGTCGGCTTCGAATTTCATGAATATCAGACTGGAACTGACCAACAAAATGGCTGCTCCCAATACAGTATGAAATACAGGACTTAATGATGTAGGAAAAATCACTTTCTGTATTGCTTGTTCTCTATCCATCTCTCGAAAATGTGGGCGTATCCAGTGCCAGCCTATCTTTTGTTTCTTGATGCCACATTATATACTATACGTTACATAACAGAAAAGTAGGACACTAAAATAAGTTTCAAGGAGCAAGGATGAGAGGTTATTTACGTCATATTTACATAATATTCTGATAAATGTAATCTAAATAAGTGACCGAGAAAAAGGCCTCCCAGTATGGCGGGGGAAAGCGGCAAAAACCTAATGCTATGTAGAAATGTCTAATTCAAAACACACATGTAACATAATGCCACACCAAATACCTAAAACGTCTAATGCAAAAAACAAAATACAAGAAACCTCTAATACAAAATACCTCATACGTCTATTGCAAAAGACAAAATACAAGAAACCATTAATACAAAATACATATAACCTCTTATGCACAATTGATTTTACAATCTAAAACATCTACCATAAGCATTAGATGACATATCTCTCATGCATTACTTACGTTTCTCCACTGAATTATCTTTATTTAGGTCAATGTCAAGGTCACCGAACACAACTTGGCGACCTATTCGGCTAGCGAGCTATTCGACCGATCCAGCTGGCAACCTGTTCGTTGACAACCTATTCAGAATTAAGACAACAGTCGCCCAAACTCATCTATTTTTAACAACCATTAAATACAACGTTACGTCTATCAAATGAAAGTAGAATAATATATTATTTTTATCAATTCCTTTAGCTCAGAATAGAGATGTAATTTCGCATTATCGTACTAAATTCTAGACATCCAACTAAATATATTCCGAAAGGTAATTAAATAGGCTTTCTAAGTATTATCAGTAAAAATTGGCACATTCATATTAAAGGGGTGCACCCTCTTCCTAAACATGACCAATTTTTTTAAAAATTTTAAAGAGAAAAACTGTTAATATCCCGTGTCAAAATTCGGACCATCGTACAAAATTCTGATGATCCAACTAAATATATATGGTCCGAATTTGTACTTCGAAAAAAATACCTGTCTATCTTCACTTATAGAATATTGAAAAATTTGATATGTTCAGGTTGAGGGCGCGCCCCTTTAATATGATTGTGCCAACTTTTACTAATAATGTTTGGAAAGCTTATTCAATTACCTTTCCGAATTTATATAGCTGGATGCTCCGAATTTTGTACGATGGTCCGAATTTTGACTCGGAATATTACCGTTCTTTCACTTTAAAATATTAAAAAAGTGGCGATGTTCAGGTTGAGAGCGCACCCCTTTAATATGATTGTGCCAACTTTTACTAATAATATTTGGAAAGCTTATTCAGATACCTTTCAGAATTTATATAGCTGGATGCTCAGAATTTTGTACGATGGTTCGAATTTGGACTTCAAAAAAAATATACCGGTCTATCTTCACATATAGAATATTGAAAAGTTGGATATGTTCAGGTTGAGGGCGCGCCCCTTTAATATGACTGTGCCAACTTTTACTAATAATATTTGGAAAGCTTATTCAATTACCTTTCAGAATATATATAGCTGGATGCTCCAAATTTTGTACGATGGTCCGAACTTTGACACGGAATATTACCGTTCTTTCACTTTAAAATATTGAAAAATTGGCGATGTTCAGGTTGAGAGCGCGCCCCTTTAATATGATTGTGCCAACTTTTACTAATAATATTTAGAAAGCTTATTTAATTACCTTTCAGAATATATATAGCTGGATGCTCAGAATTTTGTACGATGGTCCGAATTTCGACTCAGAATATTACCGTTGTTTCACTTTAAAATATTGAAAAATTGGCCATGTTCAGGTTGAGAGCGCGCCCCTTTAATATGATTGTGCCAACTTTTACTATTAATATTTGGAAAGCTTATCCAATTACCTTTCAGAATATATATAGCTGGATGCTCAGAATTTTGTACGATGGTCCAAATTCGGACTTCGAAAAAAATTCCGGTCTATCTTTACATATAGAATATTGAAAAATTGGCTATGTTCAGGTTGAGAGCGCGCCCCTTTAATATGATTGTGCCTACTTTTACTAATAATATTTAGAAAGCTTATTGAATTGCCATTCAGAAAATATATAGCTGGATGCTCAGAATTTTGTACGATGGTCCGAATTTCGAATCGGAATATTGCCGTTCTTTCATTTTAAAATATTGAAAAATTGGCTATGTTCAGGTTGAGAGCGCGCCCCTTTCATATGACTGTGCCAACTTTTACTAATAATAAAGGTAAGGTAATTGAATAAGCTTTCCAAACATTATTAGTAAAAGTTGGCACAATCATATTAAAGGGGCGCGCCCTCAACCTGAACATATCAAATTTTTCAATATTCTATAAGTGAAGATAGACAGGTATTTTTTTCGAAGTACAAATTCGGACCATATATATTTAGTTGGATCATCAGAATTTTGTACGATGGTCCGAATTTTGACACGGGATATTAACAGTTTTTCTCTTTAAAATTTTTAAAAAAATTGGTCATGTTTAGGAAGAGGGTGCACCCCTTTAATATGAATGTGCCAATTTTTACTGATAATACTTAGAAAGCCTATTTAATTACCTTTCGGAATATATTTAGTTGGATGTCTAGAATTTAGTACGATAATGCGAAATTACATCTCTATTCTGAGCTAAAGGAATTGATAAAAATAATATATTATTCTACTTTCATTTGATAGACGTAACGTTGGATTTATTGGTTGTTAAAAATAGATGAGTTTGGGCGACTGTTGTCTTAAAGCCCCAATAACACTCTTGTTGTAACTGAAAAATATGTCCCAATCTTCATTCTGGTCAACAAATCGTACTATTTTAGAATATTCCAATTAAATGATGATATAAATTTCATCTTAACACACCTAATTTAAAGTTCCAATTTCACTTTTTCTAAGAAAGTCAAAATATAATTATTTCTATGTTTTTTGCTCAAAAGGTTGTCAACTCACTATTATACGATCATGGACAAAATTTTTGGGGGGTTAAAAAGGGTGACACTGCTTGATTGAGGAAATAGTTACTCAATTACCTCCCTTGTTTTCCCATTCTTCTACATGGACGGCCATCTTCAAACGTTTGAATTTGAAGTTGAAAATGATATTTTTGCCAATTTCTCCACTGGCAATAGTGAATTATAGGATTAATAGGATTATTCTTTAACAAGGTAGGACTGTTTATAGGTTCAATCTATTTTGGGGCTTTATTTTCATAAATTTTAAAAATATAACTTTAAAAAATGCTATTGGAACTTTAAAAAATTGGAAAAATTCAACCAATTGATTTGAAAAGTCTAACGTAAACCTTTTCAAGTGTGACTTAGATTTTAAAATATTTTCGAACCCTCTGGACAAATAAAATAGGTTGTAATGGATAATTTACACAACAGGTAGGACATTTAAGCATCTAGTACTTAGAATAAGAGTATTATTTTTTTTCTGGAGCTACCAAGCCAGCAAGAATGTTATTGTCCCTTTAATTCTGAATAGGTTGTCAACGAACAGGTTGCCAGCTGGATCGGTCGAATAGCTCGCTAGCCGAATAGGTCGCCAAGTTGTGTTCGGTGACCTTGACATTGACCTAAATAAAGATAATTCAGTGGAGAAACGTAAGTAATGCACGAGAGATATGTCATCTAATGCTTATGGTAGATGTTTCAGATTGTAAAATCAATTGTGCATAAGAGGTTATATGTATTTTGTATTAGAGGTTTCTTGTATTTTGTCTTTTGCAATAGACGTATGAGGTATTTTGTATTAGAGGTTTCTTGTATTTTGTTTTTTGCATTAGGCGTTTTTGGTATTTGGTATGGCATTATGTTACATGTGTGTTTTGAATTAGACATTTCTACATAGCATTAGGTTTTTGCCGCTTTCCCCCGCCATATCCCAGACAGACAAGTGTTCAGGTGAATATCTATGTCCGAATGTAACTTCCGGGAGGGAGGTTTTTAGCATTTTATTTGTTTTTTTTGGGGGGGGGGGAGGGGGCCTACACCCTCTCCCTGGGGAGATAGTGGTGGTGTATGTGATAACCTGGAGCTGTAAAGGGAGATTTGTAATGATCGCCTCTTCGCCTTTGCCATCGGGTTTGCAAACCGAGAGAGAGGGAGAAATGGGGTTTAACGTCCACTCAACACAACCTAGGTCATTTCGGGACTTACATATGATTTTAATTTTATTTCATTGATTCGCATGCGCGTATGGGTCTTTAGCAGTGGGAGGAAACCGGAGTGCCCGGAAGAAACACACGAGGTTGAGAAGCCCCCCCCCCTGCCCCTATATCCATGCCACATACGCTCACACCAGGGATCGAAATCGCAGCCTCAATCCAGAGGTGACCGGCCAGCTAGAGGTCGAAGCGCGGCAGTCTAGACCACTAGGTCACCCCCCCCCCCCTCGCAAACAGAGGATTTACATTAACGGTTATAGTATTTAGGCGATACAGCTAGCATGTAGGCGATACCGACCTATGGTGAGTATTGCGCGATTTATAGCAATTTATAAGCGATGAAAACCTGAGGCTATGATTGAATCCGAAACACCAATCATCGTTGCTGGGGTATGGGACTACGCCGTCCGGGAGAAAAAATTGAAAATTTAACTACCAAAAATGCGTTGTCCTGCTATTCCAGCCCGTGAATACAGCAACTTCATTGTGGTCAATATAACTTACTTGAATCCGAAACAAGCAATCAATTGTCATGGGGTACGGGAGCCTTTTGAAAATTTAAATACCGCAATTACGTTTTTCTGCTATCCTAGCCCGTGAGTTAAGCAGCTCCAAAGTTGTTTAATGGTTTCGTAAGCGCAATCCCACTCTATGCCGATCTGAATTCCAACAAATTCAATCAGACTGTTGCAGCAGCTGCATTCACAAATAATAATCGATGCCCGAAAATGTCGCACAAAGTATCGTGGCTCCAGACAAAACTTTTTAATCAATAGTCAATTCATTACAAATTCGTGGTATTCATCCAAACGAAATTAGTGTTTTATTAGATTTCGGGTATGGCCAAAAGTAAGGAGGGCAGCTCCACATCCACCATCCTACCCCAGCTTGTACGCCTATGACAAAGAAGCAGGTCTTTCAATAATTGTGCAGTAGTAGATGTATTATTCATTGTAATGCAAAAATATCATTCGCGATCTATGTATCTTACCTTAATATGTGACTTCTTGAGTATTTGTTTAAGTAACCTGTAACTTAATCAGCGATGTAAAAGTGCGTGATATACAAATATGTGACCACTCCCTTATTATAATGAGGTGGAACATGACAAAGCCCAGAAATAGCTGCACGCAAAACGTATGTCGTAATTTTAAGGCCATTGATAGATATGTATTCATCCGTGATCTACAATCCTCAGACTTACTGAAAGAACCCCCAGAGGATGTTGAAGAACTATGTGATCTTTACAATAAGACTCTGGCTGAGCTTCTGGATAAACATGCCCTAGTAGTCAAGAAAAAGATCATTAAAAGACCAGGCTCAAAATGGTATAATGAAGACGTTAAGAAAGCTAAGTCACAACGCAGGGTGGCAGAACGACAATGGCGCAAATCCAACCTGGAGGTTCACCGCACCATCTACAAATCAAATCGAAACTATGTCAGCAAAATCCTTAGAAATGCTAAAGCCCACTATTGTCTGGACAAAATTTCTGCTATTGGCAATGACTCGAAGAAATTTCACGGATTCATGAAATCAATATTAGGTGTTCAGTCAAACTCAAAACTGCCTGATTCAACAAATAACTTTTCCAATTTCTTCATCTCTAAGATAGAAAAAATAAGAAGTCAGTTTGACAATCTTTCTGTTCAAACTCAGTCCTTATTTACAGACAAGAAAGAACGCGAACCACTGGCTGAATTTCATCCATTTGCTGGGGAAGAAATCCGAAAGTTAGTCTTGTCATCAAAGAAAACAACATGTCCATTGGATCCCATTCCGTGTACCATTGTTTGTGACTACTTGGATACGCTTCTGCCTGTCATAACCTCCATAGTAAATTATAGCTTGCAAAGCGGAACTTTTCCTGAAATCTTCAAGCATGCCATTGTGCGTCCATTACTTAAAAAGGATTCACTTGATCGAAATGTATTAAAAAACTTTCGGCCTGTTTCAAATCTCTCGTTTCTCTCAAAACTTTTAGAGAAAGCTGTCAACATCAGACTGCGTACATACATATCAAACAACAATCTTTTGGATAAATTTCAATCTGCTTATCGTTCTGGACATAGTACAGAAACTACCGTGCTGAGAGTTGTAAACGATCTGAGACGTTCAGTTGACAGCGGTCATGTATCAGTACTCACTCTATTGGACCTTTCGGCTGCTTTTGACACTGTCGATCACCAGATCCTTGCTGATCGGCTCCAACATAAATTCAGTATCACTGGAACGGCTCATAACTGGCTGATGTCATACTTACAAGATCGTCAACAGACGGTATTAATAAATAATGTTCAATCGACGCCTGTCCGCCTTACCTGCGGTGTGCCTCAAGGATCGGTACTCGGTCCAATACTGTTTCTGCTATACTGTCATAATTTGGCTGATGTTATCGACAAACATAACATTGATCACCATTCGTATGCTGACGATACTAAGCTTGTCTCATCTTTTAAGCCCGAGGAGGTAACCAAGGCTCTGGGTTGTGTAACTGATTGTTCCCATGATATTAAGAATTGGATGACCTCAAATAAACTTAAGTCGAATGATGACAAAACTGAGGCTATGTTATTTGGAACAAATAGACGCCTTCAGAACATATCTCAAACCAATGTTAAAATTGGAGACTCGGTTATTCAGTTAGCTAGTGTTGTGAAAGATCTTGGTGTTTATCTAAATCCTTGTTTGTCATTTGAAAGACAGGTTGATAAGCTGCGTCAGTCCTGTTACTTTCATTTGCGACGCATCAGTGATATTAGACATCTCATCACGATTGATGCCACCAAATCTCTAGTACAGTCACTAGTTCTGTCAAGATTAGACTATTGTAACAGTTTGTTGTCTGGGATAAATCATTCAAGTCTCTACAAATTACAGAAACTGCAGAATACATCAGCCAGGATCATATCACGAACCAAATCATCATCTCACATAACACCTGTTCTAAAATCCTTACATTGGCTCCCAATTTCAGCTCGCATCAACTTTAAGGTTCTGTGCCTCACCTACCAATGTCTACGAAATCTTGCACCCAGCTATTTATCAGAACTACTAACAGTATATCAACCAAACCGGTCCTTGCGACGATCTTACTACCAGAATACGCTTGTCGTTCCACACTCAAAACTGAAACATTTTGGTGACAGAAGCTTCATTATAGTTGCTCCTAAATTGTGGAATGGTTTGCCATTGAAAATTCGAAACAGTGAAACCGTGACTATTTTCAAATCACAACTAAAGACTCACTTATTTCGAGAATGCTATGAGAATTAGACTTTCCGTTCACTGTGTATATAACCATTGTCTTATTGCGCTTTGAGCATGCTTTTGGATGGATTTGGCGCTCTACAAGTGTACATTATTATTATAAATAAGATAAGGTGCTATGGATTTTCGCAAATTCCGTGAAATTCGATACCATGTAACATGTAATTTTTCCAACGAGATATATAACCGGTAGTTAAAAACAAATATGTGTGAAATAGCTTTATTTAATGTCCGCTTCTACCGAGGTGACATCGCAGACAAGAAAAAACAAGTATATCCAAGCCTTTATATAAATGAAATGGTGTGTGACGTTCGTGTATGTTTCGGCATGCAACTGACCAATGAAGACGTCGAATTCCTACTATGAAGGGTCTTTTTATGTTCATGCCATCGTGTAGACGGGGTCATATTCCTTGCCAGGCCCTCCATTCTCCAATACTGACAAGGTCATAACTGAGATAACCTATTCGGTGTCCCCTACGCTTACAATATGCAGGATAATTAGAGGTGACTGACCCAAATGACCACTGCACGTAAGCGCCTACGCTGGAGATGGCCATTTCCGGCAATTTCGATGATAATATAATTTTGGCGAAAAAATATTAAACCTGCCGAAGTTTTGGGCGATAACCTTTACCTGTATGGTGATTCTTTTTCAACCGTGCGCTCTGCGCACGTGCACATTCAACCGAGCATGGCGTCATCGCTTAAATCTGTGTCGTCATATCAATAATCGTTGTCAGGTCATCTATGTGCAAGATGAGTTCCTGGTCCAACAAAAATAACACCTTTTATATTAAATTACAAAAAATCATGTAATAACTATTAAATAAACACACCTTTAGACTTTGAAGAAAATAGTTTACACAAAATCACATTTGATTATTCTGTGAGAATATTGCATATTTCTACAGCATAAATAAGCGTGCTAAAAGAAATGCCAGGAGGTTTTGTATCACATTCGTCACCAGTCCAGTCCAAGCGGAGCAGTGGGAAATTAATCCCCGTTACATTTTTTGTTTCACAGGTGTTATTATAAATACTTTAACATAACCAATGGATTTATGTAAGGGATAAAGGCCGTAAACTGTACTTTCTGTCAACAGAAGAAACAACTGAGGGGTGTTAACCCCGAAGTTGTTTTTTCTGTTGACAGAAAGTACAGTTTGTGGTCTTTATCTGTCTTAAAACATAGTATCTGCATTAAATGAGCATGCACACAGCTCACTACTGAATGTTGTTTTAAGACAGTTGTTACTTTAAGAATGTACACTTTTAAACATTCATGCATTCATTCATTCAATAGTTGATGCTTCAAGTGTCAAGATGTCAGGTTCTAGTGATGATGAAATATTTATTACCCAAACAAATACTTGTGAAATAGATGATTATAATTTAGAAACGGATACTGTTCTTAGTGATGCTCTGAATTTGGAGGAAAATTATGTAAAAGAAGCAAACAGTTACCAAACTTTGATTTGAACTACTCTGATATAAGCGATGTTCAAACACCAAATTTGCCAGAAAATGCCAAGACTTCACTGAGGTTTTCCAAGCCCCTGGACGATTCTGATCTAAAGAATTTGGTTAAAAGTGGTCTTAGTATTAAAACTGAAAATAAAACTAGATGGGCAGTTATTTTGTTTAGTATGTGGAAGAAACACAGAAACAATAATAACTCTGAAGAGGTTTATTAAATCTTTCCAGTCAAGAATTGAATGACGCACTTTCCTTTTTTATAGCTGAAGTGCGTAAGGAATCCGGTGATAATTATAAACCAAATACTTTGTATGAGATTATTATATCTATACAGCACTACCTTCGTCAGAATGGACGTTTAATAGCCTTTATGGATGATCAAGAATATCAGGGTTTAAGAAGTGTACTGAACAGTAAAATGAAGGAGTTGTCGAGACTAGGACTGGGTATTAATACCAAGAAGTCAGAAGTTATTACAATAGAACAAGAAGAGATTTTATGGAGTAAAGGCTTGTTAGGTGAAAGTAACCCACAGCAATTATTGGATACTCTTGTTTTCTTGTTTGGATTACATTTTGCACTGCGAGCTGCTCAAGAACACAGGAATTTAAGGTTTGGTATGAACACTCAATTGTCTGTTATGTATGACTTAGAAGGTAAAAAATATCTGCAGTTCATAGAAGATGTTTCAAAGACAAACCAAGGTGGTTTAGATCACAGGAAAGTCAGTCCTAAAATGACAAGAGCTTATGAAAATTCTAACCCATTAAAATGTCCAGTTAGATTATATGAAAAGTATATAGCTCTGCGTCAAAAAAACGGTACAGTAGATGCATTTTATCTGCGTCCCAAGAAGATTCCATGCTCTGATGTTTGGTACTGTGATTCTCCTGTAGGAATTCATACCATACAGTCCACTGTTAAACGTTTATGTCAGTCGGCTGGTATAATTGGATACTTTACTAATCATTCCCTTCGTGCCACAGCTGCTACTCGTTTATATCAAGCTGGAGTGGACGAGCAATTGATCACTGAAAAGACTGGACACCGATCTAATGCTGTACGAGCATATAAAAGAACAAGTGATGCCCAGCAAGCCTCTGTGAGTTCAGTATTGCATAGTGGTTGCAAAAAAACATAAATTGGAAGAATTGGTGGATACAAGCCCATCTAAATTTAAGCAAGAATGTTGCGTTAATGAGGAAACCAGTGACAAAGAACATAAGGAACTCCGAGAGTTCAAACTTTCAATGCCAGTAATGAACTTGTCCATGAAATTTTGATTCATTTGACTGTAGTAATGCTTCAATAATTGCAATAAATATGTTTGTTCTAGTTATCTGAAAATCTGTTCTTTCTTAAGTTTAATAATGTACTATTTTTTCCAAAAACTGTACATTCTTAGGTCAAAGAAAGTACAGTTTTTGGAAGTTGTGAGTAGGTGTTCACAAAAACAGAACATTCTTTGAAATAATGGCCTAAAACAACAAAGGACTACTGTCTAACTATGTTTTAATGAAGGAAAAATTACCATATGGCCCACAAAAGAAGCATTAACTCAAGCCGCTACGGCAATATTATTATTTTAATGTAAACATAGACATACGTTTATCTTATCTACATTCATATATATATATATATATATATATAGCTCTCGGTATATAATATTTTTAAAAAAAAATACAATCTGTAACTATTGACGATTCATAAAAACTAATAAATTTATCACAGCCTTTGATAAATTTATTACTTTTCATGAATCGTTAATAGTTACAAATTGTGGGAGTTGATATTATGAGAACACGGTTTGTATTAGGGGTGGTATTATTTCACAAATGTTGATGTGCAAATTCGGAGCCCCCTTCAAAAGCTGTTGTTACTCTACCCATTTATGAACATACCTTTTTTTTTATTTCTGAACCCCCATGTACACACCATTTACCGCTACATTTTCTTGTCTATAAAACATTTTATGTATGCATACTTACCTGAAGAATCACAGACAGATTTTATTATGTATCCATACCATAAACCCACATATGTCTGTCTATATTCTCACATGTTTGCACTTATTGTACATGTATGTGCTTGTGAAACCGTACATGCGTGGCCAAAACTTAAAGAAACTCATTATGTGGCTAAAAAAAGTTAAGGGGGAAATTGTATATAGAAACAGCTAGATTTGCCAGTGAACTCTTGCCTTTCAGAAAAGATATCATATCTAATACGATGTATCTAATGCAACCTACTAGGGCTGGTCAAAGCGGACGTTCAGACAATGGCGCAGCTCTGATTTTAGCATACTATGTCCTTGTAGAACACTGGATTTTGAAGGTATATACTATCACTACCAAACATATCAAAAAGAATATACTCTCTCTGCCCAAGATTCCAAAATCTCACCCAAAAACGCGCCAGACAAGGAAAAATGAATGATTATTTGGATTTTTAATTCTCAAAATTTACATCACCAATGAATTCAGAGGACATGAAAACTATGGAAGACAAAATGGGACAATATTCACGATTCTTGTTTCTACATTCCAGTTTGAACATTTTAGACACGAACGCAACATTCTAAACTAATGATTCTTGTTTCTACATTCTTATGTCAAAAATCTCATGCACAAAATCAACATTTTAAACAAAAAAATTGACTTTATGTTTCAATTTCGGCGTTTTGTCGGTAACTTTTATATACAATCAAATATTAACATTAAGAAATAATTTCTTAATTTTACACGGCAAAGAAAATCAATTCATTGGTTTCTGAAAGTATCTAAAAAAAATCTGGAATTTGAATTCTTGTGAAAATATTAAAATCTTGAAATGAAAATGTCCAGAAAAATATTATGAATTATCAACATTATTATACCAGAGGGCGTTAGCGTATGTGTACAACTTTGAAACAGACTATAGATTAGAAATCAAAAGTAGATTTTTCCACGAGTGGAAGTGAGCCCCAGTGGCGTTCACCGTAATTAGTTGCATGGAACAGAAATTAAGCTCGAGATACAAATAACTTCTATAATTTAAACAGCTAGAAAAATTAACCGAGCGGAATCCCTCACCCGTATTCCAGCACCGGGATTCGAGATCAAGTTAACATACATATTCTCTCACCATATTCCAACACCGAGATTCGAGATCAAGTTAGCACATATTATATTCCTAGCACCAAGAAAAAACTAGTTATAATTATCACGAAAATAATTGTTACCTTTATATTAGAAAATAAAGTTTTAAAACATATTAATGCAGCGTGGGCGTACCTCTTGGTTATTGAACCATCAAAATGAACCTCGAATCCGGATGCTAGGAACTTTGCGGTGGTATAACTCGATACGCCAACATAGAAAGTTAATGAAATTTTGCATGTGCATACCTTCATAGGCGTACAACTGTTACAAATACAATTGTGTGCCCAAATTTTCCCTGCATTTGGTGCCTACAAGAATTATCAAAGTTATTATAGACATGTGATTTTTAATATTATAAATATCTCTAAGAAGCATTAGCTGTGTTCATGTAATATCAATACACGGTGATCTAATGCAGACTTATTTCCAACAGGAATTTATATATACAATCTGTTTAAGATACAGATCTATATTCGTTTCGTTTTTTTATACTTTCGACAGCTTTTACTTCATGAAAATCTGATCAGTTGTAGTGGGAGATCGCCTCAGGCGTCATACTAACTGCATTTGACCCAATGACAGAAATTTGATTAATCAATGTGGTGTTTCTAGTAGGATAACCACATTTCCGCGCATCTTACGGTAAGAACTCGTTGCGACAGACCGTTTTATTGGCTAATCCAGAACGCGGATTATATAACAACTCTTCCTGATCCTAGTGCAGTAAAGACATGTAAAACGAAATTTTGTATTATAAAAAAAACGAAACGAAATAGGATATATTGTTAAATAACATTGTTTATGCACAGATTATGAAATATAAAGATGAATGAAATTGTCTCTATTTATTTAAAGATTTAGACTTTTAACATCTAGGTACAGCTCTAACGTCGTATTTGGTTGGAGCATGCGTAATTCCAAAAACACCCTTTAAAGTTGGTAAATTATCAGGATCTACTGCTTTAAATTCAAACCTTTGCATCAAGGTTGTCATGAATAAAAACAATTCCATTTTAGCCAAAGATTCTCCAAGACACACTCTTCTTCCTGCAAAATAGGTTATGATACATTAAAAAGAATCCCCCCGCGTGACATACATTATCTGAATATAAATATATGGTAACAACCAGCTTCCATTTGGTATCTTCGATCTCATGCTCTCAAATGTCGAAAATGCAACAGCTCGAACATAAATTAAAATTAGGGAATGGGGGGAGATAAGATTTTACCTGTAGAGAAGGGAATAAACTCTTCTGGTTTCGTGACCTTTCCCGATGAATCTAGGAATCGATTTGGACGAAACACGTCAGCATCACCCCAAATTTGGTAGAATGATGGCATCTTTAGGTATGACGTAACCATGAAATATCGTGTCTTCACTAACAGAGTGGGGAACGCCATTGATGGTGATGTTGGCTTTTCTTAAAACCTCCAATATTACTGCTTCATTGTATGGCATAGATGGTAGGCGACCTGCACCAACGACATCCTGTATCTCTTTGTAACATCTAACTTGTACGCGTGGATTATGGAGCAGGTAGAGAATCGTCCATAGTATAGTTGTTGATGTGGTTTCTGTTCCAGCAACAAACAGATCTCCGATTGATTTGATTAAATAGAATGGTTGAATTATACGTTTTATGTTGAACATCTGGAAGTGTGACCTTTAACTGCATCAACATCGCGTTTAATCAAAAAGTGAGGACTCTTTTCAAACCAACTGTGAGTAAGAGGTGAAGGTACTGGATTTACAAGGAACAGTGTCTCGTCTTTCGGATGGGACAAAATGACGATCTATTGTTAACACGTGCATGCACGTGGAAAAATTTGAACTAACGAGCAGGCCGTAGGGATGCTGTCCCGTAATTTAACATCCAAGAAATCAAGGGCACATTCACAGAGTCTTGGCCAAAGACCTGCGTGCTTCATAACACGGGAATATCTTTAGGTTTTATTTATGTCAAGCCTCATAGTTTTAGTCTTAAAAGGGACAACAATAGATGATTAAGTGCCCTACCTGTTGTGTACATTATCTATTATACTTGTCCAGAGGGTTCGAAACTATTTTTAAATCCAAGTCACATTTGAAAAGGTTTACGTTAGGCTTTTCAAATCATTTAATTGAATTATTCCATTTTTTTAAAATTAGGTGTGCTAAGATGAAATTCGTATCATCAAGTAATTAGAATATTGTAAAACAGTACAATTTGTTGACCAGAATAGATATTTGGACATAATATTCAGTTACAACAAGAGTGGTATTGAGCCTTTAATTTACCGTCTAAGTTCGACTGCTATCTCGTTACTTACCTTCCAGGTTTATTCTCAACTTACCGTCCAGATTCGACTGTTGTCCATTTTCCTCGGCCCGTTTCATCGCTTTTATATAGCTGTCGACAAGTTCCTCTTGTGTTCTGCTATTGATGGTCGAATTATATCATTTTCGGCAAAAGCAACATTAGCAAGTGTTCTTTTGAACTTAAAAAAGTCTCCGGGTAAAAATCTAATCATAGGTAAAACGTTTATAAACCCGGTATTTCCTAGATTGTTAAAATTTTCTTCCACTCTTTCCAGAAATTCGGTAAATAACGGATCGTCGTATTCAAATCGTTGTCCATAAACTAACGAGGAAATAACATTCGAGACGGCGGACTGGGTTAATCGGAACATATCGAACTGTCTGCCATTATGTTTTCTAATAACGTCAATGAAAACTTCAATTTCTTCATGAATTTTGTCTTCAAGTATCGTTCTTCCAAAACCATATTCTCTTAAAGTTTCTAGAGCGAATTTTCTTTGATCTTTCCACCGTTGACCAGATGATGACACTATTCCTTAAAAGATATGAAAATGAATAAATTAAAAATGTACGACAGAAATAAGAACCAGGGAACCGACTATGACATCATCGCAACCATCTTGCAATTGTGACATCATAAAAAAGATCGATATACACATGTAATACGGAATCTTAAGCAAACGAAAGTTCATATCGATGCTACTCAACCGGATTACCAAGTGCATACGACCAATCCCTGTTTTAAAAAACTTCACCATTCGCTATAAACGATGTTTCCCGACTGTGATGAAGAAATCTTCGTTCCATGTAATTCTATATGTAAGACCAAACAGCTCTTTATCCATAATCCTTAATTCTTATTTCTTCGTTTGTTGATATGACAAATGTCTGATTTGTGACACAAATATTGATTTTAGAATGCAAATGTTAATTCTAGTGTATAAATGTCGAAATACGACTACAAAATGCAGAAATAAGACTTGAGGACTATGGATAAAGAGCTGTTTGGTCTTCTATAATTCTAACGTTTGTTTTGACCAAGAACGATAAGTCCTTTTGTCACAAAGAGTTAACCGCCTTGATATGTCCTCCGGACATTATTTCAGTCATGCCAAAATGGTTATATCTCCAAAAATCAAACGTATTGGGATTTCCATTGCTGATGAATGGAGTTTTTATGGTAAGTCCTGTCATATAATACCCAAATAAGCCCGCATTATTGTCTATGTGTTGTAAAATTTGTTGAGCTTATCACTCTACCATACGTCTCTTAGAATATAATATACTGTTCTCAGCGGTAAAGGGAGATAACTCCATATATCAATCTGGTCTCAGACTAGTAATTATTTTCCCATTGACTTCAATTTTAAAAGCATGTAACATCACAGGCTGTAGTTTTTTTCTCAACATTCCGTTGGTTCCAATCTGTTTAGGCACAATGGGGACCACAATTGGCAATCTCCTCATCATAAATTTGTAGGGGGTTGACCATTTAGATTTTTTGCTACGGGGATTTGAAGTTCGCTGGGGTAAAAATCTCACTTCCGACACAATGATTGCTCCACAGAAAGACATTTTACACCCCCTATCCCTCCGCTGTAATATCCTCAGTATTACCCAAAACTGCTATGAAATTGAAAATTTGATGCCTTTTCTCCAATTCTAGACCAAAAAGTCAACCAAAAAATGCAGGAGTTAAATTGGGGTTAAAAGCGACTTTCCATGTAGAAGCCCATTTGCTAATGGTACAAAGGTCCGAATTTAGGATTCGTTGAGATGAAGCGGGGTCTTCAATGACCAGATAGAGCGACGTATCGTCTGCAAAAAGTCGTATGTTTGATGTTATATCATTCACGAGATCATTTATGTAGGCGACAAAGAGTAGAGGGCCTAGTACTGATCCCTGTGGTACTCATGCATGGATCGTTGACGAATTTGAAGATACTCCGTCTATCACAACACTCTGTTGTCTATTTGATAAGTAACTCTCTAAAAGTCTATGAATATTTCCTCGGATCCCAACAGCGTGAAGCTTAGACAGAAGACCTCGATGCCAAACCCGGTCAAAGGCTTTACTTATATCGAAATATACTGATCGCACTTCTTTGCCTTCATCAAGGGCTTTACAGATTTGATCATATAGATCTAGAAGTTGGTAAACTGTGGAATCGTTCTTAATAAAACCAGATGGGAGTGGTGTTAGTATTTTGTGATCGAGAAAAAAGTTGTATATGTATTTGTAAAGACATCTTTCGAAGATTTTACCAATGCAGCTTAGTAGAGATATTGGGCGGTAGTTGTTGATTGACGATGGTGTACCCTTTTTTAATATAGGTGTAACATGGGCCTCTTTCCATTGATCTGGAAATACTGAGTTTTCTAATAGGAAGTTAAATAGATTTGTAAGTGGGTGTGCCAGACTGGTGCAACATTATTTAAGGATTTTGTGATTAATACAGTCTGGCCCTGAAGCCTACTGTGAGGGATGTGATAATATCTCGGATTTCAGATTCCTTGAAACGCGGGGTTTCCAATTCAAAGTCATTTGCCGGAATAAATGGTGGATCTTCGTTTGAGTTTTCTAAATTGGATTGCGCAGTAAAATAATTATTCAGTGCGTTTGCTTTATCAATAGCATCATATTATAGTATTTTGCCTTGTTCATCTACAAGTGGGGGAATAAAAATTTTATTCTGCTTAGAATTTAGAATATTTGTTTTTACCAGTTCCCACCATTTCTTTTCAGTAAAATTGTTTTCATTGATTTCGTGATCGATTTGTTGATAGAACTCAGTTTTTACCCTCCTTACTTCGCCAGTTACATGATTTCGCTGATATCTAAACTTAGCCCAGTCTTCTGGAAGATTTGAGCGCTTTTGCTTTCTTGTGAAGACGATTACGCTTACGAATAATTCGGCGAATATAACCATTCATCCAAGGGCTATCCTGGGGACGTACGACGATTTTTTTTGTGTGGTACATACAAGTCAATACCTTTTGAGATGATATTAGAAATGTTTACTAAAACATTTGGAAGTACGTCTTTTTCAACGTATAATTGATTCCACTTAAAATTGTTATAAAACCGATTAATATTTTCAATGTCCATAGATTCATAGTTCCAGATTGTACGAGAATATGCATGATCATGCGGTTTTTCTCTACATATTTCAATTTCTATTGGGCAGTGGTCACTCAAACCGGCGTCAAGAACATTTGAGGAAACGATGTGATCTGGACAGGAAACGAAACACAGATCAAGAAGATTTGATGAGTAGGGCGTTATACGTGTTGGGCTTGCGATGAGTTGTTGTAGGTTTAATTTATTGGCCAAATCAAATATCTTACCAGTAAGATAACGTAATGTATCGTAGTTAAAGTCACCAAGAATAATACAGTGTTTGTTTTCTTCCTTGGCTAAAGAAAAGCTTTCTTCTATAGCTGCCCAATGTGCCACCGGAGAGTTGGGCTTACGGTAGAAGGAACTAATAAGAAATTTTCCAGTATTTAGTCTAATTTCTGCCCAGATTGCTTCGACGCCATTAACATGAAGATCATGTCTTGGAATGAAGTGTATGGAAGATCTAATGTAGATGGCGACGCCACCATAACCGTCATCCCTGTTTAGAACAATAGGTGAATGAAACCCTTGCAATGTTAGATTTTCCATATTAGTGTTTACTCCAAAGCCATGTTTCTGACAATGTGATGATGTCAGCATCTTGAAATTCAACCAGGAGATTGTCAACTTTATTTTCAAGACTACCTATATTTAAGTGAATAATCTTGATGTTTCTTGGCCCTGGATTCTGATGGACGTCACCGCATAAGACAAGTAGAAGTAAGTTCAGAGAGGAAATGTTTAAATTGGCATATCTATTAAAAAGTACCAATATCAAAACTCTTTATAATTTAGGTCGATACAAAAGAAAAACAAGTTCATATATATGAGCACGTGCAAATTTAACTCTTTCTGTGAAGACTGGATAACAGCAAACTCTGGTGGGGGCGTTTTAGATCAAAAGGCCTGCCATTGGGTCAAATGGTGTCGCTTCGATTCGGCACCTGTTCGTGGTAAAGAGTAAGGCTGCCGGATATCCACGTGAGTTTTCTCAAGGTCGGGACTACAGTGACTCAGTGAGTAAGACATACATTCGCTAACCCGGAAGTCGCGTGTTCGATCCATGTGTTGAACGAGGAAGTTCAATGATAGTGTCGGATGGCAGAGGGTCGGAGCAGGGACAACGTTTAGTCGTTCGGTTGGGACGAGAAACTGAGGATAAATGTACACATTGGCCGGCACATAAATGAACCCTTGGCAGTTGGAATTCGAATACAATATATAAGAGTAGATCCTAGCGCAGCTGTCCAGCCACAATGTTTTGATTAGCCCATTCAACCAAAAAATAACCCTTGATTAAATTGGCAATATCTGAAGTGAAATTGATTAGAGCCTATTACAAGCGATGGAGTGCCCGAATGGTTTCTTCCCACTGCTAAAGACCCCTAGCTGCTAATGAATTATTGAAAAAAAATTGAACCGTGTGTTAGTCTCAAAAGGACCAAGTCTGTATCGAGTGGACGTTAAACATTATTCGTTATCGTATCCTGCCGCTTTTCCCTGATGTCTCTTCATTGATGTTAATGTCGGATACCTTCTCATTTCTCGTTTCCGATTTTAGACTGGCGTTGTTTCAATTCCCCTGTTGTACGTGACAACGAATAAGGTCACCTGTCCAACCTCGTGTGTTTTTTCAGGGTCCTCCTGTTTCCTCCCACTGCTAAAGAACCCCTACGCGCAAGTGAATTATTGAAATAAAGTTAGTCTCTCTCTCTCTCTCTTTAAGTTACGATATATTCGTTTTATCAAAATCACTTTTAATGTTAATTATTTTATGCTTTTGGTGGAAACGATTTTGTTAGAAAGTATACAAAGATCTTAATAAATAAGGCTAGTATAACTTTATAACTTGTTAGTTGAGCGGGTTTGAAATAAGAGAAAACAGAAAGGGACAAAGTATATTTGATTATCTCCCTTATACGAACGTGATAGACTTTATCCACAAAACTTATTTTTTAAAAAACGACTTAGAAAAGGCAGCACATTCGACATAATAACGTAAAATGAAACACTTTTCGGCACCGGATATGCCAATGAAAACAACACACGCTATGCGTTGTGCTATGAGAGGCATTTGTTCCGGCTGTCAACGATTCTTTTACGCGTACACAGTGCAATGTGTACACGTCACCTCGCATTTCTGTCTTTCGAACCAGTGTCTGTAAACACAGTGAACCAAATTACCCAATTTCAGCCAAACACGATTCTGCTAGAAAACCTTCAGCACAGATTTCAGTCAAACAGGACTTTCTTATTAGCATCATCACGGCTTCCAGAAACTGACATCCAGTAGAAGCGTCACCAAGACTTACATTTTGAAAGCCAGGCTTACACTCATTATCGAGCAGAACTTCAGGGAGAGAGTTGACATAGCCTGACTACGATTTCCGATTATTTGTATTATCTTATCAAATCCACCCCAGCTACCACAAACCACATCACCAAACCTGGTTTTATGATCACGCAGACTATTAAAAACGTCGTGTTAACAACTGATTTGTCTTTCAAGGATGCTGGTGAATCTTCAATATTTAAACACACGTCAATCTGTTCTGGTGACAGTGCTGGTTTGATGTGTACTAAAACCCTTACTAGTGGATTAATCCCTCTTTTAAATCCGTTTGAATGAACAATCTGAAAATATTATCAATTAGTGCTGTTAGTGTGGCTCAATTTCATTTCGAGCAAACCAATTAAAAAGTAAAATAATTGTGTGTCTTAATTCACATTACTTATCGTTTAAAATTTGTAAACAAAGAATTAAAATTAAAACATAACTGAAAGCATGGACTCTTTTTACTAGATCCATTTCTTCGTGGATACTATTTTATTTTATTTTGTAGGACCTCAATATGGATTTTGACGTTTAATGGATACTTTTTCTCCCAGTAAATCAAGACACCCATTTCAGTTTTTGAATGAAGTCCAATCTCGATGAAAAAGACGCGTTTTAGGCTTTTGTAATAGAAAAATGATTTAAAATGTACCCGAAATGCTTAAGGTACCAAATAAATTTCCCCGATAATTTGTATGTTTACAATTAATTTTTTTTTAAGGTATGATAGTAGTCTGCGACTTCACTACCAACGTGGTGGCAGACGTTCAACCAACCACGCTAATAATTAATAATAAAGCAAAGCAAAAGAATCAATAATTTATCTAATATGTACAAGTTGACAGCTGGAAAAATACAATAACAGAATATCAAAACACGTTTAGGGTGACGACTGAATTAATCATATAGATTATTTAGAAACATTACCATTTAGTAACAACACATGTCATTGTATAGTTTATTACCGAATGCCCACTTAGAAATGAAACTGTTAAAATTTTTCTGGGGGTTGGGATGGCTTAGTGGTGTAGAGTGTCGCGCTTCGACCTGTAGCTGGCCGGTCACTTCCGGCTTGCGGCTGTGGTTTCGAGCCCTGGTGTGAGCGTATGTGGCATGGGGATAGGAGCGCCTTCTCAACCTCGTGGGTTTCCTCCGGTTTCCTCCCACTGCTAAAGACCCCTACGCGCAAGCGAATTATTGAAATAAAAATTAAACCATATGTTAGTCCCGAAATGACCTAGTTTGTGTTGAGTGGACGTTAAACCTCATCTCTCTCTCTCTAAAACTGTTCTACACCAAATCGGATAATAATTACAGGCAGACGCCAAGCAGTGTGCTAGAGAGAAATTTCGCGGGGACAACGACACTGTGTAGCTGTCCAACGGTTCTTTTGGTTTCCGTCCCACCCGAACTACTATTCGCTATCCCCGCAGTCTCATTTGTGTACCTTTATAGGTGATACTGTGGTTTGATTGTGAGACCATTCAGAGATTTCGAAATATCGCTTCCGTTTCTTGAAATTTCTGACTTCATCAATTATATACTAATCAAAAGAAGTTAAGGGTCAAACCTTTTTTTCTACCAAGCAATATATATATATATATATATATATATATATAATTATTGGCGGAAATCGTGTCAAAATTGGTTCACGATATCCTGAACAACAAAAACCTATGTACAAGGCATATGTCATTTTCAAACAAAATGCTTTTAACAGTTTAATGTCGTACTTTCATGCACCAATTGGGTTAATTAAGGCGCTAGCCCATTAAACAGGAAGTGTCGGGTTCGATCCTGGTGTTGGTCGACGAATGTCTCGATGATGTCCCAGGGTCATGTCCCCCACTCACCTCCTTGTTCGTAGTGCAGCTCTGAGTGCTTGACAAGGAACAGTGTTAGTAACCAAATGTTAGTAATGTTATAATATGTTTTTAATTATTAAAATATCTAAAACTTTCCAGTACTTTGAAGACTGGTTGGTATTTTACCCGGCTCCGTGCTGTCGTGGTATGACGAAAGGTATTTAATCTCTTCTATTCGTTACTTTTGTTGCCATTGTAAACATTATTGATTGAGAGACAGATGTTGGGTTGCAAACTTTGGTATTTGTCAGGACAGAAATTTTGAACGGAAGGTCCGACGATGATGCAAATTCCTCACGCCAAGTTTGACAGAAAGCTGTTGTAACTATAGACATATGATTCGCAAAGTGGGCGGCCGCCCCATAAACGGACAATTTGGATATGTAGCGGGCAATTTGAAGTAAATAAGAAAAAAACCTTCAGGCACACTGTACTGTCGAAAACGCCTGTATCCACTATTCAATACGTATTATATCGTCGCCCCTGTCCGTCAATTCGTCCACAATTTGTTTGTCGACACTCTAAAGGTCACAATTTTTATTCGACTTTGACAAAACTTTTTATATAGGTTTATCTCCAAAAGGTCTCGGTACCTTTCAATATTGGCATGTATCGGATCGAAACTTCATGTAGTATGATTTGGATGAAACTAGAAATGTATGATTATAACCCACAGATCTTGTTTCCTTTCGATATTCGCGCATATTGTATGTAACTTTCTGAATTACGACCCCTGATTGTACGAAAAATCACGTTTTCAGCTTCAGGTCCCTCTTGAGGTCACAATTTTTATCCGAGTTTGATGGAAATTTTAATTTATGTTTACGTCACAAAAATCTTGGTTCCTGTAATGCAATGAATGGGGTTTAACGTCGTACTGTTCTGCCGCGGTTCCTGTCGTTAATAACGTAATTGCGAACATCGAAACGCAATTTACTGGATTGTGGCTACTGATTTGTTCGAAAAATCAAGTTTTTAGATTGTGGACCCCTTAAAAGGTGACAATATTGTATCACCATTACACCCCAATGAAGGTTGAGTTCGAATTTTGTAAAAATCAGACAAAATTGCCGCTCCTTGTAGGTACATAGTGTAAAAGTATGTAATACTAAGGTTGTGGATCCGTAAAAATGTATGTTTATAACAATGATCTTGGTTTCTTTCGATAGATGAGCATATTGGACCATATCTTCCTAGATTATGACCCCTGATTGGCATTTTATTTAGCTTGTTCTCTGTCCATCTCCTGGAGAATGTGCCCATATCTTGCTTGGCAACCCCTTGTTATTTTATTAAAAGGAATTAATATCTTATATGGAGGATTTAATTTTATTATACACATTTACAAAACTAAATTTGTTTTCATATCAAAGGGGGGGGGGGCAAAACAACTTGCGATGTTGAGTTGGGACATGGTACACAAAAGGTTTTGGGACCACTGCTGTAGCTTCTATCACGTTAAGAAGGTTTTCAGAAGGGGAGGGGGAGTCTGGAACTACATAAAATACATTGTATGAGGAAGGTGTAACGGTCGTGTGTTTTATCCTTTATTATCAGATGATGGGATAGGCATTCAAAGTATGAAATAATGATATAGACATCACAGTTAATGCTTGTTGTTGATTTCCCCCTTTAAAAAGACCAATGTGTAGGTATGCCTACGTAATTAACAGACGATGATGGCATCATGCATTGGCAACTGTCAAATTTCCTTAACACGAGCCTGGCTAACCCACTCCTGCCCAATTTTCTGGATCCGCCCCTGAGTTGACAGTACGGAGGTAATTGATAAGTTTTCACCAAATTTTAACAAAATATGTCAAACACCGTAGTCGTATAAAACTTATGTATATTTAATTCTTCATCTTTACGTCCGAGTTCATTAGTCTATAATATACCCAAACATCATTCGTAACATTTGCCACACAATTTTCATACTTGGATGTCTTGATTGACTATGGACGGAATTCAATAAATTCCAGTAATCTAAATACCAGATTCTGTTCTTCTCTTCCTTTAGTTCTTTAAACATGATGTTTTTAAAATCACTACCTATCATGTCGGTGAGTCCCACTGTGCAGTTTTCATCAGTAAATGGGTGTGGGCCTTTCATGACTAACTTCACATTATTCGAGATATTAGATGGGTATTTGCTTAATATGGATTTTATTCTCTTGATTATGTGTTGAAAGGCAGATATCGGATGCCTATAATGAAGGTAATAGTGAATCAGTATTATGTAGCGTTGATTTTGTTTTGATGCAAGTTTTAAGGTTCTATCAAGAGATGCGATATCAAATCTTTGAGCGTCTTTTATGTCTATAAGGGCAAATGGCATCTCATGTGGTGTCCATAGTAAAGTGAAGTTCCACGCCACGTTCACACAGATGGAATTTTCATACCATTTATCTGTTGTCCATTTTGAAGTTGTTTGATGGCATTTTGAAAAGTCTTTCATAACTTGGTAAAATTGTCGAGTTGTTGAATCCCCAAATAAATGAAAGGTGGTATTTTGTAGAAATTTAATGATCTCCGTTTTACTTTGGTTGATTCGACAATTGGTTTGAATCCATTCTCCATGTTTGAAATATCCAATAGGCCAACTCGTGTTCCATGTTTGTTTAGGAGATAGGGCACTGCAGTTTGGGATTTTCTTCAAAGGTGAATTAGACGGATCTAAAATGAAAAGTTTATACGACACTATTGACAGTACCTTTTCTAAAACTAAACTGTATGGAAATAATGACCAAATACCCACCTCGATGCTCTGCGGTCGCTTAAACAGCCCCCCCGACCCGGATCATTTTCCGGACCTGCCTCTGACCGTACAAGATTTCTTAATTGGTTAAACACGTAACACAGACATCATTGCTACGTTCATTCCTGTACACGCCCCTGAGCATACAAGGTTTCATACTTATCCTCACCTTTCCTATAAACAATTTCAAACGGATTAATTAAAAACACTATTGCTTAATTACACTGACAACTATCCAATACTTTGGTGCGGAGATATTTAGCTCTAATAATTACATGTACTATCAACTCAAGTCACTAACAATATTGGTGTCAGTCATTATCACATATTATGTGACAGATCAGGTCAAAATACGATCCAAATATAATTTTACTACACAGATCATTGCTACGATAGATGCGTAACGAAGATCTGAAGAAACAAGAAGTGGCGCAAAAATCAAGGAACGCACAAGCCGCTTACAGGCCTCAACTGGCAAAAGGTTTCGAATATTGCCAATACATCGAAGATGGTACGACAAAGTTGTTGGACCCCACATCTGAATTTGGTGTAGACCTAAGTCTTTAAGATATCCTTACAAGCATGGACTCCGTCTTGTCATCATTCAGTTTGAGCTTATACTCTCGTTCTTCCAGGATTTTACAGATCTAGACCAGAGTGTTACCTGATGAAGAGACTCGTGAAGTACATTTTGATGATCTTCACTAATTAATTGGATGTCATCAGCTAAGGAATAGTGAGTGATCGAGAAACTGTCTATTTTGTTTACAAGACAGAGAACACGTGACCCGGGTACGGATCCCTGGAGCAGGATTTGATTGCAGTTTACCAGAATCTTTTGCACGGGTAAGCTCCAATCAATCTCATAGTGGGAAAACAATCTGATAGTGCACGAAAAGAACAATGGAAGATTTTCCGTCCGTGTAACAAATGTATAAAGAATAATCTAAACCTATCACCTTTATATAAACATATTTATATATTACCTTTCACGAGGATGTTGATGTTTTTCTTCAACATGATGAACTTTCTAAAACAAGAATAACGATAATGTAGTGGTGTGGTTGTCTCAATGGGTCCTAGCAGCCAAAGATAACAGTATAATAATATGGAAGAACAAACAGCTCTTTATTCAGTGTTCTGAGTCCCTCTTTCTTAATTCATAGTCCTTAATTCTTATTTCTTCATTTATTGTCATATTTCGAGATTTGTATACTAAAATTAAAATTTGTATCTCAATAGACGGAGAGATATAATTTCTATTTGTCAAGTACCCGAGAACAAATTGCAAAAGAATTTCTTTCACTGGAATCACTCAAATTGTCCGCTGAAACCCTGTAGCATTTTTTCATAATTAACATAAATTCTGTCCTCCATATCTTGGAAACGGCTCGGTTTAGAGCAAATAAATGTATATAATTGGATACAAACGTGATACCAACGAATCGGGAAAAAAGGTTATCACGACGGTGTGACGTCACGACGGCATGGTGACGTCACATTGACGTTATTTTGACGTAAAAACACTTAGTCCGACAGGACTATGGCTGAACCTGGAAATTGTATATATTATAAAGTTCCTTCTAATAATTGAATTTAGTAGCCTACGGTGTCCTCTTTAAAGAACTGTTGGTTGAACCTGGGTCACCCTTGAGCGTTTTGAAAAATTCGAGATGGCGTCCAAGACGGCCGTCATTTCCAATAATCCCCTATAACCCCCATACTATTTTGTCTGGGAGATAATTTTGGTGTCTAACCGTATGTTTTGGGGGCTAAGGAATACACTGAAATCATTCATATCTTGTGGGGTGATAAGATGATAGTAAAATGCAAAATGCCAGACAATATGACCCTTTAACTTGATAGCGGCGTTTTGGACAATAATTATTCCACCGAACCAAACTGTATATTTCTGGAAAAGGGAGCAAATGATTGATACGATAACACCACATACATGCCTAACATGGAGTCAAGGGCCACAAGGGACGGCCATAAAAAGGGGGACGCAATCTTTGTTTTGAAAATTAAAAAATAAAATTCTACCCGAAATAGGAAAACAAATGCCCGTGTGGGCATTTGGTTTTTGGGTGTGGGAGAGGCGATTTATGACCCTATAGGAAGCTGCATCCCACCTTCCTAACACTCAACCCGCCACTGTATTACCATCAAAACATACGACCATCTTTATCTTTGTCGACCTGATTGAACGCGATATATCTAAGAGAGCACAACAAAATGCTAAATTAAATTGAAGCAATTGATTAGCATAACAAGTGGTTACAATGTTCAATCGACAAATCGGCAATGGTATTTCGTTTGGCTTTTATTGAGGTTCAAGTCTTGAATAGTTTATCCATGAAGGTCAGACTAGAAGATGATCAAAAGAATAATAAAACGAAATTAATATCTGTAGTTTAACCCGATTCGAGAAATAATGAGGGGTTCAAGTTGTTTTTCATACCTTTGTTGTAGCATTTTCACTTCGGTTTCTGTAGCCGGAAAATTGATAAAATCCAGGTCATGAAATTTGCGGATGTGTCGGCATAACAGGTGATCAGAAGGAGGCTCACCACAATACCACGGGACGTAATTATTGGCTGCTGTATAGTTGCACGTATTTTTATATCCGGGGATTTCAGGATTGAAAGAACACAATGTGCATTGCGAAATTTTACCAGAGGTAAATACACCATAATGATAAAACATGTCATTGAATGATCTTTTCCATGTATACTGTAAGTGGCGAGATTCTCGGAGATGTTTTAATTGAATGGATACCAAACTTTGTCCTGACCAAAAGCTTGGAAATGTCAAAACATATGTGCCATTGTTATAATCTGTTGTTTCAGAATCCATTGAATGACCTTGACCTTGTATCCAGCCAGCAATATGGTCTCCACCGCGAGTAATATGTTTCTTATAACCGTCAAACAAATCAACTTCTATTCTGATATTATCGCCCATGTTAACCACGGCATCGAGTACACGAATATTGACGTTCTTGGGGTCAGGTAGCGATGCAAAGTCACGAACAGATAAGTCATTGATCAATTCTAATTCCGATTCCAGAAACTGTTCTGTGGAATGTTTTGGTTTCACTGATGGTGGGTACAGCACTGGGTTGTTTGTGAAACATAAACACGAGGAACCTGTACAGTTTTTATCAATAACATTAAGTGGCACGCGCAGATGTTCGGAGCAGATGTGCAGTAATTTGCTTCTTTGACACAATCTTGGCTTAGTTCCTTTGATTTGTTGTGACTTCGTTTCACCAATGTTTTGTGATTTCATTTTGATGACATTTCTCGGTTTTAATCCATTTTGTATTGGTTTGGGTGTAATCATATTTAAATCAGGATAAACCAACCTACAAAAACCATGTGGTAAAAACATCTTAGACAACAGTGACTGGTACAATTTTTATTTTATCATTTGTCGAACACTTATTGAATGAAATTAAATTAAATCCCAGTGAGAAATATTAGGCATCCCATAAAAATTCATAACGGCGTGTATTTTTTTTTTTCCTTTTTGTAATCATAATATTATAACATAAAAGAACTCGATCGTGTGCACTGCTTCTCTAATCAGATAATAAACAATCTGAACACAAGGACACAAAGATAAAACACAGAAATCGTAAGTCATAATCAAAGTAATAAATACAGTCAACGTACCTTCGAGCTGAAAATAATATAAAGAGGAGAAGAAGAAGCACAATACACCGGAATAATCCATTTTTGGTAAACCTTAACATTCTTATGCTGCAAAATTAAACACCATAACATCAGAAACGACTTAAAATGATTTCATGGCTGGATTAACGATTAGGGCACCATGGAAAAGGATTTACAACTAAATTTCTGCTTCCTTATGACAGTATGACAAATTTCAAAAATATTCAATATAAAACTTAATTCAGAACTTTGTCAATCGGGACATAGTCCAAAATCCGTGACATTTGTCAGGGAACAAGGCTTGTGGTGGTTTCTGATAGACAGGACCCTAGTGAAGATATTTGTAGTTTGCTACCTCTGAATCCTCGGGCTTACTCTAAAAGAGCCCAAAATCCAAGATGGCGGCCGAAAATGGTCTAAAATTGACATTGACAGACACTGTTGGTGAAATACCCGTGTAATATATAATTTTATAGGTATTGTTGGTCACCCGACACATTTTTGACAGTTTCCGATTTATTTCACAAACGGTTGATCCAATATGGCCGCCAACATCCAAAATGACGATGGAAATTGGCTCGAAAAGTAATCTGTCAATACCAATAGCAACATACATGTGCGATGTGTCTTTTCAGGGGTTATAGGGACGGGAAACGCGAATATGTCATTTCGAAGTTGATATAACTTATTTGAAAGGAGATAGAATACCAAAATTACGTATTTTCGTGGCTACCGAAACATATATTTTAAGTTTCTTCAAAATCGGGACAAAAATTGTGATCTCTTGCAGGTCCACGACCTTGGTATTATATGACAATAAATATTGTAATTAGTGATTGATTACTTCAATACCAATGGGCAAATCAACAAAAAGTTGCTTCGCATTCTCGGCTGCATAAGTGAGCCAGATTCTTGGACCACGATATTTGAACGACGAGAGTATTGAAAATTATGTCTCTATATATTATGACAAGAATGACAATCCATACAACCCAGTATTATCAAATGAAAACCTAATCTCAAATAGCTGCATATGAGTATAGTATCATCAAACAGTGACATATTTACTGCCTCGTATCTGCGGTAATTTTCAAGGAAAGAAGTTGATATAAGGAAACGTTATTACAAATGCCCCCGCTATAATTTTTTGTTTCTTGACGCCATATTATATACTATACGTTACATAACAGAAAAGTAGGACACTAAAATAAGTTTCAAGGAGCAAGGATGAGAGGTTATTTACGTCATATTTACATAATATTCTGATAAATGTAATCTAAATATCTAAATAAGTGACCGAGAAAAAGGCCTCCCAGACAGACAAGTGTTCAGGTGAATATCTATGTCCGAATGCAACATCCGGGAGGGAGGTTTTTAGCATTTTTTGGGGGGGGGGGGGCTACACCCTTTCACCCCCTCCTCCCTGGGGAGATAGTGGTGGTGTATGTAAAGGGAGATTTGTAATGATGGCCTCTTCGCCTTTGCCATCGGGTTCGCAAACCGAGAGAGAGGGAGAAATGGGATTTAACGTCCACTCAACACAACCTAGGTCATTTCGGGACTTACATATGATTTTAATTTTATTTCATTAATTCGCATGCGCGTATGGGTCTTTAGCAGTGGGAGGAAACCGAAGTGCCCGGAAGAAACCCACGAGGTTGAGAAGCCCCCCCCCCTGCCCCTATATTCATGCCACATACGCTCACACCAGAGATCGAAATCGCAGCCTCAATCCAGAGGTGACCGGCCAGCTAGAGGTCGAAGCGCGGCAGTCTAGACCACTAGGTCATCCCCCCCCCCTCGCAAACAGAGGATTTACATTAACGGTTATAGTATTTAGGCGATACAGCTAGTATGTAGGCGATACCGACCTATGGTGAGTATTGCGCGATTTATAGCAATTTATAAGCGATAAAAACCTGAGGCTATGATTGAATCCGAAACACCAATCATCGTTGCTGGGGTATGGGACTACGCCGTCCGGGAGAAAAAATTGAAAATTTAACTACCGAAAATGCGTTGTCCTGCTATTCCAGCCCGTGAATACAGCAACTTCATTGTGGTCCAATATAACTTACCTTAATCCGAAACAAGCAATCAATTGTCATGGGGTACGGGAGCCTGGCCCTCCCAGGGAAAATTTTGAAAATTTAAATACCGCAATTACGTTTTTCTGCTATCCTAGCCCGTGAGTTAAGCACCTCCAAAGTTGTTTAACGGTTTCGCAAGCGCAATCCCATTATATGCCACTATATGCCGATCTGAATTCCACCAGACTGTTGCAGCCGCTGCATTCACAAATAATAAATAATAATTGATGCCCGAAAATGTCGCACAAAGTAACGTGGCTGCAGACAAAACTTTTTAATCAATAGTCAATTCAGTACAAATTCGTGGTATTCATTTAAACGACAAAAAAATAAAATTAGTGTTTTATTAGATTTCGGGTATTTTATTTTGTCAATTAGATGAAATAATTTTTTTTTTCCACTTTACCCATGACCTGCCGGAAAAGTCAGATGGCCGGAAGTAAGGAGCAGCTCCACATACACCACCCCACCCCAGCTTGTACGCCTATGACAAAGAAGCAGGTCTTTCAATAATTGTGCAGTAGTAGATGTATTATTCATTGTAATGCAAAAATATCATTCGCGATCTATGTATCTTACCTTAATATGTGACTTCTTGAGTATTTGTTTAAGTATTAAGTAGGATAAGGTGCTATGGATTTTCAACATTCTCAAATTCCGTGAAATTCGATACCATGTAATTTTTCCAATGAGATATATAACCGGTAGTTAAAAACCAATATGTGTGAAATAGCTTTATTTAATGTCCGCTTCTACCGAGGTGACATCGCAGACAAGAAAAAACAAGTATATCCAAGCCTTTATATACATGAAATGGTGTGTGACGTACATGTATGTTTCGGCATGTAACTGACCAATGAAGACGTCGAATTCCTACCATGAAGGGTCCTTTTATGTGCATGTGATTGTGTAGACGGGGTCATATTCCTTGCCAGGCCCCCCATTCTCCAATGCTGACAAGGTCATGACTGAGATAACCTATTCGGTGTCCCCTACGCTTACAATATGCCGGACAATTAGAGGTGACTGACCCAAATGACCACTGCACGTAAGCGCCATTTCCGGCAATTGCGATGATAATATAATTTTGGCGATAAAATATTCAACCTGCCGAAGTTTTGGGCGATAACCTTTACCTGAATGGTGATTCTTTTTCAACCGTGCGCACGTGCACGTTCAACTTAGCATTGCGTCATTGCTTAAATCGGTGACGTCATATCAATAATCGTTGTCACATCATCGATGTGTAAGATGAGTTTCTGGTCCAACAAAAATAACACCTTTTATATTAAATTAAAAAATTATGTAATAACTATTAAATAAACATACCTTTAGACTTTGAAGAAAATATTTTACACAAAATCACATTTGATTATTCTGTGAGAACATTGCATATTTCTACAGCATTATAAGCGTACTAAAAGAAATGCCAGACGGTTTTGCATCACATTCGTCACCAGTCCAGTCCAAGCGGAGCAGAGGGAAATTAAATTTTGTTTCATTTTTGTTTCACAGTTGTTATTATAAATACTTTAACCAATGGATTTATTGAACGAAAAATTACCATATGGCCCACAAAAGAAGCATTAACTCAAGCCGTTACGGCAATATTATTATTTTAATTATGTATGTATTTATCTATCGTAAACATAGACATACGTTTATCTTATCTACAATAATATATATATTGCTCTCGGTATATAATATTAAAAAAATCACAATTTGTAACTATTGACGATTCATAAAAACTAATAAAATTTATCACATTCCGCCTTTGATAAATTTATTAGTTTTTATGAATCGTTAATGGTTAAAAATTGTAGGAGATGATATTATGAGAACACGGTTTGTATTAGGGGTGGTATTATTTTACAAATGTTGATGTGCAAATTCATTGGTTTCTGAAAGTATCTAAAAATATTCTCTCGTCGTATTCCAGCACCTGGATTCGAGATCAAGTTAGCACACATATTCCTAGCACCAAGAAAAAACTAGTTATAATTATCACGAAAATAATTGTTACCTTTATATTTATTGAACCATCAAACTGCACCTCGAATCCGGGTGCTAGGAACTTTGCGGTGGTATAACTCGATACGCCAACATAGAAAGTTAATGAAATTTTGCATGTGCATACCTTCATAGGAATACGGGGGAATTTTTACTGGGGGAGGGGGGCCGTGGTGGTTTGTGCCCAAAAATAGAAGTTTCAAGTCTTGAGAATTCTATTTAATTGCCTAACTATAGACACTCTGAATTTAAATTCTGTGTTAAATTGGACACATTCAGGAACACAATATTTTTTTATACAACTGTTACAAATACAATTGTGAGCCCAGATTTTCCTTGCATTTGGTGCCCAAACACCCAGCCCCCCACCCCCCCACCCGCGCTCGTACGCCTATGCATACCTTAACACAATCACGTGTTTAAAAAGTAGATGGGTTTGTCTATATTTCTATGGTTTTGTTTATAAACAGTGACTGGCTGTTACCTGATGACGTCAAAGTTTGCTTGGTCATTAAATTACCATATAAAAAAAACCAAACAAAAAAAAAAACCCAAAAAACATAATATAATAACCCTATCATTAGTTGATTAAGTTGACACATAATCAAATGCGATATTGTTAGACTGATACATACTTCAGTTGCGTATAAAACTTCGTATTTTGGAATAATCGAAATGAAATGGGGGTTTAATGTCCTAACTGTTCTCCTAAACTGGGCTAATGAAGACGGGCATACACACTGTGCTATGAGGGAAATATTGCCCGGGTAGTTGCACTACGACCTACTCTTATTTTGGATTCCAGCTGCCAAGGGTCTTATACATGTACGCCAATGTGTATACGGAACCTCGGTTTTTTGTCCCATCCGATCGACTAGACAACGGGTTCTTGTCAGGCTCTCCGTCCTGCATCACTGGAAAATCACGCCGCAAAATCTGGATGAACTTCTCGGCCAATGCAGGGATCGAACACCCGACCTCCAGGTTAGCGAGCCAGCGTCTTACCCACTTAGTGGAATAATCGATGATATGTGAACATGACATGTATTGCCGTATTTTATTTGGGTGATTGGACTGCGTTGTGTATTAAATCTATACGGGATTCGTCAGTTATACCCTGCCAGACCGGGTTGCCGTCCTTACTGCGCTGAAACGCCGAAGGGGAATGGTTTCGGAGCGCGTCAAGGTCGTCATAAGCGTGGTAAAAGCAGAGTGGAAACGCTAGATATCGCGCTGTGCTGTGGTCTCCATCGACGTAACGGCGTTTGTTTGGGGCATGTTCAAAACAAACGCCAAGGTTCTGCAATCTGACCTACAAAGCTGTGAGACCGCGATTTTGTTTCAAGTTTGTAATTTTTGGGAAATTTTCTCGCATT
The DNA here is from genome assembly GCA_036850965.1 of Patella caerulea. Classification (NCBI taxonomy): domain Eukaryota; kingdom Metazoa; phylum Mollusca; class Gastropoda; family Patellidae; genus Patella; species Patella caerulea. The sequence continues at coordinate 25,134,009 of JAZGQO010000015.1, read as the reverse complement.
GTGTTCACGTTTGCCGGCGACCATTTGCATTTTCAGTTTGCCGTATGGTCGCAACAGTCTTGAATGTTGGAATTTGAAATAAGACTGTGATGTAGCGCCGCTGCCTAGGTCACATCCCCCATAACATACTGCATGGTTTATGGATGTATTCATTAGCTTTAAATCCTATTGCATTATTACACAACACTATGTTTAATATATTAAACGGGCGGGGGGCAGAGAGGGAGAGAATGGTTATCCTAACATTTGTCATTGAGTCAACAGGCGTGGTTTCGAATCTCCGGTTGTACGTGACAAGGAGAAGGGTCGCTTCTCCAACCTCGTTGGTTTTTTCCGGGTCCTCCGGTTTCCTCCTTTTGCTTAAGACCCCTACGGTCAAGCGAGTTTTTGAAATAAAATTAATTCATATTATGTTAGTCTCGAAATGACCAAGTTTGTGTCGAGTGGTCGTTAAACCCCGTTTCTCTCTCTCCTTAATATATCGAACACATATATCTAGAGGGATAAACATAACTCTATTTATATTAAATCTATGTCTTTTAATTACCTATACAGGCATTATTAAATATTAATAGAATTATATATATACCTTTTTTATAACTTGTATAGAACCCAAAATTAAGACTGTGTATGGAGTTTAACTTTTAAAATTAAAAACACAAAATATTTATTGACGATAGTAAACACATTACTTGTGTTAATTTTATGACAAAAACACAAGATTTTATAAATCAACACAAGTTTGTGTTAAAGCACTAAAAATAAAAAGAACACAAGTTTATGTTGCATCAACAACACAAGTTTTTTTTCGGTGTATATATATATATATATATATATATATATATATATAGCTCTCCCCTATGTATACAATCATTATTTTATTAATAGGATTATATACCCCTCTCTCGCCTTCAAGGATTAGGTTTTATTCTTTTTAATATTAACACCCGTTCTTGTTAATACTAGACGGATCTCTGGTATACAGGTTTATTCTTTATTAAAATATACATACACGACCTTGCAAATACTAGTGTTTTCTAACACCAGCCAACAAGAATTATTCAATTAAATTCAATAGAATAGACAAATTTCTTTAAACATTATACATTCAATTATCACAAATATACTCTCCCCAAAAAGAAACGCAAAGTTACATTTCGTCGTCGGTATATCCTCGCTCTACCATCGCCTTGTTGCAACAAGAACCGCGACACGTCGCTGAACCAAACTGCTCTCCAGTGTTGCTGTGTCCATACCGTCAGTGCCTGATCCATTAAAGTTGGATTTCAAGGTGTTGGCGTATTTCAAAACAGAACCTCTAACGGGGACGTCTGCCTCGTTATTCGGTTTCACGTAGGCGTTTACCTACTGTCTGGTACGAGATTCTACGCCGCCCGGGAATTGCTGCTGCAGTAGAGGTCGCTGTTGAAAAGTGACGATCCAGGACAGATGGAGTCACTCTTGTTTGGCCTGAGCTAGTTCGGTAACGTTTTGAACTTTGTTGTCGGTACTCATCCCAAAGGCGAGAAATGGAACCAAGAGAAACATTCAGCAGCCTGCTACATCTGTCTTAGATTCACCTGCTTGTAATCGTCCAATATCGCTGTTGTGTTCGTCTTCGTTCAGATGTGGCATCATTTGAATCGTTGAGTTGTTACATGTGCAACTGATTCGGAAACCGAGAACCCCGGGATTTTAAAGACCTTAGATCTAGGTTCCATGCGAAAATCTCGTGAAGTTGTTAAATTCATGTCTCTTGGTGCAATCAAGCGATAACAAATTTCGACAAAAAGGATGACCAGTCATAATTAGTGACCCTACCTTTAAAATCATTAATGAATTTCTTTTATCCTTACATAATGGCATTGAAAACAAGTAAGATTTACCGAAACAACGACCTCGTTCGAATAAAAAATTGATGAAAAATGGGTTGTGCGTTTCTTTTTTTGAAGAGTATACATGGTCTCTTTATAATACTAGACATATCTTACCTACAAGAATTATGCAAGTTATTATAGACATGTTATTTTTAATATTATAAATATCTCTAAGAAGCATTATCCGTGTTCATGTAATATCAATAGACGGTGATCTAATGCAGACTTATCTCCAACAGGAATTTACATATACAATCTGTTTAAGATACAGATCTATATTCGTTTCGTTTTTTTATACTTTCGACAGCTTTTAGTTCATGAAAATCTGATCAGTTGTAGTGGGAGATCGCCTCAGGCGTCATACTAACTGCTTTTGACCCAATGACGTCAGAAATTTGATTAATCAATGTGGTGTTTCTAGTAGGATAACCACATTTCCGCGCATCTTACGCCAAGAACTCGTTGCGACTTCACCGTTTTATTGGCTAATCCAGAACGCGGATTATATAACAACTTTTCCTGATCCTAGTGCAGTAAAGACACGTAAAACGAAATTTTGTATTATAAAAGAAACGAAACGAAATAGGATATATGTTTAAATAACATTGTTATACACAGATCATGAAATATAAAGAAAAAATGAAATTGTCTCTATTGATTTAAAGATTTAGACTTTTAACATCTAGGTACAGCTCTAACGTCGTATTTGGTTGGAGCATGCGTAATTCCAAAAACACCCTTTAAAGTTGGTAAATTATCAGGATCTACTGGTTTAAATTCAAACCTTTGCATCAAAGTTGTCATGAATAAAAACAATTCCATTTTAGCCAAAGATTCTCCAAGACACACTCTTCTTCCTGCAAAATAGGTAATGATAGGTCAAGTCTACATTAAAAAGACCCCCCCCCCCCACTTGACATACATTTATCTGAATATAAATATGTGGTAACAACCAGCTTCCATTTGGTATCTTCGATTTCATGCTCTCAAAGGTCGAAAATGCAACAGGGTGAACATCAATTGATATTAGGGAATGAAGGGAGATAACAGTTTACCTGCAGAGAAGGGAATATACTCTTCTGGTTTCGTGACCTTTCCCGATGAATCTAAGAATCGTTCTGGACGAAACACGTCAGCATCACCCCAAATTTCATCATCTGAAAGAACGGAATCTAGGTTTGGTAGAATGATGGCATCTTTAGGTATGACGTAACCATGAAAAATCGTGTCTTCACTAACAGTGTGGGGAACGCCATTAATGGCGATGTTGGCCTTTCTTAAAACCTCCAATATTACCGCTTCATTGTATGGCATAGAAGGTTTATCTTTCATAGACGGTAGGCGACCTGAACCAACGACATCTTGTATCTCTTTGTAACATCTAACTTGTACGCTTGGATTATGGAGCAGGTAGAGAATCGTCCATAGTATAGTTGTTGCTGTTGTTTCTGTACCAGCAACAAACAGATCTCCGATTGATTTGATTAAATTTTCCTCTGAAAATAGAATGGTTGAATTATACGTTTTATGTTGAACATCTGGAAGTGTGACCTTTAACTGCATCAACACCGCGTTTAATCAAAAAGTGAGGACTCTTTTCAAACCAACCGTGAGTAAGATGTGGAGGTACTGGATTTACAAGGAACAGTGCCTCGTCTTTCGGATGGGACAAAATGACAACCTATTGTTAACACGTGCATGCACGTGGAATAATTTGAACTAACGAGCAGGCCGTAGGGATGCTGTCCCGTAATTTAACATCCAAGAAATCAAGGGCACATTCACAGAGTCTTGGCCAAAGACCTGCGTGCTTCATAACACGGGAATATCTTTAGGTTTTATTTATGTCAAGCCTCATAGTTTTAGTCTTAAAAGGGACAACAATAGATGTTTAAGTGCCCTACCTGTTGTGTACATTATCTGTTACAACCTATTATACTTGTCCAGAGGGTTCGAAACTATTTTTAAATCCAATAGTCACATTTGAAAAGGTTTACGTTAGGCTTTTCAAATCATTTAATTGAATTATTCCATTTTTTTTAAAATTAGGTGTGCTAAGATGAAATTCGTATCATCAAGTAATTAGAATATTGTAAAACAGTACAATTTGTTGACCAGAATAGATATTTGGACATAATATTCAGTTACAACAAGAGTGGTATTGAGCCTTTAATTTACCGTCTAAGTTCGACCGCTATCTCGTTACTTACCTTCCAGGTTTATTCTCAACTTACCGTCCAGATTCGACTGTTGTCCATTTTCCTCGGCCCGTTTCATCGCTTTTATATAGCTGTCGATATAATTATCAGTATGATGGGGATCAAAGTTCCTCTTGTGTTCTGCTATTGATGGTCGAATTATATCATTCTCGGCAAAAGCAACATTAGCAAGTGTTCTTTTGAACTTAAAAAAGTCTCCGGGTAAAAATCTAATCATAGGTAAAACGTTTATAAGCCCGGTATTTCCTAGATTGTTAAAATTTTCTTCCACTCTTTCCAGAAATTCGGTAAATAACGGATCGTCGTATTCAAATCGTTGTCCATAAACTAACGAGGAAATAACATTCGAGACGGCGGACTGGGTTAATCGGAACATATCGAACTGTCTGCCATTATGTTTTCTAATAACGTCAATGAAAACTTCAATTTCTTCATGAATTTTGTCTTCAAGTATCGTTCTTCCAAAACCAAATTCTCTTAAAGTTTCTAGAGCGAATTTTCTTTGATCTTTCCACCGTTGACCAGATGATGACACTATTCCTTAAAAGATATGAAAATGAATAAATTAAAAATGTACGACAGAAATAAGAACCAGGGTACCGACTATGACATCATCGCAACCACCTTGCAATTGTGACATCATAAAAAAATCGATATACACATGTAATACGGAATCTTAAGCAAACGAAAGTTCATATCGATCCTACTCAATCGGATTACCAAGTGCATACGACCAATTCCTGTTTTAATAAACTTCACCATTCGCCATAAACGATGTTTCCCGACTGTGATGAAGAAATCTTCGTTCCAGGGACGTAATTCTATATGGAAGACCAAACAGCTCTTTATCCATAATCCTTAATTCTTATTTCTTCGTTTGTTGATATGACAAATGTCTGATTTGTGACACAAATATTGATTTTAGAATACAAATGTTAATTCTAGTGTATAAATGTCGAAATACGACTACAAAATGCAGAAATAAGACATAAGGACTATGAATAAAGAGCTGTTTGGTCTTCTATAATTCTAACGTTTGTTTTGACCATGAACGATAACTCCTTTTGTCACAAAGAGTTAACCGCCTTGATATGTCCTCCGGACATTATTTCAGTCATGCCAAAATGGTTATATCTTCAAAAATCAAACGTATTGGGATTTCCATTGCTGATGAATGGAGTTTTCATGGTAAGTCCTGTCATATAATACCCAAATAAGTCCGCATTATTGTCTATGTGTCGTAAATATTGTTTAGCTGACCACTCTACCGTACGTCTCTTTTTGTTAGAATATACCTTTCTCAGCTGTAAAGGGAGATAACTCCATATATCAATCTTACCTCGTCGGTTACCAATCATCTCGCTTACAAATAAAGTCGGTCGGTCAGAAAACAAATCTCCATTTTTCACCAAGGCTTCTTTTATTTTATCATAACCATTTAACACTATGACTAATCTTGGCCCAAAATACATGCTAAATACATCGCCATATTTCTTTCTCATTCTCCTCAAGATGACGGTAATGTCATCTTTGCCAAGAAACAACAAATCTCCCACTAAAGGTAACGTGAGCTTTGGACCCGGGGGGATCCCTCGGGGTTTTCTCATCAGCCACCATACTCCAATACAAACACCAAACACTAAACCACTCCTCACATTAACATTATCCTTACAGAACTGTTTGAAATCTTCTAATGTATAGTCTCCAATAGAGCTTTGTAGTTTTGTTATTATACCAGCCATGAGTCGACTTCACTGATTGTCCTACTTTTTACACACTGTAGTAGATACACACAGTCACGTGACTTATTGTTAGCTAAATATCTACCCGCATGATTGCGTTGTGTCGGTATACATCACGCTAATCACTAATCTTTACTATAACTAGTCGGTCGCAAAATCAGTGCAGTCGGTCGCAAAAAAGGAGCAGTCGGTATCAAAATAAGTGCTCACTGTATACGTCACGCTACTCACACAAAACTTTAGTATAAAATAATCTTGTCAACTTATCATGTTTGAAAAGATGTTGTGTTTCACTCTCATTCTTTTGTGAGTATGTTGGTCTAACAACAAAATTTCGCCCAAGGAGAAAAATAGTCGGTTACAAAATAAGTGCAGTCACTGCAGTCGGTCTCAAAAACAATGCCAGAATAGATCCCAAATACTAAGTAGTTGCGTGAATCCGTGTACCTAAATTGCATACGTCACACAAAACTATAGTATAAAATAATCATGTCTGCTTGTCACTCTTAAAGGACAATATTGGTGCCAGTCATTATCACATATGTGATAGAACTGATTAAACACATTCCAAATATAATATTAACACAGAGATCATCGCTACCATAGAGGAGTAATAAAGGATCCATGAATCGGGAGTGACGAACGCCAAAGGAAAACACGAGTTATCTCTCTATGTGAATAACTGAAGTGACGATTGATGACAGATAAACGATCGAATTTCTGCTTCCTTCGAAGACAAAAAGTTGTTATATGGGACCGCAAGAGGTTTTCTGACGATACCCCAAAGTAATTAAGCGTCTTAAGATAAGAGAACACGGGAAAAATAGAAATACTCCGTATAGTCCCTTGTTTTTATTCATTCTATAGGGGAGACCGGGGCACATTGAACCACTTTGCTCACATACATGTTTGTCCTCATTTCATATCAAATGTTTTTATTAGAAGATCTCTTTATATCATGATCAAAATTTTAAAAAAAAATCAATATGCTCTCTTATATGGATCAAACCCCGGTCTATCTGGATTGTATAGATTAGACATATACGAACTTAAGTACAAGAATTTCCTAGGCTAAGAAATTTTAACATGTATGGAAAATTTTTCTCTTTTAAGCGCATTTTTGAAAATTCCATTGCCTAAGAAAATAATTGACAACATGTGGCTTATTGATGGAGAAATGGGTCTAAGAAGTTATCTCAATTCTGTTTCGTATTGAGTTGTATAATATTATTTATAAAGGATATATCCATGGTGGTTCAATGTGCCCCGGTCTCCCCTACCTTATAAAAACATGGTAATGCACGGACTTTAAATCTGTTTTTCTTTCCTGTTCTCTTATCTAGTGGCAGTCAATTCTTTTTATGAATTGTAAGATATTCTCTCACAGTGTCACACAGCAACTTTAGGTCTTCGAGGGAATTATTAGTGAGCAGATATTCGCCCATGTATCTGTTATCACTAGTCACTTCAGTTAGTTATATAGAGGCATAACTCGTGTTTTCCTTTGGCGTTCGTCACTTCCGATTCATGAATCCTTTATTACTCCTCTATGGTAGCGATGATCTCTGTGGTAATATTATATTTGGAAAGTGTTTAATCAGTTCTATCACATATGTGATTAAGACTGGCACCAATATTGTCCTTTAATCTGTTGTGAGTATGTTGTTCTATGAAATGTTTTCTACCATGGCAAAAAATTGTCGGTCTCAAAAAAAGTACTCACCGCAGTCGGTCTCCAACTAAATGAATTAATGGGATAAACAAGCAATCACAAAACAGGCGAAATTGATAGATAGGCCTCAAGATTCTGTCCCATTTCTTATCCTCTCGTTAACGAGAATTTGGTTTCATTTGCCATGACATTGATTCAAATTGTCAAGCCCATGCAGTCCCAAACATTTAAAAGCTCTGTTACATATCTGAAAATTTCTCGCGCCTGCGGCGCGATTCCATTATAACATCATTCTTCTACTCGCTTACATATCTGAATTCAGATATCTGATTCCATTTTAAAATCATTCTTCTACTCCTAATGTGTCTTATACTGTCTCGGCACTATCATATTCACGATTATAGTGAACTGCCCACTGGTGTGTGGGGCGTGGGGCGTCTGATTGTACAGATGTTATGTCAACTCTAGAAAACTCACACGTGGTGCTCGGCTCCGGATGGCGTCACTCGCACTGGGAGGTGGGGGCAGGCGTGGGGGGTATGTGCATCAGTCGGTCACATTTTGTAACCCCCCCCCCCCCAAACGAAATCGTTATGTACGCTCCTGGGTTTAACATCCACTCGACACAAACTAGGTCATTTCGGAATTAGGTTATACAAGCAACCATGCTTAAATATTGATATGGGCTGACTGTTAGGCGCCTGTGCAGGGTTCCTTTTGGGAGATATATTTTTAATAACCTGACAGCGGTATTTTTAAAAGTATACGAAACCCCCAGAATCTGTCTTAGGCCTACTAACAAGTAACTTTAGTAAAGGATTGTAGTCGGACTTAGTCCGCTATCCATTATTAGCTGATCATATACACAACTATTTTTCACTTTGATTCTATACTTTGTCCGCCAAAAGGAATCATTTCATGCCACACCCGGCATAAATTTATAATAATCCAACGCTTGAATCAACCCGCCATTATGGAAGTCCCGCCTGCGCTCAACCAATATTCCCAAAAATTAAGGAATGGAATGTGGACGTCCACGAAATTTCGTGCTGCCAACATTGTTACCACTAACATTGTTCAACATGTATAAACAATTATTAAGTAAAATCGAATAATACATATTTGAAGTACAGCAAGAATTTTCGTTTTTCCTAAAGAATCCGTTATTAAACTAATTACCTTGCTCACCAATTCATGAAAGAGAGAGAGATGGGGTTTAACGTCCACCCGACACAAACTGGTTTAATTTTATTTCAGTAATTCGCTTGCGCGTAGGGTCTTTAGCAGTGAAAGGAAATCATAGGACGAGGTTGGACAGGCGACCCTACTCCTTGCCACGTACAACCGAGTATTCGAAACCACCCTAGTTGAATCAATGCCAGGCCTTAACAGGGCTCGAAACGAAAGGCGCGCGAAAGCGCTCGCGCACCTACCACGCACCTAAAGTGAAACCCAGGTACATATTTTTAAACGCACCCGGATTTTATAAACAACGCTCCTCGAACCGAAGGCTAACTCACGGTTCTCTTTTTAAAATATCACCCGACCTTTTAAATGAATTAACGTGAACGCTTTTGCTTTTAATAAAATTCTCGTAAAAATAATCTATTTTTATTTAACTGTCTCAAGCAAGGCTCGACATGCCGTCGGCCTCGGCGGCAATGGCCTCCGAATTTTAGAATTTTTGTCCGCAGATTCGTGGAAGATTTTCAACTATCAACGGCCATGAATGGTCACCGATTTGGGAAGGGTATCAATAGTTATTTTTACTATCGATAATCGGCATTGAAATGTCGATTGATAGTATCGAAACAATCTTATTTTCACGGTCGTAACCAAGAATGGGTTACGTATTTAAAAGTCAAAACCATACTATGTTGCGATAGATGTTTTTTGTTTGTCTAATTAATAATAAAACGTTTCTTATTACGTATAAATTAAACCTAATTTTTAAAAAAATGTAGCCTTGGTTCTGAATGACGAAATACCGTTGATAGGCCGATGTATGTGGAGGAACCAAAATAAAATGAGCAAGAGTCGATTCAAAACATTGCGTACGTGAGAGATACCAATACCAACATGGCGGACAATTCGTTGTCAATTCGCGTGCAAAAATTAAAGAAAATTTATTAGCCTAGATAACTTGTTATCACGAATTCGTAAATTGTTTATTATTATTAAAATAATGTAGCCTTGATTCCGAATAAAAGATACAAACGTTTTTGTCTTCTATCAGTCATTTATAATGAGCAGACGAATTCTGAAAGTTTAGGGGGAAAACTCTGGGTTATTTACACATCTGGGTATATCCAATTTAGCGAATTCCATTATATGGCGATTATTGCTTCTAATGAAAGTATTGTTTCAATGTGGGTGAATTTATTTCAGCATCGTTTGGGGGAAAAAAGGCTACATTGAGATTGAGACTTTGAAGTAAATATAAAGTGACCGATGTAGGCTATTGTATTATTATACGAAGGATTAAGTCACAGAAAACATTGAGTCGAATCCTCTACGCACGCACGAAGAACGCATTTATATATGTTTGTAAAGGTAATAAATATATTGAACGGGTTGTGATCGTCAGGCCTATAACAACCGTTTGACTGAGAAAAAAAGATGTAAAATAAACAGATTTATCACATAATATTACATATTTGGGCACTTAATATAAGCAAAATCTGCTTTTGAAAAACACTCTCCTAGAATATCTGAGGTGCAGGTTTTTAGGAGAGCGATTTTCTGAATTTGTAATTTTAGGCGCAGCTTTTAGAGCTCTCCATGATTTTATTCCTTTCAAGCCCTGCCTTAAGATACAGCACGCACGTGCTAACCATTCGGCCATCCACCCACCACCCTCACCAGATTCATGAAAAACGCGAGAATATTTACTGCTTTAAAGTCCATCACACTCACAGATTCCTTCTCAGTCTGGAGTCACGGTGGCTAAGCGAGTAAGACGCAGGACCGCTAGTCTGGAAGTAGCAGGTTCGATCCTGGTGTTGGTCGACATGAATTTTCCTTGTCAGTGTTGCATGACGATGGATCTGACAAGGACAGCTGTCTAGTCGTTCGGTTTGGACGAAAAAACGAGGCCCCGCGTATACATTAGTGTGTCAGATCATCTCAAAAATTAAAAAATTAAACCTAACTCTTTGCATATTCACGACATTCTATGTACATGTTTATGTGGGGGGGGGGGGGGGGTAAAGCTGATTTCCCAATTTGGGATGAATGGTTTGGTTGCTTTGGCCAACCCAAATTTGCGAAACTTATGACCTTTTGGCCTGACCTTTAACCTTTCATCGGACCTTGTTGCCCTCAGAGGTCAGGGTCAGATTTAACGCTTCTATAACGTATATGTAATTGTTAAATAATTTTTGAAATTTATAAGATTATTATAACGAGGCATAAATTATGTTGTAATCCCTTTCCCATGGCACCGTATTGGTTAACCAAGCCCTAAAATCATATTAAATTGTTTCTGATGTTATGGTGTTTAATTTTGCAGCATAGGAATGTTAAGGTTTACCAAATATGGATTATTCCGGTGTGTTGTGTTTCTGCTTTTCCTCTTTATATTATATTCAGCTCGAAGGTAAGTTGACTGTATTTATAACTTTTCTGTGTTTTATCTTTGTCTCCTTGTGTTTAGATTGTTTATTTTCTGATATTAGAAGCAGTGACCGCGATCGAGTTCCAAGTGGAACGTGATACTTTTTTTCTTTTATGTTATAATATTATGGTTACAAAAAAAAAAAATACACGCTGTTATGAATTTTTATGGCATGCTTAATATTTTTCACTGGGATTTAATTTAATTTCATTCAATAAGTTGCTCGACAAATGATAAAATATATTTGGCTACCAAAGATGAATTGTACCAGTCACTGTTGTCTAAGATGTTTTTACCGCATTGCTATGATGAATTTCACCATTTTTTTGTAGGTTGGTTTTTCCTGATTTAAACATGATTACACCCAAATCAATAAATCCAGGAAAAGGTATTAAAATTAAATCACAAAACATCGATGAAACAAAGTCACAACAAATCAGTGGAACTAAGCCAAGATTGTGTCAAAGAAGTGAATTACTGGATATATGTTCGAATCATACGGACGAGCCACTTGATGCTACTGATAAAATCTGTACAGGTTTCTCGTGTTTATGTTTCACAAACAACCCAGTGCTGTACCCACCATCAGTGACACCAAAACATCCCATGGAGCAGTTATTAGAATCGGAATTAGAATTGATCAATGACTTCCCTGTTCATGACTATGCCTCGCTACCTGACCCCAGGAACGCCAAGATTCGTATACTCGATGCCGTGGTAAACATGGGGGATACTATCAGAATACAAGTTGATTTGTTTGACGGTTATAAGAAACATATTACTCGTGGTGGAGACCATATTGCTGGCTGGATACAAGGTCAAGGTCATTCAATGGATTCTGAAACGACAGATTATAACAATGGCACTTATGTTTTGACATTTCCAAGCTTTTGGTCAGGACAAAGTTTGGTATCCATTCAATTAAAACATCTCCGAGAATCTCGCCACTTACAGTATACATGGAAAAGATCATTCCATAATATGTTTTACCATTTTGGCGTATATTTCTCTAGTAACATTACGCAATACACACTGTGTTCTTTCAATCCTGAAATCCCCGGATATAAAAATACCTGCAACTATACAGCAGCCAATAATTACTTCCCGTGGTATTGTGGTGAGCCCCCTTCTGATCACCTGTTATGTCAACACATTCGTCAATTTCATGATTTGGATTTTATCAATTTTCCGGCTACAGAAACCGAAGTGAAAATGCTACAACAAAGGTATGAAAAACAACTTGAACCCCCTCATTATTTCTAGAATCAGGTTAAAATGCAGATCTTAATTTCGTTTTATTATTTTTTTTTGATCGTCTTCTAGTCTGACCTTCATGAACCTCAATAAAACCCAAACGTAATACCGTTGATGATTAGTCGATTGAACACTGAAGCAGATGATTATGCTAAACAGTCTTTAGAACATAATGTTTTCTTCTGTAAATAACCGAACTGTCACTACACCCATTCCTTTCTTGCTGAGATACGTGTCATAGTTTCTAGGCTTTTTTTCATTATTGCTGATTTCGCTTCACATTTCCACAGGATCTAGTGAACATCTTTTAGGATTTCTTCTCCATGCGCACATGAGGTTGATTTATGGTTAGTTGGATGTCAATTCACTTTTAGTTTGGCCGTCACGGCATAAAGATGGGCATATGTTTTACCCTAGAGCAGTGGCAAGCGTAGTGTGTCATCCAACTAAATACCAACATTGACATATAAACAGAATAATAAGTTACTTTGTAATACTGTTATCTTGGGCGACACGGGTTCATTGGGAGCCCCTACCCCTTCCATCTGGGTCCACCACCACATTATCGTTATTCTCGTTTTAGAAAGTTCATCATGTTGAAGAAAAACATCCCCATCCTCGTGAAAGGTAAAATATAAATATTTCTATATTAAGGTGATGGTTTCAGATAATTGAGTTGAGTAGAGCTTAAACGTGCAATAAATGGAGATTTACAATGTTATTGCACACTTTGGCTGGTTTACGCCAGTTTTGACAGAAAATGAGGTGAGTTTTCTATGCCATAACAAGGAGCATGTTTGGCAGTTTTCAATGTTACATATAGAATCTAATAGAGTCTTTCTTATATCAACAGATAAAGTAACAATAACAAGGCTCTGTCCAGTATTTTTTCTTCTCTATTGAAGAACTAAGAAATCTGGTATGCCCAGAGGCGGCAATCTGTTTCACCGGGAATTACTTATAATATCTCTGTCACAGATGACTGTCTTCAACACGTGCAATAACATCAGGTGGCGTCTGTCATTGACTCAAGGTTGTTTACATAACACGTAACTGCTTCGGGCAAAATGATGCCTTTTACTCATTTTAATACCCATTTACACTGAATAAGAAATATTTTTTAACTACAAATACTTCTAACATCTTTATTTATGTTTCTTAAACTTCAAAAAAATGTTTTAGAATTTATTTTGTCGGAGGAAAAAAGTTCATACTGGGGACACATTAAGTCGCGTCGATGTCATCCTTATCAGTGATTGTAGCGGCCTAGCGAATATTCACTGCTGATCAGTGTGCAGAGGCTGGTGCAGTAAAATGATCAGGGGTAGGGGTCTGTTCCGTTGTGACTGGCCACAGTGCTTCGAGGTCAGTAGCCAGAGGATCTCATTATTTCCATTGAATTCAGTTTAAATAAGAACATTGGTACTGTCAATAGTGTCGTATAAACTTTTCATTTTAGATTCGTTTTATTCAACTTTAAAGAAAATCCCAAACTGCAGTGCTTTATCTCCCAGACATACATGGAACATGCGCTGGCCTATTGGATATTTCAAACATGGCGAATGGATTCAAACTAATTGTCGTATCAACCAAAGTAAAACAGATATCATTAAATTTCTACAAAATACCACCTTCCATTTATTTGGTGATTCAACAACTCGACAATTTTACCAAGTGATGAAAGAGTTTTCAAAGTGCCACCAAACAACGGCAAAATGGACAACAGATAAATGGTATGGAAATTCCATATGTGTAAACGCGGCGTGGAACTTCACTTTATTATGGACCCCACATGAGATGCCATTTGGCGTTTTAGAAATAAAAGACGCTGAAAGGTTTGATATCGCATCTCTTGATAGAACCTTAAAACTTGCATCAAAACAAAATCAACGCTACATAATACTGATACACTATTACCTTCATTTGAGGCATCCACTATCTGCCTTTCAACACGTAATCAAGAGAATAAAATCCATATTAAGCAAATACCCATCTACTATCTTGAATAATGTGAAGCTAGTCATTAAAGGCCCACACCCATTCACAGATGAAAATTGCACGGTGGGATTCACCGATATGATAGGTGGTGATTTTAGAAACATCATGTTCAATGAACTAAAGGAAGAGAGGAACAGAATCTGGTATTTAGACTATTGGGATTTATTGAATTCCGTCCATAGTGAATCAAGACATCCAACTATAGAAATTGTGTGGCAAATGTTACGAATGATGTTTGGGTATATTATAGACTTATGAATTGTGATGTAAAAACTGAGAGGCTGGGATAGAGACAAAATGTGATGTTTATAAGCCTTTCGGTTTGAGTTTTTAGTATGTTAAACTCAGACTGTGGACATTTTAATAACTCCTGAAGTATCTGTTATGGATGTTGTAGTTTTCCTGTATTTAACCTTTGTTGTTTGATGCATCTGTTATATAAACTTAGTAACAACATAAACATGTTCCAGAGTCAGTTAATTATGATTGAAATAATTGATCACACAACGTGAAGTCAAAGGAAGGTCTAGGCGATAGTGTCACATGTTCACATCGTCGATTATTCCAAAATAAGATGTTTTATACGCAACTGGAGCATGTATCAGTCTAACGATATCGTATTTGTTCATATTTCATTATAATCAACAAATGAAGAAGCAGACATTGACGTCATCAGGTAACAGTCAGTCACTGTTTATAAACAATACCATGTGCTTTTTAAACACGTGATTGTGTTAAACATAATCCGAATTGAGCTGAATAGTACGAACAGTGAATAATTTTCTTATAAACTGTGAATAAAATGATTTATTTAAATAGTTTTAAAGTGTCTTGCTACCATTGCATCTATCTCAAAGGCTCACATTGTTGGATTTTGGGCTGTTATAAGTCTTTCGCCTCCCTAAGCAAACACGCCTTTTCAACATATTGACATTCAAAGCCATCTTTCTAGCATGTAGACAGTAAATAGATCAAAAACAAACCATGTCATTTAGCAACCAAAATATGTGTAGTCTCTATATACATGTATCAGCTTAATGATGCATTCTGTAAAGGCTAAATCGTTCTCGTGTCGGTCCTTTTTTTCTGGTTTCAAATTTCACATATCATTTTTACATGTGTGCGGATGAAAAGCCTATTGAATGACTGTAATAGACAAGATCTGCCATATCTGCCAAGTGATATGTTACGTACACGCCAATGTGTACACGAGACCTCGGTTTTTCGTCTCATCCGAACGACTAGATAGCTGTCTTTGTAAGGCCCTCTGCATCACTGACAAGGAGAAACCACGTCGGAAAATCGGGATGAACTTTCTCGGCCAATGCAGCAATCGGACACCCAACCTCCAGGCTAGAGAGCCAGCGTCACAATTACCCACTTAGCCACGTGCCCCCCCCCCCCCCTCTTGCCAATCTTTCATAAATCCAGCGTCTGTGTAGAACTATTGGGCGCCATATCGCCTGTTGTCCATTAACTGCACATTCTCGGTCAACCGGATACAATAATTTAACAAAGGTGGATACGAATTACACTAGCAGCCATTCAGAGACTTATGTCATGTATTTGTGTATGGCTGCTGGAAACCAAGCTGATTGGGACCATGTCTGATTGGGACCACATTCCAGGCTTATTCGGACCACCACTAGGCTGATTCGGACCACACAAAAAAACAAAATTCTAGAAACTGAGATTTTGATATTGAATGTAGTTTAAAGGGATTTTATCTAGGCTATAGCCTGACTATAATATGTACGTCAATTTATGTTTTATATTGCATTTTGTTATGTCACGGTGACTGTATTAACACAAATTTATCTCATTCATCTAATGTAAATTTTTATACGTTTTATGCAATTTAAACATGCCATTTTTATACGCCCACATTTTCATGTGGACGTATATTGTCGTCGCCCCTGTCCGTCCGGACGTCCGTCCGTCCACAATTTGTTTGTGGACTCTCTATAGGTCACAATTCTTATTCGATTTTGACGAAACTTCAAATATAGGTTTATCCCCATAAGATCTCGGCTGCTTTCGATATTGGCATGTATCGGATCGAAACTTCATGGATTATGGCCCCTGCACTGTACGAAAAATCATGTTTTTATACGCCCACATTTTCATGTGGACTTATATTGTCGTCGCCCCTGTCCGTCCGTCCGTCCACAATTTGTTTGTTGACTATCTACAGGTCACAATTCTTATCCGATTTTGACGAAACTTGAAATATAGGTTTATCCCCATCAGATCTCGGCTGCTTTCGATATTGGCATGCATCGGATCGAAACTTCGTGGATTAAATGACCCCTGATTGTACGAAAAATCACGTTTTCAGCTTGTGGACCCTATAGAGGTCACAATTTTGAACCGATTTTGATGAAACTTGACATGTATGTTGATAATCCAAAGATCTTGGTTCCTCTGGATATTTGCGTCCATCGGATCGTAACTTCCTGAATTATGGCCCCTGATTGTCCGAAAAATCACCCTTTTTAGCTTGTGGTCCCTCTGGAGGTCAAAATTATTATCGGATTTAAAAAACCGTTTGATTATATCACCATTACATGGTAATGAAGGTTGAGTTCGAATTTATAAAACCAAACAAATTCTAATGATTTTCTGATAATAACTTAATATGCGACAAATCTTGTTGACTGGCCGGACGATTTAGCTGCTGTGGGGGCGTATGTTTCGTTGCCTAGCAACCTATTTTTATTTTATAAACTCCATAGCTTGGTTCGGAATCCATTATATATATTGTGTGTAATTATATGTTGTAGAAATACTGTTTAAACCAATTTATGTTAATTTCAATAAGTCAAACAAATACTAGCAATACCGTGGCATAACGGAAATCCGAATCCATTATTTGTGTGTAATTATATGTTATTTATAGAATATACTATTTAAAATTTATACCAATTTATGTTAATTTCAGTAAGTCATACAAATGTGAAAACTCATACCAGCAATACAGATAGTACCATAACAGAAATCGGTTATTTCGAATACGATGTATATAAAAGCAGTTTATATTCCTACCTTGTTCAGAAAATCATGGAAAACGAACCATATTACTAAATGAAAATTACTACTACTACTACTACTTGGTGTTTAACGTCTGCTTCCACATAAGTGATATCGCAGACAAGACTTAGGAGAGCCGAAGCTGATTCCTGTTTTTTAGAATATGATTTTGCAATCTTTCCATTTGGCTTTAAGCCATGGATTGGGTTTAGTGGGAAGTTCTTCCCTTTATTTAATAAAAAAACATATCATTTGGTAGATGATCTCGTTTGCTTCTCGATTGGTTGATGTCATTGTTTGGGGTTAGTGTTTAGGTGCCAGGCCCGTCTTATCGTAGCCCCCCCTTATCCACTATCCCACTCTATGGGTTTGGTATCAGTTTTATTTACGGAATAGTGTTTAGGTGCCGAATATGTCTGACCGAAACTCCCCCTTACTCCACTATCCTGCTTAGTTTGGTAGATGTCATCTTTGTGGGATTTGTGTTTAGGTGCCAGGCCCGTCTTATCGTGACCTCCCCTTACTCCACTATCCTATTCTGTAGGTTTGGTGTCTGTTTTTTGGCGGAATAGTGTTTAGATGCCGAGTCTGTCTGATCGTGACCCTCCCTTACTCCACTATCCTGCCAGTTTGGTATAAATCCCCTATGTAGTTTAGTATTTAGATGCCGGGCCCGTCTAATCATGACCCCCTCTTACTTCACAATTCTACTTAGTCCAACTGTGTCCATTAGGGCGTGGATTTGTTCGAAGATTTGTAGGTTTCAGATCTGGTCTAGGGAAGAGTAGGTTCTTAGTGTTGAGTGGTATGTTGTTGGTCTCCATTATTCTCACCAGTTCCCTTCTCTCCTCCTTGTATACCTCGCAGTCTACCAGGACATGGTTGGTGGTAAATGAAAATTACTCAGATTTTACTTTTTTACTGACAGGCACAATAGGGAATTTGTGTGATTGTTTATTGGTTTACTGGGCTTGTCATTAATTAACAATAAATGTTGTGATTAATTAAGTTCTTGTATATTGCTACCTGAGTTTAATTAACTTTGTTTCATGTGTATTTGTGTATATTGCTAAGAAAATTTTATACATTTCTTAACCATAGTATAATTACACTCTACATCTGTCTCGGCCAGTTGGTTAAATTTCATTTATCAAAATATGTAAATATGATGGGAAATATGCTCACATCATTGCTCCTTGAAACTTGGTTCAAGATGCCTTGAATGATATTTATTGATTAAAATATTATACAAAGAACAATCTGGTCCCAATCAGCCAATGATGTAGCTCATTGGTATTGGAGAAATTACACTATTTATTGTCATTTTTGTCTTATTATCAAATATATGCAACTACATGCAATTATATGCAAACATATTTTAAATGCTCTCGTCATTTAAATAATGGTTCGAATCAGCCTTATCGTGGTCCCAATCAGCCAAAAATCTGGTCCCGATCAGCCACGAATGTGGTCCGAATCAGCCAGGTCCCAATCAGCCGATTACCGGCTGCTTGGGGTAGGCTATTTAAGGTTTTGGAAGGTATTCTATCTTCCTGAAATGCCTCAAGGAATCAGTGAACCAGCAAAAAAGACAACATCTGAAGTTTATAAGTAAAGGATTTAATGTGAATTGGTGGAGGTCAAAACTAGAATCAGAAATGGGTGAAACTAAGTCAAATCACTAAGGCCGATACAGGCAGATCAGTATGAAATTCTACGTTTAAAATCATTCCGTGTTCAAGTTATCTATTGAAAAATGTCGATGTTAGAGCCCTCCGACAGGTTGAATATTCTTTTAAATTCTGCTTAGAATTGACTCAATGAGACCTTCATTTCTGGTTTAGCGCTTGATCCAAATCGTCAGCATTCTGCACTGTCGATGTTAGAGCCCTCCGACAGGTTGAATATTCTTTTAAATTCTGCTTAGAATTGACTCAATGAGACCTTCATTTCTGGTTTAGCGCTTGATCCAAATCGTCAGCATTCTGCACTGGTGGACCCCTCTTGCGGGTTTTACACAGCAAGAATGTCCCAGATTTGCCTAATTGGATTTAGGTCAGGGTTTCTGAGTGACCAAGGTAGTCTAGCTATGGCCTCCTGTGGCACTACTACGCTGTCTAGGATCTCTATTTGGTCCCATTGGCGATTGAAAGTAAGAACGGTTCTGTGGGATAGGTGGCAGAGGGGTGACCATTCTCTTTTCAACATTGTGCTTGATGCAAACGAATGACATCGCACGAGTGTCAAAAGAGCTCTGCCATCTCTTGCTGGCGCACTGCGAGGTCTACCGAATTGTTGACAGACGTGAAAAGGAAAACATTGGCGCGACTCATCCAAACGGCTCGGGACAGCTCGCATTGAGAAGCCATGTTGCCCTTGACAATTCATTGACCACCGAGAAGAAACATTATAGTAGTAACCATGATTCGATGATTATTTTTGTATTATATATTGATGGATTCCAAAGACAAAGGGGGCACTTTATTGTGTAAACCAAACATTGCTATACATTAAAAATTCCCACAATATATGTCAAGTTATTTTTTTATTTCTGTCGCTCATCGCGGTAAGGCTCTCACCTCGTATGGGGTAGGAGAGTGTGTGAGTCCCAGAACACCCTTTAAAGTCGGTAAATTATCAGGATCGACTGGTTTAAATTCAAATCTTTGTAACAGGGTTGTAACGAATAAAAATAATTCCATTTTAGCCAAAGATTCTCCAAGACACGCTCTTCTTCCTGAAATATAGTAATGTATCTTCTTATATAAAGAAATGCGATTGTCGATTGGATATGGCAGTGCCTCTCAACTACATGATTGTCCTTACCCGGAAAATGGTTCTAATGAGATCTTTAATTTTGGGTCAATCTAAGTCAAAGCTTTACTGAGGGATGTGCCGTGTCATATGTTATTTGGACATGTATTGATATTAGAAATATCCAATGCCCAGCATGTGAGATATCTGCATTTTTAGTAACAAATATGACTAGAAATTGGTATAATATATAAGAGTGTCGTCATACCTAGAGAAAAGGGAATGAATTCTTCTCTTTTTATAAGTTGTCCATTTCCATCAAGGAATCGTTCAGGTCGGAAAACGCCGGCGTCACCCCATACCCTATCATCTGCCAATACTGAGTCGATATTTGGAAACACCACTGTGTCCTTCGGTATAGCATAGCCATGGAATATGACATCCTCATCAACAGTGTGTGGAAGCCCAACTATAACGATGTTTGCAATTCTCAAAACTTCATGCAGAACAGCTTGGGTATATGGCATGGATGGTCTGTCCTTCATAGACGGTAGACGACCTGAACCAACGACATCTTGAATCTCTTTGTAACATATAGCTTGTATGTTTGGATGATGAAGCAGGTAGAGAATCGTCCAGAGTATAGTTGTTGATGTGGTTTCTGTACCAGCAATAAACAGATCTCCGATTGATTTGATTAAATTATCCTCTGAAAATAGAAGGTTAAATTATATGTTTTAGTTTCGGTGAATGTGACCTGCCATTAACTTGTCCAAAACGAACACTTGGATATTGAACCAATTCGATAGGTACCCTTTATGTTTTAATGAAGGTAATGAATCTTTGTGAACAAAACGACAACAATAATTTTCACCATCTTATCGGTGTAATTTCGAAATCTACCGAATGAAAGATAGCAGAGGAATGAAAATCAATGGGGTTCCCCACTGCACATAATGCTTCACAACAAATTTGAAAGAAAGAAAACTTTTGACGGATAAATAAGTGAAATGTGGGCGTATAGAGAGAAGGTCTATAAGAATTTGACATGACAACTTGACATTAACAGCCGTATGCATGAATGAACATGGTACGGTTGAAAGCTTTGATGATTGCACATTTACCGACTATCCGGTGTTGCTTTTACAGAATTTATTGATGAATTACGATATTAAGTAGACTGATTTGAATGATGGCTAAGCGAATTAAGGTTTAGTTGCACATATGCACACCAAAGATGGTTAGATATGACAATTTACCAATAGATACAGAGTAATACCGTGTGGTCTTGCATTTACTTACTATCTATCGTGGATTCTTCACCAGTTTTTTCTATGCGCTTCATTTCTTTGATATAACTGCTGATAAAATCACTGGTATTGTTTTCATCATAATTCTTCAAATGATCATTAACGGAAGGTTCAATTAAAGTCCTGTCAATTCCTTGACTGTTACGAATCGTTCTCTTAAATTTGAACAAATCACCAGGTAAGAATCGAAGCACCGGTAAGAAATTTAGCAAACTTGAAGACCCCGCCACAGCAAAATTCTCGTCCATTCTCTCTACAAAATCATTGAAAACCGGATCACCATAATCGAATCTTTGACCATAGACTATAGATGAAATGACGTTAGATACAGAAGATTGGGTTAACCGACGCATATTAAACGCTTTACCATTATATTGTCCAATGACTTCAACAAAATAACCAATTTCTTCCAATATTTTGTCCTCGAGTACCGATCTCCCGAAACCAAATTCTCTTAATGTTTCCAGAGCGAATTTTCTTTGTTCTTTCCACAGCTTACCCGAAGAAAATACAATACCTGAAAAACACATGTTGAGGCCGATGTTCCATATTATACAAATCCGAAATTAAAAAGATGTCATTGACAAATATTAATTAATTGCACAAAGTAGGAAATTATCAGGATCGAATTTAGCATCGACCAATCAAATTGCGTATCATTACTTAGCAGAAATTACCCATAATTGAACTCCGTCAAAACATTCGCATAAAATAATAACCTACACCAAGTTTGACCATTCTACAAACGGACGAACTCATTTAATAGTCTAATGCTTAGCTTTAAAAGATTGAGCCACGGTGGTCAAGTGCGTAGGACGTTGACTTTACGTCCCACCCGAACGGCTAGACGCTGTCATTGCTAAATTTCGTGTCCTGCACCCCTGCGAAGGGGAAATCACCTGGTTATGAAATTCAATTAAAAATGTTTACCTTTTCTTTTTGAGAGTAAATCGTTGATAACCATTGGCGGTCTATTGGTAAATTCGTCGGCCCTTTTCACTAAGGCTTCTTTAATCAAATCATAACCATTGATGAAGATAAATAATTCAGGTCCAAAATAAACGCTAAATATATCTCCATATTTCTTCCTCAGTTGTCTTGTAGCAACTCTGATATCACCCCCTCCTCCTAAAAATAACACATCTCCTACGAAGGGTAGCGTAAATCTTGGACCTGGAGGGATCCCGCGAGGTTTTCTCATTAACAGCCATATTCCAATACAAACGCCAACCATTAAAACAGTCCCTAAATTCACACCATCTCTATCAATTCCCTGTAATGTATCTTGAAATTGTTTTAAAATGCCAGCCATGACTGAACACGTGCAACTTGTAATGCTGACGAATAAACGATTAAATAAATCACATTGGTTTAAACCGGGTCAGCTACAAGACGCAATCTATTCAATAACGCTATAATCCGTCCTTGAAGGCTCATATAATGTCAGTGCGTTATACAGAATGACTCAACATATTAAATCATTGCACAATATCTATGTCAAATAACCTATTATGCATCATTGTTTGCATAAACTTGGTCATACACAGGGCATGAAATAGGACTTAATAATGGCCTACTTGTCTGCACTAATGGAGGACGGTGTGTGTGTGTGTGTGAGGGTTGGAGCACTGTCTGATGAGGGAAACTACAACGTTGTTGCCTACACTTTATCGAATTCCAATTGCTAAGGTTCTTTTACTTGCACGCCTTAGAGCCCCAGTACACCCAATATAAACCCCAATTCGTCCACATGCTATATCGTCCTGTTTGGACTCTGTCAAGGGATGAGCACAAGTTTGCCAAACATCAATTTTACACGAATAATTAAAACCCGATGTAATTCCCATGTAGCAACATAACAAATTGCATTAAAGACAGTTGATGAAAATTATTGATAAATTCAAACATTAATATATATCTCATTCATATATATATAGAGAGAGAGAAATGGGGTTTAACGTCCAATCGATAAAATACTATGTCATTTCGTGACTAACACATGCTTTAATTTTATTTGAATGATTCGCTTGCGTGTACGGGTCTTCAGTAGCGGGATTAAACTGGAGGGCCCCGTGAAACTGTTTGGACAGTTGGACCTACCGCAGTCGTTTAGCGGTAATTAGTCTCAATTTTTGTCCAGAAATAACGATTGTCACCAAAAATTTACACACTGAAAAAGTTTAACAACTTGAAACACCATTAACGCGAGTTCCAGTTCCATTAAGAACAAACCACAATAGAGATAGAAAGAGAGAGAAATTGGGTTTAACGTCCACTCGACACAAACAAGGTCATTTTGGGACTAACGTATGGTTTCAATTTTTATTTCAATAATTCGCTTGCGCGTAGGGGTCTTTATCGGTGGGAGGAAACCGGAGTGCCCGGGGGAAACCCACGAGGTTGAGAAGGCGCCCCTATCTCCATGCCACATACGCTCACACCAGGGATCGAAACCACAGCCGCAAGCCAGAGGTGACCCCGGCCAGCTAGAGGTCGAAGCGGGGCACTCTAGACCACTAGGCACCCCCCCCCCCCCAATAGAGATAGACATAAACAAATAAATATAAACGCATTATATACGTTCATCAAATAATTCACGTTTAAAAATGGTTCCATTTTCATAACTACAAATACTTATGACCAATAAGTATTTCAAATTTTAAAAAAATATTGCTGTACTTTGATATCCACGATCTGTCCGTATAATCAGTATCTAATCATGAAAACTTATCTCACAATTACACTGTTAAACTTTTTAAACGATGAAGTATGAAAGCTTAATTTATTGTAGATACCAAAAGGTCTGCTCTTGGTAAATATAAATAATTTCTCTCGACTATTTTTCAAAATTTTATTAAATCGGCAATATTATCTCATGATCTAAGACGGATGACGAATTTTGGAACAGCAAATCGTAAAAACTAAATAGGGTATTTTATACAGCATAGTATTTAGGTCTGTCTATACTTGACAAACGAATCAAGTGATATTTCAAAAGACAAAATTGTAGTTTCTTTCGGCATACTAAACGGCATTTTATTTGTTGAGGAAGAGGGGAAACGAACAGCTGCATTCAGCCGCCCTCTTGGATGCTGGAGTGCAAAACCTATCTTGGACATGATGATAATAATTATAATATTTATATAAGTGCAGGTACTCCGTGTACATAGTCATGTTCACAGCGCATAAAAAATTAAATAAATTTAATTAATCCGGGTAACAAGATGGGTTTTAAAGCTGCAATTTCATATTTTTAAGTTATATTTTCAAAATATATTAAAATAAAGCCTTAAAATAGATGGTATCTATAAACAGTCCTAACTTGTTAAAGAATAATCCTATTAATCCTATAATTCACTATTGCCAGTTGAGAAATAGGCAAAAATATCACTTTCAACTTGAAATTCAAACGTTTGAAGATAGCTATTGCATGGGGGGGGGGGAAACAGGGGAGGTCATTGTGTTATTACTTCCGATGTGAAATACATGTATTTACTTATCTTAATTGACTAATTGTTTTAAAGTGGATAAGTTAATCTTTACTCCAATATATGTTCTATAACAGCAACAAGAAATTTTTATGGTTTAGCATATATCAAAAACTAACGACCTTCGCTTGATTCTATAATCTGGCCATTTATCTAGGAACAGCTCGAACCTCATATTTAGACGGAGCATGCGTGACTCCAAAAACACCCTTTAATGTTGGTAAATTATCAGGATCTACTGGTTTAAATTCAAATCTTTGTATCAAGATTGTCATGAATAAAAATAATTCCATTTTAGCCAAAGATTCTCCAAGACATACTCTTCTTCCTGAAATTAGAAATAATGGTTATTTTATATTATTTCAGGAGAACGTGTATTAATAAACGATTACATTATTTGTTCTTTTGCAAAACAATAAAGCAATATGTGGGTGGGGAGGGGTTCCGTGTAACGTCATTTTGTGACTAACAAAGGGTATGTTGTATTATAATAATTTGCTTCCGTGTGGGGGTCGGAAATCCGTAGATAAACCACGTGGCAGGACAGGAGATCCAACGTCTTGTTAAGCGCAAGCTTCGGATCGAAATCACGCCACTCGACTCAATAACTGACATTATGATCTGAATCACACATAGATTAGATCAGGATCGGATCTTTAACACTGGCCTATTTTGTGTGGCCACTTATCTACAGTAATAAATCTGTTTATACCTATAGAAAATGGGATGAATTCTTCTCTTTTTACCAGTTGTCCACTTCCATCCAGGAATCTTTCAGGTCGAAAAACATCAGCATCTCTCCTGATTTTGTCGTCTAACAGAACTGAATCAAGATTGGGCATGACGACAGTCCCTTTTGGAATATGATAACCATGAAATATTATATCCTCGTCAACAGTATGCGGAACCCCAATTATAACAATATTAGCAATCCTCAAAACTTCCTGCAGAACAGCTTGGGTATATGACATAGACAGTCTATCTTTCATAGACGGTAGCCGACCTGAATCAACAACAACTTGAATCTCTTTGTAACATCTAGATTGTATGTTTGGATGATGAAGAAAGTAGAGAATCGTCCATAGAATAACTGTTGATGTTGTTTCTGTACCAACAACAAAAAGATCTCCGATAGATTTAGTTAAGTTCTCCCCTGAAAATGACAGAAATATAAACTTCATTGGGTATACATTACAGAGACCATACACAGGAAACCGAATGTCCGGTGATTTGTATATAAACTTTCCAACGTATAGATCACCAGGTGCGGATCCAGAGGGAGGCGCACCCAGCGCACGCCCCCTCTATTTTTTGTGGTGGCGAACAATTTTTAGCTCCATATATTCTCGGAGCAAAGTAGAGCAAAAATAGTTTAGGTTGGAAATACGGTACTAGTATTTTTTCCACTCATAAATCACGGGCTGGGCTCTGCACTCCTAAGTGGGTGCAGCACGCCCCCCCCCAACTTTCTGAAAATCCTGGATCCGCCTCTGATAACAACTGTATTGTCGTTGAGCTGGCATTTGAATTCAAGATATGGTATGGTGATATTGAGCATTCGACACTAATATTGTTATAATCGGGATTCCGCATACTGTTGACGAAGATACAATATTTCATGGTTATCATATTCCAAAAGGGACTGTCGTCATGCCCAATCTTGATTCAGTTCTGTCAGACGACAAAATCTGGGGAAATGCTGATGTTTTTCGACCTGAAAGATTCCTGGATGAAAGGGGACAACTGGTAAAAAGAGAAGAATTCATCCCGTTTTCTATAGGTATAAACAGATTTATTAATGTAGATAATTGACCACACAAAATAGGCCAGTGTTAAAGATCCGATCCTGATCTAATCGCTGTGTGATTCAGATCATAATGTCAGTTATTGAGTCGAGTGGCGTGATTTCGATCCGAAGCTTGCGCTTAACAAGACGTTGGATCTCCTGTCCTGCCACGTGGTTTATCTACGGATTTCCGACCCCCACTCGGAAGCGAATTATTATAATACAACATACCCTTTGTTAGTCACAAAATGACGTTACACGGAACCCCTCCCCACCCACATATTGCTTTATTGTTTTGCAAAAGAACAAATAATGTAATCGTTTATTAATACACGTTCTCCTGAAATAATATAAAATAACCATTATTTCTAATTTCAGGAAGAAGAGTATGTCTTGGAGAATCTTTGGCTAAAATGGAATTATTTTTATTCATGACAATCTTGATACAAAGATTTGAATTTAAACCAGTAGATCCTGATAATTTACCAACTTTAAAGGGTGTTTTTGGAGTCACGCATGCTCCGTCTAAATATGAGGTTCGAGCTGTTCCTAGATAAATGGCCAGATTATAGAATCAAGCGAAGGTCGTTATTTGATCATTGTATCTAATTATACATCTGGGAATATGCAGTATTGTTTTGATGCCACTTTAATCAGTCTGGTTAAAATACAGATCAACATTTCGTTTCGTGTTTTTTTATATTTTCGATGGTTTTTAGTACATGAAGATCTGACCAGTTATAGTGGTAGGTCGTGTCAGTGGTCATGTGAGTGGCTTTTGACCCAATGACGTTAACCAATCTGCGTTGATATGTCTAGTAGGATACACACAGTTCTGTACATCACACGCCAATATGAAATGAAATGGGGTTTAACGTCCTACTGTTTTGCCTCGGGTTTATTGGCCTATCCCATACAACAACCAGAACCCGGATTATAATACAACAAGTGAAGGAAAGAGAAGTATAACGAAATTTTCAACTATAAAAAACGAAACGAAATAGGGTCTGTGCTTTAAAAAGACTGATACTTTAATAGATATTCATAAAATGAAATGGGGTTTAACGTCCTACTGGGCTAATAAAGACGGGAATATATATGTTTAACATAGAACAGTATTATGGTTTGTCAGTTATAGTTATTTAAAGAGATTATTAAACCACTTACCGGTATTATATGAATTGTTTTATTAAAGATACGTTATGGGAGATTAGATAAAGAGCAGACAGTTCTCACTATAATAGTTTAAAACTAGATAATGAAAAGGGTATACGTTGAAAATTTTAGTCAAATTGATTCAGATCTTATCCAAATCCAATGAAAATCGGACAGATAAGATGACATCTAGAGTTGCTCATGGTCTCATTAATTAATAGTTTAGATAGCATTTCGGGTCTAAAGAAAGACCTGCAATTGGCAGATTTAGCTCTTGCATAATGTAGGGTTAAATATTAGTACGCTACCTACAATTATTTTATGATAAGGGTGTGGCTACATACCATTATTACTGAAGTCTACCGTGTAGTCTCGATCAGTCAGACAGATATTCTACGAATAATAGCCAGGATGGGTTGTCAATATTAGAATGATAGGTTATTGGCTAGATCATCGGGTCTTTTATATTTTCATGAATAAAGTTTAAGTGGGGGGGGCAAGTCATAAAACAAGATTTCGACGCACATGAATTAATTTAAGAATTGCCATTTCAGAAAATCGATTTGCATGGCCAGTTCAATATCAACACTCTTTTTGTTTTATCGTAACATTTCTCACTTCAGTAACAATACCTAATTCGTCGTAACGATTCATGTTTGTTAATTATGGGATTTATTTCTTGAAGAGGCGCAACTTTTACTTGACGTACTTTACTGGATACCCCCCCCCCCCCTTCCCATCCATACGCCCCCCCCTCCCATCCATAAAAAAACCCAAACTCCCTGTTACACATGACCAGATGATGCAGAACCCATCGTTCCGGGCATGCAATATGCACCATTTCAATAGCAAACTGGATCCCGCAGTGAACATTAGCTTGGCCGCTACAATCACTGATAAGCATGACATCGACGAGGCTTTATGAGTTCAGCATATTAACTTTTTTACTCCGACAAATTAAATTCCCGAACATTTTTTTGAGGTAAAAGAAAAATAAAGACGTTTGAAGTATTTGTAGTTAAAAAATATTTCCTATTTAGTGTAAATGGGTATTAAAATGAGTAAAATGCATCATTTTGTCCGAAGCAGTTAGGTGTTATGTAAACATTGCACGAGCCGTTGAGCCATTGACTGACGCCACGAACAGTCAACGCACGTGTTGTGGACAGTCATCTGTTACAGAGATAATTCGTAAGTAATTCGCTGTGAAACAGATTGTTTCAATAGATCAAATCAAAGATACGCCGCAATGTATTATGGGTACAATACGATTTGTTGCCAGGCGATTATTTTATATTTAAAAGGGTCTAGAATACCACACTTCGTGGGTCCTCTTTCCTAATAATGGGAGATAACCCTGTATATGGCGACGGACTAAGACGGTTGAAGACCACAATTCGATTTAACTGTCTCTGTTAAGCGGTTGGTTACGGTGATAAGTACGGTGGATATTTTCCTGTTTTTCGTATATCTATCTCAAAATTTCAGTGATCAAACTCATACAAATATTTGGAATTCATGTGTTGGTAGTGGTTCAGTCGAACATGTAGCAGTCATCTGATACAATATTGAATGGAGATGACCGTTTCAATATTCTTTAGTTATGTATAGGCCGTGACGTCATTTTATTGGGTGGTTACTCTAATTCCTGGACAAGTCAAACATGCTGAGGGAGTCGAAAGAGGGGTTTTTGATCTAGATGTTTGCAAGGTCACATCTCACCCGATAAGAACAGATAACAACACATATTTATAATAGTGTATATACAGTATAACCCAGCCCCCTCCCCTTGTCGGTATTGTGGCGCTATGTCAATATTTCAAGTACCCACAATCGTAATCAATGTATTCAAGCGACACTATCGAAGATCAGATAAAGAGCTAACAGCACGAAAATAGTTAGAAAATAAATAAGGATCACGTAGCAAATTTCGGAAAGAAGCTGGCTCGTTAGCCTGGAGGTCGAGTGTTCCACCCCTGCATTGGCCGAGAAAGTTCATTCAGATTTTCCGGTATCGTTCCCCCATGTCGGTGATGCAGGAAGGATGGTCAGACAAGGACAGCTGTCTAGTCGTTCGGATGGAATGAAAACCAAAGGTTACGTTACGTGCACACATTGGCATGCACGTAAAAGATCCCTTGACAGTTAGAATTCGATATAAGGATAGGCCGTAGTAACGCTATCCGGGCATAATTTCCTCCATAGCACACTGTATGGTGTATGCCCGTCTTTCATTTCAAATATATTCCCTACTTCACTCGTTAAATAAGAAAAAAAAGAGCAAGCAAACTAAACCAAAACCTCAGTAACCTACATTTATCACCCAATATCTTATTTGACAGTAGATATCGCTTGTATGATAAATTACATAATCTACAGCGATATCTCCTCAGTGACTTTTTTTCTTGTTAAAAAGAAACTGTTTTTATTTAAATGACTTTGAAGGAAATACTGGGTCAATATATAGGACTTTGCAATAATCTTTTAGAGGCATTTAGTAACTGGAAAGAGCATTAAACTATAACACATACTTATGGAAGAACAATTACTGATTTATTTAGGCGACGTTTCGAAGAGTATTCTCTCAACGTTTTCAAAAACGCTTGAAAACGTTGAGAGAATACTCTTCGAAACGTCGCCTAAATAAATCAGTAATTGTTCTTCCATAAGTATGTGTTATAGTTTAAGACTTTGCAATAGCTAAACTGCAGTCAAAAAACTGATGTATCACTGCGCAGTAATGAAATTAGGTCCAGTAAAGGTGAAATCTATACCAAAGAATTATATTTATTTATTTCTGCATGTAAGAAAGGATTGGGTGATAAACAAAATCTCCAACTCGTGTTTTTTGATATCAAAAAATATCAACCCTCGTTGATAAAGTAAAAAAAAAACTCGACAGAGCCTCGTTTTTTTTACATTATCAACTTGTGTTGATATTTTTTGATATCAAAAAACACTCGTAGGAGATTCTCTATATATCCTAGTTTTGGTTGTTGTAAAAGCTATTTCATCAGAATAATAGTTTCTTTTCCAAACACACATCGTCATTTTCACGCCTGGCTGGGCTTGTTTAGGCAGTTACTCAGAGCGGAATTTGCGACACATTTGTAACACAAGTAACTCTTTAACATCTAATCAAATACGACATAAAATTAAAAGTAATGGAAATAGAACACAATATGAACTAAACGACCATACTGTAGAAATAGGTCACACAATTTAGCATTTTTACTAGCGTAAATAACCAATTTGCGATATGTAAGCAAGAAGATATACACATGCATGTAAGTGTATTAAAGTACGCATTAATGGGTCAAGTTACAATTATGTCTTGATTTCCGCTCCATAGACATGACCTACAACAAAGAGTGATAAGATAAATATAAGGGTATATTGAACCACTTTATAGTGGAGATATTTGGTTAGAGAGTGTCGATTAATGATGTAAAACTCTAACATATTAAATCAGGACGGATCAAAACTGACAAATATGCAATTTGTGATATATATTACGCTAACATAGTTGGTGTATAAAATAATGTTAAGTCGGACGTTATGTGTTCAGTATAGCTTTAGTGGTGTGGGTTTGATACACTGACACAACAATATCGCACTTTGACATTTCAGTTAAACTGTATAATATACCGCTCGTTTGTGTTGTTATTCATCGTTAGTGTTCAATAACATGGCCGGGATTCTAACAAAACTGCATGACGTATTTCAAGACATTACCATAGACGATATCAAGGAGTTTTGTAAGGACAATGTTAATGTTAGAACTTGTTTAATATTTGGCGTTTGTGTTGGAATATGGTGGCTGATGAGAAAACCTCGAGGGATCCCCCCAGGTCCAAGATTTACGTTACCAATACTAGGAGATCTATTATCTCTGGACGGAGGAGACGGTGATGTGCGAATAGCTCCAAGACAATTGAGGAAGCAATATGGCGACATATTTAGCGTTTATTTTGGACCTAAATTATTTATCTTCATCAATGGTTACGATTTGATTAAAGAAGCCTTAGTGAAAAGGGCCGACGTGTTTAGTAGCAGACCGTCAATGTTTGTGAACGATATTATCAACCAGAAAAAAGGTAAGCAATGGTTCCCGTTCATGATAGTCGGGTCACAGCCCCAGAATCCTGACCATTTCCCGGGGAACAGGATTTGACAATGGTTTCTGATAGAAGGGATCCTAGTGAAGATATTTGTAGTTTGTAGTTTGCTACCCCTGAAATCTACGGATAAACCCCGCCCCATCCCTCATCTGTTTTAGATGGATTTCAACATGGTCGTTAGACAAAGTCTTATAAAAATTCGTTCTAAGACAGTCATTCATGGAGATATTATTCTTAAAAAAATAAAAACCCGTTTAGTTCGTGGATTCTTTCGCTGATCGAGAGCATAAATCGACATGAACCGTCTTCATTAGCACGCGTGTTTAGAAAAAGTAGGACGTTAAACCGCATTTCATTTCATAACTCCATAACAGAAATGAAATGAAAAGGGTTTAACGTCCTACTGTTCTGTTCAAACTGGGTTAATGAAGACGGACATACACCATGAAATGTGCTACGAAGGGAATTTTGCCTGGGCAGCGGCGCTACGGCCTGCTCGTATATGGAATTCCAGCTCGTTTACGTACATGCCAATATGGACCTCGGTTTTTTGTCCCATCCGAACGACTAGAGAGCTGCCCTTCTCAAGCCCTCCGTCCTGCACCACTGACAAGGGAAGCCACGCCGGAAAATCCCGATTACCGCTCTCGGTCAACACCCTCCATGACAAACCTTACGATATAATCTGCACAATTTTGACTATTCGACCACCCAACCCGAACAAACATAAATAATACAGCACACTTACTATTTATATAGGATTCTTCGCCTGTTTTTTCAACTCGTTCCATTTCTTTAATATAAGCACTAATATAATCATTGGTGTTATTTTCATCATAATTCTTTAGATGATCATCAATAGAAGGTTCAATTACATTCATCTCTCCTGTTTGGACATTAAGAATCGTTCTCTTTAATTTTGAACAAATCGCCTGGTAAGAATCGAAGAATTGGTAGGGCGTTCATCACAACTGTGGACCCAACCACTGAGAAATTCTCTTCGACCTTCTCCAGAAAGTCTTTAAATATGGGATCCTCATAATCAAATCTTTGTCCATAAACCAAAGATGAAATCACGTTGGATACCGAGGCTTGGGTTAAGCGCCACATGTCAAATCGTCTACCATTCTGGTTTCCAATAATTTCAACAAAATATCTAATTTCTTCATTAATTTTGTCTTCAAGTATCGTTTTTCCAAAACCAAATTCTCTTAAAGTTTCTAAAGCAAATTTTCTTTGATCTTTCCATAATTGACCGGAGGAGAATCCAATCCCTGAAAATATAATTTTCATAATTGTAATATATTCGATTTTAGAAGATCGAAAGGGGCATGCCCGCAATCCGAATGTATGTCTATAGGCCAGTAGCGGTCGCAGCCGAATGTCCATTTCACTACGGTCTACTCTTATATCGAATTCCAACTGTCAAGGGATCTTTTTCTTGCACGGCAATGTGTACACGGGACCTCCGTTTTTCGTCCCATCCGATCGACTGGACAGCTTTCCTTGTCAGGCCCTCCGTCCTGCATCACTGACAAGGGTGAACCACGCCGGAAAATCTGGATGAACTTTCTGGGCAAATGCAGGGATCGAACACCCGACCTCCAGACCAGCGAGCCAGCGTCTTACCCACTTAGCCACCGTGATCCCCCATAGAAACTTACCTTTTTGTCCTGTGAGAACATCGTTGATAAACATTGACGGTCTGCTACTAAACACGTCGGCCCTTTTCACCAAAGCTTCTTTAATCAAATCATAACCATTGATGAAGATAAATAATTTAGGTCCAAAATAAACGCTAAATATATCTCCATATTTCTTCCTCTGTTTTCTTGTAGCTATCCTTATGTCACCGCCTCCTCCGTCCAGAGATAACAGATCTCCTAGTATTGGTAACGTAAACCTTGGACCTGGAGGGATTCCACGAGATTTTCTCATCAGCCACCATATTCCAATACAAACACCAAATACTAGAACAGTCCTAAGATTCACGGTATTCTTTCAAAACTCCTTGATGACGTCTAAATTAATGTTTTGAAATATACTATTCAAAAAAAGTAGGGGATATTTGATTTTTAAGTGTTATTACAGTCGCCTAATGAAACTGATGAAGAAACAAATGACAAAATGAAATGAAGTTCACATTCATCGATTTATTCCAAATGATCGTTAGACTAAGTAAGGCACAGACGGGCCATTATAAGGGTAAAAGTGTCTTGCTACCATTGCATCTATCTCAAAAGGCTCACATTGTCCGATTTGGGCTGTTTTAAGTCTTTCGCCTCCCCAAGCAAACACTCCTTTTCACCATATTGACATTCAAAGCCATCTTTTCAGCATGAAGACAGTAAATAGATCAAAAACAAACCATGTCATTTAGCAACCAGAACAAAATATGTGTAGTCTCTATATACATGTATCAGCTTAATGATGCATTCTGTAAAGGCTAAATCGTTCTCGTGTCGGTCCTTTTTTTCTGGTTTCAAATTTCACATATCATTTTTACATGTGTGCGCATGAAAAGCCTATGGAATGACTGGAATACTAAGTGGATTAGACAAGATCTGCCATATCTGCCAAGTGATATTTTACGTACACGCCAATGTGTACATGAGACCTCGGTTTTCGTCCCATCCGAACGACTAGATAGCTGTCCTTGTCAGGCCCTCCGTTCTGCATCAATGACAAGGGGAAACCACGTCGGAAAATCGGGATGAACTTTCTCGGCCAATGCAGCAATCGGACACCCGACCTCCAGGCTTGCGAGCCAGCGTCACAATTACCCACTTAGCCACGTGTCCCCCCCCCCCTTTGCCAATCTCTCATAAATCCAGCGTCTGTGTAGAACTATTGGGCGCCATATCTCCTGTTGTCCATTAACTGCACATTCTCGGTCAACCGGATACAATAATTTAACAAAGGTGGATACGAATTACACTAGCAGCCATTCAGAGACTTATCTCCTGTATTTGTGTATGGCTGCTGGAAACCAAGCTGGTTGGGACCATGGCTGATTGGACTACATTCCAGGCTTACTCGGACCACCACTAGGCTGATTCGGACCACACAAAAAAAAAAATTCTAGAAACTGAGATTTTGACATTGAATGTAGTTTATAGGGATTTTATCTAGGCTATAGCCTGACTATAATATGTACGTCAATTTATGTTATATATTGCATTTTGTTATGTCACGGTGACTGTATTAACACAAATTTATCTCATTCATCTAATGCAAATTTTTATACGTTTTATGCAATTTAAACACGCCATTTTTATTGTATAAACTCCATAGCTTGTTTCGGAATCCATTATATATATTGTGTGTAATTATATGTTGTAGAAATACTGTTTAAACCAATTTATGTTAATTTCAATAAGTCAAACAAATACTAGCAATACCGTGGCATAACGGAAATCCGAATCCATTATTTGTGTGTAATTATATGTTATTTATAGAATATACTATTTAAAATTTATACCAATTTATGTTAATTTCAGTAAGTCATACAAATGTGAAAACTCATACCAGCAATACAGATAGTACCATAACAGAAATCGGTTATTTCGAATACGATATATATAAAAGCAGTCAAAATGTTTATATTCCTACCTTGTTCAGAAAATAAACATAATAGATTTATAGACTCAATTCTAACACAAGTAAACAGGAAGGTAGCATCATGGAAAATGTACCATATTACTAAATGAAAATTAGTCAGATTTTACTTTTTACTGACAGCCACAGTAGGGAATTTGTGTGATTGTTTATTGGTTTACTGGGCTTGTCATTAATTAACAATAAATGTTGTGATTAATTAAGTTCTTGTATATTGCTACCTGAGTTTAATTAACTTTGTTTCATGTGTATTTGTGTATATTGCTAAGAAAATTTTATACATTTCTTAACCATAGTATAATTACACTCTACACCTGTCTCGGCCAGTTGGTTAAATTTCATTTATCAGAATATGTAGATATGATGGAAAATATGCTCACATCATTGCTCCTTGAAACTTGGTTCAAGATGCCTTGAATGATATTTATTGATTAAAATATTATACAAAGAACAATCTGGTCCCAATCAACCAATGATGTAGCTCACTGGTATTGGAGAAATGACACTATTTATTGTCATTTTTGTCTTATTATCAAATATATGCAACTACATGCAATTATATGCAAACATATTTTAAATACTCTCGTCATTTAAATAATGGTCCGAATCAGTCTTATCGTGGTCCCAATCAGCCAAAAATCTGGTCCCGATCAGCCACGAATGTGGTCCGAATCAGCCAGGTCCCAATCAGCCGATTACCGGCTGCTTAAGGTAGGCTATTTAAGGTTTTGGAAGGTATTCTATCTTCCTGAAATGCCTCAAGGAATCAGTAAACCAGCAAAAAAGACAACATCTGAAGTTTATAAGTAAAGGATTTAATGTGAATTTGTGGAGGTCAAAACTAGAATCAGAAATGGGTGAAACTAACTCAAATCACTAAGGCCGATACAGGCAGGTCAGTATGAAATTCTACGTTTAAAATCATTCCGTGTTCAAGTTATCTATTGAAAAATGTCGATGTTAGAGCC
The DNA here is from genome assembly GCA_036850965.1 of Patella caerulea. NCBI lineage: Eukaryota > Metazoa > Mollusca > Gastropoda > Patellidae > Patella > Patella caerulea. The sequence continues at coordinate 25,097,401 of JAZGQO010000015.1, read as the reverse complement.
CCCCGACAGGTTGAATTTTCTTTTAAATTCTGCTTAGAATTGACTCAATGAGACCTTCATTTCTGGTTTAGCGCTTGATCCAAATCGTCAGCATTCTGCACTGGTGGACCCCTCTTGCGGGTTTTACACAGCAAGAATGTCCCAGATTTGCCTAATTGGATTTAGGTCAGGGTTTCTGAGTGGCCAAGGTAGTTTAGCTATGGCCTCCTGTGGCACTACTACGCTGTCTAGGATCTCTATTTGGTCCCATTGGCGATTGAAAGTAAGAACGGTTCTGTGGGATAGGTGGCAGAGGGGTGACCATTCTCTTTTCAACATTGTGCTTGATGCAAACGAATGACATCGCACGAGTGTCAAAAGAGCTCTGCCATCTCTTGCTGGCGCACTGCGAGGTCTACCGAATTGTTGACAGACGTGAAAAGGAAAACATTGGCCCGACTCATCCAAACGGCTCGGGACAGCTCGCATTGAGAAGCCATGTTGCCCTTGACAATTCATTGACCACCGAGAAGAAACATTATAGGTAGTAACCATGATTCGATTATTATTTTTGTATTATATATTGATGGATTTCAAAGACAAAGGGGGCACTTTATTGTGTAAACCAAACATTGCTATACATTAAAAATTCCCACAATATATATCAAGTTATTTTTTTTATTTCTGTCGCTCATCGCGGTAAGGCTCTCACCTCGTATGGGGTAGGAGAGTGTGTGAGTCCCAGAACACCTTTTAAAGTCGGTAAATTATCAGGATCGACTGGTTTAAATTCAAATCTTTGTAACAGGGTTGTAACGAATAAAAATAATTCCATTTTAGCCAAAGATTCTCCAAGACACGCTCTTCTTCCTGAAATATAGTAATGTATCTTCTTATATAAAGAAATGCAATTGTCGATTGGATATGGCAGTGCCTCTCAACTACATGATTGTCCTTACCCGGAAAATGGTTCTAATGAGATCTTTAATTTTGGGTCAATCTAAGTCAAAGCTTTACTGAGGGATGTGCCGTGTCATATGTTATTTGGACATGTATTGATATTAGAAATATCCAATGCCCAGCATGTGAGATATCTGCATTTTTAGTAACAAATATGACTAGAAATTGGTATAATATATAAGAGTGTCGTCATACCTAGAGAAAAGGGAATGAATTCTTCTCTTTTTATAAGTTGTCCATTTCCATCAAGGAATCGTTCAGGTCGGAAAACGCCGGCGTCACCCCATACCCTATCATCTGCCAATACTGAGTCGATATTTGGAAACACCACTGTGTCCTTCGGTATAACATAGCCATGGAATATGACATCCTCATCAACAGTGTGTGGAAGCCCAACTATAACGATGTTTGCAATTCTCAAAACTTCATGCAGAACAGCTTGGGTATATGGCATGGATGGTCTGTCCTTCATAGACGGTAGACGACCTGAACCAACGACATCTTGAATCTCTTTGTAACATATAGCTTGTATGTTTGGATTATGAAGCAAGTAGAGAATCGTCCAAAGTATAGTTGTTGATGTGGTTTCTGTACCAGCAACAAACAGATCTCCGATTGATTTGATTAAATTATCCTCTGAAAATAGAAGGTTAAATTATATGTTTTAGTTTCGGTGAATGTGACCTGCCATTAACTTGTCCAAAACGAACACTTGGATATTGAACCAATTCGATAGGTACCCTTTATGTTTTAATGAAGGTAATGAATCTTTGTGAACAAAACGACAACAATAATTTTCACCATCTTATCGGTGTAATTTCGAAAACTACCGAATGAAAGATAACAGAGGAATGACAATCAATGGGGTTCCCCACTGCACATAATGCTTCACAACAAATTTGAAAGAAAGAAAACTTTTGACGGATAAATAAGTGAAATGTGGGCGTATACAGAGAAGGTCTATAAGAATTTGACATGACAACTTGACATTAACAGCTGTGTGCATGAATGAACATGATACGGTTGAAAGCTTTGATGATTGCACATTTACCGACTATCCGGTGTTGCTTTTACAGAATTTATTGATGAATTACGATATTAAGTAAACTGATTTGAATGATGGCTAAGCGAATCAAGGTTTAGTTGCACATATGCACACCAAACATGGTTAGATATGACAATTTACCAATAGATACAGAGTAATACCGTGTGATCTTGCATTTACTTACTATCTATCGTGGATTCTTCACCAGTTTTTTCTATGCGCTTCATTTCTTTGATATAACTGCTGATAAAATCATTGGTATTGTCCTCGTCATAATTCTTCAAATGATCATTAACAGATGGTTCAATTAAATTCCTGTCAATTTCTTCATTGTTACGAATCGTTCTCTTAAATTTGAATAAATCACCAGGTAAGAATCGAAGCACCGGTAAGAAATTTAGCAAACTTGAAGACCCCGCCACAGCAAAATCCTCGTCCATTCTCTCTACAAAATCTTTGAAAACTGGATCACCATAATCGAATCTTTGACCATAGACTATAGATGAAATGACGTTAGATACAGAAGATTGGGTTAACCGACGCATATTAAACGCTTTACCATTATATTGTCCAATGACTTCAACAAAATAACCAATTTCTTCCAATATTTTGACCTCGAGTACCGTTTTCCCGAAACCAAATTCTCTTAGTGTTTCTAGAGCAAATTTTCTTTGTTCTTTCCACAGCTTACCCGAAGAAAATGCAATACCTGAAAAAGACATGTTGAGGCCGATGTTCCATATTATACAAATCCGAAATTAAAAAGATGTCATTGACAAATATTAATTAATTGCACAAAGTAGGAAATTATCAGGATCGAATTTAGCATCGACCAATCAAATTGCGTATCATTACTTAGCAGAAATTACCCATAATTGAACTCCGTCAAAACATTCGCATAAAATAATAACCTACACCAAGTTTGACCATTCTACAAACGGACGAACTCATTTAATAGTCTAATGCTTAGCTTTAAAAGATTGAGCCACGGTGGTCAAGTGCGTAGGACGTTGACTTTACGTCCCACCCGAACGGCTAGACTTTGCTAAATTCCGAGTCCTGCACCCCTGCGAAGGGGAAATCACCTGGTTATGAAATTCAATTAAAAATGTTTACCTTTTCTTTCTGAGAGTAAGTCGTTGATAACCATTGGCGGTCTATTGGTAAATTCGTCGGCCCTTTTCACTAAGGCTTCTTTAATCAAATCATAACCATTGATGAAGATAAATAATTCAGGTCCAAAATAAACGCTAAATATATCTCCATATTTCTTCCTCAGTTGTCTTGTAGCAACTCTGATATCACCCCCTCCTCCTAAAAATAACCAATCTCCTACGAAGGGTAGCGTAAATCTTGGACCTGGAGGGATCCCGCGAGGTTTTCTCATTAACAGCCATATTCCAATACAAACGCCAACCATTAAAACAGTCCCTAAATTCACACCATCTCTATCAATTCCCTGTAATGTATCTTGAAATTGTTTTAAAATGCCAGCCATGACTGAACACTTGCAACTTGTAATGCTGACGAATAAACGATTAAATAAATCACATTGGTTTAAACCGGTTTAAACCGGGTCAGCTACAAGACGCAGTCTATTCAATAACGCTATAATCCGTCCTTTAAGAATCATATGTCAGTGCGTCATACAGAATGACTCAACATATTAAATCATTGCACAATATCTATGTCAAATAACCTATTATGCGTCATTGTTTGCATAAACTTGGTCATACACAGGGCATGAAATATGACTTAATAATGGCCTACTTGCCTGCACTAAACAAATAAATATAAACGCATTATATACGTTCATCAAATAATTCACGTTTAAAAATGGTTCCATTTTCATAACTACAAATACTTATGACCAATAAGTATTTCAAATTTTAAAAAAAATATTGCTGTACTTTGATATCCACGATCTGTCCGTATAATCAGTATCTAATCATGAAAACTTATCTCACAATTACACTGTTAAACTTTTTAAACGATGAAGTATGAAAGCTTAATTTATTGTAGATACCAAAAGGGCTGCTCTTGGTAAATATAAATAATTTCTCTCGACTATTTTTCAAAATTTTATTAAATCGGCAATATTATCTCATGATCTAAGACCGATGACGAATTTTGGAACAGCAAATCGTAAAAACTAAAAAGGGTATTCTATACAGCATAGTAGTCATTTAGGTCTGTCTATACTTGACAAACGAATCAAGTGATATTTCAAAAGACAAAATTGTAGTTTCTTTCGAATAACTGGTTACTAAACGGCATTTTATTTGTCGAGGAAGAGGGGAACGAACAGCTGCGTTCAGCCGCCCTCTTGGATGCTGGAGTGCAAAACCTATCTTGGACATGATGATAATAATTATAATATTTATATAAGTGCAGGTACTCCGTGTACATAGTCATGTTCACAGCGCATAAAAAATTAAATAAATTTAACTAATCCGGGTAACAAGATGGGTTTTAAAGCTGCAATTTCATATTTTTAAGTTATATTTTCAAAATATATTAAAATAAAGCCTTAAAATAGATGGTATCTATAAACAGTCCTAACTTGTTAAAGAATAATCCTATTAATCCTATAATTCACTATTGCCAGTTGAGAAATAGGCAAAAATATCACTTTCAACTTGAAATTCAAACGTTTGAAGATAGCTATTGCATGGGGGAGGGGGGATGGGAAAACAGGGGAGGTAATTGTGTTATTACTTCCGATGTGAAATACATGTATTTACTTATCTTAATTGACTAATTGCTTTAAAGTGGATAAGTTAATCTTTACTCCAAAATATGTACTATAACAGCATCATGAAATTTTTATGGTTTAGCATATAACAAAAACTACGTCTCAAAATATATAGTAGACAAGATCATTCATAATAAATAATTTTAAAAATTAAAACATCAATAGGCAATTTATGGGAAGCATTCCAATTCAGAGAATGTTCGGTTTTTATTTTGTCTCAATTTTTAAATGACGTGTTTCTACTCTTAAATGAACATAGCAGATTCTCCATAACTACAAGGTTTGTGATTCTCATTTTATGTGGTGTAAACGGGTAGCCATTGACCAAATCTGCAAAGTTTTGGTGACTCTCATTTTATGTGGTGTAAACGGGTAGCCATTGACCAAATCTGCAATTTTTGGTCTAAATCGTAAATCGCCCGGCGCAGCTTGTGCCCGTTTTTTGGGGGGAGGGGGGGGGGGGGTGTTTGCTTTTGTTTGGGGTTTTTTTTCACATCGAAATAACCAATATTGAAATATTGCTCACCGAAACCTCTAACATTCAATTTTTGCTGACAGAATAAGCTAATAATGCTCACGGTGATATACCTCACCGAAATAACTTACAATGGAATATTGTTTAGAGAAATAGCTGACAGTGTGTGAAATAGACGTTTACGCTTGGAATAGAATGATTTAAGGTTATTTATTTAGAATTGATTGAAATATACGCAAGATTCAATGTCTGGGTGTAAAAACAATTCTACTGAATCCATGCATGAAATGAACGGGAACACAATGACATTGATGAGAAATCGTCTCCTTGTCTATTCAATGATTATTTTGGTGCTTATATTTATGTATTTCAAAATCTATGACCTTTATTCTTTTATTGTATGAATCTCGTATTATATGAATAATTCTAACAATATCGTTCAAAGATGATTAATATATCGTTAATTACGGCCGTTTATCTCGGCATGGCTATCACTTCGTATTGGGCAGGAGCATGCACTGTAAAACTTTTTCCGTAAAATTTACGGACAAATGGCTGGCAGCCATTTGATCGTAAATTTTACGGAAGATATTTTACAGTCGTAAAAAACTATGGTATGATAAGCATCAAAAAAATTAAAGATTTAAAACAGAACTTAATTATTCAAAACAATATATGATACAATTCCTCAAAATTCTTCTACAAGATAGTTTAAAAGAACATAAAAGATACAATTCCTCATAATGCCTATACATGATAGTTTAAGATATAATAAAGGATCACTTTACTGGAAATTGGAGATTACTGTTAATAAGTAAAGCTTTAAAAAAGCAAACTGTCAACCACAAATCCATATTTTTAACATACATGTATTTGTTAACAAACAAACAGTTTATTTATAACTATAAGGCAACAGCCTACAGTACACATACAATAAATCTGAAAGATAATGTTATAAGTAATATTAAATTTAATACAAGCTATGTTCTAAATTGACGATACATAATATGTTTAACTAAAGTAAGACATACTCAACAAAAGTGAAGCTTACGAGATTTTAAATATATATTTACAAGACTAAATTTACAATTTAAATCATGTCGTTTTAGTTAAAATATTCACAATTAAGTTCGGGTTAATAGCTGAGCATTATTTGTCTTACTTCTATACCTTTTGATATGAACAAGGCTAAATTCCTTAATACAATGGGATCAGTCGAGTTAAATAGTGAAACTAGATTGCTTACTGTTGGTAATCTAATAAACCATGATGGTAAAAAATTATGTCTAAGATCTCGCAAGATTGGACAGTATATCATGAAATGGATTTCATCGCCCACTTGATTAGTGTTACACAATTTGCATATACGTTCTATCCGGGGGGTTTTGTCCCTTCGACCTTGTTCTACCTCGAGAAGAACAGTTGAACATTTAAAGTTTGCTAATGCAAATCTCAGCTTATGAGGCAGATTGCTGTTTAAATAGGATTCACAATATATACTAGATTTAAGTAGACTGTAAAACATACATTTTGGGGAATTGGTAATAAAATTGTGCCATTCTTGAAGACTTACATCTCTAACGCGTTGTTTAAAGCACAACATAAATTGTGCAATATTAACAACACCTTGATTAAACCAAACATGACCAAATCCGTATTTTAACAAAATCATACGTACATTAGTGCACCAATTTATTCTATTATGTACATCCAGATCATACAGCATTTTGTAACACAATTTCGGTAATCTGGAGTTATCCATGCCCAACAATTTAAACCAATACTTAATGGGTTTACATATATAATTAGTGTATAATTCATATCTACCACATTCGGCTCTTGCTAAAGCATTTGTTGTTTTTACACCAGTACATAATAACCACTTACAAAATCTATTTTGGACTTGTTCGATATCTGATCTTAATTCAGTTCCCCACACTTCAGCCCCATAATACAATATAGGAGAAACCTTTGAATCAAATAGTTTGAATGCGATTTTAACATTTTTGTGATCTAGTTTGGAAATGCATAATTTGATGACATTTAATGCTTTAGAAGCTTGTTGTGCTAATGTTGTACAACATAGATTCCATTTGAGTCGATTTGAGAATACAACTCCTAAGTATTTATATTGATTTATGACCTCAATAGACTTTCCTTGATAATACCACTTCTAACTCCTAGACAGAATACCCCCATTCTTGAAGACTACTATTTTGGATTTCTCTAGATTGACTTTCATGTTCCATTTTGAACAATATATATCAAGAATATCCAGCCTTTTTTGCAGATCTGCCGGCGTATCAGCCAGGAGGGAAAGGTCATCAGCAAAAAGAAGTAAGAATACGTCACCGATACTAGGATCAATGAAGATTCCAGAACCACTTTGAGCAATGGTTAACAAGGCTAGCTCGTTGATGAACAGTCCAAATAACCAAGGGCTGAGAATACAACCCTGTTTAACTCCAGAAAAGCATTCAAAGGACTCAGAGAGAACACCATTAGCTTTTACTGATGATTTTACACAATCATACATATCATGCAATATATTATATATTCGGCCATTTAGACCATTTTTAAGGAGAATATAGAATAATTTACTTCTTGGAACACAATCATAGGCTGTAGAAAAGTCGATATATCCACAATATACGACTCCACCTTTTGATTTTGAAAGATATTTTTGGATTATTGCATTTAAAACAAATATATTGTCAACTGTAGAGTATCCACGGCGAAAACCTGCCTGTTCTTCAACAAGCACATTTTTCTCATCAGACCACTTTACAAGCCTTTCGTTCAAAATGGTGCATAGTATTTTACAGGCAATATCTATCAATGAAATTCCCCGATAATTTCCAGGGTTATCAGTGTCGCCCCTTTTATGCAAAGGATGGATTATGCTGTGGGACCAATTTTTAGGGAGCACACCACTACTAAATATACAATTATACAGTTTATGTAGTAATGGTAACATTTGATTGGATGCATGCTTATAAAAGTCAGGGGGAATGAGATCCTCACCAGCAGCTTTGCCGGATTTTAATTTTGCAATAGCAGAGAGAATTTCACTATGTGAGATATCGCGATTTAGTTCATAATATTCTGGATCCGACTGACATTCGTTATGTTTACATTTATTATCACGTATATAATCATTTACATAGTCATCAAACTCCTCATCTGAGGATTCAACTAACGGATTAAGCAAAGACTTAAAGTGGTTGTACCAGTTCTCAATATTAATATTTATAGCAGGGGGTATGCGTTTCTGAATATAGACTTTAATCTTAATCCAAAACATTTTAGGATCCTTATCGTCGCATAATTTTTCTAATTGTGACTTTTGATAACTTTTCTTTTTCGATTTACAATCTAGTTTAAATCTATTTTTGACATTTAAATAGTCATCCAAATCAGCCTCATTATTCGTTAAACGGAACTTGTTTAATAATTTACATTTTGATTGTTTCAATATTTCTAGGTCTGAATCAAACCACGGACACTGCGGATGTCGGGACCGCTTTGGACCACATCTCATATTAGCTTTATCACCAACAGTTTTGAGACTTTCGTTAAGCTTTAACACAGCTTGGTCGATATTATTGAGATCAAGGACGCGATATACATCTTCCAGATCATCCATGAATTCGGGCTCTCTAATCAAGGATTCAAACATGTCTGAATTCTTTTCTTTCCAGCTGTACCGCACGGCGGTGACGCACGCAGCCCGTTTGTCTTCCCTTGAACGTAGTTTGATATCACATGATATCGGAAAATGCTTAGAAATATCATTATTGAGGACACAAAAATCGTTTACTTTACAAAACAAACTATTACTAACTAGTATATAATCTATTGTGCTCGAACCACCTGCACTCAAATAGGTGTAATTTCCTGAAGGATCTGAGGGTGATCGACCATTCAATATCAAAAGGTTATATTCACAGCACATCTCTATAAGACATTTCCCAAAAGGGTTAACATGTTTATCACAATTTTGACGAGGCTTACCTATTTGTACACTGTCATGAAAAAATATTTCATAGCAAGACTCCAGTCCCGGTATATACGAAGGATTGTCAAACTTAATATAGTCGAGCTCAAGGGCTGTCCTTGCATTCATATCACCAATAAGTATAATATGAACATCATTATACAGCTGTTGAACTTTAAATATCGCTGAATGAATTAGATTGATATTACACTTAACATTCTTCGAGTTGTAAAATATTGATTCTCTTGGCGGTACATAACAACAACCAAATACAATGTTTCTGGACAAACCCAATTCTGAAGCCCTGACATGCAACCATACCATTTCTTCGTACGATTCATCATGTAGAATTTGTTTAGTATATTTTTGCAAAGAGGCTTTTATAAGCACCAGAACTCCACCTGATGATTTATAAGATTGACATGAACGCATGCATTCAAACACACAAAACCCTGGAAACGTCTGAATTCACCAGGAAATTTTTGGAATGTTTCAACGAAACCAATGATATCATATTGCTGGGTAATATTTTGGATTTCATCACTGTTTGCGGATAATTTGTATGAAAGGCCTTCAATATTCCACGATAATAAATGTAGGTTTTCCGAAATATTCTCTGGGTGTTTTAGTTCGGATTGCTATTTATTTACATGGACAATTTCTTTGTTCTGCAGGTCGAACGTAAACACGTCACTATTAACAATTAACTTATCAAATTTTAAGACGACGGAATTCGCACTGTTCTTTTTGGCCTCTTTAAGTTTAGGGATGAGCGCTTTTCGGATTGCTCGAACGTGATCTGAATAATCTTCCGCAATCCCAAAAGTTGAACCCTTTAAAAGTTGTCGAGCTTTGTTCAGGATTAAATCTCTGGTTCGCAGCCTATGAAAAGACACTTTGATTGGACGCGGACGATTAGAGTTCAAAACATTTTTACCGATTCGGTAGACACGATCAATAGAGACTGAACTGTCATCTTCCGCACTCGTTAGTTTTAGTTCATCTCTTAACACTTTTCTGACCAGTATTTCACATTCGTCCCAAGTTTCCTTTTGATCATCTTTTCTTTCTTCTATCCCATAAAAAATCAAATTTTTCTGTCTCAAAATATTGTCAGATACATCAATTTTATGTTGAAATGCCTCCGTAACTGATTTAACCTCTATCACTTCTGCTTTTAAATTCGCCACCTCATCCTTTAAATTCAACTCTCTCACTTCCCCTCTCAAACTTGCTACTTCTTCTTTCAGTTCAAATACAACCTGAGTAAGATCTTTTATTAAATCTTCACTTGATTTAAAAACTAACTCACCAGTTTTAGAAATCTGGCCTTGTCTTGTTGCTGGGCCTGGGTTTCTTTCCACATCTCCTGCCAATAAGAGAAGAACACTTGCGACGAAAATAAACGATAGAGACATATTAGGTAATATCAAACAATGAGTCTGCAATTTCCTTGATGATATCCTGTGGGTGTAGTTTCCAGTCTGTGCTCTCCATACTGCTATATCACAAATCGTCATTTTGAATTGATTACTTTCACAAAAGAACAATCCGCGAAACAAAACACAAACAATCCTTCTTGTAGTATAGTATAGTGTTTATTAGGCGAATGCATTGACCGCCTTCAGTCGTACGCCTTTGTTATTACAATATGGAGAATGTTTATAGATTGAACATATTTTTTGGCTATCAAGCAGTTTGGAGGTATATTTCAACAAAGACATGGCTCTTTACATAATTCATCATTAATAATCATGTACATGTGTACATGGAATAATGAAGGGTTCAAGAAAAGAATCTGTTGCCCCAATTAACAAGGGAAATAACTCTCCAAATTTTTTATCAAGTTCTCTCAAGACAGGAAAACATAAATTTCCATCAAGTAAAAAATTTATGTGAAAATTTCTAGGGATGTATGATGTATCTCAAATAATAGGTAGCAACAAAATACAAATTTCTAAAGGAAAGTTCATATGAAAATTTAACAATAATGAAATCATCCATTCAAATTCTTGTACTTGTAACATTTACATTATAATATTTAAGTGAAATTTTTATAGTATAACAAATAGAAAATCAGTGTGTTACAATAGCATTACCCTAAAATCTTTTTCCAAAATCTTACCAATAAGTTTGTAATATTTACTTCAAATCTATTATTTAAAACATCAACGACATGAAAGTAAAACTATAACTGTACAGTAAAACATGATCTGATAAAAAAGAGAAATCATTCAAATGTGAAAATAAACAATTTAAAATCTAACAATTATTGAAGCCCAAAATTATTATGACTTTAAAACAAGAACACCATCGATGTAGAATTACTAATAATACTATTATCCCACCTTAAATGGACAGCTTGTTTCAATCTTATGATAAATTAAGCTCTGTTTGAAATTTTTATCATAAAATTTGTCACAATAACTCTGCCTAAGCAAGAACATTCCTTAGTGAGAATGGCATAAATTGATTCAATGTCCTAGGTAAAAATTAAGATGGAAATTGATTACTGACAAAGCTAATGTACTAGTCCCAAAATGAAATCTGTAGATGAGAGTTGAACATTTTTAATGTTAATACAACAGGGTCAGAACATTCAATGAATGGAGGACAATTTTGGATGGACAAACTAAATGACCAACAGAATTTTCCATGAAGTAAACAGATCTTATCAAAAGTGCAATCAAGTTTAATTAAGAAAATTCATTAAAAAGATTTCTTGCAGTGTGTTTGAAGCCTCATTTACAAAGTATCACTCATAAAAATGTTGTGGCTTGGTCCCTTATCACTATGTGCAGGTTTATAAAAACTACCGGTAACCATAAACATTATTCCATTCCATCCTAGGTTGCAACAATACGTATCACAGTATTTCTTCTTGGTCGGTTTCCAGCTTCCTAAGAATTGTCAAAAAAAACAATGGCGACACGCTGTAACATTATTAAATTAGCCAGTGCTTTTCCATCTGACATTTTTGATTCAGAATGTTCCCATCTGTGATCTGTGGTTTGCCGAAGGGGGTGTACTTTCAGCAGAGCATGTGTTTCATTGTCGAAAGCCATCCTTTCTCCTTGTCACATGAACTACAGGTGAGCCGTCTGCATGATAGTTGAGCGGAGAGTTAAAAAGTCTTTCAGCATTTAAAGCACCTTGTACCGCAATGTGGCATCTATACCGTGGTATACCATCACACAGTACTGGTATGTTGTAGCAACCGTACTCAATCCATTCAAAGTTGAACATTTCACTTTTTGCTGCGTCTTTGTTAACTTTTTCCTGATTTCTGTAGGTTTATTTCAAAAATGTACCTACAAAACAAATATTCTCAATCAGCTTTTTTCATATCATATCCATCAATAATAATGTTAAAAAATTTCAAACACAGCCCAGAAATAGATAATGAGGCCTGATGCTGACATCTGCACAACACGAACTAGAACATTTTTGGACTGAAATGAAATGGATTTAACGTCTACTGGGCTAATGAAGATGGGCATATGCCATACAGTGTGCTATAATGGAAATTTTGCCCTGGCAACAGTGTAACATCCGAATGACTAGACAAGCACTTCGTCCTGGCTCTTGCATCACTGACAAGCGGAAACCACGCCGGAAAATCAGGATGAACTTTCTCTGCCAATGCAGGGATCGAACACCCGACCTCCAGGCTAGTGAGCCAGCGTCTTACCCACTTTGCAACGTGATCCCCCCCCCCTTTATAATATATGTTGAATTTATTTCAATAATTTGCTTTAACTGTAATAGGTCTTTTACAAGCAGTGGGTGGAAAACGAAAGACCCCCAAAAAACGAACAATGTTGTTAGTCAGGCGATCTTACTCCTTGTCACATACAACTAGTGTGGGATTGAAACCACGTCACTTGTCTCAATGACAGACATTCTGACCAAAGGCATATTGGACCACGGTCCACGGTTAGACCATTCGTCCAATCACCCCCTCAAAACTCGAGGTCCAAGTAGAGAACAGGAAGTGATGGATTTACCAAGGGGTTTTTTATCTCCAGTTTCTTCTTAGTACCAGTATTTATCATTTTAGTTTACCTTTGAAAAAGTTCCATTTTATAGAGTCTAACCCAGACTGATACTGGATAATTAGGCTACCGTACACTTGATTGTTGACAGACATGGTTTGGTTGGATTGTTCGTACTTGGTTTTATTTTATTTACTCAAAGATGCAAGTTGTGCCTAAAATTAGTAAAATATAAAATTAAAGATCTTACTATCTAGTCAATAAATTCTTATATTTATTTAGATAGATAGACTTTCACTTTGACAAAGCAGTCTTTAATGTCCAGAAATGTTATCGGGTACCCCTTCATTATCTTATAAGTTAGGGCTAGTACTACTAGTAGTGGCTATAGATAGTAGTATCATACTATAGCCTAGGCATGATAAGGTAGCCTATACTATAGGCCTAGGGCATTAGGCCTATAGACTCGTTCATATTTCAAGCAATGAGTTGAATAAGCTGTCATATCGCAGGAGCAGTCCCAACTAGGCCTAGAGTAGAAATGAATGCTCCAAAAACAATGCGATGATTAAACCTAGATTATGGATGTCAATCTTGGTTGGACGTACCCGGTAGGGCTAATAAAAATGGCGCTAACAAAAAAGTTGAAAGTTGTCTAGTTTCTATTTCAAGAATCAGTTTCATTTTTACGAATGCCAAAAAATTAATCTGTGTCAAACCAAGATGTGTGGATGTGTGTCTACTATGTAAACACTTACCTAAAAACTGCAATGTTTGATATTAACTATTGTCTGTGCTGGAGAAATTCCTCTTCGACTTCCCCGCTAATTAACAGTCTTCGCAGTAATGGCGCCCAGGACGACCGATGACGTCACTCTAATTTAATCACCCGTATGTCATATTTACAGACGAAATTCTGTATTTTTCAAATTTTTACGGAATGGTGTCTGTTATCGGAATAACAGACCTGCGCTGTAGGCATTTTACAGAAACACGTCTGTAAAAATTACAGAAAAGGCTTACAGTGTGTGTGAGTCCCAGAACACCCTTTAAAGTTGGTAATTTATCAGGATCTACTGGTTTAAATTCAAATCTTTGTATCAAGGTTGTCATGAATAAAAACAATTCCATTTTATCCAAAGATTCTCCAAGACATACTCTTCTTCCTGAAATTAGTAAACTATCTTCTTATTTAATGTTAATAAGCGGGGTGTGTCTCTTCGTTCGGAAAGAACCAAAAGTCCTTAGTTGTCGTTATTACACTAGGGTCAGGAGAGCTGTTATATAACCTGCGTTCTGGTCGATGTGAGGTATAAGCCAATAAAACGGTTGGTTACAGCGTGTGGTGAACGGAACTGTGTCTGAGGGTACCCAACTGAATACATCAGTTAAACAAATTGGTTAAACAAATCATAGGGTCAAAATTCGCTCGTATTATCCCCGACTCGACCTTCCAATACAAACGGTTAAATCGTCATGTAGTACAGGCATCAAATGTATAAAAAGATAGATTGCCAGACAACGAAACATACGCCCCCAGCAGGTAATTTGTCCGAGCAGTAACGTTTGTTGTCGCATATTTTTTCTATTGTCGGTCATGAAACAAGTATAATACATTAAAATCTGATTAAGATTAAACTCTGTGTATCAATCTAACATCAATGGGATGATAACTTTGGTCTCCATGGGAGCATCCACAAGAGGACCAAGGGTCATAACTCTGGCAGTAATAATCGGAAATCATTGAAAATCACTACAGATTTTCGTTGTATGGTGTTAAACGCTGCGTATAAATTTATAGTCCATGGGATGTTAACATAACCCTTAAGAGCAGTGATGGGCAAACTTTTTAGGTGAAGCACTCAAGGGCCATAACTCTGGTAGTAATTATTGGTAACAGACTTCTTCGTCTCATTAGCTCATAAATCCCAACCAGATATTAACTTTAGCCTCTAGCTAGTTACTCAAGATTTTCAAAGTGATCAAGAGTCATAACTATGGCACTTATTATCGGAAATCGTTGAAGATCTTCATCTCGTAGCCTTAAACACTGTGTATAAATTTAAAGACAATTGGATATTAATTTTAGCCTCTTGAGCGTTCACAAGATATTTCAAAGTGATCAAAGGTTATAACTCTGGAAGTAATTAACGGAAAACATTGAAAATCAATAGGCTTCTTCGTCTCAGAACCTTAAACATTGTGTATAAATCGGATATTAACTTTAGCCTCTACAGCGTCCACTAAACTTTTAAGAGTGATCAAGGGTCATAACTCTGACAATAATTACCGGATATCGCTGAAAATCAATAGACATCTTGGTGTCATGACCTTAACACTGTGTATAAATTTAAAGTCAATCGGATGTTAACTTATTCCCCAGAGCGCCAACGAGCTCTTTTGGACGCCGGACGGACGGATTTAGTTGGGGAGGGGCGGGGCGAGGACAACTTACGACCGCATTTCAATGTGGGCGTATAAAAAGCGAAATGATCTGTATTTTAATCAGATTGGCTCCGCTGCGTTTCTCTCTCTCTCTCTCTCTCTCTCTCTCTCTCTCTCTCTCTCTCTCCCTCTCTGTGGACGGGCGGACGGGGGCGACGACAGTAAAAACGTGTAATTTAATCAGATTGGCTCCACTGCTGTTACAAATATGATAAAATATCAAAGGGCATCATACCTATAGAAAAGGGAATGAATTCTTCTCTTTTTACAAGTTGTCCATTTTCATCAAGGAATCGTTCAGGTCGAAAAACGCCGGCGTCACCCCATACCTTGTCATCTGCCAAAACCGAGTCGAGATTTGCAAACACAACTGTGTGCTTTGGAATAACATAGCCATGGAATATAACATCCTCATCAACAGTGTGTGGAGGCCCAGTTATAGCAATATTAGCTATTCGGAGAACCTCATGTAGAACAGCTTGGATATATGGCATATTTGATCTGTCTTTCATAGACGGTAGCCGGCCTAAACCAACGACATCTTGAATCTCTTTGTAACATCTAGCTTGTACGCTTGGATTATGAAGCAGGTATAGAATCGTCCAATGTATAGTTGTTGATGTGGTTTCTGTACCAGCAATAAAAAGATCTTTAATTGCTTGGATTAAATTGGCCTCTGGAAATAGAAGATTAAAATATTTGTTTTACAATAGGCTAAATAAAATAATAACCCGTATTTACGGTCACTTCACCATCAAAAGGTGGCATGAGTAAGAGGCTGAATCGCTAATTCATTTCTTTAATATAGCTGCTGATAAAATCATTGGTGTTGTTCTCATCAAAATTCTTCAGATGATCATTAACATATGGTTCAATTATATTCCTGCTAATTCCTTGGCTGTTACGCATCGTTCTCTTAAACTTGAACAAATCACCAGGTAAGAATCGAAGAATTGGTATAAAATTGAACAAACCCACAAAAGCCGCCACAGCAAAATTCTCTTCAAGCTTCTCTACAAAATCTTTGAAAACCGGATCACCATAATCAAATCTTTGACCATAAACTATAGATGATATGACGTTAGAAACAGAAGCTTGGGTTAATCGGCGCATATTAAACGCTTTACCATTATGTTTTCCAATAACCTCAACAAAATAACCAATTTCTTCCAATATTTTGTCCTCAAGGACCGTTCTCCCGAAACCAAATTCTCTTAATGCTTCACAGCAAAATTCTCATCCACTCTCTCTACAAAATCTTTGAAAACCGGATCACCATAATCAAATCTTTGACCATAAACTATAGATGATATGACGTTAGATACAGAAGCTTGGGTTAACCGACGCATATTAAACGCTTTACCATTATGGTGTCCAATGACTTCAACAAAATAACCAATTTCTTCCAATATTTTGTCCTCAAGGACCGTTCTCCCAAAACCAAATTCTCTTAATGTTTCCAGAGCGAATTTTCTTTGTTCTTTCCACAACTTACCCGAAGAAAATACAATACCTGAAAAATGAAATTTTGATACAAAGCCAACATGCATTATTAATTCATATTTATAAAATAAGTTCAAAGTTGTGGATTTCCCCGTTATATAGCACTAGGGATTGCAGGGCCGGTTCCAGAAGGGGTGCGGGGGTCCAAACCCCACCTTGCTCAGCTACAGAATTTGTTTTTTTGTAAACAACACTTTTAGCGGTCCTGTGCTTTATCCTTTATTATCAGATGGTGGGATGGGATAGGCATTCAAAGTATGCAATAAGGATATAGACATCACAGTTAATGTTTTGCATCAATGAAATTAAAATGTCAAATATCCTTAAAGGGACAATAACAATCTTGCTGGCTTGGCAGCTCCAGAAAATAAATAATAGCCTTATTCTAAGTACTAGATGTTTAGGTGAGCTACCTGCTGTGTAAATTATCCATTTCATTCTATTTTACTTGTCCAGAGGGTTCGAAAATATTTTAAAATCCAAGTCACATTTGGAAAGGTTTACGTTTACCCTTTCAAATCATTTAGTTGAATTTTTCCAATTTTTTAAATTAGGGGTGTTAAAATGAAATTTCTATCATCAGTTAATTGGAATATTGTAAAATAATACAATTTGTTGACCAGAATGAAGATTGGGACATATTATTCAGTTACAACAAGAGTGTTATTGGGGCTTTAAACATTTACAAGGTTCAATAGAGCGAAACATGAACTTAACTTAATGGAAATTGCTAGAATTAAATATACTTGTTCGCTTTACTAATGCAACTAATGTGGGCGTATAAAAATAGCAGGTGCTTTAATGTACAATGTACCGGTCTATATACCGTATCTAAAACACATATCTAAAGCAGCTATATTAAATAAATGAAACGAGTAGAAGAAACTGGTGAACAATCCACCATAAATAGTAAGTAAACGAGATTTCACTCTTTCATTAACCACACGTTACCCTCGAAATGACCTCGTTTGTATCAAATGGACGTTTATTGGGTTTCAAATGTGTTTTTTGAATTCATGGTGGCCAGACTGAAATTTCAAAAAAGATCTCTCTCATATAGAATTCATTGCCTTGCAACATTTGAACCATTGACACCTCAAATGTTTTTAAATCCCAGCTAAAGACGACCTCAAAGAACCGTTTCCATAGTTCAATTGATAAAACTTGAAAAAGCGCAATAGAAACGTCTCTTTTAGCATTATTTTGCCATATAAATATAGGATTATTATTATTCTCCTTATGTATACAACTGAACATTGTGTATTGAATATTGTGCATTTGTTTATTCTAGTCATTAATGCTTGTATATACGTGTACTTGTACTGATTTTATTAGTCATTGATAATTATAATCGCGCAAATCGGTTTTACGTTAGAGAACCTTGCTCACCAATTAAGTAAGAAACGCTAGATAATAAATAATAATTTCATGGCATTTAAGTAGTAGACCG
This sequence comes from Patella caerulea, assembly GCA_036850965.1. Classification (NCBI taxonomy): domain Eukaryota; kingdom Metazoa; phylum Mollusca; class Gastropoda; family Patellidae; genus Patella; species Patella caerulea. The sequence continues at coordinate 25,078,797 of JAZGQO010000015.1, read as the reverse complement.
CAAGTACCGATGAATTTATTAGTTTAATTAGTTCTATGCAATCCAATTTTTTGTCCCATCCGAATGACTAGACAGTTGTCCTTAATGTCAGGCGAACTTTCTTGACCAACACTGATATTGAACCCACGACCTCCAAATTAGCGATTCAGCCTATTACTCATGCCACCTTTTGGTGGCGAAGCGACCGTAAATACGAGTTATTATTTTATTTGATTTAATGTAAAACATAATATTTTATTCTTCTATTTCCAGGGGCCAATTTAATCCATGCAATTAAAGATCTTTTTATTGCTGGTACAGAAACCACATCAACAACTATACAATGAACGATTCTCTACCTTCTTCATCATCAAAACATACAAGCTAGATGTTACAAAGAGATTCAGGATGTTGTTGGTTCCGGTCGTCTACCGTCTATGGCCCACTCGGCAAACCTCGTAAGATTTCGGGAATCTAAACTCGGCTGTATGATGAATTCCGCCATATTGGAACTACTTTAAAGGTCCCGGATGAAACATGGCTGCGCCCATTCCAAACACAAGTTGGCAACCTATTTGGCTAGCGACCTATTCGACTGATCCAGCTGTAAGATAATGACGAAATTACACGTCTATTCTGAGCTGAAGGAATGGATAAAAAATAATATATTCTACTTTCATTTGATAGACATAACGTTGGATTTTATTGGTTGATAAATAGAGACTGTTGTCTTTACTCTAAATAGGTTTCCAACGAACAGGTTGCAGCTCGATCGGTCGAATAGGTCGCTAGCCGAATAGGTTCCCAATTTGTGTAATAGCGTCAAGTTTTCCTGTTAAAGTAAACCGGTAGCCGCATCACAAATGTATGGGCGTAGGTACATATCACTTACTGTCATACATCCGAGACTAGATGTAGTTGACGTAGTTTACGGAATCTGTCGAGATAAGCCGAGTGGTCGATGGCCGACAGATCAAATGTGCCATATATCCAACCTGTTCTAAACGAGGTTCTCCGAATAGCTAACATTGTTGTAACTGGGCCGCCACACACTGTTGATGAACATGTTATATTCCATGGCTAAGTTATCTCAAAGCACACCTGTAGTGGTGTTTGCAAATCTCGACTCGGTTTTGGCAGATGACAAGGTATGGGATGACGCCGGCGTTTTTCGAACTGAACGATTCCTTGATGAAAATGGACAACTTGTAAAACGAGAAGAATTCATTCCCTTTTCTATAGGCATGATGCTCTTTTATAATAAATCTAATTTGTAACAGCAGTGGAGCCATTCTGATTAAACTACACATCTTTATTGTCTTCGCCCCCGTCCGCCCGTCCGCCCGTCCACAGTGTTTAAGGTCATCACACGAAGAATCCTATTGATTTTCATTACTGCCTGAGTTTTGGCCTTTGATCGCTTTGAAATATTTTGTAGGTGCTCTAGTGGTTGAAATTAATATCAGATTGACTTTAATTTTATATGGGGGTTGGGATGGCCTAGTGGACTAGAGTGCCGCGCTTCGACCTCTAGCCGGTCGGTCATCTCTGGCTTGCGGCTGTGGTTTCGAGCCCTGGTGTGAGCGTATGTGGCATGAAGATAGGGGCGCCTTCTCAACCTCGTGGGTTTCCTCCGGGCACTCTGGTTTCCTCCCACTGCTAAAGACCACTACGCGCAAGCAAATTATTGAAATAAAATTAAACCACATGTTAGTGTTGATCGAGTGACGTTAAACCCCATCTCTCTCTCTCCCTCTCTCTCTCTCTCTCTCTCTTTCTCTTATGATACAATTTTCGATAATTATACCAGAGTTATGGCCCTTGATCACTTTGTATTAGGCCCTTCACCTAAAAAGTGTACCTACCTGTGCTCTTGAGGCTAAAGTTAATATTGGCTCTAAACAGTGATGTGTGTGATTCGTTGCCTGTCAACCTATATTTTAAACTATTGCTATTTGTAGTGGAACGTCGCGTCAGTGGTAATAAGAGGGACTATTGACCTTATGAAGCCTGCGTTGATATTTCCAGTAGTATACCCACGCCGTAACAAGCCGTTTCATTGCCTAATCCCTCACTCAACCAGAACGCAGCTCTTCCAGGTGCACGCGTAGTAAAGACAAATAAAACAACATTTTTAACCAAAAAATATCGAAACAAAATAGGAACTGTGTTTTAATCAGAGTGCAGTGTAGCCAGGAAAGTGGGTGGATGCCAAATTATGCACATTACTGTTTGTAATTGTCACGTATTTCATGGTAAAGCAGCCACAGTGGTTCCGTTGTAGGGTTCACATCTCAGTGGTTCAAGCAGTAGGGCCCGAGAAGGGCGGGGGCGGTGCTTAGTCGTTCGAATGGGACGCAAAATTGTGGACGCAAAAGAACACTGACACTCAAAATTCGAATGTGTACACGGGACCTCGGATGTGCGTCGCATTGTGACGCCTATGCATAAAAAGAAGACATTCTTTTACAAAGAATTGATATTGCTCATATTTTTTTTTGCGGTTACGTATGGACGACACCGCTTTCACGTAAGGACGTCGATTTTTGATTCCTTCCGAATGACGAGACACACGTCGCTTACTAGCATTATATAAGAAGATACTTTACTAATTTCAGGAAGAAGAGTGTGTCTTGGTGAATCTTTGGCTAAAATGGAATTATTCTTATTCATGGCAGTCCTGATACAAAGATTTGAATTTAAACCAGTAGATCCTGATTATTTGCCAACTCTAAAGGGTGTTATTGGAATCACACATGCTCCTGCCCAATACGAAGTGATAGCCGCGCCGAGATGAACGGTCGTATATAAAAGACATTAATCATCTCTGAACGATATTGTGAGAATTGTTAAGGATACATTATGTGAGATTAGATAAAGAGTCGGTTGTTTTCACTATAACATTTAAAAACTAGATATTGTAAAGGTAATTTTCTGAAAATTTCAGTCAAATTGATTCACTATGAACCGAGATATAAGCGATTGAAAATTTCGCCTATCCTTGATCATCATTACTAAAGTCAGTAAGATAAAAATCATAGTTTAAATTATCCATTTTTATACGTCCACATTCATAATGTGAACGTATTATGCCGTCGCCCCTGCCTGTGTGTGTGTGTGTGTGTATGTGTGTGTGTGTGTGTGTGTCTGTGGTTCGCCTACAGGGCGCAATTCTTAATGGATTTTCTTCAAACTTGGTATACTTATTCCTTATACTCCAAGGAAGATCCCTATTGTTTTTGGTGCATGCCCGACCCCCAGGGGCAGAGCCACGCCCATTTTTAGTATTTGTTTGTTTGTCGTCTACAGGCCACATTTCTTAACTTATAATCTGGAAACTTTGCATACATATTCTTTGTACCTTAAGGAACAACCCTATCATTTGGGGGTGCATGCCCAACCCCCAGGGGCAGAGCCACGCCCATTTTCTTTTCGTGTGTCTTTGTGTCGCCTACAGGGCGCAATTCTTACTGGATTTTCTTCAAACTTTGTATACGTATTCCTTATACCCTAAGGAAGATCTCTATTGTTTTTGGTGCATGCCCGACCCCAGGGGCAGAGCCACGCCCATTTCTAGTATGTGTTTGTTTGTCGTCCACTGGCCACATTTCTTAACTTATAATTTTGAAACTTTGCATACACATTCTTTGTACCCTAAGGAACATCCCTATCGTTTGGGGTGCATGCCCAACCCCCAGGGTCAGAGCCACGCCCATTTTCTTTTGTGTGTCTTTGTGTCGCCTACAGGGCGCAATTCTTGCTGGATTTTCTTCAAAATTTGCATACTTACTCTTTATACTCTAAGGATGATCCCTATCGTTTGGGGTGCATGCCCACCCCCCAGGGGCAGAGCCACGCCCATTTTTAGTATTTGTTTGTTTGTCGTCTACAGGCCACATTTCTTAACTTATAATCTCGAAACTTTGCATACATATTCTTTGTACCTTAAGGAACAACCCTATTATTTGGGGGTGCATGCCCAACCCCCAGGGGCAGAGCCACGCCCATTTTCTTTTCGTGTGTCTTTGTGTCGCCTACAGGGCGCAATTCTTACTGGATTTTCTTCAAACTTTGTATACGTATTCCTTATACCCTAAGGAAGATCTCTATTGTTTTTGGTGCATGCCCGACCCCCAGGGGCAGAGCCACGCCCATTTTTTTTGTCTGTGTGTCACCAACAGGCCACAATTATTATTCTTAATCGATCGTCTTGAAAACTTTTTTTTATACTTATTCCTTATACCCTAAGGCTGACCACTATTATTTTTGGTGCATGCCGGACCCCCTGGGACAGAGCCACGCCCAATGCTTTTGTGTCTTGTGTTCGCCTACAGGATGCAATTCTTAACAGATCCTTTTAAAACTTTACAAACCTATTCCTTATACCCTAAAGATGACCCCTATTGTTTTTGGTGATTTCCTACCCCCCCCCCCCAGGGGCAGAGCCATGCCCATTTTTACTTCGTGTCTGTGTGTGTTGTCTACAGGCCACGATTCTTAATTGATCGTCTTTAAACTTGGGATATGTATTCCACATAGCCTAAGGACATCAACTGTATATCCCGACTCACACAGGCAAGACACGCCCAATTTTTGTGTTTGTCGTTTACAGGCCGCAATTCTGAATGAATCAGCTTGATACTTGGCTTATGTATTCCTTATAGCCTGAGGGCGTCCACTATTGATTTTGATGAATATCCCGACCCCCAGGGGCAGAGCCACGCCCACTTTTTGCCTTTAGCGTTATGAAGGCACAATTCTGTATGGATTATCTTGGTATACTTATTCCTTATACTCTAAGGACGGCAACTATTGATGTTGGTGTACGACCCTCAACGCCTAGCCTTCTTGACAAAGTACCATATCAATCAAAGCAGGAATGTGGACGTATATTGTAGCGTTAGCGTTATGTTTTGATTTAATTTTCAATGAGCGTTAAGCAGTATATAAGATTCTAATCCCGTCAATATCAAGGTTGACGTTGACATCGATAGTTCATCATGGTCTGGATAAGTTAATTAATGTCTAATTGATAATTTAGATAATATTTTAGGTCGAAAGAAAGACCTGAAATAAGCAGATTTTATACAATAAAGGTCATATTCTTTCTACGAAATACATTACACCAAAATAATGTATGATAATTCATTTTTATACATTTAAGATCCTAATTTTATTTTCATTGTGAAAGGTTGCATAAATATATAACACCAAAATTCCACTGATTGATTTAATTTTTAAATGGCGTCGTGAGTGGAGATTTATCGTTACGTTCACGTCATACTCCCGAAATTTTAGACCGTAGCTAAATGATAGAGTGTACGAAGCGAAGCCTTAACAAATGACATCTAAACTACTTAAAGCCCCAATAACACTCTTGTTGTAACTGAATAATATGTCCCAATCTTCATTCTGGTCAACAAATCGTATTATTTTACAATATTCCGATTAATTTGATGATATAAATTTCATATTAACACACCTATTTTAAAAAATTGGAAAAATTCAACCAATTGAATTGAAAAGTCTAACGTAAACCTTTTCAAATGTGACTGGGATTTTAAAATATTTCCGAACCCTCTGGACAAATAAAATAGGTTGTAATGGATAATTTACACAACAGGTAGGACATTTAAACATCTAGTACTTAGAATAAGGGTATTATTTATTTTATGGAGCTTCCAAGCCAGCAAGAATGTTATTGTCCCTTTAAAGTGCAATAAACTAAGCACAGATAATGATAAATTATACAATTCCTGGAGACCGTGTGGTGACTAAAACAGACGGGCAGGTCTTCTGTCTTAATAATACCAATGAAAATATTTTTAGTTCCCCAATAGACACGACGCCACTGGTGTACACCTACAGATTTATCATAATTGTATTATAATATCATATCCTATATCCAATTGATTTAATGGATGCCAAAATCAAGTAGGAACTTAAACGTACCCTCTCACTTATTTTGTCCAATTGCTATGGAAATCGAAAAAGGTAAAACACAAATTTGGATATGATCACAGCAGACAGATCGTAATAAAAAAGTGAAGTTGTATAAAAAGACTTCGACATTTTATATGGCACTTGATCACTTTGAAAAATCTTCTGATCGCTATAGAGGCTAAAGTTGATATCTGGTGTCTGATTGACTTTTAATTCAAACACAGTGTTTAAGATCATGAGACGAAGAGTCCGTTTAATTTTCAACGAAAACAGGTAATTACTACCAGTGTTATGACCCTTGTTCATTTTGAAATATCTTGTGGACTCTGTAGATGTTAAAAGTTATATTCGGTTGACTTCAGATTTGTACACAATGTTTAAGATCGCGAGACGAAGAACCCGGTGATTGTCAATGGTTTCAGACAATTACTACCAGAGTTGTGGCCCTTGATGACATTGAAAAATTTTGTGCATGCTCTGGAGACCGAACTTATCATCCGGTTTGACTTTAGATTGATAAATGGAGTTTAAGGGTCTTCGGACGAACAAGTACATTCATTTTCAATGAATTTTGATAACTTGAACACCCAAATCCATGATATTAGATGTTTCGTATATTAAACGTGTGCATGGGCCAGAGCCAAACAAATTCTTAAAAAAATTCTGATAATTACTTAATGAGTTGCGTATATGTATTGTTACCTGGCAACCTATCTACATGATGTCCCGAAAATGAATGTTGATAATGGGAGATAACCCCCTTCTGGTGTCATTTTAGTAAGGGATTTCCCTAATTCTTGTACATTTCGTGTATTTTCTTATCATTCCACCTCAAACACGAATAATGACAAAATCCTGATAGTAAGTGTAAATTCGAACTCTTTTTTTCCGTTTGGCGTAGAAGAGTAGGACGTTACCTCTTATTTTATTTATAACATTTGTATGTTATATTGCATGAGGGCGATTGGATAGCCGAATAGTTTGCCGGGCGTACCGGACAAGGAATAGGTTTTCTCCGCCCCCACCCGATTTCCACCCACTGCTTAAGACCCCTTTGCGCAAGCGATTTAGTCAAATATAATTGAACCCTATGTTAGTCCAGAATTGACCTAGTTGGTATACGTTAAAGCAATCTCTCTCTATCTCCATTTCTCTCTCTCTCTCCCACTCTCTCTAAATATATATATATATATTAAAAAGTCTGAAGAGCTTCCGACGGAACTGAAAGCGCTAGCTTTAAATATGTAGTTTGTTTTCTTTTCAAACATCTTATTTATTATATATTATATGATTTCATGTGTATTTACATGTAAGTATAATATACATGTATACTGTAATGAGAAAAAGTAGCAGGTGCTTTAATTAATTACCAAGTTGTATATATATATCTATATAGGCTTATATAATATGCATGCACACAAATGAAACAAACTGTGATTTAATTATTTTACTGTTTGATTATGATGTAATAATGTAAGTTGGTGAATCCAGGGCTCTCCATACCTGGCCACAACCATAACCATAGTGCTGTCTGGTGAAATAAAACTTATTATATTATTAAAAAAAGAAAAGAAAAAAAGTTAAAATTACCAGATATGCTATATCATTAGAACGTATATTCTCATACACGTTTGGTCAAAATATCACAGTCAATGCCAAGGCCTGGTTATCTATATAGACTGTTGACTCTAATGTTTTTACTCACAGGATAAAAGACAGGGTATTATTAAACTGTGTCTTCGTCTACTTCTCAAGGTTCAGTCATGGCTGGGATTCTAACAAGACTTCAAGATATATTTCAAAACATTAATTTAGACGTCATCAAGGAGTTATGTAAGAATACCGTGAATTTTAGAACGGTTTTAGTATTTGGTGTTTGTATTGGAATATGGCTGCTAATGAGAAAACCTCGCGGAATCCCTCCAGGTCCAAGATTTGCGCTACCCATCGTAGGAGATGTGTTATTTCTAGGAGGAGAGGGAGATATCAGAGTTGCTACAAGACAACTGAGGAAGCAATATGGAGATATATTTAGCGTTTATTTTGGGCCCACATTATATATATATATCAATGGTTATGATTTGATAAAAGAAGCTTTGGTGAAAAGAGCCGACGTGTTTAGTAGCAGACCTTCAATGTTTATCAGCGATGTTCTCGCAGGGAAAAAAGGTAAATTTCTACGGGAGAGAGAATCATTGAAATAAAATTGCACCACTTGTTAATCAGTGAGTAAGACGCTGGCTCGCTAGCCTAGAGGTCGTCGATTCAGCTACTGTGTTGGTCGAGAAAGTTTATTTTGTCAGTGGTGCTGAACGGAAGGGCTGCCAACTAGGCAGCTGTCTAGTCGTTCAGATGGAACAAAAAAAACGAGGTCCCGTGATCACATTCGGTGGCGCTTAAAAGATCCCTTATTAGCTGGAATTCGACAAATTTAACTCCATTGCAAACTGTAAGGCGTATGCCCGTCTTCATTAGCCCAGTCGAAACAGAACAGTAGGACGTTAAACCTCATTACATTTCATTTTATTTAGTTCCAAATTGTTCATCACGGAGAATTGATATTGACATATAAAGTTCATTTACAATCCATCATTGACATATAACGAAGTCCATGATTTAATAGCTATAGCAGTATAGCATTACAATGCTCATCCATTTGGTAAGCCGATAATACACCAGACTAGACTTCCATCTCCGAAGCGCTATCTATTCTAATTATCTAATATTTGTGACTGACGTTTGTTTGTATGTCTCTCTAAAAGTAGGGTAGCTCCGATCCGGGGGTAACACAGGCTTTCCGGTGATGGACTAAAACTTCCGGTTTTGGAGTTATTCTACTTCCGGTTCATGGCTATACCCGTACTACGACGCGTCATAAGGATGGATCCAGGAAATTTTGCAGGAAGGGTTTTGCCTAATGCTATTTAACGGGGAAAGCCACAACGCATTTGAACTTATTTCGTAAATATGAATTAATAATGCATGTTGGTTTTGTATTAAAGTTTCATTTGTTGAATTTTGTATTTCAGGTATTATATTTTCTTCGGGTAAGTTGTGGAAAGATCAAAGAAAATTTGCTCTGGAAACATTAAGAGAATTTGGTTTCGGGAGAACGGTACTCGAGGACAGAATATTGGAAGAAATTGGTTATTTTGTTGAAGTCATTGGACAACATAATGGTAAAGCGTTTAATATGCGTCGGTTAATCCAAGCTTCTGTTTCTAACGTCATATCATTTATAGTCTATGGCCAAAGATTTGATTATGGTGATCCGGTTTTCAAAGATTTTGTGGAGAAGCTCGAAGAGAATTTTGCTGTCAGCGGGTTTGTGGGTTTGTTAAATTTTCTACCAATTCTTCGATTTTTACCTGGTGATTTGTTCAAGTTTAAGAGAACGATTCGTAACAATCAAGAATTTGACAAGAATATAATTGAACCATCTGTTAAAGATCATCTGAAGAATTATGATGAGAACAACACCAATGATTTTATCAGCTGCTATATTAAAGAGATGAAACGTGTAGAACAAAATGGCGAAGAATCCAACATAAATAGTAAGTATATACAAGAACACAGGATTTCATACTTTCATCAACCATATGTTACTCCTCATTTGATTCCAAAATATCTCCGTTAGAGCCTCATTAGATATATATACTTTGGAACCAAAACCTGGTGCAAACTTATTTATTCATATACAAAAACACATGCTGCTTATACGAACGAACCACCACCATTAACAGTTAACGGTAACACTTTGTTTACTCAATCCGAAAAAGCAAATGCCCTAAACGCATTCTTTATCAAACAATCACAACTATATGACACTAATAAATCTCTACCACTGCTCGTTACAAACCCAAACGGCATCGATAAGATTGTACCGCATCCAGCGGAAGTTAAAAACATAATAGATAGCTTAGATACCACAAAAGCCTCGGGAACTGACGAAATTAATACTCGAATTTTAAAATATATCTCCAATGAAATCTGTCTTCCGTTGTGTCAACTTTTTAAGCTATCATTTTAGATCTATATATTGTACCAAACATTTCGAAATTTGCAAACGTGGTCGCTATATTCAATAAAGGCTCTCCAAACAATTGTAGTAATTATATATAAACTGCTCTCTAGCTCTGACTACCCAAAGTTCATTGTCTGACGTGGTTTCAACTTCTTAGTGTATGACGTATGCCCATTTGTATTAGTCCAATCGGAAAAGAACAGTTATAGGACGCTCAACCATATTTCATTTCAGTTCCGCCCAACTGCCTGTCTGTCTGTCTAGTATCTCACTGATACATCAATGTCAAAATTGGTATTTCACTGCGTTCTTTAAATATACCGAAGACCTTCTCCAAGTTCTGCAGGGAGAAATACAGATTCGATGCACTATTTTAAGCTTGTTCCGGGCATACCTAGGAAACAGACAACAATGTGTCAAGATTGATGACGTCAAATCCGTTAAGGTCCCAATGATGTTTGGGATTTGACTACCTACTGTTTTTCCCCGAACTGGCCTAATCGGAAACGATCATATATCATACAGCGTTCTATGGGGGAAACATAACCTATCATATAACATATGATTTAATCTTCTATTTCCAGAGGCCAATATAATCAGAACAATTAAAGACCTTTTTATTGCTGGTACAGATACAACAGCAACAACTATACAATGGATGATCCTCTACCTGCTTCATAATCCAAGCGTACAAGCTAGATGTTACAAAGAGATTCAAGATGTCGTTGGTTCAGGTCGTCTACCGTCTATGGCCGACAGACCAAATATGCCATATATCCAAGCTGTTCTACATGAGGTTCTCCGAATAGCTAACATTGCAATAGCTGGGCCTCCACACACTGTTGATGAGGATGTTATATTCCATGGCTATGTTATTCCAAAGCACACAGTTGTGTTTGCAAATCTCGACTCGGTTTTAGCAGATGACAAGGTATGGGGTGACGCCGGCGTTTTCCGTCCTGAACGATTCCTTGATGAAAATGGACAACTTGTAAAACGAGAAGAATTCATTCCCTTTTCTATAGGTATGATGTTCTTTTATATTTTATCATATACTTGTAAACGCAAAGGAGCCCCTCTGCGCCCAAATCCGTCCGTTCGGCGTCCAAAATTTACACACAGTGTTTAATGTCATAAGACGAAGAAATCTCTTGATTTTCATTACTGCCTGAGTTATGTCCATTCATCGCTTTGAAATATCTTGTGCACGCTCTATAAGCTAAGGACATGACACCAAGCAGTGTACTGATTTCCAACGATTTCCGATAACTACTTCCAGAGTTAAACCACTTTGAAATATGCTGTGAACGCTCAAAAGGTTAATGTTAAATATCCAATTGGCTTTAAAATTTAAACGCAGTGTTTAAGGCCGCGAGATGAAGACTTTCAACGATTTCCGATAATTACTGCCATAGTTATGGCCCTTGATCACTTTGAACAATCTTGTGTAAGCTCTAGAGACAAAATTAAATATCCGATTGATTTACAATCGTTGCCAATTGCCAATAATTATTACCAGAGTTATGGCCCTTTATTACTTTGTGTTTGTACATTCACCTAAAAAGTTTGCCCACCACTGATCTTGAGGGTAATATTAACATCCGATTGACTGTAAATTTATACACAGCGTTTAACGCCATAAGACGAGTTACGACCCTTGATCACTTTGAAAAATCTTGTGGGTGCTCTAGAGACCAAAGTTATCATCCGATTGCCGTTAGACTGATACACAGAGCAAAAGGTCTTGCGACGAACATTGAATTTTGATAACTTGGACAGTTACACTCATGATTTTAAACGTTTAAACGCTAGAATGTTACAAACCTAAAAGACAAACCAATTCTAATGATTTTCTGATAATTACTTGTTAATCGTAATCAGATTTAGCATATAATACTTGTTTCATGACCGACAATAGAAATAGAAAAAAATCTGTGACAACAATAGTTACAGGGAGTGTATGTTTCTTTGTCTGGCAACCTATCATTTATACATTCGAGGGCCGTACTACATGAAGATTTAACCGTGATGTGTGCACAGGCACAGTTCGCCGTAACAGACCGTTTTATTGGCTTATACCTCACATCAACAAGAACGCAGGTTATATAACAGCTCACCCAGAACCTAGTAGAGACAAATAAGGGCTTTTTTGTTCCTTCCGAATGACGAGACACACGTTGCTTACCAGAATTATATAAGAAGATACTTTACTAATTTCAGGAAGAAGAGTGTGTCTTGGAGAATCTTTGGCTAAAATGGAATTATTCTTATTCATGACAACCTTGATACAAAGATTTGAATTAAAACCAGTAGATCCTGAAAATTTACCAACTTTAAAGGGTGTTTTTGGAATTACACATACTCCTACCCAATACGAAGTGATAGCCGCACCGAGATGAACGGCCGTATACACAAGACATTAGATATGATAATATCTATTCATATTATAAAAGTCATATTTTTCCTTTAAAATATATTACACCAAAATAATGGATGGCAATTCCTATTTATACATTTAAGATCCTAATTTTATTTTTCATGAAATACAAAAATATGTAACACTAAAATAATATCTATTTATACAATAAAGGTTCTGATTGTTTCATGAAATACAAAAAATTATGACACCAAAATAATGTACGACAATATCTATTTATATACAATAAATTTCTTTGGATACAATCACTAGTTTTATTCTAAACGCAAGACGTTTCGACATGTATCCTCTTGTCGTTATCAAGCACAATGATATTTAATAAACTTCAGGTCAATTTATGAAATTCATTGTGAAAGGTTACATAAATATATAACACTTAAATAATCATGGAATCAGCGAAACATACGTTATATAACCAGTGCTGGACTGGTCGGCCGAAGGCCCAACTGTCAGGTCATTGACCAAGGCCCACACAAATACGCGTCGAAGGCGCGTCATGAGTGACCGAGGAGGGTGGGGGTCTCCCCCAGGAAAATTTTGATAATTGACAACCGAAAACTTTTTTAGAATTAGCTTAGGCCCACCTGTCACGAACAAGTGGGCCCAGTCCGGTACTGTATATAGCGATAATCTTACAAGAGTCCCAGTGAATAGACAAGGAGAAGATTTCTCATCGATGTCATTGTATATCGGTTCATTTCTTGTACTGACCCAGTATAATTGTCTTTACATCCAGAAATTGAGTCTTGCGTATATGTCAATTCTAAATAAATGATTACCCCACATTTATTCCATTCCAATCGTAAACGTATAGAATACTTTATTAGGCTATGTGTATTTTAATTCCCACTTCATTGCAGGTGCGGATCCAGGATTTTTTGCAGGGGGTGGGGGTCTAGGTTTGATAATTGCTTAACTAATTGTGCTCTCAACCGATTAACGGGTTTTTTTATGGGGGCCCTCCCCAGAAAAAAAATGGTAAATTAGATTCAATTTGGTTCATTCTGGCGTATTTCCTGAAGGTAAATTCCAAAATTACAGGTCTAAATCGCCAATAAAATCGCATAAAATATTTCAAGCCTCAGCAGGGGATGGGGGGGGGCCCCTCACCCCCCCCCCCCCCTCTGGATCCGCACCTGCATTGTAATCATTAACGTAGGCCTATAGAATACTTTATAAGGCGATGTGTATTTTAATTTCCACTGTAGCAATATAAACAGTCAAAATACAGATGTGACATCACCCTTTGATGTTGACGTGCCATTATTTCGAATAATCGTACGGGCAACTTGCCAATCGGACTTTATTCATACCAGTGAAATATTGGACTAGTGTGACGTATTTCACCGTAAAAGCCCATGCGGAGTGTAAGTATTTTAAGTAGTTTAATGGTCTCTCGAGCTTAAGACATTGCGTAATATTATTGTAAAAACATTCGGGCCTAATACTTAATGTCTCGCTTTCGACCATTTAACCACACATAATATGAAGACATTTGAAGGCGTGGGATATTGTTAAGACAACTAACTTTTTGCGCATGTGTACTGATGTCAAATTCAATCGTCTCATGGGGTGTATTCCGTTTCTTTGCAGTAATGAAATATGCGAAGATTTTGAGGCATTTATAAAATATTTCAGATTGTTATATCCTCAGACGTCCATTGCTGACGAATGAATTTTTTAAGGTAAGTTGTAAAATATTTTGAGCATGAACCACTCTTTAACAAAATGGTACATGATTTCATTAAACGATGTGGTGCAAACGTTATTAATAGACTTTCTCTCCCTTTCCCTTTTTTGTGTGGCGATTTTTGTTGATATCTTACCGTAGCATCGAAGAAAAGGGTTTGAATTAATTGCATTTTCTGCCAGATTTTGGTCAATATTCATGATTTAATAGCGGAGGGATTTCAAAGTACAGAGGTTGTTTTCGTTGAAATATAAAATACAACAACATGCAAATGGGTGAGGGTGGGGGGTCACGATGGCTAAGTGGATAAGGCGCTGGTTCGCTAGCCTGGAGGTCGGGTGTTCGATCCGTGAATTGGCCGAGAAAGTTCATCTCGATTTTCCGGCGTGCTTTCCTCTTGTCAGGGCCTGGCCAGGGCAGCTGCCTAGTCGTTCGGATGGGACGAAAAAACGAGGTCATTGGAGTGCACGTAAAAGATCCCTTGGAAGTTTGAATTCGATATAAGAGTAGGCCGTAGCGCCGCTGCCCGGGCAAAATTTCCCTCATAGCACAATGTATGGCGTATGCCCGTCTTCCATTAGCCCAGGTTAGGTGCAAAAGAGTAGGACGTTAAACCCCATTTCATTTCATTTCGCATACGGGTGAACCTCTCATAAATCTGATGCGAAGCCTTACCCCACCCACTCTCATTCACAGGCTTCAAATAAAACAGGAAGGTCTGAAAAATAGACTGCAGCCTTGCAGTATTTCAGGCAACGATCGCCGAGATAAATAGAGTTAACAAGATAATGCCTTTCGCTTGTAGTCATATAGGTAATTTATACTAAATATGAATAATTAAGTTGGTTATGTGTTTATTTGAAACGCAATCAGTTTATTTTAACATTGGGAGAACAACACGAGATGGGGTCTAGGATCAAGGCTAATTTGTTTATTGTTTAAAATACTAGTGATGGAAATCTACAAGATGTGTCAAGGTCAATATTTGCGTTATTCGCGTTATTCTTGACGTCATTAGTTGAATTTAACCAGTCACCTCTTTATTCGTTATTCAACTTTATATTTGCGATTCCAATATGCAGCTAGCCATCACTAGAATGATAGATGACAAGTATCCGCCAGTAGTATAAAACACAGCAAAACGACCTCGAGATCAAAACTTTCCACATTGTTTTTCAAGCAGCGAATACCAAGCTGTTTGTTATTCGTTTTTCACCTCGTCATTCGTTATTCACATATAAGGTGTTAATGTATCTTTAATGAAGATATTTCAGGATTTAATTAGAATAGTGAATTGTAAAGAACCCCCTAGCAGTAGAAACATATTAAATGACGTATAGTTGGCAAATAAACCAGATTGTTGTTCAAATGGTGAATAACGAATAACGAGCTATTTGTTATCGGTGAATAACGAAAAACGATTCAACTTCTCACTTATAATTTAGAATACCACACTGAGTGGATCGTCTTTCCTAATAATGGGAGAAAACCCCGTATATCGCGACGGACTGACGGTTGAAGACCACAATTAAATATTACTATTTCGGTGATAAGTATGGCGGATATAATTTTGGAGCAAAATTATGGCCATGTATTGATCTGTCTGAGGTGGATCAGCCGAACGTGTAACTGTCATCTGATAAAATATTGACTAGGGTTGACCGTTTCAGTTACGGTGATAAGAGACCCCCCACCCCCTCGGTCACTCATGACGCGCCTTGTGTGGGCCTTGGTCAATGACCTGACAGTTGGGCCTTCGGCCGACCAGTCCAGCACTGGTTATATAACGTATGTTTCGCTGATTCCATGATTATTTAAGTGTTATATATTTATGTAACCTTTCACAATGAATTTCATAAATTGACCTGAAGTTTATTAAATATCATCGATTGATAACGACAAGAGGATACATGTCAAAACGTCTTGCGTTTAGAATAAAACTAGTGATTGTATCCAAAGAAATTTATTGTATATAAATAGATATTGTCGTACATTATTTTGGTGTCATAATTTTTTGTATTTCATGAAACAATCAGAACCTTTATTGTATAAATAGATATTATTTTAGTGTTATATATTTTTGTATTTCATAAAAATAAAATTAGGATCTTAAATGTATAAATAGGAATTGCCATCCATTATTTTGGTGTAATGTATTTCAAAGGAAAAATATGACTTTTATAATGTGAATAGATATATTATCATATCTAATGTCTTGTGTATACGGCCGTTCATCTCGGCGCGGCTATCACTTCGTATGGGACAGGAGAATGTGTGATTCCAATAACACCCTTTAGAGTTGGCAAATTATCAGGATCTACTGGTTTAAATTCAAATCTTTGTATCAAGGTGGTCATGAATAAAAATAATTCCATTTTAGCCAAAGATTCTCCAAGACACGCTCTTCTTCCTGAAATTAGTAAAGTATCTTCTTATATAATGCTGGTAAGCAACGTGTGTCTCGTCGTTCGGAAGGAACAAAAAAGTCTTAATTTGTCTCTACTATATACTAGGTTCTTGGTGAGCTGTTATATAACCAGCGTTCTGGTTGATGTGAGGTATAAGCTAATAAAACGGTCTGTTACGGCGAACTATGCGTGTAGGTACGCACTGCACACATCAACGTTGATTGATTAAACAAATGTCTGTATTCACAGGGTCAAAAGTCGCTCGTATTACCCCCGATTCGACATTTCACTACAAACGATTAAATCTTCATGTAGTACGACCCTCGAAAGTATAAATGATAGGTTGCCAGACAAAGAAACATACACTCCCTATAACTATTGTTGTCACATATTTATTTCTATTGTCGGTCATGAAACAAGTATTATACGCTAAATCGGATTAAGACGAACAAGCATTAAGTAATTATCAGAAAATCATTAGAATTGGTTCGTCTTTTAGGTCTGTAACATTCTAGCGTTTAGTATACGAAACATTTAAAATCATAAATGTCATAAATGTAACTGTTCAAGTCATCAAAATTCACTGAAAATCAATATACCTGTTCGTCGCAACTTTGGTCTCTAGAGCATCCACAAGATTTTTCAAAGTGATAAAGCGATCAATGGACATAACTCAGGCAGTAATGAAAATCAAGAGATTTCTTCGTGTGATGACGTTAAACACCGTGTGTAAATTTTGGACGCCGAACGGACGGATTTGGGCGCAGAGGGACTCCATTGCGGTTACAAGTATGATAAAATATAAACGCGCATCATACCTATAGAAAAGGGAATGAATTCTTCTCTTTTTACAAGTTGTCCATTTTCATCAAGGAATCGTTCAGGTCGAAAAACGCCGGCGTCACCCCATACCTTGTCATCTGCTAAAACCGAGTCAAGATTTGCAAACACAACTGTGTGCTTTGGAATAACATAGCCATGGAATATAACATCCTCATCAACAGTGAGTGGAGGCCCAGTTATAACAATGCTAGCTATTCGGAGAGCCTCTTGCAGAACAGCTTGGTTATATGGCATATCTGATCTGTCTTTCATAGACGGTAGACGACCTGAACCAACAACATCTTGAATCTCTTTGTAACATCTTGCTTGTACGCTTGGATTATGAAGCAGGTAAAGAATCGTCCATTGTATAGTTTTTGATGTTGCTTCTGTACCAGCAATAAACAAGTCTTTAATTGTTCTGATTATATTGGCCTCTGGAAATAGAAGATTAAATCATATGTTTTACGATAGGTTATGTTTCCCACATAGAACGCTGTATGGTGTATGGTCGTTTCCGATTAGCCCAGTTCGGGGAAAAACAGTAGTTAGTCAAATCCCAAACATCATAGGGACCTTAACGGATTTGACGTCATCAATCTTGACACATTGTTGTCTGTTTCCTAGGTATGCTTGGAACAAGCTTAAAATAGTGCATCGAACCTTTATTTCTCCCTGCAGAACTTGGAGAAGGTCTTCAGTATCTTTAAAGAACGCAGTGAGATACCAATTTTGACATTAATGTATCAGTGAGATACTAGACAGACAGACAGACAGACAGTCGGGCGGAAATGAAATGAAGTATGGTTGAACGTCCTATAACAATTCTTTTCCGATTGGACTAATACAAATGGGCATACCTCATACACTAAGAAGTTGAAACCACGTCAGACAGCCCCGATAAACTTTGGGTATTCAGAGCTAGAGAGCAGTTTATATACATGTATATAATTACTACAATCGTTTGGAGAGCCTTTTTTGAATATAGCGACCACGTTTGCAAATTTCGAAATGTTTGGTACAATATGTAGATCTAATGATAGCTTAAAAAGTTGACACAGCTGAGGACAGATTTCATTGGAGATATATTTTAAAATTCGAGTATTAATTTCGTCCGGTCCTGAGGCTTTTGTGGTATCTAAGCTATTTATTATGTCTTTAACATCCTCTGGGTGTGGTAAAATCTTATCGATGCCGTTTGGGTTTATAACGAGCAGTGGTAGAGATTTATTAGTGTCACCTAGTTGTGATTGTTTGATAAAGAATGAGTTGAAGGTATTTGCTTTTTCGGATTGAGTAAACAAAGTGTTACCGTTAACTGTTAACAGTGGTGGTTCGTTCGTAGAAGCAGCATGTGTTTTTGTATATGAATAAATAAGTTTGCACCAGGTTTTGGTTCCAAAGTATATATATATATATATCTCTAATGAGGCTCTAACGGAGATATCTTGGAATCAAAATGAGGAGTAACATATGGTTGATGAAAGTATGAAATCCTGTGTTCGTGTATTTACTTACTATTTATGTTGGATTCTTCGCCATTTGTTTCTACACGTTTCATCTCTTTAATATAGCAGCTGATAAAATCATTGGTGTTGTTCTCGTCATAATTCTTCAGATGATCTTTAATAGATGGTTCAATTATATTCTTGTCAAATTCTTGATTATTACGAATCGTTCTCTTAAACTTGAACAAATCACCAGGTAAAAATCGAAGAATTGGTAGAAAATTTAACAAACCCACAAACCCGCTGACAATAAAAATCTCTTCAAGCTTCTCTACAAAATCCTCGAAAACCGGATCACCATAATCAAATCTTTGACCATAAACTATAAATGATATGACGTTAGAAACAGAAGCTTGGATTAACCGACGCATATTAAACGCTTTACCATTATGTTGTCCAATGGCTTCAACAAAATAACCAATTTCTTCCAATATTCTGTCCTCGAGTACCGTTCTCCCGAAACCAAATTCTCTTAATGTTTCCTGAGCAAATTTTCTTTGATCTTTCCACAACTTACCCGAAGAAAATATAATACCTGAAAAACAAAATTCAACAAATGAAACTTTAATACAAAACCTACATGCATTATTAATTCATATTTACGAAATAAGTTCAAATGCGTTGTGGCTTTCCCCGTTAAATAGCATTAGGCAAAACCCTTCCTGCAAAATTTCCTAGATCCATCCTTATGACGAGTCGTAGTACGGGTATAGCCATGAACCGGAAGTTGTAGGCCATCACCGCAACCCTGTGTTAACCCCAGATCGGAGCTACCCTACTTCTAGACAGACATACAAACAAACGTCAGTCACAAATATTAGAATAGATAATAAGAATAGATAACGCTTCGGAGATGGAAGTCTAGTCTGGTAATCGGCTTACCAAATGGATGAGCATTGTAATGCTATACTGCTATAGCTATTAAATCATGGACTTCGTTATATGTCAATGATGGATTGTAAATGAGCTTTATATGTCAATATCAATTCTCCGTGATGAACAATTTGGAACAAAATGAAATGAAATGTAATGAGGTTTAACGGTTTAACGTCCTACTCTTCTTTTGCGACTGGGCTAATGTCGTAGTAATGAAGACGGGCATACGCCTTACAGTTTGCAATGGAGTTAAATTTGTCGAATTCCAGCTAATAAGGGATCTTTTAAGCGCCACCCAGTGTGTTTACGGGACCCCGGTTTTTTGTTCCATCCGAAAGACTAGACAGCTGCCTAATTGGCAGCCCTTCCGTTCAGCACCACTGACAAAATAAACTTTCTCGACCAACACAGTAGCTGAATCGACGACCTCTAGGCTAGCGAGCCAGCGTCTTACTTACTGAAGGTGGAACACACTGCACGTCTAAATGAATTTCGGGACTAACACGTGGTGCAATTTTATCTCAATGATTCGCTTGCGCGTACGGGTCTTTAGCAGTAGGAGAAACCCCACGAGGTTGGGCAGGTGACCCTACTCCTTGTCACGTACAGAGTGGAAGAGAAATGGGGTTTAACGTTGACTCGACACAGTTTGTCATAGCGCGTGTGCGTTGTATCATACGATCTGTCAATGAGTCAACTGGCGTGGTTTCGATTCCCTGGTTGTATGTAACAAGGCGAAGGATCGCCTGCCAAACCTCGTGGGTTTCCCCTCACTGATAATGCTCCCCTACGCACAACCGAATTATTGAAATAAAAGGACCTAGTTTGTGTCGGTATCGAGTGGACGTTAAACCGCTCTTTCTATGTCTCCCTCTCTTCCCTCTCTCTCTCTCTCTCGCTCTCAAGGGGGTCACGTGGCTAAGTGGATAAGACGCTAGCTCGCTAGCTTGGTGGTCGGGTGTTCGATCGTTGCATTGGCCGAGAAAGTTCATCCAGATTTTCCGATTTTTGTCGTGGTTCCCCTTGTCAGTGATGCAGGCCGGAGTGCCTGATACGGGCAGCTGTCTAGTCGTTCGGATGGGACGAAAAACCGAGGTCCCGTGTACACATTAGCGTGCGTGTAAGAGATCCCTTTACAGTTGGAATTAGATATAAGAGTAGGCCGTAGTACCGCTGCCCGAGCAAACATTCCCTCATTGCACATTGTATGGCGTATGCCCGTCTTCATTAGCCCAGTTCGGAGCAGAACAGTAAGGCGTTAAACCATTTCTCTCTCCCATAGAAATTTACCTTTTTTCCCTGCGAGAACATCGCTGATAAACATTGAAGGTCTGCTACTAAACACGTCGGCTCTTTTCACCAAAGCTTCTTTTACCAAATCATAACCATTGATGTATATATATAATGTGGGCCCAAAATAAATGCTAAATATATCTCCATATTGCTTCCTCAGTTGTCTTGTAGCAACTCTGACATCTCCCCCTCCTCCTAGAAATAACAAATCTCCTACGAAGGGTAGCGTAAATCTTGGACCTGGAGGGATTCCGCGAGGTTTTCTCATTAGCAGCCATATTCCAATACAAACACCAAATACTAAAATCGTTCTAAAATTCACGGTATTCGTACATAACTCCTTGATGACGTCTAAATTAATGTTTTGAAATATATCTTGAAGTTTTGGTGGAACCCCATCCATGACTTAACCTTGTGAAGCAGACGAAGACACAGTTTAACAATGCCCTATCTTTTATCCTTTGAGTAAAAACATTAGAGTCTACAGTCTATTTTGATCACCTGACTGTGATAGCATATCTGGTAATTTTAACTTTTTTTTCTTTTCTTTTTTTAATAAGATAATAAGTTTTATTTCACAAGACAGCACTATGCAGGCGCGGATCCGGAATTGTTTGCAGGGGGTGGGGGCTAAGTTTGATAATTGCGGTGGGCGTCAGCGCCGAAGTCCCCAGAAAAATGGGGTAAATTAGATTTAGTTTGGTGCATTCTGACGTATTTCCGGAAGGTAAATTCCAAAATTATAGGTCTAAAAATCGCCAATAAAATCGCATAAAATTTTTTCAAGTCTGAGCAGGGGGGGGGGGGCGGACCCCTGGACCCCCCCCCCCCCCCTGGATCCGCGCCTGCTATGGTTATGGTTGGTGCCAGGTATGGAGAGCCCTGGATTCACCAACTTACATTATTACATCATAATCAAACAGTAAAATAATTAAATCACAGTTCGTTTCATTTTTGTGCATGCATATTTATATAGATATACAACTTGGTCATTAATTAAAGCACCTGCTACTTTTTCTTATTAAAGTATACATGTATATTATACTTACATTTAAATACACATGAAATCATACAATATATATAATATATATATTTAGAGGGGGAGAGAGAGGGAGGGGGAGAGAGAGAGAGAGAGAGAGAGAGGGGGCGTTGCTTTAACGGCCACAAATTAATTCAATTCTGGACTAACATAGGGTTCAATTATATTAGACTAAATCGCTTGCACGTAGGGGTCTTAAGCAGTGGGAGGAAGCCGGGGGGGGGGCGGAGAAAACCCATGATGTTGGACAGGCAACCCTATTCCTTGTCCGGTACACCCGGCAAACTATTCGGCTATCCAATCCCCCTCATGCAATATAACATACACATGTTATAAATAAAATAAGGGGTAACGTCCTACTCTTCTGCGCCAACCGGGATAAAAAAAAAAAGGAGTTTGAATTTACACTTTCTATCAGGGTTTTGTCATTATTCGTGTTTGAGGTGGAATAATAAGAAAATAAACGAAATGTACAAGAATTAGGGAAATCCCTTACCAATGGGGGTTATCTCCCATTATCAACAATTCATTTCGGGGCATTCTGTAGATAGGTTGCCAGGCAACAAAACATACGCAACTCATTAAGTAATTATCAGAATTTTTTAAGAATTCGTTTAGCTCTGGCCCATGCACACGTTTAATATACGAAACATCTAATATCATGGATTTGGGTGTTCAAGTTATCAAAATTCTTTGAAAATGAATGTACTTGTTCGTCCGAAGACCCTTAAACTCCATTTATCAATCTAAAGTCAACCGGATGATAAGTTCGGTCTCCAGAGCATGCACAAAATTGTTCAATGTCAGCAAGGGCCATAACTCTGGTATTAATCATCTGAAACCATTAACAATCACTGGGTTCTTCGTCTCGCGATCTTAAACACTGTGTACAAATCTGAAGTCAACCGAATATAACCTTTAACATCTACAGCGTCCACAAGATATTTTAAAATGATCAAAGATCATAACTCTGGCAGTAATTATCTGATATCGTTGAAAATTAAACGTCTCGTGATCTTAAACACCGTGTATAAATTAAAAGTCAATCACAACCTTAAACATCATGCATATTAACTTTAGCCTCTAGAGCAACCACAAGATATTTCAATTTGATCAAGGGGAATCATCTCACTTATATAAACAACATATTATATCAATTTCGTAACAATCAGACCTTAAACACTGTGTATAAATTTAAAGTTAATCGGATATTAACATTACCCTTTAGAGTGTCCTCAAATATTTTTCAAAGAGATCAAGGGCTATAACTCTGGTAGTAATTGTCGGAAATCGTTGAAAATCAATGGGATTCTTCATTTCACTAATGTAAACGACATAAATCAATTTTTAAACAACCAGATGATAAGTGTAGTCTGTAGAGAGTTCACAAGAAATTGCGAACGACGGACGGACGGACATCAGTCAGTTTTAATACTTATTCGCTTGTCAACACCTTTTTAGGGGGTTCGTATGCTTTTGTATATTCCCCCTCTACAAAATGTCTTCACTTTTTTATTACGATTTGTCTGCAGTGATCATATCCGAATTTGTGTTTTACCTTTTGGGATTTTTATAGCAATTGGACAAAATGTGTGAGAGGGTAAGTTTATGTTCCTACTTGTATTTTTGGCATCCATTAAATCAATTGGATATAGGACATGATATTATAATACAATTATGATAAATCTGTAGGTGTACATCAGTGGCGTCGTGTCTATTGGGGAACTAAAAATATTTTCATTGGTTTTATTAATGAAAGAAGACCTGTCCGTCTTTTTTAGTCATCACACGGTCTCCAGGAATTGTATAATTTATCATTATCTGTGTTTATTGCACTTTTAAGTAGTTTAGATGTCATTTGTTAAGGCCTCGCTCAACGGCCTGGCTTCGTACACCCTATCATTTAGCCTCGGTCCAAAATTTCCGGGAGTATGACGTAAACGTAACGGTTAATCTCCGCTCAAGACGCCATTTAAAATATAAATCAATCAGTGAAATTTTGGTGTTATATATTTATGTAACCTTTCACAATGAAAATAAAATTAGGATCTTAAATGTATAAAAATGAGTTATTATACATTATTTGATATAATGTATTTCATTGTCAAAAAAAATGACTGTCATTGTATAAAAAGGCGTTATATTTATTAAAATACATTATTCAAGAGCTAAATCTGCCTATTTCAGGTTTTAGGCCTAAAATAATATCTAATTTATTAATTAGACATTAATTAACTTATTGACTGGATTAGAATCCTAAACTACGACAAAATGATCCCGAACGTAGAACAAATTGCAACAAAAGGTTTTTTGTTTTCTATTGACTCATTATGATGCCCTAAGTAAGGAAAAGAAAGTTTACCAAAATCAAAGTTCAAATAAAGATAGGGGGCGTGGCCAAATCCAAGATGGCGGCTATCGATCAAAACTCGCGAATATCTCTGAAACTACTGGATTTAGACACCATATATTGCGGACATAAAGGAAGCCGTTACCAGCGAGTCCAAAAATGACGACGTTATGTCTCTATGGCGTCATGACGTTACCGTGACGTCAAAACGGCATATCAAACGTCGCATTTATTCTTCCAAAATTAGTCCATTCACGCATGATTAATTGCTGATGCAATAAGAAGAAATGAAAGGAAATAGTCATATGTACGTCCCACTGTGCTGAATTTTGCAAACATTGTGCTTAGATTTTAAGTAGACTTTGCAATTAAGTAAACTTACCTTATTTTGTGTTCCCAGAAAATTCTTAAGAACGTTCTTGTGCTTAGATTTTAAGTAGACTTCAGTTTAAGCACAAGAAAAAACTTCGTTCTTACAATTGTCAATCTAAGCACAAGTCCCGAGCAAGGTATAGGGCTTGCTTACCAACCTTAAACCTGTTTCTGCTTCAAACAATATGGCTGACCGTATAGTTAGTTATTCGACGGCATTTACTACATCTTTTGATACCTAAGAGACATTTGGAAGACGGAAAATCCTTAAGAAATATATTCTCGACAAGAATGCTATAGAATATTTCGCTTCTACACTAATTTTTTTTTATATATTTATAAATTGGTAAAAAACACAAACGCAGGCAACTTGAAAGGAGCTAAATCGCTAACATTTGGGACCAAGAAGTTGACACAAGTGGGTCGCAACGCATATAATACTCTAATATGAATGTATATAAACTGATTCACATTCAATGGTTTCCGCTTTTACTCCAATTTCAAATCAGTTATGTGCGGCGAAATTTGCCAACAGTGTCAATCGAATGCAAATTTCTAGCGTCTAGTTATTCCAGTCTACATTCGCTGTTTGATTTGGTGCAATGTTTCTAGCCTTGTTCCCCCCGAGTCTCTCGCTAGAACTGGGCTGAAACGCATTATGGTACAGGATTCGTGTACCAATGGTGAAATATTTATCTTGTCTTAAATCTTTTCCGATAAGATCACATCATCAATTTTGATTTAAACTGACAAATAATTCGTGTTTTCAATGTCGAAGATGCTGGATGACATTGAACTAGACATAGCTACTTTTAAAATCAGGCGCTGTCTCAATCATTGCGTTCTTTGGGGTTTTTTTTATTTTAGCTTATAGACCTATAGGGGCCATGTCAAAGCACCAGGGGATCACATGGTTACTTTAAAATCAGGCGCTGTCTCAGTCATTCCGTCTGTTTGCATGTGCTTGCGTTTGGGGGGGGGGGCTAGCTTATAGGCCTATAGGGGACATGTCAAAGGGATCACGTGGTTAAGACGCCAGCCAGGGCCAATTCATAGAAAATTCTTAAAAGTAAGCACGAAGTTATGCTTCACTTTTGCTTACGTAAGAAACTTTATAAAATACCGTCTCTAGAAAATGCTCAAGACCGTTCTTACGTAAGCACAAGTTAAGTACAAGTCTAAGCACATTGTGACTGGTAAATTGAGAGTACGATGCTCTCTAACGTCAAAAAAACATTTTTGGTATGCAAATTACACCGTAATTGTAAATTCGTCTGCATCACAGAGTTTCTATATATAGCTCTATGGTCTGCATGGAGTTATAAATAGACCAATGACATTAGCCTCCCGGAAAATAGTCGATTTAGATGTATTTTATTATTTAACAAATTAAATTTAGCCTCCTACTATTTTGCTCCTAATCTGGGGTAACGAAGACGTACATACGTCATACAGTGTGCTATGAGGGAAATTTCGCCCTGGCAGCGACACTACTCTATCGAATTCCAACTGCCAAGGAATCTTTTACGTGTACGCCAGTTTGTACACGAGACCTCGTTTTTTCGTCCCATCCGAATGACAAGACAGCTGTCCTCCGTCCTGCATCACTGACAAGGAGAAACCACGTCGGAAAATTTGGATGAACCTTCTCGGCTAATGCAGGGATCGAACACCCGACCTCCAGGCTAGCGAACCAGCGTGATCCCCTGATACCTTTGACGTGTCTCCCGTAGGCCTACATATATAAAATATACCACAGACTAAACAAAAGAAAACAACCCAAAACGCAAGTACATGCAAACAAACCGAATAATTGTGAGAGCGACTGATCTTTAAGTAGCCCGCGTGTGTGTTGTTTGGATATAAATGAATTGTGTTTAGGGTAGAAGCGAAATTTCCTATAGCATTCTTCTCGAGAATATGTTTCTAAAGGATTTTCTGTCTTTCAATTGACTCTTAGGTACCAAAAGATGTAGCAAATATCGTCGAATAAATCCACGGTCAGCCATATTGTTTGAAGCAGAAACAGGCTTAAAAGTTGGTAAGCAAGCCCTATACCTTGCCCGATTCCTAGAAAATTCTTAAGCACGTTCGTGTGCTTAGATTTCAAGTAGACTTTGCAATTAAGTAAACTTATCGCATTTTGTGTTCCCAGAAAATTCTTAAGAACGTTTTTGTGCTTAGATTTTAAGTAGACTTCGGAGTAAGCACAGTCACGTTATTATGTGTTCCAAGAAAAAACTTAAGCACAACTTCGTTCTTCAATTGTCAATCTAAGCACAAATCCCGAGAAAGGTATAGGGCTTGATTACCAACCTTTAGCCTGTTTCTGCTTCAAACAATATGGCTGACCGTATAGTTAGTTATTCGACGGCATTTACTACACCTTTTGATTCCTAAGAGACATTTGGAAGACAGAAAATCCTTAAGAAATATATTCACGACAAGAATGCTACAGAATATTTCGCTTCTACACTAAAAACATTTTATTTATTTCCAAATTGGTAAACAACACAAACGCAAGCAACTTGAAAGGAGCTAAATCGCTAACATTTGGGACCTACAAATTGACACAAGTGGGTTGCAACGCATATAATACTCTAATATGAATGTATATAAACTGATTTACATTCAATGGTTTCCGTTTTTACTCCAATTTCAAATCAGTTATGTACGGCGAAATTTGCCAACGGTGTCAATCAAATGCAAATTTCTAGCGTCTAGTTATTCCAGTCTACATGCGCCATTTGATTTGGTACAGTGTCTCTAGCCTTGTTCCCCGAGTCTCTCGCTAGAACTGGGCTGAAACGCATTATGGTACACGATTCGTGTACCAATGGTAAAATATTTATTTTGTCTTAAATATTGGATACCAGAAGCCCTTTTTTTCCGGTAAGGTCACATCAATTTTGATTTAAACTGACAAATAATTCGTGTTTTCAATGTCGAAGATTCTGGATGACATTGTGTTAGAGACATAGCTACTTTTAAAATCAGGCGCGGTCTCAATCATTGCGTTCTTTGGGGGGTGTTTTTTAGCTTATAGACCTATAGGGGCCATGTCAAAGCACCAGGGGATCACGTGGTTAAGTGGGTATAAAGACGATAGCCAGGGCCAATTCCTAGACCATTCTTAAAAGTAAGAACAAAGTTATGCTTCACTTTTGCTTACGTAAGAAACTTTATAAAATACCGTTTCTAGAAAATTCTCAAGACAGTTCTTACGTAAGCACAAGTTAAGTACAAGTCTAAGCACATTGTGACTGGTAAATTGAGAGTACGATGCTCTCTAACGTCATAAAAACATTTTTGGTATGCAAATTACACCGTAAATTCGTCTGCATCACAGAGTTTTTATACATAGCGCTATGGTCTGCATGGAGTTGTAAATAGACCAATGACATTAGCCTCCCGGAAAATAGTCGATTTAGATGTATTTTATTATTTAACAAATTAAATTTAGCGTCCTACTATTTTGCTCCTAATCTGGGGTAATGAAGACGTACATACGTCATACAGTGTGCTATGAGGGAAATTTCGCACTGGCAGCGGCACTACTCTATCGAATTCCAACTGCCAAGGAATCTTTTACGTGTAAGCCAGTTTGTACACGAGACCTCGTTTTTTCGTCCCATCCGAATGACAAGACAGCAGTCCTCCGTCCTGCATCACTGACAAGGAGAAACCACGTCGGAAAATTTGGATGAACCTTCTCGGCCAATGCAGGGATCGAACACCCGACCTTCAGGCTAGCGAACCAGCGTCTTACCCACTTAGTCAAGTGACCCCTGATACCTTTGACGTGTCCTCCATAGGCCTACATATATAAAATATACCACAGACTAAACAAAAGAAAACAACCCGAAACGCATAAGCACATGCAAACAAACCGAATAATTGTGAGAGCGCCTGATCTTTAAGTAGCCCGCGTGTGTGTTTTTTACCAATTTGGAAATAAATGAATTGTGTTTAGGGTAGAAGCGAAATTTTCTATAGCATTCTTCTCGAGAATATGTTTCTAAAGGATTTTCTGTCTTTCAATATTGACTCTTAGGTATCAAAAGATGTAGCAAATGTGGAATAAATAAATCAACGGTCAGCCATATTGTTTGAAGCAGAAACAGGCTTAAAGGTTGGTAAGCAAGCCCTATACCTTGCTTGGGAGTTGTGCTTAGATTGACAATTTTAAGAACGAAGTTGTGCTGAAGTTTTCGCTTGGAACACATAATAACGTGCTTGTGCTTACTCTGGAGTCTACTTAAAATCTAAGCACAAGAACGTTCTTAAGAATTTTCTGTTAACACGAAATAAGATAAGTTTACTTCTACTTAAAATCTACATGTAAGCGCAAGAACGTTTTAAAGAATTTTTTAGGAATCGGGTCGAGGTAGGGTGTTCGATCCCTGCATTGGCCGAGAAGGTTCATCCCCTTGTCAGTGATGCAGGCTGAGGACCTGACAAGGACAGCTGTCTAGTCGTTCGGATGGGACGAAAAAATAAGATCCTGTGTAAAAATTGGCGTGCTCGTCAAAGATCCCATGGAGTAGGCCGCAGCGCCGTTGCCCGGGCAAACTTTCCCTCATAGCACACTTTATGGCGTATGCCCATCTTCATCAGCCCAGTTTAGGAGCAAAACAGTAGGACGTTAACCTTATTTCATTTCATGTCATTTGTCAAATACATCTAAATCGACTATTTGAAGTTAATGTCATTGATCTATTTATAACTCTATATGCAGACGAATTTACGGTGTAATTTGCATACCAATTTGTTTTTGTGACGTTAAAGAGCATCTTAGTCTCAATTTACCAGTCACACTGTGCTTAGACTCGTAATTGGCTTGTTCTTGTGTAAGAACGGTCTTGAGAAGTTTCTATAGAGACGGTATTTCATAAAGTTTCTTACGTAAGCAAAAGTGAAGCATACTTTGTGCTTACTTTTAAGAATTTTCTAGGAATCGGGCCCAGATTAGGCCCGAATGTTATTACAATAATATTACGCAATGTCTTAAGCTCGAGAGACCATTACACTACTTACACTCCGCATGGGCTTTTACGGTGAAATACGCCACACTAGTCCAACATTTCACTGGTATGAATAAAGTCCGAATGGCAAGTTACCCGTACGATTATTCGAAATAATGGCACGCCAACATCAAAGGGTGACGTCACATCTGTATTTTGACTGTTATATTGCTACAGTGGAAATTAAAATACACATCGCCTTATAAAGTATTCTATACCTTAATGGTTACAATGGAGTGGGAAAATTAAAATACACATAGCCTAATAAAGTATTCTATACGTTTAAGATTGGAATGGAATAAATGTGGGGTTATTATTTATTTAGAATTGATTGACATATACGCAAGACTCAATTTCTGGATGTAAAGACAAATACACTGGGTCAATACATGAAATGAACCGGTATACAATGACATCGATGAGAAATCTTCTCCTTGTCTATAAACTGGGAATCTTGTAAGATTATCGCTATATACAGTACCGGACAGGTGGGCCTAAGCTAATTCTAAAAAAGTGGGCTTAAGTTTTCGGTTGTCAATTTTCAAAATTTTCCTGGGGGAGACCCCCACCCCCTCGGTCACTCATGACGCGCCTTCGACGCGTATTTGTGTGGGCCTTGGTCAATGACCTGACAGTTGGGCCTTCGGCCGACCAGTCCAGCACTGGTTATATAACGTATGTTTCCATGATTCCATGATTATTTAAGTGTTATATATTTATGTAACCTTTCACAATGAATTTCATAAATTGACCTGAAGTTTATTAAATATCATCGTGCTTGATAACGACAAGAGGATACATGTCAAAACGTCTTGCGTTTAGAATAAAACTAGTGATTGTATCCAAAGAAATTTATTGTATATAAATAGATATTGTCGTACATTATTTTGGTGTCATAATTTTTTGTATTTCATGAAACAATTAGGACCTTTAATGTATAAATAGTGTTACATATTTTTGTATTTCATGAAAAATAAAATTAGGATCTTAAATGTATAAATAGGAATTGCCATCCATTATTTTGGTGTAATATATTTTAAAGGAAATATATGACTTTTATAATATGAATAGATATTATCATATCTAATGTCTTGTATATACAGTCGTTCATCTCGGTGCGGCTATCAATTCGTATGGGACAGGAGAATGTGTGAGCGCCAGAACACCTTTTAATGTCGGTAAATTATCGGGATCTACTGGTTTTAATTCAAATCTTTGTATCAAGGTTGTCATAAATAAGAATAATTCCATTTTTGCCACAGATTCTCCAAGACATACTCTTCTTCCTGAAATTAGTAAAGTATCTTCTTATATAATTCGGGTTAGCAACGTGTGTCTCGTCATTCGGAAGGAACAAAAAAGTCCTTATTTGTCCCACTATACTAGGTTCTGGGTGAGCTGTTATATAACCTGCGTTCTGGTTGATGTGAGGTATAAGTCAATAAAACGGTCTGTTACGGCGAACTGTGTCTGCGGGTACCCACTGCACGCATCACGGTTAAATCTTCATGTTGTACGGCCCTCGAAAGTATAAATGATAGGTTGCCAGACAAAGAAACATACACTCCCAAAAACTATTGTTGTCACATATTTTTTTCTATTTCTATTGTCGGTCATGAAACAAGTATTATACGCTAAATATGATTAAGATTAACAACTCATTAAGTAATTAACAGAAAATCATTAGAATTGGTTTGTCTGTTAGATCTGTAACATTCTAGCGTTTAGTATACGAAACATTTAAAATAACGAATGTAACTTATTTAAGTTATCAAAATTCACTGAAAATCAATAAAGCTGTTCGTCGCAAGACCTTTTACCCTGTATATCAATCTAACGGCAATCGGATGATAACTTTGGTCTCTAGAGCATCCACAAGATTTTTCAAAGTGATACAGGGCAATAACTCGTCTTATGGCGTTAAACGCTGTGTATAAATTTACAGTCAATCGTATATTAAAGGGACAATCCCGATAAGAACAGAGTCTCAAAAATTAAAGTCTGAGTATTTATGAAATTTATGGACCAAAATATAGTGCAATGGTGTATTTACCTTGTCTCAAAATTTCAGCTCAAAATATTGAGTCGTTTGGACGTGAACGTCAACACTGCTTATCCGAACACGTAACTCTTTTAAGATTTCGGGTCAATTTTTTCATTGGGTGACCTGATAATCGATTAACGTTTCTTGAGAGGTCTATAGAGTGAATGACCCATGCCCTGTACTTGATAACAAAAGGTAAATTTCACCTACATATTATTTTTATAGAAAAAAGTCTGGTTTTATCGAGCTACTGTATAATAAAACGTTCTCCATTTCCAGATGAAGACTGTCACGTTTAAGTTATTTACAAGCGTATCACAAATATCGGGTTAGTAGGTGGGCCTTAGGTTATGGATTTTAAAGGATTTTAACACAAAATTAAACAGTTTTATTCCCCAAAAAGTTATCGGGATTGGCACTTTAACATTACCCTCAAGATCAGTGGTGGGCAAACTTTTTTAGGTGAAGGGACAAACACAAAGTAATAAAGGGCCATAACTCTGGTAATAATTATTGGCTATAGGCTTTTTCGTCTCATTACCTCAAAGACTGTGTATAAATTGTAAATCAATCGGATATTTAATTCTGCCTCTAGAGCATACACAAGATATTTCAAAGCGATCAATGGACATAACTCAGGCAGTAATGAAAATCAAGAGATTTCTTCGTCTGATGACGTTAAACACTGTGTGTAAATTTTGGACGCAGGACGGACGGATTTGGGCGCAGAAAGGCTCCATTGCGGTTACAAATATGACAAATTATAAAAGAGCATCATACCTATAGAAAAGGGAATGAATTCTTCTCGTTTTACAAGTTGTCCATTTTCATCAAGGAATCGTTCAGGTCGAAAAACGCCGGGGTCACCCCATACCTTGTCATCTGCCAAAACCGAGTCGAGATTTGCAAACACTACCGTGTGCTTTGGGATAACATAGCCATGGAATATAACATCCTCTTCAACAGTGTATGGAGGCCCAGTTATACCAATGTTAGATATTCGGAGAGCCTCCTGCAGAAAAGCTTGGTTATATGGCATATTCCGTCCGTCTCTCATAGACGGTAGACGACCTGAACCAACGACATCTTGAATCTCTTTGTAACATCTTGCTTGTACGCTTGGGTTATGAAGCAAGTAAAGAATCGTCCATTGTAGAGCTGTTGCTGTTGTATCTGTACCAGCAATAAAAAGGTCTTTAATTGTTCTGATTATATTGGCCTCTGGAAATAGAAGATTAAATCATATGTTATACGATAGGTTATGTTTCCCTCATAGAACGCTGTATGCTGTATGATCGTTTCCGATTAGCCCAGTTCGGGGAAAAACAGTAGGTAGTCAAATCCCAAACATCATAGGGACCTTAACGGATTTGACGTCATCAATCTTGACACATTGTTGTCTGTTTCCTAGGTATGCTTGGAACAAGCTTAAAATAGTGCATCGAACCTGTATTTCTCCCTGCAGAACTTGGAGAAGATCTTCGATATATTTAAAGAACGCAGTGAGATACCAATTTTGACATTAATTTATCAGTGAGATACTAGACAGACAGACAGTCGGGCGGAAATGAAATGAAGTATGGTTGAGCGTCCTATAACTGTTCTTTTCCGATTGGACTAATACAAATGGGCATACGTCATACACTAAGAAGTTGAAATCACGTCAGACAGTCCCGATGAACTTTGGGTTGTCAGAGCTAGAGAGCAGTTTATATACATAATTACTACAACTGTTTGGAGAGCCTTTTTTGAATATAGCGACCACGTTTGCAAATTTTTGGTACAATATGTAGATCTAATGATAGCTTAAAAAGTTGACACAACGGAAGACAGATTTCAATGGAGATATATTTTAAAATTCGAGTATTAATTTCGTCCGGTCCCGAGGCTTTTGTGGTATCTTAGTTATCTATTATGTCTTTAACATCCTCTGGGTGTGGTAAAATCTTATCGATGCCGTTTGGGTTTGTAACGAGCAGTGGTAGAGATTTATTAGTGTCACCTAGTTGTGATTGTTTGATAAAGAATGAGTTGAAGGCATTTGCTTTTTCGGATTGAGTAAACAAAGTGTTACCGTTAACTGTTAACAGTGGTGGTTCGTTCGTAGAAGCAGCATGTGTTTATGTATATGAATAAATAAGTTTGCACCAGGTTTTGGTTCCAAAGTATATATATATATATATCTCTAATGAGGCTCAAACGGAGATATCTTGGAATCAAAATGAGGAGTAACATATGGTTGATGAAATTATGAAATCCTGTGTTCTTGTATATACTTACTATTTATGTTGGATTCTTCGCCATTTTTTTCTACACGTTTCATCTCTTTAATATAGCTGCTGATAAAATCATTGGTGTTGTTCTCATCATAATTCTTCAGATGATCTTTAATAGATGGTTCAATTATATTCTTGTCAATTTCTTGATTATTACGAATCGTTCTCTTAAACTTGAACAAATCACCAGGTAAAAATCGAAGAATTGGTAGAAAATTTAACAAATCCACAAACCCGCCGACAGCAAAATTCTCATCGAGCTTCTCTACAAAATCTTTGAAAACCGGATCACCATAATCAAATCTTTGACCATAAACTATAAATGATATGACGTTAGAAACAGAAGCTTGGATTAACCGACGCATATTAAACGCTTTACCATTATGTTGTCCAATGGCTTCAACAAAATAACCAATTTCTTCCAATATTCTGTCCTCGAGTACCGTTCTCCCGAAACCAAATTCTCTTAATGTTTCCTGAGCAAATTTTCTTTGATCTTTCCACAACTTACCCGAAGAAAATATAATACCTGAAAAATAAAATTCAACAAATGAAACTTTAATACAAAACCTACATGCATTATTAATTCATATTTACGAAATAAGTTCAAATGCGTTGTGGCTTTCTCCGTTAAATGGCATTAGGCAAAACCCTTCCTGCAAAATTTCCTAGATCCATCCTTATGACGCGTCGTAGTACGGGTATAGCCATGAACCGGAAGTTGTAGGCCATCACCGCAACCCTGTGTTACCCCCAGATCGGAGCTACCCTACTTCTAGACAGACATACAAACAAACGTCAGTCACAAATATTAGAATAGATAATTAGAATAGATAACGCTTCGGAGATGGAAGTTTAGTCTGGTAATCGGCTTACCAAATGGATGAGCATTGTAATGCTATACTGCTATAGCTATTAAATCATGGACTTCGTTATATGTCAATGATGGATTGTAAATGAGCTTTATATGTCAATATCAATTCTCCGTGATGAACAATTTGGAACAAAATGAAATGAAATGTAATGAGGTTTAACGGTTTAACGTCCTACTCTTCTGTTGGGACTGGGCTAATGTCGTAGTAATGAAGACGGGCATACGCCTTACAGTTTGCAATGGAGTTAAATTTGTCGAATTCCAGCTAATAAGGGATCTTTTAAGCGCCACCCAGTGTGTTTACGGGACCCCGGTTTTTTGTTCCATCC
Source organism: Patella caerulea (assembly GCA_036850965.1). Lineage (NCBI taxonomy): Eukaryota > Metazoa > Mollusca > Gastropoda > Patellidae > Patella > Patella caerulea. The sequence goes on along the minus strand of JAZGQO010000015.1, from coordinate 25,043,509 downwards.
GAAAGACTAGACAGCTGCCTAATTGGCAGCCCTTGCGTTCAACACCACTGACAAAATAAACTTTCTCGACCAACACAGTAGCTGAATCGACAACCTCTAGGCTAGCGAGCCAGCGTCTTACTTACTGAAGGTGGAACACACTGCACGTCTAAATGAATTTCGGGACTAACACGTGGTGCAATTTTATCTCAATGATTCGCTTGCGCGTACGGGTCTTTAGCAGTAGGAGAAACCCCACGAGTTTGGGCAGGTGACCCTACTCCTTGTCACGTACAGAGTGGAAGAGAAATGGGGTTTAACGTTGACTCGACACAGTTTGTCATAGCGCGTGTGCGTTGTATCATACGATCTGTCAATGAGTCAACTGGCGTGGTTTCGATTCCCTGGTTGTATGTAACAAGGCGAAGGATCGCCTGCCAAACCTCGTGGGTTTCCCCTCACTGATAATGCTCCCCTACGCACAACCGAATTATTGAAATAAAAGGACCTAGTTTGTGTCCGTATCGAGTGGACGTTAAACCGCTCTTTCTATGTCTCCCTCTCTTCCCTTCTCTCTCTCGCTCTCGAGGGGGTCACGTGGCTAAGTGGATAAGACGCTAGCTCGCTAGCTTGGTGGTCGGATGTTCGATCGTTGCATTGGCCGAGAAAGTTCATCCAGATTTTCCGATTTTTGTTGTGGTTCCCCTTGTCAGTGATGCAGGCCGGAGTGCCTGATACGGGCAGCTGTCTAGTCGTTCGGATGGGACGAAAAACCGAGGTCCCGTGTACACATTAGCGTGCGTGTAAGAGATCCCTTTACAGTTGGAATTAGATATAATAGTAGGCCGTAGTACCGCTCTCCGAGCAAACATTCCCTCATTGCACATTGTATGGCGTATGCCCGTCTTCATTAGCCCAGTTCGGAGCAGAACAGTAAGGCGTTAAACCATTTCTCTCTCCCATAGAAATTTACCTTTTTTCCCTGCGAGAACATCGCTGATAAACATTGAAGGTCTGCTACTAAACACGTCGGCTCTTTTCACCAAAGCTTCTTTTACCAAATCATAACCATTGATGTATATATATAATGTGGGCCCAAAATAAATGCTAAATATATCTCCATATTGCTTCCTCAGTTGTCTTGTAGCAACTCTGACATCTCCCCCTCCTCCTAGAAATAACAAATCTCCTACGAAGGGTAGCGTAAATCTTGGACCTGGAGGGATTCCGCGAGGTTTTCTCATTAGCAGCCATATTCCAATACAAACACCAAATACTAAAATCGTTCTAAAATTCACGGTATTCGTACATAACTCCTTGATGACGTCTAAATTAATGTTTTGAAATATATCTTGAAGTTTTGGTGGAACCCCATCCATGACTTAACCTTGTGAAGCAGACGAAGACACAGTTTAACAATGCCCTATCTTTTATCCTTTGAGTAAAAACATTAGAGTCTACAGTCTATTTTGATCACCTGACTGTGATAGCATATCTGGTAATTTTAACTTTTTTTTCTTTTCTTTTTTTAATAAGATAATAAGTTTTATTTCACAAGACAGCACTATGCAGGCGCGGATCCGGAATTGTTTGCAGGGGGTGGGGGCTAAGTTTGATAATTGCGGTGGGCGTCAGCGCCGAAGTCCCCAGAAAAATGGGGTAAATTAGATTTAGTTTGGTGCATTCTGACGTATTTCCGGAAGGTAAATTCCAAAATTATAGGTCTAAAAATCGCCAATAAAATCGCATAAAATTTTTTCAAGTCTGAGCAGGGGGGGGGGGGGGGCGGACCCCTGGACCCCCCCCCCTGGATCCGCGCCTGCTATGGTTATGGTTGGTGCCAGGTATGGAGAGCCCTGGATTCACCAACTTACATTATTACATCATAATCAAACAGTAAAATAATTAAATCACAGTTCGTTTCATTTTTGTGCATGCATATTTATATAGATATACAACTTGGTCATTAATTAAAGCACCTGCTACTTTTTCTTATTAAAGTATACATGTATATTATACTTACATTTAAATACACATGAAATCATACAATATATATAATATATATATTTAGAGGGGGAGAGAGAGGGAGGGGGAGAGAGAGAGAGAGAGAGAGAGGGGGCGTTGCTTTAACGGCCACAAATTAATTCAATTCTGGACTAACATAGGGTTCAATTATATTAGACTAAATCGCTTGCACGTAGGGGTCTTAAGCAGTGGGAGGAAGCCGGGGGGGGGGGGCGGAGAAAACCCATGATGTTGGACAGGCAACCCTATTCCTTGTCCGGTACACCCGGCAAACTATTCGGCTATCCAATCCCCCTCATGCAATATAACATACACATGTTATAAATAAAATAAGGGGTAACGTCCTACTCTTCTGCGCCAACCGGGATAAAAAAAAAAGGAGTTTGAATTTACACTTTCTATCAGGGTTTTGTCATTATTCGTGTTTGAGGTGGAATAATAAGAAAATAAACGAAATGTACAAGAATTAGGGAAATCCCTTACCAATGGGGGTTATCTCCCATTATCAACAATTCATTTCGGGGCTTTCTGTAGATAGGTTGCCAGGCAACAAAACATACGCAACTCATTAAGTAATTATCAGAATTTTTTAAGAATTCGTTTAGCTCTGGCCCATGCACACGTTTAATATACGAAACATCTAATATCATGGATTTGGGTGTTCAAGTTATCAAAATTCTTTGAAAATGAATGTACTTGTTCGTCCGAAGACCCTTAAACTCCATTTATCAATCTAAAGTCAACCGGATGATAAGTTCGGTCTCCAGAGCATGCACAAAATTGTTCAATGTCAGCAAGGGCCATAACTCTGGTATTAATCATCTGAAACCATTAACAATCACTGGGTTCTTCGTCTCGCGATCTTAAACACTGTGTACAAATCTGAAGTCAACCGAATATAACCTTTAACATCTACAGCGTCCACAAGATATTTTAAAATGATCAAAGATCATAACTCTGGCAGTAATTATCTGATATCGTTGAAAATTAAACGTCTCGTGATCTTAAACACCGTGTATAAATTAAAAGTCAATCAGTTACCAGATATTAACTTTAGCCTCTATACGGTCCAGAATATTTTTCAAAGTGATCAAGGGCCACAACTCTGGTAGTAATTATCAGAAATCATTTTCGTCTCACAACCTTAAACATCATGCATATTAACTTTAGCCTCTAGAGCAACCACAAGATATTTCAATTTGATCAAGGGGAATCATCTCACTTATATAAACAACATATTATATCAATTTCGTAACAATCAGACCTTAAACACTGTGTATAAATTTAAAGTTAATCGGATATTAACATTACCCTTTAGAGTGTCCTCAAATATTTTTCAAAGAGATCAAGGGCTATAACTCTGGTAGTAATTGTCGGAAATCGTTGAAAATCAATGGGATTCTTCATTTCACTAATGTAAACGACATAAATCAATTTTTAAACAACCAGATGATAAGTGTAGTCTGTAGAGAGTTCACAAGAAATTGCGAACGACGGACGGACGGACATCAGTCAGTTTTAATACTTATTCGCTTGTCAACACCTTTTTAGGGGGTTCGTATGCTTTTGTATATTCCCCCTCTACAAAATGTCTTCACTTTTTTATTACGATTTGTCTGCAGTGATCATATCCGAATTTGTGTTTTACCTTTTGGGATTTTTATAGCAATTGGACAAAATGTGTGAGAGGGTAAGTTTATGTTCCTACTTGTATTTTTGGCATCCATTAAATCAATTGGATATAGGACATGATATTATAATACAATTATGATAAATCTGTAGGTGTACATCAGTGGCGTCGTGTCTATTGGGGAACTAAAAATATTTTCATTGGTTTTATTAATGAAAGAAGACCTGTCCGTCTTTTTTAGTCATCACACGGTCTCCAGGAATTGTATAATTTATCATTATCTGTGTTTATTGCACTTTTAAGTAGTTTAGATGTCATTTGTTAAGGCCTCGCTCAACGGCCTGGCTTCGTACACCCTATCATTTAGCCTCGGTCCAAAATTTCCGGGAGTATGACGTAAACGTAACGGTTAATCTCCGCTCAAGACGCCATTTAAAATATAAATCAATCAGTGAAATTTTGGTGTTATATATTTATGTAACCTTTCACAATGAAAATAAAATTAGGATCTTAAATGTATAAAAATGAGTTATTATACATTATTTGATATAATGTATTTCATTGTCAAAAAAAATGACTGTCATTGTATAAAAAGGCGTTATATTTATTAAAATACATTATTCAAGAGCTAAATCTGCCTATTTCAGGTTTTAGGCCTAAAATAATATCTAATTTATTAATTAGACATTAATTAACTTATTGACTGGATTAGAATCCTAAACTACGACAAAATGATCCCGAACGTAGAACAAATTGCAACAAAAGGTTTTTTGTTTTCTATTGACTCATTATGATGCCCTAAGTAAGGAAAAGAAAGTTTACCAAAATCAAAGTTCAAATAAAGATAGGGGGCGTGGCCAAATCCAAGATGGCGGCTATCGATCAAAACTCGCGAATATCTCTGAAACTACTGGATTTAGACACCATATATTGCGGACATAAAGGAAGCCGTTACCAGCGAGTCCAAAAATGACGACGTTATGTCTCTATGGCGTCATGACGTTACCGTGACGTCAAAACGGCATATCAAACGTCGCATTTATTCTTCCAAAATTAGTCCATTCACGCATGATTAATTGCTGATGCAATAAGAAGAAATGAAAGGAAATAGTCATATGTACGTCCCACTGTGCTGAATTTTGCAAACATTGTGCTTAGATTTTAAGTAGACTTTGCAATTAAGTAAACTTACCTTATTTTGTGTTCCCAGAAAATTCTTAAGAACGTTCTTGTGCTTAGATTTTAAGTAGACTTCAGTTTAAGCACAAGAAAAAACTTCGTTCTTACAATTGTCAATCTAAGCACAAGTCCCGAGCAAGGTATAGGGCTTGCTTACCAACCTTAAACCTGTTTCTGCTTCAAACAATATGGCTGACCGTATAGTTAGTTATTCGACGGCATTTACTACATCTTTTGATACCTAAGAGACATTTGGAAGACGGAAAATCCTTAAGAAATATATTCTCGACAAGAATGCTATAGAATATTTCGCTTCTACACTAATTTTTTTTTATATATTTATAAATTGGTAAAAAACACAAACGCAGGCAACTTGAAAGGAGCTAAATCGCTAACATTTGGGACCAAGAAGTTGACACAAGTGGGTCGCAACGCATATAATACTCTAATATGAATGTATATAAACTGATTCACATTCAATGGTTTCCGCTTTTACTCCAATTTCAAATCAGTTATGTGCGGCGAAATTTGCCAACAGTGTCAATCGAATGCAAATTTCTAGCGTCTAGTTATTCCAGTCTACATTCGCTGTTTGATTTGGTGCAATGTTTCTAGCCTTGTTCCCCCCGAGTCGGGGGGTTGGGATGGCCTAGTGGTCTAGAGTGCCGCGCTTCGACCTCTAGCTGGCCGGTCACCTCTGGCTTGCGGCTGTGGTTTCGAGCCATGGTGTGAGCGTATGTGGCATGGAGATAGGGGCGCCTTCTCAACCTCGTGGGTTTCCTCCGGGCACTCCGGTTTCCTCCCACTGCTAAAGACCCCTACGCGCAAGCGAATTATTGAAATAAAATTAAACCATATGTTAGTCCCGAAATGACCTAGTTTGTGTTGAGTGGACGTTAAACCCCATTTCTCTCTCTCTCTCTCTCCCCCCGAGTCTCTCGCTAGAACTGGGCTGAAACGCATTATGGTACAGGATTCGTGTACCAATGGTGAAATATTTATCTTGTCTTAAATCTTTTCCGATAAGATCACATCATCAATTTTGATTTAAACTGACAAATAATTCGTGTTTTCAATGTCGAAGATGCTGGATGACATTGAACTAGACATAGCTACTTTTAAAATCAGGCGCTGTCTCAATCATTGCGTTCTTTGGGTTTTTTTTTATTTTAGCTTATAGACCTATAGGGGCCATGTCAAAGCACCAGGGGATCACATGGTTACTTTAAAATCAGGCGCTGTCTCAGTCATTCCGTCTGTTTGCATGTGCTTGCGTTTGGGGGGGGGGGGCTAGCTTATAGGCCTATAGGGGACATGTCAAAGGGATCACGTGGTTAAGACGCCAGCCAGGGCCAATTCATAGAAAATTCTTAAAGGTAAGCACGAAGTTATGCTTCACTTTTGCTTACGTAAGAAACTTTATAAAATACCGTCTCTAGAAAATGCTCAAGACCGTTCTTACGTAAGCACAAGTTAAGTACAAGTCTAAGCACATTGTGACTGGTAAATTGAGAGTACGATGCTCTCTAACGTCAAAAAAACATTTTTGGTATGCAAATTACACCGTAATTGTAAATTCGTCTGCATCATAGAGTTTCTATATATAGCTCTATGGTCTTTGGGGGGTGTTTTTTAGCTTATAGACCTATAGGGGCCATGTCAAAGCACCAGGGGATCACGTGGTTAAGTGGGTATAAAGACGATAGCCAGGGCCAATTCCTAGACCATTCTTAAAAGTAAGAACAAAGTTATGCTTCACTTTTGCTTACGTAAGAAACTTTATAAAATACCGTTTCTAGAAAATTCTCAAGACAGTTCTTACGTAAGCACAAGTTAAGTACAAGTCTAAGCACATTGTGACTGGTAAATTGAGAGTACGATGCTCTCTAACGTCATAAAAACATTTTTGGTATGCAAATTACACCGTAAATTCGTCTGCATCACAGAGTTTTTATACATAGCGCTATGGTCTGCATGGAGTTATAAATAGACCAATGACATTAGCCTCCCGGAAAATAGTCGATTTAGATGTATTTTATTATTTAACAAATTAAATTTAGCCTCCTACTATTTTGCTCCTAATCTGGGGTAACGAAGACGTACATACGTCATACAGTGTGCTATGAGGGAAATTTCGCCCTGGCAGCGACACTACTCTATCGAATTCCAACTGCCAAGGAATCTTTTACGTGTACGCCAGTTTGTACACGAGACCTCGTTTTTTCGTCCCATCCGAATGACAAGACAGCTGTCCTCCGTCCTGCATCACTGACAAGGAGAAACCACGTCGGAAAATTTGGATGAACCTTCTCGGCTAATGCAGGGATCGAACACCCGACCTCCAGGCTAGCGAACCAGCGTGATCCCCTGATACCTTTGACGTGTCTCCCGTAGGCCTACATATATAAAATATACCACAGACTAAACAAAAGAAAACAACCCAAAACGCAAGTACATGCAAACAAACCGAATAATTGTGAGAGCGACTGATCTTTAAAGTTCCAATTTCATATTTTCTAAGAAAGTCAAAACATATTTATTTCTATGTCTTTTGCTCAAAAGGTTGTCAACTCACTATTATACGATCATGGGCAAAATCTTTGGGGCATTAGAAAGGGTGACACATCATGATTGTGGAAATAGTTACTCAATTACCTCCCTTGTTTTCCCATACTCTTCATGGACGGCCATCTTCAAACGTTTGAATTTGAAGTTGAAAATGATATTTTTGCCAATTTCTCAACTGGCAGTACTGAATTATAGGATTAATAGGATTACTCTTTAACAAGGTAGGACTGTTTATAGATACAATCTATTTTGGGGCTTTATTTTAATACATTTTAAAAATATAACTAAAAGAAATGCTATTGGAGCTTTAAGTAGCCCGCGTGTGTGTTGTTTGGATATAAATGAATTGTGTTTAGGGTAGAAGCGAAATTTCCTATAGCATTCTTCTCGAGAATATGTTTCTAAAGGATTTTCTGTCTTTCAATTGACTCTTAGGTACCAAAAGATGTAGCAAATATCGTCGAATAAATCCACGGTCAGCCATATTGTTTGAAGCAGAAACAGGCTTAAAAGTTGGTAAGCAAGCCCTATACCTTGCCCGATTCCTAGAAAATTCTTAAGCACGTTCGTGTGCTTAGATTTCAAGTAGACTTTGCAATTAAGTAAACTTATCGCATTTTGTGTTCCCAGAAAATTCTTAAGAACGTTTTTGTGCTTAGATTTTAAGTAGACTTCGGAGTAAGCACAGTCACGTTATTATGTGTTCCAAGAAAAAACTTAAGCACAACTTCGTTCTTCAATTGTCAATCTAAGCACAAATCCCGAGAAAGGTATAGGGCTTGATTACCAACCTTTAGCCTGTTTCTGCTTCAAACAATATGGCTGACCGTATAGTTAGTTATTCGACGGCATTTACTACACCTTTTGATTCCTAAGAGACATTTGGAAGACAGAAAATCCTTAAGAAATATATTCACGACAAGAATGCTACAGAATATTTCGCTTCTACACTAAAAACATTTTATTTATTTCCAAATTGGTAAACAACACAAACGCAAGCAACTTGAAAGGAGCTAAATCGCTAACATTTGGGACCTACAAATTGACACAAGTGGGTTGCAACGCATATAATACTCTAATATGAATGTATATAAACTGATTTACATTCAATGGTTTCCGTTTTTACTCCAATTTCAAATCAGTTATGTACGGCGAAATTTGCCAACGGTGTCAATCAAATGCAAATTTCTAGCGTCTAGTTATTCCAGTCTACATGCGCCATTTGATTTGGTACAGTGTCTCTAGCCTTGTTCCCCGAGTCTCTCGCTAGAACTGGGCTGAAACGCATTATGGTACACGATTCGTGTACCAATGGTAAAATATTTATTTTGTCTTAAATATTGGATACCAGAAGCCCTTTTTTTTTCCGGTAAGGTCACATCAATTTTGATTTAAACTGACAAATAATTCGTGTTTTCAATGTCGAAGATTCTGGATGACATTGTGTTAGAGACATAGCTACTTTTAAAATCAGGCGCGGTCTCAATCATTGCGTTCTTTGGGGGGTGTTTTTTAGCTTATAGACCTATAGGGGCCATGTCAAAGCACCAGGGGATCACGTGGTTAAGTGGGTATAAAGACGATAGCCAGGGCCAATTCCTAGACCATTCTTAAAAGTAAGAACAAAGTTATGCTTCACTTTTGCTTACGTAAGAAACTTTATAAAATACCGTTTCTAGAAAATTCTCAAGACAGTTCTTACGTAAGCACAAGTTAAGTACAAGTCTAAGCACATTGTGACTGGTAAATTGAGAGTACGATGCTCTCTAACGTCATAAAAACATTTTTGGTATGCAAATTACACCGTAAATTCGTCTGCATCACAGAGTTTTTATACATAGCGCTATGGTCTGCATGGAGTTGTAAATAGACCAATGACATTAGCCTCCCGGAAAATAGTCGATTTAGATGTATTTTATTATTTAACAAATTAAATTTAGCGTCCTACTATTTTGCTCCTAATCTGGGGTAATGAAGACGTACATACGTCATACAGTGTGCTATGAGGGAAATTTCGCACTGGCAGCGACACTACTCTATCGAATTCCAACTGCCAAGGAATCTTTTACGTGTAAGCCAGTTTGTACACGAGACCTCGTTTTTTCGTCCCATCCGAATGACAAGACAGCAGTCCTCCGTCCTGCATCACTGACAAGGAGAAACCACGTCGGAAAATTTGGATGAACCTTCTCGGCCAATGCAGGGATCGAACACCCGACCTTCAGGCTAGCGAACCAGCGTCTTACCCACTTAGTCAAGTGACCCCTGATACCTTTGACGTGTCCTCCATAGGCCTACATATATAAAATATACCACAGACTAAACAAAAGAAAACAACCCGAAAAGCATAAGCACATGCAAACAAACCGAATAATTGTGAGAGCGCCTGATCTTTAAGTAGCCCGCGTGTGTGTTTTTTACCAATTTGGAAATAAATGAATTGTGTTTAGGGTAGAAGCGAAATTTTCTATAGCATTCTTCTCGAGAATATGTTTCTAAAGGATTTTCTGTCTTTCAATATTGACTCTTAGGTATCAAAAGATGTAGCAAATGTGGAATAAATAAATCAACGGTCAGCCATATTGTTTGAAGCAGAAACAGGCTTAAAGGTTGGTAAGCAAGCCCTATACCTTGCTTGGGAGTTGTGCTTAGATTGACAATTTTAAGAACGAAGTTGTGCTGAAGTTTTCGCTTGGAACACATAATAACGTGCTTGTGCTTACTCTGGAGTCTACTTAAAATCTAAGCACAAGAACGTTCTTAAGAATTTTCTGTTAACACGAAATAAGATAAGTTTACTTCTACTTAAAATCTACATGTAAGCGCAAGAACGTTTTAAAGAATTTTTTAGGAATCGGGTCGAGGTAGGGTGTTCGATCCCTGCATTGGCCGAGAAGGTTCATCTCCTTGTCAGTGATGCAGGCTGAGGACCTGACAAGGACAGCTGTCTAGTCGTTCGGATGGGACGAAAAAATAAGATCCTGTGTAAAAATTGGCGTGCTCGTCAAAGATCCCATGGAGTAGGCCGCAGCGCCGTTGCCCGGGCAAACTTTCCCTCATAGCACACTTTATGGCGTATGCCCATCTTCATCAGCCCAGTTTAGGAGCAAAACAGTAGGACGTTAACCTTATTTCATTTCATGTCATTTGTCAAATACATCTAAATCGACTATTTGAAGTTAATGTCATTGATCTATTTATAACTCTATATGCAGACGAATTTACGGTGTAATTTGCATACCAATTTGTTTTTGTGACGTTAAAGAGCATCTTAGTCTCAATTTACCAGTCACACTGTGCTTAGACTCGTAATTGGCTTGTTCTTGTGTAAGAACGGTCTTGAGAAGTTTCTATAGAGACGGTATTTCATAAAGTTTCTTACGTAAGCAAAAGTGAAGCATACTTTGTGCTTACTTTTAAGAATTTTCTAGGAATCGGGCCCAGATTAGGCCCGAATGTTATTACAATAATATTACGCAATGTCTTAAGCTCGAGAGACCATTACACTACTTACACTCCGCATGGGCTTTTACGGTGAAATACGCCACACTAGTCCAACATTTCACTGGTATAAATAAAGTCCGAATGGCAAGTTACCCGTACGATTATTCGAAATAATGGCACGCCAACATCAAAGGGTGACGTCACATCTGTATTTTGACTGTTATATTGCTACAGTGGAAATTAAAATACACATCGCCTTATAAAGTATTCTATACCTTAATGGTTACAATGGAGTGGGAAAATTAAAATACACATAGCCTAATAAAGTATTCTATACGTTTAAGATTGGAATGGAATAAATGTGGGGTTATTATTTATTTAGAATTGATTGACATATACGCAAGACTCAATTTCTGGATGTAAAGACAAATACACTGGGTCAATACATGAAATGAACCGGTATACAATGACATCGATGAGAAATCTTCTCCTTGTCTATAAACTGGGAATCTTGTAAGATTATCGCTATATACAGTACCGGACAGGTGGGCCTAAGCTAATTCTAAAAAAGTGGGCTTAAGTTTTCGGTTGTCAATTTTCAAAATTTTCCTGGGGGAGACCCCCACCCCCTCGGTCACTCATGACGCGCCTTCGACGCGTATTTGTGTGGGCCTTGGTCAATGACCTGACAGTTGGGCCTTCGGCCGACCAGTCCAGCACTGGTTATATAACGTATGTTTCCATGATTCCATGATTATTTAAGTGTTATATATTTATGTAACCTTTCACAATGAATTTCATAAATTGACCTGAAGTTTATTAAATATCATCGTGCTTGATAACGACAAGAGGATACATGTCAAAACGTCTTGCGTTTAGAATAAAACTAGTGATTGTATCCAAAGAAATTTATTGTATATAAATAGATATTGTCGTACATTATTTTGGTGTCATAATTTTTTGTATTTCATGAAACAATTAGGACCTTTAATGTATAAATAGTGTTACATATTTTTGTATTTCATGAAAAATAAAATTAGGATCTTAAATGTATAAATAGGAATTGCCATCCATTATTTTGGTGTAATATATTTTAAAGGAAATATATGACTTTTATAATATGAATAGATATTATCATATCTAATGTCTTGTATATACAGTCGTTCATCTCGGTGCGGCTATCAATTCGTATGGGACAGGAGAATGTGTGAGCGCCAGAACACCTTTTAATGTCGGTAAATTATCGGGATCTACTGGTTTTAATTCAAATCTTTGTATCAAGGTTGTCATAAATAAGAATAATTCCATTTTTGCCACAGATTCTCCAAGACATACTCTTCTTCCTGAAATTAGTAAAGTATCTTCTTATATAATTCGGGTTAGCAACGTGTGTCTCGTCATTCGGAAGGAACAAAAAAGTCCTTATTTGTCCCACTATACTAGGTTCTGGGTGAGCTGTTATATAACCTGCGTTCTGGTTGATGTGAGGTATAAGTCAATAAAACGGTCTGTTACGGCGAACTGTGTCTGCGGGTACCCACTGCACGCATCACGGTTAAATCTTCATGTTGTACGGCCCTCGAAAGTATAAATGATAGGTTGCCAGACAAAGAAACATACACTCCCAAAAACTATTGTTGTCACATATTTTTTTCTATTTCTATTGTCGGTCATGAAACAAGTATTATACGCTAAATATGATTAAGATTAACAACTCATTAAGTAATTAACAGAAAATCATTAGAATTGGTTTGTCTGTTAGATCTGTAACATTCTAGCGTTTAGTATACGAAACATTTAAAATAACGAATGTAACTTATTTAAGTTATCAAAATTCACTGAAAATCAATAAAGCTGTTCGTCGCAAGACCTTTTACCCTGTATATCAATCTAACGGCAATCGGATGATAACTTTGGTCTCTAGAGCATCCACAAGATTTTTCAAAGTGATACAGGGCAATAACTCGTCTTATGGCGTTAAACGCTGTGTATAAATTTACAGTCAATCGTATATTAAAGGGACAATCCCGATAAGAACAGAGTCTCAAAAATTAAAGTCTGAGTATTTATGAAATTTATGGACCAAAATATAGTGCAATGGTGTATTTACCTTGTCTCAAAATTTCAGCTCAAAATATTGAGTCGTTTGGACGTAAACGTCAACACTGCTTATCCGAACACGTAACTCTTTTAAGATTTCGGGTCAATTTTTTCATTGGGTGACCTGATAATCGATTAATGTTTCTTGAGAGGTCTATAGAGTGAATGACCCATGCCCTGTACTTGATAACAAAAGGTAAATTTCACCTACATATTATTTTTATAGAAAAAAGTCTGGTTTTATCGAGCTACTGTATAATAAAACGTTCTCCATTTCCAGATGAAGACTGTCACGTTTAAGTTATTTACAAGCGTATCACAAATATCGGGTTAGTAGGTGGGCCTTAGGTTATGGATTTTAAAGGATTTTAACACAAAATTAAACAGTTTTATTCCCCAAAAAGTTATCGGGATTGGCACTTTAACATTACCCTCAAGATCAGTGGTGGGCAAACTTTTTTAGGTGAAGGGACAAACACAAAGTAATAAAGGGCCATAACTCTGGTAATAATTATTGGCTATAGGCTTTTTCGTCTCATTACCTCAAAGACTGTGTATAAATTGTAAATCAATCGGATATTTAATTCTGCCTCTAGAGCATACACAAGATATTTCAAAGCGATCAATGGACATAACTCAGGCAGTAATGAAAATCAAGAGATTTCTTCGTCTGATGACGTTAAACACTGTGTGTAAATTTTGGACGCAGGACGGACGGATTTGGGCGCAGAAAGGCTCCATTGCGGTTACAAATATGACAAATTATAAAAGAGCATCATACCTATAGAAAAGGGAATGAATTCTTCTCGTTTTACAAGTTGTCCATTTTCATCAAGGAATCGTTCAGGTCGAAAAACGCCGGGGTCACCCCATACCTTGTCATCTGCCAAAACCGAGTCGAGATTTGCAAACACTACCGTGTGCTTTGGGATAACATAGCCATGGAATATAACATCCTCTTCAACAGTGTATGGAGGCCCAGTTATACCAATGTTAGATATTCGGAGAGCCTCCTGCAGAAAAGCTTGGTTATATGGCATATTCCGTCCGTCTCTCATAGACGGTAGACGACCTGAACCAACGACATCTTGAATCTCTTTGTAACATCTTGCTTGTACGCTTGGGTTATGAAGCAAGTAAAGAATCGTCCATTGTAGAGCTGTTGCTGTTGTATCTGTACCAGCAATAAAAAGGTCTTTAATTGTTCTGATTATATTGGCCTCTGGAAATAGAAGATTAAATCATATGTTATACGATAGGTTATGTTTCCCTCATAGAACGCTGTATGCTGTATGATCGTTTCCGATTAGCCCAGTTCGGGGAAAAACAGTAGGTAGTCAAATCCCAAACATCATAGGGACCTTAACGGATTTGACGTCATCAATCTTGACACATTGTTGTCTGTTTCCTAGGTATGCTTGGAACAAGCTTAAAATAGTGCATCGAACCTGTATTTCTCCCTGCAGAACTTGGAGAAGATCTTCGATATATTTAAAGAACGCAGTGAGATACCAATTTTGACATTAATTTATCATTGAGATACCAGGCAGACAGACAGACAGTCGGGCGGAAATGAAATGAAGTTAGATTGAACGTCCTATGACTGTTCTTTTCCGATTAGACTAATACAAATGGGCATACGTCATACAATAAGAGGTTGAAACCACGTCAGACAGTCCCGATGAACTTTGGGTATTCAGAGCTAGAGAGCAGTTTATATATATAATTACTACAACTGTGAGAGCCTTTTTTGAATATAGCGACCACGTTTGCAAATTTCGAATTGTTTGGTACAATATGTAGATCTAATGATAGCTTAAAAAGTTGACACAACGGAAGACAGATTTCATTGGAGATATATTTTGAGATTCGAGTATTAATTTCGTCCGGTCCCGAGGCTTTTGTGGTATCTAAGCTATCTATTATGTTTTTAAGTTCCTCTGGATGTGGTACAATCTTCTCGATGCCGTTTGGGTTTGTAACGAGCAGTGGTAGAGATTTATTAGTGCCATCTAGTTGTGATTGTTTGATAAAGAATGAGTTTAAGGCATTTGCTTTTTCGGATTGAGTAAACAAAGTGTTACCGTTAACTGTTAACAGTGGTGGTTCGTTCGTAGAAGCAGCATGTGTTTTTGTATATGAATAAATAAGTTTGCACCAGGTTTTGGTTCCAAAGTATATATATATATATATATCTCTAATGAGGCTCAAACGGAGATATCTTGGAATCAAAATGAGGAGTAACATATGGTTGATGAAAGTATGAAATCCTGTGTTCTTGTATATACTTACTATTTATGTTGGATTCTTCGCCATTTTTTTCTACACGTTTCATCTCTTTAATATAGCTGCTGATAAAATCATTGGTGTTGTTCTCGTCATAATTCTTCAGATGATCTTTAATAGATGGTTCAATTATATTCTTGTCAAATTCTTGATTGTTACGAATCGTTCTCTTAAACTTGAACAAATCACCAGGTAAAAATCGAAGAATTGGTAGAAAATTTAACAAACCCACAAACCCGCTGACAGCAAAATCCTCTTCAAGCTTCTCTACAAAATCTTTGAAAACCGGATCACCATAATCAAATCTTTGGCCATAAACTATAGATGATATGACGTTAGAAACAGCAGCTTGGATTAACCGACGCATATTAAACGCTTTACCATTATGTTGTCCAATGACTTCAACAAAATAACCAATTTCTTCAAATATTCTGTCCTCGAGTATCGTTTTCCCGAAACCAAATTCTCTTAATGTTTCCAGAGCAAATTTTCTTTGATCTTTCCACAGCTTACCCGAAGAAAATATAATACCTGAAAAATAAAATTCAACAAATGAAACTTTAATACAAAACCAACATGCATTATTAATTCATATTTACGAAGTAAGTTCAAATGGTGTTGTGGCTTTCCCCGTTAAATAGCATTAGGCAAAACCCTTCCTGCAAAATTTCCTAGATCCATCCTTATGACGCTTCGTAGTACGGGTATAGCCATGAACCGGAAGTAGAATAACTCCGAAACCGGAAGTTGTAGTCCATCACCGCAGGCCTGTGTTACCCCCGGGTCGGAGCTACCCTACTTTTAGACAGACATACAAACAAACGTCAGTCCCAAATATTAGAATAGATAATTAGAATAGATAACGCTTCGGAGATGGAAGTCTAGTCTGGTAATCGGCTTACCAAATGGATGAGCATTGTAATGCTATACTGCTATAGCTATTAAATCATGGACTTCGTTATATGTCAATGATGGATTGTAAATGAACTTTATATGTCAATATCAATTCTCCGTGATGAACAATTTGGAACAAAATGAAATGAAATGTAATGAGGTTTAACGTCCTACTGTTCTGTTGCGACTGGGCTAATGAAGACGGGCATACGCCTACAGTTTGCAATGGGGTTAAATTTGTCGGTCAGCGGCGCTATGATCTACAATATCAAATTCCAGCAACAATTGATCTTTTAAGCGCCACCCAATGTGTTCACGGGACCTCGTTTTTTTGTTCCATCCGAACGACTAGACAGCTGTCTAGTTGGCAGCCCTTCCGTTCAGCACCACTGACAAAATAAACTTTCTCGACCAACACAGTAGCTGAATCGACGACATCTAGGCTAGCGAGCCAGCGTCTTACCTACTGAATGAATTTCGGGACTAACAAGTGGTGCAATTTTATCTCAATGATTCCCTTGCGCGTACGGGTCTTTAGCAGTAGGAGAAACCCCACGAGGTTGGGCAGGTGACCCTACTCCTTGTCACGTACAGAGTGGAAGAGAAATGGGATTTAACGTTGACTCGACACAGTTTGTCATAGCGTGTGTGCGTTGCATCATACGATCTGTCATTTTGTCAACTGGCGTGGTTTCGATTCCCCGGTTGTATGTGACAAGGCGTAGGATCGCCTGTCAAAACTCGTGGCTTTCCGCTCACTGATAATGCTCCCCTACGCACAACCGAATTATTGAAATAAAAGGACCTAGTTTGTGTCGGTGTCGAGTGGACGTTAAACCGCTCTTTCTCTGTCTCCCCCCCCCTTTCTCTCTCTCTCGCTCTCGAGGGGGTCACGTGGCTAAGTGGATAAGACGCTGGCTCGCTAGCTTGGTGGTCGGGTGTTCGATCGTTGCATTGGCCGAGAAAAATCATCCAGATTATCCTATTTGGGGCGTGGTTCCCCTTGTCAGTGATGCAGGACGGAGTACCTGACACGGACAGCTGTCTAGTCGTTCGGGTGGTACAAAAAACCGAGGTCCCGCGTACACATTAGTGTGCGTGTAAGAGATCCCTTTACAGTTGGAATTTGATATAAGAGTAGGCCGTAGTACCGCTCTCCGAGCAAACATTCCCTCATAGCACATTGTATGGCATATGCCCGTTTTCATTAGCCCAGTTCGGAGCAGAACAGTAAGGCCTTAAACCATTTCTCTCTCCCATAGAAATTTACCTTTTTTCCCTGCGAGAACATCGCTGATAAACATTGAAGGTCTGCTACTAAACACGTCGGCTCTTTTCACCAAAGCTTCTTTTACCAAATCATAACCATTGATATATATATATAATGTTGGCCCAAAATAAACGCTAAATATATCTCCATATTGCTTCCTCAGTTGTCTTGTAGCAACTCTGATATCTCCACCTCCTCCTAGAAATAACAAATCTCCTACGATGGGTAGCGTAAATCTTGGACCTGGAGGGATTCCGCGAGGTTTTCTCATTAGCAGCCATATTCCAATACAAACACCAAAGACTAAAACCGTTCTAAAATTCACGGTATTCGTACATAACTCCTTGATGACATCTAAATTAATGTTTTGAAATATATCTTTAAGTTTTGTTGGAACCCCAGCCATGACTCAACCTTGTGAAGCAGACTAAGACACAGTTTAACAATGCCCTATCTTTTATCCTTTGAATAAAAATATTAGAGTCAACAGTCCATATAGATAACCTGGCTTTGACATTGACTGTGATAGCATATCTGGTAATTTTAACTTTTTTTTCTTTTCTTTTTTTAAAATAGCATTATGCAAGAGCAAAATCGGCTATTACAGGTCTTTCTTTAGGCCTGAGATGTTATCTAAATAATCAATTAGACATTAATTAACATATCCAGACCATAATAAACTCTAAATTCAAGGCTAGCCTTCGATGTTGGCGGATTGAATTCCTATATGACGCTTAATGGCCGTTGATAATTAAATCAATCAAGTGGATAATCGAGACTATGCTGTTTATATTAATGATTTGAGTAATGATGACCGAGGCTATGTGAATATTTCAAACGCTTTTTTCTCGGCTAAAAAGGGACCAATTTGACTGAAATTTTCAGCAAATTAACTTTACACTGTCTAGTTTTTAACTATTATAGTGAGAACTGCCATCCCTTTATCTTATCTCCCACAATTTAACTTTAATAATATAATAAGTTTTATTTCACCAGACAGCACTATGGTTATGGTTGGTGCCAGGTATGGACAGCCCTGGATACACCAAATTACAGTTCGTTTCATTTGTGTGCATGCATATTTATATAACCTATATAGATATATATACAACTTGGTCATTAATTAAAGCACCTGCTACTTTTTCTTATTAAAGTATACATGTATATTATACTTACATGTAAATACACATGAAATCATACAATATATATAATATATATATTTAGAGGGGGAGAGAGAGCGAGGGAGAGAGAGAGAGGGAGGGAGGGGAGAGAGAGAGAGAGAGAGAGGGGGCGTTGCTTTAACGGCCACAAATTAATTCAATTCTGGACTAACATAGGGTTCAATTATATTAGACTAAATTGCTTGCGCGTAGGGGTCTTAAGCAGTGGGAGGAAGCCCGGGGGGGGGGGCGGAGAAAACCCATGATGTTGGACAGGCAACCCTATTCCTTGTCCAGTACACCCGGCAAACTATTCGGCTATCCAATCCCCCTCATGCAATATAACATACACATGTTATAAATAAAATAAGGGGTAACGTCCTACTCTTCTGCGCCAACCGGGATAAAAAAAGAGTTTGAATTTACACTTTCTATCAGGATTTTGTCATTATTCGTGTTTGAGGTGGAATGATAAGAAAATAAACGAAATGTACAAGAATTAGGGAAATCCCTTACTAAAATGACACCAGAAGGGGGTTATCTCCCATTATCAACAATTCATTTTCGTAGCATTGTGTAGATAGGTTGCCAGGCAACAAAACATACGCAACTCATTAAGTAATTATCAGAATTTTTTCAGAATTTGTTTGGCTCTGGCCCATGCACACGTTTAATATACGAAACATCCAATATCATGGATTTGGGTGTTCAAGTTTACAAAATTCATTGAAAGTGAATGTACTTGTACTTGTTTGTCCGAAGACTCTTAAACTCCATTTATAAATCTAAAGTCAACCGGATGGTAAGTTCGGTCTCCACGGCATCCACAACATTTTTCAATGTCATCAATGGCCATAACTCTGGTAGTAATTATCTGAAGCCATTGACAATCACTGGGTTCTTCGTCTCGCGATCTTAAACACTGTGTACAAATCTGAAGTCAACCGAATTTAACCTTTAACATCTACGGCGTCCACAAGATATTTTAAAATGATCAAAGATCATAACTCTGGCAGTAATTATCTGATATCGTTGAAAATTAAAGATCTCATGATCTTAAAAACCGTGTATAAATTAAAAGTCAATCAGATACCAGATATTAACTTTAGCCCCTATAACGTCCCGAATATTTTTCAAAGTGATCAAGGGCCACAACTCTGGTAGTAATTATCAGAAATCATTTTCGTCTCACAACCATAAACACCAAGCATATTAACTTGAGCCTCTAGAGCATCCCCAAGATATTTCAATGTGATCAAGGGGAATACCTCTGACAGTAATCATTGAAAATCAATAGGATTCTTCATCTCACTTATATAAACAACATATATCAATTTCGTAACAATCAGACCTTAAACACTGTGTATAAATCTAAAGTTAATCGGATATTAAAATTACCCTTTAGAGCGTCCTCAAAGATTTTTCAAAGAGATCAAGGGCTATAACTCTTTTAGTAATTGTCGCATATCGCTGAAAATCAATGGGCTTCTTCATTTCATTAATGTAAACGACATATTATATCAATTTTTAAACAACCAGATGATAAGTGTAGTCTGTAGAGTGTTCACAAGAAATTGCGAACGACGGACGGACGGACGGACATCAGTCAGTTTTACTACTAATCAGAACAGTCGCTTGTCAACACCTTTAGATATTATCTGAATTATCAATTAGACATTAATTAACTTATCCAGACGATGATGAACTATCGATATCAACGTCAACCTTGATATTGACGGGATTAGAATCTTATATACTGCTTAACGCTCATTGAAAATTAAATCAAAAAGTGCATAATCTAAACTATGATTTTTATCTTACTGACTTTAGTAATGATAATCAAGGATAGGCGACATTTTCAATCGCTTAAATCTCGGTTCATAGTGGATCAATTTGACTGACATTTTCAGAAAATTACCTTTACATTATCTAGTTTTTAAATGTTATAGTGAAAACTACCGACTCTTAACCCAATCTCCCGTAATGTATCCTTGACAATTTCACAATATCGTTCAGAGATGATTAATGTCTTTTATATACGGCCGTTCATCTCGGTTCGGCTATCACTTCGTATTGGGTAAGAGTATGTGTAATTCCAATAACACCCATTAAAGTCGGTAAATTATCAGGATCTACTGTTTTAAATTCAAATCTTTGTATCAGGACTGCCATGAATAAGAATAATTCCATTTTAGCCAAAGATTCTCCAAGACACGCTCTTCTTCCTGAAATTAGTAAAATATCTTCTTATATAATGTTGATATGGAAGGCGTGTCTCGTCGTTCGGAACGAATCAAAAATCGAGGTCCTTCCATGAAAGCGGTGTTTTGCATGCGTAACCGCAGAAATAAAATGGGCAATATAAATTCTTTGTAAAATAATGTGTTCTTTTTATATGCATAGGCGTTAACTGCGACGCAAATCTGAGTTCCCGTGTTAAGCGGGTCAAATTACGACAAAATGATGCCGAACGTAGAAAAAATTGCAACAAAGGGGTTTTTGTTTTCTATTGACTCATTATGATGCCCTAAATAAAGAAAAGAAAGTTTACCAAAATCAAAGTCCAAATAAGGACAGGGGGCGTGGCCAATTCCAAGATGGCGGCTGTCGATCAAAACTCGCGAATATCTCTGAAACTGCTGGATTTAGACACCATATAGGCCTATTGCGGACAAAAAGGAAGCCGTTACCAGCGAGTCCAAAAATGACGACGTTATGTCTCTATGACGTCATGACGTTACCGTGACGTCACAACGGCATATCAAACGTCGCATTTCTTCTTCCAAAATTAGTCCATTCACGCATGTTTAACTGCTGATGCAGTGAAGCGTGTATGCCAATTACGGGTTGATAATGTGTTAAAACAACGTGTTAAAATGTGTTAAAACAACGTAGAAGGGGGCTAAAAGGATATAAATACGGTTGCATTGCCGTAAGGTGATACTATTACAGTAGGATTCATTTCAATTGTTGACAAAAATAGTATACGTCAATAAGAAGAAATGAAAGGAAATAGAGTCATAGGCTACATGTACGTCCCACTGTTCTGCTGTGGCACAACGGCACTTTTAAGGTTGTATGGACAGGGCTAACCAGTTTTGACATTTGGTCCACTCAGAAGTAGGTTAATCTTCAAAATCATCAGAAGGAGTTTGACACTCCAGATGTGTTACAAAACCAATTTTGACTGTACAGCGAACATCGGCCCCTGGTAGGTTTTTTTTTTTCTGAAAGCATCACTTAGAGAGTTAAGTTTTGGAGGACCGTTCACGTGGACAAATAAAACCACATAGTTCAAAGAGGTGAAAATTGGTTTACACGATTTTTACGTTTTGCCACTGGCTGTAGCTGAAACATCGATACTAGTCCGGTAGTCAAACACCAGGGCCCGGTTCCTAGAAAATTCTTAAAAGTAAGCACAAAGTACGAGTCTAAGCACAGTGTGACTGGTAAATTAAGACTAAGATGCTCTTTAGCGTCACAAAAACAAATTTGGTATGCAAATTACACCGTAAATTCGTCTGCATATAGATCATTGACATTAACTTCAAATAGTCGATTTATTTGACAAATGACATGAAAGGAAATAGGTTTTAACTTCCTACTGTTTTGCTCCTAAGCTGGGCTAATAAGACGGGCATACGCCATAAAGTGTGCTATGAGGGAAAGTTTGCCCGGGCAGCGGCGCTACGGCCTACTCTTATATCGAATTACAACGGCCAGGGGATCTTTAACGTGCACGCCAATTTTTACACGGGACCTTATTTTTTCGTCTGCATCACTGACAAGGGGATGAACCTTCTCGGCCAATGCAGGAATCGAACACCTTTCCTCGGCCCGATTCATAAAAAAATTCTTTTCGCTTCTACCCTAAACACAATTCAAGACCGTTCTTACGTAAGCACAAGTTAAGTACGAGTCTAATGGCTGGTAAATTGAGAGTACGATGCTCTCTAACGTCAAAAAAACATTTTTGGTATGCAAATTACACCGTAATTTTAAATTCGTCTGCATCAAAGAGTTTCTATATATAGCTCTATGGTCTGCATGGAGTTATAAATAGACCAATGACATTAACCTCCCGGAAAATAGTCGATTTAGATGTATTTTATTATTTAACAAATGAAATGAAATGAAATTTAGCGTCCTACTATTTTGCTTCTAATCTGGGGTAATTAAGACGTACATACGTCATACAGTGTGCTATGATGGAAATTTCGCCCTGGCAGCGGCACTACTCTATCGATTTCCAACTGCCAAGGAATCTTTTACGTGTAGCCTACGCCAGTTTGTACACGAGACCTCGTTTTTTCGTCCCATCCGAATGACAAGACAGCTGTCCTCCGTCCTGCATCACTGACAAGGAGAAACCACGTCGGAAAATTTGGATAAACCTTCTCGGCCAATGCAGGGATCGAACACCCAACCTCCAGGCTAGCGAACCAGCGTCTTACCCACTTAGTCAAGTGATCCCCTGATACCTTTGACGTGTCTCCCGTGGGCCTACATATATAAAATATACCACAAACTAAACAAAAGAAAACAACCCAAAACGCAAGTACATGCAAACAAACCGAATAATTGTGAGAGCGACTGATCTTTAAGTAGAAGCGAAATTTCCTATAGCATTCTTCTCGAGAATATGTTTCTAAAGGATTTTCTGTCTTTCAATTGACTCTTAGGTACCAAAATATGTAGCAAATATCCTCGAATAAATCCACGGTCAGCCATATTGTTTGAAGCAGAAACAGGCTTAAAGGTTGGCAAGCAAGCCCTATACCTTGCTTGGGAGTTGTGCTTAGATTGGCAATTTTAAGAACGAAGTGGTGCTGAAGTTTTTTCTTGGAACACATAATAACGTGCTTGTGCTTACTCTGAAGTCTACTTAAAATCTAAGCACAAGAACGTTCTTAAGAATTTTCTGTTAACACGAAATAAGATAAGTTTACTTATTTACAAAGTCTACTTAAAATCTACATGTAAGCGCAAGAACGTTTTAAAGAATTGTTTAGGAATCGGGCCGAGGTAGGGTGTTCGATCCCTGCATTGGCCGAGAAGGTTCATCCCCTTGTCAGTGATGCAGGCTGAGGACCTGACAAGGACAGCTGTCTAGTCGTTCGGATGGGACGAAAAAATAAGATCCTGTGTAAAAATTGGCGTGCACGCCAAAGATCCCATGGAGTAGGCCGCAGCACCGCGGCCCGGGCAAACTTTCCCTCATAGCACACTTTATGGCGTATGCCCATCTTCATAAGCCCAGTTTAGGAGCAAAACACTAGGAAGTTAAAACCTATTTCATTTCATGTCATTTGTCAAATACATCTAAATCGACTATTTGAAGTTAATTTTTTTTTTTTTTTTTTTTAAACAATATTTTATTCAGAAATTGAAAGGGATTGAGGAACAGGCATAGCCTATATGACCTCTCTCCTAAATACAAAAATAATATGGATAAAAAATTTAAAAAAAAAGGTAATTGAGTAAACAACAAAACAATAAAATGAATACTTAGTCAACAACATTTCATATATACATATTTACACATTGGCTACGCAGTTGTTCGTGTTCGCATTTTGGTCGAAATAGATCTTAAAACCTTCTACTCATGTCAAAAAACATGTGGACCCTTTCAAAAATTGTTAACGAAATATCACTGCTGCTTACACCGTATAACAGATTATGTGTATTGATAAAATTCGATGGTAAAAGATTTATAGATATTTTTCGTGCATCAGAATGTAAGGAGCAATGTAAAAGAAAATGATCAGTATCTTCGAAGGAATGACCGCAATCACACTCGGGGCTGTCCGAAATATGCCTTAAAAATTTATGCCCATTTAGGTCACTGCATGAGAGACGAAGACGACTATGTAATATTTGATTTTTACGTTTGCCAAAGTTGAAATAAGGGGGTATATTTTTATCTTTATCAGTTATTTTGGTTTTAAAATTATTTATTGAGGGCGAATTTTTAATACTTATATCAAGGTTATTCCATTCTTTTATGGTAGAAGGTATAAAGGATTTAGAGAATAAAGTTGTTCGACATAAGTAATCAGTTAAAATATTGCTATTACGAAGATTATAAGGAAAATTGGAAAATTGAATTAAATTGTGGAGGTATGGGGGAGTTAAATGATTAATAATTTTGTACATTAAGATGAGTTTGTGACGCCTTCGCCTCCCTTGCAGAGTGATAAATCCTGTTTCTTCATATAATAACCTGTGGCTGGTACCCTTTACAGCCCCGCATATAGTTCTGAGTGCATCTAGTTGCAAGTGTTCTAATTTGTTTTTTAGTTCTTCTGTGCACCCATCCCATATTACGTCACAATAGTCAAAATGTGGAAGGATAAAAGAGGTATATATAGTTTTCAAGGTATTTCTATTAAGGCGGTGTTTTAAAGATCTAAGGCAATTAATCATTTTACTCGTTTTAGCCAAAATTATATTTATGTGTTTGTCCCATTTGCAATTTTTCTGAAAAGTCAATCCCAAATGCTTGTGTTGGTAAACTTCTGTAATAGGAATTCCGTCTAAATTTAGTGTAGGTAACAGTGGGTCTCGTTTAGTAGTCAGTGCAAGTGATTCAGTTTTCAGCGGGTTAAAGGAAACCAGCCACGTTTTTGCCCATTTGTTTAACATTTCAAGATCACTATTTAAGACAGTCGCGCATGCGGTTGGGTCATTAATTTTTAGATAGATGCTAGTGTCATCCGCAAAAAGTCGAATATTCGATTTAATGTTCTTAACGATATCATTTATATATATAAGAAAGAGAAGGGGGCCGAGGACAGAGCCCTGTGGTACACCAGCAAGGACGGTCTTAGGATCAGAGGAGACTCCACTGACAACGACGCTTTGCTTTCTGTAATTTCTGAACCATTGAAGCAATTCTCCTCTGATCCCAGCCGCCCCAAGCTTCCGACACAGTGCAGCATGCCACACCCTGTCAAATGCCTTGCTGATGTCACAGAACACCGTCCTCGAAGTTAATGTCATTGATCTATTTATAACTCTATATGCAGACGAATTTACGGTGTAATTTGCATACCAATTTGTTTTTTTGACGCTAAAGAGCATCTTAGTCTCAATTTACCAGTCACACTGTGCTTAGACTTGTACTTGGCTTGTTCTTGTGTAAGAACGGTCTTGAGAAGTTTCTATAGAGACGGTATTTCATAAAGTTTCTTACGTAAGCAAAAGTGAAGCATACTTTGTGTTTACTTTTAAGAATTTTCTAGGAATCCGGCCCAGATTAGGCCCGAATGTTATTACAATAATATTACGCAATGTCTTAAGCTCGAGAGACCATTACACTACTTACACTCCTCATGGGCTTTTACGGTGAAATACGCCACACTAGTCCAACATTTCACTGGTATAAATAAAGTCCGAATGGCAAGTTACCCGTACGATTATTCGAAATAATGGCACGCCAACATCAAAGGGTGACGTCACATCTGTATTTTGACTGTTATATTGCGACAGTGGAAATTAAAATACACATCGCCTTATAAAGTATTCTATACCTTAATGGTTACAATGGAGTGGGAAAATTAAAATACACATAGCCTAATAAAGTATTCTATACGTTTACGATTGGAATGGAATAAATGTGGGGTTATTATTTATTTAGAATTGATTGACATATACGCAAGACTCAATTTCTGGATGTAAAGACAAATACACTGGGTCAATACATGAAATGAACGGGTATACAATGACATTGATGAGAAATCTTCTCCTTGTCTATAAACTGGGAATCTTGTAAGATTATCGCTATATACAGTACCGGACTGGGTCCACTTGTTCGTGACAGGTGGGCCTAAGCTAATTCTAAAAAAAAGTGGGCCTTAGTTTGCCGTTGTCAATTTTCAAAATTTTCCTGGGGAAGACCCCCCGTCCCCCTCGGTCACTCATGAAGCGCCTTCGACGCGTACTTGTGTGGGCCTTGGTCAATGACCTGACAGTTGGGCCTTCGGCCGACCAGTCCGGCACTGGTTATATAACGTATGTTTCAATGATTATTTAAGTGTTATATAACCTTTCACAATGAATTTCACAAATTGACCTGAAGTTTATTAAATATCATTGTGCTTGATAACGACAAGAGGATACATGTCGAAACGTCTTGCGTTTAGAATAAAACTAGTGATTGATTGTATCCAAAGAAATCTGTTGTATATAAATAGATATTGTCTTACATTATTTTGGTGTCATAATTTCATGAAACGATTAGGACCTTTAATGTATAAATAGTGTTATATATTTTTGTATTTCATGGAAAATTAAATGAGGATCTTAAATGTATAAATAGGAATTGCCATCCATTATTTTGCTGTAATGTATTTTAAAGGGAAAATATGACTTTTATAATATGAATAGATATTATCATATCTAATGTCTTGTGGATACGGTCGTTCATCTCGGTGCGGCTATCAATTCGTATGGGACAGGAGAATGTGTGAGTGCCAGAACACCTTTTAAAGTCGGTAAATCATCGGGATCTACTGGTTTTAATTCAAATCTTTGTATCAAGGTTGTCATAAATAAGAATAATTCCATTTTTGCCATAGATTCTCCAAGACATACTCTTCTTCCTGAAATTAGTAAAGTATCTTATTATATAATTCTGGTAAGCAACGTGAGTCTCGTCATTCGGAAGGAACAAAAAAGTCATTATTTGTCCCACTATACTATGTTCTGGGTGAGCTGTTATATAACCCACGTTCTTGTTGATGTGAGGTATAAGCCAATAAAACGGTCTGTTACGGCGAACTGTGTCTGTGGGTACCCACTGCACACATCACGGTTAAATCTTCATGTGGTACGACCCTCGAAAGTATAAATGATAGGTTGCCAGACAAAGAAACATACACTCCCTGTAACTATTGTTGTCACATATTTTTTTCTATTTCTATTGTCATGAAACAAGTATTATACGCTAAATCTGATTAAGATTAACAACTCATTGAGTAATTAACAGAAAATCATTAGAATTGGTTTGTCTGTTAGATCTGTAACATTCTAGCGTTTAGTATACGAAACATTTAAAATCATGAATGTAACTTATTTAAGTTATCAAAATTCACTGAAAATCAATAAAGCTGTTCGTCGCAAGACCTTTTACTCTGTATATCAATCTAACGGCAATCGGATGATAACTTTGGTCTCCAGAGCATCCAAAAGATTTTTCAAAGTGATACAGGGCAATAACTCGTCTTATGGCGTTAAACGCTGTGTATAAATTTACAGTCAATCGTATATTAACATTACCCTCAAGATCAGTGGTGGGCAAACTTTTTTAGGTGAAGGGACAAACACAAAGTAATAAAGGGACATAACTCTGGTAATAATTATTGGCAATAGGCTTTTTCGTCTCATTACCTCAAAGACTGTGTATAAATTGTAAATCAATCCGATATTTAATTCTGCCTATAGAGCTTACACAAGATTTTTCAAAGTGACCAAGGGCGATAACTATGGCAGTAATTATCGGAAATCGTTGAATATCTTCATCTCGTGGCTTTAAACACTGTGTGTAAATTTTAAAGCCAGTTGAATATTAACATTAACCTTTTGAGCGTTCACAACATATTTCAAAGTGATCAATGGGTTTAACTCTGGAAGTAATTTTCGGAAATCGTTGAAAATTAATGGAATGCTTGATGTCATGACCTTAGCCTATAGAGCGTGCACAAGATATTTAAAAGCGATCAATGGACATAACTCAGGCAGTAATGAAAATCAAGAGATTTCTTCGTCTGATGACGTTAAACACTGTGTGTAAATTTTGGACGCAGGACGGACGGATTTGGGCGCAGAGGGGCTCCATTGCGGTTACAAATATGACAAATTATAAAAGAGTATCATACCTATAGAAAAGGGAATGAATTCTTCTCTTTTTACAAGTTGTCCATTTTCATCAAGGAATCGTTCAGGTCGAAAAACGCCGGGGTCACCCCATACCTTGTCATCTGCCAAAACCGAGTCGAGATTTGCAAATACCACTGTGTGCTTTGGGATAACATAGCCATGGAATATAACATCCTCATCAACAGTGTATGGAGGCCCAGTTGTACTCATGTTAGATATTCGGAGAGCCTCCTGCAGAAAAGCTTGGTTATATGGCATATTTCGTCCGTCTCTCATAGACGGTGGACGACCTGAACCAACAACATCTTGAATCTCTTTGTAACATCTTGCTTGTACGCTTGGATTATGAAGCAAGTAAAGAATCATCCATTGTAGAGCTGTTGCTATTGTATCTGTACCAGCAAGAAAAAGGTCTTTAATTGTTCTGATTATATTGGCCTCTGGAAATAGAAGATTAAATCATATGTTATACGATAGGTTTCCCTCATAGAACGCTGTATGGTGTATGATCGTTTCCGAATAGCCCAGTTCGGGGAAAATCAGTAGGTAGTCAAATCCCAAACATCATAGGGACCTTAACGGATTTGACGTCATCAATCTTGACACATTGTTGTCTGTTTCCTAGGTATGCTTGGAACAAGCTTAAAATAGTGCATCGAACCTGTATTTCTCCCTCGATATATTTAAAGGACGCAGTGAGATACCAATTTTGACATTAATTTATCAGTGAGATACTAGACAGACAGACAGTCGGGCGGAAATGAAATGAAGTATGGTTGAACGTCCTATAACTGTTCTTTTCCGATTGGACTAATACAAATGGGCATACGTCATACACTAAAAAGTTGAAACCACGTCAGACAGTCCCGATTAACTTTGAGTATTCAGAGCATAGAGAGCAGTTTATATATATAATTACTACAACTGTGAGAGCCTTTATTGAATATAGCGACCACGTTTGCAAATTTTTGGTACAATATGTAGATCTAATGATAGCTTAAAAAGTTGACACAACGGAAGACAGATTTCATTGGAGATATATTTTAAAATTCGAGTATTAATTTCGTCCGGTCCAGAGGCTTTTGTGGTATCTAATCTATCTATTATGTCTTTAACTTCCTCCGGATGTGGTACAATCTTATCGCTGCCGTTTGGGTTTGTAACGAGCAGCGGTAGAGATTTATTAGTGTCATCTAGTTGTGATTGTTTGATAAAGAATGAGTTTAAGGCATTTGCTTTTTCGGATTGAGTAAACAAAATGCTACCGTTAACTGTTAATGGTGGTGGTTCGTTCGTAGAAGCAGCATGTGTTTTTGTATATGAATAAATAAGTTTGCACTAGGTTTTGGTTTCAAAGTATACATATATCTAATGAGGCTCTGACGGAGATATGTTTGAATCAAAATGAGGATGAGGGTTAACCTACACTCGACACAAACTAGAACATTTTGAAGTAACATATGGTTGGTGAAAGTATGAAATCCTGTGTTCTTGTATATACTTACTATCTATGTTGGATTCTTTGGTATTATTCTCATCATAATTCTTCAAATGATCATTAACAGAAGGTTCGATTATATTCTTGTCAAATTCTTGATTATTACGAATCGTTCTCTTAAACTTGAACAAATCACCAGGTAAAAATCGAAGAATTGGTAGAAAATTTAACAAACTCACAAACCCGTTGACAGCAAAATTCTCTTCAAGCTTCTCTACAAAATCTTTGAAAACCGGATCACCATAATCAAATCTTTGACCATAAACTATAGATGATATGACGTTAGAAACAGAAGCTTGGGTTAACCGACGCATATTAAACGCTTTACCATTATGTTGTCCAATGACTTCAACAAAATAACCAATTTCTTCCAATATTCTGTCCTCGAGTACCGTTCTCCCGAAACCAAATTCTCTTAATGTTTCCAGGGCAAATTTTCGTTGATCTTTCCACAGCTTACCCGAAGAAAATATAATACCGGAAAAATAAAATTCAACAAATGAAACTTTAATACAAAACTAGCATGCATTATTAATTCATATTTACGAAATAAGTTCAAATGCGTTCTGGCTTTCCCCGTTAAAAGCATTAGGCAAAACCCCTCCTGCAAAATTTCCTAGATCCATCCTTATGACGCATCGTAGTACGGGTATAGCCATGAACCGGAAGTAGAATAACTTCGAAACCGGAAGTTGTAGGCCATCACCGCAAGCCTGTGTTACCCCCGGATCGGAGCAACCCTACTTCTAGACAGACATACAAACAAACGTCAGTCACAATTATTAGAATAGATAATTAGAATAGATAGCGCTTCGGAGATGGAAGTCTAGTCTGGTAATCGGCTTACCAAATGGATGAGCATTGTAATGCTATACTGCTTTAGCTATTAAATCATGGACTTCGTTATATGTCAATGATGGATTGTAAATGAACTTTATATGTCAATATCAATTCTCCGTGATGAATAATTTTGAACAAAATTAAATGAAATGTAATGAGGTTTAACGCCCTACTGTTCTGTTGCGACTGGGCTAATGAAGACGGGCATACGCCTTACAGTTTGCAATGGGGTTTAATTTGTCGGTCAGCGGCGCTACGATCTACAATATCGAATTCCAGCTAACAAAGGAAATGAAATAAAATGAGATGGGGTTTAACGTCCTACTCTTCTGCACCGGACCTGGGCTAATGGAAGACGGGCATACGCCATACAGTGTACTATGAGGGAAATTTTGCCCGGGCAGCGGCACTACGACCTACTCTTATATCGAATTCCAACCGCCAAGGGATCTTTTACGTTTACGTCCTGCATCACTGGCAAGGGGAACCACGCCCAAAATCGGAAAATATGGATGAACTTTCTCGGCCAATGTAACGATCGAACACCCGACCACCAAGCTAGCGAGCCAGCGTCTTATCCATTTAGCCACGTGACCCCCTCGAGAGCAAGAGAGAGAGGGGGCAGAGAGAGAGACAGAGAAAGAGCGGTTTAACGTCCACTCGACACCGACACAAACTAGGTCATTTTATTTCAATAATTCGGTTGTGCATAGGGGGCATTATCAGTGAGAGGAAACTGGGGGACCCCCAGAGAAAACCCACGAGGTTTGACAAGCGATAATACGCCTTGTCACATACAACCGGGGAATCGAAACCACGCCAGTTGACTCATTGACAGATCGTATGATACAACATACACGCGCTATGACAAACTGTGTCGTCGAGTCAACGTTAAACCCCATTTCTCTTTCCCTATGTACGTGACAAGGAGTAGGGTCACCTGCCCAACCTCGTGGGATTTCTCCTACTGCTAAAGACCCGTACGCGCAAGCGAATCATTGAGATAAAGTTTCACCACGTGTTAGTCCCGAAATTCATATTGATATAAAAACTCATTTAGACGTGCAGTGTGTTCCACCTTCAGTGAGTAAGACGCCGGGTCGCTAGCCTAGAGGTCGTCGATTCAGCTACTGTGTTGGTCGAGAAGGTTTATTTTGTCAGTGGTGCTGAACGGAAGGGCTGCCAATTAGGCAGCTGTCTAGTCGTTCGGATGGAACAAAAAATCGAGGTCCCGTGAACACATTGGGTGGCGCTTAAAAGATCCCTTGTTAGCTTTTCCGGCGTGGTTTCCCCTTGTCAGTGATGCAGAATGAGTGCCTGACACGGACAGGTGTCTAGTCGATCGGATGGGACGAAAAACCGAGGTCCCGTGTACACATTAGCGTGCGTGTAAGAGATCCATTTATAAGAGTAGGCCGTAGTACCGCTGTCCGAGCAAACATTCCCTCATAGCACATTGTATGGCGTATGCCCGTCTTCATTAGCCCAGTTCGGAGCAGAACAGTAAGGCGTTAAACCATTTCTCTCTCCCATAGAAATTTACCTTTTTTCCCTGCAAGAACATCGCTGATAAACATTGAAGGTCTGCTACTAAAAACGTCGGCTCTTTTCACCGAAGCTTCTTTTATAAAATCATAACCATTGATATATATATATAATGTGGGCCCAAAATAAACGCTAAATATATCTCCATATTGCTTTCTCAGCAACTCTGACATCTCCCCCTCCTCCTAGAAATAACAAATCTCCTACGAAGGGTAGCGTAAATCTTGGACCTGGGGGGATTCCGCGAGGTTTTCTCATTAGCAGCCATATTCCAATACAAACACCAAATACTAAAACCGTTCTAAGATTTACGGTATTCTTACATAACTCCTTGGTGACGTCTAAATTAATGTTTTGAAATATATCTTGAAGTTTTGTTAGAATCCCAGCCATGACTGAACCTTGTGAAGCAGACGAAGACACAGTTTAGCAATGCCCTATCTTTTATCCTGTGAGTAAAAACATTAGAGTCAACAGTCTATATAGATAACCTGGCATTGACATTGACTGTGATATTTTGTCCAAACGTGTATGTGAATGTAGGTTCTAATGATATAGCATAATTATCTGGTAACTTTTTAATAATATAATAAGTTTTATTTCACCAGACAGCACTATGGTTATCGATGTAAATGTTGCGACCATATAACGCCAAATAGCCAATATAATTTTCGCAACTTTACGTTTAGCGTCAACGAAAATATGAATTGTGACACAAAAAATCTCATATATGTCTTGACGTATCGGGCTTGTGAATTATTTTATATAGGCGAGACATCTACTCATCTACGGGATAGAGTACGCAACCATCGACGGGATTGTACTATTGAAAATGCACCCTTATTTGTAAATAGACATATCTTTAAAATTTCATATTTTCCCTTTTTATAAAATGAAAGTCGATGAAACCACGAAAAGGGAATTGATGGAAAATCATTTTATTAAAAAATACGTGTAACACTATTTTAGTTATTACAGATTCAGCTTCGTAAATATATCGTTTATTTACATCGGGAACAGAATTTAAAACAGATACAAAGATAGGCCTATATATCAACATTACAGAAACTAGTACATATATTGCTATACTGGAACAATTACTACGACAGGAACACATCTACATATTGTATCTACCATTCTGCACCGCTGCCAATGCAGCGGCTGGACTCGGGCGAGTCCATACGCCGGTCTCTCTCTCTCTCTCTCTCTCTCTCTCTCACTCTCTCTCTCTCTCTCTCTCTGGTTGTCTGTCTTACTGTGAGTAAACTACTGTATATAAAGCCTCCAACACTTCGGGAAGATGGACAGGGGGATCATCAAATAAGGAAGTTCTGTCGCGTATTGCACAGATCAAATGTAGCTTGTAGATAACATATTGAATAAATTATATAGTTAATAAGATCGTGCCTTAAAAAAGTTTAGAGAGTAAAAGAAGTGTCCATTACAATGTATATCAAAACTAACAGAAGATGGGCAGAAGGGATCATCAAATAAGGAAGTTCTGTCGCGTATTGCACAGATCAAATGTAGATTGTAGATAGCATATTGAATAAATTATATAGTTAATAAGACCGTGCTTTAAATAAGTTTAGAGAGTAAAGGAAACGCCCATTACAATGTAAACAAAACTAACAGAGGTCATACAGTTCTTTGCACCTAAATGAATGTTCAGTTTATGAAAGGTACAGACAACTTTGTTACATTTCCTTTCTCACCCTCAGTTTATTTACAAAAGTAAATAAATAACACAATTCACACAGGTGGGACACTGATTTCATCTCTTATCACTTGATGGTACACACAATAAAGTTACATCACACACAAAATAAGAACTGCAAGCACGATAGCATTACAATTACACGTCGGTCGTAAACATTACTAAAAGGGAATTCATATAATCAAAATATAATGTTAAGACAAAATAGCAAACATTTTATAAAATAGAAAATGGACATATATAGAAAAAAATTACATAGGATTTTTCATTTTGTTTTTTACTTGAGATAAATGGTGAATGAATGATTTGAACACATTTTACCAATCTTAAATAAGATATTTCCAAAGAACTTATCAAAATTAACAACGGTTTATCTCTCTATTAAATAAAACAAAACACCACATACGCTTCTAACCAAAGCGCGACCCTTCTTCCTTGAGGCTATACAAAACCGATTCCTCTTAAATGGAATACAGAAAACTCTCGAATTTACGAGGTAACAACTCTTGAAAAAAACTCTCCCGTTACGTCGGGGTACATGTATATACAAAACACACACAAAAAATAACATAGGAAATAAAACCGTGAATATTATGTGAATGTTAGTGAGTTAATATTTTCATCGCAAATATAGTGATGGACGATGAAAAATCTATCCAACAGTCTATTCAAGAATTTCCTAATTAGGAACTTAACTCAATTCCAATCAAACAATCACAAAATATTTTAATTCTTACTACAAACTTCTTAATACTTATTATTATTTATTTTAAAAGCCAAAATATGTGTTCAAAAACAAACAAGGACAATTTACATTCTTTTAAAAACAAAATGACTCACCGTAAAACAACAACCAAACACAATTTCTGTTCCTGGCAGTTCTGTCGCCATTGGTGCGAAAATCTTTTGTAGTTCCTTTTTTCCGTCATTTTCCGTGTTTGGTGAGTTTCGCCATTTCTATCCTTAATTTAAAAATATCCATATCATCGAACATTGTATCCCAACCATCGGCCCATGATCATCGCGAAGGACTTCCCGCTGTTATGGCGATAGACTCCCAGGTTCACAGTCACGGCATCATTAACTAATCACTGTAACAGTATTTTAGTTATTACAGAGTCAGCTTCGTAAATATATCGTTTATTTACATCGGGAAAAGAATTTAAAACAGATACAAAGATAGGCCTATATCAACATTACAGAAACTAGTACTATTACTGTACTGGAACAATTATTACGACAGGAACACATCAAACTATATTGTCCATACGCCGGTCTCTGCCGTCTTCTCTCTCTCTCTCTCTCTCTCTCTCTCCCTCTCTCTCTCTCACACACACACACACACACACTCTCTCTCTCTCTCTCTCTCTCTCTCACTCTCTCTCTGGTTGTCTGTCTCCACTTCCAACTGTGAGTAAACTACTGTATATAAAGCCTCCAACACTTAGGGAAGATGGGCAGAAGGGATCATCAAATAAGGAAGTTCTGTCGCGTATTGCACAGATCAAATGTAGATTGTAGATAGCATATTGAATAAATTATATAGTTAATAAGACCGTGCTTTAAATAAGTTTAGAGAGTAAAGGAAACGCCCATTACAATGTAAACAAAACTAACAGAGGTCGTACAGTTCTTTGCAGCTAAATGAATGTTCAGTTTATGAAAGGTATAGACAACTTTGTTACATACGTTCCTCGACTTAATAGCCAATAAGTAACAATTGGCGATTAGTTTCATTAATTTTCTTAAATCAATCCCGTGATTATCTTCCACTCATTGAACCCATATACTACAGATTATACAATAACATTATTTATGAATAGTCCCAAGACGGACGAAAAGTACTTTAAAATGTTAAAATGTTATTAAACCTGTGTTGAAATCAGTTTGTGTCGGCATACCTTTTATCTCTTCGTCGATTACGGTGAAACAAAGTAGTACAGCTTTGCGGTTGTACTAATAATTTTGGATATATATATAAATAAATAAAAAATACGTCCAGGTAAAAAATTCTCCACTTTACTTCATTCTGACATACATTGAATATAAGCTAGCTATCTGCCTTCTATGGGCGTCTTCAGATATTAATAATGTACACACAATATAGCAAATGCGATAATATATATATATACATTCTTAGAATAATAGATTTCCATGACAGTGGATTATAAATAATATTGGATAACATACAACAAAAGGTTTAAAGTATATAATACATAACATGACATTAATCTACATAGTCTTCCTGGTATAGCTTGATAATAATGGTCAATTATAGAATAATTAGATGAAAAGACGTTCATAGACCAATTAGGTAATCTGGCAATAATAAAACTTAACCTTTCATAAATTTACAAAGTCTTCCTGGTATAATTAGACAATACAACCATACGGAAGTGAAAAGATTAATTAAATGTCAATAGATCAATTATGTAATTTGACTGTAAAGTCATATATATATATCTACCTTATTCTCTTATAAACCGATTATAGAGAAATAAAGATCTACAGGGTTTAAAATCCCCTTAAATATATACAGGGTTTAAAATCCCCTTAAATAGTTTTGAAGTAGTAGTTTAGAGAAAGCATTTATTAGGATTAAATTAAAACATAACTATTATAATATTAACACGATGGGAGAGGGTTAAAAAAATTAAGCATTTAAATCCGGTTTGAAAAGTTCAATAAAATATGCTTCCATATTCCTTCTCTTAATAGTATCGTCAATATTGACTTTATAAAAAGGAAAAATACTAAATTTAATATTTAAATTTTTAGCACAAGTATTTAAATGTTTAGAGACTTTCAAAATAGGATTAGTTTGTAGACTTTGGGGCTATGAACTCGGATACGTGCGCGTAATTCATTGCTACTTTCCCCAATATAAATCTTGTGACACTTATTGCAAATAAGAACATAAATAAATTTTTTTTAGTACTACAATTCATGTTGAGATTAATTCTAAACGTATAATTAGTATTAGAAAAAGTGAATTTAGTATCAGTAATCAGATGTTGGCAACATTTACAAAGTGGCCTATTACATTTAGAAGTAGAACAAGTTATATTGCTGGAAGCTTGAAAACTAGCTTTAGTGAGTATTTTTTTTTTTTAAGGCTAGGGGGCTGACGTTTACTATTAATAAATTTAATGCCTTGAAATTTATTTTTAAGATTATCATTAGAAAGGAGAACATTCTTAGTATCATATATATGTTGAAAAAAATTATGATGTCTAGGATTATATGTCGAAATAAAGGTTATGCAAGTAGAGATGTTCTTTTCTGTTGGCGTTCTTAATACTTCAGTAGTTAGACGCCTAGCTTTTTTAATACCAATATTGATAACTCCAATTGGATAATCCTTTTTCAATAAATTGGATCTCAATTCATCGAATCGTTGAATTCTAAGATCTTCATCTAGCACAGTTTAACTGAAATGTCAAAGTGCGATATTGTTGTGTCAGTGTATCAAACCCACACCACTGAACATTACCGCCTGACTTAACATTATTTTATACACCAACTATGTTAGCGTAATATATATCACAAATTGCATATTTGTCAGTTTTAATCCGTCCTGATTTAATATGTTAAAGTCTTGCATCATTAATCGACACTCTCTAACCAAATATCACCCTTATCACTCTTTGTTGTGGGTCATGTCTATGGAGCGGAAATCAAGACATAATTGCACATGTAACTTGACCCATTAATGCGTACTTTAATACGCTTTCGTTCATGTATACATCTTCTTGCTTACATATCGCAAATTGGCTATTTACGCAAGTACAAATGCTAAATTATGTGGCCTATTTCTACAGTATGGTCGTTTGGTTCATATTGTGTTCTATTTCCATTACTTTTAATTTTATGTCGTATTTGTTTAGATGTTAAATATGTAAAGTTGATAATGTAAAAAAAAAACGAGGCTCTGTCGAGTTTTTTTTTTACTTTATCAACGAGGGTTGATATTTTTTGATATCAAAAAACACGAGTTGGAGATTTTGTTTATCACCCAATCCTTTCTTACATGCAGAAATAAATAAATATAATTCTTTGGTATAGATTTCACCTTTTATACTGGACCTAATTTCATTACTGCGT
Organism: Patella caerulea; assembly: GCA_036850965.1. Lineage (NCBI taxonomy): Eukaryota > Metazoa > Mollusca > Gastropoda > Patellidae > Patella > Patella caerulea. The sequence continues at coordinate 25,005,391 of JAZGQO010000015.1, read as the reverse complement.
AGTGATACATCAGTTTTTTGACTGCAGTTTAGCTATTGCAAAGTCCTATATATTGACCCAGTATTTCCTTCAAAGTCATTTAAATAAAAACAGTTTCTTTTTAACAAGAAAAAAAGTCACTGAGGAGATATCGCAGTAGATTATGTAATTTATCATACAAGCGATATCTACTGTCAAATAAGATATTGGGTGATAAATGTACGTTACTGAGGTTTTGGTTTAGTTTGCTTGGTCTTTTTTTTCTTATTTAACGAGTGAAGTAGGGAATATATTTGAAATGAAAGACGGGCATACGCCATACAGTGTGCTATGGAGGAAATTATGCCCGGATAGCGTCACTACGGCATATCCTTATATCGAATTCTGTCAAGGGATCTTTTACGTGCATGCCAATGTGTGCACGTAACGTAACCTTTGGTTTTCATTCCATCCGAACGACTAGACAGCTGTCCTTGTCTGACCATCCTTCCTGCATCACCGACATGGGGGAACGATACCTGAAAATCTGAATGAACTTTTTCGGCCAATGCAGGGGTGGAACACTCGACCTCCAGGCTAACGAGCCAGCTTCTTTCCGAACTTTGCTACGTGATCCTTATTTATTTTCTTACTATTTTTGTGCTGTTAGCTCTTTATCTAATATTCGATAGTGTCGCTTGAATACATTGATTACGATTGTGGGTACTTGAAATATTGACATAGCGCCACAATACCGACAAGGGAAGGGGGCTGGGTTATACTGTATATACACTATTATAAATATGTGTTGTTATCTGTTCTTATCGGGTGAGATGTGACCTTGCAAACATCTAGATCAAAAACCCCTCTTTCGACTTCGTCAACTTTATTGAACTCCCTCAGCATGTTTGACTTGTCCAGGAATTAGAGTAACCACCCAATAAAATGACGTCACGGCTTATACATAACTAAAGAATATTGAAACGGTCATCTCCATTCAATATTGTATCAGATGACTGCTACATGTTCGACTGAACCACTACCAACACATGAATTCCAAATATTTGTAGGAGGTTGATCACTGAAATTTTGAGATAGATATACGAAAAACAGATAAATATCCACCGTACTTATCACCGTAACCAACCGCTTAACAGGGATAGTTAAATCGAATTGTGGTCTTCAACCGTCTTAGTCCGTCGCCGTATACAGGGTTATCTCCCATTATTAGGAAAGAGGACCCACGAAGTGTGGTATTCTAGATCCTTTTAAATATAAAATAATCGCCTGGCAACAAATCGTATTGTTCGGTTTTGGGGTTTTTTATGGATGGGAGGGGGGCGTATGGATGGGAAGAGGGGGGGGGGGGGGTATCCAGTAAAGTACGTCAAGTCAAGTAAAAGTTGCGCCTCTTCAAGAAATAAATCCCATAATTAACAAACATGAATCGTTACGACGAATTAGGTATTGTTACTGAAGTGATAAAAAAAAAAGAGTGTTGATATTGAACTGGCCATGCAAATCGATTTTCTGAAATGGCAATTCTTAAATTAATTCATGTGCGTCGAAATAACCTATCATTCTAATATATTGACAACCCATCCTGGCTATTATTCGTAGAATATCTGTCTGACTGATCGAGACTACACGGTAGACTTCAGTAATAATGGTATGTAGCCACACCCTTATCATAAAATAATTGTAGGTAGCGTACTAATATTTAACCCTACATTATGCAAGAGCTAAATCTGCCAATTGCAGGTCTTTCTTTAGACCCGAAATGCTATCTAAACTATTAATTAATGAGACCATGAGCAACTCTAGATGTCATCTTATCTGTCCGATTTTCATTGGATTTGGATAAGATCTGAATCAATTTGACTAAAATTTTCAACGTATACCCTTTACATCATCTAGTTTTAAACTATTATAGTGAGAACTGTCTGCTCTTTATCCATTCTTCCATAACGTATCTTTAATAAAACAATTCATATAATACCGGTAAGTGGTTTAATAATCTCTTTAAATAACTATAACTGACAAACGATAATACTGTTCTATGTTATACACGGTTTACGAATATATATTCCCGTCTTTATTAGCCCAGTAGGACGTTAAACCCCATTTCATTTTATGAATATCTATTAAAGTATCAGTCTTTTTAAAGCACAGACCCTATTTCGTTTCGTTTTTTATAGTTGAAAATTTCGTTATACTTCTCTTTCCTACACTTGTTGTATTATAATCCGCGTTCTGGTTGTTGTATGGGATTGGCCAATAAACCCGTCTGTTGTGGCGAGTTGCTGCCTAGTCGTTCGGATGGGACGAAAAATCGAGGTCCCGTGTACACATTGGTGTGCACGTAAAATATCCCTTGGCGGTTGGAATTCGATATAAGAGTAGGCCGTAGCGCCGCTGCCCGGGCAAAATTTCCCTCATAGCACACTGTATGGTGTATTGCCCGTCTTCCATTATCCCAGGTCAGGTGCAGAAGAGTAGGACGTTAAACCCCATTTCATTTCATATTGGCGTGCGATGTACAGAACTGCATGTATCCTACTAGACATATCAACGCAGATTGGTTAACGTCATTGGGTCAATAGCCACTCACATGACCACTGACGCGACATCCCACTATAACTGGTTAGATCTTCATGTAGTAAAAACCATTGAAAATATAAAAAACACGAAACGAAATGTTGTTCTGTATTTTAACCAGACTGATTAAAGTGGCATCAAAACAATACTGCATATTCCCAGATGTATAATTAGATACAATGATCAAATAACGACCTTTGCTTGATTCTATAATCTGACCATTTATCTAGGAACAGCTCGAGCCTCATATTTAGACGGAGCATGCGTGACTCCAAAAACACCCTTTAAAGTTGGTAAATTATCAGGATCTACTGGTTTAAATTCAAACCTTTGTATCAAGATTGTCATGAATAAAAATAATTCCATTTTAGCCAAAGATTCTCCAAGACATACTCTTCTTCCTGAAATTAGAAATAATGGTTATTTTATATTATTTCAGGAGAACGTGTATTAATAAACGATTACATTATTTGTTCTTTTGCAAAACAATAAAGCAATATGTGAGTGGGGAGGGGTTCCGTGTAACGTCATTTTGTGACTAACAAAGGGTATGTTGTATTATAATAATTTGCTTCCGTGTGGGGGTCGGAAATCCGTAGATAAACCACGTGGCAGGACAGGAGATCCAACGTCTTGTTAAGCGCAAGCTTCGGATCGAAATCACGCCACTCGACTCAATAACTGACATTATGATCTGAATCACACATAGATTAGATCAGGATCGGATCTTTAACACTGGCCTATTTTGTGTGGTCAATTATCTACATTAATAAATCTGTTTATACCTATAGAAAATGGGATGAATTCTTCTCTTTTTACCAGTTGTCCACTTCCATCCAGGAATCTTTCAGGTCGAAAAACATCAGCATATCCCCAGATTTTGTCGTCTGACAGAACTGAATCAAGATTGGGCATGACGACAGTCCCTTTTGGAATATGATAACCATGAAATATTGTATCTTCGTCAACAGTATGCGGAATCCCGATTATAACAATATTAGTGTCGAATGCTCAATATCACCATACCATATCTTGAATTCAAATGCCAGCTCAACGACAATACAGTTGTTATCAGGGGCGGATCCAGGATTTTCAGAAAGTGGGGGGGGCGTGCTGCGCCCACTTAGGAGTGCAGAGCCCAGCCCGTGATTTATGAGTGGAAAAAATACTAGTACTGTATTTCCAACCTAAACTATTTTTGCTCTCCTTTGCTCCGAGAATATATGGAGCTAAAAATTGTTCGCCACCACAAAAAATAGAGGGGGCGTGCGCTGGGTGCGCCTCCCTCTGGATCCGCGCCTGGTGATCTATACGTTGGAAAGTTTATATACAAATCACCGGACATTCGGTTTCCTGTGTATGGTCTCTGTAATGTATACCCAATGAAGTTTATATTTCTGTCATTTTCAGGGGAGAACTTAACTAAATCTATCGGAGATCTTTTTGTTGTTGGTACAGAAACAACATCAACAGTTATTCTATGGACGATTCTCTACTTTCTTTATCATCCAAACATACAATCTAGATGTTACAAAGAGATTCAAGTTGTCGTTGATTCAGGTCGGCTACCGTCTATGAAAGATAGACTGTCTGCAAGAAGTTTTGAGGATTGCTAATATTGTTATAATTGGGGTTCCGCATACTGTTGACGAGGATATAATATTTCATGGTTATCATATTCCAAAAGGGACTGTCGTCATGCCCAATCTTGATTCAGTTCTGTTTTTCGACCTGAAAGATTCCTGGGTGGAAGTGGACAACTGGTAAAAAGAGAAGAATTCATCCCATTTTCTATAGGTATAAACAGATTTATTACTGTACATAAGTGGCCACACAAAATAGGCCAGTGTTAAAGATCCGATCCTGATCTAATCGCTGTGTGATTCAGATCATAAAGTCAGTTATTGAGTCGAGTGGCGTGATTTCGATCCGAAGCTTGCGCGTAACAAGACGTTGGATCTCCTGTCCTGCCACGTGGTTTATCTACGGATTTCCGACCCCCACACGGAAGCAAATTATTATAATACAACATACCCTTTGTTAGTCACAAAATGACCTTACACGGAACCCCTCCCCACCCACATATTGCTTTATTGTTTTGCAAAAGAACAAATAATGTAATCGTTTATTAATACACGTTCTCCTGAAATAATATAAAATAACCATTATTTCTAATTTCAGGAAGAAGAGTATGTCTTGGAGAATCTTTGGCTAAAATGGAATTATTTTTATTCATGACAATCTTGATACAAAGATTTGAATTTAAACCAGTAGATCCTGATAATTTACCAACTTTAAAGGGTGTTTTTGGAGTCACGCATGCTCCGTCTAAATATGAGGTTCGAGCTGTTCCTAGATAAATGGTCAGATTATAGAATCAAGCGAAGGTCGTTATTTGATCATTGTATCTAATTATACATCTGGGAATATGCAGTATTGTTTTGATACCACTCTAATCAGTCTGGTTAAAATACAGATCAACATTTCGTTTCGTGTTTTTTTATATTTTCGATGGTTTTTAGTACATGAAGATCTGACCAGTTATAGTGGTAGGTCGTGTCAGTGGTCATGTGAGTGGCTTTTGACCCAATGACGTTAACCAATCTGCGTTGATATGTCTAGTAGGATACACACAGTTCTGTACATCACACGCCAATATGAAATGAAATGGGGTTTAACGTCCTACTGTTTTGCCCCGGGTTTATTGGCCAATCCCATACAACAACCAGAACCCGGATTATAATACAACAAGTGAAAGAAAGAGAAGTATAACGAAATTTTCAACTATAAAAAACGAAACGAAATAGGGTCTGTGCTTTAAAATGACTGATACTTTAATAGATATTCATAAAATGAAATGGGGTTTAACGTCCTACTGGGCTAATAAAGACGGGAATATATATTCGTAAACCGTGTTTAACATAGAACAGTATTATGGTTTGTCAGTTATAGTTATTTAAAGAGATTATTAAACCACTTACCGGTATTATATGAATTGTTTTATTAAAGATACGTTATGGGAGATTAGATAAAGAGCAGACAGTTCTCACTATAATAGTTTAAAACTAGATAATGAAAAGGGTATACGTTGAAAATTTTAGTCAAATTGATTCAGATCTTATCCAAATCCAATGAAAATCGGACAGATAAGATGACATCTAGAGTTGCTCATGGTCTCATTAATTAATAGTTTAGATAGCATTTCGGGTCTAAAGAAAGACCTGCAATTGGCAGATTTAGCTCTTGCATAATGTAGGGTTAAATATTAGTACGCTACCTACAATTATTTTATGATAAGGGTGTGGCTACATACCATTATTACTGAAGTCTACCGTGTAGTCTCGATCAGTCAGACAGATATTCTACGAATAATAGCCAGGATGGGTTGTCAATATATTAGAATGATAGGTTATTTCGACGCACATGAATTAATTTAAGAATTGCCATTTCAGAAAATCGATTTGCATGGCCAGTTCAATATCAACACTCTTTTTGTTTTATCGTAACATTTCTCACTTCAATAACAATACCTAATTCGTCGTAACGATTCATGTTTGTTAATTATGGGATTTATTTCTTGAAGAGGCGCAACTTTTACTTGACGTACTTTACTGGATACCCCCCCCCCCCTTCCCATCCATACGCCCCCCCCCCTCCCATCCATAAAAAAAACCAAACTCCCTGTTACACATGACCAGATGATGCAGAACCCATCGTTCCGGGCATGCAATATGCACCATTTCAATAGCAAACTGGATCCCGCAGTGAACATTAGCTTGGCCGCTACAATCACTGATAAGCATGACATCGACGAGGCTTTATGAGTTCGGCATATTAACTTTTTTACTCCGACAAATTAAATTCCCGAACATTTTTTTGAGGTAAAAGAAAAATAAAGACGTTTGAAGTATTTGTAGTTAAAAAATATTTCCTATTTAGTGTAAATGGGTATTAAAATGAGTAAAATGCATCATTTTGTCCGAAGCAGTTAGGTGTTATGTAAACATTGCACGAGCCGTTGAGCCATTGACTGACGCCACGAACAGTCAACGCACGTGTTGTGGACAGTCATCTGTTACAGAGATAATTCGTAAGTAATTCGCTGTGAAACAGATTGTTTCAATAGATCAAATCAAAGATACGCCGCAATGTATTATGGGTACAATACGATTTGTTGCCAGGCGATTATTTTATATTTAAAAGGGTCTAGAATACCACACTTCGTGGGTCCTCTTTCCTAATAATGGGAGATAACCCTGTATATGGCGACGGACTAAGACGGTTGAAGACCACAATTCGATTTAACTGTCTCTGTTAAGCGGTTGGTTACGGTGATAAGTACGGTGGATATTTTCCTGTTTTTCGTATATCTATCTCAAAATTTCAGTGATCAACCTCATACAAATATTTGGAATTCATGTGTTGGTAGTGGTTCAGTCGAACATGTAGCAGTCATCTGATACAATATTGAATGGAGATGACCGTTTCAATATTCTTTAGTTATGTATAGGCCGTGACGTCATTTTATTGGGTGGTTACTCTAATTCCTGGACAAGTCAAACATGCTGAGGGAGTCGAAAGAGGGGTTTTTGATCTAGATGTTTGCAAGGTCACATCTCACCCGATAAGAACAGATAACAACACATATTTATAATAGTGTATATACAGTATAACCCAGCCCCCTCCCCTTGTCGGTATTGTGGCGCTATGTCAATATTTCAAGTACCCACAATCGTAATCAATGTATTCAAGCGACACTATCGAAGATCAGATAAAGAGCTAACAGCACGAAAATAGTTAGAAAATAAATAAGGATCACGTAGCAAATTTCGGAAAGAAGCTGGCTCGTTAGCCTGGAGGTCGAGTGTTCCACCCCTGCATTGGCCGAGAAAGTTCATTCAGATTTTCCGGTATCGTTCCCCCATGTCGGTGATGCAGGAAGGATGGTCAGACAAGGACAGCTGTCTAGTCGTTCGGATGGAATGAAAACCAAAGGTTACGTTACGTGCACACATTGGCATGCACGTAAAAGATCCCTTGACAGTTAGAATTCGATATAAGGATAGGCCGTAGTAACGCTATCCGGGCATAATTTCCTCCATAGCACACTGCATGGCGTATGCCCGTCTTTCATTTCAAATATATTCCCTACTTCACTCGTTAAATAAGAAAAAAAAGAGCAAGCAAACTAAACCAAAACCTCAGTAACCTACATTTATCACCCAATATCTTATTTGACAGTAGATATCGCTTGTATGATAAATTACATAATCTACTGCGATATCTCCTCAGTGACTTTTTTTCTTGTTAAAAAGAAACTGTTTTTATGTAAATGACTTTGAAGGAAATACTGGGTCAATATATAGGACTTTGCAATAGCTAAACTGCAGTCAAAAAACTGATGTATCACTACGCAGTAATGAAATTAGGTCCAGTAAAGGTGAAATCTATACCAAAGAATTATATTTATTTATTTCTGCATGTAAGAAAGGATTGGGTGATAAACAAAATCTCCAACTCGTGTTTTTTTGTTATCAAAAAATATCAACACTCGTTGATAAAGTAAAAAAAAACTCGACAGAGCCTCGTTTTTTTTACATTATCAACTTGTGTTGATATTTTTTGATATCAAAAAACACTCGTAGGAGATTCTCTATATATCCTAGTTTTGGTTGTTGTAAAAGCTATTTCATCAGAATAATAGTTTCTTTTCCAAACACACATCGTCATTTTCACGCCTGGCTGGGCTTGTTTAGGCAGTTACTCGGAGCGGAATTTGCGACACATTTGTAAAGGCGAGTAACTTTTTAACATCTAATCAAATACGACATAAAATTAAAAGTAATGGAAATAGAACACAATATGAACTAAACGACCATACTGTAGAAATAGGTCACACAATTTAGCATTTTTACTAGCGTAAATAACCAATTTGCGATATGTAAGCAAGAAGATATACACATGCATGTAAGTGTATTAAAGTACGCATTAATGGGTCAAGTTACAATTATGTCTTGATTTCTGCTCCATAGACATGACCTACAACAAAGAGTGATAAGATAAATATAAGGGTATATTGAACCACTTTATGGTGGAGATATTTGGTTAGAGAGTGTCGATTAATGATGTAAAACTCTAACATATTAAATCAGGACGGATCAAAACTGACAAATATGCAATTTGTGATATATATTACGCTAACATAGTTGGTGTATAAAATAATGTTAAGTCGGACGTTATGTGTTCAGTATAGCTTTAGTGGTGTGGGTTTGATACACTGACACAACAATATCGCACTTTGACATTTCAGTTAAACTGTATAATATACCGCTCGTTTGTGTTGTTATTCATCGTTAGTGTTCAATAACATGGCCGGGATTCTAACAAAACTGCATGACGTATTTCAAGACATTACCATAGACGATATCAAGGAGTTTTGTAAGGATAATTTTAATGTTAGAACTTGTTTAATATTTGGCGTTTGTGTTGGAATATGGTGGCTGATGAGAAAACCTCGAGGGATCCCCCCAGGTCCAAGATTTACGTTACCAATACTAGGAGATCTATTATCTCTGGACGGAGGAGACGGTGATGTGCGAATAGCTCCAAGACAATTGAGGAAGCAATATGGCGACATATTTAGCGTTTATTTTGGACCTAAATTATTTATCTTCATCAATGGTTACGATTTTATTAAAGAAGCCTTAGTGAAAAGGGCCGACGTGTTTAGTAGCAGACCGTCAATGTTTGTGAACGATATTATCAACCAGAAAAAAGGTAAGCAATGGTTCCCGTTCATGATAGTCGGGTCACAGCCCCAGAATCCTGACCATTTCCCGGGGAACAGGATTTGACAATGGTTTCTGATAGAAGGGATCCTAGTGAAGATATTTGTAGTTTGTAGTTTGCTACCCCTGAAATCTACGGATAAACCCCGCCCCATCCCTCATCTGTTTTAGGTGGATTTCAACATGGTCGTTAGACAAAGTCTTATAAAAATTCGTTCTAAGACAGTCATTCATGGAGATATTATTCTTAAAAAAATAAAAACCCGTTTAGTTCGTGGATTCTTTCGCTGATCGAGAGCATAAATCGACATGAACCGTCTTCATTAGCACGCGTGTTTAGAAAAAGTAGGACGTTAAACCGCATTTCATTTCATAACTCCATAACAGAAATGAAATGAAAAGGGTTTAACGTCCTACTGTTCTGTTCAAACTGGGTTAATGAAGACGGACATACACCATGAAATGTGCTACGAAGGGAATTTTGCCTGGGCAGCGGCGCTACGGCCTGCTCGTATATGGAATTCCAGCTCGTTTACGTACATGCCAATATGGACCTCGGTTTTTTGTCCCATCCGAACGACTAGAGAGCTGCCCTTCTCAAGCCCTCCGTCCTGCACCACTGACAAGGGAAGCCACGCCGGAAAATCCCGATTACCGCTCTCGGTCAACACCCTCCATGACAAACCTTACGATATAATCTGCACAATTTTGACTATTCGACCACCCAACCCGAACAAACATAAATAATACAGCACACTTACTACAGTAGAATCCGTATGAGCAGCCACTCCTATTCAGCGACATCTCCTTGTAAGCGGTCACAATATATTCCCCCCGTAAAAATTCTATTGTTTCATCTCCTTATTCAACGGTCACTCCTCTAACGCGGCCAGCGGTCACTATTTTGCAAATGAATTTAACAAAACATCGCCCATTCAACGGCCATTGTTGAATGATACCATCTTGTCGTTCTTCGTAACACCCCCGCTAATCCCGTGAGTAGTAATCAATTAACTGGACTCCCGCAAATCAGATAAAAAAGAAATGCGAAAATACCAATTAACCCGGGATTATCTGTTAATTATTCTTTTGTTTTATTAAACGACAAACCTGATCATTGTTTTCACACGTAACGGGACATTATTTGATACTGACTGAATAAACTGAAAGTACCGACTAAAAGCCGCTATGTTGTTAAATAGACGTTTTAAGCGCCACCTGTAATATTACATACAGAGTTACACCCCCTGTCATTCGGTAGCTAAATCAGCGATGTTTTTTGGTTCGTGCGCTTCTTTGATAAAATGAAATTAATTCATCGATTTTCTTCACAAAAATGGATAAATATTATCGAATACATCACTATGATAGACAGTAGTATTGAAGGTTGGTACAAAATGACAAGTTTACAGAAGTTATGTCGGCGATTCAGCGACGGCCACATTTACCGATGCAAGTGAAGTATTGCATTGGTGTTTGCTTCCAATGCATTCAAGCGTAATATTAATTGATGTCAGCACAAAAAACCCCATGAGATTTTACAAAAATGGATAAATATTATCGAATGCATGACAATGATAGACAGTAGTATTGAAGGTTGGGACAAAATGACATGTTTACGGAAGTTATGTCCGAGATTCAGCGACGGCCAAATTTACCGGTGCAAGTGCACCCAAGCGTAATATTAATTGATGTCGGCACAAAAAATTCGAGATTTTATTAAGAGGCCACTCCCGTTAAGCGGTCAATCCTAAAATTTCCCGTGGGTGGCTGCTTAATGCAGATTCTACTGTATTTATATAGGATTCTTCACCTGTTTTTTCAACTCGTTTCATTTCTTTAATATAAGCACTAATATAATCATTGGTGTTATTTTCATCATAATTCTTTAGATGATCATCAATAGAAGGTTCAATTACATTCATCTCTCCTGTTTGGACATTAAGAATCGTTCTCTTTAATTTGAACAAATCGCCCGGTAGGAATCGAAGTATTGGTAGGGCGTTCATCACAACCGTGGACCCAACCACTGAGAAATTCTCTTCGACCTTCTGTAGAAAGTCTTTAAATATGGGATCCTCATAATCAAATCTTTGTCCATAAACCAAAGATGAAATCACGTTGGATACCGAGGCTTGGGTTAAGCGCCACATGTCAAATCGTCTACCATTCTGGTTTCCAATAATTTCAACAAAATATCTAATTTCTTCATTAATTTTGTCTTCAAGTATCGTTTTTCCAAAACCAAATTCTCTTAAAGTTTCTAAAGCAAATTTTCTTTGATCTTTCCATAATTGACCGGAGGAGAATCCAATCCCTGAAAATATAATTTTCATAATTGTAATATATTCGATTTTAGAAGATCGAAAGGGGCATGCTCGCAATCCGAATGTATGTCTATAGGCCAGTAGCGGTCGCAGCCGAATGTCCATTTCACTACGGTCTACTCTTATATCGAATTCCAACTGTCAAGGGATCTTTTTCTTGCACGGCAATGTGTACACGGGACCTCCGTTTTTCGTCCCATCCGATCGACTGGACAGCTTTCCTTGTCAGGCCCTCCGTCCTGCATCACTGACAAGGGTGAACCACGCCGGAAAATCTGGATGAACTTTCTGGGCAAATGCAGGGATCGAACACCCGACCTCCAGACCAGCGAGCCAGCGTCTTACCCACTTAGCCACCGTGATCCCCCATAGAAACTTACCTTTTTGTCCTGTGAGAACATCGTTGATAAACATTGACGGTCTGCTACTAAACACGTCGGCCCTTTTCACCAAAGCTTCTTTAATCAAATCATAACCATTGATGAAGATAAATAATTTAGGTCCAAAATAAACGCTAAATATATCTCCATATTTCTTCCTCTGTTTTCTTGTAGCTATCCTTATGTCACCGCCTCCTCCGTCCAGAGATAACAGATCTCCTAGTATTGGTAACGTAAACCTTGGACCTGGAGGGATTCCACGAGATTTTCTCATCAGCCACCATATTCCAATACAAACACCAAATACTAGAACAGTCCTAAGATTCACGGTATTCTTACAAAACTCCTTGATGACGTCTAAATTAATGTTTTGAAATATACTATTCAAAAAAAGTAGGGGATATTTGATTTTTAAGTGTTATTACAGTCACCTAATGAAACTGATGAAGAAACAAATGACAAAATGAAATGAAGTTCACATTCATCGATTTATTCCAAATGATCGTTAGACTAAGTAAGGCACAGACTGGCCATTATAAGGGTAAAAGTGTCTTGCTACCATTGCATCTATCTCAAAAGGCTCACATTGTTGGATTTTGGGCTGTTATAAGTCTTTCGCCTCCCCAAGCAAACACTCCTTTTCACCATATTGACATTCAAAGCCATCTTTTCAGCATGAAGACAGTAAATAGATCAAAAACAAACCATGTCATTTAGCAACCAGAACAAAATATGTGTAGTCTCTATATACATGTATCAGCTTAATGATGCATTCTGTAAAGGCTAAATCGTTCTCGTGTCGGTCCTTTTTTTCTGGTTTCAAATTTCACATATCATTTTTACATGTGTGCGCATGAAAAGCCTATGGAATGACTGGAATACTAAGTGGATTAGACAAGATCTGCCATATCTGCCAAGTGATATTTTACGTACACGCCAATGTGTACATGAGACCTCGGTTTTCGTCCCATCCGAACGACTAGATAGCTGTCCTTGTCAGGCCCTCCGTTCTGCATCAATGACAAGGGGAAACCACGTCGGAAAATCGGGATGAACTTTCTCGGCCAATGCAGCAATCGGACACCCGACCTCCAGGCTTGCGAGCCAGCGTCACAATTACCCACTTAGCCACGTGTCCCCCCCCCCTTTGCCAATCTCTCATAAATCCAGCGTCTGTGTAGAACTATTGGGCGCCATATCTCCTGTTGTCCATTAACTGCACATTCTCGGTCAACCGGATACAATAATTTAACAAAGGTGGATACGAATTACAATAGCAGCCATTCAGAGACTTATCTCCTGTATTTGTGTATGGCTGCTGGAAACCAAGCTGGTTGGGACCATGGCTGATTGGACTACATTCCAGGCTTACTCGGACCACCACTAGGCTGATTCGGACCACACAAAAAAAAAAAAAATTCTAGAAACTGAGATTTTGACATTGAATGTAGTTTATAGGGATTTTATCTTGGCTATAGCCTGACTATAATATGTACGTCAATTTATGTTATATATTGCATTTTGTTATGTCACGGTGACTGTATTAACACAAATTTATCTCATTCATCTAATGCAAATTTTTATACGTTTTATGCAATTTAAACACGCCATTTTTATTGTATAAACTCCATAGCTTGTTTCGGAATCCATTATATATATTGTGTGTAATTATATGTTGTAGAAATACTGTTTAAACCAATTTATGTTAATTTCAATAAGTCAAACAAATATTAGCAATACCGTGGCATAACGGAAATCCGAATCCATTATTTGTGTGTAATTATATGTTATTTATAGAATATACTATTTAAAATTTATACCAATTTATGTTAATTTCAGTAAGTCATACAAATGTGAAAACTCATACCAGCAATACAGATAGTACCATAACAGAAATCGGTTATTTCGAATACGATATATATAAAAGCAGTCAAAATGTTTATATTCCTACCTTGTTCAGAAAATAAACATAATAGATTTATAGACTCAATTCTAACACAAGTAAACAGGAAGGTAGCATCATGGAAAATGTACCATATTACTAAATGAAAATTAGTCACATTTTACTTTTTACTGACTGCCACAGTAGGGAATTTGTGTGATTGTTTATTGGTTTACTGGGCTTGTCATTAATTAACAATAAATGGTGTGATTAATTAAGTTCTTGTATATTGCTACCTGAGTTTAATTAACTTTGTTTCATGTGTATTTGTGTATATTGCTAAGAAAATTTTATACATTTCTTAACCATAGTATAATTACACTCTACACCTGTCTCGGCCAGTTGGTTAAATTTCATTTATCAGGATATGTAAATATGATGGAAAATATGCTCACATCATTGCTCCTTGAAACTTGGTTCAAGATGCCTTGAATGATATTTATTGATTAAAATATTATACAAAGAACAATCTGGTCCCAATCAGCCAATGATGTAGCTCACTGGTATTGGAGAAATGACACTATTTATTGTCATTTTTGTCTTATTATCAAATATATGCAACTACATGCAATTATATGCAAACATATTTTAAATACTCTCGTCATTTAAATAATGGTCCGAATCAGTCTTATCGTGGTCCCAATCAGCCAAAAATCTGGTCCCGATCAGCCACGAATGTGGTCCGAATCAGCCAGGTCCCAATCAGCCGATTACCGGCTGCTTAAGGTAGGCTATTTAAGGTTTTGGAAGGTATTCTATCTTCCTGAAATGCCCCAAGGAATCAGTAAACCAGCAAAAAAGACAACATCTGAAGTTTATAAGTAAAGGATTTAATGTGAATTTGTGGAGGTCAAAACTAGAATCAGAAATGGGTGAAACTAAGTCAAATCACTAAGGCCGATACAGGCAGATCAGTATGAAATTCTACGTTTAAAATCATTCCGTGTTCAAGTTATCTATTGAAAAATGTCGATGTTAGAGCCCCCCGACAGGTTGAATTTTCTTTTAAATTCTGCTTAGAATTGACTCAATGAGATCTTCATTTCTGGTTTAGCGCTTGATCCAAATCGTCAGCATTCTGCACTGGTGGACCCCTCTTGCGGGTTTTACACAGCAAGAATGTCCCAGATTTGCCTAATTGGATTTAGGTTAGGGTTTCTGAGTGGCCAAGGTAGTTTAGCTATGGCCTCCTGTGGCACTACTACGCTGTCTAGGATCTCTATTTGGTCCCATTGGCGATTGAAAGTAAGAACGGTTCTGTGGGATAGGTGGCAGAGGGGTGACCATTCTCTTTTCAACATTGTGCTTGATACAAACGAATGACATCGCACGAGTGCCAAAAGAGCTCTGCCATCTCTTGCTGGCGCACTGCGAGGTCTACCGAATTGTTGACAGACGTGAAAAGGAAAACATTGGCGCGACTCATCCAAACGGCTCGGGACAGCTCGCATTGAGAAGCCATGTTGCCCTTGACAATTCATTGACCACCGAGAAGAAACATTATAGTAGTAACCATGATTCGATGATTATTTTTGTATTATATATTGATGGATTCCAAAGACAAAGGGGGCACTTTATTGTGTAAACCAAACATTGCTATACATTAAACATTCCCACAATATATATCAAGTTATTTTTTTATTTCTGTCGCTCATCGCGGTAAGGCTCTCACCTCGTATGGGGTAGGAGAGTGTGTGAGTCCCAGAACACCTTTTAAAGTCGGTAAATTATCAGGATCGACTGGTTTAAATTCAAATCTTTGTAACAGGGTTGTAACGAATAAAAATAATTCCATTTTAGCCAAAGATTCTCCAAGACACGCTCTTCTTCCTGAAATATAGTAATGTATCTTCTTATATAAAGAAATGCAATTGTCGATTGGATATGGCAGTGCCTCTCAACTACATGATTGTCCTTACCCGGAAAATGGTTCTAATGAGATCTTTAATTTTGGGTCAATCTAAGTCAAAGCTTTACTGAGGGATGTGCCGTGTCATATGTTATTTGGACATGTATTGATATTAGAAATATCCAATGCCCAGCATGTGAGATATCTGCATTTTTAGTAACAAATATGACTAGAAATTGGTATAATATATAAGAGTGTCGTCATACCTAGAGAAAAGGGAATGAATTCTTCTCTTTTTATAAGTTGTCCATTTCCATCAAGGAATCGTTCAGGTCGGAAAACGCCGGCGTCACCCCATACCCTATCATCTGCCAATACTGAGTCGATATTTGGAAACACCACTGTGTCCTTCGGTATAACATAGCCATGGAATATGACATCCTCATCAACAGTGTGTGGAAGCCCAACTATAACGATGTTTGCAATTCTCAAAACTTCATGCAGAACAGCTTGGGTATATGGCATGGATGGTCTGTCCTTCATAGACGGTAGACGACCTGAACCAACGACATCTTGAATCTCTTTGTAACATATAGCTTGTATGTTTGGATTATGAAGCAAGTAGAGAATCGTCCAAAGTATAGTTGTTGATGTGGTTTCTGTACCAGCAACAAACAGATCTCCGATTGATTTGATTAAATTATCCTCTGAAAATAGAAGGTTAAATTATATGTTTTAGTTTCGGTGAATGTGACCTGCCATTAACTTGTCCAAAACGAACACTTGGATATTGAACCAATTCGATAGGTACCCTTTATGTTTTAATGAAGGTAATGAATCTTTGTGAACAAAACGACAACAATAATTTTCACCATCTTATCGGTGTAATTTCGAAAACTACCGAATGAAAGATAACAGAGGAATGACAATCAATGGGGTTCCCCACTGCACATAATGCTTCACAACAAATTTGAAAGAAAGAAAACTTTTGACGGATAAATAAGTGAAATGTGGGCGTATACAGAGAAGGTCTATAAGAATTTGACATGACAACTTGACATTAACAGCTGTGTGCATGAATGAACATGATACGGTTGAAAGCTTTGATGATTGCACATTTACCGACTATCCGGTGTTGCTTTTACAGAATTTATTGATGAATTACGATATTAAGTAAACTGATTTGAATGATGGCTAAGCGAATCAAGGTTTAGTTGCACATATGCACACCAAAGATGGTTAGATATGACAATTTACCAATAGATACAGAGTAATACCGTGTGATCTTGCATTTACTTACTATCTATCGTGGATTCTTCACCAGTTTTTTCTATGCGCTTCATTTCTTTGATATAACTGCTGATAAAATCATTGGTATTGTCCTCGTCATAATTCTTCAAATGATCATTAACAGATGGTTCAATTAAATTCCTGTCAATTTCTTCATTGTTACGAATCGTTCTCTTAAATTTGAATAAATCACCAGGTAAGAATCGAAGCACCGGTAAGAAATTTAGCAAACTTGAAGACCCCGCCACAGCAAAATCCTCGTCCATTCTCTCTACAAAATCTTTGAAAACTGGATCACCATAATCGAATCTTTGACCATAGACTATAGATGAAATGACGTTAGATACAGAAGATTGGGTTAACCGACGCATATTAAACGCTTTACCATTATATTGTCCAATGACTTCAACAAAATAACCAATTTCTTCCAATATTTTGACCTCGAGTACCGTTTTCCCGAAACCAAATTCTCTTAGTGTTTCTAGAGCAAATTTTCTTTGTTCTTTCCACAGCTTACCCGAAGAAAATGCAATACCTGAAAAAGACATGTTGAGGCCGATGTTCCATATTATACAAATCCGAAATTAAAAAGATGTCATTGACAAATATTAATTAATTGCACAAAGTAGGAAATTATCAGGATCGAATTTAGCATCGACCAATCAAATTGCGTATCATTACTTAGCAGAAATTACCCATAATTGAACTCCGTCAAAACATTCGCATAAAATAATAACCTACACCAAGTTTGACCATTCTACAAACGGACGAACTCATTTAATAGTCTAATGCTTAGCTTTAAAAGATTGAGCCACGGTGGTCAAGTGCGTAGGACGTTGACTTTACGTCCCACCCGAACGGCTAGACGCTGTCATTGCTAAATTCCGAGTCCTGCACCCCTGCGAAGGGGAAATCACCTGGTTATGAAATTCAATTAAAAATGTTTACCTTTTCTTTCTGAGAGTAAATCGTTGATAACCATTGGCGGTCTATTGGTAAATTCGTCGGCCCTTTTCACTAAGGCTTCTTTAATCAAATCATAACCATTGATGAAGATAAATAATTCAGGTCCAAAATAAACGCTAAATATATCTCCATATTTCTTCCTCAGTTGTCTTGTAGCAACTCTGATATCACCCCCTCCTCCTAAAAATAACCAATCTCCTACGAAGGGTAGCGTAAATCTTGGACCTGGAGGGATCCCGCGAGGTTTTCTCATTAACAGCCATATTCCAATACAAACGCCAACCATTAAAACAGTCCCTAAATTCACACCATCTCTATCAATTCCCTGTAATGTATCTTGAAATTGTTTTAAAATGCCAGCCATGACTGAACACTTGCAACTTGTAATGCTGACGAATAAACGATTAAATAAATCACATTGGTTTAAACCGGTTTAAACCGGGTCAGCTACAAGACGCAGTCTATTCAATAACGCTATAATCCGTCCTTTAAGAATCATATGTCAGTGCGTCATACAGAATGACTCAACATATTAAATCATTGCACAATATCTATGTCAAATAACCTATTATGCGTCATTGTTTGCATAAACTTGGTCATACACAGGGCATGAAATATGACTTAATAATGGCCTACTTGCCTGCACTAAACAAATAAATATAAACGCATTATATACGTTCATCAAATAATTCACGTTTAAAAATGGTTCCATTTTCATAACTACAAATACTTATGACCAATAAGTATTTCAAATTTTAAAAAAAATATTGCTGTACTTTGATATCCACGATCTGTCCGTATAATCAGTATCTAATCATGAAAACTTATCTCACAATTACACTGTTAAACTTTTTAAACGATGAAGTATGAAAGCTTAATTTATTGTAGATACCAAAAGGGCTGCTCTTGGTAAATATAAATAATTTCTCTCGACTATTTTTCCAAATTTTATTAAATCGGCAATATTATCTCATGATCTAAGACCGATGACGAATTTTGGAACAGCAAATCGTAAAAACTAAAAAGGGTATTCTATACAGCATAGTAGTCATTTAGGTCTGTCTATACTTGACAAACGAATCAAGTGATATTTCAAAAGACAAAATTGTAGTTTCTTTCGAATAACTGGTTACTAAACGGCATTTTATTTGTCGAGGAAGAGGGGAACGAACAGCTGCGTTCAGCCGCCCTCTTGGATGCTGGAGTGCAAAACCTATCTTGGACATGATGATAATAATTATAATATTTATATAAGTGCAGGTACTCCGTGTACATAGTCATGTTCACAGGGCATAAAAAATTAAATAAATTTAACTAATCCGGGTAACAAGATGGGTTTTAAAGCTGCAATTTCATATTTTTAAGTTATATTTTCAAAATATATTAAAATAAAGCCTTAAAATAGATGGTATCTATAAACAGTCCTAACTTGTTAAAGAATAATCCTATTAATCCTATAATTCACTATTGCCAGTTGAGAAATAGGCAAAAATATCACTTTCAACTTGAAATTCAAACGTTTGAAGATAGCTATTGCATGGGGGAGGGGGGATGGGAAAACAGGGGAGGTAATTGTGTTATTACTTCCGATGTGAAATACATGTATTTACTTATCTTAATTGACTAATTGCTTTAAAGTGGATAAGTTAATCTTTACTCCAAAATATGTACTATAACAGCATCATGAAATTTTTATGGTTTAGCATATAACAAAAACTACGTCTCAAAATATATAGTAGACAAGATCATTCATAATAAATAATTTTAAAAATTAAAACATCAATAGGCAATTTATGGGAAGCATTCCAATTCAGAGAATGTTCGGTTTTTATTTTGTCTCAATTTTTAAATGACGTGTTTCTACTCTTAAATGAACATAGCAGATTCTCCATAACTACAAGGTTTGTGATTCTCATTTTATGTGGTGTAAACGGGTAGCCATTGACCAAATCTGCAAAGTTTTGGTGACTCTCATTTTATGTGGTGTAAACGGGTAGCCATTGACCAAATCTGCAATTTTTGGTCTAAATCGTAAATCGCCCGGCGCAGCTTGTGCCCGTTTTTTGGGGGGAGGGGGGGGGGGGTTGTTGGCTTTTGTTTGGGGTTTTTTTTTCACATCGAAATAACCAATATTGAAATATTGCTCACCGAAACCTCTAACATTCAATTTTTGCTGACAGAATAAGCTAATAATGCTCACGGTGATATACCTCACCGAAATAACTTACAATGGAATATTGTTTAGAGAAATAGCTGACAGTGTGTGAAATAGACGTTTCCCCTTGGAATAGAATGATTTAAGGTTATTTATTTAGAATTGATTGAAATATACGCAAGATTAAATGTCTTGGTGTAAAAACAATTCTACTGAATCCATGCATGAAATGAACGGGAACACAATGACATTGATGAGAAATCGTCTCCTTGTCTATTCAATGATTATTTTGGTGTTATTTATGTAGTTCAAAATCTATGACCTTTATTCTTTTATTGTATGAATGTCGTATTATATGAATAATTCTAACAATATCGTTCAAAGATGATTAATATATCGTTAATTACGGCCGTTTATCTCGGCATGGCTATCACTTCGTATTGGGCAGGAGCATGCACTGTAAAACTTTTTCCGTAAAATTTACGGACAAATGGCTGGCAGCTAGGTTGCCAATCGTTGTACGTAAAAATTACGACACACCGTAAATATATTTTTACGAACATGTCGTTAAAATTACGTACATTGATTGGCAACCTAGCTGCCAGCCATTTGATCGTAAATTTTACGGAAGATATTTTACAGTCGTAAAAAACTATGGTATGATAAGCATCAAAAAAATTAAAGATTTAAAACAGAACTTAATTATTCAAAACAATATATGATACAATTCCTCAAAATTCTTCTACAAGATAGTTTAAAAGAACATAAAAGATACAATTCCTCATAATGCCTATACATGATAGTTTAAGATATAATAAAGGATCACTTTACTGGAAATTGGAGATTACTGTTAATAAGTAAAGCTTTAAAAAAGCAAACTGTCAACCACAAATCCATATTTTTAACATACATGTATTTGTTATTACAATATGGAGAATGTTTATAGATTGAACATATTTTTTGGCTATCAAGCAGTTTGGAGGTATATTTCAACAAAGACATGGCTCTTTACATAATTCATCATTAATAATAATGAACATTTATACATGGAATAATGAAGGGTTCAAGAAAAGAATCTGTTGCCCCAATTAACAAGGGAAATAACTCTCCAAATTTTTTATCAAGTTCTCTCAAGACAGGAAAACATAAATTTCCATCAAGTAAAAAATTTATGTGAAAATTTCTAGGGATGTATGATGTATCTCAAATAATAGGTAGCAACAAAATACAAATTTCTAAAGGAAAGTTCATATGAAAATTTAACAATAATGAAATCATCCATTCAAATTCTTGTACATGTAACATTTACATTATAATATTTAAGTGAAATTTTTATAGTATAACAAATAGAAAATCAGTGTGTTACAATGGCATTACCCTAAAATCTTTTTCCAAAATCTTACCAATAAGTTTGTAATATTTACTTCAAATCTATTATTTAAAACATCAACGACATGAAAGTAAAACTATAACTGTACAGTAAAACATGATCTGATAAAAAAGAGAAATCATTCAAATGTGAAAATAAACAATTTAAAATCTAACAATTATTGAAGCCCAAAATTATTATGACTTTAAAACAAGAACACCATCAATGTAGAATTACTAATAATACTATTATCCCACCTTAAATGGACAGCTTGTTTCAATCTTATGATAAATTAAGCTCTGTTTGAAATTTTTATCATAAAATTTGTCACAATAACTCTGCCTAAGCAAGAACATTCCTTAGTGAGAATGGCATAAATTGATTCAATGTCCTAGGTAAAAATTAAGATGGAAATTGATTACTGACAAAGCTAATGTACTAGTCCCAAAATGAAATCTGTAGATGAGAGTTGAACATTTTTAATGTTAATACAACAGGGTCAGAACATTCAATGAATGGAGGACAATTTTGGATGGACAAACTAAATGACCAACAGAATTTTCCATGAAGTAAACAGATCTTATCAAAAGTGCAATCAAGTTTAATTAAGAAAATTCAGTAAAAAGATTTCTTGCAGTGTGTTTGAAGCCTCATTTACAAAGTATCACTCATAAAAATGTTGTGGCTTGGTCCCTTATCACTATGTGCAGGTTTATAAAAACTACCGGTAACCATAAACATTATTCCATTCCATCCTAGGTTGCAACAATACGTATCACAGTATTTCTTCTTGGTCGGTTTCCAGCTTCCTAAGAAATGTCAAAAAAAAACAATGGCGACACGCTGTAACATTATTAAATTAGCCAGTGCTTTTCCATCTGACATTTTTTTTGATTCAGAATGTTCCCATCTGTGATCTGTGGTTTGCCGAAGGGGGTGTACTTTCAGCAGAGCATGTGTTTCATTGTCGAAAGCCATCCTTTCTCCTTGTCACATGAACTACAGGTGAGCCGTCTGCATGATAGTTGAGCGGAGAGTTAAAAAGTCTTTCAGCATTTAAAGCGCCTTGTACTGCAATGTGGCATCTATACCGTTGTATACCATCACACGGTACTGGTATGTTGTAGCAACCGTACTCAATCCATTCAAAGTTGAACATTTCACTTTTTGCTGCGTCTTTGTTAACTTTTTCCTGATTTCTGTGGGTTTATTTCAAAAATGTACCTACAAAACAAATATTCTCAATCAGCTTTTTTCATATCATATCCATCAATAATAATGTTAAAAAATTTCAAACACAGCCCAGAAATAGATAATGAGGCCTGATGCTGACATCTGCACAACACGAACTAGAACATTTTTGGACTGAAATGAAATGGATTTAACGTCTACTGGGCTAATGAAGATGGGCATATGCCATACAGTGTGCTATAATGGAAATTTTGCCCTGGCAACAGTGTAACATCCGAATGACTAGACAAGCACTTCGTCCTGGCTCCTGCATCACTGACAAGCGGAAACCACGCCGGAAAATCAGGATGAACTTTCTCTGCCAATGCAGGGATCGAACACCCGACCTCCAGGCTAGTGAGCCAGCGTCTTACCCACTTTGCAACGTGATCCCCCCCCTTTATAATATATGTTGAATTTATTTCAATAATTTGCTTTAACTGTAATAGGTCTTTTACAAGCAGTGGGTGGAAAACGAAAGACCCCCAAAAAACGAACAATGTTGTTAGTCAGGCGATCTTACTCCTTGTCACATACAACTAGTGTGGGATTGAAACCACGTCACTTGTCTCAATGACAGACATTCTGACCAAAGGCATATTGGACCACGGTCCACGGTTAGACCATTCGTCCAATCACCCCCTCAAAACTCGAGGTCCAAGTAGAGAACAGGAAGTGATGGATTTACCGACAATGCGCCCATTTCCCAAGAGGTTTTTTTATCTCCAGTTTCTTCTTAGTACCAGTATTTATCATTTTAGTTTACCTTTGAAAAAGTTCCATTTTATAGAGTCTAACCCAGACTGATACTGGATAATTAGGCTACCGTACACTTGATTGTTGACAGACATGGTTTGGTTGGATTGTTCGTACTTGGTTTTATTTTATTTACTCAAAGATGCAAGTTGTGCCTAAAATTAGTAAAATATAAAATTAAAGATCTTACTATCTAGTCAATAAATTCTTATATTTATTTAGATAGATAGACTTTCACTTTGACAAAGCAGACTTTAATGTCCAGAAATATTATCGGGTACCCCTTCATTATCTTATAAGTTAGGGCTAGTACTACTAGTAGTGGCTATAGATAGTAGTATCATACTATAGCCTAGGCATGATAAGGTAGCCTATACTATAGGCCTAGGGCATTAGGCCTATAGACTCGTTCATATTTCAAGCAATGAGTTGAATAAGCTGTCATATCGCAGGAGCAGTCCCAACTAGGCCTAGAGTAGAAATGAATGCTCCAAAAACAATGCGATGATTAAACCTAGATTATGGATGTCGATCTTGGTTGGACGTACCCGGTAGGGCTAATAAAACTGGCGCTAACAAAAAAGTTGAAAGTTGTCTAGTTTCTATTTCAAGAATCAGTTTCATTTTTACGAATGCCAAAAAATTAATCTGTGTCAAACCAAGATGTGTGGATGTGTGTCTACTATGTAAACACTTACCTAAAAACTGCAATGTTTGATATTAACTATTGTCTGTGCTGGAGAAATTCCTCTTCGACTTCCCCGCTAATTAACAGTCTTCGCAGTAATGGCGCCCAGGACGACCGATGACGTCACTCTAATTTAATCACCCGTATGTCATATTTACAGACGAAATTCTGTATTTTTCAAATTTTTACGGAATGGTGTCTGTTATCGGAATAACAGACCTGCGCTGTAGGCATTTTACAGAAACACGTCTGTAAAAATTACAGAAAAGGCTTACAGTGTGTGTGAGTCCCAGAACACCCTTTAAAGTTGGTAATTTATCAGGATCTACTGGTTTAAATTCAAATCTTTGTATCAAGGTTGTCATGAATAAAAACAATTCCATTTTAGCCAAAGATTCTCCAAAACATACTCTTCTTCCTGAAATTAGTAAACTATCTTCTTATTTAATGTTAATAAGCGGGGTGTGTCTCTTCGTTCGGAAAGAACCAAAAGTCCTTAGTTGTCGTTATTACACTAGGGTCAGGAGAGCTGTTATATAACCTGCGTTCTGGTCGATGTGAGGTATAAGCCAATAAAACGGTTGGTTACGGCGTGTGGTGAACGGAACTGTGTCTGAGGGTACCCAACTGAATACATCAGTTAAACAAATTGGTTAAACAAATCATAGGGTCAAAATTCGCTCGTATTATCCCCGACTCGACCTTCCAATACAAACGGTTAAATCGTCATGTAGTACAGGCATCAAATGTATAAAAAGATAGATTGCCAGACAACGAAACATACGCCCCCAGCAGGTAATTTGTCCGAGCAGTAACGTTTGTTGTCGCATATTTTTTCTATTGTCGGTCATGAAACAAGTATAATACATTAAAATCTGATTAAGATTAAACTCTGTGTATCAATCTAACATCGATCGGATGATAACTTTGGTCTCCATGGGAGCATCCACAAGAGGACCAAGGGTCATAACTCTGGCAGTAATAATCGGAAATCATTGAAAATCACTACAGATTTTCGTTGTATGGTGTTAAACGCTGCGTATAAATTTATAGTCAATGGGATGTTAACATAACCCTTAAGAGCAGTGATGGGCAAACTTTTTAGGTGAAGCACTCAAGGGCCATAACTCTGGTAGTAATTATTGGTAACAGACTTCTTCGTCTCATTAGCTCATAAATCCCAACCAGATATTAACTTTAGCCTCTAGCTAGTTACTCAAGATTTTCAAAGTGATCAAGAGTCATAACTATGGCACTTATTATCGGAAATCGTTGAAGATCTTCATCTCGTAGCCTTAAACACTGTGTATAAATTTAAAGACAATTGGATATTAATTTTAGCCTCTTGAGCGTTCACAAGATATTTCAAAGTGATCAAAGGTTATAACTCTGGAAGTAATTAACGGAAAACATTGAAAATCAATAGGCTTCTTCGTCTCAGAACCTTAAACATTGTGTATAAATCGGATATTAACTTTAGCCTCTACAGCGTCCACTAAACTTTTAAGAGTGATCAAGGGTCATAACTCTGACAATAATTACCGGATATCGCTGAAAATCAATAGACATCTTGGTGTCATGACCTTAACACTGTGTATAAATTTAAAGTCAATCGGATGTTAACTTATTCCCCAGAGCGCCAACGAGCTCTTTTGGACGCCGGACGGACGGATTTAGTTGGGGAGGGGCGGGGCGAGGACAACTTACGACCGCATTTCAATGTGGGCGTATAAAAAGCGAAATGATCTGTATTTTAATCAGATTGGCTCTGCTGCGTTTCTCTCTCTCTCTCTCTCTCTCTCTCTCTCTCTCTCTCTCTCCCTCTCTGTGGACGGGCGGACGGGGCGACGACAGTAAAAACGTGTAATTTAATCAGATTGGCTCCACTGCTGTTACAAATATGATAAAATATCAAAGAGCATCATACCTATAGAAAAGGGAATGAATTCTTCTCTTTTTACAAGTTGTCCATTTTCATCAAGGAATCGTTCAGGACGGAAAACGCCGGCGTCACCCCATACCTTGTCATCTGCTAAAACCGAGTCGAGATTTGCAAACACAACTGTGTGCTTTGGAATAACATAGCCATGGAATATAACATCCTCATCAACAGTGTGTGGAGGCCCAGTTATTGCAATGTTAGCTATTCGGAGAACCTCATGTAGAACAGCTTGGATATATGGCATATTTGGTCTGTCGGCCATAGACGGTAGACGACCTGAACCAACGACATCTTGAATCTCTTTGTAACATCTAGCTTGTACGCTTGGATTATGAAGCAGGTAGAGGATCATCCATTGTATAGTTGTTGCTGTTGTATCTGTACCAGCAATAAAAAGATCTTTAATTGCTTGGATTAAATTGGCCTCTGGAAATAGAAGATTAAAATATTTGTTTTACAATAGGCTAAATAAAATAATAACCCGTATTTACGGTCACTTCACCATCAAAAGGTGGCATGAGTAAGAGGCTGAATCGCTAATTCATTTCTTTAATATAGCTGCTGATAAAATCATTGGTGTTGTTCTCATCATAATTCTTCAGATGATCATTAACATATGGTTCAATTATATTCCTGCTAATTCCTTGGCTGTTACGCATCGTTCTCTTAAACTTGAACAAATCACCAGGTAAGAATCGAAGAATTGGTATAAAATTGAACAAACCCACAAAAGCCGCCACAGCAAAATTCTCTTAAAGCTTCTCTACAAAATCTTTGAAAACCGGATCACCATAATCAAATCTTTGACCATAAACTATAGATGATATGACGTTAGAAACAGAAGCTTGGGTTAATCGGCGCATATTAAACGCTTTACCATTATGTTTTCCAATAACCTCAACAAAATAACCAATTTCTTCCAATATTTTGTCCTCAAGGACCGTTCTCCCGAAACCAAATTCTCTTAATGTTTCACAGCAAAATTCTCATCCACTCTCTCTACAAAATCTTTGAAAACCGGATCACCATAATCAAATCTTTGACCATAAACTATAGATGATATGACGTTAGATACAGAAGCTTGGGTTAACCGACGCATATTAAACGCTTTACCATTATGGTGTCCAATGACTTCAACAAAATAACCAATTTCTTCCAATATTTTGTCCTCAAGGACCGTTCTCCCAAAACCAAATTCTCTTAATGTTTCCAGAGCGAATTTTCTTTGTTCTTTCCACAACTTACCCGAAGAAAATACAATACCTGAAAAATGAAATTTTGATACAAAGCCAACATGCATTATTAATTCATATTTATAAAATAAGTTCAAAGGCGTTGTGGATTTCCCCGTTATATAGCACTAGGGATTGCAGGGCCGGTTCCAGAAGGGGTGCGGGGGTCCAAACCCCACCTTGCTCAGCTACAGAATTTGTTTTTTTGTAAACAACACTTTTAGCGGTCCTGTGCTTTATCCTTTATTATCAGATGGTGGGATGGGATAGGCATTCAAAGTATGCAATAAGGATATAGACATCACAGTTAATGCTTGGCATCAATGAAATTAAAATGTCAAATATCCTTAAAGGGACAATAACAATCTTGCTGGCTTGGCAGCTCCAGAAAATAAATAATAGCCTTATTCTAAGTACTAGATGTTTAGGTGAGCTACCTGCTGTGTAAATTATCCATTTCATCCTATTTTACTTGTCCAGAGGGTTCGAAAATATTTTAAAATCCAAGTCACATTTGGAAAGGTTTACGTTTACCCTTTCAAATCATTTAGTTGAATTTTTCCAATTTTTTAAATTAGGGGTGTTAAAATGAAATTTCTATCATCAGTTAATTGGAATATTGTAAAATAATACAATTTGTTGACCAGAATGAAGATTGGGACATATTATTCAGTTACAACAAGAGTGTTATTGGGGCTTTAAACATTTACAAGGTTCAATAGAGCGAAACATGAACTTAACTTAATGGAAATTGCTAGAATTAAATATACTTGTTCGCTTTACTAATGCAACTAATGTGGGCGTATAAAAATAGCAGGTGATTTAATGTACAATGTACCGGTCTATATACCGTATCTAAAACACATATCTAAAGCAGCTATATTAAATAAATGAAACGAGTAGAAGAAACTGGTGAACAATCCACCATAAATAGTAAGTAAACGAGATTTCACTCTTTCATTAACCACACGTTACCCTCGAAATGACCTCGTTTGTATCAAATGGACGTTTATTGGGTTTCAAATGTGTTTTTTGAATTCATGGTGGCCAGACTGAAATTTCAAAAAAGATCTCTCTCATATAGAATTCATTGCCTTGCAACATTTGAACCATTGACACCTCAAATGTTTTTAAATCCCAGCTAAAGACGACCTCAAAGAACCGTTTCCATAGTTCAATTGATAAAACTTGAAAAAGCGCAATAGAAACGTCTCTTTTAGCATTATTTTGCCATATAAATATAGGATTATTATTATTCTCCTTATGTATACAACTGAACATTGTGTATTGAATATTGTGCATTTGTTTATTCTAGTCATTAATGCTTGTATATACGTATACTTGTACTGATTTTATTAGTCATTGATAATTATAATCGCGCGAATCGGTTTTACGTTAAAGAACCTTGCTTACCAATTAAGTAAGAAAGGATAGATAATATAATAGTTGCATGGCATTTAAGTAGTAGACCGCAAGTACCGATGAATTTATTAGTTTAATTAGTTCTATGCAATCCAATTTTTTGTCCCATCCGAATGACTAGACAGTTGTCCTTAATGTCAGGCGAACTTTCTTGACCAACACTGGGATTGAACCCACGACCTCCAAATTAGCCTCTTACTCATGCCACCTTTTGGTGGCGAAGCGACCGTAAATACGAGTTATTATTTTATTTGACCTAATGTAAAACATAATATTTTAATCTTCTATTTCCAGGGGCCAATTTAATCCAAGCAATTAAAGATCTTTTTATTGCTGGTACAGAAACCACATCAACAACTATACAATGCACGATTCTCTACCTCCTTCATCATCAAAACATACAAGCTAGATGTTACAAAGAGATTCAGGATGTTGTTGGTTCCGGTCGTCTACCGTCTATGGCCGACAGATCAAATGTGCCATATATCCAACCTGTTCTAAACGAGGTTCTCCGAATAGCTAACATTGTTGTAACTGGGCCGCCACACACTGTTGATGAGCATGTTATATTCCATGGCTAAGTTATCTCAAAGCACACAGTGGTGTTTGCAAATCTCGACTCGGTTTTGGCAGATGACACGGTAAGGGATGACGCCGGCGTTTTTCGAACTGAACGATTCCTTGA
Source organism: Patella caerulea (assembly GCA_036850965.1). NCBI lineage: Eukaryota > Metazoa > Mollusca > Gastropoda > Patellidae > Patella > Patella caerulea. The sequence continues at coordinate 24,975,814 of JAZGQO010000015.1, read as the reverse complement.
TGTAAATGGACAACTTGTAAAACGAGAAGAATTCATTCCCTTTTCTATAGGTATGATGCTCTTTTATAATAAATCTAATTTGTAACAGCAGTGGAGCCATTCTGATTAAACTACACATCTTTATTGTCTTCGCCCCTGTCCGCCCGTCCGCCCGTCCGCCCGTCCACAGTGTTTAAGGTCATCAGACGAAGAATCCTATTGATTTTCATTACTGCCTGAGTTTTGGCCTTTGATCGCTTTGAAATATTTTGTAGGTGCTCTAGTGGTTGAAATTAATATCAGATTGACTTTAATTTTATATGGGGGTTGGGATGGCCTAGTGGACTAGAGTGCCGCGCTTCGACCTCTAGCCGGTCGGTCACCTCTGGCTTGCGGCTGTGGTTTCGAGCCCTGGTGTGAGCGTATGTGACATGAAGATAGGGGCGCCTTCTTAACCTCGTGGGTTTCCTCCGGGCACTCTGGTTTCCTCCCACTGCTAAAGACCACTACGCGCAAGCAAATTATTGAAATAAAATTAAACCACATGTTAGTTTGTGTTGATAAAGTGACGTTAAACCTCATCTCTCTCTCTCCCTCTCTCTCTCTCTCTCTTAATTTTATACACATTGTTTGACGTCATGATACAATTTCCGATAATTATACCAGAGTTATGGCCCTTGATCACTTTGTGTTTAGCCCTTCACCTTAAAAGTGTACCTACCTCTGCTCTTGAGGCTAAAGTTAATATTGGCCCTAAACAGTGATGTGTGTGATTCGTTGCCTGTCAACCTATATTTTAAACTATTGCTATTTGTAGTGGAACGTCGCGTCAGTGGTAATAAGAGGGACCTTTGACCTTATGAAGCCAGACATTAGTTTAACCAGTCAGCATTGATATTTCCAGTGGGATACCCACGCCGTAACAAACCGTTTCATTGCCTAATCCCTCACTCAACCAGAACGCAGCTCTTCCAGGTGCACGCGTAGTAAAGATAAATAAAACAACATTTTTAACCATCTCAGTGGTTCAAGCAGTAGGGCCCGAGAAGGGCGGGGCGGTGCTTAGTCGTTCGAATGGGACGCAAAATTGTGGACGCAAAAGAACACTGACACTCAAAATTCGAATGTGTACACGGGACCTCGGATTTGCGTTCGCATTTTGACGCCTATGCATAAAAAGAAGACATTCTTTTACAAAGAATTGATATTGCTCATATTTTTTTTGCGGTTACGTATGGACGACACCGCTTTCACGTAAGGACGTCGATTTTTGATTCCTTCGGAACGACGAGACACACGTCGCTTACTAGCATTATATAAGAAGATACTTTACTAATTTCAGGAAGAAGAGTCTGTCTTGGAGAATCTTTGGCTAAAATGGAATTATTCTTATTCGTGACAACCCTGGATACAAAAGTTTGAATTTAAACCAGTAGATCCTGATAATTTACCGACTTTAATGGGTGTTATTGGAATTACACATACTCCTACCCAATACGAAGTGATAGCCGCGAGATGAACGGCCGTATATAAAAGACATTAATCATCTCTAAACGATATTGTGAAATTGTCAAGGATACATTACGGGAGATTGAGTAAAGAGTCGGTAGTTTTCACTATAATATTTAAAAACTAGATAATGTAAAGGTAATTTTCTGAAAATGTCAGTCAAATTGATCCACTATGAACCGAGATTTAAGCGATTGAAAATTTCGCCTATCCTTGATCATCATTACTAAAGTCAGTAAGATAAAAATCATAGTTTAGATTATCCATTTTTTGATTTAATTTTCAATTAGGGTTAAGCAGTATATAAGATTCTAATCCCGTCAATATCAAGGTTGACGTTGACATCGATAGTTCATCATGGTCTGGATAAGTTAATTAATGTCTAATTGATAATTTAGATAATATTTTAGGCCTAAAGAAAGACCTGTAATAAGCAGATTTAGCTCTTGAATATATAATATAACGTCTATTTATACAACAAAGGTCATATTCTTTCTACGAAATACATTACACCAAAATAATGTATGATAATTAATTTTTATACATTTAAGATCCTAATTTTATTTTCATTGTGAAAGGTTACATGAATATATAACACCAAAATTTCACTGATTGATTTAATTTTTAAATGGCGTCGTGAGTGGAGATTTATCGTTACGTTCACGTCATACTCCCGAAATTTTAGACCGTAGCTAAATGATAGAGTGTACGAAGCGAAGCCTTAACAAATGACATCTAAACTACTTAAAGCCCCAATAACACTCTTGTTGTAACTGAATAATATGTCCCAATCTTCATTCTGGTCAACAAATCGTATTATTTTACAATATTCCGATTAATTTGATGATATAAATTTCATATTAACACACCTATTTTAAAAAATTGGAAAAATTCAACCAATTGAATTGAAAAGTCTAACGTAAACCTTTTCAAATGTGACTGGGATTTAAAAATATTTCCGAACCCTCTGGACAAATAAAATAGGTTGTAATGGATAATTTACACAACAGGTAGGACATTTAAACATCTAGTACTTAGAATAAGGGTATTATTTATTTTATGGAGCTTCCAAGCCAGCAAGAATGTTATTGTCCCTTTAAAGTGCAATAAACTAAGCACAGATAATGATAAATTATACAATTCCTGGAGACCGTGTGGTGACTAAAACAGACGGGCAGGTCTTCTGTCTTAATAATACCAATGAAAATATTTTTAGTTCCCCAATAGACACGACGCCACTGGTGTACACCTACAGATTTATCATAATTGTATTATAATATCATATCCTATATCCAATTGATTTAATGGATGCCAAAATCAAGTAGGAACTTAAACTTACCCTCTCACTTATTTTGTCCAATTGCTATGGAAATCGAAAAAGGTAAAACACAAATTTGGATATGATCACAGCAGACAGATCGTAATAAAAAAGTGAAGTTGTATAAAAAGACTTCGACATTTTATATGGCACTTGATCACTTTGAAAAATCTTCTGATCGCTATAGAGGCTAAAGTTGATATCTGGTGTCTGATTGACTTTTAATTCAAACACAGTGTTTAAGATCATGAGACGAAGAGTCCGTTTAATTTTCAACGAAAACAGGTAATTACTACCAGTGTTATGACCCTTGTTCATTTTGAAATATCTTGTGGACTCTGTAGATGTTAAAAGTTATATTCGGTTGACTTCAGATTTGTACACAATGTTTAAGATCGCGAGACGAAGAACCCGGTGATTGTCAATGGTTTCAGATAATTACTACCAGAGTTGTGGCCCTTGATGACGTTGAAAAATTTTGTGCATGCTCTGGAGACCGAACTTATCATCCGGTTTGAGTTTAGATTGATAAATGGAGTTTAAGGGTCTTCGGACGAACAAGTACATTCATTTTCAATGAATTTTGATAACTTGAACACCCAAATCCATGATATTAGATGTTTCGTATATTAAACGTGTGCATGGGCCAGAGCCAAACAAATTCTTAAAAAAATTCTGATAATTACTTAATGAGTTGCGTATATGTATTGTTACCTGGCAACCTATCTACATGATGTCCCGAAAATGAATGTTGATAATGGGAGATAACCCCCTTCTGGTGTCATTTTAGTAAGGGATTTCCCTAATTCTTGTACATTTCGTGTATTTTCTTATCATTCCACCTCAAACACGAATAATGACAAAATCCTGATAGTAAGTGTAAATTCGAACTCTTTTTTTCCGTTTGGCGTAGAAGAGTAGGACGTTACCTCTTATTTTATTTATAACATTTGTATGTTATATTGCATGAGGGCAATTGGATAGCCGAATAGTTTGCCGGGCGTACCGGACAAGGAATAGGTTTTCTCCGCCCCCACCCGATTTCCACCCACTGCTTAAGACCCCTTTGCGCAAGCGATTTAGTCAAATATAATTGAACCCTATGTTAGTCCAGAATTGACCTAGTTGGTGGACGTTAAAGCAATCTCTCTCTATCTCCATTTCTCTCTCTCTCTCCCACTCTCTCTAAATATATATATATATATATATTAAAAAGTCTGAAGAGCTTCCGACGGAACTGAAAGCGCTAGCTTTAAATATGTAGTTTGTTTTCTTTTCAAACATCTTATTTATTATATATTATATGATTTCATGTGTATTTACATGTAAGTATAATATACATGTATACTGTAATGAGAAAAAGTAGCAGGTGCTTTAATTAATGACCAAGTTGTATATATATATCTATATAGGCTTATATAATATGCATGCACACACATGAAACAAACTGTGATTTAATTATTTTACTGTTTGATTATGATGTAATAATGTAAGTTGGTGAATCCAGGGCTCTCCATACCTGGCACCAACCATAACCATAGTGCTGTCTGGTGAAATAAAACTTATTATATTATTAAAAAAAGAAAAGAAAAAAAGTTAAAATTACCAGATATGCTATATCATTAGAACGTATATTCTCATACACGTTTGGTCAAAATATCACAGTCAATGCCAAGGCCAGGTTATCTATATAGACTGTTGACTCTAATGTTTTTACTCACAGGATGAAAGACAGGGTATTATTAAACTGTGTCTTCGTCTACTTCTCAAGGTTCAGTCATGGCTGGGATTCTAACAAGACTTCAAGATATATTTCAAAACATTAATTTAGACGTCATCAAGGAGTTATGTAAGAATACCGTGAATTTTAGAACGGTTTTAGTATTTGGTGTTTGTATTGGAATATGGCTGCTAATGAGAAAACCTCGCGGAATCCCTCCAGGTCCAAGATTTACGCTACCCATCGTAGGAGATTTGTTATTTCTAGGAGGAGGGGGAGATATCAGAGTTGCTACAAGACAACTGAGGAAGCAATATGGAGATATATTTAGCGTTTATTTTGGGCCCACATTATATATATATATCAATGGTTATGATTTGATAAAAGAAGCTTTGGTGAAAAGAGCCGACGTGTTTAGTAGCAGACCTTCAATGTTTATCAGCGATGTTCTCGCAGGGAAAAAAGGTAAATTTCTACGGGAGAGAGAATCAATGAAATAAAATTGCACCACTTGTTAGTCAGTGAGTAAGACGCTGGCTCGCTAGCCTAGAGGTCGTCGATTCAGCTACTGTGTTGGTCGAGAAAGTTTATTTTGTCATTGGTGCTGAACGGAAGGGCTGCCAACTAGGCAGCTGTCTAGTCGTTCAGATGGAACAAAAAAAACGAGGTCCCGTGATCACATTCGGTGGCGCTTAAAAGATCCCTTATTAGCTGGAATTCGACAAATTTAACTCCATTGCAAACTGTAAGGCGTATGCCCGTCTTCATTAGCCCAGTCGAAACAGAACAGTAGGACGTTAAACCTCATTACATTTCATTTTATTTAGTTCCAAATTGTTCATCAAGGAGAATTGATATTGACATATAAAGTTCATTTACAATCCATCATTGACATATAACGAAGTCCATGATTTAATAGCTATAGCAGTATAGCATTACAATGCTCATCCATTTGGTAAGCCGATAATACACCAGACTAGACTTCCATCTCCGAAGCGCTATCTATTCTAATTATCTAATATTTGTGACTGACGTTTGTTTGTATGTCTCTCTAAAAGTAGGGTAGCTCCGATCCGGGGGTAACACAGGCTTTCCGGTGATGGACTACAACTTCCGGTTTTGGAGTTATTCTACTTCCGGTTCATGGCTATACCCGTACTACGACGCGTCATAAGGATGGATCCAGGAAATTTTGCAGGAAGGGTTTTGCCTAATGCTATTTAACGGGGAAAGCCACAACGCATTTGAACTTATTTCGTAAATATGAATTAATAATGCATGTTGGTTTTGTATTAAAGTTTCATTTGTTGAATTTTGTATTTCAGGTATTATATTTTCTTCGGGTAAGTTGTGGAAAGATCAAAGAAAATTTGCTCTGGAAACATTAAGAGAATTTGGTTTCGGGAGAACGGTACTCGAGGACAGAATATTGGAAGAAATTGGTTATTTTGTTGAAGTCATTGGACAACATAATGGTAAAGCGTTTAATATGCGTCGGTTAATCCAAGCTTCTGTATCTAACGTCATATCATCTATAGTCTATGGCCAAAGATTTGATTATGGTGATCCGGTTTTCAAAGATTTTGTGGAGAAGCTCGAAGAGAATTTTGCTGTCAGCGGGTTTGTGGGTTTGTTAAATTTTCTACCAATTCTTCGATTTTTACCTGGTGATTTGTTCAAGTTTAAGAGAACGATTCGTAATAATCAAGAATTTGACAAGAATATAATTGAACCATCTGTTAAAGATCATCTGAAGAATTATGATGAGAACAACACCAATGATTTTATCAGCAGCTATATTAAAGAGATGAAACGTGTAGAAAAAAATGGCGAAGAATCCAACATAAATAGTAAGTATATACAAGAACACAGGATTTCATACTTTCATCAACCATATGTTACTCCTCATTTTGATTCCAAGATATCTCCGTTAGAGCCTCATTAGAGAGATATATATATATATACTTTGGAACCAAAACCTGGTGCAAACTTATTTATTCATGTACAAAAACACATGCTGCTTCTACGAACGAACCACCACCATTAACAGTTAACGGTAACACTTTGTTTACTCAATCCGAAAAAGCAAATGCCCTAAACGCATTCTTTATCAAACAATCACAACTAGATGACACTAATAAATCTCTACCACTGCTCGTTACAAACCCAAACGGCATCGATAAGATTGTAGCACATCCAGAGGAAGTTAAAATCATAATAGATAGCTTAGATACCACAAAAGCCTCGGGAACTGACGAAATTAATACTCGAATTTTAAAATATATCTCCAATGAAATCTGTCTTCCGTTGTGTCAACTTTTTAAGCTATCATTTTAGATCTATATATTGTACCAAACATTTCGAAATTTGCAAACGTGGTCGCTATATTCAATAAAGGCTCTCCAAACAATTGTAGTAATTATATATAAACTGCTCTCTAGCTCTGACTACCCAAAGTTCATTGGGACTGTCTGACGTGGTTTCAACTTCTTAGTGTATGACGTATGCCCATTTGTATTAGTCCAATCGGAAAAGAACAGTTATAGGACGCTCAACCATATTTCATTTCATTTCCGCCCAACTGCCTGTCTGTCTGTCTAGTATCTCACTGATACATCAATGTCAAAATTGGTATCTCACTGCGTTCTTTAAATATACCGAAGACCTTCTCCAAGTTCTGCAGGGAGAAATACAGATTCGATGCACTATTTTAAGCTTGTTCCGGGCATACCTAGGAAACAGACAACAATGTGTCAAGATTGATGACGTCAAATCCGTTAAGGTCCCAATGATGTTTGGGATTTGACTACCTACTGTTTTTCCCCGAACTGGCCTAATCGGAAACGATCATATATCATACAGCGTTCTATGGGGGAAACATAACCTATCATATAACATATGATTTAATCTTCTATTTCCAGAGGCCAATATAATCAGAACAATTAAAGACCTTTTTATTGCTGGTACAGATACAACAGCAACAACTATACAATGGATGATCCTCTACCTGCTTCATAATCCAAGCGTACAAGCTAGATGTTACAAAGAGATTCAAGATGTCGTTGGTTCAGGTCGTCTACCGTCTATGGCCGACAGACCAAATATGCCATATATCCAAGCTGTTCTACATGAGGTTCTCCGAATAGCTAACATTGCAATAACTGGGCCTCCACACACTGTTGATGAGGATGTTATATTCCATGGCTATGTTATTCCAAAGCACACAGTTGTGTTTGCAAATCTCGACTCGGTTTTATCAGATGACAAGGTATGGGGTGACGCCGGCGTTTTTCGACCTGAACGATTCCTTGATGAAAATGGACAACTTGTAAAACGAGAAGAATTCATTCCCTTTTCTATAGGTATGATGTTCTTTTATATTTTATCATATACTTGTAAACGCAATGGAGCCCCTCTGCGCCCAAATCCGTCCGTTCGGCGTCCAAAATTTACACACAGTGTTTAATGTCATCAGACGAAGAAATCTCTTGATTTTCATTACTGCCTGAGTTATGTCCATTCATCGCTTTGAAATATCTTGTGCACGCTCTATAAGGTAAGGACATGACACCAAGCAGTCTACTGGTTTCCAACGATTTCCGATAACTACTTCCAGAGTTTAACCACTTTGAAATATGCTGTGGACGCTCAAAAGGTTAATGTTAAATATCCAATTGGCTTTAAAATTTAAACGCAGTGTTTAAGGCCGCGAGATGAAGACTTTCAACGATTTCCGATAATTACTGCCATAGTTATGGCCCTTGATCACTTTGAACAATCTTGTGTAAGCTCTAGAGGCAAAATTAAATATCCGATTGATTTACAATCGTTGCCAATTGCCAATAATTATTACCAGAGTTATGGCCCTTTATTACTTTGAGTTTGTACATTCACCTAAAAAGTTTGCCCACCACTGATCTTGAGGGTAATATTAACATCCGATTGACTGTAAATTTATACACAGCGTTTAACGCCATAAGACGAGTTACAACCCTTGATCACTTTGAAAAATCTTGTGGGTGCTCTAGAGACCAAAGTTATCATCCGATTGCCGTTAGACTGATACAAGGTCTTGCGACGAACATGTATATTGATTTTCAGTGAATTTTGATAACTTGGACAGTTACATTCATGATTTTAAACGTTTCGTATACTAAACGCTAGAATGTTACAAACCTAAAAGACAAACCAATTCAAATGATTTTCTGATAATTACTTGTTAATCGTAATCAGATTTAGCGTTTAATACTTGTTTCATGACCGACAATAGAAAAAATATGTGACAACAATAGTTACAGGGAGTGTATGTTTCTTTGTCTGGCAACCTATCATTTATACTTTCGAGGGCCGTACTACATGAAGATTTAATCGTTTGTAGTGAAATGTCGAATCGGGGGTAATACGAGCGACTTTTAACCCTGTGAATACCGTTATTTGTTTAATCAATCAACGTTGATGTGTGCAGTGGGTACCCACAGGCCACAGGCACAGTTCGCCGTAACAGACCGTTTTATTGGCTTATACCTCACATCCACCAGAACGCAGGTTATATAACAGCTCACCCAGTTCCTAGTATAGTAGAGACAAATAAGGGCTTTTTTGTTCCTTCCGAATGACGAGACACACGTTGCTTACCAGAATTATATAAGAAGATACTTTACTAATTTCAGGAAGAAGAGTGTGTCTTGGAGAATCTTTGGCTAAAATGGAATTATTCTTATTCATGACAACCTTGATACAAAGATTTGAATTAAAACCAGTAGATCCTGAAAATTTACCAACTTTAAAGGGTGTTTTTGGAATTACACATACTCCTACCCAATACGAAGTGATAGCCGCACCGAGATGAACGGCCGTATACACAAGACATTAGATATGATAATATCTATTCATATTATAAAAGTCATATTTTTCCTTTAAAATATATTACACCAAAATAATGGATGGCAATTCCTATTTATACATTTAAGATCCTAATTTTATTTTTCATGAAATACAAAAATATGTAACACTAAAATAATATCTATTTATACAATAAAGGTTCTGATTGTTTCATGAAATACAAAAAATTATGACACCAAAATAATGTACGACAATATCTATTTATATACAATAAATTTCTTTGGATACAATCACTAGTTTTATTCTAAACGCAAGACGTTTCGACATGTATCCTCTTGTCGTTATCAATCTATGATATTTAATAAACTTCAGGTCAATTTATGAAATTCATTGTGAAATGTTACATAAATATATAACACTTAAATAATCATGGAATCAGCGAAACATACGTTATATAACCAGTGCTGGACTGGTTGGTCGAAGGCCCAACTGTCAGGTCATTGACCAAGGCCCACACAAATACGCGTCGAAGGCGCGTCATGAGTGACCGAGGGGGGTGGGGGTCTCCCCCAGGAAAATTTTGAAAATTGACAACCGCAAACTTAGGCCCACTTTTTTAGAATTAGCTCAGGCCCAACCTGTCACGAACAAGTGGGCCCAGTCCGGTACTGTATATAGCGATAATCTTACAAGAGTCCCAGTGAATAGACAAGGAGAAGATTTCTCATTGATGTCATTGTATATCGGTTCATTTCTTGTACTGACCCAGTATAATTGTCTTTACATCCAGAAATTGAGTCTTGCGTATATGTCAATCAATTCTAAATAAATAATAACCCCACATTTATTCCATTCCAATCGTAAACGTATAGAATACTTTATTAGCCTATGTGTATTTTAATTCCCACTTCATTGCAGGTGCGGATCCGGGATTTTTTGCGGGGGGGGGGCGGATCTAGGTTTGATAACTGCTTAACTAATTGGTAAATTAGATTCAATTTGGTTCATTCTGGCGTATTTCCTGAAGGTAAATTTCAAAATTACAGGTCTAAATCGCCAATAAAATCGCATAAAGCCCCCCCCCCCCGGATCCGCACCTGCATTGTAATCATTAACGTAGGCCTATAGAATACTTTATAAGGCGATGTGTATTTTAATTTCCACTGTAGCAATATAAACAGTCAAAATACAGATGTGACATCACCCTTTGATGTTGACGTGCCATTATTTCGAATAATCGTACGGGCAACTTGCCAATCGGACTTTATTCATACCAGTGAAATATTGGACTAGTGTGACGTATTTCACCGTAAAAGCCCATGCGGAGTGTAAGTATTTTAAGTAGTTTAATGGTCTCTCGGGCTTAAGACATTGCGTAATATTATTGTAAAAACATTCGGGCCTAATACTTAATGTCTCGCTTTCGACCATTTAACCACACATAATATGAAGACATTTGAAGGCGTGGGATATTGTTAAAACAACTAACTTTTTGCGCATGTGTACTGATGTCAAATTCAATCGTCTCATGGGATGTATTCCGTTTCTTTGCAGTAATGAAATATGCGAAGATTTTGAGGCATTGATAAAATATTTCAGATTGTTATATCCTCAGACGTCCATTGCTGACGAATGAATTTTTAAAGGTAAGTTGTAAAATATTTTGAGCATGAACCACTCTTTAACAAAATGGTACATGATTTCATTAAACGATGTGGTGCAAACGTTATTAATAGACTTTCTCTCCCTTTCCCTTTTTTGTGTGGCGATTTTTGTTGATATCTTACCGTAGCATCGAAGAAAAGGGTTTGAATTAATAGCATTTTCTGCCAGATTTTGGTCAATATTCATGATTTAATGGTGGAGGGATATCAAAGTACAGAGGTTGTTTTCGTTGAAATATAAAATACAACAACATGCAAATGGGTGAGGGTGGGGGGGTCACGATGGCTAAGTGGATAAGGCGCTGGTTCGCTAGCCTGGAGGTCGGGTGTTCGATCCGTGCATTGGCCGAGAAAGTTCATCTCGATTTTCCGGCCTGGCCAGGGCAGCTGCCTAGTCGTTCGGATGGGACGAAAAAACGAGGTCATTGGAGTGCACGTAAAAGATCCCTTGGCAGTTTGAATTCGATATAAGAGTAGGCCGTAGCGCCGCTGCCCGGGCAAAATTTCCCTCATAGCACAATGTATGGCGTATGCCCATCTTCCATTAGCCCAGGTTAGGTGCAAAAGAGTAGGACGTTAAACCCCATTTCATTTCATTTCGCATACGGGTGAACCTCTCATAAAACTGATGCGAAGCCTTACCCCACCCACTCTCATTCACAGGCTTCAAGTAAAACAGGAAGGTCTGAAAAATAGACTGCAGCCTTGCAGTATTTCAGGCAACGATCGCCGAGATAAATAGAGTTAACAAGATAATGCCTTTCGCTTGTAGTCATATAGGTAATTTATACTAAATATGAATAATTAAGTTGGTTATGTGTTTATTTGAAACGCAATCAGTTTATTTTAACATTGGGAGAACAACACGAGATGGGCTCTAGGATCAAGGCTAATTTGTTTATTGTTTAAAATACTAGTGATGGAAATCTACCAGATGTGTCAAGGTCAATATTTGCGTTATTCTTGACGTCATTAGTTGAATTTAACCAGTCACCTCTTTATTCGTTATTCAACTTTATATTTGCGATTCCAATATGCAGCTAGCCATCACTAGAATGATAGATGACAAGTATCCGCCAGTAGTATAAAACACAGCAAAACGACCTCGAGATCAAAACTTTCCACATTGTTTTTCAAGCAGCGAATACCTAGCTGTTTGTTATTCGTTTTTCACCTCGTCATTCGTTATTCACATATAAGGTGTTAATGTATCTTTAATGAAGATATTTCAGGATTTAATTAGAATAGTGAATTGTAAAGAACCCCCTAGCAGTAGAAACATATTAAATGACGTATAGTTGGCAAATAAACCAGATTGTTGTTCAAATGGTGAATAACGAATAACGAGCTATTTGTTATCGGTGAATAACGAAAAACGATTCAACTTCTCACTTATAATTTTGAATACCACACTGAGTGGATCGTCTTTCCTAATAATGGGAGAAAACCCCGTATATCGCGACGGACTGACGGTTGAAGACCACAATTAAATATTACTATTTCGGTGATAAGTATGGCGGATATAATTTTGGAGCAAAATTATGGCCATGTATTGATCTGTCTGAGGTGGATCAGCCGAACGTGTAACTGTCATCTGATAAAATATTGACTAGGGTTGACCGTTTCAGTTACGGTGATAAGAGACCCCCACCCCCCTCGGTCACTCATGACGCGCCTTGTGTGGGCCTTGGTCAATGACCTGACAGTTGGGCCTTCGGCCGACCAGTCCAGCACTGGTTATATAACGTATATTTCGCTGATTCCATGATTATTTAAGTGTTATATATTTATGTAACCTTTCACAATGAATTTCATAAATTGACCTGAAGTTTATTAAATATCATTGTGCTTGATAACGACAAGAGGATACATGTCGAAACGTCTTGCGTTTAGAATAAAACTAGTGATTGTATCCAAAGAAATTTATTGTATATAAATAGATATTGTCGTACATTATTTTGGTGTCATAATTTTTTGTATTTCATGAAACAATCAGAACCTTTATTGTATAAATAGATATTATTTTAGTGTTATATATTTTTGTATTTCATAAAAATAAAATTAGGATCTTAAATGTATAAATAGGAATTGCCATCCATTATTTTGGTGTAATGTATTTCAAAGGAAAAATATGACTTTTATAATGTGAATAGATATATTATCATATCTAATGTCTTGTGTATACGGCCGTTCATCTCGGCGCGGCTATCACTTCGTATGGGACAGGAGAATGTGTGATTCCAATAACACCCTTTAGAGTTGGCAAATTATCAGGATCTACTGGTTTAAATTCAAATCTTTGTATCAAGGTGGTCATGAATAAAAATAATTCCATTTTAGCCAAAGATTCTCCAAGACACGCTCTTCTTCCTGAAATTAGTAAAGTATCTTCTTATATAATGCTGGTAAGCAACGTGTGTCTCGTCGTTCGGAAGGAACAAAAAAGTCTTAATTTGTCTCTACTATATACTAGGTTCTGGGTGAGCTGTTATATAACCTGCGTTCTGGTTGATGTGAGGTATAAGCCAATAAAACGGTCTGTTACGGCGAACTGTGCCCGTGGGTACCCACTGCACACATCACGGTTAAATCTTCATGTAGTACGGCCCTCGAAAGTATAAATGATAGGTTGCCAGACAAAGAAACATACACTCCCTATAACTATTATTGTCACATATTTGTTCTATTTCTATTGTCGGTCATGAAACAAGTATTATACGCTAAATCGGATTAAGACGAACAACGCATTAAGTAATTATCAGAAAATCATTAGAATTGGTTCGTCTTTTAGGTCTGTAACATTCTAGCGTTTAGTATACGAAACATTTAAAATCATAAATGTAACTGTTCAAGTCATCAACATTCACTGAAAATCAATATACCTGTTCGTCGCAACTTTGGTCTCTAGAGCATCCACAAGATTTTTCAAAGTGATAAAGCGATCAATGGACATAACTCTGGCAGTTATGAAAATCAAGAGATTTCTTCGTGTGGTGACGTTAAACACTGTGTGTAAGTTTTGGACGCCGAACGCACGGATTTGGGCGCAGAGGGACTCCATTGCGGTTACAAGAATGATAAAATATAAACGCGCATCATACCTATAGAAAAGGGAATGAATTCTTCTCTTTTTACAAGTTGTCCATTTTCATCAAGGAATCGTTCAGGTCGAAAAACGCCGGCGTCACCCCATACCCTTTCATCTGCCAAAACCGAGTCGAGATTTGCAAACACAACTGTGTGCTTTGGGATAACATAGCCATGGAATATAACATCCTCATCAACAGTGAGTGGAGGCCCAGTTATAACAATGCTAGCTATTCGGAGAGCCTCTTGCAGAACAGCTTGGTTATATGGCATATCTGATCTGTCTTTCATAGACGGTAGACGACCTGAACCAACAACATCTTGAATCTCTTTGTAACATCTTGCTTGTACGCTTGGATTATGAAGCAGGTAAAGAATCGTCCATTGTATAGTTTTTGATGTTGCTTCTGTACCAGCAATAAACAAGTCTTTAATTGTTCTGATTATATTGGCCTCTGGAAATAGAAGATTAAATCATATGTTTTACGATAGGTTATGTTTCCCCCATAGAACGCTGTATGGTGTATGGTCGTTTCCGATTAGCCCAGTTCGGGGAAAAACAGTAGTTAGTCAAATCCCAAACATCATAGGGACCATAACGGATTTGACGTCATCAATCTTGACACATTGTTGTCTGTTTCCTAGGTATGCTTGGAACAAGCTTAAAATAGTGCATCGGGCCTTTATTTCTCCCTGCAGAACTTGGAGAAGATCTTCGATATATTTAAAGAACGCAGTGAGATACCAATTTTGACATTAATGTATCAGTGAGATAGCAGGCAGACAGCCAGACAGTCGGGCGAAAATGAAATGAAGTATGGTTGAACGTCCTATAACAATTCTTTTCCGATTGGACTAATACAAATGGGCATACGTCGTACACTAAGAAGTTGAAACCACGTCAGACAGCCCCGATGAACTTTGGGTATTCAGAGCTAGAGAGCAGTTTATATATATAATTACTACAATCGTTTGGAGAGCCTTTTTTGAATATAGCGACCACGTTTGCAAATTTCGAAATGTTTGGTACAATATGTAGATCTAATGATAGCTTAAAAAGTTGACACAGCTGAGGACAGATTTCATTGGAGATATATTTTAAAATTCGAGTATTAATTTCGTCCGGTCCTGAGGCTTTTGTGGTATCTAAGCTATTTATTATGTCTTTAACATCCTCTGGGTGTGGTAAAATCTTATCGATGCCGTTTGGGTTTGTAACGAGCAGTGGTAGAGATTTATTAGTGTCACCTAGTTGTGATTGTTTGATAAAGAATGAGTTGAAGGTATTTGCTTTTTCGGATTGAGTAAACAAAGTGTTACCGTTAACTGTTAACAGTGGTGGTTCGTTCGTAGAAGCAGCATGTGTTTTTGTATATGAATAAATAAGTTTGCACCAGGTTTTGGTTCCAAAGTATATATCTCTAATGAGGCTCTAACGGAGATATCTTGGAATCAAAATGAGGAGTAACATATGGTTGATGAAAGTATGAAATCCTGTGTTCTTGTATATACTTACTATTTATGTTGGATTCTTCGCCATTTTTTTCTACACGTTTCATCTCTTTAATATAGCAGCTGATAAAATCATTGGTGTTGTTCTCGTCATAATTCTTCAGATGATCTTTAACAGATGGTTCAATTATATTCTTGTCAATTTCTTGATTATTACGAATCGTTCTCTTAAACTTGAACAAATCACCAGGTAAAAATCGAAGAATTGGTAGAAAATTTAACAAACCCACAAACCCGCTGACAGCAAAAATCTCTTCAAGCTTCTCTACAAAATCCTCGAAAACCGGATCACCATAATCAAATCTTTGACCATAAACTATAAATGATATGACGTTAGAAACAGAAGCTTGGATTAACCGACGCATATTAAACGCTTTACCATTATGTTGTCCAATAGCTTCAACAAAATAACCAATTTCTTCCAATATTCTGTCCTCGAGTACCGTTCGCCCGAAACCAAATTCTCTTAATGTTTCCTGAGCAAATTTTCTTTGATCTTTCCACAACTTACCCGAAGAAAATATAATACCTGAAAAACAAAATTCAACAAATGAAACTTTAATACAAAACCTACATGCATTATTAATTCATATTTACGAAATAAGTTCAAATGCGTTGTGGCTTTCCCCGTTAAATAGCATTAGGCAAAACCCTTCCTGCAAAATTTCCTAGATAATAATAATAATGTACATTTGTAATTGCGCTAACTCCATCCATATTGCATGCTCTAAGCGCGGGGATAATGGCTAATCCTGATAATATGTCACAAACAAATGAGTTTTGAGTTTGGATTTGAACACAGCTAATGATTGAGAACTCTGTATCTCCAATGGTAAGTTGTTCCACAAGCGCGGTCCACAGACACTGAAGGCTTTATCCCCATATGATTTCAGTTTAGCTTGCGGCACAGCCAATGAGGGCTTATTTTGTGAGCGAAGTGGTCGATTTGGTTGATATGTTTTAATGAGATCCGTGAGGTAAGATGGGGAAAGATCATGTTGACACATATAAACCAATGTTAGAATCTTGAAAGTTATCCGGGATTCTATTGGTAACCAA
The DNA here is from genome assembly GCA_036850965.1 of Patella caerulea. NCBI lineage: Eukaryota > Metazoa > Mollusca > Gastropoda > Patellidae > Patella > Patella caerulea. Next base: position 24,959,124 of record JAZGQO010000015.1, on the reverse strand, counting down.
TGTAATGATTTTAAGATGGGAGTTATGTGAGAATACTTTTGTGTTCTTGTTATTATTCTGGCAGCGGTGTTTTGAATTTTTTGGAGTTTTGCACACAGGTTTTGGGGAATTCCAATCAAAGCACAGTTGCAGTAATCGAGCCTCGAGAATATCAAGGAACGCACAAGCAGCTTACAGGCTTCCACTGTCAAGAGGTGTCGAATATTGCCAATACATCGAAGATGGTAATTGCACGTACGGCAAAGTTGTTCGACCTGTTTCTCCATGGTTAAGGAAGAATCCAGCAGTACACCAAGATTCTTCACACATGATGAAAACTGAATTTTGGTTTCACAGATTACCAGACTTGAATTTGGAGTAGACCTAAGTCGTTTAGATGTCCCTACAAGCATGGCTTCCGTCTTGTCATCATTCAGTTTGAGCTTACTCTCGTTCATCCACGATTTTACAGATTTAGAGCAGAGTGTTACCTGATGAAGAGACTCGTCAATTTTATTTTGATAAGTGTCACCAATTAATTGGGTGTCATCAGCGTAGGAGTAGTGAGTGATCCCGAAACTGTCTATTACATCACCAAGGCATTTTGTGTATAAGACAAACAACACGGGCCCAAGTACGGACCCCTGAGGCACGCCACAATCAAGTTTAACAGGGTTTGATTCAGAACTGTTTACGAGAATCTTTTGACTTCTATCTGACAGATATGATGATATCCAACGCAAAGCCGTTCCAGATATATGAAAATATTCACGTAATCTATGAACAAGGATCTGGTGGTCCACCGTATCAAATGCTGCGGACAGATCCAAGAGAATTAAGGATGCAAGCCTACCACCATCAACTATCCGCAGGAGATCATTCAACACCCGAACTATAGTTGTTTCAGTACTGTGATGAGATCGGTACGCCGATTGAAATTTATCCAATAAGTTATTATTGTTGACGAAAACCTGTACTCGATTGTTAACAGCCCTTTCTATTAATTTGGAGAGAAAGGACAGATTGAAACGTGTCTGTAATTTTTGAGGATGTTGCGATCCAGGCCAGATTTTTTGATTAGAGGTCTAACCACAGCCTGTTTAAATAATTGTGGAAAATAACCTGTTTTCAGACTGGTATTAATAATTACTGTAATGACCGGCAGAAGAAGATCTAGGTGTTCAGTTAAAAGTTTGGTTGGTATGGGGTCTAGAGGACAAGTTGTCTTTTTGGATGTATTTATAATCATTACGATTTCATCTTCACTATAAGGCTCAAAATCAGTCAGATAATTATCACATGGTGGTAGTACCGAAATATGAGTTTCAGTTACTGAATCGGACTGATCAAGTTGCTTCCTTAGTATATCAATCTTCTTCGAAAAATATTCTGAGAACGTGTTAGCAAGCTTCACGTCATTGTCTGAGTCTGGAAATATGGTATCTGAGGTGATACCTAATAAAGATTTTATAAATGAATAACACTGACTAGGTGTTTGTGATTCATTGGTCAGTTTTTCAACGCAGTACCTTGATTTAGCGTTTTTGATGGTTCTTGAAACCTTAAACCTAGCTGCCTTGTAGATTTGTCGGTGTACCTCCAATTTAGAATGGCGCCATTTGCGTTCTACGCGTCTGCATTCTTGCTTTGCCTTCGCTACATCTCCTGTGTACCATGATCTGCCAGGTCGAAGTAGCACCACCTTTGTAACAACTGGTGCGTGTTTATCCAGAAGAGTGATTAGTGTGTTGTTAAAGGCACAGCATAGTTCATCAATGTCAGAAGGAGGATTGCATAAAAGATCTGAAGATTCAAGATTGTTTCTAAATGCAGCTCTATCTATGGATTTGAGTTTTCTAAATGATATAGTTTCGGTTGGTAATTTCGGTTTCTCAAAATTCCATGTCGAAGAAATAAGATAATGGTCTGATATTTGTATATCACTAACATTTACACTGTCAACAAGAGTGCAGTTTTCAGATCCATCCTTATGACGCGTCGTAGTACGGGTATAGCCATGAACCGGAAGTTGTAGGCCATCACTGCAACCCTGTGTTACCCCCAGATCGGAGCTACCCTACTTCTAGACAGTCATAAAAACAAAGGTCAGTCACAAATATTAGAATAGATAATAAGAATAGATAACGCTTCGGAGATGGAAGTCTAGTCTGGTAATCGGCTTACCAAATGGATGAGCATTGTAATGCTATACTGCTATAGCTATTAAATCATGGACTACGTTATGTCAATGATGGATTGTAAATGAACTTTATATGTCAATATCAATTCTCCGTGATGAACAATTTGGAACAAAATGAAATGAAATGTAATGAGGTTTAACGGTTTAACGTCCTACTCTTCTGTTGCGACTGGGCTAATGTCGTAGTAATGAAGACGGGCATACACCTTACAGTTTGCAATGGGGTTAAATTTGTCGAATTCCAGCTAATAAGGGATCTTTTAAGCGCCACCGAATGTGTTCACGGGACCTCGGTTTTTTGTTCCATTCGAACCACTGACAAAATAAACTTTCTCGACCAACACAGTAGTTGAATCGACGACCTCTAGGCTAGCGAGCCAGCGTCTTACTTACTGAAGGTGGAACACACTGCACGTCTAAATGAGCTTTTACATATCAATATGAATTTCGGGACTAACACGTGGTTCAATTTTATCTCAATGATTCGCGTGCGCGTACGGGTCTTTAGCAGTAGGAGAAACCCCACGAGGTTGGGCAGGTGACCCTACTCCTTGTCACGTACAGAGTGGAAGAGAAATGGGGTTTAACGTTGACTCGACACAGTTTGTCATAGCGCGTGTGCGTTGTATCATACGATCTGTCAATGAGTCAACTGGCGTGGTTTCGATTACCTGGTTGTATGTAACAAGGCGAAGGATCGCCTGCCAAACCTCGTGGGTTTCCTCTCACTGATAATGCTCCCCTACGCACAACCGAATTATTGAAATAACAGGACCTAGTTTGTGTCGGTATCGATTGGACGTTAAACCGCTCTTTCTCTGTCTCTCTCTCTCCCTCGCTCTCTCTTGCTCTCGAGGGGGTCACGTGGCTAAGTGGATAAGACGCTGGCTCGCTAGCTTGGTGGTCGGGTGTTCGATCGTTGCATTGGCCGAGAAAAATCATCCAGATTTTCCTATTTGGGGCGTGGTTCCCCTTGTCAGTGATGCAGGACGGAGTACCTGACACGGACAGCTGTCTAGTCGTTCGGGTGGTACAAAAAACCGAGGTCCCGCGTACACATTAGTGTGCGTGTAAGAGATCCCTTTACAGTTGGAATTAGATATAAGAGTAGGCCGTAGTACCGCTGTCCGAGCAAACATTCCCTCATAGCACATTGTATGGCGTATGCCCGTCTTCATTAGCCCAGTTCGGAGCAGAACAGTAAAGCGTTAAACCATTTCTCTCTCCCATAGAAATTTACCTTTTTTCCCTGCGAGAACATCGCTGATAAACATTGAAGGTCTGCTACTAAACACGTCGGCTCTTTTCACCAAAGCTTCTTTTACCAAATCATAACCATTGATATAAATATATAATGTTGGCCCAAAATAAACGCTAAATATATCTCCATATTGCTTCCTCAGTTGTCTTGTAGCAACTCTGATATCTCCCCCTCCTCCTAGAAATAACAAATCTCCTACGATAGGTAGCGTAAATCTTGGACCTGGAGGGATTCCGCGAGGTTTTCTCATTAGCAGCCATATTCCAATACAAACACCAAATACTAAAACCGTTCTAAAATTCACGGTATTCGTACATAACTCCTTGATGACGTCTAAATTAATGTTTTGAAATATATCTTGAAGTTTTGTTGGAACCCCATCCATGACTTAACCTTGTGAAGCAGACGAAGACACAGTTTGACAATGCCCTATCTTTTATCCTTTGAGTAAAAACATTAGAGTCTACAGTCTATTTTGATCACCTGACTGTGATAGCATATCTGGTAATTTTAACTTTTTTTTCTTTTCTTTTTTTAATAAGATAATAAGTTTTATTTCACCAGACAGCACTATGCAGGCGCGGATCCAGAATTGTTTGCAGGGGGTGGGGGCTAAGTTTGATAATTGCGGTGGGCGTCAGCACCGAAGTCCCCAGAAAAATGGGGTAAATTAGATTTAGTTTGGTGCATTCTGACGTATTTCCGGAAGGTAAATTCCAAAATTATAGGTCTAAAAATCGCCAATAAAATCATATAAAATTTTTTCAAGTCTGAGCAGGGGGGGTCCTGACCCCCTGGACCCCCCCCCCCCCTTGGATTCGCGCCTGCTATGGTTATGGTTGGTGCCAGGTATGGAGAGCCCTGGATTCACCAACTTACTTTATTACATCATAATCAAACAGTAAAATAATTAAATTACAGTTCGTTTCATTTTTGTGCATGCATATTTATATAGGCCTATATATATAGATATACAACTTGGTCATTAATTAAAGCACCTGCTACTTTTTCTTATTAAAGTATACATGTATATTATACTTACATTTAAATACACATGAAATCATACAATATATATAATATATATATTTAGCCGGGGAGAGAGAGAGAGAGAGAGTGAGAGAGAGAGAGAGAGGGGGGGGCGTTGCTTTAACGGCCACAAATTAATTCAATTCTGGACTAACATAGGGTTCAATTTTATTAGACTAAATTGCTTGCGCGTAGGGGTCTTAAGCAGTGGGGGAAGCCCGGGGGGGGGGGCGGAGAAAACCCATGATGTTGGACAGGCAACCCTATTCCTTGTCCAGTAAACCCGGCAAACTATTCGGCTATCCAATCCCCCTCATGCAATATAACATACACATGTTATAAATAAAATAAGGGGTAACGTCCTACTCTTCTGCGCCAACCGGGATAAAAAAAAAAGAGTTTGAATTTACACTTTCTATCAGGATTTTGTCATTATTCGTGTTTGAGGTGGAATGATAAGAAAATAAACGAAATGTACAAGAATTAGGGAAATCCCTTACCAATGGGGGTTATCTCCCATTATCAACAATTCATTTCGGGGCATTCTGTAGATAGGTTGCCAGGCAACAAAACATACGCAACTCATTAAGTAATTATCAGAATTTTTTAAGAATTTGTTTAGCTCTGGCCCATGCACACGTTTAATATACGAAACATCTAATATCATGGATTTGGGTGTTCAAGTTATCAAAATTCTTTGAAAATGAATGTACTTGTTCGTCCGAAGACCCTTAAACTCCATTTATCAATCTAAAGTCAACCGGATGATAAGTTCGGTCTCCAGAGCATGCACAAAATTGTTCAATGTCAGCAAGGGCCATAACTCTGGTATTAATCATCTGAAACCATTAACAATCACTGGGTTCTTCGTCTCGCGATCTTAAACACTGTGTACAAATCTGAAGTCAACCGAATATAACCTTTAACATCTACAGCGTCCACAAGATATTTTAAAATGATCAAAGATCATAACTCTGGCAGTAATTATCTGATATCGTTGAAAATTAAACGTCTCGTGATCTTAAACACCGTGTATAAATTAAAAGTCAATCAGTTACCAGATATTAACTTTAGCCTCTATACGGTCCAGAATATTTTTCAAAGTGATCAAGGGCCACAACTCTGGTAGTAATTATCAGAAATCATTTTCGTCTCACAACCTTAAACATCATGCATATTAACTTTAGCCTCTAGAGCAACCACAAGATATTTCAATTTGATCAAGGGTAATCATCTCACTTATATAAACAACATATTATATCAATTTCGTAACAATCAGACCTTAAACACTGTGTATAAATTTAAAGTTAATCGGATATTAACATTACCCTTTAGAGTGTCCTCAAATATTTTTCAAAGAGATCAAGGACTATAACTCTGGTAGTAATTGTCGGAAATCGTTGAAAATCAATGGGATTCTTCATTTCACTAATGTAAACGACATATATCAATTTTTAAACAACCAGATGATAAGTGTAGTCTGTAGAGAGTTCACAAGAAATTGCGAACGACGGACGGACGGACGGACATCAGTCAGTTTTAATACTAATCAGAATATTCGCTTGTCAACACCTTTTTAGGGGGTTCGTATGCTTTTGTATATTCCCCCTCTACAAAATGTCTTCACTTTTTTATTACGATTTGTCTGCAGTGATCATATCCGAATTTGTGTTTTACCTTTTGGGATTTTTATAGCAATTGGACAAAATGTGTGAGAGGGTAAGTTTACTTTCCTACTTGTATTTTTGGCATCCATTAAATCAATTGGATATAGGACATGATATTATAATACAATTATGATAAATCTGTAGGTGTACACCAGTGGCGTCGTGTCTATTGGGGAACTAAAAATATTTTCATTGGTTTTATTAATGAAAGAAGACCTGTCCGTCTTTTTTAGTCATCACACGGTCTCCAGGAATTCTATAATTTATCATTATCTGTGTTTATTGCACTTTAAGTAGTTTAGATGTCATTTGTTAAGGCCTCGCTCAACAGCGGCCTGGCTTCGTACACCCTATCATTTAGCCTCGGTCCAAAATTTCCGGGAGTATGACGTAAACGTAACGGTTAATCTCCGCTCAAGACGCCATTTAAAATATAAATCAATCAGTGAAATTTTGGTGTTATATATTTATGTAACCTTTCACAATGAAAATAAAATTAGGATCTTAAATGTATAAAAATGAGCTATTATACATTATTTGATATAATGTATTTCATTGTCAAAAAAAAATGACTGTCATTGTATAAAAAGGCGTTATATTTATTAAAATACATTATTCAAGAGCTAAATCTGCCTATTTCAGGTTTTAGGCCTAAAATAATATCTAATTTATTAATTAGACATTAATTAACTTATTGACTGGATTAGAATCCTATATTACGACAAAATGATCCCGAACGTAGAACAAATTGCAACAAAAGGTTTTTTGTTTTCTATTGACTCATTATGATGCCCTAAGTAAGGAAAAGAAAGTTTACCAAAATCAAAGTTCAAATAAAGATAGGGGGCGTGGCCAAATCCAAGATGGCGGCTATCGATCAAAACTCGCGAATATCTCTGAAACTACTGGATTTAGACACCATATATAGCGGACAAAAAGGAAGCCGTTACCAGCGAGTCCAAAAATGACGACGTTATGTCTCTATGACGTCATGACGTTACCGTGACGTCAAAACGGCATATCAAACGTCGCATTTCTTCTTCCAAAATTAGTCCATTCACGCATGATTAATTGCTGATGCAATAAGAAGAAATGAAAGGAAACAGAGTCATATGTACGTCCCACTGTGCTGAATTTTGCAAAAATTGTGCTTAGATTTTAAGTAGACTTTGCAATTAAGTAAACTTACCTTGTTTTGTGTTCCCAGAAAATTCTTAAGAACGTTCTTGTGCTTAGATTTTAAGTAGACTTCAGTTTAAGCACAAGAAAAAACTTCGTTCTTACAATTGTCAATCTAAGCACAAGTCCCCAGCAAGGTATAGGGCTTGCTTACCAACCTTAAACCTGTTTCTGCTTCAAACATTATGGCTGACCGTATAGTTAGTTATTCGACGGCATTTACTACATCTTTTGATACCTAAGAGACATTTGGAAGACGGAAAATCCTTAAGAAATATATTCTCGACTAGAATGCTATAGAATATTTCGCTTCTACACTAATTTTTTTTTATATATTTCTAAATTGGTAAAAAACACAAACGCAGGCAACTTGAAAGGAGCTAAATCGCTAACATTTGGGACCAAGAAGTTGACACAAGTGGGTCGCAACGCACATAATAATCTAATATGAATGTATATAAACTGATTCACATTCAATGGTTTCCGCTTTTACTCCAATTTCAAATCAGTTATGTGCGGCGAAATTTGCCAACAGTGTCAATCGAATGCAAATTTCTAGCGTCTAGTTATTCCAGTCTACATTCGCTGTTTGATTTGATGCAATGTTTCTAGCCTTGTTCCCCCCGAGTCTCTCGCTAGAACTGGGCTGAAACGCATTATGGTACAGGATTCGTGTACCAATGGTAAAATATTTATCTTGTCTTAAATCTTTTCCGATAAGATCACATCATCAATTTTGATTTAAACTGACAAATAATTCGTGTTTTCAATGTCGAAGATGCTGGATGACATTGAACTAGAGACATAGCTACTTTTAAAATCAGGCGCTGTCTCAATCATTGCGTTCTTTGGGTTTTTTTATTTTAGCTTATAGACCTATAGGGACCATGTCAAAGCACCAGGGGATCACATGGTTACTTTAAAATCAGGCGCTGTCTCAGTCATTCCGTCTGTTTGCATGTGCTTGCGTTGGGGGGGGGGGCTAGCTTATAGGCCTATAGGGGACATGTCAAAGGGATCACGTGGTTAAGACGCCAGCCAGGGCCAATTCATAGAAAATTCTTAAAAGTAAGCACGAAGTTATGCTTCACTTTTGCTTACGTAAGAAACTTTATAAAATACCGTCTCTAGAAAATTCTCAAGACCGTTCTTACGTAAGCACAAGTTAAGTACAAGTCTAAGCACATTGTGACTGGTAAATTGAGAGTACGATGCTCTCTAACGTCAAAAAAACATTTTTGGTATGCAAATTACACCGTAATTGTGAATTCGTCTGCATCACAGAGTTTCTATATATAGCTCTATGGTCTGCATATTCTCAAGACAGTTCTTACGTAAGCACAAGTTAAGTACAAGTCTAAGCACATTGTGACTGGTAAATTGAGAGTACGATGCTCTCTAACGTCATAAAAACATTTTTGGTATGCAAATTACACCGTAAATTCGTCTGCATCACAGAGTTTTTATATATAGCGCTATGGTCTGCATGGAGTTGTAAATAGACCAATGACATTAGCCTCCCGGAAAATAGTCGATTTAGATGTATTTTATTATTTAACAAATTAAATTTAGCGTCCTACTATTTTGCTCCTAATCTGGGGTAACGAAGACGTACATACGTCATACAGTGTGCTATGAGGGAAATTTCGCCCTGGCAGCGGCACTACTCTATCGAATTCCAACTGCCAAGGAATCTTTTACGTGTACGCCAGTTGGTACACGAGACCTCGTTTTTTCGTCCCATCCGAATGACAAGACAGCTGTCGTCCGTCCTGCATTACTGACAAGGAGAAACCACGTCGGAAAATTTGGATGAACCTTCTCGGCTAATGCAGGGATCGAACACCCGACCTCCAGGCTAGCGAACCAGCGTCTTACCCACTTAGTCAAGTGATCCCATGATACCTTTGACGTGTCCTCCATAGGCCTACATATATAAAATATACCACAGACTAAACAAAAGAAAACAACCCAAAACGCAAGTACATGCAAACAAACCGAATAATTGTGAGAGCGACTGATCTTTAAGTAGCTCGCGTGTGTGTTGTTTGGATATAAATGAATTGTGTTTAGGGTAGAAGCGAAATTTCCTATAGCATTCTTCTCGAGAATATGTTTCTAAAGGATTTTCTGTCTTTCAATTGACTCTTAGGTACCAAAAGATGTAGCAAATATCGTCGAATAAATCCACGGTCAGCCATATTGTTTGAAGCAGAAACAGGCTTAAAAGTTGGTAAGCAAGCCCTATACCTTGCCCGATTCCTAGAAAATTCTTAAGCACGTTCGTGTGCTTAGATTTCAAGTAGACTTTGCAATTAAGTAAACTTATCGCATTTTGTGTTCCCAGAAAATTCTTAAGAACGTTTTTGTGCTTAGATTTTAAGTAGACTTCGGAGTAAGCACAGTCACGTTATTATGTGTTCCAAGAAAAAACTTAAGCACAACTTCGTTCTTCAATTGTCAATCTAAGCACAAATCCCGAGAAAGGTATAGGGGTTGATTACCAACCTTTAGCCTGTTTCTGCTTCAAACAATATGGCTGACCGTATAGTTAGTTATTCGACGGCATTTACTACACCTTTTGATTCCTAAGAGACATTTGGAAGACAGAAAATCCTTAAGAAATATATTCACGACAAGAATGCTATAGAATATTTCGCTTCTACACTAAAAACATTTTATTTATTTCCAAATTGGTAAACAACACAAACGCAAGCAACTTGAAAGGAACTAAATCGCTAACATTTGGGACCTACAAATTGACACAAGTGGGTCGCAACGCATATAATACTCTAATATGAATGTATATAAACTGATTTACATTCAATGGTTTCCGTTTTTACTCCAATTTCAAATCAGTTATGTGCGGCGAAATTTGCCAACGGTGTCAATCAAATGCAAATTTCTAGCGTCTAGTTATTCCAGTCTACATGCGCCATTTGATTTGGTACAGTGTTTCTAGCCTTGTTCCCCGAGTCTCTCGCTAGAACTGGGCTGAAACGCATTATGGTACACGATTCGTGTACCAATGGTAAAATATTTATCTTGTCTTAAATATTGGATATCAGAAGCCCATCATTTTCCGGTAAGGTCACATCAATTTTGATTTAAACTGACAAATAATTCGTGTTTTCAATGTCGAAGATTCTGGATGACATTGTGTTAGAGACATAGCTACTTTTAAAATCAGGCGCGGTCTCAATCATTGCGTTCTTTGGGGGGTGTTTTTTAGCTTATAGACCTATAGGGGCCATGTCAAAGCACCAGGGGATCACGTGGTTAAGTGGGTATAAAGACGATAGCCAGGGCCAATTCCTAGACCATTCTTAAAAGTAAGCACAAAGTTATGCTTCACTTTTGCTTACGTAAGAAACTTTATAAAATACCGTTTCTAGAAAATTCTTAAGACAGTTCTTACGTAAGCACAAGTTAAGTACAAGTCTAAGCACATTGTGACTGGTAAATTGAGAGTACGATGCTCTCTAACGTCATAAAAACATTTTTGGTATGCAAATTACACCGTAAATTCGTCTGCATCACAGAGTTTTTATATATAGCGCTATGGTCTGCATGGAGTTGTAAATAGACCAATGACATTAGCCTCCCGGAAAATAGTCGATTTAGATGTATTTTATTATTTAACAAATTAAATTTAGCGTCCTACTATTTTGCTCCTAATCTGGGGTAACGAAGACGTACATACGTCATACAGTGTGCTATGAGGGAAATTTCGCCCTGGCAGCGGCACTACTCTATCGAATTCCAACTGCCAAGGAATCTTTTACGTGTACGCCAGTTGGTACACGAGACCTCGTTTTTTCGTCCCATCCGAATGACAAGACAGCAGTCCTCCGTCCTGCATTACTGACAAGGAGAAACCACGTCGGAAAATTTGGATGAACCGTCTCGGCCAATGCAGGGATCGAACACCCGACCTTCAGGCTAGCGAACCAGCGTCTTACCCACTTAGTCAAGTGACCCCTGTTACCTTTGACGTGTCCTCCGTAGGCCTACATATATAAAATATACCACAGACTAAACAAAAGAAAACAACCCAAAACGCATAAGCACATGCAAACAAACCGAATAATTGTGAGAGCGCCTGATCTTTAAGTAGCCCGCGTGTGTGTTTTTTACCAATTTGGAAATAAATGAATTGTGTTTAGGGTAGAAGCGAAATTTTCTATAGCATTCTTCTCGAGAATATGTTTCTAAAGGATTTTCTGTCTTTCAATATTGACTCTTAGGTATCAAAAGATGTAGCAAATGTGGAATAAATAAATCAACGGTCAGCCATATTGTTTGAAGCAGAAACAGGCTTAAAGGTTGGTAAGCAAGCCCTATACCTTGCTTGGGAGTTGTGCTTAGATTGACAATTTTAAGAACGAAGTTGTGCTGAAGTTTTCGCTTGGAACACATAATAACGTGCTTGTGCTTACTCTGGAGTCTACTTAAAATCTAAGCACAAGAACGTTCTTAAGAATTTTCTGTTAACACGAAATAAGATAAGTTTACTTCTACTTAAAATCTACATGTAAGCGCAAGAACGTTTTAAAGAATTTTTTAGGAATCGGGTCGAGGTAGGGTGTTCGATCCCTGCATTGGCCGAGAAGGTTCATCCCCTTGTCAGTGATGCAGGCTGAGGACCTGACAAGGACAGCTGTCTAGTCGTTCGGATGGGACGAAAAAATAAGATCCTGTGTAAAAATTGGCGTGCTCGTCAAAGATCCCATGGAGTAGGCCGCAGCGCCGTTGCCCGGGCAAACTTTCCCTCATAGCACACTTTATGGCGTATGCCCATCTTCATCAGCCCAGTTTAGGAGCAAAACAGTAGGACGTTAACCCTATTTCATTTCATGTCATTTGTCAAATACATCTAAATCGACTATTTGAAGTTAATGTCATTGATCTATTTATAACTCTATATGCAGACGAATTTACGGTGTAATTTGCATACCAATTTTGTTTTTGTGACGTTAAAGAGCATTTTAGTCTCAATTTACCAGTCACACTGTGCTTAGACTCGTACTTGGCTTGTTCTTGTGTAAGAACGGTCTTGAGAAGTTTCTATAGAGACGGTATTTCATAAAGTTTCTTACGTAAGCAAAAGTGAAGCATACTTTGTGCTTACTTTTAAGAATTTTCTAGGAATCGGGCCCAGATTAGGCCCGAATGTTATTACAATAATATTACGCAATGTCTTAAGCTCGAGAGACCATTACACTACTTACACTCCGCATGGGCTTTTACGGTGAAATACGCCACACTAGTCCAACATTTCACTGGTATGAATAAAGTCCGAATGGCAAGTTACCCGTACGATTATTCGAAATAATGGCACGCCAACATCAAAGGGTGACGTCACATCTGTATTTTGACTGTTATATTGCTACAGTGGAAATTAAAATACACATCGCCTTATAAAGTATTCTATACCTTAATGGTTACAATGGAGTGGGAAAATTAAAATACACATAGCCTAATAAAGTATTCTATACGTTTAAGATTGGAATGGAATAAATGTGGGGTTATTATTTATTTAGAATTGATTGACATATACGCAAGACTCAATTTCTGGATGTAAAGACAAATACACTGGGTCAATACATGAAATGAACCGGTATACAATGACATTGATGAGAAATCTTCTCCTTGTCTATAAACTGGGAATCTTGTAAGATTATCGCTATATACAGTACCGGACAGGTGGGCCTAAGCTAATTCTAAAAAAGTGGGCTTAAGTTTTCGGTTGTCAATTTTCAAAATTTTCCTGGGGGAGACCCCCACCCCCTCGGTCACTCATGACGCGCCTTCGACGCGTATTTGTGTGGGCCTTGGTCAATGACCTGACAGTTGGGCCTTCGGCCGACCAGTCCAGCACTGGTTATATAACGTATGTTTCAATGATTCCATGATTATTTAAGTGTTATATATTTATGTAACCTTTCACAATGAATTTCATAAATTGACCTGAAGTTTATTAAATATCATCGTGCTTGATAACGACAAGAGGATACATGTCAAAACGTCTTGCGTTTAGAATAAAACTAGTGATTGTATCCAAAGAAATTTATTGTATATAAATAGATATTGTCGTACATTATTTTGGTGTCATAATTTTTTGTATTTCATGAAACAATTAGGACCTTTAATGTATAAATAGTGTTACATATTTTTGTATTTCATGAAAAATAAAATTAGGATCTTAAATGTATAAATAGGAATTGCCATCCATTATTTTGGTGTAATATATTTTAAAGGAAATATATGACTTTTATAATATGAATAGATATTATCATATCTAATGTCTTGTATATACAGTCGTTCATCTCGGTGCGGCTATCAATTCGTATGGGACAGGAGAATGTGTGAGCGCCAGAACACCTTTTAATGTCGGTAAATTATCGGGATCTACTGGTTTTAATTCAAATCTTTGTATCAAGGTTGTCATAAATAAGAATAATTCCATTTTTGCCACAGATTCTCCAAGACATACTCTTCTTCCTGAAATTAGTAAAGTATCTTCTTATATAATTCGGGTTAGCAACGTGTGTCTCGTCATTCGGAAGGAACAAAAAAGTCCTTATTTGTCCCACTATACTAGGTTCTGGGTGAGCTGTTATATAACCTGCGTTCTGGTTGATGTGAGGTATAAGTCAATAAAACGGTCTGTTACGGTGAACTGTGTCTGCGGGTACCCACTGCACGCATCACGGTTAAATCTTCATGTTGTACGGCCCTCGAAAGTATAAATGATAGGTTGCCAGACAAAGAAACATACACTCCCAAAAACTATTGTTGTCACATATTTTTTTCTATTTCTATTGTCGGTCATGAAACAAGTATTATACGCTAAATATGATTAAGATTAACAACTCATTAAGTAATTAACAGAAAATCATTAGAATTGGTTTGTCTGTTAGATCTGTAACATTCTAGCGTTTAGTATACGAAACATTTAAAATAACGAATGTAACTTATTTAAGTTATCAAAATTCACTGAAAATCAATAAAGCTGTTCGTCGCAAGACCTTTTACCCTGTATATCAATCTAACGGCAATCGGATGATAACTTTGGTCTCTAGAGCATCCACAAGATTTTTCAAAGTGATACAGGGCAATAACTCGTCTTATGGCGTTAAACGCTGTGTATAAATTTACAGTCAATCGTATATTAAAGGGACAATCCCGATAAGAACAGAGTCTCAAAAATTAAAGTCTGAGTATTTATGAAATTTATGGACCAAAATATAGTGGAATGGTGTATTTACCTTGTCTCAAAATTTCAGCTCAAAATATTGAGTCGTTTGGACGTGAACGTCAACACTGCTTATCCGAACACGTAACTCTTTTAAGATATCGGGTCAATTTTTTCATTGGGTGACCTGATAATCGATTAATGTTTCTTGAGAGGTCTATACAGTGAATGACCCATGCCCTGTACTTGATAACAAAAGGTAAATTTCACCTACATATTATTTTTATAGAAAAAAGTCTGGTTTTATCCAGCTACTGTATAATAAAACGTTCTCCATTTCCAGATGAAGACTGTCACGTTTAAGTTATTTACAAGCGTATCACAAATATCGGGTTAGTAGGTGGGCCTTAGGTTATGGATTTTAAAGGATTTTAACACAAAATTAAACAGTTTTATTCCCCCAAAAGTTATCGGGATTGGCACTTTAACATTACCCTCAAGATCAGTGGTGGGCAAACTTTTTTAGGTGAAGGGACAAACACAAAGTAATAAAGGGCCATAACTCTGGTAATAATTATTGGCTATAGGCTTTTTCGTCTCATTACCTCAAAGACTGTGTATAAATTGTAAATCAATCGGATATTTAATTCTGCCTCTAGAGCATACACAAGATATTTCAAAGCGATCAATGGACATAACTCAGGCAGTAATGAAAATCAAGAGATTTCTTCGTCTGATGACGTTAAACACTGTGTGTAAATTTTGGACGCAGGACGGACGGATTTGGGCGCAGAAGGGCTCCATTGCGGTTACAAATATGACAAATTATAAAAGAGCATCATACCTATAGAAAAGGGAATGAATTCTTCTCGTTTTACAAGTTGTCCATTTTCATCAAGGAATCGTTCAGGTCGAAAAACGCCGGGGTCACCCCATACATTGTCATCTGCCAAAACCGAGTCGAGATTTGCAAACACTACCGTGTGCTTTGGGATAACATAGCCATGGAATATAACATCCTCTTCAACAGTGTATGGAGGCCCAGTTATACCAATGTTAGATATTCGGAGAGCCTCCTGCAGAAAAGCTTGGTTATATGGCATATTCCGTCCGTCTCTCATAGACGGTAGACGACCTGAACCAACGACATCTTGAATCTCTTTGTAACATCTTGCTTGTACGCTTGGGTTATGAAGCAAGTAAAGAATCGTCCATTGTAGAGCTGTTGCTGTTGTATCTGTACCAGCAATAAAAAGGTCTTTAATTGTTCTGATTATATTGGCCTCTGGAAATAGAAGATTAAATCATATGTTATACGATAGGTTATGTTTCCCTCATAGAACGCTGTATGCTGTATGATCGTTTCCGATTAGCTCAGTTCGGGGAAAAACAGTAGGTAGTCAAATCCCAAACATCATAGGGACCTTAACGGATTTGACGTCATCAATCTTGACACATTGTTGTCTGTTTCCTAGGTATGCTTGGAACAAGCTTAAAATAGTGCATCGAACCTGTATTTCTCCCTGCAGAACTTGGAGAAGATCTTCGATATATTTAAAGAACGCAGTGAGATACCAATTTTGACATTAATTTATCATTGAGATACCAGGCAGACAGACAGACAGTCGGGCGGAAATGAAATGAAGTTAGATTGAACGTCCTATGACTGTTCTTTTCCGATTAGACTAATACAAATGGGCATACGTCATACAATAAGAGGTTGAAACCACGTCAGACAGTCCCGATGAACTTTGGGTATTCAGAGCTAGAGAGCAGTTTATATATATAATTACTACAACTGTGAGAGCCTTTTTTGAATATAGCGACCACGTTTGCAAATTTCGAATTATTTGGTACAATATGTAGATCTAATGATAACTTAAAAAGTTGACACAACGGAAGACAGATTTCATTGGAGATATATTTTGAGATTCGAGTATTAATTTCGTCCGGTCCCGAGGCTTTTGTGGTATCTAAGCTATCTATTATGTTTTTAACTTCCTCTGGATGTGGTACAATCTTATCGATGCCGTTTGGGGTTGTAACGAGCAGTGGTAGAGATTTATTAGTGTCATCTAGTTGTGATTGTTTGATAAAGAATGAGTTTAAGGCATTTGCTTTTTCTGATTGAGTAAACAAAGTGTTACCGTTAACTGTTAATGGTGGTGGTTCGTTCGTAGAAGCAGCGTGTGTTTTTGTATATGAATAAATAAGTTTGCACCAGGTTTTGGTTCCAAAGTATATATATATATATATCTCTAATGAGGCTCTAACGGAGATATCTTGGAATCAAAATGAGGAGTAACATATGGTTGATGAAAGTATGAAGTCCTGTGTTCTTGTATATACTTACTATTTATGTTGGATTCTTCGCCATTTTTTTCTACACGTTTCATCTCTTTAATATAGCTGCTGATAAAATCATTGGTGTTGTTCTCATCATAATTCTTCAGATGATCTTTAATAGATGGTTCAATTATATTCTTGTCAAATTCTTGATTGTTACGAATCGTTCTCTTAAACTTGAACAAATCACCAGGTAAAAATCGAAGAATTGGTAGAAAATTTAACAAACCCACAAACCCGCTGACAGCAAAATCCTCTTCAAGCTTCTCTACAAAATCTTTGAAAACCGGATCACCATAATCAAATCTTTGGCCATAAACTATAGATGATATGACGTTAGAAACAGCAGCTTGGATTAACCGACGCATATTAAACGCTTTACCATTATGTTGTCCAATGACTTCAACAAAATAACCAATTTCTTCAAATATTCTGTCCTCGAGTATCGTTTTCCCGAAACCAAATTCTCTTAATGTTTCCAGAGCAAATTTTCTTTGATCTTTCCACAGCTTACCCGAAGAAAATATAATACCTGAAAAATAAAATTCAACAAATGAAACTTTAATACAAAACCAACATGCATTATTAATTCATATTTACGAAGTAAGTTCAAATGGTGTTGTGGCTTTCCCCGTTAAATAGCATTAGGCAAAACCCTTCCTGCAAAATTTCCTAGATCCATCCTTATGACGCTTCGTAGTACGGGTATAGCCATGAACCGGAAGTAGAATAACTCCGAAACCGGAAGTTGTAGTCCATCACCGCAGGCCTGTGTTACCCCCGGGTCGGAGCTACCCTACTTTTAGACAGACATACAAACAAACGTCAGTCCCAAATATTAGAATAGATAATTAGAATAGATACCGCTTCGGAGATGGAAGTCTAGTCTGGTGTATAATCGGCTTACCAAATGGATGAGCATTGTAATGCTATACTGCTATAGCTATTAAATCATGGACTTCGTTATATGTCAATGATGGATTGTAAATGAACTTTATATGTCAATATCAATTCTCCGTGATGAACAATTTGGAACAAAATGAAATGAAATGTAATGAGGTTTAACGTCCTACTGTTCTGTTGCGACTGGGCTAATGAAGACGGGCATACGCCTTACAGTTTGCAATGGGGTTAAATTTGTCGGTCAGCGGCGCTATGATCTACAATATCAAATTCCAGCTAACAATTGATCTTTTAAGCGCCACCCAATGTGTTCACGGGACCTCGTTTTTTTGTTCCATCCGAACGACTAGACAGCTGTCTAGTTGGCAGCCCTTCCGTTCAGCACCACTGACAAAATAAACTTTCTCGACCAACACAGTAGCTGAATCGACGACATCTAGGCTAGCGAGCCAGCGTCTTACTTACTGAATGAATTTCGGGACTAACAAGTGGTGCAATTTTATCTCAATGATTCTCTTGCGCGTACGGGTCTTTAGCAGTAGGAGAAACCCCACGAGGTTGGGCAGGTGACCCTACTCCTTGTCACGTACAGAGTGGAAGAGAAATGGGATTTAACGTTGACTCGACACAGTTTGTCATAGCGTGTGTGCGTTGCATCATACGATCTGTCATTTTGTCAACTGGCGTGGTTTCGATTCCCCGGTTGTATGTGACAAGGCGTAGGATCGCCTGTCAAAACTCGTGGCTTTCCTCTCACTGATAATGCTCCCCTACGCACAACCGAATTATTGAAATAAAAGGACCTAGTTTGTGTCGGTGTCGAGTGGACGTTAAACCGCTCTTTCTCTGTCTCTCCCCCCCTTTCTCTCTCTCTCGCTCTCGAGGGGGTCACGTGGCTAAGTGGATAAGACGCTGGCTCGCTAGCTTGGTGGTCGGGTGTTCGATCGTTGCATTGGCCGAGAAAAATCATCCAGATTATCTTATTTGGGGCGTGGTTCCCCTTGTCAGTGATGCAGGACGGAGTACCTGACACGGACAGCTGTCTAGTCGTTCGGGTGGTACAAAAAACCGAGGTCCCGCGTACACATTAGTGTGCGTGTAAGAGATCCCTTTACAGTTGGAATTTGATATAAGAGTAGGCCGTAGTACCGCTCTCCGAGCAAACATTCCCTCATAGCACATTGTATGGCATATGCCCGTTTTCATTAGCCCAGTTCGGAGCAGAACAGTAAGGCCTTAAACCATTTCTCTCTCCCATAGAAATTTACCTTTTTTCCCTGCGAGAACATCGCTGATAAACATTGAAGGTCTGCTACTAAACACGTCGGCTCTTTTCACCAAAGCTTCTTTTACCAAATCATAACCATTGATATATATATATAATGTTGGCCCAAAATAAACGCTAAATATATCTCCATATTGCTTCCTCAGTTGTCTTGTAGCAACTCTGATATCTCCCCCTCCTCCTAGAAATAACAAATCTCCTACGATGGGTAGCGTAAATCTTGGACCTGGAGGGATTCCGCGAGGTTTTCTCATTAGCAGCCATATTCCAATACAAACACCAAATACTAAAACCGTTCTAAAATTCACGGTATTCGTACATAACTCCTTGATGACGTCTAAATTAATGTTTTGAAATATATCTTGAAGTTTTGTTGGAACCCCATCCATGACTTAACCTTGTGAAGCAGACGAAGACACAGTTTAACAATGCCCTATCTTTTATCCTTTGAGTAAAAACGTTAGAGTCTACAGTCTATTTTGATCACCTGACTGTGATAGCATATCTGGTAATTTTAACTTTTTTTTCTTTTCTTTTTTTAATAAGATAATAAGTTTTATTTCACCAGACAGCACTATGCAGGCGCGGATCCAGAATTGTTTGCAGGGGGTGGGGGCTAAGTTTGATAATTGCGGTGGGCGTCAGCACCGAAAACCCCAGAAAAATGGGGTAAATTAGATTTAGTTTGGTGCATTCTGACGTATTTCCGGAAGGTAAATTCCAAAATTATAGGTCTAAAAATCGCCAATAAAATCGCATAAAATTAATGGACCCCCCCCCCCCTGGATCCGCGCCTGCTATGGTTATGGTTGGTGCCAGGTATGGAGAGCCCTGGATTCACCAACTTACTTTATTACATCATAATCAAACAGTAAAATAATTAAATCACAGTTCGTTTCATTTTTGTGCATGCATATTTATATAGGCCTATATATAGATATACAACTTGGTCATTAATTAAAGCACCTGCTACTTTTTCTCATTAAAGTATACATGTATATTATACTTACATTTAAATACACATGAAATCATACAATATATATAATATATATATTTAGAGGGGGAGAGAGAGGGAGGGAGAGAGAGAGAGAGAGGGGGGCGTTGCTTTAACGGCCACAAATTAATTCAATTCTGGACTAACATAAGCTTCAATTATATTAGACTAAATCGCTTGCGCGTAGGGGTCTTAAGCAGTGGGGGGAAGCCAGGGGGGGGGGGAGGAAAAACCCATGATGTTGGACAGGCCACCCTATTCCTTGTCCGGTACATCCGGCAAACTATTCAGTTATCCAATCCCCCTCATGCAATATAACATACACATGTTATAAATAAAATAAGGGGTAATGTCCTACTCTTCTGCGCCAACCGGGATAAAAAAAAAGAGTTTGAATTTACACTTTCTATCAGGATTTTGTCATTATTCGTGTTTGAGGTGGAATGATAAGAAAATAAACGAAATATACAAGAATTAGGGAAATCCCTTACTAAAATGATACCAATGGGGGTTATCTCCCATCATCAACAATTCATTTTCGGGGCATTCTGTAGATAGGTTGCCAGGCAACAAAACATACGCAACTCATTAAGTAATTATCAGAATTTTTTAAGAATTTGTTTAGCTCTGGCCCATGCACACGTTTAATATACGAAACATCTAATATCATGGATTTAGGTGTTCAAGTTAACAAAATTCATTGAAAATGAATGTACTTGTACTTGTTTGTCCGAAGACTCTTAAACTCCATTTATAAATCTAAAGTCAACCGGATGGTAAGTTCGGTCTCCACAGCATCCACAACATTTTTCAATGTCATCAAGGGCCATAACTCTGGTAGTAATTATCTGAAGCCATTGACAATCACTGGGTTCTTCGTCTCGCGATCTTAAACACTGTGTACAAATCTGAAGTCAACCGAATATAACCTTTAAGATCTACAGCGTCCACAAGATATTTTAAAATGATCAAAGATCATAACTCTGGCAGTAATTATCTGATATCGTTGAAAATTAAACGTCTCATGATCTTAAAAACAGTGTATAAATTAAAAGTCAATCAGATACCAGATATTAACTTTAGCCCCTATAACGTCCCGAATATTTTTCAAAGTGATCAAGGGCCAAAACTCTGGTAACACCATGCATATTAACTTTAGCCTCTAGAGCATCCACAAGATATTTCAATGTGATCAAGGGGAATACCTCTGACAGTAATCATTGAAAATCAATAGGCTTCTTCATCTCACTTATATAAACAACATATATCAATTTCGTAACAATCAGACCTTAAACACTGTGTATAAATTTAAAGTTAATCGGATTTTAAAATTACCCTTTAGAGCGTCCTCAAAGATTTTTCAAAGAGATCAAGGGCTATAACTCTTTTAGTAATTGTCGGATATCGCTGAAAATCAATGGGCTTCTTCATTTCATTAATGTAAACGACATATTATATCAATTTTTAAACAACCAGATGATAAGTGTAGTCTATAGAGTGTTCACAAGAAATTGCGAACGACGGACGGACGGACGGACATCAGTCAGTTTTAATACTAATCAGAATATTCGCTTGTCAACACCTTTAGATGACATTTTTTAGGGGGTTCGTATGCTTTTGTATATTCCCCCTCTATAAAATGTCTTCACTTTTTTTACGATCTGTCTGCAGTGATCATATCCGAATTTGTGTTTTACCTTTTGGGATTTTTATAACAATTGGACAAAATGTGTGAGAGGGTAAGTTTACGTTCCTACTTGTATTTTTGGCATCCATTAAATCAATTGGATATAGGACATGATATTATAATACAATTATGATAAATTTATCGGTGTACACCAGTGGCGTCGTGTCTATTGGGGAACTAAAAATATTTTTATTGGCATTATCAAGACAGAAAACCTGCCCGTCTGTTTTAGTCACCACGCGGTGAGTGTTTAGTTTATTGCACTTTAAGTAGTTTAGATGCCATTTGTTAAGGCCTCGCACAACAGCGGCCTCGCTTCGTACACTCTATCTTTTAGCCTCGATCTAAAATTTCCGGGAGTATGACGTCAACGTAACGATAAATCTCCGCTCACAACGCCATTTAAAAATTAAATCAATCAGTGGAATTTTTGTGTTATATATTTATGTAACCTTTCACAATGAAAATTGTAGCAATATAGTCGTGGTGACATTATTTTTAAATATTATAGACAAGGAATGAGGAGATAAGATATAGTTTTATGTTTCTAACATATTCACATATATGCAGGTGTGTACTGAAATCAACTAAGATTTGATTGACATATTGTTATATAAAAAAGTGTTATAGAAACAAAACATAGCTGGTTCTATATGTCAACAACATGATAACAGATATCTCATGCGCAATTTCTAGAGTAAATTTCCATAACCATATAAGGGTGTGTTTTGACGTCACTGGGCTCAATCAACCAATCTGTCTAATTATTTACATCATGTTTGACCAATTAGATAATTGAATGTCCAAAACCAGTTGATACAAAATTAGGATACTCGTGAGAATTAAGCAGACTTCGATTAGATTTCAGGGGGTTACCATCTAAGAGTCCTAGACACCGCGAGGTGTCTAGGTTGAGAAGAGTTTAGTTAGTATTGACTATAATTGTAATATGTACCATGCTTGTATGTATACCTATGCTACATAAAAAGGTAAAAAACGAACTGTTGCATTGTCATAACTGAAGAAGACAAACGTCTTAAGAAACCAATAAGAAGTAAACACAACGTGAAGAAGAAGCAAAGACAGCTAGAGACAAATTCTAGACGATCACAAGGCTACGAAAATATGTAGTAAGAAAAGATCATGTGTCGTACGTAGGATGTGGCGACCGGTTTGACCACCGCAACCCCTGCCCGTTCTCAGACAGTAGACTCATGGTATTACAAAAGGATCAGGATCTTAAATGTATAAAAATGAATTATCATACATTATTTTGGTGTAATGTATTTCATAGAAAAAATATGACCTTTGTTGTATAAATAGATGTTTTATATATATTAAAATACATTATTCAAGAGCAAAATCTGCCTACTACAGGTCTTTCTTTAGACCTGAAATATTATCTAAATTATTAATTAGACATTAATTAACTTATCCAGACGATGATGAACTATCGATGTCAACGTCAACCTTCGATATTGACTGGATTAGAATCATATATGCTGCTTAACGATCATTTAAAATTAAATCAAAAAGTGGATAATCTAAACTATGATTTTTATCTTATTGACTTTAGTAATGATGATCAAGGATAGGCGACATTTTCAATCGCTTAAATCTCCGTTCATAGTGGATCAATTTGACTGACATTTTCAGAAAATTACTTTTACATTATCTAGTTTTAAATATTATAGTGAAAACTACCGACTCTGTATCTAATCTCACATAATGTATCCTTAATAGTTCTCACAATATCGTTCAGAGATGATTAATGTCTTTTATATACGGCCGTTCATCTCGGCGCGGCTATCACTTCGTACTGGGTAGGAGTATGTGTAATTCCAATAACACCCTTTAGAGTTGGCAAATTATCAGGATCTACTGGTTTAAATTCAAATCTTTGTATCAAGGTGGGCATGAATAAAAAGATTCTCCAAGACACACTCTTCTTCCTGAAATTAGTAAAATATCTTCTTATATAATGTTGATATGGAAGGCGTGTCTCGTCGTTCGGAAGGAATCAAAAATCGAGGTCCTTCCATGAAAGCAGTGTTATGCATGCATAACCGCAGAAATAAAATGCGCAATATAAATTCTTTGTAAAATAATATGTTCTTTTTATATGCATAGGCGTTAAATGCGACGCAAATCCGAGGTCCCGTGTTAGGCGGGTCAAATTACGACAAAATGATCCCGAACGTAGAACAAATTGCAACAAAAGTTTTTTTGTTTTCTATTGACTCATTATGATGCCCTAAGTAAGGAAAAGAAAGTTTACCAAAATCAAAGTCCAAATAAGGACAGGGGGCGTGGCCAAATCCAAGATGGCGGCTGTCGATCAAAACTCGCGAATATCTCTGAAACTACTGGATTTAGACACCATATATTGCGGACAAAAAGGAAGCCGTTACCAGCGAGTCCAAAAATGACGACGTTATGTCTCTATGACGTCATGACGTTACCGTGACGTCAAAACGGCATATCAAACGTCGCATTTCTTCTTCCAAAATTAGTCCATTCACGCATGATTAATTGCTGATGCAATAAGAAGAAATGAAAGGAAATAGAGTCATATGTACGTCCCACTGTGCTGAATTTTGCAAAAATTGTGCTTAGATTTTAAGTAGACTTTGCAATTAAGTAAACTTACCTTATTTTGTGTTCCCAGAAAATTCTTAAGAACGTTCTTGTGCTTAGATTTTAAGTAGACTTCAGTTTAAGCACAAGAAAAAACTTCGTTCTTACAATTGTCAATCTAAGCACAAGTCCCGAGCAAGGTATAGGGCTTGCTTACCAACCTTAAACCTGTTTCTGCTTCAAACAATATATGGCTGACCGTATAGTTAGTTATTCGACGGCATTTACTACATCTTTTGATACCTAAGAGACATTTGGAAGAAGGAAAATCCTTAAGAAATATATTCTCGACAAGAATGCTATAGAATATTTCGCTTCTACACTAATTTTTTTTTTATATATTTATAAATTGGTAAAAAACACAAACGCAGGCAACTTGAAAGGAGCTAAATCGCTAACATTTGGGACCAAGAAGTTGACACAAGTGGGTCGCAACGCACATAATACTCTAATATGAATGTATATAAACTGATTCACATTCAATGGTTTCCGCTTTTACTCCAATTTCAAATCAGTTATGTGCGGCGAAATTTGCCAACAGTGTCAATCGAATGCAAATTTCTAGCGTCTAGTTATTCCAGTCTATATTCGCTGTTTGATTTGGTGCAATGTTTCTAGCCTTGTTCCCCCCGAGTCTTTCGCTAGAACTGGGCTGAAACGCATTATGGTACAGGATTCGTGTACCAATGGTAAAATATTTATCTTGTCTTAAATATTTTCCGATAAGATCACATCATCAATTTTGATTTAAACTGACAAATAATTCGTGTTTTCAATGTCGAAGATGCTGGATGACATTGAACTAGAGACATAGCTACTTTTAAAATCAGGCGCTGTCTCAATCATTGCGTTCTTTGGGGTTTTTTTATTTTAGCTTATAGACATATAGGGGCCATGTCAAAGCACCAGAGGATCACATGGTTACTTTAAAATCAGGCGCTGTCTCAGTCATTCCGTCTGTTTGCATGTGCTTGCGTTTGGGGGGGGGGCTAGCTTATAGGCCTATAGGGGACATGTCAAAGGGATCACGTGGTTAAGACGCCAGCCAGGGCCAATTCATAGAAAATTCTTAAAAGTAAGCACGAAGTTATGCTTCACTTTTGCTTACGTAAGAAACTTTATAAAATACCGTCTCTAGAAAATTCTCAAGACCGTTCTTACGTAAGCACAAGTTAAGTACAAGTCTAAGCACATTGTGACTGGTAAATTGAGAGTACGATGCTCTCTAACGTCAAAAAAACATTTTTGGTATGCAAATTACACCGTAATTGTAAATTCGTCTGCATCACAGAGTTTCTATATATAGCTCTATGGTCTGCATGGAGTTATAAATAGACCAATGACATTAGCCTCCCGGAAAATAGTCGATTTAGATGTATTTTATTATTTAACAAATTAAATTTAGCGTCCTACTATTTTGCTCCTAATCTGGGGTAACGAAGACGTACATACGTCATACAGTGTGCTATGAGGGAAATTTCGCCCTGGCAGCGACACTACTCTATCGAATTCCAACTGCCAAGGAATCGATTACGTGTACGCCAGTTTGTACACGAGACCTCGTTTTTTCGTCCCATCCGAATGACAAGACAGCTGTCCTCCGTCCTGCATCACTGACAAGGAGAAACCACGTCGGAAAATTTGGATGAACCTTCTCGGCTAATGCAGGGATCGAACACCCGACCTCCAGGCTAGCGAACCAGCGTCTTACCCACTTAGTCAAGTGATCCCCTGATACCTTTGACGTGTCTCCCGTAGGCCTACATATATAAAATATACCACAGACTAAACAAAAGAAAACAACCCAAAACGCAAGTACATGCAAACAAACCGAATAATTGTGAGAGCGACTGATCTTTAAGTAGAAGCGAAATTTCCTATAGCATTCTTCTCGAGAATATGTTTCTAAAGGATTTTCTGTCTTTCAATTGACTCTTAGGTACCAAAAGATGTAGCAAATATCGTCGAATAAATCCACGGTCAGCCATATTGTTTGAAGCAGAAACAGGCTTAAAAGTTGGTAAGCAAGCCCTATACCTTGCTTGGGAGTTGTGCTTAGATTGGCAATTTTAAGAACGAAGTTGTGCTGAAGTTTTTTCTTGGAACACATAATAACGTGCTTGTGCTTACTCTGAAGTCTACTTAAAATCTAAGCACAAGAACGTTCTTAAGAATTTTCTGTTAACACGAAATAAGATAAGTTTACTTATTTACAAAGTCTACTTAAAATCTACATGTAAGCGCAAGAACGTTTTAAAGAATTGTTTAGGAATCGGGCCGAGGTAGGGTGTTCGATCCCTGCATTGGCCGAGAAGGTTCATCCCCTTGTCAGTGATGCAGGCTGAGGACCTGACAAGGACAGCTGTCTAGTCGTTCGGATGGGACGAAAAAAATAAGATCCTGTGTAAAAATTGGCGTGCACGTCAAAGATCCCATGGAGTAGGCCGCAGCGCCGCTGCCCGGGCAAACTTTCCCTCATAGCACACTTTATGGCGTATGCCCATCTTCATAAGCCCAGTTTAGGAGCAAAACAGTAGGACGTTAACCCTATATCATTTCATGTCATTTGTCAAATACATCTAAATCGACTATTTGAAGTTAATGTCGTTGATCTATTTATAACTCTATATGCAGACGAATTTACGGTGTAATTTGCATACCAATTTGTTTTTGTGACGCTAAAGAGCATCTTAGTCTCAATTTACCAGTCACACTGTGCTTAGACTTGTACTTGCCTTGTTCTTGTGTAAGAACGGTCTTGAGAAGTTTCTATAGAGACGGTATTTCATAAAGTGTGCAAGTAGTGTAATGGTCTCTCGAGCTTAAGACATTGCGTAATATTATTGTAATAATATTCGGGCCTAACCTGGGCCCGATTCCTAGAAAATTCTTAAAAGTGAAGCATACTTTGTGCTTACTTTTAAGAATTTTCTAGGAATCGGGCCCAGGTTAGGCCCGAATGTTATTACAATAATATTACGCAATGTCTTAAGCTCGAGAGACCATTACACTACTTGCACACCGCATGGGCTTTGACGGTGAAATACGACACACTAGTCCAATATTTCACTGGTATGAATAAAGTCCGATTGGCAAGTTGCCCGTACGATTATTCGAAATAATGGCACGCCAACATCAAAGGGTGACGTCACATCTGTATTTTGACTGTTATATTGCTACAGTGTAAATTAAAATACACATCGCCTTATAAAGTATTCTATACCTTAATGATTACAATGGAGTGAAAATTAAAATACACATAGCCTAATAAAGTATTCTATATGTTTAAGATTGGAATGGAATAAATGTGGGGTTATCATTTATTTAGAATTGATTGACATATACGCAAGACTCAATTTCTGGATGTAAAGACAATTATACTGGGTCAGTACATAAAATGAACCGGTACAATGACATCGATGGGAAATCTTCTCCTTGTCTATAAACTGGGAATCTTGTAAGATTATCGCTATATACAGTACCGGACTGGGTCCACTTGTTCGTGACAGGTGGGCCTAAGCTAATTCTAAAAAAAGTGGGCCTAATTTTGCGGTTGTCAATTTTCAAAATTTTCCTGGGGGAGACCCCCCATCCCCCTCGGTCACTCATGACGCGCCTTCGACGCGTACTTGTATGGGCCTGACAGTTGGGCCTTCGACCAACCAGTCCAGCACTGGTTATATAACGTATATTTCGCTGATTCCATGATTATTTAAGTATTATATATTTATGTAACCTTTCACAATGAATTTCATAAATTGACCTGAAGTTTATTAAATATCATTGTGCTTGATAACGACAAGAGGATACATGTCAAAACGTCTTGCGTTTAGAATAAAAGTAGTGATTGTATCCAAAGAAATTTATTGTATATAAATATATATTGTCGTACATTATTTTGGTGTCATAATTTTTTGTATTTCATGAAACAATTACCTTTAATGTATAAATAGTGTTATATATTTTTGTATTTCATGGAAAATAAAATTAGGATCTTAAATGTATAAATAAGAATTGCCATCCATTATTTTGGTGTAATATATTGTAAAGGAAAAATATGACTTTTATAATTTGAATAGATATTATCATATTACTGTCTTGTGGATACGGTCGTTCATCTCGGTGCGGCTATCAATTCGTATGGGACAGGAGAATGTGTGAGTGCCAGAACACCTTTTAATGTTGGTAAATCATCGGGATCTACTGGTTTTAATTCAAATCTTTGTATCAAGGTTGTCATAAATAAGAATAATTCCATTTTTGCCACAGATTCTCCAAGACATACTCTTCTTCCTGAAATTAGTAAAGTATCTTCTTATATAATTCTGGTAAGCAACGTGTGTCTCGTCATTCGGAAGGAACAAAAAAGTGTAAGAATATGGTCTTTAAGACCATATTGTGTCTTTGGGAAATTGTTAAAAACAACTATTTTTATAAAGTCAAATTCACATGCACCTAGTGCACTGAATGAAAAGCTATACAAAAAAACAAGTGATGTTTTGGTAAAATTCTAACCACTGTCAAAATATTCCTCAAGTTCTTCTTGTTATTTGACCTATGGTTGGAAGACCATATAAGGAGTATCATCTGATTGTAGTGGTGAGAATTGTAAGGCTTTATTCCATATTTGGAATGGAATTAAGGTTGAAAGTTAATTTTGAGCCTGCAGGAACTGGGGGATATAAAATAGGGGGTTGAGCGAGATTCGTTAGAAACTCACCCAGATATTCTAGCAGCCATTATCTGTTGAGAACAAGGGACCTGTAAACTTGTTAGCTTGACAATAAAGTTCTTATACCTTAAACACTGTGGTATTATTTTACGATCACAAACACAACAAAACAAGAAGTCCTAGAAGTAGCAGTAGTACTACAGTGTTGATTCGGTGCCGTGATTCCAGTGGCAGATAGAATTAGCCAAATTTTATTTTTGTGAGTATTTCTTTTCGATTTTTCACTAATTTCTATCTGTAATAATGGCTGAAGAATTTTATAGAAACTTAGGTGCCCAGTTGATAGGTTTGTCTTCCTCAATATCCACAAATTCAGTAGCTAATATAATTGAACCGTATAAAGGGGATCCAAAACAATTTAAAGAATGGATAAAAAATATTGAAAAATACTGTGTTCTCGCCACAGTACCTGAAGACCGGGTAAAGTTAGTCGCTTTTCAATCAAGTAGGGGGGTCGTAAGTCATTTTATTCAAAGAAAATGATGGCAAATGCCAATTTAAAACAGGATTTGATTAACACTTTTTCGGAAATTACGGACACACAACAGGCATTGGCAATTCTAGCAAAAATCAGACAGAAACCCGAAGAAAACGTGCAAGTTTTTGCTGAAAGAATTCTATCTCTAGACGCTGAAGCATTTCCAGGTTATGCCGGACAGAGAGAATTTGATAGGCAATTAATTAATTTCTTTGTCGACGGACTTCAGCTCGAAAATATCAAAACAAAAATTTTACGAGACGACCCGCAGACTTTCGTCGCTGCCGAAGATTTGGCGATTTGCGTTAAGATTAGGCGGACAACACACACGCGTATATACAAATAGCGAACATGAACCCATGGATGTTGATTATGTAAGAAACCGCACGTGTGGAATATGTTTTCGTCGTGGTCATGTAAGCCGCGAATGCAGACAAAAGCGAGGTGTAAACGAGGTTAAGGAGGTGTAAACGAGGTTAAGGCGAGTTTTCAAGGAAATACGACGTGTTGGTTTTGTGGCGTAGAAGGACATTTTAAACGTGACTGTAGGAAATTTGATGACTATCTTAAATCAAACCCAAGATATAAACGACGGGATAAATCAGTTAAGCCTAAAACTCCACATAAACCGGGAAACTAAGATACTCTTTTCGGGGGGCTTACGGGAAGAGTAGATATAAACAGCCCTTCTCTGGTATAAATGTTTCGGGTTGTTCAAGTTCATGTTTGATTAAAATAGAAAAACGAAATTTTCGATCATTTGTTGACACCGGGGCTCAAGTATCTTTAGTTAGTAAGCAGGTGTATGATTCTTTAAAATATAAACCAAAATTGGACAAAAGTAAAATTATATTACAGTCAGTAAATGGACTTGAACTTAAATTGGTCGGTTCTGCAAATTTGGAATTTCAAATTAAAGGTAAAAAGTTAAAACACGTGTTTCATGTTGTTTCCAGTATGAATAGAAACGTAATTTTAGGTCGGGATTTTCTTGTTTCTCATGGCTGTAGGCTTTTCTTTGATTTAGGATGTATGAAAATTGGAAAAATGTATGTTTCCTTGGATAATGACGCAGAAATATCTTCTGTTTTGCGAATAGCAAACGATGTCATTTTAAAACCCCAGACAAGGTACATCGTTCATGCGAAATTGAAGAGACATAGTTACGACAGTAGGCAAGATGTCTTCATGGTTAAACAAGCAACTAAAGGGTTTGTGAGTAGCGAACCGGGACTTATGGTTAGCAATTCTTTGTTCAGCATGGAACGTGTGAAGACTTTTGGTAAAAGAATCCCAGTTTTTCTTGTAAACGGTACGAACAAAACGTTTCGATTAAAAAGCGGATGTGTTATTGGTTGTGCTGTCGATGTGTTTGACAGTGCGATAGCGTCTGTGAATCAGGTTTTACAAGGTGCTTCGCAGTGTAGTGATGCTAATTTAAATGAAAAATTTGCTAAAATCAATGTGCCAGATACGGAACGCGTCAAGTTATTTAATCTTTTGAGGAAAAATCATGATTTATTTGCGATCAGTGACTCAGAGTTAGGACATACCGATACTGTAAAAATGACTATTGACACAGGTAACCATTCCCCCATCAAACAGCGGGCATATCGTACTCCATTCACGTCTAGACCCGTTGTTAATGAGGCTATCGAATACATGTTACGTAATAATATCATAAAAGAGAGTAACAGTCCTTGGTCATTTCCTATTGGCTTAGTAGACAGAAGGATGGAACGAATAGATTTTGCGTTGACTTTCGGAAGCTTAATAGAGGGTTATTTGAATAT
Organism: Patella caerulea; assembly: GCA_036850965.1. NCBI lineage: Eukaryota > Metazoa > Mollusca > Gastropoda > Patellidae > Patella > Patella caerulea. Next base: position 24,927,759 of record JAZGQO010000015.1, on the reverse strand, counting down.
CATAAAAGAGAGTAACAGTCCTTGGTCATTTCCTATTGTCTTAGTAGACAAGAAGGATGGAACGAAAAGATTTTGCGTTGACTTTCGGAAGCTTAATAAAATTACTAAGACCGTCAGTTGGCCCCTACCCCTCATTGAGGACATATTAGGGCGATTAGATAAATCAGAATACTTAACAACTCTCGATATGAAATCAGGGTATTGGCAAGTTTTGGTCGATGAAAAAGATAAGGAAAAAACAGCGTTTGTATGCCATAGAGGGTTGTTTGAATTCAATGTTATGCCATTTGGAATTAACAATTGTCCAAGTATTTTCTCGCATTTAATGGCACGGGTTCTTAAAGGATTTTGCAATAGCATATATCGATGATATACCAATTTATTCTCATTCAAAGCGAGAACATTATGAACATATTAAGCTTGTATTTGATCGTTTGCGACATGGGTTGAAATTAAAACCCTCTAAATGTAATTTTTTTCAACAAGAAACTAAATATTTGGGGTTTGTCATCACTCCTCAAGGAATTAAAACAGATCAGGATAAGATTTGTGCTATTAAGGGTATGGATCAACCTCGTACAGTAAAAGAAGTTAGGAGTTTTATGGGAATGTGTAGTTATTATAGACGCTTTATTCCAAATTTTTCTACCATTGCTGAACCTTTAATCAAATTAACGAAAAAATATGCAAAATTTAAATGGACATCTGAATGTCAAACTGCTTTTGAATTTTTAAAAGAGAGTTTAACGACGGTGCCGTTATTAGCTTACCCAGATCCTAATTTACCGTATATCCTTTATACTGATGCAAGCGATACATCTATAGGCGCAGCGTTAGTGCAGGTGCACGAGGATGGAAACGGAGGAAAAGTCGAACGCCCAATTTACTTTTTGTCACACAAGTTGTCAAAGTCTCAGGTGTAGTGGAGTGGTGTAGAACGTGAGGCTTATGCCATCCATTACGCGCTACAAAAGTTGGATTATTATTTACATAATGCCAAATTTACGATTCGAACTGATCACAAGCCGTTGCAATATCTTTTGGAATCACCTATGCAAAATAGGAAAATACAGTTATGGGCATTGGGGATCGCGGGATTTAATTGTAAGATTGAATATGTACCCGGAAAACAAAATTCTATAGCTGATCTTCTCTCTCGGGTTCCATCAAAACAAGAAGCAAATGATAACTAGACCTGCATGCAGGAATGACGGGTTTCACTGGTGCCACGTCACTTTCGGTGCCACGTTACCCTTGAACATATGTCACTTCCGATACCAATGAAACCATCGACCAGGTTTCCACATAAGCATTGTAAACATCAAATAAAATTGACGAAGAATCAACCAAATCCAGCAATATCAATTCATTATATATATATATATATATATATATATGTTACTTGTAAGTGATCCTGGAAAAATTTCATTACTTCCGGTGATAATGAAAATGTTCAATTAGTTTTATGAAATCAGAAATGGCATAAGGCATCATATGGCGAAAATAGTATGTAGATCGAATAAGAATTGCCACTTTTATAGACCAAAAACCTTGAAAAGTGACTTGTAGAAAATCGTCTATTTCTCGGCAACCGTACATGATAAAAACTATTTTTTGGTATCTATATGATCGTATGGGTTCAATCGATTTGTTGATTGGGATCAAATATCATAATTTGAAATATATTACAAATCAGACTCATTTAAAAAAAATATCTGTTTTGAAGGCTAAAAATACAGTTTTTGCCAAAATGACATTACTTCTGGTGATACTGAAAATGTTAAATTAGTTCTATGAAATCATCAATGACATAAGATATCATATAGTGAAAATTTTATGAAAATCGAATAATAACTGACACTTTTATAGACCAAAAACCTTGAAAAGTGACTTAGGGAAAATTGTCCATTTCTCTGCAACCGTACAAGTTAGAAACCATTTTGTGGTATCTGTATGATCGTATGGGTTCAATCTATTTGATCAATAGAATCAAATATCATAATTTGAAAAAAATAACAAGTACGACTCATTTGAATAAAATATTGTTTTTAAAGGCTAAAATTTAAGTTTTGAGCAAATGACATCATTTCCGGTGGCGGCGTAAGAGGTAAAATGGTTTGAAATAGTCCACTATGGCATTAGGCATCCAATGGCGAAAGAAAATTGAAAATCGAATAATAATTGATTCTTTTACAGCCAAAATTACGTGAAAAGTGACTCATGCAAAATTGCCTATTTCTCGGCAACTGCTTATATTACAAACTAATTTTCACGCATATTCTCTTCGTATGGATGATAGCTACAAGTTTATAAAAGTTACAAAGAAATATTTTAAAATTTGAAAAGCCTGAATAGGTTGTAAATAGGTCAATTTTACACCATTTTAGCCTCTTAATCGAATTTGCTCGAAAATGAAATCGAAATTAAAAAAACTGCTTCCTACATTTTTTGCGCCTTGAAAGGGCACACTCTTTGAGTCAAATAATTTTTCCAAAAAATAATATTTGTTTTCGATATAAGAAAATAACTGTCAAAATTGTAGTTTTTAGTAAAATTATGCCACTTCCGGTGCCGACAGATAACACTTTCGGTAATAAAAAAAATGACAATTGAGACAACGAAGCATATGAAGCATATGTTTTATACAAATCGAACAATAAAAAATTAATCTGGGACTGAAAAACTGAATTAGCCAATGGCGGCCAAGGAAAATTACTGAGACATTTTTTTTTACTATTTTTGCGCTAGTCAGATGACTCTTTAATTCTGTGCACAACACGACTAAAAAATATTCATAAATAAAAAAGTTTTTTGTAAAATTTTAAATTTTCGAAATTTGGCGCCTAATATCTTCGAAGATATGCCGAAAATCAAAAATCGAAAGTAGCGTAGCTATGTGCCCTGTCTCCGACTATGCCAAAATGTATCGAAAGTTAAAATCCAATGATTATTATTAAAATTACTGCAATATTTTAAAAAACGATAACTTCGGTGATTTCGGACATTTCGCATTGTCGCAGAACGTTCAAAATAGCTTTATCCTCTAAGTCACACCCACTTTCCCAGTAAAACCGAAGAATCGTAACGATGCGACAAGTAGTTGCTGAGATATAGTCAAAGTGGAATTGGAATAATAATAAGAACTAGACCTGCATAGCAGTGCTGAATCGGCTTTCAGGGTCCTTTATATCATTGCCATGTCTTTAAATGTACATTTATACTCTAAACGGGCTAACAGAAGCTTAAGAAGAGAAATAGAAGTAGTTTTCGAGATAAACGAGTCTGAATAGGCTCCAAAAATAGAAGAAAATGCTACATTTTCGGCATCTCATAATCTATTGCCTACCATTGCATTTGTATCATTCTGATATCATATAAAAGTAAATTATCCGCGCTATTTAACAACACTCTATTTGTTTCGATTTGGTGAAATCTGCCGTAGAATTCACGTTTTTTTGCAAAGTCTACATTTATTTTACTTATTTATAGGTTTATTCAAAATATCGGATCATTTTTGGACTATTCCCGGTTTACAGATCATTGTTGAGATAATTTTAGCAAGTTGTCTGGATACTTAACTTCAAGTACTAGAATTTTCAGAAACATCCATTATGTAATATAAATCAAAAGGAAAATTAGTAAATAATTAGTGGCCTGATTCCATCCCACTTAGTACTAGTTATCTCCCTTACATCAATATTATAATTGTAGTTTAAAATACAACAATTTTTCTAATTTGTTCAAAGATTGTGGACCTTTTTGGATCAATTATACTATATAGAGGCTTTTTAATTTCGATTCACGCACTAGACCACAATTAGGATTCTAAGTAACAGAAGTGTAAGAAAAGAAATAAGACTACTTTTCGAGATAAAATCGTCTGAATAGCCTGAGAAATCGCAAATTTTGCCAGAGTGCCAATTCTTCACTGCATTTTCTCAAAATATCAAATATTTTTTCCACTACTTCCGGTTTTTGGATCTTTGTCGGTATTTTTTTAACAAGTTGTTTACATACTTAACTTTCTTTCCCATAAGTTTCAGAAATATCTATTCAGTAGTTTTTGTAAAAAAGATAAATAAAAGAACATTTTCAATAATTTAACGATTTTTCAACTTTTTTCAAAGATTGAGGCCATTTTTGGATCACTTATATTATTTCAAACCTTTTCATGTTGGATTCACGCAACAGACCACCGATAGGACTCTGCGTTAAAAAAGATTCAGAAGAATCGTAGGGGTCGTTTCCGAGAAAATAGCGTCTAAAAAGGCTCCAAAAAGGGAAAATACTAGATTTTCGACGTACCGTTATTCATTTTCTAACCATCGAAATCGTACCATTGAGATGTCATACAATAGTCCTTTAATGGGGCTATCCAAAGACACTTTACTTCTTTTGGTCCGGTAATATCTGTCGGCGAAATCAAGCTTTTCGGAAGAGCGCCAATTTTTAAACCTTTTTTTATTCATTTTTTTTAATACTTCCGGTATGGAGATTATTTTCAGGATAGTTTTAATAACCGGGTTCGGCAATTATATAGCCGCAAGGCTCTGTAATAATATATTACATTATCTGATCAGATAAAATGCCCCTGAGAAATCCTATGTTTAAAAGTGCCAAAAATGCAAAAATGTCAATATATTGAAAATTAAATTACAATAACTCTATACATATTATACATTATTGGAATCGGCATTAGATGAGCTATCTAAGTCTAAAAACATTTTTTGAAAATCTGTAAAAAAAATAAATTTATAGAGCTTTTTTCAAAATTTCACGATTTTTCGACTTTTTTCGATTTTCAGTTCGGTATTTGACCTATTACAAATATTTCAAAGTCTTAACGGAATGTTTGATACACAAGACTACCGAAAGGTCTCTAGATAGAGACAGTTTAAGAAAAATCGCTGGAGCAGTTTTCGAGATAAAGGCGCCCAAAAACGCTCCAAATCAGAAAATACTTGATTTCCAGAGTGTCATATTTTGCTGCTTGGTCATAGTATCCGTATAAATTGGGCATCATACGACAGTCCATTCCCCGAGCCACTCAACGAAAGCTTAATTTGTTTAATCCATTGATATTGGACGGAGAAATCGGGTTTTTCCCCCAAACACCCAATTTTTTCTCTTTTTTTCGAAATATCGGGCGTTATTTCCACTACTTCCGGTTTACGGATCGTTGTTGAAATTGCTTTATAAAAAGGTCTGACTATATAGCTTTATGTACCAGAGCCTACAGAAATATCGGATTATTCTTTCCAAAAAATATAAGGGTTCGAAAAATGGCAGAAAATTCGAAAAAAATCGAAAAATAAAGGGCAATAACTCGGAATGAAACTTGTATTTCTGGAATCGGATGGTCTTCAGGTATCCAAAAATGTAGGTGAAATTTGAAAATTTTGAAAAATAACAAAAATGTCTCTTTTGTCTCTTTTTTTCAGTTTTCGAACGCTAGAAGTCAGCGACGAAGTTTCAAAATTTCAAAATTTTCAACTGCTACCGTCCGAGAAAAGACTCAGGGTTTCCGAAAATCTCATTTGTATGAAAATAGGTACAGAATTGACGAATCTACGGCCGGTTTTTAATTTTTTGGTACCGCACGAAATTCTGTCACTTCCGGTCTGCGCAGAAGTTTCAAAAGTGATTTAATGAGTAGCCACCACCTAGTTTCCCGATAGAATATTTGGTTCCAGATCGATATCTGTTTTCGATCATGGAGAAATAGGCTCCGGGGATAAATAATAATAATAATAACTAGATCTGCTACTGTCCCATGCAGATATGAAAGCTTTCATATTCATCGTCATGTGTCATTGATTGTATCAAGTATCCTAAATAAAAGGATAAGAAGAAAAAATTATCAAAATTGGTCAAAAACTCGCGAAGTTACAAGTCTAAATATAGTATGAAACATTGCACCCAGGCATAACAATAATCTGAAAACTAAAGGGAAATACCTCAAACTTGTATTACTGTAATGAGACGGATGAGAAAATGAAATGAAAATGGCGGGAAAAAAATTAAAAATGACCGGTTGGACAGGCGACCTTACTCCTTGTCACGTACAACCGGGCATTCGAAAACACGCTAGTTAACTCAATGACAGGCGCGCGTGCTAACCATTCAGCCACCCAACCCCCCTTTAAAATCAGACACGTGTAATATGTCATAGGAAAAATAACAAGTGGCTCACAAAAAATGGTAAATTAATGAGTTTAGGTCAAAAGGTTGAGCTACTGTTTTAGAGTATTTTTTTATGTTTTAAAGAGACACGTTAAGGGTTGTTCATACTTAAATGAAAGTTTAATTTTAAATAAGACCAATAAAATTAGGATTTAATAATGTCAGACTAATATTAAAATAAAGTTTTCGATTAAGAATAATTAATTATTGGTCTAATGCAATGAAATGCTTTGATTTGACGGATGAAATGTACGATGGATGTCCACACTATGTGGCTAAGGCGTTGGCCTGCTAGCCAGGAGGTCGGGTGTTCGATCCCTGCATTGTCCGAGAAAGTTCATCTCGATTTTCTGGCGTGTCCCCCCACCCGCCGTGTACACATTGGAGTGCACGTAAAAGATCCCTTAGCAGTTGGAATTCGATACTGTTGAATAAGCTCTATACGATGACTAAATGTGCAGATTGTAGCCACCCACACTGCATGTTTTGCTTAACAATGAAAGGGTGCCGTTTTCAATGTTCGATCCTTTTGTTCTTCTACTCCTGATATGTTGGATTGTTGATCGATGGTTTTATATAAAAGACTACCAATAAGACTCTTTGTAGAAGAAGTTCCCAAAAAATATTAAGTTGACTTTACGAGAAAGACCTCTAAACATGCTCCAAATTGTAAAAATACGACTTTTTGGATTTTCAATCTCTTTTTTTCGCCTATCCCTGATATTTAAAATAAATGATACAATGATTTCACACAACAGGCTAGCTATTGGACTCTCTATTGACAAAAGTTTCACAGCCCTCCCTTCATTATAACCGAAGTTATCGTGCCCTAAAGAATCAACAAATCAGCATGCCTATCTCTGCTTACCCTAGACAGAAGATGCTCATCTTTGAACTCAATCATGACATTGACCTAGTGAACGTCTACACCAAGTTTGAACATTCTAGCTCAATTAGAAGGAGATTTATTGTGTTTCAAAGTCTCGGCCCTTCAAATTGCTACTACTTTTCATTTTCAATTCAAAATGGTGACCATCACGTGACCGAAATCAAAATTCTGCTCCCTACGATTTTTGGGCCATCCTTCAAGGATTCAGAAAATATAACTCCCGTGTCTGTAAGTGCAATATCGCAAAAGTTCATTTGTTTTTTCACGTTTCAAGATGGTGGCACTTCCGGTTCGATCGACAAACTCCATATTTTGTGTAGGAATCAGTAATTACTTGTCGAGTATCGAAAATTTTTTTTAGGTCATTCTGACCTATATTTCGACGATTTTTTTGAAAATTTTGATCCTTAATTTCACCAAGGGGAGATAATTTAGAAAATTTCTAATTATATTTTTGAAGTCACATCGGTAAGATCTACCTGTATACTAAATTTCATGAAAATCGTACAACTATTAAAGAAGTTGTCAAATTGGTCTAAACTTCCGGTTCGAAATCACAGCGACGAATTTTCGAAATTCGAAAATGTGAAACTGCAGATGAAAACGATTTTTTTCAAGGTATTCAAAGAAAAAAGAATTAGTAAAATCGGTCAAAAAATAACAAAGTTACGACTATGCATTGTCAGTTTTTTCGTTCGTAAAATTCGGTGATTTCGGATTCGTAAAACGTTTTGAAAATATATTTAAACAACGTTCGCACCCCATTTTTGGGGGGGTAGGTCAAAGTTTCAGAAAGATCCCATGGTTAGATTCTGAGAAATCCGATTTGCAGAAAATACACAAAAAAAAAAAATAATAATAATCTTAACAGAAACAATAAGCTTTCATATGTAATATGAAAGCTTAATAATTTTAGTAAAAACAATAGTCTTTCAGACGAAAGTCTGAAAGCCTAATAATAACTAGACCTGCATAGCAGTGCTGAATCGGCTTTCAGGGTCCTTTATATCATTGCCATGCCTTTAAATGTACATTTATACTCTAAACGACCGATAGAATTCGGGCTAACAGAAGTTTAAGAAGAGAAATAGAAGTAGTTTTCGAGATAAACGAGTCTGAATAGGCTCCAAAAATAGAAGAAAATGCTACATTTTCGGCATCTCATAATCTATTGCCTACCATTGCATTTGTATCATTCTGATATCATATAAAAGTAAATTATCCGCGCTATTTAACAACACTCTATTTGTTTCGATTTGGTGAAATCTGCCGTAGAATTCACGTTTTTTTGCAAAGTCTACATTTATTTTACTTATTTATAGGTTTATTCAAAATATCGGATCATTTTTGGACTATTCCCGGTTTACAGATCATTGTTGAGATAATTTTAGCAAGTTGTCTGGATACTTAACTTCAAGTACTATAATTTTCAGAAACATCCATTATGTAATATAAATCAAAAGGAAAATTAGTAAATAATCAGTGGCCTGATTCCATCCCACTTAGTACTAGTTATCTCCCTTACATCAATATTATAACTGTAGTTTAAAATACAACAATTTTTCTAATTTGTTCAAAGATTGTGGACCTTTTTGGATCAATTATACTATATAGAGGCTTTTTAATTTCGATTCACGCACTAGACCACAATTAGGATTCTAAGTAACAGAAGTGTAAGAAAAGAAATAAGACTACTTTTCGAGATAAAATCGTCTGAATAGCCTGAGAAATCGCAAATTTTGCAAGAGTACCAATTCTTCACTGTATTTTCTCAAAATATCAAATATTTTTTCGACTACTTCCGGTTTTTGGATCTTTGTCGGTATTTTTTTAACAAGTTGTTTACATACTTAACTTTCTTTCCCATAAGTGTCAGAAATATCTATTCAGTAGTTTTTGTAAAAAAGATAAATAAAAGAACATTTTCAATAATTTAACGATTTTTCAACTTTTTTCAAAGATTGAGGCCATTTTTGGATCACTTATATTATTTCAAACCTTTTCATGTTGGATTCACGCAACAGACCACCGATAGGACTCTGCGTTAAAAAAGATTCAGAAGAATCGTAGGGGTCGTTTTTGAGAAAATAGCGTCTAAAAAGGCTCCAAAAAGGGAAAATACTAGATTTTCGACGTACCGTTATTTATTTTCTAACCATCGAAATCGTACCATTGAGATGTCATACAATAGTCCTTTAATGGGGCTATCCAAAGACACTTTACTTCTTTTGGTCCGGTAATATCTGTCGGCGAAATCAAGCTTTTCGGAAGAGCGCCTATTTTTAAACCTTTTTTTATTCATTTTTTTAATACTTCCGGTATGGAGATTATTTTCATGATAGTTTTAATAACCGGGTTCGGCAATTATATAGCCGCAAGGCTCTGTAATAATATATTACATTATCTGATCAGATAAAATGCCCCTGAGAAATCCTATGTTTAAAAGTGCCAAAAATGCAAAAATGTCAATATATTGAAAATTAAATTACAATAACTCTATACATATTATACATTATTGGAATCGGCATTAGATGAGCTATCTAAGTATAAAAACATTTTTTGAAAATCTGTAAAAAAAATAAATTTATAGAGCTTTTTTTTCAAAATTTCACGATTTTTCGACTTTTTTCGATTTTCAGTTCGGTATTTGACCTATTACAAATATTTCAAAGTCTTAACGGAATGTTTGATACACAAGACTACCGAAAGGTCTCTAGATAGAGACAGTTTAAGAAAAATCGCTGGAGCAGTTTTCGAGATAAAGGCGCCCAAAAACGCTCCAAATCAGAAAATACTTGATTTCCAGAGTGTCATATTTTGCTGCTTGGTCATAGTATCCGTATAAATTGGGCATCATACGACAGTCCATTCCCCGAGCCACTCAACGAAAGCTTAATTTGTTTAATCCATTGATATTGGACGGAGAAATCGGGTTTTTCCCCCAAACACCCATTTTTTGCGTTTTTTTCGAAATATCGGGCATTAGTTCCACTACTTCCGGTTTACGGATCTTTGTTGAAATTGCTTTATAAAAAGGTCTGACTATATAGCTTTATGTACAAGAGCCTACAGAAATTTCGGATTATTCTTTCCAAAAAATATAAGGGTTCGAAAAATGGCAGAAAATTCGAAAAAAATCGAAAAATAAAGGGCAATAACTCGGAATGAAACTTGTATTTCTGGAATCGGATGGTCTTCAGGTATCCAAAAATGTAGGTGAAATTTGAAAATTTTGAAAAATAACAAAAATGTCTCTTTTGTCTCTTTTTTTCAGTTTTCGAACGCTAGAAGTCAGCGACGAAGTTTCAAAATTTCAAAATTTTCAACTGCTATCGTCCGAGAAAAGACTCAGGGTTTCCGAAATTGTCATTTGTATGAAAATAGGTACAGAATTGACGAATCTACGGCCGGTTTTTAATTTTTTGGTACCGCACGAAATTTTGTCACTTCCGGTCTGCGCAGAAGTTTCAAAAGTGATTTAATGAGTAGCCACCACCTAGTTTCCCGATAGAATATTTGGTTCCAGATCGATATCTGTTTTCGATCATGGAGAAATAGGCTCCGGGGATAAATAATAATAATAACTAGATCTGCTACTGTCCCATGCAGATATGAAAGCTTTCATATTCATCGTCACGTGTCATAGATTATATCAAGTATCTCAAATAAAAGGATAAGAATAACAAACTATCAAAATTGGTCAAAAACTCGCGAAGTTACAAGTCTAAATATAGTATGAAACATTGCATAATCTGAAAACTAAAGGGAAATAACTGATACTTGTGTTGCTGTAATCGGGATGACTTCCCACTTCAAAACTTTCAGAAAAATGAAATGAAAATGGTAAGAAAACATCGAAAAATTAAATGAGAAAACTTTGAACAAAACTAAAAACTTTTGAATCAGGTTGATTCCAATTGTTTGAATATTTACGTTAAATATGTAAATTTGGAAAATTATAAAGACATAATTATCAAAATCGGTCAAAACTCACAAAGTTACAAATTTAAATGTAGTGAGAAACATTGCACCCTCGGCAAAAAAATAATCTTTAAACTAAAGGGAAATAACCCAAACTTGTATAGCTGTAATCGGGCTTCCAAAATTAGAGATATGTTATATAATTATGGTTTCCAATATGTTTGGTTATAAGTAGGAAATCGTGACAACTTCTTAAGCATGTTTTAAACAAAGGGTCATAGACTGCAATATACAAGAATGGCGCTTTGCAATAAAAAAAAACTGCTCAAAGCAAGATTTCTATGCAGAAATGAAATAAGTAATAGAACCAGAAAAACATTTATCCACTATAATAAATAAGCAACACAGAGAAAATGAAATCAAATTGAATGGTTGTTTAACGTCCTACTGTTTTGTTCCTAAAATGGGCTAATGAAGACGGCCATACGCCATAAAGTGTGCTATGAGGGAAATTTTACCCCGGCAGCGGCGTTATGGCCTACGAGGTTGGACAGGCGACCATACTCCTTGTCACGTACAACCAAGAAATCGAAACAACGCCAGTTGACTCAATGACAGACGTTATGATACAGAGCGCACGTGCTAACCATTCAGTCACGCAACCTCCCTAAAATCTGCAAATTGCTGACCTACAGATAGAAACATTTCAACCGGGCGAAATCTTCTATTTTATTAGTTTAACTTGCACGGTACCTTTAGTTATCAACCGAATATTACAAAACTTTTAAAAATAAGCTCCCCCTGACCAGCTAAATCGTTCGCAATAAACGTTTTCCCCTTAAAATCGGCAAATTGCTGACTTTAAAGTGAGAAACATTACAACCGGGTGAATTTTTCTGTTTTATCACTTTTACAGTATCTTTGATTACCAACCGATTATTACAAAACTTTAAAAATAATAAAAAAGAGAGAAATGCGGCTTAACGTCCATTCGACACAAACTAGGTCATTTCGGGACTAACATATGTTTTTTAATTTTATTTAAAAACTCCCCTTGCGCGTACTGGTCTTTAGCTGTTGGGAGGAAACCGAATGGCACGGAGAAAACCCACGAGGTTGGACACCATACTCCATGTCACGTGCAATCTCGAAATCGAAACGACGCCCGTTGACTCAATGACAGACGTTACGATACAGCGTGCACATGCTAACCATTCAGCCATTCAGCCTCCCTTAAAAATAAGCTCCCCCTGACCAGCTTAATTGTTCGCAATAAACATTTGCCCTCTAAAATCGGCAAATTGCTGACTTTAAAGTGGGAAACATTATAACCGGGCGAAATTTTATGTTTTAACAGTTTAATTCGCACAGTATTTTAATTACCAACCGATTATTACAAAACTTTTGAAAATAAGCTCCAACTGACCAGCTTAATCGTATGCAATAAACGTTTGACCTGAATTGAAAGTTCTGCAACGAGGAAGATCATCTCGATTTTCCGGCGTGGTCCCCCCTTGTCAGTGAGGCAGAACGGAGGGCCTGACAAGGACAGCTGTCTGGTCGTTCGGGTGGGACGAAAAACCAAGGTCGCGTGTACACATTGGAGTGCACGTAAAATATCCCTAAGCAGTTGGAATTCGATACTGTTGAATAAGCTCTATACAATGACTAAATGTGCAGATTGTAGTCACACACACTGCATGTTTCGCTTAACAATGAAAGGGTGCCGTTTTCAATGTTCGATACTTTTATTCTTCTACTCCAGATATTTTGGACTGTTGATCGAAGTTTTCATATAAAAGACTACCGATAAGACTCTTTGTAGAAGAAGTTCCCAAAAAGTATTATGTTGACTTTAAGAGAAAAGAACCTTTAAAGATGCTCCAAATCGTAAACATACGACTTTTTGTTTACAGTACCTTTGATTACCAACCGATTATTACAAAACTTTAAAAATAAAAGAGAAAGAGAGAAATGCGGCTCAACGTCCATTCGACACAAACTAGGTCATTTCGGGACCAACATATGTTTTTTAATTGTATTTATAAACTTCCCTTGTGCGTACGGGTCTTTAGCCGTGGGAGGAAACAGAAGGACACGGAGAAAACCCACGAGGTTGGACATCATACTCCATGTCACGTGCAACTTGGAAATCGAAACGACGCCGGTTGACCCAATGACAGACGTTACGATACAGCGCGCGTATGCTAACCATTCAGCCTCCCTAAAATCTGGAAATTGCTGACTTATAGCAAGAAACATTTTAACCGGGCGAAATTTTCTGTTTTAACAGTTTAATTCGCACGGTATTTTAATTACCAACCGATTATTACAAAACTTTTGAAAATAAGCTCCAACTGTCCAGCTTAATCGTATGCAATAAACGTTTGACCTGAATTGAAAGTTCTGCAACGAGGAAGATCATCTCGATTTTCCGGCGTGGTCCCCCCTTGTCAGTGAGGCAGAACGGAGGGCCTGACAAGGACAGCTGTCTAGTCGTTCGGGTGGGACGAAAAACCAAGGTCGCGTGTACACATTGGAGTGCACGTAAAATATCCCTAAGCAGTTGGAATTCGATACTGTTGAATAAGCTCTATACAATGACTAAATGTGCAGATTGTAGTCACACACACTGCATGTTTCGCTTAACAATGAAAGGGTGCCGTTTTCAATGTTCGATCCTTTTATTCTTCTACTCCAGATATTTTGGACTGTTGATCGAAGTTTTCATATAAAAGACTACCGATAAGTCTCTTTGTAGAAGAAGTTCCCAAAAAGTATTATGTTGACTTTAAGAGAAAAGAACCTTTAAAGATGCTCCAAATCGTAAACATACGACTTTTTGTTTACAGTACCTTTGATTACCAACCCATTATTACAAAACTTTAAAAATAAAAGAGAAAGAGAGAAATGCGGCTCAACGTCCATTCGACACAAACTAGGTCATTTCGGGACCAACATATGTTTTTTAATTGTATTTATAAACTTCCCTTGCGCGTACGGGACTTTAGCCGTGGGAGGAAACCGAAGGACACGGAGAAAACCCACGAGGTTGGACATCATACTCCATGTCACGTGCAACTTGGAAATCGAAACGACGCCGGTTGACTCAATGACAGACGTTACGATACAGCGCGCGTATGCTAACCATTCAGCCTCCCTAAAATCTGGAAATTGCTGACTTATAGCAAGAAACATTTTAACCGGGCGAAATTTTCTGTTTTAACAGTTTAATTCGCACGGTATTTTAATTACCAACCGATTATTACAAAACTTTTGAAAATAAGCTCCAACTGTCCAGCTTAATCGTATGCAATAAACGTTTGACCTGAATTGAAAGTTCTGCAACGAGGAAGATCATCTCGATTTTCCGGCGTGGTCCCCCCTTGTCAGTGAGGCAGAACGGAGGGCCTGACAAGGACAGCTGTCTAGTCGTTCGGGTGGGACGAAAAACCAAGGTCGCGTGTACACATTGGAGTGCACGTAAAATACCCCTAAGCAGTTGGAATTCGATACTGTTGAATAAGCTCTATACAATGACTAAATGTGCAGATTGTAGTCACACACACTATATGTTTCGCTTAACAATGAAAGGGTGCCGTTTTCAATGTTCGATCCTTTTATTCTTCTACTCCAGATATTTTGGACTGTTGATCGAAGTTTTCATATAAAAGACTACCGATAAGTCTCTTTGTAGAAGAAGTTCCCAAAAAGTATTATGTTGACTTTAAGAGAAAAGAACCTTTAAAGATGCTCCAAATCGTAAACATACGACTTTTTGGATTTTCGATCTCTTTTTTTCAGCTATCCCTGATATTTAAAAAAAAGATACAACGATTTCACACAACAGGCCAGCTATTACACTCTCGATTAACAAGAGTTTCACCGCCCTCCCTTCATTATAACCGAAGTTATCTTGCCCTAAAGAATCAACAAATCAGCATGCTTATTTCTGCTTACCCTAGGCAGAAAATGCTCATCTTTGAACTCAATCATGACATTGACATAGTGAACGTCTACACCAAGATTGAACATTCTAGCTCAATTAGAAGGAGGGTTATTGTGTTTCAAAGTTTCGGCCCTTCAAATTGCTACTACTTTTCATATTCACTTCAAAATGGCAACCATCAATTGACCTAAATCAAAATTTTTCTCTGAACAATTTTTAGACCATCTTTCAAGGATTCAGAAAACATAACTCCCGTGTCTGTAAGTAAAATAGCAAAAAAGCCTTAGGGATTTTTCACGTTTCAAGATGGTGGCACTTCCGGTTCGATCAACAAACTTTATATTTTGTGTACAAATCAGTAATTACTTGTCTAGTAACCAAAAAAAAAATCAGGTCATTCTGACCTATATTTCGATGATTTTTTTGAAAATTTCGATCTTTAATTTCGTCAAGGGGAGATAATTTAGAAAATTTCTAATTATATTTTTGAAGTCACATCGGTAAGGTCTACATATATACTAAATTTCATGACAATCGTACAACTATTAAAGAAGTTGTCAAATTGGTCTAAACTTCCGGTTCGAAATCACAGCGACGAATTTTCGAAATTCGAAAATGTGAAACCGCAGATGAAAATGATTTTTTTCAAGGTATTCAAAGAAAAAAGAATTAGTAAAATCGGTCAAAAAATAACAAAGTTACGACTATGCTTTGTCCATTTCGTCGTTCGTAAATTTCGGTGATTTCGGATTCGTAAAACGTTTCGAAAATATATTTAATCAAGGTTCGCACCCCATTTTTGGGGGGGTAGGTCAAAATTTCAGAAAGATCCTACGGATAGATTCTGAGAAATCCGATTTGCAGAAAACACACAAAAAAAAAAAAATAATAATAATAATCTTAACAGAAACAATAAGCTTTCATATGTAATATGAAAGCTTAATAATCTTAACAGAAACAATAAGCTTTCATATGTAATATGAAAGCTTAATAATAATTTTAGTAAAAACAATGTCTGAAAGCCTAATAAGAATAATAATTTTAACAAAAACAATAGTGTTTCACACAAGCTACGCAGTGTGAAACCCTAATAACGCTGACGGTGAAACAATCGAACCGCGCACTGGTGATAATATGTTTCAGATTAGTGCATTCAATTCAAATGAATTCGTTCCACATAATTATGCGAAATGTACTGTTCCGGATAAAGATCTGCCGGATAAAATAGATTTAAATGTGGATAATTTTGACATAGAAAAGGAACAAAATGACGATCCGGATATTGTATCTATTATTAAACAACTAAAGGCAAATCTCAAGTCCTGATGATGACCCAACACTCAGGTTATACACCCCTCAACACCTTCAAAATACTGTTATAAAACAATATTATGACAATAACGGACATTTGGGCATAGATAAAACACATGATACCATAAAAGGACATTATTTTTTTCCAAACATGTATGTCCGTATTCATAATCATGTAAATGAATGCGTGTTGTGTCAATCGAGGTCTTTAACTAAACAAATTCCACCTATGCAGTTCTATGATATACCACCTTATGCTTTTGCGAAGATAGGGTTAGACTTATCGGGGCCGTATCCGACAACACTTTCGGGGAACAAATATATAATTAGTTTTATTTGTCATTTTTCGGGTGATGCGGAGGCCTTTGCCCACTTACTTATAGAGGAAATTTTCCCTCGATATGGTGCACCGTTAGAATTGGTTACAGACAACGGTAGCGAGAACGTAAATAGGGTAATGGAGAAAACACTTAAAGAATTAAATATTAAACATGTCCTTACGTCGTTTTACCACCCACAATCGAACGCACGTGTTGAGCGCATGCACCGCACGATGCACGACATATTATCTAAAAAGATCGCAGAAAGTTATAACACTTGGGATTTATACTTAAATCAAACTTTGGCCGCTATTCGATTTAATGTCAATGAATCTACAAAATTTTCTCCCTTTTACTTGTTGTATAATCGCGATCCTGTATTGCCATTGGACAACATTTTGAAACCTCGAAGGAAATATTTGGGAACCGATCCTCACGAAATAGCGTTGCAAAATCAGCGTAAGGCTTTTCTTTTGGTTCACAAGAGGTTAAGGAAAACCCAGCGTAAAAACGCTGAATATGTGAATAGAAATGCAACTTACACCCTTTTTAAGGTGGGTGACCCAGTGTATTATGAAAACCATCTTCGAAAACACAAATTACAGGAAAGATGGACACCATATTATCGGATAATCGAACAAACGTCACCGGTCTCCTTTATAATACATAATCAATTAACAGGCCGAACTACAAAGTCGAACGCACTGATTGCCAGTATGCTATAATATTTGATTTTCTTACGTTAATGATTAATTAACTGAGGCGATTTTTAGTTAGGAATGCCAAAAACAGTTGTGTTGTTCCAAAAACGATTGGGTTACTAAAATTCGTAGACTTACTAGACTAACAATTTCCCTTGATTGAAATGTTACTCTTATGTGTGGACTGTAATTTGGTTTCATAAAACTAACAAATCTTTCGGACAAAAGCTTTAGACACTCTTTAGGAAATCTCTACACATAGCTATCTTAATAAATTACCACCGAAATTAGAACATTTAAGAGAAATTTCTATGGAAGGGTTAATTTATGAGTTACAAAATTTGAGGTGCTTAGAGAAAGACAAACCCTGACCTTTTTGCTATTATTTAATAATACTTATTGGTTCAACACTTGTAATTCTCATTGGCTTTATATGTTGCTATAAATGCAACCCGAAATTTAAAAAATTCGTAAGTCATTATTTTAGAATGAAACAATGTGGAAATCGTCCTGAGATCAGTACAAGAGAAGAAATGGTTCTATCAAGAAAAGGCGAGTTAACAACTAATGGGAATGAAGTAGCAACCATCTCGCCACAGCCCAACATTATTCAATCAACACCTGTACTTGGAACGTCTCCTACGTCTTCAAGAACAACGACTGTTCCTGTCGCTACTGGTAAGAGGATTCCAAAGGAAAGGAAATTAGTGGAGAAATTACCTCCCGACTTTTTTCTGTCCGATATAAAGGAAATTTTCCATGTGACTTCATAAGAAGTGTTGTGTTAAACAGTCATTCACGGAATGTGTGTAATTCATACAACTTTTGTTTTATGGGTGAATATCCTACTAATCAGTGACTGTTTGTGCGCGCATCTGTCGACAGCTTTTATATAATATTCCTATTGCGCTTATATAATATATCCATAATATACTTGTATCTATATAGACATATATATCCAGAGTGTTTCAGTTCCAGTACACATTGTTCGGTAGCTGTGTTGTCTATCAAACAATTAAACATGGTGTAACTTTTCACCTTTTGTGGTAACCAGAAGTCAAATATGTGACCCTACTCGTGTAGACTGAGTGTATATAATCAAACAAACTATGGGGGTCAACTTCATTAGGTCACATATTATGTGTGTTGTAGCAGGACTTTATTTCATATCATTTGATGACGGAATGATTGTTTGTTTCTGGAATGTGAACTGGACTTAAAGGATGCCAACCGATGAACGTTTAACAACAGTTGTGTCGTGTTTTACTATACTTGTGTATTAGTGTGAATTGTTAGTGCGTTTAGGACACTTCAAGAATAAAAAACTTTTTGAATTTGACTTAGTTTTTAAAAGTGAAACGTTAGTTTTTAAAAGTGAAACGTTATCATATGGAAATAATTTTATGCATGAAATTTTATTATATTGATGTAATCCTATGTTCCTTTGCAAAGGTTTCCTTGTTCTCCCGTTTCCCTTACTCCCCTTAAGACCTATATTTTTTTTATTACATGTTTTTACTATGGTAAGAACATGCCTTTAGTGAGGGAAGGTATGTAAGAATATGGTCTTTAAGACCATATTGTGTCTTTGGGAAATTGTTAAAAACAACTATTTTTATAAAGTCAAATTCACATGCACCTAGTGCACTGAATGAAAAGCTATACATAAAAAACAAGTGATGTTTTGGTAAAATTCTAACCACTGTCAAAATATTCGTCAAGTTCTTCTTGTTATTTGACCTATGGTTGGAAGACCATATAAGGAGTATCATCTGATTGTAGTGGTGAGAATTGTAAGGCTTTATTCCATATTTGGAATGGAATTTAGGTTCAAAGTTAATCTTGAGCCTGCAGGAAGTGGGGGATATAAACTAGGGGGTAGAGCGAGATTCGTTAGAAACTCACCCAGATATTCTAGCAGCCATTATGTGTTGAGAACAAGGGACCTGTAAACTTGTTAGCTTGACAATAAAGTTCTTATACCTTAAACACTGTGGTATTATTTTACGATCACAAACACAACAAAACAAGGAGTCCTAGAAGTAGCAGTAGTACTACAAAAGTCCTTATTTGTCTCTACTATACTAGGTTCTGGGTGAGCTGTTATATAACCTGCGTTCTGGTTGATGTGAGGTATAAGCCAATAAAACGGTCTGTTACGGCGAACTGTGCCCGTGGGTACCCACTGCACACATCACGGTTAAATCTTCATGTAGTACGGCCCTCGAATGTATAAATGATAGGTTGCCAGACAAAGAAACGTACACTCCCTGTAACTATTGTTGTCACATATTTTTTTTTTCTATTTCTATTGTCGGTCATGAAACAAGTATTATACGCTAAATATGATTAAGATTAAAAACTCATTAAGTAATTAACAGAAAATCATTAGAATTGGTTTGTCTGTTAGATCTGTAACATTCTAGCGTTTAGTATACGAAACATTTAAAATAATGAATGTAACTTTTTTAAGTTATCAAAATTCACTGAAAATCAATAAAGCTGTTCGTCACAAGACCTTTTACCCTGTATATCAATCTATCGGCAATCGGATGATAACTTTGGTCTCTAGAGCATCCACAAGATTTTTCAAAGTGATACAGGGCAATAACTCGTCTTATGGCGTTAAACGCTGTGTATAAATTTACAGTCAATCGTATATTAAAGGGACAATCCCGATAAGAACAGAGTCTCAAAAATTAAAGTCTGAGTATTTATGAAATTTATGGACCAAAATATAGTGAAATGGTGTATTTACCTTGTCTCAAAATTTCAGCTCAAAATATTGAGTCGTTTGGACGTGAACGTCAACACTGCTTATCCGGACACGTAACTCTTTTAAGATTTCGGGTCAATTTTTTCATTGGGTGACCTGATAATCGATTAATGTTTCTTGAGAGGTCTATACAGTGAATGACCCATGCCCTGTACTTGATAACAAAAGGTAAATTTCACCTACATATTATTTTTATAGAAAAAAGTCTGGTTTTATCCAGCTACTGTATAATAAAACGTTCTCCATTTCCAGATGAAGAATGTCACGTTTAAGTTATTTACAAGCGTATCACAAATATCGGGTTAGTAGGTGGGCCTTAGGTTATGGATTTTAAAGGATTTTAACACAAAATTAAATAGTTTTATTCCCCAAAAAGTTATCGGGATTGGCACTTTAACATTACCCTCAAGATCAGTGGTGGGCAAACTTTTTTAGGTGAAGGGACAAACACAAAGTAATAAAGGGCCATAACTCTGGTAATAATTATTGGCTATAGGCTTTTTCGTCTCATTACCTCAAAGACTGTGTATAAATTGTAAATCAATCGGATATTTAATTCTGCCTCTAGAGCTTACACAAGATATTTCAAAGCGATCAATGGACATAACTCAGGCAGTAATGAAAATCAAGAGATTTCTTCGTCTGATGACGTTAAACACTGTGTGTAAATTTTGGACGCAGGACGGACGGATTTGGGCGCAGAAGGGCTCCATTGCGGTTACAAATATGACAAATTATAAAAGAGCATCATACCTATAGAAAAGGGAATGAATTCTTCTCGTTTTACAAGTTGTCCATTTTCATCAAGGAATCGTTCAGGTCGAAAAACGCCGGGGTCACCCCATACCTTGTCATCTGCCAAAACCGAGTCGAGATTTGCAAACACTACTGTGTGCTTTGGGATAACATAGCCATGGAATATAACATCCTCTTCAACAGTGTATGGAGGCCCAGTTATACCAATGTTAGATATTCGGAGAGCCTCCTGCAGAAAAGCTTGGTTATATGGCATATTCCGTCCGTCTCTCATAGACGGTAGACGACCTGAACCAACGACATCTTGAATCTCTTTGTAACATCTTGCTTGTACGCTTGGGTTATGAAGCAAGTAAAGAATCGTCCATTGTAGAGCTGTTGCTGTTGTATCTGTACCAGCAATAAAAAGGTCTTTAATTGTTCTGATTATATTGGCCTCTGGAAATAGAAGATTAAATCATATGTTATACGATAGGTTATGTTTCCCTCATAGAACGCTGTATGGTGTATGATCGTTTCCGATTAGCCCAGTTCGGGGAAAAACAGTAGGTAGTCAAATCCCAAACATCATAGGGACCTTAACGGATTTGACGTCATCAATCTTGACACATTGTTGTCTGTTTCCTAGGTATGCTTGGAACAAGCTTAAAATAGTGCATCGAACCTGTATTTCTCCCTGCAGAACTTGGAGAAGATCTTCGATATATTTAAAGAACGCAGTGAGATACCAATTTTGACATTAATTTATCATTGAGATACCAGGCAGACAGACAGACAGTCGGGCGGAAATGAAATGAAGTTAGATTGAACGTCCTATGACTGTTCTTTTCCGATTAGACTAATACAAATGGGCATACGTCATACAATAAGAGGTTGAAACCACGTCAGACAGTCCCGATGAACTTTGGGTATTCAGAGCTAGAGAGCAGTTTATATATATAATTACTACAACTGTGAGAGCCTTTTTTGAATATAGCGACCACGTTTGCAAATTTCGAAATGTTTGGTACAATATGTAGATCTAATGATAGCTTAAAAAGTTGACACAACGGAAGACAGATTTCATTGGAGATATATTTTGAGATTCGAGTATTAATTTCGTCCGGTCCCGAGGCTTTTGTGGTATCTAAGCTATCTATTATGTTTTTAACTTCCTCTGGATGTGGTACAATCTTATCGATGCCGTTTGGGGTTGTAACGAGCAGTGGTAGAGATTTATTAGTGTCATCTAGTTGTGATTGTTTGATAAAGAATGAGTTTAAGGCATTTGCTTTTTCTGATTGAGTAAACAAAGTGTTACCGTTAACTGTTAATGGTGGTGGTTCGTTCGTAGAAGCAGCATGTGTTTTTGTATATGAATAAATAAGTTTGCACCAGGTTTTGGTTCCAAAGTATATATATCTAATGAGGCTCTAACGGAGATATCTTGGAATCAAAATGAGGAGTAACATATGGTTGATGAAAGTATGAAATCCTGTGTTCTTGTATATACTTACTATTTATGTTGGATTCTTCGCCATTTTTTTCTACACGTTTCATCTCTTTAATATAGCAGCTGATAAAATCATTGGTGTTGTTCTCGTCATAATTCTTCAGATGATCTTTAACAGATGGTTCAATTATATTCTTGTCAAATTCTTGATTGTTACGAATCGTTCTCTTAAACTTGAACAAATCACCAGGTAAAAATCGAAGAATTGGTAGAAAATTTAACAAACCCACAAACCCGCTGACAGCAAAATCCTCTTCAAGCTTCTCTACAAAATCTTTGAAAACCGGATCACCATAATCAAATCTTTGGCCATAGACTATAGATGATATGACGTTAGAAACAGCAGCTTGGATTAACCGACGCATATTAAACGCTTTACCATTATGTTGTCCAATGACTTCAACAAAATAACCAATTTCTTCAAATATTCTGTCCTCGAGTACCGTTTTCCCGAAACCACATTCTCTTAATGTTTCCAGAGCAAATTTTCTTTGATCTTTCCACAGCTTACCCGAAGAAAATATAATACCTGAAAAATAAAATTCAACAAATGAAACTTTAATACAAAACCAGCATGCATTATTAATTCATATTTACGAAGTAAGTTTAAATGCGTTGTGGCTATCCCCGTTAAATAGCATTAGGCAAAACCCTTCCTGCAAAATTTCCTAGATCCATCCTTATGACGCGTCGTAGTATGGGTATAGCCATGAACCGGAAGTAGAATAACTCCGAAACCGGAAGATGTAGTCCATCACCGCAAGCCTGTGTTACCCCTGGATCGGAGCTACCCTACTTCTAGACAGACATACAAACAAACGTCAGTCCCAAATATTAGAATAGATAATTAGAATAGATAACGCTTCGGAGATGGAAGTCTAGTCTGGTAATCGGCTTACCAAATGGATGAGCATTGTAATGCTATCCTGCTATAGCTATTAAATGATGGGTTGTAAATGAGCTTTATATGTCAATATAACAGGCGCGGATCCAGAGGGGGGATTTGGGGGGGGGGGGGTCCACCCCCCCCCCCTGCTCAGCTACACAAAAAAAAATAATGTCTTGCATCAATGAAATTACATCACAAAGTGATCCTACATCAGTATAAAAATGATTTCTCCGTTTAAAAAGCTCAGTTTGTATGTATGCCTATGTAATTTAGAGACGATGATGGCAGATTTCCGTAACAGAAACCTGGCAAACCCCCTCCTGCAAAAATTCCTGGATCTGCACCTGTATAAATTCTCCGTGATGAACAATTTGGAACAAAATGAAATGAAATGTAATGAGGTTTAACGCCTTACAGTTTGGAATGGGGTTAAATTTGTCGGTCAGCGGCGCTACGATCTACAATATCAAATTCCAGCTAACAATTGATCTTTTAAGCGCCACCCGATGTGTTCACGGGACCTCGTTTTTTTGTTCCATCCGAACGACTAGACAGCTGCCTTGTTGGCAGCCCTTCCGTTCGGCACCACTGACAAAATAAACTTTCTCGACCAACACAGTAGCTGAATCGACGACATCTAGGCTAGCGAGCCATCGTCTTATTCACTGAAGGTGGAACACACTGCACGTCTAAATGAATTTCGGGACTAACGAAGTGGTGCAATTTTATCTCAATGATTCCCTTGCGCGTACGGGTCTTTAGCAGTAGGAGACACCCCACGAGGTTGGGCAGGTGACCCTACTCCTTGTCACGTACAGAGTGGAAGAGAAATGGGGTTTAACGTTGACTCGACACAGTTTGTCATAGCGCGTGTGCGTTGTATCATACGATCTGTCAATGAGTCAGCTGGCGTGGTTTCGATTCCCCGGTTGTATGTGACAAGGCGTAGGATCGCCTGTCAAACCTCGTGGGTTTTATCTCACTGATAATGCTCCCCTACGCACAACCGAATTATTGAAATAAAAGGACCTAGTTTGTGTCGGTGTCGAGTGGACTATAAACCGCTCTTTCTATGTCTCCCTCTCTTCCCTTTCTCTCTCTCGCTCTCGAGGGGGTCACGTGGCTAGGTGGGTAAGACGCTGGCTCGCTAGCTTGGTGGTCGGGTGTTCGATCGTTGCATTGGCCGAGAAAGTTCATCCAGATTTTCTGATTTTGGGCGTGGTTCCCCTTGTCAGTGATGCAGGACGGAGTACCTGACACGGACAGCTGTCTAGTCGTTCGGATGGTACGAAAAACCGAGGTCCTGTGTACACATTAGTGTGCTTGTAAGAGATCCCTTTACAGTTGGAATTAGATATAAGAGTAGGCCGTAGTACCGCTCTCCGAGCAAACATTCCCTCATAGCACATTGCATGGCATATGCCCGTCTTCATTAGCCCAGTTCGGAGCAGAACAGTAAGGCGTAAAACCATTTCTCTCTGCCGTAGAAATATACCTTTTTTCCCTGCGAGAACATCGCTGATAAACATTGAAGGTCTGCTACTAAACACGTCGGCTCTTTTCACCAAAGCGTCTTTTATCAAATCATAACCATTGATATATATATATAATGTGGGCCCAAAATAAACGCTAAATATATCTCCATATTGCTTCCTCAGTTGTCTTGTAGCAACTCTGATATCTCCCCCTCCTCCTAGAAATAACAAATCTCCTACGATGGGTAGCGTAAATCTTGGACCTGGAGGGATTCCGCGAGGTTTTCTCATTAGCAGCCATATTCCAATACAAACACCAAATACTAAAACCGTTCTAAAATTCACGGTATTCGTACATAACTCCTTGATTACGTCTAAATTATTGTTTTGAAATATATCTTGAAGTTTTGTTAGAACCCCAGCCATGACTCAACCTTGTGAAGCAGACGAAGACGCAGTTTAACAATGCCCTATCTTTTATCCTTTGAATAAAAACATTAGAGTCAACAGTCTATATAGATAACCTGGCTTTGACATTGACTGTGATAGCATATCTGGTAATTTTAACTTTTTTTCTTTTCTTTTTTTAAAATAGCATTATGCAAGAGCAAAATCGGCTATTACAGGTCTTTCTTTAGGCCTGAGATGTTATCTAAATAATCAATTAGACATTAATTAACATATCCAGACCATAATAAACTCTAAAATTCAAGGCTAGCCTTCGATGTTGGCGGATTGAATTCCTATATGACGCTTAATGGCCGTTGATAATTAAATCAATCAAGTGGATAATCGAGACTATAATGCTGTTCATATTAATGATTTGAGTAATGATGACCGAGGCTATGTGAATATTTCAAACGCTTTTTTCTCGGCTAAAAATGGACCAATTTGACTGAAATTTTCAGCAAATTACCTTTACACTATCTAGTTTTTAACTATTATAGCGAGAACTGCCATCCCTTTATCTTATCTCCCACAATTTAACTTTAATAATGTAATAAGTTTTATTTCACCAGACAGCACTATGGTTATGGTTGGTGCCAGGTATGGACAGCCCTGGATACACCAAATTACAGTTCGTTTCATTTGTGTGCATGCATATTTATATAACCTATATAGATATATATACAACTTGGTCATTAATTAAAGCACCTGCTACTTTTTCTTATTAAAGTATACATGTATATTATACTTACATGTAAATACACATGAAATCATACAATATATATAATATATATATTTAGAGGGGGGGAGAGAGCGAGGGAGAGAGAGAGAGAGAGGGAGGGGAGAGAGAGAGAGAGAGAGAGAGAGAGAGGGAGAGGGGGGCGTTGCTTTAACGGCCACAAATTAATTCAATTCTGGACTAACATAGGGTTCAATTATATTAGACTAAATTGCTTGCGCGTAGGGGTCTTAAGCAGTGGGAGGAAGTCCGGGGGGGGGGGCGGAGAAAACCCATGATGTTGGACAGGCAACCCTATTCCTTGTCCAGTACACCCGGCAAACTATTCGGCTATCCAATCCCCCTCATGCAATATAACATACACATGTTATAAATAAAATAAGGGGTAACGTCCTACTCTTCTGCGCCAACCGGGATAAAAAAAAAAGAGTTTGAATTTACACTTTCTATCAGGATTTTGTCATTATTCGTGTTTGAGGTGGAATGCTAAGAAAATAAACGAAATGTACAAGAATTAGGGAAATCCCTTACTAAAATGATACCAATGGGGGTTATCTCCCATTATCAACAATTCATTTTCGGGGCATTCTGTAGATAGGTTGCCAGGCAACAAAACATACGCAACTCATTAAGTAATTATCAGAATTTTTTAAGAATTTGTTTAGCTCTGGCCCATGCACACGTTTAATATACGAAACATCTAATATCATGGATTTGGGTGTTCAAGTTATCAAAATTCATTGAAAATGAATGTACTTGTTCGTCCGAAGACCCTTAAACTCCATTTGTCAATCTAAAGTCAACCGGATGATAAGTTCGGTCTCCAGAGCATGCACAAAATTGTTCAATGTCAGCAAGGGCCATAACTCTGGTATTAATCATCTGAAACCATTGACAATCGCTGGGTTCTTCGTCTCGCGATCTTAAACACTGTGTACAAATCTGAAGTCAACCGAATATAACCTTTAACATCTACAGCGTCCACAAGATATTTTAAAATGATCAAAGATCATAACTCTGGCAGTAATTATCTGATATCGTTGAAAATTAAACGTCTCATGATCTTAAACACCGTGTATAAATTAAAAGTCAATCAGATACCAGATATTAACTTTAGCCTCTATACGGTCCAGAATATTTTTCAAAGTGATCAAGGGCCACAACTCTGGTAGTAATTATCAGAAATCATTTTCGTCTCACAACCTTAAACATCATGCATATTAACTTTAGCCTCTAGAGCAACCACAAGATATTTCAATGTGATCAAGGGGAATACCTCTGACAGTAATCTTTGAAAATCAATAGGCTTCTTCATCTCACTTATATAAACAACATATTATATCAATTTCGTAACAATCAGACCTTAAACACTGTGTATAAATTTAAAGTTAATCGGATATTAACATTACCCTTTAGAGTGTCCTCAAATATTTTTCAAAGAGATCAAGGGCTATAACTCTGGTAGTAATTGTCGGAAGTCGTTGAAAATCAATGGGATTCTTCATTTCACTAATGTAAACGACATATATCAATTTTTAAACAACCAGATGATAAGTGCAGTCTGTAGAGAGTTCACAAGAAATTGCGAACGACGGACGGACGGACGGACATCAGTCAGTTTTAATACTAATCAGAATATTCGCTTGTCAACACCTTTAGATGACATTTTTTAGGGGGTTCGTATGCTTTTGTATATTCCCCCTCTACAAAATGTCTTCACTTTTTTATTACGATTTGTCTGCAGTGATCATATCCGAATTTGTGTTTTACCTTTTGGGATTTTTATAGCAATTGGACAAAATGTGTGAGAAGGTAAGTTTACGTTCCTACTTGTATTTTTGGCATCCATTAAATCAATTGGATATAGGACATGATATTATAATACAATTATGATAAATCTGTAGGTGTACACCAGTGGCGTCGTGTCTATTGGGGAACTAAAAATATTTTCATTGGTATTATTAATGAAAGAAGACCTGTCCGTCTTTTTTAGTCATCACACGGTCTCCAGGAATTGTATAATTTATCATTATCTGTGTTTATTGCAATTTAAGTAGTTTAGATGTCATTTGTTAAGGCCTCGCTCAACAGCGGCCTGGCTTCGTACACCCTATCATTTAGCCTCGGTCCAAAATTTCCGGGAGTATGACGTAAACGTAACGGTTAATCTCCGCTCAAGACGCCATTTAAAATATAAATCAATCAGTGAAATTTTGGTGTTATATATTTATGTAACCTTTCACAATGAAAATAAAATTAGGATCTTAAATGTATAAAAATGAGTTATTATACATTATTTGATAAAATATATTTCATTGCAAAAAAAAATGACTGTCATTGTATAAAAAGGCGTTATATTTATTAAAATACATTATTCGAGAGCTAAATCCGGCTATTTCAGGTTTTAGGCCTAAAATGTTATCTAATTTATTAATTAGACATTAATTAACTTAACCAGACCATAATCAACTATCGATGCCATCACAAACCTGCAATATTAACTTCATTTGAATCCGATCTGCTGCTCAACGCTTATTTAAAATTAAATCAAAAAGTGGATAATCTAAACTATGATTTTTATCTTATTGACTTTAGTAATGATGATGGAGGCTAGGCGACATTTTCAATCGCTTAAATCTCGGTTCATAGTGGATCAATTTGACTGACATTTTCAGAAAATTACCTTTACATTATCTAGTTTTTAAATATTATAGTGAAAACTACCGACTCTTTATCTAATCTCACATAATATTTCCTTAATAGTTCTCACAATATCGTTCAGAGATGATTAATGTCTTTTATACGGGGCCGTTCATCTCGGCGCGGCTATCACTTCGTATTGGGTAGGAGTATGTGTAATTCCAATAACACCCTTTAGAGTTGGCAAATTATCAGGATCTACTGGTTTAAATTCAAATCTTTGTATCAAGGTGGTCATGAATAAAAATAATTCCATTTTAGCCAAAGATTCTCCAAGACACGCTCTTCTTCCTGAAATTAGTAAAATATCTTCTTATATAATGTTGATATGGAAGGCGTGTCTCGTCGTTCGGAAGGAATCAAAAATCGAGGTCCTTCCGTGAAAGCGGTGTTATGCATGCGTAACCGCAGAAATAAAATGG
The DNA here is from genome assembly GCA_036850965.1 of Patella caerulea. Classification (NCBI taxonomy): domain Eukaryota; kingdom Metazoa; phylum Mollusca; class Gastropoda; family Patellidae; genus Patella; species Patella caerulea. The sequence goes on along the minus strand of JAZGQO010000015.1, from coordinate 24,898,789 downwards.
GCAATATAAATTCTTTGTAAAATAATGTGTTCTTTTTATATGCATAGGCGTTAAATGCGACGCAAATCCGAGTTCCCGTGTTAAGCGGGTCAAATTACGACAAAATGATGCCGAACGTAGAAAAAATTGCAACAAAGGGGTTTTTGTTTTCTATTGACTCATTATGATGCCCTAAGTAAAGAAAAGAAAGTTTACCAAAATCAAAGTCCAAATAAGGACAGGGGGCGTGGCCAATTCCAAGATGGCGGCTGTCGATCAAAACTCGCGAATATCTCTGAAACTGCTGGATTTAGACACCATATAGGCCTATTGCGGACAAAAAGGAAGCCGTTACCAGCGAGTCCAAAAATGACGACGTTATGTCTCTATGACGTCATGACGTTACCGTGACGTCACAACGGCATATCAAACGTCGCATTTCTTCTTCCAAAATTAGTCCATTCACGCATGATTAATTGCTGATGCAATAAGAAGAAATGAAAGGAAATAGAGTCATATGTACGTCCCACTGTTCTGCTGTGGCACAACGGCACTCTTAAGGTTGTATGGACAGGGCTAACCAGTTTTGACATTTGGCCCACTCAGAAGTAGGTTAATCTTCAAAATCATCAGAAGGAGTTTGACACAGGTGTACTCCAGATGTGTTACAAAACCAATTTTGACTGTACAGCGAACATCGGCCCCTGGTAGTTTTTTTTTTTCTGAAAGCATCACTTAGAGAGTTAAGTTTTGGAGGACCGTTCACGTGGACAAATAAAACCACATAATTCAAAGAGGTGAAAATTGGTTTACACGATTTTTACGTTTTGCCACTGGCTGTAGCTGAAACATCGATACTAGTCCGGTAGTCAAGTTCCTAGAAAATTCTTAAAAGTAAGCACAAAGTTATGCTTCACTTTTGCTTACGTAAGAAACTTTATGAAATACCGTCTCTATAGAAACTTCTCTTACGTAAGATCAAGCCAAGTACGAGTCTAAGCACAGTGTGACTGGTAAATTAAGACTAAGATGCTCTTTAGCGTCACAAAAACAAATTTGGTATGCAAATTACACCGTAAATTCGTCTGCATATAGAGTTATAAATAGATCATTGACATTAACTTCAAATAGTCGATTTATTTGACAAATGACATGAAAGGAAATAGGTTTTAAATTCCTACTGTTTTGCTCCTAAGCTGGGCTAATAAGACGGGCATACGCCATAAAGTGTGCTATGAGGGAAAGTTTGCCCGGGCAGCGGCGCTACGGCCTACTCTTATATCGAATTACAACGGCCAGGGGATCTTTAACGTGCACGCCAATTTTTTACACGGGACCTTATTTTTTCGTCTGCATCACTGACAAGGGGATGAACCTTCTCGGCCAATGCAGGAATCGAACACCTTTCCTCGGCCCGATTCATAAAAAAATTCTTTTCGCTTCTACCCTAAACACAATTCAAGACCGTTCTTACGTAAGCACAAGTTAAGTACGAGTCTAATGACTGGTAAATTGAGAGTACGATGCTCTCTAACGTCAAAAAAACATTTTTGGTATGCAAATTACACCGTAATTTTAAATTCGTTTGCATCAGAGAGTTTCTATATATAGCTGTATGGTCTGCATGGAGTTATAAATAGACCAACCCGGAAAATAGTCGATTTAGATGTATTTTATTATTTAACAAATGAAATGAAATGAAATTTAGCGTCCTACTATTTTGCTTCTAATCTGGGGTAATTAAGACGTACATACGTCATACAGTGTGCTATGAGGGAAATTTCGCCCTGGCAGCGGCACTACTCTATCGATTTCCAACTGCCAAGGAATCTTTTACGTGTAGCCTACTCCAGTTTGTACACGAGACCTCGTTTTTTCGTCCCATCCGAATGACAAGACAGCTGTCCTCCGTCCTGCATCACTGACAAGGAGAAACCACGTCGGAAAATTTGGATAAACTTTCTCGGCCAATGCAGGGATCGAACACCCAACCTCCAGGCTAGCGAACCAGCGTCTTACCCACTTAGTCAAGTGATCCCCTGATACCTTTGACGTGTCTCCCGTAGGCCTACATATATAAAATATACCACAGACTAAACAAAAGAAAACAACCCAAAACGCAAGTACATGCAAACAAACCGAATAATTGTGAGAGCGACTGATCTTTAAGTAGAAGCGAAATTTCCTATAGCATTCTTCTCGAGAATATGTTTCTAAAGGATTTTCTGTCTTTCAATTGACTCTTAGGTACCAAAATATGTAGCAAATATCCTCGAATAAATCCACGGTCAGCCATATTGTTTGAAGCAGAAACAGGCTTAAAGGTTGGTAAGCAAGCCCTATACCTTGCTTGGGAGTTGTGCTTAGATTGGCAATTTTAAGAACGAAGTGGTGCTGAAGTTTTTTCTTGGAACATATAATAACGTGCTTGTGTTTACTCTGAAGTCTACTTAAAATCTAAGCACAAGAACGTTCTTAAGAATTTTCTGTTAACACGAAATAAGATAAGTTTACTTATTTACAAAGTCTACTTAAAATCTACATGTAAGCGCAAGAACGTTTTAAAGAATTGTTTAGGAATCGGGCCGAGGTAGGGTGTTCGATCCCTGCATTGGCCGAGAAGGTCATCCCCTTGTCAGTGATGCAGGCTGAGGACCTGACAAGGACAGCTGTCTAGTCGTTCGGGTGGGACGAAAAAATAAGATCCTGTGTAAAAATTGGCGTGCACGCCAAAGATCCCATGGAGTAGGCCGCAGCACCGCTGACCGGGCAAACTTTCCTTCATAGCACACTTTATGGCGTATGCCCATCTTCATAAGCCCAGTTTAGGAGCAAAACAGTAGGAAGTTAAAACCTATTTCATTTCATGTCATTTGTCAAATACATCTAAATCGACTATTTGAAGTTAATGTCATTGATCTATTTATAACTCTATATGCAGACGTAATTTGCATACCAATTTGTTTTTGTGACGCTAAAGAGCATCTTAGTCTCAATTTACCAGTCACACTGTGCTTAGACTTGTACTTGGCTTGTTCTTGTGTAAGAACGGTCTTGAGAAGTTTCTATAGAGACGGTATTTCATAAAGTTTCTTACGTAAGCAAAAGTGAGGCATACTTTGTGTTTACTTTTAAGAATTTTCTAGGAATCGGGCCCAGATTAGGCCCGAATGTTATTACAATAATATTACGCAATGTCTTAAGCTCGAGAGACCATTACACTACTTACACTCCGCATGGGCTTTTACGGTGAAATACGCCACACTAGTCCAACATTTCACTGGTATGAATAAAGTCCGAATGACAAGTTACCCGTACGATTATTCGAAATAATGACACGCCAACATCAAAGGGTGACGTCACATCTGTATTTTGACTGTTATATTGCTACAGTGGAAATTAAAATACACATCGCCCTATAAAGTATTCTATACCTTAATGGTTACAATGGAGTGGGAAAATTAAAATACTCATAGCCTAATAAAGTATTCTATACGTTTAAGATTGGAATGGAATAAATGTGGGGTTATTATTTATTTAGAATTGATTGACATATACGCAAGACTCAATTTCTGGATGTAAAGACAAATACACTGGGTCAATACATGAAATGAACCGGTATACAATGACATCGATGAGAAATCTTCTCCTTGTCTATAAACTGGGAATCTTGTAAGATTATCGCTATATACAGTACCGGACTGGGTCCACTTGTTCGTGACAGGTGGGCCTAAGCTAATTCTAAAAAAAAGTGGGCCTTAGTTTGCCGTTGTCAATTTTCAAAATTTTCCTGGGGAAGACCCCCCGTCCCCCTCGGTCACTCATGACGCGCCATCGACGCGTACTTGTGTGGGCCTTGGTCAATGACCTGACAGTTGGGCCTTCGACCAACCAGTCCAGCACTGGTTATATAACGTATGTTTCAATGATTCCATGATTATTTAAGTGTTATATATTTATGTAACCTTTCACAATGAATTTCACAAATTGACCTGAAGTTTATTAAATATCATTGTGCTTGATAACGACAAGAGGATACATGTCGAAACGTCTTGCGTTTAGAATAAAACTAGTGATTGATTGTATCCAAAGAAATTTGTTGTATATAAATAGATATTGTCTTACATTATTTTGGTGTCATAATTTTTTGTATTTCATGAAACGATTAGGACCTTTAATGTATAAATAGTGTTATATATTTTTGTATTTCATGGAAAATTAAATTAGGATCTTAAATGTATAAATAGGAATTGCCATCCATTATTTTGCTGTAATGTATTTTAAAGGAAAAATATGACTTTTATAATATGAATAGATATTATCATATCTAATGTCTTGTGGATACGGTCGTTCATCTCGGTGAGGCTATCAATTCGTATGGGACAGGAGAATGTGTGAGTGCCAGAACACCTTTTAAAGTCGGTAAATCATCGGGATCTACTGGTTTTAATTCAAATCTTTGTATCAAGGTTGTCATAAATAAGAATAATTCCATTTTTGCCATAGATTCTCCAAGACATACTCTTCTTCCTGAAATTAGTAAAGTATCTTCTTATATAATTCTGGTAAGCAACGTGAGTCTCGTCATTCGGAAGGAACAAAAAAGTCCTTATTTGTCCCACTATACTATGTTCTGGGTGAGCTGTTATATAACCCACGTTCTTGTTGATGTGAGGTATAAGCCAATAAAACGGTCTGTTACGGCGAACTGTGTCTGTGGGTACCCACTGCACACATCACGGTTAAATCTTCATGTAGTACGACCCTCGAAAGTATAAATGATAGGTTGCCAGACAAAGAAACAAACACTCCCTGTAACTATTGTTGTCACATATTTTTTTCTATTTCTATTGTCATGAAACAAGTACTATACGCTAAATCTGATTACGATTAACAACTCATTAAGTAATTAACAGAAAATCATTAGAATTGGTTTGTCTTTTAGGTCTGTAACATACTAGCGTTTAGTATACGAAACATTTAAAATCATGAATGTAACTTATTTAAGTTATCAAAATTCACTGAAAATCAATAAAGCTGTTCGTCGCAAGACCTTTTGCTCTGTGTATCAATCTAACGGCAATCGGATGATAACTTTGGTCTCTAGAGCACCCACAAGATTTTTCAAAGTGATCAAGGGTCGTAACTCGTCTTATGGCGTTAAACGCTGTGTATAAATTTACAGTCAATCGTATATTAACATTACCCTCAAGATCAGTGGTGGGCAAACTTTTTTAGGTGAAGAGACAAACACAAAGTAATAAAGGAACATAACTCTGGTAATAATTATTTGCAATAGGCTTTTTCGTCTCATTACCTCAAAGACTGTGTATAAATTGTAAATCAATCCGATATTTAATTCTGCCTCTAGAGCTTACACAAGATTTTTCAAAGTGACCAAGGGCGATAACTATGGCAGTAATTATCGGAAATCGTTGAATATCTTCATCTCGTGGCTTTAAACACTGTGTGTAAATTTTAAAGCCAGTTGAATATTAACATTAACCTTTTGAGCGTTCACAACATATTTCAAAGTGATCAATGGGTTTAACTCTGGAAGTAATTTTCGGAAATCGTTGAAAATTAATGGAATGCTTGATGTCATGACCTTAGCCTATAGAGCGTGCACAAGATATTTAAAAGCGATCAATGGACATAACTCAGGCAGTAATGAAAATCAAGAGATTTCTTCGTCTGATGACGTTAAACACTGTGTGTAAATTTTGGACGCAGGACGGACGGATTTGGGCGCAGAGGGGCTCCATTGCGGTTACAAATATGACAAATTATAAAAGAGTATCATACCTATAGAAAAGGGAATGAATTCTTCTCTTTTTACAAGTTGTCCATTTTCATCAAGGAATCGTTCAGGTCGAAAAACGCCGGGGTCACCCCATACCTTGTCATCTGCCAAAACCGAGTCGAGATTTGCAAATACCACTGTGTGCTTTGGGATAACATAGCCATGGAATATAACATCCTCATCAACAGTGTATGGAGGCCCAGTTATACTCATGTTAGATATTCGGAGAGCCTCCTGCAGAAAAGCTTGGTTATATGGCATATTTCGTCCGTCTCTCATAGACGGTGGACGACCTGAACCAACAACATCTTGAATCTCTTTGTAACATCTTGCTTGTACGCTTGGATTATGAAGCAAGTAAAGAATCATCCATTGTAGAGCTGTTGCTATTGTATCTGTACCAGCAAGAAAAAGGTCTTTAATTGTTCTGATTATATTGGCCTCTGGAAATAGAAGATTAAATCATATGTTATACGATAGGTTTCCCTCATAGAACGCTGTATGGTGTATGATCGTTTCCGAATAGCCCAGTTCGGGGAAAATCAGTAGGTAGTCAAATCCCAAACATCATAGGGACCTTAACGGATTTGACGTCATCAATCTTGACACATTGTTGTCTGTTTCCTAGGTATGCTTGGAACAAGCTTAAAATAGTGCATCGAACCTGTATTTCTCCCTGCAGAACTTGGAGAAGGTCTTCGATATATTTAAAGGACGCAGTGAGATACCAATTTTGACATTAATTTATCAGTGAGATACTAGACAGACAGACAGACAGTCGGGCGGAAATGAAATGAAGTATGGTTGAACGTCCTATAACTGTTCTTTTCCGATTGGACTAATACAAATGGGCATACGTCATACACTAAAAAGTTGAAACCACGTCAGACAGTCCCGATTAACTTTGAGTATTCAGAGCATAGAGAGCAGTTTATATATATAATTACTACAACTGTGAGAGCCTTTATTGAATATAGCGACCACGTTTGCAAATTTTTGGTACAATATGTAGATCTAATGATAGCTTAAAAAGTTGACACAACGGAAGACAGATTTCAATGGAGATATATTTTAAAATTCGAGTATTAATTTCGTCCGGTCCCGAGGCTTTTGTGGTATCTTAGCTATCTATTATGTCTTTAACATCCTCTGGGTGTGGTAAAATCTTATCGATGCCGTTTGGGTTTGTAACGAGCAGTGGTAGAGATTTATTAGTGTCATCTAGTTGTGATTGTTTGATAAAGAATGAGTTGAAGGTATTTGCTTTTTCGGATTGAGTAAACAAAGTGTTACCGTTAACTGTTAACAGTGGTGGTTCGTTCGTAGCAGCAGCATGTGTTTTTGTATATGAATAAATAAGTTTGCACCGGGTTTTGGTTCCAAAGTATATATATCTAATGAGGCTCTAACGGAGATATCTTGGAATCAAAATGAGGAGTAACATATGGTTGATGAAAGTATGAAATCCTATGTTCTTGTATATACTTACTATTTATGTTGGATTCTTCGCCATTTTTTTCTACACGTTTCATCTCTTTAATATAGCAGCTGATAAAATCATTGGTGTTGTTCTCGTCATAATTCTTCAGATGATCTTTAACAGATGGTTCAATTATATTCTTGTCAATTTCTTGATTATTACGAATCGTTCTCTTAAACTTGAACAAATCACCAGGTAAATATCGAAGAATTGGTAGAAAATTTAACAAATCCATAAACCCGGTGACAGCAAAATCCTCTTCAAGCTTCTCTACAAAATCTTTGAAAACCGGATCACCATAATCAAATCTTTGGCCATAGACTATAGATGATATGACGTTAGAAACAGAAGCTTGGATTAACCGACGCATATTAAACGCTTTACCATTATGTTGTCCAATGACTTCAACAAAATAACCAATTTCTTCCAATATTCTGTCCTCGAGTACCGTTCTCCCGAAACCAAATTCTCTTAATGTTTCCAGAGCAAATTTTCTTTGATCTTTCCACAGCTTACCCGAAGAAAATATAATACCTGAAAAATAAAATTCAACAAATGAAACTTTAATACAAAACCAACATGCATTATTAATTCATATTTACGAAGTAAGTTCAAATGCGTTGTGGCTTTCCCCGTTAAATAGCATTAGGCAAAACCCCTCCTGCAAAATTTCCTAGATCCATCCTTATGACGCGTCGTAGTACGGGTATAGCCATGAACCGGAAGTAGAATAACTCCGAAACCGGAAGTTGTAGTCCATCACCGCAAGCCTGTGTTACCCCCGGATCGGAGCTACCCTACTTCTAGACAGACATACAAACAAACGTCAGTCCCAAATATTAGAATAGATAATTAGAATAGATAACGCTTCGGAGATGGAAGTCTAGTCTGGTAATCGGCTTACCAAATGGATGAGCATTGTAATGCTATACTGCTATAGCTATTAAATCATGGACTTCGTTATGTCAATGATGGATTGTAAATGAACTTTATATGTCAATATCAATTCTCGATGATGAACAATTTGGAACAAAATGAAATGAAATGTAATGAGGTTTAACGGTTTAACGTCCTACTCTTCTGTTGCGACTGGGCTAATGTCGTAGTAATGAAGACGGGCATACGCCTTACAGTTTGCAATGGGGTTAAATATGTCGAATTCCAGCTAATAAGGGATATTTTAAGCGCCACCGAATGTGTTCACGGGACCTCGTTTTTTTTTGTTCCATCCGAACGACTAGACAGCTGCCTAGTTGGCAGCCCTTCCGTTCAGCACCACTGACAAAATAAACTTTCTCGACCAACACAGTAGCTGAATCGACGACATCTAGGCTAGCGAGACAGCGTCTTACTCACTGACTAACACGTGGTGCAATTTTATTTCAATGATTCTCTCTCCCATAGAAATTTACCTTTTTTCCCTGCGAGAACATCGCTGATAAACATTGAAGGTCTGCTACTAAACACGTCGGCTCTTTTCACCAAAGCTTCTTTTATCAAATCATAACCATTGATATATATATATAATTTGGGCCCAAAATAAACGCTAAATATATCTCCATATTGCTTCCTCAGTTGTCTTGTAGCAACTCTGATATCTCCCCCTCCTCCTAGAAATAACAAATCTCCTACGATGGGTAGCGTAAATCTTGGACCTGGAGGGATTCCGCGAGGTTTTCTCATTAGCAGCCATATTCCAATACAAACACCAAATACTAAAACCGTTCTAAGATTCACGGTATTCGTACATAACTCCTTGATTACGTCTAAATTAATGTTTTGAAATATATCTTGAAGTTTTGTTAGAACCCCAGCCATGATTCAACCTCGTGAAGCAGACTAAGACAGTTTAACAATGCCCTATCTTTTATCCTTTGAGTAAAAATATTAGAGTCAACAGTCCATATAGATAACCTGGCTTTGACATTGACTGTGATAGCATATCTGGTAATTTTAACTTTTTTTCTTTTCTTTTGATAATTAAATCAATCAAGTGGATAATCGAGACTATGCTGTTTATATTAATGATTTGAGTAATGATGACCGAGGCGATGTGAATATTTCAAACGCTTTTTTCTCGGCTAAAAATGGACCAATTTGACTGAAATTTTCAGCAAATTACCTTTACACTACATAGTTTTTAACTATTATATTGAGAACTGCCATCTCTTTATCTTATCTCCCATAATGTAACTTTAATAATATGATAAGTTTTATTTCACCAGGCAGCACTATGGTTATGGTTGGTGCCAGGTATGGAGAGCCCTGGATACATCAACTTACTTTATTATATCAAAACAAACATTAAAATAATTAAATCACAGTTCGTTTCATTTTTGTGCATGCATATTTATATAGGCCTATATATAGATATACAACTTGGTCATTAATTAAAGCACCTGCTACTTTTTCTCATTAAAGTATACATGTATATTATATTTGGCATTAAAGATTGTGTCCTGGCTTGGTTTGAATCTTACCTTCTCAGTCGTAGTCAGTCGGTACAGATAACTGACACCAACTCTGATTCTGTTAATCTTTCGAGTGGAGTTCCCCAAGGTTCTGTGCTGGGGCCAGTACTATTTGTACTTTACACAGTCAGTGTCGCCAATATACTTAAAAAGCACCAGCTTATGTACCACTCTTATGCTGATGACACACAAATTGTTGACAGCTGGAATTCTACAGATCATCAGGATTCATTTAATAGAATCACATTATGTACAGAAGATATCAAATCATGGATGACCAATAACATGCTCAAGCTCAACGATGATAAAATAGAGGTCATGGCTATTGGTACCAAACAACAGCTTTCTAATAAATCAGCATATATCATCCACATCGCTGACTCTCAAATAAATATTGTTAACTCAGTTAAGGATCTTGGTGTCCACCTTGATTCTGAGCTTAGTATGGAGAACCATGTTAATCATTTGTGTAAAGTCTGCTACTTCCATCTCCGATCTATTCGACAAATTCGACATCTTATTACAAAAGACGCTGCGCATACTTTAGTCAGATCATTAGTTTCTTCACGACTCGACTACTGTAACAGTTTTCTCTATGGTATAAATCAGAACCTACTAAACAAACTTCAAACAGTGCAAAACACTGCAGCCAGGATCGTCTGCAGATCTGACAGAAACTGTCACATCACAACTATTTTAAAAGAACTTCACTGGCTACCAATCACCCACAGAATCAATTTCAAACTCTTGTGTATGGCCCATAAATGTATAAATGGAACAGCCCCGGAATATCTTAGTTCACTACTATCTGAATATATACCCAAACGCACCCTAAGGTCACAAAATGAACACCTTCTAACAGTACCAAGTTATCGACTCAAATCCTTTGGGTTTCGACGATTTTCACACAGTGTGCCAACTCTATGGAACTCTTTACCCGTTAATCTCAAAACTTCGCAATGTTTGGAAACTTTCAAATCAAAACTTAAGTCTCATATGTTCGAATCCTATTATAAACTGAAGAGCTAAACAAACCTGCGCCATGAGCATACTGTTTGGATGGAATGCGCGCAATATAAATATTCATTATTATTATTATTATTATTATTATTATACTTACATTTAAATACACATGAAATCATACAATATATATAATATATATATTTAGAGGGGGAGAGCGAGGGAGGGAGAGAGAGAGAGAGAGAGGGGGGCGTTGCTTTAACGTCCACAATTTAATTCAATTCTGGACTAACATAGGGTTCAATTATATTAGACTAAATCGCTTGTGCGTATGGGTCTTAAGCAGTGGGAGGAAGCCGGGGGGGGGGGGGGGCGGAGAAAGTCCATGATGTTGGACAGGCAACCCTATTCCTTGTCCGGTACACCCGGCAAACTATTCGGCTATCCAATCCCCCTCATGCAATATAACATACACATGTTATAAATAAAATGAGGGGTAACGTCCTACTCTTCTACACCAACCGGAAAAAAAAGAGTTTGAATTGACAATCACTGGGTTCTTCGTCTCGCGATCTTAAACACTGTGTACAAATCGGAAGTCAACCGAATATAACCTTTAACATCTACAGCGTCCACAAGATATTTTAAAATAATCAAAGATCATAACTCTGGCAGTAATTATCTGATATCGTTGAAAATTAAACGTCTCATGATCTTAAACACCGTGTATAAATTAAAAGTCAATCAGATACCAGATATTATCTTTAGCCCCTATAACGTCCCGAATATTTTTCAAAGTGATCAAGGGCCACAACTCTGGTAGTAATTATCAGAAATCATTTTCGTCTAACAACCTTAAACACCATGCATATTAACTTTAGCCTCTAGAGCATCCACACGATATTTCAATGTGATCAAGGGGAATACCTCTGACAGTAATCATTGAAAATCAATAGGTATAAATTTAAAGTTAATCGGATATTAAAATTACCCTTTAGAGCGTCCTCAAAGATTTTTCAAAGAGACCTGGGGCTATAACTCTTTTAGTAATTGTCGGATATCGCTGAAAATCAATGGGATTCTTCATTTCACTAATGTAAACGTCATATATCAATTTTTAAACAACCAGATGATAAGTGTAGTCTGTAGAGTGTTCACAAGAAATTGCGAACGACGGACGGAGGGACGGACATCAGTCAGTTTTACTACTTATCAGAACAGTCGCTTGTCAACACCTTTATATGATTTGTTTAGGGGGTTCGTATGCTTTTGTATTTTCCCCTTTTTAAAATGTCTTCAATTTTCTTACGATCTGTCTGCAGTGATCATATCCGAATTTGTGTTTTACCTTTTGGGATTTTTATAACAATTGGAAAAAATGTGTGAGAGGGTAAGTTTATGTTCCCTTCTTGTATTTTTGGCATCCATTAAATCAATTGGATATAGGACATCATATTATAATACAATTATGATAAATCTATAGGTGTACACCAATTGCGTCGTGTCTATTGGGGAACTAAAAATATTTTTATTGGCATTATTAAGACAGAAGACCTGCCCGTCTGTTTTAGTCACCATGCGGTGAGTGTTTAGTTTATTGCACTTTAAGTAGTTTAGATGTCATTTGTTAAGGCCTCGCACAACAGTGGCCTCGCTTCGTACACTCTATCTTTTAGCCTCGATCTAAAATTTCCGGGAGTATGACGTCAACGTAACGATAAATCTCCGCTCACGACGCCATTTAAAAATTAAATCAATCAGTGAAATTTTGGTGTTATATATTCATGTAACCTTTCACAATGAAAATAAAATTAGGATCTTAAATGTATAAAAATGAATTATCATACATTATTTTGGTGTAATGTATTTCGTAGAAAGAATATGACCTTTATTGTATAAATAGACGTTATATTATATATTCAAGAGCTAAATCTGCTTATTTCAGGTCTTTCTTTAGACCTGAAATATTATCTAAATTATCAATTAGACATTAATTAACTTATCCAGACCACGATGAACTATCGATGTCAACGTCAACCTTGATATTGACGGGATTAGAATCTTATATACTGCTTAACGCTCATTTAAAATTAAATCAAAAAGTGGATAATCTAAACTATGATTTTTATCTTATTGACTTTAGTAATGATGATCAAGGATAGGCGACATTTTCAATCGCTTAAATCTGGGTTCATAGTGGATCAATTTGACTGACATTTTCAGAAAATTACCTTTACATTCTCTAGTTTTTAAATATTATAGTGAGAACTACCGACTCTTTATCTAATCGCTCATAATATTTCCTTAATAATTCTCACAATATCGTTCAGAGATGATTAATGTCTTTTATACGGGGCCGTTCATCTCGGCGCGGCTATCACTTCGTATTGGGTAGGAGTATGTGTAATTCCAATAACACCCTTTAGAGTTGGCAAATTATCAGGATCTACTGGTTTAAATTCAAATCTTTGTATCAAGGTTGTCATGAATAAAAATAATTCCATTTTAGCCAAAGATTCTCCAAGACACGCTCTTCTACCTGAAATAAGTAAAGTATCTTCTAATATAATGTTAATATGCAGTGCGTGTCTCGTCGTTCGGAAGGAATCAAAAATCGAGGTCCTTCCGTGAAAGCGGTCTCGTGCATGCGTAACCGAAAAAATAAAATGAGCAATATAAATTCTTTGTTAAATAATGTCCCCTTATACATAGGCGATTAGGCGTTAAAATGCGACACAAATCTAAGGTCCCGTGTACACATTTCGAATTTTAACTTTCCAGTGTTCTTTTGCGTCCACAATTTTGCGTCCCATTCGAACGACTAAGAACCGCCCCCCCCCCCTGCTTCTCGGGCCCTACTGCTTGCACCACTGACATGGGAAACTCACAACGGAATGTTCTGCGAACCCCAGATCTCCAGGTTAGCGAACCAGCGTCATACTCACGGAACCACCGTGGCTGCTTTACCATGAAATACGTGACAGTAATGTGCATAATTTCGCATACACGTACTTTCCTGGCTACACTGCACTCTGATTAAAACACAGCTCCTATTTTGTTTCGATATTTTTTGGTTAAAAATGTTGTTTTATTTGTCTTTACTACGCGTGCATCTGGAAGAACTGAGTTCTGGTTGAGTGAGGGATTAGGCAAAGAAACGGCTTGTTATGGCGTGGGTATCCCACTGGAAATATCAACGCAGAATGGTTAAACGAATGTCTGGCTTCATAAGGTCAAAAGTCCCTCTTATTACCACTGACGCGACGTTCCACTACAAATAGCAATAGTTTAAAATATAGGTTGACAGGCAACGAATCACACACATCACTGTTAAGGGCCAATATTAACTTTAGCCTCAAGAGCACAGGTATTTTTCAAAGTGATGAAGGGCCACAACTCTGCTAGTAATTATCAGAAATCATTTTCGTCTCACAACCTTAAACACCATGCATATTAACTTTAGCCTCTAGAGCATCCACACGATATTTCAATGTGATCAAGGGGAATACCTCTGACAGTAATCATTGAAAATCAATAGGTATACATTTAAAGTTAATCGGATATTAAAATTACCCTTTAGAGCGTCCTCAAAGATTTTTCAAAGAGATCTGGGGCTATAACTCTTTTAGTAATTGTCGGATATCGCTGAAAATCAATGGGCTTCTTCATTTCATTAATGTAAACGACATATTATATCAATTTTTAAACAACCAGATGATAAGTGTAGTCTGTAGAGTGTTCACAAGAAATTGCGAACGACGGACGGACGAACGGACATCAGTCAGTTTTACTACTAATCAGAACAGTCGCTTGTCAACACCTTTAGATGACATTTTTAGGGGGTTCGTATGCTTTTGTATATTCCCCCTCTATAAAATGTCTTCACTTTTCTTACGATCTGTCTGCAGTGATCATATCCGAATTTGTGTTTTACCTTTTGGGATTTTTATAACAATTGGACAAAATGTGTGAGAGGGTAAGTTTACGTTCCTACTTGTATTTTTGGCATCCATTAAATCAATTGGATATAGGACATGATATTATAATACAATTATGATAAATCTATAGGTGTACACCAATGGCGTCGTGTCTATTGGGGAACTAAAAATATTTTTATTGGCATTATTAAGACAGAAGACCTGCCCGTCTGTTTTAGTCACCATGCGGTGAGTGTTTAGTTTATTGCACTTTAAGTAGTTTAGATGCCATTTGTTAAGGCCTCGCACAACAGCGGCCTCGCTTCGTACACTCTATCTTTTAGCCTCGATCTAAAATTTCCGGGAGTATGACGTCAACGTAACGATAAATCTCCGCTCACGACGCCATTTAAAAATTAAATCAATCAGTGGAATTTTGGTGTTATATATTTATGTAACCTTTCACAATGAAAATATAATCAGGATCTAAAATGTATAAAAATGAATTATCATACATTACATGTATTTTGGTGTAATGTATTTCATAGAAAAAATATGACCTTTATTGTATAAATAGACGTTATATTATATATTCAAGAGCTAAATCTGCTTAATTCAGATCTTTCTTTAGACCTGAAATATTATCTGAATTATTAATTAGACATTAATTAACTTATCCAGACCATGATGAACTATCGATGTCATCGTCAACCTTGATATTGACTGGATTAGAATCTTATATGCTGCTTAACGCTCATTGAAAATTAAATCAAAAAGTGGATAATCTAAACTATGATTTTTATCTTACTGACTTTAGTAATGATGATCAAGGATAGGCGACATTTTCAATCGCTTATATCTCGGTTCATAGTGGATCAATTTGACTGACATTTTCAGAAAATTACCTTTACATTATTTAGTTTTTAAATGTTATAGTGAAAACTACCGACTCTTTATCTAATCTCATATAATGTATCCTTAATAGTTCTCACAATATCGTTCAGAGATGATTAATGTCTTTTATATACGGCCGTTCATCTCGGCGCGGCTATCACTTCGTATTGGGTAGGAGTATGTGTAATTCCAATAACACCCTTTAGAGTTGGCAAATTATCAGGATCTACTGGTTTAAATTCAAATCTTTGTATCAAGGTGGTCATGAATAAAAATAATTCCATTTTAGCCAAAGATTCTCCAAGACACGCTCTTCTACCTGAAATAAGTAAAGTATCTTCTAATATAATGTTAATATGCAGTGCGTGTCTCGTCGTTCGGAAGGAATCAAAAATCGAGGTCCTTCCGTGAAAGCGGTCTCGTGCATGCGTAACCGAAAAAATAAAATGAGCAATATAAATTCTTTGTTAAATAATGTCCCCTTATACATAGGCGATTAGGCGTTAAAATGCGACACAAATCTAAGGTCCCGTGTACACATTTCGAATTTTAACTTTCCAGTGTTCTTTTGCGTCCACAATTTTGCGTCCCATTCGAACGACTAAGAACCGCCCCCCCCCCCCCTGCTTCTCGGGCCCTACTGCTTGCACCACTGACATGGGAAACTCACAACGGAATGTTCTGCGAACCCCAGATCTCCAGGTTAGCGAACCAGCGTCATACTCACGGAACCACCGTGGCTGCTTTACCATGAAATACGTGACAGTAATGTGCATAATTTCGCATACACGTACTTTCCTGGCTACACTGCACTCTGATTAAAACACAGCTCCTATTTTGTTTCGATATTTTTTGGTTAAAAATGTTGTTTTATTTGTCTTTACTACGCGTGCATCTGGAAGAACTGAGTTCTGGTTGAGTGAGGGATTAGGCAAAGAAACGGCTTGTTATGGCGTGGGTATCCCACTGGAAATATCAACGCAGAATGGTTAAACGAATGTCTGGCTTCATAAGGTCAAAAGTCCCTCTTATTACCACTGACGCGACGTTCCACTACAAATAGCAATAGTTTAAAATATAGGTTGACAGGCAACGAATCACACACATCACTGTTAAGGGCCAATATTAACTTTAGCCTCAAGAGCACAGGTAGGTACACTTTTTAGGTCAAGGGCTAAACATAAAGCCATCAAGGGCCATAACTCTGGTATAATTATCGGAAATTGTATCATGACGTCAAACACTGTGTATAAAATTAAAGTCAATTGGATATTAATTTCAACCACTAGAGCACCTACAAAATATTTCAAAGCGACCAAGGGCCAAAACTCTGACAGTAATGAAAATCAAAAGGCTTCTTCGTCTGATGACCTAAAAACACTGTGGACGGGCGGGGGGTTGGGATGGCCTAGTGGTCTAGAGTGCCGCGATTCGCCCTCTAGCTGGCCGGTCACCTCTGGCTTGCGACTGTGGTTTCGAGCCCTGGTGTGAGCGTATGTGGCATGGAGATAGGGGCGCCTTCTTAACCTCTTGGGTTTCCTCCCGCCACTCCGGTTTCCTCCCACTGCTTAAGACCCCTACGCGCAAGCGAATTATTGAAATAAAACTGAACCATATGTTAGTCTGTGTTGAGTGGACGTTAAACCCCATTTCTCTCTCTCTCTCTCTCTCTCTCTCTCTCCCTCTCCCTCTCTCTGTGGACGGGCGGACGGGGCGACGACAGTAAAAACGTGTAATTTAATCAGATTGGCTCCACTGCTGTTACAAATATGATAAAATATAAACGCGCATCATACCTATAGAAAAGGGAATGAATTCTTCTCTTTTTACAAGTTGTCCATTTTCATCAAGGAATCGTTCAGGTCGAAAAACGCCGGCGTCACCCCATACCGTGTCATCTGCCAAAACCGAGTCGAGATTTGCAAACACCACTGTGTGCTTTGGGATAACATAGCCATGGAATATAACATCCTCATCAACAGTGTGTGGCGTCCCAGTTACAACAATGTTAGATATTCGGAGAACCTCATGCAGGGCAGCTTGGATATATGGCATATCTGATCTGTCTGCAATAGAAGGTAGGCGACCTGAACCAACGACATCTTGAATCTCTTTGTAACATCTCGCTTGTACGTCTGGATTATGAAGCAAGTAAAGAATTGTCCATTGTATAGTTGTTGATGTTGTTTCTGTACCAGCTACAAACAGATCCTTAACTGATCTGATTAAATTGTCCTCTGGAAATAGAAGATTAAATTATATGTTTTACAATACATAGGCCAAATAGAATAATACATGTTGTAAAATACATCGCCACGAAAACGGAGCCGTGTTGGCTAAGTGCGTACGACACTGGCTCGCTTGTGTGGAGGTCGAGGGTTCGATCCCAGTGTTGACCTAGAAAGTTCACGGCATGGTTTCCCCTTGTCAGCTGGACCGGACATCAAGAACAGCTGTCTAGTTTTTCGGATGGAGCGAAAAATTGAGTTCTCGTGTTCACATTCACGTGAACGTAAAACATAACCTGGCAGTTGAAATTCGTTATAAGAGTGGGTCGTGGCGCCGCTATCAGGGCAATATTCCCCTCATAGCACACGGTATGACGCATGTTTGTCTTCAGTAGCCCAGTCGTAACCGTTAGGTCTGGGCGTATGTTTTTGTGCAGTAGTTGTCATTGATTTGAGTCGGTCTGGTAATGATGAATTCAGAAATTACACATTTGTACCACAATACATGCAGAGAGCAGTTTATAAAAAAAATGATATTCTAACGGCGTTATCATGGCATCAAAATTAGGATGGGGTTTAACGTCCACTCGACAGAAACTATGTCATTTTGGGGGTAACAGAGCAGTTTATAAAATAATGAGATTCTAACGGCGTTATCATGGCATCAAAATTAGGATGGGGTTTAACGTCCACTCGACAAAAACTATGTCATTTTGGGGGTAACATATGATTCACGAAAGCGCGAAATCCCATGTTCGTGTATTTACTTACTATCTATGGTGGATTCTTCACCAGTTTCTTCTACTCGTTTCATTTCTTTAATATAGCTGCTGATAAAATCATTGGTGTTGTTCTCATCATAATTCTTCAGATGATCTTTAATAGATGGTTCAATTATAATCCTGTCAATTCCTTGACTGTTTCGCATCGTTCTCTTAAACTTGAAGAAATCACCAGGTAAGAATCGTAGAATTGGTAGAAAATTTAACAAACCCACAAAACCCGCCACAGCAAAAATCTCTTCGAACTTCTCCACAAAATTGTTGAAAACCGGATCACCATAATCAAATCTTTGACCATAAACTATAGATGATATGACGTTAGATACAGAAGCTTGAGTTAATCGGCGCATATTAAACGCTTTACCATTATGTTTTCCAATACCCTCAACATAATAACCAATTTCTTCCAATATTTTGTCCTCAAGGACCGTTCTCCCGAAACCAAATTCTCTTAATGTTTCCAGAGCGAATTTTCTTTGTTCTTTCCACAACTTACCCGAAGAAAATACAATACCTGAAAAACACAAATATGGTATTTACAAATTTTAAACAAACAAGCTAACATTGAGGCCAAAGTCCCATATTATACAAATCTAAAATTAAAAGTATGATCCTTTAATACAAAACCAACTTGCGTTATTAATTCATATTTGCAAAATAAGTTCACAGGCGTTGTGGCTTTCCCCGTTATTGATTATTATTATAGCACTGGGAGATGACCCGTCGTAGTACGGGTATAGCCATGAACCGGAAGTAAAATAGCTCTAAATCAGATAAAGTAAAATGAAAATTTTGAAAATTTCATTCTGGTTACTTCATTCTGAGTCAAGTTATCACTGTTTATAGTTTTGACAAGATCTGTGCATTGTGGTAATCAGGGCACCGGTATATTCGAGATTTAGCCTCGCTTTCCATTTTTAGTAAATTTTTAAATGGCGATCCGTTCTAACCTAGTTAACATCTGGAGTATCCGATGCAATTGGTCTTGGTGTGTTAATAAAGATCTAATAAATAGTTAATATAACATTTAGCTTTTGCATAATGTATGTTTGATAATCAAATTGCGCTTTATTATTCGCGATGTTATTATACTTACACACTTCAGTTAATAAAGAGCCAGGGGTGGGTGGTCGAATGGTATAAAGTGTGTGCGTTGTATCATAAGAGGCCTGTCAATTATTCAACTGGCGTGATTTCGATTCCCCGGTTGTACGTGACCGGGAGCAGGGTCGCCTCTCTTACCGCATGGGGTTTCTCCGCGGATTCCTCCCACTACTGAAGACCCCAACGCGCAAGCGAATTATTGAAATAAATTGAATAATATGCTAGTACCGAAATGACCTAGTTTGTGTCGAAGGGACGTCAATCCCCCCCCTCTCTCTCTCTCTCTCTCTCTCTCTCTCTCTCTCTCTCATCGCAATTTACCTTTTTTTCTTGCGAGAATATCGTTGATAAACATTGGCGGTCGGTTACTAAACACGTCGGCTCTTTTCACTAAGGCTTCTTTAATCAAATCATAACCATTGATGAAGATGAATAATTTAGGCCCAAAATAAACACTAAATATATCTCCATATTGCTTCCTCAGTTTTCTTGTAGAAATTCTCACATCACCGTCTCCTCCGTCCAGAGACAACAGATCTCCTACGAAGGGTAGTGTAAATCTTGGACCTGGAGGGATTCCGCGGGGTTTTCTCATTAACAGCCATAATCCACTACAAACACCAAATACTAAAAACGTCCTAAGATTCACGGTATTCTTACAAAACTCTTTGATGTCGTCTAAAGTAATGTTTTGAAACATATCTTGAAGTTTTGTTAGAACCCCAGCCATGACTGAACCTTAACACGTACAATGAGCTTGTGCAGCAGACGAATGTGTAGTGCAAATCTTGTGCAGTAGCCCTATATACATGTATAACCCAGCCTTGACACGCGAATGTAATTCAAAATTACATGCTGGGTGCACCTCGACTGCATGACTAACAAATGAAATAGAGTTAACGTAGTATTTTTAGTGAAATGAGGTATAACGTCTTTTTTTTTCTTTTATAATCGGCATCCGAAGAGAGAGAGATGGGGGGGGGGTAACGTCCACTAGATACAAACTAGACTAAGTCGTGACAAACATGTAGTTCAATTTTATTTCAATAATTCGTTTGCGCGTATGCGAAAATCCTGAGGTTGGCCTGGCGAATCTACTCCTCGTCACCTACAACCGGGGACTTGAATCCATGCACGCCAGTTGATTCAGTAACCGACCTTATGATACAGCGAGCTCGTGCTAACCATTTAAACATACCCCCCCCCCCGCACATCTCGAGATGGGAAGAGAAATAGGGTCTAACGTCGTGAATGGAAGCCAGTTTATGATCTGACGAGCACGCGTTAAATCACTTGTGTTTAAGTTATACATGAGTTAAAGGGCACCTGTTATTTAAGATGGTTGTATTGTGTTTTAAGATATATATAGATATGGTATATAGACTGATATATTGTTATCATATGTAATAAGATATACATGTATATGTGCTATTTTTTTTTTATTAAAAAGTGCACATGTAAACATACATTAAATCATATGCATATATTGTATGATTTAATGTATGGTCTCCCAAACAAAATCGCCCAAAATAAAAAGATAGGTTTTCGAGTTATTAGCATAAATCCAATATGACCGCCAATGGCACCTTAAAACTCCAATATCTCGGGAATGGTTGAGTTTGGGGTGTAAATGTATTATGAGTAGACAGGAAAGTGCCACCAAAGAACTAGAAAAATAATGGCAGGTGACGTCATACAGCCAACAATTAGCATGAATCTAAAATAAAAAGAAAAGATAGGTTTTCGAGTAATAATCATGTACCCAATATGGCCGCAATTGGCATTTTAAAATTCCAATATCCCGGGAGTAAATATTTGGGGGTAGATTTAAAAGTGGTACCAAAGAATAACAAGAGAACATAATCCATGAAGTCCCTGTGACGTCATAACGTCATACGTCCAACAAATCCAAAATGGCTGCCAGTGGAACCTAAAAACTGCAATGTTCCCGGAATGGTTGAGTTCAGATGGTGTAACTGTGTTGCGGGTAAACAGGAAAGTGCTACCAAAGAATCAGAAAACCTTGCTCAATTACGTCCATGTGACATCATAACGCCACAATTTAGTCATTAGTATAAATCCAATAAGGCCGCCTTTGGGAAATTACGTCCATGTGAAATCATAACGCCATAGTTCAATCATTAGTATAAATCCAATAAGGCCGCCTTTGAAAATCTTAAAATAAAACACCAGACAACACATGATACAGCTTGGGACATCAGTCTCCATTTCCAGATGACGATTTTACGCTGTTCGAAAACGTATCACAAATATTCAGGTAGTTGCTCGGCCCTTATTAAGAGGATTTTAAGGGATTATTACACAAAATTAAACAGTTTTATTCTCCAAAATATTATCGGGATTGACCCTTTGAACGACGCCTAAAAACCCTTTTTTTACCTAAACTTTTAAACTATAATTTAAATACTTCACTTTCCATTTGTATATTGTAACTTGACTATTCCTTTGTATTCTTTTGTTTATTTGTTTATACATTTATGTTTTTTATAATCACATCTATATTGTAAAGCGCCACAGAGAAGTCAGACTGACTGAATGTTCAGCGCAAAAGAAAAGGATTATTATGTTCATGTCAGTTAAGATTATATGCCTGATTGTAGTTGGCTATGGCAGCAGGCGCGGATCCGGGGGTGGGGGTGTTGGGGGAGTATCAGGGGAGCGTGCCCCCTCTCCCTGTCTGTTCCAATGTGACATAGTTGATTTTCACTTTCGTTGGCTTTGTTTGTTACTGTTGCAGTTCACATATCTGCTCTTTAATAAATGATATAAACATGATTTTCGCATTGTCTCCGCTGGGGACTATTACCCTTTGCTCCAATGTATGCCCCCCCCCCCCCTCGACAAAATCCTGGATCCGGGCCTGATCAGAAATGTTATAGATAACAATAATCCATCGTTGTTTCGATGAAAGATTTTGTTAATTTCGCTTACTGTTTCCCGATGTGATTTGCGTTCGGCTTTGATACGTGGAACTATATAGGACCATGTCATATCTCGAAACACGGAATGTTGAGAGGTGAGCTTTGTTATTTAACGGCTTCTGTATCTCTTATTTTAAATTAAAGCAGCAACGGTGTAGTAATACCGAATTTCTTTGCTGCGTTTCCTTTGTGATCGTAAAATAAAACTACAGATTAGGGTTTGTTTCTACAGCTTTACTATTAAACTGCTTCCAAGGCTTCTGTGATCCACGTTCTCAATAAAGCATTGGTGATAGCTGCTCTAGGAATATCAGGGTGACTTTTGCTCCATTTCGCTCAACACCCTCTAGTGTAACCCCCTAATTTATGCACGCCATAGACTTACCTAGGCGTTCATTTCCTTCCCAAATATGGAATAAGCAGCCCCTTTCCCTCAAAACCAGGGGGAGAACATTACCTTAGTTGGTCTATCAACCACATGTCATAAACAGATAGAATTTGATGGATATTTAGACAATAGTAAGGATTTTACCAAAATGGCACTGTTTTTATAATGTATACACAAATATCATTCATCTTTATTACTACGTGGAATTTGACTCTATAGAATCTTATATCCAATAATTAGTTACAACGGGAATTTCATATTTTCAAAGAAAGTCAAAACATAATTATTTCTATGTCTTTTACTCAACAAGTTGTCAACTCACTATTATACAATCGTAGGCATTATTTCCCACTCTTATAAATCACTAATATCGGAAATAATAACACAATTACCTCCCTTGTTTTTCTTTTCCTCCCATGGAATATCTATCTTCAAACGTTTGAATTTGAAGTTGAAAATGATATTTTTGCCAATTTCTCAACTGGCAATAGTGAATTATAGGATTAATAGGATTATTCTTTAACAAGATAGGACTGTTCATAGATACCATCTATTTTAAGGCATTATTTTAATCCATTTTAAAAATATAACTTAAAAATATGAAATTATAGCTTTAAAGGACCAAAGTATTAGCCTACATTGACCGACCTTCTAGAGACACGTGGACAAAAGCTCCAGAACTAGACCAGCCAAGTTTGTTAACTAATTCACCCGACGCCAACTTAAAGAGTGGAAATTCGTAGTCAACGATTCGCATAAAACTGAAGCAATTGCATACTTGATACTACCGTCCCTTAAATAAAGAAGAATAGTTAATAGAAGAATTGGTCAGGTCTATCAGAAACCAAGTAAAATATTCCTTAAAGCGTGAATTTCATATTTTCTAAGGAAGTCAAAACATAATTATTTCTATGTCTTTTGCTCAAAATGTTGTCAACTCGCTATTATACGATCATGGGCATTATTTCACGTGCATTACAATCACTGACACAGGCTATCACAATTTCTCGACTGGCAATAGTGAATTGTGGGATTAATAGGATTATTCTTTAACAAGGCAGGACTGTTTATAGATACAATCTATTTTAGGGCTTTATTTTAATACATTTTAAAAATATAACTTAAAAATGTGAAATTGGAACTTTAAAACTTTTACAAACTGGTGACATGTATATAGATATTCAAGAAATATATGAATAGTTTGACAAAATGATACAAGTAATACATTTTCACCAACTAAACTCAACCACCCGGAAGAAACTGAATGTTTATGGTTCCAATGGCGGCCATATTGGATTTATACTACTTATTGGACGTATGACGTTACGACGTCACGCTGAAGTAATTTGAAAATGTTTTTCCGATTCTTTGGTATCACTTTTATATCTACCCGTAATACATTTACACCGGCGATTCTCAACCAAGGTGCCGCGAGATCTTCCTAACAGTGCCGCGAATTTTTGAACGGCATACCAAATAAATTTCTCACTAAAGAGGTCAGCTATTTAACTGTGCTTTTCTTTATTTAGATGGATTCATTCTATGTGTCTGGCTAGTCCATGTCTACGGTTGTATTCTGTCTATGACTTGTCACGTTTTTATTTTGCAAACTTCAAATATTTTTCATATATATTTAGCCAGGTGTGCCGCTATTTTGTCATGTGTACCAAAGTGTGTCATTGGCAAAAAAAGGTTGAGATCCATTGATTTACACCCTTAAAACCCAACCGTTCTCGAGATATTGGAGTTTTTAGGTGCAATGGTGATCATATTGGATTTATGCTAATTATTGGCCGTATAACGGTATGACGTCACAGGGATGTCTTTTAACTATGTTTTTCTGAGTCATCTGTGCCACTTTCCTATCTACCCGTTATACATTTACACCCCAAACTCAACCATTCCCGAGATAATGAAGGCCCGGATTTAAGGGAGCGGGAGAAACGAGACCAGGTAATCCTTAGGCACAGTCTATAAATATTAAAAGCTCAGTTACATATTCAACGTCGATATCTAAACTAAACGTAATGTATGTTATCCGTATAGCTGTCTGTTATTAATACACCATTCACAGATGTACAGTAAATACAATAGTTAAAAACAATCTTCATTTGATTGTATCACCTAGTGGCTTATCTGGGAACAACTCGAACCTCATATTTAGAAGGAGCGTGAGTAAATCCAAAAACACCCTTTAAAGTTGGTAAATTATCAGGATCAACTGGTTTAAATTCAAATCTTTGTATCAAAGTTGTCATGAATAAAAATAATTCCATTTTAGCCAAAGATTCTCCAAGACAAGTTCTTCTTCCTGAAAATAGAAACAATGGTTATTATATATTCTCTCTAGAACACCTGACACCACTTCTTAGTGCAATTCACATGACCTCAAAATGTCTTCAGTCATTTTTGTATTTACAAACGATAAGAAAATTTGTTTTTTGCAATACAATAATTCACTTGTGAGAAGGGATCCTTAGCAGTGGCGGGGGTCGGGGGAGATGTCAAGAATCCGGAGAAAATCCATAAGCGAGAGAGAGAGAGAAAAATGGGGTTTAACGTCCACTCGACACAAACTAGGGTGTTTCGGGTCTTTAGCAGTAGAAGGAAACCGAGGTTGGACAGGCGACCCTATTCCAGTTGACTCAATGACAGGCTTTATGATATAACACTTATGTGCTAACCATTCGGCCACCCAACCCCCGGTTCGATAAGCGATCCTATTCCTTGTCACATACAAGCTTCGGGACCACTTGAGGTCACTTAAGTCAATTACCATAGGGCATCTTTTGTGTACTCATTACAGTTATAAAAATGTCTATACCTAGAGAAAAGGGGATGAATTCCTCTCTTTTAACCAGTTGTCCATTTTCATCCAGGAATCTTTCGGGTCGAAAAACATCAGCATCTCCCCAGATTTTGTCGTCTGACAGAACTGAATCAATATTTGGCATGACTACGGTCCCTTTTGGGATATAATAACCATGGAATAATATATCCTCGTCAACAGTGTGCGGCACCCCAATTATGACAATATTAGCAATTCTCAAAACTTCCTGCAGAACAGCTTGGGTATATGGCATAGATGGTCTATCTTTCATAGACGGTAGCCGACCTGAACCAACGACATCTTGAATCTCCTTGTAACATCTAACTTGTACGCTTGGATTATGGAGCAGGTAGAGAATAGTCCATAGTATAGTTGTTGATGTGGTTTCTGTACCAGCAACAAACAGATCTCCGATTGATTTGATTAAGTTCTCCCCTGAAATTGACAGAAACAAAAATTTCATTGGGTGTACAT
This sequence comes from Patella caerulea, assembly GCA_036850965.1. Lineage (NCBI taxonomy): Eukaryota > Metazoa > Mollusca > Gastropoda > Patellidae > Patella > Patella caerulea. The sequence goes on along the minus strand of JAZGQO010000015.1, from coordinate 24,872,537 downwards.
TACAGATATAATGGGGCCATGAATAATAATGTCGGAATCAAAATGTCCACTGATTTGTATAAACTTCCGAACGCATAGATCACATTAGTAACAAATGGTGTTGTTTAGCTCGTGGTGGAAGAGGTTTAGCTCGTAATGGAAGAGATTTAGCTCGCGGTGTAAGAGGGGTGCACAGGTTATTCCAACATTTGAATTCAAGATGTGGTGACATTGAACATGCATAGTCATTCGACACACGATTTTTGTCACCACTGTTGAATCTTGCGCCATAATGTACTAAAAAAGGTTAATTCACGAATCCGCCATTTGACTCCATAGCAGAAATGGGGTTTAACGTCTTATTGTTCTGCATCACTAGAAATTGGAAACCACGCCGGAAAATCCCGATGAAGTTTCTCGGCCATTGCAGGGATTGAACATTCGACCTCCAGGTTGGAGAGAGTCAGCGTATTACTCACTTAGCCCCCGTGGTTCCCCACCATAATAACCCTTACGATCCAAAACGCACGCGTTAAACCATTCGACCACCCATCACGAACAAAGATAAATATAATACAGAACACTTACTATTTATATAAGATTCTTCACCAGTTTTTTCAACTCGTTTCATTTCTTTAATATAAGCACTGATATAATCATTGGTGTTGTTTTCATCATAATTCTTCAGGTGATCATTAATAGAAGGTTCAATTAATTCCATCTCTGCTGTTTGGACATTACGAATCGTTCTTTTAATTTTGAACAAATCGCCTGGTAAGAATCGAAGTATTGGTAGGGCATTCATCACAACTGTGGACCCAACCGCTGCGAAATTCTCTTCGACCTTCTCCAGAAAGTCTTTAAATATGGGATCCTCATAATCAAATCTTTGTCCATAAACCAAAGATGAAATCACGTTGGATACCGAGGCTTGGGTTAAGCGCCACATGTCAAATCGTCTACCATTCTGGTTTCCAATAATTTCAACAAAATATCCAATTTCTTCATTAATTTTGTCTTCAAGTATAGTTTTTCCAAAACCAAATTCTCGTAAAGTTTCTAGAGCAAATTTTCTTTGATCTTTCCATAATTGTCCGGAGGTAAGGACAATCCCTGAAAATGAAATTTTATAATTGTTAATTATTCGATTTAAGGACATCGAGAGGATTATGCCTGCAATCCAGATATATATGTGTATAGGCCAGTAATCGTCACCTTCCATAGCCGAATATCCATTTCACCGCAATTCATAAAATGAAATACGGTTTAACCTCCCATTTTTTTCCTAATGAAGAAGGTTCATTTCGATTCATGCTCTGGATCGGCAAAAGAATCAACGAACTAAACGGTTTTTTTTTTATCAAATATATAAGAATAATATCTCCATGATTGGCTGTCTTAGGGCTTAGAATTTTAATAAGACTTTGTCGTATGACCATGTTGAAATCCACTTAAGAAAAAGAGGGATGGGGTGGGGGCTTATGCCTAGATCAACATCCCCAAGAATAAATCAAGAATTACACTTACATGGACGATAATCATTGCATAGGCCTACCTTTTTTCTGGTTAATAATATCGTTCACAAACATTGATGGCCTGCTACTAAACACGTCGGCCCTTTTCACTAAGGCTTCTTTAATCAAATCATAACCATTGATGAAGATAAATAATTTAGGTCCAAAATAAACGCTAAAAATATCCCCATATTTCTTCCTCAATTGTCTTGGAGCTATTCTCACATCACCGTCTCCTCCGTCCAGAGACAACATATCTCCCACTACTGGTAACGTAAATCTTGGACCTGGGGGGATCCCTCGGGGTTTTCTAATCAGCCACCATACCCCAACACAAACACCAAATATTAAACAAGTTCTAACATTAACATTGTCCTTACAAAACTCCTTGATATCGTCTGTGGTAATGTCTTGAAATACGTCATGCAGTTTTGTTAGAATCCCGGCCATGTTATTGATCACTGACGAAAACGTACAACACGAACGAACGGTGTATGGTTTAACTATTAGGTCAAAGTACGATATTATAGTTTCAGTGTATCAAACCAACATCACTAAAAGCTATACCGAATATATAACATTCGAGTGAACATTAATTTATAGAGCACGTACGTTAGCGTAATATATACCACATATTGCATAGTTGTCAGTTTTGGTCCGTACTGATTTAATATATTAGAGTCTTGCATCATTAATGAACACAATCTAACCAAATATCTCCACTATAAAGTGTTTCAACATACCCTTATGTTTATCTTATCACTATTTGTTGTAGGTCATATCTATGGAGCGGAAATCAAGACATAATTGCTACTTGATCTAGTTATGCGTACGTTAATACGCGTGTAAAAATGGTAAATTATGTGACCTATTTCTACAGTATGGTTCTTTAGTTTATATTTTGTTCCATTTCCATTACTTTTAATTTTATGTCGTATTTTTTTAGATGTTAAAGCGTTACTAGTGTTACAATTGTGTCACGAATTCAGCTCCATACAATTACACGTAGTTACTGTCGCCTAGACAAGCCCAGCCAGGCGTGAAAATGATTGAGTTTATTTAGAAAAGAAACTATTTCGGGGGTCCGCATCATTACGTATAGAAAATCGCCTACGTGTCTTTTATTATATCAAAAAAGACAAGTTGGAAATATTATTATCACCCATTCTTTCTTACATGCACAAATACATAAATATAATTCTTTGGTACAGATTTAACTTTCACTGAACCTGATTACTCGTACATTACAGAGGAGTGATACATCATTTTTGACAGCAGTTTACCTATTGTAAAGTCCTATATATTGACCCAGTATTTGCTCCAAAGCCATTTACATAAAAACAGTTTCTATTTAACAAAAAAAGAAGTTACTATTTATTTAACACAAAGTGGTTGCAAGCGCGGATCCAGAGGCGAGGGTCCAGGGGGTCCGGACCCACCCATCCCTGCTCAGACTTGAAAATTTTTTATGCAATTTTATTGGCGATTTAGACCTGTAATTTTGGAAATTACCTTCCGGAAATACGTCAGAATGAACCAAATTGAATCTAATTTTTCTTGGGGAGGGCCCCAAACCCCCCGTTAATCGGTTGACCGCAATTAGTTAAGCAATTATCAAACCTAGACCCCCCCCCCCTTGCAAAAAATCTTGGATCCGCGCCTGGGTTGCTTTAAAATACATGTAAAAGAAGGTAGTTCCTTTTTGAATGACCAATCAAATTTATGTAAAGCGATATCTCCTGTTATTTATCACACAAGCGATATCTACTGCCAAGTGTGTTATTGGTTGATAAAACAAGATACCTAGGCTTAAACTAGGAGGATGTGTAGGCCACTAACGTTTTGTTTTTGTTTCTTTGGGGGTTTGTTTTGCTTTCTAACGGATTAGGTGGGATATTTATGATATGAACTGAAACGGGGTTTGGCGTCCTACTGGATCCCAATCGGCTACTGAAATTTGGCATACAACATACAGTGTGTTTTTGCCCGAACAGCAACGCTATAGGCTACCATTCTTTTTGCGCACTGTTCAGCACCATTGGTGATTAACCACTGCAGCAATGGATAATCGAGACTTTGTTTATTATCGTAACAACGTAACAACGGTGATCGAGGTAATATGTTATTAATATGGGTTTTTTTCGGCTCAGAGTGAAATAATTGGACTGACATTTTCAGCAAATTCCCTTTACATTATCTATATTTTAACTATTACAATAACAACTGTTAGCTCTTTACATAATCTTCCATTGTGCGCTTTAATAAATTGATACAATTATGAGTACTGGAAGTGTTGACAAAACGCCACAATACCGACAAGGACTAGGTTATAATGTAAACACAATTTATAAATTTATACTTTTATCTATTCTTGTCGCGTGTGATGTAACATTACAAACGTTTGGATCAAAAACTTTATTGAACTCTTTGAGCATGTTGGGCTTTCGCCATCCTGATCGGTTTTCAAGTGTTGCTTAAAAACTTTGCAAATTAACAGCTACAAATGACTCATAATTGGGAGCGATATATAAATGCGAGTCGAGCATATTTTTTTTATAAACAAAACCGGAAGAATATGCTGTATTATTTATATATTGATTAATTACACTTAACAGACAGCTGATCAGTGAAACTATCAAATGTATAATGATCACAATTTTTATATTAATAGTTACGTGATATTCCTAGCGCTGAAGGCAGTTGGATTCAGAGATTTACAATCCATGTCCAGATGCTTAAATTGGGCTGAACATGTTTTCATTGTACTATCTTTATAAAAGGAATAGGCATTGACGCTATCGGGTTAAGCCAAATATTGCATCATAAGCAAGTCACAGCACACATCCCCCCCTACTTCAAAACTGTTACTGTTCCCAGGATTTCCTATACATATACAAAACCCATTGCATCTAAAATATTTAATTACAGAAACGCATTATCTGACATCAATGCGAAACACTTATATGACAACCCTCCACCCTGTTCTTGCTCTACATCGTCCTTCCTTTATCAGCCAGCTGGGCATGTGGTCACTGGTGATTTGAATATAGTCCAGAATAGTAAGCTGCGTGAAATTTTGTCCAAAGGGCCCAAATACCGGGAACCGCAACCGTTTTCATGGGATCAAAATTTCAAACTTATTATGGATGCCGTAGAGGACTATGCTAGATCATGGGCTAAGAGGGAAGATGTTATCTCTGATACTCTCTCTGATTGGACTAAGTCTATTAGTCGTTTACTAAAACGAAGAACTTATATGCAACGTTTGTCAGTTGACACAAGGCCTAAGTCTATTTTCAATGATGTTAGCATCGTTGAAAATCTCAAAGCCTTGCATGACAAGTATGTCATTGTTCCGGCTGACAAAGCGTCCAATAACTTTGTGTTTATATGTAAACGATATTACTATGACTGTCTCTTCAAAGAACTTAATTTCGGGAAATCAACCGACAGTGCTACCTATAAACGATCTACTCTTAGTAAGGATGAAATTATATCCAATCACAAATCTGTACTCACTTCATTTGGTACTCCATGCGGAGATACCTATACAGATTTGCCCCTGTTATATTGGATACCTAAACTACATAAAAATCCCTACAAACAACGTTTTATAGCAGGTTCATCCCGATGTTCCACAAAACCACTTTCAAAAGTATTGACATCTATACTAACTGCAGTTAAAGAGGGTATTCAAAAATACTGTGACAAAATATACTCTCGTAGTGGTATTAATCAAATGTGGATATTAAAAAATTCCAAAGAATTACTTGATGGTTTACAATCTAGATCCCTTGCTTCGATCTCATCTATTCAAACTTTTGACTTTTCCACTTTGTACACTAAAATTCCTCATAGTAAATTAAAAGCTCGGTTGAAAGATATTATTCACAGTGTCTTTTCATCTAAATCGGGAACTGCTAGATATCAATATTTAGTTGTTAATTACAATTCTTCATATTTCGTTAAGTACCATAGTGATTCAAAAAATAAATTCACCGCCATCAAGATAATTCAGATGTTGGATTTTTTAATTGATAACATCTTTATTGAATTTGGAGGAGAAATATATCAGCAAGTGGTTGGTATCCCCATGGGCACCAACTGTGCACCTTTGCTTGCTGATTTATTTCTGTATTCCTATGAAGCCGAGTACATACAGGCACTAGTTAAAACAAATAAACGACTAGTCAGACATTTTAATTTTACTTATCGGTATATCGATGATGTTCTATCACTGAATAATCCTAAATTTAGTGATTATGTAGAATTCATATATCCTGATGAGCTTGAAATTAAAAATACTACTGACAGTGACAATTACGCTTCCTACTTGGATCTGCGTCTCGATTTTGACAATTGCCATAGACTCAGTGTTAAATTGTATGATAAACGTGATGACTTTGACTTTCCGATGGTTAACTTTCCATTTATTAGTAGTAACATTCCGGTATCACCAGCTTATGGAGTGTTTGTGTCTCAGCTTATTCGATACGCGAGAGCTTGTTCTTTCTATTCTGATTTTTTAAGTAGATCGAGACATTTGTCCACCAAGCTTCAACTACAAGGATACTTACGCACTAAACTTATAAAATCCTTTAAAAAGTTTTATGGCCGTCATATTGACTTGATTGGTAAATATAACATGTCGCTCTCAGCTATTATTCTTGATATATTTAATTGACGCGTATCCTATTTACCATCTCTCTGATTATGTCTACTACACCGATAACAATGTTCATCACGTGCATTTTGCATACCTATAGTCCATTGGCCAATCACGTTATTTTACCTACATTTTGCCTAGTAGTTTGGATGCAGCGATGGCGGGTGTGGCGCGCCAGGCAGGGTAAGCTTACTCTTCCGGACACCTGTTACCACTGTTTGTTGTGTATTTCGTACACGATGAACAGTCCATTTGCTGATTACACTACTTTGCCTAACTATTTTGCCTATTACGTTCCTTAGGACTTCGATTTTTGCCTAATGGTTTGGATTGTTCGTACTTGGTTTTATTTTATTTGTGTGTAGAAAACCATTGGGTATGTCATTTTTTTATTGCATGAACACGAGATAATGTAAACGTGTGTGCAACTACGGATATTTTGATAAGCCCATATTTTCAAGTAGACGTATTGTGTTCCCCTGTCCGAGCAAAACGTCCGTTCACATTATGTTTGTGGACACCTTACAGGTAACAGTTTTCATCCGATTTTGACAACACTTAACATCTAAGTTTATATCACAAAGATCTAGCCTTCTGTTGGTGTTTGCAAGTATCGTGAGTCCTAATTACATGGATTATAGCTCTTTATGGTTTTAGCTTGTGAATCATCTAGAAGTCACTTTTTTATATACGCTTATATCCGATATCCGCACTTGTAAGCAAGAGGATATATACACTGAAGTAAGCGTATTAACATACGCATGAATGGTCATCTAACAATTGTGTCTTGATTACCGCTCCATAAATATGACCTACACCAAACAAAAAATACAGCGATAAAGGGATATGTTAAACCTCTTTATAGGTGAGCTATGTGGTTGGGCTTTGTTCATTAATGATACGCGACTCTAATACACCCAGTCAAATATATGTAATTTGTGACATATATCATGTAGTGATTGTATTAATTAATGTTAAGTCTAATTCACCGTGTTCTGTTTCTGTAGTTAATGGGACGTTGGTTTAATATACTAAAACTACAATATCGTACTTTGACCTAATAGTTAAACCAAACACCGTTCGTTCGTGTTGTACGTTTTCTTCAGTGATCAATAACATGGCCGGGATTCTAACAAAACTGCATGACGTATTTCAAGACATTACCACAGACGATATCAAGGAGTTTTGTAAGGACAATGTTAATGTTAGAACTTGTTTAATATTTGGTGTGTGTGTTGGAGTATGGTGGCTGATGAGAAAACCCCGAGGGATCCCCCCAGGTCCAAGATTTACGTTACCAATACTGGGAGATCTGTTATCTCTGGACGGAGGAGACGGTGATGTGAGAATAGCTCCAAGAAAACTGAGGAAGCAATATGGAGATATATTTAGCGTTTATTTTGGACCTAGATTATTCATCTTCATCAATGGTTATGATTTGATTAAAGAAGCTTTAGTGAAAAGGGCCGATGTGTTTAGTAGCAGACCGTCAATGTTTATGAACGATATCCTCACCCAGAAAAGAGGTAAGCAAGGATCCTCGTTCATAAACGTAATTCATGATTTATCCTGGGAGATGTTGATTTGTCTATAAGATCCCCAACTCCTCGGCGTTCTTTAACCTACACAAACTAGGTCATTTCGGGCCTAACAGTGTTCAATTTTATTTCAATAATCGCGTGTGCGTATGGGTCTTTATCAAAGACAGGAAACCAGAGGACCTGGACCAAGTCCACAAGGCTGGACAATCGATCTTACTCCTTGTCATGTACAACAGCGGAATCGAAACCACGTCTGATGACTCACTGGCAACACTTATGATACAATGCGCATGCGCTACCATTCGGCCATACCCCCACCCTCCTGATATATTTGAAAAAATAAACTTTTAACTCTGGTATTCCTTTGCTGACCGAAAGAATGAGTCGAAATGAACCGTCTTCATTAGCCTGGGTGGAGTAGCGACGTAGGACATCGGAGGTCAAGTCTACTGAAAAATACAGAGGCGGGTTCAATTGGGGGCGCAAGGGGTGCGCGCTCCCCCTAATTTTCGACATTGCCCTTTTTTTACTACTGAAAGTGCCTTTCAACTAGCTTTTTTGCTCGATTTTGAGGCTCTTTTTCTACGATTTCCGAACGTTTAGACCAAAATATCAGCCAAATAGCTCTTGAATTGGCTAGAGAGACAAAGAAATGACGGATAATTTTCTTGTGGCCTCCACCCCCGCTCAGCGGCGTGCTCCATCTCCGCGGTCAGTGCCCTCATTTTGCTGCGCCCCCCCCCACCTTTTCAAAATTCCTAGATCCGCCCCTGAAGATAGACTAATATCTTGATTCCATATGCAAACTCTTCTCAATGTCCTCAAATCCAACATCACACAATTATAAAATTTCCTTTTCAGGCATTATCTTTACTTCGGGTCAACAATGGAAAGATCAAAGAAAGTTTGCTCTGGAAACTTTAAGAGAATTTGGTTTTGGAAAAACGATACTTGAAGACAAAATTAATGAAGAAATTGGATATTTTGTTGAAATTATTGAAAACCAGAAGGGTTCACAATTTGACATGTCGCGGTTAACCCAAGCCTCAATATCCAACGTGATTGCATCTTTAGTTTATGGACAAAGATTTGATTATGAGGATCTCATATTTAAAGAATATCTGGAGAAGATCGAAGAGAATTTCACAGCGGTTGGGTCCACAGTTGTGATGAATGTCTTACCAATTCTTCGATTCTTACCGGGTGATTTGTTCAAATTTAAGAGAACGATTCGTAATGTTGTGGCCATTGAGACAAAGTTGGTTGAAGCATCAATTAAAGATCATCTGAAGAATTATGACGAAAATAACACCAATGATTATATTAGTACTTACATTAAAGAAATGAAACGAGTTGAAAAAGCTGGTGAAGAATCCTATATAAATAGTAAGTATGCTGTAATATCTATCTTTTTTCGGGTCGGGTGATCGAATAGTCTAAATCGTGCGTTTTGGGTCGTAATGTCTGTCATTGAGTCAAGTGGCTGAGCTCCGATGCCACATTTGTATGTGATAAGGTGTAGGGATTGCCTGTCCAACCTCGTGAATGAACCTTCTTAAATCGTGATCACATCGTGGGTCTTGATACTGGATAAGCTAAGTGAAAGAGGAAGAAATGGGGTTTAACGTCCACTCAACACAAACTAGGTCATTTCGAGACTAACATATGGTTTAATTTTATTTCAATAATTTGTTTGCGCGTAGGGGTCTTTAGCAGTGGGAGAAAACCGGAGTGCCCGGAGGAAACCCACGAGGTTAGGAAGGCGCCCCTTTCTCCATGCCACATACGCTCACACCAGGGCTCGAAACCACAGCCGCAAGCCAGAGGCGACCGGTCAGCTAGACCACTAGGCCATCCCCCCACCCCCAACACCCACCCACCCCACCCCCGGATAAGCTAAGTGATTGAAGATTATAATAATTGCTGATATCACACTTAACCAATTTCCTCATACAATCTTCTCAGTTTCACAGGAACATACATTGAGCCACAAGTAGATTTTCAAAGCACAGATTTATTATCCCGAGGCATATGTTAAAATAGACTCTGACCCAACACCAGAGCGCTTATGACAATCTGAAAACTCTGTTGTGAAATATAATAGTAAGTAATGACGGAAGATTTAAGAATGGTAGCAAATATCGTTTGGCGAATGCTAATGATGTATGCTTTTGGGAAGTTTATACAAATTAGTGCCTATTTTGATTCCTGCATTATATTAAAGGGACAATAACATTCTTGCTGGCTTGGTAGCTCCAGAAAATAAATAATACCCTTATTCTAAGTACTAGATGTTTAAGTTGTGTAAATTATCCATTACAACCTATTTTACTTGTCCAGAGGATGCGAAAATATTTTAAAATCCAAGTCACATTTGAAAAGGTGTACGTTAGACTTTTAAAATCAATTGGTTGAATTTTTCCAATTTTTTAAATTAGGTGTGTTAAGATGAAATTTATATCATCATTTAATTGGAATATTCTAAAATAATACGATTTGTTGACCAGAATGAAGATTGGGACGTATTATTCAGTTACAACAAGAGTGGTAATGGGGCTTTAAAGATCCATTACCTCAACAATGTACACCCAATGAAATTTATGTTTCTGTCATTCCAGGGGAGAATTTAACTAAATGTATCGGAGATCTGTTTGTTGCTGGTACAGAAACAACATCAACAACTATACTATGGACGATTCTCTACCTGCTTCATCATCCAAGCGTACAAGCTAGATGTTACAAAGAGATACAAGATGTCGTTGGTTCAGGTCGTCTACCGTCTATGAAAGACGGGTCATCTATGCCATATACTCAAGCTGTTCTGCAGGAGGTTTTGAGAATTGCTAATATTGTTATAATTGGAGTGCCGCACACCGTCGACGAGGATACAATATTCCACGGCTATCATATTCCAAAGGGGACCGTAGTCATTACCAATCTTGATTCAGTTCTTTTAGACGACAAAATCTGGGGAGATGCTGATGTTTTTCGACCTGAAAGATTCTTAGATGGAAATGGACAATTGGTAAAAAAAGAAGAATTCATCCCCTTTTCTCTAGGTATAAACAGATTTATTACTGTAAATAATTGACCACACAAAATAGGCCAGTGTTAAAGACCCGATCCTGATATAATATCTGTGTGAATTCGACCCGAAGCTTGTACGTGACAGTGCGTATGATCGCGTGGGTTATCTACGGATGTCTGTCCTTCTGCCAAAGACCCCAACGCAGAAGCGAATTATTTATATAAAACATGCCCTTTGTTGGTCACAAAAAGACCTTACACCCCAACCCCCATCCTTATCTTGCTCCTATGTTTTTCAAAAGAAGAAATATTTTTATCCATCACAAATACAAAAGATCTTAAAATAATGGTAACAGTTTCTCCTAAAATGATATGAAATAACCATGGTTTCTATTTACAGGAAGAAGAACCTGTCTTGGAGAATCTTTGGCTAAAATGGAATTATTTTTATTCATGACAACCTTGATACAAAGATTTGAATTTAAACCAGTAGATCCTGAAAATTTACCAACTCTAAATGGTGTTTTTGGAATTACTCACATGCCTTCTAAATATGAGGTTCGAGCTGTTCCCAGATAAATGACTAGATGATAGAGTCATATGAAGATTGTTTTTGACTATTTTATTTACTGTACATCTGTGAATCTAGTATAATCTAGAACACGTTTGTCAGTGAATTATCCCATTAAATAAAATACTAAACTACCTACGGGTATATATGGCGAGGATGTGGCGGTGTACCATTATTGGCTGGCTGTATTACAATGTTTAAGGACTGTATGATAGAGCATTCATTGACCGAACACTTAGATTTGTTAGTAGACGATTGAAAAGCTTCAAAAGTGAATCATGTGATCTCGAATGGAATAAATCGCGTTGATTTATAGAAATTTCATTAATATGTTGTGTTTAGTATATCCAAACATTCGTTCATTTCGAGAATAATATATAGACTAACACATATCAGTTGGATAACAATATCAATCACTATATACACACGACGTTTCGACAAGATTTTATTGGTCATTATCAAGGATACAAATTAACAGATGAGGAAAAATGTGAAACAATGATAACGGAAACTATAAATTAACAATCGTGAAACCCTAGCTTAATTATACTTACACAAAGTAACAATTTTCATTATGTGTAAATTTGTAAAGAACCTCTGGAATACGAACATGGAAGCAGTGACATTCACTTCAATTTCAGGGGGCGACCAATCAAACAATGAAACTAGAATAGAGGGAATGAAGTCTTTTGAAATTATTGCTATAAAGTTTGTTGTACAAGATGTCCTTCTTGATTTCAATAAAACGTTTATTTAATCTGTTTTGGTTTCTTTTTGGCATTATTAAAATGTATTCCTGTCTTACATGTCTTGGGTGAGAGAGGTTGCCTAAGACTGGTGAGTTCCCCATCAATTGCTGGAGCCATTCGCTACAAGACTTCATCGAAGATGTCTTTCACGATCTGGGTCGTGATTATAATTTTGGCGACTACCGACTACCAATGGACATCATTGTTTCCAGAATGAACACTACAACCCACAACGGATGGGGCGAAAAACCTAGTCTCGTGCACACATTGACGGGTACGTTAAAGATCCCTTGGTAGCTGGGATTCGATATAACAGAAGGCTGTAGCGCCGCTGCCCGGGTAAAATTTCCCTCATAGAATACTGTATGGCGTATGATCGTCACCAGTCGGAACAGACCAGTTCTAAGATAAACCCCATTTCATTTCATTTTGTAATGTTTTTTCTGGCCGCGAAGATCCCGTTGCAGCTCTCACTCTCTTTAGCCCTATCGCTGAGTTAATTATATTTATTTAACAACTTATCAATAAATTACAGTAACATGCATACTAGGATAATGTGATAATTATGAAAATGAAATCTACTGTAGCAATTAACTTTTCTGTACCAATTGGGCTAATGCACACGGACATGTGCCTTGTGGTGTGTTGGGCGGGGGGGGGCATGTTGCTCGGATAGCGGCACTATGGTATACTCTATATATCTTGCAAATGTCAAGGGTTCTAGAACGTACACATCAACTTACACACGGGGTATCCGTTTATTGTTCCATCCGAACGGCTAGACACCGTCCTTTACCAGATGTACTTTCTGGTTAGCTAGTCAGCCCCTATTCACGGAGCCATTATGTAAATGGAAGATATTTTCAGCTAAAATACTGATGATTTTTTTATTCGCTTCTCTAAAAGGGAGAAAGACTTGTCCGAATGGTTAACACGTCGGTTAACGCGTGCGCATTAAATCACAAAGTCTGTTATTGAGTCAAGTGGCGTGGTTTCGATTCGTAGTTTGTACGCGACAAGGAGAAGGGTCATCTGTCCTCCAGTTTCCTTCCACTGCTAATTATAAAGACCCCTGTGCGCAAGAGAACATTGAAATAAAATTGAACCATATGTTAGTCCAGAAATTACCTAGTTTGTGTTTAGTGGACGTTAAATAGCATTTCTTTCTCTTTCTTTCCCTTGTGAAGTGTAGGATAGCGAATTATTTTGAGGAGAACCACATTTAAAGAACCCACGTGAGCGATGCCTTGATAATATCTTTAATTAAAACAATTAGATGTTAAAGAAAACATGACGAGTGTCTTATATAAAAGAACAAACAGCGAACACCTTCGATGTCGTTTAACACTTCAACCACAACAAACTAACGACCTCCTCGTTACTTCACGCTCGCTGTCTCAACAACGACAATATTTGGCTTTAATTACCGTTCTTGCTTTAGTTGTTTTCCGGTAGAGTGCGCTTTATGCGGTAATGCGGATGACAGTTGATGACGCTGACGGCGACAAACCGTGTCTGTTGTGTTGTTAAAATCTGATTACAAAACACAACTATAACAAATAGAATAGAAAACACTACATCACAACAAATCAATTTATAGATATCATCAAAAAACATCGGTAACCTGGAAAATCAAGTTTTACCCATCAAAAGATAAGAAAACAATCCATGATAAGGTCTATTCCTCTATCCTAGTTTGTCAATTTGTTTAATCTATACGCGCTTTTGTTGGAGATAGCTAAGATAGATTCGGTTAGAGTCTTGTATTTTTTTCATGAATATATTTCTTAAAATAAATTCTGTTGCAGTTTTGCATTCTTTCATGAAAATATTTCCTATGCCCTAAGTTGTCAGTAACCGTTTTTTTTTTTGTGTTTGTTTTTTTGGTGTGTGTGTGTTAGGATAGCTAAAGAAAATTATATCAATATAATTTTTTTTTCATTTTATGAAGATGTTGCTTAAATCCCCAACGTGCCAGAGCCCTTGTTTGTGTTGGAGATAGCTCGGATGGAGCTTTTTTTTTTCTTTCATTTTTTATGAAAATATTTCTTTAAGCACCAACGTGGCAATAGCATTGTATTTGTTGGGAATAGCTGTAATAAATTATGTTAGAGTTTTTCATTGCATGAAGCCCAGTTAGTGCAGCTTTTTTCTTCTTCTTTCATAAAAATATTTCTTAACCCCCAAATGTCAAAATGAATATCCAAAGGTATGTATTGGTGTAAAATTGTCATCATTATTTGATAATCTTTCATTGGGCTATGATTTTATAGTCTTGTGGGCCACGCACGGAGCAGGGTATGCTTACTCTCCCATGGACACCAGATACAGCATTACTATTCTAATACTTTCCAATTTTAGCAGTCCACTTATTATTTGGCATTTGGATGATTTTAATTCCACAACCAGATTTTTATTTTTATTAATTTTTCTTTTCGTGAAAAGGGGATTCGGTGGTCGAATGTTTAACGCATCTGTCATTGAGTCAAGTGGCGCGGTTTCGATTCCCCGGGTATTCCGGTTTCCTTTGACTGCTAAAGACCCGACGCGCAAGCGAATTTATGATATAACATTGAATATTAATGCAGAAATGACATAGTTTGTGTCGAGTGGATGTAAGCTCTCTGTCTCTCGTTCTAGGTAATATTTTAGTAAGTATAGTTGTATATGTTTCCTGTAAGTTAAACGTCTATTGAGAGTATGATATTAAATCCCCGCGTACCTCGTGTTCTAAATTCTGCAATAAACCAATAAACATCTCAGTCGGCCCAGATAATATTCTAATGTACCTGTATCTTGATAGCTTTCCTTGGACTTTTAATGTCTCTTAAGAAATAAGAAAAATAATCTTGGTTAGAGCGAGAAGGCAAGTTAATATTATACAACCTCACTTAACAAGGCGTGTATCTTTTACAATTTCTTAATTTTGCGAGACTGGGAAAACAGTTTTAATGAAATGCAATGATTGGGTATAATTTAAGTTACGTGTTATCAATAACATGGGTATATCCACTCCCTGGACAATATTCTCCTTAATACAAACAAACTCCATCTGTCATCGTATGGAGTCGGTACTATCAATGTCTCTGATCTGTCACAACCAATGACACTTTCTCCTTTACTTTTGTTTAAAACACCGTGAACAGAATGGTCATAATTGTCCGGGGAATTCAAATTTACTCGTCACATTTGCATAGATAAGGCACGGGACAAGGGACCTGGTGTAGGAAGACATCTGTCAGCATGGAGATCTGATATAATGAATGTCGTGAGTAATACATGTAGCAAAAGAAACAAGTTTATCTTGAAATCACATTATATTACAATTTGCACCAAGAAACATAAGTTATGTCAGGAAGAAAACCATTCGTGGTTGGCGACTGTTTAATGAGAGAGAGAGATAGGGAGAGAGAGAGAGAGAGAGAGAGGGGGGGGATAGAGAGGGGGTGGAGAGAGGAGGTGTTTAACGTCCACTCAAATGCGACTATATCGTTTCTTTAGTGGTGGAAGGAAACACTCGCAACGATTACACTCGACAGATCGGGGGTTGGGATGGCCTAATGGTCTAGAGTGCCGCGCTTCGACCTCTAGCTGGCCGGTCACCTCTGGCTTGCGGTTGTGGTTTCGATCCCTGGTGTGAGTGTATGTGGCATGGAGACTCCTTCTCAACCTCGTGGGTTTCCTCCGGGCACTCCGGTTTCCCCCCACTGCTAAAGACCCCTACGCGCAAGCGAATTATATAAATAAAATTAAACCATATGTTAGGCCCGAAATAACCTAGCTTGTGTCTAGTGGACGTTAAACCCCATTTCTCATTATATATATGACAGATCTTAAGATCACCACGCCTCACCACTTCAATTAATTACAATTCTTGGATTAGACAATATTTAAGTAAACCAGTTTGTGAAAGTCGTTAACCCTATTAGTACTAAAAATACGTTGGCATTAACAATTAAAACTGCTATTCCTGGAAGAGAAAAAATACACATTACTGTATGTCCGGTTTCGAGGTCTTTGTATCCATAAATCAATAAGGAAATGCAGGATAATATCTAAGTTATTTTAATCTGGGTAATTGGCATAGTGTTACAACTGAATGTACCCTCATTTGTCCATATTTCTACATATAGTTTATTAAGAAGATCGATACATGACGAAGAATATGACATAATTAGCTGATATATTTTTATTTACCCAAACCAGAGAAACATGCAGGCTGTCAGGTTGTTCATTAGATATGAACAAACAAACATCCACGTGTCGCTAAAGATTATCTCGGGTTAATCCGGACAAATTGATAGCGATTAGCGAAAAACCAACAGAGAAATATCTTATCAGAATTTTACTGAAATCGTAATAAGAGTATTTTCACTTGGCAAAGAATTCCTTATTTTTTTGTATGTTTCCATTCACTGTTTGTGTCGTGTTGTTTGATATTTTGATTTCTTGTATGGTTTCGTGTTTTAGGGGGTTTTTTTTAAAAAAAAAAAAAATTGGGGGAGGGGGGTATTTCTTTATTGTTTTTTGGGGGGCGGGGGGGTGTTTGTTTGGGGTTTTTTTTGTTTTTTTTTGGGGGGGGGGATTTAGATTTTTGTTGGGTTTCGTGTTTATTATTTTTTTTTGGGGGGGGGGGGGGATATTCGGATTTCTTGTTGGAATTCGTTTTTGGTTTGTTGGGGTTTTTTTTTAATATTTTGATTTCTTGTTGGGTTTCGTTTATGTCTCCGTTGTTGTTTTGAGGTGGGTGTTTGTTTGGTTAAATATCCTGGATATCTCTTATATTGTATGAAATGTTCTTACTATGAGGTGTCATCTTTTACCTATCAGTCTAAGGATTATATCGGTGTCTCTGATTTGCATTTACATGTATATCGCATTCTAATGTCAAATCGTTATTCCTTAATTCTTCATTTTTAATTTACATATAACGCTAGTGTTCTTCATTCGTCATGTCTATCGACAACTATCTTTATATATCTTTTCCAAACTGCCGACAATATTATAAATAGTAAGGGTTTAAGATTTGAATAAGCACGTGGCCGTCATTAAGGCAACATGCTTTCTGAAGAGATTCGCGCCCACCACAAACAACGATTAAATCAAGTGTTAAAGATTAATCTAATCCAGCCAAACGATTAATTTACACAATCAAATAAGGATATAAGAAAAGTGATAATCTGGTGTGATGTTTCGGCACCAGATAGATTGGCGCGACATAGATTTGAATAATTGTAGACTATCTATTAAAGCTGACTTTTTGGTCTCCCCGGATGAGACCGAATGAATGAAAAGGGGTTTAACGTCGTACTTTTCTGCACAGATTGGGATAATAAAGATGGGGGATGAATGAATAAAATGTGGTTTCATAGTAAAAAATAAAAATAAATATCCCAATGCCTCAGTATGTATTTGGAATATTTAAAATAAACACGAAAAATCAGATTATGTATACAATTAAAGTTGTCTTTTAAAACACGGTATTCAAGAAATGTCTTTTAGAAGTTTAGCATATAATACGAAAACACAAACTGGGTCATTTCTGGACTAACATATGGTAAAAGGGTATTTCAATAATCTTTAGCAGTGGGAGGAAACCGGGGGACCCGGCGAAGCCCCGCGAGGTTGGTCAGGCAACCCTGCTCCTTGGCGCATACAGGTGTGGAATCGAAACCACACTACTTGGCTCGTAAACCATTCGACCACCAACCGCCCTGTGGTAATTATTTCTATGGTCGTTTGAGCAATACAGGGATAAGAATTTTTCCCGAACATCGGCGTTTCGATTTCCAACCAAAGGTTTCTTTTACATGTACGTCGATGTGTACAAGCAAGAATCTCGGTTTTTCATACAGTTGACTTTTGGTAAGAAGTTGGAAGTGGAATCATTGTCATTACCACGGCCCCGGTTGCGATGCTGCTCTTCCTTAATAGTTTGAATTCCAATTCGATTTGTTTTATTTCATAGCCTGCTCCAAATTTACATCGAAAACAGTATTAACCCGCTATTAAAACAAAACTATGAATATATCATCAAATATTTGTTTAAATTTGGGTCTTGTTATTTATGATTAATTATGGGCAACGGTTCTTTCAAATTTCAACCATAATCCATAGACGACACGATTGGACGAACAAAAGAGAGAAATCTTTCGCAAAATGGCGTAGCTCTACTCAATTTCTAATTTAATCAGATTTTCCCAGGAGAATAAATGGGACATATGCACGGGCACATGTAATTAGAACATGTAATATTTGACCAAATGTTCGCTAAACATCAAACGACATCTTATTAACCAATCAGGTACACATTTCAGTCTTTCTATGGCCATGTTATATGTTTAAACAGGCTGTTCAATACATTCCATTAACTCTTTAAGCATAATTATATACTAGTGAAATGAGACGGCCATTGTAACCTCGGCAAACCCACGAGACTCCGGTAGTATGTCCGTATGTTAATGATACTGTGTTCACATGGTCCACTCTTGCCCCCGGGCTTCCGTAAGTCAACCCTAATTCAATCCCCTTTGGAATTAATACCGATCATGCGAAATTAAAGATGTTATCGAACGAATCTTTTTAAACAATCCTCGATCCAATTTCGCTATTTTCCGAACGGAAGTTAATCAGTACGTGGTAAACCCGAAAATTTAGCTCGTGTATCTTTTGTCGGAACTTTTCTTCAAGCATCTTAAACGTTGCTTAGATTATTAAAAAATACCCATTGAAGGTATCGGATGTCACAGTCACTATATCATTTGTACCAAATCTTTATCTATTATAGTTTCTCATGTTATCGTATCAATACATCCATGAAGAGCAAATTATTTAAAATTAAAAAGTACAAAATGAAATGCTGTTTGACGTCCTACTGTTCTGATCGTATATGGGCTTACAAAGACGGGCATGCGCATACAGTTTGGCATCAAAGACGTTTTTGCCCGGACAGATGCACTATGGCCTGCTCTTATATCGAATTCCAACTGCCAAGGGATCATTTTTCGTCCCATCCGAATGACTAGACAGCCGTCTTTTCAGGCCTTCGGTCCTGCGCCACTGACACGAGGAAACCTCGTCGGAAATAGTACAAAAAACAACAAAAATAATGTATTGGCGTACTAAAAGAGAAACAAAGGAATAAAATATAATATAAATTACATCTGTCTAAATTTACATATTGGACCTGATTATGATGCAATAAAATGCTTTTGTCGTCAGTGAGTGGTGGAACAACTGGATATAGTTAAAGCGACAATTTCATATTTTTAAGTTATATTTTTAAAATGTATTAAAATAAAGCCTCAAAATAGATGGTACCTATAAACAGTCCTACCTTGTTAAAGAATAATCCTATTTATCCTATAATTCACTATTGCCAGTTGAGAAATTGGCAAAAATATCATTTTCGACTTCAAATTCAAACGTTTGAAGATAGCTATTGCACGGGGAGGGGGGATAGAAAAACGGGGGAGGTAATTGGGTTATTATTTCCTGTGTGACTGATTTTTAAGTGGGAAATAATGCCTATGATCGCATAATAGTGAGTTGACAATCTATTGAGCAAAGGACATAGAAATAATTATGGTTTGACTTTCTTTGAAAATATGAAATTCTCGCTTTAATAATGCCTTTTCCTAAATTTCAATTTCAAATGTAAAATTTCTATGATGAAAATCGACAAAAGTGTTATTATTATTACTGAAAAAACAGAAACTTGAAATGTAATTGTGATACCAATTTCATATGTATAACTGTTTAGACGAAAGTCAGTCAGCGTGTTATTATAATAATTCTATGAATTTTGAAAAATGAGAAACTTAGATTCTACGTATTGAAATGAAAAACTATTGTAAATAGAATCGTCGTGTCATTAAAGACATCATTCAACACGTTCTCTATTAATTCATCGGTGTTCAGCTAAATAATAGATCCATTGTTTATTTATTCCCAATAATTTAAGACCGTAAAGAATAATAATAATCTCTATTTTAAAATGCGCAGAAATAAGAAGACGTAGTTGATACGACATGCGAGACAGTCATTACCTATACATTAGTCCATTTGTC
Source organism: Patella caerulea (assembly GCA_036850965.1). NCBI lineage: Eukaryota > Metazoa > Mollusca > Gastropoda > Patellidae > Patella > Patella caerulea. The sequence goes on along the minus strand of JAZGQO010000015.1, from coordinate 24,852,421 downwards.
TTTTATTTGGTGTGCGTGATGAAGCATACGACTTGTGAAAAGAAATTCTGGAATTCAAACCGGAAATATGACTGTTCCACCTACTTCTGACTGTATCATTGTATAAAATAATGAAAAGACAAGAAACAGGGTTAAGCGACTTATTGTTCTTCACCGTTTGGTCTATAGAAGGTTGGTTTCTTATATAAGTATAGAATATGATATCAGTGCTGTCGACCCTAAAAGCTTTCAAGAGAGAAAGAAAGGAGGGAGAGAGAGGAGAGAGAAAATAATGGCGTTTAACCCATCTGGACACAATCACGGTCATTTCCTAAAACTAGATCATTTCGGGCCTACAATATAATTGATGCAGCAATATATAAACGTTCAAGAGAAGGGGTTTTAACGTCCACATCACTATTTAAGAGCTAGAGGGAGGGTGTGTGTCTGTGTGTGGTGGAGGGGGGGGGGGGGTAACGTCTACTCGATAAAAATAGATCATTTCGAGTTGTATGATCATCTCGAGATGTATTACCTAATGATAACGACCAGTGAATTGAAATGAAATTCAATGGTTTTTAATAACGACCCACTATTCAGCTGTGACTAGGCTAGTGAGGACAGGCATACGCCATGCAGTATAGTATGCTATAAGGGACATTTCGACCGGGTAGCGGCATTATGGCCTATTATTATATTGACTTCCAACTGCCGAGAGACCTTTACATTGCATATACGGGACCTCCTTTTTCGTCTCATCCGAACGACTAGACAACTGTCCTTGTCAGGCTCTCCGTCTTGCACAACGACCAGTGAAATCTTGTCGAAACGTAGTAATATGTCTAACCTCTTAATGGCATTTAAAAATTAGATGATATAGATGTATTGTCATTTGCGATATCAGAATTAATGAAACCAGCAATTCTGGCCATGTCCGATTCCATGAAATTAGGCGTTGAGTGTGCCAATCGTTAAATGCCATTCAAAGATTATAGGTCTAGATTAACTATAATAAATACGTATACACCGATTATAGCACTTAATCCTCTTAATATAATCAATTCAACTAAACCCCTAAACTGTTAGTGTAGCTCGAGAATGGGCGTGGCAGCCAGACACACCCCTCTCTATTAGACTTTAAGGTGTCACAGGGGGATGATTATAGGCTTCTTAGCATCTTAACTTCTATCTTTTGTCGCGTATCTAATCTTCAATTTAACTTATTACGTGTCAAAATTAGCTCTTCATCATCCCGCTATCGTTTTCTTCCAGAAATACTCGCATCTGTTGTTTTTTCTTAGTTTTTAGCCTCAAGATTTATTTGATTGCCAGACAAGTGAAAGTGATTATTCCACTCGTGTCATGGATCATTTTATTGTAAAATATAGTTGAAACGTTCATATCTACGTTTCAATCAGTTCAGCAATTAATACAACTTACGTACTTTAAATGTTACACAATCGTACCTGGGAAGTTTTTTGAACAACTGACGTTCATAAAAAAAAAATATAAAAATTAATATAAACATTTCAGTTCAGCCATTGGTACAACTTGTGATCGATAAATGTTACATTAATTACCTGGAAAGTCTTTTGAACAATTGACGTTCATAAATAAACATAAGAAAACAATATTTAACACAATTACTATTTTAATTAAAGCATCATTTGGTAGGGTGTTCTCTCCGCCTTATCAAGTAATGAATTTATAAAATATTATAATAACGTCCAGTAATTAACCCGAAACATTAAACGCCCTTTAAGAAACATTATCCGGAATTTACTTTCGATTTAAAAAGAATTTTATACAAACACAAAATAGATCTTAGGCACTATATATGTAAAAAAAAGTCGTACCAGTAATGGATTTTGAATATTAAACACCTTTAGAAATATTAGATTAACGTTCAATAATGTATTTGGAATATTATTAATATCAGCACTGCGTAAAACTATTATCCAGTAATTTCGTTCGTTTAAATGAATTTTACAAAAAAGTAAAATACATCTTACGCACGATATATATTACAAAATCGTCCACTGAAAGATTTTTTGTAAAAACAACGACGCTCGTTTGAAAATATTACCCAGTAATTATTTTCGTTTAAATGAATACGAAATAAAAGGAATAATATTGTTAAAGATAATAAAGTGAAATGGGGTTTAACGTCCCACTGCTCTGCCATGATTGGGCTAATGAAGACAGGCATAAGCCCGTGCTATGAACGATATTTTGCCCGAACAGCGGCCTGCTCCTATATCGAATTCGAACTGCCATGGGTTCTTTTATGTACACGCCAACATATACATAAAAAACATCAATTAAAGAATCTACAATAATTAATAAAATTGTAGTTAGATATGAAAAAGCTGTAGAAAGTTTTGTAAACAAACGTATAAAACAATAAATCTATAAATCAATGTTTGTCCAATGTACGATTCTATAAACCGTGATTCTTCTCAAAAGGAAATGTCGATTTTTTTTTTTTTAATTTTTCAATATTGATATTCTCCAATAAATGTACCTTCTTTCTTCTTTTTTTTCAATATTTATTTAGTTGATGATCCTATATTTGTACGCTATTTGGTTGGCTTTAAGAGCTACCGAGATTTGAACTTATTTTTTATATATGCAGAGCTCTTTGACTTCTTCGTCCTATTTAAATTGTTGGACTGGGAATAACGCAGGGATAGAATACCAAGTCTTTCTCTTTAATGCACTGTATTGCTATTATATAAAACGTAAAGCATTGTCAGACGTTTTATTTTTCTATTTAATGTAAAAAAAAATTTCTTTCAATATTTATTTAGTTTACGATTATTTCCTATAAACATACACTTTCCTCTTATTTTTCTTTAAAAATTTTCAATGCTTATTTGGTTAATAATCAATCTACTATATTTGTTAGCCCCTCGTTTGTGATTCGATTAACACGTTGATCACATATTTCAACGAACAATGAAACGACTAAAGTGAACATGTTAAGCCGATCTATGAATATGAAGCAGGAGAGAAGAATCATCGCTCGGCTGACGACGACGGCGAGTGGAGAGGTCCGTCCCCTCGCCCCAGGGGGTTGTAATTACCGCAGAGTGACAGTCAAGACTAGCGTTCGTCTGAATGGGTTATTTCAACACATATTAGTAGCAAAGAGAAAAAAGTCACCACACATGGGTTAATCCGCCAGGCTTTTTGTTTACCCTGGTTTATAAGTGTACCAGATCAGAATTTTAAACATTCGTATCTTGCTGCCGTATGGTGAACAGATCGACACAGACGGAAAGTTAGAACTCGGACAATTTGCTTCATTAGAAGAATATTTAAAAGAACAAGTGACCTTACGGTGAACAGATCCGAACTGGGACTCCGACAATTTTCTTCCTCAACAACATATGATATTCAAACGAACAAGTGGCCTTATTGTGAACATATCTAGATAAAGTTAGAACAATTTGAATCATCAGAAAAAAAATCAAAAGGATAAGTGACTTTGGAGAAGACGTGTGGTGCATACATATTTCGTAGCACAAAAACAGAATATTCAGCTTAAAGGTTTGTATTCTAGCAGAATACAGAACACATATTCCATTTTAATATCCAAGCCTTTTATATTATGCTGCATTGCAGATCGGAATAGTCGTGAAAAGTCGTTAGTTAGTACCGAATAAAGACCATTCATTATGGATAAACATATTTCAAGTTCCGTCGACACGCAAGAAATCACATCTACCCAAGGAAATGACTTGAGTGATGACATCAAATTGGCGATTAGAACAGCAGAAGAATTCAGAAAAGAATCAGAAATGGACAACTCCCCTGAACCAGAGAGGAGAGATCGTCGTTTTAATCCCAAATCAAAAGTTCCAGAAGATATCCGGCTCAGAATCAACGGACGCGAAAGAGAAAGGATGCACGATTTGAATTCAGCTTTAGACAGCTTGCGACAGGTGATGCCTTATTCGCAGGGACCGACAGTGAAGAAATTATCAAAAATGTCAACTTTATTATTAGCTAGAAACTATATTGTGATGTTAACTCGCTCTTTGGACGAAATGCGAAGATTGGTTCAAGAACTCTCGATACAGAGAACTCACTCCGCTTTGCCAACTCCATTTGGACACGGTTTAACCCGCGGTCATCTGATTCTTCCACAGCACCCACCGACGTTAAAATTGCCCTCGCCGTATTCCCCGCCAACCTATATACCATGTGCTTGTGCTGACTGTCAAGTTAAAGTCTCCACGCCACCAGCTTCCAGATCAAACGATTGGAAATCCCCCTGAAGAGACAATATTGTGATGGTTTTAATATATTTATATCGGATGAATGGTGATGAAACTGGTGTGTAATGTTACTCTAAATGAACCACGCTGACAATCATGGTGCAAAATGAATAATAGACATAATTCAGGGGATATTACAAGCGGTATTGAATGAATATGTAACGTAAACTTGCTGTCAGATCAATACTGAAAAAAAACAGAGGTAGTTTCGGACGATGCATCAAACGACATTTATCCACAGGTATGCGAAGGAGAATTGAACCGCAGATGTCAAATCCACAGAAAAGACACATAGGACACGGACATTGCAAGCGATAAACAATGAAAGTACGCAAGTGAACGGTTCCATGCGTCGGCCGGAAGTGGCAACGGCCTTGTACAGTCCCCGACCACTTAAACACATAAACGTACTGCTCGCTAAGTTTTTGAAATTCGTCAATATGTAAAAGAAAATAGCCTTTAGTGACAAAAACAATCATAGATCTATGGAGATTTCCACCGGAATCCAGCTTCGAAAAGTGAGTCACGAGGTACTTTTATAGTTAAAAATATATCATAACCGTGTTCTTATATAAAGCTGTAGTCACGTGTTTGTATTCGGAACGGAATGAATGACGTAATAAATGAGTCAACAATGACGCCAGCGTTCAATATACTCGTGTATCACCTATTGTAATGAAAATATGAAATTTCCGTTATAACTAATTAAGATAAAAATCTTTCATTTTTTTTTTTTGGTTCAATCTCTCATAATACTATTATGATAAATAAAAGTTTGTATGGGGAAATTGACAATTTAATGCATAAATTCCTAATTAACAGTATCGAATATACCGATCGAACATCTATTGTTTAGAAACCCTTTAACTACCGAAGCAAGGCATTAACAAATGTTTGCAATTCAATTTGAATTTATGTACATGGAAAAAGCATTCTTTAAAAGTATTATTAGTTAAGCTTCAACATAATAGTTTTTAAATTTTAATATCAGGGGAGCCAGTGCAGCAATCTAAGTTTGTTTTGTTTGGGAAATAAAAAAAAATGTAGTGAGATTAAGATGTTCCGATTATAGATTACTTTTCGGTAGATTCCGGAATTAGCCAGTTATTTAAACCAAGACAGAATATCACGGCTTAATGCATGTTAATATGTAGAAGAACGCTAGATCGAAGACGGTCCCACGCATTTTAGGACATATGACGTCATATATAGATTATGGCTAGGACCTGTAGATTTCGTCAAAGTCTTGAGATATAAACAAGGCTAGCCCCAACCCTGGGCCATGCCTAACCCTTACCCTAACTCACAATCTACATATGACGTCATAAAATACGTAGGACCGTCTTCCACCTAGCGTTCCCCTAATATGTACTGAAGATTGATTATTTAACTAAGAAAATTAAATCAAAATTTCAGTTCATCATATCTTTGTAAATACTAAACAGAACTGAACAATATCTAGACCGATATTTCTATTACAAATAAGATTTTTACAATAGTTTGCAAGGGATTTCTATTATCGCTTAAGAATTTAACATTGTTGTTTTTGTATTAAAATTGACAATGAGTATATACCCCAGTGATTGTATAACAAATATTGTATAGGGAATTATTTATATCTACAAAATTTATATTTTTTACCATTTTTGTGAATAAAAAGTATGTGATTTAAATATAAATTCTCTCTTTTAAATTACACACATATATTCACCACTTTGCACTCCTCATTGTGAGAAACGAGCTTGATACTTGTCGGCTGGGATTCCAACGCGATATATTCTCATTGTGAATCCTTTTACATTTCTCGATTTTTTCATGGGCCACGGTGGATCGGTAAATATATTACTGGCCGTGCTGCCCCCACCCCCTGAACCCCAGTGAAATAGTTGATTTTGAATTTCGTTTGCTTTGTTTCAGTTACATATCTGCTCTTTAATAGAGGATATAAACGGGATTTTTGCATAGTCTCCGCCCAAACAATCCAAGGTTGCAAGGTATTACACTTTGCTCCAATGTAGCCCCCCCCCCATGACAAAATCCTGGATCCGGACCTGATATTGACCGTACCGATGTTTTTAGTGATGAACAATCTACTAACGGACTATTTAAAGTTATTACTACAACTGGTTGGGTTTTTTTTCTCGGCACAGTGCCGTGCCGATTAACAAAGCCGAGCATAACAGTATGAATTTTTAATGTCTGAGTGGTCATCTCGTGTTATATTTGCTACTGTATGGATAAAAACAAAATAATTTTTTTATATGATCTCGCCTAAAGCAATATTTGAAATGACTCGGTATCTTTAGCTTCATAATTTAGCAAATACCAGACAGTGCCCTTTTTTACATCTGAAAGTGCCTTTCAACTGGCTTTTTTGCTCGATTTTGGGGCTTTTTTCAACGATATATCAGCCAATATTGCGGCGCCCTTCCCCCTTTTCAAAATGCCTAGATCCGCCCCTGAATACATACAAATAGCAACATGTCATATCTACGGTATATAGTTGAATGGATTCTGTCGGTTCTAAGCAGAAGATAAAATGGGGTTTAACAGCCACCTGTTCTGCAACAAGACGGCTAATAAAGATGGGGAGAGTGGGGATACACAAATAGAGTTATGGTGTGGAGGTACACTAATGTAGTCATAGTGTAGACTAATTTTATATTTCGATTGAACTAATTTGGGGGAAGAAGGCCACTAGTCACTTTAAGGGTATTTACATTGAACCTCCGGTTGACATATTCTAATGTCGTCCCTGGAAGCATATTTTGGTTACGGTGGATCTTAGTTGTTTATAATATAGGCTCCGAGTCCACAGATTTCCCACCATAGCGAAAGACCCCTCTACGCAAACAAATTATTGAATCAAACTTTTACCAGATGTTAGTCCCGAAATGATCTAGTTGATGTCGAGTGGGATTTTATCCGATTTCGGAAAACGATTATGAACCCAACTGTGCGCGAAAATGTTTATTTTGCCTGTATTTTCAATAAATAAATAATAAACCATTAATACAAGTTTATGTCCCATCCCATAACTTTGATTGAATTATATCACTGACCGTAGTAAATATACGGTCCATGATTATATATAAAAAAATGTCCCGAACTGTAGGACCTTTGTTTGAACTAGTCAATCAATGAAGTTTAATTGCCCGGGGAATATAAGATTAAATAGCTTGATGATTAAAATAATATCGTCGATGTATGTGCACCCTAACGTTCTTAATAAGATTGCTGAAGCTTACTTTAATTAAGGGTTTATATGATGGTTTTACTTACTCAACCAGGAAGGTGGCCTTATTAATTATTGATCTCATTGTTCGAGTAGAAAACTGACTCTCTATTTCAATATATTGTGTGACAGAGACAGAAATGGATGTTTAACGTCCACTTGAAACTAAACACGTCATTTCGGTTCTTGTACACTTTCTATATGGTTAATTTAATTTCATTTTAATAATTCGCTTGCGCGTTTATGTTTTTAGCTGTGGAGAGAGAGAGAAATGGGGTTTAACGTCCACTCAACACAAACTAGGTCATTTCAGGACTAACATTTATTTCAATAATTCGCTTGCGCGTAGGGGTCTTTAGCAGTGGGAGGAAACCGGTGTGCCCAAAGGAAACCCACGAGGTTGAGAAGGTGCCACATACGCTTACACCAGGGATCGAAACCACAGACGCAAGCCACCTAGAGGTGACCGGCCAGCTAGAGGTCGTCGAAGCGTGGCACTCGAGACCCCCCTGTATACGAAGGACCTCTCAAACAGAAATGAACTCATAAAGTAAAAGGATTCTGAGGATCAAATAAAATAATATATTTGATATATAAAATCTACAATTAAGCTTTTCGGGAATTAATTATTCCAGAGTTTGCAACCTAAATCTCTGATAATGGCCTGATTGGAATATCTAATTAATAAGGTAGTTCATGTCTCTAACTGATAATTATGTTACGTGTATATTGGAAAAAATGACGTATTTCGTGTATACCCAATTACTCTGATTACTGTTTGTATTATCTGGCTCTTGTGTGCATTTAAGAGATAAGAAAATGTGTACTTAAAAAAAGTGCTTTCTAAGGAATGGCCTTATTTTAAACGAGCTAAATATCTCTTTGAGATAACACCATCAATATTAATTGAAAACGGCATAAATATTAAATTATTTCTTTTGTAATGACGAAGTTTATGGTTAATATTGAGTTAAATGAAATGGGGTTTAACGTCCAACTGTTCTGCTCCTAACCTGGACTAATGAAGACGTGCATCGCCATACACGGGCAGCGGCGCAACGGCCTATTCTTATATCGAATTCCAACAGCCAAGGGATCTTTTAAGTGATCTCCTTGTCAGGCCCTTGTTCCTGCATCACTGACAAGGGAAATTTTATCGGCAAATGCTGGGATTGAAACCCGACCTCCAGGCTATGATGATTTAGCTAATTTAATAGTTGGGGGAGGGATGTAGTCTAAGACGTGCCTATGGACTGCCAAGAGTTAAGTTGCGAGTTTCCGATTCCCGGTCGACATAAGGGTCGTCTGTCAACCTCATGTTTTTTTAGGATAATCCGTACCCCCCCCCCCCCCACACACACACACACGCAAACTTCAAAAGGTGTCCCAGATAACCTAAGCCGATGTCACAAATAATTAAAGTAAAATATTTTAAGGATGCGGTCATTTCATTGGTTGAGAGTCATAATTCTGGTACACATTTTGACTCTCGACCAATGATAAGACTGGAATTTGGAATTATAAAATATTGTTGTTTATTTTTTTTATTTTTTTTTATTATCATTATTTATTTTTTGTGAATAACAACACAGTTCCTTAAAAGATTTCTTTGATGAAATCAATAGTAACATGTTTCTAAAATAGCAAAAACAACAACCAAGAATTTATCGACTATTAAATCATGGGCTAAATTTAACTTGACTCGGTACAAAAACAGGGAAATGAAATCGGGGATTTAATGTCCTACTGTTCTGCTCGGACTGGGATATTTTTCCTGGAAAGTCACACTGCAGCCTAATTTTATATCGAATTCCAACTGCGAAAGTTTCTTTTACGTGCACGTCAAAATGTACACGGTACCTCTGTTTTGGGTCCTATTCGAAAAAATTTTAATACAAAAGGCATTCTAATATTGATTTATTATGTAAAATTATATATTTTTGACATTCTTAATAAATGAAATGAAAGGAAATTGAGTTTAACGTCCTACTGTTCCGCTGCTTAACTGGGCAAATGAAGACCAAACGTTCTTAATAACATTCTTAATAACTATAAATACAGTAAGATATATTGCACCAGATATCCGTCACATTATTTATTCTCTTTTAATAAAAGTTTATTATGGTTCAAAGACAATTAGATAAAAGTATATCCAATGACGTATCATTAATTTTTAATCACATTCATCATTCAATCTATTCAAGAAATAACATTCTAATTAACAACAATTTGTAACTTAGAATAACTCATGTGCATACATGCGATTAACTCATCGCCCTTGTCATATTGTTGACTTTAATGAATAATGTCTACATTAAAATATATAAATTCCGAAGATTACAATAAGTTAACATGTCTAAGATGGAGCCTACTTCAATTGTGCACGCCATCCATCTAACTCCACGAACCTTCTTTAATCGCATTAACTGAACACCCTCAAGAATACACACATTATACGGAATAAATTTTGATGTATTATTTTAATGGCATTTAGTAATTGAATTGGAATATATACAGGTCACTATTCTATGGGATACAATTACCGATAATGACTAGAGAAGCCTAATCGAAACGTCGCTCAGTAATAAGCAGTAATTGTATTCCATAGAATTGTGACCTTTAAATTTTAATGTGTAGAAGACATTAAAATTACATAATATCCTACTTCAGGATTAGAACCCACTGTATATCGTTTATTCTTATCAAGACATTATGGGAAAGGCGTATGAAAACGTTAATATTAATCATCCTTTGTTTACCTTTTTTTGTTTGGATTTATTGTATACTATGATTAAATTTCCCTTTTTTCAGAATGTCTTTTTACGGTTTCTAACAAATTTGAAACAAATATCTTATACCCCTTTGAGTTCTCCGACCCTTCTGTTCACATGCCTATGCGATTGAATTACAGGCCGCATCTTTATTTAATACATGTTTAAGCGACGTTACATGCGTTCACACAGGTATCTGAAAATACATACAAACAAGTGTGTGTAAAAGTCTTTGTGAATAGCCGTGTCTAATTATTTTGCTCCCAATTTCAATTTTAACGTTAAGATATTTGATATTCTGTGTCTATTTGTTTCATTATTTAATGTTTTGAAGATCTGCCATGCTTGTTTATTCTGACTTACACTGTTTTTCCAAATGTTATTGTAACTTAAAAAACTGAATCAAGCCAAATACTAAAACATGTCATTTAGTTACTGCCATTGTAAACCCCGTAACAGATTATCTTTAAATAAACATTTTCACACAAGAGATTTGTAATTTGGGAATACTAATATTTATACTTTAAAGACTATCATCTAGTTAATAGGATTTTAGCGATTTCATTCTGTTCGTGTATAATTTCACGTCCAGTCTATCATTAGTTAAAGTGAACTAAATTGGTAGACCGCAAGGGTGGCATTTATCGTCAATCTTCTTTTGTCTGCGTGCTGATGACCCGACTCAGATATATCCTCGAGGCGTGATAATATCAGATAAGATGCATAAAGACGAGAAGAAAGATCATAGAGTTGAGAACGTGTTTAACAAGTAAGTGACAAGCATCTGCTGCTTGTTTCATGCTATCGGTTTGATTTCGGCTTGTCTTCAGTTTCAATCGTCTATATTTCTTATTAATAATGCAAGTGAAATGATATGAAATGGTGTTTAACGTCCTACTATTCTACATCGACCGGAATAACGAAGACTCGCTTATCCATACAACATGCTTGTTACATGCTATCGGTTTGATTTCATTTTTGTTTTTTTAAATAATATATAAATCGGCTTCCCAAAAGCAAGATACATAAATGATATAAACATTATTATCAATATACATGTATGCGAAGTGTTAAATTTACATGTAAGATTTAAGTTTAGTTTTTCTTCAGTTTCAAGATAGTAAATTTGACACAAACAATGTCATTTCGGGACTAACTTATGGCTTGATCTTATTTCAATAAATCGCTTGCTCGGCGCGTTAGGGTCTTTAGCAGTTTATGAGTTGGAATAAACCTGAAAATGAAATGGGGTTTAACGTACTACTCCGCTACACTGACCGGGATAATGAAGACGGCATTATTCGTACATCGTGCACGTAAAAGAACCATTGACATTTGGAATTTGTAGGCCAAAGCACCGTTTCCCTACAAAAATAAGAAAATCACATATATAATTCAAAATATACACCATTAAGAACCTAGAGCTGATTGAAAGTTCGTAATTAATTTTTTTAAATTATATAGTTTGAATTTGGCATCTTACAAAACAGACATGCTGTGTTGCCCCCATAACCATCATGACCTAAACTAGTGCTTATTTTATTTAATCCAAGGCATCGATCCCGGTGTTGGAGAAAATTCCTCGGAACTACCGTCGTGGTTTCCCTTCGTTGGAGGTGCAGTACGGAGTGCCTGGCAAGGGACGGAACCTACCGTGCACGTGTAAGAGCCCTTGGCACCGTATGACAGCTCGGATTCGAAATAAGAGTTGAACATTGCATGACGTATGCCTATTTCTTCGTGAACCCGGACGTTGACATCCACTTCATTTCTATCGTAAATACAGATCATTCAATTTATTTTCCGCGGCTGGTGTTTAGGGAATAAAGTATTCAATGTGTCTTTGACTATAGGTATAATGGTACATAATAAGTTAATGAAAACGCTGTAAAACGTGGTCATATCAGAATGTAATAAACACCAATACATTTATATAAAGGATAAACTGGACCGTGACAAAAAATATATTCAATAGAAAGTATATTAAACTATGTATTACTTGTTCAATACCATTTTTTAGAGTATCATAATTAATAATATATAATGGCAACTTATTAATGGTGTTTTTATTTGCTTGGTTAATCTTCCTGTATTTGTTTTTAATTATCCATTAACGATCTCTAATGTTATATACAGTTTACTAACAGTGTCATCGTTCTACAATTTTAATTAATGGTAAGCTTTGACAGATTCCCTTTCTTCTGATTCAATGAATTGCTTCTTTAATAACAAAAAACATCGACCGAGCAGTTCAAATCCCCAGTCGTACGTGACAAGGAGTAGGGTCGCCTGTCCAGCCTCGTGGGTTTTCTCCGGGTACTACGGTTTTCCCTCACTGCTAAAGACCCCTACGTGCATGTGTAGTATTGAAATAAAATTAAAACATATGTCAGTCTCGAAATGACCTAGTTTGTGTCGAGTGGACGTTAAACCCCATCCATCTCTCTCTCTTATTCTCTCTCTCTCTCTCTCTCTCTCTCTCTCTCTCTCTCGGCTCTCGGAAAACAATAATGGCTTTCGCAAACTTAATAACAATAAAAGGATACTTGGCGGACTGTTGTGCTCTCTCACTCTCCCTCTATCTCTCTCTCTCTCTCTCGACCGAGGAGCCCTACAGCGTTTAACATTGATTGGCAGAATGTGTTACAGATCTCCAAAACGTTGGAGACAGAACAAAGACAATATTCCCATCAATATTCCACAATTCCGCAATTGGGTCTATTGGCAAATTTATCAGGTGTTATATATCTACGTATTTAAATTATACTCTACTTATTGATTCACTACAATATGTCAGGACAGGGCTACTCAAAGGTTTGAAAACTGCCCCTTTTGATGTACCTCAGTAAAATGTGTTTAAATGAAATGAAATGAAATGGGATTTTGCCCGGAGAGCGGCACTACGGCCTACTATTATATCGAATTTCAATTGCCAAGGGATTTTTACATTCACGCCAATGTGTACACCAGACCTCTATGTTTCGTCCCATCCGAACGACCAGACAGCTGTTCTTGTCAGGCCTTCCATCCAGCATTAGTGACAAGGGTTGTCGCACCGGAAAATCTGGATGAACTTTCTCGGCCAATGCAGGGATCGAACACACGACCCCAGACTAGCAAACCAGCGTCTTGCAATCTAAGTTTCTTGTCTGTATAACATAACATAATACATTGTACATAGCATTACATTTGATATAGCACACGTTACTGCCATGCATTCAATGGCGCTTTACAACGTCTTACACTAATGTTAAAGGAATACTTTACGGAAAAAGTATGTTTTGGGTTCCTTTTACAATTCGTTAGAGTTTGGCATTGTTTTACACTTCCTGGAAAGGTATTTCCGCGCCGACGTCTTAACACATTGTACGATCTGTCTGCAAATCTTTTATTTTTTTGTCTTAGGCATAAATTACATTTTTTTATGACGATTTCGTATTGTATGATGAAGTTTGGAACTGTAATGATTCAGAATGGTGAGCAGGGACAATACACCGGTACCAGTAGCTTGAATTGGCATCGGACCTCTGTTGGCATTATATGAACTTCTTTCAGAACAGCAGTCGCGCTATGGCCGTAATTAACACCAAGAGTAAGCTTTGCGGTAGAATTTTGAATTCGTTGTAGAGATTGAAGAGTAGCTGACTGTCTGATCACAGTAAGACATCCAATTAATATTAAATAAAATAATTCAGGATATAATTATTTTAGTTTAACTTTATTTCACAAGACTAGGAAATGACCATGATGTTGGATGAAATTGCCAAATTATAATTCACCAAATCGACGTGGAAGTGTTCAAAGAACATGCATGCTAAGTCGATCTGAGTTGCATTAACGGAGCCATGGGCTTTTTAAAGAATGTCACCCCCAAAACAAGAAGAACAAGCTGGGTATACAGGTTAGGTACCAGTTCCTAGCCTCCCCTCTCTCTCTCTCTCTCTCTCTCTCTCTCTCTGGGAAAACAATCATGGGTTTCGACAACTTGATAACTATAAAAGGATACTTGTCGGAACGTTGTGCTTTTAGAATAAAACAGTGATTGTTTCCCCTAAAGTTTATGCAATGGTAATGGGTTTCTTGGTGGCTAAATTTTATATATAAATAAAATTTAACAATCTGATTAAAAAAACACAGATCCAATTTTGTTTCGTTTTTATAGTCCACTCGACACAAACTAGCTCATTTTGAGACTAACATATGGTTTCATTTTATTTCAATAATTCGCTTGCGCGTAGGGGTCTTTAGCAGTGGGAGGAAACCGGAGTGCCCGGAGGAAACCCAAAAGGTTGAGAAGGCGCCCCTATCTCCATGCCACAGACGCTCACAACGTGTACAAAACGAAACGAAATATACATCTGGGCCCGTTTTCAAAGGATATTTTAAGTCTAAGATACACACTTAACTACTAGCTTTCACTTAAATATACGCAACTTCCTGTAAGTTAAGGGCAAGTGGTATTCAAAGGCACCGTTAAGCATCAAATTTCCCCTTAAAGTTAAGCTGCCTTAACTTTTAGGTAATGGCATGTATACATACTCGGTAGTATTTATGTAGATTCGATATAATGCAACATGCATCTTTCGTACACATAATGTACCGTCAATACCAGGCCTTTGAAAATCTAAAGTGTAGGTACTTACACAATGTCTATGAATTTCTCAAATTTTACTTTATCCATCATTATACTACCACCATTGAAGTTTTTTTTTTCCTTTTTTTAAAGTCTATGAAATCAGTCGTTTCGATGCACACATTCAATGCACTATTTTCATGCGTTACAATATAATATTTCAACAAACATTTTCCTGGTAATGTAAACTAAGAATTTAATAGACTTTCGTGATGCTCCTAAAAGGGACATAACTTGCTTACAATGTTAGAAATTCGCGATTTTTGGCAGTGGGGGTATTCCATAAATTGAAAATTCATAATATTGGCGAATGTGAGTATTCCATAATTTAAGTGTGCAGTTAAGTTTTTCACATAGTCAAGTATATGTAAAATACAACCTTTCAATACCGATTTAAGGTAATACAGTCAGTTAAGTGGAAAAATTAAGTATTTTTACTTAACTTTTCTTTGAATACGGACTGTAGTATATTAAGATTGTAAATTTACTTAGTTAAGCTGACCACGGTATATTACGTTTCAATTTGTTACCCACCAATGAATAAGAACTATAGGCGAAAGCGCCCCATTAACTTTCCCTGTTGCCCATCATAAAAGATGGATCTATCTCGAGAGATCACTTCCTCTTTGCCTTGGACAGTGATGGCGGCAAAATTCTACATAAAAGATGGAACTGTCTCTGGGGATCATGGGTTATCGTCCTCCCTGTCTTGGACATCGACGGCCGCTATTGTCAACATCGAAATATGACACAAATAATGATACATTAAATATTGCTGTGTGTTTTTTATATTAATAATTTACAGGTGATAATCAGTTATTCGGTCAGGCTTCCTGTCGTTTACTCCTTTTCATCATTGGTTCAACATTCGGTAAACTACATGTACCATTTCATAGTTTTGTACTTTTCTAAAACAAAAGAAAATGTCTGTTCTTAATTTGAAAAAAAAAATATCAAACAGTGTTACACATAATACACTGGAATTAAATTAACCAATTATCAAAGGAAATGAAATGAAATGGGGTTTAACGTCTTATTATTCTGCACCGGCTGGGTTAATGGAGATGGACATACCCATACATAATTGTACAATACTGTCAAGGTTTTTGCTACGCGTATGCCAAGTTGTCCTTAAGTTTTCGCCTCATCCGAACGACTATACTGCCCATCCCTACATTGAATTAAAACCGCTCATATATAAATGCAGACTGAATTCAATTTCAAAGTAAAATGGGAAGTGTTTGAAATTCTGCACAGACAGATCCATCTACTGCACACTTCGATAATAGATCTCTGTCCTGGATGACCACCATCCAAAAATTAGAATACTGTTCTGTAACGCGGTTATGCTCTGTTTCTCATCCTTTATACCTACATAGGGAGGGGGGGCTAGTGGTCTAGAGTGCCGCGCTTCAACCTCTAGCTGGCCGGTCACCTCTGGCTAGCGCCTGTGGTTTCGATCCCTGGTGTGAGCGTATGTGACATGGAGGTAGTGTAACAAAGTTATCTGAACATTCATTTAGGTGCAAAGAACTGTATGACCTCTGTTAGTTTTGATATTTATTATAGTGGACGTTTCTTTTACTGTCTAAACTTATTTAAGGCACGATCTTGTTAACTACATAATTTATTCCATATGTTATTTACTAGCTACATACGATATGTACAAACGCCATAGAACTTCCTTATTTGATGATCCCTCCTGTCCACCTTCCCGAAGTGTTGGAGGCTTTATATACAGTAGTGTATACTCACAGTAGATTAGTGAAAGACAAGACAGCCAGAGAGAGAGGGAGAGAGAGCAGGCGGCAGAGACCGGCGTGTGGACTTGTCTGAGTCCAGCCGCTGTGTTGGCAGCGGTGTAGAATGGATGTTACAATGTAGTTAGATATGTTCCAGTATATATAGACTAGTTCCTGTAGTGTAGATGTAGGCCTATTTGTGTATTTGTTGATATTCTGTTCTCGATGTAAATAAACCATATATATACGAAGCTGACTCTCTAATAACTAAAATATGTTACAGGGATTAGATTTGGTGTCATCGACCAACGAGACCCTTGGGTGTGTTCCCGTCAACCAGAAAAAAATCCCGCGTGGCAGACAAATGAAGTTTCATCGCTAGCCGCCCGTTGCGTTTGTGAAAAGAAGAAGTTTAAATAAAAATCCAGGACTGAAACGTTTATCTGTGAAACCGTGGGTGGCAGGCGCAGTTTCGTTGATATAAAAAATTTTTAATTCACGGATGGAAATGGAGCAAATCACCAAACACGGGGAAATGACGAACAAAAAGCCACGAAAGACGTTCCGATTAATGGCGACGGAACAGCGAGAAAAATGTGTGTGATTGTTGTTTTACGGTGAGTCATTTTGTTTTTAAAAGAATGTAAATTGTCCTTGTTTGTTTTTTGAACACATATTTTGGCCGTTAAAGTGAATAGTAATAAAGTATTAAGAAGTTTGTAGTAAGAATAAAATATTTTGTGATTGTTTGACTGGAATTGAGTTAAGTTCCTAATTAGGAAATTCTTGAATAGACGGTTGAATAGATTTTTCATCGTCCATCGCCATATTTGCGGTGAAGATATTAACTCACAAACATTCACATAATATTCACGGTTTTATCTCCTGTTAATTTTTTTGTGTGTTTTTATATACCCCGACGTAACGGGAGAGTTTTTTTCAAGAGTTTTTACCTCGTAAATTCGAGAGATTTGTGTATTCCTATTAGGAGGAATCGGTTTTGTATACCCTCAAGGAAGAAGGGTCGCGCTTTGGTTAGAAGCGTATGTGGTGTTTTGTTTTGTTTAAAGAATGGAGAGATAAACCGTTGTTAATTTTGATAAGTTCTTTGAAAATATCTTATTTAAGATTAGTAAAATGTGTTCAAATCATTCATTCACCATTTATCTCAAGTAAAAAACAAAATGACAAAATCCTATATTAATTTCTTACTATATATTATGTACATTTTCTATTTTATAAAATGTTTGCTATTTTTTATTAACATTATATTTCAAGTATACGAATTCCCTTTTAGAAATGTTTACGATCGACGTTTATATTGTGTACATTATTATAATATCGTGTGTGCCGTTCTTATTTCGCGTGTGATCAATTAATGGAGATGAACCCAGTGTCCCAACTGTGTGAATGGTGTTATTTATTTACTTTCGTAAATAAACTGTGGGTGAGAAAGGAAATGTAACAAAGTTATCTGAACATTCATTTAGGTGCAAAGAACTGTATGACCTCTGTTAGTTTTGATATTTATTATAGTGGACGTTTCTTTTACTGTCTAAACTTATTTAAGGCACGATCTTGTTAACTACATAATTTATTCCATATGTTATTTACTAGCTACATACGATATGTACAAACGCCATAGAACTTCCTTATTTGATGATCCCTCCTGTCCACCTTCCCGAAGTGTTGGAGGCTTTATATACAGTAGTGTATACTCACAGTAGATTAGTGAAAGACAAGACAGCCAGAGAGAGAGGGAGAGAGAGCAGGCGGCAGAGACCGGCGTGTGGACTTGTCTGAGTCCAGCCGCTGTGTTGGCAGCGGTGTAGAATGGATGTTACAATGTAGTTAGATATGTTCCAGTATATATAGACTAGTTCCTGTAGTGTAGATGTAGGCCTATTTGTGTATTTGTTGATATTCTGTTCCCGATGTAAATAAACCATATATATACGAAGCTGACTCTCTAATAACTAAAATATGTTACAGTAGGGGCGCCTTCTCAACCTCGTGGGTTTCCTCCGGGCACTCCGGTTTCCTCCCACTGCTAAAGACCCCTACGCGCAAGCGAATTATTGAAATAAAATTAAACCATATGTTAGTCTCAAAATGAGCTGGTTTGTGTCGAGTGGACGTTAAACCCCATCTCACTCTCTCTCTCTCTCTCTCTCTCCCTCTCTCTCTCTCTCTCTCTCTCTCTTATACCCATGTAGAACAGAACAAATAAACCATTTCAATTTCAATGCATGGGTGTGGAATAAATACATAACACAATTCTCGAAATATACATAGTGTTTTCCACTAAAATCGTCGATTTATATTATGAGTTAAAATGTTGATCATCTATAGACTGTTCTCAAGCGGAGCTAACTATAGACAAACGGTCAAAGTTTAGTACATTCCTTAATGATGTATGGTAGTCAGTGCCACGTTAACCATTAGGCAAATAAGGCACGTGCCTTGGGGCCTGTCAAATATTGTAGCCTTAAATTTAACTTTCTTCCTTTTATCAGTGAACACAAAAAAAAATCTGTATTTTCAGGCCGCCTATGAAAATGTGCCTTAGTGCTAGCGGAGCCTTAATCAGGCACTGGTGGTAGTGAATCTATGAATGCAATTTGTCCCCTTCCGGTCGGCATCAAGAATTGTTTTAGAGGATGGCTGTGAATGAAAGATCATTAACGTGACATGAATGTCAATGAAAATGTCATACTCTATCTGTTGTGATAAGAAATAAAGATTTGATACAATGATTGTTATACGACAATGAAAATGTCATACTCTATCCAGGTTAACAACCCCAACTCGAACGAAAACCACAGAAACCTCCCTCAATAAATATAGCCTGTATTAACATGGCGAATGATTAGATCATGGGCTGAGTCAATTAGTTTTGATTTCACGCTTGTGCGTGTGGTTACCTGGCCAACCTCGTGGGTTTTCTTTGGGTTCCCCCTACCCCTGCCCCATCCCCTCCCACCTAAAGATCTTTAAGCGCTATCAAGTTATTGAAATAGAATTGAATTATATAGTATATCTCTCTCTCTCTCTCTCTCTCTCTCTCTCTCTCTCTCTCTCTCCCCCTCTCTCTCGGGTCAATTTAATAAATCTCTCCCTCTCTCTATCTATCTCCCGGGAGCCACGGCGGCTTAGGTGAGCAAGACGCTACCTCGATTCCTGCAGTGGCGCGGGACGGACAGGAGGGCCTGACAAGTACAACTGTCTAGTCTGTCGAATGGGACGGAAAATTGAGGTCTCGTGAACACATTGGCGCGCAGGTAAAAGATGCATTGACAGCGTCGCTGCATGAGCTAAATTGCCTTCATAGCACACAGCATGGCGTATACCCGCCTTCATTAGCAGAACACTTGGACGTTAAACCCCATTTCTCTTTCTCTCTATCTCACTCTATCGAACATAGGCCTACTACAGATTAATTGCATATGCAAGCAGGTGTTTATTGACGCGTGAGTTTATTATTTTGGTATATAACTATTATTAATTTGTTGTGTGTTTATTCTAGACTACTTCATTGATTATAACAGTCATTTATATAATCCAATCAGGATTGTTGATGAATGATAAACATATACTAGAGGCTACCATATTTATTACAGGAAACCTGTTGATAGCAGATACATGTACAGTCTCTTAACTCTAGTAGCTTATCACAGGATTAACACATGTGAAAACGTTGGAATCATGAACCAATATTCGGTATAAATGAAAACCATTAGATTGTTGCTGATTCGTTGAAGTTGGCGTCCATCCCATCTACGACTTCCGCTGGGGGGTTTTTTGAGCTGGGAGACATTAGCTAGTCAAAGTTTACGAGTTTTAAATTTGCATGTATTGATAAGTCAAAAGAGGAGATAATAACAAGCCGTGGGGATTTTTTCTGCTGAGTGTGTTTTGATCGTTTTGGGTAAGTAAATTGTGCTTTACTTCTTAGTATAGAACATTTTTCGAAAATATTCTTAATGCTTGTTTATTTTTAGAATGTTCGTATCTCCTTTTCTCACGCGATAAAGACCAATTTCAAATTTTTAAAAAAAGAAAACTGAATATTCCTGTTAGGAGGTTATTTCATATTAATTATTTGTTGTCAGTGAAACTGTATCTACAGCAATCTCGTTCACGAAGCGGCTGTCGTGAGGTTGTAATATCATGATCTCGTAAAGCCGAACATTTCTAACATGTTAACTAAAGGGGCAACCAATACTTTATAATGCAATACTTTATAATAAAAATAAATAAGCTGTGGGGCAATGCCGATGATGATAGGTAGAGCGAAAGAGAGGAAAATGGAGTTTAACGTTCACTCGACACAAGCTAGATCATTTCGGGACTAACACATGGTTCAATAATTCGATTGCGGTTATGGGTCTTTAGCAGTGGAAGGAAGCCGGAGGGTCGAGGGAAAACCCACGAGGCTGGAGATGATGGGTAATACCGTTGTCAAGCAGTTTGTCAAGCAGTTACTGCTTATTCATTGAATCACGTTTCACTTGGTCTTTATATAAGAAATAATGACGATCGAGGCTAGCCTAAACTTGAATCGCTAACATCTCGATACAGACAGAGAGAGAGAGGGGGAGAGAGAGAGAGAGAGAGAAAGAAATTGAGTTTAACATCAACTCAACACACACTAGGTCATTTCGAGACTAACATATGGTTTTATTCTTATTTAATTAATTCGCATGCGCGAAGGGGTCTTTAGCAGTGGGAGGAAACCGGAGTGCCCGGAGGAAACCCACGAGGTTGAGAAGGCGCCCCTATCTCCATGCCACATACGCTCACACCAGGGGTCGAAACAACAGCTGCAGCTGCACGCCAGAGGTGACCGGCCAGCTAGATGTCGAAGCGCGGCAGTCTAGACCACTAGGCCATCCCAACCCCCAGAGAGAGAGAGAGAGAGAGAGAGAGAGAGAGAGAGAGAGGAGAGGGAGAGAGAGAGAGAGAGAGAGAGAGAGAGGGGGTATCGTCCAGTCGACCCATATGGCTTTTAATTTTATTTCAATAATTCGCGTGTGCGTAGGGGTCTTTAGCAGTGGGAGGAAACCGACGCACGAGTTTGGAATCTTGATTCAGAGTGAAGCAATTTTACTGAAATTTCCATCATATTCTGTTGTCATTAATTTATGTTTTAACTATTATAACGAGAACTGTCAGCTTTTTGTCTAATCTTACTTAATGCGATACTTTAATGTAAAGATGTTCTCGAGATGATCGAAGTTGATTATCGTAATGCCAAGTATTTGAGAATACCAACTTACTGATGATAATAATTGATGACATTCTAATAATAACATTCAACATAACACAAAATAGATTTACCCTGGGGGGAAAGCAAATTAATTAATGGGGACCAAAATTAAGCAGTACTTCTAATTGATATTATATTTCAAAATAGTGGTAAATAATTAATTCAACAATCACAACCACCCCATACAGTGTACACGAATATAATGTTTTATATTTTATTAGAGCCGCAGTGACTCAGTGATTATAGCGACGCCCCACTTACCATTTGGAAATAAGCGGTATGCATGTCTGTCTTCTCTATGCCAGCCGGTACAGAAAGATAGGCACCAAACTTCAGTTGAGAGAGAGAGAGAGAGAGAGAGAGAAATAGGGTTTAACGTCCACTCGACACAAACTAGGTCATTTCGGGACTAACATATGGTTTTATTTTATTTCATTAATTCGCTTGCACGTAGGGGTCTTTAGCAGTGGGAGGAAACCGGAGTGCCCGGAGGAAATCCACTAGGTTGAGAAGGCGCCCCTATCTCAATGCCACATACGCTCACACCGGGGCTCTAAACCAAAGCTGCAAGCCAGAGGTGACCGGCCAGCTAGAGGTCGAAGCGCGGCACGCCAGACCACTAGGCCATCCCAACCCCCCAAACTTCAGTTGGTTTCATTTTATATTTTACAACTGCTTGATACTGACTGTGACTATATTTATATTTACCAGACAATAACTCGCTCACTAATTCGAAATAATGCAGGGCCGTATGTAGGATTTTAAAAGTGGGGATGCAGCAGAGTGGTGGGCCGCCATATAGCCTCCACGTAAGTGATATAAGAAAGTTTGGACCAGGGCGCCCTTAAAACCGACTGACTGATCAGTCCCTTAAGAGCATCAGTGTGTTATCATAATCACGTGTATACATTATTTTATAATTGAAAGATTGTCAAATTATTATTTTTTTGGGGGGGGTGGGGCGCCATTTCTCGAGGCGCCTTATTTTTCTTGGGGTGCAATGCACCAACTGCACCCCCGCTAGATACGGCCCTGAAATAATGCACGTCTGTCTTTACTATACCAGCCGATGAAGAAAAGCAGACTTTAAACCCCAGTTCATGATTTCATTTTATACTTCACAATTGCTTGATACTGACTAGAGAAGCTTAGTCAGATCGTCGCTTAGAAATAGACAGTATGTTTCATTTGAATTCATTTCCACTATAGGTGTTGATAGACTTGGTTGATCTGATACTTATTGTTTTCATCGGGTAATCGTAATGCATAATGCATGTATTTATAAAAAAATCAGCGTCTTATCTTGCCGACAATCTAAAATACAGTGAGTAATTCGATGATGCACAATAAACAACAAGTAAATTAGTTATCTGTCTTAAATACGTCAATTTTAATTTACTTGGTATGTTTTGCTATATTTATTTAATACTATGATGAGAGATACCAGATAATCGGACACACATGATCTACGTAGTAGAGGTTTTTCTAAACAGTTAATTTTATGTCATTTCCTGGCAACTGAAATAGGGTTGAACGTCCTTCTTTTCTGTCCCTTCCAACCTCGTGGGTTTTCCCCGGGTACTCCGGTTTCCTCCCACTGCTAAAGACCCCTACGCGCAAGCGAATTATTGAAATAAAATTAAACCAATGACCTAGTTTGTGTCGAGTGGACGTTAAACCCCATTTCTCCCCCTCTCTCTCTGTTCTGCGCCGACCGCGCTTATGAAGATGGACATACGTCACACAGTGTGCAGTTGGGGTAATTTATCCCGGGATGGTGTCTGAATATGTGTGATACTATCTCACATGACTGATGGGTCGCTGTGACATGTCTAAATAGATACGGTGCTATCACATGACCGGTTTATGAATAGATACGGTATTATCATGACTGATGTCTGAATAGATGCGGAGCTATCACATGACTGATGTCGGAATAGATTACGTGCTAACACATAACTGGTTTCTGAATCGCTGCGGCGCTGTCACATGACTAGTGTCGGAATGGGTGCGATGCTATCACATGCCTGATATCGGAATATATGCAGTCTGGCGTCGGAATAGATAACGTGCTAACACAACTGGTTTCTGTATAGATGCGGTGCTGAGACATGGCTGGTTATGAATAGATGAGGTGCTATCACATGACTGTTTTCCGAATAGATGCGGTGCTGTCAAATAACTGGTATCTGATTGGATGAGGTGCTATCACGTGAATGGTGTCAGATTGGATAGGATGCGATCACATGAATGGTGTAAGACTGAAGCTATTACGTGACTGGAGGCGGAATAGATGCAATGCTATCTCACATGACCGGTGTCCGAATCGATGCTTTGTGATTACATGATTGGTGTCTAAATGGATGACATGCTATCACATGAAAGGTGTCTGAATAGATGCTTTGCTAGATTATATGGTACAATTATATTTGGGTTATTTGCGTGCGCGTGTGGAACCCGGAGAAAACCCACGGGGTTTGGCTGGCGAGCCTTATCCCTGTCACGCAATCATTAATTCAATGACAGACCTTATGATCTATCAGTTGTTTGATTGTTTGGGGGGGGGGGGGGGTGTTTTTTTGTTTTTTGTTTATTTTACTTTTAGTTTTGGTTGATACACATTCTAATAGACAACGTGTCACACAATGAACATTATCTTTCATTAAGACACGACCATGTCCGTTTCTACCGTGTATGTTTTAATACGGCGTGTGTGCTTATATTTTTGTTGCTATTGAGCACGTATCCGTTTACTAAAAGAAACCCCTTGTTGTTAAACACCAATTTAAGTTTCCATTAGCTTCTGTTTAGGACATTAAATGCTTTGCACTTATGTTCTTAATGTTGTTCTTTTGTTTACCGTCACTTTTTCCGCCGATACAAACATTAACAGCCACAGTGTCACACGCTGAACACCATTCACTAAAACACGTTTTCTTCCGTGTATTTTTTAATTCGTTCTGGGTGCTTATATCTCTGTTGCATTAAACCGTTTGAATAAAAAAAAAAGAGCTTCCTTGAAGAAAGGCATCAATTTTAGGTTCCCATTAGCCTTTGTTTGCGACATTAAAAGTTTTCCCACAACGTTTCATTTTTATATCAATTCTCTAAGTGTTAACACAACAGAACGCTGAGATCTGTATCAACATATTACACGTATTGAATAAATATATAAACTACATAATGGCTAATATCATAAAATGTTTTCTGTATAGAAAGTAATCTAAACTATCTATAAATCCAAATTATATTTTATAATTAAAATCATAAAATGTGATCTCATCCCATCTTGATTTCAATATGGATGAAAACGATTTATTCTTCAGTAGCTGACTGATGTTCTAACTGTTCTGCACCAACCAGGATTACGTGGACACTTATTTCGCACGTACACGCCAACTTGTACGCGGGACCTTGTATTTTCTTCCCACCTGAATCACTATACGCTGTCCCTTGCCGGGTCCTACTGGCTACTGGGCATTTTTGTCCCATCGATGGACTTCTGATGGAAATTGGTGAGCCTCGGGAGCCTTCGAGTACAGGTTGCCCAGTGTCGCGGGAAAGCTTCGGGAGTGTCGTGAGCCATGTGAAACAATTGTGAGCCCTCGAGAGAAAATTTGTATATTTTCCACATCACCGATGATTTTCCCCAGTACGACCTTGGCATTAACCATAGATTTATATTTATACCTACGGTAGATTGTAATTCCTATGGTAGATTTTCTTCTCCATTGTAAAATTATATGCTCTTTGATAAGACTTCAAAACTGACAAATTGTGACTTAAGCTTTGTATACTTGTATATGCGGGTGTATTTGTTGTTCCTTAGCTTCTGTTTCTCTGTTTCCATGTTCTCTCTTACGGACTTCGACGTTGTGTTTTCTTTTTAATTGTTGTGGGACAGAAATTCCGTCTTCTTCACAACATCGACTACCGGTTTCGTCAGTCACGAACACCAAATGATCCAGTTGTAACATAGTACCAGAGTATCAAAGTATCTAATAATAAAGATGTCAGTTGATTTGACTTGTTTATTTCAACAATGCAAAAACAAACTTTAAAAGTTATTACGTCCATAATTCTAACAACCAGTACAGCACATAGAAACTAAACATATCGTGACAGATTGCAGTCATTACGGTCATCGTCCTAATTCACGTATGATTCCATTGTCACACGCCCAAGTTCTGTCTTGTCCAGCGGTCTGTCGATAAATTTGTCTACATGAGATCATTTATAACGGTCGAGGTGTTATCAACAACCTTATTAGTATCTAACAGCCATCCACAAAGTAACAATACATAATAATAGCGTTCATTAAACGGACAACCGCATGATATTATCTAATATTGACGTTATGTCTTACTGATTTAAAGATACATTATGGGAGATAAGATAACGAGTTGGCAGTTCTCACTGTAATAGTTAAAAAATTGATAATATAAAGGCAATTTGCTGAAAATTTCAGTCAAATTGATCCACTATGAACCGAAAATTAAGCAAGTGGAATTTCCGCCTAGCCTCGATCATCATAACTAAAGTCGATACGGTAAAAGCATAGTCTCGGTTATCCATTTAATATTTAAATCGAAAAGGAAAGTTTTGCAGTAAATCGGATCATATTCCACCAATCGAGAGCTGATTATGGTCTGGATATGTCAATTAATGTCTTATTAATAACTTAGATAACATTTGAAAGCTAAAGTAAGACTTGCAATAGGCAGATTTAGCTCTTGCATAATGTAGCTTTAATTATTAGATGTGTGGTCGAATTGTTGGTTAAACGCTTGTGTATTAGATCATAAGATCTGCATTTGACTCAAGTGGCGGGGTTTCGATTCTCCGGTTGTACGTGACAAGGGATTGGGTCGCCCGTCAAACCTCGTGTGTTTTCTCCATGACCACTGGTTTCCTCCTATTGCTAAACACTAAACACCCTTCGCGCAAGCGAATTATTGAAATGAAATTCAATCATATGCTAATCCCGAATTGGCATAGATGGTGTTGAGTTCACGTTATGTGGGAATTATTTAAAGGGCTAGTCTCTCGTGCTATACAAGTTCAAAAATAGGTAATGCAAAATGAATATATTGAATATTTCATTCATATTACTTAATTCTAAGCGAAGTTATCAAAGTTTGTCGCTTGACAAGATGTGTGCATCAATTGTTGATTATAATTACCAACAAACTGTTGGTCAAGACTCGAGAATTAATTTACTTAAAATTTGGAGACATCCATTGTCTAAAGACTTGGTTATGGTCTTCTCGTGCTAATATCTCTCCCTCCACCTCTCTCTCTCTCTCTCTCTAACGTCGCGCAAGCGAATTATTGACATGAAATTAAACCATATGTTAGTCCCGAAATGACCTAGTTTGTGTCGAATGGACGTTAACCCCCTCTCTCTCTCTCTCTCTCTCTCTCTCTCTCTCTCTGTTATATATATATATATATAAGATTATGTATACATCGTCTGTAATAACAGATATGTCTATTAACAATATTATCTGAACTATTGATTAGGAGACTCAATAATAATATACATACCATTGTGCACGATTGATTTTGGGTTTGCTTGTCGTTATAAGTATACCTCACGATTCCGTCTGTCACAATATAGCAAACGTGTGTCTTGGAGGAGGTTATTAGCTTACCTGGTCTGAACAATTCCGACGTTAGAAATTATTCTCGCATGGGGTAAGTGGTGTATATTTTGTTAGAAATTGTTTCTAAACTCGGTCAGAATAAACAAGCTTGAAATAATAAAAATTCGAAAAACTAAATTAATTTTTTTTTTTTTTTTTTTTAATAATTCTAAATATATGTGAATGAAATCCTTCTTCAAATATTTTGAAACAGTGAATATAATTCCATTGAAATTCATATTCCAATTTAAATTCAGCGTTTTAAAGATAAAACTTATTTATGTGTTACAGTATGTTTGTGGGGTTTAATTTTCGCTTCGAATTAGGGTGATGTCGTAGATGATGTCGCGTTCGTTCGTTAGAGTGTTATTAAGACGCAAAGATGGATTGTGTAAGATTTAGATAAAGAGCTGGCAGTTCTTGCTATAATAATTCAAAACAGATAATGCAAAATGAATATATTGAAAATTTCATTCAATTTACTTCAATTTGTTATCACTGTTTTTATTTTTGACAAGATGTGTTCATTTGTTGTTAATTATCGTGACCCCAGCACTGGTTATTCGATACAGCCTCGTTTCTCCATTTTTATATTAAATCCCTAAATGCCCGAACCATTCTAATCTGCTTAAAATATGGTCTTGTCGGGTTAATAAATTTCTATGTAATAGTTTATATAACATTTAAAGCCTAACGAATGATCTGCCATCTGCAAATTTATCTCTTAAAAAAAGCATCTTTAACATCTGTTTCTGGCGAGGCCTATGATTGGTTCGATACCAATTAACCTTGGCCTTAAGGCTAGTAATTAATTAGATTCTAAACATTTATGTTGTTGATTAACTGCTTGCCTAGATATCAGCTTATTCTATTTAATACTTTGCCCAAATCAGTTCTTGTCCGCCAGCTAATTCTGTCAGCTAATTATATTAAAGTTGAACAATTGGTTTAATTATGTTAGAAGCATGTTTTGTTTTTTTTTAAAGAATTGTATTTATTGAGAATACTCGTATAGTTTTCAAATAAAATAGCCTAATTATACGACAGGGACCATATGGATTTTTCACCGCAGTGGAAGCGGACGTTAAGCACATACCAACAACAACGGGGGTGTTTAATCTTGATTCATTTTTTTTGTCGTTAGTAAGAACGTGAGAGAGGGGTAAATAGGGTTTAACGTCCACTCGACACAGATTAGATGAGATCGGTTCAATTTTATTTCAACTTGCGTGTAGGGTCTTTAGCCGTGGAAGGAAACCAGTTTTTAGATCGGATCAAAAACTCCCATACCGTTTATACGTAAATATGAATTAAACCAAATTAAATAATCTGCGGATATTATTTTGTTTTGACGTGTGAACGACATGTGTGTAACATCATAAAGAAAAACATCGGCGATATAATAACAGATCATTGTCAGATTTTACAAGCAATCTAATAGAAACTACACAGTCAAACCTCCAATTAGTTAATATAGAATCTAAATATAAACTACACAAACCGTCAAACCGACATTTAGTTGATATAGAATCTAATATAAACTGTGCAGACGAACCGACGTGTTAGTTTCTATTCTTAAAAAAGATAATCATTTGGATTCAAATGTAATTCGCTCCCTAAAATATTTTAAACATTTTGAGAGATATATTACAAGAAGGCATCTTAATTTGTTCAGACAAATATATTTGACAATATCGCTTGAAAGTATTCTCGATATAATTTCAGTCAGAATTGGAACAATGAAGGGTGGATGTTGCTGTGGAACTCCAGAGGAGAATACCTTCTCCAAACGTGGTAGTGATTTTATTGAAAACAGCAGTTGTGGTGGGGTGCCAAATATCTACAGAGCCAGAAGTTGTTTCAAGAGATTCCTATGGATTCTTCTAGTTCTTGGTGGATTTGGTAAGTTCTTTCTTTTTTTATTTTTGCTTGAATATTGAGTTTCGTACTTCATCATACTTTTCGTGGACTACAATTTGAAAATGCGTGAGAACCTTGGAGGTTTTGTCAATTGATAAAACAATATGGACCAGGTTCAGTAGGCGTGCAATGGTTCAAAATCAACACGCAAGGTTTCATGACGACCGTACTTGAAGAAGTTCGTTCCCAAAAAGAGAGAGAGGGAGAGAGAGAGAGAGAGAGAGAGATGGGTTTAACGTCCACTCGACACAAACTAAGTCATTTCGGGTCTAACATATATTTTAATTTCATTTCAATAATTCCCTTGTGCGTAGGTGTCTTTAGCAGTGTTAGGAAACCGGAGTACTCGGAGAAAACCCACGAGATTAGACAGGCGAACCTACTCCTTGCCACGTACAACCGGGGATTTGAGAAGATTAAGTAAAGCAAGATCTGCAGCCCTTTGGCAGTTCCTCTTTGAAAGACGAGTGCTATAAACCCCGAAAGAAAAATGGGGAAACGCATCTTGCGAATATTGAACGTCACGTGCAAGTAATAGGTCAGAAATTCTAGAAAAGTCCAAAAAATCTACACGTGATTTTGCCGGAAAATCAGTGCTACGGTTTATTTGTACGTCAAATTGCAAAGGTTCCGTGCACAGCATCGTGTACACGCCGTCTCAATTTTTCATTTCATACTGAAGACTAGACATTGTTTCCTGTCATCCCTCTATCCTGCACCATTAGCAAGGGAAAAGCGGGCCAAAAGATCAAGGGGGTGGGACTTTCTCTGCTAACCCGAACCCTCCTTGTTACCGAGTCAGCGCTTTACGCACTCGTCCACAGCGACTCCCCTAACCAATGAGCAATATATCGCTCTCTATGATAAACCAATATTCAGTGATCGATAATAACCCCTCATCAGAATTAAAGTGTTATTATCTCAAGTGTTTATTCCACATGTTTTCGATTTTTCTTGTCAATGAATATTTGTGGACAACAAAACTATCCATTCGATTGATTTTGACACACACATTTACACCTTGTCTCTATATGTATTTATTTATTTATTAATAAATGAATTAATCTGAAAATCGTTTTATGTACAAGGCCTGACTTAAGTGCTCGATTAGTGCTCCCATTCAACATATAATCTAATCAGAAAGAGGTTTTTAAGTGACCACTGAATGGACACACATTGGTCAATATTATCAAGGACTAATTATAAAACATGCTGCTTTTAATTAGAAACCTTTGTTTTGGGTGAAAATGTATGGATTAAAGGATTAACTATGACTATGTGAATTATCAAGAGATATGTCAATAATATAATATAATTTAATTTCACAAAATATATTCGTTCAGCGTTCGTTGTTCAAAGTTGTTTACGACCTTGGTAAGGACATTATTGAACAGCATGTTAAGGTCATCGTTTCCTGTCGTGGTTTTTTTTCGCACAATATTTAATGTTCACGATTTAGAATATACTGATCATTTAACTTTTAATTAAACCCATAGAAAACCCACGAGGTTAGGCAGGTGACTCAAATCATTGTGACGCGGGAAATCGACTCCAAATCACTTAACTCAATGAAAGACAGACGTTATGACCTACCCCCCCCACACACACACACACACATACACACACACACACATACACACACACTCACACACACACACCTCGCCCACACACACACTTTATTATTAGAAGTTGTTAGATTTGTTAAACGCGTGATCGTGAAATGAAATCAAATTGGGTTTAACGTCTGAATCTTCTGCCCTAAGGAGAGAGAGAGAGACAGAGAGAGGCAGAGAGAAATGGGGTTTAACGTCCACTCGACACAAACCAGGTCATTTTGGGACTAACATATGGTTTCATTTTATTTCAATAATTCGCTTGCGCTTAGGGGTCTTTAGCAGTGGGTGGAAACCGGAGTGCCCGGAGGAAACCCACGAGGTTGAGAAGGCGCCACTATCTCCATGCCACATACGCTCACATCAGGGCTCGAAACCACAGCCGCAAGCCAGAGGTGACCGGCCAGCTAGAGGTCGAAGCGCGGCACTCTAGACCACCACCCCACCCGCCCCTGCACTAAGGAAGACATGCATACCGTGGTGTGGGTAAAATTTTGAAACGGGCAATGGCGCCACAGACTACATTTTTACAAATTCCACCCGTCAACAGTTATTTCTGGTGTACACCAAGGTTTTTTCATGACTTAAGTTTTTCGTACCACCCTTACGACTCGACGCTGTTTGCTACAAGACTGTGCATGTAGCCATGCTGCTAGGGGGGAAATTTGATCTGTGGTGATCTCTCATTTCCAATTCAGTCGGCAAGGGTTATTTTGTGTACATGGTAATATGGGAGTTCGCTTTCCGTCCCATCCAAACAACTAGACGCTGTTTCTTGCCAGACCCCCCCCCCCTCCTGCTCAACTGGCAAGGGAAAACGTTTGGTCATGTAAGTGTGTGTGAGTAATAGCTTTATTAACGTCCGCTTCCGTCGAAGAGATATCGCTGGGGTTAATTGTAACTACCTTGTATTATTTCAGGCATGACAGGCTGGCAGTGTTATGAAATAATAATGAAATATTACAGTAATGAAACAGCTACTGGTATAACTGTATCTTATAACTCAACTATTATATTCCCCGCTGTAACTATCTGTAATCTTAATCCAATACGACTCAGTGCGGCTCATCTTAATCCAGAACTTCACGCACTCTTTGTGGTAGGTAATCCGTATATATACACGTATAAACCAAATCTGTAATATCATGTCACACGTCCACAAGAGAGTGGGGCAGAGAGAGAGTGGGGGGGGGAGAGAGCGGATGCAGACGGGCAGACATGAAGACGGGGAGATCATATGAACCATTGACAGAGAGACCGTACGACAAATAGATGAACAGAGAGAGAGAGAGAGAGAGAGAGAGAGAGAGAGAGAGAGAGGGAGAGAGAGGGGGGTCGGGAGGCGTGAGAAAGAGACCATGGACCAGTGAGAACTAGACGGACAGGTGATGAGACAGAGGGTGGGGTGAGGGGACAGAGGACCACATACCACTCGATACACTGACGTACCTTATGGGATATATATATTGTAATTAACAGAGTTATGTGATGTTTCAATTTCCATATTTGCCTTTTTTATTTCTAGCAAAATTATCAGTTAAATGGAGATGCGAGTACAGTCACCAGAAACCCAACAACCACTCCAGCAACCACTACTACATCAACGACCACTAAGGCTCCGGGTGGTCTTTTGGGCGGAGGAGGTGGTTTGATCGGTGGAGTACTTGATGGAGTCGGTGACCTCTTAACCGATGTCGTGGATGGTGTTGATAACACTTTAGGTAGTGTTGGTGATATTGTCGGAAATGTTGTTGACACCTCTTGGGTTGATAAATTGAACAGTTCAGATTACTACGAAACTAAAAGTCAGTTTTTACAAAATGAAGAAGCGTTTGTAAATGCCTATAGTAAAACGAATCAAACTACAAAAGAAGCCATGGGTCATCAGTTGTCTACAGCTCTTTTGTCATGTGATTATGCGGGATTTCCTTGTTCTCCACAGTAAGTAAAACAAATCTTTATTATGTTAATACCAAATGAATGACGTCATCTTAAAAATAAATTCAAAGCAAACATTGTCAGATTTACCGGCTTAACCCATCTGGCCCCGAGTTCTCAATGCTGTTCCAGAATAGTTAAGAATTTTCTCATCTTTCAATCACTGTTTATGAGAAATATCTTTGATTCAGAAACACAAAACTTTGCACATAGTTTCTTATTAATGTATTTGATACATTAAAACAACAGGCGTTTTATAATTGTGTATTTCATTAAAATAATGCAAGCATTAAGTCTGAAAATGCTGTGTAAACTTGGGACTTGGAGTCTAGGGCATCGGAATCTAGTGATTGGTTAAATAATGTTTTGTAAATGTATATCATGTGACACTTTAATAAACATGTTTGACTTTATATACAATATTTTGCACGCTGTCATAAGTCATCCCTACATGAACCAAGTGTTTGTCCCGAAATGATCTTCTCTTTCTCTCTCTCTCTTCTCTCTTCTTTTTCTCCTCTCTCTCTCTCGCTCTGTCTCTCTCTCTCTTCTAGACAAGAGGGTGGGGGGTCTCGTAAGTGGAATAGCTTAGCACTTCTATATATATAGAGAGAAATGGGTTTAACGTTCACTCGACACAAACTAGGTCATTGACTAACACATGGTTTAATTTTATTTCAATCATTCGCTTGCGTGTTGGGGGCTTTAGCAGTGGGAGGAAACCGGGGTGCCCGGAGGAAACCCACCAGGTGGAGAAGGCGCCCCTATCTCCATGCCACATACGCTCACACCAGGGATCGAAACCACCGCCGCAAGACAGCGGTGACCGGCCAGCTAGAGGTCGAAGCGCGGCACTGTAGACCACTAGGCCATCCCAAACCCCAGCACTTCTATAAACTTCGCTATTAAACTTAATTTAATTTTTTCTTCTTCAAGGAATTTTTCGTTCTTCACGGATCCTCGGTATGGTAATTGTTTTACGTTTAATACCGGAGTTCTTGCACCTGTAGCAACTATTGCAAAAACAGGCCCGTCACACGGTGAGTAATCATAGTCTTGTTTACATTTCTCACAATCAACCAGACCCCGAGTTCAGAAAACAGTCTCAGACTTAAGTTAAAAATTATCCCTTATTTAACTAAAATATAGCGATAGCCCTTTACATAGTTACTACCCTTTACATAACTTTTGTTGTTGTTATGTACCAAATACATCAATAAGAAACTATGTGCAAAGTTTTATGTTTCTGGATCAAAGATATTTCTCATAAACAGTGATTGAAAGTTGAGAAAATTCTTAACTTAAGTCTGAGAATCCCAGAACGTCCTAGTTTTTATACATATTAATATACATAGTCGACCATTAGTATAATTAAAGACTGGTTAATGGTTTGCATAAAGTTACTTCCGCGATGTAATGAAATATATATCAGAGCTTCACGGTGTAATTTCCTATTGTACACCATTATCATATATATGTCACGTGGCTTTACAAATCCATTTCTTGCTGTACACCAGCATCAAATATACATCATAGAGCTTCACAATGTCATTCCTTCATTATATACCAGTAACAAATATATACATCATAGAGCTTCACAATGTCACCCCTTCATTGTATACTAGTAACAAATGTATACATCATAGAGCTTCACAATGTCGTCCCTTCATTGTATACTAGTAACAAATATATACATCATAGAGCTTCACAATGTCATCCCTTCATTGTATACTAGTAACAAATGTATACATCATAGAGCTTCACAATGTCATTCCTTCATTGTATACTAGTAACAAATATATACATCTTAAGTGGTGGACACACTAACCGAATGATTCGGCCAAATGGTTCGGCCGAATCAATCGGCGTCAACATTCGCCTAGTGTGTCCACTGTGATTCGCCCGAATCAAACAGGTTTGATATATTCGGCCGAATATTTAATCGGCCGAATGATATTCGCCTGGTGTGTCCGCTTCGCCGAAGCATTCGGCCGAATGTAGAATTCATTAGCCAATCGTCACTCATATCTAAAAGTCACGTGATTGTTTGAAGACATTGACGCCGCCATGTTTTGATCATGTGACGTGAAAGGTGACGTAATCGACTGGTGAATCGGGCGAAGCATTCGGCTGGTGTGTCCACCCATTCGGCCGAATAAAATTCGGCGCCGATTGATTCGGCCGAACCATTCGGCCGAATGATTCGGCTAATGTGTCCACTGCTATATAGAGCTTCACAATGTCATTCTTTCATTGTATACCAGTAACAAATATATACATCACAGAGCTTCACAATGTCATTCCTTCATTGTATACCAGTAACAAATATATACATCATAGAGCTTCATGATGACATTCCTGTATTGTCATCGTTAAAGATACATTATGTAAGATTTAGATAAAGAGCTGCCATCAAGGAAAGTGTGATAAAACTACTACATAATGAGAAAGAGAAGGAGAAAGAGAAATGTGGTTTAACATCCACTCGACACAAACTAGGACATTTCGGGACTAACATATGTTTTAATTGTATTTCAATTATTCGCTTGCACGCAGGGTCTCTCTCTCTCCCTCTCTCTCTATCTCTCTCTCTCTCGGGAACGACGAATATATGTGCTGGTATGTT
This sequence comes from Patella caerulea, assembly GCA_036850965.1. NCBI lineage: Eukaryota > Metazoa > Mollusca > Gastropoda > Patellidae > Patella > Patella caerulea. The sequence goes on along the minus strand of JAZGQO010000015.1, from coordinate 24,816,767 downwards.
ATTCTAGGTTTAAGTTTTGAGTTGTACATAGAACACGATGAGTATATTAAAGAGCTGTCGGCATCTGCTGGTATTAAGTTATTGATGCATAACCAGAGTTACATGCCCTTTCCTGCTGATAACGGCCTAGACTTGGAACCAGGAAGAAGATCGTCCGTATCTCTATCATTGGTAAAATTATTTATAAAACTTTATTATTATATTATGACTATTTACAGTTCTTTATAAGGTCGTGGTTTCTTACAGGACTGGATAAGCCAAATGTGTCATCAACCAGGTCCCTCACCTAGGGGGAGGATGGGGGGGATATATGCTCGGGAGTGACACTTCTTATCTGAGTGCCTACCAAGAAATCTCCTTATAATATTTACGGGCTAGCCTCCTAGGAGGCTGAGATAGCATATCGCCGGTCTTCGCTTCCCCTAAACCCGTTTAAACCAGTTCATATTTCAGCAAATGGAATATCGAATTATGACTTTTCCAAGATATATATAATATTTTTTTGATCAAATGGATTGTTGAAGTAGAAATAAACATAATAATTGTACACATAAATTGATTTAATAAATAGTTATTTAGATAAAAAGTCAACTGAGAGCATTTACAGTATGCAGGGGTGAGCTGTCGGGCGTCACTTGGGCGCCACATAAGCTTTGAGGGGTCTGTGATTCGTAGGTAAGGCACTGGCTCACTATACCATGAGATCCGGGATACCACGATCTTCAATAGAAGGCTTGATCTCGCCTTAACTACATATCTTATCAAACGATGTTGTTAAACTCACTACGTTGCTTCAGGAACATGGAATACCACGTGATTTCCAATCGGTCGGTCGTGTAAGGTGATGGATCTTTGTGGAATAACGTGTAGCTGTTCGTGTGGCACGAAAAACCCGGATCTCCTATGCATGCAAAAGACCCATTGAAGAATAAGAGCAGGCGTATGCCTTTCTTCACCAGTCTGGCTGGTGCTGAAAATTAGACCTCTAAACCCCATTGTATTTTAAAAGTAAACTTACGAGATATGTTAAATATAGACCTTTTTAAAAGTATTCGGATCCTAGCCGAGAGGTAATGTACACCTATTTAAAAGTATACGTACTCCATCCGAGAGGTAATATACACCCATTTAAAAGTATTCGTACCCTAGAAGAGAGATAATATAGACTTGTTTAAAAGTATACGCACCCTTGGGGAGAGACAATAAAAAAACCTATTTAAAAGTTTGCTACCCTCGCAGAAAGATAATATAGACTTATTTAAAAGTATACGTACACTAGCAGAAAGATAATACGTACCGTAGAAGAGAGGGGATGATAAGATATTTATAAAAAGAGGTATAATATTTTAGCTTCAGGTTGAAAGAACTGAACCCCCACATGGAACGTGTCACGAATTTAGTAGAGATGAAGGTATACAAGTTAATGCTTATTCTGAATTAAAGAGTTTACCAATAGAGTATACAGATGAGGTAAGATTTTTTAAAAAATCAATTTCTACTGATTCTTAAAATAAAACATGTTTTCGATTAATTATAAAAAAACATATGATGGTGTAACTATCGTCTATTTATGTGTTACTGGTGCATGCTGTAACTATTCTATTAGACATACATTATGCATCAGCTAAATCTGACTATTGCAGGTCTTTCTTTAGGCCTGAAATGTTTGCTAAATTATCATTTACACATTAATTAACTTATCCAGACAATAATCAACTCTCGATGTCAAGGCTAAAATGCGATATTTATTGGATTAGGATCGGACTTACTGCTCAACTTGAATTCATGATTTAATCATGAAATGGATAATCGAGACTATGTTTTTATTAGTAATGATGATGGAGGCTAGACCGAAAATTCAATCGCTATATTCTCGGTTCAGAGTTAATCAATTTGACTGAAATATTCAGCAAATTCCCTTTACATTATCCAGTTTTTAACTATTATAGTGTGAATTAAGTTGTTGATATCTAACCTCGTTCTAAGTGGTGTCTGTTGTCGTATACTATTAAACTGAATTTATTCTAGGTGTTTAACGTCCGCTTCCACTGAAACCAGCGTACCCGGAGTAAATACATGAGGTTTTGTCTTCGGATCCTTTCGTGTCCTCCCACTGCTACGCGAAAGCGAATTATTGAAATAAAATTGAAGCATGTGTTAGTCCCGAAATGACCTAATCTGTGTCGAGTGGACGCTAAACCCCATTTCTCACTCTCACTCTCACTCTCAGTTTAGGTGTGTGTATTGCCATATACAATTATGTCAATTAAGTTCCATATTTTGGTGTGTTGTAGGCCGTGTTTACACGTATTAACACTGTTTAATCCTTGACTACATGTAATTTATTTTAGGCATGTTATAAGACATGTTTACAGTTATAGACCGTGTTTACACGTTATAACTGGTGTTTACTGTTTAATCCTTGACTAATTGTTATATTATTTCAGGCATGTTATAAGACATGTTTACAGTTAAATATCATTAAAACCTGTGGATGTTGTTACCCGTATCAACCATGTAGTGGTGTAGCTCTACAATCTGGTCTAGATATGCATGACGACACACAGTTCTGTAATATATCAAACACGGACACAAGTAAGTAAAAGAGAGAGATGAGGGGGTGGGGCAGACATTGAGATGGAGGGGGCAGAAGATAGTGGACCACATACCTTGTCCAGCTTGTGAAGAGGGAGGGGAAGGTGTGTGTGCGTGTGTGGGGGGGGGAGGGTAACATTGAATCGATCGACATAAATGTTCTTGTTTGAGTGCTTCTCCCCCACCACAAAAATTGAGTGTAGGACATATTCCCCATACACGTGAGAAAGAAAGACATTTTAAATATGTTATAACAGGCAAGATCATTTTTGAGACTAACATATGATTCAATTTTATTTCAATAATTCTCTTGCGCGTAGGGGTCTTTAGCAGTGGGTTAAAACTGGAGGACCGGTGAAAACCCACGAGGTTTGACAGGCGACCATACTCCTTGTCACGTAAACCAGGGGAATCGAAACCACGCCAGGTGACTCAATGACATACCTTATATGATATAGCGCGCAAGTGCTAACCACCCCCACCCCCACCCCGTAATAAATAGAAGAAAGGAATACTTTAAGATTATTCCGTATAAAATGCCAAGATGTTCCCAACCAGGGCATATAATTATTTTGATATTTCTGGAAAAGATTTCTGGAATATTATTTATGTGTATTCATATTAGAAATATGCTGTGAAGTATGTATTAACTTTTTTTTTATTATCAGCGTCGTGTATAAAGGGAATACAGAGTCGCTATAACAAAAATGATCTGGGATGTTCCGATATCTGTAAACCAAGTTGTAGGTAAGTGACAGAGGCTTAGCCTCGTTTATCCATTTTATTGTTAATTTTGTTAATTTCTCGCGAGGCTTCCTAATCCATTAAATCTCTTCCACTCGATGATGTTGTTCTCAACGTTTAACGTCCGCTTCCACCGAAGGTGATATCGCAGACATGTCCTATTTTTCATTTTTATTATCTTAGCGCACGCGCAGGGGTCTTTGCTGTGGGAGGAAACCCGAGTGCCCGGAGCAAACCCACGAGGTTGAGAAGGCACCCCTAATTCCATGCCACATACCTCACACCGTGGATCGAAACCACAGCCGTAAGCCAGAGGTGACCGGCCAGCTAGAGGTCAAAGAGCGACACTCTAAAGGCCATCCCACCCCACCCCCACTCGATGGGCAAGAGAGTTGACTAATAGTAAGTGCAGGGGGACTTCACCACACACAATTCAACACAAAAACAAATATACAGATAAGACATAATGCTAAGAGATCATAAACAACAACAAATCAAAATCGTTTATGCGTAACATTTGAAGCCAAAATAGACAGATTTAGCTCTTGCATAATGCATTTTTAATGATAGACATGACAAGCTCTTAAATAACCCCTTAGCTATTGCGTTGATTAGACAATATCCGCCATATCTGAGTTAAAGGCTTTTATGGCTGTTGGTGACCGATGAAATATTAATTGACAATCGAGGGCAATGGTACTTGACAATCGAGTATACGTCGTTTCATCTGCTAATTATGGCTATTTCTTGACAAAACTTCAAACACTCACAACTTCGCTCAGAATAATATCATTTCATTCAGAATAATGCGTAGGCACAACTAAGTGTCGTCGGCGTAATTTTCCCTTTTTGTCTTTTTAAATAGAGAACTGATGTACAATGCTCAAATTTCATCATCCCTGTGGCCGACGAACCCGGGCATGGTAAGTAAAATCACTGCACGAGGGGAGGTAATTTTAGTTTAGTCACGATTGTCAGATCTACTTTTTGCCACGGCATAGAATTCGGAATATATAGATTGTGGGTTAGGGTTAGGGTAAGGGCTAGGACCTGTAAATTTCGTCAAAGCCTCGAGATGTAAACAGGGCTAGCCCTATATACAGCCAATGGAAAATCAATTATATATTTTATGTTTAAAAACGCCGGTAGTAGTAGCCTATCATTGTAGCCCGATTAAAATATACTAATTGATTTTTAAGGATGTGCTATGTTATTCAAGAAAATATGCGATTTAATATTGTTGATTGTTGGGGCGTGGATTGCGGGGGGGGGGGGGGGCACGACAAACGCAGATCTTTTATCTTTACACTTGATTCTATCCCGAAAGAAATAAAAATGAAATGATATAGATTGAACGTGCCATTTTTTTTATCAGACTTCTGAACACGGACATGTGCCATTCAATGTCATATACAGGACACTGTTCACGGTGATGGACGATATGGCATACTCTTATATCGAATTCGTACGATCAAGCGTTTCCTTTTATGTGCTTCCAAACATGTCCACTTGTCCACCTCGGTTTATTGTCGGTTGTGCACGTTCAACCCCATTTCTCCGTGCCCGTAGCCAGCTCAAAAAATTTAGGGGGGCTACGGAATGTTTTTTTTTGCGGGGGGGGTGGGGCTACAGAATGTTTTGGAGACCCCCCCCCCCCCCCCGTGGCTCCACCAATAGATAAATATGAACAACATTTTTTTATTGTAGTCGGATCTTATAGATAGGCTGAAAGTAAATGACCCGTCGTTAAAACCAAAATTGGGCAATATGACAGAAGACGAAAAAAGAACATTTATAAGGTAATTTACTTCTAGGTCATTTTTATGTTATTTTTTTTAACCTGGCGAATTGGGGCGTATAATCCTGAACACCGCCATTTAATTCCTTGCTCGATATGTTTGAATAATTTGAGAGTAAGTCTCATATGTAGTTCCTGTATGCTCCAGAAAAAAAAAGAAATTCCACATTTTTTCTTAACGTTGGTAGCCTACTTTCTTTCCAAAATTTTCACAGAGTTGTAGATTAACTGTTAAACTGGATAGTCGAGACTTTGTTTATTATCGTAACAACCGTAACAATGATACTCGAGGCTATAGTAATATTGAAATGGAGATTACTTTCCTCAGAATGAAGTAATTTGACTGACATTTTCAGTATATTCCCTTTACATTTTCAAACTATTATATATAGAGAACTGTCAACTCTTTATCCAATCTCCGATAATGACCCTGTAACCACAATCTAATTAAAATACAAATCTATATTTCGTTTCGTTTTATATACTTTCGATGGCCTACACTACAGAGAACGCAAGATCAAAGACGGCCCTACACATTTTAGCACATAGGCTATGTAGTCATGTATAGATTGAGGGTTAGGGTTTGGGTAAGGCCTAGGACCTGTAAATTTCGTCAACGTCTCGAGATGTAAACAGGGCTAGCCCTAACTCTAAAAAGACAAGTAAAACGAAATTTTGAACTATAAAAACGAAACGAATTAAGATCTGTGTTTTTATCAGATTGCTTTAAGTAGAATTTATATTTGTCTGGGTTTTATTTTCCAGGGATAATGTCTTAAAAGTGGATATATATTATCAGAAGTTGAATTATGAAACAATTTCTACAACACCTTCATACATGGTAAGACAAATATTTAAAGTTAAAGACGCTACGTATTAGAGCTAAATCTGCCTATTGCAGGCATATTTTCTAGCTTCAAATACTATATGAATTATTATTTGTTAGTATATTCCGGTACCCCTTGTGATCTTTATCAAGGCTATAGTCTACTGTAAACCATACCATATGGTAGTCCCGAAATGTTCGCTCCATCTAGGTCAAACTTCTAGGATACAGGCGGAGCAAGCTGAAGACAGGCAGCCTAAGTTTGGGGTGTACCCGCACACACCATGGATAAAGGGGAATAACTCCAATTAACAACCCCGAAACTGGAATGAGAGTAGTAATTCTGTCCCTATTGAAAACAGCGTTAAATCCATGATTTTTTGGGGAACATTCCCGAGGGGATTTTGCTCTCCTTTATGTCTTACTTTTTGTGCATTTCAGCTTGAAGATTTATTGTCGGATATTGGTGGACAGCTTGGTTTATTTTTAGGATTATCTGTTGTCACAATGATGGAATTCGTGGAGTTATTTGTGGACCTATTTATAATCAGTATTTTTAAATGTTGTAATCCGGCCACGAAAGTGGCATCCGACAAAAGTGCTTGGAAATAAAATTTAAAACAAGTTTATTTAGAGAAATGAAAGGGGCGTGCTTTAATGGGATGAAATGAAATGGAGTTTAACGTCCTATTGTTCTGTATTACCTGTGTGGTTTATTGGTCCAATTGTTATTATGTTTAGTTATGTTACTATAATGGTGGCGGAGATACAACCGAGATATTTTTATACATTCACATGTTATATGGTTTTATATTGTCGTCGCATCTGTCCGTCTGTCTATCGTTTATTGTACCCACTCCCCACAGTTACGTTTTTGACAAATTTTCACAAAATATTCAGATTCAGATATCCTGCACAGTGGCGGATCCAGGATTTTTTTAGGAGGCTTTGTCTTACCGACCGCGGTTTACGGAGCTAATTTCTGCCGCTAGTAACATAGATGCTGATGGTGTGTCTGATAAGATGCGCACCGTGTGTTATATAATATATGTACTATAACCATGCGTACATGTCCCGGTGGAAGCTTGTAGGACCCGGGATTCCTATACACCGGTGAGGAGGGGGTGACAAGTCACCCTAGTCACCCCACGCCCCTGGATCCGCCCCTGCTGCATTGTCCAGATTAATTAAAAATTAAGGGAGTTAAACCACTGACAGGCTTTACTTCCGTGCTCAAAGGAAGTCCTTAAAATCGCCCACTTACTGTGTCTTGAGACATCAGTAGTACAGCCATTTCTAAGTACCTTCGTGCTAGCTAATGAAGACGCCCTTACGTCGTACAGTGTGCTATGAGGGTAAGAAATGAAGTGGGGTGAAAAGGGTTTTAACATCCTACTGTTCTGTTCCGACCGGACTAATGAAGACAGGCATACGTGATACAGTGTGCTATGAGGGCAGTTTTATCCGAGCAGTGGCACTATGGCCTACATCGAATTCTAAACTGCACGCTAATGTACACACCGGACTTCGGTTTTCCTTTACATCCAAACGACGAGACAGCTGTCCTTGTCTTTTGGGGAAACCAAATCGGAATGGATTTTTGTAAAAAGTAAAACACTTTCAAACTTATATTGTATAAGTTTAAATAGACCAGGTTAATAGTGGGCGTATGTTTCATTCACAGGAAACCAACATTTGTAAAACTAGGGCATTTTCAATATGCTGAAATTTATAAATGAATAATTGTAAACGTAAAAAAACTGCCCTTATGTCTTAAAAGCCCGGACGACTTCGCTTTCAACGTTTCATTGGCAGTCAACTTGTTTAAAAGTTTAAATTTGTATACGTGTTTATAATAATGAAACCGGGTATTATTTAAGTAAAAGATGAAGCAGTTTAATTCATTCTGTATTATATAAGATTTTAAAAAAAAAAAGAAAAAAAAACTGCATGTATATACATACGTAAAAATGTATTTAAAATATCTTAGAATAATGTCTGTAGCATTCAATTTAAGTTTATGCCAAATAGATTCCTTTAACAATATACAGTCCATGGTATTACCAAGTAGCTTTAATGACGTGGAGGCGGCATGACGTCGTCTTTCTGATTCTGTTGACGATATATGCCGGGCTGATCCGAGTTCCCGTCTAAAGTGAAAATAAAAATATTGTTGGGGAGAAAATCATTTTGCCTGCTAGTCAACAAAATAAATTGTCAGAAATCCCAATCTGCATTTAATTAATTTTTCTGCATTTAATTATCTTTATATTGACTAATATAGGCCCTATAGCCTAATGGATAAAAAAGTGTCTAAATTCAGTGTGATAAACAGTGTCTAGTGCCTCTAGTAAGACTATAGTCACTGTGCTTTAGGGACGATACCCCCCCCCACCCCTAAACAAAACAAAATGCAAGATATTTTCGAGCCGTAACGGATGCATGTTCCTGAAGCAACAACCGGGAGTTTACACACCTTGGTAGGCCTATGATAGTGGCCTACAGTCTACGGAAAAAATCCCGCGGCCTGCCTTGTCTTGTTTGTGTTTGTGACGCCCCCGCCCCCAACAATCCTCGCTACGAGCGTATTGAGGACAACATATTTGGTGGTACGTTTTCAAACCACTTAAACCAGCCCGTCTTTATGTGGAAACGGCGGCCGATGTCCCAAGCAGTATAGGCCTATGTCTCTGGATAAACCCAGACTTAGATTTTATAAAAAAAAAAAATAAAGTGTAGGTGAAATTTACCTTTCGTTATCAAGTATATAGATCCACAAAGGAACGGCAATAGATTATCAGGTCACGCAGCGAAAAAAAAAATTAATCGATAAGCCGTTGACGTCAAAACGACTCAATATTTCGAACTGAAATTTTGAGACAAAGGAAATTCACCATCCATCTATATTTGGCGCTTAAATTTCATATACACACACTTTTGTTTCTGAGACTGTTAACATCCAGGATGTTCCCTTTAAATTGAAATAATGCGAGTTTATACAAAATTGACAAAGAGGGTAGCCTAAATTTGGATATTAGGCTAATCCGAGAGAATTTTCGAAGACAATAAATCCACCGCAAATCCATTGTGAACTTGTGAAATATCCCAATACTAAAACATTCTGTAATTGGCTACCATGCAGCTACCAAACAATTCATACTGTAGCCTAATTTAATTTGTGAACTTAACTATTTCGCTTCTGGGAAATGTGACGGATAACAACTACTGAAATTTACTGTAGGACTACCAATACTAAACATGTCTTCAATAGGCCTACTAAATAAAAAATTTCATAGGCCTAGGCCTAGCCTACTCTAATTTAGTTGGATCTCTTTTACTCCCATTAGATTACAGTTACACCCTTATTTGAATCCCAGGTTGGGAAACACGATTCATTTTGTAATCTAGCCTACTTACTGTAACCGGTCTCTTTCGTCAATGACAATAAAAACCTCTTTTATCAACGATTGTATGAAATCAGTGATTGAAATTTTGAAACTTAATTTTAATCGTTGACCAAGGGAAATTCTAGTCTAAGATTAGCTAATCTGACTTTTGAGAATTGCCATTGCCTCTTCTGTTTAGGCCTAGATTCTAGATTATGATAATTCTATAACTTATGGTAATTAGGACCGTCGAGATTTATTATAACTTAATTTATTATTTATATCTGTACATATATAACTTTTCATGTAAAACAAATGTCCACTGGGATAAAAAGTTTGTTTTTTTTAAAAAAAAAAAAAAATAGATATCCTATTATAAATATTATAGGATATCAATGTTCCACACAAGCAATTAATTTTTATGTTCTGGGTTAACCAATATGGCGTCACTGGCTTCAGTCGTCATAATGAAAATATGACTGTTCTGCTCCTGAAGACGGTCATGCAGTGTGCTATGAGTAAAATTTTGCCCGAGCAGCGGCGCTGTCGCCCACTCTTATACCGAATTCCAACTGCCAAGAGATCGTTTACGTGCACTCTTAATTTGTACACGGGACATCGGTTTTACGTCCTATCCGAACGACTAGACAGCTGTGATTGTCCGGCCCTCCGTCCAGCATCATTGACAATATCTGGATGAACTTTCTCGGCCAATAAAGGGATGGAACACTCGACCTCCAGGCTAGCGAGTCAGACCCTTACCTACACCCACGGTAATCCGGTCTGATGTGCAAATATGAAACCCCCGTCTTATTTGGAAAGAATATAAATATAACGGATGAAATAGGTTACACGTATATAAATCAAGGTTTGAAACTTATTTAAAATATATTTTATATTGGTTGCGCACTTCCACAGTGGTTCTTAAATATTTTTTTTGGCAAGTACCCTTGTGGTTAAGCTGCGGCTTAAAATACACGAGAGAAAATTATGACCAATGGTGTATAAAAAAAAAAAAAAACCTTTATGAAGGTCCAGAATGTGTTGGTGCACGTGGTTTAGTTTGGTAAAGCGGGTCAATTTTCGAGATAATAACTTTGGCCACAGTCGGGGCGCGATTCAAAAAAATTCCACTCGCCCACATAAACGTAAATTAATGTCACTTACGCAAAGAACAGACCCCGTTTAAGTCAAGACTTAATCAGTCCAAGAAACCATTGTTAAACAGGGAACAGGGGCCTGATGAAGCGAGGTCGTGACGCTTGAAATCGCAATATTTGATTCAGATACCTTTGCATCAGAAACGGAAGAAGTAGGATTTAGTTGCGACATCGGCTTACATTAAAGACTAGAGGGATACAAGACAATATTAAATTCCACTACGCTGCACAGCCTTCAGCCATTGTGTCGAGAATAGTATGAAATAACCCTTTTAAAGCCCCAATAACACTTGTTGTAACTGACTAATATGTCCCAATCTTCATTCTGGTCAACAAATCGTATTGTTTTAGAGAATTTCAATAAAATGATATAAATTTCATCTAACATTTTAAAAAATTGGAAAAATTCAATTGATTTGAAAAGTCTAACGTAAACCTTTTCAAATGTGACTTGGATTTTAAAATATTTTCGAACCCTCTGGAAAAGTAAAATAGGATGTAATGGATGATTTTCACAACAGGTAAGACACTAAAACATCTAGTACTTAGAACCCTCTGGACAAGTAAAAAAAGGTTGTAATGGATAATTTACACAACAGGTAGGACACTTAAACATCTAGTACCTAGAAAAGGCTATTATTTATTTTCTGGAGCAACTAAGCCAGCAAGAATATTATTGTCCCTTTTAGCACTCGGCAATTATTCTCGACAGATTCCGGAATCCTACATCTAGTCTCGGCTTTATGACGAATTCCGCCATATTGGAATAACTTGAAAGGTTCCGGATGAAACATGGCTGCGCCCATGGTGTCTTGGATTTTTGTAATAGCGTCAAGTTTACCGTTAAAATAAACTGATAGCCGCATCGCAAATGTATGAGCGTAGGCACATACCACTTACTGTCGTACAGCAGAGACTAGATGTTGGTAACGGAATCTCGAGATTTGCAGAGTGCCCCTTCGTGGCAATCGAGGTATTAAGAACCCCATTTGCTAGGAATCCTTTTATCCCACTCGACATTCCAAAATTCTTATCGTTTTGATTTAAAATCTATAAATTCTAAGAGGAAAATATGCTCCTCGCTGGAAAGGGGCGCCAAATTTTTTTGAGTATTACGAGCCTCTTGAAAAAAAAATGTTGGATATCGATGAAAACGGTCAAGATGTATCCAGCAGTGACCATGGAACTTGTACCACAGGTAAAAAAAATTCCATATCACTGCTTCGTTGCCACTGTACAAAATTTATTGAATAATAAAAACAGGTCTGATTTTTCCAATATTTTTTATTCTTGGGGTCTCATAGGTTATCACAGGTATTCTAGAAATAGGAATATTTTCTGGTAATAAATAGATCTAACATCACACCGATATCACTACGATCCTGGTTACTCGAGATGATCGAAAACAATTCGATTAACCGTCTGGATCTTCGCGTCTATAGATAGTTAAAACAAATAAAAGTGGAATAAATAACAGTGTGCTGCTGAGACACGTGAAGTAGCGTACTTTGAATCTTGGCTTCAGATTTAAAACGGTGTTCGGATCAAGATATCTAATCTAGCCATATTTTTTTTTATAGAGACCAGTGGATATTCGGATAATTCTGACACAGTCTATAAACACACATTATATACAAGTTCAAATACTGTAAATTCAAAATGACTGGAACAGGGGTGGGGAATCTATTTTCCGGCTAGTTCTTTTTCGCGTTTAATGACTGCTTCAACACCGGCCCTCATTTCTTGTACAGCTTGGATCTCGGTTAGACCTAATCGACGTTTGTTGGAGATATCGTAAACACCGCCAACAGATTCGGTGTGTTCACCGTGAATACCTGAAATTAAAATAATGACAGAATTAATCAAAATACCGAAAGAAACGACTCCGCTACTGAAATTGAGTTTAGACCATATTAGAATGGTATTGGCTGGAAGAGAACCATGTAAAAACAAAACAATTTCATCCCTGCGTCATGATTTATGGCTCTAAAAACAGAAAAGGGAACACGAGGTTATCAACTTTCTAAAGTCTCAATGAATAAATGGCAGATACTAATATTATGAATCATGAAAGTAAGATCCCCCTAACCGGTGGTTTCGAAAAGGCTTTTTGTAAAAAGTAGATTTCCACGCTTTAAATCAAAGGCTACATACCTCTGGCTTGGATGTGAAGATCATCGCAAAACTTCTTGAAATCTGGTTCAGCAGCCAGCTTGGGGATTTTGATATGTACAGAGGCTCGGAGGGTGGTGCCCAAGTTGCTGGGACAGAATGTAAGATAACCAAGCTCATCTTTCTTGGCGAAATCAAGACCACTTGACTCTAGCTGTTTGATGGCCTGGAGAAAACAAAAACAACATTCTTATAAAATCTTAATAGAAGTTTATCAGTAAGGGTGTTTTTCGGTCGAATAGGTATTAAATGAATACTGCAAATTTATTTCCTTTAAATTTAGAGAATACTAAGACATGACGAAATTCGGAAATTGTCAAATTGATCTTTTACTGTGACATGGGTTTTTATAATCGAAAAATCAGAACGAACTGCTTTTTAAGATTTCAAACCGTTTAGTCATTTGAAGTATTCGGACAAGTTATCGCGGACTAATTATCTATGTTATTAACATCCACATTTATAAATATATGCAACAATATAATTTTCCATCTTGGATTTAAACCAATTAATAAGCCGAGGGTGATCGACACTTACATTTTGAGGTTTTAACTTAAAATCAATTTGGGGTACACGAGGGTGGAATACTGGATATTTTGCGAAATATGCAAATGACCCAGAAATAAGTCCTACAAATCTCATTAAAAGCCAGGGGCCTATTTCACAAAAATTTTAACTAAGATAAGATCTGAATTTTAGTTATTTGATTGGACAATATTAGATTGATTTTAGTTCCTAGCCAATCAAAATTGAAGTATCTACTAAAATTTGGATTTTATCTTTAGTTAAAATTTCGTGAAACCGTATTATAGATAACCGTACGCCATAACTCATTTTCAAAAAACGGTTCAATTTAAATCTGCAAAACCTCTACCTACCTTGACTAACCGGGTATAAACTTCACCCAAGTTGCCTCCCATTTGCATAGAGATAAATCGAAGATGATCTTCCTCGTTGACCCACACTAAGAATTTCTTATTTTTGGCGAAGAAGATACCTCGGCCCGTGGGCCAATCATTGTAACCTCCAGCTTCCCTCAAGAATCTGAAACATCGAAATGTAAACTAAATTTTATAAACCACTGCTATGCTTTTTATATTTTCAAAGATGATACAGAACACCAATATATCCAGTTAAGAGAAAGTGTGCGCGCTCGCGCTGATGGTTCAATATTACAACTAGTCGTCAATTCTGAGGATCTCTGGACTTAATAGTTACCACTAAACACCATTAGTAATACATTTGCGTACGAGAGGCTGTCCGGCAACTTGGTGGATTTCCACGAAATTCAAACCCAACCATCCAAACATTTATGGACGGGCGGACAGGGTAGACGACATAAGACTTTTGGCAAGCGTAAATTGCTAGTGCGTAGCAGCCTATCCGTATGTGTGTGACGTCATCTTTGTATTTCCCATTTTTTTTTAATAGCGCAGCGACTGTCGAATGACTTGACGCACTCCGAGAAATTGTAGGCAAAGGCACTTGACAGTACTGATGTGCGATCTTGGTAGTTAACTCCCATCATTGGCCATCATGCTGTATAGAACTAAGCTCAGCGACGCATACCTCTAAACTTCTCTAAAACTGACGCAACGTGTCACGTATTCGTCTAATACGTATTATAAAAATGTGGGCGTTCCAAAAAAAAAAAAGAAAAAAAAAAAAGTACCTATCAGAGTCGTTGAATAGGAAATGATCCGCTGTGAGCTCAGCTTGTTTCTCTTTGGTCATACCAGTGAGTGGGCAGTATTCTCCAGCCAAATCCTCGGTCAATGTTTCCAGACACTTAACAGTTTTCTTCTCCATGTCAACACGATCCTGAATGTAACAAAGTTTTATAAATCTCATAATGCGTGTGCTCACCTATCCTATAATATTTCAGCATGGTTTGTCGGGCCTTCGCAAATCACTTCATTGGTATCGTACGGTGTTAAACGGTTGGTTCAGCAAGTATGGGGGTTAAGATTCCGGTGCTTGCGGATGTTCTTTCATGGTTTCCTCACCTTGTTAGATGGAGAACCTTGTCTGGTAAGGCGAGGAAAAAAGCCAAGTCAATCGTATTGGAACCATTTTTAAGTCAAGGTCCTCTGGCAAAATGTTGACCCTCCCTCGAAGCAGTTAACACTGCAGGGCGTACGTTCTCATTAACCGGGATGGAATAGGAAAGTTGAAGTAGGACGCAACGCACACTTTTTTTTACCATTATATTAAAGCCCCAATAACACTCTTGTTTAACTGAATAATATCTCCCAATCTTCATTCTGGTCAACAAATCGTATTATTTTACAATATTCCAATTAAATGATGATATAAATTTCATCTTAACGCACCTATTTTAAAAATTGGAAAAATTCAAACAATTGATTTGAAAAGTCTAACGTAAACCTTTTCAAATGTGACTTGGATTTTAAAATATTTTCGAACTCTCTGGACAAGTAAAATAGGATGTAATGGATAATTTACACAACAGGTAGGACACTAAAACATCTAGTACTTAGAATAAGGGTATTTATTTTCTGGAGCTTCCAAGCCAGCAAGAACGTTATTGTCCCTTTAACATATGGGCTATTTTCACAAAAACGTACAAATAACGGTAAAGACAAAATTTGAAAAGTAATAAATTTTTATGGAAATTCTCACTGTATTCTTTAGGCTTATAACTCAAAGAGGATGTATATCAGGACTCTTACAAATAACAAAAATGTCACAAAATCAAATTTGTAAGAAAGTCTTCAGTTATTACCATGTAAAATACCATGTAAACAGTAAAGACTTAACGGAAAAGACAAATTTAACATGATTAATTTGGCTCTAGTCGTCTTAATAAATGTTTGAATACCATTAGAAAGAATTTAGAAAGTGGTAACGGATTATAACATTAAAAAAAATACCTTTGGTTTTGTCTAGCTCAATGCAAGAAGTCCTTTCCGTTATCATTTATAACTTTGTCTGAACTCATTCACATTGCATAAACATGCATGGTATTAATTAACAGTGCTTCGACTACCTTATTCCTTGGTTTTCAGAGTGAAAACCTTTCAGGTCAGTGTTTTATATCTTTGTGGAGACCAACAGAAGAGACATACTATTTGTGCGACAACCACGTGCTTTCAAGTTTCAACTTAATTGTTTGTATTTTCCCTGTCTTTGATTTAATAGTGACACCTAGCGACACACTTGATAATGTAATGGTTAACTCAATAGCAAAGCATTAACGGAAAATACAAATTGTTCTCAATTTTGAAAGAAATATTTGATATAGATGTGGCCGATTTCTATTTCTTTAAAGGGACAATAACATTCTTGCTGGCTTGGTAGCTCCAGAAAATAAATAATACCCTTATTCTAAGTACTAGATGTTTAAGTGTCCTACCTGTTGTGTAAATTATCCATTACAACCTATTTTACTTGTCCAGAGGGTTCGAAAATATTTTAAAATCCAAGTCACATTTGAAAAGGTTTACGTTAGACTTTTCAAATCAATTGGTTGAATTTTTCCAATTTTTTTAAAATAGGTGTTTTAAGATGAAATTTATATCATCATTTAATTGGAATATTCTAAAATAATACGATTTGTTGACCAGAAAGAAGATTGGGACATATTTTTCAGTTACAACAAGAGTGTTATTGGGGCTTTAAATAGCTATAACATTTTATTCAGCTCTATTGAATGACTTGTTGAAAAGCATTGTAAGTTTTATTGAAGTTTCAATTTTAAAAGCAGATTTTCAAGTTCGAATGAGAATGAGAAGTTTTACCACCACGGAGTGGACATTTTGACCACATAATTTGATATTCTGATTTTATTTTGATTAAGAACCTTGTTAAAATATTTCCCCAAAGGGATGTCCACTGTGAAGTTTTTTGGACTGTACTGTAGGCCTACTGTTACGAAAATTTTATATTAGGCTATATAGTATAGCCTATAATGGGAAAACGTTTTTTTACGTTATTTGTACGTTTGTGAAAATAGCCCATATATATAATATACGAAAATTTTATATTAGGCTATATAATGGGAAAACGTTTTTTCCGTTATTTGTACGTTTGTGAAAATAGCCCATATAATATAATTATATTTATAAATGCGGATTACTCACTTCCAGGGTCAGAACTGGTGGGAAGCCATAACTGGCGTGACTTCTGCCAACACGGACACGGGTAGAAACAATCATATTGCCAGAGGGATCCAAATCACCGAATCCAAGGTTATTGGTATCACCGAAGTCTGGCTTGGGGTGTTCTAGTTTGTCGACTTTGTGGTAATCCTTGATGACGGGATTAAGAAGAGCAGCGAAGGTGGTGTAAGCATCAGGGTCACACGCATAGACTCCAACACCACTGTCTGGGTTCATGCATCCTGCAAAGAAAAGCATTATAAAAATGATAAAATCACAAACCCCCAAAATTAAAATAAATGTCAAAAGATGTAGACAGTGATCACAGTGCAAACATTAGGCCTACGTTTTTTGTTAGGCTAGATGTAGCCTACTTCACCGTTAGCTTGCCCAGACGGCAAACCGCACCGTCAGTCAGCAGCTATAATAATAATAGTAATTAGTAATACTATAATAGGAGGCCTAGAAGAGTAGAATCTAGATTCTAAATTCTAGATGATCTAGCCTAGCTAGATCTAATTAGTATTAAAACCAATTTCAAAATAGGCCTAGATAAAATCGTCATTATTTATGAGTAATTCGGATTAACAAATCGTTAATACAGCCAAGTTGACGGATGACTAGACTAGAAGTGGGCCTAGGCTAGCCTAGAAGAACTAGAATCTTGTAAAAAAAAAAAACCAAATGAAAATGAAGTCAGAAATCAAGTGTGTTCGGTTCGGGCTACGCGACACGCCAAACAATGTCACCAACACGATAAGCTACAAAAGTGGGCCGAAACAATTAAATTATACGAACTAGATCAATTCAGAAAGATTAATTTTAAAAAAGCTGGCCATAGCCACAGTCAAACGTTAGATTGAAAAACAAACCTGAACGAATGCAATCAGCCAAAGTACCACCAAACGAAGATTTCAAATCCTTCAATTCTTTGAAAATTGGTTCGGTAAGATTTTTCTTCAGCAACGAGTTGCAGTCCGTTGCTCCTTGCAGTTTCGTCCACAACTCATCGACGGATAGATTTGAGGCCATGTTTAGATCGTTGTCCTAACTTAATTAGTAATACCAAAACACAAACTGAACTGATAATACTTCGTTCAAACTTCAACCAATTTATAATAAAAACGTCACCAAGTGGCATGACGTCATACGTGTAGCAACCAATCAAATTTTGGATTAACGTTGCCTTGAAAGATTGGAAGCCAAACTAAGCGCCAAATTACATTACGTTACAAATCCGATTAACCGGCTAATGAACGGTTAAAGTAGGATTTGATTCATTTTGGTATTTTTATCTATGAAATAAATATTTGAAAGCATGTAAAACTCAATTTCTTATAGGTTGTGATAAAAAAAAAGAGACTTGTTTAAATGTAGGCCTACATTCAGTCTAGCAATTTACATGATAGGCTAGTGTAGCCTAGGCTATGTCTACCTTGACCGATTGACCTTGGCACATGTTCAGAGAAATTGGGAATTAACACTTAATCTGACGATTATTGAAGAAATAATCCATTAGCTCATTAGGTCACCAAGAGGGGATAAAGGTTGTTATATCGGATAGGGCCCTAGAGGCCCAAACTAAAATAGGAAAATTAATCGTTTGATTATTTTTCGCGTTATTCTTAATTCAGTTGTAAATCGATGGCACTGGGGAAGGCAGTTATAAAACACAGAAAAAAGGGTAAGTAATGTTTTCGAATCAATTTAGATTGCCAAAGAAATTTAGGCTTATTAATAGTAGCCTATTAATGTGGAGTCCCTATTATGTCGTCTCCCGTCCTATCTGTGGTAGAACCCGAAGATACTCCCGGGGGTTAAAGGCCTCTTCAGGGGTTGTCATAACATATAGGTCTGCCATTAATGCTTAGATAGACTGAAGGGCAAGATAGACTGAAGGGCAAGAATGGGATAAAGTCAGCGATTGTATTTATAGGAATATTTCACCAGCGGCTACCGGTAATTTTTGTAGCCTACAATTAGAGCAATAATCAAGAAAGTTATGGTCTCGATGTGCAAATATCAAAAGGGACAAAACTTATTCAAATTTTAACTAAGATAAAATCCAAATTTTAGTTATTTGATTGGCTAAGCACTAAAATCAATGTAATATTATCCAATCAAAACTGAAGTATCTACTAAAATTCGGATTTTATCTTTAGTTAAGGTTTCGTGAATCAGGGCACTGTTTTAGTTTCAAAATCGGATAAAAATTGTGATCTCGATAGGCCTACCTTCCTCTTGCGTATACAAAGAGCGACCATTTTGTCGGGCAGTTATGGTTTCGATTTTCCCGAAATTCGAATTCAACCTTCATTTATGGTGGAATGGTGATTCAAACTGTTTTTAAAATTTGAAAAAAATGTGCAAGCCAAAAAAACATTTTTTTTTAAACAATCGGGAGTCATAATCCCGGAAGTTACGGTCGGATATGCGTTAATATCGACAGGAACTAAGATTTTTGGGTTATAAAACTATTTTAAAATAGCATCAAGAGCAAAATATGCTTATTACATGTCTTCCTTTAGGCCTGAAACCTTATCTAAATAATCAATTAGACAATTAACTAACTTATCCAGACCATAATAAACTCTTGGTGTCAAGGCTAGCCTTCGATGTTGGCGGATTAAATTCCAATATGCAGCCTTAACGACCATTGATAAATTAAAAGCAGGTGGATAATCGAGACTATGCCGTTTATATTTATGATTTTAGTAATGAGGACCTAGTCCATGAATATTTCACTCCCTTTTTATCGGCTATAATTGATCAATTTGACTGAAATTTCAGCAAATTACCTTTACACTATCTAGTTTTTACTATTATAGTGAGAACTGCCATCTCTTTATCTTATCTCCCATAACGTATCTTTAAAGGGACAATAACACTCTTGCTGGCTTGGTAGCTCCAGAAAAAAATAGCCTTTTTCTAAGTACTAGATGTTTTAGTGTCTTACCCGTTGTGTAAATTATCCATTACATCCTATTTACTATTCCAGAGGGTTCGAAAATATTTTAAAATCCAAGTCACATTTGAAAAGGTTTACGTTAGACTTTTCAAATCAATAAGTTGAATTTTTCCAATTTTTTAAATTAGGGTGTGTTAAAATGAAATTTATAATCATTTAAATTGGAATATTCTAAAATACGATTTGTTGACCAGAATGAAGATTGGGACATATTATTCAGTTTCAAGAGTGGTATTGTGGCTTTAAGTTTCAAAATAAGAAAATTGTGACCTCGGGGTCCACAATCTTGATATCGAGGGCGGCCATTTTGTCGTCAGTTTTGGTCCGATTTCTACGAAATACGAATTTGGATCTTTAGGCTTAACCGTGATATTTAACCTTTTTTTTTTTTTTTTTTTTAATCGGGATAAATTGTGATCTCAAGGTCCACAGGCTAAAACAGAAATTTCGTACTTTCAGGGCAATAATCCACTAAGTTGCGGTCCGATAAATACATGTCGATATTGAAAGGACCGTGTTCTTACGGGCGATACAACCTGCATTTCCAGTTTCGTTGAAATCTGATAAATTGTGACCCGTAGAGTGTCCACAAATTGTGGACGGGCGTGCGGACGGACCCACAGAGCAATGGGATAATAAAGCTCAGCAGACATGCTTAAAGTTATTTTTGCTCGACAGTACCACCCATTCTCTTGAGAATTCGTTGGTATATTATTATTGTGCGGTACCCCATTATTCCGAAGAACTTATTCGAATATTCTTCTTGTAAGGGACTTGACGAGCGAACCAGCAACAACTTGGTAGTCCCAAAAGGGCATCTTAATATGGTCAGTTGGGGCCCTACGAGTCAATGAAACCGCTTTTGACCACAAATAAACCCTGCGCCGACTTATGTTAAGACATGTCTGCGTTTATTTACTTTAAGAAATTGGTTAATTAAGGGCAAGGTAGCAAGTGGTCCTAGTTTAAATACTCAAGCTAAAAATACTTTACTTGATCAACGAGTCAAATCGGGCCAACGTTGCTAAATTCAAGTCGTAAACTGAATCTACAATTCAAATATCCGAGATACTTTTAAGATAATGATCGATACTACTCTGGTTTCGAAGCATCAATGCTACATTCAGCATTGCAAATCACAGTAGAATTATTAGGTCACGACTTTAAAATATGCAAATGCTTTCGAAATGCTCCAAATATTGCACTCTAAAATCATGAAAATTTCGATGCTACATACGACACAATTGACATCTGTCCGAGGTAACAGGGGTAGTGATTGAATTATAGGGATTTTTCTATTGATCCCATTCCGAGGAGGTTAGACCACAGATATCGATCTCATCAGTCTGTGAAGGCCAACATATTTTTAGCTATATATCCGCTACGAGGCACATTTTGCTCGTACTGTAACACGGCCTACTCTTTTAATAAAGAATAATTCCAACAGCCAAGGTTCTTATCGTGGATGCCAACGTGTACATGGGGCCTCGTTTTTTCGTGCCACCCGAATGACTTACAGCCGTTTGTTATATAGGCCCTCCCGTCCTGCACCCGGTGCAGGGGAAACCCGCTCCGGAAAATTGCGATGAATTTTCTCGGCCAACGAACAGCGAATGTATCAAACTACAGTTATCACTTCAAAACCCCTAAGTCCCCCCCCTCCCAATGAAACAGGCTACGTCCACGTCTATATGGCCTGGGGACCCCGTCCGACCCCTCCACCCGTTCACCAGGCTTTAGGATTAGGAATAGTACTGTAAATACCGAACTTATCCTTCAGAACATCGTTTAAACAAAATACTCCTGGTCTGTCCTTCAAGTCACCTATAAATTTTACGCAGTGGTTATTGTTAAGACGAGTTTAATAGTCCACGGGTTATTGTTACGACGCTTTCGGCAAAGTTTAGAACGAATTCCAAAATGACTGCCAATCTCTTCCCCCCCCCCCCGCTCGCCTAACATACACCAAACACCAGCTATGAAAGAGGAGCAATATTTCAAAACTCAGAACTGAAAAATTTGGAAGCAAGTACCAATCTTGGAACTCTATGTATACCCAATCCTAACCATAACCCTAAATCAACCCTAGCCGATTGGGTGCACCGTAAGCATCGTCGAAACAATAGTCTGAAGACTAAATTTACGACTCTTAATAGCCACTATGTAAATTTAATTTAGCTGGATATAGCCAGTCACTATAACCTATACTTGGCAACATGCCGATAGTATTCTACGCTAGCATACAAAATGACTTATTCACATAACATCAATAACAATACTTATTGTAAACTCAGCATTAACTAGAAATACATTATCTTATTGATTAGCGTGTATTAGTGTATAGAACTACGGGGTTTTTCTAGGGGAAACCCCCCTTTTAAAATTCTTATTTATTTTCTCACAATATTCCAAGAAAGTGGGAGATTTACAATTTAGCTGTACCCAATACTTAACAATAAGAGTTGTGTAGTTCAGGAAAAGAAACTAACGCACTGTTTTATCTCCGAAGCTCAAATACTAACCTCGATTTTTCGACCCAAGTATAAAAAAGGCAGGTGTTCCACAGGCACTTGATGGGATTAAAATAAATTAAAATAAAACTTCTTACTACTGCTTAATACGTATTCTTGTATTATAGTCAAGCAGTAGTAAGAAGTTTTATTTTAATTTATTTTAATCCATTCAAGTGCCTGTGAGGTGTTCCTATGAGGAATTCAACTTTAAAAACATCAATCCGTTAAAAGCATATATACACAAGCATACGAAATCTTCATGTAATTTGTGGCGACTCGTTGGCATGCAGCAGAATAGTATAATTATAGTATGGCAATGTTTCGTTGGCGTAACCTTCATATATCCTTGTTTCATACAGGAAAAATACACTGAAGTTGGCCTACATTAGATTACCGGCATACTATAATTAGATACTATTACAAATAGCATAGCGTGTTATGGTGTGTGTGTGTTTGTGTATAGGCCCTAGACAAATTTTTAGCCAAACCGGGATATTTATACGATGTTAGTTTAAGTAGTACCCGGTATAACAGTCGCTTTAATTGGTATATAATATTGACAATTTCTAGTCTTGATTTCTTACACGCCTTCATTAGTTAAATTATCACGATAATCATGACGTAGTCTGTTGTAAATTAAGGACACTGATCAATAAATAATATCGGATTAATTTGGTACGTCTCGTGTCCCGACTCTGACCTAAATGTACCCACGATTTGTATTATCCATTTCTCGGTGACCCGGATAGACAATCCTTTCCTCGCCAATTCACAATGGTCACATTTTATCACGTACTGTAAAATTTAAATGTATTCCTCGCGATAAATGGAAAACACTAACTATAAAAGAAAAAATGGCAGAAGACAAAATTTTGGCAAAACCAACAATTACTAGATTAGATTTTCAGACTTGCAGGCGGTTTATAACTATTATAACCTTCCGGTGTCCTCTACGAGGTCCGCCTAAGAGAGTCGACATTTTAAATGGTGCGCATTTTTTGCATGTATTGCAAGCATTGTAATGACGACTGCAAACACGCGAGGTGCAATATCGATTTAAGAATATGAAACACTGGACTCACCTGAGCGGATACAATCAGCCAATGTTCCCTTAAATTTTGAAACTAAGTCTTTGGTTTCGGCGAATACTTGAGGAGTCAGATGTTTCTTCAATAAGGATTCAGGTGCCGTAGCAGCTTTTAGTCTGTCATACAGCTCTTGCGCGTTATATTTAGCTCCCTCTGCCATCTTGATATATAATAAGTTCCTAGGTATTACTGTGTCAGAAAATATCCTCGGCGTCTGCGATGTGAAGGAGAAACGATGTTGGTTTTATATGAGTTGCCTAGTGACAGCTACATGTGGACTCGTCCAACACGATTGGCTCGTGAATTGTTGAACGCTGATTGGGCCTGATCAAATCGAGTTTTATCGACTGTTCGGCATGTCTCTATAACTATAGTAAAATAGGTTACACTAAACGATGAATGAATAAATGTCCGTAATAACCTATATATTATTTAAACAAATTTAACCACACTGTATACAGATATTCGGTAATATGCAATACAATTCTATATTTTTCAGAATTCCGAATGTTCCTAGTTCTTCGGATAGAAGTATAAACTGTTAGATCCAGGGAGAAAAGGCAAATAAATCATAACAAAGTGAATATCCAAAGCAAATGAAATGAAATGAAATGGGGTTTAACGTCCTTATGTTTTACTCCGGATTGGGCTAAGGGAGACAGGCATAGGTCATTCAATGTGCTATGAGGAAATTTTGCCCGAACAGCGGTCCTACGGCCTATTCTTACATCGAATTACAACTGTCAAGGATCTTTTACGCGCACACCTATGTGTAACTATCTTTGTCAGGCACCCCATCCTGCATCACTGTCACTGGGGAACCACACCGGAAAACTGGATTAACTTTCCCGTGTTCGTCCCGGTGTTGGTCGAGAGATCTACCCCGGCGTGGGTCCCTCTTGTCAGTGGTGCAAAGCGGGGGATAGGACAAACGTGAGGTCGAGGGCATATCAACCGTATATAAAATAACTAATATTGGCAGGTCATTTGAAAACTATAATCCGGTATGATATGAAATATATATATATAGAGAGACACGGGGTTTAACGTCCACTCAACACAAACTAGGTCATTTCGGGACTAACACATGGTTTTAATTTTATTTTAATAATTCGCTTGTGCGTAGGGGTCCTTAGCAGTGGGGGGAAACCGGAGTGCCCTGAGGAAACCCACGAGGTTGAGAAGGCGCCCCTATTTCCATGCCACATAACTCACACCAGGGCTCGAAACCGCAGCCGCAAGCCAGAGGTGACCGGCCAGCTAGAGGTCGAAGCGCGGCACTCTAGACCACTAGGCCATCCCAACCCCCCGATATGAAATATAGGACAACTATTTCGTCATGTCGTTTCCACATATATGATTGTATGTAATATTATCTTTATACTGTTCACGTTACGTGCTTTAAACCAGGTGTGCTGTGTTTTAATCTAATGAAATGAAATGGGGTTTAACGTCCGACTGTTCTGCTCCGAACTGGGCCAATGACGACGGGCATACGCTAAACAGTGTTTTATGACGGAGTTTTTAGCTCGGACAGCGACACTACCTCCTACTCTTTTATCGAATTCCAACTGTCAAGGAATCTTAAACGTGCACGCCAATGTATATATGAGACTTGGTTTTTCGTCCCATCCGAACGATTAGATAGCGGTCCTGGTCAGGCCCTGCATAATTGTCAAGGGTTAACTAAGTCGGAAAATCCGGATGAACTCTCTCGGCCAATGCAGGGATCGAACACCAGATCTCTAGACTAACGAGCCAGCGTCTTACCCACGAAAGGCTTTAATCAAATGTGTTGACATTGGAATGAAATAAAATGGGGTTTAACGTCCTGCTGTTTTGCTCCAACGGGGATAATGAAGTCTGGCACACATTATACCATGCGATGAGGGTAAATTAAAAGTCGGCTCTTATATCGAATTCCAACTGCCAATGGATCTATTTCTATTACAGGCATCAACAACGTATTCGTTATATTAAAATTCATCCTTTTTCATGAAAAAGAAGAACCCCTGTCAAATTGAATAACCCAACATCATTAAAAATAAAACGTATATTATTGTGATGAAAGCTGTACTATATGGGATTGTCAATTTAGATACGGCAATAAAATACGTTATTTCAAATATTTGGTTTGAAAATGTTTTAATATTACTATTAGCATGATCAAAGACGTGGGATTGTCAATTAACAAAATATATTAATTTATATATTTAGTTAGAGACTGATGTAACATTATCATGTTGAAAAATGTGGGATTGTCAATTAACAAAAAAAAACTATATCAAATACTGTTATAATACTATCGTGGTATGCATGACACACATCCTCATCAGACAAAACCTGTAATGTCACACTATATTTCCTAAAAAATTACTCTCCCTCAAATTACTCGCACTATAGCCTGTCAAATATGTTTATAATAGACATACTGGCTAAGAAAATATAATTTCTTGATTAAAATGGAGAGAGAGAGATTTATTAACTTGGCACGAGAGAGAGATTGGAAAAGAAAAGGAGAGAGAGCGAGAGAGAGACTATATAGTTTAATTCTGTTTCAAGAGAGAGGTGGGGTTTAACGTCCACTCGACACAAACTACGTCATTTGGGGACTAACATATGGTTTAATTTCATTTCAATAATTCGCTTGCGCGTAGGGGTCTTTAGCAATGTGGGAAACTGGAGTGCCCAGAGGAAACCCACGAGGTTGAGAAGGCGACCCTATCTCCATGTCACATACACTCACTCCAGGGATCGAACCCCCAAAGCCGCAAGCCAAAGGTGAATGGCCACCTAGAGGTCGAAGCGCGGCACTTTAGACCACTAGCCCCCCCCCCCCTCCAAATGGAATATATCGGATGACATTGAAACTGTCTGGCCGAACTTTAACACTGCGTTACCCTGTAGGAAAGCTCATAGATAATTTAAATGTTGTAACTGAATGGCCATAAACATTTTGCAAATTTATTCGATCTATACATGACAGTGCTTCTATAGAAAGATTGCCGAGCAAATGGCGTTAAAGTAGGGCCAGTTTGTTGGTGTGGTGAAGGGGGGGGGCAGGATGTGGAGAGAGTACCCAATACAAAAAAAATCTGTAGCCCATGATTTTATATCTTAACAATGACGTATTAGTCTAGATATTGACCCTTGACCCTGTCTGTCGCAATCCCAGTAAGATATTCAATCAAACTTTTTGAGAATTTAATTAGAACGCTATACTATTGTGAATTTTATCAAATGCATTGTCGTGTTATTTGAACATGGTTTATTCGACGCAATAACATTTGTACTGAAAGATTTATGGCAGCCTATTATTAGGCAGAGGCTATTTTATAGGAGATGATAGAGGTTATATTATGATTTGAAATAAGCTATAATAGGTGATAGAGGTTATTTCATGATTTATAATAGGCTATATTAGGCAGATGATATATAAGGTAAATGATAGAGGTTATATTATTTTATGATATGAAATAAGATATATTAGATGATAAAGGTTATTTCATAATATATTAGGTAGATGATAGAGGTTATTTCATAATATATTAGGTAGATGATATGGATCATTTTATGGTTATATTCGGTAGATGATAGAGGTTATTTTATAACTTATAATAGATTATATTAGGTTGATGATAGGGGTTATTTTATAACTTAAAATAGGTTATATTAGGATGATGATAGGAGTTATTTTATAACTTATAGTAGGTTATATTATGTTGATGATACGGGTTATTTTATAACTGACAATATGTTATATTAGGTTGATGATAGGGGTTATTTTATAACTTATAATAGGTTATATTAGGTTGCTGATAGGGGCTATTTTATAACTTACAATAGGTTATATTAGGTTGATGATAGGAGTTATTTTATAACTTATAATAGGTTATATTAGGTTGATGATACGGGTTATTTTATAACTGACAATATGTTATATTAGGTTGATGATAGGGGTTATTTCATAACTTATAATAGGCTATATTAGGTTGATGATAGGGGTTATTTTATAACTGATAATAGCTTATATTAGGTTGATGATAGGGGTTATTTTATAACTTATAATAGCTTATATTAGGTTGATGATAGGGGTTATTTCATAACTTATAATAGGTTATATTAGGTTGATGGTAGGGGTTATTTTATAACTTATAATAGCTTATATTAGGTTGATGATAGGGGTAATTTTATAACTTATAAAAGGTTACATTAGGTTGATGATAGGGGTTATTTTATAACTTATAATAGGTTATATTTGGTTGATGATAAGGGTTATTTTATAACTGAAATAGGTTATATTAGGTTGATGATAGAGGTTATTTTATGATTTATGATTGGTTATATTAGGCAGATGATAGAGATTATTGTATGATAGGTTATATAAGGTAGATGATAGAGGTTATTTTATGATTTATGATAGACTATTTTAGTTTGACCGCTTATTTTATGATTTATAATAGGCTATATTAGATTTGTTATGAGGTTATTTAATTAGTCATCAAATCTGAATTGAAAAAAATGAATCCATTAGTTCTTTGTCGCTTTCCGCTCCTTTAATGAACTCAAATAAGAGAGGTATATTAAGAATAAACATAACTGTTTAGCAGATGTAACGTTGCACTCGTAAAGAAAGTATATAACAGTAATACGTAAAGTACTGTTAATATTTGAAACAGTACGCGATATAGATGGTGGTAAAATAACACGAAAAGGAATGTCAAGTTCTATTTTCGTCAAGGTTACGGTAGCCGCTTAATTACGTTAACTTTCACTGTTTTCTCTGAAAGAAGTGTATTTACAATATTAGGCTGTTTGGTACAAGAAACGCAAATATTGCAAAACATTAACCACTAGCTAGAGTTGGACCGCAATGAAACAAAAGCTTACATCAAGCCCCCCCCCCCCCCCGTTAATTCTGAAAAATATTTTTCTTAAAGTTTAACCAATGTCTTGAAATGAACTCGTGGTCAAGGAACAAAATTTAAACTAATTGAAAGTTCTTCATTAATTTCTTAAATAAATATATGTAATGATTCATCTAACAAAGCAGATATTATTCTTTGGTGCCACCATTACCATGATACTCTAAGCTCCTAAGCACCTGCCCATAGCCCTGCGTGGTTGACGCCGGGGGGGGGGGGGGAATGGTTATCGTGTGCGCGTTGTATCATACGGCCTGCCATTTAGTCAACTGGCGTGGTTTCGAACCCCCGGTTGTACGTGGCAAGGAGTAGGGTCGCCTGTCCATTGTCCAACCTTGTGGGTTTTCCCCAGTACCCCGGTTTCCTCCCACTACTAAAGACCCCTACGCGCAAGCGAATTGTTGAAATAAAATTAAACCATGTTAGTCCCGAAATGACCTAGTTTGTGTCTAGTGGACGTTAAGCCCCATATCTCTCGCTCAGGGCCGCGCCCCCAGTAATTATAAAAAAAACAGTGATAAAAGAGCCTTGGTGTCTTTTTTTAATACCTGGTTAATTAGCGATTGTAGAATTAAAATATGATTGTCAGAAATATGATTGCAATAATTACGCCTGAATTGCAAGGTTTTTTATAAGCTATTGCATTCATTCTGAGAGCAAAACAAGTGATGTGGAAATCAGTGATAAGAGTAAAGAAGGCTAATAAAATATTTATGACGTGGCATTATACATGTATATTGTATTAAAAAACTAACTAAAAATCGATTGCTTTAAAATAAGCTGGTGTGATTATCATAATGGCCTATATAATCAACAGTGCAGCACTAATAATAAAAACATAATATGCTTCTATTCTTTCTGTTGTAAAGTTTATATGTGGATAAAATAAACTGGTGTTTTACGTCCTACTCTTCTGCACCGACTGGGCTTATGAAGAGAGGCGCACGTCATGCATGCGTGTGTTATAGGGAAAATATTTTCCCGGCTACTCTTATATTCCAACTGCCCGGGGTTCTTTTGCGTGTAACCCGAGTTTTCATATTATCAGAACGACTATTCGTTGTCCCTTTCCAGATCTCCCGTTGCGCATCACTAACAAGTGGGGGGGGGGGGCGCGCCGGAAATCACGATCAATTATTTCGGCAAACTCCCACTATATCTTGTCAGTCTAGTTCTTCGAAAGTATAAAAAAAACGAAACTAAATATAGATATGTATTTTGATCAGATTTGGATTAAGGGTTATAGCAGATTTTACTGGATGGGATGTCGGATTAGATCAAATGTAAATATCGGAGGGGCTGCGGGGGTAAAAAGAAGAGGGGACTACGCAGAGGGGGTGACGTGAGACGACGTGGTTCATCTAGATATCTGTGAAGATATGTTTGTTAGATATCATATTGACGTATTGTTAAGTAACTTGATATAAGACATAATGGAGGTTATAATATTATATACATTATGTATATCAAGATCTTAAATCAGTCACATGACATGAGTAATGTGATTGCTTGTCATTAATGAACTTGATGAAGCATAAATATGACGATACTCGGCTTATTGATAATCACTGGCATGTAGGCCTATACTTATCTTACATGGTCTTTGTGGCTATTCAACAACTTAAAACTTCAAATTTCCGTTGTCTTACACCAGAAAAATGATATTAATGCGTATTATATCTTTGTTTAGAAAATGACCTTCGGGCAAAATTTGAATATAAATTAAGAAATATCCTTCAAAACCCTTTGCATGTCATGTGTTTGTGACGTTTGGTTGTATATTTTTAATAAAGATAACCGGAATACCCTTGAATGACATTTAGAAGTATATGTTTAACCAGGCTGGATTATCCATTAACAAAATCAGCACGTGCTTTAGGGCATCATGGGAATGGGGTAAACACGTGATGTCTGCTTAGTTTGACACTTAATTTAAGATATTTAATTTTAAAATTTTAATTTTTTTTTTCTTACTGTGATCTGTTTTGTCGCAATTAAAAATGACGTGTATAAAACCTCAGAAAAACTCTAATCACGTGCTTGACGGTTGTTTCTTGTTTATTATTGTTTTATATTTTGAATTCTATATAATTATATGAGGGTGCGGGAATAACATTCATAAATAACAGAACTTTATGCAGGCGCGGATCCAGTGGGGGGCGCACCCGGCGCACGGCCCCTCTATTTTTTGAGGTGTCAAACAATTTTTAGCTCCATATATTCTCGCGAGAAAGGAAAACGAAAATAGTTTAGATTGGAAATCGTAATTTACAGTACTAGTATGAAATTAGTCCTTGTGGGCATTCTTTACACTCAAAAATCACGGTTCCGGGCTTCGCACTCCCAAGCTGGTGCAGCACGCCCCCTCTTTCTGAAAATCCTGGATCCGCCCCTGTTATGTGCATGTATCTAATAAAGATATATGTGGGTGTAGTGATATAAATAGTTCTTAAAATATTCGATATGATTTCTATATTTTTTACAACTGGAACAGAAGCCCTCAATATTAATTGTTTATCTATCCTGCGATCTATAGGCCTATGCGTGATTCGAGAGAGATAGAAAGAGAGAGAGGGATAGAGAGACGAGAGAGAGAGGGAGAGAGAGGGGGGGGGGGGTAACGGAACGGCCATGACCGATCTTATGGTACAACACATAAGCGCTAACCATTCGGCCCCAACACCCTAAATCGAAATAAATTAAGGCCGTAACGACGCTTTCCTGACACCCCCCACCCTCCCCGTGTACATTGCTTAGATGCTTAGAGTTTGCATTACCGTTGAAGCTGGTGCAACGTGGTTAAATGTTAATCCAGAGTTTATTCTTATTTAAACTGCTTAAGTGCAAATTTGGGTCGTTCTGTTGCTGTTGGTTTGTAGTAGGTTATATTATGTAGTAATGTAATAATATATCGTTGTTATTGATCTATCTAACTACAGTCACTATACATAGGTTAACACATTCATATAAAGTCACACGCCAAATTGAATATGTTTAAAGTAGCAATTTTATTATTTGATTGATAAAAATTAAAATGAAATGAAATGGGGTTTAACGTCCCATACTGCTCTGCTTCGACTGGGATAACGAGGACGGGCATACAGTGTACTATGGGAGAATATTTGTCCTGATAGCAGCGCTACGACCTTCTCTTATTTCGATGTCCAACTGCCAAGGGTTCTTTTATGTGCAAGGTAATGTGTACACGGGACCTTGATTGTTCGTCGTATCTGAACGATTACACACTGTCCCTTGCCAGGCACTCCGTCGAGACAGGGAAGAACCTATTAATTTTCTCTGCCAACGTAGGACCCCAGTTTAGTGATCCAACGTCTTACTCACTGAACCACCGTGCGATATTTAATTACTGGATTCGAATCCAATTTCCTGCTCAACGCATATTGATGATTTAATCGAAAAACTAGTTTATCGGGTCTATGTTTTTTATAGTGCCGAATTTAATAACGATGATCGAGACTATGCCTCAAATTCGGTTCCGAGTGGATCAATTTAACTGAAATGTTCAGCAATTTCCCTTTATTTATCTAGTTTTTAACTAGTATAGTGAGAACTGTCAGCTCTTTATGTAGGCCTATTATCTCCAAAAATGCCCGTATAAACTGTTAGAATTTCTGAATAAATATACATATTGAACAATAAGTATGGCTGAAAGTTGATTTATGACGATAAATTATTTTTCTAACGTGCATGTATTATAGGCCTACCACTTTAACATGACTTTGGGTGGCCGTTTGAATAATAATTTTCTCGTGTCAAAATATGATTTTATTTATTGTTATTATATGACCACGCTTACAATAAATCTCTTTAAATACGTCACAAGTAAAATACATGGTACATAGTATAAAGCTCTGATATGAAATGAAATGGGGTCTAATGTCCTACGTTAAAGGAGAATATCGCATGATCAATCAAAGACGAATCGAAGGGGGTGTGTCATTGAAAGAAATGGCGTGGTTTCATTCCAACGTGACGAATATGGTCGTCTGCCCAGGGGCGGATCCAGGAATTTTTGCAGGAGGGGGTTTGCCAGGTTTCTGTCACGGAAATCTGCCATCATCGTCTCGAAATGCTATAAGCATACATACTAATTGAGCTTTTTAAACAGGGAAATGATTTTTATACTGATAGGATCACTTTGTGATGTAATTTCATTGATGCAAGGCATTATTTTTTTTTTATGTAGCTGACCATGGGGGGGGCGGCACCCCCCCCCCCTCTGGATCCGCCCCTGCTACCTAACCCCGTCTGTATCCTAAGACACTTGAAGGCACAAATGTCCAACCGAATTATTATAGAAATTAAATATTATTATTATACAGTATGTTAGTCCCAATATTACCTAGTTTGTGTCGAGTTGGCGTTATACGGATTAAACCTCCAGCGATATCCTTCCCGGAATGTTTCAAGCTCGATTGAAAGTTGCCAGGGATACCTACAAACTGCAACAGTTTGGTATAAACTCTGTGGAGATTGAAAAATAACCGAGTTCAAATAGACAGTGCACGTAAAGGATCCTCAGTAAGAACAAAATTGAGAGCACAGTTTTCACATTATTTCCCATTTTCTGTCTCTATGCAAGAATCGATTCGTCTTTATTGATTAGATAATAATATAATATGTCGGCCATAATTAGTCATAAAATTGCTTTCCTTCAAAAATATGGAATATACAATAAAGATTTCATCCATCTTAAAGCTAATTTAAAGGAGTAATTATGATCAGTAAATGTGGTTTTGAGAAAGAAATCAATCGCTTGTAAAGCAAATCTAATACCATTCTGGGTTCAACTGAGTGTGTGTCGTGGTATTAAACATGTACTTTCTAATCCCTCTGGTCTGATATTTATACAAGATTTTATTGATAAAATAAATATTCTTTCATACAACGAAATCATGTTTGAATGATTAGTCTGCCCCGCTTTAGGCCATTTATGCAACAGGGTAGATACGTTAACAAGTTAAAAAATTGTATAGGAGAAACGCACCAGAGATAAACATGATAGAATAAAAACTCAAACGAGAGAGAGATTAATGTGCACTCAATATGGTTATAATTTTACGTCAATATTTCGCTTGTGCAGTGGGGGGAACCCGGAGACCCGAGTTACACCAACGAGGTTGGACAGGCGACTCTACTCCTTGTCACATACAAGCGGTATTCGAAACCACGTCACTTGACTCAATGACAGACTCAATGACGGGCCATCTATCAATTCGGTCATCTACCCCCCCCCCCCCCCACAAGTTGCGATACAATCCAATGTTACACAAACGAGAATTTAATTGTTTTGTTCTGATGTAGACGTAGTTAAACATACATTATACAATAGCTAAATCTGCCTATTACAGGTCTTACTTTAGACCTGAATTATCAATTAGGCATTGATTAACTTATCCAGGCCATAATCAACTCTCGATGTCATCGATACTGACTGGATTAGAATCCTATAAGCTGCTTAACGCTTATTGATATTTAAATCAATAATGGATAATCGTGACTATCTATGCTTTTTATCGTCGTGGTGTTAGTAATGATGATCGAGGCTAGGCGGAAATGTCAATCGCTTAAATCTCGGCTCATAGTGGATCAATTTGACTGAAATTTTTAGCAAATTACCTTTACATTATCCAGTTTTTCACTACTTTAAATTATTTTAACACGCAGTCATATTTGAGCTGTGGATAAATTACATGTATATAGAAACTACTGTATATTAAATGAAATGAAATGGGATGGAACGTCCTACTATTCTGATCTGTCTAGGATAATGAAAACGGAAGAAAATGTAAAACTCGTTTCATTCTGAGGTGAGTCATATCGTAAAAATTTGTTCAATAATATAACGGTTTTTCTTGTTAACTATAAAATAATAAAATGGCTATTTTTTTTTCTATTCTAAACAACACCTGGTGTATATTATATTCACCTGCCGCTATAGTATATATACCACATTATAATCAGTGTGTGTTATAATATTGTCAACATATATTCAACTCGGGTAATAATGGCCGAATGAAATAGGGTTTATTGTCCTATTTTTCTGCACCTTCCGGGAAGACGTGTGTACATTATGAATTCCAAGTGACAAATAAAGGGTTCTTTTAGTTCACGCCAGAAGGGGGAGAGGGGGGGGGGGTGGCTCCTCGTGAAATGGTAAGCCACTACTGTCTTCCTAGATTAAGGGGGTTTAACCAATCGTCAACACAAACTTTGGAAATTTTGGACTATTGTATGGTACATCTTTTTTTCGATCAAAATTCTCTTAGGTTTTTTAAGCTGACGGGTGAAAACGAAGCACCTGGAGAAACCCCATGGGGTAACTAAGGCGCCCCCTACTACTTGTCACGCACAAGCTTGGAAACGGAACTCAATAACTGGCCTTATGATCTGAAGCACACGTGTTAGACCACTCGACCCCCACCCCACCCCTGCCTAGTTATACACGATATTATATCAGATAGATAAAACTTACAGTGAGAGAGAGGGAGAGACAGAGGGGGAGAGAGAGAGAGAGGGAGAGATAAAGAAATGGGGTTTAACGTCCATTCGACACAAACTAGGTCATTTCGGGACTAACATGGTTTTTTTTAAATTTTAGTTCAATATTTCGCTTGTACGTAGTGGTCTTTAGCAGTGGGGGGAAAGCGGAGGGTCTGGAAAAACCCCACAAGGCTGGACAGGCGACCCTACTCCTTGCCACGTACAATCGAGAAATCGAAACCACGCCAGTAAACTAAATGATAGATCTTATGACACAGCACGCACATGCTAACCATTCGGTTATCCAACATCCCGATAACAGTAACACTTAGCAAGCATGAAGAACTTTGTTTATTCCTGATCAAATTTATAATCGGTTTACTACTTTCACATCTGTGTTCTATTTTCAAGACAGAATGGTCTAAAGAACTAACCATTATATTACGTAACTAACACTGTGTGTATATAATTTAATTACTGGAGGTTTCATTATCCATTAGATGTTATTCTAAACAACAGATAAGATGTCTGTTGAAAATCTGGAGAATTAATAAGCGTGATTATTATTAATCTAGTGTTCGCTTTAAAGGGACAATAACACTCTTGCTGGCTTGGTAGCTCCAGAAAATAAATAATAGCCTTACTCTAAGTTCTAGATGTTTTAGTGTCTTACCTGTTGTGTAAATTATCCATTACAACCTATTTTACTTGTCCGGAGAGTTCGAAAATATTTTAAAATCCCAGTCACATTTGAAAAGGTTTACGTTAGACTTTTCAAATCAATTGGTTGAATTTTTCCAATTTTTTACATTAGGTGTGTTAAAATGAAATTTATATCATCAGTTAATTGCAGGAATATTGTAAAATACTACAATTTGTTGACCAGAATGAAGATTGGGACATATTATTCAGTTACAACAAGAGTGGTATTCATTTGTAATTGATATCTGTATGGGTGAACAATGGTAGTGTGTATGTAGGTGGGAATATATATTTTATACTGTTATCTATTGTATAAATAATTTACAATGCAAATATATGTTTTTATTTTGGCTATAGCAAACTTTTTGCTTCGTCTGTAATAAAAGTTCAAAGAGTAGGTGGAATCAGGGACGGACTGGTAAGCTCTACTCTGTTTCTCGAAACCGTAACTAAAGATAAAATCCAAATTTTAGAAGATACTTTGATTTTGATTGAATTAGGTTCAAAATCAATCTATCATTATACGATCAAATTACTAAAATTTGGTTTTTATCTTTGTCAAAATTTCGTGAAACAGTCCTCTGGTTTCTACGACTAGATGTTGTTACTTGTCAGACCAGGGTCGTATCTAGCGGGGGTGCAGGCTGTACATTGCACCTCCAGAAAAATAAGGCGCTCCGAGAACTGGCGACCCTCTCCAATCCAAAAAATAAAATAATAACGTGACAATTTTTCAAATAAAAAATAATACACTTGGTTATGATCGCTAATTGATTTTCTTGAGGCACTGATCAGTCAGGGGGGTTGGGATGGCCTAGTGGTCTAGAGTGCCGCGCTTCGACCTCTAGCTGGCCGGTCACCTCTGGCTTGCGGCTGTGGTTTCGAGCCCTGGTGTGAGCGTATGTGGCATGGAGATAGGGGCGCCTTCTCAACCTCGTGGGTTTCCTCCGGGCACTCCGGTTTCCTCCCACGGCTAAAAACCCCTACGCGCAAGCGAATTATTGAAATAAAATTGAAACCATATGTTAGTCCCGAAATGACCTGGTTGTGTTGAGTGGACGTTAAACCCCATTTCTCTCTCTCTCTGATCAGTCAGTCGGTTTTAAGGGCGCCCACGCGCCAATGGGCTCGTTTGCCCTGATCCAAACTTCTGGTATCACTTACTTGGACGATGTGGCGCCCCACCACTGCTATACCCCCACTTTTAAAGTCTTACACGCCGCTGGGGGAGGGGGGAATCCCCCAAGAAAATTGTACGTAATTTCCCTTGCATCTGTAGCCATTCCAAGAGCTATTTGGCTGATATTTTCGTCGAAATAAACGTTCATGACGGACATTTGGGTCTGGGAAGAGACACTTTCAGCAGTAAAAAAGGGCACTGTCGAAAATTGGGGAGGGGGGGCGCCCTTCACGCCCCCCCCCCATTGAATCCGCCTCTGAATAAGCAATGTCGCGTGTAAGTTTATAAACTAAAAACAGATGAACAGAAATGAGGTTTAACGTCTTATTGCTAATGAAGTTAATGAAGACGGAGAAGAACAACGGGATATCAACTTAAATTAATTAGATTATCTTATCTTATGAATCTATTACATCACGTGTACTAATCCCGCCATTACTAATTATGATAGACGACGTTATTATTGGAACTAGGACTTGGGATGACGACAGAAGGCAGCAGACACAGGGATGTCTCCATTTTAAATAGACAGGATCAATCTGTTTCACAGAGAATTACTTACGAATTATCTCTGTAACTGACGACTGTCCAAAACACGTGCGTTGACTGCACGCCTCGTAGTCATTGGCTCAACGGCTCGTGCAATGTTTACTTAACATCTAACTGCTTCGGGCAAAATGATGCATTTTACACATTTTAATACCCATTTACACTAAATAGGAAATATTTTTTAACTACAAATACTTCAAACGTATTTATTTATTTTTCTTTTACCTCAAAAAAATGTTTGAGAATTTAATTTGTCGGAGTAAAAAAGTTAATATGCCGTACTCATTAAGCCTCGTCGATGTCATGCTTATCAGTGATTGTAGCGGCCAAGCGGATATTCACTGTGGGATCAGTTTGAGACGGGGATACGGAGCTCGGGCCGTATTCACGAAATTTTAACTAAGATAAAACCCAAATTTTAGTTATATGATGGGATAGTATTAGATTGATTTTAGTGCTTAGCCAATTAAAACCGAAGAATCTACTAAAATTTGAATTTTATCTTAAGTTAAGATTTCGTGAATCGGGGCCCTGGTTTCATGTTACGGAGATATAGATGTGGAAACAGCCACGGGAACGCCCTCTTTAATAACCTAGAGGATTAGCAAGGTAGCAGCCACGGTAGCTCCTCCAATTTAAACCAATGGGATATTGATATACATGTAGTTTCATATTACGACAGCTAGACAGTGTAAACAAACAGGATAATTGTAGGGAACGTTTCACGTTACGAATGTATACAATGTTTACGCCTATATTTATTCAGGGCACAAAAGTAATATTTAATCGAATAATTATGACAGTCACAAAAATGCGTTTCCATAGTTGCAAATCACGATAAGTTGTTTTCGCTATAGACTGTAGATCAAGGCACGGTATAAACCTAAATTGTAATCAATGAAAACCTACTCTGGCTCTTGAAATTGAAATCAATTTTCTCGGATGAAAGTAAACATTACGTCTTCATTGTATAGATCCTTTGCCCACTGTATTGCTGGTTGTCGGATCCATGGAAGTTTGATTTTGTTTTCCTAAACGTCTTTCTATCTAGTTCTTTTCATATATATTATGGTTGTGAAGGGGTGTGGGGCCGGGAGGTTTACGCGTGTACGTTGTATTATAGGGTCTTTCTTTTCGATTACCCGCTTTTACTTGAAAAGGACTAGGGTCGCCTGTCCAACTTCGTGGGTTTTGTCTGGTTCCTCCGGTTTCCCCCCACTGCTAAAGACCCTACGTGCGAGCGATTTATTGAAATAGAATTGAATCATAATCTAGTTCCGAAAAACGTATTAAGTGCTGATTGAATTATAAGAAACGAAATGAAAGGAACTGCAGTATTTTGATCAGATTTGACTTATAGTACTCCGGGAATCACAGATTAAGGTTCTGGCATGAAACGCATGTCCCCGCTCCGTGCCTAATTGCGTGGCAGGATAAGTGAATGCATGCCAAGATACGGGAGTTGTTGCCAAAATGCATTCTACCCAAAACCTCCGTCTTCTGAATTCCAAGTTATTATGCGATACGTAGTTATAGGTGTCGTACATCAGACAGTGTCTGTTTCCAATTTGTAGAACACCTTATACCACGTATTTATTCTCGATTTAATTTTTAAAAAATGTTTTAATGTCCGTGTATTCTGTCTTTTCCGCGGAGTTTTCCCTTTGAATTGGTTACTATTCATTTGTGTGTGTGGTGTCCGTGTATTATGCTTCTTGTCCGCGGGGTTGTCTTCTGGATTTTTAGTTTGTGTGGGTGGAGTGGTTTTCATTCATTTGATTTAAAAACACTTTCGTTGTTTTTTTGTTTGTCATATATTGGGTTTCTTATGGATTTCTGTTTGGTTGTTTGTGTGTGGTGCTTATGTTTGCATCTTTCTATTTTCTCGTATTTCTTAGCGTGGACGGAATCACCGCCATTATTGGTTGTTCCCACTGGACACCTACAACAACTTGTCAGCCTTGAATAGAATTCACCCGATGCGAGGTGTGATATAGATTTAATATCGACCATATAGCACATTCCACGAATTATATACTGGGAGAGTATTTTTTATTTTCAGAGTCCTGGTCGATATTACAAGAAACAGTGTACTAAGGCTAGTAATTCTCTCTCTCCGTTGGCTTCAATGCTAAATCCATGACATTGCTTGGTCTATGATCTTTAACCACAAAATCATGAATATTCACCATAATAACCTCGAAGATATTAATCAAAATAGCCTTTATCGATTTCAGACCACAAAGTCAACATTGTTTTGCAAGAAGGGAAATTAAAGTTATAAATAGCAAAATATTAGAGAGAGAGAGAGAGAGAGAGGGGAAGGGGAGGGGTGTAACGTCAACACAACACTAAATACGTCATTTCTGGTCTAACACATTATTAAATTTTATTTCAATAATTCACTTGCACTTAGAGGTGTTAAGCAGTGGGGAAACCGGAGGACACGGAGAAAGCAGACGAGGTTGGACAGAGGACTCTAGTTCTCGTCGTTTACACGCGGGGAATCTTAACCACGACACTTGACTCAAAGGCAGGTCTTATGATCTAATACGCACGTGTTAACGTCTACTCAACACAAACTAGGTCATTTTGGGATTAACATATTTTATAACTTTTTTGGATAATCTTGACTCGGTGACAGACCTTATTCTCGTGGTGTTGATTCCCAGATACCTAACAAGGAGAAGGACCGCCGGTATTCTCCTCTCAACGCGAAAGAGAATTATTAAAATAAAATTGAACCATATGTTAGTCCCTAAATGACCTAATTTGTGTCGAGTTGACATTAAACCCCAGCTTACTGTTTGTTTTATATTTTAAACCGCATATGAATTATATATATAATTCATTTCTAAGGGTTGGTTATTCACCATGTTGTTCGAGTTTGTGTTGTTTTGTGCTATATAAATCAATAAATATAATGCTGCAGTAATATTAAAGATATACATTATGGGGGATTAGATAAAGAGCTGGCAGTTATCACTATAATACATGTAGTTAAAAACTTGATAATCTAGAGGTACAAGTACAGCACATGTGTAATTCACTGTATAGACCTCTAAAGTAACGAAAACATTGACCCGAAATCTTAAAAGGGTTACGTGTCCGAATAAGCAGTTTTGACGCTCCGATCCAAATCACTCAACATTTTGAGCTGAAATTTTGAGACGGTTTACATACAACATTCCTCTATCTTTTGGCCTTATATTCATACGTGCTCGGACTATTATTTTTGAGACTCCGTTCAAATCGGGATAGTCTCTTTAATCATCTTAATAAAAGTAAAAAGATTAACCATTATTCCACAAAAACCACTATCATTTCTACAATATATAGTGTCTATAAACACGTTTATCTGAGAACTTTGTTAACATTTAACAAATGCTACTACACATTATCATGTGTTTACCAACAGACTAAGGAATTCAGGTAGAAAGCTGGTGCGAGCTAAACCTTGCTCTAAAGCGACGGGTATTACTATCTCGAGAACTTTAGAAAATAGATTTTGGGCAAGAGTTGATCGCCGTACAAAGGATTACGAAGTCGAAATCATGATTTTGAAATATTTTAGCCAACTGTGATTGACTCCGACAATGTGGTGACCAATAGTGCTACCATGGCAGTGTTATATAAAATGATTATTCTAGTATGATGTCAGCAAACTATATATATGATAGATTCAAGCAGGACCGTTGGCACGCGTATATTGGAAATGGGGTTTAACGTCTTACTTTTTTGCACCTAACCTGGGCTAATGGAAGACGGGCATACGCCATACACCCGACCCCTGCATTGGCCGAGAAAGTAGTCTATACGTGTTCATCGTGGTGGCAAATAATGCTACAACGGCAATTTTCCTTTGTCAGTGGTGAAGGATGGATGGCCTGAGTCCTGACAAAATCTTTCAGATGGGACGAAAAACCGAGCTCCCGTGTACACATTGGCGTGCACGTAACAGATCCCTTGGCAGTTAAAATTTGATGTAAGAGTAGATCTTCTCTCATAGCATACTGTCTTCGGAGCAGAAAAGTAGGACGTTAAACCCCATTTCATTTTCATTGTCCCGGTTGGAGCAAAATAGTATGACTTTAACCACCATTCCATTTGCATTGAGCAGAGGTTCCTTTAAGGTAAAAATAATGTATAGGTCGTAGCTGGCAGTCTACCCTGATAATCAATGTACCAAGTATTACCTGGTATTATATTTCCCTTTATTCACTCACTGAAAGCATCGTATTGGTCTTCCATCAGTCTTATTCTATCTACAAGATATACCCCAGTCTCCAAACAAGGCAATGACGCGCCGTTCACCGGTAAATACCATTCTGCCATGTGATATCTCGTCTGCTGTTTTTTATGTATGGAGCGCCAGTAACTCCACTCCACTCTTCATTAATTCAATGTTGTTTACGATTCCAGAATTTTCTTGTAGCTTACAATTGTATCTACTGTGTTATAATTGAACACATACCTTGGAATGTGAACATACTGCTGTGATAAACATAGTTGATATAATAAAATTAATAATACCAGGGCCGGTTTTTGGCACATTTAGCGAATTTACCTGAATTGGGCCCGGTCTAGAACGGGGCCCTGTAGCCCACCAACTTAAAAATAAATTCCAGGCAATCTGGAGGCAGGACTGTCATGTGTACATACATTAATCAATTACTAACTGTGAAGTAAAGCATAATTTGCCTTAAATATGGGTGGGGGGCTATACAGTGGTCTCGAGTGCCGCGCTTCGACCTCAAGCTGGCCGGTCACCTCTGGTTTGCGACTGTGGTTTCAATTCCTATTGTGAGCGTATGTGGCATGGAGATAGAGACACCTTCTTAACCTCGTGGGTTTCCTCCGGGCACTCCAGTTTCCTCCCGCTTCTAAAGACCCTTACACGCAAGCGAAATATTGAAGTAAAATTAAACCATATGTTAGTCCCGAAATGACCTCCCTCTCTCTCTCTCTCCCTCTCTCTCTCAGCTTCCATGTCATATTTAATGAAATTGGGGATATTGACCTTTTCTAGTCCAATAACTACCGTTGTTTAATGTATAATTATTAATAATTAATGACCGTTAATAATACGAGTAATTTACTAATTACATTAGTGGTTCGATCCAGTGTGTGCAGAGGTTTCGTGATGTCCGGTACCAACGGTGTGGTTATATGCCCCAAACATCGAGACAGGTACATAGTAGGCCTAAGGGGGGCTGTAGGACAACCTCTAGTTATCTCTCGCCGCGATCACCGTGTTTGGCGCAATATAACCCTGTTCGAGCTGAGGTGCCAAAACATTTAGCAACGATACTTTTTAATTCCAGATCACTTCATTTTAATTTCACTTTTTAATTGGATGCCCACGCCCCCTTAAATGAATGACTGGAACCTTCTGCCCTCTCCCTGCATGCAACTGGTTGGATCTACTTCAACATTTTGACCCATACATACAAACCAGCAGATATCACACTAAAGCAGTCAGAGAAGATTTGACCTTGACATTTGAAGATGGCGTGGTACCATGCTTTCATCAATTCACTCGGTACTTTATTTTTACCATCAATAAAGAAGTATTGCATCACCAGATTTGATATTGATACGCTTCAACACTTGTGTTTATATTCTGTATTTATTTCTATTACACTGTAAAACAAACACTGACATTTTACATCCATTAATTAAGAAATATAGGCTAACCACTATAAGACACATTGTTTTGGTGTCCAGATCCCGTGAGTGTTGGTATGCAGGTTGCATCTTGTGATAAACAATGGGATTTTAAAACCCCGGTGTAGGGCCTACACGAAACCCTGCTTATTGGCTTTTGTAAAAGAATTTTACCTAGCCATTTAAGGCCGGGGTTAGATTAGGCCCTTCTCTTTTCCGCCTAATCTAGGAGCCATGAGTTACGTGCCACACAAACGAGCTCGCGTAGACATGCCAAGGTTTCGCCGAATATTGTCACTGCTGAAAGTTTGGACTAGAAATAGGCACCAACTGTGTCCTCGCCATCTATGAGAATTGGCGATCGTTTGATATTTTCGATCATCAAGTAACGTGCTCAATGGCCATGGTAGCCTCGCTTGGCAGGGCTTTCATCACCAGTTTTTGAAAGTAACATCAGTGACTAACGGTAAACGTTAGCTTGGTCCGCCATTTATTGATTTGATTTAAATTGACGACTGTTTAAATCCAAGCTGTATCAAAACCATCCGAGAGTCTACTGGGTTGATTTTGAGCTGGGCGTGTAAATAAAGGTTTAATCAATAATGTCTATAACATCTGAAGCTAAATACAGACTTACAATAGGCAGATTCCGCTCTTGCATAATGCATGTTTAATATGTAATTTATTTTAGTGTGCGTTGCTGAATGAAAATTCGTGTTTACTTTGAAATGATAAACGACATGAAATGTCAAGTTATGATCAGCGTGCCAATCTCATGGTTTTAATATATTGATGTTATTGTAAATACCCACCCAAACTGGTTTATTTTCAATACGTCTTGCTAGCATTGGCATAATATTAATAATATTAACTAGAAGAAATACATCGATCGATGTAGTATTGGAAAAGAAGCAAAAATGCCGTAGGAGAATGTATTAAAAAGATATGCTGCTATAAATGGACATAATGACATCATACTGCAGGCCCTCGGGGGTGATATTGAATGGTTACATGAGGATGGATTAAGTCATTTAGGCATCTCCCTGATTGAATTAAGCGCTAGTCTAATAGACCTAACGTGTTTTGGTAAATTGAGAAGTAAAAGTAAATTAGGCACGACTCTACCTGTATTGCACCTGTAAGTGATTCCACGGTTACCAAGGTAACATAGTCATATAACAAAACATCACAGACAAACAATAAAACAGACACCGCAAGGCGAGTTGAAGAGATAAAAATAAATATTTACAAATTGTGAAGGGTGATGTATTGTTTTGAGTCAAACCACGTGTATGGTATAGAATGAAAACCCCCTCATTGAGTTTGACATCTATATCACTGCAGTTAGTAAGTAAATGACCAGGATTTTGTCGAGGGGGGGGGGGCACATTGGAGAAAAGGGTAATATGTTGCAACCCTGGATTGCTGGGCGGAGACAATGCGAAAATCATGTTTATATCATCTATTAGGGAGCAGATATGTGAACTACATCAGTAACAATGCAAACGAAAATGAAAATCAACTGTCACTGGGGCTGAGGGGCAGGGGGCCCTGGATCCCGCCTGATGACTGACATGAGAGAGAGAGAAAGAAGAGAGAGAGAGAGAGAGAGAGAGGCTGCACAAACTAGTTTATTTTGTGACAAACATATATATAGTACTTTTAATTCAGTTGGATAAAACCAGAGGACCAGAGAATACACTTGAAGTTGGGCATGTGACCCCACTCCTTGTCACGTATGTGTGTAGAATTGAAACCACACCATTAGACTCCATGAATTACCTTTTGATCTAAAGTGTATACATTAGACCAGTTGCCCCTCCAGTACCACTCCAATTTAGTACCATGCTGTGAAGAAAGATGTCAAGCCCCAACCCTTCCCTTCAATCATCATATTACACCTTTATGCAATTTTAAAACCTAAGACTATAAAATATACTATTCAAAAAAAGTAGGGGATACTTGATTTTGGGGCCATAATACTAAAATATGCA
Organism: Patella caerulea; assembly: GCA_036850965.1. Lineage (NCBI taxonomy): Eukaryota > Metazoa > Mollusca > Gastropoda > Patellidae > Patella > Patella caerulea. The sequence continues at coordinate 24,771,875 of JAZGQO010000015.1, read as the reverse complement.
AATGACTACGAAAAAAGTCACTATAGAACATAACAGAAGAAACATTTCCAGTTACATGTGACGCCCAAACGCACCAATAGCTACCGCATGGAATGCAGGTGATGCTTGGGATCATCATGGGGGTCCAACCCAAGATTTGCACGACTCTGACTTTGAATGTTACAGTCATTGTGGCATTGAATTCCAGGGTGGAAACATCAGTTTAATTGTTTTAGTGACCAGAAAACAAATTTTGATATGCGTCGGCTTACCCAAAATGAAAGGTTACGTGCCCTTGGCATGCTACAGATCGGCACAACACAGGCGGTTGTGGCGTGGACGATGAATGTTTCTCAGTCTGTCATAAGCAGGCTATGGTCCAGATACCGTGATACACAATCTGTACAGGACAGACCACGCTCAGGTCGACCAAGGGCGATAACTCAAGCCCAGAATCGATTTATCCGTACCTTGGCCTTGAGAAATCGTGTCATCACAGCAAATCAGATCAGCGCTCGTCTTCAAACAGACACTGGTGTGAGAGTGAGTGGCCAGACGATTCGGAATCGACTGATAGGGGTCACCTTTGCGCCCGACGTCCTCGCGTGATCTCTTGTTTGAGAGATCATCACATTCAGGCAAGACGTCGTTGGTGTAGGGATGGTCAACACCGGGATAATCGACGCTGGAGCAATGTGATGTTTTCAGATGAGTCAAGGTTCACTGTTGATTTTTTGGACAGAAGTAGGAGGGTGTGGCGTCGTCGAAACGAGATCTTCCAAGACGTTAACGTCATCAGACATGATCGATTTGGGGGTCGTTCTGTTATGGTGTGGGGAGGCATCACTGTTGCTGGAAGAACGGCTTTACATGTTGTTGCAGGGCGTGTTACTGGCCAGTACTACCGGGACAACATCTTGGCAGTCCATGTTGTGCCGTTCACACGACGTCATGGCCGCCGTTTCATCTTCCAAGATGACAACGCAAGATGTCACAGGGCCAGGATCGTTACAGGTTACCTCCAACAACAGAACATCACCACATCACCTTGGCCAGCACTGAGTCCCGACCTCTCCCCCATCGAGCATGTCTGGGACATGCTCGGACAGAGGTTACGTCAACGTCAACAACGTCCTGCCAATGTCCAAGAACTTGCTGCTGCGTTGCAACAGGAATGGGACAATCTGGACCAAAATGACCTTAGACGTCTCATTTGGAGTATGCCACGTCGGATCAATGCTTGTTTGGCAAACAGAGGCGGATTTACCCGTTACTGACTTTGTTGTGATGCTGTGGTAACTTTGCTGTTTGACCCCGGGTATCATTTTACCCTTATAATGGTCAGTCTGTGCCTTACTTAGTCTAACGATCAGTTGGAATAAATCGATGAATGTGAACTTCATTTCATTTTGTCATTTGTTTCTTCGTCAGTTTCATTAGGTGACTTTAATAACACTTAAAAATCAAATATCCCCTACTTTTTTTGAATAGTATACATTCATTTGTAGGTTGCCTATGTACTTGCCTTGATGTTTCCAGCAGAACGAATAAACAACAAACAATACATAAACATTAATATATATATTTTCCAGTACCAAATAATACATGTACATAAACAGTACAAATTAATAGGTGTTCATATACAGTACCAATTACATATACAGGACCAATTAATATATAATACATGTACATATACAGGACCAATTAATATATAATACATGTGCATATTATAATACAGTATCAATATATAATACATGTACTTATGCAGTACCAATTAATATATAATACATGTACATAAACAGTACCAATTAATACATAATACATGTTCATAAACAGTACCAATTAATAGATGATAAATAAAAAGAACACCAATTACATAATAATACATTTTTGTATCATGACACCATTTGCTGTAGATAACAACTAAAATAATCTATTAAAATTAATAAAGGTTAAATTTTAAAATATATATTTAGAACAAATAACTGCTACATTAATAATGTAATAATAAACATACATCTATTTTAATTATATAATAAATACAACAATAGAATCACAGGTAGATACAGTGGTCTGCAAAGGTTTAGTGATGCCAGGGGTTAAACGCCTTCATTGTATACACTCCAAGACTCAAGTACACAACCTAGTACTGAGAGATGTGAGAAAGGAAGACAGACATTTTAAATGTCAAAACCGATGAAATAAAGTTTTTAGTCAAATTAATTTCATTATTTGATTCAATGCCCGTCTGCAATGGATGCCAGGGGCTTAAGTAATCTATATTAATGTTTCAACAATAAAGGGGGCTACAGGAGGTTATAGGAGGGAGAGAGAGAGAGAAATGGGGTTTAACGTCTACTCGACACAAACTAGGTCATTTCAGGACTAACATGTTTTAATTTTATTTCACTAATTCGCTTGCGCGTAGAGGTCTTGCGCGGGAGTACCCTGAGTTAACTCACGACAATGAATAGGCAACCCTACTCCTTGCCTCGTACAACCGAGGATTCGAAACCACGCCAGTATCTCAATGGCAGGTCGTATGATACAGCGCAGACGCGCTAACAATATAGGTAATCGATATGTATGTATATTATAAAGTTATAATAAGTCAAGGTGAAATATATTCCTACTTGTAAAAAACGATCATATGCATCCGATTCTTTTTAGATAGCTGAAATATTTTTAGAACACAAATGATAGTAAAAAATAAATGAAATTGTAAAAATTTTAAACAACTTCTAAAAACTCATTCAAAATAAAATATCCCATAAGAAAAAAGAACAAACACAAAGCAGTAGGGTTCAAATTTTACAATGGTTCAAATTTGATAATGGGAAAAAATTGCTGCTGCCCATGCATGTTCCCACATAAAGAATTCCCTGATAGTTTCTTGTAAAGTAATGATTCGTCATTCGCATTTTTCAATAAAATATTGATTTTCAAATGGCTTAATCAATGCTAAATATGTACTCCGATTGACCTTTCAACTTTAATCAGAATCAATATACCAACACTAGATAACCTCATGACCTGGATTCAACTGGAGTTAACCCAGGTCCATCACTTCTGTTAGCTCACAACAATTTGGTGGTGGGTGAAAGAATAAATGAATGAAATTCCAATTCAACATATCTTTGTATATAGTGAAAATCAAAACGAATTGCACAAATTTTGCACCAATATAGTAGTATGCAAGGGATTTATGTGGCGCTAAAAGATGCAATGAGACTTTAAATTTACAGCTCAAAGAAAAATCAAATCTTCTAGATTCATGTTTAAAGAGAAATAATGCATTAAATTATTTGGAAAAGAAGAACACATTTTTAAAAAAAAAAAAAAAATCAAAAAAGATTTATGATGAAGATCTATAAACCTTGCTGCTGAACACAAAAAGAGTTTCAAAAATAAAAAGACATCAAAAAATATTTACATTTAAAAATAACAGCATATAAATATTGGTTAAGAGGACATATTTACATTGAGGTAGTACAACACTTTAACAATTTTACACAAATAAATAGTTATTAGTAATTTAAAATTTTCAAATATACAACTAATCATATAAATATACAAAAACAATCACATATATCTCACAAAAACAGAATACACAAATTGAATATATGTTGCTCTTCAATAGGCAGTGTATGTATATATATTTGTGAATAGCAGTGAATGGGGGGGTGGAGGGTGGAGGACCCAGAGAAAAACCCACAAGGTTAGGCAGGCCTCCCTATTCCTGGGGAATCGAAACCACACACTTGACTCAACAACAGACCTTTGTATCTAAAGTGCACCCATACCTTGCAAACTCATGACAAACCCTAAGGTTGGAAAGGCAACCCTACTCCTTTCCATGTACTAGTGGAGAAATGAAACCACACATTTGACTCGATGATAGAACTTGCTGCCACCCAACCCCAAATAGAGGAACAGACAAAGAACAATTACAGATATATATATATATGTAAATTTGACCTCTGGCTCAATGCAAAAGTACAGCAGAATAATATATCTTGAGCAATAATAATAACAAATAAAAAATGTTAATAAAATACAAAACTGCACTTATATATTTATAAGCAAGTTAAGCCAACATTATCTGGGGTTACTCCCACTTACATATGATAGATAAGTAATTTACTATATCTACTGAGTGTTATACACTTTATACTTGTGACCAGAATAAAAACATGAGCCAATAAGTGGTTTATGGCACTCTTCCCAACTGCTATTCAAGATGTCTGTCATATGTTTGTCAAATGTATTCTTCTCGAAGTCAAAACCTTGTATTCTATAGATAATATTGGCAGAGTCATCAGTCTTCATCTTTACTCAGAAAATTAACATGATACTGGTATAATAAAATTCTATTTAAAAATGCTGAATCTTGTGTATTGGAGGTCTTTTTTTTCTAGCTTCAAATGTTATATAAATTACAGGTAGACATTTATTCATATAAAAACCCCATAATCATCTCTAGGCCATTGGATGGCTTAGATATTGAATGGATTAGAAGATTCCCGGCATTTTATAATTTATGATAAAATGGATAATCAAGACTTTAGTATTGTAGCAATGGTACTTGACAATCAAGACTATAATGTCAAAACCTCAAACACTTATTTGTACACAAAAAATTATCCTAATAAAATGTAATGCAGTTGAATTGATAACTTGATAAGGCTATATATAGGCCCATATAATATGTAATAAAATATTTTGGCATGATAACACTTCTAAGTGTAAATGAATCATAAGAGAAATATAACAAGATCCATTTATCAAGAAACTACTGTACATAATTCAGTCATGGATGGTGAGCGATGGTTATACTTTATTCAATAATTCGCTTCCATGTTGGGATCTTTTAGCAGTGGAAGGAAACCAGAGGACCCGGAGAAAACCCACGAGGTTGGACCAGGAACCACACCACTTGTCTCAATGACAGACCTGATGCAACACTTACGTGTTGACAAATCGTCCCTCTAACTCGCCCCCCACCCCTCCGAGACATGGGTGGAGATGCCATAGTACTTTTTACAGTGCCAAGATATCCACATTGTAATAAATAATATTTTAATAAAATTTGAATCAATATATTGTAATGCTGTCAGATGTGGCTTAGTTGTCAATCAAGTGTTCTCTGATATCACCATAGTGGATTTTTACGAAACATGCCTGTCCAGTTGGCATCATCAGCTTCTGCTATTCTTTTATTTAAAAAATTTAACTTTCTGTCAATATCTTCCAATTCCTGTAAAATAAAAATTCATATCATGTGGAAATAAGAGAGTATCGACCGCACAAATGGAGATGGGTGTACGTTATATAATGTGTGCTACGCATTCTCCACGCAAGTCTCGCTCTATCGAGCATAGTGTGGACTGCAAGGGAAGGCAACTCTGTTTGGGAGATTGTGTGCTACAAGGTATATTTTGCTCTGATATCCTCTGAATGCGAAGATGGGACAAATAGACCAGCTAAAAAACACAACACTCTATCTGTTTCTGAGAAGACTTCCTTTGCTTAACCCTTTGAACACTGACTTTACATGGGGTGTTGCACGTCCCTCCCTGGATTTACAGGACGTCATATTAATTATGACGTCAACGTAATTGGAGCTTGAACACGCCCCAAGCCGCAAAACCGACATTTCGGGTATATGCGATACAACGTCAAGCCGGTTCTAAGGGTTAAATACGCCGTCTTTAGCCAGGTTTGCGCATACAGAAAATTCATTTTCCTAGAAAAATGATGATTTGTGCCTATATGCAATTAATTCTAACTTTTAACTGCCAAGGTCTACCAGTAATTATTGTTAAACTAGCAAGTTAACTGATTTTAAACTACCTTAGTTTAAATCATAGACATCCGAATGGCTTATTAGTATGATGCTGAAAATAAGTATGTGGTCATAATGACCAAATGTCAGGATGAACGATCTATGCCCTTCAACCATATCTAATATCTGATGAAGGGAGAGCATGAAATTTACTTATCAGTCTGCCATCCATGGATTAACCTACTATATCTACACACAGTCTCTTCAAGTTTCTTGCGGGATTATTTCTAATTTTGATTACAACATTACTTGAGGCAGTACAGTAAAGAGTATATTAAAGATGACCATCAGAACAACCAGGGGAGGATTATAATATGATATAATATAAAATTTTATCAAAGTCTTCAATATTATCTTGTTTAATGATATGACTCATTGATGTACGTGAGAAGCTTTCCTTGTAATAAACTACAGTTTACCTTTAGTCAGTTTATCTTTAGCCAATGTATGAACAGTGACATTGAGGTCAGAAAAGTCCTTTTGAACTAAATATAATAATATGATAATATGTATTGTATAGAGAAAGAGATTCAACACATATTAGATCATTTCGAGACTAACATATGGTTCAATTTTATGTCAATAATTTGTTGGCACCTAGGGAAGGAGAAATTGGGGTACTGGAAAAAAAGATATGAACTTGGGCAGGCGACCCTACTCCTTGTCGAAACCACATCATTTGAGTCAATTACTTTACAGACCCTGTGATCTAAAGTGCACATGTTAGACTACGCACCTACCCCTTGTTTAACACAACCTGAGCATGTACTGCCAGCTATCAGTCAAGATCTTTGGTCCTCAAAGAGACAACATCTGTGGTTTGTGAAATGATCACTTGGAAACAGATGAACCCTGCATGTATTTTCTGTATAATTTCATATAAATTTTTATCAGTGTATGACTATGACAACACCACTCGTTAAGTCTGGGGCACAGGGTAACAATATACCAGCTGAACATATTGGAACTAAGATTCAAGTTTTTCAAACAAAAAGATCTTTATAAAATTGATATCTAACTTCACCAAATCAACATTTTTTTCGGCTTCAGTCACATGTCCAACCCGCTGAGACCCTAGGTTGATAATTTATACCACGTGATAAAACGACATGTTTATGACGACACTGTGTTATCTTAATTATAGAAATAACCTTGATTGAAATATGACTTTCATCTCAATCTTTCAATTTTTTTGATAATCACTTCAAACAAACATTTTTTTTTTTTACTCAACAAAAACCAGGTCACTCAAGGACTAACAATTTTATTTCAATATTATTCATTGCTAGTTGTTTTGGGTTTTTTTACGTATTTGCAATGTGAGGAAAGTGAGGAACCCAATGAAAATCCATGGGGCTGGGGAAACCATACAAGCTTGACACCGAAACCACTAATTACTATAATGTGAATCAGTTTTATTTAACGTCCGCTTCCACCGAGGTGATATCGCAGACAATACTAAGCAACTTTTCTTGATATAGACTAGATAGGTCTAGTCGAAATATTCCTATTAATAAACAGTAATCTGTATTTATAGCATTCGTTCCCGGGTATTTTAATTTCAATTTATAAATGCCATGGAACAGTTTATAATAGTATGTGCAGGAGGACTGCATTACACACAATTAAAAAACGCTTTTGCTCTAAAAGAAGTACAAGAAGTACATCAATAAAATTTATCTTATACGGCTCAATCTGAACTAAACTGACCCGCAAAAAGACATCTGAATGTCAAAATGAACTATTTGTAGATATAGAGATTGAAGATAGTTATATTAGGTCGTTGTGTATTGAGTGTGTAACTATACAAACAAACGTGTGGACAGACACATTGACGGTACAATATTTACTTTCCATCAGTCATCCTGACATTACACAAGCTTGAGGTAAAACAACGCTGAATAAACTAAAACATGTGAACGATAAAATACCTTTGCGTCCATGTAAAGTGAACCTCCATAATAAGAGAGAGAGGGAAGGTTTAACTTGTACTCAACACAAACTAGGTCATTACGGGACTAACACATGGTTCAATTTTTTTCAATAATTTGTTTGCGGATCTGGGTCTTTTAAACAGTGGGAGAGAGAGAGAGAGAAATGGGGTTTAACGTCCACTCAACACAAACTAGGTCATTTCGGGACTAACATATGGTTTAATTTTATTTCAATAATTCGCTTGCGCGTAGGGGTCTTTAGCATTGGGAGGAAACCGGAGTGCCCGGAGGAAACCCACGAGGTTGAGAAGGCGCCCTTATCTCCATGCCACATACGCTCACACCAGGGCTCGAAACCACATTTGCAAGCCAGAGGTGACCGGCCAGCTAGAGTTCGAAGCGCGGCACTCTAGACCACTAGGCCACCCCAACCCCCCTAAAGAGTGGGAGGAATCCGCAGTACCCAGAACCGACGAAGTTGGACAGATGACCCTACTTCTTGTCACAAATGTAATAAGACATATCTCAGTTTTAACACAGGAAATAATGAAATATGTGCATTTGGAGTGAAATCTGGAAAAAAATAAGCTCAGCGGAAATAATAAGTAGGCATGGGGTTTTAACTTCCACTCAACAAAAACTAGAATATTTCAGGACTAACATACAGTTAAATTTTATTTCAATAATTCACTTGAATTGTAGGGGTTTTAGCAGTAGGGGCAAACTGGGAGAGCTTTTTGGGTAGGGCTCCTACTCTTTGACACATACAATCTTTGGATAGAGAGAGAGAGAAATGGGGTTTAACGTCCACTCAACACAAACCAGGCCATTTCGGGACTAACATATGGTTTTAATTTTATTTCAATAATTCGCTTGCGCATAGGGGTCTTTAGCAGTGGGAGGATCTTTGGATAGAAAACACACCACTTGACTCAATGACATAACTTATGCCCTCACTTCCTCCAACTTTACATTAATTTGGTATAATTCACAATTTCAGCAATGCTTTCATATTCAATACTTTTCATATGTACTCTACACCAAGATAAGATGTTTATTTAAAAGTTTTAAAAAGTAACTAGAGCTTATATCAACAAAATCAAACAGTCAATGAACAGAATAAATTACTGGATGTTTTGGTGGTAAATATAACACATTTCTGTCATATCCAATCTAAGAAAAAGTAGGTTGCCAGGTAACTAAATATATGTCTACTGCTGTTAAAGATGCATTATGTACGAGCTAAATCTGACTGTTGCGGGTCTTTATTTAGGCCGCAAATGTTATATTTTGACATATTAACATGACAAGTTCATAATAAACCCCTCTAGACAACCAGATGACCAAGATTTAAATGGATTTGAACACACTGGAGATTACAAAATTAACAGTAATAAACAATCTACACATCTTCAAACAGTCATAAATTTGATTCAATACATTCATTTTTCATAGTAAGAACAGCCAGCTCTTTATCTTAATATTACATAATACATCTTTAACTCAACTGAACTATCATCTAAGTCGTTGCATATGAGATTGTCTCCATCGTGTCTTGAAAATAAACACATTTAAATATCAAGTTAAGTGGATAATAACTTTAGCCTCTAGAGTGATCAAGGGCAATAAATCTGAAAGGAAAGTAGTTGTACAGGTTTTCTTGTATCATAAATATAAACATCACATTTAAATTTCCAAGTCATTTGAATATAAATTTAGCCTCTAAAGTGATCAAGGGCAATAACTATAAAAATAATCACATAAACATCAACTTAATCAAATGACCACATACGCCTCTATTTAAAAAATCCTATAATAACTAAAGCCTCAACAGCGGACTTACCAAACGGGCAGGGGTGATGAGAATAAGCAAACACATTTCAATGTAGACATACAAAAATGTAGAAATTTCAAAGCAATCAGTTAAGCTGGGATTGGGAATTTTGCTTCAAGAAAAAAGTACTCAAATAATAAACCAGCATAAAACAGAACTATCCAATAATCTCCCATATCAATCTCTCTTTTGTTTACATAATTTACTTAATGCTGACATGCATTTTTAAAAGATAATAATACATAGAGACCATGGAGTTGTCTATTAATCTACAATATATTGTCATTGTGGTGCTAAGTAACGCTAGATTCTACAGTATATCTTCACTTTAACTTCTTCTATATCTTATACAATACATTATATACTGACAGATCCGTACATAAATACTTAAAGATATATAGTTCAAACCTAATAATAATTAATAAAATAGATTTAGAAGATAAGAAATTATAACACTGTTGATGACTTTCAACAAAAAATAAAGGTGAAGTAAACCTTGAGATAGTTAATGGGACAGTTCTATATCTAGACTCAAGTGTGATAGTACATAGTACATGGTATGATTAATACAGGGTACTTAAAGATACAATCTGTTTCACTTGGCTCTGTGCAAGATGACTGAGAGAGAGAGAGAGAAATGGGGTTTAACGTCCACTCAACACAAACTAGGTCATTTCGGGACTAACATATGGTTTAATTTTACTTGAATAATTCGCCTGCGCTTAGGGGTCTTTAGCAGTGGGAGGAAACCGGAGTGCCGGGAGGAAACCCACAAGGTTGAGAAGGCGCCCCTATCTCCATGCCACATACGCTCACATCAGGACTCGAAACCACAGCCACAAGCCAGAGGTGACCGACCAGCTAGAAGTCGAAGCGCGACACTTTAGACCACTAGGCTATCCCAACCCCCCAAGATGACTGACCTTTAAGTTCATGTGCAGTATACCTTATGTGTGGCATCACATTATAGGTCATCTTCAACAGACTTGATCTCGCTTTAACTACGTAATCTTATCAAGGCCCTCATGTACTACCCTGCATATTTTGGCACTAATTTCGATTGAATACAAGCCAGCTTGTGAGTTTATCAGATTCCTCGGTCGTGGCGAATACCAAGTCCTTCAAGCTAATATGTCTACCTGGGATAATCGAGTTGTAAAGTTCATTCAATTTCATGGATTCTGTGGAGGTAGTGATATTGGACGCTACTGTTCACATGTATGTAGATAATATAGCTATAAGTTTGGGAATTATTTTTTTTTCATTGTTTTAGAATTTAATTTTCAGAAGAAAAAAAAATTTATTGAGAGATAATCACTTCTATAAATATCATCCCTCTCGGTGATAGTAGCAGCCAAGTGAATATTTACTGCGGATTAGTTTGCTAAAGATGCATTATGCAACAGCTAAATCTGCCTATTCCAGGTCTTTTATCTGGCTTCAAATACCATGTAAATTATTATTTAGACATTTATTCAAATGATAAACCCATACTCAACTCTCTAGACCATCAGATGGCTAAGATATTGAGTGAATTAGACAATGCTTGCGATATTTGCATTTAAAGTTATACGTTTAACTTGCACAATACAGAGAATTGCACAATGTCTGTTATTTCTTTGTTTAACATTAAAAGAACACTCATAGAAATTGCAGATTTAAGGACTGAAAATCAAGAATTGGTTGATTATTGTGGCAATGGTAGTTGATAATTGAGATTATTTAGTCTATTTCTCGTCAAAATTACAAACATCCACAACTTCACTAAGATAAAATAATTTGAATAAAATTTGAATATATTCATTTTTCATTATCTGTTTTGATCTATTTAGCAAAAATGGTGAGCACTGTTTCTAAATCTTACATATTATATCTTTAAAAACAAAAAAAATTAAGCTTAGATTGCACAATTAACTGTCATTGACAACTATTTCAATTTTTTTTTGGGGGGGTGGAGAAAGGGAAGTATATAAAAATTTGGTTTTGCTCGAGCTGTGGTCAATTTCTAATGTATCTTTAAAATCAAATTAATTAAATCAGTACAGTAGTTGGCAACAAGAGGAATATAATTTTGTGCAACAACCACATTTGTCATTTAAGCTACAGTGAGTGAATGTGAAAGGTTAGAAAAGGTTAATGAACTCATTCAACAAATTTAGTTAATTTAATTTTAATATTTCAAATGAATTAGGAGTAGGCTAAAATCCAATAAACACTATAATTGAGAACTTTTTATTTTCCAAGGAAATTGAGGAAGTCATGAAGAAAGGAAAGGGGAAGTAACTCTTGCCCATAGCGATGTTAGTCTGGTTTCTTAATTTAATTTATTTTCGTCTGAATTTATGATGTACTACAATGGCAGACACTTATTTACTATGTTTACATGCTCAAAACAAGGCAGGAGAAATCAAAGTCTTGTAATGCACTGCCAATTTCTAAATGGTGGACTATTGGGACCAGACAAGACAGAAAGACATTCTGCTTTGACAGAAAAAGAGAAAATGGCCTACACTGAACTATGGCACGAAATGAGGCCTTCCATATTCTGAAGGTTTCAGAAATAAATTCTTTAAATCGCTTGTGGTGGGACAATTGAGTAAAAACAAGAAATTTGGGCAACAAGGCATGCACCAACTATATATTATGTTACGCTGAAACAAGTGCCATGTGTTGGAGAATGTTAAGACTTTACTCACATCATTTATCAGGACTTCTAGAACCGGATGTTGTGTCCCTTATATCCTATTATGTAAATTCAGTATGTTCTTGATTCAAAATCAAGAGAAATGAAATGAAATGAAAAGGGGTTTAAAGTCCTACTGTTCTACTCCGAACGAACTGTGCTAAGGAAATTTTGCCCAGACAGCGGCACTACGGCCTACTCTTATATCGAATTCCAACTGTCAAGGGATCTTTTATGTGCACGCCAATGTTCAAAATCAAGCATCTCATTTCATAACTGCATCTAAAAAAATTCATTGATATATCTGATAGAACTTTCCATGATTTATAAAATATGCTTATTGTTGTCAATCGATCTTGTCTGTGATAATTCAATATTTTAACGTTGCAAGATCATATAAGTGTATGATGTCAAAAGCCAGCCATTGTTTAAGGAACATATCGATTGTACCTGAATTCGAGGAGCCTTAGGCTTTTTTCGAAGTATGTCACCCACGACAAGAAAAACAAGTTCCAGATCCAAAAATATCCTTAAAAAGTTCCTCACAGAATAAATTACTTACTGCATGTACTTTTTCATCTCTTTTGGACTGTAATTGTGGACAAGAACTTTCTAATTTCTCAATCTGTAAATAAAGTAACAAATACAAAAAACCAAAATATAATCATTTTACACCACATTACGAACAAAATGCACAGAAAATATTTAGCTTTAAGCCGTTCATCATAATTTTTTATCTTCTCATCATAATTATTTATCTTTCGAAATCTCAATCATTTCCAAAATCTACACTTTTTGATTTTTTAACATTAAATGAAATGAAATAAAAAAGGGGAAACCATGTTGGAAAACCCAAACCTGTGAACTGCTGGTTAGCGAGCAAACAAGCACTTTAATCACTGAGGCACTGCAGCGCCCTTAAGATTTAATTAAGAAACCAGGAATAAAATAATATCTCAACTTTGATTCAAGTGGGTTAAAAACTCATCAAAAGATTTTACAAATTACTTTTAGATGGTGCAGAATTGCTTATACTGTCAATACTGTCTGCTGAGGATGGCGAATGTCGTTAAATTTTCCTTGCATTATATCTTTGTCAGTACTGAACAATTTTTGGACTGATATTCTTTTTGGAGATCCATCTTTAACAAAATTGTCGTTTGCAAGGGATTACAAAAGCATCAACAAATGATTAACAGCTTTAAGTATACAATTAGAAATTTTCTTTTTCAGCATCATTTCACTCAAATAATCTCAAGTGATAATCAGATTTTTAAAAAAATATTCGACAATTTCGTAAATGCAATGAAATGGGGTTTAAAGGCCTACTTTTCAGCTCTGATTTGGTTAATGAAGGTGGGCATATACCATGCTGTGTGCTATGAGGGAAATTTTGCTCACATAGGGAGGGGCACTACAACCTGCTATAATTTCAAATTCCAGCTGTCATGGGTTCTTTTACGTTCAAGTCAACATGTACACAGGACCTTGGTTATTCAACTCATCTGAATGACTAGAAACTGTACCTTGCTTGGCTCTCCATCCTGTCTCATTGACAAGGGAGAACCATGTTGAAAAAATTCCTGGGGAAGATTCTCGGGCAACACTGGGAACAAACCTGGGACCTACTGGTTAGCGTATGCTAAATTCTAAATAAGCTTAGATCAAAGCATCTAATTGTTTCACTGGGCTTTTATCTTGATCTTACCAGAATGATTCTGAGGGAAATTTTGCCTGGACAGCAGCATTATAACTGACTATTACATCAAATTCCAACTTTCAAAAGGTCTATAGCATACACACCAACAAAATAAGAAGATATAATATAAATGTACTTACTCTAGTAATAATATCAACTAATTTTAACTTCATTGTTTCATTATAACTTTCTAACTTTACCGATCGTGATAATGGTGAAACTAAAAACAGAAGAAACACATCAAATTAGATTAAACATATAATACCCCATTCAAAATTGAAAAGTCTTTTAGTTTCACCAATTACTAATGGTGGTTTTAGTGGATTAATGGAAACATTGGCATGACATTGACCCCTTGTTGATAGTGTTGGTATAAAATTGTGTGAGAGAGAGACATTTCAGTCCATTCAAGTTATTTTGGGACTGCCAATGGTACAATGGTATTTCAATAATTCGATCACACATAGGGGTTTTTAGCAGTGGGATCTCTTCCAGATTTTTTTAAGTTAAATCTTTCTCTAATAACATCCCTTAAGCATTGCTGTCCTTATAGCAGTGGGAGGAAACCAGAAAAAACTTATGAGGTTTGACGAGGGACCCTACACCTTGTCATGTACAAACCTGGGATCCAAACTACAACACTTGACACCCCAAAGATTTGTGACCAAACTGAAAGCAAGATTCATCCTTATTAATTTTGTCCAGAGCATGATCTAGAAATGAATAAGCAGCCAACTTACTGTTTTGATGTCTTCTTACTATTTCTAATTTATAAGGACTGGAAAAAAGAAAAGTATAAATCAATCAGTGCAATATCAAGTGAATAATACATAGTACTAACCCAAACGATCACCTATTGCGATCATCATTACTTAAACAAACACTCAGTCCATTAGTAAAACAGATCAATGTAGTAGTTCTCTTTGGTAGGTTTTCTTATTACAATATTCACGATGGGTGAAAAAAAATTCTTGGTGTAACAGGAACATAACTGGTAATGTAGAAATATTTAAAACAATATTAAATGAAAAGGAGTTTAGTGTCCTACTTCTTGGCACCAATCTGGATCATGATCACGAGTGTATGCCATGCAATGTGCTATGAGGGGAAACTTTGTCCAAACGGCATAGCTATAAGCTGTACTTATTTTGAATTCCAAATGCCACTGTGTACTCAGGACCTCGATTTTATTTCCCATCCACACAGGAAATTCCTGAGTGACTTTTTTGGCTAACACCAATGATAAATAATTAAAATAAACAAGCATACACTTACTGTTCTTGTGAATTAGCTTCAAGTCTTTTGTTTATTGGTATCAACGATCCCCTCTCATTCCTCACCTACAAAACAAACACACAAAATAAGGGTATTAAATATAAACAATAAAATGAGAGAAGAGGAGTGGGAATGGCAACAATACCTTAAAGCTGGAATTTCATATTTTTCTAAGAAAGTCAAAACATAATTATTTCTATGGCTTTTGCTCAAAAGGTTGTCAACTCACTATTATACGACCAAGGGCATTATTTCACAGGCATAAAAATCAGTGACACAGGAAATAATAACACAATTACCTCCCTTGTTTTTCCATTCACCACCATGGCATGGCTATCTTCAAACGTTTGAATTTGAAGTTGAAAATGATATTTTCGCCAATTTCTCAACTGGCAATAGTGAATTATAGGATTGATGTGATTATTCTTTAACAAAATAGGACTGTTTATAGATACAACCTATTTTAGGGCTTTAGTTTAATACATTTTAAAAATATAACTTAAAAATATGAAATTGCAACTTTAAAAGCGTAACTGGTAGATTTGTGTAGCTGCTGGATCAAATGACGAAATATGCAGGGTATTACATGGAGGGTTTGATAAGATGTACATAGTTGAAGCGAGGACAAGCCTTCTATTGAAGATCGTGGAGAGAGTGTTCAAAATACCTGTTTCAATAGTAAAACAAAACAAATTCTAAGTTGAATAGAGAGGTGGTTTATTTATAATGTTTCAGGCGATCCATTATTATGAATAATTCACAACTTAAAATCTGTTTTATACTACTGTTGAACAGGGATTTTTGAATTATCATTAAACAATAAAATAGTAGTTGTCAGTTTCAGACCCATACCTTCCATATTTAGTATAGATACATTGTTTATGGTTTCTACTGCAGTGTTGGCAGAGTAGTGTTCTCAGATAGAGTGGTTCAGAGACACAGTATTTGTCCTTATAAAAACTGACCCGCTTATCTGTGTGATTGCTCCGTCGAGAAATCTTCTGAAGTGAGCAGAAGTTAGCGCCGCGCACGTGGTTTAGGAAGTCGCAGCAAATATACGTCACATGAGGTATTTTTACAAACCTGTATTGGTATATAACGCGGAGTAAAAAATACACTCATTACGGGCTTCGACTTACGTGTTTATTTAATAGCGAACGTGAGCAAAAATTTCGATTTCACTCCTTGATTTGATTTTTGATTTTGGCGATTTTGGTGATTTAAATACAGAGCTAGCTATAATAGCTTCGTTTCATTTCTAACTTTCAAGTAGGTGAAAGCGCCCAGATAAATTCACTACAACCTTTCGAGATTTACTTTTATTAAGTGGCTACATTCTTGGTTTACGCTGGCGACTATTGTGGTTAGGAAATAAATATTTGTTAGCTCTAAATACGCAGAACTATTTGAGACCGGAAAATAACCGAAACAAACTTTTTATTTGTAGTCTTTATTTTCCAGACCCTTTTCGGTAACATGGTGTAAATTATTTTTATAATCATAGTATATTATCTAACCATCCTGTAGCCATAGACTTTGATCGACGGACTTATTTTTTTCTAGATTTGAGACTGAGCCCTTCAAGATATCGTCAACGGATGATTTGCTATCCAGCATTGGATTGGACAAGTACCCCTATGATTTGGGAACTGTAACAAACTACCTATGACAAAAATCACAAATAGGCTTTATGCTAGACAAATGTTAATAAATTCCCGACAACTTCGGAGCATCGGTCTATCATGACTGCTTTACATGACGACTGTGTGACTTTTGGTGACAAATACATTCAAAATAGACTGGTCAGACTGACGACAAAGACTAGGAAGGTGAGTAAAAGTAAGGTTAAGTCCACTAAAAGGTATGAAATCATACGATGATTTTCTTGACACCCCATTTTTTCCGTGATAGTTTACGTTACTCCATCGGCAGACACAAGTGAAATTAATTTAATAAACAGAGAGACTCGGACATCTGCCGATGCGACCTTCACTGATTTAGATAGAAAGAAAAGTATTTGCGGCGATTGTCATAAAAGCACAATCACCAAGTTTAAAAAAAAAATCAACTTCCGAAGACTAAAAAAGAAATGATTCGCATGAAAGCTAATAATGAAAATAAAAAACAATTGGCAGGTAAAAAGAATGGTTGCAAGTCCAAACCTTTTTAGATGAACGAAGGAATTTAGTATGATTTCAAAAATCAAAGATACACAGCAGAATGCCATAATTTGGTCATGAAACTTAAAAATCTAAACGTTTCCAATGGTAACGTAGCAGTGGTTATAACCACATGTTTGGCTCTCGCGGAAAAAGAAAATATAATTACACTCCATCAAAATCTACAGTTCAAAGAATATCACGTGAGCGCGTCGGTGTCCACATGTTTAGGAAACCTTGAAGTCGGCGAAAAATACCACCCTTTATAGGCCTACAGACGAAACTACAAAATTTGGCTCTAAATTCGGTACATACGCAATAATCGCTGGCTCGGCGCATACGCCACTTACCCAGCAATGTGTTTTTTTTTTCATAACAAACATCATGCAGTACAAAATATTTATTTATCTGAGGGACAAAAAATAAAGTCTTAAATTAATAGTTTTATTGGGGTTTTTATCCGTCTCTCTCACTCCCCGTATTACATGTCATTATATTTTCCTCGTACTTTACCCGGCAATTTATTTTTCATAACAAACATCGTACTGCACAATATAATATTTAGTTATCTTTGAGATAAACATTAAAATGTTACATTATTAGATTTATAGACCCCTCTCTCACCCTCGCTCCTCCGTATAACGTGCCGTTATAAATAGGCCAGTGTCTGGGTATAAATAAGTAAACGCACTGTTCATTTTAATATATGTATGAGGCTAATCTTGAAATAATTCATGTCAAATGCCGATCTTTTCATCTCCAGCTTAACATGTATTTTAATTTCTACTGTAGCATTATAAACACGGTTAATATAAAGACATTTGAAGGCGCGGGTTTACTGTTAAAACAACGAAGCGTTCGCGCATGCGTACATATGTCAAATCCAATCGTCTCATAGAGTGTATTCGGTTACTTTGCAGTATGGAAATAAACGATATTTTACGTCTGCGATCAAGTTATTTCGTTTCCGGGACGTGCGTAGCTTGGAGCATATTTTTTTTAGTACAACCAAGGGACATAGCTCTTATTCTCACTAAGAGATAACTCCTTTGATTATGGAAGCCGGGAAG
This sequence comes from Patella caerulea, assembly GCA_036850965.1. Classification (NCBI taxonomy): domain Eukaryota; kingdom Metazoa; phylum Mollusca; class Gastropoda; family Patellidae; genus Patella; species Patella caerulea. Next base: position 24,753,397 of record JAZGQO010000015.1, on the reverse strand, counting down.
ATTTTGAGTCATTTATAATATATGTCCAAATGATTATATATCCTCAAAATTCAGAAGTGGCCAGACTTCCATTGTTGATCAATGAAGTTTTTATAGTAAGTCTTATCATATAATGTCTTTACTGTCCCGAAATAGTGTCTGTTTGTTATAAAACATTTTTAGCTTGAACCACTCTATCTCAGATGCCATTATCAAAAAAAAGTTCTGATTTATCCACTTTCAAACAGAGTTACGTCCCTTCAATTAGTTTACAGAAGATCTCACTTGGGATAGTATATCGGACTAGATATAGAACTTAAATTTATTCAAACCAAAAGTGAACAATTACAATATTTGTATAAATCGATGTCATATACTAAGAAATGTAAACCTGGCATAGTTGGTGTGGTGAACAGTTATGAAATAGCCTAAATTCCACAAAGAAAGTCTATTCTACAGTCTGTATATATCAAAGCAAAATGAAGTACATCAAGGTGAATGTTAGCTAATTCATTATTTGTATATTATTAGAATAACAAAATTCATAGTGACAGAAGACATATTGATATTGTTTATTTATAGTATTCTACAGAATAAACTGTTGTTCTGCTTGAATGATCACATTGTGTTATATATAGGTCGAGTGACCTTGACCCCTTGATGCCTAAACTAACAGTAAGTATAGTCGTTTAGTCTTGACGTCCATTCAACACAAACTGCGTCTATTCGGGACATGGTAAAATTTTATTTCAATATTTTGCTTGTCTGTAGGATAGGGGTCTTTAGTGGGAGGGAGCAGGTCAAAACCCAAGAAGTTGTAACCCCTGACAAACATATCACGCATACAAAATGAAATGGGCTTTAAAGTCCATTGGTCTGCCCCGACTGGGCTAATGAAGATGAGATATCACATATATCATATACAAAGTCATCAAGGCCTGTAGTGAGTGGCTCGTGAGCCTGGAGGTTTCGGGTTTGCTCCCATTGTTGGCCGATAAGTTACTCTAGATTTCCCATCACAGTTTCTCCATGTCATTGGTACAAGACCTGACAAGGAAAGAGGTCTTGTCATTTGAATGGAACAAAAAACAAAGATCCAATGTACACAGTGCATGTCAAAGAACACCTGATAAGAGTAAGTAGTAGCGCCGCTGTCCGAGTAAAATTTCCCTCAAACCACACTGTATCAATATACCAACCGGTACAGAGCCTGCGGATGTTAGATCCCATTTCATTTCATTTAAAAAAATCATCAACTGAGAATACAACCCACCTTAACTATCAAGCCCTGATCATCTAACCCTAAATCACTTCTTATCTTCTTTCTTATATCTTCACCAATATCATCTCCATTTACTTCAATATTCTTTACGTCTAATTCTTTAGGACTATTACCAGCATCTACCAAAAAATCAAAATATATTTAGGCCGAAACGATTTAATTTTAATGTTTTGTTCTTCAGGCCTTGATGTTGATATACAAATAGCTACTGGTACTCAAGTTTCACAAACAATCAGGGCTGCCGACAACTAGTATCACAGCACAATTTTGTCCGTAGCTTTTCAAAAATTAAAATCTAAATGATGTTCAAAGGCCTCTGCTAATTCTAGGCCGAGGCAAACATGAAAATACGTCAGCATTTACCCCAAGTCTCTCTAGCGATTCTTTTTGAGAAGTCAAGTGCATATCACGACACACTACTTTAATTTACTCAATTTAGTTTTAAGAAATTACATTTTCATTTTCTAACTTTTGTTTTTAGATAATTTGTTATTGTAAATCAGAAAGAGTATTTTCAATTTCATAAACGAAATTACCCAATTATATTCAAGAACTTTTTCTGAAAACTGAAAGTCAGTCAATCAGACTCAATCTCAAAAGAAAAATTCAAGCAAAGCGATAGACATTTTTACTGTAGAAACAGGGGAAATTGAAGGAAAAAACGTTACCGTGCTGAGACAGAACAGGTGTACAAGGAATCTAGTAAACTAAATAAGAAAAATGACTCTAAGAAATAACCTGTTTGATATAATCTGTGGATTTCAAACCAAATTTCTTTAGTTTCTGACATTTTTTTGACAGCCGGAAGTTTAGAAGGTTATGGGGTCATAGATCGTATATAATATGGATAACTGACCCTGCAGTTTCTGTCATTGGACGATGAATTATGTTGTACATCGCATGCGCGAAGTCATTATCCCCCAAGTTACTTCCGGTCGAAGGCTTTTCTATGGTAAGCATTTTTTTCCGTCCACCGCAGCCTGGTCTTATGACGTCATATAAGGATTGTGGGTTAGGATAAGGGTTAGGATAAGGGCTGTGGCCTGCAGATTTCGTCACAGTCTCGAGATGTAGACATGGCTAGCCCTAACCCTAACCCTGGGCCAAGCCTAACCCTTATCCTAACCCACAATCCTTATATGACGTCATAAGACCAGGCTCCGGTGGACGGTAAAAAACGTTTACCCTTTGCTATTGTTTATAATGAAGCCGGGTCGTGTTCTGATATTAATGTTATTATTTTGAAATAATTGTAATTGAGATGGCGACTGGAAATTTTGAGACAACGTTCCTATATTTATGAAGCTAATAATATCACGTAGACCGTATTTTTTACTTCAGTATTTATATTTTAAAAAAAGTACTTAAATATAGGCCATATATGATATAGAGCAGTACATTGCAAAGCCTATGCCATGCCGGTGAACTGATATTTGGCGTTATTATTTTGTAATAATTTTGAAATAGCGACTGGAAATTTTGAGACAATTTTATTTATTAAGTTAATAATAACATGAAGACTGTATTTTTTTTACTTCATTTTTTATATTTTATCGATCTACAGATTTTCTTGAATTTTTTGTAAAAATGAAAATACTGTTTTGTTTTGGGTTCATTATTTACAGATGTAAATATCATGTGTATTTTTGTAACAACTGATTCTTTAAATCTATTTTCACAGAAAAAAAATGCACTTAAAATATTTTCGTATATAAATATTTTTTTATATTTCATCGATGCAAAAATAAAACTAATTTTTTGTTTGGGGTCCATTATTTACGAGAGAGAGAGAGAGAAATGGGGTTTCACCACTCAACACAAACTAGGTCATTTTGGGACTAACATGGTTTTTAAATTTTTATTTCAATAATTCGCTTGCGCGTGGGAGGAAACCGGAGTGCCCGAAGGAAACCCACAAGGTTGAGAAGGCGCCCCTATCTCCATGCCACATACGCTCACACCTGGGCTCGAAACCACAGCCGCAAGCCAGAGGTGACCGGCCAGCTAGAGGTCAAAGCGCGGCACTCTAGACCACTAGGCCATCCCAACCCCCCCATTATTTAAGGATGTAAATATCATGATAATTTTTGTAACCAAACCGATTCTTCAAATCTATTTTCACAGAAAAGAAAAGATGCACTTAAAATATATTCATACAAAAATAAAAATCTTGATATTAGAATCATTGTCTTCATGCTTGATCTTTTTAATTCAAATTGATTCATTATAATTTTTTCCCAAGAAAAAAATAGGTTGCCAGGCAACGAAACATACGCCCACACAGCAGCCAAATCGTCCGGGCAGTCAACAGGAATTGTCGCATATTAAGGAATTATCAGAAAATCATTAGAATTTGTTTGGTTTTTATAATCAAACGTTTTTTTTTAAATCATATAAAAGCTAAAAAGGGTGATTTTTCGTACAATCAGGAGACATAATTCAGGAAGTAATGACCCGATGGGCGCAAATATCGAAAGGAACCAAGATCTTTGGGTTTAAAACATACCTGTCAAGTTTCATCAAAATCGATTCAAAATTGTGACCTCTATAGGGTCCACAACCTTGATATAACATATTTTCACACTATTCGTGTACAAACGGCGGCCATTTTGTCCGTCAATTCTAGTCCGGTTTTCACGTAATTCAAACTCTCTCTTCATTACCATGTAACGGTGATATAGTCAAACGTTTTTTTAAATCGGATTATAATTTTGACCTCCAGAGGGACCAAAAGCGAACAAAAGCGATTTTTCGGACAATCCGGGGACATAATTCAGGAAGTTATGATCTAATGGGCGCAAATATCAAAAGGAACCACGATCTTTGGGTTATAAACATACATGTCAAGTTTCATCAAAATCGGTTCAAAATTGTGACCTCTATAAGGATCACAACCTTTATATAACATATTTTCACAATATTCGCGTACAAACGGCGGCCATTTTGTCCGTCAATTTTTGTCCGATTTTCACAAAATTCATACACAACCTTCATAACCATGGAACGGTGATATAATCAAACGTTTTTTTAAATCGGATAACAATTTTGACCTCCAGAGGGACCACAAGCTAAAAAGGGCAATTTTTCGGACAATCAGGGGTCATTATTCAGCAAGTTACGATCCAATTGGCGCAAATATCGAAAGGAATCAAGATCTTTGGGTTATAAACATGCATTTTAAGTTTCATCCAAATCAGTTCAAAATTGTGTCCTCTACACTGTTATAACATATTTTCACACTATTCGCGTACAAATGGCGGCCATTTTGTCCGTCAATTTTGGTCCGATTTTCACGAAATTCGAACCCGACCTTCATAACCATGGAACAATGATATAATAAAACGTTTTTTTTAAATCGGATAACAATTTTGACCTCCAGAGGGACCACAAGCTAAAAAGGGCAATTTTTCGGACAATCAGGGGCCATAATTCAGGAAGTTGCGATCCGATTGGTGCAAATATCGAAAGGAACCAAGATCTTTCGGTTATAAACATGCATTTCAAGTTTCATCCAAATCGGTTCAAAATTGTGTCCTCTACACTGTTCACAACCTTGATTTAACATATTTTCACACTATTCACGTACAAATGGCGGCCATTTTGTCCGTCAATTTTGGTCCGATTTTCACGAAATTTGAACTCAACCTTCATAACCATGGAACGGTGATATAATCAAACGGTTTTTTAAATCGGATAACAATTTTGACCTCCAGAGGGACCACAAGCTAAAAAGGGCGATTTTTTGGACAATCAGGGGCCATAATTCAGGAAGTTACGATCCGATTGGCGCAAATATCGAAAGGAACCAAGATCTTTGGGTTATAAACATGCATTTCAAGTTTCATCCAAATCGCTTCAAAATTGTGACCTCTAAACTGTTCACAAGCTAAAAAACGTGATTTTTCGTACAATCAGGGGCCATAACCCATGAAGTTACAGTCCGATACATGCCAATATCGAAAGGAACCGAGATCTTAGGGTGATAAACCTATGTTTTAAGTTTCATTGAAATCGGATAAAAATTGTGACCTGTAGACTGTTCACAAACAATTGTGGACGGACGGACGTCCGGATGTCCGGACGGACGGACGAACAGGGGCGACGACAATATACGTCCACATGAAAATGTGGGCGTATAAAAAAATAATAATCTGAATATATAAGGATTATGTATGCTGGTGTTAGTCAATAAAGTTCGCTAACATTTTGCAGCATGGTTTCTCCCAGTCGGTAGTGTAGGAGGGACAGCATGCCAAAGAACAGTGTCTAGTTGTGTAGATGGGACAAAAAACACAAGCTCATTTGTACACATTGGCATCATAATTTTGTAAACAAACTGATTCTTCAAAACTATTTTCAATGAAAAAAAAGTAGGAAGTTAAACCCCATTTCACTGATTCAATTGGTAGAAAATTTGATATGACATACAAAAAAATAGACAAAAAGTAATCATGAAATTATAATTTTATATCAATAATGCTGTTATGCTGCTATTAAATTGTACATAATCCAAAACATATATATGGAATTGGGTTTTAACATTATCTTGTCAACACATGCAATCCTTCAGTATTTCATATGGTAATCTTTATTCTATGACTATTTGCAAAATGCGAGGAAGGAGAGTTTTGCCCGGACAGCATCTTTCTGTCCATGCTTCTTCAATTTTGAACTGATGTTCTTAGAGTTAAATGTCAACTTCCATAGAAGGTAACATAGCAGACAAGTCTTATTTTGCATTGTTATTATCAAAGCGCACACGCTTTCGAGTGGAAGTAAACCCATGAAGTTGAAATGAAATAAAATGAAATGGGGTTTAACGTCCTACTCTTTTGCACCTAACCTGGGCTAATGGAAGACGGTCATACGTCATGCAGTGTGCTATGGGGGAAATTTTGCCCGGGCACTCTTATATCGAATTCCAACTGCCAAGGGGAAATCACGGCGGAAAATTGAGATGAACTTTCTCGGCCAATGCAGGGATCGAACACCCGACCTCCAAGCTAGCGAACTAGCGCCTTATCCACTTAGCAACCATGACCCCCCATGAAGTTGAGAAAGAGCCCCTATCTCCAAGCCACATATGCTCACGCCGGGGATCGAAACCACAACAGCAAGCCAGAGGTGAACAGCCAGCTAGAGGTTGATGCACAGCACTCTTAGAGTCCTCTAGACCATCCCAACCCCTCAATTTTAAAGTACATATGTACAGGGGTCTTTTCTTGTTAGAACAATATTACTAACAAATATTTCAACAACAATAAGATACATAAAAAAAAAGAACTCTTTTATTCATTCAATTACAGACATTAACAAAAAATAACCCGAAAACCTCCAAATAGCAATAGAAGATCAGGCTGCATATTTTAACAGATGGAGGTTTATCTCCTATTTTTCTGCATGGTTTGGCAAATAATGACAAACAGTGTGCTATGAAGTAAATTTTTCCCAAACAGCAGACTCATTAATTACCTACTCTTATTTCAAATTCTGTCAGGGATTCTTTTACATGTACTCCAACGAATCGAATAGACAATGACCTTGCCAGACGCTCTTCCGAAATTACTGACATAGTCTTTTTCACACTTTGTTATTTATGGAGAGTTGTAGAAGTGAAGAGCTCATCATATATTCAGAGGCCTAAAATGAAATAAAGTGCAGGGTTTCAAGGGGTATTAACATATTCATAAAGAAATTGGGGAGTTTAAAGGGGTATTAATAATAATATTTTCAACATAATCCCAACAGATAGTTTTCAGATCCAATAATTATGTATTATTAGATAATGTTATACTCATTCATTAAATAAATATTGTGTAAGAATGGAAAAAAGACCACGATACTATCTGATATTTATTTACATTCATGCTAATTTTATAATGTCAATACGACCAATATCCTAATTTGAACAGAGTCGCAAAAATAAAGGTCTGAGTACGTATGAAATTTCAACGTAAAAATATAGAGCAATGGCGTATAGTATACCTTGTCTCAAAATTTGAGCTCAAAATATTGAGTTGCTTTGACTAAGAATGGCTAAGTTGCTTATCCGGACACGTAACGCTTTTAAAATTTCGGGTATTTTTTTTTCGTTGGGTGACCTGAAAATCGATTTCCGTTACTTGAAAGGTCTATAATACATTGAATGGCCTATGTGCTGTACTTGATAGCGATCAATATTTTCCACCTACACATTATAATGTTTTCAATATTAAATGAGGGCTTAGAGAAACAGACATCCATTCAAATGATTTTTTTAAAAAGTTTACCTTGAAATTTCAGTGTGCATACATCTTGTTTTAAAATACTGATAGCACATTTGAAATTGAGAAATTGCTGAGACCATTTATTAAGGTCTGAATTTTATAGAAAATTTCCTTAAAATATTATTTGAATTTTCCTACATATTTAATTAATAAAGACAGATTTTTTTATTTATTTATACACAAGGTAAAGACGTATATGGTACCATATATCTAATAATGTCACAAACAAAACAGTATTTCTTACAATCTAAAACTAAAAGGGAAATTTTAGCTATAAATCTACTTTTTTTGGGGGGTGGAGCTATGAAGACACCTTGAAGTAATGAATATTGATACACCAAAAAAAAAACCCAACCCAAAACGTAGGCCTAAAAAGTAAAGATAAAACTTGACTATAGGCCTACATGTAGTATAGGCCTGTATAATTAGAAAATTGTAGATTCTAGACTAGCTGCATAGTTTTTATTACGTTGATGAAATATTATTTATAATCAAATAGAAACACATTTAGGTTTTATATTGCAATAGAATGAAAATTCAATAACTTATCATACTTTTATGTCACATTAATAATGTTATTGACTATTACTACTATCAGTATTGTAAGGCCTGTGTCGGCTGTGTACCGTAGTATCCTTCTATACGAACGAAAATGTACTGACAACTAACCGTTTTGATACAAAATAACTTACACATGGTTAAACATTCATTTCGAATATATCTTGGTAATTGGAAGTTGTGCAGACGATGTTTTTTTTCTTATTTTATTCAGAAGCTCACAAGACTCCATACGCATTTCTTCAGGGTTTTGTTTAACCGGAAGTTACTTGAGGGATATTGACTTCGCGCATGCGATGTATAACATAAACCGCCAGTCGGACTTCCTTTCTAGTACAGTTCTATGATGGGGTCAAGCTGATCTAGGGGAAACAACTCTACACCACAGGATTTGGATACAGACCACGGTAAATTCAACAAGTGCAATTTCTTTTCTCTCTTCTTTATATTTATATAGTTAATTTGGAAATATCTCTCCAAATAATATCATATTTCAGTAGATGTTTAAGGGCCACTGAGACAAACTATATTGATGTGAGCCACGTGTTACTTCAGATACGCATGAAATGTCATCATGTGAACTATAATAATATCACCAATATTGACATACGATAAGATATCATTAAAATATCAATTTATTTTTAATTTTAGGTAGGTCTTAATTTCTGCCTGATCATAAAGAATATAGTCTAGAATCGTCCGCCATGACCTTCAGTTGGGCTCTTTTCGGTGCAGAGCCGGACTAAGACCAATAGAGGCCCTAGGCATTTTAAAGAATTTTTGGTGCCTCATATAAACCATTATAAGCAACAAAATAAATTTGCATTTGTTAAAATGGGGTTTATATACGTCATTATTAATTGAGACAAAACATGAAGGCCTAGCATTATTTATTCATTATTAATATTACGAGATTTTACAGCATGTTTATCGTGCGTTCTTTCATATTACATTTCAGAGGCACTTTGCAAAGCAAGTAAAGACAAACACAATGAAAAACTAATTTATTAGTCCGTTATTATTTTTTTAATTTAAAGGGCCATCCCGATAAGAACAGAGTCTCAAAAATTAAAGTCCGAGTATTTATGAAATTTATGGACCAAAATATAGTGGCATGGTGTATTTACCTTGTCTCAAAATTTCAGCTCAAAATATTGAGTCGTTTGGACGTGAACGTCAACACTGCTTATCCGGACACGTAACCCTTTCAAGATTTCGGGTCAATTTTTTCATTGGGTGACCTGATAATCGATTAATGTTTTTTGAGAGGTCTATACAGTGAATGACCCATGCCCTGTACTTGATAACAAAAGGTAAATTTCACCTACATATTATTTTTATAGAAAAAAATTGGTTTTATCCCGATACTGTATAATAAAACGTTCCCGTTTTCCAGATGAAGACTGTCAGGTTTAAGTTATTTACAAGCGTATCACAAATATCGGGTTAGTAGGTGGGCCTTAGGTTATGGATTTTAAAGGATTTTAACACAAAATTAGGCAGTTTTATTCCCCAAAAAGTTATCGGGATTGGCACTTTAATATTTTAAATTTGTTATCTAACAAAGCGGAACTTCTGCGACGCCCCCTAAGCTGTCGCATGGTCGTTTGAGCATGTGCTACTTCAGGTTTTACATTACTATTCGGGTCTTGTTCTTTATTAAAACATTCACGCAAGTTTGTGCGTCAAATCAATCCTATAGCACGTGCCACAGAACTAAAACCACACCAGTGCTGCCACTTCACCTTCTTAAATGCCCCAATTTTCACCTCAATACCCTTCTTAGGAGCCCCGAGCACGCCTCTGGCGATGACAGTTTGTACAGCAACATTAGCAGCGATAGTTTCAAATTAAACAAAGATCACTTTTATTTCACTCTTTGATTGGATACCCCCTCACCTTGAAATGGATACCTTTTCACCACCCTGAAATGGATGCCTCTCCATCCTGAAAAATGTATGCCCGAGGCGTCGTCGGTGACTATATTGAAAATCCTTCGGTAAGCCCCAAGTTGTGGGTGGAGACCATTGTGGGTCGATAGATCACCTTTGGGAGTCGGAGTAGCTATTTCAGCTAACCCTTTGAATAGTAAAAGTTGATTATTTTTACAGACGTTTGTCATATCCACCGGACATTTAACTCCGAGGACCACCACCGACGAAGAATGTGAATATTAAGCAAAATGACAACTATTCGTGTCTCTTATCCTTTCAGCACATCAAATTTGAAACACACAGATTTATTGATGTCCTGAAATATGATAGCGACAAATAACAAACAAGAACGAGACGTACACAACCCTGAACTCGTGGCCTAATTTTGATAAATTAAACTCCCATCAGATTGATAAGAGTAGAAGGCTATGTGTATTGTGAACACAACAAATGGTAACTTTAACCCAAATGCCTTCTGATGATACAGCATTATTATGATATTAATCTTAAGCTGATGTTGAAATCACATGAGGTGAAAATCACGGATAATGATGCTACAATATATAGATAACAATAGATAACAGCTGGATACTCGGGGTTTTTAAGTCCATCGTTTGACAACCATGGAGACATTATTAGCTGTTTTGTTCTTAATTTTGGGTACAGCATCTGCCCATATTTGCTTAATTTCTCCACAACAAAGAGGACAAATAGACATTAGCACTGTGAGTATTTTCCTTGATTTGAAACATTCTGGGACACGCCTAGCATTTTTTTTTCAACAAATCATTTGTAAGTATATATATAGTTTCCAAGAGATTTTTTGTCGGGATTGCCTGTGTAGTTTTCCTTGCGTTAAATTGTGGTAGTCTTATCATAACCGGGTGTCCATTTACTGTAGAAACATATGTTCTCCCGGCCGTGAGTGGACCTTGCTTCTGGAATATTCTTGATACATGGACGAACCATCAGTTGTGGCAACCCTGTTATATCTGAGGTAGAGATGTTTTCAGGCACTCATGTCACCAGACTAGTATCAACACCGAAGAGTCAATAAGTTCCTCTGAGGACCATGCTCAAGTTCGATTTCATTTCTACAGGCGCGGATCCAGAGGGGGGGTCCAGGGGGTCCGGACCCCCCCCCCCCTTCCCTGCTCAGACTTGAAATTTTTTTATGCGATTTTATTGGCGACTTTTAGACCTGTAATTTTGAAATTTAGCTTCCGGAAATACGCCATAATGCACCAAATTGAATTTAATTTACCAAATTTTCCGGGGGAGGGCCCCCCAACCCCCCGTTAATTGGTTGAGTGCCTTTTATCAAACCTAGACCCCCCCCCTGCAAAAAATCCTGGATCCGCGCCTGTTCTATCAGTACCTAATATTAATACCCTACATCCATATGCCATTCCTTTGTTTTATCTGAGAAAGAGATTTGTTTTCAGAAACGCAGACCACCTGTTCAGTAAGGACAATGCTCGGGTTCCATAATATTCATAACATCCCTTCCTTTATAGAGTGGCAGCAGGACATGTTTTAAACATGGATTCCCTTGCGGCGGAGATGCGCCAGCTGATCCACAATTTATTCTACAAGCTGGACAACCAGCATTCATCAAATGGCAACAGAACTACAATCATTATGAAGTAGGATTTCCAGGTAAAACTTGATTCGTATGGACATAAAGTATACTCCTAGGGATATGATTATTTCTTGAGTAAAGATGTAGAAATGTTTGAATAAAATTCTATCTCATGGGTATCCAAGCCTGTCTTCCAAACGTACTTTTAATAGACAAGGATCTCTTACCTATTTTTGTAAGATTACCAATTATTTTCAGTCAGTAATTCTCTACATCTATTATTATACTTTTTTGATAAACATTTATACACTTTAAGCTTAATATAGATGAGCTAATTCATCCACGGAAAGCATCTTTAACAAACAACATCGATCAATAAATCATATTCACTATATTCCTGAATATACAATTTGCCGTGGGAGACGCGGTGGATGAGTGAGTAAGGGTTGACTAGTTCACAAAGAGGTTTCGGATTCGCTCCCGGTAATGACTGACGTGAAGGTTACCCAGACTGTTCCGGCATGGTTCTCCCTCGTCAGGGATGCAGGACATTATGGGCCTGGCAAGGAACCGCGCATGGTGATTCGGGTGAGACGAAAATCTAAAGTACACAATTACCGGCAACTAAAATAACTCCTGACAGTTGGAATTTGAAATAAGAGTAGACCGTTGCGCCGCCACCAGGGAAAAATGGTCCCCACCGACGTATGCTCGTGGCCATTTGCCCAATCGATGCAAAAAAGTAGGACGTAAAACTCAATTCATTTCATTTCATTTCTAATATTTAAGCAGGTGACTTAAAACTCTTACTGTTTGAATAGGTTATATGGATATATCTTATGGTCCAGTTAACAGTACCCAGGAGAGTCAATGGACAGTATTAGCAGTTGTTTCAGATAAATATGTATTCTCTCAAGACTACCAGGAAAACTATACAGCAATTGTGGTTTGTACCGTATATATTTTTTAATCTCTTACCCATTATTTATAGCTAAATCTACCTATCGCAGGCGTCTGTTTATTGCTTCAAATGTTATATAAATTATTATTTAGGTGCTAATTAGCACAACAAGCCCATAATCAACTTTCTAGACCATCGTCTTCCAGAGATTAAAATGGATTAAAACACCCGCAAGATTTTTAAAAAAAAATAACGACAAAATAGATAATCGGGACTTAGTCTGATCTGTCCAGTAACGTTGCTACGATAATAAACAATCTGAGCAACATCTTCAAACGCCATAACTTCATTTTTCGTTATCTATTGTTAAACTTGTATAAAAAGAACTGACGGATATTTATCTAATTCCTCCATAAGGTATCTTTAATCAAAGCGCCAAGGCCATAATTTAATTTATCTCATTTGGAGTATGAACAGGTTGATATTTAGGTGTTGGGTTCGAAACGTAGGCAAAAAGTACTTTCTTACAAATGATACCGGATCTTGAGTAATTATATACTCTCCTAAACTTTGCGATGTTATCATTTTGGTAGCTTTATCTTCCAGACAATCCCAAACACTCCATGTGATCACTGTGTACTTAGAGTAAGATACAACGCCCACAAAGCAGGAGAAGATACTTTCTACCAATGTTCGGACGTACATGTTTCATCTAACGTAAGACATGTGTCACCATTGAAGTTTCCACTCACTGATTCAAAAGATAAGGCTCTTCGGGGAGCTGCTCAATTAACTCAACGTAAAAATAATCCTAAAAATGTCAACGGAGCTGAATCTTTCTATGGCGAAGCATACGATCCCTTCAATCCGTCCAGAACCACTTATGTCCAAATAGACCCCACGACTGGAGAAAAAACGAGCATTAAGAAAATGGACTTTGGTTTGGATGGTGGCAACTCCCAAGCTGGCGATACCAAATATATTGCAGATGCCGTTGTTGGTGTAGATCCTGTTGGGAAATCAACTGTTTTTATGTTCCATGGTGCTGGTTCTCTAGATGTTATTCCAAAACAATTACTAGAGATCGGTTTGTCAAATGGAAGTGTCTTGAATACACAAAATATCCCAGCCCTAGACGGTACAACGGCTATCAATGGTTTAGCCTACGTGTACCCAGAACATTACTTGACATTCAGTCTCCAGGAAGAGTCCGCAAAACCAGGTACGTCTTTAATAGTAAGTACAGGAGAGCCGCACTACAAACAAAACAAAACCGACAAGACAAACTTGCTTGCGGACAAGACAACGAGAAGGGTTCACTTGTCCGCGGGTTCACTAGTCCGTCACTGCACTAGTCTGCGCTATAAGAAATACTATAAATATGGGTATCAATAAACCCTACCCTAACCCTATCCGTAATAATAGATATGGGTGGACTAACGTGAATGAACCCACAGACAACTGATCCCGCGATCTAGTGAGCATTCCCAAGCCACACTACACAGGCATTGCTAGAAATAACAACAATATCAATGCAAGTGAATGGGTCTGGGGATTGCAGGCGGGCAACTGATGACGTCCACTAAGCTGTGGGGCACGGGTCTGTAACACACGTGTTTCCATCACATTAAGGAACTGGATGAAAACTGTTCGACTATAAAATGCCTGGTAGCCAATAGAATATGGGTACAATATAGTAGTCATTGATCACAAATGTTCTCTCTTGTGTTCCCAAATATGTCCGCACTCCCGAGATAAGATTTTTCGGAATCAACGATGTGCTTGTTCAAACAAATTAACGCATTAGAAAGCGATATTTCTCAACAGGGAGTTCTCTAACATTTACGTAGGCCTACATGTACGGGAACGTAAACCGGGGACCATAACCCGTCGTTCGGGGGGGGGGGGGGGCAGGCCCGTATATAGACACCATTGAGCGGGGGTGGGGGGCATTACCTTTTGGAAGCGGGGCGAACATTTTGAGGAAATTTTCGGAAAGGTCATTCTAACAGACTGTTGTAATCATCGTGCTATGTAGTTACCTAGGCGTCTAATAAGCATTTTAAAATAAGTATTCAAACAAAAAAAATAGCTTTTTTAGGTTAATATAAGGAACCGTGTATACTTAATGATTGCATCGAGGAATTTTTTGGTTTACAATGGACAGAATAACTATACGGACATGAGGTCTAAAATAAATTGTGGGTAGCATCTGTTTTCTCTGAAACATGGATGCTCTTGAGACTAAATAATGCATTTTTACCCCAGATTCGAGAAGTCGAGAAGGAAAGGTTACCAGAAAAGTTTAAGATAATGGTAATTTGAAACTTTCCAGCTTTTAAGGATAAATATTTATATTTTCTTTTAATAATTCATATATACATTTAGGTAACTTTTACTTTGTTGTTGGTATGCTTGACCACACTGGTGGCTGGAAAATGCTGGCTAAAACACCAACAACTGAAAACCTTTACGTCAATTACCAATCCATGGTTTTCAACAGAGGCAAAAATTTACTTCATATATTGATGGGTAATGAAAACGCTGCCGATGCGTTGAATGCGAGGATATACACATTTGTAGTTACTCCAAGTACAGAGTAAGTAATTCGGTGCTACATTCTTTTGATATGAATCCCATTTGAAGTCTTTGGACTAGCAAATGCTCTCGTGATGATGTGAATGCATTTATGTCGATGTTACCACAGTCACCTAAATTTAATATAAGCCATACAATTATATTTTTCACTGATCAAATAAGCTAGGGTCAGGATGCCGCTCTCTGGACAAAGAACACATCTGCATGGCCAATAGGACCACAGTCGTAGGATCCGAGTGACTAGAGAATTATATATTAAATATTTTTTATTGTTATTTCTAGGCGATTCCAAGGTTTCCGTGAACTGGATGTTTCCAGTTTTACGTTTATGTCTATCAACGTGTATGAAAAAACTGGTATGTTTTTTTTTTAATTTCCGTAATTAACAATAACATATAGGTCCATGTATAGACTTAAATAGTAAAATTATTCTACCCGAAATGGCCATTCGGTAAACGGATGCCACTGCAACCTTTGGCGGCCGTTAAAGCTGACGTATTCACATCTCCACTTCGGAGAAGATGGAAACGTCAGAGCAAAAATGCTGCCACCGTGCAAGATATATATATATATATATATTTTTTTTTTTAATAAAATTGCGATGTCAGTGGTGATTCCTGGTACATATCTAGACCTAGTTCAGCTCGTACATGGCGAGTGTAAAACCGACCTACTAGACGTCCAGGGTCCTGTTTCTTGAAAATTTAACTAAAGATAAAATTCAAATTTTAGTAGATACTTCAATTTTGATTGGCTAGGCAGTAAAATCAATCAGATCTGGGTCCGTATTCAAAGGTTTTCTAAAAGTTAAGTAAAAATACTTAATTTTTCCATTTAACCAAGTGTCTTACCTTAAATCGGTATTCAAAGGTTGTATTTTACACATACTTGGCTATGTGAAAACTTAACGGCACACTGAAATTATGGAATACTCACATTCGCCAAAAAGCATGAATTTTTTTATTTATGGAATACCCTCCACTGCCAAAAATCACGATTTACTGACATTGCCAGCTAGTTATACCCCTTTAAGAGCATCGCTGTATTCTACCACTTTGAATACCACTTGAAGACTAACATTTAAAAGTTAAGGCAGCTTAACTTTAAGGGAAAATTTGATACTTAACAGTGCCTTTGAATACCACTTGCCCTTAACTTACAGGAAGTTACGTATATTTAAGTGAAAGCTAGTAGTTAAGTGACTATCTTAGACTTAAGATATCCTTTGAATACGGACCCAGGTACTAGCTGTTTATTTACTGTTATGTGTTTTATTTTATCACCAGGTCAGATACTAGCAATATCACCCGGATTATTTACAGATACATATCCTAGTTATAGTCTCGTTGAGATAAACCCTATAACTGGTAATGTCACTCAAATAATGAAGGTCACTCCTCCAGGTAATTAAAAAAAAAACTTTAAACATAAACCACTTTTGTTTTCCCAAATTCATAACATTATATCCCCACTGTGTCCACTGACACAACCAAGGTCATTTTAGGACTGGCATAATTCATTTTTTTCAATAATTCGCTTGCACATGTGATAGGGGTGTTAAAGAGTGAGAGGAAACCAGAGTGCATGGAGAAAACCCAACCCCTGTCTCTACTCCTTGTCACGTACAACCGGGGAATGGAAACCCCGCCAGTTGACTCAATGACAGACCTTATGATACAACGCGCATGCACTAACTATTTGGCCATCCAACCCCCTGAATTTATTCGAAGGATTGAACACTCTAGCACCTTTGGTAAATGAGTAAAGAGAAGAATGAGACTGATATGGTGAATTAATGTTCTGATATTTTCATTGTAGGTATATTTGAAAAATATTATGGTGGATCTGTTGTTAATGGCTTAGATCAACGAACAGGGCAACTCAAACATGTGTTTAGAGTAGCCGATTCTGAAGCAGACGTGATCGCATCTATTAACATTGACAGTCAATCGGTTACTTTCTCTCAAATCACCAACTTGAGACATATACATAACATAGTTCACGTACCTGCCACACCTTAAATAGTCACCCAGATACTTCTCTTCACAAATTCATATCGTCATATTACTCAAGATAGAAATGATTAAATCTTGTTTAATTACAAAATAAAAACTCTAGAGATCTAATGAAGACCTTTTTATGCATACATTGTATTTTTACACCAAAACAGTGAATTTCAATTAATAAAACCAATATGAGTAACTCACATATTATAATCGCAGTGGCTATTTTTACGGGTCCGTAAAACATATCACGCAGGCTATTTTTACGTGACTTCCTGTTGACATGCGCAGTTACAAAAAATGCAACTTCTTGTTGTCGCTAGAGTTAAAAAAAAGTTAAACAGATTGGTAATCCATATACTAGGCTAGTAGACCTCTAAATTAGTGGAAAATCAAAATCTGCTATAGAGCCCTTTTCGAGATATACCGTTTTTACGCGCCTCCTGTGGCATCCGGCATTAAATTTTGGATTTCAACTGCTTTTCTTCCAGTATTCCCACATTTTTTCTATCACATAATCGACAGAGGATTCAGTTGTATAGCTTAATACTGATTAAATGTATAAATTCTTTTAATTGTCTCAAAAGTGAGTGCCTAAGATACAGTGAGTACTCACTGCATGATTAAAGTTTTGTTTGTAATTGCTTGTAGTGCAATTTCTGTTCTTTTAAAACTTTATTTTACTACTGCAATGTTCAATGATTCTGCTGATTTCATCACCTAGTCTGGTTGTGATACTTGATTGACATTTCATGAAGAAAATATACTGCTGAGTGCAGGGAACAAAATAACCGGGTTCGCATCGCAGTTTGCGAACCACTTTGGACTCAACTGCAAATCCAACCAAATATTGATTAGCATAAATTTGCTCTTAAATAAATAAAATTGCGATTCAAAATCTCCACCAACTGTTCTTAATAGTCCCGAAAAATAATGTGTTTGAATTTAATCTGGGCTAATGTCTGCTGTTTTAGGCTCTACCTAATAACATTTTTGTTAGTTTTTCTAATTGCTCCTCAAATGATCAAAATTGATCATCAAAACTTTATTTGATTAGCAAAAATTTGTTAAATTGGGTTCAAACCTCTAGTCAATTACCGAAAGTTATTTTGTTCCCCGACTGAGTGCTGGTCCCTAAGGGTCTATTGGATTCCTGCACTACTGGATCCACAGTCATGATTCGCGGACCTCGTTTAAGGACACATTGTGTGTGATTAGATTAATACCAAGATTAACACACTGTATTTTATTTATTTATTTTATTCTCTGATTGTGTAGTTGTTGTATTTTTGACATTTTGCATTTTAAAAACATTTTAATAAATGACATTACGTGGACCTTCATTTAGTGTGTCATATTTACCCACTTATGGCCTCTCCCACCTCTTTTTGAGGCTACTAGAACTCAGAGAAACTCCTTAAGGGCTGTCTATAAAAGACGTCCACAAAAAATATGGAAAATTTTACACCTCCTACCCCCTTGTCCACATAAAATCCACCCCCATGGACAGCCCCTTACTGGCACTGCTGTGACCGAGAGACCAGGGCCAGGTATGTGTTCTTAACTCATAATACATGAAAGTAACCTCAATATTGTTCACCACAGGCTTCCCCTCCGTAAGCACAAGTTCATTAATTACTCTTGTCGCTTGGTCTTTAGCAACCTTCCTGATCATTGTTCTCACCACATCATAGCTTGTGTCATATTATAGAGCTTATATACCTGTATTTGCCTCTTATCGAAAAGGAATTAGAGGATAAACACTTCATGTTTCGTATTTAGAGGGGGTTTAATGTATATTTAACCAGGCTTGGATCATTAGAACACGAGACGCGTCAGCGTCGGGTTGTTCTAATGGAAAATTCAAGCCTGGTTAAATATACAATAAACCCCGATAAATACGAAACATGAACGTGTTTATCGATATTGTAGCATAAATACTTTTAGTTTTTCTTTTGAACTCCTTCTCAAATGCTTACAGCGGCATTTTACATGGTGTTAGAAGGCCATAAGCGAACATTCTTTACGTCAATACGTCATTTAAATAAATATAAAGCTATTTGGTGCCTTCTGGCATTGATTTTTACCATTATATATTATTTTTTGTTTATATTGACGAGATAAGGGCACAGTAGGACTTGCATATTATAAGAAGGAATTATTCCCTCTTTGTATTCCCACCTTAAAACAAAATTCAAGACTTCACAGTCACCCCCCCCCCCCCATGAAATGAATCTATCCGTGTCGACTCTTGTTACCGAAGAACTGGTTTAATAATGAGTAAATTGAATAAGTAGGCCTTATGCCTATTACAGGGTTCATTATAGACTTTAATTGATCAGAATACAGTGTCTCATAAACTATAGACCAAGACCCACTATAAACAAGGCTTACTAATAGTCCTAGAGGGCCGGAGCTGAAATTGACACCATGTGGACAATTACCAATTTACTTATTAAATTAAGTTTAAGCCTACAAACTTTTGGCGACCCCGATCCCCCCCCACCCGGGAATTACGGCCCTGTGACGGCTGTGATTTGTGAACGTCATGAATAAAAATAAATAACCGTCGGGTGGTGCATAGATTATAGTATAAACTATAAGAATAGGGCCATATTTTATCATAATGGGACTTCTGCATGTCCACAGTGGGAAAGTGTCACGTAAAAATAAGCACCTGGCTATTTTTACGGACGGATTCACGTAAAAATAAGCACCTGACTATTTTTACGGCACTAAAATTACCCAAGTCGGAAAATTTTCGCGCTGCGCATGCGCTACCGGAACTCACGTAAAAATAGCCTTTATGAAATGTTTTACGGACCCGTAAAAATAGCCACTGCGTATTATAATAGCTATATATCTTGGATAATAAAATATATTATGAAGATTTTTTACTATATAAAACAAAATCTTAACAAATGGTGGCAATCCTTCAGAACTAAATCTTATCGTTGAGCTATCCATTGGCAAAGTTTGTATAGTGTTAATCCATTTTTGTTCAACTACTTTAATTTCCAAATGACAGGATCAGCGTTGAAAAGCTCAATTATTTTTATCGTAACATTTTTATTTGTGTGTCCTTTGAGATTAAAATGTATTTCAACCGATTTTGGTCTGTTATATTTAATGTCTGCAGAGTGTTCTTTATTTTGCTTTGAAAAAAAAATTATGTTTTCTTTCTCCTATTGTATTTAACACAGGCAGCAAGGTATAGCACCTAGACTATATTCCTACCATTGCAATTTTAAACACTATGACAGAGAGATTTCTTGTTAGTTTTACCAAATATGGAAATGGCTATATTGGTCTACTACAGATATTGGTCTCATTTGACACACTGTTGGCATAAATAAGAGAGTGAAATGGGGTTTAATGTCCACTCAACACAAATTATGTCATTTCTGAACTAATATATGGTTCAATTTTATTAGAGTTGATCTGTCTCGCCTGCCTTTGTGAGCAAATCTGTTTAGATAGTTCCTTCTAATTGATGTGATCGACTTTTTTCTGAGACAGTAAGGCACATTTCCAAGGCAGTATGCCATTTCTCATGAAAGTAAAACAATTCAAGATGTGCTTGAGAACGATAACAAAACACTTTTGAAATCCAAAAACACGTTAATCATTCAGCCCGAATCTTCTGAGTTGAAATGATGCAATGAGACTCTAATATGCAATAACATGCTTACTTTTAATAAACTTCTTGTTAAGGGTTCATGCATAGTATTCAAATCCTGAATTAATATAATAACCATTAATATTATCAATATAAGCATGATGGGTATGTATTCAATTTTAAAAGGTCTCTGAACTCTGAGTAATGAAAAGTTTGTTTGAGACTCTTATCTCTCCATGTTCTACATTCCGATGTTATGTTATCGTGGACACATGGCATGTCTGCCGCCATCTATTGGTGTCGAAGTTCCTGTAATAAAGGAGGCACTATCTGATGCCAGAAATGCAATCATACTTGATACTTCTTCCACTTGACCATGTCGACCTAAAGCATGAGTTGTCTTACATTTCTCTAAAAACTGAAATTAAAAAAATAGAAAAGAGAAGGACTTAACCTCCTACTTATGTAGACAGACATAGGCCATACAGATGTGTGTTATGAGTGAAATTTAGCCCAGGTAGTGGCACTCCAGCCTACTCTTATTTTGAAATCAACTGTCAAAAGTTCTTTTACATGTGCTCAAGTTTTTTTCCCTTTCTGAATGACTGGACACTGATCCATGCCACGCCCTTTGTCCTGCACCAATGTCTTACAAGAAAAATCGATCCATCTCAAAAGTCTGTGGGGTAAGGATGACATCATTCTTTTCTGTACCAACCAGGATAACGAAGATGGGCTTATGCCATGAGGGAAATTTTGAAAGGACACTGTGTTTTTACGTACCATCCAACGAGATGCACTTCCTTGTCAGGCCCTCTATTCTGTATACCACAGACAAGGGCAAACAACACTTAAAAATTGGGGGGGGGGGGACTATCTAGGCCAATACCTAGCTAGATCAAACACTGGCCCGTCTGATTAATGAGTCAGTGCCATACCCACTGAGCCACTGCAGCAAACTTGAATCTAAAATATTTGTGTAGGGTTTATTCATACCATTAATCAAACAGAAGTTTTTTTTAGATGACTTGATGATTTCAGACCAATAAACTGTTTGCTCGGGGCATTTTTGGGGGGACTTAGATGGCCAAATTTGGTCTACAATTTCCTGTTAAACAGGAATGACCAAGTAGATCCTGTTTTAAATGAAGACATGTCTTCAAATACAAGCATATACATGTATCACATTAATATTCGCCTCCTTATTAACCATTAAACATACATTATGCAAGAGCTAAATCAGTCTATTGTAGGTCTTCCTTTAGGTCTGAAATGTTATCTAAAGTATTTATTAGACATTAACTTATCCAGACCATAATCAATTCTTAATATCAATGCTAGCCTGTGATATAGATTGAATTAGGACCTGATTTGCTACTCAATTTCCATTGAGAGTGGAGCAATTTTACAGAAATTTTCAGCAGATTTACATTATCACATTTATAGTGAGAACTGCCAGCTCATTATCTAATCTCCCATAATGTATCTTTAATAACTGAATTAATCCCACCTATTGTCAATGATAATCAAGATTAGTAATAGATATCCCCTCATCAGTAAAGTCAATATTTTTTGGAATATTCAATATGATTCACCTTAACTTGATGTTCAATTGGGCATATTTCCTTTCATTTGTTCTCCAACTTGTGCAGGACATGTCTGCCATACAACCAATTGTAAATCAAAAGTTACTTTAGTATGACATTGTAAAATTACCTGAACATAAGCTTCATCTGACATCCCACCTCGTTTATGGATTTCTGTCTCAATTACACCAGGACTAAAATGAATATACAAAACTTCCAATAACTCATATCAGGACCAGATTACGCATGCATGTGGCCCCTGGCTGAAAATGTCAAAAGAGGTCATATTCTGGTTTTTGTCTATTACACTCTCGCAAATGCAATTTGTAAATCAGTCAGTATTGTAGATAGATAGATATATTCACACAAACATATTTAATGTAATAAATGACATATTTATCTATGGTATCAATTGTTTTTTAGAACAGATTTGGAGGCTCCTTTAATATTGGGACACCCCTCCCCCACCTTTAATCAGGCCCTGCCCAAAATCTATAAAAGAGATTTGGGGGTTACCATTATTTAAACGCTGGTAGAACTGATAACTTACTTGACACTGTTAACCCTCACTTGTTTTGGTGCAAGTTCTAAAATACAAGAAATTATATTTACACAAACACATTATTCTAAAAACTCTTTAGTACATATATTATGATTGAAATGGGGTTTAACGCCATTATATTTACAAACATATTATTCTAATTACTCTCCAGTACATATATGATAAATTCCTAGAAATTCCAGGAATACCGTCCAGAGAGAGAGAGAGAGAGAGAGAGAAATGGGGTTTAACATCCACTCCACACAAGCTAGGTCATTTCGAGAATATCATATGGTTTAATTTTACTTCAATAACTTGCTTGCACGTAGGGTTCTTTAGCAGTGGGAGGAAACCGGAGGACCCAGAGAAAACCCATGACAGGTGACCCTACTCCTTGTCATGTACAACTGGGTATTCCAAACCACAGCAGTTGACTCAATGACAGGCTTTATGATACAGCGTGTATGTGCTAACCATTCAGCCATCCAACCCCCGAACTGTCTAGAATAACCCTGTGGTCAAACCTCACTGAGCCATCGTGGATCCTGTGTATGAAAACTGGTGGTGACTGAATGGAATGTTATGTAATCTATTTCAAATGAAACAGATTCATTTTTAAACACAGGCTACCCTTCTCCTTGTCACATTCTTCAAGTTGGCTCTTTTAAATATAAAAACATTGATACGTATCTTACCTAATGCAGTACATCTTGTAAATTGATCAATAGCACTTTTAGACATACAATATGCCAAAACACCAGGAAACTGTAATTACAACATCAAATATGCTAACATAGAAAATCTCAGCCCAATATGATGAAAGCGATAATTTCGTATTTTCTAAGAAAGTTAAAATACAATTATTTCTTTGTCTTTTGCTCAATAATAGGTTGTCAACTCACTATTATACAATCAAAGGCATTTTTGCATGTATAACTTAAAAATATGAAATTACCGCTTTAAAATACATTTTGTTCTTTTTTTAATATTTTCAATGGCCTACACTACACAACAAAATGACCGGTGGTAGTGAAAGGTCGTGTCAGAGGTCATATTTGACCCTATAACATCAGATATTTGATTAACCAATCAGCATTGATGTTTCTAGTGGACCACCCACAGTTCTGTGTACCACACACCTAAAGCTCGGCGTAACAGAACATTTCATCGGTTAATCCTTCAAATCATCCAGAACATGTCAATGATAACAACTCTTCCAGATCCTAGTGTAATAAAGACAAGTAAAACTAAATTTTGAACTATATGAAACGAATCGAAATAGGATCTGTGTTTTAATCAGATCAGAATTTTTTTCAATACACATGTGAATGTCAACCCCTGTACAGGTCTCCAATAATGAATTCCTTGTTTAGAGAGAGAGAGAGGAGAGAGAGATAGAGAGAGAGAGAGAGAGAGAGAGGGTTTAACGTCCAATCGACACAAACTAGGTCATTTCGGGACTAACATATGTTTTTTAAAATTTTAGTTGAATAATTCGCATGCATGTAGGGGTCTTTAGCAATGGGAGGAAACTAGAGTGCCCAGAGTAAACCCACGAGGTTGAGAAGGTGCCCCTATCTCCATGCCACATACGCTCACACCAGGTATCAAAACCACAGCCGCAAGCAAGGGGTGACCGGCCAGCTAGAGGTCGAAGTGCGGCACTCCAGACCACTAGGCCATCCCAACCTCCCGAATTTCTTGTTAAACTATATAGATATATACTTACTGATCTAACACCATTGACACTTGAAACATTTACAATATTTCCTTTACTCTGTGTTAAATATGGTACACATAACATAGTTAGATGGTATATAGATCTGTAATAACACATAACATAGTTAAATCTGTAATAACACATAACATATAGTTAAATCTGTAATAACACAGTTAGATCTGTAATAACACATAACATAATTACATCTGTAATAACACATAACATAGTTAGATGGTAAATAGATCTGTAATAACACATAACATAGTTAGATGGTAAATAGATCTGTAATAACATGTAACATAGTAAGATCTTTACTAACACAAAGGATGTGAAGTATCAAATCCGATAAATAAAATTGGGTTTACTTGAATGGACAGGGCCTTAGACTTTTAGACATTTTATGAAGTGTGCCGCCCAAAAGAATAACAACAACACTGAGAAGAACAAGAAAATGAGTAGCGCTTGGGGACCGGTTCCTGATCTAAAAATAGTTACCATATTATCGACCTTATAATACATATTATATTATAAAGGCCATGACTGCACTTACCTGACATTAACATTGAAGACTTTATCATACTGTTCTAATGATGTAGTTTCTATAGAACCTACTTCTACTATACCAGCACTGTTCACCTGAAATTATATTGTTTTAATACAAAATGATAGGGAATGGATTTTAACTCAGGGCTATAATATACTTTTTCAAAATGAACCTTTATTCCTGGATGGTTATATTTTATGTTTACCTTTTCTTCCTAAGTTCACTTGGTAGATATATATTTTTTGATCCTATACCTTATTTTTTAAGGCAAAAGAATTTGATAGGTATAAGTAAGAAGAAAATACAGATCTAATATGTTGGTAAATGAGAGAGAGAAGGAGAGATAGAGAGAAAGAGGGTTTAACGTCCAATCGACACAACTTAGGTCATTTCGGGACTAACATATGGTTTTTAATTTTATTTCAATACTTCGCTTGGGGTAGGGGTCTTTAGCAGTGGGGTAAGGCTGTGCAAAAATATCGATATAATCGATAATCGGTAGGAGTTATTTAGCGATTCGATAATCGATCTTGAAATTGAAATATCGATTATCGGTATATTTAGTATTTACCTTCTGACGGCAAGTGACTTTCACTTTCACATGGCTGAACTTGCCGTAGTCTGGCATAAGCAGACAAATGAATGAATAGACAACGTCAACCAGGTGTGTCAACTAACCTGTTTTTTCTCCCTCCCGCACTGGAGGAAGTTTCTCACGGAAAACGGTCATACGCCAATGCTACTTTTACTTTTACAAAGGGAGGTAACTCCTTTATTTCCGTTTAATAAATCGACCTCATGATTGGCTGAATTTGACCGGAAACTTCTATTTCGGTAATATGCGGTACATCCCAAGGCGTGTTTGTGATAATTATTTGGAGTAAATAAAGTATATTTGTAATGGTATCAGAGTACACGAGCGTACCTGATGAAATAGAAACCTGCACAAGGTTATTTCCATTATTATAATTTAGCCCTGTGGTTAATAAATGTCTATCTATGCGACAGAAAACATTTCACGCCACAATGACTTCAGCGTAAAATCAGGAGCCATTGACTAAAATTTAGACGACTTTTCAATGCGATTTTGGATTAAATTTACATTTAAATATATTACTAGCGACTGCATTATAATACTTTGATATCGGTCTCAATATGTGCAAATAATCTGACTCAAAAATTATCGAAATATAAGCGCAATTACTGTTGATGTACGGGAGACACTTGTCAAACAAATGTAACAGTTATCTACCTTTATGGACTCTAGTAATGAAGATAAATAACTCCAATTTACTTTCGCTTGGTTTTTTTTATTACGATTGAGATTGTATAAGAATATTGATAAATATGTGTTTAAATAAACAGTGAAAATGTTTTGAAATATTTTTATTATAAAACATGACCGTTGAAGAACAAATACAACAAAATAGTGGTAGCGTGTGTCGACCAACAAAATAACAGGTCGGTAAAGTTCGGATTTTTCCGGAAAAATGATAATCGATTATTATCGATAATCGCTGACAAATTCTTGCCGATAATCGATATTGAAATTTCATATCGATTCCCAGCCTTACAGTGGGGGGAAACCTGAATGCCCGGAGGAAACCCACGAGGTTGAGAAGGCATCCCTATCTCCATGCCACATACGCTCACACCGGGGATCAAAACCACAGCCGTAAGCCAGAGGTGACCGGCCGCCTCTATCATCATTATTAACGTCGGTTCGATAAAAAAACCATAGTCTCGATTATCAGCCACCCATCCCCCCAATACTAGAAAAAGTTACAGGGATATAAGTTACACAGAATCAGCAAACACTGGTTCACATAAAACAAAATCTTACCAAGATATCAAGCTTTCCGTACTTTTCTATTGTTTTTTCGACTACAATTTTAACATCAGCTTCTTTCACTAGATCAGCCGGTATCAATAAGGGCTAGAAAGAAACGAATGTTTGATAAATCTTGAAGTCAAACTTTTTTTTTTTAGAAACAAGATTGGGAGCTATAGTGGCTCAGTGAATAAAAGGCACTGGCTTAACAACCATGAGATCTCAGATTAGCCCCTGGTGTTGGCCCCTCAAAACATTATCATAATGTTACAGCATGGTTTCCTCTCGAGAGTGGGGTACAGGATTGAAATCCTGGCAGGCAACAGTATCTAGTTGTTTGGATGGTACAAACAACTGAGGTCCCATGTACACTTTCGCTCGCATAAAATAGAAGTTGGTCGTACCGTGACTGTCCCTAATAACACACAGCATGGATATGTCCCTCTTCATTAGAAACTGAAATCTGATCAGTGATCAGTGAAGACAGAAATAGTCAGGTTAAGTGGATACTTTCCAATGAATGCGGATTCTTAACTTATGAATACCAGATTTATTAAAACCTTTATACTTTTAATAATTATCATATACTTACTTCTTCAGCAGAAAACTCTTTACACTTTGAACCAGTTTTATTCAAGTTAGCTTCATTTCTACCAGTTAAAGACAACTTGGCACCAAGCTTCGCGAAAAACACTGCTGTATCGGCACCTATACCTGAACTAGCACCTGGAATAAAATGAAATGAAGTTTAACATCCTACTATTCTGTACAAACTGGGTTAATGAAGACATGAGGGAAATTTGAGACCTAATTTTATATCAAATACGAACTGTCAAGAGTTTTTTTTACATTCAAACCAACATCATACAGTGTGCTATGAGAGAAATTATGTCTGAACAGCAATTGTATTCTATCTGTCAAGAGTTCTTCTACGTCTAGAAGCTCTTCCTTGCCAGGTCCTCCATTCTAAACCACTGAGAAAAGGAAACACGACTAGAAAATCAAAAGGCCCTATCTCAGACAACACTATGATGGGGCCGCCAGGTTATCAACCCAGCACCCTACTCACCATGTCACCTCAGCTCTAAAATTAGCAACTGGAAGAGAGGACGTAGATTTCACAAAATAATTCATATCATAAATAAATAATTCTTTGTTTCGATTTTGCTATCTAGCTCTTACTATACTTTATTCAATTTTTGAAAGACCCTTAAAGGGACATACTACCAAAATCTAATTATGAAATGAAAAATAAATGAAATGTGTTTTAATGTCCTATTGTTCTGCTCTAAGACTGACATAAGCCATACAGTGTGCTGGGGAGGAGGAACCAATTAGGGAAATCAAGTTAAACTTTTTTTTGATCAACAGGCCAATTTTTTATACAGACCTGTGATCAGGGCCACTTTTCCATCTAATCTGGAAATAGCGGATGTGTTGCTAGCCATTATATAACTTCTTCAGTATTAATGCCAATCACTTGAAGTAACCAACTCAACCTTAAAAGATAATGAGCAACATTTAAATATCATTAATGGCCAAAGTTGATCATCCACGCTGCTTATCACTAATAATGCTTTGAAAAGTAAGAACTTGATCTGTGTTGGTGTGTGGAATATATTTTTTTACTCGATAAAGTATGTGTACAAATATAGAACGGCACTGCCAGTGGCTAAGAAGTCTATATTTCAATACAAATGGATTTATCTATAGCCAATAACTGTTTAGGGCCATGACATCTTCTTTTAATCATCAATAGCTGAGTAGAGTAGGCCTATTAAACTTTCATCAAAAGGATCCTATGACATGATAATAATAGTTTCTCTGAGAGCTAGAGTCAGTAATGACTGAAATTTTGGTGAATTCTTTAATACAAAGTTCAAATATTATTAACATAGACTAGGCCTAGTATTACTATTACGAAATATTTTGTAAATTTTGTAAGAGTATTTATTTGGTAAATTGTATATAATTGTGTTAATACATGTTTTAAATGGACATTTTTATTTTGAGTTGAATTAGACTTTCATGGTCTGTATAAAAATTCGCTTTGAATCCTGTACAAATTTCATTTTTAATTCATGAGAAAAATATTATCAGCGTAATCAGAAATGTCCAAGAGATCATAAAAAACAGACTGTTTTAAATTTACAGTCCGCAAGTATATCGTACCTATCTTTGCTTGTTTTTTAATTTGAGCCTGGACAACCTTTACTTAGCGGTCAAGGTCGATCGATCAACATGGCAGGGTCTCTGTGCAATTTGTCAGGCAAAGTTGCCCTCGTTACTGGTGAGTATGAGCTTGATGTCAATCAAATTTGGGAAATTATTGTAAATTTGTGTACAATTATGGTAGACTGACTATATAATTCTGCATAAAGCGCTGACTTCTTATACAAATCGTAACTTATGTTGAGATTTACCGACCCTATGGGGAGTTATCTGCCCTTTAGTTCTACTGTCGATATCCCTAACACCGATAATACAACATAGATGGGCCTACCCACTAATGCTATCTGACCTTTCAACAAGACTGTACGTTTACTTTGGTGATTACAAATTTCGGTAGATTAGATACTGCTTATCTCCAATTATAGTCACTGGCATCCAGACACTCAATACTTATTTGATGGGTCCTGTGACCATCACACTATTCACACCTTAAACTAAGTTAAAGGGGAAGACCAACGATTTTCAACAAGGCTTTCATAAATAATAAATGTATATTTAGAAATAATCCCGTATGTAACATATGCAAAAAAAAATTTGTAAACGAGAAATTAATTTTTATTAATATCGGAAGTGACGTAGTTGGTTCAACGCGCTCACCGGTCTCTATAGTAAACATTCAAATTTGGAGTAAGTTTAGTGCTGTATTTTGTGACCGTCTCGCCTATTAGGAGAACATTGGATGAAAGGAAATCTTTATTATGATATTAAGAACATTAACTTACGTTTTTTTAAGGTATAATACACAAAACCTCTGCGTAAATTAAGTTTCTAAACTGGACACTGTGACCCAATTTAAGCCACATGTTTAGTTGTTTATATCACATGATGGCTGGCACGTGACAGGTGTTACATCACGTGATAGACATGTGACTCAATATTTCGTCTGCATCGTTGTTTTGTGCTTACCGACTGACGTTTTTTTTTTTGCTTTTCTTCTGCTTGTGTTGTTTGACTCTGACTGAACTCGCACCATTTCCCTTTTTGCAATTAATGCTGACCTGTCATTTTGTTGAATTTCTAGTAAGAAAGGGAAAATACTTGGAATAGCTTCTTTCTTCAATATAGACTTTCTTTTTGATCCAGTCAGTTCATGCTGTAAATCTCTGACATAATCGGATGGTACAAAATGTTTGCCACACACCCTCAAATTCTTTACTTTTTTATATGAGGAATTTATTGGGAGATTCTTGTTTCTAATTTTCACAAGCCACTCTCTTCGACGCCTTGCATCTGATGGAAACCGATGAAATGGCACGCCTATCCTTCTTGTAATCTCGTAGTTCTCACAACCTGGCACA
Source organism: Patella caerulea (assembly GCA_036850965.1). Taxonomy (NCBI): domain Eukaryota; kingdom Metazoa; phylum Mollusca; class Gastropoda; family Patellidae; genus Patella; species Patella caerulea. The sequence goes on along the minus strand of JAZGQO010000015.1, from coordinate 24,722,923 downwards.
TTACAAGAGAGCATTTTCTATTGTTTACGCGAAGCCTGCTCATTTACCCAACAAGAACAAGTCATCAACCTCAACATTAATTGCCAAAAGTCAATGTTATTCACAGGCCGCTAATATTGGTCTGTTTACTTTTATAAATGTAAAAAGATACGCAGTCAGTTACTTAAAACAACTGTGCAGACGAAATATCTGTCAGCTATCACGTGATGTACAAATATCTGTCACGTGCCAGCTATCACGTGATATAAACAACTAAACATGTGGCTTAAATTGGGTCACAGTGTCCAGTTTAGAAACTTAATTTACGCAGGGGTTTTGTGTATTATACCTTAAAAAAAACGTAAGTTAATGTTTTTAATATCCTAATAAAGATTTCCTTTCGTCAGATGTTCTGCGAAACGTCGAAACGAACACAAAATACAGCGTTAAACTTACTCCAAATTTGAATGTTTACTGTAGAGAGCAGTGAGCGTGTTGAACCAACTACGTCACTTCCGATATTAATAAAAATTCATTTCTCGCTTACAAATTTTTTTTCGCATTTGTTACACGGGGGATTATTTCTAAATATATATTTATTATTTATGGAAACCTTGTTGAAAATCGTTGGTCTTCCCCTTTAAGGTAGATAACAAAGCTCATCTCTCCACCCTCCGTGTTCTGAGATAAGAGATAGTCCTATTTAGTTCAACGTAGCAAAGCCAAAGGCTAATCACACTCGGAAAAAGTAAACCAAATTGACAATAATTTTCATCAAAACAACGATTGATTATTGTTATTTATAACATTTCTGCCACATTCAACTACAATAAAAAAGATAATCCAGTACCAGACACGGGTACAAATCCTCTCTTTCTAAATCATAACGATAGTAGATTGCTTTTCCGACATTTTTAATTAAAAGTTTTTAACATATAAAAACAACGCTTGATTTACTTTATTGTCAATACTTGCTGATAAATGATTGTTGTTTCAGTAGACTTGGTTGCGTAAGTGAAATAAGTACAAATAGTATAAAATTAACTTACTTTAAAGATGGTACATGCATTAATAAAGAAATTGAGTTTGCCACTTTGAACTAAAGGCATCCAATCGTAGCTAAAAAAAAAAGCCATCAGCATATCTCAACGTTTTTAATTATATTCTCGTAGCTAACTTTAAAGGGGCTTAAAAACACCAACTCAGTATTTTCCAAATATTTGAAATTAAAAACATGAATGCCTTACTAAGATACTACCCTGCATAATTGTTTGATTTGTATGTGTTATGTAATGACAGAAGTCAATAATTGATTGAATTTTTTGCTATATCAGGTGCTAGTTCTGGTATTGGTGCAGCTACTGCAGTTTTATTCTCAAAACTTGGAGCTCAAGTTGCAATTACAGGACGCAAAGAAAATAATTTAAAAGAGGTGGGAAATGAATGTGAAAAATCGGGAAAGAACAAGGTATGCAAGACTGGAATAAATTCTAGATGTGTTTTGCATAGTATTTTTAATGCAGCAGAATATGATACTCCTTCATTTTTGGACTGTTACATAACACTTATTGAAAAGTCTTCTTTGACCACTGTACAAGAATACTGGCCTTTAAGGTTATGCCCAGTAAAGTTCTATGTGTGACTTCACATCATGTTATGCATACTCTGCGCAGTGTTTCGTTTGATTAGAGGTAATCCCACTACTCACTGCTGTAATGAGTGGATATTGTTGTTTTAAATTTTGATTGGTCAGTAGTCCGACTACCAACCAATGACTAGCTGCTCTACAAAAGCTTTACATTTAAAACGAGTGCCAATATTGGACCAATATGTTTACATAACGTTACATCATGGCTCATGATTTTATTATGCCCAATTAACCCGTGCATAGCAGAACACTGCAGTAAAACTAATTGCGTGACAAACGAGGCAATCAAGTCGAATGAAATGTAATCAATACTGTTTGGTAACGAACATACTTTCACCGTTTTTAATACCTTAAATCACTGTCCAAAGTTTTAGGGAAGACCCAGATTAAACGAAGGACTGTCATGTTGCTGTACAATAAGTGATAGCTTTGATTGAACGGGAAGAATAGACATACTCCCGCAAAAGTTCAAGAATCAGAAGCTAATCCAGCAATGGCCAGAGAGGGATTTCTTGGGTCATTGCTTCCGGAATATGCATATTATGTTGATAATACTCTATTCGATGTCTACATCAGACATACTGTAGTAATACAAACTGGTCCCTGCAGAATTAGCAACCTTTATTCATTTTACACCACCGCATACCATTTTATACATTCATTCACACTAAAAAGGAAATATTTCTTTTATCCAGATATTTTTCTTAATTTAAACAATTGGTTTAGAATTTAATTTGCATAAGAAAAAATCTGATATTTAGAGCATCTAAACTCACACTGATGTATTCCCTATCAGCAAATATTTATGACATTTATTTTTGTCTAGCCTTTTCTGATAGTTGGTGACTTGGCTAAAGAGGATGACACCAAAAATGTATTGGAATCAACCATCAAACATTTTGGAAAGTTAAATATATTGGTAAGTTTAATATAGTCAATCAGTCATACATGGAGGTTTATATCGTTTGATATATAACATGGAAAATATTTTTATAACAGTAATAATTCATTTATAATTATATTTTCACCCGAATAGTAACTACCTGTATATTATGACACTATTCTCTTTCTCAGTCTTTGAGCATTTTAGCAATAAAATGACATTTGGATTATGTGTGCAATGTGCTGTGAGGGAAATTATGTCTGAACAGCAGCACCCCAACCAGATACCTACTATTATTTTGAATTTCACCTGTCAAGAGTCCCATCTGAAGGACTAGATGATGTTCCTTTGCTCAGCCCTTTTTCAGCAGCCCCGTAAAAGAAAAACTATGCTGTAAAATCCACAGAAGCTTTCTGAGATTGAAGTATGTTAGTGCCAATGCACATATCAAGATAAACTCAGACCTTAATGACCACCTGACCCCCTCCCCCAACATGTAACAGTCCTTGATTATCAATGTATATCGATAGGTAAATTGATTACTAATGTCTATTGATAGATTAATTCATTACTAATGTCTATTGCAAGGTAAACTGTGCTGGTATAATAGAACTTGGTAGTATAGAAAATACATCACTAGATCAATATGATAGAATGTTTAATATTAATGTCAGGTAAGTCTTCGTTTTCCTTAAGTTGTAAAATACTTCTGGTCATATCAAACTCGAGACTGTGTTTTGTCTGCTTGTTTGTGTTGTTCATCTGTTCACAGTTGGCAGCTAGAGTGGGTTTATCGTGAGGCTGAAATTTGGGATACTACTTACGGTATTGGAATTATGCTATTTCTGGTTTCCCTCAACTCATATAGGCAATCTTCTGACAGCTCTACGACTAGTCTATGTATTAATATTAATGAGCTGAGATATTGTTGTTGCTCATGTCTGTCTAACCATATGTAATTGCATACTCACATCAGGAATAGTTGCTACTGAGCAACGCACAAAATTGATTTCACAAAAGTAGTTCCAGAATTATTTATGTACCTTTGTACATTGCTGTATTTGAACTGTCTTCCTCACCCAGTTCTGGGTGTGGTTAAGGTATTATTAGGGTAAGAGCTGGTGAAAAATACCCTGCCTTAGTAAATTACATAGTGCCTTATTATCTCATGAAATAATTTACTAATCTTACATAATCAATATTTGATTAAACAAACATTATGCAAGAGCAAAATCTGCCAATTGTAGGTTTTTCTTTGGGCCTGAAATGTTATGAAAACTATTAATTAGACATTAATTAACTTATTCAGACCATAACCACCTCGCATGAGATTTTTGTTGGATTGTAGTTCGATTCACTGAAATATTTTCCTTCATGATTTACCAATAAAAATGGATAACCGAGACTACTGGTTTTGTATTACCGAATATAGTAATGATGACCGAAGCTAAGCGGAGCTTTCATTCGCTTTGTTCTAAGTTAATAGTGAATCAATTTGACTGAAATTTTCACCAAATTGCCTTTACATTAGCTAGTTTTTAACTATTGTAGTGAGAATTGCCAACTCATTATCTAATCTCCCATAATGTATCTTTAATCAAACGCTTTGTTATTTATTTGATTATTTTTTAGATCAATATATTATCTGACAATGTTAGCAGTGCCACATCTTGTTGCTGAGAAAGGAAACATTGTGAATGTATCAAGTGTTAATGGAATAAGATCAGTAAGATATTAAAACTCATTTTATAAACAGTGGTGCATCGAGAAAGGAAGGGTGGGGGGGGGGAATTATCACTGTTGACTTATTTTAAATCAAAAGCTTATTACATCTGTTGATGGAGCCATGTTGGCAAATTGAGTAAGATGCAATATCTGTAAATAGTCTACACAGTCGCTTTTGATCAAGGTCTGCCTTTTAGGTTTTCTCCCACTGCGAAATCAAATTGCAACATATGTTAGTCGTGAAATGGCCTAAATGGTGTCCAGTGGATGTTAAACTCCATCTCTCTCTCTCTCTCTCTCTCTCTCTCTCTCTCTCTCTCTCTGTTAACAAATAGTATCAGTTGTTCTGATATGTTAATCCACACCTGTACATGGTTATAAAATATTGTGTTTATTTTTAGTTTCCTGGTGTTTTATCGTACAATATGTCTAAAAGTGCTATAGATCAGTTCACCAGATGTATCGCATTAGGTAAGTTTGGCCATATAAAAAAATATTTGTTGTTCTCAGACAGTCCTTCTCAAAAATGTGATACTCTATAATTAATGTTAAAATTTTCTTATGGCCACACAGTATTATTTTACAATTTACACTTATATGAATGGGTATTCAAAGAAAATAGATAATCTCAATTAGGCTGTAAAGATGCCAATCAAAAGAATTAAGCAAACACTAAACGATGGTGATAGCTTGTTGACATAATTGTTGATATTGACTGTAGAGAATGCAGAATGTTGCGAAATTTTATATTCACCATAACTCTGTAAACACTGAATGGAATAGAACCATTTTAAGGCTGATAATCCTGAATTTAGATATTCAAATTCCAAAGTATTTTAAAGATCAGGGGCTTTAAAGTGGGCGATGTGACTTTAAAGAGGGGATCAGTTTATATTATTGGTGCTTTTAATGTTTCAGAGTTGGCGCCAAAATCTGTCAGGGTAAACAGTGTGAAGTAGGTAGACAATATATTCTGGGTTTTAGCATTACACTCAAGTATTTAATGTGTGCACTTTAGATCATAAGGTCTGTCACTGAGTCTACTGGCATGGTTTTGATTCCAAGCCTGTACGTGACAAGGAGAAGGGTCGAGTCACTACCCCAACCTCACACATTTTCTCCGGTTTCCTTCCACTGCTAAAAACCCCTATCCTAAGCAAATTGTCTAAATAAAATTTAACCTTATTTTTTTGGGCGGTAGTTGGATGGTCGAATGGTTAGCATATTCAAGCTCTATAGATCTGTCATTGAGTCAGCTGCTGTGGTTCCGATTTCCCAGTTGTGTGTGACAAGGAGTAGGGTGGTCTGTCGAATTGTGTGGGTTTCTCCGGGTCCTCCGGATTCCCCCCACTACAAAAGACCCTCATGCGCAGGTGCATTATTGAAATAAAAATTCAGCCATGTGTTAGTCCCGAAATTACCTAGTTTGTGTCCAGTGGACGTTAAACTTGATACACTATATAGTGAGATGATGATTGGTCTCTACTCCCTTGTATCGAATCTATTAAACTAGATTATACTCTACTACCCAATGAGTTGATTGTAAACTTATACTCACTCAAAACAGATTAATTTACTAACTACTGAGTTATTTTAAACTTCTAGAATAGCACCATTGAATACATGACTGAAATAACCTGCACTGAGGCTATAATATTCAGCCTTACCAATAATCAGAGATCTCTTTCATTCCTTTCTTTCAGTCCAGGAGTTGTTTTAACCAACCTACAAAAACGTGGAGGATTAGATGATGCAGCTTATGCTAAGGTAAAAATAGACTGTTATTAAGAAATGTAACACTGCTATTAAGAAATGTAACACTGTTATTAAGAAATGTAACTCTGTTATTAAGAAATGTAACATTGTTATTAAGAAATGTAACACTGCTATTAAGAAATGTTACAAGAAGTTAACACTGTTATTAAGAAATGTAGCACTGTTATTAAGAAATGTAACACAGCTATTAAGAAATGTAACGCTGTTATTAAGACATTAACACAGTTATTGAGAAATGTAATGCTGTTATTAAAAAATGTAACACTGTTATTAAGAAACGTGATACTGTTATTAAGCAATTAACACTGGTAAGGTGTATGCCACCAGGCTAGCTATAAGAGGTCAATGCCATAGCAGCCATACGTAGATCAACCTCAATGCCAAAGATAAGTTTACCCTTCATTTATCTCTGGTAAAACTAGCCGGTCATCAATCAGTGTGAATTTGGTTGTTTAGCTCCGCCCCAGTGGCTACTGATTGGCATGATTTGATACAATGAAATACTGCCGAATTTCAAAATGGACGGTAAAATCTAGAGTCTGAGCTCACAGCCTGTCTGCTTGCCTGTTGCCTTCTCTTCCCTATGATTTTAAAGGTCTTATATACCATAATATCACCCATTTTAAATGATGTTTTGTTAAAGTATTAAAATCAGTCTTGTTATTACCATTTCAGTTTTTAGAGAGAACGAAAGATACCCATGCTTTAGGTCGACCTGGTGAACCTAACGAAGTGGCACAAGCTATTGCATTCTTAGCCTCTGATGATGCCTCATTTATAACCGGAACACAATTACCTGTGGATGGTGGAAGACATGCCATGTGTCCTCGTTAATTAAACATAATTTTAGAATTTATGATTTTAGTCACATTAAAGGCATTTATAAGTGACCAATTCACATACATTAGTAGGGCAAAGAAAAACTTGAATAAATTGATTTTATACTTTGTACAGTAAGCAAAGGGTAGAGAAACAAATATAGTTTATATTCTATATGTCTGATTCTTATTCTAATAATTTTGCTTTGTAAAGTGTACTTGAACACATGATGTGAAAGGGAGCACTATAAATATGCTGTAATGAGAATAATGATAATAAAATTTATGTTTAATTATGATAATTGTGACAATGGTGCTAATTGATTTTGAATGATTGAGAAAATTGATTGTGTAAAAGAAACGTGTAAATGATAAATATGTATAAATATATATATATGAATGATTATAGTTTTTAATTCTAGAAGAGGTTATGTAAACAAATACATACTGCAAAATAAAAATATCAAAGATATATTTTAAGAGTTGGTCATTCTTGCCATAATAATTCAAAATTAGATGAAAATATTGAAAATTTCAGCCAAATTACATCATTCTGAGCCAAATTATCACTGTTTGAAGTTTTGACAAGATGCGTGCATAGTGGTAACTAGCACACTGGTCTATTTGCGACTTTGCCTCGCTTTCCCATTTTTAAATTAAATTTTTAAACAGGCGCGGATCCAGGATTTTTTGCAGGGGGGGGAGGTCTAGGTTTGATAATTGCTTAACTAATTGCGCTCAACCGATTAACGGGGGGGGGGGGTCCCCCAGAAAAAATTGGTAAATTAGATTCAATTTGGTTCATTCTGACGTAATTACGGAAGGTAAATTCCAAAATTACAGGTCTAAATCGCCAATAAAATGGCATAAAAAATTTCCAAGCCTTGATCTGCGCCTGTTAAATGGCCAAGCATTCTAAGCATTCTAATCTATTGTGTGAGTCGTAGTAAATAATAAACGGATTTCTATGATTATGAACAAACTACTCTACTTTGGTTATTATAAACCTACCTGTGTGTTTGAAACGACCTCCCGTTAAATAAAATCCATTATACAACTAAATATACCAACGGAAAAAAGGGGTTCTCTCTTGAAAAGTCAATGCTTTTGCTTGTATTTTCGTCTGTGTCCATCACAACATTATACATGTGACGTTATGGGCTAAACCATCGTAATTACGTTAAAGGGGGTAATTATTGATAACCACGTGTGTTACAGGCTAATCAAAACAGCACACGGCCTTTTCGAGCGTTTGAGTTTGGGCAAGAAAAAAGCAACTGGAGACAATGACATTAATTTTGAACCAATTGATGGTCAGTCTACTAAATTTTATTTACCGATTATACGAATACATGTATAATATTGCTTTTCATCTCATAATTTCACCCGTGTATATTATATATATTTTTATAAAACACGTTACAGCCCAGTCAATAATAGTCAACTTTGTGGCTAACATATATGAATAAACACACTTATTTCATAATTTTAATTGATCATATTTCGTATGAAAAATGACCACCGCTACTTAATTATTTCCATATTTTATTCACGTTCCGACTGTTCATACCATTAATGTTCCTGATTAAATTAATTTTTTGTTCATCGAAAAGTTCGGGATGTCTAAAGATCGTTTATCGTCTTCATAAAAATGTATTTAAAACAAAAAAATCACACGTCAGAAGGGCATCGCAGATTGCGTGTATTATTGGGTTTTGTGTGTTAATTATGCAGACCGTGGGGGAAATTCGTGCATGTTTCGCGGCACTAAATTTAACCATCTGTGCAGCATACAATAACTCATATGACATGGTACCTTTTAAGGCAATAGAACTCAAAGCGTTGATTAGCTGGGGCATGATCGCGATCTACGAAATGCCTGTTTCAATGGCATTTAGTAATTGAACTAGAGTATACAGGTCACAATTCTATGGAATACAATTACTGCTTACTTTTTTTTTTTAAGCAGTAATTGTATTCCATAGAATTGTGACCTGTATACTACGAAATGCCATCGGAAAATTCCACTCTCCGTGGATTTCAAAATAAGTAACAACCGAGAGTACAATCATATGGATAAACTGCCTTGTGAATTTCACGATTATAGAATTCTGAACACACCAGAAATAACATTCAAAGAGAAATAGAAAGACATGAAACCATCTACCGATAATTAAACCGATGCGCGGTATGATTTGTTGATAATAATTATTGGTATATATATATATATATAAACGTTATATACCTATTCAATGATTCAATGGCCTCGGCTTTTAATTTTGCCGAGGCAAATGTAAAGTACATCGGAATTTAGGCCTACCTCGGCTACAGCAGATTGCCGAGGTTAATTGACAGGACTGCTTAAGTTCTTCTTCAGGAATAAATATTCAAGGATGAGATTCAAGGCCAGTGAATCAAATGTAATTCAAAAGAAAAAATCCCATCGAACTACCTAACCAAAACATTAATACAAGCCGGAAACAAAATATTGGACTATGGGCGTATTTATGTTTGTAAACGCCTAAACTCATTACTGGGTCTCAGAGAAATAGCTTATTCATAAATGTCGCGTTCGATTACTTGCCCCGTGCTTACTCGGCCAGGATCCTCGAGTACGTTTCGACAGGCGCAGTGGAAATGGGTAATGGAATGGCGCGGCGCTTTCTGCGGGTATCAAAATGGAAAATAAACGCCGCCAAACAATTAATTATGCTCGATGTTCTAATAAATAACGCACAGACAATAATCCGTCAACAAACTTTAGACCTTTTCATTGGTATCTCATTGGAACTATTAAATCCAGAGAAGCGAAATAAAGCCCATATTATGCAGAACATACTTTAAATCACATTTTCGTTCAACCAATGTAACGTTTGTTAACTTTGTTAACAAGCTCAACGGCTTACCAGAATTGCAGTTAGGAGGGAAAGGTTATGATCGCACACTATGGATTCACAGTTACGTCCCAGTGAATTTAGTAGAGGTAAAACAATCTGCTTAGTGGACGAATTAGGCAATTGAAAGGACACTGAGTGGTCTTTTTTTTAATTCTTGGAATCGTTACCCCAAGATGTAGAATCACTAAAACACTACTGTGGAACGTAAATATGTTATTTTAAATCCGAGAAAAATGTCAACAATAATTCTTCCGTCGCCTAAACTTAATCTGCAAATATAACTTCGATCAAATAATTGCATCCATATTGAATAATTGGATACTTCCACAAGTAACCATCTCCTTGGGAAGGTTACTTCGGCCTGTTGCGAGTAAGCCGTTCGAATGACATCATCGGTAATCCGAACGCGTCCGTGGTGGCTAGAGTAAGCGCGGCGCCAGTCAGTAATCGAACGCACCAACACAAAATTTGGATTGTCGTAAAATAGCTTTGACCCCCTTATATACGAAATGATCTATTCCGATAAGTGACGTAATAAGCTTCCATTTTTTATTTCTCGATGTCAATGTTTGTGAGAAGTTCAATTTTACAAGAGGGAACCCCTTTTTTCCGTTGGTATATTTAGTTGTATAATGGGTTTTATTTAACGGGAGGTCGTTTCAAACACACAGGTAAGTTTATAATAACCAAAGTAGAGTAGTTTGTTCATAATCGTAGAAATCCGTTTATTATTTACTACGACTCACACAGTAATTACAATTTTGAGTATCGGATGACATTGATTATGATCTTGTTTTGTTAATAAATGTGTAATTAATTGTTAGATAACGTTTCAGGCCTAAATAAACACCTGCAATAGGCAGATTTAGCTCTTGTATAATGCATGTTCAAATTAATGAGGAATTTTTAGTCAGTAAGCTAAGGAGAATGATTGGCCTTAATGGTATACTTCATCTGTCTGTTTATATACCAGTTTTCCCCATGTCAGAACAGTGCAGGACAGAGGGCCTGACAAGGGCAGCTGTCTAGTAGTTTGTATGGGACAAAAAAGTAAACACATGTTACAAAATGATAATAGATAAACAAATCAATAGGGGATTTGCAGACAATAAGCTGTAGGAAAATGATTTAATTGCTTTATTTGTAGACAATCAGCTGTAGAAGAATGATTTAATTGCCTTGATGGACTACCTAGCAGTTGGAGGCCCGGAGAATATCCTTGAGGTTGGACAGGCAGAATACCTAAGAATACTAATTTTCCGCTAATTCCTATTACAAGAAATTGCATTCTGAAATTTGAACTATAATATTCAAATTCCAGGACAATATTTTAAATAGTTCAAGTGACCTATCTTATTCATATAAAAGGATAAATCAGCAAAATACCCCACTGCAAAATCACCAAAAAACTCGCTACAAAAAGCTGTCTGCCCATATTACCGTCATTTCAGACTAGAACCCAATGAATTTAATATACAGTACATTGCCTATTTGGAGACACAAGCAATAGTGGCAATTTTGTGTTGGAATCAAGCTGAATTGGTACTTACGACCCATTTACGTATTTCGCACGAATTCTTGGTGATGGTGAAATTCGGAACAAAATTCGCCTTGAGTCTCGGCATACATGTTGTTCGGCATTTTTGCCCCTTGCGATTGTTCCGTGGGTGTCGGGACCATATAGTTTTATTAATCGACGTCAAGCCTTTAAACAGATTGACATGGGGCCAGTAGCGGATGTAGAAGCTGCGAATGGAGGGGGTCGATTCCAAATCTAAGGCGCCATCCACAATACCACCCCACAAAATACTGGCTATAACACTGTCTGAGGGCCCCGGTAGAATAGCTCTTATCGCCTAAATAGTTGTTCGCTGTTTTATTCAAGTTTTATCGACTGTCGAAGGTGCGAAAAAATTTCAGACAGCTACGTATAATATTTATTTAACTGGGGAATTGCCGACTTCCTCGTTTTGAAATTATTGTCTCGTATGAAACTCAAATTCTACGAATCACGAACATCTGCCGCTCGTGTGTCTGTTTAAATTCTGCAGTGTATTTCATTCATATTCTCTAAGAATCAAATTGATTTTCTCCCGAACACAAGATGGTTTTAGAGCTTGTGAATGGTGGATGCAAGAACAGGTTGGTAGAGTAGGAAGTGAAGGCATAGATTTCAAGTTTGATAACAATGAATGTACCTAGATAAACCTATTAACGGGGGAAATTGCGCGCCGCTTCGACCAACCGTACAATTTACATCTCAATTTACATCACCGCATCGTAATTAAATGTGTATATTATTGTGTTTACGTTTTGTATTTTTCGTCACATCCGAACGAATATGTAGTAAAGATTCATGGAGTGAAAGTAACGTGATGCCTAGTCTTTCGAATGGGATGATAAAAAACCCTAAGGTCCGTTGCTGGCTTTCGATGAATTATGGCGGATATATGGCTGCAACATTTTTCTCACAGTATCGCACATGTTGAAAATTAAAAATGTTAGTTTCAAATTGACGGAAGTATATTAACGGGGCGTTAAATCGTATTCTCTTTTCTCACAGTATTTTCAAATTGACAAACGTATGACAAGGCATTCAATTTTATTCCTTTCCTTCCACTGCTAAAGATCCTACGCGCATGCAATTATTGAAATAAAATTAAACCATATGATGTTCGTCCCGAAATGACCGAGTTTGTGTCGAGTGGACGTTAAATCCCATTCTCTCTCCCTCTCTCTCTCTCCCCCTCTCTCTCTCTTCTCTCTCTCTCTCTCTCCTTTCAGATACGTCATACAATGTGCTATGGGGGAATTTTGCCCGAAAAGCGGCAATGCAGCCTACTCTTATATCGAATTCCAGCTACCAAGGGATCTTTTACGTCCATGCTAACCTCGTTTTTTCCTCCCATCCGAACGACTAGACAGCTGTCCTTATGATTAATTTAATTAAACGTTACACTGTAATATAATTTTAAAAGCACTCCCTCTCTCCTTTCGGATACGTCATACAATGTGCTATGGGGGAATTTGCCCGGAGCGCGGCAATGCGGCCTACTCTTATATCGAATTCCAGCTTCCAAGGGATCATTTACGTGCATGCTAATGTGTACACGGGGCCTCGTTCCCCCCCCCCATCCGAACGACTAGACAATTATGATTGATTTAATTAAACGTTACACTGTTATATAATTTTAAAAGCAAAATAAATAACTAAAGTCTTATCTATTTTAATCAATCATCCATGCCGCACCTATCGCAATTTAAAAAAAAAAAACGAAAAAAACATGCACACTCAAAATTTATTTGCACACCTGTGTTTGTTCCACGTAAAATGCAATCAATCGACACAAAAGAAACCAAACTGCCATTTTAACTTTTCTCAATTCGATTGTATATTTTCAGTTCATTAATTGGTTGTACATTTTGTGTCCGTGTGTAATATTTTACTTTTAATTTATGCTACCCTCAAAGGGCGCGTTTTGATACAATTAATTTATTTAGATCTATAGCTAAATAAAACATATGACATATTAAACTTAAAATAATAATTATGACTCATTAAAAGTTTTGAGTCATACATAAACAGTGTTTTGATTGTGTGGATCATTGAAATATAGTGTGGATGTCAAATGAATATGACCGAATATTGACGATTTATCGGCTGACAGCGGATTTATTTATAATTTGTCCGTCGCGGCATCACACAAAGGAATTGTACTATGTATCTCTATAGACGCATTTTTCCAGTTGTGGAAACCATAAAATAAATATATCAGTCTGGATAATGTAGTCTTTCAAGGGAGCACCTGTTGAATTCTGTCGGCGTGTTTTAACGTGATGTCGCGAGACTTAGTATGGCGGATGAACGGGCGAAATCTAAGTTGTCTCGTTCTCCAAAAGAAGATTTCGACCCACTTGATGCTGACAGGTGATTATATTGCATGTTATTTTTAGGTGCTGTTTAATCTCGGGATCATATTGCACGACCAGATATTGAGCGTGCGCGGCGGAATTTTGCAATATATTGCTCTGAACTGTTGCACTCAGAACTTGACATATTTCCATTCTCAGTTCTCGGTTCATTCATCACTACATACATTGACATATCGGATCAATTATACCCATACAATGTCATTGACTTTGTTATTGAGGATACATTCTATGCTTTTATTTAATTATGGTCAACAAGTAATTGAATTTATTTATTTTTTTTTTTTTTGAATGCTTTTAAGGTTCTTGTCTTTGACAGGAATTTAGTTGTACATTTTAATTCTAAATTATATTCTAAGATAATTTTTTGTGTAGTACCGTATTATTATTAAATTGGAATTCTTATGCAAATACCAGAACAAAAATGCAAGTAGATCTCGGTCTGAATTGAATAAACAATGATATTAGCTTTTTTTTTTGCTATTGTATTTTTTGTAATCACAGTTCCTTGTTCGAATCAAAGTAGTATTTAATTCTAAATGTAGAAATTTTTTTTTAAATTACCAATTTATGGTCAGGTCAAGCATAAGCTAAACAGGGCCTAAGCATACCATTCGACCAACACATGGAGCGAACCCAAGACCTCCCAGTAAGTGAGCCACCAATGTGCTGAGTTAGCCACTGGCTTACGAAGTGACCACCACGACTCTCCTTTCAATGCATGACAGAGAATCTTACAAGGACAGCTGTCTAGTTGTTCGGATGGGATAAAAACCCAAAGTCCTATGTACACATTGATGTGCTTGTAAAGATAACTTGGCAGTTGGAATTCGATATAAGAGTAGGCAATAGAGCCACTGCCCGGACAAAATTTCCCTCATAGCACACTGTATGGCATAGGCATGTCTTCATTAGCCCATGTTAGGAGTAGAACAGTAGGACGTTAAACCCCATTTCGTTTCATTTCCTTTCAATACAGGCAAAGTCAAGTCTAATGAATTATTATCTTTTTATTAATGATTCATTTTTTATGTTTATTAGAGGTGATGATGATGGTAAAAATGAGATAGCAGCACCTGTTACCAAAGATTACCAAGATGTGGACAACGATTCACAAACCGACGATGATGCTGAGACTGCTACAGGTAGATACATCAACACACCTCCAGTCAACTTCCGGGTCCGAAAACGTGAAAAGAGTCGCCATCAATATAAAGAAACGAAAGAAAAGTTAGAATTGAAGAAGAGGATCAAACCTAAAAATGTGGTTTCTTTGATCAAAGAAGAATATTTAAACGACTCGTTGAACATGATCAGCGGCACAGACTCTGAGGACAATCTTGATCGGGATAGCTTTCGGGAAAAGAGAGATCGTAAACGTAAAGATAAGGACTCAAAGAAGCAGATATCAAAATCTCGAAGTCAAGAGAGGTTTGACAAAAGAATTTCTGATGATATGTCGAACAGATTACGCAACGTAGCTCCAAATTTAAAATTAGAAATGCCAATTAGAAAACGGATATCAGTAACCAGTATGAATGCCAGACCCATTGCATGTGTGCCCACCAAAAATCGTTTACGTAGAGAAGTCTCACTACCACTGGAGTGTTCGCAAGATAGATTTAATTTCTCACAAATGTTTTCGACTTTAGTTAAACTTGATGTAAATCCCACAAAAAAAGAAAAGGACAAAAGTTATCGAACACAAACAAGTATAAAACGACAGATGAGTACAGAACAAGAACTACGTCAAACGGAAATTAATCGGGAGTTTATGTGGTTAGAGTTACAAGCATTTATCAATGGCCGATCTGTGGAAGATCAAGACAGTTGGATCAGCAGAGAAAGAGCAAAGAATGAAATTGTTCTCCAAGGTATTATGGACTTTAAGGTAAATCAAAATACAGAATGTGTTGATTCAGCAAATAATGATCCGTTTCATGACATAGGCGTCAGACCTCTTTATCGAGTGTCAAATAGTGTATCAGAATCGTTTCGAGCCACGACATTATCTCCTGAAACTATTGAATGTCAACGAGATGCTCTAGGCAAAGTAGAAAGTTTGCTTCATCGTTTGGATACTTGTGAACGTTTGTACCCTACGACTAAAAGTTTCAACAAGGCCAATGAACTATACGCAGGAGAGTGTTTTGGTCATCGAGTGAAGAGCTTAATTCTGTGGTTAAATATAACTCGTGATTTGTGTCATAAAATTAATTTATTAGGAAAAATTTTAGGTGTTCATAATATGCCAGAAATAGATTGGCCAGTGATAGAATATGACAGTCCAAGAAGTTCGTCTTCAGGTACATTAGAGAGAAACTCTGTGCCCATTATTCAGCAAACGGAAGCGTCGACAAGTGAGGACAGTGATAAAGGGGACGTAAATACAGACGCCGAAACTGTGATAGAGGATAACGTTAATGATGAGTTAGGATTACTCAGAAAATCTGTGACCTTTTCTATAAGTGGTGGCACCAGTAGTGAAAGATCTTCGTGTGCTCCTAGCCCCACTCCAGAAACAAACACTGTGCCAGTTGATACCTCAACGCCAATAAAAATGTTGAGGGGCACGATCGGTTCTTATGCCCCCTGTCTTTCGCGAGCTGCTAGTGATGCTAGTTTAGACGAGGCCCCTATGTCACCAGCTTACAGACATTTTGTTGATAAAAGTTTGAAAAAGACAGGCATGAATAGATTATTAGTCAGGTTACGAACATTACTGGATAGGTCCTTACAGAGAGCTAGAGAGGCATTAGAAAGACCGAAAAATGCTTTATCTTACGCAGAAATACTCAAGGTAAGTGTACTGGAACATTGTAGCCGGTATAGAGAAGGGGGGAGAGAGAGCAAGAGGCTTTAATGATATAGTAATTTGCTTTCACATTCATGTACTATACTGCACATGTGTAGGGTCATTCCATGTCAAATCACCACCACAAATGTTACAATTAAACTGTACCCCTTTCGATTTACATGTAGTTAAAATTTGGTTGCTGATTTGGGAAGAAAAAAACTGATATTCTAAATTTTAGGACAAATTCAAGGTCAAAAACAATGGGTCTTCACACTTCAAAATTCACCATTGTCAAATATAAAGGCATACCAGTATTTGGAATCCTTGTGGAATTCCCATTCCAGATATATGTATTTCAGCAAGTTTGGTCTATTACTTACTGAGTATTATTTAAATAATGGTGGTCACGCCCATTTTGGCTGAAATGCCCCAAATTGAGATGGCCTATAGGAATGGAATGATCCTATAGGGGTCTTACCTACAGCAGATGTATGGGAGGAAACGTACAGTTAAAGGGCCAATCCCGATAATTTTTTGGGGAATAAAACTACTCAATTTTGTGTTAAAATCTCTTAAAACCCATTACCTAAGGCCAACCTACTATATGTAATCCGATATTTGTGATACGTTTGTAAATAACTTAAACCTCACAGTTTTCATAGGGAAATGGATACCGTTGTATTTTCGGATAAAACCAGACTTTTTTCTATAAAAATAATATGTTGGTGAAATTTACCTTTTGTTATCAAGCACAGTGCATGGGTCATTCTCTGAATAGACCTCTCAAGAAACGGGAATCGATTATCAAGTCACTAAATGAAAAAACTGACCCGAAATCTTAAAAGGGTTACGTGTTGACGTTCACGTCCAAACGACTCAATATTTTGAGCTGAAATTTTGAGACAAGGTTAATACACCATGCCTCTATATTTTGGTCCATAAATTTCATAAATACTCAGACTTTAATTTTTTAGACCCTGTTCTTATCGGGATTGTCCCTTTAAACATGTGACACTTATCTTTGTCACATGCAAACTGGGAATGAATCAAAGACAGTCCTTGTACCTAAAGGGCACTTTTTAGACCATTCAGCCATCCACGCCCTGACCACCCCCCAGGATGTACATGTAAATATACATGTACATGTATGTTGTGGTGAGGTTGTTCCTACATACATTGTATATATACATGTATATTTAAGAAGGCCTAGATTGTTACGTCCTGTTCTATATACATGTACATGTGCTTCTTACTGATCACTTGGCAATGGGAAATTCCCTTTGAATTCCAAACATGGGATCATTGGATCCATTATAGACAGGAGAATCCTGTCACACACACTGTACATATACATGTACATGGTTACATTAAAGTGTTATTGTTTGCTACATATGCATGTATATATACATCATCTGCCTTTTTTGTCAGACATGTATTCAAATTATTAAAAACACATTAAAAAAGAAAAAAAAGGTGCCTGACAAAGTACATGTATGAATCTTTGCCTGTCAGTGTCTGAGACAGGTGCTCTACATTGTATTTCCAGACAGTACAACATGTGCATTTCTTATCAGTAGGCATCAATTACGTGTAGATGTACATGTATAGGACAATTTGAACAAGATTTTAAAAAAACTAAATAAATGATTTCTGTTTGTACTCGAAAGGAAAAGTATTTATTTAATTAATTGTAATATACAGTACATGTAGACATTTTATTTTTCAGTCATCTGGTCAGAATGACGATAGAATGCATGATGTGGCATCCTCACCAACATTAGATTTAACGAGCGTGATTAACAGTGCTGCCTTATATAGTCGTAGTACTAGTATATCAGAACATGGTGCCTGGAGTGAAGAATTTGTTAAGATGGGTCTACCTTCATTCCGACCTAGTTATTTATTTCTGGTTAGAATTCCGTTGGATGTTATACACGAATGTTTACGATTACGCCTGGAACAACGACCAGTAAATGAACCATCATTCCACAGTACCCGTCAGGTATGATACTAACATTCTACATGTAATTGTCTGCTTCAGTGTGTTACATATGATTATATGGAACATAATATTACACATTTATATGTGCAAATAAATTTTATCTATTGAATTGATTTATTTTGAGTAGTTAATGAGAGAATGTAAAGAAGTGTTACGTGGAGCTGTGGCTGTAAAACAATATTATCAAGTTATGGTTTCGGCTGTCATGTGGGATGATAAAGAGATGGATGAAAAATTTGCTACAGATTTAGAAGTATTTGATGTTGATATGCAATCTATACTAGAGGTAAGTTTGTATATTTACAGGACATGTACATGTAGGCTGTAAGATATGTTTCTCATAACAACTTACTGTATATTAACCCTTTAGGGCCTAAAGGGTTAATATACAGTAAGTTGTTATGAGAAACATAAGTTTAGGCCCCACCAATGTTTGAGTTCAGCTCTTCATGAACGCCTGAAAAAAATTTCCATGGCAAAGGTACTTGGTTGTATAGTTAAATAGCTTTCACTACCAATATTTTAAGTATTTAATATTGATATGCGATATATTTTTGAGGTAAAGCTAGTGATGAGTGAGACCTGCATATCACTAGACAGGTGGCGTTCGTCTGTCTCTTCTTATTTCAGACTTACATGCATAACCCAGGCAATGTCGGGTTTTCAACTAGTGATATTTATTTGTAATATATACAAGTATCAGGCAGAAAGTTCATGATGTCTGACATTTTGTCAGGTACATCTCAAATCTTTGTTCCATTTTTCTTCCATTCAAGACTGGATTAAATTTTAGAGCTATCATAGTGTTTAAATTCTGTCTTTGCAGGTTTATTTTAAATATCTACAAAGTTGGATGAATCATGTACAGAATTTACCTGAAGCTTCCTTAGGGTTGAAGAATGATCTAGAAATAGAATGGACATTTACCAAACAAATATGTCCTCATGTTATCGGTGGTGAGGCAGAGGCCGGAAAACGATTCAGGTAATTTGAAAAGGATAAAAAAATTTGATTTTTAAGTTGTAGATACATGCAGCAACCACCTTTCTACTGGGTTTTTATTTCAAATAACAAACATGTAAACTGGGCCCTGTTTCACGAAATTTTAACTAAAGATAAAATCCAAATTTTAGCAGATACTTCAATTTTGATTGGCTAAGAACTAAACTCAATCTCATATTGTCCAATCAAATAACTAAAATTCAGATCTTATCTTAGTTAAAATTTTGTGAAATAGTGTAGCACCATGGGTCTTTTTGTCAGACGTGGAGAGCGGACATGTACCAAAACCGGTCGCCACATCCTACGTATGACCCATGCATCTTTTCTTACTACATATTTTCGTAGCCTTGTGATCGTCTATCTCTGACTGTCTTTTCTTCTCCTTCACGTTGTGTGTTTCTTCTTACTGGTTTCTTAAGACGTTTGTCTTCTTCAGTTATAACAATGCAACAATTCGTTTTTACCTTTTATGTAGCATAGGTATACATACAAGCATATTACAATTACAGTCAATGCTACCTAAACTCTTCTCAACCTAGACACCTCGCGGTGTCTAGGACTCTTAGATGGTAACCCTCTGGAATCTAATCGAAGTCTGCTGAATACTCACGGATATCCTAATTTTGTATCAACTGGTTTTGGACATTCAATTATCTAATTGGTCAAACATGATGTAAATAACAAGAGAGATTGGTTAATTGAGCCCAATGACGTCAAAACCAACCCTTATATGGTTATGGAAATTTACTCTAGAAATTGCGCATGAGATATAGTTTGTTTCTATAACCCTTTTTCATATACCAATATGTCAATCAAATGTTAGTTGATATCAGTACACACCTGCATATATGTGAATATGTTTAGAAACATCAAACTATATCTTATCTCCTCATTCCTTGTCTATAATCTCTAAAACAATGTCACCACGACTATATTGCTACACTAGGCCCCAGGTTGTTGTATGGCTAGCACACGTTCTGCACACAGAGATCATCTACTGCATACTTTGAGAATAGATCTCTGCTCTAAGTGACTGTCATATCCAAAAATTAGTATATATTTCTGTAAAGTGTTTCTACCCTGTTTCACAGATATGTCATACACACAAAGACTAAATAAACTTGTCGATTTATGGCTCAAAATGTCGATCAACTAGCTTAGTGTCTGCTCTCAAACAGGGTTAACTGTAGACAGAAAGCCTAAGTTTAGTTTGGGGGTTGGGATGGCCTAGTGGTCTAGAGTGCCACGCTTCGACCTCTAGCTGGCCGGTCACCTCTGGCTTGCGGCTGTGGTTTCGAGCCCTGTTGTGAGCGTATGTGGCATGGAGATCGGGGTGCCTTCTCAATCTCGTGGGTTTCCTCCAGGTACTCCGGTTTCCTCCCACTGCCAAAGAATCCTACGCGCAAGGGAATTATTGAAATAAAATTAAACCATATGTTAGTCCTGAAATGACCTGGTTTGTGTCGAGTGGACGTTAAACCCAATTTCTCTCTTTCTCTCCCTAAGTTTAGTTTAGTATGGTTCACAAATTGATACACACTATAAAGATTATCGCTAAGCATCAGCCGCTGCTCACCTGGTTTACGTGAAATTCAAAGCATGTCGTTATTGAAGTTTTCTTGAACAACACCAGAACACATGGCGCTTATTAAATTTAATGGTTCCTTTTCTGATTGTTAAATTGGACTTGATCAGTATATTAGCTAATAGTTTATTAAATTGGAACTTTTTCAGTGTAATAAATTGGAACATTTTTAGTAAGTGAGCTAATAGTTTATTCAGATGGATTTTAGCTAATAGTTTATTCAGATGGATTTTAGCTAATAGTTTATTCAGATGGATTTTAGCTTATAGTTTATTTTATTAGCTAATAGTTTATTAAATTGGATTTTTTCAGTATATTAGCTAATAGTTTATTAAATTCTATTGCTGATTTTCTGTATAATGGTATTGATGAGATAACTACCAAGTTATTTGATATGACAAAAGGTGATGATATTGTTGATGATGATAACGATGATGATGACGAAGATGATAATAAAGATGGAGTAGAGGATGAACAAATGGAAGTTGAACAAATTAATAAAGAAAAAGCCTCTGAATTCAGGTAGAACTAGTTTTGATCAACACGGGTACATTAACAATGGATTATGTAAGGAGCTGCTCATTCTTGTTATTGTCTCGAATTGACCTAGGCTGTGTCAAGTAGACATTGAACCCCATCTCTCTCTCTCTCTCTCTCTCTCTCTCTCTCTCTCTCTCTGAAGTTTTGACCAAATGTAGTGTAGTTTTAACATTTAAATGGATGCGTTGTTCTAATCTGTTCAAAATCAGGTCCATCTGCTGGCCCAGAGAGCTGATCATATTAATAACTGTTTGAATAATAATTTTTATGACATTTGGAGCCAAAAAAGACCTGTACATGTAATAGACTGGTTTAGCTTTTACATATTGCATTTTTAACCCATGCTCCCCCTTGTCAGTTACAACGTGTAGTCGTTTTTTGATGGGACAAAAAACTGATCCCCCATGTAGTTATTGGTCTTAGATTAGCAGTAAGCCCTTCATCGTAATTCTTGACTAATGGACTTGAGTGAAGGTTGTTGATTTGTATTTCAGGCATTCCATCCAGCAAACATGTAGAAGTTTTAAGAACCTGTTTAATGAGGCCAGGGAGAGAGCTTCTAAAGCATTAGGATTTGCCAAGATGCTGAGAAAGGTACAGTATTGTAGAGATTTATATCCATATAGTCAGTGTATTTTAGAAAGATGGTGGGTTTTTTTTTATTACAAAATTGACTAGTACTGGCAGATGGTTAACACATGCGTGTTGCATCATAAGGTCTATTATTGAGTCAAGTGACTTGCTTTCAATTCTCTAGCTTGTACATGACAAGGAGTAGGGTAGCTTGTCCAACCTTGTGGGTTTTCTCCGGGTTTTTGGGTTTCCTCCCTCTGCTAAAGTCTCCTATGTGCAAGCGAATAAATGAAATAAAATTGAACCATAGTTTGTATCAAGTATACAATATCTGTCTCTCTCCCTTTTAGACATCACAATATTGTTGTTAACAAGAGATTAGAAATCTCTCAAATTACGATAAGATACTTTAAATATATTGTCACTCTTTTCAAGGATCATAGACATTTTATATTAGTCTCATGAATGAATTCTGTATTTTATTGGTTATTTGATAGGATCTCGAGATAGCTGCAGATTTTAATATAACTGTTACAACTAAAGAATTATTAGAAAAATTAGAAGCAACTCATCATGTTCGAGTAAGTATGAAGATTGTTTTTGAATTATTTATAAATCTGATCATATTAATGTGTGATAAAGACTTGTTGAACCACGCTTGGTGGAACAACATCCCAGTAAATATTTAATGGTTAATGTTCTATCACTTTACAGCAACATAATACAAATTTCATAAAATGTAACGGTTCTAGCCACCAAAGTCTTTACTACACCAGGATCTGGAAGAGTTATTATATTACGGCATTTTGGTTAAAGTGAGGGATTAACCAAAGAAACGGCCTGTTACGGCAAGATCTTGGCCTTTCAATGCATGGAACTGTGGGTAAACCACTAGTAAAGTTGGCGATGATTGGTTTATCAATGTCATACGTCATAGGGTCAAAAGCCGCCCGTTTGACCCTTGATGTGAACTTCCTCTATAACTTGTCAGAAATGATATATAGATGTGTATTTTAATAAGATTGACATCAGCATGTACATAAGAACACTTGATAGTTGGAATTCGAAATAAGAGTAGGCCACAAAATGGCTGTGCAGGCATATTTTCCCCCCATAGCTCACTGCATGGCATATGCCCAGTCGGTGCAGAAAAGTAGGATGTTAAACCCCATTTCATTTTATACATGTTTGTGTTTCAGATTATTGCTCAACTAGGAACTGGTTATTTAATGTTTATACCAGATCGTATTACAACTAATACACAACTAATTCTACAACTCTTAAACGTTACATGTGGGCGCGAGGAGACAACTCTACCGGCTGATCTTGATACTAACAATGGCTACCTGGTGATGGTACGTTGTGAAGGAAGTGCTGAGAATGTTGAAGAATGTCCCTTATGGAAGGGTAGTGTTTTACAAGTGGCTCCTACAGCAGAAACAGCCATTGCACTTTCACACATTGAGGTATGAGTTTTGACGATTTGACCTTAAGATAAATCAAATTTCATCGACATGTATGTTTGGTAAAGTTCAATCTGTAGTCGAACTAGTATTTCTTTGTGAAAGTTTTCTTTGATTTGTTTTGCTCTCACCATCCTAAATGAAAACTTTCATAACTAAAATATATTTATGCATGGATAAAAGAATATGCCTACTATTACAAAATAACACTACAGTCATTCTACTGCGATAAATTTATTGTATGCTTGGGTAAGTTCAGCGTATAGTCGAACTAGTATTTCTTTGTGAAAGTTTTCTTCGATATATTGTGCTTGTATGGTCCTCCATGAAAAATTTCTTAAATGAAATATGTTTATGCATAAATAAAATAATGCCTACTACTACAAAATAATACTACAATATGATGATATTACTGTGATACAATATTTTATGCACCCATTGATATAGAATAAATGTTTATATATGATTTAAGATTTAAAACTGTATTTCTAATTCTTCTAGTTTTATGAATTGTGTAGTGATTATGTGTCAAGATGTCTAGATTTATAAAAAGTAGCTAATTGATTTTGAGAAAAGTCAGTTCCGTAGTTTCAGAAGCACAATGCCAATATATCAAAATACTGCACAGTACATTGACCTGAGGCAAAAATCAAACTCCTGTTTCAAGAGTACTGGAATTTTAATGATGTTTGAGGACTAATTTGTATTTTCAGGTTGAGGCATTGTTTGTTGTTGTTATCCATTCGTCTCAGCTAGGTGCCATGAGAAAAGAATTTGCTATTAAAATGGGCGAGTCTGTAGATTTAGTCAATGAACAGACATCTTGTCATCAAGCTATAGCAGAATCTTTAGCAGAAATAAAGGTTTGGATTATATTTGTATTTACGATCAGAGTGGTATTCTGTTTTAATTCTGAGGATTTTCCTACATGCATTTGATCTTTCAATAGATAATGGCAATCAGGGCTCGAATTAGCGGGCGACTTGGACGAAATAGTCGCCTAACCCATAGATGACTTCGTCGTAAAAGGCAATAGGGTGAAGTTGTGCAAGGGCGAAGTAGTAAATGACATCAGTATCAAGTTGGTGATAAAGGATTTTCAAAATAACACGACATGTGTTTGCATTTTGAGCTTCTAAAGGAAAAATGAAAATTAGATAAGTTGTGAAAACCAAAACATGTATTAATATTTTTGTTTTTCAACTTTCTCTTCGGAAAAGCTGACAGCTCCATCAGTTCAAGTACAATCGACACAAAACTTTGCATGCTCCTCCCTTGGATAATAATTGTGCATTGTTCATTAGACAGAACTTGATGACTCTAATTGCGTCTTGCTCGGTTCCTTGTATTTTTTTTTTTATTAGGAATTGTCTTATATTTAATTCTAGACTATAGCTGTACAACTAAGAGAAAAGGTAGCAAAAGCAATAGAACAAGTGGATGAAAAGTTAAACTTTGATGATATTTTACAACATGAAGAAAATGACAGAAATCATTTAGTAAAACTTTATCGAGAAACGATGCTGCAGGGATATAATTTTGGTTTTGAGGTAAGAAATGGTCAAAGTTAATTTTTGACATTAATCACCAGTTCATTTTCTCTTAAGCCTAGAACTTTCGTATATCTGAACATGACACAGGACAATTTCTGTTAGTCCATTTAGATGAAACCTGTATCAAATGGTATTGTGAGAAGAGTAAGCATAATCTGCCTCATACATCACACCTTTGTCACATTTTGAGCTTTGAACTAGGTATCGCCCTAAGATTATATGGATCATGATAGGAACCAAATAAGAATTTATGATTCAATGTGCAAATCATTAGAAGATGAATCACGATGCATCGTGCCAGCTCTAATATTAATAACTACCATTTCTCTTGCTTACTTTGTATTTTAACACTATAAACAAGTATTGCATTGTTAGTATGACAGGGAGTATGGTCTTTTGTTAAATCTTGTGTGGTTTCTCTAAATCCTCCCGGTTTCCACAGATAAAGCCCCCTTCACTCACAAGCGAGTTATTGAAATAAAATAGTACACAAACTGACCTAGTTTGTAATGAGTGGATGTTAACCCTTAGAACCCGAAATGCCGCAAAACCGGCTTGACGTTGTATCGCATATACCCGAAATGTCGCTTTTGCGGCTTGGGGCGTGTCAAGCTCCAATTACGTTGACGTCATAATTAATATGACGTCCTGTAAATCCAGGGAGGGACGTGCAACACCCCATGTATAGTCAGTGTTCAAAGGGTTAAACCCCATTTCTCTGTCTTTTTCTACTGTAGTATCATAAAGAAGTATTACGTTTAGTCAGTGGAGAACAAAGACAGAAGATGGTACCAGGACTGGTCAGTTTTGCCGAATATTGGATGAAATTTGTTCTTGCAAAATGTGAAAAGGGCCGGGGAAGAAGACCAAGGTAAGATTAATTCACTGTAAACCTATTCTGTCATTAGGCTTCAAATATATTACCATAATCAAACTGTCTTTAAAACATATGAAAAGGGATTGTTACATCTATCTATGAATGGTATTCCTACATGAATATATTTATTATAGCAATTAGGTGTTGTGAATTTTTTAAAGTCAGTTATGCGTGATTAGATAAAGAGCTGGTAGTTCTCAATGTAATAGTTAAAAACTAGATAGTGTAAAGGGGATTTGCTGGAAAATTGATCCACTGTGAATGGAGAATTTAACAATCAAATTTTTAGCCTAACCTCAATCATCATTACTAAAGCTGGTACATTAAAAAAATATAGTCTTGATTATCCATTTCACGATTAAGTCATAAATGAAAGTTGAGCAGCAAATTGTATCCTAATCCAGTAAATATCACAGGTTAGCAATGACATCGTAAGTTGATTATGGTCTAATTAATAATTATTGTCAAATAATTTAGATATCATTCCAGGCCTAAATAAAGACCTGCAATAGGTAGATTTAGCGCTTGCATAATGTCTGTTTAAGGCTTTAAGAAGGACCTGCAGTAAGCATATTTAGGTTTTGCATAATGCATGTTTAAAGATATGTTGCTTAGAGATTGATGTTCCTGGTTTTAGCTGATTTCTTCCCTAATATAGTTTTACCATTCAATAGACCAGTCAGAGTAGAATAGTAGGATGTTAAAGCCCCACTCGGCAAATCTCGACAGATTTCGGAACCGACATCTAGTCTTGGCTGTATGACAGTAAGTGATATGTACCTACGCCCATACATTTGCGATGCGGCTGCCGGTTTACTTCAACAGGAAAACTTGACGCTATTACAAACAAACAAGACACCATGGGCGCAGCCATGATTCATCTGGGACCTTTAAAGTAGTGCCAAGACACCATGGGCACAGCCGTGTTTCATCTGGGACCTTTAAAGTAGTTCCAATATGGCGGAATTCGTCATACAGCCGAGACTAGATGTAGGTTCCGAAATCTGTCCAGATTTGCCGAGTGGTTAAACCCCATTTCATTTCACCATGAAACATCTAAATGATGTAAATAGTAAAAATAATTAATTTTCTGTCAACCAGTAACCTGACAGGATCAGAGACTGCACATGACATATAGTATCAAATACAGCACTGGTTAATTAGGTATATAAGTTTTATAACAGAACCATTCTTTACACCCAACAACAACTAGTCACCCCAGTCTCCTTGTCTATAATTTATTGATGTCAGTGTTTATTGTATTGTTTATTTCAGATGGGCAACGCCAGGTTTTGATTACTTAACTGTGGTCTGTGATCCTAAAGTTCTTGCTTGTTTAACCAGTGAAGCATTTGAGGTGTGATTTTCGCTTCTATTAAAAATATTAGGGGGTTGGGTGACCGAATTGGTTAACATGTGCTTTAGATCATAAGGTCTGACATTGAGTTGAAGTGGTATGGTTTCCATACCCTGCTTGTACATGGGTTTTCTCTGTGTCCTCTGGTTTCGTTCCAACTGCACTTCACAAGAAAATTGTTAAAATAGAATTATAGCACATTTTACTCCCGAAATGACTGAGATGGTGTTGACTGGACATTAATAGTTTTGATTGCCACATTTTTGATTTTGTTGCCTGCCCAACTGGATGGTTTTCTCCTGTTTTTTACCTCTGCTAAAGACCCATTACATGTAACAAATTATTGAAATAAGTGGACCTTAAACCCCATCTCTGTTTCTCGTATATTTTTTTTATTATTTATTTACAGAAATTACAGAAGAGCATATTAGATTCTATAACACATGTTATAGGCCAAGCTGAAGCTAGGATGCCAAACAGTCCAACTCATAATATAGGTTAGTATAAATACTGTGCAAAAATTTCAATTCAAAATATAGGTCAGTATAAACACAGTACAAGCTGTCCTACCCCTAATGTGGAGGGTTGAATGACTGAATGGTTAACGTGTGCACGCTGTATCATAAGAGTCTGTCATTGAGTCAGCTGGCGTGGTTTCAATTCCCCGGTTGTACGTGACAAGTAGTACGGTTGCCTGTCCAACCTCGCGGGTTTTCTCCTGGTCCTCCGGTTTCCTCCCACTGCTAAAGACCCCTATTCACATGCCAATTATTGAAATAAAATCGAACCATGTGTCAGTCCAAAAATCACCTAGTTTATGTCGCGTGGGTGATAAACCCCATTTCTCTCACTCTCTCTCCCCCTCTACTCATAATGTAGATCAGTTTAATTTCTGTACACATCATTTCTACTCATAGATGATGTTGCTGTTGGTCGGCAGTTTACATGTAGACGGAGAAGGAGGTTTAAGGTCCACTCGAAACAAACTTTGACATTTACCATGTGGTTCAGTTATATATCAATAATTCGCGTCCATGTAGGGGTCTTTAGACCTTGTTATTTCATGCACATGCATTAAACCACTCTACAACCCAATATTCTGATTTGTTATTTTTTAGGGCAGCCTTCGATGTATCGTCTTACTTCATGGCCGGCTCAGTCGCCGTATAGAAGATCGGTATCATCTCGATCAGTACCGGCAGAAGTGGGTAATTTATCAGGTATATCAACGCCCTCTACACCAAGTCCTAGTCTAACAGATATGAGTAAGTTGACTTTATTACGTCAGTTTAACAACAATTAACAACATCGTGCTTACATTATGTTATAAACCAGTGATTATTTTCCATAAAAATTGTCTCCTGCTAAGTAATCGGTCTTAATGGAACAGATATGAGTAAGTTTGCTTTTCTCAAACAGTTTAATGATAAGAGGATACCTACCGAAACATTATGAGTATACAATTAAACCAATCTAGCTCACAATTTGTGGTACAGGTTTTGACGTGCACAGTTCGTAGTGTTTGTTAGCTTACAGACCGGCCGTAACTGACTAGGTGGGACCAAAAGTAACTATGGCCAGTTTGCGATTTTCTATAGTGTCGAATACATGTAGGTGATTCGCCATATTCCTGAAGCAATGGCTTTAAAGGTAAAGCCTTTGTAATGCTGTCAGCTACTGGTTGTTAATGGGACTATTAACCAATCATAATTTAGAACAAGAATGTTTGCACTTTACAGCAGTGAGTAGTGGGATTAGCTCTAATCAAACGAAACACTGGTCGGAGTATAGTGATGCGCAAGTTTCATTCTCGTGTTTACTAAGATTTTTCCATCGTGAGCTAAGCTTAAATGCCACTTAAAGATCAGTTATAGTGTTGATTGTATTCAATAGATGTGTGTTTAAGTGATTTCTCGATATAAAATTTAATTACAATCTCATCTTCATTCTGCGATATACATCGCAGATTAACATACTTGATGGGTTCGGAGCTACGGTGGCATGGTGGGTAGGACTACATTAAGATTTTCTGGCAATGTAAGACGTCTAGTCGTGCAGATGGGATGAAAACCATGGTCCTGTGTAGACATTGGCGTGCATGTAAAAGAACCGTGGACAGTTGGAATTCGAAATAAGAGTAGGCTGTAGCGCCACTGTCCAGGCAAAATTTCCCTCATAGCACACTGCACGGCATATTTGCATCTTCATTAGCCCACGACCTTGGTTTTCAGGGGGAACTTGGTATTGATGGAGTCTATTTCTATAATAATAATATCGTCATTTATAAAGCTTGTTAATACCGAAGAAAACTTTCTAATGGTGCGTTGTTATATTCACTGATTATTTACAAATCAGGCTTTTGAAATAACCCTTAAAGTGATATCATTGGAAGGTCGACCAATATGTATAGGCCGAGTCATGTTTCTAGATATGATCTTATTTTGCTCCATAAGAAATATGTGTGACATGTGATAGCAAAATGTGTTTGAATTTGCAAGTTAGTTACTTATGAACAAAAATGTTCAAATGGGCTAAAAAATATCTTTTTAATCATAAAACACAAGTTAAGATTTGGCAATTAAAAAACTATTTTTTAGAAATATTTTTAGCTGATTGCAACATTTTTGAGCATTTGTCTTGAACAATGACTTTCCACTCATTTTGTTGTCACAGGTCAAATTGTCTCAGATATAAGCTAATGTTGCTTGGCGGATATGATTATTATTAAAGGAATCTGCCATAAATGAACCAAAATTAATTCCCTCCTATACAGGAAATCATCGTTCACCTGAAACATGTCCAGATTTGTTGCATTATGGGATTGAACATGGTTACCCTGAAACCTATAGACGTCGTAATTCACGAGGTTTGAAGATTTACAAATCCAATCATTGGCTTTTGGTTTTTTCTTCCTACCTAGTTATCACCCTTTGTTTTCTGTAGATTTTTGCCAGTAAAATCTTTTATTACACCTGTAAATTGTTCTCAGATATGAAACACTCTTAAAATGATAATTTAACTATATCAAATTCTTTCACAGCTTAACCCACCCAAAAATTCACTCAAAAATTATAGTTTAAACATGCTAAACCTGTCTATTGAAGGTCTGTCTTTGGGCTTAAATGTTATCTAACTTATTAATTAGAAATTAGACAATAATCAGCTGCCATTGTTAGCCTGTGATATTTGATAGATTTGAATATGTTTTGTGATGGATGATATAACATAAAATTGGATAATCAAGACTTTGTTTATTATCGTACCAACAGGAGTAATGAAAATCGAAGCTAGCTGAAGATTGAATCACTTATATATCAGTATAGATTCAAGCAATTCAACTGAAATTTTCAGCATATTCCATTTTCATTATCTATTTTTAAAACTATTAAAGCAATGTAAAATGAATATGGTATATATTAGAATAATGTCCAATATTAATATTGATGTAATATACATTTTGGAAAAATCACAAATTATAGAGTGTTTCATTCTCGAACAGGTATCAAATTTAGGATTTGTTTTTCAGATATTAAAGTAACCATATTTTATTTTAACGACTGTCTGTCTGTGTATCCATCTTTTTCTGATCACAATTTTTGTGAACATTCTACTTGTAGAGTTTTTGAGATTTTTTCCCATTAAACATACTTGGATTGTTCAACTATTCATAAGGAAGAACCCTATTACATTCATTCATAGACACATTTTCCCCAGAGTGCTATAATCTCTGGTCAGGTCAAATTTTTCTGCATTTTTTTTCCAATTTGGTCCAGCTCTCCTAAGCAATTGTTTTCTATCAACTGCCACTGTTGAATGTTTAACTATTCTCTTGTGACTCGATTTTGGCCTGTTCGTTTCAAAATGAGAGTAACCCTTTCATAATCCAGAGTCACTAAGTGACTTTCCCGATTACTGAAACCTTAAAAACTCTTTCCAGGTCAAACTTACAAGAATTGTTCGACTCATCCTAACGAGAAACCAGGAAATGCTCTTGACCTTCTAAGCTTGCAAGTCATCCTTTAATACTGTAATAAGGGATATATTTATTGCCTAGTAAAGCTGTGTTTATCATTATTGCTTTAATGACAGATAGGGACACATTTTTTTTTCTGAATCATTTGGAATGCCTTCTAAGAATCAGTTTTTTGTCTTTGAAATTTTAAATTTGCTTTGGATGGTATATTTTTGTATAAACGATTGATTTATTTTTATTTTATAACAATAGAATTTACTCCCACATTCTATACCTCTTGTTCTGACTGTATGATATCACAATTCTCTGTAACAATCAACGAACATGACAGCTAATTATTTTGGCTAGATTGACAAATTTCATATAAAACATGTAATTGAATTTGTATTAATCATAGGCTATATAATAAAATTGTTCTGGCTCTCAAACCAATCTGATTAAAACACAGATCCAATTTCGTTTCGTTTTTTATAGTTCAAAATTTCGTTTTTACTTGTCTTTACTACTCTTGGATCTGGAAGACTTGTTATTTAAGTCGTGTTTTGCCTGAAATGAGGGGTCAGCCAATCAAATGGTCTGTCGAATCGATCGTTTGACCTTTTCATGCGTGGAACTGTGGGTAAGTATTACCAGCGGATAGAAATCAAAACAAAACAAAAGTAGATTTTAAAAAGCATGGCGGTCGCTAAGTGGTTAATCGAATGACTGACATTATCAGGTCAAATGTCCCGTGCTTGATACCTGACGTCATAGAACGTGAGCTCCCACTATAACTTGTTAGATCTACATGAGTGTAGCCCATCGAAATTATAAAAAAACGAAATGAAATATAGATCTATATTTTAATTAGATTGGCTCTCAGACAATCCTTCAAAAAAATGTGTTGTGGGAGCTCAAGAATGGATTTTGTACAAGGATCACTACAGGGCTAAATGAAACATCACATTTTAAGACACTACATTTTTCGCATCTTGTTTATAGGAATGTTTGTTTAACCATTAGCGTCGGTAACATTTGACGTGGTTATACTTGATTATTCAGCCTGCTACATATTTCTGGATTCATTCAAAAAAAGATATATAGTTAATTCCGGTGACCAGCGGAAAATATATATGTGCAGTAATTAATAAGACTTTTTGAAGTTTTGATATAAAAAAACACAAGTCATGCATTGAAAATATCTGCATGCACTAAGCATTCTCAGACTTTAGTTAAGAATTTACTCAACCTTCAATTCTTTTTAATGTATTTGATACATTAAAACAATAAAAGTTTTATAAATGGTTACATTTTAGTTAAAATAAGGTGAACAATTTTGAGTAAATTCTTAACTTAAGTCTTAAAATGCTTTGTAGACTCGGGACCAGGTCTTTTTAAGTGACCTGGGAAGTATCTGAGAAACAGAATATATTTTGTTATGACCTTTTGACGCACAAAGACAATTTTCAAACATCTTATGACAATAATTGATCACTGATAGACTGATCATTTGCTGGAGCTCAACAAGAGAGATATAGAATGTGGTTTTATGATATTTCAAGGGCTACATCTAATATTTTATTATAAAATAAAGATATATTTATAATCCTCTTTCCTTTACTAATATTAGTTGTATTAAATAGATATCTTACTTACTAATTTTTCTAGAAAAATTTATCTCAATTAGCTTTTTATTGAATACTTTCTTAACATAACGTAATAAAACTTCTATTAAACAACTTTAAAATTTGTATTTGCTTAGCAACCTGTACTAACTAACAACTTCATGATATTAAACTCTGATGCTAGTATAGGAGAATTTGCATTTAAATCTGTTTTGAAATTTTTTTTAAAACTATAATAGTCAGTTATGCCTCAGCAAATGTGGAAATTACTGTATTAAAGGTATTAGTGTAGGACTGAGGGCCTAGCAAGGGACATAGTTGTGTGGATGAGACAAAAAATTTAGGTCCTGTGCACACATTGGTGTTCACATGTACCCTTGTTAATTACTTGGTGGACAAACAGCTTGACGAAAAGAAGAGGTTTTAGTTTAATGCTATTAGTCATTAATGCCACTTGTTAAGCTCAAAATTTGTGCAGGAGACCTGCATCACATAACAATCAGTTGGAAGCCTTCGATCAGTACTATCAAATTAATTGGAATACATTAGTGGCTGACAATAATTGTCAACATAATGTGATATAGACATGTGCCTTTTCATTGATAATTAGTAAATTTTGATAAGAGTATTATTTGGTTATTTTGGCAGCATTATCAGGTGATCCAGCGGTTCCATTAACAAGAAGTGAAAGAATGATACAACAAATTAATGAAATAGATAGAAAGAGAAACAAAGTGTTACAGGATCGTCGAATGGTCGGACGTGTAACTAATAAAGTTAGTGATATAGACTATAGGATCAGTGTTAGACGTGTAAACTTCAAATGGCAGAGAGGAACCAAAATAGGTAAAAAAATAAACCCATATTATGCAGTTTATTTTTTAGTTGAATGTGACCTCAATCTCTCAATTTAAGCTATTGGCTCTTGGTGGACATTCAAGAAGTGGTTTCAGTCAGTCTCCATTAAGAGGAGAGAAAGCAAAATGGGGTTTAACATCCACTCAACAAAAAATAGGTCATTTCGGGACCAACTTATTGTTACATTTTAATTCAATAATTCGCTTGCGCTAAGGTGTCTTTAGCTGTGGAGGAAACCGGAGAACCTGAAGAAAACACATGAGATTGGACAGGTGACCCTACTCCTTGCCACATACAACCGCGGAATCAAACCACATCCGTTGACTCATTGACAGACCTAATGATACCAATCAGCCCCCCTGCAATAAGAAAAATGTTCCTATAGTTTACATAAATCATGCTGGAGATTTATAGATATATTAAAAGTAAAGCACTTTTAAACACTCTTCCTTTTTCTTGTTCATTTTATATTTATTCAAGATAATAAGTGTTTCATTATTTTATTTGTTGATACCAGGAGAAGGTCAGTTTGGTAAAGTATATAGTGCTGTGAATGTGGATAATGGTGAACTCATGGCAATGAAAGAGGTAAAGTTAATTATTTCTGTATGTAAAAATGAATATTTCAGGTCGGCAAACACCCAATTTTTGGGGTCGAAGTCAGTTGTGTGATGGAAGAGGATGGGGGACATAATCTGGCATGAACTTCAGGATGGTATTCATTTAAAGAGTGAAATTAAATTTGAAATTATCGCTGTTCACTTAGACCTTTAAAAATTTCTTAGTACTAGGCCCTGTATTTAAGGCTTTATGGCATACAATCAAGGTGTTGCTCCAGGGCATCATCAAACTTCAGCATGCCCCAGGGTAAAATATTTTGATATTGCTCTGTCATTTGTTATCTTGATTGATATCTATTCTACACACAGAGAGCTATGTACTTCAAGCATAAATCTCTGTCTTGAATGGCCACCATTACACAAAATTAATATACTTTTTTGCAGTGCGGTTCTACTCCGTTTTACTTTTATTCATACATACAAAGACTGCATATACATTTTCAATTTTATTAAATGAAATCAGAATAAAAACTTTTGAAAATTCTTATTAAAGTATACTTATTGTTTTTGTTTAAAATAGTCGATTTATGAATTAAAATGTTGGTCAGCTGACTTAGTGTGTGTTCTAAAGTAGAGCTAGTTGTTGACAGACAGCATAAGTTTAGTATGCTCGATATCATGTAAAATCAGTATCAAATAGGAGTATGATGTTTTTTAAATGATATTCGTGATATATTATCTTACCATTGTATTTTCAGCTAAAATTTTTACCCAGTGATCAACAAGAGTTCAAAGCTATAGCCGATGAAATCAAGAATTTTGAGGGTACAGATCATCGTAATTTAGTCAAGTATTATGGTGTAGAAATACACAAGGTACACAAGATTTTCCTTAATATTTCATATCGATGCCAAAATTACCAATGATGTGACCTGTTCCTATCGTCTATACAGTCATTGATCTTGGCGTCTGTTGAATCGCAGTACACCAACATTTTCATGGGAATGAATTATGATGTTGCTTATGTAAATATGTTCACATTTGTATGTTGAGACACTGGAGGTCGGGATTGTTTTTAAAGGGTTTTCTCTCAAATTGCTATGTAATATGTAATACATGAAGTACTTTTCTGAGTTATAGAGTCCTTTCTAATTTTCCAAGAATAATGTCTGCAAAGCTGGATTTCATAGTCATACAGATTGGACAAAAAACTAATACCATGTGGATTATGTGTCAGGTTGCATGTTACTGAAATACATTTGCAAGTGTCAAAATCTGTCCAAATTCCTCAACCTCGTGGTTTTCCTCCGGTCCTCCGGTTCCCTCCCACTGCTAAAGGCACCTACGCGCAAGCGAATTATTGAAATAAAATTAAACCATATGTTAGTCCCGAAATGACCTAGTTTGTGTTGAGTGGACGTTAAATTACATCTCTCTCTCTGTCCGAATTCGCTGTTATTTTGAAGATGTAACGAACAAGAAATAATATTAAAAGTTGACGTTAAATTTGTTTGTATATTACAGGATGAAATGTTGATATTTATGGAGTTTTGTGATAGAGGTACAGTAGAAGAAGCTGCTAGACTAGGTTTACCGGAAGATTTAATACGTCGATATACCAGAGATATATTGATAGCTGTTCATTATCTACATGAACATGGCATTATACACAGAGATATTAAAGGTGGGTAAATCACATTATACACAGAGATATTAAAGGTGGGTAAATCACATTATACACAGAAATATTAAAGGTGGGTAAATAAAATATGTCACAGCCTTGAATTTTGTACAAGATTATAAATATTTTCTTCCGAAAAGGAGCCAAAATCTGTTGAATAAACAGTATTGACTATTATTTTATAAACAGAAGAGTTTTAGTCTTTCACAGTCTTTGAGTGCATTTGTTTATAAAACAGTGGAATATAAAAACCTATTTTGTTTGTATGATGTTGCTTGAACAGAAATCTCTGTTTTTCAGGTGCCAATATATTTTTGACTGCTGATGGAAGTTTAAAGTTAGGAGATTTTGGTGCATCTGTAAAGTTAAAGAATCTTACAACAATGCCTGCTGATGGTGTTCAATTGGCTGGTACTACAGGTATATGTCATTAAAATGCCTACCTGCATACAAATTGTGTGATTTGATGACATGTTCAAACTAATTAAACTATCACCAATTTGCTTCAAATCCCTCTAAAAACATTATGTTTGCTAGGGAATACCCAAAGACATTAAAAATCTATTTTTAGAAGCCATGTTATGTAACTTGTTTTAGGGAGGGCCATACACATTGTGAAGCCTAAGTTAATTCTTGGATTATCTTCTGCCAACTTCTTTTTTCCCCATTTAATTGCATCGTCTATTGTATTTTTAACCAGTCAATCAAGAAATAACAAGCGCTCCCTAAGGAAAGCTGGCAGACAAAAAGCCATTGGGTTGCCAGTTAGTGATACCCTGACATTTTTGTCCAGTGCTTGCGTCATGGGTGTTTTCCAGAGAAACTTGGGGGGTATTTCTAGTTAGATTGGGCGTCTCTACTTTCCATTTTGCCAAACTTTTATTGGAAATTCCACCTAGATAAATAGTTCTTTCCAACAATTTTAATTTAGACTGACTGTTCTGTGACTGGTATTCTATTTTATGAACATGAAGTGATCGTTGTTGTTGCACTTTATGGACATTGTCCTTTAGTCAATACTAGAACAGAGATAAATTTTATAATGTATTAATATTTATGTGAATATATTTTTTAGCGTATATGGCACCAGAAGTTATAACACAGAATAAAGAGTTAGGTCATGGTAGATCAGCTGATATCTGGAGTGTTGGTTGTGTTGTTATAGAGATGACTACAGGAAAGGTAAATAAATCTTAACTAGTATAAGCTTTTACTTCCAGAATAATAGTATAAGCTTTTACTTCCAGAATAATAGTATAAGCTTTTACTTCCAGAATAATTTATTGAGCAGTAAAGAGAGAGAGAGAAATGGGGATTAACATCCATTCAATGCAAATTAGGTCATTTTGGGACTAACATTGTTCTTTTTTTTTTTCAATAATTCGCTTTTGTGTATTG
Source organism: Patella caerulea (assembly GCA_036850965.1). Classification (NCBI taxonomy): domain Eukaryota; kingdom Metazoa; phylum Mollusca; class Gastropoda; family Patellidae; genus Patella; species Patella caerulea. Next base: position 24,685,444 of record JAZGQO010000015.1, on the reverse strand, counting down.
ATCTTTAGCAATGGGAGGAAACTGGAGTACGGGTAGAAAATCTAGGAGATAGGACACGCAATCCTACTACTTGTCACACACAAACAGGGAATCGAAACCATGCCACTTGACTCAGTGACAAACCTTATGTTCAGAAGCACCTGCCGTAGACCATTCGACCACTCAACCCCACCTCAATGAGTATTAGGACCCTGGAGAACTTTCATGATTTTATCAATCTCTGTTATGCCCTATCAGGTGTAGCCCCAGTGTAACTCAGCTCATTTGTTGGAATTTAATTATCTCGATAATTGTAACTATCAGATTAATACATTTGTATTTTGCAGAGGCCATGGTTTGAACTAGAGAATAATTTCCAGATAATGTTTAAAGTTGGTATGGGGGAGAAACCGGCCATTCCAGAAAGTTTAAGTGCCGAGGGCAAGGATTTTCTTTCTCATTGTTTTGAGACAGACCCTAATGAAAGATGGACAGCCAGTAAATTACAAGATCATAATTTTACTAAGGTACGTTTAAGATTTAGATACCTGAATCTGGATTTTAAGTTCGAGAATTCTTTTTGCAAGTTTGTTTGATTGGGTTGTAGGATGATTTTGTAGCTTGTGGGTGGTTGCTAATAAATTTATCGAAATGGTTCAGAACAAACTTTAATTAGTTACAAAAGGTCGAATCTCAGCTCTGCGTAATGGGTTTGGAGATTTTGCACCCACTGTCAAGTAGGAAAAACACTATAGTCGTATTGCTCAATATATGGAATGGCTTCAAATTCACTACAGAAGGCTCTAAGTAAGGGAGGGGGGAGACACACACACTCACACTGAAGCCCCCTCCACCCGCTAGTATTGAGCCTGTATATTCCCCACAGGTTCTTATTTCTCATGCAAAATCAACATTCACCAGAGGTCAATAGTATAGGCCAATGTTCATTTTGTATGTAACTAAATAGATTTATCTTCCCATTTTTAAATTTCGAATCTTTATTTTGTTTATGAAATATGATATTTATATATTTGTAGATCTATGATGAATCTGAAGCTAATTTTGATTTACGATTTTAATTTATTATGGTACGTTTTATTTTCAATGGCTCAGTGGCTTATGTTATTGCTTACTAACAAATGTTGATCCAGGTGTTTGTCCAGGTGTGATTTTCTAGCGTGATTCAGGACAAATGTCCTGGCAAGGAAATTTTCTGGTCATTTGGATGGGACAAAAATCTAAGGTCTCATGTATACTTGTTCGAATTCAAATTAAGAGTATGATGTAGTGCCACTGTCTGGGCAAAATTTCACTCATAACACAATGTAGTGTGTATTCCCAATTTCATTAGCCCAGCCGGAGGGAGGGGCGATGTAGGGTGTTAAAACCTGGTTTAACGTTAAGAATTGGTTGATATTATTACTTGTGAGTCGCGGGAACTCTGTAGGTTACATGTAGTTAAGCTCTGAACGTCGGTCTCATTACACTCACCCTGAACATTCAATCCATGTCGAAAATAATTGGAACCCCAGTCAATTTTACTGGGCAACTTTTCACTGCCAAACGATAGGGTGTCAATCCGTGTGGATGCCTGTACAATGTAAACGAACATCTTAGTGAGAAAATACGACCTTGCTTACTTCGCTGGAGACAATATGAGCGACACAACACGCTGTTAAAAATACGTCACCTCGTATCAAGTTACATTTCCCCGCCATGACACTCTAACTGTAGGTCAACGTCCACATTCAGGAATGTCGGTCATACAAGACGAAACGAAATGTACAGTCTTCACATTGTACAGGCTTTCACACGGATTGACACCCTGTCGTTTAGCAGTGAAAAGTTGTCCGGTTAAATTAACTGTTCTCCAATTTATTTTCGACATTGATTGAATGGGACAGTCTCCGAACGTTCAGGGTGAGTGTAATGAGCTGAACTAGGTTACATGTAGACTCACTAACAAGGAGTTCCGGTGCTCAATCCCTGCATCGGCCGAAAAACTTCATCACGATTTTCCAACGTGGCTGGCAGGAGAAAATGTGTAGTCGTTCGGATGGGACAAAAAACCGAGGTCCTGTGGACACATTGGCGGACACTGCTATCCGAGCAAAATTTCCCTCATAGAACACTGTATGCCCGTCTTCATTGGCACAGTCGTTGCAGAACAGTAGGATGTTAATTACTAAAGCTTTTAAGCTTTTGTTTTATTTTTCAGCTAACTGTGATGTGGTAAATTGTATAAGTTAGATGATTGTTATTTATATAAAATGTTTATAAAACCTGTTGATGATGGTGCCTGTGTCAGATATTAACCATAATTATAAAACATACTCTACACAAGCTCAACAATATATTATAACACACTGCATACAAAATTCCATTATTAAAGGTATCAGAGGATTAAGTGGATTAAAATAAAATAATATGTAACTACATGTAAAGGTTCATTGGATAGTGTATCTGTACCGATAATCTGCAGGGATAGGCAATATTTTTACTACGCCGTATCAGATAACTCTAATGGAACACCCGTTATGGCCACACCCATCAGAGGGGTTGTATTGCTGAATGGTTAACACATTGTTTGATCATACGGTCTATCATTGAGTTAAGTAGCATAGTTTGAATCCCGGAAGTGTGGCGAGGAGAGGGATCGCCTGTCTTACCTCATGGGTTTTCTACAGGTCATCCGCTTTCCTGTAGTTAAATTTAGCCAGTGGTGTGTGGGAGGTAGGCAGAGGATGTATCCAATTAGTGAAATTAAGCTTTTTGGAAATTTGGATTTTTTTTTTGAATAAAAAGTTTGTTTCATTTGTTTTTAAAAACCTTAAGGTCTACCTTTCCCATATTTCCGAGTATTAGGCCATATATTTAATCTAAGGGGCATACAATTAAGTATTTGGTCCAGGGCATCACCAAAACTCTGCTCGCACTGTTGTCCATAGATTGTTTCCCATTTTGAACTATTAGATATATAATAACATTCCCATTACTTAAAACTGTCTAATAAAAAAGTTTATTTTTTAAAAAAAAAAAAATACTGATATCCACAGTGTAGACGTGTATACTCCTATCAATCAGCATAAAAAAAAAATATCAGAATGTCTAATGAAAATATATCTCTCCATTTGTAAAGTATACGTTTCATAATTTGAATGCATGTCTTTTTAGAAATTGTGTGTGCGTTAATATTGTGGGTTACTAAAGTATGAAGTGCGTTCTTTGATAGTTTAGTTTAGAAGAAAAGAGATTGATTGTTGATTATTTTGTGATTGCGTATTTTTGAAATCATATATTTTATGTTGTTGTGAATGGTGTGAATTATGAATGCAATATTTTTATAAACATGTACATATATTATTAATATATCATAATGGTATTTTCGTATTACATTAATTGTTTAAACCTGATTTTGACTCAATTACATCAAGTCTATTTTTTATTATAATATAATTATATAATTGATCGAATAACTAGCGCATGGATCTTAACCCATCTATCCATCCGTGCCAAGGGAGCAAGAAAATCTATTATGGATAATTATCATGGATAGTTATTCATTTAAGCCTCTCAAAAATTGTTAAATAAATTCATCGAAAAAGATGAGTTATTGTAAATAAAGAAATATTAATTATTATGGGTAATTATTAGATTAAGCATGACTAAATTTGTTGCATTTAATATGTAAATTGTTATTAAAGTACACCTCATGTTATAAAGGAATATCATCAGAACTGATTTATTTCAATGGCAGAATTTTAATATTAATCATAAATTAAATCAGGGCAATATTTATTATTTTTGTTTTTAACTTATTATTATTATGCCTGTGAGGCTAAAAAGAATAATACCTGTGTTTCCTACCCCAAATTAATGGATTGGTAGATCTGAAATGAAATCGGGTTTAACGTTCTACTGTTCTGCTCTGAACCTCTATGCGTACGCAAATTATTGTAATAAAATTGAACCATATGTTAGTCCTAAAAAGACCAAGTGGACGTTATACCCCATTTCTCTCTCACTCTTCTGTTCCCTTGTTATTTCTTCAGAGGAAAAACACTTAATTCAAAAACAATACCACTTTTAAAGTTTCAAAATTTTAACATAACATCTTTTAAATGATGAAAATGGCTATATTTATCAAGTCCTCTAAGAGCTGAAAATTAAATTGGTTTTGCTTAATTTGTTTGTTATGCCCTGTTTAAAGTATAAGATTCTTTTTGAAAAAAACTTGTTGATTTTATAACACCAGGAGAGTGAATAATGTTGTTAAAAACCTACTTCCATGTGGGAGAAATTGTTGTTACCCCTACAGTCTGTCTGTTTACAATTTTGTGCTCGCTCTAGAGTTTTGGAGGTTCTTTATTTATAAACATACTTGTATTGTTTGGCTAATTATATAAGGATGAACTGAAATGATATTTATAGTTGTGTATCAATTTTATGCCAAGTTATTATCATCTCGGTTACCAGGCGCGGATCCAGAGGGGGGGGGGGGTCCAGGGGGTCCGGACCCCCCCCCCCCTGCTCAGGCTTGAAAATTATTTTATGAGATTTTATTGGCGATTTAGACCTGTAATTTTGGAATTTACCTTCCGGAAATACGTCAGAATGAACCAAATTGAATCTAATTTACCAAATTAATCGGTTGAGCGCAATTAGCTAAGAAATTATCAAACGTAGACCCCCCCCTGCAAAAAATCCTGCATCCGCGCCTGGTTACCTAGATAATTCTCTGTGTGTACTGGCTTACACTTAATTTTTATACATGAATTCTAATTATTGATCAGTAAATCTGCATATGAGTTTTTAATTATTTATAATTGACTAAATAGTAATTGTGAATATTAGTGCACAGTATTTAAAACAAGAAATTGTTGGATTGTAGTGAACCATGTTATTGTGATTGAGGTTCTTATTAAAATCTTCAGGTAGAACTCCTCAATTTATGATGTCAACTCATTAACAAATGCTTCAGTTTAAAGTATTAACGCAATGATTTGTTAATATTTAGATCATCCTGTAGTGTGACACCATCCATATCATCATTTTATGATATGTTTACATAGTAGGGTGCTTGTTTGCCAACCAGGGTGTCGCGGGTTCGCTCCCTGTGTTGGCTGGGAAAGTTACTCAGAATTTTGCAGCATGGTTTCAATTGGTTAATTTCACAGTACGGAGGGCCATGCAAAAGACATCATCTAGTTATTTGGATGGGGATAAAAAAAATGAGGTCCTGGGTTCTTTTGTATAGATACCAGCGAGTACAAGGGTGTACCTGTTTTATTTGTCCCATCCATATAACTAGACACTTTTCCGTGCCAGGCAATCTGATTAAAATACAATTCTTTACTTTATTATACTTTTGATGGGCTCTACTACATGAAGATCTGATTGGTTGTAGTGGAAGGTTGTGTCAGAGGTCATAAGAGCAGCTTTTGACCCAATGACATCAGACATTTTATCAACCAATCAGCATCGATGTTTGTAATGGGTTACCCACAGTTCTGTGCCCCTCACGCCAAAATCTCACTGTTTCATTGGCTAATCCCTCACATTGTTATATAATGCGGGTTATATAACAATTCTTCCAGATCCTAGGATTAGGGTCGCCTGTCCAACTTCGTGGGTTTTCTCTGGGTACTCCAGTTTTAAAAGACCTCTACGCGCAAGTGTATTATTGAAATAAAATTAAACCTTATGTTAGTCCGGAAATGACCTAGTTTGTGTTGAGTGGACGTTTAACCCCATTTCTCTCTCTGTCTCGGAATGTCTATGTAGGTAGAATTACCATTGTAGCACATGAGTTGAGCCAGTTGAAATGTCTATTTAAATAGATATACCATTGTTTCACATCTAATGAAGCCAGTGGAAATGTCTATATTTTAGGTAGAAATACCACTGTAGCACATTAAGTGAAGCCAGTTGAAATTTCTATTTATAGCATAAGATAAATGATAGAATTGCCAAAGTAAATGGGCAAAAAACAAGCAGATAAAATAAATAAATGTTATCTTGTTATTGTATAAATTGTTAATTTCTTTTTTGTGTTTTGTTATAATTGTGGTTATTGTATATATGTAATATACTATAAATTATTTTAACCCTAATTAAAGTATCTAAAACAATGTTCAGAAAAAAAATATAAAAATAAACAAAAAACAAAGATGGCTATTATACTTCAGTGTGTTTTGTTATTTATTTTATAAATTGAAGAAGCTGTGCCCTTATTCATGGGGGAAGGAAGGAAGGCTGAGTAATATTGAACCATCGCTACGGTATGACTTTCCTTATGGTCTGGAATAAACTGAGGGTATGACTTTGTTGAGGACTGGCTTATACTGGGGGTATTACATTGCTACAGCCTGGCCTTAACTGAGGGGTATGACATTGCAACGATCTGGCAGAAAACGGGGTATGATATTGCTAAGGTCTGGCAAAAAATGGGGTATGACATTGCTACAGTCTGGCAAAAAATGGGGTATGACATTGCTACAGTCTGGCATGAACTGGGTGTACGACATTGCTATGGTCTGGCATAAACTGTGCGATGTGACATTACTATGGTCTGGCATAACAGAGGGTTGTACTTGTAAGATACAGAGGTAGGACTTTGCTACCAATTGGCATATTCGGGAGATATGACTTTGTTGCGGAAAAGAGTATGTTCTTTGCAGACAATATGACTTTGCTAGAAACGGGTACATTCTATGGGTTTGACTTGGCTGCTGGTTGCAGTGGTTGGTATATACCACTGTGGGATGTCTTTGCTAAGAAAGGGCTTGCAGGAATGATACTATAATTAGTACATAATTAAATTGTCTAGCTAGTAAAATCCATGTTTAGCTGAATCAAAGCAGCTAAAAAACTGAAAGCTCTGATCAACCCACGAGTAATCTTGCTCTAATTTGGATAACTGTGTTTTTTTTCCAATAGTTGACTTTTAGGGGTGCAATACTTGCCCAAGCCACGTATACTCCACTGCTCACAGAATCATAAGCAAAAGTAACAAAATATATTAAAGTTATAATTACTGTAATTATTTACATATTTGATATACAATAAAGTAGAAATATCACTAAAAGTTAATTTTTTCAACAGAATTAACAAAAGCTATCACCTTTGGATATTTTAACATGGCTTACACATTCACAATCATAACAAATACAATACAACATAGAGGGGTTGGATTGCCAAATGGTTAGCAATGCGAGCTGTATCATAAAACCTGCCATTGAGTCAACTGGCGTGGTTTCGAAACGCCGGTTGTACGTGAGTAGGGTCACCTCTCCCTGCTTAAGACCTCTATGCGCAAGCGATTTATTGAAATAAAAATTAAACCATATGTTAGTCCCGAAATGACCTAGTTTGTGTCGAGTGTATGTTAAACCCCATTTCTCTCTCTCTCTCTACAATACACCCTCATGCATAACGAAGGATGAGGATAACATTAATATACATATCAAGGCGATTACAATATACATCCAATAAAAAGGTTTTTAGGTATTCTCTGCAGCCTTATTTCCCCAGCCCAGAGCATATCTACACCACACTATGTGTAAAAATACATAGGATATATTATCTTTATTCCCCAAGTATACCTTCGAACTAAATAAATGAAATAGGATTTAACATCCTACTTTGAACTAAATAAATTAACAGATACTTAAATTTATAACAGATACTTAAATTTATAACAACAGATACTTAAATTTATAATCATGCTTGAGCTTGAAGTCCTTCAAAATAACATTAAAATGGGCTAAACTTCAAAGTCCTTCAAAATAACATTTAGTTTGGCTAAACTTCAAATGAAATGTCAAATATGAAAAGAATATACATGCTCTTGATTATTTAATAAAAATACTATAATCCACCCAAAACTATACATAATGGACAAGCTCTTGAAGGGATTAAAACAAAACTCCTTACTACTCTTTGACTATATCTTACTGTAGTATATAGTCAACCAGTAGTAAGAAGTTTAATTTTAATCCCATCAAGTTCCTGTGATGTAATGTTATGTAAGTCAAAGGTAATTAACAATATCAAACAATTTAATTCAGTATTTCACAAACCATCGGTCAATTAAAAGTCCCAAATGTATTAGAAGTCTATTGTACATCCGTGATATCCCCAGTATTTTCATTCCGTTCTACGACCTGGGTTAATCCATAGGGCTTTAGGCTAACTCCTTCCCTTGTCTGATGAGAATTATTTCCCTTTAACAACTTCCTTTGCAATTAACCATTTATGGGATTGGTTGATAAAAATAGCACAATCATTAAGGATGGATAACTTGATAAAGCGTCCCCCACGCCATAGATTAATCCAGGGGTTAGTGGAGTAGAACAGAATGAGACCACTGGAGTTACCGAGGATGTCTATTGCATTAACGAAATAGTAGATTCCATTCAAATGATAAATACACTCTTCGGAATACTAATAAACCAATAGCACATACAAGTATTATAATTAACACTAAGGAAAATTTCCCTTCAGATCTTTGAGGTGGGAGGTTAGCAGATTGAAAACCTTGTCTTGTTGCTGGGTTACTTTGTGGAGATGGGCTTGCACCTGTTCGCCGTCTTGGACCGTCTGTTGATGTTGTCTGAGGATCAGTGTTTGTCAAAGTGGATGGGGGTGTTGCCGACGGTGGTGAACTAGGAGTGGGACTACTTGTTGTTATTGTTGATGTAGATGTTACAGTTGTTGTATTCGTAGACGTCACTTGACTAGAAGAACTTGTTGCATGTGATGTGTTGGTGACTGTTGAGTTGGTACTATTGACTGTACTAGCAGAAGTTTTTGGTGATTCTGGTGGGATATTTAGAGTTGGTTGCTGTGGAAACCAACCATTATTATTCGTTAAATTATAACCTGGATACATCTGAGGTGGAAACATCGGAGCATAGCATGGTAAGGGAAATCGTGGTACCATTTGATTAGGATTACCAGGTGGATATTGCATGGGAAATGGTAAGCCATATGGTGGCATCATTTGTGGAGTGGCACCTGCCATGAAAGCGTTCCAAGGAAATTGTGTGTGCTGAGCAATGGGTGTGGTTGGAGTATTGGTTTCTGACGCTGTTGATGGTGTAGTTGATGATTCAGAAGTTTTAGTCCCCTGGTTAGCAGAAGATGTTACTGGTGATTCTTTACTGGTATCTGCAGATGTTGCAGAGTTTTTGACTTTTTCTCCTTGAAAGTCAATTTGTGTGGCTAACTCCTTCGCTTCTTGGGTTGTTTTTTCCGAGGCTTGTGTAACTGGAGGAAGAATGTGACCTATGGCTCCGCAATTTTGACATTTCCAGTCTTGTGATCTGAAGAAAATGGGACAGAGTAATGTTTCAACTCATAAATTTGAAAATCAGGTTTACTTAAAGATGAAATATGCGAGATTCAGATAAAGACCTCGCTGTTCTCGCTATAATAGTTCAGATATAAATAATGAAAAATGAATATTGGTAAAGTTATTAGTGTTTAAAGTTTTAACTATATAGTCATTTTAATCCATTAAAAATCACAGCCACCTGGTAGAGAGTTGATTATGGGTGTGTCGTGTGACTCAATGCCTAATTCACGATTTTATAAAATTTGAAGCCAAAAGAAAGACCTGAAAACGACAGAATTAGATCTTGCACAATGCATCTTTAAAAGCAAAACAGTATGAAACAGTCTATAACTAAAAAAATAAACACATTATAGAAAGTATCTTTTAATCTATATCATATTTCACCAGAGATCACCAATTATTCACAGAGAACTGAGAGGCTAAGTGGCAAAAGTACTGGCTCAGTGAATAAGGCACCAACTCGGGGAATAAAGCTCTGGCTTACTAATCACAACGTCTAGGGGGTTCGAACCTAGTGTTGGCTGAGAAAGTTCTGGGACAGTCTCAGTTATAAGTCCTTTACTATACAGCCGTGGCCAAAAGAAAAGAACCACGCTTGAAAATGGTTGGATTTCTTCCGTCTAAATTCATGTGATCATATATCTGCCACCTGAGGGCCGATTTTAATAAATGAGGTATCGATGGATAGGTTATGTGAAGTATGCTCATTACGCATGCACATGCATGTTTGAACAATGACGTCATAACGACTATGACGTCATGACAGTGTACTGAAGATTTAGAATCTAGCAACATCGGGATGGTGGCAGAAATTATTACTGAGATAAAATTCGATCAAGGACCATTTATTTCATTTCTAAATGATTAGTTAACACGCAAACTAACATCAATGATGATCACTAGTCAATACTTCACGTGTCCCCCACAGTTGGTTTTAAAAGGTGCTTGCTTCCGCTCCGATTTAGGGTGTCGTTGATGACGTCATAGCCGTGATAACGTCATCATTCAAACATGCATGTGCATGCGTAATGAGCATACTTCACATACCCTATCCATCGATACCTCATTTGTGCAAATCGGCCTTCAGGTGGCAGATATATGATCAAATGAATTTACAAACCGAGTAAGAAATCCAACAATTTTCAAGCGTGGTCCTATTCTTTTGGCCACGACTGTAAACTGTCCACAACATTAATTCCTCACTTATTTTCAATATCTACCCAATATCTAATTTATTATAGGAATGAAAATCAAGGAAAGGTAACTTACTTTTTGGCGAGGACTTTTCTTTCTTCTGGTGTATAATCTAAAGATCCTATAGCTCCAGCCCCATGAGTTGGCATGAAACCTATTATAGCTAACAGTGCTGTTCGTACTATAAGAAAACAAAAAAGTATTTGCTATATTTTGTAAGCATTACAAATTTTTCATTCTTCTAGGTCTTGATAAATAAAGTTTTGTGAATGATGCTTTATTTAATATTTCAAAACTTTAATTTTTTGAGAAGAGCAACCAAGCGATTGAATGATGTTAAATATTAATAATCTTACTTGACCAAGATGGTTGCCATGACTCTGGATGATGACCGGAAATACTCAGACAAATTTTCTTAAATATCTCAAAACGTCCATTTGGCTAAAATATAGAAGAATTAAAATAAAAATTTATTATAATAAATCAAATGCTAACAAAGTGTCTCGGCCAACAGCAGAATCAAACTCAGGACTTCCTGGTTAGCGAGTCAGCACTTTTCTCACTAAAAACAGAATCTGGATGGAACGACATATTAAACTTTGTGTCACAATATTTCCTGTTCTTTATATATTTTCTTTTAACTTTGTCTACAACACATTAGTTTTCTTTTCTTTGAAACACAACAGACCAAATTAATTTAATCATATTTAAGGTAGTCACTTATACTGGGAAGTTTCATGCAACATATGATAGATCATGACTCATGCTGACATTATATAATTATTTCTTTGGGTTGCATTCCCAATTGTTTTCAAATATGAGTGAAGTCTGTGTCACCATAGGCACGGAACTGTACAGCACAGTGGACACTTACGGCTAGCCCCGAGATCCATTCACTTTTTTTGAATTGTTTATGTTTGTGGTCTCTGAGTATGATGTCTTGTCCATATATTTGTTTTTGTGTAGAATTGTGTGTGGTGCGGCCCTCCTTCACTTACTATTACTATATACTGTTAACAACATAATACTTGGAGGTTTCATTAAATACCTACTGCTAATAATTTTATAGTGAGTGGGAGGTTACATTAAATACTTACTGTTAATAATATAATACTGGGAGGTTTCATTGGATAATCTGGAGGCAAAATAATTCTGCCATGATAAATTCCACCATCAAAATCAGAATCAGCCGGACCTCGGATAGTAAAATGCCATTCAAATAAATTATCCTAAAATAAAAATTGATCACATTTTTTTCTCATTACGGATTGCTGTACAACATTTAGTTCTAGCATTAAATGTTCTGATACTTAATTTCTGGTACTTCAAAGTGTGTAAAAGATTTTAGTGAGTGGGACAGTAACTCAGAGAGTAATGGGGTTTACCATCCACTCAACATAAACTGAGTAATACAGGACTAACAAATGGAAAATCTTCATTTCAATAATGAGCTTGTCTGTCGAAGAAACCAGAGAAAACCACAAAGAAGGGGAAGATGACTCTCTGGTATTTAAACCAAGACCGACTGCATGATCCAGAGTGCATGTGTTTGCCACGCTGTTTAACCCCCAAATAACTCAGAAAAACTTCGGCCCTCCCTGTCCATGACTTACGATAGCTTTCTTATATCAGAAATCTGATCAGTTATCTTTTTAGTTAAGAAAACTAAAAGCACGAAAACAAAGCATTTTCACACGGGGATTCAACACGGCTATAAAACTTTGTATTGTACTAATATCATCTGTTTCAAGAAAAATTTTCATTTTCTCAGAAACTACTTACATCTAAGGGTTGAACATGGTATTGTTCGGTTGGTTGGCTTAATTCTTGAGCTTCTTTCATCAGTCGCTTGACAGCTGTTGATAATTAAAAAACTAAAACTAAATGAAATCTGGTTTAACTTCCTACTTTCCTGCACCAATAATTAGACATTGCAGCTATCTACAGGTCTAATGTACTATGAATATATATATGATAACCACCTGTTTTTTTTCAAATTTCACAATAAGGTAGGATGTTTTTGCAGATGTATCTGTCACCATCAGATAAATGTGGCGTAAATCGGATGACTACGTCAGTTATTGAACCATAAAATAAATAAGACATAGTTTTCAGTTCTTGCTTAAATACCGAATGCCAAATCCATATTTGGCTAATGCATTTGGACATATTTAACCAATCAAACTGATACCTGCATATATATTGTTTTTGGTGCCATTTTGCATGAGTATCCATGCCGTATATGTGCTATAAGGGTAAAATTTGACCTGACAGAGTGATGCTTCACTGATTTCAAAGTCCAACATTATCAAGGGTTCTTTTACGTGCATGCCAACCATGTACACAGAACCTCACTTTTTTTCTTCCTACGGAATGACATGACCACGCTTCCCTGCCAGGTCCTTCGTCAGATTACAGTAAGATATAATTTTGTTTTTAATTTAGTATTTTACTTTGCTATGACAACTCTTTATTATAGAATATTTATGCATTGTAAATGCAATCTGTCTGTCGTCTGATGAATGTCATGTGTCTATATCCATCAAACTAATAGAATATCTCTTTATACCTATCAGGAATCCAGGATTGTTTCATGTCAGCTGACCACTGAAATAATAGGCTAATGAAGACAAGCATATGCTATACAATTTTGCCCATGCAGCGGCACCACAATTGGGCATACTGTGTGTAAGTTCAACTCGACTGAACTTATGTAATTCTTGTTAACCGTGAGAACTGCTCTTGCATTTGCAATGCAGCTTATAAATGAATACGACATTACAACAGACTGCAGACAGATAAAAAAAACTTTCTCTTCATGGCCCTTTAAAAAACTTAACTAAAATATAAAACGAAAGTAGCACCACAAATTGGTTGTCAAATTATGGTTAATTATTAACATAAATAAGAGTCTACCAACCCGGACTTCGCATATTATATTGACTCTGCATTGTAGTTGGTTTAAAGTTTAATCGACCTGCACAACAATATGACAAAATTATTTCATCACACTACAATAATCAGTAAATGCCGATTTGATATGAAACGTATCTGATTACTGTACGTGTACTTTCTGTGAGAATCGACTTTCAATAACATTGACTCCCCATATGCTTGGTAATTGATTGGTTAGTAAAAATAGAATGACCTTTATTATCCAATCAAACAGAAGATAGCATATGGAATAAGAAAACGAATCCATGCTTCCGGCGGAAACACGTGGGTCTATTTATATATTGCTAAAGTCAAAGTCGAGTGAAAATGTTAACAAACGTCTTTCCTAAATGTTTGACCTACCGACATTCGAAAAGAATTGATTGTTGTGTCTTAATCAAAAGATACAAACAGAAGAAGAAAAGGGTAGATAAAATCTTTCATTAAAATAGATAGGAAATATTAAAATTTGGCATTGAGAAACCATGGTAAAGCATGGACGATATTTATATTTATATTATAAGCCATAACTGCCATAATAAGGTCCATGATAGGGGCAACTTCCTATTTTTCTGCATCAGTCGGGATACTGAAGACGGGCATAGTTTGCAATGAGGGAATATGTGTCTGTACAGTGCCATGATACTGCATACTCTTCATCATGGCAATTTGTCATGGTTTTATTAAGCACATCAACAAGACCTTTTTACTTGTCCACTCCGAAGGACTATGTGTTATTCCATTACAGGCCCTCCTCCTGCCCCGCTGACAAAGGGAACCCACAATATAAATCATGAGAAACTTTCTCAGCTGATATGTGTGATTGAACCCAAGTCTTGTTCCTTGTCCAACCACTACATGTAAATAAATCCAGGTGTAGACTCAAGAGCTGTATACATGATGTTACATAATTCATTATTTTAGATATAAAAACATCACCAATATGGCAATATGTATATCCTATTGTAAATAATATACTTTCTTAATTTCAGTCACTAAACCTTTCAAAACAGTCAACATCCGAAAGAGCATTGGTTTACTTTGACACTTATTATAAACCTGTATATAAAAATTTGTGGCCTTCAATTCGTGTTTCACTCTTGTCAGGACAAAAATATGGTGCTTTAGTCAATAATTTCTCTGATTGTGATTCGTGTAACATTTTATCAAAACTTGGAGCACAAGATATGATAGAAAAAGCAAGAAATGTATATGCAGAAGAAGTTAAACACCAATTAGAAAAACCTGTTAAATTTGAAGAATTCATTACCTCAATCGATCAAAAAGAAAATTTTGAACAATCAGATGATCTTTATTTAAAAGAACCAGACGATTCAGAGTCAAGCGGTGATGAAGAATTTGTGAATCCAGATTTAGCAAAGGACTCTGATTTGCATGAATTTGTTCCAGTAGAAAGAATCTATACCGAAAAAGAATCCTTGCTAATAGAAGAATCGTATAAGGGTGTTTTTATTGATAATGATATCAATGTCGATGTTGTGAAAGATGAAAAGATAACTCTACCTGACCATCTTAAAGTTTTTTCTTTTAAACCTGGGAATGTGTCTGATTTTCCTCCACCTAAACCAGATTCTGCAGGATTATTAGGTAGATTATGATTGATTATGTTAGTTTGACATGTCACCATCTGAAAGGGGGTTGGTTGGTCATTCAAGCTTTTGATCATAAGGTCTGTGATTGAGTCAAGTGGCATTGTTTTATCCTAAAGCTTGTACGTAACAGGTAGTCAGTGGCAGAGCACAAAGGAATTATTAAAATAAAAGTTTACCATATATGACTATATGCTAGCTCAAAAGGACCTTAGTTTGTGTTGATATGATGTTAAGCTCTGTCTCTAACTGATTTATTATTTTAGCAATTTTCAACAGATTCTTGTTTTCTATTACAGGCTTTATATTGGATGTTTGAAAACCTAATGAAAAAGTTTTGGGTTCTTGTTTCTATTTCAGGTTATTATATGTTAGATGCTGCATCTATTTTACCTGTGATAGCGTTAGATATTAAACCGAATGATAAAGTTTTAGATTTATGTGCTGCACCAGGTGGGAAAAGTCTGGCTATATTACAAACACTATTACCAGGTACTGTATATCCTTTCCATGGCCGGGTTGATCAAGGCTTTTCAGCTGTGGTGGGGGATTTCAGACCACCTTATTGAGTTGTTGTAGTGAAAATTTGCAAGTTTAAAGGTACAAAATTCTTGGCATGAGATCTGGATGAAAACTTCATACCATTTCCGGCCCGGGTAAGACGCTGGCTCGCTATCCTGGAGGTTGGGTGTTCAAGCCCTGCATTGGCCGAGAAAATTCATCCAGATTTTGCAGTATGGTTCCCTCTTCTCAGTGATGTAAATCTCTAAACTTATATAGCCCACTATATTTTTGAGACGACTTTCATTAAGTGTGTAAAATAGCTTTATTTAACATCTGCTTACACAGAGTGATATCGCAGACAACCCCTTTTATTTCCTATTCTATTTACCTTGTATGGTATGGATGTATGAAACACAGACGACATTAATGCAGATTATATTTATTCTTCTACATAGCATTCAAACATGTGGAGCCATCATACTATCTCTATATTACGTCACAACCGGAATACAGTTACTAATAATAATTGTAGTTATCTCCCTTACATCATTATGTAATAATAATACATTAAGACACCACACCTTGTAAGAAATAAAATAGTATGTGTATTACATAACACTATTTTCTTTAGGTTCTTTAACAAGTAACGACATAGCATCAGGTAGATTAAGAAGATTGACAGAAATTCTACGCTGGTATTGTCCTGATAAAGAAAATTCTTTAACAATCACTAAACATCATGGGGAGGAATATAATACACCAGATTATGATAAGGTAACATATAAATTTGTAGATGTGGGGATGTACATTATTGCCACCCTTGTCTGTCTCTCAGTCCCCAGAGGCGGATACAGTGGGGGGGGCCTGACAATTTTCGACAGTGCCCTTTTTCACTGCTGAACTCTGAATGTTTACTTAGACGAAAATATCAGCCAAATAGCTCTTGGAATGTCTACTGATGCAAGAAAATGACGGATAATTGTCTTGGGGGCCCCCTCCCCTTCAACCTGTCTCGCAGTGGCGTGCCCCGACTCTGCAGTAAGTGCCCTCATTTTGCACCCTCACCCCCTTTTCAAAATTCCTAGATCCGCCCATGGTCCCCATCTATTTGTGAACCCAGATAGAGCTTGGTTTATTGCCTTCATGAGTCTATAGAATCTATAGTAAAGAGGTTCCAAATCGTCCATATATGCCGGTCATGACAGCTTAATAAAAAAAATGACTGAAATGTCTCAGGTCGCATCAGTCAATGAATGGATAGTGAGATACCAAAATATCTTGAAGATTTAACCCTTGTCACTGAATGAGCATTTTTGTATCTTCTAATATCTTGATATAAAATAGAAATTGTAATTATCATGAACATCCTGCTCTTTTCAAAACTCAACTCAGTATTGTAATGTAATTGATTGATAATTATGAATAAATATGAAAATGTTTTTTTTTCCTTGTAGGTTTTAGTTGATGTACCATGTAATACAGATCGACATGTTTTAATCGAGGACACTGACAATAATCTCTTCTCTGTATCAAGAGATAATGAACGTCTTTTATTAGCTGATAAACAAAAACAACTTCTAGTGTATGTATCATTGTATTAAAGTGTTCGAGCGTGTTTTAGACGATATAGAAATCCCTTCAATCTACAATGTTGTACAAATAGAATCTCTGATAGCAAAAGTGGTTCCATTCCGTTCAGTATTTACGAAGATATGTTAGACTGAAATTCCATTGATCTATGCTACTCCCTGTATAAATGGTACACAGCCATCTTTATGTTTCTTGTAATCTATTTAATGGGCCTGTTTTGAATCCAACTGAATCAAAGCGTCGGAAAAATGGATATCTTATTCTCTCTATATATATATTACTTTATTGTGAGTAGTTTGTTCATATTACAAATTTTAATAAAAACTTGACAGATATTTGAATGTAATTATTTCAGAGCTGGTATCAAGTCGTGTAAACCTGGTGGATCAATTGTTTATTCCACTTGTACTCTGTCACCACCACAAAATGATGGCGTTATTCAGGCAGCTATTGAAGAAATATGGAATGAAACTCAAATAGATATAGTTATACAAGACATTTCATGTCTTGCTCATAAATTTAAAGATACTTTTAGATTTTATAAAGGTTGTAGATATGGACAACTAGTTCTTCCATCATTGATGGCTAATTTTGGTCCGATGTATATTAGTAAAATTAGAAGATTAAAGTAAAATTCAGCATTTAATAGTGAGTGATTGATTGATAGGGACAACTAGTTCTTCCATCATTTCTCGCTAACTCTGATCTGATGTATTTTAGTAAAATTAGTAGAAGATTAGGGTGAATAGAATTTCAGCATTTAATAGTGTGTGATTGATATGAGTGTGATGGGATATGTAATGAACAATAACAATTTTTTGTATCTTTTTTTAAATAAAAAATTTATTTATCTTTATCTTATGATTTAAAAGTTTATTTTTTGCTCCCATATCAATTATTGCAGCTGCATAATAAAATAAAATCTCAGAAGATTTGTGATTGTGTGATATTCAAATTATTTACATTTGAAAGAGACATTGGGTAGTCAATCATAAGTAGCAAGGGTTAAATCCCAAGATTGTATTTGATAAGGCAAAGGCTTTTATCTGGGTCCCTATAAGTTTTCCTCCCACTGCTAAAGACACCCAGTGATGGGTTCAGGTCCCCCACCCCTGCCCCAAATAACAGTATAAAAAATTAACTTATGATTCTGTTTCAATGGAACGTGTAAATTTGAGCTACTTTTGGTTGGGGTGATGATATGGGGTTGGCAAGCTTTATTAGCGCTTCAAAATTGAAGGAGGGTGGGGATGTACTGGAGTGAACCACAGGAGCTCTTGCAAAGTTCAATAGTAAGAAAAAAATTGCTTCTGGAAATAACATTTTTCTATTGTCCAGAAAGAAATGAAATGGGGTTACACGTCCTACTCTTCTACTCCGAACTGGGCTAATGAAGATAGGAATACGCCATACAGTGTGCTATGAGGGACATTTTGCCCAAACTACAACCTACTCTTATATCGAATTCCAACTGTCAAGGGATCTTTTACGTGCACGCCAATGTTTACTAGGCTAATGCAGGGATCGAACACCCACCCCCAGGCTAGCAACACCATTCCCTATTGTCCTGAAATTGTAGGGTTAATACTAAAACTTTAAATAAATGTGGGTATAACCCTTAGGTAAATAAATACCTTGACAGTCAAAAAATTAAATGTGGGTGTAGCCCTCAAATAAATACCTTGACAGTTGCCTCCCTTTTAAAACCTCTATTAAATAAGGAGTGTAATGGTATGCGTGAGAAATCGAGATGGATATTAGAAAATTGGTTCCAAATACTGGCAGATTTAACAAGAAAAACGATAAATTCAAAAAGAACAAACAGAAACCCGTCCCGGAAGTAAAGAAAAAGAAATGGCAACTGATTGACGAAGAAGTCGCTGTATTAAAGACTAAATATTCGGAGGTAAGACCTGTCAATTCAGATGTAAACAAAACCACGTGTTTTACTACAGTTCACAGTTAACACACGATATCGATGATTGACAGTAATGTGAAATACATTTAACACAAGTTTATGAACATTATTAAATATCATCTACAAGTGCACGTAAAAGATCCATTGGCAGTTGGAATTCGATATAATTATAAGAGTGAGCCATGGTGGCATCATGATAGTGTTAGTTGTAGCCATAGTCAAGTCATAGTTATAGTATAGTGATAGTCACATAAGATATATACATATACAATACGTAGTCACCAGGGTTCTTACTTCATTTTGAAATGAACCGGCCACGGGTCGCCCTAACAGATCGTCGTCTTTATGCATATTCTATTCACGACTATAATTGCATATCGTATTAAGTAATTAAGAATAATATTACCTTAAACCCTGAATATAAACCCTTAATAAACAAAACCTTTGTTTTAATAGCATACTTGTATTCATAAGTCGATATATTCACACCTTTACAGTCAAATTTCAGTACTTTGCAAAATGCATATTCCTAGTCCTACTTTTGCTTTCATTGTTTCGTCCAACCAAACGGAAGTTATAATTTAATAATAAAAAAAAATATGAGTAAATACAAATATGTTTTTTAAAACTATTTTTATTCTTAATCACTGGTAAATATATAAAAACAACAAAATATATAAGCACATATCAATAGTATAACAAGTTAACAACGTAGCACAAATTTATTTCCGTGTATAGTCGGAAAGATGCCGATCACGTGACCAATTGTCTCGATTCAGATTAATTTATTTTTAGTGTCACCTGCATACAGTCGCCGGGATCTAATGTCTTTCCACTTTAGTAAACAATTATGTGGATCGAAGGGAGATAGAGGGGGGGGCCTTCTAAACTTATCCGCATCAAGTTATCTAAAGTTTCTACGGCACCTAAGCTTAGTTTTGATAACGTCCTGCTTAGAAAAACCCCTCTCACACTCGACACTACTAACTGGTAGCGTCCTCCCTATTTCCATCAGTTTTATTACATTTGGAAATTGTTCTTTCATGGAATTGTTATGACAGCTCACCAGTAATTCGGAATTAATAACTTAGTTAGACAAAACATTTTCTGTGAATTTTTGTCAAACGAAAGCCATTTGAAAGTAGTTAACCATTCGGATTTAAAATATCTTCCTGACTTCGACTTTGGTTGACCTATATTGGGCGTGGGGGGGATCTGCAGCTTTTGGAATTTCCAATGACGACGTGCATGCTTGAAGTTCGAGGTCAGCGCCGCCATCACTATCTTCGGCTATATCTCGTTTACGTTTTCTATTGTCATTCTGCGAGGTGTTCAAGTACTTCAACATTGTGTTAGATATAAATGATTGAACCGACATTGGATTATATACATTCTTTTACTTGGCATGATTATAACACCGTTCGACTTTCAGGGAATGTAGCTCGTCGACGTGTGTCCTTTAAGTGTCAGAAATGACTACAGATTCTTGTAATGGATCTTCAACACTTTATTTTCAGCAGCAAATAATTAACAGCAACAATTTAACAACTTATAATTTAGTAAATATATCGGACCTCCAACTAGCATGTTCCCTAAGCTGGTCTCTCCAACTATTGATAATCTAGCATACATTTGTCTATTTATACAAATCAGTTATTAGAAAGTGTTGACATAAACATATAATTATCAAAGGATTAAGACTTAAAGCATTTAAAACAATAGTTAGAAGAGACTTAACAGATCAACTACTTTAGCTGCCAGTCTGTCATAATGTGACTGACAGGTTAATTGCTGTCTAATGACTAACCAAGCATTAATGAAATTTAAAATATAGATTTTGAAATTTAAAACAGAATTGAAAAATAATAAAATAACATATGACCTAGACATCGGTCATATATCCCCCTGACTTCAAACAAAAACATGACCCCATGTTTTAAACATTAATACAATTTTTCAATTAATCAAAGTAACATAATCTATCACTTTTTTCATGATAATAATGTCTATTTTTGTACATAGGATGCCTGTAAGGCCTAAAATGATGTTCTTGCAAATTGTACTGGTAAACGTTTTCATCAGGTAAACCTAGTTTGGGTCCTTGTATTCTATTTGAATTCGCATTTATGTATTGCTGAGCACTATGATCTAGTTCCTCCTCTAAAACCCAAGAATTTGAAGTTGCTGGACAATTCTTCCACTGAATGAGATATTCTTGTTTTGTGTTCTTAACTCTTTGTCTAAGCACTTTGTCAGACACTTGTACAGGTTGACTTGTTGAACAAATTCCTACATATCGATGGTCTTGATTGCTGGTACTTTTGAAACTAGAATTTGAAACATCTTTCATCGCTGCCTCACTGTCAAAATTTATTTGACAACCTTTATCGTGGCTATTGGCAGGATGACACATTGTTTCTCTTGTTACCATTAACACAGGGTTATTCCCAACAGCCACATCTTTAGTATCAGGAATATTTTGAACACCAACATCCTTTTTACTGGAGACCACAGAAATCTGTGCTTTTTGGGCATCCTTCTTAGCAAAAAATTCTAGCTGTCGTTGTCTATCCCTTTGTCTTTTGGCATAAGAACGATATTTCTTTTCCGAACTGGGTAATGAATTTTCTAAGAAGCCCCATTTAAAGCTGATTTCTGTAGAACCCCTATCCTGTTTGAGACTCCAAGACATTGGTAGTTGATTCAGACTTCTTATTGCTGCTACAGCTGCTGAAGGAAGAATTAAGTTGATATCCATCCTTTCTTCTTCAAAATATGTTGATAATTTATCTCGCTTAGCTGTACCGGGATCGTTACCCGGCATCTCCACCATATAACACCGTTCGACTTTCAGGGAATGTAGCTCGTCGACGTGTGTCCTTTAAGTGTCAGAAATGACTACAGATTCTTGTAATGGATCTTCAACACTTTATTTTCAGCAGCAAATAATTAACAGCAACAATTTAACAACTTATAATTTAGTAAATATATCGGACCTCCAACTAGCATGTTCCCTAAGCTGGTCTCTCCAACTATTGATAATCTAGCATACATTTGTCTATTTATACAAATCAGTTATTAGAAAGTGTTGACATAAACATATAATTATCAAAGGATTAAGACTTAAAGCATTTAAAACAATAGTTAGAAGAGACTTAACAGATCAACTACTTTAGCTGCCAGTCTGTCATAATGTGACTGACAGGTTAATTGCTGTCTAATGACTAACCAAGCATTAATGAAATTTAAAATATAGATTTTGAAATTTAAAACAGAATTGAAAAATAATAAAATAACATATGACCTAGACATCGGTCATAATTAACTCAACTAAATTGTTTATTTAGGAAATAAGCCGTTAAGGATTGAAGCTGAAGGTAATCAGATTGTATTGACGGACTCTGTGATGGGTTTCTTAATCGACGAGTAATAATTAACTCTTTGTAATCGGCCGTGATGGGTTTGTTAATCGACGAGTAATAATTAACTCTTTGTAATCGGCCGAAAGTTGATTGATTAATGATACCACAGTGGCCGATTCATGATAATTAACTCTTTGTAAATCGGCCGACGTAGATTGATATATGATACCATAGTGGCCGATTCATTGTTTTATCAATCGGCTAGATTAAAGATCAATCGGCTAAAGCCGACAAAAAACAGCCAAATAAGATCCCTGGTAGTCACATAGTGTCGCTGCCCTCGCCAAAATGTTAATGAACATCAATAAACAAATTTGATGTTCATTAATGGCAATAGATTTAGTTGTTCACAATAAAAATATATTACGACATGTAAACGTTTTTATTGACCATTGTCCATTATTGATCTATTGAGGGAGATGCATATTGCGCCTAATGAATGTATGAACAACATGCCACCTGCCCCTAGTAAAAAATTGGATGCACTCATAATCTTTGATTATCTAGTGTTGTCATATATATCACGTATCATGTAACCCGGATGGTGCAGATTAAGGAGGATGTCATTACATGTACCTTTAATTTCCTCTACAAATTGAATGGAATTGTTCACGGCAATAGTAATAAATTAGACTTCATTTTGATTAGTGAAATCCCACTACTTCAGTTGCAGTTTTTATATGGCGTACATGTACTACATGTAGCTAAGACTTGTACAGTATATTTAAAAACAATATCATATTGCCTGGATATAACAATATTTTCTCAAATTTCAGATAAATTCTTCGAAAGTAGAAAAATTCACAGACTTTCCACTTTCGAAACTAACTCTTGATGGTAAGTATCACTTAGTCATTACATCTACCAATTGTTTGAATGGCTAAATAAATGTTATAATTTAAACAATATAAATTAAACAGAGAAATTGATCGTTAAAAAACATCTTTGGCTTTATCTCTTCATTTATCTTCCAGGTCTGTCTGCATCTAAATATTCAAAACCAACAGATATCCAGAGAGAATCAATAGGTCTAGCATTACAAGGTCATGATATTCTAGGAGCTGCTAAAACAGGATCTGGAAAAACTCTAGCATTTCTTATTCCGGTAAGCTTGGTATCATTTTTATGCGCCTTCATTTTCATGTGGACATACATGTATATTGTTTGTTTTTGGACACTCTACTGGTCACAATTTTTATCCTATTTCAATGAAACTTGAAATATAGGTTTATCGTCCTAACATCTTGGTTCCCTTCTATATTGGCATGTATTAGACTGTCTAGAACTGTGCAATACAAAGATTGTGGGCCCTCTAAATTTCACAATTTTTACCTGATTTTGAAGAAACTTTAAACATATCTTTATATCCCAAAAATCTCAGCCCCTTTTGATATTTGCACATTTCGGGCCATAACTCTCTGGATGATTGCCCCTGATTGTATAAAAAATTGTGTTTGGTTTTAGCTTGTTTTCTATCCATCTCTTGCAAAATGTGGACGTATCCTGTCTGTCAGCCACTGGTATTCATTATGAAAAATATTGGCCAGCTGTGTTTTATATGACTCGTCTGTGTAAAATATATTGTTTAATAGGACAGTCATTCATAGAAGAATGTTTTGCAAACTTATGTTCACTTGGTAGTCGTTCATTATTTGTCTGTCATTTCTGACTTGCAGCTACTAGTGAAGTAAAATCATGCGGGAATATTCTGATTGAACCCAGCTAGCACTTTGCTCCACTAAGCCTCCATGATTCATTTTGGAGAAGGATCATAATTGTATTTGACTGTAAGAAAATGAGACAGTTACTTTGATTAATGAATCATTCAAACATTTGTTTAAATATAATACTATGTTGAAGGTTATTTTGATATTAATTTAGATATTAGAACATCTGTACAGAGAAAAATGGACACCGTTAGATGGCATGGGAGCTTTGATTATTTCTCCTACCAGAGAATTAGCTTTTCAGACATTTCAAGTTCTAAAGAAAATTGGCACAAGTCATGATTTTTCAGCCGGTCTGGTCATAGGAGGAAAGGTTGGTAATAATACTGAATGGTCCAGTGTTCATTGAAGTTCTCAATTTAGATGTTTAAATTCTTGTCAATATATAAGTATTTCAGATATGTTGGCATAATTATTATTTCAAATAATGGTACAGGCAATTTGCCAAGTGTACATTATTTATACTAGTTAAAATTTGGGATAATTGTGACGTTTTTCATTGCAAAGCACATCCAAGTGTCTATATTTTAAGTTGTTAAATGGTTTTGAGCTTAAGAAATTGCATAATATATTCAAACAACAACTTGTGAGTCGTTACTAAGGTCACTTTTATTGTTTCAATATATTACTTAATTACTTAAATTGGTACATGTACTTTGATTATAATATTTAGCTAATACTAGTTAACTTTAAATATAAAAAAAAGGTAACTAAACTGAAAATAGACAACGGTATTTAAATATGTATCTATTTTTAGCATGTACGAGAAGAGAAAGAAAGAATGACAACAACTAATATAGTAGTGTGTACTCCAGGTAGATTATTAGAACACATGGAAGAAACATTCAACTTTACTGCAGATTCTTTACAAATATTAGGTTAGTACACAAGACAAATATTAGGTTAGTACACAAGACAAATATTAGGTTAGTATACAAGACAAATATTAGGTTAGTACACAAAACGAATATTAGGTTAGTACACAAAACGAATATTAGGTTAGTACACAAAACTACATGAGTCATTTCCAAGACAACCTTGTTTCAATTTGTACACGAGACAAATGTTAGGTTAGTAAACAAGAGAAATATTAGGACAATTTAAAAGACAAATATTATGTTCTAGAACTCCTGACAAAAATTAGGTTAGTATACAAGACAAGTAGCAGGTTATTAGAAAGGATAATAATCACAGAAATTGAAACAGGGTTGTCTTGGAAATGACTCATGTATTTTAAACAAGATATGTGGTTATGAGATATTACATTTTAGTTTAATCATGAAAAGTACAACTAGATGTAGTGTTGTGTAGTTTAGTTCAGATTTAATGCTCTGCTTCTTTGCAATAACCTGATACATGTATGTCATACAGTGTGCTATGTGGTAAATTTTGTCTGTACAGCAATTGAATTCCAACTGTCCTGTGCATGGAACCCTAGATGCTCTCCTAGCCAGATGTATTCATTCATTCACTGCATTTCTCTCAAAAATATGATAATTATGAAGTCTTGTTCTGTATTTTCCTTTTTCAGTGTTAGATGAAGCAGATAGAATACTAGATCTGGGTTTCGCTGAAGCAATGAATGCAATTATAGAAAACTTACCAGCTTCAAGACAGACACTTCTCTTCTCAGCCACACAGACAAAGTAAGATTTTTTTGACATTCCCCAAATCTATGTGTATAAATTCGAAAATATTGTCCATCGTATGTTAAAAGAAAAAAAAACAAACACGAAAGATCATTTTGTTTTTATTTAGTATTTTACTTTGCTATGACATCTCTTATTGTAGAATGTTTATAACTGACAATAAAAATCATCTGTTTAATAAAATTTCTATCCATCGAATTGACAGCATATTATTTTAGACCTATTGACAAGTCAGAATCGTTTCAGTTCGGATGACCAATGAAAGAATGTGTAATTGAAGATGGGTGCTGTGAAGGAAAATTTGCCTGAACAGTGGCGCGACAGCCTACCCTTATTTCAAATTCCCACTGTCAAGGGTTCTTTTACGTGCACATCCATGACTAGACACTATCCATGTTAGACCCTCTGTCCTGCGCCACTGCCAAGGTTTTGGAGTGGATGAAATTAAAAGTAGTCTTTGGTAAAACTCAGGGTTTTGTTTCTTTCAGATCTGTGAAAGATTTAGCTCGACTTAGTTTAAAAGATCCAATGTATGTATCAGTACATGAACATGCTACACATAGTACACCAGCTAAACTTGAACAGGTCAGTTATATTACTCATAATTTAAACCCTTTAACACGTGGTACATGTATACCCCAGAATAGATGTTTTATGTATATTTACAGCTTTCAAAATATATTTCCAATGTCTATTTCCAAGAATATAAAATCTACGTTACTTCCTCATGACAAAGTATGATAATTTATATATATATTTTCATAGTTGTATCGTTTATTAACTACCACATGATTGTTCATAAATATATTTCAGGGTTATATTGTTTGTGAATTACATCATAAGATAAATGTATTACTGTCATTTATATATATTTTCAGAGTTATATTGTTTGTGAATTACATCATAAGATAAATGTATTACTGTCATTTATATATATTTTCAGAGTTATATTGTTTGTGAATTACATCATAAGATAAATGTGTTATGGTCATTTGTAAAAAATCATCTATATAGTAAAGTTTTAGTATTTATCAGCTGTTGTAAATTGGTGAGTACAATTTTGTGGATTTTTGCTGCTATAGAAATAGACATATATGTAATATGTATTAAAACGTGTACAGTGCTCGAAATTAACCACAGCAAATGGCAAAGTCGTGGTAAAAGCCAACGCAACCCCTGTCTGCTACGGCATAATTCTTTTTTTTTGCCGTTTGTGCTACCATGTAGATTTAGAAACACTGTTTACTTTTGACATCAATCGTCTACTTTACGACTGTGTTAATCGTTATTAAACATTCTGTAATAAATGCTTTGTCTAAAAACTAAACCCCTTTCAAATCTAAATGGTAGTATTCATTTTTTAAAACATCCCAAGAAACTGAACGGTCGTAAAGTAGACGATCGCTGTCAAAAGTAAACAGTGTTTCTAAATCTACTCAGTAGTAAAATCTGGGCGGTTTTTGATGAATCTTGACAGCATTCTAGATGGCAATCTATTGACTGGATACGTGTATTAGATTCTAGACGGTAAGCGTATTTTCTTTCCTTTTTTCTTAAAATCTGGACGATACCCGGTCCCTAATCTTTGTATGTTGTGTTAGTTTAAAATCTTTTCTATAATTGTATGTTATTTTTGTTTTGATATCTTTTCTATTTTATTTGACTATCTTTTATAGAATTGTATTTTATTGTAATATTTAATATAATTTAATGTTATTTTAGGTATCTTATATACATGAAGCGTTTAGAATATTACGTCCCGGTCAGACGATACTGGCTTTACATGGGGGTATGAATCAGATAAAAAGAATGGAAGTATATGATATGTTCTGTAGAAAGAAACATGCTGTATTATTTGCTACAGATATTGCTGCTAGAGGTTTAGATATACCTGCTGTTAATTGGGTTGTACAGATGGATTGTCCTGAAGATGTTAATACTTATATACATCGAGTAGGACGAACAGCTAGGTTTGTATCTTGTCAATTAAACTTTAAATATTTCCATTTACCCATCACTACTTAAAGTTCCAATAGCATTTTTTTAAGTTATATTTTTAAAATGTATTAAAATAAAGCCCTAAAATAGATTGAACCTATAAACAGTCCTACCTTGTTAAAGAATAATCCTATTAATCCTATAATTCACTATTGCCAGTTGAGAAATTGGCAAAAATATCATTTTCAACTTCAAATTCAAACGTTTGAAGATGGCCGTCCATGGAGAGGAATGGGAAAACAAGGGAGGTAATTGAGTAACTATTTCATCAATCAGCCTGTGTCAGCCTTTCTGATGCCCCCAAAAATTTGCGCAAAAGACATAGAATTAATTATGCTTTGACTTTCGTAGAAAATATGAAATTAGAACTTTAAGAGAGGCCTATCAAAAGACTTCATGAAATGAAATGGGGTTTAAAGTCCACTGTTCTACTCTGACTTGGCTAATGAAGAGGACTATACATTGTGCTATAAGAAAAACTTTACCCACATAGTGGCGCTATGACCTACTTTTATATCAAATGTCAACTACCAAAGGATCTTTTACATCCCATCCGAACGACTAGACAGCTGTCTTTGTCAAGCCTTCTTCTGACAAGGGGAAACCAACCTGGAATATCATGATGAATTTTCCGTGGCTCCACAAAAGTCTTCATTGAAGATGATCGGTTTCGGCGATTTTATTTTTTACTTATCCTATATCAATATGTCGTCTGTAATGCATTTTGAATGTTGATAAATTCATTATATCATTGTAAATACTGTACTCCTTTTGGTGATTAAACTTTTAGTGTAGTTTGCATAGGATTCAAAATTCCTAAAATGGCTTTCAGAGACTTTTATATGAGCTGTCTCAGATTCATAGGACACCATAAATATGTGGACGACAAATATCAAAATGTGAAGGAATAGACTGTTTAACTAAACAAAATGTAATAGAAATGAAATGATAGCTAAATAGGCCTAGTGGTGTTTCCATTGTTGAATTATATGTGATTAAAATTGGTAATCCTGACAATCACTTCGCTACTGAACTTCGTTTTGAAATTTGTCAACTTTTTACCAGCACTAATTGGAAACCAAACGATTGTGATTTTTTTCGAAGTACTATCTCAAGAGTTTTTATATATTTGAACTAAGAGTCTGTAAAATATATTTGGGTCGACTTCTTTAATTTCTTTTTCTGAGTTATATTGCTAAATCAAAAGTTAGAAGATCGCTATTTTTGTGGGACCACTTGTTGTTCTTGTTCTTGGGGTGACTCTCTTCGAAAAAGGCTAAGGCTCTGTCAATATAAGTCCGATCGACATGAAAGTTGGCATTTTTCTTCTTTGTTCTTTCAAGTGTCAATTCAGAATCCATATGTGCTGTATTTCAGATTTGAACAAAATGGAGAAGCTCTGTTGATATTATTACCATCTGAAGAAGAGGCTATGGTAAAACAACTTATAGACAGAAAAATACCTATCAATCAAATCAAGTTAGTTTTATATATAAAATATTTTATTTAGAATCTTTTTGATACACCTTATCAAATTATTACTCAGTTCTTAGTTCAAGTAAAGTTTTAATTGTAAATGATTAAAATAGCTTCACAATTCCTGAGATGTGAATATTATATATGTTGTTATGTTTCAGAGTTAACCAACAGAAAATAGTCAATTTAAAATGTAAATTAGAAGCTAATTGTGCATCTTGTTTAGAGCTTAAAGCCATGGCACAAAGGGTAAGATATCATTAGTAACCTGTTACCACTTGGATCATCCACAACTACAACTCCCTCTATTGTACAAGCTATAGGAATAGCTGTAAATTACTAAAGGATTGTATACCAGTCATGGGTGTCAGGTGGTTTGAGACGCTCTAGAGAGTAGTAGTATTGAGCAGTTTTGAAAATGAGCTATAAAACTACAATTTTTCGTTTTGGAACAGTGGTAGTAAATAAACTGAATGTTTTTTGTATAATTTCAGGCTTTTAAAGCTTATATAAAGAATATTTATTTAATGAAAAATAAAAAAGTGTTTGATGTTACAAAACTTGATACAGAATTATATGCAAGGTAAATTTATAATCAGATCTGTACTTTATTCTCTTGTAATGTACAAGCTCAGCACCGAAACAATGTCACTAGACTCAGGGACAGACCTCATGATCAAAAGCTGAGGTGTCAGAAGAATGAACCAACCCCTAGCTCTTTCAGTAACCATGTAAGAATCATTTAATAGTTGCATTCATTGATGTATCGATTGCTACTATGAATGTAAAACTAATAAAAGGAAGACGTAATATTTGTTAAACATACATTATACAAGAGCTAAATGCAGGTCTTTATTTAGGCCTGAATGTTATCTAAATTATTAATTAGACATTAATTAACATATCCAGACCATAATCAACTCTGTATGTCATCGTTAGCGTGTGTTATTTACTGGATTTAGATCAGATTTGCTGCTCATCTTTCATTTATGATTTAAATCATGAAATGTATAATCGAGACTGTGTTTTTTTATTGTACTGACTTTATTAATGATGAATCAATTGCTAAATTCTCGGTTCAAATTGGATCAATTTGGTTGAAATTTTCAATAATTCCCTGTATCTTTAAGGAACTATTGTTACCATTTCAGATCCATTGGGTTAGCATTTCCGCCACGAATACGTTTCTTACAAAAACATAATAAACAGTTAGCATCGCAAAAACCTAGTGACACAGATCCATATAGTAAACATAAGACATTTAGTGATAGTGAGGGAGAGGGGGAGGAGCAATCAGAAAATGAAAGTAGCAGTGAACAAACAGAAGATAAAATGGTTTGTGCGTATGATAGCGGTAATCACAGTAAATCCAAAGCTGCATTAGGATTTGAAGTTGATGATGAAGGGGAACAACTCTTCTCAGTAAAACATGTAGATGTGGATGTTCCAGAAGGTTTTGGTGTAAGTAGATTAAGTTTTTACGTCTGTTAAATTACAAATGAAATGGGGTGTAACGTCCTATTTCTCTGCATCACCGAGATAAAGGAAGACAAGCTTACTCCATGCAGTGTACTGTAAGAGAAATTTTCCTTGGACATCACAGAGCTACAACCTATTCTTATTATGAATTCAACTGTTAAGGGTTTGATCCATGTACTTGGGACCTCGTTTTTATGGGATGGGCCATCTGATTGATTAGATTCCGTTCAATGCCAGTGCCTGCTTCCCACACCATTGGCAAATGGACACCAAGGATCTTTCTCGAACAACCCAGGAAGCCAAGCCAAGATCTCCTTGTCAGTGAACAGGCGTCTCACTGATCCACTGAGACTCCCAAGGCTGGATTAACCATTCAGCTAAGTAAGCATGTGCAAGCATGTGCTTAGGGCATCACGGGGAGGGGGCCACCACTGATTTTCGGCTTTTTTAGATGATGAATTTTAAATTTAATTTACTGTTACCTTCTTTGTCTCCTGACCTGTATAAAACACCAGAAAAAAATTGACAGATTGTATACATTTTGAATTCTATACTATATGGGAGGGGAACAAATGGTCTCTTTATGTCTTAAACCGAAACTAGGGGCTCTCTATTGCATAACAATAATAAAGAAATCACCTCTAGTAACATAAATTCAACCTGAAAGAAATAGAAGGCCTGTATTAATTCCAATAGGGAACCGGATATTTGTGTAAAAGTTGTCTGACCAGATAATAAATTATCCCTTTAACAACTTTTCAGAAGATAGATGTGAATATGTTGACATCAACTAAAAATCGTACTATAACCAGAGAAGAGGAAGTAAAGAAAAAGCAGAAATTAGCAAGAAAAGCCAACGTGTCTTTGAATAAGAAAATTGTATTTGAAGAGGGTAAAGAGGAGGTGTGTATTAGGCTCGTTCATCTGTGTTTTATTTATAATTGAGGATATATTGCTGCTTTTGAATTGATCAAAGAATGTAGAATGCCATCTTCAATAGAAGGCTTGATCTCGCCTTAACTACATACATCATATGTTTGTAAAACTCGCGGACGTTGCTTAAGGAACATGGTAGAATGCTATTGGTACAATGCTATAGTCCAGGGTTCTTGTGTCAGTCTTATTTGACTGACCGTAAAACCTACCTTTCAGTCAATTCACAAAAGTTTTATTAAGTACGAATTTGAATATTTTGTTGACACATGAATTTTAATTGTGGTATGAATCCGTCTGTTTAAATAACGATAAAAGTTATGTCCCTTTATTTTCGGTCAAGTATCATTTTGTTGTATTATACAGTCTGATTTTATATTGTTGAATTATATAGTCTGATATCATATTGTTATATAGTCTGATATCATTATTGTTGTATTATATACAGTCTGATGAAGAAGATGTAGACGAAAAGAGAGGATTAAATATAGAATTAGCTAAGAAACGAATGGAAGAAGCTGATAAATCAGATAAAGAACTTTATAGACAATTAATTAAACAAAGAAAAAGGGTAAGATAACATAAACTTTTAAAAGGTCTCCATTTTAAAGACTGTAAGTTTTAGTATGACTATAAATATATTTAATTATGATAAAAGAATAAAGTTGTAGGTCTAGAAATCTGTAGATTTTCGTTAGAATCCCACAGAATTCTATTGAAACCATGGGTTCTAACTCAGCCAAATATGCCGGTCACAACCGTTTGTTTAAAGAAAAATAGCTAAAATTTTTTGGACTTACTGGTCAGTTAAAACGATGTAATACTAGGATATTTGTTTCAAATTGAAATAATCCCTGAGAATTTGAGATTGGCATATTTCTTACATGAAACAGTGTGACTTTAATAACTGAAGATTAGTAGAGAGTTGTGTTGCATAACTAGTCAAAAAAAGTTAAACACAATAATTGAACATTTTGAGAGAATCTCACAACAATTCTGATGCCTGGTTCTGTAGGAATCTTTGTGTAGAACAGATTCTGAAATCCTCTCTGCTGTAGTTTTATATTCTATATTTTCTTATATCTATTTATAGGATGAGAAAATTAAGTTAAAGGAGAAAAAGAAGGCTGAACTGGATGAAATGAGGGTAAGAGATTTAAACATTAAATTATGGCGGAAAGAAAAATCCCTTTTTATACGTCCACATTCATAATGTGAACGTATTATGCCGTCGCCCCTGTCTGTGTGTGTGTGTGTGTGTGTGTGTGTGTGTGTGTGTGTGTGTCTGTGGTTCGCCTACAGGGCGCAATTCTTTATGGATTTTCTTCAAACTTGGTATACTTATTCCTTATACCCCAAGGAAGATCCCTATTGTTTTGGGGGCATGCCCGACCCCCAGGGGCCGAGCCACGCCCATTTCTAGTATTTGTTTGTTTGTCGTCTACAGGCCACATTTTTTAACTTATAATCTTGAAAGTTTGCATACACATTCTTTGTACCCTAAGGAACATCCCTATTGTTTGGGGTATATGCCCCACCCCCAGGGGCAGAGCCACGCCCATTTTTTTTTTCGTGTGTCTTTGTGTCGCCTACAGGGCACAATTCTTACTGGATTTTCTTCAAACTTGGTACACGTATTCCTTATACCCTAAGGAAGATCTCTATTGTTTTTGGTGCATGCCCGACCCCCAGGGACAGAGCCACGCCCATTTCTAGTATGTATTTGTTTGTCGTCTACAGGCCACATTTCTTAACTTATAATTTTGAAACTTAGCATACACATTCTTTGTACCCTAAGGAACATCCCTATCATTTAGGGTGCATGCCCAACCCCCTGGGGCAGAGCCACACCCATTTTCTTATTGTGTGTCTTTGTGTCGCCTACAGGCCGCAATTCTTATTGGATTTTCTTTAAAACTTTGTATACTTACTCTTTATACTCTAAGGATGATCCCTATCGTTTGGGGTGTATGCCCCACCCCCAGGGGCAGAGCCACGCCCATTTTCTTTTCATGAGTCTTTATGTCGCCTACAGGGCGCAATTCTTACTGGATTTTCTTCAAACTTGGTATACGTATCCCTTATACCCTAAGGAAGATTTCTATTGTTTTTGGTGCATGCCCGACCCCCAGGGACAGAGCCACGCCCATTTCTAGTATGTATTTGTTTGTCGTCTACAGGCCACATTTCTTAACTTATAATTTTGAAACTTAGCATACACATTCTTTGTACCCTAAGGAACATCCCTATCATTTGGGATGCATGCCCAACCCCCTGGGGCAGAGCCACACCCATTTTCTTATCGTGTGTCTTTGTGTCGCCTACAGGCCGCAATTCTTATTGTATTTTCTTTAAAACTTTGTATACTTACTCTTTATACCCTAAGGAAGATCTCTATTGTTTGGGGTGCATGCCCAACCCCCAGGGGCAGAGCCACGCCCATTTTCTTTTTGTGTGTCTCTGTGTCGTCTAGAAGCCGCAATTCTAACTGGATTTTCTTAAAATCAGCGTGGTACTTGGTTTATGTATTCCTTATAGCCTGAGGGGGTCCACTATTGATTTTGATGAATGTCCCGACCCCCAGGGGCAGAGCCACGCCCACTTTTTTCATTTAGTGTTAGGAAGGCACAATTCTGAATGGATTATCTTGGTATAGTTATTCCTTATACTCTAAGGACGACAACTATTAATGTTGGTGCACGACCCTCAACGCTAAACAAACCAAACGCCTAGCCTTCTTGACAAAGTACCATATCAATCAAAGCAGGAATGTGGACGTATATTGTAGCCTTAGCGTTATGTTTATAACCAAACTGACATTGTCAAAAACTGGACCAAAAATAAATTAAACAGCCCCATTAAATTTCTAGTTATTATGAAGTTATCTTAAAATTGTACCATATGTTAGTCCCAAAATAACCTTGTTAGCCTGCAATTATGTCTGGCGCAGGTTTATCTTTTTTAAATACTTTTATTGATACCATTCAATCCCTGGTACAACATTCACAAAGTCATTACTGCCAGACAGTTAGTCAAGTAAATATAAAATGATTATTTCCAAGTCTGACTATTTATGCTATTAGTCATGATATTGTAAGATTTTTGTTGACGGAGTTTGAAATAAGAGTGTCGCTGTTCATGCAAAATTTCCCTCATGCACACTGCATGGCTAATACCTGTCTTTATAGGCCAAGTTGGTGCAGAAAAGTATGATATTAAACTCCATTCGGGGGTTGGGATGGCCTAGTGGACTAGAGTGCCGCGCTTCGACCTCTAGCTGGCCGGTCACCTCTGGCTTGCGGCTGTGGTTCGAGCCCTGGTGTGAGCGTATGTGGCATGGAGATAGGGGCGCCTTCTCAACCTCGTGGGTTTCCTCCGGGCACTCCGGGTTCCTCCCACTGCTAAAGACCCCTACGCGGAAGCGAATTATTGAAATCAAATTAAACCATATGTTAGTCCCGAAATGACCCAGTTTGTGATTGAGTGGACGTTAAACCCCATTTCTTTCTCTCTCTCTATTAAACTCCATTCATTTGCCAAATTGTTTGTTTTTATCAGAAGAGATTAGCAGCTGAAGATGGTGAAGAAGATGAAGAAGTAGAAGTTGTATTTCATAAAGGTGATGTTGATGATGATCAGGATCCTTTAGACTTTATACCTGATCCTGATCAAATATATAACAATACAGATGAAGAAGCTTCTAGCGAGGAGGAGGAGGAGGAGGAAAGGTACGACAATAACTTGGATTCTAATTAGATGAGAGCACAACACAGATCCTATTTTGTTTCGTTTTTTATAGTTCAAAATTCGTTTTACTTGTCTTTACTACACTAGGATCTGGAAAAGTTGTTATAGTACCAGCGTTTTGGTTGAAGCGAGGGATTAGCCTAGCCAATGAAACGATCTGTTACGTTGACGTCTTGACGTGCCAAATACGGAACTGTGGGTAAACCACTAGAAACCTCAACGCTGATTGCTTAATCAAATTCTGACGTCATAGGGTCAAAAGCCTCTCAGACGATGCTGACTGTATTTTTGTAATTGTTAATAGTTAATTTTTGTCCAGAACAGTGGGCTGTTAAACACGCAAGTCAGAGATATATCTTAATTTATCTTCTGACATAAATATTTTAAACAAACACATATTATCCTTTCACAAAACATATCAACCCATGGTCTGGATTTTCAGGCATTATCACCTTGCCAGGCGTGCACGTAAAAGAACCCTTGTCTGAGTAAAATTTCCCTTATAGCACACTGTATGGCTTATGCCCCTCTTCATTAGCCCAGGTGGTTCAGAAAAGTAGGACGTTAAACCCCATTTTCCTTCATTTTGTTTAAACAAAAAGCTGAAACAACATAAAATCACAAGAAAATAATGTTTCTTTTTATATAGACCTAAAACAAAGAAACGGAAGGTCGAAGTAGAATCTGAAAGTGATGATGATGAGGATGATGACACTGGTGATGAAGATGAAGATGTATCTGGTGTAGGTGCATCCCTACCTGATGATGAAGAATTAGCTTTAAGATTGTTACAAAAATATTAAACCATACTAAATTGATGTCTTCTTTGTCAATTATTTACAATCTCATTGGTTTTCTCTGGGTCCTCCAGATTCTCCCCACTGCTAAAGATCCCTATTGAAATAAAGTTGTATCATTTGTTAGTTCCAAAATGACCTAGCAGGTGTTTAAGTCGACATTAAACCCCATTTCTCCCTCTTGTTTCTTAGTTGAAGAAAAGCAAAATGACAAAACTTGAACAGGACAGTTCTTGGAACTTGGGGATTTTGCCACACAAGAACTTCCTGTGTTTCCTGAATTCAGCAATTTTTTGAAAGGCTGCACATCCTTTGTGGGTCCTAAATGGGTGCTAGATTCGCTTGGCAACCCCCCCTGGCTTATTTATCTAATTTTGAATCTAGAAAGAAAGTTCACCAGATATTCCCTGAACAAGAAAACAACTAGGAATCAAAATGTGCTTCTAGCATTAAGATCTACGTGTATAGTTGTTCTTTGTCGTGTGTAGATACAGGAATTTTAATGAGGTACAGGGTACAGCTACCAGTAGGATGGTGTATGCCACTACACGAAAAAACAAATTAGGGATTTTAAAAGGTCCTACGGTTTCGTCCCACGAGCTACGGTATAAAGGGAAGTAATCAGTTGTATCTGATGAGCTTACATGGGGCACCAGGTTAAAAATGTCACTTGGGCCCTTCCATTGACGGTGAAAAGAGAAAATATTCTGCCCATTGTCCGTCGCACTCACACAAATGCAATTTGTATATCAGTGTGGTAGATAGAAGGATTTCTTTCGCACAGACATGTATACAACATAATACATAAAATTTAAAAAACAAAAACAATTTGAGGGGGCCTTTTAATAATGGAGCCTTCGGTTGCAGACGAACTGGAGGTGTCCCCATCTTTCTTCTGCTTCTATTTATCTAATGATAACTTAGTATACAGGCCTACTGTCGGTTCTCAACAACTATTAACCTGAAAGAAATTAAAGAATATCAGACATGAAGTATCGAGAAATGTCTGGACATTCCTCTGTGCGCATGCTGTTATGATAATCGGGCTTGTTATTGGCGCCACGTTGTCTGATCGCCTCGTGTCTCTAATCCTTGTTAACAGCTCATTATTATTGACAACTGGTTAACAACGGTACTACTGTATACTGATACATAATCCACATACGTTAAAGGGGTCTGGTTATCAATAATTGAATATTTTTAAACTCATATATAATTTGCTATCCGTATCATTGGTAATAACAATTAAATAAATTTACCGTTTGAAATAGTGCATGTCCCCAACGAGTTGCTCCTGAACAGCAGGGCCGTAACTACCTCAGAGCGACGAGGGATGCTGAAAAATTGACGGACGGTGTATATCTATTGTTTTTATGGTCGACAATTTTTTCACTGTTAACGGGCATGCTCTCAACAGCCAGCCACCCAGCGCTTTATTCTGCTCCTATGTATTGTCAAAAGTCCACATTGAGTATGAATTTATTATCACTGGAAATAGCTTTAACACCCTAATTAGATAGAATTAATTTTACCTTTTGTCACACGTCTTTTCATACCATAAAAGAGCCGCGGTGAGTCATTGAGTAAGACGATTCGCTAATACGTCTCGGATTCGCCCCCGGTATTGACCGAGAAAATTCTGGGAATTGTCTGGCGCGGTTTCCCCTGTCATTTTTTTGGACATGGGATGATGCCTTGCTTGCATGTAAAAAAAACCTTGACAGTTGGAATTTAAAATATGAGTAGGCCTTAGCAACGTTACCCGCCCAAATGATTTATTTCGCGTACCCATTGGCGTGCACGTAAAAGAACCCTTGACAGATATAATTCTATTTAACTCAGGGATATAGAGTCGCTGTCCTGGCAAACTTTCCCTCGTAGCACACTGTTTAGCGTATAATCGTCTTCATTAGCCAAGTCGGTGAAGAAATCCCAGATCGTTTGATCGATGCATTCAGCTGATTATATCCAGTTTCTCACAACTACATTAAAATTGTCGCATGTTTAAGCTTAGTTTTTCCAATACTTCGTCAATTCGTCAACGCCGCTATTTTACTAAATCTGGTCTGAAGATGGTTCTTAAAGCTGGTTGTATTTACCGATAAAGATTACGAGGAGTTTTTAAGGAGTAATTTGGCATAATGGACCATTTGCGGACATTATCATATTTCTTATTGGACAGGTGCTCGTTAGATTAAAGCTCTTATCGCACGCCTACTTATAATTCAGTCAATCTGGTTATACTCTATAATGAAAATTTCGACAGAAATAATCATCTACGGGGTCTTTCTTTTAACCGGTGGCTAAGTGGATAAGGCGCTGGTTCGCTAGCCTGGAGGTCGGGTGTTCGATCCCTACATTGGCCGAGAAAGTTCATCTCGATTTTCCGGCGCTGATTTCCCCTTGTCAGTGATGCAGAACGAGGGCTTGACAGGGACAGCTGCATAGTCATTAGGATGGGACGAAAAAACGGGGTCCCGTGTACACATTGGAGTGTACGTAAAAGATCCTTTGGCAGTTGGAATTCGATATAAGAGTAGGCCGTAGCGCCGCTGCCCGGTAAAAATTTCCCTCATAGCACACTGTATGGCGTATACCCGTCTTCTATTAGCCCAGGTTAGGTGCAAAAGAGTAGGACGTTAAACCCCATTTCATTTCATTTATTTACAATGGTTCCAAACTAATTCGACTACTCACTTGTCCGCGGGTTCATTAGTCCACCTATAGGCCTATCTATTCTTGGGGTTAGGGTTCATTAACCTACCAATATCTATTATTAGGATGAGGGTTGGGTCAACCCACCAATATCTATTATTAAGATGAGGGTTGGGTAAGGGTTCATTAGTTCACCCATTTCTGTTATCAGGGTTAAGGTTGGGTTAGGGTTCATTAGTCTCCCGATATCTATTACATGTATTAGGTTTAGGGTTGGATTAGGGTTAGGTTTATTTATACCAATATTTATTCTATTTCTTATAGGCGCGGACTACTGCACTCGCGGAATGCTCAGTAGTCCACAGATTCATTAGTCCACCGATATCTATTATTAGGTTTAGGGTTAGGTTTATTGATACCCATATTTATTGTACTTCTTATCGCCGCGGACTACTGTACTCACGGACTAGTATAAACAAAATGGTCAAAAAACATTTAAACTGAAATAATAATATTTTGGCAAAAAAACAAAAAACACAAGAATCCTGTTCGGTCGGAGAAAATTATTTTCATTCAATAATTTCCGATATTACCGATATGAATTTTAAACAAAATATATATATGAATAAAATTAAAGAAAGAATTATGCCGTCGATTTTTCTCAAAGGCACAAGGTGTAACATGAGATCTCAACTTCAGAATAACATGCATAACGGTGCTACACGCGCAGTTTGGTAATTTTATCCCCGGACACGATGCGGACACGCGCCTCGTGACCGACACGTGACCAATGATAATAGATTGAATTTCATTTAACCCTTTCAAGTGATCAGATGACATAATTTGCTAAATTTAGTTTTTATTGTCAAGTATTCTATT
This sequence comes from Patella caerulea, assembly GCA_036850965.1. Classification (NCBI taxonomy): domain Eukaryota; kingdom Metazoa; phylum Mollusca; class Gastropoda; family Patellidae; genus Patella; species Patella caerulea. The sequence goes on along the minus strand of JAZGQO010000015.1, from coordinate 24,645,595 downwards.
GATAAAATATAAATTATAACAATTTCATTTCCTGAACGAAACTTGATTATTATTTTTTTAGGGGTAACGTGGCGCTCTGAGTAATGGGTAGATATAAAAGCCTAAGGCCCATTTTCGATTTCGTCAAAAGTCACTTGATGTAAATTGGGATTGGACACGTGATTCTTGATGGAATTGTGGGTTTTAGGTTAGCCTAAGCCTAACCCGTACCCTAACCTTTATTACATCTCGTGACCTATGATAAAATTTGCAAACCTTAAAGACCACATAAAATAATAATTTTTAATTGCATATATTGCTAGCTAAGGGTTACTACATTCATTTTACGTCAAGTTCACTCCAATCTGATTAAAATTAATTGAGATATTAACGTTTAAACATCAGACAGCCAAAAACGGTTTTCAAATTTTCAATTACAACCTTTATCCGGTTGATTGGCTGGTGACGTCACAGGCACTACACATAATCTATACACATTATCTATACAATATATCACTATCTGTACGATATCTCACTATATACACACCGCCAGTTAACACGTGTGTATTTGTCGGTCCAATTAACATTTGACTGGCGTAATCATTAACTCGTAATTTTACACGTAAGCTACTATAAGTCAATGCATTTTCAAAAGCCGACCTTTCTCGTCTTAAGTTGTAATAGATTATATATTTGTGACTAGAATAGATTACAATTCACTAGTTGATCAACATCTCCAGCCCGTAAATCAGTACGTAATATTTTAACACGGTTATCGGTAGTCATATCGACAAATAAACCGACAGAATGAAGCGACACAAGACGGTGCAGATAAAAACAACATGTGTCTTCTAAAGGTGCGGCAAAAGGGGAGGGGGGCGAATAGAGAGCCTCCTAAGCTGGTATCTCGGGTACACGGTAACGTCGCATTCTGATTGTGAATTAAATAATAAAGTAAATTGTTTTGTTTTCTTTTCTTTATATTATATAAAATTGTATATTATTAATATTACATTGGTAGTTTAGTAATTTGTAAAAAAGGCATAGCCAACTTTCCTGTCATATGCGACATGCTTTCAGCATGTCTGTTATTGGCGTACGTGACGATTTTCAGCTTTTTCGCGCCAAAATCAACCATTTTACACATTTCTCAGTAAGCCATGCCTAATATGGTAGACGAAGATTTCCATGTGACATTGAGATCGTGTAACGCTATTTTAGTGATAACGGAGCTTTTTGTTATAAATACAGAGTAATTATTCGACAAATACGAGTGAATTTGAGCCATGTTACTTTCGCTATTACAAACTATCGAAGCTATCGATAGTTTGCTTGACTATCGCAATTTTTATCGATAGTTTCTTTTTACTATCGATACACACTATCGACAGTCAAACCCCTAATCATTATTATTTGAAACCATTTCGTTTCTTAAAAGCTGACAATTGATTATTTCTATCGGCTTAAAAGATGTCCGTAGCGCCGGCTATAACAATTTCACACCAATCTTGTTTCAATCAGAAGCCAATTATTGTTGGCTTACGGTCGGCTTATTCTAATAAAAAAAAAACACATGGGGAATATGGCTACAACAAGTGTCTTTATAAAACAAATTCTAAATTACAAAACAAATTAATCCGTAGTCAATTGTTATTTAATTAGGGGGATTAAGGAATCAGTCAGGCGTTAACGAATACACACGCCGGGTGTATATAGGTAATTAAGGAATAAACATCCCGAATATGCATTCGGTCACTGTGACGTCACTGGCGTTGAGGGGATTAAGAGTGTTTTCAATAATTGGCCAAGTCGTTTTTACGGGAGGTCTATATTTGCGACTTTGAGTGACGATATCTGAATTAATTTTCATCAGATTGACGTTAAACTGCCGTAAAATGCATATAGTAAATAATGTTTATAAGCTCAATGAATTTAGTTTTCTCATTATATGTGCTCTTTAACTTTTACACCTAACCGTGAGTAAAGAGCTGGGTCCTGATTCATGAAATCTTAACTTAAGATAAAATCCAAATTTTAGTAGATTGGCTAAGCACTAAAACCAATTTAATATTATCCAGTCAAATACATGTAACTAAAATTTGGATTTTATCTTCGTTAAAATTTCGTGAATAAGGCCCCTAGCTCAATAGGCAGGATGTCAGGAGTTCAATTGCGGTGTTGGCAGGGGACTTTTCCTGGCAATTTCCACCGTGGTTTCTCCTTGTCATGACAGAGAGCCTTTAAAGGAGGGGAAACAAGTCCCGTGTGCACGTTGGCTTGCATGCAAAAAATCCTTTGACGTTTGAAATTCGACGAAGATTAGGCGGCGACACCCTGTCCGGGCAAAATTTTCCTCATACCTGCATTATAGTCCGATTGGCATAGGCGTACGAGCCGGGGGGGGGGGGGCAACTGTCAACTCCCCTCCCTAACTTTCGGACAAGCTGACTTTTCGGGCAGGCGGGTAAAGTGAAAAAAAAAATATTTCATCTACTTGCAAAATAAAGTGATTGAAATCTGATAAAAAAAAAATACGGACTGGGGAATCCACTTCTTCACGTACCTCTCGAGGAAGACCGCACTCGCTCTCTGTTAACCCGAAATTTTTCGGGCATTTCGGGCTCTGCTCCCCTAACTGTCGTCGAGCCCGTATGCCTATGCCGATTGGAGAAGAAAACCTGGACGTTAAACAGAATTATTTTTTAAAATTATCCCTTAACTTTTATTGCTTTTGATGATGCTATTTCTGAAATGATCTGTACGTTGTTTTAATATATTGAACGGGTCTGTATACTGTGTTTATAGTACGTGAATATAAATGAATATCGTCTTTTATCAGCTGTACAGGTGAATTATATAAAATTTATCTAATTGTATGCTGATTAAATATACAAGTCATGGTTCCAATTCACTTAAAGGGGTGGTGACTACCTAGAATGTGGAATTAAACAAAACGGGACTGAAAATAGATTACGATGTGAATCTTCCATAAAAGTGTTCAGAACTATGTTTGGCGTTTGCTATTTGGAACCGTGTTTGTTTGTCTTCTTAGCAAATGTTAACCCCACTAAGATGCAAATATGTTAAACCCACTAATTTGCAAATGTTAAACCCACTAATTTGCAAATGTTAAACCCACCCCTGTACAAATGTAAAACCCACCCCTGCGCCAATATAAAACCATCCACAGTGTAAATGTAAAACCCATCATTGCGCAAATGTAAAACCTACCCCTGCACAAATGAAAACCCACCTTGGACAAATGTAAAACACACCACTGCAATTTTTAAATCTACCACAGCGCAAATTTTAGACTAATCACAGTGTGCTAGGAGGGAAATTTTACCTAGACGGTGAGTGGCGCTACGCCCAACACTCTTATCTCACACGTGCACGCTTATGTGTCCAAGGGACCTCGGTTGTTTATCCCATCAGAACAACTAGACAAATACCTTGCCGGGGGAGCGTTCTCGGCCAATGCCAGGATCGAACCCCCGACCCGAGTCCTTACACACTGAGTCACCGCAGCTCCCTGCTTATCGTCAATGGTTTGATCCGAAAACTGATATGAATAATTGACGTGTATAGTTTATTTAATCCTTTAATAGTGACACTGTATTGACAGTTCATAAAGTTGTTAAAACACGTGAACAGTGGCCATGTACGTGTTCTTAACATATACTATTAACATATTTACACCTTGAGTGTGGGTTGAAAGCACTATTTTTAGATCACTTATCGATTCTTATAATTTAAAGTCATTGTCTACCAACCAAAAATTATAAACATTTGAAACATTATAAGACGCGCGCGTGGTGTGACGTACCATCAGGTACCCCTCGTGTGGAAATCCTTACACTACGATCGCTAAAGATAAATAATGGCACGGGTGTCGAGATCATGACAAAGTGTAACCTATATCGTCACATGCGGATAAAATTACGTGCACCTTTATTTGGAAACTATCAAACAATACGCCTACATAAAAAGCTTACACTGTTACAAAATCATTTCTGGCCCTCATAAAATTTTAATGTTAATTTAAGCTCTTGTTTTTCTTACAATTATTTAAAATTGAAAAATATCTTTTAAACGTATCAAAAGACGTCGAATGGCCTTTTTCTGCTAATTCAAGTTGCATAAAACTTCCATCTGAATTTTTAAAGAAAAATATAGTTTTATAAAAATTGTGCCATGCCCCAAAGAAGTTATTGTTAATGGGTTTCTTTTTTTTTGGGGGGGGGGGCGCTAGATAATTAAAAATTGAAAACTATTCTTTTAAAAATGTGTCAAAAGATAGCATGGTTTTATACCATCATGTCTTGCCATTATAGAAATTTAATGTTGATTTAAGATGCATTAATGCCTCTATCTGAAAAAGTTATTTTTTTTTAAATATTGTAATATTGAAAAACTTTTTAAAAAAAAAAACAGTCAAAAGACAGAATGGTTCTATAAAAATCCTTTCAAACCCTCGTACAATTTTTATATTGCATCTAAATATCAACTATGAAAATTGAGTGTTGAATATTTCATCTGTATATCAATTAAAATTGAGTGTTAAATATTACATCTGAATATTAACCATAGAATTGAGTGCTGAATATCAGCTGAAATTGAGTTTTAAATATTTCATCTAAATGTCAATTAAAATTGCGTGTTGAATATTTCATTGGGATATCAACCATAGGATTGGAGTGTTGAATATCAGCTAAAGTTGAGTGTTAAATATTTTATCTGTATATCAACCATAGACTTCAGTGCTGAATATCCGCTAAAATTGAGTGTTAAATATTTTATCTGGATATCAGCTAAAATTGGGTGTTAATTATTTCATCTGAATAGCAACCATGATAATTGAGTAAAATTGAGTGTTGAATATTTCATCTGAACAGCAACCATAGAATCGAGTGCTGAATATCAGCTAAAATTGGGTGTTAAATATTTTATCTGAAAATCATCTGTATAATTTTAGGGTGTTGAATATTTATTCTGAATAACAAGCAAGATTGAGTTCTGAATATTAAGTCTGTATTTCAAATTACAGAGATAAGAGTAGTCCGTAGTCCGGGCCAAAATACCTTCATAGCATACTGTATAACGCATACCCGCCCGGTTGGTGCAAACCTTGTCCTATTCCATGTACGTGTTGGCAGTTGAAATAAGTCCGTAGTCCGTGTCAAAATTCCTTCATGGCATATTGTATGACGTATACACGCCCCGGTTGGTGCAGAAAATAACCCTCATTTCATTTTATTTATCCCCTTATTTTCTATACCTTATAATATCAAAAGATATACCCGTACAACAATAAAAGTCCATAACTATATTTGTAGAATTTATATTTGATTTACAATTTAGGAATTTACAATTTCCCTTGATTTTGGAAATATTTGAAAAATATATGAAAAATATATGAAAAATTTGAAAAATATATGAAAAATATTTGAAAAATTTGAAAAATATTACGAAAATTTTTAAAAATATTACGAAAAATTTTTAAAAATATTACGAAAAATTTTAAAAATATTACGAAAAATTTTAAAAATATTACGAAAATATTTCTTTTCCTTCTTCTGATAAATATAATTACATGTATTATTACTACAAAAGTTGTAAAACACGCTTTCACAGATGAATTCGGGGACACTTTATATCGAGTAACAAAACATAAAAAAATACTTATAAAAAAACAACCTATTTGCAGATTTCTTGAAAATTTGATGAGTTATCAAAATATAGTGCTACGAATTCTATTGAATTGTTGTACTGTCGTGTCAGTATGTAGCCGGGGGTTTTAATTGCGTTTTTGTGTTGTAATTAGTACATTAATGAGTAAATAAAGGTTTGAATCTAGGATTATAATCACCAAATGACATGAGGTTAAACACCTCTATCAATCGCTATTAGTCTTACTGTTTAAACACTGCCATACCCTACATCCAATTCCTCTCGGCGGTTTATATCCAAATCCGATTTAATATTAATACGAGGTACAATTTTATAGATACAAAGTTACTGGATTTATTATATACAATGTTTCGATGAGTTTATCCTCGTCTTTATCAGTCAAATTATACAAATATCAATATTTTTTTTACGAATTTCAATTTTTAGTTTGTTTCATTTACCACTACACAAGCTAAAATCTGAATATTAATACCAATCGCTATTAATATTATAATATAAATACGAACGATACCAAACATCCATTTTCACTCGGAGGTTTGTGTCCCAATCCGCTATGATTTTATTAACCACTTTCAATTTTCTTTCATTTACACTAAAGACTAGGAAACTTAATATTATAACTATCTCTATTTCGCAACTGATCCTCTAATTCATTTATTATTTAATATTAGTTGATTATTTCTTGCAGTGTCTGTATAGTCTGTCTTGTCTTATCGCAAGGAGTATAATATAATATATTGCTTTCTGTCGTAAGTTTTTTATATTCGGTTGAAGGAAAACAATGAAAAAATCCCCTCGTCCCAGAGGTACTAAAACCAAGAAAATAAATGTATTGCAAATATGCAAGACAAAATAAAATACATTATTATTGAGCGTCTCTAGTCTTTTTCAAAGACCGCAGTAGAAAATATCGAAATATCTGTGTTTTCGGATTAACTTTCATAAAGCAATTAATGTTTGGTAAAACAAAACAATCAAACGAAATACCGCAAGGTGCTACATAATATTGTACGCTGTCTTCATTCGCAATTTTATTTAATGTAACGAAAATGGTTCATAAACTTTCGCCCACTCAAGCGTACTAAAACCAAGAACATGTCGCGAATCATGACATGATTCCAGCTCAAACAATAACTGTTTATTACTGAGCAGTGTTTATATATATAGACTAAGGCTTAATCAAAGGCCAGTTCCATTCATAAATAATACCATTGAAACAATTTAATAAAACATCGAAATATTTCTCAGTTCAAATATAACATTGAACCAAAATCAAACAAAAGAAATTTTTGCCAATATCCGTGATACGGAGAAATGTGTAGCTAACAAGGGCATATTGGATTATTACATCTAGATAATCCCGGGATTTGATATTTTGGAGAGAAATGCCCGAGGCGCGTGTATTAGGCACGCGTATTGGCGCATCGATATTATATTGATCCCTCTCTAAGTATTGCAATGATTAGGTTTAAGTAGAGAGAGAGGGGCGTGTTATATTGACATAATGAATTGTATAAAATAACCCGATCACAAATTAACTTTACTTCACTCATCAACTCATAACAGTTCATTTAATTCATTACCTTAGTCTGGACATAGACGGAGACAAATATTTCATAATCAAGAATTTGGATTATCTTCAAAAAGAAATTATCCCAACACACAGAAAGTTATAGACACGTAAAAGGTAAGAATATTTTACGAATGATCACTTTTTATGAAATAATATTTGGAAAAAGGGAAGTGAATATATTCCATTTAAATTCTTATGAATTGAATTGAAAAGAAAAATCACTCGATAAATATTCATAAGATTTTACATTTATAATCACTTTTATGAAATATTATTTGAAAAAATACAATTGAATATGTTCCATTTCAACTGAAATGAATTGAAAAATAAAAACACTTCATAAGTTATTCAACATTTATACCGTATAAGATAAGATTATTTTTAAATATAATCATTTTTTTGTGATTTGAAATATATAATCCATTGAATCTGTATTCAATTTAAAAAAAAAAACACTCTAGAAGTATTAGGAAAGTTTGAAACACGTAACAGGTAGAATATTTTACAAATGATCAACTTTTATGAAATAATATTTGGTAAATGAAATTGAAATGTATCATTTCAACTTTATTGAATTCCCGTGTTCCTTATTATTAAAAGGCAAGAAGAATATTTAACGGATGGTCACTTTTCGTAAAATAATATTTGGGAAAAAAAATCAAAATGTTCAATTTAAAATTTAATGAATTAAAAACATTCGATCGGTATTCAAGAGTTGTTTTTGTGGTGATATTTATCTGAAATTTTTTAAAATAATATTTGAAAAGGGAAAATGAACATGTACACATTATTATAAACGTTATTGAATTTAAGTGTGTATATAATATTTATCTGAAAACTTTAACATCTTTCTAAAATTTATCTGAAAACTTTAATATATTTCTAAGGTTTATCTGACAACTTTAATATATTTCTAAGATTTCTCTGAAAATTTTAATAAATTTCTAAGATGTTTCTGAAACCGTCAATTTATTTTTTAGATGTATTTATTTCTAAAATATTATTGAGAACTTTCTGAAATCATTCATGCATTTCTTCGAGTGTAGATTTATGAAGTAAAATACATTCTTAAAAAATCCACGTACAGTCTGTAATATACAAATATTGTAATATACAATTAAATATGATAAGTTTCCCATCAAACAAAAACGTTTAGAAAATGGAAAAAATCTATTCAGGGGATATAAAAAGTGGAGCTAATAGATTGAAACTGAACGTAGGTTGTTTCAGTAAGAAATATATTGCTGTATATGTAAAATTTAAGCCTTTATACTTTTGTTGGGAAAGGTAGACTCACTGCATTTAAAAAACAGATTATATATTAATATGTTCTATTTCGGAAACTGGACACATGGGAAAGTTTTGATTAATGACAATTTATTACGTTTTTTTCCCTTTATTTCAGCCATGAATCAACATATTGGAACCTACATGGAAATGAATTCCGTGCGACTTTCATCCCCGACATGTGAAGATTTGGGAATTCCTTTTGATGCTGAAGACGAACATTACCCGATGACTTGCCGAAACGTTATGATAAAAAACCCATCGTTACACCTTGAAGGTCTGAAATACGACGTTTCGCATTTTTCTCCTGTGTGCATGATTCCCTTACCGGATTCCTTAACCCTTGAACCAAATTTTATCCGAAGACGAAATGAAAGAGAAAGAGATCGAGTCAGGTGCGTGAATGAAGGATACGAGAGATTAAAGGAACACCTACCTTTAGAGAATAAAGAAAAGCGAATAAGTAAAGTGGAGACTTTAAGATCGGCGATACAATATATAAAGCACTTACAATCATTACTAGCAGAAACTGATGACGATAGTTTTTACAATATGGCCTCTTCTCGAAAAAGAAAAATTAACGATTCATCAACGGAATTGGACAAAAATCTGAAAATGAGAAGACAAAGTGATGATGCCGAATCCGATGGTTAAATTTCGTATTGAAGAACGACATTTCAGATTCGGATTATAACATATCAATTTATGAAATAAGTAAAAAGGAATAAAATCTTATTTTATTTGACAATGTCTAAAAACTGTATTCGGAACGCGCATAGTCGTTGGTTGGATTATTGTTTTGTGATGTGCTTGAACTTAGTAGAAAGGACGTTCTAAAATCTTTTATGTATAGAGACTCGCCTTAAACGGTAAATGGTCGCTTTGGGCGTAAGTGCAATATTTATGTTTATTGTTATTTAATGTTTTGTTGATTTGTTTGTAAGCGGAATAAAATTTAATGTTTCATATATATTTATTTTGTTGACATTTTGTTTTTTTAAAGCATCGTAGAAAGATGTATTTCATTGTTATCTAAATTATTAATCAACTTACTAAGACCATAATGAACTCACAATGCCATTGTTAGCCTGCGATATTTAGAGGATTTGAATACTTATACGATATAACACAAAACTGGATACTCGAGACTTTGTGTATTATCGTACCAACGTTAGTAATGACGACCGAGGCTGGTGTAGAATTGAATCGCTAATATTTTGTTTCAGAATAAAACAATTTGACTGAAATTTTCAACATATTCTCTTTTCATTATCTATTTGTTAACTATTATAACAAGAACTGGTGCCTCTTTATCTAATCTGTCCTAATGTCCCTTTAAAAATATTCTTGATGTTGGGACGCACAAACTACATTTCATCGTATACGACAGCGTCATATTGATGATGATCACTTTCCAATGAATTGAAATGATTGTTCTGCTCCTAACTTGGGCTATTGAAGACGGATATACGCCATACAGTGTGTTGTGAGGGAAATTTTGCCCCGGCAGCGGCGCTACGGCTTACTCTTATATCAAATTCCAACTGCCATGGGATCTTTTACGTGTACGCCAATGTGTACACGGGACCTCGGTTTTTCGTCCCATCCGAACCCTCCGTTATCAGTTTCTCAAAATAAATAATAATATGTTTAAAGAACATTTATTAAGGGCGTTGAGCAGTCTAAGATTCGCACTAACTTTTCAACGCCAATCTTATTAAGTCTTTGCAAACTTGTTCCACTTATAAAATAACTCAGAAAACTCTCGAAAGTCGCGTCGTTTTATGTGTAACAATGGAGATACGAGGCGGAGGAATAAAACTATTTATAGCAAACGAGACTGATTCCCTGACCTAGATCAGATGTTGAATAAATTATGACGTCGTGCACGCCAGTCACGTGATCAACACAGACGTGGCTTCAACGGGAGTGGAAGATGTCACGTGACCAGAAGGAATTCCCTGTATGACGCTATTATCCAGGTCTATTTATCTATCACGAAAGGAACATGACGGATTTTTTTTTTTTATGGTCAAAGATTACTATTTTTTGAATGCATAACATGATTTAGAGTGCGGTGGAGTAGTGCAGTGAAGTAATTATTTACTTTTACATCCGAATTGTTGTATTTTAATTCTTGTTGTCGACGTATTCAAAGAATTAACCCAAAATCGCAAAATCTCGTTTGAAGGTAAATAATGAACAACAATTTTAAAATACTTTGAGTTGGTATTTTTTAACGTTTTTGGTGTCGAAATGTAGCTTATAACCTCCACTTTCGATCTACTAGTGGGATTATCAATAAATCTTTTGAGCTTGTACTAATAGAATTTCCAAGAAAACGCATCGTTTTTTTTGCGTTTCCATGGATACAAGACAAACCACAACCTATAGCCAAAAATTGACCAGTGTATTTTTGGGACTTGCTATTAGCATTGTTCATGCGAAATTTGATGAAAATATCTGCAGGCATAACTGAGAAAATTCTACCTTTGTTGTCATCAATAACCCTTTTTATCATGCTTTTGGGCCAAGTTTGGAACATAGTTGGAAAATATAATTGGTATTTATTTGGTGATTAATATGTAGTTTATCACCCCAAATAACAAAAAATGTCATATCTTATCAACAAAAATTACAGTGCTAGCTTTAAAATTTGCATTTTAGACTACTCAACGCCCTTAAATCATGGTCACATTAATAGAGATGTCGATCATCTTTTTATGGATATAAGTACTAATTTTTGACTAGATGCAACGTCTTCATTAGGCCAGTCGAAGCACATAAGTAGGACGTTAAACCCCATTACATTTTATTTCACCACAATGTGCATCGTGAAAAAAATGAATACCTATAACTAGCATGAATCTTATGTTCAGAATACAGAATGTATGATGTTATCAAAATAAATCATGTTATTTTGGAGGTCTATGCAGTGAGGACTGGCGGGTTTAAGCTGTTTGAAAACGTTGCTCGGCCCTTAGATAGAAGATTTTAAAGGATTTTAACACAAATTAAGCAGTTTTATTCTCGAATATTTATCGGGATTGGCCCTTTAAAGGTTGACTTGATGCTTAGACAATATAAAATTCTGACGGCACAATAAATATAAAATATATTATATCGCATAAATCTAATGTTCAGGCGTCACAAATATATACAAAATGAATTCAGTGTTCAGACATCACAAATATAAAATAAATATATAATGAATTCAATCTTCAGACATCACAAATATAAATTCAGTGTACAGACAAAACAAATATAAAATGAATTCAATGTTCAAACATCACAATATAGAATGATCTACGGTTGTTAGGAAATAGACAAATAATTTATTATAAAATTAGATATTCTTAACTTAAATAGTCTAAACTTGTAAATTTAATTATTATAAATTCATAAACATAAGTATTATAAATTCATAGACTTATCTATTATAAACGTAAATATCATAAACTTACATTTGATAAACTTTGATATTATAAAATTAAATATTATAAAATTACATTTTATAAACTTATATATCATAAACTTAAATATTATAAAATTACATTGTATAAACTTAAATATTATATAATTACATTGTATAAACTTAAATATTATAAACTTATATGTTATAAACTTAAATTAAACATCACAAATTTTTATAAATTTGGATACTAAGAAATTATAAACTGATATATTATAAACTTAAATATTATAAACTTATAAACTTGAATATTATAGTTAGCTCCCTTGACTTGATAGAGGTGTTGTCTTTCAAAGCCTAGGAAATGATATGAGTTTTGACGCACGGGCCGATTTTCCTTTTGGCTGGGGAGAATATCATTTTTACCCCCAAAACCACATAACTCTGGCAGATAGCGACCAATCAACAATCAGTGAAATAAATCAATGAAATTTGATGAGAACTAAAATCTTTACACTGACTAATCTCATACTGTATTATTTATCATCACACCTTATTATTTTTTTTTAAACACCGTATATATGCAGTTTGAGTTTGAAAACTGGACACCCTGAATCCCGAATAAAAATCAGAATTGTGTGAACTTCTGAAACTCTGAACTCCGGTTGAGAATTGCATAACACCACCCAGTACCCAGTGGTCATAAACAGTCCCCAGATGGAATAATTTTCATATTTCCCCTTTTATATCCACTCAAATTGTTGTTTTGTTTTGTTTTTTTGAGGGGGGGGGGGTGTTTATGTGGGAGGGGGGGGGCTATATTCCAATCTACAAGAAAACGCCGGGAAATGAAGTGTGGCGGTGGCGGAAGTAAATACCGACATCAGAGGGCCTACTTAATAGTTCTAAGCCTGAAGGTGATAGATCAATTTGATTGAAACAAGCAGGTGCCATCAACAAGTACAGTCGGCACTGAATGAATCATAGACATAACAATTACAATTGTTGTATTATTTGCTTCGTACCAGACCATCTTGCAGGTTCCTACACATTAAAGTCACCACTATGCCCCTTCCCTTTTCACGGTAAAGAAATGGGCTGTGGCAATTAAGCGTGTCAGAAAGAGCCTTGGCATCGGCCCACCAGTCGGCACTGATTTAGCCAGATTTATACGAGACCTGTTTCCATGAGCTAGTCGGTGGCCATTTTCCTTGTAAAGATGACGCCATGTCAGCCGTGAACGAGTTTTTTTTTTAGGGTGGCAAAAGAAAATGTCTTCCTGATCGACACCCAGGCGTTACACATCGTTGGCAAAATGATGTACATCTTGACTTTTGGGGACTATGTGGTAAATTGAATGGAAACCATTTGCCTTGTATAGGTCTTTCACAGACAGACTCAGAGGCGGATCCAGGAATTTTTGCAGGAGGGGGTTTTGCCAGTTTTCTGTTACGGAAATCTGCCATCATCGTCTCTAAATTACATAGGCATACATACAAATTGGGTTTTTAAACAGAGAAATCATTTTTATACTGATGTAGGATCACTTTGTGATGTAATTTCATTGATGCAAGGAATTGTTGTTTTTTTTATGTAGTTGAGCAGTGGGGGAGGGGGCTGGACCCCCCCCCCCCTGGATCCGCCCCTGAGACTTGGAACTTTTCAGCCAAGCCTCGTGCGTTACCTTCAGAGTTTTGTTGCGTATTATGTTTTGTGCTTTGGGCTAGAGGTTAGAGGTTTGCTACCTAAATAGGTTATTTTTCATCTCTCAAATAGTACCAAAAAAAAGCTACCCACTGCTTCATCATTTCTAAAAAGCAGTGGAGTTTTTGTTCCATATTACTTACTTTTCTATAACAAAATGCCCGGGTGCTCCATAATTTGATTTATGTGGACTGTCCACGTTTGGTAGTTCTATCCAAAGTTTACTTAATACAGTTTATATATTTGAAACAGCTGTTGCTAGATATACATATCTTTTACAAGTTTTATACAACATAATGACGGTTTTATGGGCTTAAAATAAACAGATTTTTTACACCTCAATAGACAAAACAATTAAATATGTCCAAACACAATCTTTTAATATTTCGGTGGGATGGGACGATGTCCAGGATTTTACCGCGTAGACTTTTAATCATAAGGTCCGTAATTGAGTCAACTGGCGACAATGGCGTGGCTTCGATCTCAGGCTTGTCACAGGGAATCCGGCGAAAAACGTAGGGTGTAAAAAGGTACGTTCTCGTTTTCGTGGTCAAGAGGTTTACCGCATGCGCGTTAAATCATAAGGTCTGCCATTTGAACCCTTGACCATGTTGATTACAGACTGAAGTTGTACAACGCAAAACTATAGTGACGTCCACATCAAGGATATCAGCTATATACCCTGTCCTCACTAGTTGGTTGTATGCGATATCACTTCCGTGGAAGCGGACGTTAAATCAAAATATTTTACACACATAACCCAGTCGTTGGAAAAATAGAGAGAGAGAGACACAGAGAGAGAGAGAGGGGGAGGGGGAGTGGGCTTAACGTCCACTTGACACTAACTAGGTCATTTGGGACAAACATATGGTTCAATTTTATTTCATTACCAAGTCACCTGACTCAGTGACAGACCTTATGATCAAACGCAAGCATTAACCATTTGACCACCCAACCCCGCTAGTGTAAAAAGTAGGACGTTAAACCCCACTTCATTTCATTTCAAATTGGCTATATAATAAAACCCTACTGTCTATCGCACGTGGCTAAACTACGGTCATTTACCCATTACAGGGCTGTAGTTGATTATACAAACTATTATAAATACCTCAATCTGTTGTCACAATAAAATAAAATATATAGCCACGTTTACACATATTCTTGAAGCAATGGCCCGAGAAATCCCTCTCTGGCCATTGCTGGATTGACTTCTGATACTTGAGCTTTTGAATGTGTTCATTCTTCCCGCTCAATCAAATCTATCCCAAGTACAGCAACATGACAGCCCATCGGTTATTCTGGGGTCTTCCCTAAAACTTTGAAGAGTGGTTTAAGGTATTAAAAACGGTGAGTGAAAGTATTGTTCACCTCCCAACACTATTGTTTACATTGTTTAAATTTCGTGGGTTATGACATCACGTTATGTAAACCTATTTGGAGTTCTGTTTAAACCCGAATGATTTTGTTACCAGTTAGGTATTGATTGTTAATCGTACTATTGGCCTGCCATAATTTGTAACAGACATTTGCTTTTATTACAGCAGTGTTGAGAGAGATTTGGCCCAATCAAACGAGAGAGAGAGAAGAGAGAGAGAGAGGGAGAGAGAGAGAGAGAGAGATGGGGTTTAACGCTCACTCGACACAAACTAGGTCGTTTTGGGACTAACATATGGTTTCAATTTTATTTCAATAATTCGCTTGCACGTAGTGCCCGGAGGAAACCCACGAGGTTGAGAAGGCGCCCCTATCTCCATGCCACACACGCTCTCACCAGGGATCGAAACCACAGCCACAAGCCAGAGGTGACCGGCCAGCTAGAGGTCGAAGTGCGGCACCCTAGACCACAAGGCCTCCCAATCCCCCTAATCAAACGAAACACTGCGAGGAGTATATACGTTTTCATGAAATATACGTTTAAAACATTCTAATTGAAATACAGATCTATATTTCGTTTCATTTTTTTATACTTTCGAAGGCCTACACTACATGTAGTAAGGAGAACGCTAGATCGGAGACGGTCCTACGCAAATTGTGACGTCATATGTGAATTGTGGGTTAGGGTAAGGGTTAGGCTTGATCATGGGTTAGGGTTAGGGCTAGCCCTGTTTATATCTCGGGACTTTGACCAAATCTACATGTCCTAGCCCTTACCCTAACCCTAACCCACAATCTATATATGACGTCATATGTGCTAAAATGCGTAGGACCGTCGCCGATCTAGCGTTCTCCATGTAGTAAAGACAAGTAAAGCGAAATTTTGAATTACATGTATAGAAACGAAACGAAATATGATCTGTCTTTTAATCAGATTCTGTTTGAAATAAAAGAAAAAGGCCCAACTCCTGCGCTTTAGAGCATAAGGTCTATTTTTAGGTCAAGTGGTGTGGTTTCGGTTCCCTAGAGTAGCTGACAAAAGAATAAGGTCGCCTGTACAACCTGGTGGGTTCTCTCGCGGTCCTCTGCTTTCATCACACTGCTCAAGGCCTTACACGAAAGTTCATAATTGAAATATGGTTAAACCATATGTTTGTTTCGAAATGGCCTAGTTTGTGCCGAGTGAACTTTAAACCCCACTCCTCTCTATTCCACCGTCTTTTAACCCCGGTCTGTTCATCGATTCGTCAAATGGTTATAATTGGACCAACCCTCAAAATGGAAAATATGAAAAAAGACACTATATAATTTGACCTGTGAAAAACCTGAGATAAATTGGATTTAATAAAGCGTTATTAATATATAAATTATAAACAACAGATGTAGTATAATTAATATCTAGAATATCCTATAAATAACTGGGTGACTTTAGATAGAAAAATCAGAGACAATTCGTGGAGTTATCAACGATATCAACATGAAGGTCCTTGTCTTATTGGTTCTTGTCACGTGCGTGGTGGCCATAGCACAAGCAGGCAGTAAGTAAATCATAATACAGATCGCTATTGGTTTAAATACAATGGGCTAATGAAGACGGGCGGGCATACGTCACACAGTGTTCTATGAGGGTAATTTTTCTCGGATAGTGGCACTACGGCCTATTCCTGATTCCCAACTGTCGAGGATTAGCTCCACTGTAGCGTTGGAATCAGACCCAATCTGAACGACAAACCCACCCTACCTGCAAAAAAAGCTTTAGCCACCATTTGATTTTTGTACGTTAGTTATACCCCCGTCAGATCGGGTTGCCGCCCCTACTGCGCGGCTAGGGCGAAGGAAAATATGGTCTCAGAGGGCGTGGTAAAACGGGTAGGTCTCCATGGTCGCCAATGATCGCCTAGTCAAGGCTTTTGTTTTGAGCTTGTTCAAAACAAACGCCAAAGTTCGGCGATCCGACGTACAAAGCTGTGAGAACGCAACTTTTTCAAGTTTGTAATTTCTCGCATTGTGTTCACGTTTGCCGGTATTTCCAGGTCGCCGTACGGTCGCAGCTAGTTCAGCTCTGAAGGTCGGTCTCATTACACTCACCCTGAACGTTCAGGGACTGGCCCATTCAATCAATGTCTAAAATAATTTGACCCCCAATTTTACTGGGCAAACTTTTCACTGCTAAACGATGGGTGTCACTCCGTGTGGACGCTCAGTGAGAAAATAAGACCTTGCTCATTTCGCTAGAGTCAGCATGAGCATCACAACACGATGTGTCATGGTGGCGAAAGGATAGATTGATAGGAGGGGACGTATTTTAAACAATGTGTTCTTTCGCTCATACTGAGTCTAGCGAGGTAAGCAAGGTCTTATTTTGTCACTAAGATGTTCCTTTACACTGTACAGACGTCCACACGGATTGACACTCCGATGTTTCGCAGTGAAAAGTTGCCCAGTAAAATTGACTGGGGTTCAAATTATTTTCGACATTGATTGAATAGGCCAGTCCCTGAACGGTCAGGGTGAGTGTAATGAGACCGACGTTCAGAGCTGAACTAGGTCGCAGCAGCGTCGTAAGAACACCACCCGGGTATGACGGGGGCCTTACATACAAATTAGACCTTGACGATTATCATCAATCTTATACCCCCATCAGACCGGGGCGGAGCTCTTAACACGCTGCTACGGAAAATGCCCCCAGAGCGCGTCAAGATTGCCATAATCTAGGTGAAAGCGTGGTTGCAACGCCAGGTATCGCGCTGTGGTCTTCATGGTTGCAAATGATCGCCAAGTCACGACGTTTGTTTTGAGCATGTTTAACACAGACGCCATGACCTTGAAAGCTGTGAAAACGTGGTTTGGTCGAGAAGGTCCTTAATGCGCTGCTACGGCGACAGAAAATGGCCTCAGAGCGCGCCAAGATCACCATAAGTGTGGTAAAAGCGTGGTGGAAACGCTAGATTTCGTGCTGTGGTCTCCATGGTCGCCAATGGTCGCAAAGGTCGTGAGACAAGCGTGGTAACATCTCTATGAACGTAGTACATGCGCAGTACACACGTGACAAAGACGCTGCGAAAATTGCAACATTTAAAACGATGCCATCATGGCGTCTTCACCACAACCCACGTGTGTCGGTCGCGATCCCACAAAGCTTTCCGAGTCCTTATGGCGTTGTCATGGCGATGGTACGATGATTTTACCACGGGCTCACAATTAATTGTACCACGACCTCATGGGGTTACCACTGCGCCTCTAGGGTGATGTTATGCGTTTATGGTATTCTTAATAAGACCTTGGCGCGGTTACCAAGCTTGCATTACTCGCCTATGGCGACCATGTTTTCCATGCTTTTCCTTGCTTTGAAAACGGGCGATTCAATGGTCATCTTGAAATTTCGAAAAAATCTAACCAGCTTATATAGTCGCGGTGATAACGTAGTGGAAACGCACGTGCAGTCGCAGTAAGAACGAGACTTTTTTTTAGGTTTCTAATTTTGGGACATTTTTCCGCGCTGTGTTGACGCTTGCCGGCGACCTTGTGCATTTTCTGCAGTAAGGACACCACTCCGGTCTGACGGGGGCATAATATTATCTGTTACAGGGATGTATTATTTGTCCGGAAAAGCTTGTGCACACGGCAGAGATAAGATTTCTTGAAGGATCCTATAGAGTATAAGCCCTTTTTCATTTTTGTCAACATCTAAGTTGAGAAATAGCTGCGGTGTGGACGTATTTCCACGTTTTACATGGCTATCTTCAACAAATCAACTTATAACTTGCAATTGAAACAAAGAGAGATTGTTCTAAATCAAATTTTGTGCCATGATTAAATTTGTAATTTATTATGTTTGTGTAAATTAAACTTATCTATCGACCATATTGGCATAATATTGTATTTGTGTGAGTGTGGTCAACAGTCAGAGGCGGATCCAATGGGGGCGTGAGGGGCGTCCCCCCTTTAATTAAATTTCGACAGTGCCCTTTTTTACTGCTGAAAGTGCCTTTTCCCAGACCCAATTATGTCTGATATAAACGTTTACTTCGACGAAAATATCAGCCAAATAGCCCTTAGAATGCGGTCCGCGGCCAGTGTCTCATTTTGCAGCCCACCCCCCTTTTCTAAATTCCTAGATCCGCTCCTGACAATAACCCATTCTGGTTAAACTACAGATCTATATTTCGTTTCGTTCTTTTTATACTTTCGATGGCCTAAACTCCGAGAAGATCTGGCCAATTATCATACGAGCAGCTTTTGACCCTATGGCATCAGACATTTGATTAACCAATAGCCGTTTATGTTTTCTAGTAGGGTACCCACAGTTCCGTGCATCGCACGCCAAGAACTCGCCTCAACTAACCGTTTCGTTGACTAATCTCTCATATCAACCACAACGCGGGTAATACAACAATTCTTCCAGATCCTAGTGTAGTAAAGACAAGTTAAACGAAATTTTGAATTTTAAAAAACGAAACGAAATAAAATATGTGTTTAACCAGATTGACAATGCCAAGTATATGCGGCTGATATAAGGGCCTCAGTGACCGTTCAATCTGTTACTTTAGTAGAATCAAAACATTTAAATACACACGTATTGCATTATGTCTTTTCAGTTCGCCGTAATCGGCATGGCAGCCGGCAACTAGGACGCACAGGACGGCTAGGACGAACTGGTCGAGCGGGACGAGTTAGGCGCATAGGACGACCACCATGGCCACCTCACAGAGGAGTATGTACCGATCACCCCTGTGCTAACAACGCTCAATGTATCCCAAAACATCCAGGAAAATTTGAGTGTAAATGTCCACCTGGTTACGACGGAGATCTGTGTGATAACAGTAAGTTGAACCAGCCATTTATTTTATTACACTATATAGCTACGTCATGAATTAAACTGGGGTTTAATGTCATACTGTTCTGCTTAGATTTATATAGGGGGTTGAATGGCCGAATGGTTAGCACGTGGCGTCGTTACCAATCCCCGGTTGTACGTGACAACCTCATTGGAATTCTCCGGGTCCTCCGGTTTCCTACCGATGTTAAACACCCCTAAACCCCATCCCCCCCTCTCTCTCTCTCTCTCTCTCTCTCTCTCTCTCTCTCTCTCTCTCTCTCTCTCTCTTCTCCCTCCGATACTTATGTATATATAAATACCGTTTTCAGATATTGACGACTGTGCAGGTCAGGATTGCAGTCAAAACGGCCGCTGTATTGATCTGATTGATGGTTTTGACTGCGTATGTTCCATTGGTTTCGAGGGAGATTTATGTGAAACGAGTAAGTGTATTTTAATTAACCCCACCCTCAATCAAGACCCATCACTCCCATCACTACCAACAATAGCTTATTCCTTCTATTGATTGCATTTTTCATTTTCGCCACCCCTGTTGCATTTTACGTAGACGTTTTCGTCTATAATCGAAGAGGAGTTGTACTTTTATGTTTTATGTTTTAGTTGCAGATTCGGATGATGGTTGGACTTTATGTTTTTGGTTGCAGATTGAGAAGATCATTTGATGTTTTAGTTACAGTTTCAAATGACCCAGTTGATGGCATAATGTTCTAATAGATTTGAGTGATGGTTTAATGTTTTAGTTACAGTTTCAAATGGCGGTTTAATGTCTTAGTTACAGACTCAAATTTTGGTTTCATGTTTTGATTACAGATTCAAATGATGGTTTCATGTTTTGGTTACAGATTCAAATGATGGTTTCATGTTTTGGTTACAGATTCAAATGATGGTTCAATGTTTTGGTTACAGATTCAAATGATTGTTTAATGTTTTGGTGGTTACAGATTCAAATGATGATTTAGTATTTTAATTACAGATTCATTTGATGATTTGATGTTTTGATGTTTTAATGAAAAATTCAAATGATGGTTTAATGTTTTAATTACAGATATAAATGATTGTCACCCCGATCCATGTAATGGTGGAACATGTACTGATGGTGATAATACGTTTACTTGTAGTCACTGTCCAAGTGGTTTTGAAGGGTCACTTTGTGAATGTGGTAAGTGTATCATATATCACTAGTAGAAGTTCCCTTCTCTCCACATATATAAATAGGGTGTCGCCTGGTCAAATTGTTTAATGATCGCGCTTTAGATCATCCGGTCTGTCATTGAGTCAGGTGGTTTGGTTTCAATCACAAAGCTTTTACGTGACAAGGAGTAATTTTACCTCCACTATCTCGTGAATATTCTTCTGGTCCTCGTGTTTATCCAACTGCTAAAGATCCCCACGCAAAAGTTAACTATTGGAGTTGAAATTGAATTTGTTGGTCTCGAAATGGTCTAGTTTGTGTCGAGTGAAATTGACACCCCTCCCCAAGTTCTCTAAAAATATTCAATTGATACCCCTTTCAGAGATTCAACTTTGACACTATTCCTTTCAGAGATCCAACTTTCACAGTCTGCAAGGGTTCCTCAGTCACCTCAGATGAGTCCTCCAGGGTCTTTAAGATTAAGACTTTCTATAAATTAAATTATACGAAATGCCGTATTCATCGGCAGTTACGGTCAATTATTTTAGACGCATTTCGGACGGAGATTAGTGGAGAAGTCAGCGAAAACGAAATGAAGATTTAGAATTGTACTTAAATTTTCAGATCTGAGTATAATAATGCTTGTTTCTGGTGCTTTCAGAAATTGACGTATGCCAAGCAAATCAAACCTGTGCCAATAATGCTCTGTGTGTTAATGAAGATGGTGGTCCTGGTACAATCTGTGTTTGTCCACCTGGATACGAAGGTCCCACTTGTTCTCACGGTAAGAAACTACAATCCCAACACGGCATTCTTTAAGGCGATTAGACATTTGTTAACCAGAAACTGCTCCGCAAGCGCAACTTATCTGGTTGTTCTCCATGGGCGATGAGTGAAAATGAAACATCACTAACAAAAGAACCATATTATATGCAATTTCACATTTGGGCAAGGTTCCATTAGCAAAGCCACTTCGGTTATAACATAAATCGGCCGCGTGTAAATTACGAGTCATTCTATAAAAATCCTCCACAAACAGTTGACAGACAACTACAGGACCCGAAAAATACATAAAAATTCAAATTCATTTTCACTCTTTGATCGCATATCGCGAGGATATCGTCGCATCGATCTGCGGGTCCGTCGCTCTCTTGTCCACCACTTTGTAAACAGATGAATGTGCATCATCCCATACATGGGTTAAGAGTGGGTAACGCGATGGCGAGCTTTGCGTCGTGGTTTAGAGTTTTTGAGTCCCTTGCAAATGGCAAAGAATCAATCGGTTACAATGTGGTTCCAAACATTATAATCATAATCATGATGTTATCATAATGCTCAACAAGTGTCGATCATATATCGTGGGTCAGATATGCTACAAATCGACGCTAGCATGTTCCACACTGTCCAATATTACCCGATGACACGGCCCCGAACACACTTACAAATATTGTTTTTTGGGGCCCTGGCTGAAACGTATTCCCCGTGCAAAATCATGGGTCACTACGTCCGTGTCCCCACAGCCAATGTAAAGGATATCATAGAAAGCAGATTGGAGATTTAGGCGGGCCCCCGTTTTCTTGTCTATTTCAGTGACTGACAACTGTAGCCCGAACCCATGTAATAACCAAGGTACCTGTAACAATGTTATCAATGGATTTTTTTGTGACTGTCAGCCTGGTTATACTGGAACCACCTGCTCAGTCTGTAAGTATTGTTTTCAGTTGTTATAGAATGAAAAGAAACGAGGGGTTTATATACCGGCCAATTTTATGCACCATCCTAGCTAACGAAAATGGGCATGCGCAATGTAGTGTGTTATGAGGCGACCCAATCATATTTTCAATTCCATCTGTCAAGGGATCTTTTATGTGCATGTGAAAATGTATGTCGGCCCTCGGTTGCTTGCCAGGCACTCAGTCAGGCACCACTGAAAACCACGCTGCAAAATCACAGGGAACTGTCTCGGGAGCGACATGTTATCTAATAAATAAATATAATGTGTGGTCTATCGGAGTTATGGAAGTAATTGGTGCCCGCGTCTAACCATCGTCTATTACATTCTCCCAAACAGAGTTGTCTTCCCTTGCGATAGCGAGACTTGAATTGGGGAATAGTTTAATGATTTAACCCCCGCTTCCATCTTTTTTCTTTTTTGATAATAGGTCTTCAATGTAAACACGTGCTCTGTCCAACATGCAAATGCTCACACCACGGATCTAAACATCGGTCGTCAACTGGAGCTCGAAACTTGATTTGTTGGGCCTCTAATAATACAAAATAAAAGATTTTTGTGATATTTCAAAACAGATATTATTATTTTTAGGCATAAATGAATGCGACCCTGATCCATGCCAAAATGGTGGACAGTGTGTTGATACTGTTAATGATTTTGTTTGTATATGTACTGATGGTTTTACTGGTGAAAACTGTGAATGTGGTTAGTAAATTTATTATATGAACAATAATCCATATAGAAATATATAGACTCTCAAAGAGTAAATTATAAATGGCAACCTGCTCAAAAATCAGGGATTTACGGTAGTGGGTAAGACGCCTTTCCATCGTGGTTTCCCTTGTCAGTGATGCAGGACGGGGGGGGGGCTGGTAAGGACAGCTGCCTAGCCGTTCGGATAGGACAAAAAAACGCGGTACACATTGGCGTGCAGGTAAAAGATTCTTGACAGTTGGAATTCGATATAAAAGTAAGCCATGGCACACTGAAAGGTGTATGCCCCTCTCCTATAGCCAAGTTCGCAGCAGAACGGTAGGACCTTAAAAGCAGGTAAAAGATTCTTGACAGTTGGAATTCGATATAAAAGTAAGCCATGGCACACTGAAAGGTGTATGCCCCTCTCCTATAGCCAAGTTCGCAGCAGAACGGTAGGACCTTAAACCCCATTTTATTTCTCAAAAAACATATTTTCCCCCAAAAAAGGAAATGAAATGAAATGATTGTTTTACGGGTGAAACCCGTGGATGTGATTAGTAAATATATTATTTGAACAATGTTCCATATCCGGTAAATATAAACTTTAAAACTACATGTGCAAATATTAGATGGCAGCATTTTTCCAAAAATATTGAATTAAAAGAATTGAAATGAAATGAAACAAAATGGTGTACAGAGTCTCAGGTTTGTTCATGTTTTAAAATGTGTTGTTTTGTTTTTGTAGAAATCGACGAATGTGCGGATGCAGTATGCCTTGGTAACTCTCAGTGTGTGAATACGTTACATGGGCCAGGCACCACATGTGTATGTTCTGAAGGTCTCGCTGGAGACAACTGTGAAATAGGTATAACAATAGTTTAAACCTTAAAGCTGGGTTCCCATTGTCGTGCGATGCGTTGTGATAACGTGTCCCTATTGAGTCCACGATCTGGTACGTGTAGATACGTTCAGAAACGTTTCGAAACGATCAACCCGATTGCTACGACTGGCCTCAATATATGATAAGACCTGATAGGATTAATACGATTAGTCCGAGAATAAAACCACTATTTCAATTGCAACACAGATCGTAATAGTGGGAACTTAGACCCACGTCAGACTGGGGTGGTGTCCTTACTGCGCTGCTACGGCCACGGAAAATGATCACAGAGCGCGGCAAGATCGTCATAAGCGCAGCAAAAGCATGGTGAAAACGCCAGATATCGTCCTGTGCTCCTCGTGGTCGCCAATGATCGGCGTTTGTTTTGGCATGATCAAAGCAAACTCCAAGGTTATGCGATCTGTCCTAGAAAGCTGTTCGCATGACCTATGAAATGAAATGAAATGGGGTTTAACGTCCTTGTTCTGGTCCGAACTGGGCTAATGAAGACGGGCATACGCCATACAATGTGCTATGAGGGACATTTTGCCCGGACAGCGGCACTACGGCCTACTCTTATATCAAATTCCAACTGTCAAGGGATCTCATTCGTGCAAGCCAATGTGTACATGAGACCTCAGTTTTGTCCCATCGGAACGACGTTCTTGTCAGGCCCTCCGTCCTGCATCACTGACGAGAGGTAACCATGTCGGAAAATCTGGATGAACTTTCCAAGTCAATGCTTGGCTCGAACACCCATTAGACGTCCAGGCTAGCGAACCAGCGTTTTATCAATTAAGCCACCGCGACCCCCACCCCACCCCATTAATATGACTGTGTAATTATACTGAGTATGATGTATGTATAATTATGATTATTTTACAGATATCAACGAGTGCGCACCTGAACCATGTTTAAATGGAGCTACATGTTTAGATCAACTGGGACAATATGTGTGTCAATGTGCACCAGGATACACGGGGAACAATTGTCAAACAGGTCAGCCATGATTATTTATTTATTTGTTTGTTTATTATCGACTTAACTATTGAATTTCTTCCAAGCTGTTTGAGATCGTGTGTCATGACCAAAGTCGAGATACAATGTAGAACACGAGACCACCTGGTTACGGAGCAAGCGCCATTATAATCACTTAGTCACTGATAATTGTTAGGTCTAATTGTTTAATTTCGTCTATTGATAAGAGGAGTGATGCACCAGCCCTTGGCCACAAACTATTTATGACTTGCTGGGGCTATCGCAAACTATACTTCCCAATACAACCCCAAATACTGTTTAATACCGTCCATCCCTTATCATTACTAAATCCCCACCTCTTCGACTCTCAAACCCTCTTACATTCTACACTCCGCCATTCTTACCCCCACCATGCACTCCCTACACCGTCCCCTCAACATGTCCAAACGTCAACCTTTCCTGCGATCTACGCAAGACCCTTCTTACCCGGGGGGTTGGGATGGCCTAGTGGTCTAGAGTGCCGCGCTTCGACCTCTAGCTGGCCGGTCACCCCTGGCTTGCGGCTGTGGTTTCGATCCCTGGTGTGAGCGTATGTGGCATGGAGATAGGGGCGCATTCTCAACCGCGAGGGTTTCCTCCGGGCACTCCGGTTTCCTCCCACTGCTAAAGATCCCTACGCGCAAGCGAAGTATTGAAATAGAATTAAACCATATGTAAGTCCCGATATGACCTAGTTTGTGTCGAGTGGACGTTAAACCCCATTTCTGTCTCGCTCTCTCCCCTTCTTACCCCACCTTTATCAACCATTGTCCTTCCTACAATCTGATGAAAACACAGATCGTATTTCGTTTCGTTTTTATAGTTCAAAATTTGGTTTTATTTGTCTGTACCACACTAGGATCTGGAAGAGTTGTTATATAACTTGCGTGGGGGATTAGCCAATGACACCATCTGTTATGGTGACTTCTTGGCGTGCCGTGCTTGGAACTGTGGGTAAACCACTAGAAACGTCAACTTTGAATGTCTCACGTCATAGGGCCAAATGCCGTTCATACGACCATTGACGTGACCTTCCAGTTAAGTCACAAAAAAAAAAAAAAAAACGAAACGAAATATAGATCTTTATTTTAATCTGATTGCCCTTCCTACCACTTGAATTATTAAACTTTATTATATCTATAATATTACTTTGACAGACATAGAAGATTGTGATGGAAATTCTTGTGGAAATGGACATTGTACTGATGGAGTTAACAGTTTTACCTGTTCTTGCAACAGCGGTTTCACTGGCAAATTCTGTGAATGTGGTTTGTTGATACATTTTGTTATTAATTTCAGATTAAGCAAACATGACCGTCAACAAAATCAAACCGCCAATTTGTTTACCTTTATGTCAACATCCAATGTTTGTTTTTTTTTTAAATTCAAGTCTGCTCTTATGGTCATATTATTGCATTTAGAGTTTGCAAGCTAAAAATAAAATGCTTAGAGGGCGCGTTGACGAAAATGCCCCCCCCCCCCTCCAAAGTACATATTAATGTAATATTAATGTTATAAACTGACTTGCATTCATTTTGTAATCTGTTTATAGTACATATAATTGCTAATCAGTTATACCCAAACCAGTGAAATGGGAGAGCAGCCAAAATTGATTAACAATCACTAGCTTCTGGTTAGTCCAGAGCAAAACTTTTTTCTCTTGTTCCTTATGCCGTTTGTTGACCAAATTTTTAAAAATAACTTTCGCTTTGATCCATGGTAGGTAATATGTTTTGCTGGAACTGATATTAAAAAAGTTATACTGTGTCTTAAGTCTTGAATAACAGGAATCTATATTTTCAAGGTAAACTATCTACATCGAAATGAGTCAATGTTGAATTCTTATTTGTGTTTTTAACTTCGAACAATATGAATAATGTTAAGTTCGAGGTCCAAAAGCATCAAGTCGATTTTGTTTTCGACACTCTATTGCTATTTATACTGAAATATATCTGATGTGAACTTGATCTTGATTGGCCCGTTTCTCCTCTTCCAGAAACCGATGATTGTTCAGGGTCGCCATGTCAGGGTAATTCGGAATGTATTAATACTATTGGTGGACCTGGATTCACCTGTTCTTGTTCAGTAGGTTTGACCGGCGCCAATTGTGAAACTGGTAAGTATACAGAGCTACGGTAACCTGGCCCCGAGTTCACAAAGCATAAGTTAAGAATTTACTCAAAATTGTTGAACTTATTTTAACTATAGCCTTTTATAAAACGTTTGCTGTTTTAATGTACCAAATACATTAATAAGAAACTATGAACAAAGCTTTGTGTTTCTGGATCAAAGATATTTCGCATAAACAGTGTCAGAAATAAAAGTTGAGTAAATTCTTAACTTAAGTCTGGGCCTGATTTTATACGGGGACTTAGTGATCATTTATTTTACCTTAGAAACAAGATCTTGTGAGAGGAGGGGGAGCGCAGATTTCTGATATCATTAGTTTGGGAGCAAGGCGTGGTTTGTGGTGGTCTCTCATGTGGAAAATGTCGAATTGTATCGTGGAATGTTTGACACTGGTTGAGCAATATGAATGATTATCAGGTTGAAAACTGCAACTAAACCACATTGTTATTTCATTTGAGAATGGTCGCAAAAGCTCGTCGTTGCGATCCAGCCGATGAACTTTCTTGGTGGAAAACTGGGATCGAAGCCGGTACCTCTCGACTTGTGTGAACCAGTGTCTTACTCAGTGATCCACCGTGACTAATTTGTTTAAAATCAAGGGAGCCGCGGTGGATAGGACATATCATAAGGACAAAAATACTTATGTCCTGTGTACGTGACGTGCACATCAAAGAACCATTGATTGCTGCAATTCGAAATAAGAGTATGCCGTATAGCGACACTCATAAAACACTACATGGCGCATGTCCATCTCAGGCCCGGGTCCAGGATTCTGTCGAGGGAGAGGCGGGCGGGGGGGGGGGGACATACCGACTCTAAACAGAAACTAAAATCTGGGATTCTCATTGCTGACTACAGGTGCTGATCTGAACAGTGATGACCAGTCTCACTGGGGCTGGGTGGGGGCCCATCCCCCTGCGCCCACCCCCTTGATCCGGGCCTGCATCTTCGTTAGCCCCGTCGGTACCTAACAACAAGTCGTCAAAGGGACAATAACATTCTTGCTGGCTTGGTAGGTCCAGAAAATAACTAATACCCTTATTCTAAGTACTAGATGTTTAAATGTCCTACCTGTTGTGTAAATTATCCATTACAACCTATTTTACTTGTCCAGAGGGTTCGAAAATATTTTAAAATCCAAGTCACATTTGAAAAGGTTTACGTTAGACTTTTCAAATCAATTGGTTGAATTTTTCCAATTTTTTAAATTGGGTGTGTTAAGATGAAATTTATATCGATTGAGACATATTTTTCAGTTACAACAAGAGTGTTATTGGGGCTTTAAACCCCATTTCATTTCATTTTCATTTAAAATCACATTATCACAGGAACTTATACATACTATGTTGTATTTACAGATATCAACGAATGTGCTAATAATCCATGTAACGCTGGGAGCACGTGCTTAGATCTTCTCGGTGACTATGTGTGCCAGTGTGCTCCAGGTTACACAGGAGCAACCTGCGACACAGGTAATGTTTTACCTTTATTAGTTTAATTAAGAAAAGGGGCGGCAAGCAAGAATAAAAATTTAAATATATATTACTATCAGACCATATATAGTATGATCGTAACAAAAAAGGAACGTTACGTGAAAGGCGGCGAGTTTGTAATTCAATATCACCCACAGTCTTCGGCATTGCAAACACGACTTATTGATCAATTTAAATTAGCATTGGTATTGTTATATTACCGTACAAAGACGGACTTCTGATATCCATTATTTAGGACAAAATGAAAATTTTAGAATTGTCACGTGATGCCAGAATGCTTTCGAGTGCCAATTGTAATGAAGCGATTCAATAAACGAGGCTAAACATATCGCACGGTATAGATTTGGATTACCAAACGCCAAAGACTGCCATTTGTGTCAGGGATAGTGATAGTGGTCAGATAATGTATTATGTTTAAAAAAATTGGTAACATCGGTGGGTTGATATCGTCTAGAATCGCCCGATTCCATTCAGTATCACTTGGTTTCAGTCCATATTATTTAGTATCGCATGGCTCAACTCCATATCGTCTAGCAACGCATGGCTCTCGGTCCGTGTCGTCTAGTATCACGCGATTCCATTCCATATCGTCTAGTATCGCACGGCTCAATTCCATAATATCGTCTAGTATCGAACGGCCCCATTCCACATCGCGCGGCTCGCGGTCAATATCGTCTAGTATTGCACGGCTCTCGTCTAGTATCGCACGTATACACTCCAAATCATTTGGAGTCACATAGCTTCACCCCATATCGTTTAGTACCGCACGGTCACAGTCCATATCGTCTTTTATTGTCGCGGCTCCACTCCATATCGTTTAGTAACGTACAGTCACAGCCCATATCGTCTTGTATTGTCGCGGCTCCAGTCCATACCAATCCCTGGTTGTACGTGGCAAGGAGTAGGGTCGCATGTCCAGCCTCGTAGGTTACTCCGGGTACCCCGGTTTCCTCCCACTGCTAAAGACCCCTACGCGCAAGCGAATTATTGAAATAGAATTAAAAACCATATGTTTGTCCCGAAATGACCAAGTTTGTATCGAGCGGCACTCCCTCTCTCCACTCCATGTTGTTTAGTAACGCATGGTCACATTCCATATCGTCTTGTTTTGTCGCGGCTCCATTCCATATCGTTTAGTACCGCTCGCGGTCACAGTCCATATCGTCATAGTACCGTCCGAACCTACTCCACGTCGTGTGGATGATACGGAACTCAGATA
This sequence comes from Patella caerulea, assembly GCA_036850965.1. Taxonomy (NCBI): domain Eukaryota; kingdom Metazoa; phylum Mollusca; class Gastropoda; family Patellidae; genus Patella; species Patella caerulea. Next base: position 24,615,436 of record JAZGQO010000015.1, on the reverse strand, counting down.
TTCATTTGTCTACCCCTTGATGTGCATGTAATGGAACCCTTTTGAAAGTTAGAAATTGAAGAAGATTAAAAATAAAAAAGAAACACCACTGTCTGAGCAAGCAATACGCATAGAAACAAAATTTACTTTATAGTTTTCTCAAAAAGACCTTAGTGTACTGTAAACGAGACATTAAATCCCATTATATTTTAAATTGTATTCTATTGTAGACATCGATGATTGCAGTGGTTCACCGTGTGATAATAATGGTGTATGCACTGATGTTGTTAATGGTTTTCAATGTACATGCGCACCCGGCTACACAGGTGTCACGTGTAGTATAGGTTTGTTTATTCTACATTTTATTGGGGCTTTCTCGACAAAAATATGCGTATCCGCACTCAGAATTGTCGTCCCTAGAAACCGGGTTTCAAAGGTGTCACGTGCAGTATAGATTTATTTATTCGATTTTTTATAGAAGCCTTTTCGACCAAATTATAGCCTATGCGCACGCATAATTAAAGTTCCAATTTCACTTTTTCTAAGAAAGTCAAAATATAATTATTTCTATGTTTTTTGCTCAAAAGGTTGTCAACTCACTATTATACGATCATGGACAAATTTTTTTTTTTTTTTTTTTTGGGGGGGGGGGCGACACTGGTTGATTGAGGAAATAGTTACTCAATTACCTCCCTTGTTTTCCCATTCTTCTCCATGGACGGCCATCTTCAAACGTTTGAATTTGAAGTTGAAAATGATATTTTTGCCAATTTCACAACTGGCAATAGTGAATTATAGGATTAATAGGATTATTCTTTAACAAGGTAGGACTGTTTATAGGTTCAATCTATTTTGGGGCTTTATTTTAATAAATTTTAAAAATATAACTTAAAAAAATGCTATTGGAACTTTAACATCCTTGGAAACACGTGGTTATGGAGTGGGGATCACGGGATATCTGACGGAAAATGGAATACAAATGTTCAGTTTCAATACTCCATCAGACTGTAGTAAAAAGGGTGTCAGAAAATACAGTTCAGACTCACTCATTGAATTTACGCGAATGGTTAATAGAAATAGCTGTCAGGGGTTAACGCAGTACCAGGGGCGTGGTGAGGGCAATTATTGAGAAGAAATTATGAGTAACAAAAAAGATTTTGGCACAAAAACCCTTTTACTGACCGCGGAGCTGTGGCCGGCGAAGCCGGCCACCGCGAGCGCCGAAAGCGCGAGCCCGCGGCGGGGGGTCCGGGGGGCCCTCCCCCGGGAAAATTTCGAAAATTAGAAGCCCAGAAACGCAATCTCCAGCAATCCGAGACAAGAAATACGGTAATAAAATATTGTTATTTTCTCTTGGAGATTCCATTCTTTCCAAGAGAAAATCACTTGACTCTTTCAAAATTTTTTTAATTGGGTCAGATGAAACAATTTTTCCACTTACAAATGTTTTTCATTTTTTGAGTAATTTGATTGTGATTTTGGCGCAAAAACTTTTTGGCGCATGAGTATGGCTACTCATGAACTCATTCTCACCACGCCCCTGCGCAGTACAGTTTCGACTACAAGAGGTTTCCCTTTAGTATGAAAATCATTATTAAATTGATATCGCTGTTTTTTGTTTGTAACGACAGTATTGTTTATTTGGGCTGCAAACATCCCTTATATTGTCACCTTCAATAGAAAGCTTGGTCTCGCTTAAACTCCGTCTTATCAAGCTCTTCACGTTTGGCACTAATTTCGATTGGGCACTGACCCAGCTTGGGAGCCTATCAGATGCCTGGATCATTGTGAATACCTAGTCCCCAGCTTCCCAGCTAATACGTACCTCTACCTGTGATCATCGAGTTGTAAAGTTCAAGGTTCGTTCAAGGCCTGTATCTAGACACCATTAAGCGGGGGGAGGGGAATAACCTTTCGGTAGGGGGGCGAACATTTTGAGGAAATTTTCGGAAAGGTCATTCTAACAGACTGTTGTAATCATCATGCTATGTAGTTACCTAGGCGTCTAATAAGCATTTTAAAATAAGTATTCAAACAAAAAAAAAAAAATAGTATTTTTAGGTTAATATAAGGAACTGTGTATACTTTAATGATTGTTAGCAATTTCTTAGCGGGGGTGGGGGAGCTATAGATACGGTCCCGGTTCGTTCAATGTCAAAGTTACCGTGAAGGTCGACATGTTTGATTTAAATCTGATTGGACGCTACACTGTCTCCGGGAAAGGGAAATAACGTAGCTGTAAGTTCGGGAATTGCAAATCAGTGTAGCAACGTCTGGATTTTGTAAAAGCCGCGGTCGTTGCTTCATGAACATGCCCTTATATAGACCTTAAAGCTACAACTTCATATTTTTAAGTTATATTTTTATAATATATTAAAATAAAGCCTTAAAATAGATGGTATATATAAACGATCCTACATTGTGAATTAAAAATCCTATTAATCCTATAATTCACTTGAGAAATCGGCAAAAATATCATTTTCAACTTCAAATTTTGAAGATAGCTATTGCACAGGGGGGTGGGGGGTAGAAAAACAAACGAGATAAATTGTGTTATTATTTCCTGTGGGAAACATTTTTAAGTGTGGGAAATGATGCCTACGATCATATAATAGAGAGTTGACAACCTATTGTGCAAAAGACATAGAAATAATTATGTTTTGGCTTTCTTAGAAAATGATAAAATTCTGGCTTTAATGAATTGTGTAGTGTAATCTCGACATCTTGTTATTCTTGATTGTGTTTGAATACGATAAGAGGATACTTGCCAAAACGATGTTCTTATAAAATAAAACCTGTGAATGTTTCCCATTTAAAATTTGGGAGGGGGAGGTGGATGGCCGGATGGTTAGCGTGCGCGGACTGTATCATACGGCCTGCCATTGAGTCAACTGGCGTGGTATATCCCCGGTTGTACGTGGCAAGGATTAGAGTCGCTTGTCCAACCTCGTAGGTTTTCTCCGGGTACTCCGGTTCCCCTCACACACTGCTAAAGACCCCAACGCGCAAGCGAATTATTGAAATAAAATAAAACCATAATATGACCTAGTTTGTGTCGAATGGACGTTAAACCCCACTTTTCTCTCCTATTAAAAATTGTGTTCTGTTAATGTGTTTCCAAATCGCTAAATGCCGCTAGAAGAATTTGTTCTTTTTTGGGGCAAACGTACTTGCTAAAGCTTTGCAAATTCAAGTACGATCGACATAAAATTTGACTTGGGCAATTGCGCTTCGGTTATTGAAATGACGTTTCAAAGAATGCGACGATGACGTCATGCTTGATACCTTCTTTATATAGCACTATCAAAGACCTTCTTTGTGTTAATATGAATTAATAAGATTTCGACCCTTAAATTTATTACATTATTATTTTTTAAAATAGCATTTTTAAAATCATTTTAATGAACATTTCGTGGTATTTTTCCATTTATAGAAATTGACGAATGTGAATCTAACCCGTGTACGAACGGAGGAATCTGTGTGGATAAATTTAATGGATTTGATTGTTATTGTTGTTTTCCTTATTTCGGAGAAACATGTAGCGAGAGTAGAGGTGAGTAATGCTAGTCGGCATCTTTGCGAGCCCAAATATTTCGCCAACAATAATGATTTCTTAGGAGTGTTCTTAGTCGGCCACATCCTCAACCCATCCAAAAAATTCCACAGCAACATTATCGAGGTTTCGTATACACTGACGTACACGCTCTAAATATAGGCAGTCTGTCTACAGTTAGGTACGCTTGAAAATAGAATCTAAGCTAGCTGACCGACATTATATGTCCTAAATCGACGATTTTAGTCGAAAAGGCAAAGTATACTTCGAGAGTTTCGAGAATTGTTATTCTGCTTCCATTTGATGGAATTGAATAAGTTTATTTAGTCTGTGTTTGACAGGGAGTAGAACCAAAGTAGGCCTACAAGACAATATACTAATGACGGCCGTTGAGGACAGAGATTTGGAAGTATAAAGTATATGGAATGTGATATAAGCAAATTGTACGTCGTATTGTCGTTGTTCGGGCAAAATTTTCCATTATAGCACACTCTATGGCGTATGTCTGTCTTCATTATCCCAGTCGGTGCAGACCAGTAGGACGTTGAAACTCATTTCATTTTATTTACGCGAGCCAGTGCGACCTACTGAGCCACCGTGGCTCCCCGGTTATCATAATGAATGATCTATATGTGGGAAGAATGAAATAGGTTGTCGGTTGTCTTATACCTCTTTTTTTTTAAGATCGCCACGTGGACGATGGTAGTGGTGCTGTGAAGGACGATGGTAGTGGTGCTGTGGAGGACGATGGTAGTGGTGCTGTGAAGGACGATGGTAGTGGTGCTTTGGGTGGTGGTGCTGGTGGAGGTGGCGGTGGTGGTAAAAGAAAGAAGCGCAGTCCACATCCAGAAATATCAGCTTCGTATGATGACTATTATGACAATTATTTGTATGGTCGATTATTTAACTATAATCAATATGGTTTTGGGCTTCAACCTTGGCCAAGACAAAGACCAAGTTATGGACGTCGACATAGAAATCACCTTGGACGTAAGCACGGAAAATCATGCCGACAGAAGCACAAATGTACTGTTTTCGCTCTAAGGGGTGGACATCATAATGAAAAAAAGATTAGGATCTAAACACAATGATGTAACATATAACCCAATGTTGTATAACACATAACCCAATGTTGTAACATATAACCCAATGTTGTAACATATAACCCAATGTTGTAACATATAACCAAATGTTTGTAACATATAACCCAATGTTGTAACATATAACCCAATGTTGTGAATTATACCATAAAATGCTGTAACATTTAAAACAATGTTGTAACTTATAGCCACTGCTGTAACATATCTAAACCAATGTTGTAACTTAATAGTGTTGTAGCATGGTCAATAGCCTATACTAATACACTTTACTAATTTTCATATCTAAGAATAAATATCTGTCTGCAATTAACTATATAGTCTGTTGAATTGTTGTTTGGTTTGTTTGTGGGTGGTGGTGGTGGGTTGGCATTTATGTTCAGGCAAAAGCGTTTTATAGCTGAGGGGCTGAAGTTGAAAAATTAAAACGAGAGAAAAATGCTAAAACCGGTGAGAAAAATGAAAGTGTATCCTAAAGGCAGACAAAAGGGCCCACATCTGACAGAAGGACCTCCATGGCCAAGAGAAAGGGACGGCGAATCCGAGTCAAACGTTTTCTGTACACTGTTTCTGTCAAATCCACTACTGGACTGTAGTCATTGCATTGGCATGAAAATCAATGAAAATCATCAATCAGGACACACACCCCCCTCCGCGAAAGAGGGTCCCATAAAAGTAAAGCCACCGCCAAATACTCAAATTGGTGCAGAGAAGTAGAAAACTTGGAGGTCGCAGGTTCGCTCCCGGCGCAGGAAGGAAGGCCTGACATGGACAGCTGTCTAGTGGTTGGGAAGGGGCAAAAAAGGGTCCCGTGTATATGTTACCTTGCCAGTTGGAATTCGATATAAGAGTAGGCCAAGGACTATGAGGAAAACTTGCCCGGATATCGGCGCAACGGACTGCATGTATACTTACACTGAATTCCAACTGCCAGGGATTCTTTTTCATGCACGCCAATGTGTAAATGGGGCCTCGGTTTTTATACCATCCGAAGGACTGGACTATACGTTATCCCTTGCCAGCACCAACTCCCCCGTCCTGCACCACTATCAAAGATGTATCACTGCGTTATCTCATCGGGAATTTTTTTGCTCGAATTCTCTTTACAGTGATACAGGGCGGAGGGGCTGGCAGGGGATAACGTTTAGTCTTTTGGATGGGACGGAAAATCGAGATTCCGTGTACATATTAGCGAACATGTTAGTTCCTTTTGGAACTGTTTTTGTGTGAACGATATTGCGGACATTGTCCACTCAAAGACAGTTCCTAAAGGAACTACGAACACGTAACCCGCTATCTAGGCGAGGTTTCCCTGACGACAGCACACTGTATAGCGTATTCCATCTTCATTAGCCTATTCACAACGAAAAAGTATTGAAGATACAGGGCATACGCTATGTACAGTGCTATAGCGGAAATGTTCAATCAATGGACCGTGGCATTTCTTCATCGAAATTCAATTGTGAAAGAGTCTTTTAGGCCTATATGTGCACACAGGAGCTTGCTCTTTTTTTTATACCATTCACACACTTTGTCCTTCACTACCAACAGGGAGAAACCATGATGTCCGGGGAACTTTCTCGACAAACACCAGGATCATATAATCATAGCATTGAGAGGAATATGGGCGATAAAAACGACACCATGAAAGTCTAAAAACCCGCCCACGCCCACGCCATCACGACAACCCGACATCACGACACCACGACATCACGACATTAATTTTAACCCGACAATATAATATTTTTACGCGACATTACGACCTTTTCAAATTAAAACAAATTGACTTGTTTTCTACGCGTATGCAAATATCGTTCAAAAGCTAAATGAATGGTGCCTATATGTAGTTCGCCTGTCATTTGGTGTTATTGAATAAATCCAAATCAGGAGATAGACCTATTAGGTACAAATTAGGGGTTATTGTCTCCTATGATGAAGTTGTACTATCTTCTATTTAGGATTTAATTAGGTTTCACACTGCGTAGCTTGTGTGAAACACTATTGTTTTTGTTAAAATTATTATTCTTATTATTAAGCTTTCATATTACATATGAAAGCTTATTGTTTCTGTTAAGATTATTATTAAGCTTTCATATTACATATGAAAGCTTATTATTTCTGTTAAGATTATTATTGTTATTTTTTTTTTGTGTTTTGTCCACAAATCGGATTTCTCAGAATCTAACGATAGGATCGTTCTGAAACTTTTACCTATCCCCCCAAAAATGGGTGGTGGCTGTTGATTAAATATATTTTCAAAACGTTTTACGAATCCGAAATCACCGAATTTTACGAACGAAAAAACTGACAATGCATAGTCGTAACTTTGTTATTTTTTGACCGATTTTACTAATTCTTTTTTCTTTGAATACCTTGAAAAAAATCATTTTCATCTGCAGTTTCGCATTTTCCAATTTCGAAAATTCGTCGCTGTGATTTCGAACCGGAAGTTTAGACCAATTTGAGAACTTCTTTAATAGTTGTACGATTTTCATGAAATTTAGTGTATAAGTAGATGTTACCGATGTGACTTCAAAAATATAAGTATAAATGTTCTAAATTATCTCCCCTTGACGAAATTAAGGATCAAAGTTTTCAAAAAAATCGTCGAAATATAGGTCAGAATGACCTAATTTTTTTTTTTGATACTAGACAAGTAATTACTGATTCGTACACAAAATATGGAGTTTGTCGATCGAACCGGAAGTGCCACCATCTTTAAACGTGAAAAATCAAAAAGGCTTTTTTGCTATTTTACTTACAGACTCGGGAGTTATATTTTCAGAATCCTTGAAGGAATGCCTAAAAATCTATCGGATCCGAATTTTGATTTCGGTCACGTGATGGTCACCATATTGAATTGAAAATGAAAAATAGAAGCAATTTGAAGGGCCGGGACTTTGGAACACAATAACTCTCCTTCTAATTAAGCTAGAATGTTCAAACTTGGTGTAGACGTTCACTAGGTCAATGTCATGATTGAGTTCAAAGATGAGCATTTTCTGCTTAGGGTAAGCAGAGATAAGGATGCTGATTTGTTGATTCTTTAGGGCACGATAACTTCGGTTATAATGAAGGGAGGGCGATGAAACTTTTGTCAATAGAGAGTCTAATAGCTAGCCTGTTGTTTGAAATCATTGTATCAATTTTTTTAAATATCAGGGATAGCCGAAAAAAAGAGATTGAAAATCCAAAAAGTCGTATTTTTACAATTTGGAGCATGTTTAGAGGTCTTTCTCGTAAAGTCAACTTAATATTTTTTGGGAACTTCTTCTACAAAGAGTCTTATTGGTAGTCTTTTATATGAAACCATCGATCAACAGTCCAACATATCTGGAGTAGAAGAACAAAAGGATCGAAAATTGAAAACGGCAACCATTCATGGTTAAGCAAAACATGCAGTGTGGGTGACTACAATCTACACATTTAGTCATCGTATAGAGCTTATTCAACAGTATCGAATTCCAACTGCTTAGGGATATTTTACGTGCACTCCAATGTGTACACGGGACCTTGGTGTTTCATCCCATCCGAACGACTAGACAGCTGTGCTTATCAGGCCCTCCGTTCTGCCTCATTGACAACGGGGAACCACGCCGGGAAATCAAGATGAACTTTCTCCGTGCAGAACTTTCAATTCAGGCCAAACGTTTATTGCACACGATTAAGCTGGTCAGTTGTAATAATCGGTTGGCAATTAAAGTACCGTGCACATTAAACTGTTAAAACAGAAAATTTCGCCCGGTTGAAATGTTTCTTGCTATAAGTCAGCAATTTTCCGAATTCAGGGAGGCTGAATGGTTAGCATGTGCGCGCTGTATCGTAACGTCTGTCATGGAGTCAACGAGCGTTGTTTCGATCTCCAGGTTGCACGTGACATGAAGTATGATGTCCAACCTCGTGGGTTTTCTCCGTGTCCTTCGGTTTCCTCCCAAAGGCTAAAGACCAGTAAGCGCAAGGGGAGTTTTTAAATAAAATTAAAAAGCATATGTTAGTCACAAAATGTCCTAGTTTGTGTCGAATGGACATTAGGCCGCATTTCTCTCTTTCTCTTTTATTTTTAAAGTTTTGTAATAATCGGTTGGTAATCAAAGGTACTGTAAAAGTGATAAAACAGAAAATTTCGCCCGGTTGTAATGTTTCTCACTTTAAAGTCAGCAATTTGCAGATTTTAAGGGGCAAACGTTTATTGCGAACGCTTAAGCTGGTCAGGGGGAGCTTATTTTTAAAAGTTTTGTAATATTCGGTTGATAACTAAAGGTACCATGCAAATTAAACTGTTCAAATAGAAAATTTGGGCCGGTTGAAATGTTTCTCGCTGTAGGTCAGCAATTTGCCGATTTTAGGGAGGTTGCGTGGCTGAATGGTTAGCACGTGCGCTCTGTATCAAAACGTCTGTCATTGAGTCAACTGGCGTTGTTTCGATTTCTTGGTTGTACGTGACAAGGAGTATGGTCGCCTGTCCATCCTCGTAGGCCGTAACGCTGCTGCCCGGGTAAAATTTCCCTCATTGCACACTTTATGGCATATGCCAGTCTTCATCAGCCCATTTTAGGAGCAGAACAGTAGGACGTTAAACCCCATTCAATTTCATTTCATTTTCTCTATGTTGCTTATTTATTGTAGTGGATAAATATTTTTCTGGTTCTAGCAATTATTTAATTTCTGCATAGAAATCTTGCTTTGGCCAGTTTTTTTTTATTGCAGAGTGCCATTCTTGTATAATTCAGTCTATGATCCTTTGTTTAAAACATGCTTAAGAAGTCGTCATGATTTCCTACTTATAACCAAACGTATTGGAAATATTTGTCTGGCATTAATAAATCCTAATTTTATTGGTCTTATTTAAAATTAAACTTTCATTTAACTATGAACAACCCTTAACGTGTCTCTTTAAAACTATTAAGTACTCTAAAATAGTGGGGGGTTGGGGTGGCCTAGTGGTCTAGAGTGCCGCGCTTCGACCTCTAGCTGGCCGGTCACCTCTGGCTTGCGGCTGTGGTTTCGAGCCCTGGTGTGAGCGTATGTGGCATGGAGATAGGGGCGCCTTCTCAACCTCGTGGGTTTCCTCCGGGCACTCCGGTTTCCTCCCACTGCTAAAGCGAATTATTGAAATAAAATTAAACCATATGTTAGTCCCGAAATGACCTAGTTTGTGTTGAGTGGACATTAAACCCCATTTCTCTCTCTCTCTCTAAAATAGTAGCTCAACCTTTTGACCTAAACTAATTAATTTACCATTTTGTTGTGAGCGACTTCTTATTCTTCCTATATGACATATTGCACGTGTCGGATTTCAAAGGGGGGGTTGGATGGCTGAATGGCTAGCACGCGCGCCTGTCATTGAGTTAACTAGCGTGTTTTCGAATGCCCGGTTGTACGTGACAAGGAGTAAGGTCGCCTGTCCAACCTGACATTTTTATTTTTTTTTCCCGCCATTTTCATTTCATTTTCTCATCCGTCTCATTGCAGTAATACAAGTTTCAGTTATTTCCCTTAAGTTTTCAGATTATTGTTATGCCTGGGTGCAATGTTTCATACTATATTTAGACTTGTAACTTCGCGAGTTTTTGACCAATTTTGATAATTTTTTCTTCTTATCCTTTTATTTAGGATACTTGATACAATCAATGACACGTGACGATGAATATGAAAGCTTTCATATCTGCATGGGACAGTAGCAGATCTAGTTGTTATTTTTTTTTTGTGTTTTGTCCACAAATCGGATTTCTCAGAATCTAACGATAGGATCGTTCTGAAACTTTTACCTATCCCCCCAAAAATGGGTGGTGGCTGTTGATTAAATATATTTTCAAAACGTTTTACGAATCCGAAATCACCGAATTTTACGAACGAAAAAACTGACAATGCATAGTCGTAACTTTGTTATTTTTTGACCGATTTTACTAATTCTTTTTTCTTTGAATACCTTGAAAAAAATCATTTTCATCTGCAGTTTCGCATTTTCCAATTTCGAAAATTCGTCGCTGTGATTTCGAACCGGAAGTTTAGACCAATTTGAGAACTTCTTTAATAGTTGTACGATTTTCATGAAATTTAGTGTGTAAGTAGATGTTACCGATGTGACTTCAAAAATATAATTATAAATGTTCTAAATTATCTCCCCTTGACGAAATTAAGGATCAAAGTTTTCAAAAAAATCGTCGAAATATAGGTCAGAATGACCTAATTTTTTTTTTTTGATACTAGACAAGTAATTGCTGATTCGTACACAAAATATGGAGTTTGTCGATCGAACCGGAAGTGCCACCATCTTTAAACGTGAAAAATCAAAAAGGCTTTTTTGCTATTTTACTTACAGACTCGGGAGTTATATTTTCAGAATCCTTGAAGGAATGCCTAAAAATCTATCGGATCCGAATTTTGATTTCGGTCACGTGATGGTCACCATTTTGAATTGAAAATGAAAAATAGAAGCAATTTGAAGGGCCGGGACTTTGGAACACAATAACTCTCCTTCTAATTAAGCTAAAATGTTTAAACTTGGTGTAGACGTTCACTAGGACAATGTCATGATTGAGTTCAAAGATGAGCATTTTCTGCTTAGGGTAAGCAGAGATAAGGATGCTGATTTGTTGATTCTTTAGGGCACGATAACTTCGGTTATAATGAAGGGAGGGCGATGAAACTTTTGTCAATAGAGAGTCTAATAGCTAGCCTGTTGTTTGAAATCATTGTATCATTTTTTTTAAATATCAGGGATAGCCGAAAAAAAGAGATTGAAAATCCAAAAAGTCGTATTTTTACAATTTGGAGCATGTTTAGAGGTCTTTCTCGTAAAGTCAACATAATATTTTTTGGGAACTTCTTCTACAAAGAGTCTTATTGGTAGTCTTTTATATGAAACCATCGATCAACAGTCCAACATATCTGGAGTAGAAGAACAAAAGGATCGAAAATTGAAAACGGCACCCTTTCATTGTTAAGCGAAACATGCAGTGTGGGTGACTACAATCTACACATTTAGTCATCGTATAGAGCTTATTCAACAGTATCGAATTCCAACTGCTTAGGGATATTTTACGTGCACTCCAATGTGTACACGGGACCTTGGTGTTTCATCCCATCCGAACGACTAGACAGCTGTGCTTGTCAGGCCCTCCGTTCTGCCTCACTGACAACGGGGAACCACGCCGGGAAATCAAGATGAACTTTCTCCGTGCAGAACTTTCAATTCAGGCCAAACGTTTATTGCACACGATTAAGCTGGTCAGTTGTAATAATCGGTTGGCAATTAAAGTACCGTGCACATTAAACTGTTAAAACAGAAAATTTCGCCCGGTTGAAATGTTTCTTGCTATAAGTCAGCAATTTTCCGAATTCAGGGAGGCTGAATGGTTAGCATCTGCGCGCTGTATCGTAACGTCTGTCATTGAGTCAACGAGCGTCGTTTCGATCTCCAGGTTGCACGTGACATGAAGTATGATGTCCAACCTCGTGGGTTTTCTCCGTGTCCTTCGGTTTCCTCCCAAAGGCTAAAGACCAGTAAGCGCAAGGGGAGTTTTTAAATAAAATTAAAAAACATATGTTAGTCACAAAATGACCTAGTTTGTGTCGAATGGACATTAGGCCGCATTTCTCTCTTTCTCTTTTATTTTTAAAGTTTTGTAATAATCGGTTGTTAATCAAAGGTACTGTAAAAGTGATAAAACAGAAAATTTCGCCCGGTTGTAATGTTTCTCACTTTAAGGTCAGCAGTTTGCAGATTTTAAGGGGCAAACGTTTATTGCGAACGCTTAAGCTGGTCAGGGGGAGCTTATTTTTAAAAGTTTTGTAATATTCGGTTGATAACTAAAGGTACCATGCAAATTAAACTGTTCAAATAGAAAATTTGGGCCGGTTGAAATGTTTCTCGCTGTAGGTCAGCAATTTGCCGATTTTGGGGAGGTTGCGTGGCTGAATGGTTAGCACGTGCGCTCTGTATCAAAACGTCTGTCATTGAGTCAACTGGCGTTGTTTCGATTTCTTGGTTGTACGTGACAAGGAGTATGGTCGCCTGTCCAACCTCGTAGGCCGTAACGCCGCTGCCCGGGTAAAATTTCCCTCATTGCACACTTTATGGCATATGCCAGTCTTCATTAGCCCATTTTAGGAACAGAACAGTAGGACGTTAAACCCCATTCAATTTCATTTCATTTTCTCTATGTTGCTTATTTATTGTAGTGGATAAATATTTTTCTGGTTCTAGCAATTATTTAATTTCTGCATAGAAATCTTGCTTTGGCCAGTTTTTTTTATTGCAGAGTGCCATTCTTGTATAATTCAGTCTATGATCCTTTGTTTAAAACATGCTTAAGAAGTCGTCATGATTTCCTACTTATAACCAAACATATTGGAAATATTTGTCGGGCATTATTAAATCCTAATTTTATTGGTCTTATTTAAAATTAAACTTTCATTTAACTATGAACAACCCTTAACGTGTCTCTTTAAAACTATAAAGTACTCTAAAATAGTAGCTCAACCTTTTGACCTAAACTCATTAATTTACCATTTTGTTGTGAGCGACTTCTTATTCTTCCTATATGACATATTGCACGTGTCGGATTTCAAAGGGGGGTTGGATGGCTGAATGGCTAGCACGCGCGCCTGTCATTGAGTTAACTAGCGTGTTTTCGAATGCCCGGTTGTACGTGACAAGGAGTAAGGTCGCCTGTCCAACCTGACATTTTTATTTTTTTTTCCCGCCATTTTCATTTCATTTTCTCATCCGTCTCATTACAGTAATACAAGTTTCAGTTATTTCCCTTTAGTTTTCAGATTATTGTTATGCCTGGGTGCAATGTTTCATACTATATTTAGACTTGTAACTTCGCGAGTTTTTGACCAATTTTGATAATTTTTTCTTCTTATCCTTTTATTTAGGATACTTGATACAATCAATGATACGTGACGATGAATATGAAAGCTTTCATATCTGCATGGGACAGTAGCAGATCTAGTTATTATTATTATTATTATTCAGATTCCAATTTGAATAGATCTCAGCAACTACGTGTCGCATCGTTACGATTTCTTCGGTTTTACTGGGAAAGTGGGTGTGACTTAGAGGATAAAGCTATTTTGAACGTTCTGCGACAATGCGAAATGTCCGAAATCACCGAAGTTATCGTTTTTAAAAATATTGCAGTAATTTTAACAATAATCATTGGATTTTAACTTTCGATACATTTTGGCATAGCCTGAGACAGGGCACATAGCTACGCTACTTTCGATTTTTGATTTTCGGCAAATCTTCGAAGATATTAGGCGCCAAATTTCGAAAATTTAAAATTTTACAAAAAACTTTTTTATTTATGAATATTTTTTAGTCGTATTGTGCACAGAATTAAAGGGTCATCTGACTAGTGCAAAAATGTTAAAAAAATTTGTCTCAGTAATTTACCTTGGCCGCCATTGGCTAATTCAGTTTTTCAGTCCTAGATTAATTTTTTATTGTTCGATTTGTATAAAACAAAGTTCATATGCTTCGTTGTATCAATTGTCGTTTTTTTTATTACCGAAAGTGTTATCTGTCGGCACCGGAAGTGGCATAATTTTACCAAAAACTACAATTTTGACAGTTATTTACGATCTTCATAAACAAATATTATTTTTTTGAAAAATTATATGACTCAAAGAGTGTGCCCTTTCAAGGCGCAAAAAATGTAGGAAGCAGTTTTTTTAATTTCGATTTCATTTTCGAGCAAATTCGATTAAGAGGCTAAAAATGGTGTAAAATTGGCCTATTTACAACCTATTCAGGCTTTTCAGATTTTAAAATATTTCTTCGTAACTTTTATAAACTTGTAGCTATAATCCATACGAAGAAAATGTATGTTAAAATTCGTTTGTAATATAAGCAGTTGCCAAGAAATGGGCAGTTCTGCATAAGTCACTGTTTTCGTTATTTTGCCTGTAAAATAGTCAATTATTATTGGATTTTTATAAAAGTGACATCATTTGATTCAAAAAGCACGTAGCGTCATATCAAGTTGATTACAATTTAAAATTGACACCGGAAGTGACATCATTTGGTCAAAAAATGCATTTTACACTTTTTTAAATCAATGTTTTATTCAACCAAGAATAACTTAATATGTATTAATAATTTTAACTTTTGGTTTAAATTCACATATAAACAAAACTCATATGGTCATATAGATATCATAAAATGGTTTCTAACTTGTTCGGTTGCCGAGAAATAGACGGTTTTCTACAGGTCACTTTTGAAGGTTTCGGGGCCATAAAAGGGTCAATTATTATTCGATTTTCATAAACGTCACACCATGTTATACCTAATGCCATTTGGGATTTCATACAAGTAATTTAAGATTTTCATTATCACCGGAAGTAACGTCATTTTGGCAAAAACTGTATTTTTAGCTTCCAAAACAGATATTTTATTCAAATGAGTCTGTTTTGAAATCTTTTTCAAATTATGGTATTTGATGCCAATCAACAAATAGAATGAACCCATACGATCATACAGATACCACAAAATGGTTTCTAACTTGTACGGTTGCCGAGAAATAGCCGATTTTCTACAAGTCACTTTTCAAGTTTTTTGGTCTTTAAAAGTGGCAATTATTATTCGATTTAACGTTTTTATTTATAAATATTATTTAGTCGTGTTGTGCACAGAATTAAAGAGTCATCTGACTAGCGCAAAAATGTTAAAAAAATTTGTCTCAGTAATTTTCCTTGGCCGCCATTAGCTAATTCAGTTTTTCAGTCCTAGATTAATTTTTTATTGTTCGATTTGTATAAAACAAAGTTCATATGCTTCGTTGTCCCAATTGTTATTTTTTTTATTACCAAAAGTGTTATCTAGCAAATTGGATTAAGGGGTGAAAAAAGGCGTAAAATTGACCTATTTACAACCCATTCAGGCTTTTCAGATTTTAAAATTTTTTTACTTAACTTTTATAAACCTGTCACTATAATCCATACGAAGAGAATGTATGTTAAAATTAGTTTCTAATATAAGCAGTTGCCGAGAAATGGGCAGTTTTGCATAAGTCACTGTTTTCGTAATGTTGCCTGTAAAATAGTCAATTATTAATGGATATTCACAAAAGTGACATCATTTGATTCAAAAAGCAAGTGTGCGTCATATCATGTTGATTACTATTTAAAATTGACACCGGAAGTGACGTCATTTAGTCAAAAACTCAATTTTTAACTTTTAAAATCGATCTTTTTTTCAACCAAGAATTATGTCACATGTAATAATAAAATTAACTTTTGGTTTAAATTCACATATTAACAAAACTCATACGGTCAAATAGATATCATAAAATTGTTTCTAACTTGTTCGGTTGTCGAGATATAGGCGATTTTCTGAAAGTCACTTTTGAAGGTTTTTGGCCCATAAAAGTGTCAATTATTATTTGATTTTCATAAAATTTTCACCCTTTGAAGCCTAATGTCATAGACGATGTTATAAAACTAATTTAACGTTTTCATTAGCACCGGAAGTAGCGTCATTTTGGCAAAAACTGTATTTTAAGCCTTCAAAACCGATATTTTATTCAAATGAGTCTGATTTGTAATGTTTATACAATTATGATATTTGATTCCAATCAACAAATAGATATAAATACCAAAAAATGGTTTCTAACTTGTACGGTTGCCGAGAAATAGACGATTTTCTACACGTCACTTTTCAAGGTTTTTGGTCTATAAAAGTGGAAATTATTATTCGATTTACATAAAATTTTCACCATATGATGCCTTATGCCATTTCTGATTTCATAAGACTAAGGGAACATTTACATTATCACCGGAAGTACTGTTATTTTGTCAGGATCAATTACATGTAACAAATGTATAAAATAAAATTGCTGGATTTGTTTGATTCTGTTTCCATTTTATTTGATGTGTGCAATGCTTATGTGGAAACCTGTATATTGGTTTCATTGGTACCGGAAAGGACATATGTTCAAGGGTAACGTAGCACCAAAAGTGACACAAGTTCAAGTTCAAAGGTAACATGGCAAAAGTGAAACCCGTCATTCCTGCATGCAGGTCTAGTTAGAAATTGCTTTTCTTTTTATATGGCCTTAACACGCTTCCGTTGTTATTAAGTTAACGAAACCCAGGGGCAGGTTTCACGAAATTTTGCCTAAGATTAAATCCAAATTTTAGTAATTTGGTTGGATAATAATAGATGTATTTTAGTGCTTAGCCAATCAAAATTGAAGTATCTACTAAAATTTGGATTTTATCTTTTAAGATTTCGAGAAAAAAGGGCCCTGGGGCCGGTTGCTCTAAGCGCCGTTAACTTTTAACGATCCGTTAACATGGAGTAAACGGATCTTTAACGGAGAGAAAGATTGTTGCTGGAACGGATAATGAAATTGACTTTCCAGACACAGAAATTTAACGGACCATTAACAAAGGACACATGAAAGATAACGATCTGTTAGTTTAACGGATCGTTAAAATAACTTAGTTTTGAGCAACCGGCCCCAGGTCATCAGTATTCGTAAGTAAGTCTCGATCGTAATATGAACGAGGCTGTGAAGTTATGGTTGTCCGAGGCTAACGGGCAAACCCCACTGATCTATTTATATCAGATCAGTGAAAAACCCATTACCATAATGGCGGCGTGGAATGCACCTTTCTGAAGTTACATGTTTTTGTTGTGTTTTTTATACGATTTGTTTTGATAGCCAGTTTGTTTTAACGATGGGGGATACTACTAATCTGTTGTCACAATATTTTGTGCGCTTAGCTTCGTTTGATGGATTAATAAATCGGACTGAATATGACAGCGACTGCCAATACAGGGGACGTTTAGAAACTGTTTCCGTTAGTCATAAAACATCCGTTATTAAGTTAGCAAGAGCTGGGTTTTATTATGCAGGACCTGTTGAAGGTATTCAATGTTTTATCTGTAAATCTAAAGCTCGCTATAGTTCCTGGAATAACGAATCTCCAGTTGGTGTTCACAGAATATTGAACCCGTATTGTCCATTTCTCCAATCATATAACTTCGACAATAATAACAATAACCACAATGATTTGTCTTCATCTACTAGTTCTACACAGACTGTGGCATCTTATCACGTGGGTACATTTAGTCAGCATCCAAATAACAGCGCTTCACAGCCACAGGGAACCCTGAACAGAGAGGAATTAAGTGACAATTATCATGAAACTGCTCCTAGAAATGGCACTCTTGAAATAAGTTCACAATCACAACACTCAAGGAATAATAATCAAAGAAATATATCTCTAAATATTGGAAGAACATGTAACCAGTTAAATGAAAACATACTAACGGTTCCAAATTCCTGGAATCAGACCACAACAAACATGTCTAATACCAGTAGGCCTACTTTAAATACCGGTAATAATAATATAGGATCTAGATCAAGTTATACTGACCATGTTGAAGAATATACAGGCAAAATCGTACATCCTAAAATTGGTCATAAGATTTTTGGTGTTTATGAATCTTTTCGCGTCCTTACATTTCCCAATCCACAGAATGAAAAGGCTGAAGAATGGGCCGAAGATGGCTTCATTTATGTTGACAATGACCTAGTACAGTGTGTCTATTGTGTAGGTTGTGCTTCATTTCAAGAAATAAATGTTAGAGATACCCATGAAAGACTCTTTCCAGAAAGTCGACATCTTTGTCCAATGGTCAGCAAAATCGATATAGGAAATGTGTCCAGAAAGTTAGAAGTGCTGGTTAGAAGCAAACTGTTGAACAAAAGTAACCAACCAAGTGTGAGTTGTGTTACTACTTATCCTGCTCTACATCCACAGTTCATGTCAGAAGAAGAAAGAATATCATCTTTTAAATATTGGCCAAAGCAGTACAAACCAACAAAATGTCAACTAGCAGAGGCAGGTTTCTTTCATACAGGTAAAGTTATAATTAATGGCATCCCAGGGGCAGATCCAGGTGGGGTGACTAGGGTGACTAGTCATCCCCTTCCCCGTCGGTGTATAGGAATCCTGGGTTCTACAAGCTTCCACCGGGACATGCACGCATGGTGGTATATATATTATATAGCACACAGTGCGCATCTCAGACACACAATCAGCATATGTAACTACTGACAGAAATTAGCTCCGTAAACCGCGGTCGTTGAGACAAAACATGGGGTTGTCACCCCCCTCAAAAAAACCCGGGATCCACCACTGCATCCTGTCAGTGACATAATGTGTCTTACTTCCTGACTGGACACTGAACTGACTGTAAAGGGGGGGAAGAGGTTTAACCTCCACTTGCAACAATCTATTTCAATAATTCGCTTGCACGCTATGGTCTTTAGCAGTGAGAGAAAATTGGAGGAACCAGAGAAACCTCACGAGATTAGACAAGTGACCCTACTCCTTGACACATACAAACAGGGAATTGAAATCACTCCAGTTGACTCAATGACAGACCTTCTGATCTAACAAGTTCAACCATTAGGTCACCCAACCCTTCAAACAACAGTCACCTCTGGCTTGCTGCTGTGGTTTCGAGCCCTGGTGTGAGCGTATGTGGCATGGAGATAGGGTCCTCTTCTCAACCTCGTGGGTTTCCTCCGGGCACTCCGGTTTCCTCCCACTATCAAAGACCCCTAAGCGCAAGCGAATTATTGAAATAAAAATTGAACCATATGTTAGTCCCGAAATGACCTAGTTTGTGTTGAGTGGACAACCCCATCTCTCTCTCTCTTGAAATTGATATATATGTTGTTTACATCAGTGTGATGAAGAATCCTAATTAGCTGCTGTAGGCATATTTTTTGTTGCCTGGCAATCTTTTTTGTTTCCGTGTTCTACAGTATATTATATACTTTCAGGTGTAGGTACTAAAGTTGTGTGTTTTTGTTGTGGTGTTGCTGTTATAGACTGGGAACCAATAGCAGACCCATGGCAGCAACATTCTTTAATATCACCTAGGTGTGGTTTTATAAAATATACTAAAAGACCTGAATTTATACAAGAAATGGCAGGTTCTATTGAGGTAAAATCTTCACAAAACTAAATGCTTACCTTCAAGTTCATTAATTTATCCAAGCAATGGCAGCTATGTAACTAATAGCAAAACGAAATGTTCTTTATTGTAGTGTAATATGTCATAGTTTCGAATGCGTTTATAGGTTCTCTGTTTTTGCCCACTTTGTAATTGTGGATATGTTGTTTAAGTGAGGCAAAGAAATATAATTTTCTATGATGTTTAACCAAAATAGCTTATTTAAAACAGTGATTATTTTCCTGATCCAGTACAAAACATCACTAATAAATGTGTACCAATGCCAAAAGATCTTCAAAAAATTATTTCTGGGAATGATGTACCAAATGAACATTTTTTTTTCCTCTTTTCAGAATCTTGTTAAAGTCGATCCAGAAGTTACAGGTACATTTGTTTCATTCAGATCTGCTTATTTTTTATATCAGTGATTCCACTTATTAAATAAACCGTGTGTTAAAAAAAATCTTTAAGATAGAGATGAAGTAAGTAGGGGGGGGGGGGGGGTGGATGGCCAAATGGTTAGCTGTGTCATAAAACCTGTCATTGATTCAAGTGGCGCCGTGGTTTCGATTCCCCGGTTCTAGGGTAGTCTTTTCAACCTCATGGGTTTCTCTGGGACCTCTGGTTTTCTCCCACTGCTAAAGAACCCTATGTGCAAGCGAAATATTGAAATAAAATTGAACCATATGTTAGTCCCATAATGACCTAGTTTGTGTCAAATGGAGGATGTTAAACCCTCCCCCTCTCTCTCTCTCTCTGAAGTAGATAGAATTACAACAAATATAAACCATATGTTAGTCCCATAATGACCTAGTTTGTGTCAAATGGAGGATGTTAAACCCTCTCTCTCTCTCTCTCTCTCTCTCTCTGAAGTAGATAGAATTACAACAAATATAAAGTACTTCAATGTTTTTTGAACATTGCAGCAATAAGCTTACAATAAAGTTTATTTTTCCTTTTATGAATTCTTTTAAAGGTAGATGATATCCGAATTTTTCTTAAAGAGAGATAACTCTTACATGTGTTACAAAATTTCACTATTTATAAAGTTGATAATCTATTGTGATATATTTTATATTTACAGAATCAGTAAGTTCCGTTGGAGACTTTGTTATACCAGATCCATTTCCTCCAACCCTCAACACAACTCTACTAGCAGCTTATTCTTCTTGTGGGTTCACTCCTTCGCAATTAGATCTTTTTCTACAACAATTCTTTAGCAAAACTTGTGAGTAAATCGTACTAACTTTATTCACAGTAATAATTTTATAAATTATATATATCTGTTTCACAGTAAAAACTTTATATCTGTACAGTAATAACTTTATTATTTGAATATATTATTAAAAAAAACATTTCTTAATTTAGGGGAATATATTTTATTGTCCTTACAAAAGTTTGGATCATTTTATCCCTGGCTCGTAATTACGAGGACGAAAGCCTGCCCTGTAGCAAGAGCTAAATCTGCCTATTGCAGGTCTTTCTTTAGGCATTAAGTAACATATCCAGAACATAATCAACGCTAGCCTGTGATCCGATTTACTGCATAACTTTCCTTCTCGATTTAATTATCACTTTATTTACCGATTTTAGTTATGATGATCAAGGGTTGGCGGAAATTTCACTTGCTTTATTTTCGGTTCATAGTGGATCAATTTGACTGAAATTTTCATCAAAGTGCCTTTACATTATATAGTTTTTAACTATTATAGTGTGAACTGCCAACTCATTAACTAATCTCCCATAATGTATGTTTAATATTAATTTCTTTTGTAGGCGGAAGATATCCAAGTGTCGACATGTTAAAAGCTGTTGTATTGGCTGATGGGGAATTAAATAAACATGTTGACATCATAGGTCTACAGGATGATGTAGAACGTGACCAGCACTTCAAGGCTACAGTAGCTTCTCTTAACCAGGAATGTGATCTGCTGATGGCTGGTAAAGATCAGGAACTCCGTAAAGCACTAGAGGAACAAAGGCAACATTATGATCACTATATTCAACAACTAAACCAAAACGATCAACTGCTACAGCTGCATTATTATCAACAAATGAGAGAAAAGGATGACTTGTCTCACCAACTACAGACAGCTATAGAAAGACATGCATCAAGGGAAGATAACTTACAACAACAACTACAGACAGCTGATGCTAACTTACAACAAATACAGCAACAGCTACAGACAGCTGGAGACAGGCAACTAAACTTACAAGAACAGCTGCAGATACAGCAAATAGAACACAAAGAGCTAGAAACACAGAGAGCTCAATTAGAGGCAAAATTACAAAGATATAAAATAGAGTTGTCTACCTTAGCTACTGAATTATCCAGATTAAATTCTATAGGTAAATTTTTATAATAATAATTTACAAGGCTTTTATAAGTTCAATGCAGGGGCGGATCCAGGAATTTTTGCAGGAGGGGGTTTGCCAGGTTTCTGTCACGGAAATCTGCCATCATCGTCTCTAAATTACATAGGCTTACATACAAATTGAGCTTTTTAAACAGAGAAATCATTTTTATACTGATGCAGGATCATTTTGTGATTTAATTTCATTGATGCAAGGCATTATTTTTTTTTTTATGTCGCTGAGCAGGGGGGGTTTGGACCCCCCAAACCCCCCCTCTGGATCCGCGCCTGCAATGGGGATGCTTGATTCTTAATCCATAATTCCAAAATGTCCCAAATTGACAGAATTGCAATCGATTGACGCGAAATTCAGTCCTCTCTAAGTTTTGTTACTCCTGGCCACGGAGGTGGTGTTAGTAGAATTATGATGTAATTAAACACAACAAATATTTTTCGGCTGCATGGTTGGTTGAGAAATTTTTTATTCAGTCGCTGCATGCATTGTAGCCCGAAATACCCCTTTTCAATCGATTGTCACTATTTTGGGGATTAGAGAATTCAATTCCGGAAGATTTAATCGAGTACCCCTATACAGATGGTTGTCGGAGAATAGCATCAAAAATTAATTGTCTCATTTCTAGTGTCAATGGTGTCATCTGTTTTCTATTTATTATTTTTTAACCATTTTTTTCATTTTTACGAATTTTTGATCCAGGGAAATCCAGATCTTTGTCATCTCTACTCCTATTATCACATCGTTTCCTTGGACGGAAACCAATGGTTCCATGTACGCATTGGCGTACATGAAAGTAGTATCTTTGTTAGATCCAGGAATATGCCTGTTTTCAATACAGAAAAGTTAGATATCTTTTTTCTCGAATCATAAGTATAATTACCTTATTTCATTAAACTACTCGTATTTTGTTTATTTCAGTGAGAGAGATAAATAACCAACCGAATCCTGGACAGGAAAATGTGACATGTTTTTTTTGTTTGTCTAATGAAAGAAATGTTTTGTTACGACCATGTAAACATGTTTGTTGTTGTGTAGCTTGTACTCCACATTTTATAAATTCTACATGTCCTATTTGTCGTACACCAGTACAAGATTGGGAACTTATATTCCTTCCGTAATGTATATCAACTTATTATTTAATGAATATTGTGAGAAAATAATTAAAATGCAATGAAACAAATGATGTAAATCTTGTATATTATCTAAAAAATATTGTACTGTTGAAAGCCATAAAGAATAGGATTCATAGTGACCAACCTGGATTGCCTAAAAGCATGATCACACAAATCCTTTAAAGGGACAATACCACTCTTGCTGCCTTCGCAGCTCTAGAAAATAAATAATAGCCTTATTCTAAGTACTAGATGTTTAAGTGTCCCACCTGTTATGTAAATTATCCATTTCATCATATTTTACTTGTCCAGTGGGTTCAAAAATATTTTAAAATCCATGTCACATAAGCTTTTCAAATCATTTAGTTGAATTTTTCCAATTTTTAAAATTAGGTGCGTTAAGATGAAATTTGTATCATCAATTTATTGGAATATTGTAAAATAATACAATAACAAGAGTGGTATTGAGCCTTTAATGTTGGAACTAATTGTTTCTATTTGAGTCACATTGAGTTGCTGCAGTTTTATATTTGATCAGTCTGATTCAAATACATGTATAGATCTATATTTCGTTTCGTTTTTTTTATATTTACGCTGGCCTACACTACATGAAGATCAAGTCATGTGTTAAAGTTCCAATAGCATTTTTTTAAGTTATATTTTTAAAATTTATTAAAATAAAGCCCCAAAATAGATAGAACCTATAAACAGTCCTACCTTGTTAAAGAATAATCCTATTAATCCTATAATTCACTATTGCCAGTTGAGAAATTGGCAAAAATATCATTTTCAACTTCAAATTCAAACGTTTGAAGATGGCCGTCCATGGAGAAGAATGGGAAAACAAGGGAGGTAATTGAGTAACTATTTCCTCAATCAACCAGTGTCACCCTTTCTAACCCCCCAAAAATTTTGTACATGATCCGATAATAGTGAGTTGACAACCTTTTGAGCAAAAAACATAGAAATAATTATATTTTGACTTTCTTAGAAAAAGTGAAATTGGAACTTTAAATGAAGAACTTTTGACCCTATGATGCTAGACATTGATTAATTAGTCAGCTATATAAAGCCCAACAGGAACTGTCAGTGGAAAACGTCCGCTCAGAGACAGTTCCTAAAGGAACTAGTCGTCTCGGGATAAATAGAGCTGGCCAGATAATGTTCGTCGCCAAATACACCTTATTCGAACAAAGAGGGAGGTATCATGGAGTAAGTGTATCAAGTGAATGCATATTCTCATAGCGTTGAACCTGTACCCAAAAACTTTCAGGATCATAAAAAGCACTTCTCAAGTAGGTTTACAGCAGGATGGGCTTGGTAAGAAATCAATCAACATGCAAGTCTATGACTGAGTGGGGATGTGGGATTTAATCAACATAGAAGGTATTGATTACAAAAACGTGTCACAAATTCTGTTTTGTTTACTTTCGAAAATTATTGGGGGGGGGGGGAACGGCGCCGACACTGCAAGTATAACAAAATTTTAAAATGAAATAGTGAAATAAAATCTGTGTTTTAATCCGATTGTACATTTGATGAAAAAGGATGTGTATACTGTATCCTCTTGTTATAATAAGATGGAAAGATAGAGAGAGAGAAATGGGGTTTAACGTCCACTCGACACAAACTAGGTCATTTTGAGACTAACACATGGTTTAATTTTATTTCAATAATTCGCTTGCGCTTAGGGGTCTTTAGCAGTGGGAGGAAACCAGGGTGCCAGGAGGAAACCCACGAGGTTGAGAAGGCACCCCAATTTGAATCTCCATGCCACATACGCTCACACCAGGGCTCGAAACCACAGCCACAAGCCAGAGGTGACCGGCCAGCTAGAGGTCGAAGCGCGGCACATAAATAAGATGGAAAAAAGGAGGAACTTTATCTGCTCCCCCTCCACTCCACTATGAATTCACTGCCAACCCTTCTGCCACACCCCGGCCTTTGTACATTTTGGGAAAGTATTTAAGATAGCCTTGGCCATTATTATGTGTAAAAGAGTAAATTCAAACACTAGGCTACTATTCAGGCAAATTCTGGGTATGTACCTATTTTGAGATTAAAAAGAAAAAACCCAAGGGACCTTGTATCAGCAAAAATGATTCATTTGGATATAATTTCTTTTGGAAACGAAGAGGGGGTAAGGGACATTGTCATACACGTGAACATACAGTGTGTCCTATAATTTTTCCCAGATAACAGTGCTGCAGCAGCTTAATCTATTTCTAGACAAAGCTCCCGTAATCTGGAAAAACCTAGAAACACTGTTGAATGTAGATTCGAGAAAACAAACGAAAACTGTTTTGTTTCAGAATTAAGCTACTGAATATATAACCAATTTTTAGATGAAGATAATTAGAAGCCTTTTCAGTGAAGGAGAAAAAACCCTATTATTATATATATGTGTACTAAGTCCAAATATGGGTCTAACTCAATTTTCACCAAAATCTGACTTGCTAGGTTTTTCCAGATTAGGTTCAGCAAATCAACTTCAAGAATAAACAAGATATTCCTTAAGAACAATATTTTTTTATTATTATTATAAGTTATTAAACAAATATCCCCAGAATATCAAAGTGGTTAACAAAAAAGTAGAAATATAACAGAAAACAGTTCATATGGAATTAACATTGATATGGTAGCAATATAATAGAATTTTAAAACATTGACGTGGTAGAAATATAACAGAAAACAGTTCATATAGGGTTAAATATATTATTGGAATTCTCATTAAAAAGGGTTATACTTAGGTTCCCCCCCCCCCCCAATTGTATAAAAATAAGTTTTATATTATGTGATGTTGTGGATACTGATTTTTATAAAGACCCATTTCTAGTGTAAATGTCGGATGCAACATTTATTGCTATTAGATCCCTTATTAGTTACCCTGTTTTTATTAGCCCAGTTGGATCATAACAGTAAGATGTAAAACTTTCATTTCATTTCATTCAATCATTGTAAGTTAAAATATTGTATGAGTTTAATCTCTAACAATCTATTATCAGCACAAAAATGGTTTGACTTAATTCAAAATGTGCAAAGTTATGATAAATTGAAATTCAAAATGTGCAAAGTTATGATAAATTGAAATTTCACAGATCTATGCTCTCAAGAATGTAACAAGGTGTCATCTTTTATTGGAGTGTGGAGAATGAAATGGGCCTAGTTTAAATCTGACGGATTGGTATTTTAAGTTAAATAATGAATCTGGGTATATATATAACGTGTATTAAGCTGGAAGATTATCTATCATTAGGATTTTGATTTCTCATTTAAATGCTAAATAATGAATTTGAGAACATATTATGCTGCAAAAAATGTGAAATTTTAGCAGAAATGCAAATGACTCCTCGAGTCTTCAAAATCAAATAATCACTTAATCTCATATAGACTTAACAAATTCCATAAAAAGATCTCTATTCAACATTTGTATCAAATTTAGGGCATATTCTTTTATTTGAGACTACAGCCAGAAACCAGAATCCCGTCATATTTAATTTTACATGCCCATATGTTTTCAGATGAATCAATGTTTGACAGACTGTGATAGTCAAGTATAAACATGCTATTGACAAATAAAACGTATAAACAGGCCAAGACAATATAATACTTATAAAGAGATAGATACATTTTCTTCATTTATGACATAAAATTTAAAAAGAAATATAAGTTATAAAAAAGGGAATTCACAATACATATATTATACCAGTAGGCAGTACATGTAAGCATACATGTACTTACATTAGTAATGTATAAGGCAAATGCATTATTATTATTTTGTTTTCCTTGGGTACATTTTCATTAGGTATTACAAATAAAATTTAAAAAAAAAATGAACTTGTAAAAATAGAAATCACAATAAAGATGGAATAGGCATCACAATAACATTAGACCAAACCAATACAATACTTAGTTCTGACAAATAAATATCCACTTGAGTCCATTTAGAATTTAAAAACATGAAAATGTGGAACTAAAAGTTTTTGAGAAGAGCAACCAAGTATTATAGTTTGGTTGATACACATTGACCTTTAAAGGGCATATAACTCTAAGCAGGGGCAGATCCAGGATTTTCAGAAAGGCGGGCGTGATTTTTGAGTGGAAAAAATGCCCAGAAGGACTAATTTCATACTGGTACTGTAAATTACGATTTCCAACCTAATCTATTTTTGTTCTCCTTTTCCGTGAGAATATATGGAGCTAAAAATTGTTCGCCACCTCAAAAAAAGAGAGTGGGCCTATGTCGGGTGCGCCCGCCTCTGCATCAACGCTTGCTAAGTCAATATTAACCATAACATTCGAAATTGAAAACATGATTGGTCCACTTCAATCAATATTGATCTATTGTTATCTTACTATGAAAGTACGGGCTCTTGATATCCAATACTTAATACACAACGAACATTTAAAAATCATTTCCTAACATCAGATTCTCCATTGCCTTTTGAGCCATTTGTAATAAACAAAGCAAACGTGTCCCACAAATCAACTCAGAATTAATTGATATGGCTTATCCGAAAAAAGATAACTGTGTCAATTGGACTAATCATAGGCAAACGACTGGCATTCAATTTGGATGGCTCACATATTTCATCGAATGTGTATTTCTGTATACACTCATATTAAATTAATGTGTACTTTTCAACCTGTTTTTTCTATTTTAAGGTTACAAACGACTAGAGCTTTACGTCCTATAAAGAAATGTTAATAATAAAATAATTCTTTTCGGCAATTTTTGTATACTCAAAAAATGAAGGTAAAAAGGTTTCAAATTTTATATAAAATCTATTAGGTTTGGTCGACGTATAAAGTTACACGGTCTGGTTTGATTGCATTTATGTCTCCGTTAATTTTGTTAGTATATCTATTAATAATTGAGTATCAGATTTCTCAGATTTCAAGTTTTTCTTTTCTTTTTGAGAATTGCTACTAAAACTTCTTGAATCAAATCTTTCTTCCTCATTTTTAATTTCATTCATTTTCTTATGATTTGATTTGGTGTCAGAGTAAATAGAGTTACCTCTCTTTGTATTGGATGAACCTAGTAATGTTTTCAGGAGTTCATCTGTGATAAGGTCTGTTTCACTCGAGTATTTTCGTTTTTTATTCTCGACTTTACCAGGCGTGAAGTTACGCTTGATTGATACTCTTTTAGATCTGACATGTTCTTCGTCCATTATTTTTGTGACTTGTGAGATGTCGGGTGCGATGGCACGTTGCTCTCTGGAGAGGTACGACAACATTCTGTCAACCCTTTTGCCCGATGTACCATATAATATCAACGACCATTCTGAAAGCCAACCTTGATTTGTATCTCGACCAGAATTTCCAGGATTATCATAAATTTCCAGCTTCCACAATCCTGATGGAAATTCACCCCAAGTGTGAACAGACATAAAGGGGAAACTAAATTCCCCTTTAAAATCATCTCTGGATCGTGGAGACAGCATCTCAGATCTTGTACCAGCAGGAGACGTCAGAAAGATTTGTAGATCTCCTCTACGATTATGATTTAACTTGACATGGATCTGTACGTGTTCCAGTCTGTCAATACGTCGACTTAAATCATCTTTACAACCATCCACAAAAATATCACTTTCGATATGTCTTCGACTTGCAATCTTCCTACAAACAACAATGTATAGTTTTAATCAATAGGAAGGAAAGGAAATGGGGTTTAACGTCCTGCTGTTCTGCTTCGAATTCGGCTAATGAAGATGGGCATACATGTATGCCATACAGATTGCTATGAGGGAAATTTTGCACGCCTACTCTTATATCGAATTCCAACACCCAAGGGATCTTTTACGTGCCCACCAATCTGTACATGGGCCTTGGTTTTTTTCCCATCATCTGAATGACTAGACAGCTGTCCTTGTCAGGCCCTCCATCCTGCATCACTGACAAGGGGAAACCACCCCGGAAAACAACCGACCCTGAGTCTTAACCACATAGTTACTGTGGCCCCTCAGTAGGAAGGACACGTCAACATGTAAGGCTGGTTTAAGTAGAAAAGTGTCAAAATGGTTCACAATGAATGTCAACATGTAAGGCAGGTTTCAGTAGGAAGTTGTCAACATGGTTCACGGTGAATAAATGAAATGGGGTTAAACTTGAAAAGATGATATGTTTAAACAAGAAAGTATTCATCGGTGGTTATTTCCAATATAAGTATGGCAAATTTGGTATAGATGCCCAATCTTACTAGAAGATTATCCCCAAAACACCCATGGGACAAGCACTGGACAAGCACTGGGCAAAAATGACAGGGTATTAATAACAGGCAATTCAACGTTTTGTCTGCCAGCTTGACTTTAAGATCAGTTGTTATTTTTTTGACTTGATGGTTAGGCGATTAGCGGGAAAATTGAGGGGTGTAAATGTTTAACAGACTCTGCAGAAAAACAATTTGACAGAAAATAATTCAAGAATTCACATGGGCTTCAATATGTGTGGTAAATGGAGCATATTAATGACAAGTACACTCTGAAAAATGGACCCTCCCTCAATCAATATAGGTGACAAACATGGCTTCTAAAAATAGATTTTTTTTATAGTTTATGGTATCTCCCAGTGAATACAAAGTTTTGAGAGGGATTTGAAGCAAATTTTTGATAGATTAATTAGTGTGAATATATTTTCAGTCCAAATATCATCAAATTACACAGCCTTTGTATGCAGAAAGATATCTTTCCATTAACTGGCATAAAACAGATAGAAAGTTCTCTCCAAAACAAAAAAAAACCCAAACAAACAAAAGCCAAATAAAACTTACAAATTTACATTGGTTTTATTATATGAGCATATATGTTGTTCAGGAACATTATTCCATGTTTGTGCAAGTTGAACCATTTTACCACAATCCATTACTCCATATCCAAATTTATGACTGACGTGAAGCCCGGCACCATTAATAATCCAGCTATCATCAATACTGGGAATTCTAGCCGCCTGTATAACAATATGTTGAACATCACGCCAGGTCAAATTAGGACTGAAATTGTAAAACAAATGATACTCATGGTCATGCTGTTCCAAAGTCTCAACCAATCAAATTAGTGGAAAATGCTCTTGATTGAACATTCAGCTTTTTATCTAAAGTTTACATATGATGCATCTTTAAATTGAAATCAAAAATACAAATCAACTTACTTAGCTTGTAGAAGCAGAGCAACACAACCAGCAGCTAATGGTGCAGCACTTGATGTTCCCTGGAAATTCTCAATACAACCATTGTTTATATCTGTTGTTACCTGTACGTATATGTATAGATGTTATATAGTTTACAGGAATCAGTTAGATGCTGCCTCACTAATCTGGACATCCCGGGATCATTACCGTTGTTGATCAAGTTGCCAGAGGGCATGGCAAGAAACAGTGTCTAGTGATAGCATGAAAAGCCTATTGGCCTAACATCTGCACTTAAGATCATAAGGTCTATCATTGAGTTAAGCCACATGATTTTTGATCTGCACTTAAGGTCTATCATTGAGTTAAGCCACATGACTTTGATCCCAAGCTTGCATGGTAGCCGTCCAGTTGATTTATTAAAATACATTTCACTATGTTGGTAACAAAATGACCTAGTTTGTGTCAAGTTGCTGTAAAAACCTGTTTCTGTCTGTCTCTGGTTAAATATGCTGTTCAAATCACATGAACCTTTTGGCCAATCAAATTGTCAGTAGAGGTAAACAACGCTTTATTTTGCTGAGAATTAATGGAGTTTTGAAAACCCAATTGTAAAAAATTGGATCTGGTTGGTTTTGGAGAGAGAGAAATGGGGTTTAACGTCCACTCGACACAAACTAGGTCATTTCGGGACTAACATTTGGTATAATTTTATTTCAATAATTCGCGTGCGCATAGGCGTCTTTAGCAGTGGGAGGAAACTGGAGTGCCCGGAGGAAACCCACGAGGTTCTAAAGGCACCCCTATCTCCATGCAACATACGCTCACACCAGGTATCAAAACCAAAGCCACAAGCCAGAGGTGACCGGACAGCTAGAGGTCGAAGCGCGGACTCTTGACTGCTAGGCCATCCCAACCCCCGGTTGGTTTTGGACTGCTTAATCCACATACTGATGGCATACAGAATTACATTGTGGTCGAAAGTAGATAAGATTCAAATGTAGTGTAAAACAAAATGAGAGCGAGAGAAATGGGGTTTAACATTCACTCAACACAAACTAGGTCATTTCGGGACTAACATATGGGGATGACCAGGTGAAGTCTCACCGATGACCCTACTCCTTGTCACGTTCAAGCAGATTTAAAACCACAACAATCAACTCAAGGTAAGACCATGTTATTTTACATGCACACATTATACCACTAGATCACCCAACTCCCGTAAAATGAAATGAAAGTGTAGCCTTATCTTAATTACACTGAAGTTTTATAAATATCCTCATAAAGATTATGGTAAACTATGGCAAAACAGCCGATGTTCCATCAGAAAAATACATGTATATTTAATCTTTGTTATTAACAGTGAATTGAACTTGTTACTTACTACTTTCAATTTAGTTATATTATGTCTTCTTTCTTCTCCAGGAACCTCTTCCCCACCACTCGGTACCACTGCTATTGTTGATGTACAATTCTCCATAAAATATGGCCGTCTTCCTTTATCGGTGATGGAACCAACTGATAATGTTTCTATACTCGATACATAACCATCAGCACTACAATCATCCCCCATAGCACCACCATTACCTGTTGCCCATACATATATATTACCTAATCCTTTACGACCCTACAAAACAAAATATTTTACAATGTTTAAACAAATAAATAGTTTCACATTTTAAAAAATAAATCATTTAAAAAATAATAATTTAAAAAAAATAATATGGTTTTACAATGTTCTAAAAAATAATATAGTTTTACAATGTTCTAAAAAATAATATAGTTTTACTACAATGCTCTAAAAAATTATATAGTTTTACAATGTTTTAAAAATAATATAGTTTTACAATGTTCTAAAAAAAAAGTCGAGTTTTGATCCCAATATTATATGTAACATGGCTTAGGCTTGTCTGCCCACTGCTACATAATATGTTACATGTAGTCTTGAGATGACCTAGCTTGTGGATATTTCTCTCTCTCCATTAAAAATCCTGACCATCCGACTGTCCAGATATTTTATTATAGACTTGTCATGTGATTTATTGTCTAATTAATAATTTATATAACATTTGAGGCCAAAAGAAAGACTTGCAATAGACGGATTTAGCTTTTACATAATGCATCTTTAAATTTGGTCCCCAACTCACTGAATTGTCGGTATTATCTTTCTCCTCTTCGGATTATAATACAAAATTACATATATATCACCTGGGTTACACCTTTACGTAAAGCTGCTGCACCGTAAAATTTTGGTCCTTCCATTGTAGCACCATTATCTTTCGGTCCCCATGATGCACTATAGATGTCTATATAATTCATATTAAATGTTAATGCTTCAGCTTCCAGACTATCAGTTACCCTTCCATCTAATATTCTCACACCTAATAATATCAATTTAACATTAAAAACATATTTAAACAAATCCAATATTACTAATGGTCTTATGGACCAGGGGGGTTTGGATGGCCAAATGGTTAGCATGTGCATGCTGTATCATAAAGCCTGTCATTGTGTCAACTGGTGTGGCTTCGAATCTCAGGTTGTATGTGACAAGGAGTAGGGTAGCCTGTCAAACCGCATGGGTTTCTCCGGGTCCTCTGGTTTCCTCCCACTGCTAAAGACACCTGCGTGCATGCGAATTATTGAAATAAAATTAAAACCATATATTAGTCCCAAAATGACCTTGTTTGTGTCAAGTGGACATCAAGCCCCATTCCCCTTTCACTCTCACCAATGGACCAGAAACATAGCATTGGGTTGTCGGTGCAATCTTAAATTGTGATTTCGGTTTCATGTCGATTGTTCTTGAAGTGACGGAGCCTAACGTTTTTTTGAAAGAGAGTTGCCCCCAAGAAGAACAACATTAAGATGTTTATAACATACCACAGCATTCAGATCCAGTCGATCAAAGGTCCTGTGTACATTAACAGAACACAGTTTTTATGGGATGCAATCACTAGTTATATTCTAAAAGCACGACGTTTCGACAAGTATCCTCTTATCGTTATTTGTGCTTGATAACGATAAGAGGATACTTGTCGAAACGTTGTGCTTTTAGAATAATACTAGTGATTGTATCCCATAAAAACTGTGTTCTGTTAATGTGTTTTCCCGATCGCTAAATGCCACTTAAAGATTATGTCCTGCGTACAGGTTGGCGAACACATAAAAAGAACCTTTGAAATAAGAGTGAGCCATAGAGTCACTATCCGATCAAATTTTCCTCACAGTACACTGTATGACGTAGTCTCGTCTTTATAAGCCTGGTTGGTGCGGAGAATAGTAGTAAAACTTATAACATATTGCTATATTTCATGTAAACTATCATAACACTTACCCCCTATTTTTGATGTATAAGCTATGCCTACACCACATACATCATTGTCTGCTGCTGCTGCCACTTCTCCAGCACATCTTGTTCCATGACTACAATACAAAATACACATCTTGTACGATGACTATAATATAAAATATACATCTTGTACTATGACTAAAATATAAAATACACTCGCGATGCCATAGTTCTGGAAGGTTGTAAGTGCCACTTATGACCCAAATAGCTTTTTTGCATAGGATCACTTATCACATTGGGGGGCTTCTCTATGCAAAATTTCAGAACTGTGAAGTTGTAACTTCCACCAAAAAATTACTTTTAAAAATGTTGATATCCTAAACTGCGTTATAAAGAATGGAATAGGTTTTCCTCTCATATCTCAAAAGCTAAATCCAACAATTTTTGAGACTTAACACCTTTCAAACTATGACATCCACACATGTTGTACCATGACTACAATACAAAATACACATCTTGGCCATTGTGATAACCAAAATTATCGTGATATAATTATTGTGCCCCAATATTGATGATAATACATATGGTATATCATCGTCTATGACATTCCATTGATAGAATGAAATTCATCAGTAAAAAAAATAGCATTATTAAGTCCAGGGTAAATCTCCATCATGGCGTCTACATCAAGCAACTATTTTCAGCCCAAGTATTCAAAATTTGACTTAAGACACAGTATAAATTAGCACGATAAGGTTGTTAATCGTGATATTTGATAAATTATTATCACAATATTTTTTTTTTCATTATCGCCCCAACCTACACCTTGGACTACAATAGAAAATACAAGGACTTTGACTACACACGACCATCTATTCAATCCAAATTATTTGAAACGATAATGAAATCATTTATTAACATGTGTTCTGGATATATGATTGACAATCAGAAGATATAATTTACTGACGGACATGATTTAGTCAGATTACCAAAACTATATTGTATTTTGATTTCAATACAAAGAAAAAATAAATTCAACTTTTAATAATTAAATATACAAGTAAGGTTTAGGTATGAAAGTCAGTCTTTGTTTAAAATGTTTGATATTTCAATATGAATCTGCAATCCAGGAAGTTTGGGTTTATATCATCAAAATGCAGAGCTATATTTTTTTCATTACAACATGCAATTAGTTACTTATTTCTAAGTTTGCATACAAAAAAAAAAATGTTGGCTATATGTCATCCACGTCACAATGCAAACAATTTGATAATTATACAAATCTTTTTTAAGCTTGCATACATAAATAATGCTAAATATACATCCCCCACCACAATGCAAACAATTTTATACCTACATAAAACAAATTAGAAATCAGCAAAAATAAAAAAAGGTTTATATATTAAAAAAAAATTTCCCCCTCTTACACCACAATGAAAATAAAAATATATAAAACAAGATTCAAATAATACAGAATAAAATAAAAATTGTAACTATGAAATAAATGGGATAAATCAACCTATACTTGACATTAAATGTATGTAATAATACATGCAAAAACCACAATCATACAAGTTACCTGCGTGTGTATGTCTAAAGAGAAGATAAAACATTAGATAGAAGATTAGTGGAATTAAATCACATTAAATAATGAACGCAAGAATATTAACTTTTGATGCCGATTTATCAATAAGTCGATTGTCAGTGAATTGCGGTTTAACGTCCTACTGTTCTGCTGCGAACTAGGTTAATAAAGACAGGCATATACACCATACAGTGTGCTATGAGGGAAATTTTACCCAGACAGTGGCACTACTGCCTACTCTTACATCAAATTGCAGCTGTCAAGGGATCTTTTACGTGCACGCCAATGTGTACGACAAGGCGGAACCATGCAAGAAAATCTGCGTGAACTTTCTCTGCCAATGCAGGGATCGAACACAAAACCTCCAGGTTAGCTACCTAGCATGTTCCCCACTTAGCCACTGTGGCTTCTATGTCATAGGAATGTATGATTATCGAGTATCATTTCTGATGGTTGAATACTTGATAATTGTGCCTACGGTACATTTCTGGGCACAGAATATTTATATGCGGTAATTAATGAGACTTTTTATTTTTCAAAATATCAAAACGGTTAACATGGCCTATTTTAGGTGATACAGGACTATCTGAGAAGCATAATTTTTTTTTTTAAATATGGCCTAATAAATTGAACCAATAAAATAAATCTAAATAGAACTAAGAAAGCTATTTTACCTATTATAGCTGTTTGTAACATTAGGCATAGGATCACTGTTTCTGTCATTTAAATCTGTGCTAGCTTTTGGATCCTGAAACGTAAAACATTAATTTAACTTCCTCAAAACTTCTCATATTCTTACTGAATTTAATTCTGTATATATTATTCCATTTGCACCACTTAATATTGAGGAAAAAAATATACAATGTGATGAGGAAAAGGTACACAGCATAAAAAAAGCAGTTGCTAACTAAAAAAAGTGATTTTGCACATAATCTGGAGCCATGATCGACAATGTTACGGTCCGACACGTATAAATATTGAAAGGAAGCAAGATCTTTGGGACATAAACATATATTTTAAGTTTCATCAAAATCGAAAAATAATTGTGACTTATAGAGGGCCCACACATATTTCACACTATTTGCTAACAGGAAGCTGCATGTTACTTTGTCAGACAGATTCGGTCTGACTTTCCTGAAATTCGAACTCAACCTTCATTTGGTAGTGTCGGCTGTGAGGAAGGATATTGTCACCAAGAAATATAGTTTTTTACCTATGATTGAGGAAGGATATTTTTCTACTTTGGTGTGAGGATGCATATTTTATGACTTAGTTTTGAGATGAGGAAGAAAAGGACGGGTCATAGGGCAGGGATGTGAGGAAGAACAATAGGCATATTGAGGAAAAAAAGTTACATTGTGGAATATAATATACACCGTTGTCCAAAACAAAGGGGGGCTGGCAGGCTGAATGTTCTGGAACATTTAGGTTTTCAGAGTCCATTGGTTTCCTCTCACTGCTAAAGACCCCTGTGTGCAAGCAAATTATTGAAATTATATTGCAGTCCGAAATGATCTTGTTTATGTTGAGTGGACATGCTTGTCACTGTATCTGTTGCGCCATGTCATTTCTGGACTAACATGGTTCAGTTTTATTCCAATACTTCGCATGCACGTCAGGTTCTTTACCAGTGGGGGGAAACCACGAGGTAATACAGTCGACAGGGAATTGAAACCAGGCCAGTTGACTTAAAGGGACAATCCCGATAAGAACAGAGTCTCAAAAATTAAAGTCCGAGAGTTTATGAAATTTATGAACCAAAATATAGAGGGATGGTGTATTTATCTTGTCTCAAAATTTCAGCTCAAAATATTGAGTCGTTTGGACGTGAACGTCAACACTGCTTATCCGGACACGTAACCCTTTTAAGATTTCGGGTCAATTTTTTCATTGGGTGACCTGATAATCGATTCACATTTCTTGAGAGGTCTATACAGTGAATGACCCATGTACTGTACTTGATAACAAAAGGTGAATTTCACCTACATATTATTTTTATAGAAAAAGTCTGGTTTTATCCAGATACTGTATAATACAACGGTCTCCATTTCCAGATGAAGACTGTCAAATTTAAGTTATTTACAAGCGTATCACAAATATCGTGTTAGTTGGTCGGCCTTAGGTAATGGATTTTAAGGGGTTTTAACACAAAATTAAGCAGTTTTATTCCTCAGAAAGTTATCGGGATTGGCCCTTTAACGACCATACAAAGCCACGGTTATCCTTATACAAATATATCAAAATCAGGGAATCAGGGTACTTAGCAAAGCCATATTAATCAACTTACATAATTATCTTTCAAATCTGTATGGGTATGATCAACTCCATCGTCCAGTATACTAACTACTACACCAGTACCTGTATATCCATTTTCCCAAGCTACCATAATGTTCAAGTCTACATCCTTCACTCCTCCACTTTGTCCAACATTTTTCTGGAAATTTTAAAATCCATGAAATGATAATTTTGTTGCTCTATCTGTATTTTATTATATCAAGTAACACAATAAAAATAGGCATTGCAATTAATGCAAATGGTTGCAGGTTACATTTAAAAAAAATTCGATTCTGGCTAGCTTTAATTTTTTTGTTTTACTTCTTTACCTGGACAGTGGCAAACTGATCCCGCAGTGAATATTCGCTTGGCCGCTACAATCACTGATAAGCATGACATAGACGAGGCTTAATGAGTACGGCATATTAACATTTTTACTCCGACAAATTAAATTCTCAAACATTTTTTGGAGGTAAAAGAAAAATAAATAAAGACGTTTGAAGTATTTGTAGTTAAAAAATATTTCCTATTTAGTGTAAATGGGTATTAAAATGAGTAAAATGCATCATTTTGCCCGAAGCAGTTAGGTGTTAAGTAAACATTGCACGAGCCGTTGAGCCGCCGCATGCTGTCAACGCACGTGTGGTGGACAGTCATCTGTTTGGGACAGTGGCAGTAAGGCCTACTCTCATTTAAAGAGAAACAAAACAATGGTGTTTAAACTTCACTCAACAC
This sequence comes from Patella caerulea, assembly GCA_036850965.1. Lineage (NCBI taxonomy): Eukaryota > Metazoa > Mollusca > Gastropoda > Patellidae > Patella > Patella caerulea. The sequence goes on along the minus strand of JAZGQO010000015.1, from coordinate 24,577,325 downwards.
AAACTAGGGGTCACTTTGGAACTAACATACCATTCAATTTTATTTCAATAATAAGCTTATTGGTACCAGTTGGAGGAAACAAGAGGACCCAGAGAAAACCCATGAGGTTGGACAGGCTACCCTACTCCTTGTCACACACAAGTGGGGAGTCGTAACCACACCACTTGAATTTATTGCAGACCTTGTAATTTCACATGCACACTTTAAAACAAACACCCACTCTCAACTTGAATTCCAACTTGCAAGGGTTCTTTTACCTTAAGGCTGTACAATATTCTCGATATAGTCATTTATCGCAATATGGTATTTTCAGACCCAACTAAAATTTCATGTGGCCAAATATCGTTGATATAGCGTTTTATCGAATATCGCCAAAAACTTCAAATATCGAAAAAAATTATCAAAAAAATAGATAATAAATGCACCATACATGTAAATCTTAGACCTAATTACCAGGCTATAAATAGGTTGCCATATTTTTAAAAAACAAATATTTATAGAAAACTCTACGAAAATTAATTTCTGAAAACGATCTACAAATAGATTACTACTGTCACTTACTACTGTCGAATGCTTGAATGGATCATTTAGTATTTGTTAAACTGTTTGAACTTACAATATAAGACTTGAAGACCGCATCTACTGACTTCAGCTGCATGTGATATTTGAGAATTTTCTTACACAGGGTCACAAGCAGACGCTTTTAAACATCAGCAGTTGTATTTAATTTAATCATGGAAAACTTAGCTAGTACTAGTAGACCCACACAGGAAATTATGGAAGTGGAGGGCCAAGTTGATAAAACAAAAATGCACAAGTCGTGTTTGGTGAAACGTTTTATCCAAAAAGAATGTGTTTTGTTCATTTTAATAAATCTATATTTCAAAAAAAGCAAAGTTTTAAAGTGTATAAATAAAGCAATTCTAACCCACAATTCTTATTCACACTGTAGTCAGCTTTAATTTTATTTGATTTATTCAATAGCAAAGTGACATTATCATTAAATATTGCGATATTTAACTATATCCTTGAAAAAAATGTTAATGTCAATGTCTCGCCCCTTTTTGCAATAACGTACAGCCCTACAAGAGAACTCGATATTTCGTACATCAAAACAATTAGATGCTGTTCCTCACCAAGTCCTTCGTCCTGCACCACTGAGAAAGGGAAACCAGCATGTTTACGAAACCTTGTTTTTGTTCCATCCAAACAACTAGGTAAGAGTCCTTGCTAGTAATTGATAAATAGTATTGACTTACAATATACCACTGATCATGGAATTTGGGGTCTCTTGGTTGCATGGTACTGCCAGGAATGACATCTTTTAGTTGTAACCGTGGTGAATCTATTCTATGATATACTGTATCATCATGTATTTCACGTATAGGTAATTCTAGTTGTTTATCATAGACTATACTTCTCTTCTCTCGTATTAATTCTATCTCTTGTTGAGCATGGTGAACCTGCAAATATAATAAATTCTTGTATTGTCACCAAATTTCTCATTGCTTTTTAATTTTGTTTTGAAGTTGGAGGTTGCATTTGGTTCAAGAGAGTTATGCTATCTCTTGTTGAGCACGAGGAAACTTGCAAAAAATACCTGTTATAAATTATTCAACAAGTTCCACAAATTACTGCCACAGTAATGGCCCTTGGAATTTTTTGTGAATACTCTAGAGGCTTAAGTAGATATCTGATTAACTTTAAATTCATACACAGTGTTTAAGGTCATGAGACGAAGAAGTGAGAGAGAGAAATGGGGCTTAATGTCCACTTAAAGTAGCTAAGTCTCTAACTCAATATCATCCAAAATCTTCAAATTTTAAAACATGAATTATTTGTCAATTTAAATCAACATTGATGCTGTGATCTTACCGAAAAAAGATGGGCTTCTGATATCCAATATTTAAGACAAAATAAATATTTTACCATTGGTACACGAATCGTGTACAATAATGCGTTTTCAGTCCCAATTCTAGCAAGAGTCTCAGGGAACGAGACTAGACACATTGCACCAAATCAAACGGAGTTTGTAGACTAGAATAACCAGACGCTAGAAATTTGCATTTGATTGAGACTGCTGGCTTATTACGGGAACATCACTGATTTGAAATTAGGGTAAAACGGAAACCATGGAATATAAATCAGTTTATATACATTCATATTAGAGTATTATATGCGTTGCGACCCACTTGTGTCAATTTCTAGGTCCCAAACGTTAATGATTTAGCTCCTTTAATGCAAACTTGGAGAAATATATGCCAAATGCCAGTAAAAATTTGAATTAGATGTGGCAATCAATTCGAATAAAGGTGTATTATAAATACCTACACGATGACAGTGAAAGTTTTCAAGATGAGAAATACCAATTTGCTTATTTGATATTGGTTATTTATTTCTTGCTATGTCAATATAGTTTGTCTTGTCTGCTATATCTATGTAGATTGTTTTGTCCGCTGATTTTGTTTTGTGTGTAGTGCTGTCCTCCTGTTATAACAATTGACTAAGGAAAGGATATAAAGATCAATTAAACTTAAAGTACCTGAGGATGGTCGAGTAATTTTTGTAAAATATTTTGAGCACTTCTTTTTGATCTGTGATGAACATGTGGATGAGAGAGTATAAATACATCTATATTGGGCAGCTGAAATATAGAAACAATGTTGGATATCATATCACGAATTAAAGGGGAATTGGTAAGATTTAGATAAAGAGCTGACACATCTCACTGTAGTAGTTTAAAAAACAGATAATGAAAATAGAATATGCTGATAATTTCAGCGATTCAATCTTAAGCTAGCCTTGACCGTCATTTCTAACCTTGGCATGATAACAAACAAATTTCTCTAGAATCGCTTCACTCGGAACCAAATATCAGCGATTCAATCTTAGGCTAGCCTCTATCGTCATTATTAACCTTGGCACGATAACAAACAAATTATCTATTTATACGTTCAGTCTTAGGCCAGCCTCTATCGTCATTATTAACCTTGGCATGATGTGAGAGATTAGCCAATGAAACGGTCTGTTACGGCAAACTTTGGCCCTGTGGTGCACAGAACTGTTGGTTATTCCACGAGAAACATCAATGCTGATTGGTTCATCAAATGTTTGACGTCATATGGTCAAAAGCCGCTCGTATGACCTTCGACACGACCTATCACTACCACCAGTCACATCACCATGTAGTGTAGGCCATCGAAAGGAGAAAAAAATGAAACGAGATATAGATCTGTGTTTTAATCAGATTGGCGCCCTATAGAACTGCATAAAATATTTACCTCTCTTTCTACAATAAATCCATGTTCTCGAGCAATACTCGCTGCCGTATTTCTACCATCTTTACACTGTATAGCAAATTGATTTAAATAATGGCTGCTCTGACCCAAGGCCACCACCAATAATAATATACAAGCCCTCCAACTCCATCTATACTCCATCTTAGTTTAAACTGAAACAAAAACATCATTAAAATACGTTATTAAACTATAACACATACTTATGGAAGAACAATTACTGATTTATTTAGGCGACGTTTCGAAGAGTATTCTCTCAACGTTTTCAAGCAAGTGCAGTAACAATTGTGTATGGCAATTATATATAGACAAACAATACACAATTGTTACTGCACTTGCTTGAAAACGTTGAGAGAATACTCTTCGAAACGTCGCCTAAATAAATCAGTAATTGTTCTTCCATAAGTATGTGTTATAGTTTAATGCTCTTTCCAGTTACTAAATGCCTCTAAAAGAATAAAATAAGTTACTTTTAAATCCTTTACACATGCCTGGAAATAATGGTTTTAGATGTAGCTGACAAAACATGAATCTGTGCCTGACATTCTCACTGACCGGTGCCTTATTTCCAGGCTTGTATTCAAGGGCTAGATATCAAATGAAATAAAGTTTAATGCTAATGAAGACCTGCAAACTCGACATGCAATATTCAAGGGAAGCCTACACATATTTTGACATCCAGCTGTACAGGATCTTTTATGTGCACACCAAAATGACCAAAGTTTATCCAAACAACTAAACACTGTTCTTTGTGAGGCCCTCTGTAATGCTGGAAAATTCTGTCTCAGCCAAAACCGGAAGCGAACACGAGAGAGACAAAGAAAGAACATTTCACACACACCCGGGCACACCCCCCTGCCCCCTAAACAATGCAGTGTCCAATCCAATACATATAGATTTTTGATTCATATTTCTGTGTCAGCTGAACACCCCAGTCAAAAATTAAATTTAAAAAATGTAAAATGAAAACTTCAAAAGAAATAACTTAGATCCAAACTTTTCAAAACAAGTTGATTTGAAATAGAGAAGTCGGGTTTAACATCCACACGACACAAACTAGGTCATTTCGGGCCTAACATATGGATCAATTTTATTTCAATAATTTGCAGTGGGAGGAAATCGGTGGACCTAGAGAAAACCCCCCAGGTTGGACAGACGAGCCTACTCATCACGTATAACCGGGCAATCGAAACCATACAAGTTGACAGACCTTACGACACAGTACACACATGCTAACCATTCAGCCATCCATCCCTTTGTTTGAAAAAGTGGGTGGTTGGGATGGTCTAGTGGTCTAGAGTGCCGCGCTCCGACCTCTAGCTGGCCGGTGCCCTCTGGTTGCGGTTGTGGTTTCGAGCCCTGGTGTGAGCGTATGAGGCATGGAGGGGCACCTTCTCAACCTAGTGGGTTTCCTCCGGGCACTCCGGTTTCCTTCCACTGCTAAAGACCCCGACGCGCAAGCGAATTATTGAAACAAAATTAAACCATATGTTAGTCCCAAAATGACCTAGTTGTGTTGAGTGGACGTTAAACCCCATTTCTCTCTCTCTCTTATTTGAAAAATAGGTTGCCAGGCAACGAAACATACGCCCACACAGCAGCCAAATCGTCCGGGCAGTCAACAAGAATTGTCGCATATTAAGGAATTATCAGAAAATCATTAGAATTTGTTTGGTTTTTATAATCAAACGTTTTTTTTTAAATCATATAATAATTGTGACCTCCAGAGGCACCACAAGCTAAAAAGGGTGATTTTTCGTACAATCAGGGGACATAATTCAGGAAGTAATGGCCCGATGGGCGCAAATATCGAAAGGAACCAAGATCTTTGGGTTTAAAACATACCTGTCAAGTTTCATCAAAATCGATTCAAAATTGTGACCTCTATAGGGTCCACAACCTTGATATAACATATTTTCACACTATTCGTGTACAAACGGCGGCCATTTTGTCCGTCAATTCTAGTCCGGTTTTCACGTAATTCAAACTCTCTCTTCATTACCATGTAACGGTGATATAGTCAAACGTTTTTTTAAATCGGATAATAATTTTGACCTCCAGAGGGACCAAAAGCGAACAAAAGCGATTTTTCTGACAATCCGGGGACATAATTCAGGAAGTTATGATCCAATGGGCGCAAATATCTAAAGGAACCACAATCTTTGGGTTATAAACATACATGTCAAGTTTCATCAAAATCGGTTCAAAATTGTGACCTCTATAAGGTCCACAACCTTTATATAACATATTTTCACAATATTCGCGTACAAACGGCGGCCATTTTGTCCGTCAATTTTGGTCCGATTTTCTAACAATTCATACTCAACCTTCATAACCATGGAACGGTGATATAATCAAACGGTTTTTTAAATCGGATAACAATTTTGACCTCCAGAGGGACCACAAGCTAAAAAGGGCATTTTTTCGGACAATCAAGGGCCATAATTCAGGAAGTTACGATCCAATTGGCGCAAATATCGAAAGGAATCAAGATCTTTGGGTTATAAACATGCATTTCAAGTTTCATCCAAATCGGTTCAAAATTGTGTCCTCTACACTGTTCACAACCTTGATATAACATATTTGCACACTATTCGCGTACAAATGGCGGCCATTTTGTCCGTCAATTTTGGTCCGATTTTCACGAAATTCGAACTCGACCTTCATAACCATGGAACAATGATATAATCAAACGGTTTTTTAAATCGGATGACAATTTTGACCTCTTGAGGGACCACAAGCTAAAAAGGGCAATTTTTCGGACAATCAGGGGCCATAATTCAGGAAGTTACGATCCGATTGGCGCAAATATCGAAAGGAACCAAGATCTTTGGGTTATAAACATGCATTTCAAGTTTCATCCAAATCGGTTCAAAATTGTGTCCTCTACACTGTTCACAACTTTGATTTAACATATTTTCACACTATTCGCGTACAAATGGCGGCCATTTTGTCCGTCAATTTTGGTCCGATTTTCACGAAATTCGAACTCAACCTTCATAACCATGGAACGGTGATATAATCAAACGGTTTTTTAAATCGGATAACAATTTTGACCTCCAGAGGGACCACAAGCTAAAAAGGGCGATTTTTCGGACAATCAGGGGCCATAATTCAGGAAGTTACGATCCGATTGGCGCAAATATCGAAAGGAACCAAGGTCTTTGGGTTATAAACATGCATTTCAAGTTTCGTCCAAATCGGTTCAAAATTGTGACCTCTGAACTGTTCACAAGCTAAAAAACGTGATTTTTCGTACAATCAGGGGCCATAACCCATGAAGTTACAGTCCGATACATGCCAATATCGAAAGGAACCGAGATCTTAGGGTGATAAACCTATGTTTTAAGTTTCATTGAAATCGGATAAAAATTGTGACCTGTAGACTGTTCACAAACAATTGTGAACGGACGGACGGACGTCCGGACGGACGGACGGACGGACGAACAGGGGCGACGACAATATACGTCCACATGAAAATGTGGGCGTATAAAAATCTACATGGTTCACTATACTCACCTGTAGATCTCAGTATATGTATAGCCTTAAATCACACACAAGAGACAAACATAGTGGTATGCCATATGTTACATTTAGGCCTAGATGTATCTCGTAAATTGATATGCATGCACAAGCAGGAAAAAACCTACACTGAAAGCTTTGGTGAAATGCTAATTGTATGTAACTATTATCATATAATGGTAAAAGATATTCAAGATTAAAAAATATAAATATCCTACAGCAATTGATATGATGATAACTATCACGTATAGTTAAGTCTACGTAAGTAAACTGAAACACCTTTGATCAATCCTACATGTCATATGCATATACAATTCTCAAACCATAGAAAACTTTACTATTCAATGGAAATTAATTTATCACTCTTAATGGAATATACACAAACTTAAATACAACCAGCAACAAAATTTAATATAAATATATAAGCAATTTGTTAGAAAATATCCTTGAGTATATATCTTGTAACCTGTAACCAAATATATATGAGTTTAAAAATCAAAACCTATATCATTTTGTTCATAGATATCCTAATTGAAACAGTTCAATTGATCTAATTTATTAGAAAAATATTTATAACTTTTAAAATAAAAACCTGTGATTTATCATTTTGTTCGTAGATATCCTTGATTTCATGTATATGTTTTGTAATCTGTATTCCAACACATTCAACAGTTCAATTGACGTATATACTATTTACTAACGGCATGATGAACATGTTATAATGAGTAGACTGGCCTAAAGAGATAATAGAACGTGATTAGAAGTAGTCGCTTGATTTAACAATGTAAGGTGTGTTATTTTTACTTTTACCTCAATAGATACACTTCACTGATTCTTGTTTTGTTCAGAAGATTAGCTACCCCTAATTCTATTACTATTCTTATACTTGTCTTCATAATTTACATGTCCACATATAAAGAGAGAGAGAGAAATGGGGTTTAATGTCCACTCAACACAAACTAAGTCATTTCGGGACTAACATATGGTTTAATCTTATTTCAATAATTTGCTTGCGCTTAGGGGTCTTTAGCAGTGGGAGGAAACCAGAGTGCCCGGAGGAAACTCACGAGGTAGAGAAGGTGCCCCTATCTCCATGCCACATACATGTACGCTCACACCAGGGCTTGAAACCACAGCTGCAAGCCAGAGGTGTCCACATATAAGCATCTAAAGAATTAACTGTATCTTTTTATAGAAATGTGGGGGGTTGGGTGGCTGAATGGTTAGCAAGTGTGCACTGTATCACAAGGTCTGTCATTGAGTTAAGTTGTGTGGTTTTGATTCCCAGGTTGTACGTGACTAGGAGTAGGGTCGCCTGTCCAACCTTGAGGTGTTTTCTCCAGGTCCTCAGGTTTGCTCCCACTGCTGAAGACCCCTACACACAAGCGAAATAAATTGAAATAAAATTGAACCATGTGTTAGTCCCGAAATGACCTAGTTTGTGTTGAGTGTACACTAAACCCCATTTCTCTCTCTCTCTTTATTGAAAAGAAATTGAGCTTCTTGCCACAGAAACCATTTTAACAAGAAACTCTCATTCTTGAGTTAAACATTAAAGGATTACACCATATAATAGTACTTGCCTATTTTTATTTAGATTTAATGAGTTCAAGCAGCCAAGTCTCTAACTCAATATCATCCCAAATCTTCGACAATGAAAACACAATTATTTGCAATTTAAATCAACATTGATGTTGTGATCTTACTGGGAAAATATGGGCTTCTTACATCCAACATTTAAGACAAAATAAAAAATTTACCATTGGTACACGAATCGTATACCATAATGCATTTCAGGCCCATTTTTAACAAGGGACTTGACGAACAAGGATAGACAGTGACGCATATTCTTATCTGGAGAGCATACACAATAAATACTATGTAGACTGGAATAACCAGATGCTAGACATTGACGTTCGATTGAGACTTCCAGCGTATTTCGCCGAACATATATCACCGACGTTTCGGGGCTATTCTTTTAGTTTGAATATGCACCCAGGTGATACATATGTAATATTTCATACATATGGACGAGCTAGGATTGGGGGTGTAGCATAGCTCATTACTGGAGAAGTATTCTGGTGAAGGCGGTCACTGTTCATTAAAAGTCCAATTCCAAATCCATTTCAATATTACTTTATATACAGTTTAAAAATATATTATTTACAAATTATATACAAGGCATTCGATCTCCTTATCTGTCTCTCTCCAATCTCCTTGTCTGTCTGTCTCTGTCTCCTTCTGTCTGTGTGTAGAGATCTTTTAAAGCAACTAATTTTAAGACAAAAGGACAATGATTTCAACAAATCGAATATAGTGATACTAAATTCTACTTCTGGAGAGAGACAGACATGGAGATTGAATGCTTTGTATATAATTTGTAATGAGCTATGCTACACCCCCAATCCTAGCTCGTCCATATGTATGAAATATTACATATGTATCACCTGGGTGCATATTCAAACTAAAAGAATAGCCCCGAAACGTCGGTGATACATAACTGATTTGAAATTAGAGTAAAGACGGAAATGATTGAATGTAAATCAGTTTATATACATTCATATTACCCGGTACATTATTATATGTGTTGTGACGAATGCCAGTCAAGTCGTCCACAAGCAAAGTCGTCCACACGAAAAACATGGTTAAGTCGTCCACACCCGTTGGTGGAGTCATCCACACCCGTTGGTGGAGCCGTCCACAGTCGATGGTGGAGTCGTTTAATTTGAAGATATAGTAATACGTGGGTGGAGTCGTCCCCAAGACTTAGTTTAATTTGAAGATATAGCAATACGTTGGTAAAGTCGTCCACGCGACATAGTTTACTTTCGTGTAATGGATATTCTTTTGATAATCCAGTAAAATAAATAAAACAAGCTTGTTGATTATTCATAAAGGCTGCATTAAAATAAGCCACTTGGTCATTGAAGACAGTCTCGGCATGGTCTCAGAATTGCATGTCTTCCACGCTCTGTCTGTGTGAATTTCAGGTGCCGGTAGATATTAAAATAGTAACTGGATAATACAAGGATAATGATGGATTCACTGACCAGTTGACACCTGACAAATCGGTTGGCATTATGCCAATAAACCAGTTCTTAATAGTTGCGTTAATGTTTTTTTATTTTATACACTACAGACAGAGGTTTAATTTTTAAAATATTGAAGGCTATATCATAGTCGTACAAAAATTTATTTTGATTTTGGCCCACGCTAAAATTATCGCCAAATTTGATTCTGGGTGCTGGAAACATGATGCGTCAAGTAATTATATAACATGAAAATATTCCATTTATTATTGTATATAATGGCAAGTAAATATTTTTGTTAACGTGAAAATATTCGTTATTTGAATTGTATATTAGGGCAAACTAGGTAGTACACTAATAAAAGGTACATTTTGGTCGTTGAGGTTATCAATCCAATCATTATTCTATAAAATATGCAAATAAGATGGTTTGATTCTTGCATGCATGCTGCCATCCAATAGTAACTGTAAATTTCCCCGCGGTTAGACGCCTCTGACCAATCACCCTTCAATAGAGGATTCGAGCTTCTCGTGCGATTTTCTATAATTTAACTATAAGTGTGTGTTTTAATGGTTTTCAAATAAAAAAGAATTTACATAAATAGAAATAAATATGTCACTACTGTTAAAGAAATGTGTAGAATTCGGATTCTAAAGTATTGATATAAAATTGAATATCAAACACGATGTCGCACCTTTACTTGACACTATTCTAATCACGCGCAGAGGACAGCCGATCACGCACCCCTCGATTTTCTTTCTCACATTCGACTAATTTATGCTAACTTTATTACAAAAACATTGTCAATACTGATTACTAAACAGACAATCAACAATAACGATACGATCATACATGTACAAACAATATGATTAACTTTAGTACAAAAACATCGGTGATTCGATCTGAAATCAAATAACAAAATAGTTAACGAGTACTAGCTATTTCTTCCATACGAGTCTTATTCTTAGTTGTGGACGACATCACCAATAGTTGTGGATGCCTGGCCATCACCAATAGTTGTGGACATCACCAATAGTTGTGGACGACACCACCAACGGTTGTGGACGACTTCACTGTGGATGACTTTGCTTGTGGACGACTTGACTGGTACCCGTTGTGACCTACTTGTGTCAATTTCTATGTCCCAAATATTAGAGATTTAGCTCCTTTAACTTGATCTTAATTTGGGTAATTAAATACTATAGATGTGTCAAAACTATGCAGTTCTTAATTGATATGGCTCTTGATATCCCACTCAGATCAACTTTAATGATGTCTCGAGGACATGCATTGGATCTAAACTGGGACATAAACATTTTAGTTGTTTTTTGATGTGTAGATATTTGGGACTGGGCTGATTAATACTAACTTATTGAGTATTGATATTTCATAAAGTCTTACTACTCTAAGTTAAAAATAAAACATCAGACTACTTTTATAAGTGCATATAAGTGATCAGGAAATCCATAGATCTGTAGTCATTGTTTTCTATATAACAATTACAGTATTTATTTTTCTTAATTTTTAAGTGGTGGACGGACAATGGACCTGTATTATAAGATACTTAAAAATTACTTCTAATAAAACTTCCACAGCCTGCCAGAGATTGCTGATATATTTTGGACTGTGAGTGTGAGTGTGAGGCTGTGCACTGTAATAAGTGCTACCTCTGTCTGTGGTTTTTGACAGGTAAATCTACTAAATCTTAGTGAGTTACGACTAAGTATTATTTCATTGACATATTAGCTGTTTCGTAACCTGGCTGTTTCGTACTTAGTTCATTCGTACCTCACGTGAGCTGTTTCGTACCTTTGGAAATTTCAAGTTTTACATGTACTTAAACTTAACCCGTCTCACATGAGCTGTTTCGTACCTTCGTTAATTTAAACTTTTACAATGCACTTACGCTTAACCCTCCTTCTTTTGCACCTGGTGTGACAGTTTGAGATGGTCGTTGGTGTGTGTGGACGGGAATATTCAATTTTTATAGCCTACTGAATTATAAAGATCGTCATTTTGTATTTCTCCTTTTACTGAAATAAACTAACAGTAGAAACTCAGCATCCTCGACTGCTGTCAGTAGTAATATTATATATTGGTAGATAATAGTAGAAACCGACCTGACCGTAAGAAAATCGTAGGTAATCCTATCACGGGGAGTCAACGCACACTGTGCCTATAACAGTGTGAGCTGACTCCTACAATTGCACATGCGCTAAACGGTAAACACACACTGGCAGCGACCATCTCACACTGTCACACGGGGCTTGGGACCGGCGTTGGCGGAGTTAAAGTTTTTTGTTTTAAATTATTTTCTTCTATTCTATCGTGTTAAGTTTTTTTTTTCTTTTTTTTGTGCTGTGCTTGCTTCTATTCTATTGTGCAACAGGAGTGGCAGTGGGGCCGTAAACAAATGCGCATCTTCTTAATACAGAACTGGCTGATACTGTGCCTGACCCTTTGATGCTAACAATCGCTGATTAATTATAGTCAATAATCACAACTCCCCCACTCGAATTTAACCGATTTAACAATCAGTTATCGTCAAGAATCACAACTCACACGCTTAATGTTCAGTAATTAACACCAGATTATAAACAACAAAGGCAGATCGCAGTGTTTGTTTTTGTTTGCCAGCTTATATTTTTAAATTTCTTTCAATATATTTAAAACAGTACAAAGCAATTTGGGGTTCTAATTCTGGTTCAGCAGCAATTTTTTTTATCAAATTCGCGCAACAAGCGGCCATCTTTGTTTAATAAAGTTCGCGTTACAGCCATTTTTATAAAATTCTCGTAGAGGTTGGACATAATTATTAAGCGGTCGTGTTTCAACTTTATTTCAACATGTAGGAAAAGGTACGAATCATGTTTCAACTTTATTTCAACAACACGTAGAACAAGGTACGATCATTCAATCATGTTTCAACTTTATTTCAACAACACGTAGGAAAAGGTACGAATCAATCTGAGGTACGAAACGAGGTACGAAAGAACTAAGTACGAAACAGCCAGGTTACGAAACAGCCTGCACCCGTTGAACGTTCAACTGATCATAGTCATAGAACAAATATGTGACAATATTTATTCTTTATCAGATTCAAATTTATAATCTCCCGATAATATATATATATGCTTTCTCCTGAAATTTCTGTGACCAATATCTCTGATCTGTATTGAAGTTTTTAACGCTCGGCCTCGGGCAGTAATTTGAGTAATGTCAAGTGTCAGTAGTCTGAGTAGTCAACGCTCAGCAGTTCATCTGTTTGTTTACGATGGAAACGATCTGAAATTTTAAGAAAAAACAGATCGGTAAATCGCGCCGATCACAGACAGAAATACCACTTGATAAACTGTAGTTAAATACCTGTGATCAATCCATGACAAAAACACACAAATTAAATTTCTTCAAAACAAATCTATTCATCCGTTAAATTTACTTTCCTGCACAATACTGGATCATGGCCTAATCGGAAAATACTCAATGGCGGCATTGATTCTATTAATAGTACGACTTGGGTAAACTTTGATACTAGCGAGTATCCGGTGTATATTCATGCTGAGTTATCTTCTCGAGAATCGAAAGTAGAATGTTAGATATTATATGAATTATGACTTTCGGGCTTTCTGAACGTTAGGCTTGAGAGTTGGACTTCGTTTTATTAACCACTACCAGCGTTCTTTATTGGGCTTATATTTTTATCTACAAACAATTGTCTTTTATTTCTGAGGACATTTTCTGGACTGGTTACGTATTATATTAAGTAAGTTTAATATGTTGCTAATGTAATACAGTTACTAGACTATTGACTTTAATATGTGAAGTGAAATTATTTATTAAGTGAAATATAATCAAGTCCTAAAAATAAAAACACCTTTAATTATGGTTTGTATTATTCTCAAATAGATACCGGGTATCGTTAGGAACCTCTTGCTGGCAGTTAGTAGCACCATGGACCTATAGAATGCGGTCAATTCATTTTAAAGTGTTAGATTTTACACACATGCAGATGGGGGGGATAGGGATATTTATTTTGGAATAACATATATTAATGTATTTTATAGGTGTTATCCTTGGGTCGAAGCTCAGGTCCTAAATTTTAACCCCTATGATGATTTATGTTTGTTTTTTTTGTTATTTTTAAATAGATATTGTTAGGGACCTCATGCTTGCGGATCAGTTGCATGATCATTTAGGGTGATCAATATGATCAAGTCCTAAAAATAAAAACACTTTTAATTTATGGTTTGTATTATTCTCAAATAGATACCGGGTATCGTTAGGAACCTCTTGCTGGCAGTTAGTAGCACCATGGACCTATAGCATGCGGTCAATTCATTTTAAAGTGTTAGATTTTACACACATGCAGATGGGGGGGATAGGGATATTTATTTTGGAATAACATATTAATGTATTTTATAGGTGTTATCCTTGGGTCGCAGCTCAGGTCCTAAATTTTAACCCCTATGATGATTTATGTTTGTTTTTTTTGTTATTTTTAAATAGATATTGTTAGGGACCTCATGCTTGCGGATCAGTTGCATGATCATTTAGGGTGATAGGGTTATTTATTTTGGAATGGCATGTTATTGTATTTTAAAGGTGTTTTCACTCGGTCGAAGCTCCGGTCCTAACACCTTTCATTTATGGTTTCTGTTATTCTTAAATAGATATTGTTAGGGACCCCATGCTGCATGATAGTTTCATGTTAGAATTTTATACAAAATTGTAAAGTCTGAAGTTAGTATCAATGTAAGTAACTTGCTTATCTGATTAACACAAAGGTCCATTTACATTGATTTTGATGGAAATTTAGATCTTATTTAAAACTGACCTATTTAATGTTTAAAACAGCTAAATCGCTAATATTTGAGATCTAGAAATTTACCCAAATGCTGAAATGGATTGTAACAAATATAATAATGTAATCTGATTGTCTATGAGTTACATTTAATTGTTTCCGTTTTGACTCTAATTTCAAATCAGTTATGTCCAGCTAAATATGGCATGAATCTCAACAGAATAGAAATTTCTGGTTATTCCAGTCCATTGCGCATGCTCTCCAGATAAGTTATGGTGTCGCCATTTGAGATGGTGTACGATTCGTGTACCAATGGTAAAATTAAATGTTTATTTTGTGGTAAATATTGGATATCAGAAGTCTACCTTTTCAAGGTAGGATAACAAACATCAATGTTGATTTAAATTGACCAATAATTCATGTTTTTAACGTGCAAGACTTTGAGTTAGAGACTAAGCTACTTAATATTACAAATTTAAGTTTCACATTTTTTGATTCTAAAGATAGAATTTGAATTGATTTCTCAATGTTTTAAATGAGCTTTTTTTTATGGCTTTGAGCATTAAATTGAAAAAAAAAATTAATGAAATGGACCTTTGTTGTGGTGTGGATAGACTTGGGTGTAGGGGTGAAGGGAGCCTATATAAGCAGGGTCGTTAAAAAAAAGTATTAACAGTTGTGTTACTTTGCTCTTTTTATAACCGTTTTATTACAAGTTGTTTTCCTTCATTTTGTTGTCATGTTAATGTAGAATGGTAAATAACTGCCTTTTTCATTTAAATTGGATTTATCTGTTTAGTTTCTGATAGTTTAATTATTGTTTTTGTTAATAAAGTTGATTCTTTTAAAGGGACAATAACATTCTTGCTGGCTTGGTAGCTCCAGAAAATAAATAATACCCTTATTCTAAGTACTAGATGTTTAAGTGTCCTACCTGTTGTGTAAATTATCCATTAAAACCTTTTTTAATTGTCCAGAGGGTTCGAAAATATTTTAAAATCCAAGTCACATTTGAAAAGGTTTACGTTAGACTTTTCAAATCAATTGGTTGAATTTATCCAATTTTTTAAAATAGGTGTGTTAAGATGAAATTTATATCATCATTTAATTGGAATATTCTAAAATAAATCTACTTGGTGTAGGTGTTCATCAGGTAATAACTCAACTGAGTACAATATAGAAATTAGCAGTTTGATTTGTTGGCTACACAATAACTTTAGAAATTATTGTGAAAGAAATGGAGAAAGAGAGAAATGGGGGTTAAAGTCCACTCAACACAAACTAGGTCATTTCAGGACTAACATACGGTTTACTTTTATTTCAATAATTCGCTTGCGCGTAGGGGTCTTTAGCAGTGGGAGGAAACCAGAGTGCCCGGAGGAAACCCACGAGGTTGAGAAGGCGCCCCTATCTCCATGCCACATACGCTCACACCAGGGCTCGAAACCACAGCCGCAAGCCAGAGGTGACCGGCCAGCTAGAGGTCGAAGCGCGGCACTCTAGACCACTAGGCCATCCCAACCCCCCGTGAAAGAAATGGAGCTTGGTGTATTGTTTCATTACATCACATCAGATACCTTGTCAATCTGGTGCTTTATAAAAAGATGAATGGTCAATTAATTGATGTGTCATTAATTTATTTTGGGATTGTGGCTGTTGACATGAACCCAGAGTTCTCTTGTTACTATAATCTAATGTATGAACTTTGTGTTATTAATATACATGTAGTTATAACTATAAGGATTACTTCATGTGCAATACTGAGTTGAATTTAGCAGCCAGTAATTGTGTTTTATGGTATCATAATTAATTGTGAAAGTGTCATTTTTTAGTTTACTATATATATTCCAAATGAGGGGTTAGGGGTTCTACATTAATAATTAAATGTATTTATAGTACATGTTAGTTGTTTTGTAATAAAACTATTCCCTTTCATTTTTCAGAAAAGTTAAGAAAATATTTCCAATTATCTATCTTGAGGTAAATCATTTTATTATTTTCCTTGTTCAGTTCTTATTTTTGTAAATTTTCATGTAATTCAACTATTTGTCATTGAAGTGCATCTCAAAATTCACTGTTGTTACCTGCACTCTATGTAATAAGTTATAGTGTTAAGTGTGTGAATTTGAACTAAGCTCATATGTTTTTTATTAATTTTTTACAGATCACAGAGATTAAATGCTGGTCTTGTGTTTAGTGTATAGACAAATTGGTGGATGTTATTAACATTAACCTATTGGCAAAGGTTAGCTTGGTGATGTTACTGACTTTGCAGTGCAGTCGAAGATGTTAACTTAACTATGGTACAACAAAAAGCCTAACCCTGAAGCCAACGATGTACAATATTATGTCAATGTCACAGTTCCACTACCACGCATAATGGGAATATAAACAATACCGTACTTTGATGTCCATTCCTACTTAAAATTTGTGTAGATGCATTATTCATTATTACAGTTATAACAATGAAATGAAAATTGTATTTTCTCTTTATTAGTTTAACATAGATCAAAAGAAAAATTTCATCAATTCACTCATGACTCGTCACACGCGATTCTAGAAGTATCAACATATCAGGTACACATGCAAAAAATGGAACTGTGCAGAAAAGGTCTAATGTGAAGCACCTATTTAGGTAGTCTAAATTTGGCAACAAATTGATACAAAATTACTTGTATCATAAATTAGCATGACGATCATGGGTCACCATATCTTTATACTTGCTGGATACCCTCCGTTTTGTCACTAGTGGGGGGGGGGGGAGTCAAATGATTAAAGCATGTGGATCATGAGGTCTGTCATTTAATGATGTGGCTTAGTGTTGATTTTGAGTCCAGGAGTAGGGTCGATTGTTCTCCCACTGTTAAAGACCTGGGTTGTGTCAAGTGGACATTAAACCCCAGTCCCCCCATCTTAGCAGTCTACTACTACAGAAGACCCTGGGAAATTTGTTATACAATTATCTCCCACCACGCTGGATAACACAAAAATCGAGGTCCTGTGTACAAATTTGCATGCACGTAAAAGTAAGGCCCTAGTGCCACTGTCCAGGCAAAATTTCCCCCATAGCACAATGTTTAGCATATGTCAGTCTTCATAAGCCTAGTTCAGAGCACAACATTAGGACAGTAAACCCCATTTCTCTTGGCAGTGTGCTACTGGGGATTTTGTTAGACAATTAGCTCCCACAATGCTAGACACTTTTTATAGATAACTTTTATAGATATGGGTCACGATAGCCTGTGGGTAGAGGATCATCTAAAATGACTACAAAGGTAGTCTTCTGCATACCCAGAAGGTGGATTGCATTATTGGTGTAAATGCGACAGACAATTAGCAGAAAACACCCCCTTTTTCCTGTTATTTGAAGGGCACCAGTACCATTTACAGCCCGGGGCCCAATACAAACTTTATCTGAACCTGTGGTTTCTAATTGGTGGAAGATATACACACCAAGTCATCCATATACCTTTAAGGACTCCACAGCTTTTATAACATTAAAACACACCTCAACAAGGCTCCCAACTCCAAAAGATCCCTCAATTGACCCCAGAGGGTTTTCATACCTCCCATGCAGAAAAAGTCAGATACCTAAGTGTTTGTTTCGGACGAACAGACAGACACAAGTAAGCACTTCATTTTTAATTGATTTTTCTTCAACACAGAAAAAGAGATTTATATTTACAATTCTTCACAATTTATTTTAACAATAATTGTATATTATATACATCCTGTTTTCTTGTATATGTTTCGTGGTGTTTTATTTCACATAAAACTAATTAAAACCTTAGAGTTTGTAAATTAATGATGATGTTAGAAGTCTTTGTTTGAAACACAGTCAGTAGTAATAAAACAATCACATCTCTTGACATCTCTTTAAATAGAAATTCTCTAAACAAAAAACGAAACTAGCCAATACTTGTTTTATGATCGTAACCAGTGCATTGATGCTTAAGTACGATTGTAGTTGGGTAACTGTTCTATTGGACCTGAAATTATAAAAATTTTGAGATATTTACAATACACTATGAATCAATTGGATTAAACTTAGCTCATATTACACAGTATTTAATGTTTGAAAACCTAACTACTTTATGGAATCAAAATAAATTTAAACTTGGGCACTTCAACCATTTTTATACGCTCACATGGAAATGTGGGGGTATATATTGCCGTTGTCTACATCTGTCTGTCTGTCCGTTGTCAACAATTTCTTGCGAACGCTCTAGAGGCTAAAGTTTATATCCGATTATCTTTAAATTTATACACAGTGTTTAAGGTCATGAAACGAAGGAGCCTATTGATTTTCAATAATATCGATAATGACTGCCAGAGTAATGGGCCTTTTAATCACTTTGAAAAGGGCTAAATTTAATATGTGTTCCTAGGTGTGCATTTGGCAAAAAAAGGTTGAGAACCACTGTTTTAGAGGATTTTATTGACAATGATCGTAGATATATTTAAGACATACCTCATGTATCACTTCAGCATTGACAACAGCCTGTAATATAAAATTAAATATTTAACACCATTTGTACATTTTATGAAAAGAAACCGGGTTTAACGTTCTGCTATTCAGCTGGGCTAATGAACATGGGCATACACCATACAATGTGCTATTAGGAAAAGTTTGTCCTGACAGCGGCACTACAGTCTACTCTTATTTTTAATAAACGTGCACACCAATATGTACACGGACGGGACCTTGGCTAAAACATGATTTTGTTTAAAATCAGGGGCCATAATCTGTGAATTAAGTTACAGTCAGATACATGCCAATTACGAAAGAGAGAGAGAGAGAAATGGGGTTTAACATCCACTCAACACAACTAGGTCATTTCGGGATTAACATATGGTTTTTTAATTTTTATTTCAATAATTCGCTTGCGCATAGGGGTCTTTAGCAGTGGGAGGAAACCGGAGTGCCCGGAGGAAACCCACGAGGTTGAGAAGGCGGCCCTATCTCCATGCCACACACGCTCACACCAGGGCTCGAAACCACAGCCGCAAACCAGAGGTGACCGGCCAGCTAGAGGTCGAAGCGCGGCACTTTAGACCACTAGGCCATCCCAACCCCCCCCCCCCCCCAATTACGAAAGGAAGCAAGTTTCGGATAAAATTGTGACCTGTAGACAACAATATACGTCCAAGTGATCAACCAGAGTTCACTTTATGGCCCTCGGCTGGTTTAATCTAAGAACAATAATTCTTATTGCTTATTCTACTTATCTTAATCTTCTTGTTCTTGGGGGGGGGGGGTCTGGGATCCCCCACTTTGAGTACTATGATAGTTGGCATACTTGTTCATTGGACAATTTTTTATGAGTATGAGGCAAATTTTTTACATAGCTGTGAGGAGATGTTAGGTGCTTTTTCTTTCAACTAATAATAATATATATTGACTGCCTTTACTTACTTCAGTATATTCATCTAGGCTACTGTCAAATTCATCTACTGATGGGCAATTTTTGTTTTTAACTTCTTTATTATTTTCTGTTTTTATATTTCCTGGATTGCTCATAGATTTAACTGACAGTTTTACCACTTTCACTGAAAATGTAATTGATGTAGATGTATATCACAAATAGTATCAGACATTATGCTACCTGCTTTAACCTGGACATAGTAAATATCAATTACAAACTACTATCACCACCATTTATTTCATTACACAACTTCAAAAGACAGGGAAGTTATGCCAAGTTCTACTAGTTCTAGAGCAGTAGATGTGTTAAAGTTTGAAAATTAAACAGAAACTCAAAAAGTTTCTTGGACAGCATGACATTTTTTCTGGATACAACCAAAATTATACACCATAATTTCATAAATTATTACTATTATTATGCTACAGCCTGGTTAGATACAATAGTCAACATAAAATAATAAGATAAATTAAAAACATGCACAATGTCACCATGTGCACTGCCACTGCCGTTTTTTTTTCGCAAGTACTTATAACTTACACAAAGTTATCAAAAGACTCAAACTGAGATATGGAATAATTATTTATGACTATGATGCTTTTATATATACAGTAAATGGTCAGCACAAAATATATAAAAACAGAATTAATTACTACAGTAATACTGTAAGATATTATGTGGTAATCTAGTTGGTGCTGGTAGGGGTATTAGGCGTTTTCAATACCAGGCTAATTCATTACCAATACCGGTGTCACAGTTTCAGTTGGTCGCTGGTGTGTGTTGGTTCCTGGCGCATGCGCAGTTGTAGGAGTCATCTCACACTGTTATAGACACAGTGTGTGTTGACTCCCCGTGATAGGATGACTCCTACGATTTTCTTAGGTCAGATCGGTTTCTACTATTATCTACCAATATATAGTATTACTACTGACAGTAGCCGAGGATGTTGAGTTTCTATTGTTTGTTTATTTCATTAAAAAGGAGAAATACAAATTAACGATCTTATAAAAATTGAAAAAATTCCCGTCCACATGCAGAAACAGAAAAAATAATTGCCCCTTGTATAAACGCAGAATTTGGGTGATTCATGTTCAAGAAATAGTGGTATTTTCAGATTAAGTTTCAGATGTAGATAGATCCCTAGTTACTATAAAAAAGGAAGTTACCGGTTTTCGGATAGATCTAGGCCAAAGCC
This sequence comes from Patella caerulea, assembly GCA_036850965.1. Lineage (NCBI taxonomy): Eukaryota > Metazoa > Mollusca > Gastropoda > Patellidae > Patella > Patella caerulea. The sequence continues at coordinate 24,556,059 of JAZGQO010000015.1, read as the reverse complement.
GATAAATATCCGATACTTATAGTAACTAGTATAGTAGATCCCATGGTTTGCATGATAAAGTATTTGTATTTGACAAATAAAACACATAGGCAACTTGTAAAAATTTTATTATGTACAAAATTAAAATAATGATTCAGAGAAATCCCAATCATATACAGGCCAATTAATCTCAAGCCAATTAACTTAAATCCGTTGATCGTGTAACTACTGATCACTAAAAAAACAGCTAATCACGATAACAAGTATGTTTATTAATGACAAAACTCTAAATAAGAACATAACACTTTTTCCTGGAGTGATCAGTTATTTGAGTTATGAGGAACCATCTCACAATGGCGGAAGTGGATAAAGCTGTGTTGACCGCGTTGCTAGCACAAACATCCGTCTCGGACATGCGCAAGTGCCCAGGAACCAACACACACCAGCGACCAACAGAAACTGTGACACCGGTAAAGTTATTTGACTTGAGTGGATAATTATTAATTATTAAATTTCAAAGCGTTTGGGTAATTTAATAAAATCATGAATACACTAGGATTCCTCATGGTAGGCCTATGAAATTCATTTGGATTCTTTATTTTACAAATTTAAATAATCCATATAAATCTAATACAGAAAAGATTGGATGATATCTTTATTTGTTTACAGACAGGGTCAAGTAATAATATATTGAATAAAAAAAAATAAATGTAAACTTACGTACATGTCAAACACCACATTCACTTCACAAAGTCACTGATCATATCATAGGTTCAATAATTCAATAAACTTTTAAGACTTGTGGTGCATTACTAAACAAACAGTTATGACCCACCAATAACATCCATGAAACTATTCGACTTGAGTGGATAATTATTAATTATTAAATTTCACAGCGTTTGGGTAATTGAATAAAATCCTGTGAACGGCACAAACAATATCACTCGAAAAATCTCTGCTGATTCAGGCACCCTACATCTGCAAAGGTTTGCCGGCAAAAAATATTACTCTAATAATAGATAAAATTAAGATAATAAAAAGCGCTTAGTAGATTGCTCAAATAGTATATAACATTCTACTTTCGATTCTCGAGAAGATAACTCGAAGGAATACACCGGATACTGTTACTATCAAGTTGGGAAACAACGGAAATGACGAACGAGCACCTGTATGGTTTCGAATATCCAGACATACATGTAATCATAGAACTGTGCTTGTACATGCGATCTATGTATGATGTAATATCCCTTTATCTAGAGTTACCTTTTAGAGTGGCAACTTCTTCATTTGCATACGGAGGAGGTCGCGCATTGCATCTTGGGTCTCGTCTGTAATGTCACTCAACATGGCGGCTAAAGAAGACGTTACTGTACTCTAGTAGTGAATTAAGGGACAAAATTCACGACGGACCCGCGGAAATCGCCGTAGTATTTAGCGAAATTGCCGTAGAAAATAAATAATTACTACGACATCTTTATAGCCGTGGTAATTTATTTGAGAATATCACGACTGCAATTTGCCGATGCTAAGTACTTGTGTAATCAACGGCATAATCGAATTATCGATCGAAATTAGGAATTTATTGTTTTGTCTCTTTCAAGTTCTCGGGACTGCATTTTTCTATCGGACCTAATAACCGTAACATTGTCACATATATGCTGGTGACTGGAATGGAAATGCACACGGCTCGTTCATTTAAAATGATCAAAACAAGTTCCAGAACTATGAATTATTTACTGGGAAAATATGACTAAATTAAATAATTAGGTCCGGAAAACATTGCTTATCATAATTGTTAAGCGTAAATAGCCTCCAGACGGGATGTAAGAAGGGAATTCCAGGTGGCGTTACGTCCGCCGTCCCGTGTAATATTATAATAAAGACTTTTGGCAAGTGCAGGCGCGGATCGATCCAGTTTTTTTTGCAGGGGGGGGGGGGTCCAGGTTTGATAATTGCCAGCGCCGAAGGCGCTCAACCAATTACTGGAGGGGGGTTGGGGGCTCTCCCCCAGAAAAATTTGGTAAATTAGATTCAATTTGGTGCATTCTGACGTATTTCCGCCAATAAAATCGCATAAAAATTTTTCAAGCTTGAGCGGGGGGGGGGGGGGGCGGACCCCCTGGTCCCCCCTCTGGATCCGCGCCTGAAGTGGAATTTTCCGCATCCGTATCACGTAGGCCCTATTCGTATCGCCACGTGATACGTTGCATCAATGTAGTTTTAGAGTTTGGGCAGACTTTCGCGTCGTGTAGCCTACATATGGGTAGCTGAGCTGAGCTTAGTTCTAACACAGCATGGTGGCAGTTGTCTACCAAGACTAACACCAGTAGGCCTACTAGTCAAGTGCCTAGTCTACAAATTCCTGAGTAGAATATAAAGTCACTCGACAGTGGCTGAGCTATTTAAAAAGAAATTAGTGTCGAATCTTGCAGATTGACAGACGGGAAAATATGAAAATTCTGTGAAAATCTCATCAAAAGTAATCAATAAATTCCTGTCTTTATCATGGTTAAAATCTGATCAAAATATATACACCTTCTGTTCTAGGGTACACGTAGATCCATAAAAACACCATGACACAACATTTCAACGTCTAAAAGTAGCAAAAAGTACGGTAAAAAGACGACGCTGTTATATACGGAACTTTTTAGTATGAAAGCTGTTCTATACGTGCTGCCGTATTCGTGAGCAGTATCACGTATGAGAGACACAAACATTGTTGACGTCACACACAAAATCGATACGGATACGCGATACGGACCAGTACGCTTGCCGAAAGTCTCAGCGATACGTACCAGAAATTTACGCTTGCCAAAAGTATCTATTTGAGACTTTTGGCAAGTGGAATATTCCGCATCCGTATCGCGTATTATTAGAGGTGTAAATATTGACTATATAGTGTACTACGGTGATCGCGTGCCGATTATGGAGGTTGGCGGCCATTTTACACAGCCGGGAAGATTTAGCCTACGTACGTTGATGCCTGAGAGTTGTTGTTAAGGAGAATTCAATGTCAGGCGAAAATGGAGTGGATTATGATTCATAAGTAGGTATGATATTGATAAGTTATAAATGAGATAGTGGTCTAATAGTTGTAGTAGATATACCGTTAGTATAGGCTAATCATGATAATAATGTAAAATTATTTATGAATATGATTATGATCTGTAATAAATAGTATTTTAAAACATCGAAATTGATTAAATAATTGGCAGTGACTATTGTTACGAGTCGTAAGAATAGTCCTCGGGCTATTTTTACGACAATGCTTTCAGAGAACTCCACCGGCAAAGTTTAAAATGAATTCCAAAATGGCTGTCAATCTCCCCAACACCTGCTTTGAAAAAGGAGCAGTATGTTCATTGAACGTTTTCAGAATTGAAGGCAGCGATTAAGAGATGGCAATCAAGTGTCATTATGTAAATTTGTAAGTGTACACGGAATTCTCGATCTATACCTTACCCTAACCGTAACCCAACCCTAATGGAGGGCTCTGAAAGCGTGTCGTTGTAACAATAGCCTGAGGACTAGGCCTATTTTTATGACACGTCGTAACAATAGCCACTATATAAATAATTAGGCCCTAGATCTAATGTACTTTGCAAATATCAACTTTTAATAAGGTAAAATCACCATAAGTAACTTCGTAATTAAAATGTTTAAAAGTGTGTGGCACCGTATACCCAGGGATGTGCCTACTATAACAATTGAATTACCGGGCGGCACCACCCAGCACCAATATTGTCCGCCGGCAAAAATATATAGATTTCCGCCCACCTCCATTTTATTGTAAATGAAGATAATCTAAATGGGTAAAACTAAAAGCATTTTTATTTGTTGCTTTTAACCTCATAAAGTGAATAAAAATTTTTGACCCTCATCAAACTGACGTCGATCATAGACATCTCTAAATACGTTTTCCACGAAATACAGTAACTTTGCATAAAACAGACACGTCGGGTCCCGAAGAAATCGCCCGTTATATACAAAAAATCTACTATAGTGATGAAGATAATTGCTACACTAGAACAACGGGTCGAAATCACCGGTAGGCCTATAATAATAATAATAATAATCAATATGCCTATTCACAGCGTGACACGCTTACTACAGTGTGCTGCAGGGTTTCCGCACGTTGATTTCCCATTTTCTCTGGAGCTCTATTATCAATAAAATACTGTTACACGACCTCGAAGTCACGTGGAACTCTTTGGGGATGCTCGATTTACGATTCACAGTTCCGGAATTAAATTCCAAAACTGGTGTCAATCGAGTGAAAAGGGGAATTTCAGAGTACAACGCATGTGTCGACTGTATAAAAAATATCTCAACCAAACATGACAGCTGAAACATATTTTTTACCTGGGAATACGTCACGATTCTACTCACTCTACCTCAGCTGTCGGGACTGGCAGAACCGTTATAGGGCTGAATTCCGCGTCACTCGATTGTAATTCTGTCGATTCGGGACGTTCTGGACTGTGAATAGAGCATCCCCTTTGTCTACCACATTTAGGCATAAACAAAATATGGCTTACTACGAAATGTGTAAAATGGTTGATTTTGGCGCTAAATAGCTGAAAATGGTCACGTACGCCAATAAAAGACATGCTGAAAGCATGCGGCACGTGACGGAGAGTTTGGCTTTGCTTTTCTACAAATTATTAAACTAATAATGTTATATTAATAATATACCATATCAGAAAGAAGAAAATAATGTACTTTATTATTTAGGCCTAGATATTTAATTCCCAATCAGAATGTTACGTTAACGTTACGTTACAGTGTACCTGACAGTACCAGCCATGAGATCTTCTATTCCCCCCCCCCCCCACACACACCGTTTTTTTCTCATCCGTAGGCCTAAAATACTGTACCAATGTTATATTAATAATATACCATTTCAGAAAGAAGAAAAGAACGTGTTTTTTTTTTTAAATTAGATATCAATATTTCATAATGCAGCTATAAACTAGTGACAACCACATAAAAACATGCGAAGATGGTGTGAAATTCATTGTTATAAAATTGACTGCTAGTGCTACTTGACTTAAAATTCCAACCATCTGAGTAACCATACGACAATGTTATACGCTCCATGGTACGACTGAACGAATGCCGACTTGTGTTTTCGATAAAAAAAAAATGTAGTCACGAGAACAATAAAATGCCGACTTGTGTTTTCGATAGAAAAATGTAGTCACGAGAACAATAAATATTCGATTATGCCATGAATTACGCAGGTATAACCCGGCGGTTTCAGTGCCAACATCGACAAATTGCCGTCGTCATATTCTTAGATAAATTACCGCGGCAATTTTACTGAATAGCCTAATACGGCGCCGTCGTGAAGTTTGCCCCCTTGATGTCACTCATGAAATTGCACATTTCGGTCAAAAAACACCCAGATAATTTTCTGTTGAAGATTTTCTGGGCACATCCCTCTTGTACCATGTTACATTTGTATAGAGAGAAAGAGACAACAGGGACGAACGTGGTATTTAGCCACTATATCTAATTAAAAGGATTATGGCCCCTGATTGTTTGAAAAATGAGGTTTTCGCTTGTGGACACTCTAGAGGTCACAATTTTCATCTGATTTTGATGAAACTTGAAATGCATGTTTATAACACACAGATCATGCATGGTTTCTGACGATATTTGCGCATATCAGATTCCAACTCCTGAATTATGGACCTTGATTGTACGAAAAATCGTGTTTTTAGCTTTTAGTCCCTCTATAAATAACAATTATTATCCGATTTTAAAAAAAAACTGTCAAATTAATTTTGTGAAAATCGGAACAAAACTGCGTGTAAAAGTATGTAATACACAGGCTATGGACAGGCTAATTAAAAGGATTATGGCCCCTGATTGTTTGAAAAATGAGGTTTTCGCTTGTGGACACTCTAGAGGTCACAATTTTCATCTGATTTTGATGAAACTTGAAATGCATGTTAATAACACACAGATCATGCATGGTTTCTGACGATATTTGCGCATATCAGATTCCAACTCCTGAATTATGGACCTTGATTGTACGAAAAATCGTGTTTTTAGCTTTTAGTCCCTCTATAAATAACAATTATTATCCGATTTTAAAAAAAAACTGTCAAATTAATTTTGTGAAAATCGGAACAAAACTGCGTGTAAAAGTATGTAATACACAGGCTATGGACCCTCTTTAAGTCACAACATCTCTTGCAAAATGTAGGCGTATATTGCGTGGCAACTGCTGGTTATTGTCCCCCGTCCGTCCGTCCGTCCGTCTGTCTGTCTGTCTGTCCGTCTGTCCGTCACACTTTTTGGGACACAATAACTCTCTTCCTAATTGAGCTAGATTGTTCAAACTTGGTGTATGTGTTTATTAGGTCAATGCCTTGATGGAGTTCAAAGATGAGCATTTTTCGCTTAGGGTAAGCAGAGAAAGCAATTTGATTGGTTGATGCTTTGGGACACGATAACTTTAGTTCTAATTAAGTGAGGGTGATGAAACTTGGTGTATAGTTTCATTACAGTAATACCTTGACTAAGTTCGATAATGAGCATTTTCCGCTCAGGGTAAGCAGAGCGATGCGCAATTTGATTGGTCGAGACTTTGGAACACAATAACACCCCTTCTAATTGAGTTAAAATGTTCAAACTTGGTGCATATGCTTATTAGGCCAATGCCTTGATGGAGTTCGAAGATGAGCATTTTCCGCTTAGGGTAAGCAGAGATAAGCAATTTGATTGGTTGATGCTTTGGGACACGATAACTTTAGTTCTAATTAAGTGAGAGTGATGAAACTTGGTGTATTGTTTCATTACAGTGATGCCTTGACTAAGTTCGATAATGAGCATTTTCTGCTCAGGGTAAGCAGAGCGATACATAATTTGATTGGTCGAGACTTTGGAACACAATAACTCTCCTTCTAATTGAGTTAAAATGTTCGAAATTGGTGTGTATGCTTATTAGGTCAATGCCGTGATGGAGTTCGAAGATGAGCATTTTCTGCTTAGGGTAGACAGAGAGAGATAAGCAATTTGATTGGTTGATACTTTGGGACAAGATAACTTAGGTTCATCTTAATTGATGATTTTTATGCCAATACAATACAATGACTGCATTCTCATTAGTAATTAGTAACAGTGTATAGAAACGATTGACTCGGACACAAGGGACCTTTCGCTCAGCCAGAGGGGCCCTTTTGTCTGCCTTTAGGGTCCCCCTAACTAGGGTACATTTTCATTTTTCTCGTCGTTTTAGCATTTTTCTTTATAAAACACCTTTGGATGACACTTCGTGTACAGTTTGATTGCTCGATACGTTTGAAAAAAATAAATGTGCGATTAATTAATATGTGTCATCTATTTATTTTGGGATTTCGGCGGGGGACATCAGCCTCACTGTTGGCTTGTTTCTATTTATAAAGATAGGAGAATTCTTGCTCACACAGTAGCAATATTGCCCCCTGTTCTTTCATTTTCAACTGTGAAGGTAAGTTCTTTTGCACATCCATTTGTATATGGATGGATCTAGGGTTTTTTTGTCCCATTCAAATGACTAGACACACAATGGTCAAAAATCGTAATTGTTCTTATCCACCCAATTGGTGAAAAACAGTTGGACGTTAAAACCCTTTTTATATCTTATCTGCCAACCCAGATGAATCCTATCATTTTAATTGGCAGAAGTTAATTTTAAAGAAGCTTAATCGCTAACATTTGGGACCTAGAAATTGACACAAGAGGTTTTCAACACATATAATACTATAATATGAATGCATATAAACTGATTTACATTCAATGGTTTGCGTTTTTACTCTAATTTCAAATCAGTTATGTTCGGCGAAATAAGCCAGCAGTCTCAATCGAATACAAATTTCTACCGTCTGGTTATTCCAGTCTACATACGCCGTTTAATTTGGTGCAATGTTTCTAGCCTTGTTCCTCGAGTCTCTTGCTAGAACTTGGGCTGAAACGCATTATGATACACGATTTGTGTACGAATGGTAAAATGTTTATTTTGTCTTAAATATTGGATATCAGAAGCCCATCTTTTTCCGGTAAGATGACAGCATTAATGTTGATGTAAATGTTTTCAATGTTGAAGATTTTTGATGATATTGAGTTAGAGACTTAGCTACTTTAATATGCAGGTACATGTACTGAAATACATGTATAGAGATATGACATATTTATCTATCAGGCATGGATGGCAATTATGGGGCGTATGTGTCAAGCATAAATTTGGCCTTTGTTACCGTCAGGCACAATTTTTCTACCCTTGGGCTTGGCAGAAAAGAATTGTTATTTGTTACAGACATGAAAAGATCCACACAAGATGAAAAAACTGACAGGGGTTCACTAGTCTGCGGGTGCACTAGTCCACCGCTATAAGAAATACTATAAATATGGGTATCAATAAACCCTACCCTAACCCACGCCTAACCCTAATAATAGATATCGATGGACTACTAATGAACCCTAACTATAACCCAACCCTAATTAGGGATATCAGTGGACTAATGAACCCGTTGACTAGTGAGAGAGAGAGAGAGAAATAGGGTTTAACGTCCACTCAACACAAACTAGGTCATTTCGGGACTAACATGGTTTCATTTTATTTCAATAATTCGCTTGCACGTAGGGGTCTTTAGCAGTGGGAGGAAACCGGAGTGCCCGGAGGAAACCCACGAGGTTGAGAAGGCGCCCCTATCTCCATGCCACATACGCTAACACCAGGGCTCGAAACCCCGTTGACTAGTGAGCATACCCCAAAAAACTGACATTTTTGTGCATTGATTTTTCCAGCTTCTGAGACTTACATGCATGTTAATTAAAACAAATCTAACCTATTCTGTTTCAGTCTAAGTAATAGAAAATGATCAGACAACTGTCATAATATAACAAGTACAGCAGAAATTATAAGCTTTGCGAACTTTGATACCAAATTATAAGATCTACTCAAGTCTAGAATAAATCACAATGGGAATATCTCACCTCTTAACTTATTGTCTAAAAAAGGAAAATGGATGCATGGAAGAAGTGGACCTTGTAAGAGTTGCAAGGGAGAGAAATGGTATTGAATTACTAGTGGACTTTAAAAACTTTTTAAACAACATTAGAAGAAACTTTGCTGAGAGTTTGTGTGAAAATACTGGAAACAAGTATCTTAGGTTATCCGGAGCAGATTATGCAACTTTTGATAAATATGTCTGCAATATTTTGAAAAATCTGAATTTTGCTAACATTCGTCTTCGTTTTTATATTGATGGTGCCAAAGGAAGCTGTGAAGAACAAAAAAGGCGTAAACTTGATACATGGGTGAAAAGAGGCTGTAGAGCTGTAAATAAACTGAACAGGGTGTTAAGAGTTTCTCGTGGTATATATGATGTAGACACTCTAAGCAAAGATGACTGTTTTCGACCTGTACTGATCGAGCAACAGATGCTTGAGACAATCAAATCATGTGGGTGTGACATTGTACAGATACCGATAGGAGAGGCTGATCATGTCATAGCTATTGACTTAGTGGAAAGAGAAAAAGCTTTTGCTGTTCTAAGTAGTGATTCAGATTTCTGTGTTTTTAAAGACTGTAAATTTATTCCTGATGAACTTTTTGATATGGAAAATGATCTGCATTTAGATCAAATAATAAACCCGTTTTCCACTTCATCTTTGCAGAAACTAATATGTGGAATAGTCACAAATGAAAGAGTTGTACATAGTTTAGGGGTAAGTCTGATAAGTTCTAGATATTAAATATATCTACTCAGACACTGTAAACCAAGACATTAATTATTAAGCATTTTTTGTACAAGAAAATGTACTGGAATTGTTTATCTAAAGATACCAAGATTTGGATAAAGAATTGACCATTTTTAGTATAATAGTTCTAAAAAAAAGGGTATTGCAAAATGAATACAGTGTATATTGAAAATTTCATTCAATTACTTTATTCTGAGCAAAGATATCAATGTTTGGAGTTTTTGACAAGATGTGTGCATTGATTTATGATCCTGGTTATTTAAGACTTAGCCTCGCTTCTCCATTTTTATACGCCCACATTTTTTTATGTGGATGTATATTGTCGGTGCCCCTGGCCGCCCATCCGCAATTTGTGTGTGGACACTCTGCAAGTCATGATTTTTATCCAATTTTGACAAAACTTAAAATATAGGTTTATCTCGCAATGATCTCGGTTCCTTTTGATATTGGCATAAATCGGACCATAACTTTGTGGATTATGTTTTTAGTTTGATGACATTCTACATGTCACAATTTTCATCTGATTTTGATGAAATTTGAAATGCATGTTTTTAACCAAACGATCTTGGTTCCTTTTGATATTTGTGCATATCAGATCGTAAATTCCTGAATTATGGCCTCCGGTTGTACGAAAAACCATGCTGTTAGCTTATGGTTCCGCAAGGGGCCACACTTTTTATCCGATTATAACGATGCTTGAGTTCAAATTTCGTGACAATCGGACCAAAACTGCCGGACAAAATGGCCGCTCCTCGTACACAAATTGTGTAAAATATAGTAAATCAAGGTTGTGGACCCTCTGCAGGACACAATTTAGATCTGATCCTTATAAGACATATAGAAATAGATTTCACTAAAATTAAACACACTTATATTAATTAATTAATTGGTATTTATTTGGGGATTTCAGCGGGGGACATCAGCCTCACTGTTGGCTTGTTCAATTTACAATATGCTACACAGCCATAGTATTAGAAAAGAAGATATGTCAAGCTAATTTTTGTACATCATTAAAAGTTAATTGTTTTAATTTATGTAAATTCTTTTTTGTCAGTTTTCATCCAGTAGTGATCTTATTGAAATGAGTATTCTGGCTGGTAATGATTTTACAGCTCCGACATTATTAGCTAATGGACTGGCATCACAAATTAATTGTAGGAGTATAGAAGAGTATGCTGATGTTATTCGACGTTACAGAATCGTTGAAAACCTTCGGGATTTTGCAGATGAAATGGTAATGGTTACTAATTATAAGCTGACATCTTTTAGTGTTAGCAATATTTTGTGACGATATGATAATTGCATGTATCATTAACAGCGACTTTATCCATTCAATTTAAAATCCAGTCAATGAAGAAATTATTTGCCATATTACGGTAAGAAGAATTAGAGAAACAACAATGTATGTTGATTTTCAGGCAAATTTTTGTACACTGTCATCAAATAAGAAATTAGTAAAAGGTCTAGTTATCCCACGACCACTACATTTATAAGTCTGCATCCCTCCCTCCTCGTCTGGTCTTCTACAGATAACTTATACAGAAAAATAATTTTGTGGCTCCTAATCGGCCAAGTACTGCACATGTTCATGACCCAGAATTAAATTCTGTAAAACAATGTAAATAGAGTCAAGTCCTTCAGATGTATGTTATTCATAAATGGCAAATTTTGTATTAAGTTGATGTTATATCCGGTTTCATTCTCTCTCCCATACCGAACATTAAATGTGTTATAAATTTTTATACGCTCACATTGAAATGTGGTGGTATAGTATCGTTGCCCCCATCCATCCCTCCGTCTTTAAGTGTTTAAGGTCATGAGACGATGAAGCCTATTGATTTTCAGCGTTTTCCAATAATTACCCCCAGAGTTATGGTCCTTAATCACTTTCAAAAATCTTGTCGACAGAAGCTAAATTTAATATCCAATTGACTTTAAATTTATACACAGTGCTTAAGCATAGGCGTACGAGGCGGTGGGGGGAGCTGCCCCCCTAACTTTCGGGCAAACTGACTATTCGGGCAGACGGGTAAAGTGAAAAAAAATGATTATGTCATCTACTTGGCAAAATAAAGTGCCCGAAATCTAATTAAAATAACTAATTTTACAGGCTGGAATAGCAGTAAAACGCGTTCGCAGCCTTCAAATTCCAAATTCCATACTTCGCTATATTGGACCAAATTGAAGTTGCTGTATTCACAAACTGGAATGGCAGGAAAACGCGTTTTGGGCAGTTAAAATTTACTTCCAACCGTCCAGTCTTCGTGTACTGTAAACGATTGATTGGAATTAGAGTCAGCCATCTTAATTAGGCTATATAAGGCGGTGGTTAAATTTTCAAAATTTTCTTCGGGAGGGTGAGGCCCCATACCTCGCTATATTGGACCAAATTGAAGTTGCTGTATTCACAGGCTGGAATCGCAAGAAAACGCTTTTGCGGCAGTTAAAATTTGCAAAATTTTCTCCCAACCTTTGCTTTGTTCACAGGCCGAAATAGCAGGAAAACAAGTTTGCAGCCCGTCAAATATTCCAAAATGTTCTCCTTTTTTTTGAGGGAGGGGGGGGGGGGGGAAATACAAGGTAAGCTCTGTTTCTTTATCTCTCGAGGAAGAAAGGCTCCGCTGTCTGTAAATCCGAAATATTTAGGTTTCTGCCCCCCTAACTGTCACCGAGCCCATACACCTATGTTCATGGAACAAAGAAACCTATTGATTTTAAAGATATCTGATAATTACTGCAAGAGATATGGCGCTCGATCACTTTGAAAACTCTTGTTGACGTTCTAGCTAAAGTTAATATAAATTGTTTACGTTCATGAGACAAACGATCGTAACAAATTCTAATGATTACTGAGAATTACGGTTATTACTCGTAAACAGAAAAAGGAATATGCGACAACCCTTGCTGCCTGCCTGGATGACATAGCTACTGTGGGCGTATGTTTCGTTGCCTGGCAACCTATCATTTTGTTTTTCAGTCACATGATGATTCATTTAAGAAAGCAGTTGAATATAGTCGATGTTTTTATCTGCTGAGAATGAGAATAGAAAAAGCACCAGCATCATCGAACAGTGATGTTACCAAGTTAATAGAGGATAGAATCAAAGAGCAACACTATCCACCCCATTTAATGAGCATGCACTTTAACTTTTATTGGAGAGGACTTATTTTAGAGGACACTCGTAATCGTCAGCCGTGTGCAGAGATGGCATTGGAGACATTACGTGCGTGTATATATCACATGATCTTACCACAAAACAGTCAAACAGTAACCGAATACGGTTGCACTCCACATCGTAAAGTTGCTTCATGCCAGGTAATGTGGCATTTAGAATTAGGTTTAAAACACTAGGACATATAAACTGTTTCCATTCGATGACATTTGCTCAGTAATAAACACAGTGCCGTAACTAGCTCGGAGGATCGAGGGGGGCGGGAAATAAAATGAAATGAGGGTTTACTGTATTGCTCCTAAACTGGGCTAATGAAGACAGGCATACACCATACAGTGTTTTATTAAATTTATAAGGAAAATTTTGCCCGGACAGCCTCGCTAAGGCCTACTCTTATATCGAATTCCAGCTGCCAAGGCATCTTTTACGTGCATGCCAATCAGTTTTTTGTCCCATCCGAACGACTAGACAGCTGTCCGTGTCAGGCCCTCCGTCCTGCATCACTGACAAGGGGAAACCACGCCGGAAAATCGGGATGAACTTTCTCGGACAATGCAGGGATCGAACACCCGACCTCCAGACTAGCCAGTCAGCGTTTACCCACTTAGCCAGGTGATTCCCCAAGGGGGGGGGGCAGAAAGTCCTCTCAGGGGTGCTGTAAAATTGACTGACAATGTTTATCTATTGTTTTTATGTTTCACGGGGGAGGGGGCAAAACTTTTTGAACTAAAATTAGTCAACAAGCCACTGTTCAAACAAACATTTAATGTAACAGAGCTTGTCCCGTCACTAAGTCACTTATCAAAAATAACGCATCCTGTCAACCCAATACAGTTTTCTTTCAGTTTTTTTATTAATCCCTGTTGATTATGTAAAGAAATATGTATCAAAATTAATGCGGCTGGTCACATTTAAACAGTTACTTGGCTCAAATGTCAATCATGCTATTTTACTAAGATTTCTTCTAATACATGTAGTTTGGATGCAGCTATGCCGGGTGTGGCGCCAGGCAGGGTAAGCTTACTCTTCCGGACACCTGTTACCACTGTTTGTCGTGTATTTTGTACACGATGAACAGTCCATTTGCTGATTACACTATTTTGCCTCGACTGTTTTTTTACGACTTTGAATTTTGACTAATGGTTTGGATTGTTCGTACTTGGTGTTATTTGATTATGTATGTATTATGTTTCAGTCTGTTGATATACGACAGATTTATGATAAATTTCCTGAAAAGTTTAGCCTTGGAGTTAGCATTATGTTTTCCTTCTTTTTATTGTTTTTAAGGTCACAGCTATTAATGATAGACATATACCTAGGATAAACGACATCAACCCTGACATCAACCCTCGTAACATTATTGAAAATCTACAAAACTTTCACTATATAATGACACATCTAGAATCAGGTATAAATTATTGGATTTAACTACACTCAATTAGATATATATATTATTCTATTTGAAATCAGACATTTTGAATAATTTGAACGTTAGCATCAGAGATTTAACAAATGGCATATGTACTTGATAAGGCACTTAAATAACAAAATATAATTGAATCTTGGCATCGATCAAAAAGGGGGAAAATGGGCTCATGGAGCTTAGCTATTCATTTTTTATTATTGTCCCCTGGCTCCGAAGAAAGCAGGAGACTGTTAAAATGGGTCTGTCCTTCACACTTTTTGGAATACAATAACCGTCCTTCTCAACAATGTTCGAACTTGATGTAGGTGTTTATTAGCAGAGTGCTTTGATGGGGTTCGAAGATGAGCATTTTCTGCTTAGGGTAAGCAGAGAAAAGCAATTTGATTGGTTGATGCTTTGGGACACGATAACTTTGATTCTAATTTTTAAGTGAGAGTGATGGAACTTTGTGTATAATTTCTTTGATGATGAGCATTTTCTGCTCAGGGTAAGTAGTTTGATTGGTTGGGACTTCCAAGCTTGATAACTTATTGAGTGAGAGTGGTGAAACTTTGAATATAGTTTCATGACATTACATCAATACCTTGACTAAGTTTGATAATGAGCATTTACTGCTTAGGCTAAGTAGCGATAAGCAATTTGATTAGTCAAGACTTGGGAGCATAACAACTCTGATTTTAATTGTTGTAGAATGTTTAAACTTTCATTGGTCGATGCTTTGAGATAAGATTACTTTGATTCTAACTGATGGAGAGTGATGACCCCTGACTGAGTTCAATCATGAACGTTTACTGCCTAGACAAAATAATCAGTTTGCTTGCTTGATAGTTTTCAAAATGTGAAATCTATTTATTTTGGGATATTGGCGGGAAAATCAGCCTCACTGTTGGCTTGTTTCATATATTCAGGCTAATTTTCAATCACAATTCACTGAAAGGTGTTCACCCATATTCATTATCCAGGTAGCATGTAAATTATCGATTCATTTACTTTAATTTATGATCAATGTTTATTTGGTTAACAACTATTTGTATAATTAGTAATTTTCTCTTTGTAGGTAGTATAGAGACTTATTGGACAGATGAGTATGGAAGAAAAAATGGTTTTAAATATTTAATGTTGAGATATTTCCTGTTATTAAATTGGACAAGGAATATAAAGGTTTCTAAGGCGGAATTTTTAGGCTTAACAGCCCTAGTTTGTGGAGGACATACCAAAGAAAGCGAATATCAGAGAATTCCAATATGTCCATCGCCGAGATGTTTGACATTAGTCAACTGGTTAGAGGTATGTGTAGATATTTATATTTACCTTATTTATTACAAAATAGTTGAGACTCTTCTGCTCAGACTGGGTTTCTGAAGACAGGCATACGCCTTACAGTGCCAGTGTGGCGGAAATTTGGCAGAGACAGCAGCATGTAGCCTACTCTCAACTGCCAAGGGATCTATATCATGCAGGCCATTGTTCACACAGGACTTCAGTTTTTTGTCCCATCCGAACGACTATACATTGTGCCTTGTCAGGTCCTCAGTCCTGCACCACTGACACGGCCAGAACCATACAGTAAAATTATTTTTTTGTCCCCAATAACTCTATTTATAATTGAGCTAGAATGTTCAAAGTTGGTGTAGGTGTTTATTAGATCAATACCTTGATGGAGGTTGACGATGAGCATTTTCTGCTTAGGGTAAGCAGAGATAAGCAATTTGATTGGTTGGTGCTTTGGGACCCGATAACTTTAGTTATAATTAATACCTTGACTAAGTTCGATAATGAGCATTTTCTGATCAGGTTAAGCAGAGACTTTTGAACACGATAACTTTCCGTCTTATTGAGCTGGAATGTTCAAACTTGGTGTAGGTGTTTATTAGGTCAATGCAATGATGGAGTTCGAGGATGGGCATTTTCGGCTTAGAGTAAGCAGAAATAAGCAATTTGATTGGTTGATTATTTGGGACACTATAACTTTAGTTCTAATTAAGTGAGAGTGATTAAACTTTGTGTATAGTTTCATTACATTAGTGCCTTGACTAAGTTCGACAATGAGCATTTTCTGCTTAGGGTAATCAGAGCGATAAGCAATTTGATTGGTCGAGACTTTGGAACACAACCTTTCCTTCTACTTGAGGTAGAATGTTCAAACTTGGTGTAGGCGTTCATTTGGTCAATGCCTTGATGGAATTCGAAGATGAGCATTTTCTGCTTAGGTAAGCAAAGATAAGCAATCTGATTGGTTGATTCGTTGGGGCACAATAACTTTGGTTATAATGAAGTAAGAGCGATGAAGCTCTTAATATAGATTCATTATATCATTACCTTGACTAAGTTCGATAGTGAGAATTTTCTACTTAGGCTAAGGAGCGATAAACAATTTGATTGGTCAAGACATTGGATTAAAACAATTCTGTTTTTAATTGAGGTAGAATGTTTAAACTTGATGTAGATGTTCATCAGGTGAATGTCTTGACAGAGTCAATGATTAACATTTCGAGCTAAAGCTAAGCAATGTCATTGGTGGATGCTTTGGAACAAAATAACCTTTATTCTATCTGTTAGAGAGCGATGAAACTTAGTGTATAGTGTGATTGCTCAATACTTTAAAAAAAATAAATGTGTGATACATTAAAGATCCCATTAAATGGCTCAAAAAAAAATTTTGGTACGTGTACTTAATAGTTACTAAATCCATTTTACGGCAAGTTCAAACTAATACCGAAATACAAATGATGCCAGTTTTTTTTCGATATATTCAGTATTAACTATTTAATATATTAAATAATAACCATTTCTATACACAAAGAATGACTTTTATCGTAACTCAGCCTCACAGCTGGCTTGTTTGGCCTTAAGATAAACAACAAGATTAATTCCTGGTCCAAATCCAAAAACATCATCATCGATCATAACCCGTTCATGTTTCCTACATTATAGGAATATGAAAGTCAGTGTCCAGTAGACTCAATCATTAAGTACACAACTGCTAGAAATCATGAACCATGTGTTAGTCTTGAAATGATCTAGTTTATGTCATGTGAAACACCCCCTCCCCCCTCTCTCTCTCTCTCTCTCTCTCTCTCACACACACACACACACACACAGCCCTGGTAAATGACATATTTAAATTTTCTAGAAACGTTTATTGGTTATAAAGTTATTGGAATTCAGAATCTTATTTGGTTTCAGCTCAATTGTTTTATAGAAATGAAACCGCATAGTAAATCACAATCATATGCCATTTGAACTAAATAGAATGAATTTCCACTCTAGTTGTGATTTGTTTGTAAAATTCCTCAGATATGTTTATTTCTGAATTTTATTTTTCAGTGTATTTATCGTACTATGTATATGTCTATTGCAAAACTGCTCTTTATATCCCATGAATTTCCCACGCCCACAGAATTATTTTCTGGAAGTGTTTGGACAGTGTTCTATGTATGTTCTGATAAACGTGGTAGGTATGATTATTTTGTATGATTTATAAACTTTTGCCAATCTTGGTCGATTAATCTATTTAAGGAGCCGCCGTGACTCTGTGAGTAAGGTGCTGGCTTGTTATCCTGACGCGAAGTCTTGGTTTCCGGCATGGTTACCCTTGTCAGTGGTGCAGAGTTGATAAGAAACAGCATCTAGTTTGTAGGATGGGAAGAAAAAAAAACTTTGACAGTTGGCATTCCATTGCTGTCTGACAAAATTTCCCTGAAAGCATTTCATTCATTTGAATCTGCTGGTCAAAAAGTGGTGGATGAATTAAATATGCCCAGCATTCTTTATTAGCCCATTTGGTACAAAAAGCATGAAGTTAAGTTACATTTGATTTGACCAGTTTATATCAAGGACCATCTAAGTACATATGGGGGGGGGGGGGTGGATGGCCGAATGGTTAGCATGTGTGTGCTGTGTCATAAAGCCTGTCATTGAGTCAACTGGTGTGGTTTCGAATCCCCAGTTGTACGTGATAAGGAATAGGGTCACCTGTCCAACCTCGTGGGTTTTCTCTGGGTCCCCTGGTTTCCGCCCACTGCTAAAGGCTCCTACGCGCAAGCGAATTATTGAAATAAAATTAAACCATATGTTAGTCCCGAAATGACCTCTCTCTCTCTAAGCTAAGTACATTTGCATGAAGAGTTTATAGGGTTTATATAACATATAAGTTGAAATTTAACTAAAATACATGTTATGGTTCAAAATTATTTCATTTGGAAATGACTGTTTGTCAAACAATTTAAAAAGGGTGTCCTGCAGACAATGATTCAGTTAGAAACATTATTTGTATTTTTCTGATAAAATCCACACTAAAATGTACTTATTCAATATTTAGTAAAGAAAATAAAATTTCAACATTAGGTAATTTCTGATCTTTGATTCAATCAGACAAAATAGATGGACATAAAAAGATTTTAGAAAAGATTTAATGCTACATGTATATATTTTTCCCACATTTGTTTCTGAAAGCTTTAAGTATAGTCACATTTATTTATTTTTTTATTTGTTAAAGTGTGTCTTTACGTATATTTTACAGCATGGGATCAAGAGATCCGAAAAGCACACGGAGAACTTTTGCTTCAAGCTAATAGAGAAATGAAAGCAATAATCCAAAAAAATCGTCACGTTATAAAAGATATTGCAGAAGGTTGTTTTGACTTCGATGATGGATGGTGATATTGGAAAGTAGAAACCAGTACGATACATTGTTTTTGTAATAAATCAGAAAGCAGTTACATCGTGTCTTCGAGGATATGCACGACAATTATAATAACTAACTCTGATGACTTTTGAAAACTGTTGAGGATCACTGTCTAGTCTCTTTTAAAAATATTAATGTATGTTAAGATTATTTAATTCATTGAAGAACACCTGATCAAATATACTTAAATAGTGGATGTCGTTTGACAATATTTTGTAGAACAAAATTTCCAAGCCATTGTGTTAAAAAGCTTTTGGGAGCATATATACTGAATCACGTGTGTACCACCTATAAATGAGTAGTTCATCAGTTACCACATCGGTGTCATTTGATAATTGTGTTATTGGCCCACATCATTATTGTCCCTCGCCTTTCGAAGAAAGTTGGGGAACTATTAAAATGGGTTCGTCCGTCTGTCTGTCCGTCTGTCTGTCTGTCTGTCCGTCTGTCCGTCTGTCCGTCACACTTTTTGGGACACAATAACTCTCTTCCTAATTGAGCTAGAATGTTCAAACTTGATGTATGTGTTTATTAGGTCAATGCCTTGATAGAGTTTGAAGATGAGCATTTTCCGCTTAGGGTAAGCAGAGATAAGCAATTTGATTAGTTGATGCTTTGGGACACCATAACTTTAGTTCTAATTAACTGAGATTGATGAAACTTGGTGTATAGTTTCATTACAGTAATACCTTGACTAATTTCGATTATGAGAATTTTCTGCTCAGGGTAAACAGAGCGATACGCAATTTGTTTGGTCGAGACTTTGGAACACAATAACTCTCCTTCTAATTGAGTTAAAATGTTCAAACTTGGTGTATATGCTTATTAGGTCAATGCCTTGATGCTTAGGGTAAGCAGAGATACGCAATTTGATTGATTGATGCTTTGGGGCACGATAACTTTAGTTCTAATTAAGTGAGAGTGATGAAACTTGGTGTATAGTTTCATTACAGTAATACCTTGACTAAGTTCGATAATGAGCATTTTCTGCTCTGGGTAAGCAGAGCGATAAGCAATTTGATTGGAACACAATAACTCTCCTTCGAATTGAGTTAAAATGTTCAAAATTGGTGTGTATGCTTATTAGGTCAATGCCTTGATGGAGTTCGAAAGATGAGCATTTTCTTCTTAGGGTAGGCAGAGATAAGCAATTTGATTGGTTGATACTTTGGGACAAGATAACTTAGGTTCATCTTGATTGATGATTTTTATGCCAATACAATGACTGCATTCTCATTCAGTAATGGATTCGACAGTAACAGTGTATAGAAAAGATTGACTCGGACACGAGGGCCCCTTTGTCTGCCTTTAAAGTCGGGGGGGGGGGGGGGGGGGGGGTGGGATGGCCTAGTGGACTAGAGTGCCGCGCTTCGACCTCTAGCTGGCCGGTCACCTCTGTGGTTTCGAGCCCTGGTGTGAGCGTATGTGGCATGGAGATAGGGGCGCCTTCTCAACCTCGTGGGTTTCCTCCGGGCACTCCGGTTTCCTCCCACTGCTAAAGACCCCTACGCGCAAGCAAATTATTGACATAAAATTAAACCATATGTTAGTCCCGAAATGACCTAGTTTGTGTTGAGTGAACGTTAAACCCCATTTCTCTCTCTCTCTCGCCTTTAAAGTCCCCCTAACTAGGTACCTTTTTATTTTTCTCCTCGGTTTTTATACGCCCACATTTTCATGTGGACGTATTATGTCGTCGCCCCTGTCCGTCCGGACGTCCGTCCGTCCACAATTTGTTTGTGGACTCTCTACAGGTCACAATTCTTATCCGATTTTGACGAAACTTGAAATATAGGTTTATCCCCAAAAGATCTCGGCTGCTTTCGATATTGGCATGTATCGGATCAAAACTTCATGGATTATGGCCCCTGATTGTACGAAAAATCACGTTTTTAGCTTGTGGACCCTATAGAGGTCACAATTTTGAACCGATTTTGATGAAACTTGACATGCATGTTTGTAACCCAAAGATCTTGGTTCCTTTCGATATTTGCGGCTATCGGAATGTAATTTCCTAAATTATGGCCCCTGATTGTCCGAAAAATCACCCTTTTTAGCTTGTGGTCCCTCTGGAGGTCACAATTATTATTCGATTTAAAAAACCGCTTGATTATATCACCGTTACACCCTAAGGAAGGTTGAGTTCGAATTTCGGGAAAATCGGACGAAAATTGCCATACAAAATGGCCACCGTTTGTACGCGAATACTGTTAAAAAATGGTATATCCATGTTGTGGACCCTGTGGAGGTCACAATTTTGATTCGATTTTGATGAAACTTGAAATTCATGGTTATAACCAAAAGATCTTGCTTCCTTTCGATATTTGCGCATATCGGATCGTAACTTCCTGAATTATGGCCCCTGATTATACGCAAAATCGCCTTTTTTTTAGCTTGGAGGTCACAATTATTATTCGATTTAAAAAGATAGGCTGGCACTGCCAGGCAGGATACGCCCACATTTTCGAGAGATGGATAGAGAACAAGCAATACGGAAAGTGATTTTTCCTACATCATTAAGTCCTGTATTTCATACTGTATTGGGAGCAGCCATTTTGTTGGTCAGTTCCAGTCTGATATTCATGAAATTCGAAGTCGACAATAATTATGGTGTGACGGTACACAACCTAGAAATGTGACTTTTCGTCAAAATCGGATAAGAATTGTGACCTGTACAGAGTCAACAACCATGATATACCATATCTTTACACTATTCACGTACAAACGGCGACCATTTCGTCCGGCAATTTTGGTACCATTTTCACGAAATTCGAATAATTCAGGAAGTTACGATCCGATATGCGCAAATACCGAAAGGAACCAAGATCTTTGGGTTATAACCATGCATTTCAAGTTTCATCAAAATCGAATTAAACCTTGATATACCATTTTTTAACAGTATTCACGTACAAACGGTGGCCATTTTGTATGGCAATTTTGGTCTGATTTTCCCGAAATTCAAACTCAACCTTCCTTACGGTGTAACGGTAATATAATCACACGTTTTTTTAAATCGGATAATAATTGTGACCTCCAAGCTAAAAAAAAAGGCCATTTTGCGTATAATCAGGGGCCATAATTCAGGAAGTTACGATCCGATATGCGCAAATATCGAAAGGAAGCAAGATCTTTGGGTTATAACCTTGAATTTCAAGTTTCATCACAATCGAATCAAAATTGTGACCTCCACAGGGTCCATAACCTTGATATACCATTTTTTAACAGTATTCGCGTACAAACGGCGGCCATTTTGTATGGCAATTTTCGTCCGATTTTCCCAAAATTCGAACTCAACCTTCCTAAGGGTGTAACGGTGATATAAACAAACGTTTTTTTAAATCGAATAATAATTCTGACCTTCAAGCTAAAAAAAAAGGCGATTTTGCGTATAATCAGGGGCCATAATTCAGGAAGTTACGATCCGATATGCGCAAATATCGAAAGGAACCAAGATCTTTAGGTTATAACCATGAATTTCAAGTTTCATCAAAATCGAATCAAAATTGTGACCTCCACAGGGTCCACAACCTTGATATACCATTTTTTAACAGTATTCGCGTACAAACGGCGGCCATTTTGTATGGCAATTTTCGTCCGATTTTCCCAAAATTCGAACTCAACCTTCCTTAGGGTGTAACGGTGATATAAACAAACGTTTTTTTAAATCGAATAATAATTCTGACCTTCAAGCTAAAAAAAAGGCGATTTTGCGTATAATCAGGGGCCATAATTCAGGAAGTTACGATCCGATATGCGCAAATATCGAAAGGAACCAAGATCTTTAGGTTATAACCATGAATTTCAAGTTTCATCAAAATCGAATCAAAATTGTGACCTCCACAGGGTCCACAACCTTGATATACCATTTTTTAACAGTATTCGCGTACTAACGGCGGCCATTTTGTATGGCAATTTTCGTCCGATTTTCACGAAATTCGAACTCAACCTTCCTTAGGGTGTAACGGTGATATAATCAAACGGTTTTTTAAATGGAATAATAATTGTTACCTCCAGAGGGACCACAAGCTAAAAAGGGTGATTTTTTGGACAATCAGGGGCCATAATTCAGGAAATTACATTCCGATAGCCGCAAATATCGAAAGGAACCAAGATCTTTGGGTTACAAACATGCATGTCAAGTTTCATCAAAATCGGTTCAAAATTGTGACCTCTATAGGGTCCACAAGCTAATAACGTGATTTTTCGTACAATCAGGGGCCATAATCCATGAAGTTTTGATCCGATACATGCCAATATCGAAAGGAACCGAGATCTTTTGGGGATAAACCTATATTTCAAGTTTCGTCAAAATCGGATAAGAATTGTGACCTGTAGAGAGTCCACAAACAAATTGTGGACGGACGGACAGGGGCGACGACATAATACGTCCACATGAAAATGTGGGCGTATAAAAACGTTTGATTATATCACCGTTACACCCTAAGGAAGGTTGAGTTCGAATTTCGGGAAAATCGGACGAAAATTGCCATACAAAATGGCCACCGTTTATATGCGAATACTGTTAAAAAATGGTATATCAAGGTTGTGGACCCTGTGGAGGTCACAATTTTAATTCGATTTTGATGAAACTTGAAATTCATGGTTATAACCCAAAGATCTTGGTTCCTTTCAATATTTGCGCATATCGGATCGTAACTTCCTGAATTATGGCCCCTGATTATACGCAAAATCACGTTTTTAGCTTGTGGACCCTATAGAGGCCACAATTTTGAACCGATTTTGATGAAACTTGACATGCATGTTTATAACCCAAAGATCTTGGTTCCTTTCGATATTTGCGACTATCGGAATGTAATGGTCCCTCTGAAGGTCACAATTATTATCTGATTTGAAAAAACGTTTGACTCTATCACCGTTACACCCTACGGAAGGTTAAGTTTGAATTTCGAGAAAATTGGACTCTAATTGCCAGAAAAAATGGCCGCTGTTTGTACGTGAACAGTGTAAAAATATGGTATGTCAAAGTTGTGGACCCTGTAGAGGTGACAATTTTAATTTTTTCGATTTTGATGAAACCTGAAATGCTTGTTTATAACCTAAAGATCTTTATTCTTTTCGATATTTGCGCATATCAAATTGTAACTTAATGAATTATGGCCTTTGATTGTAGGAAAAATCACTTTCGGTATTGCTTGTTCTCTGTCTATCTCTCGAACAATTATTATCTGATTTAAAAAAAAACTCTGATTATTTTACTGTTGCACCGTAAGGAAGGTTGAGTTCGAAGTTCGTGAAAATCGTACCAAAATTGCCGGACGAAATGGTCACCGTTTGTACGCGAATAGTGTAAAAATATGGTATATCATGGTTGTGGACTCTCTACAGGTCACAATTCTTATCTGATTTTGACGAAAAGTAACATTTCTAGGTTGTGTACCGTCACACCATAATCATTGTCTGCTTCGAATTTCATGAATATCAGACTGGAACTGACCAACACAATGGCTGCTCCCAATACAGTATGAAATACAGGACTTAATGATGTAGGAAAAATCACTTTCGGTATTGCTTGTTCTCTATCCATCTCTCAAAAATGTGGGCGTATCCTGCCTGGCAGTGCCAGCCTATCTTTTAGCTTGTGAACAGTGTAGAGGTCACAATTTTGAACCGATTTGGATGAAACTTGAAATGCATGTTTACAAACCAAAGATCTTGGTTCCTTTCGATATTTGCGCCAGTTGGATCGTAACTTCCTGAATTATGGCCCCTGATTGTCCGAAAAATCGCCCTCTTTAGCTTGTGGTCCCTCTGGAGGTCAAAATTGTTATCCGATTTAAAAAACCGTTTGATTATATCACCGTTCCATGGTTATGAAGGTTGAGTTAGAATTTCGTGAAAATCGGACCAAAATTGACGGACAAAATGGCCGCCATTTGTACGCGAATAGTGTGAAAATATGTTATATCAAGGATGTGAACAGTATAGAGGTCACAATTTTGAACCAATTTGGATGAAACTTGAAAAGCATGTTTATAACCCAAAGATCTTGGTTCCTTTCGATATTTGCGCCAATCGGATCGTAACGTCCTGAATTATGGCCCCTGATTGTCCGAAAAATCGCCCTTTTTAGCTTGTGGTCCCTCTGGAGGTCAAAATTGTTATCCGATTTAAACCAACGTTTGATTATATCACAGTTCCATGGTTATGAAGGTTGAGTTTGAATTTCGTGAAAATCGGACCAAAATTGACGGATAAAATGGCCGCCATTTGTACGCGAATAGTGTGAAAATATGTTATATCAAGGTTGTGGACCTTATAGATGTCACAATTTTGAACCAATTTTGATGAAACTTGACATGTAAGTTTATAACCCAAAGATCTTGGTTCCTTTCGACATTTGCGTACATCGGATTGTAACTTCCTGAATTATGGCCCCTGATTGTCCAAAAAATAGCCCTTTTTAGCTTGTGGTCCCTCTGGAGGTCAAAATTGTTATCCGATTTAAAAAAACGTTTGATTATATCACCGTTCCATGGTTATGAAGGTTGAATTCAAATTTCGTGAAAATCCGACTAGAATTGACGGACAAAATGGCCGCCGTTTGTACGTGAATAGTGTGAAAATATGTTATATCAAGGTTGTGGACCTTATAGAGGTCACAATTTTGAACCAATTTTGATGAAACTTGACATGTATGTTTATAACCCAAAGATCTTGGTTCCTTTCGATATTTGCGCCCATCAGATCGTAACTTCCTGAATTATGGCCCCTGATTGTCCAAAAAAATCGCCCTTTTTAGCTTGTGGTCCCTCTGGAGGTCAAAATTGTTATCCGATTTAAAAAACCGTTTGATTATATCACCATTTCATGGTTATGAAGGTTGAATATGAATTTTGTGAAAATCGGACCATGTTTATAACCCAAAGATCTTGGTTCCTTTCGATATTTGCGCCCATCGGGTCATTTCTTTCCTGAATTATGTCCCCTGATTGTACGAAAAACAACCCTTTTTAGCTTGTTGTGCCTCTGGAGGTCACAATTATTATCTGATTTAAAAAAAAAACGTTTGATTATAAAAACCAAACAAATTCTAATGATTTTCTGATAATTTCTTAATATGCGACAACTCTTGTTGACTGCCCGGACGATTTGGCTGCTGTGTGGGCGTATGTTTCGTTGCCTGGCAACCTATTTTTCTTTATAAAACACTTTTGGATGACCCTCGTGTAGAGTTTGATTGCTCGATACGTTTTAAAAAAATAATTGTGCGATTAATTAATATGTGTCATCTATTTATTTTGGGATTTCGGCGGGGGACATCAGCCTCACTGTTGGCTTGTTTTATTGATAATTGACCATATTTGCTGATTTTGCAACTGATATTTAATTGTGAAGAATTTTTAAGGTGGCTGATTGTTTGTGATGTTTGTTTTTTACAGTTTCTGCAGCCACGTATTATACATTATAACTATTTAGTATTCAAATTATGGTATTTGTATCGTTTTCTTTGTCCATATTTTAGCATCATTGTAAGAAAGCTTAGTAAACATTGTTTTGTATTTCTGTTTGAAATAATTTAGTAGTGGTCATATTGAAGGATTAGTTTATTGTTTTACGAATTGTTGAAGTCATTCTGTGAATACTATCAACTTTTACAGGGTTGTCTTAAATTTCATGTGTTTTGTGTTTTATAACCTATTAAGACTTTACTGAAAATGTTTTTGAATTTTTTACCAACAAATAAAACGTTTGTTTATTTTATGATCAGAAATAATCACTATTTGTTACATTGTTAAGTACTTTAGGCCTTGCTGATTATGAAAACTGCATAGTTTCTGTGCAAATTATTTTATCTGGATTCATTTTGGTTTAAATTAAGAGTAAAAAGTTTAATACAAATTATTTTATCTGGACTTCTGTTGGGTTTAAAATTAATTGGTTACTGACATTACTGGCTGCAATACTTTGGAAGATTTCTGAATTTTAAAAATGGTATTAACGAAATTTAAGGTCATAGTGTGTGACCTGGAAAGAGTATGTTCCCCTGTTGAAAATACACCATTAGGTACCAGTTTATAAGACTTGAATTCTAGAAGATTCAAATTGCAGATAGATGCAAATTTCAGAATCTGTGCAAACCAATTTTTCTCCTAGCCCCATTCATAAAACTTCCTGTGTAAGAGTCTATAAAACATAATGGATCTTTTATGCCTGAATATATTTCATAAAGCCAGAGGTGACCGGCCAGCTAGAGGTCGAAGCGCAGCACTCTAGACCACTTGGCCATCCCAACCCCCCTTCCCTCATAACACACTGTATGGCATATGCCCGTCTTCATTAACCCAGTTTGGAGCAGAACAGTAGGACGTTAAATCCCATTTTATTTCATTTGTAGTATCCGGTAAATATTGTCATTCCTCTGCTCAACAGGCCAGATTATGGAATAAGCTTCCATTTTCTTACAGTTCTGTTTTTAAAAAATTTGTCAAAACTTTTTTATTTGAAACAGCCTTTAGCTTATAAGGATTTTAATTTTTTGTTAATCTCTTAGTTCATTTTTATTTTACAGACTTCTGTTATCTTGTTTATACTTTTATTCATATTATCTGCCAAATTTGTTATTTACTAAATAATTTATCATTATATTATATTTTTTTGTCTGTGATACTGTTTTGTGTTAATTTATAATGTGTAATATTTTATAATGTTTTGTAGAGGCATTTGAGCACCCAGTGAATAAAACGTTCATAATAATGATAATTATCGTGAGAGATTTGTCTCAAATTTGCTAGGCTTCTTTAACAAGACAGTATATACAATAATATATGTCTGATGTCAGTGGTCCTACCATACAGCGTCTGATAGACCTTGGCTAAATTAGGGTAAAATTGGCACAGGTATTAATGACACAAGTAGACCTAATCTTTAAAAAAAATATAATTGGGAAAAGAGAAAAAAAATGGTTTATATAAAGATGTACTATGCAAGATTTAGCTAGAAAACTGACAGTTCTCTCCATAATGGATTCTAGATAATGAAAAGGGAATATATTGAATATATTTATTCTACACAAGGTTATGAAAGTTAGAAAATTTTCATAAGAATATATAGCAGTCTCGATTTTCATTGTTACCCTTGTTACGATAATCAACAAAGTCTCTATTTTTATACCGGGGGTTTGGATGGTCAAATGGTTAGCACGTGCGTGCTGTATCATACAGCCTGTCACTACACTTATTATTTTAGCGTTTCTGAGATTCTATCCGGATTATCACCCTTAATGGATCTGACGTCAACTGACAGACTATCGCCAATGAAGAGACGACCATTGTCAAGATCGGTCGCATTATTTCTGTTACCTTTTTTTTTTCAAATCATTTTTAGTGAAGCATGTACCATAACAAGCCCGGGACTGTACAGCGCAGTGGACGCTTACAGCTGGCCCCCTGATCCATTCACTTGATTTGATATTTTCCGCAGGTTAATCTTATAGGTTTTTGTTTTTCGTGTAGTGCAGTCCTCCTGCACTTACTATTGAGTCAACTGGCGTGTGTTGAGTTGACGTTAAACACCATTTCTCTCTCTCTCTCATTCTAATACGCCCACATTTTCATGTGGACGTATTGTGCCGTCGTCTCTGTCGGTCCGGACGTTTGTCCACAATTGTTTGTGGACTCTCTACGGGTCACAATTTTCATCCGATTTTGATGAAACTTGAAATATTGGTTTATCCCAATAAGATCTCGGCTACTTTCAATATTGGCATGTATCGGATCGAAATTTCATGATTATGGCCCCTGATTGTCCGCAAAAATCATGTTTTTTAGCTTGTGGACCTTATAGAGGTCACAATTGTGAGACGATTTTGATGAAACGTGGCATGTATGTTTATAACCCGAAGATCTTGGTTCCTTTGGATATTTGTGCCCATTGGATCGTAACTTCCTGAATTATGTCCCCGACTGTCCGAAAAATGGGCTTTTTTAGCTTGTGGCCCCTCTGGAGGTCACAATTAGATATCCAATTTAAAAACGTTTGATCATATTACCGTTACACCATAATGAAGGTTGTGTTCAAATTTCCTGAAAATCGTTCCAAAATGGCCGCCGCTTGTACGCAAAGAGTGTAAAAATATGGTATATCAAGGTTGTGGGCCCTGCACAGGTCACAATTTTAATACGATTGTGATGAAACTTGAATTGCATGTTTATAATCCAAAGATTGATTTCTTTTGATATTTACGCATATCGAATTGTAACTTCATGAATTATGGCCCTGCATTGTAGGAAAAATCACTTTGTTCTCTATTCCATCTCTCGAAAAAGTCCGCGTATCCTGCCTGGCAGCCGCTGGTTATACCCCACATGTCAATGTGGTTGTATATTGCTTTCGCCCCTGGCTGTACATCCGTCATCAACAATGCTACATACTACATATATCATCTTGATTGTTTTGAAATGGATATTGTGTTGTTTACACAAGTGAGATGAAGGTGCATCGTTTAATTTCAATTTTCCAGTTTGGTTTCCCTTTGTCACAGTTGCAGGAAGGAGGATGCTGACAGTGTATGTTCACATAAAAAAGTGCCCCCCACCCCCACCCCCCCACCAAAAAAAAAACAACAACCAAATACCCTAACAGTTGAGATTTACATTTATATCATATGTATAGTACAAATCGTTTGACAGAAGAACATCTATACATGATACTAATAAACAAACTACAAAAATATAACAGATACAGTATTGATCACAGCTCATCATATTTGATAATATATTAGCTAAATCTGCCCTTTGCAAGTCTTTATTTATTCGTCAGATGTTATAAAAAATTATTAATCAGGCTTTAATTTACACGACAAGCCCAAAATCAACTCTGTCGACCCTCGGATGGTTTGGATACAGACAGCTTGGATTTAAATAGTCGTCCATTTAAAATGATCAACAAAGCTAACATTTACCGTTAGTCACTGGCGTTACTCCTGGAGACAACTTACAAACTTACGAAAGGCCTGCCAAGCGATGATACAATAGTTTTTGAGAATGTTACTTGATAATCGAGAATATGTGGGTGGAGTTATTGTCCGTCAATCAAACAATCAGCAATTCTCGTAGACGGTGTGGATACAGAATAGTGTAATTTGACTGAAATTTTCAATATTTTCTTCTTTTTTTAATCATTTTTTAATTGTTATAGCAAGAATGGCCA
Source organism: Patella caerulea (assembly GCA_036850965.1). Classification (NCBI taxonomy): domain Eukaryota; kingdom Metazoa; phylum Mollusca; class Gastropoda; family Patellidae; genus Patella; species Patella caerulea. The sequence goes on along the minus strand of JAZGQO010000015.1, from coordinate 24,525,872 downwards.
CCTCCTTATCAAACTCTTAATTGATATATCTTTAACAATCCAGAATTGACTATAAAAATATGAGATTTAAAAAATTTGTGGAGAGAGCTTTAACTTCTATATATAAAAATACCTAAAATTTGACTCAGAAAATTACTGACATTTCATATGAAATAAATAGACATCCATGGTGCATCAAGGACATCTACAGATACTGGTGCTACAATGGAATCCCCAAAATTGTATACACATCTATAGTGGTACATCATGGGACCTAAAGATAATGGAGCAGCAATGGAAGGTCCAATGTTATATGGTGAAGCTGCTTTAATAAAATTGTTATCCAGATGATACGTACAAGTTCTATAAGCTTTAATATTATGAGGTTTTCTTTTTTCTAAACAACGATTCCATTACAATATAATTGGATTATTTTTATAGTAAATAAACAATACATGTTTATGTAATCATTGTATGGGAATATATCCACATAAGAGATGAATTAATCACGTCTATCTTTATTGTTTTTCCAGATACTAAAAGTTAAACAACTGGCCAAAGATACCCAGCCAAGATAGGGTATCAAAAGATAACTGGCAGTTTTATTGACAGGGTTAAATGTGATAATTGTGGCCAGGATAGCGCCCCATAATGCTCCTACTTCAATGGTTGCCTGAAAAAAATGCACATTCATATTATATTATTGCGTCAAAATCTTAATTGTCAGTTATGGTAAAGTATCAAAATTTTAGTGTAATAATTATTCATCAACTGTATTAATTATTCTTCAATGAAACTTTCCTTTATCGCTTTTCGATCATCTTCCATAATCGAAATTTCTTTTTTGGTTGAAGAGTTGAAATGGTCATAAAAAGATCCTTACAACAACACCAACACCCTACATACTTTAGAAACCGCTATCCTTGATAATTTTTAGTTGCATTACAATTACTGAGAAATATGGATCAATACATAATCATCCATAACATATCTCTAATATTTAACGGTTTCTGACCATCTCTTGCGGCAATAAAAGTTTTGATCAGAAAAGGGTCAGAAAAAGCACTGGAATGCATGTCAAGTGGCTGAGTGGGTAAGACACTGGCTCGTAAGTCTAGAGGTTGAGTGTTGGCCAAGAAAGTTCATCCAGATTTTCTGGTGTGGTTTCCCCTGTCAGTGATGCATCGAGGGCCTAACAAGGACAGCTCTCTAGTCGTTCATATGGGACGAAAAACCGAGGTCCCATGAACACATTGACGTGCACGTAAAAGATCCCTTGGCAGTTAGAACTCGATATAAGAGTAGGCAGTAGGGGTGCTGCCCAGGCAAAACTTCCCTGATAGCACACTGCATGGCGTATGCCTGTCTTCATTAGCCCAGTTTAGGAGCAAAACAGTAGGATTTTAACCCTTTGAACACTGACTTTACATGGGGTGTTGCACGTCCCTCCCTGGATTTACAGGACGTCATATTAATTATGACGTCAACGTAATTGGAGCTTGAACACGCCCCAAGCCGCAAAACCGACATATCGGGTATATGCAATACAACGTCAAGCCGGTTTTGCGGCATTTCGGGTTCTAAGGGTTAAAACCTCATTGCATTTCATTTCATATGTCAACCAGAAGATCAGGGTATACATACTATTCTTGGCTCATCACATCAAATATAAGTATACTTAAAACAATCTGTTATTTTGTTATTACATACCAGACCCAGTTTCTTGGCACCAAAGAATATGGGAGTCCATGCCCAATTTAATGCCAGCTGAGTACCAAAGACTGCTAAAGGAAGTCTTGCCTCACCATCAAATCCTCCACCATCTCGCCAAACTAAATAGGAGGCATATCCCATGGAGCTGTACAGATATGTCCACACAGGACCAAATGCCCAATTTGGAGGTCTCCAAGATGGTCTATTTAAATGCTAAAATAATACAAATAAAATTATGTGGCAGGCGCATATCCAAGGGAGAGGGGGGGGGGCGTGGTGGTGGGGAGGAATGAAAAATTCCTTAGACCTACATCGGGCCAATTTGACATGCTTTAAGTGTGAGAACATATCGTTAAAGTTTTTTGATTCCACCATAGTCCATTTCCCTTGCAAATCCCTACAAAAGACACCTTCCCCCTACGTCTGGCACAGGAACTAATACATGGGTTACTATACTGAGCGCCATAGAAAATGCATCACTTTGTTTTTCGTGTAACAAAATGATCCTGTAAACATATCTTATTTATTTCGCTTCTTATTGTGAACAATATTCAAATGAGAACACATCAATAACAACACATTTGTACACTTATGGATGTTTAATCTGTAATCAACGGTACAAAGTCAGGGGGGTCAAAAAACCAAAAGTGCGACACAGATGTCAGTAGCGCGGGTGCTCTCCACTGGCTCTTATGCAAGCTGTGCAGTGACGTAACATGTAATTAACCATCTGTGTCGTACTTTGTCAATGGTTAATCAGCTTAGTTCCAAAAATGTGATTGTTTTTGTATTTTGGGATGTTAATTAACCTGTTAAGTGTGCAGGTTGTTATATAACGTCCTGGACAACTGCCACTCACTGTGTGTAGGGCGTTTCCCGCCCCCCAACCTATTCCCCAATCAGGAACAAAAAGGTCCAAAAATGACGTTTTCGTCAAATTAGTTACACAATAGGGGGTAGTTAACGTTTTAAAAACATCACGCTTGATGGTTAATTGGATGCATTATACTACAGACCGGTTTATATATGTTTATTTTAATATTATCCAGATACCAACCTCATACCAATTGGGGATGCTTTTACGTGTTATGAAACCGCCGGCTATACCACCAAGATTTGGTAGAATTATGGCAAATGCTGGTCGTAGATATTCAGCCATCTGCAAAATTCATGTTAAACTATTTACCATCTAGTATCAAATCTTACTACACATCAACCAACATTACTTATCAAAAAATGCATTTTTGAAATATTTAGCTCTCCATATACTTCAGACCGTTATGCAACGAAACCCATGAAATAACTTATAATCTGCTTGTTATTTACAATTTACACTGTCTGTCAGTAACCCTGATGTATCCAACAGAACAGTGATAACATAATGTGAATACTGACCTTCGAGTTTGCTGCAGATTTTCTTTAATAGTCTCAATTCGCCGACAGACTTCTACGTTTTGAGCCAATATTTTAACCTTTGAACTAATCGGAAGTTTTAGTCTCGGTTATAAGTCTATAACAGAGCGGGATCATTCATTATCTGGTTAATCGAGAAAATACACTATAATATGGAAAAAATAAAGCGCCAAAATACGTTGGAAAAATATATTATGTTTTATTTTTTAGTCCAAAACGAAAATTATCCCAAGTTAATGAAAGTAATCCAGGAAGTGTGTAATATGGCTCTGTAATATGGCATATACCAGCGTAAAATGGAATTTAAAGTGGATATGGAACCATGCTAATAGTAGACTGATACGTGTTTGTTACAGTTTATTGCGGCTTCATGCTCCCGTATTATATGCAAGCACCGTTTTCTGGAATGGAATTGTACATGTATTACGAACGGAAAGTCATTTCTGTTGCCAAGTTTAAAACCAATTAAATATAGCCTGTACCCAGTGATCCTCTAATAGATAGATTACCCAGAGCCATTTTAATTATATGTAATTTTGCCCGAATAACAATTTTAACATATTCTAAATTATTCTATTTTTTAACCGAGTATTTCCTTTGGTGAAAGAGCACTTAAACTTTTAAAACACACTATGCGCCGTAAGACTCCTCCCAGTTCGCTCATTTGATACGATTTATATAAACAACTAACGATATCCTCTTATTCCATCACTGAAGTTTAATTTTACAATTATGTATTTCGCTGAACTAACGACTAGTACATGTAAAGTACATTAACAATTCGTCTTCTGTTGATATAGTTTAACGTCTGCTTCCACAATAATGATATCGCATTAAAATAAACAAAATACGCGTATTTCTAAGGAAAACAATTACTGTATTTTTAATTGGGGCTACGTTTCTACAACGGTTCTCTTGTCAGTAACTGTTTTGTTTATGTAAATAGGTTCAATTACACAATGCTGTTTAAACAGTAAATCATGTCATAGATGGAGGTATTTTTATGAAAAATATACAATATGTAAACATTGATGAGTTTACTAAAACATAATTTAATCCTGTCTATCTTTATTGTTCCTCCAGATATAATAATTAATACAACTAGCCACAGATATCCAACCTAAATAGGGTAGGAGAAGATAACTGGAAGTTTTATTAATTGGTTTGAATGTGACAATTGTGGCCACGATAGCACCCCATAATGCTCCTATTTCAATCGTTGCCTGAAAAAAAAAAGATATCAACATTTAAATTGCACCGAACTCTATATATTCTATATATCGGTGAGCACTATGGCCTTATATATTGTTGGAAATCTTTCCAGTGAAACCTGCTGTCTCCCGAGTCACACTAGCCGAATGATTCGACCGCATCCACCGTCGTCGCAATTTACCTTGTATGTCCACTGTCATTCAGCTAAATAATTAGCCCGAATCAAATATGTTTGATATATTCGCCTAGTGTGCCCGGTTCGCTGAAGCATTGGCCCGATTATAGAAATCATTAGCCAATCACCATCCAAAAGCCCAGATTAACCGAAGCGGGCCCAGGGTCTGTCTAGAATCGACGAAAAGATTATTTCATATCTTAATTTGAATGATACGCATGCGTAGCACTCAATTAAACTGTCTGTAATGCAAGAATTATTGAATAATATCTGATTACGATACGAAATCTATTCAGTTCGAATGGCATATAAGTCTAGAAGGGTGATATCAGACAAGTTTTGTGTTTTTATTATCTTGACACTACGCCATTCCGACCCTCATCAGACCTTACATACACATGGGATCAGTTATACCGGTAGTCAACATACGAACGATGGTTACTGTTCTTACTCTTCCTGGGCTAAATGGCAAGTAGCGGAAACATTCGAAAAACAACGTAGACTTTATCAAATGTTTTTGAAGGTTACTGATTAATGCCGCTATAATATCCGCATCGCAACTGTAGTTTATTTTTCACCGAAAAAAAATGTTATCATTTATTACATACCAGGTCCAATTTCTTGGCACCAAAGAATATTGGGGTCCATGCCCAGTTTAACGCCAGTTGTGTTCCAAAGACCGCCAAAGGAAGTCTAGCTCTGCCATTAAATCCTCCACCATCTCGCCAAACTAAATAGGAAGCATATCCCATAGTGCAGTACAGATAAGTCCATATTGGACCAATTACCCCACCCGAGGGTCTCCATGGTTTGTTTAAATTCTGAAATAATTGAATGTGCAAATATATGTGGGTTAATAAGGAGCTTCACTAGGCCACGGTGCCAAAACAAAATATACACACAGACGTATTAAGAGTTAAACATCTCCATGTTTTACGACAAGGTGTCAAAGATCAAACAGTTTGGTTCAGATAACGTAGCTATTTTTATGACTTGAATTATTCATCCTGCTGCATTGTAAAAGATTATATCATATAAGATCGAAAGATACTAACCTGATACCAATGTCGACTGTTATTGCTACGGGTTACGAACAACCCAGCAAAACCACCCAAATTTGGTAGAATTATCGCAAATGCTGGTCTCAAATACTCAGCCATCTGCAAAATTCGTGTTAAACTATTTTACCATTTAATTTTAAATCTTGAATATTGTCAAATAAGAGTAAAAGTTATTTGTTCTCCACCATATAGATATACATTGTATTAAGCTACCGACGTTTACTGGATACATTTTTGAATCCTTTAGTTCTCCATAATACATTTGGCCGTTCCGCAACGAAGCACATAAATCTATACCGGCCAGAAACTACATGATAAAAAAAATATGACATGTTCCACACTCATATTGACAACAATGTGAATACTTACCTTTGAGGTTGCTACAGATTTTCTTTAATAGATCAGGAATCAGTCAGTCAACTTTCCATTTTGAACCGATATTTCAACCTTTGAACCCGTCGAACATCGTAGTCTTGGTTAAAACACTGTATTATGGAAAACACCAGGCGCCGAAATACAAGAAAGCAAATGATGACATCGGTTAAACTGTGTTGATTTTTTTTTTTTTTTTTTTTTTTATCGATATGGCTTAGTTTGTGTCGAGTGTACATCAACATAGTTTTGAATTTACATTGTCACTTATCAACATTTGAGACAGTAACCAAGGTACGTGTGTTTATATTATTCAAACACTGCTCTTCATTTATTACACTGAATTCACACAGATCATAACTTCATCGCCACCATTTTGGAATTGTGACGGCATATAAAAACATCGAATAGAGTAAATCGCAGATCAAAGGAACAACCATACCAAGTTTCATGTCGATCGTTCTTGAAGGCAATAAGTCAGCGAACAATACTAACCAATCTGGTCTCAAAATGCATGGTTCCAAAGCATATTACAGTAAGTTTTATGTATTATATCCAATGATGGTAAATTGGAACTAGTTCGAAATCAAATGACGTGCAGGGAGGGGTGGACATCCATTTGTATGACACAATCAACCAAAGAGATAAATCTTTTTTTTTTTCTTTTTTTTTTTAAGATGTATAGGTACAAAAGTATTTATTGCGTGGTTCTTTCCAATAAAACACTGGATTGCATGAAAACCATCCAAACAGTGGGCACAAGACAAAAATGAGAGGGTGTCACTTATTGTCATCCTTGCGATTTAGGACTGTCTGCTCGAGTGACGTCAAAGATTGCACTGAGATTGTCTGGTATATCTTTTCATCAGGGAGCTCTTAATGTGTATTCTGAGACTAAACTGCCGATTTACGCTTCGATATTTACCGGTATGGTAAATGGACAGCGATTAATTAAAGACAACATATTCTTTTATAAGCATCAAGTCAAATGACGCAAACATGCCTTTTTCAAATTGACTTTTTTTTTCTATCGCTTGGGTCAGTTTCTACATTTCTCAGCATTAGCCCCGGTACTTGAGTAATAGGTACATCGTTAACTAGATCTTGTGCAAAGTCACATAACAAGTTTCGTTGCAATCGTACAACTGTAGAAATGCACGGCAACAGCAGTGACATATAAACTTTACTATAAACATATAATTTATTATAATGGTACACCAAGCGTAAACAACTTTATTAAACATATCATTTTTATAATGGTCCACCAAATGTAAAAAACTTAATTATAAACATTTCATTTATATAATGATCCACTAACCACTAAATGTAAATAACATTATCATAAATATATCATTTATATAATGGTCCATCAAATGTAAATAACTTCATTATAAACATATCATTTATATAATGGTCCACTAAATGTAAATAACATTATCATAAATATATCACTTATATAATGGTCCACCAAATGTAAATAACTTTATTATAAATATATCATTTACATAATGGTCCACCAAATGTAAATAACTTTATTATAAATATATCATTTATATAATGGTCCACCAAATGTAAATAACTTTATTATAAATATATCATTTACATAATGGTCCACCAAATGTAAATAACTTTATTATAAATATATCATTTATATAATGGTCCACCAAATGTAAATAACTTTATTATAAATATATCATTTATATAATGGCCTACCAAATGTAAATAACATTATTATAAATATATCTTATAGACCACGAAATGCCCCAACAGTCGAACTTGCTGGTTCAAAGACACTTACATTTCAACCTATTGCTTATATAATGCAAATCAGTTGATGGAAGAATGTCTATCCCACGAAAACTAGCAACAAACTACAGTATTGACACAAGTTCATGGTATTTTATGAATAAAAGAAATGATTAATAACCCCGAAATGATCATTTATAATAAGTACGGGCGTAATGCTAAAGATGGAGAGAGTTTAGTTGTCATTTGTACAAAGATTTACAATTAAGGATTCCACTTAAATATTGGCGGAATATGACCCAATTGGTACCGAAATGTCATTTTACAATAAGGATCCACTTAAACATACATTATGCAAGAGCCAAATCTGCCTATTGTATGTCTTTCATTAGGCCTGAAATGTTATCTAAAAAATTTTTATTAGACATTAATTAACTTATCTATTTACTGGATTTGAATCGGACCTAGTGCTCAACGCTCATTCATCATTAAATCAAAAAATGGATAATCGAGACTACGTTGTCTTTTCGTATCGATTTTAGTAATGATGACCTAGGCTAGGCCTAAATTCAATCGCTTAATTCTCAGTTCAGAGGGCCCTTTATATAACGAATAGTAGATGTACATTTATATAACAATGACTTAATTACACTGTATTTTTTTATTGCTTATTTATGACATATAAGGAAAATGAAACCATTGAATGGAAATATAAGAATGCGGATGTTAGGTCATCTTTCATGATGCTGTACCCGTATTTTAAATAATAGCACGGCCGACGAGTCAATTTTATATTATTTATACCCAAAAGAATTATTGTAATCGTGTCATTATTTCATTGAATAGTTTGTGTGATTTGAGTTGTTTAACTGTTTCGAGCAAGACGTTGGTGTAATATATTGGTGTAATATATGTTGTCATCCCCGTGCACCATCAATATCAATCTGTTTCACAGAGAATTACTTTCGAATTATCTCTGTAACAGATGACTGTCCACAGCACATGCGTTGACGGCACGCGGTGGTAGTCATTGGCTCAACGGCTCGTGCAATGTTTAGTTAACACTGCTTCGGGCAAAATGATGCATTTTACTCATTTTAATACCCATTTACACTAAATAGGAAATATTTTTTAACTACAAATACTTCAAACGTCTATATTTAATTTGTCGGACAATCTGATTAAAGGGGCAATCCCGATAAGAACAGAGTCTCAAAAATTAAAGTCCGGGTATTTATGAAATTTATGGACCAAAATATAGTGGCATGGTGTATTTACCTTGTCTCAAAATTTCAGCTCAAAATATTGAGTCGTTTGGACGTGAACGTCAACACTGCTTATCCGGACACGTAACCCTTTTAAGATTTCGGGTCCATTTTTTTATTGGGTGACCTGATAATCGATTAATGTTTCTTGAGAGGTCTATACAGTGAATGACCCATGCCCTGTACTTGATAACAAAAGGTAAATTTCACCTACATATTATTGTTATAGAAAAAAGTCCGGTTTTATCCAGATACTGTATAATAAAACGTTCTCCATTTCCAGATGAAGACTGTCAGGTTTAAGTTATTTAAAAGCATATCACAAATATCGGGTTAGTAGGTGGACCTTAGGTTATGGATTTTAAAGGATTTTTACACAAAATTAAGCAGTTTTATTCCCCAAAAAGTTATCGGGATTGTCACTTTAAAACACAGATCCAATTTCGTTTCGTTTTTTATAGTTCCAAATTTCGTTTTTACTTGTCTTCACTACTCTTGCCCATCGAAAGTATAAAAGATAGGCTGGCACTGCCAGGCAGGATACGCCCACATTTTCGAGAGATGGACAGAGAACAAGCAATACCAAAAGTGATTTTTCCTACATCTTTAAGTCCTGTATTTCATACTGTATTGGGAGCAGCCATTTAGTTGGTCAGTTCCAGTCTGATATTAATGAAATTCGAAACCGACAATGATTATGGTGTGACGGTACACAACCTAGAAATGTGACTTTTCATCAAAATCGGATAAGAATTGTGACCTGTAGAGAGTCCACAACCATGATATACCATATTTTTACACTATTCGCGTACAAATGGCGACCATGTCGTCCGGCAATTTTGGTACGATTTTCACGAAATTAGAACTCAACCTTCCTCATCAAAATCGAATTAAAATTGTGACCTATACAGGGTCCACAACCATGATATATCATTTTTTTAACAGTATTCGCGTACAAACGGCGGCCATTTTGTCCGTCAATTTTGGTCCGATTTTCCCGAAATTCAAACTCAACCTTCCTTACAGTGTAACGGTGATATAATCAAACGTTTTTTTAAATTGGATAATAATTGTGACTTCCAGAGGGACCACAAGCTAAAGAAAGGGGGATTTTGCCTATAACCAGGGGCCATAATTCAGGAAGTTACGATCCGATATGCGCAAATATCAAAAAGAACCAAGATCTTTGGGTTATAACCATGAATTTCAAGTTTCATCAAAATCGAATTAAAATTGTGACCGTTACAGGGTTCACAACCTTGATATACCATTTTTAACAGTATTCGCGTACAAACGGCGGCCATTTTGTATGGCAATTTTGGTCTGATTTTCCCGAAATTCAAACTCAACCTTCCTTACGGTGTAACGGTAATATAATCCAACGTTTTTTTAAATCGAATAATAATTGTGACCTCCGAGCTAAAAAAAGGCGAATTTGCGTATAATCCGGGGCCATAATTCACGAAGTTACGATAAGATATGCGCAAATATCGAAAGGACGCAAGATCTTTGGGTTATAACCATGAATTTCAAGTTTCATCAAAATCGAATCAAAATTGTGACCTCCACAGGGTCCACAACCTTGATATACAATTTTTTAACAGTATTCGCGTACAAACGGCGGCCATTTTGTATGGCAATTTTCGTCCGATTTTCCCGAAATTCGAACTCAACCTTCCTTAGGGTGTAACGGTGATATATTCAAACGTTTTTTTAAATCGAATAATAATTGTGACCTCCAAGCTAAAAAAAAAGGCGATTTTGCGTATAATCAGGGGCCATAATTCAGGAAGTTACGATCCGATATGCGCAAATATCGAAAGGAAGCAAGATCTTTGGGTTATAACCATGAATTTCAAGTTTCATCAAAATTGAATCAAAATTGTGACCTCCACAGGGTCCACAACCTTGATATACCATCTTTTAACAGTATTCGCGTACAAACGCCGGCCATTTTGTATGGCAATTTTCGTCCGATTTTCCCGAAATTCGAACTCAACCTTCCTTAGGGTGTAACGGTGATATAATCAAACGGTTTTTTAAATCGAATAATAATTGTGACCTCCAGAGGGACCACAAGCTAAAAAGGGTGATTTTTCGCACAATCAGGGGCCATAATTCAGGAAATTACATTCCGATAGCCGCAAATATCGAAAGGAACCAAGATCTTTGGGTTACAAACATGCATGTCAAGTTTCATCAAAATCGGTTCAAAATTGTGACCTCTATAGGGTCCACAAGCTAAAAACGTGATTTTTCGTACAAACGTGAAGTTTTGATCCGATACATGCCAATATCGAAAGGAACCGAGATCTTTTGGGGATAAACCTATATTTCAAGTTTCGTCAAAATCGGATAAGAATTGTGACCTGTAGAGAGTCCACAAACAAATTGTGGACGGACGGACGTCCAGACGGACGGACGGACGTCCGAACGGACAGGGGCGACGACATAATACGTCCACAGGAAAATGTGGGCGTATAAAAACGAAACGAAATATAGATCTATATTTTAATTAGATTTTAATGAGATTGTTTGTCGGAGTAAAAAAGTTAATATGCCGTACTCATTAAGCCTCGTCGATGTCATGCTTATCGGTGATTGTACCGGCCAAGCGAATATTCACTGCGGGATCAGTTTGCATCAATATATTACTTGCTGTCTTGCTCTCGGTCATTAACTTAAACCTAGTAGCTGTATTAATAATTTAATCGCGTCTATCCTTATTGTTCTTCCAGATACTATAATTAATACAGCTAGCCAGAGATACCCATCCTAGATAAGGCAGTAGCAGATAACTGGCGGTTTTATTGATGGGATTAAATGTGATAATTGTGGCCACGATAGCGCCCCATAATGCTCCTATTTCAATGGTTGCCTGAAAAAAAAAGACAGGTACATTAATATTATATGTAATTCTCCTAAGTGTATGCTCTGAGCCTCAGGTGGAAAGCACAGTAGAAATTTTGCCCGACATCTGTCCACTGAATCCTAGGAAAAAACCCTTCTGCTTCATCTTACGAATGACGTTTGCTTGAGCTCTTGTCTCGACTCCGGCCTGACAGACTTATGAGACGTCCCGGCCAGGTATACTTAGTCGCCAAATGAGTATTCGATTAATCTGCCAATCGTATAGCTTCAACACACTACCTAGGTTAAATGGTCGCGTATGAAGATCACATGTCGTTATTTGGAATCGACAGAAACATTCGGAATACAACGAAACGAAATAGGATTTAACTTCCTACTGTTCTGCATCGACTGGGTTAATAAAAACGGACATACGCCGTGTTACTATGGAAATATTGCCCGAACAGCGGCACTATGTTCTCCCCCCATTTCGAATTCAATTTTACGTGTATACAGGAGCTCGGATCTTCGTCGATTTTTCCGTTCTTTGTTAGGCCCTCCGCCCTGCACCATTAACTGTCTTGGTCAACACCGGGATCTAAACTGAGACCTAATAGATAGCGAACCAGCGACTTACTCACTGAGCCAACGCGATACTCCGGAATACAACGAAGAATAGAAATGAGTTTACTACATACCAGACCCAGTTTCTTGGCACCAAAGAAAAGTGGCGTCCAAATCCAATTTAACGCCAGCTGAGTACCAAAGATCGCTAAAGGAAGTCTTGCTTCGCCATCAAACCCTCCACCATCTCGCCAAACTAAATAGGAAGCATATCCCATTGTGCAGTACAGATACGTCCACGCCGGAGGAGTTACCCAATTTGGGGGTCTCCATGATGGTTTATTTAGATTCTGAAATAATAGTTTGGACAATATGTTGGTTAATAAAACATTATATTAGTACACGGTACACATCAAAATATACAAAAAAAACCCCAACAACACCCCCCCCCCCGTATTATCAGTTTAAACGCCATCCGTGTTGTACGCCACAAAGTCAAAGGCCAATCAGCTTAGTTCAGAAACTAATCTGATTGAAACACAGATCCTATTTCGTTTCATTTTCATAGTTTAGAATTTCGTTTTACTTCTCTTTATTACGTCAGGATCTGGAAGAGTTGTTATATAACCCGCGTTCTGGATGATGTGGAGGATTAGCCAATGAAACGGTCTGTTACGACGCTTGTTTGGCGAGAGTTGCACAGGAACTGTCTGTAACCAACCAGAAACAACAACGCTGATTGGTTAATCAAATGTCTGACGTCATAGGGTCAAAGGCCTCTCTGGCCCGACCTCCCACTAAAACTTACCAGATTTTCATGTAGTAGAGGCCATCAAACGAATAATAAAAAAACGAAACGAAATATAGATATATGTTCTAATCAGGTTGGATATTCATTTATCTGACTTCCTTATATTGATACGATCTCAAAACACTACTAACCTTATACCAATTGGGGTTGTTTATGGCCAAAAACCCAGCAAAACCTCCAAGATTTGGTAGGATTATTGCAAATGCTGGTCGTAGATATTCAGTCATCTGCAAAATTCATGTTAAACTATTTACCATCTTCTAGTACCAAATCTTACAAGAATATATCAAACAACATTACTTATTGAAAAATGCATTTTTGAAATATTTAGCTCTCCATATACGTCAGACCGTTATGCAACGAAACCCATGAAAGAACATGCTTGTTATTTACAATTCACACTGTCTGTCAGTAACCCTGATGTATCCAACGGAACACTGACAACATAATGTGAATACTTACCTTCGAGTTTGCTGCAGATTTTCTTTAATAGTCTCAAGAAAGCAATCAAAATAACCCAGCGATTCGATTTGACCCCATAAACCTTCAATAAGAGCGGTTTCATTCAGTATTTGGTTAATCGAGGCTACATGGGCCACACAGCGCCGAGGGAGACACGCGTCTATTCAAACAAACGGTTGTATGTTCAGTTTAGATAACAAAAAAAAAAGAGGTCAATATATTAGTTGATCCCATGGCTGTCACACATTGTGGGGGGGGGGGGAGTCCGGGAGTCTGAATATACTTGGACCCCCCCCCCCCCCCACAAAAAATAAGAAAAAAAAATACATAGAAAGAAGGCCCTAACTCCTATTTATTTACAACAATTATTAGGATAAGTTAAGAAGATTCTATCTGTATAGAACCTGTACGTACATATCCCAATATGGTTTACATTGCTAAAATAAAGCACAGAGAGAATCTATCCTGGAAATATGTGTGAAGTGAAAAGTAACTGTGTTCTGTAAATGTCAATGTATATATGTATATAGTATTGTAGTTAACAAGGTGATTGTCAAATATACATCCTCATAAACTAAAGCTATGTGATTTAGTCTTGTTTCATTTGGATCCTCATAAAAAATCCCCTACTAAACTCTCTCTGTCGTGCTGTTCATAACTCCCTCGGTAGAGTTGTTGGATTTAGATTTTCGAATCAGGATACACAAATCGTGTCCCTTGTCATTGGCGCAGGACGGGAGGCGTGACAAGGACAACCGTCTAGTCGTTCATTCGATCGGATGGGAAGAAAAACCGAGGTTCCATATGTACATTGACGTGCACGTAAAAGATCCCTGACAGTTGGAATCGATATAAGGGTAGGCTATGGTACCGGGTACCACTGCCCGAGAAAACTGTTCCCGATCAAACTGTATGCACGTCATCGTTACCCCAGTCGGAGCAGAACAGTAGGACGTTAAACCCCAGTTCATTTCATTTACACAAAGTGTGCTACGGTTATCACCCATCGTTTACCCGATTTGACTTAGAGATTACCCATCCAATGATATATCACACATAAACGCGGAATGTGTGGTATATGCCTACGTGTGTGTAGATTTTGCCAATGGCCATGTTGCCTATTACAAATATATATTGACGTATAATAATAAAAAGGAATACTTATATAAAGAAAAATGGAAGCTTTATTTAAAATAAAGAAGCCGTACACGGTAATGAACTTATTGATGGATGTTAGAAGAAAATAATACAACTATTAGAAAATTACAATACCCAATTCTGTAATCGGAAACACCCACACCGACACCCTCAAATCAACCACCGCCCACCCAAAAATCACAATAAAAATTGAACAACATCAAAATAAAACTACAAAATATTCAACATTCTAAATATGCGATATCCTTGTATATAGAGCATAGAATGGTTCTGACATTAATCAAACTTTCATATTAATAACATAAGGTAATCTCCAACCCAGACAGGCGTGAGCATATTTATAAAGAATCTGTTGTTGCCGCCGATTTGTTTTTGTCACCAACAATCAGAGATTCTTTATAATCATTCAAACGTTCCCTTTTTGTCATATTCTTTAGGGTTTCCTGGAGATAATTATGCAAGTTTAATCTACTTCCGGGTGGTTTCCATGACTTCGTCCGCATCATATCCCTTTCCCCATTTCTAATGAGCCTTAGGGTCTGTTCCGATCGCCCTGAAAGATTAAATAAAGGAAAGTTCACACAAATATCTACCGTAAAGGGAGGGTTGTGGTGGTGGGTGTTAAGGGGTAGCCTGCACCCACGACAACCTCAGTAACCATGACATATTCCACAAAACACTGTAAGAGGGAAGGTGGGGGGGGGGTACCTCCACCCACGACAACCTGGGTCATTTCGTGATCTATTTTTGGTTTGTTTTATTCAATGATTCGCTTGTGCATCGGGGTCTTTCTGTAGTGATAGGAAGAAGGCGGAGAAAAGCCATGAGGTCAGGCACAAGAAACTACCCATTGTGCCGTGTATACAAGAGTGTGGGGTCGAAACCACGCCAATTGACCCAAATGACAGACCTTATGATCTAATATTTGATACAACAAGAGTTAGTCAACGCCCACCTACGTCAAACCAGGTTATTCCGTGTCTTTCATTTCGATAATTTGCTTATACATATGGCAAGGGACCCGGAGAGAACCCACGGGGTTAGACAGAAGACACTACCCATTGTCAGGTACAATTGGGGGGTCGAAACCACGCCTTTTGACTCAATGACAGACCTTATGATGTAAGACCATACGACCATTAAATGTCTCTACCGGACAGTGACAGCTACAACAGAATTTGATAAACAGATGCACACACAAATCATTAACTTACCCGATACGTTTTCATTATTTTTATCCAACCAATAATAAATATACACCAGTTGACAATAACTCAGCCTTTCACAGTGTCTGACATATTTCACCTGATGTTCTGTCGCTTCCAGCTTTTTCCGCAGTTCCAGATCAGAAACATCTTTCACACATTTGGGTATAGTGAACCTTTTTGTCGACGATGATGGTGTAACTGTAACAGAAAACGGATTCCCTTCTGAAGTCTCTGGTATAGGAGTAGACTGAGATAACGGCATCAATTCATCATCAGAGTTATCCAGTTGACAGGAAGCTGTTCCTGTTTCATTTAAAGATTTCTGGAGCGTTTTGATCTGATGTAGATTGCTGTTAGTTGACCCCTGCATGTCCTCTATTTTCTTCTCGGCGATTTCTATTTTGTTTTTTTCCAAACTTTTTGTCTCGTCTGTTCCTTCCTTTACAGAAGTAAAACCGTCTTGTAATTCTTTTAATTTGTCTCTGAAATGCTTCGAATCATTTTCAACAACATATAATCTTTGTTGAATAGAGATTAGTTTCTTAAACACAAATTCTTGCAGAACCTGGTATTTCACTTCCCATTCGTCTACTTCGTCCTCCATGCTGAAATCTAAAATGAAAACAAAAATACCGCTGTATATATCACGGCTGACTCATCGCTTTTAATGTATCACGTGACAATTAGGGCTACACTTAGGTATACCCTGGGTGTACACTGGGGTATACCCTGGGTGTACACTTTGGTATATTAATACCTATAGGCAGTGCCGGACTGGGCCTATAACCAGTACACCTGTCCGTGACAGGTGGGCCTAAGCTCATTTAAAAAAAGTGGGCCTAAGCCTATAAAGAAAAATGAAAAGAAAAAAGTAAAAGAAAGGACATGGGGGAGAAAGAAGGGAAGAGAAAACAGGACGCCTTTGGCTCACCAGTCCGGCACTGCCTATAGGTTGCCAGATAGAAACAGATGCTTGAATCGTGATTCGTTGATCTTCCAGCTGTAATCGTGGGTGTACATTTAGGTATATGGGGCCACGGTGGCTCAGTGAATAAGACGTTGGCTTGCTAGCCCCGAGTTTATCGGGATATTCTGGTGATCACTTGTTGGAACGAAAAACCGAGGTCCAGTTCCTTAGTAGGAATCCGTGGCGCCACTATCGGGCAACATTTCCTCTATTTGTCTTTATTAGCCCTGCAGTCGGAACAGAAAAGTAGGACGAAAATGTATCTCGAATCGTTTGGACTGCACACGATGGTAGATTGTATTAAAATCGCTGCCGTGAGTAAACCTATGGTGGCTGTTAGCGGCCATTCTACATCGTCGACTTGTCGGGTTGTGAAGGCGACAAGTCGCGGCACGACAAAGCGAAATAATTGCATTTCGTCGACTTGTCGCTTTGTCGCTTTGTCGGGTTGTGAAGGCGACAAAGCGACAAGTCGACAAAATCAACCCGACAACGCGACAAACTAACCCGACAATCGTCGCCCTCATTTTGTCGACTTGTCGGGTCAATTTTGTCGACTTGTCGCTTTGTCGCCTTCGACTTATTCACAACCCGACAAAGCGACAAGTCGACAAGTCGCCGAAATGCAATTATTTCGCTTTGTCGCCTTCACAACCCGACAAGTCGACAAGCCGCCGAAATGCAATTATTTCGCTTTGTCGACTTGTCGCTTTGTCGCCTTGGAAGTCAATCACTGCGCATGATCGAGCAGTCTTCGGTTAAGTATGGAAGCCCAATCTCGACGAGGCGTGGGTGCGTTTATTCAACATTTGGTTTAGTTTTGCTACACCTGACCATTACACAGATAGGATTGACAAATTCATGTGGTTAAATTTGCATTTAACGATCGCATTTAACGACCCATGAAATTACATGTTGATATGTATTTTATGCTTTCAAAATACCTATCGTAATTGAGAATAGAATATACTAGCTTCGCTACATTAAAAAATATTTAAAATTTAAATCCTTTCTTCTTAGGATGTTTATAGGCAAGTTTCCTTTACAGAATGCACTAAAGCTTTTTCTTGGCCACATTCCAATTTCAAATCTCCTTGACAGTAACTGTATGACTGGCTCACTAACCAGAAGGTCTGCGTCCAGCATGGCTTCCCCAATGTCTAATGTACGGTGACGTACAGGTAATGGAACCTTTGTCCGTTGGAATTGTTTCAAATAAGCGTAGGCCGTGGAGTTGCTGTCTGGGCAAACTTTCCTTAATAATATGTTGGCAGAAAAAAGTACCCCGGCCGTATCGCCGCTGTCTTGACAGAATTTACCCCGTAATAGGCCTACACGTCATAACATATGCCTATCTTCATTGATGCAGAAAAGTACATTGGTTGATAAACTCAGTCATAGTTTAAATAAACGTGGTCTGTCCCCAAAATGTTTGTTTTTGTTTATTAAAAGTATATACGTTTTAACTATAAACAATATGGTTTGTAATTAACAAAATAGTATATTAAGTAGGTAAGTAATTCTTTATTACTGAAAGTTACTTCAGGGGCGTTTTAAGGTTTATCATGGCGGAGGCTATACTATTTTAGAGGCCCTCTTTCGGATGGTGGGGTGGGTCTTGATTGATGATTTGTATGCCAATGTAATGGCTGCATTCACATTCAGTAATGGATTCGACATTAACAGTGTATAGAAAACGATTGACTCGGGGGCCCCTTTCCCTTGGCCAGAGGGGCCCTTTTGTCAGAAGTGGGGCCCTTTTGTCTGCATTAGGGCCCCCTAAACTAGGGTACATTTTATTTTTTCTCATCGGTTTTAGCATTTTTCTCTCGTTTTATTTTTCCAATTTCTTTGATTTTTTTCGCGAGGAGGCTGGCGCCTCCAGCGCCTCAGCTATAAAACGCCTTTGAGTTACTTATAGCAAATACAATGAATAAATTTGTAAATATGTAAAGGTGTTAATGGTACAAATAGTACAAAATAAGTTAGAAAAGAATGAAAGTTCTAGGGAAGAATAGCGTCAAGAAAAGAATGACGTTTAATAAATTATAAATGTATATATTTTGCTAACGAGTTTAAAATAACTGTTGATGTGGAAGACATAATGTCTATAAATTTTTGGAGTGAAGGGTGATTTCTATAATAAAAAGGAATAAGCTGTTCTTTATATAATGGACAGCAAAGTAAAAAATGATATTCATCTTCAACGTTATTTAAATTGCATAATTTACAAATTCTATCATTTCTGTTAATTGTATCGTATGTGATAAGCTATGTGATACACATCTAAATTTGGATAGAGATACACAGTAATTATGATTTGAGATATTTGATAAATATTCTTTTTGTGATAAGGCAATGTTGAAAAGGTTATAATAATTTAGTTTTGAATATTTCAACCGATCTTCATTCCATTCCTGTGAATACTGATCGCTTATTCTATATTCTTAAGTTCATCATATACATGTACAGGTAAAACAACAAATTGATCATCAAAAGCGTACACGGGGCGTCGGTTTTCGTCCCATCCGAACGACTAAAAACTGGCCTTATCAGATACTCACCATAAACAATATATTCATTTGAAATGAAATGGGGTTAAACGTCCTACTCTTCTGCACCTAACCTGGGCTAATGGAAGACGGGCATTATGCCATACAGTGTGCTATGAGCGAATTTTTGTCTGGAAAGGGCGCTACGACCTACTTTAATATCGATTTTCAACTGCCAATAGATCTTTTATGTGCACGCAAATGTGTACACGGGACGTCGGTTTTCGTCCCATCACTGACAAAGGGAAAACACGACGAAAAACATATATGATTTGAGTTTAAGATATTAGTAGATTGATTATTATTATGTATTTGGGTAAACTGTGCTGTTGATGGTAATCAGTGAAGATGCGAAGGAATTCTAAATTACGATAGATATATTGAAAGCATACATTAACATACATATCAACATATAAAACTGACACTCCTCTGAAATATAGATTCTTGATTTTATGGGTCCTTAAATGCAAATCTAACCAAATGAATTTTTCAATCCTATCTATGTAATGGTCAGGTGTAGCAAAACAAAACCAAATGCTGAAAAAGCATCCTCGCCTCGTCGAGATTAGGCTTCCATACTTAACCGAAGACTGCTGGATCATGCGCAGTGATTGACTTCCAAGGCGACAAGTCGACAAAGCGAAATAATTGCATTTCGGCGGCTTGTCGACTTGTCGGGTTGTGAAGGCGACAAAGCGACAAGTCGACAAAGCGAAATAATTGCATTTCGGCGACTTGTCGCTTTGTTGGGTTGTGAATAAGTCGAAGGCGACAAAGCGACAAGTCGACAAAATTGACCCGACAAGTCGACAAAATGAGGGCGACGATTGTCGGGTTAGTTTGTCGCGTTGTCGGGTTGATTTTGTCGACTTGTCGCTTTGTCGCCTTCACAACCCGACAAAGCGACAAAGCGACAAGTCGACGAAATGCAATTATTTCGCTTTGTCGTGCCGCGACTTGTCGCCTTCACAACCCGACAAGTCGACGATGTAGAATGGCCGCTAACAGCCACCATAGTAAACAGAACGACCGTACATAATGAAACAGATTCTAAATTCGAACAATAAACCTCTGACGAAAATGTATCTCAAATCGTTAGGACCGTACACGATGGTAGAGTGTATTAAAATCGCTGCCGTGAGAAAACAGAACGACCGTACATTATGAAACAAATTCTAAATTGGATCTTGAATTAAAATGAATTATAAAACAAATTATTTCGTAGTCAATTGTTTTATTTAATTAGGGGGATTAAGGAATCAGTCAGGCGTTAATGAATACACACGCCGGCTGTATATAGGTAATTAAGGAATAAACATTCCGAATATGCATTCGGTCACTGTGATGTCACTGGCGTCTGAGGAGATTAAGAGTGTTTTCAATAATTGGCAACGTCGTTTTTACGGGAGGTCTATTTTTACGACTTTGAATGAAGATAGCTGAATTAATTTTAGTCGGATTGACGTGAATTTGCCGTAAAGTGGATAAAATAACTATGGACTGCTCACATAGAGAAATTTTTTTCGGGGCTATTTTATTGCGCTTTATCTAATCTTAGCTAATGCCCGTTTAAATCGGCCATTAAAAATGTTAATATTATGACTTGAAATGGGCATATTAGCAAAAGCATCCAATCATCGCTAATAGCAGAACTGTTTTCGTTAATTCTGTTCCCTACTGTTGGTTGTTATGCAAGCGAATTATTGAAACCATATGTTAGTCCCAAAATGACCTAGTTAATGTCGAGTAAGCGTTAAACCCCTTTTTTCTCTCTCTCCCAGGACCTTGAATTTGTTCCCACATCCCACGACCTTACCGTTGTTTTCTGCTGGAAAAAAAATACAACACTGAAATGCCGTATTTAAAATAACATGATAAAGTCACGGGGATACAAGCATCCGTGGCAAAATTTACATTTTGCGTGCCGCCTATAAAATAGCCTAATATACGGGAGACCAAATTCTACAATGTCCGTATTTTATATTGTGGCTCAAGAAAATGTGTAGGACTAATGACATTCTTCTTCTGAACATTCAGCGTTTGTCTCAAAGCTGCTAGTCTATCACAATATGTTCCAGACAGAGAATTTTGATGTTTTTAGACGCCATATTGCGGCATTAAAAATAAACTTATTTTATAAATTGATCAAGCTAGGGTACGTGTCTTTTGTCAAAAGTGGTTTCGATCCCTGGTGTGAGCGGTACATGTGGCATGGAGATAGGGTGCCTTCTCAACCTCGTGGGTTTCCTCCGGTTTCCTCCCACTGCTAAAGACCCTACGCGCAAGCGAATTATTGAAATGAAATTAAACCATATGTTAGTCCCGAAATGACCTGGTTTGTGTCGAGTGGACGTTAAACCCCATTTCTCTCTCTCTCTCTCTCTCTCTCTCTCTCTCTCGCTCTTGTCAAAAAACATCTTTTGAATAGCATATTATGGCACCATAGAAACACGGTTCTATGATGGCGCGATATGAAATTACAATGTATTCAACCGAGATATGTATTCATCTATTTATTCTATTCAGAAAAAAATCATTTGAATGCATCTGATTAAAGATTAACAATTGAAATATCGCGCTTTTCATACCGACGAGAAATTGCCCTTCGACCTCGAGGGGATGGCCGATGAACAAACGACCTTCACCCTCTCCGGAAGTTAAGGAATCCAATATGGCAGCTTCTCCTAACACTTCGGCTACTCTTACGCCAAAAAAGAAAGATGAGTCGTTCTTGGATAAAATTGGAACACTTGGACGCAAGAAGAAAATAAAGGAAGGTTTGTAGAACCCATGTGTAAATTTTTGTAATGGTTTAATCAAGTTTTAGTAAGATATGATATCAATGTTTACATCGATAGCTTCTACCAAACCTCCAAATTCCTTACTTCCTTTTATGGAGATCAACCAAATACAACATTCCTGTCAGATTCAACATACTTTGATAAATTAAAATCGGACAGTCAAATCAGATTTTTCGAAAATTAATGCATATTTTGTGATTAGTATTGTATTCATTTGATTGTTCTAATCAAGGCCTAACAATAATATTTAGAGAAGTAGGTGTTTAATACTGTTTTGGTTGTTTTTAATAATTTTTATTTTTTGGCTGTTGCTGTCATTGTAATGTGTGTCAATCACATGATAATAATTAGGTCTAGCAGAAGTATTTCTTCTTACTGCGGCATGATACAGTTCATTTTCACTAAAATAAAATATTAACATATTCATGTTGAAATTCTAAGATTTCCAAATAAATCTAGTGGACCTACATGTACCTAGGCTATTAGGCCCCATATCCAGATTGATTTAAGGCCTACCAAGTTTTGGGTAAGATATTCGCTTTGTAATCGATGTGTATTGTGTCTGCAAGATTAATTGTCTCACTGAATTGAGCATGTATGATAAATTGAACTGGCAATGATAAAGACGAGAGCATCCTCGTCGAAACGTCGCTTAGTATCAAACTCAGTAATTGTGTATCCGTAAAATTGTACCTTGTGTTGATAACTTCAACATGCATACTCACAATTTTGGATCCGAAAACAAATGAAAGTATCATTTTACTGTCAGTCCATTTAATGTATTGGTACATGTAATTTTGGAAGACTTAAAGAAACATTCTGTTATGAATATATTTTTGTAGTTCTAATCCGTCAAAGGGGTGTTGGATGGCGGAATGGTTAGTGTGCGTGCGCTGTATCATACAGCCTGCCACTGAGTCAACTGGCCTAGTTTCAAATCCCTGGTTGTACGAGGCAAGGATTAGGGTCCCCTGTTCAACCATGTGGGTTTTCTGTGGGTACTCTGGTTTCCTCCCACTGCTAAAAGACCCCTACGCCCAAGCGAATTATTGAAATAAAATTAAACCATATGTTAGTTCAAAATGACCTAGTTTGTGTCGAGTGGACGTTAGACCCCATTTCTCTCTCCCTCTCTCTCAGTGGAGGGTTGAGTGGACAAATGGTCTGTTATTAAATCGGGTGACATGGTTCCGATTCACAGCTTTTACTTGACAACTTCATGGAGTCGGGTTGCATGTAGAACCTCTTGAGCTTTCTCTGGATGCTCTGGTTTTCTCCCACAGCTAAAGACCCTACTCTAAAGCGCATTATGGAAATAAAATAAACTATGTTAGTCACAAAATGATCTAGTTTGTTTCAAGAGAATGTTGAATCCCATTTCTCTCTCGCTTATTGTTTTATTTATTTATTTTAGTTAGTGAATTAGTTGAAGAAGGTAAACATGCTATAGAATCACCAACTAGTCCTACAAACCCTGATATAGGACCTGAAGGTTATGTACTTGGTAAGTCTTTCTTTTTATTTATTAGATTAATCCAATTTTTAGTGCTGCATTCATACATGCAGCAGAATACCTACCATTAAATCTATGTGTAACTCTTTGAGTTCCAATTGAGACTCATGGTCCGAATACAGCAACAGTAATATTTTATATTTGTTGGTCACTTTGGTCAGTGAATGTGCAAATAGTTTCTTGCAATAGTAGCTTTGTAATGCTATTATGAAGTCATTCAATGTATGATACGAAAAAATACAAAGGCATTCTTCTGGCATTATCCTTTTGCTTATTTTGCTTGACTACATAACCCTCATTTGAGCTTTCCTATATTCTAGTAAGTTTTAGACCTTTTGACCCAAAGCATTCTACTTACCAAAAATTTTTGTTAAAATGTATCTGATTTTCCAGTTTTATGCATACTCCCAGTTGATAATTATTTTTACAATAACTTTATGAAATAAATCAAATACTACATGTATCTAGCCAAGAAATATCACACCCAAATTCAGTGTTTTTCAGACACTATTCCTTTTTTTGGTACCTGTCATGTGTGTCACAGATTTATCTACTTAGGCACATTGTTATATGCAGTGTCCCTCATAAGTAGGGTCAGAAATTTTCTTAGATATTTATATTTCCTGACCTGTTTTAAACAACTTCAGCTCAAAATGGTGGGTTAGACGACTTTAATCATAAGATCTCACATAAAGTGAAAATGGCGTTGTTTCGATTCCCAGATAGTATGTGACAAGGTGTTTTCCATGGATCCTTTCACTGCTAAAGTCCCCTACGCACTAGCAAATAATTGAAATATGATTGAACCACAAGTTAGTCCCAAAATGGATGCCAAACCCCATTTCTATGCACAACTGTGTTTTTGATGCAGTACATCTTGTTTGTCATAGTTGAGGCATGTTTAAAAGAGTCAAGCAGCTTAAACTCTATTTCTCGTAATTGGTACCGTACATGATAATATTTATATTTTTATAGGTGATAATGAAGAGAGATCTATTATTGATCCCGGATCTAGAGAAGATCCAAAATTAAAAGAACTTATTAAAGTGAGTATAATAGAATAACATTCAATGTGTCAATGAAAATGTTTAACATTCAATGTATCTATGAAAATGTTTGTTAACATTCAATGTTTCAATGAGAATTAGGGTACACACGCTGTTATCGAGTACTCTCATTGAAATGTTGCTGTTAATGAATGTTATCCTTTAGCGGTCTGTTATTATATGTTTATATGTTTTTTAAATTCCCTTTAAAATGAGTAAAATAGATATGGGAATATGAATAGATCTCTCAGTAACTATTTTTATTTATTTTTTTTTAAGACAACACACAGGTATTTATTTATGTCAAAAACAATTCTAGATAAGGCTAAGAAGTGTTATGTGAGGATAACATTTTCTTTAAAATGTTCCTATGTCCTACACAACAAAGAAAGAAAGAGTAACCATACCAGAAAAACTAGAGCCAATTAGCGAGCCAGTACCTTATGCAATTAGCCACTAGGGCTCACATTTCTTAAATATGTCAGATGTCTGTAGGAAGAAACTATCTTCATATGTTTCTAAATAAACATTATTATTAGATAGATACAAATGAGTATATTAAATAACAGTTATATAGTTTATTTATATAGCGACAATTCCACTTGGCATCATTGCCTGAGGAAGACTGGGGGGATGGGATGGCCTAGTGGTTTAGAGTGCCGCGCTTCAATCTCTAGCTGGCCAGTCACCTCTGGCTGGTGGCTGTGGTTTCGTATGTGACATGGAGATAGGGGCGCCCTCTCAACCTCGTGGGTTTCCTCCCACTGCTAAAGACCCCTACGCGCAAGCGAATTATTGAAATAAAATTAAACCACATGTTAGTCCCAAAATGACCTAGTCTGTGTCGAGTGGACGTTAAGCCCCATTTCTCTCTCTCTCTCTGATGAAGACTAGAGAAGCTTAGATGAAATGTCGTTATAATATGAGCTAAGTAATTGGTTATCCATATAACTATTTGCATTTCGTTTATCCTTGTCACCTATTAAATGTCATTTAAGCGACAGTATTGTTATGATTTTTTATAGATTTTACTGGATTGGATTAATGATGAAATGGCTGATCAAAGAATTTTGGTAAAAGATATCGAAGAGGATTTATTTGATGGACAAATTCTACAGAAATTGATAGGTAATTTAATCTACACTCTATGTATCCTCGTTATCCGCAGTGATTTCATTCCGTTCTACCCCACTACATGTATACCCTCAGTACATCCATGGGGTATTCACACATATTGAAAATTGCCCTTGACCATTGGAATTCGATATGAGAGTAGGCTGTAGTGCCGCTGCCCGGGCAAAATTTTCCCTTATAGCACACTGTATGGCATATGTCCATCTTCATTAGACCAGTCACAGCAGAACAGTTTGACTTTACACCCTATTTCATTTCAGCACTATGCAGATATTGTCTGCCATTGCCTAAAATTTTTAAGCTATTCGATGGTCTAGGGAGTTTATTGAGCTTTTCATATAAATTAATGTCTAAATAATAATTCATATAACATTTGAAGTATCTTTATCTGATGATTATTTTGTTTATTTTACAGAAAAACTACAGGGAATTAAAGTTGGAACACCAGAAGTATCTCAGTCTGAGATTGGACAGAAACAGAAATTGAGAGTTGTATTGGATTATATCAATCGTATTTTAAATGTAGGTGGAGGATGGAATCAACAAAAATGGAGTGTCGACAGTGAGTTTGATTATATTATTGTAATAACTGGAATTATTTGTAAAAAATGTTGTCAATGAAAGTACAAGTAAGTTTGAATCAATCTGCTGGTTGAAATTAGATTATCTGTGTTGGTGAGATCAGATCAGAAAAAAGCAAGAATAACAATGTTAAAAGTCTGTGTATTACCAAGTTTTGATTGATTCTGTACTTACATTTATACAGTAGTTATAGTTCATTATGGTAGTGCTATTAAGAAACGGAAATAATACTACTTATACTGTTATTACTTTCTCTTCCACATGGATTACAAACCGTAACTATAGACAGTTAATGATATTAAACAAGCTTGTTTATATTCAACAGAAGATGTTCGCACTAAATTTAAAAGATAAGTTACATTATGTCTCACCTTGTGGGGTTACTCTGGGTCCACTGGTCTCCTCTCAGTTCTATAGACTCCAAATATACAAGAAAATTTACTTTTTTTTTTACTAGTACAGTAGAATCTGCATTAAGCAGCCACCCACGGGAAATTTTAGGATTGACCGCTTAACGGGAGTGGCCTCTTAATAAAATCTCAAGTTTTTTGTGCCGACATCAATAAATATTACGCTTGGGTGCACTTGCATCGGTAAATTTGGCCGTCGCTGAATCTCGGACATAACTTCCGTAAACATGTCATTTTGTCCCAACTTTCAATACTACTGTCTATCATTGTCATGCATTCGATAATATTTATCTATTTTAGTAAAATCTCATGTTTTTTGTGCTGACATCAATTAATATTACGCTTGAATGCATTGGAAGCAAACACCAATGCAATACTTCACTTGCATCGGTAAATTTGGCCGTCGCTGAATCGCCCACATAACTTCTGTAAACTTGTCATTTTGTACCAACCTTCAATACTACTGTCTATCATAGTGATGTATTCGATAATATTTATCCATTTTTGTGAAGAAAATCGATGAATTAATTTTATTTTATCAAAGAAGCACATGAACCAAAAAACATCGCTGATTTAGCTACCGAATTACAGGGGGTGTAACTCTGTATGTAATATTACAGGTGGCGCTAAAAACGTCTATTTAACAACATAGCGGCTTTTAGTCGGTACTTTCAGTTTATTCAATCAATATCAAATAATGTCCCGTTACGTGTGAAAACAATGATCAGGTTTGTCGTTTAATAAAACAAAAGATTAATTAACAGATAATCCCCCGGGTTAATTGGTATTTTCACATTTCTTTTTATCTGATTTGCGGGAGTCCAGTTAATTGATTACTACTCACGGGATTAGCGGGGGTGTTACGAAGAACGACAAGATGGTATCATTCAACAATGGCTGTTGAATGGGCGATGTTTTGTTAAATTCATTTGCAAAATAGTGACCGCTGGCCGCGTTAGAGGAGTGACCGCTGAATAAGGAGATGAAACAATAGAATTTTTACGGGGGAAATTTATTGTGACCGCTTACAAGGAGATGTCGCTGAATAGGAGTGGCTGCTCATACGGATTCTACTGTACATAAGATCATATTAATATCTTATTTTATTTTCACAGGTATCCATTCCAAGAATTTAGTAGCTATTCTGCATCTACTAGTAGCTCTTGCCAGACATTTCCGTGCACCAATCAGATTACCAGAAAATGTTCAAGTTATTCTGGTTGTAGTTCAGGTAAAACTTACTTAGAAATCTTGTAGAATGGTCAATTAAAGCGACCACAATGGTTAAGTGGGTAAGATGCTGGACCACTTGGAGGTCATGTGCTCAATCCCTGCATTGGCCGAGAAAGTTCATTAGGATTTTCTAACATGGTTTCCCTTGTCAGTGGTGCAGTATAGTTATATTTTGTAGTCATCACATGGCTTCATGATGCACTGTTTTTATCATGTTAATGTTTAATATTCCCGGGGTTGAAGGGGTGGCAGAGGTGCTGAATGATTCAACACATGCACTTTAAATTATAAGGTCTGTCATTAAAGTTCCAATTTCATATTTTCTAAGAAAGTCAAAACATAATTATTTCTATGTCTTTTGCTCAAAAGGTTGTCAACTCACTATTATACGATCATGGGCAAAACTTTTTGGGCATTAAAAAGGCTGACACAGGCTGATTGAAGAAATAGTAACTCAATTACCTCCCTTGTTTTCTCATTCCTCTCCATGGACGGCCGTCTTCAAAAATTTGAAGTTGAAAATGATATTTTTGCCAATTTCTCAACTGGCAATAGTGAATTATAGGATTAATAGGATTATTCTTTAATAAGGTAGGACTGTTTATAGGTTCAATATATTTTAGGGCTTTATTTTAATACATTTTAAAAATATAACTTAAAAATATGCTATTGGAACTTTAAGTCAAGTGGCATGGTTTGGAATCCCCCACTTGTACCTGCTGAGGAGTACGATCATCTTTTCAACTTCATAGGTTTCCTTGGGTTTTCTCCTACTGTTAAATACCCCAACACGTAAGCAAATTATTGAAATAATATTGAACCATATGTTGAGTAGACATCAAACCCTCTCTATCTCTCTCTCTCTCTCTCTGTAATATCTCAGAATGATTTGTGTGTATTTTGTATTTAGAAAACTGACAGTTTGTTACAAACTAGAAAAGTTGCTGAAGAAATTACTGGCTGTAATGAGTAAGATATTTTTTTATTGTTTTTATCCACTTTAAATTGTATGAAGAATTTAGAAGTGTAGAAGTGATGAATTGAATAAATGTACTATATTATGATTGACTAAACATGTGAAGTTATTGTCTTCAGAAGAGAATTTCCTGGCCCTGAATTTACGAAGCAGACTTAAGTTAAAAATTTACTCCACTTTCAATCACTGTTTATGAGAAAAATCTTTGATCCAGAAATACAATATGTTGTACATAGTTTCTTATTGATTTTTTTGATACATTGAAACAGCCAAGGTTTGATACAGAACTATATTTTAGTTCAAATAAGGCGAACAATTTTCAGTAAATTCTTAACTTAGTCTGAGAATGTTTTCTGCTTTATCCATAATTGTCTAAATGTATTTTTCCCAATTGATTAGTCATACTTAGATGTATGTAATATTTGATGTTATAACAAAATGAATGACTTTGATAAATTTGAGTCTTGATAAAGAATGAAGCAATCCGAAGAAAAATTCAATTATTTTATTCATTGTAGAACACAAGGCAGACGTGGTCTATAACTTGGAGTTATCTTCCTTTGTCTTTCATCTTATTTGTGTAAAACTTTAATAAAGGAATTTATTTCAACTTTCTTGTTTTCAGTGATATTGGGGCCAGATTTGGTATGTGTACTTTATTTACCTTTGTTTAAACTCCAATAATTGGACAATAACATTACTATAATATCGAATCTAGGGTTGGGATTGTGGTTGGGTCAAGTGGGACGTTTTTTGATTGAACACTTGTACCAGTATTCCTTAATATCAGGATTCAATATATTGGTTATTAAGTATTTTTGAACTTGCATACATGATGATAAAGGGATCTATTTTATTCAGTAATAGTAAGAAAATAGAACCTGTTAATTTACTTGTCACACCTGTTTCCATTGATTCATTGATTGGTTTATTGTTTATTACAGAACGCGATGCATTTGATACTCTCTTTGATCATGCTCCAGACAAGCTTAATGTCGTCAAAAAGGTAAAAACTATCATTTGATTAAATAATAACAGATTGTTTCATGGATAACATTGAGTAACGGTGAGAGTAACCTGATTGCAGTAAAAAAAAACCTAGTGAATGTTGTCCATAATGCTCTATATGTTGTTATATATCTTTCACTAAATGCTCTTCAAAAATATTTAATTTCAAACATGAATTAGCATATCATGCTGTTAGCTTGCATCTGGATTCATTAATATTTTGCTTTTTGGCTTTATACATCAAATTTTAAATGTCATGAAGTGTAAAACCTAATCTTGTATCTGATTTTTATTTTATTTTATCTAGACTTTAGTAACATTTGTTAATAAACAGCTTGTTAAAGTGAATTTAGAAGTTTCTGATTTAGATACACAGGTAAGTATTCATTAAATATAGGATATTGGTTTATTTATCACTTGTTACTATATATAACAGGTATCTTTTTGCTGCGTTGGATTTCGTAAGTCTGGACATACTTGACTTCTACATTATAACATGCATTGTGTGATAGTTGGTGGCTGGTCTGTGACATGTGCTTCTGTTAATCTTGAAAATAGATGTGATGTGATCCTTTAGAGACATTTAGTGAGGCACATACTTATGGAAGAACAATTACTGTTTGATTTGGGCAACATTTCGAAGAGAAGTCTATCATTGTTTTCAAGCAAGATGTGATGTGAGCAAAATCATGACTTATTCAAATGCCCCAGCAATGGTTATTGGTTGTGATAGTAACATATTCAGTTAGAAAGATTGACATATCAGACCTAAAGAAAGACCTGACAGATTTAGCTCTTGCATAATGCATGATTAAGAATGATGTTTTTCTAGCCTGACGTATGATTTTGTATTTTGTAGTTTCATGATGGAGTATTTTTAGTGATTATGATGGGATTATTAGAGGAGTATTTTGTGCCACTTCATAGTTTTCATTTAACACCTACAGCATTTGATCAAAAGGTAAGACTGATTCTTTGATTATCTTATATTTAAATGCTATACAACAGGACTTCTCTCACAGCTTCCATTAAACATCTACAAGACACTGTTTCTTTAATTTTTATACAATAGGACTTCTCTCTATTGAAGGAATCACGTTGTCTCTATTGAAGGAATCACGTTATCGTCATTGCAGACATTCTGCATGAATTTTTTACACAGGGGAGATAACTCTGGAAAGATTAAATTTTAAAGATTCCATGTGATGGAGCAAAATGATAATGTAAAAATATTTCCCCATTCAAAATAATATTCTGGTTCTTAATCATCCTTGTTTTGTCACATGATCATATAGATGTAAGAGTAGGCCCGTAGTGTCGCTGTCCAGGCACAATTTCCCTCATATCACACTGCATGGAGTTTACTTGTAATTTACCTTTTATCTCAGTTTTATTCTCTAAATAGCAAACTATCTTAACAAACAGAAAATATGTGCTGAGTTCTGGAACATGAACACCTAAATATTACAAATTTTCTTAAATGCCTTGATTTGGTTTTGAAAAAAGTCAAAAGTTATCCAAGCACAAAACTAGAGCCTGTCAAGAAGTTAGTCTCCCACTCACCAGTATCTGGACATTTGTATAGACTAAAAGAGACTTCCATACAGAATTTATCAGTTTTATTTTCTGAAGTACATGTATATGTATATCAGGAATTTCTCCTTGGATGTTATTGTAGATATGTTAGTCCCATAATGACACGCTATGAGTGGACATTAAACCTCATTTCTCGTTCTCCAGTATTATATTATTTTAGATGTGATATGTTTGAATTAAATGCAAACTGCAGAGTATTTCCCTTACTACCAATATAAGTAATGATATGATATACGTTTGTTTTAAACATGTTACTCCATAAATGTCCTAGTTTGTGTTGAGATGATGTTAAAGGCTCAATACCACTCTTTTTGTAATTGAATAATATGTCCCAATCTTTATTCTGGTCAACAAATTCTATTATTTTACAATATTCCAATTAATTGATGATACAAATTTCATCTTAACACACCTAATTTAAAAAATTGGAAAAATTCAACTACATGATTTGAAAGGGTTAACGTAAACCTTTTTAAATGTGACTTGGATTTTAAAATATTTTCAACCCCCCTGGGCAAGTAAAATAGGATGTAATCGATAATTTACACAACCGGTAGGACACTTAATCATCTAGTACTTAGAATAAGGCTATTATTAATTTTATGGAGCTGCCAAGCCAGCAAGAGTGTTATTGTCCCTTTAAACCCCATTTATCACCCTTTCCTTTGCTAAAGTTATACAGTATCTACATGCATAATACATGTACTGAGTATTTCTGTTACTAGCGGTAGAACTAATGATAAGATACATGTTTATTTTAAACACTTGTAATGACGTCTTTATTGACTCAGCCATCTTTACCTGGTGAAATATTGACTAAAATTAACCTTTTTTGACTTTTAAAAAGGGACTTTTTGTTTAATGTCATCTGACGAACTTCGACCCTGTGAACTCTAACCTCTGTAGATTGCTTGTGGTTGTATTAGTCATATGTTTTAGGAAATGACACGAGGTTATATGAGTGCATCTCATTAGTCATGAATAGTGTCTTTATGCCACATGTCTGTCTACCTTGGGTTGTCTGCAGGTTGTGGTTTATAAATATGTCAGTATATTATTATAGGTATATTCATTAATATTAGCACAGACTGCAAAACAACAATTGTTCTTGGCATCATTTAAAAGTAAAATGCAAAAAAAGAACAGATTTGGCATCATATTAAATTGTACACATAAAATATCCCATGACAATTTGAATTTGCTGTCTGGGCAAAATTTCCGGGATAGCACGGTTTGGCGTATGCTCGCTGTCATTGACCCAGTTGGTGCAGACAGGTAGGATGTTAAACCCCATTTGGTTTCATATACTGTTGCTAAATGGGGGGTTGGGTTCGCGGAATTGTCAAGTCTTATCGTTTAAATTCCCCGCTTGAACATGATATGGAGTTGGGTTGCCTGTCCAACTTTTGGGGGTTTCTCCCAATACTTGAAGACAAAAGCAAGCACCATGACCACACTAGTTTTTCCTATAACCTTTTAGTTTTCTATATTACATCTGACAGTATGTTTTTACCCAGGAAGCTGTCAAGCCAGTCTCGTTATCAATTGACACCTGCAGACAGATTACCTGCCATAATTCGTCTTCTGAAAGTCAAATTTTGATATACACTATTTTGATGTACATTTTGATGTATATATTTTTATGTTAATAAACCTGAAGTCTTGACATCAGATTGTTAAAGGACTGTGGAGACCCTCCTGTATTCAGATAAATAATTAGGGTTTCACACTGCGTAGCTTGTGTGAAACACTATTGTTTTTGTTAAAATTCTTCTTATTATTATTATTTTTTTTTTTCCAATTTGCTTATATCTCAGGATCTACTTGTCGGATCGATGCAATGTCTTGAGTTTTACTGCGAAAGTGGGTGTGACTTAGAGATTAAAGCTATTTCCGGCACTCTGCGACAATGCGAAATGTCCTAAATCACCGAAGTTGTCGTTTTTTGAAATATTGCCGTAATATTAACAATAATTGTTGGATTTTATCGTTTGATAGTTTTTGACATAGCCAGAGACATGGCACATAGCTACGGGTCTTTAGAGTTTTACATTTCGCCAAATCTTCGGAAAAATAAGGCGCCAAATTTTGGAAATTTAAATTTTGACAAAAAACTTTTTTATTAATGAATATTTTTTAATGACTTTTTACCAAGGGTTAAAGGGTCGTCTGATTTGGGCAAAAATGTGAACATTTTTTTTCTGGATAATTTTTCTTGGTTGCTATTGGCTAATTCAGTTTATAGGTTCTATATAAATTATTTATTGTCCGATTTGTATAAAACAAAGTTTACATGCTCCATGGTCCAAAATGTCATTTTTTTTGTTACCGACAAAGTTTCCTGTCGGCACCGGAAGTGACGTAAATTTAGCAAAAACTACAATTTTAACAGTTCGGTACCACTTTTTGAAAGCAAAAATTATTTTTTTCAAATCTAATATGACTGAAAAGATTTGCCATATAAAGGCGCACAAAACATCGCGCTCAGTTTTTTTAATTTCGATTCCGTTTTCGGGCAATTTGGATTAAAGGGTTTAAAAAGGTGTCAAAATGAGCTATTTACAACCCATCCAGCATGCGCAGTTGCCGAGAAAAAGTCAATTTTGCATGAGCCACTTTTCACGTTATTTTTGCTGTATAAGAATCAATTATTATGTTATTTTCAATTTTCTTTCACTGTTGGATGCCTAATGCCATAGTGGACAAGGTCAAACCATTCTACCTCATACGCTGCCATCGGAAATGACGTCATTTGCTCAAAACTTAATTTTTAGCATTAAAAAACAATATTTCATTCCAATGGGTCTTACTTGTTATTTTTTTTAAATTATGATATTTGATTCTATTCATCAAATAGAACGAACTCATGCGATCATACAGATATCACAAAACGGTTTCTAACTTGTACGATTGCAGAGAAATGGGCGATTTTCCACAAGTCACTTTTCGAGGATTTTGGTCTATAAAAGTGTCAGTTATTATTCGATTTTCATAAAATTTTCACCATATGATATCTTACGTCATTTATGATTCCATAGAACTAATTTAACATTTTCAGTATCACCGGAAGTAATTATATTTTGGCAAAAACTGTATTTTTAGCCTTCAAAACAGATATTTTTTTCAAATGAGTCTGATTTGTAATATATTTAAAATTATGATATTTAGTTCGCATCAACTAATAGAATGAACCCATGCGATCATTCAGATACCACAAAATGGTTTCTCACTTGTATGGTTGCAGAGAAATAGACGAAATAGTCACTTTTCAAGGTTTGGGGTCTATAAAAGTGGCAATTCTTATTCGATTTACATAAAATTTTCACCATGTGATTATTATTTCTGATTTTAAGAAACTAATTTAATATTTTCATTATCGCTGGAAGTACTGTTATTTTATCAGGATCAATTACATGTTACAACCGTATAAAATGAATTGATATTGCTGGATTTTTGTTGATTCTGTTTCCCTTTTATTTGATGTGTGCAATGTTTATGTGGAAATATGTTTATCGTTGCCATTGGTTCAAGGGCAACATGGAAGCGAAAGTGACATAAGTTTAAATTTAACGTGGCACCAGTGAAACCCGTCATTCCTGCATGCAGGTCTAGTTGTACATTGTATTTCTTATTATCCAATTATTAAATTATTCCAAACACTTGGAGCATAAATTCATTTGATCTCAGAAATTCAGCTTTATTAAAGTGTTGTCATTTTTATCCTCACAGCTTGGTGTCATGTAAAAGGCAGGGTATGTCTCAGCTGACTTTATAGATTCGATTTGCCTTATTTATAGCAATATCGCTACAAATTATTTTTTTTTAACATAATTAATAAAAATTATCTATGTTAAGCAATTAACCAACAAATTTTTATTTTGGATTGTTTATGATATAAGAGAAAAAAAAATGTATTTTTTGTTGGTTGCTCAGCAACAAATGTTCATATTCTATTCTATTTTATTTTTTGTAGTACACACTTTTCAATATCAGATATCAATTATGGAGTTTTATTAATTTATGAATAGAATTGTATATGTACTTTGGGACACATTAAAACAATATGAGTGATGATTTTTGTTAGTACATGTACATTGTGAATCAAACAGAACATGAAATATATAATATACATGTTAACAGACGATTAGAGTATAAACAGGTCATCATGGTATACTAGTCTATATATATCATGGTGCCGACTGCCGATATAAGAAAGGCAAGATGCCCTTATAGTAATACCGTAGTCTTGTACTTTAAGTCTTTCTTGCAGTCATCTTAAGAAAAAGTATTGTGGTCACTCATGTAAGGGATTGATTTCATTCTGTTTAATATCTATTGGATATGCAATGATAGAATTTTGCCAAAGCAGCACCACAGAACACATACATATTACACCATAGTGTATAAATTTTTAAGAAATTGTACAACTTGATGTTAGAAGCTACATGTATTCTTGTTGCTGTCTGTCTGCGTAAACTTTAACAAACAGTTTACTAAATATATAACAAATGTACAACATTGACATAAGAAAACAGGTGTTATACTTATTGTAATAGCAATATATATTTATAGACACTTATACATGTTGGGAGGCATTCAACCTGCCAGTAACTAGATATACATGGGTTAAAGGGCACTTGTTACTTTGAAGATGGTTGTATTGTGTTTTGAGATATATATAGATAGGTATATAGACTGATATATTGTTATCCTATGTAATAAGATATACATATATATTAAAGCACCTGCTGTTTTTTCTTAATAAAGTATACATGTATATTAATTATACTTGCATGTAAATATACATGAAATCATACAATATAACATTAAATACATATAACATGTTATAATTAACACAAAACCTATCTTGCTTCACACACAGTGCATTTAGATAGAGAATTGGGATTTATGTCCACTTAACCCAAACCAGGGCCCAAGTTCACAAAGCATTCTCAGACTTAAGTTGAGAATTTACTCAAAATTGTTCAGTTTATTTAAACTAAAATATAGCCCTTTATAATAATTTTGTTGTTTTTATGTATCAAATACATCAATAAAAAAGTCTGTGCAAAATTTTGTATTTCTGGATCAAAGATATTTCTTATAAACACTGATTGAAAGTTGAGCAAATTCTCAACTTAAGTCTGAGAATGCTTTGTGAACTCGGGGCCTGATCTTTAGATCAGACCCTATCTAATTATTAAAACAAAACCTTGTTTCATGTACTGTATGTTATGTATACAGCCTATTTCCTATATGTATAGAGAGTGAGATAAAGAAAATAGAGAAATGGTGTTTGACATGCTCTACACCAACTAGGTCTTTAGATGCTATTTCCTATACAACCTTTCCAAAGAAATATAGAATTTGTACTGCTGTATATTGGTTCTATTAATGCATTAAGTTTAAAAGGATTTCAGTATAATGGTTGTTTGACATCTTTCGTCCAATTCTTGCCAGAGATCTGTCACATGCCTTCGTTGGGGGTTGGATGGCCGAATGGCTTGGACGTGCATGAAGACCTAAATTTAAATCGCATCAAACGGAAGAAGTTTGTAGAACTTTAATGCACTGAGCTGATACTCGTAGGGACTAATGATTTACAAGTCGGGGTGGGGTTGGATGGCTGTATGGTTAGGACATGTGCGCTGTATCATCAGGGTTGTCACTTGTCAAGTGGCATTGTTTTGATTCCCCAGTTGTGCGTGACAAGGAGTACAGTCATCTGTCCAACCCAGGGATGGGATTTCACCCGTATATTTCAGACTTGTCCGATCCTATTTTTCAAACGCCCAAAATTGTCTGACCGGGAATATGCCCAATCAGACATCAAGACATGGTGAATAATATTCAAAATTCCAAAATTAATATAGTTTACTGAGTGTATAACTACATGTACCACTTAACCCGATTATCCTTGATAACACCCTGGATTGATTAGGGTTTTCACCAGGTCCTATGGTTTCCTCCCACTGTTAAAGACCCCTACATACACGCTAATTATTGAAATAAAATTGAACCATATGTTAGTCCTAAAATGACCTAGATTGTGTCATGTGGACATTAAACCTCATTCTTCTCCCATGATTTATGATTCTTGCCTTGACCTTTGTAGACTGAATGTGTGCTATTATAAATTTGATTTGGATTGATAATTAATCTTAAAGTCATTGAAATTTATCTAATAGACGGTTTCATTGCCATATTAATAAAACCATTTAGCAATCCAGTCGATAACCATGTACAATCGTACAATAGACCAGAAATTGACCATGTTGTTGGATTAAATTTAAAAATCTTATTCAGCAAATCGGTGCAGAATTGTTCAAAGAAGAAGCCTGCCAAATTCATGTTGGTCAGACTTGAATTGACAGGTGGGGTTGGGATGGCTTAGTGGTCTAGAGTGCCGCGCTTCGACCTCTAGGTGGCCGCTCACCTCTGGTTTGCGGCTGTGGTTTCAAGCACTGGTGTGAGCGTATGTGGCATGGAGATAGGGGCGCCTTCTCAACCTCGTGGGTTTCCTCCGGGCACTCCGGTTTCCTCCCACTGGTGTGAGCGTATGTGGCATGGAGATAGGGGCGCCTTCTCAACCTCTTGGGTTTCCTCCGGGCACTGTGGTTTCCTCCCACTGCTAAAGACCCTTACGCGCAAGCGAATTATTGAAATAAAATTAAGCCATATGTTAGTCCAGAAATGACCTAGTTTGTGTTGAGTGGACGTTAAACCCCATTTCTCTCTCTCTCTCTCTTGATTTGATAGAGTCTTCAGATTTTCGAAAAGCGTTACCCAAAGAACAAGTGGTTAGTTTCCAGTTCTTGCCCCCCCCCCCAACCCCAAAAAATTGAAATGAAATTAGAGTTTATCATCCTAATGTTAGGCAGGGATCAACCATGATATCTGGCGAGGTAATGATGATTGGATAACCAATAAGTGAGAATATTCATATGGTTTATCCATAGGATATTTATGAGGAGGTAGACGTTTGTCTTAGGGTTTTTTTTAAAATTCTGTTTGGGATTTATCCAACATTAAAAAGTTCAAATCTTGTCATTGAAATCGATTTTGATAAACCATTTTGTTGATGTCTGCCCAGTAGATAAAAAACCAGCGGCTGCCAGGCAGGATACGCCCACATTTTCGAGAGATGGATAGAGAACAAGCTAAAAAGAAAGTGATTTTTCCTACAATAAAGGGCCATAATTCATGAAGTTACAATTCGATATGCGCAAATATTGACAGGAACCAAGATCTTTGGGTTTCAAA
This sequence comes from Patella caerulea, assembly GCA_036850965.1. Lineage (NCBI taxonomy): Eukaryota > Metazoa > Mollusca > Gastropoda > Patellidae > Patella > Patella caerulea. The sequence goes on along the minus strand of JAZGQO010000015.1, from coordinate 24,486,802 downwards.
CCTGAATTTCAAGTTTCATCAAAATCGGATTAAAATTGTGTTCTCTACTTGCCAACAACCTTGATATACCATATTTTTAAACTATTCGCTTACAAACGGCAGCCATTTTGTCCCGCAATTTTTGGCCCAATTTTCATGAAATTCAAACTCGACCTTCATTAAGGTGTAACGGTGATATAATCATAGTTTGTTTGTTTTTTTTTTTAAATTGGAGAATAATTGTGACCTCCAATTAGTTAAAAAGGCGATTTTTCGGACAATCAGGGGCCATAACTCAGAAAGTTACGAATCGATATGCGCAAATATCGAAAGGAACCAAGATCTTTGGGATATAAACATACATGTCAAGTTTCATCAAAATCGGTTCAAAATTGTGACCTCTATAGGGTCCACAACCTTGATATAACATATTTTCACACTATTCATGTGCAAACGACGGCCATTTTGTCCATCAATTCTAGTCCGATTTTCACGTAATTCAAACTCTCTCTTCATTACCATATAACGGTGATATAGTCAAACGTTTTTTTAAATCGGATAATAATTTTGACCTCCAGAGGGACCAAAAGCTAACAAAAGCGATTTTTCAGACAATCCTGGGACATAATTCAAGAAGTTATGATCCAATGGGTGCAAATATCGAAAGGAACCAAGATCTTTGGGTTATAAACATACATGTCAAGTTTCATCAAAATCGGTTCAAAATTGTGACCTCTATAAGGTCCACAACCTTTATATAACATATTTTCACACTATTTGCGTACAAACGGCGGCCATTTTGTCCGTCAATTTTCGTCCGATTTTCATGAAATTTGAATTCAACCTTCATAACCATGGAACGGTGATATAATCAAACGGTTTTTTAAATCCAATAACAATTTTGACCTCCAGAGGGACCACAAGCTAAAAAGGGCAATTTTTCGGACAATCAGGGGCCATAATTCGGGAAGTTACCATCCGATGGGCGCAAATATCGACAGGAACCAAGATCTTTGGGTTATAAACATACATGTCAAGTTTCATCCAAATTGGTTCAAAATTGTGACCTCTATAAGGTCCACAACCTTGATATAACATATTTTCACACTATTCGCGTACAAACGGCGGCCATTTTGTCCGTCAATTTTTGTCTGATTTTCACGAAATTCGAAGTCAACCTTCATAACCATGGAACGGTGATATAATCAAACGGTTTTTTAAATCCGATAACAATTTTGACCTCCAGAGGGACCACAAGCTAAAAAGGGCAATTTTTCGGACAATCAGGGGCCATAATTCAGGAAGTTACAATCCGATGGGCGCAAATATCGAAAGGAACCAATATCTTTGGGTTATAAACATAAATGTCAAGTTTCATCAAAATCGGTTCAAAATTGTGACCTCTATAAGGTCCACAACCTTGATATAACATATTTTCACACTATTCGCGTACAAAAGGCGGCCATTTTGTCCGTCAATTTTGCTCCGATTTTCACGAAATTCGAACTCAACCTTCATAACCATGCAACGGTGATATAATCAAACGATTTTTTAAATCAGATAACAATTGTGACCTCCAGAGGGACCACAAGCTAAAAAGGGCGATTTTTCGGACAATCAGGGGCCATAATTCAGGAAGTTACGATCCGATGGGCGCAAATATCGAAAGGAACCAAGATCTTTGGGTTATAAACATACATGTCAAGTTTCATCCAAATCGGTTCAAAATTGTGACCTCTACACTGTTCACAAGCTAAAAAACGTGATTTTTCGTACAATCAGGGGCCATAACCCATGAAGTTACAGTCCGATACATGCCAATATCGAAAGGAACCGAGATCTTATGGTGATAAACCTATATTTTAAGTTTCATTGAAATCGGATAAAAATTGTGACCTGTAGACTGTTCACAAAAAAATGTGGACGGACGGACGGACGGACGGACGGACGGACGGACGGACAGGGGCGACGACAATATACGTCCACATAAAAATGTGGGCGTATAAAAATTGAAATGAATTGATATAGACCGTGGTTTACCCATTATGGGTAGATAATTGTTTTTGGGTGAATTCAATGTGAGGCTAGACTAGACACTAACCTTACAACGTTTAAATCTCGTCAGTCAGGTGTAATATCACCTACCTGGAATAACCTTTAACCCCGAGTAAATTATCTCTAAAACAGAGCAAATATTGTAAAGGCCAGGATTACCTTGTGTGAACGTGAACAAATAAAATTGATCTCTAAATCAAGTCGACAAAACTGAACTTGTTTAATTGTTACAAGTTCTAAGTCTCTAACCAATGACACACTGCGTAGATAATACTTTCCAAGTCTTTTTCGTCACAATATATTTTATTTTTATCTAGAAAGGGATTTAAGACTGCAGTTTTCAAGTTTATCTTTATTTGAAAAACAATGTCATATATTTTAAAAGTTTATAGCAGACAAACATTTTTTTAAAGATCTTGTATCTGTCTTAGTGTCATCTAGATAGAATGAAAGTCAAAGTTGTTGTCTTATATAATTTATTTATGTTTGTTCAGCTAATTTGAAAGTTATCCCCATTAAAAAGAAATGTTGATCCTACACTCTAAGTACCAATTTTACTCCAGTTTTGTGTAATTCTGAGTGGCCTAAAAGCCTAGTTGTGAGATAGGAGGGGGATATGAGGCTGCTGTTGGTGTAAAAAACACCCAGTATCAAATTCATAACACTGATACCACAATTTCATTTGTGCTTGCAAAAATATTTAAAATTTAAACAGTTATTAAATTTTAATGCTATTCAAAACTGATGTTAAATTATCATCTTTGGTGTGTCACAAAAGAATAATACATGTTTTATGAGAGAGTGAGAGAGAGTAATGGGTTTTAACTATGTATTTTAGGGACTTACATATATTTCACTAATTTCCCTTGTGCTTAGGGGTGTTTAGCAGTGGAAGGAAACCCATTAGTTTGAACAGGCTATCCTACCTTGTCATGTAAAATATGCTAATTGAAATCTGTCAACTGGCATGGTTTTGAATCCCTGGTTGTAGGTGACAAGGAGTAGAGTTACCTGTCCAAACTTGTGGGTTTTCTCTCGGTCCTCCAGTTTCCTCCCACTGCTAAAGACCTCTACACGCAAGAGAATTATTGAAATAAACTTAAGCCATATGTTAGTCCCAAAATGACCTAATTTGTGTCAAGTGGACCTTAAACCTCAACTCTCTCTCTCTCCCATCTCTCTTTCTCTCTCTAATCGAACCCACACCAGTTGACTGAATGAAAGACCTTATATGATATAGAGTGCACCCCCCCCCCTATGTTTTATGAATAGCCTTTTCATCGCTCTCTTTGTATTTGATCAGTGATATTGGTTTGTAAATAATATATATATTAAGTGGTTATTATTTATTAAAGTGTTAATTTCAGTAAGTGGGAGTTTGTATACCATACTGTTCCTGTATGTTTTATGGGAAATGAACATAAGACAAGTTGAAAGATTTAATGTGATTGCTTCTCAGGTTGTAAATAGATTCTAAAAGATAATTTGTATGGCTGACTAGCAGTTGGTGTTATAAAAAGATGGCACATAGTCAGTCTTCATAGAGCATAGTAGAACATGATGTTAAAGTTGATTGAGTTGGGTAGAGATTGGATGGCAGCCAAGTGAGGTGAACCTGTAGACCAGTCAGTCTGTTAGAAACACAACCAGATGTCTTTCTTTAACTCTCGTCTATAATTGACTTACTAGTATATGTACATGTAGTAGTAGATATATGTGGTATAGCTGTATGTCTGTCTGCAGTGAAATGAAATGAAATGGAGTTTAATGACCTACTGTTCTGCTCCGAACTGGGCTAATGAAGACCGGCATACAGTGTGCTATGAGGGAAATTTTGCCCAAACAGTGGGACTACGGCATATTCTTATGTCAAATTCCAAAGGGATCTTTTACATGCACATCAACATGTGCACAGGTTTCATCAAAATGCTAAAGACATCTATGCACAGCCAAATTATGGAACTGATCTAGTTTGTATCAGTGAAGTTAAACCCCATCTCTAGCAGTGGAAGGAAACCCATTAGTTTGAACAGGCTATCCTATCCCTTGTCTGCTAATTGAAACCTGTCAACTGGCATGGTTTTGAATCCCTGGTTGTACATGACAACGAGTAGAGTCACCTGTCCAACCTTGTAAGTTTTCTCCAGGTCCTTTGGTTTCCTCCCACTGCTAAAGACCCCTCTCCACAATTGGATTATTGAAATGAAATTCAACCATATGTTAGTCCTGAAATGACCTAGTTTGTGTCAAGTGGACCTTAAACCTCAACTCTCTCTCTCTTTCTCTCTCTCTCTCTCTCTCTCTCTCTCTCTCTCAAGAAACAATAGTAAGGAATAGAGCCATTTAAATCCTATTAGTCAACCTCTCTATCTTCATGTATTTATTTGGTTAGATCATACAAAGATTGATGGATTATAGTTATTATTAAACTAAAATCCAAGACCAATTGATGACTTGATTAAAGTGGGCATATGAAATAATAAAACAATATGTTTGTTTATATGATTAAGATCTAATGTCAGTACATGAAGTTTAAATGTTGTTCTCAGTAATAATAAAGGGGGAGTATGTTTAATGTGATTAGTTTGTACCCAGTAACCACCAGCAGTTGGTCTTTAACTTCAGTAAAACATGTAATTTAATCTCTAACTTACACTCAATCAAGCAGAACCTATTGCCAGACATATTTCCTACTCACAAATAACTGATATGCATTAATGTCATATGCTGGTAGTGTTATTTTAGAAATTAACAATAAGTGAGTCCCCTCTTCCTTACTTTAATGAAGAGAACCAAATAGTTGAGGCTTTAAAGTAGATGTATTCTCATTTATGAATGAACCCTGGTTTCCTTATTTTATTAAAGGTTGTATAGCTCTATTTTTTGAAACCTTGAACAATGAAACAGACAAAAAAAATTCTAAAAGTAAATATTGTATATAATGTAATTTAAATGGATGTAAATTGATTTATATTCAATTTTTGAAAAAAAATATTGTAATTTTAATCAATTATGTTCGGTGAAATATGTGTACAATTCAAATTGAATAGCAGTTTAAACATTTACGCCAGCTTTTTTTAATTACTTCCACATTTCATTGTGTTGTAGGATATGTTTCTATTTGTTCATTATGAAATAGCACCCACCATAGTGTACACATCTCGTGTACTGATTATAAAATGTTTAATTGTGTCTTAAATATTGGATATTAAAAACTTATATTTTCAAAGCAAGATAACAACATCAATATTGATTGAAATTTATCAAAATTGAATTCTAATGCGTGTTTTAATTTCAAATATTATGGAAAATATTGAGTTAAAGACTTAGCTTCTTTAAGGAGAGAGAGAGAGATATAGTTGATGCTATAGAAATAGTTATTAATTTATAAAAATAAAAACCAACCACATCCAGTGTTCGAATGAAGTTCTATAAAACATGCAATATAATGATCATCTACAAGCTTACTGAATCTTACAAATACAAAATTTCACAAATACAATGCTACGAAAATAACATTTGTTGACAATAAGTTACTGGGGGGTTGGATGGCTGAAGATTAGCACGTGCGCAAGGTATCATAAAGTCTGTCATTGAGTCAACTGGCGCAGTTTCGATTCTCCAGTTGTATGTGACAAGGAGTAGGGTTGGCTGTCCAACCTCGTGGGTTTTCTCTGGGTCCCCTTTTTTCTTCCCACTGATAAAGACCATATGCGCAAGCCAATTATAGAAATAAAATTGAACCATAGTCACAGTAAGTTACCACATACAGTGATAAACGAATATTATTTAAGAAGATAGTAAGAACAAGAGCTTTAACTGTTATAATTTGTAAATTAATATACATACAGTTAGTAGGATTAACAACTGATTATAACAACAAATTATTTAGGCTTACACAAAGGTATTGCCGCTTTAATATATGATCATATTATAGTTATAACAACAAATTATTTAGGCTTACACAAAGGTATTGCCGCTTTAATATATGATCATATTATAGTTACACAACAGTTGGGAAGGAAAAAGATTATAATTTCATCTGCACTGTAAACAATTTCGTGACTCTTAGGTTTTTTTCCTTATTTGATTTTTTTAGAAATAGTTCCATCCATGTTATGGCTTATTTTTTATTTCCTTAGCACTTTGAGTTATTTTCTCATCAACAGAATATTTTCGTTTAATTTAAAATTAGATTTTAACACTGATTATTCAGAAGGAATTTGACGGGGGAAAAGTTATTTAAAAGGGAAGTACCAAATTCACAAGAGTCTGCATTGCTTCAAGTGAATTGTTTAAATTTGAAAAAAAAAGCTCAAATAGCTTGTCAGAAAGTCTCAGCACAAAATATATCAAGATTTGCTCACCACAAAATATATGTAGATTTGCTTTAAATCAATAATTAAATTGAATCATGTTGATTATTGCATGATTTACTCAAATCTGGTAACATTTATTAATAATAATAAATGATGCAATGTAATAAAAATATATGGTTGTGGTATATGGATGCAGACCACCAATTTTACAAAACAGTATGTGTTAACGAGTCACCATTTTTTAAACATACATTATGCAAGAACTAAATCTGAATATTTAAGGTCTTTTTTTTTTGACTGAAATATTATATGAATTATTAAAGATACATTATGGGAAATTAGATAAAGAGTTGGCAGTTCTCACTATAATAGTTGAAAACTAGATAATGTACATGTAATGGCAATTTGCTGAAAATATCAGTCAAATGGATCCACTAGGAACCGAGAATGAAGCAAGTGAAATTTCCGCCTAGTCTCGATCATCATAATTAAAGTCGGTGCAGTAAAAAGCATAGTCTCGATTATCCATTTGATAATTAAATCGAGAAGGAAAGTTATGCAGTAAATCGGATCAAATTCTACCAAAGATCACAGGCTTGTGAGGTGATCGAGAGTTTATTATGGCCTGGATATGTTGATTAATGTCTAATTAATAATTTAGATAATATTTCAGGCCTCAAGAAAGACCTGCAATAGGCAGATTTAGCTCTTGCATAATGTATGTTTAATTAGATATTTAGTTCTATTAACATTCATCAATTGCCAATGCCATCTTGTGTTTTAAACTATAGACTTTCTGCCACTTTAAGAGAGAGGAACAGAGTATAATTATAATATTTTATATAATATAGAAGACCTTCAACTGTCATGAGGTTATATAAAGAAAGAATACTAAAATATTGTGTTGAGAGCAGTGATCTATGCAATTTTTTTTTTTTTTTAAATTTGTGAATGAATAAATATCTACATAATACTACTATAGATAATACAACTGATAAATTCATGTTTTTTGACAGAGTTTATGAATACGTCAATTATAAAATTAAGATACTCCTCTGAGCAAGCACAATTGAGGTTCAAAATCTCTCTTGTGTGCCATTTGAACTTCATTTCTGTGTCAATTGAAGGGTTCGAAACAGAACTCATGTGGCGGATCACTCGTTTCAAAATGGAGATTGAGTGTTGGATGGAATGGTTTAACTTGTGCACTTTAGAACACAAGGTTTGTCAATGAGTCGAGTGGGAGTGGTTTCAAGGCAAGGAGTAGGATCGCCTATCCATCTTCGTGGGTTTTCTTCCAGTACTCCAGTTTCCTCCCATTGCTAAAGAACCCTACAGGCAAGCGAATTATTGAAATAAAATTAAAACCATATGTTAGTCCCAAAATGACCTAGTTTGTGTCGAGTGGACATTAAACCCCAATTCTCGCTCTCTCTCTCAATTCCTAGCTTGTATTTGACAAATCTTATGGTTTTTCTCTGGTTTCCTCCCACTGCTAAAGACCCCTTCATGTACCTGGAGAAATTATTCAAATGACGTGTTGTGTTGAGGTTAAATCACCTCAGCCTCTCTCTCTCTCCTTTTCAAATAAAAGAAGGGGCCCAAACTGGTGTATCCTATGCCTTATAGTGTAAAATTGTCTATAATTTTACGCTGTCAATCAGGAACTGTGTTAAAGGAGGACATGTTTTTATAATAAAAGTTTTAAGAGTATAAATGTTATCTAGATGAAGATAGCTGTGTGTGTTTTTTTTCTGGTTCAGTGATCCTAGTGAAAGACTAATGTTTGTTTTCAATTATCAGGTAACAAGGATGGGCTCATAGTTAGCTATTAACTAGACTCAAGACTTAGGCCAAATCAATTTAATTTTGAGTTCTTAGGGAGTCTTGATCAATACATATCCACTTGAGTCTAATGAAAAATGTTTTATTTAGAATTTTGAGAAAAACGACTAAGTATTTTCATTAGGTTTTAAATATATTTTTCACCTCTGTAGAAATAGGACACATAATAGATGTTCCCCTTGAAAAATGTTTATTTAGAATTTTGAGAAAAACGACTAAGTATTTTCATTAGGTTTTAAATATTTTTTTTCACCCCTGTAGAAATAGGACACATAATAGATGTTCTCCATGAACAAAAGTTCAAACTAATGTGGCCTTACACTGATATACATAGGTAATTACAATTAAGACAAGACTTACTTGTCCTACTAAAACTTAAAGTGTCCTTCTCACTGCTAGATAGTTCTTGTTTTGGATTTGGATCCAGTTACATATCATATCATTTCATTAGATTAGTAGATTAAATTTTATTATTGTAGTAATATATTTTGTATTGACATTTAAGTTATTTCTCTTGGATTGAAATGTCTTTCAGAATACAGGTCAAAAAGTATTAATGGTCAAATATGTTAACCATAAGAAAATTAATACTACATGGCTAATTTCTTTGTGAATCTTTAAGAAATTATCTACCGAAATAAAACCAGGTCCGGATCCAGGATTTTGTCGAAGGGGGGTGTCACACATTGGAGCAAAGGGTAATATGTTGCAACCTTGGATTGCTTGGGTAGAGACAATGCGAAAATCATGTTTATATCATCTATTACAGAGCAGAATTGTGAACTACAACAGTAACAATTAAGCAAACGGAAATGAAAATCAACCATGTCACTGGGGCTGAGGCCCCCTGCACCCACCCCCACCCCGCTCCGCGCCTGGAAACATACAACATTAAAACCTGCAACCAGATTTACTCTAATTATACAAAAGTGTGGTATCGTTACAAAGTCATTTAATTAAATAGATGCAGGGTATGCTTATTCTTTCTGTACCACCTAGTACAACTTCTTGTTTCAGGAGTTCACATAGGTCATGCAGTGTGCTATGAGGGACATTTTACCCTGACGGCACTGCTGCTACTGCCAAATTTTTTTTTCGAATTTAAATTTTCATGCCAATAAGTACACCCAACTTAGTTTTTTTTATTCCATCAGAATGATATCATTGCTGGACCGCCCCCCTCCCCCACCACACTTTCTCTACCATCACCATTTTTTTTGTATAATTACAGTAAATTTCATTTGGATTTATACACTTGACCTGTAGATTGTTATCAGCGAAAGAGGTTTAAAATATGACCTAATTGATCAAGCTTTTTATTGTGTAGAGTAGGTTTATCATCATAGATTAGAAAATAAATATAGGACTTTTATATCAACAACTGATAATGTTGTCCACAATACATAACTTGTCTATATTATAGTTTACATTCTATAGGATTACTACTATAGCTGCGTTTACACTCGGCCCTATAAGAGAGAGACAGAAATGGGGTTTAACGTCCACTCAACACAAACTAGGTCATTTCGGGACTAACATATGGTTTAATTTTATTTCATTAATTCGCTTGCGTGTAGGGGTCTTTAGCAGTGGGAGGAAACCGGAGTGCCCGGACGAAACCCACGAGGTTGAGAAGGCACCCCTATCTCCATGCCACATACGCTCACACCAGGGCTCGAAACCACAGCCGCAAGCCAGAGGTGACCGGTTAGCTAGAGGTCGAAGCGCAGCACTCTAGACCACTAGGCCATCCCAACCCCCCTTCGGCCCTATAAACATTCTGTTCTCCAAATGTTCCAGGTCGCTATAAAATTTTAAATTACTGTACAAAATCGTTCTTGGAATTGTTCATGTGCAACTTTTCTTCGTTAATTCCGTCCCACCCCCACCCCATACGCGAAAAAAGAGTAAAACCCCATACGTGAAAAAAGAGTAAAAGCTGTTGTCAAAGCTAAAAAAATTCTAGAATTTACATTTAAATAGCTATGCAAAATTGTTCTCAAAACTGTTCATGAATCACGACATGCTAAATGTGCATAACCTTTTTAAAGAACAATTATTTTTGATTCCCCCATACATGAAATAAAGAGAAAAAGCTGTTGTCAAAGCTAAATTATCCTAATCTCTGATTAATACATACACACAAGATGTATTTTCTTGACAGTGGAATCCTAATAACATGTCTATCGACTGAAAAATATTTTCAAACTAACAAGAAAAATGTATTTGTAACAACAAAATATAGTATATACATGTGTAGGCCTATACATGTACTTCAATAATATACTTCGTGTGAAACACATTGTACTGCAAGTACATGTGAAAGCATATGTGTTATTGTGTAATGTTGATATAAACACTGATAATCTGGATCTTCTGAATTATATATTATGCCATGTAGTTGTGATTTTAAATTTCCCCCACAGTTAGGAATAAATTAGCAGGAAGGGGAGGAGGAAGCATTTAATGTCCACAAAACTAAATTATTTGTACAGTTTTATTTTTTTAATTCACTTCCGTACATAAAGATCTTGAGCAGTGGAAGGAAACCAGAGGACCGAGAGAAAACCCAGGCGGACAACCCAACTCCTCATCACACACAAGAGTTGGTTCCAAACCAGGCTACTTGACTTGATGATGGATCTAATACCCCGTTCAGACGTGCAAGTTAAACTAGTTTAACTTATTTTAAACTAGTTTGAAATATCCATCTCCGTAGGTGAATTGAATTCAGCTTTTTTTTTTTATCTGGTTTAACTTTCAGCGTCTGAACGGGTAGGATTAAAATATCCGGATATTTTCACTCTGGACATGCGCAGTGCGTAGTAAATAACATTCTTAGAAAAATGGCGGCTTCTTGTTCTTCATCAGTGCTCATGCGCGTTTACCTCTGTTCCTTGACCGACGAGGTCAGGAACATGGTCGGGAATGTTAATCCAGTATAGTGCCAGTATCTTAAAACATGTATGAATGCAAAAATTGCCGGATAAAAATCGCCGGATAAGTTAAACCAGTTATAAGCGTCTGAACGGGGTATTAATCTTCTCTTATAAACATTTGCCTCTAAAAATTTACTTCTTTACGACATTACAATATTGTTCATATTTTACAAATCCTAAAGAATAAAATGAATACTGTTACAAATGATAAATTTAATACTGATACAAATCATTCATAAATAATAAATTGAATACTGTTACAAATAAAATAAATACTGGCACAAATCACAAATAATAAAATAAATACTGGCACAAATCTAATAAAAAATCCCAATAAAAGCCAAAAGGAGAAGGACAAATTTTAAAGCAAGCAGTTCTGTGTAATTATTGATACAGGTGGAGTTAACACTTAAACAAACACAAAATAATCCCTTATTAATGGCCCTGTTTCAAGCACCTTAACTTAATAAAGGGGACAACGATGGTCTCTACTTCAGTTAGCATTAATTACCCATGTTCAATGACTCTGAATATAAAAAGAAAGAGCTATTGGTGTTGTTCTTAATAGCGTATTATTCACCTTTTTTTTCAATATGAACAAAGGTTTACTGTTCAAGATGTGAAAACAAACGAGGCTAATTAAACCTGGGTCAATAATTGTGAAATATTTACACCCTGGGAAGTAGTAGAGTCTCAACACCCTAGGGGTTAAAGTTACAGCTCAGTAGGGTGTCTATAGATATAGATAGCTTATCAGAAAAGGAATGGGTCCTATGGGTTTGAGTGATCCATGGCCTGTCAAGAACTAAAGGGATAAGATGTCCTGGTTTAACTCAAGACCTAATTAACTCCAGCTTGTGATAATAATTAATTCCTACGTTAATTATCTCTACCTGACTTCTTGAGCAGCTTCTGTTTTTTAATTTTAAAAAAAAAAAGATATTTGGTTTCTTTTCTCAAAAACTTTCATTTGTAAGTGACTTTTTATTTATCAACGCCAAGGAGAATAAAAATTGAAATGGTTTGGCCTTAGATTAACTGTTAGGATACCAATGTTGTGAACATTAGGCTAAATGTGGACCCCCACTTTTTTTTGTCATATTATGAACTTTTAGGACCTGAGCGACCGAAAATACAGCTAGAATACCAAGTAACTGGTATAACCACGGATACCTTTTCGTTATTAATTGGATACCTTTTCATTATTAATTGGCCAAACGGGTACCTGGGACCTTTTCTTCGGCTGCTCAGGTCCAAAGGGGTTAAGGAGTTTTTAGCTTGTCTTTGGTCTATTTTGTCTTCAGAAGTGATAATATTTAAAGTGAATGTGCTCAGTGCTTTCTGTGTCTCATGTTGAAAATACCTGTTTTTGTACTGATGTGCATGGCTTTTCTGGCTTCTGGTCAACTCTAATTGATTTTTCTGTGCCTTAAGTTGATCTCTTCCTGTGGAGTATGTCCTCTGGTGGTGCTATAATCTGATCCACAAAGAAAATTGTTTATGTGAATCTCTCTAGGGGTGGTTTTATTATCCTTCAGATTAATTTGAACTTAAATTTAGTAGTATGGAGGATGGAATTAATGAACACAGCATGACCTCTCCATAAAAATAGAGATACACTATGTATGTGGATGCTTGATGCTCTTGTAAGGATTAGCTAACACAGATCAAGGTCTTGAAGCAGATTCTTGAAGTGTTATTTGAAGAATCTGTGATGAAATGAAATGGTCCATGTGGTGTGCAATGAAAGAAATCTTGCCTGAACAGCTACACCATGATCTACTCGGATACCAAAGTGTAAATGCATTCTCAGTTTTCGTCCTATCCAAATGACTAGAAGTTTTTTCTTACCAGGGCCTCCGTCCTGCACCACTGACAAAGTGAAATCTCTGCCAACAGCAGGAATGACCCTGCGAACCCCTTGTTACCTAGCTAGCCCACTTTCTGAGCCAATGTGGCTCCCAAAGAATCTATGATGCAGGGATCCTCATGTTGTGTAAATGCTTCATTATCATTGTAAAAATACCATCATTTAATGAAGAAATAAAAATTCAAGAAAATATTGTTTTTGTTGTGGAATAATAAAATACACTGACAGGGAGTTTTCATTAAGCTTAAATGTCCCATTAGCAACCCTGACATGCCATAAACTTCCATTCATTTCTCAAATTTCATTTAAAAGGGAAATAGATCAACTGCAATCACTCATGTATTAATGATTTGCCTGTCTCAACAAATTTGTTTGTATTTTCATGATGCATTCAACCATTTCTTTTCTTTGTTTATTTCCACCAATTGTTTTGGAGTTATCCCATTAATGGCCATTTTATTTATTTGTTTTCTGTCCTCACCTCATAGTATACTAAACAATATTTATCCAAGCACAAAACACACCATAAATCTCCTGCAGTGAAAGTAAAAAAAGGGAGACGTCTGTTAAAATGCAATGGGGTTTAACATCCTACTGTTCTGGTCTGACTGCTTTAAGAAAGACAGAAATATGTCTGTTGAGAAGACTGCTAACATTTTGACATGTACATGTAGAGGTTCTTGTTGATATATTTTCTGTGATCCTAATGAATAAGGAGTTGATTTAAGGGGCAAGGACCTGATCTATATAAATCATGTTAGATATACAAGATAATAACAGACAATGATTGGGGGAGGTGTTGGGATAGCCTCGAGGTCTAGATTGGTCCCGTTTTGATCACCAGTGTTGGATTGGAGATAAGCGGTGCCTTCCCAATCTTCTGGGTTTACTCACAGTACTCCAATTTCCTCCAACAGGAAAAACCCACTGTGTATGTGCTGCATATACTAAGAATATGACAGCTTGTCAAAAATATCCCCTTTGGTGTTGCAGATGTAAGATCCTAACAATAACATGGGGGGTTCATAACAGGATGGTTAGGTGTGCACGCTGTATCATAAGGTCTGTCATTGAGGCAACTTGCATGGTTTCGATTCCCTGGTTGTACGACCCCTAGGCACACGTGAATTATTGAAATAAAGTTGAACCATATGTTAGTCCAAAAATGACCTAGTTTGTGTGGAGTGGGAGTGGACGTTAAATCCCATTTCTTTCTCTCTCTTAAAACATCAACAGCTATAATTAATATAGGAAATTTAATTGTATACTATTTTTGACTGTGGTGGTTCCGCAAGGATCCCAACTATTTCTAGTGTTATGCATTAAGACATTTCCTGACAATGTTGTTTGAGTAGGAAGAGAAATGGGATTGAACATCCACTTGACACACACTAGGTCATTGCAACACGGAAGATTCCGTACCATTGTTTATATCCTATAAGGTAGCCGGCCTAACCTCAGGTTTTTTTTCTCTGTGTACTTTGATTTCTGCCCACCTGACCCCCTGACGCTAGTAAATAACCCTGTGTAATATCGTGATTTAGTCCATAAATGGTCTAGTTTTTGTTCTCCATCTCACATAGAAGAAGTAATTAATTTTGTATTTGAGATAAAAAAAATTCAATTTCAATACTTTAAAGCTGTGGTAAGCAGTAGCTATACACCCTGCTTTTATTATGATCACAGGGAGAATAATTATAGCCTAAATTCACCTGCGGCTTTCTATTGATAAGAAAAGAAATGAAACCGGGTTTAACATCCTACTAATAAGGAAAGAAAAGTTGTACTATAGGTCCTATTGGTAGTGACCTATGTAGACACTTAATGAAGATAAAACGACAACTGATAAGTTGTTATTGATAAAGCAGACGTCAGTATTATAATCAGGATTTGTATAAGAAGATTAAGGCCTTCTATACACATTGTCATTGATAATAGAACTATAGACATCACTGATAACCTCTTGTTGTGGTCATGATTCGGCACAAATTGGTAGGGAAACCCCTTCAAGAGATATTGAAATTAAAATCTACTCAACAGCTAATTCCTAATCCGCTTCCATCTTTATTACTGTCCATATCAGAATCTTCTGCTGACCATTTGTCTGTTCTGTTTACAAGTTTATGCCATTAGTGGAACCGAACTGAAAATTTCTGAGAAAAAAATATATTGAATATGCCTTATTTCATTATCAGCTTGATTTAGTTTCATTTCAGGGCCGTCTGAACTTGGGGGATTGGGTGCTTCAAAATATTTCACAAATATTTGTGTAATAGTTGAAAAATTGTCCTTGTAACAATCCCCTGGAACACCATTTTAACTCACTATGCTGACCGTCCCCGCCAATATGTATTTCATTCCGACATGCCGGTATTTCACAATTTTATTATGAATTACTAAGAAATAGTTGGATGATCAAAATAGGGTATAAAAGTTCGTTCTTAAATAAATATTATCGTCAGTTGCTATTATTATAAACATCAACAAAAGATCTGATGATCAGAATTATAAATATATTTTTTGTGATGATGATTCTTGAAATTGAATAAAGGACCAGGATCTCCAATATAATTAGTATGAATATTTTGAATTCAGTCGCTAGCCACAGCCATATTCTCTAATTGAATTAGTAAAGTTAGGTTTCACGTCATTCAAAAACTATCCCTTGTTTACAATAAGAGGGAAGCACGTGGCTAAGTGGGTGAGGCACTGGCTTGCTAGCCTGAAGGTCGGGTGTTCGATCCCTGCATTGGCCAAGAAAGTTCATCTCGATTTGCTGGAATGGTCTTCTCCTTGTCAGTGATGCGGAATGGAGGGGCTGACAAGGACCGCTGTCTAGTCGTTTGGATGGGACGAAAAACCGAGGTCCTGTGTACACATTGGTGTGCACGTAAAAGATCCCTCGGCAGTTGGAATTTGATATAAGAGTCAAGAGTATGCTGTAGCGCCGCTGTCCAGACAATATTTCCTTCATAGCACACTGTATGACGTATGCCTGTCTTCCATTAGCCTATGTTAGGTGCAGAAGTGTAGGGAGAGAGAGAGAAATGGGGTTTAACGTCCACTCAACACAACTAGGTCATTTCGGGACTAACACATGGTTTTTAATTTTATTTCAATAATTCGCTTGCGCGTAGGGGTCTTTAGCAGTGGGAGGAAACCGGAGTGCCCGGAGGAAACCCACGAGGTTGAGAAGGCGCCCCTATCTCCATGCCACATACGCTCACACCAGGGCTCGAAACCACAGCCGCAAGCCAGAGGTGACCGGCCAGCTAGAGGTCGAAGCGCGGCACTCTAGACCACTAGGCCATCCCAACCCCCCCAGAAGTGTAGGACATTAAACCCCATTTCATTTCATTTACAAGTAGTACCCTAAATAAATAAGAAGATCTTTAGCACATTACTTAAAATCATGCCAAACGATGAATAAAACCCCATTCAATTACATGTAGAACAAGATTGATAACTCTTATGTGTATGACTAAATTTCTTTTATTACCAACCAATACCATAATTTCTTTGCACTGACAATACCCACAGTTATGTAGAATACTTGTAACTTCAAAGACTATATATTCAAGGTTAAGGGAACATAATTGTGGTAAATGAAGTATTTTTACAAACAAGTTGAATGCGTATAATTAAACCTACAAGTGGGTGGGTATTTTAGATACAATAAAAACATGTAGACAACCTATACAAACTGTACAAGATATTGTACAATTAGATTCGTGTACCACTGTAGAATAAGTGGGTGGCGACTGTTTCATGTTGATTTTTCATTCATGAGTTGTAGAACTTAGCTAACATGTCATAAACCAGTCATTGAAATCCAATATAAGAATGAATGGACTTAATGAATGGGATTAGTATTTATTGATGATTAAGAACATTTTAATTAATATAATTTCAATACTGGTTGTAATATAAGACATGGGCTGTTTCCACTGAAAATTGAAGAAAAAGTTGGCTTGAAAGGATGCTTTCGTCAATGCAATTGCTTGATAAAGACGAGAGCATCCTCGTCGAAACGTCGCTTAGTATCAAACTCAGTAATTGTGTATCCATAAAATTGTACCTTGTGTTAATATGTTCAATTACTAAATGCCAATCAAAGAAGCTATTCATCATGTTGTTGTTCTTCGAATAAAGTGTTAGGCTCCACCGATTCAAGTACTCTCAAAATGAAACTTTGGTTTATTGGACGATTATGCATCGATCAGCAGACTTCCATTTTTGATATGCCATCATGCCTGTGGGGAGGGGGTGATGGTCGAATGGTTAGCATGTGCGTGCTGTATAATAAAGCCTGTCGATTAAGTCAGCTGGTGTGGTTGTACGTGACAAGGAGTAGGGTTGTCTGTCCAACCTCATTGGATTTCTCTGGGTCCTCCGCTTTCCTTCCACAGATAAATGACTAAGCACAAATGAATTATTGAAATAAAATCAATCCATCTTCCAGTCAAAAAATAACCTAGTGTGTGCGAAAGGATGATAAACCCCATTTTCTTCTCAACCTGATATATCATCATCACAATTGCAAGATGGCGGCAATGACATTATGCTCAGTGTCTGGTCCACGTAGTGCTATAACATACTTGTTTAGTTTACAACTAAATATTCTGTCCTATGATAATAATCATATTCTTTTACTGTGTGGTTATGAAATCATCATCTTGGTAATTCAGGTTAATGATATATTATATATACTTCTTTATCATGTTGTCTAGTTGTTTGGATGGGACAAAAAAAAAGAGGTGTGCATGTAAAAGATCCCTTGGCAGTTGAAATTCGATATAAGAGTAGGCTGTAAAGCTGCTGCCCAGTTTAAGAGCAGAACAGTAGGACGTTAAACCCCATTTCATTTCATTTGTTCATCATGTTTACCTCAAAACATTAACATGCAGTTTTCTTTATAACATAACATAACATAACTGTGATAAAATAGAGTGTTTCAAATGGAGTGAGTTTCATTCATTCATGTAAATATTTTTTGATAATGCAATTACATGTGTGACGAATGATAATTTGATACGAGTTTAGATCAACCAATGTACTTTTTATTCTCCGTATGTATTGTAATAAATACTCCAGTATGATTTAAACTTGCTGGGAGATTAATTCATTTGATCTTTATTCACCTGAGACAACCGTCAAATGGTGTCAAAGGTCATTGCAAACGTGCCAGAGCACAATGGAGACAAAGTCTTTACCTTGGCTGTATAATAGCTAGTCTGTTTGGTACACAATGAACAAAAAAAGCGTAAACTACCTTATACTTGAATTTTATGTACTTAATCGTGTTATTGGTGTTGTCTGGATTTCATGAATGAACTTTGTTAATATAAAGGTAGAGCTGTGATTATCTTAACAGGTGGTTGCTATCCAGTATCTTCTGGTCAAAAGAGACTTGATAATCCTAACTTAGGATTTGGTAATTGAACTTTTAATACACAGGTCACGATTCTATGGAATACAATAAGTAGTAATTATAAATATATTCCATAGAATTGTGTGATCTGTTTATTGATAATCCTAAATTCTGAAGCATCATTGTTCCAAAACCTGGTCAGAAATCAGAAGTCTCTTTCGACCAGGCGGGTAGAATGCGTCATAACATTTTGTGTTCTAGAAAGAAAATTTGTTATTCTTTCCTGCTTCACATGAAGAAAATGATGATCATTGTATGTCTAATTAATGTCATTTGATTGACACTACCCTTATGTTTACCCTGGCTGGTTCATTTCAAAATGGATTAACCCTTAACCGGTCAGGGTCGCATATTTGCACCACAATGTTATATCCAAAGTGGTCACAGTCACATATTTGCGACCATAGCAAGAACCTTTTTATACGCCCACATTTTCATGTGGACGTATTATGTCGTCGCCCCTGTCCGTCCGGACGTCCGTCCGTCCACAATTTGTTTGTGGACTCTCTACAGGTCACAATTCTTATCCGATTTTGACGAAACTTGAAATATAGGTTTATCTCCAAAAGATCTCGGTTCCTTTCGATATTGGCATGTATCGGATCAAAACTTCATGGATTATGGCCCCTGATTGTACGAAAAATCACGTTTTTAGCTTGTGGACCCTATAGAGGTCACAATTTTGAACCGATTTTGATGAAACTTGACATGCATGTTTGTAACCCAAAGATCTTGGTTCCTTTCGATATTTGCGGCTATCGGAATGTAATTTCCTGAATTATGGCCCCTGATTGTCCGAAAAATCACCCTTTTTAGCTTGTGGTCCCTCTGGAGGTCACAATTATTATTCGATTTAAAAAAACGTTTGATTATATCACCGTTACACCCTAAGGAAGGTTGAGTTCGAATTTCGGGAAAATCGGACGAAAATTGCCATACAAAATGGCCGCCGTTAGTACGCGAATACTGTTAAAAAATGGTATATCAAGGTTGTGGACCCTGTGGAGGTCACAATTTTGATTCGATTTTGATGAAACTTGAAATTCATGGTTATAACCCAAAGATCTTGCTTCCTTTCGATATTTGCGCATATCGGATCGTAACTTCCTGAATTATGGCCCCTGATTATACGCAAAATCGCCTTTTTTTTAGCTTGGAGGTCACAATTATTATTCGATTTAAAAAAACGTTTGATTATATCACCGTTACACCCTAAGGAAGGTTGAGTTCGAATTTCGGGAAAATCGGACGAAAATTGCCATACAAAATGGCCGCCGTTTGTACGCGAATACTGTTAAAAAATGGTATATCAAGGTTGTGGACCCTGTGGAGGTCACAATTTTGATTCGATTGTGATGAAACTTGAAATTCAAGGTTATAACCCAAAGATCTTGCTTCTTTTCGATATTTGCGCATATCGGATCGTAACTTCCTGAATTATGGCCCCTGATTATACGCAAAATCGCCTTTTTTTTTAGCTTGGAGGTCACAATTATTATCCGATTTAAAAAAACGTTTGATTATATTACCGTTACACCGTAAGGAAGGTTGAGTTGGAATTTCGGGAAAATCAGACCAAAATTGCCATACAAAATGGCCACCGTTTGTACGTGAATACTGTTAAAAAATGGTATATCAAGGTTGTGGACCCTGTAAAGGTCGCAATTTTAATTCGATTTTGATGAAACTTGAAATGCATGGTTATAACCCAAAGATCTTGGTTCCTTTCGGTATTTGCGCATATCGGATCCTAACTTCCTGAATTATTCGAATTTCGTGAAAATGGTACCAAAATTGCGGGACGAAATGGTCGCCGTTTGTACGCGAATAGTGTAAAGATATGGTATATCATGGTTGTTGACTCTGTACAGGTCACAATTCTTATCCGATTTTGACGAAAAGTCACATTTCTAGGTTGTGTACCGTCACACCATAATCATTGTCGACTTCGAATTTCATGAATATCAGACTGGAACTGACCAACAAAATGGCTGCTCCCAATACAGTATGAAATACAGGACTTAATGATGTAGGAAAAATCACTTTCCGTATTGTTTGTTCTCTATCCATCTCTCGAAAATGTGGGCGTATCCTGCCTGGCAGTGCCAGCTTATCTTTTTATAAGCCGCATTTGAGTTTTTATTTCGTATTTAATTGATATCGCCACGCATGTGTCTCAGACAGGAACTTGTCTTGTCAATAACATTGAGAAAAACATGTCTTCGTTCAACATTTTTAGACAAAAAACATAATTTAACGATGTCGGGAATGTTAAAGACCCTCAAAGTCATTGAAATGCCTATATGATTCTGACTCAGATTATATCGATTACGCAGATTCTGAAGACGATATTTTTGATGAAAATGATTTGAAATGATATGCAAATTATAGATCAATTTATCCTCTTCAACTTTTTTATTGGTGTCAAGAGTCTATCACTTATAATTATTCGGCAGTAGTCGATTGTAATAGGCATACAAAATATTTGACGTTAGTTATTTTTTAGCCTGACCACTTAACGTCATAACGTCAAAATGAAGTTGACCGGTTAAGGATTAAGAACCCTGGTTGAGAGACAAGGAAAGAGAGAGAGAGTAGAAATGTGATTTAGCGTCCACTTAACATTTTGGGACTAACATATTATGGTTCAAATTTGATTGCACATATATTGGTCTTTAGCAGTGGGAGGAAACAGATAAAAACACATGAGGTGCCATAAACAACATTTCATTCATTCCATTTTAATCTCAGAATTTCAGTCATATATGTATTTGTGAATAAAATTCTGTTTCAATAATGGAAAAACTAATGATGTGTACAGTCTGAGTCAAACAGATTTAATTTTGTATCATACATTTGAATATCCAAAATAAGTGGGAAAACACTCAATTACAGAATATCAGGAACCAGAGGAATTGTGCACTGAAAATTATTAGTGACAGGTGGCCTAAAGTGTTCTAAAGTTTGAGAAACAGAAGTTGTGAAAATCTGTGTTTAATCAAAGAAGCAATTAATTTGTCATTTGTTTTATCTAAGAGATAGGGAGTATGTAATAATGGTACATTCCTGTAAGACAGACAGTAAATGATTTAATATTACCTATTTTTGTTAGTACATGGTACTTTGATATACGGATAGTACTATATATAACCACCCTCTTCAACTGATAACATTATCATGTTAGAAATATACGTTTTGTTTTTCATCACTATGTTGTAATAAATTAAACATGACTACCATAGGATGGAACATGATGAAAAACACCTGCACGTAGACTATGAAATGAACCATGGTTTAAGAACCTACTGTTCTGCACCAACTGGTATAATAAAGAAGTTGCCGTGCAGCAGGGGTCTCAATAACCGGATTCACATCACATCAGATCTTGTCCGATGATCATCAATTTGCTACTAAGTACCTAACTTGATTTGCTCAAATTCTAAATTTTAACCTTTGGTGACCGCTTTTATTAAGATTTTTTGACATTTCCAGGCTTGTTTAGTCAGTATCATCTATTATCTATTACCAGTTACTACTAAAAGCAAAGTTTCTGTGCCTCCTATATTACTTAGGGTTGCATCCTCCTGAGTTTGTTTTTAATGACAGTCTTACGATAAGATAAATTTCTTTAACCTGAAATATTAACTAAATTATTAATTAAGCATGAATTAACTTATCCAGACCATATTCAACCCTCGATGCCATTGTTTGCCTGCAATATTTTGTTCATTTGAAAACACATTTGTGATGGATATTTGAAACTTGGTTTATTATCGCATATATATGATAGTAATGACGTCAGAGTCTAGCTCTAAAATTGAAATCGCTAATATCTCAGTTCAGAGTGAAGTTATTTGACTGATATTTTCAGCATATTCTGTTTTTATTATCCATTAAAGCGAGAACTGACAACTCTTGATCTAATGTTACCTAATGCCCCTTTAAGTGAGAAAACACAAGTTATATTAACCACACTGTAAATTCTATATGCTCTCTGTTTGTTTTAGGCGTCTAAAATAAATGCGTAGTCTTATTGCTCTGTTAGTTCTGTGAAGTTGTGAGTAGGCTAGGTCTATTTACACCTGACTTTTTTTCATCCAGTCTCCTGTTGACTTATCATTTCTATAGTAATTATCAATGTGCTGACACGTGTTTGAATTAAAACAACCACAAGTCAACAAAATTACCACTCGCATTATTAACAGTCCGGGACATAATGATTCAAGTTGTACCTGAACTAGTTCGGACATTTTTAACTTTGTTGGCAACATGTATTAAAGATATTAATAAAAAACACAAGCACCAAATGGCCAAACTGTTCTAATCTAGTTGAAATCTCGAGCATCCGATGTCATCAAGAGTTGATTATGTTCCTATCATGTTAATAAAATGTCTTATTAATAATGATTTAAGGCCTAAATAATTTTTTCGTCTTGAATAATGCATCGTTAGCATTGTTTGCTTAGGATAATAAGGTCTGTCAATAAGTCAAACTTGCATGTGACAAGGAGTAGGGTCACCTGTCAAACCTGGTGTTTTTTTTCTGTGTCCTATGCTCAAGTGAATTATAATTGAAATGATAAATGAAATGTCGAATCAAATGAAAAAGACTTCAATATTTCCTCTTTACCCTCTTTATGACAATAGTGGTTTGAGTCCTAGTTATAAACTTATATTATCTTCACACTGTCACCACCACCATGTATTCTTATATGATTATTATGGCCAGTTCTTAGAGGATTCTCCGAACTTCAAAGATTCTTGCTAAAGACCCCTACACGCAAGCGAATTATTGAAATAAAATTAAAACCATATGTTGGTCCCGAAATGACCTAGTTTGTGTTGAGTGGACGTTAAACCCCATTTTTCTCTCTCTCTCTCTCAAAGATTCTGAGTTGTAATGAATCTCATGAAGTTTGGTTTCTTGTATTTTTTGATTCAAGTTGAGTGAAGAACTTGACTTGACTGTTTTAAACATGTACATGTAATAAATGTTACACTAGTTACAGTAAACCATTGTTATTTATTGGCTGTCTAGACTTAGACCACACCAATTTAAATATCTGTTCTTCAGTAACACTGATTAAAATTCTGCCTTCTATTTCTTACTGAAAAAAAAAACATTTTTAGAAAAATAAAGCTTTTAGTTGCAAATATTTAAGTTTTAAAATGTTAACAAATCATCACACACAAGAATTGATTGTGTTATTTTTTGATCAATGCCCTCAAGGACTAATAATTAAATTTGTTCGGCCTTCCTTAAAAGATTATATTTCACACCTGAAACTGTATAAATATTCTTTTTTTGTCTTTATTTCTCAGCCAACTAGACATCACACTTGATTTTTTACTTTCCTGATTTAGACAGGATGCTTACATATGTATAATGATATAGTGTTATATGGTACATGTATGTCAGCATGAATTGGGCTATATTGTGCCAACCGCATATAAAGTCATACAGTTCTTAACATAGTACAACATAGGCAAAAGTACAACAATATTAAATGAAACGAAATTACATGGGGTTTTGTGTCCTGCTTTTCTGCATCAACCACTCTCTCTCTCTCTCCATCTCTCTCTCACTCACTTTCTGGTGAATTGGGATGGTCTAGTGGTCTAGAGTGCCACGCTTCGACCTCTAGCTGGACGGTCACCTCTGGCTTGCGGCTGTGGTTTCGATCTTTGGTGTGAGCGTATGTGGCATGGAGATAGGGGCGCCTTCTCAATCTCGTGGGTTTCCTCCAGGCACTCCGGTTTGCTCCCATTGCTAAAAACTCCTATGTGCAAGCGAATTACTAAAATAAAATTAAACCATATGTTAATCCTGAGATGACCTAGTTTCTGTCGAGTGGCTGTTAAACCCCGTTTCTCTCTTTCTCTCATTTGACCTTTCAGAAGAAAAAAAATGAATTCAGTTTTGTAGAATTGGTTTTCAAATTTATTAATAAATTAGAACATGGTGTTCAGATGAATATAAAAGCTTATGCACTAGTGTTAAGAATATAAATGTATATAGATAAAAAAATAATTATTGATGGTCTGCTCTTAATCATGCTATTAAAGATCTGATGATGTTTGGATTGAAATGAAAAC
This sequence comes from Patella caerulea, assembly GCA_036850965.1. Lineage (NCBI taxonomy): Eukaryota > Metazoa > Mollusca > Gastropoda > Patellidae > Patella > Patella caerulea. Next base: position 24,462,268 of record JAZGQO010000015.1, on the reverse strand, counting down.
CTATATGAAATATTAGTTTTATAATGTGGGCGTACCGATCTATTTTTATAAACTTTTCATTCATCCTACAAATTTCTGCTCTAATAACATCCATCGCTCTGTTATCATCTATTCATTAATATATATTTTTTTGTGTGCATGTTTTGGTAGTATAATGATTCAGATGGCTATTTGCCATGATGAAGAGGATGTATTCATCAGACACCTGTAAAGTGCAGTAGTTTATAAACAACCTCACTTCTTATTACAAAACTCATTCATGAATCTTAGTTTATCAATATTTTCACACTTGCCTTACAAATAAATTTAGGAATATTTTCAGCATATACATTATATCAATGTATGGCACAAATTTATTTCAGTAATCTGTTTATTCATTTTTGGTCTTTAACAGTAGCAGGAAACCTAAGGACCCAGGGAAATTCCATAACAGGCGCGGATCCAGAGGGGGCGCACGTCCCCTCTATTTTTTGAGGTGGCGAACCATTTTAGTAACATATATTCTCGCGAGAAAGGAGAACAAAAATAGTTTAGGTTGGAAATCCTAATTTACAGGATTAGTATGAAATTAGTCCTTGTGGGCATTTTTTCCACTCAAAAATCACTGTTCCGGGCTTCGCACTCCCAAGTGGGTGCGGCACACCCCAACTTTCTGAAAATCCTGGATCCGCTTCTGCATAAGGTTGGGCAGGTGACCTTTTCCTTGTCGTATAGAAGCTTGAGATACTATGTCGCTGGATGACAGACCTTTCGCCAAGAAAGTTCATCCAGATTTTCTGACTCCCTCCCCCCCTTGTCAGTGATGCAGGAGGGAAGCCTTGACAAGGACAGCTGTATGAAAAACCGAGGTTCCCTTGATAGTTGGAATTCTATATATATCACACTGTATGACATGCCTGTCTTCATAAGCCCAGTTCAGAGCATATTCCTGAAGCAATGCCGCGAGAAATCCCTCTCTTACCATTGCTGGATAGAAGTCATATTCTTGAAATTGGGCGGGGCGTGTCTCTTTTTAACGTCCAATCAAATCCCTCCTCTCTTCTCTCATTCGGCATAATTTTCAAAATGGCCGACGAAGAAAACATGTTGGCACTGGATAATCGAGCATAATAAATTTTGCGGGTTATGACGTAAACAAGTCGCGATTGTCACTAGATACATTGTGGTAACATATTTTGAGGTCTGGTTAACCCCGATATTGTTTGTTACAATGTAGGTCATTGGTTGGTAATGGCACTACTGACCAATAATAATTTAGCACAACAATGTTCACTCAAGATAGCAGTGTGAAGTGGATTAGTTCTAATCAAATGAAACACTGCGCAGGAGTATGAGTTCAGAGCAGAACAGTAGGAAGTTAAACCCCTTTTTCATTTTCATTTCAATGAGAGGCCATGTGTCGTATCATAAATGATGTGCAAAACTAGTTAGAAAACAAATTTGAAATTAATAAATAAACATCTTTATATATTCTTTGTTTTTCAGGTACATAATGTAGCTTTTGCTTTTGAACTAATGCAAGATGCTGGTCTACCTCAACCTAAAGCTAGAGTTGAAGGTGAGTTTGATTACATATTACACTTTAATTTAAGTTCTAACCTGCAAATTACAGGTGTAGGTACTTGTACCCAATAAAATGTCAGGTCCTACTCTGTTCCAGACATGTTTTTTAATACGTTTCTACTCATCTGTCACACATACAAAGACCAAATAAACTTTTTCAGTTTTATCAAATGGAACAGAATAAATACACACCAATATTCTTGAAGTATACCTAGTGTTTTCTAGTAAAATCGTTGATTTAGGACTTAAAATGTTGGTCAACTAGGTTTGTCAAGTGTCTGTTTTCAAGCGGAGCTAACTTGTAGACAGACAGCTTAGGTTTAGTATGGCTTTAATCTTGCAGTTATGAATGTAACAGCTTCCCAAGGTTATTGATTTTTCTTATATTGATAAATGTCCAGCCTACAATAATCACAAAAAATCAGTACATATATCTTTATTTGACACACCTGTGACAACTGGGAGTCCGGACTTTAATCATATCAGTAATATTACTAATCTATATTGAATATTAATTTAAATGATCAGTAACTTATCTAGATAGTGTAAATCAATATATATCATTGAGATCAGATATCATAATATTTAATCACTTCGTACTCATCATTAATAGACATATTGGTGGTAATCATTTCATGTTGCATATTACGAGGTGGGTGTGGCAACTTGCTTTCAATGAATTAAATGGTGAAGATACCATATTTAATGGACTAAGTTTTTGTCAATGGCTGTGCGTTCAACTGATTTAACTACATGAATGGCAATATACACATAATTTCACACTTATCTGCAATGCTTGTCAGTGATGCAGGACAGCTGTCTAGTTGTTCTGGTGGGGACCGAAAAACCAAGGTTCCGTGTACACATTGGCATGCATATAAAAGATCCCTTGACAGTTGGAATTCGTTATTTGAGTATGCGGTAGTGACGCTGTCCAGGCAAATTTTCTCTCATATACACTGTATGGCGTATCCCCGTCTTTATTTGCCCAGTTCGGAGCAGAACAGTAGGATGTTAAACTCCATTTCATTTCATTTCTATCTGTCATGGTGAATTTCATTAATAAGAACAAAATAATGACATTTTAGTTTTAAGATTAAGTAAATTTAAAGGAGAAATAATTGTTTTGTTTTAAGATTTTAAAAATGAAATTATTTCGATCAAAAAATAAGATATTCATTTCAAAACATTCTTATTGAGCATGTGGATAATTTTATTGAGTTATTTAACTAATTTCTGAAAAATTGGACACTCAATGGTTTGTCACCATCAGAATGCAATTCATTCCATCATGGCTTCTGACCTTAACAACAAAAGGTCATTAACTTTTAAGTAGATTTTATTTGAATAAGCCAGTAAGGAGGTGTCCATACTACACAGGGATTGTTTGCTCAACTGTGACCTTTGACCTGGTCAGGTTTTGGTCACTTGGCACTGACCAACTCCATAACAGTTCCTCACATTTCAGTTCCATTCAGAACATCAAAGGGTCAACCGGCTGACTCTATGTTTGTTTTGACTTCTGCCTGTCATGAGAGAATTTTGCATTAAAATTTCCATTGAAAATATTTTTCAAGTCCCACTGACTGACATTATATTTTGAATTGTTGACCCTTGGATTAGAGTACTTACACTGAGACCATCAGATTAGCCATGATAAATTTAATTAAATGATTGAAGTATTTCACGTCATGATTGGAGTAACCTTCAAAATGAATAGATAAGAAATGTAATTTTGATGAATTGTCTGTGTTTTTTTCTGAATAAAGGACAGTAATGTAAATAATATATAGATTGATCAATGTTTTGACTAGAAAGACTGCTACCTGTTAAAATACATAAGATATAGAGAGATGGGGTTTAATATCCACGCAACACAAACTAAGTTATTTTGGTACTAGAAATCGGTACCATTTTTTTTTGAAAATGTGCATTGTAATTTGCCTAAATCTTGTCTTTTTTTTTTCAAATTATGCAATGAATATTAGCAGAATTGTGGCTTCATGGCTGTATTTATTAAAAGATGACAGAATCTTTCTTTATTATATAACATTAGGAGCAGAACAGTAGGACGTTTAACCCCATTTTATTTCATTTCTTTACAGGACAAGAAAAAAAATTTGTTGTTTCAGATATATAAATTCAAAGAATTAATTAATGGTCAACTTAGATACTAGAAGGAACCCTCTTGTAAATTATGAAATACTATAAATAATTCAATCAAATAAACATGTTATGTTATTCATATTGGGAACTCTATATTTAGAATGATATATGACACTACTTGTCAATTCATTTATCAACATACATTTACACATATGACTCATCTTTTACTTACAGAATATACATACATATGAATATATATTATTATGTCTATATTATTAAATTGGTAGATCATATTATTTATACAGCGTTAATTATTATTGGTTATATCATGTTATAATAGAATGTGCAGGAGGACCTCACTATACACAAAACAAAAACGAAAAGGCAAACTCTGCAGACAAGAAAAACTACGTAGACATTCAAGATATAAACGACAAATATCAAATCAATAGAATGTATCCAGGGGCCAGCTGTACAGCCTCCGGCCTGCAATGATTCCAGCTTTACTCATAATTAAAAACAAGACAATGAATAAATCTCTGTGCTACCTGAAAAACTTTCTCAGTGCAACCAGATTAATTTAATTTTTAGTTGCTTTGGATTTTATAAATAAATAGTCACTCGCGATCTGTGAACATCGTTTTGTTTAAAATTTCAAGATACCAATACATAAGGAACTAAAAGCTTTTGACAAGACCAACCGAGTACTATTGGTTTTTAATAATTATTTGTTTTTCCCCACGAACAGAGTTTCAAATTACTATGATCTTCCCTAGAATTTCAGAAATATAATTTTGAGTTTGTGTTGATAACAGTATTATTGAATCAGAAAGGGTAAAAATGCTGCAAATGTGATGTTTCAATAATTCACTTTAAACAAATTTAGGCAGTTCTGGTAACATTCCTAGGTTGATCCCAATAAATAGGCATAAATTTAACAAGTTCATCTTGTAGTTCCTTTATTTGATCATACAGCTGTCTTGTAGTTAATTGTTGTTCTAACATCATAATACTGGCTGTTCCTGCAGCCTCCCCTGTTAAAAACTCTGTAGGATGCATTCTAGATGGTGCATTACCAGCTTCTGTCTGTGCCATTGACTTGCCGGCAACTAATAGATTATCAAAATCTTGATTGGTTAGTGCACGGAATGGTATATGAAAGGGCAAGATACTTTTGTCATCTGTATATCTCGGCCATTTGCATTTATTCATTTTATGTATATCTGACATATATGAACCAATTGCAATGCTGTCATGGAATTTGATTGAGAAATTTATTCCTGATTTTAGGTCATTGTTGTTGACTGCTGGTGTCAACTGATCTTTTTTTGTGAACAAAAAGCCATCTAAACCTATACTTCTTCTGGAATCTCTTAAGTAAGGTACTTTTGACAGTCCGGTGGTAGTTCCAATTACATCAGATAATCCTAAATACATGTGTGACTGTAGCTCCTCAGATAGATTACCTTTATAGAAATTATACCAGCCCCAGCCACGATCCTCAACTGCTCTTAATGATGTCAGGTTGATACCGCCTTGCCAGTCATTAAGCTGTTTTGTTGTTTCAGTCTTATTGAGGTAGATATATCCATCACACAAGTCATTTCCATTTCCCCAATTCTGTTGAGAGATTTCGCCTAAGTGAAGTTCATCCTGTTCTCCAATATTTAAACCAACAGCCCTTCTATAAGCCCAAATTCTACCCCAAGATTCACCAGTGAAACTGTAACTTCCTCCTGGATTGGGAACATCTTGTTTTGGAGCTGTTGTATTATATGCTATCATGAAGAATGGGAAGGTTACACATTGTCCACAGTTTTCTATGGTTGTGTTGGACTCTTCTTCTGGTGACTCAACACCAATTCTGTAAGAAGCTTCAGAAAGTGCCAATACATCTCCATATTCAGTGGCTTCGATAACTATTGGATACTGTCGGGGAAACTTTGGAATAAAGTTAATGATTTCTTTTGAGTAATATTCAGACTCATCTGTTGAATACCAATCTGGAAGTTCATCTGATAGACGTGTTGTCCAGGGATGGAATGGGGGATTTATTGTCCTTCGTATGGCTTCCACGCTGATGATCATTCTCTCTAATTTATCTACACTCTTGATCACAGTGTTGTAGTATATTTTTAGATTAGGTAATGCTGTGACTGTTTTGTGGATCCATCCTTCAACAAGATCACGTGGTAAATAACATTTGATGCTAACCCAGCATCTTCCTGGATTTTCTTCTCCACCAAGACTGTTCATCATCTCTGCAAATGCTGCTGACTGAAATTCTGCCTTTTTGTTATAATTTCCAAAATCTATAGCACTCACACCCGAAGATGTCATCTGGCCTCCCAGCCAATCAGTTGGTTCTGTTAGACAGATAGTGACATCTGGGTTCCGTCGGGCTGAAGCAATGGCAGCACCAAGAGAAGCTGTACTTCCTCCTGCAATAATAACATCACAGCTTACTTGAGTTAGGTTTATCCGAATATTTGGCTCTTGATGCATCTGATAAACCTGCTGCTTCTGAAATGAAGAATCAGGTAATTTAGACCCATATATTGTTGATGCCAATAGCATAATACTAAACACATTATACAGCAGCTTCTCCATATTGACACCAGAAATAAATAACATTTTGTGTTTACCGGTATCTTGCCTCCTTTGTCTATCTGTAAATTATCTACGATATTGACCTATTGGACTGAATAGTAAGATAGAGACAAATCGTAAATATTTAATCAAAAAATAAGATTAATTTTTTTAAAAAATGCAATAGAATAAGAGTCAAGGTCTCTGTCAAGGACTTGCTTAATTTTAAAGAATAAAAAATTCAATGTCATTACAGGAGTGCATCCAGAGGGGGGTGTTTGGGGGGTCCAGCCACCTCCCTGTGGTTTCGAGTCCTGGTGTGAGCGTATGTGGCATGGAGATAGGGGCGCCTTCTCAACCTCGTGAGTTTCCTCTGGGCAATTTAACTCAAATAAGTTAAGGAGAATTGAAAAGTTTTATTTAGTCTTTGTTCATATGACAGATGTGAAAGGGAGTAATACCACATTATCAACTATACTCTTATTGTGGGATATGACGGCCATTAAGGTCAGAGAACTATTCTTGTTGTATGAAATGGATGGTTCTCTGTGTGCAGAAGGAACAAACAATAGAAATGACATTTAGCATAAATTAGTTTCAAAATGATTTAAAGAGCCAATCCCGATAACTTTTGGGGGGAATAAAACTGCTTAATTTTGTGTTAAAATTCGTAACCCAAGGCCCACCTACCAACCCGATATTTGTGATACGCTTGTAAATAACTTAAACCTGACAGTCTTCATCTGGAAATGGAGACCGTTGTATTATACAGTATCTGGATAAAACCAGACTTTTTTCTATAAAAATTATATGTAGGTGAAATTTACCTTTTGTTATCAAGTACAGTACATGGGTCATTCACTGTATAGACCTCTCAAGAAACATTAATCAATTATCAGGTCACCCAATGAAAAAATTGACCCGAAATCTTAAAAGGGTTACGTGTCCGAATAAGCAGTGTTGACGTACACGTCCAAACGACTCAATATTTTGAGCTGAAATTTTGAGACAATGCCACTATATTTTGGTCCATAAATTTCATAAATACTCAGACTTTAATTTTTGAGACTCTGTTCTTATCGGGATTGTCCCTTTAAGTTCTTTGTGGACAAAACTTTAAACCCCAGTCCTCCGTTACTTTCATTTTAGATATCACTACAGCATATTAATTAATTAGGTGCCAGTCTATGGTTTTCAAGCAAGAACATAATTGCCAGTCTTCAATAAGCTTGTATTATAGTTTATTGCTCTATCAAGTTACTAATTTTGTCTAAAGGATTATATGACAGATCAATATTGATAGTAAAGTTATACAATAATTGTTGTTTTTCTCAAACTGGCGAAGCTTCGATACCCGGTTGTTATGTGACAAGGAGTAGAGGCGTCTGTCTAACCTTGCGGGTCTTCCCGTTTGCTCCCACTGCAAGACACCTAAGCGCAAGCAAATTATTGGAATATAATTGAACCATGTGTTAGTCCCAAAATGACCTAATTTGTGTCTAGTGGACTTTAAACCCCACTTCTCTCTCTCTGTCTAATCAGTAGTTTATGTATTGTGCTGTTGTCTTTATAATTCTACTGGCCTTGAGTGATTGAATGGTCTATGTGTACTATGTAGATCATAAGGTGTCTGTCATTGAGTCAAGCGGCTTAGTTTGACGAATACCCCGTTCAGACGCTTATAACTAAACTGGTTTAACTTATCCGGCGATTTTTATCCGGCAATTTTTGCGTTCATACGTGTTTTAAGATACTGGCACTATACTGGATTAACATTCCCGACCATGTTCCTGACCTCGTCGGTCAAGGGTCAGAGAGGTAAACGCGCATGAGCACTGATTGTTATTTACTACGCACTGCGCATGTCCAGAGTGAAAATATCTGGATATTTTAAACCTACCCGTTCAGACGCCGAAAGTTAAACCAGATAAAAAAAAAAGCTGAATTCAATTCACCTACGGAGATGAATATTTTAAACTAGTTTGAAATCTCCACATATGTGTTCAGACTACGAAAATTGCTGAATTAACTTTCGCCGGATAAGTTTAACTAGTTTAACTTACGCATCTGAACGGGGTATAAGGGTCAAACCTCATTGTTTTCCCAGGGTCCTTCGGTTTCTTCTCACTGCTAAAGACCCATGTGTTACTCTATTATTATCTGATTTTAAAAACCATTTAAATATGTCATTGTTACACCCTAATGATGATTGAGTTTTGGATTTCTTAAAAATCGGACAGAAACTGCCTGACCAAATTGAATGCAAATAGTGTAGAAGTATTAATACCAAGGTTGTGGACACACTAGAGGTCACAATTTTTGTCTGATTTTGATGAAACTTAAAGTATATGTTTATATCGCATTATGGCCCTGGATTGTAGGGCCTATGATAAATCACAGTTTGTTTGGCAATCTCGAAACCTGAAAAATTTGGTGAATCGGTGTAGCCATTTTCCCAGAAAATGACATGTAATTCCTACGCGCTAAATTTCTAGTTTATTTGCGTCATCCGCCCCTGGTTTTACGTGCCTGGATGGCCGAATCACTTAAAAATATACCCACGCGTAGAAAAATAGATCTTTACAAAAACTTGAATTTGTTCGTTTAGGATCCAATTTTTATGTCAGCGAGTTGACTTGGACTCAAGGATCATTTTACAACAAACGAAACAACCTCTAGTTTTCGAGAAATCGACCCAAAAAGATTGACCAATCAGAGGTCAGAATGGGCGGGGCTTAGGTTCGAAAAAAATTGGAAAAAATGGATGGTCTAATGTGCCAGAGGCCTTCGGCTCCGCGGCTGCCTCTGGGAAGGAGAATGTTTGTTTGGGTTTTTTTTAACTTGTTCACTATCCACCTTTTCTCACTGGTTCTCTCTCACTGTACATATATATTTGGGTCAGTGACACATGGACACAAAGAGTAGCTACAGGATCAGTTTATGAGGGACTTGTTTGAAATGTGTTGATGTTTTTAAATGTCAAATGATAAGATAAGAGCATAGTTACAGAGAGAAAACAACTAGACATGTTTCTAGATCTTTATATAATAAAAACTGCCTGATCAGCAAATTTTATTATCTATATAATTTTAGCGATAAACAAGAGACCCACTTTAATGAAATATGATAAGCTTATTATTATATGATGTAAGTTTATAAACTTCCTGGGTAAATAATTAAACAGATAATTAACATTCATATTATTTTTTTATATCCTGAAAAAAAAACCCCACATTAATTGCATTTGTGAAATAATCATATACTTGACCAGACCTATTAACGAGAGAGTTTTACGTCGCCTTGACTTTAGGCCATTTCAGGACTAACGTATGGTACAGTTTTAACTTTTAATTCAATTTTTCGCAATCGGGCGGGGGGCAGAGGACTTGGAGAAAAATCCATGAGCTTAGACAGGCAATTCATAGATCCACCACTTGACTCAATTACAGACCTCGTGATCTAAAGCACATGTGTTACAGCAGCACCCACCTCACCAGTGTTGAGTTTTAGATGTCAATCATCGTGGAAAACTGTCATTCGAGATTCATGAGATAATAGTGATACTAGTCTAAGGCTGAATTAACATAGACGTGAAATGAAATAAAACAGGGAGGAACATCCTACTTTTCTGAACAGACTGGGCTTATGAAAACAGGTTCTATAGTTGGAAATTGAATAAATTGGGTTTTTAATCCTCTACTTTTCTACACGGACTGGGCTATATAATAAAAAATTGGGTTTTAAATGCTCTACTTTTCTGCACAGACTAGGTTATATAATGAAAGCAGGTTGTAGAGCTTGAAATTGAATAAAATGAATTTTTCGTCTTAACTTTTTCTGGGTTATGAAGCTAGAAATGACATAAAAAGTCCGACTTTTCTACACTGACTGGGCTAATGAAGGTGGGTTGTAGAGCTAGAAATAACCTCTGGGGTTCATATAAACAATATAATATAATATAAACCATTAGGGTTCCTCTATATATAGCATGTTAATGAAAGAGATGTGTTCAAGAAACATGTAATCGTGATGTAATACTAACGTAATAATTACATAATAAGTACAACATGTTACTTTATTGTTCTTATGTCAAGAAGAGCAATCTCGCTTGTATGTCTAACATTTTGTTTTCTCCAACAAAACAATGTTTTTTTCTCCTGTCTGCTTTGATCTAAACAAACGTGTGTAGACCAGAACTGACGGAAAACTTCATTCTTTCCCTCCGATGACTTGTCAGGAATCTGAAATGTTTGGGAACTACCCTTGATTCGCAATGACGTCGAGAATTCCCCGGCGCAACTGAATTCTTGGTCGCTTTTGATCCTTATTTCGAACAGGCGTGTATTATTGTAGTTTGTGTGTTCACTTAACAAAGCGTAGGACAACGACAACGTTAGACCAACTTTATAAAAACCTCCCTTGTAACACATGTGTTGGCATAGAAACTCTTGATAATATTTCTTTCAATAGTTAAACTATTTAATTTATTGACAAAAATACATTCATATAATTGCTAGAAAACAAAACAATGCCAGATTTCAAAAATAAAAAATCTTTACATTTTATTCTCGGATTCTGATTTTAAACAAACTTTTTTTTTTTATTATAAATTTTAAAGCTACTGAATGTCATTTCAGGATTCTTGAACCCCTTGTAAATTACAGTATTGAGAGTTTACAAAGAAACATATTATTGAAAATTTTACATTTGGCATCCTTGCAGACGATACATTCAAGACAGTACCATCTGCCATCTATTTTGGGAAAAATATTGCATTTGAGATCATCTGCCTGTGAAAGTTTGATTTTGTTTTCTAGATTTATGTTAATTAATCAAATTGAGTACTAGACATTTTAATGTGAAGAATACTTGCCAGAAAATGAACAATCGCAATAGGCAATTTAAATGTTAAAAAGACAGACTTGGAGGTAAAAAAATGACTTATAAGTTATATTTATGGAACAGTTTACAAATAGATATTTTGCCAGTTGGTGTTAGAGAAAGTGTTTTGTCCGTAGTAAAAATCATGATGCCAAGATGTGAATTATAAGATTATTTGTTTACACTGGAAGTCAACTACATGTTGTTGAGTAATAAAGCCAAGTTTTCATGTCAAGAGTGAGACAACATGCTGGTTAGATTTCTACATTGATAGGTTAAACAGGTTCTTCTGGCAGTGGTTTATAAACTATTTAATTATAATCACATTTATTATATAATACTGTGTGGTATTAAACCACCAAGGATCCAAACCACTGTAATTAGGTGCTAGTTTTCTTTGATAATAGAAATTTTAAACACATGTTTTAATAAAATTGTCTTTGGGCATTGCAACTATCAGATCTTTCTTGGCAGTTTATTGAGTATTTTTATCATTTCGGACCGTACTTAAAACCTTGTTTCTTTCAACTTAGTTGTTGTCCATGCTTCACTTCTTGTTAGTTATTCTAGAAGGAACAGAGGGGAGAACCAAGATGTGTTACCATTAATACTTTTCGACTTTCATTGTCTTCCACATTTGAATGTCTTCTACAGAGTAATTTTATCTGTTTACATTTTGATTTTTTACACCTCCACTGAAATATGGTTGTATATTGTCGTAACCCCAGTCCATCACTATATTATCCATAATTGATCAATTTGAAAATCAGACTTTGGTGGCTTTTAACTGCCCCCTAATATCCCACATCAATATTTATTTTGAATTACTACTACGGTACTATTGTCAATAGAGTGGCTTTCTGCTAATTTTAGCAGAATCATTTTACAACTGTTAATAATGTATTTTGTTACCTTAATGTGTATTGAAAATTGATTTTACTGAAAATTTAAACAGTTCACTTTTTTCCTTGCTTTAATTGTTTTACAACAAAAAATTTAATTGTTTTACAATTAAAAAAAAACCTAATTAATTGCTTTACAATTAAAAAAAGACCTAATTAATTGCTTTGCAATACAAATCTTAATTCTTTTGCAGCACAAACCTTAATTAATTTCTTGTATAATACCAACCGTAATTAATTTGTTTAATAACGTGAATCTCAATGAATTGTTTTGCAACACCAACCATAATTAGTTTTATAACGCAAACCTTAATTGTTTTGCAACACTAACCTTAATTAATTTGTTTTATAATGCAAACCTTAATTGTTTTGCAACACCAACCTTAATAAGTTGTTTTACAATGCAGACCTTAATGAAATGTTTGTTACAAACCGTAATTAATTGTTTTGCAGCCATTTCAAATTTTCAACACAAAACTTAATCATTTGTTTTTCAACAGTGCAACCCTTAATTGTCTTACAACACCACAAACCTTAGAGTTTTATCTGGAAGCTGGGGAAGGGATTTTGTTTACCAGTATATGAAATATTGTACTTTATATGTTTTTAAATCTAAATATTCTACATTTTTCTATTTTCAGATGTTGTCAACCATGATTTGAAGTCTACGCTTCGTGTTCTATACAATATATTTACAAAATACAAAGGAGTGGTTCCAGTTTCTGTATCTGCTTAAGATACTCAAGATTCATGGACGGTATAAAAATAGCCCAGCATTATACATTATACATGGAGAAAATTGCATATTTATTGTAAACAGCTATTTATTGGTTTAAATATCTGTATAGGAGACAAAGAGAAAGAAATCTCATAAACTTTTAATCACGGAATTAATTCTTTACTTTTTCACGGGTAGTATTTCAGGCAATCTGATTAAAATACAGATCTATATTTCGTTTCGTTTTTTATATTTTCGATGGCTTACACTACATGAAGATCTGACAAGTTGTACTCGAAGGTTGTGTCAGGGGTCGTACGAGCGGCTTTTGACCCTATGACATCAGACATTGATTAATCAATCAGTTCTGTGCCACAAACTCCAAGAAGTCGCTGTAACTGACTGTTTCATTGACTTATCCCTCACTTCAACCAGAACGCCTGTAGTATAATGACACTTCCAGATCCTAGTGTAGTAAACACAAGTAAAACGAAATTTAAAAAATAAAACGAAATAGGAATTAGGTTTTAATCAGATTGTATTTCAGTTCTCCAGAGGATATATTTGCTAATATATACTTTAGAGAATGTTTTCAATCCTGTGCCTTGACAACAATTCACCTAAATGATAAGATGCTAGGTTTGCTTAGAAATTTCTGTAGAAGATGGTAAAGGCATTTATTTTTAGGTTGGACAATATGATGATGCCACTGTGCCCTGTCTGTATTATTTTTCTTATTGGTGCTATTATTTATTTTGTTTTATTAGATTTTTTTCTTGTTGGAAACCTTTGTAATTGAAAATATACATTTTCATTTCATTATAAGGCCACACCAATTTTAATGTCTGTTCTTCAGGAATTCTTCTCAAAAACCTTCTACTTCCAATTGTTTATGTTTTGAAATTTTTAACAAAATATTGTTCATGTAACACAAGTGGCCATGAAGACAGAGAGAGAAAAATGTGGTTTTATGTCCTTTCTACACAAACTAGTCATTACGGGACTAACAGTGGGAGGAAAACCAGAGGACCTGAGAGAAGACCCACGAGGTTGGACAAGTGGCCCTACTTCTTGTCACGTACAGACGGGGAATAGAAACCATGCCACTTGACTTAATGACAGACATTCTGATTCAGTGCACAGGCGTTAAAGATTTTAGCCATTTGGCTACCCAACCCCCACAAGTCCTAAAGAACTGGACATTTAATTGGTTTGGCCTAAGAGATAGGTTATGTTTTAGATGTGTGTATTTTGTAGTTTAATTCATAAAACCACATTGTCAAAACTTCTGTCGTGTTTTCTTTTAAGAAAAAAGTATTGTACATCACATAATTCGATCTATCAAAATGAATTGACATTTTTGATTTGTTATTTAAATTATTTCAAAATTTATTTTTAAATGAAATATTGTATCAAATTGAGTAGTCATTTTCAAGTTGTTATTTAAATCTCAAAACTTCTATATGAAAGAGGTATTGTATTTTACTTTGAAGTATAAACAATAACACTCTTACTGCATACACAATATGTATAAAATTTATTATTAATTATTCATTATTATGTCTATAAAACCATAGTAACCATTGTAATCTTGTACATTTCAATTAGTAGTATTGAAACTATGCATGGTTTGTTTTGATTTAAATAAATAAACAAGTAGAACAAGAAGTAGATGAATATTATGATAAAAATTGATAATGTAGATATTTATTACCAGTAATTTCATAAGAGGATAATTTAACATTTTGTTACAGGTTAAGGGACTGTCTCGCAAAATTTAAACACTTGCATTCAAAAAAATATAACTCACAGATAAAATATGGTAAATTAAACATACATTATGCAAGAGATAAATCTACCTATTGCAGGTCTTTCTTTATGTCTGAAGTGCTATTTAAATTATTAATTAGACATTACATAACTTATCAAGACCATAATCAACTCTTGATGTCATCGCTAGCTTGCAATATTAACTGGATTAGGATCAGGTTTGCTGCTTAACATTCATTTGTGATTTAAACATGAAATGGATAATGGAGACTATGTTTTTTATCGTATTGAGTTTCAGTTATGATGATTGAGGCTAGGCCGAAAATTCAATAGCAAAATTCTAGTCGATCAGAGTGGATCAATTCGACTGAAATTTTCAGCAAATTCCCTTTACATTATTTAGTTTTTAACAGTTATAATTATAGTGAGAACTGCCAGCCTAATCTCCCATAAAGTATGTTTAAATGTCAGTTATTTTTTAATCATGAATGAAAGTATGTCAGCATTTTCGTATTTCGTTAGCGTGGATGGGCAGGAATCGAGATGTAGTGTTGAAATTTTACGAGAGTCCCTAAACCATAATGATCATTTGAATATTGATACCGTTAAAATATTGATAATAAAACAGTTAGGGTTATTTATTGGTATGGTAGGAATATTATTCCTGATATTACAAGGTGCATTATCATAGGTTTGCTAGTTGAGTAGTTCAGGAGGGGTATAGCCCAATCAAATGTGTTCTTAGATGTTTTTTCAGGTAAAATAGACACAAATAATATTTCTAGACCATAATCATCAGGCAAATCAGAGTCAGAATTTGTACAGCACCTCTGATTAATTAAGAGTCCTGTACGAATATTCACATAGATGTTTATTAAATCTATAACATTGTTCTACAAACTAGAATTGTTACTGTATATTATATAAATCATTGTTCTACAAACTGGAATTGTTACTGAATATTATATCTGTATCACTGAATTCGGTCATTTCTAAAGACTGCTGTATTATGTGCCAATCTTTGTTATTGTGTGCACAATTTCAGCAGAACTGCTCCGATCTAATTCAAAAACATTTAAACTAAATGTAGCTAAGATTAAAGCTAGCTCATACTGTACTTTGAGTTTTCAAGAAAAATGATTGTGCATTGATATAAAATTTTAATATATTAAATTGTTGCCTGATTAGATGTTAGAGAGTCACTGGTTAATAAAACATTGAGCCAAAATGTAGCTAGGGTCAAAGCATAGCTCATTACTGTTCTTTGGCTTTTCAAAAGATAATTATATGTATCTTGATATACAATTAGATATTAGAGAGTCACTAAATCACTGGTTAATAAGTTATGTTTTTATGTAGTTATTTATATAAGCTTTTGTATCATCTATATTATTAATACAATTTTTATAAAACAAATTATTATATCATTTTTGTCTTTTTTCTTATTTTAGACAATCTAAAAAGATGGCCTAGCGGTTTGCATGTGCACGCTGTATCATTAGGTCTGTCATTGAGTCAACTGGTGCGGTTTTGATTGCCTGGTGTCCAACCGAGTGGGTTTTCTCCGGGTCCTCTGGTTTTCTCCCACTGCTAAAGACCCCTACATACAAGTGAATTGTTGAAATACAATTAAACCATGTCTCGAAATGACCTAGTGTGTGTCAAGTGGGCGTTAACCGCCATTTCTCTCTCTCTCTCTCCCAAATTGACCTTGTTTGTGTTAAGTGGAGTTAAATTCTATTTGTCTCTCCGTTTTGGTTTCCTTTGCATAGAAATAATAATATACCTATTTGTATGCAGTAAATGAAATGAAACCAGGTTTAACATCATATTTTTCTGCACTGGACTAACGAAGACGGAGTATGCAGTAAAAGTTTATCTTTAAGACCGGACTTGCTGTCTGTGGCTCTAATAAGATAACTTTATCTGCAATATTCACCCATACAACATGCACAGCTAAAACAATAAACAAATTTATTGGGGATTTTATTTATTATAGCCAAGTAACTGCCAAGAGATCCAAAACCTAGGATTAATATCTGAACTCTGACCCCAGACTGTGCGAATATCATTTATTTACTGAGAGATTAAGTTGTGTGTATCTTGTCCTTGATAAAACAATAAGCAAACAATCAATCCTCACTATTACTATGAAATAATATTTACATTAACCAAAATAGGTTCACTTTCTCATAAAGCTAAACCATTGCAACACTACCAAGCAACAAAACGCAGGAGGAGAAAGGAACAGCAACTTTTCGGTTTTACAAAACAATTTGTTTTTGTTACCTGTGTGTGGAAATGATTTATTTGAACTTTAAATTGAAGGAAGGTCGACTAGGGAGACTCTATTGCATCCTCAAGGCAGAAAAATGCCTTAAATGCAGTCCATCCTTTGTAGATGGATGCCTGCGCCGCGGATCAAAGCCTTAAACCCACAATAAATATTTGCTGATCGATAGGACAGGTAACATTGGTGTGTCCATCTTCTCTGGGTCTCGAATACGGTACAAGGCTTTATTATACCAAAACCGTTTCGATCGTGCACAAGTCTGTGTTAGTATGTGTGTTCAGACGCTAGTGTTTCCAGTCATCGATCTCTAACCTGTCCGGCATTTTTGACAACTCAGTGACGGAAGTCTTTTGTTGTCCAGAGTAAACAAAACTGCTGCTACAAGTCTTTTGGTCACGCCGTGTTCATAAGTCGCCCGGGAAAGCCGGCACGCGGGAAAAGCCCGCCATATGAAGTAATATTTGACGTAAAGTGCACTAAGCCACACAAGAAATGATAGAGAACGTGCCTAAATTCGAACTTCTTAGAATAGCTTTTTGATCCAAGGGTGTTGGATTATACAATCTATTATTTTACTGATTAGCCGTACGTGTGTCAGTCATGCCTTCAAGTAGTTTGACATCTAAACGCCTCAAGGTCAAATCGTTTAAATGGATGACCATCTCTAACTAATAAATCAAATACGTCACAAAACATTTAATTAAGATGGAAAATCTGGACATAATGCGAAACTTCAAAAGATATATCATGAAGGGGGTTGCATTGTGTTATTTATTTAAAAATAAAACAACTGGTAAGTCAATTTCGGCAGAATTTAACTCATAGTTTGTCCAACCCTGTAAGATCTTCAACATTTTTAACGTTATATAAGAGACAGACAGACAGTCCAAGTTTGATAAACGAATTTGGTTTTGGGATCCAGACCAGCCATAGATACGTATTAGTTCCTAAATTCATACCGTGTCGGAGTGGGGGTCGAGTTATCTTATATATTAAATAGCACTTGCGCTTTAGGACATAGGTATTCAGTGGTGTGGATTTCTCCGGTTTCCTCCAACCGCTAAAGACACCTACTAAATTATTGAAATACTCGTAAAATTGTACTATATGCCCCCCGCTCTCTCTCTCCCCCTATTTCAAACCGGAGTGCCCGGAGGAAACCCACGAGGTTGAGGGGCGCCTTCTCAACCTCGTGGGTTTCCTCCGGGCACTCCGGTTTCCTCCCACTGCTAAGACCCCTACGCGCAAGCGAATTATTGAAATAAAATTAAACCATATGTTAGTCCCGAAATGACCTAGTTTGTGTTGAGTGGACGTTAAACCCCATCTCTCTCTCTCTCTCTCTCTCTCCCTTTTCCTCTATCTCTCAAACGAGATAACACAAATATTAATGTCAGATCCATGTTTGAAACTGTCCTTATCATCATGCACATCAAAATAATATTCCTATACATTGAATTTGATTCATTCTCCATACAAACTATATTAAATTATTAAGTCATATCCAGATCACTGTTTGAAAGTTTCGGAAAAATTGACAGGAGACATTGAGAATGATTTATCTCATAACCGGAAAGGGTTTGTGATCTTGAAAAATGAAATTGACTTTACATAAATATTAACTTTATATAACTGTAAGTTATAAGTAACAACTGTACTCAATCAGGTGTCAAATATGTTCAATTTTTTGTTTATATACCACATTGACAGTAATTCCAGGAATTTTTGTAGGAGGGGGTTTGCCAGGTTCCTGTTATGGAAATCTGCCATCATCGTCTCTATATTACATAGGCATACGAACAAATTGAGCGTTTTAAAGGGACAATAACATTCTTGCTGGCTTGGTAGCTCCAGAAAATAAATAATACCCTTATTCTAAGTACTAGATGTTTAAATGTCCTACCTGTTGTGTAAATTATCCATTACAACCTATTTTATTTGTCCAGAGGGTTCGAAAATATTTTAAAATCCAAGTCACATTTGAAAAGGTTTACGTTAGACTTTTCAAATCAATTGGTTGAATTTTTCCAATTTTTTAAATTAGGTGTGTTAAGATGAAATTTATATCATCATATAATTGGAATATTCTAAAATAATACGATTTGTTGACCAGAATGAAGATTTGTACATATTTTTCAGTTACAACAAGAGTGTTATTGGGGCTTTAAAGAGAGAAATCATTTTTATAATGATGTAGGATCACATTGTGATTTAATTTCATTGGTGCAAGGCATTAATTTTTTTATGTATCTGAGCAGGGTGGGGTTTGGACAGCTCTCCCCCTCTGGATCCGCCCCTGTTCATAAAGCCAACTTCAAGTTTGTGAAAGGTTACCTAACCCTGGACCTAACCCTACACTCTCTCCAACAAACACGTGCCCTAAACATTTCTTAGCACGTGACTAAATAAACGAAACGAAATTGTTATCCAATCTTAATTAGACACAGATCGTAACTACTAGCATCATTGGATATTTTAGATTGACGTATGAACGAATACCCAATAAGAACAGCACAATTTCAGTTCATAGCTGTGTAGGCCTGTGTTGGCGCCAGTAATAATTAATTAATATTAGAGATATATTGATATTTAATATTAGAACCATTCGTTTTAATTTCCAACTGCATTTAGATTGATTATATATGGTATTTATAAATCTTCGATTACAGGTGTAGATGTACTCATTGTCTTTTAAGTCGGATAAACTTATTTAATCGCCATAGAAATATAAACACGATTTCATGTGGGATATTTTCTTGAATAGATATAATTAATTTCATATATATTTGACTTAGGTAAATGAAAGGTATGTTTAAATCCGTAAAATTAATCAATTTTTATATATTATCTCGATGAAAATATAATTATTTTTAGTTCAACGGTTGCATTAAATTAGAAACCTTTTGGGAACACACGGTGTGTTACAAATCAGGCTCCAAATTTGTCAAGGTTTTTTATTTAAAAAAATATGCGTGACAATAACTTTAATATTAGTGATTAAAAATATAAAGGTGTTTTATGGGAGAAATTGATCACTATGATTATTGATGTTTACTGATGGGTTTAGCGACTGAGGTTCAGTGAAGAACAACCTTGTATCGTGTGGAGATAAAATCTTAGAGGGCTACAGTGATAATTAAATGATTAGCATTATCACTCATTGGTTACGTCAGGTTTCATATCGGCACCCTGCCGATACATTATCCTCCCCAGAGGAAACCCGGGCTCCGTTTAACTCCCTCGGGCTACTATCACTGAATTATGTGGTCGAGTGATTTTTCTATCTTCGACAAGCTGTCCTTTGATCTGGATATTATTCAAAATCGTTGAAATATTTTGACGTCTTCTTCCGTCTTTTTAAACATCAGAGGCGAAATGTTTATGTTGATTGCGTCACGGGGCAAACCCCAGTTAGAATTATGTTATCAAACATAAAGGCCAATATCAGTACATTAACGATGAAGGCATCGTCTGTTCATTCAGTCAGTTAAAGTTTGCATTTGATTACGTAATTTCGTTCAGTGAACTGTGTTTTTTTTTATTAAGCTAATCTTCTTACAAATTGAAGAGAAAAAAGTACAGAAACAGTAAATTGCCCAATCCGAATGTATACATACATGCATACATTTCTATAAAATTTTTGCAAAATAGATTGGAAACTTTGGAATAGAAAATACATCATATATTCCATCAGAGTCATTAACCTATTTCTACGGATCTTGTATTATTTTATCATTATTCTAGTCCTCTTTCTAATCCTGTGCGATATCCAACGGCCAAGGATGGGCCTCAATTTTTCGCCCACCTTATAGACTAGACCATTTCTTCCTTGCCCTCATGTAACTATGATTTAAAAAAAAAGATTCTTCAAAAGAGAAGCCAAAGGATTATATTAATTCATCTCCTTATTGACAATAGAAGACAATAACAAAATGTACACTTACATGCATGTAACCCGGGGTGCGCCGAGTCTCGGTGACTCAGAGGGATATGGGGGGAAAAGGATACCGACTGTAAAAGAAATGGACATACAATATTTTCAAAATGAATAATATATATATTCACATCCACTGAAAATTATAATGGTCTCAATACTCTCAATTTCTTTACGTGGGACAGCTAGTTTTGTTTTCTTGTCATGTGGCGCCTTCTTCGCTACGATGGGGATCCAGGGAAACCAATTTGATCCGAGGGCTAAGGGCTACCCAAATACGCCCCTGCATATATCACTAATCAGTCGATAATATACATGTAGCTTCACGTATATACATAGTTATTTTGTAAATTTCATTAACGAAGTTAGTGAATGAGAGTGATAATACTAATTGTTTTACGTTAATCGGTGATGAACATGATCGAACTTGCTCGAAAACAATAGGCCTATCATATTTAATCTTTGGTGTGTGTATAATGCACTTATTATTAGGGGTATTATTGTCAGTATTATCTAGTGTGAATGAAATAGGGTTTAACGTCCTATTATGCACTTGTCTGCCCCAACCGGCTAACGGAGGCTAGCATTAAATGTCATACAGTGTGCTATGAGGGGATTTTAGCCCGGACAGCAATCGTATTCCAACTATCTTGGGTTATTCCATACACACGAACACCTCGGTTTTTCGTACCATCCGAATGACTAAAAACTGTTCCTTGCACCTCTGACAGGAGTAAGCCCTGCTGGATAATCCCTAGGATAGAATCTTTGACCTCCTGGCTAATGAAGCAGCGCTTATCACACAAAGCCACTACAGCCTTTAATGACCAACTACGTTTGCATGTGACGTCTAGTATGTTTGTGAATGAGATTTTTTTAGTTAAGAATGTCTTTATGAATGAAATAGACCCATATACGTGAAGAAAAGTTGTAATTTTATTACATGGAAAATAATTATGGGACAGTTATTTTTATGTACTCTACAATTTCCTGCATTGTTTTCATCGATTAATAATAGTACACCAGGAAGTGACTTTCGATATCAGAGCTGGTTAAAAAGAATGTTTTAAAAAAATAAATCACCGTTTTGTAATTATATCATTATGTATATGGCAGGAATATAAATCATGTCTCAAGTAAAGCTTATATAGCATTAATTTTATATCTGACTGCTCAGATGTAACGTCATTTTTGTTTGACAGAAACGTCATCATGTGGGAATCATATTATTTTATGTCGTTGAAACGCAAGTGTATAAATTTTGTACGATAAATCCTTTAAGTTCATGACAGCTGACGAATGGCACAACATATGACATGACGTTTACGTCACCAGAGTTGGCATAAACATTTAAATTTCCTTTATTCTCCAAAATTGCAATACGCTTACATCAAATCTTCAAAAAAAAAAAACAAAAAAAACAACGTATTATTATCTTCTAAAATACTGATGATGGTGTATAAACATTAATGAATAAACAAAGAAAATTTATACATGTATATATCGAATTCATTTTTACAATATGAAATATTAACAATAATCTGGTTTAAACCGAATTGGAATTTGATAAACAAAATGCTTACTCCACGTATATTATCTGTAATCGATTTAAGAAAAAAAAAAAACCAACAGAATTTAAATTTTAACTGAAATGTTTATTTCTCGTTTATAATATATCTATTTCAACAACCTTGGCAATCGACATTTTATTTATTTCATACGGATGTCATGAACCTGATTTCATATAATATCATCAACAATATTGTCATATTACGTTGTTAATATTATATACTGTATGACGACCGATCCTATATTGGCACATATACATGTATGTCAAAAACATTAAAGCTTGTCTAGAAAACAAACGTCAAAATAAAATACAAACTGACATTTGCGTAATATTTTTATGCTTCCTGGAAAAACGCATGGATAAACCCGGGTCATTTTTTTCTGTACAACTATTAAAAGTAAAACAAATTTCCGATCATTACAGAAATTAATCCGTAATTTGAGGCCGTTATGTAATTGCTCTGATAACAAAAAAATTATTATCATTACCGGTATCTCTTTCCAGTATGACAATTTTGCGAAAAGTCATTTCTCGTGAAAATTAAACAAATTAGTTCTATTAAATGACCAAGTTTGTTGATCCTACGACTACCGTAATTACATAATTTAAATGTTGATTTATAATGTGTTATTTAATGACCCCTACTGCACCTATTGACCAATAGGTTTATGATGCAAGGTGTGATAGATATATCGCTTGTTTTGTTGGGTTCGCTATTCGTTATGTTCCGTTATTTGACAGTCGAGACCTTTACGGGTAACATTGTCATCCAGTCCGAATGGCGTGTACTAGTAAACAATTGATAATAATACTATTTTTAGTTGAAAAAAAAAAAAAAAAAAAAAGGAGTGTTAAATTAAAATTTGAAATAAAATTTTAATATCTAAAAGCGGGAAGGTTTTATATTTCTAACAAATCCAGAAAAGGTTATCAAAAAAAGACCTGCCTGCTCTGGACTACACAGCTGATTACGTTGTTTTTACTGCGACGTAACCAAACTGACACGGGGTGCACGAGACACGCTCTAGTAATTACAGTACAATAAACCATTGTATGAGAATGTTCGTGGTTTCTCAGGCCGCCCCATACTGTGGTGTGCTGCAATAAGTGTTAGATAGCTGTCAATACACCTGGCTTCATTTTTCATTCCGTCAGACCGATCACTTCAGGAGAGGAGCTGAAATTACACTAATTACCTTTCTTGATTGATTAATTAATCAGAACAAATTTAATTACCGCCTCCGTAAAACTAACACTTGCATCTTCAATCTTTTAACCTCGCTTGAATATCATTTGCCTTTAATTTATGATAGGCATTTTTCTAACCAAATAGTATTTTCAAAAAAAGAAAAAAAGGGGGGTGGGGGAACTTTTTTTTTTAACAATGGATGTTTTAAATGCGAAATACAAAAATAATTTAATAACCAGGAATGGCAGAAAAGAGAATAATCTAAATAAAACAGAATATTATATTTTTTTACTGGAAATTAAGTTTATCGACAGAAAAGAGCCCAGAGCCCAGAATAAAATACTAGATTACAACTTTCTAAGAACATCTGATTTAAACAAATAAAACACGTGTTTTAAAAGAAAGTTTTGAGGAGGAAGGGCTTCAGTTGATGTTGATAAATTTAACATTATTGTTTGAAGGCATTTCCGTACAAAAATAACCCGATTTAGGATAATTCCACCCAATTATAGAATTAACCTTAGGATTAACTGTTAAGACAATGCGTCATTGTTGGAAAAAGAACTTTTCAGAGCTTTGTTGGAAATGAGTCATGACTTGTCATCGTAGAGAGAACCTTCAAAACGCTAAAACAAAAATCATGACCACTGCACGTTTAGAATAGGGAGGAGAAAGTAACAGCCAATAAAAACAATGAATTTATTTTAACTTTACTTCTATATGGATCTTGCAAACCGCGTGATCTGTGCCGCACCAAAAATCAATTTTGCACAGTTTCTGTCCTATTTGCGTTTTGTCACAATCGTTATTATTTTGTTACATTTGAAAGTGGATTAAAGTTTGTTGTGATGCTATTCTCGACTTGCTGACGATTTGGTACACCCCTGCGCGAACTCGATGCGCAGTTGGTCACTACGTTGTCTGGATTCTTTGTGCCATACCTAGCATACCTTCATCCGAGTTCTCCAACTCTTAAATTTTGTTAGATTTAGTTCAGAGTTGTTTAAAGTTCATCTTCACATCAAGAATAGTCAGGGTAAGCCATTTTTAGTCATAATTTTTCTTTAAAATGTCTTATAATTGAGAAATAAGCTCGGGTATGATCGAAATGTCCGTGCGATCTTCGAATCTCTCAAATTTTTGTCATTCTTTTAGTAAGGACTTCCGGAAAATAGCTGACGTTTCGGAGTGTTGTGGAATCGCTGATCATACAACAATATGAATCGGAATATCATATCTTGTGTTTTCAAAAAAGAGGATTATACTTATTCAAGAAATAAGTTAGCGAGGGCTGACCTAGATTTGGAAATACAAGCAAGGCATGATGGCAAAGCTGAGCAAATCTGCCCGGTTGAAACGAGCTGGGAGTGGGAAAACAACACAGAGCTTCTGCAGTATGGAGGCTATGGGTATGACGTGCTATACTCGTGTTGGCTTTCACTGGCTGGTGTGGAAATATATGACCCAAAATTCGACCAGACAGTTCTGTGAAAAGGAATGGATATTCTCAAGTCATTAAATGGTGATGGAATTATGAATTTGTGTGTTGTCATTATTCATAAACGAAGGAATATTATCAGACTACGAAACCGGCTGATTTGTTAATATTTGACAGTGAGTTTTAACAATAGAATGACAGGTGCTGTGGAAATCAGAAATAGATTTTTTTTTTTTGTTTCTTTTCACCTGCCCAAGAGAAATTCAGTAAAAATAAGACCCCATTATTAAATAACTACAATCCTGTGATTTTACATTTACACACATCCATTCATTCAATTCATTGGGGTATATTAATTTATATAGGTTTATGAATAATACTCAATTAGAATTTTATAAAACTAATGTACACTAATAATAATAGCTTTAAATTTAAAAGGTATAATAGTATTTGAAAGGCATCTAAGGATAATTCAATTACAAATTTTGTTACCCAGCTGTCAATGTCATATTTAAAAAAAACTTTGTTTCTAAATTAGGTACAGGCTACTACTACAGGTACATGACATAAGCATGTAAGCTTATTCAAAATATGTTACATGAAGCTGAAGATAATTTTATTTATTTGAAAGATACTTTGTTAATTATTTTTAGGAATAATTTATTATATATATACATAATCAATTAACAATTTAAACATACATGTAATTCCATCAAAATTAAGCATTGCTGATGTTATGAAAGACTTGTAGTAAGATTGTAACTTGGCACTAAGTCATTCATTTTGTAGGTCAACTGATTACATTTTTGGGGTTAGAAATGTCGTAATAAATCATGTTTGTCTATCAGAAATAGTATTTGAAAGTCAACAAATTTTACTAGAGTAAAGGCACTAATAAAAATTGAATATAGCTGCGACCATTCAATGATGGTGTCCCACAATTACAGTAATAAGCACATCAACTCATTAAGCCGCATTAAGGACAGTTTTAAACTGCAGCTGTGATTTGGGAATTTATTTATAAAAGAAAATTGATTCATTGAAAGTAAATTCTTACCAAGGTCAGAGTATATCACAAAGTATACGATACATATTATTAGGTTTAATTGTGTGTTCTATGACATCTTTGCTAGGGACAGGCTACTTATTTTTTAAATATTACAATATTATGAAGTACAGACTTGCATGAAAATAGTAGGTTAACATAGGTACCAATTTTTTTTTTCACATGATAATAGATTTAAAGTTCTTTCCATTTGATAAGATTGTACAATGTAAAATGATTTATTCTCTTCAGAGTTATTTAATATTCTGAAGGGTCCAATTAGAAATCTCAATTATTTCATGCAAGTGCCAATGTATGGGTCAGTTGGCTTGTGTATATGAAATTGTGTCCAAAATTGATAGTGTATTTATTTAAAGAAAAAAAAAGTTATTTGGTTGAATACCATAATCAATTCTGTCCCATCACATGAGTAGACCATGTTTAATGTTGTTCTTTAATGTGGATTTGGTCAGGACCCTAACAGGCCTAACAGTTATAGTCTTCATTAGCACAACCTGAGGAGAAGAGTAGGACATTAATAAACCCTATTTCTTTTGATTTCTAAACAGTAGCATTGTATCCATGTATATCAACTTAATGTTTATTACACTGTGTGTGTATTACTAATCCATGTGTATAGCAACTTATAAACATGTACATGTACTATACATTGTGTATTACTTATTATGTACAGTACATGTATGGCTAATTGTTTATAAAGTAGATGTAAATGGGTTTAGATTTTTCTGTATATTGAGTATATTAGCTTATTACAAGGTTAGGTCAACATGTCAGTTCAATTCAGTTCCAGTTTTAATTAGTTTTTTGAATTTGGGCAATGTGGTGGGAACATTTTATTTTATTTATTTTAAATATAATCCCATTTCTTGTTAATGCCTAATTATATCACAGGTTGTAAACAGTTCCCCGACTCTTTAATCTACATGTACCCAAAGTACATAGTCTTTGATTAAAGAAAGACAATATCAGGCACAGATTCAGGCTTTGTCAGGCACAAAACCTCTGGTGCCTGTCATTTTGTCCGGCACTAATTTGTCTTTTTATACGCCCACATTTTCATGTGGACGTATTATGTCGTCGCCCCTGTCCGTCCGTCCACAATTTGTTTGTGGACTCTCTACAGGTCACAATTCTTATCCGATTTTGACGAAACTTGAAATATAGGTTTATCCCCAAAAGTTCTCGGCTGCTTTCGATATTGGCATGTATCGGATCAAAACTTCATGGATTATGGCCCCTGATTGTACGAAAAATCACGTTTTTAGCTTGTGGACCCTATAGAGGTCATAATTTTGAACCGATTTTGATGAAACTTGACATGCATGTTTGTAACCCAAAGATCTTGGTTCCTTTCGATATTTGCGGCTTACGGAATGTAATTTCCTGAATTATGGCCCCTGATTGTCCGAAAAATCACCCTTTTTAGCTTGTGGTCCCTCTGGAGGTCACAATTATTATTCGATTTAAAAAAACGTTTGATTATATCACCGTTACACCCTAAGGAAGGTTGAGTTCGAATTTCGGGAAAATCGGACGAAAATTGCCATACAAAATGGCCGCCGTTTTTACGCGAATACCGTTAAAAAATGGTATATCAAGGTTGTGGACCCTGTGGAGGTCACAATTTTGATTCGATTTTGATGAAACTTGATATTCATGGTTATAACCCAAAGATCTTGCTTCCTTTCGATATTTGCGCATATCGGATCGTAACTTCCTGAATTATGGCCCCTGATTATACGCAAAATCGCCTTTTTTTTAGCTTGGAGGTCACAATTATTATTCGATTTAAAAAACCGTTTGATTATATTACCGTCACACCCTAAAGAAGGTTGAGTTCGAATTTCGGGAAAATTGGACGAAAATTGCCATACAAAATGGCCGCCGTTTGTACGCGAATACTGTTAAAAAATGGTATATCAAGGTTGTGGACCCTGTGGAGGTCACAATTTTGATTCGATTTTGATGAAATTTGAAATTCATGGTTATAACCCAAAGATCTTGCTTCCTTTCGATATTTGCGCATATCGGATCGTAACTTCCTGAATTATGGCCCCTGATTATACGCAAAATCGCCTTTTTTTTAGCTTGGAGGTCACAATTATTATCCGATTTAAAAAAACGTTTGATTATATTACCGTTACACCGTAAGGAAGGTTGAGTTTGAATTTCGGGAAAATCAGACCAAAATTGTCATACAAAATGGCTGCCGTTTGTATGCGAATACTGTTAAAAAATGGTATATCAAGGTTGTGGACCCTGTAAAGGTCACAATTTTAATTCGATTTTGATGAAACTTGAAATTCATGGTTATAACCCAAAGATCTTGGTTCTTTTCAATATTTGCGCATATCGGATCGTAACTTCCTGAATTATGGCCCCTGGTTATACGCAAAATCCCCCTTTCTTTAGCTTGTGGTCCCTCTGGAGGTCACAATTATTATCCAATTTAAAAAAACGTTTGATTATATCACCGTTGCACTGTAAGGAAGGTTGAGTTTGAATTTCAGGAAAATCGGACCAAAATTGACAGACAAAATGGCCGCCGTTTGTACGCGAATACTGTTAAAAAAATGATATATCATGGTTGTGGACCCTGTATAGGTCACAATTTTAATTCGATTTTGATGAGGAAGGTTGAGTTCTAATTTCGTGAAAATCGTACCAAAATTGCCGGACGAAATGGTCGCCGTTTGTACGCGAATAGTGTAAAAAAATGGTATATCATGGTTGTGGACTCGCTACAGGTCACAATTCTTACCCGATTTTGATGAAAAGTCACATTTCTAGGTTGTGTACCGTCACACCAAAATCATTGTCGGTTTCGAGTTTCATTAATATCAGACTGGAACTGACCAACTAAATGGCTGCTCCCAATACAGTATGAAATACAGGACGTAAAGATGTAGGAAAAATCACTTTTGGTATTGCTTGTTCTCTGTCCATCTCTCGAAAATGTGGGCGTATCCTGCCTGGCAGTGCCAGCCTATCTTTTTTATTGATGTTACATGTATTTATACATGTCCAGCACTAAGTTGAAAAGGTCAGGTACTATTTCATTAGTGCCTGACATTTTGTCAGGTACATGTACATCTAAAACCATTATTTCCAGTCCTGAAAATAGCATACAGTTTGTTTTGGATGTGCCGGAAAATAGTTCCACCCATGTACTCAATTGGATTCTCCGAAAACATGACCTTGATTAAAATGTTTAATCATTTTATTTATGGTCATTTTGTTGTGAAACATTGTTGTGTACTATGTTGACTTAATAAGTGTATCAATATCATGTGAATCAACTACCTGGTTGGCATGGATAGATTTCTGGGGTGTTATGATGATCCGCCACCCTTCCCTCTTGCCCATGGATACAACTGTCAGTTACTCCCATTGACCGTAAAACGATAACTTCCTGCTCTGACCCAAACTCTTTCAGAAAGAGTATAAATAAATATGGTAAGCCCCAGGTTGAGAACGTGTAAACCTAATGGCTATGTTTAATATTGCATAATGACTATAAAGATATAAGTGTATGCTATTATCATCCATCTTGATAATATACAGTAATGGTTAATAATAAATGTACATGCCACATAATGTTACTGAACAAGCTAGAGATTATTTTCACATAAATTTCAAATAATAAAACACACTGCATGTATTGAATGCTGAAATAGAAAACTCCATCAAAAAAGAATTTTGGAATGAGATTAAGATGGAAAAGTCTTGTTCTTTTAATATTAACACATGCAAATATTGTTTTGATCAAAATCAAATGATATTTCTATGAATCAGTTTTCACAAATCTGCATTAGGCTTAAAAACATTATGTAGAGTTATTTCAAAATAGATTCTTAACCAGAATAACCCAGAATAAATTATCTAGTAATTTACATTATGCGATGTATAAATTATGATTTATATTAAGGAACATTTGGTCCATGAAACATGATAGGTAGGTAGGAGTGGTTTGATAGGTTTTTATTGTAATGTCTAATAAAGTGGCCTGACTATACAACCGTGAAGCCTTGTCAATCTTTCCTGTTCTCATAATAAAAGAAAGTATATTATTGAGTCTGACCTGTTTTCAATGGGGAGGGTAAATTAATGAATCATATTCATACATTTTCTACTTTATATAGTACAATAAATGTTATGTTATTGAATCTCCTGTTTAAGCCAGGCCTGGAAATAACGGATAAATTTAGATGTACCTAACAAAATGTTAGGCACTTATGAGTAATGAATTAGTACCTGACATTTTCAACTCATGTATTAATAATATCAATAGAAAAGACAATCAGTGCCGCACAAAATGACAGGCGCTAGAGGTTTTGTGCCTGAATCTGTGCTTGTCATTTTCAGGCTCGGTTTTAGCCAATATTTCTATGTGATTAACTACACTGTTTTTAGTATTGTAGTAGGATATTTAATATCAATTTATTTCATTATCCAGTTGTTCATTATTTATATCAAATTTTGACTAAAAAGCGAAACGCAAATTTGAGAAATTATATTTCAGTCCTTTACGTTTAAGGTGAGCTTCTGCTCCTGCTCCCCTCGACACACCTCGGCTTTCCTTCGCGGGAGTCATTAAAGACTCTTGCTTATTAACTAAATTTTGAAATTAATAAACTACTTTCAGTTTCTGTTTTTTTTTAAACTGCATACATTCGAGGTATCAGTTTCAATGTTGATCATACTAACGCTACCATATTCACCAAACATATTTTCCTAATATTAAACAAGACTAAAGTATAAATACAAATTTAGCTGTCCTTAATTCAAGAAAAAGTAACATTACTCTTGCAATATGACAAAGAAGAGTTTTTCTATGGGAGCTTTTTTCTCTTTTTTCAATTTGACGGGAGCTTTTTATTGCTCCCGCACAATTTTATAAACGTGAAGGACTGATATTTAGAGGAGTAGGCATTCTGTGTCTTGTGCATGTCACCTGGCATTGCTAGTTCTATTACACAGTTTTTCCTGTCCTCATTAACCCACTGATTTGGTGTAGAAAAGTAGGATGTTAAACCCAATTTCATAATCATTTATTGATGCATCAATTTGGTAGTTTGGTTACAGTACTTTTGGTGGAAACTCACAGTATAACACATTTGAAGAATTTACATGTATAGGATATTTGCTGGATGGAATTTTTGTTGTTGAATTTCAGTGATGGGCAACTGTGCCACTTTTAATGGTTGCGGGTTGAGTGGGTGTGTGAGAAAATCTGTCATTATATTAAGTCATGTGGCTTGGTTTTAATTAACCGCTTCTATGTGACAAGGAGTAAGGTTGACTGTCTAACTTTGTGGGTTTCCCCTGAGTCCTCCAGTTTCTGCTAAAGAGCCTTACGAGCAAGGGAAATATTTAAATGAAATGGAACCATATATTAGTCCCGAAATGATCTAGACTTTGTCGAGTGGACATTAAACCCCATTTCGCTCTCACACTCCCTTCAAATGGTTGTGCACTGACAAAATGTCATACATTATTGAACATCTTAAACTTTATGCCAGACAATGAGACATGTATATTAGAGATATCAATAAAAAAATTAAAAATATATCAATCTATTCAGAACAGCATGACAATCGCTGAATCTAACAATGCCTGCAACATTTTGCCTACAGAGATCGGTTTTATGAAGTTTTATTGTTTTCTTATATTTTGCAGGTTACAAGAAGTAAAAAGACGCAATGTCGTCAACGTGGAACAGTAACTCGGAGAACTCGCATTCAGAAGCTCCGCCCTCAAATGGTAATAATAACAATGATAAAGATATGGAAGATTTACAAGATGCGGAAGGTGTATGGAGTCCTGATATTGAACAAAGTTTCCAAGAAGCATTAGCAATTTATCCTCCATGCGGGCGGAGAAAAATTATTCTTTCAGATGAAGGAAAAATGTATGGTAAGTAATTCAGTTAATTGGATCAAATTTAGTTGCACTTTTCAGATTAAG
Source organism: Patella caerulea (assembly GCA_036850965.1). Classification (NCBI taxonomy): domain Eukaryota; kingdom Metazoa; phylum Mollusca; class Gastropoda; family Patellidae; genus Patella; species Patella caerulea. The sequence continues at coordinate 24,430,282 of JAZGQO010000015.1, read as the reverse complement.
AGGTTATCCTTTGAATAGGGTACCGTGAGAGAGCCAGGCAGAAGATCATCAGTCATTTCATGGGACATAATTGCTGTTAAATCTTGCACAAAGTTCCAATTTCTGGCCCTCAACTTGAAAGGACAGCAGAGGAAAGCTTTAAAAATGACAGCAGGAAAGACTTTCTCTTAATAAAACTTTTTCAAATTTTTCAAAATCTGGCTTTCAAGGAAAAAGCTTACTTTCGTACTTTCCACATTTATTATTAAACAGATAAGCTCCTAACAACATCCCTTCATATCTTATAAAGTATAAACTAGCCATTTATCATGGCAGAACGAAATATCTACATGTGTGGTCGTATAATTGGATTTAGATATTTTTTTCAATTATTTATATATGACTTGACCCCACATTGTCTACACTAAATCCTTCCCCAGGTATATTAAGGGCGTTGAGTAGTCTAAAATGCAAATTTTAAAGCTAGCACTGTAATTTTTGTTGATAAGATATGACATTTTTTGTTATTTGGGGTGATAAACTACATATTAATCACCAAATAAATACCAATTTTATTTACCAACTATGTTCCAAACTTGGCCCAAAAGCATGATAAAAAGGGGTACTGATGACAACAAAAGTAGAATTTTCTCAGTTATGCCTGCAGATATTTTCATCAAATTTCGCATGAACAATGCTAATAGCAAGTCCCAAAAATACACTGGTCAATTTTTGGCTATAGGTTGTGGTTTGTCTTGTATCCATGGAAACGCAAAAAAACGATGCGTTTTCTTGGAAATTCTATTAGTACAAGCTCAAAAGATTTATTGATAATCCCACCAGTAGATCGAAAGTGGAGGTTATAAGCTACATTTCGACACCAAAAACGTTAAAAAATACCAACTCAAAGTATTTTAAAATTGTTGTTCATTATTTACCTTCAAACGAGATTTTGCGATTTTGGGTTAATTCTTTGAATACGTCGACAACAAGTATTAAAATACAACAATTCGGATGTAAAAGTAAATAATTACTTCACTGCACTACTCCACCGCACTCTAAATCATGTTATGCATTCAAAAAATAGTAATCTTTGACCATAAAAAAAAAATCTGTCATGTTCCTTTCGTGATAGATAAATAGACCTGGATAATAGCGTCATACAGGGAATTCCTTCTGGTCACGTGACATCTTCCACTCCCGTTGAAGCCACGTCTGTGTTGATCACGTGACTGGCGTGCGCGACGTCATAATTTATTCAACACCTTATCTAGGTCGGGGAATCAGTCTCGTTTGCTATAAATAGTTTTATTCCTCCGCCTCGTATCTCCATTGTTACACATAAAACGACGCGACTTTCGAGAGTTTTCTGAGTTATTTTATAAGTGGAACAAGTTTGCAAAGACTTAATAAGATTGGCGTTGAAAAGTTAGTGCGAATCTTAGACTGCTCAACGCCCTTAAGTGCAGATTATCTTGTACAATAAAGAAAGTGTCCTAAATTTTAGCCTGCTGTGATAGTTTTATGTTCATGTGCAATCTCTTCCATTTGTCATATTGTTTGCTGGTGTATTGGATATTATAAAGTGTTTTTGGACAAGGAATTAGTCACCTGGCACAACACTTTTTCTTCATGTACTTGGTTGTGATGCTATTCGGAAAAAAATTATGTACGATCGCCATGTTGCTTGTTCCTTGGACAATTATGTATCAATTGACAGATTTTGGTTTTTGATATGTCAGATTTCCAAGATGGCGGCGATGACGTCATGCTTGGTTTCTGGTTCATATCGTACTTATCGTAAAATGTATATTTATGGTTTAATGATTTTTAGTTGAACTCCCTATTTTGGTAATTGGAGACTTCAAGTCTGTTTACAAAAGAGCCCTACTTGCAGAGAATTATTAAAATAATATTGTGCCATGTTAGACCCGATCTGAGTGTATGTTGAATAGAAGCTAAACCAACTCTCACCCTCTCTCGCTAGGTATTGAAATGGGAATCTCTGAAAATAAGCCAGGTACAAATTCAGGCCTTATCATCAGGCCCAATTCTTTCATCAATTATTTTGTTTGGCAGTGATTTGTTTCTTTTTTTGATATTTTTAATACATGCACATGTGCAGCAGAAAAATCTAAATGTCAGGGACAACTTCACGGTGCCGGAAATTTTACCCTATGCATGTTAAATTGTTATTTTGAAAGCCATTTGGTTGATTTTTTAGCGACACAACATTATTCAAATGTGCCCTACATGTACATTTGTACTTATACATTGCTTCTTTTGTCTAAATTTATAAGTTGTTTTGCTGAACCATGTTTCCTTATTTTGATCAAAACATTTTTTGTTGCCTATTTTTTCACATTGACAGGTGTGATGTGACATGTCTCATGACACTTTTTCGTAATTTTGATTCAAAAGATTTCGATAAATTTGCAACGTAGCACCATAATCTTGCGAGAAATCTACATATCATTTAACTGTTTTTGTCTGGTGTTTTAAAGAAAGTTGACAATTTTGTTTACTACGTTCTAATTTGCCTCATCTGAACTATAAAAATAGAAATGTCAACAGAAGTAAACAAGGTTAGAGGCACGGGACACTAGAGCTTTTTAGAAGCCAAAGGTTGAAAATGAAGTAAAAGTCATGTACAATTCTATTATTAATTATCAACTTGGTAAGCTTTGTTTAAGATGGTGGAGAAAAATGCTGAAGTCAGCTTTTGTTGATTTAGTCAAGTTTGTAAATAAACCTTACTTGAAAATTTATATGTGTAAAGTTTTAGGATCGTTGACACAGTTTATTTTGTAGTATATTATTTCCTTTATAGTTTCCTTAAAGATGCATTAGGCCAAGAAAAAAAATTTGTGTGTTTACGTTTTCTTGGCCCCCAAAATAGGGTCGTTCATATTTATAAAATTTTTTCTGGGGATTTGTAACATCTGTTTCTAGGTTTTTTTTACCATACCAAGTTGGAATTTGTCTTCAGAAATCCATGCCAAGGCTGAGTTATAGTTAAGTTTAAAAATATATAATGAATTTATAGTTAATTTTTTGTCACGGAATAGCATAAATAATATAGATTGTCAAATACCATAACTACGATAATAAACGAAGTCTCAGTTCTCCATTTAACAAAGATATGACAGACATTGGCTAATCCACTCAATATCTCAGCCATCTGAAGATCTAGAGAGTTGATTATGGGCTTGTCATATGAATAAATGTCTACATTATATTTTCCGATGATTTGTTTTTAATCGAATACATGTACATTTGTACCAAACTACAAATTTAATTGTAAATCAAATTCAATACTACCTTTGTACCATCTTGATGCTTGTCTTATAAAGTTGCACTTGGCAGAATTGCCCCAAGCCAAAGATCAAATTTTCTACGACTGTGCTATCTTCTAATCTTAAAGAATACATTTGGTGCTTTATGAAGTGGCAGAATTGTATGCATTGATTTATCCCTACTTTATCTTTACCAATTTAAAAAATTTACAACAAAACAAAGTGTACTAGTACTTTGTTTCATTTTGTTTACATTTTTCACAATAAGATACACAAAAGCTTCAAGCTGAACACACGGTGTATGATATTGTTATAATATTGATCAACACACTGATGCATATCAAATATGAGTGAAATATATTCGCTGAGATAACTTGATTGCATGTTGTCCAATAGAATGGAACCAAAGATAAACATCACTACCACCCTTTTATCATTCTGTAGACTAGAGAATAATATCAGTTCCAAACCAATGTTTCTCGCAAGGTAACAAGGGATACTTATACACAATGTAAAATGGCCTAGTTCAGACATGCTTGGTGTATTAGGTCATTGCCCTTGTTACCGCAGTAACAGATACTGAGGCATTGATTGTAAGGTAAAAATGATTTTAAAAAAATTAAAAAAAATAAAAATTTCAAAGACAGGTAACTGAAATGAATATGTTGGTTTTTACATAAAAAAAAATATATAATACCATGTCGGTATTACTATTTTTTTGAACGTGTATTACAACACATGATCTTTCTCCCCCCCCCCCCGCGGCAAGCTAGAGGTCGAAGTGTAGCACTGTAGACCACTAGGCCATCCCAATCCCCCAGTTATCATAGAAGTTGTTTAAGATTTAGAGTAGGGTTGCCTGTCCAACCTCGTGCATTTTCACCAGAACACCCAGTTTCCTCCCATAGCTTAAGACCTCTACGTGAAAGTTGATTATTGAAATGAAATTAATCTGTATGTTAGTCCCGAAATACCCTAGTTTGTATTCAGTGGACATTAAACTCTCTCTCTTTCTCTCTTTCTTTCTTCCTCTCTCTCCTTTCAAATCACGACTGCTATTTAAAGTGTTTATATGTGTGTATATATCGTATAACAGTAAAATTGATTGGAAATAGTTTATATTGATCAGTTCATTGAAAACATGGTTACACATAATAAAATATTGATGGATTTGATTAATGTGCCTCATTTATAAACTACAAGTTATATTTAGACTTTTAAATTACTAGCAATTATAGATTCCACTAGGACCACTATTCTCATCAATCTACCAACCTGGCTGATTTACAAACAATTAGAGGCATTATCGTTCTAATGGAAACTAATCAGCCATATTTTTACTTTATATGACTTATTTTGCCGCCATAGCTCAGTGAGTAAGGCTCTGGCTAACTAAGCAGGAGGTGTTGGTCGAGAAAGTTACGTAGGATTTTCCGGCGCGGTTCTCTCATGTTCGGATGGCACGAAAAAAAATTATGTCATGTGTACACGTGATCATGCATGCACATAAAAGAGTTGAAATTTCTGGATAAGAATAGGCTGCAGTGCTGCTTTCCATGTAAAATTTTCCTCATAAAACACTGTATGGTGTCCGCCTGTCTTCATTAGCCCATTTAGTGCTTTTCATTTTTGTCTTTTTGTCCAAAGAATAAGAAAAAAATTTTAACAGGTGTTCCCGAATAGCAGAAAATCAAATTAATGTGGCCTAAGAATAAACAATTAATGATGCAATGCAAAGTCAAAGTAGTATTTTTATTTTGCTTTAAATGCAAGAAGAAAGATCATGTGTATGTGTTGAATAATGTATACAGTAGAATCTGCATTAAGCAGCCACCCACGGGAAATTTTAGGATTGACCGCTTAACGGGAGTGGCCTCTTAATAAAATCTCGAGTTTTTTGTGCCGACATCAATTAATATTACGCTTGGGTGCACTTGCATCGGTAAATTTGGCCGTCGCTGAATCTCGGACATAACTTCCGTAAACATGTCATTTTGTCCCAACCTTCAATACTACTGTCTATCATTGTCATGCATTCGATAATATTTATCCATTTTTGTAAAATCTCATGCTTTTTTGTGCTGACATCAATTAATATTACGCTTGAATGCATTGGAAGCAAACACAAATGCAATACTTCACTTGCATCGGTAAATTTGGCCGTCACTGAATCGCCGACATAACTTCTGTAAACTTGTCATTTTGTACCAACCTTCAATACTACTGTCTATCATAGTGATGTATTCAATAATATTTATCCATTTTTGTGAAGAAAATCGATGAATTAATTTTATTTTATCAAAGAAGCACACGAACCAAAAAACATCGCTGATTTAGCTACCGAATCACAGGGGGTGTAACTCTGTATGTAATATTACAGGTGGCGCTAAAAACGTCTATTTAACAACATAGCGGCTTTTAGTCGGTACTTTCAGTTTATTCAATCAGTATCAAATAATGTCCCGTTACGTGTGAAAACAATGATCAGGTTTGTCGTTTAATAAAACAAAAGATTAATTAACAGATAATCCCGGGTTAATTGGTATTTTCACATTTCTTTTTATCTGATTTGCGGGAGTCCAGTTAATTGATTACTACTCACGGGATTAGCGGGGGTATTACGAAGAACGACAAGATGGTATCATTCAACAATGGCCGTTGAATGGGCGATGTTTTGTTAAATTCATTTGCAAAATAGTGACCGCTGGCCGCGTTAGAGGAGTGACCGTTGAATAAGGAGATGAAACAATAGAATTTTTACGGGGGGAATTTATTGTGACCGCTTACAAGGAGATGTCGCTGAATAGGAGTGGCTGCTCATACGGATTCTACTGTACCATGATCAAACCTCTACATTGAACACTTCAGTCGTCAAAGTAGAAAAGCTTTTGATGTTAAGTTACAGTAGTACAAGAATCACGAGATATTTAATTAGTTAAACCATCACAAAGACCTCACATTCATATACTTGATTCTTCCATGCTGCATATCTTTTAAAGAAGACTTAATGCTTTAATATTCAATATTGTTGTTGTTTGAGCTTTGTTTTGATTCTTCCTTGGTTTCCCATCTATTTCCATTCTACTTTGGTTGCTCCATGTCAGTGGTGCTATATTCAATATTGTTGTTGTTTGAGCTTTGTTTTGATTCTTCCTTGGTTTCCCGTTTATTTATATTCTACTTTGGTTGCTCCATATCAGTGGTGCACAACAGAGGATCTGATAAGGAAATGTATCTATGGATGAGACCATAATTAAATGGAAGTCTCAAACAGTAGGAATTCAATGAAGGGAGGGAGAAGTGCTGCTGTCCTATCCGAAGTTCCTAATAGCATACTTTGTGTCATATGTTTGTCTGCATTAGCTCAGTTGGAGGATTGGATGGTGGCAATCTGATTAAAACACAGATCCAATTTCGTTTTGTTTTTTATAGTTTAAAATTTCGTTTTTACTTGCCTTTACTACTCTTGGATCTGAAGGAATTGTTATTTAACTTGTGTTCTGTCTGAAATGAGGGGTCAGCCAATCAAATGGTCTGTCGAATCGACCGTTTGACCTTTTCATGCGTGGAACTGTGGGTAGATATTACCAGCCAATGACGTCTATACTAGCACCAGCGGATAGAAATCAAAACAAAACAAAAGTAGATTTTAAAAAGCATGGCGGTCGCTAATTGGTTAATCGAATGACTGACGTTATCGGGTCAAATGTCCCGTGCTTGATACCTGACGTCATAGAACGTGAGCTCCCACTATAACTTGTTAGATCTACATGAGTGTAGGCCATGGAAAGTATAAAAAACGAAACGAAATATAGATCTATATTTTAATTAGATTGGATGGTGGAATGGTTAGCGCACTGTATCATAAGGTCTGTGCCATGAGTCAACTGGCGTGGTTTCGATTTCCTGGTTGTAAGTGACAAGGAATAGGATCACCTGTCAAAACTCCGGATTTTCTCAAGGTCCTCAGTTTCTTCCTCTGGCTAAAAATACCATACGGAAGTGAATTATTGAAATAAAATTGAACCTTGTTAGACCCAAACTGACCTTATTTGTGTCCAGTGAACTTTAAACCCTACGTCTCTCTCATTGTGGCCTAGTGGTCTAGAGTGCCGTGCTTCGTCCTCTAGCTGGCCGGTCACTTTTGACTTGCGGCTGTGGTTTCGAGCCCTGGTGTGAGCGTATGTGGCATGGAGATAGGGGCGCCTTCTCAACCTTGTGGGTTTCCTCCGGGCACTCCGGTTTCCTCCCACTGCTAAAGACCCCGTACGCGCAAGCGAATTATTGAAATAAAATTGAACCATGTTAGTCCCGAAATGACCTAGTTTGTGTTGGGTGGGCATTAAACCCCATTTCTCTCTCTCTCTTCTTCCTCTGGCTAAAAATACCCTACATGGAAGTGAATTATTGAAATAAAATTAAACCTTGTTAGACCCAAACTGACCTAATTTGTGTCCAGTGAACTTTAAACCCTAACTCTCTCTCATTAGCCCAGTTGGTGCATAAAAGAAGGATGTTGAACCGTCCGTTAATATCTATAGAACAGGAAACAATTGACAGCAAAATCTCTTAAAATCTTTGTATGATTATTAATATATTTAATCAATAACTATTACTAAGCTTTTTTCATGACATGAATAATTTTTGGTATGATCAAATTGATATATTCATTCATTATTTACTCACCACAACCTATTTGTTTGCAAATATCACATTTGAATAAGATCAGTAAAAGTGAGAAAATTAGGGAAAACAAAAATGGTGCATAATATTCTGTTTATACTATGGCCTCTTTTTACATCAAATTCCAACGGTCAAGGGATCTTTTAGGTACACAAAAATGTGTTAATGGGACTTTGGTTTTTCCTCCTATCCGAATAGTTAGATAGCTGTCCTTATCGGGCCTACCCTGGAAAATCTGGAACTTTCTCTGCTAATGCAGGGATCAAACACCCGGCCTCAGCATCTTACCCACTTAGCCACTGTGACCTCCCCAGCAGCATAGATCAATGTGGTTAATTCTGAATTTATTGTACATTGCAATAGATATACACATGAAATATAAAAAAATGACTAAGTTTACAAATGCATTTTAGAACTAGACCTGCATGCAGGAATGACGGGTTTCACTGGTACCCCACGTTACCCTTAAACATGTCACTTCCGGTGCCAAGTTACCCTTGAACATATGTCACTATGGTACCAACGAAACCACTAAACAGGTTTCCAAATACTTTGCTCACATCAAATAAAATGGATGCAGAATCAACCAAATCCAGCAATATCAATTCATTTTATACATTTGTTACTTGTAAATGACCTTGACAAAATTACATTACTTCCGGTGTTAATGAAAATGTTCAATTAGTTTTATGAAATCAGAAATGGCATAGATATCATATAGTGAACATTTTTTTGTAAATTGAATAATAATTGCCACTTTTAAAGACCAAAAAACTTGAAAAGTGACTTGTAGAATATCGGCTATTTCTCTGCAACCGTACAAGTTAGGAACCATTTTGTGGTATCTGTATGATCGTATGGGTTCATTCTATTTGTTGATTGGCATCAAATATCATAATTTGAAAAAGATTTCAAAACAGACTCATTTGAATAAAATATCTGTTTTGAAGGCTAAAAATACAGTTTTTGCCAAAATGACGTTACTTCCGGTGATAATGAAAATCTTAAATTACTTGTATGAAATCCCAAATGGCATTAGGTATAACACGGTGTAACGTTTATGAAAATCGAATAATAATTGACACTTTTATGGCCCCGAAACCTTCAAAAGTGACCTGTAGAAAACCGTCTATTTCTCGGCAACCGAACAAGTTAGAAACAATTTTATGATATCTATATGACCATATGAGTTTTGTTTATATGTGAATTTAAACCAAAAGTTAAAATTATTAATACATATTAAGTTATTCTTGGTTGAATAAAACATTGATTTAAAAAGTTTAAAATGCAGTTTTTGACCAAATGATGTCACTTCCGGTGTCAATTTTAAATTGTAATCAACTTGATATGACGCTACATGCTTTTTGAATCAAATGATGTCACTTTTATAAAAATCCAATAATAATTGACTATTTTATAGGCAAAATAACGAAAACAGTGACTTGTACAGAACTGCCCATTTCTCGGCAACTGCTTATATTACAAACTAATTTTCACGCATATTCTCTTCGTATGGATGATAGCTACAAGTTTTTAAAAGTTACAAAGAAATATTTTAAAATTTGAAAAGCCTGAATAGGTTGTAAATAGGTCAATTTCACACCATTTTAGCCTCTTAATCGAATTTGCTCGAAAATGAAATCGAAATTAAAAAAACTGCTTCCTACATTTTTTGCGCCTTGAAAGGGCACACTCTTTGAGTCAAATAATTTTTCCAAAAAATAATATTTGTTTTCGATATAAGAAAATAACTGTCAAAATTGTAGTTTTTGGTAAAATTATGCCACTTCCGGTGCCGACAGATAACACTTTTGGTAATAAAAAAAATGACAATTGAGACAACGAAGCATATGAACTTTGTTTTATACAAATCGAACAATAAAAAATTAATCTGGGACTGAAAAACTGAATTAGCCAATGGCGGCCAAGGAAAATTACTGAGACAAATTTTTTTACTATTTTTGCGCTAGTCAGATGACTCTTTAATTCTGTGCAAAACACGACTAAAAAATATTCATAAATAAAAAAGTTTTTTGTAAAATTTTAAATTTTCGAAATTTGGCGCCTAATATCTTCGAAGATATGCCGAAAATCAAAAATCGAAAGTAGCGTAGCTATGTGCCCTGTCTCCGACTATTCCAAAATGTATCGAAAGTTAAAATCCAATGATTATTGTTAAAATTACTGCAATATTTTCAAAAACGATAACTTCGGTGATTTCGGACATTTCGCATTGTCGCAGAACGTTCAAAATAGCTTTATCCTCTAAGTCACACCCACTTTCCCAGTAAAACCGAAGAAATTGTAACGATGCGACAAGTAGTTGCTGAGATATAGTCAAAGTGGAATTGGAATAATAATAAGAATAACTAGACCTGCATGCAGGAATGACGGGTTTCACTTTTGCCATGTTACCTTTGAACTTGAACTTGTGTCACTTTTGGTGCTACGTTACCCTTGAACATATGTCCTTTCCGGTACCAATGAAACCAATATACAGGTTTCCACATAAGCATTGCACACATCAAATAAAATGGAAACAGAATCAAACAAATCCAGCAATTTTATTTTATACATTTGTTACATGTAATTGATCCTGACAAAATAACAGTACTTCCGGTGATAATGTAAATGTTCCCTTAGTCTTATGAAATCAGAAATGGCATAAGGCATCATATGGTGAAAATTTTATGTAAATCGAATAATAATTTCCACTTTTATAGACCAAAAACCTTGAAAAGTGACGTGTAGAAAATCGTCTATTTCTCGGCAACCGTACAAGTTAGAAACCATTTTTTGGTATTTATATGACCGTATGGGTTTAATCTATTTGTTGATTGGAATCAAATATCATAATTGTATAAACATTACAAATCAGACTCATTTGAATAAAATATCGGTTTTGAAGGCTTAAAATACAGTTTTTGCCAAAATGACGCTACTTCCAGTGATAATGAAAACGTTAAATTAGTTTTATAACATCGTCTATGACATTAGGCCTCAAAGGGTGAAAATTTTATAAAAATCAAATAATAATTGACACTTTTATGGGCCAAAAACCTTCAAAAGTGACTTTCAGAAAATCGCCTATATCTCGACAACCGAACAAGTTAGAAACAATTTTATGATATCTATTTGACCGTATGAGTTTTGTTAATATGTGAATTTAAACCAAAAGTTAATTTTATTATTACATGTGACATAATTCTTGGTTGAAAAAAAGATCGATTTTAAAAGTTAAAAATTGAGTTTTTGACTAAATGACGTCACTTCCGGTGTCAATTTTAAATAGTAATCAACATGATATGACGCACACTTGCTTTTTGAATCAAATGGTGTCACTTTTGTGAATATCCATTAATAATTGACTATTTTACAGGCAACATTACGAAAACAGTGACTTATGCAAAACTGCCCATTTCTCGGCAACTGCTTATATTAGAAACTAATTTTAACATACATTCTCTTCGTATGGATTATAGTGACAGGTTTATAAAAGTTAAGTAAAAAAATTTTAAAATCTGAAAAGCCTGAATGGGTTGTAAATAGGTCAATTTTACGCCTTTTTTCACCCCTTAATCCAATTTGCTAGATAACACTTTTGGTAATAAAAAAAATAACAATTGGGACAACGAAGCATATGAACTTTGTTTTATACAAATCGAACAATAAAAAATTAATCTAGGACTGAAAAACTGAATTAGCTAATGGCGGCCAAGGAAAATTACTGAGACAAATTTTTTTAACATTTTTGCGCTAGTCAGATGACTCTTTAATTCTGTGCACAACACGACTAAATAATATTTATAAATAAAAACGTTAAATCGAATAATAATTGCCACTTTTAAAGACCAAAAAACTTGAAAAGTGACTTGTAGAAAATCGGCTATTTCTCGGCAACCGTACAAGTTAGAAACCATTTTGTGGTATCTGTATGATCGTATGGGTTCATTCTATTTGTTGATTGGCATCAAATACCATAATTTGAAAAAGATTTCAAAACAGACTCATTTGAATAAAATATCTGTTTTGGAGGCTAAAAATACAGTTTTTGCCAAAATGACGTTACTTCCGGTGATATTGAAAATCTTAAATTACTTGTATGAAATCCCAAATGGCATTAGGTATAACATGGTGTGACGTTTATGAAAATCGAATAATAATTGACCCTTTTATGGCCCCGAAACCTTCAAAAGTGACCTGTAGAAAACCGTCTATTTCTCGGCAACCGAACAAGTTAGAAACCATTTTATGATATCTATATGACCATATGAGTTTTGTTTATATGTGAATTTAAACCAAAAGTTAAAATTATTAATACATATTAAGTTATTCTTGGTTGAATAAAACATTGATTTAAAAAAGTGTAAAATGCATTTTTTGACCAAATGATGTCACTTCCGGTGTCAATTTTAAATTGTAATCAACTTGATATGACGCTACGTGCTTTTTGAATCAAATGATGTCACTTTTATAAAAATCCAATAATAATTGACTATTTTACAGGCAAAATAACGAAAACAGTGACTTATGCAGAACTGCCCATTTCTTGGCAACTGCTTATATTACAAACGAATTTTAACATACATTTTCTTCGTATGGATTATAGCTACAAGTTTATAAAAGTTACGAAGAAATATTTTAAAATCTGAAAAGCCTGAATAGGTTGTAAATAGGACAATTTTACACCATTTTTAGCCTCTTAATCGAATTTGCTCGAAAATGAAATCGAAATTAAAAAAACTGCTTCCTACATTTTTTGCGCCTTGAAAGGGCACACTCTTTGAGTCATATAATTTTTCAAAAAAATAATATTTGTTTATGAAGATCGTAAATAACTGTCAAAATTGTAGTTTTTGGTAAAATTATGCCACTTCCGGTGCCGACAGATAACACTTTCGGTAATAAAAAAAAACGACAATTGATACAACGAAGCATATGAACTTTGTTTTATACAAATCGAACAATAAAAAATTAATCTAGGACTGAAAAACTGAATTAGCCAATATCGGCCAAGGTAAATTACTGAGACAAAATTTTTTAACATTTTTGCACTAGTCAGATGACCCTTTAATTCTGTGCACAATACGACTAAAAAAATATTCATAAATAAAAAAGTTTTTTGTAAAATTTTAAATTTTCGAAATTTGGCGCCTAATATCTTCGAAGATTTGCCGAAAATCAAAAATCGAAAGTAGCGTAGCTATGTGCCCTGTCTCAGGCTATGCCAAAATGTATCGAAAGTTAAAATCCAATGATTATTGTTAAAATTACTGCAATATTTTTAAAAACGATAACTTCGGTGATTTCGGACATTTCGCATTGTCGCAGAACGTTCAAAATAGCTTTATCCTCTAAGTCACACCCACTTTCCCAGTAAAACCGAAGAAATCGTAACGATGCGACACGTAGTTGCTGAGATCTATTCAAATTGGAATCTGAATAATAATAATAATAATAATAATAATAAGAATAATAATTTTAACAAAAACAATAGTGTTTCACACAAGCTACGCAGTGTGAAACCCTAATAACTAGACCTGCAAGCAGCACTGAACCGGCTTTCAGGAATCATACAGGAAGTTTATTATACCATAGCCGATCCATTGAGCTACCAAACTTTAATTGTTTTACTTCAGTGACACCGTCTATCATATGTAAAAGTAATATTTGCTGGCGAAAAGACCGGTCAAAATTGTAAATTATGGCAAAATTACGTCACTTCCGGAGTTGAAAGAAATTTTTATAGGTGAAAAGTAAGTCGAAAATTCGCAACATACAAAATACAAACTTTGTTTTATACATATCGGGCAATAAATAATTAACATATAACCAATAAACTGAAATTAAGAAGGTAAAAAACTTAAAAGTGACCCTGGGACAATTGGCTATTTTTCGACAAGGGAACATGCTAGAAGCCTTTTCTTGATATCAATATGATGGTATTGATTCAATCTTACTGCCCATTAGAGTCAGACATTATAAAGTTAAACGAATAATAAACATAAATCACTTCAAAAAAATGTTTGTTTTGAAGGCCAAAAATACGTTTTTTGAAAAAATTACATTACTTCCGGTGACATTGAAAGTGTTAATTTAGTTCATAGGAGTCATAAATGGCATAAGGCATCAAATGGTAAAAAAAAAAATAAAAATCGAATAATAATTGACACTTTCATAGACCAAAAACCTTGAAAAGTGACTTATCGAAGATCGCCTATTTCTCTGAAACCGTACAACTTAGAAACCGTTTTGTGGTATCTGTATGGTCGTATGGCTTCATTCTATTCGTTGATGGGAATCAAATATCATAATTTTAAAATTATTATAAGGCAGACTCATTTGAATAAAATATTTGTTTTTTAGGTTTAAAATACAGTTTTTGCCCAAATGACGTCATTTCCGGTCACAGTGAAATTGTAAAATTGGCTTGACCTAGTCCAAATTGACATAAAGCATCAAATGGAAAAAAAATATTGCAAATCGAATAATAATTCACTCTTTTATAGGCAAAATAACGTGAAAAGTGATGCATGCAAAATTGCATATTCCTCGGCAACTGCTCATATTACAAACTAATTTTTGCATACAATCTCTTCTTCTGGATTATTGCTACGAGTTTATTAAAATTACAAATAAATATTTCAAAATATGAAGACGCTGAATGAATTGTAAATAACTGAATTTTACACTTTATTTTACATTTTATTCGAAATTGCCCGAAAATGAAATTGAAATTAAAAAATCTGAGCTAAGGATATTGTGCACCTTTGCAGGGTGCATAATTTTAGTTATATCAGTTTTGAAAAAAAATAATATTTGCTTTCAAAAAGTAGTACCGAACTGTCAAAATTATAGTTTTTGGTAATATTACGCCACTTCCGTTGCCGACAGAAAAATTTCACCATAACAAAAAAAATTACAATTGGGACCACGGTGCATATGAACTTTGTTTTATACAAATCGAACAATAAATAATTTTTCTGGGTACGAAAAACTAAATTAGCCGTTGGCGGCTAACGCAAATAACCGAGACAATTTTCTTTCCCATTTCTGCTCAAGTAGGATGATATTTTAACCCTGTGTAAAATACCATCAAAAAATATTCATAAATAAAAAAGGTTTTCGTAAAAAAAATATTTTTTTTCAAAATATCGGACATTTTTTCGACTACTTCCGGTTTTACGATCGTTGTTGTGATAGCTTTACGAAGTTCTTTGGATACTTAACTTTCTGTACCAGAAGTGTCAGAAACATCCATTGAGTAGTTTTGGAAAAAAAGATAAATTAAAGAGCGTTTACAAAAATTTAACGATTTTTCAATTTTTTTCAAAGTTTGATGTCATTTTTGGACCACCTATATTATTTCAATGCTTTTCATTTTGGATTCACTATATAGACAACCGATAGAACTATGAGTAAGAAAAGTTTCAGAAAAATCGTAGGCGTCGTTTTCGAGAAAAGGGCGTCTCAGAATGTTAAAAAATCAGAAAATACTAGATTTTTGGCATACAATAATTTATTTCCTTACCATCGAAATCGTATTATTTAGATACCATATGATGGTCCATTAATAGGGCTATCTAACGACACTTTAGTTCTTTTCGTCCGCTATTACCTAAGTGAGCAATCAAGTTTTTCGCAAGTGCGACAATATTTTTAAACTTTTTTTTCATTTTTTGAATACTTCCGGTATGGTTATTATTGTCGGAATAGTTTTAATAGCCGGTTTGGGCGCTAAAATAGCCACAGCGCTCTGTAATGATATATTACATTATCTGATCAGATAAAATGCCCCTGAGAAATCCTATGTTCAAAAGTGCCAAAAATGCAAAAAATTTAAAATATCGAAAATTAAATTTCAATAATTACATACATATTATACATCGTTAGAATCGTAATTAGGTCAGCTATCTGAATATACAACCTTTTTCTAAAAATCTCTTTACATAAAAAAATAGTAGAGCATTTTTCAAAATTTCACGATTTTTCGACTTTTTTCGATTTTCAGTCCCTTTTTTATTCTATTCCAGACATTTCAAAGTCTTATTGGTTGGCTTCATGCAAAGTACCTCCAAAAGGACTCTCGATAGAAAAAATTAAAAAAAAATTGTAGGTTAAGTTTTAGAGATACAGTCGTCCAAAAATGCTAAAAATCAGAAAATTCTTGATTTTCAGCGTGCCATATTTTGCTTCCTGATCATAGTATCCGTATGAATTGGGTATCATACGATAGTACAATCCTAGTGCAGTCCAATGGTACCATAATTTCTTTAATCCATTGATATCGGGCGGAGAAATCGCATTTTTCCCCAAAATATCCGTTTTTTGCATTTTTTTTCAAAATATTGCACATTATTTCGACCACTTCCGGTTGAAGGATTCTTGTCGAAATTGCTTTATAAGTTGGTATTGGACTATAACTTCATGTTCCAGAAGTTTCAGAAACGTCAATTCTGCCATAAAACGAAACCCGAGCTCACAAAATGGGAAGAAAATTCGAAAAAAATCGAAAAATAAAGGGCGATAACTCTGAATGAAACTTATATTACTGGAATCGGATGGACTTCAGGTATCCAAAAATGTAGGTCAAATTTGAAAATTTTGAAAAATAACAAAAATTGTCTCGTAAACAACATGTTTTCAATTTTCGAACGATAAAAGTAATAGACGAATGTTCGAAATTGAAAAATGTAAGATAGCCATTGTTTCAGAAAAGATTCAGGGATTCCGAAAATGTAATTTGTTTGAAAATGGATAAAGAATTGACGAAACTATGGCCGATTTTCAATTTTCAGACAACGTACAAAGTTCGGTCACTTCCGGTATGCGCAGAAACTTCGAAAATATTTTATCAAGTAGCCACCACGTGGTTTCCCGATAGAAAATCTAATTCCAGATCGATATCTGTTTCCATCATGGAGATCTAGGCTCCCGCGGTAAATAATAATAATAATAATAATAATTTTAGTAATCTCAATAGGCTTTCAGACGAAAGTCTGAAAGCCTAACTAGACCTGCATGCAGGAATGACGGGTTTCACTGGTGCCAAGTTACTCTTAAACATGTCACTTCCGGTGCTAAGTTACCCTTGAACATATGTCACTTCCAGTACCAGCGTAACCACTAAACAGGTTTCCAAATTAACATTGCACACAAATAAAATGGACGCAGAATCAACCAATCAATCCAGCAATATCAAGTCATTTTATACATTTGTTACTTGTAAATAATCTTGACAAAATTAAATTACTTCCTGTGTTAATGAAAATGTTCAATTAGTCTTATGAAATCAGAAATGGCATACGATATCATATAGTGAAAATTTTATGTAAATCGAGTAATAATTGCCACTTTTAAAGACCAAAAAACTTGAAAAGTGACTTGTAGAAAATCGGCTATTTCTCTGCAACCGTACAAGTTACAAACCATTTTGTGGTATCTGTATGATCGTATGGGTTCATTCTATTTGTTGATTAGCATCAAATACCATAATTTGAATAAGATTTCAAAACAGACTCATTTGAATAAAATATCTGTTTTGAAGGCTAAAAATACAGTTTTTGCCAAAATGACGTTACTTCCGGTGATAATGAAAATCTTAAATTACTTGTATGAAATCCCAAATGGCATTAGGTATAACACGGTGTAACGTTTATGAAAATCGAATAATAATTGACACTTTTATGGCCCCGAAACCTTCAAAAGTGACCTGTAGAAAACCGTCTATTTCTCGGCAACCGAACAAGTTAGAAACAATTTTATGATATCTATATGACCATATGAGTTTTGTTTATATGTGAGTTTAAACCAAAAGTTAAAATTATTAATACATATTAAGTTATTCTTGGTTGAATAAAACATTGATTTAAAAAGTTTAAAATGCAGTTTTTGACCAAATGATGTCACTTCCGGTGTCAATTTTAAATTGTAATCAACTTCATATGACGCTACATGCCTTTTGAATCAAATGATGTCACTTTTATAAAAATCCAATAATAATTGACTATTTTACAGGCAAAATAACGAAAACAGTGACTTGTACAGAACTGCCCATTTCTTGGTAACTGCTTATATTACAAACGAATTTTAACATACATTTTCTTCGTATGGATTATAGCTACAAGTTTATAAAAGTTACGAAGAAATATTTTAAAATCTGAAAAGCCTGAATAGGTTGTAAATAGGTCAATTTTACACCATTTTTAGCCTCTTAATCGAATTTGCTCGAAAGTGAAATCGAAATTAAAAAAACTGCTTCCTACATTTTTTGCGCCTTGAAAGGGCACACTCTTTGAGTCAAATAATTTTTCCAAAAAATAATATTTGTTTTCGAAATAAAAAAATAACTGTCAAAATTGTAGTTTTTGGTAAAATTATGCCACTTCCGGTGCCGACAGATAACACTTTTGGTAATAAAAAAAATGACAATTGATACAACGAAGCATATGAATTTTGTTTTATACAAATCGAACAATAAAAAATCAATCTAGGACTGAAAAACTGAATTAGCCAATGGCGGCCAAGGAAAATTACTGAGACAATTTTTTTTAACATTTTTGCACTAGTCAGATGACTCTTTAATTCTGTGCACAATACGACTAAAAAATATTCATAAATAAAAAAGTTTTTTGTAAAATTTTAAATTTTCGAAATTCGGCGCCTAATATCTTCGAAGATTTGCCGAAAATCAAAAATCGAAAGTAGCGTAGCTATGTGCCCTGTCTCAGGCTATGCCAAAATGTATCGAAAGTTAAAATCCAGTGATTATTGTTAAAATTACTGCAATATTTTCAAAAACGATAACTTCGGTGATTTCGGACATTTCGCATTGTCGCAGAACGTTCAAAATAGCTTTATCCTCTAAGTCACACCCACTTTCCCAGTAAAACCGAAGAAATCGTAACGATGCGACACGTAGTTGCTGAGATCTATTCAAATTGGAATCTGAATAATAATAATAATAACTAGACCTGCATGCAGGAATGACGGGTTTCACTGGTGCCAAGTTACTCTTAAACATGTCACTTCCGGTGCTAAGTTACCCTTGAACATATGTCACTTCCAGTACCAGCGTAACCACTAAACAGGTTTCCAAATTAACATTGCACACAAATAAAATGGACGCAGAATCAACCAATCAATCCAGCAATATCAAGTAATTTTATACATTTGTTACTTGTAAATAATCTTGACAAAATTAAATTACTTCCTGTGTTAATGAAAATGTTCAATTAGTCTTATGAAATCAGAAATGGCATACGATATCATATAGTGAAAATTTTATGTAAATCGAGTAATAATTGCCACTTTTAAAGACCAAAAAACTTGAAAAGTGACTTGTAGAAAATCGGCTATTTCTCTGCAACCGTACAAGTTACAAACCATTTTGTGGTATCTGTATGATTGTATGGGTTCATTCTATTTGTTGATTAGCATCAAATACCATAATTTGAATAAGATTTCAAAACGGACTCATTTGAATAAAATATCTGTTTTGAAGGCTAAAAATACAGTTTTTGCCAAAATGACGTTACTTCCGGTGATAATGAAAATCTTAAATTACTTGTATGAAATCCCAAATGGCATTAGGTATAACACGGTGTAACGTTTATGAAAATCGAATAATAATTGACACTTTTATGGCCCCGAAACCTTCAAAAGTAACCTGTAGAAAACCGTCTATTTCTCGGCAACCGAACAAGTTAGAAACAATTTTATGATATCTATATGACCATATGAGTTTTGTTTATATGTGAATTTAAACCAAAAGTTAAAATTATTAATACATATTAAGTTATTCTTGGTTGAATAAAACATTGATTTAAAAAGTTTAAAATGCAGTTTTTGACCAAATGATGTCACTTCCGGTGTCAATTTTAAATTGTAATCAACTTCATATGACGCTACATGCCTTTTGAATCAAATGATGTCACTTTTATAAAAATCCAATAATAATTGACTATTTTACAGGCAAAATAACGAAAACAGTGACTTGTACAGAACTGCCCATTTCTTGGTAACTGCTTATATTACAAACGAATTTTAACATACATTTTCTTCGTATGGATTATAGCTACAAGTTTATAAAAGTTACGAAGAAATATTTTAAAATCTGAAAAGCCTGAATAGGTTGTAAATAGGTCAATTTTACACCATTTTTAGCCTCTTAATCGAATTTGCTCGAAAGTGAAATCGAAATTAAAAAAACTGCTTCCTACATTTTTTGCGCCTTGAAAGGGCACACTCTTTGAGTCAAATAATTTTTCCAAAAAATAATATTTGTTTTCGAAATAAAAAAATAACTGTCAAAATTGTAGTTTTTGGTAAAATTATGCCACTTCCGGTGCCGACAGATTACACTTTTGGTAATAAAAAAAATGACAATTGATACAACGAAGCATATGAATTTTGTTTTATACAAATCGAACAATAAAAAATTAATCTAGGACTGAAAAACTGAATTAGCCAATGGCGGCCAAGGAAAATTACTGAGACAATTTTTTTTAACATTTTTGCACTAGTCAGATGACTCTTTAATTCTGTGCACAATACGACTTAAAAATATTCATAAATAAAAAAGTTTTTTGTAAAATTTTAAATTTTCGAAATTTGGCGCCTAATATCTTCGAAGATTTGCCGAAAATCAAAAATCGAAAGTAGCGTAGCTATGTGCCCTGTCTCAGGCTATGCCAAAATGTATCGAAAGTTAAAATCCAATGATTATTGTTAAAATTACTGCAATATTTTCAAAAACGATAACTTCGGTGATTTCGGACATTTCGCATTGTCGCAGAACGTTCAAAATAGCTTTATCCTCTAAGTCACACCCACTTTCCCAGTAAAACCGAAGAAATCGTAACGATGCGACACGTAGTTGCTGAGATCTATTCAAATTGGAATCTGAATAATAATAATAATAATAATAATAACTAGACCTGCATGCAGGAATGACGGGTTTCACCGGTGCCATGTTACCCTTAAACATGTCACTTCCGGTGCCAAGTTACCCTTGAACATATGTCACTTCCGGTACCAGCGAAACCACTAAACAGGTTTCCAAATTAACATTGCACACAAATAAAATGGACGCAGAATCAACAAAATCCAGCAATATCAATTCATTTTATACATTTGTTACTTGTAAATGATCTTGACAAAATTAAATTACTCCCGGTGTTAATTCAAATGTTCAATTAGCCTTATGAAATCAGAAATGGCATACGATATCATATAGTGAAAATTTTATGTAAATCGAATAATAATTGCCACTTTTAAAGACCAAAAAACTTGAAAAGTGACTTGTAGAAAATCAGCTATTTCTCTGAAACCGTACAAGTTAGAAACCATTTTGTGGTATCTGTATGATCGTATGGGTTTATTTTATTTGTTGATTGGCATCAAATACCATAATTTGAAAAAGATTTCAAAACAGACTCATTTGAATAAAATATCTGTTTTGGAGGCTAAAAATACAGTTTTTGCCAAAATGACGTTACTTCCGGCGATAATGAAAATCTTAAATTACTTGTATGAAATCCCAAATGGCATTACGTATAACATGGTGTGACGTTTATGAAAATCGAATAATAATTGACCCTTTTATGGCCCCGAAACCTTCAAAAGTGACCTGTAGAAAACCGTCTATTTCTCGGCAACCGAATAAGTTAGAAACCATTTTATGATATCTATATGACCATATGAGTTTTGTTTATATGTGAATTTAAACCAAAAGTTAAAATTATTAATACATATTAAGTTATTCTTGGTTGAAAAAAAACATTGATTTAAAAAGTTTAAAATGCATTTTTTGACCAAATGATGTCACTTCCGGTGTCAATTTTAAATTGTAATCAACTTGATATGACGCTACGTGCTTTTTGAATCAAATGATGTCACTTTTATAAAAATCCAATCATAATTGACTATTTTACAGGCAAAATAACGAAAACAGTGACTTGTACAGAACTGCCCATTTCTTGGTAACTGCTTATAAAACAAACGAATTTTAACATACATTTTCTTCGTATGGATTATAGCTACAAGTTTATAAAAGTTACGAAGAAATATCTTAAAATCTGAAAAGCCTGAATAGGTTGTAAATAGGCCAATTTTACACCATTTTTAGCCTTTTAATCGAATTTGCTCGAAAATGAAATCGAAATTAAAAAAACTGCTTCCTACATTTTTTGCGCCATGAAAAGACACACTCTTTGAGTCATATAATTTTTCAAAAAAATAATATTTGTTTTCGAAATAAGAAAATAACTGTCAAAATTGTAGTTTTTGGTAAAATTATGCCACTTCCGGTGCCGACAGATAACATTATTGGTAACAAAAAAAATGACAATTGAGACAACGAAGCATATGAACTTTAGTTTATACAAATCGAACAATAAAAAATTAATCTAGGACTGAAAAACTGAATTAGCCAATGGCGGCCAAGGTAAATTACTGAGACAAAATTTTTTAACATTTTTGCACTAGTCAGATGACTTTTTAATTCTGTGCACAATACGACTAAAAAATATTCACAAATAAAAAAGTTTTTTGTAAAATTTTAAATTTTCAAAATTTGGCGCCTAATATCTTCGAAGATTTGCCGAAAATCAAAAATCGAAAGTAGCGTAGCTATGTGCCATGTCTCAGGCTATGCAAAAATGTATCGAAAGTTAAAATCCAATGATTATTGTTAAAATTACTGCAATATTTTCAAAAACGATAACTTCGGTGATTTCGGACATTTCGCATTGTCGCAGAACGTTCAAAATAGCTTTATCCTCTAAGTCACACCCACTTTCCCAGTAAAACCGAAGAAATCGTAACGATGCGACACGTAGTTGCTGAGATCTATTCAAATTGGAATCTGAATAATAATAATAATAATAATAATAATAATAAGAATAATAATTTTAACAAAAACAATAGTGTTTCACACAAGCTACGCAGTGTGAAACCCTAATAAGAATAATAATTTTAACAAAAACAATAGTGTTTCACACAAGCTACGCAGTGTGAAACCCTAATAATAAGAATAATAATTTTAACAAAAACAATAGTGTTTCACACAAGCTACGCAGTGTGAAACCCTAATAAGAATAATAATTTTAACAAAAACAATAGTGTTTCACACAAGCTACGCAGTGTGAAACCCTAATTAGATAAAAAAAAAAGTAATCTCACTTGTCACGTGTAATTTAATTATTAAGAAAATTAATTTTTTTTAGGCCACATGTACAGTATTCTAATTCTGTATTAAAAACTTAATTTGAAGATTCTATGCAAATTAAATAAAGTTTATAAGACATCCATGTTGAAACCAGTATTAATTTATTTCCTGTGAGGTTATGAGTAATGAGATAGAAAAGGCCTCAGGGCCTTTATAAAAGCTGATCTTTAGTCATGACATATTGAAATCAACCACATAGATTTCAATAGCTGTAAATAAAAACCCAGGTATGTCTTCGTCTAAATATTCTAATTTGCAAATTTTTATTTATATTGAAAACTTATCTTGGAATTAATATAATAAAGAAATAATTTTGGTGCAAATTTATGTCTTGAATATATAGAGAATTCATTTGCTGGATAATAATGAATAGGTTTTGTTGCAGAAGTGAGTTGACATCACATGCATAGTTTTAATGTACATGCAGATAGCTGGTTTAGGTCACAAAATATTGATTTGCTGTGTGTAGTTTCGATTGACAACCTGTGAAATTTTGGGTTTTTGGGATGAGGTTTTAGAATGATATCATATTAATGCTATTCAACATAAGATAATGGAATTTCTGCAAAAAAATAAAAATCATTGTTTGTCTTTTCTTTAGTAATAAATTAAGCAATAAATTCTTAAAATTGATGCACGGAAAAGAACTTTTGGAATTTGAAATAAAAGTAGGCGGTAATGCTGCCGTCCACACCTCATAAACACACTGCTCTTCTCCATTAGGCCAGTAGGTGCAGAAGAGTAGGAAGTAAAACCTCATTTTCGTTTCATATTAACATTATCCTCAGGGCTTCATTGAGAGGCACTCTGTTGATTAAAATGATTTCAGTGTTTTGGCTTTATGAGACAATTTTCTTTCTTGGAAGATACTTTTGAAATACTGCAATTAAATTGGTAGTGTTGTACTTGTTACTTAGTGGTTTTCCTCTTTAAATTGTATAATGTGCAACTGTATCTCACCTTAAAGTTAAAAGTTGGCATATATACCTGCTTTCTTCAACTAAATGAAAGTCTGTACTTTTATCACTTTTAAACCAGAAAGATTGTTTATGTGACTTGCTAGTATTACAAGTGTTTGTTTGATCCTGCTGGAAGTTGTACACATATTTTTTAGCCAGGTCTGAGGTATTACTTATTCATAAATGTTGGGTTAAATCATGGGATGTTACGAATAAGGATATTTTCTTGAATTTTTAGAGGGGAGGAGGGCCTATGATTGGTGACCGAATCGTGCAATATATGTGCTTTAGCGCATATATGGTCTTTCATTAAGTCAGTGTTTCAATCCCACTTTTGCACATGACATGGAGTAGGATCATCTGCCTAACCTCATGGGTTTTCTCCGGGTTCATCAGATTTCCTCTCACTGCTAAAATAAAACTCTATGTTAGTCCCTCCCAAATAACCTAGTTTGTGTTGAGCGGCTGTTAAACCCCATTTCTCTGTCCTTAAATTTTAAATGCTATTTTGTTATTTGCAATGTTATAATGAAGGATATAAAGTTAATCTTAATCATTGCAGGCAAATATATTTCAAAAGGTAAACAAACTGATTAATGGTTGCCTAATCTTAACCTTTTAAATAGAGTGGTTGATAGTTGTAGGGTCACTGTGTAGTCCTGTATATCGGTAGATAAAACTAAGGTATGAGTCATACCACACCAACGATGAGTAATACCCCAAATTAGGCAACTGGGCCAACACAATAAATACACACACTTCTCTCTCTCTCTACAACAGTTATCAATCCTCTTTATACTCTGTTTCTTTATAGTGCACTTGACCTATACTCTGTTTATATGTATGCCTTTGAAAAGGTGATAATATTTTATGTATTGTTGGTTATAAAGTCATTTAATGTTATGTATTATATGTATATGTATGTGTATATACATATAATTTAATATGAGAAGGGCAAAAGAAACAAATCTTGACAGTTGTTTAAACTAGATCCTGTTACAGGAGAGGTTAAAATTTGCCCTCTGTACAGTGACTGTAAATGTCATGTTGACCATTTTATGAAACAAATGTCTGAATATAAAACCTAAACACCAAGCAAAATTAAATAAAAGTTCAGAATTGCATTTTCTTAAATTGAGGCTTGACATAAAGCTACTATCTCCCCTATTGTCATTTTTGTTGTGCATGCTACAAACACATGCACTTTTGATCATAAGGCCAGTCATTGAGACAAATACAGCATGTTTGAATCCCACTTTTGTACCTTGGGGTTTTCTCCTAGTCCTCCAGTTTCAGGGTCGCAGTTAAAGATTGAAATACATGTAAAATAAATCCATATCTTAGTCCAGGAATTACATGATTTGTGTCAAGTGGATGATAAACCCTATTTCTCTCTCTCTCTTCCTGGAATCTTTTTTTCAATAGTGTTTTGTACTGTTCTATATTTGTGAATATTTGATTGAATAAACGTTATGTGAAAGTTATTCTATATTGAATATATGGCGTGTGAAATAAATGGTATGTGAAATTATTTGAATAAAGTAAGTGATTGTAATAGTTGATAGTGTAATACTGTGATTATATAGTTGTGTAGGTGTATTTAACAATAGACTGATTGTTGAATACCAGGATGTAACATTATCATCTATTATAGCAATATTGTACCGGTATGGCGAACTTCTTTCGATATTAATATAAAAATGTCCGCTTGTAATGTTCCCATACTAATTATAGCAATATGGTACAGGTATTGTGGGCTATTTCCGATGTCAGTATCATACTTTCCGCTTAAATTATTCTTACAATGATGTCAGACTTGTGGATTTTCTTCCTTTTCCTTGAATTATTAAAAAAAAGTCCTGAAATGTGTCAAGTGAACGTTATACTCCATTTCTCTCTCCCTCTTACAATGAAGAGAAAAAGACATGAATCCCCATAATCAAATCTCTAGGCCAGGAGATGGCTTGGATATTAGTGGATTAGACAAAACCTGCCATATCTGCGTTAAATGATATAATGTCGGTGAAACCGAAATTTCTCAATCTGATTAAAACACTGATCCTGTTTCCTTTTTATAGTTCAAAATTTCATTTTTTTTTTTTACTATAGTTCAAAATTCCGTTTTACCTGTCTTTACTTGTCTTTTCTTTTACTACACTGGGAACTTAAGAGTTGTTATATAACCAGCATTCTGGATGATGTGAGGTATTTGCCAATGAAAGTATCTTAAAAGGCGAGTTTTCGGCAGAGGTACACAGAACTTTGGGTAATGGTTGGTTAATCAAATGTCTGATGTCATAGGGCCAAAAGCCATTTGTTTGACCTCTGGCATGACCTTCCACTACAGCCTGTCAAATCTTCGTGTAATGTAGGCCATGGAAAAGTATTAAAAGGATAGAACGAAATATACATCTGTATTTTAATCAGATTAAAATTTTCTAAATATCTGACATCACTTTCAGAGAAACTGTCAATATTTTTATATATTGTAAAGTAATACAAATTTTAATTAACCTTTCATGAACTGGTTTCCACCCACTGCTAAAGACCCCTACACATGCAGAAGATTGGATGATGTCTGTATTTCTTCACTATGGTGATGGATTGTTTTATTTTCAACGTTTTTTTATTATCTGATTTCAGGTAGAAATGAATTAATTGCCAGATATATCAAATTACGAACCGGTAAAACAAGAACAAGAAAACAAGTGTCCAGTCATATCCAAGTTTTAGCTCGCAGGAAATCGAAAGAGATCCAAGCGCAGCTTAAGGTACCGGTAATAACAAATTTTGATTACTCATCTTCTTGCTCTATACTCTCTTTCATTCACAAGAAAAAAAACAGGACAATTCCAAGAGATAATTGGAGAAAAATGGAGAGATATAGGAAGTTCAGAGGCATGATATTTAGTTTTATTTATGAAACAAAACCTCTTTGATCAAGTTTCACTTAAAAATCATATCCCTCGAAAAATCTTACTGACTGAATAAGAGTCATTTTGGCTAAGTGAGTAGGACGGTGGCTCGTTAACCAGGTCTCGGGTTCCCTCCCAGTGTTTGTCTAGAAAGTTTATTGGGGTTTTCCGACATAATGTTGGTCAAGATTTTCCAGCACAATTTCCCCTTGTCAGTAGTCCAGGAGGGCTGGCAAGGACTGTCTAGTTGTTCGGATGGGACAAAAACTGAAGTCCTGTGTACACATTGGCTTACACATGAAAGAACCATTGACAGTTGGAATTCAAAATAAAAGTAGACAAAATTGCCCTCATCGCACACTGTATGACATTTGTCTGTCTCCGTCCGTGCAGAAAAGTAGGACATTAAACCCCCTTTCATTTTTAAATAATTGTTATTTTAATATTCCTCCATTTCTTCACTTAAACTTTGGTCTGTTCTGGGGGTTTTTTTTGTTGTTTTTTTTTTATTATAGAATTTCTGATGTGTTATATATGTACTCTGATCAGTTTAAAAAATTATTTTATGTTATTATAAAAATTGGTTTTAATCAAATAATACCATTTTCTTAAATTTGAAAATTGATCAAAGTATAAATTGATGTTATGTAGTTTTTGCACAATCATGCTTCCATGAAGGCTCTAGTTGATTTAGTTTTCTATGAAAATGCTGAAAGTTAGAAGTATCTGCACTTATCATCAAGAAGAATGGCTTTAAAACTAACTCATGTGTGTGCATCAGTATACCAGGGTACTTCAAATAAATATCACACAAATAACCAACTTGTTAAACATTAACTAAAAGACCTGAATCAAAATTAGCACCTATTGTTCTTATTTTAATTTGATGAGAATTGACAGTTTTGGATTAGTTTTTTTGTGCCAATTTAGATTATATAAAGTATTTGGATCTACCCTACCAGGAAACCATGGGGTTTTTTTTTTCATATCTACGGAAGAAAAGTTGGGTTGTCGCATGGTCTAACAAGTGCGATTTAAAGTGGCGTAGTTTGGATCACAATTTTGTGTGTTAAAAGGGTTGGGATTATCGGCCTAAAATCTTGGTGGTATTTCCGGGTCCTCTGATTCCCTCCAACTGCTAAAGCCCCCTTTGGGCAAACAAATTTTTGAAAGAAAATTTTACCATATCATAGTCTTCAGGTCTTTTACTTCAATGTTTTATAAGGGATACAGATATTTATTTTGAGTCCCTGTTCAATAGACTACTGGTTGTGACTGATTGTAATCACTGGTTGGAAACTATTGTCTGAATTATCTTTAGTTTGAATAATCATGTTTATGGAAAGAATTTAGATTGTTTAATTTATTACTAAATTACAAAATTGTCAACAGATTTCTTTTGAATTTTGGCATTACAATGAAATTTGAATGTTTTTGATTACAAATAACATGAGTTTCAGCCTAACCATCATTGATTCAACAGCAGCACCAAATCATTCATCAAATGTAGCAAATATCAGCTCATTCAACAAACCTTGGCAGACACTGGTACCCTAAATCTAACCTTGGCTGTATGACGAATTCCGCCATTAGAATTATTACTTTCAAGTTCACAGATTACATATAGTCATGGCAGCATCCATGAAGACTCAGTTTTTCTTTCAAGTTTATTTGATTTTCTTTTAATTAAACAAAGACCTCCTTTCGAAAAGCAGCAAGTTTTCCTAATGAATGAGTATCACTTACTGTCATACAGCCAAGGCTAGATGCAGGGTACTGAAGTCTGCTGAGGTTTGCGGAATGATATCAGCTCTCATGATTTCATGTATAAATTATGTGATATGAAAGATTAATATAAAGGGGAGAGCCATATGATATGCCATCTCATTATTTGATTCATAATAACCAACTGTAACAAAATTACAACAACCCATAGCTTTAGGGACAGTCACAAAATTTCAAAATGAAAAATCTGCGGATAGATCTTGAACCCTATCTGCGCTGACAACATAAACAAAAAATGTTGACATATTTCTGTTCATGAATCAACATTTATCATTTTCCATCTAGCCTGTAAGATAAAGAGCCGTGAAAGGGACAACGCAAAGTCGTTCGGATGGGACGAAAATCCAAGGTTCTGTGTATACACATTGGTACCCTCAACAGTTGAAATTTGAAATATGAGAAAGCTTTGGCAAAATTTTCCTCATGCACACTTCATTAGCCCAATAGGAGCAGAACAATAGGATGTCAAGCCCCATTTCATTTTGTTAGAACACATGTGGTGAGATTTTGCGAAGGTCCCTTATTAGTAAATTTTCATTCGCTTGCTTATGAATTCAGTGGTTTACAATATAAGGGAGATAACTCTCATTGATCAGCAACTAACCAAATTGCTTAATTTATTTATTATGACCAAAAAGACACTTTATTATCATTATTATCATCATTCTTTTCATCACCTTGGTTTCTAAAACTTAAGTTTAGATTTGTTTTCCAATTCTGAAGAAAATATTTAACATGAATTACAGTGTAGGTTTTCAAAATTTTAATTTTGATTTTCTCAATTCTGAACAATATAACTTGAATGACAATATAGGTTGCTATTTGACTAAAATAAAACAGAAAAAGCAAGAGGTGTTTCATTGCATTGGTTTCTAATTTTGATTTTTCAAATTCCGAAGAAAATAACAATGAGAATTTAAGTCTGTTTGACCATAAGAAACAGAGAAAGCAAGCGTTCTTTCAGATTAAAGACAGGGGTTAAGTTTGCGATAAATATGGAGATTTATTGTTAAAAAAAAACACAACGATATACTAAGTAAAGTATTTTACGCATGTGAAAAAGAAAATTGAAACTCAGATATTTAATGTAGATAATACATTGCGAGAGAAACATCATATTCTTTCATTGCATGAGGTTGCAGTTTTCATTATTATAATTTTTGCATGGTTTTAATTTTAATGTTAAATAGTGTAGTTATCATTTTGTTAGATTAGTATTTCATGGATTTTTTTTTTTTTTTCCGTTAAGATTTTTTTTTTATTTAAAAGAATAGTTGCATGAAATTCAAAGCTTGTTTTGCATGATTTTTTTTTTATCAAAAACCAAAATAGAACCGTTTTTGGATTTTTGAAACAAATTAAAACCAAATTTTAAAAGTTACAGAGCAGAGGAATGGAAATAGATTTGTTGGCATTTTGAAAATGTTTTGAATCAAAACATTGTCTTTAGAGACAGTACGTTACAAAATTCAGAGTAAAATGTCGACAATGACGTATCCAACAAAATGCAAAAGGAAACCTCTTTTAAATTATTTTTAAAAATACTTTAGGTACGGTAATAATAGTGTTAAGCGAGTAACCTCAAAAAGTAGGTCTGTGTCGATCGTCAAAACCTTCAGAATTCTAGAAACTTCATCATCATCACACTCATTATCATCATCTTATTAATAAAAAATCATTCATTATCTTAATTGCACATTAGAGATTAATTCCATCTAGATTTTATAATAATTTTATTTTGATTCTCATAGGAATTAGCCATTGATAATATTTTTTTCTATCACAAAATAAAGGAATAGAATTACTTTTTCTTATTCAGACTCCACATTTTATTCCTGAAATTTAGATTTTATTTTACTAGATAATATGTAGTGTAGATTTTATCACCTTTAAATGAACTATTTAGAACTGTAAATCACGATTAATTCACAAATTTAGAAACTTCTCAACTTATATTAATTATTTTGCTTTAAAAACTAAAAAAACTTTCACCAAAACAAAAGTCTTTTAACTTTCATAGCTATTCATTTTTTAATAATTTATATGTAAAGTACTGTGTCTTATATATATATATTATAAATGTTCTATTTTTCATTATTATTGAAATTTTCAAATCAGTTAAATTTTTAAAATTAAGAAAGAAAAAGAAAATTGATAAAATTACTTAATATTCAATCAATAATTACGATAATTATCTATAAAATTCTAATTGATTGCGAAAAAATATGAGGTTTTCTTGTGCGTCTGTTTCAGGATGATTCAACGCGAGACAAGGTGATGCAACAAATGGTTTCCATGTCCTCTGCTCAGGTCGTTGCCACGGATATAGGCTTACGTTTGCCTCTCTCTAATCTGCAGGACCAGGCATGTCGTGACAAGGCGCTACAACAAATGGCGTCAATGTCATCTGCACAGATTGTTTCAGCTAGTGCCATGCACAACAAAAATCTTGCTTCCGGTCTTAGTGGGCTGTCTGGTATGACCCCCGTTAGACCCGGGTATCCGGGAGCTCCCCCGGTGAGTTGGCATGTCTTAGAGTGGTCTCCCCTTTCAAGCCTTGTTCTGCTTGAGAATCTTGCAGTTTTCTTGAAATAGGTTTTCGATGGTCAAAATTATATAATTTAGCTTGAAAAAACAATCTTTGTGAGGTACCATACTCATACATTCAGTGTATTAAAATATTGCATTGTGGTTTAAATCAAAGCAAGATTCTTGCAGAACAGGCTTGTCTGTTGTATACATATTTGCTTCTCCATGGTTTTTAGAAGTTATGTCCCTTTAGCTAGCCTAACATTTTTAGTTTTTCTAGATTATCCCACTTTCCCCTGCACCTTTAAATGTCAATGTTTCATTATTTAATTTAATTTTTTTTTTGTTTATAATGAATAAAAATAAAAGGTTTAATTTATCACACTTCTCTGTTGACGGTATCAAACATTAATTTCACTAGTCGTCTTTTCTGGTTAAAGTTTTAGAAAATTAGAAAAAAAAACAGATAGGTTGATTGATGACTAAATTAATCATTTCAAATATAGGTTTTTATAAAAAAATATTTTTTGATATTTCAGTTTTGGCAGCCGGGTTTAACAGCCCAAGGAGAGTAAGTAATTTATAAGTTATAATAAAAACTACATCTGAATTTCTATATATTACTTGAATTTAAAGTTTATAAAAGTACTTGTAGCCTGCAGGCAGTTTTCTGTAAACTGATTAAGAAGTATAATTTTAAAGTTTTAACGGCTAGAGGGCTATTCAGATTTAACCATAACATACAATAATATCTAGCCTAGAAAGATAATTTAGTTTTAAACCAAATAGGTCTTATGAAAAAGCTGTGAATCTTACTTCAGGTAGCTAAAACATTTGACATTATACGTTATATTTCTTTTTTTTCAGTGTTAAACCATTTGGTTCTCCTGGTTATGGCCTAGAGTCTAAACTACCTTCAGCAATCCCAGGGGAGATGACCCCAGCATGGCAAGGTCGTTCAATAGCTGGACCAAAATTACGCCTCGGTGAATTCTCTGCATTTTTAGAACAACAGAGAGATCCAGATTCTTATCATAAACATTTGTTTGTCCATATTCAGTCTAATCCAACATACAACGACCCTCTTCTAGAGGTAGGTAAACTAAGATAGTAAATTATATAATCAGTTTCGAGTATTAACACAGAAGATGGTATAATGATAAAATAACATATTGTCCTTCGCCTTCACTATCTGTTGATTGTCAGGATAATGATATACATATTGTTATTTTTGGAGTGATTATTAAAGATGCATATGTAAGAGCTAAAGTGACCTATTTCAACTCTCTAGATCATTAAATAATCAAATGTCTTTGACTTTTTAATGATATAACAAGCAAGGTAAAAGTTAAGATTTGACAAATAAAGTGAACTAAATTTCAACATTTTTGTTCACATATTATAATGGTAAACCACCAGGCCTGCAAATACCGGTTTTATATCTACCTGACAAAATGTCAGACACTAATGAAATAGTACCTGACATTTTCAACTTAGTGCCTGACATGTATTCTTAATATTTAAAAAGACAAATCATTGCCTAAAAAAAAATGACAGGCACCAGAGGTTTTGTGCCTGACAAAGCCTGAATCTGTGTCTGACATTGTCAGTGACTTGTGCCTTATTTCCAGGCTTTAAAACCACAAGTTGCGACTTCCGGCTGCCACAGCAGGTATCTGATTACTATAAATATCAATTAAAGTACGGTACTCATAAAATACAAAATGACAGACACACCAGAATTGTTTGTCAATATCTGTGATAGTTGCCTTATTTCTAGCCTTATTTGATTATGTATGCATTATGTTTCAGTCTGTTGATATACGACAGATTTATGATAAATTTCCTGAAAAGAAAGGAGGTTTAAAGGAATTATATGATAAAGGTCCACAAACAGCATTTTTCCTTGTCAAATTCTGGGTAAGCTACTATTCCATATTACATAATCAAGCAGAAAAATAATTGATGTATTAATAAATCTGTTGTCATTTTGTATATTGGACTGTTTTAATTTGCTCATAGTAAGTACCGGTACATGTGTCTGTGCCTGATTTGCTTTTTGTGGAAAATATCACATTAGTGGACTGATATTCCTTATTAGAGATTCAACTTTTTATAACATCGTAGTGCTCAACTCGCTCTCATACCTCATATACTTAAAAGATATTTCCTCTGGACTTGCAACCCCTCATTGTTTAGAGATTATATATAACCAAACTGCAGACTAAAGCTTATTTGTCGCAGAAAATGATTTATGATTTGGAAATCCTATTCTTTCTAATACGTAAAAAAAATCAGCATATCAAGGAGTGTTGAAGATTGTAGCTACACTGTAAACTGCACACACTTGTTTTTATATGTCAAATTATTTTATTTTCCCCAATTATTTTATTCAAGCATATAAATAATATGTTTAACTTACTCTTATTTATGAAATGAGGTTAAAAAAATGAAATTAAATGGAGATTAACGATCTACTATGATGCATCAACTGGACTAATGAAGACGTATGTACTCAATGAAGGAAATTATCCTGGACACGCTGAAAAATCATGAACTATCATGGCCCACATGGGATCACTTATCTAGCGCAGCTTTCAAAATGAGGTTTAAATTCTGACTTGACGTCTTTATTTATTTCAGGCGGATATCAACACTAATGTTCAAGATGAAGCCGGTGCATTTTATGGTGTAACAAGCCAGTAAGTAAAATTTACCTGTATTCTTTATGTGGTTGAAATCATTTCCTTGAATTTTTTTTAATGCCAAGTGATATTAAGGAGTTGACATGCTAGAATTTTGGATCAATTAATGTAATGTCCAATGATTCCAGAGTATTAAAACGAGTATAGTAGATTTTAAACCTAATCATTTTTATGTGAATTACTGAAAGCGAGACAAAAGATTTGTTGTTGGCTATATAAATTTTGAACAGTTGATAAATGTATTAGATTAAGTACTAACAGTTTGTTATAATGGTGTTTTTAGGTATGAAAGTAGTGAGAATATGACAATACAGGTTTCTACCAAGGTGTGTTCATTTGGTAAACAGGTTGTAGAGAAAGTTGAGGTAAGATGATCACTAGGCTATTCTACATACCTATATATATATACCGGTATCAGTTATTGGGGGGTGGGGTGGCTGAATGGTTATCATGAGGTCTGTTTTGATTCTCTGGTTGTACTTAACAAAGATTAGGGTCGCCTGTTCAACCATGTGAGTTTTCTCCAGGTTCCTCTTGCTGCTAAGGAACCCTATGCGCAAGTGAATTATTGAAATGAAATTGGACCATGTGTTAGTCCCAAATTGACCTAGTTTGTGTTGAGAGGACCTTAAACCCCATTTTCCTCTCTCAAGTATGGGGCTGTTGTGGAGTTGGGGGGCCTAATGGTTCAATGTGTGCACGTTAGATTACAAGACATGATTTTGATTACCTGCATGTACCCGACAAGAAGTAAGGTTGCCTGCCCAATCGTGAGGGTTTTCTCCCAATGCTAAAGATCCCAATGAGCAAGCAAATTAATTAATGAAATTTTGCCATATTACCCCCAAAATCACCTACATTAAACCCTATTTTGGTCATAAAAACGATAGCATGTATATTGATGTTGTTCAATGTTCGTTATCACTTCATGGATTGGTTTTTAGTTCTCACTTCAGTTATAACACATCTATATTATTTTTCAGACTGAATATGCACGTTTTGAGAATGGTCGATTTATGTACCGTATTCATCGTTCTCCTATGTGTGAATATATGATTAACTTTATTCACAAATTAAAACATCTACCGGAAAAGTACATGATGAACAGTGTTCTTGAAAATTTTACAATTCTACAGGTATTATAGTTTCCTTAAAAAAGGGGAGGGGGTAGAGTGGTCTTATGTATGTGCCTTAGATCATAAGGTCTGTCATTAAGTCGGGGGACTTTATTTCAATTCCTGGCTGGTATGTGACAAGGAGTTAGGCCTGCCCAACCTCTGTTTCATCTACCACTGTCAAAGATCACTATACGTAAACGAATTATTGAAATAAAATGGAAGCATATGTTATT
This sequence comes from Patella caerulea, assembly GCA_036850965.1. NCBI lineage: Eukaryota > Metazoa > Mollusca > Gastropoda > Patellidae > Patella > Patella caerulea. The sequence goes on along the minus strand of JAZGQO010000015.1, from coordinate 24,394,851 downwards.
CCCAAAATGAACTACTTTAATTGATAATTCAGCGGCATAATTTATGCAAATTTTTGGCAACATGGAATATGGTTACAGAACTAAGGAGGAGCTGGGCCTAATATTTGTGTCATTAACATTGCAATCAATTTGTATCTCGTACAATTCATATTTCACTATGGCCAGTTACATTATTGTTCATCTTACATCCTTTCCAATCACTAAATGCCTTACAAACATCTATTGTTTTTATAACTTTTGAATTTGCTTTCTTTCAGGTTATTACAAATAGAGACACACAGGAAACGCTGATCTGTATTGCTTTCGTGTTTGAAGTATCAACTAGTGAACATGGCGCACAACATCACACTTATAAACTAGTGAAAGACTGAACATGCTTCACTATAGACAATTTCATAGACTCATGAGAGACCACTCTTAAAGCATGTTTTGAAATGGGAGATGACTCTCATTGAATGTGCTTTTAAAGGGAAGTAACTCTAATGTCCTTGCTGATTAAGGTTACAAGGATAAAATGTGCTAAAGATAAAAAAACACCTTTACCAGCCACCTTTTTTATATACAAAGCAATAGAAGACTTTATTAGATGTGAACAAACATTAAATGTTCAAATTTAAAGTGTTCAGTTGTTGATGCAGATTGTGGAGGAAGCACAGACATTGTAACATTGTGTGTCATATTATAAACAAAGCAAAAGAAATCAACATTGTTCTGTTAAAGATCTCCAGTCATTATATTACCATGCTTCATTATACATTTGTTAGTGCTTGGAAATTTAATTTCCTTTTATATTATTATTATATTTTTTTTTTTTTTAATTCTTTGAAGAACTTGGCATAAAATTGGCAATAAGTTTCTTTGAAAAATTTCTTTTCGTAGTTGTTGGGTTTTTGTATAAAAAATGTTTGTGCTGTAGAAAACCTGATATAGAAAATTGTAGAGTTTTTATTTGTAGTTATCTCCTGTTTGTGTGGTTAGAAAGGAAACCAGTATGGTCAAATCTTAGTATTTTACACATTTTTATCGTCGGTCTTGAATTTTTAAAAATCTTCTGATTTGGTCTTGACATCAATTTCTTAAAACGTTAACGCTTTCTTCTAGTGACCATTGTGGTCAAACATATGAGCTTTAGATCACGAGATTGTCATTGAGTTAAGATGTGTGGTTTTGATCCCAAACTTGTTCTTGACAAGGAGTAGTGCCGCTTAACCAACCTTGTAGATTTTCTCCACTTATCACCCCTGGAAAACAACACCTACGTGCGATCAAATAATTAAAATAAAGTTGTAGCAAATGTTAGTCTCAAAATGACTTCGTTTACATTGAGTGGACATTAAACCTCATTTCTTTCACTCAGAATTAATTGAAATCATCATCGTTATTTTAAAAAATTAAAGGACGATGGAGATGTGTTAATTATTAAGATTTTTTTAGTCATATCTTTTGTACTTGCCGGTTTATTTGTTATTGATTCTGTTTTTGTTTTCTGAAGTTATATATATTAAAATTCATCATGTTAAAAGATTTGTAACGTTGAAGAGAAGGAATTGCATCAATTTCGACAGACATATTATAATCTTTTTATGCACTCCCTTACTAATATGTGTCTGTCAGTATTATATATATATTTATATTTATATATATATATACTAGTGAAAAATAGTTTAATGAATGAAGTTGAAACCATACTAAGATACACCCAACATTTATAAATAAACATGAGTACGATATGAACTAGGAATTGATCATAATGTCATTACCATTGTGACATCTTATTCAAAATCGAAGTCGACCAATCAGTGTGCAACTGTCCAAGGAACCCACATGTAAAGTTTAATGTAGATCATACTTGGATTGGCCGAACAGTGGGCTCTTTATCAGAAAACATTGCCCGAAAGAAGAACGAGATGGTCTCAAAACACCCAAAGTACTGGTAAAAAAAAAAACTAAGTTTACATTAAAATATTATATATATCTTTATATTTTATTTTAAATATTTCAGATGCAATATTTTTAAATGACTACTGTTAAATAATAAATTTATATGTGTATTATTTTGATAAGATCAACATGGTTACATTTATTGAACAAATTCTAGTTTTACAGTGTATATGTTCATGCATGTTTTAATTGTTATATTTTATCAGAAGTTAAGATACTGTTTTAATGAAGATGATATTGAAGAATATTTTTTTTATCAAAAATTATATAATAGATTACATTCGTCCAATGATCTAAACAGTTTATATAATTGTGCCTTTTTGTTCTGGATTGATAACAGACAGTAGATAAAAACATAAAAATACTGTGAATTATGAATTACGAGTCATTTTCAAGAATCTTAAGTTCTTTTTCATTAATTTCATAAATGACATCAAGAAGTGTGCTGTTTACCTATTCACAACGCAAGTTATATATGGATATAACTACTTCTGTTACTGAATAACGACAAAACATGACGTGCATGTGTTACAACAAAACGTGATGTGTTATGCATTACGAAACGTTGTTATTGAATAATTGAGAAGTGATTCTATTCATACATACTGTTTTGTGTATGTTATTAATAGTTTTTAATTAGTTAATTCTTAAATCTCCCGAAATCTACTGTTACTAATGATATTTCAAGGTCGCTGATCGTCATCTGAAGAATTTTTAATCCTTTAAACTTCAATATTGTGGAAGTAATTTTTTCCAAAAGGAATATCAGCTCAAACATTTCAATTCTGTTCAGTACTGATAAAAATATGATCTTTCAAACTTTGTCAATATTTAGCAACCATTGGAAGGTTATTTACTGTTAACATTTTGATATCGTTTTCTTAAATATACGTTAAATCACATATTTTAGTGTGTATTAAGCAGTGAAAAATTAAAAATCGTCCTTGTCTGATAAATTCAAATGACGGTCGGCGACTTTAATACGATTCTTGAAAATTGACTGAACATCCTATATTAGACATTTTACTGGGTTGTTCAAATGTTGGTTTAGGCCGAAAAATTATTATTCATTGATGTTAATTCTACCAAAATAAAATATCCAGGGACATCATTCATAAAAACTTGTAACTAAGATATTTTAAGAATACAGCCTTTTCATTGGTTAGAAGCTTTAATTTGAGTTTTTGGCCAATGAACAATCAGTTTTCTTGGAAGTATTTTAGTTTTAAGTTTTCATGAACCAGGCCCCAGATTTATGGCTTGTACATTGAACTGGACAAATATATCATTTAGTTAACAAGTTACAGGTAAAGTAGCCATTTTATTAAAGATGACTGTGTAACCCGATCATATCACATGGTCAGTACTTTTATGCAAATTTAAATAATGGCATTTGGTGCATTGTTTCTATTTTAGCATGATTTAATAATTGTATATAGTGTGCCTTCATATTTGATCCATCCAATCATTGTCCAATCACCTCAAGCCTTTTAAAATATTATTGCAATCTGTCCAATGGCAAAGCAGATCCTTTACTGATCTGTCTTATCACACTGAAGCCTTGATAGTAAAATTTTAACAGAACACAAACACTAATCTTTGAAAATTTGCAATCAGAAATGTTCAATTTAATCTTAGCCTTGTGAAAGACAGCTGCAAAATTATGCAATGGGAAGATTTTTATACAGATCTGTCCATTTATAAATAGCCTTATAAAATACGGAAATAATTTATATTTAAAGAAGACACTGGTGTCTAATTAGAATAAGTTGTGATCCAAAAAATGTTTTAAAAGATAACTTATTTATTCTACTTTTATTTTAAGAAATTAAATATTAAGCACCTCTTGATCCAAGGTTTAGAATCAAGAAATTATGTATTTGCTCAACTGAGATTTTACTCTAAATTAGATCACTTTCAAATAAGCAGATTCTGCTTTGAGGCCACAATACACCAATTTGATTTCTGTTCTTCAGGAAATCTTGTTAAAATATTTTTTCAGGAAAAAGACTAATTTAAAAACCAAAAGTAGGTGCTTACACTGTTTAAAACCTTTTAATTGAAAATATTTTTCAGTTTTGAAATTTAAACAAAACATATTTTACATTATTCAAGTGACATTTTATTTATCCAGACCCCGAAGAACAGAAAATCAAATTAGGTTGGCCTTATGGTAGCCTATCTTATAAATTTTTATAAGTGCTTCAAATTTGAGTAAATTCTCAGATGCAGAGTTTAAATAAACACAAAACCTTCAGGACAATAAATATTTGTATAGTTTATAAATATGCAATAATTTTCAAATAGAAAACACAGTTTTATTTTCTGTAAACAATAACACAAATAATCTACTCTTGTTATTTATTTTACATCATTAATTGTAAATAAATTCATTTTTCATTTTAAATAAATATCATAGTCAGAAAAAAAATCCATGACCTCTTTAAGAAAAAATTACATAGGATGAAATTGGACATTTGATATTTTAGTGTTCATTGAATGTTTTATTGAAAGTTTGTACATTTAATGTTATGAATCAAATTTAATATTTTAATATTATTGTTTACATATTATTTAAAGTTGTGTCATCATATGAGAAACCAGGAATGAAATATAATTTTTTATTTGTTACAGACTATGTATAATTAAATTTTCTTATTGAGGTCATGTTGTTTTTGTTTTTTAACTTTGATAATCAAGTTGAAATTTGGCAATAGTTTTAGACATTTTTTTTTTTAAATATATATATAAAAATCTTAAACTGTTGTTTTATTTTGGATTTTTCACTTGTTCAATTTTGAATCATTCATTTTACTTGTCAAAACTTTACATGGTAGTTATCATTAAAAATAAAATCATAAAATAATTATATTATAATATATTATACATTTATTTCATACCTATATGTACAGTAAGTTTGACCATAAAGGCTTTTCTACTAGATATTTAAAAGTTGTTGGTTTTGATTTAATTGGAGCTGCAGTGGCAAAGTGAGTATGGCGATGGCTCACTAACCAGGAGATCTGGGGTTCCATTCCAATGTTGGGTCAAGATTTCCACCGTGGTTTCCCCTTTAAGTGCCGTGTGCTGTTGTGTATGTTACAGAACCCCTGGCATGGTCAATCATTGATGTGGTTTTCAATTCCATACTTGTTTGTGACAATGAGTAGGGTCGCCTTCCCAACCTCATGACTTTTCCCTGGGACCTCAAGTTTCCTCCCACAGATAAAGACCCCTATGCACAATGAAATGAATAATATAAAAATGTGTAAGTCTACCATATGTTAATCCCAAAATGTCTAGTTTATGTTGAGTTAATGTTAAACCTCATTTCAGCCATACAGATCAGTTTAATTATTCACAAGGACAGCACCAGCCATGGGCCTACTGAACAGAGCATTGTACTGAAACACAGAATGTGAGGTCCCAGTCGAATTGATCCACAAAAGCTTTGCTTGAGAACTACATAATATTATTATCATTTCGATTTTTGGTAGGCCTATGTCATCTACAACCAAAAAGTTGTCAGAAACTGATGATAGAGCTGGCATATGTGTTCCGTTGATAGAAAAATTCCCCGATATTAGAATTTATGAATACTGATACATGTCAAGTATCAAATTAGAAATTTTATGTATGAATTGGGTTTGTGTTCCCATACTTGATATCTGGTATGTATACTGTTGACGACAATAAGCCAAAATCTGAGGACTTCCTTACTGATAAATATTAAATATACCACTACCGGTACCAGTACGGTATTCCTGTTCTTGAGCCTACTCTAACACGGATGACCATGTAGGTCTTGAATAAGGTCACTTCCTCAGTTAGGCGTAAATTCTCCTGATAATTATGTTTCACAACTAACACCTATTATTTGTCTGCATGCTGTCACCTGGGATAAATTCATAACTCAGCCTAATATGATTTAACGGTAACAACATTCGTATCAAGATACAAGTTCACTTGACGAACCATTGCGCTAAATATAGACTATTACCTATGTACCGTAGTTTCTCAGCTTAAAATTTATTTACAGCTAATTTACATGGCAAGTAATACTTATGAAAGTAATTATTTTAAATAGAATTAATTATATTACATTTAGAATGTGATAAATGGTAGATAACTACAATGTGCGGTTTAGAAATCTAAAAGGAGTTATCTTGATAGTTATAGATCCGATTATTGATAAAGGGAGGCAACTCTATCAAAGAAAACTTGTGATAATCATAAAAAACATAAAGCATAAAGATAACTTTTTGTTAACTATTTATAGAAATGATTAACATCTTAAAAACGTTTATGTTCTGTCGACTGTCAGACGCCTAGGTAAGTGAGCATGTTGACTGATATCAGTTCCTTCTGTGGCCGGTACTAGTTCCTTTCGAAACGTCTCCCATTCTCAATCTCAAGCCGGACAAAGTTGCAAGTTCATTCGTGGATCACACTAATCTTCGCATACCCTTTATACTTAATTTTACTTGGAATTATGTTTGTCTATGAGATTATGACCAAATTTTTCCACACATCTTTATTTTTGTGCTTGGGTGACATGGGTTCGCTGGCAAATCCCAACTGTAGGCCTACCATGTACAGGCGTCATCCATGCACCCACAGCAGAGACCCAATATTTTTCCTCACTTAGGCCAAGTTAGGCCTACTAATTTGACACAGGCTTATATTGGTTTGTCAAAGATATATAACTCTCTTAGTGTTTTAACTGTTGTACATTTACAATACAGGATATTGCTAAAAGGGACAATAACATTCTTGCTGGCTTGGTAGCTCCAGAAAATAAATAATACCGGTACCCTTATTCTAAGTACTAGATGTTTAAAGGAGCTAAATCGCTAACATTTGGGACCTAGAAATTGACTCAAGTGGGTCGCAACGCATATAATACTGTAATATGAATGTATATAAACTGATTTGCATTCAACTGTTTCCGTTTTTACTCTAATTTCAAATCAGTTATGTTCGGCAAAATAAACCAGAAGTGTCAACCGAAGGCATTTTTTTTTAGCGTCTAGTTATTCCAGTCTACATGCGCCGTTTGATTTGGTACAATGTTTTTAGCCTCGTTCCCCAAGTCTCTTATTAGAACTGGGGCTGAAGCGCATTATGGTACACGATTCGTGTACCAATGGTAAAATATTTATTTTGTCTTAAATATTGGATATCAGAAGCCCACCTTTTCCCGGTAGGATCACATCATCAATTTTGATTTAAATTGACAAATAATTCGTGTTTTCTATGTTGAAGATTTTGGATGATATTGAGTTAAAGACTTAGCTCCTTTAAGTGTCCTACCGTACCTGTTGTGTAAATTACCCATTACAACCTATTTTACTTGTCCAGAGAGTTCGAAAATGTTTTAAAATTCAAGTCACATTTGAAAAGGTTTACGTTAGACTTTTCAAATCAATTGGTTGAATTTTTCCAATTTTTTAAATTAGGTGTGTTAAGATGAAATTTATATCATCATTTAATTGGAATATTCTAAAATAATACGATTTGTTGACCAGAATGAAGATTGGGACATATTATTCAGTTACAACAAGAGTGTTATTGGGGCTTTAAAGTTACATTATTGGAGATAAGATAAAGAGATGGCAATTCTCACTATAATAGTTAAACACTAGATACGGTAGTGTAAAGGTAATTTGTTGAAAATTTCAGTCAAATTGCTCCACTATTAGCCGAGAAAAAATCGTTTGAAATATTCACATAGCCTCGGTCATCATTACTCAAATCATTAATATAAACAGCATAGTCTCGATTTTCCACTTGATTGATTTAATTATCAATGGCCGTTAAGCGGCATATAGGAATTCAATCCGCCAACAACATCGAAGGCTAGCCTTGACATCAAGAGTTTATTATGGTCTGGATATGTTAATTAATGTCTAATTGATTATTTAGATAACATCTCAGGCCTAAAGAAAGACCTGTAATAAGCAGATTTTGCTCTTGCATAATGCTATTTTAATTATTTCGAAAAATAATTTAAAGATGCATTACCGGTTGCCTATGTTACATGTAAGATTATAAGAATACATAAAGCAGAGGCGGATCTAGTAATTTTGAAATGTAGGGTGCCTCAAAACGAGGGCACTGACCGCTGAGAGGAGAGGGGGCCCAAAAAAAATTATCTGTCATTTCCTTGCATCTGTATAGCCATTCCAAGAGCTATTTGGCTGATATTTTCGTCTAAGTAAACGTTCGGAGAGGACATATTTGGGTCTGAAAAGAGGCACTTTCAACAGTAAAAAAAGGCACTTTCAGCAGTAAAAAAAGGGCACTGTCGAAAATTAGGGGGGGGGGGAGGGTGCGCCCCTCATGCCCCCCATTGAATCCGCCTCTGTAAAGCGCTGACAGATCTCACTAAAACACTAACAGTTAAAAAAATAGATAAGATAATGAAAAGGGAATATCTTGAAAACTTCATTCAAAGTACCGTACTCCATTCTGAGCAGAGCTATTGGCATTAGAAGAACAGTGTAGTTTTGATTGTCATTGGTACCATTGTTGAGATAATAAACAAAGTCTTGATTATCCATTTAGTGATTAAATCATCAATATGATTAAAATTCAGATTCCATTTCGTTTCGTTTTATAGTTCAAAATTTCGTTTTACTTGCCTTTACTATAATTAGGATCTGAAAGACTTGTTATATAATTCGTGTTCTGCTTGAAATGAGGGGTCAGCCAATCAAATTGTCTGTCGAATCGAGGGTTTGACCTTTTTTGCGCGGAATTATGGGTAGGCATTATCAGCAATGGAAATCAAAACAAAGCAACAAGGATTCTGGTTGGTTATTCAAATGACTGAGGTTATAGGGTTAAATGTCGCGTGCTTGACATCTGAACTGGCTGAACGTGACCTCCTGCTATAACTTGTTAGATCTACATGTAGTGTAGGCCACCGAATTATAAAAACCGAAACGAAATATAGATCTGAATTTCAATTAGATTGTTAAATCATTAACATAGCAATCATTTTTAAATCCATTGAAAATAAAAGCATCAATGATTTAGAAAGTTGATTATCAATCTGATTAAAACACAGATTCTCTTTCATTTTGTTTTTATACTTCAAAATTTCATTTTACTTGTCTTCACTAAACTAGGATCTCGAAGCGTTGTTATCATTGACGTGTTCTGGATGAGACGCGGGGTTAACCAATGAAACGGTCTGTTACAGCGAGTCATAGGCCTTTTGGTGCACGGAACTGTGGATAAACCACTAGAACGTCAATACTGATTGATTGATTGTAGACCATCGAAAGTATAAAAATACCAAAAGGAAATATAGATATGTAATTTAATCAGATGGGTTGATTATGGCCATGGTATGTGTGTGAATAAATGTCTAACTAATGATTTAAATAACATTTGTGGCCAAACGAAAGGTATACATTATGCAGATTTAATAGATAATTTGTGACATGAACACCCCCCCACCCCCCCTAGGCTACATCTAGTCTGGCTGTATGACAGTAAGTGATATTTTCCTGTACCCATACAATTCTGATGCGTCTTTCGTTTCACTTATTAGGAAAACTTACCACTTATAAAAAGAAGTTATAAAAATGGCTTAGAGTTTTCACAGCTTAGGCTAGATGTAGGGTACTGAAGTCAGCTGACATTTGCCAAGTGACCAACTCCTAACCCCACCGTAGACAAACCAATTAGTATTTTTAGTTTGCATCCTAATTATTCCTAATATGATTTTATGTAAGTGTAGGCACTGCTCACACGCATATATAAACTTTTTTTATTTCTTCTCTTTTTTTTCAGAAAAAAATAAAAATGGTGATAGAACAAACTAATTTTTTTTTTTTTTTTTTTTTTACAAAATTTGGTATATTTTGACTCTCAGCTGTCAAAAGCTGAAACAAGGGGCAGCTAAACGTGAGTGTACTGCGGGTATCTACCACACAAAAGTAATAAATTAACGCCAGATTAACTTTTCTCCGTAAATAATATGACAGTTATATCATTTGCCAACTATACCTAGCAATAAACATAACCGGAAAGTATACCAACAACATGTTTATGTGCAAGTGTTATTATATGAATTCCCCGGAAAAACATACTAATTGCACTGTGTTTATATCATCAATTTAATAAGACAAGAAAATTTTGCTGTCTGTTGACATTTAGCTTTGGTTCGGAATAAAGAAGGTTGTTCACTAGATAAGCTCCTGGGTAGCCTACGCATGTAAAAGCTTTTGTTAAAATCTGTGATCGAGTTAAAAGTTCTATGAATAGAAAACAAAATTATGCAAATTCTGTGATCATATGATTGAAAGTGATATTTTTTCTGTGTCAAGTGTTTATAGAAAAACTAAATTATACAAATTCTGTGATCATATAATTAAAAGTGATATTTCCGCGACTAGTCATGTTATGAATGTTACAATAAATGTGTATGATTTGATCAGCAGAATGTTTTCGGCTGTGTTTAACAAACTATCAAGTAGAGTTATGTCGAACATGTTGATGTTAAATATACGATATAATTGTAACAATATAACTTCTGTTACTGTGAATCCGGAATGTACGGTTGGAGAACTGAAAAAAATCCTAATAGACAAAGTAGGCAATATACCAGAAAGAGAATTAGGTATTATACTTGGTGGACATTTACTAGAAGATGATACAGTTATACAGGTATATATATTTCACAGATGTTATCAACATTTAGGGGGTGACTAAGTGGATAAAACGTTGGCTTGCAGACCTGGAGGTCGGGTGTTCGATCCTTGTATAGGCAGATAAAGTTCATCCAGTTTTTCCGGTGTGGTTTCCCCTTGTCAGTGATGCAGGATGGAGGGCCTGACAAGGAAAGCTGTCTAGTCATTCAGATAGGACTAACTAAAAACTGAGGTGCCATGTACACAATGGCCTGCACATTAAAGATCCCTTGACAGAATTGAATATAAGAGTAGGCCATAGTGCCAATACCCGGACAAAATTTCCTTCATAGCACACTGTATGTTGTATGCCCATCTTCATTAGCACAGTTTGGAACAGAACAGTAGGATGTTAAACACCATTTCTTTAATTGTCATTGAATGATTAATTGAAGTACACAGACAAATACTGTCAAGCTGGGCCATAAGGCAACTGTCAAAGAATTTGTCAAATACAAATTATCACACAATGTTTTACAAGCCTGGACATAAAGACACCTGTCATAGACCTTGTTAGACATGAAATATTACACAATGTATATATAATACAGGGGCGGATCTAGGAATTTTGAAAAGGGGGGGTGCGCAAAATGAGGGCACTTACTGCAGAGATATGTTACGCCACTGCGAGGGGGTTATCCGTCATTTCCTTGCATCTGTAGACATTCCAAGAGTTATTTGGCTGATATTTTCGTCTAAGTAAACATTCGGAGAGGACATATTTGGGTCTAAAAAGAGGCACTTTCAACAGTAAAAAAAGGCACTTTCAGCAGTAAAAAAGGGCACTGTCAAAAATTAGCGGGCTTGCGCGCCCCCCCCCCCCCACTGGATCCGCCTCTGTAATACATAGTTTGTATGTGACAAAGTCTGTGACCAGGGGCCTTAGGTTCAGGTTTGATACTGGTGCTCCAATCTGATTAAAACACAGATCCTACATGTATTTAGTTTCATTTTTTATTGTTCAAAATTTGGTTTTATTTGTCCTTACTACACAAGTACCTAGAAGAGTAGTTACATAGCCTGCATTCTGGAAGATGTGAGGGCTTAACCAATGAAACTAACTGTTACGACAAGATTTTCTGTGCGGTGCACTGCACTGTGGGTTACCCACTAGAAACATCAATGTCTGATCCCATAGGGTCAAAAGCCACTCATATGACCTATGACTCAACCTTCCAATACAACCGGTATGGGTAGGGGCAATAAAAAGTATAAAACAATAAAATGAAACATAGGTCTGTATTTGAATCAGATTACTGGTGCGCGTGCATTGTTTTAGTCCAATAATTCTCGTGGTCAAAAGATACTTTAAAAATAATAAAAGAAAAAAATAAGATGAAATGAGGTTTGATGTCATAATTTTCTTCTCAAACAAGGGTAATCAGTCATGCCAAACTGATCCCGCAGTGAATATTCGCTTGACCGCTACAATCACTGATAAGCATGACATCGACGAACTTACTGAGTACGGCATATTAACTTTTTTACTCCAACAAATTAAATTCTTTTTTGAGATAAAAGAAAAATAAATAAAGACGTTTGAAGTATTTGTAGTTAAAAAATATTTCCTATTTAGTGTAAATGGGTATTAAAATGAGTAAAATGCGTCATTTTGCCCGAAGTAAATATTGCACGGGCCGTTGAGCCAATGACTGCAGTCAACGCACGTGTTGTGGACAGTCATCTGTTACAGAGATAATTGGTAAGTAATTCTCTGTGAAACAGATTGCCTATCGAAACCACTTTTGACCAAAGACATCCTAGCTTGATCAATTTATAAAATAAGTTTATTTAATGCCGCAATATGGCGTCTAAAAACATCAAAATTCTCTTCCTGGAACATATAGTGATAGACTAGCAGCTCTGAGAAAAACGCTAAATGTTACGAAGAAGAATTTCATTACTACACATCCGAGAAGTCATATTAAAACAAAAACAATTTATTAGCGATCCTAGTAGTCATATTAACAATTATTTATCTATTAAAACACTTGGTCCGAGTAGTCTTTTTGTTTGGTCCGAGTACTTTTTTTTATTGTGGTCCGAGTAGTCTTTTTGTTTGGTCCGAGTGGTGGACAGTCATCTGTTACAGAGATAATTCGTAAGTAATTCTCTGTGAAACAGATTAATGTCATGCAGTGTGCTATGAAGTATGAATGGAATTCTGCCCAAACAGCTGCACTGTGGCACACTCTTATTTGAAATTTCAACTGTCAGTGTTCTTTTACATGCATGCGTCCTTTTTTGGTCACATTTTGGTGTTATCTGAATGACTAGTTTGGATACTGTACCTTGCCAGACCCTCTACCCTGTCAAGGGAGAATCATGCCAGGAAATCCTGATGAACTTTCTCGGCCAATAGCACGATCGAAAAACCTCCATCCTCCAGGATCAAGAACTATGGTTGTGGAATAGGGCCTAATTTGGAATTAGAGTGAAATTCATCTGATCTTTTTTACTGAGGAGATCGGAATAAAATGGTAATTTTGAGGCTTGATTGTAATCTCTATATATGATTAAATGTGAAATTCAGAATTCTACCACACAACTGCATTTCCTACTCTTTCTCCAAATTTCAACTACATGTGGAACAGAATACAATTTCAATTAAAGTGATATTTGCCTACTTAATAAAGCTGAGGGGACCCCCAACAAAACACAGATTTGATTAATATAGTAATTGTGTTTGATATACGGTATTTTATTGTGTTTATTTTTTGTATGTCAATTACTAAATGCCACTTGATGACGAATGTTATATTTATAGGATTGTAATTTAGGAGCTCAGAGTACATTACATGCCTACAGACAGAAATTACATAATGTTGTCAGACAAGGTAAGAACTATAATTATAATTCTATTAAAAGAGGGGAGTTGGGTGACCAAGGGTTTTAACACTTTAGATCGTTGAGTCAAGTTTCATGGTTTGGATTCCACAACTTGTACGTGTCAAGAACTATGATGGTCACCTTCCTAATCTCATGGGGGTTGGGATGGCCTAGTGGTCTAGAGTGCCGCGCTTCGACCTCTAGCTGGCCGGTCACCTCTGGCTTGCGACTGTGGTTTCGAGCCCTGGTGTGAGCGTATGTGGCATGGAGATAGGGGCGCCTTCTCAACCTCGTGGGTTTCCTCCGGGCACTCCGGTTTCCTCCCACTGCTAAAGACCCCTATGCGCAAGCGAACTATTGAAATAAAATTAAACCATATGTTAGTCCCGAAATGACCTAGTTTGTGTTGAGTGGACGTTAAACCCCATTTCTCTCTCTCTCTCCTAATCTCATGGGTTTTCTCTGGGTCCTCTGGTTGCCTTCCACAAGCTGAAGAAACCTACATGCAAGCGAATTAATGAAATAAAAATGTACTATATGTTAGTCCAAAAATTACCTAGGTTGTGGTGATGATAATATCTCTATATAACATTTCAGGCCTAACGAAAGGAAGGCCAAAATGGGCAGATTTAGCTCATTTTTTGCAGAATGCATGTTTAATAAAAAGTGGGTTTTTTATTTTATGTTCTCAATCGTCAACTGCCATTCATTGATGGGATACATTTCAGAAATATTCACGATTGCATGTCATCATATTTATTATTGAAAATGTCTGAGAGGAAAAAAAGTTAACTTTTCTGATAATCTATCATCCTTTACTTTGCTAAATCATATCTCAATATCTGTTTGTTCCTTACCTTCAAAGATATGAAATGAAAGCGATAGGAACAACAATGTTAAAATAGATTAAGATATCTTGTTTATTTCAAAACATGAAAGATAAAAGTTTAGCTTTGACAAATAAAGAAAGCTAATTGTTTTTGTTAATCTTTTTTATGTGACTTTCAACTTGGGACTTATTTTGCTGTCATCACAGGTCACAAATCACAAATGGTGTTTAGCCACTTGCTAGACCTTATGTTCTAAAGCCCATGCATTATGCAACTCGGTTCCTGTATGGCGATATATAAGATTCATCTTTATGTATTTACAGTTGGTTGTATCAAGTGTCAGTATTATGTTTACTGTAAAATATGTAAAAGTTTAAAACCAGGAAAATTAAGAGTAAAATGTTCAACATGTCACGAGGGAGCTTTTGTTGCTGATCGGGTAAGTTTATTTGTTAGTGATGAGTCACCTTGCTATGTGTACATTTCTTCATTTACATATGACATATGACAATAAAATCCATGAACTAGAAGCAATAAACATTTTATAAACATGATGTTTAAAATTTCAATGCATAAATGAGCCTCAAATTACACAGATGTCACCATTTGCATTATGAGTGAATATGGGTGGATGGCCCAATGGTTAGGGTGCCCTCGCTCTATCCTACGGCCTTCCATTGAGTAAACTGGCGTGGTTTTGAATCCCCGGATGTACGTGGCAAGGATTAGGGTCGCCTGTCCAGCCTCGTGTGTTTTTCTCCGGGTACTCCGGTTTCCTCACACTGCCAAAAACCTCTGGGCACAAGTAAATTATTGAAATAAAATTAAACCATGTGTTAGTCCCAAAATGACCTAGTTTGTGTCCACTTAAACCCCATTTATCTCTCTCTCTCTCTCTCCCTTGATAGAATGAAATTCATCATTATTTATTAATTACCAGCTAGTCTATGATAAATCTCCATCATATCATCTACTGACATTAGCAACAATAATTTGACATCTAGCCAAAGATTTTCAGCCCAAGTATTCCAAATTTAACTTCTTAAGACCTTGTATAGATTATCACTATGATATTGTTTATTATGATATTTGATAAATTACTGTTATATCACAATATTATTTTTTCATTATCGCTCAACTCTTAATAAGATTGCACAAACGATCAAAAAACATTTAATGTAGTAAAGGAGAAATACACAAAAATGAGAAATCATTTTATATAAAACTATCTTCATGTATACAAGGGTCAGTCAAAAAAATTTGATTTTGCGTCCAAATGAATAAGCCTCAGGTAGAACTTGAGCAACCCACCCACTTGCCCATCTGCACCGAAAGGGTAATAAAATGACGACATATTTCCTTTTTATGATTCAACGTTTAAGATATCATTTCATTCAACCCACCCACAGAGTTCCGAGAGTTACTCGATTACATGCAAGTGTTCAAATTTTGTGATGGTCCTTAATGTCACCCCATACTACTATGTGAAATACATTGTAGAATTATCCTATAGATAAAACTGTGTTAATCAGTAAATAATCAATCCGGCCTATTATCATCAATAATTGAGATGAGTAGTAGTTTATACACTCAGTATAGTCAATTAATTTTGGAATTTTGAATCTTCTTCACCATATCTTAGTGTCCTATTTGGCATATTCCTGGTCAAACGTTTGGAAAATAGCGCAGGACATGTCTGGTATACACATTTGAAATAGCATCAGTGGTATACCCTTTGTTTTCCTGCAAACCCTAAAGTAGAAAAGAAAATATCAACTTTTTATCGAGCTATTCCACCCTCAGAGCTTATTTAGTTATTTTCTCGCAAAAGTAGGCCTCGTCTGTCGAAGACTATCTAGTCATAAGCCGGAATGGAAATTAACACCTTCTAGTGTCTGAAATAACTATTCCGCCTATTAACTTTGCATGGGGATCTTGCATCAACATTGAAAAGGGCGCGTATCCTTTTCATTGTCCATCACACCCATACATTCAACATATCCTATTATTTAAATCTAATCTGGGGGCCCCGTCTCTGCAATTCTTATTGGATGATATGAATGTTTGTATTTTAAAGGGACCCGATGGTTGGCATGACATATTGGAAGGACAAAGAATATCAGGAACATGTCAGAATGAAAGTTGTCATCATGGCAACAAGGCGGTAAGCAGAAGCATTTTAGTTGACAGATTTTGGGTTAACAAAATTACCATCATTGAACTTTGTCAAATCTAAACAAGTTTGAGAATTAGTTTTAGGTCAACAATGCAACAGATTAACTGATGTTAAGTTGCGTAGGACCTCCGTATGTCATAGAATTAGGCTTATCTGAATTGAAGACCTATGGCTCAGCTTTTGTTGCAGAAGAAGATAACCAAGAACACCTTGACAGACAGACACCAGCCCCCCCATTGATTGTATTTATGATACCCCCATTGATTGTATTTATGTTTAACTGATGTTTTTAATTTGTTCATCAGGTCTTTTTGACACAATCTTTTTATGAACATATTATTGCATGTAGAATACCTAATAAATTATGTTTTTCAGGCATTTTATTTGAAATGTGCTGTGAATCATGATGAAAATACAGACGGTACAGCAGTAGGGTTACATCATATTCGTCCTAACTCACGACAAGTAGCCTGTATAGGTTGTACACAGATTCAGTATGTTAAAGAGGTTTTTTTATGGCCCGCATTATTAGTAACTTAAAATATAGTTGTGTTGAGCTATTTAAAGTGCCAATCCCAATAACTTTTTGGGGAATAAAACTGCTTAATTTTGTGTTAAAATCCTTTAAAATCCATAACCTAAGGCCCACCTACTAACCCGATATTTGTGATACGCTTGTAAATAATTTAAACCTGACAGTCTTCATCCGGAGATGGAGAACGTTGTATTATACAGTATCTGGATAAAACCAGACTTTTTTCTATAAAATGATATGTAGGTGAAATTTACCTTTTGTTATCAAGTACAGGGCATGGGTCATTCACTGCATAGACCTCTCAAGAAACATTAATCGATTATCAGGTCACTCAATGAAAAAATTGACCTGAAATCTTAAAAGGGTTACGTGTTCGGATAAGCAGTGTTGACGTTCACGTCCAAACGACTCAATATTTTGAGCTGAAATTTTGATCCATAAATTTCATAAATACTCGGACTTTAATTTTTGAGATCGGGATTGTCCCTTTAACTCCAGGGTTTGATGTGTAATTTGTTTACGTGTGCTGTGCGTTTTGTGTCATAGGGTTTGTCACTGGGTCAACTGTTGTGGTTTTGATTCCCTGGTTGTATGTGACAAAAAATAGAGTTGCCTGTCCAGCCTTGTGGGTTTTCACTGGGTCCATCAGTTTCCCTCCATTACCAAAGACAGCTACGCGCAAGCGAACTATTGAAATAAAATTAAACCCACAAAGCATTCTCGGACTTAAGTTAAGAATTTACTCAAAATTGTTTGCCTTATTTTAACTAAAATATAACCCTTTATAAAGCCTTTGTTTTAATGTATCAAATACATCAATATGAAACTACGTGCAAAGTTTTATGTTTCTGGATTAAAGATATTTCTCATAAACAATGATTGAAAGTTGAGTAAATCTATAACTTAAGTCTGAGAATGCTTTGTGAACTCAGATCAAGGTTTATGTTGATTAGACATTAAACCCCATCTGTCTCGTCCTCCCTCACTCCATATAAGGGTTTTCTCTTGATCCACCGGTTACCTCCCACTTTGTCTATTTCTCTGTGTCAGTAAGATCAGGAATAATCAGACGACTCAATTGTGCAGGTCAAGTTATAGTTGTTTTATTTAAAGAACATGCTGGACATATATCCAGCGGGTACGACTCGATAATGAGGCCCAACAAAAGGTGAAGGACAGGTTACAGTTCAGCATTAGTATGGAAACATATAATGGACATAATAAACATATATGATTAACAAGCATACTGGCGCTGATTATGATATTAAATAACATAAATTTTAATTTTTACAAATTAGCTGATAGCAAATACCACTAATAACTATCTTGAAAAAAACATGCTTAGTAATCTGCACAAAATGCCTCTTTCCAAAATCAGGGCAATTTATAAACCTTGTTTTGGAACTCCAGACAACAAGGCATTTTTTTTACCTCATTTGGACAAAAATGCCGAACGAGGCATTCTGAGGTTTATAGTGTTGAATTATATTCTTCAGATCACCTGTATTAGTTTATCCGTGTCAAGATGGTCATGTGACATGTTTAGAATGTTTTAAGATATATTGTATAGTTAAACTCAATGAAAGAAAGTTTGAAGAAGATGAGAAGTATGGTTATACGTTACCATGTCCAGGTAATCTTACCCTATTTAAATCACGCCTTCAAATTATTATTTGGGTTTTAACTTCCTACTTTCCTGCAACGACTGGGTTAAGGCAGATGGACATTTTGCTTTGACAGTGGCGCCACAACAACCTCTATATGGAATGTCATTGTTTTTCATTCCAATGACTTTTTGCTGTACCTTGCTTGGCCTGACTTCCTGCACCACTGACAGGGTAAACCATTTTTTGGCTGACTCAGATCATGAGATGGCATTTCCAACTGAGCAGTCATGGCGCGCAATTTTGATATGCCTGCTAAGTTAAATGTTTTTGACGAAATAAGTAGTTGTTAAAATCCCATTTCAATCATTCATTCTAGACCACGTCTAATTGAATCATAACAATATTGTTTTATAGTAATCCATTATCTGAATTTTTTTCAGTTCGTTGTGATAATTCCTTGATACAAGAAAGTCACCATTTCTGTTTACTTGGTGAAGAACAGGTAGAGTAAACCATTGTTTATTAATACATGTAGACCATTGTTTATTAGACGAGTATTAGCATACTATGGACCAGGAACCGAGCATGACATTGCAGCCGTATCTAAAACCGAAGTTTGTAAATAGATGCATAGCGTACTTGTGCAAGGCACAATCGTGTCAAGCTTCATGTGGGTCGTATTTGATGGAGACTTAGAGGGTTTTTTTTTTGAAGAATGTCGCCCCAAAGAAGAAGAACAAGAACAGCCAACCAGATGAGTAACTCAGGGAGTCCCATTCCTGGTCCAAAAATTCAAGAATGCCATATATGTAACTATGAATCCACTCCAATGACACCTACCCCATGTTATTCCTCGGTCTGAGCTACCCCTCTACACCAAATGTCAGCTTCGGGACAGCCCTAGTGTAGCCCATACCCTGAACAGACAAACATACAAACGACAGTCACAAATATAAGTATAGATTGTCATCACAAATATGGCAGGGTGTCCAAACGTCCCCTGCTCAGCTACATAAAAAAAAAATAATGCCTTGCATCAATGAAATTACATCACAAAGTGATCCTACATCAGTATAAAATGATTTCTCTGTTTAAAAAGCTCAATTTGTATGTATGCCTATGTAATTTAGAGACGATGATGGCAGATTTCGGTGAAAGAAACCTGGCAAACCCCCTCCTGCAAAAATTCCTGGATCCGCCCCAGTATGGAATTGTTGAACGCTATCAAAATTCATAGTGAATTAAATCAAAATTCAAAGTCACTCATTAATTGTTCTGTGGGTTAAAGATACATGAAAAACAACATAATGAATATGGAATTTGCTGAAAATTTCATTCTGAACCAAGATTTTAGCGATTGAATTTTCAGCCTAGCCTCGATCATCATTATTGAAGTCTGTACCATAAAAAACATAGTCTCAATTATCCATTTCATGATGAAATCTTGAATGAAAGTTTAGCAGTAAATGGGATCCTAATCCATTAAATATCGCAGGCTAGCATTGACATTGAGAGTTCATTATGGTCTGGATAAGTTAATTAATGTCTAATTAATAATTTAGATAACATTTCAGGCCTAAAGAAAAACCTGCATTAGGCAGATTTAGCTTTTGCATAATGTATGTTAATTGTTTTTGAAATACGAATATAATCATACTTGGATTTAAAGCTCACACCAAGAATCAAAATCCTGGTGAATTGATTATTTAAAGGAAATATGAACAGAAAAATTATCGCATATGAAACTAGTTATAAGATTAATTACAAGATGGCCAAATAGGCCTACTTTTATCAGAGTATTTAAAATATTTGATTTTATATTGAATATGAATTTTTGTAGTATGAAAGATATAAAAGATTTGGTGTGGAAGAATTTGTATTAAAAGATGGCGGATTATTATGTCCTGCTATTGGATGTGGTAATGCGGTTTATCCACCAGAAAGTCGGAATCAAACTAGATCTTTAAAATGTCCTCTATGTCAGGTAATTTTTTTATTTAAACAAATTTGTCACCTCCCTAACCTCGTGGGTTTTCTCCAGATTTCCTCCCAAAATATTGGGACTATTTGGGCTTCGATATCACATGTGCTAATCAAGATGGGCATTCACCAGGCCGTGTGCTATGGGGGAAATTGTTGCCGCAAATTGCTCTTTAAATTCAGTGGCTCTATCTTTTACATGTATGTCACCTGTTCACAGGACTTGGGGTTTTCACCCAACTAAGTGACTAGATGCTGTTCCTTGCCAAGCCCAAAGCCTTGCACCACTGAGAAAGGTCCTAATGACTATATGCTGTTCCTTGCACCACTTTTAAAGGGAGATCACATCAGAAAATCGTGAGGAACTTTCTCAGCCAACACTTGGACTTTGTGGTTAGCCAGTCAGAGATGTTAAGTATGTATAAGGTTTTAATTGAATGCTTTATATTTTGGGAGCCACATTGGCCCAGTGGATAGGATGTTAGCTGACTAACCTGAAGGTCCTGTGTTTGATACCTGCGTTAGCCCTGAAAGTTTATCAGGATTTTCTAGTGTGGTTCTTCCTTGTCAGTGGTTTAGGACAGAAAGTTGGGCAAGGGACAATGTAAACTCATTCATATGAGAGGAAAAAACTGAGGTCCTATGTACAGATTTACGTGCACGAAAAAGAACCCTTGACAGTTGCATTTCAAAATAACAGTAGTGCTGCTGTACAGTCAAAATTCCCCTAATTGCACACTGCATGGCACATGGCCTTCATTAGCCCCGTGTAGGAGCAGAACAGTAGGCTGTTAAACCCTGTGTATTTTCTGTTTTATATTGTAGTTTGAGTTTTGTATTGACTGTAGATGTGGTTCCCATGAAGGAGATTGTAGTTTACAACCAATAGCTGGAGCTAACAGTGATGTAAGTTCCTATACATTGTTCGCTGGTTCCAGACATGGAGGTGGGGAGGAAGGGGGCACAGTAGATGGAGGTGGGGGGGATTGGTTTAAAGCGTATATGCATAAGAATTTTTTGTTAAAGAGTATTATAGTACTATGTCATCAATGCCATCTAGGAATCGAAATCTGTTAAGCGATGCAAAATTGTCAAAGGTACAAGCATGCAAAATATCATCAGGTCAATTGTACATGAATTGCAGACCAGATAAATGAATGCAACATGATTTATATTATATTTAAAATCACGCCACCTCCAGCTTCTCTTAAAAAGCTCTATTGACCAAGTATTTGGGCTAAATTTTTACATTCCTGAAAAGACTATCATTATGTGTGTTTTAGGATGACGATTTAGTAGATAGAGAACGTGCTGAAAGAGCCAGATGGGAATCGCAGACCCTGGAAACAATTCGTAGAACAACTAAACAATGTCCAAAATGTAGAACACAAACAGAAAAAAATGGTAAGTTCACACAGGTACTTGACCTGGCTTGGTCCGACTTCCAACACTCCACAATTCCTTACTGACATAAATTCTGTTTCCCCTAAAAATTTGAGAAAAATGGCTGAACGGTTGAGTCAAGTGGCATGATTTTGTTTCCCCATTTGTACGTGAGAAGGAGTAGAGTCGGCTGTCCAACCTCGGTGGTTTTCTCTGTGCTTTGCTGTTTCCCCCACTGCTAAACACCCCTATGCACAAGCTAATTATTGAAATTAAATTGAACCAATGTTTGTCCCAAAATGACTTAGTTTGTGTCGAGTGGATGTTAAATCCCATTTTTCTCTCTCCAAAAATGGCTCAGTTTTGTATTAAAGGACATCTCTGTCTTTACCACAGGTGGTTGTTCCCATATGAACTGTTCAAGATGTGATTATGAATGGTGTTGGATGTGTGAAATAGAATGGAACACTGATTGTCAAGGTGATCACTGGTTTGATTAATATAATTCTCGATTGGATTAAGATACAGATCTATATTACGTGAAGATCTAACCAGTCAAGGGTCGTACACGCGACTTTGGACCCCATGATGTCAGACATTAATTTATCAATCCGCATCAAACTACATCCAGCCGATTTGTAAGAAACTTCTCCAATGTCAGGATATTATATTCTCTTCAGATGCAAATTGTTAAATCGTTTGTATAATAATATTCTACCATTTATCCTGAAGATATTTTAATTAATCTGACCATGCATAATGATAAATTATTGTACCATACATTCAGAAAGGCACTCAAAATCAAATAAAAGGCTTGATGTGTCTTTTTCAGTTTTGTTAAAATGTCAAATTTGTAGTGACTTAACTGTTACTTGACATTTAATTAAGAAAACAAAATCAAAATACAAACTATAAATTAATTCCCGGATTGGAATCACTCGGATTTAGATACGACCTATCAGGCTTCTCCACTAACAGTAAAAGATGCTGGCATCTTGTTATTGCAAGCAGTGTAGAGTGATGAAATTTCGATTTATCATAACTTTGAACCATTTAACCAACATTCCTATTAGAGATTTAACTTTCACAATATTGTAGTTTGCAAAGGATTCCCATACCATATTGTTTAAAGGAGGCATCAAGACTTTTATACGAAATGTCAATAAACTGTAGCAGTATGTGAACTGCATTGGTTCAACCTCTGAAAGCCACTGTTTGTCCTATGGCAATTTAGTGTAAGGTCTTCCCAAATGATGTGGTTGAGTGGTTTAATATGTGCACTTTAGATCAGAAGGTCTGCAGGTGCGGATCCAGGATTTTTTGCAGGGGGGGGGGGTCTAGGTTTGATAATTGCTTAACTAATGGCACAACCGATAATTTGGTAAATTAGATTCAGTTTGGTTCATTCTGACGTATTTCCGGAAGGTAAATTCCAAAATAACAGTCTAAATCGCCAATAAAATCGCATAAAAAATTTTTCAAGCCATTGGACCCCCCCTCTGGATCCGCGTCTGGTCTGTCATTGAGTTAACTGGTTTAGTTTTGATACCTAACCTGTATGTGACAAGAAGTACTTAGGGCTCCTGCCCAACCACAAGTACATTATTGAAATAAATTGTATCATATGTTATGAGGTCTGTCATTATGAACTCTTGTGTTCACATTACTGGATAAGCCAGCCAAAGCATTCTCAGACTTAAGAATTTAGTAAAAGAGGGTCGGCAACACTCCCTTAAAAGATTAACATTGGCTGAATTTACACAACTTTAAATCACTGTTTATGTGAAATTACTTTGATCCAGAAACACAAATATTTGAACATACATTTGTAGTTTCTTATTGATGAATTTGATACATTATAACAACAAGTTTTATAAAAAAAAAAGGGCTATATTGTTAAAGGGCCAATCCCGATAACTTTTTGGGGAATACAACTGCTTAATTTTGTTTTAAAATAACTTAAAACCCATTACCTAAGGCCGACCAACTACCCCGATATGACAGTCTTCATCTGGAAATGGAGACCGTTGTATTATACAGTATCTGGATAAAACCAGACTTTTTTCGATAAAAATAATATGTAGGTGAAATTTACCTTTGGTTATCAAGTACAGTACATGGGTCATTCATTGTATAGACCTCTCAAGAAACGGGAATCGATTATCGGGTCACCCAATGAAAAATTAACCTGAAATCTTAAAAGGGTTACATGTCCGGATAAGCAGTGTTGACGTCCACGTCCAAACGACTCAATATTTTGAACTGAAATTTTGAGACAATGTAAATACACCATGCCACTATATTTTGGTCCATAAATTTCATAAATACTCTGACTTTAATTTTTGAGACTCTTATCGGGATAGTCCCTTTAACTAAGCCAAACAATTTTTTGAGTAAATTCTTAATTTAGGTCTGAGAATGCTTTGTGAAACCAGGGCCAGAACTAATTAATAAGCTATTCAACCTAGTTACTGCTGTTTACATTTAGATGTACCGGATTTGGGTAGATCAATTTTGAAAAAAAATTTGGACACAATTTTAATTTGATGCAAATATTATCTCTTGTTGAAACCGTACGTTCATAGTTTAGACAATGGAAGAAGGTTCTTGTTCGCTAGTCTTTCAAGTTTTTATGAGTGTTTAGATTATTTAGAATAGGCCTACCATGTTTAACTAAATAAGAGCACATGCTTCACATGGACCAAATAGAAAAATCATTCCTCTTACTGCTGACAAAGGTTATCAGGATTTACCCTAGTGGTTTCCTGTTCTCAGTCGTGTAGGATGTAGTGCCTGGCAAGGAAGAATATATAGTTGTTTGGATGGGACAAAAAAATTGAGGTACAGTGTACACATTGGAATTCAAATTAAAATAGGATGTCACACTGCTGTCCGGGCAAAATTTCCATCATACCACACACTTTGACGAAAATTCATCTTCCTTAATCAGCAGAAAAATAGGATGCTAAACCCTTTTTCGATGAGCAAACAAAACTATAAGTCTGCATCAAATTGTATGATGTGTCATCCTGAAATTCCAGTACATGGGTTCTTAATATGTTGAATATGGCATATATAAATACAAGATATGTATATTATAGTAGTAAATTAATATATTTGTTGAATAAAAAAAAATAAAGATTACTAAACTGTTACACAAGTTTTTGTAAAATTATTTCAATTGTGTTAAAGTACCACTCGTAATGACACAGTGAGACCTGGGGTTCGATCCCGGTGTTGGCCGATAAGGGTGTGTATGACTTTCCGTCCTTCTGTTTGTCAGTGAGTCATTTGTGCAGGAGCTGGCAGGTACAACAATCCTCAACAGTTGGAATTCATCATAAGAGTAGGCCAATAGTTAGTGTGCCCCACGCAGTCAAAATTTACTCTATTAAAAGTTGAACTCACCACAGGGAATGTTCAAATGACAAATTCCTAAGTGATTACACAGTAGCCACACACACATGCATAATCCATCAGCTATTTAAGCCAGAAAAAATCTATTGTTACAACTTCAGAAAATTATGTCAGTTCGGTTTTTTAATTTGCTTTATTATTATCTTTTGGTTTAGTACAATTAATATCTCTGGAGCTTTGCTGGTTAGGCAAGAATGGAATACTAGTAGTATTCTTCTTTTGCTTTTACAAGTTTCTCAAAAATCAATTGTTGAGTTGCCTAATAGATTTAGCTTTCTGTAATGTTCCATGGAAAATGGTCTTAAATATCCAAGCTTATCAATTAGCTGGAGTACAGTCGGACCTGTTTAGTAAATTAATTTCAAACTAAGGGCATGTGACCTATTTTGCACTCAAAAATTCCCGGATGTAATTGCCGCTTGTTATTGAACCTTTCAGTCTATTGATTGACGTATAAATGGTTCTAATTTGTTAAATACAACATGATCATTTATTTAGTGATTATAAATGTGAGAAAATAAAAGGCTTGTTATATATATAAATATTGTGGTATAATTGCCAACATATTTTTTTTTATCCACCCCAACATATTGCCGCATGGCATTCATTGGCTGTCTTTATTATTCGGTTGCTACAGAAAATTAACACACTAAACCCCATTTCATCTGTAGGTGAAATCTAACAGTTTCATTGATAACAAAAATAATTTTATTTCAAATCAATAACAAAATAATAAAAATATAACAGATATTAAAACAAACGCATGAAACATAATTCCCCTTCAAAACTTATCTTTTCTAGAAATCATGTTTGCTAGGGCCTGGATTTTCTTAAGCTATTAGGTGCAGAAAAGTACATTGATCCTTCTTTGCAACCCGCTTGTATTCTCTAAATGGAATTTCATCACTCATTCCATGGCGGTTAACGTCCACTTCCACGAAAGATAGAGAAAACAAGATTTCATCTATGATGTCCAAATAACACATCTGAGGGTCACAAATAAATCTGCCAGTAGTTTGGGTTTTTTTTTTTTTTCCTTAAATCTTTACATGGTAAATATCAGGTCGTAGACTTTAACACAATATGATTTAATCTGATATCTGTATCTGTCAAAATGTAACTGGATGTTAATTCTTTGTTTTCTTGTGTCTTGTATATCAAGTCAAACTGGTTTATATCAGCACCTGAAGTGTACAGTAGTTATTATACGCTTGTATTTGAAATTTCGACAAAACTGAGCTAACAGCACAAATTTTATAAATATTATAAAAGGTGGAATTCAAAAGATTTCTTCCCACTAGATGCAAGAGAATGACACATTAAAGCACCATTTATGTCTCCATAGGCAGACATTGACTCACCATTTAAGAGTTATTTCCCTTCACACATTTGGATTAAATTCAAAATACATGCAAGGGTTTCTTAATTGAAGATTGAAATGTCAAAGCACCATTTGTATTGAACAATAGCACATCATTCTCATACTCTGACTTGGTACCACCCACTAATCTTTTTTTTTAAAAGCAATATTTTAATTCATTTGAATATTGGATTGAGGGACAGACTACACCTGCTGGGCCTATGTTAACCCCTCTCTTGGTACTGCATTTATTTAGTACATGTGTTATGACAATGATGTGACAAACAAACAGAAGATAGGTTGCCAGGC
The DNA here is from genome assembly GCA_036850965.1 of Patella caerulea. Classification (NCBI taxonomy): domain Eukaryota; kingdom Metazoa; phylum Mollusca; class Gastropoda; family Patellidae; genus Patella; species Patella caerulea. Next base: position 24,367,782 of record JAZGQO010000015.1, on the reverse strand, counting down.
AACAAAACATACGCCCACAGCAGCTAAATCGTCAACAGTCAACAAGGGTTGTCGCATATTTTTACTTTTTTGGGGAATGAAACATTTGTAATACACTAAAATCTGATTAAGAGTAACAACTCATTATGTAATTATCTGAAAATCATTAGAATTTGTTAGCTTTTTATAAAGTTTTGCCCCACGCTAACAATTAGTATAGGAAACATTTAACATCATGGATTTAGCTGTTCAGTTATCAAAATTCATTGAAAATCAAAATACTTGTTTGTTTCAACACCTTAAACTCTGTGTATCAGTCTGAAATCAATCGGATGATAAGTTTGGCATCTATAGTGTCACAAGGTTTTTTGAAGTGTTCAAGGGAGATAACTCTGGAAGTAATTATTTGAAATCGCTGAAAATCAGTAGGTTTCTTCGTCTCATGATCTTAAACAGTGTGTGTAAATTTAAAGTCAATCGGATATTAACTTTGGCCTCTAGAGCGTCCACAGGATTTTTTTATATGATCAAGGGCCATAACTCTGGCAATAATTATCAGAGACCGCTGAAAATCAATAGGCTTCTTCATCTCATGACCTTAAACACTGTGTATAAATTTAAAGTCAATCAGATATTAACTTTGGCCTCTAGAGCATCCACAAGATTTTTTGAAGTGATCAAGGGACACAACTCTGGCACTAATTATCAGAAATCGCTGAAAATCAATAGGCTTCTTCGTCTCATGACCTTAAACACTGTGTATAAATTTGAAGTCAATCGGACATCATCTTTGTCCTCTAGGGCATCCACAAGATTTTTTGAAGTGATCAAGGGCCATAACTCTGGCACTAATTATCGGAAATCTGTGAAAATCAATAGGCTTCTTCGTCTTATGACCTTAAACACTGTGTATAAATTTAAAGTCAATCGGATATTAACTTTAGCCTCTCGATCATTCACAAGATTTTTTAAAGTGATCAAGGGTCATAACTCTGGCAGTAATTATCGGATATTGCTGAAAATCAATAGGCTTCTTCATATCATGACCTTGAACACTGTGTATAAATTTAAAGTCAATCCAATATTAACTTTAGCCTCTAGAGCGTTCACAAGATTTTTCAAAGTGATCAAGGGTCATAACTCTGTCAGTAATTATCGGATATCGCTGAAAATCAATAGGCTTCTTCGTCTCATGACCTTAAACACTGTGTGTAAATTTAAAGTCAATCGGATATTCACTTTAGCCTCTAGAGCGTTCACAAGATTTTTCAAAGTGATCAAGGGTCATAACTCTGGCAGTAATTATCGGATATTGCTGAAAATCAATAGGCTTCTTCGTCTCATGACCTTAAACACTGTGTATAAATTTAAAGTCAATCGGATATTAACCCTGGCCTCTAGTGCGTTCACAAAAAATTGTGGACGATGGACGGACCGACGGACGGACCGACAGACGGACGGACCGACAGACGGACGGACGGGGGCGAAGGCAATATATGTCCACATTTCTATGTCGGCGTATAAAAAACAACATTATGACTTTGTTTTTATTGAAAACATAACATAGACAACTGGTTTTCTGTATCCCTAAAACAATCAATTTCAATAATTTAGACAATTTTTATAAGCTATACAAAAGCTTACCTTGTATATATAAAGTATTAAAATCAAACTGTTTACATATAGATGGTAATGATTTATATTTATCGGATAAACATAACAACATTCTACATTTACCACTTTCACTGAAACAAAATAAACATATTTCAAAATCACCAAAAGAGCAGGTATTGGAAATTCAGTCAAGGGTTTGAAATCCATTAAATGTCTGTTACTGATAATATCAAGCCTTATGTAAGCTACACTTTGCATAGAGGAAAGATAGGTTGCCAGGCAAAAAATAACACAAGTGAGGGTGATGTCCCCTTTCGCTCCATCCCAATCCCAAAATAAATGAAGGACACTAAGTTAATAAAGCATCTGACAATCAATCTGATTATCATTCTGCATAACCTAAGCAGAAAATGCTTAACAACACCAAGTAGCAGAGTTATTGTGTTCTAATGTCTTGGCCAATCAAATTGCTTATCTATTGTTATTCTCATTACGAAACTCAGTCACAACTTTTACAACTAAAGCATCTGCTCCAAATTTGAACATTCTACCTCACTTAGAAGCAAACTCCATCCTTCAAGGTATTCACAGAATGAACATCTACACATCTTGAATAATTTACCACTAATACAAGCAGTTATTGTGTCCTGAACTCTTGACCAATGAAGAATACTATTTCTGGGCAGGGGGACAACAAAATATATGAAATTCCAGCTTATCAGATCGTACCTTTTCTTGCAAGATAGTTCACAAAATGTACCCTTCGCCTCTAATGGTAGATAGATTAAAGATGCATCAACAGCTAAATCTGCCTAATGCAGATCTTTCGGTTGGCCTCAAATCATTAATTAAGGCATTTATTTACATGCCAGGCCAATAATCAACTCTAGAACCTTGAATGGTCATGATTTTCATCACATTTAAATAGGGTTGGCTGTTAATGATTTAATTTAAACATGGATAATCAAGACTTTCTTTATTGCGTAACAAGTAACAATGGTAGAAATGACAATCAAGGCTACACTGTTCTGCAAACGACAATAACTCTGCTCAGAATGAAGTAAATTTGACAGAAATTTTCAACATATTCTCTTTTACTATGTATCTTTTAACTACCATATTATAGCATGAACTAACAGCTCAGCTGTTTATCTAAATCTTACATAATGCAACTTCAACTGACATGTAAAAATGTATTTTAGTAACAAGATATTATTAATGCCAGTCTGTCAGGACTGATAAAGATGACTGAAATAAGAACCCTTATTCTACTTCTATACATAAGTTATTTTTTAAAACTATTTTACGTACCTGTGTTGTTTAATAAAAGAGGCAGCATCAATCAACAAGGCACAGATTTTAGCCATTCCATGATCAATACCTTCAGTCTATAAAACAAGGACCAAATATCAAATACAATAAAAAGTATAATTGGTGTGTACCTTTGCTGTGACACTTACGATCATCACCTGTGTGAGGGTACATTTATTGTCACACATGTACCTTCCCCATTTCCCCCTGGGGAGAAAGAGAGAGTGAGATGGTTTAACTCCACTGACACAATCTAGGTCATTTCATTAATTCGCTTGCGCGTAGGAGTCTTTAGCAGAAGACCCGGGGAAAATACAAGAGAATGTACAGGTGACTCTACTCCTTGTCACGTTTAACTCTGGGGTTGAAACCACGGCAGATGATTCAATGGCAGATCTTATGATATAGTGTGCATACATCCCCCCCCCCTACAAACTAATATATACATAACAATTTTATTCATATCATTTGCATGCACATAGGGATCTTTAGCAGTGGGAGGACACTGGAAAAAACCCATGTGGTTGGGCAGACGATCCTACCCCTTGTCACGTACATGCTTGGGATTGAACCCATGCCACTTGACCCAATGACAGACCTTATGATCTAATGCACACATCTTAGAAAACCCTACCACACTATCCCCACCATTAGAAATATATCAGTACATAAAGACTAAAGACATGCCATATCAACTTTAGGATTTTCTTCCACAATTCAGAAAATTTTCAAATAATAAAATCTAAAAAAGGAAATACTTTTATCTTAAATGTAAAATAGGAAATACTTTATAATATAATACAATATTTCAAATGTAAAATAGGAAATACTATATAACATAATACAATATCAAAAAGCATACTTTATTTCCAACTACGGAAATAATATATGAAGTCTTACACGCGTCGGACAATTTATCAGTGACTAGTTTTCAAAATACGACCACGCAATAAAAAAACAAGACAAGATATCGGCTATATCTGTGGTGAGTCATCGTCAATAATTACTTACACACAGTGAAGCCTATATTTTCTAACTTCGCATTGAAATAATCCGGTTTTCCCCCAAGTCAAAAAGGATTTTATATGTTTATTTTACTAAATGCTTATTAACAAGAACATTTTTAACCAATTATGGTAACTACACTATCTCCAATTTTAAAACAAAACACATTTTATGATATTGATTAATAGTAACCAGAGGCTATCCAACATTTTCATTTTCTCAACATTGTATAAATTACCGATAAATGGAACATTATTATTACAATCTTTCAAAATATTTTAATTGCGGGCCTACTTAATGCTGTCAATCAAAATTCTGAATAAAAATTGAAAGATATTTATTACATGTAGGTTGGAGCGATTGAGCATGGTGTGTATCTTGGTATAGTCGTTTGGATAAGACAAAAAAAACAAGGTCCTGGCATACATGTAAAACAACCCTTGGCAGTTGGAATTCGAAATAAGGATACCGGTACGGCATATCACCTCTGGGCAAAATTTCCCTCATAGCACACACTCTTCATTAGCCCAGTCGATGCAGAAAAGTTGAACCTTAAATTCTATTTCATTGATCTTTCAGTTATAAAATGAACATTATTAGTTGAACACATTTTTTGATTCAAATATATTTTTAATGATGGCAATATGGATAAAAAAGAAATTGCACAATTTTCGAAAAAAATTACCTTTTTAATTAAAGAGATAGTTAATCTATTTCACATAATGCCTAAGTCAGTTCTGGTAATCTTTTATTAAATAAATTAAAATATCTCAACTCAATTTTTCAATGGATAAAAAAGAAATTGCATAATTTTCGAAAAAAATTACGTTTTTAATTAAGAGATAGTTAATTTATTTCTCATAATGCCTAATTTAGGTCAGTTCTGGTAATCTTTTATCAAATAAATTAAAATATCTCAACTCAATTTTTCAATTCTTTGAGGGCAAAACCCCAAGTAAAATCTTGTTAAAGTAGAAAGAGAGAGAGAGAAAAATGGGCTTTAATGTCCAATTGTCACAAACTAGGTCATTTTGAGACTAATATATGGTTAAATCTAATTTCAATCAATCACTTTTGCGTAGGGAAGAAACCGGAGGACCCAGAGAAAACCCATGAGGTAGATGTGGGGAATCGAAATTACACCACTTAACTCAATGACAGACCTTATGGTACAATTTGCACATGTTAACCATTCAGTCTGCCAACCCCCTTATGATTAAATACAGGTTTCATTCATTAATCAATCAACAAAATTCATGTTAATTTCTCTTAAAGCCAAACGAGTAGCCAATTTTCATTTCTTTGGTAACAAACAATGTGAGTAAAACAGAGATCTTGTTATTTAAATACATTGAGTAATTTCACATGTAACTTTATTCATTAATCAATCAAAAAAAATTCCGGTTAATTTCTCATAAAGCCAAAACTTCTAATCCATTGTTAAGAAAATTAAGTAAATAAGAAATCGTTTTTAAATATGTAGAATAAATTCATGTATAACTTTTATTCATCAATCAATTAACAAAATTCCTATTAATTAAGGCCAATAATGCTCATAGCCCATTTTTCAATTTTTTGGTTGAGTAATTGCAAGTATAGCTTTTATTTATTAACCAATCAAGAAAATTCCTGCTGATTTCTCATGAGGCCTATACTAGTAGCCCATATAACAGTGATATTCAGTAACCTAAGATTGTATGTAGAGCATGGTGAAGTACCTTGTACCATCCAATACCAGTTAACAAATAGTACTAGTAGAAAGTATGACTCATACCTGTATCCTGTAATGGTGGTCAATATTCAATGACCATATATAAACTGGAATCGAAGTATTATTGATTCGTTATAAGACTGAAAGGGGGTGTTTTATATTCACCTAATGGAACCCTACAGAATATCCTTTCTCATGTTAATAACATATCAATACTTCTATTGTGACAATAATCTAAATTCTCACCACCTTATTTCAGTTACTTAAATCTTGGTTTTTATGTGTCACTTAACACAGTAGCATCTTAAAGTAGTCATATGGTTATTAATGTAACAATGTGTCATTTGTAGTTTTTGTTAATATATATCAAATTTCTCATGGCTTAAATCACGGTCATATGTACCCACATTGATTATTTAACATTTAATTAAGAAAACAAAAAAAAATATTGATGCTAGATAATGACCTGGCTTGGATTCAATCAGATTTTCTTTTTTAAAAAAAGGCCTATCATGGCAACGGGGTCATTACAAAGCATACAGCACAGATCAATGAAATTTCAATTCGACATGACATAATTAAGGAAGCAAAACAAAAATACAGATGCTAGATAGGGTCCTGGCTTAAACTTAATCGGATTTAAAAAGGGCCTATCATTTCCACTTACCCACAAATTGGTGACAGGCGAATTATATAGCAAGGTCCCACATACACACTGGCGTGCACGTAAAAGATCCCTTGGCTTGAAATTAAATATAATAGTAGATCGTAACGCTATTGTCATGGCAAATTTCCCTCGTAGCACACTGTATGGTGTATGCCTGTCAGCGTCTTCATTAGCCCAGTTGGAGCAGAACAGTAGAACTTTAAACCCCCATTTCATTTTTATTACATACAAACATCCACATTCCTCAAGTACGTTTGGAAATGTGAATTTTTTAAATTGCTAGGCTACCAAAATAATGTTATTCAAGAAGATTGTAAGTACTGTTAAGTACCAGAGTTAAAACTGTTAGAATTTCTAAAATTAATCTGCATATTCAACAATTAATATGGCTTGCACAGACGTAAACACCATCTTAAATATGACTAATCATTAAACATACCCCGCTAAATGTATGTATCTTGGACACAGATAAGGTCCTTAATCTTATTTTATAGGAGAAGGATCATAATCTTGTTTGATCACATTTACTATTTATTTAATGGTCGATGAATGGTTTCTGATATATTGTATTGATAATTATTTCAACAGATATAACCATTATTTCAAGAAAACTGCTTTATTTTAATCAATCACAGTAATATTTCATTGCACACAGATTACAATTATTGTTTTGCTTTAAGTACACAAGCTTTAATTAGAGTTTATTGAGTCATAAAACATACATGCAAGGGATAAATCTGCCTATTACAGGACTTTCTGTAGGCCTGAAATTATTCATTAGACATTAATTAACTTATCCAGACATTAATCAATTCTGCGATATTAAATGATTGAAATTTATTTTTAAAAAAATGGATAATCGAGACTTTGCATTTTATCATACCAACTTTATTAATGAAGATCGAGACTAGTCTAAAATTCAAAAGCTCATATCTCGGTCCAAAGTGGAGCAATTTTGATCAAAATTTTCAGCCTCTATTTACATTTCATCATCCTTCACAAAATGTATCCCAGTCTGCTAAATATCACAGGCTCGTGATGGCAGCGAAAGTTGATTATGGTCTGGATAAATTAATTAATGTCTAATTAATGATTTAGTTAACATTTCCGGCCTCAAGGAATAGGCAAATTTAGCTTTTGCATAATGTTTATTTGAGTCTTAATTTTTTTTATTGATTAGAATTGTGGTATTCTGTACAAAATGTTGTTTTAATTACCTTATTGTGATAACTAGAGAGGAAATGAAAAATAATGATTTTTATTGCAATTTTTTTTTTTTAAATCTAATTTTGAAAATATCGATACAGAAAATATAAATTACAAAATATTCTCCCCCCCCCTCCAAATAAATACGAAGCTACTTTTTAAGCCTAAATTTCTATTTATTCATTGGAATTGAGGTAGTCCAAACAAAATCTTAAAATAATGTGGATTTTTCTCTTTGAAAAAGTACCGGTAATTTAACGAAAACAGGAAACAAAGGTTATTTTCGTCTCTTGAATTTCATGAAATATAGTTTGTGTATTTCGTGATTTTATTTCTTATAATAGATACTTTATTTTATTACAACTCATAAGAAATAAACCCTGCAGAGTAAAACACTTTTACTTTCAAAGACATAATTATCTGTGAGGTGCTCATAAAAAAATCCTATAATGGATTAACCATTTATTTATATAACCGTCGTGCCATCGACTGCTTTGAGTCACTAAAACAAAGGGTGATTAAACAGCGGAACAGCATACATAAGGCACCAGGGTAAAGCGGCAAGTATTAGTATGGTAGTTTTGCGGTGAGATGAATCGTTTTTTTTTTATTATTTCAATATGGCCATAAACATGAGTCATAGCTAACTAAAACAAAAAATGTAAAGTCACTAATGTAAAATCAATTTCTATTTCCTCATTAGATCTAATAGTAGTATAGATGAACATATGACGACAAGCAGGTAGAGGTCAGAGAGTAATGACTGGGTTATTCTTCTAATATTATTATCCTTAATCAACATCATACTAACCCAATAATAGCCTGCAGGTTATTACTTTGAAGTTACGACAATACGGCATGAAACAGAACTTAATTACAAGCAGTCCAATTCTTCAAATAGTAATTCATGTTTGAACACTGTAAAAATGAAATGAAATGAAATGGGGGTTAACGTCCTACTCTTCTGCACCTAACCTGGGCTAATGGAAGACGGGCATACGCCATACAGTGTGCTATGAGTGAAATTTTGCCCGGGCAGCGGCACTACGACCTACTCTTATATCGAATTCCAACAGCCAAGGGATCTTTTACGTGCACTCAAATGTGTACAGAGGACCTCAGTTTTTCGTCCCATCCGAACAACTAGCCAGCTGTCCTTGTCAGGCCCTCCTTCTGCATTACTGACAAGGGGAAATCACGCCGGAAAATCAAGATGAACTTTCTCGGCCAATGTAGGGACCGAACACCCGACCTCCAGGCTAGCTAACCAGTGCCTTATCCACTTAGCCACTGTGACCCTCGAACACTGTAAAAGTTAATGTGCTTAAACGTCCACTCTACACAAACTATGTCATTTCGTGACTAACGTATGATTCGATTTTATTCCAATGATTCGTAAGCCTGTAGGGGTCTTTAGCAGTGGGAGTGAAACAATCTTATCAATAAAAAAATTAAACAAATTTCATAATGATACAATCTGAACTTTAAACAACTGAAAAACCTGTTTAAAATTTCAAATACAATCATGTTAATTGTAATCTCTAGAGTGATAAAAATAAGAAATTGCAGACGGACAGACATGTTTACATGGCAATTGATTGTTGCAGCACACCACTGCAAAAAATGGTCATTTATAATGGATATGAGTTTTGTGAGCCAGTTGTGCTGCATTGTCTACTGGGTTCAAAACATATGCCTATCACAATGTATAATATCAATATTACTTCAATTCTTCAAATGAGATGAATACAGTTGTGCCTGACTGAGCACTGGTGGTTAAACAGTCAAAAAATATGTTGCCAGGCAACCGAAACATCTCCTCAGAATTTCATCTGTAGTTTCAGAAAACCTTCCTGCTCAAGATACGGGGTTCTGCAATATTTAACTACCACATGCGTTACAAACAAGTCTGAGGATTCTATGGACCACGAACCGACCATGACATCATGGCAGCCATCTTGGATTCGTGATTTCAAATCAAAAATTGAAATCCTGTCAACTGTTGAATCATAATTGTCCAATAAACAAGAATGCCAAGTTTTGAAGAGCGTTGCCTCAAAGAACAAGTAGAACTAGACCTGCATGCAGGAATGACGGGTTTCACTGGTGCCAAGTTACTCTTAAACATGTCACTTTCGGTGCCAAGTTACACTTGAACATATGTCACTTCCGGTACCAACGAAACCACTAAACAGGTTTCCAAATTAACATTGCACACAAATAAAATGGACGTAGAATCAAGCAATCAATCCAGCAATATCAAGTCATTTTATACATTTGTTACTTGTAAATGATCTTGACAAAATTAAATTACTTCCGGTGTTAATGAAAATGTTCAATTAGTCTTATGAAATCAGAAATGGCATACGATATCATATTAGTGACAATTTTATGTAAATCGAATAATAATTGCCACTTTTAAAGACCAAAAAACTTGAAAAGTGACTTGTAGAAAATCTGCTATTTCTCTGCAACCGTACAAGTTAGAAACCATTTTTTGGTATCTGTATGATCGTATGGGTTCATTCTATTTGTTGATTGGCATCAAATACCATAATTTGAAAAAGATTTCAAAACAGACTCATTTGAATAAAATATCTGTTTTGAAGGCTAAAAATTCAGTTTTTGCCAAAATGACGTTACTTCCGGTGATAATGAAAATCTTAAATTACTTGTATGAAATCACAAATGGCATTAGGTATAACATGGTGTAACGTTTATGAAAATCGAATAATAATTGACACTTTTATGGCCCCGAAACCTTCAAAAGTGACCTGTAGAAAACCGTCTATTTCTCGGCAACCGAACAAGTTAGAAACAATTTTATGATATCTATATGACTATATGAGTTGTATTTATATGTGAATTTAAGCCAAAAGTTAAAATTATTAATACATATTAAGTTATTCTTGGTTGAATAAAACATTGATTTAAAAAGTTTAAAATGCAGTTTTTGACCAAATGACGCCACTTCCGGTGTCAATTTTAAATTGTAATCAACTTGATCTGACGGTACATGCTTTTTGAATCAAATGATGTCACTTTTATAAAAATCCAATAATAATTGACTATTTTACAGGTAAAATAACGAAAACAGTGACTTGTACAGAACTGCCCATTTCTTGGGAACTGCTTATATTACAAACTAATTTTAACATACATTTTCTTCGTATGGGTTATAGCTACAAGTTTATAAAAGTTACGAAGAAATATTTTAAAATCTGAAAAGCCTGAATAGGTTGTAAATAGGTCAATTTTACACCATTTTTAGCCATTTAATCGAATTTGCTCGAAAATGAAATCGAAATTAAAAAAACTGCTTCCGACATTTTTTGCGCCTTGAAAGGGCACACTCTTTGAGTCAAATAATTTTTCCAAAAAATAATATTTGTTTTCGAAAAATGGTACCTAACTGTCAAAATTGTAGTTTTTGGTAAAATTATGCCACTTCCGGTGCCGACAGATAACACTTCCGGTAATAAAAAAAATGACAATTGAGACAACGAAGCATATGAACTTTGTTTTATACAAATCGAACAATAAAAAATTAATCTAGGACTGAAAAACTGAATTAGCCAATGGCGGCCAAGGAAAATTACTGAGACAAAATTTTTTAACATTTTTGCACTAGTCAGATGACTCTTTAATTCTGTGCACAACACGGCTAAAAAATATTCATAAATAAAAAAGTTTTTTGTAAAATTTTAAATTTTCGAAATTTGGCGCCAAATATCTTCGAAGATTTGCCGAAAATCAAAAATCGAAAGTAGCGTAGCTATGTGCCCTGTCTCCGGCTATGCCAAAATGTATCGAAAGTTAAAATCCAATGATTAATGTTAAAATTACTGCAATATTTTTAAAAACGATCATTTGGTGATTTCGGACATTTCGCATTGTCGCAGAACGTTCAAAATAGCTTTATCCTCTAAGTCACACCCACTTTCCCAGTAAAACCGAAGAAATCGTAACGATGCGACACGTAGTTGCTGAGATCTATTCAAATTGGAATCTGAATAATAATAATAATAAGAACTAGACCTGCAAGCAGCACTGAACCGGCTTTCAGGAATCATACAGGAAGTTTATTATACCATAGCCGATCCATTGAGCTACCAAACTATACTTTAGTTGTTTTGCTTCAGCGACACCCTCTATCATATGTAAAAGTAATATTTGCTGGCGAAAAGACCGGTCAAAATTGTAAATTAAGGCAAAATTACGTCACTTCCGGTACCGAAAGAAATTTTTATAGGTGAAAAATAAGTCGAAAATTCGCAACATACAAAATACAAACTTTGTTTTATACATATCGGGCAATAAATAATTAACCTATAACCCATAAACTGAAATTAAGAAGGTAAAAAACTTAAAAGTGACCCTGGGAAAATTGGTTATTATTCGACAAGGGAACATGCTAGAAGCCTTTTCTTGATATCAATATGATGGTATTGATTCAATCTTACTGCCCATTAGAGTCAGACGTTATAAAGTTAAACGAATAATGAATATAAATCACTTCAAAAAAATGTTTGTTTTGAAGGCTAAAAATACGTTTTTTGCAAAAATTACAATACTTCCGGTGATATTGAAAATGTTAACTTGGTTCATAGAAGTCATAAATGGCATAAGGCATCAAATGGTAAAAAGATTATAAAAATCGAATAATAATTGACACTTTTATAGACCAAAAACCTTGAAAAGTGACTTATAGAAGATCGCCTATTTCTCTGAAACCGTACAAGTTAGAAACCATTTTGTGGTATCTGTATGGTCGTATGGCTTCATTCTATTCGTTGATGGGAATCAAATATCATAATTTTAAAAATATTATAAGGCAGACTCATTTGAATACAATTTTAGTTTTTTAGGTTAAAAATACAGTTTTAGCCCAAATGACGTCATTTCCGGTCAGTGAAAATGTAAAATTGGCTTGACCTAGTCCAAATTGGCATTAGGCATCAAATGGAAAAAAAATATTGCAAATCGAATAATAATTCACTTTTGTATAGGCAAAATAACGTGAAAAGTGATGCATGCAAAATTGCATATTTCTCGGCAACTGCTCATATTATAAACTAATTTTCGCATACATTCTCTTCGTCTGGATTATTGCTACGAGTTTATGAAAATTACAAATAAATATTTCAAAATATGAAGACGCTGAATGAATTGTAAATAACTGAATTTTACACTTTATTTTACATTTTATTCGAAATTGCCCGAAAATGAAATTGAAATTTAAAAATATGAGCTAAGGATTTTGTGCACCTTTGCAGGGTGCATCCTTTTAGTTATATCAGTTTTGGAAAAAAATAATATTTGCTTTCAAAAAGTGGTACCGAACTGTCAAAATTGTAGTTTTTGTTAATATTACGTCACTTCCGTTGCCGACAGAAAAATTTCACCGTAACAAAAAAAATTACAATTGGGACCACGGAGCATAAGAACTTTGTTTTATACAAATCGAACAATAAATAATTTTTCTGGGTACGAAAAGCAAAATTAGCCGATGGCGGCTAACGCAAATTACCGAGACAATTTTTTTTCTCATTTCTGCTCAAGTACGATGATATTTTAACCCTGTGTAAAATATCATCAAAAAATATTCATAAATAAAAAAGGTTTTCGTAAAAAAAATATTTTTTTTCAAAATATCGGACATTTTTTCGACTACTTCCGGTTTTACGATCATTGTCGCGATAGCTTTACGAGGTTCTTTGGATACTTAACTTTCTGTACCAGAAGTGTCAGAAACATCCATTGAGCAGTTTTTGAAAAAAAGATAAATTAAAGAGCGTTTACAAAAATTTAACGATTTTTCAATTTTTTTCAAAGTTTGATGCCATTTTTGGACCACCTATTTCATTTCAATGGTTTTCATTTTGGATTCACTGTATAGACAACCGATAGGACTTTGAGTAAGAAAAGTTTAAGAAAAATCGTAGGCGTCGTTTTCGAGAAAAGTGCGTCTCAGAATGTTAAAAAATCGGAAAATACTAGATTTTTGGCATGCAATAATTTATTTCCTTACCATGGAAATCATATTATTGAGATACCATATGATGGTCCATTAATAGTTCTATCCAGCGACACTTTAGTTCTTTTGGTCCGCTATTACCTAAGGGAGAAATCATGTTTTTCGCAAGTGCGACAATATTTTTAACTTTTTTTTTTATTTTTTGAATACTTCCGGTATGGTTATTATTTTCGGAATAGTTTTAATAGCCAGTTTGGGCACTAAAATAGCCACAGGGCTCTGTAATGATATATTACATTATCTGATCAGATAAAATGCCCCTGAGAAATCCTACGTTCAAAAGTGCCAAAAATGCAAAAAATTTAAAATATCGAAAATTAAATTTCAATAACTACATACATATTATACATCGATAGAATCGTAATTAGGTCAGCTATCTGAATATACAATTTTTTTTTGAAAATCTCTTAAAATAAAAAAATAGCAGAGCATTTTCCAAAATTTCACGATTTTTCGACTTTTTTCGATTTTCAGTCCGTTATCTCACCTTTTCCAGATATTTCAAAGTCGTAATGGAATGTTTCGTACACAAGACTACTGCAAGGTCTCTCGATAGAGAAAGTTTCATAAAAAACTGTGGAGCAGTTTTCGAGATACAGGCGTCCAAAAACGCTCCAAATCAGAAAATACTTGATTTTCAGCGTGCCATATTTTGCTGCCTGATCATAGAATCCGTATGAATTGGGTATCATACGATAGTACAATCCTAGTGCAGTCCAATGGTACCCTAATTTCTTTAATCCATTGATATCGGGCGGAGAAATCGCGTTTTTCCCCAAAATATCCATTTTTTGCATTTTTTTCAAAATATTGCCCATTATTTCGACCACTTCCGGTTTAAGGATTCTTGTCGAAATTGCTTTATAAGTTGGTATTGGACTATAACTTCATGTTCCAGAAGTTTCAGAAACGTCAATTCTGCCATAAACCGAAACCCGAGCTCACAAAATGGGAAGAAAATTCGAAAAAAATCGAAAAATAAAGGGCGATAACTCTGAATGAAACTTATATTACTGGAATCGGATGGACTTCAGGTATCCAAAAATGTACGTCAAATTTGAAAATTTTTAAAAATAACAAAAATTGTCTCGTAAACAACATCTTTTCAATTTTCAAACGATAAAAGTCATAGACGAATGTTCGAAATTGAAAAATGTGAGATAGCCATTGTCTCAGAAAAGATTCAGGGATTCCAAAAATGTAATTTGTTTGAAAATGGATAAAGAATTGCCGAAACTATGGTCAATTTTCAATTTTTAGACAACGTACAAAGTTCGGTCACTTCCGGTATGCGCAGAAATTTCGAAAATATTTTATCAAGTAGCCACCACATGGTTTCCCAATAGAAAATCTAATTCCAGATCGATATCTGTTTCGATCATAGAGATCTAGGCCCTCGCGGTAAATAATAATAATAATAATAATAATTTTAGTAATCTCAATAGGCTTTCAGACGAAAGTCTGAAAGCCTAATAATAATTTTAACAAAAACAATAGTGTTTCACACAAGCTACGCAGTGTGAAACCCTAATAAAAACAAGTTGATTGGTGCTTGGGGCTCAGTTCCTAGTCTCAAAATAATGTCATATACTTTCATTAAAGATACATTATGTAAGATTTAGATAAAGAATTAGCTATTCTTGCTATAATAGTTCAAAAGTAGATAATGTAAAATGAATAATTTGAAAATTTCATACACATTACTCTATTGCAAGCGAAGATATTAGAATTTGAAGGTTTGACAAGACTTGTGCAATAATTTCAAACAACCGTACTATCTGTTTGAGGCTAAGTCTCGCTCCTCCATTTTTAGATTAGATCAAAATAAGACGAAATTGTTCTAATCTGTTTAATATCTGAATCAGTTAATTAATGTCTAATTAATAATTTAGACATTTCAGGCCTAAAGAAAAACCTGCAATAGACATATTTAGCTCTTGCATAATGTATGTTTAATACTAATCATCACCTTTAACTGTGAAATATAATGTTCTAGATCATCTAATATAATAACATCTGGGTAATACTGTTTCATATGGACTGATGCACAAAATTCTATTAGTTCTTTCACTGTTGAATGGTACCTACAAAGAGATTAAGAAACTATTTCATTTTGCAACAATCTGATTAAAACACAGATCCAATTCGTTTCGTTTTTATAGTTCAAAATTTCGTTTTTACTTATCTTTACTACTCTTGGATCTGGAAGACTTGTTATTTAAGCCGTGTTCTGCCTGAAATGAGGGGCCAGCCAATCAAATGGTCTGTCGAATCGACCGTTTGACCTTTTCATGCGTGGAACTGTGGGTAAATATTACCAGCGGATAGAAATCAAAACAAAACAAAAGTAGATTTTAAAAAGCATGGCGGTCGCTAATTGGTTAATCGCATGACTGACGTTATCGGGTCAAATGTCCCGTGCTTGATACCTGACGTCATAGAACGTGAGCTCCCACTATAACTTGTTAGATCTACATGAGTGTAGGCCATCGAAAGTATAAAAGAACGAAACGAAATATAGATCTATATTTTAATTAGATTGATTTTGCAACCAACCTATTACACAATTCATTTCAATAATTCGCTTTCACATAGGGGTCTTTAGGAGTGGGCGTAGACCTGATGGTCAGGCTAAAACCCATGTGGTTAGGCAGGCGACACTACTCCATGCAAGTAGTTTATAGGCTTCCTAATGTTATCTATATATATTTGTAAGATCTAAGAATAATTTGTAAAACTTTTTCAAAACGTGAGAGAGAGAATTGGGGTTTAACATCAACTCGACATAAACTAGGTCATTTTGGACTAATATATGGTTTAATTTTATTTCAATAATTTCCTTGCGTGTAGGGATCTTTAGCAGTTGGAGGAAACTGGAGGACCTGGAAGAAAAGCAACGAGGTTGGACAGGCGACCCTGATCCATGTCAAGTACAACCAGGGATTGGAAACTATGCCAGTTGACTCAAAGATTTCTGTTTCAAAGTTACAGCTTGGGTAGGGTTGGTTGCTATAATATTGGTAACATTGTAGGTGATTTAGAGAATTTCAAATTTTGTGGAATTACTAAAAAATGCCTCTTTGTATAAGAATTTGTTCTCCAGACTTGCTATTATACCCACATATTTTCGTAGTCCCTATTGGCTCCATCCACAAACTACCAATTTCCTCGCCCCCTTAATTACCCAAGAGTAAAAATGAGAGAAAGAGTTTAACTTGACACAAACTAGGTCATTTCGGGACTAATACATGGTTCAATTTTATTTCAATAATTCAATTTGTGCGTAGAGATCTTTAACTCAATGACAGACCTTATGACACAGAATGCATGTGTTTAACCATTCGGCCATTCAACCCCCCTAGTGAATCCTTAATTACCTTGAAGTAAATATGATTATTACACATAATCACTTATAAAAAAAACACCGGCCAATCTAGATTTAGAGAGAGAAAGAGAGAGAGAGAGAGATGCGGTTTAACCTCCACTCAACACAAACAAGGTCATTTCGGGACTAACATATGGTTTAATTTTATTTCAATAATTCGCTTGCACATAGGGGTGTTTAGCAATGTATGGAAACCGGAGTGCCCGGAGGAAACCCTCCAATTTGAGAAGGCGCCCCTATCTCTATGCCGCATACGCTCCCACCAGGGATCGAAACCACAGCCGCAAGCTAGAGGTGACCGGCCAGCTAGGCCATCCCCCCCCCCCTAGATTTAGAGATGAGGACCGGAGGTGAGGGCGAAAGTGCTGCTTGTGCCATGTTGTCCTGCTGTTAATTAAATTTCGTTAACACTTTGCAGAGACATTGTCATCTCCCAATACAGAAACCAAAGTCTTCTGACAAAAAACTGGCATTTATCTGTTAGAATTTAGTTAGGAAACCAAGATAAATTCAATAAAGTGTTCGTTTTGAAAACACTTCATTAAGATGTTAAATACCTCAATAAAATAAAATTGGCAACCAAAACAGCATTGAATAAAATAATCATGTGATGAGAATTATAGAATTGGATTGATGACTCCAACAACAGAGGTGCCCGTCTGTCATTTACTGCTGGGTTTATCCGAGAAGTAATCAATAGTGGCCAATGTGACAATTATAACACAGTCTGGTATATCTATAAACCAACCACAGTTAAGGTACAACAACATGTTCAGGGGATGACTCATACCTTTACAAAACAAACCAAGTCCAGATAACTCTTTTCATTCATATCTTAGACACCTGTTAAACTCCATTACATTCACATTGAAGGTCTCCAACTATTGGATTTGTTCAAACCAAGCTGCTAATTTGCATTATCATTCATCAAGTTGGAGCTGTAGCCATAGGGTTTCAAACTTTTGCGAAATTGCTTCGGTTGCAGGTAAGAATGGTGTTAATCCTATATTTTCTTTAAACTTTAAATCAATAATTTATTTTAGCTTATGCACAAATACAAAATTATATAGTTGTTATTGTAAGACAAGAACATGCAAAACATTTATAACAAATGGTATCTATTTCTAACTCTGAGTCAATAGGGATTTATGAAAAATAAACTGAATATTTCCTAATTAATAAAAATTTTAATACAATTATTCGGTAATGGCTTAGTTCATAAAATAAACATGACTAGATACATAATCTTTTTGGTACAAGTTCACATAATATCCAAGATAAAAAAGATTGCAAGCAAAATAGAAAAACCATCAGTTTTTTATGCATATTATTTACATCAATTCAAGGAAAGTGCATTTTCTTTGAAACCGGTATTTTTTTTTTAAACCGATATTTTTTTTGAAACAGGTATTTACTTTGAAACTGTTATCATGTTTATAACTGTTATCATCTTTGAAACATTTATTGTTTTTGAACAATTATCATTTTTGAATTTTGAACAATCATCATTTTGTCTGTAGGCAGACAAAGTGACTTATCATCAATAAGTTACGTTATGGCGATACGTCACTTCGTCTGCACAGCAACGAATTATCATCTTTGAAGCAATTCTAATCCTTGAACAATTATAAAAAAAAGTAAAAGACTGCACCAAACGAATCACTACATTTTTACAATATAGATAATAATTATGATTTCTATGATAAAAATCTGGTAATTATGCATGATATCAATTAGTATTTTAGGACATTTTAATAAATTCAAGGTGGTTTTTTTTTATGTTGTTTTCTTTTATCAAGTACTTAGATCATAAAAGTGTGTAATATACAAGATGGAAAACATAAAATCCTTGACATTTTAATTTAATATGTTTAAACTTCAATTGCAAACACAAGCCTAAAATTATTAGGACGTCCATAGTGGATAACTCTGTGATATGTGATTGAAAATTCTGAATTTCTCTTTGATATTAACAATTTGTGTAGATTTGTAGAGTGGTCCCAAGAAACTTAGGCACAAAGTACATCATGATAAAATTGCCTGAAAACTGACTATACTAGAAATTCACCATGAAAACCCTGCTGTTGCACCATACAAAAATAACCATACTGGACATGCCTCATGAAAAATGTTACTGATTTACCATTAAACCGGACCATACTAGTAATGCACAATGAAACGTGTTCTGATACATTATGAAAAATGACCATACCATCATTGCATCATGAAAACTGCAATGCACTATGAAAACCCTGCTGATGCACCATGAAAACTGACCATACTAGCAATGCACTACGATAATTGAACTATGAAACCCTAATGAAGCACCATGAAACTGGTCCTACTAGCAATGCAGTGGAATGCACAATAAGAACCTGCTGACGCAACATGAAATCTGACGACACCAGCTATACAGTGGAATGCACCATGAAAACCTGCTGTTGCACCATGAAAACTAACCCTACTAGCTTTACATCACTGATACTCTTACTATTCTCGGCATAGTGTACCACTAAAATAGTGCTATCTATATTATGCACTGCATCATGTAGCATATATAGAAACCTTTAAACCTCCAATAGCATTTTTTTAAGTTATATTTTTAAAATGTATTAAAATAAAGCCCAAAAATAGATTGAACCTATAAACAGTCCTACCTTGTTAAAGAATAATCCTATTAATCCTATAATTCAGTACTGCCAGTTGAGAAATTGGCAAAAATATCATTTTCAACTTCAAATTCAAACGTTTGAAGATGGCCGTCCATGGAGAGGAATGGGAAAACAAGGGAGGTAATGGAGTAACTATTTCCTCAATCACCCTGTGTCACCCTTTATAATGCCCAAATAATTTTGCCCAGGACCGTATAATAGTGAGTTGACAACCTTTTGAGCAAAAGACATAGAAATAATTATGTTTTGACTTTCTTAGAAAATGTGAAATTGGAACTTTAAAGCTAGCATTGAAGTAAGAACATCTTTGTATCTTTTAATTAGAAATTTGATTCAAAGATATGTTTTCTTAGTTTTCTCTCAAATCTGTGTTTGCAAGATTTTTTAAGATAAATAGTTTAAAAAAAAAAAAGATACAAAAGTATGCAACCATAGCCATCTCAAAAAGGATAAAAACTTTAGGAAATATTACAAATGTGTAATTTTGCAAAATGCGGAAATAAAACCTATTGGACGCAATCTGAATCATCATACGATGCGGGCTGGTTGTCGACGCAAAAGATGAATCATATCGAGTTATATTTAAATCTACTGACCATTACTGGCTTAGCTTGTTATACAATGTTTATCAGGGATATAAATATAGGCTTATATAAGACCACAGGTAGCTGGTAATAATATACATGTACAAATGTACTACTAAGGACAAACCAATTTTATTTTATTTTCTTCAGGAGCACCTGTTCAAATTTTGCCCTCTTATTTCTTCGGGAAAAAGACTAGTTTCAAAACAAAAAGTATTTGATATGCAGTTCAGAAGCTTTAGTTCCAAATTTTTTAAGTTTTGAAATTCTAAACTAAACATCTTTCGTTTGATTCAAGTGGCTATTTATTTATCGACACCCCAAAGAACAGAAAATAAATCTGGTGTGGCCTTGGATCCAAATTTTTAAAGATACATTATGTAAATAGATAATGTAAATGAATAATTTGAAAATTTCATTCAAATTACTCCATTTGAGCCAAGATATTAGTCTTTGAAGATTTGACAAGA
The DNA here is from genome assembly GCA_036850965.1 of Patella caerulea. Taxonomy (NCBI): domain Eukaryota; kingdom Metazoa; phylum Mollusca; class Gastropoda; family Patellidae; genus Patella; species Patella caerulea. Next base: position 24,347,141 of record JAZGQO010000015.1, on the reverse strand, counting down.
TGTGTGTATTAATTTGAACCACGGTACTGGTTGTTCAAAGCTAAATCTCGCCCTTCCATTTTTAGCTTAAATCAAAATAGGTCTGAACTGTTCCAATCTCTTTAATATCGAAAAATCCAATGTCATCGATAGTTGATTATGGCCTGCATAAGATAATTTGTGTCCAATTAATATACTACTCAAAAGAAGTAATGGGTCAAACCTTTTTTTCTACTAAGTAATTGTCTATGCACATATCAGATATATATATAAAATTATTGGCAGAAATTGTGTTAAAATTGGTTCATGATATCCTGACGACAAAACCTGTGTACAAGGCATATGTCATTTTCAAACAAAACGATTTTGACAGTCTCCTTAGAAACCATAAATTGTTTGCATCGCCCAAACGCAGTAAGGTACAATTTTTTGGAGTTAATTATGTCCTTGCATGTGCACTAAGTATTTTCCATGAACAGTTTTGGCATAAAAAACCCTTTCATGACCGTGCTGCTCTGCATTGAAATTTCAACATGGTCAAGACGTCAGCTGAGTGAACTTGACAGAGGAAGAGCCATTGCATGGCTACAACAAGGTTTTACACAGAGGATTGAGGCACAGAGAATGGGTTGTAACTAGAGTGTGATTGGGAGACTATGGCAGCGTTTCCAGGCAACCAATTAAATTCAGAATCGCCCATGGTCTGGTAGGCCAATATCAATGTTACAACGTCAAGACCAGCATGTCATTCAAATGACCTTACGTCAGCGCGTTGTTACAGCGAGATGTCTGAGAGATTAACTGCGTAATACAAGTGGTGTTCAGGTATCGGACCAGACCATAAGAAATCGTCTGCGAGCCCACAACATTCGATCTCAAAGACAAGCAGTTTGACCACCTCTTCTTCAACGTCATAGGGCAGCACGTTGAGACTGGAGACAGTGATAATGGGGGCGGGTACTCTTCACTAATGAGTCCCGATTTGCATTACAGTTCAATGATGGCAGACATCGCGTCTATAGGAGACAGGAGAAAGATTTGCCGATGTTAACGTCAGACAATGCCATCGCTTTGGAGGTGGTACAGTAATGGTGTGGGCTGAAATTTCGGTACATCACAGGACTCCACTTTTCACTTTTCGTCGTCCAAGGAAATTTGATGGATATGAGGTACAGACAAGAAATTTTACAGCCTTTTGTCATCCCAAGTCTTCGTCATATTGGAGCAGGTTCTGTTCTTCAAGATGACAATGCTAGACCGCGTAAAGCGCGAGTTGTTAATGATTTTCTCACCCAAAATGGTATTGAACACATGGATTGGCCTGCATACTGCATACTCTCCTGACTTGGCACCAATTGAGCATGCATGGGATGAGTTGGGCAGAAGTGTGAGAGACAATCATAGGCAACCTGATAATCTTCAAGAATTGGTGCAATTTCTTCAGGCAGAGTGGCAGGCCATTCCCAAGATGTTTTTTCGACGTCTGGTCGACAGCATGCCTCATAGTTGTGTCGACTGCCTACGAGTATGTGGTGGTTTCACTCGTTATTAACAAAGTTGTCGAATTTGAGACAGTTTTGTTGGACCTCATTATGCTCAAAATGGCGAGTGCATATGCTTTGCATAACAGACTCAACACTGAGACATATTGAACTCATTCTGACCAAAAGTAGGCTTAAAAGTTTTGATTTACATGTTCCCCTTGTCTAATAAAATGTCAAACAAAAATAATTGGTTGACCCTTAACTTCTTTTGAATAGTATAATTTAGAAAACATTTCAGGCCTAAAGAAAGTCTTGCAATAGGCAGATTTAATGTTATTCAAGTGGGTATTTTTTTATCATCAAGACCCTGAAAAACAGAAAATCAAATTGGTTTGGTCTAAGGAAAACAAATGACTCATACAGTTAAATTATGTAACAGAATACAGTCAACAAACCACTTTGATAGTATGATCAGTATTTATATAGGTAATATCAACAAATTATCTTTCTTCAGTAATACATGTTTATTATGAGCCAACATAAATAGAGTTAAGATATATATGTATTTAGTCTCTAATTTCAATATTATTTTCCTCTTATATAAATATATTAATAACGAGCAGGTTTATTGGGATTCATGATTATCATTTTTTTTTTCAATCGGGATCTGCAATAATTGCATAATTTACTTAAAGGTCCAATGCATCAAAATAAATGGCAAATATAGATTTCCATACCATACACAAGAATAGTATTGCATGATTTACTCAAAGACTCAATGTAGCGCAATAAATGACAAATAGTCTTATCAAATAGTTTTTTTATTGGTCCCAAAATTCATCAATCGTAAAGTAAGCTGTGGTGATTTAAAGTTCCTATTACCTTCTACAGAAATAACACTGCCATCTTTATTGTCTTAGAATCGTCATTTCTATCCATGAATATCAAGCTCAGGCAGTCAAAAAGAGAAAAAGAGAGATGGGGTTTAACGTCCACTCGACACAAACTAGGTCATTTTGGGACTAACATGAAGTCAACCTCTATCACTTTCCATATAAACATCAGGAACAAGCATACCCTTCCTCCTGACAGTACAGTACAGGAGTCCTGTACAACACTCACCACTAGATATGCTGAGGAATAAGCATACCCTTCCCATTGTACAGCATTCACCACTACTTACGCAAACAGGAATAGAGTAATCACGTGAGACAAACAAGATCTTGAGCAGTGCGAAAAAACCGAAGGACTCAGAGAAAACCCACGCTTGTGATATACTGAAAACATTCTGGTGATACTTACACAAATTTAACAGATTTCAAAATGGCAGCATTTGGTTCAAGTAAGCCATGAACTGTTAATGGGAGCTTAGCCAAGGGCTGTGGAGAAATAAACATAACAGTCAATTCTTCACCAGCAAATGATAAGGCAGTCTGGAACAGCAGTGATGTCTTCCCCCTAAAAAAAAAATAAATCTTAAAGATATGAACTAAAATAAAATGGAATATTGTTGTTGCATGTTACATAATACATAATGGACAAAATGACAGATCTCTGAATACAAGAAGTAGATATAAGTATATGTATTGAAATTCCAGGGACCATAATTATGAAAATTCAAATATTTTAAGAATACTAAAATTTCATTAGCTAAGCATTAAAACGATAGGATAAATTTTTAGTGCTTTGTCAATGAAAAAGCTTCATTCTTATAATATTCTATTTGTCTTAATCAAGTCCCCAGAATAAACACTAGAGTAACTAAATTCAATGTAATGAGCTAAGCTGTTTCCAGCATAATAATTTGCCAACTTTCTATTTGAACTTGACATTTCCATTGAATTTTGGCACTTACCGGTAGAATACTATGATTTTTTTAAATTCAAATCTAGTATGCTGGGTTTTGGCCATTTTGTTCAACTAAGTTACTTTTATGGGCATTTACATACTTTTCAACATTAGTAATATTTTGAAGGTAATAAGCTTTAAATAATATCAAAAGATGCCAATGAAACTTTGCAAATGACAACAAAAAAAAATAATGATATGAGCAAGTCTGGACATAAGGCGCATGCAACACACTTTGTCAAGTACAAATTATCACACATAGTCACATAACAGGAGCCTTATATGTCCAGGCTTGGAGATGGGGTCATGGAGGGAGGCAGGGCTTTCATTTTCTCATACAGGATTTTTTTGTGTACCTGCCATAATATATACTAAATTTTTCAAAAGATTCTTTACGTTTTTTGCCCTCCAAACAACACCATATTTCTTTCATCAGTTAATATTTTCTGTTGAATAAATTCATTGGTTACTGGATCAGTTTGCAGCCAGGGGGAGACAATTGGTAACATCCTTACTAGAAGTGACATCTTGAAGGATCTAGAAATAAAATGAACTAGTTATGCTACATTTATAGTGCACCAAAAACATATGGTACTAAACATAAACAGATGCAATCAACTATTAGCACATATGATAATAAATCTTATTCGAAACTTAATAATATAGATTATATTTTAAAATAAAAGGCCAATGGTTGATCTCAAAAATACACTTTTATGAAACATGTTAATGTATGTTGACAGATTAATGTTCACATGACACAAACCAGGTCATTTTGGGACTAACATATATATGGTTCAATTTTATTTCACCACCTCCCACTACAACCAGTCAGATCTTGATGCAGTGGAGGCTATTGAAAGTGAAAAAAGCGAAACAAAATATATTATTATTATTATTAAACATTTATATAGCGTTAGTTTCACTAACAGTGTTCAGAAGCGCTTTACAATCATATACCAGTAAAACAAAATAAAACCACCTCAAAGACTACAAAAAGATGCAATATAATAAAATAATATATATCTAAGTAAAAGCTTTTTTGAATAAGTAAGTTTTAAAAGCACATTTAAATGATTGTACTGCGGGGCTGGAACGAATATAGATCTATATCTTAATCAGATTGGGTCTAACAGCAAATATTAATTTGGATGTTTTAGTGATTTATATTTGTATTGTATTTTCAAATCAATTATGTTCGGTAAAATATATGAACAGTCCAAATTGAACGGAAGTCGTTTGTGTCTGCTCAGGTCATTCATTCCACACCTTATTTTTATCATTATTTTGTTGTTTGTGAAGCAACCATTACTAATTACTTCTGCATTTAATAGTAATATATATTTTTCTTAGTTCATTGCAAATATGGCGATCGTTAAATACACGGCGGTGTGTGTACTGATTTTAAAATGTTCTTAAATATTAGATCCTATATTTTCATGACAAGATAACAACATGAATATTTATTGAAATGGACCAATATTCAATTGTTTTTTAAATTTCAATTAGAGGTTTAGCACCTTTAAAGTCTTCTAGCCGCTGGCGAGTAGCCATCAGAAATAAAGAAAAATTAATGAGTGTCATTTAGCTCTTCTTTCTTCTTGTTAATGTAATTTATTTTTTCTCTCATTCATATTCAAATTCCTCTGAATTTATATTTTAAATGTAATATCAAGTATTATTTTCATATACATGTAGGTTACTTTGTCCAGTCATGCTTCAAACAGAATAATTCATTTCTTAATTAATACATGTTTGATATGAAATTTCCACTTTTTTACTAGACTGGGTAATACATACTACATAGATAGCGACTACGTTTTACCGTTAGTCGTTGTGTTGCTGAAATATATACTTCTATAAACAAATAAGGGCAATTAAGACTAGTATATTACGATTAGAGATACAAATTAAGTTGTAAATTCGTATACAGTATGTATTTATAAATTGCAGTGACATGCTCCCTATATCTGATAAAATACCACTAAATTCATAAATTTTCCAACAGACACCTGTTTTGTTGATTCTTATTTCCCGCTTTTCTCGCCTCTTACGCTGAAGAGCTCCAAATGCGCAAGTTTCCATAAGGATGTAAAACGTGTAATGATTGGCTGAGAGTGACTTCATGATGCAAATTTTAGTATATGACCTCATCTTTACATATCCTTGGGAAGATGATGTTTAAAATGGTGGTAATAATATGAGAGTTGACATGCTTGTGAAAACCTCTATGTTTTAATTCAAATATACGTTACGGAATCAGATTAAGAGGATATAGCTGTACGAACGGACTTTCTCTGTTTCAAGGAATTACCGTAAGGCTATCGATAAACTTTCCCTCACTTGGCTAGCAACGAGCGAAGGTATGTTTTATTTGAATCTGACTTGAGTTTATATTATACAGTGCTTTTCAATGATATGACATGGGAGTTGAAAGGCGACTATATGATATAAAAAAAACAATAATAAAATTGACATTGTCTATACAGCTATACATTTTGAAATCTTGAAAAACATATTCACCTTGTGTGACCTTTTTGTGGAAAATAATTTGTTTAATTTTGAATGACTGGATATTTTTTCCAAAAGGAGCCTAAATACTGATATGACCTATCACCACTGGGGCAAATATTACAACATAATAAAAATAATACAATGTTGTTGATTATATAGTATGCCACACTCTAAGTTGTGTATATTCACAGAGTATGAAATAACTCTTTAAATAATATATGTCATCAATAACCACGGGTACTGTACATGTATATGGATCCATATTTCACAGTATTTATTCCTGACCATGGTTATGGAATGATTTATAACTGGTGGTTAATGTTTTGAAATGTATACGTAGATTAGATGGGGAAGATAGTAACTGGGCTTTGCTGTTCCTTCTTTAGTATCTGCTAGTTTCACACACAGTTGTAATTATGTACATAAATTATCAAAAGACACTAATATAAGTAGGCCAATGTGACTTTAATTTTGGGGGGCATTTCTGCACATTTAATTGGCATTCATAGTAATTTTACTATAGTATGAATTAAAATTCATATTATAGTAAAATTTTTAGTTCTAATTCTAAATTTTTAATTCATCTAATTAAGAAAACAGTGCTATTTATTTTATATATTTTTTTTGAATTCAAGTAAATGGAAACTGACGAAGTCTATATAATCATTCTCCCTGGTGCTATAATTGATGAAGTGTCATTTTTATATCAAATTATAAATTTGATTCGGAATTAATATTGGTGTTGACAGCCATTTAACAGTCATACATGTACCATAGGATTTAAAACTAATGTTTGAAATTTTCTAAATTCATGATTTGAATCTTGAATACATGTACCTACGTTATATACATGTGCTTTGTGTTTTAAGTAATTTGGGTGGAGTACAATGTATGTGAGTCTACAGTGCACTTGTGGAGATCCAATGTACATGTACCATGTATGTTGAATGAAAACAAGAATTTATTGAAATCTTAAACATTGAGGTCTCCTCTTATTTCCCCCCGCCCATAGTACACAACCACAGTAGCCTATCGGATAGACTTACATGTATATCGTTTAGAGTGTATTAAAACTGCCTGCCATGTGTAAGGTACATGTGGATTTTAGCTGCCAATGTAGATTTTTAGCAAAAATAAGCAGATTAAAATGCCAAATTCATTTGGCCTGACCCATGGTTACATATGCCATACAATTTATAAATAAATCTCTGTCTATTTTCAAATAATTCTGGTATAAATAGTATGAAGTTTACATGTAATGAAAGGGGTAATATTTTGACATCAAATTTGCACCTTGATTAATTTTAAGATGCATAATATTTCATTGTAGTGAAAGGTCACATAATTCAGCTATATGACTTTAAAAGTCCCTGATCATTGAATCTCTAGTAGGAATATCAAGTGCATAAATGACTCCATTCCAATTTCCAATCAGTATATAAAGATATTAAACTGAAATTCCAGTAATAATGCACATGTAGGCCTACATGTAGTACACTACTGTCCTGACATCTTTATGTATCGTGAAATCTAGTTGTTTTTAATGCGATTGAATCCAAGCTGTTAGATTATCTACATATAGCATATTGATTTTGTTATCTTAATTAGATGTTAAATAATCAATCATCAGAGTACATACATGTATTAGTGAGGATTAACCCGTTAAAAATTATATAGTTTCTGAAAATGCAAATCAGACACAATTACAGTTGGCTTTAAGCTTTAATTTACAAAAATAATTAACATACTTCATTTTGTTCAGTTACATGTACAGAATACAGTATGCATGACATTGTGTAATGTACAATGTATGCATACTGAATCATGTTTACAGGTGGTTAAAATTCTGTGTATAAGGGGAACTGTAACCAGGGACGAGGTTGTCAGGAACAAGATACAAGGCCTTGTTATGGTGCTGTTGATTTTGCATTCAATCATACAGACTGACATTTGTAACCATAAAATTAGTCAAGATGGTACTTGGGTCGGACGGTTGACACTAGTCTAGGGTCTGTCTGTGTTGTTGGTCTGGGTTCCAGTGGCGTCAGTATGGAACTTATCACCAGTTTTGCTGGTTTGCCGTTTTTTAGTTATCCTCGTATTTGTTTTTTAGCCGTCCCTGTCTAACTAATGGGGATAGGCAGTAGGCCTATACAGATAGATAGTTTTGGAGGAGAAAGAGATTTAGACATGGGAAGAAATAGATTTAGACATAATGTATGGTGGTATTAGCATTACAAGTGATTTCAATGTTTATTATGAAACATAATAGGAAAGATATTCATGTGGTCACCTTAAAGCTCATCCTTGTGGATCATTATCCAAATTCTTTTCTTCACTGTCATACATAGTATCTTGCGTTAATATCATGTTATACATATATATCCTGTTCCTACGAATTTCAAAACAACTCCTACATTTACAATTGATATCCTTGATTAATTGAATTCAGTATTTGAGATAACAATTTTATTACGGTATGTTTTTCTTGTAAGTTTTTTTTTTTATTCATTTTGAATGAAGCCTGTAGCAATACAAGCCTGGGACTGTATGTTCAGTGCAGTGGACGCTTACACTCTTCTTACAGGTAGATGGTTTTGCTTGTCAATGATGAAGGATGGTGGTCCTGACAAGGACAGCTGTCTAGTCATTTGGATGGGATATTAAACTGAAGTCTTGTGTACACATAGGTGTGCACGTAAAAGATCCTTCGGCAATTGGAATTCGATATAAGAGTAGGCTGTAGTGCCGCTGTCTGGGCAAAATTTCCCTCATAGCACACTGTATGGCGCCTTCCCGTCTTCATTAGCCCAGTTTAAGAAAAGAACAGTAGGACGTTTAACCCCATTTCAATTCATGTCATTTACAGGTGCCCCCCCCCCTTCCATTTTTTTCTAGCAAGGGCTATGTAGTTTGTCTTGTCTGCAGGTTTACATGTATTTTGTCAGTTTTGTTTTGCTTTGTACATATACATGTACAATGTAGTGCAGTTTTCCTGCACTTACATGTACTACAAGTGTCTATAAGTATATATACATTCTTTAAATTATTAATGAATTACAGTGTACTGGTATGTTCTTCTTGAATACATGTGGGTGTGGGAGCCAAAATGGTTCAGTAACTAAAGGCCCTGAATCTCGGGTTCAATCCCAGCAGCGTTGGTTGAGAAATTTCTTTGGAATTTTCCAGTGTCATTGCCACTTTTTAGTGGTGTGTAACAAAGGGCTAGACACAGAACAGTGTTTAGTTGTTTGGAGGGTATGATAAACTGATGTCACGACTACAATGGGGTCTAGGACGTTAAACCCTACTTCATTATGCATACATGATTGTTTATTGTACATAGTACATTTATGTGGACTGTTAAATGTACAAAATACAAGGTTAGGCATCCATATAAAATTCCTGTGTATTGTCCATGTGCTATATTACATGGACTTGAAATGAATAATGATGTAGCATGATTTGATATGACCTGTATTTGTATGATCTAGAAATATTCCTTTGCAAATGAGAGTAACAATTGAACATTCAAGAATTATAATATATTATTGAATGATATTGAATGGCTGTTGGAAAAAACCCTTCTTGTTAGTAACCAAATAGGGACATGTGTAGAAGAAAAATTTCAATTTTCTATTTATGTAAAGTTGGTACTTGCTCATGCCCAAATGGCAAAGACAAATGGATATGTAGGGTGACGATATTTGGCGATTTGAACAAAGATGTTGAGTAAAAATCAGTGTTTCTAAACACATTGAGTTAAAAATGAATCCTGAAGTGGAATGAAATGGAGTTTATGTTTCATCATCACAATACTTGGTTGGTTTGAGACAAGGAACGGGTAAATTGTAAAATATTCTTTGATTGGGTTAGTTGGGTATTATCACAAGACCTCTGTTTTAAGGGGAATGTTGTAATATGTACATGTAGCTAATAATGAATTGAACCTTTGGCAGACAGGGGGCTCTAGATCTTAGATGTACATCAAGGGTTTTCTCCTGGTTCTCAGCTTCGCTCTAATGCTAAAGATCCCTATGCTCTAGTGAATTATTGAAGTAATCTCTCTCTCTTTATGTAAAGACATAAATAAAGTAGGCTAAATTTTATTTTTGCTTTATCCTTACAATGTGCTTGATAACGATGGGAGGATACTTATCGAAACATGGTGCTTGTTTATAATAAATCAGTGATTGTTTTCCCATATAACTGTGTTAGTTCTGTTATGTCTCCAATCGCTAAATGCCACTAAAGAATTATGCTTTATCATTAGACATGTGAGGTACAAGTAAATACTATACATGTACCTGTGATCAGCTGGTATGATTTCACATGTGGAAGTCATCAGATGATAATTCGCAATGTTGACTGATGGAAGCTGATAATGACATACACTTGCTTTGTCTAGGGTTATATAAAGATATGATGTCATTTTAACATGGACTGGATAATTGTTTATTATTGACTGTTCACTCCTTGCTTTATAAACTTGATGTTAAAACAAAGGTTATAACCATTGCAATTGAATGTTTACTTGGTGAAGGGCTTCTTTATGGAGCAGAATGCACAACTTAATTCTACCGTATATGTAACTCTTTAACCTACATGTAGTATTTATAATTACTTATTACTTACATGCATGTAACTTATTACTTTGACTTACATGTGTACATATAAGAAATTGGTTATTTGCATATTTGAAAATGACTTATTTCTTATATTTACAAGATTACGGTGAAGACAAAAGTGAGCATATTATAATTATGTCATGCATTCTGCTCCATACTTCCAGCCCTCGCTATGGGTAGTTTACATAATCTGGATCACACTCTTGTCTCTCCTACAGCGACTGGTACACAAGCTTCTATTATTTATTGATGTTTTATAGTATTATGCATGAGTGTACATGTACATGAAACACTGTCCGGGAATATTGCTAGCTAGGATTCAGGAACAATCTTCGATGAATTCTGTTTTGGCTTTGAAATTTCACTGTACATATATGTCAATATTATGTTAATTCATGTACTGTAGATGTAACTGTCCATTGACTACAGTCTAATTGTGCATGTCAAGATAATAGTGCATGTAGGGGCAAGGTCATATGCTTACATGTAGGGTTAGGTAGCAAAATTATGGCTCGTTTTGCAGAATTGGTCAAGATTTTTCATGATAGTTTCAAGGTGAATTGTGTGGAATAATGTGATAATCTTGTAATGAATTCCATTTTTTACTGCATTTACACTACATCATCAAACGGCCACTACATCAAATGAAGGAATACATTATAAGTATGTTGAATGCAATTTGATTCATGTTTTTATTATAATTAAGTTATGTGATAGATGGTCTATTGAACAACTGGCTTCATTCATATCCAGATTTGATACGAGCATTAAGTATGTTTATAATGATCTAGAGAAACCAGGAGTAGAAGTTATCTCTCTCTCTGTTAGTCTGCCAATAAAAACATATACACATATTGAAATGCAAAAATAGAAATGGTGAACCTAATATAGGACGAGATATCTCTTTTCACTTTTGATGAAGCAGCATCTGTTTACAAGTCTCATTCGACATTTTTTACTAATTCTGATCAGAAGAGCAAGTTGTAATGTCAGTTACCACTTGTATTATCAATTAATATGTATAAGATTCTGTATATACCTTTCCATCCACAGTGACACAGTAAGATGCTGGCTCACTTAAACCTGAGCTTCTGAACAGTATTCTAGCCATAAATGTACCGGTACATAATGTATATAATGCCACCCCTAACCCTTGTTCACTGTATATAATGAAATTTGTTGGTCATGTGGTCTATTCCATGCACTTAAAATCATCAGGTCTGTCATTAAGTCCTGTGGCTTGGTCTCTATCCCAAGGACTCGGAATGGGGTCGCCTGTCTAACCTTGTGTGTTTCCTATGACTTGTCCTCCAGTTTCCTCCCAATCTTTCATGTGCATGTACAGAACCCTATAAAAAATGCCATATGATAGTCCCAAAATTACCTAGTCTGTGTGTGTCAGGTATGTAATTATACAGGTACATATTATATACATACAGTGTATAGCCATTCATTTAAATGTCAATTGTTTTATGCTTTTGTATTAAATATTCTATGATTTATACAGTCTTTGTTGACATATGTTGGTTGTACTTTTAGATTATTGATGATAATAATAATTGTATTGATGAGTCATCAAATTTATAATATTTAATAATCAACGATCAATTAATGCACTGGTACGATCCATGTAGCAGAAACTGTTGTAATGATTTATATTGTGTTGTATAAAATTTTCTATTAGTTCATATGCAGGAGGACTGCACAACACGCAAACAAAAATGATAAGACAAATAAGTGGACAAGGTACCGACTAGGCAGCCATTGCAAGAAATTGATAACAATTATCAAATCTAGTGAATTGATTTGTGGGGGGGGGGAGGTAGCTGTAAACATGTACTGCACTGTACAGACCAGGAATAAATAACAAACATCAAATCTAGTGTATGGATCCGGGCCCCGGGCGCTATCTGTAAGAATCTACTGCACTGTGCAGTCCCAGACCTTTAGTGATAAAGGCATCACTCAACTTAAAAGGAGAAACAAACTTACACAATGAAACAGAAATAAGACACATCATCAATACATGTAGCATAAATTTACAATGGGACATACTGTGCGTTTTATTTCCGACTTTTTAGTCTTTTATTAATATTATTCAAATCCAATATGTTAGTATTGTATATTCATGTCATCCTCGAAATTAAAATATTATTTAAACCAATATTTTAATAAAAGGGTTAACTTCTCTTTAATATGCGTTGAAAATGTAAGTTGTCAATTTCAATTTATTTTATGTTGTAGTTTGTTTTGAAGGGTGGAAATTGTTTAAGGCATAACTAGTTTTGTGTTTAGTTTGTCCACACAGTAATCCAAAATTTCAACTGAAATTAATAAACAAGCCAACTTCTGATTCATCTTTCAAAACAAAAATTTCTTTCAAAACAAAAATTCAATTGTATACAGCTTGCCCCATCACTAATTAAATTGAATCGAAATAAGTTAACAGATCAATCCATTTATACCTGAGAATTATCATTTGTTGATGAATTTGTGCGGCATAATTATATAGACACATGTAGGCCTACCAAAGGAATTGTGTCTGAATATGTGTCTGACAATGTCTAAACTTAAAGTGTTAGAGCTTTAACAAATCTCTCAGAAGTGAGAAATTTTTACTAATGAAATGTAGAAAATTAATATTCTTAGTCCTTTCAATATTGTTGAAGATTTTAAATTTGTGAAGATTTTAAATTTCTGACTGCATTTACGACTTACTGTGAAAAGTTTTAATTATTTTAATGACTAAAATCAATTTCTTAAACATGCATTATTGGGATTGGATATTTTGTTGTTGCAAAAATAAGTTAATGAGTCTGGAACATTGTGAAATTAATCTTTTTTTCTGTTTTCATTCATTTTGATCCTGATTGTGTTCTCATTTATAGATTATTAGAGAATATGATCGTAATGTATTATTCAATAGTCTGATTGCCTAATGAATATTTCATCATTCTGTCAAAAAAAAGAAGATTTTACTGTCTGGGAACTTGTTTGCCCCAAAATCTATTTCAATTACGTTAAGTGGAGCAATTTTTTTATTTGAAATGACATACATACATACATTGTGATGTAGGCCCTACATTTAGATGTTTGATCATTCCATGTAAATGTACATGTACGTGCACAGATATGTTTGTGGGGTTTGAGGGAGGAGGGGGAGGTTCAATGTTTTAGATCAAAAGACTGATACTTACACGCATATTATTCGAATAAAGTACCCTATGTTAGTCCCAAAATGACCTACTTTGTGTCAATTGGACGATAAACCCCATTTATCTCTTTCACATACATCACATTTTATGGCGATTGTTGAGTCTTTTTGATTGTCGTAAAATCAAAAATGATAGAAAATAATCCAGTCGTTCAACTGTCAATCAGTTTAAATAATTAATGATTGTTGAAAACTTAGCCTATATTTATGGAACCACGAATCTAAGATAAACATAGATAAGGTCGTCTGTAGACTGTTATATTGTTCCCTAGTGACCATTAAATATTTTATTTCTACATGTAACCACAATTAGATTTAATCTAAAAAAAACTATGTACATGAACATTTGTTAGAATCAAAATTTAATGTAGTACCGGTAATCATTATGATAAAATGAAATAGGTGTTTTGCATCGTACTGTTTTGCAGTGGAGACTGGGATAATAAAGACGGCCATAAAACATACATTTTGCCCGGGTAGTGGCACTACAGCCTATTCTTATTTTGATTTCCTAATGTCAAGGGATCTTTTATGTTCACGCCAATGTTTTCTTTGTCCCATATCAATGACTAGACACTGTTCCATGCCATACCCGTTATCCTGCATGGCCAGCTAACAGGGGGAACCACTACCATGTCGAAATAATCCTTAAGAACTTTCTTAACGAACACCAGAATCATATATGTACCTTGGACCTGCAGGTTAGATGTAGTCATTGCGCCTCCCAAAATCATTAGGAATTTGTATAGAAAATTACTTTTTAGTGCAGTACGGTACGTATGATTTATTGCCAAAACAGAACGATTATGTGTCTGATTTGTTCAAATTGCATAACATACTGTATGATGTACCGGTACATGTATTCCCGTCTTCATTAGTACAGTTGTCATATCATCATTTGTATTTTGTGCTACAGATTTGTGTATTTTGTGCTGCAGATTGGTGTATTTTATATTATGGATTGTGTAGTACATAAATGTGTATTTTGTACTACAAATTTGAGTATTTTGTACTACAGATTTAGCGTATTCTGTTCAGCAGTTTTGTGTATTTTTTGTTACTGATTCGTGTATTTTGTGCTGCAGATTGTTATACTTCACAGGCATGTATTTTGTACTTTAGATTTGTGTATCTTTTCTTGTAATCTCCAGATTTTGATTATTGCAAGTTTTATCATTTTATATCTGTATTTAGATAATTTAATGTAAATATATATGTAGTATAGCTGATTATACATGTGTCTTAACCTTTTGATTATTGCAAGTTCTATGGAATTAATGAAATGGGTTTAACGTTCTAATTTTCTGGACCTACTGGGCTAAAAAAGACAGAGTGAATATTCTGCCATCATATCCATATTTAGATGATTTAATAATGGTACTAAGTACTTCATATAAAAGAATGATGACACTACCAATGAGTTGTAGTGATTAATACAACATTATAGTGAAATGACCAAACATTATTCTTAGTCCATTGTTAGTACGTATTACACACTGGGTTATTTATAGGCATGATAATCCTTAAGATGAAATTATCTTGGTTAATTGTTTTGTATATATATGGTAATAGTTTTTTTTATATATATGAAGCACATACTTTATAAGATTAAAACCTTTATAGTTTTTAGTGACTGCCTGACTGGTGCAGATACATGTAGTGTATGATGCAGGATGTGTGATTATTTTTATCTAGAGCAGTAGAACATACATGTACATTATGGTACTTATTTCCATTTTTAAAAGGTATTTTGGAAGTACAGTACATGCTTTGACAATAAACTAGATTAAAAGTTAAAACCATTTGATGTCTTTCAATAACAGGTTAGTCTTACACATAGGTAATTGGTGTGGATAGTACACAAGGCAGGATATGTTAATTATTTGTTGATCATCTGGTACATGTACTCATTATCATTTTAAAATGAGCCTTATGAAAATTCAGAAAATTTGGAGGTCGCATGTTCGATTTCTGCATTGGCCGAGAAGTTTCATCAGGATTTTCTGACACGGTTTCCTCTTGTCAATTGTGCAGGACTGAGGGCCTGACAAGGACAGCAGTCTAGTTTTTTGGATGGTATACATTGGCATGCACGTAAATGATCCCTTGGCAGTTGGAATTCAATATACATGTACATGTAAGAGTACATGTAGGCCATACTGCTGAGCATTTAGGATGTAGAACCCCATTTATTCATTTCCTATCAAATTTTAACCATTCCTGTTTGTTAATTTCAATTTCATTTTGTAGATTCGGTTATTCATTTGTATTCTAAATTTTTAAAGTTTGTGAATGTGATACTGGACAATGTTTAGTGAAATTTTAAAAATGATAGTAACATATCAAGAGATGAAGGCGCTGGATATGTTGAGTCATATCATTACTAGGACTAGAGGTGCTAGTCATATGATGAGAATTTCTTCATCTTTTCTAGTATTATGGTTGTAAAATGGTATTTTTAGACATGATTTTGCCCCAGAAAATGTAATATCAGACCATGTATATTTATTTCTGGTTTGCACCAGTAGTACCAGTAACCATATGTGTCATGTTGAACTAGTGCATATTTATTTTAGTTGATCATCTTTAAATAAAACTAATTATTTCTGTACATGTATTTGACACTTGTGATGCGATCATTACATCAATTTATATATTCTGGCTTCCACAGGACTTGTCTAGTTTGTTCTGGTATTGTGATTTTAATTTTATCCTGTTTTCAAGAACTTGGTTGCTTGTTAGTTGTTTTTTTTTGTGTATTTATTGTTGCATTTACAATGGACAATTAAAAAAATGAAATTTACCGCTTAGTTTATGTTTCTGAAAGTCATTTGTGGGACTTTGAATATTGTGAAAGTTGCAGATCTAAAGGCAATACAGTGTATCAGTCCACAAATGGCATGGTTATCAGATGAATCAGAGAGATACTGTTTAATATTATACTCATGCTCCCCACGCCACTCCAGCTATTGAATAAAATATGTTTTTTTTAAAATGAAAACGGTTCATTTTCAATAAGTTTTTGAGGAATAGGTGCTTTAAATTAAACTTTATTTCAGTTAGCTTATTAATGACTGTTAGTATATATATATACTGGTACATACAAATTCAGGGTTGTCTTTAACAGCGTTACAGAACTCTTTGCTCATGGGACCAGCAGGCAACTACCAGACATGCCCATGCGTTATGACATCCTTATGTTTACAGAGATCATGTGGCTAAGTGTGGGTTAGACGCTGGTTTGCTAGCCTGGAGGTCAGGTGTAAGATCCCTGCGTTGACCGAGAAACTTCATGCAGATTTTTCTGTGTTGTTTCCCCTTGTCAGTGATACAGGATGGTGGACCTGACAAGGGCAGCTGTCTAGTCGTTCGGATGGGGCGAGAAACCAAGGTCTTGTGTACACATTGGCATGCATGTAAAAGATCCCTTGGCAGTTGGAATTCGATATAAGTGAAGGCCGTAGCGTCGCTGCCCGTGTGGAGTATGCCCGTCTTCATTAGCCCAGACCAGGAGCGTTTCTGTAAATGTCTACAATCATAAACCAATCTGTGTTATGACTGTTGTTAAGGATGATGGATGGATTGAGAACATGAGAAGAATGCCAACAACAATTACCACCATTTTATTGTTTTCACCATGATATTATAGTCTAACTATCAATATAACAGTATATCCCATTAGTAATAAATACCGGTACTGTTCACAATACACACAAATTATCACATACATGTTTATAACATCTTCTCAAGACAATGCTGATGCCTTAAGTAGAAAATAGTTTAGAATATCTAAGGATATCTCTGTTACTTTATTCAAGGACGGGCCGAGTTAGGTGGTTGAGTGGCATAACATGTGCACTTTAGATCATAAGGTCAGTCTTTGAGTCAAGTGATGTGAAAAGGAGTATGGTCACCTGTCTAAACTTGTCGGTTTTTCTCTGAATCCTCCAGTTTTCTTTCCAGTTCTTAATACCCTGATGCGCAAGTGAATTATTGAAATAAAATTGTACCATATGTTAGTCCAGAAATGACCTAGTTTGTGTTGAGTGGACGTTAAAAACCCTCTCTTTTTGTTCTGTGATATCTATTACTTCAAACTATGTTCAATAAGTGCAACATTAGAATAGGGAGAGAGAAAGAGAGAAATGGGGTTTAACGTCCACTCGACACAAACTAGGTCATTTTGAGACTAACATTTGGTTTCATTTTATTTCAATAATTCGCTTGCACGTAGGGGTCTTTAGCAGTGGGAGGAAACAGGAGTGCTCAAAGGAAATCCACGAGGTTGAGAAGGCGCCCCTATCTCCATGCCACCTCACACCAGGGCTCGAAACCACAGCCAGAGGTGACTGGCCAGCTAGCGGTCGTAGCGCAGCACTCTAGACCACTAGGCCATCCCACCACCCCAAACATTAGAACAATACTTCAGGCATTTTGAGACAGACATATAATGTCATGTTCATGCAAACAGCAGAATTTTGCGCAGACACTGCCCAGACATTGGACCTTGCCTTTTTATTTACATTACCTTGTGACTCCTGCCTGCAGACACCACTGCTTGAATAATCTGAGTACATGTAAAAGATGTCATAATACGATCAAGTAAACATGTTTAGTAAACAGAAGTTGTGTAATAGGAAATTCTTGTCAATAAATAGGAAGTAATGTGATATGTGTATCTAATGACTAATAAATCACATTAGTTTACTAGGAACAAACTTAAGTCATTTAATGTGTTATGAATATAAATACCCTTCTTTGACTAGAACACGGACATAAATGTATACATTGTTAGTATGAAATGAAAGCACATTTGTATGAAAACCTTGTCTAATAAATTCTAAAAACATGTGTTCAATTCAATACCATGAATTTCAACTCAAAATCATAAATTCCAACTCAAAACCACGTGTTTTAATGCAACACCATGAGTTTTAATACAAAACCATGAGTTTCAGTACAAAACTATGTGTTTCAATACAAAATCATGAGTTTCAATACAAAACCATGGATTTCAACTTAAATCCTTAGATTAAAATGAAAGTCATGTTTTCTACTCCAAATCTCATGTTGTGAAAATATTTAGCTGTTAATAATATAATTATGTAGAATATGTTTATTATTTGTCTTTTTATTTTTTTTTCAGAATGTATTTAAATATAACTGAAGTATTATAAGTACCAAACAATGAAATACAAGGAACATTTGACGATTATCATGAAATTCTTAAAAATCATCAATAACTGAAAAGGCGTCCATGACATTGCCATAGGGATATCAAACATGGCATCCAAATCTGATGGTCTCTATGGAGAGCAAGATCGACCAATGGAATGTTCTGTTTCATGGGATTTACTTTATCCACAGGAATTAGCAAAAACTCTCAGAGAAGGTGGAGAAAAGGTGAGTCTTGAAAGCAATAAATATGTCAATGGAATGAACAAGGAGATTTATCTCTCTCAGACCCCATCCCTCTATTGAGACGATATGAACAGTCTCGTTCCATTTAGCACATTATTCTAGTCTGACTGCCACTGGTCATTGTTTGTGCCTGAGGGACATTCAACGTATTGTGTTAATCAGAGATTAAAGGTTCATTTTTGTAAATTGGTGATCTTGACCAGGGCTTCCACTTCATGGTTGTATATTGTCGTCGCCCGATTCCATCCGTGTCTCTCTATGGTTATGAGACGGAGAAGCCTATTGATTTTCGTCAATCTCTGATAATTACTTCCAGTCTTTTGGCCCTTTATCACTTTGTTAAATCTTGTTGAAGCTCTGGGTTTTAGAAATACATCTACATGTAAATGTACATAATGGATATAATTACATGTATACAATATATTTTTCTCTTTCTCAATAACTTTTCACTCAAACAAAAGAAAGAACAGTATGACATGCAGAATTCTTTCTCTCCCCTCTCTTTGTCTGTCTATCTGTTTTGATTTAAAGGTTTGTTATCATTTTGTGTGAGTCATACACATATAGCTGAACAGATAATATGAAATCTACAGACTAATATAGATATACACAGATACCTGTCAGTCATATCTCATTTACATATGAATTTGATCATTCATTTGTCATAACTTGCACTTTAGGGTTTGTAAAGAAATGACTGATCTTTCATATTCATGGCTGTCAACAATAAATGTTGATATGGGCTTTTCGCAATGCACATCAAAATACAAAATTTAGCATATACTGCTATGTTCACTTTGTCTCTAACTTAGTTTTCCTGGATAATTGAATAGATCTGTCCTCTGTGCTCAGTGAGTACATGTAAGACACAGGCTCCCTATCAAGGAGATTCGAGGTTCCACCACAGGGTTGGCTGAGAAAGTTACTCAGAATTTTCTTGGTTTGTTCCCCTTGTCAGAAGCACAGGAAGGAAAACCATAACCATTTATAAAGTGTGATGCATTTAGATAAAGTATTACATTTCAGTGATTTCCAAAGAGTTCAGTTTACATGTAAATTATTAGTTTATTCTCTCCATTAATATGAATTAAAGATTGTGTAATGGACAAAATTTGACCATAAGGTTTGCCACATGAGCATAGGCATAATGGTTCGTTAGCCTGGAGGTCGGGTGTTCGATCCCTGCATTGGCCGAGAAAGTTCATTTCGATTTTCCGGCGTGATTTTTCCCTTGTCAGTGATGCAGAAGGAAGGCCTGACAAGGACAGCTGCCTAGTCGTTCGGATTGAACGAAAAACCGAGGTCCTCTATACACATTGGAGTGCACGTAAAAGATCCCTTGGCAGTTGGAATTTGATATAAGAGTAGGCCGTAGCTCCGCTGCTCGGGCCAAATTTCCCTCATAGCACACTGTATGGCGTATGCCCATCTTCCATTAGCCCAGGTTAGGTGCGAAAGAGTAGAACGTTAAACCCCATTTCATTTCATTTTCTTCCAGCCAAAATGGAAATCGAATTTTTTGCTTGATGTAAATATCAGTTAGCTTGATGATGGAATCATAAAAGAATATGTCTTGAAAGTTGAAGGCTAAAGGTTCTAGCGCACAGAAACATTTTGACCTTTAAACTGTTTTATATTAGAAATATAAGCTTCATAAACAATAATTTTGCAGAAGAAATAGAGAGAACAGAGAGGATTATTATCATAGTTATTGGTCTCCTGTGATCACCACATCATCAAATAACCATAAATTGAATCGTATGAATCATTTGACAAACAAGAGTAGAAAATAATTCCTGATAGTTTCACCTGTCAACTTTATTATTAGGTTTTTAAGCAAACGGTACAATTAATGAGGCTGTTAATTACATCTGGTCTCATTGGATAGATTCTACTAGTAATACATGGTATGTTGCTTTACTATCATGAGTGGTCAGTTCTTTAGCAGAATGACAAATTGCACACTGCTTCCAGGAAACTAAAATAGTTTTACTAATAGTTTCTGACTTTTTCTTTTACAATATATCATTGAGTTAAATAGCATGGTTACGATCCACAAGAAGTACGGTTGTCCCTCCAATCTTTCGTTGATTCCTCCGGATTTAACCCGCTGGATTTAAAAGACTGCTACATGTATGCTCAAGTGAATTATTGAAATGAAATTGTACCAAATGGTATTAATCATAAAATGACCAGATTTGTGGACTTAAACCTCGCTCTCTCTCCCTCCCTCTCTCTACCACCAGCGTAAAACCTTGCAGAGGAATTTGTTAATTGCGACCAACAGCCACTATAATTTTTCGTTCGACAGTTATTCATGTTGGCCAAGGCCAATTGTATACTATTTACTAACAAATACCGTATATTCAAAGTGAAATTTTATGTACTTCTGCAATTATTCAAGGTTGAAATAGGTTTAAATTAATCAGTAAAATGCTTTTGATGATGGTGGTGGCTTTATTTGGCACTTTACATTGACTAGTATAATTAGTAGATTATGACTGTACACACCATGGTACCATTATAAAGAATAATCTCTTGCCTGCAGATCTGACTCACATAGAACTATTTGTATTATCCTAGTATTTGTGTCATTCTAGAGTAATTCATCAATTCTATGACACATTCAAGATGAATAGTTTGAGTGTGAAACATTTCATAAAGAGAAAAACACCCAAATACAGGAGTCCGAGAGTATGTTGAAAACTCTTTAAATAGTTTCAGGTGATATATTAAGAATTTTTTTAATGATTAGGTATCAAACTTTCAGTTAACCTTTTGATTTGTAAGCATTAATTATTTTTCTTAAAAGGCATTAGCATTAATTATTTTTCTTAAAATGAAATTTCAGTTGCTATTATGATTTTTAAGCATTAATTCTTTTTCTTAAATCTTATGTATGGAACTTTCAGTTGTTATTTTGATATTTAAGCATTAATTCTTTTTCTTCCAACTTGATAAGGTATGAAACCTTCAGCAATAAGCATTACCCGTAATTCCTTTTCTTCAAACTAATTATTTATCTAAATGTTGATATTTAAAATATGTTCAAATATGTTATTTAAACCATTTGTTGCATAGGTGGATCACTGGAGCACAGTTTACTATATTTGTAAATATTTAAATATACAACTCGGTTATTACTATCTGGAGGTCCAGCGTTCGACCCTGGTGTTGTCCGAGGAAGTTGATCAGGATTTTCCGGTGTTGTTCCCCCTAGTTAGTGGTGTAGGAAGGATGATGGGGCAAGGAACAGTTTATAGTAACTTGTCGTTCAGATGGGATGAAAAACTGAGATCCTGTAAACATGTTGGAATTTGAAATAAGTGTACATGTACATGTAGGCCATAGTGTTGTTGTCCTGGCATAATTTCCCTCATCATAGCACCTTGCATGGTGTAAGACGTTTTTCATAAGCTCAGTTGGAGCAGAAAAGTAAGACTTTAAACCCAATTTCATTTCAATATTTACTATCTAGTCGTTCGGAATTCAATTGCTCTCCAAGAAAAAGTTCAAACTGATCCCGCAGTGAATATTCGCTTGGTCGCTACAATCACTGATAAGCATGACATCGATGAGGCCTAATGAGTACGGCATATTAACTTTTTTACTCCAACAAATTAAATTCTCAAACATTTTTTTGAGGTAAAAGAAAAATAAATAGAGACGTTTATAGTATTTGTAGTTAAAAAATATTTCCTAATTAGTGTAAATGGGTATTAAAATTAAAATTAGTAAAATGCATCATTTTGCCCGAAGCAGTTAGGTGTTAAGTAAACATTGCACGAGCCGTTGAGCCAATGACTATGAGGCGTGCAGTCAACGCACGTGTTTTGGACATGCATCCGTTACAGAGACAATTCGTAAGTAATTCTCTGTAAAACAGATTGGCAAAAGTTACCTCAGACACTGTAGCACCTTGTATGGCTATGCCCCTCTTCACTAGCCCAGTTGGTGCAGCAAATTAGGACATAAACCAAATTTGATTTCATTCCATTAATTGATTCATTAATTGTCTAGTAATTGGTATAAAAATTTGTAGGATTTTAAAATCAATAAAAAGATATCCCCCCCTCCCCACGCACAAATGATTTGGCCAGAATTTTGGTGATGAAACCATCCATATAACCACTAGAATAATGATGGAACACTTTTTTCTGTTGTTAAATGTACGAGATAAATCTGCTTGTTGCATGTCTTTATTTTGGCCATAAATGTTATATAAATTATCATATAGACATTGATTCACATGACAAGCATATACACTGTAGGCAACTTTCGATATCATCGGATGACTGAGGTTTAAATAGATTTCAACACTTACGAGATTAGAAAACTGAGTGATAATCAAGACTAATTCTCAGTTGTCCAGTAAACAATTTACACTAAATCATAACTTCGCTCAGATTAAAGTGGACTAAAATTTTCAATATCGTATATATTCATGTTTGGTTATCTTTTTTAAAACCAATATAGCAAGAACAGCCAGCTCTTTATCTAAATCTTACATAATAAAGAAAACAATCAGCAATATATTTAATAGTAGATACATATACTATCTATCTATCACCTGGTGGGATGAGGAATGTTTGATATTGTAGTAATGAATCATACTCTTCGCTTGATGTACTTTTCAGGTATAACATTGACTTATGTAGTAAGCGTACGTTCATTTCAATGGTAGATACATGTATATACTATGCGCTTATTATATGATATTTGAATGTAGTCATCAGCTCCACCCAACAACGGTGATGTTTTTCTTTAATATATATGTTTTCAAGGTGAGGTCATAACCATAAAGGATGATGCATATAGATTAAAGTATTATGTATAGTTCACTGATTTCAAATAAGTGCAGTTAACTTGATTGTAAATATTTAGTATTATTCTGTAGATGTCACCCCATGCCAGTGGTGCAGGATGGAACGCTTGACAAGGCCAACTGTCTAGTCATTCAGATGGGACAAAAAAAACGAAGTCGTGTGTACACATTATTGGTGTGCGTGTAAAAAGTCACTTGACATTTGGAATTTGCTATACGAGTAGGCTGTAGTGCCACTGTCCAGGCAAAAATTCTCTCATGGCACACTGTATGTATGCCAGTCTTCATCAGCCCAGTTTGGAGCAGAACAGTAGGACCCGTAACCCCCATTTCATTTCATTTCATTTTATTTCTGATAAAGATGTGTTTGGTGTATGACTCCACCTGCTCTGTACAGCTCACATCAGCTGGATGAAGAAAACTAGTATTTGTTGTTTTTTCACTCAGGTAAAAGGTTCTACAAGTCGGCCTGTATGATTCATCTAAATAACATCTCATTCACCTCGCAAACTAAACTCGTACTAAGACATCTTTACGCTGTCAAAGGTAGCTTTGGCTTTTATCTCTAGAAGATTAGTATATCAGCGTTTTCTTTGATTAAACATGCATGTGTGCATACTGTGCATAGTTTTCTTATACGCATGCTTACACATGGCAGCGTCATCCAACTGGTGCCGATATAATTCTTGATGTATAATAATTTTTGTGTTTTACGCTAAATATTAATACCGTATTCCCAACACCCAAAAGAAAAGATTGTGTACAATGTCATTTATTAATGACCACAAAGATGAAATATTATCCTACATGTAGCAATACACATGTACAAAAGCTATGAGGCAAAATTTTGCTCAAACAGCTGTGCTGCAGCCTACTCTTTTTTCAAATTCCAAAAGTCAGGGGCTCTTTTACATTGGCGGGCACGGGGCTGGGGTTTTTTTGTCCCAGATACATGTTCCTTGCCAGGTCCTCAGTCCTGCATCAAGTTTAATGAGAGATACTTTATTATTTAACTGTGTGTTAATTTGAATAGACTTATGTTATTGATATTGTACATGTACAATACCCTGCTGCACACAGAGAATTGTCTACTTTCAGAATAGATCTCTGCTCTGAATGGCTACCATATTTTAAAATTCATACTGAAACATCTGTAATACACACAAAGACTTAATAAACCATTTCTTTTTTAAAAAATAGAAATGAAATAAATTCTTCTCGATTCAGGAATTAAAATGTCGGTCAATTAGCTTAGTGTATGTTCTGAAACAGAGCTATAGTTGTAGACCGACAGCAAGTTTAGTATGGTACAATACTGGACATGTAACGTGAAGGTTTAAGAGACAATAAATGAATGTGTAAATTGTTTCTTGTTTATTGAATATGTATGTATTGATTGTACGATATTAATTCCATTAAACTTGTAACACATGAAATATTAAACCGGGGCCATTATTTATTGTCTTTTGGTTTGAGTAAATTGAGCTTTAAATCAATAGAAGATCTATTTGAATCGAATCTTTTCCCTAAAGCTTTAAACTGCGTCTGCTACACAGATCAACGTTAGTTTTGTTAATGGAGTGTTTGGTTTTTATTTTGTTATTTTTCACAGAATCAATAACGTTATTTATTTAAGAATTCATCAATAGAATCTTTTACTTTTATCTTTGCCTGAAAGAATTTTAACTATATGCACTATAGATGTTCTTAATATAAACCCAAATTTGGTTCTAAAAATGTTTTCTAGTTGTACCTGACATTTTGAATTTTTGGCCTGACATGTATTAAAGATATGGATGACCTGACAAGAACAGCTGTCTAGTCATGCAGATGGGACAAAAAATGAGATCCTATGTACACATTGCTGTGCACACAGGAGATCCCTTGGCAGTTTGATGTAAGAGTTGCTGGCAGTGACGTGGTCTGCACCATATTTTCCGCATAGTTCACTGTCTGGTGTACATGTATACCCGTCTTCATTAGCCCAATCGAAGCAAAACAGTAGGACATTAAACCCCATTTCATATCATTTCGCATTAAAGATATTTAATAAAAGCACTAGAAAAAGGCAAATCAGTGCCATTCAAAATGACAGGCACCAGAAGAATTGTGCCTGACAAAACCATAATTTGTGCTTGACATTGTCTGCAGGTGCCATATTTTCAGACTTGACCATACAGTCTACTTGTATGTATTAAAACTCTCTCTCTCCCAAATACCATCACTGTCTCCTCCTTCCATATTTCAATTGGGAAAAATATAAGGCCGCTAGTAAAATTAGATCATAATGAAAAAGATGTTGAGGAATGAACGGTGCCTGATTTATTTGATGCTAGTATGAGACACAATCATCCAATCATTTCTCAAGTTATTGTTTTCTTTATACTAACAACCAACAAGAATCGACAGTTAATTGTCAGAAAGCTTTTACAAATGAAGATTTAGTCTGAACCCCCAGCAGGTAAACAGTTTATAACTACAAATAATTAGAAAATGATGATGGTTCCGATCATTGCCCATCTCAACAGGAGGCCCTACAGGAGTTAGCCAAGTTATTTCCTATGTATAGAGTTAAAGTAGTCCTATAGGGTGGACTAATCTATCTGTGTTGATTGTATGAGTCATCCACTAGGTGAACCAGTGGTCAGTTGGTCAGTATCAATATCAATATACTGTATATAAACCATGTGTGTAATGTACATGATAAAATTGTCTATCAAGTGATTAATCTTTGTAGATAGATCCAGTTGTAATTTGCTACATGTAAATTGTACTACATGTGTATAGATTAATACCTATATACCTACAGACATATTTTATACTTGTGGAGATATACATGTAGACAGGTAAATATAAATACATAGCAACAGAACTCCTTGATTCTACCTTTACCTGCAGTTTTGACTAGAGCAGAATTTTGCATTCCATGGCCAATTTATGCATAAGCCAGTTTATGCTTAGCAATCAGGAGCTGCAGTGGCTTAGTGATTTTACCATTACAGGATATAACTGTATACTTATTGTATCTAGAGCAAAGTTCTCTTCAACACTCTACATTTCAGCTTCAGAGATCCATGTCTGATTTGGTTAGTGACTGGCATTGTGCATAAGCCAGGTCATGCTTAGCAATTAAAAACACTTGAATATATGTTCTTAGTTTCAGCTGCATTTAGATACCATACATGTAGTTTAATATGAAAGGAAAGAAGTTGTCTTATGCATGCGCTTTGAGTCTGTTCTAAATCTAAACAAATCATTTCATTTATTGATAAATCCTTTTACATGTACATGTGCCTTTTGTCTCCTTTTATAATAGTTTCAGATTCAAATTGCTTTTTTTTCTATGGGTTTGTCTGTCACCGCCACCTTTAAACTGATTGCCAATGACGTCACTTTAATAGATGTAAATCTACTATTGACCATCAACAATTGACCATTGTCATACAGTTAATGCCACAAATCCCTGATGTACCATAGAATTATTCTAACTTAGATTGGTACTGCACATTTTAATCATTGGTGATCGTCTAATTGGTGTCTAGAACCGGATCTCGTCTTATCCGAGTTTAATAATCCTTTAGAGGCATTTGTTAACTGGATAGAGTAATAAATTATAGCACATACTTTGGACCAGTGACTGCTTTGGACCAGGAATTACTATTTTTAATTGGCCAATGTTTTAAAGAGTATTCTCTCAATGTTTTCAAGCAAACATTTCTTTACTGGGCTTGCTTGAAAACTTGAGACAATAGTCTTTGAGACATCGCCAAAATTGTTCTTCCATTATAGTTTATTTTGATGAGTTTGATCTTGGATGGGGTGCCATGGTAGCTCAGTGAAGAGGACATTTATTGCCCGTTAACCTGGAGGTCCCTTGTTTGACCCGTGTTAACAGAGAAAGTTCATTGAGATTTTTTGGTGTGGTCCTCCTTATAAATAGTGCAGGACAGAGGCCTGACAAGGGACAAGGTATAGTGGTTCAAATGAGGGGAAAAAATGAGTTCCTGTGTACACCTTGACAGACACTTTGAATTCGAAATAAGAACAGACTGAGTGTCGCCGTTGGTTCAAAATTTCCCTGATAGCACATATTCTTTTTTAATACGATCCATGCCGAAGAGCAGGAATTAAACGGTACCCAGCTTCATTTCATTGATTTTAGATGAGTTTACTGGAGTTCATTAGCTTGCTATATAATTGACTTGTGTTACCTTTACTGCATTATGTAAGAAGGCCTGTAAACTTTACACTGACTCATAGTTCATAGTCCAAATCATTAGGAGATAATCAATGTTGATAATGGACTGTTACTGATGATTTAAATATTATTGATAATTATCAAGTATATTAATGCACGATAATGCTACTGAGTTCCATTTTAATTAAGATGCTTTATTTTACAAAGATTTGGATGGATTTTTGTAAATACAAGACTTTTTATTTTAAGTGATTGTTGTACTACATCAAAATGTTAAAGAGGCATTAGGTAAGGTTAGATAAAGAGCTGACAGTTCTTGCAATAATAGTTTAAAAAAGATTATGAAACCAGAATATGCTGAAAATTGCTTCACTCTGAATCAGTAAATATCGCAGACTAACAGTGACATTGAGAATTGATTATGGTCTGGATAAGTTAAATAATGTCTAATTAATAATCTAGATAAGTTTTCAGGCCTAAAGAAAGACCTGCAATAGGCAAATTTAGCTCTTGCATAATGTATGTTTAACAATAACATTTTTATTTGTTTTGAATAAATGAACAATTGATGTTTCAGTTGTCTTCTTAAAGTTTAAGGAAAAGTTTTGAAGGATTTCTAGGGAAAATGATAACAGGGAAACAAGTAAGATAAAGGAAGTTTGTTCATCTTCCTCAACGTGTACCGGTAGTATTAAAATTGATATTAAGCAATAGTTATATTTACATAATTATTGTACAAGTTGTCTGGATGTTTAAGCTTCTGTAATTCTGATTGGTAAGAAATATCTTTTAATGGCAATGTCAGTTGATTTCTATAGTTTTTAAGAAATAGAATTATATGACCAGTTGATTTCCATAGTTTTTAAGAAATAGAATTATGTGACCAGAATTTATTAAAAAAAATGATTAATTTTCAATAGATTAAAGTTAGTTTATTTTGTCAAGTATTGGGGGAACATTGAGCAGTGTTCCTATAGTTCCCAAGGATTAGAATTTCATATGGTCAAGCCGGGACATGAATCACTATCAGTGTCCATATAGTTTTGTTAGCTTTCAAGCAGTAGACCAATATCGAAGATAATCAAATTTATTAAGCCTTCATTGATTCAAAGGTGTCATTTTCATTACCAAATTTCATATGGGTTAATAAATGACAGATGAACCACAACATTGAGACTGGTTAAGGAAAGCTTTAAGTCGTTTTATCATGACATTTATTTGATCATTTATTGATATTGATGTGGATTGGTAAAACCGATGGTAGATCAATTTTGATTGGACATCAAGCTCATATATCGGTTGTCATCCATATGTTGTAGGTTTTTGAAGATGAGTCACTGTGTTGTGTTGTGTACTATGACCCTCAAGTGGAGACGCAGTAACCTTTTACCAAAGTCATTCGAGAATATTTTTAGACATGATTGTATTTTTTGGTGCACTGTTTAACCATTATGTGATTTTTTAAAAATTTATATGTGTACGCTCACTGTGCGCTCAAGTGTTAAGCATAAAATTAAGATTTTGTTATTATTAAATAAAACTATCGCGTGTAATGTCAGTATTTTATACTAAACATTACTCAAGTCGGTACAATAAAAAAACATAGTCTCAATTATCCAATTTTTAATTTAATCAGAAGCAGCAGACTGAGTTAGTTTATTAATGTTAATGAAAGATCTGCAATTGGCAGTTTTAGCTCTTGCATAATGTATGATTAATTAATTGTCTATTCTCTCCAAAACAGTTCATTAGTTAGTGGGTGAGGTGGGTGGTATAACATGCACACTTTGGATCATAAGGTCTGTTGTGGAGTCCCAAGCTTTTACACGATAATAAATAGGGTTGCGTGCTGAACCTCGTTGGTGTTCTCTGGGTCCTTAAAGCCCCAATAACACTCTTGTTGTAACTGAATAATATGTCCAAATCTTCATTCTGGTCAACAAATCGTATTATTTCAGAATATTCCAATTAAATGATGATATAAATTTCATCTTAACAAACCTATTTTAAAGAATTGGAAAAATTCAACCAATTGATTTGAAAAGTCTAACATAAACCTTTTCAAATGTGACTTGGATTTTAAAATATTTTCGAACCCTGTGGACAACTAAAATAGGTTGTAATGGATAATTTACACAACAGGTAGGACACTTAAACATCTAGTACTTAGAATAAGGGTATTATTTATTTTCTGGAGCAACCAAGCCAGCAAGAATGTTATTGTCCCTTTAAGTTTCCTCCCTCTACAATAGACTCCTACTCACAAGCAAATTATTGAACTGAAATTTAACCATATATTAGCCCCGAGTGGATGTTAAACCAAATATTTCCTTCAAACTGAAGAACTTAAACCTAGTTCAATTACTAAATGCCATTGGAACAATTTAAACCTTGGCTTCATCAAGAAATGTTAATCCTGATGCTAAGAGATGCTAATCCAGAAGCTTTTCGTATTGGAGTGTAATTGAAAGTATAAACGATCTCAAATCATTTGATTGGTCGAATTTAAATTCATCTCTTGAAGATGATTACGTCTACATGTAATCGCTTAGTTTTAAACTGTACAGATTATTGATATATATTGATAGATAAATAACTGATTGAAACACGATCTAGCAAGTCATTTATTTACCGTAAATACTGTCTGTGATATTGATCTTGATTCATTGATTTTATTTAAAAAGACATTTAGAAGAAATTTTGAGGTAAAGATTTATTGTTGGATTGGAGATTTTGAAATACATCTCTTTAAAGTTATAAGACCTATGCAATCAAATTATAGATCATTAAAATTGTTTCTTGTAATTGGAGCAACGGTGGCTCAGTGAGTAGGGTTCTGGGGCCAGTTTCACGAAATTTTAACTAAAGCTAAATCCAAATTTTAGTAGATTCTTCAATTTTGATTGGCTAAGCACTAAATTCAATCAAATATTATCCAATCAAATTACTAAAATTTTGATTGTATCTTAGTTAAAATTTCGTGAAACAGGCCCCTGGTTCTTTGCGAGGAGGTCCCATGATTGACCAAGATAGTTCATTTGGGATTTTTTTGACGTGGTTTCCCCTTGTCAGTAGTACAGCCTTTTGTTATTCCAATGAGACCCCAAAACATCGATCGCAAAATGACCTATACACATTGGCGTGCATGTAAAAGAACCCTTGACAGTTGGAGTTCAAAATAATTGTGAGTGAAGCTAAACCCTTTCGTCAATTCTTTTAAAGTTCCAATTTCACTTTTTCTAAGAAAGTCAAAATATAATTATTTCTATGTTTTTTGCTCAAAAGATTGTCAACTCACTATTATACGATCATGGACAAAATTTTTTGGGGGTTAGAAAGGGCAACACTGGTTGATTGAGGAAATAGTTACTCAATTACCTCCCTTGTTTTCCCATCCTTCTCCATGGATGGCCATCTTCAAACGTTTGAATTTGAAGTTGAAAATGATATTTTTGCCAATTTCTCAACTGGCAATAGTGAATTATAGGATTAATAGGATTATTCTTTAACAAGGTAGGACTGTTTATAGGTTCAATCTATTTTGGGGCTTTATTTTAATAAATTTTAAAAATATAACCTAAAAAAATGCTATTGGAACTTTAAAATTATAAAAACTATTTATGGATCATTGGAATTGTTTCATGTAGTATTGGTTCAGTGTCTATTTTAAGGTCTTACTTCACAGTCTAACCTATATATTTTTTATAATGCTTGATGCTTCCCACAGTTTTTATAAACACTTAAGTTTATTTTTATATCAGAAATCAATAAATTGTCTAGATACAGGCAGATGTAAATGTTACAATATACATACACACTTGGCTGATGATATCATGAGCTATTTGTAACAATAACCCACATCTAAGGATATCAAAATCTCGGTTTGTAATTAAAAATTAATTCTTAAAACAGAGTGTCTGAGATTGTTTTTGAAAGCCAAGATTTCGTAGATAATTTGATCTTTGTTAACGGCAGGATCTCGCAGGATGAGATCTGATTTGAAATTAAATGAAATGGGGTTTAAAATCCTATTTTCCTTCACCAACCATCTGATTAGTGGTTTGGCTCATTTCCTGATCATGCAGCATTATCAGTTTTCCTTTTTAATTACGGTACTTAAATTTTGGAAGTATATTTCCGTGTGTGTAAACAAACGATCTTTTATTTCAAATGGATGATAAAAGGTTTAGGCAACAGGCATAGCCTGGATCCACCATTCTCCTGATTCTGTAAGGACGACATGTGCCAACTACTTGGTACTTTTACATTCCTAAGATTTTATAATATCAATAACATATTTGATTATTTATTTATGATATGGAGAATAAAATAGAATATTATCTCACTGGATAACAAGAAGTTAAAGAAGGTTTTTTGGGGGGGAGTCTTTTTTTTTTCATCCACCTTAACACGAATATGAATGGCTACACACATGATTGAGTTTACTGAAGGTGCATGTATTTGTTGTCAAGTTGTTACCATAGTAGATGTGACTCATAAAGATATTGACATAAAAAAAACGATGAACTATGTAAAGAAATGTGTGGAATAAAGGGTTTTTCCCTTTTGCGAAAGTGTGTATAAATACTAGCTGTTAGTTGTATAAATATGTCAATGAATTGAATCAATATGTGTTGTATATGTGTTCGTGTGTTGTCCTATGTACAGTATATAGAAAATATGAATAGATGATCCAGTTAATGCATGTAAAAGCCTTATCTTCATATTGAAAGGAAGAAAGTTTATTTAAAGGAGCTAAACCATGCATAATATTTAAAATAAAAACACAAATTCAAATTCAATATTGATCCATTTCAATCAATATTCGTATATATGGGACCCTAATATTCGATATTTAAGACCGATGAACATTTTAAAATCATTTCATTTGTAATAAACAAAGAAAAACATATCCTAAAAGTGGCTTATTCACAAACATATAGAATGGACTCAGCAGGCACAAACGACTGGCATTCAATTAGGGCTGTTCAAGTACATGTATTTCACCGAGCATAATTGATTAGAAATTGCAAAAAAAAAAAAAGAAGATATTTGAAAATTTAATTTAATTCACTTTATTTTAAGGTTTCCAAAATTGAGAGCCATACACCCTTTAAATTACGTATTTGAAATTCATGGATGATCTTAATCTAAATATAGTTATTAATAGTGTATTACACATCGCACCGTGTTTGAAGGGACTGTCACGTATTGAAGAAACGTTGATTCATAGATTACTCAAGTTTAGATTTATAAATCAGATACATTGACGATTCATCACTTGTCATCACCCATCGACCACTGTTTACAAACGTTGTCATAATAAATTTTTCAGAATACATGTATATCGTTTTATCCCAATCTGTGCCAATATGCATAACGTACAATAATTTCAGAAAGATTAAGAAGAATTTTGGGATTAATTTGGCATGTAAGATTTATATTTGTTTTTTTATGTATTATCGATAGATCCTGAACCAAAGTTCGAACATTGACAAAAGTCAGCTGATTCAATAAGTTGTAAATATATAGGTGACTTTAATGTTATTTAGATATTAAACGTAAAAGGTATCGGCTAAACTAACTGAAGCTATTGCCGTCTTTGACATTGTGACATATATGTAGCGGGAAGACACTTTTTGGAGTACATGAACGTGGGGGTGGAGGGGGTAATGGCCAAATGTTTCACGTTGTATCATAAAGTATGAAATTGAGTCAACTGCCGTGTTTTGATTCCCCGGGTGTAAGTGACGAGGAGTTGGAGTAGCTTCTCAAACCTTATGGGTTTCTTCCAGCTCCTCCGTTTTTCTCCTACTGCTAAATCTATGTTTGTTTGAATAAGTTAGATGTATATGAAAATTACATCAATGATGGTTTAAATATTTGGGAGGAGGGTTGAATGGTTTAATACATGCAGTTTAGATCATAAATTCTGTTATTGGGTGAAGTGGCATGGTTTTCTCCTTTTTTCGATCTTTGCTAATAATTACCCATATTCCTCCCACTGCCAAATAAGACTGCTACGTGCTAAAGATTGAAATAAAATCAAACCATATGTTAGTCCCCAAATGCCCTAGTCCCCAAATGCCCAAATGCCCTCTGGTTTTCATCTAACAATCTATATGTTATATGACCTGAGCAAGTATAGACACATCATATCTTACTCATAATTTCATGACAATCACATGAATACATATAACTATTTATTATTTATTTGTTAAAAAAATTATGTTTAGTGGTAGGCGTAGGCCTTTGTGCAAATATTACGTATTTGCTTGGGGAGGGTTCTCTGTATTCATGCTGCATTGAGTTTCAAATGTAAGAGAGATATTAAAAACACTGATTCAGTAGGCCATTAGACTGAGTCATGTCAATAAAAGATTTTCCTAATAAATGTTTTAAAAGATTATACGATTAAAAAAAGAATTATTGTATATTAGTCCATGGGCTAGGAGGGGTAACTATGTACCCCCCCCATGAATAAACATTTTTGGTATTTTCACATTGCCTATGATCTGGCCTTTCAGAAAAATAATGTTAACAGCAAAAATACTGGGACTCAAGTTGCCATGGCAACTGTTTTCCGACCACACCCACTTTTTTCAACTGTTCCCAAATCTACTGGTAATGAAATTAAAAAACCCTATAACTCCTCTTACAATGGACCAAATTCCATATATTTTATATCAGCATATTTGTTTTTCTTCCTATTTTAAAATGTGTGTATTTCGTTATTTGACCTTGTCGTATATGACCTTGACAGAGGTCAAAGTTCAACTTTTCTGAAAAATACCCTAAAAAATACAATTTGTGCTGGTAACAATGCACCTAATAAAAAAACATCCTTTTTATGTTAGTTATTTCTGTTATTTTAGTATTCATTGATGTATGCCCTCTCCAGAAAATCAAGTTAACTGTAAAAAAATAGCTTTGGTAAGCAATGTCAGCCTTCTGTTGACCACGCCCATTTTAGGAGTTTTGCCCAAATCGCACCAATAGATGGAAGTTAAATGCACATAACTTCTGTCATAATGAAACAATCTTTATATATTTGGTATCAATATGTTGCTTTTAAGTAACTCTTTAACACTGAAATTATTTTGTAATTTTATATTTTCATGTTTGACCTCTAGAAAGGTCAAATTCTATTTTTGGGTGAAAATTTCCTTTAAAATTCATTTTTGTTTGACCCAAAAATGCAAAATAGGAAAATCAACTTGTTACAGTTTTTAGAATCTCTTGAGCGTAGTATTCAATCATATTTTTCACTATAAGTAGATCCTCTGCTGTACTTTCCCAAGAATAATTAACCAAGTAAAAAAAAAAGGTTTAATGTGAGGACATCACAAGAAGTTTTTCATAAAATCAACATGGAATTGATACTATTAGCCTGTTAATTAAAGTCAACAGTTTTCTATGGATTTATGAATAAAAATAATTAAAAAAAAAAAAATCAAATTTAAAAAAAAAAAAATTAAATTTGAAAAAAAAAATTTATGCTCCCCTTCTATCAAAATGGCCGCCTTTCTGAATAGCAGACAGCTTTTTCAACAGATGACAAAACAGGTCTTGTATCGACATTAAGGTATGTATCTCGTATTCATTGTTGATATATGTAATTTATAACACCCCTAGAGTCCAATATTAACAATAATTTGTATGTTGAATTCGGAAAAATACTAAAATTAAAGGAAATTCAGGCCCAATTTTTCTTCATTTCAAGGGAGACTACTCCAACAAACAAGGGACCAGTCATTGTTTATATTATATTATAGAAAAAAAAATTTTAAAAATTTTTTTGATAAAATTTATTTGAAAAAAAAAACAAATGAAAGTGATAAAGCATAGTTGAATAAAATTATTATTTTATCTCGTAATTTGTAAGGGACCAGTCATTGTTTCTCACTATAATGATAACATGGAAAATAGACCTTTTTATATATTTTGATGAATTTGAATTTTTTCCACAGTGAAATAAGTTAAAAGTAGCTTTTAATTTTACAACTCATGTTTCAGGTACATCTTTTATTCTTCACGGTCTCTCTCATGGTCAACTGACAATAGATTCAGCAGATGTGCATTGTTAAGGTTTGTATTTTTTTTTAAGTATAAAGGCAAGGTAGATCTTTAAAATTGTAAAATAGTTTAAAGATGATATGTACTCATTTCAATAAAATTGTATTTTTACATTACAAAGTTTTAATATTTAAACGCAATAATGTAATGAATTTTTTCCATAGTGAAAATAAGTTGAAAGTAGCATTTAATTTTACAACTCATGTTTCAGGTTCATCTTTTATTCTTTATGGGCTCTCTCGTCATAAATGGTCAACTGACAATAGATTCAGCAAATGTGCATTGTTGAGGTTTGTATTTTTTTTAAGTATAAAGGCAAGCTAGATCTTTAAAAATGTAAAATAGTTTAAAGATGATATGTACACATTTAAAAAAAATTGTATTTTTACATTACAAAGTTTTAACATTTAATTTAAATGCAATAATGTAATGAATGGGTATTTTAGTGAATTTGAATTTTTTCCATAGTGAAATAAGTTGAAAGCAGCATTTAATTTTACAACTCATGTTTCAGGTTCATCTTCAATTCTTTATGGGCTCTCTCTTCATAATGGTCAACTGACAATAGATTCAGCAGATGTGCATTGTTGAGGTTTGTATCTTTTTTTAAGTATAAAGGCAAGTTAGATCTTTAAAATTGTAAAATAGTTTAAAGATGATATGTACTCATTTCAATAAAATTGTATTTTTTACATAACAAAGTTTGAACGAATGAATAAAGGCAAGCTAGATCTGTAAAATTGTAAAATAGTTTAAAGATGATATGTACTTATTTCAACAAAATTGTATTTTTACATTACAAAGTTTGAACGAATGAATAAAATGTTGTTTAATGGCATATTGCGCCAAAACAAAGTTTTAACATTTAAAAGCAAATAATGTAATGAATGAGTAAGTAATTCCATTTTCTATTTTTGTTTCAGGTACTGTTGTTATTCTTATTCAATGGATCAAGAAAGAAAAAGAAGACATGACCATCAAATTTGTATTATTCATGCAAAAGATACAGCAATCAACTATGATGATTTCATCAATATCAAAAACACAAAAGATCCGGATGAGCGATTTAATTATATCAAAGACATTAAAAGGAGGAGGCTGAATCAACATATTGAATCTCCATATCGCATGGACGGTCCATGTTCACAAATTCCAGAAGAATATCAAGAGAATCATGGCTATCATCGACAATGTTATGCAAAATTTACTGGAAACCTAAAGCGATTGATTGATGATACCCAAGTATCAAGTGAAGCGAGATCCTCAACAAGATCTTCGGAAAAAAAAGACAGGACCCTATTCAATCCTGATTGCATTATCTGCAGAAAGGAGGGAAGAAAAAAAGTAAAACTGAAAGGAGCATGGACTACCGAAGACACCAAAAGTTTTGAACGTGGTGGAGGAAAAACTATCATGAAAGTGGCAGAAGGACGAGGGGATTTTGATTTATTGAGAAGGATTTCTGGTGTTGATCTTTTCTCCTGTGAGGCAAAATGTCACCCAAGCTGTCAGAGGTCCTATACCGCCAACATTCCTAAAAATTGGCGATCAAAGTCTGAAGACAATGTGAAATCCCAAGAAGAATTAGAGCAAGCACACAGAGAGAGCTTGGGAAAGGTGTTGGAATTTGTCCATGAAACTGTAATTTCAAATCAGCAAGTCGTACGCCTGAGTGACCTCCAAAAGTTATATGTTGCACATCTTTCAAACACCCCCTTCGCAAATCCAAAATACAGACCACAGAGGTTGAGGGGGAAACTTGAGAAATGCAAAGACTTGCAAGGTCTAATAGGTTTTTGTACTGTTGGTAGATTGGGGAAATCTCAACCAATGATTGTCTATAGTTTAAAAATGGAGATTAAAGATGCAATAACATCTGCATATGAGCTTGGAAATACAAACAAAGTAATTGATGTTGCAGAACATGTTCGAAGCGAAATCCTTAAGACATTCAAAGAAACGGATGAAATGCCCTGGCCAATTACAGTTAATGACCTCAATCTTACATCTTCTCTTCTTCCTAAAGTCCTTGAAGATTTTCTGACTCATGTTCTAAGTGGCGGTAGAGAACCTACTAGGAAAATAAGCCGCTTAGTCTCATCGCTTGGCCAGGATATATGCAGAGCAGTTACCAATGGGAAATGGAAGTTACCAAAGCATGTGATATTAGGAATGACCTTGAGACATATGTTTCGCAGTGCTGATCTGATTTTCCTGATGAACCGCATGGGTCATTGCGAAAACTATTCCTTCTTACTTGAATTGGAAACTGCGATCGTTGTCGCCCTTGAAAACTCATCGAGTCTATTACCCTTGAATATAGTCCGCAATCCATCCTCTCCATTCGTTTTCCATTCAGACTTTGACAATTTTGATGCGTATATAAATGACATGTGTGGTGCAGGCTCTGTTCATAGGTCGCACGGCATCATGCTCCAAGAGATTGATATGGGAAATGAAGAAGACAATCACCAGGTGCTGGATTTGTTGGGGAGGGTATGTTTCCAAAACTGGTTATGCACCTTCTCGACTGACAACTGTAGAATATTATCCAATCATCCCACATGCCATAACAGACAACAAGGCTGTAAAAGAGTGTCTCCGCTTTTCTGAAGAAGCGTCAAACGAGGTTGGACAATACTATGTCATTACCACTTTTGATCTCGGAGTTTGTATGAAGGCATACCCCATCCTTTGGTCGGACACTAAACGATACGAGAACCACATCGTTATGATAGGGACATTCCATCTTATATGTGGATACTTGAAGATGTTGGGCAAAAAGATGGAAGGCACAGGATTCTCGGATGTCCTTATTGAGGCCGGATTGATATCCTCAGGTTCGTTGAGCGGGGTGATGTCAGGAAAGAATTACTCAAGATCACTACATTGTCACAAGGTGATGGTCGAGTCAATGGAGAGGTTGATGATTTCAAAGTTCATAGAAGAAAATGGAGAAGTGGTACCTTTTGAGAAATGTGCAGATTCTGTAAAAGATCTAATTGAAAAACATGTGATGGAACCAACCAAGGAAACAGAATCCTCTCTTGTAAATGATGCAGGACTTCGAAGTTATCTGGCCGATTACCAAAGATTTCGTCAAGATGTACGTTTAGGACAACATGGCAAAACAGCAGTCTTGTGGATGTCATATATGGATCATATATGGCTTATACTGTCTCTAAATCAAGCTGTGAAAACAAACAACTTCATGGTTTATGCAGAATGTCTCAGTCTGATGCCAGACATATTCTTTAGTTTTGGTGGACAGAACTATGCACGCTACCTCACCTTCTTTTCGATGTACATGGCAAACATTGAAAGTTCACACCC
The DNA here is from genome assembly GCA_036850965.1 of Patella caerulea. Taxonomy (NCBI): domain Eukaryota; kingdom Metazoa; phylum Mollusca; class Gastropoda; family Patellidae; genus Patella; species Patella caerulea. The sequence goes on along the minus strand of JAZGQO010000015.1, from coordinate 24,307,621 downwards.
AGGTTCGCTTGAATTACTCAAGAGAGGGGCAATAAGTGTTGCTAGGTCCTTTGTGCCTGGTAGCCGCTGTGATGTGGACAAGACAATAGAAGAAACTTTCATGAAGCATGCCAAATCACGTGGAGGTAGCGGTTCGTCCTCTGCTGGACTTCCTGGCCTGCAAACCAATTACAGTGCTTATCAACGATGGACAAGATCAGCAAAAGAACGAGTAAAGTTTCAACAAGCTACATACAGCTTTGCTGACATGTTAGATGAACATACGGGTGTTGATCAGCATCGAGACAACCGTCCAGTCGAAAAACAGCGAGGGGAGAAGCAAGTGATCAGAACTGTTGCAGCAATTCAGAGTTTCATCAATCCATTCACAATCTTGGACAAAACGAAACTGTATTGTTTATCTTCAGGCGCCCCAGCTTCGCTACAGGTTACCACCGATGTTCTTAAAGCTGATGATGCTGGGCTGAAAGCAAAGCAGGCCTTCATTCGGGAAAGGCTTGAGACAAGTGAGAAATTCTTTGACCCTATCAAGCGACTGAATTTGAAGACAATGGCAACAATGAACAAATCCATAAAATTGACAACAACTCAAAACAAGACCATTGAATATAAACAACAGAGTGACATTGCAATAAAGCTACTTGTCAAATCCCAACACCTACCCGAGGGTACGAAGCTTGATCTTGAGAAGTTGATGACATTTGAACTAACACCAGTACCATACAGCCTTGGAACAGCAGATGGATTTTTAGCAAAAACTGACAAGTCAAAGGGAAGGGATTACCTGACAAAAGATTGGAAAGATTCACCTTTGCCATCCGATCCCAGTGAATCTCTCATTATAGAGGATGGAAATGCCATATTTCACTGTCTGACAGAGGTTCCTGGTAATTTTGGAGACATTTCTCAGAAAATACTTTCATCCGCTCTTTGTCACTCTTCCCCAGTTGTGGTCTTCAGCACTGATATGTATATGGTTGATTCTGTGAAAGGCGTTGAACGACTGAGGAGAGGTTGTGGCGAAAAACTGATAGTATCTGGACCCAAAACAAAGCGACCAAAAGATTGGAAGTCATTCCTCGCGAATGAAGACAACAAAAAACAACTTGTCAGGACTTTATTGAAAACTTGGTGTAGCGATGACAAAGCAAAAATCATCAATGGTCGTGAGGTGATTCTAATATGTGAAGGACAGGCATTTCAGCTGACGTCTGATGGAAAAACAACAACCTGCAACGAAATTCCCTCACTTGCCTCAACACAAGAAGAAACCGATTCGAGAGTGATTCTCTACTGCATGTACGCTAAGGAGAGAGGATTCAGATTTGTTCGTGTTCGGAGTCCTGATACAGACATACTGTATATCCTCCTACATTATTCATCACTACTTGATGGCATCAATATCTTTTATGAGACGGGCAAGGGAAAACTAAAATGTTGTATTGACGTCACAGGTCTGGCAAATTTTCTTGGACGTAACATGTGTACAGCTTTGCTTGCTCTCCACGCGTTTACAGGCTCTGACAGCACCAGTGCATTTAAGGGCAAAGGCAAACTGAGAGGAATCAAGCTACTGGAAAAAAGTCAAATGTACCAAGAAAGCTTTGCCCAGGTTGGAAACTCTTGGGATATTGAGGATTCCCTTTTTGACATACTTGAACAGTTCACCTGCTTATTATACAATAATTCCAGGATACAGAAAGTGAATCAGTTAAGGTTCCTTGACCTTCAGGCAAAATGTGACGGTCACATTTCCACTGGAAATATTGACATATCTTCTCTGCCACCAAGTAAAAGTAGTCTGTCTCAGCATATAAAACGTGTGAACTATCAAGTGTGTATTTGGAAACTAGCACATGTGGCCAAGCCTTTCATTCCAAAGGCATCAGATGGACATGGCTGGACAATAGAGAATGGAGAAATGCGACCAAAATGGATGGACAAATCTGTAATGCCAAGGGAAATGGTGGACATTCTAGAAGAAACCAACTATGAAAGTGACAGTGAATCTGATTCAAATGAGTGTGATACCTTTGTGAACTGGTCAAGCAGCGATGATGACTCTGACAGTGACCAGAGTAATTGAAAATACTGAACATTTCAATTGAGAATATATGCCACAGCATAATGCTTATTCACCAGAACATTTTCTCTTACTTTATCTTAATAAGGACAATGTAATTACTTTGCTGAGTTATGGACCATAAAAGATGTTGGTGGAATGGCTATATAAATACATAGGAAAACATTCCATCCTCTTATTTAAATCTTTAAATGATATGTTAATGAATGTTAAATTAGTCAGAAATAAGTGTTCTACAGAATTGAGTACTTATTGTAAAAGCTATAGAAAACTGTTGACTTTAATTAACAGGCTAATAGTATCAATTCCATGTTGATTTTATGAAAAACTTCTTGTGATGTCCTCACATTAAACCTTTTTTTTTTACTTGGTTAATTATTCTTGGGAAAGTACAGCAGAGGATCTACTTATAGTGAAAAATATGATTGAATACTACGCTCAAGAGATTCTAAAAACTGTAACAAGTTGATTTTCCTATTTTGCATTTTTGGGTCAAACAAAAATGAATTTTAAAGGAAATTTTCACCCAAAAATAGAATTTGACCTTTCTAGAGGTCAAACATGAAAATATAAAATTACAAAATAATTTCAGTGTTAAAGAGTTACTTAAAAGCAACATATTGATACCAAATATATAAAGATTGTTTCATTATGACAGAAGTTATGTGCATTTAACTTCCATCTATTGGTGCGATTTGGGCAAAACTCCTAAAATGGGCGTGGTCAACAGAAGGCTGACATTGCTTACCAAAGCTATTTTTTTACAGTTAACTTGATTTTCTGGAGAGGGCATACATCAATGAATACTAAAATAACAGAAATAACTAACATAAAAAGGATGTTTTTTTATTAGGTGCATTGTTACCAGCACAAATTGTATTTTTTAGGGTATTTTTCAGAAAAGTTGAACTTTGACCTCTGTCAAGGTCATATACGACAAGGTCAAATAACGAAATACACACATTTTAAAATAGGAAGAAAAACAAATATGCTGATATAAAATATATGGAATTTGGTCCATTGTAAGAGGAGTTATAGGGTTTTTTAATTTCATTACCAGTAGATTTGGGAACAGTTGAAAAAAGTGGGTGTGGTCGGAAAACAGTTGCCATGGCAACTTGAGTCCCAGTATTTTTGCTGTTAACATTATTTTTCTGAAAGGCCAGATCATAGGCAATGTGAAAATACCAAAAATGTTTATTCATGGGGGGGGTACATAGTTACCCCTCCTAGCCCATGGACTATATGGCTAGGTGTTTAATGAAATGTACGATATCTATGTTATTAATGGGTTACGGTATTTAAGGATAGACCTTGGTGACAATTGATGGATATTTATAATTTACGAAATTTTCATAAGATATAATTTATATATATTGTTTTATTATGTGATTAAAATATATTAAAATTGATTTCATCTTTATAGAAAAGTTTAATACTCATTAATTCTGGCAGAATGTCAAATAGGTTACCTAGTTATGTTTGTGTAAATATTGATATAACCAGTTCAATTTAATAATACTATACCGATTGATTTACGTCATGTAACATATTTTATATGTATGGGTAGACAATATATACTTCTTGTCTTCAATTGCCTATTCAATCTATACTTTAAATGATGTCATGATATGTAAACTGTATGGATATGCAGTAGAGAGAACAGGGTTATTATATAGGTTTTGTCTTTGTCACAATCCTACATGAACATTAGCTTACATGTATTAATAAAATAATGTTCAAATAAAAAGGAATTGTACTGTATACGATATGTACATTCCATCTTCATTTCCACAGTCGTGGCAGAAAAGTAGGATGTTAAACCCCATTTCATCTCAATTGCGTAGGTAAGCAACAAGTACTATTATAGAGAGGAATTACAAGGCCTTGCCTGTTTATTTTTTCTAATACTTACATCAATTAGATGCTGTTTTATATATAAAGTAGTGTAGAAAACATATGTTTGCTAAGAAAACATATATTTGTTTGTCTTCATTATCCCAATCTTCCCTGAAAACTAGGACATTAAACCCCATTTTATTTCATGTCAATGTATACATGTATCTACGTCATGATATGTAAATTGTATGTGTGTACATTTATTACTGTGGATAATACTTACATCATAATATGAAAGTTGATATTCAAACAAATATATCACATTTGTAAAGCTTTATAATTTGGAGTCATTTCTCCCCCTTCATTTACATGGAATAATTATAAGTAAATTGGAGTGCATGTCTAATGTAAGGTTTGATCTTATTTCTAGTATGAATATTATTGATTCCAAATATTTACAATTTAAAGAGGGAATCTGTCAGTAAACACACATTGAAATGAAATGAAATGGCGTTTAATGGCCTAACCTCGGCTAATGAAGACGGGCATATGCCATACAGTCTGCTGTGAGGGAAATATTGACCATGCAGCGGCGATACGGCCTACTCTTATATCAAATTCCATCTGCCAAGGGATCTCTTACGTGGATGCCTGTGTACACGGGACCTCGTTTTTTTGTCCCATCTGAATGATTATACAGCTGCCCTTGTCAGGCCCTCCGTCCTGCATCACTGGCAAGGGGTAACCATGCTGGAAAATCTGGATGAACTTGCTCAGCCAATACAGGGATGGAACCCCCAACCTTCAGGCTAGCAAGCCAGTGTCCTTCCTACATAGCCACGTGATCCCCAGCTCTTATTTAAATCTTACGTACTGTTAGCGAGCCAGCGTCTTACCCACTTAGCCACATGATCCCCAGCTCTTATCTAAATCACTGTTACTTTAAACAGTATAATAATTAATACCTTGATGATTCGTCATTCAAATCTTTTAGAATCAGATAATTAAGTACTGTAGCGAACAAGTTATCTCCATTTTTGAAGAAAAAAAATAATCTTTAATAAAGAGGCATTATCACTTTTAATGTAATTAATTTTGAACCATGTCCCAATTTCTTTCTTGCTAGTCATCAAAATGCTAATGCCTCTTTGAATAATATAAAGATAAAAGATAGAACCTGTTCAACTTGTGTTATTAATTACTGATATTCAGCTGATTGTTCTCTAGAAATAAAATAATTTATTTTACCATTATTCTGATAAAATTACTTAATCACATATATTGATTAATGGCGGACAATAAATGTATGATTTAATTATATAACATTCTAGATGTTATCACATCCATACATGTAAATTACAGAATATTAATAACATTTAAGCCAAGGCTGATCTGTCCAAGAGAAAATGAAACAGGTCTCATTCTGGTTGTGTAGGGCGGTTGGGATGGCCTAGTGGTCTAGAGTGCCGTGCTTCGACCTCTAGCTGGCCGGTCACCTCTGGTTGCGGCTGTGGTTTCGAGCCCTGGTGTGAGCGTATGTGAAACCTTGTGGGTTTCCTCAGGGCACTCCGGTTTCCTCCCACTGCTAAAGACCCCTACGTGCAAGCGAATTATTGAAATAAAATGAAACCTTATTTTAGTCCCAAAATGACCTAGTTTGTGTCGAGTGGACGTTAAACCCCATTTCTCTCTCTCTCTCGCTGGTTGTGTATGGTATACATTACAGGATATGCTTGGGTGTTAAATTGGGTCAAGGTTCAATCTAGTTGTATCCAGTTTGATTCTGTGATCGAGGGTCGAGGTTCATCCAATAGGATGTTGCGATATTAAGTTGGATCAAGGTACACTCTAGTTGTATCCAATAGGATTCTGGAATAATAATTTAGGCAGACGCTTACTCTGGTTGTATCCAATAGGATTCTGGGATAATGAGTTGGGTCAAGGTTCAGTCGAGTTGCACCCAATAGGATGTTGCGATATTACATGTAAGTTGGTTCGATATTGAGTTATATTAAATTGGTTCAAGGTTCACACTACTTGTAACCAATAGAAGAATATGGCGATATTGAGTTGTGATTAAATTGGTTCAGGGTTCACAATGGTTGTATCCAATAGGAAGTTGCAATCTTGAGTTGTGATATTAAATTGCGTCAGGGTTCATTTTAGGGATATTGATTCAGGTTGGGAACATGATTTGAGACTGAATAAAATCTAGTATGTGCTTTACGACACATTGCCGCCAATTTTAAGGTTCCGAAGATTAGAGATTTAGTACCTTGGATGTATCATTGCATTTAAGTGACCATTTGCAATAATCCGAGTGCATGAATTTTTTTTTTCTACTTGTCAAATTTAATGAATGTATTTATTATATACTTACAGGTTTTATTAGTTGACAGTCGATCATTTCTAGAATATAATACCAGTCACATACAACAAGCCGTCAATGTTTGTGGTTCAAAGCTAGTTAAACGACGATTACAACAGGATAAGGTACGTAAAACTTTAATTATATTTATTATATTTTAAAAACAATGGTGAAATTAAGTGGGGTTTAACATCCTTTGTTCTGCTCCGGCTGGAGAAATGACCTCGGTTTTTCGTACCATTCCGAACGACTATAAGAATGCAAGACTGACAAAGGTAAACCAAGCCGGAAAAATCCTTGTGAAATTTCTCGACCAAACCGATATAGAACATGGGACATTAAGCTTAGCTAGCCAATGCCTTACTCCCTGAGCCACCACATGTATCATATATTAGTAAGTGGTAACAGTAATGGTTGACATAGTTATAGCACTGTGAACCAACAAATTTTCATAGTTTGTCCTTTGTTCAGTAGGTTATAGCGTCGCTGCCTGGGCAAAATTTCCCTCATAGTACACTTTATGGCATTTGCTCATCTTTATTAGCCCAGTTGGTGCAGAAAAGTAGGATGTTAAACCCCATTGCCCTTAATTTCATTTCTGTTTAGTTACTGGTGCTTACATAGACCTTGAAGATTCTTCTGAATCATATCTGCATCAATCTTCGTTAATATTGACCATGTCTAATTTACATATCAGTACAGAAACATAGGTTTCTGCAACTGAAATATTTGCAGACAAGATTAGATCCAGCTCATTTTCATTCAGTTTCTTGACGAAATTCCTACTTCAGAAACTGAATGATGAAATGGATAAAAAGAAAATATTAGTTGATGAGACAAGGTCCAGTTCATTTTCATTTTGATTCAAGGCGAAATTCCTATTTCAGGTACTGAAAATAAAAAGAAGAAAAAAATAGGTGAAATATTAGTTAATGAGACTAGATCCAGTTCATTTTCTATAGTTTTGTGTCGAAATTCCTAATTCAGAAACTGAATGATAAATTGAAACGAATCCAAAATTATAGCTGAAATAATAGTTAATGAGATTAGATGTATGTCCAGTTCATTTTCAATAGGTTTCATTGCGAACACCTAATTCCGAAACCAAATGATAAAAGGAACTATTTTATACAAATAAAAAAAAATAGGTTAAACGGTATTTTCTTCCGGTAGCGGGGCACCTTAACCAGGAGAAACTGTACTAAATACGAGATGACTCAATCATTTCTTTTTTTTTTTATTGTTATCAAGAATTGCGAAAACATGGGAGGATTGTAATAAACTTCTGTGTGTATCTCTGTATTCCTATAATTATCAGCAAGATGTATGATGCACTGACTAATTGTCCTGTCTGGTTCGCTTCATGATTAATGTTCAACCAGTAAAATTACCTTTGTTAACCCAGAACAAAACGTTATGTGTGCTCCACTGATTGCCTTCTGCTGCTCTTTGTTTATTATATTAGTTTCATTAGGTTGAAAGTAATCAACTGTGTAGGACTTGTTCTCTTGTATTTCTCATCTTTCAAGCCAAGAAATTTCAGAAATGTCCATTCATTTGTGGTGGTTGGTTTTTATTAAACTTGCTGTTTCACTGTTTTTGTTGTGAGAATAATTACTATCCTTAAATAAGATACTGGACTACGGTATACAAAGAGACTGAGTGGGGACCCTTCGGAACTAAATTCTATTGTTATGCCATTTGGTGATACAAATGTTTTCAAGGCAGTACAGATTCAAAAGCTTTCCCAGTGTCATATTGGTCAAAAAGGTTGTTTATGCACCAGTAGAATTTGAAGAAAAAGTAATAATAATTTTGGATATATAATATTTTTTTTTTTTTTTAAAAAGATAGATTTTACTACTAATTGACGAAAATCCAAATACTCTCATTGTTCATCAGTGTGATGAATGAAACACCTTTAGACAATTGACAAATCTATCTTAAAATTTGTATATTTATTTATTTATTTTAAACTCACTAACCACCCAAATCCTTTAGTCCTGATGCCTCTTTAAGATATGTTTTATAGAAATGTCAAAAACTAAAATACTGTTTTTAAGCGTTATAAAGATTTAGGTTTTCAAGACTTGCGGGATCTGGTAATGTCATGCACTGAATCCACAGTTCCAGGAGTATTATATAAAACACTGTTTTTCAAGGGTTTTTTTTGTATTTTGGAAAACGTAACCAATGAGTTATCTCCATACATGTATATTGCGCCACGTAAAAAAAAAAATGAATCATTCCTAAATTACTATTAGTGTCTAGAATCCATTATGGACAAATAAAAAATATATCTCCTTTTATTCAAGTTGGCTTCATGGACTTTATTTATTAAAATAACTATGATCAATATTCATTTTATATGACATCAATGGTTTAGGATGAGTCATAGACGCAACCAATCATAGGTAATTAGTTCTTTACGGTCTTCTGGTCCTCAAAGATGACCATAGCAACCATTCCCATGACGACTTGATTCTGGAAGCCATATTTAATGTATTATGATCATAGAAGGGATTTTCCATCAAAGGTGAAGTTAATCAAATATGTTATGTACATTGTACATACCAGAACATGTATGCATATTTAGTCCAACATATTCCTCCATTTAGTCATCGTCCTCTTAATTAATCAAACGAAAATTTGAAATCGAATAAGAGTTCTTTCTCAGTGCTTTACCAGACTTAAATACTTAATTGAGTTAATTTCCTAAAAGGATATGTCATTTTAATAATTTAATATCACAAGATGAAAATATTCTTAACATTTGTCATCTATTGTTTGTGGAGACTGGAGGTTGGGTGACGGAAAGACTAATGAAGTCGGGCATACGCCATTTAATGTACTATGGGAATAATTTTGCTCTGACAACCTCACAACAACCTAATCTTATTTCGAATTCCAACATTCAAGGGTTTTTATACGCCCACATTGAAATGTGGTCGTATATTGTCGTCGCCCCCGTCCGTCCGTCCGTCCGTCGGTCCGGCGTCCACAATTGCTTGTGGACGCTCTACAGGCTAAAGTTAATATCCGATTGACTTTAAATTTATACACAGTGTTTAAGGCCATGAGACGAAGAAGCCTATTGTTTTTCAGCGATTTCCGATAATTAGTGCCAGAGTTATGGCCCTTGATCACTTCAAAAAATCTTGTGGACGCTCTAGAGGCCAAAGTTAATATCCGATTGACTTCAAATTTATACACAGTGTTTAAGGTCATAAGACGAAGAAGCCTATTGATTTTCAGCGATTTCCGATAATTAGTGCCAAAGTTATGGCCCTTGATCACCTCAAAAAATCTTGTGGACGCTCTAAAGGTCAAAGTTAATATCCGATTGACTTTAAATTTATACACAGTGTTTAAGGTCATAAGACGAAGAAGCCTATTGATTTTCAGCGATTTCCGATAATTAGTGCCAGAGTTATGGCCCTTGATCACTTCAAAAAATCTTGTGGACGCTCTAGAGGCCAAAGTTAATATCCGATTGACTTCAAATTTATACACAGTGTTTAAGGTCATAAGACGAAGAAGCCTATTGATTTTCAGCGATTTCCGATAATTAGTGCCAGAGTTATGGCCCTTGATCACTTCAAAAAATCTTGTGGACGCTCTGGAGGCCAAAGTTAATATCCGATTGACTTTAGATTTATACACAGTGTTTAAGGTCATGAGACGAAGAAGCCTATTGATTTTCAGCGATTTCAAATAATTACTGCCAGAGTTATCTCCCTTGATAACTTCAAAAATTCTTGTGACGCCAAAGTTACTATCCGATTGACTTCAGATTGATACATAGAGATTAAGGTGTTGAAACAAACAAGTATTTTGATTTTCAATGAATTTAGATAACTGAACAGCTAAATCCATGATATTAAATGTTTCATGTATATACTAATTGTTAGCGTGGGGTAAAACTTTATAAAAAGCAATCAAATTCTAATGATTTTCTGATAATTACATAATGAGTTGTTACTCTTAATCAGTTTTTAGTGTATTACAAATGTTTCATTACCGAAATTAGTAAAAATATGCGACAACCCTTGTTGACTGCCCGGACGATTTAGCTGCTGTGGGCGTATGTTTCGTTGCCTGGCAACCTATCTTTTCATGTTCACACCAATGTGTACACAAGACCTTGATTTTTTGTCCCATCCAAATCCACCTTGAAAGATCTGGGGGAACTTTTTCGGTCAACATTGGGATCGAAACTAGGACCCCCTGGTTAGTGAGCCACCGTCCGTCTCAATACAAATTATTGAGTTGATTTCTGTAGTTTTAGTCATGATACAAGGTGTGGATAGTGTTTGATCATCAGTGATCATTTTAATTAGCAGAATATTGGCCGTTTGATAAGTGTGGTAATCTATTTAGTCCATAGAGATTGATTTTATTAGATGTTTAACAGTTATTATAAATGACATTAATGTGAATGTTTCTTTGATTCCCTGATTGTAGATGACAAGGAGTAGAGTCGCTTGCACAACCTTGGTGGTTTTTCTCTACGTCCTCCCACTGCTATAGACTGCCACAAGCATGCAAATTATTGAAATATAATTGAACCATCCATTTCTCTCTCTCTCTCTTTGAAATGAGATAAAGAAAGAAGATTTAATTGATTTACGTGGGTCACACCTGAAAATATTTGGTCTCTAGTAGTGGTTGACTACTAATTTGATCTGACTAATCACCAACAAGGATGAACAAGAAAACAATATCAAAGTATTGCAAAAATGTGACCAACAAGGAAAGATTTGTGATAGATTTGCATAAATCTACACATCATATCAAAAATAATAATTTCATCCATTAAGTAGTATCCATATTATTAATCAGGATTCAGGTCAGATCCTGTTCCGATAACTTTCTCCAGGTCTTCTGGTTTCCTCCAACTGCGAAAAAAAAAAAGAAGATTTGCAAAATCGTTAATTGAATCAGTTAGCCACCTACGTCAATATGATTCTGGTGCTAGATTCTAGTGGTCTCTCTTTCATTTCTAATTCCAGACATAGTGTGGGAGAGATTATCACGGATTTATCAATTAGGTCTAACTACATAACATGAGATATGAAATTGTTGATATTTTTGGTGCACAGTTGTGATTCTAGTAGTCAGACATCCTGTATATCTGCTGATGCACAGACACCTGTTGTTGGAATCACTATTTCTGTTCTTTATTATTACATTACTTTGATAGTATTACAACCTTGGTGCATGCTCTGCAGATAGCAGATAATTTTCTTTTCAGCTGATAAAATATTAAAGTAACGATGTATCATTTGCGTTTTTGCTAAAATATCGTATTTCTGACGGCTAAATCCAGTCGATTGTTTAACGTCTAATTAATAAGAAAAAAAAATCAAAATATACCAATGCTTGATAATCCCCCAGCTTGGATTTAATCGGATTTAGACAAGACCCATTAGGTTTCTCCAATACCAATAAAAGATAGATCAATGGAATTTCAAGTTATCATAACTTTGTAAATATAGAACGGAATTGAATCTATTAAACTTTCACAATATTGTAGTTTTCAAGAGATTCGTATAGGGATAAATGACCTATCAAGGATTTGAGATAAGGGTCACCTTGAGAAACTCATAAATTCAAGGTAAAGTCAGATCTGTTCCTGATTTGCTGTTCAACATGGGTATTTTATCAACATGTACCTCAAAATTGTTAATAAAGAGATCTTTTATTAATGTGGCAGAATAGTTTGTCTTTGTTAATCACCTTTTAATCATGAATGTTGAATATGGATATTAATTTAGAAATTCTAACAGTTACAGATATGGCCTTAAAGTTCACAGATCCTTCTTATTTTATTTAACTAGAATATAGCCCTTTATAAAACTTTTGTTATTTTAATGTATTGAATACATCAATAAGAAACTACTTTGTATGTGCAAATTTTTGTGTTTCTGGATCAAAGATATTTCTCTTAAACAGTGATTAAAAGTTGATTAAATTCTTAACTTAAGTCTGAAGATGCTTTGTGAACTCGGGACCTGGTATTGGAATAGTTTTAAACTTCTTCTCTGTCTTTGGCGGCACTTACATGTATGGTAGTGTAAACAAACAATATTGTGGTAGCTATAAGTTTATAACCAATTTAAAAATTAAAGTGTATTTTAGAACTGTGGAGGTTTTGTAATATCTAATACCTTTGTAGATGACCACAAAATACTATGTTTTAACGCAATGTAAAGAAGTTGGTTTTTATAAATTAATAACCAAATTTCTAGTTGAAGTATAAATCAAAACATTGAAAAGTGCATTAAAATAATGAATTGGCTTTTATGTTATCTTGAAAGAAAAACCTCATTTCATGTATTGGTGCGTGTTTATCTAGTGTATAAGATTAGAGAATAAATTTGAAAGTTATCAAACACAAGTTGCATGAATGACATACATTAAACATAGTAATATTATTACATTTTGAAACTTTGTGGTTATAGATATGATTCAGGCCTTGTCTTCCCAGTTGCGTGCAGTAGTCCCTGATTGTATGCCACCACGATTCAACTACATGTATAGATAGAGCTTTAGAAAATATGAAAAAGGAAGACATTTTATATAAAAACAGAGAAAAAATTAACATTCTATTTGTATGAAATAGGGCAAGCCTGTACATCATCGCCTGTTAACAGCGATGATTTCAAATTTTAAAAAATACTATTTTATAGTGTGACATAGTTATGTTTTTTTTTTCTTACTCAATATGTGTAACACCTTTTGTTGCGTATAACAATAGACATACTATTTTATCCAGTGATATAACCTTACATACTATAATTTGTAGTAAGCAATGAACTAATATAGTACAAAGAGATAAAGTATATACATGTATAAACATAGACCAATAGTTTATGTTATGGTGTAGAGAATTTGGGCGTTCTTACTACTAGTGTATATATGTATACAACATGATGACTCATACATCCAATGAATTAAAAAAAGAAGTCAGTTCTTGTTGGTAAACTGTGTGTATAGTGTTGATATACGTATTAAATAGGACACATCATCATATATGAAATGAAATTAAATGAGGTTCAACATCCTACTCTTCTGCACCTTACCTGGGCTAATGGAAGATGGGATACGCCATACAGTGTCCTTTGAGTGAAATTTTGTGCGGGCAGCGGCACTACGGCCTACTCTTATATCGAATGCCAACTGCCAAGGGATCTTTTATGTGCATGCCAATTTGTACACGGGACCTTGGTTTTTCTTCCGATCCGGACGATAAGGCAGCTTTTCTTGTCAGGCCCTCCTTCTGCATCACTGACAAGGGGAAACCACGCCGGAAAATCGAGACAAACTTTCTCTTCCAATGCAGGGATCGAACACCCGACCTCCAGGCTAGTGAGCCAGCGCCTTGCCCACTTAGCCACCATGATTCCCCACATCATCATATAAGTAATAACTTCTTTGATTGACAATGGTTGGGTTGGTTAAATATTAAAGTAGTTGAGGATGGATGCAATGGTCTGCTAAAGGCCACCTTGTTGTTAATCATTGTAAACAACAAAAAATGACTGCCTTCCAGGGGCGGATACAGGAATTGTTGCAGGAGGGGGTTTGCCAGGTACCTGTTAAGAAAATCTGACAGTTGACAATGCATACTGTCACCATCGTCTCAAAATTACATAGGCATACATCACTCGGCAAACCTCGGCATATTCCGGAACCTATATCTATCCTCGTCTGTATGACAGTACGTGATATGTACCTACGCCTATACAATGGCGATGCAGCGCTGGTTTACTTATTAGGAAAACTTGCCTCTTTTAGAAAGAAATTCTCAAAATTGCGTCATTCGAAGGGTGTGTAGCTTAGAATTTCCAGTGCAAACTTGTCCTTGTCTAAAGAAAACTTTGTAAGATAAAACATTTTTGAAAGTAATAGGGGACTTCGTCATACAGCCGAGACTAGATGTCGGGTACTGGAATCAGCTGAGGTTTGCCGAGTGAGGCATACATACACATTGAGCGTTTTAAAATGAGAAATTCAACACACCATTTGACGTCAATTTTTATATTGATGTAGGGTCACATTGTGATTTAATGTAGCTGAGCAGGGTGGGGTTTAGACCTCCCAAATCCCCCCTCTGGATCCGCCCCAGACAAGGACTAGGGTCGCCTGCCCAACCTCATGGGTTCCCTACAGGTACCCTGGTTTCCTCCCACTGTTAATTAAAGACTCCTACGTGAAAGGGAAATATGGAAACAAGATTAAACCCTATAAACCATGTATACATGTGTAATCCATTGGCTCCAGACCAGTGTATTGTATCTGTGCCTGGTTAACGAATGTCACACACATATGTCTGGGCACAATTACTAACCTAATTAACTCATGTTCAATTGTCTTGTTCCAGACTTTCTACATTAAATTTTACCTTAATGTAATGTGTTGTTCTCTCTTTCAAGCTCTTCTTACATGTCCTTGTCTTATTTTATTAAAAGGGGTTAAAACAATATATCAATTATATCTTATGAAATCATCGTAAATCATAAATATCCATCAGTTGTCACCAATGACTACCTTTTTTTTTCTGGCTTCAGATGTTATATGATTTATTATTTAGACATGTATTCAAGCCCATAAATCCACCCTTGAGACCATCAGATGACTAACATATTGAGTGGATTAGACAACATCTATCATGTCTTTTTTAAAGTGGAAAATTAAATCTTTGTTTATTGTTGTAACAATGGTATTAGATATTCAAGACTATTTATACTAGTTCTTGCCAAAACTCACTTCACTCTGATTAAAGTAACTTACATAAAATGTGTTCCTTTCTCTTTATCTATTTTTGAACTATTTTAGTGAGAATGATCAGCTTTTTATCTAAGTCTTACATAATGCATCTTTAAACAACAGCAAAAAACAAGATAAATGTTCTTTGCATTGCTATCTTTGAACTATATGTCACATAATGCATCTTTAATGGTACATGGGGGATTATTTAACGCATGTGTCAGTCAGTTCTCGCTTGCGTGTGACAAGGAGTAGGGTCACTTGTCCAAGATGATGGCTTTCGCAGGTTTCTTCAGTTTCCTCCAACTGCTAAAGACCCCTTCGCACAAACAAATTATTGAAATAAATTGAAACATATGTTAGTCCCGAAGTTACCTAGTTTGTGTCGAATGGCCGTTAAACCCCATTCCTCTGTCTCTCTTTAAAGGTTACAGTTAGGTTAGGATGTTTTTTATATGGATTTTCTAGTCATCTACAACAACCAGACATTTGTAATCTAAAGTCAATATTAAGCTAATAATAATGTTGATACTGGGTCATGCTAAAAAAAAACCTGAAGAACATGGTGATAGAAATGAATGTTAATGTTCATTCCACATTAATTTAGATTTATAATACCTTCGTCTACACAAGGCTTGAAAAAGCCGGCTTTTTAAAAACCCGGTTTTTTCAAAACCCGGCTTTTTCAAGTGTAGCGTCTACACTGACTGAACGGAAAAAGACGATGAACACCGACCTTCGTTATGTGTGGAACTTCCGGTTTATTTATTACGCCATCGGCTTCAGTCAATTTTGACATCCGGGTACTTGATAAATCCCGGATTTACCGTCTACACACATAAAATTGCCGTTTTTTTGAAAAAGCCGGCTTTTTGATTTTGAAAAATCCCTCAATAATTGCCGGATTTTAAAAAGCCGGCTTTTACGATTGAGAAATTGAAAAAGCCGGCTTTTAGGAAAAAACCGGGATTTAAAAGGCTAGTGTAGACGGTGAATGCTGCTAGTGTAGACGTAGCTTATGTTTTAAGAAGTGAAATTAGATTGAACATATTATGTTTCTGCTCCGACTGGGCTAAGCCATGCCTTGTTGGAACTTTTGTCCTGACAGCGGCATTAGCCTACTCTTATATCCAATTCCAACTGTTAAAGGATCTTTTACGTGCAGAATGGGTGGGTGGCGGAATGGTCCAATGGATGTGCTTTAGATCATAGCGTTTGTCATTTAGTCAATTGGCTTGGTTTTCATTCTCAGCTTGAACTTGACAAGGAGTAGGAAGGTCACATGTCCAACCCTTGGTTTTTCTACGGATACTCTGGTTTTCTCCAACTTCTAAATACAACTATGTGGAAGCAAATTTGGAAAATGAAATTGAACTATTAGTTTTGAAATACCTAATTCTCTCTCTTACTTTATTATGTGCATGCATGTGATTGAGCTGTTTTCAATTCATACATGTACATGTATATATTAAAAAGTCATTCTTTTGAGATCTTAGACTACATTATTTCAGTAAGTACAACCCGTAGTGTTAATTTATAATCAAAAGTATTGGCTTTCTATGGAAATAAATAAAAGTGATTCTTTGGATGGGAAATAAAAAAAGTAGAGAATTTATTATTGCAATGTGTAAATGTCAGGCTATTTATTTACGAACAAATAAAGTAATATAACTATTATTTAAAACAATTGATGAATTATTCATGATCATTGTGTATTAGATCATTAATATCAGGCCAAACCATTTTAATTTTCTGTTCTTTAGGGTCTTAATATATTGATAGCCACTTTAATCACCTAGATGAATTTTAGTTTTAAAATTTGGAACTGAAAGCTTTTGAACAGCACAACTAATTGGTTTTTAAATAAGTTTTGTTCCCAAAGAATTAAGTGGTTGACGGTGTCTCGCTAGGGGTAAGACGCTGGCTCGTTGTCTCGGGTGTTCGATCCCTGCTTCGGCAAAGAAAGTACATCCGGATTTTCCAGCGTGGTTTCCCCTTGTCAGTACTTCAGATGGGATGAAAAACCAAGGTCCTGAAAAACAGAAAATCAAATTAGTATGGCCTTATTATGGTACATAATAATTTGTATAATTGTGGAAGACTTGTATTTCAAAATAGTCATATATGGGGACAGATATGTGTAATGGCAGTAACACTCATCGTAACATTATGATATTGATAGTTTTCATATTAAATTTCATTTCATGAACAAAAAGGATTACCAGATGAATCAAATTTTTCAAATGTGAAATATTGTTTCTATACATGTACATTTAGTGCAGCAAACAGAAGAATGAAATTTACTATGGTTGAATTTACTTATAGATATGGACACTACACAAGTTGTATCTGACATTCTTAATATTGTGCTAGATTTTTATTAAATGTATCAATAAAAGAACTAGAAATTTACAAATTTCTGCTGACAAAATGACAGACGCTGCTGTGACGAATGGTTTATTTTCAGATTTGGTTCCTTTTGAAATTGTTTCATATTTCATCCTTATAGTTATACAGTATGATTCTCTGCTTGCTATCAACTCGATAAACATAAATTCTATAAGTACAGCTATGGTGACTCAAAAGAATAAGGCACTGACTGATTAATTAAGATGTAGCCAGGATTTTCTAGCGTGGTTTCTCCTTGTCAGTGGTGCAGGATGGATGGGATGGGATGAAAAAACGTGGTCCAACCGTCCAACGACGTTCAAGAACCCTTGAAAGTTGTAATACAATTACTGTGCAGACACACTGTATGGTGTATACCTGTCTTCATTAGTCTGATAGGTGTAGAAAAGTTGTTCGTTAAACCCATTTCATTTATTGTATATTTTCAGGTTCGAGTAAAAGACTTGCTTACCCAGACATGTCAGATAGATATAGATGATAGTTGGTATATAATAGTCTATGATCAATGTACCGAGGATCCCACATATTTTACAGATGATAATTTTGTCTACATATTACTCTCCAAACTAACACAAGTTTTTACCTATGTTACATTCCTGAAAGGTGAGTTTTTTCTTTACAACAGGGGGTTGGGTCGTGGGTGGCGGAACGGTTTAACGTGTGCACTGTAGATCCGTGAGTCAAGTGGCGTGGTTTCGACTTCACACTTTTAAGTGACAAGGGTTGCCTGTGCAACCTCAAATGTTTTATCTGGTTCCTCCCATATTCCTCCCACCGCCAAAGATCCCTATAGGCAAGAGAATTATTGAAATAAATTTGAATAAAATGTTAGTCCCAAAATAACCAAGATTGTGTCAAGTGGATGTTAAATCTTTAAAGCATTTGAGTAAGTGGTACGGTTTCTCTCTTGAAAATTGAATACACAATTATATAGATTACCAATCAGTCATTGTCTTTTTCATTGGAAATTTATGATCTCAAGTTATCTTGTATTGTTATAAAAATATTACCACAATCTACGATAATTAATTCAAAAAAGTTTGACCAAGGGTAATAAACAACAATGGTTTGATGTGTCAATAAATCCTGAGATAGAGTGATATAGGATTTAACCACAAGTACTTGTTGATTAGCTACATGTCAAGATAAACAGATAGCCACATGTTAGCTTGTTTATATAATATATCTTTTACAGACACATAGAAAACCACAGGAATGTAATAGCCTAGGTTATCTCCCTTTATTATGTCTTTCTGTGATGGCTGGAGGAGGTAATTGTTAAAACATCTGCTGATAGATCATGTTTTAGTAAAACCGCATATTACTGTACAACCACAACACTCAACTAAAATATTCCATGTTTTCTTCGTAATTGTTTTTAAATTACTCGTCACTAATGAGCTGTGACATCATTTTCTGCATTCACATCCTGCGGAATTAAAAATCTTGTAGCATTTATAGAACTATTTTTATGTTAAATTTCTCTTTTCGGTGCATTGAACGTTTCCAGTTTAATGTCAAAAGCTTTGAAGTAATTTAGTTTTAAGTGGGTTAATGTTTGTCGACAGCCAGTTTTTATGTTGTAATTTTGTAAGTTGTGGATTTCTCATGGTCTGAGAATGTATCTGCTAAGATTGTTTTGATTTGCTGGGACACTTGATATACATATACATGTATATATACCAAGCAATAAGATTAACTCCCCTTTGAAATAGTGTGTATAATGAGAACTTTTTTGGATCAAACTTTTTTTTTGTTAAATTTATTGTTAAGGTGGGAAAGGAAAACTTGTATGCCAAAAAACATTTGGCTTTTGCCTAGTAAAGAAATCTGTTAATAGGTTCATACCATTAACAGAACACATTTTTTATGGGATACAATCACTAGTTTTTTTCTAAGAGTATCCTCTTATCTTTATCAAATTTACTATATGTAATTGTGCCTGTTAACGATAAGATGATAGTTATCGAAAGTTGTGCTTTTAGAATAAAACTAGTGATTGTTTCCCATAAAAACTGTGTTCTGTGAAGGTCTTCCTGATCACTAAATGTCACCCAAAGTTTTCTGTTTGTTTTTTTATGCTGATTTTCAAATAACTAATGACAGGAGACAGGAATAGACTGACTCATTTAACCTATATTTGAAACGATCAATATTCATATTTAATTACATCTAAACTCTGGTTCCTGTTCCCCCTCCCCACTTCCCCAAAAATTACCAATGAGATAAAGCACCATGCAAAGCGTATACAAGATCAAGCAGAATTTGAAGCTGCTATATGTAATTATAACACTATATATAAATGTCATAGTGTTAGAATTACATGTAGAACTATTATGAGATATGAAAATCAACAAACTTTAACACATGTATTAGATGGTCATGTGTAAAAAGCTGATAAACTTATCTGATTTAGCTCCTTTATTTATGCATTGAATATAATTGGAATGAATTGGGTTTTAAAGTCTCGTCAACACAATATTCAGTTATTTTGGGACTAACATATGGTAAATTTTATTTCAATATGCAATGTGAATATTTTCCAGTCATCAAAATTTCCGTTTGATCTTCTAATTCCAGCCACCATAAATTTGTATATTAGATTTTAGATATAATCAGAATAGTTCATGACTTGATAGTAGATATATAACTAGATCTCTATGTATAAGTACGGTAGTAGTAAGGTTAGTTTGGTAGACTATCAAAGTTCTTGACCGATGACTAACAGATTAAACAGACAGTCATCTTGTTCAACTTGTACTCATGTGTTGTTATAAGAGTAAATATATGTAGACTAGGCAAGGTGCTTATTTCTACATCTATAGGTATATAGTAGATTGACTTCATGTTCTACCTGTGTAGGTAAGATTGAATTACTTATGTTATTTCATCACAGGTGCTACTTTAAGTCATGACAATCGCTTTAACCCTTTGGCACCTCGAAATGGACAGAAATAGGTTGCAACTAATATGAATGTATATAAATTGATTTTCATTCGATCTTTTCTGTTTTTACTGTAATGTCTAATCGGTTGTGTTCGGCAAAATTAAATGGCAGTCTTTGGCATCTGGTTATTCCAGTCTACTCTGCACTGGTAGTATTCTTTCATGTGGGGTATGTTTATCCTCATTCATCAAGTCGCTTCATTACATGGAAAGCATTCAGGCGCGCAATTCTTGTGCCAATCTACTTTTTTTTTCATTTTGTCTTTAATATTGAATACCAGAAGCCCATCTTTTCATGGTAAGATAACAACATCAATTTTGATTTGAATTGATCAATATGTCATGATTGTAATGTCGAAAACTGTGTATATGTACATTGAGTTAGAGACTTGACACCTTTAATATCTCTTTTCTCTAATTTTCTTCCAAAGAACTGGATGTGTCAATATTTACATGTACCAAGTGCTAAAGGGTTAATCTTGTGATTCCTTCTCATTTTGAACTTAAAGTCATCAAGTGTACAGGTAAAAGGAATGGGTTTAGAGTTTTTGAGTTTCTATTGGAACAATAAACAACTGTTGGTGTGTAACAATAAGACAGTTTATTGTATGTTAATTGTATAATGTATTATTTTACTATTTTTCAGGTGGTTTATTGGGTTTACAAGCGATGTACCCATCTTTAATAGAGAATAAAGATACAAGTGGTTATAAGTGTACCCCCCTCACCTCCTTATCTCAACCGTGTATGCCTGTTAGTAATGTGGGACCTACACGTATCCTCCCATTTTTATACCTCGGCTCTCAGAGAGATGCTTTATCTAAAGAAATTGTTCAGGTAACTATTTATTTGTTTGAAGAATATGGTTCACAAAAATGAATGTTGGATCAAATAGAAACATTCTGGTTCTCAGACAATCCTGAAGCATGTCTGTGTTTTTATTTTGTTAAAGGAATTTTACTCGGCTAAATGACTTTGTGTACTTTGTGAAGTGATTTTATGTACTTTATTGAAATGATTCTCTTTAACTATCTTATAATCAATATACTTTTAATTATGTCTATTGAATATTGTCACATGTACTTTGGGCTGGAGGCCTGATACTGTCATTTAATTGATAAAAACAAAAGACTTGTCTTACACATCCCATTTAAGGCACCACATTTATCTCTTAGTGTTATTTATGATTATCTAGTATCATTTATGATTGTTAGGGTTGTATACTTGGTAAACAAGCCTATGGTGCATTTTAGGATTTATTCAAATGAAAAATATAAACATGCTGTAATTAATGAGAATGTCTTTTGAGTAATAAGGCCATGTTTAAATGACGAAGGATTATCCAAGATCCAGAATATCTTTTTTTACATTGCCTTACTAAATTAGAATAATATCAATAATCAAATTATGAACAGTCAGTGGTTATTTAAAACAGATCATTAGTGATATTATAATTATTTAATATATGATTTTTTTTTATATTTTTAGGTCAATGGTATTACATATATCTTGAATGTAAGCCTATCATGTCCAAAACCTCCATTTATTCAAGATGCACACTTTAAAAGAATCCCTATCAATGACAATTATAGTGAAAGGATGTTACCATTTTTCAAAGAAGCATTCCAATTTATAGGTAAGAAAGTCCAATAGTCATTACCAGATCTGGATATAATGATTCCAGTTGTATCTGACAAAATATCAGGAATGCACTACTGAACTAGTAAGCTACCTGCCAGTTTGAATTTTTTGAATGACATGCATTGCGCAAGAGCTAAATCTACGCCAACATCAAAGGATAATGTCACATCTGTATTTTAAATATATTTATGATAATATTAATTTATACCAAACAACTTACTCAAAATCGGGCATATTTTAACAGTTTGACAGCCAGGTCTGTTTGTGAAATTTTGTAAATTTTAGAAGTTAGTACCTAAGATGATGATAATTGTATATATTGTAGATATGGTGAGAGAAGCTAATGGTTGTGTTTTAGTTCATTGTTTAGCTGGTATATCTCGTTCACCTACTCTAGCTATTGCCTTCGTCATGAGGCATCTTAAAATGATGTCTGAAGATGCTTATAGGTGAGTTTATGTTGCAGATCAATTCTTTTCAAATATCAAGTAACGTACAGTGAAACCTTGTGTGCACTTTATATCATGAGGTATATCATGGAGTCAAATATCATGGTTTTGCTCCCACACTTGTACATGACAAGGCGAAGGGCCTTCTTTCTCCCCACTGGTAAAGACCCCAATGCTCAAGCAAATTATGGAAACAAAATTTAACCAGTGTTTAACGTCCCACTTTTAAGCAACAACCAGGCTAATGAAGATGATCATACAGCGTGTTATCAGAGACATTTGCCAGACAACGCCCCTATGATTATGAATTCCAGAGACTACTTTTACACACTCACCAATGTATACACACACATGCCGTTCATTTTCGTGGTGTCTAATGTCTGAATATCCTGAGATGTCCTGGGTAGAGAGCTGACTGAGCCACTGTATAGGCAGATAGCTAGCTTATATTTAATGTATATCAGAATGAAGTAAAGAGGAGAATTTTTTACCTGGACGTATTTTTTATTTATTTATGCATGTACATATATATATATATGTTTATTGTTTTATTTTACAGATATGTTAAAGATAAAAGACCAACAATATCACCAAACTTTAACTTTCTTGGTCAACTTCTTGAATATGAAAAGAAATTACTTCATGGGGAAATAGAAGAAGATTTAGAAAAAGAAGCGAGAGCCTCTAAGCGAAACAGTTGGCCAAGTCCGTTTGTTATGGATTTACAAACTTCTAGTCCGTCATCACCACACGCCAAACCTGTAAATAAATCGCTGTTTGTGTTTGATTCATATCCATCACTTGATGTTAAATCACAAAATGAGTTTTTGGTGTGTGAGGATGTTGTTATGGCTGATAAACAACAATCTGAGTGTTCTGCTATTAAAACTTGTGAATTTGGATCTGTGTCTGCAAGTGAAAATGTGGTCAGAAAAAAATCAAAACATATCAATGAAGTCGAGTTACGGAAATCTGTCTCAGAAATACCCAAAAATGAAGATTTTGATACTGTGAACAGAGAAACTGTTTCAAAATCAAAAACATTAAAGTTATCATTGGGAGTGAAACCTATGGCATCAGCCAA
This sequence comes from Patella caerulea, assembly GCA_036850965.1. NCBI lineage: Eukaryota > Metazoa > Mollusca > Gastropoda > Patellidae > Patella > Patella caerulea. Next base: position 24,284,030 of record JAZGQO010000015.1, on the reverse strand, counting down.
TCTGGCAAGCCCAGACAGTCCACCTATGATGAGATCCCATCGAATGAAACGACCCATGTCATTGGATGGATTATCAACTTTCATAACAAATAGAAGTCATCCACTGGTTCGTTCCGGGCTACAACGGAAATCAAATACAAAACCCTATTCTGGTCCTGGACAGTCAAATACACGACGTCCTTTGTCACTCAATGGTTTATCGTCATGTCATCGAATGCAAACAAATTATTTATCTTTTCCACTAAGTCGACCTGTGACTTTTGGTGGCTTGACAACAAGGCCGAGCACTATCCATTCACCATCAGTCCCAGGATTTCCTAACGGACACGAAAAATTATTATCCAAGAGTAACTCATCTCTCTCATTTGAAACAAGGACTAGTCATAGAGCCAGGAGTTCTCAAACAATTGACAGAACTTCACCCTATGAATCCCCGGATTTGTCTAGTACTGAAATTTTAAGTGATTTTGCCACCTCGCCAAATGGCTTTCCATGTGGTGCAAGTACAATTCAAGGCTTTAGAAAAAGTTCTTCTTCAAATTCAGGATTTCCAAGTAAAAATAACGAAAATTCAGAACCGAGTCACAGAAGCTCTAGGATTGATTCTGAGAATACGTCATCTAGTTCTGGCTTTCCGTGTGGACAAAGCACTTTATCCACTTCTGGGCTTCCCAGTGGGTCCAGTACTTTGTCGAACTCGGGTTTTCCAAGTGGTACAAGTACGTTATCCAACACTGGATTTCCAAGTAGGTATGGCAAAGGTAGCAATTCTGGATTTCCAAGTAGTGATAGCGCTTATTCAAGCTCTGGTTTTACATGTGGACAAAACACTTTATCAATATCTGGATTTTCAAGTAACCCAAGAAGTTTAGGCCTGTCCAGTTCTGGATTTCCATCTAAACATAGTCCTGAATTTGACAGACATGAATCTGTGATGAATTGTGGATATGAAAGTCAACACAGTGCTTTTTCACGAACAGGATATGAACAAACGATGGTAACAAATTCACCCAGCCGAATTTGTAACTCCAACTATTTGCACGGACAAAACAATCAGTTATCCGAGTTGTACGATAATTTCCCTATTGACGAGTGTAATTATGTGAGTAAAGTGAATTGTTTGAACAATTTAAATACATTTCCTGATGGTTCTGAAAGATTGGAGAAGTTTTCCACCATATCAATGCAAAGTTCAGGAGAACATCACTGCATCCTGGGATCAAAACAAAATGCCATGCCACAACCTAAGAGCGAAATCAGTGAAACTAGCTTTATGAGCACGTCGTCGTTATCAACTATCAAAAAACAGCAAAAATTTTATTCACAATCATGCACGAACATCAGCTCTCTTCAGTCTCCGACAATGGAGTTTTCTCTTCTTACAGTAATGGAAGATTCCACGGATTCAATCATGGTTCAGAAGGAATCGCAGATCCATAATTTTCCAGCTACCTCACTGGACAAACTAAATTTTACGCCATGTCTGGCAAGAGATTATGGTTCTGTGAAGCAGGTCTCTGGTATCAAGAGAAATATAAGTGCGACAGAGAGCGAAGTTAAATCTGATAATCATTCCCCAATGTCGATCAGTAGCAACTGTTCCGACAGTAGTTGTACCTCCATGTCTTCATATTCACCGACCTCTACGTGTAGCATCGGAAAAGTCATTTTACGCAAAGACAAGGTCCAAAAAATGGCATCTACAGAAATGAAATCGTCAGAACTAACATCACCAGGATCACTAGGAAGCAACTGTTCTTCTCCTCCAAGTTCCAATCTGACATCACCAACAACTAATGCGACAAAGGTGATTTTACGTTCTCAAGAAAATAAATCCAAACGATCTTTAGGGCGACCTAATAGCATCGCATTCTCAACTTACCCATCATGTGATCTTGGTTCTGACTGTCAGGACTCGCCAAGTTCTGCCAGCAGCGCATCACAGGACGACACATCAGAAGCTTACATGTTACGTAGCAACAAAAAATCAAAACCCAGCGAAATGTCTCCAGAAAAACGATCTTTATATGGACAATATTCAGAACGAGAATTTTACAAACAAATTAGTGCTGCTATGGAAAATGCCAAATTACGATTCCAGCAACCATTTGACTCTCGAAAAGTGCGTAGTCTGGACGATATTCTCAGTTCAGACAGTGACTCTAAGTTGCCGAGACGATTTCAGCCCACTTTGTTTGAATCTTTTCCATCACGCTGTCGTGGATCATCGGACCCTTATCAGTCCTCTGGCAGCATATCGTCTAGTGGCAGTCATAGTTCGTTACATGGAAGTCATAATTCACTGCATGGTAGTCAGAATTCCTTTCATGGAAGTCAGAACTCACTACATGGAAGTATGGAAATTATTCAGGTATCTTAGCAACTCGTTGTTACATACAATTATTGTTTTAGTGCAATTAAGAAATTTTGATTTCATTCAATCTTAAAAATCCCTGTTTTAAAGTGAATCTCATAGTTCACGATATCAAATTGTTTGATTAAAATTCTGAATCAAAAATTTAGTGTCATAAAATAAAAAAATGTGAGAAAATAACATAAATTTTGAAATTTATTTGAAATTATTTCTTTGGTTAATTCATTATTACTGAACTATGAGAGTCTCTTTTTGGGCTCTTTTTTTTTAGAAAATTATTTTGGTTTCTTTTTCTATGTGTGTGGTATTGGTAGATGTGTTCAGTTTGGTTGAATTTGTGTGTTTTTAATTTATGTTAGAAAGCATGTGTTTGATGTTTCCCCATTAAAAATCACCAGTTGTTATGAAAATACAATTGCCATAGTGGACATAAATTTATGTAGGATTGGGAAAATTGTGAAACTACATGTAAAAATTGGATGATAAGAGGGAAATAGCAAATTAAATGGTACACAAATTAATTTGGAATCTGGACATTCATAAAACTACCAGTGGTAGTCAACATTCAAAATCTAGTTTTAATAAACGTAAATTTAAATTTCTTTGTAAGGAAACTAATCATCCTAGTTTCTTGGGTTATTGTCAGGCACACATGGAATATAGGATACTTTAATACAAAGATACAAGTACATGCAGGAACCAGTGGCAATATGACGTGAACTGAACAATTTATGCAAATTTGTACATACATATGCATCATTATCATTTTGATTTGTTTAATATCATGCCATCGCAAATTATTTATTTTGTAAATAGGATTAAAAAAAACCTTTTTGTTGTATAGATACATTAAATAAGGTTAAACTGTCCAAAAGTTTATGACTGTGAACTAGACGTTGAAATTTGTAGACTATGAGTTAAAACAGTAAGGGATGCTGGTATTTTGGTAGTTCATTTACATGTTCATGCTTTGATAAGAAGCTGGAAATTGTAATTTGATGACAATATGTATATTTTATGTAGATAATACTTTTATTTGCATCATTTAAACTAGATTTTGTACCAAATTTAATGCACTTTTTCATTAAAAGAGATGATTCTTTTATTATTTCAAAAACAATAAAATATGTCCGTATTGTAGTTGTTTTGAATATAATTTATTCCTTAAAAAGAAATAAAATCAGAAATTATTCTTTTTGGTTTTCCTTTTCAGCTTAATAGAAATTACCTAATATTTTTTCTGAATATCCTTGATTTCAACATCTTTTTGAAAACTTTAATTCACTCTAATTGAAACAAATTGTGGAATTGTTTGGATCTGATATACATTTTTGTCTTTGCAATATTCTTTTTTTCAAATTGAGCCACATAAGGTTTTTTTTGTCCCCAATTGCCTGGTATTGTCCTGTTTATTTTTACAAGAAATACAAATGAAATTCAGACTTCTAAGTCAGGAGGGTGGTTGGGATGGTCTAGTGGTCTAGAGTGCCGCGTTTCGTCCTCTAGCTGGGCGGTCACCTCTGGCTTGCGACTGTGGTTTCAAGCCCTGGTGTGAGCGTATGGGGCGCCTTCTCAACCTCGTGGGTTTCCTCCGGCCACTCTGGTTTCCTCCCACTGCTAAAGACCCCTACGTGCAAGCGAATTATTGAAATAAAATTGAACCATATGTTAGTCATGAAATGACCTAGTTTGTGTTGAGTGGACGTTAAACCCCATTTCTCTCTCTCTCTCTCTCTCTCTCTCTCTCTCTCTCTCTCAGTCAGGATCAAAACTAAGAGTAATTGAATGGATTTTCTGTTTATTTGAAAATGAATATTTTATACGAGTTGTTAGAAATTCCATTTATCAGATCTGATCAATTCCACATTTCAAGAGAACCAGGCCTGAGTTCACAAAGCATTCTCAGACTTAAGTTGAGAATTTACTCAACTTTCAATCATTTTTTATCATAAATATCTTTGTTCCCGAAACACAAAACTTTGCAATTAATTTCTTATTGATGTATTAGTTTCATTAAAATAACAAAGATGTTGTAAGGGGGGCTATATTTTAGTTAAAATAAGGCAAACAAGTTTTAGTAAATTCTTATTTTAAGTCCGAGAATGATTTGTGAACTCGGAAAGACAAAACGTTATTATTTAATACATCTATGTGTTTTTGAACCAAGTTTATTTTGTTTTAATATTTGTTTGTGCCCTGTTGTTTATTTATTTTGTGATAACTTCACTTTTATTTTGTTTTATCCCATTAGATTATTATTATTATTTTTTAGAAACATAGCAGCCATGAACACCGAAAAGGCTTACTGTATTTCAGACTAAATATTTAACTGGCTGTATTGTTTGTTTTTTTTGTATTTCTTTGCATGAATTTTATTTTATTTTGATTGTACATTGATAAAATATTTAGAAGAAGGCAGAACAGATTAAATATGTTAGACATATATAAGGTCTCCCTGTAGTTAGTCTAAAGCACAAACCAATTTTAATGTCTGTTCCCTGAGGAAACAAATTAAAAATTCGGCCTCCAGTTTCTCCTTGATAAAAAACCCTCAGTACTTACAAATGTGATTGTTTTACAGAAAACTTTTAGTTCCAGATATTTAAGTTTTGATATTTTAACAATTGAGTTGATTATTTATTCATCAAGACCTGATTGCAAAAATTCCTAATCTACTGCATGGCCTTCATAAACTATTAAGACAAGTAGAAACAGTTGATCATGCAACTGATGCCAGCATAAAGGCTGCAAAAACAGTTGACCATGCACATGATGCCAGCATAAAGGCACTATAGTACTCTCGTGTAGCACACTCAAATTTTTGAGGTTTTTAGGTGATTTGAGGAGAGAATTTCTTGCCTCAGAAAGTTACAAATTAAAATCCGTCCGATTCTTAGTCAAACATATCATATGCATTAGAAAAAAAGTTTACTTTTCCAAAACAGGATGCCAACAACCGATATGTTTAGTCTTTTGTGCCTTACTTCTTTGGTGTACCTTATTGAACAGACCTTCTGAAACTCGTTGGCACCTGTATCCTTTCCTGGCCCCCAAAAAGTGTCATTATTATCATACTGGTGTCTTATACAATTCAATTTGATTAAAATAAATTCAAGCATAATTTTATATTCGATATTATAATTAATTGCCCCTGAAATTAGATAACTATGATAGGAATAGTGGAGTTAAGATTGATTTCTTGTCAATATTTTAATTTAGTTCTTTGGACAAATTTATTATCAAGACAAATTTTTCGGTACATGTATCTTTGTCCTAGATTATGTGCGGATGTCTAACATGTAAATATTTTTCTGATTCTACTGCTGAATCACTTTTGCTTTTTGAGTCTGCATTGTCAGACTTTTATTTGCTAGTACATGTTTTTTTTGTTTTTTTTGATTCAGGGCGGGCCCTGTTAATTGCCAGCTACATGTGTAATGAGCTCTTTTTTACATTATTTTTTATATCCTGTTTTAAGCTGATAAATCATCAGTCAAATAAGAGACACCATAGCTTTACAATACTTACATATATATGTATGAACATGTATATTTTCCACTGAATTACAAAAGTTTGACCCCAAAGTTTTCTTGGTTTGGAATTTCTATAAAAAGAAAGTTAATGTTTGGGAATAAGTTTATTAAATGTTATTTATGAATATGAAATATTTATATATTTGTTGATTTGATTTGATTTTTGTTATGAAATCTGAATTTGAATGCATGTTAAATGTTAACAAAATTGTTATTGGTAAATAAAATGTAAGTATAAAATATTATATTAATTTGTCTTTTTTTTCTTTCTCCCTCAAGCTTCCACGTTAGAATTTGGTAAGTGATTTTTAACTCAGGATTTTGGGGTGATCATGTGCCTTATTGTGTGCATTGACAACCTCATACACCATTGGATGATTGATGTTCATGGTAGCCAATTGAATGCATCATTAAATTACATAACCAGCATATGGAATACTACGCTGTTTTTGATTGGTGTATATTTCATTGAATGAACACCTCAAATCATGAATGGATAAAAAAAATATATAAGACTGTTTTTGTTTTATTTATATTATAAAATTTATTGTTTTTTTTTTTTTGTGAAATATTTTCTATAGAAAGTTTTAATTAGATGTTTTTCAAGTTTTTATACCTAAGAATTTCATTATTAATTGTTATCACGTCACAAAATCTTTTCGTCTTTAATTCCACATTTATTTTTTTAAAGATTTAGAATTTAGAACTCCAAAACAAATATTTCTGTTTGTTTTGAAAGCAGATTGACGTAGAATGTTGTAAAGATTTGACTTTTTGTAGTTCAATTACCTTGAGCTCCATGTTTTGTACCGGTATTCACAAATTTAGTTGTGTATCGCATATGCCATTCAGTCTATTTAGTAATGCCCCACGTCAGACAGTGATGGCGTTCTTATTGTGCTGCTGCAACCAAACGGTAACCAGAAATTACACAAGGTCGCCGGCAAACGTGAACACAACGCATGAAAATGTCACCAAAAATTACTAACTTTAAAAATGTCGAGTTCTCACAGCTTTCCAGGTCATATCACAGAACCTTGCCGTTTGTTTTGAACATGCTCAAAACAAACGCAGTGCCTCGGCAATCATTGGTGACCACAATATCTGGTGTTTGCACCACTCTTATGCTGTTCTTGACACGCTCCAAGATCATTTTCAGTCATCATAGCAGCACAGAAAGGACGCCACCTGATCTGATGGGGGTATAACATTACTATTGGTTCCTACCCATCACAGACAAGAGTGTTGTTTTTATTGTCAATTTTGTCCAAATAATTACAAAAAGTGATTGATGAGTGAAAATTTGTTATAGATATATGCATATTCAAAACATCTTATCCAAAATTGAAAACATTTCTTAAAAATTTGACAAAATTGAAAAGCTCGTGTTGGATTCTGTTGGTGATTAGTAGGACTGTTTCTATCAATTTGAAATTCATTATCTGTGCATGACATAAAGAAACGAACAATCAGCCCCCAGAATTTATGGTAACCTCCATAGCGGCTCTGTACCAGCTTGAAAACTATCTTGTGTTCTGTCCAAATATCAACAGCTTTTCATCATGCTTATATTATTACAGTATGTCATTCTCCTATAAGTAAATAAAATGAAATACTTCATTACCCTTTACACAATCTGTTGTCCACTGACAATTGTTGAGTTTATGCCTTTTTCTTCAAACTTCATGCCCAGTATTGATTTCCCTGCATGTGTCTGTTACCGTGATATCTTACCTTACCTAAGCTTTACCTATAAATTGTATATCATCAATAGTAGACCTTACCTTGGCTTTACCTGTAGATTCTATATCATCAATAGTAGACCTTTCCAGAGCATTTTGTAGTCTAGTAAGTATTTGGCACTATGAAATAATAATCATTAGAACTATGTTGTGTTATAAATTGCCCCATTGATTTGTAAAAGTTATTGAAACAGTGGGGTAATACTGTTGATAATCTTTAAGTGGCATTTAGCAATCAAGAAACCCATTAACAAAATTTATTGGAAACAATCGATGTTTTTATTCTAAAAGCATGAAGTTTCGATAAGTAGCCTGTTATTATGCATAATAATTTCCGTGATTGATTCCCAAATTGTTTGTGTTCTGTTAATAATGATGATGTCAAATAAAAATCTCATGCTTTTGGTTCTGTTTGAGAGAAGGAAAGGAGCATATTTAGGAAAACATCACACTTGTAACACATAGCACAAGGTATGAAGTAAGATATGAAGTAATTCAAATTTCTACCTTCCTGAAACCATGGTGCTTCAGATTCCTTAATTAATGCCCACAGACCTTTCCAATACATCAGTACCTACTGTTGTATTAATCTTTGTAGAATGGAATACCGAAGCTATCTTAGAAATGTTTATTGGGTACTCAAATGGTCTTTTCAACACAGAAAAGTTTACATAAAGCATCTAGAACTCACTTAAGGAAAAAATTCCTGGCCCAGTCAGATATTGCACCAAGATATATAACCTCAGGTTTATAAATAATGACTGTTATTGGTAACATCAAAAAGCTTATGAGAAATGATAATGTTACACACTACTTTATTGGGATCCCAACAACTGATGGGGCGTCCTATAGCCTATTCCATAAATTCCAGAAAAACAAAAATTTGTAATGACTCCAATTGACTTGTTTTATGAGTTTCTTAAAATTTGGAGATTGGACAAAAATATAAAAGTAGAAAAAAAAACCCTTTATTATTGACATTTAACAATAATTTGAATGAAATAATTTGAAACTTGAATTTTCTGGTCTTTCTGGAGGACAGGATGATGATGTAACCATATAAAACATCATGAGTTAATAGGGCTGTTGCTTGTACTGGTATGTTACAATATGTTTTTGATAAATTTCAAATTGATTAGGTCACACCAATTTGATTTTCTTGAGAAAAAAGATTAATTTAAAAATCAAAAGTACTTGGTTGCACTGTTCAACAGCCTTTAGTTCCTAATTTTTAAGTTTTGAAATTTTATGCTTAATACCTTTCCTATGATTTTCTGTTGATTCAGCAACATATGTTAAAATTGTTCTTCTTATTTCTTTGGTGGGCGGGGGGTTGGGATGGCCTAGTGGTCTAAAGTGCCGCGCTTCAACCTCTAGCGTGCCGGTCACCTCTGGCTTGCGGCTGTGGTTTCGAGCCCTGGTGTAAGCGTATTTGTGGCATAGAGATAGGGGCGCCTTCTCAACCTTGTGGGTTTCCTCCGGGCACTCCGGTTTCCTCCCACTGCTAAAGACCCCTACGTGCAAGCGAATTATTGAAATAAAATTAAACCATATGTTAGTCCCAAAATGACCTAGTTTGTGTTGAGTGGACTTTAAACCCCATTTCTCTCTCTCTCTCTCTCTTTGGTGGGAAAAAGACTATTTAAAAACCCGAAGATCCTGATGAACATGAAATTAGTGTGGCCTAAGGTAATTATTGTACATGTCCATATTCACACTCCGAACAAAGTTTTATTTCCCCTTGAATTTAGTGCTTCTGTACATTTATCATTACAAGTTAGTCTGGTTATAATATATGAATAATAGCTCATGTATCTGTTAAAGCCAATGATTGTCATTTGCATTTTTCAAACTATATCTAATATCCATGGCAGTATACTCAGCGCAAAAATGTACTCATGATTGATCACTTAACTTTTAATAAGAAATCAAAATACCACCTTTAAAAATATCTTACCGTGAGTTCAATCGATGTAAACAATCTTTAAGTTGCTCTGGCTATTTTGACCAGAGTTTATATATCAAATGATTGATTCATCATATCAATTCTGTTCTGTATTTACAAAGTTATGATAAATTGAAATTTCATTAATCTACGCACTCACACTATATATTGGTATCTGAGAAAGCTGATGGGCGGAGTTTAAATCTTATTGAATCCAAACTGGTAGATTATCTGGCGTTGGAATTTTGATTTTGATTTCTTAAACAAGCATTATGCACTTGAGCGAAATCAGGCTTTTGCAGTTCTTTCTTTAGGCCTTACATGTTAAGACATCTATTAATATGACAAGATTACAATCAAGTCTTGATGCCATCGGATAAGTCTGATTTTAAGCAGATTAGAACAGTTTTGACATTAAATGGTGAAGCAAGGATCTGTGCACACATCATGTCTAATCTTCAAAGGCTAATATCTTCACTCAGAATAAATTATTTTAAATGAAATGTTCGATATATATTCATTTTGTATTATCTAGTTCTCAATTATTTTGGCAAAATAAAGTATCTTTAATTAAATGTTAAATCATCAATCTTAGTACACATTTTAACGAAAATGAAAATGTCAGATCAATACTTAAATATGCCTAGATCTATGTACAGCTAGAGCAAGGAGGAAAGATGGATGATTTTAAAGCGAAAATTTCATATTTTCTAAGAAAGTCAACATTAATTATTTCTATGCCTTTTGCTCAATAGGCTGTCGACTCACTATAATGCAGTCAAAGGCATTATTTCCCACACTTAAAAATCATTCAAACCGGAAATAATAACACAATTAGCTCCCTTGTTTTTATATTCCCCCCCCCCCCTAGAATAGTTATCTTCAAACGTTTGAATTTGAAAATGATATTTTTGTCAATTTCTCAACTGGCAATAGTGAATTATAGGATTATTCTTTAACACGGTAGGACTGTTTATTGATATATATACCATCTATTTTAAGGCTTTATTTTAATATATTTTAGAAATATAACTTAAAACTATGAAATTATCGCTTTAATATTAATGTTTAGAAATTGAAATATTTGTCTTGTACGTATGATGAAAGTGGAAATAATTATCCATTGATGGTTGATTATTGAATGTATAATGCATATGATTAGTCTGTTCTTGTATTGCTTATTTATATTCTTATAATAGTAGCAGATTATTATTCATGTGGGTAGTAGAATTAATGGCATTCTCGTCTTCAGACATAGCATAGCTACCCGTTCACCACCATCTCAATTCATCTCTGGGCATATCTGTTATACAGATGCTGGTGTTATTGATAAAGTGAACGAACAATATCCAGTTTTGCATTCATTCAAAAACATATAATGGTATAATGTATGTTTAAGTAAGCTTACTTTGTAGATGTAAAGCTGAATTATTAATCTATGTGAGTACTATAAACTGAAGGCATGCACATACCAAAGACAGTCAATCAGGCAAAATGCACATTTTATTTCTTCATTCTGACACATCAAGTGGTAAGCTAGTTGTTCAGTGACATGGAGATGTTGGGAATGCCCAGTGCCAACTCCTTGAGTGGATGCCCCCAAGACTCAAGTATAAGGCCTTGTACTCCCCCTCCCTCCTGAAATAGATTCTCCCCCTCTTTGCACGCCACTGTAATTGATGTCAACCCTCGTACAACAAAGTTGACAGTGATAATTTAAAATTTAAAAAAAAATAATATTAATTACACATTGGATACCCCTGGAAATGAATACCTCGGGGCTGTCGCTCTCTGTCTCTGGATGCCATTGTAGTTGTCTGCCCTTAATGAACATCTTCAGATGTTATAATGTATATCTATATATATATGTCTATAATATACCTCTTATGTTGTTGATAAACTGTGTAAGTACATGTACATATTATTATACCATAATTACAATTTTGATCTCCTAGGGGAATTAGGGTGTGATTTTCCCACATTTTAAATATAATATATATATGTATTATGTACAGTGGATTATTTGAAATATTTATAATATGTATACATGTACAAATGTTTATCTTTTCTGTGATCTATTTTCTATGTGTCTTAAATTTACTTCATTAGTTAAAATATACAGTGATTGATAGAGTTTATGTTACATGTTTATAGGTATTATACAGATATTTAATGTTGAGATTCTTAAAGATACATTATGAGAGATTGGATAAAGAGCTGGCAGTTCTCACTATAATAGTCAAAAACTAGATAATGTAAAGGGAATTTGCTGAAATTTTCAGTCACTTGCCTCACCATGTGGGTTTTCTCTGGGTCCTCCCATTGTTAAAGACCCAGATGTGCAAGCGAATTATTGAAATAAAATTGTACCTATATTAATCAAGAAATGACATATTCTTGTCTTCGTTAAGCTGGCTTGCGGCTGTGGTTTCGATCCCTGTTGTGAGCGTATGTGGCATGGAGATGGGGGCGCCTTCTCAACCTCGTGGGTTTCCTCCGAGCACTCCGGTTTCCTCCCACTGCTAAAGACATCTACGCGCAAGCGAATTATTGAAATAAAATTGAAACCATATGTTAGTCCCAAAATGACCTAGTTTGTGTCAAGTGGACGTTAAACCCCATTTTTCCCTCTCTCTCTCTCTCTCTCTCTCTCTCTCATCGGGGATGGAGAGAAGGGGGTCTATATCCCTTCTTCTCCCTCACATTATGGCCCTGCCACTTAGAAGGACTTTGTTACAGTGTACATGTACTTAAACGTGTACCACGTGTCTCTTTGTCTTCGTTAGCCTGGTTGGTGCAGATAAGTAGGACGTTAAATCCCAAAGTTTCATTTCATCATATATCAATATAGAGGCAGACCTCGACAAGACAGACATTAGAAATACAAAGCACAGATATTCGTAAATTATAGAGAGATGGATCCAATAAGTATTGTTGAATAAACATTTTGGCATGCACAGATTTGTGATTTGGGTAGGCATAAAACAAGAAAACATTATCTATAACACTTACAGAAAAATAATATATATTCTTTTTACTTTCTGGTTATAACCAAAATGCTTATTTATTTACTCTTATGAATTAAATACCGGTACATGGCGGTGCTGTAAACAAGTCATGACACATTATAATTTTTCAGTACGACTTATATTAATAAATTGCTACATAGAAGATTTTTGATGTTAGCTGAGAAAATGTTATATTAAATGTTTTGTGATACTGTATAAATTATTCATAATAGATTATAGAATATTATATGTTAGCCGATTCTCTGTTATATCACTATTTATATTATATATTTCCTTATTTCTGTAAATTATGTGTAAATAATCCACTATTGAACTCAGAGAAACAAGAGATTATATCTATTTATAGGGTTTGTAAATATTTAATTATTAATTAATATTTATTTGTGACCTCACTGTACCATCCATATTCATGTGATGTAATTTTTCCCTCATTACGTGTGATGTTTTGACCTTGAGAGATTGACCTTGGGTAGGCCTAGTCATAATTTATTCTAGTTGTTGTTATGGTGTTAAGATAGTGAGTTGTTTGTAAGTTAAAAGTGATGCCAATTTCAGATAAAAACGGCCTAACCAATTTTTGACCAATCTTCTATTATGACCAATACATAATCCATGCACTATGTGCATAGTTAAAAACGGCAGCACTCATAATCTTTTTAAAATGTATGCATTGATTGGTTACTTTATTTAATTTTAATCAAATATAATTTGTCCGTACTTTGTATTCTATTATTGGAAACTTTTCAAGCTATTCCAAAAGTTTAGAGTAGGCCTACTACAGTGGTTCCAAACCTGTTGTTAGTTGCGACCCCATTTCAGAAGCCAGCTATTGATCGCGACCCCTTGAAGAAACAGTCAGTCACCTTTTACCACGAAAAATCATTAATACATTTAATATTCTTTTACTTATTTGACAAATTATTGTTTAAATTCCAACACCTTTATACAAATTGAGAAAAGACAATTGACATTGTGGCATCGGGTGCATAGATCAGAGATTCATATGCTCTTCATGAAAACGTAGCATTTTTTCAAAAATTTCAGTGTTGTCCTTCACGACCCTACGAAAAGTGTTTGGCAACACCAGTTGTGTTGTGACCCAGAGGTTGGGAACCCAGTGTCTACTTACTATACAAGAGAAAAGGTTGCTATATGTATTTGTTAGGGACTGTTGCAAAATTTCAAAACTTTCACTTCAAATGAATAGCCGGCAAAACAAGGTGGGTAGGTGGACTGAACGACACAGCTGATCGAATATGATAAAATATTTATTGCTCAGTGTGCGTAGATGAGCAGGTTGGTACAGAATCTATCCACAGGGGCGGGTGGCCAAATGGTTAACGCGTGAGTTTTGGATTAGGTCAGTCATTGAGCCAACTGGCGTGGTTTCAATTCCCTTGTACGGGACAAGGAATTGGGTCGCCTGTCCAACCTCGTTGGTTTCCTTCCACTGTTAAAGATCTGTAACTGCAAGCGAATTATTGAAGTAAAATTGAACCATATGTTAGTCTCGAAATGACCTAATTTGTGTCTCCTGGACGTTAAACCCCATTTCTCTCTCTATCGAAAGGTTATTTGTTAGGACACAAGTATTGAAATTTTGCGACGGTCTCTTAAAAGTTTATTTGAAAAGGTATTGCTCATGTAATGTGACATGCAAGTCACAAGGGTTTATATACAGCCATTTGAAGAAACTGGCATCACTTAATGTTTAAATTATCTTCTCCATTTGTCCTGTTGGTTCACATTTATCAGATTTTATCCATTACTGGTTGTATATTATCAATTTATTATTATTATCTTCTTGTGATGTGTTTTTTTCAAAATAAAAGATTCACACTGTTCTGTAAGTACAAAGTGTTTTGGTCATCAATTACTCTTGAAAAATGTAAACTAATGGCAGCAGTGGATGTCGGAAACCCAGATATAAGCAAACTTCAACCAGATTAAATTTAAACAGATTTAAAAATGGTTGTTATTCTTCTCATATGAACTACTAGATACTGTTACTTAATGCATTGAAAATCCTCTCTCGTCCAACAAGGGGATAGAACTTAGAACTTCCACTCCTTCAGGCTAGTGAGTCAGTTCCTAACACAATGAGCCCCTACAGCTCCCACCAATGAAAGGCATGTGTGATGGCAAACGTGGATAGTGCATGCCGCATGGCATAACATGCAATTTAATGTATGTATAATAATTATTCAATGCTGGCTGAATTAGGGGGTGAGGAAACTTGCATGTTAATCAGTCTCCTTTATTTTATTCTAGCCCAACTGTAGAATAATGTGAGGGATGTGTTCAGGGATTTGAGCAACAGGAGAGGGTGGGAATGGGGGGCCAATATAGAGACAATATCAAGTTTGACATGGGTGGGTGTTTATTTGAGAATTTTATAAAATCAGAAGCTCATTTCGATGCACACATATATAGGCCTATGTAGTAAGGCCAAAAGGATACGATGCTCTGGAGATCCACTAGCTGAGAAATAATGCCTCACGACTAAGGTAGAGTATCTCTCTGTAAGGCTTTTGTGTTTTAAAAAAAATTGGGGGGTATAAATTAATTAGTCCCCAGAAATTCACTAGATCCAAAAGGTTACTGGGTAAAATCTGTGAAGAAATGGGACATACAGTTTTTGTCGATTTCTGTAAATTTAAGACGCACAGAGATTGGAGATAATCATGTTAGACCAACATTATTCCTGTCAATAATAATTCTGGTCTTACCAGCCACTGACACTGCACTAGAAATATTAGGTTAATATAACTTAATGCCAACAGTAATGAACCGTTTTGGTTAGTTCCTTTAAAAAGTTCTGCTTGGCAAATCTACTGGATGATAGTTTTTTTTTCCAATTTTGCCAATTAAAATTACACAGTAATCTCCCTTACATTCTTCAGTTACTGAATTCTACTGAATTGATATATTGAATAGGCTTACTAAATTCATCGTAACCATAGGCGTACGGGGAAATTTTTGACTGGGGGGGCGGTGGTGGTTGGTGCCCCAAAAATATAGTTTGGTTCTTAGTATGTTACACAATAATAATCACAGGCATACGGACTCAATGATAGTTAGGGGGGCAGAACCCAAATTGCCCGAAATGTTTTCGGGTTTACAGACGCCCCCCCCCTGCCCCTCAAGAAAATTTTGGAATGTTGACGGCTGTTTTCCTTCTAAAAACAATCAATCGTCGCGGAGTATGGGGGCCTCACCCTCCGGAGAAAAATTTGAAAATTTAACCACCGCAAATGCGTTTTCTGCTATTCTAGCCCATGTCAGTAACTCCAAAAGTATCCAATGGTTTTGTAACCGAAATCCCACTCCGAATTCCAACCATCCAACCAGACTGTTGTAGGTACATTTACAAATACTAATTGATGCCCGAAAAC
Organism: Patella caerulea; assembly: GCA_036850965.1. Classification (NCBI taxonomy): domain Eukaryota; kingdom Metazoa; phylum Mollusca; class Gastropoda; family Patellidae; genus Patella; species Patella caerulea. The sequence continues at coordinate 24,268,012 of JAZGQO010000015.1, read as the reverse complement.
TGTCGCACAAAGTAGAATGGCTTCAGACAAACTGTTTTAATCCATAGTCGACTCAGTACAAATTCGTGGTTGTCAATTAAAAGAAAAGTAAAATTAGTGTTTTAGGGCTCAAGGACAGTTAGGGAAGCAAACTAAACAGAAATTCAGGTTTACAGACAGCTGCGCCTGTTTTTTTTTTCGATAGGTGAAGAAGCGGAGTTGACCTTGATAGACCCCCCAAGAAAATTTTTGAATATTTGACGAAACGCGTTTTACTGCTATTCCAGTCCGTAAAATTAGTGTTTTATTAGATTTCGGGCTAAGTAGGTGAAAAAATTTTTTCACATTTTATCTGCCTGCCCGAAAAGTCAGCTTGCCCGAAAGTTAGGGGGTCAATGTTGATTTAAATTGACAAATTATTCGTGTTTTCAATGTTGAAGATTTTGGATGATATTGAGTTAGTGACTTAGCTACTTTAATATTATTAATACAAAATATAGGTTCACGTACATTGTACCATGCCTGTAGGATGGAAACGAAGTGTGCAGATTCTTTTACAAAGCTAACGGACCGAGTACCGACTATATTTCCGATCCGAATGCTGCTAAGGGTGTCTGTGTTTTTATTTAACCAAATCACGTATGAATAAATATGCATTTTAAGTGATTCTAAGGAGTTTTTAACAAATAAAAAAAGTTTAATTTTTATTTGAAGGCTCATGACAGGTTCTACAATATCTCTTTTGCGATGAATAAGTTCTTGATTTCTAAATCATCAATAAAAGAGAACTAAATTTTATTTGCTAGTAATATACACAACTAGAAACAGTTGTTTATGTAACTGTAAATCGTGGCTTACTGTACTGCAAACAAAAGAGGGTTCGAGTCATAAGATTTCTATTTAATTGCCTAACTATAGACATTCTGAATTTAAATTCGCTGTTAAATTGGACACATTCAAGAACACAATATTTTTTTATACAACTTTTACAAAGTACAATTGTGTGCCCAAATTTTCCCAGCATTTGGTGCCCAAAATGGGGGGGGGCGGCCGCCCCCCAAGCTCGTACGCCTATGAGCGTAACCACCACAACGTTGCAAAAGAGTTTTTCAGCTTTATCCTGGAAATTTGTTAATCTTTATATAAGGGAGATAAATGCAAATAACAGAAAATGTAGTTATCTCCCTTGTATTGTGAGATTTTCTTCAGTGTCTTGACTCTGACCAGTATCAATTATTAATTAACAGTATTGATATTCATATCCTACAGAAAAAAAATCCTCCATTAATTCCTTTAATTTAAGTTATCACTTTACTAATAGCAGAATGGAGCTTTCGACAATTTGCAAGATGTGTTGATTTTTAGGCCTACCGATAATATATTTAAACATAATTAGGCAAAGTCTGCTGTTAATACCACTTTATATCAGAGACTGGACTGGAACATGTCATTTGTTCTACTTAAAATAACCTAACATATATCTCTTATTTTGAAATCTATTAAAATTTTTGTCAGGACAACTTTTAAAAAAGATAAGGGAGACTACCCCAGTGTACTGATTTTAATGGCAAAATATTTTTCTTAATTTATGCAGAGATCTGTGCGGGTTTTTGGATATTGGACGATTTTAAATGGTATTTCATAAAGTAATTTTATAAAGTTACATTTAAATCCGGATTACGACGTTGTTGTATTTTGTAATATTTCTATCAATCTAATTTTTAAACGACTGCAGGGTATATTTAAAGATTATAGCATCTCTGACAGTTCCTTGAATCCTTTCGTGTCTCTTCACTCACATTGCTTCACTCGATTCAAGGCAAGGCCGATGTAATTGGAACGGGATTTGTCATTTCCAGATACTGGTCACATTTATCTTGTATTTATTATTGTCTATGAGCATTCGTATTCAAATCCCAAGGAAGGGGCCGGTATTGTAACACCATATTTTCTTCAAAATAGTGTATATGTTTCCAAAAGAATTTTACAAGAGAAGGTCAAATATTCAAGGCGTAGATAATCCTTTTGATGCGTAGCTCTCGCAGCCAATCAAGTGCAGTCGTTGGACAAAATGGAGAACCAGAAGGGAATAGCGCTCAGTAAAGTGAGTTTAGTTTTGTTTTTCTTTGCTTTGAAAACGTGAACATTTGTCAAGGGTTCGATTTTTTTGCACGCACAACTTTCTTTTTGAATCACATGACTTGCGTGATCACGAAACATGCATATTGACTTCCTTTTTAATAATCAGGTCAATTCAAAGAATTTTCCCACCATTTATTATTCTATTTATAGATGCTTACGATACAATGTAGATTGACAATGACCGATTGCTAAAGTGAAAATAAGTAGGCATTATTATGACAATCTTTCTTTCCAAAAACAGTTTGTTTCATTGGAGGCGATTCAGAATACATTTATTCTTTATTTCGTCTAAATTAATAGTAACTAGTTAGTACCCTACTTTAGTAAGATTCTCTCTCTCTGTTTCTTTTCTTCAGTTTGTTTTTCTGTCACTCATTGCATTGCTTTGTGTTGTGCAGTGATGAGAAAGGAGAGAGTTTAAAGGAGCAGCTACGTCTCGAACTCAATATTTTCCATAATATTCTAAATTAATGACACAAATTAGAATTCAATATTGTTCATTTTCAATAAATATTGATCACTGATGTTGCTATCTTGCGTGAAATTAAATACGTCACTTTAAAAATTTCCATTTATTCAATATTTAAGACACAAGTAACATTTTGTAATCAGTACAGGGGGTCGTACACGCCTAAATCAACTATCATTAAAGATTATGATATATTCAACTAAGCCTACAATAAAGAAATTATATGAATAAATAAATTATTTTTCAGGTTAGTCCATCTTTTCTAAATGCCAACAGTACTAGTCATACCTGGGCTTTTAGTGCAATAGCAGAAATAATAGGTAAAATACTAATTTCTTCTTTGCTATAATAACTTTGTGATAAGTGATTGGTTTGCTTAAATTATGCCAGAAATATGCATGGGATGCATTCCTAATTTGGAAATAAAGAAACTGATCAAACAAGATACATGTACTGATTTGGTCAGCTACATATACATGTACATGTATTGCATCACTCTCCGTGCATTCCTTCATGTAGTTTAATAAACAAGAGACGATACGAGATGATACGTTGTGTGTTTGATAAACAGGAAGTAACAGTACTAACCAGTCTGTAGTTTGTGAATTATGGGTGATTTTAATCTGATTAAAATACAGATCTATATTTCGCTTCTTTTTTTTATACTTTCGATGACCTGTTGGCTTGTTTTTATGCTTTCGATGACCTATACACTACATGAAGATGTGACTGGTTGTTACTATAGATCACATCAGGGGCCATACGAGAGGCTTTTGACAATATAATGTCAGACATTAAACATTTGATTAACCAATCAGCATTGATGTTACCAGCGGATTACCCACAGTTCAGGGCAAAACATGCCTAAAGTTTGTCGTAATAGACTGTTTCACACCATTTAGAACACGTCTATGATAACAACTCTCACAGATCCTACACCTAGTGTAGTAAAGGCAAGTAAAACAAAATTTTGAACTATAAAAACGAAACACAAAATAGGATCTGTGTTTTAATCAGATTGTGGTGATTTTAATATATAAATATCATCTATATCCGTAGCATTATATGAAATCCCATCTATTAAAACTTGTTATGAATTTGAAACTGATATTAGGTCATAATTTATTGTTAAATGTATACCTTTATGCTCTCGAGGTCACATATTACTGTTCGATTGGCATGCAAGAAGTGTTTGACTCTAAAGATCCATTCAACCAAATGAATACATTTAATCTCAAATGATTTTGTCTTCACCATCTGAACTTGGCTTTCCCTAAATTTAGCTGTCCTAGATTTCAAAAGCATAAAGAAATGGTTAATGCAAGTCGTATGGTTTAAATGTGTAAATGAAATGCCAATAAATGTAGGCACATATTAAAAAATCTAGCTACTGGTAATTTGGGATATGCTACATGTACATGTAATTGTAGTCCTGTTTGGGGAGGTTCCAGAACTTCCAGAATCCACAATGGTTGCTTGATAAAAATGAGTATTTGGAGGAATACTACCGGTAACCCTAACCTTAAACGTAACCCTTTTTAGAAGACTGAACTTAGATCCATGTTACTTTTTATTCTACCGCTCTAAAAAGGGTTAGAAGCAGCCATTGTGGACTTAGACCAGCCAATATGTAGCCCTTTCAACTTTCAGCTAAACAAGGTTATGTACATGTACACGCACTTAGTTCAGATATGAATACCTGTAATGACAGTTTGTATTTCATGCTACCAATATAGTTATTGGGGAGCTTCTGTGCCGACATTGTTCCCTCTTGTCAGTGGTGCACGACAGGATGTGGCAAAAGATAACATACAGCATAGTCGTATGAATAGGATGAAAAAGTGACATAGTATGTACATTTTGGCGTGCACATAAAAGAACCCTTCTAAATACACTGAATTAGTCAGTTTAACAGGTTGGTTTGTGTGAGCTTATAAGTTATTGAAGTTAATCTCATTTAGGTTTCTTTCAGACAATGCCTATGATCCTGATGTTAATGCTTCTGAATTATGGATTGATAAGATGGAAGAAGGTGGTAAAACCTGCCTCACTTTCACTGATAATGGAGCCGGATTGAATGCAGATAGGTTGTTAAAAATGTTAAGGTGAGGTCAAGAAATGCCTTTTATCACATGAACAATAAAATGTTTTTTGTTTTCAAGTTTATATAGAAACCAATCCATTCTTTCCAATTCTGATAGCCCCAAAATCCTTGTTTATTTTTTTTAGTTTTGGATTTTGTGAAAAAGCAAAATATGAGTCAAAAACTGGACACAAACCTATTGGTCATTATGGAAATGGTTTTAAATCAGGATCTATGAGAATTGCCAAAGATGTTTTAGTATTTACTCGTCACCTGAAGGAAATGAGTGTTGGAATGCTGTCACAGACATTCCTTAGTAAAACCAAGGCAGAAACAGTAGTTGTACCTTTAGTTACTTGGAACAGTATTACAAATATCCTTTTTATACACCCTTTCTATAATTACTTCTTCTAGAGTTATGGCCCTTGTTCATGTTTACATTGTGAAGTCTAGTATCAAAAGTTGTCATCCAAGATACCCAACCACATTGTGGATAAGCTGGTATCTTTTATGTGGTGGTATATGGCTGTTACTTCTGCTGTGTGATCTGATTAAGAAGCAGTCAAGTGTTTTGGTGGTCCAGTGGTTAACGTGTGCATGTAAAATCATAAGATCTGTCATTTAGTGGTATAGTTTTGATTCTCTGCTTATAATTTTGCCTGCCCACTCTTGTGGGTTTTCTTCTGGTCCTCCGGTTTCCTCCCATTGCTAAAGACTCTCTTTCTACAAAACATATTTGTCATACTGTGAAACTAGTGTTCCATATGGTTCATTTCGGGCATTAAATGTCCTGCTTAAAAACATAGTTACATTAGTACACTATCTTTTTTAACTGCTTCTTATTGATTGGACCAAAACTGCTAAACTTTCTGACCTTTGAACTTTTAAATGAAATTGAAATTTAACACAGAGGAATATCAGATCAAGGCAGGTCAACAAATTTCACACTGATCAAAGCCCATGACCTCGATTACAGCCTCAGATTACTATTTTAGAAAAAAACATACCTTAACACATGTAACAGAAGAGATCTGAGTCGGCAGAAACAGTCAATAACATTGAAGCCATTACATCATTTTCTTCCTTCAACACAGAAGAACGTTTATTAGCAGAACTTGAAGAGTTGTCAGATCTACAAACAGGAACAAGAATAATTCTCTATAATCTTAAAGCGTAAGTTTATAATTGTACCAACAGTACTTGACAATCAAGTGCTTGTTTCCCCTTGTCAGTGGTGCAGGAAGTTGATTCAGGCAAGAAACATTGCCTTGTTGTTTGGATGAGACAAACAATCTTGGTCTTATGTACATGTTGCCATGCATGTGAAAGAACCCTTGACAGATGAATCTTAATTGAAGAATAGGCAGAAACGCCACTGTCTGGGCCAAAATCTCTCTTGAATTTAAGCAGCACACATTGTGGCATATGCAAGTCTTGATCAGACCAGTTGGTGTAGACAGTCAGGATATATCAAGCCCCCATTTCATTTCATATTTTATGTGGGGGTTGGATGGCCGAATGGTTAGCACGTGCACGTTGTATCATAAAAACTGTCATGGAGTCAACTGGCGTGGTTTCGAATCCACGGTTGTACGTGACAAGGTGTTGGGTCGTCTGTCGAACCTTGTGTATTTTTTCCGGGTCCTCCAGTTTCCTCCCACTGCTAAAGACCCCTACGCGCCAGTGAATTATTGAAATAAAATTAAAACCATATGTTAGTCACGAAATGACCTAGTTTGTGTCGGGGTGGATGTTAAATCCCATTTCTCTCTCTCATATTTTATGCCTTAACTGTTTTGTCAATCAATGCCAACACGTAAAAAAAAATTTCTTTTTAGCTTTAAAACATAATCAGTAACACTATTTTAATCAATATTTTGTAGACTTCTAGTCTAGGAATCATTTATTTTCCAGAGACAGCACAGGAAAGCTTGAGCTGGATTTTGAGAGTGATCCGACAGATATATTGAATCCACAGACTTTAGAAATTGATTTGACATCTGTGTATCGTCCTGTTCAAGAAACTCTGCCAATGTATTGTATATCTTTAAGGGTAGGTATCATTCACTTCACTAGTAACAGAGCTAAAAACATTTTTCCACAAGCGTAAAAATTTTGATTGAAATTTGGGCAAATTCTTTCTTCATTGCCCATTCTCGTATGAGTATGATGGTACCTCACTAACCAGGAGATCACAGGTTCGATACTATTGTTGGTCAACAACACTGTAATCTGGTTATTATTTAAGCTTGTGTATTTAGCACTAATTTCTTTCACATTCATCCAATAGGCCTATCAAAACTCATCTACTGTCTCCAGCTTAAAACTAACCATTCAATTTTGATGAGTGTCTAATTTACAAAGACCCTTACACACAATAGAAGCATTGAAAAAAAATTGAACTATTTTAGTCCCAAAATGACCTTGTAAAGTATTCAGTAATTTGACCTGGAGTGACTCAGTGGGTGGCTTGCTAATCAGGAGCTCTCAGACTCGCTACATTTCATTTCACCTTCTGGGTTAATTCTGCCAGAAATATGCAATAAATTTTAATGTTGATTGACTAAAATGGCCAATAAACACAATTACTTTATTAATTTCAGGAATATTGCAGTATTTTATTTTTAAAACCGAGGATGAAGATTGTGTTGAGAGGAAAGAAAGTTAAAACCAAGTTAATCTGTAAAAGTTTGTCTCAAACTGAAACAGACAGATATAAACCACATTGGCTTGTATCCTTTTACCTTTAAAAACTGAAAAACAAACATGATATTATGACTGGGAAGCCTTGATAGCTCAATGAGTAAGACATTGGCTTGCTAAATAGGTGGGCTTGGGTTTACTCCTGATATTTGCAGAGATAGTTTTGCAGGATTTCCAGGTGCAATTTCCCCGTGTCAGTGGTGCAGAATGGAGGGGCTGGCTAGGATAGTGTCTAGTTCTTCTTATTGGATGAAAAACTGATGTCCTGTGTACACATGGGCGTTCACATAACAGAACTGTCTCGAACAACATTGGCATGAACCTAAGACCAATGTGACTTATTCATTAACCACTCCGGTTTCCTCCCACTGCTAAAGACCCCTACGCGCAAGCGAATTATTGAAATAAAATTAAAACCATATGTTAGTCCCGAAATGACCTAGTTTGTGTTGAGTGGACGTTAAACCCCATTTCTCTCTCTCTCTCTCTCTCTCTCTCTCTCTCTCTCTCATTAACCACGTCATGGGTTCAATCTGAGATAGTAGATGGCATTGGCTCACCATGCTTAGTAAAAGAACCCTTGATATTTGGAATTTTGAAAGAAAAGTAGGCATATAATCGCTCTCTTGGGCAAAGTTTCCATCATAGATTTGAAACTAAAAATTTTAGCTTCCGGTGATGTTTTGTTAACAGCTATGTTTGGTACATAAATTGTCAGTATGCATATGAAGTCATTGCACAGCCGATGCAGTCAGTGACTATTTTAGAATCCAAATGTTTATGCTTCCTGACCAAAGACCAGGATAAACCATTGAAAATAACCTATGGCTTTACCTGTTCGGAAAGTAGTAATGAAGAATATGGTATTATGATGTACCATAAAAATCGACTGATCAAAGCCTTTGAAAAAGTTGGTTATCAGAAACAACCCAATGACCTTGGTGTCGGTGTAGTCGGAGTTGTAGAGGTCAATTTTTTACAACCAATCCACAACAAACAAGATTTTAACAAAGATGAGCGTTACAAGTAAGTATGAACTACCAAGTGTGATGGGACAATTTAAAGATCTAGCAACTACATTGTTTCATTTATCCAAATTTCAAGCGATAGACCTCCAACTGTGTTTTTTGCACTAGCCAATTGTCAATATGGAGATCTGCTAAAATTCCTTGATCTGACCCTGTCTGAAATTGCATCTACGGCGTTTCATTTATCCAAGGGATAGCCTAGTGGTCTTGAGTGCCCCGCTTCGACCTCCAGCTGGTTTCGAGCCCTGGTGTGAGCGTATGTGGCATGGAGATAGGGGTGCCTTCTCAACCTCGTGGGTTTCCTCCCACTGCTAAAGACCCCTAAGCGCAAGTGAATTATTGAAATAAAATGAAACCATGTTAGTCCCAAAATGACCTAGTTTGTGTACAGGTAACCCTGTTGCTTGTCACATACGAGATAGGTTCGGAACCACTTCTGAATGACAGACCTTATGATATATTGATCTTAAACACAATTTGAGACTAATTGACCACCCACCCCAAACGTCCTGATGAAGATGTAACATTGGTTCAAGAATATTTATAACAATTTGTCATTTCTTAATTGAATCTGTCTTATTTCAGTACTTTTATGTCCGCATTAGCAATTAAAACTAATGAATACTGGAATGAAAAGAAATCAGGTTCTAATTCTGTTTCTACTAATCTAGGGTAAGCTTTATTTATTTTATTTTATTCAGTAATTTTTAACTAGTTTGGAAATGTGTCAATCTCATGATTTAGAAGGAACTCTTGAAAGATTCACTTGCATATTTTCCTATATTTTTATAGAGCCAATCCAGATTGGTTATGGGCCCAGTGTGATAATTGTTTAAAATGGCGACGTTTACCAGATGGTATCAACAGACAGTTACCAGATAAATGGTATTGTTATATGAACCCTGACGCCTCACACAAGTAAGTTATAGAATTCTTGATAGAGGGCAATCTGATTAAAACACAGATCCTATTTCGTTTCGTTTTTATAGTTCAAAATTTCGTTTTACTTTTTTTACTACATTAGGATCTGAAAGACTTGTTATTTAACTTGTGTACGTGAACGATTGTGAAGATCAATTTCTAACAGATAATTGTCCATCTATTAATTTACAAATGATCAATTTATTTTTATTAATGTACGCAGATGATATGGTTTTATTTGCAGAAACCCCTGAAGGTTTACAAAAATTATTATACTCACTTGAAAGTTATACCGATTCATGGGACTTAACCGTAAACATTGAAAAAACGAAAATAATGATTTTTCGAAAAGGTGGTAAAATAAGAGAAAACGAAATTTGGTTCTATAGAAATAATGTTTTAGAAGCTGTCAATGAATTTAACTACTTAGGTGTACTTTTAAATTATAATGGTAAATTTAATAACACGCAAAAACGCTTAGCGGACCAAGGGCGTAAAGCTCTTTTTAGCTTATCAAATACTTGTAACAAAAATCACTTTAACGTAGAAACAAAATTATCAATCTTTGATACATACGTCAAAAGTATTTTAAATTACGGTGCCGAGATTTTTAAATATTGGATTGGTCTACGTAATACTGATAATGTTATTCTTAACTCCTGTTATGAAGATATGATTTTAAATAATGACAGTTAGATTAAATTTGTTAAAACTGAATTAGATAGAATCGGTCTTGGATATATATTGCTTTTAAAAGAAGTTAACAATGGTACGTTCCAAATTATAAAAAATAGGTTACATGATATCTTTGCCCAAGAAAACATGGAAAAAATAAAATCGGCCGCCAAAGGTATAATTTATCAACATTTAACCGTTAACTTTACGCTGCAGAGCTATTTAAAAAAAAGCGTTAAATCTATTTTCCTTAAAACTATAAGCAAATTCCGAATTTCCGCGCATAATTTAAATATAGAAGTAGGCCGATACAATAAAATAGAACGTAGTGAAAGAAAGTGCACACTTTGTAACCTAAATGACATAGAAGACGAATTTCATTTTATTATAGGCTGCCCTTGCTATAATGAATTGCGTCACCAGTTTATCAAACCATACTTTTTACGAAATCCTAACATGTTTAAACTAATTCAATTATTAAGTACAACTTCTACATCCGAAATACGGAACCTTGGCAAATTTCTCATTTCTGCAGATAAGAAAAGAACCACTCTATTAAATAATAATTAAACTGACCTAACTAAATGTACCCCCCCCCCCACCCCCCACCCACCCCCCGCGCTCCTTTAATTCAACTATTTATTTATTTTATCTTTTGTTGTTTTATTTCGTGGTAATAATCTAGCTTATTTCCCCCCTTTAAAGTCATTTTAGAATTTTAGAAGTTCTGAAGATTTTACGAAGCTTATAATATTTACTGCATTTTCCAGTCATGTTAAATTTAGGCTAGCAATTTAATACAATTTATCTACACCCCATCCCCAAACTATTTGTTTGTATTTAATAGACATGCGTATATTGTGTTTGTGTGTATGTAATTATAATGTTTGTATTTACTTACCGTGTATATATTGTGTTTGTGTATATATGTTATCTGATGAGTCAGTAGACTTAAAGAAATAAAGAATTGAATTGCTTGAAATGAGGGGTCAGCCAATCAAATTTTCTGTCGGATCGAGGGTTTGACCTTTTTTGCGCGGAATCGTGGGTAGGCATTATCAGCGATAGGAATCAAAACAAAGCAACAACGATTCTGATTGGTTAATTGAATGACTGAGGTTATAGGGTCAAATATCGCGTGCTTGACATCTGAACTGGCTGAACGTGACCATCCGCTATAACTTGTTAGATCTACATGTAGTGTAGGACATCGAAATTATAAAAACCGAAACGAAATATAGATCTGAATTTCAATTAGATTGGATAGAGGGGACATTTCAAATAACTACTCCAGTACAGAAAAGTATTTACTTTATAAAATCCATTATTAATCTGTCGACCCTCCCAAAAAGAACATGTCCCGACAATTTCATAGGACATGGGAAAGGAGAAGAAAAACTTTGGGGTCAGCGATATAGGCTAAAACATACAGGATTGATCGGGTTACAATAAACAGGTATTGTAACCTTTTTTTTCGGCCTCACTGTATACAGTCAGCCAAGAAAGACAATTACACCCAGACAGATTTATAGAACCTTGGAAAGGAGAAGAAAAAGTAAAAGTTCGACAAGTTGGGCTAAAAACATTTAGGGTTGGTCGTGTAGCAAGAAAAAGTCTGGTCTTGATATACGTTACTTTTATTGGTTTGTGGTTGAAACGAATTAACAACATGTTTTGTCACAGATGGGATATTTTGGCATTATAATTTTCGGAAGATTTATATATAATATAGCTTTCGTCAGTTCAATATATGGAAAATACCCCCTTAAACCCCCCCCCCCCCCCCCCAAATTGCAACAAAAGGTTTCTCAACTGATTCTGGCAGGGTTTAGTGTACTTTATAACATACTAAAGGTTTACCAAAATAGGACCCCCGGGAAAGTTTTTTCAAGATGGCGTCAAAAATGATCAATGAAATGTCTTAAAACGATAGTAACTATGTTACTATCAACTCAAATTTGATGATGTCTTTTCCTAGGTTTTTCGGAGCAGAGAACACATTAAGATCATTAAACTTTTAGTATATTATAAAGTACACTAAACCCTGTCAGAATCAGTTGATAAACCTTTTGTTGCAATTTTTCGGGGGTCAAACTGTACATGTATATTGACCTGAATACTTAATATGTTAAAGTAGTAAATGGAATGGATTGGGGATTAATTTCATATCGAGACAATGTTTCAATCATTTTGTGCTTGAATCATCTGTTTTTATTTATTAGTCAATATGACATTTTATTTATTAGTCAATGTGTGATTTTATTTATTAGTCGATGTGAAATTATTGAAGAACCAGAAGATGAAGATCTTTCTCTACAGCATGCTTCGTATCAAAAAACATTTAAACGTGAAATGTAAGTTTGATTTTATGATAATCACAATTTCCCAGGGTAATTTTACGTAGACAAAAGTCCTTAGGCCTACCATGTTTTGCAAATTCTAACTGGCAATGGTTCTTTTCCATTCATGTCAATTTTTTTGTACCTACATGTATTGAACTGAGACAATGCTCCTTGCCAGACCCTCCATCCTGTATATAAATCAGTGGGGAAACCTCACTTGAAAATCTCTGTTGTTTTTTTCCCAACTCGGGAATCGAATCCCAGATCTCCAGATGCAACTTGTATTTCCTTAGTTTGCAGTGGCCACATGATATTTTTGTTTGTATAAAGTACTTTGTATTTTATATTCCAATGGTTACATATTTTATGGGTTTATTATTTCATATTCCAATGTTTATATATTTTTCAGGGAACAACAAAAACGAAAAACAAGAGTTGAGGGAGTAAGTTATGAATTAGAAGAATTATTTATTTTCGATAATTTCACCTTTCTTGGAGAATAACATACTCTATTTCTTGAAAGATCCATTGTTATTAGATAACTTTTGGCCTGGGAGGGGGGAAGGCCGAATGGTTAGCATGTGCACGCTGTATCATAAATCCTGTCATTAAGTCAACTGACGTGGTTTAGATTCCTTGGTTGTACGTGATGAGTAGGGTTGCCAATCCAACCTTGTGGATTTTTTCAAGGTCCACCGGTTAACTCCCACTGCTAAAGACTCCTACATGTAAGCGAATTATTGAAATAAAATTAATCTATATGTTCGTCTCCAAATGACCTAGTTTGTATCAATTGGATGTTAAACCCAATTTCTCGCTCTAACTCTAGATACATGTAACTTGTTACAGATGAATTCATATATTATCATTCGTCCATCATCCACATTTGCTTGTTGACGCCCTAAAGGCTAATCTTATTATCCTATTGACTTCAAAGTTATACATGTTATTTATGGTCATGAAACGAAGAAGTCTTTATTTTCAATTTTCAAAGACTTTACTTCATTACAGAACAAAACTATGCTGAAATTAAATTTTTATTTCAATTAATAGCATCAGATGTTGATAAAGAAAGAAAAGGAATTAATTGAAAAGGAAGAAAAATTAAAGCAGAGAGTTAAAACAGTTGAACAGATATGTACAGAGGTAAGAACAGGATCCAAAATCAGACCAAGCACAACAAAATACTATAGTTCTCGGAAAATGTTTCACAGGAGGGAGGTTTTATATATTTATTTTCTCATTGAATCACCATGGGGTAAAATTGTTTTTAAACACTATATTTATCTCGGCATGTTGAAGCCGTGGTGGTTCAGTGAGTAAGATGTTGGCTCACTCAACTGGAGGTCCATGTTGCTGATAAAGTTTATAAGGATTTTCTGTCATTTTTCCTCTGTGTTAGTTAGTGGTGCCGGTTGAATGAAAGTCTTGCAAGGGACAACTTGTCAAAAAAAATATCAGTTAAAGACACAGAATAAAGATATATTTGTGACAGACCAAAGTCAGATTGTGTCTGACGAAAGTTAAATCTTTGCCTGACAAACAATGTCTTTGACAGATGCCTTATCTGTTAGCTTGATGTTTATGATTTTGTTATAGACTGCTGGTGAGCCACGGTGGCTCAGTGAGTAAGGCATTGTTCACTAAACTGGTAATATGGCATTTGATCCCAAGTTGGTCGAGAAAATGCATTGTGATTTTGCTAACATGGTTTCCCTTTGACAGTGATGCAGGAATGAGGATCGTGCATACATTGGCACACATGTAAAAGAACTCATTAGCCCATGAGACATTTAATCACATTTCTTTTCATGTTTCAGGTAACATCGACACAAATCCAAGAAAGAAAGAAAACTGAGGGATTGAGAAGAATGTTACTAGATGCTAAGAAAAGAGAAGCAAATCAAAGGAAATTAATTTTAGAATTACAGATGAAGAAATCACAAGTAAACAAAAACCAAAAGGAACTATGTAAGGCTGCAGAAAGTTTACGTGTCTCAAACTTTGAAACAACGGTAAGTATTATTATAAGAGGCATGAATTTGACTATTCCAGGGTGTTTTTCTGGCTTTAGATGCTGTATTAATTATTAATTAGACATTTATTCACAAGACAAGCCCATAATCGTTTGGATGTGCAGAGTAGGGTCACAAGTTCATTTATTTTGTCTGGATCCTCCCATTGCTAAGACCCTGTGTGTGTTAGTGATTTATTGAAAAAATGTTAGTCCCGATAAGACCTAGTCATTAGGGAGAGTGTGGATGTTAAACCCCATTTCTCCCTTTCTCTCTCTTATTGAATTAGATGTACAAAATGCAAATCTTATTCATTGGCAGTAAGAAAGAAATAATTATTTGGGTTATGCATTACAGGCTTTGTTGGAGGATGCTTCTGAATTAACTGATGGACCAACTGTTTCATCTACAAGGTATCTATCTGTTTTTTAGTCAATGTAATGTGAATTAATATTCTGTAAATTTCCTAAATATGCGTTATGAGCATTACTTTTATGTATATGGAATGAGCACACCATAAAACTCACATTATTATTAATGATATAACTCACATTTTGATACATGTATTATAAAATTTTCCCGCTTCAGTGGTATGAAAAGGAAAAGTGTAAGCAATGATATAACAGTAAGCAAACGTCTTATTATCAAAGAAGAAGATACAGATGAAGTAGTTGCTGTCATTCCAGACTCTGATGAAGTTATTGACTTGACAGAGGAAGACGAACAGATAATAATACCTGATCCTAAATTGGTTCAGAAAAATCAATTAATGGAAGATATTAAACCAAACATTGAAGAACTTGAAGCACAAGTTGGCACTAGTCAAAGGGAGGTGTCAACAGGTGAAATAGAAACACAAACAGATCTAGACTTAGAAGATAGCGATATTAATCCTTCCAAAAACAAAACTTCGATCGAAAAACCGAACAAAGACTTAGAAGTGACAAAGATAGAATTAGAAGATACGAAGCTAAAATTAGAAGATGCCAACAAAAGATTAAAAGATCTACAAAATAATGTTCACTCTCTTTTATCAATAATTGTACCAGGTGTAGATTTAGGGGAAGCGACGGAGATTGAGACAATCGTGACAGAAATGATCCGGGTCAATCAAGAATCATCGTGATCTGTGTTTGGTAAACATCCAAGATTCATTGTATATCTGTGTATGGTAATTGAACATGAGTCATCGAGATCTGTGAAACTAAACAAACAGGCTTCATCGTGATCTGTGTATGATAAACAAACAAGATTCATTGTGATCTGTGTATGGTAATCAAACCGGCTTCATTGTGATCTGTGCATTGTAAGCAAACAGGCTTCATTGTGATCTGTGTATGGTAAGCAAAATTCATTGTTAATTGTGTATGATAATCAAACAAGATAGATTGTGATCTGTGTATGGTAAACAATTAAAATTGATTGCGATCTGTGTATGACAAACAATCAAGGGTCATTATGATCTGGGCATGATAAACAAACAAGAACCATTGTGATCTGTGTATGGTAAACAATCAAGGTTCATCGTGATCTGGTCATGGTAAACAATCAAGAACCATTGTGATCTGTGTATGGTAAACAAACAAGATTCATTTTGATCTGTGTTAATAAACTGAATAAGACCACATGTATTAGAAGGTACCTTTATTTTCAGTCAGGAAATTTGGGTTAAAGTGAAAGTAAACTTTTTGTTGATACATGTATGTTTGAATCAGATCATAATGGTGATAGATGAATAAAACATTTACTTAGAGGCTTAACTAAGTATTGTTGCTACATGTGTAATTTGTGTAAGCTTGATGTATCAAGATTGAACTCACGGAAGGATGGGTACAATGTTGACATGCAAGATTAACATACAGTATATACAATGTACCAAAATTGAATCCGCAGCAGGTTGTGTTATTAATTGTTACACAAGGTTTCATTTAGATTAACAGTAAAAAAAGCTTCTTAAATTAGTGATTTAGACCAGTGTCATCAAGCAGATACAATGTACTTTAATCTATGAATAATTATTGAACGTGAATAAATTTGGTTTGGTTTTAACCGAATCAAAACAATTTGAATCATTACATCCCGCTGTTATTGTTTAGTATTTTTATAACCCATTTTGTGTTATTTTTTGTATGAAAATATTTGAAAATCATATAATCTCTTCAAAATGTGTGGACCAAAAAGTATTTGTAACTTTACTATAAAGCATTGAATTGTTTTCTGACAAAGAAATCCATATTTGACTCCAACTTTGTTTTACCCAATTACGTGTATATTAATTTGTTTTTAATAGCTTTCAGTGTGTATTTGTTGTCAATAAAATTTAGGTTTCTAATTAAATTTAATTTAAGCTGTTGTACATGTACATCTACTCTTGTTGACTTCCTGGACGATTTAGCAGCTGTCGGCATACATGTACATTGTATGTTTACTGTAATTTCTTATCAATCAGTTATTTTTGGCGAAATACGAGAAGAGTCCAAATTTTGTGTCTGTTTATTCCAATCTACACTGGTGGTATTCTCCTGTTGGTTCATCACACATGGCACCTGATAGCATTCAGGCCCACAATTTGTCCGCTAATTTTAAAATTTTCATTTTGTCTTAAATATTAGATATCAAAAGCCTATCTTTTCATGGTCAGATACATGTACATGTAACAACATCAATGTTGATTTATAAATTGACAAATAAATCGTGTTTGCAATGTCGAGGACTGCATGGATGATATTGAGTTAAATTACTGACGATAGTCAACTCTTGATGCCAAGGATGCTTGAGATTTTCAATAGTTTTAAATACGATTGACAGTTAATGATTCAATTTAAAAATGTATAATCAAGACTTTGTTTATTATCAGTAGTCATGACAATCGAGTCTACGCTGTTCTGAGGTGGTGATAACATGGTTCAGTGTTAAGTAATTTGACTGAAATTTTCAACACATTCCCTTCTCATTATTTATTTTTGAATGTTTTATAGAGAGACCTGTCAGCTGTTTATCTAATCTTATATACAGTGTATTGCCCCTTTGGTTGGTAAATGTTTTGTAACATCATAGTTGAGTGCTAAATACATGTACATGTACTATAGTTGAACTCCATTTTGTATTTGTTATATGAAGATATTTGAAAACCATAACATCTCTTCCAAATATGGGGGGGGGGGATGGCCGAATGGTTAGCTCGTGCTTGCTCTATCATAAAGCCTGTCATTGAGTCAAGCTGCGTGGTTTCGAATCCCCAGTTTCCTCCCACTACTAAAGACCCCTACTACCAAAAAGTTTCTATTTCTGTACATGTATTATAATTACACTATAGCATCAAATTGTTTTCTGACAAAAAAAAAAAGCTTGCTAGTTTTCAACAGTTTTCATTATGTATTTGTGATATAAGTTGTTTCTACTAGTCAAGTTTAGTTTAATATTAGATTGTACATACAGTACATGTATTTTAAAGTGACTTTAAGTCTATGCAATCAGTCATAAATCAGTTTTTAATCATACTCATTGTTGAATATTAATGTATATTAATTTACAAATTATAACTGTTAAACAGTTTTGAACTGTTTCTCTGTAAACAAACAATATTGTGGTAGCTATAAGTTTATAACCAATTTAAAAATTAAAATTTCCAAGCATTGTATTTGAGAACTGTGGAGGTTATGTAATGTCCAAAACATTTGTAGATGACCATAATATACTATGCTTTAACTGCACATGTATGTGAAAAGACTGGACTGGACCTTGAGTGTCCTCCACTGGCTCTTATGCACGCTGTGCAGCACAATTAACCGTCTTTGTCGCAATGTTTACAGGATCATTTTGTTATACGAAAAACTAAGTGATGCGATTTCTATGGCGCTCAGTATATTTTTTAATCCAAAAAATATGTTATTTCCTTTATATTTTTGGCAAAACAAAAAGAGTTTTATACCAGACCTTTAAAGAACAGTGTTGGTGTCCACCAGTAGCCTTTGACATAATCCTTTATTTTCATCACTTCCTGATACTTCAAATTTTTGCTACGGATCAATTATAGCAAAGATAAAGCTTTTGGTTAAACTTATGTTTGGAATGTGTTTGACCATGTCTATCTCATGTAATATTGGTAGATGCCATCAGACATGTTCTTTAATAACATTCAGACAGATGTAGAGTTATAGCTATGTATACACGTAATCCTCAAACTTATGTAAGTGTCGTAGTTTCACTAGTTTCCCTTTTTATACGCCCACATTTTCATGTGGACGTATTATGTCGTTGCCCCTGTCCGTCCGTCCACAATTTGTTTGTGGACTCTCTACAGGTCACAATTCTTATCCGATTTTGACGAAACTTGAAATATAGGTTTATCCCCATAAGATCTCGGCTGCTTTCGATATTGGCATGTATCAGATGGAAACTTCATGGATTATGGCCCCTGATTGTACGAAATATCATGTTTTTAGATTGTGGACCCTATAGAGGTCACAATTTTGAACCGATTGTGATGAAACTTGACATGCATGTTTATAACCCCAAGATCTTGGTTCCTTTCGATATTTGCGCCCATCGGATAGTAACTTCCTGAATTATGGCCCCTGATTGTTTCTGAAAAATCGCCCTTTTTAGCTTGTGGTCCGTCTGGAGGTCAAGATTATTATCCGATTTAAAAAAACGTTTGATTATATCACCGTTACATGGTATTGAAGGTTGAGTTCGAATTTAGTGAAAATCAGACCAAAATTGACATACAAAATGGCCGCCGTTTGTACGCGAATAGTGTGAAAATATGTTATTTCAAGGTTGTGGACCCTATAGAGGTCACAATTTTGAACCAATTTTGATGAAACTTGACATGAATGTTTATAACCTGAAGATCTTGGTTCCTTTCGATATTTGCACGCATTGATTCGTAACTTCCTGAATTATGGCCCCTGATTGTACGAAAAGTCACCCTTTTTAGCTTGTGGTCCAACGGGAGGTCAAAATTATTATCCGATTTAAAACAACGTTTGATTATATCACCGTTACATGGTAATGAAGATTGAGTTCAAATTTTGTGAAAATCGGACCAAAATTGACAGACAAAATGGCCGCCGTTTGTACGCGATTAGTGTGAAAATATGTTATATCAAGGTTGTGGACCCTATAGAGGCCAGCATCTTACCCACTTAGCAACATGATCCCCAGTCGAATTTGAAGCCTACTGAAATGCACCTTTATAACCCAAAGATCTTAATTCATTTCGATATTTGCACATATCAAATTCTAACTTAATGATGTAGGAAAAATCACTTTCGGTATTGCTTGTTCTCTATCCATCTCTCGAAAATGTGGGCGTATCCTGCCTGGCAGTGCCAGCCTATCTTTTAGTTGTGCAGGACAGAGAGTCGGGCATGATATAGTGTCTATGAGACTAAAAACACAGGTTCTTTGGACATGTTGGTGTGGTGAAAGTAATATAACCCATAGCACAGTGCATGGCCTTCATTTTCCCGGTTGGTACAGAAAAGTTTATTATCTGCTAAAGTAAATTGCCAGCTGATTTTTGTCAATGCCAGCGTCTGTTTATCATGTATAGTAATATATAGAAAACATAATTATGTTATAATTTATTCCTTTGTGCATTACTGTTTTTTTTTTTCGTTCGATATGTTAAATTATAAACGGATTATCAGTTGTGGCTGTATAACTTATAAGCCTATGTATTTAATATGTAGGTTTACACAGCCAGCCATCTTTTTGTATACATTGTAACATTTAAGTTTGGAACATAGTTCATTTAAAATGTTTTAAAAACCTTGCTATGTTAGATTTGTTGACAATTTTTTTTTAAGCTAGCTTGTGAGTTTGTCCCCCTCCCTCTTCTGTGTTTTGATTTAATGTGTTTGTTATTTACATGTACTTATATTTAACGATCAAAAACTTTGGTTACAAAAGTTAAAGATTCCATTTGTTACATGGTTTATTTAAAGTTATCTCAAATGCAGCATTGAATTAACTTCATGAAGCATTCCAGTCCACCAAAGCTGGTGTGGAATTTGTTCATGGCAGACATACTGTCGAAACAAAGCTTCAGTCTCTACTTGGTGGTAAAGCTCATTTAAATGAAAATAAGAAATAATTGAAGAGAGTAACAAAAGTAAAAGATTCCATTAATTTCATGGTCTATTTAAAGTTCTTCCAAATGCAGCATTGAATTAACTTTATGAATTTTTATACGCCCACATTTTCATGTGGACGTTTATTGTCATCGCCGTTGTCCGTCCGGGCGTCCGTCCACAATTAATTTGTTTGTGGACTCTCTACAGGTCACAATTCTTATCCGATTTTGACGAAACTTGAAATATAGGTTTATCCCCATAAGATCTCGGCTGCTTTTGATATTTACATGTATCGGACAGAAACTTTATGGATTATGACCCCTGATTGTACAAAAAATCATGTTTTTAGCTTGTGGACCCTATAGAGTTCACAATTTTGAACCGATTTTGATGAAACTTGACATGTATTATCACTGTTACATGGTTGTGAACGTTGAGTTCAAATTTCGTGAAAATCGGACCAAAATTGGCGGACAAAATGGTCGCTGTTTGTACACAAATAGTGTGAAAATATGTTATATCAAGGTTGTGGACCCTATAGAGGTCACAATTTTGTACTGATTTTGATGAAACTTGACATGTATGTTTATAACCCAAAGATCTTGTTTCGTTTCGATATTTGCATCAATCGGATTGTAATTTCCTGAATTATGGCCCTGATTGTCCGAAAAATCACCCTTTTTAGCTTGCGGTTCCTCTGGAGGTCAAAATTATTATCCGATTTAAAAAAAAAAAACGTTTGATTATATCACCTTTACATGGTAATGAAGGTTGAGTTCAAATTTCGTGAAAATCGGACCAAAACTGACGGACAAAATGACCGCTGCTTGTACGCGAATACTATAAAAAATATTGTATATTAAGGTTGTGGACCCTGTAGAGGTCACAATTTTAAATCAATTTTGATGAAACATGTTTATAACCCAAATATCTTTGTTCCTTTTGATATTTGCACCCATCGGTCATATCGGATTGTAACTTCCTGAATTATATCCCCTGATTGTACGCAAAATCGACTTTTTTAGCTTGTGGTACCTCTAGAGGTCTCAATTATTATCCGATTTTAGAAATAATATTAATGTTTCTGATAATTACTTAATATGCCCGGACGATTTACCTGCTATGTGATATGTTTCGTTGCTTGGCAACCTATTTTGCCATGATTCCAGAGACAGCTCGGAATCTGTTCATGACACAGTCAGGCTGTAGAAACATAGCTTCAGAAGTTCAGTCTCTTCTTTAAAGATCTTGGTAAAATGCTTTTGGTACAATGTACTGGGTTCCAAGCGCTACTCATCTTGGGTGTTTTGATATATGCTAATATAACTTTAATGGATGCAATGTAATTAATTCTGTTATATTATACTACCTCTATAAAGATGCAGTTATTTTCATCAGTGGGGTTGAGATGATTTTAAATGTTTTGCAGGTTAAAGAGACAATAACATTCTTGCTGGCTTGGTAGCTCCAGAAAATAAATAATACCCTTATTGTACTAGATGTTTAAGTGTCCTACCTGTTGTGTAAATTATCCATTACAACCTATTTTACTTGTCCAGAGGGTTCGAAAATATTTTAAAATCCAAGTCACATTTGAAAAGGTTTACGTTAGACTTTTCAAATCAATTGGTTGAATTTTAACAATTTTTTAAAATAGGTGTGTTAAGATGAAATTTATATCATCATTTAATTGGAATATTGTAAAATAATACGATTTGTTGACCAGAATGAATATTGGGACATATTATTCAGTTACAACAAGAGTGTTATTGGGGCTTTAAGTCTCAAGAAGGGAATTGACTTATAATCTACCACCATATTGTATATCAGTTTTATTAAAACAGAAATTCCATGATTGGAACTCTTGGTGACTTTGTGGAAATCAGAACTGATGCATAATCTTCCTCATACACATATGTATGATCTTCCATTACCAACAGAAGTTTAATGATCAGAATTCTTTGGGGCCCTGCAGTAAAGACCTGTTTCATTTCCTCCCACTGCTAGAGAGTAGAGACCTAAGTGAAAGCTAATTATTGAAATAAAACTGTACTTAGTCCCAAATTGAGCTAGTGGACGTTAAAACCCATTTAACTCTTGCTCTCTTTTTCACAATGAAGATAATACAATACGTATTTTATCAGGTGATATTTCTTTCTATGAATATGACCCCTGCCTATTATTTATTTTTATTTCATTTGAATTTGTACAAATTTTCTTTATATGAGAAGTAGATATATTTGGACAATGAACTGTTCCCCAAATGCTTAGGGGAGACCCTCTTCGAAAAGCCTATGGCTCTACCAATTTAAGAGCAATGGACATGAACTTAACAGATTTCAATTTTTGATATGACTTCACTCCACAGTAGCGTAACAGCTGCAACAATGCCCCACTCGGTTCCTGGACCTTACTTATAAATTATTAACATTTTGATCATTAAAATTCTCTTTGTTCCTAATCAGAAATCTGGTCAACTGCCTGGGCTCTAGAAGCAAATGTTAGCGTATGTGAAATTTGACAATTTCATCAATTGGGATTGTTATTACTTTTACTTGCTTTTATTTTTTAAATGATTACTGTAATAAAATAAAAATCATCAACAATTTTTTTAGTTTTGTTTTAAAAAAAAAGATTGATTTATTTCATGGGTTTTAAGTTCTAACTCTTATCATGTATGTCGTTCTTGGTACTAGACCGCTACGAGCTTGTTATGCAAAACAATCTGATTAAAACACAGATCCTATTTCGTTTTTATACGCCCACATTGAAATGTGGTCGTATATTGTCGTCGCCCCTGTCCGTCCGTCGGTCCGGCGTTCACAATTGCTTGTGGACGCTCTATAGGCTAAAGTTAATATCCGATTGACTTTAAATTTATACACAGTGTTTAAGGTCATAAGACAAAGAAACCTATTGATTTTCAGCGATTTCAGATAATTAGTGCCAGAGTTATGGCCCTTGATCATTTTATAAAAATCTTGTGGACGCTCTAGAGGCCAAAGTTAATATCCGATTGACTTTTAATTTTTACACAGTGTTTAAGGTCATGAGACGAAGAAGCCTATTGATTTTCAGCGATTTCTAATAATTAGTGCAAGAGTTGTGGCCCTTGATTACTTCAAAAATCTTGTGGATGCTCTAGAGGCCAAAGTTAATATCCGATTGACTTTAAATTTATACACATTGTTTAAGGTCATGAGACAAAAAAGCTTATTGATTTTCAGCGATTTCTGATAATTACTGCCAGAGTATAACATTAACGGTGATTACTTAAAACCAATCGAATGGATCCACCTGTTAATCATAAGATATATCATTTATTAAATTCATGATGGTTTTACCAAATTATTATAATGCAATGAATAAATCATGCCAATTTTGTATGCCATTTTTATGTATACCATGTTTGACTGAAAAATCACATAGTGTATCCTAATAGTCACATACTTTATCCTAATCGAAAGCACGCCAGTGGACTCAATGACAGACCTTATGATACAACGCGCACGTGCTAACATCTGTTAGGCAAATGACGATTTTTCACCCTTGCAATGCAGTTAGGGCTATTTACAAAGTTATTAATATTTCATGGGTTATACTAGCCCGTTAGCTCCCGAACCTCGGCCAATGGGGACTGTAATAAACTAACACATTATGTCCACTAACTTAGTTTTGAAGCCATTTGAAACAATCCATTTTGATACACGAACAGTTATTTTTGTATTATGAGTTATATGGAGGGGTTGGGGTTGTGTGTTCGGGGTCTGGTAGTTTTGCTTCCACATTCATCGCGTCGGTTCTTCCTTTTCGATCAAGTTTCAACTTTTCAGCCACATGTTCAAATCCAGAATTATTTAAGCAATCAATAAATTCACCAAATGCGTTGACACCACCAGTTTCCATCAAGCATTTCAATAACGCCCTTACTCCTTCAGGCCGACCTTTTTCCTGCTCTTTTTCAATCTTATCCATTTCATCGCGGTTTATAATTTTCCTTTGAAACATGTTTTCGGCAATATCATTTCCTCTTAACTGCTCCTTGAGATACACGATATTACTCTGAATAACATCATAATCTATATCGTTCATGCGACCCCGGTTATGTACATTGGCTGAAAAAACAAGATAGAGAAATGAGGTTTAATGTCCACTTGATACAAGCTGGGCGATTTCTGGACTAACATTCAATTATTGGCATGTGTGTGTGTGTGGTGGTGGGGGTGGGGGTACCGGAGGACGTTGATCAAAGTATCGTTGGCATCCTGATAACACTTGCAGGGCAACGTTTCTATGAGATTCCCCAGTCCTGTTTCAACCTGGGAGTAGTATACGATGCAGGCCATTTTAAGGAAATAGAGTCTAGTCATTCGGATAGTATGAAATGCTGAGGACCATCCTTGATGGGGAGGGAAAGGGCGTAAAATTCGGTTTCGATAAATTATGGTAGGATTCACCAGTGAAATTATCATGTCGTGTTTCTGGCGTATTAGATGTTTCACTCCTACATATGATTTCCCTTAGGGGATGTTCAAGTAGTGATAATTATGCGCCTTTGTGACATGTTCACTCTTCACTTTAATTATTATCCAATTCAATATACGTGTTTATTTTAATATTGATTTTTTTAAAGAGCGGATCCATGGAAATGGTCAGGGCTCGGACACCCCCTCCCCAGAGATCTTAATAATTAAAGTAACTAAACGAAACGTTAAGGGCATATTATAGTACATAGTATATATATATATTTATAAGAAAGGCGTATGAATATTCTCGGGTGCTTTTTGACGACCTACAAACTGCACTTCTGTATGCATTTTTAAAGAAAATTAATTATCTTACCTGCTGCCATGACACTAATTTTAGATGTTTATAATCTTTATCTCAAAAGTTTCCAATTACTTGTATACGATAGTCTGTTTCTGAAAGATAGAACATTTCATCTGTAACCTGTATATTATTATCCCGCCTTCAAATCACGTATATCATTTCATAGAATACCCGCGAAACTGCCAAAATTTAATCTGCCCACCAGTACAGGATTTTGGGGAGGCAAAGTGGGACAAATGTCCCCCCCTCCCCAATTCTAATATTTTATCCCGGATGGAGCCAACAAGTATATGTGCTGAAGGGGTAAGGATTGGGGCCCTAGGCAGTATGGGATATTAGTTCAATGTTTTATGTCATCTAAAATAATTTCACTAAAATAAAGTAAATGAAAACATCATATGAGAAAGAGTCTGTTTACAATACTCAAATTGTCAACGAATTCTAAACGTCAATGAAATCGCTGCCTAAATTGTCTCAGATGCACTGAAATTAATCTTAATTCTTAAAAAAGATCCTGGAGTAAAACACCCCAGGTACTCAAGGGGGCGGAGTACATACTTGTACGATCCGCGGTCAGTACGAAAAATTTAAATAAACAACAATGGTGCCCCATCACAGTTGGTATGTCCTTGCCCCCCCGCCCCCACACACAAGCTTAATCCGACACTGCTGCCCACGGATGTGACGTGTCTTAAGCATTCAGCTCCGTGTACAAATTGTTAATTTTCCAACTTCACACTGTAACATACACCGGGAAAACAAATTACAGGTTTATAAACATTATGGAAAACAAATTATTGATTTAGCTGGCCTTTATGAAACGAGTCTTGTGTAAACATTGCACCGTTATGCCTAGAACCTCTAGCTGGTTCGAGTCCAATATCATCATCAGAACAAGTTCTGTTGTGGAACCATTTCTAGTGTACATTTATTGCCTTGCCTAGCCCAATTACAATGATTTACAATCAAATTTTTTCAAAAATCCCATTTTTTGTTCTCATCTTATATGGCCTGGTTCGTAAATTTGTACGTTACCGTTTCAATGAAGTCGGTTAGAAGACGCAGACGTATTTTCCAACAGGGTGTTGTGACGTTCATATCGGTTCTAATGAGGTAAGCAAGGTCTTATTTTCTCACTAAGATGTTCAGTTACATTGTTCTGGAGGTCACATTACCCGATTTAAAAAAAAAAAAACGTTTGATTATATCACCGTTACACCGTAGTGATAAATGAGTTCGAATTTCGTGAAAATCGGAGCAAAATTGACGGACAAAATGGACGTCGCTTGTACCCGAAAAGTGTAAAAATAGGTTGCCAGGCAACGAAACATACGCCCACACAGCAGCCAAATCCTCCCGGCATTCAACAAGTAATCATCAGAAAATCATAATTCAAACTCACCCATAACTACGTAGATAACAAATCTTATCTCTCCACACTCCGTGTTTCGAGATAAGATTTTGGCCTATAGCCTATAGTCTCCAATGTAGCACATCCCGTCGTGATTCACTCCTGCTGCGATTAAACAAAATTGACAATATTTTTCATCAAAACAACGATTGATTATTGTTATTTATAATATTTCTGCCACACTCAATTACAATTAAGCATGTAATCCTACCTGGAACGGGTATAAATCATCGCATTTAAAATCGAGGCGTTATGACGTTACTAAGACCGCCATCTTTTTTAGAGCAGTGAAGTCTAACAGCTGTCATAATGTGGGCGGGCGCTCAATCTTAGGCTTTATAACAGCCAATCAAAAACGCAATTACATGTGGAAATACTAAATGACATCCACGTGTATATCAATGGAAGTGGGTGTCTGACAAAATATAGATTCAGTAATTTAAATGCGAATATTTGGAATTAGGCGATAGTTGTGCCACCGCATTGGCCTATGTAAGTTTAATTAGTGATAAGAGTATTAACTTATCTTATTTTAAAGATGTTACATGCATTAATAAAGAAATTGAGTTTGCAACATAGAACTAAAGCGCCTCAAATCGTAGCTAAAAACAAGAACATCAGTATATCTCAACGTTTTTAGCTACGTTCTCGTAGCTAATAACTACGGTGTAACTGTGATATAATCAAGCGGGTTTTTTTTTAAATTAGATAATAATTAATTGTGACCTCCAGAGGGACCACAAGCTAAAAAGCGTTTTGTTACCTAGCGGGTGTGCCAGCTTGGGAAAAAAACTATATTTTATGTTGATTTATTTAATACAGTTAGCTACACAAATAGACACGGGGGAATTGAGAGTAAGCCTAGGTTTGTTATCTAGAATTCGATATGGGTATACCGTTGTGCCACTGTCAAGTCAATATGTCTCCCACAGCACACTGTATAGCGTATGCCCGCCTTCATTAACTCAGAAAGTAGGACGTTAATCCTATTTCCTACTAATTAATTTGTAAAAAGTTGTGTTAAAAGAATTCCTGACACCCCCCCCCCCCCTCCTCCTCCGCTCACTGATCCCATTACCAGTTTATTTTTTCGACACATTTGTCATTACTGTGCAGCATCTCCCTGGGTGGAAGTGGACATATTTCCCTAGTACACAACTACTAAAAATAACTCCAACTTACCATAAAACTGGTGGGTCCAATTCTCTGATCTATATTCATTAAACGTGCAATAAATCTGAATAATCCCTGGATCGCGCAGGTAGTGTTTTCGTAGAATAAATTTAATTCCAAACACCGATATATATGGCGAATATACTAACAGCAGCTTACGTATCAGTAATTGTTAACAGGAAATATTTGAAAGTACGGAGTCCGGTTAAGGTACACGATATCAAGCAAGGATCTGGAGAAATACCAGGTACGCTGAAAAGTGTAACATATTCTGCCCATTGCACGTCACATGTCACTGCTTAAAGCTTTTTATTATGGATATCGTAGCTATAGTTTAGTTACTGTCCGACATAATATGCACTATATCTGTATTTGGTGCCCCTTACGATACTCCGTAGAAACTTCATTAAACTAGGGAACAATCAAACCTGACCCTGTTATTGTTTATTTAGTTTTTCATTCATGATAATTTTACCAAATAAGATGGGTGGTATTTTCATTAATTATTAATAAATCACTATTTCAAGACAATATCAGGCTATTAGAAAGCAGTTTTAAATATATCAGAAGGCGCGCAATCCCCATTTGTTGACAAATAAGGAAATATTTTTATTATTATTCACATTAATGGGTGTTTCCGAAACTAGTCAGTCAAGGGAATAGATCTGTGAAGTATTTGTATTGACTGTCACGAGCAATTACAATTTGCAGTTTCCATTGCTCCACAATACCAATGTCACAGTGTTAAAATACAGAATACACTTGTCAATAATACAAATACAGTATAATAGTTATTTTGCACACTACACTTCTCCAATCTGCATTTTGCATAAAAGACACATGCGTAATAGAATTTAACATATTAGAACATATATTTTACCTTATATGGGATCTACGACGAAGCTCTTTTGCATACGAAAAAAAGTCCGGACCAGGACGGAAATTAATAATTTTACGCGATCGACCTTATCATATGGAGCGGTTCTCATATTTACAGTCCTTCGGAAAACGATAAATAAAATAAGATTATATGGGGTTTAAAGTTACATTCCCAGCAAAGTATTTATCGGGTGGTTATTTCCAATAAAAGTATGGCAAATTTGGTATATTTGGAAAGTATAGACACCCAATCCCCAATCTTACTAGAAAAATACTGGATTACCCGAAAAACACCCATGGGGCAAGCACTGGGCAAAATTGTCAGGGTATCACTAACTGACAACCCGACGGCTTACTGTCTGCCAGCTTGATTTAGGGGGCGTTTTTTATTTCCTGATCAAAGGGGTTAGCGGTTTTGTTAATATTGAGTGGTGTCAATGTACAAAAGACCCTGCAATTAAACGTGGGAGAAATAAGTTGACGAAAATAATTAACAATTTACTTAGTCCTAAATATGTATGGTAAATCTCCGGTAGGTAATGATAAAAACATTCTGAAAAATGCCCCCCCCTCCCCCCGATGAAGCTAAGTTGGCAGACATTGCACTTGTGACAGTATGCCTTTAACATATTTGATGCTAAGACATTCCATTCAAATGAGGGGTTTTCTATGTTACTTAATACTGATACATGACTTGGGTATTATGGGATAGAACCTCCATCTTGTCAACAAGCATGTGTTCTCAATTGATATCATCTGTACCGTTTATCTGCTCTACTATGAAATAAAATATACCTAATCCAACATGTAGACGTTTATAAATATGTACAAGGAACGTCCACAGCACTAACAACAGTTTCCATCCAAATATAACACCAAATCACAAAGTTTGTACCCGGGAATGTAACTTTAACGCCCTACTCTTCTGCTATGGGGAAAAAATTGCCCGGACAGCGGCGCTGTATACGGCCTACTCTTGTATCGAATTCCATTTGCCAAGGAATCTTTTACTTGCACGCTAATGTGTACACGGGCCTCGTTTTTCCGTCCCATTAATATATTTGGGCGACGTTTCGAAGAGTATTCTCTCACGTTATCAAGCTGAGAAAATACTCTTCGAAACGTCGCCCAAATAAATTAAGTAGCTGTTATTCCATAAGTAGGCCTATGTGTTTTTGTGTATGTAAATATACATGTGCTAGAAAATTATTTAAATAAGATACATGAACCATGGACCATGCATGAACGTGCTTTTTAGTGATAAGTAACGTGACATCTGGAAATCGTACTTAGATAGGTACATTGTTGGGAATTTTTGTAAAATTACAGTACTACAAGTAGTTTTTGTACCTTAATTGTCGGTATATTCGCCACAATATAGTAATTTTAATAAGTCTGACGTATTTTTACGGAGTTTCGTGTATGTTTACGGATTTCCATGTATGTTTACATAGTTTTGTGTCTTTTTTACAATAGACTCAGTAAAAATACATTCTAACATATGTAATATTTACAAACAGAAAGGAAAATGAATAAGCAAGCATGTAATTTTACAGATCTTAAGTTTATTCACATTATTTTGTAAATTTACCTTTAGGTTAGAAATATAACCTAAACGTTAAAAACTAGATAATGTAAAGGGCATATGCTGAAAATCTCTGTCAAATTGCTCCACTCTGAACCGAGATATAAGCGGTTGAATGTTAGGTCTAGCCTCGATCAGTATTACAACATTCGGTACGATAAAAACATCGTCACGATTATCCTTTTGTGAATTTATTCACCAATGAAAATCTGACACCTAAGATGGCATCAAGAGTTGAGTATGGTCTTTTCATGTTAATAAATGCCTAAGTCATAGGTTATATAAAATATCAGGTCTAAAGAAAGACCTGCCATGGGCAAATTTAGCATAATGTATTTTTAAAATATTGGTAGTTGTCATATTCGGTAAATTTATTGTCTCCCAGCATGCAATTTTACAGATTGTACGTCTACTCACATTATTTTTTAAACTTTCAGGTTAGAAACATAAGTAAAATTACAGCAATTAAAATATTTTTTTTGCCATAAAATATTTGGAATATTAACAAAAATGATGTATATTTACCAAGTGTCAGTCTCTTTTTACAACGAACTTTGATGAAATCAAAGGCACATTAAAACCCGTAAAAATACATATTAAGTATTTAAATATTGTAATTTTGCAGATTTACGTTTTTACACATTATTTGGCAAATTTACTTATTGGTAAGGTAAATTTACTGTCTCTTTTCTTATTTTAGTATTCCACAGCATTTTGTTTTTCAGACTGCCTATAACCAGAAAGACAGCATTTTTAAGATGCAAAGACAAACAGACATACCTCCCGCGTTTGATCAACTAAAGAGAAAATTGCCAGAAGGTCAACCGCTGCTGCTAGACTTTTTGTCCCCCGCCTTTCGAAGAAAGTTGGGGGACTATTAAAATGGGTTCGTCCGTCCGTCTGTCTGTCTGTCTGTCTGTCCGTCTGTCCGTCACACTTTTTGGGACACAAGAACTCTCTTCCTAATTGAGCTAGAATGTTCAAACTTGGTGTATGTGTTTATTAGGTCAATGCCTTGATGGAGTTCAAAGATGAGCATTTTCCGCTTAGGGTAAGCAGAGATAAGCAATTTGATTGGTTGATGCTTTGGGTCACGATAACATTAGTTCTAATTAAGTGAGAGTGATGAAACTTAGTGTATCGTTTCATTACAGTAATACCTTGACTAAGTTCGATAATGAGCATTTTCCGCTCAGGGTAAGCAGAGCAATTTGGTTGGTCGAGACTTTGGAACACAATAACTCTCCTTCTAATTGAGTTAAAATGGTCAAACTTGGTGTATATGCTTATTAGGTCAATGCCTTGATGGAGTTCGGAGATGAGCATTTTCCGCTTAGGGTAAGCAGAGCGATACGCAATTTGATTGGTCGAGACTTTGGAACACAATAACTCTTCTTCTAATTGAGTAAAAATGTTCAAACTTGGTGTATATGCTTATAAGGTCAATGCCTTGATGGAGTTCGAAGATGAGCATTTTCCACTTAGGGTAAGCAGAGATAAGCAATTTGATTGGTTGATGCTTTGGGACACGATAACTTTAGTTCTAATTAAGTGAGAGTGATGAAACTTGGTGTATAGTTTCATTACAGTAATACCTTGACTAAGTTCGATAATGAGCATTTTCTGCTCGAGGTAAGCAGAGTGATACGCAATTTGATTGGTCGAGAGTAGTCGAGACTTTGGAACACAATAACTCTCCTTCTAATTGAGTTAAAATGTTCAAACTTGGTGTATATGCTTATTGGGTCAATGCCTTGATGGAGTTCGAAGATGAGCATTTTCCGCTTAGGGTAAGCAGAGA
Organism: Patella caerulea; assembly: GCA_036850965.1. Lineage (NCBI taxonomy): Eukaryota > Metazoa > Mollusca > Gastropoda > Patellidae > Patella > Patella caerulea. Next base: position 24,235,893 of record JAZGQO010000015.1, on the reverse strand, counting down.
TAAGCAATTTGATTGGTTGATACTTTGGGACAAGATAACTTAGGTTCATCTTGATTGATGATTTTTATGCCAATACAATGACTGCATTCTCATTTAGTAATCGATTCGACAGTAACAGTATATAGAAACGATTGACTTGGGCACGAGGGCCCTTTCCCTTGGCCAGACGGGCCCCTTTGTCTTCCTTTAGGGTCCCCTAACTAGGGTACATTTTCATTTTTCTTGTCGGTTTTAGCATTTTTCTTTAAAAACATTTTTGGATGACACTTCGTGTACAGTTTGATTGCTCGATATATTGAAAAAAATAAATGTGAGTTTAATTAATATGTGTCTTCTATTTATTTTGGGATTTCGGCGGGGGACATCAGCCTCACTGTTGGCTTGTTTAATTATGTAAAGGAAACCTGGTTAGAATCAACAATATGGACAGTTGAATCCTGGTCAGTCTTCGGTAGAAGTGTTAGGACAAATAATGACGTAGAGGGGTGGCATAGCAAATTAAACAAGCCAACAGTGAGGCTGATGTCCCCCGCCAACATACCCAAAATAAATAGATGACACATTAATTAATCGCACATTTATTTTTTTCAAAGGTATCGAGCAATCAAACTGTACACGAAGTGTCATCCAAAAGTGTTTTATAAAGAAAAATGCTAAAACCGAGGAGAAAAATGAAAATGTACCCTAGTTAGGGGGACCCAAAAGACAGACAAAAGGGCCCCCACGCTTGACAAAAGGGCCCCTCTGGCCAAGGGAACGGGCCCTCGTGTCCAAGTCAATCGTTTCTATACACTGTTACTGTCGAATCCATTACTGAATGAGAATGCAGTCATTGTATTGGCTTAAAAATCATCAATCAAGATGAACCTAAGCCATCTTGTCCCAAAGTATCAACCAATCAAATTGCTTATCCCTGCCTACCCTAAGAAGAAAATGATCATCTTCGAACTCCATCAAGGCATTGACCTAATAAACATACACACCAATTATGAACATTTTAACTCAATTCGAAGGAGAGTTATTGTGTTCCAAAGTCTCGGCAAATCAAATTGCTTATCGCTCTGCTTACCCTGAGCAGAAAATGCTCATTATCGATCTCAGTCAAGGTATTACTGTAATGAAACTATACACCAGGTTTCATCACTCTCACTTAATTAAAACTAAAGTTATCGTGTCCCAAAGCATCAACCAATCAAATTGCTTATCTCTGCTTACCCTAAGCGGAAAATGCTCATCTTCGAACTGCATCAAGGCATTGACCTAATAAGCATATACACCAAGTTTGGACATTTTAACTCAATTAGAAGTAGAGTTATTGTGTTCCAAAGTCTCGACCAATCAAATTGCGTATCGCTCTGCTTATCCTGAGCAGAAAATGCTCATTATCGAACTTAGTCAAGGTATTACTGTAATGAAAGTATAAACCAAGTTTCATCACTCTCACTTCGTTAGAACTAAGGTTATCGTGTCCCAAAGCATCAACCAATCAAATTCCTTATCTCTCCTTACCCTAAGCGGAAAATGCTCATCTTCGAACTCCATCAAGGCACTGACCTAATAAACACATACACCAAGTTTGAACATTCTAGCTCAATTAGGAAGAGAGTTATTGTGTCCCAAAAAGTGTGATGGACAGACGGACAGACAGACAGACAGACAGACAGAAGGACGAACCCATTTTAATAGTCCCCCAACTTTCTTCGAAAGGCGGGGGACAACAAAAGAGCTACTAAGAAGGGATATTTACCATTTTATTTGTTAATTACCCTTTTATACCAGGAAGCGGACGAAATTCCAAACCAATTAAAATTAGTTAAGGAGGGAAAGCTGTGGGAATATAAAACAACAAAAACATGAAAAACAGAAGGAAAAATAATGGAATTGTGGAGACAATATTGTGAAAATGAGATTACGACAAGTAGTTTACTAAACAAAGCAGCACATTTATATGGTCTGACTAAATAATAATAGCTTGTAAATAATTTTGTTTTGTTATATGAAAGGTTATGAAATATATGTGTTTATTTTTTACAGGTGTGTATTTTTATATGAAATATTTAGAAATGTGTATTTTTATAGGAAATATTTTGAAATGTGTATTTTTATAGGAAATAATTTTAAATATTTGTATGTTTTAATAAAATATTGGTTTGTAAAGGAATTGAATCACTATATGAAATAAAATGATATTTACTAAGTAAAATATTATACAAAGAACAATATTTGTCTGTCATTATTTCAGCTTCATTAATTACAAAATATCGCATTCATTGCAGTAATTATACTGATATGAGGCTTTTTGATATTGGGTTACAATTTGATAATACTGGGTGGTATTTATTGTCATGCAAACATATTTAAAACACTCTTATCATTGGTCTGATCATGGTCCCAATCAGCCAAGAATCTGGTCCCAATCAGCCAAGAATGTGAAGCATATTCTCTGTGATTTAGCTCATTTGTATTGAAGCCGTCAATCACTAATTACACTATTATTTGTGACTAATTACACTATTTATTGCCATAGTTGTCTTATTATCAAAAATATGCAAACATATTTTTAATTCTCGCGGCATTTAAGTAATGGTCCGAATAAGCCATAAATCTGGTCCCAGTCAGCCAAGAATCTGGTCCCAAACTTACTGTCATACATCCGAGACTAGATGTAGTTTACGGAATCAGTCGAGATTACCCGAGTGCCACTCTCGCAAATTTATTATCAAAATGGAGGCAAAACATGGTATAGAACGGAGTCGCGTAAGTGATTCTGTTTATTTATATATATATAATAACAATAATAATATTTACTGTGCACATATTTAATGTTCCAATTGTTCACATTCGGCTTTATTTCGATTTGAAAGAAATTAGATATGGGATACACAAATGAAAGGTATTTTTTGAAAGTGGGGGATGACACAATAAATTGAATTGAAACGAAACTAGGTTTAACGTCTTACTTTCTTGCGTTGGCTGGGGATACAAACACAAGACAACGATGATTTTATTTATGTACTTTTATGTACTCCCTTGTTGTATGCAGGGATAAACTTGGTAGCTGTAATCTCGGACCAACTTATTGGGTTCCCATCGTGATCACGCGAAAACGAAACTAACTTGATTCACCCTTGTTGTACTCCCTTGTTATATGCAGGGATAGGCTTGGTAGCTGTAATCTCGGACCAACTGGGTTCCCATCGTGATCAGGCGAAAACGAAACTAGCTTGATTCACCTTTCGCGGAACCCAATCATAGGCAATTATATTTTTCAGTGGATGTGACGATGGAATTTATTTATTTAGAAAAAAAAATATGCAGAATCGGGGGCGATGTACAAGGTTCGTCTTCATTTCAAAACAATATGGCGTAATCTTTTACTACAAAACCATTCATGCGTGTTAATTATGAGATGTAGCACATGAATTTGACCTTTTATCCGCGTATGTATATATGCGTACACCATACCGAACTAGACAATATGACATAATATGTATAATAACAAAGAACGGGAATGCAATGCCTATTTATATGTGATCTTGCATTCATACGTATTAATTATTATGCACAAACGCTGATTAATACTATACGCGATATAATATGTCATTTTGGTATACGAAACAGTACGTGTTGAAAGGGTCATAATTTTCTAAATTTTGATTGTTTGATTGTGTATTATAAAAATGTTGCTAGAATAAATGAAAAGAATTTTGTTGATATAGGAGACAGACCGCCATTCAGCAGCTCGTAGGTTTATGAGCGAGGGTGCTCTCTTTCCTGTATCCTGCATTAGTGTTGCATGGGCGTGGCCACCTCTGCAATTGGTACATTCATTGATGCTTTGTGCAAGTAAAAATAACCACAAACGAATAAATTTCAACAGATATTTCAACAAATAAATTCTTTTATCACAAATATATGAATATGTGAACTTAGCTCCCTTACCAATAACTCTATAGGCTATTTATTAAACCAATACCACGAAATTATTTAATTATTTATCTGCAGAGTATTCTTTTCATTCGTCATTCGTCATTAGTCAGACGGTTATAGATCAGCTTTAAATAAGTAGGTCAACGGCCTTCACCGTACCTGCTCCCGTGTAACAATTTATAATGCATAGGAGTCACACAACACACATACATTACAAAAAAATACAACTAAAACGACATTAAACCATAGAAATATATATTTCCATGATTAAAACAAGTCTATATCACATTGCACAGGTCGGTGGGATAGGGTATCATTAAAGGGTGTATAGCTCTATTCCTTGCACGAACATGGGCCTAAAAGCACATTTTAATGTAATAATGAATGTATAAAAAGGGATTCACTAGTATTTGTCTAGGACTTGACGAGCTATCAGCTACATTAACGATTCGACATAACTTTTCAGAAGTTACAATGTTTCGTTGCGAATACCAGAAGCGTTTAACTAATGAATTGGGCCGTCGTCATACTCTATCATAAAATATTTCTTTTACGTCACCACCGGCATCTAAAACCTGTCCAATAAAGTCATACATATCGATCAGTTGATATGTATAGATATATGGCGACAATTTGAACACTGGTGTGCATCTCCTTTTTTTTTGAAGAACGATTGCTATCTTAGAGCAATTTTGGAAAACTGCAGGCAAAAGAGACATTTGAAAGGAACACTTAAGGATTTGGCAATTATATTTTAAGATTAAGTTGCTGATATTATCAGAACCACAGTGTCAGAGTTTAAGAGTTTATTTGGGTATCAAATTCGAAAGGAATAAACTCGGACCTAAATAGGCATAGGCCTATATTTATGATGACCATCATCATCACCATCAGTGAGGACTTTAAGGAGGTCGTATTGTTTTCTTTAGTATTGTGTTTCATTTCAGGTCAGTCCTAGCTTTCTACATTCCAACAGTACATCTCACATCTGGGTCTTTGGTGCAATAGCAGAATTAATAGGTAAGCCTAAGTTTGGACGTTAATATCGTATATTTTTATACGCCCACGTTTTCATGTGGATGTATTATGCCGTCCTAAAATTTTGCGCCAATTAGAATAATGAAGACGGGTATACGCCATGCAGGGTGCCATGAGTGAATTTTTTCACGGTCAGCAGTGCTACACCCTACTCTTATATCGAATTCCAACTGTTAAGGGTAGTTTTACGTGCACGCCAATGTGTACACGTGAGCTCCGGTTTTCGTCCCATTCGAACGACTATACGTTTTCCATTGGCACGTCCTTCATCCTACACCACTATCAAGGTGGAACCATGCCGGTAACCTTTCTTGATCACTGATCTACCCCTCTCCCATCTCCTCCCTATGGCGAGTGGCCGTTTATATTTGTTTGATGACAGCGTGGCTCACATTTAGTTAATAGAAGAAAATAGAAAATACATGTATAGTGAATGCGATAGAAGCTACAGTTTTTAACAGATTTGTTTCAAATTATGTGTGGAGCATTGGGTTCATGAGATGGGCACCCTATCAGGGGGCACCCTATCGATATTCAGTGTTACGCAAAATTCGGTTCCGGAGTTACCCAAAAGCCTTTCGAGGGAAAGTGGGAGAGACTATGTCGTAATTTTTACGTACATTGGTTGGCAACATAGCTGCCAGCCATTTGTCCGTAAATTTTACAGTAAAGTTTTATAGTGACGGTTTTTAACAGCACAGAGACAATAAAAGGATGAGTCCTACCGATTGTCCAAGTTCTCTCTCACATCTCTTGCATCGTAACCACTTGTTAAGGTCCCAGTCTGCACAGTCGGTCACTGGCTATTTTCGTTGCCAGCAATGGTCGCTCAATTCGTTGCTTCGTCGGCAACAAATGGTGTAATGTGTTCACCTCGGCGACAAGTTGCGCGATAACCAAGACCGATCGCTCCCTTAACTTAGTTGAATACATCATCTTAAATTACGTTGTCCCTTTTATATAGCGTGCGCAATTAAACTGCGGATAGCAGCTAGGCCCCGTAATTTCATACGAACGATACCAAGCAATTACTGCGTTACGTGCAACCATAGCAGATCAAAGAACGCGACCGATTTTCGGTTTACACAAGAGTGGGAAGAAATAGCTGCCACGAATTAGCTTGCAATTGTTGTTTTTTTTTTTCGCTCCTTTTGTACAAAATGAAATATTGAGGTAACCACTTCATTATAACGGCTATGAACTCTATTCGAATACTTTCTGTGAATCAACGCTGCCAACAGATTGTAGAATGGTGCGGTATTATGATTTAAAAGTAAATTGACCTTTTTCACATTCAATATCATTGCGGATATAATATGTGTAAATTATACTGTGAATTAACACGCGGCAAATTTCAAAATGGCGACCATCGTTCGGTTCTGACATTTAAAATAAAGTAGATACTGGCACTTGTAAATATCGATACGTCGGCATTCATTTAAAATGTTATACAACATCCACTGATTTATATATAGATCAGTGGCAATAACACGTATTATGTCTAACTATTAACTATTTACCAGTTGCGCCCCTTCCTGAAATAAATCCTATAATTCGTGCATTATTATAAACAATGAGGAGTAATAAAAAAAACATAACATATATGGTAGTTGAATAGAGATATTTTACAATAATTTTTTTAGGAGTGTTGGATATTAAACAGGCCATGCAAATATCGATTTTTCTGAAATTGGAATTCTTAAATTAATTTAATGGGCATCGACATCTTGTTATAGGGCTAGTTACCTCCCTTAGATTTTGTACATGATAATGAAAAAACTCAAAATAATCTGCCGATAGTTGTACTGTTAAAAGTTTGGCGTCGAAGTAGGCTATTGAACTTCCATTATATAGGATATAGATAGGGAAATTACCGAAGAGTTGTGCCCCTTGGCTGCTGTACACGTATGTTTTGTTGACACGCAACCCACTTTTATTCTATGCTAATGACAGAAAATACTAGATTGATGTCTTCTGTATTGTTTTCTGCTGAATTATTTGTAATTAAGCTATTCTCCATTATTCAGATAATGCGTATGATCCTGATGTCAATGCTAAATGTTTGTGGATTGACAAAGAAGAGATAGGCCTACCAAAGAAAACTTGTTTAACTATTACTGATAATGGATCAGGTTTAGCTCCTGATAAATTACTAAAGATGCTAAGGTTTGTGACATTGACATTTAAATAAAACTTTTTCTGCTGCTTACCAAAATAACACCACGGCGCTAATATAATTTACGTAAACTTTGCGTTAAAATGGTGGGTCGGTTTACCACAATTTTGCCCATCTCTTAATAGCTATTAATTTAACGCCAGACAATATTGTTTAGACACTTTAGACACATCTATAATATATTTCAGATTCTCAAAATTTTGTAAATATTTGCTTTTCAGTTTTGGATTTTGTGAAAAACATATCTATGAAGGAAAATCACAACACCAACCGATTGGCCATTATGGAAATGGCTTTAAATCGGGCTCTATGAGAATTGCTAAGGATGTTTTGGTTTTTACTCGGCATTTAGAAGAAATGAGTGTTGGAATGTTGTCACAGAATTATTTGAGTCAAATAAAAGCTGAAACTGTAGTCGTTCCTATGGTAACATGGGATATACGAAACAATATCCTTTCAGATTTCTTAATGGTTTTAGCTTCACGTCACATATTTCCTCAAATTTACACAAACTGTAAACATTCTTGACAGTCTCATATATTGAAATAGAACTAACATATGGACATTTTATTGTACATAGACGCCGAGGGGAATTTTGGCAGGACAACAGAGTGGAGTGTCCTCTTCGCCCGAATGTTCCCATATGTGAGGCCAATCCAGTGTTAAAATGGTGTAGTGTTTTACACAAGTTAGCCCTGGCGTAACACAATAATAACTCTATCTCAGACACCTTAATTATTTTAATGGATTGTACGATTTGATTTGATTTAATGCCCAAATTTATGTCTAGATTCCCCCGCCCAAGTACAATTTGGCTAGTGTGGTTTATCGGAGCAGAACAATGGGACGTTAAACCCTATTTCAATTCATTTAAATGATCTTTAGCCAGAATTATATTGAGAAAATACGACAAATAAATTTAAAACTACCATTTGGGTGTGTTTGGACGGAATACGTGTTATACGATCTCAGCTGTTAAAGATAAATTATGTCAGAAATAGATAACGAGTTGATCGTTCTTGCTATGATAGTTCAAAAATATATAATGAAAAATGTATATTGAAAATTTCATTCAAATTACTTTTTTCTCTGCGAAGTTTTTGGTGTTTAAAGTTTCCACAGGATGTAGCATAGATTGCTTATTATCGTGGCAACTATACTTGAAAATCGCTGTGATCCAATGTACTTAAATTCAGGCCTATTTATTGAGTATATAGGCTTTTCGTGTTAAATTTTCAAATAACGTTCCATTTGAATCCATATTTAGCTCTTACATAATACATCGTAGAGGGCCTGTTTGGTTATGTAATATTGTGTGGCTATATCAACTTAACTCGTTGAACAGAAGAGGTCCGATGCCAAGGACACTGTTAGTAATCTCCAAGAGATTACAAAATATTCTCTATTCAAGTCAGAAGAGAGTTTGTTACAAGAATTTGAAATATTAGAAGTACATAAAACAGGAACCAGACTTATACTTTACAATCTTGTAGCGTAAGTATTTATTCTTCTTCCATTTTTCAGGCGCGGATCCAAAGGGGGGGGGGGTGTCCAAGGGGTCCGGAAAGTTAGAATATATGATTATAACCCAACGATCTCGGTTGATATCGATATTAACGCATTTCGGGAAGTCACTTCCTGTATTATGTCGACTCATACGAAAAATAAATTTTATTTAGCTCAAACCTTGGTCATCTCTTGCAAAATGTGGGCGTATCTTGCATGACAACCGCTTGTTAAATATTGCAGCCATCCAGTTCAGAAATCTATTATTAAGTTATACATGGTTCCAAATATGCAGAATGATATACATGTAATCGACCATTTTTTTTGAGCTTGCGATCCGTCTTTAGATAAAGCACTAAAGAAAAGAATAACTACATACAATATATTATTTTTTAACTTTTTTATTCACTCCATAAAGATGATGATATTAGAACGCAATTTTGTTGATAAAATCCACAGCTGATGTGTTTTTCAAAATCCTGTAATGATGGCAAATGGACTCGCCACATGAGATAATTCCTGTAATGAATGATGGTATCAGATGTTCACAATAAAGGTAAGCCTCCTGCGCCACATCCACTACAGTTTCTGAAAGATAACCATTTGAACATTATTTTCAGTGATAATGCAGGCCAGTTGGAGCTTGATTTTGAAAGTGACCCGACAGATATACTAAATCCACAGACATTAGAAATTGATAAAACTACGGTGTACCGACCGATACAAGAAGCTAGAGCTAAATATAAAACATCATTAAAGGTAAAAATATTGTTTAAAGCGAGAATTTCGTGTTTTAAAATAAAGCCATAAAATCGATGGTATCTATAACCAGTACTACCTTGTTAAATAATAATCCTATTAATCCTATAATTCACTATTGCCTTTTGAGAAATTGACAAAAGTATAATTTTCAGCTTAAAATTAACAGTTAGCCAAAGAAGCTCGTTTAATTCAACTTTCCGATCACCGTAGAATCTTTTTAAAAAGGGGTCTAGATTAGATTTCATTTTAAAGATTTTGCATTTTATTTACCCTGACATGGATTGTTCCGACGAAGTAGTTGATGTGGGCATATGTTTCGTTGTCTAGCAACTTATATGATCGTATTTTATATTGAATCGCAAAAGATTCTGTTGTAAGAACCTTACATACTTCTATGTAATGGTTACTGGATTTGTGTTCATGCCGAAGCCAATTGAAGATACAGTCCCCAATAACTTTATTTCAGGAATATTGCAGCATTTTGTTTTTAAAACCACGGATGAAGATATTTTTAAGAGGAATTAAGGTGAAAACAAAATTGATGACAAAAAGTTTGTCACAGACACTATACGACACATATAATCCTCAATGGCTGGTATCCTTTTAATTGACACTAAAACTCAGTGATTATTGGCGAAAGAAAGGAACATAGATTTGGGATATAACTTTTTAGATTCCACAGGGGTATCAGTTGATAAAAATGGGTTTAACGTATTCAAATTCCAGAAATAGCCTATTTATCATTTCTGGAAGTTTCAGCTAAAAATATTGAGCTAGAATTATGTTACTCAAATTTGGCTAGTTGTTATGGGTGACCTGATAAACACGAAAGCATCACGGCCCCAATATTATAGACATGGTTATCGGGACACTAACTGCGGTCAGAATAAAGTAATTTTACTGAAATTTTCACTATATTCCTCATTTTTCGTTATCTGTTAGTGAACTTTTATAGCAAGAACGACCAGCTCTTTTATCTAAATCTTACATAATGCATCTTTAACCAATAATAGGAGAAGCCGATTAAAATAACCTACGGCTTTAACTGTTCGGAAAAAAGTAAAGAAGAATATGGTATAATGATGTACTATAAAAATCGACTGATAAAACCCTTCAAAAAAGTTGGTTACCAGAAACAACCAAAGGACCTTGGTGTCGGTGTAGTCGGAGTTGTAGAGGTCAACTTTCTTCAACCAATTCACAACAAACAAGATTTCGACCAAACTGAACGTTACAAGTAGCCTACATATCTGTATTATAATTTTTATACGTCCACACAAAAGATACACTGCCTCATCAATCTGGCTAATTCCCCCCTGCCAAAATTCCTACAACGCCACCAGTCACGGGAAATTGTTGTCTTTGGTGTGCTGTGCAAAAACCTGTTCAATTGTTAGAGAATAAAAGTCTTACTATATGGAAAATCCTTAACCTTCCCTTTAACATATCTATTACGTTTAATTAAAGGTCACATATTAGTCCCCATAGCAACGCCAAGTCAATTCTTATTGGATTAGGTGCATGATTATGGCAATGGTGCAATTCTGGCCGTCGTATTACAAATATGATGTTTGTCAGTTTACAAAGTTAAACTGAGAAATCCCTCTCTGGCCATTGCTGGAATACAGGCGCGGATCCAGAGGGGGGTTTGGGGGGTCCAAACCCCCCCCTGCTCAGCGACATAAAAAAAATAATGCCTTGCATCAATGAAATTAAATCACAAAATGATCCTGCATCGGTATAAAAATGATTTCTCTGTTTAAAAAGCTCAATTTGTATGTATGCCTATGTAATTTAGAGACGATGATGGCAGATTTCCGTGACAGAAACCTGGCAAACCCCCTCCTGCAAAAATTCCTGGATCCGCCCCTGGAATAGCGTCTGTTTCTTGAACTTATGAGGGAGTGTGTCTATTCTTTCCGTTCAATGAAAACTATCACTTAAGTACAGCAACATGACAGTCCTTCGTTTAAGGTATTAAAACGGTGAAAGTATGTTCGTTTCAAAACAGTATTGTTTACATTTCATTCGACTTGATAGCCTCGTTTGTCACGCAATTAGTTTTACTGCAGTATTCTGCTATGCACGGGTTAATCAGGCATAATAAAATCGTGAGCCATGACGTAACGTTATGTAAACATATTTGGTCCAATATTGGCACTCGTTTTAAATGTAAAGCTTTAGTAGTGCAGCTAGTGATTGGTTGGTAGACGGACTACTGACCAATCAAAATTTAAAACAACAATATCCACTCCTAATAGCCGTGTGTACAAGGATTACCTTTAATCAAACGCAACACTGCGCGGAGTATGGGGCCTTCGGGCTTTTGTAAACTAGCTTTCAATATGTAGGAAATTTTTGTCTATTAAAATGGATTCGTCCGCCTGTCTGTCTACCCGTCCGTCGGTTCGTCTCACCTTTTGAGACACAATAACTCTCCTTCTAATTGAGTTAAAATGTTCAAACTTGGTGTAGGTGTTTATTAGGTCATTCCCTTGATGGAATTCGAAGATGATCATCTCGGTAAGCCGAGATAAGCAATTTGATTGGTTGATGCTATGGGACACGATAACTTTAGTTCTAATTAAGTGAGAGTGATGAAACTTGGTGTATAGTTTCATTACAGTAATACCTTGACTAAGTTCGATGCTCAGGATAAGCAGAGCGATAAGCAATTTGATTGGCCGACACTTTGGAACACAATAACTCTCCTTCTATTTGAGCTAGTATGTTAAAACTTGGTTTAGGTGTTTATTAGGCCAATGCCTTGATGGGATGCCAAGATGTGCATTTTCTGCTTAGGCTAAGCAGAGATAACCAATGTGATTGATGATGCTTTGGGACACGAAAACTATTGTGCTAATTAAGTGAGTGATGAAACTTGGTGTATAGTTTCACTACATCATACCTTGACTGAGTTCGATGATGAGAATTTTCTGCTTAAGCTAGGGAGCGAAAAGCATTTTGATTGGTCAAGACTGTGGAACATAACAATTCTGCGTCTAACTGAGGTAGAATGTTTTAACTTGATGTAGATGTTTATTAGGTGATTGTCTTGGACTGAGTTCAATGATTAACATTTCGAGCTAAAGCTAGGCAGAGATAAGCAATTTCGTTGGTCGATGCTTTGGGACAAGATAACTTAGTGTATAGATAGATGATAATCAGTTTGAAAAAAAAAATGAATGTGCGATTAATTAATATGTGTCATCTATTTATTTTGTTATTTCGACGGGGGACACCAACCTCGCCGTTGGCTTGTTATATTATCGTTCAAATATTTTTATATATTTGGTTGATTAATAAATACTACGTATTTTCAGTACTTTTATGACAGCGCTGGCTAAAAAAACCAACGATTATTGGAATGAGAAGATGGATCGATCTATTCCGGTCATTGAAGGGTAGGACTTAATATTATAACGTCTACTCAACACAAACCAGGCCATTTGGGGACTGACAAATGGTACAATTCTATTTCGATAATTCGCTTGCCGTAGGGGGCGTGTGTGTGTGGAAAGGGGGCGGGGCTAGTCGGACGACCTGGACAAAACGGGGAATTGAAACCACGTCACTTGATTCAATGACAGGTTAATGGGGAGTCCACATTTATTAATGGTGTGAATCAATGTGGTCATGTGAATGCGAACCGCGAACCCTCGCAAAATACAGCACTCCGTAATCTTCCATTCGGAAAAGCACATGAGCGAGAAAGAGGTGACAGAGATTATAATTCTTGAATGCTTATGAAGTTTCCATCTGGACAACCTGCTGTCTATAGCTATCCTTTTATCGTGACGAGGACGCCCTGTGGGTGTAATGCCACATTTTGCATGGCTATCTTATATTTATTTACAGAGCTCTGCCAGATTGGTTGTGGGCCCAGTGTGATCTTTGTTTAAAATGGCGACGTTTACCAGATGGTATCAACAGACAGTTACCAGATGAATGGTATTGTTATATGAACCCGGACGCTTCACACAAGTAAGGATTGACTATTAAGCTTAATTTGTCTATTATGAAATGAAATGTGGTTTGACGTCCTACTATTCTGCATCAACTGGACTATTGGTGACAGAAATTATGACTTACAGGATGCTTTAAGGGAAATATTGCCCAGACAGCGACACTACAGCCTACTCTTATATCAAATTCCAACTGTCAAACTGTGCACGCCTACTCTTCTGCACCAAGCGGGCTAATGAAGACTGTATCCCCCTTTTCGAAGAAAGTGGGAGACTATTAAAATGGGTTCGCCCGTCTGTCTGTCTGGCTGGCTGTCCGTCATACGTTTTGGGATACCACAATAACTCTCTTCCTAATTGAGCTAGAATGTTAAAACTTGGTGTATGTGTTTATTGGGTCGATACCTTGTTCGAAGATGAACATTTTCTGCTTAGGGTATTCAGAGATATGCAATTTGATTGGTTGGTGCTTTGGGGCACGATAACTTTAGTTTTAATTAAGTGAGAGTGATGAAACTTTGTGTATAGTTTCATTACATCAATACCTCGACTAACTTCGATATTGAGCATTTTCTCCCCAGGGTAGGCAGAGTGATAAGCAATTTGATTGGCTGAAACTTAATAGTTTATTGTTTAAAGCAGACTACATACAAATTTATCTCAGCCCGCTGTACAGTATAACAATAATAATAATAATAACGACATAGAATAAAACAGATGATCTTTAAAAAAAAAGGCACAAACTAGTAGTATAAAATAATTTAGAAAATAGTATAAAATAATTTAGAAAATAGTATAAAATAATTTAAAAAATGAATAGAGACTAGGAATAAGTGGAGCGAAATGAGTTTTCAGTTTACATTTAAAAGTATTAAAGATTTTAATAGCACGAATAGATTCTGGTAGGCTGTTCCAGAGCCATGGTGCACAGACTGTAAAAGATCTGTCACCGTACGTTTTCGGTGTCCTGGCTACTGGGTGATTAAGTTGAATTTCTTTATTATCTCGTAAAGAATATGTGGGGACACAGACACTCACGAGTGCGGTCATGTAGGCCGGTGCACCTCCAGATATTGCTTTGAATGTGATGCACAGAATTTTGAAGGTGATGCGGGCATCAACTTTGAGCCAATGAAGACTGTACAGGAGTTATATGTTCACGCATCTTGGTTATGGTCACGAGTCGAGCCGCCTAATTTTGTATAAGTTGAAGTTTCTTGATCTGTTTAGAAGAAAGGCCAAAAAGCAGACTATTGCAATAATCTAAACGAGATGTCACAAAAGCATGGGTCGGTTTTTCAGCCGTCTGCAGGTCCAAAATCTTACAAAGTTTTCCTATTCGCCACAGAGCATGGGATGCCGACCTACACAGACTGGCAACGTGAGTCTCCATGGTACCGCCTGAATCAATCATTACACCCACGAACGGTTTCGGAGCGATGAACTGTGATGTCACGCACCCGGACACCAGCCGTGTCCCCAGCAGCCATCTTGTACTTAGATGAGAACCAAACAAGTTCGGTTTTGTCGTCATTCAATGCTAGCATATTTGCGTGCATCCAATGACGAATCTCATCCACACAGGCCTCAACACGGGCAGTACAAGAAGTGTCACTGCGCGAGCTACAAACGATGTACAGTTGGGTGTCATCAGCATAAATTACACAGTTTACTCCGTGACGACTAATGACATCCTCAAACAGAACCTAAAACAGATCCCTGTGGTACACCGAAATTTAACGGTTTCGACTCCGACACGACTGAACCGACCACTACTCTCTGTGTGCGTCCCTTGAGATACGAATTCAGCAATTCTTGGGCTGTCCCGTCAATTCCATCACGACAACTCAGTCTGTCAATGAGAATACCGTGGTCAGTCGTTTCGAAGGCAGCTGATAGATCTAAAAGTAACAAAATTACATCCGTTTGCTTATTAAGAGCGTGCATAACATCGTTATGCACTCTAAGGAGTGCGGTTTCAGTGCTATGCCCCTCTCGATAAGCAGACTGGAATTTACTGAGCAGTGGGTTTCGAGTGAGATAATTCATTATTTGAGATAAAATGATCTTTTCAAGCAATTGCTTAAAATGAAATGTTTGACACTGGTCTATAACTTTTGAGTGCACTGCGGTCAAGACTTGGCTTTTTAATCAGAGGTCTTACAATGGTCTCCTTACAATCATCCGGAAAAATACCAGATGAGAGCACATCATTTATAATAATCGTCAAAGCTGGTGATATTTCATCCAGACACTCTTTTAGTAGTTTTGTAGGAATTGAGTGTAAGGGGGCAGTCAACAAACTTTTCACGAATTTTAATAATTTTGTTGGTAAAAAAGTCAATAAAGGTCAACAAACTTTTCACGAATTTTAATAATTTTGTTGGTAAAAAAAAGTCAATAAAGGTCTGTGGTAAAATACAGCTTTCAAGATCAGGCAGAATTTGACTCGAGGACATATTTGCACCAGAGATTTCATCAATTATGTTAAAAAAATTGCTTTTTGATTTGGTGCCCCGTCAATTTGAGCTCTGTGGAACGAAGTCCTTAGGTCATCAAGATGATTTTGATAGTCAGAACGGGCTTTGTTGAAAAGCTGACAGTCAATTTCTGTTGCAGTTTTTGATGTTTTCTTAGACTTGAGTTTGCGAGTTAAAATGTTCAAACTTGGTGTATGTGTTTATTAGGTCAATGCCTGGATGGAGTTCGAAGATGAGCATTTTCTGCTCAGGGTGAGCAAAGATAAGCAATTTGATTGGTTGATGCTTTGGGACACGATAACTTTGGTTCGAGGGTGACGAAACTTGGTGTATAGTTCCATTACATCAATACCATGACTAAGTTCGATAATGAACATTTCTGCTCGGGGTAAGAAGAGAGATAAGCAATTTGATTGGCTGAAACTTTGGAACACAATAACTCTCCGTCTAACTGAGCTAGAATGTACAAACTTGGTATATGCCTTGATGGAGTTCGATAATGAACATTTTCTGCTTACAGTAAGCAGATATAAGCAATCTGATTGGTTGAGGCTTTGGGACACGGCAACTTTGGTTATAATGAGGTGAGAGCGATGAAACTCAGAATATAGATATATTATATCATTACCATAACTAATTTTCTACTTAGGCCAAGGAGCGATAAGCAATTTGATTGATCAAGACTTTGGAACATTGAAGCTCTGCTTTTAATTGAAGTAGAATGTTTAAACTTTATGTAGATGTTCATAAGGTGAATGTCTGGACAGAGTTCATTGATTAACATTTCGAGCTGAAGCTAAGCAGAACTAATCAATGTCATTGGTCGATGCTTTGGGAAAAGATAATCTTGATTTTATCTGATAGAGAGTGATGAAACTTAGTGTATAGATAGATGATAATCAGTTTGAAAAAAAATGAATGTGCCATTGCTTTATATGTGTCAGCCTCACTGTTGGCTTGTTATTACTCTGCTAACAAATTAATGGTTGAAGGTGAACAGACAACGAAAAATAGTTCAATCAATGATTGGTATAGCAAGTCTGTATAGCAGTACCCAGTGCCCGATTAAGGGTCCACTGATCTTAAAGAACACCAGGCCTGAAAATACCAAATGCAACAAAACTTCACGTTGCCGTTCAACATAGAGAATGAACAGCCTTAAGGACAAGCACGTAGCTGAAGAAGATTACCATTTATTTACAAAAAATAAATGAAAGCATTTTTTGTCATCACCTGATAATTATCAGCTCTTTTTTACGCCCACATTTTCACGTGGATGTGTTATGTCGTCGCCCCTGTCCGTCCGTCCGTTCACAATTTGTTTGTGGACTCTCTACAGGTCACAATCCTTATCTGATTTTGACGAAACTTGAAATATAGATTTATCCCCATAAGATCTCGGCTGCTTTCGATATTGGCATGTATCGGATCAAAACTTCATGGATTATGGCCCTTGATTGTACGAAAAATCACCTTTTTAGCTTGTGGACCCTATAGAGGTCACAATTTTGAACCGATTTCGATGAAACTTGACATGCATGTTTATAACCCAAAGATCTTGGTTCCTTTCGATATTTGCGCCAATCGGAACGTAATTTCCTGACTTATGGCCCCTGATTGTCCGAAAAATCACCTCTTTTAGCTTGTGGTCCCTCTGGAGGTCACAATTATTATTCGATTTAAAAAAAAAACGTTTGATTATATCACCGTTACACCCTAAGGCAGGTTGAGTTCGAATTTCGGGAAAATCGGACCAAAATTGCCATACAAAATGGCCGCCGTTTGTACGCGAATATATACTGTTAAAAATGGTATATCAAGGTTGTGGACCCTGTAGAGGTCACAATTTTAAATCGATTTTGATGAAACTTGAAATTCATGGTTATAACCCAAAGATCTTGGTTCCTTTCGATATTTGCGCATATCGGATCGTAACTTCCTGAATTATGGCCCCTGATTATATTCAAAATCGCCTTTTTTTAGCTTGTGGTCCCTCTGGAGGTCACAATTGTTTTCCTATTTAAAAAAACCGTTTGATTATGTCACCGTTACACCTTAAGGAAGGTTTGAGTTCGAATTTCGGGATAATCGGATCAAAATTGACAGACAAAATGGCCGCCGTTTATACGCGAATACTGTTAAAAAATGTTATATCATGGTTGTGGACCCTGTATAGGTCACAATTTTAATTTGATTTTGATGAAACTTGAAATGCATGGTTATAACCCAAAGATCTTGCTTCCTTTTGTTATTTGCGCATATCGGATCGTAACTTCCTGAATTATGGCCCCTGATTGCCCGAAAAATCGTCTATGGCCCCTCCGGAGGTCACAATTATTATCCGATTTAAAAAAAACGTTTGACTATCACTGTTACACCCTACGGAACGTTGATTTCGAATTTCTTACCCACTTAGCAACATGATCCCCAGTCGAATTTGAAGCCTACTGAAATGCACCTTTATAACCCAAAGATCTTAATTCATTTCGATATTTGCACATATCAAATTCTAACTTAATGATGTAGGAAAAATCACTTTCGGTATTGCTTGTTCTCTACCCATCTCTCGAAAATGTTGGCGTATCCTGCCTGGCAGTGCTAGCCTATATTTTACTTTATATTTTTGAGGCCTGGATTTTTGACTGGCCCTAAGGCATGTACCTTGTTTGCCTAATTGTTAATCCTGCACTGTCAGTACTGCTTGCTTATTTATATAAGTGAATTAACATTTCCTCTCATAACGTCACATTTTAATGCGCCCACATTTTCACGTGGACGTATATTGTCGTCGCGCCTGTCCGTCCATCCGTCCACAATTGTTTGTGAACACTCTACGTGTCACAATATTTTATCCGATTTCAATGAAACTTGCAATATAGGTTTATCCCCCTAACATTGGCATGTGGACGTATATTGTCGTCGCGCCTGTCCGTCCGCCCGTCTACAATTGTTTGTAAACACTCTACGGGTCACAATTTTTTATCCGATTTCAATGAAACTTGCAATATAGGTTTATCACCCTAACATTGGCATGTACCGGACTGTAACTTCATGGATTATGGCCCCTGATTGTACGAAAAGTCACGTATTTAGCTTGTGAACACTGTAGAGGTCACAATTTTGAACCGATTTTGATGAAACTTGAAATGCTTGTTTTTAACCTAAAGATCTTGGTTCCTTTGGATATTTGCGCATATATGATCGTAGCTTCCTGAATTATGGCCCCTGATTGTACGAAAAATTGCCCCTTTTTAGCTTATGGATCTTCTGGAGGTCACAGTTATCATGCGATTTAAAATATCGTCTAATTATATCACCTTTTCGTGAAAATCGGACCAAAATTGTGGGAAAAAATGACAGCAGCTTGTAAGCGAATAGTGTAAAAATATGGTATATCAAGGCTGTGGACCCTGTAGGTGTCACAATTTTGAACCGATTTTGATTAAACTTGAAATGCATGTTTATAACCCATTCATCTTGATGCCTTTCGTCATTTGCGTATATCAGATTGTAACTTCCCGAATTATGGCCCCTGATTATACGAAAAATTGCCCTTTTTAGCTTGTGGTCACAATTATTATCCGATTTAAAAAAAAAACCGTTTAATTAATAATAATAATAATAACGAAATTTATATTGCGCAACAATTCATCCCACTTGGGGATGCTCTAGGCGCATGAAAGTGTTCACGTGGGATTAATTATAGTGACTAAACATCCAGGTTTTCACACTTGATTTAAAGATGGACAATGTTTCACATTTTCGAATTGAAGGTGGTAGCGAATTCCACAGAGTTGATGCATTATATTGAAAAGTCCTTGAACCAAATTTCTTCATCTTATAAACTGGGACATCTAACAATAGTTTACTCTCAGATCTCAGTGACCTGTTTGGTTTGTAGTGTGTCAATAGATTCTGAAGATATTGAGGTGCCGTTTGATTTAATGTCTTGTAGGTCAGGGTTAAAATTTTAAAGTTAATTCTTTCGCGCACTCGAAGCCAGTGAAGATTATTTAAGATGGGAGTGATGTGTGATTTTGATCTAGCTTTAGTGACAATGCGTGCAGCATGATTTTGGATCCTTTGCAACTTGGAAATTTGTTCATCGGTTACTCCAGAGAGTATGGCATTGCAATAGTCAATTCTGGACAGCACGAATGATCGAGCCAGTGCAGCAGCTGCACTTTCAGATATAAGGTGACGGATTGATCCTATTCTTCGGAGATGGAAATGACAGATTTTGCAGATGTTGTTTATGTGAGAGCCAAAACTGAGGTTTGAATCTAAGAACACGCCAAGATTTTTTACAACATTTGATATCGGAATATCTGAATTGCCTATTTTGAGAGATTTCACAGTGCATGTATTAAGTCTGTGATCAGGTCCAATAAGAAGAAGCTCAGTTTTGTCATCGTTAAGTTTTAACATGTTGGCGGACATCCAGTTCTTAATACCATTTAGGCAACTTTCTAAATTACCAATTGTGGAGAGCTGGCTGACAGAGTTGAGGTTAAATTTATCGATTAGCTGTGTGTCATCAGCATAAAAGTGGTGCTGGATCTTATATCTATCGATGAGGTTTCCAAGGGATTTTGTATACAGTGTAAATAAAAGGGGTCCCAATACTGAACCTTGAGGTACCCCGCAAGATAATTGCACTTGCTTTGATGAAGAGTTATTAATGTCAACATACTGGTATCGACTGGTAAGATATGAGCCGAACCACTGTAGAGAAGATCCTGCTATTCCGTAGCCAGTCTTCAGTCGGTCAAGTAGGTTGCTATGGTCGATTGTGTCGAAGGCAGCCGATAGATCTAAAAGGGCTAGGACGCCGATGCTACCCGAATCGACAGATGATTTTAAAGCGTCGATGACACAAACCAAAGCTGTTTCAGTGCTATGTGCGGGGCGGTAGGCTGACTGAAACTCGTCAAAAAGTCTGGACTGGTCAAGGTAGACAATTAGTTGCTGCTTGACAACCTTCTCTAGAATCTTTGAGAGGAATGTTAAATTAGATACAGGGCGGTAATTTTTCAACAGCTGTGGGTCAAGCGTAGACTTCTTAATTAAGGGCTTAACAACTGCCATTTTGAAGCTAAGTGGTACCGTTCCCGACTGCAGACTTTTATTGACGATTTTAGTCAGAACTGGTAAAATAGTATCCAGGATACTTAGCAGGAAGTGCGTGGGTATGGTATCTAATGAACATGATGTAGGTTTGGACTGAAGAATTATTTTCTTGAGCTGCTCTGGCTGTACAGATTGGAAACCATTGAACTGTGTTGAAACTATAGGTTGTTCAATAGGGTTAATAGATGAAGAACCAAGACCATCACGAATTTTGGATATTTTGTCTTTGAAATAATCATTGAATTCTTGAGCCACAGTACTGTCTTCTCCATCGGGAAGTATCACCTTGTTTTCTGTACCCAGAAGTTTATTCAGGGTTGAGAACAACACCTTTGGATTAGAAGCACAGTTAGATATTTTTGTGTTGTAGTAATGTGATTTGGCATTTGAAACACATTTCTGAAAATCTTTACAAATTTGCATATAAATTTGTTTATGCACAGCCAGCCCAGTCTTGTGCCACTTCCGTTCCGCTTGTCGGCGCTTTTGTTTGATGTCTTGTACTGTTATATCACTGTTACACTGTAATGAAGGTTGAGTTCGAATTTTCGTGAAAATCGATTTAAAACTGCCGGACAAAATGGCCGCCGCTTGTACGCAAAATCGCCTTTTTTAGCTGGTGGTCCTTCTGGAGGTCATAATTATTATCCTATTTAATTATATCATAATGAAGGTTGAGTTTAAATTTCGTGAAAATCGGACGAAAACTGTCGGACAAAATGGCCATCGCTGTACGCAAATAGTGTAAACATCTTGTATATCAAGGTTGTGGACGCTCTGGAAGTCACAATTTTGATACGATTTTGATTATACTTGAAATATCTTTTTACCTCAAAGCTCAAAGATCCTGGCCCTCTCGATTTTCGTATATATCGGACCGTAGCTTCCTGATGGTTCGAAAAATCGCTTTTTGTTTAGCTTGTTCTCTATCCATCTCTTGCAAAATGTGGCCGAGAAATGATTTGTATTTGGGGTACATGGTTAGAAATATTTTAATATTCGATAATGAAAATTAATTGTGGAGTTTTTTCTCTTTTAGTTGTTTTCATGGTTGTATTTTTTCAGTCGATGTAGTACTGATGAAGAACCTGAAAATGAAGATGAGACTATACAACCTAATCAGAAAACATTTAAGTTAGTATTTTTATACGCCAACGTGGACGTATATTGTCGTCGCCCCCGTTCGTCTACATTTTTAGCTTATGAATCCTCTAGAGCTCACAAATTTTAACCGATTAAAAAAAAAACCTTTTAACTGTATCACCGTTACACCTTATTATATTGTGGAACCCTCTAGAATTTCACCTTTTATTATGGCTTCATGCCGATTGAATGCAGTATGCTCACTCCCGAAGAAAGGAATATTGTGATGTTGGAAATGGTGTTTCACCCATCACTAGTACTCCTCTCACTACACTATAGGATGCAGTTTCATAATTCATACAATAACATTATATACTGGGAAATAAAACTAAGAATTGATGTTTTGTTACAGGCATTTGAACGGCCGTAAAAGAAGGCTCGGTGAGAATAACACGCAAATGGAAGACAAACGTCCATGTACGGGAAAGAAGGAACCTAATAGTACCGATATTGCCGACGGTTCTAGTACACCCAGTAGGATTATATGCACGCTTCGACCTTTTCCCGAATTACAAAACAAGGAAACAAAGCTTAAAGACACGCATATTACGTTAGAAAATAAAGCCAAAAAACTAGAAGACTCCGAGCGAAGTCTGAAAACCTTTGAACATAAACTAAAATGTTCAGAGACGAAACTGAAAACAGCCGAAGACTCATTAAGAATGTCAAAAGCAAGAGCCAACAAATCTGAGAATACGCTACAACAAACACAAATGTTACTTAAGAACCGTGAGGTGGAATTAGCAGATACACAGAAAAAGTTTGCATATTCAGAGAAGCAACACTGCCACACCCAAACCATACTAAAAACGACACAGGCGTCACTAGAAGACTCAATCTCAAGATTAAAATTATCAGAGAAGAAGCTGGAACAAACACAAATGCTGCTTAAAGACAGTGAGAAGAAGCAGGAAACATTGCAAATGACACAAAAATCGCTGGAAGACACAGCCTCAAGATTAAAAGTCTCAGAGAAGAAGCTTCAACAAACACAAACGCTACTGCGCGACAAAGAGGTCATATTGCAAACGACACAGAAATCGTTGGCAGACTCAGTCTCAAGATTAAAAGACTCAGAGAACAAACTTGAACAAACACAAACGCTGCTTAAAAACCGAGCTGATAGACAGACAAAATTTGAATATTCCGAAAACCAGCTACGCAACACCCAGGCCATATTACAAACGACACAGGCATCTCTACAAGACAAAGTCACAAGATTAAAACTCTCAGAGAATAAGCTTGCACAAACACAAACGCTGCTGCACACCAACCAGGTCACGTTGCAAACGACACAGATATCGCTAGAAGACGCTGTCTCAAGAGTAAAACTTTCAGAGAAGAAGCTTGAACAAACACAAACGCTGCTTAAAAACTATGAGAGGAAAGTTGCAGATACACAGGCAAAGTTTGAAAATTCTGAGAAACTCCTAAGGAACACCCAGACCGAATTGCAAGCGACACAGAAATCTCTGGAAGACACAGTTGCAAGACTAAAACTCTCAGAGGAGAAGCTTGAACAAACACAAACGCTGCTGCGCGACAAAGAGGCCACATTGCAAACGACACAGGCACGGTTAGAAGATAAAGTCTCCAGATTAGAACTCGCAGAGACGAAGATTGAACAAACACAAACGTCGCTGCACGACAAACAGACATCCCTGGAAGACAAAGAATCAAGATTAAAAATCTCAGAGAATACGCTACATGAAGCCGAAAGAAAACTCGGAGATGAAAAACAAAATTTAGAAAGTATAGAAAGGAGACTACAAGATTTACAAACAAATATATATAAACTCTTGTCAATTATTGTACCTGACGCAGATTTGGGTGAAGTTTCAGATATTGATCAAATCGTATTAGATATGATAGACATCAATCAAGAAATGGAATAACATTTAAAAACTTAGTTGATATTTAAAACATTATATAATTAATAATATGCATACGAATAATATGTTTCTTTGTAGTTGATTAACTCTTTACATCATTATAATTACAAACTATTTGCTTATAATTTATCCAATGAAACGTTTATTAAAATAATTAGGCCGTGATGTGAAATTTCTAGCAAGCTTGCTTCTGTTGCTCCATCCCGACGATTTTCAGGCGGAAAACAAACTACATAATACCAGGAGCCCGGGGGGTTCAACCTAGCTGAAAAGCTAACCAATTTCTACATATGTCACAAGGTTCCCTATGGGTCACTGTCACAGGATATGAACGTCTGCCGCGCCCTTTGTGGTGGGTGTGGTCAAGCGGGGCAAAATAAATGGACCCAAAAATAGGCTAGACTAGCTCGTTTTATTAACCACGTAATACTTGTTGCAATATGTTAAGCATATCAAAATGTATTGGGAATGACCACCGCCAGACATTTTAGGTGGTGGGGCGTGTCTGCCAGACTAAATAAACGGGTACCCCAAAACTAAGCTAGACTAGCTCATTTGCTAACCGCATGAAATTTGTTGCAAAATGTTAAGCATATCCACATGTATCAAGAATCACCGATGCCAGACATTTTCAGTGGTGGGGTACCCCCGCCAGACGTCCCTAAATGCCCTATTTCAAGAGCTGGGCTAGACTAGCTCATTTACTAACCGCATAAAAATTGTTGCAAAATGTTAAGCATATCGACATGTATCGAGAATTACCGATGCCAGACATTTTCAGTGGTGGGGTACCACCGCCAGACGTCCCCAATTGACCCACCCCAAAAGCTAAGCTAGACTAGCCCATTTGCTAACCGCATGAAATTTGTTGCAAAATGTTAAGCATATCCACATGTATCAAGAATCACCGATGCCAGACATTTTCAGTGGTGGGGTACCCCCGCCAGACGTCCCTAAATGCCCTATTTCAAGAGCTAGGCTAGACTAGCTCATTTACTAACCGCATAAAAATTGTTGCAAAATGTTAAGCATATCGACATGTATCGAGAATTACCGATGCCAGACATTTTCAGTGGTGGGGTACCCCCGCCAGACGTCCCCAATTGACCCACCTCAAAAGCTAAGCTAGACTACCCCATTTACTAACCGCATGAAATTTGTTGCAAAATATTCAGCATATTCACTTGTATCAGGAATCACCGGTGCCAGACATTTTCAGTGGTGGGGTAACCCCGCCAGACGTCCGCAATTGCCCCACCCCCAAAAGCTAAGCTAGACTAGCTCATTTACTAACCGCATAAAACTTGTTGCAAATTGTTCAGCATGTCCACATGTATCGAGAATTACCAATGCCAGACATTTTCAGTGGTGGGGTACCCCCGCCACACGTCCCCAATTGACCCACCCCAAAAGGTAAGCTAGACTAGCCCATTTACTAACCGCATGAAATTTGTTGCAAAATGTTCAGCATATTCACCTGTATCAGGAATCACCGGTGCCAGACATTTCCAGTGGTGGGGTAACCCGCCAGACGTCCGCAATTGCCCCACCCCCAAAAGCTAAGCTAGACTAGCTCATTTACTAACCGCATAAACTTGTTGCAAATTGTTCAGCATATCCACATGTATTGAGAATTACCGATGCCAGACATTTTCAGTGGTGGGGTACCCCCGCCAGACGTCCCAAATTGACCCACCTCAAAAGCTAAGCTAGACTAGTTCATTTACTAACCGAATGAAATTTGTTGCAAAATGTTCAGCATATTCACTTGTATCAAGAATCACCGATGCCAGACATTTTCAGTGGTGGGATACCCTTGCCAGATATCCGCAATTGCCCCACCCTAAAAGCTAAGCTAGACTAGCTAATTGACTAACCGCATAAAACTTGTTGTGAATTGTTCGGCATATTCACTTGTATCTGCTTGTCAGAAGAGATATACAGCAGTGAGACGTAAACATCCTGAACCACCATTCAGTGATGTGCTTTCCAAAAAGGCCAGGATTGAGACAAGGCTGAGTAGTTCTCTACCGAAGTCAAACCAAAAAGGATTGCTCAAAGGTGAATGCATATTCTTTGGAAAAACATGCAAGAAAAGAAGACAATTTAGTCAAGATTGCTATATTAGCAGGTTGTCAGTCTCTGTTTGAATGGACCAATGAATCAAGCAATAATCGCATAAAGAGTCTTATTAGGAGTGGAATATCATAAAACCTGTCGCGCCCAGTTTCTATGGCGGGATTAAGGTATATATCATCTCCTATCAGATTCAAATTCTAAACCGAAAGATCAGAGACCACTTCAAGCAAAGAGTCTGTAGAACGTCTCCACAATGATGCAAGCAACACAAATAGGACGACAAATTACGGTGTGCAGCTCTACATCTTCGATCCCTAATAATGCAGTTACCAAAACCCTGATTCCAGATCCAGAAATAGTCCAGAATCTGAAGGAATGCGTCCCAGACATTCCCAAACAATTGGGAACCTTTCATGTGGCTCAGCACGAAGGGGATGTGATGAGTACCAGGGAACCATCGACCACAGGGTGACTGCAATGGCATCCGATGCCATTTACAATGCTACTCGTGGTAGTGTCAAGCCATGGAAGCACACTGTTGTAGGCCTCAGATTAGATTCACTAACTGGCTTAAAATTATCCCTTCAGAGTTTGAATAGAGCAGGACACTGCATTAATTACAGTGAAACATAGGGTCTCGAGATTGAATTTGCATATTAAGTACAGTCTGAGCAATGTGATGCGCCTCACGGCATACACCTTAGCAACTGTCTGGGACAACAATGACACGAATGTTGAAACTCTAGATCGCAAAGCAACATTACATGCTACTGTAGGTCACACTTACCAAAATGTATTAAATGGTGACAGAAAGCTACGTTTTTTGTCCAATACAGTGTCTAGATAGGGTCACACTTACCAAAATGTATTAAATGATGACAGAAAGCTACGTTTTTTGTCCAATACAGTGTCTAGATGGAAGAAACCGATGACTGTTTCAGGGACAAGATCGTAGTATATCTTCATTCAGAAAGCCACTCAACAAAGCTCAATTTGCCTGTACTACAGCAACTACTGAAACCGCTGACAAATCAGCAAGTATTCCTGAGCCCACCTTTGGAGACAGCAAAATACAACTTCCATTCAACGTATTGAATATTTACTGGTTTTGGAGACTGAAGGAAGGAAGTACACCAATGTATCCTTGATTTTTCAACTTGTATATCAAGGACACCTTACCAATTCAACGAATCTGTTTTGTGGATCAAATACCCTGTTCACCAACCAATAACGATGTCGTGAGGGAGACCATGATCCGTACCATGAACGTAGCAACAGAAACAGAACAAAACTATACGGTTCTAACATATTAGTAAGTGCAGGAGGACCGCACTACACGCCTTCTACGGTGCTGTTGGTACCCTGATCAATGAATCTGGAATTGAATATGTTCTTTCAGAGGCAGATGTTTTATAACCACTGCACAAGGATTCATGAGCTCCTTGCAACAGTTCTGGGAAAGAGCAAGAGAAATGCGAGACTTATCAACAAGTCATGAATGAAGTTCCCTCGGACCCAAAGGAAGTAGAGGCATATCTTGCTGATCCAGGGGGGTATTCATGGGAGTCATGGACCAGCTGCCCAATTCTGGGCGACATACATCTTCCTTATCAACCGCCTTCATCGAGACTTACAGTAGTGTGTAAACTAACGATGTAAGTGCATACATTGGTATTTTCCCTGATGTTCTGGATGTGCCCTCAACAGTCCAAACTATGCCAGATGGGGAACCCTTTTCCTTAAGAAGTGGGAAAGTGCGGAGCCAAAACGGCGACAAATTCTTGATCAGGGTGCTTTTTCAATTCAACGCACCAAAAAGGATAACAGTAGATCAGTTGTCGACCTGTCTTTGGAACAGTCCGACAACCGTGATGCTGCATCCCAGATGAAGGGCATAGTTACATTCCACAATTCAGAGAATACCATGCGACGATGGTCATTGGCAATGACACAAGGGGCAGCGGCTGTCACAGAGCTTAGGACATTTGCTGGTCTTGAACTGGGTGAACATGCTGCCGCCCAGTGTCGTCCTTCTAGAGTAAAAAATAACAACAATCAAATGGCTGCTGTTCAGCCCCTCTGAGTATTGCTCTGCGATGGAAGACAATCACCGTCTAAATATCGTTCATTAATAATAATACCCCCACAATGACGTAAGATTGTAAACATAACAGTTTAGATAAAAAAAAAAAGAAATTTACCCTGTGTCCAATATGTTTCCCACCAGTGAAAATGTCTGGCATCGGTGATTCTCGATAGATGTGGATATACTGAACAATTTGCAACAAGTTTTATGCGGTTAGTAAATGAGCTAGTCTAGCTTCGCTTTTGGGGGTGGGGCAATTGCAGACGTCTGGCGGGGTTACCCCACCACTGAAAATGTCTGGCACCGGTGATTCCTGATACAAGTGATTGAAGTGAATATGCTGAACATTTTGCAACAAATTTCATGCGGTTAGTAAATGGGCTAGTCTAGCTTAGCTTTTGGGGTGGGTCAATTGGGGACGTCTGGCGGGGGTACCCCACCACTGAAAATGTCTGGCATCGGTAATTCTCGATACGTGTGGATATGCTGAACAATTTGCAACAAGTTTTATGCGGTAAGTAAATAAGCTAGTCTAGCTTAGCTTTTGGGGGTGGGCAACTGCGGACGTCTGGCGGGGTTACCCCACCACTGAAAATGTCTGGCATCGGTAATTCACGATACATGTGGATATGCTTAACATTTTGCAACAAATTTCATGCGGTTAGTAAATGAGCTAGTCTAGCTTAGCTTTTGGGGTGGGTCAATTGGGGACGTCTGGCGGGGGTATCCCACCACTGAAAATGTCTGGCATCGGTAATTCACGATACATGTGGATATGCTTAACATTTTGCAACAATTTTTATGCGGTTAGTAAATGAGCTAGTCTAGCTTAGCTCTTGAAATAGGGCATTTAGGGACGTCTGGCGGGGGTACCCCACCACTGAAAATGTCTTGCATCGGTGATACTTGATACATGTGGATATGCTTAACATTTTGCAACAAATTTCATGCGGTTAGCAAATGAGCTAGTCTAGCTTAGTTTTGGGGTCACCGTTTATTTAGTCTGGCAGACACGCCCCACCACCTAAAACGTCTGGCGGTGGTCATTCCCAATACATTTTGATATGCTTAACATATTACAACAAGTATTACGCGGTTAATAAAACGAGCTAGTCTAGCCTATTTTGGGGTCCATTTATTTTGCCCCGCTTGACCACACCCACCACAACGGGCGCGGCAGACGTTCATATCCTGTGACAGTGACCCATAGGGAACCTTGTGACATATGTAGAAATTGGTTAGCTTTTCAGCTAGGTTGAACACCCCGGGCTCCTGCTCTATAATCTAATTCTTCTAGTATTACTTTGTATTTCCACACAACTTTTCTTTTATCAATTCTTTGACGTTTGACAGAAAACGTAAAATAAATATGGGCTTACTTATCAATGTGCGATGGTATTTGAATTTCGCGGTGATTTGGGTTTAATAGATCACATGACAAAGCTCACCAATCAGACGCACACGACGAAAGGTCAACGGGTCGTGTTAAGTGAAAGGTCACCGGTTTGTTTACGTTTTGATAGTAAAAAAGCGGAAGAATAACTAGAGCTGTATACTCCGTGTAGATTTTGTTTAAAACACCGATGTAAAACCGTTTACTGTGAGAAACTGGAGAAAATTTAGGGTATGTGCTAACCAGTGGATCAAATTAGATGGAAATATTGATATGTTGGACAAAGAATTGTAGGAATGTGCAGACAAAACTCTCTCTCATTCTAACAATACAGACTTCTCACACTACATAATTACCAACGTAAAAGAAAAACCCAACAACTGTGTATGAATAAAGAACTATGTTTAGAGCAGCTAATATTTTATCAGCGAAATAAGAAAAAGAATAATAGGCCTGGTTAATTTGTTAAGGGGATCATATCTTAACATTTTCCAATTTTATTGCAAATGCAAGTTGATGAAGATATTCTCCTATTCCTAAATGTATAATAATAATAATAATAATAATATCTTTATTTCAAAAGGGTGAACAATCTAGGTCCGATATGGATGGGCCTTTCTGACACGTTGTGCCCTTTATAACAACAATAAAAATAACAATATAACAAGGTTATCAATAGAAATAAACATTAAACATAATTGCTTACATATCGATCTTGCACCAATTATGTACCGTGTGGTACATGCATCACCGGTAGTATTAGTAAGATGATGATTTAGGTTTGAAACATATTTTTAGTAATAAGTCTTCGAAAAGAACGAACATTTCTGCAATTTGTTTTTATGGTTTCAGGTAAATCATTCCACAATTTTACACCTTTATAACGCAAACTATTCTTAATAATATCTAAATTCGGTCTGAGAAGGGTCAGTCGAGAATTAATACTGCTATAAGGAGTCTTATAATTCAATAATAGATTAGATAAATAACTTGGACAAACATTGTTAAGTATTTTATATATGAAAATAAGGTTGTTTAACCTATGTCTTGACTCTATATTCAGCAGCTTGCATTTCCTTAGAAAAGGGGGCAAGTCATCAGAATGTTCTTGATCAAAAATGAGTTTGAAGGCCCGATTTTGCTGACGCTGAAGGAGTGAATATGCAGTTTTGCTACAGTTATCCCAAATTGGAGAGCAGTAATCAATATATGGCACGAAATGTGACTTGTAATATAGTAGCTGGAAGGATTTAGATAGATATGTTTTAATCCTTCGCAATTGAAATAGTTTCTGGTTTAAGGTTTTACTGATCATCTTAACATGGTCATTCCAATTCAAATTTTGATCAATATATACACCCAAGAGTTTAAAGGAGTTAACTACTTCAATTTTTTTACCTTCAATTTGAATATCAAGGGATTCTTTAATAAATTTTCTTTTCTGAGGCGTTGTTACAAGCATAGCTTTAGTTTTCATTACATTTATTATCATGGAATTATTAACACACCAATTTAGAACACTATTAGCATCTGACTGTAATTTAGTTTGAAGTTCGGATAACGTTGCAGCCGAAGTATAAACCGTAGTATCGTCTGCAAACAGATCACAATTAGAAGACAAATTTAAAGGCAGATCATTAATGAAGATATTAAAAAGTAAGGGACCAAGTACAGATCCTTGTGGCACCCCGTGTAAGACTGGCTGAAATGAAGATGTGCATCCATTAACAGATGAACACTGATTTCTGCCAGAAAGATATGATTTAAGAAATGACAGGGAAGATTTCGATAATTTGTATAAAGCACATTTTTGTAATAATAATTTATGATTCACTAAGTCAAAGGCTTTTCTGAAGTCAAAAAAGATTAATCCACTTAACAAATTGGAATTCAAATTATCATAAATATTTTCTGGTTGTGTCAAGGCAGTTAAACAAGAACTAGTTTGTCTGAAACCTGATTGCTTAGCATACAATAAACTATGTTTGTTTAAAAATTCTGTTAGACATTTAGATACATGTTTTTCAAGTGGTTTTGATAATACAGGTAAAATAGATATTGGACGAAAATTATTCGGATCAGCTTTACAACCAGACTTATGTAAAGGCAGAACCTTAGCTGACTTAAATAAATCTGGAAATACACATTTAGCTATGCATAAATTATAGATATATGTTAGACTTGGAGCAAGTATACCAAACCCCAGTTTTAAAAAAATTGGATTAACAAGATCTAAGCCTACAGATTTAGTTGTATCAAGCAACTGAAGAAATTTTGACACTTGCATAACAGCTATAGGAGTAATTTCAAAAACTTCATGCGATGGAAGGTGCCCTTGAATAAAATTGAAAACTAGCTCATCATTGAAATATTCAGGTGATACAGATGCTTTCTTTAAAAGATTATCAGGTATTTTAGAAAAATAGTTATTAATAGATTCACAATCAATGGGTATAGGAGAATTAGATTTAGAGGTGTCAGTTACACTATTCATAGCCTTCCAAATTTGTTTTGAATTTTTTGAATCAGTTACTAAGCTACGAAAGTATTTAGATTTAGAGTTTCTGATTAAATTTTTCAGTCTATTAAGACAACTCAGACCAAGACAAAAGACCACTATGGTAAAGACTGTGTCACCATTGAGATGAAATACCATGTGCATTACTTTAAAGTTGCCTTACTGTATCTGCAGAAATTCATGCCCTTCTTGTTAAACTCTACTGTAACAAATGACAGGGTTAGGTTGACTATAGAGATCAAGAACCAAACAATATTTTCTCTGTGGATGCAAATCAGGCTGCATTAGGCTATAGATAGTTGTATTTGTTACAAGTGAAAGTTTTCTAGTATGGATTTGTGAAAATTGTTCGAATATGAAAGTGACAGTCAAATGATATTGATGAAATTACATGATTTTTTATGAATAGGCCTACACCTGTATACATACATATGTATTTTTGTAAGCGGTTTGGACATTGGTGTGCATGTAAAAAGACCCCTTGGCAGTTGGAATTCGATATAAGAGTAGGCCATAGTGCTGTGCCCAGGCAAAATTTCCCCCATAATAAACTGTATAACGCACGCCCGTCTTCCTTAACCCAGTACATGTATATAGGAGCTACAGATAGATGTATTTTTTAGAAGTGAAAGTTTTCTAGTATGGATTTGTGAAAATTGTTCGAATATGAAAGTGACAGCCAAATCATATTGATGAAATTATGGTCACCAGGGTCTGTCTAGTTAACTACCAGTTTATGAGATTGAGACAGAATGGAATAATGTGTGTTAATTGTTAGATCTTAATACATGTATATAATTAATATTATAAGCTTATTTTCTATGTTCTAATCCTCTTTGTATACTTTTAATATTTTAATCTTTGTCTAAATTGTTGTTAGGGTAATTGTAATGTAGGTATCTAGGGGTTACATCTTCAAGAATATAAATATGAAGATGGACCCATGAAAGACAAGATAGGTCAGAGATACAGCTACAGACTACGCTCATAGTTATGCCAACTCTTGATATAATACTTCTTTAGTTGAACATAATTGTGTAGTTATTATACCACTCCGTATATATATTGTCTGTTATAATTGTTATTGCTGTGTCTACATAAAACTCTACATTTAGCTGAATCAAGTGTTGTTATAATTAATAACAAGAAGAAACCATTAGGATGAACTACTAACTGTACTGAGGACCAAGCTGGTTACAAAATTGTGATTTTTATGAGTAGGTCTAAACCTGTATACATATGTATTTTTGTAAGTGGTTTTTACATTAAATATTTTAAACATGTTTTACTTAAATGTACTGTACATGTCGATAAATGTTCATATCATATTTAGCTATTTTAAGTTGACAAATATGTTTTTATTTTCCTTTTTTATTCCAATTCAATTCAGACGTGGTTTCCCCTTGTCAGTGGTGCAGACAGAGGGGCTGACAAGGTACAAGGCCTGCTGTCTAGTCGTTCAAATGTGACGAAAAACCGAATTCCTGTGTAACATTGGTGTGCACGCAAAAAGGTCCCTTGGCAGTTGGAATTCGATATAAGAGTAGGCCATAGTGCTGTGCCCAGGCAAAATTTTCCTCATAGTACACTGTATAGCGTATGCCCATCTTCATATAGTCCAGTACATGTATAAGGGCAGAACAGTAGGAAGGCGTTTAACTCCATTTCATTTCTTATTCATATTACTGGAACCATTTTATTTAGTTAACTGTTTGTTTTTCTCTTATATGTACTTTTCTTTACTGGCATATATCTTTTAATTTTGTACAGTGTATACGGACACAAGACCTGATCTGTGTGTAAATACATGTAGTCTGTGCGGTTTAGCACCCTCAAAAATTGATGATTTCTTAGGAGTATTTTTAGCCGGCCACATCCTAAGCCCCTCCCAAAAATTCTGTAACCCCTCCCCCCAATTTTATGAGCTGGCGACGGGCCCGATTCTGTGGATATAAAAATCTGAAAAGCAGATTAGAAACCATTCTCCAGTATTAATACACTATAAAAATGATGTTATTATTATTATATACATTTTTCATTAAAGATACATTATATAAGATTTAGATAAAGAACTAGCCATTCCTGCTATAATAGTTCAAAAGTAGATAATGTAAAATGAATAATTTGAAAATTTCATTCAAATTACTCTATTGCAAGCAAAGATATTAGCCTTTGAAGGTTTGACAGGCAAGTTCAACAATTTCAACCACTGTACTGTTTGATCAAAGCTAAGTCTCGGTCCTCCATATTTGATTAGATCAAAGTATCGCTGAATCATTTAAATATATTTAATATCGGAGAAATCTCATGCCATCGAGTGTTGTTGTTGAATACTGTACGAGGAAGTATATAAAATTGCATTCATTTCTTATTTTATAGTACTGTATTTCTTTCTATAAAATAAATGTATACTTATTTGACATCTCTTATAATAGGCTATGTCTTTATTGTTTTTGTTTTTTTTTAAAAAAAAAAACAAGTATAATTGCATGTTCATGGTTGTTAGCATACGACACACCTGTGCTTGCCTACTCCATGATCAAACACGATAGCAGATGGCTTCCATCTTGTTTACTGACGGTACTACTTATTTTAAGACAGACTCGGCTTTCCAATTTATAATATCTACGTCATTGGGGATTTCCAATTTATACTCACCGGTTGCTATGACCCGCTATGGCGTTGTCTAGAAACGCGCGTGCTCGCGTTAGTTTAAAATTTTTGCTATACGTTTAACATGGACTATTTGATGTAATTTGCCTGATTTGATTTGGCCCCATTTCCATAAATTTAGGTTGTTTTTTAGAAATTTTTAGCAAATGTTAATCTTAGGTGTTTTTTAATTCTAGCCGAAGTAAATTTTTTTACAATTTATAGCGAGTTAAGTTATCGTCTCTAAGAGGCGGGCGTAGTATTTTAAATGGCGGCCATTTGCCATCATGTGTATTCTTGAAGTAGGTACACATGATGTAATCGTATGGGTTGTTAGGTGAATCATTATTAATATTCTGTTGTATCAGTGGGCTCAGATAGTATTATTTTTTTTTTTTTTTTTTCTCAACATTATATATAATTATTATACGGAACCAGTATTTCAATCATGCCAGAAACGTTTTCATCTGTATACTATATTTACATTTCTTTTGCATATTGTTGTATTGAAATAAAACGGAAAAAAATACTTTTTCCAGGAAATATCACATTCATTGATACAATTTCACTTTTGACCATATTTTTTCCGCAAATCAGGGGCTAGCCGTGTTCACGGTGTCAGCACAACATTTATCTGATGTTATTGTCCCGTAATTCAGGCATATTTGCAGAAAAATTCTCTCATACAAATGTAAACAAGCCAACGTGTTCCGTCTCGTAAAAGGTATTCCCTGGTCTATTTATGGCTATTGACCCCTGACCTAATGACGTTGATTGCTTTTATGGTTTCTGATTGGCTTAGAATATGATTTCTTCACCACATTATGGCTACACTTGACAAATATAGTCCGAGGCGTAATTCGATTGTTAGTCTGATTGTACAAAACATCGCAATAGAAATGTGTACTACAGTGACGACTTACTTGTTTTCTTGTGCAGCAAAGCGTCAGATTTTCGCCTGAAATTTGCTAAGACAAAATGAAACGATTTTCGTGGCTAAATCACAGCCTATTATGACAGCCTGTGTTGTGCCGATCTGTAGCAAGGGCACGTAACCTTTCATTTTGGGTAAGCCGACGCAAATCAAAATTTGTTTTCTGGTCACTAAAACAATTAAACTGATGTTTCCACCCTGGAATTCAATGCCACAATGACTGTAACATTCAAAGTCAGAGTCGTGCAAATCTGGGGTTGGACCCCCATGATGATCCCAAACATCACCTGCATTCCATGCGGTAGCTATTGGTGCGTCTGGGCGTCACATGTAACTGGAAATGTTTCTTCTGTTAGGTTTTATAGTGACTTTTTTCGTAGTCATTTGTATATTTTAGTATTATGCCCCCAAAATCAAATATCCCCTACTTTTTTTGAATAGTATATAACAACTCTTCCAGGCTCCAGTGTAGTAAAGACAAGTCAAACGAAATTTTAAACTATAAAAAACGAAACGAAATACGACCTATGTTTCAATCAGAATTTACATGCTGACCGAAATGTGTTTTTTGTAATAAAACATCTATCTACACAACTACCTGCCTTAACACTGTAACTACACAGTATAAAACATAACAGTGATGGTGATGGCGACAGAAAGGGTATAAATTAGCATTTATTCATCTCGAAATCCCCCCCCCACACCCCCGACGTTTTGAAAAACTTACTAATGATGATTTCTGGGCACAAAACCAGACCCATCTTTTCTAGACTAAAATTTGGCGTACAGTGTATGCCGAGTGGTAATCAGTCCGTCGTTGGACGTTTTCGAGATGTTCGGGATCAAATGAGCTCATATGCACTCAAAGTGAATGCGCAACCATTCCTGTATCATGAAAATATGCTAAAAATAATCAAAAATAATCACTCATTGAATAAAATGTAAACTTGCTAAATTCATCTTTGTTCTTTAGTGACGCCGGAGGTCAAACGGTCAGATTGTCCGTTTTTGCACTAGGAAGAATCAAAACAATAAAATGTCAGAGTAAAATATAAAAACTGAAGCGAAATCTGTTTTAATTGATAGTAGGAACATTTAAAACTTATCTTTAGGTAGTCTTAGCACCGAACTTTAGCTTTGGAACGTCGAAGAAGATTCAAAGCAATAAAAAGTCAGCGTAAAATATAAAAACTGAAGCGAAACCTGTTTTAAAAGACAGTAGGAAAATTTAAAACTTATCTGTAGGTGGTCTTAGCACCGAACTTTAACTTCGAAAAAGATCTTGAATAAGCCTCCAGACTAGACAGTACACCTCTTTCATATCTGTAACTCCATGTATTATGTTCGTTTTTAGGCTAGACCAAATCGGAATTGAGGATTGTTGGGTTAAATCTGGGCATCGAATTCTTTCCAGAATTCCGACAATTGCGGATAGTCGGGGTTACGGGTCTATGTTCGTGAACTTTGTTTGCACTGAAATAAAAACAAAATGTTTCGCGTCACTGCGTTGGACACATCATTTACGTAGGTTGATATATTCATTTCGTGCAGGATATTGCCCGTGGTATGTTTAAAAAGTAAAATAAAACATGGTCGAAAAAATGTCAAAATACAAAATATGAAAATCGGCCTACAAATACAGGGTAAGATCCTGATGTGCAGGTGGTACATTGCACCCCCTGAAAAATAAGGCGCCCTGAGAAATGGCGCCCCCTCCCCCCAAGATCAAAGTGATGCTCTTAGGGTACTGATCAGTCGGTCGGTTTTAAGCGCGCCCAGGTCCAAACTTTCTTATATCACTTACGTGGGGGCTATGGCGCCCCACCACTCTGCTGCACCCATACTTTTAAAATCCTACATAGGCCTACGGCCCTGGGTAAGATAAAGTATGATTTTCTTGGAATTCAACGCCCATTTCGTGTCGCATATAGTTCATGCAATTAAGTGGTAGCGCGAGGGGTGGGCCGAACGGTTTAACGCGTGCGCGTTAGATTACAAGATCTGTCATTGAGTCAAGCAGTGGCGTGGCTTCAACATTAAAGGGACTATCCCGGTTTGTACAGAGTCTGAGGGGGGTTGGGATGGCCTAGTGGTCTAGAGTGCCGCGCTTCGATCTCTAGCTGGCCGGTCACCTCTGGCTTGCGGCTGTGGTTTCGAGCCCTGATGTGAGCGTATGTGGCATGGAGATGGGCGCCTCCTCAACCTCGTGGGTTTCCTCCGGGCACTCCGGTTTCCTCCCACTGCTAAAGACCCCTACGCGCAAGCGAATAATTGAAATAAAATTAAACCATATGTTAGTCCCAAAATGACCTAGTTTGTGTTGAGTGGACGTTAAACCCCATTTCTCTCTCTCTCTACAGAGTCTGAAAAAAAAGGTCAGTACGTATGAAATTTAAGCGCCAAAATATAGGTGGCGTATTTACCATGTGTATTTACAGTGGTGTATTTACCATGTCTCCACAATTTATTCAGTCGTTTGGACGTGAACGTCAAAACTGCTTATAAATCAGGACACAAGACTGGCGGGTTTGAGTTGTTTGGAAATAATATAAACGTATCACATATATTCAGTTTGATGCTCGATCCTAAAGTTTTTAAGAGATATGAACACAAAATTAAGCAATAATTCTATTCTCCAAAATATTATCGGGGTGTCCTTTATTAAACGGTTAAACCAAATATGTTCCATACAAATATCGTTATTACATGTTTCATGTTATACAAATGTTTCATGAAAAGAAAATATATGGTAAACATTTATTTTTAAATACATATTTTCGAAATGAGAAGAAAGAGATCACGCTACACCCGCACGAAAATATTACGCTCAGTGGTATAGGATTTAGTTTATTGTATTTGTTTAAATCTCTTAAGTACGTATAAATAGTACAAATAATTGTACATAATTATACAATAACAAGTCTTTGAATTAAAATAATGCATGTACTTGGCGTTTGGTTGTTTTGCCTTTAATTCGTGCACACAGGTTGTCGCATTGAAAGATGTCGTCGATCTACTCGAATAAGATTGATGCACACAGTAAGGGTCTGGATAATCAAGGATGTCATAAAAATGAAAATGGCGACTATTGCCGACGCTGACAGTTGCTGACAGATTAAAAATAAGACAAAAGACCATTTAAATATTCATTGCTTTGTGACAATAACCTAATCTTGCCACGAGAGTTCAATATAAACCCAGGATCGAAAGAGGTAAGTAAATGAGGCGAAAAACGATTCAGAACTCGCGTACCGTACTTTACATAGACATTAGTTTATATTTGAACCACTCACTATGATGACTATGACTAGTCTTAATAATAATAGTTGTGACTTGTGAGTAATGTGACCCAAATTAAGAAGTAGTACTGGGTATTGCCATAGATAACAAACCTCATCTCTCCACTCTCCGTGTTTCAAGATAAGAGATGGTCCTATTTAGTTCCACCTAGCAAAGCCGAACTGGAATCACACTCGCAAAAAGCAAGCAAATTTGACAATATTTTTCATCAAAATAACGATTGATTATTGTTATTTATAACATTTCTGCCACATTTAACTACAATTAAGCAGATAATCCTATTGGACACGGGTACAAATCCCCTTGTTTCAAATCATAGCGATAGTAGATATGTTTTTTCCGACATTTTATGTGAAATAAGTACAAATAGTATGAAATTAATTTATTTTAAAGATGGTACATGCATTGATAAAGAAATTGAGTTTGCCACTTGGAACTAGGCCTAAAGGCATCCAATCATAGCTTAAAAAAATGAGCACACATCAGTATATCTCCACGTTTTTAGTTATGCTCTCGTAGTACTAGGTATTGCCACTGTAATCACGATACGATACGTATTGCAATTCAGGTGCTACAATACGATACGTATCACGATCCATAACCAGGTCAATATTTACCAAGAAAACAACAGGATAAGTCATAAATGAATGGAAAAAAATAATTAAATGATGTTTTTAATCCTGCCTATTTTGAAGAAACAAAACTGATATTACATCACGAGATTGGATGTGGATCAAAATAAGGACCAAAACAATTCAAGGGTGTTTGTTTACCTATGATAATATCATGTACATGACGAATAATTAAAAACTGTTGACATAGGCCTATATCACTGATTCAGGATAATTGCATAGATAGATGTTTATTATGTAAAAGACCCTATTTGGGCTCAGCATGTTAATTATAGATTATGAGTCATACCATGACATCAGGGATGAAAAATACATAAAAGGTGCGTGATATTAAGGGGGATTATGCAAGATTGTCACTATATTTCAAAAATAGAATAATCAGTCCAGTCCGAAAGAGAGGTTGCCAGGCAACGAAACATACGCCCACAAGAGCTAAATCGTCCGAGTGGTCAACAAGGGTTGTCGCTCATTTATTCATTGGTTGGTAAGGGGGGCATTTACAATTTCATACAGATCAGATAATAATTTTTGTGGTTTGAGGATTTACAAGGTTGTACATATACTGAAACAAGCAAGGACATTAACTGTGCAAGTAATTTACAGAAAATGCTGAAATTCATTGGCTTCTTCGTGTCTGTAATTCAAATTATGTATGTAAATTTCATACAGATCGAATGATAACTTTTGTTGTTCAAGTGTTCACAAGCTTCAACGGCCATAACTAACTAATATCTCTCTCTCTCTCTTTTTTTATACGTTCTGATTTATTTATGTCTTAATACTATTTAAAAGTTAAAATATCTTTGAAAGTCAGAGTCTGATACAAACATCCATGATTCAATTGAACTTGGTAACTTATGAACTTATTACATTACAGAAATGTTACTCCAATAGGGGCGATAAGCAAGAGAAATGGGTTTTTTTAACATCCACTTGTCATTTTGGGCTTACACATGATACACTTTTGCATAGATGTCTTTAGCATTGGGAGGAACCTGGAGAAACTCTGAGAAAGGCCCCACTTGGCTTAAAATGTAAAAGCTTGGGCTTGACCATATTCCTGAAGCAATGGTGCGAGAAATTCCTATCTTACCATTGCTGGATAGAAGTCATATTCTTGAAATTGGGCGGGGCGTGTCTCTTTTTAACATCCAATCAAATCCCTCCTCTCTTCTCGCTTTCGGCATAATTTTCAAAATGGCCGACGAAGAAAACATGTTGGCACTGGATAATCGAGCATAATAAATTTCGCGGGTTCTGACGTAAACAAGTCACTAGATACAATTGCGGTAACATATATTGAGGTCTGGTTAACCCCGATATTGTTTGTTACAATGTAGGTCATTGGTTGGTAATGGCACTACTGACCAATAATAATTTAGCACAACAATGTTCACTCTAGATAGCAGTGTGAAGTGGATTAGTTCTAATCAAACGAAACACTGCGCAGGAGTATGGGGCTTGACTTAATGACAGACCTTATGATCTCACTACTCTGACCATGGTAAAAGTCTGTCGTATAATGATAACCATTTGAAAAGTCTGTCGTATAATGATAACCATTTGAGTGTGTTATAATTTATCTTTGCAGGTAACTGTATCTTTCAACAGTTCACAGATAATGGCAGATTGTATAAAACAGGCCAGATCGCCAACAACAGAACAAAGCAGATCTCCAAAAGCAGAACTAACATGTGGATTATGTTACAAAGATCTCAACAAACCCAAGCAATTGGCATGCTGTCATACCTTTTGTCGTCACTGTTTAGAAGATTACGTAAGAGATACGCTTAATGCTGAAAGTCAAACAATTGATTGTCCCAAGTGTCAAAAGGTCATACAGATTCCAGAAAATGGAACCAAAGGTTTGCCCAGTAATTATCACATTCTTGCCCAGTCTCTGTCTGATGAAATTGATACTGGGACGGCTTTTGCTGAGCTCAAGTGTGATATATGTAAGGTAAATAAAGTTATCGGTTATTGTTTTGAATGTATGAAGAATTTGTGTGAAGAAGACAAAAACAAACACAAAACTGCCCCAGTATCAAGGTCACATCATATTGCCACGTTCACGGACGGAAATAGAAAAGTTGAGAAGAACAGTTATTGTGGAAAACATTCCGATAATATTCTAAAGTTTTATTGTTGTCAGTGTGGTGTCCCCATTTGCTCGGATTGTAAATTGGCCAAACATGAAAATCATAAAACAGAAGATATTGAAGATGTGGCTGCTAGAGATCGAGAAAGGTTATCAAAATTAATGGAAATTCTCCGTCAATACCTACCATGTATGAATGATGCTGTCAATTCAGCCGAAAATGCAGAAGCTGCTTTTAAAAATCATGCAAACGATACTATAGAGTGTATTAATCATCGCAGAGAAGAGGTTAAAAAATTGGTAGATCAGTTGTGTGATGGTGCGGTCAATTATGTACGCGGAAAGCTAGAGGCGGAGTTGCAGTGCATGGTTCCTAAATTAAATGATATCAAAGAAGATCGAAAATTTATTGAACGCTCAATTAATATAACAGAACCTGTGATAGACCTGGGGGAAGATGTGAAAATTGTAGAAGTAACCAGAGATATACAGAACATTGTTAATAACCTCCCAGAACCCAAACGAATTGATGAGAAAAAATTTATATTTAATGCAGGAGTACATGGTCAATCTCTGATGTGTAAATATGTTGGCACAATCGGCTTTGAGGCAAAGGCATTGAAACTTAATTTTTCTTTTGATAATAATCATCTTTTCATGTACAGCATAATACCAGTCTCTGAAACGGAAGCATGGATGTCCTATTACAATTCCGAAGAAAGTGCAATTATTAAGGTCAACAATTATGGAAAAGAAATCGAGAAATTCTCACTGCAGCCATTTGGACGATACAGAATAGTAATGCTTGAGAATGATG
This sequence comes from Patella caerulea, assembly GCA_036850965.1. Taxonomy (NCBI): domain Eukaryota; kingdom Metazoa; phylum Mollusca; class Gastropoda; family Patellidae; genus Patella; species Patella caerulea. The sequence goes on along the minus strand of JAZGQO010000015.1, from coordinate 24,193,362 downwards.
AGTTTTTACTCTCTTCTTATGGAGAGAAGAAACTCAAAATCTGGAGAAATTACAAGGAGAGCCTTTTTGCAGAAACTCCATTTGAGCCACAAGGCATAGTTAAAACTGCAGATAATAATATACTAGTTTGTTGTTCTGATGATGTAGAAAGGGAGGATGAAAATACAGAAAGAGCTCTGTTGATGTTCTCCCAACGAGGTACACTTCTTAAGCGTGTGGATTCACGACTGAATGACAAGGAAAAACTCTTCAATTCTCCAAAATATGTTTGTGTTAATATTAATGGAGATGTATGCATTTCTGATGAGGATGGAAAGGCTATTCTTATTTTCAACAAAGACTTAAAATTGATTGGTCGTTATGAAGGATGTAAAAATATTAATCCATTTCGTCCACGGGGTATCTGTTGCGATCGGTTTGGTCGAATTATTGTCACGGATGGGGATAATCATAAAATACATCTGTTGTCATCGAGTGGAGAATTTATTCGCTACTTGTTGACTGAAGAGGATGGCGTTCGAGGACCAGTTCTGGTAGCAATTGGACCTGGCAATAAATTGTGGGTCACCTGCAAGGGTCTAATTCAGATTTATTCTTATTTAGACGGGGCTGGTCTGTTGTCTCGTCCAACTTCCCCGAAATGTGTAAAATAATGTTGAGTGTTCTACATACCGTTTGCCTTCATAGTATGGAAACTGAAGCTTAGTCAGAGACATATGAATGATTGGTTGATCTTAATTTTATGTATATTATTTACAGATTTTGTTGCTTATCTTGTCAATTTTAAAAACTGTAAGATGTGATCTCTACATACTGGTACTTGGTATATTTAATAAGTGTGATATACTTATATTATCAAATATATATTTATTTTTCCTTGACTTTTAAACCGGAAGGAAACTCATTTATTAAAAGCTGTTAAATGCGATGTTTTGTTCTTACTAACATTTCCGTGAATGGCAATGTATTCCCAGGGTCTTGATTTTCTGTCCGATCCTCTGTCCTGAACCACTGACACATGGGAACCGTGGCAGAAAATCTTGATGAACCTTTCAGCCAATGCAAGAATCAAACACAGGACCTCCAGGTTAGCAAACAAATGTCTTACCAACTGAGGATTGAGACGCACTGCTCCCTGTGGTTAAGAGAGGACAAACCTATTGATATATTCCATTCAACAACCTCCAATACCAGTGTTAAGCTCCCTTGGCTGAATTTGGCTGGTACCATTTTGGTCATGAGAGGATGAACCCTCTTTACTATATTTGTAGAAGCATTGTGGTTTTGAACAGGCTTTCAGTTCCAGAGTTATTTCCCCTTTCCCTGAATATCAAATTTGGTCAACATCCAAGTTCTTCTTTTAGATATTAAACTGCTGTTGAATCATCGCTTCTGTGTGGGTGTGTTTATCTTTAACAAGTGTAAATACTGAAACTGTTAATAGAACTTTTTCTAATTTGTTGATGCATTGGGACAATGAGAAGAGGAGTACCGGTACTATTGATTTTCCATGATCCTGGTAACTGGAAGATCAGAAATATCATTTAGAGATTCACCTTCAATATTGCAGGGCCTACACAGATCGCTGAATGCCTTCGTCAGACTATGTGCCAGACAGCCTTACATTGGACCAATTCTGACTCAATGGCATCACGATCTGCACACATTTTAAGCGCATAGTACAGTATCTCCATTGACTTCTTCAACCTAAACAATGCGCAGATCCAATGCATTATTTAAAAATATGATTTATATGAATATTTGTTTAAAAATAATATGCTTATCACAGTATAGCCACAAAGGTGTCATCAGTACGGTATAGTCACAGCAGCGTGGGTATCAACAAGTCGACAAAGGGGTCTTCAATAACATGACAGAAATTTTCTAGATACTCCTCTGATCACTTTCTTATAAATAAACTATATATTTTCATAAATCGAACAGGTAAAAAAAGAATTGATAAATTTAATGATATTTCATTACAAATAAATATAAATATAATTACATGAGCTATTTTTAGCCAATACATTTGATAGAATTTTGCAATATTAATAGATCCTCTTTTAAAAGTTCTTCACAGACTTCTTCAAAATAATTACCAGATTTCTTTAAATTCTGAAAATACAAAATAAAAATGTAGCATATAAATAATATACCAATGGTGTGCGAGAGAGAGGTGAGATTGAAACCATCCATTTGATTCAATGATCTAAACCTGTTGTCTGTCTAACCTTGTGGGTTTTCTCTGGGTCCTTTTGTTCCTACCACAGTTAAAGACACCTACACATACGCGATTTATTGAAATAAAAGTGTACCATATGTGGGCCAGAAGCCCCAGATATCTCTCCCATCATTAATTGAGTACATGTTCTACCTTTTAAGGGGACGCTAGGTCGGAATGGTTAAAAATATATATAAAAAAAAAACAATTTTGAGATTTATGTTTTCTTTGTTCTTATAGTTGTGTCCTTTTCCTTTATCTGAGGAAATATATATTTTTTGTCATATAAAACTAAACCCAGGAAAACAATCCCAATTTAATGGTTACATTGTTTGAATCTATATTTGAAAATGATATACATGTACATGTAATATATTAGTACATATAAATATAAAGATTTATAAACCTGTAGTTGTAGATGAAAGTTTTTGAGTTCTGATTTCAACAGAATCAGAGCCAAACTTTGAGCTTGGTCATCAATTTCACTGCGAATAATTAAACCTAACATAATTTTCTTCCAATCTTGTCTGAAATTTAAAAATAAATATTTATGCATTTTAAAATGTGCAGGAAAGAAGGTCTGGCCAGAAACAGCATCTAGTTGATGGGCTGGGACGTAAAACTGAAATCTTGTGTAGGTTTCCGGCCACATAAAAGATCCCTTGACAATTGAAATTCACAATAAAAGTAGGATGTATTGGTTTTGTCCGGACAAAATTTCAGTCATAACAATTTATTCTAATCAAAGTTAATGGTTTTATAAGAAAAATTACTGATTGTCAAATAACATTACCATCAACAGTCATATTACTGAGTGATGTCAAGTTTAAAGTTAACCGATTATATGGTACGAATGGTTAATCCATTTAATTTGATCTGGAGAATGGATTATGGGCTTTTCATCAAAAGAAATATTTATATAACATTTGAAGCCAGAAAAAAGATCTGAAATATGTAGATTTAGCTCTTGCAATGTGTATCTTTAAAGACATTAATTAACCGCAACTGTTGTAATCAGAACTACTCAGGCCTGGAAATAACGGTTTTAGGTTTACCTGACAAAATGTCAGGCACTAATGTAACAGTACCTAACATTTTGAACTTAGTGCCGGACGTGTATTAATAATATCAACAAAAAAGAGAAATCAGTGCCGGACAAAATGACAGGCTCCAGAGGTTTTGTGTCTGACAAAGTCTGAATCTGAGCCTGACATTGTCAGCGACAGGTGCCTTATTTCCAGGCTTGGAACTACTATTCTTCAATGATTCATTCGGCTTGAAAACAACAAGGGTGCTTTACAATCCAATACCATAATCTTTCTTGAAAAACTTCAGAAGTATGGTAACTTACAACTGCTGCCAGTTCATTACAAGTATTTTAAAAACAAGTTCCATTTTCCATGTCATTCCATCTCTACTACACGATAAACCCCTAAAATAAATGTCAGAAAGATAGAATTCTATACACATTGTAAATCCATCACAAGAAATGGAAGTAGTAGAGGCAGGGAGAGAAATGGGTTTTAATGCCAAATCAACACAAACTAGGTAATTTCAAAACCAACATCAATTTGATTAAAAGACAGATCCTCTTTCATTTCATTTTTTATAGTTTAAAATTTGGTTTTACTTGTCTTCACAACACTAGGATCTGGAAGAGTTGTTATATAACAGGCATTCTAGTTGATATGAGGCATTTGCCAATGAAAGAGTCTGTTAGGGCGAGTGCTTGACAGGCACTGTCCGAAACTGTGAGCATCAATGCTAATTGATTAATCAATGTGTAACGTTATATGGTCAAAAGGCACTCATAATAATATGACCCCTGCTACGACCTCCCAGTACAACCTGTCTGACCTTCATGTACTGTAGGCCATCGAAAATATTAAAAAAACCAAAGATCTGTATTTTAATCAGATTGGGACTAACATATGGTACAGTTTCATTTCAATAGATATCCTTAGATATTCTTTGAGAGGCATTTTTCAATTGATTTAAGATGTAATACTAGAACACTTATTATGGATACAATCACTTGGTTTATTTTACTGCAACGGTTCAACAAGATTTCACAAGTCGTTTTCAAGCAAATATCCAATGTACAAATGAGACATATCATATAGACTTATATTTGTTTATAAAACATTAAAATAATCTGTGTCACGGTGTCACCTGTCTATACAGCTCATTAATCAATGACATTGTTGATTGTACATATATATATATATATATTTCATCTATGATATGTCTCATTTGTACATTGGGTATTTGCTTGAAAACGACTTGTGAAATCTTGTTGAACCGTTGCAGTACAATAAACCAAGTGATTGTATTCATAATCAATCTAATTAAAATATAGATCTATATTTTGTTTCGTTTTTTTATACTTTCGATGGCCTACACTCATGTAGATCTAACAAGTTATAGTGGGAGCTCACGTTCTATGACGTCAGGTATCAAGCACGGGACATTTGACCCGATAAAGGTCAAACGGTCGATTCAACAGGCCATTTGATTAGCTGACCCCTCATTTCAGGCAGAACGCGACTTAAATAACAAGTCTTCCAGATCCAAGAGTAGTGAAGACAAGTAAAAACGAAATTTTGAACTATAAAAAACGAAACTGGATCTGTGTTTTAATCAGATTGATCCATAATAAGTGTTCTAATATTATATGTTCTTATATGGGATAAAACTGGACGACCAGGAGAAAACTCAGGATGTTGGGCAGCCAAGCCTACTTCTTGTCACTAACAACCATGCCACTTGACTCAATGACAGACCTTATGATCTAAATTGCAAAACTTTGACCACTTAACCCCACCTTTTCATTTCAAAGAATACTGTAATATTTTTATATACCATGAATTTTGTACTTGAAAATGAAAAGAGAATACTTGTCGAAACATCGTGCTGTATGTGTGTATAAACAAGTGATAGTTTTCCATATAAATTGTGTTTTATTGCGCTCAATAATTGTTTACCCAGAAAAGTAGACAAAAATGTAAGGGTTTCCCTAATCGACAACCGACCTTGAACGGAGATTGCGCACTTGATATACATGTTGATAACCTTTATGAAGCGTTAGGCTTACAACATTTTCTGAGATAAAAATCAAGGAAAAAGACTCAGGCAGTGGATAATCTGAGAATTCAATATTTGTAATAAATACTCAGCGCTTAAAGACACCCCTCTCATTGCATACACATGACTATGTTAAGTCCTGTAACACAAACATGACCTCATTTGATTGATACGGTATATACTTACAAGTATATTTTTATTCTGACTTACTTTAAAAGATTATTCTCTTTCAATATTGTCCATTTATGATTTAAATGATGAACATCATTATTACTGGCTAGCTCTAAAATTTGATCTGTAATTTAAGAATAAATTCATAAAATAAACAGAATACTTTTACCATTTTGTTCTTCCTATTATGGGGAGAATTGGGGGATGGGAGAGAATCCTCCTCCACTACATTCGTTAATTTGTCTACACTCGGTACTTGAAAATCTGAATTAAGATGAATTAGTCTAATTCATGTCAAATTTGCAAACATTCATAATTTGACTACGAATAAAGTAATGAAATTTTCAATAATATTCATTTTTTTTTTCTTCATTATCTATTTTTAAATTATTATAGCAAGAATTTCTAGCTCTTTATCTAAAATGATATTGAATTTAACTTTCATGTATTAGTACTTTTTTACAGATAGTAAAAATTCTTGTAGGGCCCAGAATCAAGGCCTTTCACTTCAAAATATTGCCAGTCGGAAAATTTTCAAATTTTAGGCCTTTTTTACCAGTTAGGACCGGCAAATATAACTGAATTTAGAGCCGTGGGCTAGAGTAAACATTTTTTTAACATTTGGTACATGCAAAATGTTTGGAAGTCGCAAGTCATTATTTGTAATATATCAACAAAAATGTTTGATTAATTTGTCAAATTTAAACTTATACCTTTCGTCTTATATCATAAAAGGATTATTTTGCCATCACAGGCCACATACACTTACCTGTTGAAAATTCAAGCACAGTGTGAGGATTATTTGGTAAAATAAATCCATATTCTAAAAATAGTTTATGATTATCATGTGGTCCGTAAGATATAAAAACTTGATCATATTTTTTATAATTATTCGATGTTCTTATTTCATAACAATTATTAACCACATTAAACCCAGCATCTGTCTGAAAAAAAAAATACAGACAACATATCTGCATTAGCTTCAAATCTTTTCTTTTTCAAAATCATGAAGCTATTCCTGCCACATACTTCAGCATACTAAACTTAGGCTATTAACCTACAATTGGCTTCACTTGAGAACAGACACTAATCTAGATGAGTAACATTTTAAGTCCTAAATCGACGATTTAAGTCCAAAACGCTAGATATACTTTGATAATTTTGTTCAGTTTTTATTCTGCTTCCAATAAATAAAATTGAAAAAGTTTATTTACTCTTTGATTGTATGACAGAGGTGAACAGAATAGAACCGCTTTATAAAACAGTATCCTATGTTTTGGATATGGCAGCCATTTGGGCAGAGATCTATTCTTAAAGTATGAAGTAAACAGACCTCTATGTGCAGAAGGATACTTCACATCCCATTACGTCCACTCAACACAAATTAGGTCATTTTGGACTAACATATGATTCCATTTTATTTCAATTTATAGCTTGCATCCTGGTGTTAACCATTTGGCTACCCAATCAAATCACTTTGTCTGTGTAATTTTCAAAGAAAACTGTCTGTTTAGTCCTAAACATTGCACAGCTTTAACTATGTTTTGGAAATTGAATGAAATGAGGCTTAACAGCCTACTTTCTGCTCGATTCGGGCATACGCCAAGCAGTTTCCTACATGTGAAATTTTGATTCAAACAACAGTACTACTACCTACTCTTGATTCGAATTTCAACCATCCAAATGATTAGACATTGTTCTTTGCCACAGCCTCCATCCTCCTTCACAGACAAGGTGATACCACAGAAGAAAATCCTGGGGACCTTGCTAGGCCTACACCGGGATGGATCCAGGGACCTCCAGGATTGCAAGCCAGCCCCCTACCTAGTGGCAGTGAGAAACATGCTTTAATAAACCTGAGATTGTTTCCAATAAAAATTGTGTTCTGGTTATATATTATATACCTTTGCATCTGTGGAATGATTTAATAAATCTAAAAATGGTGCCAGAGCCATATTACTATCCTCTTCTTCTAGAAAACAACACTCTGTCTTATAATAAATAGATCTTGAATTAACAGCATACCACGCCCATCGAAACGACTCAAATGTTAAATTGATCAAGTTATCAGATAAATATTTCTCACAAAATGTCTGACATTGTTTGTAGGCTTTTCGTAATTTTGTGATGTGTATTTGAACAGAGTTTTTCAATCTACCCAGCACATTGTTGCAGTCTGCTATAAAATAGCCTGGTGTCGTAAAATCTTTTGGAATGGTATTAATGTAGGTTCTCCATAAAGAGTTATTTCCCTTGTCTCTCTCCAGCAAGATGAACAATGCCAAAGACTGTTGCAGAGACAGTTTTGGCTTAGATCTGAAAAGGGTTTTAAGTAGGCTAAAGTATTTATGGTTGCATTATGGATGCATTATGTAAGCGCTAAATCTGCTTCAAATTACTTCATTCTGGAAGGTCTTTATTTTTGCTTCAAAAGTTATATAAACAGTTACATAAACTATCATTTAGACATTTAATCATGACAAGCCCATATCTACTCTCGAGATACTGAAGACTGAAATGGAATTCAAAAATTAAATGATAAAATGGATAATCGAGCCTTGTCTGTCCAGTACCCTTGTTACTATAATAAACAATCTAAGCTACATCTTCCAACAGTCATACCTTTGCTCAGAAAAAGTAATTTGAATGAAAGTTTCAATATATTCATTTATCTATATTTGAAGTAATATAGCAACAACAGCCAGCTATTTATCTAAATCTTACATAATGCATCTTTAAGCAGCATAACATAAGGTGGGCTTTAAAATCTGTCCACCACTCACCTAGCCCTCTGCAGTCAATATCCAGGTAGCCACAGGTAATAATAATATAATAATAATAATCAATTTGTATAGCGCTGAATGCTCCAGCTAACAGCTGCTCCATGGCGCTCTTTACAGTTAAATACATACAAAGTAAAACAAATAATTCTAAAACATTAAAATGTCACCAGGTACAGTATATTGTTAAAGAAAATGGTGGACAGAATCTATAAAATGAAATGGTCTTTAACGTCCTAAAATTCATAAAAAAAAGACAGGCATACACCACATGCATATAGTGTGCTATGGATGAGCTGCAGCCTCGATTTCCAATTACATGTATTTAGGTTTCTTTGACATGCACGTCAACACGAAAGACTAGATGCTGTTCTTTGTCAGGCCTTTCATCCAGCACTATTGACATGGGGAAACCAAGCAGGAAAATACTGACGATCTTTCATGGTCGACAACTGGAGAAAAAACAGGATCTCTGTGTTAGCGACACATGCCTTACTCCTTGAGCCTTTGCAGCTCCCCAATTATTAATAGAGAGAGAGAGAAATGGGGTTTAACGTCCACTCAACACAAACTAGGTCATTTCGGGACTAACGTGAGGTTTAATTATATTTCAACAATTCGCTTGCGCGTAGGGGTCTTTAGCAGTGGGAGGAAACCAGAGTGCCCGGAGGAAACCCACAAGGTTAAGAAGGTGCCCCTATCTCCATGCCACATACGCTCACACCAGGGCTTGAAACCTCAACACAACTAGGTCATTTCTGGACTAACATATGGTTTAATTTAATTTCAATAATTTGCTTGCGCATAGGGGTCTTTAGCAGTGGGAGGAAACCAGAGGAAACCCACGAGGTTGAGAATGCACCCCTATCTCCAGGGCTCACACCAGGGCTCGAAACCACAGCCGCAAGCCAGAGGTGACCGGCCAGCTAGAAGTCGAAGCGCGGCACTCTAGACCACTAGGCCATCCCAACCCCCCTCAATTATTAATAACATCTTTTACTACTTTTAGAAATTGATAACCTACTGTTTTAAGGCTGGCCCAATTTGACTAGTTAAAACTGTATCTATGGTTATCAGTAGATGATGAGGAACAGAAATAATAATATCACCAGAGTTAATCTTTTGTGTAGCCATCAATCCTCTGCCAGTCGCTGAAAAACAAATTTAGTAAATTCAACAAGGAGTTTTCAAAAAGGACATTTGCATGAAAAAAGAGACATGTTCCATTGAACAAAACATACAGGGGCATTTCATAAAGTTACCCTGAAAGATGTGGTTCTTTCATAGGTAACCTGACAAGTGGGTGGTTGAGTGGTCTACTATATGTGCTTTAGATCATATCAAGCTTTTACATGACATATGGAGTATGTAGGTTGTCTTCCTAATCTCATTTAGTTTCCGTCGTTCTCTTGGTTACCTCCAACTACCAACTACCTCTATGCACAGGATAATTATTGAAATAAAATTATAACATATGTTAGTTCTATAACAACTTAATTTGTGTCTAGTGGCCATTTCTCTATGTCTCTAGTCTAAAAAGTATTCAGGGAAAAAACCCATAGAATATATAGTGAATAAATGCCCTAGTGTCCTACTCGGACTGGGTTAAAGAGGACAGGCATACACCATACAGCAAGTGTGCTTTGACGGTTATTTTGCCTGAACAGCAGCTCTACGGCCAACTCTTATATCAAATTCCAATTGCCAAGGGATCTTTTACAGGCATGCCAATATGTAGACCTACACAGGAACTCGTTTTTTCCTCCCATCCGGACGACTAGATTATAGAGGTCCTTGTCAGGCCCTCCATCCTGCACCACTGACAAGGGGGAAGCATTTGTGAAAAATCTATCCCTAAAATATGTAATATGGGCTTATCATTTATTATTTGCTAGTACAATATATATACTATAGATAAACAGATTACCGGTAGGTTACTAGGTATCACATAGTTCAGCTCTGAACGTCGGTCTCATTACACTCACCCTGACCGTTCAGGGACTGGCCTATTCAATTTTACTGGGCAACTTTTCACTGCGAAACATCGGAGTGTCAATCCGTGTGGACGTCTGTACAATGTAAAGGAACATCTTAGTGACAAAATAAGACCTTGCTTACCTCGCTAGACTCAATATGAGCGAAACAACACGTTGTTTAAAATTTGTCCCCTCCTAACAAGCTACCCTTTTGCTTCCATGACACAGCGTGTTGTGATGCTCATACTGACTCTAGCGAAATGAGCAAGGTCTTATTTTTTCACTGAGATGTTCCTTTACACTGTACACGCGTCCACACGGAGTGACACCCATCGTTTAGCAGTGAAAAGTTGCCCAGTAAAATTGGGGGTCAAATTATTTTCGACATTGATTGAATGGGCCAGTCCCTGAACGTTCAGGGTGAGTGTAATGAGACCGACGTTCAGAGCTGAACTAGGTATCACATAATAACTGATGAATCAAATTCCTCTCAAAGCAAGCAAGGGACTCGAACATAGGGCCTGCCCACATCTGATCTAGATCTTGTAGATGGCTCACATGTAGTAATGTACCTCTGCTAAATACAATTTATTATGCTCCTTGCACAATAGCAAACCGCACGTTAGTAAACTAACAATAACATTCATGAAATTGATAAAGTAAAAGTAGAAAACCCATGCAGAAACTTACCAGGAAAATCCCACAATTTTAAACCATTCTTTTTCATTCCATACTGTCGCATCCATTGTCCTAAACATTTTTCTTCCCGATGACTAAAGGTCTTGCTAGGGTAAGTTGTAGTTAATACTTTCTTCTTTCTTTTCCTCCATGTCCTTCCTTTCATCTTTTCGGAGAGGTAAATAAACACAATCAAGGGAGATAATGCTGCCACCTTGTCGTAACTTCCGGTAGCAGACCACTGCCCGTTACAAGCGTCAACTTTTTTTTTTAGCGAGAGAGAGAGAAATGGGGTATAACGTCCACTCGACACAAACTAGGTCATTTCGTGACTAACACATGGTTCAATTTTTTTTCAACCCTACTTCTTGTCACGTACAACCGGTGCGACCTTCGGATGTAGACTATAGTCGCGACTACAGTCTGAACCAGCAACCGAACGCAAATGGCCTTAGCCATTGACTATTCAATATGGTGGCAACCATGTCAGTTGTTCCCCCTGCTATATTTTCTGCTATTTAGCCTACTCATGTATTTTTAAAAACTGGTTAATTTTCAACACTATGCAGTATGATGCTTAAAATAGATTACAAAATAGCATTAGTCAATATCGTATAAAAATTCTTTCATTGGATTTATGTAACCCAAGATCATTTCACACGTACAGTTTTTCGTCGTGGGCCTATAGGCTATATAGATATTCGAACAAGAAGACCCTAATCTGTCAAATTCAGTAAAAAAAAACAGACGAAAAAAAACTCAAACGTAAGATCTATAGGCCTACTCCAATGCCTATTCACTAACTTTCAGGTGTTAACATGGACCCTATAATACTTCTAACAAAATTTCAAATTCACATAAATAATTCACCTTTGGAAAATGTCTCTACATTTAAACTTTTAGGCATCATTTTTGATGAAAATTTCACTTGGTCTCCTCATGTTGATCATTTATCTAAGCTTCTTAGACAGAAAAATTTTCAATTACGCAAATTAAAACAGTTGCTTCCTACTGAAGTACTTAAATTGTTCTATTTTGCTCATATTCAATCTCATATTAATTATTGCTCCACTATATGGGACTCTTGTTCGATTACATCTATATCTAAACTTGAGAGAGTTCAAAAATTATCCTTTAAATTAATTTACAATAGACCTATCTCTGAGCATTCCTTCTCATCTAATTATCAATTTTTATCTTCATCTTTAAATATTCAAACTATTTATCAAAGACTTTTAATTAACAATTAAACTACCTCTTCCTCCAACTACCAACTACCTCTATGCACAAGATAATTATTGAAATAAAATTATAACATATGTTAGTTCTATAACAACTTAATTTGTGTCTAGTGGCCATTTCTCTATGTCTCTAGTCTAAAAAGTATTCAGGGAAAAAACCCATAGAATATATAGTGAATAAATGCCCTAGTGTCCTACTCGGACTGGGTTAAAGAGGACAGGCATACACCATACAGCTAGTGTGCTTTGACGGTTATTTTGCCTGAACAGCAGCGCTACGGCCAACTCTTATATCAAATTCCAATTGCCAAGGGATCTTTTACAGGCATGCCAATATGTAGACCTACACAGGAACTCGTTTTTTCCTCCCATCCGGACGACTAGATTATAGAGGTCCTTGTCAGGCCCTCCATCCTGCACCACTGACAAGGGGGAAGCATTTGTGAAAAATCTATCCCTAAAATATGTAATATGGGCTTATCATTTATTATTTGCTAGTACAATATATATACTATAGATAAACAGATTACCGGTAGGTTACTAGGTATCACATAGTTCAGCTCTGAACGTCGGTCTCATTACACTCACCCTGACCGTTCAGGGACTGGCCTATTCAATTTTACTGGGCAACTTTTCACTGCGAAACATCGGAGTGTCAATCCGTGTGGACGTCTGTACAATGTAAAGGAACATCTTAGTGACAAAATAAGACCTTGCTTACCTCGCTAGACTCAGTATGAGCGAAACAACACGTTGTTTAAAATATGTCCCCTCCTAACAAGCTACCCTTTTGCTTCCATGACACAGCGTGTTGTGATGCTCATACTGACTCTAGCGAAATGAGCAAGGTCTTATTTTTTCACTGAGATGTTCCTTTACACTGTACACGCGTCCACACGGAGTGACACCCATCGTTTAGCAGTGAAAAGTTGCCCAGTAAAATTGGGGGTCAAATTATTTTCGACATTGATTGAATGGGCCAGTCCCTGAACGTTCAGGGTGAGTGTAATGAGACCGACGTTCAGAGCTGAACTAGGTATCACATAATAACTGATGAATCAAATTCCTCTCAAAGCAAGCAAGGGACTCGAACATAGGGCCTGCCCACATCTGATCTAGATCTTGTAGATGGCTCACATGTAGTAATGTACCTCTGCTAAATACAATTTATTATGCTCCTTGCACAATAGCAAACCGCACGTTAGTAAACTAACAATAACATTCATGAAATTGATAAAGTAAAAGTAGAAAACCCATGCAGAAACACTGAGAACTGCTAAGGAGTTAAAAGGTGCACAGCCCGTATTGAAATCTTAATCCTGGTTGTTATTTCTACGTATGTCGGAAGATAATTAATTTTCGGACTATTACTCGGTATTACCGGTTTAAAACTGTAAAAAGGTGTGTTAATTAACGAGGGTGAAAAACGGTCCGAGAGGTAGGTTAATTAACGCTTGGTGCGTTTTCTGTAGAGGTGTGTTTATTAACCGACCGGTAAAAAATGAATGTCAATGTTGTGTATTGTTTAATTGGCGTGTTTTCTCGCTAGTTGCGATAACTGCACCAAAAGGAGTATAATCAAGGACCAACATGCTTTATCTGACACGTACGTGTTAAATCAAAATTTGAGAAGTAAAACTGTTTAACCGTGCGATTAATCATTCGGCCGTGTGTTTTACGCAGGTCTTTGTAAAATAATGAGGTCTTTAGATAGGCGTGTGTGCTCGCTATGATCTACGTTTCTCTTATGTCTATTGTAGGCCTATTACGTACCATATATATAAAGTTGCATTTTATGAAATAAAAATATGGATTAATCTATCGTATACGGAAAGGCGAATGTAATGTCATTTATAAATACCAAGCAGTCAACGTGAAATAGAGAGTAAATCCATCAAAAACGGACCACAATGCGTAACGTGCATCTTACCTTCAATAGCAATATCCATCAAACTGAAATCTCCTTGTTGATAAATATTACGACACAACAACCAACCGAACAGTGGTAATTCCCACGCAAATGGTATTTAAACTGAAATTATTTTAGCTTTTCACTAAATTTACATTGCATCAATCCAACGATCCTCATTCCAGAACTCGTAACTTTCAATAGCCATTTTTATGCAATTACAGAAGAAACACATACGCCCGAGTTGACACGTAATCATTTTTCGAGACTCCGTAGTAATATTGGATTTCCTGGTTATGTTTTCTTCGTGATCGTAACATATAAAACTACAGGCCAGTTCGTTTCTACAACTATGTTATTAAGCTGGATTGGATTCGAAGAACCCTCGTTCTCCATAAATGATAGCTGCTCGGAATACCTGTTAAGCTCTTATCGGTCTTGCTCAACACCCTCTTTTATAACCCCCTTTTTTTCTGCACGTCCTATAGGCTGACCTTGACTTTGATTTCCAGGCCAAATGGAATAAACCACCCCATTTCCCCAAGACCAGGGGGAGAATATTGCCTTTTTTGGTCTACCAAAGCATATATCATAAACAGATTGAATTGTATGGATATTTTACCAAAATATCACCATTGTTTTACATATAAACATGTCCGCTTTTTTAGTACGTCGGATTTGAACCAACAATTTTTCAGAGACCCAATATAGTAAGTCACGCTACTTATAGATAAAGTTGCATTTAATAAAATAAAAATATTGACCCTAATCTATCGCACGAAATGCAAGAGAATTTAATATTTTAATTGTTGAATTCCCGTCTACTGTGGTTCATTTGGAATGTAAAATATACAACCAATAACGATATTAATCGAAATTATATATTATCGGCATGACCATGGAATGGGTCGGAAACGTGTGTACAACGAACGAGTCGGAATAGCGAAGATTCTCGAGTGAGAAAACGGTGGTCATTTGTTTCATTACTTCCGCCAAAATGTGCTCAGGTGAACGCTGAGTTTATTAAAAAAAATTTAATTATTAAAGTTAAAAACGAAAATCAAAAGGTGACAACTTGACATGACCAAGTGACAAGTAAAAAAATAATTCTAAAAGTTTACAAACATTTCAACGCCTGACTTATTGGAATAAACTGTAACAATTGCCAAATTCTAACCAATTATATCAGCTAGTCCGTAAGTGCACGATTTAACTGTGCCTCGTGTCAACATCAAAAAGCAGAGCTAACTGGTGTTGTCTGACAACATCAAAGGGCAATTCCGTGTGAAAAGCGTGCATGAATCGACAGTATTGTAAAACAAAGGCTTGATTCACAATCACAGAAACCTATGGTTGCTTAGCAGGCTCTGCGATTTGACAATGGAGATTAGAGTATATCAGATAATTAAATTGGAACGAAGTATAAAACACGTTGTATTCATCAAGAAATGAAATGCGTATAAGAACGCATATATGTAACTACATGCTTTCCTACACCATGTATAAATCCATATTAAGACCTACACTTAAAGTTACATTATGGGAGATAAGATAAAGAGCTCTTCATAACTTGTTTAGGGACGCTTTACAAAGTGACAATTTAATCATATAAAAAATATATTAAAAGCCAATATAATTAATTTGTTTTAAATATCCTTTTATTTAGAGAATAAAGATATTTGCAACATCTTAAACTAAGTAAATGGTAGATCATTCCATAAAACAGATACACCTGTATCAAGAGAGAGTAAGTTACTGGTTGCAGTAATTTTTACAATACACGCTTCTATATATGTATTCTATTTACATTCCATAAAAGTTTTAACCATAAATTACCTTATTTTTCATTTTGCACGTTTTTTTAAGTTATCGAAAACATTTAATTAATAAATCTATAAACAAAATTAACAACTGTAATTCAGACAGCAAATTCTAATACACATTTTAGTTGAAGTAAATAATCCATGTAGCTTGTTGATTAGTTTATTACTTTATGACACCAATCAAGTGTTACGCAACACCTATATAGGTCAACGTTTTCAAACATTCTGATCAATCAACCAAAACAAAAAGATGACAATACTTTCCCCCAGTTTGACCGTACATGTATATACAAGATACAAGTGCTTTAATATTGTATTTTAGAAAACGGTAAGAAATATAGGCGGTGTTATTGATGAACTATTTAAATGTTCGCAACACATCCCAAGTATTAATATCGTCTAGTTCTATCGGGTGGATTAACGCGACAGATACAATACCATGCTGATTTCTATTTTTCATTTTGGCCCCAACGACTCGGCCTTCAATGCATACTATCAATCGTAAGTCAATATGTGAACTTACGGAAACAAGTTGTTTCGACATCGAGCGGATTCGACACCCACTACTGGAGTTGTTTCAACACCATCTATTTGGGTAAGTTTGACTAGGATTTGATTCGATTGATTATATAGTGCAGTGTATCAATATCCGTTCTTAAACTTTAATACACTGTTATGTATTAACAGTAACAAAATTTCGATTTATAGTATTATTATTAATTTGTTCCCGTTATTTGCAAAACATCTCCCCGATGTTGATAATAAATTTGATTTGAATTATTTTTCCGTGCCAGTTGGAAACATAATTGTCTAAAGTCTAATTGGACTGTGAAGTTTAAATCAAATATTAAATCGAATTAGGAAACAGGTAAATGTATTTTTGCATAAAATTACAATGCTGTTTGGTTCAAATCTGCATTGGACTAATCATGGTCTATCTATTTTGATTTATATTTGATATCTGAGAATGATATCCGACTATCAGAAAAAAAAGTCTTTTAAAAACTGATAACGAGATATATGTTCATTCAGAAAGTATTCAGATATCCTAAATTATTTGCTAGCTATTATAAAAACTTACAACACACACAAACAGGGTAAGCTATATGATCAGCGCTTCCAGAAGAGCTACCAATTTATCAGAATTTTCAAAGAAAACTAGCCAAATGTTATAGTTTATTATTAATATCTTCTCAAATAAAGCAACCGAACGGTTTTCTAATACGTGCGAATAAGCTCGTACACGCCTCTATAAACAGAAGTGTTGCTCTGATCAAGGAGACGTAATTGAGATTGTCGAATCTGCACGGACAATGCAAGAACCGGGGAGACGTGAAGTCTGAAATGCCAATGGATGGGTTAACATTGAATTGAATTATATTATTTATTTTGATCATGAACACAAATAATAACTTGTCGGAAGTATATTTACGAGAATAAGTATATTTACATACGGTAAAGTTACAAGTTTAGTTCTGGAATGAGGATCGTTGGATTGATGCAATGTAAATTTAGTGAAAAGCTAAAATAATTTCAGTTTAAATACCATTTGCGTGGGAATTACCACTGTTCGGTTGGTTGTTGTGTCGTAATATTTATCAACAAGGAGATTTCAGTTTGATGGATATTGCTATTGAAGGTAAGATGCACGTTACGCATTGTGGTCCGTTTTTGATGGATTTACTCTCTATTTCACGTTGACTGCTTGGTATTTATAAATGACATTACATTCGCCTTTCCGTATACGATAGATTAATCCATATTTTTATTTCATAAAATGCAACTTTATATATATGGTACGTAATAGGCCTACAATAGACATAAGAGAAACGTAGATCATAGCGAGCACACACGCCTATCTAAAGACCTCATTATTTTACAAAGACCTGCGTAAAACACACGGCCGAATGATTAATCGCACGGTTAAACAGTTTTACTTCTCAAATTTTGATTTAACACGTACGTGTCAGATAAAGCATGTTGGTCCTTGATTATACTCCTTTTGGTGCAGTTATCGCAACTAGCGAGAAAACACGCCAATTAAACAATACACAACATTGACATTCATTTTTTACCGGTCGGTTAATAAACACACCTCTACAGAAAACGCACCAAGCGTTAATTAACCTACCTCTCGGACCGTTTTTCACCCTCGTTAATTAACACACCTTTTTACAGTTTTAAACCGGTAATACCGAGTAATAGTCCGAAAATTAATTATCTTCCGACATACGTAGAAATAACAACCAGGATTAAGATTTCAATACGGGCTGTGCACCTTTTAACTCCTTAGCAGTTCTCAGTGAAACTTACCAGGAAAATCCCACAATTTTAAACCATTCTTTTTCATTCCATACTGTCGCATCCATTGTCCTAAACATTTTTCTTCCCGATGACTAAAGGTCTTGCTAGGGTAAGTTGTAGTTAATACTTTCTTCTTTCTTTTCCTCCATGTCCTTCCTTTCATCTTTTCGGAGAGGTAAATAAACACAATCAAGGGAGATAATGCTGCCACCTTGTCGTAACTTCCGGTAGCAGACCACTGCCCGTTACAAGCGTCAACTTTTTTTTTTAGCGAGAGAGAGAGAAATGGGGTATAACGTCCACTCGACACAAACTAGGTCATTTCGTGACTAACACATGGTTCAATTTTTTTTCAACCCTACTTCTTGTCACGTACAACCGGTGCGACCTTCGGATGTAGACTATAGTCGCGACTACAGTCTGAACCAGCAACCGAACGCAAATGGCCTTAGCCATTGACTATTCAATATGGTGGCAACCATGTCAGTTGTTCCCCCTGCTATATTTTCTGCTATTTAGCCTACTCATGTATTTTTAAAAACTGGTTAATTTTCAACACTATGCAGTATGATGCTTAAAATAGATTACAAAATAGCATTAGTCAATATCGTATAAAAATTCTTTCATTGGATTTATGTAACCCAAGATCATTTCACACGTACAGTTTTTCGTCGTGGGCCTATATAGATATTCGAACAAGAAGACCCTAATCTGTCAAATTCAGTAAAAAAAAACAGACGAAAAAAAACTCAAACGTAAGATCTATAGGCCTACTCCAATGCCTATTCACTAACTTTCAGGTGTTAACATGGACCCTATAATACTTCTAACAAAATTTCAAATTCACATAAATAATTCACCTTTGGAAAATGTCTCTACATTTAAACTTTTAGGCATCATTTTTGATGAAAATTTCACTTGGTCTCCTCATGTTGATCATTTATCTAAGCTTCTTAGACAGAAAAATTTTCAATTACGCAAATTAAAACAGTTGCTTCCTACTGAAGTACTTAAATTGTTCTATTTTGCTCATATTCAATCTCATATTAATTATTGCTCCACTATATGGGACTCTTGTTCGATTACATCTATATCTAAACTTGAGAGAGTTCAAAAATTATCCTTTAAATTAATTTACAATAGACCTATCTCTGAGCATTCCTTCTCATCTAATTATCAATTTTTATCTTCATCTTTAAATATTCAAACTATTTATCAAAGACTTTTAATTAACAAATATATTTTTGTTTATAAAATAATCCATAAACTCTGTCCATCATATTTACATAATATTTTTCATTATAACACCACTCCATATTCATCTCTCAATAATAGACTTTGTATCTGTAGACCTAATAATGAAATATTTAAATGTAGTTTACAATATAGAGGCACAGTCCTTTGGAATTCTCTCCCATTTTCGCTTAAAAATATTAAAAATCTTCATTTATTTAAGAAAAATATCACTAAGCATGTTATTTCTTCTTCTTAACCTATATTCTATATTTAATATATCAACTACTTACTAGTTACTACATATTATCCATCATTCTATATTTAATATATCAACTACTTACAAGTTACTACATATTATCCATCAAATTACTTTTAGTTTTGAAGCTTATCATATTATCATATATATTACAATGCTTTGTTTGTGAGTATTTGTTAAGTGTCTTGTTCTATTACTGTCTTTTTTCATTTCTTGTTATAAAGAGCAAAATTGTAAACAGGCTCTAAGCCTAATTTTTCACCTTTGAAAATAAAGATATTATTATTATATTATTATTATTATACCGACCAAGGTGTAAATAACTCAACGGCAATCGCCAATTTTATTATAATTTTCAGAAAATCTTCTCAAGTGTCAGTTTCTAGACTGGTGGCCAGTCTTCTCCACACACCAAAAATTGGCCAGTCCTCTCAAAAAAAAAAAACGAAAAAAAAAAACCGTAATCTCTAGAGACTGGGCAAATAGAGCTTCATTCTCATCTAGTAGGTCAATCTGCATTATGTAGGTCGTGTGATGTCATGCACGTGATCACGACATATCTAACATCACGTGATAATAAACATGGCTGTCGACTAACTGGCAAACTGGTGTAGGTGCGAGATGTTTGTTGTGGATAACAGTTATTGTTATTTAGTGATACTTTAACGATCTAAGAATTTTGTTGACGGACAATATCTGTCGAATGAACGGATACAACGTATGGGATGAGGTGAATGAATATAAATAATTACACACGACATCATTATAACAACTTAACGAAGCCAGTTCATGCGCATCGGGACTCGGGGCTTGCTTGACAACTGTCAATCATTCCAAATAAGGAACAACGTAAAACAGGACAGGAACGCCCATTTTATTGTGAAGCTCGCAAATTGTCCAGTCTCTGGTGCTGGTTACAGGTTTACTCAATTTTTTTTTTATATACAAATGGAAACGAAAGTGTTGGTTTACTAAAAAATTAATATTTTTATATAAATCGAAATGTACAATAAATAGAAGAGACTGGGCCAGTCTAGTCAGTTTCGTCAGCCATCTTTGAACTATCCCGACCATGCTTTTTCGCATGGTACGTGTGGTCACGACCACTGGTTGAACTAAATGTCATTCGGATGCAGATGGTTCGACTATAGTACAAAAATACGTGCAACCGAAGGTTGCCCAGGGAATCGAAACCACGCCAGTTGACTTAATGGCATACCTTATGGTATAGCGCGCATATGCTAACCATTCGCCCCACCCCCAACACACACCTTTATTAGCAAATATAATCTGCAACATAGTGACAAATAGCCTACTTAGGCTGTGATTTAGCCACGAAAATCGTTTCATTTTGTCTCAGCAAATTCCAGGCGAAAATCTGACGCTTTGCTGCACAAGTAAACAAGTAAGTCGTCACTGTAGTACAAATTTCTATTGCGATGTTTTGTACAATCAGACTAACAATCGAATTACGCCTCGGACTATATTTGTCAAGTGTAGCCATAATGTGGTGAAGAAATATTCTAAGCCAATCAGAAACCATAAAAGCAATCAACGTCATTAGGTCAGGGGTCAATAGCCATAAATAGATCAGGGAATACCTTTTACGAGACGGAACACGTTGGCTTGTTTACATTTGTATGAGAGAATTTTTCTGCAAATATGCCTGAATTACGGGACAATAACATCAGATAAATGTTGTGCTGACACCGTGAACACGGCTAGCCACTGATTTGCGGAAAAAATATGGTCAAAAGGGAAATTGTATCAATGAATGTGATATTTCCTGGAAAAAGTATTTTTTCCGTTTTATTTCAATACAACAATATGCAAAAGAAATGTAAATATAGTATACAGATGAAAACGTTTCTGGCATGATTGAAATACTGGTTCCGTATAATAATTATATATAATGTTGAGAAAAAAAAAAAAAAAAAATAATACTATCTGAGCCCACTGATACAACAGAATATTAATAATGATTCACCTAACAACCATGAACATGCAATTATACTTGTTTTTTTAAAAAAAAAAACAAACAATAAAGACATAGCCTATTATAAGAGATGTCAAATAAGTATACATTTATTTTATAGAAAGAAATACAGTACTAAAAAATAAGAAATGAATGCAATTTTATATACTTCCTCGTACAGTATTCAACAACAGCACTCGATGGCATGAGATTTCTCCGATATTAAATATATTAAAATGATTCAGCGATACTTTGATCTAATCAAATATGGAGGACCGTGACTTAGCTTTGATCAAACAGTACAGTGGTTGAAATTGTTGAACATGTCTGTCAAACCTTCAAAGGCTGATATTTTTGCTTGCAATAGAGTAATTTGAATGAAATTTTCAAATTATTCATTTTACATTATCTACTTTTGAACTATTATAGCAGGAATGGCTAGTTCTTTATCTAAATCTTATATAATGTATCTTTAATGAAAAATGTATATAATAATAATAACATCATTTATATAGTGTATTAATACTGGAGAATGGTTTCTAATCTGCTTTTCAGATTTTTATATCCACAGAATCGGGCCCGTCGCCAGCTCATAAAATTGGGGGGGGGGGGTACAGAATTTTTGGAAGGGGCTTAGGATGTGGCCGGCTAAAAATACTCCTAAGAAATCATCAATTTTTGAGGGGGCTAAACCGCACAGACTACATGTATTTACACACAGATCAGGTCTTGTGTCCGTATACACTGTACAAAATTAAAAGATATATGCCAGTAAAGAAAAGTACATATAAGAGAAAAACAAACAGTTAACTAAATAAAATGGTTCCAGTAATATGAATAAGAAATGAAATGGAGTTAAACGCCTTCCTACTGTTCTGCCCTTATACATGTACTGGACTATATGAAGACGGACATACGCTATACAGTGTACTACGAGGAAAATTTTGCCTGGGCACAGCACTATGGCCTACTCTTATATCGAATTCCAACTGCCAAGGGACCTTTTTGCGTGCACACCAATGTTACACAGGAATTCGGTTTTTCGTCACATTTGAACGACTAGACAGCAGTCCTTGTACCTTGTCAGCCCCTCTGTCTGCACCACTGACAAGGGGAAACCACGTCTGAATTGAATTGGAATAAAAAAGG
Source organism: Patella caerulea (assembly GCA_036850965.1). Classification (NCBI taxonomy): domain Eukaryota; kingdom Metazoa; phylum Mollusca; class Gastropoda; family Patellidae; genus Patella; species Patella caerulea. The sequence continues at coordinate 24,170,559 of JAZGQO010000015.1, read as the reverse complement.
AAAATAAAAACATATATGTCAACTTAAAATAGCTAAATATGATATGAACATTTATCGACATGTACAGTACATTTAAGTAAAACATGTTTAAAATATTTAATGTAAAAACCACTTACAAAAATACATATGTATACAGGTTTAGACCTACTCATAAAAATCACAATTTTGTAACCAGCTTGGTCCTCAGTACAGTTGGTAGTTCATCCTACTGGTTTCTTCTTGTTATTAATTATAACAACACTTGATTCAGCTAAATGTAGAGTTTTATGTAGACACAGCAATAACAATTATACCAGACAATATATATACGGAGTGGTATAATAACTACACAATTATGTTCAACTAAAGAAGTATTATATCAAGAGTTGGCATAACTATGAGCGTAGTCTGTAGCTGTATTTCTAATCTAACTTGTCTTTCATGGGTCCATCTTCATATTTATATTCTTGAAGATGTAACCCCTAGATACCTACATTACAATTACCCTAACAACAATTTAGACAAAGATTAAAATATTAAAAGTATACAAAGAGGATTAGAACATAGAAAATAAGCTTATAATATTAATTATATACATGTATTAAGATCTAACAATTAACACACATTATTCCATTCTGTCTCAATCTCATAGACTGGTAGTTAACTAGATAGACCCTGGTGACAATTTCATCAATATGATTTGGCTGTCACTTTCATATTCGAACAATTTTCACAAATCAATACTAGAAAACTTTGACTGGGTTAAGGAAGACGGCGTGCGTTATACAGTTTATTATGGGGGAAATTTTGCCTGGGCACAGCACTATGGCCTACTCTTATATCGAATTCCAACTGCCAAGGGGTCTTTTTACATGCACACCAATGTCCAAACCGCTTACAAAAATACATATGTATGTATACAGGTGTAGGCCTATTCATAAAAAATCATGTAATTTCATCAATATCATTTGACTGTCACTTTCATATTCGAACAATTTTCACAAATCCATACTAGAAAGCTTTCACTTGTAACAAATACAACTATCTGTAGCCTAATGCAGCCTGATTTGCATCCACAGAGAAAATATTGTTTGGTTCTTGATCTCTATAGTCAACCTAACCCTGTCATTTGTTACAGTAGAGTTTAACAAGAAGGGCATGAATTTCTGCAGATACAGTAAGGCAACTTTAAAGTAATGCACATGGTATTTCATCTCAATGGTGACAGTCTTTTAACTTTACCGTAGTGGTCTTTTATCTTGGTCTGAGTTGTCATACATTTAGGAATAGGAGAATATCTTCATCAACTTGCATTTGCAATAAAATTGAAAAATGTTAAGATATGATCCCCTTAACAAATTAACCAGACCTATTATTCTTTTTCTTATTTCGCTGGTAAAATATTAGCTGCTCCAAACATAGTTCTTTATTCATACACAGTTGTTGGGGTTTTTTTTTACGTTGGTAATTATGTAGTGTGAGAAGTCTGTATTGTTAGAATGACAGAGAGTTTTGTCTGCACATTCCTACAATTCTTTGTCCAACATATCAATATTTCCATCTAATTTGATCCACTGGTTAGCACATACCCTAAATTTTCCCCAGGTTCTCACGGTTAACGGTTTTACATCGGTGTTTTAAACAAAATCTACACGGAGTATACAGCTCTAGTTATTCTTCCGCTTTTTTACTATCAAAACGTAAACAAACCGGTGACCTTTCACTTAACACGACCCGTTGACCTTTCGTCGTGTGCGTCTGATTGGTGAGCTTTGTCATGTGATCTATTAAAACCAAATCACCGCGAAATTCAAATACCATCGCACATTGATAAGTAAGCCCATATTTATTTTACGTTTTCTGTCAAACGTCAAAGAATTGATAAAAGAAAAGTTGTGTGGAAATACAAAGTAATACTAGAAGAATTAGATTATGTAGTTTGTTTTCCGCCTGAAAATCGTCGGGATGGAGCAACAGAAGCAAGCTTGCTAGAAATTTCACATCACGGCCTAACTGGGGGTGGAAATGAATTCAATTTGAAGAATCCGATATGTTGTAATTGAACTTGAACGGAGCGGGGCGGGGTGACAGTTCTCCTCTAATGCTTCCCCAAAAGGCCCTTCTTTGTTTGACCATCGCACAAATTACACTTTTACAAAGTGATATTAAATACGCTAATGAAGACTATTTCCCGGCGAGGTTTTTCATTGTCAGCGGTGCAGGAAAAGTATTAGTCGTTCAGATGGGACTCAAAATCGAGATCCCTAGACAGTAAGTTGGAATTCGAAATAAGAGTAGATCGTTATGCGAATGTGCAGGGAAAATTCAACTCATAGCACACAGTCACACTATATGACGGCGTATGCGAGTCTCCATTACTCTAGTTGCTGCAGAACAGTCGGACGTTCAACCCATTTCTTTTTTTTTTCATCCGATAGTTGTCACTTAAAGCCCCAATAACACTCTTGTTGTAACTGAATAATATGCCCCAATCTTCATTCTGGTCAACAAATCGGAATTATTTTAGAATATTCCAATTAAATGATGATATAAATTGCATCTTAACACCTATTTTAAAAAATTGAAAAAATTCAACCAATTGATTTGAAAAGTCTAACGTAAACCTTTTCAAATGTGACTTTGATTTTAAAATATTTTCGAACCCTCTGGACAAGTAAAATAGGTTGTAATGGATAATTTACACAACAGGTAAGACACTTAAACATCTAGTACTTAGAATATGGGTATTATTTATTTTCTGGAGCTACCAAGCCAGCAAGAATGTTATTGTCCCTTTAAAGTTGGTTACCTCCCATGGATTAGAAATCACCGAGCTCATCGTTTTGCTTTTTGAATTTATTATTCCGCCCGAGTCGTGGTCGTAGTGTGTTTCTGTTTCTAATTTGCGAGTTTTATATGACTAACACGAAACTTTAGCAACACAAATCTGTTTGGGTTTTTTATTGTTTGTTCATTGTTTATATGAATCAATATGCGCGCCCTGTTTTAGGTGTGTTTTCGTAGACAAAATATAAACCCTTTTCACGATAAATTATTCCCGGTTAACCTACGGGATTATACTCGTGAAGAACCAACCCCGTGGTTTCCAGTGATTCTCTTAAATGAAAGTCCATTATCTTGTAGAACTTTTCTGGTAAAAAAAAACCCTCAAAAACCACCAAAAACTCAAAATAGTTATCAAAAATTATTCTAAGTCGACAATATTGTGGAATGTAGTGCTACACAGAGATAAGGGCTGTACGGTGAAATTTTTTTTTTTTTTTTTTTTAGAAAGTCCAATATCTTGTTGATGTTAAAAACCACCACAGCCTAAAAGTACTTATCAAAATTATAAAAAGTCGAAAATCTTGTGGACATCTTGTGGTGAAAAACACCACAGACTCTAAATTTTGATGAGATTTATTTATTTATCTTGTTGTACTCTTGTGGTGAAAACCACCCCATAAAAGCCCTCACCCCTTCCCAATAAACGATTTCATTTCATTTCTATCTAGAGCACAAAGGAGACAAATTGATCGAGAAACATTTTACGTGTTTTGACTTTTCTTTGAAATCAACTGGAGATTTAATCATTTCTAAATCAGATTCATCAGTTTCAATGTACGGAAGGTAAAAAGGGTGACACGTGTTTAATTTCTTTGCGTAACATTTCGACTTAGTATTGAAAATTGAAAATTTAATTATTACAAACTGCGGTAACCTCCAAAATTGTGGTTTCCATTCGAGTTACCTTTCTACGTTGTGAACTGACTTTAGTGTTGAATATACTCACTCACCTGTGCACGTGCATTGATGACAAGAGAAGGTCGATATCAGTCATGAACACATTCGGTTGTCAATGAGTTTCCGATTTCTTTCTTCAGTCTACCCCCTATTCCGTAATCAATAACGCGTGTATATTTAGTGTGCACGGTAAGTTTTATCATATGTGTTTTATTATTTTGATGGTCATTATTCCAATGCAAAACGTTTAAACAAATGTAAACAATGCTCTCAATAAGCCTCAGCTTCATGGTGGCTGTGTTATGTTCGTGGGTTAAGTATCACACTCTGTTACCTACAACTTTGACAGCAGAGCAAATACCGAACACAAATTGGTAGATAGGTACTTATTTGATTTTTTTTTTTATCCCATTAACATCAAAGTTTGTATAAATAACTGATGTCTCATTTGCCACCCGTCTCCACAGTAAGTGCCCCCATTTTGCCCCCCCCCCTCCTGGATCCGCCCCTGGCAGCTGTCTTTAACGAATCTTTAACAGTCTCTAATGTGTGATGATTCATTTGACACGTTTGGGCATATTTTCTGTTCAGAGGTAAAATCTAAAATCCACTAGACCTCTGTGTAAAACAAGCACGTCGTATAACGTTTGATAATTGTACCACCCACCCACCGTAACAACATAAAAAAACTCACGCCATCTCCTCGTCGGTCTATATTGGTCATTATTTTAAATTATCTTATACTTCTTGTACCCAACGCCTTTAGAATGATTTTATTTAGGAAGGGGGAGAGGGTGGCGCGGTGACTGTTAGATAAAAAAATTCATCTGGTACACAACAAGTACATCAGTTATATGTCAACGTTTTTAGCCACGTTCTCGTAGGTAGGTGACTGTACGTAAGAGGCTGGCTCGCTAGCCTTGAGGTCGAGTGTTCGATCCCTGCATTGGCCGAGAAAATTCATCCAGATTGTCCGGCGTGGATTCCCTTGCCAGTGATACAGGACGGGGGGCCTTACATGGACAGCTGTCTAGTCGTTCGGGTGGGACGAAAAACCGAGGTCCCGTGTATAGCCAACATTGGCGTGCACGTGAAATATAGCTTGGCAGTTGGAATTCGATATAAGAGTATGCCGTAGCCCCGCTGCCCGGATAAAATTTCCCTCATAGCACATAATGACGTCAAGTTCGGAGTAGGACAGTAGGACGTTAAACCCCATTTAATTTATGAATGGTCCCTAACGGCTCCATTGAACATTGTATCTCAAGAGGTATGATTGCGACTTTAATCTTGGGCATGGAGAAGGTAAAATTTCCCTATCGTCTCATTATCTGCAACCTCTCCTAGAACAGCCTCTCTTCTATGACTAGCTTTTCTAGCAAGTTTAATATGAAACACCCTCTTCCTGAAACGCCCTAGGGGAAGCGGGCGCTACCCACGAACGAACGAACGAATTTATAGTTATGGTGGTACGTGAGTGGTGTTACATACGCCCCACCCCCTTAGGAAACCAAACATCCTGCATTCACCACTGAGTGAGAGTTCAGATGAATTATTATTATTTATAACCCTTAGGTCCTGAAATAACTCGTGTAATCGTCTTTTTTCAGGAATGTTTGAATGTAATGATGAAAATGCGCCTCATCCTGGTTTCAATGCATTCAAAAAAGCACGTGCCAAGAGCTTGGGCCATGAACTTATCCATAGTGATCAGCATACACAGAAACATCTGAAGAGATCTTCTGAAAACTACAACTATGATGACGGCCCGAGCTGTGAAACAATGGCATCTGAGAAAAAGGTAACCAATGTATACGAGTGCGTAATTACGGGTCCTACTAAAATGACCAACAATAAACGAACGGCTAGACACCGTTATACTGACAAGTTATACTGAGAGTTCACGTCAGTGGTCAAACGAGAGACTTTTTACCCTATGACGTCACACATTGATTAATCATTCAGCCTTGAGGATTCTAGTGATTTAACCACAGTACCGTGCATGAAAAGGACAAGAACTCGCGGTAATAGACCGTTTCATGGGCTAATCCCTCACATCTCCCAGAACACTTCAATGATAACATCTCCTCCAGATCCAAGTGTAGTAAACACAAGTAAAACAAAATTTTGAATTTTAAAAAACGAAACGAAATAGGATCTGTGTTTTAATCAGATAGTTTATTCCACAGTCCTGTAGTTCCACTGACACTCAAATCTAAGTCTTTGGATTCTGTTTTCTTATAACTTTCTTGGGATCTACGATGTCTTAAGTGGGTAAGACGCTGGCTCGCTAGAATAGAGGTCGGGTGCTCGATCCTATGTAGGACCGAGGGGAGGGGGGGGGGGGCAAGGACAGCTGTACACATTGCATACACGTAAAATAACCTATAGCAGTTGGAATTCCATTTAAGAGTAGGCCTTAGCGCCACTGCCTTAACGCCGCTGCCTTAAAGCCCCAATAACACTCTTGTTGGAACTGAAAAATATGTCCCAATCTTCATTCTGGTCAACAAATCGTATTATTTTAGAATATTCCAATTAAATGATGATATAAATTTCATCTTAACACACCTAATTTAAAAAATTGGAAAAATTTAACCAATTGATTTGAAAAGTCTAACGTAAACCTTTTCAAATGTGACTTGGATTTTAAAATATTTTCGAACCCTCTGGACAAGTAAAATAGGTTGTAATGGATAATTTACACAACAGGTAGGACACTTAAACATCTAGTACCCAGAATAAAGGTATTACTTATTTTCTGGAGCTACCAAGCCAGCGAGAATGTTATTGTCCCTTTAACGCCGCTGTCCTGGCAAAATTTCTCTCATAGCACACTGGCGTATGCCCATCTTGTTTAGCGTAGTCATAACAGAACAGTAGGACGTTAAAGCCCACTGTCTTCTTTTTTTTTCTTTTCTAACATTTAAATTGCTGTCAATGTCAATTCATCTTTACTTTTATTCAGCGTCGAATTCTGCAGGTGACTGAAAATAAAAAATTTGGATATAATGTTAAGAAGACGGTACTTCGTGAAAAAATCGGCATTAATCAGACATCGTCACTTAATAATGGACTGAAAGATGGCGAACAAATTCCAAGTAAGTTTGCCCTATCTTGTTTCGATACCTTCCCACCAATGAATAATTCAATTAGCTGTTTTGGAAGCTGTCTTTCCTTCGTGGTTTTTTTTTTTTTTTTTTCCCATTCCATGGCTTTTATTCAATCTTTAAATTGTAGAGGAAGTTATGGTGGGTCATTGCGTAAGGCGCTGGTTTTCGATCCCGGTATTGACCGAGAACGGTCCCCGGAATTTTCCAGTGTTGTTTTCCCTTGTCTGAAGGCTTGGCTAGGAACTGATGCTTACTAGCTCGGATGGAACGCAAACCCGAGGTTCAGTGTATACGTTAGTATGTACGTAAAAGAACCTTTGGCAGTTGGAATTCGCATTAAGAGTGGGCCTTAGCGCCGCTGTTTGGGCAAACTTTCCCTCATACCACACTGTATGGATATGCCCGTCTTGATTATCCCAGTCGGAGCTGAAAAGTAGGACGTTATCCCTCATTTAATTTTATTGAAATTTAAGAAATTTTAACACATTTGGTTAAAACGAAAATAATTTGTTTCATTTTTATCATCTAATAGACAATATTTTGTTTATAGCAAAATTTACGATATAACAAGGCCCATTTAGTTTGTAAGTACATGTATTTTTCGTAAAATTGATCAACAATGGTTTAATGGACAGTATTCTGCCATTTTTTCTTTGATTACAGGTAATGCGTGTCATAACAAGGCCGCCCGAGCCCGCAGAAAATGTCGGAAGCAAGGGGAAAAAGAAAAAGAAGAAAAACGATCAACTCTCCCATTTATCCCTACGCCACAAAAAGTTGTGCCAAATGGTATTATTAAATTTATACTATATATATATAACGTCGGGCTAAAGATATGGAAATATTAAAATTATACCATCCCTAACAATATGGGAATGATAAAATTAAATTTATACTATTCTTAACGATACGGAATTTATGGAAATGGTAATATTAAAATTATACCATCCCTAACGATATGGAAATGATCAAATTAAATTTATACTATTCCTAACGATATGGAAATGGTAATATTAACCTAACGATATGGGAATGATAAAATTAAATTTATATTATTCCTTACGATATGGAAATGGAAATATTAAAATTATACCATCCCTAACGATATGGCAATGATAAAATTAAATTTATACTATTCCTAACGATATGGAAACGATAATATTAAAATTATACCATCCCTAACGATATGGGAATGATAAAATTAAAATTTATTCTATTCCTAACGATATGGAAATGGTAATATTGAAATTATACCATCCCTAACGATATGGGAATGATAAAATTAAATTTATACTATTCCTAAGGACATGGAAATGGTAATATTATTAGATTTATACTATCCCTAACGTCGGGTTAACGATAATGAAATGGTAATATTAAATTCATGTTATTTCTAACGTCAGACTAACGATAAGGCAATATTAAATTTATACTGTCTTTAACGTCGGGCTAACGATATGGAAATAGTTGTATTACATTTATACTAACGATATGGAAAAAAGTAATATTAAATTTATACTATTCCTAACGTCAGGCTAGCAATATGGAAATGAAATGTTTAATTCAGCAGGCCAACGATATATATCTGAAACACCTGTTTGATTTAGTGGGTTACGGTGGAAGTCGGTGCACCCAATGACGGATCCAGTCGGAGTCTAGTACCACCTCCCCCTTCCCCCCGGACACAAATACTAACATAGAAAATCACATATTAATCGGTTTCTATGAAATATGTAAATAGGGGCTGTAGGCTGTAGCTCAAGTAGCTGATGAAATTGGATTCCAAAATTCAGACTAACTAAATGTTCATATCGTGTAATAAGGAATATGTCGTTTTAAAGTGTTAATTTTTCGAATATCATTTTTTAATACAAGATTGTTCTAATGCAATTTTAACGTCTTTAGATCTGTAAAGGTACTTGGAAACAATCGATCCCGCGTGGTTCCTCCTCAGTGGTGCAGGACAGAGGGTACGGCATGGGGCAATGTAAATTCGCTCAGATGGGAACCTCGTAAGTGCCATACGAAGAATTAGACACGGTTCCGTGCCAAGACCTCCGTCCCGCACCACTTACAAGTGGAAACCATGCCACTTTATATTCAAACCATGTTATTCAATTTACAGATGAGCCAATGGATACCCAAGTACAGAATCCAACTATGACTATACGAAATCACATGAAACGAGTTCCTCCTGGTGTTGAAGATATAGATGACCGTGTCTGTCACCTTTATTCTTCTGAGTATGCTCAAGATATTATGAATTATCTACAGGTAGGCCTTCACTTATCCATGCTCAAGATATTATGAATTATCTACAGGTAGGCCTTCACTTATCCATGTCTACGTCTACTGGATTCATTTGTTGTATCCATGCCTCCCACTGGTCTATAGTTTGTTTTAAAGCGAAATGTTCATATTTTTTAAGTTGTAGGCCTATAAACAGCCCTACCTTGATAATGAATAATCCTATTAATAGTATAATTCACAATTGCCAGTTGAGAAATTGGCAAAAATTTCATTTTCAACTTCAAATTCAAACGTTTGAAAATAGCTATTGCATGGGGGAAATAGAAAAAACAAGGGATGTTATTGTGTTATTATTTCCCGTGTGAATGATTTTTAAGTGTGGGAAATAATGCCTATATGATTGTATAATAGTGAGTTGACAACCTATTGAGCAAAAGACATGGAAATGATTATGTTTTGAGTTTCTTATAATATATGAAATTCCCGCTTTCAAACATAAACAAGTCTGAAACGGCGTAGAAACGCATATACATATAAAGCAGTAATATACTCATTTTTGGATACGGTGGCTATTTAGAACAGAGATCTATTCTCTAAGGGGGGTTGGGGTGGCCTAGTGGTCTAGAGTGCCGCGCTTCGACCTCTAGCTGGCCGGTCACCCCTGGCTTGCGGCTGTGGTTTCGATCCCTGGTGTGAGCATATGTGGCATGGAAATAGGGGCGCCTTCTCAACCTCGTGGGTTTCCTCCGGGCACTCCGGTTTCCTCCCACTGCTAAAGACCCCTACGCGCAAGCGAATTATTGAATAAAATGAAACCATTATGTTAGTCCCAAAAAGACCTAATTTGTGTCGAGTGAACGTTAAACCGCCCTCTTTCTCTCTCTCTCTCTCTCTCTCCTCTAAAGAATGAAGTCGATGGACCTCTGTGTGCAGAATGGGGATGCTTGTGTCCAGGCGTGTGCAGAAACGAAATTAACTGTATCTATAAAATAACCTTTTGAATGTTGTAATAATATGGAGAGAATGTAGGCCTATAATCCACTCTGATAGACTATTGGCTAAAACATAAGGCTTCAGGCAAAAATTTAGGGCGCTGACCTTTAACCATTCAGAAGATTACAGCGGAACCGTCATTATGTTTGTAACGTGTTTTTTACTCTGCGAAATTGTCTAGCCCTCTTTGGAAGTTGTCTAGTTTTGAAAGTATTGATCTATTTTCAGGCCAAAGATACGTGTTTACCTCGTTCTGATGATTATATATCCAGAGGGGAGATAACACCTAAAATGAGAGGGATATTAATTGATTGGCTCGGTCAAGTACAGGTAAAAATGTATATACTGTATCTTATTAAATACAAAGAAACGGGGCATTGCGTTTGAACCTATTTGAACTTGCGTAAGGGTTCTTAGACTGTATCAATTGTAACCGGGTACACAGTTTAAGGTTACAAGTATAGTTACTAGGCCAAGGTGTGCATGGCCTATACTGCTTTTGACAATGTCATAGGCCTTTAATCACTGGTCATCATCCTCGGCTTTACTCAATTTTGTTTAAACCAAAGTTTCATCTTCCAGTATTTAGTCGTGAAGGATTGGGAGAGGCCGGTAAGTAGAATAACATATGGCCTCAATGCATCTAAATCCGGCGCTGCCTTGGTCCATCTTGTGTAAAGCAGGCAAGGTTATGTGCGAAGACAGACATACAGGCCCGCTAGATTTGGGTATGCAGAAGTTCAAACGACTAATAACCAGTTCCGATCCTATATATAATACCCTGACAATATATACATATGACCATTGACATAATCAGAAATTTTCTCGACATCCGGTTTTTTCACTCATTCTTACTTACCAGAGGCAAAATTTCCGCCACAGCACACATCATTGCGTATGGCCGTCTTCGTTAGTCCTGTCGATACAGAGAAGTAGAATATGAAACACCACTTTATTTTATTAGACATTCACAAAGAACCATAGTTGGAATTCGAAATAAGCGAGGTAGCCCGGGCAAAACGTCCCTTAGGACACTGCATGGTGTACGCCTATCGCCATAAGCCTTGTTGGCGCAGTGAAGTTTCAATTACCATGAACGTCCCCATTGTCAACACTTTTTTCAAAATTTTCCTTATAGCAGACTGTATGACGTATGCCTTTATTAGTCCAGCAGAACAGTTGGACGTTAAACTCTATTTCATTTCTGTTTGCTTTTCCAGGCGTTCGAAGGTTTGTCCTCGGAATCTTTACATATGTGTGTTTTTATGGTGGATCGATACCTGACACTAAATTTGATTCCACTACCTAAATTACAACTACTCGGAGTAGCCTGTATACTCATAGCTTCTAAGGTTATAGAAAGATTCCCACCAGAGGTTGGTAACATTTAAAATGTGTTGTGTGCCATCCCTTTGTTGATAAGCATCTATACAACCAGTGCCGTGGTCAGTGTCGAGCTTGATCTTCCGGTTTCAGGGGCGGACTGGTCTTATGAGCATGATTATTGGGTTGTCTGGGACTGTTGGACAAAATGGGATTCGTGACTGGATAAAATACTACCCGAGAACATTTAATAAATAATGGCCACATTGTAGATGAAGAATGCCCAAGGCGGGTTTTAGTTCAGAGTGCTCTTATGGAAAAATTCGATCAATGCTAACCAACGGCCTGACAAATGTTCGCGGATCAAAATTGTTTTTTTATATATTGTTTGAACCTCGCATTCTGTTTTGTGGAATCTTTTTGTTTCAGATAACGTCGCTGTGTTCATTGACAGACGGTGCTTACCGTCCGAATGAAGTTCTTGAGTCGGAGAGGGAGATCTTAAACCGGCTGAGGTTTGATTTGAATATACCTGGACCAATAGTGTTCCTTGACAGATATCTTCAGATAGATAAGCACGAAGATATGGTAAAACTTTGTTAAATGAAGCATACTTTTCCTTTAGTGTTTTGGTGATTTAGATATTACATCTATTTGAGAGGAGGGCGCAAAAATGGAATTGGGTTTAACGTCCTACTGTTCTGCTCCGAACTGGGCTAATGAAAACGGGCATGCACCATACAGTGTGCTATGAGGGAAATTTTGCCCGGGCAGCGGCGCTATAACCTACTCTAATATGAAATTCCAACTTCCAGGGGATCTTTTACGTGCACACCAATGTGTACGTGGGACCTCGGCAGGGGCGGATTGGGGCCTGAGACCGGCCCGGGCGGGCTCCTTTGTCCGAGCGACCACTTTTACTGACCGCGGAGCTCTCCCCCTGGAAAATTATGAAAAATGAACCCCATATATGCGATTGGGTGGCATATCTGATTATAATCTCTGTCGAATATATCTCATAAATCGATTAATTTAGGTTACTTAATAATTACTCATTTTGCGGGCGACAGTGTCGGGTGAATCCGATGAAATTTTTGGATATAATTTTTTTGGATATAATTCGGAATCCCCATTGCAGGTTTCAGGATTCAGAATTCCAGTCCATACACAGAACGCCCGGCCCAGAAAGTCCTATTATACCAGCACATTCCAGACGCTAGTGATGGTGTGGCGGCCCGTCAAAGCCATCGGACACATTTAACATGATCATCATCGCTACATGGCCGGTTCAGTACCCCCACCCCTATATAGTGTTCAGCAGAAAAGGTTGGGTTTTTTTTTGACTAATTGGACAAAATTATTTTTTTCATTTTTTGTCCAACTGGCCCTTTGAGCGATCGCCCAAACCACCGCTGGGCCTCGGTTTTCGTCCCATCTGAACGACTAGTCAGCTGTTCTTGTCGGGTCCTACATCCTGCATCGGGATGAACTTTCTCGGCCAATGCAGGGATCGAACAGGAGGAATGTAGGCCCAATGTGGCAGGTGCTTCTGTCTGTCCCCATGGGTTATTCTACATCTGTTTGATATCAGCAACATATCCAAATTCCAAATGAAGTTGAATATTTTTGCTTATTTCTGGGATGAAATTGATTCAGTTTCACTATCACTGAGACAAACAAGTGCTTATCCCGGGTCCAGACCCTACTCACAGCAAAAAAGTATCATATCTTTCGGTTAACCCTTTAGCACTGCTCGAAATTACTGATCCTTCCCAAAACGCCCGTGTCACGCGAATATATATATATTTAGATTGTCCCACCCTAATGCGCGATGGTGCATAATATGTCTATTTATACTATCCAATGTCGCCAAAAAAATACCCAATACTGCCAGATACCACCACATACTACCTCATTATTCTGAGAAACTACCACGGTTGTGTCAGTACCCGGTTGCTCAGGCATCGGAAAGACTGGCCAAATATTACCAAATATATTCCCCAAATATCTCCCAATTCTAACCAAATACTACAAAATTTAAGCATATACTACATTATTATCCAAAGCTAACAGATTCCTTCAACTACTTCAATGCCAATGAGTTAATATCTATTAAAAAAGACGTGTAAACATTTGAAATATCATTTTAAGTTATCAGTGATCAATGAAACGTCTAGACATAAATAATTTATTTTCCACAGACAGACTTTGTTATTCAAATAAATGTACTTTTGTGTCATATTTGTGTAACATTGGCACATTTTTTTAAAAAAGGTGGCTCGGTTGCTAAGTGGATAAGGCGCTGGTTCGCTAGCCTGGAGTTCGGGTGTTCGATCCCTGCATTGGCCGAGAAAGTTCATCTCGATTTTCCGGCGTGGTTTCCCTTTGTCAGTGATGCAGAAGGAGGGCCTTACAAGGACAGCTGCCTAGTCGTTCGGATGGGCAAAATTTCCCTCATAGCATACTGTATGGCGTATGCCCGTCTTCCATTAGCTCAGGTTAGGTGCAAAAGAGTAGGACTTTACACCCCATTTCATTTACAAAAATGGATTGATTCTTGAGTGTATGGGATAATATTGGGTGACCAAGGGAGATAATTGGAACAGCGAGACATTGACAACCACATTTGTCGAACATTTTATTGCATGTTTTCAACGAATAAAGTCAAATTTTTCATATAACTGAAAATAATGTGTTAGTATTTAATAAGTGTTGGGTAAGTAATCCTGCCTATTTATAATCGACTGTGTTGTTGAATTTCAGGTGGAGAATGTATGTCTATATATGATAGATCTATGTTTAACCAACATCAGTTTTGTACCTTACTCCGCCAGTAAAATAGCTGCTAGTTCTTTATATCTGGCCCGTTTCCTCTTTCATAACGGACCGATATGGGCACCCAGTTTAACTTATTACACGAAATACACCGAAGAGAACCTCAAGGTCTGTGTGAAACTATTTGCTATGGCCATATGCAGAGCAGAAGATTCCACTTTTCAGGTAATAGTTATCTGGATTTGTATTTGGAACCGAGGTTGCTATTCAGAAATATCAGAGAACGTAGATATTACTTGAAACTGCACTTTCGTGCGACCCCTCACTGCATAGACATCACAAACGAGTCACATATGCTGATCTACATTATATTTACTTTTCTTGTATATAAATGGAATAAAATGAGGATTAACATCCTACGTTTCTGTGCTAATGAAGACGGAAATAGCCATATACTGTGCTATGTGGGAAATTTCACCAGGGCAGCGGCGCAACTGTCTACTTTAATTTTAAATTCCAACAACAGTTAGCTCCGCTTGTGAACAGACACTAAGCTTGTTGGCCGACATTTTAAGTCCAAAATCGACGATTTTAGTCAAAACACTAGGTGTACTTCGAGAATTTTGTTAAGATTTTATTCTCCTCCCATTTAATAAAATTGAATAAGTTTATTTTGTCATTGTGTATGCAGATGTGAAAGGGAGAACCGCATTACAAAACGGTCTACTCATTTTTGGACATGGCGGCCGTTAAGGGCACAGATCTATTTCCGAAGTTTGAAGCAGATGGATCTATGCGTATGCATTGTTCATAGTCGGGCACGCATCCTGCACCTTTGAGAAGATGAAACCACGTCGGTAACTTAAAACAAACCGACATGTTTATTATTAAAATTGTTGGTACATTTGATTTGCATCAAGGTGGACCAGTATCAACTTCAAACAATCGGTATCCTTGAGCGTTATGTTAAATCCTGTTATAATAACTGAAACATTTGTTTTTTTACCTTTTCTCTTCAGAGTGCAAGAACCAAGTTCAACACCAAGACATTTGGACACATCAGTATGAATCCTACATTGACAAGATGTAGAACACTTCTTACTGATAGTTTTGAAGATTAGGATTCCGTACATCGATTGGCCAATATTGAACTGATCTTTTTCAGTATTAAGCCTAATAATTTAAGTCAACATCCCAAACATGTGTTCCATTTTGCTTTTTGTTTACGTATTTCCGATACTCTCATTGTTTATAGGTTTGTTTTATAATGTATGTATATTGTAACATAATACATAATAACAGGTGCTTTAGGGGAGGGGGACAGTCTACTGTATCTTTTCCATCTGTCTTTTGAACTGTGGTTTGTTCTCGCGCTTTTCCGGTAAAATAATTTAAGAGGTGTCTAATGGTGGTTAATCATTATTCTCTATTTGTTAACTTACACTTTAAATGGACGATTTAATTCGATATTAAATGTGGGGTATTGGTAATATCCTACAATTAAAATTAACCTTTAATGCAGTGGAAGTGCTATAATATTATGCCATTGCTTAAAATTGAGAAACTTGGAGATAAAAAGGAAAAACAATATAGGTTGCTAATGGCAGTTAAATATTCTTTATATGTTGATATGTGCTTTGAAGATGATGATGGAAGTTGGAACCCGGTATTAAATGTGCGATATAAGTGATATCCTAAAGGTAAAATTAAACCTGAAAGGCCAGGACAAAATACCTGTGTTTATACGGTTACTTGGTTCTTGCAAAATAATTATTTTATCCCAATGCGACGAAAGTGCTAAAATCATGCAAGTGCTTAAAAACGAAAAATGGTAGAAAAGAAGAAAATATGGAACGTTTTACACTTCCGGTTATTGTAAGACCAAGACAAAATACCTGTGTTTACGGTTACTTGGTTTTTGCAATATAATTATTTTATTCCAATGCGATGAAAGTGCTGCAAAATTATCAAGTGCTTAAAATCGAGAAAATTGTAGAAAAGAAAAAAAAAATAGGGACGTTTTACACATCCGGATATTGTATTATAAATCTTTTGACAAAAATGTATATATATTCTAGCAACTTCATGTGCAAGCACTAAAAAGGAAAATGTTTATTTTTGTATATAATTTATTTATTATAATACTATTGTATTTTTCGTTTAAACACATAGATGTATATTATTTTCATGATAGTATTCATTCACCCGTTCTATGCAATATCATAATCATTATAAGTACATGCATTTAATAAAATCCATGTATAAACTGTAATATGTCTTTTATATTTAGTTTTTCGCTTACTTTTAAATTTGGTTTTCTGAAATGGAGCCACGGTGGCCCCGTGCGTAAGGCGTTGGCTCATTAACTTTGGAAGATCGAGGTGCGAATGTATACATCGACATTTGAAATTCGAAATAAAGGTAGGCTAAAGTGTCGCTGCGCGGTCTAGTCTCTATCACCCAGAAAAATTTTCTACGTACGTTGCAGACTAGGGGGTTTTGGGTGACCGAGACTAACCCTCATAGGTTAAATACACTCGGCAAACCTCGGCAGATTCCGGAACCTACATCTAGCCTCGGCTGTATGACAGTGATATGTACCTACGCCTATACAATTGCGATGCGGCGGCGGTTTACTTATTTGGAAAACTTGTCGCTTTTAGACGTTAGAAAGGTGTATAGAATTTTCAGTGCAAACCTGTCCTCGTCTAAAGAAAATCTTCAAGAAAAAACATTCTTCAAAGGCGTCATGGGCAACCCCTTTGGTACTCCGGGAACCTCTCGGCATACTTTAACAGGAAAACTTGACGCTATTACACAAAATGGGAACCTATTCCGCTAGCGACCTATTCGACCGATCGATTTTTCGGAAACCTATTTAGAATAAAGACAACAGTCGCCTTAACTCATGGAGGGGTGCACTGATAACGGACACAATAGGGTTTAAAGTTATACTTTTCTGCCTCAACCGAGCTAATGAAAAAGGGAAAACGCTGTACATGAGCTATGAGGGAAATCTTGCTGGAACAGCAAATGTCAAGGGTGCTTTTCCATGCGCACCAATGTGTACATATAAGGACCTCGGTTTAACGTCCCATCCGAAAGACTGTAGATTTCAATGATAGCTCAATCCCAATCTGATTGGTTTTCTGTAGGCTACACTATCGTTACTTATACACCAAGTGTGCTCAACAATATCTTTAAGTCCATATTGCATGTATAGGCCTATTCATCTGAACATGACATTCATCCAAGCGTTTTTGAAATATTTCAAAAGATCCCCGTGCAAAAAAAAATCAAGTGCGCGACTTTTGTGAAGAATTTGGAGAAAATGGAAAAGGATTTTCTTGTTACTTTAGCGCTTAATTCTTGTAATTAACAACTATTGAAATTGAACACCTGGTGTGTTCCATGGGCTTGTAGTTGACCCTGGAAATACCAGCGAGTTCACTTACCTGACTCAAACCGAGCTACAAAATACATAAGTTGTTTTTTATATGTTTATACAGGCCGTTTCTGGGAGGTAATTTAACAAATTGCTGCTAAGACAGGATTACTTTTAAGTGATGAGTTTAATTTGGGTTATGTGCCCCTGTCAATGTCAGGGGAGGGGTTATTGGTGAAAAGTGACGGTTAGTAAATACGGGTGCTCAATGAGCTCTCCGTTTCGTTAGCCCCCGACTCTTTAGTTTCTTTACTCGAACAAACACACAAACAAAACAGTTATCTTATCAACGGTGCTTTATGCCAATAACACGTGTTTGTCTTAACACGGTTGGTAACTGTTTTACGTTACTTCGTTTACCTAGCAACAACGAATCGTGATCTCCCTTTAAATCGGCATCCCATCAAGTCACGTCACGTTAGCCTCGGTAAACTTCGCCAACCAATCAAAAGCCACGTCACGGAAAGCGTTATGTCAACACGGTAAAAAGTTTATGCAAAGAATTTAAATTGAAACTTTAAATGTCAGATTTGAAAAGGGCGTTTCTATCGGAACGCATGGTGGTGATAGGCCTAAAGTTATTGACGATCTGTTGTGTGCCCAGTACAAACACCAGTACGGTACAGAATTTAATCATACTAATAGATCTATATTGTCATAAAATATATCAGCCGAAAACTGCTTATTGGTATCTGACCATTTACCGATATTCATCAAGAAATAATAATAAGGCTACGCCTTCAGTTGCACAGAAACGTAGGACGTTAAACCCCATTTTATTTCATTTCAATAATAGTTTAAAGTGTTTAAAAGACACGTAATTGTTAGACGAGGATGATATATCAAAAGGTAGACTAACTTCCACGAATACTAAGGACTTGTACTGGAACACACATTCACAATCTGGCCGATAGGTTTGCCTTTTGTCCAGTCACAAACATACGCTGCCTCGCTTCTCCAACCGTGTCTGTGGGTCGATTTCCATAAAGACCAACTCGCGGCTATATAGCACCCGTTTTTATGTAGGCGCACAATCAAAAAAACAAACAACAAATATTCAAAGGAAGGAAGAGAACTTGCACAACTGCAGTTCACGATTTGTTCTGTCCACTCGGAACAGCCTCGTTATTTTTGTCAATAATAATAAGACCATCTGGTGAACTGTGTGTTCAATTGTTGACTAAACAAGCCAATGAAAACATAACAAAATCTTCTCTCAATCCTTTACACACCATTTCCGGAAGTTTCAATTGATTCAGATTACACTTCTGATCAAAGAAAATCCACGCCTGAGAGTTTAAAATGACGAGTTTATTGGTTCTGACGTCTTCAAGTGTTTGGTGCTATTTTTGCGAAAAGGCCACCTGTGGTATCGGAATACAAACAGTTCTGAAATCATAAACATCGTTGATATGAGAGAGAGAGAGGGGGTGTGAGGGAGGGGGACATAAACTAGGTCATTTCGGACTAACATCTGGTCCAATCTTCGTTCATTAACACGAGGGCCCAAAAAACCCAGGTAGTTGGACAAAAGGCCCTACTTTTTGTCACGTGCCAAAACCATGCCACTTTAGTCACTGGCAGACCTTGTGCTCTAAAGCACCCTGTGCTCTAAAGCACACGTGTTAGTGCTAAAACCATGCCACTTTACTCATTGACAGACCTTGAGTTCTAAAGCACACGTGTTAGACAATCCCAAACCCCCTTTAAAGGTTTCAACACAAGCCTATGAAACCACCGCCTTAATTAGCAGAAAATAAGGACCTAGTTTATGTTGGGTGGACGGTAAACCCACCGACATGTGAAAAAACTAATGAAAGAATGTAAGAATTATGCTTTTGACCCTGGAATCAGTGCTTATATCATATTCAGAGATACACTAATGATTGTATTAAGTATCTCTAGCGCTACCCCACCCCTATCCCGTTAACTTGTCATACCCCCTTTTCGAGATAATCTTGATCCTTGTAATTAAAGAGAATCATTGGAAACATATACCGTAATACGTTGAATAATAATTCTGTAGAATATTTCCATGTATACTTCTCGGTCGTGCGTGATGGATAGGTCTCGTCAGAATCAAGAGTCTAGTTATTCGGATTGGACCAAAAAACAAAGTCGGTGTACACGAATCCTCAACAGTTAGAATTTGAAATAATCCCTAAATGCAACTAGCCGGGAAAAAGTCTAGTTATTCGAATCAATCGAATGGGACCCAAACCAAAGTCGGTGTACACGAATCCTCAACAGCTAGAATTTGAAATAATCCCTAAATGCCACTGGCCGGGAAAAATAACCCTCATTGCACAGTACGTGGTGTATGGCGTTCTTCATTGTAGCTCGGTCAGAACGTTAAACCCCATTGCATTTCATTTCTATTATAAGTAGGGCGATTGGGTGGCCGAATGGGTTAACGCGTGTGACTTAGATCACAACGTCTACCATTGATTTAAGTGGCGTGGTTTCGATTCCCCGTCGGAGGGCCTGACAAGGCTAACTGCCTAGTCGTTCGGATGGGACGAAAAACCGAGGTCCCGTGTACACATTGGGGTGCACGTAAAAGATCACTTGGCAGTTGGAATTCGATATAAGAGTCGGCCGTAGTGCCGCTGCCCGGGCAAAATTTCCCCCATAGCACACTGTATGGCGTATGCCCGTCTTCCATTAGTCCAGCTTAGGTGCAGAAGAGTAGGACGTTAAATCCCATTTCATTTCATTTCGATTCCCCGCCTGTACGTGACAAGTAGTGGGATCGCCTGTCCAACCTCGTGGGTTTCCGCCCGTCCAACCTTGTCGGTTTCCGCCCGGATCCTCCGGTTAACTTCCACGGCTCAAGACCCCTACGCGCAATTCACTCTTTTTGAATTATTTGTTTATGGTCTCTTGAGTATGGTGCCTTGTCCATAATATATTTGTTTTTGTGTAAATTATGTGTGGTGCAGCCCCCTGCGATTACTACTACACGTAGTTTGTGTCGAATGGACGGTACACCCTACTCCTCTCATCTCAGTCTATAAATCCATGTGTACGTTCCTCTATGATATCTTAAGCTCAGTGAAGAGGGGAAAAAACCTCCCTTTTCACTCTTTCCCACTAATTGTTTTAAATTGCAAAAGCTGACAGAAATGTGATTATATAATTAGTAAAGAGAAAGTGGAAGTTGATAGAGAAATTTCACTGTTTTATTTCAACCATAGAATTTAGTCTCGAATATAATCAACACACTAGTGTCCAGAAAACTGAGGGTGTTAATTCCGCTAACACCGACGCTCACCATCTTGACACCTTTTCCACGGAAAGAATGAATTTTCGACTTGTTAAATTTGCCACGTTATTTCACTAGGATAAACTAGGATGTGAGGAAAAGTAAAGATTTAGACTAAAATTGACATTTGTAGTAAAAACAAAGGGCTGAGGTCGTCCTAAGTCTACAAAAAATTTCTCTGGTTAGTTTAACGGCGATCTTCCGGTCAGCACTACGTTCTCGACTATCCCCCACGTGCTTATGACGTTTACTTGTTATATGCGGGGCCAAACGGCGGGTCAGCTCTATTCCTTTCGTCTCACCAACAGAAATTTCTCGCCTTGTAAAATTTCAATTATAGAAACGTTTTGAGGGTCAACTGCTAGCAAATTAATACCTTAGTAAACGTAACAAACATTCCTTTTTCCTCGCCATATTTACAAAGCCTCGTTTTCGCACCTTTTGCTGCTGGACTAGAGAATATGCACGTGTAGCTTTTCGTAAAGCAGGAAATACCTTCACATGTCGGATTGAATACCTGAAGTGAGAAGATTTCGTTTAGCGACTGATATGACATAAATTTACCACTCAAATATTACCCATCATTATAAAGCTATAGGACCGTTAAGGAACCACCTTTGTTGACTGAGTCCGGAATGGACTTAACTAGCGTTTTCTTGTGAAAAGACTGAGTTCCATGTGAACATTGACCACAATAATAGTTTAGACAACCGGTTTGTTGATTTGGCTAGAATTCATGAAGTAGTTTCAAGTGTGGGAACTGTTTACAGCTACGTCTTGTTACATCAACTACATCGTTTCACAATAAATAACCAACACTTGCCTTGTTTTATATCGCCACTGCTTATTTTCAAGAAAATGGTAAATTAGACCAGTGTAATTAACACAGTGGATACCCCTCACTCACCGACAAAGGCGTTTATATTTGTCCTTTTTTTTTCTTTTTTTTTTTTTTTTGCCAGGGGATGGTGTGTGTGTGTGTGTTTTAATAGCACCCAAACTATTGCAAAAAGTGGAGAAATGTGTTTTACGAGATGCATATTCTGCACATCATATATCCAACAATATATGATTCTATAAAATGTTGAAAAAAGTACGGACAAAAAAACCCCTACAAAAACACACCCCTTGTTTGTTCTTGTCGGTAATAAGTGGGGACCGGTTTTTGTTGGGTTTTTTTTTGGGGGGGGGGTCAAGAGTTGAGTCATCCATAATATTTTTAAAGAATTTGTTTAAAGTTTGGATATGGTATTTAGAATATGTACATGTATATCTATAACAAATATTTTCCTTTGCAATACTTGTCGGGGAGTGGGACGATTTTGTCAACATTTTCAATGGGTATATTATAGTTGGACTTTTCCACGAACTATTCAATGTTCTTTTCAATCGAAGCTATAGGTCTATCAAGCGCTCACGCTGTCGATCGCCAAATTCGCCAAGTACGGTGGAACTACTTTCTCCCTTTCTGATTAATGTTACTGTGTAATTATTTCTGGTGATTGTGTTACGTACACAGGCCATACTTTAAATTTGAGTTTACCTCGCTTTTGATAAATTTTATTTATTCATTTATTTCTTTTTTATATATAGGAATGTTAAAACAGATATTTGATATGGACTCTGCTGGGGACAACATTCTCCGAGGTTACCATCTACTCAGCTGTTTCAACTTCTGAATTCCATGTTGCTACGTCTCGTGTATGTTGTTGTAGCCATATACTTGAATTGTCTAACTTATATGACACATTGTTGTAAGCACGATTTGGGCGGTGTATATACATCCAGGAAGAGTCACGGTGCCGGATCGGTGAGTAGTCGGTCGCAAAATCAGTGCAGTCGGTCGCAAAGTAGAGGTAATCGGTATCAAAATAAGTTTACGTCACGCAACTCACGCAAAACTTTAGTAGAAAAATAGTCGGTCGCAAAATCAGTGCAGTTGGTTGCAAAGTAAATGTAGTCGGTATCAAAATAAGTACTCACTGTATACGTCACGCTACTCACACAAAAAAATAGTCGGTCGCAAAATCAGTGCAGTCGGTCACAAAGTAGAGGTAGATGGTATCAAAATAAGTACTCACTGTATATACGTCACGCTACTCACGCAAAACTTTAGTATAAAAATAGTCGGTTGCAAAATCAGTGCAGTCGGTCGCAAAATAGGAGCAGTCTTAGTATAAAATAACCTTGTCAACTTATCATTTTTGAAAAGATGTTGTGTTTCACTCTCATTCTGTTGTGAGTATAATGTTAGTCGTACAACAAAATGTAACCCAGCGAGAAAAATAGTCGGTCTCAAAATAAGTGCAGTCACTGCAGTCGGTCTCAAACACAATGCCAGAATAGATCCCAAATACTATATATTTGCGTGAATCCGTGAGCCTACATTGTATACGTCACTCTTATTCTGTTGTAAGTATGTTAAATTGGTCTAACAACAAAATTTCACCAAGGGAGAAAAATAGTCGGTCACAAAATAAGTGCAGTCACGGCAGTCGGTCTCAAAAACAATGCCAGAATAGATCCCAAATGCTGCGTATTTGCGTGAATCCGTGTGCCTAAATTGCATACGTCACTCAAACTATAGTATAAAATAACCATGTCTGCTTGTCACTCTTATTCTGTTGTGAGTATGTTGTTCTATGAAATGTTTTCTACCACGGCAAAAAATAGTCGGTCTCCAAAAAAGCACTCACCGCAGTCGGTCTCCGACTAAATGAATTAATGAGATAAACATAAAACAAGCGAAATTGACAGATACGCCTCAAGGTTCTGTCCCATTTCTTATCAACCCCAGTCCCAAAAATTTTAAAGCTCTATTACATATCTGAAATTTTGTTCGCGATTCCGTTATAACATCATTCTTCTACTCGGTTACATATCTGAAAATTTTTCGCGCCTGCGGCGCTCGATTCCATTTTAAAATCATTCTTCTACTCCTCAGTTGTCTTATACTGTCTCAGCACTATCATATTGTCGATTATAGTGAACTGCCCAGTTTGTAGTACCAGTGGTGTGTGGGGCGGGGGCATGTACATCAGTCGGTCGCATTTTGGATAAACACCCCCCCCCCCAAACAAAATCGTTATGTACGCCCCTGAGTAAGGCGCTAGCTCACTAACCTGGAAGCCCCGTGCTCGATCCGGTGTTGACAGAGAAAGTATTTCGACATTTCTCCAGTCAAAGGTGCAGGAATTGTCTGGTCATTTGGATGGGACGAAAACCCGCGATCCCGTGTAAATGTTGGCGTGCACGCAAATGAAGACTTGGCAGATGGAATTCAATAAGAGAGTGTGATATAGCACCACTAACCGGGAATAATTTCCTTTTAGCACACTGTATGTCTGTCTCCATAAGTCCAATGTAGCAGAAAAGTAGGACGTTAAACCCCATTTTATTTCTCTTTCACTTCTCAAAATTAATACCCAAACCTTTGTGACCTAAATTCCTAGTTTCTGCAAAGTTTGAGAAAAACCTGGAAAGAACTATTTCTCTCCATTGTTTTGTTCAAATTATGAAATATCACAGGTTGAATAGTTTCATGGTATTCATGTTATCAATAGCATGATAAATGTATCATCCAATTACTATAGCAACAGTAGAGATAAGAGTAAAGCCATGCAGGTGTAGAGCTTTAGATATTATACACGGCACCTGCACACATAGGCCTACAATCTCAGGTACTACTTTACCTGTCCAGTTTTAAAATTGATTTTAACACTGGTAAGTTCCTATATTTCCTTTTTGAAAAATATATTTTAATAATAAAAGTTTAATCTTTTTTATAATAGTAAATATACTCGTAATTTCTTTATAAAAATACATTTTAATACTGGTAAGAAATACGTTTTTAAATGCGATTAATGAATTAATTATAAATTAATACTTATGAACGGATGTGTAAAGGTTTGTGTGGGATTTTTAAAAAAAAGTAAAATCAGGAATCACCAATAAATGAATTATAATTTCATAATGATATTTAGAGGTCTGTGGCTATTTTATTTTAGAAGAATACGGAATCGGAGTGGTTTCTTTTGATAGTAAATATCAATGATTTATCTAATGACCCCCCCCCCCCACACACACACACACACACCAGTATAGGTGTCTGTGTCGATTTTACAAAATCATTGGGTTTTTCAAAGAAAAAAACTGGAATAGAGGTTTACGATTTCCTTGGTATATCGCCCGCAGTTTAAAACGTCTCCTGTTTATAATAAACATCACACCCCACCCCAGTGCTTCACCCCAACACACTTTAACACACAAACTTATGAATTATTCATCTCATAAAGTCTCATTTATATAGATAAAACAAAAATAATTATTATTATTAAAGAAAGAGAGAGAGAGAGAGATTTCAATATTCATTAACTGATATTCTCATTCACTTGTTATAAATTAAAACACGGGAGATGCAAATATATTCTCTTTTAATCTCTAATGAATAGAGAGATAAATAAGACGTTTCTAGAAAAATCTAAAGTTTAATTAAAATTTTCTTGAATAAGAGAAATGTAGGTTAAAAAAAGAAATAATATTATATTTTATTAAAATATTTTTGCTGCATTGAAAAATTTAAATTTTAATAGTCTATAGCGCCGACCCCCCCATCCCCTTTATAATCATTTAAAAATAATCTTAACACCTCTCTGTGAAGTCGCATAAGTATCAAACAAAACACAATCTTAATCCATCTCATCGAGGTAATATCTCGTTAAATGAAACAGCATTTATTTAACAAAGTACACACAAATACATCTTTGATATTTCAGAGAATGTTATTGGAAAAGATGTTACTAAACACAGTCAAAAATATACTTTTAAAAAAAAATTAAAACAAAAATTATATATTTAAAAATCCATAATCCAAAATACCAACCTCCATATATTGATATTCATACGATTTGGGAAATATATCATCAATCGATTCAGATTTTTAAAATTGAACTGCATCGCATCGTTTGAAATATTATATTAATGTACATGGACAAAAATATAATATTAAAATATTAAAAGTTCAAACAGGACAGATATTATATCTTTAAGAAATCATAATCCAATTTAGGACTAACAACGTAGATTAAGGAAATACGTCATCAATAAGTTCAGATTTTAATATTTGATTATATCAATAGTAGATCATAGCGGCGAGTCAAATATAATTAATTTAGATAAATTCCCAATGTCTTAAAAAAAAATGTTTGGAGTAAATAAGTTCACATGGAAAAATAGCCTTTGAAGAATAATCTGATTTTAGGCCACATTTAGTCTAGAAAATCTGTCCAAAATAATGTCCCGTCGTCATAATTGCATGCAAAAAGCTGGTAGTTAAATCACGTTTCATTCATTCAAAATAAAATTTAAATTCAAAAATCATTTTAAGGAAATTTATTCATTAGCATATAGGTATACATATTTAATTTAATGGCAAAAAATTAAGATTTACAAACAATTTTTTTTTTTTTTTTTTTTTGGTGCTGAAAGATAAAAACATATGATTGTGCTTGGTCATCGTCATCTACCTTTTGTTATTGTAAAAAGATTAAGACATATAATATTTCCGATAAAAACTGAAGAGATAAAAGGGGGATTAAATTTTAAAAAAAAATGCTCTCGATAATCCACGCGAACTTTGATGTAAAAATATATCACTTTCCATAATAAACGTCCACTCATTCACGTCGACCTATCTTATTATGATTAATATCATTCTAAATATTTCCAATTATTTTAAACGACCTCGAGTCTTAGCCTTGCTTTGTATGATATTAAAATTTATACGAAGTAAACACGCGTTTTAAAACGGGGCTTAGTGTCGACTTGTAGTTTTTAACGTTGACGCGTGTTGAACTTTGGGTGGTCTTATTCAAATTTTAGAATATATTCCTGTATCTATAGCCAATCTGTATACGCTGTCAAGATTCGTATAATACGCTCTTGCTCCCAACAGGCCATATACTTTGGTGGCGGTGAGTAAAAAGAAAAGCGGTTGCACGTT
Source organism: Patella caerulea (assembly GCA_036850965.1). Lineage (NCBI taxonomy): Eukaryota > Metazoa > Mollusca > Gastropoda > Patellidae > Patella > Patella caerulea. Next base: position 24,143,671 of record JAZGQO010000015.1, on the reverse strand, counting down.
CATGTGAAATTTGACTTCTCTTCTAAATACTCTCGACCCAACTTGTAAAGACTTTCATAAAATAACCATTTTAAAAGAATTGTTAGAAATCGTTTCCTGACTTCCCTTTATTTCCCTGCTTGTTATATTTTCAACTCTCACGGAATACGGGTCGAAGGTTTTTGTTTTCATTGATTTAAAAGGTAATCCGATCATTTTATTTGTTTTTTCTCTAGATATTTGTTACTACTCTCCAAATAATGTGTAATGCACGTGTTTATTTAACATATTTAATTTCTGACATCCATAAAATTGATCAAGGTACGGACTCCTTTACGTCATAATATTATGGGATAGCAGTTGATTGTTATCCATAATAATGAATAAGTATGACCCTTCCTTTTCTAGGTGAAGATTAATTTTATTTAGGTCATACTGATGTGATTTTCTGATTTCTGTACGAATTATCTTTCCTTTTTTTCTTCGGGAAAAAGACTAATAATTAATAGAAATAAAAGTGCTAGGTTATGCAAGTCAAGAGCCTTTTGTTCGAAAACTTTTCAATTTTGAAATTTTAAACAAAACATATTTCAAGTAAGCTATTTATTTATCGCAACCACGAAGAACTGAATATTAAATTAGTTTAGCCTTATTACATATATCGTAGTACACCTGTTTGGTATTTTGTTTTTTCGCTATTTAAATAATAAGCTCAGTTTCTTCCTTTATTAGTTTTAATTTTGACATTTAGAAATGTTTCTTTCTTAATTTCTGTCATTATTGAACGACAGATACAAATGATCATTCCATCATTATGTCATTTCTTTAAAAAGAAAATAATTAAGTGTACTCTTGGGGCAGCCAAAAGGGAAGTAATCTTGTATCATTGTTTTATAAAGTCATTCCAATTTTGGAAATGGTGTGCAGAATGATATGCAGATTAATACCCTTGCTGGTCACTCTCAGTTATTCATAAATTTGTCATTATGTGTAGAACATGAATAACTTTTTGCAATAATCTTGCCGATTCCTGTAGGTAATTAGTGGTACCCAATGATACATTCAGTTATCCATGATTATGTCATTTTATTTTAAAAAATCATTCATTGGATATAGTATTGAGAATTTGCATATAATCTCATTGTTTATCAATTTTTGCAATACTGTTGACGAAAGAGATGTCCTTGCTGGACTCGTACATGCATAAAATAAAGGACAGCATACGTAATCTCTTAATAGTCCAATATATGAGCTATATGTAGTATAAAAGTCTACCTACACAGAAAGATCTTTCTATAGGCCTGAAATGTAATATAAACAAATAATAAGACGTTGAATAACTTATCCAGACCATAATCAAATCTCGATGTCATGGCTAGCTTGCGATATTTACTGGATTGGGATCCGATTTGCCGTTCAACATTCATTCATGATTAAATCATCATGAACTGGATAATTGAGACTAAGTTTTTTTTCGTACCGACTTAAGTAATGATGATCGAGGCTCTAGATCAAAAATTCAATCGCTAATTTATCGGTTCACAGTGGAGCAATTGGAATGATGAGCGGATCTAGGAATTCTGAAAGGGGGGGGGGCAAAATGAGGGCACTTGCATCTGTAACCATCCCAAGAACTATTTGGCTGATATTTTCTTGTAAGTAAACGTTCGAAACGGACATATTTGGGTCTGAGAAAAGGCACTTTCCGCAGTAGAAAAGGGCACTGTCGAAAATCCTTGGATCCGCCTCTGCATTAACTAGTTTTTAACAATAATAGTGAGAACTGCCAGCTCTTTATGTAATCTCTAATAATGCACCTTTAATTTTCTTTCTAATTTTAATTTGGCACACATTAGGATGGTCATCCTAGGTTTCCACAGTGGTCTCATTCTGTTCTACTCCACTATACCCTGGGTTAATTAATCCACGATTTCAAATTATCTGCCCTGACCTAGAATGTGGCTACGGTCTACGAACCAATCAAAAAACAGTTTACAAACCAATCGACTCGCCTTCGTTTTTATAAGGGCAGTTAATGATATTCATGTCCATTTACTGAATGTTATATAAATCATGTATATATGTCTAATTTATTTATATTTTATTGTAATATCAAAATCTGTGGTATATTTCGCTGATTTCAAATATGTATAGCATCTATATGTTTGACTTTTGTAATAACATGTATTAGTACTATTCGTTCTTTGTCTGAAATGTTTCATTCTGTTATGTTTATTATTATTGAACTTATATTCGACAACTTGATACACGGTTACTTGTCTACTTTATCATGTGGACTTAAAACTCCGGGAATAAACGAACGATTATCAACAAAACTCATGAATCCACACAGGTATAAACGTCCGATCTTCATTAAAATAAGTTGTTGTTAATAAATACGCAATTAGAATAATTGGACCTTTTTTCACGTTAAATCTCCTTTTTATTTCATGTCATTTCATTTATCACTGGTCTAAGGACAAGCAGATAAATAGATAATAATCCAATACTACATGTAAATGCATATGGGTCTGGTTCACGCCTTTTAAAATGCTCATCATTCTAGTAAAAGGTTGATACTTGTCATTCAGTAGGGAAGTGGTAGGGGAAGCAAACGGTTGAACGAATGCGCTATAGATCATAATGTCGAGTCCGGTGGGTTTTTGTCGGGTCACCAGGCTGCTTCGCATTGTTAAAGACCCCTAAGTGCAAGCGAATTATTGAGATAAATTGTACCATAATATGTTAGTCTCGAAAGGACCTACTTCGTGTACAGTGACATTAAAGCTCTTTTTTTTGCATTACATTAACATGTAGTCGGTTAAAAGGATCTTGGGATATTTCGGTCATGTCTTTGGTATACAATGCCAATAAAAGTGACCCAAGAGCGAACCCGTGGGGTATACCATGTAAAACTACCACTATGTTCCAATATCGATAAATAATATGCGTGTACTACTTGACTAGCTGTTGATTGAACTTTAATGTCCGCTTCCACAGTCAACAAGTAGAAGCAAAATCCTGCTCCTGTACATGTATATTAAAATATTATTTTGCAATCTTTCCATGGATATTTGTTTAGTAGGAATTTCTTTCTATTTATTTAGAAATATAATAAGCGCAACCAACAAACTTCAATGAGATTGTGGATCAGTTTGTAGATCTGGTATAGAAGGTCACTGACTTTGAGTATATTTGTATGCGAGAGAGAGAGAGAGGGAGAGAGAGAGAAAGAGAGAGAGAAATGGGGTTTAACGTCCACTCGACACAAACTAGGTCATTTCGGGACTAATAATTCGCTTGCGCGTTGGTGTCTTTAGCAGTGGGAGGAAACCGGAGTGCACTCTCGACCACTAGGCCATCCCAACCCCCCATATTTGTATGCATCAAGTTCAATAAGCTTGGTTCACATATTGAATTGATCTGCAAAGGATGAGGGGGGGGGGGTAAACAAACATTATGCAAGAGCTAAATCTGCCTATTGTAGATCTTTCTTTAGGCCCGAAATGTTATCTAAATTATTGATTAGACATTAATTAACTTATCCACACCATAATCAACTCTCGATTACAACGCTAGTCTGCGATATTTTTTTGATTATGATCTGATTTGCTGCCCAACTTTCATTTCTGATTTAATCATGAAATGGATAATCGAGGCTATGGTTTTGTCTTTTCGACTTTAGTAATGATGATCGAGGCTAAGCCGAAATTTCAATCGTTTAATTCTCGGATGATAGTGGGTCAATTTGACTGACATGTTTAGAAAATTGCCTTTACATTTTCTAGTTTTTCCCCTATTAACGTGAGAACTGTCAGCCTTTTATCTGATCTTCCATAATGTATCTTTAAATAGGCCATTCATTTATGAATAGAATATTGCTTATATCAAAACAAAATTCTGTCTTCTAATCGTACTCTTGAATTCAGTGGTGCTGTAGCTTATGTTGCAAAATGGGATTGTATCTTTGAATCCGTTACACGCAAGCCAATCCGCTTTGTCATCCACCTTCATATATAGTGCCTATCCATACTACCTCGTACCCTCTAGTTTCCTGATTCGCCATTATGTGCCTCGACATGACACACTTTCTCGACTTCTGATAGGAGATTCGTGACATTGCATGGTGGATATACACGATCCGTAATATTGCATGACGGAGGGACACGATCTCTGTTATGTAGCTTAAACCCAAAAGTTCTTAGGTAGTTGCAGGTTTATTCAAAACGAGTTGGTCTGCGTTCAGGGTTGTGTATCACGCAAAACGATTTTACCATCTGTATAATATATGGATATGTAACTGATCCAAGAACTGTACCGTGTGGTACACCATCTGCAGTGTGATATATACTCGAAACTAAAGCAGTTTTAAAGGAGGGCATCAGGCTACCTGACAACAGCATATAGTCGTTCAAATGGCACAAAGAACGGAAATCTCGTGTACACGTTGTGGTGCATGTCAAAGAACCCCTGACAATTGGAATTTCTCTCATGGCAAACGTTAACCCAGTTGTTCCAGAAAATAAAGGGCGTTAAACCCTATTTCACTTTATACAAATTTCTGACTAATATGGCTGCCGTAACAGACTGCTGGTGGTCTGTTTAAACTGTGTATTTTAGTTCAAGTCTACAACATGTGAAATATATATCTATATTATACAGCGCATGATTATAAGATTATCAAACACAGTTAAACATACAAGAATGATAATCTTCTTGCACTCTTTCATAGAAAAGAAATTAATCCGCGTAAGTAAATAGTACCAAATCGTTTGAGGTGTATTTTGTTATTTTATAGCACGTGCTTCTTTATATGTGAATATATTACTTGTTTACCTGTCGGCGGCAAGATCAAAAGGAAATAGTTTTTCTCTTTACCTGTTAGATTGGCTGATACCTAATGTCCCTTTTACAGCGACAGAGGTGAGCAAAACACGTTCATCTGCCCGATAAATATTTTTAACTCGCCTTTCCACACGTTTTACAGTGAGTAAAAGGCCAAAATTCGAACTTCTTCCATTTCTCAAACATGCCTAGTAACTTTCTTCCTTTGAAGTCTTTAAAGAAGAGAGGGGTAGGTTTTTATTGAATTCAACCCATCTTTATTCCCCCGTCTTTGTGAGTTAAGATATTACACCGTCTAAAGTTCATTAATTTTACATTAGCTTTGCAGCCTTTAGTTGACAAACGGGCGTTTTAATGTTTGCATCTTGACTATATATTTATATTTATTGTTTACTTAATAAAGACTGGTACCAATATACTAGCTTTGATACATGAGAATTTTTTTTTATTTTTATTTATTTTTTTTTTTGAGGCGAAGTGGTTTGTTATATATATATACATAATTTTCTTTGATTGGCATTTAGAAGATGGGGCTCTAAGTTCTTTAATTTAAAGAAGAAGAAAAGAACCCGAAATGTCTTCAATCCTTTGAAGTACAAGGGTAATAACTTACTATGAATGAAAATACCGGGAAGTGTGTTTTAAAACTTTTTTCTGGCGTGGTTCCCCCTTGTCAGTGGTGCAGAAAAAAACGGTCTGGCAAGAGACAACACATAGTCGTTCAGATGGAACGAAAAACCGAGGCCCCGTGTAATAGTAGGCCGTTGTCCGTGCAACATTTTCCTCATATCAACATGTATGGCGTATTAGCCCAGTTGGAGCAGGACGTTAAACCCTATTTCATTTCATTTCTATTTATATAGAAAATTCATTATGTCTTTATAAATAATAAACGGAATGGGACCATTTTTAAACGTGTGTTTACCGCGAGTGTTCAGGCCAGAACCGCCCCCTCTATTAGTGTTTAACGTCCGCTTCAAAAGAAGGGGATATCGCAGGCATGTTGTCTTATTTTTTTATTGTCTTTGCGCACGCATATTGGTCTTTCCAGCGTGAGGAAAGTCCACTTGACACAAATTAGATCATTTCGGGAATAACACGTTGTTAAATTTTATTTCAATAATTCGCGCGTAAAATTCTTTAGCGGTTGGAGGAAAACAGGGGACGTACAACCGGAAATACGAAACCACGCCAGTTGACTCAATGACAGACCTTGTGATACAGCGCGCACTTGCTAACCATTCAGCAATCCAACCCATCGTTCCCGAAATGGCCTGACTCGTATCAAGTGGGCGTTAAACCCCCCATCTCTCTGTCTCAATCAATGACTATCAGTACAATATACCTTATTGAGGAAACGTCCAGTACTCACACAGAAATTATCAGTCACATAAAACGTCGAAACTAAATTAAGATTTATATTTCTTTCTCTATCAGTTATAGTATCGTTAATGGTTATTGCAGTACATAGATTAGATAATCTTCTCATTAACAAAAGAATTGGAGGGTTCAATCCGTGCAGAACAGGGTTTCCTTTGGGGAAAATGGATGAATAAAATGGATGAATAAAATGGAGTTTAACGTCCTACTTTTCTGTACCAACCGGACTAATAAATGTGGACATACGTCATAGGGTGTGACATGGGGAAAGTTTACTCCAGCAATTGAATTCCAACTATCCAGGGTTTTTTTACATTTACGTCAACACGGGACCTCGGTTTTTGTTGCCAGGTCCTCCATTCTGTATCACTGACAAGTGGAACCCAAGTCGAAACATTCCAGGGAACTAACTGGGTCAACACGGCCCTGGATAGTGAACCAGCGCTAAACCCTTCTTAGCGGCAAAACGAATATTAACAGCGGATCGGTTTGAGCCAGAGCCTTAAAAACAGAGCGGTTGTACGTGGCAAGGCGTAGGGTCGCCTGTCCAGCCTCGTGGGTTTTCACCGGGTACTCCAGTTTCCCTTCAATGCTAAAGACCCATACGCGCAAGCGAATTATTAAAATAAAATTAAATCAAACGTTAGTCCCGAAATGACCCAGTTTGTGGACGTTACCCCACCCCCACTCCCTCATTTTGAGCAGAACATCACCGATACAGATCGCATTGCCTTTTATTAGAATCATCTACGTATAATTGATCCCCAAAAATAATGGTTTAGGCATCGAGGCTTCAACCAGATGTCATTGATAACACCTATTTGTTCTCGCTCTCGGGTGTTTCTGGCAGACATGTTCAAAACTAACACATACTCCATATTTATTTCCCGATTTGTGTGATATAAGATCCGGATAAATGTAATTCTTAAACAGTATTTATTACCAAAACTATGTTTGTTCACATGCCCCATGTAGAAATGGTTCACTAAGACGTATGATAATGTGAAGTGTAATATCTATATTTTAAGTTTCGTATCCAAAACTAACGAAACAGCGAAAAGTTTTCCGCGGCCATGTTGGGTTTTTTTTTCGAATGTTGCATTTTTTGAAGGTGGTTATTGAAAATTTTGCGACCTGGTTTAAACATATAAGCGAACCTGCACATGGGCATTCTGCATCTAAACAATATTTATTGGTGGGAAAATAGGTTTTAGAGAAATATTTGTTGCAGTCATCGAATACCAGAGCGTGCAAACGCGCTGATTGAAGTAAAGAATCTACACCTGGTTAAAAAGAGGATTGGACAGGTGGGCGGTGAGATGAAAGGTTTTTACCTGTAGTACCTGCGACCGTTTAAATAAAACTATGACTACCCGTAAGAGTTAAATATTTGAAATATAATCGCTAGTAGAAGAATCACGATGTTAGATTTTGTCAATAGTAAATTAGTTTTAGTCGTTAGGTTGGTATGTACAAGTCAAAGGATCTTAGAATATTTCCAAGCCTCACCTTAGTTTTGTGGTGAGATGATCGACACGTACCTTACAAACGAAATGGGGTTAAAAAGCCCTACTGCTTTTCTCCAACAGTGTAAACCCAAAAGCATATACGCCACATTTTACCTTGACAGCGGGCAGGGGTTCACAGGACCTCGGGTTTTCGTCACATGCGAACCAATTTTATTAAAGTACGTTTCGTTTTTTATACTTTCGATGACCTACACTACATGAAAATCTGACAAGTTATAGTGGGAGATCACGTCAGGGGTCAAACGAGTGGATTTGACCCTATGACGTCAGACATTGATTAATCAATCAGCTTTGATTTTGCTAGGGGTTTACCCACAGTTCCACAGAGAACGCCAAGAATTCGCCGTAACAGACCGTTTCATTGACTATTTCTTCACATCAATAAGAACTCCTATTATATAACATTATAGTAACGACAAGTAGAACGAAATTTTGAACTATAAAAAACGAAACGAAATTGGACCTGCGTTTTAATCAGATTGCATGCGAACGACTAGACGCTATTCCTGTCGGGTCCATTCCCCTGCACTTCTAACAAGGGAAACTAAAGACTCATTGGTCATAGATTGTCTTTCAATCACATTTAAAGATAATATTCCTGAATCAAATAAAATGTCGATAAATTACCTCGTAAGTGTGTATTTAATTCCCTGACATCCTGCCTTATGTTTTATTCGTTTGTCAAACTACTTTTAGAAATGATAATTGATATAATATAGCTTCAAAAATTCCTGATTTGAAAGGTTATATTATTGTCTTATATCCAGAATTTTCGGATTTGTTATTTGTCGTTCAACATTTTTTGTTAACTAATTGATGCAAAATGAAACGAAATGGGTTTTACGTCCTTCTTGTCTGCTTCATCCGGGCTAACGAAGGCGTGGTTCACTGATGTGTAATCCGAAAAAGATATCAATGATTACATCAGAAAAGATACGAGTGTAATTGTTATTGATTACTGTTAATCAAAATTTGGATTTAATTACAAGTACAACGGTAAAAATATCAATTGCTAGTTAAAATTTAATGTGTCGTGAAGGGCGTAGTATGGTTACTAATATATGGAAGGTTAGTGATTATTGCATCTGGAACCAGGCCCGTAGCTAACTGGGTGGGTGGGGTTTTTCAAGAGGTCATATCCTATTCTTTCCCCATTGGGATAAAAAAAAAACAACAAAAAACAACTGCCTCTCTCCCCCCACACCCGCTAGCTACGGGTCTTGGAACTGACCAAGACATCTAGGAGCTTATTGATCATCGCAGCTAGTGGGTCATCAACGTCTGCATTTAGAAAGTTACTAAGGTCTTAATTTGGTTATCAATGTTGTTATCAAGAACGCCATCAATGATTCTACCTGATTATATTTACAAGGCTATTGATCCTTGCAATATATCAGGACGGGTATCAAAAATTCGATCTCGGAGGCAGGCCGATGGCCAGCTTGCTGGCTGCGGTGGGGCAGTGAAGTTTTTAGTTGGGGGGGGGGGGGCACACCCGGCAAAGTCTACAGTAGGTATTTTAGAGTTATGTTCGGCAAAATTTCTTTCGGGGTGGGGGGCAAAACATTTTTCAGTGGAGCATCCCCCCTTGCCACCCCTGGCTACGGGCCGCTCGAAGGTCGTCAGTAACTGTATCTAGACCATTACAAATGACTACAAGATGGTTATCGTTGATTGGTTCAAGAATGTCATCAATGACTGCATCTAGAATGTTACCATTAATTATATCAGAGATATTGTCAATGATTCCATATAGAAGGCGACCACTGCTTTCATCCCCTGGTGGATCTGGTGGTGGTGCGCTTTAGACTAAAAGGTTTGCCATCGACTGACGTCAATTGGTTTCGTATAAAGCTTATGCGTGACAAGGATTAAGACTGACCGCCTAGCCTCGGGGTTTTTTCCGCCCACTGCGAAAGACCTATTTTGTACCGAGTGCTTGTTAATCTCCATTTAAAATGGTATAATATTTTGGTTTATTCTGACGATAGACAAATTCAATGGCGTTTGGTAAAACATACCGAGTTACTTCCCTTCTATCGATCAACTCCTATTTCTAATTACTTCCTCTCAATAATGCACATTATACCGGTCGCATGGCAAGATGACTATGACTATTCTATGTAAGTACAACAAATATCATTTAGTAATTTGGTGCGGACTAGTTTTCATTCAACATGGCTCGCTCCAATTCGATCTACATGTATTATAAGGGGGTTAATCTGAAGTTGTTATCGTCTACTAACTCCACCCGGGATTAGTATGGACTATACCTTTCACCGAGTTCATCTTCTATTATATAGACCTATATGTTCTCAATATAGGCTATTCCCTAAAGGACAATCAAATTTCAGTCACGTGCATGCCTTATTGAGTCGCCCCGATAACCAACCCAAAATCAAATTGTTTCGGTACTTCTTTTTCTAGTAGGGTTTTTACGTCCGTTTCAACCCAGGGTGATATCGCAGACAAGAAAAATTGATTGTGAATTATTGTATCCATTAATAGTTCTCAGCCATGTGGTTCGTTCAAAACCGGATATGCATAAGACTTGAAAGGCTTAATCCTAGGACTTCAAAATCTAGGGTGTCTCCTGTCAAGGTGTAGCCTATAATATTTTCGACAATGTCAAATATGCCTTCTTACACGCACTGTCATAAGACGAAATCGCCATACTCGGCCTCATAATTTGAATAGCCTGAATACGACATTGGGTTCGCTATATTCTGGAAATTTATGCTAACACGTAAAGGTAAACTACATCGCGACATAACCAAGCTGCCAGACTCATGATATACGATCTTCAATTACCTATGTTGAAACACACTTCCATCTTCCCCTCGTCATGAGGGTGTGGCATTAGGAGTGCATGGCCTCGTAATTTGAATAGCCTGAATACGACATTGGGTTCGCTATATTCTGGAAATTTATGTTAACACGTAAAGGTAAACTACATCGCGACATAACCAAGTTGCCAGACTCATTATATACGATATTCAATTACCTATGTTGTGGTTTTCCATTCGCACAAAAATTGAAAGAAAAAAATCAATATTAAAGATTTTAAACTGTTATCCAGGTATATTTTGTGTTTCATTTTAAATATTTTATCTCTAAAATAACAATACAAAAATATAACTGAGTTAAAACTGCAAATTGATTTTGTTTTTAGACGGTGACTAAAACAATTTTTGGGTTAGAATTATGAAATGCTGCACCCGAATAGTTAAATCATTTTTATGGTTCGTCTGTCATGGCCCTTTGTTAGGCCTCCAACATTAAAGAAGACACTTGATCGGAATGTTTAAAATGCCTATCTATTAAACAGATTAATTTTTAAAAAAATGAAAATACCGAATTTACTATCAAAATATATTTTTAATTTATTTTATATTACCGTTTCTTTTATAATCTTTAAGATGCATTTAGTAACTGGGTAGAGTAGCAACAAAACACATTCTTGTGGAAAAACAGTTACTAATATATTTGGGCGACATTTCAAAGAGTATGCTCTCAACGTCATTAAGCTAAAGCAATAATACAATCCATAGTATTCATTGTTTGTATGTGATAGACACTTTCATTACGACTTTTCTGTTTACAATTTAAAACATGTATTTTATCTGGAAAATAAAGCCAATGTGTAAATTGAAAATTCTGATTCTAAATATGACCTGGTTGAATATTCACACCATATTAATGAATATTATAACAATAACGAGACTATAATAATTATCCAATTTGGCTAAAGGAAAATATATAAGAATTCTTATCTATGTAACAAGTTAACAATACTTGTACATTATATTAGCCTTCCCTTTTATGTATTTCACATTTTTTTATTTATTAGTAATTGATAAATAATTTAGTAAACATATTTAAATGAACAAGAAAAACCAATTTATGTATTTAACCATACAGAAATATATGTAACCATATACAAATGATGGCTTTTCATTTTTATTCAAATATTTTTACTAAATTATTAAATGATTAGTAACGATTGTGAAAAATAAAGATAACACGTTTAGCTTACAAAATCACAAATTTAAAAATTCCATTCATTGTATGCAATAAGTTGCAAAAATATTACTGCAAAACTACGCGCTTTAATTAAACATTAACAAATAACAGGTTATAATTATAACATCTAAAGAAGAAATGCGTCGGTGCAAGACAGAATAATTTGTTGTTATCAATCATCCGTTAATAATAATATTGTTGATTAATATGAATATTAATCTAGAAATACTAATAGTTTAAGTTCGCTCGTGTCTACTTGCAATATCCTTTAATAGTGCCAATTCCTTCTTTGGGTGGCATTTAGCAATAATTGTCGCACGTAATAGATGAAATGAAATGTATATAAATCATTTTCATCATCATTTTAATGATAACTTTGAGAGAAACCCTGCTTTAATCAAAATAGTAATTGTGTTCCATATTACGGTTTGTGTTTATGAATAATGTCAATTATTTATCTCTCGATTATGTCACTTACTGGAAAGAACCGTTATGTTCGTGATCAATCTATTCCGGAATTAGAGTTGTCAAACGTTGTATTTGAATGTTTGTAAGATTTATTATATTTTGCATGACCATAATATAGCATGTATTTACTTCATATAAAGACAGGATATGTGTTGTTTATTTTATATATAAATGAACAACACTATACTGTTACTTTAAACGTGTACCGATATCTGCACCAAAGATATGTGTAATCTTCTTTACGAGAGTGGTAATTATGATATCCCCAGCGACAAGATACATTATTATATCCCCAGCGAAAATATACATTATTATATCCCCAGCGAAGATATACATTATTATTATTCCGAGTGGAAATATACATTATTATTATTCCGAGTGGAAATATACATTATTATTATTCCGAGTGAAAATATACATTATTATATCCCCAGCGAAAATATACATTATTATATCCCCAGCGAAAATATACATTATTATTATTCCGTGTGAAAATATACATATTATATCCACAGCGGAAATATACATTATTATATCCCCAGCGAAAATATACATTATTGTTATTCCGAGTGAAAAATATACATTATTATTATTTTACAGCTATGGTTATAGCAACGAAAGAACGTGTACAAGTACGGTATATTATTATTTCACAACTGAAGTTATCGCGACGAACATATACGGTTTAATTAACCCGCCATTAAGGCCTTAATATTATTTGGCGTTATAATTATAGTGCGATATAATTTAGATTTTTGTTATTGTGAAAATACGACAATTTTCAATTCTTAGTGTTCGTTATTGTAACTGCATGAAGACGCTAACTAGCGAATGACGAAACGCATCGCGACAAAAGTGTGCGTTATAAATATTCCGCGATTGGGACGTAGTTTTTAAAGTGTGCGTTATAATTAAACTGGAATGGGTGTTATATAATCAATGAAAATAAATAAAGTGTGCGTTATAATTAAGCTGGAATGGGGTGTTATATGATCAATGAAAACAAATATTTGGACACCAATGAAAGGTACGGAGTAATGCTTCTAATTAGAAATTGTATGTATATGTTACATTTTCCAACACACATATTACAGTACCCTGAAAGTACCAAAACAAATTGCTTGTCCACAAGGACTTTAAGGATTGGTTGTTTCGGCTATGGTTTTTGTCTATTTGTTAGTTTGTTTATTCCTACTTCCATGTTTACAGTATTTCAAAGCTATTCCAAAATAAACTATAAGACTTATAAGTTACAAATAATATATTCTCAAAAGCACATGTATATACGCGATAACGTGGTTGTTTTTGCTATGTTAAAAATAGCATGTTTGTTTTCCTGGAGAAATTGTCAAATTAGTATTTTTCGTAGCTACAAGTCTCTGTTGGTCGTAACTTTTAAACCTTATTTATTTTTATAAGCGAACTTTGTGTGTATCTTTATATGGATGAGAAATAAATTGCAAACACTTTTGCACGTGGAGGTATTTTTCTCATAACTGTTAGAGAGTCTAAGTGGCTGTGGTATCCATGGTAACTGGAACAATCGCAGGATTCTAACAAGTTCTTGTCATAAAAATAAACGGTCCCTAAGAGCACGTTCAAGTCGCGCGAGATTGAACAGCGTGTTACTATTGAGCGATTATAGATAAAGCCGTTTTTTAAAGGACGATGTCCACATTCTTGATCTTGGTTCAAGCACATTAGCTGCTTAATATTTTTATGAATTAGACATTCGAACGAAATACGAATCAGTATCAACTTGGTAACATAATATATGATAAAAATACACATTAAACAGATCTAAATTCTTTATTTTCGTGTTATCATTTCCACAATTTCGCAAATTAAGATATAGTCAGTAACATAATAATATTTAACCTGTTCGACACTTTTGCAAACTAAGATTAAATCGCCTCTAATACGTGATTAGATACCAAATGATACTATTCAAATATATATAATATCATAACATCCAATGAAGTGTCAAATACCATGTTTTTTTTACATATATAATTTTTGTATTAACCTCTTTAATGACGAGTCAGAATTTGTATTAACCACTTTAATATTTTCGTCATCACGTACATATATTGAATACTATTTTTCTTTGATTGGACATAAATTCGAGATTCATTTCACATATTAAGGTACAATCTTCTCTAATATGGTTTGTTTGACACCAGATTATACTACTCAAATGCACCGAATTATCAAAACATCTATTAAAGTGTCAAATAGATTTGGTTTTTTACGTCTTTGTTTAAGTTATGGCGTATTTTGAATATTTTGTCTTTGATTGACATACCAAATAATGACTCTTTTTTATTTATTCAAAATTAGATTTTATTTACGAAATATGTGCAATATATTATTGTTTCTCTAAGATAGTATTTGGTTATTCTTTATTTCAGTGTATACTAGTATTCTAAACGATTGTCAACACATAAGTAATTAAATTTAAAGATGATGTTTTTTCCTTATAATTCATTCCTAATTTATTATTCGCTGTTGGCAAAGTTACTTTTTATTTAATTTTTTTTCTATATTTTGTCTTCCGAATCTCTTTGAAATTACCGACAATGAAGAGAGCGATAAACAAAATAAATTTGCACCTTTCAATTCCATATTGACGTATTTAATTACATGTACAATAAAGAATAGTCATTATATTAATATGCTGTGTTAATTTCTATTTTTAGGTATCACGTGTTTACGTGTGTATTGAATAATTGTAGAAGTTTTTGTTAATAAGACTTAATAATCTATAGGTTTATTTTGTAAAAGAAAAATCATGTGCAATTGCATTCTGTGTTTATTTATATAATCTATAAACTTATTTTGTATTTAAAAAAATCACGTGCAATTGCTTTCTGTGCGTTTATTCACATATTTCTATTTATTTACTATTCTAATCATTTAGTTATTCATCTATTTTATGATATCATACATTTTTTATGCTTATTTATTCACCTAAAGTATAATATATATACAGTTCTTTACATACCTACGAAATATGTTTTGTTTCTTGTTTATTTACTTACAATACTTTGCATACATATAGATGATATACAACATATCATTTCATTCTTTGATTGATGTTGGGTTTTGTTGTTGTTTAAATCCAATTCATTCTTACGTAATTAAAGTATTCACACCTTTACTGTGCATTTTCAATTATACCTTTCAAAAAATGTATATTCATCCTTGATACAGTAATTTAATTCTTGGCTTAATTCGACATATGGTCAAAAGAAAGAAGGCTTATTTAATATTTTTCAGGATTTTTTCTTTCAGTATGCCAGTTGATCTTTTTTCTGATCGTCAGTCGGTAATTCAGTTTTTAAAAGTATTTGCACGTTCTTTTTTAAAATAGAAGTCCTCTTGTTATAGACCTAAACTGTTCAAGTTCCTTTTTTATATCTTTTATGGAAAATATTCAGTATGTTCTAATTTCAGCTGTATTTTTGATATACGAATTCACACATACTGAATTAAATATATAGTAGTTAATTTGTTTATTATCCTGAGAAAGAAATACTGTATATTATATACATATTGAGGTGCGGGGCGTCTATAGCAGTTATAGACAGGCCGACTGGGGTCTTTATATAGGGGTCAAAACAACTGATACAGTTTCAGTTTGTGTGCCGGTACGGTTAGTAGGGAGACCAGTTAGAGGGCGGTATCGCGGGGAGAATCGCGCCTGCGTTCTATCATCTACATGACGTCATGCTGTGGTAATGATACCTATTCAATATTCTTTAATTTAAAAATACATTACACTTATATTCGATTTCAGATAGCTATGGTAACAAATCTACTCCGATTTATTTTTATAAAAAAGGCGAGAAAATATATTTTTCCTGAAATTTTTTATTTTGAATAGTGTTTGGATTAAGGCGACAAGTCATGAAGAAATATATAGCGTTTTAATTCAACCCGATAAGAGGCTAACCTTATTCAACAAAATTCAATTATTTAATTCAGTGCATAATTATAGAAATGACGATTTTTACTTTAAAAACTATCTAATGGACACAATAAAAGTTGATACATTACTTATTAAATCCATTATCGAAATATTAAATAAATCCTATGGATATGTCCGTTAATATATTGGAAAAACTCCTTCGTAGCCCTCTCTAACCTTCAGGCTAAATAAAATATATTTTGTTACAATATTTTTTTTTAACGTCAGTGTAATTTCAAAACGTCAGTGTAATTTCAAAACGTTAATGAAGTTTCAAAACGTCAATGAAGTTTCAAAACGTCAATGTCGTGTAATTTCAAAACAATTGTAAATCAATATTGGGTGGGGTTTTTCTGTTTGTTTTTGTTTGAGTTTTTTTTTTTTTTTTTGTTTAAATGCTTTATTATTTTGAACGTTAATCGTTCGCTCTGATTAAACATATCTTAATAATTTGTTTATATCGAAATATGAACGTATGGTATCGGATACGTATTCGTGTTAAATAATAATTACATTTTTTATACTCATGTTAATTGGTCTGATCATATTTCAAACTTATACAATGAACATAACTTTAATATCTAAACGTCGTTTAATAATTTAAAATGATCATAATGTATGATATTTCACCTTTCTTTCATGTGATATTTAGGGGGCCAAACGTTAAATAATTGGAATGTCTATAATTAAAAAAACATTTCCGAAGCAGGCTACATTTCTAATTATCCATGCACTTGTATTTAAAAGTAAAATGGAAGATGTTACTGTTTATTATCGTCAATGAAACGATATCTTATTCTTCACTTATCGCATTAAATCACAATAACTGCTCCCGTGGAGGCTTACATTACAGAGTTTTTCACCGTTGCTTTGACGTTTGCTGTATATTTGAAGCGATTTTATATAAGCAACAATACTTGTTATTGTGTCTGTATTTAAATATATCCTTAATTTATAAAGTAACAATGATGTACTAACAAATATTTTCGTTAAATTATCTTCTTTATTACTCAAAAGCATAAAGGTGAAATCTAAATGTAGAGTTTAAGAGACTACACTCAATCAAAAGTAGCTACTTAGATTTCAAAAACCTAAAAATTTCTTTGGTCGAAAATATTGTTTATTAATTTAAAAAAATAAACAAACAACGTGCTTTTCCGTTCCACTCTATATATTATAGCGATCCACAAACTTTTTGAATCTTACAAGCCTCCATATTAATTACTCCAACACAACATTGGAAAAGGGAAGGGGGGGGGGGTCTACCAAAATAATCTTCGTTTAGAATAAGTGATGAGAGGGAGAGAGATGGATGGTTAACGTCCACTCGACATAAATAAGGTCATTTCGGGGCTAACATATGGTTCAATTTCATTTCAATAATTCGCTTGCGTGTAGGCGTTTTTATCAGTGGGAGGAAACAGGAGGACCCGGAGAAAACCCACGAGGTTGGAAGACAACCCTGCATGTATTCCTTGTCATGTTAACCGAGGAATCGAAACCACGCCACTTGACACAATGACAGACCTTGTGTTACAGCGCGCACGCGGTTATCGAGAGATAAACGGACATAATTCATGAAGATTCGAAGAACAAGAGCTTTAACTGTTATAATTTCTAAATTAATATACATATTCAACAGTTAGTATGATTAACAACTGAATGATAACAACAAATAATTTAGTCTTGCACAAACGTATTGCCGTTTTTATGTGTGTTTTTCCCCAACTTTTACATGCAGGCACGACGAATACCCTTTTCCTGGATTACTCCACGTTTGTTGTAAAATTCCTTTATTCAGTTTGCTTTTTCGCCGATTGCATGCTTTTTCTTATTATTCCAGTATTGCCGAGTTCAAGCGTCATGCGCGAATACGTTACTAGTAAATTAACGCAGTATTGATTCTAAATAATGCGAGTGATCGAAGATGAAAGGAAACCATTCAGCGATAAACATCGCTTATTATCTATTTATACATACTCCACCAGAGACCACCATCGTCGATGTCATTTGTAAACAGTTCATATATTTTATTATCTTATATATTATGGCTATATGAAAACAAGAGTTACGCTTTATATTTGAATTAAATATACATTTTCTATTATTACAATTTTTCATATCATTGATTATCTCCCCTTGATTAACATTCGTCACCAGCTGAATAATCAAGATAAGTAACCATATTCACACGTCAATCAAATCAACAAAGGCAGGCTTAAGAATTTTGAAGATAGTATATTATGATATACTGAGCATAATAGACTTGTAAATGCGAAGAGATTTAGCAGGCGTCTATTGACGTTAGTTGGAACAAAGATAAACGTCTTCAAAAGTCAAATAGCTCGGACATTTTCGGTATCAAAGACGACTTTTAGGCGTGAAATGTCAGAAGTCTCTTCTGCTGTAATTATTTTCAACCTTTCAGTGCCGATTCCATATCTATAGCAACCAGGCTCTAACTGACAGGTGAATTAATCTCGTGACACCATGGTGCTGACCAATAGAATTTACTGTTCTATGATGATATGTCTGCTGAACATGACTCCGCATTCTGTAGCCACTTTCTGGTATTTGGAGGAGATAATGTATTCATATCAAGCTCTTCAAAATACTCCACGTATTAAAACGACGTCATTCTAAGCCTTAAATTACACTCTTTTCCTTTAATAGGGTCGGACTTGATAATCCGTGATTGATAGCCCAGATCTACCAGAGATGCTTAACATTTGTAATCAGACAATTGGTGTTGAATACAATTCATAAAGTTATTCACAGATTAGATTGTGGTCAGATGACTCATTTGCGGTTTCTTAGAAATTCGCAAAGAAATAAGAAACTGTCCTTAACACTCACCTTATTAAAAAATCTTGGTAGAGAATCAAAATTCTGTTCAAAATCATCACAAAATATAAAAAGCATATAGATTGTCAAAGAATGGGTTTTTTATTCTTATGGTCGAATTTACAAAATAAAATGCTTTCTTGTCCATTATAATTTGGCCAATCATCGAACGTTGTTTTGTTTTCCTAGAGATCACTACATGATCGGCATTAAATAGTCCTACTTTAAATTACATAAATCACATTTAAAACCACAAAAATAGCATACAATTACATAAATCACGTTAGTACGAAAAACAGGCATTACAAGTACATACATGTAAATCACATTTACCAAAAAACATAGCATACAATTACATAAATCACAAGTGTGCAGCAAACGTAGCATATAATTACATACATGTAAGTCACATTTAGAACAAACATAACATAAATCAAATTTAGTACAACAAACATACCATACAAATACATAAATCACATACATGTAAATCACATTTACCAAAAAACATAGCATACAATTACATAATCACAAGTGTGCAGCAAGCGTAGCATATAATTACATACATGTAAGTCACATTTAGAACAAACATAACATAAATCAAATTTAGTACAACAAACATACCATACAAATACATAAATCACATTTGTGCCGCAAACATAGCATATAATCATGTAATAAATCACATTAGTACAACAAACATAGCATATGATTACATAAATCACATTCAATGCAACAAACATACAATTGCATAGACACATTTACAGGGGTGGATCCGGGAATTTTTGCAGGAGGGGGTTTGCCAGGTTTCTGTCACGGAAATCTGCCATCATCGTCTCTAAATTACATAGGCATACATACAAACTGAGCTTTTTAAACAGAGAAATCATTTTTATACTGATGCAGGATCATTTTGTGATTTAATTTCATTGATGCAAGGCATTCTTTTTTTTTATGTCGCTGAGCAGGGCGGGGGGGGGGTTGACCCCCCTAATTACCCCTCTGGATCCGCGCCTGATTTAGTGCAACAAACATAGCGTACAGTTACATAAATCACATTTAGTGAAACAAACATAGCATACAGTTACATAAATCACATTTAGTACCACAAACATACATAATATCATCCCTGTAATGCAACTGATGGAAGTCAACCGAATGAACCCAGGGTTAATTAGTAAAATTAAGTTTGTGAAAGCTGACCGCCTCTGGCACACACAATTCTTTTAAACGGTCGTTTACAAAAAACTTATCGTGTGTTAGTTTGACCTATTGCCATTTTTGTACCCTAATTCTAACACTAACTTACAGTATTTTTAATTACGGCACGGATCAAAGTTTCATCTTAGAATAACCCCGAATATCCCCACAAATCGCCTTTCTTTGGTGTTCAACGATTTAAACATGAAAGTGTTGCTTGTAATTAGATGGCGTGAAAAACTGTTGAAAAAATGCGAGAAAAAATGACAAATATTCTCCTAAGTTGACTAGAATTCAACCACAATATTTATACGATTCCTGTTACTGACATTTGGTAGTTAGAGTATGGGTTAAACAACCAATCAAATTACAGCTCGTGATGCGCATTTCCTGTTTAAATATTTCTCTGTGACGTCATTATAAACGCAGGTGTCCGGCAAATAAAGTATTACTGGCATACGGAATTCCGCGAATATAAATTCATTCTTTGCATTTGGTAGTTTCAATATTCAGATGATTCCATGGCCCGAAAATAGAGGCATTTAGTAATTGAAAGGGAAATACACGTGTCGTAATGTATGTAGGCCTATGTATGTTTGCCCATGTGTTAGGCCATGGTTCCGTCCAATTTAGGTCCCGGTCGAATTAGGGCTACGGGCGAGACCTGAAATTCTGCTAGTATGGAATAAAATTGATCCTTAATACCTGAGCGACGTTTCGAATAAGCTTCTCTATAATCATTGGTTGATAAAGACTAAACGTGACGGACCATTAAAATGTGGTGGTCGGGCCGATTAAATATTCTAAAATGGCTCCATGGAATAAAATTGATCCTTATTACCTGAGCGACGTTTCGAATAAGCTTCTCTATAATCATTGGTTGATAAAGACTAAACGTAACGGACCATTAAAATGTGGTGATCGGGGCGATTAAACATTCTAAAATGGCTTCCTGGTCACTACCGGAAGTCAAAATAAACCCTTGAATTTGACTATAGTTTTAATTTTGATTTTTGAAACAAAGCTAAAAGGGTATTTTTATATTTTCAATCATCACACGTATCCAAATAATTATTCTTTTGAAAAATGATATCATATACTCGGATAATGTTTATTAAACATTCTTATTTTTACAAAATGTTTTCATAGAATTACACACGATTAGCGAATAGTTTCCAAACTGATAGATGCGACGTTTCTTCTCTTTCTATTCATTGGGGTAGGTCCCTGTGCAATTGATGTATTTCAATTTTTTTTTTATTACAATGCGTTTTCAAAGAAATACACACGATTAGCCAATAGTTTCCAAACTCACAGATGCGGCGTTCCTTCTGTTTCTATTCGCTGGGGAAGATCCTTGCGCGCAATTGATGTATTGAAAAAATGATTTACTACATGTATATCATAGTTTGCGTTAAAACCGCATTTTCTCACTGGGGAAGGCCCTTGCATGCAGTTGAATTATTGCAATAAAGTATATGTTATTTAATTCGTGGATCTTAAACCACATTTTCACACTGAAGAAGACCCTTGCGTACAATTGAATTATTGAGAAGTTATACGTAGTGGGCGCTAGACCCCACCCGCCTGTATTATTGATGTTTTATTGTTTTATGATTGTGTTTGTTATTTTATCTACCAGTATATCAAATTAAAGGTAAACAATTAACAATAACACGACAAGCTAGTAACACCAACTTCTTAATTCCCTTGGTTTTAACTCTCTTTAAATTCGACTCATGACCTTTCTTAATGACCCCAAATGACCCGCAGTATATGTCAACCTTTAGAAATTCGATGGACATGAAACTAAGATCGAAAATGACAACAAAAAAAAAAACATCAGTTGAAATATTTTTGCTTTCCCGACCCGTGAAAAGTTAGTTTTATTTGTCAAAAGACTAGGATAATAATAGTGAGGTTAAGTACGTAGATTATTAAAGATCTGCTAGTTTTACTTTGAATTTCTGTTGGGTGTGCGCGACATATGGATGACAATACATTTTTTATTAAAAGAATAAAACAATTTAGAAATAGCAACACCGCCTTTGGGAATCAGATTGAAGATCTTTATTTTTCTGTTCAAAACACGGATTTCGATGATGAATTGGTCCTGGTTCGTGATAATCCTAAATATAGAAGCTCAAGATTGCAAGATCGATTTGAAACGGGGCTAATCTTTTCACCAATCATGGATCATCTTGAAATGTATGTGACAGTCTTTAAATATATGGTACAGTTTTAAAGATGCAGTATTTAGGATTTAATTAAAGAGCTAACAGTTGTCGCTATAATAGTTTTATTTATAGATGAGGAAAAAGGAATATATTAAAAATTACAGTCAAATTACTTCATTCTGAGCGTTGTACGGATAATAAACAAAGTTTCCGTTATCCTTTTGTAAATTGAATTATTATATGGCGATCGCGTTGCTGTCGGTTCAAGCTCACAACCATCCGATGGTCTATACATGTAGAGTTGATTATGGACTTGAAAAGTGAATAACGTGTCGAAATTATTAAAATAATTTATTAGGTGCGGATCCAGAGGGGGGTCCAGGGGGTTCGGACCCCCCCCCCCCCCCCGCTCAGACTTGAAATTTTTTATGCGATTTTATTGGCGATTTAGACCTGTAATTTTGGAAATTACCTTCCGGAAATACGTCAGAATGAACCAAATGGAATCTAATTTACCAATTTTTTACCCCCGTTAATCGGTTGACCGCAATTAGTTAAGCAATTATCAAACCTAGACCTCCCCCTGCAAAAAATCCTGGATCCGCGCCTCTTTATATAATATTTAAGACCAAGAGAAAGACCTGCAATAGGCAGATTTTAGATTTGAGCGAGATATAACAAGCTCTTGTAAACTACAATATCGTAAAAGTCCAAATATGGCTAAATTCCGTTCACTATTAACAAAGATGTTGAACTGAAATCCCATCGATCAATGCTTCTCTCAATGTAAACAAGCCCACCGCCATCTTCATGTTTGCGAAATATATGGATAGAGTTTTAAAATGAAAAATATATTTGGTCGTACATTTTACCTCAATGTCTCTGAGCATGAATTGAGCGAAATGGATAAGAATCGCCTGCATGCAAAATGCAATACGGTAAAGTTTAAATATCTTATAGGAATATCAATTCCGAAATAGTTCAGTTCCGGTCAGCAATTAGAAAACTGTGATGAATGGAAATTCCATCCATCTATGGTGCTCCTTATGTAAACAAGCCTACCCCCATCTTGCCAGATGTAATTGATGGGTCTGTTTTTAATCCGACTAAATCCAAACAGAGAGATTATCGAGCGTTGGTATTTTAATATTGTCGTCTCAATTAAATGTTAAATAATCGGTGTGGATAGCTATTATTAGAGTGGAATAAGCTGTGAGAAATCGGATATTTTACTCAAAATGCATATTCAGCACAATAACTTTAACGTGGTTTGTACATCTAGGCGGTTTGTTAAAACCAAAGACATTTTTCTGTGCTTAGAAATAAATATCCACAAAACCGTTAAGATCGAATGAAAGGTCTGGGTCACGTCACATAACCCGACCTATTATGTATTATAAGCCTTTATATTAATACATTCTCTGCCTGTATATCTCCAGCGTTATATCTGACCATCTAATAATAATAATAATATATCTCATCATAAAATGTCGCTAAGGTTTAATTCCCGGTCCTTGTAATGTCGCTTACAGAGACCACCCATACGAGTCCCCTTTTCCTCACCCAATCTCGGAACGATCTCGATTCTTATTGTGTGTGTCGGGAGACAGAGCGGCTTGATTTAAAACCTAGTTTGATTTCATGTGATATTTTACTTTTATCTCGTCTAATATTCCCGTCAACGATATTATCTCGCGAGACGTAGATCATTGTTTGTCGCCGAGGCAACCAACCGTAACCGTTGGATACAGACTTTCAGTGGTCACTCATCCCCTGTCGATTGAATTCAGGAAGCGTGTCTAAAATTACAGCCAGGTATTCCTTTAAATAATCTAGTCGGGACTAGTAATTGAAAATATATCCAAAGCTCAAAAATAGACTGTGCACTTCCGGTTGCTAATGACAATTGGTTGTTATGGAGATATAATTTGTCTATATCATATCCAGGTCGTTAATCATAATCTGCCGATGTCATTTTTCACCTGGGATTAAGCTAGATGCCATATTTTCACCCCTTGTTGATTTCACCCAATTAAAATCAAATCTTCTTATTAAAGTCGGCGATTTACATCTTCGCACATTCTCAAAGTATCTTTTTCCAAATCTTGATAAAGTCCAGGGTCAATTTCAAATACATGGATTTATATGGCATATTTTGAGTCATTTTTTTTTATCTATATCTACTACAGTGATAGAGTTACTTATTTTGCATTAAATGATACCCTGGTAGAAATTTAAACTGAAAGCTTATGCGAGTAAAATATTTACAAAATTTAAATAATGTCAAACCTTTGTTACTCATAATTTTGTTTTATTAAACACAATCAAGAAGGGTTTTTTCATACACAATAGTTACTAAAATATATACGTATGGGTGGGTATAACTCAATCTGATTAAAATACAGATCTATAGTGGCCTAAACCATATGAAGATCTGGCCATTTGTACTGAAAGGTCGTTTCGGGGGTCGTATGAGCGGCTTTTGACCCTATGACATTCATTAATCAATCAGTGTTGACGTTTCTTGTGGATTACCCAAAGTTGTGTGCATCGCACGCCAAGAACTCGCCGTAACAAACCATTTCCTTGGCTAACCCCTCACTTCAACCAGAACGCCGGTAATATAACAACTCTTCCAGATTCTAGTCTAGTAAAGACAAGTAAGACGAAATTTTTGAACAATAAAAAACGAAACGAAACAGGATCTGCGTTTTAAACAGATTGGGTATAACTAGGCTGAGTTGTTGATCCGGGAAAGGGTATAACAATGTTTTCGTACGGGTATAACTAGGCTGCGTTGCGGATCCTGAAACGGGTAAAACACTGTTTTCGTATGGTATAACAAGGCGGTATTGTTGACCCGGGAAAGAGTATACATGCATTGGCGTGGATAATGTATGACATGTATTTGTGTTGGTTTTTAAGGTCTTTGAACAGTGGGCGGAAGCAGCAGGGTCCTACTCTTCGTCACGTTCAAGCGGAGAATAGAAACCACACCTCTTGACACCCCACCCCCCTCACCCCCCGTTTAAGAAATACATAAATAAAGTGTTTCTGAAATATATTATTGTGTTATAACATACCGGATTTGTTATACGGTGTTGGGTAATGTGCTCGCTCACTAGTCAGGGAGTCCGGGTTCAACACCGGTGTCGGCCAAGTAAGTTCCCCGAGATATTTCAGTTTCAGGTTGATTTCTCCTTGTCAGTGACACAGGGAGGTTCATTATTTTTTCATTCTGTTGTAAAACATTTATGAAAAGCAGTTGAATGGAATGTTTATATCGGAGTTCCTTGTGATATTGTAAATCCATTCGAAAACCGCGATAGTAATTACATGAATGGTATGACATAAATCCATATCGTCTGGCGATTACTCGGATATTTCTTCATAATATCAGAATAAATGAAATGGAAAATTAAACCAAAGTAGAATCACTTTACTTTCTGCGGGACTGTATTGTCAGGGATAATATCATACCACGTGTTTAAAATGGCGTGAAGACCGCATGTTGAGCGACACGTGCTTCTCTTGTCGTTATAAGAATGGTATTAAACGGCTAGTCAAGCCAGATTAAAAAGAAATAAAAGTAAAGCCGCCGACAATGCTTTAAAGGTATAAGTAAAAAGTCGCCATGTTGACTACCTCGTTTTCAATCTGTCCGTTCTATTTAGTGATGTTTCAGTGACCAGCCAAGCAGACGAAGAGAATTATCATGGTTTCTGACAGTTACAGATATGTTAGTGAAATTAAAATGAATTACTAAATAGATGTAATTGCTGGAAATTTAGAGAATCTGAAGTTCTGAATTAAATAATCATTTTCCCGAAATATCAAAAATTCGTTGTTGAATACACAAATCCTTTGCCCCGGTTTCACAAAACATTCTCAGATTAAAGTTAAGAATTTACCAAATATCGTTGGTCTTATTTTAACTTTTTGTTTTTTAATGTATGAAATACATCAATAAGAAACTATGTGCAAATTTGTGTGTTTCTGGGACAGTGATGTGATCTTTGCTTGTCGGTTAGGTTTTGGGCAATACTTCGGGCGGTTCTTCTAAGACCCTACAGTTGTGTTATTTATGGATAACAATTACTAACAATTACTATCCATAAATGGTGTTTTATTACATTATGTTCTAATTACTAAATGCCATTTAAAAATATACCTATTTCAAAAATAAATATATTAATAATACTCCGGCCACAGTTTTCAGGTGTAACAAATGTATGTATGAGATACCTTATGATATAGCTGCACGTGTATGGTTATGACTCGCCAGGGGGTGTTTGATTCGACTCTCGTGTTTGCCGAGTAAGTTCCTCGGGATTTTTTCAGTCTGGTTCATCCATGGTACCGGTTCGGGACGGGGGGCCTGGTAAGACAAAGCATCTTACGTTCGGATGGAATCAAAAACCAGAATTTATCCGTGCACGTTAAAGACCCTAACCAGTTAGAATACGATGAAGTATAATCAGGAAGGCCATAGTCCGGGCAATTGTCCTTCATAACATAATGCATAACGTATGGCGGTGTTCATTAGTTCAGTTGAAAAAGGGGACGTTAAATCCCATTTCATTACATCATGTATCATGTGTGTGTGTGGGGGGGGGATAGTGCGTGCGCGCTGTATCATAAGGCCTATCACAGAGTCAAATGCCGTGGTTTCGATTCCCCGGTGACAAGGATTAGGATCGCCTGTCCAACCTCGAGGGTTTTCTCTGGGTCCTCCGGTTTCCTCCCACTGCTAAAGAACCCTACGGGCAAGCGAATTGTTAAAATAAAATTCACCATATGTAAGTCCCGAAATGACCTAGTTAAACCCCATTTCTCTCTGTCGCTCTATATATGTACATGTATGAATGTGCCTTTTCCCCAATCCGTATTCAGGTACAAATCTGAAAAAAAATATTGCTTATAAATAAATGTACATGTATAATATTATCAATGTAACCTACCCACAAATAGTACATTTAAACAAATATGCAAAATATTCTTGCATATGCAAACATAAAAATGAATCACACTTTGAATTTTTTACAACATATGACTCATTTGTCTTACTAACCATTTAAGAGGTTTATTATGAAAGTTGAGAAAGAGTACTTTCAAGTATGCTATTTCGTTTTACGATGAGCAAAATTGTTAATCCGGTGAATGTATGGATTGGAAAAGATATCGACGAAAATGACGTGATGAAAATGATTTGAAGTTCCATGAGAAAGGGTGCAAATAGGGATACGATCGACCCAATAATACTGCATTCGCCAAGGGGGGTTTCTTAGTCCATGTCTTTTTGGAACGGTTGACCCGAACTCTTGAATTTAATTCTCCATATATCTGACTTGTAAATAATACAAGAAATGCCTCCTATTCTTCAAAATATGAACTGTTACCCACAAATTAGCCAAATCCGTGGCTTCTGCCTAGATGATAAATTACTTGGAATTTATGTGCTATTACAGACAGACAGACAGACAGAGAGCCAGAGAGAGAGAAGCGGGGGGGGGGGGGTATTACCGTCCACAAAACTAGGTCATCTTGGTACAAACCTGTGGTTTGATTTTATTTAAATAATTCGCTTACGCGTGAGAAAACCATAGTACCGGGAGAACTCTACTGGATTATCTAATTAAAATACGCCCTGCCACGTGCAAGAGGGGAATCAAAACTACGCCACTTGCCCATTGACAGAACATCTAATCCAACCCGCACGCATTACCATTCGGCCACCCAACCTCCTTGTGGCAATTAACATATATAAGAGGTCCAAATCTAAAAACTGAGTAACGCGAAAGAATTTTGCATATTTTCATCTTATATAATTGAATATTGCTAAGAAATATAAGTATATCCACAGAAAGCAGGAAATATTTAAAAAATATAAATTGAATATTTCAAAAGAATTTTATAATGTGTTTTAACACTTTAAGCGTGGCTAAAGAGAATCGTGAATAAGATAAAGTATAATTTGAAAATGATATAAAAATAAAAATAAAAAAAAAACATATCGAACGCTTTATAATGTATGGTTTAACTGAACATTACAAAAGGATTCAATAATGTGTTGATAATTTTAAGTATACAGCCAGCCAAAGGCCAAGTATAATATGGAAAAAATAAACACAAAATATCGAGCGCGTTGTATGTTGCATGGATGATTTAAACGACAAGAAAACAAAATACTTGTCGAATATTCCAAATACATAATTTGAAGAAGATAAACACGAAATGAAGATTAAATCTTTTTGTTAGAAGATTTACAAGTGGTCATTTCAGCGGCTTCAGGAGATTTAAAGAAGATAAAGAAAGTTATAAAACTCGATCCTTTCACGCAGATTGATAATAAAACTGGGATATTACTGTCAACAAATGGTCAGCCTGTATTTTCTAAACGTTTTAGATCATAAAATAAGCTACTGACCGGTGTCCACACAACCCCTCAATTATATCTAAGAATACACCATGATTTTTAAAGTAATTTACGGCATATCAAATTTAACTCTTTGGTCCATCTTAAGATGATAAAATCCGATAAACGCTTATGATTTATCTTCAAGATCTTTTGCGGATAATTTATAATCATTTGATGCAAGAATTTATAGTTTGATAATTGGGTCTAATTTACATAGATTGGTAGGAATTGTACCCGCAATACGCCGAAATTTTATTTTGGAGAATTTACAAGACAAGCAATGTTCAGACGAAATTATTTAATTACCAGAAACTTTTTAAAGACTTTTAGATAGTTTATATGATCAAGATATAATGTATTTGATCTTTAACATACGGTTTTGTTCTCCCATCTGGGGAGCCACGGTGGCTCAGTGAGTAAGACCTGGCTCAGTGAGTAAGACATTGGCTCGCTAACAGAGATCCCATGGTCGATCCCTTTGTTACCCGAACAAGTTCATTGTTTCTTTCCGGCGCGGTGCCCCCTTGTTAGTGGCCAGGGCAGGCATCGTTCAGATGGGACAAATTATCGAGCCCCCCTTGTCGTGCACGTAAAAGATTCCCTGGCAGTTGGAATTCGATGGCCTATAATAGTAGACCATATAGCGCCGCTGTCCTGGCTAAATTTCTCTCCTACCACACGGTATGGCGTATACCCGTCTTCAATAGCCCAGTCGAGACATAGTTACACCAAGGACCGAAGTATCATACACCGTACTTTATTAATTCCTAAAAGATGGTCGTTCTTGCTGTAATAGTTCTAAAATAGATAATTCATTATTAATTACTTGTTAATGGAGACTCGACAGGGCGTCTCCATTTTTAAATTAAATCATTATTCTAATTTCGATTTTACATGATGCATCTTTAAGTCTGCGTTGCATGGAAACATTACCCATCAATATAATAATAAAATAATAAGAATTCAAATACACTATGTGTACTAGAAGAACCAGTGGCTACTCTGCCTCATGCATGGCAACTAGCTTAGAAGTTAATAGCATGCATTAGATTTAAGAATGAAGCGAACATAAACTATTCTGGTACAGTGTTCAACGTTGTCAACCGGTTGCCCATGACTCCAGAAAGTGCGAAAATGATAGCACAGGAGGGAAAGATTTCGCATTTTAACAAAGAAACGGTACCGTGTGGTTAATTGCATGTATTAGTTTTAAGGACGAAAGGAAAATAAGTTACTCGGTTAGTTTTTAACGTGGCAATTACTTTACTATCGAATCCAAAAAATAAGAAAATATTAACACTATGAAAATATTTCGCTATTTCAACTAAGAAATGGTACCGCATGTTCTAATAAAGCAATCATAAACTGCGCATTTATAGGTTGTAGTCACCTGAACTGACAAAGGGCCGGCACAGTAAATATGATTTTAAGTTAATTTGTGTGGGAGAAAACATACAAAAATTAAGTCTTACCATGTCATATGTTGAAGAATGCGAGCTCTAGTAACTATGCATGGATATTTACATACGTATATCATTAATGTAAGTATTTATAACAAACTATTTGTAAAACTAACATTTACTTATAACTGCGCGTGGCCCACGAGAAAGCCTTCGTTAAGAGCTGTTATGGTTTCTCACGCGGTGGAATAAAAATAATTCTATGATTTGGCAATTTGTACAAAGAGGTAAAAGGGTGCTAATTATTGCTAGTGTCGAGAAGTAAACAAACCTCTGGAAAATGTAGACACAAAAAAGAGAATCGAGCAAATTAAATATATCTTTTATTGTGGTGTCAGTGTTATATTACTTCATCAACGTTGGTGTCCGTGCCGCCAACCCGCCCAAAATATACACTTTTATACCCATTTGTACGATAGGGACAATACGAACGGCGACGAAAACGATACAAGAATAACGCAGATAGACTGGCCTACAGTAAAATTACACGCCTGTATAAGCGTTCACCTTTCTTCAAGTAGCTTGGCTACAGTTTGTCAATATCATTAGGCCCAAATTACAATATTTTCTCTCTATTTGCCACACCGTGTCTGAAAGTCGTTGGTACTTATTTCAAATGTTATTGTTAAGGTGCTACGCGGACCGCGAGGGCGACAAAAAGATGAAAACGCGGTGCTCGTCTTATATCAACAGGGAAGGTGAGAGTCCTTAGACAGGTCCAATCGTTCACTTCATCCTCACAACTCGTAACAATATCACCTCTTAAACATGGGCACTATATCACCTCAACCATATCACATGCTGCCATCTCAGTCATTAAGGTCCACCTTCAGCTATTTTTCAGCAAAGGCATCTCGTCTTAGAGAGAAAATCCTCTATTAATAGAGCACGAATTTATTATTCCCAAAGTCAGAAGCTTTTGTAGATGTAAGAACTATTAACTTGAAAGGTATCAAAATTGAATATTGCGGAAGTTTACTTTAATTCTTCATCCAATAAGGTATCTATAATCAAGTCAGCCCTTTTCAGCAACGCTATCTCACTCGGGACATATCCACTGTCGCCAGAACACCGATGTATTATCTCAGAAGCTCTTTGCACAAATACTTTGAGTCAGAAGCTCTTTGCACAAATACTTATTGAGTCAGAAGCTCTTTGCACAAATACATATTGATTTAAGCATTGTTTCTATGATACTGCCAGTGGCTGCTGTTAAAATTAACAAAGAAAAAGATATCTGCAATTAAACTTCATGGTTAGACTTATCCAATTATAAATACGTTTCAGACTATAATCAGAGTTATTAAGAACATTTACGGAGGGGCGGCCTTGTACCTTAAAATCAAGCACTCTAACTAACCTTGGATGCTGGTTACTTTCTCAGAGATTGCAAAAGCACAAATTGCCAAGGTATTGATAATAACAACCAAACAAAATTTGCACCTGAAGGCCAAAGTTTGTTTATGACTTTAACTAATGATTGGCGCGAGAAATGGACCAATGCCTATTTTAACTTTTTATTAACGCAGCACAGTTTCCGGATACGGAAACTTGTAGATGGGAAGGGGGGGGGGGGGGGTACAACAAAATATCCAAAAAACTGATAGGCTCAATTTAGCTTCTTCCATAACCTTTATCAGCTATACGTACAATATCAGAATAATACTTCTCTTAAATCCTGACCAAAACAAAGGCTCGTCAGCAGTGGAATATAAACTTCCAGAATTATCACTACGCTTACGCGTTTATGACCAAACAAGCGGTTGTCATGCAAGATGCGCTGAAATTTTATAATACATGTAGATGAAAAAGCACAGTGAAAATTGATATGGCTCGTTGCCCCATGATCTTAATCCAAATTGAACAAAAAACACCGTTAAAACTGTAGTCTTTATCAGTTTCACACATTGTTCGAAACAGGGGCGAAACTTCGGAACAGATAGTCGCGGGGTGATGATTCTCGATAGAATTCGACCCTGGCGAACGGACAAAGGGATGGACGGACGGGAAGACACCAGAACGATGGAAATCGATAGTTTTCGCGATTTTGTGCTCCCAAATCATCACAATAGAAAGCCCATATACTGTGTTACACATTTTGTGTGGGGTCATAACCCAAGAGTGTGGGAATGACGCGCACCAGAATCGAATCCAACTAAGACATTTTGATGTGAAATGGGCAAAACTTGTGTGTAAAACTGCATGTCGGTATCGTTGGCAGCCCAAAGAAACGTCCCAAAGCAGAAGAACCTTCACTGTAGCCTGCACGGATTTTAGATTCTCGGAGAACGGATGTTTTTCCCGAAAGACGTCCGTGCCCGTTGGCGCGTTAAATGGGCCCGAAATGGAGTCACAGATTATTTAATGTGGCTAATTGGGACCATGACTGACTGGGACCTGCCTGACAGGGACCTGATTCGCGTTCATTAAAATCTTACACCGAGGACCCGTCATCATTTCGATAATGGGTTTGATACAACGATTTCGTCTGGCAGCGAGTGTGCTCATCCTCTCCTGTATTGGTACTCCAGGTAGAACGATTTCATGTGACAAGAAGTATACTCATATGCTTCACCTCGTGGATGTTCTTCTCACAACGATTTCGTGTGGCAAGGCGGGTGCTCATCTGTCTCACCCCGTGGGTGTTGCTGCCAAAACGATTGCATGTGGCAAGGTGTGTACCCATGTGCTTCACCTCATGGATGTTTTTTTCCGGTAAAAAGGTTACATGCGGTAATAGGTATGCTCAAATGCCTCATCTCATGGGTGTTTGTGGAAAGCAATCTGCTTCACCTCATGGATGTTCTCCATGGTTAAACGATTGCATGTGACAAGTAGTGAGCCCGTCTGTCTGCCTAACCAAGTGGATGTGGTAAGGCGTATGCTCATGTATCACCCCATGGGTGTTTTCTGATACAACGA
Source organism: Patella caerulea (assembly GCA_036850965.1). Classification (NCBI taxonomy): domain Eukaryota; kingdom Metazoa; phylum Mollusca; class Gastropoda; family Patellidae; genus Patella; species Patella caerulea. Next base: position 24,110,459 of record JAZGQO010000015.1, on the reverse strand, counting down.
TTGTGTGTGCTCGTATGTCTCACCTCGTGGGTGTTTTCTGATACAAGGATTGCGTGTGACAAGGCGTGTGCTCATCTGTCTCACCTCACGGGTGGGGTGTTTTCTAGTAGAAGGATTGCGTGTGGCAAGGACTATGCTCGTCTTCTTCACCTCATGGATGTTCTTCTGATAATGATTTTGTGTGACATGTCGTATGCGAATCTGTCTATCCCCGTGGGTATTTCTGTCAGAACAATTGCATGTGGCAAGGCGTGTGCTCATCTGTCTCACCTCACGGGTAGGGTGTTTTATACTAGAACGATTGCATATGACGAGGAGTATGCTCGTCTGCTTCACCTCATTGATGTTCTTCTGCTATGCTCACCAGCTTTACCCCATGGGTATTCTTCTGATAGAAATTTACACGTGGCAAGGTGTATGCTCATCTGCTTCACCTCATTGGTGCTCTTCTGGTAGAACGATTACATGTGATAAGGCGTATGTCCATCTGTCTCTCCTCGTGGGTGTTTTCTGGTAAAACGGTTGCGTGTGGCAGGGCGTATGTCAATCTATCTCACCTCTTGTGAGTTTTCTGGTAAAACGATTATATGTGGTTAGGAGTATGCTGATGTACCCCAGTTTGTAAATTTTCTAAAGATTCTCCACTTTTCTAACACTGATAAAGATACCTATGTGCATTATTTAAATCAGATTATGACCCTGTTTTGTATCGAGTGGACATTAAGCCCAATTGCACTCTCTGCCTCCGATAAATAATAAAGTGTCCCAATAACCGTTGAAGAAAATTACTCATACAAGCTAGCCTTTACTTCAACTAACTAATGATCTGCGGTAACAGTGTTTGGTTTTCTAGTAAAACTGACTAGTAGAAAATGGTACAATAAAACCCAGAGCAGACTTCACGATCGGTAAACATAGTATTAATTAGCCATGTTTCGCGCCGTGACAGTACCGCCTTTTTTAACCAGTCTTATTAACAATTGAAAATCATTAACCAACGATTTTACTCTCGATTACTCGTGTCATAAATATGATTCATTACCCTTTGATACCACTCGTACTCTGACAAGAAAATGTTCTTTGTGAGTTTTTAAGACATCTTTGTTTGAAAAAAAAGCACTCAAATTTCTTGAAATGTTATGTTTTAACTTGAAATTTTTACGTTAATAAGAAATGAGTTTAACGTCGAATTTGGGACTAACATAATATAGTACAGCTTTATTTCAACAATACACTTAGGGGTTTTAGTATAGGGAGAGGGAAACTACTGTATACGCGGTTTAGGAAGACAACACTCGTCACATACAAGCTTTGTCTGACAGATTCTGTGACAGACCTTATGATATGCAATGCACGTGTTAGAATATAACTATAAAACGTTAAATGTTTCTGGCAATTAAGGCGTGTCTACGATATCATCCTCGGTGGAAGTGGGCGTTAAACTCCAGAAAAGACGGAAGGAAATGGCACTCGTTTGTTAGTCATGATATTCTTTATAAGATATGTAATTACTGTGCCAACATGTTAATATTCTGCTTCTAGGGAACCGAAATGAAAATCGCGGTAATTTGGTCTTCAGCAGCCCACATTGAACAGAAATGAAAGAATTTTAATCCCTTTTCATTTTATACTCATATCCGCTACTTTTCCATGCCATCCATTATGGGTAGGAGGAAGGGGTGAATGACCGAGTGGTTAGCACGTGCGTGCTGTATCATAATGCCTGTCATTGAGTCAACTGGTGTGGTTACGAATCCCCGGTTGTACGTGACAAGTAGTGTTGCCTATCCAACCTCGTGGGTTTCCTCCCACTGCTAAAGACCCCTACGCGCAAGCGAATTATTGAAATAAAATTAAACCATATGTTAGTCCCGAAATGACCTAGTTTGTGTCGAGAGGACGTTCTCTCTCTCGCTATCCATTATGGGCGTTTGGATATTATGAACTGGCGTTTGGATGTTATGTACATGTACTGCCCATTAGAATGTCGGCCAACACGATCCAGGGCTTTTAATTGAAAATAAGCGACACGTTTCGGGAAAAGCTTAAGACATATAGTTATTAAAATGATATAAAAAAAGAAAAGATCATTTTGTTTTTGTAGCCATACCAGCAATACTTCCCTTATTAGTGCGTTAACGAGATTATAACGTCCACGTATATTGAGATTCCCTAATCTCTAATTTACATTTCTGTAACAATCAAAAGTTATATTTGTTTGACATACTTTATATTCTCAAGTCAAAACTTACCGGGAAATCGGATTTATATTTGTTTGTCATACTTTGTATTCTCTAGTCAAAACTTACCAGGGAATCGGTTTTATATATTTCTTTTTGGTCCACCAAGTTATTCGGTCTGAAATGGCAATTCAGTAACCTTAAACAATGTTAGATTAGGAAATATCTGTCGACGGAATGTAATGTATCTTTAAAATGGTCTTTAAATCTAGAATAATGTTAATCATACTAATTGTTGAAAATGTATATTAATTTAGAAATATTAATAATTTATGCTCTTGTTCTTACAACCTTCATGAGTAATGCCTAGTGCATATTTCCGTACACTGTTAAAAATAATTCTGTAAAAAAACAGAAAAATTCTGGCAGCAGATTTACCAGAATTTTCAGTAATTGTTATTGTTTTTTAACAGACAATTTCTGTTAAGTCACAGAAGCATGTATCTGTAAAATTACAGGAAAAAATCTGGTAAATCTGCTGCCAGAAGATTTTCTGTTAAGTCACAGAAGCATGTATCTGTAAAATTACAGGAAAAAATCTGGTAAATCTGCTGCCAGAAGATTTTCTGTTCTTTAACAGAATTATTTGGGTTGAATATAAAACAAAATCATCCGTAAAAAAAAATAATTCATTTTCCGTAAATGTAATTTTTCAATATGAATGTACAAATATATTAAACATGAATAGAAATTAAGAGCAAGAAATTGTGAATGGCTTCGAAGTTTGAATTTTCTGAAGGCCAGGTTTACTACTTTCTGCCGTTCATCTGTCCTCTTGCAAATTCTGTTACTTCCATACAAACCTGAAACAAAATGATGAAGCACTGCATACATGACTTGAAATCAAAATGCGTTAACTTTCCTGTATATGTCATGGAGTATCCTCTCGCCGAGATAACTGTTTATGGCTTAAGGGTCTTTGACATGCAGGGTCAATATAAGAACGGGTAGGTTTCTTGGCTAATGTTAATAATCCAGCATTATATTCTCTGAACCATCGCCCTTCTTACACTGTAATATTGTTAACTTGGTCGATTTCAAATTCACAATACAACACACATTTGCATGCATGGCCACTATGTGCATTGATCTTGGAAACTAAACATAAAAACAACAAACTAAACAGACAGTACAGAGGTTGGGTCTTTAAATCCAATAACATACGCAGTATCTACAATTAAGCTATAGATTTTCACACATAAATATTATTAGAAAGACTTACCTTCACATTTCAGTGTTGATTCTCCTCTGTTCTTTATTCTGCATCGTCAGTGCACATTCAAACATTCGCCGCCATAAGTTATGTCTATGACGCGCATGCGTTAACCGAATCCAACAGTAGTACTATGTGAATTAACAGAACAGTACCTTTAATATACAGGTTATTCTGTAATGTTACAGATCTTTTGATTTAATAATACAATTTATGTTGTTAATAAACAGTTTCTATCGGCTTATATACTGAAAAATATGTAAAAATACCGACGGTTCTGTCCAAAGACAGAAATGCATGTAAAACAACAGATTTTATGGTAAAATAACGAGTTATTTATCTCAAATCACAGATATTTCTGTGATAATACGGATAATTTCCTTCAAATAACAAAAAAGTAGGGATTTTTAAAACAGAATTTTTTTACAGTGTATGGCATAACTTAATCTAAACAACCGCCCGACGTTTTCAAACGCTGTACTTGAGAAATGTACAAGCTGGTAAAATTCAGTGACCATAAACAAAAATATGTTTTAATTCATGCAAATGTGTATAAATGTCTAATTATTATTGTTTTTTACAACTTTGAGGCCAAAGGAAAGTCTTAGCTCTTACATGAGGCATCTTTAAACATTTTTTTGGTCATATTTTATTTGAAATTATCTATGTCGACCAAATGTATCTTTAAAGTGCATATTTATAGATTTGATTTATTTTTGGAAATAATTTATTATTATTATTATTTTAATTTCACCTGTTATCTGTGGTATTTACATTTAAACACATATTTCATTCATATCTATCTACACACAGAACAAAATATACACCGTTTTTTACACAACATAAGAAGATCAAATTAAAAATACAAAGGCTTTACCATGACTCATTTAAGTGTAAGTATAATCACGTGATCTGTTTGCAATATCAGCGACCATCAACACGAAAGGAAATAATTGTTATATAAAAAAAAAATGAAAGGATTTGTTTTGTTTTCAGTATAGCGTTATCTTTTGGCTATTTTGGGTTTATTGTAGGAGATTTGATAACCTGGAAAAATCTTTGATTATAAATTTCTTTTAAAACGGCTCATTTGCAGTGATTATGGGGCGTGGTTTCATAGATGAAAAAAAACTTTGCTGGAGTTCGACAGCTGCACAGACTTTCTTTACTCAATTGCCATGGTGGCTTATTGAGTAAGAAGACCTGACCAGAGGGCGTCTGAGATCAATCCACGGGGAGAAAGTTCGGTGGGATTTTCTACATTGGTTTCCCTATGTCAGTGGTGAAGGATGGGTGTCTAGTTGTGTAAAAGGGACGTAAACGCGAGGTCCCTGGCAAACTTTTTTGTGTACGTAAAAGAACCCTTCAGTTTGAATTCGATGAAAAGCCGAAGGAAACTTTGCTGCCCGAGCCCAATTTACCTCATATCTTTATTATCTCGGCCAGTGGTGCAAAAAACGTTAAATCCCGTCACATTTCATAATGCCAGAGGGGTTAACGCGTGTGCGTGGAATCTTAAGGTCTATCATTGAGTCCAATAGGCGTGATTTTGATTCCCGCTTGTACGTGACAACGAGTAGGGGCGCCTATCCAACCTCATGGGGTTCTCATGTTTCCTCGCCACTGCTAAAAACCCTAATCGCAAGCGAATTACACAAATAAAAATTGAACCATATGCCTGTACCGAAATGACGTTAAATCCCATTTCTCACTATATATATTACAGTTAAATCCCGTTACATATATCATTTCATTTACCTACAGCTATTATTAGGGACTGTTTCTTACTAACTGTAAATCGGAGTAAACGTTTGAGTCTACGTATTAAAGTTTGATTGTGTCTGTTTGCACCAGGCGTAATTCGACCAATCTGTGATCTAAGTCAAGGCCTCAGACTCAGCTATACAAACTAGGCGAAAAAACTAAGTTTCTTACAAAATCCAGGTTTTCACAAATATTCATTATATTTTAAATGTACATACGACATCATAGACTCTATTTAATTTAGTCCTGATGTTGTGAGTCTCTACTTGGTGTATGATCATTATTTATCGTTATATGGATGTAGATTTATTTACTTATTGTACTATAAACAAAGAGTTCCTGTATGTTTATAGCTTGGACAATTTGAAGATATCACTTTAGACCGTACCTACTGTTCAGGTACGTTCTTTATTTGGAAGTCTCTATGTTATTTATCTTCTTGGGGTGGTTGGGATAGTGGTATAGAGTGCCGCGCTTCGAACTCTAGCGGGCCGGTCACCTCTGGCTTGCGGCTGTGGTTTCGTGCCCTGGTGTGAGCGTATGTGGCATGGGGGTTTCCTCCGGGCACTCCGGCTTCCTCCCACTGCTAAAGACCCCTACGCGCAAGCGAATTATTGAAATAAAATTAAACCATATGTTAGTCCCGAAATGACCTAGTTTGTGTTGAGTGAACGTTAAACCCCATTTCTCTCTCTCTCTCTCTCTTTATCTTCTTGTGATAAGTGCCCCCCCCCCGAACTTCGGTTCATTTAATCCGCCAATTATAGTAATATGCTGGCTGGCAGATGGGTGTGGGACTGGCAAGGACAGTCTCTATTCATTGGGTTGGGACGAAAAAAAAGAGGTCTGCATACACATTGTTGTGTACGTAAAAGAACTCTTGACAGTTGGAATTCAGAGAGAGAGAGAGAAAGAGAGGGAAATGGGGTTTAACGTCCACTCGACACAAACTGGGTCATTTCGGGACTAACACACGGTTCAATTTTATTTCAATAATCCGCTTGTGCGTAGGAGACTTTAGCAGTGGGAGGAAACCAGAGTGCCCGGAGGGTAACCCACGAGGTTGAGAAGGCGCCCCTATCTCCATGCCACTTACGCACATGATCACACCAAGGATCGAAACCACAGCCGCAAGCCAGAGGTGACCAGTTGGAATTCAATTACTACCCGGACTAAATTTCCCTCATGTGTATACCCACCTACATTTCATTCATTATCAAGTGGTTTCACTTAATCTGCCCTCGTTTCATTGATTAAAAGAATGGGGTGAATGTATTGGACGTGTGTCATGCACGGGATATTAAATGCTTACCTCCTAAGCATCTCAACTGGCTTGATTTAATATATTCGCGTGCTGGAAAATGTGTGTGCAGTTCGTGTGTCCGGTCCGCATGTTTGTTCCCGTATAGTGCGGTCCTCCTACACTTACTAATAGAACCTCCAGTGCTTACTAATAGGAACTCTGTGTTTTAAATTGTTTTAACTTCGGTTCAGATTATTTTGTTCGGGTCAATGATGCATACCCTGAATATGAATGGATATAATACACCACCTTGCGGATAATAATTGCATGGGACTATTCATATTTATACTCGGGCTTTGGAATTTAGCTTACATTTTGTTTGTGTAAACAATAAAAGATAAAATCTACATGTATATACGAAATTTTATTTTCGGTAAAAAAAATTCAAATCGTGTAATATACTTCTTTTCGTTAAAAGAAATAAACACACATCATTTTCCCACGTTTTAATTCAACTAATTATAATAACCGTAGCGTACACGCAATAATTGGTAACAGCAACACGTTAATTTGAGGAACCATATTGAGTTGATTGGTAATCAAATTATTTTAACTTCGTTTTATCCAATTTTCGATTAATTAAAATTTATTGTTTATTATACATCAAAGGAGGTTTGAAACATTCACTGTGTGTATCTTGTAACTTATTATAAATCAACAATACAACACTGGATTTGTCGAAAGAGGGGCACTTAAATTTGTCACCTGTAAATTCCAGGACTTGCACAACTACAAAACTTATAGGATAAAAGCCTTTGTAATTAGAAATGCGACAACGTATTTCTTGTTTTTCTTTCAACGACTTTTCAGTCAATTTTTATCGCATATGTTTCGGGTGCTTCAAATGAAGTAACTGTAAAAAATGGTGGATAAAGGCATAATGACCTTGTTGGTTCTTGTCGCTGACTAGTAAGGTCGTTTTGTCAAAATTTCAATCCATCTATTTCTTTCATTTTTTTTATGAAGTCATTTAAATTTTGGATATGATGTGTTTTTCATTTCCCTGAATGCAAATGTCAATCATTTTTTTTTATTTAAACAAGAAATCCTTTATCCTGCAATATTTCTAAAACAAAATTGTTACCCTTCAAGTGCATTTTACGTAATTTGTTGGACATTTTAAACAACATGATCTTGAACTACGTGTAAAGAGCTTGTTTTTGATATTTTAAAACTTTCATTTAAGTTACGTGTTGTTGTTTTCTTTTCGAACTACAGTTATGTCAAAGAACCTTTAATCTTTTCTGTCTGTTCGGCATTAGCCGTTACTTCATTTGATCTATAGGGGGTCACGGTGGCTCAGTGGGTAAGAATCCGTGTCGCTAGCCTGGAGGTCGGGTGTTGGTCGAGAAAGTTCATCCAGATATCCCAGGATGGTTCCCCCTTGTCAGTGAGGCAGGGCTAAGGGTTTGACAAAGGACAGCTGTCAAGTCGTTGGAATGGGACAAAAACCCGAGGGCCCGTGTACACATTGGCGTGCACGTAAAAGACCCCTTGATAGTAGGAATTCGATATATGAGTAGGCCATACTGGCGCTATCCGGGCAAAATTTCCCTCATAGCCAACTGTATGGCGCATGTCCGTCTTCATTTGCCCAGTTCGGAGCTACGTTTAGGGTCGCACGCATGCTTAATAGTACCGTGGGTTTTCTGTTCTATGTTTATAGCTGAATGGAGGTTACTTGATAAAACCTCTAGCAAGGCATGGACCCTGTACTCTTCCCCAGCCACAATTGTCGACCCCTTGTCCCAGTACCCCCTCCCATCACCACTGCCCCCGTGTTCATTTGATCCAAAAAAGCTGGACGTTAAGCCTCATTCCATTCAATTGTCCAAGTCAACTAGTACAAGCCATCTGAGAAGAGAATCGTTAGGGTTTGATGACGGAACTTAATCTGGCTTTATCCGAGTTGATGAACCCTCATTAGAGTGTAATCCTCTTTCACATATTTCTTACTTGTACACAAAAATAAACTCAGATTGTATCAAGTTTTTAACAAGAAAAAAATCCCCTGTGTTATTTGTTGAAAAAGAAGCAGTTGGGCCTGTTTGAATATATCAGATTAACTTGCTTAAACAAACATGGCGGCCAAAGTGTCGTCTGCTGTCTGAAGGTTTGTGTAGTTAACATGGAGATTGTTTGAATTGTAATATCACATTTTACTTACCGTGTCTAATCAAATACTTACACTTTCTCGTATTAAGTACAAATTACTACACCAGGCGCCCTCGGGTTCCAGAACTAGTAAACCTACAATTTCTAACCTTTTTTTTTATTTTAGGATAAACTTATTTATGCTCGAACTATTCTACTCCCAATTCATAATCATTTCTTTTTTAAAAAAGATTTTGGGGTTCTGCGCTATGATCGACAAGATATTTTGGATATGAAGTGTAGAATATACAAATTACTACACCAGCCCCCCCCCCCCCGCCTCCATTAAACTTACAATTCCTAACCTTTCTATGTGGCGGTACAAAATTCAAGTTTAAAGTTCATTGAAGCTCTAAAAGATTTTCAGTATTCTTTTTGGAAACCTGAAAAGGAGATTGTGATTTGAGTTGTCGTATGAATCTGCTTTGTTTCTGATGAAATCTAAAACTTGGTCAAGTTGTTAGTCAACCCAGTCCAAGATTACAATCTGAGCTCTGGGTCTCCTATAAAAACTGGAACGTTTTCATTTGAAACGCATGTTCTGGATTGTTAACTACCAAATGCTTGGAGGCGGTGGGGAGGGCACCACAACAGACTCATTGGGGCGCCATAGCGGAATAAAATTGAATTCCCTTACTCAAAATTAAATATTTAAAAAAGAGTCATTGCTAAAATGTCACTTGCTACCTCATTTTTTTATATATACTTTTCAATAGCTAGATTACTTGAGGAGACTCCGATTCCATAATCTACCCTTGTTCACTGTTAATTAATAAGAGTTTTCAATTTCATTTCTGACTGCCCCCGTGTCTCGAGTAAATATGTTTTATCATACAATCAATTAATTAGTTCAATGATCAAGTTACACGTTGATACAACTAATACTAGGTTAATTGTTACTATAAATAGACTGCTCGTTGTTTAAACAGTCACTGATAAACAATGGCGACAATGGTCTGTAAAATGAAAGTAAATTTTCTACATGACATTATTACTGCTCTACAATTCGTTTCGGTTAATGATCAAATCTTGGGATCAAATTTAATCCAACAGACGGTTTATCTCCAGAATATGTGTTGTATTATATATTTTATATATACCAAAATATTAAACATCATATCCCGTCTATTTTCATTTAATAACACGTGGAGTCTGGAATTGAAAGACAAGCATCATAGTACTATAATAATATATTGAACAGGAACCGATCATGACGCCATCGCTGCTATCTCGGAACTGTGGCGTCATATCATAAGTTCGTCCATCGATGCGTACAGTTGGTCCAATTTTATTTCAATAATTCGCTTGTGCCTACGGTTTTTTGTGGGGAAACAAGAGGATCCGGACAAACCCACGGGGCTGGACAGACGACCCTACTCCTTGTCACGTACGAACGGGCAATATAAATCTCGTCATTTGACTCAATAATAGACGTGCCTACGGTTTTTTGTGGGGAAACAAGAGGATCCGGACAAACCCACGAGGCTGGATAGACGACCCTACTCCTTGTCACGTACGAGCGGGCAATATAAATCTCGTCATTTGACTCAATAATAGACGGGCACATGTTAAAACACTAGACCACACAACCATCCAATTGTCCAAGGAATAAGCATGTCGAGTTTCCTGTCGATTTTATTCTAATTGGCGAAGCCTAAGACACTTTTCGAAGAGCGCCAGTCTAAGTAGAAAGACAGTAAGAATATGAATAACGCATCTTACAAAAAATGCAGTTTATGAAAACCGTATTGCTCAAAGGGATGGACGTATGCGTGATTTTATTCTTCCCATTGGAAATAAAAATCAGCATTTCAACAGACTGGAAAAATGCTCGTTTTGCACATTCATATTCATCGTCACAGATCAACGCCCGATCCACATTCAATGTAACAGCTGTAGCATCTGTTATCATTGAAGATGTAACCAGGCGATGCGACGATGCTGATTTCTCTGCAGATCAATAACAATGTTGTTGGTGCAGGTTAAATTGATCGATCAAATGTAAATCCACCATTAAGTATATACGTTATTTTTAGATGTAATCGAGCCATTGACATTCTTTATTCTATAACCAATAACTAGTGTTTTATATCCATGGCAACCGTTCCTTGTTACAGGTAGTTCCATCATGATGCTATCATTCCTGGAGTCGACGTGTGGCAAGTCAAAGTGATAAATATATATTGATATGTGACCACATCAAACTATATTTCTATCGCACAACGTTTCTAATCATTATCGATTCAGTTTAAACTTCTAACAATGACGATATTCATTGATAATTTTACACGGTGTTGACATAATCGATTATATCATAATATACGGATCACATGTCAAGTGAATGGATGAACGTTCAATAAGAATCACGCTCACTCTCTCTCTCTCTCTCTCTCTCTCTCTCTCTCTCTCTCTCTCTCTCGCTGGGCTAAGTGGATTAGGCGCAAGGAAGCATGTTGTGTCATGGGTTTAGAGTGTTTCCCCAAAAGCAAGCGGAGTTAACGACGCTTTCAACCATAATCATTATGCTTGCTTCATCAGTTTCAAACATAAATATCATTGTTCACATTCGCTGCAAATGTCTCCGCCATTTTCCACGCAGGAGTGTGCGTGTGTTGTGATAGCGGTTGTGGTGCTGGTGGTGGGGTGTGTGTGTGTGGTGGTGGGGGGGGGGTCTAAAACCATTCTCATCCTACAGAGTACTGTCAGCATAACTTTTTTTTAAGCTATTATACGGAAATATATTTTGATAACGTTTTATTGGGCGATACGTATTCTATATAACACCACTTATCTTTGATAACTGACCTTGGAAAAAAGTCCTCTGCATCAAATATACAAAAAAGCACCACTTCCGTAATTTATATAGAATTAAAAAGTTGATTGATAATTAATTAAAAATTTCAACAATTAGTCATGTTTTAAAACATTGCTCGAATCAGTATACTCATGGGTGTTATTTAATAAATTCTCCCCAACGACGATTTAAAAAGGGAACATAAATCAGGGTATTTAATCTTTGACCTGCACGGTGGTGGTCGGCTTTATATACAATTTCTTTGATCTTATAATATATCTAATATGTATATATATATAGAATAATGATTGGTTTTATAGAATATTTAAGACCGATGGTAAACGTGATAAAATGTCAAAATATTTCTGTAGAATCTCGTATATATATCGTAATATCACCCATGTGGAAAAGTATAGGCCTACGAATTACGGGACGATTCAAGAAAGGTGATGTTATTGTACGACACCATGCCAATTCTGATATATAGTTTTACAGATTGCTATATCAGTCAAACTATGTTATCATGTGTATGAATCATTTTAATAGTTTGCCGGGTAAAATACACCTACAAGCAATACGTGTATAGTGATTTCGTGTTTTGCTAAATAATAATTGGCCTTGTGTTTATGCCCTTGGTCTGATGTTTATGTGTTGATAGGGAGAATCACAATTCTTTAGCAATAATTCTAGATAGTCTCCGCGAGTGACAGATCTATTTTTCAGAGTGTTCCTGGCAGAATATTTTTCAGCGGGTTCCTAGCAAACTATCCTTTAGAGCGTGCCATGTCAAAATATCTTTCAGAATGTTCTGGGCAAAAAATCCTTCTGAGCGTTCCAGGAAAAATATATATCAGAGTTGGGCAATTTTTCTGTGGATAAGTAAAATATCTAGAACCATCCTTTACATATACATATGTATTATTTATAGGGTAAAGGTTCAAAATCCCTTTAACAAATGGGCATAAAACTCCTGAAAACACAATGAAATGGGCTTTAATGTGCAACTGTTCTGCTCCGACTGAGCTAATGATGACGGGCATACGCCTTACAGTGTGCTAGGTGTACACGCGACCTCGTTTTTTGTCCCATCCTAACCACTAGATAGCCATCCTTCTCAGACCCTCCGTCCTGCATCACTGATAAGAGAGGACCGTGTCTTACCTACTTAGCTACAGCGATTCCCTCCTGTAAACAAAAATGCTAAACAAATTACTGGAAAGCAGTGGGCAAGTTTCATTAGTTGTCTTTGTATTTTTCCTCTTACCTTCACTTCATGATTCATATTTTAATTCATCTTTTGTTATATAGAAATAACATTTAGTCCGTGTTATTCAAAAGAAACGGATGCTTGTATTGTTCATTAACAATCTACATAGTATGATATTATTCTTTAAACAAAACAACAACAAACAAAAAAACCAGTCCCATGGTGATTATAATAAATGGTTCGATAAAAGAAATATTTTTTGTACTTCTGTAGACGATTCGTGTTACCTGTAATATTCCTACTTATCTGTACATTTTGACGTGCACGTAAAAGATCCATTGACCACAATTTGGTGAGGGGGGGGGGGGCGGTATAGTCGTGTAAAAATTAGCATCTTGGGGAGGGGCACTGTTATACAAAATATATTCGTGGAAATATTAGCGTCAACTACTGGTTACTTGTTAGAGATTTAGTGAAAATACACAAGAACTAATAAATCTCTAATGTTTATAGTTACATCAAATTCTTTATTTGAATTTGGTTTTTCAATTCCCCCGTTGTACGTGATAAGGAGTATGGTTGCCTGTCCAACCTCGTGGGTTTTCTCTGGGTCTTCCCGTTTCCTCTCACAGCTCAATACCCTATGCGCAAGCGTATTATTGAAATAAAAATTAAACTATATGTTAGTCTCGAAATACCTAGTTTGTGTCTTGTGGACGTTAAACCCCATCTCTCTCTCCCTCCCTCCCCCTCTCTCTCTCTTCTCTCTCTCACTCTCTCTCTCTCTCTCCGTGATTTGAATTTGTCTTTAGTTCCTAAAGGTGAAATCAATTAATCTTGAAAAATCAATTTATAAACTATTTTTGGAAAATAAACATAGCAACTCCAAACAAATTATCTTCAGAAGACTAAATATAGCATGATCAAAGTGACGCCATTTTGTAAACGTAAACATTGAGGTATACCTCTAAAGCTATTTATTAGAATTTGGAGTAATTTTGGTTGTAAGATTTGATATGATATTGTGATTTGAATGGAGGTTTGAGACGTGTTACAGGGTACTATGGCTTAAAAATATCCTTAAAATAGGATTATGGAAAACCAAATAAATCGCTTTATGGATAACAATTGCTATGGTTTACTATCTGTCCATAAATAGTGTTTTATTTGATTAGGTAGCAATTGCTAAATGCCATTTATAGTATATTATGGTAAGCCGTGAAATTTTATTTATTTATGTATGAATTCTCTTCCCGTTTTGTAAGATTTCCCTTTGAATATTTCTCAATCTTTTCTTCTGTTACGTTGAAATGATTAAAAAAAATGACCTACTGCTGCAAGAAATTTTTTCTTCGTTTCCAGAGGTTTTCCTTAAAATCTTAAAAGCAGAATAGAATAAAACTTTAAATTAGATAGCACTGACATAAAGAACACTATCCATTATTGATTATTTAACATCTGTTTCTAAATCAAAATCATTAATTGGTACATTAATAAAATAATTCATTTACCTTTGAAGCGGCTTAGATCAAAGCACTTAAGTGAAAAATGACATAGTTAGGAAGTAATAAAACATATAGGCAATATATAAGAAAGGTTATAAAGATGTCGGGAGGGTTTAACAACGAGAAACATGTTACCTTGTGTCATACATACTTGTTTACAATAAATATGTGTATGTGAAATTACAAGGCGTGCATTATTTCACAGATCAAGAGTCGCGAGACCACGTGAGCGCGAGAGCTCGAGATGCAAGGTGGTCTATTGAGTACATTATTTATAACGTCTCCAATAAAATTAGAAAATAAAGCTAGAGTTTTATATTGTCAGTGTCGTTTTACCTTCAATAAAAAAAAGCATAAAAATCATCCTTTATAAATAACTTTAAAAAGTTTTAATTTGTACTATTTAGAATATGAAAAAGTAGACCAAAAATGTAAACTTGTTTTTCAGCTCTAGGAATTGTGTTATGAATATTGCCCCGTTTACAAAGATTTTTGATAAAGAATTTCTATTTCCTAAAGCAAATGTTTAATTAAAATCTTAATGAAAAATTCACCTTTTTGCGTTAATTTGGATTATATCAAAATTTCACGTTTTACTCCTCAATTATAATATTCATAAACAATTTTCAGACGTCTGTTTGCAGAATTTAATAGTCCAGATCGTTATTATATTTAAGAATTAAACGAATCATAAAATTTTAAAACTTGGTTAGCTTCCTATTTGAAGTATGCATTATTGAATGTTGTGAGCCTGGCGGGCACTGATAAGATGCCATTTTTTTATGGAGGGCAATAGTAATTTGATGAGAGTAAAATGATTTTACCTAAGGATTATTTTTTTTTAAAATAATAATTTATTTCGAACATTATTTACTTAGAATATTAGATTCTAGAAATAATTATTGAATATGTTTATTTCGTGTATTTGTCCCTGTGCCTTGATTTCTTTATGTATTCATAATATTATAAGTTAAAAACTTTACATATGTGTCATCGTATACACGAATATGTAATGGAGACTTCGTATTATACATTAATAATCTACAGCTAAATCATGAAGATACACACAAACATAGATCACCCAGATACACAATTGGTACATAAACTATTGTTTTCTGGTAAATCCTCAATGTATACACTCAATTTAATCTATGACCTCAAATTAATTAGGTGAATACACTTTGATTAAGTTACAAATAATGACGTCATCAATTTGCACCTAATGTCGACAGGTAAGTTGATTAGAAATGGCGAAGACGGGTTAACGTTGCCTTGCTATAGTTTACAGGTTGTTGAAAATTGAACATTTAATTTGTTTGTTAATCAATGCGTATTATAAAAGTGTCCAACATTATACAGTGCTTTAAAATGGATTGTGTGTCCTAAGACTATATGGCAATCATTTGGATATTTAAAAATATAAAAATTTGTACGTCTTGCATATTTGACTCTTCCCCGCCACCAATAATATAGACATTAAATATGTCAAGAATATACACCGATTCATAACATTTTTGTATCGTAAGAATATATTTGGATATTTGCAAGAAACATAAAATTCTAAACATGACACGTCTCGTGATCTTTACACCTTCCCCACCCCCTAATGATATTGACATTGTGCAGATAACTCTACCTTTCCCCCACCCCACTCCAACAAAACAAATCATTAAAAAAAGAAGAATACGAATAAAAATCAGTAAATTGGTCTCTAATGAAAATCTTGCTATATACTTAATAGAAATAATTAATTGTTTTTCTTTCTTAAATATTTTTTTTTTCTATCAATATGATTATAATAATTTTAAAAATGTTTAAATGTTAAAAGTTGAACCTATATTAAGCAATTTAAGTTGCCTCTAATTAGTCTAAAATTTGGTTATTTTGGTTTTTCACGCCTAATGTTTAACAGATAATAAACACAAAACAACTCTTTTAACAATATTCTCCAAAACCTTGATTTTAAATTTTTAACAGAGAAATTTCATTTTTTCTTTTAACCACGCGAGACTATACCGCGAGATTTACCATAATGTTGTGAACCGCACGTGACAGAAACCGGTCCACTTGACCTCAATATAAATTTGATTATTGAGAAACAAAACATTTTCTTTATTAAACTGTCTTTCAATTTATTTTCGTCGAGAATTTTATTTATTTAACAGATGTACTCGGGTTGATGAAATGAGTAGATAAGAAAAGCGGAGACGATTAGTCTGCGACTGTCACAACAAATTCTAGCAATGATCATACTACATGTAATTGTTTTCATTACAATATTCCTCTGTCGGTGAATCACTAAAAAAAGGAATGGGACTCAATTTTCGTCTCCGACTCCACTAAGCAAATTCTTTATTTGTAGAAAAAACAGCTCAATTTCTGGGTAAAAATAGACATTGCAAAGAGCGAGTTAAATAAACGTGAATAAAAATATATACACACGCCTTCCTGACGGCCATATTTAATTGTTTATATGTATTTCTATTGGTCAAAAATTAAAATACTAGAATATTGTTTTTTAACAAAGAAAATCGTTTTTTATATATTAAATAAGGATAAATTTGTATATAAATAAATTTACAAATATTAAGATAAAGGAAAATATATTACGTACTTCAGCAAAAAAACCCAAATAATATCAAAAATACAATTGACCGGTAATATGAAGAAAGGGTGCTGAACTATTTAATATATTTATGAAGAGAATTTAATGTTTGTTATTGTTTAAACGTGGCTATTATGTTATGACTTATATCGCACTTAGTTATTTTGTGTGTTTTTGTTTTTGGGGAGATTTAATTTGTAATAACTACAATTTGTAACAGTAGCCTAAAGATTTTCTGTCAATAAATACGGGATTTGGTTGTGACTTGGTTCTATACTGCGGTAGATCTAGATAGTACAACTAGAACATATACAGGTAATCTTTTTACTAAATCACGTTATCCTCTCCTCGCATCAGCCTCGGTAAATACAAACTTTTACTTCTATAACAATTAAACACTGAAAATTTGCTACCGTTTCCAGTACTCTGATCTCCACTAGTGACCAATTCGCACGTTGCGACATTTCCACCGCCGTCACAGCGATCAGTAGTTTGCACCATTCGTCGTGTACAACTAGTATAGATTTTCCCCCGAGTAAAAATTCCACTCATGACACGCTCTACAGGCAAAAGTACATATTCAAGAGGGTATTTTTTTATTGAAGGAATAAATGACATTTGATAGATTTTCAACTAACTATACTCTTAAAATCCAATTCATTGTAGCATGTTTGTTTTCAGGTAGAGATTGTCTCAATTACGCCTCTCGACCAATCACAGAACGCGCACCTGTAATAGGCCACGCCTACCAAGCTACACCGGCTTCTGATTGGTTGACACAGTAGTGATAAGTGACAGACAAGAGAAGACGTCCCATGATTCGAGGGTACTTGAATTACAAGTTTGTAAACAAATGTAACCTCGGCAGTGTGATATATAGTAGCGAACGGATCATAACTCTCTCTTACAATCTTCACGCTGGAGAAGACGACGTTCTTGGATAATACCTTTCCCATGTTAGATTCATCAGCCACGTGTGATTTAGGCGAGCGTAGTGCTGGCAGTCCGATAGATATGAAATCCAATCAAGTAGATATTAATCATCTGTTGACCGCTGTGGATACTGAGATGACAATGGGGAGTGAAAAGGGTGACCCCACTGAACGACAACTCTCAGTGAAATTAGAAGACAGATCATTATGGGAGAAATTTAAGGAATTTACGAATGAGATGATAGTTACAAAAAATGGCAGGTTTGTAGTTTACGTTTTTCGCTTTTCAACAAAAAAAAGAATTTCATTAAATTATGTTAATTAGTATTGTGTCATATTGTCAGACATGTTGACCTATGATGCCATCATTGATTTTGACGTCCGGCCTACTAAGCCACCCCTGTTGAAATGAACAGTATATCCCCAACCTATTAACATGGCTTGGCGTCCTTCGTGGAAATAAATTTTGAGTCGTCTCTTGGCGTCTTGATCAACAAAAACGCTATCTTCCGGTGTAGACGTAGAAATTTAAAAAGCCAACCGTATTTCTTGCATGTTTTTGAAAAAGCTTCTGATTTCATACCTGTCAAATTCAAATACACACACGTTGTGTGCTTGATATATTCATGGTGTACACATTCGTAATAGACACAGGAGTAAATATCATAACGCACCAGTTAAATTAACAGTATCGGTAAACCATATAGTACGGATCTTTTAAGCAATTATTGTTGTACTCGATGTAGTAGTGTACATTATTGATGTTCGCCTAAATCATATCTTCGTAGCGTTGATTTGTAAATATTATATTATTGGATTGAAGCCGTGCAGAATTTAACGACGCTCTATCTCCCGCAATTTGACATATTCTGATAGACAGATACTAGATCGGATGTATGTATAAATCTACAATGATTTGAATCCGTAGCATAAATGTCTATAGGTTTATTGACTCCACCCACCCCTTCATATCAGACCAACGCACATATTTAGTGTTATCAGAATACGCATAGATATATACTTTGACATCAAAGCTTCTCTCTAAAAATGATTAACATAACAGTGATTCATTTATTAAATCCAGCAATTTTTACATATAGTAATCTCCATAAATAATATTGAAATATAAAATATACAAATAAAATGAATATGAAATATCAGCAAACCATAAACAGCCTAGATTAATTCATTTATTTTTGTAAATATTTTAAAATTATAATAGGTCTTTAATTCTTTCGGACTTGAATATTCCAATGTATACTCCCCGACTCTAATGCATGGGATTTTGTGAAAATATATTACAATATATTTTAGAAATTCTGAAATAAGCCACAATGATAATAATCCAGTCAATACTTTCATAGTTTTCAGTTACAGTTCTTTAATGTTTATGATAATATTCAAATGCATGCTCCCCTGACTCTCATGTATGCTCCCCTGACTCTCGTGTGTGTGATTTTGTGATGTACGGCTAACATCACTGATTTACTTTTTTTCCTACATGTAACGAAAGCATCACCAATGTGTTATATTTTACCTGAATAATAAGTAGGATTAAAACACGCCCCTTTACCATAATTTTATGCAATGATCATTTTTTGGTTCATCGACTCACACAAAAAATCGAAAGTAGAATTTAAATTTAATAGAGTGTTATTTTTAACACCTACTTAATAATATTATAACATATTTAAAGTATGCCAGTTCTATTTATATTGGCTGATAAGTCATCGAGGAAGACATAGATCCTGTATATGTATAACGGGTCCTGTAGAGAGAGGTGGAGGTTGTGACTACCCATAGGTACCTGATTGATTTCGAAAATTATTTTGACAATTATATTTATTGATTTAAAAAAATTTTGATCTGTAACTATTATTGATACTGATCGCGGGAACTGTAATTCAAATCCAGACAGAAACGTTTAAAGGGTAAGAAAAAAAGGAAAGCGTGATCTTTTCTACAAGGAGAATAAAAAGACAACGTTTTCTATAAAACAAAACGAAAATAGCAGTCTGTCGCCTTTGTCAGTCCAAAGGCTATATTCTAGTCTGTTGTAGGTTGAAAATAAATTTATGTACGTTCACACCAGCTTTTTGTTAAACGACAGTGTATAAGTCCTTTTACAATGTTGACACGACCACTCACAAAATTAAAGACTGATATTACA
This sequence comes from Patella caerulea, assembly GCA_036850965.1. NCBI lineage: Eukaryota > Metazoa > Mollusca > Gastropoda > Patellidae > Patella > Patella caerulea. The sequence continues at coordinate 24,090,572 of JAZGQO010000015.1, read as the reverse complement.
CCCACGATGGTCCCATATAGATTTCTATTTCACAAGTCCACACCTAGTGTAGGGCACGATTGTAGCTGGAAAGAAAGCCGATAATTTTCTTTGTGAACTCATAAAATTTGGGACAAATAAAGTTAAATTGTTTATTAATATCAGAGTGGTTTTGATGAAAGTCTACATTCATTAATACAAATATTATTAATCAATTAACTAACTGGGGTCACGCAATTTGAGTTAACTGTCATTCTAATATAGCATACACGTTTTGGACGTGTATACAATCATGTAATGTAGTCAATTAGTGTATATTAAATACTAAAGCTGCCCTGCATCAATTAATTGTATCCGAAATACTAAGAGAAAAGTTTGTACTACTTTCGATTTACATTATACTACATACTGAAGATACGAGCTATTTTAAAATAATCATAACCGCCACAAAATGATATACAGATATAAATCCTAAATGCTACATGAGTATTACAAATTAATGAAGGAATGTTGCAATTAATAAAAGTTATATTCAATTATTGAATGTTATAATTATTAGATAAATGTTATAATTGATAATGTTATGGTTAATGAATAAAAAAGGTTTAGTTAGTTAATGATCAAATTTTCTGATCGATACATAATAATATAATATTTGTTTATTAAAGAATGTTTATTTTTTAATAAAACGCGTTCATTATACCGTTTATTACCCACGTATTCGCATAATAATTGCTGTGTTGACTAAAGGACATAAGATTTGTTGATATTTATATTTTTCTAAATTGGTTAATGATATTCAATTTGTGGTCAGTTATGGTCTAAATAATATTATAACATGTATGGAATTGACTAATATGTCCATGGTCCCAGTGATTATCATTATATTCATTTCATTTGCTTAAAATAAATACAATGATATTTAATAATGTGAATTTGAAAAATCATCACTCACGATATACTCTAAATAATTCCCAGTTTCAATTGACATTCCAAAAATAAAAGACAGATATTAAAATGAAGGCCATCTTCAAGTTTTATTTTGGATGTTATTAATGTGCATGCAGAGTTCAAAATGTGTGCAATTAATGATTAACGACGTGCATCCACACAGAAACGTTAGAACAGTCTTAATGTAGAATCCGGATTTCTTTTTCTATTCCCTTCTTTGTTCACTCGGACCGTGCAGGAAAATAGGACGTTAAACCCAATTCCATTTCATATCGTGATGCAGAAATGTAGGACGTTAAACCCGATTTCAGTTCTTTGCATTTTTTTGCATATAAAATTGGGTTATATAGAAATGAGATAATTGCAAATTTTGGTTTTTTGTGTGTTTCATATTGAAATTTACATGGCTGAATCTTAGTCATGTTTAGTTAAAATTACAGCCTTTCAAAGCCTAAAGAATATGAATTTAATAATACACCTAGAATTAAGGTTAAAAGGGTTGGTATAGTTAAAGCTCTTGTTTAGAATATGCATAATATTGCCTTATTATTCATGAACTGTAACAATAATAACAAACATTCAAAAATAACCGCAAACTATTCAACGCTACCTGACAATGTGTGGGACAATAATAGAAATACGTGTTGAAAACTAAGCACGGATGTGTCATACTAATAAGAAACGGAAAATAATAACAACAACAATGTCGTTTGTATTATTGTGCAGTTTATTAATAAACCAGGGGTGACACATTGTTATCAATGAACCATTTGTAACGGTTTAGTTGAGTGGCAGTTAGCCAAGATTTAGAACCGATGGATCACACTTCTTTTGTCGGGAGGAAGGGGTGGGGGTCGAGCGAGTGGTCCGCTCCGTTTATAATGCGTACGTTTTATATCATAAGGTCTGACAATAATTCAAGTGGTGCTCTCTCTCTATCCCCCCCCCTCTCTCTCTCAATGGAATATGACGTACTTACCTGTGTGATTATTACAGACACCTATACAATGACGCAAATAGTTTATATATTATTAACTTCTACCGGCCAAAAACATATAGACTTAAATATAAACAAATAGTAAGTAAATATGTAACTATACATCAAATACTGTGTCTATTATTTATGATTTACATAATGAACATAGAAAACAACATATGTTAAGGTTTACATAAGAATTTATCATAAGGGACCTGTGTACTTAAATATCGACTAAATATATTTAAATTAACCCATTTCGCTTCTATTTTTATGAACCATATTGTCCAGTTTGACCTTAACACTTCAACTACTATGTCACATAGAAATATGAACAACTGTTTATTATGAAATATTGTATTGTATTTCACATACCACATTTAATACATGGATAGATATTGTAATACGCACATTTTTCTCAATTACTACAACACAAATAAATATATATGATAATTCACATACAATTATCACATTAATAAATATATATTGTAATTCACATGCAAGTATATTTGAAAAAAATATTTTCTTCACATATCATTCAGCTACTATGACAATAATAGATATATATTGTAATTCACATAGTATCACATTAATACATATTGTAATTCACATATCATTCACATTCATAAATATATATTGTAATTCACATATCATTCACATATTACACATTACTAAATGTATATTGTAATTCACATTTCATTGACAAAGTATCCTATATCACGTTTATAAATATATATTAGTAAATATTATTAGCTATGTTAATATTCATATAAATTGTAAGTCAGGATGAGTATATATATACATATGAGTGGTTGTTTCCCAGCCCCACACTTTGAAAAAAACATTTAAAAAAAAAAAAATTAAATTAGAAATCTCAAATAGATGCCAATTGGGTAGCACTCATTAGTTGTGGTTTTATTCACAGTAAAAATAGCATTTTTATAGGTAAACCTTAAGGTTTTTGTTGATATATTCTGCTTGAAGTACTTCACAATAACAAAAGTCGACTCTTGTAATACGATCCACCTTCACAGACTAAACACTATTTATTTTATTTAGTCTTAAATTTTACGATTCTAGCCGCTATTATCGGGCAATAATGGTCCATATAAAGCCGTTTAGTATAGAACGTATTGAGAGTAGGCCTGCCTGTAAGCGATGTCTAAAAGCGATGCCTATCTACTATAATAAAGTTCAGTGTTCCTACATACCTACAGCACACGCACATGGGTGGTGGCTTATGAATAATAGACCGCATCATTATTTATTATGTATAGAGCTGTCGTAATAAATCAATTTTAGTTTCTTTTCAAAGGTCACATTGCTTCTGACAGCTTATAGACCCTTTGAAAAATGATTAACAATCGTTTTCAGATTTTAATAGACAGGTTTAAATGCTAAAGATAGGGGTTTTAATAACTCCAAATATAACTATTTATAGACGTTTCTATGTCGTGTTACTGTATCATACACGCATGTTTATTACTGACGATACACAACAAAGAACACAATGATTAAAACTGTTCGGTGGATGTAATAAACACAATTCAGAAACATATCTTTTTCTTAAATCCATTATGAAGATATCTTTTATACTATTTATATCTTTCATAAAGAAACAATGCAAACTTTACAAATCTGAATAAGCATGTATTACAAAGATTTTACACATTAGTTTTGTTTTCCAAAATTGATGCATTATCCACACATATATGTTATATAGCATTTTTCTGTACCCGTGCATTATACTATATCAAACAATGCTTCTATCATACAATATATCACTTACAATGCTCCTATCATGCATTATTATGTGCCATGCATCTGTATTAATACAAAGACACAATGACGAAGCTATGTGTTATGTATTTGAAAAGCTATGGAATATCTGTTAAACACAAGCTACAGTTGTGCTATGCACCATAATCTGCTATGTGTTACACACAAGATATGTGCTATGCACCTCAACTATGTAATATGTGTTACACACAAGCTATGTGCTATGCATCTCAAAAAGCTATGTGATGTGGGTGACACACAAGCTATGTGTTATGGATCTCAAAAAGCTATGTGTTACACACAAGCCGTGTGTTACGTCCAGTGTTACCAGTGTATAATAAACAAGCAATATGTCATTTATCATTTCTAAGCTAAATGTAATATAGCACAAATATATTTGCATATATGCGATAAACCTGTTATGAAGCACAGAATAGAGCATATATATTTATATCCCAATATTAAGTACTCACATATTTTAACAAAATATATTATTAGCATCAATTATAGAGGCAGCCTCACAGATTTCGTTCGTACAGTGAAGTTGGATTAATTGTAAATTTTAAAATTTAAATGAAAGCAGAAAGAGACACACTCACGCTATCTAATCGAGATTTTCATTAATTTATACAGAAAATAAATTAAATAGGGGGAATGGGGATTTGTTCGTCTGTGCCGTTAAGCCATGTTGAATTTAATTCAGCATCAGCCGAGTCAGTAATCTAACTAATCAATCAGAGTATTGACAGAGTCAAGAAACAACGTGTTAAACAATTTCCATCGTGTTAGCTATTTTTACAAACCTAAAAAAAAACAACCATAAATTTACACGTTTTATTTACAGAACGATGAGAGATTTATCATATGCATAATTTACTTACAAGAGAGAGAGAAATGGAGTTAAACGTCCACTTGACACCAACTAGGTCATTTCGGGACTAACACATGGTTTGATTTTATTTCGATAATTCGCTTGCGCGTAGGGGTCTTTACCTGTGGAAGGAAAGCGGAGTACCCAGAGAAAACCCACGAGGTTGGACAGGCGACCCTACTCCTTGCCATGTAATTTGCTTACATCATCTAGGAACAAACCTATTTAATAAAGCTACATGTATACCGATTTCTTCTAATTTGAGTCTTATTACAAAAGTGGTATTTAATAATTGAATGGAATAACGACATCGACAGAAATAAACTTGAATATCTTATGTTCCACATAATTGTGTCATTGTCTCAACTTTTCACGAATTCATATAAAAAATATCACAGGTTTTCTTGTTAATACACGTAAAATTTGCAACATTTTTCGAAATCCCCAGCAATTTGATATAAAAGGTTTTTTTAGTGAATTATTATTTGACACGACTCTGTAATACAGACAAAAGGACAGGTGCTTGTTGGTATTTTGATGACGTAACGTTACCTGGCTCCACTACAAAGTTGCCATCGATATCAATAATTATGCCCCACCCCCTTTTAGAAAATGCGAACATTTCTAAATACAATCTACCAATAATTTTATGTTTAATTAATAACTGTTCTTTTATCTTGATTTTCCAGGCGTATGTTTCCTGTATTCCGTGTCTCAGTGTCCGGTGTAGATCCGAATGCCATGTACACGTTGCTCTTGGATTTTGTTCAAGTGGATAACCATAGGTGGAAATATGTAAATGGAGACTGGGTACCCGGCGGTAAAGCGGAACCTGCGGCCCCAAATTGTGTTTACATACATCCAGACTCTCCTAATTTTGGAGCCCACTGGATGAAGGAACCCTTGTCTTTTAGTAAAGTTAAACTCACCAATAAATTAAATGGAGGCGGACAGGTAAGATACTTTCATCATTTATAAAAATTTATGTCATGGTGAGATTATAAATATAATAATACGAGCTCTTTGAACATTTCGCAAAAAAAATGGCCTCAAGAAATATAACAATCTGATACCAAAAAGGGGTTATTTTCTATTGTACAAATAATATAAAATTATAATCCAAATAAAGTCTGAAAAACTTGAAGCATGTTGTTCTATAGTTCGGTGAAGAAGCAATACTTTTTTTTAAAAGAAATGTTCATAACTATCTTTTAACTTGTAACATGAGAGGTAATATAGGTCTAGCCTGTTCCTCGGTTCTTTTCGGTGAATAAAGTAAAGTATCAATATATAAAATACTCCCATGTTCTAGTCGATGCAGAAGTAGGACGTTAGAATACTTGAAATATTTTACTTAATACGCAATCTAATTTGGCTGACCGCCATATTGAAATTAATTTTTATGAGAATTTGAAATGATTTATTTTTTAATAATTCGTAACCTAAAATAATATAATCAAAACATGCAATATAATCAAAACTTTTACAAAGATAAAAGATAATTGTTCTCATCTTTGCTTATCCAAAATTGTTGATTAAATATTATTCGTATCCTCGTTGTTATATTTATGCAAACAAAATTAAATATTATTCTATTTTTTATTACAATATTTACTCATTCGACGGCTGGGTTGGTTATTTTTAAAGCTTGAATTTCTCATAAATAAATGAATAAATAAATATAAAACTCGTATATATAGACCAATTAACACACATGCAGATCAACCAATAAAATACCGTCTGGAATTTTCACATGCGAATATTATATTTAATATACAAACACATATATCTGGCCTACTATTTCCTAGCCACAAAATGTTAAATATACGAAAAAACGGTTAGGGCATCAACATTATTTAAGGTCGTGCGTACTTATAACATTATGTTGTTTTAATAAAGTTATTAGAAATCAAGTAAAATGGGGTTTAACGTCCTGTGTTTCTGCACCGAATACGAGGAGTTTATTAGACGTGAAAAATGAAATTAAAACCGCCATTTTTCAGTCCCCAAATAAGAATTTATGTTAATTATTAAATTATACAATTTATTGAAAAAAAAATTGGGGTTGTCGTTTTTCATTCATTAAAATAATTAACAAAAATTTAAAATAGGAACAAAGTTTAATGCAGTTAATTGAATTTATTAAAGACAACGTATACAAAAATAAGCAAAGGGATTTATTTAAGATACTCTAACTATTTCATCTGAACCATTTAGTTGGGAGGGTGCAATCCTCATTTTTAACATCCCGGAAGGATAACTGATTTGTCGTTTATTCACGGTTATTTCCGTCATGTTCTCGTGGTACCAACAGTCAACTACAGGCGGATTAGAGCTTAATAGACATAGTATGTTTAGTAGTAATCCCCATTTAAGAATAAAAAAATAAACGACTTAGTTACCGAAACAATGACCGAAACAATGGCCGTATTAAGTTTTATAATTTGTTGTACTGAAGGGGCCTACTATATTTACGATGAATTACTACAAGACATACTTATGGACATCAGCTATTGATATACGCCATCCTAATATATTAGTAGCTATTTTATAAATTTCTTCTAAAAGGTTATATTTATAATGTTTAATTCCAAACTTTTAAAAATTCCATACACATGAAAAAAAGGAAACTGAATGCAAAAAAATTTTTATGTTTTTATATCCAACTTTTTTATGTTTAAAATCTCGTAATTTTAGCCGTTCGATCAATAAAAACCCTAATTGATTTCAGATAACTAATAAATTTGAGCACACTTTGAGGATAACTTGATAAACAAAGACTCGTTAGTATGTAGACTGGATCAATAAGCGCTGCTGAAACAATAATGATACTGCTGTTCTACTTTGAAGTGCGTCCCTTTCCTTTTCTATTTATAATGAATCAAAACGATAATTATAGATAAATAAAAACAAATAAAATGCATTTTTTTAAAGAATTACGTTTGCTAAAACCTAGTGTGAATCCAACAATGATATAAAAACATGTTTTTAAATTTTAAGCGTAGAAATGATTATTGTACGACATCATATTAATACATACATTAGGTTCGTCTAATAATAAAAACATCTATTAAATAATGGAAATTTTTTTTTTCTCACAATAATGGAAATGTTTTGTAGAATAATCGATTCAATTTCTTGTTAAAAAGTCTTTTGTGTTATCTAATCAAAAACTGGACAAAAACACGACGGGGGCTTCTAGACTCATAATACCTACAAGATGACCATTAACATAAAAATTATGTTTTGTGTAAATTTGAATAATTTTTTGTACTTTTATTTTGGTGCTTTTTTAAAAATAAAACGATGGGTCTTTTCGTACATATCATTATTCGTACCACTCTCTTCGCTTGACACTTAGTGGCACGCCTTTTCATAATACTGTTCTATGCATATACATGATACATGTACTTACTTAGTATATTTGTATATGTATATTATTTGAGGTCAATATGCATACATTTTAGAACATTTGCCTTGATGTTTTGCTGATAAGTTTGTTCAGCTCGGTCGCTTTGCTTTGTGTTATATTGTTTCAATGACATTGTTTCAACTGGATATGCATAGGTCAAAAATTCTATGGAACACGGTTACTATTTATTACAGAGCGACGTTTCGATAAGTCGTCACAAGGAACAGCGAGGTCCAATCTAAATGTCACTCAATAATAAACAGTAATTTGCTTCCATAGAATTATGACCTGTGTATTCATTCTTTCGATGTTGAATCTTAATCAAAATTGACACGAATGTGATGTCTAAGCCAATATAGGCAAGGCCTACTCCAAAAATACGAAACAGGGCATCTTTGATTTTGTTTACAAAAATGGCCACATGGTAACAATGGATATATTGAAACAAATAAAATAAATTGTGGACAAAATTTTCATAACTTGTAAAACCAAATATGTGATTTGGTGGTACATGTACTTGAAATGACCTCTCGGGTTATTGGTCCACTGTAGTGGAAAGTAGCATCCTGGTCAATCTTATGTCCACGTTTCACGCGTTCAGAATTCCATCTCGTGCACTACGTGTTGTCGTCTGTCAACAGATCCAGCGAAAATCAAAAGAAACGGTGAAAAAATACACTTCCTTTTTGCTAGTTGTCGTCTTATGGTGGACACTATAATGTTGACTGTCGCATAACTCATTCACACAATTCACAATGAAAACTGGAGAAAATATTTAAAACAAAATAACTAAATGAATCGACGCGTTGACTTCGGATCTTGTCCAGTTGCGGGGAGAAGTTTAGTGATACCAACAATATCATGCATGATTGTCATGGCCTCCCCCAAAGATATCTTAGTAGTTGTCTTAGTACTAGTATGGAAGATAATTGAGGCAGATAATTTATATATGCAAACATATAAAATAAACTATTTATTCAAACCTGAAGGTGCATTATGCAAGAGCTAAATCTACCTATTGCAGGTCTTTCTTTAAGCCTGAACTTATTAGTTAGACATTATTTCACTTATCCAGACCATAATCAACACTCGGTGCCATTGCTGGCCTGCGAGATTTAGTGGATATGAATATATTTTGTGGTGGATACCTTAACGTAAAAGTGGATAATTGAGACTTTGTTTATTATCGTAACAACGTTGGTATTGACAATCGAGGCTAGCGTAAAATTGAATCTCGGTTCAGGGTGAAGCCATTTGGCTGAAATTTTCAGCATATTCTGTTTTCATTTAACTATTTGTAACTAACTATTATAGCGATATTCTGTTTTCATTTAACTATTTGTAACTAACTATTATAGCGAGAAATGTCAACTCTTTATTGGGTCTTACATAGGTAAACTTGTACGCGTCGAAGTTATCGGCGAAATCTTCATATTTCATAAAGTTTAAGGTTTCGGTTTTACCTTGATTGGATGTTCGGGCCGTCTCCTCCAGCTCTGACCTAAAGGTCGACCACGGATCTCATCAGCCAAACGCTCTTTCTGAGGTTGATCATTGATTATGATAAATTAAACGAATGTTCGTCGTAGCAGTTGATGTTTTTAATGGCATTATCAATTCCGAATCGGGTCACATTATTTATCTGCTATTTTGCAACTGCCGCCAAATTACGATGATTTACACTAAAATTGCAAATCATATTTTCCCCAAAACTGCAGATTCCAAGTAGGATATTAATCAACACAACCGACCTTGTTGGTTTACTCTGAAATTGCAGATCACCATTATGCCAAGTTGACCCACTAAAGACCAGACATTGAGCATTGGTTTAAGGATTGACCGAGCCGTTTTATCTTTTAACGTTTAGTTGTGAATCCCGAATTAAACCAATATAGCAATACTGGTGATATAATATTTAGTTTTAATGGTGACAAATTGTATAACCCTTTCGACTTGAATAGCCTACGTTTGGGTGATAAAGTAACTTAGTAAAACTCAGTTTGGGTTCAACGGGTTAATTTTGTTGTATTTTGCACGTTCGGCTAATATTTCACATATTTGACCCTGGTGAAGCTAACCCCAGGTTTAACCTCACTGGTCATTTGTTGACAATCGAGGGACCGGACTTGAAACCTTTTCTCGATTGTCGAATATATTTTCCCAGCTCTATATTACAACAAGCAGATATTTTACCTGTATAGAAATTGCACCTAAGATTCTTAACGATTGTTTCCAGCTGTGATTGGGGTTATGCACCATACATGGTATGTTGACCTTTTCGGACCAACCAATACCGTTTGCTTCCGGCTGATGCCCGGTAGCAAGTCCATGTAGCTGTTTGCGGGGGTGATTGCGTATTAATCCTCATTTCATTTCCATCGCCATCAATATTATTAAACCAATGATGGATAACTTGACAAAGCAAATCCGATTTCTAAACTCACCGTAAGCAAAGAATGAGCAACTGAAAGGAAAACAATATATATTCCGATATTTTATTTGATTTACAAAACGACATTCAATTATCAAACGGTATTAAAGATTTTTTATGAAGAATGTAGTCTGAAGATGAATTGACACTCTCGCTTTAATAATAAACCAATTTAAAATTGAATGCAAACTTCAATTGAATTGAGCGACCATTAATCCTTTTTATTAAGTGTTTACCAAATACTTCAGAAATCTCCGGGCTTTTTACCCGTTGTTGATATAACTGTAATAACGTCGATACTGGTGTGTATTTTCATTATAAATTTACAAAATCATTTTTATCTTCTTCCCCTTGTTGTAAAGTGTATAAAACCCTTGTGAAGTTTTTCTATAGCTTGTCGACATGAATAAGCTTCAAAAGCCAGAGAATTTTTAAAGAGTTAATAGGGAGTTAGTCACTGGTCGTAACTGTCTCATCTTCACAAACCGAAGAAATTGTGGCGTTAGCCGTCTGCGATAATTTAAACATAAGGGTGTTCTCTGAAGCGTAACATCAAATCAGCACAATATGCCAGTTATTGCTACTTTCGATTTGTTTGGAAATGGTTCAGGAGAAGGGGTTTTAAAATCTTGATGACTAGTTTGCGATGATGGCTCCCCCTGGTGTAATGGCGAAGTTAATAACTGCCGTGTTGTGAGGCCATATTAATAATAACAGCCCACTTCGACACTCATTATTTTTCAATATACCTTTCTTGTGTACACGATATCAGGCCTCTATCCACTTTTCATTGGAGGAGCGTTTCTTTGATGTTTAAAACTAAAATGATAATATAAGGAGAAGAAACGCCACACCATAACACTTAATAATCACCGTGTACATATAGTTATTGTTGGCGGGAATCCATGCGCAACCCTTTCCCGTCCCCACGATGGCAGATGATAAGATCTTTTCATTGACCAATTTTTTTCTTGCGCTCTTTTTTCAATTCTATTTCGTGGTTATTAATATCATATTTCTAGTTAATTTAAGGGATTTTTTTTTATAGTTGAAATGGCAATAATAATCTGTGTAGTTCTTCCTGCGATCACCTTTCTAATTAGTGACAGAAATTGACATGTGTACGTATTTTGTATGTAATACATTTCTTCTCTAATCTCTTTTCAGATTATGTTAAATTCCCTCCACAAATATGAACCTCGAATTCATATAGTCCGGGTAAATTCTCGTACTCAGAAGAAGAGCATTATGACGTTCAGCTTCCCAGAGACACAATTTATAGCCGTCACAGCATATCAAAACGAAGAGGTTGGTAATCTGGAAACATAATTTCATGCTTCGGGATTATCTATGATCAAAAAATTACTTTGCCTTTTTTAATAAATTGTCGCCATTATTCAAATTATTCACCGCCTCCAAGTACTACATTGGTGCTTGCATATATCTCAAACCTAACGACCCTTTTCATTCTTTTTCAGATCACATCCTTAAAAATCAAACACAACCCCTTTGCCAAAGCCTTTTTAGATGCCAAAGAAAGGTGAGTACAGGTTTCTAAACATGTAATCTTTCTTTTTCAAGTTTTTACATGATCAAAGGAATCATTATGATATCCAATATCGTCTAACTTATAGACTGCATCTAATAAAAAGCAGACAATCCTTTTAGAATACTTTTCATGTACTCATCAAAAGTAGGGGTAAGACTTTACTTAAGTAACCAGTCTAGGAATCTGAGATGACACTTTTCAACATATTATGTCTTATTTGAGATATATATACTATCATTTAAGTCTCGGCCTACACAAGGCAGCCATCTTGTGTTTTCGGTTCGTTTTCCGCTTCATTTAAAAACTAGAAAGGCTAGTGAAATATATATCCGTGGTGTATGTCATCGCGGTGACAGCAAGATAGCAATAGGCTAATGGACACTTAATCATATATATTTACAAATAATGACACGCAATTTACACACATACAATAATCTTAGACATTCTCTTATAAAGAGAAAAATCAATTTTAAATTCCCGAATTTTAATCAACTCGGTTTTAGCAAGTTTTGGAACTGAAAACGAAGGAAAGAAATTTATATTAAATTATACGATAGAGGCTTTAAAGTGGATTAATGTGTCGGTATATGAGACCTTAAATTGGGGATTGATTTAGGGGTCGAATTTCCCTAATTGTTTTGCCCAACTGACGGCTTGTTTATTTTTTAGACCATAATGAATAGCTAGGGGGATTGTGTGAGGTGTATTGGGCACATGACTTGGATTAGCACGTTATCTGTTAACATGTTTATATTAATATAGCTAAAGAAAGCGTGTTATCCTACACCATAAATACCAGCATGCACCCAGTCCTATAAATCATACAGTTAATTTAACACCAGTCAAAAGTCATCATATTATGAAATATAAAATACAAGCCTTTAAGAAGAAAGATATATCCTCGTGTAACATTATATACTAGTATAGGCATGAAACTCGAAAAACTTTACACATTTTGACAACAGATATACATTTTTATGGGTTTTTTATGATAAAATACCAACCTCCTTTAAAACCAATTGTTAAGGATCTTGTCAAATTACCATTCCAGAACACATCATAAGTACAAAATAAATGGAATGCGTGGAGTTTTACGTCTCTTGGGAAGGGACCATTATGTGTTAATCCATGCGACAAATCAACTTTATTTATAATTTTTCCGTTTCAGACCGGATCAACGAGAATTTATAGATGATCCATTAATGAGTGACCAAAGAACCTTTTCACATTGTAAGTATTTTTTATATTTAATATAAATACACAAAAATAAATATAAGAAGGTGCATGTGAAATATGAATTGTAATAATTCAAATCGAACATAGTATTTTACTAAGAAATACAGTACTATATTAGTATTTTATTAGATATAATACCTGTTCCAGTAAATCAGAATCAGTAACCTTGAATAGGAAAATAAATAACATCAGATGATTGTATAGTATTTAATATCCCAATCAAAGCACAGCTGCCTATTAATATACTTATTATTATTATAAAACAAGATAGTTATGTGGCTGGCAATCACTGTATTATAATAATACAAACGACGTTTCGGCAAGGTTTCGCTGGTCGTAAATTTGTATGCTTGGTAACAACCACCGAAATCTTGTCCAACCGCCGTGTGTATATAATATACGATCGCTAAACGCCATTCAAAAACTTCTTATTATTTTTACCTTAAATTAGCTACGACACGGACTTATTCAAAAATTAATAACTTCTTATTGATTATTGATTGCTACATAGACAAACATATGTCTGTAAACTGATAAAAACAATAAAAAAAAACATTAGGACTAAAAAATATCGTAAATTATATATAAGTGTAAGATAAAACTTCTTGTACAATAAACGTTTGCTATGCAATGCAAATGAAGAAGCAAGATGTTAACCCATTGCAACACTTCCAGATGTACAATGCAGCATCATCCAATATACATTTTCATAGTTCCAATGTTGTTTAAACATTTTTTTAATGGAACAAAACATTGAAGAATTGGCGGGCTTGTATTGAAAACACTTAAATTTTATACTAGAATTCAGACATAAAACCAGTATGCAACCATCATGATCATCGTTGGGCTAATATTTTATCTTTTGTTTAAAATATCGTCTGTTCATTTTACTTGTTATTTTTTTTTTTTAATTTAAGTACGGTTATGGTGATTTATCTGTTATTTTCTACTCCTAGAATTGACTAAAGTGAGAATAATAGATTATCTAGTACACGTATAATAAAGAAAGGGGTTAGGGGTAGTACTAGACTACTTTACTCCAATATACCGTTATAGTGGACATAGTACAGTAAGCTATATATTTAAACCATTGTTAACTAATACCGAGTAGATTTATTTCCTCTTAGCTAAAAAAGGGTTAACCTTTCCAAATTGTCGAAATTATCACGTAGAATGTAATTGATGTACAGGTGCCCGTCTATACCTGTAAATAAAACTCCTGTATTAAACAGTGGTAGGTGACCAACTTACTTCGTACAGGTGTTCCTATATACATAACAGGACACCAAAAAAAAATACTGAATCATAGACGAAAATACAGCTAATATTCAGAATAAAACGACGTATATATGTTCTAACTTCAATAAGAAAACGGTCAACGGATGTTTCTGATACTTCGTGCTTCATATTTATGACTTTGGGTTGCCCTTTAATTTAATATACCGTAAAAAAACGAAAACAACCTTTAACCTTGGATCTGTTTCATTTCGTGTTTAGAGAAGAGCGCACAAAGCGCTTTTAAGATACTATTTGATTGTCTTTGAGCCTTTTCAGATGTATTTCCGTCCCATTATTATAATTGTGCATTGATTGTTTAGAGAGACTTTTATGAATTTCTGAATGGCCCACTGTCGTAGTGTCTTTAAACTTGGTCGGCCCGTCTGTGTTTAAACGTAACTTGTTAGATATAGATTTAATGAACACATATGTCAGGACAATAACTTATCTATAAGGTGTGAACAAATCTCACTCAATGTAAATTTATTTTAGTTAGTTACACAGATAACGATAGGCAAGTCTTGAAATTTACTAAACATCGTCACGCAATGAACTTAGAAAATAGATAAATTTACTAGGCTTTCTCTATAAATTTGTATCTAATCTTAAAGGTGTTGCTTATTGCAGTTTCTAATCTCTTAAGTTGGTATATTATTTAATACATATATCAACATATCAAATTCGAACGTGCGACATTCACACAGACGCTTTATATTATGCGCCGGTTTCACAAAACATACCCCAAATTCGCCTTATTCTCAGTCTGTTGTCCACTAAAAATCTGCATTTCTCTGAGTCTCCTTTGGTGAAGTGCTAAAATATTTCCCTTTAAAAAACTTTGTTGTTTTAATGTATCAAATACATAAATAAGAAAATATGCAAATTTTTGCTTTTCTGAGGATGCTTTGTGAAACCGGGTCTGAACATTGTTTATTTGGGGTATTTTTGAGACGTTAGCGAATAATTGCAGATCCATTAATTGGTCCTTTTCGTCATTTGGAATATAATAATTTATTCAACTTATAAACGATACCTCAAATTTTTATGTGCGCATTTCAGAAACGGTACACAGCCTTTAAAAAACCCAGTTATGCCTCGTTAACCAATAGAGTTATGCTGATGAATAGTCCATCATTACAATTACAGGTTAAAGCAAACACCTTCGTGTATGATGCGTTATAATTATAAAAGAATTAAACTTCAGATCTTTCCAAGATTAACAAAACTTCAAATCATAAATCAACCCGTTAATAAGATAAATTATTTATTTCTATGAATATCTACACCAGCATTATTATATTGAAATAACAACCTGCTTATTAAATATTTTAATGGTACAAAAAACGAAACGCCGGTATGCAATTGTATAATGATTACTTCTTAGATAGAAAATGCCGTAAATCACAATGCAAATTAGAGTGTAAAGTCTTGGTGGTCTACGTAGTGTTAAATCTAGGTTTATTCAAATTACAGACCATAACGTATCTCTTAATATTATATATATATTACTTGAATTATCCAAATTTACACTCGTACTAATGCATGGTGGATTATTTAATCCCCTGAACATGATATTGTTTCATCTGTGATTTTGATATGTCATTAGTTTCTCATTAATTACAACCAGAGCTAATTATTGTATTAAAGTTAATGGGGCGTTAATAATAGATAACGGGTTTTAGATATCATAATTTTTTTATTTATATATTTTTAATGCAGAAAAATATATGGATTCTTCAACATAAATAGATTACATCATGATTGTGTTTCACGTGGAATTAATTTTACCTCAAATATTTTACACAATTTATTGCATAAAGATACAGATGTAGATATCACGTATATGACAACTTAATTGGCCCATACATCAAAACTTATTATATTTACAGATTCCAAGTAGTGCATATATATATGTTCTATTCAGTTATTCTTCTAATAGTGACATAATATGATTATAATGCAATTCACCTGGTCCATCTGGAAAATTCACAAAAGTCACTTAAATTTTAAAAAATGATGGATTGTTATGTACGTGAACATTACTGCATTTCTAATATATAAACAAGGGATGACACAAGTTAAATTAAAATGCTTAATGCTTTTTCAAATGATTCGAGACGATTTTAGAAAAATTTAATAAAATTGTTTTCTTTTATTTCAGTAACGGGTACGTGGTATTTACCACCCGGAAGTCATGCTCTAGTCCCCCCTCCAGCTCACCAATTCACCAATCCACTGGGTTTGTCCAATCCACATGGTTGTGATAGATTATCATTGAGGAATCCCCGGCCATCACCTTACTCTCATCCTTATCAACGACGATCACCGCCTGGTAAGACTTCAAGTTATAGTATTCAACATGCCTCTGCTTTATCAAGTTAATTAATTGTTGAGTCGCCCCCAAATACCCCTCAAAAACTGAGTACATGTACTCCAGATATTTTAGAGTTAGTTGGTACATTATTGCATCGACAAGATGTAAAATACGTTATCATCTGACCACGGATCAAACATTGTGGTTCATCCCCTTCGTCCTAGACGAAACACGTCATAACATAATACACGGTCAACCACTTGGTCCAACCTATAACAATTACCATAGATTGCCGATTGAAATAGTTTTGTATCTTTGATTCGAAAATAATAGTGTTACAATAGGCTACATAACTGCAACTAGTTCACACGTTCAACAATTATCTACACTGTCTTGGACTTTAACTCTACCATCCAAAATAAAGTTACGCTTATCTGACCACCGCTCCATCATTACCCAGAACGCGACGTCGGGTTGATATGGCGACGTCACTCACGTAACTTTTGGCGGACAAGTATCATGCGTGATTTGGCCCTATTGATGTCACGTTGCGTTCGTCTAGTGCCCTGTCTCTGTCAATACATAGCCTTGTTCAATTGGGTAACACTTGCCACTGCGTCTTAGACGTCATTTTCATTATCAGACACGTTTTCATCGAGAAAAACCACTGATTTCAGTGGGACTGATTTTCATCAAGTTGTTTTTGCGAACAAGTGACAAGTCATTGTAACTATCGTAGTGTGTCACAACCATGCAACTTTTTCTCTAACACTACAAAATCTTCATCAATTTGTTTCATATCCTCACGACTGAACTTCACTGACGACTTAAGATTTGAGTTTTAAAAAATTCAGGTTCACTCCATACAGTGATACAAAATATCTAAATCTTCTGTGTACACTAAATTCACATGACACTGTGAAAGGATACAACTTTGTTAAGACAATAGAGACGAAAAGAAAAAGTCGTCAAATTTGGCACAAGTCACATGTTAGGGTTGAATATAGATCGTAATTTGAGCAGCTTATGCGTGATTATTCAGTATACCATATCTTTAATCGCATTATTATTATTATTGTTGCGCCTTTGTATTATTATTATTTTTTTTGTAATGTGGTCCATAGTTTATCTAGAAAGTAATAAATTGGGGAACATTATACAAAATGATATTTTTTTGCAGAAAAATTGTTTAAGGCCTTTTGAACTGCTTATCTTTAAATATTTTTAACACAAATAACGTTGCCAATGTCATTAAGTCTGCTCAGATAGAAACACGGTTGGTTTGCATGATAGTTGGAAGTTCTGTGATTTTACGAGGATTGATTACAGGGAAAGGTGATTATAGTAATTGATTGATCAATGTCAGATGACTTATCAGTCCATTTTTTTACCGTGCAAACAAGGTTGTTGTGGCTGACGCCATATTGGAGTTGGATTATGGGTAGATGTATGGAAACATTAAATTGTGATTAGTCAAACATGTTAATTTATTGATTGCGTTTCTATTTTTCAGGTAATTTCTCAAGGGATATGGGCTCCAACCTACCGATGTTAAACCTCACAGAAAACTGGGCACATATGTCAGCCAGCAGCCATGGCATGTTACCTAGCAACTCAGGTGGCGGTCAAGGCAACTATGGAATGTGGATGAGCGGTGCTGTTGGAAATTTATCACCCAATCAGAATTGTGCAATGCCTTATCTCCGAACGACTGCTCCATACTCATTCCCATCATCGACAACCACAGTAACAAGCATACCACCTGTGCCATCAGCCTCTAGTGTCGTTTCTCAATCTTCATACGAACATCCGTGTGATATCTCTACGTATGCCACTGCTCGAGATGGCGCTCGTACGAACTGGAGTCCGTTAACCCCTCCGCCATTATGAATAGAACACGTCGCCTAGGGTGACAATCCATTTCTTGACTGTGATATTGAAACTGCAGGGCGCTATGCATCAGTGCTTCCTTTGATAAACTAAATGGTTTCTAATGAGCCTATCATGGTTGTTAATGTCACCATTTAACCCCTCAGCACGATCGGTTTTATTCTTTTACCAAAACATATCAACGACAGCCATTTTCAGCTCATTCTTCATTTATTTAATAAAGATGGCAGCCGGAATGACACGAGAAATTATAGTGTTGACATGATGTATGCTGGCTGTCTCCGGTTTGAGGGGCGCTGATTGAAAATGTCTGTTACCTGAAAACACGTAATCATCGAGAATGTGACGTTATGTCGTGGACGAGACAAGTCGAGACGTTATGAAGACAGAAAGTATCATTTGATATTACTACTCCGTGACGAGGTCATCGAGGACATATATGAAAGACGATCACAAAAAAGGAACATTCCACACCAAAAAATAGATCCAGAAGAGTGGGCGGTACATGTACAGTGTTTGCGAGTAATGGGCAAAGAACGTTTTCAAATAGGTTCGACTGCTCAGTGGGAACCAGTAACGGCAATTAATGTATAAAACAAATCTAGAGCAATACTAAATTATTCCTTGATAATCGAATCAATATATATATATATATACATGTACCTGTTGTACATTTTACATTAAACCCTAAATCATTGTTTCGTAAATTTGTATATCATGCAAGCATATTGATAAATTACATTGTTTGCCTAGTCTTCAAAGAAAATTGTAGAAAATTTAAGCGCAGGTGTGAAGTTGAACCTCGGTTTAAACATGATTTGGTGTCGATCCTTAGTGAATGAACGTAGAGGAATTTGTGACAGCACATTCCAGATATCGTCTGGTTGCAACACAGTTCGGTCTCATTTACAAAATTCTCCATCATCGTAGTAAACCAAATTTATATTTTAAGTACAACTTTAAATGCCAGACAAACTTCATTCTTTTATTCTTGTAGTTACAAAATCTCGTCCATATTAAAAGTTATAAGCTTTTTATAATAAATAATGAATATCGACAATATGGAACGGTTATTATCATTTTTATGCGCCAGTTTGTCACCTTCAGTTTCGGTGTACGATAATGATTTGCTAACTCCCTGCTATCTGAAATCACAAACTGAGCTGGCCAACGACTTGTTGGATTTACACAGGTGTTAAAGAGTAAACATGTTAGTAACCTCGTATTTAAATTGTACAATTTGTAAAACGTTGGTAGACCAAGTCACTTTGTATCAGTGTAAATACGAAACTAACCATTATTCTCACTTCAATTATACGCGAGGACGACATATCAAGTTTAACATAGTTAGTATACAGCCTGTCTACATGTCACAACTGTCAAACCAACTTATATTAAAGGCTACCTGTTGATTTAAACATAGAATATTCAACTACCCCATTAATATAAATTACTAGACTAGGGCGACTAACAGGCAATGGACTGTATTTAGCAATAATTGATATCTATATCGCTTAGACGTAGTCTTTTAAATTCGTTTCATTTATGAAAGATGTTTTATCATTATAGGTTTTGCTAAAACCATGACGAAATCTTATTAAACTAGTCGAGAAATCCAAAGCTTTCAAAAAATTCAAATATCATTTTTATAGATTGAATTTCATCGTTATAGATTTATGTTCAATTGTTTTTGTGCTATCATATGAAATCCAAAGTAAGAATTACGAGGTACTGTGCTATCATTTAATTTAAATTCCAAAGAATTCCCAGGGCTATGTATATTAAATGTTTTAAAGTGTGTAATAATACTCACCAAATGTGTTGAGGTATGACCATGTATTTATGATAAATATTATTTTTAAGTTGGTGCAAAATTGGATGACGTTATACTAGGCAGTGGTCAAAAGCAACCCAAACATCATTTTAGATAAAATGTGTGAGCTGATTGGTCCCAACTAATTTTGTATAAAATTGGTCACTATTTTAAGTGCTTAATCATGTCATCATTATTGTGAGATACTAATACATCTTCATTTTCCGCTGAAAACGTCATCACTTCGAGCTTTACGTCATCTTATTTTGTGCTGACTATTTATGCTAGGCATCCAAAGCATTGTGTATATAGATGTATATAATATTAAATGTATTATATTAAGTAATGTATATATTTAAGTAGATGTTATTTAGAAGAAAGAAAAAGTAAAGTTTCTCTGAGACTATGCAATGTTAAACAAGTCTCATATCATGCTGATGTTGATTACTGTTAAGAAAAATAAATTCGTATTTTAAAGTATTATATTGTTGTTTAGTTTAAAAGACGAAAACTATCTGAAAAGAATCCCCCTTTGATCTCTTGATTATAGAGATAACTCTCCCGGGTATGCTACTGGGGGGTACTTCCGGTCCTCGTAATCGGATTAAACTAGGCCACTTGTCCATAAGTCTATGTAGTCCACCCGGTCGTCTAAATGGGCAAGAGAGAGAGAGAGAGCAAACTAGGTCATTTCGGAACTAACATATGGTTCAATTTTATTTCCATAATGCGCTTGCGCGTAGGGGCCTTTTTTTTGGGGGGGGGGGGGCTGAGAACCCGGAGAAAACCCACTTGATTGGAAAGGCGACCCTCCCCCTGTACGCCAGGCTTTATGATACAGCGCGCTCGTGCTAACCATTCAGCCATCCAACCGCCTAAATGGGCTATATTACAACATGGGACAAACTGCGCTTTTCCACTTACTATACTTCCGGTCCAAGGCCACAATATTTGACTAGAAAATGACTTCCAGGCATTGCAGTCGGAACACATTACCCAGAACCTCCAATAACGCTATTTGCATGGTTGCATGGCCCTCGTGAGATGTTTTCGGTTTCATCGCCTTGAAATGGCAGGGATCTCTTGATTTGAGGTCTTGAACAAATTGCGCTAAATGAAAAATATGATAGCCTTCGTTCCTTTTGATTTGAGGTCTTGAACAAATTGCGCTAAATGAAAAATATTAATAACAGCTTTTTGAAAACCTTACTAGACTATTTCCGACTGATAAAAATCACAGATATCTGTTCTCAAAGTCCCATTGTCGAAGGCGTATGATGATCAACAGGAATGATCTATAGAGTATGCTGACGGTGTGTGTGTAAAAAAATAGTTCACGTACCACGATTCCCCAAAAATACATCTCAGCTCATTATAGCCATATTTTTAAACCATAGCACGTCTACAAACAGTTTTTTCAAGTTTTCGGCCCTCGATGATCCCATGGTGTTTTTTTGTGGATTAGTGACTGTCAAACCACGTGCGATCAGCGATAATCGTTTGTTTGTTCTGTGCACCTATCCATTCAGTCCGTTAACTGGCATATTTACCTAAATTCGTATCCTGAATGTGGTCTGATCAAACTATACGTGGTGGTTGAATACTCGCCAGTCGGGTGTAGCGAAATAAACTTTACTAAAGTTTTAATTGTTCTTTGGTGTCACACGGGCAAATAATTCAAGTTCCCTAACAGCCAAGCTTTTCGACAAATAGGTATACATTGACGTTGATAAGGTTAAAACATTTCACAATTTTTGCTCACAGACATCAATTATTTAAGCTACATTTAGTAACTGACTCAGAATAAGACATGGCAGAATTATATGGAAGACGCGTTACTTAGAAATGACTTGGGGTTTTACGTCCTACTGTTCTGGGCAACCGTGTTTTAGAAGACGGACATACGCTGTGCAGTGTGCAATGGGAAAAAATCGCCAGAGCATCTTTGTTTCCACCTAGTCGTCGTCGAATTCTAAATGTAAAAGGTTTTTTTACGTGCACATCAATGTTTATACGGGATCTCGGCTTTTCGTCCCATTCTTGGCTTGCCCTGATTGGGACCACCACCACTGATCAGGGAAAACCACGCTGGCTGGTAAGTCAGCACCTTACTCTGCTCTCTGGGCCATCGTAGCTCCCATATAATCCTGTCATGTTTTATCCACAAATTAAGCTTGAGCCCATTGATGAATTCATTTACGGATGAAGTGGTGTTTAGTTTTTGTGAAATTAATAGAAAAGCAATGGCTACTATGTCATTCCAATTGTGTTATAGTACGATTACCTATGAGAGAGAGAGAGAGAGAGAGAGGGGGGGGAGTAACGTCCACTCAACACAAAGTAGATCCTTTGGAGACTAACATATGATACAAGTGTGTTACAAAAAATCGATTGAGTAGTGGCAGGGAATCGGATGACCCAGAGAAAAGACTCTTTGTCACACACAGGTGTTGGATAAAAACCACGCCACTTGGCTCAATGACAGATCTTATGATCTAAAGCTCGCGTATTTTGTTGAGCTGGACAAACGCCAACGAAACTTGTCCCCAATATACGAATTGAAAAAAAGACTATATGGGACTTTAAATTGAAGTAAGTCTTCAGTATAGATATCAAAATAGTCCACCCACGCCCAACGTATACAAAATTAGAAAAACTCGCGCTGTAAGGAGTTTCTGAATGCTCTTGACCAGAGGTTATTTAAGGTAGCTATGCGCGACTGAGGACCCTTGGGGTCGATCTAACAACCTCCTGTCCCTTTCTTAGTTTACTCGACAAGTATCTGTTGTAAAGACGGCCCAGAGAAGTTAAGAGATCTCGTCAGGGGACCTCCTACATTTTGATACATGTAGCTAGGTTCGGTTCGTTTAGTTTTCCTGTGTGTGGTCCTGCATTTAGAACTTGGTTACAAAGTATCCATCGTGTCTTTATCATAAAGTTTATTTTGACAAGGAACTTTGCTACCTGACGAACGCAGAGCGCTTACATAGAGGATATTTATTTAAGATTATTCACAATACTCTTGGTATCTCATTACAGACTTGATTGACACCCTCCTGCATGAGATTCTTATTTTCTTTTCCACACAGACAAGTTTTTCTAACAAAATTGATGACATGAATCGTGTCAATATTGACAAGGGTCGTGTTCAGTTGTTATAAACCTAGTAATGATGAACTACGACCAAACAAATTGTACCTAAAACAAATTTGTAAATTCTTGAAAAACCTAAACTTGTCGATGTATTTTCATAACATTGAAATGGATCAATTCGTTATTATATATTATTAAAACAAATTAATATGAATATTTTTTTTTTCATTTTCCTTAAGGAATGTGGTGTGGCAAACTCGAAATAAGACTAGACTGCATGGTAGGCCTGTATGTCCGTTTTGATTAACCTGGCCAAATGCATATATATCCACAATCTTTGACATTTCGATTGTCTTTATTGTCGATTCCTGCTACTAACATAGAAAGCGTGCCAATTATCCCCAATTGTGTCCGGAACATGAATAAGAAGCCACAAAAAAATGGCAAATTACTTGTCAGTCGTGACATAAGACCAAACTATTCAATCGAGGGATGATCAAATTGTTAAGCACACATTTGTCTTACTGAAACAATTTTATTCTGATTGCAATAATTTTAACAAATTAATTGAAGACATGGTGTGACAATAGCGTTCCTTGCCTAACACCTATATCATAATTATGTTGATCAAAGAACACAGGCTAAACAAATTAACATAGATTCGCTAATTCACTCTGCTTTCTTTGTCAATTAACACAACATTCTTGTGGATAATGCAAGGGTTAATTTTGTTTAGATTGGTCGATAAAGGCTCAACGAATTCACTTGTTCGGATTATATACGTTCTTGAACTGAAAAGAAGCGACTGAAAAGTGCCCGTAAGCTATGTTATGTGCTCTATTGTACTGCACTTACGGGCTTAAGTTACTCTATTATCTCGTGATAAAAAAAGGTGGGTAAAAGTTTCAATTACCGTTCAGAAACCACTTAAAGTCAAAATTAATTTCATAGAGATATACATGTAGAGTGCACGTAATCCATTCCACTGTAATGTTAAACAGCATCCATATTTCGAAACAACCTTTAACAGTACACTGGTCACAGTTACAGAATTGGATGTCCACTGCCAGAATCATATTATAGCACTAGCCTAAATGTCGCTCAGTAATAAGCAATAATGACATTCCTTTTAATTATGACCTTGGTATTTCCAGTTCAATTACTAAATGTTAATGACACAATTTCCCCCAACAAGCTTAAATACATTGAAAGAAATGTGTAGTTTATTCATTCATTTTTCTTTATCTGGTAAGATGTTATGTCAGCATCTAATAACGATTGTAAAACATATAACAACATGCCCGGAATGTGCTAAGAATATTGTCGTTGTTAAACGACAGAGAAGTAATTATATCTAGAGTCACGTTGTCCCCAGGCGAAAGGGGGCAATATCAGTGGGGTGTGTGTGTGGGGGGGGGGGGTCTGAAGCTATTCGCCCGAAAACTGTCTTTGTCACCCGAATCTTCAGAAATGAATCAATCATTAATTAAAACGAGTTTTCCACAAATGTTATCGCACGAGGTCTTAAGAGTTGTAGTATTCAAGACATAGACAACGAAGGAGCGATTTTATGCAATTATGCAAATACATTTCTATGATATATGGATGGTCTCATTCGCTGACGTCTGTGCCCGAAAAATTGACAATTCATTCCCCCGCACCCCGCATCCATCATCCTATGATTGTCGCAATTGGGATTGGGTAGCAAAATGGCTTTCTTGTCCAATCATAGTGCTATGCAATTAAAGATTTTAGTACAGTTCACCTCTCTGGCGAACTATATCTTATGCTGACCTATGTGTCACTGGAACTCATTATCTTGTAGCTGATTTGTTCTATTGTTGATATAGTATGCTTACATAATGCATTGTGTTTCTAAATAATAGATAAGTAATTATATCCATATATAACAGAGGAGAATTTAAGTTCAAATGTAGGCCTACCTGTTGTTTTGTTGCGAATATTAAATCAATTATAAAGATATATGAATGTGTATGTACCGTTACCTGTTTCATAGTACAATAATTAGTGGATACCTGTAGGCTATCGAGGACACTTGACGGTTTTTTAACTGCCACTAACTCCTACAGGTAAACATGTCTTACTTTACCTACAGCTATAGAAAATAATTACACCACTTAATCTCAAAACACATACAGGTGGACTAGCTCACCAAATACCACGATTACGGGATTAAAAGATTTGCCGCGCCAACGGGCACGTGCAGTTTGGCTGAGTACGGAATAGGGGCACCGTGGCCATGTAAACTCGACGGGGAGGTGTGAGGGGCGCGGAAAATGGCGCTGTACACAAGCTCGTGGACGAAATCAAGGTTGAGAACATGTTCTAATGTGTAAAGAGAAAATGAACTACGGGGTATTATCTTGGTTCTTGTGAATTGGACAAATTTAGTGTTAAAACAAAACGAGAGGCGCGAACAGTTTGTAATAAAACTGTTTGATCAGGTGTTAGAGGTTAAATGTTGCCGCCATATTGCACACAATTTCTCTCTGTTTTCCCCAGCAAGGGTATGTTGAGAAATTCAAATAATGTCAGTACAAAATCCCCCTCGTAGAACAAAGATGGTATTTCTTTTTAAAACAGAAGCTGGGACAGAGATATAAAAAATATATTGTACAGCTGTGTATCTGTTTTTCTAGCAATAAGATAAATAGACTTCTTACCAAATATATGAATAACATCAGCATCCATTAAAACCTATAGGTCAGTGTGTATTCAGTATGGCCGAAGGGTGGGAATATAAACAGATGTTTAATAAGAATTATTGGATGCAAATAGAGACCCACGCATTGAGGTCATAAGTAACGTGGACATTCCCTAAAACAGGCCTATAATGTTTAAAAGGGCTATATTACATTAGATTGTAGACGGGCAGAAAAGTCCACAGGGTGGCAAGTCAAACCGTTGCTCAATGCAAATCGCGGACGAGGGTATTTTGCCAGGGTTGCGCCCGAATGCATTTATGCATTCTTCATTTCTTGGAGTGTGGATATGATCAAATAATCGCCCCAACTGGATATACGTAGATATGGGTGTCGTGTACTAGGCAGGTGTGCTTACTCTTTCTATAACACCCGGTACTCTCGATGTTTAAGGAATTCACATAGCTAACGTTTTTTTTTTGTGCCTTTGCATTTTTAAACCGCTGGTGGGCTCCGGCCTGAAGTTACCTTTAATCCTGCATCTTCGGCTTCTGCGATTCAGTTCCAAAACTTCGCTCCAGTAGGCTGCAGAGGTTTGTTGATGCCAGGAACCAAACAGCAGCGATAATATTAAACATACATTATGCAAGAGCTTAATCTGCCTATTGCTGGTCTTTCAGCAAATTCCGTTTACATTATGAAGTTGTTAACTATTATAGTGAGGTGTCTGTTCTTTAGCTAATCTCCCATATAAATGTTACTTTAAATAACTTAATTCTTTTTTTTTTATACTTTTTGATTGGATGGCCCACCATACCTCCTTTTAATGGATGCCCGGGGCTGTCGCTTTCTTTGCCATACCCCCCAGCAAGTCACAGGGCGAGTGTCATACCTATTCGGTCTGGAACTCCTGATACCCGCACTCATTTACGGCTTTCACACGGCTAAAAATAAAATTACTCATTATCGGTGACGATACTTTTGACCTTCTCAGACAGGCTTCTATCGGCTTCTAAAATGCAAGTCTCAACTATAATTTCAG
Source organism: Patella caerulea (assembly GCA_036850965.1). Classification (NCBI taxonomy): domain Eukaryota; kingdom Metazoa; phylum Mollusca; class Gastropoda; family Patellidae; genus Patella; species Patella caerulea. The sequence goes on along the minus strand of JAZGQO010000015.1, from coordinate 24,063,295 downwards.
TTGTCTAGAAGTATTTACGAGATACGTGCAAGGTATGATTAGCCGTTCCAGAACACAGACAGGAGAACGGGTGCCCTATTTTGGGGCATAATGACACCGTACATACATTTGAAATAATGATCATACCAGATCAAATGGGTTTTAAAATGAGAAGAATATCTTAAGACTTATTTCTTTGTGACTTTAAATTTATCAAAGACAGAGGGTATCGGGACCTGGTCGTTAAGGGATTAATACACTGATGTTTGAACATTGATCAGACGTGAACGAGGGTCGAGTAGACTAACGCGTGCGCTTTAATTCACTAGGTCTGTCAGTGGTTCAATTAGGCTTTCCCTGGTTTCCCCCCATTGCTAACGATCATGCGCACAAACGGATTATCGAAATAAAATTGTAAGAACGGAACGTCAGTCTCGAAATGACCTAGTTTGTTGATACGTTTAGATTGTATTTATAGAAGTTAATTTTGTGGTCAAACGTTCGTCAGCAGGACCACCAAACCGTCCACTGGATATTAAATCATCTATGGTCGTACCATTTCCCTTTTATATCCAATTGAAATACATTACAAGGCCATCAAAGTGGTAATGTAAACAATCAATGGAAAATAAATTTTAACATTTGCATTTCTTAGCATCAAACAATCTCATAGTAATTTTAATATAAAGACCACCATTTACAAATTATACAGAAAACAAGGACAATCAAAGGCGCATTAATCTTCATAGAGTTTATATATAACAACTTGGGTGTCGGGGATCTTAATAACAAATATTTAGATTATTTACCTTACCCCCTACTAACAAAATCCACCCAGGGCGTTTGATCTTTGCCGAGTCTATCGTTTACGGATACATATAAGTAAGTTTTAATAACACGACAATTACACGGTTCGTGAATTCCTGGAGTTTAAAATGGTATCAATAGATAATTAAAAGCCACTTCAGTTTTCCCACCTAACACACCATTCACGATTAAACCTCCCCCATTACGACAATTCCAAAATATTTACATTTCCATTTTTCAATTTGATTGACGATCATTCATCCCTCTCAGAGCTACATAACCAACATGAGTTGAATACTCCACCATGTTTGATTAAAAAGAATTAAAGCTTTGAAAAGAATTACAATACTTGTAGCAACAATACTTGACAAGTTTAAGCATCCTAATACATTTTCATTGTCAATGCCTGCGTACTTCGCATTATTTCCATTCAACTTGTGTACACAGAATTGCGTCACCGGTTTGTGTGTGGCCGGTGTGCAGTATGGGACTTGTGGGTCGCTAGGTGACGTCATGAAATCTGTAAACACAGGTGATCAACGCGTATTTTAAGAATTTGAAACAAATAAGAAGTTTGTCACGTCAAATTAGTTTTTCCTGTGATTCAGCCTTTAACAAGGAATTTAAGAAATTGTGTTTCGTTTGCAATTTGTTTAGTAAAAGCACGCGTTGGCCATATTTAAATGTTCAATACGACACATGCTCTGTATACGACCGGAAGTAGTTGTCAAATAATGTGACACTACAATTTTTGACAAAAACGACACATTATGTGATAGGTCGTACTATTACAGATTTGTTAATGGGCTATTTCTTTAGGCTTATAAATATTGGAGAGATTAACAGGTAACAAAATTTGCAATCAAAATCCGGTTATCATTCTACACACAGAAAACTATCTAATCTACTTTGAAAAAAAAGATCTCTATATTCAACAATTAGTAGGCCTATACTGTGCGGTCTTACTCCGTTCACATCTATTAATATTAAACACAAAAAGACTAATTAAACCTTTTCAATTTCATTAAATGAAAGCAGAGTACCGGTAGGCTGTATACTTCTCAAAACTATAGGACTATAGGCCTACAAACCTAATTAGTTTTCGACTAAAATCGTCGATTTAGGACTTAAAATGTCGGCCAACAAGTTTAGTGTCTGTTCTCAAGCGGAGCTAATTGTAAACAGACAGCATAAGTTTAGTATGCCCGGTTTAGTGTCTTCGTTTTGTCACAGTAGCCCAGTTTACTCTTTTCTGTCCAGCCTCCAAATTGGTCTCCTGGAATCGGATTATCGCTGAAGTCTTGTCAAATATTTTTCACTTGGAGTGTGGGAGAGGCTACTTATTGACCAATCAAACTAACTGTATTGGTAGGCCTACTCAAGGTTTCGTTCTGTGGTGAATTATGCGATTGTTGAAACACAGCTGTGAGAGTGGGTATGGTGGGTTAAATTTCCAACGACTGGTAGGCTACTGCTTGTTCGTTATTGGAGTGACAACAAGTAGCCATGATAAGACATTGGTGTAGTGAAAACATCCGAACTAATTTCGATTAGTTTGAAATTCCCGGTTAAATGTCCTACCTTTGTTGTATTACTGCAACTTAGGCGTATATTACACCTGCATGGTGCCAATACAAAAACCTTTTATGTTTTGGGAACATTTGTCACGACATATAGGTCTAGCCTAGCCTATTTCAAACTTTTTATAGGCCTAATCATGCAATATTATCTGCTTTGATCGCGTGCTTTTATGAATTAACCACGGAGATGAGATGGGATAGTAACCTCGGCTGATCAACCAATATACAGTTCTTAAGTTGACAAACAAAACTCCCGCTTCTTTATTTCAATATGTAACTAAGACCACATAGTTCGTATGTTTGATGTTGAGGTAAACCGTATATGAGCTGGAAGAGGAACAAAACTGGGTCCGTGTATTGACTCGGATGTTGTGGCCCATGGTTTGTCTAATGAATGAAGGGCTAATGAATGAAATATCGTAATGTAACGGGATCCGCTATCGCGCAACAAATATCCTGCCTCTCGGATGCGTTGTTCTGCAGATAAATAAATGACAAAAATGTTCCATTATATAGAATTCCAAATGCCAAGGGTTATTTAACGTGCACGCTGATGTGCACACGGGATGGCAGATTTTCGTCCCATTCGAACGACTATACGTTGTTCTTTGCCAGGCCCTGTGTCCTCCATCACCTACAATCGGGAACCACGCAAGGAAATCCCGATTAATATTTCTCGGCCACCACGGAGATTAAACATGGTACCTATAGGAAGACGAACCAACGTCTTACTAACTAAACCGCCGCGGCTCCCTAAATAAATGGCAGCTTTAATGTGGATTATTTAGTTAAAATTATATCCCTAGCATCCTTGTACTTGATCCGGGCTAATAAATGGATGTCATTATCGGTTACTGTTATTACCGTTATGTTTCCTAGCTCTAACTGATAGCTGCATGTTCAGAGTTACTTAACATGTACAAGTCAACGGATTCTATAGTCAAATCGTCAATATCCTAAAATTCAGACCACCGCCAATTAAGCACACTTAGCAGGAACTTGAAACAAAATGGCCGCCATGAAAAGTTAGTTAGTCTGAGCTTCAGGGTTGAGATAGCGTTGCTATGCGAACCCGACCCTATGTAATGCGAACATGGCAACTGGAATTAACACTTGGATGTTTTCTAACGTGAAACTTAAATGAGAGAATATTTTAGTAGGTTAAGTGAGCTGACTTTACCATGAGATGGCAAATTAACATGGAGGACACTGGGTTGGACACCATGGTGATGATCACCTTGGAGATTAAAGGGAGATTATCGGTGTTAGAGAACGTAGACAAATAGAAAGATTGACAGTTAACCATATACACTGCTTACCTCTCAGTTGCACGACGTATCCATGGTAAATTAATATGCAGTAGGTCGGATGGAAATAACGATTCGTGAATTATAAAGTAGGAAAGATAGGACAAGAGTCATTCATGTTTCTTGTCATTCAGAAGCTCACTGTATCAAAGTAATTTCATTTTTAATTCTTGATTGTCTTGATGAATGAATATTCCACTCAATTCTTGTGTGCGATCTTTTGTTTGAATTTCAAAACTTAAATATTTGGAACTAAAATCTTTTCAGAAGGGCGACTAAGTTCTTTTTGTTTTTAGATTTTTTTCCTCAATAAACTCAATTTGGTTTGACTTAAATTAAGAATAACTGTATTGGTTGATGGTAGTGTTTATGGTTTTAAAACAGACGGGAATACTATTTGACTTTCGGAAGCCCATACAGCAAGTGTTGTGTGGGTGGGGGGGTAAACCTCGTTACATTTTACGGGAGCTGGAAGGGGATTTTCAAACACACACAAAGCATCAAACAGATCCGGTGTGCTTCATGGTATTAAAAAGACGGGAATGCTATTGAAAATCCTTGAAATGTTGGGAAAGAGGGAACTTTCAAACAAATAAATAGCAGGATTGAACATGAACAGTGAATAGGGAGACATATTCTGGCCATTGTCAGTTACATTCACACAAATGTCCAGTCTGATCCCCACTCCCTAATCCGGAACTTCATCAAACACACGAACAAATCTTTATCGTTTATTATTATTCGTTCTAGAACACCCGACACCACCCTCACATTTCAGAGTTAACGTTGTACATTTGTACCTTTAAACGTATGTTGACCTGTGGTTATTTTATTTATAATAATTTTAATCTAATAGACATGAAGGAAGATAAAAGAGAAATAAAAAAATGTTATTATGTTGACTGTTATAAAGAAGAGGGTACTATCGTTTCAAATGTTGCTTTGAGGGTAAATTTCTACTTTTATAGTGAGTTATCTTGATGTATAAGTAAACATGCAGTTTTATTACATAGAGAGGGTGGTTATAGAATGGCGTTAATATAACTGCTTTAAAGCAAAGTAAAGCGAGGTCTACTTTGACCATAATCTATTTCATTTATAGTAACCGATGTCATTTTAGTCCTAAAATTAGCTTGTTTGGATCACCGACATCACCGATATCTTATTTATCAATTTCATTAACATACAGACCTATATTTCGTTTCGTTTTTTATACTTTCAATATCCTACACTATATGAAGATACACTATATGCAGGAGTTCCGGTAAGGCTTTTGACCCTATGACGTCAGACATTGATCAATCAATCAGCGTTGACGTGTCTAGTGGTCAAACCACAGTTCCGTGCATGAAAAGGCTAAGAACTCGCCGTAACTGACCGTTTCATTGGCTAATCCCTCATATCATCCAGAACACGTGAATGATAACAACTCTTCCAGATCCTAATGTAGTAAAGGCAAGTAAAACGAAATTTTGAACTATACAAACGAAACGAAACAGGATCTGTGTTTTAATCATATTGTCTCATTTATAAATAAGTTTTGATGAGAAGAGGTAAACCGCCCAGCGTCTTACTCCCAGAGCCACCGCGGAACCCCCTCTCCCCAATACGACATACCGTTTTACTACATCAATAATAATAATACAAAAATAACAAAAGAAACGCCACAGGAATTATTTTCCCATACAACTAATAGAACATTTCTGTACAATAAACTGGTAAACCACCATTTATTTGTTTTGGGTCCGGGTAATCGCTCTTTTCATCTACTTCTGAATGAATCAGTTGACTTCAAACGAGCGTCCTGTAAATACATTAAAGAACTGTATTAAAACATTTCAAATCCGTGTCAGTTTACGGCAATATTTTATTATCAGAATCACGAGGTATCTGCATTTATGCAATGAAATGAAATGATGTTTAATGAATTTTTCAGCACCGATTGAGTATACGCCATACAGTGTACGGCCTACTCTTATTTAAATTCCAAATGCCAAGGTTCTTTTACTGGCACACCAATTGACCTTTCACCCCATCCGAACGATAAGACACTGTTTCTTGTCGGGCCCTCCGTCCTGTACCATTGACAAGGAGAAACCACACCGCGACGCGGGTACAGTACGTGTATAATAATACAAGACACTTACAATAATAGCCGAGAAGGTGGGGGGGGCAGAGAAACGGGAGACGTCACATAAAGAGTAGACTCATTGGTCTAGTATGTTAGCTAAGCACATATATATCCAATCTGATTAAATTACAGATCTTATTTCGTTTTGTTTTTTTATAGTTCATAATTTCGCCTTACTTTACTTCACAAGGATCTGTTATATAACCCGCGTTCGGATCACATGAGGTATTACCCAATGAACCGGCGGTCTGTTACGGCGAGTTTTTGGCGTGAGGTGCACGGAACTGTGGGTAACCCACTAGAGACATGGTGTCATAGGGTCAAAAGTCTCTCGTATGACCTCTGACGCGACCTTCCACTACGACTGTTCAGATCTTCATGCAATATAGGCCATCGAAATCACAAAGAACGAAACGAAATATAGGTCTGTATTTAATCCGATTGATGTATACTATTCAAAAAAAGTAGGGGATATTTGATTTTTAAGTGTTATTAAAGTCACCAAATGAAACTGACGAAGAAACAAATGACAAAATGAAATGACGTTCACATTCATCGATTTATTCCAAATGATCGTTAGACTAAGTAAGGCACAGACTGATACCCGGGGTCAAACAGCAAAGTTACCACAGCATCACAACAAAGTCAGTAACGGGTAAATCCTCCTCTGTTTGCCAAACAAGCACTGATCCGACGTGGCATACTCCTAATGAGACGTCTAAGGTCATTTTGGTCCAGATTGTCCCATTCCTGTTGCAACGCAGCAGCAAGTTCTTGTACATTGGCAGGACGTTGTTGACGTTGACGTAACCTCTGTCCAAGCATGCCCCAGACATGCTCGATAGGGGAGAGGTCGGGACTCAGTGCTGGCCAAGGTAATGTGGTGACGTTCTGTTGTTGGAGGTAACCTGTAACGATCCTGGCCCTGTGACATCTTGCGTTGTCATCCTGGAAGATGAAACGACCGCCATGACGTCGTGCGAACGGCACAACATGGACTGCCAACATGTTGTCCCGGTAGTACTGGCCTGTAACACGCCCTGCAACAACATGTAAAGCCGTTCTTCCAGCAACAGCGATGCCTCCCCACACCATAACAGAACCACCCCCAAATCGATCATGTCTGATGACGTTAACGTCTCGGAAGCGCTCGTTTCGACGACGCCACATCCTCCTACGTCTGTCCAAAAAATCAACAATGAACCTTGACTCATCTGAAAACATCACATTGCTCCAGCGTCGATTATCCCAGTGTTGACGATCCCTACACCAACGACGTCTTGCCTGAATGTGATGATCTCTCAAACAAGGGATCACCCGAGGACGTCGGGCGCGAAGGTGACCCCTATGCAGTCGATTCCGAATCGTCTGGCCACTGACTCCCACACCAGTGTCTGTTTTGAAGACGAGCGCTGATCTGATTTGCTGTGATGACACGATTTCTCAAGGCCAAGGTACGGATAAATCGATCCTGGGCTTGAGTTGTCGCCCTTGGTCTGTCCTGTACAGATTGTGTATCACGGTATCTGGACCATGGCCTGCTTATGACAGACTGAGAAACATTCATCGTCCGCGCCACAACCGCCTGTGTTGTGCCGATCTGTAGCATGCCAAGGGCACATAACCTTTCATTTTGGGTAAGCCGACGCATATCAAAATTTGTTTTCTGGTCACTAAAACAATTAAACTGATGTTTCCACCCTGGAATTCAATGCCACAATGACTGTAACATTCAAAGTCAGAGTCGTGCAAATCTTGGGTTGGACCCCCATGATGATCCCAAGCATCACCTGCATACCATGCGGTAGCTATTGGTGCGTTTGGGCGTCACATGTAACTGGAAATGTTTCTTCTGTTAGGTTCTATAGTGACTTTTTTCGTAGTCATTTGCATATTTTAGTATTATGCCCCCAAAATCAAATATCCCCTACTTTTTTTGAATAGTATATAACAATATATGTATAGATTATGTTCCTGATTAAGAAGCCCTATTATACCCGATGTGTATCCTGTTTTCATGTGTATAGAAGTACCATGATTGTTCCTTGAACAATTGTGCATCGATATGATTCTACGGTGGATGTGATGACGCCATGTGCAGGTCCTAGTCCGTATAGTACGCTCTTACTTGTTTATTGGCATCAACTAGTAACGAATTCATTTCTCTCTATGTATTCCTAAAAATCAAAATCTTACAACACATTATTATTGAAAAGAGTTTTTTTTTAAATCTAAATAGCATAACCTAGTTCTGACCTAAATGCATGCATTTTATTGTAGTAAACGTACAGATATGTGAATCTTGTTTTTTAAAAAAAAAATAAAAAAATCAGGGTCATATTTGAATTACATATGTATATAGATTAACCTTCAGTGGAATTTTAGAAAATCCTGAATAAATAACTAACACGTCTGACGTTTCTCACGGAACTCGCAATAATTACAGCAGATTTTTATTTGGTTCAATTTCATAAAATTCGTACTTTTGGGAAGTCGTATTATAGACAACCTCAACCGTCCCTTATTTACGTTGCAAGGGGGCGTGTGTGGATGGGATGAAATATTTTGTTTTTACGTTGTATAGCGTGACCCAAGTACGTTATGAATCATGTTTAAATCAACATGGTTTTAAAGGTGGCTGTATATAAATAAAACTAAGGACAGCGCCCACTTTCACTTCAAAAAAAAAACGTTAAAATCATTTTACACGCATTTACCCTCTGCCCAATACACTAACAATCCTCCTTTTATGAAAGAAAATACCAGAGTTACGGACCTCTTCGGACTCAAACCGGTAATCCATAGAAATATCACGGCTATAAAGCTAAAACAAGCACAAGATAGATGCCCGTATTACTTCTAATAAAAAAAATAGTTCAAAATCCACATGACAGTACACCTTGTCGGCAACATCAAAGAGTTTTGATACATATCCTTTTGATGTGTAGCCGCTTACAGGTGTATAAGGCTGACAAGGTTGTTAGTGAATTGTTTATCAGTGATACGTAGAGGTTTGCTCCATCTCTTGTCCCCTTCTCCCGACTATAATTATAATCTCCGTGGCTTTAGAAAAAAATAATACTCGAAATGAGAATTTTGAAAAGTTAATAAATCGGGGTTTATTAGGAGGCTTGTCTGTCTTGTAAAACCATTAATAATAGAACAACAAATATAAACATGGTACAACCCAAGAAATGGAAAAAAGAGAAGTTAGAAATTGAATCTTTAGAAGTTTCAGTTATCTTTTGTAGGCTGACAATAACAGTGGGGTGGGTCTATTCAATCCGGGGTTACGGCTATTGTTAAACTATTATAGTTAATGAATGTGGTTATTGTAGCCAGTTCTTTAAAGTTTAGTGTAGATGATTTTATTTGGCTTATCGGTAAATGAGTTTTATGCAGACGTATTAATATACTGATGGTAAAAACGGCTTCAAAGACAGATTTTCAAACGGAGTTTTAAAGCAAATTTTCGGCGGATGATCCAAAACTGTATGAGCGATTAGGTTTGAATCAACAGCATAACGTTTTTACGAGACATTTATTTTCGGTACTACTGGTCAACGACAAGCGCGTGTTGGTCAATAGCGCCCACATTGCAAAAAGTGGCCGACGAGGAAAAAGATGTTATAGACCAGCATTTTAATCCCAGGTTACACACAGAGTATTTTTAGAGTTTGGAACAATTTAACATTTTTAATGCGATGCAGAGATAGTGTGTCATTATTAGTTGTTAATTACCCCCTAACCAAAGTTGTTCAGTTTTGATTGTTATTTTTGTTGCATATTCTGTAAATATTTGTCTACTAGTAAAATTTGCTTGATAAAGAAGATAGGATCGACGCCGAAAAGTCGCTTATTATTAAGCTCAGTTTATTATCCATAAAATCGTACCTTGTGTTGAATAAATCAGCTGCGTAATCTTGAAATTAGTATATGCCTTTGATCTGAAGTTCGAATTTAGAAATTATACATCAGAATTAACAAATTCTAGTTACAGCAATTTTTCATCATGAACTTCGCTAGAACCGTTGGTGCAATAGTCGATTCACAAATCTAGATCTATTGTTTTGCAACCGCTGCCTTGGACATACTATGCATCTTCTTATTTCTTTTAGCTTTCGTTTTTGTAAAAATGCAGAATATCTTGACGAATCTGTACAAAATGAATGGTAACTACAAAATGAAAGAAATAGAGAATTCCGTTCAGATCTTTCATGACAATAAATTTGTCAAACATTTAGGCCATCGAAAGTATAAAAAAAAACGAAACGAAATATAGATCTTTAGTTTACATGTAATCAGATTGAGCTACTTGAATAATGGGTTTAGATTGTAATTGCAGTCATGTTAATCTAGTAACCCTATAAAGGTGACAGCCTATTTAAAGAGTTTCATACACCACCACTGAAACTAAAAAATGTCTTAGGAAATGAAATGGACTAATGGAGACGTGCAAATAGCGCCACATAGAAATAAAATTTAATGGAGTTTAACGTCCTACATTTTACTTCACCGACCGGGCTAATGAAGATGAAATGCCGTACGTATGCTATGGGGAGGGGTGTTGGCCGGAGAGCGCAGCAACTCTCTTTTCCAATTCCTGTCCAGGATTTAGAAATAGATGCGACCACACTGGAAAGCGAAACAATGTTAGATTCACTTCATAATGAATTCCAGGGTGGTAAATTTTATAAACATACATTATGCAAGAGCCAAATCTGCCTATGGTAGGTCTTTTTAAGGTCTGATGTTATCTAAATTATTAAACATAGATTATGCAAGAGCTAAATTTGCCTATTGCTGGTCTATATTTTTGAGGCCTGAATTGTTATATGAATTATTTATTAGACATTAATTAAATGGTCCGGGCAATCATCAACTTTCGATGGCATGATTAGCCTGCGATCTATAGTGTATTTGAACACAATTTGTGATGGATGATTTAATGTATAAATGGACAATCGAGACTTTGTTCATTTAGAACTAACGTGATGTATAATTTTATGTAAAAATAGATAATCGAGACTTTGTTCATAGAACTAACGTAAGTAATGATGATCGAGGCTAGTCGAAAATTGAATCGTTCATTTTTTGTTTCAGAGAGAAGCAATTAGGCTGAAATTTTCAATATTTTCAGTTTTCATTATCTAATTATTAACTATTAAAGCGAAAACTATTAACTCGTTATCTAATCTTATCGAATTCCCCTTTAATAAGGAGAATTTGTCATTAAAATTTTACAATTTCAGAGTAACAGAGCAGGACAGTCAAGTCATCCGATTTCCGATAGCATCCAAAAATGCATTAAAAATATGTACAAAATACAAGTGTTTATCCCTGGCTGTTTTGTTATTAATCCATTTGTTTGATGTGTGTGGCGAATAAGCTCTCTCTGTTTGAGCTTGAATTGCTTATGATAGTGGAAAAAGCTACATGATTCTATCAATCAGCTTTATAAAGAGATAATAGAAATCATATTTTGGTGTTATTTCCGTATTAGCTTTCATTTCGGGAGATCAAATCGAAAATCTTTTAAATACTTTCGGGGATCAGTGCAAGCGGCCATATTAAATTTTCGAGAGTTTCACGAGAACGACTCATTCCAGAAAACAATAGATTGGCGTTGGGGCGTTTTAAAAGATTCTAACATTGCGAAATTCAAACTAAAAAGTGTTAAAACAAATGAAGATTTAAAGAATGTTTGATTTTAGATTGACAAAGGAAATACAACAAAACTCCGTTCAGCTGCTTAGTTTCTACTTTCCCTTGAAATAATGTCTAATGGGGTATAATAATTATAGTTAATAGCTGTTTCATAAATTGCCTTGTGTCACCGAGGAGCGAAAATCTGCTAGAATTTCTCTATATATTACTTTATCATGAATGAATTTCTGACATTGGTTGTAACATTTTAAGTCAGAATAAATGGTTAATCTATATACACAAACAAAACCATTTCTATTTTTGTATTTATCCATTTTTTTAATCATTTTAGTCGACAAATTATATACATTTAACATCAAGGAGTTGACTTCGGGCACCATCAGAAGAAATGTGTATGATTACACCAAAACAAAAATACTTTTAATAAGATTTTTAAAAAATCAAAAACATTTCAGTTCCCAGACTTTATTAGAATTGATCAATAAGTTTAATCGAAATGCGCATTCTTTATCGATGTCTTTTATACCCCGATGTGCATAATCATAAACGTTCATGAAAATAGCACATAAAAATTTCTTTTAAAATTTTGAGATATCTCAACGATCGGACTTATTGTGTCTTTAATTTAAACATTTTGATATCAGAAATTCTATTTCTACATATACAATAATCCCCAAAACTCATAATCAAAATGTTACAGAAGGTTTTATGGGTTTTTTTAATTTCAACAACAATTTATTCGACGGAAGAATTAAGCCGGAATTTTAAGATATATTTACAAATAAATATGGTCAATAACCGAGAATAACATGGTCAAAGTTACATTTACAAACTACCTAGAAATGTGTACCAAAAAGTTTACGGACAGTGACAGACAGCTCGATAAAAAATCCGCGTGTCAGTTACAACGTAAGACGCAGTTATATAGAAAGAAAATATAATTCCATTCAATATTAATTCAGTTTTACAAAACAAATTTGTTGAAAAAACAAAAACTTAATTTTGTTGTGTTCTTTGATTCTACCACGTGGCAGATGTCAAGCGTTTGTATTATTGCGCCATTTGTTGGTTATCCGTCGTTAATCCCTGGCACTGGACAATCCCCGCCGATATTTCACGAGCTCATTTGCATACACGTGATCGGGAATGGGTGCGAGAATTTAGTGTCATACACACAACAAACAAGATAGATTGACTAAAATTAAATAACTTTTTAACGTGTTCTTACTAAGAAGTTTTATTGATTAAGAAAATAAACATCAAAGACCGGATTCGACCTTTGACACCCTGCCATCCAGAAATTTAAGAAAAATTACCTAAATTCGAAATAAATTAAAAGATGCCAAAAAAATCGAAAAATAAAGAAGATATTAAACTCATTAACATAATTCAAGACACGAAATTTGATTTGAAAAGATGTCACAGACTTAACTAGAATTAATTGAATTCGCTGACATGCTATTGAATAAAACCAAAATATGGAACATAACGTTCCTTTGATTGGTTTCTTTTATAATATTTTATACCTAAAGCATATAAGCTTTACATATCATTCCAGTTAAAATGCAATTAATTGGGATCCCTCGCTATAAGAATGAGTTCTGTTATATTAAAAAAAAGTTTTGAAATCAACAAAACAACCAAACCCCTTCCCTTCAAAACATTTTGGAATTTATAAAGATATATAATATATTCGTTTGATGATAGGTAATCGAACGTCAACATTGTGATTTATGAATGCGGGGTGTCTTTACGAATATCAATTAATTTGTAGGTAATCGAACATTTAACATTTTATATTTTCTTTGGAATAAATTTAGGAAGATACCAAATATTCGTTTAATTAATAGATAATCAATTAGCTTTTACTCTCTCTCACACACACTCTCTCAGGGAGCTCACAAAGCGGTGTGTTATTTTATCGTTCTGAAATCGTGGACATAATTTTCTGATATTATTATGATTTTCTCTGTGTGTGGTTTTGTATAGGGACCTGTACATTCGCAGGTTGTGATATATTTGAGCAGGTGGCCGGAGCTGTTCCTACCGATCACCAAACTCCCCCGTAGACAAACCGTTTCTATCGCTAATTGCACGGACTTGCATAATGGCGAATGTGATGAGAGCGCCTTTAGCCGCTTTTCTTCTACAAAGTTAACTGAAGACAATCAGAATGGGTGTATAATAAAATAAATGTATATAATAGGTGACGAGGGAGGTCTTAGTGTTTCCACACGTTCCCAAAATACCCTCTACACTAACTACTAAAATGGTTGTTTGCTATAGTCGGGGGAAAAAAACGAATTTATGTGGGGGCGGGGAAAGGTGAAACTCCCGTGTGACACGAATTATGAATCTGGGATTGAATAAATGAAAACGAGGACCTGTCGTCTGCTTTTATCATTTGCCATCCACACGATCAAAGGCCTGTCTTTTTAAATAATGAATCATGCGCATATGCTTTAAAATGAATAATGTTATTTCACACCTTGTGGAGTGAGGACGACAGACGAATTATTATTAAGTGATAGAGAGTGGATTATTTGTTTGATATAAAACTAGGCTATCTTTGTCCTGTAAGATAACAGAGGAGAATATTGTTTATTGTATTCCGCCATATTCTCTTACCTGTACATCTTTAACAAAATCACGAACAATTTTTTAAAGAAATGTATTTAAAAGAAAAACTCGATGGCTTTAAAACTTTATAACAAAAGACATGATTTTACAATAAAAGACCACAAAAGAATACAAACGATGATATTCTAATTCCTTTTAAAAAATTTAAACCACAAACCATAAAGACGATGATATTCTAATTCCTTTTTTAAAATTTGAATACAAATATAATGTTTTGAGAGAATCGTATAGATTCTACTTTTGTTATAAATCGCTTCATAAATATCTAGGCTATTTAATATCAGTTATACAGCATGTAATAATATTACAAAACATAAGTGCATTTTTAAATACACCTCTGTGACATTGTTTAAAAATTGTCCATCGGTTGGAGCAGAGAAGTTAAACCTTAGTTCATCTGTTTAATTTAAAATCTTTTTTAATTCTACCGTGCAGTCCATTGACGACAATATATAATTTAAACCAAGGAAATAGAAGCAAATTATTTTCCACAAAATTCAGCCACTGCAATGACGGTGTGATCGAGAATAGTGTTGATGCAATCCAAGAGGGTGGAATACTCTTGAAATAAATTATTCAAATTCAAGAAAAAGAAAATTTGAAATAAATTTGCCAAATTTTTAATTATTTTGCTTTTAAATGATTTCTGGGATTACTAAAACATTTCATAGATTAACAAAGGCAAAAAGCTTTACACATTGACGGTGACAGGATGTAGCCTATGGTCTAACGCGCGCGATCTAAAATTCATGACAGATTTGCCATGATGAAGTCAAGTTGAGTGGTTCCAATCCCAAACACATGACTAAGGTGCAGCCTCCCCATCCGGTTTCCTACTACTGTCAAGTCCCCCCTCCCATGCACACGAATTAATATAATAAAATTATACCATATTATGTTGGTCCCAAAATGACCTATATATTTGGTTGGATTGACCGTGAAACCCTATTTCTCTTTTTGGAAAATTCCGAGCTCAGTAATCTTATAATATGATCTGGATAAAAAATAAAAAAAGGAAGACAATTTTGCATTCTAAATCACGCTGTGATTATTGCATGCCCGTTTATCAAAAACAGATAAAACGTAGATTTATGTGTTTGTGGGGTCAAGAAAGAGTTGGGTCAAACGTGCAATATTAAAGGACCCGAACTCACCCCCTGTAGAAATCGACACCTTACAAACATATCTCAAAGTTCAGAAGGTTTTTTTTGTGACTATTCCAAATAGGACTTCACCATTTTTGACAACGTGACAGTAATTTCCACCGAGATGAATAAAGAAATTATGCCAAGAATGAAAATGTTTTTGGTTGGTTGTTTAAAAAATGGTGAAATTTGTATTAAAATAAATATATTCCTTCAATAAGAATATTTCATAAACTACATTTGTCTTTTACTGAATAAACGTTCTTCTTTTAAAATTAACTAAATGTCATACAAATAAATTTTATATTCTTTAATTTGTTATATTATTTGTATTTCATGGAAATGTTATCATTTTATACTTAATAAATCTGTATTTCATGGAATTATTTTCATGTTTTTATTTTTTGTTATAAATAACTAATTTATGGAAATATGTTTTTATATTTTATACCTTTTCTTGTCATCAATTTGTATTTTATAACCGTGTTTTCATTCTAAATTCTTTCATTTTGTATCTTTTTATTATTTTATTTATAATAAATGTGTATTTTATGGAAAGCAATAATAATTACTTTCGCAATACAAATATAAAATTTATTTAATTATCACATTTAAGCATACATTATGTAAGGGGTAAATATGCCTATTGTCGGTCTTCCTTTGGGCCTTAATGTTCTCTAGATTATTAATTAGACATTTATTAACAAAACAAGACCATAATCAACTCTCGATGCCATCGGATACTCGAGATTTTGACTAGATTAGAAACGGTTCACCATTTAAAAATTAAATTCTAATGTGGGAAAGCGAGGCTAAGTCTCGAATATACCAGAGTCCTGGCCCCAAGTTCACAAAGCATTCTCAGACTTAAGTTGAGAATTTACTCAACTTTCAATCACTGTTTATAAGAAATATCTTTGATCCAGAAACACAAAACTGTGCACATAGTTTCTTATTGATGTATTTAATACATTAAAACAACAAAATTATTATAAAGGGTTGTGATTTAATTATAATAAGGCGAGCAATTTTGAGTAAATTCTCAACTTAAGCCTGAGAATGCTTTGTGAACTCGGGGCCAGGTTATCACAATGCACACATCTAGTCAAAACTACAACAAACAGTGATAGCGTAGTTCAGGTAGAGCAATTTGCATGACATTTTCAATATTTTCATTTTTTGTTATCTTTTTTTAAACTATTACAGCAAAAATGGTCTGTTCTTTATCTAAACCTTACAAAATATATCTTTAATAATAATATTATTAAGTTCAGTATAGGTGTATAAGGCAATGTTTTGATTGGCACCATTGGTGATTCAACGATAACCTATATTATTGGTAACATACAAATCTTCATATTTTGCCGTTCTTGTAATTTCATGTGATTTTGTCAGAAAATGGTATTTATATCTTCATCAAAATCAATAAATTTATAATCGTTATAATTTATTGATACGTAATTGAACTAATACTATGCCTTGATGATATTTTTGTCAGAGATAAGATGTATTACCGATACAATATATATTATTTTACAAATAGGCCATGATGAAATATATAATTTTACAGGTATAATATATAATTTTACAAGTGGGACATGATGAAATGTATAATTTTACAGGCAATAGAAAGTCCTTGTTGAAAGATATAATGTCACGAGTAAAATGGAAAGGCCGTGTTGAAATATATTATTTTACAAGTATTATAGAAAAGCCATGATGAAATATATAATTTTACAAGTATGATAGTGATAGAAAGTCAATGTTAAAATATATAATTTTACAAGTATTAGATAAGATAAAAATGAGAATAACGGTGCAAGTGCTGTTTTTTGTTTCTTATGACTTATCAACATGGTCATTTTCATGGTAGTATTTACAACAGTGTCTGAATAAAATAAAACCAAGTACGAAAAATCCAAACAATAAGACAACATTCGAAATCCTAAAGTAGTCTTACTTTATCGGCAAAATAGTGTAATCAGCAAAGGAACTGTTTACTGTGTACAAAATACACGAACAGTGGTAATGGGTGTCCGGAAGAGTAAGCTTAGCCTAAAATTGTAATCAGTGAAGCGAGACCGTGGAAAGTGCTTCAATACAACTAAATTGAATTAGTAAGTGTGTGATGTTACAAAATATCAAATCAGCTTAACTCGTACTGACAAGAATTTTGAAGAAAATTTTCTAATGAAACAGTTCTGAAATTTAATCTGAAATGCGGCGCGATATAAATGTCACATTCTTTTTTATTATGATATTTGGAATGGATAACAAATATAACGGAGAGATCGATGTCTCCCTTGAATATAAAATGTGCAAAAAGTTATACATGTATCATTTTTCAAATTCTAAATACAAATATGTACTAAAATATATCTGAAATTAAATGGGTAGAGCGTCCTGTTTTTCAGCTGCATCCGGTCAAAATATTTGAAACCACGTGTAATCACTAATCTGATTAAGATACAGGTTCCTATTTCACAACATTTTAACTAAGATAAGATCTGAATTTTAGTTATTTGATTGGACAATATTAGATTGATTTTAGTTCTTAGCCAATCAAAATTGAAGTATCTGCTAAAATTTGGATTTTATCTTTAGTTAAAATTTTGTGAAACAGGGCCCAGATCTATATTTTGTTTTGTTTTTTTATACTTTCGATATCCTACATGAAGTGAGGCGATGTGAAGTAAAACGAAATTTTGAACTGTAAAAAACGGAACGAAATGGGATCTGTGTTTTAATCAGATTGTGTAATCACAACTCTCGTAAACTCACAAATATGATTTAAATTGGAAATAAATAAAAAGAAAAGAACGACATGATTGTCATGGAAATGAAAAATAGAATGTGATAAATTTTAGCGCCCTACTTTACTATATAAATATCCTGGATATATTTTGTTTTACTTGCCAATGATATATTTTATTTTACTTGCCAATGTTTTTTTTTGTTTTTTTTTTGATAATGAATAGAATTTTCATTTGTAATTACAATATTCGTGTTGTTGGAGGAAATATCTTTCAGTTTGCTAAAGTTTAATATGCTTGATATCGGTAACAGAATACTTATCGAAACGTCGTGCCTTTGTACAATAAACCTGTGATTGTTGTCCAACATAACTGTTTTACTTATTTATATTATAATCAGGCGTTTTGTTTGTGTTGCCTTTTCCAGTGTAGATTACAATGTAAAAGAAATATTTGGTCCTACTAATGACCGACAAAGACCGACAAGCGAGAGGGCGTTTTGGTTAATATCGCCCAAAGTATTGCAGAAAGTGACCAGCATTTAAATATGTATATATTGCTATACGTATTATAATAGCGCACAAATTAGTGCAACAAGCATGTGATATAGATATACATATATGGGCACCATAACCAAAATTACAAAAAGATAAGTTACATTGATTTACATATTATAAAAATATGCGGATAATTGACCAAAATTAATGCGCTATTGACCAAGAACCACTCTTGTCAGTCCTTGTCGATAATTAGTAACACCGGGAATACTGAATACCAATACCTATCAATTGGTTACTAGTTCCGTGGATCTCCAGAGTACGACTTAATCCACTGACGAGTAAATTTCCTCCTGTTCGCAGTAAATAAAACACTAATTTATCCTTTGGTTTCTTTAAAATGTTTTCCCCGGTTATAAAAAAAGACCATGGTATATAGAATAGTTTCCTCCCGTTCACAGTATATGAAACACTAAGTTATCCTTTCTTTTGTTTTTAGAATATTTTTTCTCAGTTATTAGAAGAAAGGACTACATGTTAGTACTTATAATGGTTCACGAGGATGTGATCCAGTCACGGTTTAATATAAAAGCTAAGAAACATGCCCATAACCCAGGTTAATTATTCTTTTGGTCTAAATGTCAATCAAAGGTTTAAAACTTGTAACGTGATACTGGTAGTGACAACAGTGTCTAGTAAAGACAGGACAGACATTCTCCCTTTTTTTTATTAAATAAAATAAGTTCACGTGATTTTAATCTACTTGCTAGATTTTGAAATCTTTTGAAATATTGATCTGTGAAAACCTTGGAGATATTCAGGAAGACGCGCGAGATTTCTGAGCAGACATGAAATAAGTGTTTAAAAAAAACCAAAGAAAGTGGATCTTTGTTTAAAAGAAATTCTTTGTAAATGGGAATGCTACAAAATACAAGTTTTAAGAAAAATAGATAACTCGGATAAGCAGACCATGCGTTCAGACATGATGAGGTAAAGCCAGAAAATAAAAATTGTTCAATAATAATTGTTATGCCACCTCGCCATCGGGAGTTTGTAGAATACGATAATAATAATAAGTCATCATTTATTTTAAATTCAGGGTAGTCTGATATCAAACCCCGTCTTCATTAACCCAGGTTCGGAACAGAACAGTAGGACGTTAAACCCCATTTCGTTTCATTTCACGGCTATCCAACCTGTCGGGCTATTGTAATTTTAGCACAAAAGATTATCAATTTTGCCGATGCGTGAATAAAGGGGGATAAATCCATTTAACAATGTTGTCGCCCCTTCATAAAAAATTCCACAAGGTGGCTCTCCCAATCAAAATTGGAGATAACTCCCACCAGCGAAAATTTTTGACAGTGTTTTTCGCAAATCTACCATTCTTCGCCGTTGTTCGGCTGAACAAATGTTCTGCGCATGTGCGATTTTCACCCCGTCTAATTTCTGGTCGCTTTTGCTTTTACTTTTATCTAGGCTTAGATTCAATCTTTTTTTGGTTGTGACGAAGATTTCTAAGTATCCATTTAATTGATCAACTTCAAAAATTTGAAGGTACTGTCAATGCAAACTGTCAATGGGGTGCGCAAGAGTGTTAAGAGGACAGTATTAAATAAAGTTAACAACAATAGCAAGTGTTTTGACCCAGTACTGCCGTGCAAAGGAAGAAGGCAGTATCTACACTTTGACTTTAGGCCAAAATACGTTTTTGGTATCATTGTGATCGGCAGTATCAGCTCTATCACATGTAAAAATTTCATTGCTATATTTCAATTAGGTAAAGAGATTTACAGTGTCGATTTGGGCAGTAAATGTAAATTGCCCTGGTATAACTAAGGATGAAAGCAGTAAGTGAAGATACTGTCGTTCTCTTTGATACATCTATTACAACCCAGAGCGAAATTTTGGCAGTAAATGCAAATTTCTCTTATATAACTAAGGAGAAAAGCAGTAAGTGTAGATACTGCCGTTCTACTTGGGACATGTATGTACCTTAAGATAAGGTGCTGGCAGTAAATGTAAAGTGACCTGGAATAACTAAGGTAAAAAACAGTATATAATGTCAAGGATTTGGACTCTACTGAATGGGGAAATGCCTAGAACAATGTTTATGCATAAATATGCAGTTTGTAAACTGTCTGTTTATCACAGAAACAATTAGAGAGCATGTGTAGATGCTGCTTTGTACCTAGGTTTTACAATGGGCACAGGAAAAGGCCCAAGCCATAAAATGGGCAGTATCTGCATTATCTCAGTCCCTCAAAGAAATATACGAAAATCGACAAGTTATATCGAAAGAGAACCATAATATTTCCTCACGTTGAAGAAATCACATTATTTTATACAAAACTATGAGTACAGGAAAGTGACAAACTTTAAAGTCGATTTTCTCAAAATGACTATTTTGGAGATACTGCCTTTCTCTTTTGTGGGGCAGAGTAGTAGCTATATCTGTCGGTAGGCTGTTCCAATCTCGCACTGTTCTGGGAAAGAATGACCACTTCCTGTAATCAGAGCAGTCAGCAGAGATGGAAAGAACTTATATTAGGATGCATGTTTCTAGAGAGACGACGGGGAGATACCTTTTCTTTGGCAGCATAAAAAAAATATTGTTAGTTTTAAAATTTGTTTATTTTATTCTAGGTACATGCCGGAAATGTTATGGCGTTATGTTACCCATAATGAGGAAATGGAACGTCAAAAAGAACCAGGTGTTAGTTCTTCAAAGTAATATGGCATAGGGTCTAAAATTCAACTTCATCATATGATCATTTTCAGAGCCCCAAATGGATTTTGTCTATTTGGGATTACGGCAGGCACATTAGCCTAACTGTGCACGTTTATCAAGAGATAAAAAATACCAGGGATTAGGGGCCTATATATTCTTAGGGAATTTTTATACGCCCACATTTTCATGTGGACGTATATTGTCGTCGCCCCTGTTCGTCCGTCCGTCCGTCCGTCCGTCCGTCCGGACGTCCGTCCGGACGTCCGTCCGTTCACAATTGTTTGTGAACAGTCTACAGGTCACAATTTTTATCCGATTTCAATGAAACTTAAAACATAGGTTTATCACCTTAAGATCTCGGTTCCTTTCGATATTGGCACGTATCGGACTGTAACTTCATGGGTTATGGCCCCTGATTGTACGAAAAATCACGTTTTTTAGCTTGTGAACAGTTTAGAGGTCACAATTTTGAACCGATTTGGACGAAACTTGAAATGCATGTTTATAACCCAAAGACCTTGGTTCCTTTCGATATTTGCGCCAATCGGATCGTAACTTCCTGAATTATGGCCCCTGATTGTCCGAAAAATCGCCCTTTTTAGCTTGTGGTCCCTCTGGAGGTCAAAATTGTTATCCGATTTAAAAAACCGTTTGATTATATCACCGTTCCATGGTTATGAAGGTTGAGTTCGAATTTCGTGAAAATCGGACCAAAATTGACGGACAAAATGGCCGCCATTTGTACGCGAATAGTGTGAAAATATGTTAAATCAAGGTTGTGAACAGTGTAGAGGACACAATTTTGAACCGATTTGGATGAAACTTGAAATGCATGTTTATAACCCAAAGATCTTGGTTCCTTTCGATATTTGCGCCAATCGGATCGTAACTTCCTGAATTATGGCCCCTGATTGTCCGAAAAATTGCCCTTTTTAGCTTGTGGTCCCTCTGGAGGTCAAAATTGTTATCCGATTTAAAAAACCGTTTGATTATATCACCGTTCCATGGTTATAAAGGTTGAGTACGAATTTCGTGAAAATCGGACCAAAATTGACGGACAAAATGGCCGCCATTTGTACGCGAATAGTGTGAAAATATGTTAAATCAAGGTTGTGAACAGTGTAGAGGACACAATTTTGAACCGATTTGGATGAAACTTGAAATGCATGTTTATAACCCAAAGATCTTGGTTCCTTTCGATATTTGCGCCAATCGGATCGTATCTTCCTGAATTATGGCCCCTGATTGTCCGAAAAATTGCCCTTTTTAGCTTGTGGTCCCTCTGGAGGTCAAAATTGTTATCCGATTTAAAAAAACGTTTGATTATATCATTGTTCCATGGTTATGAAGGTCGAGTTTGAATTTCGTGAAAATCGGACCAAAATTGACGGACAAAATGGCCGCCATTTGTACGCGAATAGTGTGCAAATATGTTATATCAAGGTTGTGAACAGTGTAGAGGATACAATTTTGAACCGATTTGGATGAAACTTGAAATGCATGTTTGTATCCCAAAGATCTTGATTCCTTTCGATATTTGCGCCAATTGGATCGTAACTTCCTGAATTATGGCCCCTGATTGTCCGAAAAAATGCCCTTTTTAGCTTGTGGTCCCTCTGGAGGTCAAAATTATTATCCGATTTAAAAAAACGTTTGACTATATCACCGTTACATGGTAATGAAGAGAGAGTTTGAATTACGAGAAAACCGGACTAGAATTGACGGACTAAATGGCCGCCGTTTGAACACGAATAGTGTGAAAATATGTTATATCAAGGTTGTGGACCCTATAGAGGTCACAATTTTGAATTGATTTTGATGAAACTTGACAGGTATGTTTTAAACCCAAAGATCTTGGTTCCTTTCGATATTTGCGCCCATCGGGTCATTACTTCCTGAATTATGTCCCCTGATTGTACGAAAAATCACCCTTTTTAGCTTGTGGTGCCTCTGGAGGTCACAATTATTATATGATTTAAAAAAAAACGTTTGATTATAAAAACCAAACAAATTCTAATGATTTTCTGATAATTCCTTAATATGCGACAATTCTTGTTGACTGCCCGGACGATTTGGCTGCTGTGTGGGCGTATGTTTCGTTGCCTGGCAACCTATTTTTTATTGTCATGGTACCATGCAAAATCCAATATGGTCACCAAAAAGGCCATTTTATGTAATTTCAATGACAAATGAACCAAATTGGAATAATCAGATTAACCCAAGCCCAGGGCCATTTCTTGCGTGAGCCAACGTCACACCCCTCGACCCCAAAATAAACAAACAAAATATTTTTTTTATCATGTATTTATTAGAATATATTTAAGATTTTACAAAAAAATACAAGAATTTATTTGGCAAATATTTACAATCAAGTCAGCTATATCTCTCTGTACATTATTTACAAAGCTTCAGTAAATTAGTGGTTAGGAATTCAGAAAGAACCATAAAGACCATAATCACAAAAGCGGCAGTAGTGGTCATAAACTGGACCGCCAGCAGTAATGTGGTTGTGGCCTTTACGTTCACAAACCCAAACACTGCTACTTGAACGTAAAGACCATACTGGAATACACTCCAAGATCCTGAGAGTAAAAATTCTACTTATTCATTGAAATTCTGAGGAGTCAAGGAAGTGCATTTCAGTATAAATCCTGAAATAAAAAAAGTCTGTGCTGAAACATTAAAAGTTAATAAACAGGAAACTAAGCCAATAAAAAAATATATGCTGAAACATAAAAAGTTATAAACACTGAAAAAAAATGAAACAGTAAACTAAGCTAAAAAAAAAAAAACCCATATATACTGAAACATAAAAAGTTATAAAAACTGAAAAAGAAATGAAACAGGAAACTAAGCTAAAAGAAAATTATATGCTGAAATTAACAATATATAAACACTGAAAAAGAAATGAAACAGGAAACTAAGCTAAAAGAAAATTATATGCTGAATCTTAAAATATATAAACACTGAAAAAGAAATGAAACAGGAAACTAAGCTAAAAAAAAAAATTATGTGCTGAAACATAAAAAGTTATAAACACTGAAAAAGAAATAAAACAGGAAACTAAGCTAAAAAAAAAACCCTATATACTGAAACATAAAAAGTTATAAAAACTGAAAAAGAAATCAAACAGGAAACTAAGCTAAAAGAAAATTATATGCTGAAATTAACAATATATAAACACTGAAAAAGAAATGAAACAGGAAACTAAGGTAAAAAAAATTATATGCTGAAACATAAAAAGTTATAAACACTGAAAAAGAAATGAAACAGGAAACTAAGCTAAAAGAAAATTATATGCTGAAACATAAAAAGTTATAAACACTGAAAAGGAATTGAAACAGGAAACTATGCTAAAAAAAATGATATGCTGAAACATAAAAAGTTATAAACACTGAAAAAGAAATGAAACAGGAAACTAAGGTAAAAAAAAAATGATATGCTGAAACATAAAAGTTATAAACACTGAAAAAGAAATGAAACAGGAAACTAAGCTAAAAAAAAATTATATGCTGAAACATAAAAAGTTATAAACACTGAAAAGGAAATGAAACAGGAAACTAAGCTAAAAAAAAAAACCCCAACTATATGCTGAAACATAAAAAGTTATAAACACTGAAAAAGAAATCAAACATTAATGATCTGCATTCTGTATAGAGAAAAGAGAAGAAATAAAGCCTTATTTGAATTCGTAATATTGGGTTAATCACTTAAGAAAACGGAATTAGAAAACAAGACATATTAAAAGTACCGGTACATGTATTTTTAATTTTTGCAAGATTTGCAGAACCACTCCCCTGAAATGTTTCGCTTAATTTGGACGCATGGCCAGTGAAACCATTTTAAACAGTTTTGACATTCTATAGTCGGTGGATCAAAATCGGCCAATTTGTGGCATACTGGACAAAAAAAGGTGTCCGATTGCTTTGTTTCAAAAGATTTAAAAATTTTATCACGTATTATTTTTATCCTAGGCTTTGATTTTGTTAAATGTTTTATTTTATTTTTTTGGGAAATGGCAAGGTTGGCTAATCCTGGATGTCCTTTCTTTTTTGCAGCTATATTTAATTCAGCAATATTTCTGTCTTCTAATGAATTTGAAATTGTTTTGGAAAAGTTTTGGATTTCATTGGAAATGTCTTCACTGGAAATATCTTCATCAAACAAAGGTAATAACGCTTTCGGCGAGCATATACTTTCATCAAAAGATTCAGTGTCTTCAGATATTTTATCTACCGTTGCTGAACTATGATTCAGAAGTATATGCTGATCAAAAGTATTTTTACTGGCAAATCTTACGCATGCTCCACTGGCCTGAAAACAAAGGTAACAAACAAATGGTTCATGTACAGATTTAATATGGTGATTTAACATGGACAATGTGGAACATCTAAAAACTGGTTTTATGTTGTTATCTAAGCAAATTCCACACATTACGTTTTTTTGAATTTCCTTCTTTTTTAAAATACGTGGAATTCCATTATCATGTTTTTCGTTATTATTAGAATTTATGTTTTTTATTGAAATTTTGGTTTCGTCAATACAGTCGTCGATAACATCGTCATTGTTACAATTGTCTTCTAAAGTAGAAAGAGTGACATGTTTTCCCAACTGTAAGTAGGCTTCTTCAACAATTTTATTAAATTTCCGACCTCTATTCCTAGATTTTATTCGTTTCCTCCCACCATGGCGCTCATGTGCATTTTCAGGAAATTTGACCTGTGGACGGTATGGATCATTTTGAATTTCTTCAGGCTCAATTAAAGAATAACGATCTGGTTTAATTGGTCCATCCTTGCGTCGGTTTCCCATGTTATGTGGCTGTTTCTGAGCCAGTGGGCCACTATAATTTGTACATTGAATTTTTGATTTATGTAAAATGTTTAATAATTTTCCTTTTCTCAGTTTTTCAGTGTCCAATATAGTTACAGGATGGACCATGTCTTCTAATAAATTAACGTGATCTAAGACTGGAGGCCTTGGCTGTATAACTTTTGCAACTCCTAATGTTTCTAAATATGAAGGTATTGTGGGAACAGTGTTCAGATATAATTCTAATAATTTGTCCAGATCGTTCACACCATAATGGAAAGAGAGACATGCATAAAGGTGCTTGCAGAAATATGGCTGACCACGAATAATAAAATAGAGACATGTACAGGTACATAATTTGATATTGCATATATATTTATTATTATTATTAACTGCATTTATTAATTGGGATGGTATAAATTTTATTGTCTCAGTTCTGAAATGTGAACATATCAAGTCAGTTAATAGTTTAATTAGGTTTTTACATTTAACATGTGTATCCCCTGCTTTTGCATTCAAGTATTCTGTCTGTTTTCTTATATTATCATGTATAACAGGTTGAGTTTCAGAATAATCATGATCAATGAGGAAATGTTCACCATGTTTTCTATTTAACAAAACAAAATCATCATGTATAATTGAATCATCAATACTATTTGGTTCTACTAAAAACCAGCCATCTTCTGCAGCACCTATAGCTTCAACCCTAGGAACTAGGTTTATCCCAACGGTGGCCAATTTACTTTCTTTAGTCCTGTCTTTAATTGAGGGTTTAAATGTGTCTGGTATATCTTTTACGTATTCAGCCTCACGATGAAGAACACTACCTATGATTGTGACAACAAAATTTGATAATTTTTTATTAAGTTTATTATTCAAATCAGCATTTTCTATTGATCTAAAGAGCCTCTCTGTAATATTATCTGTCATGAGTAAACAATTTCTTCGATATTCTATAGGAACCGAAAAGAGGACTTCTGATGTAAATGTCGATTGCCACATATTACTCTGAAACCAGTGGTCTTGTAAGTATTTTATCAAGTTGTTTTTAGTTTCCGTATTGAACAGAAGGGTGGGCAGTGACTCACGAATAAATGTAATAAATCGAAGAGCCATGCCCTTTCTCATGGATTCACACCAACTACGCATAACACATTTAAACCCTGTTTCTAATGGTAAAATAAACATCAATAAAATTTTGTCCGAATGAATTTTCTCTTGAAATGCATTTAATGCGTGAAAATTACACAGAGAAGAATTGAAATTTTGGTAAATGGCACAATTTCTAATTTGGTTGGCTTTGTCATGACCTAATATTGGAAAAAACATGTCACTGCTTTTTGAACATGGTCTTGTATAGTACCACCCTTCATAATCATTATAGATCTGTAACTCTTTAGGGTGATTACAATTTTCTCCACATGGCATATTTGCTAGAAGAATCTGCATGTGTAAGGTGTGGGTCATCTCAGTCTCATTATTGGAGATGGCAAAGGCAGCAACACGCCCTGTGTTGTATGAATCACAAAATGTATACATGAACGTTTTGAAACGTACAGACATAAAGTTATGATTAACGTCTAAACCCATAACATGCTTTCCCCATTGGAATAATGCTTTTAGATTTGATTCATTTGAAATTACAATGTGATAGTCCCTATTTCGTTTAGAATAGCCTCTTTGAAAAAATAACACAGATTCGATATTGTTTTCTAAAATTTTTTCAGTACTGCGCCAATCTGAAGTAATTTTGACATCGTCCTCTTTGCCAACTCCAATATGCTGATCGATAGAGTGTTTATCGGATGTCACTATTCGTTTTTGAATTTTTTTCATGACTTTCCTTGGATCTAAATGAAATATTTCAGGAGTACTCAAATTTCCTGTATATATGGGTATCTTTCTTATATGACCTGCCAAAATTTGCTGAGGTGTGGTTTTATATGTGCTTCTCGCTCCATCAACTTTATCCCTGAAACTTAAAGACAGACCCCTTTTATTAATCTGTTGTACCTCACTGGTGTGACAACTTTCAGAAAACTGAAAGATGTCCCACTGTGATTGATTCTGTTGTGAATTTACAAACTTTAGAGAAAAACTGCAACCAAAATGAAAATCATGACGCATTATTGATTCCTTTTTTTTATTGTCCAAATCATAAAGTTGTTGAGGTCTGTTAGTTTTATTAATTTTGAAATATTTGTGGCATGCACTGCACGTGTCTCCATTGGTTTCTTTATTTTTATACCACTCATAGCTATTTTCAACGCAACAATTCGTACAAATCTTTGAAAGCAGTTTAGTATTGCATTTATTACAGTGATTAATTAAAGGGGATCTGTCAATTTCCGATAACAAATTACCGCACCTTGCTTTGCAAAATGAGGTTTTGCCAGAACAACGAATGTAAAATTTTGATAAAACTTGTTGACTTCCCATATAATGATCTAAAAGTTGGTAACACTCATCAGGTCTATGTGTTTCACCCCATGCTGGATTAATAGTTAATGACACCTTTGGTGTGTCTTCATCAAAAATCTTTTCAGTACTATTTTTGTTATTTTTATATTCAATCCTAAAATCAAAGTCTAACAAATCAATGTATCGTTTCGTTTCAATACCAGTTTTAACAGATTTGATGAAAGTCCATTTTAAGTTATTTTTCCCTGTTACTTTATTGGTTAGCCAATTTAAACAATTATTTTCATTTATTAAAAAATCATTTATTTTAGAATAACTTTGGATTTCAGTGTTGGTGACTTCAAAGAATTTACATTTAGTTGTCCCAGACTTTAACTTACAATCAAGACGGTACTGACATCTTTTTTTCAGAAAAGATACAGATGGATCAGTAGAAAGTAGATTTCTAATACTTGTGGGTAATTCAAATAATCTTTTAATTTTATTTTCCTGAATGCCATCATTTGTCCAAGCCGCACCTTTTGTACTTAATAAAAATGTTTTTATCTTTTGTTGACAAATTTTGTCCTGAAATCCCAAATCATTGCATTTGAAAGAAGTGTCATGGCGCTTGCCCTTCAAAGACCAATATACTAAACGAAATTTTTTCTGTTGCATATTAAAATATATCTTTAAATCACCTTTATCCTGAAAACGATTCCTAATTTCATTATCCTTAAAAAGCCATAGTTTAAACTGTTCAGTATCTGTGATTAGAGATTTTTCATTCAAAATGAAATTATCATAGGTACAATTCAATATTTTTTCATTAGATTCTTTTGTTTTTGGAACATTAACTTGTTTTGTTTCAAGTTTTACAGATTGGGCTAAAACGTTATGACACTTCTTTAATGAAAGTCGCGGAAGTGAAGCATTTCTTCTTTGTTTAATAATATTCAATGAAATGGTATCGGATAACATCCAGTGAATTAAAACTAACCTTAAAAAATCGGACCATTGGGAAATGTCACGCATATAAGTATATTCATTATTTGTAATATTTGCACTATTTGGAAAAAATCTTTTAAAATTGTCATAGTCATAAACAGCAATGGCTGAACAAATTATATTTGACACCCCACAAATTGAACTGCAAGTTTGATATGGAAATGTTGATGAACATTCTTTTTGGCAGATATGTTTATCCACCAAAGAGTTTGGCATGTGCATATATTTGTATGAAATATTGCATTTATCAAAATATTTGAGAATCTCCTCTATCTTCAAATCTAAATCATATGGTCGGGAATATCCTAAAGTATCACAGTAAAAAAGAGAGTTCATATCAAAATCATAAATAGCAAAAGAGAAATGGTTTGCTTGATAAATTTTATTTTCGATTTCTATTTCTGGACCTAAATATGTCAGTCCATCAACATTTCCAACATGTAATCCTATTATTAAAATTTTATTCTGAAAATTATTATTGAAATGCTGTGCAATGTGGCTTGCTAGATGATTATATCTTTGGTTATTAATTTGATTTAAAAAAAAGGCATACGAAGTTTGACTTTTATTAAAACAATTAAAAAAGTATGATATGACTGAATCTGATAGCCATCCTGTAGATGGAATTGTTTGTAAGTCACAGACTTCTAATGAACCGTATGTTAGTCTGTGAATGTAATTAGTTTGGTATTTATATGCCAATATTTTAAAATTTTCTATTTTCTTTTGTGAAATTGTTTCTAAAGTTACAGGCAAATTCATGGTTTTACCGAACCAAGAAAAATGATTTTGATACTTTAGTATAGTTTCCTTTTCTTTCAATTTTGATAATAAATATTTTATGCCAGAAATATCGTAAATTCCAAAATTTAACTTAACAACTTTATTTTTATTATGACTTAATGTTTTTAAAATTTGGTTAATTTGATTGTAGGGCAGCATATATCTAGATTCTTTCGCGCAGTTTGTAGCCACAGAATGGATATCAATGTATTCTATGCTGCTGTATTTTACTTCAGGAATGAATATTTTATCAGACAGCTGTATCTTATCATGCTCACCTACACATATTAAATTAGAAATACAATTCAATTTCATGTCATCACAATTCAATTTCATGTCATCAATCACACACACTTCCTTATTTTCATTCGGTTTCATGTCATCAATCACACACACTTCCTTATTTCCATTCAATTTCATATCATCAATCACACACACTTCCTTATTTCCATTCAATTTCATATCATCAATCACACACACTCGATTCACACACTTGCTCATTTCCACATTGCTCTTCACACATGGTTCTTTCACACACCCTTTGCTCTTTTCCACATTGCTCTCAAGATTCACACATTGCCCATTCATACACCCTTTGTTCATACATGTACAGTCATTTATTTCCTTATTCACTATTTCTTTATCGTTTTCTCCCATAATTACCTGTCCTCCTCCAGTAAACCTGACAAAAGAATAAAAAAAAATAATTCAATGATTATTTTATTACAATAATTAAAAATTGGTAACGCTGTCTTTGTATTTCTGTGAGAAAATGAATAGTTTGGAAAAAAAGCTTTTCCAGGCCCTTTTCTATGAGTAATTAAAAGTTATGTAGACTTGCGGGCCTTTTTATTTTTTATATAGGACATAAACAATTAGTTGGGTGAGAAATGAATAGTCCACTTATGGTTTTGAAATAATGGTTTTGTGGGCCCGTTTCTATGGGTACTATGTTGACTATGGGTACTTTTAAAATCTGTATATTGTACATATTAAAACTAAAGCAGTTGAGTTAAAATAAGGCACATCTAATAGTATTTGTTGCACACCTTGCAACATAATGTTAAAAATAAAATAAAGTACATTTAATAGTATTTGTTGCACACCTGGCAACATAATGATAAAACTAAAATAAAGTATATCTAATGCTATTTGTTGCACACCCGGCAACAGAGTTTAAATAAAGCAGACTACTATAAAACAAAAAATTAATGCGACTTGAAGGAGATGGACATAAATATTTAATGTGACCTGTATTCTAATAAAACAATTATTTACGTATCATATAATTACACAGTTAATGCCAGCAACTATGATTTTTACTTTTGATCATTTTGTTATTCACTGTTTCAACAGCATACTTCATTTTGTTGGATATTGAGATTAATAGATTGGTGGAAGGTCACATTTTATGCATTAATTTTTGGCTCGCATTAATTTCTTGCTTTACACTAAAATAACTGTGCGCAGTGCTAGAAAAGCCAAAAGTAGGAGAGTGTTTGTGGTGTGGATTTAACAAACTTATTTGCAGTGACGTTGGTTTGCATTCTCATGCAAATGATTACCATTACCTAATCTTGATCACATTGGTCATGAAAAAGAAAATAATAAACCACAAAGTATCGTGCAATACAGGATATTAGATGTTTCATACCCAAAAATCATGTGAGATATTATATTTTTTTCTAATTGAAATAAAGTTATACTGTTGAAATAAACACTGGGTAAAACATCTTCTATTTAATATGCTGTGATTTACATAGCAGTTGTTACTGAAAATTTATATACTTTCAATCATAAATACCGAAAAAAACAAAACATCTGTAAAAGTAATAATTACTAACCTAATGGTATCCTCAATTAGTTCACTAGAGAATATAAATTTTCTTCTCGTCTTACGTTGTTTTCTGTCCAAGGAATATATAGTTCCTACACTTAATACAAAAAAAACATGCATAAATCAAGA
Organism: Patella caerulea; assembly: GCA_036850965.1. Classification (NCBI taxonomy): domain Eukaryota; kingdom Metazoa; phylum Mollusca; class Gastropoda; family Patellidae; genus Patella; species Patella caerulea. The sequence goes on along the minus strand of JAZGQO010000015.1, from coordinate 24,031,089 downwards.
ATCCAGATATACCAGTGGTTCTCTTGAAAGATTTCTATTCTTAGGTAAAAGATAAAATAACAAAATTTTAATAGTTATACAAATTTTTGACTACCAACCTATTACATGTATTGTCTGATGTAATTATCACCTCATCATCAGGAATAAATGTACCTTTAAAGGTACCAGATACATTATGCCTGAAAAATTTACAGCCAAGTTAAATCATTCAAAATTCTTCATTATTGTCATGACAAATTAAATTTTTATCATTTTGATTTACGTTTTACTATACATTGTACTTATCGTGGGAATCCGATATTCAAATATATTTGTTTTCCTTATAAACTGATATAACTTATGTTAAAAGATAACTTACCAATTAAACTCTCCACTTCTCCCACTGGAACTCTTTATGTGGCCTACACCAACATCATTATCTGTTGTGTTAAGAAAAAAGAGCATTATTGTACTGTATCATCTTAAGACTCACATTATTACTGTTTTAGTTTGATTTTGTGGGATTTGAATTGAAATATAACTAAATTTCACCCCAAAGTTCATAAGATTAAATAAACTACTCACCACCTCGAAACTTTTTCAAATTTCCTAGTAGATGAAGATTTTTTGGAGGACAGGGACTTGCAATGGGTTCAGCTATAAATGAAAAAATAACATATGATCACCTTCGAAGTATTGCTAATCTGTTTCATGACCTTTATTACACATACTGTTATATCAATCAAATACACAGAACATTACAATGACATGATAGTTTTATTAATTAAATAAATTAACATAATACAAATTATTGAATTATGATATAACTGAACTTACTTTCAAATAGTCCATCCTTGACCGGTTGGTGATTTTTGATAATTCCAGACCTGAAGCATCAATATGTTGCATTATTATATTTGGTTTTTACTTGTAAGTTGTAGAGACTGCATCAAGTTGCAAAAATTGTTTTTAGAGATCTGTGTTGTCTAGTTACTTTATCTATTTTTATAACTATACATGTAATACTTTTTGGATGTTTTAGCTTTTAGGATGGATATGCTCATGTATGGGTTTAATAAATCATAATGTCTTACACAACAGCTACTGGACACTCTCTATGTACAACATTTCTTACAAGTGGATCATCATATTCTGTGTCTGAAATATAATTGTAAGTTAAATTTTGTTGTTGGGAATAGTAGAAGGGTTAGGATGCCCTAGTGGTCTAGTCATGCGCTTTATGGCTTTACTCCGGGTACTCCGGTTTGCCCCAACACGAAAGACTCCTGTAAGAAACTCTGATTGTCTCATCCTTTGAAGTCCTGTTTGTTGCGTGGTCTTAGAGAATGAGTGAAGCAGTATCAGGGAGAGCCAGATAATATCTGAAATACACATGTATTCATTTATGAAGAGGCTTCTACACCCTTTATTCTACATCCCTGATTTGTTATGTATTTACTTCAAGACAATATCACATTAAAATTTGTTATTTGTATTATGTTTAATAATAAAACAATTGATTACCTTCCACAGATTCCAGTATGCTGCTTACTGAGAAAAAAAAAAACATTGTTAAAAGCTATAAATTAGACATTAAAGCAGGAAGATTAGTTAAAGAGCTGACAGTTATCGTTATAATAGTTGAAAAATAGATAATGTAAAGAGAAAATTTCAGTTAAATTACCATTGTTACCGGGAGTAGGACAATTGCTGGCGAGGACAACTGCCGGTGATATCTTTAATTTTTTATGAGTATATTCAATGAATCTAGATCATATAATTTAAAACAGAAACATATAATAATGGTTAGCTAAAAAGATATCTAATATTTTATGAAAGTATATAAAATGTTGAATGTTTAACATAAGTTTTACGTACATAGATTTCTGAAAAATACTCTGTAAGTTGCGTCTGTGAAGTGTACGTCGTCTCTGTATAGGGGTTTGTAAATGAACTCCTCTACAGATAAGAAGTTCACTTCCAGCTCTTCACAATTTTTTTTTATTATTTGACAGTAGGCTTTGTATACAGTTGAACTGGTTTTTTTGTCCGGTAAAGGAGCACATATAAACTGAAATAAAGACACTTGACAGTTATGTTAAAGTATCATACAGTAAACAATTGCCATTAGCTTTGAACCTCAAAATGTCAATACAAATTAAGGATATTCAGTAATAATTTGTTTTTCATCCCAGTGATTAGGCCGACAATGTATACTTACAATGTATTCAAACCGTTTTTTACAATCTTTTATTAAACGCCTTAACAGGCCTTCTTTAGGAACTGAAAATAATTACATTGCAGTTTTAGAGATAACATTTTCATGCATTGTAAATTTGAAAAATCACATACCCAAAAGGTTGCACAGCCTATTGCATTGAATATTGTAAATAACCTACCCCAGTCTCCTTCATAACACTCCATCAATTGAAAATAACAATAGTAATATTAAGTGTCATTACCGTAATATATTTTTAGAATGTAACTAAAAATTAAAACTTGTATAATCACCTTTATCGCGCCGCATATCGTTCCCTAGGGTAAAAATGATACCAACCTTGGCCTGTAAGTGTAATGATACATTTTTAAATATTATATCTGAACTGTACGTGCATTTGTTTTATTACAGTCTGGAGATTTTGTAAAACATATAACTTTAGAGAAGGTTCAAAATAATGGAAATGATTTTGAAAACGTCTTCAATTACCAGGTTGGTTATTACTGAGTAATAGGAACTCTAATGAATTGTTTTATTTATAAATATACCATCCATTTATTCACTAAGTTTAGAAATCTTCGCATTTATTATGATTGACTTGATTTTAACCAAAAGAAGACTTTAAAACTTACCTTTCTCAGTGTTTGGACAGCTTCAATGGCATGTGTTACGTAGCCGCCTGGGACGGAGGTAACACAGCCATTGAGGTTTGCCAAGCTTGAGTGCAGAGAGCGGGTGAGGATTCTCACGTGCGAATTTCCAATAATTGAAAAGTCCTTCGAAGAAAAAATAAATATACATGTATAATGAAAAGCATAGATGTATTATTTGAAATTATTCAGAACATGTACTAATCACATGGTTTTATTTCTTTTCTTTCAGGGATGGACAAAAATATTATCAGTTCATAAATCTGCATATCAAGTCACAGATAGACCAGAACATGTTAATCTGAATCAACGGTTGACCGGTTGACATAAATAATAATAGTAACTTGGTAGTAGGCACAAAGAATTTCTACCATATTTGGATGGCTTATCATTTGGCCTCGCAAACTGTTTTTTCTTGAAAATGGAATTTACAGTTTCATAAATCTCAATTAAATTTGCCCAGAAAAAATATATCAAAACCGTCATAAAATGTGCAGCATTGTTTTCAGTTTGACTTCGAAATAAAACAAGTCAAAACAAAATTTCTCTCATTAGCACACTGCATGGTCATGCTGGAGCTGACGTTAAACCTCAGATCTTTTAAAAAATCTCCAAGTATAATATAAATATATAATACGTACAATGCATCATCAACTACTTACATGCACAGCACCAGAATCCACGATCGATTGGTAGAAACAGGCCTGAAAGCCCTGTTTAGACTTAAAACCTGTAATTGGAAATTGTAAGTTGTGTAATAATTTGAATAAACGTCTGCAAGAATCTATGTATTTATATTTCTCATATTATGTTGATGATAACAACGATATTATACAGTCCCTAAAAAGGAAACAAGTACGAAGTAGCGGATGATCGATAAAGTTCCCAGAGAATTGGTATACCGGTATGGGATGTTATTAGGCCTAACTCACTCATTAAGGTGCCATATATTATATCTATCGGTATCGTATTCTGATTTGTCACGCCTGATAGTCACAGGGGGTTTGCCAGGATCATGTTACTTCAAATCATCATAAAACAACGCTCAAGTTATTTCCAACCCTCCACATCGTACACCGTCCAATATCCTCGCAGGGGGGTTGGGATGGCCTAGTGGTCTAGAGTGCCGCGCTTCGACCTCTAGCTGGCCGGTCACCTCTGGCTTGCGGCTGTGGTTTCGAGCCCTGGTGTGAGCGTATGTGATATGGGCGCCTTCTCAACCTCGTGGGTTTCCTCCGGGCACTCCGGTTTCCTCCCACTGCTAAAGACCCCTACGCGCAAGCGAATTATTGAAATAAAATAAAAGATAGGCTGGCACTGCCAGGCAGGATACGCCCACATTTTTGGGAGATGGATAGAGAACAAGCAATACCGAAAGTGATTTTTCCTACATCATTAAGTCCTGTATTTCATACTGTATTGGGAGCAGCCATTTTGTTACTTTTCGTCAAAATCGGATAAGAATTGTGACCTGTAGAGAGTCCACAACCATGATATACCATATTTTTACACTATACGCGTACAAACGGTGACCATTTCGTCCGGCAATTTTGGTACGATTTTCACGAAATTCGAACTCAACCTTCCTTACGGAGCAACAGTAATATAATTAGAGGTTTTTTTTAAATCAGATAATAATCGTTCGAGAGATAGACAGAGAACAAGCAATACCGAAAGTGATTTTTCCAACAATCAAAGGCCATAATTCATTAAGTTACAATTTGATATGCACAAATATCAAAAAGAATAAAGATCTTTAGGTTATAAACAAGCATTTCAGGTTTCATCAAAATCGAATTAAAATTGTCACCTCTACAGGGTCCACAACTTTGATATACCATATTTTTACACTGTTCGCGTACAAACGGCGGCCATTTTTTCTGGCAATTATAGTCCGATTTTCTCGAAATTCGAACTGAACCTTCTGTAGGGTGTAACGGTGATAGAGTCAAATGTTTTTTTAAATTGGATAATAATTGTGACCTCCAGAGGGACCATAGTCGATTTTTCGGACAATCAGGGGCCATAATTCAGGAAGTTATGATCAGATATGCGCAAATAACAAAAGGAACCAAGATCTTTGAGTTATAACCATGCATTTCAAGTTTCATCAAAATCGAATTAAAATTGTGACCTCTACAGGGTCCACAACCATGATATACAATTTTTTAACAGTATTCGCATACAAACGGCGGCCATTTTGTATGGCAATTTTGGTCCGATTTTCCCGAAATTCGAACTCAACCTTCCTTACGGTGTAACAGTAATATTATCAACCGTTTTATTAAATCAGATAATAATTGTGACCACCAGAGGGACCACAAGCTAAAATAAGGCGATTTTGCGTATAATCAGGGGCCATAATTCAGGAAGTTACCTTCCAATATGCGCAAATATCGAAAGGAACCAAGATCTTTGGGTAATAACCATGAATTTCAAGTTTCATCAAAATCGATTTCAAAATGTGACTTTTACAAGGTCCACAACCCATGATATACAATTTTTTAACAGTATTCGCGTTCAAACGGCGGCCATTTTGTATGGCAATTTTCGTCCGATTTTCCCGAAATTCGAACTCAACCTTCCTTAGGGTGTAACGGTGATATAATCAAACGGTTTTTTAAATCGGATAATAATTGTGACCTCCAGAGGGACCACAAGCTAAAAAGGGTGATTTTTCGGACAATCAGGGGCCATAATTCAGGAAATTACATTCCGATAGGTGCAAATATCGAAAGGAACCAAGATCTTTGGGTTACAAACATGCATGTCAAGTTTCATCAAAATCGGTTCAAAATTGTGACCTCTATAGGGTCCACAAGCTAAAAACGTGACTTTTCGTACAATCAGGGGCCATAATCCATGAAGTTTTCATCCGATACATGCCAATATCGAAAGGAACCGAGATCTTTTGGGGATAAACCTATATTTCAAGTTTCGTCAAAATCGGATAAGAATTGTGACCTGTAGAGAGTCCACAAACAAATTGTGGACGGACGGACGTCCGGACGGACAGGGGCGACGACAATATACGTCCACATAAAAATGTGGGCGTATAAAAACCATATATGTTACTCCTGAAATGACCTAGTTTGTGTTGAGTGGACGTTAAACCTCTTTTCTCTATCTCTCTCCCAATATCCTCGCCTCTCTCAACTAGTTTGTGAGATTTGGAAATATTGGACGATTGTACGTTGTACAGGCCTTACCATACCCAACATTACCAAGCAGTACTTTTAAATAGATTTCACCAATATTTCCACTAAAATATTTATTATAAAACAAAGTAAAAAATAAAAAGACAAACAACAAATAAAAGTCTCTATAAATTTATGCATTATTATATGTAGGCCTATCCTATACTATGTTCTATATTTATGTAATCGTATCTAAATGAGAGAGAGGGGTTACACATCAATTCATAGGCATAGTCTGTTCCCCAATCCAAATTCAGATTTAATGAATAAAAATACGGTATTGTTTAGAAAAAAAAAAAAAAAAATACTTGTAATCAGCGCCGGATTAACCATGGTGGGGGCCCTGATCACCGACCCGCGGAACTGTGGCCGGCGACACCGCGAGCGTCGAAGACGCGAAGCCCAGCAAGGGGGGTGGGGGGAATTTTTAGAAATTGGAGCCCGGAAACATGGTGATTTCAGGCACTTATGTCATGTGGAGCCATTTAGAAGTACCTCACCCAGGGCAGAGTGTTGTTATGAAATGATATCATTTTTAGAGGAGGGGGCTATTTTACTTGTATTGTTACGTATGCGCTTTGGGGTTGGGTTCGGGAAAGTGTTTGTTGAGTAAAAGGTCAGAACATTTATGGATATAATTATATCTCTTGGAGTAGACCAGTTCCACGCTTAGTGCTTCAGTGACTGGGGTAGGTAGTGTAGCCGATGTAGGCCTAGGCCTAGTTGAAATTAGATTTCTAGAAAAATTCGGGCAAGTTCTCTGGGAAAAAGTAATAGGCTAAGTATAAAAAATATTAAATATAATTATTATTATATCGCCTTTATTAAACAAATCTAACGCAGAGTGGCCAGTGGGGTAGGTAGCCTACTAGGTAGGCGACACTAACACTGTGTGTAGTGTTAGGCCAACGTTTTCTTAAGGCCTAGTCCGCCTATTCCTAAATAGGCCTTTTAATGGTCAAATTGAATCTAGACAAGGGTGTTAATACAACAGTTTGTGGTACAATACCTTCACTACCAGCCTGGTACGAAATAAGCTCACGGAAAACCATTTTAAATATAACAAAATTTAAACTTTCAAGCAATCTGAAAAATTTCAAGCATCAGAATTTAGAATTCCCGCTAGAAAGGATCAAACGTTAGTTTCCACCAACGGACATGCGCAAAATGTTTTGTTACATATAAGGAGACAAGAAAAGGTCAAGGTCATTTTGTTCAGCCGAACAACGGCGAAGAATAGTATATTTGCGTGTTTTTCACCCGGTTTTAAGAAGTAATTGACAGATTTAATAATTTTGAATAAGAAATAGAAGCCAGCCCATGGAAGCTTTTGCCATGAAAACGTTATGATTTCAGGCTTAAAAAAGCAAACATTTTTGTCAAAATAAAGTCTTGTCGAAAAAGTAAACAAACTTTTTTTAAAACTTTTTTCCAACCCAATAAATTCTTTTGAATTCAGACAGCAAGTTTCTGAGTAACGTATTGCATGATTACATTGTCATTAAGTAAATGGAAATCTTTTTAACTGCTTCGAATTTACAGACTTTTGATAATATATTGTTCGCTGTCCCCAATTTTAATTAAGACATTCACCAGACAGGCAAATGATGAGGAATGGGAATTAATGTCTTGAGTCTTAATCAACATAATTATGAATATTTCGGTTATTTAAATAAAAAACAAAATATCTAAGGATGAAGGCTTCTTTGCCCATGGGAACATGTCCATGGATGGACCTCATATTTTCTTGTTCCATCTAAACTACAAAGCAGCCATAATTTCCATATGTGCGCCTCAAATTTATATGGCCATTATGAACTAAGTTAATTTTGGCCGTTATGGTTTAAGGCTGGTAATGTTATGACCACATTCTGTCAACCCTCTGACAAGTGAAGTCATGGCTTGAAAATCCTATAAAGGATTTATAATGGGACTTTCTAATCAAGTCGTCTGGGGATAAATGGGACAATTAGTTTATGAGGTCATGTGTTCGATCCCTGTGTTGACCAAGAAAGTTCAAGTGTAATTCCCAGTGTGGTTCCCCCTTGTCAGTGGTGATGAAAAAATATGTTCCTGTGTACACTACACATCTTCATGCACTTAAAGAACCCTCAGCAGTTGGAATTTGATATAAGAATAGACCCTAGCACAGCCGTCTGGGCAAAATTTCTCTAATAGCACAGTGCATCGGGCTCATCTACATTTTCCCCGCCGGTGCAGAAAAGTATGATGTTAAACTAAATTTCATTTGTTAATAATGATATATGTTGAATATTTCTTTTTTTTTATTAGTCCAATATGTCTGAACCAGAATTAAGGAAGAGAAAACAGAAATCAACAGTCGTAACGAAAGCTGAATATGAAAACTATGTGAATGCTCTGTATAACAAGCAAGTTAAGAAGGAGTTAACTCCCCCATCAAGATGGTCGAAAATATCATTATGTAGTTGTCTGGTTGGTGTGGTTTTGATGGTGATCTGTGGTTTAGTCAATGCATGGTATTTATCAACACTACATGAAAATACTCTCTGGTTTACAAATATACAGGTACGTTTATTTGTCCAACTCAAAGATGTAAAGATTTTGCTTGTTTTGGGTGGTTGAGTTGTCTTGCATGCAGGCATCAATATTTCCGCGCACATGCGCACGGCGTGCGCAGGCACATTTGCTTTAAAAAACTTTTTTGCAGGCACATTTTTAACAAATTATTACTGTCACGTAAATCATGTAAAATAAAGAATACTATATTTTTTTTTGTTTGTTTACTTTGATTACCGTGTAATAATTTACTAGAATAAGCTAGTCGATGATAAAAACATCAGCACGCGACGTTAGCGATTCCACCTGTGACTTATGACCTATCACCTGTGACCTCTGCTTAATTTAGTGACAATTCTAGTGGAATGCCGGTCGATGATTAAAAGAATAGCACGCGACGTATGAACTATCACCTGTGACCTTGGCGACCCGTAAACACCAGTACCGTGTAGTAACCACACTTACACCTGATAATTCTATAACGATGGCTTCCTATCGAGTATCAAGTGGAAAAAAGAACAAAGTCTCTTGCCGAGTTTGTGGTGATGTTATTTTATTTCAAAATTATAAAGTGCATATACAGAGAAATCACCCCGCCGAAGACTGCAATGACCTACGGTCAAAAACAGACAAGTCCATGACATTCTTTTTCTCAAAACCTGCCGATTCTAAGCCTTTGTTCGGTGTCCGGCTCTCATGATAAAATGGCAGCCATTGTCGAAGCTATTGATGTTGATATGTCGGATATTGAGCAAAGTACAGAACTTGTTTAGACCGGCCGGTAGTCTTCTATTCTATGTTTATATCAACCCCAAACAACAACAATATGCACATCAAACATAATCTTTATTATTAAAGTAATCTATAATACATTAATACAATTTAGAAACCATAATAAAAAAGGTACTAAAATTTATTTATAATTTCTTCTTTTGCCGAGTCCAACCCAAGAAGCTTTCGTAAGCCCCCCCCACCCACAATTAATCATACTATAGGCCTATACCTGGCAATTGAATACTCTCTTTTTGAGTATGACCCTGCAGGCACATTTTCAAGTGTGTGCGCAGGCACACTCAACTTTTATAGAGCCCTGCTTGCATGTGCAACTTGGGCATTAGATCATAAGGTCTGTCATTGAGTTCAGCGATTTCAATCCAAAGTTTTTTCATTTATAGGACAAGGGTTGTCTGCCCAACCTTGTGGATTTTACTGCAGGCCCTATGTTATTTCCAACTACTGCTAAAGACTCCTATGTGCAAGCAAATTATTGAAATAAAGTTGGACCATATGCCAGTCCCACAATAGCCTGTTTTGGGGTCATGTATCTAATGCGAAAGCCAAGCTCTGAATTTTAAAAAAAGAGATCCACTATGAAACCTGCATTTCATGACCCAGATAGTATGCTAGCCAAAGTTTAAAAAAAGATTGAACCAATTGTGTTTCACAAAACCAAACTAACAAATTTCAATAGCTAGTTTTGAGTTTTTGGTGGATTCAATATTTTTGCATGATGTGTATATATTATTTACCAGTTTCGGAAATATTTACATAAATAATTGTGTGAAATGTACATTGCCTGAGAACTGTATGACAAACGACGAGATTACCATACAGAGTAGATATTTAAAACCACCTGGTGTGATATTTTTTCCAGGAGGTGGAGAGAGAAATCTCATTCAGAACAGAATCTGGTTTATTTTATTCGTATTATAAACAATTAGTGAATTCAAAATCAATTTCAAAAGGTAAGAGTTAGACTTATTGCTGTTCTTGATTGGTTATTACTCATAATAAATTAGTCTTACACAGCGCTTCAGTTTTATCAGAAGTTTGAGCAAGAAACAAAGCACCCACAGTAAACTTTGCGAGAGCTATCACTTCACTCTGCAGAACCTGATAACAGAATTAGGTGGTTTTTGGATGTATGTAATTAAACACAGTTACTGTTAATATTTAATTACTTACTTATATTTTATTTAATTTTGTGTTCAATAGCTTAAAAAACTGAATCAGATCACCCGGATACATCCAACTTGTGTACAATTCCTGGTTTTGAAAAACCAAAGATTCAATACGTTGATTTGATATTTGTTATTTATTTTTTGCAATGTCAGTGTAGTTTGTCTTGTCCGCAGATTTGTCTTATCGGTTTTGTTATCATGTAATGTGGTCCCCCAGCACTTAATGTTATTTCTGTAAAATTGGAAGTCTTTTTTTTTCTCAGGTATAAATGAATTAGTAAGAGATAATTTAACGGAGCATCCATCTACTATAAATGTTTTACAAAGAATGAATATATACCAAGAAGTAATATTAGCTGGTTTATATAAATTTCTAGCTATAAAGGTAAATATTATGTTATTACTATACCATGGATTAGGGAATATGATAAGCTGTATCATATCGCAGTTAGTTAAACAAAAACAACATACTTGTGAATCAAATATTTGATAGCTGCAAATTATTTTGTATCAGAGAATTTGCGAATCCAGTTTCTTGTTACAAAATAATGCGTTAAAACTCGATTAGTGTTACTTTTTTTTAAAAAAAAAACATCAAATTACTGCTAATCAGTTATTTTTCTTTATCATAAACCATGCTGGAACTGAGCCACTGTGGCCCCGGATGCCACTGATGGCTCCAGTAAATAAAATATACCATTGTTCTTCAGATACCACCAATATTTTTTTATGCGAATTTTGTGTTTGGTCTGCAAGCTGTGTTGGTAGGAGCTTTGTTCTTTCTCAGTTGGATGTTAAGTGATAACTGTTTGACTGGTGTCTTGACTGCCATATTTTATGCCATCAATCGGTAAGTACCGTTAGCCATTTTGTTTGTCGATTGGTTTTATGTGTGCACTTCTCTAGTTTCTTCCATGGCTAAAAGCCCCTATTATTGAACCACATATTAGTCCCAAGATGACCTTGTTTGCGTTGAGTGGTAATAAACCCTTTTCATTCTCATTAAAGAAATATAATATCTATGTTCTGAAAGAAAATTGTTCCATATATATGTTAGTACTGCTATGACCTAGTTTGCGTCGAGAGGACATCAAACCCCATTTCTCTAGCTAATGAAACCCACAACCCTAGTATTTAAACTCTGTTTACAATTGCTCTACATGTATATGTTTTGAAAATAAATGTTCTTTTTCTAGAGACAATACAACAAGGGTTGAATTTACATTAGCACTACGTGAATGTTTTGCTCTACCATTTCTATGGGTACAGATTGCTGCTATATCTTATTTTTTCCGTAAAGATATAACTCGAGGCGGGGAGGTAATTTTCAAATTTTATGATATATTTATATTTCATTTACCCTCCTAAAGTTTAAATTTGACTCCTTAAAATACTCCTGCTTTTTTATATTCTAGCCTTTAAAAACCTTACTACTTTGAATCCCTCCCTTTTTCCACAGTTTCCACAATTCAAATAGTATTCTCTGTCTTATTTTTCAGAGAATAGTTTTATTATTTGTTGGGTCCAGTACCTTTTTATTCTGTTTGTGTTGGCAATTTAACCAATTTATCATGTTATTACAAGCATTTTCCTTATTTGGTGTTTGGATTTTAGAAGTTGTACCACCATATAAGGTATGTGGGTTTTTTATAATCTGGATATATATACAAAATAGATAATTACTTTTTCAGTCACCTGTACTTGGATTAAGACCAGTAATTATTTCCCTTGATTCCATTTTACACAAATTTTCTACCAGATTTTGGTGAAAGTTTATGATTTGAAGGCAGATAGACTAGAGATGAATTGACATAAATTGTGGTAATTGCCTACGAAAATGACCTGGTGTAGAAACAATATTGAGATTGCAATCCGCCTTGAGGGTAATTGGGCTATAGCAATTAACATTTTTATAGGCCAAGTAATGACACAGATTTAACATTGAAGTCAAATGACAGAGAATTTGGAATTCTAATCACTAGTGTGAGCTGAGACCACATCTATCTGAAATTTATAAATTTTACCTTGAAAATTTTAACGAAATAATTTTTTACACTTATTCGCCTTGTTGTTGTTTTTTTTTGTATAAAATTAGCTATTGCATTGTTTTATCCTATATTAGATATGGCCCATCTTTCTATATAATATCTACTAACAGAGAATTGGTTTCAGACCAGGTATTTGCCCCAAATTTTAAAAATTTTGCTAACGAACATGGTCATAAATGCCTTTGCACATAGTAGGCCAACTTTGCCTAAGTTTAATGTTTATTTTTGAAAGAGATTGTCTATGTTACAGATGCCAGTGATGGGGCTTACCCTAGTTGGATGTTTGTTTACATTTGTTTCTTTGTTTCAGATCAGAAGAGTGATGTTTATGCAGTTATTATCGTTTATAACATTATATTATTTACAATATTTTAATCCCATGATAATTGGTGGTTTATTTATCAGTTTTATAGCAGCATTTTATCTACTCATGTTTATTAGGGTAAGTATACATATATTAATCTTTAAGAAATTTGGCCGTTTTCCTCCCACTGCTAAAGACCCCTTCGCGCAAAAATTATTGAAATAAAATTAAACCATATGTTAGTCCCAAAATGACCTAGTTTGTGTCGAGTGGATGTTAAACCCCATTTCTCTCTCTCTCTCTGAAGAAATTTGGTTATTTTTTGAATGCCAGATAAGAAAAAAGTTAGTAGTGCATAAATGTTTCTCTCTTATTTGGAAAGGGTGTTTGAGTCGTCAAATGCATGCGTTTTACTTCATAAGGTCTGTTGTTTGTACGTGATAAAGGAGTAAGGTCACCAGGTTAAACTTGTGGGTTTTCCCTAGATTTTCCACATTTCCCTCCAACTGCTAAAAGATCCCTGGGTGCAATAAAATTTATCTTATATTTGTCCTGAAATGCCCAAAGGTTCACAGAGTTGAGGTTTTATGTGCAGGCAACTGGGCATACATAGTGCAGTGTGCTATGAGGGATTCCAACTGTCTAGGATTCTTTTATAGATGACCCTGGTTTTTATTCCTATCCAAACTACTAGACACTGTTGATTACCAGACCTTCCGTTCAACCCATCATCTCTATAAGTTTATATACTGTTTTTCAGGGTAACTATCCAGCACCATGTGGTGTGGTATATAAGTTATTTAAAGTGATATCATACAGTGTAGCAGTGTTAATTTTAACAGTTGTTATCAATACAACAATAAAGGTAGGATATATTTATAATAACAATCACGATACACAACAGTACAAAGGCCGCAGTCCAATCCACTATACAGTAAACTTTGTATAATTCAGATCTTTGCTCAACTGGTCTGGACCCTTTGTATGGCGGTATATTGGATTCAAAATTCTAACATGCTACCGCCTAATTTCTAAATTCTGTTAATGTAATTTCTAACTTCTATTCATGTAACGTCTAAATTAAGACAATGTATTATTCAACTTCTTTATTTGTTCAGAGTAAATTTTAATTCTTTTTTCATCTTGTTTCTATCATTAAGATGAAAATTTCAATGTGCGATTCAAAATGCCTATACATGTATGTATCAATGAAACCCTAAATATAGCAGAAAATTGCAAAATTTTTATAAATTTTCAAAAGAAATTTATTTCAGAGGATTTCTTTTGTTGATTGTAATTACATATAGTTTTTCTCTTTAGAAATATTTAAACTGAATATTATATGCTTTTGTATTTTTAGTGGTATATTGAACTTGATGCCGATGAACACATATATAAATTTCTTTTAAACAAATTTGGTTATGGTAATCCAAGGTAATATTTTTTATTTTGTATACTGGATGAATACAATTGAAAAGACCAATATAAAATATACCCATGTTTATGGTTACCCAATCAACTTTATTTTTTAAACTAAAGTCATGGACCCTTGTTAATATTAATGTAATGGCGGCTGAATGTTTAGCATGTGCATGCTGTATCATAAAGCCTGTCATTGAGTCAACTGGCATGGTTACGAATCCCCCGGTTGTACGTGACCAGGAGTAGGGTCGCCTGTCCAACCTCATGGGTTTTATCTGGGTCCTCGAGTTTCCTCCCACTGCTGAAGACCCCTATGCGCAAGCAAATTATTGAAATAAAATTAAACCATATGTAGTCCCGAAATCACCTAGTTTGTGTCGAGTGGACTTTAAACCCCATTTTTCTCTCTCTTGTATCAATTGTCCCTTTTCCATTTTATAAATTTCTACTCTGAATACACATATAATCAGAATGAGGGTTGCGGTAGAACTTTTTTGTCAAAATTTTAATTATTTAGAATTTAAATTTTGGACATGATGTGTATAATGTACATTATAACATATCATTTCTTGTCGGTCACTTTTTGCAATAATTTGCAATTGACTAAATAAAGACTCATTAGTTCTTGTCAGTGATTAGTAGAACCCGTCTGAAAGACATATCCCATCTGCCAAGGGTCTGGATATAACCCAAAAGTCTTTTCATCAGACATGTATAAATATGTAGAGAAGCCACCCCTACAACCAGTGAAGATAGACAAACTCCTTGTTAGCTATCAACAAATTTATTTGTGTAGACATTTCGGACTATGGGTGTCCTTCTTCAGTAAAAATATGTGTATAATTTTCTATTTTCAGAGATTTTGATTCCCGTTTATATTTATGTTTGGATATATTTAGAAGTTTACCAGCCGCCATTTATATTGGTTTATCAAGAGGAGTTATCTTCCCTATATATGTTATCGTCCATACTGTGTTACTTACTTTACTTGTTTTAACTGTTCTCAGTAGGTGGAGGTATGAACCATTTTCTTCTCTGTGTGTATATCTGGTGGAGAGAGAGAGGCTTATAGAGACCAAGAGAGATGGTTAAATCTATTTGATAAGTCTAACTTCAAGTTTGGTCAAAGGTCACGAGATGTAACCCCAACCCTTACCCTAACACTGGACCTAACACTAACGCTTACAATAACTGTAACCGACAATCTTGCCAATAATCACATGCCCTTATTGACATCTGAGGGAGAGGGTTTTTAAGCCTTTCCCCAATTTCATTCAGATATCTTGAATAAAATTATTGTTTATAAAAAAAACCAAAAAAACCCATCTCCGTGACTTGGACGAAAATTGAGTTGGCCTCAATAAATAAATCTTCTCCAAGAGAGAGTTCAATAGAGAGAAAATAGAAGTCTTAGTAGACAGAGAGGGAGAGAGAGACTGATAAAGTGAGAGAGAGAGAGAGTGAGACTCTAACATGAGATAACATTATTTTGAGTGTAGAGTCTTCAGCAGTGTGAGGAGACCAGAGGACCCATGAAGCTGGTTATGTGACCCTACTTCTTGTCACAGACAAACTTGGGATCCAAAGGGTTATACTTCACTTAATGACAGACCTTATGATCTAAAATGCACATGTTATACCACTCGACCACCAAACCCCCCTATATCTAGTGGATAATGATGTCAACCTATATTGTTGTTATAGATACACAAATTTTACACTTTCATGTTACCTACAGTATAAATTAAATTTCTATTATATCAAGATGTAATCACATATTTCCATTAATTCAGTCGAATATACCATGGTTATGCTGTTTTTTACAGTTCCAATACAGAAAAGAAATTATATATACCAGAAGTTCCAGATTGTTTATTATCACATCGACCGGAATTATGTTTCCATGCAAGTAAGTTTTATATTATCGTATCGACCAGAATTTTGTTTTCATGCAAGTAAGTTGTGTGGATTTTCTATGATGAAAAATTAAATGCATGAAATGGGGTTTTAAGTCCTGCTGTTCTGCTCCTACAGGGCTAATGAAGATGGCCATATGCCATGCAGTGTGCTATGAGGCAAACTTTGCCTGGGAAGCAACTAAATTCTAACTCTCAAGGGTTCTTTTAAATGGACGCCAAGATGTGTGTGGGGCCATGCTGTTTTTCACAACATAGGAATAAAATGCTGCTGTTCCCTGCCAGATCCTTCTTCCTGCACCACATACAAGGTGTATTGTGGGGCCATGCTGTTTTTCACCCCAACGGAAGGAAATGCCGCTGTTCCCTGCCAGACCCTTCTTCCTGCACCACATACAAGGGGTAACCACGCTGGAAAATTCTGGGGAGCTTTCTAAGACAGCCGTGAGATCAAACCCCTGACTTCCTGGTTAGTGATTCAGAGCCTTACACATTGAGCCACCGGGTAAACGTTTTTTTCCATCCACTGGAGCCTGATCTTATGACGTCATATGTGGATTGTGGGTTAGGATAAGGGTTAGGCTTGGTCCAGGGTTAGGGTTAGGGCTAGCCCTGTCTACATCTCGAGACTGTGACGAAATCTGCAGGCCACAGCCCTTATCCTAACCCTTATCCTAACCCACAATCCACATATGACGTCATAAGACCAGGCTCCAGTGGATGGAAAAAAACACTTACCGAGCCACCGCAACCTCCAATAGCGATATCAAGTTGACCAGATCTCAAATTGGACCGGTACATTTAACTCGATTAAAAAATAAACACATTATATCATGTGGATACTCTCATCCTTTTCAATCCGAAATAAGCCTAACAGAGCTTATGAAGAAAGCATAAGCTACACAGTTTTCTTTTAGAGAATTTTGACCAGGACAACAGAACTCTGCTAAGGGTTGTGTAACGTGTACCCCAAAGGACCTCATATTTTTTTTACACCATCCAAACGACTGGACACCTTTTTTTGCCCGGCCTTCGATGAAACCTCTCTGAAAAATCCTGAGGAACTTTCTCATTCAACACTAGAATCAAACCATAGACCTCCTCACTCCATACTCACTGATTCACCGTGGCTCCCTTTATTGATGAACAAGTAATTGTGATTGGTTTGCTTTCAGTTCAAGCTGTAATGTTTGGTATCTTAGCAATGACTACTATGAGAATGAAGTATTTATGGACACCGTATATGTGTGTTTTAGCTGGATATGCTATAGGAGATATGACTTTATGGAAAACACTGTTGTCCTTCACATCGAAGGAAAAAATTGTAAGTAGGCTTTTATGGCATTTTCTTTTGAAACACAATTTTTTTTGAAATCCAATCACTACTTGAGAAATGTCGTGCTATATGTGTACAAACCAGTCATTGTGTTCCATATGCTGTGTTTTTATTGTGCGCAACTGAGAATATGTTTCAAATATACCTGATATGTTGTTTCAATTGTAAGTGCAGGAGGACAACACTACATGCAAACAAAACTAATAACTTATCAGTGATAAGACAAACCTGTGGACAAGAAACAAACGCTGCAAACAATAAACATATCATGTCAAGTGAATGGATCCAAGGTCAGTTGTAAGCTTCTGCAGGGCTGTATTGTCCTAGACCTGTAATGATAGAACTATATGGACCAGGAACCGAGCATCACTGCCGTCTTGGAATTGTGACACAATATGAAAAATCAGAAGTCCATCAATCAATGCACAATTTTCCCAGGTACAAGCATGCCACGTTTCATGTTGATACTTGAATGAAGGAGCCCTATTCTTTTTTCCCAGAGCGTCATCCCCAAGAAGAACAACAAGATAAGTAGTGCTAAGTGGTCCAATAAGATTGTGTGTAACATAGCAACATATGTTTATATTTTATTATCTAGCCTCGTATAGTATGTTTTTGTTTTTTTAAAGATAAATGTTGTACGTTATACAGTGTGTTTAACGTTTATAGGAACCATAGGATATCTGGTATGTTATATTTCTTTATTTGTTTGTCATCTTGAAAGTAGCTAAATCTCTAACTCAATATTATTCATAATCTTAGAATTTAATACTGGTCCATTTCAATCAATATGTTATTTATGCGGTTCTTTCAAAAATTACTAAAGCTGTCACTGTTCTCTTTGAATATGGTTTTTAAAAAAAAAGTTCTGATCATAGAATTTAAAAAACAATATGATGTACATGTTTTATATTTTGTTCTAGTGGATGCCATCAATACAGCAAGAATTGTCTGAGTTAAAAGAATTCTGGGATCCTGATACTGTAGAACTAATGCAATGGATAAAGTAAGTTGATCTTTTGCCATAATGTCGGTCATAATAATTCAGTTATTTTTAACAAGCTTCCAAACTTGACCCCAACATATCTTAATTTTTGTTGCTAATGGCATTTTCAATCAGAATTTTTTTTATTGTTTTATATTTTTCTTTTAGCAAGAATACTGCTAAAACTGCTTCGTTTAGTGGTAGTATGCAGTTATTAGCCGGGGTAAAACTATGTACAGGACGACCTATTACTAATCATCCACATTATGAAGATAAAGATCTCAGAGATAAAACCAAACAGGTAAAATTAAATACTAGTTGAATGTGGGCTCGTTTTATATCATAAGGGTGTCCTTCCATAGCGGAAGGCTGATACATGGAAGCGAATTATTGAAATAAAATTGAACCATATTTCATTCCTGAAATCAGTGATTGTGTGTTGAGTAGATGTAAACTCCATTTTTCTATCTCTTTATGTAAATATGGAGCTTGATAGTTGAAATTTATATTAAGAGTAGGTCATAGCATTGCTGTCAAGGCAAAGTAAAATTATATACATAGCCCACTGCCCATTTTC
The DNA here is from genome assembly GCA_036850965.1 of Patella caerulea. Classification (NCBI taxonomy): domain Eukaryota; kingdom Metazoa; phylum Mollusca; class Gastropoda; family Patellidae; genus Patella; species Patella caerulea. The sequence goes on along the minus strand of JAZGQO010000015.1, from coordinate 24,011,958 downwards.
ATTTTATTTTAGTAAGTTTTAGTAATTTCCAGAAAGTCATACCTCACAGAATTGTGAAAGTATACATAATAATTACAACCAAAACATAAGAACTAACAAATGCTATCGAATAATTACTTTTAGACAAATTAAGTTTAATCCTGACCCGATGACTATAAACCTTCTCTGCCCACACCACTGGTATTAATCAATGACAATCAGGCCTATTGATTATTTTATTTTGTAGATATATCAGATATATGGAAGACGAGAACCTAGTGATATATATAATATATTAAAGAAATATAAAACACATTATATAATATTAGAAGATAGTATCTGTATGTCACATAACACAGATTATTGTGCTTTACCAGATATTATTGATCTAGATAACGGAATGGTAAGTGTTTGTTTGTCATGCAGAATTGTATAAATTATTAAAAAAAGACTTTATTTAAAGAAAAAAAAATAGTATTGTCATCAATAATGTATGAACTAATAAGCCTGGTTACATACGAATAATTGAAATAAAATTTGTGCCTTATTCTAGTCCTGAAATGTCCTTGATCTCTCTTAGGTACATTCTAAGAAATCTGTAACATATTTTCATGTCCAGTTGGCATGTTACCTGCTTGTACGTGACAAGGAGTAGGGTCTCTGTCCACCCTCAGGGGTTTTCTAAGTGAGCTAGTTTGTGTCGAGTGGGCGTTAAATCCCATCTCTCTCTCAGTTGACATGTGCATTGTAATTTGAAATCTCCCTTTGACTTGATTATCACTATTTTTCGATTGAGATAATTCAATTCAGGAACGGTCAGTAAATTACTCCTCAAGATGAACATGGAACCTCTTGGATTGAGATTTGATAATAAACTCTTAAACATTAACTTCCCTTTTCAGGTACCAGATAAAGGAAAAGTAGTACCTGGTTTGCTTCGAAGTAAAGTTCCAAGATTCTGTGATATAATCAGACACAATTCTTCAAAATATTCCAAATATTTCAAGTCTGTTTTCACAAATAAGACATTTAGAATCTATCGACTGCTGTAGAGTTAAACTTCTTGTTGAAATGTCTCACTGTCCAATTAGAAACTGTTCAATGTTTCTTCACCTTAACGGGAGGACAATGTCATTGCTATCTACTGTTGAAATGTCTCACCTCCATGTCAGAAACTGTTCAATGTTCACCTCAACTGAAGAACATTGTCCATACTCTAGTTCAGTGATTCTCAACCAGTGTGCCGAGGCACACATGTGTACTGCAAGATCTTTCTAAGTGTGCCGCAAAATTTTTAACGGCACACTCAGAAAATTTCTCAGTAAAGAAGACAGCTATTTGACTGATGAAATTCGAAAAACTGCAATAATGTAAGTTCATAGCTGTGTTTTCTTCATTTAGTTTGGGTTTATGTCAAGTTATGTTTTATTTTGCAAAATTCAAATATTTTTCTTATATATTCAGTCAGGTGTGCCGCTATTTTTTTATGTGTTCGAAAGTGTGCCGTTGGCAAATAAAGGTTGAGAACCACTGCTCTAGTGCATAACGTTTTGAATCAAAGATGTCTCTATTTTTACAATTAATTGCCAAAAAGGAGATTTTGGATTTACATGTAGTTTGATTTGATTGCTACCATATCTGTTGTTTTACCGGTACATGGATACTTCTGTGCATTTTGAATAACTGTCACAATTGTTATGAAATTTGAACTTATGACTGTTTATTTTTTGTCAAATTAAGAATGAACTCAAGTTTTTCAAAGTGTCAAATATTGGGAGTGTTTTAGATTAGCTTTTGGAAATCCTTACATTGAGATTGATAAGAAATTTGTAGAATCGGTTTGGTCTTTAACATATACTTTGGTGGCTGAATTGCAAGTTGACTTGAGTTATCCTTTGAAGTTTTATTTAGGGTATATTTTGGCGGCTGGCTTTAGTTGTCTTTTAAGTGTGATTTATGTAAATATTAATCCCACTTGTTTCCATATGGTCATTTAAATTTATTATATGATTTGTAGAGGTGTTGCTTATGTGCAAATATTGTTGTTTTTAATCCACATTATATGCATGTTCACAAACATTCAACTGAATTTGACCATGTTCATATTGATATATTTTTGTATTTGTTACATTGGTTTCATCCTTTCCTTCTGCTTACAAATCACTGAGGTTTTGGCCATTATTCTAACTAAGAATATATCTAGTCACTGATATTGGGTTGTATTTGCCAATTTACATTAAATGAATAGTAAATGGGTTGCTTTTAAAACTGTATTTAATTGTTATTTATAATCTATTAAAGATATTTATGCAATTTTTTAATTTTGAATGTATACAAATTTTTGTTTTGAAAGGACCATGTGCAAGCAGATAGGTTGCAGAATTGCAACATGGTCCTAAAACTTTTACTTTATTGTTAAACAAAAGAATGTAAAAGTGAATTATGTGGTGTGATTCTAAACCAAAACTTGGTTAATTAAAGAAATGAAATGAGTTGAACATCCTACTTTTCTATTCCATCTGGAGTGATTAAGGCAGAGTTAATTAAAGGAGAAATAATCCTTATAAATCATATAGAAATAGATTTCACTAAAAATAAACACACTTTTATGGATATACTACTTCTGAATTTTATTATTTGCCTGATAACGATACCTGTATGTGTATTGAAACGTAGCATGTTAATAAAATTCAGAAGTAGTATATCCATATAATATAAGTGACTTTAATCAAAAGAGAAATAAATTGTTCTTCATCATGTAAACTATTTAATAACAGAAAATGAATCAAATATAATAAATCTGTAATGACTAGACTTCTCCTTTAAGACTTTTAAATCATTTCAATTTGTTGAACTATTGCATATACATAGTAAATGGTGCTGTTGATTGTTGAGTTATTTGAATATCTTTCTGTGTTTATGAAAGAAAGCATTCAATACTTTGTTTTATAAGGTCATACAAAAAAATATATTCTGTTTCTCAGATAATCCTTCCTAAAAATCTAATACAGGAGGGAGGTTTTTGTGGTTTTTTATTTTGTGTTCTCATAAACATTACATTTTACGGCACTACAGTACACATATATCTCGTAATGTTTTAATATGAGGGTATGATTACCCACTATGATTGTCAGTAACATTTAATTTATCAGAGTTGCAAACTTGATCCCTGAGGCTATGTTACATTTCAGAATCCTTTCAAATGTTTTTAAACAGTTATTTCATGTTACATGGGGAAAAGATTTCTGATGGGTTATCAATGAAATGAAACAGAAAATATCTTTAAACGGCCTTAAAGTTAAATGGTATTGGGTTGAACAATAAATGTTATAGCAAGGTAAATCAAATTTGTTAAGAAGACTGTTTATTTTATTAATTTGTATTTTGTTGACAACTTTATTTATGAATGTCTATATATTTTATTATGCATTTGCTTTGTTTTAAAGGAATTGTGTTTTAATTTAATTTTTTTTTCACAATAAAGTATATATATCGGTATCTTATTTTCAAAATTTCCCCTCATTCCCATTATAGGTGGTCGCCCAAATGTACTTGTTTAAAGGAGTTGTTTCCCTTCATAAACATGGGTTTTTTTTTAGGAAAACATGTTTTTTAAGGCAAATATATCACTATAATGATTGACCTTGTGGATTAACATAATAATATAATGTAAAATGGCAAAAGTAAAATTAATTGCAAAGTGGTTAGCCCTTGTTAAAATCTTTTTGGCGTACAGTAGTACTTAAAATTTCTAGGAAGATGCGATATTTTAAAATTAGACTACAACAACTGTAACTTGATACCCTGTGGTCAAATGTCCCCCTTGGCCACCCTCAATCTGATTTAAACACAAATCCTATTTCGTTTCGTTTTTTGATAGTTCAAAATTTCCTTTTACTTGTTTTTACTACACTAGAATCTGGGAAAGTAATTATATATCCCGCATTCTGGTTGATATATGCGAATGGCCAATGAAACGGTCTTAATTCCACCTTTGTGGAAGAGGAGTACAGTGATGAAAAAAATAATCATGGGCTAGTTCTGGGGTTTTTGATAATTAATGGAGTTTAAGCCTGTTTTAAATCAGACAATATTCCAATTTAATTAGTTATGCCTATTTTTATTTTCTTGGTGAAAGTGAAAATGCATCCAAGCAGAAATCTAATAGATTGAATCATTTTTAAGTCATTATTTGATAGCCATCACCTTTAAATAAGCAATTACTGAGTGTAATCATAGAATTAGAATAGCCTACTATTCTTTGGTTTAAAGGGTCTCTTATAAATATTAGCCCCCCCCCCCAAAAAAAAAAAAAACAAACCACCATTTAGATACAATTTTGAATAAATTTATATTAATTAATTTGCACAGTAGATATGTAATTTAAACTATCTCATTTATTCCCCGGTTTTTTCTATTATATTATATTTCACTAAAATCGTGGAAAGATTTTTTTACGAAGAACATAAAAGCACAAACAATATTTTGTGTTTATTTTATTTCCATTGTTCAGAATCCGTTTTTGGGTAGAAATAGTCTCATTATTTTATATTGTAAATATATATATATATATCAAACAGCAGTCTCATTATTTTATGGACACATTTTGATATCATTAGACAATAGTGCAGATGAACTTTACCTACATGGTTTCTAAATTTATGACAGATTATTTTGAAAATGGATGCTCCCATGTCACGTGATCAAGAAATTTTCGCCTCAATCACCGCCATCTTGGATTGTTGAAGAGATCAACACCCCTTTTTCCGATAGGTGTCAGAATATTGTCACGAAGTCTGGGCCCTTATTTCTGGGCCTGGTAAAACAATCTGATAATTTATTTACAATTTTGTCAAAATGTCGGGCCAGAGTATTATGGACCGCTTTCAAGCGGCTAAATTTAGTGTCGCCGGTCAGGGATTGGCGAAAACGGTTTGCAAGGCCACCACCGAAGAAATAATTGGACCGAAGAAAAAACATCTTGATTGTGAGTAACCTTTTACTTTATGGTATTGACAGTTGTTTATTGATAACTGATATGTACGAGAACCTCTTCGGCTATTTCCAAGATACAGATAATAAAACAGAATGTGTTTTGTTTTATTAAAACCGAAACGTCAAGAGATGTCCAAAATTAATTTATATAGCTTAGCTCAATAGCTGGCTACCTACCGGTTACTAGGAAGGCTAGGCCTACATTGTAAATGTATTCACATAATACACACGACTATATTGTGTATATCTAATAACCATTCATCGAAATTATTCATAAATGAATATGTAAGTGTCTCCAATAATGTTAGTGTCCTTGAGTAACTTGTTGCATTTGTCACTTTTGCAGTGTTGATGTTCTCATCATTTATTTTTAATATTGTGGGCTGGCCTATTGCTACTGCTAGGGCCACTACACTAGGCATAACTGTCTTTTAAGAGCATGTTTAAAGCAATAATTCCAGTGGGTTACATCTTAGCAATCTTCGCTTTCGTTCATCAGTGTAAATTGATGCGAATGTCTTCAAACCTGGTGTTATAAATAGTATGATATTCCTGTATCGGTACTCAGAGCTCTCGGTTGAAACAGGATAATGAATTGTTGTTCTTGATCTGTTGGCCTATTCATGTGAAATGGTAATAAAGATTTAATGTAAACAAATATATGATGTACAGGTATAGATCTATTCACATTGAATTCCAATCTCCTTCCACTTACTGTCTCAGAAGTTCGGTGATCGAGTGGTCAAACGTGCGCTCTACTTTAGATCATAATTCCGATCTCCTTCAACATTGCTGTCTGTGACAAACTGTGAACTGTGTATTGTCCCAGAAGTTTGGTGATCGAGTGGTCAAATGTGCGCTCTACTTTAGATCATAATGGTTTATCATTGAGTCGAAGTGGTGTGGTTTTGATCCCCGATTGTATTTGAAAAGGACTAGTGTCACCTGTCCAATCTTGTGAGTTTCTCTGATTTCCTCCCATTTCTAAAGAAGACCCCTACACACAAGCATATTATTGAAATAAAATGATTCAAATATTTTAGTCTCAAAGTAACCTAGTTTCTCTTAAGATAGTATGCAGGAGCAGATGCAAAGATTTTTGCAGCAGAGGGATCCTGAGACAATGTAATAAAATCCGTTCTGCACGATTTTGACAGGAAACTTCAAGAAAGCAAAACAGAAAAACGAAAACCTATGACGTGACTGTGCCAAACACCAACATATCAAGAAAATTCACCACCTAAACCACTAGTCTCTACGTCGAGATGTTGATAACTTGAAAAGAGCCTAAATTTAGAGATTTATATTTTTGCACAATTACAGTATGACTCAAAATATAATGGGGGGAATAAGCTGTATGGATGTTACAATACCCCCACCGTCCTGTATCTGTATATGGTGTGATATTTTCGCTATGGTTAATATATCTCGTCTTTAGTTATTAACTTATTTATAAAGCTTGTCAGATAAAATCAATAACCAAGTTATTGTGAAATCTTCACCAGTTACAGGTGAAATCCCAATTAGAAATCTTTTACTCAATTCTCCTGACTGACTGAATATACGTTAAAACTATGGCTTTGTCAGAAAAGTGGAGTAAAGTGGCTGTGCTTATTTTTGTACTGCAATGGCGTATCATAATCAGATTTCAGACAGTGACTGTATCAAATACTACCTGGTCATAATGTCATGGTTTATTTGCCATTTTTTTCAGTCTTGTTTCGGATATTTTTTGAGAATATCATACAAGGATGAAATTTTACCTTGACACATATGTATGATAAAAGATTTTACATATTGTACATGTACCTTGAAAGTTCAAATAATATGTACATGTACTTTGTATGACATAGATTATATTTATATCAGTGATAAGGTTCAGATATTATTGATTATGGTGTTTTATCTTAAATAGCGGCAATATGACAGAAGGCTACTGATTTGTTTTCATCAAATTTATTATTTAAACGGTTAATCTTGATTATATCTTGGAAAATGAAACTGCTTAATTTTTTGTGAAAATCCCTTAAATCCTCTACCTTAGTGCTCAGCAACTAATTGATATACATGACACATTTTCAAACTGAAACCTGTCAATCTTCATCCGCATGTGGGTCATAGATCGTATAGATCTCTAAAGGAATGCCAAGAGGGATTATCTGGTCACACCGTACAATATTGACCCGAAATCTTAAAAGGGTTATGTGCCGGATAGGTATAAAATTTTGAGTTGAAATTTTGAGAGCAGGTAAATACACCATTCCTCTATATTTTGGCACTTAAATTTTATACATACACAGACTGGTTCAAGGAACATAGGGAGAGTTTGATGTATTGATCAAATGACTATCGGTTGTGAGAAAATTGAGAGACTTAAACATACATAATACAGCAAAAAAAATTGGCTAAAGATAATCCAAGAATTTACCAAGGCTTCAATATTAATGGTAAAATGTCTCCTTTCTCTCAATGAACTCACAAGGGAGCGCAAGGGTGCTGAAAATATATTATTTACAGCATGGGGTGCATGTAGTTTCTTGAAAATAAAATGTTTTTAATCGATTTATAACAAAATTTTGTTATCCAAATATATATTCAAATCACAAAATTTGTACACTGATTACCATACTAATTTTGTTGATTGATTTCTGAGTTTAATTATCAACCATTAATGCATAAGTGGTTATTTATTAACATTGAGGAAGCTGTGGTGACTCAGTGAGTAAGATGTTGGATCGCTAATCTGGGGGTCCCGGTGTTGACTGAGAAATTTAATCAGGATTTTGCTGTGGCTCCCTCTTGTCAGTGGTGCAAGATAGTGGCACAGATAAGGGACAACGAATATAGTCTTTTTGATTGGAAAAAAACCCGAGGTCATGTGTGCACATTGGCATATGTACATACAAGAACCTTTGATATTAAGAGTAGACCGAAGTGCCGCTGTACAAGCAAAATAGTCCCCATACATGTAGCATGCTGTGCAGTATATGTTTGTCTTCATTAGCCTAGTTGGGGCAGAACAGTTGGACATGTCAGTCCCATTTCGTCTTCATCTCTTTTATTAACATTATCTGTATCATGTACATTCACAAAATTTTATACATTGAAAAATTTCATTCTCACAAAGCAAATGAGTCCATAAACTTTAATCCAATAAACACTCGCAATTTCTCTGAATGTTTCATGTTAACTGTGTTAGTATTATCAATTATTTCACTCTTCTTCGGCCAGTTCTATCTCCTCCGCTATCTACCAATCAATTAAGTTAATACAGACCTGGCTTCACCATCTACAAATCAATGAATTCTCCTTCTAGGCCACAGCTAGAAATACAGGCCACTACATTACACTAGCATTTATAAATAAACAATTCTTCTCCCTGAAAGTGAAAACTTGTTATTTGGGTTAATTACATGTTCTGAGATCTAAAAAAGGAATTGTAGCCTGTACAGACTTTCAGATATTACAATTTGTGGATGAAATTGAACGGCATATAATACAAGTCAGTTTTATTTTCACAGAACACACAGACCCCCCTCCACTCACTCTTCCCACGCAGTGTCACAAAGGATAAATATGTAGTTATCAAAATCATCTGTGCGTCATTTGTATTTTTCGGAAAATATCAATTTGATTATTTAAAGGTGCATAATGCAAAAGCTAAATCTGCCTATTGCAGGTCTTTCTTTAGGCCTGGAATGTTATCTAAATTATTAATTACACATTACTTAACTTACCAAGACCGCAATGATTTCTTGATGCCATCAAATTTTATCGCTAATATCTATTATAACAAGAATTGTGATCTCTTTATCTTATCTTACCTGATGCCCTTTTAAGTTAAAAAAAACAAAATCAAAACTTGAATTGAATCAGATTAAAAAGTAAAAGATTTGGACGAAACTTAATGATGAGAGTTATAATATAGAGAATAAAGTATCTGTTCCCCAATCCCTGAATAATAATATTGTTATTTATATAAAAGAAAATTATGATGCCAGCTTAAACCAAAACAGCACAAAAAACCCTCTAAGCACCAGTGAATAATTGAAAGAAATTGAAGCATGTCTTGGTCGCACAATAACCTATTTCGTTTCAAGTTGATCCGAACCCCTAATTCTCTTTCTCTCTAGACCTGGGGTGTCAAACTCATTTCGATCTACATGTAGGGGCCACATAAACAAAAATGTTACATCAAGTGAGCCACAGATTTACAAATGTTATAAAAACAAAGCCAAACGTCCTTGATACAGGTAATTCTTAAGACTGGTTTCTAAATTGCCGAGATATTATATTGAACACAATGTTCACTTGTATTACATGTACATATGTACATACAACTTCGAAAATCTATGACATACAGTACAGAAGGCAGAGTTTTACTGAAACCAGAAAACAAATTGAAATGATTTTCACCACTTGTTTCTGAGAATTGTTGACATTTCAGTTTGTTGAAATTTGTTCCATGGGCCATATTTAAACCCTTAGCGGGCTGGATGTGGGACAACCGTGCTCTAGACCCATGTGATAAGTTATTGTGTTCCTATGAAGAGTTTATATCAACATGTAATAATCAGTTAGTTAAAAATAGTTTTATCATAGCTTTAATCAAAAGGATAAAAATCAATAGTAGTTATTAGTAGATCTATTATTTCCTAGCCACTACCATTGTATTTTTACTAGTTCACTGAAACATCAAATAGGTTTTTTTCCTGATGACTGCACGATTTCTACATTGTCTATTATTAAATGAGTTGGTACATGAGTATGAATATGATTTAGGTATCCTTCCTGATTTGTTCAACTTTATTTTTCTGGCATTGCACTTTCTAAGAAACAAGTATTTTTATGAATGGCCTGTTCTAAACACGGTGCTTGTTAGTCGAGACTGAAACTGAAAAATATCTTTTTATCCCCTGGTCACCTTCACAGATCAATACTATACATACACTGCTACAGCCATAGATAGATAGTTATATCTTTCATCTTGCATTTATATTCAGTGGTGCATACCGACAATGTCTCATCACTCTGATGGATGAAAACCCAAGAACCTGTGTACACATTGCATGCACATAAAAGAAGCCTTGACAGTTGGAATTAATAGCTGTCTGGGCAGAATTTCCCTCATAGCACACTGTATGCCCGCCTTCATTAGTTCGTTAGCAACATAAAAGTAGGAAAACTATGAGGGTTGATATGTAGGTAATTGCCAATTATCAGAGTTAGTATTTAATGTCAAGGTTTATTTTGGATGACAGTGATCATATACACTTATGTATTTGTGGAGTCACATCTGCCCCATATGCCATGATATTTCAATTTTACTGCAATAAACCAGCTGATTTGATTATATTTTTAGATTGTTTTATCATTAATACACAGCTGATTACTGTCAGATAATATTAGGACCAGATGGATTGATAATAATTTAAAGATAAACATATAGAACATATCAAGCACGTAGTCTCGAGTCTCTAGACTATAAGCGTACATGTATTTATTGATAAGATGGCCTATCTTCAAGGTTGTGGTAGTCTGACTGTTATGAACCAGTTGTAATACTACATGTATAAGGTTATATTTAATATCTCAACAGATATAGACATTATCAATAGTCAATAGTGATTAAAGTTCATGTATTTTCAGAGGAGGGGAAGAAATATATTCACACTACAAAAAATAATAAAACATAGATTGTTAAAGATGTAAGAGCTAAATTGGCATATTGCAGATCTTTTGCTGGCTTCAAATTTTATATAAATTATGAATTCTTTAGACTATGGATGGCTTAGTTATTGAATGGACTAGACCATTCGTCCCATTTTGTCAGTTAACATTAGAATGCATGTTACTCAATAAAAAGACCAACTTTGTTTATTATCATGACAATGGTATTGATGATGGGCTATTTCTTGGCAAAACGTCAAACACCTATGACTTTGCTCAAGTAAGTAACCTTTAGCATATACATGTAGTACATGCACTTGTACCGGTATATCACAGTATGTCTTGTCTTACAGAAACAGGAGAGCCGAAAAAGCTTGTCTTAATCAATAAATTGAAAAAATCACCCCCCTAAAAATGCTCTACCAGTTTTGATAAAAAGAGTGATTTAGAAATTGAGGAGAGTGGTCTAATTTGAAGGAGAGTGATAAGTTGTGTGTATGGGAAATGGTTCTGAAGATCAATAACTGCATGTAAGGGGGTCAGGTCTTTCCTGATTTAATGAATGATAATAAAACACCCATTACTTTGTAAAGGAACACAATTTTCAATTTTTAGGAACGGAGAAAAACTCACCCTTGGTCAACATTTAGGTGGGCCACAGGCACTCCAGAGGGAACACTCAACTTGAAAAACAATAACTGAAGACCCTGATGATCCCCCCCCCTTCCATTAGCCCCAATACACATACACCCACAAACAAAATAATGACAGTTTTTTTTTCATCTCTCATGTTATTAAGTCCCTAGCACGATCACAGATCCCTTGAAAGATTTTAAAAGTATCTACCTAATAAAGTATTGTGGTCAGCACTAATGAATAATAATCTTATCTAAAGTTTCTAATCGGTTTGTAATATAATCTTCATTTGAACTAAATACATGATATTTGAGTACAAATAGCCTTTACACCACATCATCAGCTGTCATCATTAACATTCAACACCACCATCAATACATTAGAGGCAGATGGTTTTTGGAGTCCACTCAACACAAACTGTCATTTTGGGAATAACATGGCGCAGTTGTATTTGTTTATGCGTTGGAGTCTATAGCCATGGACGGGAACAAAGGGACCGGGGGAGATAATCCATGAGGTTAGACTTTAGACTCTTAAGTGTGCACATAAGACCATAAGCCCTGTTTACATTTGGCCGCGATAAGGGTGCCGGACTAAGTACGGTACCAGGCCGCGATAAATTTCAAGAAATGGACCCGTTTACATTACTCTAAAATAACCGGTCTCAGAACCGTGCCAAGCGTGCCAAATGTGGAACTCTTCACAGTAAAGTTAATTTCAGCCCCTGTACAAATTATCCAGATGAAAACAATTATGATGACTGATTTAGTTTGAGCAGCCATTTTGACAGAGAACTGATGACAGAACTGTCAAGGTTTGAAGGGAAAAAAGGTCAAGGTTCATTTGGCGCGTGCGCAGTAATATCCGTACTCAGACTGGTTAGCGTTTACACTACGAAAATTTGAAGTGAACCGTTCTTAGTACAGTTCCAAGATCACCTCACTTCCGTAGGCCAGATTGGCACGGTACTCGGTGCGGCGCGCTTGTGTTTTACCCGTTTACACTACAAAAAAATTAACCCTGCCGTACCAGGAACGGTACCTGGCACGCTTAAAATTTGTAATGTAAATGGGGTTATAGAGACACCAACCCCTCCCCTTTCATAAAATGTGTATTATACGTATGTTATTTCTTAATTGTTTTTATTTCATAGTTAAATTCTCAAAATGCCTATGTCAATAGATTTGATTTGTGTAATGATGTAATGTAGACACAATTCAACATATGATTTTAAAAGGGGTGTGTTGAGTGTTTGTAATCTTACTTAACCAGGCTACATGTATCTTAGACAACTTATCAAAAAAATGATCTATTATTTTATGTGATTGAAATTATATTTACATGCTTAAGGCATTTGTTTATTCTATTAATAGGGGTGTGGTTATAATTTTTATGGAATGAGTGTGCAAATTTCTAACCCGATTTTAACTTCTAAAGGAACATTCTTCAATATTTAATGAAAAATATTGTTTAATACAGGTTGAAAGACCATTACAAATGCAAACCTTTGATATATTTGTTGAAGAAAACTAAACTATGAGTTTCTATGTGATCTTTGCATAATTCCCAAATTTGTCACTTTCTAAGTTTCTGACATCGATCACTATTTTGTATACTTGCTGAAGTTATAATGGCAACTGGTTGTTGTCACCATCAGATCGCTTCGGTTATACAATTGAGGAATGAAGCCAATCTATCGGTCATTTCATAATGATTCTTTAGCTTAATTTGCAATTTGCAGTTCCTCTAAATCAAAATGATTTATCATTCTTTTATCTTACAGTTTCGTACTAGGAACTGGACTCCCACCACTAATCACCTTGTTGTTGTTCTTGGGTTCAACAAAGGCCTAAGGCTCCGTTGATGGATGTACTATCAACAATGAGACTTGGCATACCTTTTGGATGAAGGATTTTGATTTTTGATGTGTCACAATTCCAAGATGGATGCGACAACATTATACTGGTACTATTTGCTGTGAAAGCTCAGACTGTCTGTGTCCCTTTAAATTAAGGTTGTCTTCATCAGCAGTACTAGTACTATTTAATGTTAAAGGTCGATTATGGTTGTTAAAAACATACTTTATTTGATGTACAATTTTCACATAAATGACATTCCAATCGAAGTTAAAATAGATCAAATGTAGGACAGTCTATTTAAACACTCCTATGACACTGTACAGTTTTAATCTTTCTGTCAACAAGTTTTAATCCCTACTTGACTGATGTTAAAAATTACTGACACATTACTTTTCTAAGGATACATGTCTCACAACTCAAAGTCTATATTTTCAAATTAAAGTCAAATAAAAATTTCTACAGTTTACGTAATTATATATATAGGATATTGTTGTATATTACACCAGGGTTATGATTTCATTGTATAATAGACGTCCTACTTTTCTGTAATGTCTGGGCTAATAAAGATGAGCATGCTGTGTGTGTTATGAGGGCAACTTTATCCCAACAGCAGCACTACAGTCTACAGCCTACTCTTACTCTTATATTGATTCCAACTCCCAATATATACGTGTGATGGGACCATATTTTCTTGTTCCTTCCAACTATAGTGCCTATACATTGTCTCTTTGCCAGTGGTGTTGTCATTTAGACAATCATCTTCAAAAGAAGGCTTGATTTTGCTTTGACTACGTACATTTTACCAAGGAGTTCATGTAACACCTTGCATGGGTGAGAAATTGAGTGATGAAACTCATTATACTAATACCTTGACTGTCTGATGATGTGAATTTCTGCTTAGGCTAAGGAGCAATAAACAATTTTATTGGTCAAGACTTTGGAACATACTTAATCAAGGTAGAGTGTTTTTGGTGTAGATGTTTATTAGGTGAAAATCAATGATTAACATCTATTTACTTGAAATTGCGGCGGGGGACATCAGCCTCACTGTTGGATTGTTAATTTTGTAACAGTATAGGAACTTTAAGTATGGGAATGATGCATGAACTTTATGTGGTTTGTTTAATTGAATTGCTAGGTAAGTATTGGACTGCATGGATTATGGATGATTAATCTAGGGTTATTTTGATTGATAGATTTAAAGTTTGAAATGAAGTCGGTCAGCGAGTAGGTCACTGTAACCAGGAAGGTTATCACGCAGTATGACATTAAATAAAAACCTTCTGGCAAGAGAAATAAGGTCGTTCTATCATCAACTGAGATGGAAATAACCACATGTACAGCTTAAGTACATGTTGATCTGTATTCATTCATTTCCCATCTAGCTTGCCTTCCTCTTCCTTTACTATAGGAGAAATTAGTTTCTATCGAATTCATCTTCTAAACAATATACATGTACTTACTGTAACAATGATTTAATATTATTTTCTACAGCTTTTAATATGATTTATTATATGCATTCATTTTCATTCAAAATAAGAAATGTACAGGAATAAAAGTAAAAGTATACAGGCCAGGAAACACACAAAATACAAAGAATCTGAAATTTTTTATTTTTACCCAAATCAAAGTGGTCTACCAACTTCTGTTTTTGCTATGACTGAATCTGCTATTCAATAACGGTCAGTACATGTAAGTTCTGTATGCATTGTTGAATCACGTTGTACTCAAAATCCTTTTTATACGTCCACATTCATAATGTGAACGTATTATGCCGTCGCCCCTGTCTGTGTGTTTGTGTGTGTATGTGTGTGTGTGTGTGTGTGTCTGTGGTTCGCCTACAGGGCGCAATTCTTCATGGATTTTCTTCAAACTTGGTATACTTATTCCTTATACCCCAAGGAAGATCCCTATTGTTTTGGGGGCATGCCCGACCCCCAGGGGCCGAGCCACGCCCATTTCTAGTATTTGTTTGTTTGTCGTCTACAGGCCACATTTCTTAACTTATAATTTTGAAACTTAGCATACACATTCTTTGTACCCTAAGGAACATCCCTATCGTTTGGGGTGTATGCCCCACCCCCAGGGGCAGAGCCACGCCCATTTTCTTTTCGTGTGTCTTTGTGTCGCCTACAGGGCGCAATTCTTACTGGATTTTCTTCAAACTTGGTATACGTATTCCTTATACCCTAAGGAAGATCTCTATTGTTTTTGGTGCATGCCCGACCCCCAGGGACAGAGCCACGCCCATTTCTAGTATGTATTTGTTTGTCGTCTACAGGCCACATTTCTTAACTTATAATTTTGAAACTTAGCATACACATTCTTTGTACCCTAAGGGACATCCCTATCATTTGGGGTGCATGCCCAACCCCCTGGGGCAGAGCCACACCCATTTTCTTATTGTGTGTCTTTGTGTCGCCTACAGGCCGCAATTCTTATTGGATTTTCTTTAAAACTTTGTATACTTACTCTTTATACCCTAAGGATGATCCCTATCGTTTGGGGTGCATGCCCAACCTCCAAGGGGCAGAGCCACGCCCATTTTCTTTTTGTGTGTCTCTGTGTCGCCTAGAAGCCGCAATTCTAACTGTATTTTCTTAAAACTTTGTATACTTACCCTAAGGATGATCCGTATTGTTTTTTGGTGCATGCCCGACCCCCAATGGCAGAGCCACGCCCATTCCTTGTATTTATTTGTTTGTCGTCTACAAGCCACATTTCTTAACGTATCATCTTGAAACTTTGAATGATTATTCTTTGTACGCTAAGGAACATTTCTATCATTTGGGGTACATGCCCACCCCCCAGGGGCAGAGTCACGCCAATTTTCTTTTTGTGTGTCGTCTACAGGCCACAATTCTTAATCGGTCATCTTGAAACTTAAAATACTTATTCCTTATACCCTAAGGATGACCCCTTTTGTTTTGGGTGCATGCCCGACCCCCATGGGACAGCAACACCCATTTCGTGTATTTGTTTGTCTGTCGTCTACAGGCTGCATTTCTTAATGTATCATCTTGAAACTTTGAATACTTATTCTTTTTACCTTAAGGGTGATCCCTATTGTTTTTGGTGCATGCCCAGCCCCAAGGGACAGTGCCACGCCCATTTTTTTTTGTCTGTCTGTGTGTCACCTACAGCCCACAATTCTTAATCGATCGTCTTGAAAACTTTTTTTATACTTATTCCTTATACCCTAAGGCTGACCACTATTATTTTTGGTGCATGACGGACCCCCTGGGACAGAGCCACGCCCAATGCTTTTGTGTCTTGTGTTCGCTTACAGGATGCAATTCTTAACAGATACTTTTAAAACTTTACAAACCTATTCCTTATACCCTAAAGATGACCCCTATTGTTTTGGTGATTTCCTAACCCCCAGGGGCAGAGCCATGCCCATTTTTACTTCGTGTCTATGTGTGTTGTCTACAGGCCACGATTCTTAATGGATCGTCTTGACGTCTTAAAACTTGGGATATGTATTTCATATAGCCTAAGGACGTCAACTGCATGTCCCGACTCACACAGGCAAGATACGACCAATTTTTGTGTTTGTCGTTTACAGGCCGCAATTCTGAATGAATCAGCTTGGTACTTGGTTTATGTATTCCTTATAGCCTGAGGGCGTCCACTATTCATTTTGATGAATGCCCCGACCCCCAGGGTCAGAGCCACGCCCACTTTTTGCCTTTAGTGTTAGGAAGGCACAATTCTGAATGGATTATCTTGGTATAGTTATTCCTTATACTCTAAGGACGGCAACTATTAATGTTGGTGCACGACCCTCAACGCTAAACAAACCAAATGCCTAGCCTTCTTGACAAAGTACCATATCAATCAAAGTAGGAATGTGGACGTATATTGTAGCGTTAGCGTTATGTTTTACCTTATATATTTCAGATTTATTACAGTGCACAAATGAACCGAATGTGTCAATTCCACAACTTGCTAATCTCCTTATTGAAAGAACTCAACATCCAAGTTGGGTGGTTGTCTTTAAATCACTCATCAGTATACATAACTTGATGAACTATGGAAATGAGGTGAGTTCTTATAAACGAAGAGGGAGGCGGTGGAAGTGATCATGTGGTCTACATCCTTGCATTTTAAATCATAAGGTCTGTCATTGAGCCATGTGGTGTTATTTTGATTCTCAGCTTGTATTTTGTATGTTACAAGGAGTTGGGTCACCTGTCCAACCTTGTGGATTTTCTCCAGATTCTCTCGTTTTCCACCCTCTCTTAAAGACTCATACATGTGCAAGCAAATAATGGGATAAAAAAAAACAGGTTTCCTTGTACATATTGATTGGCGTGCATGTTAATGAACGCAAGACAGTTTGAATTCAAGGGTAGGCTGAAGCGCTGCTATCCAGGCAAAATTTCTCACATAGCACACCATATGGCTTACACCGGTCTTCATTAGCCCAGTCTGTGCCAAAATGTAGAATATTAAACCCCATTTCATTTATTGCATCAAATTATTGAAAATGAAATTTTGCCATCTTTTCGTTCCCAAAATGAACTAGTTTGTATTGATTGGACTTGAACCCCATCTCTCTCAGAAACAAGACTGAGAAAGAGAGTAATGAGGAATTGCTGGTCAAGGTTACATGTCTTCCAGCCTGAAACTCATTTTAAACTGTTAGCATGTATTGAGGCAGAATTGTACCTATTATTAGTTAACCAGTGATTAGTTGAATGTTTCGTATTGATTTTCTGCCATCTTACATTCAATAATCTTAATGATTGTCAATTGATCCTCGATTCTAATCGGGAGATGATTGCTGTATAGCACTTAGGTTGTTTTCATTATCAGGGAATACAAGCACACTGTTTCTTTTATTCTAAGGCTTGACTCTGATGTATTATTACAAATATAGCTGGATATTTCCATGACTCCCCAAACAATTACTCCCCAAACAAATCACCTTTAATAATAATAAATAATTATCCAAGGATTATATCACAGAATTATAATGATATTTATACAGTTTAATATCTGCCATAATTATGAGGCATTTATTTATAATATATATTGATGACCTTAATGCTTAATAAAGAGTAGATTTTAAGTTAACAAAAATGATGTACATCGCTACTTAAACTTTGATTTTGTTCTTAATATGAGAAGCTTGCTTAATGGTCAAATATTCCAGACAGAAAAAGAAAAATATGGTTTTTAACTTGTTTCTATCCATGAATCTACATGTATGAACATTGAGGTCAGGAGAGCATCTCAATTAGGTTCTTGAACACCATTAAATACATTTTTTTTGGTTGAAACCAGTTTTAAAAAACCAAGCTGGATACCAAAGTAGGCATTTGGTGGGACAGCTTAAAACTGCTGTCTGCACACCATTCATTACTTTTTATGGAAATTTGCTTTTTTATTAAGGGTCTTGGGATCTAAGGAGTCTCAGACCAAGGTGTTTACATGTATGTCAACAATCATATTCATAAACCTTCCTTACATGCACTTAAACATCCATCATCATCCTCAAATGTCAAATGTGTTTGAAACATACTTCCATACTCCTAGTCATGAGGTTGGGGATTGGGACAGGCAACATACCCTCGGTGAAGTGTCAAAAGGGTGTATCTAGGGAAATTAGTCAAATACACTTTTTGGCATTTCTATAATCTCCCAATTAATATGCACATTTCTGTCTAAGCTGTGTATCTCTACACCAATTAGAACTGTTCTGGGTATCATATGTCCAAATTTGTACACATGTATCTTGTGGAAAAGTTGAAATGCAAAAGGTTCTATTTCTTAATCTTAGAAATTCTGAGATACACCCTTTTGACTTTTGACACTTCAACGATGATAAGTGGAATAGCCCAGGAACTCCCATTATCTAATTCCAGTACTGGTTTTGAGTCAATCTAATTGAAATTCAGATCTATATTTCGTTTCGGTTTTTATAATTTCGATGGCCTACACTACATGCAGATCTAACAAGTTATAGCGGGCGGTCACGTTCAGCCAGTTCAGATGTCAAGCACATGACATTTGACCCTATAACCTCAGTCATTCGATTAACCAATCAGAATTCTGCGCAAAAAAGTTCAAACCCTCAATTCGACAGACAATTTGATTGGCTGACCCCTCATTTCAAGCAGAACACGAGTTAAATAACAAGTCTTTCAGATCCTAATGTAGTAAAGACAAGTAAAACGAAATTTTGAACTATAAAAACGAAACTAAATAGGATCTGTATTTTAATAATCAGATTGGTTTTGAGTATTATAGTGTGTACAGTGTGCATAATTAACTATAACTTCTTACTATGGCTTTCAGAACAATTTTGCTGGTTTCGCTTATAATTCACTTGGATGCTGACATTTTTAAACTAGCATGTATTAGCCTTCAAACTCATTGAACTTCTAATAAAATGCTTGTTAAATATTTAATTTTAGAGATTTACGCAGTATTTAGCCTCCAACAACTGTACCTTTAATCTCAACAGTTTTATTGACAAGACAGGCTCATGTAAGTACATGTATAGTTACAATATTCATTTAGTCATTGTCATTGATTAACTTTTATATATATTCTTATCATATGCTTATTCCATAGAGGGCAACTAAGTGAGTTAGGTGCTGTCTCACTAAACAGAAACTTCCCTCACGATTTTTCATCGTGATTTCCCCTTGTTAGTTTTACAGTGCCTAACTTTTGAGGAACAGTGTCTAGTCATCCAATTGGGATTTGAAAATATGAGGCCCAAAGTACATGAAGAGTAGGCGGAATTGTCACAGTTTCCCTCATTAATAGGGCAACACTATTGTAGAAAAAGTAGGATGTTAAATAAACCCCATTTCATTTGTTTTGTGTTGAAATTAAGATGTCTTTTGGTCCACAATCTAATATAATATATGAATAATGGGATAATGCAATGTAGTTGCCAAACATGTACATGAATACACCACCATAATGTCAAGATGAACACAACTCTATTCATTTACATGAATTTGTCACAGAACACATCTATTATTAATTTATAGTGAATCAGCTCTCTCTCTCTCTGTTTAATTGATAACATAAATTTGATTCATATGGCAATTACAACTGTGTTATCTTGAAAAGTGTGCATTGAGTTAATACATTGTGGTGAATATTATTTATATTGAATAGGGGTTGGGATGGCCTAGTGGTCTGGCGTGCTTCGCTTCGACCTCTGGCTTGCGGCTGTGGTTTCGATCCCAGGTGTGAGTGTATGTGGCATGGAGATAGAGGCACCTTCTCAACTTTGTGGGTTTCTTCAGGGCACTCCTGTTTCCTCCCACTGCTAAAGACCCCTATGCACATGCGAATTATTGACATAATATTAAACCATATGTTAGTCCCGAAGTGACACAGTTTGTGTCGAGTAGACGCTAAACCCCATTTCTCTCTCTCTCTCTCTCTCTCTCTTATATTGAATAAAATGGCTATACACAATCTGCTTGTATCTCTATTTCAAATTTTATAAAAAGTGTTAAAATTCATCTATTTGAAATAGTTCAGGATTATTATCTGTGTCATTTTATAACTGTATTCTGTTTTTTAACAACGTTTTCCTTGTCATTTTATATTTTACTTTTAAGTGATCTTTTTACTCAATGTTTTTGTTTGTCATCTGTTTATGGGAAAGTGCCCATGAGCACTCTTTGTGAAAGGGGTGGAGTATAATAAAGAGTTGATCATTCTTGCTATAATAATTCATAAATAGATGTTAGAAAGAGAAAATATTGAAAATTTCATTCAAATTACTTCATTCTGAGTCAAATTATCACTGTTTATTGTTTTGACAATATATGTGCCTAGTGGTAACTAGTACACTGGTGTATTCATGACTTAGCTTCTCTTTCCAATTTTTAAATGGTGAACCATTCTACATGTAATCTAGTTAAATTTTGAGTACCCAGATGCCAAAGAGAGTTGATTATGGTCTTATTTTGTTAATGGATGTACATGTACATGTAGATGTCTAATTAATAGTTTATACATGTATGTAACATTTCAGGCCTAACGAATGACCCGCAATAGGTGAATTTAGCTCTTGCAAAATGCATGTTTAAAAATATTATATATTCCTCTAATATTGCATAGCCATATAACATAATTCTTGAATAATTCATTTTTTCAGCCTTTGACATGTCTACAGCTATCAGGAGATACTCAAAATATTTAAATCAGAAAGCTTTTTCCTATCGACAGATGGCATTTGATTTCTGTAAAGTGAAGCGAGGGTAAGTTACGGTCTCTTTTTTTTTCTGCTACAATTTTGGCCTTTCAAAGGATGGACTTTATTATACCCGATACAGTATTATTAGTAGTTAGGTTTTAACATTGGTATGGTGAATTGTATGGACTTTTGTATCATTGTGAGAGTGACCAGAACAGTGGAAATATTGAGCAAGATTTTATCCCTATGTAGATGTACTGTCACTCGTGAGATCAAATTATTGTTTTAACTTTTGCCAGTATTATTTATTTTACAGAAAAGATGATGGATTATTACGAACGATGAACACAGATAAAGTAAGTAAAATAATTTATATGCTTGATGTTCTAAGATTATATTAAAAGCTAAAAAAAACTTTACAAATAAGAGAAGGAAAAGTCAAAATTTGTCAGCATCTGTGTGGCCCTACCCCTTTTCCTATCTGAAGTAGCACTGACCAAGCCACGTGCATCACTGGTTCAGAGGAAGTCGAAAATAAAAATTGATGAACAACAGGGAGGCTGTTTGTAATTTAAGTTCTTTGGACTAAAAATCTATAAATTACCGATTGGTTTAGAACTTTGGGTTTGGCTCTTCAGGCAAGTTTCCTTGGAAACACTTGTTAGTGATATTGCCCCAGGTGGAAGCCGACATTAAACCAAACATCAACTATATTCACAAATTAGGAATGGAATCTTAAGAATAATTAATATATCAATAGACAGATTAAAAAAAAAAACTTTTTTAAAACGAATGCAAGCATTTCAAAAGATTTCAATTATACATTTAATTATATTCCTGTTTTATTTTCAGTTATTAAAATCACTACCTGTATTACAGCAACAAATTGACGCACTGATAGAATTTGACGTAAGTATGATATTATGAAACATGATTCTTATTAATGTTAGCTGTTGAAATTTTGGATGAGAACAATTCTAGGGGATTGGGTGGCAGAATGGTTGAATCTGTGCATTTAAATTACAAGGTCTGTTACCGAGTAAAATGGCTATTGATTCCTCGCTTGTAGGGTCACCTGTCAAATCTAGTTGATATCCTCTGGTGTCCTCCCACTGTCAAAGACATTGTGTGCAAGCAATTTATTGAAATAAAATGGATCCATCCCTGAAATGACATAGCTTGTTGTGTCAATTTGATGTTAAACCCTATTTATCTCACCTTTGTCGGTGGTTCAGGATGGAGGTTACATGTAGGAAAATAAAAAAAAGAGGACCCACATAGACATTTGCTAGCACGTATAGACCCCTTGACTGTTGGAAGAATAGGTCATACTGTGGCTGCATAAGAAAAATTTCCATGATTTGACACTGCATGGTCTATGCCTGTCTTTATTATCCATAAATGGAGAAGATAAGTAGGAGGTTAAACCTACTAATATCTCTTAGTAAAGGGAGATAATGAGTAGCAAGCTATGTTGACCTGTAACATTATTTTTCTTGCAGACTTCTCCAAATGAACTGACCAATGGTGTGATGAATGCAGCTTTCTTATTACTATTTAAAGATCTTATTCGATTATTTGCATGTTACAATGATGGAATTATTAATTTACTTGGTAAGCATATAAAATAATATGAGATTATCGGTTGGTTAAAATGATATCAGATACTTTCAGTAAAACATAAAGTTCAGAAAAATTTAATATCGGTCAATATATCAGTAAAAATGATACGTGTTGATGCCACAATTATTTTGTAATGGATGTTCAACTTATCTCTAACTTTCTACGATTGTCTTGACAAGGATTAGGGTCACATGTCCAACCTCATGGGTTTCTTCCAGGTCCTCAGTTTTTCTACCACTGCTAAAGACCCCTATGTGCAAGTAAATTATTGAAATAGAATTGAACCATATGTTAGTATCAAAATGACTTACTTGTGTCAAGACGTTAAACCACATTTCTTTCTCTCTAGAACAACAAATGCCAGAGCATGTTGGTTAGTGATCAGATATCCAGCATAGTTTCCCTTGTCAGTGGTATAGGATGGAGAATCTGGCAAATACAGTGTTCAGTCATACATATAGGACTAAAAAAACAAGGACACATATATGCATTGATGTGCATGTAAAACAACCAGTGACATAGGTATTACGTATTGTATAAAAAACCTCATGTTCAATGTAGAAATGCGTAATTAAATGTCCTTGAGATTTGAGGTATTGCATGATGTGGTGCAAAGTTCGATCACTTATTACCACTGTCGGATACTGCTAGATTGGGAAACATTCTGAGCCAAGCTCAAGACTCGTTTTGTTTTAAACATTTGATATTATGGTCCATCAATTCTAAGGTTAGTCCTCAGTCTATTTACTTACTTTCTTCTTTTTTCAGAAAAATATTTTGACATGAATAAAAAACAATGTAAAGAAGGTTTAGAAATTTATAAAAGATTCCTGGTGAGAATGGATAAAGTCTCAGAATTCCTTAGAGTGGCAGAAGTAAGTTTTTTATTTTAGAACATAACTGGAGTCAGTCATTATTGCTTATGTGATAGAACTGGTTAATACATTCCAAATATAATTTCAACCTCGTGGGTCTCCTCGGGGCACTCCGGTTTCCTCCCACTGCTAAAGACCCCTACGCGCAAGTGAACTATTGAAATAGAATTAAACCATGTTAGTCCCGAAATGACCTAGTTGTGTCGAGTGGACTTTAAACCCAATTTCTCTCTCTCCCAAATATAATTTTAACTCCGAGATTATTGCTACACAAACAAAATTGAGTATTAGTGACTGTTGGATCACAAAGACAGTTGTTTATAAATGCTACTGACATACTTTGGTCTCCATACAGACTCTGATGTTCATTCTGGCAAATTGTTAACGCAAGTGCGTTGCGTCATAAGGCCTGTCTGTGAGTCAAGTGACGTGGTGTCAATTCCCCGCTTGTATGTGACTAAGAGTATGTTCGTCTGCCCTACCTTGTGTGTTTTCTCTGAGTCCTCCCACTGCTGAAAGCAAATTATTAAGATAAAATTGAACCAAATGTTTCTAGAAATGACCTAGTTTATGTTGAGTGAATGTTAAACCCCATTTCACTCATAGCACTTGACGTATGTCTGTCTTGGTTAGCCCGGTTGGTACAGAGAATTAGGCTGTTAAACCTCATTTTATTTGCTTTGTAGAATGTAGGTATAGATAAAGGTGATATACCAGATTTAGCCAAGGTAAGAATATAAAACACAACTTTATACTAACTCGTATGATTACACATTTAAAGACGAAATTCTTCATACATTCCTTTCACACTGTTATTACAACCTCCTCCTATCTTTATTACCCTGGATTGGAGCTGAAAAGTAGGTCGTTAAGCACCATTTCATTCATTCATGAATACTACCTTAAAAAATAAACAACACACAAATAAAGACAAAAACAACTTTAAATGGTTGATCAAAAATTTAGCATCTATTAGAATGTATTCTCTTTCCTTCTCTCACTGTGCTTGAGATTTTGCTGGCTGATTCTCAATCAGAATTCCTTTTGCTTTGATGTATTGACCCATCTATGGTATGATATTATTCTACAACCTGTTATATTAAGTATCCAAAATTTCTTATTTACTTAATTAAAAGAGAAACTGTAGAATAAGAAACATGGACAAGAAGTCGTTACACTAGATTATTCACAGAATTTTGTCTTTAAATGTGTGATATTGTGGTTTGTTATTAGCTTAGCTGTTAGTAATATACTCTTTCTATTAAACCTATCTCCCTTCTTACCCTCTATCACCCGTACCACCTTCAAGTGACTGACTGGCAAAATGTTTTCTCCAAAAATCTCAAACCTTGATGTTATTGTCTCTTTTTACTTGTTATATTTTGTCCGTCACACACCAAAATAAAGTAATTGCTTTGAATTCCTGTTCAATTTTTAGCTTCATCAGTGCTTGTTTTTCAAAATTTATTTAAGATTTATTTATTTTGCATTTATTTTTTTAAAAAGTTTATCTAGTTAATGCATGAAATAAAATGATATATTATTAGTATTATCTATATCTCTCTTCTTATTTTAAAACTTTGTCACTTTACAACTATTTTATGTTCAATTGTATCCAAAGTAAATAGATGTATTTTTTTTCTGTAATATTATTTTTTAATTTTTGTTAAGTTTGTGGTTTTTATAACTTTTTTTTTGCCAGGGATTGGATGAACGAAAAAATGGAGTAAGTCAGTCAGTCAGTCACTTACTGTTACTCCCAAAATATCTCTCAATAATCCAATTTATCACAGGATTGGGTTGTCAGTTCCTAGAAAAATTTATATTATCTTAGTACATATTATAACATGGTATTACTTTTATCTTAATACACCATTTAACACGATCAGCTAACTTCTTATATCTTGTTCATATTTTATTCAGGAAAACATGTTGATCTATTCTTTTCTTCCTTTCCAGTTAGACACTTTCCTCTTGTGGGTTTTCTCTGGGTCCTGCTAAAGACCCCTAGTCGTTAACAAATTATTGAAATGAAATTGAACCATGTGTTAGTCGGTGTATACTTTGTGTTGAGTGAACGTTAAACCCCATTTATCTTTCTCTCTCCCTTTCCAGTTAACAAGCAAGTTGTTGGGGGATATGGTCTAATGCAGGTGCTAATATTTCTTAATATATTAGTCCTGAAATGACCAAGTTTGTGTTGAGCAGACATTAAACCCAATACCTCTCAGTTAACCCTTCAGTCAAACAATGTCGTACTTTTGATTTTGACCCCTCTGACTTTGTACCGTTGATTACAGATTAAACATCCATAAGTGTACAAATGTGTTGTTATTGATGTGTTCCCATTTGAATATTGTTCACAATAAGAAGCAAAATAAATAAGATATGTTTACAGGAGCATTTTGTTATACGAAAAACTAAGTGATGCATTTTCTATGGCACTCAGGATATTATTATATATGTTAAGTCACCACGTGCTTATCAAATTTACATGGGTCCCTTCCTGTTGATTAATCAAGACCAAATTGGTTGAACCCTGCTTCTCACAGAGTGCTGATATTTCCCAACAGTCTTAATGAGATTATATCTTTATTGCCTTTCGACTTAGATTGCTCTAGAAAATAACATCTTTTCATTGGCTAAATTATTGGTTGGTTCAACTGAACACACACTAGTTTTATTTATTCATATTTATCTCTATTTCCATGTTTGGTAATTTACCATCTTTATTTTCTACTCAAAATTTGGTTACCATGACTAATTTTATGCCCTTCATCTCTTAAATGCCCTTTGGTTACTGCTCGATATATCTAATTTTCCTCCCTCATTTTTTCACACATAATCTACAAAAACTTTTGTTTTGCAAACATTTGAAATAATGAATATTATGAAATTAAGATTTGCCCAATCATGGTGCGTATTAAGTGAGTGGTGAACTCGTATTTTACTTTTTTATTATAGTGATACAAAATTAGACTGACATCCAAATATCTTTCAAATTTGATGAAAACATAAATAATATTTTGGGAGTAACTTTTTTTGTTGCTATGCTTGCAGTTATTTACAATTTATATATTGAAACTAATAGTATATAAAATAATGTTTGGTTTTGGATTTTCATTATTGAACTAAAATAACCTTTCCAGAATGCTCTATTCTGTTTAAACCATGATATGGTCATCAAGTGATATTCATTTTGTTGATTTTCATGAGAGAGATGCACCTCAAAAAAAGCCTGAGGCATTCTTTACTCTTTAATTGTAAGAAAAAAAGAAACTAGGCATATTTTCTTACACTTATTCAAAGAAATTTCAATGTAAAATATAAATGCCTCGGGGAATAGAATGCTAAACAATATTACCCATTAGGGTTTTGAAAATCAAAGTTAAAGGGGTTTGGAAATCAAACATAAAATTCTCCGTGAAAATCAAACTTAAATTGCTGAGTGAGTTGAATGCTAAGATAAGTTAATCCATATTCATAAAAGTTTAAAAATCAAACTTAGATGGCTGAGTAATTAGAATTCTTATGAGCATGTGCAGACTGCAAAATATTCTTACATAATTGACCTTTAATTAGAAAATGATCCAGAACATGCTTTTATACTAAAAATGCATCCATTTTAATTTAGTGCTATATTTAACATTGTATATCAGTTCCTGTGTAATGTCTTTATCTGTAAAGAAGCAGTTTGCTTTGTATAAGAAATACTTTCAAATATTTAAATCAAGAGTTTAGAGTCACTTGAAAATTAAACCAAACAAAATATTTCAGTGATTTCCAAAGAACAGAATATTTTTTATTTTTTTGCTGTATTTATTTAATAAAAGTTAACACATGCCCAGAATTGTTTGTAATTGTGGGTTGGAGTATGAATGCATGAGTTTATATAAAGATAATCATAATTTTGATTATGTATTTGATAGGCACCTGCTAGTTTATTGGATGCTTTAGAACAACATTTGGCTCAGTTAGAAGGAAAGAAAGCTGGATCACCGCCTGCTACAAATGCCATGTAAGTGAATTGGATTATTGAATTTCTTTAATCTACATCTGGATTATTACATTTCTTCAATTTAAATCTTGGTCAGTACCACCATTACAAATCTTGGTTACCTCAGGTCAGGTTAGTTTCCTAAGTTTTGAAATTTCATTCCGTTAAGAGGAGCTGCTCTGCCTTAGTGAGTAAAGCTCTGGTTCACTAAACAGGAGATCCCAGATTTAATCCCGGTATTGGCCAAGAAAGTTCCTCCAGATTTTCATGGATGGTAAGGAATAGTGAATAGTCATCCTGTTGCGTTCTGTGTACACATTGGCTTGTACAAAAAAAATAGAACCCTTGACACTCTGTCAGGGCAAAGTTTTGCCATATATCACACTGCAAGCACCAGTATACCAGCCTCCATTAGCCAGGATGTTAAACCCTATTTCATTTCATTTCTTTCCTTAATAAGCAGTCTTTTATGGGCCATTGTAACATGCTTAAGGGTGAATCTTGCGTTTTGATTGGTTAATTAGACACTGTTTATTGGAAGATCACTGCGTATTAATATTATGCGTACTACTTAAAAGGCGATAACCACAATGGAGACAATCAATTTTGATCTTGGTACATGAGATGAAATACTTGGAGATATGTCCGAACATGAACTTAAAACACCAATCCCCTTGCCAGGTATCAGCTACAAACAACAAAATATACAATAATCTAATGCAAAAAAAAACACATTTTGGTTTAAAAAATACTTTGAGAAAAATGAAGTGAGAATTTTTTTGTGTCTATACTCATACTGCTACTATAGCAACCAAACGATAAGCGAGCCAAACACCAACGAGAGCAGCCTGTTATCCTGTTACGTCATGGCGTCTCATTACGTCAAAATTGATTTCTTTGACTTTTACGTCATTATAACTGATTTGCAGTTTGACGAATTTTAAAGTTTACACAATGAAATAAGTCCTTTTAAAATCGAGAAAAATAGCATGTTACAATGTCGATAAACACCTCCTGTTTCGCATTTAGAGGGGTGTTATTGTCCAATAGACATGTCCTGAGATTTTACATTAGAACGCGTCTTGGGTCCTAATGATCTCAGGACATGTCTATTGGACAATAACACCCCTCTAAATACGAAACAGGAGGTGTTTATCTCCTAAATAGAGTTGTAGTTTGTTGTACCCACTTCAAACCTCAACCCATTCATGTCTTAAAAAATCCCGATGGGGAATTAAAATAAAAATTCTCGTGTTTGAATTAGAGGGGAAGAGGAACGGGAAAGGCAGCACTGAAAGAGTAGCAGGGGCTGGACAAGATGGTAGATCTGTGTAGCCACTGGATCATCATTGGAAAAAGGATTTATAACCTGAAACCAGTGAATAATTCACCTCTAGAGGGAGTTTTCCACCCAAGCCTAAATATTACTAGAATCTGATTCTGATTTACGCAAGGATTCTTGGCAGGCATAGCCCTATATTGAAATCTGTTTTGTTCTACGGGGATTTTCGAATTGTCTATTCATATATTTTAGGCCAGCTGGTTTTTCGACAGCATTAAATACCATATCTAGTAACAGTACCGTTAAAGTAAGTGATGAAGAAAAGAGACGAATATTGGAGGAAGAAAATAACAGATTACAACAACTCAAGGTCGGTTCAGGGTCTGCCTGGCAAGGCCCCTTGTACACCCTAGGCGTGCATGAAAAGAACCGTTGACAGTTTGAATTCAATTGCTGACCTGACAAAATATCACTCATATTAGTCATGGCACATTACATGGCTTATGCTTCCTTCTTTAGCCCAGTCGGTGCAGAAAAGGAGGATTTTGAACCCCATTTTATTCAGTTTAATGTCTTAATTACCTATTTTCCTTGAATGTAAAGATATCCTTTTTGGTTTCAGCTGGACAGATAACTTGATTTCCTCCAACCGATCCTCTCAACTGCTTAGTCACAAATTATCTGGAATTTAATGACAGTATTCCACAGCATAATGGGTGCAGCCATACCTGACTAAGTTCTTTTTTGGAATTTATTGACCTCTGTCCTCTCGATTGTATGCTACAGCATATTGGATGCTGCCATACTTTGGCTAAGTTCTTTTTCTAATAAACTTGATAGTTCAAGAAATATTTAGTAATAAAAAGGGAGACCGTTGTTGATTTTTGGGGGGAGTTTTAGTATCGTTTTAAAAGTTTGACATTTAATTTTTTTCTCATTAAAGGAACAAAGGGTACAAGAGTTAACAAGTTCCCCAGGTTCTACTGGAGTCACATCTACACCTCCACAAAGTAACCCTTTCTCCTCTCCTGCATCACAGAAATCTGGTAGTATTGATCTATTTGGACCCAACTCACCAACATCAGGCATGCCTCCAACATCAGCTGGTGGTAGTGCTGCTAGACCAAGCGATGATCTCCTCAATATGACCAGCAACCCTTTTATGGAGAGTGTGCAAAACGTGATGGCAACAGCTTACTCAAACAATAACCCTTTCGGTGGAACAGCAGGTGCGCCAATGGGTACACCAGCCAATAGTTGGGCTACTAATGGTAACACCAACCCTCGTAAGAACACTCATTTCATTTGCTAACCCTTTAAAAGAAAAGGAAATCTTTGATTCATGAGACAAAACAACCTTTCATCAATAGGAGCTTTCCACCCAAGCCTAAATATTATTAGAATCTGGTTCTGATTTACACAAGGATTCTTGCCAGACGTAGCTCTCTATTATAAAATGTGACTTCAATATAAACAGGGATTATAAGGATTGTTGTGGTCTATGAACAGTCTGCAAGGATCAAATTTTGAGTAGAAAATAAGTGCAATAATCAAAGAATTCTTAGTCTTTTAAATTTCTTTTTACTAATAATTGGGAAATTGGTCAGTTAATTACAAAAACAGTATTTTATTCTTAGAAAAGGATTGAGGAACAGGCTTGGCCTATATTACCTCTTGTAGGAATGTCTACAGAGAGTATTACATAAACCTATCCTGATGATTGTTCACAATAGGAACATATCTAGATGATATGTGCCAAATTTCTTATATTTACTTGATTGACACCTTTCTCTGGATTGGGAGAATACAATTACAGAATGTTGAATGGAGTATCCCCTTTGACTTTAGGGCAACAGTTGATCAATTTCCCTCATTTTCACTGGAGTTCTATAAAACACTGTAAATTTGAAAGGATGATCTCGGTATCCACCAATATAACGTATGTGATAGAACTGATTGAACACTTTTAATACAGAACTTTAATATAGGGATCTTTGCTACGGTTGATCATTGACCCATAACAAAGATTTGAAGAATCGTCTGTGTACATGTTAACTGCTTTCCTTTATTTGTGTCACGTCCAAATTCTTTGCTATGGATGAACCGTAGCAAAGGTCTCTGTATTAAAATTTCATTTGGAATGTGTTGAACCAGTTCTATCACATGCAATATTGGTGGAAGCCAATTAACATCATTCGTTAAATGTAGCCAAGATTTATGTGGCCATGTGAAGTTATTCATTGATTTACAACAACTAGCAAAGCATGTTTCAGTTTATTTGGTTTGCGAAAGTTGAATTAATTGTTGTTTCAGATCTCCAGTTGTATCAAGTTGTATCAGCAAAATATTTACGACTCATTTTCTTCCTGAATTCCTTGCATGTTATATCCTACCATATATACTCAGTATTTATCAGACCAGTTCCCTTTGTATAATAGCTTTTAATAGCTTTCATTCTGAATAGGAGTTCTCTTAAATTGATTATAATTATTAAGCTTTCATATTACATATGAAAGCTTATTGTTTCTGTTAAAGTTATTATTATTATTATTTTTTTTTTTTGTGTCATTTCTGCAAATCGGATTTCTCAGAATCTAACCATGGGATCTTTCTGAAACTTTGACCTACCCCCCCATAAATGGGGTGCGAACCTTGATTAAATATATTTTCAAAACGTTTTACGAATCCGAAATCACCGAATTTTACGAACGAATGCATTTGACCTACAATGCTGTAACTTTGTGACTAGTTGACCTATTTAATTAATTCTTTTTTCTATGAGTACCTTGAGACAATTACTTCAAATCTGCAATTTCGGATTTTCGAATTTCGAAAATTCGTCGCTGTGATATCGAACCGGAAGTTTAGACCAACTCGACAACTTCTTTAGTAGTTGTACGATTTTCATGAAATTTAATATGTAAGTAAACCTTAATGATGCGACTTGAAAGATGACTTCAGAAATTTTCTAAATTATCTCCCCTTGGAGAAATTGAGGATCGAAATTTTCAAAAAAATCGACGAAATATAGGTCAAATCATCTTGATTTTTTTTTTGGTTACTAGTTCCGAGACCACTGATTCGTACACAAAAAATGGAGTTTGTAGCTCAACCCGGAAGTGCCACCATCTTGAAATGTAAAAACCTCAAACGCCATTTTGCTATTTTACTTACAGACACGGGAATTATATTTTCTGAATCCTTGGAGGAAGGCCTAAAAAACGTCGGGAGTAGAATTTTCATTTAGGTCAACTGGGAATCACCATTTTGAATTGAAAATGAAAAATAGAAGCAATTTGAAGGGCCGAGTTTTTGGAACACAATAACTCTCCTTCTAATTAAACTAGAATGTTTAAACTTGGGTTAGACGTTCACTAGGTCAATGTCATGATTGAGTGTAAAGATGAGCATTTTCTGCCTTGGGTAAGCAGAGATAAGCATGCTGATTTGTTGATTCTTTAGGGCACAATAACTTCGGTTATAATGAAGGGAGGGTGGTGAAACTCTTGTCAATCGAGAGTCTAATAGCTAGCCTGTTGTGTGAAATCATTGTATCATTTTTTTTAAATATCAGGGATAGCAGAAAAAAGAGATCGAAAATCCAAAAAGTGGTATTTTTACGATTTAGAGCATATTTAAAGATCCTTTTCTCTTAAAGTGAACATAATATTTTTGGGGAACTTCTTGTACAAAGAGTCTTATCGGTAGTCTTTTATATGAAACCATCGATCAACAGTCCAAAATATCAGGAGTAGAAGAATAAAAGGATCGAAAATTGAAAACGGCACCCTTTCATTGTTAAGCAAAACATGCAGTGTGGGTGGCTACAATCTGCACATTTAGTCATGGTATAGAGCTTATTCAACATTATCGAATTCCAACTGCTAAGGAATCTTTTACGTGCAGTCCAATGTGTACACGCCGGTGGGAGGACACGCCAGAAAATCGAGATGAACTTTCTCGGCCAATGCAGGGATCGAACACCCGACCTCCTGGCTAGCAGGTCAACGCCTTCGCCACATAGTGTGGACACCCATCGTACCATACGATTACATCATGTGTACCTACTTCAAGAATACACATGATGGCAAATGGCCGCCATTTAAAATACTACGCCCGCCTCTTAGAGACGATAACTTAACTCGCTATAAATTGTAAAAAAATTTACCTCGGCTAGAATTAAAAAACACCTAAGATTAACATTTGCTAAAAATTTCTAAAAAACAACCTAAATTTATGGAAATGGGGCCAAATCAAATCAGGCAAATTACATCAAATAGTCCATGTTAAACGTATAGCAAAAATTTTAAACTAACGCGAGCACGCGCGTTTCTAGACAACGCCATAGCAGGTCATAGCAACCAGTGAGTCTAAATTGGAAATCCCCAATGACGTAGATATTATAAATTGGAAAGCCGAGTCTGTCATACAATAAGTAGTACCGTCAGTAAACAAGATGGAAGCCATCTGCTATCGTGTTTGATCATGGAGTAGGCAAGCACAGGTGTGTCGTATGCCATCGTACATTTCATCCGCCAAATCAAAGCATTTCATTGCATTAGACCAATAATTAATTATTCTTAATTTGAAACTTTATTTTAATATTATTAAATTCTCATTTTATTGGTAGACGTTCGTCTTATTTAAAATTAAACTTTCATTTAACTATGGTCGTACCTGACAAGGAGTAAGGTCGCCTGTCCATCTTGGTGGGTTTTCGTCATTTCCTCCGGTTTCCTTCCACTGCCAAAGACCTCTACGCGCAAGCGAAATATTGAAATAAAATCGAACTATATGTTAGTCCCGAAATGATCTAGTTTGGGACACAATAACTCTCTTTCTAATTCAGCTAGACTTGGTGTGGGTGTTTATTAGGCCAATACCTTGATGACTCTGGAACACAATAACTCTTCTTCTAATTGGGGTACAATGTTCAAACTTGGTATAGGCATTCACTAGGTCAATGTCTTGATGAAGGTCGAAGTAGAATTTTGATTTAGGTCAACTGGTAGTCACCATTTTGAAGTGAATATGAAACATAGTGAAAAATCGACATTTACGGACTTGTAAACAAACACAATAGAGCATAGTATGTTCAATGCGTCTCCTATGTCTGACATTAATACATTTCAAGATAGTCGGGATACGGTATTTGAATATTTCAAAAATTCGATTTTTGCCTTTGATGTTTTTCGTGCTGACAAAATTCTTTACGAGTGAAAAATCAAATTAACTTTACTAGATTGTGACCGATTTTAATGATTTTTTTTCCTTGTTCGGATTATTCATATGACCCATGACATGTGACAGGAAGTGACTGTGAATATGAAAGCTTTCATATCTGCATGGGACAGTAGCAGATCTAGTTATTATTATTATTATTATTAAAAAAAAAGAAAAAAAAAAAATCTTTTACTGTTCTGCTGCAGTTGTTACTATTTAAGCTAATATATCATAAAAAAAGGTGCCCTGATTTCAGAGACAATAACAAAATTATTCCTTAAAAACTGTTATATAGCATGCTGCCTCTTGCATTCTGTTAATTTATTGATAGAGTTTAAGATTTCTTTTCCAAGCGCTGTTAAAATAACCTAATTTCAGAGTAGCCCAGACAATTTAGATTTTAGAAATGCCAACAAGAGGAAAGGAAACAGCAAGTAAGAATAGGGCTCATATCCAATGTGAATGCTTTGATTCCCAACTTCCTAAATCATGCCTTCATTTTTCGTCACTTTACCTAGCCCAACTATTTTGTGGGAATGGGAGGTGGGAGATTTTATCGATTAATTATCAATTAATTTTGTTATGTAGTGTATTTATAAGGAATTTTGGAAATTAAAGATGCATTATGTAAGAGGTAAATCTTCCTATTGCAGGTCTTTTTTCTATCTTTAAATGTTATAATATATATGATTATTCAAACAGTCTTCCACATGGCAAGCCCATATTCAACTCTCTAGGACATCGAATGGCTCAGATATTTAATGGATTAGAACCCTTTTGCCATTTGAAATTTAACAACAAAATGGATAATCAAGATTTTTATATTAGCATAGCAATGGTACTTGACAATCAAGACTATTTTACTTATTCAAACTTCAACCACTCATAACGTTGCTCAGAATAAAGTAATTTGACTATATTCATTTGTCATTGTCTATTTTTCAGCTATTTTAGCTCGAGGGACCAACTCTTCTAAATCTGAAATAATGCATCTTTAAATAAAATAAAACCATGTAATCAGCAAATGCACTCATAATTTTGTTTCACACTTTAATAGCAGTCAAATTGACCTGATTTTCATGTATTCTTTCTGTCATGTTTTTCAGCTGCTCAATCCAACTTCACGACTGATGCAGATTTTGCTAAAGCTTTTAATAGCACATCAACAGCTTCCTCAGGTATGTACTCATTGCCTCTCATCTTTAATTGAGAAAAGGAGAATTAATTTTTCCTTTCCATATTATTTAATGCTTTTGACAGGCTTTGAATATATTTGTTTAGCTTTAGTGATGGAAAAAATAAATGTATTTATTGAATGCTCTATTTTAAATTTTTTCAATTCTTATTGCCGATATTCATGAATGATATTATTAAAATAGTTTGAAAGGTGTTTTTATCCATTAAAAAGCATTTAATTCCATAGATTTAATACCATAGATGAATGTCATTTTTGAATTGTCATGGGAATATAATTGTTTTACTAGTACTTAAAGAGGCACTGTCACTTTGGCCATATCTGCCAATTGATAAAATTTAAAACAAAGTGGCCAATCCAAATCTGAGATTTGCCAATAATGATTAGGTGGGTGTTTTCCAACATGGGTGCTGTAGATCATAAAGGTCTGTCATTGAAATAATATTGTACCATATGGCCTAGTGTGTGTTGAGTGGACGTTAAATCCCATCTCCCTCTCTTAACGATAATTCGGTAAGACTAGGGTTATTTTGAATATGATGTAATACCAATATTTATTACATTTATTTTTGATGATCAAAGTGACGCGTCGTCTTTGAAATACATAAAGTAACGTAACTAATTATTGAATGAGGTGGGATGAAAATCCTTTGTCTTTTGTACGTCTGAATGGTGAGGTGATTGTACACATTCATAACAAATAAATATTCCAAGTATAATATAATAAACCTATCCCATATATATTATGTATGTATCTCTATAAACCTCTATATATAATCACTTCTCCAAATAGATCCCAATTGTTATACAAGTATAATGCACTGTGTAAAAAATATGAAAATCTAGGACCAGATTTAAAATTTTCATTCTTACTGGACATAGATAATACTGTGTACTATATGTTCAGACTAGGGATTCTGTTGCAGCAGTATATGCCAAACATGTTCTACTTGTATTAACAAATTGAAATGCCAAATCAGATATCAAGATATGGTGAACTATGTTTAAAATTTAATAAAATATTGACAGTACTGAGAGTATAACTGAACTTCAGACATGTATTCTGTGAATAAATAATATTAAATTTGATCAGAATTCAAAAGATATTTCGTCCAAGCATATATATACGGGTACTTTAAAAGAAATAAATAAATTTGATGTTGAATTCATATATAGTTTACAGATTGCATTGTATATATATAATATTATCATCATATATAGAATCTTGTTGTATGCTCATATTTTCGTTGTAATATCCAATATGAAGATCAGTAGTTAACATAAGGTTTTTTATTTTACCAGAAAACTGGTCAATTCAAATTTTGTTTTCTTTTGATATTATATAAGTAGGAACAAAGTTTACATCACTCTTTCAGCACAGCTTACATTTTACTACAAATATATAGTACTTATATTGAAATAGATATCAAATTTAATATCTTTAAATGGCATTTAGTGAAAGCGATGTATTATAATAACAGACAGCTTTATGGATAACATTCACTAGGTTTATTAACTGCAACGTTTCAATGAGGACACTCTCACCGTTATCAAGCAATGATACAATCAAACATGTTGGAGAAGGTTATATACAAGCAGATAACAATAAACTAATTAACAATGTGAGGCCGAAGCCATTCAAAGCAACCCTATACCCAAGTAAACTGTTATTAATCAATGAGAAACCCTTAAAGAGGATGAAATTTTACACATCTATGCTGAAACAACAAGTGATATTAATAAACCCTTAATTACATTTGCAAATAAAGATTAAAAAATATAACAAAACACCTATGAGTGAGAAACCATGATCTATTGATACCATAACCCTCTCCCTCAGACAACAAGATGTAATCAGTCATATTATGGTGGCCTAACTTATGCAGAGGTAAAATCTTACTTAAAGGAAATTAAAGTGATTATATGATTAGATGGTTATCAAAGAATTAAAATAATAACACACAACTAAACCCGAACTGCGAGTGAACCGGTGGATGACGGTGGCACTTAACACATAAAAGCACAACCCATTATTGTAAACCAATTATTAAACAGTCGATAGTTGTTCTGTTCACAGGAAATAGTGAAGAGCATTAATGTTAAACATTTACACTTTTAAGATCACAGTGAGTCCCTCACAAATTACACAGAGAACGAACTAGTCAACAGTTCCTAGGATAAGTGAGTCATAAGCGTGTGGTAGATATACTCCAGTGTCCCGGTTGAGTTCTGGTTGGTTTCTTCTGATGTGTATAGCTTCAAGGATTTTTCTGGTTTTTTTCTGGTGTTGGTTTACGGCTAACGTTCGTGTCAAGTCCCAATTCACACGATGTCGTCTGTTATCATTAAGATGTTCGGCCACTGCTGATTGGTTATATGTTGCCAAGGATTGGTGTTCTTTGATTCTTTTATCCAACGGACGTTTCGTCTCTCCGATGTACTTTTTTTTGCACGAACAGATTATTTCGTAAATGCAACCCTTCGGTGGTGGTGGATTTGTCTGTTCTTTCTTGCCATTTGCTGCTAGTATGTTTTGGATTGTTCTGCCACTAGAGAAGCTTACCTCAATTCCTGCCTGTTGAAGTAGTCTTCTAACCTGGTGTGATCTAGAGTCAATAAAGGGAATGGATACCCTTATACCGCTCGAAGCTGGTTTGGCCGGTTTGGGGTTTTTTGTTTTGTCGTTCGTAACTTCTCTAATGGCTTGGTTTACAAAATATTCAGGGTAATTATTAAGTTCGGTGAAGACTTTCCGTAAATGAGTTAATTCTGTGGATAATGAATCTGCTTGACAAATAGTGGTGGCGCGCTTGGTGAGAGTTGAAACAATAGACTTCTTAATATTTAAAGGGTGATTTGAATTGAAATGAATATATTGGTCTGTATGAGTGGGTTTGCGATATACTGAGGTTTTAAGGGTGTCTCCTTCTTTAGTGATTAATACGTCCAAAAATTGAATTTTACCGTCT
Source organism: Patella caerulea (assembly GCA_036850965.1). Taxonomy (NCBI): domain Eukaryota; kingdom Metazoa; phylum Mollusca; class Gastropoda; family Patellidae; genus Patella; species Patella caerulea. Next base: position 23,973,479 of record JAZGQO010000015.1, on the reverse strand, counting down.
TCTTCCTCTTCCATGGTGAAGTTGATTCTCTTTGTCTGGTTGTTAAGGTGTTGGAGGAGTTGGTTGGGGTCATCCTCTTTGTTAAGCACGACAAAAGTGTCATCCACTTTCCGATACCAGACGATGGGTTTGATGACAGATGACTTTAAGGATTCTTGTTCAAGTGACGTCATAAATACTTCAGAGACCAAAGGTGAGAGGGGGCTACCCATGGGTAAACCATGGATTTGCTCATAGAAGTCATCCCCCCATCTAAAATAGGTAGAAGAAATACATACTTTAATAAGTTCTATGATACCGTCGGTGCTGAGAGTTGTGTTTAGTGGTGTATCAAGGTCATTTATCCTATCTCTAAAAAGTTGTAATGTGTGATCGCGGGGCACATTTGTGAAGAGGTCCACTACATCATAGGAGATGATCTTGCAGTTGGAGTTAACCTGTCTTATTTTCTCGCAGAATTCGCCGGAGTCTTTTATGAATGATTCTGCTGTTTTTCCTAGAGGTGACAGGAGCTTGGATAGGTATTGGGAGGTGTTGTAAAAAACTGAGTCCCTGGAGCAAATAAGAAGTCGGGCCTTAACTGGGTCTTTGTGGATCTTGATGGTCGCTCTCGCATAAGGTGGCACTGGGTGTGAGGGTTTAAGTTTGTAATATAAACTATTATCAAGTTGGTTGTCATCTTTCAGTTTGGTCAATACCTTACGGAGGTTAGCTTCATGCCTTGCAGTTGGGTCCTTCCGAATCCTACGGTAGGTGGTATTGTCATTAAGTAAGTTATCTACGGTGGACATATAGTCAGACTGGTCCATTATGACTGTAGCCTTACCCTTATCCGCTGGGACAATGGATATTGTCTTATCTGATTTCAGTTGTTGAAGGGCTTGCTGTTCTGTTGCCGTCAAGTTTACTGCTGGTTTGTGTGGAGGTTTCTTAAGCAAATTTGTAATTTGGTGTCGAAGGTAGTCTGTTTTTCCACCCGGTGCCAGTTGACGAATTCCCTTTTCAATGTTGGTAATGTAATTGTCATAGTTCTTGGGTTTGGTGGTTGGTATGAACTTAAGTCCTTTAGACAAAAGGGTGATTTGAGCGTCAGTTAGGATCTTGGAACTTAGGTTGACCACAGTTTTGGTAAGGTAATCATTCTTTGCCTCTTTGGTTTGGCGATTCTTCCCAGATTTAGTTTGTAAAAGGTTGTGGAATTTCTGGATTTGTCGCCTTTTCACTTCCTGGTCAGTTTTGTTGTTGTACTTTACCTGCATTCCATTGAGCGTATTGTAATGATCAGCAGTTAGTTGAGATTTCAGTTGTTCATGAAGGTCATTATTCACTCTGGTGATTCTCTGCTTTTCATTCCTATAATGTTGTATCCTTTCACGGACAAGACACTTACTGGCTGTTTTTAAGATTTTAGCTGCAGTTTGAGAGCACACTGGGGCATTAAGAGTTAGCCCTTTAGGTACCAGGTCACTGTCCCTACAGCGTAATAAAAAAGTTAGATTGTTGCAAACCCTTGTATACTTCTCCTCTGATTTAACAAGTTGATTGATCTGTTTGACTGCCACATCTCCATAATGATGACGTATAATATCTTTAATTACCCTGAATATTTTGTAAACCAAGCCATTAGAGAAGTTACGAACGACAAAACAAAAAACCCCAAACCGGCCAAACCAGCTTCGAGCGGTATAAGGGTATCCATTCCCTTTATTGACTCTAGATCACACCAGGTTAGAAGACTACTTCAACAGGCAGGAATCGAGGTAAGCTTCTCTAGTGGCAGAACAATCCAAAACATACTAGCAGCAAATGGCAAGAAAGAACAGACAAATCCACCACCACCGAAGGGTTGCATTTACGAAATAATCTGTTCGTGCAACAAAAAGTACATCGGAGAGACGAAACGTCCGTTGGATAAAAGAATCAAAGAACACCAATCCTTGGCAACATATAACCAATCAGCAGTGGCCGAACATCATAATGATAACAGACGACATCGTGTGAATTGGGACTTGACACGAACGTTAGCCGTAAACCAACACCAGAAAAAAACCAGAAAAATCCTTGAAGCTATACACATCAGAAGAAACCAACCAGAACTCAACCGGGACACTGGAGTATATCTACCACACGCTTATGACTCACTTATCCTAGGAACTGTTGACTAGTTCGTTCTCTGTGTAATTTGTGAGGGACTCACTGTGATCTTAAAAGTGTAAATGTTTAACATTAATGCTCTTCACTATTTCCTGTGAACAGAACAACTATCGACTGTTTAATAATTGGTTTACAATAATGGGTTGTGCTTTTATGTGTTAAGTGCCACCGTCATCCACCGGTTCACTCGCAGTTCGGGTTTAGTTGTGTGTTATTATTTTAATTCTTTGATAACCATCTAATCATATAATCACTTTAATTTCCTTTAAGTAAGATTTTACCTCTGCATAAGTTAGGCCACCATAATATGACTGATTACATCTTGTTGTCTGAGGGAGAGGGTTATGGTATCAATAGATCATGGTTTCTCACTCATAGGTGTTTTGTTATATTTTTTAATCTTTATTTGCAAATGTAATTAAGGGTTTATTAATATCACTTGTTGTTTCAGCATAGATGTGTAAAATTTCATCCTCTTTAAGGGTTTCTCATTGATTAATAACAGTTTACTTGGGTACAGGGTTGCTTTGAATGGCTTCGGCCTCACATTGTTAATTAGTTTATTGTTATCTGCTTGTATATAACCTTCTCCAACATGTTTGATTGTATCATTGCTTGATAACGGTGAGAGTGTCCTCATTGAAACGTTGCAGTTAATAAACCTAGTGAATGTTATCCATAAAGCTGTCTGTTATTATAATCAAATTTAATACATAAATATATCACTATCAAAGATGTTGTTATTGAGGATTTTTAAAATCTCCCTAGAATTTCATATAGATTTATTATTATTCACTAAATTCTAGCTTTGAATAAATTTTGTTAATTTATTCACTTCCCTGCCTTCTCAACTTTATTTCTTTTTTATACCTCATTATCCCTTTCTTTATGCACTATCCTGCATGTAACCGTTTACACAGGCATCTGTAACATAGAGATCCTTTCAAAAATAACATTAAACTGTGACTAAGTATTATGTCTAAAGTCTTAATATCAAATTCAGGAGCAAATATCTCGTCTGAAACCCAGTCTGTATCAGTATACATTTTACCTATTTAGACATTATTAGATAGTTACAGTTTTGTTATTTTTTAAAGATTTTCCATGTGACGGGTCCTGTGACCTTATGCACCTTAATTCCTAAAGACAGTTAAATTAATTAGAATATTGTTTAGTGGTGTTATGTATGTTTTTTATATATAAAGTGTGGGGTTGTGTATATATAAATCCGATAATCCTCTAATACTTGGCACTGACAAACTTGTCTTCAGTAGAATTTGGAAAATATTTGTATATTTCATATATGTTTCACCAGAGTAGCTATATTTTTTTTTGTCCCCCGCCTTTCGAAGAAAGTTGGGGGACTATTAAAATGGGTTCGTCCGTCCGTCTGTCTGTCTTTCTGTCTGTCTGTCTGTCTGTCTGTCTGTCCGTCTGTCCGTCACACTTTTTGGGACACAATAACTCTCTTCCTAATTGAGCTAGAATGTTCAAACTTGGTGTATGTGTTTATTAGGTCAATGCCTTGATGGAGTTCAAAGATGAGCATTTTCCGCTTAGGGTAAGCAGAGATAAGCAATTTGATTGGTTGATGCTTTGGGACACGATAACTTTAGTTCTAATTAAGTGAGAGTGATGAAACTTAGTGTATAGTTTCATTACAGTAATACCTTGACTAAGTTCGATAATGAGCATTTTCCGCTCAGGGTAAGCAGAGCAATTTGATTGGTCGAGACTTTGGAACACAATAACTCTCCTTCTAATTGAGTTAAAATGTTCAAACTTGGTGTATATGCTTATTAGGTCAATGCCTTGATGGAGTTCGGAGATGAGCATTTTCCGCTTAGGGTAAGCAGAGCGATACGCAATTTGATTGGTCGAGACTTTGGAACACAATAACTCTTCTTCTAATGGAGTAAAAATGTTCAAACTTGATGTATATGCTTATAAGGTCAATGCCTTGATGGAGTTCGAAGATGAGCATTTTCCACATAGGGTAAGCAGAGATAAGCAATTTGATTGGTTGATGATTTGGGACCCGATAACTTTAGTTCTTATTAAGTGAGAGTGATGAAACTTGGTGTATAGTTTCATTACAGTAATACCTTGACTAAGTTTGATAATGAGCATTTTCTGCTCAAGGTAAGCAGAGCGATACACATAATTGGTCGAGAGTAGTCGAGACTTTGGAACACAATAACTCTCCTTCTAATTGAGTTAAAATGTTCAAACTTGGTGTATATGCTTATTAGGTCAATGCCTTGATGGAGTTCGAAGATGAGCATTTTCCGCTTAGGGTAAGCAGAGATAAGCAATTTGATTGGTTGATACTTTGGGACAAGATAACTTAGGTTCATCTTGATTGATGATTTTTATGCCAATACAATGACTGCATTCTCATTTAGTAATCGATTCGACAGTAACCGTGTATAGAAACGATTGACTTGGACACGAGGGTCCCTTTCCCTTGGCCAAAGGGGCCCTTTTGTCTGCCTTTAGGGTCCCCCTAACTAGGGTACATTTTCATTTTTCTCGTCTGTTTTAGCATTTTTCTTTATAAAACACTTGGATGACACTTCGTGTACAGTTTGATTGCTCGATACATTGAAAAAAATAAATGTGCGATTAATTAATATGTGTCTTCTATTTATTTTGGGATTTCGGCGGGGGACATCAGCCTCACTGTTGGCTTGTTAACCCCTTAGCATGAAGAAGATTTTTAAAAAATGTTATATAATATTCAAATGGCATTAAGCCATTGGGAAACACATTAACAGTACACAATTTTTATGGGAAACATTCACTGGTTTTATTCTGTCTTCATTCAAAATTTTACGTGCATAGATAAAGCCAATCTTGTAATATAATCAGCTGGCCACTGGGTGTTCCTGTTTTCAGAATTATGCCTGGTAAACAGAGATATAGACTCATATTCAGTGGTCTAAGGTGTACACTTTAGAGCAGAAGGTCTGTCATTGAGTCAAGAGGAATGGTTTTAATTCCCAGCTTGTACATGACAAGAAGTAGGATTGCATGTCTAACCTGATGGATTTTCTCTTGAGTTCTCTGGTTTCCTGCCACTGCTAAAGACCCCTACGCACAGGCAGCTTACTGAAATGAAATTGAACCAAATATTATTCGAAATTCAACCCCATTTCCCATTCTCTTTATTTTGACCTATATCAATGAGGGTTTGCTCGGTTTCATTGGGCTTTTATATCTGTGATTGTCAGTGTCAGCTTTTTGTCCTATTTTCCATGTAACCTATTCAATTGATATTTACCCTTCCTGTAGGAGCACTGATTGCCTAATTCTATAATGATGATGACATTGATCTCTTTTTTTTTTCATCTGGCAACTTCATTTTGCTAACCATTTGTTTTATTTGTTTGTATGATCTGCATGATTTTTGTCTCTTACTAACAGCTGTTCTTGGTGTTACTATGACAACAACTACTATGGGACCAGCTGGTCCAACCTCTACACCTGTCCCACCAGGTATAGCACACATTATAATTCACATGCTTTTTATTTACTTTCGGTTGCATAGTCATTTCATAATGTTCACAAAATTAATGTGATGATTCTTTGAAGGTTTGGATACAAACATTTTTTAAAATTCTGATATTTTTTCTTCTACTATTTTAAATTTTCTTGTTTGGGTCTAGTCCTTGGACATAGTATAAACACAATATTGCCACGAAAAGGATGGTACATATATGTCCAATGGAAGTTTATGAACTCTGGAATGACTGTGTTACTTGTTTTTATACACCGATATTGCTGTGTGGTTCAGGGTTCTTACTTCATTTTGAAATGAACCGGCCACGGGTCGCCCTAACAAATAGTCGTCTTTATGCATATTCTATTCACGACCATAATTGCATATCGTATTAAGAATAATTTTACCTTAAACCCTGAATATAAACCCTTAAAAAACAAAACCTTTCTTTTAATAGCATACTTGTATTCATAAGTCGATATATTCACACTTTTACAGCCAAATTTCAGTACTTTGCAAAATGCATATTCCTAGTCCTACTTTTGCTTTCATTGTTTCGTCCAACCAAACGGAAGTTATAATTTGATAATAAAAAAAATACGAGTAAATACAAATATGTTTTTTAAAACTATTTTTATTCTTAATCACTGGTAAATATATAAAAACAACAAAATATATAAGCACATATCAATAGTATAACAAGTTAACAACGTAGCACAAATTTATTTCCGTGTATAGTCGGAAAGATGCCGATCACGTGACCAATTGTCTCGATTCAGATTTATTTATTTTTAGTGTCACCTGCATACAGTCGCCGGGATCTAATGCCTTTCCACTTTAGTAAACAATTATGTGGATCGAAGGAAGATAGAGGGGGGCCTTCTATACTTATCCGCATCAAGTTATCTAAAGTTTCTACGTTTAGACGGCACTTAAGCTTAGTTTTGATAACACTGTGGTTGTATATTGCCGCTACCCCTGTCTGTCCGTCAGCATAATCACATGGATACTCTATGTTGTTATCAGATCAGTGAGCGATATTACAATCTGTAGTATTAATTTCAACTATTTATTGAAAGGTTTGGGGGCCTTTTTGTTGAATTTTTCACCACAAGAGTTCCACAAGATATTGGACAATTCTAATACTCAGGTTCTACTACACTAGTGCTTAAAAGTAGTGTGTTAAACACCATTTTATTCCTTTTGCACTAGAGTTTCAGCTACACAGACTAGAATACAAAAAAAATCCTGAATCAGATAAATAGAATTTTGCCTCATGTTTAATTAGTATAAATTACATCTTTTTCCTGGGTGACGAAAAGGGTCTAAAGTTTCATGAAGCTATATTTGGCATTTTGGGAGGGGGGGGGGGATTTTTTTATTTAATCTTGATATGGATAATATTACGATATAAAGTATAGTTAAAGAGGATTGTAGAATTTGGTAACCTAAGAACATTTTACTTTCGATTATCAGTTATCATGAAATAAAGTGGGATTTAACGTACTGTGTACACAAGACCTCGGTTTTTCTTTGCAACTATCATAAATAATGTGAAGAAACTTGTGAAATGTAGTAGCACACAGGGAGATAAGGGGATCTGAGATTACATTTTTGAATGATTTTTTTTTTTATGTCAAACATCTTGTGGAACTCTTGTGGTGAAAAAAAAAAACACAGAATAAAATCATGTAGAATACACTTTCCCCACATATTATACGATGATAGGATAAATAAATGGAAAAACTGTCATGACTTTTCCATGATCTAACTTTTATAAATGCCCCCAAGCATTGCCATATCTTATTTGTAGTGACTTGGATAGTAACAAACAACATGGGCGATCAGTATCATTGGCAGACTCTTAAGCTTAGTCTTCTGATTTTTAGGTGGCGTGTTCTGTTTCTTGATCACTTTATCTTTTTAATTCACAAGATTTTTGATAAACCCAGGCCTTGAAAAATTGATTTGATATGCAGGGTGTAATTAATAATGAGATTTTAATCAAGTTAGTGCAATTTTTTTGCAACAAAACCAAGTAAAATATGACTATTAAATAGTAGGGGGCTTTACGACAAGGTTGCTGATCAGCATGTTTTGTAGCCTGACAACTACTTTTTAAAAATTTTACTTAATATATTCCATATAATACCCTCTTTCTAATTGTTTTCTGCTCAATCTTATTGTTTTCGGTGCTTTTATTATTGTTTAATTGAATACTGTAATTTTAAACTCTTAAAAGAAAATTCAGTTTTATGACATAGTTTGCCCTACCCTACCGGAACCTGAATATATTCTTGTTGATTGTGTTATGATACTAGATAATATGTAATGAATTTCAATATATTATTGAATGCAGCTGGTGATTTGGAATCTCCCCTTGACCCTTATGACCCAAGATCATCTCATTTGGGAGGACCATCTCCGTCACAAGATATTATGGGGGGCTCCCCTGCTATTGATATCTCTGGATTATCCCAAATGGGCGCAACCCAACAGGGAGCTATGGGTATGGGGTTGTTCGGTACCAGTCCGAGCTCCTCCCCTGCTACAGGTAGAAATCTTTCCAATGAAAGGATTATTCCAGCATCAGCTTTCTTTTCGCTATGTTTTATTTGAAACATACTGGTGACATAATTTTGAGGATTGAAATAGAAACTTAATTTTATCTATTTCTTCACTAGTTTGTCATCTGTGACTTTTGGCTTGTTAATTTTCTCAAAATATTCCAATTTGACTTTGTAATAGAAGGAGTGGAATCACTCTTTTATTGGAAAAAACTATGGATATAGATAAACTGTAATAAATTAGATATTTATTAATCAAGATAAATGGATTTTGTACAACATATATATCATAGTAAATTCAGTTAGTTTAGATTAAGCCACATGTAGAAGTATGGAGTTTGTACGATATATATAGTTTAGATTAAGTAGTTACTCAAAGGCTTAGTTTGTTGTTTTATTTTTACAAAAACTAATTTATCATAAGTTTTCATGTAATAATTTTTAAAAATATGTATAATTAGTGAAGTTAAAGATACAGGAAAGTAAAGGGACATTATACAAAGGTGACCAACAATCACCCTTAACAATATCAGCATACAGCCTTTTAGCATTTCTCTTGTTTAAGTCTTTTATTTGTTAATATTACTTGTGAGACATAAAGATTATTTTTCAGCTGATATTTCTTGGCAAGATATTTATCTTCAGCATACTATTATTTTTTGTTAGGCAAATAATTATTTATCCAAAATTTTGTTATGGTATCAATATTTTATTTACGTCAAGTTTTGAGTATCATGTCCCTTTGAAGATTTATAAATAGATATATGGTATAGATAAAAAGGCTAAATTCAATAGTAAAGAAACTAAATTTAATGCATATTTTGCATGCTAATTAGTTTAGATCAATGCATGAAAACGTAGTTTAGAATTTTAAACTTATTCAGTTAGATTGGATATTTTCATATTCTAAATGGATTTAGAAAATATCATTTTTAACTGTGTAGTTTTTAAGGGAGAGTATAGTTTCACTCTGAATGGTTCAGTTCTTCTAGTTTCTTTGGCAACATTTTTACCACGTGGCACATAATTTGCTTTTCTCATGAATATATAAACACTTGCAGCTGTATTATATTCTCTGTTTATTTAATGTAAAAATTCTGTTTACAAGTCTGGAAATGAGGCACCTATTACAGACAATGTCAGGCACAAATTCAGGCTTTAACAGGCCCAATTCCTCATCAGGCACAAATTCAGGCTTTGTCAGGCCCAATTCCTCTAAACTCAATGTCCAGCATTTAGTTTGACACAGATTTTTTTTTTACCAGAGATTTTTAATGATATTTACAACGATACAAAGTTCAAAATGGCAAATACTAACTAGTTCATTAGAGCAAGACTTTTGGTCAGGTACAACTAAACTCATCATTTCCAGGCCTGAATGTTAACACGATAGTTGCATATTTTGTAAGATATTCAAAACATAATGATTTCTATATCTATTGCTTCATAGGTTGTCAAAGACTATTATGGCAATCGTAGAATTCATTCTAGCACTTAAAATGATAATAACACTGGACATACCACCATTGTTTTCTATACACTCCATGGAATTGGCAAAGCTCAGCGTTGATGTTTCATGTTAGAAACGATATATTTGCCAGTTTAATTATAGAATTATTTCTTTACAACAAGGTAGTTTTGTGTATAGTTTCCCTTATTTAAAGTCTTATTTTAAACATATGATTTTTAAAGATGCATCTATCACTTTAGAACCATATTCCTGAAGCAGTACTTCTTGTTAACCATTGCTACGCTCACATGTTAAAGTCAGGTTCCTGATGAGTTATCTTCCCTAATGTTGAACTGCAGATGTTTTTTGTTTATTTGAATTGTTAAGATTGCAATCTAAAGAACACTTATGAGTCCTTATTATAGTTAAATTTATCTAAAGAAAAAGAATTTTGGCATCTGGCTTGTTGAGGCTTTATATATAGGATAAGAAGTATTACAGGGTTCCCGCGGTCCTTGAAAATCCTTGAATATCCTTAAATTTAAAATTTCATTTTCAAGGTCTTGAATATCCTTGAATTTCGCGGAAATAGGAAAATATCCTTGAATTTCAGTTAAGATCCTTAATTTTGTTGGTAATACTAGTAAGTTGGTCTGAAAATCCCGTTTAGATTATAAGTAATGCTGGTTATACTATAAACAATAACTGACGTATACCTGTCAATCAACTGATCTAAATAAACAGCCGTGTTTTGTCACGTAATAACAAGATAAGCCAATGACATTTACCGTTAGGCTACCAAATACTCTCACGTGACTCCATTGTCCAATTAACATACTAGAAGCCACTACACTGACTAATCAAAATCGGTATTAGTAATTACATTAAACAATGCATAATGACGAAAAGGGAAATAACATTAAACAATGCATAATGACGAAAAGGGAAATAACTCTGTTTTAAAAATGGCGGGAGTTTTTCCCGGTGTACCGAAAGTCAATCTGTAATAATAAAAAACAGTTTATGTCTTCAATTCCTTTTAAATATAACATTATAACGATAGTTGGTAATGTTTTGGTTGTTTTTCAGATGAAAAATTGTAACTTTAGGCTAAAAATGTCCTTGAAAATCCTGGAATTTGACGTATATTTATCCTTGAATATCCTTGAAAAAATGTTAGACGAAGCCGCGGGAACCCTGTATTAGAAATTCTTTACATACATTCAAAATTAGATTCACACGTTTTGGTTGTCTAGAAAGCATTTTTTTCACTTTTGTTATGTTTGCCAGTCCTGAATCTGGCATTGACTGGCAGCAACATTTACTACCTGCTACCGTCCATACAGAAGAACACTGTTAAAGTTTGTTTAGACATGAAAACAGACATTGTAAACAAAATATGTTGAAGCAAGAGCTCTGTTTTGATGATGCCTTTAATTCTTATTATGCAACCTCTCATACAAGTATTTTTGCTTAGAATTAACTACAAAGTCACTCATACAGTAATATTCAGTCCATATGATTAAAATGTATTAAATTAAGGAGTGTTTATATGAAATCTAGATAGGAGACAATAAAGATTATTTTAGTAATGCATTTAAATATGTTTTAGATTAAATGTATCATATATAGAATGTGTACTAGAGTAGTATAGTAACTTTTCTTTCTCATCGATAATTTAATATGTTATATATAAAGTTCAGAGTAGCTCAGACATTTTAAATCAGAAAGAGTACTTTAAGTAATTTAAAACATGGTGTCATAATCTATTATTACCTTTAAAAGTGATTTTAAATATAAAATGGTTAAGTCCAGAAATAAGGAAAGAAAGAAATAACAAACCAGAATTGAATAGCTTAAATGAAAATGATTGTGTAATAATTTATATTTAAATTGTTGAAGGTTTTACTGATTATAATTTATCAACAAGCCCAGGTGAGAAACTAAAATTCAGATTCAACAAAACATCTGGGATACCTGACTGAAGTCTGTAAAATAAAAACAGAGAAGTTTCTTTCTAAACTTACTCTTTTTTTCAAGTATATGAAATATTTAAGCTTATTTAGAATAGTTATTCAAGTTGGAAAGTATATAAATGATATGCATAGTTTTTATTTGGACATAACTATTTTTTCTGACCATGGGTATAACCTATACTATTGCTAATCCTTTAATCTGAATGTATACAAAGAATTACGCCTACATAACAAGTTGATATCGAGAAATTGAAAATATATGTAACTCTACCTGGTTTTGATTGTATATTTATTGTGATTTAGAACATCTCAAACGATTCATCAATTCTAGAAGTCTGGGAGAAGAAATGACTATTACTACCATTTATGAGGATTTTGTTAACTTTTTGAATATTGTTCTAATACAGTATTTTTTAAAAACATTCCAGGTTGTTCCTTAGTACTCTTCTGTACTCTAGTAATTCTGTCGCTTTACCCTTGCTTCTTTTTCTCTCTTTTATTTAATGCTTCTATAGTTCCATTGGGAGGAATGAGTCCTATGGGTTCTCCTAGTCTCGGACGCTCTAGCCCTGCCCTAGCAGGAATGAGAGGTGGACTGTCAGATCTAGGACAGATGGCATCGGCTGGGGCTAGACCCGTCAGTGATCTGGGAGGGACAGGTGATCTTATATACGTTATCAACAAATATTTAGTTATTTATAGTCAATGAGTATTTATTCACATTGCATATCGTACGCTATTATTCAATTTAACCACAAAATATACAAAAACTATGTTACGATTTTGATGTCTTTTGGATACCTTTAAAACAGTAGTAGTATGATAAGTGATGAAAATATTTATATTTAGTATATGTCCCCATATATATTTATTTTATAAAACCAGTTTCTGTGTATTTATTTTAGGGGAGGAAATAATTCTTGTATTTTTGCATCATATTTTTTTGTGTTTGTTTTACAGTTTGTATTGTCATAAGTGAAGGCTAGTCATTTCTCTGTTTAGTATTGCTAAATCAGCCATGGCCTATATAATTATGTTTTTTTGTTCCACAAATTAAAAAAAAAAACACTAGTGAAAATCTGTTTCGTACCTAATCCATTAATGATTCCAATAGAAGTTTACATTGAAAGCTGTGAATCTTTTTTTCCCTTTGATATTGGATTAGCCACCCTGTAAGAAATATTGTTATATCGCCATGCCGATTGTTTTGTTGTTTACATTTTATCATTTGTTACAGTTAGTCATTGTTGTCTTCGTTGGTTTTCTGTTATTGTTATTTATTTATACTTGTGTATCCCAGTTTCTGTATGTAATAACAAAAAAGTTATTGAGTATTGTTCTGTTGATACAATGGGCGTGTTCAGGAATTTCAGCTGAGGGAGTGGGTTTCTAGGCTCGAGTCAGTGGAGACCAGTTTAGCATGAGGTCTAAAGGATTACCCAAGAATTTGCAAAATCACAGAAATGCTGAGACAATATGTCTGCTCAGTTAGATTCCTACATGTATAGGATGAGAGTGGGGTGAGGTCGATACCGCCAACCTCACCCTGGACAAGCTTTTTTATTGTCTCTTCCGCACTTAATACTCAGGGAGTATATAAGGGAGTTATTTTGTTTGTGTCATTTTGTCAGCCATATTGTATTGTCTGCATGCTTTACTTCACACAGTAGTTATTTTTATCGAAAATAGGATACACATTGAGACAGGATAATACATTGATAGAAAAAGCTTCAAATACTAACTGAAAATATTTTAACTATATTGAAATATATAACAGATGCTAGGCCTAACAATTTGGAAAAAAACATACTAAATATTGGGCCTATGAACATAGAAATATATAGCAGATATTAGACCTATGATCATTAGAAATAGATATTAGGCCTAGCTACATAGAAATATGCCATATATTAGACCTAACAGATTATAAATATATGCTAGTTTTAGAGATAAACAATAAATCCATCCACATATTTTATGGTTACGCTTATCTACTTATGTTTTAAGGTTTTGATGCATTCGGTGAAGTGTTACAACCGCTATCAAACAACACACCTCAGAATCAACAGAAATCAGCTCCTAGTTTAACAACTGACCTTGATGCCAGTTTAGTACAATTGGCTGGTAATCTTAATATAAAAGGCAACAGTACGAGTCAGATAAAAAAGTAAGTTTTTCAGCACTGCAGGCGGTTGCATTTAGAGGTCCACATAGACATGACAAAGACATTTGTGACAAGGACATCCAGCCAATCTGATTAAAATACAGATCTATACTTCAGTTTGTCTCCTTTATTTTTACTTTTGATGTCCTTTACAACATGAAGGCCTGATCAGTTGTAGTGAAGGGTTGTGTCTGATGTCATACAAGTTGCTTTTGATCCTATGACATCAGGCATTTGATTAACTAATCAGCGTTGAAGTTTCAAGTGGGTTACCCACAGTTCCGTGCACCTCAAGGCAAATGCTCGCCGTAAGACCATAACAGACTGTTTCCTAGGCTAATCCGTCACATCATCCAGAACAACACGGGTTATATAATAACTCTTCCAGATCCTAGTGTAGTAAAGAAAATTTTGAACTCTAAAATATGAAATAGGATCTGTGTTTCAATCAGATTGACTTCAAACACACTAGAAATAGAAATACATGTAATAGTTTTAGCGACTGCCTCTCTATTTCATCAAGCATTCTCACTGGTCGTAAAATCCTTAAAAATTCATTTATGCAACATGTTACAAATTAAAACAATTAATTTATGTGGCCATCTTCCTATACAAGTAATAGTAATGTATTCAAAATAAATTGTTTGTAATTATAGAACAGACCATCAGTGGCAACCTAAGGGTGAACAGAAATTAACAGGAGGAACAAATTTTTCACCTAGACCTACAACAGCTGGTACAACATGGAATCCACAGTTTCAACAACAACAACAACAACAGCAACAACAAATGGTAACTTATTTTGTCTTTTTATTTTAATGGTTTATCTAGTGAGATTTCTATTTCTGGAATGAATATCTACATGAAATACAGTGGGTTTGGTGACTGGATTGTTTGGATCATAAGGTCTGTAATTGAGTCAAGTGTCTTGGTTAAGATTCCTCGCTTTTGTGTTGCAATGAGTAGGGTTGTCTGTCCTATCTCAAGGATTTTTTCAGGGTCCTCCAGTTTGCTACCACAGCCAACGATCCCAACGTTGAAGCGAATTATTGAACTAAAATTGAACCCAATGTGTTAGTCGTGAAATGATCTAATATGTGCAGAATGTTTGTTAAACCCTCTCCCTCTCTCTATAAAAGGAATACATTCAAGTTTTTCTATGTTCTTGAATGAAGTTACGATGAACATTTACCCTACCCAAGATCATTACATTTTTCAAACACTGTTAGGCATGCAGCATGACTTAATTGAAATTTTCAGATTATACAGAAAATAGAAACCTTTTCCAAGTTCCATTCTCATAATTTGATCAAAAGTTCAAAGTTCATTATTGAAGTAGCCGACTCAGATGACATTCATTGCAGCCTTTATAAGCACTTTGTCAATGTCTAAAAAAAATAAAGGCTGTAGATGGAAAATTAGTCTGTGGTGTATGAAAATTTGACTACTTCAAGCACACACCATTTTTATGCATTTACATTATGTAGCCTTTAAATAATAGATGTCATAATGATTGATTTTGTCTTATTATTATAGATGGGAGCACCAGGTGTCCAAATGGGTGCACCAAGAATGGGTTATGGAGCTCCAGGTATGCCAATGGGCCAACAACCTATGATGGTAAGATGATTTACCCAATACTACCAAATACCACTACAAACTACCCTATTATTGTGAAATTATATGGAATAGAAATAATGTAATTTTACCATAAACTGGAATGGAAAAGTCAGTAGGCCTACCCTGTAACTCAAGCATCTGAAAGTCTAGCCAAATATGACCAAATATCCCCCCAGTTCTAACCCAATACTACAAACTACAACCACATACTACCTTATTATTATCCAAAACTGACAGATATCTTCGATTGCTTCAATATCAGTGAGTTCATTCCTATATAAAAAAAAAGAGTGTAAACAGTGAAAAATGGAAAGGCTTAACATTGAATAAATAATATCCACAAACAAACTTTGTTATCGAATCTCATATTTGGGTAATATTGGCCCATTATTTTACAGAAATGGATTGATTTCTGATAGAATGGGTTGATATTTATTGAGTGATCAGTAAATTAGTTTTATAAATGATTAGATCATCTGAGGTGTGTCAGACAGAAGGTACATAGAGTATTTATGACATGAAAATTAATTAAAATGGTTATATCTGTTGTATATTAGTATCTCTATTATTAGGAATTATTGTATACGCCCACATTGAAATGTAGTCGTATATTGTTGTCGCCCCCGGACGGCGGTCCGACGTCCACAATTGCTTGTGGACGCTCAAATTTATACACAGTGTTTAAGGTCATGAGACGAAGAAGCCTATTGTTTTTCAGCGATTTCCGATAATTAGTGCCAGAGTTATGGCCCTTGATCACTTAAACAAATCTTGTGGACGCTCTAGAGGCCAAAGTTAATATCCGATTGACTTTAAATTTATACACAGTGTTAAAGGTCATGAGACGAAGAAGCCTATTGATTTTCAGCAATTTCCGATAATTAGTGCAAGAGTTATGGCCCTTGATCACTTTTAAAAAGTCTTGTGGAAGCTCTAGAGGCTAAAGTTAATATCCGATTGACTTTAAATTTATACACAGTGTTTAATGTCATAAGACGAAGAAGCCTATTGATTTTCAGTAATTTCCAATAATTAGTGCCAGAGTTATGGCCCTTGATCACTTTTAAAAAGTCTTGTGGACGCTCTAGAGGCTAAAGTTAATATCCGATTGACTTTAAATTTATACACAGTGTTTAATGTCATAAGACGAAGAAGCCTATTGATTTTCAGTAATTCCCAATAATTAGTGCCAGAGTTATGACCCTTGATCACTTAAAAAAAATATTTTGGATGCTCTAGAGGCCAAAGTTAATATCCGATTGACTTCAAATTTATACATAGTGTTTACAGTCATGAGACTAAGACGTCTATCGATTTTAGAGGCCAAAGTTAATATCCGATCGACTTTTAATTTACACACAGTGTTTAAGGTCATGAGTCGAAGAAGCCTAAGACGTCTATCGATTTTAGAGGCCAAAGTTAATATCCGATCGACTTTAAATTTACACACAGTGTTTAAGGACATGAGACGAAGAAACCTGTTGATTCAAATAATTACTGCCAGAGTTATCTCCCTTGATAACTTCAAAAAAATCTTGTGACGTTATAGAGGAGAAACCTCAGACTGATACACAGAGTTTAAGGTGTTGAAACGAACAAGTATTTTGATAGAGGCCAAAGTGAATATCCGATCGACTTTAGATTTACACTCAGTGTTTAAGGACATGAGACGAAGAAGCCTATTGATTCAAATAATTACTGCCAGAGTTATCTCCCTTGATAACTTCAAAAAATCTTGTGACGTTATAGAGGCCAAACCTCAGATTTATAAACAGAGTTTAAGGCGTTGAAACGAACAAGTGTTTTGATAGAGACCAAAGTTAATATCCGATCGACTTTAAATTTACACACAGTGTTTAAGGTCATGAGACGAAGAAGCCTATTGATTCAAATAATTACTGCCAGAGTTATCTCCCTTGATAACTTCAAAAAATCTTGTGACGTTATAGAGGCCAAACCTCAGATTGATACACAGAGTTTAAGGTGTTGAAACGAACAAGTATTTTGATTTTCAATGAATTTTGATTACTGAACAGCTAAATCCATGATATTAAATGTTTCATGTATATATACTAATTGTTATTGTGGGGTAAAACTTTATTCTCATAATTACATGAGTTGTTACTCTAAATCAGATTTTAGTGTATTACAAATGTTTCATTACCAAAAAAAGTAAAAATATTCGACAACCCTTGTTGACTGCCCGGACAATTTACCTGCTGTGGGCGTATGTTTTGTTGCCTGGCAACCTATCTTTGTATGTTTAAATTATGGTTTAATTAATAAACAGGGTATGCAGCCAATGGGTATGCAACAAATGGGTATGGCAGGTGGTATGGGAATGCAGGCAGGATATGGAATGCAGCAACCAATGGGATTCCAACAACCAAGACCTCCAACAAGTCAAACTAATATGAATGATCCATTTGGAGCTTTGTGAGAATGTGTATATAGAATGTTTGTCTGGTAGGTTATAATCGGATAAAAACATTCCTATACAATTTGTGTTTAAAAAAAGTAACTAAACCAGTAATAGTTTAATATATGGACCTGGAACTATCAAAAACTGTCAAAGGTACAAGCAAGCCAAGTTTTATATCAAGTGTACTTGAATTGAAAGTGTTTTCTTAGGCTTTTTTCGAAGCACATCCCCTAAAAGCAACTACCACAAAAGTAGTGCGCTATTGCTGTCGACTAGTGATGTGAAGTACTATACAGAAAAAATCTCTACAAAAAGAAATTAAATGATGTACAGTAAACAGACATTACTTTTAAAAATGGATGATTGTAAATCTTGTTTCAGAGACATACTTTAATCATACGATAGAAACCTTTTTCCTTTATAAATGATTTTTCTATATTTCAGATAGCAAGACAGTCTGCTGATGAGTATAAGCAGATAGAGTACAACACATACTGAATCCTAGTAAACTGATTGGATTAATATCCACCAATCATTAGGTTTTAATTGTGGAGTAGCATTATTATTATTAATGATGTTCATATTCAAGATGCAATTTATTAATTATTAAGTCACTTGTTAATTGTATATTGCAAATGCACATATTGTAATAAAAGATCTTATAGAAGTATCATTGGTCTTCAATTCATTGATGTAACCGTGACGATGTTATGTACTCTTATCAATGAATTTGAAATACTAGTTTACATATGATTATTTCCATGGCGATATTGCATACACTCATTCTTTCTCAAATTATCAAAATATATATTTAAGATTAAATTGGTTGCTAATGTTACAGCAGTTTCAAAATCTCCATGACAACTGGAGTGAATGTCATAATTAATAATAGTTGTCATGGCTACAGCGATTATATGTAGACTGTATATATGACTATAAGTAGAGAATGTTTGGTGTGCAATGTGGTGATTGAAGGTCTTTGTATATTATAAATAGATATATAAACTTGTACTTACTGTATTATTATTACTGTTAGATAGATTTTTTTCCCCTAGTTACTGGGTTATCCCCCTTGCCCCTTGATTAAAACTAATTTTGAAGAATGGAAGCCTTCAAATTTGATATACCAGACTAACAGATGTATACAGTATGGTATAATTGATCTCCTGGTAAAAGGAAAGATGGTTGCCATCGAATAAAATAAGGGAGATAACTACCATGCTAAAGGGAGATAATCCAGATATGAGGATAGATATGGAGATATATATAATATAGATAAATATACATAGTTATATTCAATTAGGTTGTTGGAAAATTACAGTAGAAATTAGAAGTGATTTACAAAATTTATCTCATTTTATTGTATTCTTGTTGAATAATGTTTATTGTACTCATTTTGTCATTCTAAGTCTGTTATTTAAGTGTTATTAATCAACAATTTTTCTTTATGATCAGTTCGTACAGCTGTAACTTTTTATTTATTTCAAGATTTACAATGAAAATTTCCCTATGCAACGTATGGATTATTAAGTGTGTATCATGAATTTTTCAGTTGTATGTAAAAATGAGCCCCCAGATATGACTTACGGTATACACTCTTATTTCATTAGTATTACATCAACATCACTTCATTCATCTGCTGTAAGAAGGACCTAACTTGTCTAAATAGATGATTTCAGTCGTAATATATAAAACTTAAGTAAATACATAAGGGAATTCAGCTTTAAACTTTTTATAACATGGAAGAGAACTCAAGCTAAATTTCAGTAAAGCATAGATATTTTGATAATACATGTATATCAGAACATGTATTAGTTTTTATGAATCCAAGAAATTTATACGGTTTAACGGGGGAAAAAATTAAGTTCTAATTTCATGTCTGTGATGGTTAAGCCATATCAACACATTGGAATCTCAGTTATGTAGCAGTGCAAGAAGCAATAGAATTGATTGTGACGCAAGCATGATGTCTGTTGCTATTCAATCTTGTTCCTTTTTGCAATTCTACATAATTTTGATTTCAAAGTGCAAATTAAATGATTTTAGATAACCATATTTAATGTTTTCTTTGGATTTATTAATGAACTCGAGGCAGGCCTGGAGGAAAACCATTTATCATTTATTACTGGTTCATAAAATATTTATCTTACAAACATTCCAAATTCACTACAATACTAATACATACATATTTGATATAATTCAGATATTAGTTACAGACAATGCATACCTCTTGCAAATACTTTAGATTTAATTTGTATTCAGGAATTAGAGTAGCAGGGAATCCCAGGTGCGGACAACATGAAGTTAGGGTAGGTCTGGGGAATTACCTAAGAATTTGATCAAATCAGAAGCTCTTGAAACAATATTTCTGCTCATACATGTATAGGATTAGAGTGGAGTGAGGCCCAAATGGCAGCAATGTTTGTTCGACATTGTTTTGATGAATGTAAGAGGAATAAAAAACATGCTCTGCGCTTGCAGAGGAGTGCCCAGAACCCCCTCTGGACACATGCCTGTAGTCAAGTCCCCAACTTTTCATTTGAATCTTTGATCAAAAGAACATTGTGTAAAATAGAACTAGATGGATTATTTATTATCTCAATATGTCTATGGACTTGAAAATAAGTGGAAGTGTAAAGCACTTTTATTAAGGCCATACCAAAAAAATATTTTGGTTCTCAAACAAGCCCTTCCAAAATCTTTGTTTTCGTGACATTTCAAGGCACTACATTTTTTTCATGTTGTTTAATTATAGGAATTATGATTATCCAGTATCATTTATGATTGTCAATAACATATATATCAAGGTTGTGTACTTGATAACTGAGCCCACAGTGCACTTATTAATTAACGAGATCGCTTTTATTTTTTTAAATAAGACAGGTTATGTGGCGTTCTTTCGATAGCTCAGGACTCCACAGGAGTATCAGAGAAACAGAATATTCTTTTGACATGGCCTATCTGTAGAGCACCACAGACTTCATATTCAAGTCCAATTAAACAGCTAGAAGTACAATTGTAATAGTCACTTATTTCCAGGGTTGTACAATTACTTTTATCTTTCTTTGTTGAATATTTTGTTTATATTATGAAATCAAATTTATTAGACAATTGTAAGATTATTGTATATATGAATTCCTGTCATAATTGCATGATGGTCTATTGTTTCTGTGACTTGTTGATAGCACTTTAGTACAAATCAAAAGAGATGTTAAATATAGCATACAAGCCTGGAATTTGTGCCTGACATTGTCTTTGAAAGGTGTTTTATTTCCAGGCTTGTTTATAGAGGTCATACTTGTAATTCATGTATAATAATGTATATCTTGGCAAATATCACATACTAACATTGTGATTTGCATGCTAATATGGACGATTACGAACTTAGGTGTAGGTTTGTTAAATTTCGGCCAAAAATTCTGTACAGTTGTATTTTGAGGAAAACGCTACACATTACTTAACACACCTACAGCCTGCACTTGCATGGAAGACCTGTGACATATCAAATTTTCATTTTTTTAAATTTTTTTTCTTTGATACAGGTTCATCTGAAATCTTCTTTGTGAAATATAAATATAAATCATGCGGTATATGCAGTCAGTGATATTTGAAGAATTTGAATGTTCATGGATGCGAGCATAAATTAATTAAGTAACCACAATTAATAATAATGCCAGTTTGTGAATTGCTAAAGAGGTGCAGAATTATTTGTATATTGGATTTAGCTGTAAATGGTATTTATATGATGTGCTTAGTGATAATTATATTCATGTCAGTGTGGGCTTCAAACTGTACAAAAATGAGACAATATAGGTAGTACTAGCACGTACTTGTATTCAGTCAATCTTAAATAAATTACCAATGGTAGTTCTTCGTTAGATTATATGTGCCATAGAATGAAATGAATCAAAGTATATATATATATATATATCTGAATAATATAGTTTAAATAATTGTTAATAACTTCTAGATAAAAAGATCTTACTTAGGTATGAATATTCATTAAATGCACTTAGTCTTAAGCATATGTACAGTATATTATTATAATAAATAAGAGGTTATTCATAATTGTCATTTTATAGAGAATTTCACTTTCAAATTATATGTAGTCCTTATGTACCATATCTCTGTGTCAGCATATTTAATGTACTTTTGTATAGATAGGTCATAGGTCACTAGGCATATGTTCAGTATTAGTCCAAAAATAATTCAAAATAAAATGGGCTTCTGTGATTGGCTAAGTTATTCTGTAGCCTGCTGATGTCACGTCTGATGTAGCAGATAAATATCACTTACGATAAATAAAAGAGGAAAATATATCATCATTTGTTGATCCTTTTTTTTTTCTTGCTAGACAGTATCGAAAAGGGAGCCCCTAGGCTATTCCACTTATGAGGCCCCTCCTGTAGAGGAAAAATAAGTGTTTTTAACACAATTGAGCATTAAGACTACAGTGCTTGGAAGAACAATAGGCCTATGTGCCAAAAATATTTTAGACCTTGGCCGGAGGTCTCCTTGTCTTCAGCATGTCAAGACAACGGGTAAATCTGGCACTGATTTGAATGAAGGATTGATTTTGAGTATTGTCATTTTTTTATACATGTATTCTTATTGAAATATGGAGGCCCGACAATCTATCATCAAGTTAGTCAAGAAAGATCCTCAGAATTTTCCAGCATGGTTCCCCCTGGCATGAAACCGCCTACTTGTTTGGATAATATTATGGAAAAGCAAGGTCCTGTGTGCACATGAAAGAACCATTGACAGACGTAATTAGATAGGTCAAATGTTCCTTATAGCACACTGTATGACGAACGCCCATCTTCATTAACCCAGTCTGTGCAGAAAAGTAGGACGTTGAACTTTATTATTTCTTCTTAACTATAGCGACCACATTTATCATTGGACCTTTTTACATAGACAAGACAGAATCCTATTGAACCCCACCCCGTATCGACAAAGTTACCGTTTAGATTAATGTAATATAACTCATTACATGACCATTACTTCAGAACGTGTAATGATTACATTCCATTTTATGCCACATGGCCCATCCGTGATTATTAACAAGGCAAAAAAGCCTCTTGAATTTTTGATAACTTCCAGATCGCTTAAAACATTTTCCTTTAATTATCCTATAGTGGTTGCCCTTGTTAACTGTTATGGATCTTGTGAACACTATAACAGTGTTTTGGTATATTGTGCATCAAACTGAACTAGTTGCACATCCATTGGGTTTCCCGTTTTCGTATGGTACATATTTTTTAACTAGAAAAAATTGATTGATCATGTTGCTTAATATTTTTGTAATGCAAAAACAGAAATGAGAAAATATTGCAAGAACTTATCGTCTGCATATGGTAGTGTACCATCAAAGATGTTGATGTTATCATCCAATTTATTTTATACATAGTAATGTCATCCAGGAGAAGAAGAACCCTATTGATTTTCAACAATCTTGGATAATTACTAATGGAGTTATTATCCTTAATTAAAAACTCTCCCCAAACTTACCTCATTCAGTAAATGTAGTAGACTGGTGGCCAGTCTTCTCCACACACCAAAAATTGGCCAGTCCTCTCAAAAAAAAAAACCTAATCTCTAGAGACTGGGCAAATAGAGCTTCATTCTCATCTAGTAGGTCAATCTGCATTATGTAGGTCGTGTGACGTCGTGCACGTGATCACGACATATCTAACATCATGTGATAATAAACATGGCTGTCGACTAACTGGCAAACTGGTGTAGGTGCGAGATGTTTGTTGTGGATAACAGTTATTGTTATTTAGTGATACTTTAACGATCTAAGAATTTTGTTGACGGACAATATCTGTCGAATGAACGGATACAACGTATGGGATGAGGTGAATGAACATAAACAAGCCAACAGTGAGGCTGATGTCCCCCGCCGAAATCGAAAATAAATAGATGACACATATTAATTAATCGCACATTTATTTTTTTCAAACGTATCGACCAATCAAACTGAAAACGAAGTGTCATCCAAAAATTGCTTATCTCTGCCTACCGGAAGAAGAAAATGCTCATCTTCGAACTCCATCAAGGCATGGACCTAATAAGCATACACACCAATTTTGAACATTTTAACTCAATTCGAAGGAGAGTTATTGTGTTCCAAAGTCTCGGCAAATCAAATTGCTTATCGCTCTGCTTACCCTGAGCAGAAAATGCTCATTAACGATCTTAGTCAAGGTATTACTGTAATGAAACTATACACCAAGTTTCATCACTCTCACTTAATTAGAACTAAAGTTATCGTGTCTCAAAGCATCAACCAATCAAATTGCTTATCTCTGCCTACCCTAAGCGGAAAATGCTCATCTTCGAACTCCATCAAGGCATTGACCTAATAAGCATATACACCAAGTTTGAACATTTTAACTCAATTAGAAGGAGAGTTATTGTGTTCCAAAATCTCGACCAATCAAATTGCGTATCGCTCTGCTTACCCTGAGCAGAAAATGCTCATTATCGAACTTAGTCAAGGTATTACTGTAATGAAACTATACACCAAGTTTCATCACTCTCACTTAATTAGAACTAAAGTTATCGTGTCCCAAAGCATCAACCAATCAAATTGCTTATCTCTGCTTACCCTAAGCGGAACATGCTCATCTTCGAACTCCATCAAAGCATTGACCTAATAAGCATGTACACCAAGTTTGAACATTTTAACTCAATTAGAAGGATAGTTATTGTGTTCCAAAGTCTCGACCAATCAAATTGCGTATAGCTCTGCTTACCCTGAGCAGAAAATGCTCATTATCGAACTTAGTCAAGGTATTACTATAATGAAACTATACACCATGTTTCATCAATCTCACTTAATTAGAACTAAAGTTATCGTGTCCCAAAGTATCAACCAATCAAATTGCTTATCTCTGCTTACCCTAAGCGGAAAATGCTCATCTTCGAACTCCATCAAGGCATTGACCTAATAAACACATACACCAAGTTTGAACATTCTAGCTCAATTAGGAAGAGAGTTATTGTGTCCCAAAAAGTGTGACGGACAGACAGACGGACGGACAGACAGACAGACAGACAGACGGACGAACCCATTTTAATAGTCCCCCAACTTTCTTCGAAAGGCGGGGGACAATAATTACACACGACATCATTATAACAACTTAACGAAGCCAGTTTATGCGTATCGGGACGAAGCCGAATGGCGAATGGAAACAAAAACGTGACATCAGCCCGCAGACGGTTTCAGCATGACTTTTTTTACAAATTCGTGTCACGTGACTTGCTTGACAACTGTCAATCATTCCAAATAAGGAACAATGTAAAACAGGACAGGAACGCCCATTTTATTGTGAAGCTCGCAAATTATCCAGTCTCTGGTGCTGGTTACAGGTTTACTCAAATTTTTTTTTTTATACAAATGGAAACGAAAGTGTTGGTTTACTAAAAATTAATACTTTTATATAAATCGAAATGTAAAATAAATAGAAGAGACTGGGCCAGTCTATAAATGTAGTAACAGCTTGAATAATTTATTGCAATAGCTTCCCTCTTTCAGTAAATGTATTATAGCTTCTATTAATCTGTTACAATATTGATTCAGTCTATCAAACCTTGCCTCATTCAGTGAATTTCATAGCTTTAATTAACTTATTACAATACTAATTTTAAAAAATCTCCCCACATTCAGTGAATGTAATATAGCTTCTATTAATCTTTAACAGTATTGATTCAATCTCCCAAAACTTTCGTCATTCAGTAGATGTCATATCTTTGATTAATTTGTGACAATACTGAATCAGAGAATGTCCCATTCTGTAGATATAGCTTTGATTAATTTATAACAATATCAAAACAAACCATCTCCCAGTAAATGTAATAACAGCTTTGAATAATTTATTATAATATTGTATTACACAAACATAGTTAATCTAGCCTGGAAATAAGACACCTGTCACAATGTCAGGCACAAATTAGGGGTTTGTCCGATACAATCCCTCTGGCACGTGTCATGTTGCCCTGCACAGATTTGTCTTCAACTGTTTTCTTGATACTATTAATACATGTCCAGCACTAAGATAAAAATGTTTGGGTACAATTTCAGTAGTGCCTGACATTTTGTCAGGTCCAACTAAAACCGTTATATCCAGGTCTCTATCCCTAAAAAATCTATTCACTTTTTTTGCCACTAGGGAGAGGATAGAAAGAGTCCTTAGGTAGTTCTTCAACCTTTTTCTTTAACGGCAAAGTTTTAAGCTTTCCTAATAATGTTTTATCTTGTTGAAAAACTTCCTTCGGTATATGCATATTTAATGTCTGAAAATGTTTTAATACTTGTTCAACTATTGGTTCCTGTAACTTGTATTGTTTAGCAATAGTTTTTGACGAATGTTCTGTTGGTGACACTCGATGATTGGTAATTATTTCTATGGCTTGTTGTATACTAACTTTACCAACAGGTATAATTTTAGGTTCTTGCACTCCATATTCAGGTGTTGTAGGATTTTCCCTACTTTCTGGAAATGGTCTGGTATACCGAATCTGGGATTATAGAAAAAAAAAAAAGAGAAAAAACAGATGCTTTGAATATAATTTGAATTTATATTCACTAACAATGTTAATGAAATACTAATGTTTACACTAACTGACCCTGTTTTTCTAATTTTTTTTTCAGTCAAATTCACTGACCGTAAACTTTTTTCTCAATTCCTAGGCCCATACATTTAACTTAAGTTTTGGGATGGATTTCTGTAGACAAATTCCTACATTAAAATTTCAGTATTACTTTCAAGAATTGTACACAGTATTTAAGCTAGAAATATAAGGAAATAGATAATATCATAAACCACACAGGAAAAAAAAACGAAAAGGCAGAGTAACCATAAACATCTTGGTCTAAACTAGCAGTCATAATCTTTTTAAATTAGAGTACAAATCATATTTTTTAACCTTTATGTCCTTTGTCTATGAAAATTGAAATACAGCTTAATATTGTATGTCAGTAATTACCTCAGGTGGTGGGCCAAATGAATCAACTTTTAGATCTTTCAAGTTATGTAACAGTTTCTCATTTTTCCTCTGTTGTTCATTTAGATATTCTGGGTGTTCTACAATAAAATAGATATTTAAAATAATGAAGAGTTATTTATTACATTTTGTAATTTTCCACTAGTCAAACAATTAAAAGAACATAAAAAGATATATGACATACTCATATATTATTCAGCTTGTTGCTTTTGGTCCCAACTACCTTTAACCCAATAGTAGCCTTCTGTTTCAGAAATCTGGTATCAAACAACCATTAGCTGTTAGGCTAGCTATAAAGTAGTAATATAGGGGGCTCACGTAGCTAAGTGGTAAGAGGTAGAGGTTTAATTTTGTGTGAGAAAGTTCATACAGATTTTTAAACGTGGTTTCCCCTTGTCAGGTTATGCAGGATGGAGGGCCTGACAAGGACAGCTGTCTAGTCGTTCGGGTGGGACGAAAAACATAAGGTCCTGTGTACACATTGGCATGCACATAAGATCCCTTGGCAGTTGGAATTTGATATAAGAGTAGGCAGTAGTGCTGCTGCCCGGGCAAAAGTTCCCTCATAGCACACTGCATGACATATGCCCGTCTCCATTAGCCCAGGTTAGAAGCAGAACAGTAGGAGGTTAAACCCCATTTTTATTTCTCAGTAATATGAGGTTTCTGCACATGCAAGCTTACAGTTTTAAATACTAATTTGACAAGGTGCCAGTTAACTCGTCCACAACCACTGGTTAAGGCTAAGGTGATCACTTAACTGCTGTAGCATGACATTTCAGTCGTGCATCATTTTGCCACAATGTCATAAGTCCGAAATGATGTGTGGCCGAAATGGCGTGTAAATCTAAGCTGCAGCCTGAAATATACTGTATTTCTAAGGCATTTTTTCATTCATTCATTCACCCAGTAACAAACTTATTCGCTATGGGTGTGGACGACACAACCATTCCAATGTTACAATTACAATGTATTTTGATATTAAATAATATTTGTGTGCGCGCCTTGTTAATGTTAGTTTGTTTATTAAGTAAGACTTTTCGTGTGAGCGAGTTTAGCCGACATTTATTTGATAGAAAGGTCTCTTTTTAGTTTTAGTATACTTGTATTTCTGTGAATTTACGATTTGCTACCAATGCCGACTAACACATGAGTGTTTACCTTCATTAAAATTTTTCAGTAAATTTTGTGTGCTTTGATGTCGGGGTGAAACAACTTTTTGTTTTTCTCGCCTTTCTATTGCTTTTTGAGCTCTGTTTTCAGCGTTGAAGTTTCTTGCATATCGTCGAACTGAAGACCACGCCTTTCCCATTATTATGTTATTAAAATAATGTGTCCTTTAAATTATATAACCATTTTAAACTGTTAATGTCGAACTCTGTTTTGAAGTCATGCTTTCTATTCTATTCTATTCAATCATCTATGCTTTAACCTTGGGGTAAGGGAGATGACTCTCTTTAGTAGACACGAGCATCCAGAGCAAAATATCGACATACGCGAATGGAAATGGGGGTTTATTTTAACGTACTACATTTCTGCACCAACAGGGCCAATGGAGAGGGCTACTAGGGAAATCTTGCCCTAGGATGAAATTCTATAGTAGTCTGCAGAATTGGGATGTCTGTAGAAAATAATTGCCACAAATATTCTGTAGTGCAAATTCCATAATTTTTCCTACAGATTTATGCTAAGGCGAAAACTAATTATTCTACAGTTAGTTAATACTTACGTCTAATGTCTATGAAGTTGTTATTACTAATTTACAAAGCGGTTTTTTGCAAGGAGACTCAACTACTTACCAACTAATAGATCTTACGCATTTCTTATGTCAAGCCATCGACTAAGGTCAATGCACTCTGCCATAAACTTAATTGGCATCGTTGGTATGAGAGCAGACTTGTTTTAATGGTTCGGGTACTACTTGTCTAACAGACAACATGCTATTGTTAGCGGAACCTCCTCTGAAACATTAACGGTCCCTGCTGGTGTTCCACAGGGCTCCGTTCGCGGTCCGTAATTATTTTCATTATATACATCAACGATATAGTAAACAGTATAAAATCAATTATTAGATTATTTGCTTACTATGACAACAGTTTATATATAAAAATAACTGACCCAACTGAATGTGCGGAAGTCTTAAATGATGATCTAGAGAGAATAAACCTTTGGGCTAGGACATGGCTTGAATCTTTCAACCCAGTGAAAACTGAAACCCTACCACTAGACAATAAAAAGAGTCTATAGTCTATTTATTCCGACAATATTGCAATTAAATATGATTCTAAGCACAATCACCCGGGGCTGACTTTCCAAACAAACTGTAAGTGAGGTAGTTATATAAATAAGATTTTGGCCAAAACAAGTAAACTTGTAAATTGTCTATATAGCTCATTAAAACATAAGTTAAGTCGCCGATCTCTCCAAACCATGTATACCTCACATATTCTTCATCGTTTCGACTGCTGTGGCGTTTTTTTGGGATAGGAGTGCCGCCGAACTAACCCAAAAACTAGAACTTTTACAACTAGATGCACTCAGGACTATGTTGGCTGATTGGTATCAAGTCGTGATGTCGTTGCACAAACCCGACATCACGACCAGGACTATATGGGGTGCTGTGAAAGTCACCAAGTGTTATATAAGGAAACCGGGGTTATTATACTGCAGGAGAGAAGAAGGCGGCATAAATTACTTTTATTCTACAAAATCATAAACCATATCACTCCCGAACACCTGAAACAATACGAAACCAAAGTAACATATTTTTTCTTCTTTTATATTATCTACAATTCGAGAATCGAATCTCGATCTTTCTCCTAGAAACTTATCTACTTTATCTTCTTTTAAATCTAAATTCCACTACCTTGATCATAGTATACCTTCGTCATACTACTCTGGTAGCAGGAAAAATCAAATTTCAACACTCTCACCTTCAACTCTCTTGCAGTGACGGACATCGTTTTCTAGGGCATATTTCTGACAGTCATGATTTATGCGATTGTGGTAACGCCTTTGAAGACTCCGGGCATTTTCTTTTAATCCGCCCCTTACCTTCAGATGCACGATCTGCGACAATATCAAAACTCCCAAAACTTTATCAAAATTCTCAAAATTTATTATTCAGAACTGGGTTAACTTTAATCGATCCGTTATAGTTAACGGATAATTGGCTTTACAGCAACAGAAATTAACGGACCATTTACAAACGACACGTTACAAGGTATCGATCTGTTAGTGTTTAAAATAACTTAGTTTTGAGCAACTGGCCTCTACGGGTGATATTCTATATTTCTGATTAATATGCGATGAAGGGTGATTTTGGATGCGACTGTTGGCGACAATTTGCAGACGGCATTCGCCAGTAGCCAAATTGTCGCAAAACGTTCGCAGGGGTGGGGGGCTCCATTTCCCTTCCTTCCGTGCTCTGTCGCTGGAATTGTCACGCATATCATGTTGTGCGACGGTTGCAAGGGTGACTCTTGTAAACAGTTCGTTCAATATTCGTGTCACATACCCAAATGTATCGTAAGTATTTATTATTCTGTGTGAGACTTCTCGCGATTTTGCGTCTCCAGAGGGTCTCGAGCTGTCGCATCCCAGTGAGATATAGCTTAAATCCAAAATGCGAAAGTTTTATTTTGATTCAGTATAAGATATTCGACCTTCAAGTTCACGTGCAGTATAGGTCTATGTGTGACAGCAAATCATACCACATCAATAACACGTTAAGATCGACAAACTTTCCCCGAGTAGAATTGATGCCCATTTTTTCTCATTTTACGCCTTCTCGTAGGCCTATATACTATTTTATGTTCCCATTTAAAAAATATTTTTCATCCATATGATACTTCCAAAACCTTTTTTCCTTAATAGAAATGAAATTAAATGGGGTTGTTTACGTCCGACTGTTCTGCTCCGAACTGGGCTAATGGAGACGGGTTTTCATTAATAATTTACAAATTTGTTTAAGAATTTGATATGCCAAAGCCAATATCAGTTTGGCTTTATTCCGCTAAATTCCATCTCATAATATGTTAACAACGAGAACGTAACGAAATGGAATTTATGGTCTTAAGGTTTCTGGTACCAACACAATCAAATTATGAGGACTGACACATGTGCCTATAATATACTACGGCGTCACCTCCTCGCTTGTTGCGATTTCTGTCATGGGATCTTAAAACGATTATATTTTTTTCATTTTATTTTTATTTTTTTATTTATTTATTTTCGTTTCATCCTTAATTAGCCTACTGAACCCTTTGTCAGGCTTTGCCATGCATTCCGGCCAGCAGCCATGGCAAAGGTAGCCCAGACTGGAGAATCGTGTGAAGAATTGAACGCGACACAGGGCAATATTCTTGATAGAATTCGCTAGAATTGTTCATTTGGGCCAAGGATGAACCCTCTCGTAATTGGGATTTTTTAACCATTTTTCATAGCGCACAGTAAAAGCGGGCGACGATTTTTGTTTTGGGATTTTCATACCTGCTAATAATATAAATTAAATGGGGTTTAACGTCCTACTCTTATGCACCTATAACATTGTCTAATGGAAGACGGGCAACGCCATAAAATTTTGCCCGGGCAGCGGCGCTACGGCCTAATCTTATATCGAAGGGATCTTTTACGTGCACACAAGTGTGTACACGGAACCTCGGTTTTTCGTACAATCCGAACGACTAGACAGCTTTCCTTGCCAGTCCCTCCATCTACATCAGTACATCACTGGCAAAGGGGAAATACGCAGAGAAATCGAGATTTTCTCGGCCAAGCATCGAACACCCGACCTCCGCGAGCCAGTGTCTTACCCACTTATAGCCACGTGACCCCCTCCCCCTGCTAAATATAGAAATCGCATTGGAAAAAGGCAATTTACAATTATTATTTGCCGGTTTTATTATTTAAACCCCGTCCCCACCCCCGCGGGATCCGCCGTTATTGTTCTAACAGGTCCAGTTAAATTGAATTTGGAAGGAGATAATGACACGCCCATTGATGTGGTTACAACAATTGAGCATTTTATGTGTGCATATGCATTTGTGCGTGGTAGTGCCCATTTTATAATTTCCTTTGAACTCAAAAATATAAATAACTAAAGCGGTTTTTGCACATGTTTATTGTTTCGGTATTTGCACTTTAACGCAACAGTTGGCTTAAATTACCGCTCCCCTATGACGTTTTATATTAACTTCCGGGTCATTCAACATTGAGTATTTGACCGTTGAAAGAAAAATTCTCGACCTGTTTTCGATGATAATAATCCATGATGTAGACAACAGGAATATTTTACCCAAAGGATGTAAGTTTTAAATCTATTTATACGCAATTCTGCAAAGTTACGTTATCAAAAAATTTCTGTGTATTCTTCAACCAGGTAAAACACGAAGCTGTTCATTTCCCTTGATCTCAGCAGAGGATTGTGTGGGTCGAAGCGCCATAAATGAGGTCACACAAATTGTACTATCGTCCTGAGTTTTTTTCTTATCACCAAAGGTATATTTTACAATTTATAGCCATACAGGACATTTGTTAAATATCTAGGGATACCAATTTTTCGAATATCTTTGTAATATTCGCTATTTTTTTTTTTTCCAAATAGGGGCCAATCTAATCACAAGTCATGTTCAAGGGATGTTACTCTGAACATTATAAAAATTTTAGACCGATTTTATTTAAATAAATATAATAATACAGTGTTTTACTCCATATATGTTTGTTCAGTCCAATGTGTTTGTGGAAATTATATTGCTACATGTAGATGGAATTATTGTATGGTCCAGGTAGTCTTTTTGTTTGGGTCAAGTGGTCTATCAGTTGGTCCGAGTGGTCATGGATTCGTACTAGTTAGTAGGGTAAGCCTGGCTACTCCCACTCGTAGTTTAGTATTTGGCACAGGCAGGCTTGGACATTACTGAGGCTTAAAGACCTACTTTTTTGCATCGACGGGGCTAAGGAAGAAGGGTATGTATATGCCATGCAGTGTGCTACATGTATTTCAAATTCCAACTTCTAAGCGAAATTGTATGAATGTACATGTAGGCCTACACATACTGACATATTACACTTTTGACTTCAGTTACTGTATTCATATTACATATGTAAGCTTATCTAAATAACTAGGCACTGCTCCGTGGTAGTCCCTCTGTTCCGAACCAATGGCAATGAATGTGATAAGATGAAACCACACCAGAGCTTTCCGACGATGACTGCTTTGTGAGCAAGTGCTTATTATAGGACAAGTGTAACAAAAGAACGTATGTTCAGAGCTAACTAATGTTTCATAATTATTTACATGAATTGTTACATCTGCATGATTTGCATTTTTCAGAAAAAATCTTGAGAAACATTGAGACCATTTTAAATGTTAAAATGGACATAACTACCGTATACATGATAATCTCGATTATTTTGTGTTTTCTATATTCCTATAATAATTGGTACTGTGGCAGAGTAAAAAGGTTAAGGGGAGGGGGGTACAAAAGTACAACTAGCATTGTGAGTGGAGCTTTGAGTCTAAATGTGAAACTCGAACAGTAATGAAACTTGAATAAAGACCTCAAGAACTTATTTTGTTCGTCATCTACTTTTATAAATAGGCTAAATGCCTATTTGACACAAACCTGAGCATTTTCTGATTAGACAAGCTTAGAAAGATTGATGTTTTACAGAAGATGATGCTAATTATTAGATAATATTGTGATCTATTTATTTTGGGACTAAGGCTCACTGGTCTATCAAAAATGAAACTAAACTTTATATACTGTACAATCCTAAAATTTAAATTGTGTACTGTTGGATATTATTCTTCACAGATCCAAATACCGCAATCAATCCTAATCCATTTGATTGATTTTTTTACATAAACGATTCTACATACCTTGCCGGTAGTACTAAGTTGTATGATATTATTCATCTGTGCAAACAAACATGAACTTGGAGTTGGAACAGTATAATATCAGGAAAAAAAGTTTTTGAAGTTACACGATTATCCCCTAGCTGCAGCAGTTCAGTGCATTAATTGCAGACTCTCCAACTAGGCAGTCCTGGCTGCAATCCTGGTGTTGGCCAAAGACATTCTTCAGGATTTTGTCCACATTGTTTCCCCTTGTCAATGGTGCAACGCAAGAGGCCTAGCAAGGAACAGTGGATAGTCGTTCAGACAGGACAAAATAGGCTACTAGTATTACTAGACAGTTATAAAGATTTGACAGGACAAAATTTCCCTCGTACTACACATGTATATTATATTCATACTATCTGTAGCACTCTGCATGGTATGTTCGCCTTCATTAGCCAGGTTCATGCAGTAAACTATCTCCAGTTTCATTTTGTCTTTTATCTACATGTAGAATTAGAAAGTGAGTGACTTTTCATATTTTATATTGCAGAAAAAAAATGACAAATTTTGTATTTTTTAGAATGGAATCTATTTTTGAAAAATATCTTTTAAGGCTTGTAGTAATTGATTAAGCTTACAGAACATGTTCAGACTGAAAGTACTTGTTGTTATATTATCAAGAAAATAATGCCTTATTTCACCTACTCAATCAATACATTCTAATTAGTAATAGAAATTTCAGGTTTTCACACCTTATTCTAATTAGTAATAGGCCTACATATACTATAGAAATTAAATGGTTTCGCACCTCACATAGGAAGAAATTGAATAGTATGATAAGAAATACACTCATGTTATTGCTACATTTAGAAAGTTGTTACATTATATTTTTGTAGATTAGATGTTCAGGAAGGTTATAAATTACATGTAAATATCCATATGTAATAGTAATGTACATGCGTGTAATTAAGGCTTAAATGTAAACCATACAGTAATTAAAATCCTTGAGTGTCATTTACCGATTGAGCACATTAAAAACACAATTTATATTAAAAACAATCACTGGTTTGAACACATTAAATACAAGATGTGCTTGATTAAGATAAAAGAACTTATCGAAACATCATGCAATACATGTACAAACCAGTGATTGTTTTCCATATAAATTGTGTCGTGTTTTTCATACTGTATGTAATTGTGATGTGAAAAAAACCTAGGACAGTTTTCATTTGTAAATAGCTTGATAAATGATTTAGAGATTGGAGTCAAACTAACATACAGACTAACCTTACTGGTATTTCCTGTAGACCTTTGATCCTAACGGTCACATTTAAAACAGTTTTAAATTGCCACATGTAGATTTTAATAGCTTAGTTGGAGCTCAGTTTTACATGTTCATACATAACATATACATGTAATTTTTATAAAGCCTTTTTGGATAAATTAAGTCATTATTCAATGCACTATAGTAGTATTTAATCATTTTTTGGGGAGCTACATGTATGGTGGCTCAGCATGTACATTTTACCGGTGCTGGCTCGCTAACCTTGTGGTCCAGAGTTCAATCTTCGGGATATTGCCCAGTAGTTTTCTCTTGTTAGAGGTGCAGAATTGATGGCCTAGCAACGAACAGAGAGATCCAGTGTAAGACGTTGGTATGCACGTACATGTAAAAGAACCTGTGACAGTTCGAATTAGAAATAAGAGTAGGCCTAGCACCACTGTCTGGTCAAAATTTCCCTACCAAATATTGGTACTGAAGCTGTAAACATAATTTAAGATTAAGTCGAGCACCACAGCCTGGTCTAAATTTCCCTTCTAAATATTGGTACTGTAGCTGTAAACAAGTATGGTACTCAAATTATATTATAGACAGCAGTTATTTTTTACATGTAGGCCTATGCACATGTACTCTATTTAGTTTACAATATACGATGTCTATATATTTGATACTTACTTATATACATTTATCATTATTAATGGTGTTTGTCATTAATAATAGTTTCATAATGAGTCATGAATTAACTAATATTATTTAAGTGTTCATATTGGTTACAACATGATGGATGCTAGAGCTACAAAAATGTGTAGATATTTCGATATGACAAATCGTAAACCGGGTAAATAAAAGGAAGTTTGTCACTCTCACTCATTGACCTAAGCTTCAGAAAGAGACAAATCATTATATATGTTATTTTTCAAATAGGAATACTTGAAGCTGATGTTATATTTATTTGATTAAAATATTTCAGTGGAGATCACGCCAGTATCAAGTGAGTTGTGTCATTATCAAGACTTCATTTTAAAAAAAAAAAAAGAATCAATTTAATTTCAAATATAGATTTTAAGAGTACACGTAACTTGGTAACCAAGTCTGATTTTAGTTCACGGTCTATTTTTAGAGATTTAAGATTTGATTCATAAATGAGGTTGGGCATGTACGTTTCCTTACAGTTGCATCGTACTGCGTACTTTACATGTAAGTTACCAAAATGATATAGTTACTGCCGTTTAATATCTTACTTTATTGCACAAGCCAGGTTAGTGACGATGGTCCTATGCCATGCAGTCTTATTTTGAAGGGTTCTCTTGTTTTTTTTCACCCCATAAGAACAACTAGACACTGTATAATGGCAGAGGCCTTCCATTCTGAATAACTGACATAGGAAACCAATGCCAAATATTATGAGGCACTTTATTGGCCAACACTGGATCAAATATGTAACCTCCATGTTGGTGAGCCAATGTCTTACTCACTGAGTCTATGTGGCTTCCACTGTACTATTGTTGTATGAAGGATTACTATCATAAATGGCAGTAATCAAAGTTATTAAAAGTGTTCTCTACTATATAACACATTATTTGTCAAAACATGTATATGTATCTCACATAATATCTCACATATGTTGCGTAGTACATGTATAAGTCAACAATTATGTAAATACATTGTCTTAAAATTAGACACAAATGTCGCAAGAAGTCAACATTGTCTATACACGATTTGCAAGCTGATTGATTGATGAAGTAAATACATAATAAATCATTAATAATAATAAGTAAAGAATTGTTTGATTTGTATTTTTAATAGGGTTGGCCTAAATGGTGATTTGTCAGAAACTGTACTTTAATATATCTTTCACTGTAAATAATTCTCCAAACACGAAAAACTTACTTATGATTTCTTTTAATCTTGACTATAATCATAAGAATCCAACTGACCAGTAAAAAAAATTTCATTCACCATGGCCCCTTTTATGGAGCATTATATTATTTATATTGATCTTGATCCAGATAAAAGAAGTACGTGGATTAAAAAAGTATGAATTGAAATTGTTTTTAAAATAAAAGTAGCCTACAACAGTTATAATTTTCATATTTGTATAGAACTGTCTTCTGAATGAATGTTCTTTGGCAGATTGCAGAATTCTTTGCAAACTAGAATATTGTGAAAGTTGAATTTCGAAAAATTGCACCCTTTTATGGAATAACAATTACTATGGTTTATTTCACTGCGACGTTTCAACAAGATTTCACAAGTCGTTATCAAGCACTATACACAAATACATGAGAAAAATATGAATATATATATACAAACATCAGTGTGGACCATCCAATTAAATGCAAGGAAAGTGAGCATGAGTAGCTATTACAAGCTACTAATAAAACAAAGGTTCACCGTTGTATATATTGGGATTATACAATTAAAAGATGAAACAGAGGATTAACAAGATCATCAAAAATTGAAACCATACTCATTATACCATGGTTGAAACAAAGAGTATATACACGTGTAAATATAAACTTATTTGACACAGGATTCATGTAGCTTATAGCAGGGGTGGCATAAGAATAAAACAGCTTTATAACTTTACAGATAAATTAATACATGTTTATGGGTTCACTGTTTTAATATTATATACATGTGATGTTAAAACCTGTAGTCTATATCATGCCCATAAAGATATATGCATGTACATGTTAAAGATGCATTATGTGAGATATAGAGCTGGTGGCTCTTACCATAATAGTTAATACATGACCATTGTATATGCAGTTCAAATAAAAATATATGAGACATGAATACCAGGTACATGTATATTGAAAATTTCAGTCAGATTGCTTTATTCTGAGCAAAGTTACTAGTGTTTGAAATTTTAACATGGTATGTAAAGGTAGTCTTGTATGTAGAGTACCATTGCTACAATAATAAATAAAGTCTTAATTATCCATCCATTCATTTTATTGTTAAAATTTTAAATGGGGAGAGCGTTAAAATCAATTCAATATCTACAGTAAGAGTAAGAGAGTTGATTTATGGTCTGTTCATGTGAATAAATGACAAAATAATAATTTATATTACATTTGAGGAAAAAAGACCTGCAGCAAGCAGATTTAGCACTTACTGTACAGTACATAATGCATCTTTATTGTCATCATCAAAAATACAGTTTTATACAGATAATGAAAATTTAAAGTGTAATAAATTTGAAATAGTGCTGATGTCATTTATATTTACAGAGAGAGATTGATGAAAGTATAAGGATTAGAGATAGAGGAGTTTTCCAGAATGCCTGTTGTTATATTAACTAGTTACAGATATCAACCTGTTTAAATTATCCTCATCATGGTTATTATAATAGTGTGTAGACAGTAGCATGGCTATGTTCCGTACAGTGTTCACGGGCTGCGTGTCAGACCGTAGTTCAAGAGTTGACGGTTACCGCTCTGGAAAGTAAGTGTGTTGTTATTGTTTTCATACATGTACATGTAATATGTATTATAATATCCAATGTACATGCTTTATGAACAATTAAGTTTGCGGTTATTGTGAGTGTTTAGCAAATTAGTTTTCAAAATATGTATATATATATATGTATGGGGGCTGTGACAGCACAGTGAAATGGTAATTACTTGACATGCTTATAAGATTCATTATAGTGAACCAAAAATATCAAAATGGGCTAAAGATATGATTGTTAATTCATGAAATGTAAATGTTGTATTTTAGTAAATTTAGCCGTTTTCAACATTTAATTACATCGTAAAACAATGATTTGGAACTGCCTATGTATTTTGCTGTCACATGTCAACATACCGTACATTTGTAAATAAATACCTGTTTTGATTCTAGTTGTGTCTGTCACCAGAGTGAGACAGAAAGGGTTTATTCTTATGATTGCTATAGGGTCCAGAAATAAGCATGTTTTTGTGATTACAAAATGGGTCAGAAAGGGGCATATTCTCATGGATTACAAAGTGGGCCAGAAATATACATATGTATTCTCATGTCAACATTTCACTCAAGGTGCATGTGTTTACATAAACATTTATTTTGCTTACTTTTCACTCTTTTTGGCATATAGATTGTCTATCAGTTGTTCAGAATTGAAAAAAAAAAATTAGAAAAAATTAGTATTTTTTTCTATAGATTTTCTTTTTATTTTAAGGTTAAAATTTGGAGCCCCGTTAAGTAGTGCTTTGAAAAATGGCTATCTGCCTTCACCACTTATGGTAAGTAAAATTTTGGAGTCATTATGATGATTTGTTCACTAATAAAATATTCTTAATAATGCCTTACTGCTTACAAACTGTGTGATTTGATTTGATGATGTGTTTGCAATAAAATCATTTTCAAACTAATTTATCAATCAAAAGTTTGCTTCATGACCCTCTCAAAACATTTTTATTGCATTGACATGCTACTCAATGTTATAATTGTCAATAGTTGAATGCATCTCCTTACCATCAGATTCATGCAATACATTTACATGCGACTTGCAATATTATCATTTTCACTACTTACATGTAATTACTTTACTTCTGAAATAAATGTATGCAATATATATGTACATGGCACATGCTAGTATGCTACTCACTATTATGATTTGAATTAACATTGATTTTAGAGCCATTATCTAACACAGACAACTTTGCTGTAGGTGGGGGTTGGATGGCCGAATGGTTAGCACGTGTGCGCTGTATCATAAGGCCTGTCATTGAGTCAACTGGCATGGTTTCTGATCCCTAGTTGTACGTGACAAGGAGTAGGGTTGCTTGTCCAACCTCGTGGGGTTTCTCAAGGTTCTCCCATTTCCTCCCATTGCTAAAGACCCCTACATGTACACGCAGGGGAATTATTGAAATAAACTTAAACCATTTCTCTCTCTCTCTCTCTCTCTCTTTCTCTTGCTGTAGGTGTGTGGATGTTAGGGATCTGACAATTAAACTCCTGGAAAAGAACATAATTTGATTTTGCTCGTATTTCAGGAGATCTTGGTGTATATTGCTCGAGAGGGTTGTACCACGGTGGATCTGTTTCGTCGTCCGGGTAACCCTAAAGACACCCGACGAATAGTACAGAGATTGACAGAGGGA
This sequence comes from Patella caerulea, assembly GCA_036850965.1. Classification (NCBI taxonomy): domain Eukaryota; kingdom Metazoa; phylum Mollusca; class Gastropoda; family Patellidae; genus Patella; species Patella caerulea. The sequence continues at coordinate 23,933,390 of JAZGQO010000015.1, read as the reverse complement.
AAGACAGTCATTTATTCTAATTATAGTTTTTATACGTTAGCATCCGTTGTAAAGGTAGGACATTAAATTAACAGTAAGGTTTGAATGCTTTATTCATTTTCAGGATATTTTCAGCATCATTAAAAAGAGTAATTCAAATAGAATTTAGAAAATGTGAAGACAGAAAACATATTAGAGGGATATAACTGTTGAAGGAATTCTGTAAAATTAGAATTTGTTTAAATGCAAACTGAGCTACCTAATGTTAAATCAAACATTATCCAGTTGATTGAGGGGTCTGGATTATCAAGACTTATATGAAACCTTACGGATAGCCAGAAGATAGGAATCTTAAAAATAAAAGCAAAGGAAACATTCTTACTCTCAGCACGATCTTCAGAGATATATATTTTACGGAAACAAACGATGGCCACTCTACATTGTATATTTAATAAAATATTAAACTGGAAAAAAGGAATTGCTGCAACTAGTTATCGAGATTTAATGAGTGTAGAGAATGTGAATAATAATAGCTTCTGCGGATAAGACTCATGCTGCATCTCGGTAGTGTAATAACTATGAAAATTGTCAATTGAGGTTGAACATTTACATGTACTAGAGCCCATTTCTGGCTGAGTGGGGCACCCACCTTAATAAGACATCAATATCAATTGACATCAAAAGTTCATTGTTAGAGACCTGGGGCCTTATTCACGAAAATTTAACTAAGATAAAATCCAAATTTTAGTTATTTGATTGGATAATATTAGTTTGATTTTAGTGCTTAGCCAATCAAAACTGAAGTATCTACTAAAATTAGGATTTTATCTCTAGTTAAGATTTCGTGAATCAGGGCCCTGTGCTTTTGGTGGAACACAAAATTGATCATTATACTTAAAACAAAATCTATAATTTTTCATTTTTTTGATTGTAGAAATTTTTACTGCGTTTACCAGGTGGTATTTTTGGAGCTGAGGGAGAAGAACATCTACTGCAAGTGTTGACAATCGGACATAAATCAGAACAATGTCAGGCTGTACATGAGTAAGTATTTCACTTTACATTTATTATAATAGTCGTCTTTGTTTACGGTATGATTTTTCCTTGATAACGATAAGAAAAAAGTTGCGTTCTCACAGCTTTCCAAATCAGATTGCAAAACCTTGGCGATCATTGTTGACCATGTAGACCACAACGCGATATCTGGCATTTCAACCATGCCTTTACCACCCTTATGGCAATCTAGACGTAGCAGCGCAGTAAGGACGCCACCCCGGTCGGACAGGGGTATAATAGATTAGTTACCATTTAATTAAGAAATCAAAATATCAAGGTAGATAATCTCCCAGCTTCGTTCATTCAAATCGTTTTTAGGGTTTAACATCCGCTTCCGCCTTGGGTGATATCTCCCAGCTTGGATTCAATTGTATTAAACAGGTGTTTAAAGATAATTTGCAATGTTTTAAAAATTTGAGATTTTAAAATGAATAAACTTGTCTATTTTCAGATTTATAGATTCTTTAAGTGAACCTCATCAACATCTGATAGCGTTATTATTTGGTACATGGTTTCGTATGGTCAATCATGCGGAAATAAACTTCATGTCTGTTGAAGCTCTGTCTAGAAGTTGTGCTGGTAGTGTCTTCCACACATGCGCTGCCGATCCAGGCAAAGTTGAAAAAGCCAGTCGTCTGATGCAAATTCTGATTGATAACTTTGGAGTAGCGAGTATGTTCGGTAGAGATAATATTGAATTTTTTACAGAAACCACACATACTGGTATTCATATACGTGAGAGATATCGGTACCAGTATCAATATCCATCTGAAGAACTTCTACCTCGTAAGTCTTTAATGTATGTAAAATTATATTATCATTGAGAAGTCTTTCAGATTGACTTGATTTCTCAGAACTTCTACCTCGTACATGTAAGTCTTTAATGTCTATAAAATTCTGTAATCCATTGATTAGTGGATAAATCAAATTGACTTTTATGCTTAACATTGCACCTATAATTCCCTAGTCAGGATCGAATTTACTGTCATGTAATTAGCCCTAAGGAGAGTTGGACTAACTGTGGCTATGTCATGGTCTTCATTTTGTTATCCCATCTGTAAGGTTAAGAATAGATCTACATTAAAGATACATTATGGGAGATAAGATAAAGAGTTGGCAGTTCTCACTATAATAGTTAAAAACTAAATAATGTAAAGGTAATTTGATGAAAATTTCAGTCAAATTGATCCACTATGAGCCAAGCAGGTGAAATTTCCCTCTAGCCTCAGTCATCATTACTAAAATCATTAATATAAACAGCATAGTCTCGATTATCCACTTCTTAAATTTAATTATCAATGGCCGTTTAGCGGCATATATGAAAGTTTATTATGGTTAATTAATGTCCAATTGATAATTTAGATAACATTTCAGGCCTAAAGAAAGACTTGTAATAGGCAGATTTTGCTCTTGCATAATGCATGTTTAATTAGAACAAAACAATTATAGGGAATAAATAAGTATCAGTGAAAATAAAAACAAACATAGTTCTGCATAAGTCTGAACTGCGAAAGAATCTGTAATTGCATAGAACTAAGCAAGTATTTATGAGAGTCTTCTTTTGTTTGTAGAGGGTGGGGCATTAAGAGTCACTGTTGACTTGTCTTCATTAACAATTAGACACAGTCAATATTACACTTTTGACTTATACAATGGCACAGGTGTATAATTCATAGTTTGTGTTATATGTGTTTGTTGTGTTCGATGTTAAACTTATGTTTACCAAATACTTGCAATATGCCATGGCCATTTTAATCCTAATCAACTGATTAGAGTTTGATAAAGCCAATTGATTAAATGATGAACTGGCCACTGTGGTCTCACAAAGATTTCATTCCTTGTTAATTAAGAAATCAATCAACTTGTCAGCTACAGTCCTTTCCAGCTATTATTTAACCTAGTAGACAGTAGTGCATAATATACAATGTTTTGTTGGATTTTATTTCTTTTAATTGTTAATCCTGTGCTGTGAATTATTTATTGTTGATTTTACCCAACCTGTTGAGGATCGTTTATACTGAACGCACCGATCACATTTGATTGATTATAGTACTATTTGATTTTGAACGTTTTTAAATTTTTATTTTGCACGGGACCAAAAACAGTAGAGAAAAATTTTTATTAGCCAATCCGAGTGCCAGGTCAAAAGACATGCATGGTCAAATCATCAATGTTACAGATTCATTAGCGGTGGCAGTCACATTCACGCTCAGTATAAATGTCCCTTCATTGTAGATCAAATTGATTCTGATGTGGGTATAGTAAAAGTATGTAGTATTACATGTACCTATTAGTCTAAATATGTTATTGCCACTGTTTGCCAGAAAATGAGGGTTGGGTGACCGAAAGGTTAGCACATCATGCACACTGTATCATAAGGTCTGTCATTGAGTCAGTTGGCGTGCAAGTGAATTATTGAAATGAAATTGAACTATGTGTTATTCCCCAAATTACTTAGTTTGTGTCGATTGGACATTAACCCCCATTTCTCTCGCTCTCACTGCCATAAAAGGGGTCCATCTGAATCAATTTGTCTATAGATACCTTACTTGTTATTTTTTATATGTATTGTTTATATGTATTGTTTATTTGTATATGTATTGTTTATTCTGTAAGTGAATTCCGAGTACATGTACTAGTAGTCTGTGAACTACCACCATAAATAAAGAAAACATAATTTCTGTCTTAACCATTGGCACTTTACTAACTATAGTTTCTTTCATCTAAACTTATACATGTTTCAATTGAATGAGTCACTATTGATCATAACATTTGGCTGGCTTTTCTATGGCCTTAAGCATCACTAAACTCTCTTTTGAATTAGAAAACTAAGATTTAATTTATGACCGATTTAACAAAAATGATGAGTGAAATATGTTTTCACAGTTAACATACTGTTTAGTCTGTTGCCAGATATATATCGCTACATGTAGGTGGATTGGTGGATATTGCTGCAAAAAAAACCCTAAAATACTTTACTTTGAAATTCAGAATACAAGCCATAGCAAGTCTGTCTTCTAATGTCTTAAATTCATATTCAGTTGAAAGAATATATTTCTCCTGTCCTTTCGTTGTTTTTATGTTCAATGTACACTGGAATATCTGGGATCAGACCACATACCCCCTGATTAGTGGGCCAGCACCTTACTTACTGAGCCAAGGTGGCTCCCTCATTTGATTATAGTAGAATAAGATTTTACAGCATGCTATCGATTAGATCACATATCGTGATATAAGATTGCAACTTTTTCTCAACTGGTGTTCATGTACATGTAGTATTTTAACTACAGTATAGTCATGATATATGGTACCTATCACAATAACAGGTGTTGCGCGATTTGAATCACTACAAATTCAGGTCACAAACAAGAAAACCATCATAACTTAGATATTAAAACACATTAGTTTTATATTTTCATGTACATGTAAGTAGAAATAATATATTTCACAAACGTTGAGAGAGTTTTTTTTAGTGCAATGTCGTTCTGTAACTGAAATCTAAGTTTTGGGATAATTCATAAATAAATAGAAGTTTAAAACTGTGTATTGTTGAAACAAGGATCTCAATATATCGTACCAACAGTATTCTCAACACCAGTTTTTCAGTACTATTTAAATCATAATTTTAAATTTTAACTTAACATCAGCTCAACCTAAAAAAAAATCTGGCAACAGGCTACAGTATTGTGTCCCCCTTTACACAAAACACACTCCCCTGAAACTCTGCACTTCTCCGACTCCCCTTATGTGTTCAACCTTTCACGTGCATGTTTGTTTTTGTTTGCATGTTGTCAGGTGGTGAAGCGTTACGTTGGTTTTATCTTCACCTGTGCCAAGAGTCCAAAGTTCACGGATTTAGTGTAAAATCTGATGGTAAGGTCAACTCTTACTGTCTTAATAACCTCGTCTGTCAATACCCGGTGTCCTCAAGCCTGAATTATTACAAACACTCATCGATACTAACAACTACATTCATACATTAGCGTATTAATTAATACTAATCATGTTGCCTAACAAACAATTAACTCATCCTTCCTTTAATACAAAGTTAGTTTTATGCAAAAGATTGAAAATATTTTGGGCAGAAAGGTTCTAATAAAAATTTACTAACGTATATGAAGGTCAATAGTTTTTGATATACATGTATGTGTTTTTTCTACCAAATGATTAAATTGTCTTATAACTTGTCTCTGTTTCAATAGAAACTTTGGGCAAGTTTGTGGACTTTTTTCTTTGGGTTAGGTTTAGATGTGATTGGTAATTGGGTGTCTGATAGCTCTTCTCATTGGAGGAGTTTGCATAGCAAATACAGCTTTGTTGTGTAGTAAATGTAGTGTAAAATTCATCCACTGCTAGCAGCAGAAAACAACATACATGTATCACATTTATATGGATTTTACAAGCAATGTTTCGACAATGTGAATGATGCTCTTGACTTTATCTTGTCTCTTAATCCAGATTGTCCGATGTGGTTCCCTCTTGTCAATGATGCAGGACAGAGGGCCTGACAAGGACAGCTGTCTAGTTGTCCAGTTCGACCAGTTGGTACGAAAGACATTTGTGTGCACGTTGAAGATCCCTTGACAGTTGAAATTCGATATAAGATTGGCTGTAGTACTGCCATCTAAGCAAATTTCCCTCATAACAAACTGTTTTGCATATGCCCGTCTTCATCAGCCTAGTTCGAAGCAGAATAGTAGGACGTTAAACCCCATTTCATTTATCATGTCTCATCTTGATAAAGATGTGAGAACTATCGTTGAAATGTGGCTACTATAATTAACCAGTAATTGTTATACATGTGTTGTATTATTATTATATTCATCAATTATGAAAATGCAGAAAACATGGTTAAAGTTTAAACCTTGCTGGTAAAGGTGCATGGCTTATATTAGTTTGTTTGACATTATGATGATATCAATAGATACATGTACATATAGGGAGGTAGCAACCCAAATTAACATGTTAGGCAGAAGATAAGATTTTGAGGTCTCTTTTAATTGGTGATATAGATTAGATTTGATTTAATTAAATTGTTTCCATATCATTTATTAACTGAACTCAAATTACACAGGAAACAATTCTTTTGAATATTACAACAGGCCTGGAAATAAAAAAGACTAATCAGTGCCTGACAAAGCCTGAATGTGTGCCTGACATTATCAGTGACATATGCCTTATTTCCGGACTTGAATACAATAAAATTTAATAAGATATTGCTATTGCGAATAGAATATGGAAGTATATTCGATAATTTTAGCGCTACAATCCAAAATACTGCTTTGCCACTGCACGTTGTATCATAAGGTCTGTGGCAAGGGGTAGGGTGGCCCTTCCAACTTTGTGCGTTTCCTCCAGGTCCTCCCACTGTTAAAGACCCCTATACACAAGCAAATAAATAAAATTGAACCATATGTTAGTCCCGAATAGACCTAGTTTGTGTTGAGTGGACGTTAAACCCAATTTCTCTTGCATTGCCACAGAAAAACTCTCATGTTAGATTTGTGTAGATATGATTTGTGTAGATATGACTTTAAGTATAAAGCAACTTTTCTTTACTTTTACTTCACTAATAGCTTACACAAGAAAATATCTAAAAGCATGGAATTAATTTTATTGGCTTAGACCTTTCACTAATACCACTGATAGGAATTTTAAATGCTTTTATGCCATTTGATATAGGAATTGAAATTTCATTAATAATGAAATTTCAGTTGCTTAGCATCGTATCATTTTGCACAAGAAAACATAAAAACGTTAAATAACCGATTAGAGACTTTATTACCTTGTATATTTATATTTAATTCAGATTACAGTGAAAGTAGCGCTATGGGTCAAAGAACATGCTTAGAGGATATGGGTCAGTTATAGAATTAGTAGTTTTAATCCCTTTTATATTTATTTATATCAATTATGGCTTCATGGTATATTTTGCTTTACACTTACAGACATGGCTTTATTTTAGTTGATGCTACACCTAAAGCTTCTGCTCAACATCCCTGCTCTGCTTTTACAATCACAAGTCATCCAATATTTACTTCTGGTTACTGCAAGTTATCAAATATTTTCTAAAGCTGCCAGACATTTACTGCCCAATCATCAGATCTTTTAGTTACTTGGTTAGTGTGTCAGTATAAATTTGGCAGCATTCCCAATTCCAAATTTTTGCTTGAAACATTGATGTTACCGATATCATCTATGTGCTACCGGCACTGTGGAAATCATTGATCATTAGATCATAAGATCTGTTATTGAGTCAAGTGGCATGGTTTCGATTCCCAGCTTGTACGTGACAAGGAGTAGGGTCACCTGCGTCAAGCCTCATGGATTTCTCAGGGTCATTAGGTTTTCTCCCACTGTTAAAGACGCCTATGCACAAGCAAATTATTAAAGTAAAATTGAACCATGTTAGTGGACATTAAACCCCATCTCTCTCTCTCACTTAGTAATTATGTCAGAAGTAATTGTGAATTAAAGTGATTGTGTTATTGATTTACAGAATTTATTGAGATGACACGTGTTGAAGGTGATGTTCATCAGGAACATGAACACGATCCAAGTGAGAGTCCAGAACTAGGTTCACCGGAATCAGGCCGTCATGTGTCTACCTCTTCCAAGACCGGGGAAACTTCCAAGCTCAAAATAACTGTTACTACTGCTTCTGCACCAGAAGTGTGTTTGATGCCTTCACCGGAGGTTTCTAAGGTGAGTTAATCAACTGACTGTCAGTGATGAGCCAATATTTTAAAGCCCCTTAAGGCCTCTCCCCCAGTAATCCACCCATCTGTTTTATCTGCAATTGTTCATTGTTTTTTTTTAAGTTTTTAAGGGTTCATGTGTAAAAGACGTTATAGATTGATTGTTAAAAATTTGCAGCTGACTGTTTGGTTGAAATAATGACTGACATCAGTGGCACCATTGGGATGTTGGAGGATGCGCTATCTCTATGCGAAAGACTGAAATTGTTCAATCAGTCTCCATTAATTTAGAAAATTTTCTAGCAGAGGCATCCATAGTACTGGAAAATCCTGGCACCACCACTGTGCCATGCACTGATAGTTATTTGTCAACTAAATAACCAATTGCATCATGGAAATTGGTCTAATTTTATCTATTTAAATCGTGTTATAAAAAGTGAGCTATAAAATTGTTCTTGAATTGAAGAGCTTAACAAACCTGCTCCATCAGCATACTGTTCGCATGGATAGAGCACCATATAAATATTCATTATTATTATTATTATTTCAGAGACCAAAGTCAATGGAGAACAATCTTAATGAAACAACAACAAAAAGCTTTTATCAAAGTCGTAGTTTAAGTCGCTTTAATTCAGTGAAACGTAAACAATTAGAAAGGTTGCGTCAGCGTTCTGATTGGTTTTTAGGGCCCAACTATAAAGACATTAAATCAGCAGAAGATAGAGAGCATGGGTCAAATGCGGAATCCGGTGCCTCGGTTACCAGGGCGTCTTCAGAGGGAGCGGTACTGGAAGTTTTTTCCGATGCAGATAGCGTGTTTACTGATAACACTAGTAGGAGTGAATCTCCAGCCTCAGAACCTGTTCGTAGTTTTTTAGCGAGCCAAGTTCGTAGAGACATCATACATAGTGACACAGTGGCAGAAATGACGATGTCTGACATCGGTCAATTAACTGATATGAGCCGTGAATCTCACGACATCACAGAAGAAGACATGACAGAGACTGAAACACGCTGTTTCGTAGTTGAACATCAATACGGAAACCCAGGATCTACTTCCTAGCAGCATAACAGTATAGAGGCTAGTTTATGTTTTTAAATCAAACATCGCCTTGACAACAGTCCCATGATTCTTTTTCTATTATTATATCCACCAGCGTTCTGCAAATTGTACAAATTTTTTTTACATTATTAAGAGAATTAAATTGAAGTCCCTTCTTTTAAATCTAAGATTCAGATAATTATTATTATGTACACAACTTTATAATATAAAATCTGTTCTTGGATAATAATTTAAATCACCCACTACCTTGGCTCAATTTTTAAATTCTCTTTTATGTGCCTGATTGAGTCCTAAGGCTCGTTTCTCAAAAAAAAAATATTTAATTACTTTTTGTAATTTGTTTTATTACTTTTGCAATCGACTCCTAGCTCAGATAAGAGTGAATTTTAATGTCAAGTTTTATACAATTTATATTAAAAAAAAAATTTTTTTTTTTTAAAGAGAAACTGTCACTTGATTTTTATTTATCATAATAACAACACGTCACTTATATTAGGTCCAAAACCCAATTTTATTTAATATATTAAAATATTTTTGTGTTAATTTTATTAAAATTATTTTAATGTCAGCTTCTAGTGAAATCCCATTTTTCCCTCTACCTTTACTATATCGATTTTTACAGCATCTTAAATCCATTGTATCGCCATTTTAACTTGTAAACATAATTCAATGACTAGTCCCTCTATGTAGATGCTTCAATCATTTATTTCACGATTATTTCATCTTAAATCATTCACTAATATTCAGTATTTCAAATTGAAATTGAAACCTCCAAATTTACCACTTTTTTGTACTACTGCTTAAAAAATAGGATTTTAGAATCCAAGTTAACAAACTGTTAACAGAAGTTGATGCAAATGTTAGAGCGGTTTAAGATCGGAAGTTGGTAGTACAAATGTATGTGTAGTTGAGGAACAGTTAGTAAGGCCAAACCAATTTGAATTTATGTCCTTTGAAACACCTATAAAAAATGCTGCTTGAAATTTCTTCAGTCGAAAATAATTTAGAAATAAAAAAGAACTTGAAAGCTCCTCTCAAAAACTTTTACTTTCAAATGTTTAAGTTGTACAGTTTTAGCAAAACAATAAACATAATAATTATTTACAGGCCCTGAGTTCGCAAAGAATTCTCAGACTTAAGTTATGGATTTACTCAAAAATGTTTGCCTTATTTTAACTAAAATAATGAACTTTATAAAACTTTTGTTTAAATGTATCAAATACATCAATAAGAAAAAATGTGTCGAAGTTTTCTCATAAACAGTAAATTTTTAAAGTTGGGTATATTCTTAACTTAAGGCTGAGGGTGCTTTGTGAACTCGGGGCCTGATCAAGAATTCAGAGAAGAAAAAATTGAATTGCTCTGGCCAGACACTGTATCTGTATTATAACTTTATCATTGCATCCTTATTCCAGTTATTTAATTTCATATTGATTAATGAAAGCATTACACTGCCAATTTCATGAACATTCTGTAGCATGTATATGAGAAGAGTATAAATGATATTTTAACTGTTGAATGAGAAACAAAAAGAAAATATTCATTCTTCTCTCTGTAGTGGTTGATAGAATTAGAACTTTAAGTAAAGAAATTTGGCCTGTCAAAAATTCACGAAAAACCTACATTAAAATGTTTTAAGAAAACAGGTTGTTCATTGGCCAAGCACTAAAATTAAAGCACAAATTTTAGATCTCAACCAATGAAAAGGTTGCATTTTTAAAATATATTAGTTTACGTTTTTTTCATTTGATCTGTTATTGGGTCAAATGGCATGGATTCCCAGCTTGTACGTGACAAGGAGTAGGGTCTGTTGAAATAAATGTAAAAAACAATAATAAAATAAATAGGGCAATTATTGTAAATAGTGAAATAATCAGAAAAATATTTTGTGTCGATAATCAATGACAGGGAATACAAATTGTTAGTGTGTTTAATTTTGTTATGGTCATTCACTTTCACTGGTAAATTATTTAATTTGGACGGTAAATAGACATATATATCTGTATATATGTGAAATTTTTAATTTATTCAATAGCACGGTATTTAATTATCTGTAATATTTTTGTTAAATTTGAGTTTGTGAAAACTTTATAATGTGAGGTCAGAATTCATACCAGTAAAATATTTCAGACTACACTTCATATATCTCTAGTTTCTGTGTGAAAAGTGAACATCATCTCATGCTATCGAGATCCAAACACAATCTAGAGCTTGTGGCGAAAACATTTCAAGATGCAAGGGAATTATTTCAGGATCTAGGGAATATTTTGAGATCTTGAAAATAATTCGAAATAACCTTCAGTAAAAAATTTAAAATTGTGACCACTACCTAATGTTATAGACAAGATAACAACACAATTATTTTGAGATTGTCACTTAAACGTTTCATTATCCCAGAGAGCTATGACCCCAGAGAGCTATGACAGAATCTAGGGCTAATAATGATGAGATCTTGTTTATGTTTTTGACTGAGTTGAGAAAACTTTCAGTAAACAAATGAAAATAGTGTGACCCCTTATCTTTCTACAGTAATTCATTTAACAAACAAGATTTTTATGTAAGAAATTTACAATGAATTTCTAATATATATCCCTGGATGTGCAGGACTTTAGGTTTATATAAGTGTAGTCTGGAAGAACCAGTAATTAATAGTAAGTAGTATTAAAGAAAAGTAGATGTATATATTGTGACCATGACCTTGCTATCATAGCCTGTACATTTTAATTTGTACTATAGTTTTTATTAGTTGTTGCTTTTTTTTGTGAATACAAGGGGAATAGCATCCGACACACGTCATACTTGAATTTAGTTTGATACTGGACGTTATAATATATATTTATAAGGTCCATACTTGGTTTGAAGTGAGATTTTTTCTACAAGGTTTTGAATCATTAAATATACAGAGTGAAATGATGAAAATGCACTGATGTTAAGACTTCATAAATATTTTTAGTTTTTGCTGCAGTTATGGAACAATTTTGTTAGTATACATACTATGGATTGACATGGTTAAACAGTCATATATTATAAAGACAAATCATTTTGGTTAAGTTTTTCAAAAAAGAAAGATGACTCTAATGTATTGAATGCTAGTTGACTATTTTTAGTTTTATTCAAAATAGAACTTTGAATGCATATAAAACCACAGCATGTAATTTGTCTTTAGCTTAATTGAATTTACTGGAGAACCAAGACTAATTATAAAGCCTTGTTTTACAGGCCATTCCTATTAAATAGACATATCAAGAATGTGGTTTATTTTATTATAATCCACATAAAACAAACAAAATATGTATTCAACATTTTCTTTAACAGTACTTACGTATTGAATTTCAATTTGTCTTCGCAAAAATTATAATTACTGTAAAACTGAAAAGCTTATGTAAGAAATTGTCAAAATCTTTTTAAACTTCTTAATGCCAAACTTGACCTTTTGTTTACCGCAGAATCACACTTTTTTTGTCTGTGTGTGTGTGTTAGTACGCCTGTTAATTTTATCTTTGCTTTCTGTTGCTTTATTATACTTAGCTTGTTTTATTTCTATTATCTGTTAAAATTCATTGTGTTTTAAGAAATTTTAAACTGTGTACATAACTTAGAATTGTGATATAATCAAGTATTTGCTTTTTATTTTGTTTGACATTTTTTTTTTCTTTTCCTTAATATAAATTTCCCTACCCCACCCCATGACAGAAACTGTCTCAGCCTGGTTATTTGTTTGCGTTAATCTCAAAATTAATATCCTTCCTTCTTCACCCATTGTTTTACAGTGGACATCCATAGAGCAATTTGCATACCTTATTAATTAGAACGTCCTTGATATCTTCTTTAGTTGTTTCAGGATCGGATAAGTCAAGTAGCGTGTTTTCAATTCCACGCTTGTACATGACATGGAGTAGGGTCACCTGTCCAACATTGTGAGTTTACTCTGGATTCCTCCCACTGCTTAAGACCCCTACGCGCAAACAAATTATTGAGAAAAAAAAATGTACAATCTGTTAGTGAGTTAGTGTTAAGTGGAAGTGGACATTAAACCCCATTTCTCTCCCTCATTTTTCGAATCAACATAATAGTACCAGTACATGTGTATTTAGATTTAATCCTATACCAATTTACATAACTAAAATCTTGCACATCAATGTACTGTGCTTTCTTTATACTGTAAGTAGAATATACTATTATGAAGAAGAATTGAGTTGTTAATAATTTTGGGATGATACTTGGCTATCATCAGTTTAAGAAGCCACTATGAATGTCAACTTGGGATAATATTTGGCAATCATCTGATTAAGAAATCACTATAATTTTGGGATAATATTTGATTATTGTAAGATTAAGAGGGTTCTATGGATGTCCACTGTTTGTATATTTCTATATCAGTATTGATTGATATTAATGTATTAAGTTTATTTATTCTCATTATTCTAGCATCATGTCTGTAACTTATCATTGCTGCAGAGTCAAAAGGTCATACCCACATTTTGTCATATTGTCCTGGAGTGACAAAAAGCGTACAGGTTACAAATGGTGATATTGTACAGAAATGTCCAAAATGACTTGTTTTCTACAGATTTTGAAACAATTTCCATAAAATCCATTATTATTGGTTTGTATATACGGATGAAAAGATACGCGGGAAAATTCTGATTCTGAAGAAGCAAAAAGGGGAAGTTTTTAGAATGTGCCAGACCTTTTGACTTGCCACCGACAAAGTATAGCTAGATGCAGGGAGATAACTGCAGCAATACATCCACATAAGTTGCTCTTAGAAATTTAAAATTAGGAACTACAGTCGAAAGAACAAATTATATAAATCTTGAAGATGCTCAAATAACTTAGCCATATGTATTATTGTGATTGATTGAATGGTTATACTAATATCTAAAGTTATTGTGTATATCAGTATTACAACCGTCTTTATAACTCCTGTTATCATCGCTTGCCATTTCTTAAAATACCATGAAATAATATAAGCTTTGTGAACTAGTAAGGAAAACCTGAAATATTTGTAATTTGGAAAGTCTACTGTTATTGACTAAAGTAGCATGGGATGAATTTTTAAAATCTCTCCAAACTGAAAAAATAGCCATATGATCAAATATGTATTTTACGAAATGCTGAATGGTAAAGTTGGTGAATATATGAAATGAATTGGGATTTAGCATTCTACTTTTCTACTCTATCTGTGTCTGAAGTTGGCACAAATGTCAGTCATTTTTATTTGCCGAGTTGGCTCGCTACCCTGAAGTTCCTGTTAATCAAGAAAGTTTCTTGGGATTTTCGGGTTTGGTCTCTCCATGTCAGTTGAGCAGACTGAGTTCGTGTTGACGTGAGGGTAAAAGAACGCTTGAAAGTTGAAATTTAATGTGAGAGTAGACTGTAGCAAATTTTGCCTCAGAGCACACTACATGGCTTATGCCCATCTACATTAACCGGGAGGCAGCAGAAAAGTTTGATGTTAAACCCATTTCATTTATTAGCCATAGAAAAGAAAAAAAGAAAGTTATAATACTGCTTAGTACAAAACATGTAATATATGTATATGTCTTATACTAATTGTTTGAATCTAGCTTTAGTTTAAATCTAATCGTCTATCTATGCCATTATTGATGAATATGGCAGCTATTTTAAAACTGTAAATATATATATAAAAACTAACTGAATGAGTTTTTTTTTGTATTATGACTATTTACTGTGCTCACTGTTGTACATGGCTTTTTGTGACAACACACCAAATCTGATATGAATTTTGTTGTTTGATATGAATAGTCGTATATGCTTATTTAATCTCACCACAAATCTGAGAGAATTGAATCCGCTGTCATCCACTCTGTTTTTATCAACAAAAACATACTTTGTTAGTCTTAAGATGACCAAATTAAAAATTGTTGAAGGAAAAATTAAAAGTAAATCTTACTTAATTAGATACATTGTAGATTTTATCGTAAATTCGAAACTGTACATGTAGAGGTTTAGTGATGCGCAAAGCCAACTCTTTGATTCTATGCTTGTGATTGGATGGCCAAATGGTTAGCATGTGGGTGTGCTGTGTTGTATCATAAAATTGAACAATATGTTTGTCCAGAAATGACCTAGACAGTGTCGAGGGGACGTTAAAACCCATTTCTCTCTCTATGCCCCTAAAGAGTCAAGTATAATGCCTAATACTGAAAACCTCAGAAAGGGAGACAATTAAAATGTGTAAAAACAAATGCAATATATCTTTTATTAGATTAAGTAGACCGCTTGTACGCCAAAGTTAACAGGGATAATTTTAAGTGGAAGTCTGGTGCCATCACCACCTCTGCCTTTCTTTCTGCATGCCAATGATTTATAACAGTATGGTGTATTGAGAACAAAAACAGTGTATTGTGTTGTAAATTGTGATGATTAACAAGTGATTTTAATGTACAATGAAATCTGTAACCAATATCAACAGGTGTCCATGTATATTAATTCTTATAATGACATCTAGAAGTATGTGGTTAACTATTCATATCAAAACTCAACACAAGGTATATATAGATATAACTACTTCTCTGTAGTTCATAACCACATACAGGTCATGTTTTCATATTTACCAACAGAGAAGTAGTTATATCCATATATACCTTGTGTTATGTTTTGTTATGGACTGGTGTATATTAACATTATATATCTAATCTTACATAAACTTGTTGTTAACCCTCACATCATTATTTAAATAAGGATTTACTTACCACAAAGTTCAAATCACTGTATGAGACTACTTATTAGGAAAAACAAAATGCAAAATTATTAACTGATACCAGTATTCCCTACCTATCGAATAAAGACAAAATTATTAATTGTCCTAATTGTCTGTGAAAAAGTGCAAGTAATTATATTTGTAATTGGAAAATTTATATTTGAGGCTATACATACAGAAAGACGAAGCAACACTTTATATATGAAGCTTGGTTAGAAACAAAAACGAGTGGTTTCAATCTATGATCTGAAGTATTTACCATCTTTTATAAAGACACGATTATAAAATTTCAATATAACATCCACATCATTCCAGATTCATGGGTTTTTATAACCGATGGAAGAATGAGGAGATAATTATAGAATGATCTGTAGATATTGCATCGTCTGTAGTCCGAGAAAAGCACAAACTTTATTTTCGTAACATTTATTTTCGGTTCTCTTCATCTTTGGACTCACATTTTAATCAGTTTATTAATTGATAAATAGTATTTACATTTACTTTGTTTAACTCCTTTTTTTAGATTTTTAATTTTGGTTTAATTTTATTAAATAACATTCATTGATTATCCCCCCCCCCCCCCAAATTAAACTATGCGCACGTTTTTATCAAGTTATATGAACTTTTAATTTTGGTTGGATTTTATTAAATAACATTCATTGATAATCAAAAAAATTTAAAGTATGCACACGTTTTTATGAAGTTATATGATCTTAATATTGGGGTGTTTTTTTTAATATTTGTATTAGTTATATAAAAACTGATTTATTATGTTGAGTTAATCGATTTGAAGTTTCTTTGTGCTAAAGTGAAAGTTGTTTTTCTCGGATTGCATGAAACAGACACATCTTAATATCATGAAATGAGTAAATATCTCGATGTTTGTAATCATAGACGTTTATCCATGAATATGTGGAACATTGCTTGATGTTTAAGAGAATCTCAGAAGTGTGCTGCATTATTAGACTTTTGATGTGATAACACATTTATTGGACACAAACATTTGTAAATATATTCATCCATCATTCATTCATTTATTCATTCATCCATCCCATCTTTCTTTTCACACTCCTCCATTCATCTGTGTGCTTTGAATTTGACACAGAATTTGTTGTCTGCCTAGTTAAGACCAGTTGTTTTTTGGTAGTTTCATTGTCACCACTTAATATTATTATTATAATTATTAACTTATAAATATGATATATAACCTTTTTTTTTTTTTGTCTTGTAATGTTTTCACCAACATTTTTTTATTTAAAAATTTTGCTTCTGTTGTCGTTTTCTTTTTTTTTTCTTTTTTTTTCCTACTAGTACTGTACATACATGTATGTGGTTGCAGCTGATATTGTGTTGTTTTACAGTACGATGTTGTGGTCACAGCATGCTGTTTATGTGACTGACATCACAGAAAGGATGGTGACGACTAACACTAGAATGAACAGGACCAAAAGAACATTACAAGAGTTATCTCCCATTTCTTTTAATTAAATGTACAAAAGATATGGATTAACTATTGTCATGGCCTACAAGTGACATTTTGTGATTTGAACACATTACAAAGAGTTATTTCCGAAGATGTGGAGTAACTCTTGTAATAACCCTTGAGTCGGAATTATCCTTTGGGCACATTGCAAGAGTTACTTCCCATTTCTGTTGTTACAAGAGATGTGGAATTACTCCTGTTGTGATCTTTGAGATATATTTTGCGATTGGGCACATTATAAACACAACAGCCAATTATTTGGAATACAACAATGATTGTATATATATATAAATGGTCGTTGCGGCTTGGGCATCATTTATAGCAATAGTCGTGACATCATTACTGCATGAACTAAACTTCAGTGGAAAACAATTTCAGTATCATATAGTAAGGATTTGTCTGATATTCGACCTATAATGTGCCGGGTTATTGGGTCTTATTCTATGACAATATTTATGTCACATGCAAAATTTCATGGTGTTGTCACGGAACTGTTCAAGTTAGCTGACTATTTTGTGCTTTTTGGTTGGATATAAATACAAAAGTAGAGATAAGCTTTATCAATTTAAACAAACCAATGGATTTCTAATAACTCGTCTTTTCCATAAAAAATAAAAAATCAGAATTATGAACTTGTTGATGTTGAATTTTCTTTTAAACCATTATGGATACATGTAGGCCTTAAAGGCATGAGACTCATTTCAACAGCATTCCTTATCTGGTCATACCCAGAGGATCATACAAGCAAGAATCAATAATCAGATGCCAAAAGTTGAAGAAATGGTCAACTTTACTGAATAGATTGCTAGATTTGCCTTACAGAGTATTGTAATATTGCATGTAACACTGTATCCTGCTGGCTAAATTCTCCCTCATTGCATCGCTAATGCGACTAAAATAGATGAAAAAAATAGTGTCAACATGACCCGTGTTAGGTTATTCAGAAATGTCCTAATACACAAAAGGATAAATTGGCTATAGGAGCTGGCTTAAAACTATAGAAGTGAGCCCCCAATGGTCTTTAACATTTTGGGTTTTCACCAAGGGCTATAACTCTGCTGGCAATGAACAGAAATGATTTAAAAGTTCAACAGACATAACATGGTCATAACATTACTCATTTCTAGTATGATGCTACCTTTTAAATGACATTCCATCCCATTATATAAGTGGCGAGCCTGGGGGTTTCGGTTCACTACTGACGTTGGTCGAGGAATTTCCTCAGGATTTCCCAACACAATTTCCCCCTGTCAGTTGTGCAGGACAGAGGGCCTGACAAATACAGCTGTCTAGTCATTCGAATGGGACAAACAATTGAGGTTCTTTGTACACATTGGCGAGCATGTAAAAGATACCTTGACAGTTGGAATGTGATAGCACACTACATGAGGTATGCCGTCTTCATCAGCCCAGAAAAAAAGGACGTTTTAACAACCCCATTTTATTTCATTTGAAAAAACCAGTAAAAGCTTGATTTTTGGTCTGGAGCAACCTGCATTTAAAGATGCATTATGTAAAAGCTAAATTTGCCTATTGCAGGTGTTTATTTTTATTTTGGCTTTAAATGTTATATAAATTATTATTTAGACAATTATTCACATGACAAGTACATAATCAACTCTCTAGATCAAATGGTGGAGTTTTAAACCTATTGAAATACCATCGCCATTGAATGATTTAAATCAAAACTGGAGAAGCGTGGCTGAGTCTCGATTAACAAGTAATGTTACTACAAAAATAAACAATCTATGCCACATCTTGTCTCTTTTCGAGCTGTTATTGCGGAAAAGGCCAGCTTTTTATCTAATTCTTACATAAGGGTTATATACTTACTATTTCCTTGATGTGAGTAAAGCACTGGCTCACTAACAAGAAGTCTATGGGCTTGATCCTGGTCTTGGCCGAGAAAGTTCCTCAGAATTTCCAGCCTTGTTTTTTCTTTTCAGTGGGCCGGGCAATAAATAGTATCTTGTGTTGGGTTGATAAGAAAAACAGAGGTCCACTTTAGTGTGTACACTTGTCATGCACATAAAACAACCCTTGAAAGTTGGAATTTGATGTAAGACTAGGCCATAGCACCACTGTCTG
This sequence comes from Patella caerulea, assembly GCA_036850965.1. Lineage (NCBI taxonomy): Eukaryota > Metazoa > Mollusca > Gastropoda > Patellidae > Patella > Patella caerulea. Next base: position 23,914,296 of record JAZGQO010000015.1, on the reverse strand, counting down.
AGCAAAACTTCCTTCATGGTTACAAGATGGTGCAGTAAAGAGGGAAGTTAAAATTTATATTTTTTGAAGAAGACTTTTGAAAGATTATCTTTATGTTACCCATTCCCCAATGGGACAAGCCACATAAAGACAATAGATTCTGTTGAAATCTAAAAACACTGTTTAGGAGATGTAAACAACTAATTGTTTAGGACAGAAAGAGACAGAAGTGACGACATATGTCCGATTGCATAAAAAACGGATGAACTCAAAGACAATCTGATTAAAACACAGATCCTATTTTGTTTCGTTTTTATAGTTTAAAATTTTGTTTTACTTGTCTTTACTTCACTAGGATCTGGAAAAGTTGTTCTGGATGATGTGATGGATTAGCCAATGAAACGGTCTGTTACAACAATTTCTTGGCCTTTTGAGGCACTACAAGAAACGTCAAAGCTGATTGATTCATCAATTTCTGAGGTCATAGATTCAAAAGCTGCTCATTTGACCCCTGTTGTGAACTCACACTACACTACACTTGTATATCATGTCAGATCTTCATGTATAGTGTAGGCCATCGAAAGTATAAAAAAAAAACGAAAGTATAAAAAAAAAGGAAACGAAATATAGATCTGTATTTTAATCAGATTGTCTCTATGACATAATTCAAACCCATTCTTTCAAACTTTTATTTTGTGTTCAATCATTTGACAAAATTTACTCACATAGAAATCACAGACAAAAATATAAAAATCACAACTTGAAAAAATTACCAATCTGTTATCTCTACTATTACACTGTGAACAATTCTCATAATATAAAAAATACTGCTGCCACTTAAAGAATAACTTTAGCTTTAGGCCAAGAAAAAACAAACCACAGGTGTTTACGGTTACTTGGCCCTCCAGCAGGGTCATTTTTTTTTATTTTCCTTGCAGGGTTTGTATAGTATACAATTTTCTTGCATTTCTCGCTGAATTACTGAGTAAAGTTCTTGAAAATAATACTGAAATTTTAGTTTTGGAAAAAAAATTGACGCCAAAAAATAGTGTTGGTCTAGTAACCGTAAACATGGGTATTTTTTAATTTGGCCTTATAAAGATATAGATACTATATTTAATAATGTACCATAACTGCTTATACATACAGTACTTTAACTCCACAGCCAGGATATACAAAAAGAGTGCTAAAGGACTTGCAAAGGACAATCACCATACATTTATCAGAGGTGAAAAATACATATATTAAAAATTCAAATTAAAAAAAAAAATAGTTCCTTCTGTACATAATTCTTTTAGTTTAAACAATAAATGAATTGTTCTGTGGTCTATAAATGTTTATTTGTGACTGTCTGTTTAAGGCATCATATACATGCCAGTGTGTGGTATATTATTAGATATACCAGTTTCATCAACTGAATTTATCTCTAAATCTGGAGAGTTACTGTCATTCAGGGATTAAAGTACCAGCTGGCTAACCAGTTGGAAAAGAAAGTTCCTTGTGATTTTGGATGGGACCAAAAAACGTAAAGGAACACTGACAGTTGGAAATTGAAGTAAAGAGTAGTTCGTAGCGCCACAGTCCTGACAAATATTTCCCTCTAGACCACTACACGCTGCATGTCTTTATTAGTCCTAGTTCATGTAGAAAAGTAGGACTTTTCATTACATATCTCTAATATTCTATACAGTTAGTAGTACAAATAAAAATATATGCCACAATCATGAGACCAACTCACACTTCTACTTTATGAATACTGGTACATTAACAAATACAACCAAAACAAGAAATAAATCAAACAATAAGCATACCCCAGGAAAGTAAATACAGCTGGGAATTGAACCTCTTATTTCACTCATCTAATAAATCTCTAAATTAAAATAATCAGCATTCTTAAACATTTCTCAAAATATAAACATGCTAAGCAGTCGAAAATAATGAATAGCACTAAATCTAACAATTAGGTGGTTATGAAATGTTTGTGATTCCCGAGCTATATTTAAAACAACAAGGGGAGGGATCTAACACATGTACTTCACATCATAAGGTCTGTCAAGTAGCATGGTTTCGATACTAAGTTTGTAAGTGACAAAGAGTAGGGTCGTCTGCCCAATCTTATGGGGTTTCTCCAGGATAAAGATGATTATGTGCAAGTGACTTATTGAAATACAAAATGGTACCATATCTAAAGCAGTGGACTCATTAGCCGAATCATTCGGCACCAAAATTTTGTTCGGCCAAATGAGTGGACACACTACCCCATGCTTCGACCGATTCACCGGTCGATTGCATCATTTTTCACGTCGCATGAATAAACATGGCGGCGTCTATGTCTTCAAACAATCATGTGACATCTCGATACGATAATCATTCGGCTAGTGTTGTCCACCGCTTTAGTCCCAAAATGTTGAATGGACGTTAAACCCTCATACATTAATTCTGAATGATAAATTATACGATATGTGAAGCCTAATCAGGGTATACAGTAATAAACATGCTTTATACACAATATTTTACAGTTTTATATATAAAAAAATTATGTTGAATCTCTCATGAAAATATAAATATCAATAAAAATTATAATAATCCAAATGTACAATAAAAACGATCTATATATAAACAGATACAAAAATTTTATTAGATATTATATGGCTTTGTACAATTATTTTGAGTTTATAAAAGATATTAACAAGTGAAATAAATAAAATAAAACCTCATAGCTTGAATCAGTTTCCGAAATGAATTCGACAAATTGTCAGTAAGGTAACTAAAGTTCTACTTGTCTGATTCTCCACTTTGCAAAGTTAAACTTAAATGTATCAGACCTAATTTTCAGCAAATTTGTGGGGGTCCACTCGATACTTCAACTCCCTAAAAATATTTATAGACAAGTTGTCTTGTTTTAACATGTGAACAAAATAACCATATATCATTCATAACAAATGATTCATATTAACGATGCATTATTCAAGAGCTAAATCTATCTTTGGCAAATCTGTAATTTGACCTCAAATGGTATATAAATACCATTTATTCACATGCAAAGCCCAAATTCAACTCTCTAGAGCTTCAGATGGTGTTGATTCTCAACATATTTAAATACAATTGGCATTTAATGATTTAATTTTAAAATGGATAATAAAGACTTTCTTATTATCATAAAAATGGTAGCAATGACAATCGAAACTACAATTTTCTGCAAACAATAACACTGTTCAGAATGAAGTAATTTGAATGAAATTTTCAACACATTCTCATTCCATTATCTATTTTCCACTATTAAAGCGAGAACTGTCAGCCATTTATCTAAATCTTACATAATGCATCTTTAATCACAGGCTAACTTTGTGAAATTTTATACAAAATAAATAGGAGAACATGTATTCATACAGAAACTAAGATTCCTGTTTCAGATTTAAACACACACATATTTCTCATCCCTAGCAGTAACACGATTTTATTGACAAATATTAAACTGTAAGCAGTAAATCTACCGTAAACTCTACATAAACTGTATGTGTAACTATTGCAACTCATAGAAAATTACTTTTATTCTACACAACTGGATAACTTTATATAAACATATACATATATACAAAATAAACTTTTAACAGACTAACTTTAACATTCATGCATCAATAAGCTCTTCATCAGTACTTAAATATACATATCAATAAATAATCAAACAATCACATATGTAGCATTTCATTTCGTTATTCTTAATATAATATCAGATGTAATCAATTTGATATAATCTTGCATTATTTACCTCATTTACCTGCAATGCGACCACCAACAATCATACCCCTTAGTTCTAGTAAATTATACATGTAAGTCTAAATCCTTACAATTGGACAACAAAAGATCATACCCCTTACATAAGTTCTAGTAAATTATAAATGTACTGGTAAGTCAATGGAGAGAACATAACACTAGGTTTTAAGAGGCTACAAAAATAAACAATCTATGCCACATCTTGTCTCTTTTCGAGCTGTTATTGCGGAAAAGGCCAGCTTTTTATCTAATTCTTACATAAGGGTTATATACTTACTATTTCCTTGATGTGAGTAAAGCACTGGTTCACTAACAAGAAGTCTATGGGCTTGATCCTGGTCTTGGCCGAGAAAGTTCCTCAGAATTTCCAGCCTTGTTTTTTCTTTTCAGTGGGCCGGGCAATAAATAGTATCTTGTGTTGGGTTGATAAGAAAAACAGAGGTCCACTTTAGTGTGTACACTTGTCATGCACATAAAACAACCCTTGAAAGTTGGAATTTGAAGTAAGACTAGGCCATAGCACCTCTGTCTGAGCAAAACTTCCTTCATGGTAGCAAGATGGTGCAGTAAAGAGGGAAGTTAAAATTTATATTTTTTGAAGAAGACTTTTGAAAGATTATCTTTATGTTACCCATTCCCCAATGGGGCAAGCCACATAAAGACAATAGATTCTGTTGAAATCTAAAAACACTGTTTAGGAGAAGTAAACAAGTAATTGTTTAGGACAGAAGTGACGACATATGCCGATTGCATAAAAAGCCAGATGAACTCCAAGACAATCTGATTAAAACACAGATCCTATTTTGTTTCGTTTTTATAGTTTAAAATTTTATTTTACTTTTCTTTACTTCACTAGGATCTGGAAAAGTTGTTCTGGATGATGTGATGGATTAGCCAATGAAACGGTCTGTTACACCAAATTCTTGGCCTTTTGAGGCACTACTAGAAATGTTAAAGCTGATTGATTCATCAATTTCTGAGGTCATAGATTCAAAAGCTGCTCATTTAACCCCTGTTGTGAACTCCCACTATATCATGTCAGATCTCCATGTAGTGTAGGCCATCGAAAGTATAAAAAAAAACGAAACGAAATATAGATCTGTATTTTAATCAGATTGACTCTATGACATAATTCAAACCCATTCTTTCAAACTTTTATTTTGTGTTCAATCATTTGACAAAATTTACTCACATAGAAATCACAGACAAAAATATAAAAATCACAACTTGAAAAAATTACCAATCTGTTATCTCTACTATTACACTGTATGAACAATTCTCATAATATAAAAAAATACTGCTGCCACTTAAAGAATAACTTTAGCTTTAGGCCAAGAAAAAACAAACCACAGGTGTTTACGGTTACTTCGCCCTCCAGCAGGGTCATTTTTATTTTTATTTTCCTTGCAGGGTTAGTATAGTATACAATTTCCTTGCATTTCTCGCTGAATTACTGAGTAAGGTTCTTGAAAATAATACTGAAATTTTAGTTTTGGAAATGTGTAAAAAAATTGACGCCAAAAGATAGTGTTGGTCTAGTAACCGTAAACATGGGTATTTTTTAATTTGGCCTTATAAAGATATAGATACTATATTTAATAATGTACCATAACTGCTTATACATACAGTACTTTAACTCCACAGCCAGGATGTAGAAAAAGAGTGCTAAAGGACTTGCAAAGGACAATCACCATACATTTATCAGAGGTGGAAAATACATATATTAAAAATTCAAATAAAAAAAAAAAAAATAGTTCCTTCTGTACATAATTCTTTTAGTTTAAACAATAAATGAATTGTTCTGTGGTCTATAAATGTTTATTTGTGACTGTCTGTTTAAGGCATCATATACATGCCAGTGTGTGGTATATTATTAGTTTCATCAACTGAATTTATCTCTAAATCTGGAGAGTTACAGTCATTCAGGGATTAAAGTACCAGCTCGCTGACCAGTTGGAAAAGAAAGTTCCTTGTGATTTTGGATGCGACCAAAAAACGTAAAGGAAAACTGACAGTTGGAAATTGAAATAACGAGTAGTTCATAGCGCCACAGTCCACTACACGCTGCTTGTCTTTATTAGTCCTAGTTCATGTAGAAAAGTAGGACATTTCATCACATATCTCTAATATTCTATACAGTTAGTAGTACAAATAAAAATATATGCCACAATCATGAGACCAACTCACACTTCTACTTTATGAATACTGGTACATTAACAAATACAACCAAAACAAGAAATAAATCAAACAATAAGCATACCCCAGGAAAGTAAATACAGCTGGGAATTGAACCTCTTATTTCACTCATCTAATAAATCTCTAAATTAAAATAATCAGCATTCTTAAACATTTCTCAAAATATAAACATGCTAAGCAGTCGAAAATAATGAATAGCACTAAATCTAACAATTAGTTGGTTATGAAATGTTTGTGATTCCCGAGCTATATTTAAAACAACAAGGGGAGGGATCTAACACATGTACTTCACATCATAAGGTCTGTCAAGTAGCATGGTTTCGATACTAAGTTTGTAAGTGACAAAGAGTAGGGTCGGCTACCCAATCTTATGGGTTTTCTCCAGGATAAAGATGATTATGTGCAAGTGACTTATTGAAATACAAAATGGTACCATATCTAAAGCAGTGGACTCATTAGCCGAATCATTCGGCGCCGAAATTTTGTTCGGCCAAATGGGTGGACACACTACCCCATGCTTCGACCGATTCACCAGTCGATTGCATCATTTTTCACGTCACATGAATAAATATGGCGGCATTTATGTCTTCAAACAATCATGTGACGTCTCGATACGATAATCTTTCGGCTAGTGTGTCCACCGCTTTAGTCCCAAAATGTTGAATGGACGTTAAACCCTCATACATTAATTCTGAATGATAAATTATACGATATGTGAAGCCTAATCAGGGTATACAGTAATAAACATGCTTTATACACAATATTTTACAGTTTTATATATAAAAAAATTATGTTGAATCTCTCATGAAAATATAAATATCAATAAAAATTATAATAATCCAAATGTACAATAAAAATGATCTATATATAAACAGATACAAAAATTTTATTAGATATTATATGGCTTTGTACAATTATTTTGAGTTTATAAAAGATATTAACAAGTGAAATAAATAAAATAAAACCTCATAGCTTGAATCAGTTTCCGAAATGAATTCGACAAATTGTCAGTAAGGTAACTAAAGTTCTACTTGTCTGATTCTCCACTTTGCAAAGTTAAACTTAAATGTATCAGACCTAATTTTCAGCAAATTTGTGGGGGTCCACTCGATACTTCAACTCCCTAAAAATATTTATAGACAAGTTGTCTTGTTTTAACATGTGAACAAAATAACCATATATCATTCATAACAAATGATTCATATTAACGATGCATTATTCAAGAGCTAAATCTATCTTTGGCAAATCTGTAATTTGACCTCAAATGGTATATAAATACCATTTATTCACATGCAAAGCCCAAATTCAACTCTCTAGAGCTTCAGATGGTGTTGATTCTCAACATATTTAAATACAATTGGCATTTAATGATTTAATTTTAAAATGGATAATAAAGACTTTCTTATTATCATAAAAATGGTAGCAATGACAATCGAAACTACAATTTTCTGCAAACAATAACACTGTTCAGAATGAAGTAATTTGAATGAAATTTTCAACACATTCTCATTCCATTATCTATTTTCCACTATTAAAGCGAGAACTGTCAGCCATTTATCTAAATCTTACATAATGCATCTTTAATCACAGGCTAACTTTGTGAAATTTTTGACAAAATAAATAGGAGAACATGTATTCATACAGAAACTAAGATTCCTGTTTCAGATTTAAACACACACATATTTCTCATCCCTAGCAGTAACACGATTTTATTGACAAATATTAAACTGTAAGCAGTAAATCTACCGTAAACTCTACATAAACTGTATGTGTAACTATTGCAACTCATAGAAAATTACTTTTATTCTACACAACTGGATAACTTTATATAAACATATACATATATACAAAATAAACTTTTAACAGACTAACTTTAACATTCATGCATCAATAAGCTCTTCATCAGTACTTAAATATACATATCAATAAATAATCAAACAATCACATATGTAGCATTTCATTTCGTTATTCTTAATATAATATCAGATGTAATTAATTTGATATAATCTTGCATTATTTACCTCATTTACCTGCAATGCGACCACCAACAATCATACCCCTTAGTTCTAGTAAATTATACATGTAAGTCTAACTCCTTACAATTGGACGACAAAAGATCATACCCCTTACATAAGTTCTAGTAAATTATAAATGTACTGGTAAGTCAATGGAGAGAACATAACACTAAGTTTTAAGTGGCTACAAAATAACAACCCTTCTGTGCTTTCAAGTTTCTAGAAATATTTTATCATAATATGTAATAAACAAGGCTGTTAATCACAACTGAAAAGAGCCAATTGCTAATTGTCAATGTGAATTAGTCTAGAGATGAATTGATATAAGCTTCCACTTGTATTTTCAAATCCATTACATCAGTATTAAATATATTCATGTTCTACTAGAAATAAAATAGTGATTAACCCTTTAGCACTTCCATCGCCCCAAATCGCTTAACTAGAGTGAACGTGAAGCCCTCATGAACTAATAAACAGTCCTATACATGTAAAATGGAAAACTATTAACATATCTTTGGTGGTTTGAGGTGGTTTGTTTCGGTCTGCCAGTGGTGTCCCAGAATTACTGTAATAATTTTCTCTAGTTGTCTTTAAGAACCTGGGTAGTCAATATCTACATAAAGGGTTAAATCAATTTATCACTAGAAACCTGTCTTTCATGTATTGGATATAATAATAACTCTAGTCCCCAGTGTATTTAACATAATAATGTGCATCTATATTGAGCAGTAGACTGAGATCAGCTGGTGATGATGTCACAACAGGAAGACAACAAATTAAGGCCAGCAGGTACCCTCTCAACTTTTTATCTTTGGTTTTATAAAAATACTAAACTCATATTGATTGATGTAAAAATAATACGATGGATGATTTAAATATAATTCATTTAGCGACATTCTTATCCATATATGCAATGGGATGTTCATAAAATATAGCTAAATATATAGGACACATGTAGCTAGATATATATATATGAGATACATAGCTAGATATGCATAGCTAGGTATACATGATACACATAGTTAGATATACATTATACATGTAGCTAGATATACATGTAGCTAGGTATACATGATACACATAGCTAGATATACATAATACATGCAGCTAGATATACATTATACATGTAGCTAGGTACACATTATACATGTAGCTAGGTATACATGATACACATAGCTAGATATACATAATACATGTAGCTAGATATACATTATACATGTAGATGTAGCTAGGTATACATGATACACATAGCTATACATAATACATGTAGATGTAGCTAGATATACATCATACACATAGCTACTTATCCATGATATATGTAGCTAGATATATATACATGATATATATATCTAGATATACATGATATATGTAACTAGATATATATACATGATATATGTAGCTAGATACATACATGATATATGTGGCTAAATATATATGATATATGTAGCTAGATATCCCCATTGTTGAGAATATCAGCATCATAATGGCCACATTGTTGAGAAGATCAGCATCATAATGGCCACATTGTTGAGAATATCAGCATCATAATGGCCACATTGTTGAGCAGATCAGCATCTGGGTGAGATTAGAAATCAAACATTTTATCCATATCTTGTCGTAGTTTATCAGCACGTAGCACATCTTGACTAGCTATTAATCGTCTGAACAGTATAGGACAGTCTAATGTAATACAAGGTTGGTCTATATCTTGACACCCCATACAGGTATAACAAACCTACAATCGGAAAATACAAAAAATATCTAAAAACGTTTATCAACATATATCTATTTGTGTAAGAATCTCAGTCAAATATCTAGCAAAGTCTCATTATTCGGTGACTTTCAACACAATTTGAAACTTATAAACTATAACACATATTTGGAAAACAGTTACTAATACATCTGGGCAACATCCCGATGAGTATTCCCTCAATGTTAGTTAGAATACCCTTTCAAACATCGGCCAAAACCCCCCTCTCTTGAGTAAAAAAATCACTCATTTTCAGAAAATTTCTTATTTGCATGGCTTGCTCCAATTGATTATTCAAAATTTAATTATGAAAGCGAAACTAATCTCCCAGCTAGGATTCAATCGAATTAAATAAAAGAGACCAATCAAATGATTTTATCAAACACGTATATTGTCAGCAGATCAGAAAACTGAATGTAACAAAAAATTTAATGGAACCATTTTTGGAATGACATTTATTTAGAGATACAATAGTTTCGCAACTTTGTAGTTTACAAGTGATTCACATTCCCTCAAATGATTATCAGAAACTTTAAATAGTTGTATGACATCCATGCAACAAATAAGGCATTTTTTGTGCATCTTTCAATCTTTTTCACTTTTTTTTGGGGGGTGGGGGGGAATCATTCATTTAGTGTGTCAATCTTTCACTTTTTGTGAGGTTTTGTGTGAATCAACCTCTTTTTGTCTCAATCTTTTCACTTTCTGTGAGAATCTTTTCACTTTTGGTGTGGTTTTGTGTGAATCTTTACCTTTTTGCATGAATTTTTCATTTTGTAAAATAGTTCTTGCTAACAACTAACCTGTGAGAGTCTATGATGTATTCGTTCCCATTGTCTTATTCTATCAGATAAAACAACAGTCACCATCTGTGGGTCTTTCATACACTTTCTACATATAGCTTGTTTGGTCTGTTCGTCACATACTCGACAATTAGATGTTGCAAAATACTGAGATATTGTACCCTTTAATAGAAATGAAATGAGGTTCAATGAGTTTGATATATCTGATAAGGCCAGCTCAAATTTAGTCAAGACCACGAGATGTTAACAACCCTAACCCTTTACCTAGCCCAAATGCTTAACTTAACCCTAGCACTTGATTATCACATGTAGAAAGTTTCGCTTGAAAGTGCAAGACTTGGTATTCATGACGACTGAGGTACATGATAGGTTCACAGACTAGGATTGTACCCAATCGAAATTATTGCCGAAATATGCACGTGAAGGACTTGATAAGATGTACGTAGTTAAAGCAAGATCAAGCCTTTTATTGAAGATGGGTCATCACGAAACCACTGCATGCCACGTTTTACAACCAAAATTAACAAACCTATGGTAAAGGTCTTTCTGATTTCAGGCACCAAATCTCTTGAATTAACTTCCTTTCCATATACGCAATAATTCCCTTACTAATTTTAAGACTCAATTCAAGAGCACCTTTTCTGACAAGACTTTAGTTTAAGTAGTGCTTTTATCTTCCAATCCTCAGTCAATTCTATTCAGAAAATGGCAAATTAAATTAATTTTCTATACATTGGAGTCATAAAATTAGTGATTATGGGGTATCTGACAATATATGTCAAATTCAGTATTAAAACTGGTACCAACCTTTTTAGCATCTACACCAGAAACAGATTGTGGAACTATTCTAATAATCTTTGGCATATCTTGGTACCTAGTAATAAGTAAAATAATGCATTATAAGAATAATACCAATGAAGTACTTTCGGTTGAGAAGAAATCATAAATGTACGAATTTGGCTTTTTGGAAGTACCTTATCTCCAATTCTATATAGAAAACTATCAACTTGACTTATATAAAGTATGCCAGGGTCAAACCTATGGAGTGATCTCTTAAACTCTTTTAAAATAACCCTGCCCTAATCCCTTGGGGATGGTTAACATCAACACATGTGAATAAGATATTTCACATAAAGAACAAAGTTCTACTTCCTAAACATGGTAACCATAATAGTCAAACAGAACAATTATGAACTGTGAATGGCTCCTTCCAAACGTAAATGTCTAAATTATTTTCTTGAAAATCAATGAGAAATTTGTACTAATGTATGAAATTAATGTCTAAACATTTATGGAAATAGCCATAATCTGGATTTTCTAAAAAAGATGTGATCAGTCGACTACAGCTGAAGTTGGCTCAAGATCTAGAAAAGGCCTATAGAATATAAAAATTGATGGAATTGATATTATAAAAGACAATGTTATCAGTAGATGAGAATAGAAAGGAGTCCCACGTGTATCAGGATGGAGAAGTTGATAATAACTTACCAGGAGAAAACATCAACACCAATTAGAGAGAATAATCTATTTAATGGTGGTAATATCTGTTTTGTGATGTAATAAGTTCCATTTAAACGTAACGTAGGATCTGTTAACATGTCCCTTGGTTCCCTGACTAACTGTATTAATGGAAGTCCAGGACTACCATATACTATGATGTACGGAACACGTTCTCCAGTTCTAGGTTCAGATCGAGGATCACTTCGAATTCTTTTTCTACCAAAGAAAAAAAAATCTAATTTGAAATAGTGAATAGAAAATAATGCTAGTTCATCAACGATAAATATAGTAATTTTCTACCTATTTGTAAAGCAATTATCACGTTAAGTAATAACGAGTATCCCATTTACAGGTGTTTAAATTCCCGACCACTGTTCAATAATTGATAGTTATGTGTATATTTATTTAGATATTTGTATATCTGTAATAGATATGTGTATATTTATCTAGATATGTGTATATCTGTTATATAGATATGTGTATATTTATCTAGATATTTGTATATCTGTTATAGATATGTGTATATTTATCTAGATATGTGTATATTTATCTAGATATGTGTATATTTATCAAGATATGTGTATATCTATCCTAGATATGTATACATTTATTTACATATCTGTATCCGTATCTAGCTGGAAGCCGCAAGGGCTCATGAGTAAGACGTTGTACCTCTTGCCTCAGGTCTTTGGTTCGCTCCCAGTGTTAGTCGAGAAAAGGTTTAAAATTGCAGAATGGAGGGCTGTCCCATCGTTTATGGGATGAAAAATTGAGGCCCATGTACATATTAGCATGCATGTAAAAGAACCCTTGACAGTTGAAATTTGAAATATTAGTAGGCTATAGTGCCACTAACCAGGAAAAATTTCTCTCATAGCCCAGTAAGAGCAGAACAGTAGGACATTAAACCCCATTTCATATATATCCCATACACCTCGCAGTGTTCCGTTTGATTAGAGGTAATACCACTACTCACTGCTGTAATGAGTGGGTATTGTTGTTTTAAATTTTGATTGGTCAGTAGTCTGACTAACAACCAATGACTACCTGCTTTACAAAAGCTTTACATTTAAAACGAGTGCCAATATTGGACCAAATATGTATACATAACGTTACGTCATGGCTCACGATTTAATTGTGCCCAATTAACCTGTGCATAGCAGAATACTGTAGAAAAACTAATTGCGTGACAAACGAGGCTATCAAGTCGAATGAAATGTAAACAATACTGTTTGGAAAAGAACATACTTTCACCGTTTTTAATGCCTTAAATCACTGTCTAAAGTTTTAGGGGAGACCCAGATTAAACGCAAGACTGTCATGTTGATTGAACAGGGAGAATAGAAACACTTCCTCAAAAGTTCAAGAATCAGAAGTCAATCCAGCAATGGGCAGAGAGGGGTTTCTTTGGCCATTGCTTCAGGAATATGTATATATCCATACCTAGCTATCTGTAGAGCTGGAACACAAGCACCAGGTTTATATCCAGACATTCCACGATATTCCTTGGCAAAAACACAATCCTGTAGACTGACTTTACCTTCTAGTAACTTCTGACATTGTCTCACAACGTACTGTTTAACTTGAGATATATCTCGTGTTGTAAATAATAGTTTTATACATCTTTCTAATACCTACAAATATAACATCTAATACTTATAAACAGATACACTGAAATCCTTAAAAGTCTCTGAGCGTGATTTGAGCCATATAGGAAACCCTTGCAAACTAGAATATTGTATAGCTAAATCTATCTAAATATGGTTCCATTCCATTCAGTATCTACAAAAATATCAACGGAGATTCCATCAATCTACACAGTTCCCTTTGTAAATGGTACCCTGACATCTTCATGTTTCCCGAAATCTTATCATGAACATTTACTTCCAAGGAAATATCACTTCAAATATAGGACAAGTTTAGAAGAATAAAAACCAGTTTAATAAACCTTTGTTTTGAATTGAGATTAGATGTATAAAAGAGTAGTATATGTACCTTAGAAACGGCACCACAGTTATCTCTACGGACTGTTTCTATACCTTTAGCATCAAATACTGGTTCCTTCTGATCAGGTGTTTCATACATAAAACCTACATAACGTTTCTTAGTTTGTAGAACACATGGTAAATATACCTACAATTAAATAATAATAACTTTCTACAGCACTAATAATTCAGTCAGTTTGTTTTCTCTGTGGCACTTGATTAACACAGACAACAAGCACAACAATCACAATCAATAATTCTAAAATATTCTGTTTTTAGACATTTCTTACAAATAAATATATTAGGATATATTTTAGACAGCCGTAATTCATTTCATGTTTTTTGAAGCAAGACTGGCAAACACTCTTTCTCCAAGTTTGGATTTGAGTACACAAAAAAATAATTTCTAATAAAAATGTATAGTTATACATGTGATGACAAACCTTTCAACAAAAACAAAAAAATATATAGAAAGAGAAAGAATATCATTTCGTATCTGGAAAAATTACATGTTCTATATCAAATATAATACTTCATTCCTACCTTCTCAAATTTAAGTTTCATTGGTTTAGGGTACATGTTAGTTACAGCATCTGCTATTTCTTGACCAATTACAAAAGCTTCATCTTTAGATTTACCTTTCATCTCAATAAATAAACTGTAATAAACAATTTATTTTATCAGATCTTGGTTAATGTATACATTTATAGCATATGTTAACAATTTATCAGATCTTATGTTAATGTATACATTTACATTTATATGTTATAATATTATATGTCAATATATACATTTATAGCGAGAGAGAGAGAAATGGGGTTTAACGTCCACTCGACACAAACCAGGTCATTTTGGGACTAATATATGGTTTTATTTTATTTCAATAATTCGCCTGCGCGTAGCGGTCTTTAGCAGTGGGAGGAAACCAGAGTGCCCGGAGGAAACCCACGAGGTTGAGAAGGCGCTCCTATCTCCATGTCACATAATATGCTCACACCAGGGCTCGAAACCACAGTCACAAGCTAGAGGTGACCGGCCAGCTAGAGGTTGAAGCGTGGCACTCTAGACCACTAGGCCATCCCAACCCCCCTTCATTAATAGCATATGATATGTTAATGTATACATTTATAGCATTTGTTATACAGATGTATGTTAACATTTGTATCTGTCATGAATTGAGATCAATAATACTAAATATCACTTTATGATCAAATATTTACTTGTATCCACTCGACACTTTTATCTCAACAAGTCTTTAGCAGTGGAAGGAAACCAGGAGAACAGGAGAAAACCCACAAAGTTTGGCAGGCAACCCTACTCCTTGAAACATAAATAATAAGTAAGAATAAAAAGTGTGATAATAGAGTATATTTTACCTGTCTGTATCGCCATAAACAACTCTCGAACCCCATCTTGGTGTGTCTTCTACCAGTTTTATAGCTCGTTCTAATGACTCTCTAGCTTTACGTACAATACTATCACCAACCTACAAACACTCAGTTAGTATAATACATGTATGTGACACTTTCATTACAAACAAAATAAACTAGCACAGTCCTGAAAAGGCTTATTCAGAGGGGGTCACGGTGGCTAAGTGGATAAGGCGCTGGTTCGCTAGCCTGGAGGTCGGGTGTTCGATCCCTGCATTGGCCGAGAAAGTTCATCTCGATTTTACGGCATGATTTCCCCTTGTCAGTGATGCAGGAGGGCCTAGTCATTCGGATGGGATGAAAAACCAAGGTCTCATGTACACATTGGAGTGCACATAAAACATCCCTTGGCAGTTGGAATTCGATATAAGAGTAGGCCGTAGTGCCGCTGCCCGGGCCAAATTTCCCTCATAGCACACTGTATTGCATATGCCGGTCTTCCATTAGCCCAGGTTAGGTGCAAAAGAGTAGGACGTTAAACCCCATTTCATTTCATTTCATTTATCTCCCTTTTGCGTAAGCTTACATCTACAGACTATACAACTGATTTGAGTCAATGAAATGAATTGAGATTGTGAAAATCAAATAGACAAGAATTACTTTGTGCAAAGTTTTATGCTCTTCTTTAAATTCTCATAGAATCAAATGAAATGAAATGTGTTTTAATGTCCTACTACTATTACGCACCTACCTTGATAGTAAGATTTTGAAATAAGAGAGGGCCTGAGAATGTAGAGTTCTGCTGTCTGGACAAGCATTCCCTCATTGCAAACTGCATGGTAAATGGCTTTCTTCATTGGTCCAGTGGGTGCGTAATAGTAGTAGGACGTTAAAACATATTTCATTTTATTTGATTCTATGTACTGCACCACTGACAAGGATAAACCATGCCGGAGAATCCAGAGAAACTTTCTCTGCCAACACTGGGAGCAATCTCAAGACCTTTTGGTAAGCAAGAGACAGAGAAAGAGAAATAGGGTTTAATGTCCACTCGTCACAAACTAGGTCATTTCGGGACTAACATGGTTTAATCTCATTTCAATAATTCGCTTGCACGTACAGTAGGGGTCTTGAGCAGTGGGAGGAAACCGGATGACAGGAGAAAACCCATCAGGATGAACAGGCGACCCTACACCTTGTCATGTACAACCAGGGATTCAAAACCAAGCCAGTTGACTCAATGACAGGCTTTATGATACAGCGCGCACTTGCAAACCATTCGGTCATCCCATCCCCCATCTGGTTAGCAAGCCAGTGCCTTTAGTCACTGAACCACCGCGGCTCCTTCCATATTGGTGTGGAGAATGGCGAAATTTAGTTTACAAAATCAAGACAATAAATAAATAATGGATTGTACAATAGACAAAATAAACATTGGATTGTAGGATAGAGAAATCCAGTCCATGAAATCCAGGGAGTAAACAAGACATCCACATCGGATTGCAGGATGGGAGTGAGAGAGAGAAATGAGGTTTAACGTCCACTCGACACAAACTAGTTCATTTCGGGACTAACATATGGTTTTTGATTTTATTTCAATAATTCGCTTGCGCATAGGGGTCTTTAGCTGTGGGAGTTTTATAGGATGGGAAAATCAAGGAAAAGGGTTATGACTCACCTTTATACAAGGGAATAAATTAACAATAACCGAAGGGATTAAAAAATGAACTTACCTCTATACAAGGCATTCTACCAGAGAAATTAGCACCAGTATAGCCATACGTAACATTAGCTATTAACTTTAACCCTAGTTGTCTTGCATTTAACATCCGATACAATGTCTGAAAGAAATCATAATGGATCTTACATTTAACATACGATAAAACGAATGGGAAAGGGTTCTTTTACGTGCATGTTAATTACTACATTGGACGAACTACACACTTATTCCTTAATAGATTCTCTGTCCTGCACCACAGTCAATGGGAAATCACGGCTAAAGAGTTAGATATAATATATGACGTTTATATCATACCATCAGATATAAAGCGAGAAAATAATGGTCATATCACTGTTAGATATAATTGCACATGTAGCAAAATAACATCTCATATGTAGCTTAAAGTATAAATCAAGCCAAATTTTTTTCTCCAAAAAGTCTATCAGTCTTGTATTCAAGTTCACATGCATGTACAACAAAAGATCTTACAAAGTAAGCTTGGATAATAATAGTGGTCAGGGTGTTAGTTTAAAATGATCTATAATTCAATATTACCTTGTCATCTTTATAATTTTTCATTGCTTTTTTCACCATTATTCTTGTATTTAATATTTCTTCCACCATTCTAGAATGAAAATAATCACTGTACTTGTATATGTGATAAATGTCATCTACCCAATAAATTAAGTAGTAACTAAATAAAGATTTAAATGAAATGAAATGGGGCTTAACATCATACTCTTCAGCATCAACTGGGCTTAAGCTAAGCATTGTGCTATGAGGTAAATTTTGCCTTTACCAGTCCTCGAAATTAAGAATTTTCTACCACGGCACAAAAAAATGAAAAATGCCATGGCAGAATGGTACTGTTACGGCACCACGGCATTTTTTGGTATATCAAAATCAATGCTTTTTTTAACTTTTCAAGATAGATAAAACTTATTTATTCACCCCACAAAATTTGCCGCAATGATACCCTTTGGTTACGTACGTGTGGTAGCGCCATGCAGCTCAAAAACATGCGAATTCCTGGTTACGCAAATTGAAAGATCGTTACCTTAACAAATTTATTCACATTTGATGAATATTTATACAGGATGACTTTGTGACACTGGTCTAAATAATTAGTATTATACCACAAACTCAATTCATTCATTCTTCATTCTTACCATTTCATTTCTCCATCAGTCTTACCGGTAATTTGAGTTTGACAGATGACCTATTTTTGACATCAGGTATTGACCAGTTGTAAGCAGATTGATTTAAAAATACCCCAGGCCTTAATTCTTTAAATGATTAGTAGTGCCATCAATATTCAAACATGTCAGCTATATTCCCAAAGAATTTACTGCACGTGTTCCTTTCATTTATATAGCCATGCTGTATGATAGTACTGACCCGTATGTAGGTCGTCTATTTGACCCCCACATGGCATCGCTTGACTGCCAATGTAAATGATTTTACTGTCTTGTCTAGTATGTATATTTTAATATGATTTTATCACAACAAATTATTATGTTTCCTGTTGAAACTTGGTTTGTAGAGTGTCGAGGTTAATAAATACTATTTATTTTGTCAATCAGTCGCTACCTATGATTGAGGCTATTACTCACAGTTACATAGGGCGTAGTAATTATAAACAAAGGGTGTAAATCGGTCCAGGTCCATCGTATTCGTATGACAAACGATACAGTTAAAAATACAAATGACGAGAATGGTAACATTGTTCATGCATTAGCTAGAGTAACTAGGTAACATTCCGCGCTCTCTATCATCTGTGTCTATTTTTAGTTTATAATCACTGAAAAAACCCACCACTGTAACGGTAAAGCATGGATATGCCTACGTACAGCACATGGGTTAAAAGTGTACCGGTATTCGGTAATTGCAACATATTTGTCTACAAAATGATAAATATGTCACTTTATTTCGCGGTCAGACGACACCATCCTGGTACATTTAGTCATTATAATTTTTAGGATCGTAAGATCTACCACGGCAAAAAAAATTAATTATGCCGTGGCAGACGGGAGTTGCCTCGGCTTTTACCACGGCTTTGCCGTTTGCCGTGGTTAATTTCGAGCGCTGCTTTACAGTGGTGCTACAGCCAACATTTAATTTGAATTCCAACTATCAAGGGTTGCTTTATGTGCTCACTGTTTACACAGAACCTTAGTTTTTAGTCTCATCTGATCAACTACACACCAGACCTCTCCTACATTACAGACAATTGGAAGCCACACTGGAAAATTCTGAGTAACTTTCTCATTCAACACCGAGACTGAACTTGTGATATCTTTACTCAAAAAAAACACCACAGCTCACAAATTATTAGAGAGAGAGAAATGGGGTTTAACATCCATTCGACACAAACGAGTTAATTTCAGTACTAACACATGGTTTAATTTTATTTCAATAGTTCGTTTGCAGTGGGAGGAAACACGTGAACCCAGAGAAAACCTATGAGGTTTGACAGGCAACCCTACTCCTTGTCACATACAAGCTTGGCATCGAAACCATGCCACTTAACTCAATGATAGACCTTATGATCAAACCCATATTTGTTAACCATTCTGGCCCCTTACCACCCCCTCCCACTTCACAAATTAGAATCTCCAAAGCTCTACAATGTAATACTTTTACTTACATTCATGTAAAGCTAGCTAACATGTTATGTACACGCACATCAAAGTAACAAATGCCCACAGCTTCACAATCTAATATTTTCGCATATATTCAAGCACCTGTAGCTAATGTTATGTACACATAAAATGAAAAAATGGCCGCCCCATAAACACAAATAAAACATATAAGATCTCTTACTTTGATATAATTCCCTTTCTAACTGATTCATTTGCAAAAACAACTCCATTCGGTGAAATAGTGACATCATCTTTTAACTTCTGTAAATAGAAGCAATATAAATGTTATGACACAATGTGTACAATTATGCTAAATCCCTGAATGCCATTCAACGAATGCATTTGTGATTTATTTTTCTGACTAGTAACCTCAACATTTACGAAGATAAATTTTTAGTGTGAGATAAAATCATCTTATATACATACTCTGATAACTGATGGTGATAATTTTAAAGATGTACAACCAAATTCAAACTGTCCTTCCCTGTAAAACAAACAATTATACATGTTAAAGTAAGGTAGTAACACAGAGTACATTAAAAATCAGTTCAAAATTTAGTGAGCCGTATAGTTAGCAGAGAGCTAACGAAATGTTGTTTAACATTCTACTGTTCTGCGTCAATTGGGCTAATGAATACAGGCATATGCGCCATACAGTTTGCTATGGGGGAAAATTTGCAGATCTACATCGAATTTCAACTGCCAAGGGATCATTTATGTGTACACGGGACCCCTGTTTTTCATCCGATCCAAATGACTAGACAGCTGTCCTGCACCTCTAGGCTATCGAGCCATCGTCTTACTCACTTAGCCAGTGTGGCTCCCTAGCAGAGAGATGGCTCAGTGTTTATGGTGTTAGCACAATAACCTGAAGATCTCGATTTTCTAGCCTTGTTTTTCCTTGTGGTGCAGGACAAAGAGGGCCACAAACACCTGTCCACTTACAATTGAAATTGGAAGTAAGAAGAGAATGTTGCGCTGCTGCCTGGGCAAAATGTCTATCATTTATAACCCACTGCATAACATATGCCCGTCTTCATAAGCCTGTTGGGGGAGAAACGTTGGGAGTTAAACCCCATTTTATTACATTTCATTTAACATATCAATAGCTTGCAGCAATGCATTTTACTCTAAGTATCGTCTCCTATTTAACACAAACACTGAATTGGACAAAAACAAATATTACTATAAGATGGAATGCATGCATTATAAATATTCATTATTATTATTATTATTATAAATTTGTTAAACTATAATATACTTACTGAGCTTTAGCAAGTCTTTCCAGTCTCCCTAAACAGGTAGAAAAACAATAGTTGTAGGCTATCATTATGGATGGATATAAAGACTGGAAATCCAGTACTACTACAGGGTTGGTGTAAAATTTGGAATCTGGTTCTAAAGTTAACGGTATACATTCTGGTGCCCTCATTCGAGCACGTTGATGAACACCAGGTGACACAGGTATAAAATTCATTGGTTTAGCCAGACGTAACATCATAGATTCTACTCGATACTGGAAATAACAAATATCATAATTTGTTAACAATTAATTAATCAATAAAAATAACATACTTCTAAAAATATTTATTACTTTATGTAAGAAAAGGAAAAGAAGGCCTTCATAATGTCTTTCATTTCTTTTCGTATTTGACATTTTATATTTCAATCCACTTAATTTTACTTCAGATCTGCCATGTTTTATCATTGTGTTGTGTTATTACTTGAGGAAAGGCACAAAAAACAATTCTTTCTATCACCTCAAAAACTTTTATACATGTATAACAGAAAATTAAAACTGTCCAAAAATGGAAACAAAATAAAAATATGAATTAGAGTAAGGAAAGAGAGGCCATGTCTGCATTATCGTCCCTTTAGCAGTGAAGGAAAACAGAGAACCCAGAGAAAACTCACGGGATTGGACGGGCGATCTCTACAAGCAAGGAATCGAAACTATGCCACTTGATTTAATTAAAGACCTTATGATACAACACGCACACGCTAACCATTCGGCCACCAATTCCCCCCCTGTGTTAATGAACACAGAAAATTATAATCAATGATTGATAATGCAATATAAATTTAAACATAGTCCAAAGAATTCAGTGAAGAAGAAAAACACGATTTACCTGTGAACCTCTAGATAAAACATCATAAAATTCTATTCCAAATACTCGAGCAAATTCACTTGTTTGTCCAATAAGATCTAACTGATCTATAATTTGTAATATAGCTTTAACTCGTACCGTATAATGATCTATAACTCGCCATCTGTAATATAGCATTAAATATTCTCTACTTGATATCATTACAATACAACATACATATAATACAGAATTGAAATGGGATTCAATATAATGTCCTTTTTTATGCCACATGATCTCCACCAACAGCAATGAAGGATTAGCTTCTTTGTCATACAAAATCAACCTACAGCCCAACGGAAACTTACAGCTGTGCCCTGGATCCATTCACTCAATTTCATTTTGGTGTTTATTTCTTGTAATGTCTTGTGTACTCGTGTAGTTTGTCTTGTCCGCAGGTATTTAGTACCATAAAGGGTCTTGTCCGCAGGTATTCAGTACCATAAAGGGTAGATCACGTAATCACCTAATCAATCCTGCCCATTATCATCGATAATCGAGATGAGTAGTAGTTTACACACTCAATACAGTCAATTAATTTTAGAATTTTGAATCTTCTTCACAATATCTTGATGACCAATTGGGCATATTCTTGGTCGGACGCGTTGTTACTTTAAAGGGACAATAACATTCTTGCTGGCTTGGTAGCTCCAGAAAATAAATAATACCCTTATTCTAGGTACTAGATTTGTAAGTGTCCTACCTGTTGTGTAAATTATCCATTACAACCTATTTTACTTGTCCAGAGGGTTCGAAAATATTTTAAAATCCAAGTCACATTTGAAAAGGTTTACGTTAGACTTTTCAAATCAATTGGTTGAATTTTTCCAATTTTTTAAAATAGGTGTGTTAAGATGAAATTTATATCATCATTTAATTGGAATATTCTAAAATAATAAGATTTGTTGACTAGAATGAAGATTGGGGCATATTATTCAGTTACAACAAGAGTGTTATTGGGGCTTTAAGATATATTAGTTGATATAAAAGCCTATAATTACCTGTAAAGATGTGTTCTATGATTAAACCATGAAGTTAAGGAACGGAAGGAATACAATGGTATACGACGATGTAAAACATGATGTGCAACGTTCTCAAAATCATAAATATTTAATGTAACCTGAAAATATATATGAAATAAAATGGGGTTTATATCCGGGATACTAAAGATTCGCATACTCTATGCAGTTAGCTAGTCTACTCTTATTTCGAATTCCAACTATGAAGGATTCAGTTTTTATCCAATACGAGAGACTACATGCTTTATCTTGTCAGGTTGTCCATCCTGCCTTACTCACAAGGGAAAACCACACATGAATATCCCCAGGAACTTTGATGGCCAACAGTGGGATTTAATATATATAAATATGTATTGGGATGTACCAATGTATGTTGGGATGATTACTGTGTACCAAAGTATATTGGGATCATCACAGTGTACCGATATATACTGGGATGATTACATGTATATTGGGATGAACCACAGTGTACCCATGTTTATTGGGATGAGTATTTAGTACTAATGTATATTGGGATGATCACAGTGACCCCATGTTTACTGGGAAGATTACATGTATATTGGGATAAATACACAGTGTACTCATGTATATTAGGATTAATGCACAGTGTGCTCAAGTAGATAGGGATGAATACACAGTGCACCCATGTATATTGGGATGAATACACAGTGTACCTATGTTTATTGGAATGATTACACTATACTGATGTATATTTGATGATTACACTATACTGATGTATATTGGAATAATTACACTATACTGATGTAAATTGGGATGATTACAGTGTACCCATCTTTATTGGATGAATACATTCAAGTTTATTGGAATGAATACACTGTACTGATGTATATTAGAATGATTACAGTGTACCCATCTTTATTGGGATGATGATTACCTCATGACGTAAAATTCTCCACAAGTTTAAGACAATACGGCCAGCAATATGTATCTCTGAATTATAATCAGCTCCCCATTTATCTTTCTCAGCACTAAAACGATTGCCTTCTTTACAATCTAAAATAAAAATAACAAGAAATTATGTCTCTACAGAATTATTTCATCTTACTTAGCTCAAGCGAGAACATTCATTAGAATTTGTATCGTAAAAAAGGGTAGTAACACTCTATAAATACTTTTCAGAAATCAGCAAAACTTTATTTGACTCATGAACGGATGCTTGTATTTAACCGATAGGAAGAAAGTAAATAATAAAAAACAAAAAAAGATCACAATTTGAATGTGGGGGATATTAGCAGTAAAATTTTTCCAAGACAGCAGTATTATTGTATGAGTGTGCCTACACATGATCTCAGTTTTTTATACCATAATAGTTTGTAGGTGTTTTCACTTATTCACCATTTGATAATGATTTTCGATAATTGATATGTAAATCTTCTAAATTTCTCAGTGAGAACTTATGCAATTTGATTTTCGGGATGGCAATGCAAATTAGCAGCAAGGCTTCTGTGGAGTAAGTTTCCATTTGTTATTTGTCAGCGGAATGAATCAAATTTATGACATGGACATATCAGTAAATGGTACATGTACTTACCTGGTAAACGTGATAATTTGGGACAGATATTTAAACTAAGTTGAGCTGCTCTTTGTAATATATAACCTAATGATAGCATCTGTATCTCATAGCCAACCAATATATCAGGATCCCATCTACAATTTAAATATCATCCAATAACAACCAACCATAATATCAGAATCCCATCAATAGCTAACCATAATATTAGAATCCCATCGATAGCCAACCATAATATCAGAATCCCATCAATAGCTAACCATAATATTAGGATCCCATCAATAGCTAACCATAATATCAGAATCCCATCAATAGTCAACTGTAATATTTGGATCCCATCAATGGCCAACCATAATAATTGGATCTCATGACCAAAGCTCGCTTAAGATCTCCTTAAGATGGAAATTGTAATATGAGCTACCTCCCGAAACGTGTCTCAGAATAAATACTTTCAGACCTACTACACAGTCTTGTAAATGTGTTGCTAAGTGATTTTAGTTTGGATTATTTTTTAAGGATTGCTTCCTTCTTGGTTCTACAGTTTCACTGACATCCACCCTGACCTGCATTGTTCCAGGGATTCCCCCATTATTACTACTTTTATAAATTAGTCGATTTATAGAATTTTATTACTTACTTGTGAGTAAGCTGAATAAATTCTTCTAATAATTCCTGTTCATCTGTTACATACGTTACTATCAAGTTATCTACTCCTGATTTCTCTAGTAAGGTTTTCGGTTGCTTCACTTGTGATGAGTTAGCTTTAGAAGTTGATGGTTGGGGTGATCTAGAAGTTGATGGTTGGGGTGATCTAGAAGTTGATGGTTGGGGTGATTTAGATGTCGATGGTTTCGGTGATTTCGATGTTGATGGTTTGGGCGACACATCTGCCTTAAATTTAGGAGAGGGTTTCGGTGAAACTGATCTGGAACGAGATGAAGATTTTGGCAAAGTATCTGGATCTGCTGTCGATGTTGAAGGCTGTGGTGACCTTGATCTTTTAGGTTTAGGTGACACAGACCTTGACCTTCCTTTACCTTTCTTAGGTGTTTCTGTCCTTTTCTTTTGGATATCTTCTGGAACTGAGTTTTTGTCAACTATAATAGCACCAGTTGTGAAGCGAAGACCCTCGTCTTCTGGAACATCATTAAATACTGAGTAAAATATAACCTGTATGGGGTCATATGCAGGATCAGGTAAATGGTCGCCTCGGGTTTCTACATGTAATTCTATACTCATAACAGTTAAATATTGGTGCTGAAATAAAATAGATATAAATCTAGTGAAAGTCTCTACCAATGCAAAACAACAAACTTTCACCCGCTTGCATTCTCAGCTCATAGTGGATCAAATTACCTTTACACTATCTAGTTTTTAATTATTATAGTGAGAACTGCCAACTGTTTATCTCATCTCTCATAATGTATCTTTAATGATTGAACTTAAAACCAGTACCGTGGTTAAGATAATAAACAACCAATTTATAATAAATGCACACATCTTATCAAAACTACAAACAGTGATAACTTAGCTCAGATTAAAGTAATCTGAATGAAATATTCAATAGATTCATTTTGCATTATCTATTGTAGTAAGAACCGTCTGGGCCCTGTTTCACGAAATCTTAACTAAAGATAAAATCGAAATTTTAGTAGAGACGTCATTTTTGATTGGCTAAGGACTAAAATCAATCTAATACTATCCAATCAAATTACTAAAATTTCGATTTTATCTTAGTTAAAATATTCGTGAACAGGTCTTTATTTTAATCTTACATAATGCATCTTTAATAAACCCCATTTTAGTTCTGTTTTACACGGCACACATTTACAATTTATTAGGTATATTCAGTTTTGTTCCTGCTGCATTTTGAATTATATATATGCTTCTAGATATTTTTGTTGATCATTTACCTCCTGCTATTGCTATGACACATCTCATTACGATTCTGAATAAGAACATAAATAATTTAAGAGCTTACCCGATGAAGAGCTTTGGCATTCTGTAAATCATGTTGAGTTATTTTAAATCCAAAACTATTTTTAGGTGTTGGTCCGTCAATTTGTGATGTGTCGCCTTTTGATTGGTCAGGAGTTAGCAACTGATTCTATAAAAATAATGATTTGCTTTTTTAACAAATATATACATTACAAATCACAAGGAGTCAAAACAAACATTGTACATGTACATTTATTATCAATTTATTAGTTAAATACAACTTTAAAACATGAAATTAAACACGGTACATGTAATCATCAAGTCTGGAGATAAATGTACATGTAAGGCACTTGTAACAGACTTTGTCAATTACATATTATCGACAACTTTATACATTCTTCTTTGAGTGGCATTTAGCAATTGACACATGTAATCAACACAAAATCATAATATGGAACACAAGTACTATCTTAAATAAAACAAGGTTTCGTTGAGGGTTCTCTCAAAATTTTCAAGCAAATCGTTTGCTTGACAACATTGAGAGAATCTTTAATGAAACGCTTTTTTAATTAAAACAGTAATTGTGTTCCAAATTTTATGGTTTTGTGTTTATACACATAATTACACGTATACGTTGAAACTAAAAGGGGTGCTACATCTAGTACTTGCATGCACTAGTCTAAACATAAGGGACAGTCGCAAAATTGCGGCCTAACGAATAACCAATAGATAGATCTTGAATGTGTCTATTCACACTGACAGAGTAAGAGAAATGAAATAGTTTTAAACGTCCCACTGTTCTGCTCTCACTGGGCTAATGAAGCAGGGGCTGTTCAAGAGGGGGGGGGGGGGTCCCCCCCACACTGCTCAGCTACATAAAAAAGATAATGCCTTGCATCAATAAAATTACATCACAAAGTGATCCTACATCAGTATAAAAACGATTTCTCTGCTTAAAAAGCTCAATTTGTATGTATGCCTCTGTAATTTAGAGACAATACGTGCATGCTTATGTGTACGTAGGACCTTGGTTTTTGATCTTATCCAAACGACTACATCTTGCCCCTTGCCAGGCCTTCTGTTCTGTATCACTGTGCCGAAAAGTCCCTATGAGGTTGCACACCATTGAATATAGGACCGCCTGGATGACAAGCTAATGTCTTACTCACTGAGCCAACACAGGCCCCTAGAGAGAGTAAGAAAATGTTGGTATATTTCCATTCATTGATCGTTTTCTATCTGCGAGGTTGTTCAAACCCACTCACCCATTTCTGTTGGTTATTCATTTGGACGCAAGTGTTGCAATTTTGCAATAGTCCCATAGGCAGCATCCAAATTATGATGAATAATTTACAATGGCATACACGTAATAATTTAAGTTTTCAAACCATCTTAAATCAAAGAGAAATGGTTTAGTAAACCAATCGCCAGAGACACGATGGCAACTGGGGAAAGCAACAAAAATTGGCCCAAATGCTTTACAATTACACAGCCGACAAAAATTTTATGAAATGTTCGCATTAAAAGCTATCATACTCCTTGACACACATACACGCCAGGAATCGAACCTACGCCATCTGACTCGATGACAGGCCTTACAATCTAAAGCATACACAGTAAACAATTCGGCCACCCAATCCAGCTGTGAATGGGAAGACTACATGTGTACATGTATCATTAAATATATCATGTCATCATCCTTCTCTTTTGGGGGGGTTTCCAATTCAAGAAAATGTTTCTATCATAAAATGGCATCAACTCGCACTAAAAGTAGACGACAACTGAACATATCTATATTGATAAATGGTATCAAGTTATTGCATGTGAAGGAGGGGAATTGTTGATTTTTAAGCAAAAAATGGATAAATGGATGATTTGGAGGCTCGGGAGGCAAAAGAACAGAAATCCTCTATATATATGTAAAGAACATTCAGGGCTATTAAAAAAAATTAAGGAATCAATAACACATTATATAAAAATTAATTACTATTAGTACATTAATGAATATGTTATGTAAATTAATTACTAATTGGGATCAATTAGTAAAACAATGCTAAGGATTAGTAAATTAATCATCAGTGGGAGGATTAGTAAATACAATAATGAACATGCTATGTAAATTAATTACTAACTGGGGATCAATTAATACAATAGGGATTAGTAAATTAATTCTCAATGAGTACAATACTAAATAGGTTAAGTAAATCAATCGGTTAAAGGGGATTAGTAAAACAACGTTATAAAAAATATGTGATGTAAATTAGTTAGTAATGACTGTGATAATAAATAGGTATATGTAAATTTATTAGTAATGGAGGATTGGTAAATCAATGAGTGTGATAATGAATATGCTGGGTAAATTAAATACAGGGGGGGTTAATTAATCAATAAGTACAATAGTGAATGTGTTATTGGTAACAGGGAATGGGTAAATCAATGAGAAATTGAAATTCAATGAATGCGATGATTAATATATTATGTAAATTAATTAATAATGGAGAATTAGTCAATTAATTAGTAATGAGAACAAGAACCAAAATGTTTTATAAATGGAGATTAGTAGATTATAATTTAATAAGTAATTGGGATTAGTGTAAATCAATGAGTGAGTATGATAATAAGTATGTCATGTCATGTAAATTACTTAGTAACTGAGGTTTAGTAAGTCAAATGAATCATAAAGATCTTACATAAATTAATTGGTAATGTGGTGTTAGTAATTTTAAATGAACACATGAGGGATTAGTAATGTGGGTGCGGTCAATTAATGAAGCCATGCATATATTCAATCAAGCATGCAGAGTTGTTATTCACACCAACCTTCATCTGTGATGTCAAAATCGACCTTCGTAAGGTATTTTCTGTATTTGTGGAGATTCTCCGCGGGGGAGCAGGTCTTTTAGGGGTTACAAACATGCCAGGAGGGTTCCCATCACCTTTGATCTGTGGGTCCCTGTTTGAATCTATATGTATAGGAGTACAAGATGGTTCAAATAAATCTTTTGTAACACGTCGCACTGGGGTGCTATGAAGAAAATCAGACTCACCAAATTCAATGTTTTTACGTTTTGACAGTGATAGTTCTTTTTGGTCCCAGCGAGTACAAGACTTTTTATCTTGCTGAGTCGGGCTAAGAATTTCAACTTCTTCTTCGCAATTGAACATAATTTCACCTTCAGATACTGTTCTTTTTAATCGAGTAATCTTTACACTTTTAGGTGAGCCATCTTGCTCTTCACTAGTATTTATTATTTCTGTTCCATCCTCCGATAAAACCACTTCACATGTATTTAAAACATTCTCAATAACAATTTCATCCTTGTCAATAACAGTACTACATTCAAACATAGAATCACAACCTAAACTAGAAATAGAGTTATCTACTCCTGATTTATCATTGCACATAGAGTTATCTGTCCTAAAGTCATCATTGCACACAGAATTTTCTTCCCTATCACAAATGTCAGTTTCAATTTCTAAAGGAACAAAATGTTTTCTATCACTATACTCCAAATCAGCACTCTCATTCTGCATGACCTTGTTGAAAGCCTCAGGTTTCTTTTCGTTTCCAGAAAGTTTATCAACTTTTTTACTCAGCCAATGAGAAACTTCGGACCTGGACGGTGGGTATCGACATGGCACAATAACTTGTTTACGATCTTCTGATAACATAAATTTAAATTGTGGATCTTTCTCTAATCTTTCCCACAAACTTTCTCTTTCTTGAGAAGAAAATAATTTTTCCTCTCCATTTGCTGCTAAAATTGATCTCCAATTTTTTAAATTTTCAGAAGAACTGGAAGTTTTGAACTCCTGAAGGTCTTTTACCTGCAAAAAAAAATTAATAATGCAAAATAAACGTACATTCGAAATTTGAATATCTTATAATGTGATTCCAGATAACGAAGATTACAAAATTGTGATAAATCAAAATGTTGGCATGATCAGCAAGCAAGGCAAGGGGAAATAATTTTAAATAAATATATAGGCCTACTTAATTACTCAAAAAGCCAATCTAAATCTTAAATGAAATTACAATAGCGAATCACATAACAAAAAAATGCAGTTAATAAGTCTTATCGACACCTTTCAATGTATAACAAAAAATACATTTCTGTTAATACATGTCATGTAGTTCAATTTGGATAAAAAAAATAATTCTGTTTATAGCACTGAATTTGGATAAAGAATACGCTTAAAAAACAATATAGACGACACAGTGTGTTATTATATAGAAATAACTATATTACATACAACCATAAACTAACCTATATCTGAATCAAAAAATTTGACAAAACATTACCACTGGCAAGAATGTGTATTTTGTTTGATTAAAAAATTCAATTTCAAGTAACCAAAAGACAAGTACATGTATCATAATTATACTACAATAATTTTACGCTTTATTTTAGTATTTCTATAAATAAATAATTACGAAAAATCATGTTTATATAAAATTGAATTAAATGAAGCCCTAAATACCACATCTGAATTCATTTCCACTCGCAATTCAATTAAAATTAAAATAAAACAATTCTCAATCAAAACAATTTAAAAGTCAGTGGAGTACTTTCACCACTCGAGCAGTATTAATATTTTAATATCACAATAGAAGTATCATAAGAACAATCAATGATACAAAAATGCTGAAAAGGATATAAAAATGTCCACATTGACAGCAAAACAAAAAGAAAAAGGACAAATAATTAAATTTTAAGAAAGAATTAAAAAAACACAATTATAAAATTTGTTTAAAAAAAAACATGAATAAGGTGATGTTTGAAGTATCCTACAATAAAATCATTAGCATGCTGGGAGATCCTAAGCTAGAAGAGTTTTCTCATCTCTAGAAAAAGATAATTGATTTGGTAATCCAAAAATTATTGCACGTTTAAGGGAGGTACAGTAATCTATAGAATATATCAAAAATAGGTTGCCAGGCAACGAAACATACGCCCACACAGCAGCCAAATCGTCCGGGCAGTCAACAAGAATTGTCGCATATTAAGGAATTATCAAAAAATCATTAGAATTTGTTTGGTTTTTATAATCAAACGTTTTTTTTTAAATCATATAATAATTGTGACCTCCAGAGGCACCACAAGCTAAAAAGGGTGATTTTTCGTACAATCAGGGGACATAATTCAGGAAGTAATGACCCGATGGGCGCAAATATCGAAAGGAACCAAGATCTTTGGGTTTAAAACATACCTGTCAAGTTTCATCAAAATCGACTCAAAATTGTGACCTCTATAGGGTCCACAACCTTGATATAACATATTTTCACACTATTCGTGTACAAACGGCGGCCATTTTGTCCCTCAATTCTAGTCCGGTTTTCATGTAATTCAAACTCTCTCTTCTTTACCATGTAACGGTAATATAGTCAAACGTTTTTTTAAATCGGATAATAATTTTGACCTCCAGAGGGACCAAAAGCGAACAAAAGCGATGTTTCGGACAATCCGGGGACATAATTCAGGAAGTTACGATCCGATTGGCGCAAATAACGAAAGGAACCAAGATATTTGGGTTATAAACATGCATTTCAAGTTTCATCCAAATCGGTTCAAAATTGTGACCTCTACACTGTTCACAACCTTGATTTAACATATTTTCACACTATTCGCGTACAAATGGCGGCCATTTTGTCCGTCAATTTTGGTCCGATTTTCACGAAATTCGAACTCGACCTTCATAACCATGGAACGGTGATATAATCAAACGGTTTTTTAAATCGGATAACAATTTTGACCTCCAGAGGCACCACAAGCTAAAAAGGGCGATTTTTCGGACAATCAGGGGCCATAATTCAGCAAGTTACGATCCGATTGGCGCAAATATCGAAAGGAATCAAGATCTTTGGGTTATAAACATGCATTTCAAGTTTCATCAAAATCGGTTCAAAATTGTGTCCTCTACACTGTTCACAACCTTGATATAACATATTTTCACACTATTCGCGTACAAATGGCGGCCATTTTGTCCGTCAATTTTGGTCCGATTTTCACGAAATTCAAACTCGACCTTCATAACCATGGAACAATGATATAATCAAACGTTTTTTTAAATCGGATAACAATTTTGACCTCCATAGGGACCACAAGCTAAAAAGGGCAATTTTTCGGACAATCAGGGGCCATAATTCAGGAAGTTACGATCCGATTGGCGCAAATATTGAAAGGAACCAAGATCTTTGGGTTATAAACATGCATTTTAAGTTTCATCCAAATCGGTTCAAAATTGTGTCCTCTACACTGTTCACAACCTTGATTTAACATATTTTCACACTATTCGCGTACAAATGGCGGCCATTTTGTCCGTCAATTTTGGTCCGATTTTCACGAAATTCGAACTCGACCTTCATAACCATGGAACGGTGATATAATCAAACGGTTTTTTAAATCGGATAACAATTTTGACCTCCAGAGGGACCACGAGCTAAAAAGGGCAATTTTTCGGACAATCAGGGGCCATAATTCAGGAAGTTACGATCCGATTGGCGCAAATATCGAAAGGAACCAAGATCTTTGGGTTATAAACACACATGTCAAGTTTCATCCAAATCGGTTCAAAATTGTGACCTCTACGCTGTTCACAAGCTAAAAAACGTGATTTTTCGTACAATCAGGGGCCATAACCCATGAAGTTACAGTCCGATACATGCCAATATCGAAAGGAACCGAGATCTTATGGTGATAAACCTATATTTTAAGTTTAATTGAAATCGGATAAAAATTGTGACCTGTAGACTGTTCACAAAAAAATGTGGACGGACGGACGGACGGACGGACAGGGGCGACGACAATATACGTCCACATAAAAATGTGGGCGTATAAAAATGTGGTACTACTGAAATCCTGTCCATACAGGAAGGTCCTTTTTCATTTGTATTATTCATAATATAACAGTGATTTAAAGTGAAATGATTTTATATATTTAAAATTTGTTTTTGCTTCTAATCTCTACCACTTTTCTGATCAGCTGAAGTTACGAGTCACTTATCATAGGAAATCAAAATATGAAAATAAAAAATGTGGATTTGAATCTTCCAAAAGTACCATGTTCTTGCTTTTAAACTCTACAACTTTTTTGGTAAGATAAATTTACAAGTCAAGTATTACAGGAAAATAAATATGAAAAAAAAATTGGGATTTGTATATTCCAAAATTACCATTGTGCTGTTTTTAATCTCTACAAATTTTCTTACAAGATAAATTCCCGAGTCACTTAATACATGTATAAGAAAAGAAAATATGAAAATAAACAATGTGGCTAATTCCATATACCATAATAATAGAAACAGTCATTATGTACCAAATACTATGAATACATGTACAAGATAAATGGTCTATGATCATGTGAATGAGTTTCAGATTTAACCAGGTGATTCTTCTCATGATAAATGAGATGATTTTATTCTTGTAAAAAGATAAGACCATAAAAAGATAATCTCACCAGATTAGATTCTATCTTTATAACTCGACCACCTACTTCCCTAAAAACACAAAGTATTAACCATGGTTTTATCCAAATCACAACATCAATAATTAATTACCAGAGTATTCTTTTATAAAAATGCGAGT
Source organism: Patella caerulea (assembly GCA_036850965.1). Taxonomy (NCBI): domain Eukaryota; kingdom Metazoa; phylum Mollusca; class Gastropoda; family Patellidae; genus Patella; species Patella caerulea. Next base: position 23,880,344 of record JAZGQO010000015.1, on the reverse strand, counting down.
TCGGTGGCCAATTGATCTAACGCATGCACTTTCTATCGCCTGACATGGTTTGGAACGCATTTGCATATGACAAGGAGAAAGTTCACCTGTCTAATCTCGTGGACTTTCTCCATGGGTCCAGTTTCCTTCCACTGATAAAGACAACACGCAAGCGAATTCTTGAACTACAATAAATGTACCATGTTAGTCCCGAAACAACATGGTTTGTGTTAGTCAGACATTTAATTCCATTTCTCTCTCTATTATTAAAGAAAATTAATTTCGCAATTTCGCGAAGGACAGAAAGAGACAGTTAATTTCTATATCTAATAGAAACAAAATAATCAAGTCCTTTTAGCATCTTTAGCAAGATATATAAACTCAAGCAACATAAAAATGGGAAGCCTTTCACGAAAAATAATTCTTGGTTATTTAAATAATAGTTTTAATTGGACCCTTCTAGGACCTGTACAAAGTATTGGCCTATTTCTGTCTTAAATTTCCATGCAATAATGGCAAAATAAACACACTTTGCTACACGACATTTATGGGTACAGAACCTAATCAAAAACATTAAAATGATCCTCTCATGCCAATTCAGTATCTAGATATGAAAACAATGTTTATTCATGCACTTGCATTTGAACTAATTTTACATGCAAACTTAAACAGCAGCAATGGGTGTACATATCTACAAATTAAAATTTTAATTCTTGCAAAACTGCTGTCAGCATGAAAGAAATATCACCAAATTTTAATTATCTGGGTATTTTTTGAATTTATTCTTTTAGGAGTTCAGTGTTGTTCTTTTTTTCAATTTCAAATTTTAATAGATAAAAACTCGAATGAACTCTACCTTGATCTATCAGGCATGTCATCAGGATTGCTGCAAAATGCTTCTTTATGATTGGTTAAATTAAGACCATGTGATTGAGCTGATTCTACTACAGTTGAACGAAGAGGTGGCATGTTTAAAGGCTTTATTATCACTGAGTCTAAGTTTTTAGTTTCTATTTTATCATTGATGGACGCTGGACTGGGATTGGAATTTGATGTGTTATTTTCATGTTCAGTTTTAGATATGTCCTTGACAGAAGATGAACACAGACCATTACTATTAAACATTTCATGTTTCTTTTTGTATTTTTGTTTCATTTTGTGTTCGTTCGAGGAATCCACACTTGAACATGTTATATCCGTCCACAGATTTCTTTGTGAGAGTGACGGTACAGCTGGCATAGCTTCAACATCCTTCATCACTGGTATATTTGCTGCTACAAAGTCAGATGGTGATTTTAAATAAGACACTATTTTACTATTATCCAAGGCATTTCCTGAGGTATTTGTATGATCACTTGATTTATCAATATTATGCAATTTACCCTGATTTGTGATAACTTGCGGATAAAGACCACAATTGTCTTTTAATTTTGAATTATGACTAGATGTGGATGCGGATGCTATTATCTCAGATGTTGTTTCTGTCTCCATGTTGATTGATAAATCAGCTGGAGCACTTTTATTTATCATCATTCTATAACATTGTGTTTCACATGGAAGTGGTTTGATACCATCTCGTAATTTGAGTTGGGTACTATCCAAGTTATCTTTTGAAATTTCCTCAGATATTTTTAAAGTATTCTTAATCTCAGGTGGTGAAAATGGTTTTGGTCTGTAAGCCAATAGTTTCATCACAGAATTATCTGGTGTCCAACCAGGGTTTCCACTAGCATTCTTCAAAGCATCAGGATCAGAAGCTCTAGGGGAACGATTAGGCGTTAGGTTTGGTGGAGGAGGAGATTTTTCTCTAAGATATTCGGATACGATGTGTGTTGGGTATGCGGGAATATTGGGAGGGCCAAGATCTGGAGGAGACGATGAAATTTCTTTGCTGTTTTTCCTGGCAGCATTGAAACTGGAAATATCCGAGAAAGATAAAGTTGCTAGTTTCACAACAGCAGTTTTAGGTGGCTTTTGGGTTTTAGAAAATCTTTCTTCCATCCAGAAATCATCATTCTCCAAATCATCATTCTCCATTGCTACAGTTTCATCTTTTAATTCTGGCATTCCTGCATTATAATCATTCTCAGAACTACCGACTGATGCCAGGCTAGGTGAAAATGCAGGCTCTGCTTTATGGGTTTCAACACTGGAAAGTGGAGTTTCATAGATTCCTTCAGCACTTAAATGTGGTTTTACATCTGGTTTCATATATTTCACATCAATTTCCAAAGGTTTTAAGCATTTCTCTTTTATCTCTTCTGGACAAACCTTTACTTCTAACAAGGGTTCTGGACTTGCTGCTGTTAAAATAGGCTGTGATTTTATAGGGAATAGATCTATTACTTTATCCTCAGAAGGTGATGAAGGCATTGGTGGTGATGAATCCTCTTTATCTGAATCTGGTGGAGAAAACAGAGCTAGCTTAAACATAACGTCATCATAATTGACTTTATTATCATCTGTTTTATCTGTATAAGCAGGAGTTGTTTCTGTTAAATTAGCCAAGGTAGCTTGATGTAAAATAGATAGGCTGCTCATCAATTTCCCACCACTGACACCTTTCTTCCGTCTGGCTTTAGTGGTGAGGAAAGCAACACCCAGTCTCTGATTTGGTGTCAACTTCTTTCTTCTTATGGATCTGTTTTTCGGGTCCTTTGATCCTTCAGAAATCTCAAAGCCTTCGCTGGATGCTTCACTTATGTTCTGACTAACATTTTCTGATCGACTCATCAGTCCAAAATCTGAAGAATTACTGGAGTCGCTACTCTCATAACTGGGATCAGGATTCTTTAATTCTTCGTCGTTTGGAGTAACTTCAGCATATTCATCCTTTTCAGGTAGAGATGAACATCCACCATCAAATTCATCATCATTATCATTATCAGAGAGATCACTTGATGAAGAATCACAGCATGGCAGTTGTAGATGTTTATTTTCCTCAATGGAGCATTCCAGCACCTCCTTCTGAAACTGTGTAGGATTGGCTAAAAATTTAGTAGCACTTACTGTTTTTTGAGGGAAATAATGTCTTTTTAATCGTATGCGCATAGATTTCGAACCTTTGAATTTACCAACAATAACATAATGAACCCCTTCAACTTCTGCACCCTTCCTTGATCTTTCTTTTTTTCTTCTTTTAAAATACTGTGCCTCTTCTTCTTCGATACTTCGAAGGTGGCCATAAACATTTGGGGAATAGTTGACTGATGATCTCCGTGATCTGGCACCATTTTTTGAAGTTTGGTGTGAATCAGCAGAGTGTCTTCTTTTTCCCAATTTAACTGTTTTTGTTTCAGACACTTCAGAAAGACTTTCTGTACTATCAGATGATTCTTTTCTTGAGCTTGTCCGTGATGAGGCACCTGAATGGGTATTAGACAGAACTGATTCTACTTCGCTCATAGGTTCTTTATCACATAACAAAACATTACCAAATATTTTGTGATGAGTATGAATGTCCAAATCATCCATAGTTTTGCTATAAATATCTTCAGTGGTGGCTGAGCAATATGCAGGACTTCGACCAGACACTGGTGTCTGTGATTTGATAGGAGTTAGACTGCCTTCAGAAGCATCCCTCAAACTAACATCTTTTAAAACCAGAACTTTCTCATCACCTTGATCAGGATCAATAACTCTATGACTGAAATCACCCTCAAAGAAATTATTATTGTTTTTATTCGTACATTTAAACGCCAATTTATTATTAGATTTTTTGTTGAGCAATAAGGATTTTCTCTTTATTTCTTTATTTTTCTCAGTTCTTATAGGCACATTTCTAATTATGGGAACCTGTTCAATACTTGGTTTATCAATGGATAATGATTCTGGAAATTGTTTATCCATCACCATCTTCTCTGTACTATTTTCCAATTTGCATGCAACTCCTATATCTAATTCTGAACAAGGTTTCTTTACTGGAATTTTTGAAGCATCGAACACTTCAACTCCATCTGATGTGTTGTTTACACTCTTTATTTGCTTCTCCATATCCTGATATTTCAAGAGTTTTTGGAATCGGATGATATCACTAGCTGTAAGTTTTGGAACTTTAACTAATTCTCTTCCAATCTTTAACAAACTGTATTTTCTGGCATCTTTAGGATGCATTCGAACTACTTTTAATTCAGGACCATTTTGATAGTCTGCAGATCGGAACTTAAGTCGCTTAAAAACAGGGGTGGGGACTTGAAAAGTAAACGAATATGCTGCATTTCTGCTTATTTCAGGAGGTGGTTTAATTCTCGATTGTGACAAACCGAGTTTCTTCATTCTTTCCTTTTTGCCTACTTTGGGAAGTCTAGATTCGAAGGAGTTAAGTTTTGTTTCAGGATTGTCGTATGTAAATTTGTTGGAGTTTGGTACAAAGGGAGTTTGTGGTGAGTTTACAATATTATTTTGATTCCAAGAGTTTTGATGCATGTTGTAACCATCTTGATTCACAGAAAATCCCTGCTGGTGATGCTGTTGTTCCTGTTGTTGTTGTTGTTGCTGCTGTTGCTGATATTGATACTGATGTTGCTGATGATATTGGTTTTCCCAACTATTCACTGCTGTGTTTGTAACAACAGTACTGGACAAAGCTGTTGCTGGAGTTGTTTTAGGATTCAGTCCTCTAATGTTTTCTTTTGACACATTGGATACTAAATTAAAGAGATTATTTAGCGCTGATCCACCAACAGTACCCTGTTTCTGAGATCCATCGACAGTGTCTAATCCTGTAGAATCCACAAAAGTTGGACATGGCATATTCTGAGATGAGTGTCTATTTTTCAATCTTGTGTATGTCTGTACTGGTGATTCTAGTATAGATGATGTTAATGGACTACGATATGCAGTAGAGATATTGAGATCACTTATAGTCGGAGGAGGAGAAGTTAGTGGTGGGATGTTGCCAGCTGACAACTTTCTTCTTAATTCATTTTTTACATTCTTCATAGCTGCGAAAACACCACTTGTTGAATTATCTTGACTATTTTGAAAGCTGGAACTGTCACTAAAAAGATCTTCTTGGCTATTATTTACAGATCTGTTGAATGATTCTGAGAAAGTCTGAGGAGATAACACTGCACTCTTGTTATGATGATGTTGTTGTTGCTGCTGCTGCTGCTGCTGCTGCTGGTTATAGTTTGAGAATTGTTGATGAGTGGACATGTTCTGATGGTAATTTTGTCCAGATGATTTCTGACCCTGATGAGATGTACCCATTTCTATCATTTGAGAACTGTTGTTAAATCTTTCTGAAATATTTTGATGCAAGTTGTTGGCCACTTGGTAGGTTGGGTTACTGTGAAAACTATCATCACTTTTCATCAAGCTCGTTTCACTGTGATGTGAACCAGATGAGGATGTAGAGTGTGTAGAAGATCGACTGATGCTTCGATTATTTAAATAAGATGGTTGGTAAGGCAGCGAGGGGTTTGTGAGGATGTTACGTAATGGTGATTGAAGTGGTGCTGCTTGTTGCTGCTGATCATGCTGAACTGGAGGAGGAGTTATAGCTTCATAACGGTAATCTAATCCGCCATGAGGAAAGGCACTGTTGAGATTGTTGTGTGAACTAGATGATAATTGTCTTGAATTGTTGTTTAAATTTGGGTGTTGTTGACTATGCTGTTGGTGATGCTGCTGTTGGTGATGTAGTGTTTGATGTTGATGTGATTGTTGCTGATACATCTGTTGCTGGTTATCATAGTCCGGAAAATACCGGCTTGATGGTCCTTGTGCAGCAGGCTGATACGGAACTGGAGGTGGAGAATGAAGGGGAGTGTAATTTGGCTGCTCCCATGACCTCCTTTGATTAGTGTATGATGGATTGTGAGTATTGTAGTCTGTTTGCCACGGATTTTCATAATGAGAATATTCGTTGTTGCTTGGATAATTGTGTTGACTAGGATATTGTTGATTTGATTGATGGTAAGGATTAGGGGTTATATTATAATGATTTGGTGGAATATCATTCTGGAGCAGACGCTGAGATATTACTGGTCCACGAGTACCCAATCTCTTTCTTGGTTTGTCACCTGCAAATATAACATAATGAGAAACCATTAAAAAAATTTCAAATATAATAAATGGATGTATGGGAATGCAAATGATATCTCAGATTTTAGAACCAAGGGAATCAAAACTACAGATAAATTCTATTGCAAAATTCTGACGCAGAACAAAGGACTAATGAAATGCATGCTTTTTACATCTTCTGCACCATGGTAAAAGATTTGTGGGGAACAGCTGTGATTCAAATTGACTTACCAGACTTTTTATCAGATGCTCCATCAAACTGAGGAATATCAGCATCATCATCGTCATCATCATCCTTATCAGAGAACCATTGTGATGCTGTCCAAGAGTCATCCATACCTTGTAGATCAAAGTTTTCTCCATCTTTACTGTTAAAAAAATTTGTTCAGTTATAATTTATTATAAATGAAAGGGATACATATATTCTATGCAATCTTAAAACAGATGGAAATAAGTTGAAAAGCAAATATTATTGTAAAATGAATGTATATAAACCGATTTATATTTATGTTCAGTGAAATATGTGAGCAGTCTAATCATTATTCTCTTTTTTTCTTTCTGTGGATTACCTCTTATTCTTTTTATCTTCCACGTCATCATCATGTTCATCTTCTACAACAACAATCTGTGACATCTCCATAGTTTCTTCTTCATCCTCTTTAATAGATGTATGATTGGGCAGGCGAGGTTTAGATGCCATTATGCTGTCCTCCTCCTCAAGGGCTTCTATCTGTGACACATCTTCTTGAGAACAATCTGGACTCTCATCTGCTAACGAAGCCAGAATATCCATCAAAGATTTATCTCCTTGCTCTGTAGAAATAGAAAATAAAATGTCAATCTCTTTTCAAAGAACAATTATCATTATCAAATGTTTTAGAAGGAAGACGTAATTGAAATAATGAGACTGCCTCCTATATTCTCCAAAAGTTAATTTCACCAAATGTTTCATTTTGATTTCAATAAAGTTAAGCTCATAAAGCTATTTCTGTTGTATTTATTAGTTTGGCCTTCAGAGGTCTTATATATGCATGATGTGAGAGGGAGGTTTGGTTTTTGCATCAGCGTTTTTAAGGCTTCAAATGTTATATATTATCATTTAGATATTGATTAATGTGACAAGCCCATAACCAACTCTCTAGGCCACAAGTTGGCTTGGGTATCAAGTGGATTACACAATGTATAATTTGTTAATAATCAGCGTTTAATTAGTTAATAACTTGTTAATAATTAGTTTATAACTTGTTAATAATTAGTTTATAACTTGTTAACAATTAGTTAATAACTTGTTAATAATTTCTTAATAAGCAGATTATAATTTTGTCAATAATCATATTACAAGTTTGTCAATAATCATAATATAAGTTAGTAAATAACCAGTACAATTTGTAAATAATCAAGAGTATAAACTGTAGAAAATCAAGAGTATAATTAATTAATTATCAGAGTATTATTTGTAAATAACCCAGGAGTATAATTTGTAAATAATCAAGAGTATAATTTGTTAATCACCATAAACAAGTGTATAATGTATAAAATCAAATTTCTATATTAATCATGTATATTTTATAACCCACCTGTTTGAGACGCTGATGAGGGTTGGGAAAAACTTTGGCTAAATGATAAAACTTTTTGTATAGATTTCAGATTAACAACTGGTTTAGTTTCTTCAGGTTCATGTTCCACTATTATAGTATCTTGCGATGACGACAAATTACCAGAATCTACAATTAGAAAATCAAGTAAACAGGCAAATGATTTTATGATTAGATACAAGTAGGACTAAACTGAATATCTGAGTAGGGGAAAGGTAAGAGAGAGAGAGAGAGAGAGAGAGCGAAATGGGGCTAAATACTATGTCATTTTGGGACGAACATTACAATACACTTTTATTACATTAATTTGTTTACGCGTAGGGGTGAGGGAGGAAAACCGAGGACACAGAAAATACCCACTATGAGAGGCGGCCGATCTTATTATCGAAAGTGCATGCATCAGACCACTTAGACAAAAAAAAAAACAACAAAGGAAAGGTGGAAACCAATTTCAAAATATGAAAGAAACAATATACATTGGAATGTTTCTATGTAAAACTATATATGATTGTCAAAGTTACACCTGGGCTCTCACTTCTGTTATATTTGTCAGTCTTCGTGGACAGGCAGTGAAACTGACAAACAGGAAAAGATACCTGCAGTGCTGCATTAAACATAAGGCAAATAAGGCACATGCCTTTGGGCCAGTCAAAAATCCAGGCCACAAAATAATAAAGTAAAAAAAAAGGCCTGTAGTGTCATATTGGGTTATTCCACTCACATTGGGTCAAAAACATCTTGGTATACTGGCACTTCTCAGCATTGAAAGTGATTTACTTCATAATTTAAAAATCTAACTGACGAATTTGCAGTCACAAAAGCATGCAAAGTTGTAATCTAGCTAGGCAGTGAATGGGAATATGTAGGCTATTTATAGTAAGTACAGTACTGTCAATATTCTGAATTTGTTTGTAATAAATTTTCTGTTGCTAAATTTAACTTAATTCCTTTTGTCAATGAGCCCAGCATATCTGTATTTTCTGGACACCTATCAAAATGTGCCTTAAAGCCAGCAGAGCCTTAATCCCACACTTGATACCTGTTAACCAATAAACATATTGTAAAATTAGAAATTTAAAGAATATCATGGGCGTAGATCGGCCATTTAAATCTGTACTTACTGAAGCATGTGTACTCAGTAGTACTAGCAGAAATCACAATTATTTGCCCCCTTCCCTATTGTAATTTGCCTTATTTGAATCCGAGATACATAAACACATATCTTGTGTACATTTTGGTGAACTCTGCATTAAAATTGTACAGTGTACTCACATGTGTATAGTGCGCAATAGGCACTACACCCATTGAATATTAAGAGTTATAATTTCTAGTTTGTACTGACCTTGTCTGTGTAACAGATGAAGTGGTAACTGTGAGGATTGTAAAATATCGTCTGTTTGAGTTCCACCATCATCAGATTGTGATATATCAGATTCTTCTCCCTCTGATTGACTCTCCCTATTATAAGATAAACACATACCCATCTTCATTGCTATTTGTGTATAACATTCAACTTATATGTGGTATATTGAAACATAGTTAATTATTTATTTGAGAATTATTGCTATTTGTGTATAACATTCAACTTATATGTGGTATATTGAAACATAGTTAATTATTTATTTGAGAATAGATGATTCGAATCATTTAAAATAAACCTCCTTGCCAGGCAACGAAACACACACCTACAGCTTCTAATAAAATATATAGAGTAAAATAGGGTTTAACGTTCACTTGACACAAACTAGATCATTTTGGGACTAACATATGGTTCAATTTTTTTCAATAATTCGTTTGTGCATATGGGTCTTTATAACCGGGGGCTGGGGGGAGGGGGTCGAATGACGCAGAGAAAAACCACGAGTTTGAGCAGGCGACCCTTCTCCTTGTCACATACAACCTGGGTATCAAAACCTCCAAGTTATATTTATAGCACGGCTTTCATGAGTTAACAGGTTTAAACCTGGTAACGAATGAAGCGTGCTGTAAATGACTTGTAATACTGACACCTGCTCAACATGTTCGTTGTTATTGCACAGAAAACCCACCCCACTTCTCTATATGATTTCTACTAAAAGTAGCGTAAACCAGCAAAAGTGGGCAATAGCTCGGGAAATGTCTAGTTATTGCACAGTTACGCCCCAGTGAGTTTAGTAGAGGTAAAACAATCTGCTTATTGAATGAAAAGAACAAAGTCTGTGCTACAATTATATAAGTTGTCTGATCAGTTCACAATGTAATAGATGGTGTAATCATTGCTGAAATTCAACAGGATTTCCTAATCTAATCTAATGCATATTACTTCCAAGCACACAATAACTTATGTCTTTAAAGAGTCCACAAGATTCTAGAAAGTAAAACAAGTGCCATAACACTAGAAGCAATCAAAGAAACACCAATTCTAAAAAGATTGGACAATACTCTGGTCATTTTGAAGACGATAATAAAAGTTTTTCATATCTTACAAACGACTAAGCACAGGCACTGACAAGGGAGAACCCACCTTCAAAATTCTATTCAGTTTTCATTATGAAATCATTTAAAATATGAAAGTTATAAAAAAAATATTGACTTTAGTATTATGTAGTACTTACGGAAAAGCTTGCTGATTTTCAATTATTTCTAGTAATCGAAGTCTTAATTCATTTTCACTATCTGAGGCAACAACATCATCATGTTCTGTGGAAATATAAAGTAAAAGAAGGTAATAGGTATGATGGGTTTTTTTTCAGTCAATACAGGAATTGAACACAGGACTGCTGGGATAGAGGGGGCACCCACAAAAAAAATAAAACGACGACGTGATGAGTAGGGGACAACGTACTGGTCCAAAAATCAACAAAGCCTATAAAAATATCTGTTTATATTTTTATCTGTTTCTTCTTCCTGAATTCAAACATGATTCTATTTCTGATACTTTAATGCCCTATACCAAAAAAATTGTTTTTGTGTCCCACAAAGGATCTTGCTCCTCATGCAAAATTAGCGGTCACCAATGCCCTGATATATAAACTATTCTACTTATAGATAACAGACCATATTAAAGGAAAAAATAGTGTTCTGCAACAACTGAGCTAACGAATGAATGAAATGAATGAAATGTTGTTTAGTTTAATGGCACGTCAGCTCCAACCGGGCCATATTGCGCCAAACATTATGAAATTAACGAGACAAATTAAAACAATATCACAGGGGTGTATTCATATATGTAAATAAAAACAAATATCACAGAAAATATAATTAAAAATAAATATCAATTTCTTTACATATATACAGTCGTGGCCAAAAGAATAGGACCACACTTGAAAATGTTTGGATTTCTTCCGTCTAAATTCATGTGATCATATATCTGCCACCTGAAGGCCGATTTTAACAAATGAGGTATCGATGGATAGGTTATGTGAAGTATGTTCATCATACATGCACATGCAGGTTTGAACAATGACGTCATCACGACTATGACGTCATGACAGTGTACTGAAGATTTAGAATTTAGCAACATCGGGATGGTGGCAGAAATTTTTACCAAACTGAGATAAAATTCGATCAAGGACCATTTATTTCATTTCTAAATGATTAGTTAACATGCAAACTAACATCGGTGATGAACAGTAGTCAATACTTCGTGTGTCCCCCACCGTTGGCTTTAAAAGGTGCTTGCTTCCGCTCCGATTTAGGGTGTCATTGATGACGTCATAGCTGTCATGACGTCATCATTCAAACATGCATGTGCATGCGTAATAAGCATACTTCAAATAACCTATCCATCGATACCTCATTTGTGCAAATCAGCCTTCAGGTGGCAGATATATGATCAAATGAATTTCCAAACCAAGTAAGAACCTATTCTTTTGGCCACGACTGTAACTATTTAAAACGCAATATATGATAAATATATACAATTAAAATTTAAAATAAAAGTTTGTCTCTTTTAAAAAAGCTAACAATTTAGTATAAAGCTCCGGTTGAGCAAATAGCTGACGTGCTGACTGGCACTGAGCTAACGAAGTATAAATGGCTACATACCTTGCGATTCTTGTGGTGTTATCTGAGAACTTTCACCTAAATCTCTTTTTCTCTGTCGTTCATCTTCCCATATAGCAGCTAATCCTGGATTTGTACCAATATTAGCTGAAAACAAATAACATGTTTAAATTTCTATGTTACACAATTTTGCATTGAATATTCACAGAGATACTATAAAGACAAGCAGTCTACCATCCACATTTCAACATTCCATCATCCATTATGAAACATGATCTACATTGTAATTGAGATTGATACTCAACATAACGGTCAATCTAACAGAAATGCAATTAGAATTTTTCTGCCACTTCTCAAGGAGAATCGATTGTACCCCAAAACTTGTTGCCAAATCAAATTTTAATCGCCACTTATCATTTTTTTTTATCGCAAATTGCTTATTTGGCGACTGACATCATGAGCCCAAACTACCAGCACACATTGTACATAAAGTTACTATGGTCAACCTCCCACACGCTATCAGACAGGACTATCTTTCTAACTTTGTCACTTGTTTTGTTCTGTTGTTTCGGATAGTCCCCATTAATAAGTCTGTCAGACATATCACAATAACCCTTTATGAAATTTTGCATGGAATACTATAGACAGCCCACCATAATATGAAATTAAGGGTACTAGCCATGCCTCCCTCTACACAGAAACTGGGTTTATTCCACTCAAAGAAAGACGAAACCGACATAAATTAAAACTCCTATACAAAATCATCAATAACCTAACCACTGCTTATCTTAAGAATCTCATAAATCTAGAACCCCCAAACAAATATTCCCTTCGTAATGAAGACAATTTAAAAGAAATTCGATGTCGTACTGAAATCTTTTCTAAATCGTTCATCCCATCAAGTATAAAAGAGTGGAATAAACTCAGTACCGATGCAAGGAATTCTAGATCTCTGAAAATTTTCTCCGACCATCTATCCCAATCTGATATCAAAGTTCCTTCGTTTTATTATAATGGCCATCGGAAATCTCAAATAATTCACTGTAAATTACGACTTCGATGCTCTGACCTGCAGGGTCATAAATTTCTTCGACACATTGCCGACAGTCCCGCATGCCTCTGCGGTCACATATTTGAAGATCCTGATCATTAACTTCTGCGATGTTCCTTACACTCAAATGCACGAACAGAAACCATTGACAAATTACAATATGATTTTAAAAATATAAACTGTCTTTTATTCGGTTCCAAAACCTACAGTCTAGAAATTAATACTAATATTTTTAACCAGGTCCATAAGTTCATTAACATGTCAAACAGATTCTAAACTCAATTCGATCAAGTAATATTTTAATGTATAATCTTGGCTAGTCTATCTAATTTTGTTTATTATCAAATAATCCTCACTTTGCTTGCATATGTATACTTATTGATTACTATATATATACTGTACATTTTCACCCATTTTATTATGTTTATATAATATGTATGTGTTTGCCATTTTAACTATGTATATACACCCATTTTTCATTAATAATATGTATACAAATTACTTAGGGAGAGGGGTTTTACATAGGGCTAAGCCTGTTCCCCAATCCCATTCAGACAACCTGAATAAAATATTGTTTAAAAAAAAAAAAAAAAAATAATATGAAATTTTAAAACTGTTACAAGACATTTCAAAATCCTTTATGAACCAAAAGAACACGATTACAAGAAAAAGAAAGAGCTGGGGTTTATTGTCCACTGGACACAAACTAGATCATTTTGGTACTAACACATAGTACAGTTTTCTCAATAATTTGCATGGTAGAAAACCCAAGGACATGTAGGAAACCCACAAGGTTTGTTCATGAAAGGTCGATCCCCTAATATTTTCATATACTTACCATTAACTTCTAGCCTGTTTAATATATCTGATGCAATAACATCCACTTCTAATTCACATGTGCTTTGTTTATCTACTGTATCCGGTAAATATAAAACCCTAGAACACAAATTATATTTATTAACATATAATATAATATATATTTATGACATGATGACTTGACATGCCCCCCCCCCCCTGTCTAACTGCACTTATACTCCAAATTTAAGCCCCGGGCAGCCCTAGTGTAGACACCAGACCCCAAACAGACACACATATAATAGACTTATACTCTACTGATCATTACAATAGAGTAATTCTCAAGACAAAATTACATGAAATTATTTAGATGCCTTCTCAAATAACTTTTTATCTTAAGGCCCTTGTCATACTGGGGATTCCCAATTTTTTGAAACAAGTCTTTTTGAATCTTAAGGGGGACAACTCTTCCATTACCTATTATCTCCCCTTAGACCACAAGTGATCTGCATTTTCAAGCTAAAAAAATGATTTTGAAGTGTTTTCTCTTTAACCATCAGATTGTTTTGGCGTTTTGACTAGGAAAAGCATCTAGTTAAGAACATATCCTGTAATTCTTTAAATATAAGAATAAATCATACAAATGTATATAATTTTAGAATGATGGTCAATTCCTCTATTCAATGGTATAAAATATTGAACATTTTTTGTCAATTTTACTTATAGGCCATGACCTGCAAGGTATCAGGCGTATTCAACACCAGGCTAATTCATGACCAGTAAAATCGGCGTATTCAAGACCAGTATATTATAGGGTTGGTTGATCGGTATATAAAGGTGCTAAGTAGTAGGCCTACTCATCAGTGTGGATAGAAGCCGATACGATAATTATTATAGATGATTTTGATGATTGGTGTTTGATGTATTAAAATTGTTTTTTTTTACAATTGAGTTGTTGTTTAAATTATTTAATCTTAAGCTTGAGATTGTACATCCCGGCTTTGTTATTTTGATTGGTCGGTGTATAAAGTTGCTAATTAGTACTGCAGAGTTGGACTTATGCACTCGGCAAACCTCGGAAGATTTCGGGAATCTAAACTCGGCTGTATGATGAATTCCGCCATAGTGGAACTACTTTAAAGGTCCCGGATGACCTTTAAAGTAGCCGAGTGGGACTTATGCAGACACGCATATTCTCTCTATGGACCAACTACAATGCAGGTGAAATGGATATTAGTAGGCTATTGAGAGAGTGTGCGTTTCTGTACGGTCCCTCTGCGGAAACATCGTCGTAAATGTATTGTAGTGTTGTTTGTGTTGTAAGTGTATTGTAGTGTTGTTTGTGTTGTATCAACCATAAAAGAAAAGAAAAAAAAAATTAATAGTAACATCAAGTTAAACACAAAAGTTGAATACGAAACTATGGCTATTATTAATCGCATCAACTGAATACGATGTTTTATATGTAAATATTGTCTTCGAATATTATTTCAACTCTTGTATGTATTATGACTATTTAAAATATATGATATTAATAGTAACGTCAAGTTAAACACAATACTCAGTTCAAAGTTGAATACGAAACTATGGCTATTATTAATCGCATCAACCGAATACGATGTTTTATATGTAAATATTGTCTTCGAATATTATTTCAACTCTTGTATGTATTATGACTATTTAAAATATATAATAAATACCCTGTTAATCCTTCTATTGTCTTGTCTTAATTGATTAATTAACTTAACATCCATAGACAGAGTACTACTTAGCACCTTTATATACCGATCAACCAACCCTATAATATACTGGTCTTGAATACGCCGATTTTACCGGTCATGAATTAGCCTGGTCTTGAATACGCTAGGATTCACCTGCAAAATGGCCTCCTTATTGAATACCGTATTTTTCGGTGTATAAGGCGCATGCGTAGATAAGGTGCAGGGCGAGTTTGGCAGAGGTATTTCGGGGAAAAAATAAAAGTGCATGCTTTAGGCGCACCCTTCTCCGGCGTCTTGTGAAACACGTGCAATACCATACGTGATTCAAATACACTTGGATCTCCAGTAACTGGGCCAAACTTACTGCTTACATTTATACATGTAATAATTACCGATATTTAGACGTATCAAGCTTTATGTATATTTCTTTATGGAACAAGAAACGATATTTATAGTTTTTGTATTGCATAAGACTTTATATTTATTATAACATTAACTTTCTATTGAATTGTTTCATATCTTAAAAGGTAATTCTGGCGTTCGTACGGTAGTCAAATTGTCGTTAAAGTCCCGATAACAACAAACCTGGCCGTCTATTACTTTCTGTTAAATTCACGAGGTATTGATGATAAACAAATGAAATAATAACTGTAGAAATAATTTATTATGATCAGCTACTCACGACTTAAATCCTGACTACCGGTAAAAGAGAAACAATACTTCCAGTTCATTTAAACTATCCAAACAACTGACAATGAAACGGTGTCCATTGCCACGCCCACTACACGCGGCATGACAATACCCAAATTGTAGCCATTTAGATCTATCAGTAACATAATACAATATTATTTTAATACCAATCAAAGAAACAATGATTTTGTGAACTATAAACAACTTCGTAAAGCATACCGTGACAACTCACCAGTAGATAATTAACGATACCGGTAATTTATAACAATGTATCAATCAGTGAATCTATATATATGTTGCATGAAACTATCGGTAACTTGAAACGGCTTGATATAAAATTTGCAGCTATGTATAGAAAATACCAACGAACATTCCATAAAATTTCTAAAAATTATTTATTTAGAATGGCTACGAGACGAACCGTTAAAGAATACGGTAACAGTGTCGCGGGTTGTGAATTTAATTTTGGAGAGTCGAACGTAAGACGGCTATGAAATTGTAACTTAGTAACCAAGTAAGGAAGCGCATAGATAGAGCCTGGCACGTTATCCACAAATAGAGAAAGAATTGGTTGACTATGTCAATGATATACGTCGAGCAGATTTGCCGTTTCGACAACAGGTTAGACTGAACAGCTTCAACACATGACATGTCAGTTTAACTGTAATCCCACCCTTACTACCGATAACTTATATTGAACCAATGAAAATGCTTGTATGAATGCGTACCCCGCCCTATACGTCAACTTGACTGATAGCACCATTGACCTTGAACGGGGACATGGTAATGGCCAATCTACACGGAATAGCAGAAATATATGACGTGGAAATAGCAAGAAATATTAACGATACGAATGCTATTTTTTGAAACATCGTTAAAGTAGAATGGCTATCGGCCGATGGTGTTTGCATTGCCGTTTATGACTAACAATATACTGTACACGGATTCGCATAAAAGGACGACATCTTTTTTTTATGCACGAAATAACAGAAATACGGGCGATAATTATTGACATATTTTAACCGTATCTAAAAGATTATTGATGACATGGACGCATTTTAAAATATCTAAAACATTTATGACAAATATAAATGGACACAAAGTTAACAATATTGTATTTAGTTTGAGTGGTAATATATCATAAACTTTTGAGGTAGCGTCACCAGGCCGACATTTGTTGATTGTAGGGCAATTATTTCTTGAACTCCCGACTTCAGTGTAGACACGGAAAAAACCTGGATTTGCTTAATGTTGTGTATTAGGCGCACCCCTTCTAGATAATAAAATAATTGGTAAAAAAAGTGCGCCTAATACACCGAAAAATACGGTATTCAATATGGCGCTTAAAGAAACTAAATCGCTAATATTTGGGACCTAGAAATTGACCCAAATGGGATATCAGAAGCCTACCTTTTCTAGGTAAGATAACAAGATCAATGCTGATTTGAATTGACAAATAATTCATGTTTTCAACGTGTAAGACTTTGGGTTGATATTGAGTTAGAGACTTAGCTACTTTAAACTGAACAAATTTCAATAAGAATACATGAAATACATTTTTACCTGTCTATGTTAGAATGTTTCCAGCGACGATGAGTTGGTGTGTTCAGACCGGAATGACCACTTAATGGGTCTGGTGATGTTGTCTCATTTGGATCACAAGTATCTTCTAAAATAAATCACATAAAATAAATATTAAACATTAAGTATAATACTTATATTTTCTCCATATTATCATTGATATTTAGTTATTAGTAGTAGAAGATCGTACATACACTGTATTTAATGTAATACATCTTAAAATGAACTTTATTTGGTTATTAATGGTAGCACGTGTCAAGCAAGAGGTGAAATAATTCAGTACCTTGAAGTGGGATATTAACCTGAACACACTAAATAATTTAGTAATATCAACTAGGATATAAACTAATTTCAGTTGTATTGTTTGAATGATGTATTGTTTTACCATCAAAACAATATAAACATACATTATGCAAGAGCTAAATCTACCTAATGCAGGTCTTTCTTTGAGCCTGAAACTATTAATCAGACATTAATTTACTTATTCAGACCATAATCAACTCTCGATGTCAAGGCTAGCCTGCGATATTTATTGGATTAGGATCCTATTTGCTGCTCAACTGTAGTCCTGATTTAATCAGGAAATCATGATACCAACTTTAGTAATGATGATCGAGGCTAGGCCGAAATTTAATCGCTAAAACCTTGGTGAATTTTCGACAAATTCCCCTTCCATTTTCTACTTTTTAACTATTATAGTGAGAACTGCCAATTCTTTATCTATTCCCCCCATAATGTATCTTTAATTTCTCGTTCTTAACCACTAAACTACATATGAACAGTGCCATATTATCCTAAAAGGCTGACAAGGCCTAAGTCTAGGGGCCCACCAAGAGCTTGGGCCCACAAAAGCAGGGGCCCTGCAACAGCATACAAACCCTGCATGTCACTGAAATCAGAGATATCAATGGTGCATTAAACCTGATAAAAAAAAAGAAAATTATGGTTCAATTTATGTGAAATTTTGCCCCACAGTCAAAGATGGATCGATTGGGTGGGGGATGTCAAGGGGTCCAAAGTCAAAGAAGCGTGAAGCCTAGGGTTCATGGGTTAATACGGCGCTTCATTTAAATTGTATTCAACATAGAAACAGATAAATATTTGTTCTACAAAGTTAAAAAATCTCAAACTCTTACCTTGATTTTTGCTCTTTCTGAACTTGACAGCAGCCACATTAATTAAATTCATTCCATAGAGATTAAAATCAATAAATAACTGCAATATCAATATATCTCTTTATTTTATTCAAGTATTGGTAACTTTAGCAACAATTTAATTAAAATACAGATCTATATCTCTTTCATTTTTCTACTTCTCTATGACCTTCATGGAGATCTGACCTTATACTTGTCCTCACGATCCTAGTGTTCCGAAGACAAGTAAAAGGAAATTTTAAACCATAAAAACCGAACCGAAATAATCAAGATTGCTTTAACAAGCGTTTTTTTTATTAAACTCATTCGTGACATGCAGCTAAAGTAATGAACATCTACACTACGTTTGAATGTTCTACTTCAATTAGAAGCAAAGTTCTTGTGTCCCAAAGTCTCAAACCAATCAAACAGTTTATTTCTGTTTAGCCTTAGCATAACATACTCATCACACCAAATGGAAGAGGAAGATAAGCCCAAGAAGAGGAAGATTCAGCCAAAACGTAACCAAATGAGGAAGACAAATCAGGTTTAACCTCCAGGCTCCACTCAACACAAACTAGGCTATTATGGGACTAACATATGTTACAACTATAAATTCAATTATTTAATAATATTAATATCGTCATTTATAAAGCGCGTTAATACTGAAGAAATCAGTTTCTAAGGCACTGTTGGGTTTATTTTATATTCACTGATTATTTACAGATCAGGGTTTTGAAATAAGAATGTTTTAAGTTGAGATTTAAAATGGCCCACAGATGGTAATTGTTTTATTGACTGTGGTAGTCTATTCCATAGAAAAGGACCAGCGTAAGAAAAGGCACGTTTTCCAAGTTGTAAGTTAATGGCTGGAGATTTTAGAAGATGTTTTTTCTGAGAACGGAGATTTCTGCTGGTAGTATAGGGTTCAACAAGAGTTTTTATATAAGATGGAGCTTGGCCGTTTAACATTTGAAGACGGAAAGGAGTAACTTGAACTTAATTCTTTGCTGAATTGGGAGCCATTGTAAATATTGCAATACAGGGGAGATGTGTTGATGTTTTCTAGTTTTAGTGAGGAGTCGAGCTGCTGAGTTTTGAACATGTTGTAGTTTGTTAATCTGATATTCTGGTAAGCCGTATAGTAAACCATTATGGTAATCTAGTTTAGTTGAGATGAATGCGTGAATGAGCTTACATGTGTCTAGGGGATGGGGTGGTGGTCTTTAGCAGTAGAAGGAAACCGGTGGCAGGGGACCCAAATTACTGTCACGAACAAGCGTGTGATCGAAACCACACCACTTGACTCAATGAGAGACCTTCAAGATATAAACCACACAGCCATTCAACCCCCCAAATATGTCCGTGAAGAAACATTATCTGATTTTCTACAGAACTTTAATTATCAATGGTTGTTTCAGATACATGGTAATGACTGAGCATGTACGGAGCAGATAACCACGGTATACCTTATTATTTCATAATAACTGCTAGTAGCACCAATGACGCTTACATGAGTACATTTATTTCAAATACACAAAGATTATTGGGTATTAACTTTAATTTGAAAGCAGAACTCTCTAAAATGGCATTTCAGACAACTAAACTGCAAAATCCTGGAGGAATGTACATGCCTCAGTGAGAACAATTTTTAAAGGAAATGAAATTGAGTTTAATGTTCTACTGCTTTGCTGCTCACTGGGCTTATAAAGACGGGAATTTTCAAAGGATGAAATTCATATATATATGCTAATAATTACAGTACACTTCAGGGCTAAGTGTGAAAATCCTCCCTGTGGGTGTTTTTTCCACTCAAAAATCGCGGTGTTTTTCTCATGTCCACTCCGCGGAATTTGCGACGTTCTGGGCGGAAAAAAAGTCCGCGAAAAGATAAAATTCGCGGGGGATTATTGTCCGCGAAAATTTGAAATTCGCGGCGGATAATTGTCGGTGGAAACATAAAATTCGCGGAGGATTATATTCCATAGTGATTCAAAATAGTCTGAGTAATTTAGTCAATATTGTCACAGCGTTATTTAATAGTTAATGGAATAATATCACGAGTATATTAGTCGTTTTAGTTAACCTATAATTTATATATTCATAATACTATTTTCAAATTGTTTTTTGAAAATTAACTAAATTGTACCAAAGTATTATTTTATTCATATCCTAAAATATCTGTTATGCTCGATTCATTTATAATGTACATGTACATCGGTATTCAATTCGTAAATCGCACCACAAAGTGCATACACATATCAATTTTCTATGTCATTAGTTCATCCGACAAGCAGACAATGAAACCATGTTTCGTGAATTCTGATAACATTGTCTTAAAATGGATGACAATAAACATAATATCTAGCGATTTGCACGTGGGCGACTTAAAATATGCTGTCGATTTTTTATGTACTGATTTATTATCGATTTTAAATATGAAGAAGAATTTAATGACAATCGTAGAAATAAACAAATTAGCATTAATTCTTGGAAGGTATATTTTCTCCCCGATATTTAATTTAACGGTAATTCGATTAAAATGACGATTGGGCTCCCAACGTTCAAATAATACTTTATGTCCCGAGAATCAAATATCATGTAATGTATAGAAGCTGAAAGATTCTTTACTTATTTCAGTTTCGTATTTGACTAAGATACAGAGTCCCCATTCCCCACATTTCAATACGGATCAACATGTCAAATCGTTTCAGATAGCGCTATATGTATATGGCTTAAAAGTGTCATGTCTCAAATGGTCGCTTCATAGATATATTATTTTATGCTTTAACTTATAAATGCAACACACAAACTGCTTACCGTATTTATACAGTTGACGATAAATATCCTAGATAATAATCCGGTTCGGTTTCTTTCCAATAATTATCACAGAAACAAATATTAAATTTCATTTTTCCAGTGAACATATCGATGAAGCTTTCAATAAATAAAACACCTAACAACCAGACCATATGAATCGAATCTTGTGCGGACTGAACTTAGATTTATAGGATTTAATTGTCGCACCAAAGAGTACAAAGGAAAATGCTTAACAACAAGCATGCATTAGTTAAAGCGGCTTGGCGTGATATAAGAGATGATTTTTGTGCCAAATTAAAAATACACTGAAAGGGCCTCACTAGTCCGCAGGTGCTCTACTCTCTAGTCTGTCGCTGTAAGAAATACGTGTGCTATAAATGTGGGTATCAATAAAGCCTAACCCTAATAACAGATATCGGTTGACCAATGAACCCTAACCCTAACACAACCCTAACCCTAACTAATGAACCCTAGTAATATATTATAGAACCCGCGGGCTAGTGAGCATTCCCCTTATTACCACCGGTTAAAGGAATAATTCTATTGACAGAATATGTCAACTGCGAATTAAGTATTGATTTCATAATTTATAATTTGCATGCGCCAACCTTCAAGTCTGTACCGATTCAAAAATTAAATTATCTCTTATTTTAATATCCATAATTTTTAAAGCCTGAGTTTTATGTTATCGTTAATAAAATTAATAGAATCTTATGCAAATTACTGGTAATACGTGATGTAAATTGTAGGAGGTGGGGAGGTGCTATTCATCGGAGCCCGTTCGTAATTTAGCCATGTGTGTGTTAAAGGGGTTTGTATTTTAGTCAATTATCAATTCCTTTTGATGGCACGTGTGAATTCGCCTAATAAAGATAGTTGATTGACAGTATGCATTGACTCAGACTCCTTGGTGCCTAAATGAAATGTCATCACGGTGTTTTCCGACTGATAGTTTTAATGTACATGTGTTCGGTAAGGTTGACGGTGAATTTTGGCGATGTGTGCTTAAAAACAGGAGATGAAGGCATTTCATTCATTTGGGAATTAAATCAGAATATATTACTTGAGGTGTGAATTTTGTAACTTATTTGTCAGAATGGAAATGGCTATTTTAATGTACAACACTTTCGCCCAAGGTAAAGCCAGCATTTATGTGTGTAAATTTTGAAAATTTCCTAATTTCAATGAGTTTGAAATAGTCGAACGATTCAAAAAATATCGAACATATTAATGAAGTAATGTATCGATATAGGGTGAAACGATCGTGGGATGAACTGACCCATATTAGCCTGTTTTTAATATTCCATTTTTGTGATTTATAGTTAAGTCTAATAAAACAATACTTTAATAGTATAAACACTTACAATTACCATGCCAACGTGTTGCGGATTGAAACCACGGCTTTAAAACTATGAGTGAGCTCACTTTTTTTAATTATTTGAATAGAGGCTCTAGAACCACTTGTAATAACATGCTCAACACATTTCGGATTGAAACCACCGCTTTGTAACAATGAGATTACTCACTTTTCTTTATTATTTGCCGACATACTTAAACGGTAAACGGCTTCGTAGCACATTGTTGTTTTAAAAATCCAAAACAAAAACATAGTAACAGAATACAGACTACATGTGTAAATGTATAAGTCATTAATGGGCAGACAAGCGGACGTTAAATAAAGCTGGATAATACATTTTTACGAATGTTCGTCCATATGATTATTTGTAAGGTTTGTTATATATGCCGCACATGTAACAAACGAGTATGCGATGTTGTAAATTATACATCGATAATATATGCATATGGATACGAATACAATGTAAAGCATACGTGTAACAATAATTTCATCAAATTAAATTTCGCGCTGGGGTCGGTGGTTTATGCATATATTTTATTTCAAAGTTTTAAAAGCATGCCGATAATGCTGTTTTTTGGGATTGGACTACTGAATTATGGATACGAATACAATGTAAAGCATACGTGTAACAATAATTTCATCAAATTAAATTTCGCGCTGGGGTCGGTGGTTTAATAATTCCGCGGCAGTCGGTGGTTTAACAAATCCGCGGTGGTCGGCAGTTTACTCAAATTCGCGGCGGAAATTTAGAGCGGATTTTACAGCGGGACCTGAGCGGATTAATAGCCTGTACTCCGCGATTTTTCAATTCCGCCCAGGTCGGACCACGGAGGAATTTCATACTTAGCCCTGAAGTGTACTGTACCTGTAATTGGTATGGTATATGTGATTCATGAGGCTGAAAGGATTTATTCATCACAGCACCACCTAATAGCAAATCAGCAGCTCTATAAAAAAAAAAAAATCAATCAATTCATTTGTTAAGATAGTTTTCATAAAAAAACTGAAGTAGCCTGTAAACTGAGTGATTGTTGGATTGTTTAGTCTGATATTACTTTATTAGTTCTCCATCAGGCCAAATCATATTAATTTTTTGTTCTTGGAATAAATGGCCACTGGAGTTCTGTGAGCAATTTCGGCACTAACATATGGTTCAATTTCAATTTAATGATTCGTTTGTGCATAGGAGTATTTAGCAGTGGGAGGAAACGGAGGACCCAGCGAAACCCACGAGGTTGGACAGGCGACCCTACTCCTGGTCACGTACAACTGGGGGATCAAAACCATGCCACTTGATTCAATGACAGACCTTATGATACAACATGCAGGCGCTATAGACTGTACGGTACACACTTACTTTTTAATTGATTTGGGGTTATATAAATAAATCTTCAAAAAAAGTTCTTCTTTTGGGTGATAGCCATACATAGGTCTGGAAAAAAAAATTATATGTATCACTGTATGTCGAAATGATTAACTTGTCTTTTATCATTGGTATTTAGGAGCTATTGGGGCTTAGGGGGTGAAGTGCTGGCTTGATAACCAGGAGGTCCAGGGATTGAGCTCCGGCTTTGGTCGAGAAAGCTCGGCAGGGATTTTCCAGACTAGTTTCCTTGTCATTGTTACAAGACGGAGAGCTTGACAAATGAGATCTCATGCTATCTGAGTCAATGATAGACCCTGTTCTCTAAAACACATGTATTACACTCAGCCAGATTAAGCCTGCATGGAGCCACTGACTGAATATACCAAAGGGCCATGTACAGTGAAAAGGGGGCATATTCTGGTCAGTGACATGCAATTTGTATGACAGCATTGTAGATAGATTTATTTACATGTAGCACAAACATATGAAACATAAAATACTGGCAAATAAAATCATAAAATTGATAATGAATTTCACCTATATGTAGATAAACTCTACCCTATTGTATGAAAACCCATGAGGTTCGTACAACCAGGAAATTGAAAAAACGCCAGTTGACTCATTGGCAGACCTTATGATACATGGCGCACATGTTAACCATAAGACATTGCCCTCCGCCCCCCCCCCCCATATGACAAGAGAGTTATTCATCGTTACTTACATGCCAGAAACAAGAGAAACCTTGAAAACATGTTGAATGTTAGTCTTAGCCATTCCATTTCCAACATTAAGAGCTTTATCTAAACTAGCCGATACTTGTCTCATATATCTGTCTTCTGGCTTCGTCCCATCGTACGGGATGTACAGGTACGGGAAAACACCATGTACATGCATACATGTTTTCTGACCTGTAAAAAAAAGAATTATTTACTGGAATAGGATCCAATTTGCTGCTGAACTTTCAGTCATGATTAAATCATGAAATGGATAATCGAGTCTATGATTTTTTATCATACCAACTTTCATGATATTCTATTTATCATACCGATTTTTTTATCGGACCGACTATAGTAATGATGATTGAGGCTAGACCGAAATTCAATCGCTAAATTCTTGCTTCAGAAAGGATCAATTTGAGTGAAGATTTCAGAAAATTCCTTTGACATTATTCAGTTTTTAACTATTATCGTGAGAACTGCCATGTATAAGTGGTTCATTAACGACTGGTCTTCATTATTCAAGCAGTTGATTTAATATCTGTTTATTGTTTAATGCTTGCAATGTCTGTGTATATTGTGCATCTTGTATGCAGTTGTATGCAGTTATGTCAGATGGGTTCTATTTACAAATTTACTATTAAGTTTTTTTTAACCAGCAAAAATTTGTTAGATTACCTAATGAGACATCAAAATTTGAAGTTCTTGAAATAGGGTTTAACGTTCACCTAACCCAACACTGGACTAACATAATATAATATGGTTAAATTTAATTTCAATAATAATATGCCTGCGCGAAGGTGTCTTTTAGAAGTGGGAGGATACCGAACAGGCGACCTTATTCTTTGTCACATACAATATGGAGTTCATTGATATCATTTGAAGACATAGCACTACATGGCTGATGAAAATACACTTGGGTATAACTGAGAAATTTTGACTTTTGTTGTCATCAGCACCCTTTATTATGCTGCTTTTGGCCCGAGTTTGGAACATAGTTGGTAAACAAAATTCGTATTTTTGGGTGATTAATATGTAGTTTATCACCTCAAATAACAGAAATGTGCAATTTACAATGTTCAACACCCTTAAATAATCTAAATACCATAAAATATCTACACTAAATTCTGTTCTTTAAAAAAAAAACCCAATAAATTTGATTTATTCAATGATGTCACCAAAGTGCGACAATTTACATAAATGATTTACATATACAAACAAGTTATCAGTATCCACTGTTGTGATAATTTGATTATCATAATAACAAGTATGTCTAAAAAAAAACTCAATAAATTACATTGATCCAACTGTTATACAAGTAAAGAGCAATAATATAGTAATAATCTACCTAATATAGCCTACCATATATCATGAATAACCTCTATCATCTATATAATATAACCTACATGTATCATGAAATACAAAATAACATCTATCTCTACAAAACATAGTCCATCATTAATCATAAAATAACATCTATCATCTACCTACTGTAACCTATCATACAATAATAAATCATAAAATAACCTCTATCATCTATCTAATATAAACTCTCATAAATCAGAAAATAACCTCTTATCATCTACCTTATATAACCTATCATACAATAACCTCTATCATCTCATTAGCCTATCATTAAACATAGATTATGCAAGAGCTAAATCTATCCATTGCAGGTCTTTTTTTAGGCATCAAATGTTATTCAAATCAACTGATATTGTAAGGGGTGATTTAACGTCAAAATGGATAATCAAGACTATGTTGGTTACCATACCGACTTTAGTAATGATGATTTAAAATCTAATTTATCGGTTAAAATGGAGCAATCTCACTGAAATTTTCAGCACCTTGTATTGAAGTTATCTATTTTCTAACAACTATTATAGCGACAACTGTCAACTCTTTATCTAATCTCCCACAATGTCTCCTTTAATATATATTTAACATAAAATATCAATATATACATGATATCGACAATCAATTTATTCTCCACTGTTACGTGTGATATAATCATGGTGAGGTTGCAGAGTCAAATAGTTTAACACATTTTGTACCAAAATGTCCTGGACTCCTAGTTTGTTAGGAATGGATGTTAAACCCCATTTCTCTCTCTGATATAAACAAACAGTTTATTTGTCCACCGTTGTTATGATAATTATCACAGATATGAACTACCATGTCAAATAGTATATAAAATGTATAGAGACAGAGTGAATGGTTTTTCTTCAGTAGGAATTATTGATTTTAATCCACGATGAGTATAGGCTTACATCTACAAAGAAGCGTATACATAGGCTTATATCTATAAAAGCTATTAACAGCATCAATATAATAATGGTAAATGTTTTCCATTTCTGGTACATGTACCAACTTGTAGGTTTATCTATTATTACTATTAACAACAGTAGAGACAATATTCCAACAAACCACCAACATGACAAGGATGAATGAATGAATGAATGAATGAATGAATGAATGAATGAGAGTTAATAAGGTCCTACTATTCTGCATCAACCAGCCTAAATGTATCAATTTGTAAAATATAGATTTAAGATTTATCTATTACTTTTGATAATAGTAGCCATGCATTATGTAATCGAGCGAAAGCTGTCGGTTGCATTGAAGGTTTTTTCTGGCTCACATGTTATATAAATTATGGGGGGTTGGGATGGCCTAGTGGTTTAGAGTGCCGCGCTTCGACCTCTAGCTGGCCGGTCACCTCTGGCTTGCGGCCGTGGTTTCGAGCCCTGGTGTGAGCGTATGTGGCATGGAAATAGGGGCGCCTTCTCAACCTCGTGGGTTTCCTCCGGGCACTCCGGTTTCCTCCCACTGCTAAAGACCCCTACGCGCAAGCGAATTATTGAAATAAAATCAAACCATATGTTAGTCCCGAAATGACCTAGTTTGTGTTGAGTGGACGTTAAACCCCATTTCTCTCTCTCTCAATATAAATTATTATTTATAGATTTACTAATATGACAAGCCCATTATCAAAATAAGGAGCTAGCCCTGACTGTACAACTCAGAGAATGCCTATGCCCCCTTCCCACCCAATTCTATTTATTGGATTTGATATTTTGTTGTTTGTGGCTTGCAGCATCTGTGAAGCCTGGTCGGCAGATTTGTCTCTTTGAATTTGGTTGTGTGTGGTGCTGGCCGGCCCTGCACTTACATTACGCATTGAGTCATCTGATTGTTGTTCCCTGATTAAATGGGTTGTTTGCTAAGCAATCAAGTTCCATGGTTAGTGTTGAGGTCATCTTATGTACATGTTAATACATGTAGCTCCATGACTGGAGGAAGGCAGGAGATTTTGTAAATTCAGTTAGTTATTTTGACTGACTTAGGAAAAGCCTTTATAAAGGTGAAATGAAATAAAATGGGGTTAAACGTCCTACTGTTCTGTCATACAGTGGGCTGAGAGGAGATTTTGACCTACTCTTATATCGAATTCCGATTGCACTGGGATCTTTTTTGTGCACCGCAATGTGTACACTGGACCTTGGTTTTTCATTCCATTCAAACGACTATAGATTGTCCCTTGCCTGGCCCTCATCAAAGCAAATGAATCGTGGTCAAAACCCAGCAACTGCAAACTTGACTTAATCATTTGAATGATTGTTTTCAATACACACATGAGTCAATTAAATGTTCTTTATAAAATGGTAAAATAGACTCGTTTTCACGTTGCAACGATATCAAATTCTGATATCGCCATTAATCATGATAACTGCTTTTGGAATTATCGCGATAAATAAAAGTCTACGATTATCAATTTTATCACGATAATTCTCTTTATCGTACAGTACTAACTTAACATTGAAATAAACATAATATTTTCAGTCTTGTTAACCGGGGATTCGCCGCACCGTTGCTACGGTACACCGATGTCGCGTGCGGCTTTGTTTACAAAATGTGTTTAGGGAACTTTCTCTCACCGATTTTTATTGTATAATTTTACAAGTAGTAATTAATCTATTATTTCGAATTCGATCCGGCCCCCGCACCGGTGAAAATGAATTTTGGATTTATTGCACCGACCTCCGCCCAAAAAAATCCTAAAATACCGGGATTGCGATTATTCAACTTTGGCCGATACGATATCACTTGAAAAAAAATAATCGCGATAATGCGGCATCCCCGGGGTATCGCTGCAACCTTACTAACTGTAGTCAATGTATCAACAACATTTAGCTTAAATCACACAGTCATTACCCTCACAAATCTATAATTAACTGAAAACTCTTAATCACGTTATACAAAAAAACATGGTATTTGTGAATTCTGGTGCAAAATGGCACTAAACAAATTCAAATAAACTCTGTATGATATCAGAATGACACAAATTGAACTAGAATGATTATCTAAAATTCGTCATTCTTTTTAAATAGGAGGAAATTCAATAGAATTTTTATTTATTCAACTGTATAGAGTATACAATAAATTTATGGATTTATTGATTAGGTTCAATAATTTATAGTCCATCAATACAGTAGTCGACGAGCATAAACAATATAATACCTCCATGTTTAGAAATTTACTGTATGCTCACATAATAATCTTCATCTTTTTGATTCCGTTTATTAACTTTCATCCATTAGGTTTATTGTCAATCTGATTAAACAAAGCGTGACGCATATTGTACCTAATAAAAAGTCATATTTTCAATAACTTTTACATACACTATTACAATCAACGCATTAAAAGATTTCTTTTTGACTAACAAAAGTGACGGATACAGTAGACGACTGGTCTTCATATCCAATCACTTGAATTGTTGTATTGCTATGTTGTTTGTTGCTTACAATGAGGCCAAGAAATAACGGTTTTAGGTGTACCTGACAAAATGTCGGGCACTAATGAAATAGTACCTGACATTTTTAAATTAGTGCTAGACATTTATTAATAATATCAATAAAAAAGACAAATCACTCAGTGCCGGACAAAATGACAGACATCAGAGGTTTTGTGCCTTACAAAGCCTGAATCTGTGCCTGACATTGTCAGTGACAGATGTCTTATTTCCAGGCTTGCTTACAATGTCTGTGTACTGTGTAGTTTGTCCACGGGTTTGTCTAATATATTTTGTTTACTTGCACTTACAATTACTATCTAAGCTGTCAGGTACTGCGAGAGAGAGAGATGGGGTTTAACGTCCACTCGACACAAACCAGGTCATTTCGGGACTAACATATGGTTTTATTTTATTCAATAATTCGCTTGCGTGTAGGGGTCTTTAGCAGTGGGAGGAAACCGGAGTATCCGGAGGAAACCCACGAGGTTGAGAAGGCGCCCCTATCTCCATGTCACATACGCTCACACCAGGGATCGAAACCACTGCCGCAAGCCAGAGGTGACCGGCCAGCTAGAGGTCGAAGTGCGACACTCTAGACCACTAGGTCATCCCAGCCCCCTACACCCAAAGCAGTCGTCAAAGGTTATTGCATATTTATTCTATTGCAGGTAATACATGTAGGAGCATTTAAAAGACACTGATATCAATTTCAAACAGATCGGATGATAACGTTTGTGGCTATGATGTATATGATTTACAAGGTTCTACAACATGAAACAATGGTAATAACTCTACAATTTATTAACAGAAATTGTTGCAATTCGGCAATCTACCAAACAGAGTTGTCTTCCTTTGCAGTTCACACTAACCTCTGCTGAATACGCTACCAAGATTCTTGGTATTGATAGACAATGAAAACAATAAGACGAAAACCAAATAAATGATAATACATTTATCACCATAACTATATCAAAGGGGGCATATTACCATAACTATCAAAGGGGGCTTATTTCTGCCAATTGCGATAAAAATATGATTTTGGCGATAAAATATTCAACCTGGCGAAATTTTTGGTGATAACTTTTTTCTGTACGACGATACTTTTTTACCATGGCGCTTTCTTACCACAAAGCTTTGATTGCCACGCAGTGCATACCCGTTACAGTCTATTACGCTTGGTTAAATCAGTTATCAATCAATTAGGTGCCAATAATAGAGATATCTTTTGTCTCTTATGATCAGTCTTGGATTAGTGTTGATTAGTATTTACAGCAATAAACTAATTAAGAGACAAAAGATTTCGGTGGCTTTTTGACGGTTTCTATATTTTCAAAATGGTGGATACTGAATACTGAAAAAATCTAATAGAAATTTGTTCTTTTTTTCTTGGCGGAAAAAATATATGGCTAATAAATTGAATTTATAGCAATAAACAAATTAAGAGACAAAACATTTCCGTGGCTTTTTTGACAGTTTCTATACGTTCAAAATGGTGGACACTGAATACAGAAAAAATCTAATAGAAATTTGTTCTTTTTTTTTGGGTGAAAAAAAAATGTATGGCTAATAAATTGAAATGAAAAATTGTCAGAAAAAAAAAATGAAACCCAGAGTGAGTACTGCCAGGCGCAATAAATAATATATAGACTGGATTAACCAGACACTAGAAATTGGTGGCATTTGATTAAGACTTCTGGTATATTTTGCCGAACATAACTGATGTGAAATTAGAGTAAAATCGGAAACGATTAAATGTAATTCAGTTTATATACATTAATATTACAGTATCATAATCGTTGTGAACCATTTGTGCCAATTTCTAGGTCCCAAATATTAGCGATTTAGCTCCTTTAAATAATCTCATATATTTAATAATGTATATGCTTTTTAACAAGGAGTTACCACATGTTGCTACATGTACATCTGTGGTAGAAAGCATTTTAACCCAGCAGATGCAGTTGCACATTTTACTGTAATTGTTCATACTAATCTTAGGTTGCCTATCTACAGTTAGCTCAACTTAAAGCCCCAATAACACTCTTGTTGTAAATGAATAATATGTCCCAATCTTCATTCTGGTCAGCAATCATATTATTTTAGAATATTCCAATTAAATGATGATATAAATTTCATCTTAACACACCTGTTTTAAAAAATTGGAAAAATTCAACCAATTGATTTGAAAAGTCTAACGTAAACCTTTTCAAATGTGACTTGGATTTTAAAATATATTCGAACTCTCTGGCTGGACAAGTAAAATAGGTTATAATGGATAATTTACGCAACAGATAGGACACTTAAACATCTAGTACTTAGAATAAGGGTATTATTTATTTTCTGGGGCTACCAAGCCAGCAAGAATGTTATTGTCCCTTTAAGTAAAGACACTAAGCTTGTTGGCCAACATTCAAGTCTGGAAATAAGGCACCAGTCACAATGTGAGATACAGATTCAAGCTTTGTCAGGCACAAAACCCCTGGTGCCTGTCATTTTGTCGGACACTTAATTGTCTTTTTTAATGATATCATTAATACATGTCCTGCACTACGTTGAAAATGTCAGATACTATATCATAAGTGCCGGACATTTTGTCAAGTAAATCTAAAACCGTTATTTCCAAGCCTAATTCGACGATTTTAGTCGAAATGCATACTTTGAGAATTTTGAGGAGTATTTATTCTGGTTCCATTTCATGGAGAGAGAGAGAGAGAAATGGGGTTTAAAGTCCACTCAACACAACTAGGTCACTTCGGGACTAACATATGGTTTAATTTTATTTCAATAATTCCCTTGCGTGTAGGGGTCTTTAGCAGTGGGAGGAAACCGGAGTGCCCGGAGGAAACCCAGGAGGTTGAGAAGGCGCCCCTATCTCCATGTCACATACGCTCACACCAGGGCTCGAAACCACAGCCGCAAGCCAGAGGTGACCAGCCAGCTAGAGGTCGAAGCGCGGCGCTCTAGACCACTAGGCTAGGTCATCCCCCCCCCCCATTTAATGGAATTCAAAAGGTTTTTTTTAGTCTTTGTGTGTATGCCAAGTGTGAAACGTAGTGTAGAACACGGTCATTCACGACTGAGATTTTTTCTCGAAGTATGAAATAGATGGATCTCTGTGTGCAGAAGGATAATTCTTGTCATTTTCAATACCATACTAAAATTAGTAAAATTAAACACAACACAAGGTATATATGGATATAATTACTTCTCTATAATTTAATAACAACGTTTCGTAACACATACAGGTCACGTTTTCAAGTTAAATAACGACGTTTCGTAACTTGAAAACGTGACCTGTATGTGTTACGAAACGTCGTTATTAAATAGAGAAGTAGTTATATCCATATATACCTTGTGTTGTGTTTTATTATGAATAGTGATCTGTGCTTCTAGATGTCATTTAAAGAATTTTCAATACCATACTAAAATTACGTGCTATTAGTGTTGTTGTCAATGTGACAAACATGTAAACTTTGGACAATTTTATGTCAATAAAATCAATGGAAATAATTAAATCTGATATTTTGATGTGGTTATCAACTAGGACATGTGCAAATGCTGTGATTGGTGAGCTTTGTAAAAACCA
Organism: Patella caerulea; assembly: GCA_036850965.1. NCBI lineage: Eukaryota > Metazoa > Mollusca > Gastropoda > Patellidae > Patella > Patella caerulea. The sequence goes on along the minus strand of JAZGQO010000015.1, from coordinate 23,847,151 downwards.
CAACTGAGCTAGAGAAATGATGAGCTTTGTAAAAATGGTGAGCTTTGTAAAAACCACAACTGAGCTAGAGAAATGAGAAATGAAATGGGGTTTAACATCCTATCGTTCTGCTCAGACTTGGCTTATGAGGACGAACTGGGCTACATTGGCAAAAATGTGCCATAACAAGTATTTTCACATAGCCCCCGCCCCTTAACTTTTATTGCCCATGTATTACTCCTTGTAAGGATAGGTTACCAGGTAACTAAACATAAGCCCACACACTTACAAGAAAATTTCATTCAAATCAGATTATAATTTACGCTGTTTGAGGGTTCTGTAAAGAGGTAAAAGCCATTATCTAGAAAAAACAGCTGCTAATAGCTGTAACTTTTTGACCACTGGAAGATATAACTTAAAGTTTGCTTTATTGAAAGGATCTCAAGATGCTTATATGAAAAAAGCAGAACATGTACATGTAAGTACAGGATCCAGACAATCCCAGATAAAAAACAGATGCTGTGTTTCTGTAGTGTTCAATCATATACAGTCTCCAGGGGGATGGCCTAGTGGTCTAGAGTGCCGAGCTTTGACCTGTAGCTGGCTGGGGTCACCTCTGGCTTGCGGCTGTGGTTTCGAGCCATGGTGTGAGCGTATGTGGCATGGAGATAGGGGCGCCTTCTCAACCTCATGGGTTTTCTCCGGGCACTCCGGTTTCCTCCCACTGCTAAAGACCCCTACGCGCAAGCGAACTATTGAAATAAAATTAAACCATATGTTAGTCCCGAAATTACCTAGTTTGTGTTGAGTGGACGTTAAACCCAATTTCTCTCTCTATATATATATACAGTCTCAATTGGATAGAAGTTTTGGTATCAAAATCAATTGCATATATGTACCTTGAAAAGAACTTAAGTAAGTCTCTGCCTGTTGTTCAATCCATGTCAGTTTATTGAATAAAATATTATTCAAACTACTTGCATATAAAGTTTCGATCTCAATTGAAGAATATAAATGGAGAAGTTGTACGCCTTGATAAAACACAGAAAACAAAACTCAAACCAATGACATCTTATCATTGCCTTAAAATCAATAAGATTGTGAATTGCTTGAACAAGTTTTCTAAATTGAATTGCACATCACTTTAATTCAAGTATAAATCTATCTTCTTCTCTAGATCTTACTTCATTATAAGATCAGACATGTACATGTACTTCATAAATCTAACGTGGCAAGCGTATTGGCTTTCATCTGTATTTAATTTCTGATGTATTTTTTCAACAAAAAGAAATTATCCGCCGACTTTGCCTATTAATATGTACATGTATTGGTGATCGATGTTTAAATAAATTGCATAATGACAGCAGAATAAAGTGTTTCTTACTTAGGATTCATCCTTTTAAAGACGCATTCCCAGGAATTGATTTATCGGACAGTTACATGTATTTCCAATTTTGGTATGCATGAAGACACTAAATCATACTAGAAAAATATTTGATTCCCTGAAAAACACCCACAGGATGCACAGCCAATCGTACTGAATGGTGCACTGAAGGCCAAAATGTGAGGGTAACACTAAAAGACAGTCGTTCTCCTCGAGCGACAACGTAAGGAGGGCTTCTTATGTGTTGATCTGAGCATTGAGAAAAATAAATGCTCAGTAGAATCTGTGATTAAATGACAAAAAAAAAAAGAACTTGGCAGCAGATAATTAAGCAATTTACTTAGGCTTCTATATTTATGGTAAATGGGCAGAAAATAATGTCAAATACAAGCTCAAAATGGATTCTCCCTCAATAAAGCTACATAATAATCAAAAATGATAATAATTGATCCTTGTAGTGTTCTGCGGACTGAAATGTTTTCAGAGGGATTTGAAGCAATTTTTTTTTTAAATACATTTATTACTATTACCAAATCACACTGTTTGTACATAGGAAGGCATCTTTACGGCAATAGTACATCTGAGATTTGAAAATATTCAAAAGATGGAATAAAAATCCCCCCCCCACCAAAAGAAGGGAAATGAAATAGAGTTTAATGTCTTAATTTTCAGCTCCTTCCGGGTAAATAAGCCACGCGGTGTACTATGAGAAAACTTTGCCTGGTCAGCAGCCATACAGTCTACTTTATTTCGAATTCAAAATATCAAGTGTACTCAGGATCTCGTTTTCCATACCATCCGAACAACTAAGCCCAGCTTGCTGTTCTTGATAAAAAAATAAATCTATTTACCTGCTGGTGTGGCTCCAAATATTCTTAGAACAGGTACTTTCTTGACTTCTGTCCCACGGAAATCGGATCGAGTGACATCCAGACCAGGTATAGGCGTAGCTAGGTAGTGGTCTGTTGTCACTATTCTTACAGAGAACATGGCCGATTGTTATTCACCAAATATATTCATCATAATTAACAGAGACATCTGGAATATAATAAAAACTAATACATTAAACAGTACGATGGTTGGGCTGTGCAGTACATTTTGGGGTTGTAAAACCCCACAGAGCAATTGTTGGGTTGTATATTGTACACAGTACATTATTGGGTTGCACATTACGCTGTACATTATTGGGTTGTATTACATATTACATAGTACAATTGATTGTATATTACACAATACAATTGTTGGGTTGTACAGTACATTACACAGTTAGAAAGAAAGAGTAATGAGGTTTAAAGTCAATTCGACACAAACTAGGTCATTTTGTGACTAACATATAGTTTAATTTTATTTCAATAATTTGTTTGCGGTCTTTAGCAGTGGGAGGAAACTGGCCTGGAGAACCTGAAGAAAATGACAGGCTTCATGATACATCAATACCATTTGAAAGTTGTAGACTTGTTGTATTTTAAAATCATGGAATTTGACCAGTCTGATAATGACAAGAATTTCCATAGCAACCATTGCTAGACCATCATTGAAATATAATTCAAACATTATCTTTCATATACAATCAATATTTTTTTTGCTTTTTTGTTTGCTTCAAGTGTACATGCATGTTTCAATATATCGATGGTTGAATTCAATAATGGATGTCATATAATAAAAGAAAGATTTTATGTAGATTTGTTAAAATAAAGTTTTCAGGAGTAGAATTTTAGGTGCTGTAACTGTAAGGTTTAGAGACTTTAGTGTAAAGATAATTTAGTGCCATGAAAATATCAATGGGTGGAGTGTTTGTCTTCCTTGGAAACTTTTGGAAAATAGAATCCCAAATATGCGATCTGGGGGCATATCTGATTATATTCTCTGTCAAATAATATATTTCATAAATCTATTAACTTAGGCCAAAACCCGACGTACAAGTAATTTACAACCAGCAACCTGTGAAATTATCATATCGTCATAATTATTAATTAACGTATTATTATTGTATCATCAAGAGAATTTAACTGGTTTTTGATTAACTAGTTAGGAATATTCAATAAGTAGGAATATTTTTATTGAAAAATATCCCATTTTTGTTGCCGGGAGTGCTAGTTGATTCCTCTTGTGACGAAAGTGAAATTTATAAAAGCTGCCTTTTGAATTTTGGATTCTGGCGTATCCCTGCAAACCTGGTGCAGGTGACTTAATAATTAGTAAATTGTTGGGCTACAGTGTAGGGTGAATCCGATGAAATTTTCGGATGATATTCAGAATCCTCATTGCAGGATTCCGAATTCTGGTCCACGCCCAGCACACCCGTCCCAGAAAGTCTATTATAGCAGCCAATTCCAGACTCCAGTGATGGCGTGGCAGCCCGTTAAAGCCACCGGCCACGTACAACATGATCATCATCGCTCCATGGCCGGTCCAATACCCCTCTCCCCCTATAATATTCAGCAGAAAAGGGGGTTTTTTTTAGACGAATTGGACAAAATTATTTTTTTCATTTTTTTTCTGACCGGCCCTTCGGTCGATAGTTCGACCGGCCCTCGATCGCCGAACGGCCCAATCCGCCCCTGGTGGCAAGTCACGGCAGTCACATTTTGTCTACAAAAAACATTACACACTATGTATAGAACTGTGTTTAAAGGTGTAAGCTGCTGTTCTCTCCACTTATAAACATTATTTTGTATTGTTTGAAAAGAGAGAGAAGGAAATGGGGTTTAAACTAGGTAATTTTGGGACTAACATGTGGTTCAATTTTATGTCAATAATTCACTAGCAAGTACATGTCGTGTTTTTAGCAGTAGGAGGAAATCAGAGAACTCAGAGAAAACCCACGAGCTTGAACAGGCGACCCATCTCAAGTTGACCCAATGACAAGTCTTATGATAGAATGCACTTGTGTTAACGATTCGATCATCCAATCCCCTGTATTGTTTACAAGTGTGAGCTGCCATTATTCTCAACATTTAAAGATACATTATGGGAGATTAGCTGTTAGTTCTCACTATAATATAATAGTTACAATCTATACTAGACAATGTAAAGGGAATTTGCTGAAAATTTCAGTCAAATTGATCCACTCTGAACCTATAACTTAGCAACTGAATTTTGGGCCTAGCCTCTATCATTTCTAAAGTCGGTATAATAAAAAAAACAGTCTAGATTTTCCCTTATTTTGATTTAATCATGATTGAGCATGGAGCAGCCGATCGGATCCTGATCCAGTAAATATCGCAGGCTAGCGATGACCTCGAGAGTTGATTATGGTCTGGATAAGTCAATTAATGTCTAATTAATTTAGAAAACATTTCAGGCGTAAAGAAAAATCTGCAAAGGGCAGATTTAGCTCTTGCATAATGTATGTTACAGTTTTAATTTCATTATATAGTTGTTGCTGTTTAAAAGTGTGAAAATTTATCTCCAGTGCTCACTATCTACTGTACAGTTGATCATAATCTCACTTTATCTACATGTATCAGTATAATCTTGATTTTTTTTTAACAGTATTGTAGTTAGCCTACATACACAAGGTATTGTTTATGATTAGACATTGTCTTTATAGTTCTAATGAATGTATGAGTCTATTGTCTGCCTGTCTGTCTTAAGACATCTAAGTCTTTCCTGCTAACCAAGATGTAAATTCCGATGTTTTTTACTTTATTAATTAAGCCTCTTTATGAATAAAATCTCAAGTGAATACAATGAGCAACCTTTTTCACTGCAAATAAGTCCAATTTTAGACACATTCAGAGAGTGCATAAAGGTCTTGCAAAAGCTTGCGTTGAAAATAGTTTGTGTTGTGTTATTAACCACACACTCTTTTCTTATCGTTAGGCAGAGACCGAACAGCACTGTGCAGTGGATGCTTACAACTGACAGTTGGATCCACTCACTTAATTTGATGCATGTATATTTAAAAGAAAAACACTAAAAATTAAATTTTTGGCAACTACTTTCATCGTTATCAACCGAATCGTCAGGCCATTTTAATGCGTCATTATATATATATATACGTTTATAGCTTTTAATGTTTGCGTAGTTTGTGCCTTCTTCGAAAGTTGGTCTGATTGGTTCTATTTGTGTGTATTGTGGTTCACCAACAATTAATATTACATACATGTGTGGGTAAAAGAAAAAAGGTATCAATTTTTACACCTAATAATACCGTATATTGTTTAATGTACAGTATACATATATATGATAAATCAATATCTACCGTTTTATATGAGGTATTAAAAATACACTCTAATACATACAATATACAGCTTTATGGTTATACTTATATCCTGGCTATATAATTAAACCACAACAACACATTTTAACAATACATGTTGCTATATAAGCTTACATGTATATCAATGAAATATGGGTTAACATTATATTTTTCTGAGGCGTTGAATGGCAAGATGGTTAGAGCATGCGCGTTGTATTATAAGATCTGTCACTGACGTGGTTTTGATTCCTCGGTTGAACACGACAAGGAGTAAGGTTGCCTTTCCAACCTCATGGGTTTTTCAGTTTCTTTCCATTAATAAAGACCGCTTCACACAATTGAAACATAATTGAACCATGTGTTAGTCTCAAAATAACGAAGCCATGTTGTGTGCTATACAAGATACTTTGCATAAACATCGTCCCCGCAGCCTACTCTTATATCAAATTCCATTTGTTAAGAGTTCTACAATGTGCATCCACGCCAGTTTGTTTTATCATACTGTGTTTCTAATATATATATCTTCATAATTGATGCTGTTTCATGCGTACATGTACATGTATGTTTCAGAATACATCCTATGCAAGTTGGCAAACAACCGAGCAAGAATATACCCAATCATACATGTACATTAAGATATATAGTGCATCATATGGCTTCCAATAGCGCTACAATCAGGGACGTAGATAAAAAAAAATATTGATCAGCAGGTAATAAAGGTTAAGAAGGCAATTTAATAAAATTTGATAAATCAGATTTCAATTACACATATAGTGTAAAAAAAAAAAAATATAAACGAAAATGAAATATAATTTATCCAAACCACAACACATGTACAAGAACATGTATGTGGCCATTTTTACAGATGAAACAATAACACAAAAAAGAAGCAGCAAATTTCGAAGAAGCAGACAACAGTTACCTCCTTGATAATGAGGCTGTATGCCGAGGCTAATGAGCTACATACATGTATTTGTAATTTGATGTCTACTAAGTAATAAAAAGGAATATACCATACAGTTTGATATTATCAAGGAAATTTTGCCTTAGCAGTGAGACTACATACAGCCCTCGCTTTATATCAAATTCCGTATCTCATGGATCCTTTATATGTGCATGCCAATATGTATACGGAACATCACGTTTTAATCCCATCTGATCAACTATGAACTATACACTGTTATACTTGCTGAGCCACCACGGTACCTTGATGTCCAAGAGTTGTCAGCATCTAGGAGTGAGTGGTGGATTTTCTTTTTTGGGGGATCTCCTGTAATCTGGAAAAACCTAGTAACACTGTTGAAAGTAGATTTTAGAAAACAAAGGAAAACTGTTTTATTTCAGAATTAAGCTACTGAATATAAAACCAATTTTATTTTGTCTTTTTAGATTAAGATAATTAGACGCCTTTTTAGTGAAGGGGGGGGGGAAACTATTATTAGTATTATAATATACATGTGTACCAAGTTCAAATATGGGTCTAACTCAATTTTCACCAAAATTTGACTTGCTAGGTTTTTCCAGATTACGGGAGGGATAGGGAGTAAGGTGGTATAAAATGCAATTAAACAACCTACTAATTATTGATCATAGCAGCACAGGTACATAATAGACCAGTGATGCTCAACAAGTGTGCTGAGAAAATGCATAAAACCACTTGATCCAAAATGGGTATTCATTGGAGTCTAGGTACGATCATAACTGTGTTTTACTTTATTTAGTTTGAATCATTCCATGTTCTCTGATTAGCCTGTATCTACGGTTGTATGCCATCTATGACTTCCCCATGTTTTTTTTGTGCAAAATTCAAATATCATATATATTTAGCCAGGTTACCCACTATTTTTTCTTGTGTTCCAAGGTGTGCGGTTGGCGAAAAAAGGTTGAGAACCACTATAATAGATATTAATAATCGTCTTGTTGATCATATTAGAATAGGAGCAACCTACTAAGGCTTTTTTTCAAACGCCCCCCCCCCCCCCATGAAGACAAACAACAGCAGCACTTGGGATCCAGTTAATGGACCAACAGTTAAACATACTATACCAGCATTTAAATATAATCAATTACATGTTAGCCTAGACATATTGGGCAATTTGAGTAAAAATTTACATGATGATGTAAAATTTGATTACCGTACTTCTTGTTGTCAAAAATAGTTTAATTTTAGAAAAAAATATAATTGTATTTCTGTTTAGTTTCTTTTTTAAACATAATAATTTATTGGCCATAAACACATACACAAATAGTTTAGATGACTGAACAAATCAGTCAATTATGCTCAAGGAAAAACTGGTCGAGATATGTACCAGTACCATCACTTCTGTGTGTCTGAGAAGTTAATGTACCGGTACATACCGTACAATATTTATAAGGACTACATTTTAAGCAGTATTGTTATTTAATTAAATGTCTATTTGGGAGACAGGGTGGCTCAGTGAAAAAAGGTGCTAGTACAGTAGTAGATTACTATCTAGTTTGCCGGAATTTTCCAGCATAGTTTACCACTGTCAGTGGTGCATTACGTAAAAAGAACAAGGTCTGTGTACACCTATGACAGTTGGAAATCAAAACCAGAACAGGCCGCAGCTCTTCCTGCTGTTTGCACAAAATTGTTCTCATTGCACAATGCATGGTGTAACCCAAGCCCAGATGGAGCACAAAATAGGATGCTAAACATTATTTAATGTCATTTTGTTTAACATCTAAAAAAATCTTGTTTCTTAACCTACATGTAGGCTACTCAATGTGAGTGATAAGACAGATTCTGGTCAGTATTAAGTTAAGATCATGACCTACTGTTTAAACATTAGATATACTCAGTAGACATCTTATGCAAATAAAAAAAAGTTAAGGACATAGATACAGTAAGTAAGTGGGTAGATCCATATCTATTAAAAGCTGTCTTTAGCTTTAAAAATAATTATTCACAATTAATATATTATTTGCCTACTTACTTGTAGTTGTAGCCTTCATAATAAGATTTACTGTATGTCTACAGGGCAATTAATTTATTTAGTAAACAATATATTCAGGATCAAATCTCATATCATCAATGTCATAACATTTTCTTCAAGACTATATTAAGAAACCTAAGCCTTTTCCTTTGAAGTGTCTTGACTTGCAATTGAAAGACTAAAGAGGTACTAGACAGCAGCATAAAATGACCAGGGTTTGTTTTGCAGAAATTGACCTCGAAATGTCACAAAATACACACGTTTAGCACAAAATAACTATGATAAAATGAAAGCCAGACTTACCTCGGATCCACATGTACAAGTCAATAAAAAAACAGATGTGGAAAATGACATGAAAATACCAAATAATTGTCAATAGCAATCTGTTACAATTTCACTCTGGAAGCAGGTCAATTAACACCATCTACCGGTAAATACACGTACAAAGGGCGAGTAAAACAAGAGTTGCCTCCCATCAGTCATTAGCAGGGGTCAGACGGGTAATCTCTTCTCATGATTAGAAGTTTTACATGTCCCTTATTCCTCATCGTTTCAAGAATTAACATTTCTAGACGACCGACGCACTAAAATGTTAAAAAGAGGAGAGAAATAAAACATTGAAAATAGTATAATAAGTTCCTAATGGCGTTTGGTGATCAAATCGCCTATGGGTTGGACTTGCCGACTTGGACTTGACGTAGGGTGAATGCACTTACAAGAACATGAAACTGAACCCATGGAATGATTTTTGGGGCATGTTTGTTTTCACACTGATTACCTCAGCAGGATAGAATATGAAATTTACTCAAATGGTACTTTTATTTAGAAAAATCTCAGAAAAAAACAACCCCATTCTTGTTGCATACTGGCACTGTGACGTTATACCAAGAATAATAGTTTGACGTCATAATCATAGTTATGGTTAACTACACCGGTATAAGTCAGTAAAGTTTCTCGAATTGAATCTATTTAACCTCTAAAATATAACAGTTTTGGGAGATTTTTACCTCAAAACTATAGCAGCTATTGGGAAATTTTTACCTCTGCAACATAACATCAATAAGCAAATTAATATATACCAGGTAAGCACATTCTTATTTCTTAATTTCTAAGGAAGGGGACCAGTAGAATTTTGGGCGTGTGAAATGTAGAACAAAATTAATCTATAAATTAATGTTTACTTTATACTTTTAAAATGTACATTATCTTCAAATTAATACAGTTTAAATCAAAATTAAATCAAATCAAACGGGGCTTCCCATCCTGGTGTTCATATTCTTGAAAATTGTACAATATTTTCGAAATAAATAAATAGGCCTATTGTTTAAATCAAAATAAAATCAAACGGGCTTTACCGTCCCGATGTTCTTCACTAAGCGGACTAGGAACATGTGCATTATGTATAGATGGCCGAATGATTAGCACGCGCGCGTTGTATCATACGAGCCGTCATTGAGTCAGCTGGCGGGGTTTCGATTCCCCGGTTGTACGTGTTAAGAAGTAGGGTCACCTGTCCAACCTCGTGGGTTTCTCCGGTTTCCTTCCACTGCTATAGAGACCCCTACACACAAGCTAATAAAATAGAACCATGCGTTCGTCCCGAAATGACCTTGTTTGTGTCGAGTGGACCCCCCCCCCTCTCTCTCCCCCTCTCTCTCTCTCTCTCTCTCTCTCTCTCTCTCTCATTATGTATATATATGATCACGATTGAAATTTGCCTGGATAGTGTGAAGGGTTCTTTAACCCGCACACGTATACACCAGCCTGTTCCTTCCCATACACCTCATTCTACACCGCCCTGAAAAATCCCGATAGAGCTACATTAATCATTCAGTGTGCCGTGAAGAAAATTTTGCCCTGACAGTGGGCCAAAACCTACTCTTATATTGAATTCTAGCTATAAACGTGTACGCAGGACCTCGGGTTGTCGCACCATCCGAACAACTAGACCATTTATTGTCCAATGGAATACCATCGCCTTACTCACTGAGTCACAGTGGTCCCCCATGTAGAATAGAATGCCTATCTGTAGATCTATTATGTCAGACTATCTTTTAAGATTAATTATGATAATTATTTCATTTAATTTCAGCGTTTAATTCAGATTCCACGATTTACAAATAAAATGGAGGTGCCAGCCGGTAAGTGTTATCTAGCCCTAATTTCGGTTTCTTTAACGAGGCGAAATATAGTATCACAGGCTCCTTGTTATTTATTTAAATAAAATCCAATAGTGTTTAGCTTCCTACTGTTCTGCACCGACTCGGCTAATGAAGACGGGCGTACAGTGTTGCTGTGTTGTGACGGAAATTTTGCTCGGAAAGCGGAAATACGGCGTACTCTTGTTTCGCGTTCCACCTGTCAATGGTCCTTTCACGTACATGCGTCAACGTGTACCCCGGACCTCTTCTTTTTTTGTCTCATCCAAACGATTATAAACAACGTGCCTTGACGGGCCCTGCACAGCTGACAAGGAGGAACCACGTCTGAAAATCCCAACAACTTTTCTCGGCCCCAACCAGCATCGAACACGGGGGTTCCAGATTAGCGAGTCTACGTCCTACCCACTGAGCCACCACGGCTCTTTATTTTAAACCCCATTCCATACTGTTATAATGGCAACTAGATAACTTGAGGGGTTGGGTTGCTGAATGGTTAACGCGTATGTGTTGCACCATAAGGTCTATTGAGCCAAGTGACGTGGTTTTCATGAAGCAGGGTCGCGTGACAAATCTCGTGAGTTTTCTCCGGGTTTCCCTGCACCACCACACTGTCAAAGACCGTTCAACGCGCAAGCGAATTGAACCATGTTATTCATGAAATGACCTCTGTTTTCCACCTATTTATTATTATATTTAAGGGGGTGGGGCGGCTATTAGTTATTAGTTCAACTCTCAAAAAAGTCACAGGCAAACGGGTACGTAGTTTTAATATACTGAATTTCCGACGATTTTATGTATTCTTTTTTTAAGATATTCTGAAAATAGAGACAACATCGTCAGCCATAAACATATGTTCTGTAATTAAACAGACGGATATAAACACAAAACTTACATTTGTACAGCCAGTGGATAGCGTTGGTGGTGTTAATAAACAGGATATGGAAATAATGTCTAGTCAAGATAAAGCGAAAGTAGCTGATAAACAAGACATGGAAATAATGTCTAGTCAAGATAATGTGAAAGTATCTGATAAACATGACATGGAAATAATGTCTAGTCAAGATAAAGTGAAAGAAGCTGATAAACATGACATGGAAATAATGTCTAGTCAAGATAAAGATTACCAGGACACGGAATTATTGTCTACTCAAGAAAAAGTGAATGTAGCGAAAGATCAAGATAATTATCGAGATCAAGATGAACTCAAGCATACCCTTGTTAACAGCCAGGGTGATGTAAGAAATGGCGAAAATGACCAATGTGTGGCTAAGCATCGTCAAGATGAGGCTAAGCAAGATCAAGATGTAGCAAACCAAGGCCCAGATGAGGCTAAGCATAACCAAGACGTAGCAAACCAAGGTCAAGATAATGTTAAGCATGTTCAAGATATGGCTAAGCATGATCAAGATGAGGCTAAGCATGGCCAAGATGCGGCTAAGCATGGTCAAGATGGAGATGAAAGTTGCCATAGTGGTAGCACACGTAGTTATACACCAATTAGTACAGCATCATCAGCTAAACATACTGATGATAGTACATCGATGTCCAGTCATTCATCAGATGATTTCCAACGTTCACCGCGTATTATCAGATTTAATCAAAACGTAATGGCGGCTAGATATGAAGACTTGGCACAAAGTACTTTACCCTTAAAAGATTATTCAGGTGGTAAGTTTAACTAACAATAAAGTTTGGCCTTACACCACTGACAAGGGTAAACTACCCCTGCTAATCGCAAGGAACTCTCTAGGCCAAATCGAGACCCCCCACCCCCCTCTTATTGCTAACAATAGTTTATTCTTGATTTGGCCGAGAAAGTTCCTAAAGTTTTCCCTTGTTGGGGCGGCTTACTGTTGTCAGTGGTACAGGAAGAAAAAAGAATGAAAAACATAGTAGCTTCAACAACACGTGGTTGTTTTGTTTGTTGTTTTTTTTTTTGGGGGGGGGGGGTATATATAGTAGCTTCAACACGTGGGGTTTTTTTTGTTTGTAGGCGGGGGTGAATCTTGAATAATGAACAATAATATTCTTGTTTTGTCTTATTTTACAGATAATTTACGTGTATTCTGGAGGACAAGTTTCCGTGAAAGAGTTGCAGACATTTGGGAAAGTTTTAAAGGACTTTTTACATGCTGTGTGAGAACTAAAAATAGAAAGGCAAAGAAATCTGCTGATTGGAATTGCTGTGGAATAACCACTTCAGTGTCAACAAGTAGGTTAGCTGTCGGTCATGAAACAAAAATATCATTACGGCGGTTTCCATATTAAGGTATATCAGAACGGTGGTGATGTCAAAGACTATGCGCAGTTGTCATGGTAACGAACATCACCATTGCGTCCATTTGATAAAAAAATCAGTACTGCGGTGGGCATATTCAAGAATACCAGAACGGTGGTGATATGAAAGCCTACGACAATACAGTAGATGTTAGAGACTTTCAGCTCCGTTGTCATGGTAAAGAATATCAGCACTTTGATCACGTTGAAGAATTTTAGCGCGGAACGAGGTCATGTTAGAGAATATCAGCACCGTAGTCACGTGAAAGAATATCGGCACCGTTGTCATGGTAAAGAATATAAGTGCGGGAGCCGTTAGAGAATATCGGTAAAGAATAACATAACGGGCATATTTAAGAATATCATCAATGCGGGTGGGAGCATGTTTCTAACACCTCGATCATGTTGACAGAGCAAATTAAGAGAAGATTCACAATTGCAAGTGTGTCACAACAACCGGCATGGTAGTAACAATTAAGTTAGCACAAAAATAACAGCTTAGTGTGATGAAACTTTGATGGGCTACATTTCTGAAGATTTTTATTTTAATAAACAAAATAACTTATTACTTTGTTCTGTTTTCATTGTAAGTTATGTTGGTTTCTTTTTATGGGTTAGGGAACCGCAGCGGTTCATTGGGTAAGACGTGGATTTGCTAACCTTGATTTCCCGTTTTCGATCCTGGTATTGGCCGAGAAAGTTTGTCAGTGGTGTAGGGCGGAGGGAAAATGTATAGTAGTTCGGATAGAACGTAAAGTCTCATGTACACATTGGTGTGCATGCAAAAGATCCCTTGACAGTTGGATTAAGAAAATGCCGTAATGAGGCTGTCCGGGAATAATAAAGTAATCTAGGAACGTCCAGATGTTGTAAAACTCTCAGTCGTTGCTTCAGGAATATGCCAGGCAAGTGGGCGACGACTCATTATAATATGGCCATAGGCTTGTGGTACATCTTGTACTTTGTATCGTCGAGGAAGAAAGATTTCTCCTCGTGGACTTCTTCCAAAGGTTCAGCATGTAAGATTCCAAAGACGCCGAGAAAGAGGTGTGGCAACGTCCACTGGTCAAAAAGTAGATCACATATGCACTAACAGAATATCATGGTATAACAATTTTTTAGGGTGTAGGAATCTTTTAAAAAAGTTGCGTGGGGTGGGCAGGTATATGACCCGGGTCAAGCTACAAAAAATACAAGCTTGTGATCAAAGCCACACCACTCTTCTGGATAATAGACTTTGTGGGATGAAGAATTATGACGTTTTTACACTTTTTAGAGGAAGTTATGGCCAACTTCCGGAAAACAGATGCCTGTGACACTATAGTCGATAGAGTATGGGCTTGAATCATGACTTGAAATTTCAAATTTTCGATCATTGACCACTTGTGTTTAAATCTGATTGTGCGTAAAAGAACCCGCGACCCAGTGGTGGACACGGGATGTATTGTGGGATAAAGAACAGACGACCCTTTCTGATTTCCTGTCCAACTGTAGACTGATTTTGGGCGTTATCAAAGTCGCAATAACCCACCCACCATAAAGCCCCTTCCCAATGCAGGCTATATCCAGAAACACCACTATTCTTGAAATACTCTCATATATAAAGATTACCATACCATGTAACACTGCTCCCTAGTCCACGTGCTCTCCTACAGTTGCAAGATCTGGGGCACACAGATATAAATGCTAATATTTAATGGTGGTTTTAATGCCCCTTAAAATATAGATCTCGACTCACCTGCCCCTCTGCACCGACAAAACAGGAGTTGAAACTGGTGGATTTTAATGTGAGTTTTTAAGACAATATAACCAACATTTAATTTGTTATCTATAATGGTGTAGGGCGAAGGGGGGTGGGGTGCCGAATGGTTAACGCGAGGGCGTTGAATGAGAATGTCTGTCATAGAGCCTAATGCCGTGGTCTCAATTCCCCGCTTGTACGTGACACGAGGAGTAGAATCGCCTGTCCAAATTCGTGGGGTTTCTCTGGATCCTAAAGACCCCTAAGCGCATGCGAATTATCGAAATAAAAACGGAATCATATATTAGGTCGCTCTCTCTCTCTCTCTGTCTCTGTCTCTCTCTCTCTCTCCCATTACTACTAACCTTTAATACAGTCGTATTGATAACGAGTATATGTGTAATTGGTTCAACTGTCGTATGGTATATCTACATTACAAAATGGCTTGTGACTACAGGTATGCGGAACTTTATCAAATAGATCCGATGGAAATGAGTATCTCTGTTCTGCATTATTTGAAAATCTACAGCAATTATGTCTCTTGAACCACCCCTTGTACTGCGACAAAATAATACTCCAAGCGCTTACGAATGTTTTTATTCGTGGCATCTAATTTTTTACGAAAAAATAAAATGCACATCTTCAAATGCAGCACAATAAACAGAACAGACAATATTAATTGCAGATAAATTTTTATTGTAAGACCAAATGGAAATAGCTTTCAGACAGAAGAAGGTTTGGGGAAGGGGGTGGTGGCTTCGGAGAGGAGGGTAGGTAGAACAAGCACAGGCGTGTAATATGTGCCAAGTACCGAAAATGGTGCCACCACATCAAACATTATGAGTTCAATCTATGTGCAATTGTTCAAGGAAATGGCGTTTGCTAATCAAATCGCCTATGGGTTGGACTTGCCGACTTGGACTTGATGTAGGGTGAGTGCACTTACAAGAACATGAAACTGAACCCATGGAATGATTTTTGGGGCATGTTTGTTTTCACACTGATTACCTCAGCAGGATAGAATATGAAATTTACTCAAATGTTACTTTTATTTAGAAAAATCTCCGAAAAAACGACCCCATTCTTGGTGCGTACTGGCACTGTGACGTTATACCAAGAATAATAGTTTGACGTCATAATCATAGTTATGGTTAACTACACCGGTATAAGTCAGTAAAGTTTCTCGAATTGAATCTATTTAACCTCTATAATATAACAGTTTTGGGAGATTTTTACCTCAAAACTATAGCAGTTATTGGGAAATTTTTACCTCTGCAACATAACATCAATAAGCAAATTAATATATACCAGGTAAGCACATTCTTATTTCTTAATTTCTAAGAAAGGGGACCAGTAGAATTTTGGGCGTATGAAATGTAGAACAAAATTAATCTATAAATTAATGTTTACTTTATACCTTTAAAATGTACATTATCTTCAAATTAATACAGTTTAAATCAAAATTAAATGAAATCAAATGGGGCTTCCCATCCTGGTGCCCATATTCTTTAAAATTGTACAATATTTTCGAAATAAATAAATGTTGTTTAAAACAAAATAAAATCAAACGGGCTTTACCGTCCCGATGTTCTTCACTAAACGAACTAGGAACATGTGCATTATGTATAGATGGCCGAATGATCAGCACGCGCGCGTTGTATCATACGGGCTGTCATTGAGTCAGCTGGCGGGGTTTCGATTCCCCGGTTGTACGTGGCAAGGAGTAGGGTAGCCTGTCCAACCTCGTGGGTTTCTCCGGTTTCCTTCCACTGCTATAGAGGCCCCTACGCGCAAGCGAATAAAATAGAACCGTGACTTAGTCCCGAAATGACCTTGTTTGTGTCGAGTGGACCCCTCTCTCTCTCTCTCTCTCTCTCTCTCTCTCTCTCTCATTATGTATATATATGATTACGATTGAAATTTGCCTGGATAGTGTGAAGGGTTCTTTAACCCGCACACGTATACACCAGCCTGTTCCTTCCCATACCCCTCATTCTACACCGCTCTGAAAATTAATCCCGATAGAGCTACATTAATCATTCAGTGTGCCGTGAAGAAAATTTTGCCCTGACAGTGGGCCAAAACCTACTCTTATATTGAATTCTAGCTATAAACGTGTACGCAGGACCTCGGGTTGTCGCACCATCCGAACAACTAGACCATTTATTGTCCAATGGAATACCATCGCCTTACTCACTGAGTCACAGTGGTCCCCCATGTAGAATAGAATGCCTATCTGTAGATCTATTATGTCAGACTATCTTTTAAGATTAATTTAATTTCAGCGTTTAATTCAGATCCCACGATTCACAAATAAAATGGAGGTGCCTGCCGGTAAGTGTTTTATCTAGCCCTAATTTCAGTTTCTTTAACGAGGCAAAATATAGTATCACAGGCTCTTTGTTATTTATTTAAATAAAATCAAATAGTGTTTAGCGTCCTACTGTTCTGCACCGACTCGGCTAATGAAGACGGGCGTATAGTGTTGCTGTGTTATGAGGGAAATTTTACTCGGAAAGCGGAAATACGGCGTACTCTTGTTTCGCGTTCCACCTGTCAATGGTCCTTTCACGTACATGCAAACGTGTACACCGGACCTCTTTTTTTTTGTCTCATCCAAACGATTATATACAACGTGCCTTGACGGGCCCTGCACAGCTGACAAGGAGGAACCACGTCTGAAAATCCCAACAACTTTTCTCGGCCTCAACCAGCATCGAACACGGGGGTTCCAGATTAGCGAGTCTACGTCCTACCCACTGAGCCACCACGGCTCTTTATTTTAAACCCCATTCCATACTGTTATAATGGCAACTAAATAACTTGAGAGGTTGGGTTGCTGAATGGTTAACGCGTATGTGTTGCACCATAAGGTCTATTGAGTCAAGTGACGTGGTTTTCATGAAGCAGGGTCGCGTGACAAATCTCGTGAGTTTTCTCCGGGTTTCCCTGCACCACCACACTGTCAAAGACCGTTCAACGCGCAAGCGAATTGAACCATGTTATTCATGAAATGACCTCTTTTTTTCCACCTTTTTATTATTATATTTAAGGGGGTGGGGCGGCTATTAGTTATTAGTTCAACTCTCAAAAAAGTCACAGGCAAACGGGTACGTAGTTTTAATATACTGAATTTCCGACGATTTTATGTATTCTTTGTTTCAGATATTCTGCAAATAGAGACAACATCGTCAGCCATAAACATATGTTCTGTAATTAAACAGACGGATATAAACACAAAACTTACATTTGTACAGCCAGTGGATAGCGTTGGGGGTGTGAATAAACAGGATATGGAAATAATGTCTAGTCAAGATAAAGCGAAAGTAGCTGATAAACAAGACATGGAAATAATGTCTAGTCAAGATAAAGTGAAAGTATCTGATAAACATGACATGGAAATAATGTCTAGTCAAGATAAAGTGAAAGTAGCTGATAAACATGACATGGAAAAAATGTCTAGTCAAGATAAAGTGAAAGTAGCTGATAAACAAGACATGGAAATATTGTCTAGTCAAGATAAAGATTACCAGGACACGGAATTATTGTCTACTCAAGAAAAAGTGAATGTAGCGAAAGATCAAGATAATTATCGAGATCAAGATGAACTTAAGCATACCCTTGTTAACAGCCAGGGTGATGTAAGAAATGGCGAAAATGACCAATGTGTGGCTAAGCATCGTCAAGATGAGGCTAAGCATGACCAAGACGTAGCAAACCAAGGTCAAGATGAGGCTAAGCATAACCAAGTCGCAGCAAACCAAGGTCAAGATAATGCAAAGCATGTTCAAGATAAGGCTAAGCATGATCAAGATGAGGCTAAGCATGGCCAAGATGCGGCTAAGCATGGTCAAGATGGAGATGAAAGTTGCCATAGTGGCAGCACACGTAGTTATACACCAATTAGTACAGCATCATCAGCTAAACATACTGATGATAGTACATCGATGTCAAGTCATTCATCAGATGATTTCCAACGTTCACCGCGTATTATCAGATTTAATCAAAACGTAATGGCGGCTAGATATGAAGACTTGGCACAAAGTACTTTACCCTTAAAAGATTATTCAGGTGGTAAGTTTAACTTACAATACAAGTTTGGCCTTGCACCACTGACAAGGGTAAACTACCCGGCTAATCGCAAGGAACTCTCTAGGCCAAATCGAGACCCCCCCCCCCTCTAAATTAACAATAGTTTATTCTTGAAAGAGTTCCTAAAGTTTTCCCTTGTTGGGGCGGCTTGCCGTTGTCAGTGGTACAGGAAGAAAAAAGAATGAAAAACATAGTAGCTTCAACAACACGTGGGGTTTTTTTTGGGGGGGGGGGGGCATAGTAGCTTCAACAACGTGTTTTCTTTTGGTTGTGGGCGGGGATGAATCTTGATTAATGAACAATAATATTCTTGTTTTGTCTTATTTTACAGATAATTTACGAGTATTCTGGAGGACAAGTTTCCGTGAAAGAGTTGCAGACATTTGGGAAAGTTTTAAAGGACTTTTTACATGCTGTGTGAGAACTAAAAATAAAAAGGCAAAGAAATCTGCTGATTGGAATTGCTGTGGAATAACCACTTCAGTGTCAACAAGTAGGTCAGCTGTCGGTCATGAAACAGAAATATCATCACGGTGGTTGCCATATTAAAGTATATCAGAACAGTGGTTATGTCAAAGACTACGCACAGTTGTCATGGTAACGAACATCAACATTGCGTCCATTTGATAAAACAATCAGTACTGCGGTGGGCATATTCAAGAATACCAGAACCGTGGTGATATGAAAGCCTTCGACAATACAGTAGATGTTAGAGACTTTCAACACCGTTGTCATGGTAAAGAATATCAGCACTGTGATCATGTTGAAGAATTTTAGCGCGGAACGAGGTCATGTTAGAGAATATCAGCACTGTAGTCACGTGAAAGAATATCGGCACCGTTGTCATGGTAAAGAATATAAGTGCGGGAGCCGTTAGAGAATATTGGGAAAGAATAACATAACGGGCATATTTAAGAATATCATCAGTGCGGGTGGGAGCATGATTTTAACACTTCGATCATGTTGACAGAGCAAATTAAGCGAATATTCACAATTGCAAGTGTGTCACATCAACCGGCATGGTAGTAACAATTAAGTTAGCACAAAAAACAGCTGAGTGTGATGAAACTTTGATGGGCTACATTTCTGAAGATTTTTTTTAATAAACAAAAAACCGTATTACTTTGTTTTCATTGTAAGTAATTGTTGGTTTCTTTTTATGGGTTAGGGAGCCGCGGTGGTTCATTGGGTAAGACGTGGATTCGCTAACCTTGATTTCCCGTTTTCGATCCTGGTATTGGCCGAGAAAGGTTGTCAGTGGTGTAGGGCGGAGGGAAAATGTATAGTAGTTCGGATAGAACGTAAAGTCTCGTGTACACATTGGTATGTACGTAAAAAACCTTGACAATTGGAATAAGAGTAGGGCGTAATGAGGCTGTCCTGAAATAAATAATAAAGTAATCTAGGAACGTCCAGATGTTGTAAAACTCTCAGTCGTTGCTTCAGGAATATGCCAGGCATGTGGCCGACGACTCATTATGGTATGGCCATAGGCTTGTGGCACATCGTGTACTTGTATCGTCGAGGAAGAAAGATTCTTCTTTGTGGACTTATTCCAAAGCTTTAGCATGTAAGATTCCAAAGACGCCGAGAAAGAGGTAAGGCAACGTCCACTTGTCAAAAAGTAGATCACATCGGGACTAACAGAATATCATGGTATAACATTTTTTTTTTCAAAGATTCGTTAGGGTGTAGGAATCTTTAAAAATGTTGCGTGGGGTGGGCAGGTATATGACCCGGGTCAAGCAGCTACAAAAATATAAGCTTGTGATCAAAGCCACACCACTCTTCTGGATAATAGACTTTGTGGGATGAAGAATTATGACGTTTTCCAGAAACATCACTATTCTTGAAATACTCTCATATATAAAGATTACCATACCATGTAACACTGCTCCCTAGTCCATTTGCTAGCTTTATATGGTGTACGGCGAAGAGAGGGGGGTGATTTGGTTGCCGAATGGTTAACGCGAGGGCGTTGAATCAGAAAGTCTGTCATAGAGTCTACATGTAATGCCGTGGTCTCAATTCCCCGCTTGTACGTGACAAGAGGAGTAGGATCGCCTGTCCAATTTCTTGGGGTTTCTCTGGATCCTGAAGATCCCTAAGCGAATATATTAGCCCCCTCTCTCTCTCTCTCTCTCTCTCTCTCTCTCTCTCTCCCATTACTAACCTTTAATGCAGTCGTATTGATAACGAGTATATGTGTAATTAGTTGAGCTGTCGTATGGTATTACAAAATGGCTTGTGACTACGGGTATGCTGAACTTTATCAAATAGATCCGATGGAAATGCGTTTCTTTGTTCTGCATTATTTGATAAACTACTGCATTTATGTCCCTTGACCTGCGACAAAATAACACTCCAATCGCTTACGAATGTTTTTATTCGTGGCATCTAATTTTTTTACGAAAAAATGCACATCTTCAAGTGCAGCACAATAAACAGAACAGACAATATTAATTGCAGATAAATTTTTATTGTAAGACCAAATGGAAATAGCTTTCAGACAGAAGAAGGGTTGGGGAAGGGGGTAGTGGCTTCGGAGAGGAGGGTAGATAGAACAAGCACAGGCGTGTAATATGGGCCAAGTACCGAAAATGGTGCCACCACATCAAACATTATGAGTTCAATCTATGCACAATTGTTCAAGGAAATGGCGTTTGGTGATCAAATCGCCTATGGGTTGGACTTGCCGACATGGACTTGACGTAGGGTGAGTGCACTTACAAGAACATGAAACTGAACCCATGGAATGATTTTTGGGGCATGTTTGTTTTCACACTGATTACCTCAGCAGGATAGAATATGAAAATTACTCAAATGTTACTTTTATTTAGAAAAATCTCCGAAGTACCCCATTCTTGGTGCATACTGGCACTGTGACGTTATATACCAAGAATAATAGTTTGACGTCATAATCATAGTTATGGTTAACTACACCGGTATAAGTCAGTAAAGTTTCTCGAATTGAATTTATTTATATTTAACCTCTTTAATATAACAGTTTTGGGAGATTTTTACCTCAAAACTATAGCAGTTATTGGGAAATTTTTACCTCTGCAACATAACATCAATAAGCAAATTAATATATACCAGGTAAGCACATTCTTATTTCTTAATTTCTAAGAAAGGGGACCAGTAGAATTTTGGGCGTATGAAATGTAGAACAAAATTAATCTATAAATTAATGTTTACTTTATACCTTTAAAATGTACATTATCTTCAAATTAATACAGTTTAAATCAAAATTAAATCAAATCAAACGGGGCTTCCCATCCTGGTGTTCATATTCTTTAAAATTGTACAATATTTTCGAACTAAATAAATGCTGTTTAAACCAAAATAAAATCAAACGGGCTTTACCGTCCCGATGTTCTTCACTAAACGGACTAGGAACATGTGCATTATGTATAGATGGCCGAATGATTAGCACGCGCGCGTTGTATCATACGGCTGTCATTGAGTCAGCTGGCGGGGTTTCGATTCCCCGGTTGTACGTGGCAAGGAGTAGGGTCGCCTGTCCAACCTCGTGGGTTTCTCCGGTTTCCTTCCACTGCTATAGAGACCCCTACACACAAGCTAATAAAATAGAACCATGCGTTCGTCCCGAAATGACCTTGTTTGTGTCGAGTGGACCCCCCCCCCTCTCTCTCTCCCTCTCTCTCTCTCTCTCTCTCTCATTATGTATATATATGATTACGATTGAAATTTGCCTGGATAGTGTGAAGGGTTCTTTAACCCGCACACGTATACACCAGCCTGTTCCTTCCCATACACCTCATTCTACACCGCTCTGAAAATTAATCCCGATAGAGCTACATTAATCATTCAGTGTGCCGTGAAGAAAATTTTGCCCTGACAGTGGGCCAAAACCTACTCTTATATTGAATTCTAGCTATAAAAGTGTACGCAGGACCTCGGGTTGTCGCCCCATCCGAACAACTAGACCACTTATTGCCTAATGGAATACCACCGCCTTACTCACCGTGTCACAGTGGTCCCTCATGTAGAATAGAATGCCTATCTGTAGATCTATTATGTCAGACTATCTTTTAAGATTAATTTAATTTCAGCGTTTAATTCAGATCCCACGATTCACAAATAAAATGGAGGTGCCTGCCGGTAAGTGTTTTATCTAGCCCTAATTTCTTTATCGAGGTAAAATATAGTTAAAGATACTATCACAGGCTCCTTGTTATTTATTTAAATAAAATCAAATAGGGTTTAGCGTCCTACTGTTCTGCACCGACTCGGCTAATGAAGACGGGCGTACAGTGTTACTGTGTTATGGGGGAAATTTTGCCCGGACAGCGGAAATACGGCGTACTCTTGTTTCGCGTTCCACCTGTCAATGGTTCTTTCACGTGTACACCGGACCTCTTTTTTTGTCTCATCCAAACGATTATATACAACGTGCCTTGACGGGTTCTGCACAGCTGACAAGGGGGAACCACGCCTGAAAATCCCAATAAACTTTCTAGGCCTCAAGCAGCATCGAACGCGGGAGTTCCAGATTAGGGAGTCTACGTCTTACCCACTGAGCCACCACGACTCTTTATTTTAAACCCCATACTGTTATAATGGCAACTAAATAACTTGAGAGGTTGGGTTGCTGAATGGTTAACGCGTATGTGTTGCACCATAAGGTCTATTGAGTCAAGTGACGTGGTTTTGATGGAGCAGGGTCGGGTGTCCAATATCGTGAGTTTTCTCCGGGTTTCCCTGCACCACCACACTGTCAGAGACCGTTCAACGCGCACGCGAATCAGGGGCGTGGTGAGGGCAATTATTGAGAAGAAATTATGAGTAACAAAAAAGATTTTGGCACAAAAACCCTTTTACTGACCGCGGAGCTGTGGCCGTCGAAGCCGGCCACCGCGAGCGCCGAAGGCGCGAGCCCGCGGCGGGGGGTCCGGCGGGCCCTCCCCCGGGAAAATTTCGAAAATTAGAAGCCCAGAAACGCAATCTCCAGCAATCCGAGACAAGGAATACGGTAATAAAATATGATTAAATTTTCCAACTTGACTCTTTCAAAATTTTTTTAATTGGGTCAGATGAAACAATTTTTCCACTTACAAATGTTTTTCATTTTTTGAGTAATTTGATTGTGATTTTGGCGCAAAAACTTTTTGGCGCATGAGTATGGCTACTCATGAACTCATTCTCACCACGCCCCTGACGCGAATTGGGCCATGTTATTCATGAAATGACCTCTGTTTTTCCACCTTTTTATTATTATATTTAAGGGGGTGGGGCGGCTATTAGTTATTAGTTCAACTCTCAAAAAAGTCTCAGGCAAACGGGTACGTAGTTTTAATATACTGAATTTCCGACGATTTTATGTATTCTTTGTTTCAGATATTCTAAAAATAGAGACAACATCGTCAGCCATAAACATATGTTCTGTAAGTAAACAGACGGATATAAACACAAAACTTACATTTGTACAGCCAGTGGATAGCGTTGGTGGTGTGAATAAACAGGATATGGAAATAATGTCTAGTCAAGATAAAGCGAAAGTAGTTGATAAACATGACATGGAAATAATGTCTAGTCAAGATAAAGTGAAAAAAGCTGATAAACATGACATGGAAATAATGTCTAGTCAAGATAAAGTGAAAGTAGCTGATAAACATGACATGGAAATAATGTCTAGTCAAGATAAAGTGAAAGTAGCTGATAAACAAGACATGGAAATATTGTCTAGTCAAGATAAAGATTACCAGGACAAGGAATTATTGTCTACTCAAGAAAAAGTGAATGTAGCGAAAGATCAAGATAATTATCGAGATCAAGATGAACTTAAGCATACCCTTGTTAACAGCCAGGGTGATGTAAGAAATGGCGAAAATGACCAATGTGTGGCTAAGCATCGTCAAGATGAGGCTAAGCATGACCAAGACGTAGCAAAGAAAGGTCAAGATGAGGCTAAGCATAACCAAGATGTAGCAAACCAAGGTCAAGATAATGCTAAGCATGTTCAAGATAAGGCTAAGCATGATCAAGATGAGGCTAAGCATGGCCAAGATGCGGCTAAGCATGGTCAAGATGGAGATGAAAGTTGCGATAGTGGTAGCACACGTAGTTATACACCAATTAGTACAGCATCATCAGCTAAACATACTGATGATAGTACATCGATGTCAAGTCATTCATCAGATGATTTCCAACGTTCACCGCGTATTATCAGATTTAATCAAAACGTAATGGCGGCTAGATATGAAGACTTGGCACAAAGTACTTTACCCTTAAAAGATTATTCAGGTGGTAAGTTTAACTAACAATACAAGTTTGACCTTGCACAACTGACAAAGGGAAGCTACCCCTGCTAATTGCAAGGTTTAACCCTCTCGGCCAAATCAAGATCCTATTGCTAACAATAGTTTATTCTTGATTTGGCCGAGAGAGTTCCTAAAGTTTCTCCTTGTTGGGGTGGCTTACCGTTGTCAGTGGTACAGGAAGAAAAAAAAGAATGAAAAACATAGTAGCTTCAACAACACGTTTTTATTTTGTTTTCGGGGTTTTTTTTTGGGGGGGGGGGAATAGTAGCTTCAACAACACGATTTTTTGTATTGGACGGGGGTGAATCTTGAATAATGAACAATAATATTCTTGTTTTGTCTTATTTTACAGATAATTTACGAGTATTCTGGAGGACAAGTTTCCGTGAAAGAGTTGCAGACATTTGGGCAAGTTTTAAAGGACTTTTTACATGCTGTGTGAGAACTAAAAATAAAAAGGCAAAGAAATCTGCTGATTGGAATTGCTGTGGAATAACCACTTCAGTGTCAACAAGTAGGTCAGCTGTCGGTCATGAAACAGAAATATCATCACGGTGGTTGCCATATTAAAGTATATCAGAACAGTGGTTATGTCAAAGACTATGCACAGTTGTCATGGTAACGAACATCAGCATTGCGTCCATTTGATAAAACAATCAGTACTGCGGTGGGCATATTCAAGAATACCAGAACCGTGGTGATATGAAAGCCTTCGACAATACAGTAGATGTTAGAGACTTTCAGCACCGTTGTCATGGTAAAGAATATCAGCACTGTGATCATGTTGAAGAATTTTAGCGCGGAACGAGGTCATGTTAGAGAATATCAGCACTGTAGTCACGTGAAAGAATATCGGCACCGTTGTCATGGTAAAGAATATAAGTGCGGGAGCCGTTAGAGAATATCGGGAAAGAATAACATAACGGGCATATTTAAGAATATCATCAGTGCGGGTGGGAGCATGATTTTAACACTTCCATCATGTTGACAGAGCAAATTAAGCGAATATTCACAATTGCAAGTGTGTCACATCAACCGGCATGGTAGTAACAATTAAGTTAGCACAAAAAACAGCTGAGTGTGATGAAACTTTGATGGGCTACATTTCTGTAGATTTTTTTTAATAAACAAAAAACCGTATTACTTTTTTTTCATTGTAAGTAATTGTTGGTTTCTTTTTATGGGTTAGGGAGCCGCGGTGGTTCATTGGGTAAGACGTGGATTCGCTAACCTTGATTTCCCGTTTTCGATCCTGGTATTGGCCGAGAAAGGTTGTCAGTGGTGTAGGGCGGAGGGAAAATGTATAGTAGTTCGGATAGAACGTAAAGTCTCGTGTACACATTGGTATGTACGTAAAAAACCTTGACAATTGGAATAAGAGTAGGGCGTAATGAGGCTGTCCTGAAATAAATAATAAAGTAATCTAGGAACGTCCAGATGTTGTAAAACTCCCAGTCGTTGCTTCAGGAATATGCCAGGCATGTGGCCGACGACTCATTATAGTATGGCCATAGGCTTGTGGCACATCGTGTACTTGTATCGTCGAGGAAGAAAGATTCTTCCTTGTGGACTTATTCCAAAGCTTTAGCATGTAAGATTCCAAAGACGCCGAGAAAGAGGTAAGGCAACGTCCACTTGTCAAAAAGTAGATCACATCGGGACTAACAGAATATCATGGTATAACATTTTTTTTTTCAAAGATTCGTTAGGGTGTAGGAATCTTTAAAAATGTTGCGTGGGGTGGGCAGGTTTATGACCCGGGTCAAGCAGCTACAAAAATATAAGCTTGTGATCAAAGCCACACCACTCTTCTGGATAATAGACTTTGTGGGATGAAGAATTATGACGTTTTCCAGAAACATCACTATTCTTGAAATACTCTCATATAAAGATTACCATACCATGTAACACTGCTCCCTAGTCCATTTGCTAGCTTTATATGGTGTACGGCGAAGAGAGGGGGGTGATTTGGTTGCCGAATGGTTAACGCGAGGGCGTTGAATCAGAAAGTCTGTCATAGAGTCTACATGTAATGCCGTGGTCTCAATTCCCCGCTTGTACGTGACAAGAGGAGTAGGATCGCCTGTCCAATTTCTTGGGGTTTCTCTGGATTCTGAAGATCCCTAAGCGAATATATTAGCCCCCTCTCCCTCTCTCTCTCTCTCTCCCATTACTAACCTTTAATGCAGTCGTATTGATAACGAGTATATGTGTAATTAGTTGAGCTGTCGTATGGTATTACAAAATGGCTTGTTACTACGGGTATGCTGAACTTTATCAAATAGATCCGATGGAAATGCGTTTCTTTGTTCTGCATTATTTGATAAACTACAGCATTTATGTCCCTTGACCTGCGACAAAATAACACTCCAATCGCTTACGAATGTTTTTATTCGTGGCATCTAATTTTTTTACGAAAAAATGCACATCTTCAAGTGCAGCACAATAAACAGAACAGACAATATTAATTGCAGATAAATTTTTATTGTAAGACCAAATGGAAATAGCTTTCAGACAGAAGAAGGGTTGGGGAAGGGGGTAGTGGCTTCGGAGAGGAGGGTAGGTAGAACAAGCACAGGCGTGTAATATGGGCCAAGTACCGAAAATGGTGCCACCATATCAAACATTATGAGTTCAATCTATGCACAATTGTTCAAGGAAATGGCGTTTGGTGATCAAATCGCCTATGGGTTGGACTTGCCGACATGGACTTGACGTAGGGTGAGTGCACTTACAAGAACATGAAACTGAACCCATGGAATGATTTTTGGGGCATGTTTGTTTTCACACTGATTACCTCAGCAGGATAGAATATGAAAATTACTCAAATGTTACTTTTATTTAGAAAAATCTCCGAAGTACCCCATTCTTGGTGCATACTGGCACTGTGACGTTATATACCAAGAATAATAGTTTGACGTCATAATCATAGTTATGGTTAACTACACCGGTATAAGTCAGTAAAGTTTCTCGAATTGAATTTATTTATATTTAACCTCTTTAATATAACAGTTTTGGGAGATTTTTACCTCAAAACTATAGCAGTCATTGGGACATTTTTACCTCTGCAACATAACACCAATAAGCAAATTAATATATACCAGGTAAGCACATTGTTATTTCTTAATTTCTAAGAAAGGGGACCAGTAGAATTTTGGGCGTATGAAATGTAGAACCAAATTTATCTATAAATTAATGTTTACTTTATACCTTTAAAATGTACATTATCTTCAAATTAATACAGTTTAAATCAAAATTAAATCAAATCAAACGGGGCTTCCCATCCTGGTGTTCATATTCTTTAAAATTGTACGATATTTTCGAAATAAATAAATGTTGTTTAAAACAAAATAAAATCAAACGGGCTTTACCGTCCCGATGTTCTTCACTAAACGAACTAGGAACATGTGCATTATGTATAGATGGCCGAATGATTAGCACGCGCGCGTTGTATCATACGGCTGTCATTGAGTCAGCTGGCGGGGTTTCGATTCCCCGGTTGTACGTGGCAAGGAGTAGGGTCGCCTGTCCAACCTCGTGGGTTTCTCCGGTTTCCTTCCACTGCTATGGAGACCCCTACGCGCAAGCGAATAAAACAGAACCGTGCGTTAGTCCCGAAATGACCTTGTTTGTGTCGAGTGGACCCCCCTCTCTCTCTCTCTCTCTCTCTCTCTCTCTCTCTCTCTTTCTCTCTCTCATTATGTATATATATGATTACGATTGAAATTTGCCTGGATAGTGTGAAGGGTTCTTTAACCCGCACACGTATACACCAGCCTGTTCCTTCCCATACACCTCATTCTACACCGCTCTGAAAATTAATCCCGATAGAGCTACATTAATCATTCAGTGTGCCGTGAAGAAAATTTTGCCCTGACAGTGGGCCAAAACCTACTCTTATATTGAATTCTAGCTATCAACGTGTACGCAGGACCTCGGGTTGTCGCACCATCCGAACAACTAGACCATTTATTGTCCAATGGAATACCATCGCCTTACTCACCGAGTCACAGTGGTCCCCCATGTAGAATAGAATGCCTATCTGTAGATCTATTATGTCAGACTATCTTTTAAGATTAATTATGATAATTATTTCATTTAATTTCAGCGTTTAATTCAGATCCCACGATTCACAAATAAAATGGAGGTGCCTGCCGGTAAGTGTTTTATCTAGCCCTAATTTCTTTATCGAGGTAAAATATGGTTAAAGATACTATCACAGGCTCCTTGTTATTTATTTAAATAAAATGAAATAGTGTTTAGCGTCCTACTGTTCTGCACCGACTCGGCTAATGAAGACGGGCGTACAGTGTTACTGTGTTATGAGGGAAATTTTGCCCGGACATCGGAAATACGGCGTACTCTTGTTTCGTGTTCCACCTGTCAATGGTTCTTTCACGTGTACACCGGACCTCTTTTTTTGTTTCATCCAAACGATTATATACAACGTGCCTTGACGGGTTCTGCACAACTGACAAGGGAGAACCACGCCTGAAAATCCCAATAAACTTTCTAGGCCTCAACCAGCATCGAACGCGGGGGTTCGAGATTAGCGAATCTACGTCCTACCCACTGAGCCACCACGGCTCTATTTTAAACCCCATTCCATACTGTTATAATGGCAACTAAATAACTTGAGAGGTTGGGTTGCTGAATGGTTAACGCGTATGTGTTGCACCATAAGGTCTATTCAGTCAAGTGACGTGGTTTTCATGAAGCAGGGTCGCGTGACAAATCTCGTGAGTTTTCTCCGGGTTTCCCTGCACCACCACACTGTCAAAGACTGTTCAACGCGCAAGCGAATTGAACCATGTTATTCATGAAATGACCTCTGTTTTTCCACCTTTTTATTATTATATTTAAGGGGGTGGGGCGGCTATTAGTTATTAGTTCAACTCTCAAAAAAGTCACAGGCAAACGGGTACGTAGTTTTAATATACTGAATTTCCGACGATTTTATGTATTCTTTGTTTCAGATATTCTGAAAATAGAGACAACATCGTCAGCCATAAACATATGTTCTGTAAGTAAACAGACGGATATAAACACAAAACTTACATTTGTACAGCCAGTGGATAGCGTTGGTGGTGTGAATAAACAGGATATGGAAATAATGTCTAGTCAAGATAAAGCGAAAGTAGCTGATAAACATGACATGGAAATAATGTCTAGTCAAGATAAAGTGAAAAAAGCTGGTAAACATGGCATGGAAATAATGTCTAGTCAAGATAAAGTGAAAGTAGCTGATAAACATGACATGGAAATAATGTCTAGTCAAGATAAAGTGAAAGTAGCTGATAAACAAGACATGGAAATATTGTCTAGTCAAGATAAAGATTACCAGGACAAGGAATTATTGTCTACTCAAGAAAAAGTGAATGTAGCGAAAGATCAAGATAATTATCGAGATCAAGATGAACTTAAGCATACCCTTGTTAACAGCCAGGGTGATGTAAGAAATGGCGAAAATGACCAATGTGTGGCTAAGCATCGTCAAGATGAGGCTAAGCATGACCAAGACGTAGCAAAGAAAGGTCAAGATGAGGCTAAGCATAACCAAGATGTAGCAAACCAAGGTCAAGATAATGCTAAGCATGTTCAAGATAAGGCTAAGCATGATCAAGATGAGGCTAAGCATGGCCAAGATGCGGCTAAGCATGGTCAAGATGGAGATGAAAGTTGCCATAGTGGTAGCACACGTAGTTATACACCAATTAGTACAGCATCATCAGCTAAACATACTGATGATAGTACATCGATGTCAAGTCATTCATCAGATGATTTCCAACGTTCACCGCGTATTATCAGATTTGATCAAAACGTAATGGCGGCTAGATATGAAGACTTGGCACAAAGTACTTTACCCTTAAAAGATTATTCAGGTGGTAAGTTTAACTAACAATACAAGTTTGAACTTGCACCACTGACAAGGGTAAACTACCCGGCTAATCGCAAGGTTTAACCCTCTCGGCCAAATCAAGACCCCCCACCTCTTATTGCTAGCAATAGTTTATTCTTGATTTGGCCGATTGGCCGAGAGAGTTCCTAAAGTTTTCCCTTGTTGGGGTGGCTTACCGTTGTCAGTGGTACAGGAAGAAAAAAGAATGAAAAACATAGTAGCTTCAACAACACGTGTTTTTTTTTTTTGGTTGCGGGCGGGGGTGAATCTTGAATAATGAACAATAATATTCTTGTTTTGTCTTATTTTTACAGATAATTTACGAGTATTCTGGAGGACAAGTTTCCGTGAAAGAGTTGCAGACATTTGGGAAAGTTTTAAAGGACTTTTTACATGCTGTGTGAGAACTAAAAATAGAAAGGCAAAGAAATCTGCTGATTGGAATTGCTGTGGAATAACCACTTCAGTGTTAACAAGTAGGTCAGCTGTCGGTCATGAAACAGAAATATCATCACGGCGGTTGCCATATTAAAGTATATCAGAACGGTGGTGATGTCAAAGACTATGGACAGTTGTCATGGTAACGAACATCAGCATTGCGTCCATTTGATAAAACAATCAGTACTGCGGTGGGCATATTCAAGAATACCAGAACCGTGGTGATATGAAAGCCTACGACAATACAGTAGATGTTAGAGACTTTCAACACCGTTGTCATGGTAAAGAATATCACACTGTGATCATGTTGAAGAATTTTTGCGCGGAACGAGGTCATGTTAGAGAATATCAGCACTGTAGTCACGTAAAAGAATATCGGCACCGTTGTCATGGTAAAGAATATAAGTGCGGGAGCCGCTAGAGAATATCGGTAAAGAATAACATAACGGGCATATTTAAGAATATCATCAGTGCGGGTGGGAGCATGTTTCTAACACTTCGATCATGTTGGCAGAGCAAATTAAGCGAAGATTCACAATGCAATTGTGTCACATCAACCGGCATGGTAGTAACAATTAAGTTGGCACGAAAATAACAGCTGAGTGTGATGAAACTTTGATGGTCTACATTTCTGAAGATTTATTTTTTTTAATAAACAAAAAAACTTATTACTTTGTTTTCATTGTAAGTTGTTGGTTTCTTTTTATGGGTTAGGGAGCCGCGGCGGTTCAGTGGGTAAGTCGTGAATTCGCTAACCTTGCTTTCCCGTTTTCGATCCTGGTATTGGCCGAGAAAGTTTGTCAGTGGTGTGGGGCGGAGGGAAAATGTATAGTAGTTCGGATAGAACGTAAAGTCTCGTGTACACATTGGTATGTACGTAAAAGAACCCTTGACAGTTGGAATAAGAGTAGGGCGTAATGAGGCTGTCCTGGAATAAATAATAAAGTAATCTAGGAACGTCCAGATGTTGTAAAACTCTCAGTCGTTGCTTCAGGAATATGTCAGGCATGTGGCCGACGACTCATTATAGTATGGCCATAGGCTTGTGGTACATCTTGTACTTGTATCGTCGAAGAAGAAAGATTCCTCCTTGTGGACTTATTCCAAAGCTTCAGCATGTAAGATTTTAAAGACGCAGAGAAAGAGGTAGAGCAACGTCCACTTGTCAAAAAGTAGATCACATATGGACTAACAGAATATCATGGTATAACAATTTTTTTTTCCAGGATTCGTTAGGGTGTAGGAATCTTTTAAAAATGCTACACCACTCTTCAGGAGAATAGACTATGTGGGATGATGAAATATGACGTTTTTACACTTTTTAGAGGAAGTTATGGCCAACCTCCGGAAAACAGATGCCTGTGACACTATAGTCGATAGAGTATGGGCTTGAATCATGACTTGAAATTTCAAATTTTCGATCATTGACCACTTGTGTTTAAAACTGATTGTGCGTAAAAGAACCCGCGACCCAGTGGTGGACACAGGATATATTGTGGGATAAAGAACAAACGACCCTTTCTGATTTCCTGTCCAACTGTAGACTGATTTTGGGCGTATCAAAGTCGCAATAACCCACCCACCATACGTCGGCACTCATAAAGTCCCTACCCAATGCAGGCTATATCCAGAAACACCACTATTCTTGAAATACTCTCATATATAAAGATTACCATACCATGTAACACTGCTCCCTATTCCATGTGCTCTCCTACAGTTGCAAGATCTGCTACACACAAATATAAATGCGAATATTTAATGGTGGTTTAAATGTCCCTTAAAATATAGATCTCGACCCACCTGCCCCTCTGCGCTGACAAAACAGGAGTGGAAACTGGTGGATTTTAATGTGAGTTTTTAAGACAATATAACCAACATTTAATTTGTTATCTATATATGGTGTACGGCAAAGAGATGGGGGTGCCAAATGGTTAACGCGAGGGCGTTGAATGAGAAGGTCTGTCAAAGAGTCTAATGCCGTGGTCTCAATTCCCCGCTTGTAAGTGACAAGTTGAGTAGAATCGCCTGTCCAAATTCGTGTGGTTTCTCTGGATCCTAAAGACCCCTAAGCGCATGCGAATTATCGAAATAAAAACGGAATCATATATTAGGTCTCTCTCTCTCTCTCTCTCTCTCTCTCTCTCTCTCTGTCTCTCTCTCTCCCATTACTAACCTTTAATACAGTCGTATTGATAACGAGTATATGTGTAATTGGTTCAACTGTCGTATGGTATATCTACATTACAAAATGGCTTGTGACTACAGGTATGCTGAACTTTATCAAATAGATCCGATGGAAATGAGTATCTTTGTATCTTTGTTCTGCATTATTTGAAAATCTACAGCATTTATGTCTCTTGAAATACCCCTTGTCTTGCGACAAAATAACACCCCAAGCGCTTACTAATGTTTTTATTCGTGGCATCCAATTTTTTATGAAACAAATGCACATCTTCAAACAATAAACAGAACAGACAATATTAATTGCAGATAAATTTTTATTGTAAGACCAAATGGAAATAGCTTTCAGACAGAAGAAGGTTTGGGGAAGGGGGTGGTGGCTTCGGAGAGGAGGGTAGGTAGAACAAGCACGGGCGTGTAATATGGGCCAAGTACCGAAAATGGTGCCACCACATCAAACATTATGAGTTCAATCTATGCGCAATTGTTCAAGGAAAGACGAGAACAGCAAGATGATGTGCTCTTGGAGCCCAGTTCACTGCCTGGAAATGTGGATAGTTGATAGCGGGACAATGATGTATGGTGTTTAGGATAACGAAAAGTTAATAAATTATGGTCGTTACAATAATCAAAGATTTATTTGAACCAGGAATGTGAACATGCAGTGTAGAACTTTTTAACAGGAAGCGAAGAACTCTTGGAAGTGTTGGATAGAACTCTTGAAAGTGTTTATAGAACTTTTGAAAGTGTGGTACAGAACTTTTAATAGTGCCATGTTGAGATGTGGTGACCAATATGACGAGTTTCTCCTCCTCTTAGCTCGAATTTAATACACGAGTCACCACTTGATATTCCACGTTTCCCGATTCTCCATGGGTCAAATCCATATCCATAATATCCACCATGGTGTTTCACTAAAAGAAAATGCGACCATAAAAATTAAAATAGTTATAGGTTAGTTGGGGGCATTTTTTTTTGTTTCTTTAGACTTACATTTTGAGCAGTACCGGATCTGGGAGGGCGATTAGGACCTAAAATTATATAACTAAATTACATAACTTAGAGGTTCTACCAGTCCTAACCAGTTCCGAGGACCTCATCCCACGATTTTCTTCTTGTCTTTTGTTTGGGATTTTATGTCTTGATTTGACCTATGCTCAGTTCAAAAATTGGTTGAATTCTCTTAACTGTTGATAGTTTCGTGCGTATGGTCAAAAAATACATGGGAAATGGCCAAACATCCTTCACAATGACTTGGTATGGGGCCCCCGCACAGTTGGTATGTCCTGGCCCCCCACAAGGTTATTCTGGCATTGATTTTGAGGTGCCGGGTCGCGTTAGAAGGTGTGGGAGATATATCGGGAATTAATCACAAATATAGTACATCTCCTAAACCCAATAAACAATGTGGACAAGGGCTATAGTCTAAGGAATAAGGTTATACCAATACCACAGATCTCTTAAAATCATTGAACCTCAAGCCACGACTATAAATCTCGGTCTTAGATATCGTGTTAGAAACACACCCCCCCCCCTTCCTAGCCGACCAAGGTTCAGGGGGTGTCAGGTAATACTGATTAGATGGTATATTAACAGACCTGCCCCTCCTTCCTCCCAAACCCTTAATCTTTCCAGACAGTTCTAGATGATTCAACTACCAGCCAGTATGCAAAAAACTTCAATGTATTTAAAAGAAATAAAAACTTACTTCTTTTGTTTTCGCACCTTTCACCGAAATATGGATGACAACAATAGCAATCGAATCCGTCAAATTCATCGACACAGATTCCCCCGTTTACACATGGGTTAGGGTCACATTCATTAATTTCTAGAAAACAAAGAATAAAAAATAATAATAAGACGAATCTAATTGGAATATAACACAAAAATTCCTATTTGTTGGCCATGGGAATATGAAGTTTTGGCTTGGATCCAAAGTAAAAAGATCGATTTCATTAAATTTCATCTTGATTTGTTCTCGGGGATGACATTGTATTTTTTTAGTGGCGTTACTGTGCTGCTACGGCAACGGAAGATGGTTTCAGAGCGCGTCAAGATCGTCATTAGCGTGGTGGAAACGCCCGATATCGTGCTGTGGTCCCCATGGTCGCCAATGATCACCGAGTCACGACGTTTGTTTTGAGTATGTTCGAAACAAACGACAAGGTTCGGCGATCCGACCTGGAAAACTGTGAAAGAACATCTTCCAGCGTTGTGTTCAAGTTTCTCGGCGACCTTGTGCATTTTCTGGTTGCCGCACGGTCGCAGCAGCGCAGTAAGGACGCCACCCAATCTGACGGGGGCTTAATAGGAATAACATATCAAATACTTTATTTCCACCTAGAATGAAGAGATTCTTCGACTGATTTAAGCCTCAGAAACAGCTGTCCCAACGATGACGAAGTCCACGTCTCTGAAAGAACAGGTTCATCGGGATTTCTGCGGTCCAGTCGTTCGAATGGAACAAAATACCGAGGTTCCGTGTACAGATTGCCGTCCAAGTAAAAGAGCCCTTAAAGTTGGAATTCGATATATGAGTAGGCTGTCCGGGTCAAATTTCTCTCCTAGCACAGTGTATGGCGTGTGACCATCTTCATTAGCCAGTCGGAGCAGAACATTAGGACGTTAAACGCCTTTTCATTTCATTTCTCATATGACAGAACTGCCCAGATTTTAATCTGTAAACGAGGTAGAAAGAGAGAGATAGAGAAATTGGGTGTAACGTCCACTCGACATAAACTCGGGTCATTTCGGGACTAACATATGGTTTAATTTTATTTAAATAATTCGCTTGCGGAGTGGGTGGAAAC
The DNA here is from genome assembly GCA_036850965.1 of Patella caerulea. Taxonomy (NCBI): domain Eukaryota; kingdom Metazoa; phylum Mollusca; class Gastropoda; family Patellidae; genus Patella; species Patella caerulea. The sequence goes on along the minus strand of JAZGQO010000015.1, from coordinate 23,810,743 downwards.
CGGACAACCCAGAGAAAACTCACGAGATGGGACAGGTGACCCTACTCTTTGTCACGCACAACCGGGGATTCGAAACCACGCCTGTTGACCCAATGACAGGCTTTATGATTCAGCGCGCACGTGCTAAGAATTCGGCCCCCGACCCCGATAAGCGAGGACTTTAACCCAATTTCATTTGGTTACAATACATACCAACATTACATGATTTCCCAGTCCAGCCAGGTAGACAGGTACAACTGAAGTCATTAACTTGATCACAACATGTACCATTATTATCACATGGTGAACTATAACAATCATCGATATCTACAATACAATAACACAAAACAATATGTATCATTGACTTGATTTCATATTGTTTATTTCTTGCAAGGTCAGTCTTGCCCGAACGTTTATCGCATCGATTTTATCTTGCAAGAGAGAGAGAGAGAGAGAGAGATAGAGAGAGAAAGAGAGAGAAGGGAGAGATAGAGAGAGAAAGAGAGAGAAGGGAGAGAGGGGGGGGGAGACAGAGAGAGAGACACACACAACTAACATTTTCATTTCAATAATTAGCTTGCGCGTAGGGACCTTTTTGCGGTGGAAGGAATACCGGAGAACCCGGCGAAACTCCACGAGATTGGACATGCGACACTACCTCTTGTCACGTAAAACCGGGAAATCGAAACCATGATACAACGCGCACGTGCTAACCGCCCCCCCCCCCCGATTTTATCTTGCATGTATTGCGGTTTTCCTATACCTACTAATGCAATATTTCAGTGCATATTATGTCTGCTTTTTCTGTACTTTTATTTTTAAATATATTTCCATTCCAGGGCCCATTTTAAGGTTTTATTGGCGGAGCACGGTTTCCGACGTTTTCTCGATTAGCATCTTACCCACATACTTTATTGATAAAGTGAAATATGTCAGATGAATGCTTACTTTCTCCACATGTTATTCCTGTAAAGCCTGGAGCACACTGACAAACAAATGTACCCTGCTCATCCAAACACGTGGCACCATTAGAACATAAATTTGGGTGACATTCGTTGATATCTGTACAAAGGAGAACACAAGTAAATTAGTAGACCTATTGTATCGACTAATCAGGAATCGAGCATGAATTGGAATTGTGACTTCATATGTATTCGCAATTGTTCAAGGAACAGTAATTGAATTGGCGGATCCTTCTGCCTTTTTCGAGGAGAGCCGCCCTATAAAAAGAAGAACAACAAGATTGGTAGCACTTAGGGCCCAGTTCCTGAAACATATTCATTGTGTTTAATAAAACCTGCGTCACCATTCTACTTACATCACCTCAGTTGTTGGAACTGTGCCAAGACTGTGACAGGGCTGAATTCTGCGTCACATGATTGCAGTTCTGTCAAATCCGGACGTTCCGGGCTGACAATCTAGTATCCGTCTAGTTACAGAATAATGGTAAGCATTATTTGTTTCAATCTGTGTTCACACAACTATATGTATATGGTTGATATATGTACATCTTATGAGAAAACACTTCTAATGTCAATCTCTTCATTCATAAATCATATTATATTACTAAGGCAAAATATACTAGCTCCGCCACGGGTATCTGGATTCCGATAGCTATTTTATATACACCCAGCCATATTGTGTGTAAGGGTAAGCATTTTTTCCGTCCACCGGAGCCAGGTCTTATGACGTCATATGAGGATTGTGGGTTAGGATAAGGGCTGTGGCCTGCAGATTTCGTCACAGTCTCGAGATGTAGACAGGGCTAGCCCTAACCCTAACCCTGGGCCAAACCTAACCCTTATCCTAACCCACAATCCACATATGACGTCATAAGACCAGGTTCTGGTGGACGGTAAAAAACGTTTACCGTGTGTAATTGTGTTATGTATTGTACTATTGATCTATCACCTCCTCTACAGAATAAAGATTGTTTTTATCATTTATATACTTACTTGTTTCGCAAAGGGTACCGGTTAAACCTTCGGCACAGACACAGGTGAATCCAGGTCCACCAATAGTATTAACACATTCAGAATTACCCTGACATGGCGCACTCGCACAATCATCAGTTTCTGGAAGAGCGGAAGATAAATATTGCATTATGTACGTATATATTCCTGAGGGTCTCTGGTTCGCTCCCGTTGATGGCCCAGGAAGTTCGGACTAGCGTCAAGTCGTTCCGACTGTATGATAAACCAACGTCCCGCGTAAACGTTGATGTCTACGTAAAATAACCCTCCGAAATAAAAGAAGGCGGTAGCGCCATTGTCCTGCAAAAATTTCTCAGTTCTACTTATGCCTCTCCTCGTTTATCCGGTTGGAATAGAACAATAGTTTCCCGTCCATTTCAAATCTGACGAAGGTACCTGCAAACGTTTGATTCGTTTGTCTAATTAGAATGACACGTTGGATTTCTTAAATCCACAGCATGCCCTGCCAAATATATAACGTATATATTCTTTCTATAATGGCTACTCAATAGGCTAAATTAATTGAGATTATTTTTAACGCATGCATGAAAGCGAATTATGTCTGGAGACAATGAACATAGCAAATAATAACAGTTGGACATATGATGTCAAGTCACTGGTAAATCATATTATGAACATACCGCATTCACAAAAATCCCCTTCAAAACCAACGGTACAATTACATGTTACTGAATTCACGCCGTCAACACATTGTCCACCATTTTTACAAATATGTGGCGCGCAGTCTTCGATATCTGTAAAAATAAAAAACTTTAGTTTATTTCAGAAAAAAAAGCATTTAGTTTATGTCAAAAAAAAACAACTTGAGTTTTAATTTAGTAAATAACAAACTTAAGTTTATTTCAAAAAATTACTAACTGAAATTTATTACAGTAAATAACTAACTTTAGTTTATTTCAGTAAATAGCAGACAATCTTTCATTCCTGTAACTAATAAACTTGAGTTTATTGCAGAAAATTATGTTTATTTCAGCTAACAAAATAACAAACTTCAAATACCATTGATATGAAACTTGGCGTTACTGTTCCTTGGACAATTGTGCGTCGATTGATATGACAGCTGCGATGGCGTTCATTGGTCCATATAGTACACTCTTATTTATTATTATATTTCATTCATTAGTGATTCAGTCTGGATCTCTGACTCAGAGACTCTGAGCAGGGCTGGGGTAATGGTAATGGGTAATGGTAATGGAATGTAATCATTACATTTTTTAAGTAATGGCCATGTAATGAGTAATGGAAGATTACAAAAGTAATGAGTAATGGAAATGTAATTAATTACATTCCAAAAATCATGTAATGGTCAATTACATTTCAATTACTTTTCAATTACCATGTATGGCACATACAAATATTTCCATATGATAAACATCAAATTTTATAGCCCCAAAGAAGAAAATTAAGTGTATCTGACACAAAATCCAATTTGTTATAATTCTTTTTTTTTAATAAATTTTAATAAGAAGGCATTTAACATTTTGTTGTATTACTTTTTATGCAGGACCCTTCTTTAGACATGTAACCTAAAAAGTGAATCTTTGAAAAGAAGTATATTTTAATCAAAGATTAGTGTTAATTTACAGTCAATCACTCAGTCAATCAATCAATCAGTTAGATTAAAGGACAATAGTCTTACTACCCTTTAATCTTAATCTCAAGGTAACAAGTGACAACCCAAACAATGGCTCAGAGACTCTGAGTGGGGGCAGAATGATTTAACGCGCGTGCGTAAACTATTAAGGTTTGTCACCGAGTTAAGTCCCCTCTGTCCAACCTTGTGAGTTTTCTCCGGATCCTCAAGTTTCCCCCTACAGCTAAAAACTCATACCCGCAAGCGAAATATTGAAATAAAATTGAACCCGTTAAACCCCATTTCTCCCACTCCCTGAATTCTCTAAAGGAGGTCTGGTTTTGATCCTGGTATTGTCTGATCAAGTTCTCGCGAGACTTTCGTGAGTGGATTCCGCTTGTCAATAATTCGCTTGCGCGTAGGGGTCTTTAGCAGTGGGAGGAAACCGGAGTGCCCGGAGGAAACCCACGAGGTTGAGAAGGCGCCCCTATCTCCATGCCACATACGCTCACACCAGGGCTCGAAACCACAGCCGCAAGCCAGAGGTGACCGGCCAGCTAGAGGTCGAAGCGCGGCACTCTAGACCACTAGCCCCCCCCCCCCCCCGGACACGTAAAAGAACCCGGGACAATTGAAAGTTGATATGAGTAGGAGGAGACGCCCCTGTCCCCAACAGCACAATGCACGTGTTGTGTTTATCTTCATTAGCCCACTGGGGCGTTCAACCCCATTTCATTTCATAGCTTACCTGTTTGACAGGTTGATCCAGTGTATCCTGGTGCACACTGGCACACAGATTCTCCTAATAAATCTACACAGGTAGCACCATTCATACAGTTACCAGGAGGGTGGCCTGCACACTCATTCATATCTATTAAAATTAACAAAACAGTTGAACAACGACATTGTAAATCTACAATAATGTGAACATCTAATAGGTATTCCGGTTTAAAATCGTTTAGTATTTACGATTTTAGCATAAAATGAATTTTTCGCAACATTCGCCTGCTTTGCAAACCATATATACTGTTATACAGACCAGTGTCGCCCCCACGTGCTGAATGAAAGCTTTTAATGGACCGCTTTTTAATCCATACCCGATGAGTGGTTAAACGTGTCCTGGAATAACCATTGCAAAAGCTAAAAGTAACGTGATCTAAATACGGTAATGGTAAACTTAGGGCGATGATAATGCCCCCCCCCCCCCCCCGAGTTCCACCAGTCGCCGAAGGAAATGTTGAGCTGGATTCACGGTGCGTATATAACGTTCCATTACTCGACGATCAGTGGCCATGTTACCATGGATGTCGATTATAGTGTCCTTTTCATTAAACCTTCAATATTAGCTGAGGCAGACAGACATAGGCGTGACCAAAATGCTGACAGTAGCCTAGCTCGGTTAGTTTGGGTGAAGAGTTTTGCACTTTATACCGAGAAATGGAAATATGTCTGTCAGAGAGTGCCCCTCCCCCCTTTTCGGTCACAAACCAACCGATTTTGTAAAACACAATAAAATACTGGGGAAGAAAATAACACCCCCAAACCCCCAAAGAAATTAACTTTACCTGTTTCGCAGTTGGCACCTGTTCTCCCAACTGGACACACACATGTGGTACCAGGTCCATGTAGTGTATTAATACATTGAGCGTTGTTCTGACACGGTGTTTCTATTCCACAGTCATCAGTTTCTTCAAAGGAAAGGATGTGGTGTATGCAACGTTCATTTTCATCATTAAACTAGTTTGAATCAATCTGATTTAAACACAGATATTATTTCGTTTCGGGTTTTGGGGTTTTTTGGGGTTTTTTTTTGTATAATTCAAAATTTCGTTTTACTTGTCTTTACAACACTGGAAGAGTTGTTATCATTGATGTGTTCTGAATGGTGTGAGCGATTAGTCAATGAACCGGTCTGTGACGGTGAGCTTTAGTTGCACAGAACTGTGGGTAATCCACTAGAAACATCAATGCTGGTTGGGTAATCAAATGTCTGGCGTCATTTGGTCAAACGTCGCTCGTATGACCTCTGATGTGGCCTATCGCTACAACTTGTCAGATCTTCATGTAGTGTAGGCCATCGAAAGTATAAAAAACGAAACGAAATATAGATTTGTATCTTAATCAGATTGAGTTTGGATACAATCCTTTAGAAAATGTTTTGATCAATGTCTGTTTAAAGATGTATTATGTAAGAGCTAAATCTGCCTATTAAAGGCTTTTATTTTGGAAATGTAATTTGAATGAAATTTTAAAATATGATGCAACGCAAACGCGTTAACCAGTTGGACACCCAACGCCCCCACACTCTCGTTTCAAACATGTTTAATCTTAATCAAGTCCTATTTTAATTAAAGCCCCAATAACACTCTTGTTGTAACTGAAAAATATGTCCCAATCTTCATTCTGGTCAACAAATCGCATTACTTTAGAATATTCCAATTAAATGATGATATAAATTTCATCTTAACACAACTGATTTAAAAAACTGGAAAAATTCAACCAATTGATTTGAAAAGTCTAACGTAAACCTTTTCAAATGTGACTTGGATTTTAAAATATTTTCGAACCCTCTGGACAAATAAAATAGGTTGTAATGGATAATTTACACAACAGGTAGGACATTTAAACATCTAGTACTTAGAATAAGGGTATTATTTATTTTCTGGAGCTACCAAGCCAGCAAGAATGTTATTGTCCCTTTAAAATAGCATTATGCAAGAGCGAAATCTGCTTATTGCAGGTCTTTCTTTAGGCCTGAAATGTTATCTAAATAATCAATTAAACATTAATCAACTTATCCAGACCATGATAAACTCTTGATGTCAAGGCTATCCTTCGATGTTGATGTATTAAATTCCTATAAGCCGCTTAACGGCCATTGATAATTAAATCAATCAAGTGGATAATCGAGACTATGCTGTTTATATTAATGATTTTAGTAATGATAATGATGACCGAGACTATGTGAATATTTCACTCGCTTCGTTCTCGGCTATTAGCGGATCAATTTGACTGAAATTTTCAGCATATTACCTTTACACTATCTAGTTTTTAACTATCATAGTGAGAACCAGCCATCTCGTTATCTTATCTCCCTTGATGTATCTTTAAGAGCCATTTTACAAATGGTTAATCACGATGAATGTTTACATAGAATATTGTTTTGAATGTTTGGTAAAAAAAACCCAATGGCTTTAAAGGCTAGATTGAAAAGTATTTTCTATATAGGTGAATTACGAAGGTATACTTTTTTCACAAGGCATTATTCTAAATAAGTTTTAGTTGAGGTTTAACGTCATGTTTTTCTGCACCAGAACCTCGGTTTTCCACTCCTTCGTCCTGAACCAAATCCCTATGAACTTTCCCGGTAAACACCGGATCGAGCCCAAGATTTCCTGGTTAGCTAATCAGTGTCATACCCACTGCGCCACTGCGGTTCCATTTTACAAAAAGGTAAATACACTATACTTACCACAGTCACAAATATCTCCGGTAAAACCATCTGCGCATGCACATGTAAAATCAAGGCCATGACCCGCAGTGCAAGTTCCGCTGTTCAGGCACGGGTTTGGATGACAAGGATTAATAACTTGAAATAAATATAATTAGAATTCAAAACGTCAGATTTATTGTTGATACTGAACACACAGTGATAATTTAATAATAATAATAATAGTGAATTCTTATATTGCGCACAGATCCATTAGAGTTAATGCTCAAGGCGGATTTAGCTCTCCTCTCACAAGATTAAAACTCAGCAAATATTAACAACATCCTTAATTGCTTCTTAAAACAGCTAAGCGAGTATGAATTCTTTAAGGTCAAGGGTAATGAATTCCATAGGTTTGGTACATTGGATGAGAAGCATCTATGACTGAATGTTTTAGGTCTATAGTTGGGTACCACCAGACAGTTCATATTGCAACCGAAGATTTCTTGGGGGACATAATCAATTAGCATTGATGACAAATAGTCTCGTGCTTCACCTTTCTGGCATTTGTATGCTATGCACAGAAGTCTAAACATAATTCTGCTTTTCACCGGAAGTCAATGTAAAGCCTTAAACAGTGGTGTGATATGGCAGTTTCTACTAGATCGACACCGAATTCTAACAGTAGTATTTGGTACAAGTTGTAATTTGTGTATAAGTCTGTTGTTAATGCCAAATAGAAGGCTATGGCAGTAGTCAAGTCTGGATAAAATTAAAGATCCAACCAGCGCATGTGTTTCATACTTTGTGATCAAATTGCGGATGCGACGTATGGACCTTCCCTGATGACTCTATTTAATTAGACTCTATCTAATTAGATAACTAATGGGACTGCTGAGTAACTGACTCTATTTAATTCGATAAGTGATGGGAAGGGCAGAGTAACTGACACTATTTAATCAGATAACTGATGGGAATGGCTGAGTAACTGACTTCAATGCAAGGATTATAGCCCCCACCCCTTTTATTTCCAAGTACAGCTGTCAAGGGTTCTTTTACCTGCATATCCCATCTGAACAGCTAGACACTGTTCCTTGCCAACCCGCCCATTACTCACCGGGTAAAGTCCTCCTCCAAGTTCCTATAAAAGTCCCATCTGTAACTTACTGTAAGTCCAACATTGGTCCATGATTGTTTGTAAAAGGGCAGGTAAGGTGAATATTTTTGGACTATGACCCACCAAAACTCACCTGAAAAGGGCCATTTGAATGATCATGTCCGATTGGAGCCGCCATACGGGCTTTCGGGGAATGGATGATGGAATCCCATAGCTGCGTTGAATAAAAATACTTGGGCCGACCAAGTCGTTAAATATTCTCGGACCGGGTTAAAACCAGACTGCTACAGACAGCTGCCTCTGCTGACCCCGTGTATAATGTATCCCCTATACTTACCAACTGAACAGTCAGCCCCTGTAAAACCAGCATCACAATTGCAATAAAACCCGTTGATTACATTTATACACTGACCATCGTGACCACATGGACTACCGTTACAGTTATCAGTTACTGGAAGAGAATATTTTTACATGTTTATGGTGATATAGAATGGACGAAAGACTGGATGACATAGACTGGGTGAAATACTGGATGAAAAATGTTAACATTACCTGTACATGCGTAGTCTTTTTCTTTTTTCCACCTTAAACTAATACTTTAATAAAGGCGGGTGGAAAAATTTCGAGTTTGTGCCTAAAATGCGGTATATCTTCTGCAAATATTATAAAAAGAATAATCATCTTTTTCGTTTGGGGCTTTAAGCCCGCTGCCACCATGAGTGATATCACAGACAAGTCACACAAGTGTCTTAGGATCCGATCATCACCACACGCATCCCCCCCCATTCAAAATAGGCTCACCTGTAGCACATAAGTCACCTTCATAACCTGGTGGACATACGCAAGTAGTAGAAGGGCCATGGTCTTGATTTATGCACTGAGCATTGTTATCGCACGGGGAGTCATTTGAGCACACATCCACTTCTGAAAATTAAAAAAAAAACAGGAAAATGAATTAACATACATTATGCAAGAGCTAAATAGGCCAGAAATATTATATTAGCTATTAATTAGACAAGACCATAACCAACTCTCGGTGGCATCGGAATCGGATACTCGAGATTTTGACAATATTAGGCCAGTTCGCCATTTAAAAAATTTAAAAAATGGGAAAGCGAGGCTAAGTCGCGAACATACCAGTTCCCTGGTTACCACTATGCACACACCTTGTCTAAACTAATAACAGTGATAATTTGACTCAGAATGAAGTAACTTGAATGAAATTTTCAATATTTTCTATTTCTAACATCTATTTTTGTATTATTATAGCAAGAATGATCAACTCTTTATTAAACTCTTAACTATTGTATCTTTAAGGTCTAAATTGTAGATCTGTGGAGATAATTAAATTGTGTTGTTAACAAGAAACTGACTATAAACCCCACCTCTTCTCTATTTTTGCCTCCCTTTAATCTTCTTGATGAAGCGAAAGAGAGAGAGAGAGAGAGAAATGGGATTTAACGTCCACTCGACACAAACTAGGTTATTTCGGGACTAACTCTTGGTTCAATTTTATTTCAATAAATTCGGAGAAAACTCACAAGGTTGGACAGAGGGGACTTAACTCGGAGCCAAACCTTAATAGTTTACGCACATGCGTTAAATCATTCTGCCCCCACTTAGAGATCCAGACTGAATCACTAATGAAATAAATATAATAACAAGTAAGAGTGCCCGGAGGAAACCCACTAGGTTGAGAAGGCGCCCATATCTCCATGCCACATAAGCTCACTTCAGGGATCGAAACCACAACCGCAAGCCCGAGGTGACCGGCCAGCTAGAGGTCGAAGCGCGGCACTCTAGACCACTAAGCCATCCAAATTTCCCTCTTGATCAAGCACATCAATTCTAAAATCAAAAATTAAAACACGTGGGTTTGCGGGGGGGGGGGGGTCAAGTCCCCCTGTACACACCCGATACAGCCACAGATTTTCGTCATATTTTTTGAGTTCTCTAAACATAAGTTACAAATTACCACATTCGCAAGTTGTTCCTTCAAAACCACTTGGACAGTGACTACAAGTAAATTTTGTTACACCATCAGTACATGTTCCGCCATTACATGGATCGGGGTGACAATCATTTATATCTGTAATTAAAACATTGAACAATCATTTACATTTTTAATTAAAACATCTATTCATCAAATGAATCTGTAATTAAACATCAAATTATCCAGGGGTGGATCAAGAAATTTTTGCAGGAGGGGATTTGCCAGGTACCTGTTAAGAAAATCTAACAGTTGACAATGCATAATGCCATCATCGTCTCTAAATTACACCGTTGGACGTCAATTTTTATAATGATGTCATTCAAAAATATTTTATGAGGCTGACCAGGGTGTTGTCCCCCCTCCCCCGGGATCCGCCCCTGTCATCACATAAATCTGTAATTAAACAGGCGTGCCTTTAAATCTTATATATGATTATCATTAACATCGTCGTCATCATCGTTATCATCATATATATATCTGTAATTAAATTATCAAAGCTCCTATATTATCATCACTATCATCGTCGCCATCACCGTAATCATCATTAATACCTGTATAGACATTTATTAAATCATCATGGTCGAAGGCGAGGCATTAAGTAAATATATTGTAATAACAAGAGGGCCGTAAGCTCGAGACCATTAAACAACTTAAAATACAAGCACGATTATTTGAAATAATGGTACGCCAAAATCAAAGGGTGACGTCACATCTGTATTCTAAATATGGATAATAAAATCTCCCTCTTACTTGTTTCACAGTTACTTCCGGTGAATCCATTATTACATTCGCATTGGTAGCCATCAATGAGATCGACACAAACTCCAGCATTGCACGTCTGGTTAACACAGTCATCTATATCTAGAAATAGAATAAACCAACTTCTTTAAAATGAATGAGTGGAATAGGGTTTGACGTCCTACTTTTCTGCGCCAATCGGAATACTGAAGACAAGCATATGCCGTACGATGTACTTTGAGGGAAATTTTGCTCGGACAGCAACTGAATTCCATCCGAAGACATGGACGCCGCGATTGCCACCCACCCCACCACCACCACCCTACATCACTTGTAAAGGGTAGGGCGGACAAACTTTCACCCACCAAGTTAACGACCAGCACTTTAGCAGAGTTTGGGGGGGGGGGGGTGTCAGATGCCCTACTTCTCAGAAAAATGAATTGGATCTCTAAGGAATGCAAAAGGGCCTTACTCTTGCTGACTTGACAGCTCCAGGAAATAAATAATAGCCTTATTCCAAGTACTAGATGTTTAAGTGTCCTACCTGTTTTGTAAATTATGCATTAAATCCTATTTTACTTGAACAGAGAGTTCGAAAATATTTTTAAATCCAAGTTACATTTGAAAAGGTTTACGTTAGGCTTTTCAAACCATTAAGTTGAATTTTTCTAATTTTTTAAAATTAGGTGTGTTGAGATGAAATTTGTATCATCAATTAATTGGAATGTTGTAAAATAGGACAATTTGTTGACCAGAATAAAGATTGGGGCATATTATTCAGTTATAACAAGAGTGGTATTGAGCATTAAAGGGTCGCTTGGCTGATAGTAACGATAACCTCAGTGTGGATTCATTTTTTCAGTAATCTATGCACGGCCATTTATTAATAAACGTTTAGATGTACTATGGACCAGCGATCGTACATAACATGACGCTTAACCCGAGAATATAACTCTGTAAATCTATGCGCAATTATCCAAGGAACTGATTTCATGTCGATTGTACTGGAATTGCTTGCGGTAAAGTTCCTGGTCCATAAAATGAGTGTCATCCCTGAAATGTGAAGTAACGTTAGCATCAGGTATATAGATAGCCTGTCTTCTCAGACAATAACTTTTATTTGGACTTTTGAATCCCAAATCTTAGTCTGAAATCAAGGAATACATTTCTCGAACAAAAGAAATGAATTGAAATGAAATGAGGTTTAACGTCCTACTCTTCGGCACCTAGTCTGGGCTAATGGAGGACGGTTCGAACAAAAGAGAAAGAGGGAGAGGGAGAAAGGAATGGGGTTTAACATCCACTCGACGCCTAAAATATGGATTAATTTTATTTCAATAATTCACTTGTGCTTAGGGGTCTTTAGCAGCGGGAGGGAACCTGAGGACCCGGAGAAAACCAATGAGGTTGGACGGGCGACTCTATTCCTTGTCACGTACATCCAGGGATTCGAAACCATGCCAGTTGACTCAATGACAGGTTTTATGATACAGTGCACACGTGCTAACAATTCGACCATCCACCCCCTCTCGAACATGGACATGTGTCGCGCCAGCTTCCAAAATATTTTAGACTGGCCACGCGCACTGATTTTGATATTAAGTGAGAAAAATAACTTACTTTGATCACAAAGATCACCTTCATATCCTGGAGGACATTTACATACAAAATTATTTCCATGTTTTGGAATGCACTCGGCGTTGTTGGCACATGGAAAGTGCGAACATGGCTTCGGACCATAGTAGGGTCGAGGGCAAACAAAATGATGATAACGAGGATGCACGTGATGGTGACCACCATAATTTCGATGGCCACCGTGCCAGCCATAATGATTATAATGTGCCCTATGTCGTCTACCATGTCTTCTACTTCCACCTGGAAAAAATATATATATTTATGAATTTAAATTCGGAATCAAGTAATTTTGATGATGTTTCGATTGATATTAAAGGAGCTATTCGCTAATATTTGGGACCTAGAATCTTACACTAATGGGTCACAACGCATATAAAAATGTAATATGAATTTATATAAACTAATTTACATTCAATCATTTCCGTCTTTACCAGGGGCGTACATATCGATTTCGTTTGGGGGGTGGGGGGGGTGTTTAGCCAAAATGCGACCGACTGATGCACATACCCCCGCCCCACACACCAGTGGTACTACAAACTGGGCAGTTCACTATAATCGTGAATATGATAGTGCTGAGACAGTATAAGACAACTGACGAGTAGAATAACGATTTTAAAATGGAATCGAGCGCCGCATGCGCGAAAAAATTTCAGATATGTAACCGAGTAGAAGAATGATGTTATTTCAGATATGTAACCGAGTAGAAGAATGATGTTATAATGGAATAAATTTTCAGATATGTAACAGAGCTTTTAAATATTTGGGACTGGGGTTGATAAGAAATGGGACAGAATCTTGAGGCTTATCTGTCAATTTCGCTTGTTTTATGATTGTATGTTTATCTCATTAATTCATTTAGTCGGAGACCGACTGCGGTGAGTACTTTTTTTTTAAGACCGACTATTTTTTGCCGTGGTAGAAAACATTTTATAGAACAACATACTCACAACAGAATAAGAGTGACAAGCAGACATGTTTATTTTATACTATAGTTTTGAGTGACGTATGCAGTTTAGGCACACGGATTCCCGCAAATACATAGCATTTGGGATCTATTCTGGCATTGTTTTTGAGACCGAGAATGCAGTGACTGCACTTATTTTGTGACCGACTATTTTTCTCCCTTGGTGAAATTTTGTTGTTAGACCAATTTAACATACTTACAACAGAATAAGAGTGACGTATGCAATTTAGGCTCACGGATTCACGCAAATATACAGTATTTGGGATCTTTTCTGGCATTGTGTTTGAGACCGACTGCAGTGACTGCACTTATTTTGAGGCCGACTATTTTTCTCCCTGGGTTACATTTTGTTGTAAGACTAACATTATACTCACAACAGAATGAGAGTGAAACACAACATCTTTTCAAAAATGGTAAGTTGACAAGGTTATTTTATACTAAGACTGCTCCTATTTTGCGACCGACTGCACTGATTTTGCAACCGACTATTCTTATACTAAAGTTTTGCGTGAGTTGCGTGACGTATACAGTGAGTACTTATTTTGATACCAACTACCTCTACTTTGTGACCGACTGCACTAATTTTGCGACCGACTATTTTTTTTGCGTGAGTAGCGTGACGTATACAGTGAGTACTTATTTTGATACCGACTACCTTTACTTTGCAACCGACTGCACTGATTTTGCGACCGACTATTTTTTATACTAAAGTTTTGCGTGAGTAGCGTGACGTATACTTATTTTGATAACGACTACCTCTACTTTGCGACCGACTGCACTGATTTTGCGACCGACTATTTTTTTTGCTGGGGGGGTGGTAGAGGTAGTCGTTATCAAAATAAGTATACGTCACGCTACTCACGCAAAACTTTAGTATAAAAAACTTTTTTTTTAAGACCGACTATTTTTTGCCGTGGTAGAAAACATTTTATAGAACAACATACTCACAACAGAATAAGAGTGACAAGCAGACATGTTTATTTTATACTATAGTTTTGAGTGACGTATGCAGTTTAGGCACACGGATTCCCGCAAATACATAGCATTTGGGATCTATTCTGGCATTGTTTTTGAGACCGAGAATGCAGTGACTGCACTTATTTTGTGACCGACTATTTTTCTCCCTTGGTGAAATTTTGTTGTTAGACCAATTTAACATACTTACAACAGAATAAGAGTGACGTATGCAATTTAGGCTCACGGATTCACGCAAATATACAGTATTTGGGATCTTTTCTGGCATTGTGTTTGAGACCGACTGCAGTGACTGCACTTATTTTGAGGCCGACTATTTTTCTCCCTGGGTTACATTTTGTTGTAAGACTAACACCCCCCACATTTACGCCCCTGGTCTTTACTCTAATTTCAAATCAGCTTTGTTCTACGAAATAGGGCCTACGCCTGAAGTCTCAATCGAATATCTAGCGTCTAGTTATTCCAGTCTACATAGTATTTATTGCGTATGCTCTCAAGCCCTCACCGTTTAGCCTCGTTCTTCAAGTCCCTTATTAAAACTGGGCCTAAAACGCATTATGGTACACGATTCGTGTACCAGTGGTATATTTTTTTATGTTGTCTTAAATATTGGATATCAGAAGCCCAGCCTTTCCCACTAAGATCACAACATTAATGTTGATTTAAATTGACAAATAATTCATGTTTTCGTTGTCAAAGATTTTGGATGCGATTGAGTTAGAGACTTAGCTACTTTAAACTGCTACAACTTATACCATAAACAGCTAGATGAGAGAGGCCATTTCGTGACTAACATATGGTTTAATTTTATTTCAATAATTCGCTTGCGCGTAGGGTCTTTCGCAGTGGCAGGAAACAGGGATACCAGGAGAAAACCCACGAGGTTGGAAAGGCGACCCTACTCCTTGCCACGTACAACCGAGGATGCGAAACTACGCCAGTTGACTCAATGGCAGGCCGTATGATACAGCGCGCGCACGCTAACCATTCGGCCATCCAACCCCCATTTAAGGAAGCGATTGTATACAAGCTGTTAAAACTTGTTATCGTATCCTATATTTATTATATAAATTTTGTATATTTAAATGAATAAAATACTGTTTAAATGAAGAATTAATGGGGGTCAACTTCCTACTGTTCTGCAACGAGTGGGCAAATGAAACAGGCATATGCCATTCGCCAAATGCGAAGGGATCTTATACATGCAAGCCAATGTGTTCACGGGACCTCGGTTTTACGTCCCACCCAAACTGCTATATGCTGTACGTAGCTTGCCAGCCTCTTTGTCCTGCACCAGAAAATCCTGATGAACTTTCTCGGCCAACGCAGAGATCGAACATGGGACCTCCAGATAAGCGAGCTAATTTCTTAGACACTGAGTCACCATGGCTCTATGTGACAGACGGACAAACGGACTACTTTAATAGTCCTTAGCTTTCATCGAAAGGCGATGGACAATAAAACAGGAAATGAAAGACATGGGCTTTAATCAAAATTATACCGTTCTGCAGCAAGTCTGATAATAGGGACGGCCATTAGGCTATGAGGTAAATTTTGTCTACTCTTAATTCGAGTTCCAACTGCCAAGGGGTCTTTAACGCTGTCAATGATATGCCAGGGACCCCGATTGTTCATCCCATCCGAAAGATTAGGCGCTTTTTCATGTCAGACCCTTCTGACTAAACCTGGCTCAAAATTCCCCAGGAAGTTAATCGACAAACGTTGCGATCGGATCTGCGGACTACAAGGCTCCGCCAACAGATACGCACTTATGATACAGTGGAAAGTCTAAACAACGCAAAACAATATCTTGCATGAAAAGAAAAACCTTTACGAAAGAATCAAAATAATTATTCAATTGCGCTTACCCGACGCCCCACCTGCCGTGACCGTCACCACGCACGTGACAAGAACCAATAAGACAAGGACCTTCATGTTGGTATCGTTGATAACTCCACGAATTGTCTCTGATTTGTCTATCTAAAGTCACTCAGTTATTTATATGATATTCTAGATATTAATTATACTACATCTGTTGTTTATAATTTATATATTAATAACGCTTTATTAAATCCAATTTATCTCAGGTTTTTCACAGGTCAAATTATATAGTGTATTTTTTTCATATTTTCTAGCAATTCCTCTTCGTAATTTATTCCACGCGCAATGCATTTTGCGTTTAATGCAGACGTAAAGGAAATGAAAAAGGGGTTTAACGTTCCAGAATCGGGTTACTGAGGACGGGCATACGTCATACGGGGCAAATTAAGCCAGGATAGCTGAGCAAAGAGCTGCTCTAACTTAGAATCCAAAACGCCAATGGTTCTTTAACGTACACTGCAACATGTACACAGGGAATGTTATCTGTTATTTATGCAAAACACCTATCTATGGAAGTCATGGGTTGCGTGGCGTTTTTGTACGTGGCATGGGATGGGGTCGCCAGCCTAACCTCGTGGGTTTTCTTCGAGTTATCAACAATGTTAGTCCCAAAATAATCTGACACTATGACCACGTCCGGACTAATCTTGTTTGGGCACCTGGCTGACAATATCGCTGTGGCCCTTGTATCCACAGGTTACGGCAAAATAAATTTCTACTATAAAATCAAATTATTTTATGTTTATAAAATTAAAACGTGGATACAATATTATTTTTTTATTGTGACAACAGATTGAGGTAATTATAATTGCTTGTTTAATCAAATATCTAAGGTAAACGACCACAGGTGTGTGTTTTGAGAGAGAGAGAGAGAGGGTGTGTTAGATTAATATTGTTAGAATAGCAAGGTAACGGATGGCTGTGTCAAGACATACCTTTACAACATAGTTTTTTAAGTTTCTATTCAATTCAGATATCAATACACCTGACAATACAGAGAGAGTGAGAGAGAGAGAGGGAGGGTGGGGTGGAGAGGGGGTAACGTCCACTATAAGTTATAATTAAAACTGTTCAACATTTCAAGGCGGTGCATATGCCTGAAAAACTTAACTTTAATCGAAATTGTAAAGTTCAGACGAAACATAATACACAATTAAACAATAGCATTTTAACCATCGCTACATATTACAGTTATTATAGTTTCTATATAAACATTGACGTCAATTCATCGGGGTTGGGGGGGGGGCCTAGTTGTCTAGAGTGCCGCGCTTCGACCTCTAGCTGGCCGGTCACCTCTGGCTTGCGGCTGTGGTTTCGAGCCCTGGTGTGAGCGTATGTGGCATGGAGATAGGGGCGCCTTCTCAACCTCGTGGGTTTCCTCCGGGTACTCCGGTTTCCTCCCAGTGCTAGAGACCCCTACGCGCAAGCGAATTATTGAAATAAAATTAAACCATATGTTAGTCCCTAAATGATCTAGTTTGTGTTGAGTGGACGTTAAACCCCATTTTTCTCTCTCATTCATCGGGGGTGGAGAGGGGGGGGAGTCTATATCCCCTCTTCTCCCTCACATTATGGCCCTGCCACTTAGAAGGACTTTGTTACAGTGTACATGTACTTAAACGTGTACCACGTGTCCCCTCATTATGATCCAGCCACTTAAAACATTTCTTTTAGTTCCGCGTACAGGTCCTTAGCAATTGGACGAGACAACATAATAGAAAAGCGTCTATAAACATAAACATAACTTAACAGTGGGATGGTCAATACATATTAATAGTTCTATTCGTAACGCAAATAACATTTATAGATTAATCCACAATGCATGTAATAGACTGTTGTTGAAATTTTAATGTCTTACGCTGCCATACAAATTCTATAAATGTTACTTGGCATGCATTACAAATACATTACAAAAAGCTCGTTAATACCCATGGAATCGTATTGTGTTAATCCAGTTATTCGGTTAGATGGGGTTAGCGTCCATCGACACATACTAGGACACTTTGGGACTAACACACGGGTCATTTTTTTTTCTCAATAATTTGCTTGAGAGAGAGAGAGAGAGAGAGAGAGAGAGAGAGAGAAAGGTTTAACGCCCACTCGGCACACACATATGGTTTAATTCCATTTCAATAATTTGCTTGCGCGGATCCAGAAGGAATTGTAAAACAACACTTTTTATGGGAAAGGTGTCACGGTCGTGCGCTTTATTCCTTCAGCGTCAGATGGTTGAGTGTGATAGAAATTCAAAGCGCGAGATATTGAAATAGGCATGTCACAATTAATGCTTTGCATCAATGGAATTGAATAACAACGTTATCGTATTAATTTATAGTTTGCCTCGGGTATATTCGACTGGGGGTTTTAGCAGTGGAAGGAAACTGGAAGACCCGGACATTCTCAGAATGTTTGACAGGCGACCCTACTTCTGGTCAAGCACAAGCGGGAATCGAAACCAGACCTTATTTTTTTTTAGCGACCGGCCACCTTAAAATGAAAAACAGGTCTCTTTCTGTATTGTCTGTCAGGTGTATTGATATCTGAATTGAATAAGAACATAAAAAAAAAATCTATTTGTAAAAGCATGTCTTAAAGGGACAATAACATTCTTGCTGGCTTGGTAGCTCCCGAAAATGAATAATACCCTTATTCTAAAAACTAGATGTTTAAATGTCCTACCTGTTGTGTTAATTATCCATTACAACCTATTTTACTTGTCCAGAGGGTTCGAAAATATTTTAAAATCCAAGTCACATATGAAAAAGTTTACGTTAGACTTTTCAAATCAATTGGTTGAATTTTTCCAATTTTTTAAATTAGGTGTGTTAAGATGAAATTTATATCATCATTTAAGTGGAATATTCTAAAATAATACGATTTGTTGACCAGAATGAAGATTGGGACATATTTTTCAGTTACAACAAGAGTGTTATTGGGGCTTTAACACAACCAGCCATTATCTTGTTAATCTAACAATTATGGCAATCCCGTCAATCTTTTCAAATCGCTTCAGTCAAATATAGGCCTATCTAAGACGGCAGTACTAGACCTTATCTGTAATATAGTGGCATTTAGTAAAAGAGTTTGATAACGATACGAGGAAACTTGTCGAAACGTTGTGGTTATATAATAAAACCACCGATTGGGTTGTCACAACAATTGTGTTTCTGTTTTTACCAGACCTGCGACAATATTTCATTTTCTCCACATATTTAAAGGATAAAGATTTCGATTTTTGATAGAAATGTCATCTTTACGAATCATTCAAAGTGTTTAGTTGATATGGATTATATGAAAATAGAATATATTAAAGTGTATGGTTTGTAAAACAAGAAATGTCATCTTTACGAATCATTCAAAGTGTTTAGTTGATATGGATTATATGAAAATAGATTCTATGAAAGTGTATGGTTTGTAAAACAAAGAATTGATAATAAATTTGAATTTTGGTTTTTACATGACTCTGTAGTATAACTAACACTCGTCGGAGAAAAATGTTTGTTTTTAAAATTATTGTGTTTCTATCACTGATTGTTCCAGGTAAGATATAGAATGTAGGCAGGATATGAGATGATTTCGGGTTTAACGTCGCCCTTTTCTGCTCCATCAGGCCAATGAAGGACATACGCCATGCACAGTGCACAGGCACTTGAAGGGATTAAAATAAATTAAAATAAAACTTCTTACTACTGCTTGACTAATACAAGAATTCTTGTCTTGTTTTGTGCCACAGGCACTTTGCCACAGGCACTTGAAAGTATTCTTGTATTTAGTCAAGCAGTAGTAAGAAGTTTTATTTTAATTTATTTTAATCCCTTCGAGTGCCTGTGGCACAGTGCTATAGGAAAAATTTTACCCGCACAGCGGCAATGCTAGGGCATATTTTATTTCAAATACCAACTGCATTAAATTGTGTCCTTACTTGCATACCAGCATGTACAATGAACCCTGGCCTCAATCTGTTTTACGGAGAATTACTCACGAATTATCTCTGTAACGGATGCCTTTCCAAAACACGTGCCGTAGTCATTGGCTCAACGGCTCGTGCAATGTTTACTTAACACCTAACACCTAACTATTTACACTAAATAGGAAATATTTTTAAACTACAAATACTTCAAACGTCTTTATTTATTTTTCTTTTACCTCAAAAAAATGTTTGAGAATTTAATTTGTCGGAGTAAAAAAGTTAATATGCCGTACTCATTAAGCCTCGTCGATGTCATGCTTATCAGTGATTGTAGCGGCCAAGCGAATATTCACTGCGGGATTAGTTTGCCCTGGCCTTTGTTCCACCCGAACGACTAGAGATTTTGACGTATAGTTAATCAAACTTTTCTCACCGCTAGTCAGGTCAAAATACAGTTTAACCCCCCACAAATTGCAACAAAAGCTTTTTCGACTGATTCTGGCAGGGTTTAGTGTACTTTATAACATACTAAAAGTTTACCAAAGTAGGACCCCCGAAAAGGTGTTTTTTTCAAGATGGTGTCAAAAATGGCCACCGAAACGTCCTAAAATGATCATAACTATGTAACTAGCAACTCTTGGTGTCTTTTCATAGGTTTTTTTTTGGAGGGGGGGGGGGGGGAACACATTAACATCATTAAAAATGTTGTCGGCATATTATGTCTAAAATGGCTGCCAACACGACTCAAATTTGATGATATTAATGTCTACCCCAGGTTTGGGGTGGGGGACAAGGAACACATTAAGAGAATTTTGGATGTCACTGAGCTGTTCAATCATTACGAAATGGAATTCATGACATTCAGCTGTCAACTATCACCTAATGCATAAACACTCACGTCCATAGAATAAGTTTCAGAGCGTTCAGTTTTGATTGTCATCCTCCACCTCAGTATCGACCTATTGAGTGTTGTTTGAATTGTCACAATTTCCAGATTGATAAGGGCCACATACAGCAGTGTAGGGGAGTCCATAGCGTCTGCAGCTGCATCGAGAGAACTTGCACCCCCCCCCCCTCTACACACACACCCGAAAAGTTGCAATGGACAATTTTCAAGAGTTCGCCAAGCACAGCATAGTTTTGGGTCATAATTGAATTTAAATAATGATTTCCCTGCTTCCAATTTTTTTTTTCGGGGGGGGGGGGGGGGGGTAAGGGGGTATTTTCAATATATTGATATATTGACCTGGCTTCTTCTACACCGAGAATAAAACATTTGCCTAAAATAACTTGTTATTTGATTTGAAGTCATAAAATAGATTTCAAGGTGTTTAAAGGGGACTTAGTGTTATTGTAATACAAAATATACAGAATTTTATTCCAACGTCACTTCATACGTCAGACAAATGAAATGGGGTTTTAACTGTTCTGATCCTAACTGGGCTATAATGGAGACGGGCATACGCCATACAGTGTGCTGTGTGGGAAATTTTGCCCGGGCATCGGCGCTACAGCCTATTTTTATATCAATCTAACTGCTAAGGGATTTTTTACGTGCTCGCCAATGTTTTTCGTCCTATCCGAACGACTAGACAGATGTCCTTGTCAGGCCCTCCGTCCCGCATCAGTGACAACACATGCCAGAAAATGAGTGACGTAGATTTTCCCATTGTTTATCACAGGAATTAACTAATAATTAAATACAATTGATTTTAGGGTTTTTGGTTAATGATGTTTCGTTTTGTTACGGTCCGGCAACCCTATCCTGTACGACAAACACATTAACGTGTCCGGATGGTGAGGTAATGTCTGTACAACTTGCTGAGTTTGGTACTGACGATCCGTCAGAAAAGTGTCCGAGTGGTGATGACATTTGTAATGGTGGATCCAAATGCTGTAGATTTTCAATTAAAGCGGAACAAAGATACCCATTTCCATCGGATCTATTTGATAAAGTTCAGCATACCTGTAGTCACAAGCCATTTTGTAATGTTGATATACCATACGACAGCTCAACTAATTACACATTTACTCGTTATCGATACGAATGCATTAAAGGTTAGTAATTACTCAATGACCTTTCTTTAAAATTAGTCTTTTTAGTGTTCGGTATTTTGAAAACACCAGCCAGCATTTCGTGGGATCGTCACACTAGAAAAATGTTCTGTTCAGTTGATGTCAGTTCGGAGACAGAGACAGGGAAGGCAGTTAACTTCCACTCGACAAACTAAAGGTCATTTGGGACTTTAACAAATCGTTTACTTTTGTTTCAGTAATTTGCTTTTGCGTATGGGTTGTTAGCTGTGGAAGGGAACTGGAGAAACTCCACGAGGTTAGTCAGGCGACCCTACCCGTTGTCACGTACAACTGCGGGGGCAAAATCACGCATCTAGACTAAACGACAGACTATGCCATATTTGGAAATGAATAACCAGTATACATAGATTTTTGATGGGCACTTGAAGCGTTTCATACGACACACCTGTGCTTGCCTACTCCATGTATTCTTGAAGTAGGTACACATGATGTAATCGTATGGAAGCGTTTAAGATAAAACTTCTAACTACTGCTTAATAACATACTACCATAACATTGTTAATCACCCGCCATATTGTTTTATTCGTCTCACTATACTCACTTGTTGTAACGCTTACCGGAGTTTGTATTGCCAACAATACTGTATTTGATAATTATACAGCTCCAAATGTAATTAAATTGGTCAGTAGGAAGAAGTTTTATTTTAATCCCCTCAAGTGCGGGGAGTTGGATGACCGAATGGTTAGTACGTGCGCGCTGTATAATAAGGTCTGTCATTGATTCAACTGGCGTGGTTCGATTCCCCGGTTGTGTCTGACAAGGAGTAAAGTCGCCTGTCCTCCGGGTCCTCTAGGTCCCCCGGTTTCCTCCCACTGCTGAACACCCATACGTGCAACCGAATTATTGCTATAAAGTTGAACCGAAATATTAGATTTTGAATTTTAAGCAAGCCTCGATCATAAAAACTAAAATCGGTACGATAAATTTTACCTTCAATTATTTTCCAAAAAAAATGCAGTCCAATCCAATTACACATTTACTCGTTATCAATACGACTGCATTAAAGGTTAGTAATGAAAGAGAGAAAGAGAGAGAGAGAGAGAGAGAGAGAGAGAGAGAGAGAGTTAAACACCCACTCAACACCAGCAACGTCATTTCGGGCCTAACATATGCTTCAATTTTTATTTCGAGAATTCGTTTGCTCGTAAGAGGCTTTAGAAGTGGTAGGGAACCGGAGAAGAACCACGAAGTTAGGCAGGCGACCCTACTCCTTGTCACTCAATAACAGACCTTCTGATTCAACGCACATGCATCAACCAAAACTTTCGGAGAAGTAAATCAATGTGGTGTGTTGGCACGATTGATGGTTAATAGAGATGTGGCACAGACCTATTATAGAAAATGCATTTAAATATTTCCATGAAAAATAATTAATATGCTATATATTGTTTTAATTGAATTACCAGTATAAATACCAATTTAATTCATGAAAAAATCTTTTTATGTACAGTTGGATTAAATCTGATTAGTCTTTACCAGGGGCGTGGTGAGAATGAGTTCATGAGTAGCCATACTCATGCGCCAAAAAGTTTTTGCGCCAAAATCACAATCAGATTACTCAAAAAATGAAAAACATTTGTAAGTGGAAAAATTGTTTCATCTGACCCAATTAAAAAAATTTTGAAAGAGTCAAGTTGGAAAATTTAATCATATTTTATTACCGTATTTCTTGTCTCGGATTGCTGGAGATTGCGTTTCTGGGCTTCTAATTTTCGAAATTTTCCCGGGGGAGGGCCCCCCGGACCCCCCGCCGCGGGCTCGCGCCTTCGGCTCTCGCGGTGGCCGGCTTCGCCGGCCACAGCTCCGCGGTCAGTAAAAGGGTTTTTGTGCCAAAATCTTTTTTGTTACTCATAATTTCTTCTCAATAATTGCCCTCACCACGCCCCTGGTCTTTACTACACTAGGATCTGGAAGGGTTGGCATATAACCCGCGTTATGTGAGGGATTCGCGACACAAACGGTTTGTAGCAGGGAGTTCTTGGTGTGCGATGCACGAAACTATGGGAATTCTATTAGAAACACCAACGCTGTTTGGTTATTCAATCGTCGGGGTAGCTCGCATGTATCCTGACACGACCTCCCACTACAACTGGTTAAATCTTTGTGAAGTAGAGGCCATCAAATATAGATCTGTATTTTAATCAGATAATTTTATGTAATGCTTAAATAGCTTTGTATTTAATATTTAGTTTGTGTCTGTTATGTTTGTTTAATTTTTTATATTTTATTTTTTTTTTTGCTCCAGAGTCAAACATACTGAACATGATGTGTAATGTTGACGTCACTACTAACTTGTATGCCTATATGTTCTATTGTGGCGATCTGAGGAGAGACTCACTGGGCATCAACTGTTCTTGTACGATTGAGTCGGAGTCTCCTGAACTCTCCCTTTATAAACAATATATAAAACTAGATGCCGCTACTTGTCCCAGTTTCTCCTCCATAATTTCCGCCTTACAATTACCATCTTGTACCAGTGATGGATTACAAGGGACGTTTCATCATATTACTAATGTACAAACTCCTGTAACTTTAAAGGTAGAGGATCTACTGGCTAGAACAGACGACATCTTTTGGCTACGGTTTTCAGACGCTGCCAGTGAGTTAATTTTATTATATGCCCAAATTATAATGCAGAAGTATATTGTCGTCGCACCTGTCCACGCTGTTGAAATTGTGAAAATTACCAAAGTCTCTCAATCGTCAATAATCCATTCCATTTATTCGCAAATAATGATAATTTTTAATACGCTATTTTCAGAAAAACGAATAACAGTATCGTGTACTGGTTGTGGAATTGACGTAGAAGGTATTTATCTTTAATCTTAACATCATAATTACCAACAATTCATACCCAAAGACTGCTAGGTAGAATACCTTGTTTGACGTCTGCTTTAACGTTTACTTCAACGTTTGTGATATCGCAGACAAATAAAATTATACGTGTGTGTGTCTACCACTATTCAACTGAGTTTTTCGCCAGTCAGGAGCCACGGTGGCGCAATGAGTAAGACGTTGGCCTGCTAACGGCATGGGACCACGTTTGGATGGAGCGAAAAACCGAGGCATCATGTAATATTATTAGATCTATTGGCAGCTGAAATTCGATATAATAGTAAACCGTAGTACCGCGGCATGATAAAATTTACTAATGGCATAGTAGAAATTTCATTTCATGCTGTATTCAATACAGTTCTTGTTATCTATTTAATTAAAGGTGCGTGTGGAAGAACAGAACATATCGCAGAATATTGTTATGGCGCAGAGGAATGTTCACAGCATCGTCTTCATTGCAAGGATAATCAGAAAATAGGTTTTACCTCATCTACCTATTTTGGCCATAGACCTGTCGGAAATGAGAACTGTGAAAAGAGTAGCTGTAATAGAAACAAAGAAAGCATGTGCTGTAGGTATAAACCTCGGGATACTCTGGAGAAATTGGAAGGCAAAGAATTAGAAGATTTGAATAGCGAATGTACTTTGAAGCATTCATGTACGACTACTCCCCAGTATAGAGAACCGGGCAGTAATAACTATGCCTTTTATAGGTATGAGTGTATACCAGGTAGGTGCCATTGGCTTTTACTATTTGGTTAGCCAAAGCTCAGATTCGATGTTCTTATATAGCGTGAAGCCGTATATTATGCTTTACCCATAGGAGTTTCGTTACAAATTTCATTGTTCTGCAATAAAATGGTATTTGGGATCCTACTTTTCTGCACCAGTTGGACTAATGACGTCAAGTGTACACCACACAGTGGGCTATGAGCAAAATTTTACTCGCACAGTGATACAACGACATACTCTTATTTCGATGTCCAACTGTCAGGGCCTTCTCAACCTCGTGGGTTTCCTCCGGGCACTGCGGTTTTCCCCCACTGATAAAGACCCCTACGCGCAAGCCAATTATTGAAATAAAATTGAAACCATATGTTAGTCCCAAAATGACCTAGTTTGTGTCGAGTGGATGTTAAACCCCATTTCTCTCTCTCTCTCTCTCTCTCTCTCTCTCTCCAACTGTCAGGGGTTATTTTACGTGTACGCCGGCATTTACACGGGACCTCCAGGCGCGGATCCAGAGGGGGGTCCAGGGGGTCCGGACCCGCCCCCCCCCCCCCCCCTGCTCAGGCTTGAAAATTTTTTTATGCGATTTTATTGGCGATTTAGACCTGTTATTTTGGAATTTACCTTCCGGAAATACGTCAGAATGAACCAAACTGAATCTAATTTACCAAATTATCGGTTGAGCGCAATTAGTTAAGCAATTATCAAACCTAGACCCCCCCCCCTGCAAAAAATCCTGGATCCGCACCTGACCTCGGTTTTTCGTATTATCCGAGTGACTGGACACAATCCTTGCCAAGCCTCCATCCAACACCACTGACAAGTGGAAACCACGCTTGAAAATTACGTAGAATCGATCCCATTGTTATTAAATTGCATTCAACACTTTGCTATGGGTTTTATGGAGGCCTATGTAAGAAAAGGAAAATCTAAGGAATGATACGGAAGTGAGAAGTCTAATGCTTGGATTGGGCAGAGAGGGTGGGAGAGAAGAAAATTAATCTGCCCGCCAGTTGTTGCACTTTGTTCTGTAGTGTTGCCCACTATACCCCAATACTTAAAGGCGCCACCCAGAGAACCTGTACCACTACAAACCACGCCTCATTATTTCAGAATCCAACACTATACCCATTTTAACACAATAACAATACTACTACCACATTATTATCAATTGCAGAATCCCGTATCCTGGACGTCATGGAATTAGGATCAAAAAAGGGATTTTCTGAGGGTTTTATCAACTATAACGGCAGTGCTAGAACACCTGCTACTACTATTGACTGTAGTTGTAGAATCAGCTCTAAGACTCCTGGAGCTACTATAAGTGTTACTGTGTACGCACTACAGCTTCATCCTGATACTTGTTGTAAACTGAACATTTCATCATCAGACGGCAAACTTCCTGAAACATGTACAGAACAATCCGGTGTGAAAAGCTACTCAGCTCAAAGCAAGGTTTTCAATTCGCCGATTACAGTTGGGTTTCAGAAGATGGCCAGAAAATCGGGGGATTTGGTTTTCATTCGATTCGGCAGTGGTAAGAATAGTTACATACACGTCACCCGTGTTCGCCCATCTGCCCGTTGTAAACAACTTCTAAAGCTCACTTTAAAGAATTTTAATTCAAAGTCTCTGTTAATGTTTGTTTAAAGGGGTCCTATAGATCATAGACGTGATCCTTAACGTCTTGCAGCAAACCCCGCTATCTTCTTTTGTTTCAAACTTCTTTTATTGATTGTTCGGCCAACTCATAAGGGCTAAGCCCACCGAAAACCTTGCCGCTGATTGTTTCAAATTAAAAACTATATATAACTGTAGATTCGTGTTTAGGGACAATGTGGGTTGCGTTTCATTTTTGTCGCATCGATGTTAATTAAGGGTCCTAATAAATATGTAATAACTATATTGACCTGCCTAGCGTCTGTGCAATCCGTTTGAGACTTTTATCGAGAAATGCATTCTGAAATGCCCAGAAAAACAATTTCCTACGGATGGCAGATGTTTCCTAAATACATTTTATATAGATTTTGCCCAAACTCAAACTACGTAATATCCTCTATAAACAATTATCTATATGAATCAGTTTTAAAACGTGTAATTTACACCACATCCTCGGTCTCCCAATGATATCATTCCATTTTATTCCACCGGATACAGAGGATGCTTTAAAGTAGCTAAGTCTCTAACTCAATATCATACAAAGTCTTATACGTTGAAAACACGAAATATTTGTCAATTCAAATCAACATTGAGGTAGGCTTCTGATATCCAATATTTAAGACAAAATAAACATTTCACCATTGGTACACAAATCGTGTACCATGGTGCATTTCAGCATCCTTTGTAACAAGTGACCAAAATGAACAAGGCTAGACAAATTCCACAATTCAGTCATAGATCGTATATAATCTAGTACAGTTCTATGATTCAGTCAAACGGCGATAGCATTAACTTATCTAGAGAGCATGCGCAATGGACTGGAATAACCAGACTCTAGAAATTTCTATTGAGTCAAAATGGAAACAGTTGAATGTAAATCAGTTCATATACAATCAGTTCACATTATTCTATGCGTTGCGACCCATTTGGGTCATTTTCTAGGTCCGAGATATTAGCGATTTAGCTCCTTTAACTATCGCAACCTTAAAACCTCCCCGCTCCAAGGCGATATAATTTTTCACCCCCCACCTACCACCACCACCATACCACACAAAACACACACACACACACACACACACACACAAAACTGAATTTCGCCCGTTTATTCTTTTTTTCTTTTTGGTGTCTTTATTACAGGGAGGGGAATTGATATAGATTGTGATGGTTGTACAGAAACAACTGATGATGTTAATGGTAAGATATATCGACCATTTTATAACAGTCGAGAATTGATTTATCATGTTGGGTCACTTTTACCTATTTTGTGTATTAAACACTCTTTAATACATAACACACAATGTCGGGGAGTTTTATGGATCACTCTATCAGATAGCCTTATGGGACACCTTGCTGGAGAGCTTATAAAACACTCGACTGGAGAGCTGTGTGGAACAATTTGCTGTAGCTCTCTATGACTGGGCCCGGGAAACACTCTGCTAGAGAGCATTACAATAAATACACGGCCTGAGAGATTCGCAGTGCACTCTGCTGTTTTGAAACTTTGTGGAACCCTCTACTTGAGAGAGAAATGAGGTTTGACGTCTATTCGAAACAACTAGTTCATTTATTTAAAATATAGTTCAATTTTACTTTTAAAAATTCGCTTGTGTGTAGGAGTCTTTAGCAGTGGGAGGAATCCGGTGGACCCGGAGAAAACCCACAAGGTTAGACAGGCGACCCTACTTGCCACGTTCAACCGGGGGATCGAAATCACGCCACACCATATGATACGACCAGCGCGCTAACCATTCGCCATCCAACTCCTTATTTATCATAACGTTTGTGTCAATACTTATATAACGCGCAACAATAATTGCATACTAAATTGTTATTATCTAAAAATAAGGGAGAAGGCATAGTGAATAAAATGGGTTAATATTGTTTGGACGCCATTTTACTTTTTTTTCAGATGTATGCAGTTATAAGAAAGTACGACACGGTAAGTGTCATTATTACTTGGTTTAAGGGAGAAATCATTGTCAAAACCAAATGAATACCAAAAGTCCTAGTGTCGGATGGAGTTGAATCCTCTTGCCAGTGGTGCAGGGCGGTGGACCTGACAAGGACAACTTCTAGTCGATCGGATAAGACAAAAATCCGAAGGGGCGCTCTGAACCGAGATAGTAGCGATTGAATTTTGAGCTTAGCCTCCGTCATTACTAAAGTCGGTACGATAAAAAGAAAACAAAGTCTTGATTATCCATTTTTGGATTTAATTATGAATGAACCTTGATCAGCACATTGGATTGAAATCCAGTGAAAGGATGGCATCGATAATTGATTACGGTCTTTTCATTTAATAAATGTCTAATTGATACTTTAAATAACATTTCAGGCCCAAAATAAGATCTACAGTAAGAAGGTTTGGCTCTTGCATAATGTATGTTTAATGGACGATGTTTTATTTTAAAATTAACGAAATTAACAATTAATCAACGTTATTAAGAATGTTGATTGGGTAATCAACTTCTGGTTTATTTCATCATCAAACAAATCGAGCTGTTTTTATTTTAAAAATATATTTGTTTATTTTATTTTTAGCCGAAAATGACGGTTTTGAGGAACCGAGAAACGTCGCCGAAAGAGAGATGTTATACGCCTTAAATTATGCCTATTGGTTTTTGATTACTTATTGTTTCCTTATTTGCTTATTTTAAACAATTTAACAGTAAACTTTTATTATTAGTACGTTTGAAATTTTTATTTATTTACTCTCTTCGAATGTAAAGAATTTTCGTTTGCTGTAACATTCCGTTCTTAGGTTTGCAATACAGGCTAAGCACAGGCCACGAACCCGTGACCCCGCCATGCGCAGGCGTAACTTTCAAACTAATCTTGTTTGTTTTTATTTTGTCGCGCAATTCTACTTGGATTATTATAAATTTGTGTCGGATGTGGTAAAAATGGACGGCAAGGGTCCCGAAACAGCCTTAGAACCTATTTGAGGGAAAAGCTTTTCTTTCATATTAGATGTGTATAGGGCGAGACAGCAAAGGATAGAGAGCCGAGTCCCGATCAGAATTCGTACTTATCTGTATTCCATCTATCCCGCATCTCCAGTAAATGTGGCTCGTATCAAGATTACTCTCGTGGATTTCAGGACAATGTTTTGCGTTTCATATATTCTAATTTCCCATATCCGCTTGTCTATTTAATTCAGCTTTATGTCTAAAATTTTCAACCTTTTGATTGCATGTTGGCCCATAGAAAACCCGTACTGATAACTAACTTTAAACTCAACGGACATGGACAGAAAGGAGGTAAATGTGGGGTATATGAAATGGAGAGAGAGAGAGAGAGAGAGAGAGAGATGGGGTTTAAGGTCCAATGACACAACTAGGCCATTTCGGGACTAACGTATGGTTTAATTTTATTTCAATGAATCGCTTGCGCGAAGGGGTCTTTAGCAGTGGGAGAAAATGGAATGGGGTTTAGCGTCCTACTGTTCTGTTGCAGTTAATGAAGACGGTCATACGACACACAGTATGCCATGGGGGACATTTTGCCAGTACAGCGGCGCGATGGCCAACTTATATGTCAAATTCCATCTGACAAGGGTTATTTTACGTGCATTACAGTCTGTACACGGGGCATTTATTTTTCGTCTCACAGCGATTGCTGTGGACAAAACATTGAACACGTTCCTCTTAGATTTAATTATCGAAATGTGATTGTGCTTGGAGTTAGTAACAATTGTTCGGCTAGTTAAATTCGGAGCCTGAAAACCTTTAAACTGTCACCCGTGAGCCCGAAAACTTCAAATCCACACATGTATTCGTAGCCTGGAAAACTGTGGTCTTTGTTGAATATCATTTGTCAGTCGTTATATTCAGTGAAACGAATCAGCTGTGAAGTTCGCTACAATCACTGAGACGGATGACATCAGTGCAAGTTAATAAGCTCACAATAAAATCATTTTTGCTTCTGCAAGTTACATTCTAGAACATTTTTTTGAAGCATTAAAGTATATCTGGATAAGAAATATATCATATTTAGAGTGATATATATATGAATTGAATTTTGTTTTGCTGAGAAGGCGTTTCAGATGAGGTGGCTGTCTTTGCGACAGTCGGGTAGAGATCATACTCCGCACAGTGTTGCGTTTGATTAGAGGTAATCCTACTACACACTGCCATTATGAGTGGATATTGTTGTTTTAAATTTTGATTGGTCAGTAGTCCGTCTACCAACCAATCACTAGCTGTCCTACAAAAGCTTTACATTTAAAACGAGTGCCAATATTGGACCAAATATGTTTACATAACGTTACGTCATGGCTCACGATTTTATTATGCCTAATTAACCCGTACATAGCAGAATACTGCAGTAAAACTAATTGCGTGACAAACGAGGCTATCAAGTCGAATGAAATGTAAACAATACTGTTTGGAAACGAACATACTTTCACCGTTTTTAATACCTTAAATCACTGTCCAAAGTTTTAGGGAAGACAAAGATTAAACGAAGGACTGTTATGTTGCTGTACTTAAGTGATAGCTTTCATTGAACGGAAAGAATAGACACACTCCCGCATAAGGTCAAGAAACAGACGCTATTACAGCAATGACCAGAGGGGGATTTCTCGGGCCATTGCTTCAGGAATATGGGTAGAGATAAAGGTAATAATATTATCCGAACACAGGAATGCCTGTGTGTGTTTTCTGTTTAGGATAGAACGGCTATAGGGCTGTTCCACTCCCAACCTGAAATTTGGGGTATATGGACAACCCGGACTGTGGCCAGTTTCCAAGTTATACTGCTTCCGAATTCGGAGTTCTACTAACCCCGACTGGGGAGACGTTGCCAACCATAACACCAGTTAACCATGGACCGGGCAGACATTCCCAACCAAAACAACGGTAAACCACGGGGGGGGGGGGGGCGACCAAAACAACAGTAAACCACGGACTGGGGAAACGTTCCAACCAAAGCACTGGTAAACCACGATCTGGGGGTCAAAACAACAGTAAAACACGGACAGGGGAGACGTTTCCAACCATAAAACCAGTAAAGCACGGACTGGGGAAGCGTTCCCTACCAAAGCACCGGTAAACCATGGTATAAGCTGGGGGAGGGGGGGGGCGTTTCCAACCAAAACACCAGTTCAACACAGACTGGGAAGACGTTGCCAACCAATACACCAGTACCGCGAAGCATTTCCAGCCATAACACCAGTACACCACGGACCGTGGAAAACTTTCCATCCGTAAAAAAAGGAAAATTTAGGCATGCCAAGCAATAATAATTTATTTTATAAGTGATTTATTTTAATGAAAATTAATAACAATACATATACCACGGGCAACAACAATATATATTTAATATATATACCACCGGACACTCTAACAATATGTAACAAAAAAAGGGCACACTATGTATTGTTTAATGGTCGAGAGCGAGACATTAAATAATATATTGTAACAATATATTACGCAATGTCGTAAGCTCGAGACCATTAAACATCTTAAAATACTGACACTCCGAACGAGCTTTTACAGTGAAATACGTCACACTAGTCCAATATATTTCACTGGTATGAATAAAGTACTATTGGCAAGTGGCCCGTACGATTATTTGAAATTATGGTACGCCAACATCAAAGAGTGACGTCACATCCGTATTTTAAAGACAAAGAACCCTACCTGGTTCAAAAACAATTTAAGCACTTTCGAAAACCGAAAGCAATAGGACATATTACAACTAGTTGCAGTTCAATGAAAAGATGAACGGACCCCATGTTTCAAAAACAAAACAAATTTATTTGGATACAAAGCGACTCCTTTTTTTTGTCATTTATCGAAAGTTAGTTTTCCTCCTTTTTGAGCGGTGACAGGGGTGACGATAATATACTCCCACAAAATATGTAGACGTATAAAAAATATAAATTTAATTGGTTACACTGGTTAGGGTGGTATAGATTGGGTGTTTTCAAGAACCAATCTTACATTCCACCTGGTATTATAAGTTATGAAACTAATTACTAAAGGAAAAAATGTAATATCAGGGGCGGATCCAGGAATTTTTGCAGGAGGGGGTTTTGCCAGGTTTCTGTCGCGGAAATCTGCCACCATCGTCTCTAAATTACATAGGCAGACATACAAATTGAGCTTTTTAAACCGAGAAATCATTTTTATACTGATGTAGGATCACTTTGTGATGTAATTTCATTGATGCAAGGCATTATTTTTTTTATGTAGCTGAGCAGGGGGTGGGGGGGGGGCTCTGGATCCGCCCCTGAATATTTATTTCAGTTATAAAAATTAACTGGTAAAATCTAATCATTAAAGTTGTTTTGTGCAAGATCTAAATCTGACAATAGCAGATTGTTTTTTTTTTCTAGCTTCAAATGTTATACAACATGTATACAAATGGATTAGAGCAGACTCGTCATTTAATAGATACTCAGGGGTTTGTTAATAATCGTGTCGATGTTACTTAACAATCGAATACATTTTTTGATACAGATCTATATTTCGTTTCGTTTTTTATACTTTCAATTGTCTCTACCACATGAAGATCTGTCTAGTTGTAGCGGAAGGTCGCGACAGATGTCATACGAGTGGCTTTGAACCTATTTCGTCAGACAT
Source organism: Patella caerulea (assembly GCA_036850965.1). NCBI lineage: Eukaryota > Metazoa > Mollusca > Gastropoda > Patellidae > Patella > Patella caerulea. The sequence goes on along the minus strand of JAZGQO010000015.1, from coordinate 23,776,647 downwards.
TTGATTAGCCAATCAGCGTTGATGTTTCTAGTGGAACACACGCATTTATATAAACAACACGCTAAGAACTCGCCGTAACAGATCATTTCATTGGCTAATCCGCCACATAAACCAGAACGCGGGTTACCTAAGAACTCTTTCAGATCCGTGTGTAGTAAAGAAAAGAAGAACGAAATTTTAAACTACAAAAAAACGAAACGAAATAGGATATGTGTTTTGATTAGATTTTAGCAAGAACGTCCAGCCCTTTGTCTGAATCTTACATAATACATCTTTAAGCGGTGATATTTTGTATAACAATACACCATCTTAAAACAATTCTAACAATATAATATCCACATGTGAGATTGTGAAAAAGTATATGACGCGGATTTAGAAAGACTCAATGTTAAATTAATTCTAATAAGCCAACAGTGAGGTTGTTATCCCCCGCCGAAATCCCATGACACATATTAATTAATTGCACATTTATCTTTTTGAAAACTATGAGCAATCAGTCTGATCATCTATACCTAGTTTAAGCTTAACATGTTCAGATCAAAGTCAGTCAAGATTTTGAAGTACCGGGTAGTGAAACTATACACTAAGTTTCATCGCACTCTATCAGTTAGAATCAAAGTTATCTTAACACAAAGCATCCACCAATGAAATTGCTTAGCTTAGCTTTAGCGGGAAATGTTAAGACAAGACATTCACCTGATAAACATATACATCAAGTTTAAACATTTTACCTGAATTAAAACAGCTTTTATAACCTTTCGAACGAAAAGCGAGGGACAATGAATTAACATGAAACTTGTGAGATAATGAAAGGGTATGTTATATGAGTTTAGAAAGACAGTCTTAAAACAAAAAAAATAGAGATACATATAAAGTAAGTTTAAAAATCTTCATAAAAAATTTCTTAATTTACAATTCCCAAATCTAAGCAGTAAAGGGAATTCTAGGCACTTCGAATTATCTAAATTTCTTACAATCAATAAACTTAACCCGTCTAAACACTTCTATTTAAATGGATTAAACTGCCATCTTAACACCAATTACTTCCCTTTGGTTAAGCCAGTTAAAAACTCATCCCTTTCCAACTTGTCGTTATTGACAACTGTTTGTGTCTTCTACCTGGATATCCATTTCTAAGGTAAAGAGAGAGAGAGAGAGGGAGAGAAAGGGAAAGAGAGAAATTCAATAATGACAGAAGAGTTGGCTATTAATGTCAAAATAGCTTAGAGTGTACCAACACGGTGATTTCTGATCTGGATGCAACCCCATTACATGGGGAAGTTCTGATTATGTCTGTTAAAAGTCCATTCTTGTCGAGTATGGTGCAACTGATATTTTTCTGTGTGGTTTTCTATGGTAAAAAATAAAAAAATATATTCAAATATTAGACGAATGTTGTCTTATAAAAAGCCACTCTCCCATTTTGGCAACCGTCACGGATATCCTGGTAATGGTGTTTGTCCTGGATTCGACAGTGCAAAATTTGAGACTTTTCTTTCAGATCTTGAGTTTTTCAAGTTCCCCAAACACAGGATCTTGGTTAATGATGTATCAGATAAAGAGTTGGCAGTCCTTTCTTTAATCAATGGCATGTAGTAATTGAACTGGACATTATACAAGTCACAATTCTGTGCGAAGTTATGAATGAATGAAGTTTTGTGACAAAATATAGAGTAGATTATTTATTATCGTTCTACTCTACGTAAAATCGGAGCGATCCGATGGCAAAGACAGTTGATTATGAAATTGTCATAAATGTTTAATTACTAACTCATATACAACTTAGCCCCATATGGAGAAAAGGTAGTGGACAAATTCAAACAAGAGCTACAAAATTCAAACTCATCTAATTAGAGTTTGAGTAAAACCAAATAAGATATTAATCCAGATTAGTAAATACTTGACAAAAATGGCTTGATCCATAGCAAAATGAGATTAGGGTGCAGCAGTTTTAATTTCTGAGACACTAATCGGCCCGCCTGCGCTTGTGGACGCTATTTTGAATATAGCTACCACCACACCTGGATATGCGCCCTAAACATAGGGTGAATGGTCTACGACGTGCGCTCGTATTTTAGATCACAAGGTCTGTCATTGTTTTTCGTGGGGTGGTTTCGATTTCTAGCTTTTACGTGACAAGGAATAGGATCGCTGGTCTAATCTAGGGTTTTCCTTGGGTCCACCGTCAAAGATTCCTACGCGCAAATGGATTATTGAAATAAAGTTGTACGAATATTTATCAAAAATCATCTTAGCCTTTGTACGAATATTTATCAAAAATCATCTTACCTTTTACACTTCTTGCAAGCACAAATAATACCAGCAATAATACCAATAAGCGCCAGAGCACCTAACACAGAGCCTGCTATTATTGGTGTAATGTCACCTACAAAATACAACACAAAGATAAAATAACATACATTTACCAATTACGACGTGTGTGATTAGACCAAATCCCACTCAAAAACTGCCAAAATCAGCGCAAATTTCTGTCTCAAATGATAGTTGGTTAACAACCCGACCAAATAAACAGTATATAACGACGTAACCAAAATAGGCATACGGGCTCGATGACAGTTAGGGGGGCAGAACCCGAATTGCCTGAAAAATTTTCAGGTTTACAGACAAAGCCCCAACCCACCCCCTGAAGAAAATTTTGGAATATTTGACGGCTGCAGACACGTTTTCCTGCTATTTCAGCCCGTGAACAAAGCAACTTCAAAGTGATCTAATATAGCTTAATTAAGATGGCTGACCCGAATTTCAATCAATCGTTTACAGTCCAGAAAGAGGGGAAAATTTTGAAAATTTAACGGCCGCAAACGAGTCTTCCTGCTATTCCAGCCTATGAACACAACATCTTCAATTTGATCCAATACAGTCTACCTGCTGACCCGAATTCTTCCCGTAGAAAATTTTGAAAATTTAAACACCGCAAATGCGTTTCCTGCTATTCTCGCCCGTGTAAGTAACCCCAAAAGTATCCTTTTGTAACCGAAATCCAACTCAGAATTCCAAGCATCCAATCGGACTGTTGCAGCTGAATTTACAAATACTAATCGCACAAAGTAAAGTGGCAACAGACAAAATGTTTCAATCCATAGTGTTTTCTTAGGGCTCGATGACAGTTTGGGACGTAAAACAAGAATTGCCCGAAAAAATTTCAGGTTTTGTTCGAGAGGCGAAGAAGCGGAGCTGACCTTGTATAGACATCCCAAGAAAATTTTGGAATATTTGACGCCCCCAAACGCGTTTTACTGCTATTCCAGCCCGTAAAATAAGTGTTTTATTAGATTTCGGGTACTTTATTTTGCCAAGTAGATGAAATATTTTTTTTCTCACGTTACCCCTCTGCCTGAAAAATCAGCTTGCCTGAAAGTTAGGGGGGCTGCCCACCTGCTCCCCTGGCTCGTACGCCTATGGTAACCAAATCTAAATATGTTACCGTAAAGTGTCTGGTGACTACATTAACAATATAACAAAATAGTGCAGAGAAATAAACGAGGCTATCCAAAAGAGCTAGCATCATAATCTATATATATATATATATATAATAAGGCTTTGGCTACAATGTAAGCATTTGGTAATCGCTGCGAACGTGTAATCTTTTTTATCATCTCTTGAGCCACAAGGCACATCAAAGGCTGCATGTAACGTAATTCAGGCGCGGATCCAGAAGGGGGCGCACCCGGCGCACCCCCCCCCCCTTTTTGAGGTGGCGAATAATTTTTAGCACCATATATTCTCGCTGGAAAGGAGAACAAAAATAGTTTAGGTTGGAAATCGTAATTTTCAGTACTAGTATGAAATTAGTCCTCGTGGGCATTTTTTCCACTCAAAAATAAAGGACCGGGATTCGCACTCCCAAGTGGGTGCAGCACGCCCCCCCCCCTTCTGAAAATCCTGGATCCGCAACTGTGTATCGTGTTTCAACAAACTGGATAGAAATACGCCATGTGCTTTTCTTCACAAAAATGGACAACTTGTATCGAATATTTGAAGAGAGGAAGTAATAATGGATACACGTTTATTGAATTTATTTCGGAGATTTGAGTCAAAGGATTTTCGTTCGTATAGCAACGGCAAATTTACCAATGTGAGTATCGATGTTTGTTCCCGATGCACCCAAGGGTAAAATTTGTCATAAAAACAGTAGGATTTTTTTTATAAAAAAGGTCACCTCGGTTAAGTCAGGAGTGATTTGATTGGACGATCAGAAAGACATGCTCCGTCAAAGACTCAAGTTTTCAGGCCCAATACAGCACTGGCTAGAGAGGAATGCTCAATTTATTGGGAGAACATTCATAATTTGTTATGAATTCTTCTTATCCTATTTGCAACAATCTAGAGGTGTTAAGTCATAGGCATAGCCAGTTCCCCAATCCAAATTCAGATATTTACTGAATAAAAAAGTGTATAAACGGTCTACTCTTTTTTTTCTAATTCAAAGTATCATGAGTCCTTTTACGTGCTTGTCAACGTGTACACGGTACCTTGGTTTTTCGTCCTATCAGGCCTACAAGGCGATAACCTTGCTACCACCCCCACTGACCCTCAACCCTGAACCACTGACAAAGGGTGATTACTGTGATTTTACAATAAATTAGTATAAGATTATAATAAATTATGTTAGTATTGAAACTGACCTTGTTCTTGGGCCTGATGATATCTACATACATCTGAAAAATAAAATAATGAACAATTAATAGAAAATACAATACCAAGTCAAAGATTTATACTATTAATAGATGGCAGTGTTATCCAAACACTCTCTACGTTTGATAAAGTTTTCTTGCATAATGTTTCATAAAAGTCTCAAGAACCATGTTTCATAAAGACTTCTCCAAAAGAATGTTTCCTAAGGTCTCAAGAACCATCATAAAGTTCTCAAGAACCATGTTTCATACAGATCTCTCCAGTAGTGTTTTTCCTAAAGCTCCTAACCCAAAGGTCTCCAGCAGACTGTTTCATAAAGCTTTCTAAAAGAGCGTTTAATACAGATGCCGAACGGGTAACCAAACAGATGCCGAATTCATGAGCCGATGAACCAAGCTGTTGTTCAGTATAATCTTATTAACACACAGAACCTATTTCGTTTCGCTTTTTATAGTTAAATATTTTGTTTTACTTCTCTTTACTACACTATAATCTGAAAGAGTTGTTATAATATATGTGACGAATTAGCCAATGAAACGGTATGTTGCAGCGAGTTCTTGGCGTGCGATGCCAGGAACTGCACTAAAAACTTCATTGCTGATTGGTTAATCGAATGTCTGACATAACAGGTCAAAAGACACTCGTACGTCCCTGACACGAGCCATTTCTACAAGTGACCAGTTCTTCATGTAATAGATGCCATATCTATTTTAGACTTACTAACTAATTAAATGTATAACAAAATTCATTTCCATTTATTTTAACCATCGAAATGAAATGAAGTGGGATTTAACGCCCTACTCTTTTGCACCTAACCTGGGCTAATGGAAGACGGGAATATGCCATACAGTGTGCTATGAGGGAAATTTTGCCCAGGCAGCCGCGGCGCTACGGCCTACACGTATATCGAATTCCAAGTGCCAAGGGATCTTTTACGTGCACTCCAGTGTGTATACGGGGCCATCCGAACGACTAGGCAGCTGTCCTTGTCAGGCCCTCCTTCTGCATCACTGACAAGGGGAAATCACGCCGGATTTAACCATCGAGTACTGCTCTCTGTCATCATAAGTTATTTAAATCTATCTACATACATGTATATACAATCAGACATAATGTCCATGTATCTTACCATTAACAGCATCAGTTGTTTCTGTACAACCACCACAATCTATATCAATTCCCTTTCCTGAATAGTAAATAAATCATAAAGAAAAGTCACTGGAGATTATCAGTTGGGTAAGATGGAGGCAAAATGACAATTTAATAGAGATTAAAGTCATTTTGTTCTGAAACGACTTGGCATATGAAGACGGTCATATACGGTCTACAGTACGCGGTGAGGTACATTTTGCCCGAACAACAGAACAATTCGAACAATTGAAACGTCTGGCCTATAATTTGATGCTCGACATTAGGGGTCGCATCAATTGGACCTCTTTGGTTTTAGACGAGCATTAACAGCGAATTTGAATTTTATTTTCTTTGAAACTGACATTTAGAAGGCGTTAACAAGAATGGTGGGCAATATGTAAGGGATACTTGATTGTATGATCCGGATTTATTTCTCCAATCCAAGAATAGTGACGATCAAGAGGAAATGGAGATTTCGGGCTATGATCATGCGTCAAATGCATAACCAAATAGTTCGACCAACCGTATCAACTAAAACATATTCGTGATGTTTAAATGCGTCACGATTGTATTCATCCACCACCGTTCATGTGACTGGGACTGTTTAATTACGTCACGATTCTATTCACACCGCCACCGTTCATGTGACTTGGACTCAATTCTGCGCCACTCGATTGCAATTCTGGGCGTTCGGACTAACAAACGGGCATCTAACAAAGTAACTATTCTTACCACTGCCGAATCGAATGAAAACTAAATCCTCCGATTTTCTGGTCATCTTCTGAAACGCAAATGTGATCGGCGAATCGAAAACCTTGCTTTGAGCTGAGTAACTTTTCACACCGGATTGTTCTGTGCATGTTTCGGGGAGTTTGCCGTCTGATGATGAAATGTTCAGTTTACAACAAGTATCAGGATGAAGCTGTAGTGCATACACAGTAACACTTATAGTAGCTCCAGGAGTCTTAGAGCTGATTCTACAACTACAGTCAATTGTAGTCGCGGGTGTTCTAGCACTGCCGTTATAATAGATAAAACCCTCAGAAAATCCCTTTTTTGATCCTAATTCCACGGCGTTCAGGATACTGGATTCTGAAAATGTATAATAAAGGATGTAGTGATATTGGGTTAGGTACATGTAGAATCGGGTAAATCGTTCTACCGGTCAATACACCTTGAGTATTTCTGAAAGGTTTCCCAACTGGACAATCTAGTAGCAATTTCATCGATTCCCTGGATATTTCCAGCGTGGTGCAGGACGGCGGGTCTGGCAAAGACAGCGTCTAGTCGTTCGGGTGTGACGAAAAATCGAGACTCCTTGTACTTGTTGGCGAACCCATGACAGTTGGAATCCGATATAAGCGTAGGCCGTATTGTCACTGTTCGAGCAAAAGCACACTGTATGGCGTACTACGTCCGTCTTGTTTGGCCCAGTCGGTGCTGGAAACCATGAGGTTAAACGTTATTTCATTTCATTTGCGGAACGATGAAATATAGTAAAACTCCAATGGGTAAAGTATATAATCTAATCTTTAAGTGGCATTTAGCGATCGGGAAAACACATTAAGTATCCTCTTATCGTTATCAAGCACAAAATGTGCACAAAAGTTTGTGCTTGATAACGATAAGAGGATACTTGTCGAAACGTCGTGCTTTTAGAATAAAACTAGTGATTGTATCCCATAAAAACTGTGTTCTGTTAATTGTTAATGGGTAAAGTATAGTATATGACTGCAAGAACATCGAATCTGCCTAACCGAAAAGAGGGGGGGGATGGCCTAGTGGTCTAGAGTGCCGAGCTTCGACCTCTAGCTAGCTGACCGGTCACGCCTGGCTTGCGGCTGTGGTTTCGATCCCTGGTGTGAGCGTATGTGGCATGGAGATAGGGGCGCCATCTCAACCTCGTGGGTTCTCTCCGGTTTCCTCCCACTGCTGAAGACCCCTACGCGCAAGCGAATTATTGAAATAAAATTAGAACCATATGTGAGTTCCGAAATGATCTAGTTTGTGTCGAGTGGACGTTAAACCCCATTTCTCTCTCTCTCTAACCTAAAAGAAAGTGCAAGTAGGACCTACCTGGTATGCACTCATACCTATAAAAGGCATAATTATTACTGCCCGGTTCTCTATACTGGGGAGTAGTCGTACATGAATGCTTCAAAGTACATTCGCTATTCAAATCTTCTAATTCTTTGCCTTCCAATTTCTCCAGAATATCCTGAGGTTTATACAGACAGCACGTGTTTTCTTTGTTTCTATTACAGCTACTCTTTTCACAGTTCGGATTGACGTAAGGTCTGCGACCAAAATAGGTAGATGAGGTAAAACCTATTTTCTGATTATCCTTGCACCCGAGACGATGCTGTGAACATTCCTCTGCGCCATAACAATATTCTGCGATATGTTCTGTTCTTCCACATGCACCTTTAATTAAATAGATAACAAGAACTGTATTGTATACAGCATGAAATGAAATTTATACTATGCCATTAGAAAATTTTATCATGCCGCGGTACTACGATTACTATTAGTTGCCAATAGATCTTTCACCTGCGATTTAATACTACATTATGCCTCGGTTTTTCGCTCCATCCAAACGGCGTTCCATACCGGAAAATCCCGCGTTAGGAGGCCAACGTCTTACTCATTGCGCCACCGTGGCTCTTGACTGCCAAACAAAAACACAGTTCAAAAGTGGTAGACACACGCACGTATAATTTTATTTGTCTGCGATATCACAAACGTTGAAGCAAACGTTGAAGTAGACGTCAAACAAACAAGGTATTCTACCTAGCAGTCTTTGCGTATGAATTGTTGGTAATTATGATGTAAAAATTAAAGATAAATACCTTCTACGTCAATTCCACAACCAGTACACGATACTGTTATTCGTTTTTCTGAAAATAACGTATTAAAAATTATCATTATTTGCGAATAAATGGAATGGATTATTGACGATTGAGAGACTTTGGTAATTTTCACAATTTCAACAGCGTGGACAGGTGCGACGACAATATACTTCTGCATTATAGTTTGGGCATATAATAAAATTAACTCACTGGCAGCGTCTGAAAACCGTAGCCAAAAGATGTCGTCTGTTCTAGCCAGTAGATCCTCTACCTTTAAAGTTACAGGAGTTTGTACATTAGTAATATGATGAAACGTCCCTTGTAATCCATCACTGGTACAAGATGGTAATTGCAAGGCGGAAATTATGGATGAGAAACTGGGACAAGTAGCGGCATCTAGTTTTATATATTGTATATAAAGGGAGAGATCAGGAGACTCCGACTCAATCGTACAAGAACAGTTGATGCCCAGTGAGTCTCTCCTCAGATCACCAAAATAGAACATATACGCATAGTAATTAGTAGTGACGTCATCCTTACACACCATGCTCAATATATTTGACTCTGGAACAAAAAAAGAATAAAATATAAAAAATAAAGTAGAAAATGGAGGACGAACAACCAAAGGCGTTTTATACCTGAGGCGCTGGAGGCGCCAGCCTCCTCTCGAAAAAAAAAATCAAAGAAATTGCAAAAATAAAACGGGAGAAAAATGCTAAAACCGATGAAAAAAAATGAAAATGTACCCTAGTTAGGGGGCCCTAATGGCAGACAAAGGGGCCCGACTTCTGACTAAAGGGCCCCTCTGGCCAAAGGAAAGGGCCCCGTGTACCGAGTCTATCGTTTTCATACACTGTTACTGTCGAATCTATTGCTTAATGAGAATGCAGGCATTGCATTGGCATAAAAATCATCAATAATGACCCCCCCCCCTCGAAAGAGGGCCCTCAAAATTGTATAGCCTCCGACACGATAACCTTAAAACGCCCCTTAATTGAAGATACATTATGCAAGAGCTAAATCTGCTTACATTGCGGGCTTTTCTTTAGGCCCGTAATGTTATGAACTTAACCAGAAAATAATAAACCCTCGGTGTCATGCATTCTGATTAAAATACAGAATTGTATTTCGTTTCGTTTTTTTTCTTTTGTTTTTTTTTGTTTGTTTTTTTTTTTTGGTTTATACTTTCGCTGGCCTACACTACATGAAGATCTGGCCATTTGATTAACCAATCAGCATTGATGTTACTAGTGGATCGTCCACAGATCCCCCCCCCCCCTCGACAAAATCCTAGATCCGGGGCTGGTTTCATTGGCTAAACTCCACATCATTTGGAACACGTCAATGATAACAACTCTTCCGGATCCTAGTGTAGCAAAGACAAGAAAAACGAAATTTTGAGCTACAAAAACGAAACGTGTTTTAATCAGATTGGATGTCATCGCTGTCCTGGGATATTTAGGGATTGGACTGCATTTTTTGGAAAATAATTAAAGGTAAAATTTATCGTACCGACTTTTTGATGATCGAGGCTTGCGTAAAATTCAAAATCTTTATAGCAATAATTCGGTTGCACGTATGGGTGTTCAGCAGTGGGAGGAAACCGGGGGACCTAGAGGACCCGGAGGACAGGCAACCATACTCCTTGTCACGCACAACCGGGGAATCGAACCACGCCAGTTGAATCGATGACAGACCCTATTATACAGCGCGCACGTACTAACCATTCGGTCATCCAACTCCCCGCACTTGAGGGGATTAAAATAAAACTTCTTCCTACTGACCAATTTAATTACATTTGGAGCTGTATAATGATCAAATACAGTATTGTTGGCAATAAAAACTCCGGTAAGCGTTACAACAAGTGAGTATAGTGAGACGAATAAAACAATATGGCGGGTGACGAACAATGTTATGGTAGTATATTATTAAGCAGTAGTAAGAAATTTTATTATAAACGCTTCAAATATGGCATAGTCTGTCATTAAGTCTAGATGCGTGATTTTGCCCCCCGCATTTGTACGTGACAACGGGTAGGGTCGCCTGACTAACCTCGTGGAGTTTCTCCAGTTCCCTTCCACAGCTAACAACCCATATACGCAAAAGCGAATTACTGAAACAAAAGTAAATGATATGTTAAAGTCCCAAATGACCTTTAGTTTGTCGAGTGGACGTTAACTGCCTCCCCCGTCTCTGTCTCCGAACTGACATCAACTGAACAGAACATTTTTCTAGTGTGACGATCCCACGAAATGCTGGCTGGTGTTTTCAAAATACCGACCACTAAAAAGACTAATTTTAAAGAAAGGTCACTGAGTAATTACTAACCTTTAATGCATTCGTATCGATAACGAGTAAATGTGTAATTAGTTGAGCTGTCGTATGGTATATCAACATTACAAAATGGCTTGTGACTACAGGTATGCTGAACTTTATCAAATAGATCCGATGGAAATGGGTATCTTTGTTCCGCTTTAATTGAAAATCTACAGCATTTGGATCCACCATTACAAATGTCATCACCACTCGGACAATTTTCTGACGGCTCGTCAGTACCAAACTCAGCAAGTTGTACAGACATTACCTCGCCATCCGGACACGTTAATGTGTTTGTCGTACAGGATAGGGTTGCCGGACCGTAACAAAACGAAACATCATTAACCAAAAACCCTAAAATCAATTGTATTTAATTATTAGTTAATTCCTGTGATAAACAATGGGAAAATCTACGTCACTCACTTTCTGGCATGTGTTGTCACTGATGCGGGACGGAGAGCCCGACAAGGACATCTGTCTAGTCGTTCGGATAGGACGAAAAACATTGGCGAGCACGTAAAAAATCCCTTAGCAGTTAGAATTTGATATAAAAATAGGCTGTAGCGCCGATGCCCGGGCAAAATGTCCCTCACAGCACATTGTATGGCGTATGCCCGTCTTCCATTATAGCCCAGTTAGGATCAGAACAGTTAAAACCCCATTTCATTTGTCTGACGTATGAAGTGACGTTGGAATAAAATTCTGTATATTTTGTATTACAATAACACTAAGGAAATCATTGTCCTCTTTAAACACTTTGAAATCTATTTTATGACTTCAAATCAAATAAGTTATTTTAGGCAAATGTTTTATTCTCGGTGTAGAAGAAGCCAGGTCAATATATGGAAAATACCCCCTTAACCCCCCACCCCCCAATTGCAACAAAATTTTTCTCAACTGATTCTGTCAGGGTTTAGTGTACTTTATAACATACTAAAAGTTTACCAAAGTAGTACACCCTGAAAGGTGTTTTTTCAAGATGGTGTCAAAAATGGCCACCGAAACGTCTTAAATGATTATAACTATTTTAACAAGCAACTCAAATTTGGTGATCTTGGTGTCTTTTCCCAGGGTTTTGAGGGCAAAGAACACTCTGTCATTAAAAATGATGTCGGCATATTATGTCCAAAATGGCCTCCAACACCTCCAAATGATCGAAAGTCCATAACTATTGACTCAAATTTGATAATCTTAATGACTATCCCCAAGTTTTGGCGGACAAGGAACACACTAAGAGAACTTCGGATATCACTCATTATGAAATTGATTCCACGACCTTCAGCTGTCCCCCATCATAGAATACGTTTCGGAGCGTTCAGTTTTGAGTGTCATCCTCATCCTCAATATCGACCTCTTGAGTGTTGTTTGAATTGTCACAGATTTGCTGATCCTTCATTACTCCAGAACAGACAATACGACCATCTACTTCTACTCAAACAAGCAGTCAAAAGATGCAGCTGCAGACGCTATGGACTCCCCTAAACTGCTGTATGTGGCCCTTATCAATCTGGAAATTGTGACAATTCAAACAACACTCAACAGGTCGATACTGAGGTGGAGGATGACAATCAAAACTGAACGCTCTGAAACTTATTCTATGGACGTGGGTGTTTATGCATTAGGTGATTACTGACAGCTGAATGTCATGAATTCCATTTCGTAATGATTGAACAGCTCAGTGACATCCAAAATTCTCTTAATGTGTTCCTTGTCCCCCACCCCAAACCTGGGGTAGACATTAATATCATCAAATTTGAGTCGTGTTGGCAGCCATTTTGGACATAATATGCCGACAACATTTTTAATGATGTTAATGTGTCCCCCCCCCCTCCAAAAAAAACCCTAGGAAAAGACACCAAGATCATCAAATTTGAGTTGCTAGTTACATAGTTATGATCATGTTAGGACGTTTCGATCGCCATTTTTGACACCATCTTGGAAAAAAACACCTTTTCGGGGGTCCTACTTTGGTAAACTTTTAGTATGTTATAAAGTACACTAAACCCTGCCAGAATCATTTTGACCTGACTAGCGGTAAGAAAAGTTTGATTAATTATACGTCAAAATCTCTAGTCGTTCGGGTGGAACAAAGGCCAAGGTTCATTGTACATGCTGGTATGCAAGTAACGACACAATTCAATTCAGTTGGTATTTGAAATAAAATATGCCCTAGCATTGCAGCTGTGCGGGCAAAATTTTTCCCACAGCACAGTGCATGGCGTATGTCCTTCTTCATTGGCCTGATGCAGTAGAACAGTGCGACGTTAAACCCGAATTCGTCTAATATCCTGCCTACATACTATATCTTACCTGGAACAATCAGTGATAGAAACACAATAATTTTAAAAACAAACATTTTCAACGTTTCTCCGACGAGTGTTAGTTATACTCCAGTGTCATGTAAAAACCAAAATCCAAATTTATTATCAATTCTTGTTTTACAAACTTTTATCCTTTAATATATTCTATTTTCATATAATCCATATCAACTAAACACTTTGAATGATTCGTAAAGATGACATTTCTATCAAACATCCCAAATCTTTATCCTTTAAATATGTTGAGAAAATGAAATATTGTCGCAGGTCTGGTAAAAACAGAACAGTGTCTGTCTGCGAAAAACAATCTTTGGTTTTATTATCTAACTATAACGTTTCGACAAGTATCTTGGTATCGTTATAACACTGTTATTAAATGCCTGGTTAAAGATCAGGCCTGGTTCTGCTGTGTAGTTATTGACGTCTGCCTATCATCTTAGATAGGCCTAGATAGTTGACTGTGAAGTGATTTGAAAAGATTGACGGGATTGTCATAGAATAACGTTGTTAGGTCATTGATTAGCGATTAGCAAGATAATGGCTGGTTGTGTGAAGACATACCTTTACAAAATATTTTTTTATTTTTCTATTCAATTCAGATATCAATACACCTGACAAAAAAAAAAAGCGTAATAGAATGGCAGGTACATATACATCGACAATCACACATAGGTTTTGATACAAAAAAAAAAAAAACAAAGCTGGTTCTACTTTGACAAGCGTTATGGGTCTGCACTACAAAAATAATTTGACAAGTTTAATGATTTGGGACCACAAAAATAGACCCGCAATAAATTGACAGTGGACTTGAAACTTATCTGGATAGCTGGGGTTGCATGGCAATTTAGCAAAAATAAACCGATATCCGAAATTGGTAATGGAAATAAAACATATCTAGGTGATAAGCTGGGTTGTATGAAAATTTAAAAGTAAAAAAAAAAAAAACAAAGAAAAAACAAGCCGTTGTCTGACCAAATTGGCAATGGACAGGAACATTTTCTGAATAGCTTGGGTGGGGTTGCATGATAATACTGGCGTGGTTTCGATTCCCCCGGTTTTAAGTGACAGGGAGTAGTGCATACGATTACATCATGTGTACCTACTTCAAGAATACACATGATGGCAAATGGCCGCCATTTAAAATACTACGCCCGCCTCTTAGAGACGATAACTTAACTCGCTATAAATTGTAAAAAAATTTACTTCGGCTAGAATTAAAAAACACCTAAGATTAACATTTGCTAAAAATTTCTAAAAAACAACCTAAATTTATGGAAATGGGGCCAAATCAAATCAGGCAAATTACATCAAATAGTCCATGTTAAACGTATAGCAAAAATTTTAAACTAACGCGAGCACGCGCGTTTCTAGACAACGCCATAGCGGGTCATAGCAACCAGTGAGTATAAATTGGAAATCCCCAATGACGTAGATATTATAAATTGGAAAGCCGAGTCTGTCTTAAAATAAGTAGTACCGTCAGTAAACAAGATGGAAGCCATCTGCTATCGTGTTTGATCATGGAGTAGGCAAGCACAGGTGTGTCGTATGGGAGTAGTGTCGTCCGTTTAACCTTGTGGGGTTTTTTCCGGGTCCTCCGGTTTCCCCTCCCACTGCTAAAGTCTGCTACGCTCAGTCGAATCATTGAAATGACATAGTTTGTTTCGAATGGGCGTTGAATTCCAACCTCTCTCTCTCTCTCTCTTTCTCTATCTCTCTCTCTTTCTCTCTCTCTCTCTGAGCAAATGATTTGACTTTCTCGTCCAGGAAGCGTAACACCAGCAAAAGAAATTTATTACCATCTGAAGGTGTTCAGTCGAATTAGAATCGAACATTGCGTCGATTTTTCGAAACTTAGTATTTTTCATAATATTCTAAATTAAAAATACGAATTCAATATTGGTCCTAATTTTATACTTCACCGAACATGATTGGTTAGATATTACTAAAACAGTTTTAAAAATTCAATATAAATCTTTTTATATTCATTCATATTCTATTAATGTGTGCATTTAAACCATGTTCGTCTATTAAACCCTTTCATGCCAAAATGAAATGGGGTTTAACGTCTTACTTTCCTGTTTCGACGGGTTAGGCCTACGTCACGTTGGTCAGGTGTTCGTTCCCAGCATGTTTCCTGGGATTTTCCCCATCGTGGTTCAGCCTTGTTGTGGTGCAGTACGGGGGGCTTGGTAAGAAACGGTGTCTAGTCGCTCGTACATCCTCGTCCCGTGCCGCACCCCAAGGGTGTTCGAAGGTTTTAAGCGCGCTAGATCACACTGTCGGTGACGTTGTTTCGATGTCCCTCTTGTAAGTCACGGTTCCCTCTCCTTTCTAAAGACCCCATCTAATGGGTCCGATGATGATGACAGTTGATGATGAACCGTAAAAGACAATCTGATTGAAAAACGGATCTATATTTCGTTTCGTTTTTATACGCCCACATTTTTATGTGGACGTATATTGTCGTCGCCCCTGTCCGCCCGGACGTCCGTCCGTCCGTCCACAATTTGTTTGTGGACCCTCTACAGGTCACAATTCTTATCCGATTTTGACGAAACTTGAAATATAGGTTTATCCCTAAAAGATCTCGGCTGCTTTCGATATTGCCATGTATCGGATGAAAACTTCATGGATTATGGCCCCTGATTGTACGAAAAATCACGTTTTTAGCTTGTGGACCCTATAGAGGTCAAAATTTTGAACCGATTTTGATGAAACTTGACATGCATGTTTATAACCCAAAGATCTTGGTTCCTTTCGATATTTGCACCTATCGGAATGTAATTTCCTGAATTATGGCCCCTGATTGTCCGAAAAATGACCCTTTTTAGCTTGTGGTCCCTCTGGAGGTCACAATTATTATCCGATTTAAAAAACCGTTTGATTATATCACCATTTCACCCTAAGGAAGGTTGAGTTCGAATTTCGAGAAAATCGGACGAAAACTGCCATACAAAATGGCCGCCGTTTGTACGCGAATACTGTTAAAAAATGGTATATCAAGGTTGTGGACCCTGTAGAAGTCACATTTTTTATTCGATTTTGATGAAACTTGAAATTCATTGTTATAACCCAAAGATCTTGGTTCCTTTCGATATTTGCGCTTATCGGAAAGTAACTTCCTGAATTATGACCCCTGATTATACGCAAAATCGCCTTCTTTTAGCTTGTGGTCCCTCTGGTGGTCACAATTATTATCCGATTTACTAAAGCGGTTGATTATATTACCGTTACACCGTAAGGAAGGTTGAGTTCGAATTTCGGGAAAATCGGACGAAAATTGCCATACAAAATGGCTGCCGTTTGTACGCGAATACTGTTAAAAAATGGTATATCAAGGTTGTGGACCCTGTAGAAGTCACATTTTTTATTCGATTTTGATGAAACTTGAAATTCATGGTTATAACCCAAAGATTTTGGTTCCTTTCGATATTTGCGCATATCGGAACGTAACTTCCTGAATTATGATCCCTGATTATACGCAAAATCGCCTTATTTTAGCTTGTGGTCCCTCTGGTGGTCACAATTATTATCCGATTTACTAAAACGGTTGATTATATTACCGTTACACCGTAAGGAAGGTTGAGTTCGAATTTCGAGAAAATCGGACCAAAATTGCCATACAAAATGGCCGCCGTTTGTACGCGAATACTGTTAAAAAATTGTATATCATGGTTGTGGACCCTGTAAAGGTCACAATTTGAATTCGATTTTGATGAAACTTGAAATTCATGGTTATAACCCAAAGATCTTGGTTCCTTTCGATATTTGCGCATATCGGAACGTAACTTCCTGAATTATGACCCCTGATTATACGCAAAATCGCCTGATTTTAGCTTGTGGTCCCTCTGGTGGTCACAATTGTTATCCGATTTACTAAAACGGTTGATTATATTACCGTTACACCGTAAGGAAGGTTGAGTTCGAATCTCGGGAAAATCGGACGAAAATTGCCATACAAAATGGCCGCCGTTTGTAGGCGAATACTGTTAAAAAATTGTATATCATGGTTGTGGACCCTGTAGAGGTCACAATTTTAATTCGATTTTGATGAAACTTGAAATGCATGGTTATAACCCAAAGATCTTGGTTCCTTTCGTTATTTGCGCATATCGGAACGTAACTTCCTGAATTATGATCCCTGATTATACGCAAAATCGCCTTATTTTAGCTTGTGGTCTCTCTGGTGGTCACAATTATTATCCGATTTACTAAAACGGTTGATTATATTACCGTTACACCGTAAGGAAGGTTGAGTTCGAATTTCGGGAAAATCGGACCAAAATTGCCATACAAAATGGCCGCCGTTTGTAGGCGAATACTGTTAAAAAATTGTATATCATGGTTGTGGACCCTGTAGAGGTCACAATTTTAATTCGATTTTGATGAAACTTGAAATGCATGGTTATAACCCAAAGATCTTGGTTCCTTTCGTTATTTGCGCATATCGGATCGTAACTTCCTGAATTATGGCCCCTGATTGTCCGAATAATCGCCTATGGTCCCTCTGGAGGTCACAATTATTATCTGATTTGAAAAAACGTTTGACTCTATCACCGTTACACCCTACGGAAGGTTGAGTTCGAATTTCGAGAAAATTGGACTATAATTGCCAGAAAAAATGGCCGGCGTTTGTACGCGAACAGTGTAAAAATATGGTATGTCAAAGTTCGCTTTTGATGAAACCTGAAATGCTTGTTTATAACCTAAAGATCTTTATTCTTTTCGATATTTGCGCATATCAAATTGTAACTTAATGAATCATGGCCTTTGATTGTAGGAAAAATCACTTTCGGTATTGCTTGTTCTCTGTCTATCTCTCGAACAATTATTATCTGATTTAAAAAAAACTCTGATTATATTACTGTTGCACCGTAAGGAAGGTTGAGTTCGAATTTCGTGAAAATCGTACCAAAATTGCCGGACGAAATGGTCACCGTTTGTACGCGAATAGTGTAAAAATATGGTATATCATGGTTGTGGACTCTCTACAGGTCACAATTCTTATCCGATTTTGACGAAAAGTAACATTTCTAGGTTGTGTACCGCCACACCATAATCATTGTCGGCTTCGAATTTCATGAATATCAGACTGGAACTGACCAACAAAATGGCTGCTCCCAATACAGTATGAAATACAGGACTTAATGATGTAGCAAAAATCACTTTCGGTATTGCTTGTTCTCTATCCATCTCTCAAAAATGTGGGCGTATCCTGCCTGGCAGTGCCAGCCTATCTTTTATACTTTCGATGGCTTACACTACACGAAGATCTGGGTCCGGACCGCATTCAAAGGTTTTCTGAAAATTAAGTAAAAATATTTAATTGTCCCACTTTACTGACTGTATTACCGTAAATCGGTATTCAAAGGTTGTATTTTACATACTTGGCTATGTGAAAACTTAACTGCACTTAAATTATGGAATACTCAAAACAAATTAGTTGACTTATATTACGACGTTAGAATAACCGAATAACTGGATTAACACTATACGATCCCATGTGTGTTGACGAGCATTTAATTATAACTATTTGTAATGCACGTCAAGTAACATTTATAGAATTTGTATGGCAAAGTAAGACATTAAAAACCCAACAACAGCACTTATGTTACATCTATTGTAGATTAATTCGAAGAGACTCCATTAGCTTTATTTGAGTTAAGAATAGAACTATTTTTTAGTATTGACGAATCCACTGTTATGTTTATGTTTAGCAACTAATATAACACTGACGACACACTTTTCTTTTATGTAGTATGTATACAAAAAAAAATATCCTTTTAAAGAGCGCACGACTCTAAAAAAAATTTTAACCATAAATGAGAGAAAGAGGGAGATGGGGTTTAACGTCCAATCGGCACAAACTTGGTCATTTCGGGACTAACCATAAATGAGTTTAAAGGCACATATTATTATGAATGTTATGAGTGTATAAAAAGTGATTTATTTTCAATTTAAAAAAAAATATCTCCTTATCAATTATGTTCGGTGAAATACGCGAACAGTCCAAACTGAACGACGATCATGGGTTTTTTTAATTATTAATATTATTATCTTATGATTAGTGAATCAGACAACACTATTTACTGCCGTATTATAATTTAGAATATATTTTTCTTTGTTGATTGGTTTTGCGCCTCAAACAATATGTTACACGACTCGTGTACCATATTTTAAAACGTGCATTGTCTTAACTATTAGATATTTCAAGTCAACGTAACAACATCAATATAGGTTGAAATGGACCGATGTTGAATCCTAATAAAAAAATTAGTGTTTTTAATTTCGAGTAGTATGGCAAATATTGAGTTAGAGACTGAGCTCCTTTAAGTGGCAGAACCATAAAGATGGGCGAAGGGACTCGGGCGAAACATGTAGACAATTAAACCATAGCAACACCCTTTTCTATATCAATACCGCTGCTGTTTGAACTTCATATACTTATAGGATTACGTGGTCAAGTGGGCAAGGCGCTGGCTCGCTAGCTTGGAGGTCGGGTACTCGATCCCTGCATGGGCCAAGAAAGTTCATCTCGATTTTCCGACGTGGTTTCTCCCTGTCAGTGATACAGAACGGAGGGCCTGACAAGGACAGCTGTCTAGTCGTTCGGGTGGGCGAAAAACCGAGGTGCTGTGTACACCTTGGCGTGCACATATAACATTAAACTCCATTTCATTTCATATCATTTCTCTTGGTTATGTTCCTAGTAGTTTTTTCAAATTTGAGTCTGTGTCACTACAGGCCCGGAACTGAACAGCGCAGTGAACGCTCACGGCTAGCCCCGGATCCATTCACTTTATTTGGATTGTTCGGGGTTTTTTTTTAGGGGGGGGGGGGATTTCTGAGTATTATGTCTTGTCCACATATTTGTTTTTTTGTAAATTATGTGCGGTGCAGTCAGTCCCCCAGTACTATTTTTATACTGCAGATATTCATTTTTAAGCTGCATAACAACAAGTGGTATTATTATTGTAGGTGTGTTTTGAACAAAGCATATAATAAACATTTCACATTAATGACATCATAATATATATATATTATATATATATATATACTGTAATGTTGTAAACAACGATTTATTGTGTATTGACAATGTTTAACGTTTCTGTTGAAAATGTGGGCCGAATAAGTAATTATTATTATTTCTTACACACATATTAATATTCTATCGGCTGGGTGTTGATTACCAATTCGCTTACTACTCCTATTTCAGTTCTGTAACATATATCCCATGATGTAGGCAATATTGCCAGTGGGTCTTATTACTATCGGATTTTATTAAATAAGGGGACTATTCCGCTTAACTTTTTTAATCGATCGAAATTTCTCATTATTGCTCAAATCTGATCATTTATTTGAATGGTGTTTCATTGTCTACAAGAAGGGGTTAGAAATAGGGTTTAACGTCCACTCAACATGAACTAGGTCATTTCAGGATTAATATTTGGTTCAGTCTCTTGGAGGACACTGTGGAAACACTACTAGGACGGACATGTCACGTAAATGCGGGGAATACAAACCACGTCACTCGATACAGACCATGTGATGTAAAAAGTACGCATTACACCATTCGCCTCGCCCCCGCCCCTTCACACGTACACGGAATTTAACGGTACCAGTCTTTCTCTTTATATAGACCCAAAGGCGAGAAAAATAACATTTCTCTCGCAAACCCTTGTCAGACAATGGTTAATTGCTATTACAATACCTAATCTATTGCTTTTAAGTGTAGTTTTATACCTTGTACGTATTCGCTTTTGAAGAAGAATTACCAAACTGATCCCGCAGTGAATATTCGCTTGGCCGCTACAATCACTGATAAGCATGACATCGACGAGGCTTAATAAGTACGGCATATTAACTTTTTTACTCCGACATATTAAATTCTCAAACATTTTTTTGAGGTAACAGAAAAATAAATAAAGACGTTTGAAGTAATTGAAGTTAAAAAATATTTCCTATTAAGTGTAAATGGGTATTAAAATGAGTAAAATGCGTCATTTTGCCCGAAGCAGTTAGGCGTTAAGTAAACATTGCACGAGCCGTTGAGCCAATGACTGCAGTCAACGCACGTGCTTTGGACACTATCTGTTACAGAGTTAATTCGTAAGTAATTCTCTGTGAAACAGATTGAAGAATTACCTAAAAAAAAAACGAAATTTCTTAAGATAAATGTGCTTAAACCGATATTATCGCGCCATCATCAATTCTTAAAGAGTCATCTCCTTTAATGTAAGCCAGAGTGATATATATATAATATATATTCAGATAATCAGTTACACTTAATGCAGTTTTGTTTTTCAGACTGGCTGCACATGTTCCGAACCAGCCTCATAAACTTTTAGTGAAAGCACCTGAGCTTCTACACGCTAAAGGATTTTACAATGAGAATGGTGGCATTGAATAAGATCATGGCAGTTGCTTTAGCTTTTTGTTTCTGGATAAGTGATGATTCTGTGAAAGCACAGGAGAGTTCTTCTACGGGTACAAGCTATTCTAATCCTTATTCTTCATCTCCTCTTGGTGACACCGAGGTAATGGTTTCTTCAGGTAATACTGTCCAGCCTATTCAACAGGATACGCATGATACAAATCATTCGGATAACGAATCTAAGGAAATGAGTACCTTAGAAAATTATGGCTATTCCACTCTACGCAGTCTGGACTCATCAGTAAAGGAGAAATGCCTTTGTGGTCTGGACAAAAACGAAATGTACTACATCATCATCGCCGCTGTCGGGGGTACAGTATTAGGAGTCTCCTTAGCTGTGGTGGTTTTGTGTCTGGTAATGGGAAGATCACCAAAGTCTGAAGAAGATGCATTACATGATGAAGCGTTGAAACGAGCTACTGGTGAAACTAATGGTGAAGCTACAAATCGAGCTACTAGTGGAACCAATGGCGAAGCTCTCGCTCCAGTGGTCGAGGAGCCGGCAGAAAATAATGAAAATTCATACTCAGTTTTGCCGGCATAACAAAAAGAAACAAAACCAATAGATAAATTGTTACCGGCGTCGTGAATGAGTTCTGGTATAATACCTGTTGCATACAGGTTTTAATGTTTGTGTGCTTTTGTAATATCGCTTCCATAGTAGCCTAGAGCCTTCTACGCAGGACCGGATTTACCTACTTCTGTACCCTGGGCCAAACTCATCAGCGGGCACCCTAATTTATCGGGCCCTTATGATTTTGAATATAATATATAATAAAATACTCAGTGTACATCTGAAACAAGGTTGATATGCTGGCATGCTTTGCGACAAATTTGTTTAATTGGGTCCTCTAGATACCCGTTGGCCCTTTGAAATTTTGCCCAGGCAGTGACGCAACGATCTACTTTTATATCTAATTCGAACTGCAAGGGGTCTTTCACGTGCACGTCAATGTGTAAACGGGAAATCGGGTTTTTGTCCCATCCCAACGACTAGACAACTGTCCTTCTTAAGCCCTTTGCCCTGCATCACTGACAAGGGGCAACCACGACGGAAAGTCCAAATGAACAGTCTGGGCAAACACCTGGAGCAAATCCGCGATATCCGGACTGGTGAGCCAGCGTCTTATCCACTGAGCCACCGTGGCTTCCAAGGCCAATGGCTTACTATGCCTGTTGGTAAATCCGGCTCTGCGTCTACGATTTCTTAAATGCTTAAATCAAACTCTTTGTTTATAGTACACCTATTTGTTTATCGATGTGACATTCGGTTTTAAAGGTCAAGGTTGTAAATTATATGAAATGTTGTTTAACGTCCTACTTTTCTTCACCAATCGAGATTCGATAAAAGACGAGCGTGCACCGCAATGGAAAATCCCGAGGGAGGTTTATGGCCACGACACTGGCAGAAGCACCATGGTTTCTAGTCAACGTTTTGAATGATATAGGAGGAATCCATGTCGACGATTTCATGCATTTTAGGGAGGAGAATCACATGATTAATCCGTAAAAACAATTAGACGGATCCGTCCGGATCCGGGAGAAAATTATTGTTGCCGACTGAAATAGACAGTGGGGGGGGGGGGTAGTTACACGGACGATTTGTCGTTCACTGGTAATTCTTCTGAGGGTTATATGAATATGAGGGGATCTGGGTTCAAAACAAACTACAGCCAAGAGATCAGCAACAAAAGCTCATATTTATTAGGACGTTAAACCACATTTCATTTTATTTAATTACTTCTCATATTTTAAACGACAATTATAGTTGTATTCTGTCAAACCAATAAAAAAAAACTAAAGACATACTACATGTATATTATTATTGTTCCTGTGCTGTTCACTAAGGATGTTTCCGAATTTTTTTATTTATCTTATGCACGACTTTCATTTCCAGAAGAACTGACCTTTCACGATCTGACCCACAAGAAAGCTTTCTGGTATTTTGCTCTATTGGTTATCATAAAGGACCAGGGGGGGGGGGGGGCTCTTTTTGAATTTGGGGGGGGGGGGTGGGGTGGCCTAGTGGTCTAGAGTACCGCGCTTCGACCTCTAGCTGGCCGGTCACCTCTGGCTTGCGGCTGTTGTTTCGATCCCTGGTATGGGCGTATGTGGCATGGAGATAGGGGTGCCTTCTCAACCTCCGGTTTCCTCCCACTGCTAAAGACCCCTATGCACAAGCGAATTATTGAAATAAAATTAAACCACGTGTTAGTCCCGAATGACCTAGTTTGTGACATTTAGGGCTCTATGGAACATTGCATACCCGAAGCACGGGTTTGAAACCGGTTGGACAAGATGAGGTAATGAAGATTAAAATCAGACAATAGCGTTGAAAACCGCATTGAAACCATGTCCTCTTGAACATTTCAATCTCGAGAATTGCGCAATAACACTAAACCCATGACGAAAAGTTCATCGGGGCGCCCCATCATTTGGCACCATTGTGATACAACCAAAATACAAAATGCCTGACATAATTGTATTTTTCTACAATAACTCAGCTTACAGTCAGAAATTTCCCACAATCGTAAAAGTTTGGTCCAGAATTACCTCGGCTGAAAATTTGGCTTGGTATTGACAAGACAAAAGCCGAATTTCTCTGCTGTTCTGGCAGATAAAAAGGTCTCCCTCTTGTAATTTTACGATAAATCCAATCTTTCAATCGTTTAGTACAAAAGTACAAATGCCTTCTCCAAGACACCTTACTGTTGTCCAAGCAAAGTCTACCGACATCTGCTTCCAGGGCCACTGGTGGATGTGTCTTGCACAGATGCCTTCTCAACACCAGGATTCCTCTCTGAATCTTTATTTGGCAATTGTTCCCATTATCGGCAACCCTCTTCTATAACCGGTAAATTTGTTGGTGGTGTTGACATTAGTATGCAATCTAGTAACATGTTTGTGACAATTAGTTGCCTTGTCCGACACATACATGGAATATCCTGTAGTATCATGGACCTCTTGTAAGACGTGGAAAACGGCCTACGTACTAATACCGGTCGACACATCTAAGTATGAGTTTCGCACGTGTTATCTAGAGATATTTTGTTTTCACTTAGAACAAGCCATGTTTTAGTTCTGTAACTCTTTTAATGTGTAAATCAACCCAGCATTTAAGTGCATTAGATTTGACTCCTACAAACTGTGTGAATCCAGGAATTAGTCATATACAATATAATGCTATTATTAATGAGTCAATGACGTTATATTTGACCAATTAGGTCATTCAAATTCCAAACCCAAAGCTGAAAGACTCTCGCCTCTGTGTGGATTGGGATGGAGAGAATGACTTTAATATAATCTGTATCTTATGTTATCAGTGCTTGATATAAAATCTAATTCCCGATGAGACAAACGTCTTAGCTACTGATAAGACAGATGTCTTTATTACTGAAATAATAGTCAGAACTCAATGTGGAGACAATGGAAAATACAGGGCTATTAAAGTATGTAGTGAGAAAAGATGTATGGGTCTTTCGTAGTATGTGGCAACCGGTATTACCATACGTGGTCCTCTTTTCACGTCTGACAAAAGACCCATGATACTACAATAGTTAAGTGTCTCCTTAGAGCAGGGTGTCCATTCACTTCCTTTTCAATCACATTATTTCCCTAATTAGTTTGCAAGGCATAGGCGAAAGCACTATGGCAGTCAACAAGTATTGTAAATGTTTCTTCGATTAACATAGAGGTTATCCCAAATGGAACCAATTATAAGTATGATTAGATCTAAAATTGGCAAGAAGCAACATTTTTTGACCTGCTGTGGGTTGGTTGGACAAGCTATCGTGCGTCGCAAGTTAACCAGTTGCAGGGCAAGGTCTGCGAAACTTGTATCTGATCCTTTTGACTCCTTCCAGGCCCTCTACCCTGCACCACTGATCCACGCCAGGAGCGCACATCAGACCTCCTGGCTAGCAAGCCAGCGTCTTACTCGATGAGCCACTACGACTATCCTGGTGCGTGCAGAAAGTGAGGCATAAAACCCCGTTTCGTTTCATTACATTTGCCAAATCAGCCAGACTGAAATATGACACAAAGTTAATGAAATTACTTTACACAATATTAAAATGCTTTACAGTTAAAGTAGCTAAGTCAATATCATCCAAAGTCTTCAACATTGAAAACACGAATTATTTGTCAATTTAAATCAACATTGACGCTGTGATCTTACCGAAAAAAGATGGGCTTCTGATATCCAATATTTATGACAAAATAAATAGTTTACCATTGGTACACAATCATGTACCATAGTGTGTTTCAGCGCAATTTGTAACAAGGGATTCAAGTCATTTCAAGTCATATTCTTACCTGAAAAGCAAATGCGATCGGTGTAGAAGGAATAACCAGAAGGTATAACCACACTAGAGTTTGCCCTTCGATTGAGACTTCCGAACATAACGGATTAGAAATTACAGTAAATAACAGACACGATTGAATGTAAATCAGTTCATATACATTCATAATACATTATTATATACGTTGCGACCCATAGACGAAATGCCCCTCTTATCACCCCTTTCTGGGTCAGACCCTGTTCCACCACATGACATTAGAGGGTTCGTTTTGGTCGCCCTATCCACATTTGATAGGGCCTTATCGGTCTTTGGGGACATTGCCACCAACTGACATTATTAGAGATTCTGGTCCTGGTCACCCTATCCCCATGGCCTTATTAGTGTTTTGGACAAGTTCTAGTTTAGAAGACCAGAAGTTTTTTATTTTGGTGTGTTTAACATCAAAATGAGAAATAGCGCCACCGAAATTTAAACATGGGATTGTGGCTCCAAGTGCGCAGAAAACAGGTTTGTGGCAGTCAAATTTTCAAAATTTTCGGGGATGTAGGGGGGGATTTCTGGGTATCGCCGCTCTGTGCTCAGTAAAACCCTGCTGCACCCCCACTTATAAAATCCTACATACGGCCCTGAAAGACAGGCTTATGATCTGGAGGACCTTGGGTTCAGTCAACCAAGATAATGAGTAAATCGGGCACTGCTCTCGATTGTTTGAGACAGAAATGGGGTGTATGGTCTACCTGACACAACCTATATTATTTAAGGACTAAGGTTGAATTTCGTTTCAATAATTGTCTTTCACATTGGGTTCTTTAGCCGTGGGAAGACCCAAAGAAAACCCACGCAGTTGGACAGATGACCCTACTCTTGTATCTAAAGTTCAACAAGACCTCAATAAAGATTTTATTTATTTTATTTCATCATGGATTGATCTTCAATATCATTGTCGCAATCTCTTATTATATTCTATGATATTTTGTTTTTGTTGTTTTACTTTTAATATATTTACCATTGTCATAATTTCAACAATATCCATGTTTATCAATCTGGGGCCTATTTCACGAAATTTTAACGAAGATAAGATCCCAATTTTAGTAATTTGATTGGATAATATTAGATTGATTTTAGTGCTTAGCCAATCAAAATTGAAGTATCTACTAAAATTGGATTTTATCTTAAGTTAAAATTTCGTGAAACAGGGCCCAGATTGCAAAACAGATCCAAATTCGTTTTGTGATTTATAGTATATTACCGGTGTTTTGGTGGAATTGAGGATTTGGCCAGTGAAACTGTCTGTTACAGCACGGAATTGTGGGTAAACCACTAAAACATCCACACTGATTGAGCAATCAATGTCCTGATATCATAGGGTCAAAGCCGCTCGTTCAACTCCTGACACAACCATCCAGTACAACCGATTAGATCTTCATGAAGTGTAGGTCATAGAAAGTATAGAAAATCGAAAACTAAATATAGATCTGTATTTTAATCAGATTGCATATACCAGTATATAAATGTAATATACAATATATACTAAATATTCCTTACAATACCGTCAATTATTTTACATATTTTACATATTATATTCATTGCACAAATCTCCATTAAACAAAACATCATTCCTATCAATCATACGTAATTTTTCCCTGAATTCATCAGTGGATACAGGTCAAAATATCACAAAACATTTAAACATTAATCAAAAACATTATTAAAGAATTGAACATCTTGTTGTTCACAACACTTAAACATTAATTAAAAATATTACATGTGTATTAAGAATCTAACATCTTGTTCTATTGTTGTTCACATCACTACATTAATCAAAAATATTATTAAGAATTTAACATATTGTTTGGTGTTCAGCTATTCTGGCCACAATACACAGTCCTTTTTGTCTGATTGAAGCGAACCTTTCAAGCAGGTATAGGTAGGCTATTGGGAAATGGGGTTAATGTCCACGCAACACAAACTAGTTCATTTCGGGACTAACATAGGGTTTAATTTTATTTCAATAATTTGCATGTGGGTAGAGGGTTTTAGCAGTGAAAGGAAGCCTGAGGATCTGGTGAAATCCAGGAGGTTGTACACATGACACTACTTCTTATCACCTACAGTCAGGGAATGGAAACCAAGCCAGCGGACTCAATAACAGCGGACTTTATGTTCTAAAAGAGAGAGAGAGAGAGAGAGATATGGGGTTTAACGTCCACTCGACACAAACTAAGACATTTTGAGACTAACATATGCAAGTAGGGGTCTTTAGCAGTGGGAGGAAACCGGAGAACCATGCTCTAAAAGACCTGACATTAAACTAATTGGCCACCTAACATCCCTTCTTTTTTTAACTGTATTTTCAAAAATATAGATGTTCAGTGATGAAAAATTCTTGAATTTCTAAGAGTTTTTAAATAGAATATTTGTAAATATAAATATATTTAAGAGATCCATACAACCTTTTTTGAATTTATTGGGGTGCCATTGTGCAAAAGACAATGAAGTCAATCAGAATCAAGAGAATTTCAGATTTGTGCCACAATTAATAATATATGTAGGGAATAAATAATGTTCAGACTTTTCTAAATCAATCTCTAATTTCACAACTTCCAGACAATTATATTCATGTTATTTAATACATGTCAAATCTTGTCTCAAATTCCATGTAATTATTTCTCAACATACACATATTATATTACTCTCTTTCATATGATATTAATGATCCAGTAGATTTCAACTTACAGTGGCGGCGCCAATATATTCACAGAGAGGGTGCGTGGTTGGGGAACCTCCTCATAAAAATCTCAGCAAAATAATTGCATCTTAGCATCAACAAATATGAAGGAAAACCAATGAAGAGATTTTTTTTTGTTTTTTTTAAGTCAATCGAATGAAAGGTACACACATTCAGGTTTGAATCTTTAAAATCTGTCAGATGGGAGGGAGGACCGTACTAAAGCCCCGTTGAAAGATGTTTTTCATTTAGCTAGAGGATCAAAGCTTTGTAAGCCACAATTTTAATCATATGTAGCACTAGCTGACATTTAGTTCTTAACAATAAAATAAATAAATATTATACCAGTATGATTTTACAAACATTTTCATCAAATCAGATTAGAACAAAAGAAAATTTCTAAATATTTGGTAAAATCATATTCAATAAAGAGAAAGTAAGTGCATTAAAATCATAATTCTTCTTGATAGAAACTCACTATATCTCAATACATAGCTGAATATTTGAGCAAGCAAGGAAAGATCACAAATCATTTTTTAAATTTGTAAAATTTCATTAATGATTGGAACTGATACACATTTCCTCAAGGAACCGTTGCAGTGTTTGGTCTTTTGTCCGTTTACAAATTGGCAGCTACACCATCCTAAAAATACACAAACAATATTAGATTTTAATCAAGGGAAAAATATATCAATATGTCAAAAGTGAGGATGATGCTCCCCATCTCAATCCCAAAATAAATGACACATAAAATAAATAAAAGATACTTATATATGAAAGAAAAGAGAGAGAGAAAAGGGTTTAATGTCCACTCAACCCAAACTAGTTTTTTGGGGACTAACACATGGTTCAATTTTTTATTTCAATGTGTTTGTACATAGGGGTCTTTAGCTAGTTGATCTTATGATACAGCGCACACATGCTAACCATTTGGCCATCAAACTGTGGCCCCATATATGGAATAACAATCACTTAGCTTTATATTATGACACTTTAATTAATTGCATACTGATCTTACAGTAAAGAATTGTGTAATCAAACTACTTATCCATAAATTGCCTCAGCCATAAAATGCTTATGGTCGAAATTGTGGAACTATAGGCTCTCACTTAATGAAAATCAAAGTGATCTGTTCCGATTCTCAACCAATCATATTGTGTCTTAAAGTTATCAGGTGGAAATGCGATACCGAAATAATAACAAAGCAATTTTTTGGAAGACATGTGTAGATTACTTGCACAAAAAAATACAAACAAAACAAGTGCAGGCTGGAAAACAACAGAAACAGCACAATTATTCAGGGTATTCTAAAGAAATAACAATCAAATATCGTATACAAGCTGTACAAACACTGAACACCAGGCGTGTTTTTGTGTAGTGTTTCACATAAACACAGAATTCCAGGATTTGCAGAGAAATAAACACATAAAAAATATGAATATTGTTAAGATTAACAAATAATGTTTATGTGTGTGTATGAGAAATGTAAAACGAATCGAAAACCGGACAACAAAATATAGTAAACTAATTTTTTTTCAATATGACAGCAATTCCAGCCAAAAATCTAGTCTTGAAGAAGACAGGCCTCGGTGTGGTGCCTCGGTCATGGCAAAATTTTTCCTCATAGCACAATGCATGGCATATGATTGTCTTTATTAGCCCCGTTGATTCAGCAAAGTAAAATGGTAAACCAATCTCGAAGCCAGAGAAATTTCTTCAAAAATTTTTCTGGCTTCGAGATTGGTTTACCATTTTACTTTGCTCAAAGCCAGAAAAATTTTTGAAGAAATTTCTCTGGTGAATCAGGGTAGCCATTTTCCCAAAGGTGACGAATCACATGACTGTCACGTGACATGTATTTATTTTACGTGCCTGGATGACCGAATCACTTAAAAATAGATCTTTATAAAAACTTAAATTTGTACGTTTAGCATCCAATTTTTTATGTCAGCAAGTTGACTTTGACTGAAGGATCTTTTTACAACAAACGAAACGACGATCCGACCTCTAGTTTTCGAGAAATCGACCCAAAAAGATTGACCAATCAGAGGTCAGAATGAGTGGGGCTTAGGTTTGAAAAAAATGGACGGTCAAAGGAACCAGGGGCCTCCCGCCCCGCTGCTGCCTCTGAGAATGAGATTGATGGTGATAGCAATTTCAAGTCTCTGTTCCCTGTCAAACTATTATTACAAATTATAAGGGGACATAACTCATATAATACTGTCCAGTAATCTCCTCTTGTCTATATCAAACAACAATATTTAAATTAAAAAAAAAGATAGGCTGGCACTGCCAGGCAGGATACGCCCACATTTTCGAGAGATGGACAGAGAACAAGCAATACCGAAAGTGATTTTTCCTGCATCTTTAAGTCCTGTATTTCATACTGTATTGGGAGCAGCCATTTAGTTGGTCAGTTCCAGTCTGATATTAATGAAATTCGAAACCGACAATGATTATGGTGTGACGGTACACAACCTAGAAATGTGACTTTTCATCAAAATCGGATAAGAATTGTGACCTGTAGAGAGTCCACAATCATGATATACCATATTTTTACACTATTCGCGTACAAACGGCGACCATTTCGTCCGGCAATTTTTGTATGATTTTCACGAAATTAGAACTCAACCTT
The DNA here is from genome assembly GCA_036850965.1 of Patella caerulea. Classification (NCBI taxonomy): domain Eukaryota; kingdom Metazoa; phylum Mollusca; class Gastropoda; family Patellidae; genus Patella; species Patella caerulea. The sequence goes on along the minus strand of JAZGQO010000015.1, from coordinate 23,745,276 downwards.
CCTAATCAAAATCGAATTAAAATTGTGACCTATACAGGGTCCACAACCTTGATATACCAATTATTTAACAGTATTCGCATACAAACAGCGGCCATTTTGTATGGCAATTTTCGTCCGATTTTTCAGAAATTCGAACTCAACCTTCCTTAGGGTGTAACGGTGATATAATCAAAGGAACCAAGATCTTTGGGTTATAACCATGCATTTCAAGTTTCATCAAAATCGAATTAAAATTGTGACCTTTACAGGGTCCACAACCTTGATATACCATTTTTTAACAGTATTCGCGTACAAACGGCGGCCATTTTGTCTGTCAATTTTGGTCCGATTTTCCCGAAATTCAAACTCAACCTTCTTACAGTGTAACGGTGATATAATCAAACGTTTTTTTAAATTGAATAATAATTGTGACCTCCAGAGGGACCACAAGCTAAAGAAAGGGGGATTTTGCGTATAACCAGGGGCCATAATTCAGGAAGTTACGATCCGATATGCGCAAATATCGAAAAGAACCAAGATCTTTGGGTTATAACCATGAATTTCAAGTTTCATCAAAATCGAATTAAAATTGTGACCTTTACAGGGTCCACAACCTTGATATACCATTTTTTAACAGTATTCGCGTACAAACGGCGGCCATTTTGTATGGCAATTTTGGTCTGATTTTCCCGAAATTCGAACTCAACCTTCCTTACGGTGTAACGGTAATATAATCAAACGTTTTTTTTAAATCAGATAATAATTGTGACCTCCAAGCTAAAAAAAAGGCGATTTTGCGTATAATCAGGGGCCATAATTCAGGAAGTTACGATCCGATATGCGCAAATATCGAAAGGAAGCAAGATCTTTGGGTTATAACCATGAATGTCAAGTTTCATCAAAATCAAATCAAAATTGTGACCTCCACAGGGTCCACAACCTTGATATACCATTTTTTAACAGTATTCGCGTACAAACGGCGGCCATTTTGTATGGCAATTTTCGTCCGATTTTTCAGAAATTCGAACTCAACCTTCCTTAGGGTGTAACGGTGATATAATCAAACGGTTTTTTAAATCGAATAATAATTGTGACCTCCATGCTAAAAAAAAGGCGATTTTTCGTATAATCAGGGGCCATAATTCAGGAAGTTACGATCCGATATGCGCAAATATCGAAAGGAAGCAAGATCTTTGGGTTATAACCATGAATTTCAAGTTTCATCAAAATCGAATCAAAATTGTGACCTCCACAGGGTCCACAACCTTGATATATCATTTTTTAACTGTCTTCGCGTACAAACGGCGGCCATTTTGTATGGCAATTTTCGTCCGATTTTCCCGAAATTCGAACTCAACCTTCCTTAGGGTGTAACGGTGATATAATCAAACGGTTTTTTAAATCGAATAATAATTGTGACCTCCAGAGGGACCACAAGCTAAAAAGGGTGATTTTTCGGACAATCAGGGGCCATAATCCAGGAAATTACATTCCGATAGCCGCAAATATCGAAAGGAACCAAGATCTTTGGGTTACAAACATGCATGTCAAGTTTCATCAAAATCGGTTCAAAATTGTGACCTCTATAGGGTCCACAAGCTAAAAACGTGATTTTTCGTACAATCAGGGGCCATAATCCATGAAGTTTTGATCCGATACATGCCAATATCGAAAGCAGCCGAGATCTTTTGGGGATAAACCTATATTTCAAGTTTCGTCAAAATCGGATAAGAATTGTGACCTGTAGAGAGTCCACAAACAAATTGTGGACGGACGGACGGACGGACGTCCGGACGGACAGGGGCGACGACATAATACGTCCACATGAAAATGTGGGCGTATAAAAACGGGAAAGTAATGAGGAACAGGCCTATTTCCAATCTCCCAAGCAGAGTTTCCTCGCTAGTAACAGAGTTGTCTTCCTTGCCGTGCACACAAAAATCTTAGGTTTGGGAGGAAACTGGAAGACAGCCATACGCCATACAGTGTGAGGAAAATGTTTTCAGGACAGCGGCGCATGGGCCTACTGTTATATCGAATTCCAACTGCAAAGGGATCTTTTAAGTACATGCCAATGTGTACATGGGACCTTAGTTATTTTTTGTTCCATCCAAAAGACTAGACAGCTTTCCTTGTCAGGTCCTCTGTTCTGCGTCACTGACAAGGGGAAACCACGCCAGAAAATCGAGGTGAAATTTCTCGACCAATGCGGGAACAGGAGCACCAGGAGAAAATCCCTGAGATTGCACAGTAGACCGTACTCTTTGTCATGTTAAAGTGGGGAATCGAAACCATGCCACTTGACTCAAAGAGAGACCTTATGATCTAAAGAGTTAATTATGTACGTTAATGTACCCCTGACTCTCCATCATTCAACCTTATTTATATATTACCACCCCTAATATTATATCAATAGTGCGAGGCACCTACGAATTCATACATAGAATAATTTTTCTGCATGAATTATGATTTATTTTACAGATTTTTGCCCCTCCCATACACACACACAGATTTCTGATTAGGTACTAATCATTCCTAGTTTAATATTGTGTGTGGTACATATGATTTAGTCATTAGTTATATGGTGGAATTCGGGTATAAATACTGCCTCAAATCAACATAACGGTCTTTATAGGGTTCAAAACTTCGAACATTGCAGTGGGGGAGAGAGTGCAGCAGGGAGTGAAGGAGCATCTTTGAACATTTACAGGTCAGAGGGCAAATGACGGGTAGAAGCTATTTCATAATAAATTCAAATCACATTCTTCTTGACATTTGTTTGATCACCGTTATACTGGTTTATATCTTGTCAATAAAATGTTTATCATCATGGGTTGAAGGGCTGTCTAGAGAGACAGAGAAAGAGAAAACAAATAACCTCTAGATCATTTCAGGACTAACACATGGTACAATTTTATTTCAATAATTCGTTGGCGCATAGCGGTCTGTAGCAGTGGGAGAAAACACAGAAGGTTGGGCAGAGAACTCTACTCCTTTTCATGTACAAGCGATCAAAACTACACCCCTTTACTCAATAACAGACCTTATAAAATATATATAGCCTTAGACCCATCAATTTAAATTCGAATCCAATAATCTACTGTCATCATCTATCCAAAGCATGATAATTATTTTGGATTTTTGGGGCCATATTTAGCGACGGCCAGGGAAAACAATTATTATGGCACACACTTGGTTTTTTATTTATATTTTAATATATCTGCTTATACTATGTATTATTGTATATATATATTGCTGTGTTTTATCACAATTTTATTTGTATTATTATATGTTTGCATTTACGATTGTATATTACTGTGTTTTATCACAATTATATTTATATCATTATATGCATATAAATTTATAATTTTAAAATGATTTTATACATATTATCATATGTCTGCATCTACAATTGTGTATTGTTCAGTTTTAACAGGATTTAATTTATATATTATTATATGTCTGAATGTTGTGTTTTAACAGGATTTTATTTATATTATTATTTCCACATGAACGATTATAAATTGCTAAGTTTATTTATATTATTTGTTTTATGTATGATTGTATTTGTTTTATTCTGCATTTTAACACGATTTTAATTATATTATAATATGGCCTGATGTACGATAGTATATTGTTGTTGCAGCAGGATTTAATCTGTTCTATAATAAGGGACAATAAAAGGTTAGGAAAAAAAAAAATGGAAAGATTCACTTCATAAGATAGCCGAAATAAAATCATGCAAGATAATCCTTTTCTTTCTGGTCACAAAGTTAGCAGGAGAAAATATGATCAACAAAAACTAGTGCTCAGAGTTACTTATGTTGGTTTTTTTTTCAATAAAATAACTGTGGCATAAATGAAATCGTTTAACAGTATAACTTAACACAGTTCTATGGATAATCACTATATTATATACACGACATTTTGACAAGAATATACACATGTTTCGACAAGAATTCACTGGTCGTTATCCATAAAACTGTGTTGTGTTATATTATGTTCAATCACTTAATGCCATTCAAAGATTATATCTTTTACCAGAATTTATCTTAAAACTTTGTATTGGGCTGGTGCAGGCCTTCCCTCCTACCATTCTGTGAATCAGTATTATTTCACAGTTTCCAACCCTTTCCATTTAATGACCCCTTAAGACATTTTACAAATCTCTGAGGACCTCGACATCTGCATTTACTCGGACAAGTCATACTACCCATATTAGGGGCGTTAAAAATATTCATGTCAATATTTGATCAATTCTAACAAAATGTGGTATATCAACTGATAGCAAGATGATCACAATTCTTATTAAGTGACTGATATATTTAAGCCACTGAAATTTATTATCTGTTAAACAATTTCATATCCTCTCACAAAATTTGAAAAACAATGACACAAGATTTTGATGGGAAGGCATTTTACAGCAATCATTTCATAGGAAATCCAACCAAGAAAAATTTACATACTAATAGCATTCAAGTATTCAAGCCTACTGCCCTTTATTTGTGGGGGGGGGGGCCTAATGGTCAATATGTGCGCATTGGATCAGAAGGTCTGTCATTGAGTCAAGGGGCGTGGTTTGGGTTCCCCACTTATACATGGCAAAACTGAACCATTTTTTAGTCCTGAAATGACCTAGTTAAACTCATTTCTCTATATCTCCCTCTCTCTATTTTCATATTTTATCCTAAATCAATTTGTGACCAGAACAGAAAATGTGTGATAAAGTGCAAACAAAAAACAACAACAAATAAAAAAAACAACACAAACACAAATAAACAGTTAATAATGAAAATAAAATAAAAATATTTATAAACCATATATAATATAAAGATATAAAATAGATCATTTATTTATGTACAAAAATTGTAAAATTAACAAAATATTTGTTCATGAATTGAAAGCATATAGAATGAATATCTACACAGTTATCTTTTCTTGAGTAAATATTGTTAATATTATCATTGAGTATTACATTAATGATTATGACATTGCGCACTATCAGTGTTCTCTATTGTTATAATTGTGCCTTTCCCCTGTCATAAACATTTAAAAAAAATTTTCAGATGACAAAAACAACCCACACAGAATGCTTCTTTTGATGATTTTTCACAGCCAAATGTCGAGTGAGAGCTTTGACCCTCAACCAAGATCATCTCAAAAGTCTGGAATTTAGTCCACCATCGTAAATTCACATACTTGTTCTTCTTTGGGGGGGGGGGGATGTTCTTTGAAAAAACCCTAAGGTTCCACTGATTCAAGTATAAACAACATGAAATGACATACTTGTTCCTCCTTGGATAACTGTGCATTGATTGATGGACGTCACAATATGATATGATTTAATCAACAGTTTGGATTCAATAGGATAAAAAGAGGGGGGTCGAACAAAAGAGGGGCCAATGGCTTGTTTATAAAATCGGCAGAGAGTTACAAATGTTGCCAATTGTTCAATTTATTAAATATTTATAAATACTGAACCAAATTTAACTATTTTTACCTGGTATCCTTATTGTAGATTCAATTTATAAATATTTAAACTAATTTATATGAATATTTCTCAACACATCTTATTCAATTAAGATTGTTCTTGATCCAGATCATTGTGTAATATTTCTTAGCTATGTAATTTTAAGTCATGCATTTTGAAATTTAAACAATTATAATCTCAAATAGAATAATCAAATCTATCCGGCCTTTCCATTAGTTACCTGACTTTTCTTCTTATAGCCGTTCAAAGCTTCCTGGAGACGTTTTCCAAAATCAGCATCGGCTTTACTGTAATTATCAACAGCCCGTTTTTGGATGAACTCTTGTGCATCTTTCAGATGTCCAGACATGTTTTGAATCAAACGAGTTCTTTCGTCGGGCTTTAAAACCTGGAATGATAAATTTGTATGGAAATGTAACATAATTAATTGCTATGGACTGTACATTAAGAAATAATTCAACCTATTACCAATTACATTAAGAACAATATACCTTTCAGTTCTATATCAGTAGGTTGGATGGCGGAATGGTTAGCATGTGTGCGCTGTATCATAAAGCCAGTCATTGAGTCAACTGGCGTGGTTTAGAATTCCTGGTTGTCCGTGAAAAGGAATAGGGTCGCCTGACCAACCTTGTGGATTTTTCTCTGGTTTCCTCCCACTGCTAAAGCTCCTTAGTCACAAGCGAATTATTGAAACAAAATTAAATTATACATTAGTCCCGAAATTACCTAGTTTGTGTCGAGCAGGTGTTAAACCCCATTTCTCTCTCTCTCCCTCTCTCTCTTTCAGTTCTTTATCATAATAAAAATATACAAACATTTGGATTAAGTGATGGGGGGGGGGGGGGGGGCGCCCGTTAGCCTATAGTTCCAAGTCAAACCTACAGGGGGCTTATAGGAGATAAATAAAATTGCCTCACCTTTCTCCAGAATGTTCCAACTTGTGAGAAATTATCATCATCTGCAGTATTGTACCTCTGAACATCTCCAGAAAGTTTAAAGGGGCATTCCAGGTGTTTGGGATTGTCTAAAGGTCCATTGAAACTGTTTGGGAAGTAGTTGGGGGCATTACCTGAAATAAACACAATTATATAAAATGACAGACACAGGTGCGGATCCAGGAATTTTTGCAGGAGGGGGTTTGCCATGTTTCTGTTACAGAAATCTTCCATCATCGTCTCTAAATTACATAGGCATACATACAAATTGAGCTTTTTAAACAGAGAAATCATTTTTATACTGATGTAGGATCACTTTGTGATGTAATTTCATTGATGCAAGGCATTATTTTTTTTTTATGTAGCTGAGCAGGGGGGGGTTTGGACCCCCCAAACCCCCCCTCTGGATCCGCGCCTGAGACACTTATAATTAGTAATTATACTAGTGAAATGAGTGGTACATTACTATGTGGGCGGGGGGGGGCAGTGTGTGGCTGTATCATAAGGTCTGTCATTGAGTCAACCGGTGTGGTTTCGATTCCCTAGAGTAGGGTCGCCTGTCCAACCTTGTGGACCCTACGCACAAGCGAACTAATGAAATAACATTGAATCATATGTTGAGTGGACGTTAAACCCCATTTCTCTCTCTCACGTAACTATATGGTCTGTTACTTTAGATCATAAGGTCGATCATTGAGTCAAATTGCGTGATTTCAAACTTGTTTGGTTATCTCTGGATTCACAGAGTTTCCCCCAACTGCGAATTACCCCTACATGCAAGTGCTTGAAATATAATTGTCTTAAATTTTAATCCTAGAATGACTTTGTGTCCAGTCTGTTTGCCTGGTTCTGTGAAACTGTCTCTAGTAACCTTAAACCTCAGGTCATCAAACTGTTTCTCATCTTGACCATTAACAAAGATATATGCAAACCATATAAATTTATCAAATACAATCAAATTCATGTCAAATCTTCAAAGTATAAACACCATCTTATTTAGGTATATAAGAGTTACCTACCTTGGTTATCATCTACACACTGTGGTCCGTCTCGTTGGTAATTACGCACTTTAGTATTATAAGGACAGTTGACTGGAATCTGTAGATAGTTACTACCTAGACGATGTCTGTGGGTGTCAGAATAGGAAAATATTCGACCCTGAAGAAGAAAATGACAATCTTTGTTCAAGTATTATATTTCTTCTAAAAATTCAGGGCATATGCATGTTACCTGGCAAAGTATCTTTAAAGAGTTTACATAATCGGCTCTTTTAGGTGCACACTAACTTGTGTATCAATCTCAATTTTTGACCCATTTGAATGACTCAACACTGTTCCTTGTTAGGCCCCCTGTCCCAGACCACTGACAAAGAGAAACCACCATGCAATAGCCAGAGGTACTTTCACAGTCAATACCATGATCAAAACCAGGACCCGTGTTTAGAGACTAACGCTTTTATTACTGGGCTTCCATGACTCCCAAATGAGAACTGAATGTAACTCACCTGTAACATTTTATCTGGACTGGCTTCGATACCAGGTACCATGTGAGCTGGTGAAAACGCAATCTGTTCAACTTCAGCAAAATAATTTTTAGGATTTCTGTTTAACACCATTTTACCAACTGGATGTAAGGGGAACTCACCCTGAGGCCAAATCTGAAAAAATTATCACACTGTTCCAATAATATGGCACTGGGATATCAGTACTAACTACAAACCGGGTTGCAGTATAATGATGAGATCATATTGAGGTTTGACTCTATGTAGTGGATCCCAACAAGTTCCAGTGTATTTACATATTGTGAAATTTTCAAAGCTCACTAAGTAAATTTCTACACTTACTAAAGAAGCATTAACGATTTAGAGAAACAACTGACTATTCTTACTATAATAGTTAAAATAATGCAAATTAACTCTTGAATAGCTCATCTTTGATTATTTTGTTCTTGATATGAATGAGTTAAAAGTTTACCTTTGTTAAATCAAATGGATTCCATCTAAATTTTTCAGCTTGTTCATAAGTCATAATCTGTATTTTCACTGACCATGATGGGAATTTCCCATCTCTGATAGCATTATAAAGATCCCTTTGAGCGTAGTCTGGATCACTTCCTGCTAGTTCTCCGGCCTTAGCATCATTGAAATTTTTAATACCCTGATCGGTCTGGATAATAAAATATATCAAATACATATGGTAAGTAATATTTAATTTAGTTAGAACGATATTTTATTAAATAGCTTATATAACATATGAAATGAAATGGGGTTTAATGTCCTGCTGTTCTTGGCTTATGAAGATAGGAACTTTATAACAGAGCAGCAGGAGCGGATCTAGGGGTTTGCCAGGTTTCTGTTATAGAAATCTGCCATCATCATCTCTAAATTACATAGGAATACATACAAATTGAGCTTTTTAAACAGAGAAATCATTTTTATACCGATGTAGGATCACTTTGTGATGTAATTTCATTGATGCAAGGCATTATTTTTTTATGTAGATGAGCAGGGTAGGGTTTGGACCCCTCAAACCCCCCCCCCTCTGGATCCGCCCCTGGAGCAGATTTTCATGTTAGAGGAGAACAATTGCATAAACTCACATGAAGCAATACAGATTCAATTCCAGGTGATCTTGATCACTATTCAATTATTCATTCTAAATTGCATCAAATTGCATCGCATCACCTGACCACCCACCCCCCCCGCCCCCCCTCCTCTTTCCCGCAGAGGGGGGTTGGGATGGCCTAGTGGTCTAGAGTGCCGCGCTTCGACCTCTAGCTGGCCGGTCACCTCTGGCTTGCGGCTGAGGTTTCGAGCCCTGGTGTGAGCGTATGTGGCATGGAGATAGGGGCGCCTTCTCAACCTCGTGGGTTTCCTCCGGGCACTCCGGTTTCCTCCCACTGCTAAAGACCCCTACTTGCAAGCGAATTATTGAAATAAAATTGAAACCATATGTTAGTCCCAAAATGACCTAGTTTGTGTTGAGTGGACGTTAAACCCCATTTCTCTCTCTCTCTCTCTTTCCCGCAGCTCCTGATGTTAAATGAAATAGGGCTTTGCGTCTTATGTAAACTGTTCAAATAATTAAGAAGTATGTACACCCTGCCTCATACACAGCACCCATCACTCTATTATTTAAACTGAGATATGATTATGGAAGCTAAAAACAATGTTTCTTAATTACCTTGAAATGGAATTTACAATAAACTCCCTCGTTTTTGTTGTTGATGAGTTTAAAAGTGTGACTTCCATATCCATTCATGTGTCTGTAGCCATCGGGGGTTCCTCTATCAGAGAACAAGAAAGACACTTGGTGGGAAGTTTCTGGTCTCAAGGTGATGAAATCCCAAAACATATCAGCATCCTAATGAGATAAATCATATCATATTCAATAATTTTATGAAATATAACTAATCAATGCTAACAAATACAAGCGTATTAACCACTGCCATATTGAGGCAATTAAGGTCATTTGCTTTCATTGGTCTACACAGTAGAAGATGACTGGTACAACATACAAAGGGGAAATAATCCAATTTCAATGTGATCGTATCAATGATCCAAGTTCAAGAGATTTTCAATTTTTTTGTATATTACCAGAAACACCAAGTTACCACAGTAACTATTACTTCAGAAATAGTCCATTCATAATGTGTCATTCTCCCGAACAAAGAGTTATTTCCCTTGCTTTATACTGAAACAAGCTTTTGGGATGAAATGTAGTGGAAAGGGGTGGAAATAATTTATCAATATATTCAAACAAGAAATATCTTTACCTTTAAATTTGTAGCTGGGTTTCTCTTTTGTGTGTGAATAAAACTTGGAAACTTAAAAAAAAGAAAAGAAAGAAAGAAAGATACAATCTATTTTTACATTCAAAAATAAAATAATAAGCAACACACTGACAAGACTGTTAAGAAAGTCTGACAGCGTTTATTCCAGGACAGGTTTCAGGTGGCAGCCCACTGTTTTGGGGATTCTTCCAACCACTTCTATTACTTTTAATACAATGTTAATTCATCGCAGTCTTCTAATTAATTTTTTTTAAGCGTAGGAATCAAAATAGCCAAAATAATTCACGAAAAAAGGTGCTTTTAATAAATATATGATAATTAACTAACCAGTATAGGATCTCGGATAAAGAAGATGGGGGTATTATTTCCAACTAAATCCCAGTTGCCCTCATCCGTGTAAAATTTCATAGCAAATCCTCTTGGATCTCTGGCTGTGTCGGCAGATCCCTTCTCACCTCCTGAAAAACATGAACAGGATAAGATTCAAAGATCAGCAGAGAGTTCCGTGAAACCGGGAGTAGTATAACTCTCAAACCAGAAGAAGTAATGCAATACCACCAGACCAATGTCATTTCCCAGCTAGAGCAGCCCTTATACCCTAATTTCAATCTCTGGGCAGTCCCAAAGCCGTATATAGATAAAATTGCGACAACTGTGAAGCCAGAAAATTCACGTGACGTCATGAAAATATGACGTTATGTGTAAAAAGACGCCATCTTGGGTCCCAAGTACCTACGTGTTGTGTCGCAATTGGCTGCCCAGACATACAGGATGTGGGTAGATATGTCATAGATTTCTGCGAAAAATATTCTATTGGAGATAAAACATATATTTTTAAAACGAAATTTATAGCTGAACATACTATCATTATTATTATACAACACAAAGAGTATATTATTGTTATATAATAACTTATTCATAAGAAAATAAAATAGAAGATCACCAGATAAGACTGATAAGAGCGCTATGTATTAAATAAATTTAAAAATCAGATACATCTGAACAATTCTGAATAGGCTAAATGGAGCAATAGAGCAAGTTCACCTGGATGTTGACAAATACGTAAGACTAGGCCTACATGAAATAAGATATTTTTATGATATGATTCAACTATATAAATGGTATGCAACAAGACGGCATTGTACGACTTATATGTTGAGCTGAATAAATTATGATTTTTCCCACTATGATTTGTTTATTTTTTGCAATGTCTATTTTCTGTCTTGTCCTCAGATTTATCTTTAAGATTTTCTTGGGTTTGCGTGAAGTGCGATCCTGCATCCAGATAATTAAAGCGCGATAACAATATATTCATATCATTTCTGGGTTAACATATCGCAGGCTACAATTCATATTTACAAAACTATGGTTTATCCCAACTACAGGGTACATCATGTTTTGGAGACTACCTGGTAGATCATGGTTTAGAGACTGACCGAACTACAGGATACATCATGGTTTAGACTCTCAGTGTCATGGTTTGGAGACTCTATACCCGAACTACAGTTTAGATGCCCACGACCCCCGATCCGTCCTGGTAGCTGTGTTTGAGGAATTTAAAAAGAAATTATTTATCCTCCCACCACTGAAAGACACTGATTACGAGATATCGCTCTCCAATAATCTCCGGAGAGAGCGACGCCGTATTGAATTATGTTAATCACGTCATTTTTTCCTTGGCCGAATTCGGCCGATTTTGAGTATGAATTTGTCTGACATTTTTATCATTGAACCAAACAGCATTGGTTTCTTTCCAATTTGTTTATTATAAATTGTAGCCCGTAAAACGTAACCCCAAGAAAAAGATAAAGCGTTTTGTTTAGTAAAGCTATATGACGCAATGACGTCATAGTTTTTATGGCGTCATAGTTGGGACCCACAATGGCGCCTGTAAATGAGTTGTCGTAACTTTCCCTATACAGGGCTTTGGGCAGTCCTAGTGTAGCTGCAAACCTTGAACACTATTCAGCAAACAGATAAACAAACGACAGTCACAAATCTATATAACATTTGTGACTGGACTGATTTTTGTTTGTCTGTTTGTTCAGGAAGTTGGCTACACTACAGCTGTACCGAGGCGGAATTTAGTGCATAGGGGTAGCTCGGACAAGGGAGTTATGCAACTTATGGATAACTGAGACAATGCGTTTTACCATACCGACTTAGTTATGAGGATCGAGGCTAGGCAGAAATTTAAGATCAGCACTCGAGAACTGTTCGTGTGTGACAAAGTCTGAAGTTGTGCAGGGCAAAGTCTGTAACAGATGCCTGTTTTTTGGGCCTAGAAATACTTTTGCCATGTTCACAGAGGTATGCAATAGGACAATATAAAACATTAATTACTTACCAACTGTTGAAAACCTGACAGCACAGGGGGTACGTTTTCCAACTTTTTCAAATACTTTAGCTTTACAATACTTGGTAATATCATGAGTTACTTCAAAATAACCAAAGGCACCTGAAAAAATAATTAGAAATACATACATTATTACGTTAACTTTAATCAAGATGGCTTAAAGTCTATTTGAAGACAACCAATTTAGTCAATATGTCTGATGTAAATAGTAGGCTATAGGTGTAGACAGAGGGGATCTCTCTCTCCCTCTTTTTCTCACAGGTCTCTTGTTCTGAGCATGACTGACTGATTCTCTGTCAACATTGACTGAACATGGAGGGAACGTATAGACAGTATTCGACATCGTGCGCATGATTGACTCACCCTCTGTAGAACATTGGTCGAATATCAAATAAAGGTCAACACATACACCTAGAGTGAAAAATCCAACGATGGCAAACAAGTTATATCAATTTGCTGATACAGTTCAATCCTTTCTTTTTAAGTAACTGTTAGTTTGCCTATATTGTGCCCATATAATAACAATTTCAGGTGGAGAAATGGCTGGTGATTTACAAATCATCCACTGATCATATGCAGAACATCAGGCAAGTAGAACATGGTCATACTGTACAAGGATTGTTCGAAACTTTGAATTTACATGTACATTAAATTCCCATCACCTTCATAATTCAGATTTTTACCTGATCCCTTTGCATGGACAACTCTCTCTGGGATTCTCTCACGATTAAAATGAGCCATCTCATCGGTGAAGACAAAATCTTGAAGAAGAGCAGGGCCACGGGGTCCAACGGTCAAAGTGGCCGTTTTGCTCCCTATAGGAGCCCCTGTTCCAGTAGTCATCACTTCAGATTTCTAGAAAATATACAAAAGAATACAAAAAAATAATTTTGGTCGATTTGTTTTTTTTGTCCAGATAGCCTTCCAGGTTTTCTATAGTCATAATTAACTAGATTGTACTGTACTTTGTTTAATTAACCAAGGCAATGTGATGTTTGTGAAGTCATGTGACATGATGCCGTCTGCAAGCAACCAATAACGAGAATAGGTGCATTATATCTACGTCTCGAGACTAAATTATAACATGAAACTTATGATCATTAATTGCCGATATCAAAAAACAAAAAAAAATGGACACATTGATGTATCAGGAACAAACATCTATCGACAATGTCTTGATGAATGTAAATATAGCAAATAATATTTTCGAATATAAAAGCATGTACGTGTAATTCATTTAAATTTAATTCTGAAGATATAGTGAGTCAATATTCAAGACAGACAACATTTGTATTCAGATTGAGTTACATGTAGCTCCTCGGGACTTTTGCCCTGTTCAATAAAGAAGAAAGCACAAATTTTCCGGATTACGATAAAAAGAAAATTACTTAGATTAAAGAGACAATAACATTCTTGCTGGCTTGGTAGCTCCAGAAAATAAATAATACCCTTATTCTAATTACTAGATGTTTAAGTGTCCTACCTGTTGTGTAAATTATCCATTACAACCTATCTTACTTGTCCATTGTCCAGTGGGTTCGAAAATATTTTAAAATCCAAGTCACATTTGAAAAGGTTTACGTTAGACTTTTCAAATCAATTGGTTGAATTTTTCCAATTTTTTAAAATAGGTGTGTTAAGATGAAATTCATATCATCATTTAATTGGAATATTCTAAAATAATACGATTTGTTGACCAGAATGAAGATTGGCACATATTATTCAGTTACAACAAGAGTGTTAATGAAACTTTTTTATTTGTTTGAATATTTAATTGTGCAAAGGATTTATTTAACGGGAGTTGACTTCAACCTAGTTCAGCTCTGAACGTACTCAGTCTCATTACACTCACCGTAATGAGACTGAGTACGTTCAGAGCTGAACTAACTTCAACCGCACAGGTAAGTTTATAAAACCTAATCGAATTTACGTGGGTTCAGACAATAACTAACATTTTATTAAGTTTAAAAGTTTTGGACGCTACACTTGCACCTCCCAGTTGGGTAGCCTAGTAGTAGTTCCTTTTGGAACTGTCTTTGAGCCGACGATGTCCACTGAAAGTGAACATCGTTCACTCAAAGACAGTTCCAATAGGAACAACCAGTTGGGTAGCACTAGCAGTAGACTTTGATATCTTTCTATTTGACAGGCGTTTTTGACCAGCAAGTTCAGGGCTTTATTTTTTTATGATTATACAACTCGCCTCGTCCCGAAGTCGTACAAACCTTCGACGCATATTGTTTAGTTTGGTGCAATTTATCGTTTTAACTTACCGTCTGCTGCTTCTTAAACTCATTCATCTGTTCGGCAGCTCTGTCTCGGCTCCCCATCTTGCTATTTTATTATATTTATTTTGTGCTTTCTGAAAAAGAAGACCAATTTCGTTCAGATATACTGAATAACGGCCTTGAAACGATTTCATCGGTCAAAGTTCGATTGCATACTTTTCGCCCATGCGAAGTGGTTTTTGACCACATCGTCCCACAAATGAAGTTGATTCGTGTCAAATAATAATTAAACACGCAATTCTGCGATCAAACCATAGGACTTCGTAGGTTTTAGAATTTTGAAGTGGAAACCATGACACATGGCCTAATCATCAGTTTTGGACTACAAGCAGTGGTGGACTGTTCTTTGTAAAATTTCCTCAAAAATACCAAAATTAAATAGTGATGAAAACCTGTAACAAATTTGCTTAAATATAACCGAAACTCTGAAAAAAAAGAGATACAAGCTCCCGGGGATCTACTAATACTATAAAAGAAAGCCTCAAGTTTTACAGTTATTTTGAGCGAGGTTTACATGTAGTTTGAATTTAGTCTTATTTCCAAGACGACATACAATCACATCTCGTCCGATAGATTAGCCTGTTATTTATCAAGTCGTATAACTATTGATCGAGTATGCCGTCGGAACTAGATTCTAACCAAACATTGGTCGGGCACCTGCAAGGACCAAGTGGTATAGAAACAAAATTAAACAAGTAGTCAATTATGATGCATGATGATACCCTCGGTATATTTTGTTATTCTGAAACAAAAATCCGCGGAACATTTTATGAAAAAAGAGCCAAAATATTCTGTAATACGCACATCGATGAATAATTATTATCCTATCTGATGTCAAAACTATTGAAATAAATTTAATTTCTACCAATAAAAGCCCTTGTCCTTTCCTAAACGTGTATTCCAGGAACAAGGTTTGTATTAAATAGCACTGATGACATAAAAATAAATAATTAAAATAATCAATATGCTATTCAATTACTCCAAATTCTGAATATCTCACAATGATATGCTGGTTGACGTATATAGTACGCCTATATAAACTCGCGCGGGCATCCAATACTTCCCGAATGAACACAGAAACTAGACAGAAATATTATTTAGTTGTCGACTTACTAAAGACGGATCTAGTGACTGACTAACTTTGTTAATTTCCTGGTTTTATATTTATAGCTATTTTTGCAAGTCATGATGAAAGAGTACTTTTTATTATTTTTTCTCGGTACTTATGTTGATATATGGAGGGTTATATACATACATATTTTTGTATTGTAGTTTTATAGTTCATTGGTTACGGATGACAGATTATTTAACGGCCCTACGTGACAGAATTTACGATATTTATATACTATTGAAATGTACAGGTCAGTACAGATCAACTATATAAGATTATGTGGATCAGAATGAAGTCAGCAATTGACCAGTGACAGTTTCATTTTTCAGTGCGGTTCCCTCATTCGCCGTCTTCATTAGCCCACATACTAAACTTAAAGTAGCTAAGTCTCTAACTCAATATCATACAAATTCTTCAAATTTGAAAACATGAATTATTTGTCAATTTAAATCAACATTGATGCTGTGATATTACCGGAAAAAGAGATGCTTTTGATATCCAATATTTAAGACAAAATACAAAATAAACATATATTTACCATTGAACAGCTGTGTATAATTTAGGAATTAAAGCCAATTAGATGCAACCTTTAGAATGTCCACAACATTTCTCAAAGGGATGAAGGGCTAAAACACGGTGAATAAATTGTGTGATATCTTTAGTCCCAACAGCGCCCACAAGAAACCGTTGACCTCAGACGGGCGGAGCGACGGAATGACGACAATGTGCGAACACATTTCAACGTGGGCGTATCAAAATTTAACGCATTTGACGTATCTAATGAAGGCTTAGGCCACCTCATAATGGGGGGTTGGGATGGCCTAGTGGTCTATAGAGTACCGATCTTCGACCTCTAGCTCTCCGGTCACACCTGGCTTGCGGCTGTGGTTTCGAGCCCTGGTGTGAGCTTATGTGACATGGAGATAGGGGCGCCTTCTCAACCTCGTGGGTTTCCTCCGGGCACTCCGGTTTCCTCCCACTGCTAAAGACCCCTACGCGCAAGCAAATTACTGAAATAAAATGAAACCATATTATGTTAGTCCCAGAATGACCTAGTTTGTGTCGAGTGGACGTTAAACCCAATTTCTCTCTCCCTGCACCCCATAATGCCCGTAAATTGCAATACACTCCTGGCTGCACCGACGACTGCATTTAATTGGTGGAGATTGTCTCTGAAAGATTAAAAGATTAAAGAATGCTCATAACATAAACAGAAAATGCCGGACAAATAAGTAAATGGAACATGAGTTTAAGGGAGATTAGATAACGAGTTGGCAGTTCTCACTATATTAGTTAAAAACAAGATAACGAAAAGGCAATTTCTTGAAAATTTCAGTCAAACTGATCCACTATGAACCGAGAACTAAGCGGATGAAAGTTCCGCTTAGCCCCGATCATCATTACTAAAGTCGGTAAGACAAAACTAGAAGACTAGGTTATCCACTTAGTCCTTAAATCACGAAGGAAATTTTTGCAGCAAATCGAACAAATATCGCAAACTATAGTCATGACATCGAGATTAGATTACGATCTGGATAAGATAATTAATGTCTAATTAATAGTTTTTATAATCTTTCAGGCCTAAAGAAAGGCCTACAATAGGCAGATTTAATGCCCCGACTGGTTTAATGTAAGCGGTGGATGAAACGCATATCATATTTTTTTTGATACTGCAACATGAAAGAACTGGGGTATCTCACCCAATTTCTCAAATGCACGAATAACCGTTTCTTCGACATATTTGCATTACAACTTTTATTTTCAGCAATAGCACATTTTGTCGAGGAAACTTTTTAAAAATTATAATCCAGTCTAATAAATAAGTCTGTTTAGCTGTTGATTATATCCGAACCGACATGAGTTTTTACGGAAATTAATGTGAGGTGTTGTTAGAATCTTTTACCCCCTACCTCCCTAAACAAAAAACACAAAGCCTATGAATTGTGAGAACCCCTACCATCACTGCATACATTATCTATATAATAAGTCACCATAAAACGTAGTTTATGCAAGCCCCAGGAATAATATTCAGACGACCGTGTATAGACTATATAATTAAACCATAAATATCTTGATGAAAGGATAAGTTTCTTTCACTAATAATAATATGTGGACTACATCAATCAAATCATCATTGAATACTATGAAGATGAAGTAAAACTAGGTGAAACATTATATAAAGGGTCTACGTGCAAAATGATGTCGGTCATTTCGTACACACAAATAGTTCTACCCTCAAAACAAACACATGTTTGAAAATCTATTTAAGTGTAGCAATGATGCAATGGGATGGTGACTTCTCAAATTTCCTATGAAAATTACATACATGCACTTGAATTTTTAGATATGCCAAAATAGACATCCATGCATGCTTTTGCCTATATTATAGGCTTGACATACCGACACTGTGGGTCTGAAACTCTAAGGGGGGGGGGGGCGCCGGCCAATGTGTAGAGTATTTTTAACACGACCAGAAGTCTTTCTTACAATTACTTCCGCATGGTCTTGCAGGATATGTTTTTCTTTTTTCATAACAAATTGCGCCATAAAATACACTACGCATGTAGGCTACTCATTCATTATAAAATGTTCACTGTTAAATATTGGACATTATAAGGATCCCATCGCAAGATAACGTCAATTTTGATAAAAATGTGTCAATATTAAATTTTAATTCGTGATTTTAACTTCAAATATTATGATAATCCCAAAGATTGACGAGTTATTGAGTAGAATTTAAATTCAAAATGTAATATCTTAGAAACAAGTCATAAAGTTAGCAATTTCAAATGTAAATAGTCAATTTACCATAATGTGTAAGAATTTACATCCATTGAGTATATTAGTGGGTGCATTACTACGGTCTAATAGTAAGTGCAGGGGGACCGCACTGCACGAAAAACAAAAACCTATAAGATTAACCGGCGAAAAAATATCAAATCAAGTGAATGGATCCGGGGACCAGCCGTAATCGTCAACTGCGCTGTACAGTCCCAGGCTTAGAATTGTGTCGTGCATTCCACTCCATAATGAGTGCATCCGGTTTCACCCACTGCGATTTTTTGAATGAAGATTTGTGTTGTTCGCGTATTTTTGTTACATAATATTAAAATACGCATCCTGTTCACTATAACAATAACAGGATTTTACATATTATGTCACGTATACATGCATGGCTATGTTGGTCTGAACTGACTGGTGTCATTTAGTCTATCGCATGCATTTTCAGCGGGTCGGGGGTTGGCGGAGTCTATGCCTACGATTTTGGTCTGATTTGTCTCTTTTTCTGAAAGACTGGGTCAAAGTGCAAATATCAAATATTCACAAGATATCTGCATAATGAGTCCATTTGGTCGAGAAGCAAATCCGGGGTAGCGTGACATAATGTTTACCAGACAATAACAAAAAATGCCTAACGATAAAACTGCGATGATAAATTAAAGTATATGGACTTCGTTCTATTTCATTAGATGACCAACTCATTTCAATCGAGCTCTATACGGTACATAGTAAAGACATAAAAGTCATATCATCATGGAACAATTGCACGTAGATTTCTGATTTGTTCACATGTTTTATCAGGCCTAAATTTTAAAGATACTTTCCCAAGAAAGTATTTATCCGGTAGTTATTTCCAATAACAGTATCACAATCTGTGTATACCTGGTAAACACCTATGGGGAGCGTACAAAGAACGGTGTCCATAACTGACAATTTGTCAGCTCGTGTGACTCTTGGGAGCGCATCTTTTGAGTTGATCTAATGGCTAACGTTTGAGAGAACATTGCAGGCGCGGATCCAGGGGGGGGGGGGGTCCAGGGGGTCCGCCCCCCCCCCCCTGCTCAGACTTGAAATTTTTTTGTATGCGATTTTATTGGCGATTTAGACCTATAATTTTGGAATTTACCTTCCGGAAATACGCCAGAATGAACTAAATTGAATCTATTTTACCAAATTTTTCGGTTGAGCGCAATTAGTTAAGCAATTATCAAACCTAGACCCCCCCCCCCCCCTGCAAAAAATCCTGGATCCGCGCCTGCATTGAGGGAATTTAAAAACATCTAGTATTTTTTGACTAAACGATGGAAAAAGAAGGTAACAGAGGAAAATACAAAAATCTACTAAGACTTCGATATTTACAGTAAATGGACACCGACTAACGACTAATACAGGCCAAAAATAAACACCCCTACCCCCTCCCTCGCCCACGAGTCAAGTCGCGTGACAAGCAAGGCTGCTTAGAATAGATTGGGGTATTTTCCTTCCGATTAAAATGTATTGGGTGGGATTTGAAGGAAAATTTTGATGGATAAATTAGTTTGAATGCCACGTTGCATCAACTCACAGAGTTTGGACGTGGGGAGGCATCTTTAACGGTAAATAACGGATCCTAATTTTTGGGGTGAACCCTTGTGTCCAACTGGTATCCGGGTTTAAATTAATACACACCTTAAATTACTCGAATTTTTCGACGTTTGTTGTTTGAACACCTTCGGGAAAACTATTATATATCGAAGAGTGTTGGTTGAGAACCCCAGAAACACTAGAATTAAACAAAAACTACAGATTGAAGACCCCCGGCAACACTAGAACTTGTGGAAAACTATTGATAAGACTATAATCTATCAAAGACTGATGACTGAAAACCAGGGGTAAGACTATGGCTATAATGATGGATTGAAGACTGATGATTGAACGCCTTAGGAAACAATAAGACTTATCGCAAAGGAAAATAAATTGTTCTAGACTTTTCCACATGTACAATAATTACAAATATAAATGTTTATAGGATTCCAGTAATGTCATATAGGTAACAATAATTACACATATAAATATTTGAAAGATAATAATTACTCGTATAAATATTTACTAGGGAATAATAGTTAACAATAATTACTCGTATAAATATTTACTAGGATATAAGTCAACAATGATGACGTTATAGATATTTACTAGATAATAATATAAATATTTACTAGTTAAGAATAATTACATAATATATAGAAAATAGGTAACAATAATATTTTAACGTCAAACAATAATATGGGTGATAAACCGATTTGAATTACGGAAAAAGCAAAAAATAAAGTGTATAGTGTATATTGACCAAGTAGGGGACCAAGGTCAGCAACGGGATATTCTACAGTACTATGATAGTAATTGTAATTAATTGAGATGAAATGGGGTTTAACGTCCTACTCTTCTGCTCCGATGGGGCTTATGAAGACGAATATACGCCATGAGGGAATTTTGCCAGGATAGTGGCAGTACGGTCTAACTTTTCAGGTTTTGTATAGATAAATTTAAATCTTCAGTATAGCTTGCCGATTCTAGGGGTAATATTATGTGTAGTTTTATGGTCGAGTGGAGACATTTGGTAATATATTGATATTGCACGACTGCGATAGCACGTACAATATTTCAACTAGTATAATAATGCACCATTGACTCATTGCCCGTACCATTATGTGAAATAATGGTACGCGTCCATAAAAGGATGACGTCACATCTGTATTTTAACCCGATGTATTGTTTATTTATACTCAAATAAAAATATTATTCAGTTGTTATTTAGTCAAGAAGATTTCTGAAAACTGGTCCACGTGGTACGAACATTTTCAATATGATAATAAACATCTTTGCTCCAAATTAAGTCAATTCAAATAGATCTCATGATTTTTTTTATGTCTAGATAATTGATTATCAATGATAATTTAAGTACTTCACTTTGTTTTTGAGGCCAAAAAAACAAACAAAAGATGAAAAAAAAAAGAGAACAGAAATTTAATGCACCGTTAAACATACAATATGCATGAGATAAATCTGCCTATTATCGGTCTTTCTCTGGGCTTGAAATGTTAACTAAATTATTAATTAGATATTAACCAACCATAATCAATTCTCGGTGCCATCGCTAGCCTGCGATTTTTATTGGATACGGATCCGATTTTCTGCTCAACATTCATTTATGATTTAATCAAATATTTTTATCGTACTGACTTTACTAATGATGATCGAGGCTAGGTTGAAAATTCAATCGCTAAATTCTCGGTTCAGAGTAAATCAATTTGACTGAAATTGTCAGCGAATTCTCTTTCTATTATAGTGAGAACTACCAGCTCTGTATCTAATCCCCTATACATATAAGGTATCTTTAACAAACGACACAAATAGATAACGATCCGTAAGAGTTTAACGGATCGTTAAAAACAGAACTTGGTTTTGAGCAACACTTTATCTTAAAGGTGAATTATTTAAGGTTCAGAAAAAGATAAGTGTTGCTCAGATCGTTCAAGTCAACAATCCCACCACGAGATATTACTTCAAATTGTTCTTGCCAAGTCATATGATTTCTTTTTTAGTGCATTTATATCATATGGAGTGATAAATAATAATCTTTATGACATCCTTTATATTATATCATCTATTTACTTTTATCATTATAAATCAGATGTTTACTTTATTGGGCATCATAAAAGAAGTATATATAATTATATTTTGACCTTGATGAATGGAGAGAGAGAGAGAGGAGGAGAGAGAGAGAGAGGGGGTTATGTTGGGGTTTTTTTTATAGCACTGGGGTGGGGTGAAGGGGTGGCAGAGGTAATCCACGAGGTTTTGCGCAGTCCTCTCGACACAAACTAAATCATTATGCGACTAAGATAATTATGATAGGGGAAGGTGGGATGAAGGAACAGGGGAAAATCCACGAGTTTTTGTACAGATGTTTATATGGTCTATAATACTCTGCACGTTATCCCCAAATTTGCAGGTATTAGTGTTAGAGACGAAAACAACCTGGGATGACCCTTAATAATTAAATGTTCGGTCTATTTTACGTTAAACCAGTTTTATAGACCTAATGCTTTCAGTTTCTAATAGATCATTATATTTATTGTTAAGAAAGGGTCGTAAAGATATATAATGTATACATGTAGGTCTAACAGTTTACAAAGATTACTGCTACATCACGTATATATAACGCGAAGATAAATACACACTATACGGTATAAATACGTATATAGGTACATATAGTCAATGAGTAAAAAGGCTTTTGTGCTAGACATGGTGTCACGCTATCGATCACGGCGTAAGCCCAGAAAGTTTCTCAGTAATTCATGTGATCGAAACAGCATGTAGTCCTTCGGTGGGACAAAAACCAGAGGCTCCGTTTACACGTTGCAGGCCCGTACAGCTTGCTGGCTTCGGAGGGGCAGTGAAGTTTTTAGGAGGTGCACACCTGTTACAGTCATTAGGTATTTTAGAGTTATGGTTGGCAAATTTTCTTGGGGGGGGGGGGCAAAACATTTTTTCAAGCGGTGGGGGGCATTGCCACCCCGTGGCTACGGGCCTGATACGTTGCCGTGCTCGTGAAACAAAACTTTGCAGTTGAAACTGGGTCGGGCAAAAGTTTCTGCGCAGCATACAGTATGGCAAAAGCCGGTCTTCATTAATCCGGTTGGCACAGAATGGGGACTTGAGTGAAACCCAATCTGTCAGTATAGGCCTACATATTTTATAATAGTCGAGAATTGATTTGTCGTATTGTTCCAAGAATTCAGTCATTTATAATTACCGTGGGGGTGGGAATTACTCCACACTGATCACTTTATATCTATAGGCCCCTCTCTTGCAGATGTCTCCATTAATTATCAATGGAAATGAAATGAAATGAGGTTTAACCCCCACGACTGTTTTGCTCCTAAACTGGACTAATGATTACAGGCATACGACATAACGTGCGATGGGGTCAATTTTGCTCGGGCAGCGACATTACGGCAAATGCAATGGATTGAAGATGGTTGTTATTGCTGTTTATTACAGATTTAACAAGTCCAATACAATGAATATGATATTCTGGACAGGTTGGTTTAATTAAATCATTTACACTCGAAAATTGTTAAAAATACAACATAAAAAAGGTCCTCAGATGGCCATGTCTTTTACCTTTCTTTGATAAAAAATAAATAAATAAATGATTAATGTTTATCTCATAGACATATTACCTAATCAAATCAGACGGTGTGAAATACCTAATTAGGGATTATCCAATCAGTTGATTAATTAGTACTCACCTCTTTCCTTTGATTATCTGATGAGTGAATTGTTATTTTTGTCAAATGATTAAAAGCCAATTGTTATTTTTATCAAAGGTAAGTAAGCTCAGACCATGCATGACAGAACTGACCCACCTGCATACAGGAAACAAAGTTAAGTAGCCTACAAAATTAGGTCCAAAACAGAAGGACCCAAATTCCTGAATTTAATGTTAAAGTGCCAATCCCGATAACTTTTTGGGGAATAAAACTGCTTAATTTTGTGTTAAAATCCCTTATCCCATTACCTAAGGCCGACAAACTAACCCGATATTTGTGATATGCTTGTAAATAACTTAAAGCTGCCAGTCTTCATCTGGAAATGGAGACCGTTGTATTATACAGTATCTGGATACAACCAGACTTTTTTCTATAAAAATGATATGTAGGTGAAATTTACCTTTTGTTAACAAGTACAGTACATTGTATATGTTTTTGTGGTAATATTTTTTATGAAATTTGTTTTATTCAGTAATTCTTTGACTATTCCATTGTTTAGTAATTGACATAATCTTCCAACAAATATTTGTACAACATATAGTACTGAATAAATTACCCCCCTTTGTAAGCCAATAAGACAAACACTTTTGTTCTCTTTTAACTGTAGATCACCATGTGTTTTTCAATATGTTTCAATGGTTGCCGAGGACGAGTATCCACCAGAAGAAGACTTTAATGTTTCCAGTACTGTTGAAGTTTCTACTTCCGTAGCAATTCCAGAAAGCCTCCCAACTCCCAACTTTAGCCAAAAGTGTAAAGACTGAAGGGGATTTTATTCAAAATTACCAAAATACACACAGAGTGAAATACAGGCAATCACAAATTTTACTAAACTGCAGTCAGAATCATGTGTATGGAGGGAATATAGAATTAGCCGCATTACTGGTACAACAGCACATAATGTTATGACCAAAAGTCAGAACCATAACATCTCAAAATACATGTAGATTACTTGGTGTGCAACCCTTGCTGGACCAAATAATGGGAACCCAGTCATCTATTGACCATTTACCTGCCATTAAATATGGGAGGTCAGTGGAGGCAGAAGCACTAGAAAGTTACAAGCACACACATGGGGTCACAAGAAAGTAGAACTTGTAAAAACTGGTCTTCATGTTAGCCCTGATAATATCTTTATTGCTGCCTCTCCAGAGGCTTTTGTTCAGTGCACATGCTGTGGCGAGGGTTTAGTTGAAATCAAATGTCCCCTAAAGTGATCTCATGATAAACCGGAAAATGTAGCTTTGCCTTATTTGATAAAAACTGGTGAAGCGTTTTCTTTAACAGACAGTGGTGTGATTTTTTTGTATATTCCCGTCATGGGCATGTCAAAATTAAGGTACAATTTGACCAAGAAAGGTGGACTGGGCTACTCTCTTCTGCAGAGCACTTTTTCAAGAACTACATGTATATAGCTTTTGAACTTGTCAATCAAGCAATTGTTATTGACTAACAGGATATATATTATGAGCAAACCGTCTTCCATTAGCCCAGGTTAGGTGCAAAAGAGTAGGACGTTCAACCCCACTTCATTTCATTTCATTATGAGTAAAGGGAAGTGTAAGAAATATATGATATATATCAAAGATTTAGGGCCAAGCTATTTATTTAAAGAAAGTTAAAAAAGCTTATAGCAAGCCTAAGACAAGAGAGTAAGATAAGGTTAATTAGTACTTGTTAACATACATCATATTTCTTGCACTATTCTGTGCTCATTATTGTCCCCCGCCTTTCGAAGAAAGTTGGGGGACTATTAAAATGGGTTCGTATGTCTGTCTGTCTGTCTGTCTGTTCGTCACACTTTTTGGGACACAATAACTCTTTCCTAATTGAGCTAGAATGTTCAAATTTGGTGTATGTGTTTATTAGGTCAATGCCTTGAGGAGTTCGAAGATGAGCATTTTCCGCTTAGGGTAAGCAGAGACACAATAACTTTAGTTCTAATTAAGTGAGATTGATGAAACTTGGTGTATAGTTTCATTACAGTAATACCTTGACTAAGTTCGATAATGAGCATTTTCTGCTCAGAGTAAGCAGAGCTATAGGTAATTTGATTTGCCGAGACTTTGGAACACAATTACTCTCCTTCGAATTGAGTTAAGATGTTCAAAATTGGTGTGTATGCTTATTAGGTCAATGCCTTGATGGAGTTCGAAGATGAGCATTTTCTTCCGAGGGTAGGCAGATATAAACAATTTGATTGGTTGATACTTTGGGACAAGATAACTTAGGTTCATCTTGATTGATGATTTTTATGCCACTACAATGACTGCATTCTCATTCAGTAATGGATTCGACTGTAACAGTGTATAGAAACGATTGACTCAGACACGAGGGCCCTTTTGTCAAGCGTGTGGGCCCTTTTGTCTGCCATTAGGGTCCCCCTAACTAGGGTACATTTTCATTTTTCTCGTCAGTTTTAGCATTTTTATACGCCCACATTTTCATGTGGACGTATTATGTCGTCGCCCCTGTCCGTCCGGACGTCCGTCCGTCCGTCCGGACGTCCGTCCGTCCACAATTTGTTTGTGGACTCTCTACAGGTCACAATTCTTATCCGATTTTGACGAAACTTGAAATATAGGTTTATCCCCAAAAGATCTCGGTTCCTTTCGATATTGGCATGTATCGGATCAAAACTTCATGGATTATGGCCCCTGATTGTACGAAAAATCACGTTTTTAGCTTGTGGACCCTATAGAGGTCACAATTTTGAACCGATTTTGATGAAACTTGACATGCATGTTTGTAACCCAAAGATCTTGGTTCCTTTCGATATTTGCGGCTATCGGAATGTAATTTCCTGAATTATGGCCCCTGATTGTCCGAAAAATCACCCTTTTTAGCTTGTGGTCCCTCTGGAGGTCACAATTATTATTCGATTTAAAAAACCGTTTGATTATATCACCGTTACACCCTAAGGAAGGTTGAGTTCGAATTTCGGGAAAATCGGACGAAAATTGCCATACAAAATGGCCGCCGTTAGTACGCGAATACTGTTAAAAAATGGTATATCAAGGTTGTGGACCCTGTGGAGGTCACAATTTTGATTCGATTTTGATGAAACTTGAAATTCATGGTTATAACCCAAAGATCTTGCTTCCTGTCGATATTTGCGCATATCGGATCGTAACTTCCTGAATTATGGCCCCTGATTATACTCAAAATCGCCTTTTTTTTAGCTTGGAGGTCACAATTATTATTCGATTTAAAAAAACGTTTGATTATATCACCGTTACACCCTAAGGAAGGTTGAGTTCGAATTTTGGGAAAATCGGACGAAAATTGCCATACAAAATGGCCGCCGTTTGTACGCGAATACTGTTAAAAAATGGTATATCTAGGTTGTGGACCCTGTGGAGGTCACAATTTTGATTCGATTGTGATGAAACTTGAAATTCAAGGTTATAACCCAAAGATCTTGCCTCTTTTCGATATTTGTGCATATCGGATTGTAACTTCCTGAATTATGGCCCCTGATTATACGCAAAATCGCCTTTTTTTTTTAGCTTGGAGGTCACAATTATTATCCGATTTAAAAAAACGTTTGATTATATTACCGTTACACATACAAAATGGCCACCGTTTGTACGTGAATACTGTTAAAAAATCGTATATCAAGGTTGTGGACCCTGTAAAGGTCACAATTTTAATTCGATTTTGATGAAACTTGAAATGCATGGTTATAACCCAAAGATCTTGGTTCCTTTCGGTATTTGCGCATATCGGATCGTAACTTCCTGAATTATTCGAATTTCGTGAAAATGGTACCAAAATTGCCGGACGAAATGGTCGCCGTTTGTACGCGAATAGTGTAAAGATATGGTATATCATGGTTGTTGACTCTGTACAGGTCACAATTCTTATCCGATTTTGACGAAAAGTCACATTTCTAGGTTGTGTACCGTCACACCATAATCATTGTCGACTTCGAATTTCATGAATATCAGACTGGAACTGACCAACGAAATGGCTGCTCCCAATACAGTATGAAATACAGGACTTAATGATGTAGGAAAAATCACTTTCCGTATTGTTTGTTCTCTATCCATCTCTCGAAAATGTGGGCGTATCCTGCCTGGCAGTGCCAGCCTATCTTTCTTTATAAAACAGTTTTGGATGACACTTCGTGTACAGTTTGATTGCTCGATACCTTTGAAAAAAATAAATGTGCGATTAATTAATATGTGTCATCTATTTATTTTGGGATTTCGGCCGGGGACATCAGCCTCACTGTTGGCTTGTTATATTTATTGATTAACATGGGCTTTCTTATTTTCCTTTACTCCATTATTTGTAGTTTACCGCTACATTGTATATGTTTTTGTGGTAATATTTTTATGAAATTTGTTTTATTCAGTAATTCTTTGACTATTCCATTGTTTAGTAATTGAAATAATGTTCCAACAAATATTTGTACAACATATAGTACTGAATAAATTACCCCCCTTTGTAAGCCAATAAGACAAACACTTTTGTTGTTTTTAACAAATATTATATAATAAACTGTTTTAATCAATAATCTATCTCTTTTAAAGTAAATAAATATATTTAAAACAAAACAAAATGTATTATACAATAAAGGCTATATATGAAAAAAAAATTATCAAAATGTATTCAATATCAATTGTGTTTTTTCATTGAACTAATGTTTCATTACCGAAAAAAGTAAAAATATGCAACAACCCTTGTTGACTGCCCGGACGATTTAGCTGCTGTGGGCGTATGTTTCGTTGCCTGGCAATCTATCTTTTTGGCTATGGGTTGAAGATGGTTTAAAAGGCTTTTCGGTTAGGTAAATTTGTAAGGCTTTAACAGATTTATTTGTTTTTAAAAATATTTTTGTTAATGAGGTCTTGGTCTTGTTTTGTTTATTATCTAATAACTGTTTCAACAGCTGATTTTCTTAAGTAAGAACAATAATTTCCTTTTGTTTGACAGTACATCCTGAACAGGCACAGTTTTTAGTAAGGCACATTCATAAGTATAATTGTGATCATGAAATGCTACCTCTTTATCTACGTTAACTTCAAGACATTATTTTTGTTTTTTAGGGGGTGGCAGTCTTTCTGTGGGTAGCTTTCTTTTACTACTATTTTGATACATCTCATAACCCAAGTCCATTATTGGGTCAGGATTCACCGCTGTAGGACAGCCATTATTAACATGTTAACTACATATCCGAGAATCGGCAGTCGGGTTCCAATTTTTGTTGGTCTTGGTATCCTTTCGATTAACAGCTTTTATCCACCTCTTTTTAGCCTCAGGTTCGGTAAACGTTTTTTACCGTCCACCGGAGCCTGGTCTTATGACGTCATATGTGGATTGTGGGTTAGGATAAGGGTTAGGCTTGGCCCAGGGTTAGGGTTAGGGCTAGCCCTGTCTACATCTCGAGACTGTGACGAAATCTGCAGGCGACAGCCCTTATCCTAACCCACAATCCTTATATGACGTCATACGACCAGGCTCCGGTGGACGGTAAAAAATGCTTACCCTCAGGTTCAGTCTTTTGGTATGGAAACAGGAAAAGTTTAAACGGTCTTGGGCAATCACAGTTTTCTGTTTTGTGGTGTGTATGATGCAGTTGACACATTTCCTTTCGCCACCGTTCAATTGTGTACGTGCTATTTCCACAATTTATTACTGCACAAATTCGCATAATTTCTGGAATACTGCTCTGTGTGTTATATCCGTCTAGTTTAGCTAATTGATATATAAAAGTATGACGTTAAACTCCGTTAAAAACTAATTTACTTTACTGGCATTGGTATTGACTAGACAGTATGGCCGTATCACTTGATTCCTTTTTTTATCCCGATGCCAGAAACGGTCAGACATGCGCACTTGTATTAGCGATTTGGCTTATCAATGGATGAGACTGAAATTAGTAACTGTATATATAATCACCCAATATATTATCCAGTGTACACAGAAAACATGTCAATAATAACATCATATAGTATAAAAGAACAACCACTAAAAATAATAATTTTTAAATAGTTTTTATTCATTTGAGAAAGAAAAACCAAAACCTGATCCTAGCCGCGAAATACACTAAATCCCTTTTATTTAAATACTACAGTTTTTCTATAGCTCTATACAGACAATGGTACAGGATGCACTTGACAGAAATAATTAGGGACAGGCTTTAAGCTCTTCCCAAAACATCCTAAAACACACATATATAATAAATAACAATGAAAACATAATTTACAATTCAAATTACACGAAAATCTGAACAATGATTATAATCATGTATATATATACATTGTATAATTACATATACATATATATATACATTTAACATACATTTATAATAATAATAATAATGGTATTTGTTGATATTAATGTCTAGTATTTTCTAAGATGGTTGATTTACAAATACAATATAAAATGGTGACATCACCATGGCTACCAGTCACTATGATATAAATGTTTAGTATTTTCCAAGATGACTGATTTACAAATACAATATAAAATGGTAACTATGGCAACATATTGCCATGGCTACCGGTCAGTATGGCAACTTTGTGCTACTCTGATAAATATAATTTACACTTTGCATTATATGGCCCTTGTTTTCTACTAATTACAATACATCTCAGTTTTTAATGGATATAACATTAATACTAGGGTTATTTAGTGGTCGTCAATAGCAACACTTTCACATTCAACACATTTACAATAAATACAAAAATTATACAAATTTATATGTTATACCTATTCTATTTTAAGGTATACAGTTTTAGGAAACATCATATTAATTACAAAAGATTTACTAGTTTCTGATGATCTGATAATGATATCAAAAAATTTAATTACAGAAATCTCATAAACAGTTTTAAAAATAATTTTAATGTTTATGACTGGGATAGAATATCTTACAAATTTTACAAACTAAGCAAAGAGTCTATCAAAAAAAAAAACATGAATGTTTATGACTAGCACAGAATTACACTATTTTATTAATATTATGGGAAAAAATAAACAAAACATTTGAAAATGCTATTAAAGAAAATATTTAAAAAAAAGAATTCTATGTCTAACCCTCAAAATAATAGTACAAGACCTGTACATTATTTGTCTATCGAAATTTGCTCCTTAAAATAACGAAAGATGGTTCTGATGTATTTCTATTTTCAATATAAAAAAACAAACTTTCACCTGAAAGTTTTCTAGAAGGTGACATGAAAAAAATAAAACTAAAAAGAGAAAATTAAAATATGAATAAAAATGAAATGTAATGATTCATAAAATAGTATAAAAGAATAAACATCTCTTTTTAATAAAAAAAAAAACAAAAAAAAACAACATTTTTTAAAGTTTTGTCAAAATTTCCTTATTTTAAATTTATAAGATGTACAAAAATAATGCAAAACACAATTTTTAACAATCTTAATTTTGGCAACATTTACGAATTCACTGTATTGATGTAAACACAATTAGCATGTGTTTATTTATGAAACATAGTAAAAGGTTGTCTTTAAATGAAATGCTATTTTATGTTTGTTTTGCGGATCAATGGGTAGACAAGCAACTATTTTGAAATATACCATGGAACATTAGTTTAATGTGATCATTGTATTTCATCCGTAAAGCCAATTGTATGGTATAGCACATGCTCTTTAGATAATAAAAGAGAAAGAAATAGGGTTTAATGTCCACTCGACATAAACTACGTCATTTCTGGAATAACATGCTGTACAATTTTATTTCAAAATTTCACTAGCGCGTAAGAGTCTTTAACAGTTGGAGGTTTCCTTCCACTTCTAAAGTCCGCTTCACACAAGTAAGTTAATGCAATAACATTGTACTATATGTTAGTCCCAAAATGACTGAGTTTGTGTCGAGTGGAGATTAAACCCCATTTCTCTCTTTTAATTTTTGATATACTGTTTTCTTCCCATTTCACCTTGACTGTTCTGTAAATATAATGCTATTATGGATCCACACACACAAAAAAATAACATTTAATTTAAAGACACCTTTGATCACCACATGCTGGTTACATAATGTTAACGCATTGAGAAACTGTTGCAAAATACACATAAACACACAACGAACATATATGGCAGTGTCTGTAGATTCAACAAATTGTCTTTATAAATTGCACATCAAGAGAATATATTCTGCAGCAAAAACCAAAAAGTTGCTAGGCAAAACGCTCAAACCACCAATGTTTTTGTAATGATCGATTCTCCACACAGTGTATAAATATTGTTTATTTTCTGGTCAAATAACACAATAATATATAATGTTTATATTGCACGCAAAAATTTACTATAAAAAACACACAAGTAACCCAGAAGTCAATTTACAGGCTTGATGTGCCCAATCTTCATATTTCAAGGTCCTTACACTATGAAAAAACACAAACTATAAAATGATATTTTTACAAAAAATGTTTTTCCATTAATAGAAATTAACTTGTAGTCCATTATAAACTTTTGTAACATTGTAACAACGAATCTCCTTTTATTTTAATAAATGTGGATCATCCAGTCTTTTGTAAATATGTTTATCCAGACATTTCGTGCATTGTAAATATTAATTCCACCGTTAGAATAGTTTTGTAGGCAAACCAACTAACAATCCAGTCTTTTTGTTATCTAAGCAGTATAATAATTAATATAATATGTATACCCGAATATCCAGGTCACTTTATAAAAATAAAATCCTCATCTATAACGATATGTTCAATCTCGTCACCAAGCTAAGCACTATTTTGCTACATCACGATTAGCCCTATCAAAAATGTTTGGGATTTTTTTCTCCCTGAGGGCTACCACACACACGCCCATACAAGGCTTAGCCATTAGAAGTCGCATTAAAATCTTTAATACGAATAGCTGCTAAATTTGTATCGTTAATCACGTTTATAAAGTAGATTCAACCCCTGATGATCCAGAGAATTCCTGGATAGAACTATGACTATCGAGACTGGTTGAATCACTGTCGTTACTCTGCGGACTGGAATAATTAGCTGCTTCCTGTAATCTCATTAACATGTTCACCTGTAGGAAGAAAATAATAAATATTTATTTAAAATGTTAACATCAAGGATGAATTAGTAAAATCATTGAGCTGCCATAGATTGAATATCAAAACTAAGAACATTTTAATCAAATGCTAAATTCAGCAGCAGTATGGGGGTTTAGCCTTTTAATCTTCAGTACCATCCGGACTAATAAAGACAGGTATACGCCATGCAATCTACTATTGCCAAATGTCAAGGCTTATTTCACGAACAAGCCACCATGTACATGTAGCCAACACATGACTTTAGTTTTTGTGAGTCCCACAACCGAACAACTAGCCCTTTCTCAACGAATACCAGAATCAAACCCCTCCTGAAGAACATCTGAAGTTGAGTTTGGATGAAATAAAACATACCAGTGGATCACCATCACCATCTGTAGGTTTAGTGGTGGTCTGTGTTTTAGTTTTTATTGTACTTGAAGGACTGGATGGTGTCTGAGATGTCTGACTATCGTAGCCTACATCTTCAGGTCTTATCTTCAACAATGCACGATCATTCATGCCCTCTTTTGGCCATGGGTAGGACTCTATCACCCAGTCTGATGGATCGTCCCATGGTGCTCTCTTTCCATAAACCTACAAAACCAAACACATTATATTTAGCAATAGCATCTTCAAATCAAATAAAATTAAAGCTGAACAGGAACAAAAGACAAACAGGGGTGAAGGTTCACTCCAAACCCACCAGGTCATAGTTGGTCTTTAGCAGTGGGAGGTGACTCAATGACAAATCATCCACTCAACCCCTCTGGTCACATGCAAGGAACGGATGACACCACACTTAGAAAATGTTATCTTTAGTTTCTTTGATTTTTATACTTATGAGAAATAAATAAATTGTTCTTAACAGAAACAGGCCGAATGATTAAAATTAGATCAATTTCCTAGATTGCAAAATTGACTGATGGGCATATTTCCTAGTCTCACATTTCTAATGTAGGTCAGACAAAGACCATTGTGCTATATGCAAATGAGAATTTTATTAAGGTGGTGTGAATTTCAGATATAAATGGTATTTTTAGGACATCTAACCTGTAGCCCATCTCTGACGGCCTCTAACATATAAGGTACTAAAGAATAGTTCCATAGATCTGTAAACCATACTTGTGATCCAGCTATATCCATAGGACACGATAAAAATAATCTTGGACCTGAAAAAAACAAATTCATTGACATTGAAAATAAAAAGAAATGATTAACAGGCATTCAGGATTGAATCAGGAAAATGTGAAATGTTTCTCTGAATCTTGTATAGCAAAATTGATTTAACATCCTACTTTTCTGCGAGAGAGAGAGAGAAATGGGGTTTAACGTCCACTCAACACAAACTAGGTCATTTCGGGACTAACATATGGTTTAATTTTATTTCAATAATTCGCTTGCGCGTAGGGGTCTTTAGCAGAGGGAGGAAACCGGAGTGCCCGGAGGAAACCCACGAGGTTGAGAAGGCGCGCCTATCTCCATGCCACATACGCTCACACAAGGGCTCGAAACCACAGCCGCAAGTCAGAGGTCGAAGCGCGGCACTCTAGACCACTAGGCCATCCCAACCCCCCTACTTTTCTGCAACATCTGGTTTAATACAGTGTCTTATAGAAGAATTTTACCTGGGAAACAGCTTTACAGTCGATTCTTTTTTTAAATATCAACTGCCAAGGGTTCTTTTACATGCATACCTATATGTACACAGATTCTCTGTGTTTTGTACCATCCAAACAACTAGAATATTTTAGCTTTCAGTTGTCTTTTGTATATGAACTTACCTATTGTAATATCAGACGAACTGTGGGTCTCCAGGAATTTATTCAGATGTGCCCAGACTTTAGGAACCCAGTCAATGATTTTATTCAAATCATTATTTCTGATGCTCGTTCTAACTTCAGCTTCTACAAGTTTCCTACGTAGATATCTTCCCAGGAATCCTTTTACAGGTTCCATATGATTGGCACACAAAACCCATCTGAAAATAATCAATCACAAAATTAGAATAAGCCCCAAAATAACGCAGTCTTGTTGTTTATTTTAAAATGTCTATTTCGGTTCAATTTTCTTTCAATAATTCGCTTGCACGTAGGGGTCTGTTGCAGTGGGAGGAAACCAGAGGAGGGCCTTGAGAAAACCCATGAAGTTGGAAAGGTGACCCTACTCCATGTCACGTACAAGCAGGCAATCGAAACCACACCACTTGATTGAATGACAGACGTTTCGATCTGAAGTTCACACTTTTATCATTCGCCCCCCCCCCCCCGAATTGTAAAAGATATCTGAGAAACTAATACCAGTAAATAATTTGGTTGTTATGGGTATATTCCTATCTAATAAACAATCTTACCTGAAGTTATGGTGTAACTGTAAATTGGTAGCATTACACGTCTGCTGGTTCATTGTTCCAATTATATATGGACTGAAAAACAGAAAATAATTATAGATTTTATTTCTATGTTCAAAACAAAACAAAATAATAATCATTTAAATTGCTGGAAAATCCTGAAGAACGTATTTGGACAGAGTCCTACTCACTGATGCACTGTAGTTCCACATATAAATGGAAGTCTGAGATGTTTTTCATTTTTACTAATTTGAAGAATTAAAGAAATACCTGAAGAACTTATTTGGACAGAGTCCTACTCACTGATGCACTGTAGCTCCACATATAAATGAAAGACTGAAATGTTTTTCATTTTTACTAATTTGAAGAATTAAAGAAATACCTACCACTTCTGATATTTAACGCTCAGGAAGCCATTAAAGACGTCTGCTAACGAATTAACGTGATGGAGGTTATCCAGAATTATAACTCCGGGTAGTTCATTGGCTATCGTATTCTCACACTGCTCCGCGATATTTGACAAATACAGACGTAACTCTTTGGATGATTTGTGATCCACGTTAAATGTCGCTACTGAACCAGCTGTTAGAACTCGACCCGATCTGAAATAAAAACATTTATTAGAAACAACAAATTCACAAAGACATTTTTATTATATGTTTATGATAATGACTGCTATTTCGGAAAGAAGAATTTAAATGGACATTGTCAGGTATTGCCACTTGACAACAAGGTCATTTCTGGACCAGTATATGTTGTGTATTTTAGAAGTTTTTTCTAAATAGTAAGAAATGACAGTATCTCAAAAGTTAGGCAGATAACCCTACTCTTTGCAGCATACAGACTCAGGATTGAGATGGTGTCGCTATTCAGCATTCTTTCATTGATCATGCACAATTTTTTACTAGTTATTCTAATTTCTACAATGGATGAGTCTGATACAACATAATGGTAATTAAATCTAGATTTTTCCACTTCAACATTGAAGTCTGAAGATGGAAAAAATATGCTCAATTTATGTTGCTCGTTTGAGATAAAATTCAGCCTGTACATTCTAGCATGTAGACATGATGGGTGTACTGAATATACAGGATGGGTGTGTATTTATAAAACACTTATAGATTATGTATAATTAAGAACAACTCATGTCAAGGACAATAAGGCTAGGTTAACTAGATCATCATTTAACAGGTCATATAACAGGTCAGGTCATTAAGTTATTTATTATGCACATAAATAAAGATTACAGTACGTGAGTAATCATGTGATGATGAATTCAGATGTAGGACAATAAATCAACAATCACAGTTACATTACACTATCATATTATCAAAACACTGAAAACAGAGGCGGATCCAAGATTTTCATTAAGGGGAGTGCGAAGCCTGGCCCTTAGTAGGTGGACTGACGGGCAATCAATCAAGTCACCAACTGGCTCGTTTTGGAGTAAATTATGATTTTCAACCTAAACGGACTGTCAATTTGAAATGTAAACTGTAAAGCATAAATTTGATCAGTTATCATCAAAAATAATGCCAGTACCAGTACCGATAATTCAATTTGCCTTATAGCAAGAAAATCAATGGTAAAAGATTTATAATCATAAACCATAAATTTGATAATAAATTCCTAAATAAGTTATCATTGAAAAAAAAAATGTCAGTAACTTAATTTACCTTAATACTAAATGTTCGGCTAGTTTTTGAGCTAGATAGGATTTTCCTGTTCCACTTGGTCCACACAGAATAATACGCCGATGTTCCAATAACAATTGTATGTAACGCTGAACAATGGACTTGGGTATCATAGTTTCAAAAGCTAGTGAATCAACTGTATTCTGTTTGGTACCTAAAATAGAAAACATAAAAATGTTCATCAATTTCACAACCAATATACGAAAATGTTTGGTTTACTACTGATCTTGATAATGACAAAAAAATGATGCCAGAATGGATTCAAATTTTAAGAATTTTCACATCGGATGGCATTATGATAAGATTTAATCCCGATGGATCCTCACATTCTTTGTATACTTTTTACAATTGTATTACTAAAATGGTGAACAATTGGACAAAAACATCATTTTCTTAATAAGTAAACCAAATCATCCAAAATTATAAATTTGTTAAAAAAAAAAAAGGGATTAAATCTCAAGGTTAACGTAATTGATTGTAAGTCTAGAATTTTTTAATTATAACCCAATTTTTAGTCATCTCACTCAAAAAAATACATAAAAAGAATCTCAGATTTTGTGAGTTTATTTTGCAGTTAAAAGTATATTTCAAATAGTGTATGTTAGAAAGTAAACCACACCCTGATTGTTCATTATCATAAGTAATTGTTAATTAATTGTTGCTTACCTTTGAGACAGATTCCTATTTGCATTGTTTCCCCAACTAGATAACCTATAGGTAGAAGCTCAGGTAACTCAGAGTCTGAAATATTAAATAGTATATAACTGAAAACTGATCAAAATGTTTGTATTGAATCAAAATGTTCTGTCAAAATCAAACTCAAGGGCACTTGTTTCAGTTACAAAGGCCAGTCTTCACTGACTGGCAGTGAAAATAAATGTCAGTCAAATTTCTTCTAATGCTACCTACAAATCGCCATAGAAATGAAATGGGGTTTAACATCCTATTCGTCTGGTGGATACAAGATGTTCCACTTACCTTTAGTTCTAGTTATCTCCCCTACATGATATGACTGAAGACTTTCTGAACTAAGACCTAGATTAGTAACTGGATCAACTCTAAGTACATATTCCTAGAAAATAAAATCAAACACATAAATAAGTTAACAAGAGAATGATGTAACATAAAAACAAGTACACTAGGAACTGAACATGTCATCACCATGGTGAATAAGAATAAACAACCATAGGTTGTAAGTTTTAAAATAAAATCAGATTTACCTTAAATATTTTTCGGACCATATTATCCAGTATATCCCATTTAGTTTTACCACTGACCGATAGGAAACCTATTAATACTTCAGCTGGTTTCTGAAAAACAAAACATATCTATTTAGAAATGAAATCTTGTTTTATAATCTTTAACTTTTCTTCGTTCGTTCGTTCATTGGTAGAGTTTTACCTCCACTTCAACCATATGTGATATCTTAGATATTGTAGCCTGCACCATGGAGGCTAATGTAGATGGGCATATATACCATGCAATGGTGTGAGTTATATTACCACGACAGCAATGCTTCATCCTATGGCTATCAAAGAAGTTAAAGTTAAAATATTGTGACCTACCTCTATTCCTTCTTTAGTAGGATCAGGATTTGAACCCAGATACATGGCCAGTGTTACTCGTTTACCTTCACGATCATTAGCTGCCGTTTCAGCTAGTAACATATCTGTAACAGACATTTCAAAATATACCATCAGACCAATATTAATCATAATAATCTTTCATATTATCAACTAATATTTGCCATGTTTTTATAATATAATGAAGTAGCCGGATTTCAAAATTTGTTATTTTATTAATTGGGAAATATAGTTTGATCCATACAATGAGTTGCCGTCTACATTTACAGAACGACTTCATAAATGTTTCTGATATCATATTATCAAAGAGTGAAGTCAATCGGATAATTAGGAGGCCATTTTTTAAGATTTGACCCTATTCTTTATAAGTGACGCTGGTTTGTTAAAATCATATGCAGAGGATGGTGAAAGTTGCAAAAGTTTTCAATTCATCATAATCTTAATAAATTACGAACAGGAATCGATACACCGATATTCCTGTTAGAGCTTGAAATTTCACAATATGGTAGTGAAAACTACCTCAAATAGCGGTTGAAAAAAAGATCTTCCCAAGATCTTCCCCCCTGCCCATACCTTGTGGTGCAACAAACTGTCTGCTCCATGAAATGAAGACAATAAAAGACTTACCTAGACTACTGTGATCTGTGAGACTTATTGATCTATCTAAAGAATCGTTACTTCGTGTTGGTGTTAGGGATGACTGAGATATATGTAGTGTTCTCTGGTGCTGGGGTGTCATGGGATTACCACTACGATTTAATCGTTCATTATCACATTTCAAGGCACTCATTTCAGACTAAAGAAGAAATAAATAAAATAAAGTTCATGAACCATTGATTCAATAGGGAAATTAATAGTATCAATGCACAAATAAAACCAAAAGAGTAATGTCCCTTTATTCAGCTGGCAGTTATAGTTCAAAATATTAACATTAAATATTCACGAAGCATTTAATACAATAGTGAGACATAATAAAATTAACAATATCAGTGCACCGATAGAACCAGAAGAGTTATGCCCCTTTATTCAGTTGGAAGTTGCAGTTCAAAATAACTTTTACTACAAAATTTTCTACAGAATGCAAAAAGACTGATTTGAAATTGTAACTTTTAATCACCATGATTTACTAGAATATGAATATCTACGAAACAGCAAAACCATATGAGTTATGTCCCTTAAACATCATTATTCAGTTGGAAGTGTAATTCATAATAACTTGACTACAAAATTCCATACAGAAATCAAAAAGATTGATTGAAAATTGGAACTTAATTCACCGTGGTTTAACTATAATGCTTAGTCATCTTACCTTCATTTTATTCATGGTTTCTCGAAGTTGTTCCAACTGATGAGCAGATGACAAGGCTTCCAGACGAATGTCTGTTAACTTCATATCTTTTTCACGGAGCTGTTTCTTCAAATCAACAACATTTCCTACATCGTCAGTTTCACATAATCTGTAAGTAATTGATAAAATAATAATATCATAAGTAACTTGCCTGTCATTTGTTATTTTCTTTCATTATACATATACTTTTTAGTTTATATTCC
Organism: Patella caerulea; assembly: GCA_036850965.1. Taxonomy (NCBI): domain Eukaryota; kingdom Metazoa; phylum Mollusca; class Gastropoda; family Patellidae; genus Patella; species Patella caerulea. Next base: position 23,705,029 of record JAZGQO010000015.1, on the reverse strand, counting down.
AATTTCATTAATCTCTACAAATGTTCTAACTTGCTGTTGTTACAATTGGGAATTTTAACCCCTGAGGCCCTAGTTAGCAGCTCCAGCCTTTTTTATTTGTGCATATCTTTGTACTGATACATGACTCGGAAAAGGTAGCTACATCTACAACCCACGATGACTTGACAGCTAGAGCTAGAGTCTGATAATCTAGACCTCTTGGCTATCCCAAACTAAAAGTACTCAATTAAATAAAATAATTAATAAAATAACTTACGCTCCAGAGGAATGTGATCCTTTTAAAGGTCCACCTGGAGGTCCATGCATGAGTAGTAAGGGTGAGTTTGGTGCCGATATATTGGATCTTAAACTCTGTGTATCGGGTTCTACATCAGACATTGATCCATTTTTATTCTTCTTGCGATTAAATGCTTTACTAAATGAGCTCCTCAACTAAAACAAAGAAAACAACAACGTTAACATACATTAATTATGAAATGAAACAGGGATTAACATCCCACATTTTTGCACACTGACTGGGAAAATGAGCAAAAGCTTGCAAAGCGGTGCTATTTCCTACTCTTAAACATCATTGAATTAGATGACTTACCCAGCCCTTTTTCTTCTTGCCCTTACAATCTGTATCGGTGGCAGCTGAATGTTGACTGGTTACACTACAGGCACTAGATAAACTGTTTATACTAGACATACTGTCTGATGACATCTGTCTCATAATACCACTCTCAGATACTACAAAAAACAAATTATAATCATAATACCACTCTCAGATACTACAAAACAACAAATTATAATCACAATACTGCTCTCGGATACTACAAAACAACAAATTATAATCATAATACCACTCTCAGATACTTCAAAACAACAAATTATAATCATAATGCTATTCTCTGATAAACAAGTTATAATCACACTTTAACAGAGTAAGGAACTGGTTTGGTTTCATTTTTTTTCTTCTCCCAGAAAGAAAACAAACAAAAATTTGCTTCCATCACTGAGCAAGATTTTTGAATTGAATTCTTCAATTATTCTCCTTATTCGGTCCGTTGAATTTCCATTAAAGATGAATTTTGTAAGATTTAGATAAAGAACTGGTCATTCTTGCTTTAGTTCAAATATAGACAATGACAAATTTTGTGCAAATGCAGCAGAAATTGTTATCATTGTAACGGTACTTGACAATTGAGATTTTTTATTGTTAAACTGTCTTCAGGCGCAAATCCAGAGGGGGGGGGGAGGGGGTCCAGGGGGTCCGGCCCCCCCCTTGCTCAGACTTGAAAAATTTTTATGCGATTTTATTGGCGATTTTTAGACCTGTAATTTTGGAATTTACCTTCCGGAAATACGTCAGAATGCACCAAATTGAATCTAATTTACCAAAGACCCCCCCCCGTTCATTGGTTGAGCGCCGTCGTCGCTGGCGGCGGTGGGTGTAGCCCCACCTGCAAAAAATCCTGGATTCGCACCTGGTTTTCCAATCAACTTAAAATCAGAGACATCCGATGCCCCAAAGAGTTAATGATGGCCTTGTAATGGTATTAAATTTCCTAATAAAAATTTTAAATTTTATATGTAAGTCAGAAAAAAGACCTGCAATAGGCAGATTTAGCTAGGCAACATATACTTTTTGGAACCAAAACATAGAAAGATATATTACCATGTCTTTGGTGAGGATGAACTGGACCATCTTTAAGTACAACCCCTGGAGATGTGTGACGTCTGCTAGAGTTAGGGCTGATAATACCACTTTCAGTTATCGTCAAACCACTCTGTCTCTTCAAAGCTTCTATTGTATGACGAAGTTCATTTAATTCCGAGTCCTGAAGAAGAGAATACACCAAAAATAAAATAAAATTGACAATTACAAATAAACAAGTTCAATAAAAGTGTGTAAATGAAGATGGGTATACACCATACGGTGTGCTGTGAGGGAAATTATTCCTGGACAGCAGTGTTACGGCCTATCTTTATATACTGAATTGTTAAGGGATCTTTGACGTGCACACAGGACCTCAGTTTTCATCCCATCCAAACTACATCGGTCTAGCACCACTGACAAAGGGGAACCACACAGGAAAATCTCCATGAATTGTATCAGCTGGTTTGGACCAACAACTGTCCTCCAATCCAAGGCACAACGTCCTCTTGTTCTTACAAAATAGCTTAATGCTCCACCAATTCATTTATAATCAAGATGAAACTTAGCATGCTTGTTCTTTGGACAATTTGGCTTCGACTTTAGACATAATAATTCCCATATGGCTGCGATAATGTCATACTTGTTTCTTCCAATTTAGTCAACTCAAAAATATCTTGCAATCATCCCTTGAGGAAGCACTTCAATTGCAGTGAAAGATACTTCCAAACATTTGTTTTCCCCTGGTCAAGAAGTTGTGTTGTGATGTCCAGATTGTTATTAGTTATTATCATACAACTTTTACCAATCTCACATTTCATTGAACTACTTTTACCAATCTCACATTTCATTGAACTAACTAACGACAAAATCTGAATATTAATTGCAAATTAATCTACAAAATCCTCGCAATTTTCTCGGCTAGAAAAGATGATGGTGTGTCCTTGGTTAAATGATGTAGAAAGGGATTATGATATCGTATTCAACAGTAAACACTGGAGTATATCCTCAATTCATCCTGTTATAACTGTGATATATCATCCCTATATTCCATAGTTCTAATCAATATCAGCCCACACATAATACCACCAGCTTAAGCATTGATGTTACCAAAAAAACAAAATTAGGTCCATTAGTAGGAGAGCTAATTACAATGTCCATTGGGATTACTGCCAAAATCAAATATAAGATTTCTTTTACAATAGAAAAAATTCCAAGCATCTCTCCTTGAAACTACAAAGCTGTCTTTTATAATCATAAAAAAAACTGTTGTAAATGGAAATGAAATGAAATGGGGTTTAACGTCCTACTCTTTTGCACCTAACCTGGACTAATGGAAGATCGGCATACACCATACTATGTGCTATGACGGAAATTTTGCCCGGGCAGCGGCGCTTTGGCCTACTCTTATATTGAATTCCAACTGCCAAGGGATCTTTTACGTGCACGCCAATGTGTACACCGTACCTCGGTTTTTCATCCCATCCGAACGACGAGGCAGCTGTGCTTGTCAGGCCCTCCTTCTGCATCACTGACAGGGAGAAATCACGCCGGAAAATCGAGATGAACTTTCTCGGCTAATGCAGGGATCGAACACCCGACCTCCAGGCTAGCGAACCTGCACCTTATTCACTTAGCCACCGTGACCCACGCATAAGTTTGGGATTGAACCATGCCTCTTGATTCCATGACAGACCTTAAGATCCGCCCAACTCCTCTTATACCATCAAATGAATCTCACCACCAGATGATTTCTAATAGCGAAAACAATTCACCCACAACATATAAATATCCTACAGTTAGAAATACATGTATCCTCGTTCGAGGATGGATATACATAAAAGTTCCACGATAATCTTTTTAACACATTAACAGATAATTTTTTACTCTATGATGATTATTGCAAGAATAATTAACAGCAAAACGCTCCACTTGTGCCAAATTCTACAAACAATAAGCATGGCGTTGATATCAAGGCTACCAAGACGACACACAAATCACAAGATCATCAAAATATCTGTTGTGTATTATGATTACTTCAACAAGATGTGGCGGAAAAAATAACACGTTTTTCCGTCTGTTAGAATATGTTAACTGCGTGAGGTGCGTAATATTATCATTGTACAAATACTATAAACAGCACATATTGTTGCCAATAGACACTTTCTTTATGAATTTATTCAAAAGTTTCCCCATCGATGGTTCATTCTTCTCAGCCGTTTAGAATCTATTCGTTACTTTTTTCTATGGTTCCATTTAGCTGTACATATTGTTGCCAAAAGACACAATTCTTAACGATTTATTTGAAAGTTTCCCCATCAATGGTTCATTATTCTCAGGCATTCAGTTTCTTTTTGTCATTTTCTCATTCATAATATACAACTTAACCCACTTGAGAAGTCATCAGATCCTGAGCCAACATCAATCTCTCATAAAATATCACAGTTAACCTTGCTTGCAATCAGGCATCAAACCTGGGCCAGAGACTGCAATACGTGCACATCAAACTTGTCTTATAGCCGCAGGTAAAAATACCTATGAAACTAAAGAAATATTTTATGTGAGGATCACATGTATATTGGCAAAAGGAGAATACCAGTAACTATATTCTCCAGGCAGTCTACAAGAGGATTTTGGACAAATTAATATCAAAGGTACCGGTATATTCTCAAAATCTCAAAATAGGCAGTAAGTCACCCGAAAAACAAAAACCTGGCTCAGCACAAAATCTGTAACAACCAAGAAATATGTAGTTACATAACACGGAACATGGTAAAAACATTAAATACTAATAAGATGTTCACTGCGGAACACCCATAAAACCCTCATTAGTACCTTGATCAACATTTTTCTAAGTCTACCGAGACACTAGAATGTAACCACAACAATTTTTTGGGACATGTAAGATATTGCATTATGAAAGCATTGCAGTTTATGATCCATCAAATAAAATGACCTGATCACTAATAGGGTTTACTTTTTTGTTATGGATCCACCTAACCAGAAAAACATCTGTATTCCTACCCCTTGTAGGATTTTGACAGACGGGCGATATTTACTTAGCGTCTGTAATAGCTGTATACTATATCCACCTCTCTTGTGAAGAGTTTCTTTAGCTACATTAGTTGGCAGCAGGTGTAGTCATGTGTTTATTTCTCAGAAAAAAAAACTTTTATCCAATTTGTTCCGCTGTTTTGTTTTCATACAACATCATGTCGCATGCAGATTATTTTCAACAAATCGTTTTGAAAACACAAAAAAAAATCATGGTTTAGGGTATCTTTTTAAAAAAAAAATTCTAACTTTATTAGAAATGTACAAGAAATGGCTGGTTTTAATTCATGGGAGGTCGTTTTGAATTTCAAGGTTTTTTCTCCTGTCAGCATCTCCATTACATAAATGTTGTTTAAAAGTAATATGTCACTTATAAACTGTCTGTTTGATATTTGAAGGTTTGTCATTCCCCTGCAATGAGAATGATTTTAGCACTACAGATTCCTTTGAAAACTTCAATATTATGAAAGTTATATCTATAATAGTCCAAAAATGGTTCACTGAGCCACAGCGGCTCCTTATATTGCTTGAATCAGTACTTGTGCTTTCATATTCTTTTTAATATTATTCTATTTGTCGAGAAAGCACCTCAGGATTTTCCAGTCTAATTGCCAAAGTTTGACGAAAAAATCCAGGTACTTTGTACACATTGGCATGCATGTAAAACAACCTTTAACAGTTTGAATTCGAATACTTCATATTTTTCCATTTAATCTGAATATTATTCTAATCATATAAACAGCTATGAAAACACAGAGGTAGACACATCTATTTCCATTTACCGTTATTTTACCGCTAGAAATTTTTATGATTATTACTTCTTGGAGAGAGTTGTCAATATTTACAAGTTCATAACATTTCTCTAATTTGTACAGATTTACGGATTACTAAAAAAAAAAATGTAGACACAACTCCAGACAATGTTTATACAGATGTGCAATTAAATTTTAATCATAGTTGTAATTCTCCATTTTGGTTTCACATCGTTAAATAATTTTTCACATAAAACAAAGTTTATATGGTTTTAACTGCTATAAAATTATAAACAGTAGTCTTTATTCTCCAGTTTGGTTTCACATCGTTATTTTTTCACATAAAAAGAAAAGTTTATATCGTTTTTAGTTGTATTTTTTTTTTTCTGTAAATAAAGCCAACGAGACGGGATCTGTGTTGGGTACATTTAATAGCAATATCAACAAAGTTATGATCTAGATAAATCATAAAAATTATTGCATATATAAACAAAATTTATTAACGAAAAATCTTTGTTATCAAAACAGGAGAACCAGGAGAAAATCCACAAGATTATGATCTGAAGTTCAGTGCTAGACTACGCTATCAGGTGAGATTTCATTACTACTATTGCTCATGCAACGAAATATATTTCTTCATTCAAAAATCTTGCAAACCAGAATTCTAAGAATGTGAATTTCTATTAAGCAATGTTTTATCATAGTTTAGATGTCATAATAAAATTGGTAGCATGTTTAAAATTGAATCTACAACACATGGACACGAGAATATAAACTATTACTTGATGTTTAAAATATGTTTATAATTTGGAAATTAACACTTTCAGGTTAGAACCCCAAAGCTAGAGCAGATACGATAATTTGTTCAGATAAAGAAAAGTTGGGTTCAAGCACCAAAAATCTCGATGCCCTGGTCGAAAATATATTGGAGAAAACGAGAACAAGGTACAAGTCAGATGGCGATATGTTGTACCAACAATATCTGAATCGCTAGTAACAGATCATCTGGGCTGACTTTAGATGAAGACAGGCCCCAGGCTATTCCACATATGAGACCCCTCCCAATCTCACCGGCAGTCCCCTAGCTCTTGCAGACCAAGATTCAGTCTGCCAAGCTTATAGGATCATAGAGTAACAAGGAGGGGGGGGGGGGGAGAACTCCTTTATAAGCGTTTCGGAGGATGGACAAAGCCGTTAGATCTATGTAGCTGCAGAATCACTAGTGAACTCAACTGTTAATAATTATAAAACAATTTGTATCAGGAAAAATGATCTAATAGAAAAAACAAGCTAGATGAAAACAATCTTCACTTCACGTACATTAGAGAAACTTTCAAATTAAAGAATCGAGACTTGCGATATAATCATGACATTTTTATCTGTAAAATCATGGTGCTCGCTGTTCAAACATTTTTTGCTTATCTTAACTTTGATCCTCAAATTTCCTGAGGTCACAGATTTATCTTATGCCATCAATTTTTCCTCATATTACTGAGTATGAGTTCAGCCAAATTGAATCAAAGAACTGCAGGAGAGCCAGGATGGGAAGCTATTTCTGTTTCTGAATCACCATCTTGAAAATTTTTTATTTAATTCTTTGATTAAATTAAATAAATAAACGTAAAGAGAGAGAGGGAGGGAATAAAACCAGGTCTTTAGCTGTTGGAGTACTCCGGACGACCCGGAGAAAACTCATGAGGTTGGAAAGGTAACCTGTCCCCTTGTTATGTACAAGATGGGAATAGAAACCACACCACAGACCATATGATCAAATGTGCATGCCCCTTTTTGAATGAAGAAAGAAATATCCAAAATGAATATTTATAATAAAAATTTCATTGAGCAAAAATTAAATTCCAAATCTGCACCAAAATCTGTGGGAACACAATGCCAACAAAGAACCCCCCCCCCCCCCCCCCCCCGCAAAAAACATCTTGAAATAAAAGAAATATTTTCTGAATAGTATCAGGAGATTTTGCTTGTGTTTTTTCTTGGTGGTCTTATTATGGCAGCAAAAACAAACTAACTTTCCTGTATGAAACATCTGTCGAGTAATGTTACAAAACCTCTGCAACCGAAAAGAAAGGCCAAATCTAAAATTTCCTGTAAATTTTCAACACTATCTTTGCATGACGGTAAAAAAAAAACGCAACAGGAAGAGTAGTTTACTGTCAGCCATGCGTTGATCATTATATCATATTATTGATAACAAATAGATTCCATGTCTTCTTGGGTAATTTTCCACTTAGGTATGTTTTGGGTTTCTCGAAAAAATCTGTTTTTAACACGTTCATCCTATCTAGCTTAGATGTCAAACTAGTATTTTATACCCTCATATCAGAATATGAAAACTGATATTTTTTGTTAAAGGGAAATTTGACTGATAATATATGATTCATGTCTACCAAGGATAGTGGATGTTTTAGTTTATGGTGTAGGATTTATTACAATATGTACTGGTTTAAAGTTGCATGTTGTAATATCACACACAGATCCTGTACAAATTCAGAGAGAAAGAAAGAGGATAACACATTTTATTACAAAGAGGGAGCGAGTGAAAGGGGTTTAACATCCACTGGAATCAAACTAGGTCATTTCACGACTAACAAATGTTTCAATTTTATTTCAATAATTCGCTTGCGAGTAGGGGTCTTAGGCAGTGGGAGGAAACCAGATGACCCTGCTCCTTGTCATGTACAAGCAGCTAATTGAAATCATACCACTTGACTCAATGCCAGACCATATAATATGCCACCCCTCCTCTTTCAAAATATATAAATCAACTTACCTTTTGTTCAGCAGTAAGAGTTAAGGCTTGTAATCTGGATGTCATATTCGACAAACTCTGTTCAAACGCTGCCACCACATGAGACTGTAAATAAATAAAACTTTATTTAGCAAATATTATTGACTACATCTTGTTTTAAAACATTCTTTAATATATCAAGTCATTTATCATTTGTATTTGCATAAATAATGTAAGTTGGTGGATTTCATATCATGTATATAATTTGTTCAATTCTGTGGGATAACGTTACATTGTGATAGCAGGTTATTACATAATTGTGATAGTGTTACAATGTGATAGTATGTTATCATGATAGCATTACATTGTGATAGCATGTTGTTATACTATTGTGATATTATGTTGTGATAGTGTTACTGTGATAACACTAATTTTGGTAGTTTATATTGTGATAGAATGTTATTTTACATAATTGCTAATAATAATACATTATTATATGTGATAGTGTTACATATATATTGTGATAGCATGTTATATTCATAGCAGGTTATACTGGGAAGACATACTATCAAATGTTATTATATGTAATTGTTATGAAATGCATTTTTCAAATATTCAAACGTTGCCTCCTTTAATTAATATTTCGACACCGGAAAGTAATTGACAATTATTCTTCAAATTAAGAATTTTACAAATGGACAAGACCTAGTATCCTTTCAATTTAACAATTTTGAAGTATTTACGACAGATGATTTATTTTTGACGGCCTTTTCAGGACTTACTATTCTCTCTTCCTGTTATCAGTAGCATCTTGATCTCAAAACACATCAAAGGTCGAAGGTCAGGACATAGAGGTCTATATTTACACATATTGCCACCATACACAACGACATGTCAGCAAATATTCCCACAATTCAACACCAGCTGTAAACATGGATGGTGTTAGTCAGTTCACGTCCATCGAGTGTGTTGACGATTCTGTTGCCAAAAATATGCAGGAATCGAGGTTTGAGTACCGATATTGGCAGGTTGAACGATAGTATCAATAAACTAATGGTATAATTATAATGTTACTCGTCCATCCTTAACATGTTTTAAAGTACTCTTTATCTCAGTTATTAACATATTGTATATAAAACATGCATACAATCTGTTTACATATCACATGAGAGAGATAGAGAGAGAGAGAGAGAGAGAGAGGTATCTCATGAGAAAGGGAGAGAGGGAGAGTTTTTAATATCCACTAAACACATACAAGGTTATTTCGGAACTATCCTATTCTACAATTTTATTTCAATGATTCAGGGAAGGCCGACAAAAACCCAGGTGACCCTATTTTAGTCACGTGCAAGTGTGGGAACAAAACCATACCACTAGACTCAATGAGAAACCAAAGAGATAAACAATTAATGGAAGCTTTTCACTATCTGCATAAGTGAATCGATAAATGCCCTTCTATTTCTGCAGAATCATTCTGATCAAAAGTCTGCTAACTTGGCAAAACCAATTTCCAATCCTGGTACTTTATAAAGTTATAAATCAGGTTAATTGTTTAATCAGGTGAAAATACAGGTAGTAAAATACTTTATCAGAATTCCCACAGGTGAGATGAGGTGAAACTATTATAATAAGGAAGCATGATTTATCAATCTCTTCATCGGTACTCATAGAAAACCAGGAATGGGGCAAGAGATGTTACAGAAATTATATGAACTTTACCAAAAGTTATCACTGATCATCTGTTTTTTTCACCTACATAAGTTCATTTTTATCTATTAATAATATGTGAAATAGATAGGCAGGTGCCCTTTATAACATTAATAGCAATTCAACACTGATCAAAGAAAACAAGCAATACAAAGATCTAGCTTGGATCAACAATGTTTTCAAATTATTCTGGGTTTTGAAACAATGTGAATCTAAACCCATGATATGCTTCTTTTCTGAACCTCTTGCCTGGATCTTGTAATTTTTCTCCTCAAACCATCCCTAAAACAACACGAAATCTCCAAAGATTCTTAGCTATGTTAGTTACCCACCTTCCCTAGTTTTAAACATTCGTACAAGTTTGACTTCTGCAAACGATTAACACATCGGTGCAGGTAATAAACTCTACATAATTGTTTCCGCAAAGAAAAAAAACCCCTATACATATTTTGAGTAAATGTCAAAACCAATAAAATATCTCATTAAACAGAAATCCCAAACTGATGAGGTACCTGATGTACTGGCACCGTACCTTGATTATGAAAAAGAAATGAGATTTCATAGAGATAATCATAAAATTCTTAATTGCTGACATTTTTACATACCGCTTATGTTATTCGTTAAACCACAAAGATGGGAGATATGAAAATATCAGAAATACACTTGTCAGTTGAACACAGAACAAGCCAATAAATCGTTCGGCATTTCGTGCAGTTGTACATACAGTCATGATGTGTTTTAGATCGTCATAAGATAAGGCTTGATAGCCGTTTAAATGGCAGTAACGGAAGTTTTACACCTTGATTAAGAAATTCACCTGTAAATCTGGTCGGTACTCGATGATCCTTTGTCACAGTACATCTGTACATCTACTTACCCCTGTCTTCACAAAATGTCAGCAGTTATCAGATTCGGAACATGAACGGGCTAGTTTGCATCAAACCATATTACAATTATATATTCATATGCATGAATAAAAGCAAATAACACAGTTATGAGTTTTCAAAGACTAAAGAGCACTTGCCGAAGTTTTGCCCCGGTATAGGATCTTTTGGGGGTTATTTTTTAGGTTTTTTATATGTTGTTCTCTTGGATGGGGTTAGAAAAACTGAATCGGATAGGGACTATAAAAGTTTGGGTTTTTTTAAAACTTGGAATGGCATGGACTATTTTGGTTTTTGGTGAGCAAATTCAGGTAGAGCACCTATTAGAGTTATCAGCATTCAGCATGTACTGCCACATGGTATCATCGAGTGTCGACTCATATATTTACTGTTGTGTTATTTCATATAGAAACTATTTTCTTACTGTCGAATATTTAGGTTTATTAAATAATAACAGTGGTGTCAAACTCATAAATAATACACTTTTGTTTTTCCATCAATAATACCTATAATTTTTGCAAATTACCTGCGAAAATATTGCTAAAAATAGAACTCGCACCTGAAACAGATTTCTTGGTTTGAGAAACACAAGATATTGTTCTGACTTTTTCCATCATTAGCGCCCGATTCTATTTTCATCTCGCCTTTTTCTGAGTTTGATTTATGATATTTATAAGATGATGCTTTGATTATTATATCTTTTCGGAATATTTATCAGTTTTTTGAAAAAAAAATTCAAGTTAATCTTTATCAAAACATTTTGCACCTGTTTGTAAATGTAGAAAAAATTTGGGTGATTAGAACTTTCTCTAATTCTTGGTTTCACGTTTTCGTGAGATTTTATGAAATAATAAAGAAAATATGCCAAACTTGACAGACAGGATAAAAAAGAAAATATGCGTAAAAACGATGTAAGAACACACTAATATGCTTCCTTATTATTTTTTGAGCCTCATAAATCTTAGATTAGATGTAACTGGAGTTTCTTCTTAAAAACATATTGAGTTAGTCTAAATTTAGATGTAACTCCATATTACCTGTATTTTGAATAATACTATAGGCAGATTTTATTTTAACCCTTAGAACCTGAAATGCCGCAAAACCGGCTTGACGTTGTTTTGCATATACCCGAAATGTCGGTTTTGCGGCTTGGGGCATGTCAAGCTCCAATTACGTTGACGTCATAATTAATATGACGTCCTGTAAATCCAGGGAGGGACGTGCAGCACCCCATGTATAGTCAGTGTTCAAAGGGTTAATGGGTGCTGCAGTGGTTCAGTGAGTAAGACTCTGGCTCACCAACCTGGAAGTCACAGACTTGATCCTGGTGTTGACTGATAAAATTACAGGATTAGATGAAATTTCATATCTGCATTTCCAAGAACACTATCAACAGATTGTAATGGGCGTTCCAGTGGATCAGGGAGTAAGACCAGGTCTCAGACTCGACCCTGTGTTGGCTGAGAAAGTTGCATGATTATAAAACTCTAACAGACTTTCTAAATAAAGGAATGTCAAAATGACAAATTATGGAATAGATTCAAAACCTTTGAATATACATGCTATGACGATGGTTGAACAAATGGTCCTATCTATAAATATATATGTGATAAATAAATATGTCTGGAATTTTAGCCAGAAACTTAAACATCTGTTATAAAAGAGTTTGGTTTGGTTTAGAAGAGACAGATAGATGCATCAAAGATTTGAATATAACCAGAGCCATAAACTAACATATGGGGACAATTTTATTTCAATAATTGGCATGGGTATAAGAATCGTCTTTGGCTGTTGGAGGAAACCAGAGGAAACCTACAAGGTTGGGCAAGCTACCTTACACCTTGCCAGTTGACTCAATTACAGACATTATGATCTAAAGCACATGTATTAGAGAGAGAGAGAGAAATGGGGTTTAACGTCTACTCATTTCTCTATCCCTCTCCCAATTAAAACCCTTTTCCTTCAAATATTTCACACAAAGCAAATATGACAGTTCTTTGTTTGAAGATTATCAATTATTAATAACAAATTACCTGGAATATATTTCATACCCGACTGTCGCAATTAATCCACTTGACCCTAGGAATTATTTTATTATCAGATAATAACTGATTGTTTTATCTTTATTGATAGATTAATCAGGAATTCTCAGTAGGGTGGACATTTTTATCAAAAATCAGTATTTGTTCCTGATTTTACACTAAGCCAGTCAGAATAGTCAGATCACTGACTTTGTTTTATGGTTTCTGATAATCTAAATTACTTTGTTACTAATTATTATTGACTAATATTTCATTTGTATACAACTTATATCAAGGTTCACGGCCAATATTCAGCACATAGATATTTTACAATTTTACATCTTGGCCAAGAAATAAAATTTGAGCTGTGATTTTAGTAGAAAAGCTAGATATATAAATTTCAGTCATAGCATACTGCACGACATGCCTGTCTTTATCATAGCCCAATTGTGCAGACAAGTAGAACATTAATACCCATCTTAAAGGGACAATAACTAGATGTTTATGTGTCCTGCCTGTTGTGTAAATTATCCATTACAACCGATTTTACTTGTCCAGAGGGTTCGAAAATATTTTAAAATCCAAGTCACATTTGAAAAGCTTTACGTAAGACTTTTCAAATCAATTGGTTGAATTTTTCCAATGTTAAGATCATTTAATTGGAATGTTCTAAAATAATACGTTGACCAGAATGAAGATTGGGACATATTATTCAGTTACAACAAGAGTGTTATTGGGGCTTTAATGCATTTCCATAAAATGATTTTTAAATGTATCTAATAGTAAATTATACAACATTACAGAAACCAAATGAAATGGAAATAGTTCAAATGTCATTTCTATAATTCAAAACTATAAACTTTCTTCCTTTCAAACAAAAAAAAAAAAAAGTAAATGGCAATATTGCACTACTTTCTTTTTCATATCACAAGAATTCTCTAATTCTTATCAGTGTATGATTATTTGAGGGTGGAAATGATGGCATGTAAGAGGAGGTGCTGTCATTAAGATAATGCAAATGTTGTCTGCACAGATTAACGTAGCATCATTGTAGGAGGTCTGCATTCCTACAACTGATAAAGCGTTTCTTAATCCCTGAAATTGGATAAACTTGGTGTCCGCCAAATTTAAGTAGAATCTGATGTAGGTACTGTAAACAACAAAATAAAGGCATGAAATTTATGCAAAAATATTTTTCATTACTCATGAAATATCCAGATCCAGCAGATGAAAAAACACTGGCTTAAAGCCTTAATGCATCATTTTCGATAAAATGTCAAATGTTTAACAGCTTCTACGCTAAATAATTGATTATGTGTAACCATGGACCTTATATTGTATTACAAGGTCCATGGTGTAACTTATTCATTTGTAAGGCTTTTAACGAAAGAGGGAGAGAGAGAGAGAAATAGGGTTTAACGTCCACTCAACACAAACTGGGTCATTTCGGGACTAACATATGGTTTAATTTTATTTCAATAATTCGCTTGCGCGTAGGGGTCTTTAGCAGTCGGAGGAAACCGGAGTGCCCGGAGGAAACCCACGAGGTTGAGAAGGCGCCCCTATCTCCATGCCACATACGCTCACAACAGGGCTCAAAACCACATCCGCAAGCCAGAGGTGAGCGGCCAGCTAGAGGTCGAAGCGCGGCACTCTAGTCCATTAGGCCATCCCAACCCCCCAAACGAAAGAGGGAGCAGAAAGGTCTTCAAGGATGCACTCTTATAATCCTTTATTTCGATTTTTTAATAACAATCAGATTTAAATACTATACCATGTATTTCCAGGACCAGACAATAATTCCAGGAATAAACAAAAATTCCAGGTTTGTAGTGCACTCACTATAAACAGATAAGAAGGTAAAGATGTGAAATGCCAATAATATTTCACCAGGTATGTACAATCTACAAAATTACAGATTAACAAATTGTTTCAGTATTTCTATATCTAAATAACATTTATAATCTCTGTCTACCTTCTGTCAAAATATTATTCGATATCTCGATCCTAGGGCTTCCATACCGTTCTCACACTGCACCCTTTGACTGAAATTTGGAAGAAGCTGTTACCTAATTTTGTGGATAAAACTTTCATCTGTTCATAATTCATACTTACAACATTGACATCTATAATTTCAAAACCTCTACCCATTTACCCAAAACAGAGAGTCAGAAACTGATCTCCCAGACCAAAACATTTTGATTCCGGATCATATTATCTTACGTGCAGCGGTAATTTTCTGCCCAGAATGTTTTTTTAAACTTTTTTAATTCAACCACTCCACTTAATTATAAATGTAAGAAATTAAATAGTTCACGGGAACATTACCTATACATGTATTTTTTAATTCTTGATCATGAACCATATCACCAAGATCAGATCTTGCCTGTATAGGAATTCTTCTACCCATCGGCAGTGCTCTCAGTAAGGAGTTTAGAGTTTATTTGTCTTTTGCGATTTTATTTATAATCTAAATAGTTTCTACATTGTCTAGAGGACAACATAATTAAAAAAATGTAAGAATAAAACCCACAGCTAGATCTTTTCACTAGTTTAGTGGAGTGATTCTGCCTGTTTTGAATTATGACTTCAACTAGACACAATAATAACATACAGACCAGACAATTAAATTTAACTCCAAATAATCAGAAATTAACCAGTTGACAACTACAATAGCTTGGACAAGACACAAGTCGAAGTCATCAGGGAGATATAGCAACTGAGTCTGAGAAAAAAAAAGATTAAAGTCCGCTCAAGACAAACCATACCATATCATTTCCAGATTAACATATTATACAATTTTATCTTATAATTTTATCTTAGGAGTTGGGCAGGTAACCCTTCTTGGGATGGAAACCACACCACTTGACTCAAATGACAAAACCTTATGATCTAAAACTCACATGATAGACCACTTAATCAACTCCAGAATATAGAATTTTCTCTGAGCAATTAACTACAATGTGAACTTTTTCAAACTATTAGCATTATTGTTTATATAATAATATTAATGTGAACTCTACAATATGGTGTGTACACCATCATACCACAAGGTGCCATTAATTAAGGTTTTTTATCTTAAGTAGAGGTTACCATAGAAACCGATAAGTAAACAGTGAAAGGAGAATGTTCATGAATGAAATATAGAGGGTGGTTCCAGTATTTTAAGTGTACAACTATCTATAGATAAACACTATAATATATACAATGGCGGTCATTCATAAAATATATCTTATAATTAATTATTTGTGTAAATGAAGAAATGAAATGAAATTTAACATCCTACTCTTCTGCACTCTTAGGGCTAAGACAGCCATATATGCTATGCATGCCATGCAGCGTGCTTTGAAAGAATTTTGCCTGAACAGTGACAGTATCATGGTCTACTCTAATTCCAATTGCTGAAGGTTCTCTTTTGTGCACCCCAAGGTATCTATGATGGTTATCCATTCCATCCGACCGACTAAACCCTGTTTCTCACCAGGCCCCTGGCCATGCATCACTAGATGTTTACTGTGAGGTTAATGGGAAGAAAAGGATAAGGGTGGCGGAGATGTGGATTTGTGACCATCCCTTAGTTACAACTATTATAACTCTTGCGTCACAAAATCTATAAGGAGGGGAGTTAACAAATATTAATTACTGACCACCACAAGTTCAAGTAAACTGTGATTATTCCACAGTAGTCTAGATCACACAATGCATCCTTTATCAGAACTTTGATTACCAACATTATTCAAATATTAGGAAGGAAAATCTGGTCTACCATTTGCCGCATTTCTCCATTTTAAAAATAAACAGTTTGTTTGCTTACACAGAAATTAAATTGAATGAACTATGGGATGCAGAGATGAGATTAAGAGAGCTGAGAGACTATTTAAATTTGTTCTGTTGGTTTTCATTGATGCAATCACACCCCAGACTTACAGCTGGAATAAAATTACCACCTAGTTCTGGCAAATTCAGAATTATTTCCCTGAGTTTTACAGACAGACGAAATTACGAGCACAAATGGATCAATTCTGCGTCTACCACAAGTCAAATATTACAGACAAAAGCCATCAAATTATGGTGTGAAATTTCCACTATGTTTCATAAACTTTAATAATAGTCTGTGTAAAGCTTCAATCTCCCAAACAAAGGTTACTAACCCTTGGTCAATATAAGTCTGGAAATTTCCTACTGCTTAGTGATTTATATCTATATCTGAAGTATTAATTTCTTTCTACAGTCTACAGGAACCAGACAATCATGGCACCAAAGAAAGTAAAAGATCAACTGTCCTTTATTTTTTATCATCATATTAAAACCATTGTTTATGAAGGGGAATGACCAAATGGTTAGCATGCGCGCATTGTATCATATAAGGTTTGTCATTGAGTCAACTGGGTTTCGATATCCCTGTTGTACATGGCAAGAAATGGGGTCACCTGTCCAACCAAGTGCGTTTTCTCTCTCTTTATAGCATTGGTGGTCATTTCAGGGGTTTTGAATCCTTTGAAAACGACAATATTGTTACAGATGAATCTCAAAAAAAATTTCCAGACATTCATGTCTTTGCAGACGATTTAAACAAGCCAGCAGCACCTGTAAGTTTTGGATGAGCCTATTAATCCCTTTAAATCTAAGCCAGGAGATTATCTAATGTTGTTTTTTTGGTTTAGCTTTATTTATTACATATTAATAAATCAACCTTAGCATTGATGAAGTCTGATTAGACTTTGATTCAAAAACAAAATAACTCTTCACTTAATCCCTGGAGGCCCTCTGGCCTTTGCAAATCCCTGGGTTGCAGCCTCTAATGCCCTATATTTAAATTGGTCCCTCACTACATAGAAGGATTACATCTGCCGATTCCTTGTACAATAACAATGCAAATATCACAATTCTGTCAATACACCAAAACATACATTTATTTTACTATTTTGTGATATTTGGGCACTCGAGGGAGGATCTACATTTAGTCCAGATCAAATTTTGTGTCTGAAGAGCACCACAGAGGGATCGTAAAAGATGTTTATGGTAAGTCGAATTTGGCAGAATATCCTACCAGAGAAATCAATGACTCCCTGCTGATTGCCTGTGAGACTCACTAAAATTTGAATATACAATACCAATTATGCCTCAATCATATTAAAAACATGATAATAACAGAAGAAAACGTTCTCTAAGGAAATGAAAATCTTGCCAAATGTCTTGGAAATGGAAATCGTTAACATGGCTTCATATATATCTAATAAAAAATATATTGTAGAATCTGCTGAATTTGCAAAACAGATTCCCCATTCTCGATTTTGTCCTTCATTAAATCAAGTATCTGATCAATGTCCTTGTGACGTTTCCAGACCAATTCCAAACTTTTTTCATGTTTGGTTTTCAAATAAACTAACGTACAAAACAAATAACCCACTGATACAGAAGAAAACATCCTTTTATTTTAAATCTTGAAGATTTCCAGACTTTTCTGTTTCCAAAATAAAAGACAGATGGACTAATGGGACACGAGATATTTTCAGTTTAAAAACTAGGGTTTGATTTCAGTGAAAATAAATCCACGCCCTAATCTTCTGAAGTCTTCCCTTCAAATGTTAAGCGTGTGTCCAGTATGTCGTCTGGTTAAATGTTTTTCTAAAACTTTAATGAAAACAAGACTTATCTAAATTCCCAAACAAAAATAAATAGTCTATAACCAGAAGCAATTTCAGGGAATTATTGAAACCATTTGGTGATGAGGAGTGAAACCTGTTTGAAATATCTGTTGTATTTTCAAAATATAACTTTCAAAAGCGCCAACTAAGATAACAAATTGCTTTCGTGGCTAATGAATATTGCAATTGCCTTCAGATAAACAACTTTATTGAAGTTCTGGTAGAATACAATACAATAACTTCTGACAATGTACATTATATACTTGAAAACTTAAACTAAAATATTCTTTAATGTAGTCTTTTCATTGGTTGAGGGTTAAAATTCTAGTGCAAATTTTAGCTAGCAGTCAATGAAAAGGTTGCATTCTTAAAGTATTTTTATTAATGTTTTCATCTTTAGCTGGACCTGGGAAAACCCACTTGACTCAATAATGACAGACCTTGGGATTTCACATGCACGAACGCCTGTAACTTCATAATCATAAATAAGACCCCATCACATACCCCTCTCACTGACAAACATTTGCATTGTGACCCTCCTCCCTATCGTAATGTATGCAAGTATAGTCAGTGTTGGAGAAGATGAACCTTGTTTTCCAGAAAGAGTACTTAACGAATAAACACAAGTTGTCTTATTTCGAAATTCAATTTTTACTGAATATATAACTAATCATTTCTTCATCAGAGTTATAATTGTTTCAAGTATATAAATCTTTTGATTATTTTTAAACAAAGCTTGTATTATTTTTCCTTTAATTTTCTATTACGTAAGTATAATTTCTTTACTTTACCTTGATTCCCGTCCAAATGATGTTGTAATTTATCTTGCACGGTGCCAACAGTTAGATATGTGTAAAGCATCATTCTATCTGATGTTCTAATATATCGTCTAATAAAAGTGTCATGTTCTTCAAATTACCACTTAAACAATATTCCATGTTTCAAACCTCAATTATTACAGCTTTCATCATGGGTGTTTAATTGTTATCATTATCAATAGGAATGTTTCAATCAGCTGGCAATATTCACATGTATTTTCATAATGCAACAATTATCCACGTTTTCTTATTTTTCTCGATCATAGATTTAAATTAGTTCTTGATTTCAGTTTTCAATAGAATCATTGTAGTATTTTTTATGTCTATCAGATCTTGAAACAACAATCCTTCAAAACTTGATCAATATCTTTTGTGCTTTATCAATATTAATGCATTTTATCAGTGGTTATTTTAGATGATAATCTTGAAAAATGCATCTTCGTATAATAGGGTCAGATCTTGAAAAAACCCTTCAAAACTGGATGAATGCCATTTGTGTTTGATTAGCACTAGAACTAATGAAATGAGAGGAGGCAGAGACATTGGGGTTTAGTGTCCACCCAACACTAACTATAGATAATTTTGAGACTAACACAGAATGTTACTTCAATAATTTACTTACATCCAGACATAACAGAACCCAGAGATTAAGCAAGCAACCGTACTATTTTTGAATATCAGAACAAACCTTTTGTGACTTGCACAGATAATTGGCCTCATCAAGTTCTGACATATTTCAAGGTCCATTAGAGCAATTGTAAAAGTGCTAACTCACTAATCAGAAGGCTGTTGGTTGGATCCCGCCGAATGCTGCGAAAGTTCCCTGGAATTTTTCCAGTGAGGTTTCCCCAATTAGAGGAGGAGTAGGATGGAGGGCCTTGCAAGGAACAGTATTCATTCCTGTGAAACCTGTGATAATTGAAATTCAATTACAGTCTGGTCTAATCTGGGGGGTTGGGATGGCCTAGTGGTCTAGAGTGCTGCGCTTCGACCTCTAGCTGGCCTGTCACCTCTGGCTTGCGGTTGTGGTTTCGAGCCCTTGTGTGAGCGTATGTGGTATGGAGATATTGGCGCCTTCTCAACCTTTGTGTTTCCTCCCACTGCTAAAGACCCCTAAGCGCAAGCTTAAAATTAAACCATATGTTAGTCCTAAAATGACCTAGTTTGTGTTGAGTGGACGTTAAACCCCATTTCTCTCTCTCTCTCTCTGGTCTAATCTGAAATTCCCTCATAGCATAAAGCAAGACATATGCCGGATCATTGTCTTCATTAACTCAGTTGAAGCAGAAAAGTTGGATGTTAAACCCCATTTCATTCATTCAATGGTTCTCCCGCCACAAACCATATTAAAGTTACGAGTAAAAAGTTATGAGTGTAATAAGTATCTATAATGATTTAGCATCTGGTGAATCTGAGATATAATAAGTGTTGACATGGTACTTACACTAGTCAACTCTTACATCTAATAAACCCTCTCCTCTCTTCACTACCTTAAATAACTACTTCAATATGTGGTAAACATTGATTATATCTCTAATCTATTTATTTTACTAGTTAGCCGTCTCAAGTAGAAGACAATTACTCTTTATATACATAACTATATGTTATCATAGATATAATGAAATGAAATCGTGTTTGGAGTCCTACTTTTAGGCACCATCCAACCACCCAGGGTAATGAAGACGGGCATCCACCATAGGGCTACAGTGTAATATATTGAAAATTGTGCCCTGACACACACTTATTTCGATTTTCAAACATCAGGACTCAGGGGATCATTCACATGATGCAAATGGTGGGCTATGCATGCAGCTTCATTTTATGTCCCATCCAAACAACTAGACATGTTTCCTTGCCGAGCCCTTTATCAAGCACTACAATAAAGGCAGAGCCAGGCTGGAAAATACTGGGACCTCCAGTTTTATTGAAATAGCACAATACTCACGGAACATCTGTGAATTTCTCAGGCAAACAGAAAATCAAATGAAAAATATCACTTTGCATGTAGGCATTAATGTGGACAAAAAAAAAAAAGTTGAAATTTAGACTTCTTGCAAAAATTCAGAGATCAATTTCTCCAAGATTATGGAAGAGGCCTAAAATTAATCATAATACGAAAATATGCTGTTTAGTTTTTATGTTTGCAAGTCTTAATTTTGGATAATTTCTGGTACTAAAAATCCATGAAATGCAAGAATTTTTTTTTTCAAGTATACCAACAAAACATCCTGTTTCTATACTTAGTAAATTTATCATTTTTGTTTTAACACATTAAAACAATATTTAATTTAGAATGCCCATATTTTTCAAAATTAACCATTCAATATTCCGCTTACCCACTTTTACCCAATTTCTATCATTCATATATCTTCGGAAACACATGATAAAATGAAAACCCTCACATGTTAATTTGAATACACAGGTTGCTGCTGTCTTACCAGACAACATGTCTCACTGTTCCACTTGGTCTTACCAGAAAACAAAAGCATTAAAAATAAAAAGAAAACCTGCAATATTTTCTTCAAATAATACACAGATCAATGCTGTCTTTCCCGGACAAAAAATTAGAAATAATCAGATTGTTACTATCTTACCGGACAGGAAAAAGTTAGAAATAAAAAGCTGTCTCCTTGTTCCATTTGATCATATAACCCTATAAACAAAAACTTTGAAATAAAATATATGTCTCACTGTATCACTTGATCTTACGAATGGAATGAAATGGGTATTAACATCCTACTGTAATGCCCCGCCCCAACTGGGTTAATGAAGATAGACATGATCTTAAACCCAGACAAACAAAAAATAAAACTAAAATAATGATACTAACCAGATAACCTTGATCTTCATCGTATTCATCTTTTAAACATTCAAATTCAGCTTTCTCGTTCATTTTAATTTCATTCACTTTGTTTAAAATCCAATTACGTAATCATATAAAATTACATAATCACTAAATGTTGATATTCATAATATCAATATCACAACAAAATATCATTTAATATAAAAAATTGTTTGCCTGATTTCTTCAGTTGGTCTTTTTACTTGCCTAAATACACAACCAACTCTCCAATTTTATGGTAATCGTTAAGCCCACTCATGAAAATTCAGCATATTTCATTCAAATTCTATTCATACAAAAATGTCAAAACTAATTCACAATTGGAATAACAAAATCTGAATTCAATTTTTTTTCTCCATCAAATGTCAATCAATTCGTGAAATCAACATATATAACCAAATTTATATCCAACGCCTCATGCAGAAATGTCACTCACAGTGAAAAAAAACACCAACGACCAATAGACATAACAATCCTATAATGCAACAGGCCGTTCTCGGAATGATGATTTAAAACAAATATTTGACTCCCGACTCACTTCTCTTGCTCCTTCAAGTATTAAATATGAAGCTATAATGCCCAGTTATATATAGTAACGCAAGTTTATAGCAGCAATAAGCTAACAAGTAGTTATCATCGGCTTTACTTTTCTTTAGTTGTTCAACTTGCTTTCATTATTCCACCAAACTGAAGATTTTGTTATCACAAGTGGTTCAAAGCTGACAGATTCATCAGATCATGTAAATTCAACCGGTAGATAAAGTTGGTATATAGGTATAGTTACTGTGATATATCAAACTCAGTATACCACACTCGAGCTATGGTATATTGGCTCGTATACCACGTTAGAACCTCTCTAATACCATGATAGCCTTGATCCACAACTTCAATAGAATTCACAATCTAGTCACGGAATTCAGGTCCACCAAAAATTAATCAATTTTTCGTAATATTCTAATATCCGCAAACAGTCAAACACACATGAATGCAGGCAGGTAGGCGCTAATTTCCAGAAGCAATTTTTGGCATCATGCTTAACAAACTTCCAAATTGATAAATTACTCCTTGGGGTCAAACGACTTTGTTTACAAAACTGATGTAATTTACTAATGAAAACAACTTTCTAGTTAAATGCACCTAGATTTAGCCAGACCCATGGTTGGTACAATCAAAGAGTAAATTAAGTGGGGAATATTACATGTAATAACTCCCAGTTAGCTCCATTTACTGTGATATATGACTCACCATAAACTATACCTATCTATCTATATCTCATACTTATTCAACATCGTGTAACTCTTAACACCATTGGGACTTCTCTATAATCCTTTTACAATCAACTGCTATGGTAAAACTTAATACTTAACTGGATATCATTGTCTATTCTGTCTGTACGCAACTGGTTTTTGTATAAACAAATTGATTTGATTACTGGGCACCACATAAAAATTATGGCACACTCAACATTCTCAGAAAATAAACAACAAGTCGGCAATATGGTCAGTTAGAGATGTTTCTTCTATATTACATACTAAATATACCCCAGCTGTCCATTTACAATATGATATATCACATTATTCACCAGTCAATAGTGTGGTATAACAACCAATATAGCATTATAAAACTACGGGTTTGACTCTATATACCCCAACAATCCACCAGAACACACAATATTACCATGGTATTCGAGTCCAATATTCCCCAGATTACAAACCAATCACTGATAAGTATTCTGAATGATAGACAGATTAAAGCCAGATAACTAGAAATGGTTTCTACCCATGAAATGGAACTTTTATTGCATGAGGAAAGCGACCTTTACGATTTAATTATTTGATAAAATGTTGGATAACAGATCGAGATAGGACACCCTTTGTGATAAAGAGCTGGTGCGAATTTAATGACTTAACATTACTGCCAGACCTCAAGTCACGAATTGAAATCTGTTAAAATACAAACTTTATTCTTGAGATCCAAATATTTAGACTATATTCCATTAAGCTAAACAATAAACTTTCATCCATAAAATATCAGACAAAATAATACATTACTCAAGTTAAAATCTAATTAAAATTAAAATGCTTTTGAAATAATTGAGACACATTTATTCCTTGATGATAAATATTGAAAATTTAAGGCAAAATCAGAAATTACTTAAAATTTAATTCAATTTGAAATGTTTTGAAATTATTGTGTCACATTTATTCCGTTGAGGAATATATGGAAAGTTTGGATCAAAATTAGATATTACTTGAAATTCCATTCAACTGAAATATTTTTGAAACTTTTGGGACACATTTAATCTGTTAGATAAAACCCAGATAAGGCAAACAATCTTTCTCTTAATCTCTTAGGACAAATTGCTTATAGGTACATGTATGTATATGTAATCAAACAATCAAAGGGGATTAAAATTCCATCAGATTATCCCCCCTTGTGTTGGTAAAAGTCAAAAGTTGGTTTTTGACCCCCAGGGCATTGTCTAATGTTTGAAGTTGAGATTAATTTAAGTTTACAAGAAAACAAACATCAAGTTCAAAAGGCAACCCATGTATTCTCTTCCACTTACATGAAAAACATTTAATAGCTTCTACATGCACAATTCATTAACTTACACAACATGAAAACTGATCCTCTTAAAAAAAACTCCTCAACTGATGAACACATCTAAAGAGGAAAATCAATGGATCATTAAAGTGACATTCTATGCAAGCAACAATAATTTGTTAATTAGTTTTTTTTCACCCTAATGTTGAATATGCATATTAATCAAGAAATTATAATAGTTTAAGCATGTGTACTCTTTATCTCTCTGTAAGGTACCTTTTTGTAAATAAATGTGTTTTTTTGTTAACAAACCAATTTAAAAGACATTCTATGCAAGCCAGAATAATTTGTTATTTAGTTTTTAATCACCATAATGTTGAATATGCATATTAAATAAGAAATTATAAACATTAAAGCATGTGTACTCTTTATCTCTCTGTAATGTTACCCATTGTAAATAATTGTTTTTTGTTAACCAACCAATTCACGAATTAGAGTTTTTAAACATTGTATTTGAGAAGTGGGAAAGTTTAAAATATTCAACAATTTGTAGGTGATGGGTTCCATTTCAATAGAATAATAACAATATAGCTTCTTTAAACATTACACCAGTTAGTTTTTAACCAACATATTGTTTCCATTATAAAATCTTCTTTTTATCTCGCAGCTTCTAAAAATAAAACATTGGCATAACAACAATTTACATATAACCCTAAAATAATCGAATCTTTTAAGAACATGCCGCAAAAAAGAAAAAAAAATTCCAGAGAGGTAACTTTTCACAGCATGACACCGACAGGTACACGACTTGACGTCAAATTTCTTTCAACCTTAGAGAAAACGTTGTGTAGATTTTTGCGCATTGGATTGAAAGACATGAATGAAATCTATCATTCGACAAACAGTAACTTTAGATCTTGTAGACAAATAACTGAAAACCCAAGCTCATTCTAAATGGTTCCTTTTCCAGGTTTGCGCAACAGGTCTTGATAAATCCATAAAACTCATCTTTGCTTCACTCGACACCCTAAGCCAAAATATGCAAACAACTATCAATTTAGAAAATTAATTTGATAAATGAAGAGCGTCAGGTAACAAGATGTGTCAGAAATAGAAATAATCTCTTCTTCTAATGTCAGACTAAGAAAAAATAATTTTGTAATAAAATAGTAGGCTTATGTACATGACAACTATCACATAATTCTCTTATCTTGTACTTATATATCAAATAATCTATATTTTTATATAAAGTGCAAGAGGACTGTAATACACTAAAAACAAAAAGACAAACTTTTTACATTGCAAGCTCAAACAAATATCAAATCAAGTGAAAAATAAAAAAAAGAAAGAAATTTGTAGACTAGACAAACCAGGCGCAAACGACTACCATAAAATTTGGACTGAATGATCAACCGAGATCTGTAAACATCCATTAATAGAATTTGGAAACAGTGCAGGATAATTTGACCAGACATCTGCTTTCATCATCAGTGATTCTATCTTTGTTTTCAGTACAAAGTTTATAGTAATAAAGTTTATAGTAATAAAGAATAATAGACTTGTATATCAGAAAAAGTTTATCTTATTGTCGACAGATGTTTCCTAATCTTACTTTCACTTTACAGTTTAGTCATTAAGACAGCATCAGACCTCTGATGAAATGAAATAAAATGGCATTTAATGTCCTACTTTTCTGCACAAACTTGGCTAATTAAGACAGACATACGGTCGTCTATGCGGGAGATTTGCCTGGACAATGACACAAGGCCTTCTCTATCAATGGTTCTTTAACGTGCACAGTAGATAACCAGACATCTGGATAAAATATCCATTGTGTCTTAAATATTGGATATCATTAGGAGCCCTTATTTTCCTGGTAAGATAACACCTTCAACATTGATTGTAATAGACGAGTATAGAATTCTAATTCACGTTTTTAATGTTGAATATTATGGATTAAGTTATATACCCTTTAACAGAATTCGGGATGCCTATTTTTTCTTATTCAGCCTTCAATAGCTAAATTTTGTGGAAGTTAGAAAATTGAATTTTCACTTTAAAGTTGATCAAACAAAATCAATTATTTGGATCAAAAAAGGGAGAAAACATCAATTGAGAAAGCATAAAACTAAAAATATCCCCTGTATTTCCTCATCAAAAGAGAAAATCAGGTTCTATTACACGTTTGTATTAACTTAAAGAGAAAAGAAAATTGGCCTATATTCCCACGAACACGATTTACATGATCAGATATGTCAATTTCTTTTACTTGTAAATATTTCAACACGGATATTAA
Organism: Patella caerulea; assembly: GCA_036850965.1. Classification (NCBI taxonomy): domain Eukaryota; kingdom Metazoa; phylum Mollusca; class Gastropoda; family Patellidae; genus Patella; species Patella caerulea. The sequence goes on along the minus strand of JAZGQO010000015.1, from coordinate 23,678,078 downwards.
CCTATATTGGAAGACCATTAGCTAAAAACAATGTACATAAATAACTAACACCAACTTTATGATTAGTATGTCCATCAAAATGATTGACAGTCTGGGGATGTTGATTGTGTATCACCTCATAAATATTCATAATTTGACCGTTTATCCTCATTCTTCATAAAGTAATTATAAATGACCATTCTGTTTTAGAATGAGATAGTAGGAAATCCATCTGATAAACTTGTAGGTGTGTGTAAGAGCTTTATTTAACATCCCCTTCCACTGATAATTTGGAAGCGAAGTTCCACCAAGGATATATCAACAATAATTTGTGTAGTTCACTAGACACTATGGTTCCCTGCCCAACTGAAGACCGATTTCTGGCGTATCAAGATTGCAGACATCCTACTATTATACCACGAGAGTGCTTCCCAAAACAATCATAAAGCCGAAGTCCCCACCCACCCAACACAAATATAAAGCTGAAATTTACATGTTTGGTATATTAGATAACTATTACATCAATAATAGTATAAAGTGTTTTTAATTAAATTAAATCTTTTAAACAATATCTTGATATCTAGTTCTGCTGTTTGTCTTTAAAATTCAATTATATGGTGTATTGTTTCTTGTGTGTTCTTCCTTTACAACATCAAATGTTCTTTGCACTATTTTCATTTTATTAATGATGTGTATGCTGCTCTTAATGGGCGTATTGATACAATAAAATTGTATCTTTAACTGTTTGCTCAACTAAGAAAAACATGTTATGTACACATTACCAAATTTAAGGTCAGACTTGAAGACTATCTTCCTTTGCTTAAAACTCTTCTTTCCTTTTGATGACAATATTTAACTAGATGAGAAAGACATTATTACTCATGTGAACATAATTAATCTCTTTTAGGATCACATACAATATAAATTTGAGAATTGAATTAAAGGAGATAATGGCTTAAGCACCTCTGTGTCTAGCATTTAAGAGATAAGCTTTTTCTTGATGATGATGTGTTTAGATTAGAAGATACTATAATCTTTTCCAAGGCTTGGTATTACATATTAGCTATACAATATTTATACTGGACATGAGAAGTATTTGGTTCTCGGAACTGTTCCAGGCTGCGATAAATCTGAAGAAATTGCATCTTTGACATAGTGACATAGCTATATAATAACAGTTCTCAGAGAGAAAGAGAGAGAGAGGGGGGTTTAACATCCACTCGACACAAACTGAATGAAAATTTCAATATATTCATTTTGCATTACCTATACTTGAACTATTATAGCAGGAACTGCCAGCTCTTAAATTCTTACATAATGCATCTTTACAAAAATGTGGATAATAATAAAAATTGTCAAATTCTTTAAAAACAAATATCTTGTTAACCTGAGATAAAAAAAAAAAAGGTCACACATTGACGGGATGAAAACATTTTGTTACAAAATTTCTGATATTCTCTTCTGCTATGATCAAAGGTTCACAGCGTAGGTTAATGAATTAAAATAATTAGAATCATTAGAATCAGCTTTCTAATCTGTACAGGTCAACAGTCATGTGATTGCTCCCAGCACTATAATCCCATGTGTTATGAATATTCATTCATTAACTAGATTAAACGGACATGTTTTCTAAACGTGTTCTCAAAGAAAAGATTTAGTAGAATATGTGACATATTTGTTCCTACTCTGTTTGAGGATTATTATTATCACTTAGCACCATTTGCCTGAGTGGATTCGGAGGTCAAATGAGTTGAAGTGTTACTGATTAATTTTTAACAAAATGCTGGAAAACAATCCATTTCCAATAGTCTCATGCTTTTTTTCTTTATCGCATTCTCAATATTCAGACATGTTTCATTTGATTGAATGCATGTCTCAATTGGTTCGCGATTTTTAACCATAAAGTCACCTAACCAAATAATCTCTTCTACTACTTTAACGATGAAAATGTTGATAGATTTTGTATTTTATTCTTTTTGATACAAATTGGAATCTCATCGATTTTGAGAACCTTACTCGGTCTAGACTTCAATAAATTAAATATTTTCTTTAAGTACCAAAACCCAACTCAATCGAAAAAAAAAGAAAGTTTATCTAATTTATTAAGCAATTTTATTTCTTGAAAAACAATTGTGAAACCAAATGTCCACCTCCATTTGCGAAAAATGCTTAAAAAACAATTCGAAAAGAAAAAACAATCCTCAAACTAAAATACCACATCCATCAGTCCATTAAAACTGTTTATATAAATTCTCTTGTGGTTATTGAATTCATTTAAAGCTGAAAAGATTTGGGGTACAAAACATTAATTCAAGCTAAAACTTTTTATAAATTTTATATTAATGTAAAATTGTATTTAAAAACTATTGAAGTCTTTTGATCAAAAGGTTTTTTTAGTGTTAAAGGGATTATTAATATAATAACCCATATTATTTCGCGGTAAAACATTTTAGATTTATATTCAAATTACAGCCATAACATAGAAATTGTCCATTTACAAACAAAACAAAAATCCTGTTATAGATCTGTGATATAATTTTTTTTTCTTAGTCCAAACCAATTTAATCTTTAGTGCTTCGTAATCCTGAGAAATAAATAGCCATCCAAATCACATAAACAATGTATTGTTTTTGTAGGTAAAAACAATGCAACTTAAAGCTTTCTTTGTCCTTAGATGTTTTTTCTCAAAGACAAGGAATGAATAAAATGAAGTATGTTTTAACATTTTACTTTTCAGCACCAACAGGAGTAATGAAGACAGGGGAAGAAATAGAACGCAAAATTTAACACTGTTGGCACATGTATAGTTTTCTCTCCTACATTCATGGAAATACATGCATGCACCTAAATGAGAAGAAATATTGTATAAAAGCTTCTGATTTTATCAAATTCTTAGTTTTTCCACATTGGACCCCTCCCAAACTGTTAAAAAAATTGGATATGCCCCTGAGTGGAACAAAAATTTAACTTGGTCTGGCCTTCGGTTACTATACATTTTGTTTGTCTGATATGTTTAGGTAATAATTTGTATTTTCACCGAGATCAAACTCGGTGCAGAGCGAGAAAACATTTGTTACAGATTTATAAAAGATCTGATCAACTTCACATTTGTCTTGCATCAGTCCAGAAATGCATGTGCGTTACTTTGAAGGCGGTTTTGATGTCAGGGATAAAGAGAGTTTGTATGAGGGAGGGACCATTCACAGGTGTCAGCAGTGGTTTTTACGTAGGTTTGAGACATGTATTTTTGGAAATATTTTGTAACGGTACGAACACCACTTGCTATTAATGATAAACTGATGAGGTTGTTCTCAAAAGCTGAACAGAATGTATCACAAATTGATATTCATGAGCACTCACAGAATATTTCGGAGCGTTTTTTTTTCAACCCAAATCGCATTCTAAGCTTGTTATTATAGCAGATTCTATGCAAATTAATCGATAACATCGTGTTTTATTTCTTTCGTAGAGCTTCATGACAGATTACGCATAATATTATATTTCAAATTTTTGATTTGTCTCATTGGCTAAATTAACAACAATGATCATCGTTGAGGATTTTGAATCTTATGCAAACTACAATATTATGACAGTTTAATATCTTATGGTATATTAGTCCAAAATGGTTACCGACTGTTCAGAACTGATGAAGACAAATGAACTGAAAATATAAACAGGTTAAACGTCTTACTCCAACTAGGTTAAGGAACACAGACATTTTGAATACAATGTGTTATGAGGGAAATTTTGTCAAGAAACTCCGTCCTGCACCACTGAAGGGGAAACCACCCCAAAATATCCTGATGAACTTTCTCAGCGAACCCACAACCTCCAGGCAAGCGAACTCACAACCTCCAGGCAAGCAAGCCACCATGGCTCCAATCTTTTGATGGGCCTCTTCTTAATCCGATTAAATGCAAATGCGAAATTTCGTAGATTGAGCTACATTTATTTATTTTGCATTTTATAACTCTTATGGTTTTCATGTATAGTGTGAAGTATCCATCTTTCATGATTTCAGACAAAAAATAACTCAAATGTTTATTTTAAAACTTGACTGAATAAAAAAAACACCTATTCATCACAATGTCGGAAAAAAAAATTAATTTCATTTTTTTTTTATGTAAATTGAAAAGATTAGAAATTTACAGATATCAAGTTATCAATCCTGAAAAAAATATTAATGATTAAATTTGTGATTTTATCGTGAAAAGAAATCTGCCAAAGTGAAGAAGAAAGATGTTTTTATTTGAGTGCCGATAAACGTCTAATTTTATGGTTTTGATTTCCATGGGTGGTACCAAGTCTGCATTATACATTAACTTGTGAAAACTTGTTGAAACTTGTGTTCAAACATTTGGCAAACATTATCAAATCCTGGATTCTCTTTCATCCTAAATACTGAGACCGTGGCACAAACACCAAACTCAATTTTCTTATCAAATTAAACGTAAAGATTTGTTGTAAATACCCTGTGTAATTTTTTTCTCATTAACTTAGATCCTTATTCATCATTTGACGATTATCCTCAACACAAAGTTATCCACAAATCTACATGCTTTTAAATTTGGGTAAAGGCTTTTAAAAGTCACTTCAAAAATATCATTCTTGAAAAACATTCCTAATAGTTCATCAAAGCGAGTCAAAGTACCAGTACTAATTAAAATCCCTATATGAGCTAGGGGAGGTGAGGGGGTTAACATCCTACTTTTCTGCATACTGACTGGGCTAATGAGGAAAATATTGCACCAACAGCAATATTTTGTAGTGGTATGCGGTCCTCCTAATCAAAACTTGTCGGATTTGGTAAAATATATTGATTGTATTGACAATGAAGGACAAATTTTTCGAATTTAAAATATTTATGGAACATCAAACCGAATTGTAGGTCTGAATGCATCCTACAGAAGGGATGACTGTTTCTAGTCTAGTGAGAAGAAAGTGAAGAATTTAGTTTGATGTATGTATGTTAGTATTTTGGTGTGAGAGTTATTATCACCGTGTACACATGTTGTAAGAGATATACAGATATACACAGATATACATCATAACACAACATAAACAAACTATTCACATATTTACTCCTATTTTCTTATCTGATGGTCCCAGATGTTAACATGTACCTATATATATCATATATGTTAAACATGACTATAGATATAAACATCCAGTTACAGATACACATATAAAATCACCTTTTTGGTGCAAATACCTATTTAATTGATAAGAAAAGGAAGAGAGGGGCAGTTTAATGTCCACTCGACACAAACTTTGTCATTTCAAGAATAATTTCATTTTGATAATCTGTATGTGCGGGGCCTTCAGCGACAAGAGGAAATCGGAGGGCCCACAGAAAACACACATGGCTATCTAATACAACTTTATAACAAAATTATGTGTTAAATAACAGCAAACATTGGAAGAGATTATGAAAAATGTGATATATCAATTTTATAAGATGAAACATATGTATTCTCACAGGTATTTGTAGACAATCATTGTTGAGCATTAATCTACAGATGGAACATTGTAGACAGAAAGGTGCCTGGAGTACAAAATGTAGGTCCGGAAAGCAACAAATTAATTCTCTTAGATCTAGAGAATTCAAACAAATGAAATAAAATGCAGTATTTACATCTAGCGTCTGTTTATAGCAAGACATTGGAACCACATGACATGTTTATTACAAGAAATTCCTACACTGTTCTACCAATTATTATATTATTATAGTCAATGAGGCACCAAGATTATCAGAATTCTGGAATACTCAAAGACATCATCAGAGAAAGATGTTCTAAATGACATGTGAAGGCTTCGTGCCCTTGGTGAAGTTATTGGAATTCTCCATGAAATAAACTCAAGTCCACATCACAAGGACTCCTCCTTTGACGTCTTCAGCTGACCACCATACAGCAAAATGGCGAGAAATTAACTCGCTCAAGTTATTCTATTGTTAGATGGATAAAGACGTCTGCAATATCAATTTATTTACATGATAAAATGTTCGACTGACATCTCATCTCAGTAATGACGGCTCCGCTACATCCGAATAGTCTTTACAGAAGATGACAAATTAAAACTGACCAATTGATTTTTGGGAACTGCCAAATCAGCGATCAATATTCTTAAAATCAGTTCTAATCACAGTGAAATAAATCAATACGTAGAGCAAAGGCAGCACGCGTCAGGAAAGGGCATGGCCCCACCTTGACCAGTCAGATTTAAATTTTTTATATTGATACATTGTATGGCAACATTTTAGAAATAATTCTGATCCTATTACTTATCAGGCAAATTTTGACCAATTTTATCTGCTCCTCCCAGTGAAATGCCCACCTGAAATCTTATAAGACTGTGGAGTTTTGAATTTGCCTTATCAGTGGCTGCCAATTGAACTGGCCAAGCCTTCTGTTGATTATGGGGCTATCTTTTCGTCACCAGCTCTTGGACTATGAGGGGTTGTTTTCTCTATGCAGAGGGAGGATGAAAAAACATAGTTTAGCGCATAGACTATCAGCAAATGAACAAAGTCTCCCTGAGCCTTTACGACTGAACAAGATTTACAAAAGTAAGGCCTACAATACAAGTTGTTTGCAGCTGTGTACATCTGTAATTTATAATTCATATCCCAAAACTGACAAAAGTGGCTCCATTACCAATTAAAATTTACATAATAAGATATTTAATTCAACAAAAAGCAATCTCTAAAGACGCTTCAATTTCAGTTTCTTTTGACCGTGAAAATGTTCCAGTTTTTTATCTAAGAAATTCAGATCTTTTAACAAGGGATACCATCAAACCATATTCAATTGCCATGTGTAGGACAGATTTACCCCAGTCCCAAGGGTATGTATAAGATTTGGTATAACCCTGTAACAGACAGGTGCAATTAATTTTGAAAATGTTTGACAGCAGAATAAAGGATTATACAGGCTGTTTTACACCAAATTTCCCTGGAGTAGATACTTGTATATCATTACAATATCTTTTTTCCATGAAAGAAATTTCTTTGAAGATAAGAAAAATGTGCTTGCATAATAATGTTAGTAAATCAACCAGCATTTAAAATTCTATCATGCTAAAAACTCCAATGCAAGATTATTTGGAGGAAATAACATTTTACACTTTTCTTGAAAATCATTATTAACTTTTTTAGTTTGAGTGAAGTCTGAGTATTATAGGCCCGAGTACTTTGGAGTGGACGCTTACAGATTTTCCTCACATCAATTTGATATGTTGTTTATTTCTTGCAATACCAATGTCTGTGAAACTGTCTTGTACGCAGGTTGTCTTATCGGTTTGGTTTTAAATGTAGTGCCATGTTTTCCTGCACTTACTATTAGGCGATATCTGAAGCATTTTTTTTGTTTGGTTATAAACAAAGTATTCCTTGGAACCCGACAGGATCATTCCATGGGCCATGAAATATGGTTTCAAGTGAGGACACAACTATTTATTCTCATAAACTAAACCACCTGTCAATAATTCAGTGAATCTCGTTCTGATGTTATAATCATTGATGTTCTGACACCAAATTGATGAGAACTCTTGATATATCATGACCTTTGCCCCATGTAGTTCATTATATACTTTGACCTATGACCTGATAGTAATAAGCCTGATAAGTCAACAATAACTGACTGAACTGCTGCTATTCCAATCATGTAGCTGGCTTGTTGGTCAGTCAAACCAGGCAGAGATGTTGTTATGCCTTCCCCATAGACTCCATTACAAAATAAACAGGAATTGATAATTGACCTTGTTGATTGAAAGTAATGAGTTTTATTTACAACTGGATACTATTGTGGATTGATGCAGTTTTAAACAGATCTTCAATTCCAAACAAACAGTGTCCCAGGTGCAAACACAAAATAATTTGACAGAATCTTTTATATCTTGCAGACTGTAAGGATTCGAAATTTTTGTGTAATTCCATGTAAATGAAATGAGGTTTATTGTTCTAACATTTGTGGCTGGTGCCAGCAAAATCAGTCACTTGGATCACTTCACCAAAATTGAGTTCTATACATTTTCTGAAAGCCACAACTGTGGGCTTTCAAATGCAACAAAAATTATGTTGATATCTCAAAAATTGACTGAGTTGTGAAATTTTGAAGCTTCAAGGTCAACATAAGTACATTCTGAGAAAACGCAGATTAAAGTCTGGGTACTAAAAATTTTCAAACCATTATAGCAACCAGTATCTTAGGATGGGGATATTGCCTCCAAATTTTTACCGGTTGAAAATTTATTTGACATGTTAAGTGACGACTAATTTCGATTGTTTTAGGGAGAATTTTGATTACGTAACATTCTACATGTTTTATTAAAATCAATTTTTGAGGCATTTAGAGTTCGAATAATTAAAAATGGTTTAGAATTCCGAAAGACAACATTTCAAACTATTGTTTGGTGATGAAAACTGAAAATCAATAATTTCACCACTGACTGCCGTATTTTGCCTGTAACACAAAATGAATGATTCCGACTTCCGACTGAAAACGATAATTCCGGTCACATTTTGCTTCGAATTGGGCTAATAAAGATGGGCATACGCCATACAGTGTGCTATGAGGGAAATTTTGCCTACTCTTATATCGAATTCCAACTGTCAAGGGAACACTGCATGGTGTATGCCCGACTTCCCAAGCCCAGTTGGTGCAGATGCAGACAAGTAGAACATCAAACTCAGAATATTTTATTTCTCTCATAATGAGACCTACAATGGAATTTTCATTGTATGTGAAGCTTGAGACTAATTTCACTTCTATTACGTACTAATATCCACTATTTTTGCTAAAACTGACAGGAATTTCTCACCTGACCTTAACGATTTTACCAGGTGTATTGTATCTGTTACCTGAGCCATGTATTTGATTCCCATGTTTAACTTGGCGTCCATTCAAGACATCACCATTTGGTTCCGAGCAACATTTTCACTGGTGCCGACGAAATTTAAGATAATATTACACAAAGGGTGCCAACATCATTTTAGTTTTATCATAATACTCTTTACAAATTAGCTTTTAATGAAATTCTTATCTTCGTTAAAACTTCAAAAGAAAGAAAAAATATTGTGAAAAAAAGAATATAAAGGGAGACAACTTCACTTTAGTTCCTTACAATGAATCCACTCAGGCAAGCCAATGTGTTCCATAACTGCCAAATTGAAGCAATGGTTCTAATGGAATAAATTGTGTATGAGAATTCCATCAATTATTTGGATTTTGACTGACATAAAAACAAATGATACAAAATTAAATCTAGGATAACTCTTCAACAGCATTTAATGACATGGGGTACCTTTTTTCTTTTAAACAAATAGATTGCAGAATGCATTTCAAGATATAGGACAATGTAGTGGGGCATATGTCAGGGACTTAGGTTTTTGTCACCATCATTTAATAATATCACCGAACAACTGTGTCATCAACATTAAACATGTATGCTGACGTTCAACATGATTACGCTGGAACTCAATAACGAGCCCTGCTGAAAATATAAATCTTAAGTTGACCTCATTCCGTGTTTGTACCTGTAAATCAATAAAAACATGACCTATATCTGTAGCAGTAAATGACCCAGGGTGGAATCAGTGATATTTTCACAACTTGGAAAGATAATTATAGAAACATGAGATGAGAAAGAATGAAAGGAATAGGTATTTTTACCCTCCATATATCACCAATATCAACATATCTTTAGTATGGGTTATAAACACATCATTATACATAGTCCGATAGCTAGACCTATCTCTATCACAGGTACACTTTCACAGGTTCCTACCTATACCTATATTACATTCTCTATCACAGGTACACTTTCACATGTTCCTACAAAAATAATTAACTGAAATTATGACTGGTAGGGGAGGAAATCCTGACTAGTTGCAGTGTAAATCATGACAATTGGAGAGGAAATCTTGACAATTTGAGTAGAAATCATGACTATTGAAGAGGAAATCATGACAACTGAAGAAGAAATCATGACAATTTGAGTGGTAATCCTGGCTGTTGGAGAGGAAATCATGACTCATTTGGTTGGGAATCCTGAATCTTTTAAGTGAAGATCATGAGATGTTGAGATGGAAATCGTCGTTCTTGAACTGGAAATCATGATCTGGTTTTGGAATATCAAACCTTCATTTCCAATTCATCATGACTATCGAACAAACAACAATCATCACTAACAAAGACATGCAAAAACTCTGGAATTGCAGCTTATCAAAATCTCCAGAAATTAAAGACAGCAAAATCTATCCATTTAGCCTATTATTCATGTGTTGTTCATTTATCTTCCATTATTTACCCAAAACCCATGTCAGGAATTCTTCTAATGGCTGTTTATACATAGCTAATGACAAGAAAAAATAACAGGCCACCGTGAAAAAGGTGAAGATATCACCTTTAATTAACGTCTTTACTAGTTTACCGATACAACTAATACAGGTGTGTTCTTATCTATTTTACTTGGCTTTATTCTCAGGTGATGAAAGTTTACACAAGAACCATGCAAAAATTATTTCTAATTTGATGCCATCAAACAGATGTTTGACAATAATTACAGACTGCAAAATAAATATTTGATTTATTAGATAAAAGAGAGAGAGAGAGAGAAATGGGGTTTAACGTTCACGTTTTGGGACTAACACATGGTTCAATTTTATATCAATATCAGTAAAAGTTTGCGAATTATATGATTGTACAAAAGGAAAAGAGAGAAATGGGGTTTAACATTTAACATCCACTCTAGTGCTGGGTATTGCGACTGCAGTCACGATACGATACGTATTGCGATTCATGTACCACGATACGATACGTATCGCGATTCATAACTAGGTCATAGATTTATCAATAAAACAACAAATTAAATATGTGATTGTGCTTTTAATGAAGTCACTAAAACCAGGAAATAAATAAACTTGATTCGGCCTCCTATTTACTATTTAGTACTAGGCCTAGTAGTAAACTCTAATCCTAGCAGACGAACTTAGACAAGAAGACAGTCGCCACTATGGACACCATGGTGTCTTGTCAAGTGAGTGATGAGGTTGGTTGTATTACCACAATATTTTAGAATAGTTTTGCATATTCTACAAACAATTTTCGTTGTGTCACCCTTTAAAAACCCAAAATGTTCCCATTTGTTATTGCGACTGTGTTTACCGCCATTTTGATTTTTACAAGAGCTACTATCTATCATATTTACGTTCTAAATTTATAAAATTCGAGAGTAAAATGTTGTTTTATGTATTCAAATATATGTATGTTTTATTAACTAAGCCTTATTACAAACTTTAAAATTCGGAAACAAAACGAAAATCTTAACCTACGAAACTAACGGTAATTACGGTCGTGCGCTATTTATAGTAACCCACATGTCAAGACTACTGGACATCGTTTGCGAAGTGTCATTGTTTCAAATAAAATTTAGGGTTGAGGATATAATTTAAAATTTTTAAAGTTCATAATATAGTTGATAAAAAGCAAAAAAGAATCGTGAAAAATCGATTCGGCATCCCGCGATTCAATACAGGTATCGTGAGACGGTGAATCGCGATACATCGATTCACTGATTTATCGTGCCAGCACTAATCCACTCGACACAAACTAGCAATTTTATTTTAATAATTCGCATGTGGGTATGATTCTTTAGTAGTGGGAGGAAACGGGAGGACCCGGAGAAAACCCACGGGGTTGGAGAAATACAAAAGAGGAGTATACACAACATTTCATCAAAATTTCAAAATCTGCACATTAGTACCCTCCTCCATACACTCATGAAATTTCGAGTCTTACGTCAAACATCAGAAATTTTCCCAAAATGAAAACCTCTTTTTCAAACTGATAAAATTCTCATTAAAATGTTTAAGACCCAACATGACATGTACACTTTATATCATCATAGTCTATTTTTTTGTCCAAAAAAAAACCTCAGTGCTTATCATCTTTTCGCTCCTACACTTGGTCTAGATTTCATATTTATGATAAAATGTTTCTATTTTCAGTGCAATCTGTATTTTTGGCCATTGATAAAAGAGACATATGTAGTCCTAGACAGAAACATGCCAGCTACATGTGGAGAGGTTTTAAAGAAGTCGTGATTTGGATGCAAGATTGGATGCTTTTTAAGATAAATACTGATATGCCAAAACAAAATGTTGGCACACTTATTTACTTACAAGATAAAAACTTGAAATAATGATTTTATTATAAGAAAATGGAATTTGAACTTCGATAATTAATTAATCATCGGAAATCATAAAGTTTTTAAATTTTCTGATATAAATTCAAAACAAGCTGAAAACTACGGCTTGGTGTAGTTCCTTGTGATAAGAAAAATCCGAGATGGAATAGAAGCAAACTTTTCATAGATAAATTAGTTTAAATATGCTTTCAGTCCAATTATATCATCTTAAATCTCAACAGTTTGCTCATAGAAAAGGCATCTTTACGATTGTCTGAACTAAGAAATATATATCAGTTGGATATAATCCATATGTTGGAGATGTGATTGATTGTTCCCAGGTCAAGCATGTTTTAGCATGAAATACATGGTTGTATCTAATATTAGGATCTAGATGATACTGTCTAAGTTGATTGATGGAATAAACATGGTCAAGTTATAAAACTCAATATTCTTAAAGTCCAACTTTTAATCTGTCTACTAGCAGCACTTTTTTTTTGTATATGTATATTTGAGCTCAGGAAATATTTTTTGGCTGGGTCAACAGCCTAGTGATAATAATTCTAGATGTACATTATGAAATGTTGGACACTACTGTACCAGTAAGTGAGTGAAAGGGGTTTAACGTCCACTCGACACAAATACACAAACTAGGTCATTTCGGGACTAACATATGGTTCAATTTTTATTTCCATAATTCGCTAGTGATAATAATTTTAGACGTACCTTATGGAATGTCAGACGCTACTGTACCAGTGAGTGAGATAAATGGGGTTAAACGTCCACTCAACACAAAGACACAAACTAGGTCATTTCGGGACTAACATATGGTTCAATTTTTATGTCAATGATTCACTTGCAAGTAGGGGTCTTAAGCAGAGGGAATAAACCGGAGGACCTGGAGAAAACAGTTGAGGTTGGACAGGTGACCCTACTTCTTGTCATATACAACCGGGGGATGGAATCCCCACCAGTTGATTCTGTGACTAGACCTTTGTGTCAAACAAATACCAATAAAAACACTGATAAAAAAAACAAATTTCAGTCTGAGAAAATAAAATGTATTTGATGACCTGTGCCTGAATATGTGATTGTGGTGTAATGTCCGCTTGATACAAACTGTCATTTGGGGACAAAAATATGGTACACTTCTATCTTAATAATTTGTTTGCACAAAGGAGTCTTTACAGGGAACTTGACTCATTGACTAGACCTTACAATCTAAATTACATGTGTTGAACCACGCGACCACCCACCCCCCAGATTGCTTGGCTAAACGAGTAAGATTAGTTTCTTTCTTACCTAGTATAATAGTTATCTAAACTGAAAATTTCTAAAAAAAATATTCCCCACCTGCAGTCATTTTGCAATCAGAACCTAAAGTTTATTTTTTATCTTCCTACAAATTTTCTGAAAGGCCTAAAGCACATTTTTGCGATGATCTTTAAACCAAATCAGCCAATCAAAACAAGTGTAACTTATCTTAATCGACTCATTTTTCCACATAAAAAGACAAATAATCGTAAATCATTGTAACAGAAAGAACTTGCTGCCAAGACCTCACAACTAACTTCCCATGACAGAAAAAATAGACAACTTCACAGAGAATGAGGGTGAAATTGTTGTTGCTACGTCTGCCACCTAAAACAGATTGATCACCACAGAGTAGCCTCCCTTGACAGATAAATACACAAAAGGGGAGGAAAAATGTAAAAAAATAAGATAGGATTCACTTTTAACATATATCGTGTTCCAGGGGGAATAACTGCACCTGTTCGAAGTCATCAAGTGGAAAAAAAAGCAGATAAAAAAAATCTTGAGTAAAAACAAGTATTACTCACCAATTTAACAAGATTTATACAAAGATTGTGTAACCATAGTTACTTAATAAAATAAAATATATTTAACTATTTAAGATCTTTATTAGATAAAATCAACTAAGTTTCATAATAGCTATCAGGTGGTTGTTGCCTTTTTCAATGGTGGGAAAATACCTTTCTGTACTTTGTTAATTAATTTGAACGTTTTGAATCAAAGACTAATATTTTAAATTGTAATGCATGTCAGATGTGATTATGCGAATTCAGTTACTGGATAATTTTTGTTGATCAATTTAAAATGGAATACATCTCCAATTATACATAGGTAACAGCTGAAGTTAATAAGTTATGAACACATATACAATCATTTATAATCTTTATTTATACCTCTATTTCTCTAGTCTGACCGGGGGGTTGGGATGGCCTAGTGGTCTAGAGTGCCGCGCTTCGGCCTCGAGCTGGCCAGTCACCTCTGGCTTGCGGCTGTGGTTTCGATCCCTGGTGTGAGCGTATGTGGCATGGAGATAGGGGCGCTTTCTCAACCTCGTGGTTTCCTCCGGGCACTCCGGTTTCCTCCCACCCCTACGCGCAAGCGAATTATTAAAATAAAATTGAAACCATATGTTAGTCCCAAAATGACCTAGTTTGTGTTGAGTGGACGTTAAACCCCATTTCTCTCTCTCTAGTCTAACCGAAAGCAAAGATCTGTATTAAGTGGTTGTCATGTCAGAATTTGAAAGAACTCAAATTAATGATTATAATTTAAATAAAGTATTGGTATTGAGTTTTGACATGGTATCCAGTTTTAAGAATAAAATTGGTAAGCATACATAATATATAATACAGTACAATTCATTTGTCGTAAAAAAAAATTTACTTTGATCCCTACAAGTTATTAAAAGATTAATTTAATCAATATAAGAAATTAAAATGTATGTAATTCAATATATTTAAATTTTGTGTAAAATTTGATTCGAATCTTTCATCTTAAATTATGGTTTTGCGGTGAAACATCTTTTTCTGATAAAAGACTATATGTTAGATAAATGTTGAAACTTCAGAATGATCATTCATCCAAAAATATATGTGAGAGATATTTCGTGAATTTTTGACAACTGATCAGTCGGTGCTAACCAATGAAAGTATGGGTAAAAATTAGCTAAATTAAAATCACAAGTTTGAGATTAGTACGTGCAATATTTCTTGTAGTCGATTTTCAAATCAAATAATTGTGGATATAATTTGGCAGGTTGTCAAGTTCAACATATAAATATAATGTATATTTGGTATATGTGATATAAATGTTTTACCCCATTGAACTAGGTGTAAAAACTAGAGTGTCTCAACTAAACAAATGTCAAGAAGTTTTATGATTTCTGTTACTTGTGATGCAAAATTAACAACTCAACCATGTAGTGACATAAAACAGTCCTTATTCCCCAATCCCCCTCCTCCAGATCCCTTTCAATAATTATTTGCTTTTATCGCCTTCCCTAAAACCCCTCCAATATACATCTGACTGAACATTCATTTTAATACACCCATTTGGGTGACCACTTGGCCCTTCCTTTAGCCACCTAAACCTGCTTAGAATTCAACCCTACTTAGAATTTAACCGCTTTCTTTAGCCAACTAAACTTGCTTAGAATTTAACCCATTCCTTTGGCCGACTAAACCTGTATAAAAGACTCAGTAAACGAATAGGGCCTGTTAGAAAACTACAGTCAAAATTTTCAATTTTGTAAAAAAATCTTCAGTCTAAGATTTTCCTTATCTGTATATCTTAAATGTTTAATTACATTCCCAGCACACCATGGGTTTGCTGTGCCGTAATCTGATTAAAACACAGATTATATTTCGATTCGTATTTTATAGTTCCAAATTTTGTTTTACTTGACTTTACGACACTAGGATCTGGAAAAGTTGTTAATTACTGGAGTCAGCGATTTGGTTAAGTGAAGTATTAGCCAATGAAATGATCTGTTACAGTGACTTCTTGGCATGCCAAGCATGGAACTGTGGGTAAACCACTAGAAACATCAACAATGATTAATCAATGTATGAACGTCGTAGGGTCAAAAGCCTCTCATACGACCCGACACAACCTTTGAGTACAACTTTTCAGATCATTGTGCAGTATAGGCCTGGGGGTTCAATTTTATTTTAACAATTTGCTTTTTACAGTTGAAGGAAACTGGAGGACCCGGAGAAACCCCATGAGGTCGGATAGATAGATAGATAGAAATGGGGTTTAACGTCCACTCAGCACAAACTAGGTCATTTCGGGACTAACATAATGGTTTAATTTTATTTCAATAATTCGCTTGCGCGTAGGGGTCTTTAGCAGTGGGAGGAAACCGGAGTGCCCTGAGGAAACCCACAAGGTTGAGAAGACGCCCCTATCTCCATGCCACATACGCTCACACCAGGTCTCGAAACCACAGCCACAAGCCAGAGGTGGCTGGCCAGCTTGAGGTCAAAGCGCGACACTCTAGTCCACTAGGCCATCCCCCCCCCCCATGAGGTCGGACAGGCAACCATACTCCTTGCCACGCACAGACAGACCTTATGATACAGCGCGCACGTGTTAAACATTCGGCCATCCAACCCCCCTATCTAGAGAAAGATGAAGACATACCTGACTATAATGATGATAGGGTGGATACCATTCCTTCTCTCTAATCTGATACATCGACCAACGATCCATTTTTAATTTCTTCGTGAAAAGATGGAATTAAAGTCAAAGAAAGGGCTTCACTTTCAGTGTTCATTCGACTAACAATGCCACAAATCAGACAGTTCTATTGTTCATTTTTTTAAAAAAAAACTCATTTCAGGGCATTACATGGAATACAATGACATGTACCAACAAAATCTTTTTCCTTGTACGCACTCCAAATTTTCGTATTAATAAGAAGTTTCTTGCACAAAAATTAGTTCATAATAGAACTGAATATCTCACAGATTATGTCAATTGGTTTATTTCAACTCTGTTTGTTAAACTTTATTGTATCCATGTGCACCATTTTAAACATTTCCTTGTAAATAACATGGCTTTCGATTCCGCTAATATAGACACTGCATCAAAAAAACATGGAAAATAATCAAACAGTGAAGTTTGGGCCCAGAATAGCATGAAAACACATGACATAACATGAAAACGCAAAAAATATTGTCATTGATTACTGGAAGACACGATCTACACTTTAATACTTCTTTCTAAAATATTGTCATTCACTGATGATGTATGATAATAATATCATAAAAAAAAACAGAATTACTGGATAACAAGATCTACACTTCAATTCCTAAAATATTGTCATTCACAGATTTACTTTAATCTGGAACAACACTATTTTGTATCCTTTTTCATACTGTCTTCCCAAAACTTCTCATCATGAAAACTTTCCTTGAATTCGTAAATTGGTAGAAATTTTAAACCTCTGAAATGTAGAGATTCTAGAAAATTTCAAAGAAAAAAAATTCTTACATAAAAGCTGTAAAAATTTGTGTTAAATAAACACAGACACTGGTCGACCAAGTCAAATAAAACCACTGCACATGTCCAAATAGTTGAATACAATCAAAAAGTCACTATAACTCCATTAACTGTTTTCAATTATGCAGTCCTAACATTACTGTATGACTCTGCTGTAAACTAACAATTAATTTGTTAGAATTTACATTCCTCCCATCGACAGCCACAGATATAAATTCCTCTCATACCTCCACTTAATTCTGTAACTCAAGAAAATATACATCAGCGTATTTATTTCCACTTGAATGTCTTCCTCGGCTAATTTGCGTTGATTTTTTTTACAACACTGTATCAGTGAGTTGATGTAATAAAAACTGTCCGCTAGGTAAAATATAATTCACCTTTTACTTATCTTGCAAGAGTTATATACTTACATAGATATACCTGTCGTACACACACTACAGTCTTGATGAGGATATCGTTGGTTCATAACTTTACCTAGAGCTTTTAACCGATAAACACCTTATCATCACTTCCTCAAATAATCCTACCAGTCTCATATAACTGATAATTCCTCTACCAAGATTTAAATGGAACTTGTGTTAAATATGGAATGCAGATCTAAAGACATAAATATCTAGTCCAGAAGTTTATTTTCAGCTTCAAATGGAAGCAATATTGAATCTGATATCTGAATTTAAAACAAAAGTTTTTTATCAATTTGAAGATGAATGAACTTCGGTACAATGCAAAAATAGTTCCTATAATTTAAAGTTTACAATAAAAGCTAGTTCTTGAAAAACTTATTTGAAATCCTTTTT
Organism: Patella caerulea; assembly: GCA_036850965.1. Taxonomy (NCBI): domain Eukaryota; kingdom Metazoa; phylum Mollusca; class Gastropoda; family Patellidae; genus Patella; species Patella caerulea. Next base: position 23,659,794 of record JAZGQO010000015.1, on the reverse strand, counting down.
AACAAAGACAACTTCTGAAATTCCTTTTTAGTGTCAATATCTTGGAACCACAAAATCAACTTTGAAATTCATTTTTAGTTTCTTATTTTGAAGTAAAAATCAACTTAGTACCCCATCAGTACATTATTCATTCTGGTATATAAACATCCACTAAGTTTTTACCAGGCTGAACACACTTCTGTTAAGACAGTATACTTCTACTGAAAAGGTACTTCATAAAGCTGCTGCAGGGCAATTAAGAGGTAATTGCACATGAAACACGCTGACCAGTGGTCAATGCCAGCTTTCAGAATTCTGACACTTCCAAGACATATTCCACATCTATTTCAGGAATCTATCGTAGATATATCACAGCTTCCTACCTCAAGACAGGTAGTTTCTCATATACAAGAGGGAAATATCAAGAACTATTGATGTGCAATAACCTAATATATTCCACACCATCTGAAATGTCTCATTGGATTTGAATTAGTATCGCTTGCTACAGACAGGTGGTTTCTCATATAGGCCTACAACTAGACAATATAAATCTTATACCACACCTATATGCAATAACCCAATAATATTATATTCCACGCTATATGAAATTTCTCATTGGATATAATAGTATCCCTTGCTTCAGGAGCTATCTTCTATTTATACAGCCTATTTCACACTGAGAGAGATGCAATAATTCCAACTGCAGGGCAATAGTAGAAAGTTAGAAGCCACCTGTATTATTGGTAATGGTCAATGAAAAGGTGAACATTAGTAGACCATAACTGTTAGTTATAGTACTCGCACAATATCAAGTATTTTCACAGAAAATGAGAAAATCATTTGGAATTGGATACAGTTCTGCTAAATGGTTCCTTGACGCTTCCTTGGGGGATATTTTACCATTTTGATGTTTTTACCTTGCCTCATGAATGATTGACAGGTGTGCGAGTTGTCGAAACATTGTTTATTTGAACATCAACTAGATCTATGTTTCTGTCTCAGTCTCCGTTTGTAATATAAGTCTAATTATTAGATTTAGAGAAGTTTTAGTTTTGAGAGTAAAATAATGTATTAATGTATGTTGATAAAGAACTACACAAGCTCTATCTTAGCTCTGATATGTAATATAAGTACTTTTCAAAGTAACATAAGAAGGTGAATGACTATATTACTTACATGAATTCTAATTTTGAACATGTACCTCTGGCTCCACGCAATAACAATACATTACAATATTAATTAATAACCTACTGAACTTGTATAGTGCCAAAATCCAGCTCCTGTGAAGCTGCTGTGGTGAAAATAGTAATAATTGTTGAATGAAACATAAAATTTCAAGCTATCAAATTGAACATGTCTGTGAAATTCATTTAAATTATTGAAGACACAATTGAGCATGAATCAAATTCGTAAGCAATGAAGCCTATTTCCAAAATTTTAATTTTTAAACTCTATGAACACGAAACCATGAGAACTTTTCAAACAATTACTGTTTAATCCCTGTGTGATATTGAAAAAGTCGTGGTATCTTCGTAAAAGACATGGTATACGAGTTTGATAAACCATAGACGATGTGTTTATTTACACAGGGCAGAGGATAAGTATCTTTTAATGTACAAAAACATCTTCCCTTTCAATTTAACATCAGGCACACCACAAATAATCAGTCTTAAATTTCAACTTCTGTTCTGGGAGGATCAAAATATTTTCGCAATAGTTGGAATTTTTGGTAGAAATACAAGATTTAATTAATACCGGTCTTACAATTTATTGATGGGAAAATAATTAGACACGTTTTTATTAAAATATGTGGCATAGTTCTATATCTAGATAGTTTAGGTTTTGTACCACCAGACTGAACATACTTCAGATTTGGTGAACTGAGTGATTCCTTTATGTTATGAAAACAAATGTAATTGGGGTGAACATCTTATTAACACAGATCAGATAAATAAGTTAATAGTATCAACAGATGTCATGCACAGGGCATGCCATGTTAACTCTAGACAGAGAGAGAGAAATGGGGTTTAACGTCCACTAGACACAAACTGGATCATCTGCTGACTAACATGGTACCGTTTTATTTCAATTATCTGCTTGCATGTTGGGATCTTTAGCAGTGGGAGAAAACACACGAGGTTGGAAGGCAACTCCTCTCCTTGTCACGTACAACCAGGAAATCGAAACCACTCAAGTTGACTCAATAACAGACCTTAAGATACAGGACGTACATGCTAACTGTTCAGTCATCGAAACCCCCCACAGCCAGAGAAAAATACGATTTCAGGTATACTAGACACGAACTAAGTCATCTCAATAATTCGCATGCACGTAGGGGTATTAAGTAAACTAACTAAGTTATCTCAAAACTAACATAATATGGTACCATTTTATTTCAATAATTCGCATGCACGTATGGGTATTAAGTAAAAGAACCGGAGAAAATGCTAATGTTTTGGCAACTTCTACTCCTAGCCTATTCCACTGTAAATATCAAACAACAGGTCTACGTAACTTAGTTTATTTTTCTAAAAATTTGTTTTGTTCTCCCCAATATATTCAACAAACACTACACCAAAGTCTTCAGAAAAATCAGCGTAAATAACATGTCTATTTTGTTATCGAGTAAGTTGATTCACTAGGTCTTATCATGTGTATTGACTTCTCCATTAAACTCTAGATAGACCCCAGTTATATTTTTAGTTGTGTATAAAACCTCTACCTTCCTCTTCTTGCCTTCTTACTCAGCATTTAAGAGATAACTCGCAGATATCAAACATAATTAACGACTTCATTTAATACTTTAGATCTTGGCAAAGTATAGTTTTAAAATATCGACAAGATATATTTCATTAATGTTCATTAAAAGGCTGATAAGATTTGGATAAAGTTTGCCTTTTGGATATAAAATTAGAATATTTCATAGCGGTGAACCAGACTACGCCTTACGACTAATCTTAAAGTCCCAAAATGCCAGAAAAAAATACAGTTTAAAGTCATAAATAATCAAGAATACTGTTATTAAAAACACTTTGTTCCAAATGTATTCAAATCAATCAAATCTAACTTCATTTATGGCTATTTAAAATGAACATTGGCTTTTACTTATTTCATGCATCTCTGACAAATAAAGTAATAATAATTTGGCTCTATTCTTTTTATGTAGGCCTCCCCATTTTTTTACACTTCATTGTAGTTATTTACATGTAAGTACATACTTGTAACTTTTGAGGTAATATTACACAAACAATCTGGCATGCTGTGCTTTACAGCTATATATTTTAGCATGCTCTAAGAAGATAATAGCAACCAGAATTCGATTTTTTTCACATCCTAACAATTAGACACTGTTTATTGCCAGGAACTTTGTCTACCAACACACAGATTGAACACCTTACTCACTGAGCCACTGTAGCTCAAATAGTAACAACAAAAATTTACATTAAAAAGTTTAAGACCTAACACATCTTAATGCTTAAACGCATCAGATAAAATTCTTTTGTTAAAAAACAAATCTCGAATATTCACTATAATATAGTAAATGTCAGCCTATAGATCAGTGCTGACAATATATGTACTGACTTTAAAGATTGCCATGCAAATCAAATCAAGTCAAGGGATTGCAGTGTGAATTAAATCATCTTTTTTCAAGTCATGACCTTAAATCTTTAATCTGTACCATATGAACAAAACTGCAGATGTTTATTTTTAATAGATATTGCATATCTTGACAAGATTCAAAGCACCCAGAAATTATTTTTCTAACAGATATTTTATTCATAACATATCAAAAGTAAAAGGAAATTTGAAAAGTCTAGCTTGAATCTAATTCAAACATTTATCAATTCACTGATAAATTTTTGAATTTTGAAAGGAAGCATATATTTTGCGACATTGCCCTTTGGTCATCTTAATATTAAATTGTGAATGAAAATAATCTTGAGGCAGCAGGCAGCAGGTGTTGGCTTTCTAAAATACAGTCTCATTGTATAACTGCATAAAATATATTAAATAGAGCGTCTTGGAAACCCACTGAGAAAGAACCTTAAATCAGATCAAGGGAGATCACTCTATAATGTTGAGTATGCATAAAATGGACACAGATCACCAAATATTCATGGGCCGTCACCCACGAAACTAGGGCGAAAGTTATTTTTAGTCCTTCTCTCTCTTTCCCTTTTTACCCCTTTTGCATGGCGATTTTTGTTGAATTTTTGGTGTAGAATCAAACAAAAGGGTTTGAAAATACATTTTCTGCCAGGTTCTGGTGAATATTCATGATTATGAGGCAGAATGATACAAGAGTTGTGAGGTTGGTTACGTTGAAAGGGAGGGCCGAAAATTGCAAGGTTAGCTGTCTCTACTTCCAGCTTGTCTATCTCAAGTTTTTCATGAAGAACCTCATACATGCTTTTGAGCAAGAGTCTGCCACATGTTGCTCCATCTGTGGCAGAAAGCGTTTTACCCAACAAATATTTGGGAAAAAGTTACAACCGGTCGAAGAGACGAGAATTAACATTAAAGTCAATGGGGCAATAATTAGTGATCTGTGGCCAAATGACATTAAATGTTGCTGTATTGCTAACTGAAAGCTAATCAATTAGGCTGCATATATTTCAAAATCTTGATGACAAGTCAAATACATGTATAAGTTACTATACAATTTTACATTTAATGTAAACCAATGCAATTTATAGGCAATTTAGTGTGTCAAGGGAGACAACTTTGTTAATTGAAGCTGTAAAATGTAGATTCCATTGGGCTGACTTGATGTACATTTATCATTAATTTGAAAGTGTAATCTATATTAAATAACAGAGACGCAGATATATCTAAACATACCTTGAGTTATCTAATAACAAAGAAGTAGTTATATCCATATATATCTTGTCACTTGTGATGTTTTCTGTTGTGAATGTATAATTTCTATTCATATTCATACTATAATTGTGGAATATGTGTATTTCCATGTATTTAGGCTATTATTTTATAATTCATATTTGATGTGAGAAATATTTATGATGCTTTTGTTGTTTTGCTAAATTTAAGAGAGTGTAAAAATAATATATAGATAATGTAACTGTTGGACTACAATATATAAGTACAATATTTGTATGTATTGCATGTATTATTTGCATAGCATAAAATATTTTGTTGTTTTGTTAAATCTAGATGAATGAAATCAAAATATACTTGTATTAAATAATTTGCTACTGTGTATATAGTTTGCATAGTTTAAAATATTTTGCTGTTTTATTAAATTCATGTGAATAAAATCAAAATATACTGGGCAATTACTGTTTGACTGTATAAGATTTAATATTAACATGCATCGTGTACAATTTGCATAATATAAAATAATTTGGTACTCACGTTTGTATTCAACTGATTACTCAATGTTAAAACTTTATCCTGGGCACCTTCAAGCTCTCGTCGTAATTTACGAATCTGTTTCAGAAGCAAAATAATTTAAAATCAAAACCAAAATTTCATAAAAAAAACTTCTATATTATCATTTTGTAATTTCCCTAAAAAGAAAAGCTGCCAAAATTTCTAAAATCACATAAAAATATAGGAGTATACATTACATTATCTCATTTGTAGTCAATTTAAAAGTGAGGATAAAAAATTAAATAAAGTAAATTTTTTGAATTGAAAGTGAAAGCAAGAACCATCACCATTTTAACGTATAATTGTTAATCAAATTGTGTATAGCTTTCAAATTTGTCCAGGCAGAAGTCAAATTTTGACTTCAACCATTGAAATTGTTTATTTTCCCGTCAAAATGGATAGAAATTTTCTAACCTCGTGCGCTTGTCTGTCCTCGGCCTAGAAACAGAAAGAAGACGATTTGTGAATTATTAAAAATAATTCAGAAATACCAAGTTTCAATTTGTAATTGAATATTACAGAGCGATTCAAAACACTTAAAAATTTGATAGCCATAAACATGCAATTTACATAGAGATTATAATGTCTTTGCGTTATAAAGCCATAGGTTATTATTAGTTATATGTATATATAGAAATAAGCATAATTGTTTCTCATTACATTACTATAGTGAAAGTGACAAATATGAATCATATCATAACAAGTATTATGAGAGAGGGAGAGAGGGCGAAATGGGGTTTAATATCCACTTGACACAAACTAGGTCACTTCCAGACGAACATATGGTTCACTTTTAATTCAATAATCCGCTTGCGCTTAAGGGTATTCAGCAGTGGGAGGAAAACGGAGGACCCAGAGAAAACCAACAAGATTGGAAATAAGGTATTTTAGTACCCTTGCCATTTATTAATGTCTCTGAACATGATTGCAAACTAGAATATTACAAAAGTTGAATCTTTAATACGAATATCAGTCCAAAAATGGTTCAAGTCTGTTTGCGTTTGATATGAATTGAAATCCATTAATCTATCTAATTAATTTATATAAACAATCTGAATACATATTTTGCCCCAAATCAGGCACAGATGCTTTCCCCAAAATTATGCCAAGAGACACATTTCATGGCCAGGTAAACCATTTTCATATAGAACTGGCAATAACGTTGCAATAAAAGTAGGATAGTCATGGGGCCTAAATCATAAAATCTTAGATTTAAATGTCTTAAAAATTCAGATTTTTCATTGGTTGAGAGTAAAATTTTAAGCTCTTACCCAGTGAAAAGGCTGGATCCTTAAAATATTTTAGATTAAGATTTCATGACTAAAGCTCCTGACCCTGGGTTTACTAAATAATTCATTAACTCGACTTTCACTATACTAAATGAAATGAGGTTTAACTTCTAATTGTTCTGCACCACCCTGCCTAATAAAGATGGCACTATACTAAGAGAAAAGGGTATTTATATAATAAGATGCACGCTAATTAGCAGTATAGACTGAGGTTTATTTTTATCGCTTTTACTTACAGAAGAATTAACTGATGAAGATGCCGATGATATGAGAGACAGGTTGGATCCATGGACTGCAAAATAAAACATTCTTATACAAAAGTAGAAGGCAATTAAAAAATGAAAATGACAAAAATAGATCTTTGATGTCTTATTTACTTCGGATTTAACAAGAAATGAATCTAAGAAACATAATGATTGATTTGTAATATATGTTTTTTCATTGAGTACGAGTTATTTTTACTCTACATGAGATAATTAGCTATGAATGAATGAGCTATATTTAGTAGTATTCACATCAAAAATAAATAAATCTAGACATTCTTTTATTCATTCAACAGTTAGTATATAAACATATTCTCGAAGAAAAAAAAATGAAGACTATTTTCGAAAATCAAAGTTCACACAAATGTTTCAATTGTTAGTCATTCAAAAATGCTCTGATCTTGTCGCCTAATTAAAATGATCTGTTTATTATATAATTTTAATGTAAAGAATTTCTGTAAGATTAAGAGTTACTCCCCCTTAAATTACATGGTAATCTAAGCAATGACAGAAATGAAAAGATATGGTGTGTAATTAATGTACTAGTTTTCTGCTAATGGATACGGCTATGCAGTGTGCTATGAGGGGAATTTTGCCCAGACTATGACACCAGGGACTATTATTTTTTCGAATTCCAACTCCACACAGGGTCATGCTTTTTCGTTACATCCAAAAGACTAGACGCTTCCTTGTCCGGCCAGGAGTGATCCTGAGACTTTCTGGTTGGCAACCCAATAATTAATCACTGACACTAAGCTACCACAGCTCCCCTTTGGAATGACAAACCACTACTAAGGTAACCTGTACATTTTCATTAAAGAAAGATTAAGATATAAGAATTCCCCAACTATCAACAAAATTCTAGGGTCAATTTTATATTCTAGATATATGTAATCCCACGGATAGACTTAACTCAGGACATCGCTTAACTCACCTGATGAATATGCATAATCGCTTAAATATGCGTAATCTATAGTTGATGATTTCGTTAAACCTGCACAAGATACAAACACACAATTAGTAAAAACAACCTCACAGCACTGAATCACAGCAAGTAAACTCCTCATTCGTATTATCATCATCAAGTATTGAAATGCTGACAATCGTGCATTTTCAACAAGACTCACCTTCATATACTCCTAATAAATTGATAAAATTTTAAAAACTAGGAAACAAAAGTTTTGCATTCAATTATTCAAAAATAATAGCAAAAATGCATTCAGTTATTCAGAAATATTTGCAAATATAAATTGTTTTGCTTATAACGGATAATTGTTATTTGACAGATCTTGAATCTCTCGCAAACTACAAAGTGAAAGTTAAACCTCTAAAATCTATACTGATGGACATATTTTAACAGACTGGATCCAAGCCAGAAGATTTGGGGGTTCTTTCTTAATTAATCTATTCTAGCCTTTATTATTCAATAAGATATTGTCGGAAAAAAGCAGTTGTTGTAGCAGACTTGTTAATACAATAACTGGTTAGCATGTTTCTGTATACTGAGTGAAGATGTATGCATATCATTTCTGAGTGTTAAATCAGTTTTTGATGATAAGTTGTCTCTTATTTAACATACGAGAATCTCATGACTACCTACACAAGCAAATGTGTCACCAAGACACAGTACATTTAACATGTTAAATTCTTATGCCAGTGTTATGGCAGATGAATTCCTTTTTGGCTACAGTCATTAAGACTTAGATGATTACTAAATTAAACTACGATTTTATTTAGATAAATTCTTACGATTTGGATTTTGGTAAACAGAATTTATATTTGCAAATATTCCTTGAAATATATTTCAGATGTTAGTAGAATAAAATGATCTCAATAACAAATAAATAATTGTCATTCTAAAAATCAATCGATCATCCGGTTTTAACATCAAAATACATTGATCACCACTAGAAGCTGTCAACACCACTTGCATAAAACTTTATAAAAAAATGTTAAAAATCATGAAGAAACCAAAAGTTGATCACGACCATTTAAAAAATAACACAATAAAATAAATCGCGATAATGATGTAATGGAAGTGAAAATTTCATGAGTCATGTAATGATTTCAGCGACAAAAATAATCACGATATCATTTGCATAAATATACTGAGATCACGATATACTACAACATATATATCAATATAAAACTATCATCCATGCTCACAGTCAACCAAAATTTTTTATAATAGTCCCTTTCGAAAATTAAAGATTTATTGTAATTTAATTCCATAATTGCACCTACGAATTTGTTTTTGTTGGTACTTAGTACTTAGGGTGAGACAAAGCTGCAACCTAGCAGACAAATCATTTATATATAAAACTATCATCCATGCTCACATTCAACCAAATTTTTTTTTATAAAAGTCCCTTTTATAAATAAAATGATTTGTTTGCCTAGTTGGATATATTATAATCCAAGCCTTATTTGCACCTAAGATTTATATTTGGTCGGTAATTTGTACTTCCAGTGAGATAACACTGTGACTTCGCCAAAATGAAAATGATTTTTTATGTTAAGATTAAAATCATTTTTTTCCATCACTGCAATGGGTAGAATCAAGTAGGGCTCCATTCTTACAGTCTTTTTCATCCAGACTCTGATTGATTTCATAAATACATCTATGCAGCGTCTGGACGAACAAGACAGCATTCCTTATAACGTGCAACATTTAAAAGTAAAGTAGAAAGATAGCAAAGTCTCACAACATTTAATACATGCTCCAAAATCTAAAACATCAAATTAAAAATTAAAAAACAAAAAAATACTAGCAGCTACTAAAGCTAAGACTTACGACTAATGCCATCTTCATCTCGGTTGACCTTGGCGAGTGGTAAGCTATTGAAGGTCATACCATGGTGAGTGTTGGAGTGAACCATGTGATGCGATAGACTACTAGGCATGCCAGAGGTGAAGGTCATAGGATACGTGAATCGTGACGAAGCGTGAACAGACGTAGGAGACGCCAGTTGCTCCGTCGCCGAGCTACACGGACCAGATAATTGAGAGAAAGAGTTTGTGCGAGGAAGATCCTCGGAGAGAGATTTTTGATGGGTGAAAGGGATGTCAGATTGGGTAGATTTTATGCTATCGGAACGATGGAGACCACTTTGATTCTGATTTTGGTTTTGATTTTGAGTTTGGTCTCGTTGCTGGGCGAGGATTCTAGCACTAGCACCACTTAAGGCTCGAGCTTGTTGTATCTGAGCTTGGATTGATAATGAAGTGGCCGACGAGATGGAGTCCATGCTTTCTGTCTCACTCATAACACCGTTACCATTTCTCATTAACCAGTTGTTTCCAGAATTTCTAGGACTACTATATTCCAGAGTAATATAATTACCACTAGCGGGACCGTGTTGCTGCAACGTGCACTGCTGCATTGCTTGCAGTTGCTGAAGATTAACATAATGACTTTGTTGTCCTTTAAAGTCTGTTCCTTTACCGTACGTTGCGTGGGGGTTTGAGATGATAGTCGAAGGACACATACTTCCTCCATTTTCTCCGTTAGATCCTTTCGATAAACTTGATTTACTATCAAACAATCGTCGTCTGCCGAGGGTGTTCGACTGGAAGTCTGGAGCTGCTGTATTACTCGATGACTTGCTTGTTGTCAATCCTTTCTTCTTGCGTTCTAGAGTGCTGCTAGCATATGCATCTTGACCCATGTCACTGTGTGTGCTAAGAGAGATTTTAGCTGCTGCACTGCCAGGTCTGGGAATTCCTGTAGGTGTTCCGTTATCCACACCATGTTTTGCTAACCGGCTTCCGACAGCAGTGGAACCTTTGCTGCTCCCATTACTTTTATTGCTACCTCCTGATGAATTACTCACATTACTTAATGGCCGACGATACTGAATACCTGTGCCGCTACCATTACTAGGTGCTGCTCCGCGAGCAGTTTGCATTCTTTTTAAACTTGTCTCCATTAGATGGGATTGGTCTGTATTTGTGGTGGAGTCACATTTAACACTGGGTGTCGGAGAATAAGTTCCTTTGTCACTTTGCGCGTAATGAGGACTCTCGCCACGATAACCATATTCAGACTGACTCGAGTTTGACAATTTCCTTAAAGAACCATAACTGGGTTCACTTCTACCCCACTGTGAATGTTGATCGCAACTTGAATATGGATACGCGTAATCGCTTGGATCACTACTTAACAACTTACTATTTTGAGGTAAGTAATATTTACGCCCCCAACCGTAAGGGTTATTACCGTCACCGTTGTATTCACCACCTAAGAACGCACTTGTACCAAGATTCGGTCGTTTGCCTTGGATTCTTCCATGACCGTTACTGACATGAATTCCTTGAGTAAGATCCTTTGGACCTCTCTTTAAGCTACTGTAAGGATTGGTATCTGACAATGCCCCCTGAGATGATCCAGTCAGATTCTCATCCGTGCTGATTTCGGCGATTGTATCACTGATGTCACCACTACTGATAGAACTGCTGTCATCAAAACTGAAAAATATCAAAAAAAATAATTCTTAATAATAATCATAAGTTGTGAGTCAAAAAGGAAATTCACCAGCAGCAAAATAACGTTAAGCATCATGATTCCAGAAAAAAGACAATAAATTTTTTTTGAGGGAGTCGCAGTGGCTCTGATGCTGGCTCATTAACCATGCCCACAGGTGTTTTTAATCCTGATATAGGCTGAGGAAGTTCCTCCAGTTTTTCCAATGTGTTTTCTGCTTGTACGTTAAGTGGAGTAGGACAGGAGGAGGGCATGGCTAGTAATAGTGTCTAGTTGTGCCAATGGAAATGGAAAAAAAACAAACCCTGGTTTCATAAAATTTTCCACATAGTGTATGCCCAGTATAAGTAGGTGCAAAAAGGTATACAACATTAACTACACAGTGAAATCCAACTTAACGACCAACTCAGAAGTACGGGCAACTCACTTATACGACCACATACTAAAAGAACCAATTTTTTTTCATTATGATCAAGTTTCATAATATCATTTACAAGATTCAGGAAGAAGTTAAATTACAATATTGTAATTGTTTATAATATTATTCAGAGGAGTGTGAGTAATTGAAACCAGATTATGAAAAACTCTTCTCACATAGTTTTTATTTAATACAATGAATAAAATCCATTGAAGCGACTGATTATGAAGATTATACATGTATGTTTATAGAATATCATTTTAATATATCAACCTTTCTATTCAATTCACGATAAATTGCTGATATCAGCTGTCATAGATCTTGTGTGTAAAAAAAACATGTTTCTACAAATATTTCAACCCATGCAAATTTTCTTAAGATTTGCTTAGAATTGATCGACTTGATTATTTTCGTCTTTCTAGTGAACATAAGGAGACTGAACGATGAGAGAAATGTGGTTTAATATCCACTCAATACAAACTAGATCATTTCAGGACCACACATGATTTAACTTTATTTCAATAATTTGCGCAGGGGTCTTTAGCAGGTAGAGGAAACTGGAGGACCGAGAGAAAACCCTCACAGTGGGCCAGACGACCCTACTCCTTGTCACGTACATGTGGGGATACAAAACCACGCCACTCGACTCAATAACAGACGTTACGTTCAAAATCGCATGCTGAAACGATTCAGCCACCCAACCTCCCAAAAGATGAAATAGAACTCAAGTTTCCGGACTTTCAGCATATAAGTAAGTAGAAGTCTGAGTATAATTTCCAGCGTGATGCTGCTCATAACAGTGCTGCAAAAAAGCGACAAATGTCCAATAAAGTTTCTATCAGTGAACTAGATAGTATTAGGATCTGACAAATATTGTCATGGACACTATACACTATACTGTTCTTATCCAAGAACTGGATAATATGAGGACCTGATAATCAATTTAGTTTTACAATGTACTAGTAAATATTCTCTTAGACACTATACTTTATACTGTCGTTTATTTTTCAGTTTAAGGGATTAAAAGATCGAATAGAAATGAAGTTTGCTCAAGTTTGCAGACTTTCTCTACGTCAGTAATACTGAGGATAATGTCCAGACTCCGGCATGATGTTGCTCCTAACTGTCTCTTTATCTAAGAAACTCGCTGATGTCATCGTCATCATGTATCGTACTACAGGAAATGGTCTGATAGCCAATGGCGGAAGAAATTAACTTGGTATGCATGAAGTGATCGAAAAAACGAGATCTGAAACCTTTTAAATCGGCCTGTCGTATTAGAATAATTCCTGTTAATATCAAAATGCTTTTACTATCCATTCTGATTAAAAGATCTTTAAATACTTGTTTTATCTAAGCAATTATCAGGGACTGTGGAAGCATGCTTTAAACACTAAATTACTCCATTAAATCTTAGAACAGTGTAGGAACAGGATTAAGAGGTTGCTATAGTGATGTGTCAAAATCGAATGGCAAGGACAGGTCTGAATTTACAGAAATTGCCATTACTGGGATTTTTTTTATCTGGAATTGATGATGTTCGAGCTTTGTAGGATATTAAAACAAGTGTCCTGAATTGGGTTTAAGTGTTAGTGTCTTTTCCGACTTTAGTGTTTTTTGAAAACGTCACAATCCTGCAATGAAAATGTTTATTCAATCTATTTCAAATTTCATGCTCGACTGACAAATGTCGAAACCTGTTATATTTCTCCGTAATTACAAGACACTATATTCGTGCAACATAAACTAGGCAATTTCGGGACTAACATGTGGTGCATGTTTACTTCAATAATTTCTTAGCAATGGGAGGAAACTAGAGTGCCTGGAGAAAATTCATGTGGTTAGGCAGGTGACCCTACTCCTTGTCACGTACAAGTGTGGAATTGAAACCATTCCACTTTACTTAATGACAGACCTCATGATCTAAAGGCATGCATTACACCATTCGACCACCCAAACCATCTTTCTACAGAACAATCAAAATGAAACCGACAGGAATAATAGAATTTTTACTTTTACATTATAAAGAATATATTATTTGTCAAACGACTCATAAATATTTTGTAGGTTACTGTGTAAGCCTCTGACAAATCTGCTTACATTTAAAGAAATCAAATCTGTATTCTTTAGGAACCTTTAATGGATTAAAATGGGTTATAAGCACATCTTGATATTCAAATGTAATATGAATGTATATATACCGATTTACATTCAATTTTTTACTTAACATATGAACTTCTGATAAGTCTGCTTATATTTAACTATAGATATCAAATAATAAAGATAATACGAATAATAGGGAAAAAAACGAGCTGTGTACCACCTGTAGTTGATCATTAATTACGTCCAGATTTTAATATAAATAAAACTGTAACCGATCTGAACTGATTTCAAACCTATCCAATATCCTGCTACGTAATCTGTGATACATCAACCTCAACCTATCATATGTTCAACAAACTTCACCCAAAAAATTAAAATTAGATTCAGATGTCATTATTTCATTAATGCCCGTCTTCATTAGCCAAGTCGGTGCAAACAATTAGAACACTATGTTCATTTTCTGGTATGTTCAATAAACTTCACCCAAACATTCGCATTAGATTAATGCCCGTCTCATTAGCGCATTTCATGCAGAAAAGTAGGACTCTAAATTCATTTTTTGGTTAATTAATGTTAAAATAGATAAAAACTTACATAATTACTGGTGTTTTATGGTTTGTTTTTTCCTGACAAATGTATTGTAGATCTTACTAAGTAAATCTCTGTTAATTAAATTAGATTCCAAATAAATCCACAAAATCTATTTCCATCCAACTAAACACAACAATTACATAATCTAAATATATCACTACAAATTAAATTTGATTCCAAAGAAATCCATAAAATCTCAAAATATATTTCAGTCCAGCTGCACATATAGCAAATGATTTGGAGGTTTAGAATAATCTACTACCAAATATAAGTAACTCATCCAAACCAAACACTCAATCAACCACCGTTAATGGGTACTGTATTTGGACTAATAGTTGCAAACTTCTTTAGATTGAAACTGATAATAGTTCCTTAAACCTTTATCAAGAAATTTATCAAATACATAAAAACCGAGAGGAAACGTTAGCATTGGGTTCATAAATGAGTAGGATATGCCCCAAGGGACATTTCTTAGTTTTCATAGGAAAGATTTCAGATAAATAGAGTATGTATTTAGAGAAAATTTGAATAAATCAAAATAACCATGGTTAAATAGAACCTATATAAATCAGATTTATTCCCTTTGATCATGGCAGATTGAGTGGCATGATGCAGAATTTATCTTATATGTATAGATTACTTACAATTATATCCTATTAATTATAAAATTGATCAACTGACCAGAGAGAGAGAGAGAGAGAAAGAGAGATGGGGTTTAACGTCTAATCAACACAAACTAGGTAATTACGGGACTAGCATATGGTACAATTTCATTTAAATAATTGACCTGCGTGTAGGAATCTTTATTGACAGTGGAAGGAAACCAGGACCCAGAGAAAACCCACAAGGTTAGACATGTCAGGCAATTCTACTTCTTGTCACATATAAGTGTGGAATTGAAACAACTTGTGCGTATCTAGAGTGTTCACAAGAATCTGTGAACAATGGAAAGACAAAGAATCAATACCAATATCATCCCACATTGCAATGTAGGCATTTAAGAATAACTCTGACGTGAAGAGTGGTCAAAAGAATTTGTGGTTTAACTGACAGACAATGGATGACGGAAGATTACTACAACAACATACATCACTGATATTGGTCGAAGAAAAATAATTGAAAACCTTTTCTTGATTTTAAAAGATAAACAAACCTATCTTAGCAGCATTTAAAAGACATGGTATTATTTTTTTCGCAATTATAAAATACAATACAAACACATGTTCTACTTATATTTACCCTAGCAACAAAAAAAAACCCCTGACATTAAAATCACCTATAAATCAAAGTCTGAAGGAACTCGAATCAACAAGTCAATACAACCTTGTAAGAGGCTAAACTTGGCAAACTGTCAGATAATCAAAACGGTGCCGAGATTGTGTACATTTGGATATTAGTTTTTACTTGTTATTTCTAGAACAACTTTTCTCAAAAACATATTTCTAAAAAAAAAAAAATTAATCTCAAGAGAATAAAGATTGAGTTTTGGAAGAAGGATGGCTTAGAGGGGAACTTATAGAGCTTTATAAGGATAAATATCAGTATCTTATGATTGATAATATGGCTGCTGTATTATATTGTGATATCATTTATAAAAGAGGAGTAGGATTTCTGTAAACAGAAAAATAAATTAAATGGATGAATACTTTACATGTGATCAACGTCGATATGTCATTATAAGGCGGACTACTGATAATGGAAATCATGAAGGAAATTTTTGAATGATTCTTTACTTTTCATAAACCGTCTTGAGACACTAACAAAATTAGTAATATATCAAATTTGAACATGGAACAGTAGCGCCTACTGTTCAGTTACATAAGTACAAGCATAATATGGACAGGAACCGAGCATTACGTTTTTGGCGTCATATTGAAGAGTGACATCCTATCAGAAATCAAAATCTGCCAAGCCTTGCACAATTGTCCAAGGAACAAGCATGTCAAGTGTCATGAGGATCATACAAAGAGCATTGTCCAAAAGAAGAACACCAAGATGAGTAGTCCTTGGGTCTTAAAAACTGAAATGCAATCAGTTTGGGCCAAAACTGAAACCATTCCCATCCACCCTGCTTAAGAAACTAAAGTTAGATGCCCAAGTTCGTGTGCAATTCAGTTTAAATGTACTGTGTGAATATGAATATTTAAATTTGAAACCGTTTAATTTCACAGAAAACTGAACATACTTTTTGACACAAACAGAGAGGAATTCAAGATCAATTACAAGATATATCCATTCAAGAGTCTCACGATCGCCAAGAAAACCTTTGAATGTTACATAGAAAAAGAGTACACATAGAGTCAACACCCTGCATCCTTTTCCAATACATCATAAATTTGTGTTTCCAATTTGTGTTAAATCGGAGGTTATAATCTTTTAACATCAAGTTTTTACCCGTTTGTGAAAAGGTGATATGAAAACTTCCATCAAATATCTCTGACAATTTGCACTGCCCGAAATAAATACTGTAATTAAATGTCAGAACTGGAAAAAAGCTTTGACTAATCGGCAACTAATCACTAAAAATCAATACATGTTCTTCAAATCGGCAATCAAACTTGTTACGAAACTTTCCTAAGGGTGAAAGTCAAAGCTATTAATTTCTCGTTTTTCTTGAAATGGGTTTTAATCATTTTCTACTATCAGATCTGACGTAAATATCTACCGTTTTACATCATCGACACTTCCACTTTACACTTCCGCTATCTTACAGAGAATTCAGTTAAACAAATTTGAGCGTGAAATTTTCATGCATTTCTCATTTATTTCGTGTTGTTTTGAAATATTCTGTTTTGAAACTGAGCCCCATATTTTTTGTAATTAATATCAAATCAATGTTTTACTGGTACTTTCAGTGTCTACTACATTTTTATATTCTATATTTCAAGGGTTTTCCGATATTCTCTCTGGATGATCACCTTTGCAGGTTTTGTTTTGTGTGTAGTGCAGTCCTCCTGCACATACTATTAGAATATCATGAAACTCAAGTGAACCATTGCAGGAAAACAATCCATTTTAATATCATTCTAATTATTTTACGGGTCTAATAACAAAATTTGATTTAATTTCAAATGAAGGAAAGTTATTTGAAACCATCCAAATTGGAATACGGTCAGTCAGACCTAAGGAACTTAAATTTCTACAATGCGATCTCTTTCGCATTATTATTCATTTTATTCATTAATTGATGTGGTTTTCTTTTTCTCTCTCGACTTCCACTAACTATAAAAATATCACAACACAATCAAATTCCGTGCCCTGGATCAATTAAATACTGACTGACCATGCATCTAATGAAATTAAAATATTTGATTTCCTGCGCCACATTTAATGTTAAATATTTGCTGGCAAAATACCCAAATATGGTAAGAAGATTTAGAAATATTTTCTTGCAATTAATTTCCAAAGCCATTCTATGTGATAATTGAGTCACAAAATGCCTGCTGGCTAATTTACTCAATGTGGACTGAAATGCTATTTTTTCCCCTAGAAACATAACTCGTAATTTTGGGTTAATTATAATGTTCACCACCAGTGGTGCCTCACAGTGGCAGGCGCTATAAAAAAATCGTAAAGGATGTGAATTTTATTCAAATCAGATGTTACAAAAAACATTTTCCAGTGGGAGATGATATTCCTGCGACACTTTGAATTAATTTACCAAAATTAAATAAAAGAAGATGTTTTTTCATCCAATAATTTGACAAGAATGAAAACCTCTCTTTGTGCTGGATAACGTCGCCATGGTAATGACACCAAGTACCATATAAACAAATGCCCTGCAGAATTTGCAAATGATAGCTGGAAAACAAAACCATTAAATACCATTGTCCAACTTTTACAGATTTTGGAAGCCAGATTAAAGATTTCACTTTTGAATGAAACCATTTAGATATTAAACATTAAATCCAAGAACAATCTAACAAAGAGCCATATGGCATTAAAATATCTGAATATAAAAAATTTCCGATATTTCTTAAAAAATCATTTTAACATCCATCATTAACAAAAGCATCAGATTACAAGTTTTAGATGTCATTTTGACCCTGATGATGACATTTAAAATAAACATGGCTGCAGGTTATAGAGCATCCTGACATCTTGGAAAAGTAACCACTGACAACAAAAGACAGACGTGACCAATCACAGATGTTCTCATCAAATTGAAAAATAATTTTCTAAAACAAAAAAAAAAAAAAAAAATCCTATCCCATTTTTCTTCATTAGAATAATACCTTTTAATTTTCACAAAAGTATGCGATATTTGATTTGTTTGCACTCGGTTTGAATGACAATATTTCATTGGTCAAATCCCTAAATGACAATTTTCCGGGTTTTTTCAATCATTGTGTCTGATTTTCTAATTTAAAAGACCAGTCACAAATATCTAAATTAATCACCAAATACTCTAATTCTTTACCGCGGCTATTTGTCGTTCTGGGGACAGAAAAAAAAAAACAAATTAATGACTCAAATTCCAAACTTGACGCACTGATTGGAATCTTTTGCAAAAACTTCATGGAAAGGCTTAACGTAACTAATGTCTTCAGGGCTAAATTTTGTCTTCTTTGTTATTTCTACAGATATTCATGACATTCAGACCGACGTAAAAAATCAACCAAATTTAATGTCTCTCGTGCAGCTGAATTAAATTTCTGTCAATTTTTCAAAAAACATCTTAAAGGAGCTAAACCACTAACTCAGTATTTTCCATAATATTCAAAATTAAAATGGGATAAAAAAAAACAAAGTTCTGTGTAGTAAAGGATAAGTAACTCATCTTTTGGATGGAACAAACGAACACGATCCCATGTACACATTAATGTGCATGTAGAAGGTCAAATTTCCCTCATTGTACACAACATGGCGTATGCACGATTGGTGCCAAAGAGTAAGATATTAAACCCCATTTTATTTCTGAATATGGATTCCTGATATAAGTGATTAGTGTAGTTCCTGCCCTTAGATAATGTGAGAAAAACATCATTCTCTCACATACTGTTTCTATTATCAACACTTAAGTACAGATTAGTCATTAAGCAAAGATTCCTAAAATTCATTATCAGTTTGTGCGGAATTATTGACATGCTTTTAAAATCACTTGTGTCTGTCGCTTCGACTATCTCGTATTTACAATAAACAGCACCATACTTTTTGATCTCAACACTTTATCAATAATGGTTTGAAGACATGTCTCGTCATGTTTCTGATTGGCTCAAAATATAAACAATATAGAAGAAATTCTGGATTGTCGATGAAACGAGTAACACAGAAGACAATAGAAAAAAAAACTGTCAGATTTAATCACTAACGTATTCGCTTGAATCTCAGAGGGTTTTTTCTCCGCAAATAGAATGTACACACGCATTGTAACTAACATATTAACATAATAGCACGGATAAACTTAAGATGCATAGGTAAACAACCGCAATATTGAATCCAAAATAATGATTTTGTTTTATAGCTAATGAATGATTCAAGATCTATATGAAATAATGACTCATGAATATCTTAACACTCCGTAAATAGTATATAAATGAGAGGTGACCAACCCCAGACTTATGAATGATATCGCAAAGATTGGCCAACCCTGATGAAAAGTATTGTTTCCAAATCTGTAATAATTTCAAGAGTATATTGGTACATGAACTTGACAGTTACATAATAACTGGCAGTTGACCAATTATTGCATGGGATGTAGTAAAACTCTGAAACCATAAGTGGAGGTAGTGCTACAATGCCACCAGGTCTCTGTCACTTATGTTGGTCAAGTGGTTTAACACATGCACTTTAGATCATAAGGTCTGTCATTAAGCTAAGTTGTGTGGTTTCAATCCCACAACTGTACAACATAGTTACTCTCTAAAATATTTTAGAAATTTGTGTTAGTAATGAAATGACCTAGTTTACGTGCAGTTAATCTCTCCCCCACCCTTCCCCTACCAGTGACTCCTTAAAATAATTTAGAAATATGAGATGTTAAATTAGGTCTTCCTAAAATATTTTAGAAATTTATGATGTTGAGGTAAGTCTTCTGAAAATATTTTAGAAATCTGAGATGTTAAATACGGTCTTGTAGAAATTTGTGATGTTATGTTTATTTCAAATATCAAATGATTAGCCACATCACTACAAGTACTGATAATGCAACATTGATAATAGTTGTCATCAATCAATACTTTCTATTTACTATCTCTCTACTGTTATTAATAGATTTACTACAAGTGTAACCTTATATTTATCAATGGTTAGATTATTGGCTTAACTCTATCATAAACTGATAACCAGAACAGTTATAACAACTCATACCATTCATTCAACATAACAACTCATCTCATCATGGTTTCCCTTGTTAAAGGTGCAGGACGGAGGACCTGTCGTGAACAGTGTCTAGTCGTTAGCAAAGCACAAAAATCCAAGGTCTTCAGGCGCGGATCCAGAATTTTTTGCAGGGGGGGGGGTCTAGGTTTGATAATTGCTTAACTAATTGCGCTCAACCGATTAATGGGAGGTTTGGGGGCCCTCCCCCAGAAAAATTTGGTAAATTAGATTCAATTTGGTTCATTCTGACGTATTCCCGGAAGGTAAATTCCAAAATTACAAGTCTAAATCGCCAATAAAATCGCATAAAAAAGTCTGAGCAGGGATCCGCGCCTGGTCTTCTGTACACTTTGACAAGCATTTGGAAAAGAAACCCTTGAGAGTTGAAATTGGAAATCAGAGTAGCCTCCAACACTGCTGTTCGGGAAAAATTTCTCTATTAGCTCACTGTATTAGCCCAGTTGATGCAGACAAACAGGAGGTTTCAACCCCATTTCATTTTATTTCACAAAAACTAATCCCGTTGATTTAACATGTTATCATTCAACAAACTACAACTATCAGTTAAATCTATATATAACTAGTTAAAAGTAATTTCATAAGGGACCTAGCTAAAATTATTGGACTTTAGTGCCAGTGGCATTCAGAACTTTGGTGATGAGAGATTGGTGCCCTGAAGAATCAACCACCAGGGCCCACAAAGTTAGTTGTCTCCTTCTGAAACTAGACTCGCAGAATTACAGTGCCATCCCTTGATGTCATTATTGTGGCACCCCAGGGTTTGTGTGGTTGACTGGTCTAAAGTGTGTGCTCTGGATCATACGGCCTCTCTCAATTCCATTATGTTTTATTTAGACACAGCAGGGGTTCCGTGGTTAGGTGCTCTAATTTGTAGCTTTAGATTTACATCATAAGATCTCTCTCTATTCTTTGAAGTTATTATTTTGGCACAGCAGGTGTTGGGTTTTTGAACACTTTAGATCATAAGGTCTCTCTCCATTCCTTTCTGTTTTTATCTTAGAACAGATATGTCAGACGATACAGATGTTACCTATAACCATGTGTTTTTTTAACAGTTTGATTTGTGTAAATTAGAATCAGATTTACCTAACTCAATGTTTGGCTCAAACCAAGTCTGCTGATGTCATGGATTGTCTTTCCAGACACTTGTGAAGTTCAAAGCTAGATCCAACAACCACCTTGCGAGATGCCATCAGATGAAAGATATCAGCCACAGACCTTTAGCTTTATACAGTATATTTATAAAAAGATATTAACCTACACTATATTGTAAAATAGATGTATCCTTAGATGTTAAGTTAGGTATCCTTTAACATATAGGCTCTTCTGGCCAGGAGGGGAGGGGGAGAGAGAATATTTATAGCAGTATATTTATAGAATGATATTAACCTACAGTATATTGTTTATATTATATGTAAGTAAAGTAGATGTATCTATATGATATTAATCCAGGTGACCTTTAATATAGAAACAATACTGTTCTAATATCTTGTACAGATAGGTTTACAGGGTGGGAGGCTGAGGTTCTGATGCTGAAGCTAAATTTGTTTAAAAGGAAGTTGATCTTAAAACCAGTTTGACTTGTCCACTGAACACTAAATAAAGCAGTTACAAGACCTGTTTGCAAGAAGAATTTTCTTAAAAGCTGGCTTATCTTGGCTGTCTGAAAGGGTGGGCTTAAATATTAGACAGAAAAAAAATTTAACAAATGAACCTCATAAACTTTACATTTCAGCACTCACTGAACTATAAACTGTTCAGAAACAATAAATTGGAGCTGCTATTAAGTTCCAATGCTTACACCCGATATGGGAATGGGTGGAAAAAAGATCTATGGCGTGCACTTTAGATTATAAGGTCTGGAAATAAAAACTCAAGTTAGTAACCTCCCTTTTTTTTAAAGCCACCTAGCCAGCACGCATATGAGGTACTACCTAGCAAACAATACAAGAATTTTTTGTCTCTGCCAGCAACATATAATCCAAATGGCATTCATACCAATTTTACTGAAAGCAAACATTTTTGCTCTTTGGTTCTCAATGACAAAGAACTAGACAAAACAAATGTATGAAGTCATGGTACCTGTGGCTACATAATTCAGAAAGTAAAAGTAACATATTACCATCCATTAATCATGAATGTCAAAGAGCAGGTGGTACCATTAACATCTGTAGATTGACTAAACAAACTACAGTTGTATACTGGTTTTTGTATACATAAGATAGTATCAGAGATAGGGAGAGGGAGGGGAGTAGATACAAAGAGAGGGGGAGGGGAAAGAGAGAAACTAATGGTTTTATTCCTGCAGGTCATTATTAATTTTTCTTTCATTTTTTTAAACCCAAGACAAAGTGAGAGGGTCTATAGCTGAAGGGGGGGGGGGTGTGTAACCAAAGGATCCCGAAAAAACCCACAAGGTTAGGTAGGCGACCCTATCACTTTGGATCGACACCAAGGCACTTGACTAAATGAGAGACCTTATGATCTAAAAGCGCATGCGCTCCACCACTCAGCCACCCATCCCTCCAGATAGTATCAGTAGAACAGAAGATAAAAATAAACTATAGTTTACAGACGGGTAATTGACAGGTGCCCCCTCTAGAAATAACTAATAAACATATCTTCTGCTACTGGTCAGCCATAACCAGACACCATCTTGTTCTACTATTAATCACAACACATGGCTGACATCTTGATCAAACTGATAAAACATCAACCAAACAAATGCTGTGACTAATATCTTAAGAATTTTGGTGAAGAATTAAAAATTATTTTGAAGGGTTTTGCTATTTCACAGGCTGTTCAGACACTGATATTTAAACTCATTCAAAACTAGCTGGAGCTGGTGATTTTAAGTTGACCAATTTTGACAGCCAAGAAAAACCTTCTTGATGACAAGTGGAAAGTTGTTTTTTTCACTGGTTTAATGAGCGCCAGCATTATTAAACCAGTATAAATTTAACCGTGTCTGAATAGCTTATAAACAGTACACCAGTTACAGTTCCGTAAATTGATTCAGCCTATAAGAAAATCAATTTATCTTAAACTAAGTATTTTGTTTTCAAAATAATTGACAACTGGAGCAGACTGTGCTCAAGCCAAATATGAAGAGCATGTCACTCCAAGTGACAAAAATGTTGGTATTAATTGTAGAGAAGCAAAGAAATACCCATCACAATGATGACCAACCAATGCTGCCAGACATCAGTTAATATCTGTCTGTTTTCAAGTGTTGCTTAAACTTGGCAGACTGGACAAGACTTTGTTTTGAATTCAAATGTCACATAAATCACCTGTTAGACTTTGTAATTAACAATCTATACAAATTCCAGTCAGCAATAAAACAAATCTGACATAAAATTAATGATGATGTTTGTTTTCATCATTTTCAAAATTACAGAGAGAGAGGGAAATGGGGTTTAACGTCCACTCGTTACAAACTAAGTCATTTGGGGACTAACACATGGCTCAATTTTGATTTCAATAATTTGCTTGCACGTAGGGGTCTTTAACAGTGGAAGGAAACCAGAGAAAACCCATGAGGCTGGACAGGCGACCCCGATCCTTGTCAAGTGTAACCAGGGAATCGAAATCACACCAGTTGACTCAATGACAGACCTTACGATACAGCGCGCACATGCTAAACATTCAGCTATCCAACCCCCCTTAATTGTAAACACCAATGTCCAATTCCAGAATGCCTGTTCATGGCAACATATTAACAACCTATAAGAGACATAACCTAGAAAAAAAGAATGTAGTCATTTCACTCTCCCAAATAACATTTACATTACCTTGGTGATCCTCTGTGACGATGTCCATATCTTTTAGAATCAAAATTATTTCGTAAGAATGCGCCGTTAGTCCTCATAATGGCTGCTTTATTTAGAACTTCTCAAAACTCTGTTATATTTCCCAGCAACTGTTTTCTTATTCAAATGCACATTCAATCAATAATTTTTAAATATTCTTTCAAAATCAAATATCCATCACGTATCAGTTCCAAATATTACACTGTCAAATTTGTTGGAGTGGTTTAAGCTTACTTGAAATTAAATTTATCCATTCACAATGAAACTTCCTTTCGACCAAATCAATAATTTTCAAATAATTCTTTCGAAACCAAATCTCCATTACACATTTATTCCAAACATTACATTGTCAAATTTGTCAGAGTGGCATCAGCTTATTTCAAATTAAATCTCTCCGTGACAAAAACTGACAGACATACATGTAAATTTAATGTCTTATCGCATAGTAATCAAATAACACACAATACAAGCACATGATCATCTGTTATTAAATGGCTGCTTCCTCCTTTAATACGTAAAACAAAATCAATGTTTATCCATACTGAACATGAAGATAAAATACTTAATTAACACAGACATTAAATAAAGTCATCTTTCTAGTTTAAATCCTTAAGCAAATTCATTTTTCCTTTTAATTTTAATCTGTCTCTCTCTTTCTTCAATTTATTATTGGTAACTCACTTTGTCTGGTCTCTTAATTGTCTCTCTCTCTCTTTCCTTCACTTATAAACCTTTTAAAAACTTTATATTCAATTTTTTCTTAACAGTCTCTCTCCTTGGAAGGTCAGTCTCCTTGATTTTTTATATTAATCTCTCTCATAGAAGACCATCATCAATTTCTATTAATATCACGTCTGTAGCTAATGTCAATTTGCTGCTTTAATGTATTAAAGGATTTCATCAAAACTGATCTGAAATTTAACAGCTTTCTGATGAAAATTCATTTTATAATGAATTCACCCATGTTCACATTGCAAAACATTTATAATGGCGGCATATAATGATAATTTTCCTAGAATCATTACATGGAAGAGAACTGTAATATCAGAAATAGGCTTATCTGATCTTCCTGTGCACGTAGATGTTGACTTAGAAGCCAAAAATAATGAACTTTATCTTACTTAGCTAACAAGTATGCCCATGAACTGTCCAGTGTACACAATGTTGTCTAAAACCTTATTTGACTTTAGAATCTACCCAATCTCCCATGCATACATATTTTGATTTAGACCCCTATAACCTTTGGAATAAATACATAAACCTCAGCTAACAAATCTTCCCAATTGTCCAATGACTTAATAGAACCCTATAACCTCTACAAGAAGAAAACCTCATATAAACCTCAATTCCTTAAAAAAAACAAACAGTATAGATTCCAATTAGATTAGGAATTATTTACCAGAAAGGCTATGCACACATAAACCAACCAACTTCTTTAATCTTTCCACCACCTTGTAAATGGTTTCTAATCCCAACAGAATCTCACAAATAACTAATTGATTGTACACAAAGCAAACAGAATTTACGTAAAAGGTGCTAGCATTTAAAATAATCCTCCATAAACATAATCATCAAATTATCTTATTCTGCTTCATGGTCAAATAAGACTCCCTTCCTCCCCTTTTTCTCGAAAACCAAATAATATCCTTAGTGTTCTTATATTGAATTAATAGTGTAGACTTAAAAGACTTTGTTTCTGTGGTAAAATGATCATAGACGAATGCTTATCATCTTTATATTTATTGGTATAGAAAATCATCCAAGAAATTTGTCTGGGCTCCAATCGTCCAAGATGTTATTTAATTTGTTAGAAGAAGCATCTAAGAATAATTATTGTCTAATTCAATTAAGTGATGTGAAATGATATTAGTAGTATCAAATTATGATGTCTTATTAATCTTGTCATCTTTGTTTGTGCCAAGTTTACTTTTGATATATTTCTGAAGTCTAAGAATAGAAAGAGAGAGAGAGATGTTGCCATTTCAGGACTAACACATAATTCAATTTAATTCAAATAATACTCTTGTGCGAAAGGGTTTTAAGTAGTGGGAAAGAACCAGAGGACAAGGTGGAAACTAATAGGATTGGAAATGCAACCCTACTCCTTGCCAAGTACAAGCTTAATGGGATCCAAACCATACCATTGGACTCGATGGCTATGATGTTGATTGTGCCCTTTCAAAACCCCTGAATGGTGTATGCCCATCTCCATTAGCCTAGTTAGTGTATGGCCATCTCCATTTGTCTGGTTAGTTCAGAACAGTTAGGACATTAAACCCTATTTCATTTCATACGAACTGAATTTACATACTGTGGTAGGGGCTTGGCTGGTCTAGTGCTCTAACATATGCATGAGAAATCACAAGGTCTGTCATTGAGTCAAGTTGAATCATCCCAGCTTGTACTTGACAAGGAGTAGGGTCACCAGGTAACCATGTGGGTTTTCTCTGGGTCCATACATGCAAGCAAATTATTGATATAAAATTGAACCATGTGTTAGTCCCAAATATCAAGTGGATGTTAAGCCCCATTTCTCTCTCTCACTGCTATTAGTGATGCTAGAAAATTTGATTTTATTAACAGTAGCAGATAATTTAGAGCATGACGACGATTGTTATTTGTAACAATGGTGTCTATGATCGTTATGCCTTTCAACAATAATGCAGTTGATAATGCACATCACATAGTTTAAATATTTCAAAATACATCATGCTTTCAAATAAAGAAACAATCTTTCCAATAACCATTAAAGCTATGGCATTAAAGCACTTACGTAACTAGACAATTATTTAAAAGTAGAAGCGAGTTATAAAACGTGACAGATATAAATGTAAATATTTTCTCTATCGTATGATATTACGACTCTCAGATTTATTAGATGATGTCATTTTAACATACAGGTCGAGATTTACGATCAATATTCTAAATCCCAACACTATCAAATTCACTAGACTGAATCCCTGAAACATGGAGAAAGAGAATAACACACAAAGCCAGCTCCTAAATATTAGTTGAAACAACTTCCCAGACAATACAGAACGAAGGGTTATCAAGTGGAGCTATTAAAGGATATGATTGTAAATGATCAGAACTCCAATAAATTGTGGATAATATTTGGGAAATCTGACTGGACACAGTAGTACAAAGGATGACAATCACTGTATCGTATGAAGATAAATATACATCTTACAATGAGAGCCTCAGAGGCTAAGTAGGGAAGTCCCACATTTCATCCCTTAAAACTTCCGATTAAGATTTAATCATTTGTCTTGTGCCAAAGGCAGTACATGCTTTATCTTTCTAGAGCACCTGATGCCAGCCATACTTTCGTATTCCTACATGTTGTATACTTGCACCCAGAATCCTAAATTACCAAGAATTTCAAAACCTAGTAAAACGAATCAGGAAACTGAATCAATAAACAGAGCATGGAAAAAATATGTTTTTTTTGTACCTTTTATTGATTTTTTTCCTTTTACAATTAATTAATCTCAACAGAAAACAAAAACTACATTGACCTAATAGGTTTTTTTTAACTCAATTTATGTCAATTGATTTTACATCCATTTTACCACCAATAGGATTTTTTCTCTTTGTGTTTATCGAATAAATTTGAAATCTACTCCAAAATCTTTAAATCCACCCTTACATATGTAGTTTAGCACACCATGATAAAAAGAGAGAAAGAATTAAAGAGTTTAGCACCCAATCAACACAAACTAGGTCATTTTAGGACTAAATCATGGTTCAATTTCATTTCAATAATTTGCCTGCTTGTAGGGTTTTTCAGTAGTTTGAGTAAACTGGCATGAGGTTGGACAAATGGCCTATTTCCTGGAAAAGTACAACCTGGGAATCGAAACCACAACTAAATGGCAGACCTTATGATCTAAATCAAACATGACTGACCATTAGGCCACCCAATCCTCATATCAAAACAAAACTGACTATTTCCTTTAAAGGAATCAAAATATATTTTGCAATGTGAACAGGTAATAAGAAGTAGCAGTTGTCATACCAACACAGACTAATCCAAAACTTAATCATTCATGTGAAATTCCATACCAATTCATCACTGTGTCATTCAAGTCTAAAACACACTTTTTATATATTCCCTCAACTCAATCAATTGAAACTTATACTAATCTAATATTCACATCATATTTCTTTTAAATTCCCAAATGTCATAACATCATCGGCAGCACAGTAGATTTTAATTCACTTTAAGAGTCATCAAAGCCGTAGGATTATGACATTCCTGTACTACTCTCATTTGCAGGAATATTTCCGGGAATTACTTCTGCATCCTTAATTCACAATTCTATCATCAACCATGCTCCAATTCCAACCAGATCCCATGTAGAATTAATTAAAATCACTCGTAATAAAAAAAAGAGTCAACACATTAAACCTAAGTAGACTGTATCCATACAGCCGTAAAACACGCACAACAAATTCATCCAAGTTACAAATGATTCAGATAAATTGATTCTAAAATTTTCGCAAGAAAGAACTGATTGTCACCAGACTACATGGCACTAAAAGACATTTTCAAATTTTGAATTCTACAATTCTTTGTTGTGAATAAGACCAACTTTTCCTGATTCCCTTAGCAGACACTTGCAGCAGGCTGGTCCATTATGGCACAAAGGGATGTCAACAATATTGATTTTCTAATAATGGAATCATTTAGTTGTAATGTTTAACCTGAAATACCTTAAGATGGAATGAGCGATTATGCTACAATCACTTGGTACTGGTGGTATAATTTAGCGATTTGTATTTTGATAAAAGTACAGAACTGATTAAAGATAAATAAGAGGAACAATAATGTCACATTCTTTATAAATACACTGGAAATGAAGCTTGAACTGCGAATGAAGTGATTCTTATTCTGGGATCACATAACCAAAGTAAGTCACAGAGAACGATATTAGTGATGTCCAGAGGGGGAGCACAGAGGGGAGTAAAGGCCTTGTGGATCCCTTTCCAGAGGCATGCCATTTTCACATAGAGTTTCACTAATAAATTGTTGTGCAAGCTGTCTTTCTTTATCTATTTAATTTATCTGTTTTGACATATTCAAAATGTCTTCTTCGAGTCTTACATTTCTGAGTATTAGGCCCTAAACTGAATCTTAAGGGTATATAAAATTAAAGCCCCAATAACACTCTTGTTGTAACTGAAAAATATGTCCCAATCGTCATTCTGGTCAACAAATCGTATTATTTTAGAATATTCCAATTAAATGATGATATAAATTTCATCTTAACCTCCTAATTTAAAAAATTGGAAAAATTCAACCAATTGATTTGAAAAGTCTAACGTAAACCTTTTCAAACGTGACGTGGATTTTAAAATATTTTCGAACCCTCTGGACAAATAAAATATGTTGAAATGGATAATTTACACAACGGGTAGGACATTTAAACATCTAGTATGTAGAATAAGGGTATTATTTATTTAAGGAGTTGGACCTGGGCATCAACAATCCTCAGCAGGTCACTGTGAGAGAGAGAGAGGGAGAGAGAGAGAGAGAGAGAGAGAGAGAAAGAGGAGAATGTGGAGAAAATACATGAGGTTGGGAAAAAGTAAACTAGAGAAAGATAAATGTCTACACAAATTTTCATTTTCATATACAGGTCATGGATGGCTTTTTCTAACCATTTAGAAGAGTGGGGTGGGGGTGGAAGCCAGTAGAATCCATATCCATATGGATATGCTAGTTATCTTTCTTTTCATGTTAGAGATGCAATTAAAAACAAATCAGACTATTTGGCTATGCAACCCCCACAGGAATAAATTCTTACTCCTGCAATATTGAATTTAAAAAGAAATATAACACAGGACATGAGTTCTTGGAAATAGACAATATGCATCTTGTCATTATCTGACGCAATTGAATAAATCAAGCTGCAGAGAGATTAGAAAAACGTTGGACTTGGTTCCAATAAGAATCTTACGTCATGGTTTATATACAACCAGTATGGTGGCGTAGAGTAATGGAGTTTATGATGTATAACTAAAGGCAGATAGAATGACTCGGATCAGACTCTGACTCATACTGAGATCAATAATATACATAGATTATCCAATGAAAACAAGGGTACCTGTTAGATATAAATACATAGATTAATTTGATTGGTTAGGGAGCTTACATACTTGTTATAGAAACATCTTGTACTACTTATTTCTGAGCTCTCTTTAATTAATTACAGCAATTGACAGTGGTGTGCAGGGAGGGGGGGGGAATAAAAATTGAAAATTGTTGCCGTTAACTTTATTGTACAAGCTGCCCCTACTTAAATGCTTGTTCATTGGGATTTTTTGGCGTGGTTTTATTTTGTCAGTAGTGCAGGACAGAGGGACTGACCAGAACAGCTGTCTGGTCATTCGATTGCACGTAAAAGATCCCTTGGCAGTTGGAATTTGATATAACAGTAGGCTGTAGTGCCGCTGCCCTGGCAAAATATACCTCATAGCATGGCACATACCCGTCTTCATTATCCCAGTTAGAGCAGAACAGTAGGATGCTAAACCCCATTTCATTTTAAATAATGTTGATAATTTGACCAAACATGACTAACCTAATCATCATTAATTATTAAATAAAGAAAAACTTTAAATTATTAAATTTAATCGATAAAGAGGAATAAAACTTCCGCTGGGTGACGAGATGATTAATATCTAACAAAAGGATTATAATGAAATAAAACAGAGGAGGTCTATTTATACTGGGTGTTGTTTGCTTGTTCTATAAATATTTCAGTGTTTAAGAGACGCAAGCATTAAGCTTAGATCGAATTCATCTGTTTTGCAAAATGCACAAAACATGATCAAAGACTAAGAATGCAGATGGATGGATGGATGGAGCTCGGTTCATTAAAGTCAAGTCAGAATTGTTGTTTTCATCTTCACAAAGAGTTGAAAAGTGTTTTTTAGATAGTTAAAGACTGATTTGCATAGATATAAATAAGTTATCCTTCAGTTGTTCACTGACAAATTTAAAATAATAAAGATGGAATAAATAACCATTTTAGTAATCATTTTTGGACTGATACCCTCTTCTAAACACTATACTGTTTACTGTCCTGGCCTGAAAGTTTATATTAGTACATTAGTGAAACTTGAGTTGACACACCCAACTTTGGAACAAAGAGGTGTTTCTTATTGCTCAAGGTCTTTTTGATGCCCTCAGCATCACTCGAACAAAATTTCTTTGAATTGTAGTACTGGAATTAAGATCTTTTTTAATGCTGTACAGTTTGGTACTATAGTAAGTGTACAACAAGGACAGAAACTGCCTAATCTGACTGGCTTCTGAATTTTTTAGTTTTTTAGTTTGCATATTTCACTAAAAATTCTACAAAATAATTTCTTAATTTTAAACATTTCCAAACACATTTCTGTTACATGATAAATTTTCTAAAAGCAAACACCATTACAAGTTTGTGAACTTGTCTGGAATGAATCCAAGTTGTGTATATTAATAGTGATAGGCACATTAATGAGGTTTATAATGGAGTCTAATGGCTTACAAAATCAATTAATGAGAAATCAACAACTTGCTTGTTATTGATATCCTTTAAGACTTATATATGGATTAACAGCACTTCAAGTCTAACAGAAATGCGTAATTACATTAATTAGCATGGTTTCATATAGTCTGGTATTGTATCTAGAAATAACTCCTCAGAAAATATACCCACAGACATATTTAAAGACATGGTAATTATGCTTAAAAGCACTGAAGGAAATAAATAAGGCATACAAAATGCAGTATGTTATGAGGGAAAATTTTCTCAGACATCAGCTACCTGCTTTTCCCTGTGACACACATGGTCATACAGTATGACATGGCAAAGCCTACAACAGAAACTTGTAGTATTCCAACTGTCTGTTCAGAGTTTACCCCCTTCCAACAACTACCGGTACCTGATTTTCACTGCAATACACTCCATCATACACCACCAATGACAAAGGAAAAGCTGTCTGGAAAATATTGAGAAACTTTGGGGTCAAATATTAGCTACTAATCGACTCTTGCATGTTCCACACAGCCTAATACTATCCAGTGGTACTGGGAGGGACCGCCCTCCCCCAAACACACATATAAATATTGGTTTCGGGGGGCCCTAATGATCTAAAGTGCATGTGAGCCCACCCAACCCCCTATGCAATACATTTGTCCAAAACCAAAGTTTCAATAAATATTCCAGCATTTACCTGTTTATAATGAATTTTAATTACAAATCCAACACAAATGTTTGATAAAAATATCACTATAGCTGTAATCAACATTGTTATCACGTCTTCAGAAATAGTACATTTATCCAAAAACAAAGTTTCAATAAATATTCAGGTATTCACCTGTAATTAATCAACTATAATCACAAATCAAATGTTTTTACCCTACCTGTTTGATTAAGATAAGTGACAAATTACATAGATGCAATACATTTGTCCAAAAACAACTTTTCACTAAATATGCAGGTATTGCAGGCGATCAACTATAATCACAAATCAAATCACAAATGTTTTTAACCTACCTGTTAAGATTAAGATATCACTGACTGTAATCAACATGATACTCTACTAGGAAAACCGTGGTATTGCCGTGGTATATTGGTTTAACAGTTCTTTTACTTACCACAATCCAGATGTTCCTCATCTCACCCATCTTATTTATCTTATACTAAGGTCACAAAAGGTCAACTAGATTCCATCTCCAGAAATATCAGAGAATATAAACTGCTGTCTTAAAAGTACAGCGGCAGCACAGGTACATGCATGTTTTATGTTCATTTTCAAGTATTTTTTGTTTTATGTGGTATATCTTTTCGATATCAAGATATCCTACAGCCTATTTTTGTTTCACTGGAGAACATAAAGATTAAAGAAGTACTCTTTGATAAAGAGATATTCTAATATATATCAGTCATATCAAACAAAATCCTGTGTAAAAACAGACCACATGTATTAAAAGAAGATAACGTACTTATAATGGCCATAAAATTTTCAATTTAAAACATTTTTTTTGTCTTTATTGGAATAGAACTTGCAATTTAAAACCCTTTTTTCCTGCCTTCCTTCAATATAACTTTCAATTTAAAACCCTTTCTTTTCTGCCTTTGTTGCAATAAAACTATCAATTTTAAACACAAAGTCCTCCCAACAAACTACTGTACTAGTTCCAAACAATACATGTATGTACTTAAAGTTGAAGAATTATTTAACAAGATATAACAAATTTAATCCATAAATAATTGTTGATGGGAATTTAGACCTTGATACAGCACATGTTGTCACACTGATGATATAGAATTCTTTCCCGCACCCAGTACTAATTGTAGATCATTAGTCCCAAAGCCCCCCCCCCACACACACGCACACCACAGCACCCTCAAAGTACATTTACTGACTCTAACCCCCCTCCCCACGACTGTTTTAAATTTCAATCTTCCACCACAAATGAAAATGTACCTTTTTTGAACTACAATTTATTATGTAGCAAGAAATCCATAGACAAGAATTTAAAACTCTAACCTCCCTCCCCACGAGGGTTTTAAATTTCAATCATCCACCACAAATAAAAATGTACCTTTTTTTTAACTACAATTTATTATTTAACAAGAAATCCATAGACACGAATTTAAAACTCTGATCTTTTTTTATGGCCATGAAATGAGTTGTAGTTAGGTAAGAATATGTTATTTAGATATAGTATATACAATATAAAGAAACCATGTGAATAAAGAACTGTGTTGTTGGAACTTCTCCATTATATTCACAGCAGGCAGTGTGAGATTTATTTACATCACAAAATATCAAGAACATAATTGGAATTCGTTTTTTTATAAGATGGAACTATTACTGGTTTTTATAAGAAACAGGTAACAAGGAGCAGCAATACAAATTTGTTTACTCTTGTTAGTAGAAATGTTAGATTCTTGTGCTAATGTAAGAATTCTGTAAACATGCACATTATGTTGGTTATTTAGAATAATAAGTATTTATCTCTACAGTTTTTATATTTATCCAATTAACAGACCATAAAACATCTTGGTTATTATATGGTTACATGGAGAACATAACAGAAGAATGTTGGTTTCTTTTTTTAACTCCAAAATCGTCTTTGTAAAGCGCACATAAGCACATTTGTGACAGTTGTGCATAATAGATGTGTGCTATTCATTCCTAATATTTTGTATGAAAGCAAATTGTACATAGTTTATCTTCATTACTTTCTTTCTGTAGCAATCTGTGAAGAAAGCATACCCATTATAAATTAGCTGTACATGTCAATGATTTTTTTAATAAACATTTTAATTTACTGGTTTTGAAACAGATTAAAAGAATAACAGCAGAATTTCTGAACAAATACAGTGGTGTGGTAAGAGTAAAGTACAAATTGTTGTTCTCGACCTTTATTTTATTATTTCAATAGATAATTCAATAGCTATAAAAGAGACAATTTCTGAACAAATTTAATGGCAAGTTGAGAAAAGTACAAGTACAAGTAGTAGTGGCTCTTTAAAGAGATAATGTCCAAGAGTTAGTTATTATAGAATGGGTAATTAAAGGTGTGCTGGTTTATGACTCACGATTGGGATGTTGGGACACGATGCTGTTGCAACGAATTAAATAATGTTATCTTTATGATTCATCAAATAGAAGGCTATAGCCATCTAGGTGAGCTTATAATTTCCTAATTCTATTATACTCGGCATGCTGCAAAAACATATTACTATCCTGTCATAATCTCTCAGCACTATTATCTCCTCCAAACACATCTCTCCTAAATTACTTTTACATTAATCAATGTTAAGGCAAGAGGGTCTTATTCTTTAAGGAAACAACAATAAGAGTTTAAAATAAAAAAGAGAAATTGTCATGTTTTACATTAAAATCGGTTTTATCTTATATTCATTAAATCATTCGCTCTTTTAACCCGCTAAGATAAGATTTTTTTTTTGTGTCTAAACACTCCATTTAATTAAATCTTTTTTGTAACAACATGTGAGTCATAAGATGCAGACTTCACTGGAAGTAAGAAGTCACATACTATTTCAAATTTAATGAAATAAAATTCTTTCCTCTATTGAATCTCCTACAAAATTATATAAAAACATTTTTCAAAGCTGATTAAAGTCCCAATGTGTCATTTTGGCATTATAGAATCCCTTGCGAACTACAATATTGTGAAAGATGCATCCCTATTAAGAATATTAGTCAAAAATGGATAAATTCTATTCAGTATTAACAAAGATACTTGGAATTGAAATTTCATTAATCTATAGGCTGCTTGCTGTGCAATAAGCCTGTCGCCATTTTTTACACTGCAAAAATTTATTGATAGGCCTTTATTATATTTAAGTCAAGACATTATCTAGCGTCTGAATTTTGAATTTATTTTCTTTTTCGAGGAAAATTCAAAATTGTTATTGACATAATTCTATTTAAATATTTTGACATTAAGTTACATAATACAAGATTTATGAAAATTTGTAATCTAATATTTTCTGTAAGTCTTACAAATTAATATCTACTGTTCTAGCTGACAAATAACTTATAAATATTGTATTATTGCATTACAGTGTATTAGCAACAAAGTCTTAATTAAATATCAAAAAAATATTTAATCTATATAGTCTATTTTTAATAAAATCTATATAGCCTATTTTCTAAATAAACTGCAATTCAGCATGTCAACATAATATTAGTGGTCTGCAACCATCCAGAGCAAAATATCAAAAGTTATCTCCCTTTAGTCTTCACATCAATGTGTTTCATACAACTTGTAAAGGGTTTGTAAGTGATCTGAATTGAGCAAAAATACCAATATTTCATGAGTCACTTTTTATGGTTTTAGTATGTTAAAACAGCTTGACAAAAAGGTTCACTGTTTCCAGAATTTTTCTATGTGAGATCCATTTGAAGTAGTTACTGACATAATTCGATTCAAATATTTTGTCAATAATTGTAGAGTGAGATTGTGATCTTGAGAAAAACTGCAATTTTTTTATCTTTTCAGAATTTTTTTTCATTTAAACTGAAAATATTAGTATATATTATTTATCTTTAAAATATTTAAATGACTGTTTCTTAAAATAAATCAACAACACATTGGAAATGTAATTCACGTAGTTATGATTTACAGGAGCAAGTTTCTACTTCAAATTGAATCTCTGTTTCAACCATGTGAATGTTGCAAATACGCATTTGGTCAAATCTTGTCTTTTAAAGCTTTAATGTATATTATGGTCATTTTCAGAAATATTAAGATCTTAGAAAATTCCTTCTGACTAGGTTTCCCAGTTGTTATGATAAACAGAGTTATTCCCCCTTAATCCACTTAGTCTATCGGTATGAATTCTGTTGAAATGGAAATATAGTGATCTCAAACCATCTAACTGTATGACAACAAAAGTAATGTTACTTTATTTATTAGTCAAAATGTCTGACAAGTAAAATTATCAAACAGCATCCAGTGTTTGATGTAATATGAAATCATGTAAAGGAAAAATTTTAGTTTAATGAAAGAACATGGAAAAAACCCAACAAGTTTAATTAGCACTTCAGATAGTAAAGGTAACTTCTCGGGGCCTTCTTACAGCTGAGAATTTCAGTTCTAAATGTTGAACCATTCAGAAGTAAATTCCGGGACATACGAATGTGGATTTAAAATGTTTGTATTTTCTGAGAAGAACTTAGAACAAGAGCTTCCACTAAATATATCTATGATGGGGCACCTGGAAAGTGCACAGAATAAAAATGTAAATGGCTTACCTATCATCATCAATGACACCACTGGACTTCTGCATACATTCTTTTACTGCTTGCATTCCTTCTCGGAACCTTTGCTGCAGACGTCTGGCGTACAATGACGCACCACCTTCACTCATGTAACCACTTGACCAATCATCCACTCGGTTATTTTTCAATATATCACCGTCTGACATATAGCCAGAAACATAATCGTAATTATCCACGTCCGAGGCATAATCTGGATCGTTCACACTTGGACAATTAGATCCAGATCTCTTGATTTGTCCTGAATAAAATTTGCCATGCTCTAGAATGGGTCTGTTGACTCCAAGCCGACTCGTGCTGCTTGCATACATTGCCTGGGTTGGAGGTACCGAGATACCGGGAATGTGAAAATTGCGACTGGACGATAATCCAGTATACCCTGTGTATCCTCGGAAATACCCATAAGGCAGTGCTCTCATTATTGGGGGCATTGGTTTTATATCCATAGTTTCACCACAATCATCAACAAATGTTGTACTTTTTTCTGAAAATGTTGTTTCCTTCCCAGAAGAGGGTTTATTCACAGTTTCCGTTCGCACTTCCCTATCAAATGTTGTTTCGATCTTTTCACCATGTCGTGGTTGCACAATGGCCACGTTATTTGCTGGTTTGCCTAACATTTTGACCCCCAGTCTTGGAGAGTTTGAAGAACTTGAATATAAACGATCATAAGCACTAGATTCAATACCAGGTTTGTGAACAACACTGTCGTTTGACGAGACACTAGTAGATGCACTTGATGATTGACTTGAAGATAAAACAGAGGACAGTGACATGTTTTGTGAATTTTCATTCTCACGTTCATTTATTACAGGGCTCTGCATCTGAGGAGTAACAGGACTTGCAACTCTGTTCGAAAACAGGGAATCGTGAGGTTTAGAATAATTCCCTTCAGAATGAACACTATGATTGCTATTTTCTCTTGCAGCTGCATATTTTGATGAGTTCATGGTTTTTTGAATGACTGACAAGTTTGTCTGAGTATTTCCATCAGCTTTTGCTACTGATCGCGATGGAGCCATCGTACAAGTCGGTTTTACTATGTTAACAGTTTGAGTCATGGAATTACCACCATGACGAGCACTGGGAATAACAATTTGACTCTTTGGAGTCCTGGATGATTTCGAGACCATATTATGCATGTTCATGTGGTCTGTAGGAGCGTGTGCATTAGAGTGTGGGTTAGCGATGGTAGCACTATGTTCTACAGCGCGGTAATATGTATTATCCTGAGCCTGCACACGCGATTGATGAGCAGGGATGACATTGCTGCTGTATTCCTGAGATGACTTGGATGCATGATGGATACCAGAGTGATTTGAGTTCGAATGCGACAACATCCCACCATTTCCATCAGGTGTTGACGCAGGACTCGACACACCACTTGATGATTTATTGGCTAATGTTTTATGTGCGTTAACACCAGGCAAGGATGAAAATAAGGCCTTATTATGTTCTTTCCCATTTAGAGAGCTTTTACTCTTTTCTTCTTTACTTGATTTACTTGACTTGGATGACTTCGGCATGCTGAAGTTAGGTGGTGGGATCTGGGATCCTCCTGAGGAAGTTGGTGTTGATGCAGCAGATTTAGATTTTCCTGATGAAGAAGAAGACTTTGGAATCAAAGTTCCTCCTTTGGAAGATTTATCAGATTTATCTGATTTTTCTGATTTATCAGATTTGGACGTTGTTTTTCTACTGGGGGGTGGTGATGTTTTTGGTATAGGAGGAGGAGCCCCAGGGACTGGGATATTGGTATTTGGAGATGGAGTCCTTGGTTGTGTTGTTGCAGGGGAAGGTGCATTAGGTCTTTTATTATTATCGTCTGGTGTTAGGGTCTTTGGAGTTTCACGCTTTGTGCTAAAGGCACGCACCAGAGATTTTTTACCAGTCTTAGCTGGAAGTTTGGGGCTAGATGCCCCATTGTTGCTGCTACTACTAGCACCAGCCTCTAAGGAGCTCCTTGGGCTAGTAGAAGACTTTGTATCTCTTCCAGAATCAGTGTCGCTCCTTGAACTATTGGCACTTGCAGCAGCACTATTCTTGGATGAGCCTTTTACAGCTCCCCCTTTCTTGTCCTTCTCCTTAGAGTTGAAAAATTTGAATTTGTCCAACATAGAGTTTTTATTCGGTGGCTTGGCTGGGTTACTTTTGGTAGAGGAAGTTGAACTAGTCGAGCTAGCGCTAGTCCTGTTGATTTGTTTCTCCGCTGCCGATTGGCTGCGAGCTGTCGGGATTGCTTTACCACCTGGTGTAGGAATACCACTATGCTGATGGCCCGGTGATGTGGCACGGGTATTATTGTTCTTGGAATTACCTGAAAAGATAAAGACAAAGAGAAAATTAAATTTCTGAGTCAATTAGAATCATAATCACAGATTCTTAGATAATTATTGATATGAAAGCCGTTGTCAGACGATTGTACCAGAATTTCATACCTGAAATGAGAAGCACCTTGGTCTTTTTTTAAGGAAAACATTGAGTAGTCTTTTGTCTAGGACACAGGAGTTAAAGATAATTTACGACTACAAGCTGACAATGACAAGAACAATACCAGAGATTAAGGTGTCATATTTTAACACTGTAGTTACATGTTATACAATATCAACAACTCAGTTTACTAGACATTCTGTAGATTTATATATGTTAACTATATTTTCTTAGGAGACTGAAGTCTTGATTTTTAAGCAAATCAAATCAACAAAGGAGAGTGAGGGAGAGAAAGGTGTTTTAACATCCACTCAACACAAACTGGGTCACTTTGGGACACACATGAGGATTGGTGGCAACTCTACTCCTCATTATTTGGAAGCTTGGTGTCAAAACCACACCATTTGACCCAGGGGCAGACCTCATTATCTAAACTGCATATCCAAGAGCTCTCGACCACCCCCTTACCCCCCAAACTGTAGATGGAAAATATTAAATACTCTAAAAACAAAAAGACAAAGATTCTTATTTTTCGTTTTACATATGGTGGATAGGTTTTGTTTCAATTCCTTTATAAATGGCTAACCTAATGCTATTTGACCAAGATATCAGAAATAAGACACACTGCCTACATGTTATTCTGAATAAAGTATATAACAGTAAGTTAGGATATCATGTTGAAGATAGTGATAACAATCTGTTTAAAGATCCAGTATCAAACAACACCATTTCCTTATACTTTATTACAAGCAGGGTATATTTTAAGAAATCTGAACCACTTTGTCACAGCAGGGTCTGGAGAAACATGGCGTCATTCTAAATAAG
Source organism: Patella caerulea (assembly GCA_036850965.1). Classification (NCBI taxonomy): domain Eukaryota; kingdom Metazoa; phylum Mollusca; class Gastropoda; family Patellidae; genus Patella; species Patella caerulea. The sequence goes on along the minus strand of JAZGQO010000015.1, from coordinate 23,619,055 downwards.
CTACTTTTTATCTTTAAAATAGTACCATCAGAGATATTGTCCAACAGCTTTTTTTTTTATTTTAATACAATTCAGTGACGCAATTGTTTTCAGCAGTGGGTCATTTGTCAAACTAAGAGAAGCCGTGGTGACTCAGTGAGTAAAACAATGGCTCACTAACCATGAGGCCCCGAGTTCACAAAGCATTCTCAGACATAAGTTGAAAATTTACTCAAAATTGATCGCCTTATTGTAACTAAAATATAGCCCTTTCTAAAAGCTTTGCTATTTTAATGTATCAAATAGGTCAATAAGACACTATGTGCAAAGAGATTTCTTATAAACAGTGATTTAAAGTTGAGTAAATTCTCAACTTAAGTCTGAGAATGCTTTGTGAACTTGGGGCCAGGTCTCAGGTTCGCTTCCGGTGTTGTCAGAGAAATTTCATTGATATTTTCTGGTGCTGCCTACTCTTATCAGGGCCTGTGTCTAGTCATTTGGACGGGATGAAAAACAGAGGTCCCATTAGACTGACCCAGTCTCTTCTATTTATTTTACATTTCGATTTATATAAAAGTATTAATTTTTAGTAAACCAACACTTTCGTTTCCATTTGTATAAAAAAAAAAATTTGAGTAAACCTGTAACCAGCACCAGAGACTGGACAATTTGCGAGCTTCACAATAAAATGGGCGTTCCTGTCCTGTTTTACGTTGTTCCTTATTTGGAATGATTGACAGTTGTCAAGCAAGCCCCGAGTCCCGATACGCATGAACTGGCTTCGTTAAGTTGTTATAATGATTTCGTGTGTAATTATTTATGTTCATTCACCTCATCCCATACGTTGTATCCGTTCATTCGACAGATATTGTCCGTCAACAAAATTCTTAGATCGTTAAAGTATCACTAAATAACAATAACTGTTATCCACAACAAACATCTCGCACCTACACCAGTTTGCCAGTTAGTCGACAGCCATGTTTATTATTGCGTGATGTTAGATATGTCGTGAACATGTGCACGACGTCACACGACCTACATAATGCAGATTGACCTACTAGATGAGAATGAAGCTCTATTTGCCCAGTCTCTAGAGATTACGTTTTTTTTTCGGTTTTTTTTTTGAGAGGACTGGCCAATTTTTGGTGTGTGGAGAAGACTGGCCACCAGTCTAAGGTCCCATGTACATATTGACGAGCATGAAATAAAAAAAAAACTGTGTAAATGAAATAAGAATGAGCCATAGTAACCGCTGTTCGTGTAAAATTTCCTCTGTTTACCTGGTACAGGTATAAATTACAATACTATTAGATATACAATGTATCAATTTACACCTGTTTTAATATATCACTTCATATACCTAGTCCAATATTTACATAATATACTTTTACTACATATATAAACAGTATCTAGTTTCTATAAATTAGCATTCAATTATCAAAATATTGTTACTTCAGAACTGGAGAAGGGATCATCAAATTTCTCAAATCTATACATTTAATTTGTACCTCTCTCCACGACCAATTTACAGTAACAGCAATAATTTGTAACTCTCCCTATGCTCCCAAAAATTTTGCTACTGTAGAACTGGCCATTTTCTCAACACTTTACATACAATTTGTACCTCTCTCCAGGATCGATTTGTCTATTTTTGACTAAGATAAAAATCTGAGAACTGATTAAATATTTTCTAGTTGCATTTTTTCATTAATTAGTAAACCAAAAAACTTTCATCCATATATAAATTCTGTGTGTTCCCTGAACTTTGTATTTTAATCTTTCAAAACTTCAGAACTCAGGTGTGTGTGGGGGTGAGGGGGAGGGGATGGTCTCTCTCTGCTCTATATGCGGGTGGCCCATATGCACACCTGAAGTAATCCACACCTGATATAAACCAGGTAAAACAATCTTGTTAACAGGTGAAACTATTAACCTCATCTGAAGAGGATTTAGTGGGAAGCTGATACGACCTATTGGTATCTGATATGTTGAATTCTTTTCTTCTCGTATGGGAAATAAACAAACTGGGTATTACCGGCTAGATTAGAAAAGAAACAGGATCCTTGATTATAATACTTGATCCTTAATCGGATGACTTATCCTAATCCATGAAAGTATCCAGTCTTTTACATGACTGAAAGTGATATGACCACTCCCTTATCAACAAAACCTCAGTTAAGGTGGTCTGCACAAATCACCAAAACTGTAATTTTTCAAAGACCTTTGATGTCCACACAACCTAAGCTAGGTCATTTTGGAACTAACATAATATGGTCAAATTTCATTTTTCAATAGTTTGCATTAGCAGACGGAGGAAGCCAGAGGACAAAGAGGTAGCTGAGGAGATTGGGAACAGGCCATCCTACTCCTTATCGGGAGGTTCATATTATAAACTGTTTTAGTCAATTCATTTAGTTAGCCTATTACACTCAATAACAAAATGCTATATCATAATTGAGTCTTTTTTAAAAATCCAATCGACAACATGACGCCAGTTATATAAGAAATCAAATAATATATGCATAAATAATTCTATTTTAATTTTTTTATTTTGAATATATTTATTATTACCACGCACATTTACCTGTTCGTTAAGAAAGATCAAACGATTAATAAGCCCCAGGTGAAAGTGATAAAGTTAATCATAACATATGATAATAATTAATAGAGTCATTCACAGATCATTAAAACATTATATGTCTTACATTTATAGCAAATAACCACATATAAATTTTTTTATGTCATACATTTTTAGAAGATATGTAGCATAATCACTTAATGTTTGTATAAAACAAGCAGCCTAAAGTAACATTTCTTATAAAACGTATCAAAGTTTTCTTTGATCTGCAAGGTAGATCAATCGCAATCGTGAAAGTGGTTAAGTTTACGAGCCATCGTAGCCAACAGCTAAAATCTGTCTTTTGTAATATATTATGTTTAGAATATGTAACGTTTAAACTGTTTACATTGAGAAGTAACAATAAAATATCCTAATTTGTCCAAAGAACCATTCTCTAAATTTATGAAATAATGATGAAATGAGCATTAGGTGAAGTGGGGTGGGATTGCTCAGGCATGATGTCTTGCACAAAAATGAATTTTTTCAGTCAAAATGAATTTTTTCTGTCACAAATGAATATTTCAGTCAAAAATAACATATTTTCAAGTTTGGTGGACAAAAGAAAGTACTATCTTTGGTCTATTTTCGTTGCTAAATACTGGTCAATCAATTTGGGCTAAAAAAAAAAAACATTGGCGATCGATCGTTAAGCTAGCTGAGTCTGCTTAAAATTGACAGCTTTTGCTATCTAATGACATGTGCATATGATTGTGAAATTTCTGGTTTCATATAGGATATTTTCATGCATAAATAACTGTAATCCTTGACCATGGCTGTCAGAACAGTTTAGCTGGCTTTTCCTATAGTATGTGTGAAGGCTATACTCCCCTAGCTTAAAAACACAGTCATTTCTAGATTTGCCCAAATTTTCATCTGAATGGCTTATTATATCTGTCACTATTCAAAACTTGAAAAAAATATTGAATATCTTCATTAGCATTAAATTCTCTGGTTATTGTTTGTAACATGTAGTTATGTGGAAATGGAAAAAAAAAAAAAAAAAATTTTTATCCAATTTCAGGGAGCCACCGTGGCTCAGTAAGTACGACACTGTCTTGCTAAACAGGAGGTCTTTGGTTCGCTCTTATGTTGGCCTAGAAAGTTCCTCAGAATTTTACTTTCTGGTGTGATTTCCCCTTGTTGCTCAGAACAGTCTCTAGTTGATTCAGATGGTACGAAAAACCTTGATCTATCCACACTTTAAGTGCACTTTTTTACGGCATGGTTTACTCTTGTCAGTGATGCAGGACGGAGGGCCTGACAAGGGCTGTGACGAAAAATCAAGGACTCGTTACACATAGGGGTGCACATAACAGATCCATTGGCAGTTGGAATTTGATATAACTGTAGGCTGTAGTGCCACTGTCCGGGCAAAATTTCCCTCATAACAAACTGTATCGGGTATGCCCGTCTTCATTAGCCCAGGTTAGGAGCAAAACAGTAGGACGTAAAACCCAATTTCAATTGAGTGCACTTAAAAGAACTCCTTGACATTTGTAGTTCTGCTGTCATGGCAGAATTTCCCTCATAGCACACTGTGACTTATTTCATTTCATTATCTAATTTCATCCAACCAATTATCAAATTAATTATATTCTAGTTCAGTTGCAAGACGCATAATATAATATGCTATTACATGTACATCACGATAAAATTTACATAACAATGACTGTTTAATCAGCTACCCATATTCCACAACAGTTAAACCTAACGAGAATTAAACATTCACATCAACTTCATGTCACTTGAATAATTTTAAGTTTAGTCGTTAACTGGAATAGATATATTCTTCAGCTTGTCTCAAAACTATCTTATCTGTGACATGGAAAAAATGACAAAGAGAACAACAAACTTTTTTTTTAATTCTAGCTTGAAATAAATTAAAATGAAATGGGGTTTAACGTCCTACGGTGTACATGGGACCGTGGTTTTTCGTCCCATCCAAGCAACTATATGTTGTCCCTTGCCAGGGCTTCTGTGATTTGAAATACCTTGCAAACTACAATATTGTGTAAGGGGAATATTAGTCAATAAATGTTTCAATTCCATTTAGTATTTACACAGATATGACGAACTGAACATGTTGCAACATTCAGCATCCTCTACAGAAGATACAAAGAAGCCAGCGCCACCTAAAAGTAACATCTTTTTGATGGGTTTCATTTTAATCCAATTGAATCCAAACTGGGAAATTACCTACCACTTATATACATGTATTTTGGTTTTGTTTTCTTAATAATAATCATATTGATTACATTTCCGCGAGGATAAAATCTGTGAAAAATAATATACGGTCCGAAAAATACCAACAGCAATTTTAAGTAAAGAAAGAAGATAACCAACTTTACCTTGTGGACGTCTTTGTGCCGGAGAAACCATTTTGATATTTTTTCCCATTAATTCAAATTAAAATAGATAAAAAAAACGTGATCAAGACGATAGATCAGAACACCTCGTCGCTGAATTTCACTCCTTCAGACATCTAAATATTTGTGAAAACTCTCTACTCTACATCAACATGAAAGTTACACACACAAAGATCCAAATCAAAGAATAACTGCATCACCTTTGTCAAACTGAATATTTCAAATAGCCAGGTGTTCACGAGACATTAGATATTGCATAAAGAGCACACACGCTGTTCTTTTTTGTAGAGGCTCTTGTACTGTAACATTTCATTGAATAAACACAAAAGTATCACGCATAATAATTTAACAAACAATCAACTTATTTTGTTTTTTCTTAATATACTAAATCATCTCTTTTGTTATAGTAATCTTGAGTGTCTCAAAGAGCGTTTCTATAAATTTGAATAATAACAATATCCCACAAATACGTAGAAAGTTTTGTATTAATGTAACTGTCGATAGTAGAGAGTTTGGTTTTAATGTTAACCAACGGATTAAAAAAGATTAATGATTTACTTTTACACCCAAACTTCTGCAAATTCAAATTCGCAAAGAAGAAGTAGCCTTTTTCAAGCTGTCACGTTACACAAATATTTCCATTTCTCATCCAAAATGTTAATAACAAAACATGTCCGATTACGGAACTCACTCTATCCATAAATATTAAAATGAAGTATTTATTCTACACAATGTGACACTATGTTGTCAGAGACTTTAGTCCATTACTTCTACTAAAACTACGACAACTTGTCATTGGATAAAACCTAACAAGTTAACTCAAGTCCTTTTATCATAGTTCATATGTCACACTTGGGCTCTACTTGAGACACTTAAGACAGCGTATGTAATATTTCCGATACACTTAAAAAGTTTCAAATAAAAAAATTCCAATGCACGAAACTACTGAAAGAAATGCAGTCAAATTGAGAATTCTTAGAACCTTCAATATCCTGTTTATGTTGTTTTGCGCATTTAATTAAAAAGTTAAAACATTCTTTTGATTAAATTAAATACATTGATTTCAAATGACAGTGCAATCTGCGGACGCCTCGCTTTTATCAATATCACCAAAAAAACTACATATATTTACACTGCTAAATTGAAATGCTATTTTTTTTCAGATGATCTTGCAACTGTCAATATTCCAAAGATATCATTAAATACTAAATATATTTTCACCGATACTCATTCAAATTAAATTGCTATTTTTTCTGATGGTCCTGTGAATGTCCACATTAACAAAAATATCACCAATAATGATGGAACATAAACACATTCAAATTGAATAGTCGATTTATCAGATGATCCTACCACTGTCAATGTTACCAAAGATACTGTGCGTAGTCTATATATATAATCTACTTATAGTATATAGTATATATTAGTTACAGTTGATATACGGTTGACAGTTGGTATATCACCAGTAGCCTCCAGGTTATGCTCATATTTTCTCATTTAAGTGACGCTATCATATTTCCTTTTTAAAAGCATACAAAGAACACTTAGCCAATCCTCTTGATTAGTTTCTTCAATAAATGCATTTCCATCAAAACAGAAAACTTTTTTGTTAAAAAATAATTAATTAAATTTTCATTTACAGTTAAGTATTCAATTATGTCTAAAAATATGATATTGTTGATTTTCTTTTTTCTTTACACAAACAATTAACCAAATTTTGACTTGTCGTTAATTATACAATTATATCTACTAATCACAAGAACACACGACTCTGCTTATAATATCCTCATAAAATTTATCCATATCACTATTATCTCTTCCTAAGTTAATAAACTTTATATGATATCTAAAAGTATACAGTGTATATAATCCTATATTATTCTACAAGTTTTCATTCTGTGCAGGTAAAACATATCCAATTATATATTATCCTATATTCTATAAGTTGTCATTCCAGGTTCGGGTAAAACATATCCAAAACACATGTGGCTATAACACCTGCCTGTTTCATATAACATTCAAACTATCTAGATACAAATATATAGATAAAACCTGGTTAATCACAAATTATACACATAGACTACATTATCCAGTACCTGATAAATCAATTAAGTCATTAAGTGCAATGTTACACCTTTCTTTGTTTGGACCCTTCACTTTAAAAACTTACTAAATATTTAAAGAGCTTAGAATTCAGTATTTTTCAAATTCCAATTCTCCTTAAAAATGTAACACCCCAAAACATCTATACCAATAAATGTCATGTAAATTGAAATGTGTTTGACATCTTTATGCATAAAAGCAAATTTCATTACAATGTAATGAATGTTTTATAGGCAATTTTTAGGAATTTTTCTTTTTTAACAAAGTAGAGCAATACCTAACTCAACATTGGAATGAAATAAACCATATAAATTCTACTATGTCTTCAATCATATGTGATTAGAGCTATATGATGTACTGCAGGCAATGACATATCCAGGTGATGGTACTTAATTGACAGTACAAAAAAAATCACTTATCTAATATTCTATTTCTATAAATTAGAGCTTTTTGTTGGTTGATGTGATGATGCAGCTGATGAGAAATAAAATAGGGTTTAACGTCCTACTGTTCTTCTACGCCATATGAGGGAAATTTTGCCAAGACGACACTATGGCCTACTCTTTTCGAATTCCAACTGTCAATGGATCTTTTACGTGCATGCCAATGTGTACATGGGACCTCTGTTTCTCATCCCCTCCAAACAACTAGACAGCTCTCCTTGTCAGATCCTCCGTTCTGCATCACTGACAAGGGGAATCATGCAGGAAAAAATCTGGATGAACTTTCTCAGCCAATGCAGGGATCGGATACCCAAACTCCAGGATAGGGAGCTAGTGTCTTAGCCACTTAGTAACTGTTATCCCTTACAGCTGATGAGATTTAATGTACATGTATATTCAGGTCAGCTGATGAGATTTAATGTATATTCAGGTCAAGATATGTTCCACAATTCGCCATTGACGCATTTGTCTTTAATATTTCCTCAGAAGAGAGAACCTCCCACTCCCCCACTTACCAAATATCCTACGTCAGCCCTCGATTGTAGTCTATCTTTTACCCAAATCAGTCTGATCCCTGATAATAATGACCGTATAGAATGACCATGGGATTGTTTGTAGATTTATCTTGTCCTCAGTAAATCTCCCTAATCCTTTAAAAGATGGTCTGATGAATCCTATCTCTACTGGCCATCATCATCAAATTAGGCTATAATCTGCTGACAGACAGGGTATTGTGTTAAAGGGAAGGTTGAACTCACACAAATATTACAAGGGTTAATTTTTACGTTGATCTGACATCCAAAAGTAAACCACAGAGGACACAATTTCATCAAATACAAATATCAGTCAACTCTTATTCCATAAAACTGTACTATGAATAATGTTATGTGTACCAAAGAAACCATCTTTGATGAGAGACTTAGAAACAAAATCACCATATGATGCATTTCCTTAAATGTGGACAATGTGGTCAGATTATCTGGAACTATTTAAACAACTATATATAAACATGTAATATTTTTACCACTTACAGAACAGGTCTAATATCCACGGAAGCAGAAATGACAATGATAATGATAATTAAAGATACAGGTAGTGGACAAATATATCTGACAGCAGATTGTGATATGGACTTTAAAGTACCACAATTTTGAACTTCAGAGATTTGTGTAATTATCAGTCTCTTTTTGTTAACATTCGATTAATTTAACATTGATAACAATTCTGAATAATGTTATATGTCTAACAAAGGAATCCACTCTATTTAAGGCCCTATGTCAGCTTTAAAAGTGGACAATGTGATGAGATTATCTAAATGACAGATGTGACCAGACGATAATATCTGACACAGTTCTATGACTTCTGCTACTTTATCAGGATTAACACAGAAATCTACTTTAATATTATAACATATTGACCTGATTATTAGAGAAATAATATGACAGTTTAATGGTATTTATCTGTGATATCACCTGTGTGCGATATCACCTCGGTGGAAGCAGACATTTAGTTCTAAGAAGGAAAAAGGCATTTTTGACATACATGTTTCATATATTGTATGTAGACAGAGAGAGAGATTTTAACATCCATTCAAGACAACTAGGCCATTTCGGGATTAAAATATTTCAATAATTTGTTATAACAGTAGGAGGATAAAAACTGCACAAGGTTGGGCAGACCACTCTACTCAATGTGATGTCACATACAAGCTTAGGATTATAACCATGCCACTTGACTTAACAACAGACCCTATGATCTAAAGTGGATTATTAGACTACACAATCACCCAACTCCCAAGCTTGTTCATGTAAATTACATAAAATAATATGGTCATTCCTACTATCATTTAATATAGGAATTTTCTTAGGAAAAATTAAGTATTTAGACGGATAAATAATACCTATACTTCGATATACATAAATTCATGGTATTACATTTTCAACAAATAATAAAATTTGCATATAACTGTTGAGTGACCTTATCCAACATGTAAACTGACCACAGTGTGACATCTGATTAAATGATTGACAGTTCTCCATGTTTTTTTTTATCTAATTATTTACTTTAACACCTCATTGTTATCTCATTAATTACAGGTAATTACCTAATCACCAGGTAAACTCACTCATAAAGGTGACAAATGATTAGGGGGGAGTGTCATGCTTCAACGATTTTGCAGCTTAACAAAGTGTTTCAGTTATCTGCCTCATTAAACTGGTTTGGGGGTTTATGCAGATATGTAAATTTGTTTTTTTATTTAGTCTTCTGATGTGATATCATTATTGTGGAAGGCAGATGTTACACAATTGGCTAAGAATTTACATTCAGTCTTAGTCGCCAAAAAACTTTGAGAACTAAATAGGACATACATGTATATTCCATTTTCAAACCTATGTCAATGATCTGACAGAGTATGGGAAATCAGTTTTTATTTGTCCATAATCTTGATTTAAACAATTTGTTTTTTTTTAATATCAAGACTGAGATCTTTAGGTTAAAAAATATTTTGATTTCATAAGAAACATTTGTAAGAAAAGGATTTATAGAAATAACATGGCTGACCAATTGATAACCATAAAAGTTTTAATTGTTAGTATTTTTAAAGCATCATGAAGTTGGTGAATGTTTGTTCAAATTATTTGTAAAAAAAACCCTAATGGTTGAATGATTCAATTGATCTTTTCAAGACAAAATTACCTCTTGACTTTTTAACTTTGAAATCATTAAGCTTCAATATCTCTTATCTACGCCCTGTTGATTACCAAGTGATAAAAATAATAGTATCTTTTCTTTATCTCTACCTGTAGTTTACATCAGATGTACAAAGACAAACAAACAAAATAGGCTAGAGCAAATTTACCTTGATTACATAATTATTGACATCAACGGCTATTGAAGATGATGATGTTGAATTGGTATTATTGAAAAGATATAATTGGATGACCCTGAAGATCAATCTGGACATTTCATCTTCAAGTGTTGTATTAGTTCAAATGTAAAAAGTTTCGATGTGGTCAATTAAGAAATCAAATAGAGCTCTGTATCTCAGGACTAAACCCAGATGATGATGTTGAATTTGTATCATTGAAAAGATATAATTGAATGACCCTGAAGTATGATCTGGACATTTCATCTTTAAGTGTTGTGTTAGCTAAAACGTTTTGATGTGGTCAATTAAACAACCAAATAAAACTGTGTACTAGAGACTGAAGCCAAGACACTCAAGTACATCAGATATATGTTAAGATGCTTTACTTTCCCAGGCCCATGGTATAAGTTAATTTAGTACTTTTCTTTTCTGTACATTTTATTTTTCAGGTTTACAAATAACTGTGCAAGTTTTTTTTATGCAATATAAGGTTTCTTTTCACCAAAAGAGACAATAAATTTTACCCCACTTCCCCATAATAGCCTAGATTGTGTTGAGCAGATGTTAGTCATCATTTTTGTCATTAACTGGTAGTGCCTGGTTCTTCGAGAGAAAGAGAGAGGTTTAACATCCACCCAACACAAACTTGGTAATTTCGGGACTAACACATGGTTCAATCTTTATTTCAATAATTCACCTATGTATAGGGGGCTTTAGTGGTAGGAGGAAACCTGAGGACCTGGAGAAACCCCATGAGGTTGGACATACGACCCTACTCCTTGTCACATATAACCAGGAAATCGAAACCATGATACAGCGTGCATGCTAACCATTGAGCCCTCCACATCCCCGCCAGGTCCTCAGATCTATAGACTAAAGCTAAGAGTGTAATGGCACTGTAATAGAAATGCACTACAAGTACTACATGTCTTTCTTGTCCTGTTCACATAAGAACATACATATCAATATTTCCTGTTTTCCTGTTTTTGTTATGCAAACTGTAATTGAAACACACGATCGTTTATTTATATTAACTATCTATATATAAATCAACACATTTTATGCACTTGTTGACATTTTTATGTTGTGCTAAATCATGTTATCAGATGACTACCATCAGCCATTGTTTTTATCTATTATAAAACTAACTAGATCAGTAATTATTTTACAGTTAAACTTGTAAATAACAATTGATTAAATAGTGTTCAAACTAATCAAAAACCACAGGGAAATAATCAAAACTTATCATACTTCATTGCCTTTCTGTTAACCTTTTAATATGCCGATAATTATCTAGTTAAATATGGAATCGTGTTTTTAATATAGTTCCTTGTTACAGGTGATATATATATGTATATAAACATTATACTGATAAGAATATTATGCAGAATAAAAACCAAGGGAATTGTGCAGAATAAAAACCATTGTTGAAAATCAATAATAATTTAATTATTAGGGTTTCACACTGCGTAGCTTGTGTGAAACACTATTGTTTTTGTTAAAATTATTATTCTTATTATTATTATTATTATTATTATTCAGATTCCAATTTGAATAGATCTCAGCAACTACGTGTCGCATCGTTACGATTTCTTCGGTTTTACTGGGAAAGTGGGTGTGACTTAGAGGATAAAGCTATTTTGAACGTTCTGCGACAATGCGAAATGTCCGAAATCACCCAAGTTATCGTTTTTGAAAATATTGCAGTAATTTTAACAATAATCATTGGATTTTAACTTTCGATACATTTTGGCATAGCCTGAGACAGGGCACATAGCTACACTACTTTCGATTTTTGATTTTCGGTAAATCTTCGAAGATATTAAGCGCCAAATTTTGAAAATTTAAAATTTTACAAAAAACTTTTTTATTTATGAATATTTCTTAGTCGTGTTGTGCACAGAATTAAAGAGTCATCTGATTAGTGCAAAAATGTTAAAATTTTTTGTCTCAGTAATTTTCCTTGGCCGCCATTGGCTAATTCAGTTTTTCAGTCCTAGATTATTTTGTTATTGTTTGATTTGTATAAAACAAAGTTCATATGCTTCGTTGTCTCAATTGTCATTTTTTTTGTTACCGATAGTGTTATCTGTCGGCACCGGAAGTGGCATAATTTTACCAAAAACTACAATTTTGACAGTTATTTACGATCTTCAAAAACAAATATTATTTTTTTGAAAAATTATATGACTCAAAGAGTGTGTCCTTTCAAGGCGCAAAAAATGGCGGAAGCAGTTTTTTTAATTTCTATTTCATTTTCTTGCAAATTGGATTAAGAGGTGAAAAAAGGCGTAAAATTGACCTATTTACAACCCATTCAGGCTTTTCAGATTTTAAAATATTTTTACATAACTTTTATAAACTTGTAGCTATAATCCATACGAAGAAAATGTATGTTAAAATTAGTTTGTAATATAAGCAGTTGCCAAGAAATGGGCAGTTCTGCATAAGTCACTGTTTTCGTTATTTTGCCTGTAATATAGTCAATTATTATTGGATTTTTATAAAAGTGACATCATTTGATTCAAAAAGCATGTAGCGTCATATCAAGTTGATTACTATTTAAAATTGACACCGGAAGTGACGTCATTTTGTCAAAAACTGCATTTTAAACTTTTTAAATCAAAGTTTTATTCAACCAAGAATTACTTAATATGTATTAATAATTTTAACTTTTGGTTTAAATTCACATATAAACACAACTCATATGGTCATATAGATATCATAAAATTGTTTCTAACTTGTTCGGTTGCCGAGAAATAGGCGGTTTTCTACAGGTCACTTTTGAAGGTTTTGTGGCCATAAAAGTGTCAATTATTATTCGATTTTCATAAACGCTACACCATGCTATACCTAATGCCATTCGGGATTTCATACAAGTAATTTAAAATTTTCCTTATCACCGGAAGTAACGTCATTTTGGCAAAAACTGGATTTTTAGCCTTCAAAACAGATATTTTATTCAAATGAGTCTGTTTTGAAATCTTTTTCAAATTATGGTATTTGATGCCAATCAACAAATAGAATGAACCCATACAATCATACAGATACCACAAAATAGTTCCTAACTTGTACGGTTGCCGAGAAATAGCCGATTTTCTACAAGTCACTTTTCAAGTTTTTTGGTCTTTAAAAGTGACAATTATTATTCGATTTACATAAAATTTTCACTATATGATATCGTATGCCATTTCTGATTTCATAAGACTAATTGAACATTTTCATAACAACGGGAGTAATTTAATTTTGTCAAGATCATTTACAAGTAACAAATGTATAAAGTGAATTGATATTGCTGGATTTGGTTCATTCTGCGTCCATTTTATTTGTGTGCAATGTTAATTTGGAAACCTGTTTAGTGGTTTCGTTGGTACCAGAAGTGACATATGTTCAAGGGTAACTTGGCACCGGAAGTGACATGTTTAAGGGTAACGTGGCACCAGTGAAACCCGTCATTCCTGCATGCAGGTCTAGTTATACATTTGTTTTTAAAACATAGACAATATCTATGTAAAATCTTGTCTGGAAATAATTTCAATTGAATAAAGGTTGAAAAATCTTGTACAAATGACGGCACTCAATGCAGCCTGCAAATATTCCTTTCTCACTACACTAGGCCTCCCAGATTGTAGGCCTCCATACTTGGTACAGGGTAATAATTTCCCCAGTAAAAAACCCCACCCCCCTGCCCTTGATAAATATCCCAGTTGAGTATTGAAATCACATATTTAAGGTGTGGGTCCCAGACATCAGTGTCTCTGTGTGTAGAATGCTTTAAATACTTTACATATCCATTACGTATATCTGAACCATGTGACAGGTACTACCAGTCACATGACTGATATTATAAGATCATGTGACTAATGACCAACAGCTGATGAAGTGTATGATTGACAGACACTGACCACTAGATGGACAGTTGAAAGATATATAACTTATATATTAACTCATTGACCCCTAGAGCTAATTATGTTAATTAATGCTTAATCTCCTAAGCCAATTAACCAGACTATGGCTTCTATCCCTAGTGTTAATTAAAAGATTATCCACTAATCTCACCTATTGCAGATATCCCAAAACAAAACAAAAACTATTACTCCAATCAAAAAATATTTATATTACCAAATGTAGAATTAAAAACAAGCTATACAAGGGTGTTTTTTTGAAACAAAAATACCAAATAATAACAAAGTTATTCCTTATCATAAAAAGAACTATGAATGTAAAATAACATTACCGGGTACGTTTAATTTAATAATTATGAAGTATGAAGTTACACTTTACTGATCCATGCATCACACAGTAAGCACAATTGATTAATTTAGTCCATAACCAGTTTTTAGGATTGGCACTGTAAATAATGTTGGCAATCACAAATTTCGTCAACCGTTATGTTCCTGCATTTTTTTTTTCGAACCCCATTGAATTTCTCAATGTGATATCTATTGCCCATTGGTTTCGTCAAGCAAGTTTGGTCAAAAAGATAAACTAAAAAAAAATTAAATTTGTTTTTCTCGCGTTCTAATATGTATTATGGGCCTAGCCATCTCCTAAAAATGATGGGCATCTAACGGAATTCAGTGCATCATTCCAAATAAAATCCTTGTTGAAAGTTGAATCTCGAAGATTGGCCGCCATTTTGGTTCGCTTCGTCACTAGCTATTTCGGAGCCTTCGTGTTCCTCACTCGAATTGTCAGTCAATTCGCTGTCCAGGATATTATTATTGCTAATTTCTGCGTCTAATATATCTTCCAGTAAAAATCCTTCGGAGTCTGAGTCGGAATCATTGTCCATACCGACGAAATTATTAACAATCTAGGCGTACAAAACTGACATTCAATGATTCATTTAACAAAATGGCGACCCCTGAAAATATTTTTCCTTTAGAGTTCGCGACCTTATGACCCCTAAAACCTGTGTTGTGACGTATAGTTTACGACTTCAATCAAGTTCAATCATTAGTTAAAACTATATATTTATTGGCTAATTACGTCTGGAAAGCGAATCGACGTTTTTTAAAAACTTTATTGATCAATCAAACGTACATATGAAAGAGACCGACAGCAGTCGTTGCCGGGAAAGTTTTTTTGTGAGTTTACGACCTTATAACACCTAACACCTTGTTGTGACCTAGACATTTTATGATACCAATCATTAGTTGAAGCCATTGTTTTAGGGAATTACAACTTTTGGAATGTCAAGCGTTTTTTTTTATAACTTTATTGGTCAAGTAAACAGTACATCAAAGCGGTCGACCGTCCAAAATGGCGACCGATATGAACAGAATATTCTCGTGAGCTCACGACCTTATAACCCCTGAAGTTTTGTTGTGACGTATGCATTTTTTATGATCATTCGTTAGTTAAAACTATATTTGATTAGATTAACTACTTTTAGTTAGTCAATTGGCTTTAATTTAACAATTTATGGTTTCAGGAAACAATGTAAAAAATAGACCGCGAATTTAAGTCGCTCGGGGATGCCACTAATAATCAGTGGACCGTATATTCAAGCTATCGGTATAGGAGAGGGGTTTAATTGGCCCGTATATTCAAGCTATCGGACCCGATGAGTTAATTATACTTGTCATACTGGTGATAGAAATATACAGAAAGGTGTCATATCTGGTTTCAACAATAAACCGTTAAATTCTTGACAGTGAATTTCTTTTCCAAGGGATTATATCAGGGCATACTCAAGAGATATCTCTACCATGAGAAAATTAAAACATGACATCTGATATGCAAATTCATTATTCTCATAAGAGATGTCTTCAAATTTTGCTTTAATCAAAGTCTGGCTGAAGGTTAATTCAAATTTGTTCCCTTGACAAACATTCCTAGCACAAAATAAAGAGATCTCAGAAATTTACATATTCAAGAAAACTTTGAAACTTCATTTGTATTTTAGATTTGTATGACCTCTCCATGGACGAGCTATATATGTAAGGGATCAACTTTTGTACATGCATTTTAAAAATAAATCAAATATACACCTATCAGTCTATGGAATAAAATAATAAAAGATAAATGAACTAAATTATAATGGAAGATGCAACAGCGACTTAAAATCATTTTTACTTAATTAATAAATTTGAGATTGACAACTTTATTTTCTGGACTGTTGGTGAAATTTGATTTTAATTGTGGTGTTGATTTCATTGACACTAATCAAAGACATATTGTGTCTGCTCCTGAAAAAGGTGTTAAGATAGCCATTCATAAATTCTACCCAATAAACAACCATCATAAAATTTCACTTTATTGCTGGATTTAAGAAAATTAAAATATTGTATGTCATGTAAAAGTGGTTCTTGATTAAAAATGACAGGCATTTATCATTATTAAAAAGAATTAAGAAGGAACAAAGATATTGTAAAAGTGTCTATTTATACTGGTAGATGGAGGACATAACTTAAAAGCTAGTAATTTGTCACTGTTATAATCTGTTACAAGGAGTTGATTTTGTATTCCTAATACAAGGGACATAACTCCTACACTTCTAGTCTCAATTCTGACATAATTTCAAGCTACTCAGATAGATGAATGACTAAATCAAGCAGAAGAGTCTTGCTAGAGAAAAAAAGTCTACTTAGGACTGATAATGACATACAGAAGTAAAACAAAGCCACTGCTTTGTAACAATATAAAGAAGCAAAAGGACAAAATCAATGATGTTGTCAAGTGAAAATCATATACGGTGCTATGTCATGTGAATGGCAATAAATGAATTGTGTTTAAAAACGTGCGAGAGAGAAATGGAGTTTAACATCTACTTAACACCATCTAGGTCATTTCAGGATTAACATATGGTTCAATTCTATTTCAATAATTTGCTTGCACGTAGGGATCTTTAGCAGTGGGAGGAAACCGGAGGACCCTGAGAAAACCCACGAGTTTGGACAGGTGACTCCACTCCTTGTCACATACAACCGGGGAATTGAAACCACGCACGTTGAATTGAAAACAAATATCCCTTGATGCCCCAGTGTTTCAGATTCCATAGTTAAAAAAAATATAAAACAAAAAACTGTATTTCATTAAATATTGTTAGTCATACACATCCTTCAAAAAAAAGTGCTTATCTCTTAATTCCTTCCCTAAAGTCCTTTTCGGTACTTGCATGCAACAGAAACAATTATTTACTGTACCCTACCACGGCTGGAATATTGAAATTATCTGAAATACAGCAATTCTTCTGCGATCTCGACAATATCTATAGGAAGTGTTTATCCGTCAAAAATTATAACTCACCCTGTAGCCTATCCTGGACTATCTAGTCAAACAAACGCGAGTCAATTTTTGTGGTTACAAATATGTACATGTATTAATTATAAACATGATAATAAAGAGGAAAACTATAAGTTGTAATGATTAGCCATGTGTTTACAGCCTGCAGGTGCTCTCTATATACCACATGTACTTAACGGCCATTACTAAATCAATTATACTCCATATGATACCCAATATTAACCTAACAAAAACACTCCGACTTCCAGCCAACAAAAACACTCTAATGTCCAGACTTGTCATTCATCTCTTTGTAGACCCAAGCAGGCGACAAGGTCCCGTCTACAATCTTTTTATGCAAAAATCAATCATCAAATGAGTAAGTTGAAAACAAGAGTGACAGAAATAAATTACCTTAGTAACAAAATGATTCATAATTGTAACAAATACTCTTTGTTATTTAGTTACTATCTTGGCTTTGTTAGATAGAGAGAGAGAGAAATGGGGAAGACCTAAAGAAAATCCATGAGGTTGGGAAAAAGTGAAAAGAAGAAAAATAAAAGTCTACACAGCATTAAATATCTAAGTCTTTTAAGAGTTTAACAGTGTTAAATTAACACCCATTGAACACAAACTAGGTCATTTCGGGACTAACATGGTTCAATTCTATTTCAACACCCACTCGACAAAATCCAGGTAATTTCGGGACTAACATGGTTCAATTCTATTTCAACACCCACTCAACAAAATCTAGGTAATTTCGGGACTAACATGGTTCAATTATATTTCAATAATCTGCTTGTGCGTAGGTGTCTTTAACAGTGGGAAGAAACCGAAAGACCCAGAGAAAACCCACAAGGATGAACAGGCTACCCTATTCCTTGCCACGTACAACCAGGGAATCGAAACCAAGCCAATTGACTACATGATACTGTGCACACACGCTAACTATTCGACCATTCAACCCCCCTGAATTAAAGGTATATGAATACAAATCACATTTCATCTCGAAATACCTTGGCATTCTTGCTATAATTTTAACACATATGCAACTGAAAAATATAATATCTTAAAATATCTTAAATACCAGTTTCACAAAGAACGTGCAAAATAAATAAACTCTGTAATAAATCTATTTGATCTTCGTGGAATTAAACATAACTTTATCATTCCAAAATGTTTTTACGCCCCACCACCTGTTGGACCCGAATCATTTTTCATCGATTTCCATGTTATCAAAATATATTTCCTCACAGAATTTCTCTTATCTGAGCTGTGCAAAAACATTGCACATTCTCATACAAGTGTTATGTATAACTTTTGTATACATTATCACTGTGGTGATGTATATAAATAATGAGTTTTATTTCTTTGTTCTTTTATCATACATCAAATATTGTATACACAGCATAATCCAAGGGTAAAGAGTATCAAAGTACAGAGAGAAGAGTAACCACTAGCTCCTACATTAGCTTAATCGAAATTGTTCTTGATACAATCATTCATATCAAATATTTATATATATATATATATACATCACGATCACAGTGTATCAACAATCCCCTAACAGAATAGTTGACTCTTCTTGGTTGATAATAGAATCAATGTTACTAATGCATGTCAAGGATCAGACCATTTACCACAAAAGTGATGTCTGATTATCAAATTTGGATTCTAGAAATTTGTAATAAATACTTCTGCAATCAAGCTCATGTTTTCAAGTTTTAATGTTTTCATGATAATTATAAATGAATGCATCGTTATTGTTTTTATCCTGCTCAGTTCTGTTATTAAATCAGATATTTTCCATACATTTCTTTCTCTTAAGCTTAGAAATTGAAATAATTACATAATAACAGACGCTTTTATTCACATAGTTTCAAATTATATATTTCAATAGTCTACCTTTTAATATCGCCTTGACACAAACAAGGTCAATTTGGGATTTACAAAATTATGATACATGTTTAGTACAATTGTTCACTTGCGCATACCATACAGGTTAAAGTTTTAGCAGTTGGAGGAAACCAGGGGACCAGAGAGAACCCATGACATACAGTACAAGTGTTGTATCAAAAGCACAAACATTAGACCACTTAACCACCTAATAATTATGGATTTCCACAAGGGATCTCCTAAATCTTCTTATATTCCCTTGATCTATTTCCCAACTAAGAATAACAAGCAACCTATCCTTTAAATTGAAATGTCAATTAACATTACCATCCCTTTTACACAATCCCAACCAAAAGGGTGTGCATTTGTGGACAGATCAAAGTTTATGTTGTTTTTCTTTTGTTTTCAAATAAAAATCAAAAACTTCCAAGACACTTCCACGCAAATTAGACTGAATGTGACAATTTCAGATTTTTAAGTGAAGTTGAAACATCAAAACACATTAAATAATTCGAACCAATTGAACGTACAGTTGTCTATAGTCTATGTTGTATGTATGTTTCCTTCAAACAAAATCAAACACATCAAAGACATGTCAGAGAATAATAGGCTCTGATTGTGACAGTTTTCTGAAGACTACTCCTAGAGTATTAGATTACAGGGGGGTCACGGTGGCTAAGTAGGTGAGACGCTGGCTCGCTAGCTTGGAATTCTGGTGTTCGATCGCTGCATTGGCCGAGAAAGTTTATCCAGATCTTCCGGTGTGGTTGTCAGTGATGCTGGAAGGAGAGCCTGACAAACACAACTGTCTAGTAGTTTGGAGGGTGCGAAAAACCGAGGTCCCATGTACACATTGACTTGCATGTAAAAGATCCCTTGACAGTTGGAATTCGATATAAGAAAAGGCTGCACACTGTATGGCTTATACCTTTTTCATTAGCCAAGTTCGAAGGAGAACAGTAGGATGTTTAACCCATTTTATTACAGATTTTCTTTAAATAATTAAAGTAGTCCAATATTCATATTCTTGTCTTTTCCAAGACTGTGTGAAAGTCTTTGATTCCCATTGTGTATTTTTCGGATAATATCTTAATTATACAGGGCTTAATCAAATCTAAAATATATTCAGATTCATTATTCATAAGTTTCACACCATTGTAGTTTGCAAAGATTCTGAATCCCTTAGCTGAAGATCAGTTTTGTTCACATTAATATTCCCCTAAGCAAAAAGATCTGGATCAATGTCTGCAATCGTACGGACAGAATTAGAATTTGTGTAAGCAGACAAAATGGATTAGACCGTCTGGTGACATGGTTTCAAAGATGTTTCACTAGAAGCAGCCAAGTCTCTAAGGTGGATTGAAGGAATCAAACTGGTCTCTAAGGTGGATTGAAGGAATCAAACTAAATTTCTACCAATCTGAACAAGGTGATTTTGTCTAATGACTGTGTTTTTGAAATATTGTTTCAATGACATCACAATAGGGGTCTCTAATGTGGATTAAGGAATGGTACTGAATTTCATAAAAACCCTTTAATCAAAAACCAGCATTTTACAAAAGGACATTACTTGAAGTATCGAATTTCAACTATCAATGGTTCTTTCACTCGCACATCAATACGTACACAGAACCTTGTTTTTTCGTCTCATTCTGAACAACTTAATGCTGTTCCTCGCAGGTAAATCCCAAGGAGAATTCACAGCCAACACTGGGAGTGAACCCCAGACCTAATGATTAGCAAGCCTGCAGCTCACACACTGAGCCACTGTGGCTCTCATATATATGACAAAATAAAGAAATATGAAGTGTAAATTTAAAGAAAGATAATTTCTTAATATAACCTTACCTGAATCTCGTCAATAAATCCAAACAAGAAAAACATAAATGCACAATGAATATAATTTCCCAGACTAGACCTAGACTTCTCTTTTAACCTGCCCAGCCAACCAACTAACCATTTACATACAAATAAACATTGTATAGGTATATTGTAGGTACTGTTATTATTCCACTTCACCGAACCCTATTATCCTCATCCTTTTGTCACGGTTCACCGATTCCAATTGAAATATGGGATAATTTCATGTAATCAAGTGGCTATAGGGCTGATCTTATCTTAAAAATAGTTAAAGTTTAACTTATCACTGCTCAAGTTATTATCTTTAACTTGATAGATGAGATCAATGAAGAACTGTATGAACCAAGGTAATGATATTTGATAATCAATATATAATTGATTTCCTACTTATTACAGTTTCTTTAAAGATGCACGGTCCTACTAATCACAGACAAGGATATAAATTATTATTAAGACATTTATTCACACGACAAGCCCATAATCTGTTTAAAAATCTATAATTGATTTCCCAGCTATTACAGTTTCTTGACCTCCAGGTTAACTAGCCAATGCCATACTCACTGAGCCACTGAGGCTCATCTCTACATCTAATAAAGATGTATGTGTGGAAGAATGTGTACATAGGTTGTTTAAAGATGCATTGTGTAAGAGATAAATCTGCCAATATTAACTAGCTTCAAATGTTATATAAATTCATATCGAGACATTTATTTAGAGACAGGCTCATATAATCCACTAATCCACTCTCTACAAATTCTCAATGAAATATCAAGACTTTGTTTATTATCATAACCATGGTACTTGACAATCAAGTCTACTTATGCTATTTCTTGTCCAAACTTCAAACATTCATAACTTGGCTCAGAAAAATGTCACTATCTATTTTTAAACTATTATAACAAGAACAACCAGTTCTTTATCTCAATCTAACATAATGCATCTTTAACAATAAACCTATATAATTGATTTCACCAGCTTTTACAATTTCTTTATGCACTGAGAAATATTATTACTGTAATAATAGAAATAATAAGATGATTGCGAATAACAAAATTTTTGATTGAAGAGATAACAAATGAATACAGAAATATATTAAGAGAGAGACAGACCACACGACACACACTAGTCCCGAAATGACCCCACACTAGTCCCGAAATGACCCCATCTCTCACTCTCTCTCTCATTTTGGGACTAACATATTGTCTGATTTTATTTCAATAATTCACTTGTCTGTCTTTAGCAGTGGGAAAAATCTGAAGGACCCAGAGACCCATTCTCCCCATCACGTAGAAGCCAAGAAACGAAAACCACACCACCTGTTTCAATGACAGACCTTATGATTTAAAGTGAACAAGTTGGACCATTTGGCCACCCAACCCCTTAAATATAATACAACCCCAAATTTGAATAAAAACATCTTCAACACGTTAAAACCTGTCAAGTTTTGTACCCAACGAATAGCATCAGGCACAAAAATGTGCCTTAAAGTCAAGTTTTATAGAAGCTAACAGAAGTGGTACTTGACCTTCAAGTGTACTCCATTCAACCATCTGGTATTTCATTGAAGAAATATGATAAGAAATCATTCACTTGTACCGGTAACAAAGGCTTGCAGATTGCATATAATTTACAGCTGATAATCTTATCGTAAATCTACACCATATTCAAGCAATCCAAGGCGCTGCGCTATGATGTGTGATAGTCCATATCATAAAGGAAATCAAATAAAATAAAACGGAATCTAACGTTATTTTACATGTATGTCAATGTGTATCCTAGATGCAGTTTCGCTAACCAGGCCCTCAAGGCTTTGCACCACTGACAAGGGGATACCATGCCAGAAAATCTTGAGGAATTGTCACGGTAACAGCAGGATCAAACTCAGAACCTCCTGGTTAGCAAACTAGCGCTTAACGCCCAAAGTCTGCACGGCTACTGAAGAAATCATGGTAAAATGGCATAGCAGAATCTTACAGAAAACTTTATCGACAATAGTTAACATATTTTACCTGTATCCCATCATGATGAGATCCATTAATAGACAAATCAATCTGTGTACATTCCGACATCCCCCTTCCCACCTCCACATGTCTGTACATGATCATATCCATTACAGACAAATCAATGTGTCGAGTATCAATAATATATCAATCTAATATTTACAGCTAATTTATTACAGATCAAACTAATCATTAATCAATAGAACCTGCTGATTATTATAGCCGGTTACTATTATAGTCTTTGACATGGAACAGTCAATGGTCAACATACCGGAAAGCACTATTTCATTCATAAATCGTAAAGTGATAGATAGTCAAATACAATACGCATTAACGTTCAGTTGACACAAACTAGGTCCTTTTGAGTCATTTTAATAATTCGCTCGTATTTTAGGGTCTTGTGAAATAGGAGTAAACCGGAGGACTCAGAGAAAACCCACAAGGTTGGACAGGTAACTCTACTCCTTGTCACATACAGAGAGAGAGAGAGAAATGGGGTTTAACGTCCACTCAACACAAACTAGGTCATTTCGGGACTAACATATGGTTTAATTTTTTATTTCAATATATCGCTTGCGCATAGGGGTCTTTAGCAGTGGGAGGAAACCGGAGTGCACGGAGGAAACCTACGAGGTTGAGAAGGCGCCCCTATCTCCATGCCACATACGCTCACACCAGGGCTCGAAACCACAGCCGCAAGCCAGAGGTGACCGGCCAGCTAGAGGTCGAAGCGCGGCACTCTAGACCACTAGGCCTTCCCAACCCCCCTTTGTCACATACAACCGTGGAATTGAAACCTAGCCAGTTTACTCAATAATGATAGACCTTATGATACAACGCACACACGCTAACCATTAGACCCCCGCCCCCCCTTGAAAAACCAGAACAAAATTGTCAAAAGGGATAATTCATAGATCAACAAACCCATTATTATTGAGGAGATCAATTCATTAAGGTTAGGCTTTGATCTTGGTACAGTACCTCAAGTAGGTTGATACTAAGACCACACCAGTTTGAATATCCGTCCTTTGTGAACATCTATTAAATATTTCCCCCCAGTTTCTTCAGGAGAATAAATAATATACGTGTAAAAGCAAACAATACTTTGTTTCTCTTCTCAAAATCGTTAAGTTCCAAAATTTAAGTTTTTAAATTATAACAAAACATCAAATTCAAGAATTGAGAGAGGTTTTTTTTTTATTCATGAAGGCCCTGAGGAACTAATAATCAAATTGGTTTGGCCTACTCAAATAAAACACTATTGATACATAATTATCAATATACCTTTCATCCTCTGTAACAAAAACATTTTCAGCTATTAGATCCATTTTATCATTAACAATGCACCATTGCATCCATTTTTATATAATTTTCCTCCTCAGTGAAAACACATAGAATATTACACAGTAGCCACATCGTATTAAACATTGACCAGCTTACACTACACATGCATTCATTGTATAAACAAAGAAATACCAATCCTCCCCTTTAATCTATCTTTGACCTCTCATTGGCTTAGGGGTTAATGAAGTTTTAAGTATCAGGATTCCCTTAAGGGATTCCCAAAATATTTTGTGTGGGGAGATAAAGGGTTAAACAGTAGGGGGTAGGTATGACATTTTAGAGATGTAGTATGTGATAAATGAAGGATGTTACTACAAGTAAATGAAGCATTTAAAGGGTTAACACTGGACAAGGCTTTGATATCATCATTATCACTTATCATCCTGGTATCATTTTAATTATGGATATCTTTCGTAGATTTCTTTGTATAAATTGAAAGCTAATTTCTTTTTTTGCTTCAGATATCCAATTGAAGATATCACATTAACAGTTCGTAGAGCTTTTTATGCCTATTGAACACACTTGATTCATCTATTTTTCATGAAACTTCTTTCCAAAACCGTTCACAAGTTTACAATTACGTTACTAATGTGAAATCGCAATCTCTAATGTTGTAATTATTGGATTAAGTCTAGTTCTTAGGTCATTGAAACAGCAACGCAGACAAAGTAAGCACAAACATACAAAACATTGAACTGGTTTTTACGGATGATTAGATTTGTTTCAAATCATAAATACCACACAGCAAGTAGTTCTTTATTTCTCATTCCGAAATATTATAAACAAAAAACTGAATTTTTTTAAACTTATGTTTTATAATTACTAAGTAATTTCAGAAGGCGAGTCACAAATGAAGGAAATTGTGGCCCATCTTCACTTAATTTGATTTTGTAAGGTTGTGGAAACTTAATGAATAATCAAGTGACATGACAGTAATGGTGTCCAATCCAAGACTAGTGTTTAATTAAAATCACACAAAATGTTTGCTAAGCTACTAAATGAAGAACTGAATAAGAAATGAAATAAAAGGACCAAGAGAGAGAGAGAAATGGGGTTTAACGTCCATTCGATATAAACTAATTCATTTCAGGACTAACATATGGTTCACTTTCATTTCAATAATTTGCTTGCACGTAGGGGTCTTTAGAAGTGGAATGAAACTGGAGGACCCTGAGAAAACTCAAGAGGTTGGACAGGTGATCACTCTCCTGATCACGTACAACTAGGGAATCGAAACCACAACAGTTGACGCCATGACAAACCTTATGACACAACATGCACATGCTAACTATTCAGACACAATTTTAACAAAAAGTCTAGATTTACATGTTTCTAAAATCAGGCCTGGAAATAACGGTTTCAGATGTACCTGACAAAATGTCACCAACTAATGAAATGGTACCATACATTTTCAATATAATAGTGCCAGACATGTGTTCATAATATCAGTAAAAAAAGACAAATCAGTGCCAGACAAAATGACAAACACCAGAGGTTTTGTGCCTGACAAAGCCTGAATCTGTGCCTGACATTGTCAGTTACAGGTGCCTTATTTCCAGGCTTGTCTAAAATACAATAAATGCCTGGGCCCCTGCAGCACCTACCTGACCTGGATCCCCAAATTTATCTGAACTGACAGTTTATTCCAATTGTACATTCTAGAATTTCACTAATCCGTGATTAAATGAGGCAATATGGAACATCTTTGAGAAAATAATTTTATACCAACACCATAGAAATTGACACAAATAAAAACTCAAATTCCCATGTTTCTTGGAAATGCCCCATACCTGGATCCAACGCTTGTATGTACTGATAGTTTAACCCAATCCTGTTTCTAAAATTTTATCAAACCTAGATTAAATGACGCAAGCACATGTCAAATAAATTTACGAAAAAAAAGTTTAGATGTCATTATGTCAAGGATGTAATAGTTGTCATCATAAAACAATAAAATACTTGGAAAGTTGACGTTAATAGATTTTTTTGCTAGATAGTTTATGACAAGCGATAAGTATAGAAATAAAATTGAAATTGAAGGCAGTTAACTGAAACCTGATAACATAATATACATTTCTTTTTTCTATCTAAAGTCTTCAATGTGAACATTACGTTTTTTTCAATTGAACTGTTTCAATATCAATTTAGAGTCATTTATACTCTAGAATGGAATAGATCCATAGACTAGAAATAAAACGAAATGAAATGTCATTTAACATCCTACTCTTTGGCACCAAATGCACACAGACTGCTAGCAGAGAAATTTTGCCTGGACAGCGGTGCCTTAAGAGACTCTTATTTTCAATTCAATCTGTCATTGGTTCATTTACGTGCATGCCAATCTTTTTTCATCAAATCCGAAAAGTCTCTATGCTGTTCATCGTCCAGGTCCTCCGTCCGGCCCCATCCATGGGGTATTACGACAGAAAATCCTGAAGAATTTTCTCGGCCAATAAGCCAGCACCTTAATTAGTCTTTAGAAATGGGGTTTAACGTCCACTCAACACAAACCAGGTCATTTTGGGACTAAGCACCTTAGTCACTATGCAACAGTGGCTCTCTGTATTTAAAGCTGTATGACCTGGATGAGTATAGGGAGTATTTATCAAATCAATATTGATATGTTAGGTATTATATTACTGTAAACCAA
Organism: Patella caerulea; assembly: GCA_036850965.1. Classification (NCBI taxonomy): domain Eukaryota; kingdom Metazoa; phylum Mollusca; class Gastropoda; family Patellidae; genus Patella; species Patella caerulea. The sequence goes on along the minus strand of JAZGQO010000015.1, from coordinate 23,591,695 downwards.
TATACTAACTGTGGATTATTAAACATAATGGCCTCTTGTGACTAATTAATTCCCAATAAAAGATGACATCTACTTAATCAAATAGTTTTAGTCATCATAATTAACATAATCACTTTAGTATTATTGACTTTGTTCTGTCAATCTTTTGTTTGGTCAATCGTAAATGTCTGAAGGATTTCTGTTGTTAAAATATAGGAAGAAAAGCGGCCAAAATTACCTAACTGAGGAACACAGAATGTTTTCGGATTGGTTGACAACAAAATGGGATTTTATGTCCTATTTTGCTGTAGTATTCTATGGTGAAAATTTTGTCTGGTCAGAGGCACTATGGTCTACTCTTATTTCGTATTTCAACTGTCAATGGTTGTTTTACCTGCAAGGCAAACTTTTTTTTTCATTCCCGTCCCGTGATCCTGCCACTGACAAGGGAAACCACCCTGGAAAATCCATAGAGAAGTAAGTGTCTCAGCCAAAACTAGGATCTAATCTCCGACCTCATGATTACAGCGAGCTAGCTCCTTACTACCCACTGAGCCACCATGGCTCCTTGGAGTGGCTTGAGATGGCTGAATGCAAGAGGATTAAGGCTTCCGTGCCTTGTATGGTTTTTGTTTATGAGTAAAAGAAGAAATCAAAAGTTGTAATCTTTGAAGATCAAATATCATGAATATCATAAATTTAAATTCAATCTGAGATACCAATGTGTCACCCCTTCAAGACTCTTCTATAATTTATAGCCAGGAATTGGACAGATCACAAATACTCTCAAATGATACCAGACAACCAATTGACCAAGTGTACGCAAATCTAATACAAAAGAAAGGAAAACTTTGAGCAGATCAGACATGAATTCCCTTCTGCTTATCCATGTCATGGGATGTCTAATGTCTCAGTCAGTAAGTTTATAAATTCAAAAGAATCGATCAATTTGAAATGGCTGCTTCAGTGATCTCCCTGGATATACTAAATATAGAAACTGTTTGTCTCCGAACATTTACATCGTTAATCACACTTCAACGATTTTTTAAAAAAGATGTCCATCATTTCAAATATTTTTTCTTCTCTATTAAACACGTTGCGTGACTGGTTAGGTTTTTGAAACAATTTTAATGACTTTTAATTATATTTCAGTATAAAACTGAGAGAAATCGTCCGCCATCAGATTTTAACATTGATCATCAGTTCAATATTTGGCCAATTTAATTATCTGGTTGATTGATTTTACTCATTAATAGTCAACTTTATAAATTACTCCTTTCGCTGATTTCTGTTTACGAGAAATGATTTGAAATAAATAGGTTTTTGTATCTGGCCTATTTTTAATAAGTAGGCCATTTGCCCTGAACCTTAAGCAATCAGACTACTGATATCTGAAATAAAATGGAGTTAAAGTTTCTTAGCATCAACTGAAGAAATGATTTTTGTCTGGTAAACAGAATTGTTACTTACTTCTCAAGGACACTTTTTTACTCTTCAAATCGACTATAGCATTTTGTTCAAGACTTTCACACACTACTCCTTAGAAGAGTAGATCTAGAAATGATCTCATTGGACTAGAAGGTCATCATTAAAGGAGCTAAACTCTAATTCAATATTATCCATATTTTTTTAAGTCAATGGCTAATCCACAAACAACTAAAAAAAGTGACTGCCATTGAACTAGGATTGCTTACATATTTTGCCAAACACTACAATAAAAAAAGAGCTAAATGTAAATCAGTATTTTAAGACTCATTTTAGATTTTAGATAATTTCATGGTTCCAAAGATTGGAGGTTCAGCTTCTTTAAGCTGCTTATTACTTGACTTAAATCCCCACCATCTTTCTGATCTAGAGCCTATCTAAGACATAATTATATTACAGTATCTTTGGAAAGTTCCTTCCATTTAATGAGATATTAAGCTTCATTCCATTTCAGACCTTCTATTTCCAAAGTTCGATACAATAATAATCAAATAAATGTAGTACATATGAATAAGCACAAGTTTAAATTATTGCTAATGTTATTTTTTCTTTAATGTAATTTTTATTCTCCTTGAATCTCAAGCTGTTCTTGCGGAATGTCAGTAACGTCATGCAACCATACACAAGATGTCACCCAATGTAACAGGTTTTATTGAAAATAACAATTCAGCGATTTTACAACTTATCTAATACAAGTAGTAGCGGCAGAATAAGTGTAAATTTTTCAAATAAATTCTTCAGGTGTGCAACATAATGTTCTGTATTGATCATTCCACATCATCAAGTCTATCACAAATCTGATTGGGGGAATGATCTTTCAGCGCAACCTATGCAGACATATGCAGAAAAGTTTTGGTTTTTTTAAAATGTGAATTCTGCTTTAAGCAGCCTTATAGAATATTATATAAAACAAGCTTGATCAAGATCCATGCTTTTAGTGCAACAAAAGAGTTAATTTAATGTTGTATAAACAAGAAATCATTTCATTTCCTAGCAGTGTTCAACTTAGATTATACTACCAGACAAATTAAGTTGGACCAATTTACACTCATTTTACTTCGTCCTTGGACAATAGATTTTTCCTGGCAGGCATATAACATACAACTGTGCCAATGACACACTTTTTTCTTAAAGCATGGTCCAATGTTTGCGATTTAGATCATAAAGTTTGTCATTGAGTAAAGTGGCTTGATTGGCATCCCACATTTGTACCTGACAACGAAAAGAGAGAGAGAGAGAGAGAGAGAGAGAGAGAGAGAGAGAGAGAGAAATGGGGTTTAATGTCCACTCAACACAACTAGGTCATTTTGGGACTAACATTTGGTTTTTAATTTTTATTTCAATAATTCGCTTGCGTGTAGGGGTCTTCAGCTAGGGGTCTTCAGCAGTGGGAGGAAACCGGAGTGCCCGGAGGAAACCCACGAGGTTGAGGACAATGAAAAGGGTTGCCTGTCCAACCTCATAATGTTTTTTCTGGATCCTTCAGTATCCTCCCACTGCAAGGATCCCTAAACGAAATAAAATTGTATAATGTAAGTCCTTAAATGACCTTGTTTGTTTCACGTGGACATTAAATCCAATTTCCCTCTCTCTCTCTCTTCTTACAAAATAAGACAAAAATAGGTTGCCAGGCAACGAAACATACGCCCACACAGCAGCCAAATCGTCCGGGCAGTCAACAAGAGTTGTCGCATATTAAGGAATTATCAGAAAATCATTAGAATTTGTTTGGTTTTTATAATCAAACGTTTTTTTTTTTAAAATCAGATAATAATTGTGACCTCCAGAGGCACAACAAGCTAAAAGGGGTGATTTTTCGTACAATCAGGGGACATAATTCAGGAAGTAATGACCCGATGGGCGCAAATATCGAAAGGAACCAAGATCTTAGGGTTATAAACATACATGTCAAGTTTCATCAAAATCGATTCAAAATTGTGACCTCTATAGGGTCCACAACCTTGATATAACATATTTTCACACTACTCGTGTACATATGGCGGCCATTTTGTCTGTCAATTCTAGTCCGATTTTCACGTAATTCAAACTCTCTCTTCATTACCATGTAACGGTGATATAGTCAAACGTTTTTTTTAAATCGGATAATAATTTTGACCTCCAGAGAGACAAAAAGCGAACAAAAGCGATTTTTCGGACAATCAGGGGCCATAATTCAGGAAGTTACGATCCGATGGGCGCAAATATCGAAAGGAACCAAGATCTTTGGGTTATAAACATACATGTCAAGTTTCATCAAAATCGGTTCAAAATTGTGACCTCTATAAGGTCCACAACCTTGATATAACATATTTTCACACTATTCGCGTACAAACGGCAGCCATTTTGTCCGTCAATTTTGGTCCGATTTTCACGAAATTCGAATTCAACCTTCATAACCATGTAACGGGGATATAATCAAACGTTTTTTTAAATCGGATAACAATTTTGACCTCCAGAGAGACCACAAGCTAAAAAGAGCGATTTTTTGGACAATCAGGGGCCATAATTCAGGAAGTTACGATCCGATGGGCGCAAATATCGAAAGGAACCAAGATCTTTGGGTTATAATAAACTACATGTCAAGTTTCATCAAAATTGGTTCAAAATTGTGACCTCTATAAAGTCCACAACCTTGATATAACATATTTTCCCACTATTCGCGTACAAATGGCGGCCATTTTGTCCGTCAATTTTGGTCCGATTTTCACGAAATTCGAATTCAGCCTTCATAACCATGGAACGGTGATAAAATCAAACGTTTTTTTAAATCGGATAACAATTTTGACCTCCAGAGGAACCACAAGCTAAAAAGGGCAATTTTTCGGACAATCAGGGGCCATAATTCAGGAAGTTACGATCCGATTGGCGCAAATATCAAAAGGAACCAAGATCTTTCGGTTATAAACATGCATGTCACGTTTCATCCAAATCGGTTCAAAATTGTGACCTCTATGTCCACAACCTTTTTATAACATATTTTCACACTATTCGCGTACAAATGGCGGCCATTTTGTCCATCAATTTTGGTCCGATTTTCACGAAATTCAAACTCAACCTTCATAACCATGGAACGGTGATATAATCAAACGTTTATTTAAATGGGATAACAATTTTGATCTCCAGAGGGATCACAAGCTAAAAAGGGCGATTTTTCTGACAATCAGGGGCCATAATTCAGGAAGTTACGATCCGATTGGCGCAAATATCGAACGGAACCAAGATCTTTGGGTTATAAACATGCATTTCAAGTTTCATCCAAATCGGTTCAAAATTGTGACCTTTACACTGTTCACAACCTTAATATAACATATTTTCACACTATTCGCGTACAAATGGCGGCCATTTTGTCCGTCAATTTTGGTCCGATTTTCACGAAATTCGAACTCAAACTTCATAACCATGTAACGGTGATACAATCAGACGGTTTTTTAAATCGGATAACAATTTTGACCTCCAGAGGGACCACAAGCTAAAAAGGGCGATTTTTCGGACAATCAGGGGCCATAATTCAGGAATTTACGATCCAATTGGCGCAAATATAGAAAGGAACCAAGATCTTTGGTTTATAAACATGCATTTCAAGTTTCATTAAAATCGGTTCAAAATTGTGACCTCTACACTGTTCACAAGCTAAAAAACGTGATTTTTCGTACAATCAGGGGCCATAACCCATGAAGTTACGGTCCGATACATGCCAATATCGAAAGGAACCGAGATCTTAGGGTGATAAACCTATATTTTAAGTTTCATTGAAATCGGATAAAAATTGTGACCTGTAGACTGTTCACAAACAATTGTGGACGGACGGACGGACGAACAGGGGCGACGACAATATACGTCCACATGAAAATGTGGGCGTATAAAAATGGTCATACGATGAAGATAATTATGATACTGCATGATGTACATTTGTAGAGGAGACCCGTGAAGTGAGTAGGCCAACAGTTGCCGATCATGATAATATAATGAAATGATGTCGGCAGAGAAGATACAAGACAAGACGTCCTATAAACCTATTACCAACCCAGACACAATAAACTTAGCCCTTCAGCCATTCCTTCACATTTTAATAAATCAAAATATCTATTTACTTAGCAAGTTTATTAGAAACCAAGACTGACTTTACTAACGGAAGTAGTAAGGACATGACGGACATTCTAATGAGACATACATCTAATGTTTAGCTTTAGAAAAGGAAATGAAATAAAATGGCAAGACAACTGATCTAAAGTGAATGAATTACTATTTTGGTTGAAAGTAGTTCTGCTTTTGACAATATGACATGAATAAAGAAGTTAATAGTGTTGCCTATTTTCATAGAGACCAATTTTCTCAATGATAAGTCACTATATTGCAAAGGTGGAAGTCCTGCCGGGTTCAATCACGGTGTTGTCCAAGAAAGTTCCTCAATATTTTTGAGCCCAGTTTCTACCCTTGTCAGTAGTGTAAGACAAAGCTCCTCGCAAGGAACAATGTCCATAGTTGTTCAGATGGCACAAAAAAAACATGGTCCCTTGTATGTATACGTGTGCAGATGGAATTCATCTCCTTTAACCTATTTCATACAGAAAATTTGACGCTAAACCTCATTTCTTTTCAATTCCAATTTACAGAAAATGTGATCCGTGGGAAGTAAATTTTTTTGACAACAGTCGACTTATCTTTTTACTAAGAATTTCAGCAGTGGAATATAACTAATATATAATAAATCCTAGATTTATATCTCATGCTTGTAAATGAGAGATGTTATCTTTTTGATGTATAAAATACATTTCACACTTAAACTTAATTACTAATTAATTTAGAAATACATGTATAGATTATTTGTACGCACCAAAGTTCACCTTTGATGAAAACTAATTTACAAGGAAATCTAACCCCAGTACATCGAAGACTGGAAATTAATTGAGATGGATGTCTTTAATATTTAACTATTAATAAACATGTTATGAAAATTCAAATGAAGAAATCTCTTTGATTTTTCGTACATTTATCAAAAATCTGATTTAAATCGAAGTTAAAACCCCAGACTAAACACAATTATAAATCAATATATTATATATTTTTTCCAAATTTCTGCAGGCTTCTCATATATATAGACAAGTTCCTATTTTTTGATTCCTGAAAATCTTTAACATTTGTGAATAAACACATCGATAGTAGACAACTTAGTGACTTGGTTTAAAATGAAATAGCCTCACACTATTGATTGATCGAAACTTCTAACATTTTATCATTTTAATCCAGTGGCTCTTCACTGGGTCAATAAAGTCTAAACCCCTTGTTTTTATCCATTACTTTATTCAAATTAAACTTGGCTGGATAATCTTAACTACAAGTTTATATTGAATTCTTTATTCAAATTAAACTTGGCTGGGTAATCTAAACCTCTTGTTTATATTGAATACTTTATCCAAATTAACGGAGCCGCAGTGTATAAACTGTGGGTCCCAGGTTTGATCCTTGTGTTGGTTGAAAAAGCTTTTCAAGTTCCTCAAGCTGTAGTTCCCTCTCGTCAGATGTGCTTGTCAAGGAACAGGTCCAGTTGTTTGGATGGATAGTCATCCAAATGACTAGCAAAAATTTCTATGTCAGTCCCATGACAAGTGGAATAGAACCAGACCAGCAAAATAGGGGTTTATCTCAGCCAAAATGGGATTTCAAACTTGGACATTCTTATATTGTGGAGTCCAATCTCCAAACTGCTCAACCATTGGGTTCATTCTTGAATCCAGTTAACATGGTCCATTCTTGGATCCAGTAACCAAACTGCTTAACCAATTGTGGTTCATTCCCATACTGTTAAATTTACTTTCCATAAATATTTCAAAGATGCTCTGCCTTTAAATGTAATAACAGTTGTATATTTGATCAATCGACAAGACCAAATAAATTGGTCAAAGCAACTGTCTGACTAAATAAAACATCATTAAATGTAGAACAATCTTTATGTCTAGAAAAGTTGGTCTAAAAAACAAGAGTTTGATGAGATCAAAACAATTGTTTTCCATGATAAATAGACAGACAGAGACTTGTGATTTATTCAACACTAAAAATATAAATACACAAATACCCAAAACAACTGTTAAAGGAATGGCGATTATATTACAAAATCAGTCTAAGAAAAGATCAAGAGAGATAGATCAGAGGAAAATCCATCTTTCTACAGTAAAATTGATGCTGAAGATGACGGGATAATGACAGAGATGAACTAAAAAAAGAAAAAGATTAAGGATATTAACCTACGAATTGGAGGTATAGGTATTTAGTCGAGAAAATAAATGATGAATTTGACAAGCCTTGTTAGGTGACCTATAGAAAGTTATAACAATGTTTTTCACGTACATTGATGATAATGATTGATTAAATAAGCTGTTAAACAAGAAGATTTGGTTATGTACGATCCTTCAAATCTAATTCAAATTTGTTTCCATGGAGACAAATGAACTGAAATGGGGCTCAAAGTCCTACTGATTTGCTTCAACTGGGATAAGGAAGATGGGTCCATGGAGACAAAAAACGTATTAAAATGTGTAATAATCAAAATCACAACTACTATAATAGGTTAATGTGTGTACAAAGTTTTATAAAGCTACCTTGAAAAGTTTATCATACTCTAAAAACACAGCCAGGGAAAAATATAAATGCCAGTCATCATTAGCCACAAATGTTATCTTCAAGTAAAAAAATAATATTGAGAGCTAAATAACCTGCCCCAATGTCATCCCTTTCAGTGAACGTAGTAGCGACCAAGCAAATATTTACAGCTGATGAGTTTGGTACGAGACAAGGAGCAGGATCGTCTGTCCAATGTCATAGCTTTTCTCCGGGTGATACGGTTCCTCCCATTGCTTAAACCTCAACGGACAAACGAATTATTGAAATAAATTTGAACCATATGTTAGTCCAAAAATGACATTTTGTTTTTAGTGGATGTTAAACTCCAACTCTCTATCTCTTTCGATGAGATGTGAAGCAGCACTACAATATGTTTTAAGATGTGAATGAGCTAGAAGTATTGCGAAGGTGGTATAACTCGCTGTGTTATATTGATCCTACTAAATCAGGCATAACTATCTTTAACAATAAACACATTACTGTCTTCCTCTTGTTTAAATCTCCATGTTAAAAACACACGACCACCACACACAGTTATAGATGATTCATCTAGCTATGCACATACAAATATACCTCATACTTAATAACGAAGATGCGCACACGCCATGTAGTGAGCTACAAGGTAAATTTTTACCAACCTACTCTTATTGCGAATTCTAACTTTCCAGGGTTCTTTTAGGTGCACAGCAACATGACACAGGACATCTGAAAGACTAGATGCCTTTCCTTTCCAGGTCTCCCTGTCTTGTACCAAAACAAACAGAAATCATATGTGGTACTATCTATATGGTCATTTTAAAACTTAAATAAGCTTTAGCGCATTTAAAAATGGCTTAATAATGATAGCTCACTCAACACTTTCCAAAGGAAAAAATTTTTAAGATGAAATAATGTCATATTGTTCTTTGATACTAGTTCAGTTCATGATTCGGATTGTATCTGTTGTTATGGCATCACAAGAAATTCCTTTCAGATTTAAACGTAAAAGAGATAAGCATAGTTTGTGCAGTCTGCTAAAGTGAAATGACCCCGGGTGCAAACTGCTATGAATAAGGATAAAATCCTGTCACTAAATGACACCATCTCAAGAGCTGCTGTTTTTTGGTGCCAATCCTTTGAATAAATATTGCCAATATTAAGAAAAGATTTTACTGTAAACATTAAGAAGTCCCTAACACAAGATCTGCTAATATGGGCATCTGGTCTTTCACAGTCAACTTGACCCATGACCCCTGTCAAAACCATCATGTGATCCTTTGTTGACAAGGCTTAGCCAATCAATATCTAGAGCTCTAATCAGTTTACGCTAAAACAAACAATCAATCGTTATATTATACCAGCGAGAGAAACAAGGGTTGCTGCGAGTCTATTACAGCGTTGCTATATTTAGTAATGACATCACACTTGCTCACTTTACTTTAACATCCATATATAGATTGATCTGGTAAAACATGATCTGTAGAATCAATTCTTAGATGAGAGAAACTTGAAAATAACGACTATCCAATTACTTCTACTTTATCTTGTTGAATATGATGATATCTCTTGAATCCAATCAGCAACACTGACAAAATACACTGGACAAGATTAAGCAATGGACAAACAGTGGACTCCAAATAAGGGAAAAACGATCTATGACCAAGAATGAATGGGATTAGTGATTGATCAACAGAGCACTTTGGTTATTTTGAGACTAACATGTAGTATTTTCATGTTAATGGTTACTAGCAAAAGCGAGAGGAATTTCTGCCTATTCTAAAATAGACATAGGGTTTCATGTCACAAAGCACATGTACATCGTTCATACCCTTACATCTAATATTTTTCTTGACAAATCTCTTGAGTTTACGTAACTTTACCTCTTGAATTTACATAACTTTACCTATATTTCATGGAACGGGGCCCATGGTCACTACAAAACATTATATTGATTTAATTATTTGTAAGGCATCGCATGCATATACTCAATAATTATAGACGTCTTTTCATTCTATTTTAAGAATTAATTAATCTAATTACGAACTTATATAACCAACAAAATTTATCTTAAAATAACTATACGGTTTAATTAATGTGGTTTCTTACATAACAATGGAGATAACTAAGGATATAAATTTAGATCTTCTTGATTAATTAGTCTCTATTGTAAACATCCTATTTCTTCTTCAAGTTTTCTTTAGTTCATTAAAATTCTTTTATATTCTAATATATGAGATGAAATGGCATTTCGATGTCTTTCTTTCTATACCAACTGGGCCAAATAAAAGGGACGGACCTTCGCTATGTAGTGTGCTGTAGGGGGATTTTAATTAATTACTGTCTATTACAAATGTCTGTATATCTTTTATATATTAATTCTCGCATAAAACTTCTCTTATTTTCTAATAAATGAAGATGGACTTCTGCCATGCCGTCTGCTGCAATTACAACATCTTGACACATTTGATGATTGCACGAAATGAAATGGGGTTTAACATCCTTCTCTTTTGCGGCAGCTGGGCCAGTGAAGATGCGCATAAGCTGTGCAATGAAAAGAATTTTGTCTGGACAAACATCTGTATATCTTTTATATGTTTACTCCTGCATACAACTTCTCTTTTTTAATTAACAAATAAAGATGAACTTCTGATATGCAGTATGGTTCCATTTTAACATCAATGTACACTTGATACATGACTGAATGGGGTTTAAGTTAATGCATGAATAAATGGGGTTTAACTCCTACTTTTTTTCTTCAACTATGGAGACGACATACCCATGCATTGTGTTACGAGGGAAAGTTTGTCAGAACAGCAATTGAATTTCAACTATCAAGGGTTATTTTAAATGTACTCCAGCGTGTGCACAGGATCTGTTTTTTGCTCCATCTAAAACAATCAGACGCACAACTGGGAACAAGAAACCAAACAGGAAAATCCTGCCGAACATTCTCTGCTGTTATCTAGCCAGCACCTTCCTCACTGAGCAACTTGATTTGAAGAATATAACAACACTGTATGATGATGACCTGACATACGATCAGTAGAATACTAGCAGTATGATGACCTGACTATGATGTTAGCTGGGGAGACAAGACTATATTATAACAATCCTTGACTCAACATGTCATAACAACTTGACATTGTCATTCGAGATAATACACTGATTCACTTCAACTTTCCATCACTGATATGTTAGCCAATATATAATTGTAACGTAATTCCAGTACTGATGAGAGTCATTAACTGGGGGATTTCAAGCTGAATTACATCGTTCCAGGGAGGCAGCACCTGCGGTGAGCACTAGAAAACACTAGAAAGATCTGACACTCTATCCATTGACAGTGCACTAAGTAGTTGAAACTGGGCATTCCAAGCTAAATTACTCTTTTTCAGGGGCAGTGTCTGGTGCACTAGAAACATCTTTAGTAGTAAGAATGGCAACCTGTCAAAACAACACTTGAAGACACCTGTCATACGCACATATTCAAGTTTTGTCTGTACCTCTGATTTTTTGTTTTTGTGTTTTTATTGCCATGTCTGGCACGAGTAAAACTGTTATTTCCAGATATGGTTTTGACAAATGTTGAGAAGGCCCTGAATGGATTCAATCTAAGTTCCGTCATAATGTAAATCAACGACATAATCCTAATTGCTATTATGTGTATAATTATACATGTGACAAGTTCTCAGTATTTATAATTAATGGTATACTAATAGACTATTAACACCTGTTAACACCTGTCATTCACATAATTCATTCCGTCAATTGTACAGTTTTCAATAAAATATACAATCAAAGCAGTGGTAGTGCATGTGGAGCCCTAGAGGCCCCGACCTCCCATAAATAACTGTATAATAATTTCTCTTACTATGAAAGGAGTGGTTGAATGGACGAATGGTTAGCACGTGCATGCTGTACCATCAGGTCTGTCATTGAGTCAACTGGTGGGGTTTCAGATTCCCTGGTTGTACGTGACAAGCAATAGGGTCGCCTGTCCAACCTCGTGGGTGTTGTCCAGGTCCCCCGGTTTCCTCCCACTAGTAAACACCCCTGCCATGTAGTGAGGTAGTAGCTGATGATATTGAATGTTATATTAGATCCAGATATTTCCCACACTTATTTTTCAAAATTCCCCAACTCCACACCCAGGGCACTCTGTAACCAAATATCCCGCATCTGCCACTGCCTTTATCAATTCCCTGATGTTGCATATGCATTCATTGAGGAAATTGTTGAACAAGATGGTTCAAGAACTCAAAATGCTCAGTGTTATTTTAAGGTTTATGCATACAGAGAAAGACCTTCTGAGCCCATAGCACCCTTCAAAACCCAGAACTATTTACTTTATATATTACAATATTTCCCTTTTTGTAATAAATATTCAAAGTTTCATAACGTTGTATAAGAAAATTAAACCTATATTTTATATATTTTGTATGATATGTCAGATCCAAATTGTAAATGTAATGCTAATACAATTAGAAAGATTGCAAGCAAGTCTTATATCTGTATGTCATGTTTTATTCATAGTGTTATGTGTTAACATTGTCTGGCATATTATCCTCTTAACGACAATATTCAATCTACCCATAATCTACCAATAGAGAATGAGAAATGGGGTTTAACATCCACTCAACACAAAGCTGGTCATTTTGATACGAATTTATGGTACAACTTTATTTCAATAATTTGCACGCATGTAGGGATCTTTAGCACTGGGAGGAATTCTGAGAACCTGGAGAGAATCCCATGAGGTTAGATAGTGGATGCCACACCTAATCATGTACAAGTGTGGGATTAAAATCAGACCACTTGACTCAATGACAGACCTTTTGATCTAAAGCACTTGCATTAGACCACTTCACTTGACCACCCAAACCTCTAAATGACAATATACACATAATCTACCTATAACTTCATTTACATACCAAGAAATGTAACCATTTGGTTAAACACATTTGAAATACATTTATTATAATTTACTTACTAAAGAAATAAAAATATGTCAATATTGAATAATGTCATAATTTTTTAACAAGACTGAAGATTCTCAATATTGGAAGAAAAAAATATAAAACATAAATTTGGTATTCTGTTTTCTTTGTCATACAACTCAAGTATAGCTCCTTTGGTTGGTCACCCGTGATAACTGAATTATCGATGCATCGTAAACTAAGATTTTAATCAATTAATAAATAATAGACAGAATAGCAATTACCTGAAAATGAGACATATATATTCCTTGTGTTACTATCTCTTACAAGTCCTACAAATGTTATGATGCCTTTCTAAATTTAACCAATAGAATCTAGAGCGACTATTTAGTGCTACAAGTATTGATTTTTCCGTCAGTGGACACACTCCACATACAAGCTATCCAGTTATTCACTGCAGGATTTAACACATGACTGTCATAGCTTCACCATTAACCCTACGGAGCCTCACTGACAGATCAGAAATTATTAAAACAAAACCAACATCCACAATTATTTCACCATTTGATGGCAGTTGTTTTAAAAAGGCCAAAAGAGAATCAGTCAAGTTGGGGAAAATGTGAAATTTATGGTAATGTAAGGCAATACTGACAATTTCAAATTATTATCCTTCAAATTTTATACTTCGTTGCCTTAAAAAATGAGTTTTTCAAACATCAATAATTCCAGACACCATATTGCTAAACAGATATCTCTGACTCCATCACAATTCACTTTAATACATTAACAAATCTCTCAAATTTTGTAATACATGTTTCAAAGACATTTTATGCATAAAAATGCAATTATTACAGATGATAGTGAACAAGTTTTAAACACACAGGAGTTTAAAAGAGTCACCAACTTGGCCATATTCTCAGATTATGGGTACATACATAACACAGAAATCTTTTAAAAAAATCTTATTTGATGAAATATTTGTAAATTTTATAAGATTTTAAGTCCATTTTTAAAGTCCAAATGTATATCTTTTTTATGATTTTCATTTAGTGATGTGAGTTGTGTATTAGAGACCAGATTCACTCACTACACATGAATTACAATAAAAAAGACTTTGTATGGCGATTACTAAACTTCACAAATCTTTCATTAATGTTTTGTTTTGTGTTTTTAACACAAATAGAAAAATTCCATTTACACAGCAAAAATGAAATGGGGTTTAACTTTCTACTTATCTGTATCAACTGGGCTAATGGAGATGGACATACACCCCACAGTGTGCTAGAAGGGAAATTAGGACGGAACAGTGTCATTGCCACTATTCATCCTTGAATTCCAACTTTTACAGACACATAAAATTTTTTCAACTAAAACAGGGATTAAAACTGGCACCTCCCCTAGTAAGGGAGCTGGAAAGAAATGAGGATTAACACCCACTTTACACAAACCAGGTCATTTAAGGACAAGACATATGCTACAATTTTATTTCAATAATTCGCCTGAGTGTATGCATCTTTAGCAAAGAGAGGAAACTGAAAACTCAGAGAACAACCACATGGTTAGGCAGATGTCCCTACTCTTTGTCAAGTACAGGCATGGGATTGAAAGTCATGCCACTTCAATTATGACAGACCTTATGGTGACTTGAACATCCAACGCTTTAAAAATATAAACCCATTATTCTGTGTGTGAAATAGCTTTATTTAACGCCTGCTTCCACCGATTATTCTACATAGGGCCTACTCTTATGAAACCATTTTGAACTATCAAATTAAATGAAATGAAATTGGGTTCAACGTCCTACTATTCTGCTCTGAGTGAGCTAATAAAGTAAATTTTGATGGAGAGCAGCACTACAGCCTATTCTTTTATCCACTGTCAACACCAAGGGACCTTAGTCTTTCATCCCATCTGTTGTTGTCAGGTACCCCATCCTGCACCACTGACAAAGATAAACCATGCCGGATAATCCTGATGAACTTTCTCGGCCAACACCAGGATCGAACCCTGTGACCTCCAGACTAGTGAGCCAGCATCTTACTCATTGAGCCACTGTGGCTCCCAGTATAAACCCAAACTGGTACCCTATGTGGAGTATGTGTTGGTTAACATTTATTAGTGCAATGGCAGTTTCTCCTCGTCAGTAATACAGGACGGAGGGCCTGACAAGGACAGTTTCTAGTCATTCAGACGGGACGAAAAAAAAATGAGGTCCCATGTACACATATGCTTGCACATAATAGATCCCTTGGCAGTTGGATTTGATATAAGAGTAGGCTGTTCCACATGTTCGACCTCTTTACACTCAATTGTAAATGTGGTTTTAGTTTATTAAGATATAATACCTTTTGTTCCTTATCAATTCACATTAAAAATATGAAACATTATCCTAGTATTGTTACTGGAAACAATGGCAATAACTCACATTACCATTTCCAGCAATTTTCATGCTTTTCACAAAAGATATGAATTAATAATTCCCTCATATTATTTCAAACCAGTCAATGGTGTGCACTATGTTTCTTTCTTGCACAGAAAATAATTAATATTGGAGCTGCCAGCTTTGTGCAACATTATTAATTCCCTCAGAATAACTAGAATTATGCCAGAAAAAAAATAACAATGGGTATTCGAGTTTCCGTTTTGGTAATGAATTAGCCATTCTTCAGTTTCAGTAAGAACCATTGTAATGGAACTCATTCTATTGTACTAAGAGAAAAATTTGACGCAATCAGCAAGAAATTCAAACTGTCAATACACTGCCTAGACGTTTACACACAAGATTTAAGTACTGATGTTATTTAATGTTACAAAATAAACCGGTTTGACTAGGACTAACATATGATACACTTTTATTACAATAATTCACATGCGGGTATGGGTCTTCTGTATTGGGAGGAAATAAAATGAAATGGTGTTGTCCTACTGTTTTGCGCCTACTTGGCTAATAAGAGAAACTTTTCCCTGACATGCATGCCAATGTGCACACAGGATCTGGTTTTTCCATTCCATTCGAACGACTAGACAGCAGTGTCCTGTTCAGGTTCTCCATCCTGCACCACTGACAAGGGGAAGCTACGTCCAAAAATTCCTTTGAACTTTCTTGGCCATCACCGGGATCAGACTCGCGATTCCAGGCAAGGGAGCCAGTGACTTTCTCACTTAGCCACCAGCATTGGAAGGAAAGGAAAGTGGAGTACCTGGAGAAAACCCATGAGGTTGGACAGGCAATCCTACTCATTGTCACCTACAAGCTTGGGATCGAAATCAAACCACTTGACTCAATGACAGGCTACTAAAGCCTACTGCATCCCCTCTTATAAAATAATATTTGTGCAACCTAGGTTTAGTGCAACCTAGAAGAGAATTTAGCCAAGGCATGATTTAAATTCATTTTCATTTATGAGCACTTTGTTCATCTTGATTCCTCATTCCATTTTCATGACCAAAATATTCAATACAATCGTAGCCTTCACAACAGGTTTTATCTCCGTAACAGAGTATATTCAACTGACAACCCTCAAGTTAAATTTTCCAGAATGTGGCGTCTGATAAAATGCAATAATTCACCTTGTGGTAATTCTTTAAAATCAATCGATGTTAAGCACTGGCATCTAAAACGCAAATACTGATACATAAAACTGTGGAACTGTTGCAGGGAAGGCAATAATAAAGTTTTCTCTTTAAAAAAAAAAAAAAAAAAAAAAAAATACAACTTGATAACTAATAACTGAAATAAATCAATAATATACAAATACAACATCATTTTTCTACAAAATTGAAATTCTCAAGAGATTAAAACGTCTGACTTGCAGATTAAGATAGAACATTACATTTTAGAGAAAAAAACAAGACATATCATTTTTGTGTAAAAGTCAAAACAAATACTAACCATATTAAGCAAAAATAAAAAAAAGAACACAATTTACAATACATAATTACAAAATTATTTATTATTTTCTATGTTAATTTAATAATCCACCTTGAAAACGGGCATCATTTTAATAAGAAGATTTTTCTTGTAGTACTTGGATAATTTTAATATTAAGACAATTCCTTTTTTCATGTAGTACTCAATAATTTGAATATTAAGACAATTTCTTTTTTCATGTAGTACATAGATAATTTTAATATTGAGACAATTCCTTTTTACATTAAGCCCTTTCATTAAGTCCTTTTTAGCTGGACTAAATTTACTTTCTGTATCTTTTTTCTTTTGTTTATTCTGTCGTCTCCACCCACACTTTAATGCCAGAGCTTTACATTACATAAGGGTTCTTACCTAATAATAGCAACATTGTCTACATGTCTGCATACCAAAAACCAAACATCAACAAAGTATAAACTCACCTTCTCAAACTGAAATGTTGAGCTGCACATGTGTATTCCAACAAATACTCCCAAGAAAAAAATTCACCGAAAATCATAAATCCAGATATATGTATCAACAACACAAATTTCCGATCATTTCACACATTTATCAAAACATAAATCCAAATTTTTTATTATTTGACTGTTTTCTTCCTCTTTAGCAGTCGATCATAATAAAAGCCTATAATAATATCCTTTCGGAGAGAAGCCAAGCGACCATGTGTGTTATGTTGAACAGTCTGTGTAGTGTGTTGTGGTGTGTGCCGATAGAGTAGAGTAGAGTTGAGAGAGAAGGCAGGCTATTAAATTGAACTGTGGTTCAGACTCCTTTGTTTTGCAATGACCTAGAAACTAGTCAATTCATTCCCATAACAAACCTGATTACAAGCTGAGAGAAGAGCGGGTGGAGTAGAACCAGATCCTGTCTCGACTTCTACTCTCCACAAATTCTAGTCTGGCTTCCTACAAAGATTCCTGGCTTTTACAAGAAGAATGGACAACTGTCATTCTAAATTCCCTTTTTCTCAAGCTAATACAATCCTTAGACATTTTCAAACAAATTTGTTAAATTTTAAAATCTTATATTAATACAGCATAATATGATAATTTAAACAAAAATTGTTTTTTAATGTGATTTAAAATAAATTCTGAAAAAATTAAGCTTTATTCTTAATCATGAAGCCAAACTTTTTCTTTGCTGTCCTGTTAATCTATAAGGGAATGGGTTTGTACTGAAAACAACGTTCTTCCTTAACTAGGTTTTTTGATATTCTCAAATCCAGATGTTACGATAAATTCTACTATGCCCCCTAGAGTCAAGCCAGTTAAAATAATTAAAACGACATGAATGTAACAAATTTAACTGTTTTATTCCTTAAAGAATGTGTTTTAAATTAAGTATCTGGCTTTTAAATCAATTTGTAAAATTATTTTTTGTGCATCTTTGTAAAGAGTTAAATTGGCAGAGAAACTGCATGAGGCCATTATAACTCAAATTGGTTAAATCATATTCCAGCTAAAAAGGAAATGTCTTAATATTAAATTTATCAAGTACTACATGTAAAGATAGGTTGCCAGGCAACGAAACATACGCCCACAACAGCTAAGTCGTCCGGGCAGTCAACAAGGGTTGTCGCATATTGTTTCTTTTATCAGTAAGGAGAACATTAAGTAATTATCAGAAATGATTAGAATAGTTTTGATGGTTTGTCTGAAGGCCTTTGTCCACAAGATATTTCAAAGTGATCAAGCGTCAGAAATTATCAGATATCACTGAAAATCAAATAGGATTCTTCGTCTCATGACCCTAAACAAAGTGTACAAATTTAAAGTCAATCTGATATTAACTTTAGCCTTTAGAGCATTCATATGGTTTTTCAAAGTGATCAAGGGTCATAACTCTGGTAGTAATTATCGGATATCGCTGAAAATAAATAGGCTATTTTTATCATGACCGTAAATAGTGTGTATAAATTTAAAGTCAATTGGATATTAACTTTAGATTTTTCAAAGTGATCAAGGGTCATAACTCTGGCAGTAATTATCTGATATTGCTGAAAATCAATCATGACTTTAAACACCGTGTATAAATTTAAATTCAATCGGATATTAACTTTAGCCTCTAGAGCGTTCACAAGATTTTTCAAAGTGATCAAGGGTCATAACTCGGGCAGGAATTATCCGATATTGCTGACAATCAACAGGCTTCTTCGTATCATGACCTTAAACACTAGTATAAATCTAAAGTCAATCGGATATTAACTTTAGCCTCTAGAGCGTTCACAAGATTTTTCAAAGTGATCAAGGGTCATAACTCTGGTAGTAATTATCGGATATTGCTGAAAATCAATAGGCTTCTTCGTCTCATGACCTTAAACACTGTGTATAAATTTAAAGTCAATCGTATATTAACTTTAGCCTTTAAAGCGTTCACAAGATTTTTCAAAGTGATCAAGGGTCATAACTCTGGTAGTAATTATCGGATATCACTGAAAATCAATAGGCTTCTTTGCATCATGACTTTAAACACCGTGTATAAATTTAAATTCAATCGGATATTAACTTTAGCCTCTAGAGCGTTCACAAGATTTTTCAAAGTGATCAAGGGTCATAACTCGGGCAGGAATTATTGGACATTGCTGAAAATCAACAGGCTTCTTCGTATCATGACCTTACACACTGCGTATAAATTTAAAGTCAATTGGATATTAACTTTAGCCTCTAGAGCGATCACAAGATTTTTCAAAGTGATCAAGGGTCATAACTCTGGCAGTAATTATCAGATATCACCGAAAATCAATAGGCTTCTTCGTCTCATGACCTTAAACACTGTGTATAAATTTAACGTCAATCGGATATTAACTATAGCCTCTAGAGCGTTCACAAGATTTTTCAAAGTGATCAAGGGTCATAACTCTGGTAGTAATTATCGGATATCGCTGAAAATCAATAGGCTTCTTTGCATCATGACTTTAAACACCATGTATAAATTTAAATTCAATCGGATATTAACTTTAGCCTGATAGAGCGTTCACAAGATTTTTCAAAGTGATCAAGGGTCATAACTCGGGCAGGAATTATTGGATATTGCTGAAAATCAACAGGCTTTTTCGTATCATGACCTTACACACTGTGTATAAATTTAAAGTCAATTGGATATTAACTTTAGCCTCTAGAGAGATCACAAGATTTTTCAAAGTGATCAAGGGTCATAACTCTGGTAGTAATTATCGGATATCACCGAAAATCAATAGGATTCTTCGTCTCATGACCTTAAACACTGTGTATAAATTTAAAGTCAATCGGATATTAACTTTAGCCTCTAAAGTGTTCACAAGATTTATCAAAGCGATCAAGGGTCATAACTCTAGCAGTAATTATCAGATATCACCAAAAATCAATAGGATTCTTCGTCTCATGACCTTAAACACTGTGTATAAATTTAAAGTCAATCGGATATTAACTATAGCCTCTAGAGCGTTCACAAGATTTTTCAAAGTGATCAAGGGTCATAACTCTGGTACTAATCATCGGATATCGCTGAAAATCAATAGGCTTCTTCGTCTCATGCCCTTAAACACTGTGTATAAATTTAAAGTCAATCGGATATTAACTTTAGCCTCTAAAGCGTTCACAAGATTTTTCAAAGTGATCAAGGGTCATAACTCTGGTAGTAATTATCGGATATCACCGAAAATCAATAGGCTTCTTCGTCTCATGACCTTAAACACTGTGTATAAATTTAAAGTCAATCGGATATTAACTTTAGCCTCTAGAGCGTTCACAAGAAATTGTGGACGATGGACGGACGGACAGACGGACGGACGGACCGACGGACGGACGGACGGACGGACGGACCGACAGACGGACGGACGGGGGCGACGGCAATATACGACCACATTTCCATGTGGGCGTATAAAAAGGAATTGTTTTAATATTAAACTTATTTAAGTATTGCATGAAAAGGTGAATTTTTAATCGCAAGTTATTGACAAACGTTTTGCGTGTAGTGCATTCCTCCTGCACTTACTATTAAGTAATAAAATTGAACAGCTAAAAAAATGTCTTTATAATGGTATTAAAATTATTAAGTACGTATGAAAATTTATAAGTATTGTACAAATTATTAAGTACTGCATGGAGATTTAAATATTTGAAACTAAACAAATGTCTGATTCTTAAACAACCATAGATGCAATAAATGGAACATAAACTTCATGAAGCTACGAAACTCGCTTTAAATAAATAATTATGATTTTTAATAAAATTACCTTTTTTTTTGCTAATAATTTCACATCTGCAATATCTTATAAATTGTTGATTTCTTTTCATTATGTACAATCATATCATTTTAGATAAGAGCATATTTTAAAAATAAAACATTTATGTATTCTTATTTCTTTTAATTATTTGAAATTTTTTGTTATCAAACATCTTTTATTTATTAATAAAGATTTGTTTTATTTAGAAAATAATGTTTTTCAACACAGTTTATAACAGGAAGCAACGGCTGGTGGTCGGAATCAACTGTGTTAGTAAGTGCAACTTTTAGAATCTACACATACATTATCTAACTTGTCACCAAAATCAACGGTTTGTTAACAGAAATTTTTAGAATCTATAAATCAAAACTAAAGGTAAATTCTTGTGTTTAATTCACTTCATAATAATTGTTTGTGAACCTAAGTTACTGCCTGATGCATTCTATGAGGAAATGTTGAACCTTTTGTGACAAATCCAGAACTGGACATTAGGAACCAACATTCACTTGAATGCTCACCAATTTTTCTGACTTTCCTGGCGAGTTTTTGTCATGGTTCCATGAATGTTCACCAATTTTTTTACTTTCCAGGTGAGTTTTTGTCATTATTCCAAGAATGTTCACCAATTTTCAGACATTCTGGGCGAGTTTTTGTCATGGTTACCTGAATGTTCACCAATTTTCTGACTTTTCGACATGCTTCTCTGAATGTTTACCCTTTTTCTGACTTTCAAGGTGAGTTTTTGTCAAATGTTTCATTTGTTTTACTGTGAGTAATTAAGTCATCTTCTAGACAGAATTATATGTTCTAAACAAAATTATACATATTCAATTATTTTCTTCAATCGATAATGTTATTTCAATATCATCGCTTGGGACTATTTAATACAATTTCTTCCATCCAATTCACCATCCATTTGTCCTTAATTCAATTTCTGTTTTAGAACTGATGGAATCAAATTAGCTGAGATACATTGCATTCTAATGAATGTCCACTCAGGAATATCATGAAGAAATGGAATCATAGTACAGAATTTAAATGAAAGGTTATTTTTCTTGTTAATATGACAACTGCCATGGCTGACAGCACCTGACGTCTGGGTCATTCATCATCTTGAAAAGAACCAATCAACTTGTTACGTTAAATAAACAATTTTACTACAAATTTTTCAGACATATTTGAAAGAAAACTGAAATATTCTAAGCAAATGTCTAAAAATATGATTTGACAAGTAGTTTATCTACATCTGTTAGTTAGTATGAAAAGGATTTAGGGGATGAGTCTCAGGCCTTAAAACACAACCTATGCTACAAAAAAAGGAACAGTACTCAGTTTGAATATAGAACCATTCAACAAAATTTGAGTTTTGGAAACCGGTTGATGAAGTTCTTGACTAGTCCTGACCAGAATAGGTCCAGAGCAGAGACAGTGTTCTCAATCCATGATCAAGTACAAAACAAGTTTAACTATTTTATCCAATCATATTATCTTTATCTAATTTTTCTTATCATTTAAACAGATTGACATTTGGATGCTTGAAGATCACAAATCAGTCAATCGAAACAGCTTTCTAAGTGATGTTTATTTTATCAAAAACATTTTCAATTTTAGATAAAAAAATGACTTTAGCATTTCTTTTGCTTATCAGAGTGTTTAAGTAGTTTTAAAACATGCATGTTTAACCTTTAGATGAGGTCAAACCAATTTTCAGAAATGTTTGTAATCTTCACAATTATTCCTCGATTAATTTGTGTACTATTTTGACATGGCAAAGTTCAGTACTGATAAAACACTGATGTAAAATTTCCACCTCCAGATCTTCAGCCAAGATGCAAACCACTTGCACATACATTTACTACAACCAGCAATGACATGAAATGAAATGGAGTTCAACTTCCCATTTTTCTGCAAAACCAAATTAAATAAAGACGGACATACACCATACAGTATGAGAGAAATTTTGTCCGGACAGTGGCGGGGTATGGCCTACACAAATTTTGAATTTCAACAGGATTTTCCATCCCATCTTCACGATTACAGCAGACGCTACTCTTTGTCAAGCTCCTACTACCTGTATCAAAGGCGTTTTATAGCTGTGTCGCTGGAGGCGCCAGCCTTCTTGCAAAAAAAATTAAAGAATTTGAACAAATAAAACAGGATAAAAATGCTAAAACCGATGAGAAAAATGAAATGTACCCTAGTATGGAGGGCCCTAAAGGCGGACAAAGGGCTCCTCGTCTGACAAAAGGGCCCCCCGAGACCTAGTCAATCGTTTTCTTTACACTGCTACTTGTCGAATCCACTGGTATGAAAATCATCAATCAAGGACCCCCCTCCCCGAAACCCTGAAAAAGAGGGCCCTCAAAATAGTATAGCCTCCGCCATGATAAACCTTATAACGCCCCTGACCTGCATTGTGACAATGGTAACACTCAGATTGAATCCAGGACCTTTTAGTTAGTGAACAGCCAACTTTGCCACTGCAGCTCCTTTTACAACTAGAACCCATTCAGAAATATAACACATCTGACATTATAACAAACTTCCACATCAACATTACATTTTACACGGCCTTGATCTTCAAACATTTATTTTTTCTTCAAAACAAATAATTTAACATTAAAACTAGACAAATACTGCTGGAGGTTAAAGTCTTATTGGTATTTCTTTTAAATACAATTTTTTTGTTCATGTTCCAGACATAAACTCTGATATTTTAAAATTAACTGAGCTAAAATCAATTTTCCTATTGTTCAAGTAACAGAACTGCTGTTAAAACCTCCGATAGCGTTTTGTTACAAATCTGATTTTAGAAATCTCAACTATTTCTTCCATCGAAAAATATTTTTTAATATTTGGTTTTATGATATAATTCAGACTAAAATCTCTAATTTCTTCTATCAAAATACTGAAGGCAATATTTGGTTTTATAAAATAATAAAGACTATTAAATCTATATATTTCATAAAATAAAGTAATCTAAAAAAAACTACTAGAATGGACATCTTTAATCCCAAAATAAATTGAAAGTTTCTTTATTTTTACATGTGCAATAGACGATAAAATTCCTTCAAAATTTGCAAAACAGAACTCATAATAATAAAAAAATTAAAGAAATGCAACGGTTTCCTGCGCTTTCTCAAATGACCATAAAAAAATTTCTTTTAATAAAAGTGGTTTATCACCAAAAAACATGTGTTTATATTTAGCAGAGGTTTTGTCAAAAGGGAAAGTGTTTTGACCTCAAAAATACATAAATTTCTTCTGAATTCCAGGAATTTCAGGCACTATACAATAAAAGGTCAAAGAAGTTTAAGATTTTGAAAGAATGAAAAAAATATTCTGGAATTCTATTTAAGAGACGGGAGGGGTCCATCAGTTGATGACTTAAACATTAAAAACATAACTTAAACAAATACAATGAATTATAGAATTGTACTTTCAATTGAGAAGAGACACTCTGTAATTAATAAAACAGACCACAGATAGGAACCAGGTTTTTATTATGAGTGTTGACTTCCTTTAATATACTTCCTGAACTTAACAGGAAAGAGAGATAGAGATATGGGAATTAACACCCACTTGACAAAAATTAGATTGTCTCGGGACTAACATCTGGTACAATTTTACTGCTTTAGCAATGGGAGGAAACCGAAAGACCTGGAGTAAATCCACAAGGTTGAGCAGGCAACCATTCTCATTCTTAGGTACAACTCTGGGATCGAAACCACACCACTTGACTCAATGATATAGTTTATGATTTAAAGTTCAAAAGTTAGACCACATATCGACCCTCAACAGAAAATGGTGAATATTAAAGAAAACATTTGATCCACATTGATTTATAACTTCATCTATCAAAACATTGGGTCCAGGAAAGTGAAACTGAATTGATTAAATCCGTAAAGGATTGACACAGGAATGCTAGACACCAATAATAGAAAGTCAATGCTTAGCACCTACACGCAGACCGATTGATGAACAAATAACCCTAACATCAGAGCAAATATCACACCTGTCTTGTAAACAAGCTTTAAGTAAATTCATCAACAGCATTGTTAATCCCAAAACAATCAATTTCCCCATGTTTTCGAGCCTATAAACCCACTCTTGTGTCCTTGGTTACACTTTGCTCAAGGCTTTCATGTTACCAGGGAAAATTTACATTAAATGTGTAGCCATTTGCAATAAAGTGATTGCTGTGTTTGGAAAAGAAACAATTAAATGGTTTTGCCTACAGTGTTGTAATATGATTTAACAAATTAGTGCAGGGAATTACCTTCTCTAATTTCACTGATTGCTCAAACGGGGCGCTAGATTTACATAATTGAAAGCTGTGTAGGTTTAAAAAAGCCTAAAAAAAATTTTGTAAATCATGTAAATTGTCTGACTAAACTGTGGCATTAATTGTATGAAACCTGATAATTAGGTATTGTATGAAACCTTTTTACAAGAATGAAATGTGGTATGGAATTGATGCAGGATTGATAGATACACTTGCATTATTTTCATAGTGATAATATTAATATGATGCTCTGCAGCAAAGGTGACCAACCTTTCTAAGCTCCATGTGCCAAATGGCATTCCTACAACTTTCGATGTGCCACATAATTTCAATTTAACATTATTTACCTTAATGAGCTGCTGATATTGTGAGTCATATTTGTATATTATATTATTATTATCATGAGGTGCAATGTGACTCTTTAAATGGTTAATTTGTCACGTGGAAGTCCAATGTGCCAGTGGATCGATGTGAAACATGGAATATTTCAATGTGCCACTTTGAATGGTTGATTGTGCCTTTAGGAATTGTTCAATGTGCCATATGAAATGGTTCAATGTGCCACATGGAATGGTTCAAGACACCAATTGAAATGGTCGATTGTGCCACTTAGATTGGTCGTTTGGCTGCTCCTGCTCTCTTTAACCTATCCAGGAATAAACTAGACAGTAACAATTTTCAGTGCTTAATAGGACAAGGGAGATGGATTTATGGTCAGGACCTATGCAAATATGGTGATTTATAAACGACAGGGATAATATGTTATAGTGGTTTATTTAAACAATAAATGTACAAAGACTTACTTGATGAAGAGACTTGTAAAATATTATTCTGCTGGTTCTGCTGCGACTTGGCTTTATCATTTGAGGTAGAGTGGGCACCATGAGATTTACTTCGTAACGATAAATTAGCATTATTCACAGATGATGAGGATGAGGTGGTATCTTTGGCACTGGGGTTATGTACTGAGGTGTTTTTGTTATTCTTAAATGGTGATGGCAATCTGCAAGAAAACATCAGAAAAAAAGAATTAATCACTCATTTAATGTAAAGACATAAAAGATTTTTCAATCATAAGTCAATTATGGGTTTCTTGTCCATTTCTTACGGACCTTCATGATCCTTTTTATACAAGTGCCAAGATAAAATTTAAGGATTCGATAGTGATTTCAAAATTCAAATATTAGAAACTATGGACTTCAAATTATCCTGACATGTCTCAAACTACTGTGCAGCACCCATTGCTGGTTAGCTTGTTAAGTCTTAACCAGTCAATGTATTATAAGATCCATACTGAAACAAAACATAACTTCAGCTTGAGTCCAACATCAACCAAGAATTAAGTACACCAAATCTGCTGGGAATCTTTGCAAATATATCATTAAAATTCATTTAATCAGCTTAACTCTAGACAAGGCATCAATTCTGTTTAATTAGCTAACTTAGTTCCTATATCTATAAGATCACAATTTCAACCTCGTCCAACTCAATCATATACCAGGAACTTACCAATAAAAGAAAGTATGCCATGCCAACCACCTTACATGTTTTAGTTACTACAGTTTCATTCTCGTTATTATATGGCTTTCATTATCAGAGAAAATATTTTTTTTCTTTTATTTTCTTGCCAAAAGAAAGGTAATATTGTAATCTTAATGTCTGGTATTCAAGTGTTGTTATCTACATATGTATATGGTCTTGGTGTACATATATAAAGCTTCTACATGTAGGTAACAAACTATTATCAACAAATACATGAAACCACCTGAAGTTGTCAGATTATCTACAACTACACAAATTGGCTAAAAGATATTTACAATATTTTTTATTTAGTACAAACAGATAGATTATACCCATACTTAATTGAAAACACTTACTACAATAATCCAATAATTTGGCAAAACAAATTTCTAAGTATGCCAAAGTGTGTTGGAATTTTTTTTTTATTTCGAGACCATAAGCATATCTTTTTTCCCAGACAGATTTATTAGGAGTACTGTCAGAAAGTGAGTTGGAATTTGTCGTGAAATAGAAAATAATTCCTTAAAATAAACATTCTTGACTGTTTCAAAATTTTGTTGGGCAAATATTTTATATAACTTGATTTATTAATGCTTTTTTTCTAAAATGTTTTGCTCATCCAGCGATTCATCAAACTCTGTACCTTATTCTTTTACATGACCTCACATTTACATTCTAAATGACTGTATCTGGTAGTTTGATTTTGTTTGGGGGACATACCGAGAAAGGTACCAAATTTTCTCAGTAGCTTGTTATCTCTACTGTGTATGAAAATAGATCAAAAAAGACTTGGTGGTGGAACAATTCATCTAACACTGCACAATGACAGAAAACAGGTTTTGGGTACATTTCTTATGAGGAGTGGAGGCAGGATAGAGATAGAGACGCAAAATTCCTTCAGTAGGCTGTGATCTGATGTGTATGAAAATCGATCAAAAAAAAATCTGAACATATATGTATACAATCCAATGAATTCATCAATTAAATTATATATGCTATGTTAGCATACTGTAAAGTCACGGAATGGATACTGGAAAGAATTTCGTTTGAAAGATCTTGATAAAAAGAACGATTAGGCATCCAATCAATAACACACAGCAGGGTCGTCACTTTTCATCATTAATCAAAATTTTACGATTGAATTCATACGCGGGTAATTTCATATCCTTTTAGTCCAGTTTTCCGAATCTTTGAGCACTTCCAATATCTCGGTAATTATCTGCTGTGAATGATGTGAGTGACGGTTTAACACTTTTACAACATCTCACTACTAATAATAACAATTTTATTTTATTTTATTTTCGTAATTTCCCATCGAAAATGAGTCAGAACAGAACCAAGTGGTTCATTGAGAAAAGATTCTGTGACTGCTTTAATACAGAAGTTAAGTGCAACTAAAAGTATAATTTAACACGCAACCAAAAGAAAACAACATGAACGATTCAAGATCTAATGGAAAGAAACTTCATGAGTACAGAGAAAACGATAGAACAATAACGAGGCAATAAAGAGAAATGAGGTTTAACATCCTACTGTCCTGCATCAAGCGAGATAATGAAGACTGACATACTCTTTGCAGCGGACAGTTGCCTACTCTTGTTTCTATTTCCAAGTGTCAAGAGGTTTTTTTGTTTTTTTACCATACTTGCAAGCCAACGCATACACTGGGGCCTTGGGTGACTGTGGCTGACGCAAATAACTAGATCCTGTCCTTGTCAGTCCTCCTGTCCTACAATGAAGCAATATCTCAATGCACTCATCAACATCTGATAATTTATCACAGACGCAACATTTTGAGCCTTGATAAATGTAAAATTTGTAGAAAAGAACATGAATATTTCTCAAAAACTTAAACCTTTTCCAGCCAAAATTAAAACTTTGATAACCTTCTTCAGACTTTATATCAAATTAAACTTGAATCCAAAGCAATAGAGGCTTTGATTTTACCCTTTCTCTTTTTGTACATGTAAAGTTCCATGTACATGTAGCATTAACACATGTACATGCATATTAGACTACCGTTACATTGAGAAAATTAATAGACTTTTTTCCCAAGCTTTTAACTCATCCAAGTATTAAAATTGTCCAGATCAAATAACTGAGCAGGAAACCAGGCACAGAGATGACTCATCAGTACTGGCTATGCAAAATTAAGCTGCCTTGATGAGCAGCCAGCTTTGGAATTTTTTTCTTCTGAAGCTTAAAATTAGAAACTAATTAATTTTTAATTTTAATTAAGAGAAATAATGAAAATGGAATATCTGTGAAAGTCTTGTTTTCTAGATTATTATTTATCCTTTCCAAAAACCTGTGAAAGAAGCATGGTAGCCATCTTGGAAGTTTTTTTTTCTCTGAAATTTATAATCAGAAACTAATTTTAAATTTTCGTTAAGATAATGTAATGAAATTGAATAACTTTGAACTTCTGAAGTTTTCTGGGTATTGTTCAACTTGTGAAAGAATCATGGTAGTCATCTTTCGTCTTCATTAGCCCAGCGGATGTTAAACCCAATTTCATTTCCTTTTGTAACCATTGTGGATACCAGGTAAATAAAACTTGTTGATTTTTTTTTGTTTTTATAAATCCCGTTCATCTTTTTGATTAAGCTTGTGATAATTTTATAATAGGAGGAAACAATGACCCAGAGGAAAACCCACAAGGTTGGGCAGGCAACCCTATTCATTGGCACGTAAAGGTTTTGTATTGAAACCATGCCTCTTGACACAATAACAGACCTTGTGAGCTAAAGCCCATGTGTTAGACAATGCAACCATCTATCCAAATTCTCAGAAGCAGAATAGGAAAGGAGGTCTATCCTCATTCCCACTGAAACTGTCATAATCAGAAGATGAACTGAAATTCCCGCAGGATGTTTTAATTGCAAAATCATCAGGATCTTTGATGAATTTATCTGGTTATCTTAACAGAACCGTCCTGCATTTTTCTGAAAGTTTCTGGCAGCCAGCTTTGATGTCAAATTCTGTATTTCTTCCAGGACATTTATCTCAAATAAACCACCCAAGTTCCATCAGATGAAAACTAATTTGCCTAATGTTATACTCAGTGTAGATTTTTTCCGCTATATGGCAAGGATAATTGATTATGAAAAGGAGGCAAAATTACCCTATTCTTCGTAAATTCCCCGGAGAACATAACGAATGCTACCTCTACCATGGTGATCATTCATTATCAGTGATTCCTACGCTTCATTTTGACACTTCTCTATTTAATTTCTAGCTTCTAACATATTGGGATTTAGCAAAATAAGCTCCGCAGGCTAGAAAGCTTTTGAATAATCATTTCAATTTTTCTGTGTGTATGCCTCATTTAACTTAATTTCACAAGATTAAAATATTTCATGTTATTTTTGTATTGGAGGAGAAAGTTCCTCACAAATTTTCAGTTTGGTTGCCCCTTTGTCAGTGATGTTTGATGGAGTGCCTGGCAAGGATCAGCGTTTAGTCATTCAGATGGGACAATAAACCGAAGTCCTGTGTAAATGCTGAAGCACACCATGCCTGTCTTCATTAGCTGGTTGCTGCAGAATAATTGAGCGCTAATGCTATTTCATTTAATGTCCTAGCCAAGCCTCACTTTTTTAATATTATGCTTTCAGATAAAGGCATTTTAGAGCTACTCTTTCAGACAGTGGTGAAATTTAGAAAGATACAAATAAAATTTATAGAACTGGACCAAATACCGTGATTACTCCTGCATGCTTGGATTTGAATACAAATGATACTTTTTGGTAATCTTGAAGCTCTTGCTGTCTATCATAATTTGTGATGAACAAGCTTTACCATTTTATTTCCTCCTGGAATTTTTTTTTTATTTCAGAAAGTTATTACCAGTTCCAGATGTTTCTGTTTGGTAGTTGAGATATGGCTGCTGATCACCAATGGAATTTGGCATTATTCTAATTTAATCATAAAAAAAATTTCACAGATGTCATGATTCCAAAAGATTTATTCTTCCATTTCAGACGAAATAAAATCCAGAGAATAGCAATCGCAATAGATAACTGAATAAGGTGATATAAAAGCAGATTTTCTAACATAAAATTGCAAATTAGTGCAAGAAAACCTGCACCAGTCTATTCAATAAAAATAAAATGAACAGGGTTTATCATTCTACTTTTCTGAATCAACTATAGTGTATGTGCTATAAGTGAAATTGTTCCCCGATATCAGTATTTTTTCACTATCCTTCTTTGAATTCCAACTTCCAATTTATTTTTATATGCACAGCAAAATGCACACAGGACCTCTGTTTTTTAATCCTACCGAATGACTAGTCACTATTCCACACCAGGTCTCTCATTACAATAGTGATGGAATGGATTTTTATAAAAGTCCTACTTTTCTTCTCCAAACGGGTTAATGAAGACAAGAATAAAATCAGTAATTGTGTTCCATATTATTTTATTATTTACAATATTGGCTAAATGCCGCTCAATGAAGTAAAGTCAATATACAAGGAATGCAGACTGCATAAACTTCCTTTTTGTAAGGAATAGTAATTAATGCACTGTAAAGACCCAAATATTCAACTAAATCAACCCAAATAAAAGCCATCAAGACATTCTTAACGACAGTTTGTTGAATTAACTCATTACTTTAACGGCCGTAACACTAACACTACCAATAATAAGATATGTATTTTTGATCAAAACATTAAATAAATTCCCTGTCATGCCATTCATTGATTTTATCTATGGATTTATTATTTCATATCTGAGTAAACCGTGACGCCGAGGACATTAACTATTAAGGCACCAAAATCAATGGATTTTGATTTTATCTAACACCCCAATTTGTAATGAAAATATTTCATTTCTGAAGACAGTAACTCTTACATAACCTTTCATAAAACCATCCAGAAATATTGACTTTCAAAAAACGAAAAAAAATAATCTGTGCTCGTGAGGTATTCAAAGATATCTATGGTCGAAAAACTGATTGATTTTGGTTTCAAAAGACTAAAAAACATCCTTCCATCAAATCAATTTGTCAAGAATTGTATTTCTATAAAAAAAAATATTAGAGAAGGGAAACAAGATAAATTGTGTTTTTGAGGTTGAACCCTCAAGTTAGATCAAGTTGTACATTTTATGTGGATTTGTGAAATAAAATGGGTTTTTGTAACATCATTCCCTCTCCTCCTAAACTAGGTCCATTTTAAAACAAAACGAAATGAAACAGGGTTTTAACTTCCTAATGATCTGCACCGGCTGGGCTTAGCAAGATGGGCATATACCATTGAGAGTACTTTGAGGTAAATTTTGCCCGGACACCGCTTTCATAAGAATTCCAACAATCAAGGGTTCTTTTGTGTCCACTCAAATGTGTAACTGGACAAAATTTCCCTCATAGCACACTGTATGGCGTATGCCCGTCTTCATTAGCCCTGTTTAGGAGCCGAACAGTAGGATGTTAAACCTCATTTCAAATATACTAATTAATTTTTAAATTAAAACTATGAAAGATCCTTAAAGGCACAGCCTTCTTTTCATCTTCTCCTTATTCTCATGTAAATTTCCCTGATGAATCTCAAAAGAATTTTCACTAAAAGCAATTAAAGTCACTGTCAAACTTCATTCAGAAAATAATTCTTTCAAATTAATTAAATTGCTACTGTTTTTTTTTTGTTAAAAAGCAAAAAACATATTCAACAAAAAAAGTTCAGAAATTTGTTAAGGTTTGCTGCAGACTTAATGAAGAAATTCCTGGAATTAATGTTATGACATTAGTCTGCTATAGACTGTAGTATTCTACATCTTAATGGCACAACTTAATGGTTTTTTAGATTCTAAATGTAGAAAATTTGTGTCCATTTGGGAAATTTGTCAAATGCTAATCTTAGAATTCATCAGACAGTTGAGCAAAGACAAAGACATTTTAATAGTTCAAGCTACTAGATAAGAAAATTGAAAAAGTTTTTTGCTAAAGAATTCAACTTTTGTTTTGAGTTTGGGTGGGAAGACATTTTGAAATGTTGTAATGATAAGCGATGTGGTAATCATTTATTGCTTTGGCATACGGTTGAAGATGTTGTATTTCATCAACTGCCATAAGCACATGATAAAACCCATTTGACATCTACATAAAAAACTTCATGACTTATCCTTCATCTGGTAACATTCTTTAACACAATAACAAATAGGAGCTGCCAGCAAACAATTTCGTGTAAATATATCTTAATGGAATTTTCTTATTCAAATTCTACTGTTTCGTAAAATGAAACATATTTTTTGTTTTCTTACTTATTTAAGATTTAGTAAAAGGATTGCTTTTGCAAGAGGACTTCACAAAAGAAATGAAATGAAATGGGGTTAAACATCGTACTTTTCTGAACATCCTTCATCAAATTTCAACAGTTCCATCCCTTCCAAACGACTAGCCACTGTTTCCTGCAAGCATCTTTGCTGAAAATGCTGGAGGAACTTTATTGACCAATAACAGGATTGAACCGGAGATCTCCTGTCAAGTGTGTCAGCACCTTATCACCAAGGACAACCTGCTTTTAGCAATTCATTCAAAGATTAAAATAGGGATCCCCATGACCTACCTTGATTGGACTTCACCTCCATTTAATTGAGGTGTTGTATGTCCAGCATGACAAGAAGTAGCACTATCTACATGATGTTGTTGTTGTTGAGGGGTGGTGGAAGGCAATTGGTTAACTTGTGATTGTTCAGCAGATTTCTGTGCCGCTTGCTGT
The DNA here is from genome assembly GCA_036850965.1 of Patella caerulea. Lineage (NCBI taxonomy): Eukaryota > Metazoa > Mollusca > Gastropoda > Patellidae > Patella > Patella caerulea. Next base: position 23,558,038 of record JAZGQO010000015.1, on the reverse strand, counting down.
GTTTTCTGTTGTTGTTTGTATCTTGATAAACTAAAAAACAATCCTAATATTGCCTTCAAGTTACCTTCTTTTATATCTGAAATACAAAAAAGAATTGTGTTGAGATTTAAGCATATCAAAATATAGTTGCCATTTAATAATTTAATTTAAAAATGGCGAGGCAAAACTAACTACCATTGTGCTGCTTTTTCCATCAGAAATAACTTTGGTCAGAATAAAGTAATTTGAAATAAATTTTCAATATATTACCCTTTTCATTATCTATTTTTTTAAAACTATCATAGTGAGAACTGTCAGATCTTTATCTAAATCTCACATAATGCATCTTTAACTTGATCTTTACGCAAATGTAGAAAAAAATTCTAATTTATGATGACATTTTTGAAATTAGAATTGAATTCTCAAGACTTGGTAAAGCAACATGGGTTAATTTCATGAATATGGATAGAAAAAAAAAATTCAAATTAGGTTCGAATCCATAAAGTTATGATTTGTTGGGGTGATAGCATGTGTTGGTTATTAGAGATAATGTAAACAGCAAGCCAATATAATAACTTGCAGCAGACGCCAATCTGGTCTTTATATCAAAAATTACACGCAAGTTGGGGGTCTCATTAAACATCTGAGTTTTTTCCTTTAAAAAATACACATTTAGAAGTCATTTCTTGTTATAAGCAGTGATAATCATTGTAGCAACTGCATCTTAATACTCAAAAAGAAATCAGAATTAGATGTCAGTACTATTTTCCGTAATTAACTATCACCATTTTCATCAACTGTCTTCAATTCCTCAAATACAAATTAATATAGATTGGATGATAACTTTTACTATTAGACAGTTCACAAGGTATTACAAAGGGTAATAATTGTAACAGTAATTTTCTAATTTCAGCAGTGTTTTTGTCTCGGACAATATCTAACCACCTTTCCATGTAAGTATATGAAAATCCAAAGATGACATTGTTGTTTGCAAAATTTTGACATACATTATATATAAGTGCATTATTTTTTCACAATTGTCCATTCAGAAGACAAGAGCTATTAACTTTTTGTTATTTTACAAGTGTCATGCATCATAATTCTAGTAAAGATGTCAATCTCTATAATTACAATCAATTAACATTTTATCTCACCTTTAGCACTGATGCCATCTACACTGACACCCAGACCAGACAGGAAGTTTAAACACGCATTGATGTTATCAACCTGAAATATATAATATAAAATATTAAATCATATTTGACATACAAACTTACATTTACTAACCATACCCCTGAATAATAAATACTAATGATCTATCAAGTCATTTTGTCTTCTACAAATTTAAACCAGCTTAATGCTACAATCTGCTATCTCATTTTAAATTCCCTTAAAAGAATACCAGGGACTGGACAGGCTGGTAAATCTGTGTAGCGACCAGATCAAAAGCTGGATTGAATTTTTACTTTATTTACAACAGTATAAGATTCAAATTTTTCATTATTTGTTATCTACAACTAGTTCTTATTAATTTGGTTTCCAATTTCTACCTTAAAAAAATTCCTTCCACTACAAACAAAGCAGAATTACAAAATCTTTAAGATTGGACCACCCAATTACCAATGCTTACAGTCGACAATTTACGAGAACCGAAGAATAACGAATCTATATTTCTGCGTAGTCAGTGACCTCATACTGTCATTAGATGACTCAAGCCAGTGGACAAGTCGTCCATTGTAACCAATGACCGTGAAGAAATGATAACAACTAAACTTAACTGGACGATATTACTACTAACGAGGACAATAACCGCTGCTAATCCATCCATAAGTTACGACTTAAATCAATCTAATTAGTCTCAGTTTGTCTTCTGTATTTGCTGATAAAATTTTATTAACATGGTGAAAGGCTGTTTGATCAAGCAACAATAACTTTCTAGACCTAGTAGAAATCATTGCGATTCCCAATTTATTCATATTGACCATTCTTCAATCATCATCGACTGATTCACGGACTCCAATTTGTTACATAAATACACAGTCATCATACAAATAAATAACATTGCTTGCCGATAACAAATATTATATCTTGAAAATGAAATTTGGTTATAGATTGCACAGGAAAGAAAATGAGAGAGAATTTAACATCCACTAGGTCTTTTCAGGAATAACAAAAGTTTCCTGAGTCTGCCAGGACTGACATCATTATTGTGCCATCTAAGTATCCTGTATTCATTACGTTTGCAATAGTGTCTTAATGTACTAAAATTATAGTCATCTAGGCACCTAATTCCTTCCCCCATATAATAAGATCCACGAAAGTACCTAGACGTTTCCCAGGGCTCAATTCTACACTAAGTAACGGATCTAATTATCCAGTGGTCACTTACGGTCACTCAATTGGTCATTAGTATAAATCAGACAAACCCTTGGAACAAAAGACCTAATTAATACGCCACTGGTGGCCTTTGACCAGAGGAAGAATTTAACCGTTAATCGGTTTCCCTGTCATCCAATCGTAACTTCCGTTCCCTGGTGATTTGATGTACAAAGGTTAAAAGGTCAGATTGTATCTGACTGCTGAAGACTTTCAGAAACTACATGTGATCCAAATTTCATTTCTTTTTATTATATTTGTGACAGGCATCAATCAAAAATTGAATTACAATATTAATAATGTTTACAAATCCTGATTGTCATATAGTTAGAAATCTCATCGATAAATATTTGCCAAACTATCAGTAAGCTTTGAGTGACATTATTGGGGTAAATGTATGTGAAGATCGACATACACTTCAAGGAATATAACAAATTTGAAGCATTCAAAAAAGATCCTATTTCAGCTATAGAAAAAATTCTTGATCTGAAAAGGAAAATAACACTTTAAATCCTCTAATACACCTTTATTAAGAGTGGGGGGGAGTCTAGTTCCAGATCATTGACTCAAATAGGCATGGTCTTATCACAAGGATTAGGGCTTTCTCCCGGTCCTCTAGTTTCCTCCTAAACAACCCTACACAAATTATTGAAATAAAATTGCACCATATGTTAGTCGAGGAATTACCTAGTTTGTGTTTGTTTAAGTGGAAGTTGAACACCATCTCTCTTTCTTTCTCCTTATTAAGAATACGACCCCATTCATCCTTCCTTGTAAAGAATACAAAGTCAAACAAACAACGACCCTATAACTATTAATATTCTGATCAATATATAATGATAGCACCAGGACAATTATCTAATACCACAGACCAAAAATAAACATTGTCCGCTTACCAACATCAACAAAACGCACTAGAGACCTAGTTCTGTCTATCCCTTTGTGGGTTGACAATTGGTTCACATAATGCTACTTTCTCAGACGCGAAATTCTGAGCCAATTTCAATAAAACCCTTAAATCTCATGATATACAGAAATATCCCCAATTTACAGCTTACAGAAATCGGATAATTCACGTAAAGCTTAAATTATGGTTTATCAGCTTCAACCAACCTGTTAACTAAAAACATCAGACACTGTCTTAAATGGCACGCGTCAAAGAAATCAATCAAATTGGCTGTGAAATAAATGGAGCTGAAAGTTTATGAGGGATAAAACAGCCATTTATCGCCTTCAAACTAAATACCAGCATTATCCAATACATACATATATCTTTAGTTCTTACACAAGTAAAGAAGTCTCTTGTGTCAGAGCTCATTTCTATAAATCTGACATCCCCAAAGAAATGGACAGAAACCCAGTGATTTATGGTACTGCGTAAATGAATATTTGACTTTGTTCACAGGATATTATCTCAGTTGAAAAGCTGTCTCGAGTAGAATTGTAATCAAATTTGCATATAAAATCAAGATCCCAAAATGTAGAAATATCTATTCCAACTTTCTGAGAAGTGTTCTCCAACTTTAGCAAATTATGGGGTCTAGGCTTAATTTTTATTTATTAACAGTACATTATAAAGGTATATGTTATGTACTTTTTTGGTCGCATTCAATCCTTACAATTATTATAATCAGGACTGTTAGAGAAAGGTTGTCCTCGTAACAAAATCAGAGAGTTCAGATTATTTAAATTACATTAGATATAAGCTTACATTATGTACTTGGTCAAATTCCATCCTTATGATTATTATGATCATGCTGTCCTAGTCCAACAAATCATGGCATAGTATAGTCCAGTTGGTGCTGACGTGCCATAAAACATCATTTCATTCATTCATTCATTCAACATATCATGATGGGATCCTGGCTTGATTTTTGAACTAGAAATTTGTTTTTCTTGGGAGCAGCACTTATCAATTGATGCAAGATCAACATGAAACTTGAATTGTTCCTTGGACAATTGTGAATTCATAGACAGCTTTTTAATATTGTGTTACAATTCCATGGTCAGCGATGACATCATGCTCTGTTTCTATTCCATAGTACACTTGTACTTGTTTTATCAACAGAAATGAAATGAAATGTGGTTTAACTACCTACTGCTCGGCTCTGACTGGGCTAAAGAAGACGGGCATACGCCATGCAGTGTGCTATGAGGGAATTTTGCCCAGGCAGCAGCACTATGACCTACTCTTATATGGAATTCCAACTGCCAAAAGATCCTTTACATGGACGCCAATGTATACCGGACCTCTTTTTTTTCTCCCATTTGAATGACTAGACAGATGTCCCTGTCAGGCCCTCTGTACTGCACCACTGACAAGAGGAAACCACATTGGAAAATTTTATGAATAGAATATTGAAGTACATTATATATAGGCCAATATATATGTACTTGGTTACATTCCATCATTAGGATACCGGTGTGAAATCAATAGTAAGTAATCTCAGCCACAGATTGAACGATTTGATAATTTTTGCCCAATATATTGTGTATTGTCTAAGCTATATTTGTTTTTTTTTTGTATGGATATGTTTATTTCATGGGTATGTTTACTTCATGGATATGTTTTTTCATGGGTATGTTTACTTCATGGATATGTTTTTTTCATGGGTATGTTTACTTCATGGATGTGTTTATTTCATGTGTATGTTTATTTCATGGATTTTGTTTTTTTCATGGATATGTTTACTTCGTGGATGTGTTTATTTCATGGGTATGTTTACTTCATGGGTATGTTTACTTCATGGATGTGTTTATTTCATGGGTTGTTTACTTCATGGATGTCTTTATTTCTTGGGTATGTTTACTTCATGGGTATGTTTACTTCATGGATGTGTTTATTTCATGGGTTGTTTACTTCATGGATGTGTTTATTTCTTGGGTATATTTACTTCATGGATGTGATTATTTTATGGGTATTCATCTTATTTCATTTGTATGTTTGATCATATCTTAGTGGTAAATGCATCCATTGAATCAATAATCAAGTGATTTTGAACAATCACACTATTACCCTGTACTACCTTATCAAAAGGTTTACCGGTATATAAATATTTCTGATGACTCTTCCATTCGATAGAACCCATATCATTTGTGTCCTAATGTCTGACCTTTATTTTGGGAACAATTTGGATGTCTCTATACGAAGATCATGTAGCAATCCTTCATATTCAACGGCAGACATCAAGCATCAATAAAATCGTCTCGATGAAAAACTTCATTTAGGAAAAATATCACGAAATTACTTAAATCTGCAGTCGACAATATATGTCTCTTTTTAATCTCATCTGTCTGAAAACTTTGACTCCTTTATCCAATCATTGACCTTCTTTTGTCTGACTTTCACCAATCAATGAAGACCTTTATACTACTGTGAACCAATCAGTAATTACTTTGTATACACTTTAGGGTTGTCGCTGTCATCAACGCAAGTCACTGCTAATGAAAGCAGATATCAGAATTGATTTTAGTTTTGTCCATTGGTATTTTTTCGGACAGATTCGATTGGAATCCCACATGAAGATGAATTAAAGTAAAAGATAGATGTGTCTGGAGAGGAATTAATTTTCCCGCTTCGAACAATAAATCATCACGATATTCATCTATTTCTGGCAGTCGTGATTTTAAAAATTGGGTTATTTCACCACTTACTCTATATCATAATCCATGTTAATTTAACGCAAGTGGATTTTGTCTTCTGATAAGGCAGTCCAAAAAGTTTATGACAATAATAACAGACTCTATATTTTCCCAAGAAATGAAATTAAATGTCATTTAAACACATATCATCATTAGTACTATAGCATGTATAGAGATTAGCATTATTGTTATATTTAAAATAACTTTATTAGTCTCAACTTTCAATCAAGTGAAGTTTTAGGAATAGTTCATAGTTCAACATTCTCATCTGTTGGTATTGTACTTAAGTCTTGATTGATCACATCCATTTTTATTGCGATCTAATAAAATTTTTACTAACCACTTTAAGATTTTACCAAATTTAGAAGAATTATTATACCTGACAACTAATGGGAATAATAAAGTTGATTAATCATTCTTGAGGTGCGTGGGGCAATTTTTATCAAATTTAATTTGCTATTTAATATCGTCTGTTGGGATTAATAAAACTGACCAGTTTCTTATAGAAAATTATGTCTGACCTATATCTATGTGACGATGAGATATAAGCAGAGAGATATAGATCTACAGTGGTTCCTTATTGTCAATATGATCACCACTTGGTTTGAAGATGACATTATCAAACAATTTCGATTATATATGTCCATCGATCTTGAAGATTAAAGTTCGATTTGGGATGAAACTGGACGATTTTAGAGAAAACCGCAAATGTTGGACAGACAACACAGCCCCTTGTCTGTTAGAATCTTGGATAAGTCTTACGTACAAGTATACCACAATAAACACATTTATATCATTCATACAAGATAAGAGAAGATAAATTGTATTGCATAAAATGCCCATGAGGGATGGGGTGGGAGGAGGACCATTACATAAATCAAACTATTATAACAAACATGCGAGTACACTGCAACTAACATACACAAGTCACAGACCTGACAGACATCATATTTTTTCTTAAAACCAAGAAAAATAGAAATTGTCAAACACGTTAACCACATGATCAGTGTCTATTGAAACAAAAAATGTGGAAACCATTTAAAAAAAAAAGTCCCAATGTATCCAATTACATTTTCACTAGCATCAGTAACCACCTATCAAAACATTTTATACAGACTTGAATCTTATATTAGCTATTTCACAACAACTCTCTGCTTTTTTCCCTTACACCTCAAATGCATCGCGTAATTTAAGCTTTTGTTCCGACATGTGACAAAATACTTTTCAAATCAACCATTCAACTGGTTTCTGATATTTCAGGGATATGATATGCCATGACAAACATATTAAAATCACATTTTTTTTTCAGTTTAAATTGTTTTTAAAGATGTCATGAGTTTTCCAGACATACAGTCATTATTAAAAAAACGTCTGCACGTGTTGGCATATCATTTTCACAAAATCAAACAAGCTGCTGACTTGAAAAAAAAAAAAATGAAATTTTTCAAAACTTTTTTTCCAAAGTGGATTTCTGTCAGCTATGATCTGTCAAAATAAACTGAGATGAGTCAAAAATTACATGGATCGTTAAATCTTTTCATGTGCACCTGGACCAGAAAAACCAAGATTGTCTGTTGGAAGCACTGGATTGAAATCTTCACAACCATGAACATTTCATCACCTCAGCCGAGAATGTACATTTGTTGTCCTGGTAATCTAAAGAATTATTATTTATGGGACAGGAATTGTTCCAAAGCAGTCCTCATCTTCTTCTCCCCCCCCCCCATTTGAAAAAACAAAACCTACGGCATTTCCAGTATGATTGACATGAAACATGGCATGCTTGAACCATTCAATAAAAATAATGGTGGCTCAGCGGGTATGGTGTTAGTTTACTGACCAGGAGGTCCATGGTTTCCATCCTGGTGTTGAGAGAGTTCATCAGGTTTCTCAGTGGTGCTGGTCATATAGCCTGGCAAAGAAAAGTGTGACAAAAAGCTGAGGTCCACCTGTGTGTCAAAACTTCAACGGTTTCCACAAATCAGGGAGAAATCCTAACTTTACTACCTGTGCAGAAACCATGGAAATAGTGCACAAACAAATGGAACGGATACAGAAACGTCAGAGATTGTATAATGTACCAAGTTTGCTGTGGGTTTCTTTTGCACCGGTTCCCATTTTCTAAATCCTCTTACTACTGCTGTGCAGGCATGACACTGGGAAGTTCATTAAAGAGTTATGGATTTGGGGGCATTCTAGTCATCAGTCCCTTGTCTTAAATACAGCAAACATCTAAAAGTCTACTGTAGACCTCCTGTTCTGGACATTCCTGGAATTTGTGCCATTCACATTCTTTGATATTATCTTATATTATGTCAGAAATGACTGTTAAAAAATCTATTACATGGAACAGAGTGCTTTAATTACATGAAGTATTTTGGTGAACTACTCTGCAATGTGTACAGAAGACGAGATCTGTACGTGGTATAACAATAAAGATGTTTGTAGCAGATTGTACAATAAGTTGTTTAAAAGATTTCTGGTATTCTCCATAATGGCTAAACCATAAATACTAAACTTTCAGGCCACACAGATGTTGCCTCATAAAAATTATCCTAATGATATTCGTACATGTGCTGTAGTGTATGAATGAATTATGAATGAATATATTTTTATACTTTGTGAATGAATGGAGTCTGATTTTCTTTCAGAGAAATTTCAAAGCACATTTTATGGGCATCTGAAATCAAGGAAAAAGTATGAAATGGAGTACGCCCTACTTTTCCACATCAACATGGCTAATGACGACTGGTATGCGCTGTGCTGTGAGAGGAATTTCCCCAACAGCTACCATGGCATTTCCAACTACACTTCAAATCCCAACAGCCAAGGTTTTTTCCATGCCAATGTGAACAAACTTTTCTTTGTAATTAGGCCCTTCATCCAGCACCACTGACTAGTTGAAACCAAACTGGAATATGCTGAAGAACATATTTGCAAACATGGGGATCAAACCTGTGACAGGATTAGTGAACTGGCACCAAACCCACCCAGTTTCCATCTGGTAAAGAGGTCATCTTATCAACATACACTGTCCACCAATATACTCTTAGTGATGAGGGTGGCTGGATTGCTGATTTCACCATTGTGGATTTTCTATTTAGATTGCACTAGTTTTGTAACTGTTACTGATGTCGAATTGTACATCTATTACCTACCCTGTATGTGTGTTTGCTGTTTAATACCAATGCTACCACATTATTGGGCAAGAAAGTTCCACAGTTCCATGTGATTTCTCCTTGTCAGTTGTTTGGATTGGACAAAAAAAAAAAGGAACGCTTGACAGAGTTCAAAATAAGAATTGCCCAAGGTGCCCCTGTCTGACATAAATTCCTTCCACTGCACATTGCAAGATGCATGTCCATCTTCATTAGCTTGGAGCAGAAACGTAGTATGTTAAACCATATTTCATTTCATATCATTTTGTTTAGTTTATGTTTTATATCTATATTGTAGGTGGTTCCCTCTTGTCAGTGGTGCAGAACAGAGGGCGAGACAAGGACAGCCACCTACCTGGTCAATAGGATGGGACAAAAAAACGAGGTTCCGCGTAAACATTGGCATATATATTAAAGATCCTTGACAGTTGGAATTCAGTATAAGACTAGGCTGTAGTGCCGCTCTCGGGCAAAATTTCAATCATAGCACACTGTATGTCGTATGCCCGTCTTCATTTCCCCAGATTGGAGCAGAACATTAGGACGTTCAACATACAGAATTAAGATCTTCATGTATCTTTACTGTTTAAGATACTCTATAAGACAAGTCGAGCCATAATTAACAGACAGGGTGCTGGTTATAGCCTCATGCCCTCTACACTAATTTAATCAAATGCTTAATTATATTTACTCTGACGAACTTAATGATGTTGGAGTTAGAGAAGGGGGTGAAGTTTGTCTAGAATAATTAACACTCACTGCCAGATGTCTTACAAATTTACAAAACATTTTCTCTAACTTTTAGTTGAAACTGAAAATAGGTTTAAGTTGCTACCTTGAAGAAAAAATCATGTGCATCATCTGATGAATAATTCTTGCTGAATTATCTTGTATAACATCCTTTGTTCTTAAACAAATCAGAATGATTAAAATTTTAAAGACAGGTTTTGTTGTTCAACAACCTGAAGAAGTTTTCACCTTTTATTCCTCTTCATTAGTTTTCGGCACCTTTATAAGCTGCAATAAATTTCATTGAATTTCATTCAAGTATTATGATATAGAAACCTACTAAATTAGATGTTACCGCTGTCCAAAATACCAAACCCCAATGTGTATAAGAAAATAGAGATTCATGGTTTGAGACCAAAACTAAATAATCATTGTAAGGGACAGAAATGTCAATTAAGAGAATCAATTTGATGCTATCCTGCTGATTCTGAATTACAAAAATCATCAAATTATAGACATGTCTGTAAAACTTCATGAATATTCATGGGCTGGATATATAACCGAGGTGAAAAGATACTGATAATATATACTAGGAAGTTGGAACAGTATTACTTAATGTCTCCGAAGAGTCCACGTCTAGACGTATCCATTCAACACATCGTCCTATACACAACTATAATAATTACAATATTCTAAGAAAATCTGAAGAAATTATTCAGTTATTCCCGAAACTATTTCCATCTATCTATAAATGTTGCTCATTATAACTACCAATCACTGAATAATTACTACTTTTCTGTGTTAGAGCCTGAGGCAGAAGTCTGGCAAACCTCTTCTGCAACAATTATAACTTATAACATGATACAATTCTTGTAGAAAAACATTTGGCATTTATTTTGTTTTTGATTCATAGTCTCATTTCAAATAGACACCAACATCTAAAAAGAGTACAATTATTCAAGTAATGTTTTGGGAATTCAAAAAACAATTTTGAAAACAATTTATCTTTTTCAAAACAAAAATGTCTGAACGCATTGAATAAGTAAATAAACAGTTAAAAGTCAAATGTCATTGAGAAATTGACACAGTAGGAGTAGACTAAACAGCGAATGTCTCCAATCGCAAAATGAAACTGTATCTTAAACCATAAGACGCCACACTCCTTCAATCGTAAATATTATGATAGATGATTCCATTTAATCAATAGCTAGCATCTTATTGGTCAAAGATCTATGCAGACGACAGTATCAATAGCTAAGGTCATGCTTATGCTTTCTAGGTCGTCTCAGGAGGTACTTTAATCAAAACATTAAGAGGTAATTTAGTGGAGTGGTACTGATGTGTTGACCAAACATGGATATGATAAACGATAATAAATCGTGTTTACTTTTTTCACTTCATTATGTTGTAAATTTTTAACACCATCTGTGAAATTATCAGCTTCTATTCAAGGGATTATGAAGAGAGAGAGTGATAAATGGTGTTTATCATCCATTAAACACAAGCTAGGTCATTTCGGGACTAACATATGGTTTAATTTCATTTAAAATATTTGCTTGCATGTCCGGTCTTTAGCAGTTAGAGAGGGGAAAGTGGAGGACCAGGAGAAAACCTATGAAGTTGGACGGATGACCTTACTCGCTGTCAGATGCAACTCGACTCAATGACAGATCTTATAATCTAACGCACATTCAGCCACCCAACCGTACAGTTTTCAAAGAAAAAATACACTAATTATCTTTCATTTCTTGGATATGATTGATTCCTGTGCTGAAAGCTTATGTATCTCTTCCATCAGTCTTTTTTGACAAACAATATGCAGTAGATTTCCAAGAAATTTAAAATGAACAAATATAGAGATTTAAAGATTTATATATTGAGAGAGCAATCTGTTTTAGTTTAGTTGATCATGAAAATGAGTTCACAAAGAAAACTAGAGAAACTGATAAACTTCAAATTTATTGATTACGAAAATGTGTTTTTTCAATCCATTGTTAAATTTGTCCCTCAACCACTATTTTTCCCTCATCTCTTTATAGTTAACTCCAGCTGATCCTGTTACAACATCGGTGTTGTAACAATTAAGGCGAAAAAATGAGAATACTTGTGGGAAATTAAAAAGCCCATGCCAGGGGTCCTAATTCTTTATAATTACTGTTCTCAAGGAGACCGATTCCATGGTTACGCCCATTTAATTCTTCAAAACCAAATTCTGATTTCAAGATGAAGTAAATTAACCCTACATTTCAATTTTTTAATTAAGAAACTTGACAGCCATTTTCACAAATTCTCTGTTCTTAAATATGATCAAAACTTGCATTTCTTTCAAGGACTGTTTTTTCTCCTAAAGGCAATCCAATAATTCAATTTGATCAAAATGAGTAACTTAATTTCTAGAAACATTTTCCAAAGAACAAACCCATCATTATTTCTTTTGTCTTGGAGCACATGTGCATGTGATGTGTTTGCTGTTTTTTGACCCCCGTAATTTTCCAATCAATATTCCATGCTTGGTGACAAGAAGCACTTGAAGCAAGCAATCACAATTCTGATTTAGATATTATTCAATCTCTTAAAAAAGTGCTTGTTTAACAGAAAGAATCAATTTTAAAATGGTCAAAACATTTTTGTCCATTTCCATTTTGTCATCAACAATATATTTTTTTCGCCATAACACTACAAATGTGGATTTTCTTATAACCTTTCAATTGTCCCAACAATTTATATTCATGCACAATGCAGTTGATTCAATTAAAGCAAATCAGCATTATGTCAAGAGGTCCTACATTAAACCCCCTAAAAACATTAAACCCACTAAGGTCCAATCAATAACTTTAATTATTTTTTTCAATTCCCTTAATTGCTACCTTAATGTCCTTTTAATACAATGGAGAACAACAATTACGATCATTATTCAGGCAATTGTTTTTTTTTGTTCTGCCATTTTGAACATCTAAATTGCATTAAATATAAAGATCTTGTGTTTATAATGATCTTATTGATACCCCTTGAAAAAAAACCCCTGAATTCATTCAAATGCAATTCCAAATTTACATAACAAGAAACAACACTGATTTTTTTGTGTTCTTTGTACAAGTTCACAAAGGCAAATTCACATAAAACTAATATTGATTAAAATATGCTTATATGGTAATATCAACTTCAAAATTTCATTCTGTAAAATTCTATCTTGGACTTTGTCTTTTATCACATTCAAAAGATTTCATTTAAACTAAATTTTGATAGAGCTATTTCCCACAAAATGAAGTTGGACTGCTGTTTATGTGTGAATATGTCAATGGGTTAGTGAAATTAACTAAGATTTAAGTTACTATTACTCTTTTTAATTTTTCATACTATTAATAATTCATATTGAATATAGATGATTTACAGTCGCCTGGAAGTCTGTACATCTGTCAAAACAGACGATTTACATCTGTACCTAAATACAGGAATGGCGCCAATAGTTTCTATATTAATTGATAATCAATGTCATCCAAATGATTACATCAGTGTAACCTTTCTATTTATTACAATATAATCCATGTATATTGTATTGTTTGAAACCATAATTGTCACTACCCATGAAATGATATAAAATGGGTTTAACTAACATCCTACCTTTCTCCACCAAATGGATAATATTGAGTTAAAGGGACTATCCCAATTTGAATAGAGTCTCAAAAATAAAAGTTGAATACATATGAAATTTAAGCACCAACAAACAGAGGAAGGGTGTATTTACCTTGTCTCAAAAATTTCAGACCAAAATATAGCCGGGGACAACGGTCTCCATTTCCAGATGAAGACTGAGAGGTTTAAGTTGTTTTTAGAAAAACATACCGAAAATATTGGATTAGATGCTCTTCCCTTAGGTACAGATTTTAAGGGATTTAACACAAAATTCAGCAGCTGTATTCTCCAACATATTATCAGGATTGGCCCTTTTTAGTTTTCCAAAGACAACATAAATGAAATCCTGCATCTCAAACAAAGAAAATATCTGATCTAGAACTTCCATGAATTCTATTCTATTAATAATCTACTTATTGTGTAATACTGACTTAATTGGGAATTATTTGTCACGTCAAACTTTCACATTTGGATTTATTATTATTTATGGAGAAACTGTCAGACGTGTAATGGCACAGCATACTTTAATTAGTAGCAACTGTAACTAGAATCTATAACACCTGTAATTAAGAAGGAAATAAATCTACCTGTGAAATGATAATGTTTCAATAAATCTGATAATAACATTACTTGTAGTAAATCTCCATCAGTCGGGGATTACGCACGAGATAGGATGTGAGACATTATAATGTGATAATAAATACGAGATTATTTCATAAAACATGAAGAAATTAAACAAATTTTTTATTTCTAATGATATCTAACTAGTTTCTGTCATGATTTATAGATTGTTACACAAGATAAATGAATCAGAATCTTTTATTCGATATGTTGCGACTTTGTGGACAAATGCATTCGGCACCTTATTCCTTTTATAATGGGGGATTGGGTGGTATTCTCTGCAATAACATGTATGCTAATCCTCTTTTGCGAAACAAAATTAAGACGTCTGAGGAGAGAAAATCCTGATGCATGATTACTAATAGTGTTACATCATTTTCTAATTATTCCATATTTGTATCGTCAGGAACACAAAATTTAAGAATGACATCGGAAACTGGTCTGACGTGCTTAGTCACATGAAAACTTAAAATTCTGTCATGATTACAAAGAAGATAATTTGATTCGTAGGGGAAAATATGACAGATCAATTTCACTTGAACAAAAGTTGAGATGTAAATTTGCCCAATAAAAGAAAAAGAAAAGAATAATAATTTTTTTAAATATCTTTGTCAATACAACCAAGACATGGAATCATGGAGAAAAAATGTCAAAGATCAATCGTTAGCCGCCATGGTTTGTTTGATTTTCATGGGACTCAATTAAAGGCTAGCCAGAAATAAATGACAAGGGTCTATGAAGATTTAATGTCACAATGACTGTTGTCGGCTGTTTTGACATTTTCATGCAAATTCTCTATTGATTATGTTTTGTTCTTGAAATATGCGAATAAAATTCTTTAGATTATAAAATAACGGCTGTATCTGAAGCATTGGCGTGCAGAGGTTTGGTGATGCCAGCGGCCAAATCCTTGATTCTGTAAACCTAAAACTCAAACATAGTGCTTAATACCCCAAAACGTGAGAACGAAAGATATTTTAAATATGACAAAAAAGATGAAATAAATTCTTTATTCAAATTAAGAAGGGCAGTTAGTACAACGAAGTTAAGAGGGATAATTTCAAACTTAATTTCACTCTTTGAATGGAAGCAACCTGAAATGGATGCTCGGAACTTAACCATTCAGACAATTAAATGTTTCTCGTATCCCTGACAACAATTGAGTGTACATGTAGATCAGGATAAACATCTTAACCAGACTGGAGACAAGAGAGAGAGAATTGAGGATTAGCGGCCATTCGACACAATAACTGGAGACAAAAAAAAATTAACATCAACCTAGGTCATTCATGACTACCAACATGTTACAGTTTTATTTCAATAATTTGTCCAGGAGAAAACACACAGGTGACCCTTCTCATTGTAACAAACTTGGAAACGAAACCATGCTAGACTCATTGACAGACCTGATGATCTAAAGCACATCCAGAGAGATAGACAGAGAAATGGAGTTTAACGTCCAATCGACACAAAGTAGGTCTTTTCAGGGCTAACATAATTTTTATCTTATTTCAATAATTCACTTTTGCTTTTTGGTCTTTAGCAGTGGGAGGAAACCGAAGGAACTTGAAAAAACCCAGGACCCTACTCCTTGTCACGTACAACTGTGGAATCAAAAGCACGTCCATTAGACCACTTGACAACCATACACCCACATTTGATATAACAAATGTAGAGGCTTTCAAATATTAAACTAATCTATAATAGTCTCATTCATGTGACAATTTTGAACAATAAACATGTGACTGTCAAAATATTTATTCATTTAGTCATAATTTAAATGATGGCATTCAAATTTCTTTCATAACATCAAATACCACCTTAATTTTTACAATTCTACAAAAAATAAATGTCACTTTAATAATTCACAAATCTTTGTTCACATTGTCATTGATTGAACAATGTGGTGTAAAATCCAACCTATTTTCAACTATTAGCTAAAATCCGACAAGTTGCCTACGGCTCTACTTTGTATTTAACTAAACACAAAGGGGATCAAAAAGAGAATTGAGAACGTGGAAAATTCATAAAGCTTGCCTCAATTACTAATATAACGGATGGTTCCCATCTGTCACTAACTCCCCTTTTATAAAATTATTGATTAATTTATCGGGTTTCATTCTCTCCTTATCATTCGGTAATATTCTACACAAACGCACACACACGCGTCCACGCACGTACAGAACATAACAAAAAATGAAGAGTAATCAGCATTCCTATCAGTGCCAGCTGTTTTTTGACTTGTGTATAATATTAGATATGTTTTATTGACAAGGGTATTGATTTTTGTTGTCTATTTTTACCTGGATATTTGGGGACATCAAACGGTTGTAAATTAAAACAGGTAGTTAAATCCATGATAGCCCAACAGCTGGTTAAAGCGATATTCCCTGGTCTACATTGATTAAATATCGCTCATATTAAAACGGATAATGGAATAACAATATGCAAATACAGCTGTAATAACAATTTATCTTAGAAACCAAAATTACAAAATTTTAATATTATTTCATTTTTCTTTGTTATAATTTCACCTGACACATTAATGAATACAGAAATATTTATCATTTAAATTTATCAATATTTGAGCAGCACATTTTGGGTTAAAATATTACTGTGCATTTCATTTTGGAGTGAGCTTCAATATCTTAAAGATGCATTACGTAAGGCTGAATGTGACTATTGTAGCTCTTTTTGCTGACTTTAAGTGTTTCATAAATTATTATTTAGACATTGAATTGTTCACATGACAAGTCAATGATCAAATCTCTAGACTATCCAGTGCTAAGATATTGAGTGGATTAGACAATATCTGCCAAATCTATATTAAACATTTAAATGTAAGGCACACACACAAAGACTGCTGTGGCAATGATACCAGACAATCAAGACCATTTTCAAAACTTCAAACATTCATAACTTTCCTCAGAATAAAGAATTTTGATTGAAATTTTAAATATATTGGTTTTAAAACTATTATAGAAAGAACAAACAGTTCTTTATGTAAATCTTACATTATGCATCTTTAAGGAAGGGTTATCTTTAAGGCATTGAACCTTCACATAACCCAACAGGATGCAATAAAAATCTAGATATTACTACACCATAAAACTGTTTTATAAAAGACAATCTATACACACGTAATCTTGTATTTCTGTGAATATATCTTTTTATACAATAAATGCTTATATTGAAATGGGTTTGATATACATCTCCTTTTAGTGAAATTTAAACAGTTAGCTCAATATCTTAACATTTATATTGCTAAAAAAATAAATTTAGCATAAATGAGGAGAGAAAAAAAGATAAATTTCCCCTAACTATTATATTAGGATCTAAATATAACCTAAATATTTAAACCAATATCAATATCTTCTAATCATGGTCAGCAGTAAGCATCCACAGCCTTGTACAGTCCCGGGTCTGTAATGATAGCGACTCAACTCAAAACGAAAAACAAAACAATGATTTAAAGTTATCATATCTTAATATTAAATGAATTGTGTAAATATTATAATGGTAACGCATCTTTAGCATAATATTTTGTTAAGAAACCTATATCCTTGCATCTAAATGGGTGTTTCTCTCTATAAATATTAAGATAATAAAGTATTCTATTTTTATAATATAACACAGTATATGATAGTTTATTGCAGAAATTGAGCCTGTGTCTTTAATCAAATAAATGAAAAGCAGATCATCATATCTTAGAATTCTTCTATTTCATAATACAAAGTACAGAGAAATTAAATGAAATGGGGTTTAAAGTCCTACTTTTCTGCGCCAACTCTGCTAATAAACACATTATTTACAACTTTAAGCGGGGCTGCGTAGAGGATTGTTTAAGCTTTAAAGCATAAGGTTTGTCGCTGGTAAATGGCACGGAGTCAGGTCACTTGTTCAGCCCACTGGGTTTTCTCTATGCAAGAGAATTAGTTAAATAAAATTGAATCACATGTTAGTCCTGAAATGACTGTGTGGAGTGAAGGTTAAAACTCCATTTCTCACAACTTTTAAAAAATAATGTTCCTAGAACTCGTGTTATTACCAAAATCAGCACAATAATAGAATCACAAATCTGTCAATTTATTGCTAAAGACAAAAAAATTAGAGAAATACATAAGAGAAAGAATCAATTTTGAAGTAGCGAGTTTTAAAATAGAACACTGGGGTGTGATCGGAGAACAATAAGTCTCCTCCAAGAACGCACGTGCTTAGTTTACTAATACTTGTCCTGTGATCTTTTGTGTAGCATCCTTTTTTACCCTAACATGTTTTTGGATCAATAAGCGTGACCAATCACAATAGAGTATGTCATTATTTGTCAACTCTTATTTAGACAGATTAACACTAGGTTAGGTCTAATAGAGTGGTTTTACAAGAATAGCTCAGGCCTCAGGCCACTAATATTTTATTCGTTCTTTTTGCTCTGATTTTACATGGACACTACTCTATATCCTCAGAACTTCATTAGTTTTAAAAATAATTGTCTAGGGATAAAAATCATGTTCTCCTTGATCACGGAAATTATGTGATTGCCAAATAAGTCTTAATTTCAAAATATTTCCTGATTTAAAATTACATTTTTGAAGAGAACCAGGAATACATTTTGAATACCGAATCTGGTTTTAATTGACTTATTTTCTCCAGTAATATTCGACACATAAGAGTATACTTAAAACAGGAAATCCTAGTCAGGAGTTCACATGTCCTCACAAAAGTATCTTGATCAAGGCTAATCTGATCTTTTCATAGTTTTATTTATCTTTTCCTTTTCTATTCCTTCTTTGCATCTATGTGATATTTCTCTTTCCATCCTACATTCTTTATATGATATCAATACTAAATCATATCCTATGAAATACTGGCAAATCAATTATCAGAAATGGGGAGGGGGTAGGCGGTGCTGAAAAGGACACATACATTTTAAATCACAAATTAGTCATTAATGCAAGCTAGGCTTTTACATGACAAAGAGTAAGCCAGGGTTTTATTTATTGTTAAAAAAAATTTAGTTTCTTTTATAAATCTTCCTTCTATTTAAACAATAACTGGGTTAGTTCTTGACAGAGATGTTGAGATGTGTGGTCTGTTGAAACATTATTTCAGGTCATGCACCCCCTTGGGCTTTTTGATACCATATGGTAGACCTACAGTGTATTTAACCAAATTTCCATGTAATATAAATCTGACTAACAAGACCTACTAACATCCACTTATCTTTCGATCCCACAAGTGTATACCTAACCCCGTGGGATTTCTCTGGATCCTAACCTTATGGGTTTGCTCTGGGTTCCCTGGTTTTCTATCATTGTAATGACACCTATGTGAAAGTGATTTATTGAAATAAAATTATACCATATGTTAGTTAGTCTTGAAATGAGTTGTAAGTGAATGTTAATCTCTTCCCCCCACCCCCTACCTCACTCTCTTTTTCTCCCCCTCCCCCCTTACTCCGTCTTCTCTCTGTCTTTTAATGCTTCATATTAAATGAAAATAAAGCACAAGTCTTGTCTAGCTATTACATTTAACCTTCAGACCTATCATATTTTTTACAAGTGAATCCCGATCAAATAAACAGATTATATATTTGTAACATTTGGTGCAACGATATTACCTCTGACAATTGCAGACTGTCTGAAGTTTACCCTGTAACTGATAAATACACCAGCTTCGTTTCTTTCTTCACAAAACCCATAAACTACAGGAGACAAGAACGACCACCATCTTTTGTTTCTGGCATCAATAGTATTCTGATGCTTCCTGAGAGGTTTAAATCTTTGAGATATTTTTTTTCGTATCTGGCCTGTAGCATGACGAACACACACACCATGCGTGTGCGCGGGGTTAGAGAACATGCATCTGTTCTTATTGACAGACAGTTGGGGTTAACATGGACTTGTGAGGGTATAATGCTATAAATAATGGCGTATAATTACTTCTATAGCTGAATGACATGAATAATATGCAGTGATTTTTGGGGAGGGATGTTGTTTTGCAAATTGTCTTTTTCTAATTTTGATCGTCTACAGCAAAAGAGAAAGAGAAAGAGATGGGGTTTGATATGCACTTGAATCAGGCAATTTCTGGACTAACATACAAGTTAAACTTTATATTTTTTTAAATAACTTAATTACTTGCCCATAGGGATCTTTAGTAGTTGCAGGAAAAAAAGGGCCCATAGAAAACCCTACTCTTTGTCAGGTACAAGCTTGGGATAAAAACCCAACAACAAACCTTTGAATACTCTGTTCTTCTGTGGATGACCAACAATGAATAAATACAGAGATATTTATCTACAATAATTGTAGTAGATCATATAGTCAGCCTCTACATGCCAATCATAGACCAGGAAAATAATATGAATGTCAAAACTGTTATGATTTTCTCTATTTAGAATGTCCAATTACTACTTATCAAAACGTGTGTTTTTTTACTGACAGTAATGTTCGGCTCACTGCTATTCTTGCCTATGTATCAGGTGAATCTATACGCATTCTTGTATCTTTATCTTGATTTCATCAGCACAGTTGTAAAATAGAACCATCTTGTGAGGAAAAACAACACCATTTCGTTTTATTTGTGATTTCTGTGTATTGTGTTCTATCTGTAAATTTGGTTTTGTGTCAATTGTGTGTGGTGCAGTCCCCCTGCACTTACTATAAGATACAATTTCATTGGAACAAAACATCCATTATATGATAAACAACAACCAATTAAAATAATCAACTTTTCTGCAACAACTGGGCTTATGACGACGAGAATATGTCATGCATTGTGCTCTGAGGGAAATCCGCACAGCAGTGCTATGGCCTCGTCTTGTTTTGAATTGCAACTGACAAGGGTTCTTTTACATGTACATGGGACGTCATTATCTTTCATCCTATCTGAACAACTTGACGCTGTTCCTTCCCAGGCCCCCTGTCCTGCACCAATAACATAGGGAGGAACTAGGCTAGGACGACACTGGTTACTTGGTTAGGGTATGAAACAACAGACCTTGAAAATTCTGATTAGTGCGATAGCACTTACATTCTGAGCCACTGTGGCCCCCTTATCAAACAAAGAAATCATTAGTCTGTATCACAACAAGCCTGTCTGTAGGCATATTCCTGAAGCAATGGCCCGAGAAATCCCTCTCTGGCCATTGCTGGAATGGCGTCTGTTTCTTGAATTTATGCGGGAGTGTGTCTATTCTTTCCGTTCAATGAAAGCTATCACTTAAGTACAGCAACATGACAGTCCTTCGTTTAATCTGGGTCTTCCCTAAAACTATGGACAGTGATTTAAGGTATTAAAAACAGTGAAAGTATGTTCGTTTCCAAACAGTATTGTTTACATTTCATACTACTTGATAGCCTCGTTTATCACGCAATTAGTTTTACTGCAGTATTCTGCTATGCACAGGTTAATAGGCATAATAAAATCGTGAGCCATGACGTAACATTATGTAAACATATTTGGTCCAATATTGGCACTCGTTTTAAATGTAAAGCTTTTGTAGGGCAACTAGTGATTGGTTGGTAGTTGGACTAATGACCAATCAAAATCTAAAACAACAATATCCACTCATAATAGCAGTGTGTAGTGGGATTACCTCTGATCAAACGAATTGCTGCGCGGAGTATGGTTTGTAGGCTCTCCAGCGCAGTGAATACTTACAACTGTCCCCTGGAAACATTCACTCGGTTTGATATTTGTCATTTCTTTCCTGCAATACCTGTGTAGGCCTAGATTGTCGGCAGGTTTGTCTTATCAGATTTGTATAGTGTGTAGAGAGGTCCTCTTCCACACTAGACCACATACATATATCGTTATATTTAATCGTTTTAATGTTTCAAACCCATTAAAATTTTGGTTATATCAAAAGGCATAAACTATTTGAAGAACTGAAAACAATTAACACATTGTTCTCTTATCAATAATAAAGTAAAATAAATTGCTCGATACATTAACCTTTGCCTTTTAAAACCCTTTAATACTGATTATAAAAAAAACCTTCTGACCTTTCAATATCTTTGCATTAACTTTGAAATTCTGCTTGTACACATATTGAAATACTTTTATTTTTGTTACTTCATAGCAGGGTTACAATTCGAACTATTATTCAAAGAGTCTTGCTCGTTACATGTTACTTCTAAACTTTTTAAATGCCACAATTTAAATACCTCCCCCATTTATTTTGAAAACATATCATGTTCAAATGTGAATTGCATTCCAAATTAAAATTTTCAGTGATCTATATAAACAAAAAATACAAACACTTTCAATTACGTTTTGGGGGCAGATTGGTCTATGAAACTCTAGATTATAAAGTTTGAGAGAGATGGGTATGCTGTGGATCATAAAGTTTGAGAGAGATGGACAAGCTCTAGATCATGTAGTCTGAGAGGGATGTCACGCTCAAGATCATATAGTCTGAGAAGCATGGATGGTCAGTGGTCTCATCAAGTCAAGTGGCATGGTTTTGATATCAAGCTCATGGATTTTCTTGATTTCTTCCCACTGCTAACGAGCCCTTCCGACGAGTTGATATAAAATTGAACCTCCCCCATTTATTTTGAAAACATATCATGTTCAAATGTGAATTGCATTCCAAATTAAAATTTTCAGTGATCTATATAAACAAAAAATACAAACACTTTCAATTACGTTTTGGGGGCAGATTGGTCTATGAAACTCTAGATTATAAAGTTTGAGAGAGATGGGTATGCTGTGGATCATAAAGTTTGAGAGAGATGGACAAGCTCTAGATCATGTAGTCTGAGAGGGATGTCACGCTCAAGATCATATAGTCTGAGAAGCATGGATGGTCAGTGGTCTCATCAAGTCAAGTGGCATGGTTTTGATATCAAGCTCATGGATTTTCTTGATTTCTTCCCACTGCTAACGAGCCCTTCCGACGAGTTGATATAAAATTGAACTATATTTTAGTCCCAAAACAGATGTTTAGGTCATGTGGAAGTTAAACCCCATTTCTCAGGCTCATCCATTCTCGTAAGTGACAGTAGGGTCACCTAACTGACTAACCCTGTTAGTTTATTCCATAATCTCTGACCTCACCCCGCTTTGGCCTAAAATCTATAGACTCTAGCAAATTATTGACAACCAAAATCGAAAATAACCAAATCTTAACATTTTCTAAATGTTTCGTCCATGATATTCACAAAATCCCACTTTAATTGTTCAAATGGATGTGGAAACTGTGTAAAACTCTCTTCTGAAATAAATTTGTATGCAAGATATACAGGCATAGAAAAAAAGCAGAAAACCATTAAAATTATATGATTTTGTACTCACCATTTGTGCGGTGTTTTTTGGTTTTAATTTTATATCCTTTACTTTGTCATTTGCTGAAAAGATAGAATTCAAAAAAATGTATTTAAAAATCTGAAGGTAATTCTCCAATAAATCAGTGAAAATACTTCAAATAAAATCATAGGTTGGTCAAAATGATATGATGTTATATTCAATACTAAGAAAACGACAAGTGGTATGAGATGTCCTAAAGAGATTAAGAAGTTATTCTCCAGTAAATTTAAGAATAAAATCAAATATTTGGCAAATTGTATGGATATAATATTCAATATTATCAACAGGAGAGGTGGTATGAGGTGTTCTGCATTGTTGTATTCTGAATAAAAACTTCTAATCAAATATTGAATAGTTTTATTCTGAACTAATATTGCATAGTTTTTTATTCTGAATAAAGTCTTCTGTCATATATTGTATAGTTTTATTCTGAAAAAAGTCTGATCAAATATGGCATCGCTGTATTCTTAATAAAGTCTTCAAGGACTACAATTTTCATATTTTAGTATGATAGATAAAATACAGTGAGGTCTCTGGAGTATTGGGCAAGGTCATTTTGCCCTAAACAGTTTCTTTGTCTTATGATCCAAGATTTAATTAAGATTACATGAAAAACAGACAACGTAGGAATCAATTTTTAAATGCTACAGCATTTTAGAAAGTTGATTAGGCTCATGTGGTTTTTTTTCTTTTCTAACTTTTCCTAGGTTTTTTCTTGCGCCTTAAAAATTAGTATCAATTTGTGTAAATTTAAAAAAGAATAGAAAAAATTGCCAATGGACAAATGAAACATTGAATAAATAATGACTGCCTCAATTTGTAACAAAGATCGTTTACACGCGGCCATTGCTGAAAACTCTGTAATTAAATCATGTAACTGACTCATCACGGATTTTAGCAAGTCAGAAATTTTCTTGCGTATGACGAATGATAAATAATTTATTACAGCTGATGAAGAGATAGAATATGATGGATGTATGGTGGTGTTCTGACACTGTTAGGTCGACTAGCTGGAGGAAGAAATGTGACAGAAAAAGGATTCCAAAACACACAGATCCATACATGAAAATTTGATTTTGACCAAAGGAGAACATACCAAACATCACAATATACCTATTTTAATTATGAATTGAAAATCTTCTAAATGAAAATGCCATGTTGATCAAAAAATAATTTACCCCAAAATACCATATACAGCTTCAATTGTGATGTATGTCATACGTGTGGTAGGTTTTTCAATTGTGGAACATCTGATAATATTTGACAAGAAATGAAATGAAATCGGGTTTAAAGTACTACTTTTCTGCATCAACTGGGCAAATGGAGATGGAAATTTGCCATGTAGAGTGCTATGGGGCACTTCACCCTACTTTTATTTCAAATTCCAATTGTCAAGGGTCTGTCAAGGGTTTTGTAAAATGTATGTTAACATGCCCACAAGATCATTCTCACTCAGCCCCTGTGGCTTACCAATTTCAAGAAACTTCATGTAGAAAACAATTTAATTGGCTGCTACCATTTTCGCTATTGGAACACCTGTCGATGACACACGTCTTGGTGAATTCAGAAAGGGGTGGAGTTTTTTTTATCGCACATGGGCAAAGTATACACACTTGCTATTGAAACTCGTAGACGAGACATGTCCAAATGGAAAGGACATACATTGATTTTGCATTTTGTAATTTTAAATTTGTGAAATGTGTTTGCCTTTCAGGATCAATCTTGTTTTTTTTTTCATTTCTGCTGTCTTTGGTCTATACATGAACTGTTTGTTCTGTCTATGTTTTGTTTGTTCTGTCTATGTTTATCTAAGCATTCTTCCTGTGTTATATATCCACATACTGATTGTTTTGCCACCAGGATCTATGGTGCTTGCAATTTGTTTCTTATATTTCTATTGTCTATGCTTAGCTGAGCATTAAAATTATTATTAAATATAGCATTATTTTTAGTTCACTAGATATATTTTTAAACTTAGCATTGAATTTTTAAATCAAAACGATGCCAAGTTCACATATTCTGATGGAAACTAACATTTTATTTGTTAAGAGTATATGTTCTGAAAACAATTCATACTTAACGCCGTGTGGGTTTTCTACAAGTCCTCAAGTTTACTCCCACTGCTAAAAGACCCCTACACGCAAGTGAATTATTGACATAAAATTGAACCATGTGTTAGTACCAAAATGACCTAATTTGTGTTGCGTAGATGTTAAACCCCATTTCTCTCTCTCATACATATTAGTCTGTACAACTGCACTAATATGACAGTAAACATCTATTTAGTTTCAATTCTGAAGTCTCAACTATCCAGAACAATTTATGATCCAACATTCTATTCAGTTTCAATTATGAAGTCTCAAGTATCCAGGACAACATTTTACCGAAACTTTACAAGAGTTAATTATTGTAAAATAGATGAGTGTTATGGTATTTGGTTTGAAAGAAAAGCAGCAGGACATCATCCAACCATGTGACTCATTCTCATAAAAACCAAAACCATGTCCTGTCACAGTTCAGGACTGTGTTTGGGATAATTTATTCCTCATTTTTTATTGTCAAATTCCTGCGAGAAATGTCATGCTGAATTGATGAAATCTTTTCATCACACTTGATGAAGGGTCATGTGACGTTATTTGAATTGATTATTTGTAAAACTATGGCTTCAAGTCTGCAACTGCAAGTCGTAAATTTCTTTAAGAAAATGCTCATAAATTTTCTTGGGTTCCATTGTCCCTTTCTTGCTGGGTTGTTGAACAAGTTGATGCATGAAAACTAATTAGATCTTGATGTCTGCTGAAATTTGAAAGTGCTTGCTTTCCATGTTTTATTGTATTTGTTGCTATTGACGATAGCCTAAAACCATAAATTACATTCGATTATTGCAGTTTTTCTTTGATGTTGACAACTTCCTTTGCAGCATGAATTACGCTCCTTAATGATTTCTTTGTGTATTAAATAAATGAAAATCTTCTGAAATATTCAGACATTTCAAACAACCGATAAAAGATCGTAAATTGCCTTATATTTAAGGCTGACCTGATTGTCTCATTTTAGATATGAAGGAGTCACCATATTAATTTTTTTTCTAAATGGCATAAAATTGTTTAGTACGAAAAGTCCAACACATCCTATCTTGACTGCAACATGGCTTTCAAATCTTAGGTAGCAAACCATCCTGCCATGGAGGTGGGAGTACTGGTTCGAATTTTCTACGCATCTTTTACAAGAAATCATTATAAAAGTGTCATTTTGTTGACGAGCAGTTATCCTGGGTTGAGAATATCTAGTGATTTAAGTTGCCTTCTTTTCTTTTTTGTTGTTTAACGTCTGCTTCCATAAAAGTTATTTTGCGGACAATTTAAGTTGCCTAGAACTAACATAATTAAAACACATCTTTCTTTAGGCCTCAATTAATTAGACATTCATTAACGAAAACATAATCAACCCTCGATGCCATCACTAATCTGTGATATTTAGCAGATTGGAATACATTTTTTGAAAAATAATTAAACGTAAAAAGGGATAATCGAGGCTGCGTTTCTTTATCATACCGATTTTAGTAATGATGATCAAGGCAAGCCTAAAATTCAAAAGTTTGTTCAGCATGTTCTATTTACGTTTTCTTTTTTTAAAACTATTATAGGGAGAACTGTGAACTCTTTATCTAATCTCTCATAATGTCTCTTTAAATTAAATAATTATTTCAGCCTGCGACAGGTTTAATTTCCAAAATTTTCTACTTTAAATATATCTGAGCAAACAATTCAATACCAACAACTTTAAGACAAGATCCTAAAAAAAAACCATTGGCAATTAATCAATTGTCTCTCTATCCAGACATGCTTTAACCAAGAACTGTGAAACAAAGGCTTAATCATCCCAACACATCAATTAATATCTGACACATATTGTCTGGGTTTGTTAATCGTATGTATTTAAAATCATTCAAGCACAATAACATCTAATTTGTGTGCCAATCAGATAATTACACACAGAACGATTAGGGCCAGATTTATCAATTACTTTCATTTTTAAAAGTATAACCATCTGACATATGTTCTGTGTCTGTATACAACATTTTGATTATTGAAACAAACATGTCATTTTCCTTCTTATTACAAAAATTTCCCAGACTATTTTATCAGCTAAAATTTGATTCACTTCCTTAATGCCGCCCATCTTGTTTGGACAATATCTAATTTTCACAGCATGATCCAATTCCAAAATCTACTCGAAGTGATTACTTAAACGAGCATTATGTAAGATTTAGATAAAGAGTTATAATAGTGCAAGAATAGATAACGCAAAACGAATATATTTATTTTGAGCAAGTTATCAATGGTTATAGTTGTCTCAGGATGTGTGCACCTATTGTAACCACTGTATTGGTCACTCGACTCCTCGTTTCGCTTCCCCATTTTCAAATTAAATTATTAAATGGCCGAATCTTTCTAATCTACTTAAAATCAGAAGCATCTGATGGCATCCAGGCTTGATTATGGTCATGTTAATAAATGTCTAATTAATAATTTATATGAAATTTAATGCCCAAAGGAAGACCTTCAATACTCTTGTTTAACAATTAATACTACAAACTGAACAGACTCAAGACTCAAGTCATTTTCGTAAGTGTACTAACATTAAGATTTGTTATCAACATACAAACTGCCAGGGAATAAACTAGAATAATACAATATTTGGGAAATATTCTCTTTTTTGTGATTGTTTTCATTTAATACCTTTTCACCTCATTGGATAGTGCTTATTTGACAGTGTCTGTGTATGATGTTTCGTGGGGTTGCTGTTTGTTTAAAGTGTGGTGAGGTTTTTCTGCACTTATTATTTGTAGAGTTATTCCCCTTTATTCTCCAAATTTGTATCTAATCCTCTGACCAATTCCAGTTAAGATACTGATATTCAATAATTCACTTAGAAACCTTCTGCTATGTGATGGATGTACACAGCTATATGTATAAAATCATTATTTTCAACCTTAAGACTAAAGAGAAGCAACTACCGTATTATCTCTTGTAATGCTAGGTACTATTAGTGTCTTCTTCAATATTAGAGGGAGTTGTCTCCCTTTAGTCTCCAAATAAATGTTTTTTTTAGATGTTGTAATTTCAGTCGGGTTAAAATTCAGTAGCATTCTACAAAAAGTGGGTTGATGAAGATATACACATGCCATATAGTGAAGTTGATTTATATTTAAATCAAATCAATAAAAAACCTAATCAAGGAATAATTAATTAGTTCTTCCTTGTGTCCATACAATGATGTGACTAGGTTTTCAAAAACTCTCTAATTTATAAATAGAATACAGTACCACTAATCTGAAGGGCATTAAAATTTAAAGTCCATGAATGAAAATTGACAAAATAATGAAATGGCCATTTATGATATTCACAACAATTTTGAATTTGGACAGACCTCTTTTGTGAACAGGGTGAATATTTTAGGACTGACAGAAGCAGGTGATGAAAATATTAACATTTTTTTTACAAGTCTGTTGGTTTTATGATGTTATTATAACCGAAAAATTAAATACATGTATATATAGTCACTATAAATACATGTATTTGTAGTGTAATAGTATTGGCTTAGACCTCCAAATATTTCCATTGGCATATTGATAATTCACATTTTTTTACAACATATTTCTAGTAGAAAATGAGACTACACTGTTATACAGGGTGTATACATAAAAAAAATAAAATACCACATATGGACTGCCAGTGCCTGCCTGGTTATTTAACAAAGTCTGGTGCTTAAAATCATTGTTAACTGTAGTTAAATGAGAAAATTGTCACTTAATTCAATATATTATTTAGGTTTTTAAGAAATTGATGCAACACAATAATATAAAAATTGTTCTACTCACTGACAGCTTCAATGACATCTGCTAACAGAACCCCATCAGATATGTCCTGTTGCAGATCGGATATAAACTTTTTATTCCGTGATTTCTCCAAATAATGGTTGGCCCAGTCTGTATAGATCTACAAAATAAAATGGAATAACGATATAATGTAACACTCAAAAAAGTTTGAAATAATAATTTGTTTCAGAGATATAACCACACAGTCGTCATCCGTCATTTGACAGTTTGGTTTCATCCAGGTAATATCAAGATCCCTAAAGGTCAATATACCTTGAATCTTATAATATACCACAGAACCGTATGGCCCAACTTTGTTTCAATTTGTCGTCAACTCGAATATAAATGTCTTTTTTTCATATGGCTATAAATTCTCCTTTGATCAAGTTGTCCTTGATTAATGTTCTTCATCATACAATTATTTGAAAAACCGTCTAAAGCTCAAAATATAAACGGTCTTAAGGAAACCCCCCAAAAAGGCTTAATAGTAACGATTTCATCTGATCAGTAAACCTACCTTAGATTTAAATTTATCATTGAACATGCCATGAAATGAATCGTCAGTCATGTCAGTTGCCGTAGGAGACAAGGTGTCTTTACACCGGGATCCCAGACAGTTAAACATGAGGGGAGATAACTAGTTATTCGATTGTCAATAAAAATATGTCGAAATCATTTGTTATAATCCATACTCAGACACGAGAAACATGATCTCACATTTAACTCTCGTATTAACAACACAAATAATTCAGACAAAGACAGCTTTTAGAGATTGATTCCTTAAAAGGTCAACTCTTGCACCGCTCTTTAAGTGTTCCTAATTCCCATGACACTGCAATGTTCACTGACATTTACATACTACACATGCAAACTTTTCTAGCAATAAAAAAAATATTTTTGGATAGTTATCCTTTTCTATTATTTCGTGATCACTATGACCTTTTGATCAGTTTGGAACAAAAGGTTACTATGAACTCTTTGTCAATAGTATCAATTTCAAACAAAAAGGTTTCTATGACCTGTTGTCAAAAATATCTATTCCGAACAAATGATTAGTCCTCAATATCACTATCAATTTGAGCAGTACATGTATATATCAAATCAGGATTCCACTATTTTCTCTTTGATGAATTCATGATCATAGTTTCAATAATTTATACTTCAGATAGCCAATAAGTTCCTATATTAAATAACGCCAATATATTAAACAAAGCTCCAATATTAACCAGAATTCCTTGAATAAAATATATATCAGTTATTATTCATGAAGACTGTACAACAGAATCCCTTGAATCAAACATAGATATTTCTATATTCCCGAACGCTGTATATATTCCTATATTAAACAGATTTCCCTTGAATCAAATATAGCAATATCATTATTCACAAACACTACATTTATTCCTATATTAACAGATTCACTTGTATCAAATATAGATACGCTATTATTCATGTATATATTCCTTTAGAAGCTTCCCTTTGTCTACCACTCAATAGATATAGATTATGTAACAATAGTTCTCCTTCAATACACATGTCCACATCAGGAGTTCTATAGTTATTACTGTGACTTTCTGAATTATTAATAACTATATCTATCTTATTGTATTCCACAACCATTATTTCCTATTATTCAACATCCTTACACTGTGTTACACAAAATGTATTATTCCCCATTTTAAATGGATTTTCTATGCAATCACCAAGAACAGTGAACATACTAAAACAATAAGCTCTCTTATGCTTTTAGCTTGATCAACAATAGGTGTGGTGCACAGACGGCATCAAGGAAACATGATTGTCATTTTCTGCACCATAAATCAACCATAGGCATATTCATAGGAATGCCCATTATCTTCATATTTCTAATGCAAAACATATCAATATCTCCATGCACAGGCATTGACAGTTCATCATTCATCAAAGTCTCCGCCCTAGTCTACATATTTACGTCAAATGAAATATCAATTTCATGCAAGTTATTGAATTGGTTTGTCATTTATATTTATTCAATAAATAACATTATTATATTTTAGGTATCATTGGATATACGAGTAATAAACCAAGTTTCATTGTGTAACAGCTGTCGCAGCTAACGGCTCATCATTCTCCATAATAATATATGGTAGAATACACAAAACGACATAATATCTCTTAATTAAAACATATTACTGGAATTCACATATAGCCTATCTCAAATATATTTAAAACTCCATAATGAAGATGTCTGGGATTAAATTGTCCACATATAAAATATCACAATCATTCTGCGTTGGATCAGAAAGAAATATTCAACCTGTTTATCTTGGAATATGAAATTAAGATGTACAACTGTCCAGGATAATATTATCCACAAAGTTATCACAAATATTCTTCCTTGGATTCCCGCAAAAAATTCCACCTGTGGAACATGAAATGAAGATGCAGAATTGTCTGGGATAAAATTGTCCACAACAAAAAAATATCACAAATATTCTTCTTTGGATTGAAAAAGATATGAAATCAAGTTTAACATCCTACTGTTTTGCTTCGAATGGGTTAATGAAGGCGTTGATTGAAAATAAAAATACCACCTGTCGGTTTTAGAATATAAAATAGTTTGATGATTTTACAGTTCAGACTTTTTCATACCATATATGGTAATCGTCAGGTACAAAGTAATAAACAACTCATCAGTATCCATAAAAAGATTGACAATTTCATTATTTTTTACATCCATTATCCAATACTACACTATAGTACTTAAACTGAACGTAGACATTTTTATGGATCCCAAAGTAGATATTTACATGTCTGACTAATGGAATGGTCAAGGATTTATATTGTCTTTATAATTATTTTGTTTTGTGGCAGACACAACAATTAATAATTATAAGATTATTATATAAGCTAAAGATGAACTGTCTTTTTGATCTAAGCTTTTTTCAGCAGGGTTTGATTCTATGAATAAGCTGATCTGAAGTACATTTTGTCCAAGAAATTGTGAACGAAATGTTTCTGTGCATTTCTTACTGCAATAAATTGGGTTAGCAAGCTGAACATTCTATACATATAAGAAGTGGTATCTGGTTGTTCTATAAAGAGAAACCATATCCTGCCCTGAGCAAAACACAATCATGTTCATTAAAGAACCATAATAAGGTAACTTCTGTCGACTGTCATCACTAGAAACAAAAATATCACAGCCTGCTGCTATACCACAATCTAAATACTATATATAATTTAAGATTTTTTCCAGAAGGCATACGCTGCAACTTCTGTGTTGATTCTTATCACGATTTATAGCCTCAAATAAATGAAAATGCAATCATTTTATAAAATATCCGAACAAATCTACGATCAGACGAAGCTTAGTATTACTGAATCAATCGAAGATCATTGGCCAATTCTGAAGGTGTAAAAAGCTCTAGGTGATAAAATAGTATATAAATAAGGATTGGTTGTATCTCCATTAACATTCAAATGGTGTCATATCACCTTCTGCTGGCCTTTATCTGATCTGTCACACTGAATTGCTTTTTCTGGATTTCTAACTGTAATGGACTTGTGGGTAAAGCATAAATCATTTATTATTTTAGCAACTGGTTGTCAAAGCAATCCCTTGGGTTTGTCTTGCATGTACACTTGATATTGTTCCAATGCCTAATGGAAAGATTGCAAAATTATATTCTAATATACCGGAGCAAGTTTCGGCTCCTCCTAAATGTTGTCTGTGATATCACTATTGTGAAAGCAAATATTAACCCTTTGAACACTGACTATACATGGGTTGTTGCGCGTCCCTCCCTGGATTTACAGGACGTCATATTAATTATGACGTCAACAAAATTGGAGCTTGACACGCCCCCAAGCCGCAAAACCGACATTTCGGGTATATGCGATACAACGTCAAGCCGGTTTTGCGGCATTTCAGGTTCTAAGGGTTAAACCACTAAGAGACCCATGCCTAAGAGTAAGTACAGGGGGACAGCACTACACACAAAACAAAACCTACAAGATAGATACATAGACATTGCAAGAAATAAACAACAAATATCAAATCCAGGGAATGGATTGCACATCAGCCATAAGAGTCCTGTTTCAGATTCTTCTACATCTTGTTAGCGATATCACCATTGTGGAATCTGACGTTACGCCACAAAGAGATAAATAGAACAATGCCTAATATACATGCTACCATAAATAATAGACTTAAACTGACCTATATGTTCAATCTTTCATATATAAACCAATTTTTCATAAATTCGGTTCATTTACACATTTGGATACTCTTAGATCTTGTCTGCAACATTACCATTTTGGAAGCAGTCATAAAACCACTAAGTGCAACATAGACCAATGCCTAATCCTATGCTACCATGGTTTTTAACGCTGAACTAACTTGCTTAGATCTTACATTCTCTGCTATATTTTATAAAACTATTTGATTCATATACTTTTATACGCATTTGAAAATAAATTGTCTATTTGAATGACATGAGTTTGTATATAAACATTCTGTAATGTATATTGGACAATAGTGTGTATGCAAGCATGGCAATGCAAGTTGCCAAGAAATCTGTCAAAATATTCTGAATAAACACATACTTTTTAAATGCCAGTACACAAAAATTTAAGATATTCCACAACTTGTTAAAATAAATACCTCATATGTTTTACATTAAATCTGAGGTATTCAGAACTAAGGACTCAATATTCCTATATCTTATAGCTGTGCTACACTGAACTTCCACAAAAAGAGATGCCACTTCAGTTGAGAAATGTTTTCAAGGGTTTCTTACAAGTAAGCAAGCACAACAACTACTACAACCTATATATTTCAAAATAACGGAGTGAGGGAAATAGGGTTTAACATTCATTCAACACAAACTAAGTCATTTTGGGACTATGTTATGGTTCAATTTTATTTCAATAATTCATTTCTGGGTAGGAATCTTTAGCAGTGGGGGAAAGTAGAGGACGTGGAGAAAACCCATGAGGTTGGACAGGCGACCCTACTCCTTGTTACGTACAACCAAGGAAAAGAAACCACGCCAGTTGACTCGATGACAGACCCCTTGATACAGCTTGCACTTGCTAACCATTCTGCCATCCACCCTTCTGAATAAAGATGAACAGTTTTCAGTTCAGGAGTAAACCATCGAATTGACACCAGATTTGCCAACCAATCGGCTTAACTAGAAAAAGATCCACCCAGAATCGTGAGCTCTTACCCAGAATACTTAAGACTAGGGTTTAAAACTAGTCCATTAATATTGATTTTCAGCAGTATTTTTATTGAGACCAGTGGCCCATTTTTTTACCATGCAGTCCACGTCCACTGACATTGCATCTGCTCATAGATTGTATTGCCCAGTGGTATAGCCAGATTTTCATGAGGGGGGTGTCTGGGCTAATCTGAAATGGCTGGGACCTCAATTTAACGATTCTACCTGGTCATAGCTGTGTGAAATTTCAAATTACTGTTTTTGAAACTATCAATTTGAGGTTTCAACAGCACAATATTAATAGAATATCACCCTTATTTCACACAAATGTCACGAAATAAGCGAAAAATAAACATGGGTGTATATTGATAATCTTTCCAACCACCAGATCTAAACATGTGATGTGGATAGATCAGTAACATATTATTTCATTCACAAAACATGCCAGAAGATTGATATATAACCAAAGTGTATGCCAATAATTATTTGCATTCGCTTAATTAATATTTTGTGCCATAGTTGTTTGGCAGACTAATGAGCCAGACAGAAACAGGCGGAGCAATTAGATTACAAACTCCAGAATTATATCTCCCGAGGGTTATTTGACATGTTTCAATTAAAAGGTAAAAATAATGAATGAATCAAACAGCATTCACCTGTACTTTTAGTACAAATATTTGTAGGCTATGATAAAATTTATAAGCTTTTTGAATATTAAAATATTTGTAATTTACTATAGAAATTATAAACTTTTGTATACTAAAGTATTTGTTCCACTTTCTCTACCAATCAATTTTACCGCATGGTTCCCCACTTGTCAGTGGGGCAGGACAGAGGGCCCTGGCAAGGGACAATGCATAGCAGTTTGGATGAGCCGAAAAACTGAGGTCCTTTGTACACCTAATAGATACCCTCCACAGTTGGAATTCGATATACGAGGAGGTCATAGCACTTCCCTCCTAGCACACTGTATAGAGTTTGCTCCCTGCATTAGCCGAGAAAGTTTATCTTGATTTTTCCGGCGTGATTTCTCCTTGTCAGTGATGCAGAAGGAGGGCCTGACAAGTTCAGCTGCCGAGTCGTTCAGATGGGACAAAAACCGAGACTCTGTGTACACATTGGAGTGCACGTAAAAGATCCCTTGGCAGTTGGAATTTGATATAAGAGTGGGCCATAGCGTCGCTGCCTAGGAAAAATTTCCCCCATAGCACTCTGTATGGCATATGCCCGTCTTCCATTAGGTTAAGTGCAAAAGAGTAGGACGTTAAACCCCCATTTCATTTCATTTCATTTCATTAGCCAAGTCAGAGCAGATCAGAAGGACATTAAACCCTATTTCACTTCATTTCTTTAACAATCTTTTATTGCCTTACAGGCAAGTATTACAATATTTTGACTTCCATTACTAACAATAACGTAAGTACGTTTGATGTTTAACTGCTTGTAACAACATCAATCTTATTAAAAGTATTCATTCAACCAAACAACTAAAAAGGAAAAACACTTGGTGGAAGTTTTTTCATCCTGCTTACTGCTCCCTCGTTTAGTTTTGTTTATACAAACATTATTTTTTCTTATCTTCGACATATGTTTAACTAGTGACACACATTTACACTGGTATCTACCGGTATCGCACTGATTTATAATAATAAACATTGGTACCATATTTATACCACATCTTGGTAGGTACTCACCACCTTTACTGTACTCAACAGGTATACACAGAATCTTAGTTTAATTCAGACTCTCCCTTCCAACCTATTAACAATAGCAGTATCCAGAAAACTCATTGTATTAATACTTCCTTTTAATCTTTTATCACCAACAACATCCACGAAACTCATCAATTTAAGACACCCTTCCAGCCTACTATCAGCAACAATATCCAGTAAACTCATCCATTTCTAGGCCAAATTGAAGACTTCTTTCCAACCTATCAGTAACAATATCCAGTAAACTTATCAATTTAAGACTCTCTTCCAACACATTAACAGCAAAAATATCAAGGAAACTCATCTATTTCCATTCCAATTTAAGATTCCCTTTCTACCTATTAACAATACCAATACCCAGAAGACTCAATACCCAGTTTTTAAGCTGTTATCCAGAAAACTCATCAGTTTCCTGGGCATTTTCTCAAACTAAGGAATAGTCTCTGTCAGTCTATGGTATTCTAAATGGAGGAACAGATTGTTAACAAGGAAATTTAAGGAATTAAACAGGATAATTTTGTGCTGAATATTTTATTCTAGTCCAAAGTCCATTTCTCAATTTATAACATGCAGTTGTCAGGTGGAGAAGGGGACTAGTTCTGTGACTAGTAGTCACCTTGTGTCTGGATATAACTCATGCATAGGGAAAGAACTCATGTGATACATGTGTTTGGAAATAAAATGAAATGGGGTTTAACATCCTACTATTCTGCACCAGTTGGGCTAATTAAGACGGGCATACACCATACAGTGTGCTATGACAGAAATTTTGCCCAGACAGCAGCACTGCAGCTTACTCTTATTTCGAAATTCCAACTGTCCAAGGTTCTTTTATGTCCTGCACCGCTGTGACAAGGAGAAACCAAACCAGTAAACATGTCTATGAACACAGTCAATCATGGTGCCTGATCCTTGACCCAGATCCATTCATTTGTTTGAAATGTCTAAGTATATTGTGTTCTGTCTGTATCTTCTGTGATGTCCATGGTTTTGTCTTGTGGCAAAGTCCTCCTGCACTTACTATTAGATAAAAGGGATACAAGAGTTCGGATAAATTATTTTCAGAGTTCAGAGACAGATCAGAAACCAGGAAAATAAATCAATCATCATTCTTAGATCATATATCTCTTATCTTGTGTAGCTTAAAATACTCAGTCAATGTTACTACACACAGCATATCTTTCAATACAAAAATACATCTTCAAAAAATAAAAACCACAGATAAAGAAAACATCTTTCAGTATGCAACACAACTCTGAGGATGAAATATGTATTTTTTTGGCAAAAATAGAGAAAGAAAAAAAATAGAGCTAAACATAAAGTTCACAAATCTGTTTTCTTATGAAAAACTTATACGACTGAAGTCAGAAATACGTGAAATATGACGCAGACTAATCACCAATTCTATCGCTAATTGGTGCCAAGTAGTCCACTCATAGAATCATTTCTGGCAATACTTAAATATCAAGGTTGCTGGATAAAGAATTGTTTTTCAAAGTGATCGTAGGTTTTGCAGCTGATTATGCAGTTTCTTACTCAATCTGCCTACGGATCACATTTTAACAGACAGTATCAAAAACTGTGTGAGATAACGAACTAATATTTCCACGATTTGGGAATCGTAAAGGATTTAATGAAGGTTTCCATCTGTCATCTTCTGATGCAGTGTATTAATTATTGTTTTGTTGGTAAAAACTATTGATGATAATCTTCAGGCTGATAGATGTTCCATGCTCGGGAAGAAATATGAAATGCTGTTTAACATCTTACAACTGACTCAGCTTATGAAGATGGGTATATTCCAATACTAATTGTGCTAGAAGGCCAACTTTGCTGGATAGACATGCTAAAACCTACTCTCATTTCAATGGTTCTTTCACTACTACCCTTGGCCTTGTTTTTGCCGTCCCATCCAAACAACTAGAGGCGGTTCCTTGTCAGATCCTCCATTCCTGCACCCCTGACAAGTGGAAACCATTCCGGACGATCCAGATGAACTATTCAGGTCAACACTGAGATCTAACCCAGGACCTCCAGATTAGAAAGCCATCATCTTACTCACTGAGCCACTACAGCTCCTTGCCCAAGAAGATGAAATATTTTGATAATCAATTGATTATTTGCTAATCCATGCTGCCGATCGATCCTGAAAATCGAGTGGAGCAAAATAAAAAAAAAACATGATACATGTTTAAGTCATTTTCATTCTGATGTGTTCATATCTTTCAATCTTGTTTCTAGTAAATGATAATCGAGCAAACGAAATCGTAAAATCAGTTTTACAGACGGTTTGTGTAAACTTTGATCGGGATGATAAGATAATTGAAAAATAATTTGGAAGGAATATTGTATATGTGTAACAATGGATGTTTCAAGGATAATAAAAACAATATTAGATATAATAGAGAAACCATATGAACAATAATATATGATATTATTAGCAGATTCGTCACGTTTTTTCCCTCCGAGAGTTCTGTCTCAATAAATTGTTTCCATATGTGTTGGTTATTGTAAGCCATCCTATCCCCTTGCTTCTGAAAATAAATATCCGCCACCTTTTCTTTCTGTCAGTGCGCTAACTTTATGTTTGATCCTCTTATGGACAGACGCGATTGTTTATTTTTTTTTATTTCAATGTTTATCTCTGATTTATATCTCTTATTTTTCTGAAGATGATATGTAATTGACAACTAAAAAAATCTCCTGATGGTCTTCTTGTGATTATTGTTTAAAATATACTTCTAATGAGAAACTAATGTTCATCATTTTAGCATATTTTACCTGTTTATCTATACAGGAGAAAATTATGTCTTATTAATAAAGGATTATGGTACATTTATCAACTTATAAATGTTTATAATGTCATCAAGATTGAAAAATTATAGGAAATTAGGCTACTCTGATTTTGATATTTCTAACTGTCAAGGTTCTTCTATGTCTGTTTGTACATCGGACCTCAATTTTTGTTCCATCCAAGTGACTAGATACTGATCCTTTCCAGACCCTTCGCCCTGACATTGGGAAACCAGACTGGAAAATCCAGGGATCGAACTCTACACCTATGGTTACTGAGCCAGCACCTTATTCACTGAGCAACCTCGGCATATTCACGAATAAAAAGAAAAGATATTTAAGAAAAAAAACACGAAGTAAGATAAGTGTTTCTAACATGCTAGAGGCAGGTACTTATCGTTCATTCCTCCACCATCTCCATATTGGTCTACCAGCAGATATATGAATGAAACCAGAGATACAACTCAATCGTGTATCAAGGGAAAATAAATGACGTAAAGAGTACAGGTCTATGTTTTTCTGTAGGAAGGTAACATCTGTTTTAAACAGGTTTTTCAGGTATATTAGATGTAATATGATGTTTAATACAGGAATTACCTGGTTACCCAACACATGTTTTTTATATACGTCGGCAACCAGATCATGGTGTAT
Organism: Patella caerulea; assembly: GCA_036850965.1. NCBI lineage: Eukaryota > Metazoa > Mollusca > Gastropoda > Patellidae > Patella > Patella caerulea. The sequence goes on along the minus strand of JAZGQO010000015.1, from coordinate 23,518,344 downwards.
AATATGAAATAGTAATCACGATAGGGAATATGAAAACTAGAAATATTATAAATACATGCATAGAACAGATACCTGTAACCATATGTTGATACTGAGTCAGGATTAATGGACTCTTGTGGGTTTTTCACACCATACTTTGATAAATAACCATAATAAATGATTTCATTCACGTTTTTAACAAGTTTGACTAAGTCTAGAACAATCCTGTGGTTTCCAGTGAGACTTGGCAAGTTGTAGTTATGGTTATAAGAGAGAGAAAGAGAGAGAAATGGGGTTTAATGTCCACTCGACACAAACTAGGTCATTTCGGGACTTGCGCGTAGGGGTCTTTAGCAGTGGGAGGAAACTTGAGTGCTAGGAGAAAACCCATGAGGTTGAGAAGGCGCCCCGATCTCCATGTCACATACACTCAAACCCAGGATTGAAACAACAGCCGCAAACCAGAGGTGACCGGCCAGCTAGAGGTTGAAGCCCGGCACTCTAGACCACTAGGCCATCCCAACCCTCCAGTTATGGTTATAAACAAACTGTAAACATTTTTTAGGGGAAGATCATTGTAAGCTCACGCTCAAAAAAATATCAGAAATTGTAAGTTTGGATAACGGTATAGCAACAGTGGTACCAGGTGTTCTAGAAAGAGTAAGCATAGCTGAATTCTGAAATGTACTTTTATTTAAGCTTATAGCAGCAATGTTGTTCATGGTTTAAAAAATGCCAGTTAGAAGAGAGAGGCAATAAACAGAATTGCTCTTGACAGAAACTGACAGACGCTACAAATCTATTAATTCTACCTAGTAACATTTGTTTACAGGTATATTGCACTACACATAAATTTATTAATACATATATCTTTACTTTTCATATTCTCCATGCTCAAAGCTAGCACCTGATGCCAACTGAACCATTCAAACCGCCAAGATTAGCTAGCTTAGTAAATAAAAAAAGGTCCATTTAGAAGACAGGAATGGAACTGATGTTATTGAACTGTTTTCTGTGACTTTTACATTCAAACGACAAATTTAAACTAGCTGACCAATCTCCAGATTTGTTGAAAGCAGATTAACTCAAGTGTCTGTATGGCATTTTATACAAGTAATACTTAGCAATATCAGATCCATCATGAAGAAACAAAACCAGTTTTTTAAGGGGCTAAGCAGCAAATTTAAACTAAATCTAATCATGTGAGCTGAGTAAACTAAATGGTCTACCAATAAAAGATGTGAGCAAAGTCAACCAGATGGACTACTAATAAAAGATGTGAGGCAAGTAAACCAAATGGTCTACCAATAAAACATGAGGTGGTCTACCCATATAAAGTAAACCAATTGGTCTACCAACAAAACATGTGAGCTTCATAACCAAAATGGTCTACCGATAAAACATTAAGTAAACCAAATGGTCTACCAACAAAACATTACGTAAACCAAACGGTCTACCAACAAAACATGTGAGTTAAGTAAACCAACCAGTCTACCAATAAAACAATAAGTGAGAACAAGAGATATGAACAATTGATGCATGTTTCCCAAATTGATCTTCTAAAAAAAACTCTTGACAAAAAGTTGTAAGTGCCAATGTGTTCTCCAGCTGAGAATGTGTTAAGTACAGTAAGTAAAATACTAAGAGTAGGTATATTATATAAGTCACATATCATTCTGTATTTGTCAGAGTGAAATATTGGACAAGAATGACAGATTTTTAACATAGACTTAAAACTAATATCAATAACAGCTGGTCTGCTAACTCAAGGATTGATGTATCAATTTTTTGTAAAAAAAAATATTGTGTCTTAAACAATTGGATTTATGAATAATTTGTTATCTTCATTTTACTTCTGCCATTCAGAATGTTTCCATCTTCAAAAGGCAGCAGATGATGATGAAGATGATGATGAAAATGATGATGGGTATTTTGCCCTGTGTATCTTCAGCTTCAGCATTTCTTTGAACTAAATGGTATGGGGTATAATTTAACAATTTGTCAATCCACACTTTACTTATGGCAATTTGAAACTATTTATTTATTGAGTGTGAGAGAGCGGGGAGAGTCTAACATCCATTTGCATGTAGTACTTACTCCTTGTCTTGTACACGCTTGGGATCAAAACAATGACAGACCTTATGATTAAGCCACTTGACCAGCCACCTCCTCTTGCGACAGATATATAGAGTAAATAATTATTGAGATCATTTTAAAAATGTACACCTTTCAAACTGGTTCTAACATTTTAGCATACTATGGTTACGTGTGCACTGCAAGGGATCATTACAAACATGCCAAGTCATCAAAACAAAATTCAACTGGCATTTTAAAAATTTCTATCCATCTGGTAGCAGTCATTCTGCTAGCTCTCTTTCTTACTCTCTCTCTCTCTCAAAAAAAAGTATCTTGGCACCAAACCAAACACATAAACTAGCAGAGAATTAAAACTCAAGGTAAGTATTTTATGGTAGATTCTGCAGGTAGATTAAAGATTACAATGATAAAAGTAGGGAAAATTTCAGATAAAGATACCATAATTGTTTAGGATGCTGTAGGTTTCATTTTTAAATCTATTACTACATGTAACATTAGTTTGAATGGAGTCTATTTGGTTGTAGTTTCTGATGATGTTATTATATCATTTTTTCTCCGCTTCTATGTTCTGGGGCCTAAGATAAGATCTGAATTTTAGTTATTTGATTGGACAATATAAGATTGATTTTAGTTCTTAGCCAATCAAAATTGAAGTATCTACTAAAATTTGGATTTTATCTTTAGTTAAAATTTCGTGAAACAGGACCCAGTACTGGAACAAAATTAACAGTAGTTGTTGAGTACTATAAAATTGAGAGAAAGAGAGAGATTTCAATAATTCGCTTGTGCATTTGGGTCTCTAGCAGTTGGAGGAAACAGGACAACTTGGAGAGAAACCCACAAGGGTAATGTGACCTTACTTCATGTCACATACAAACGTGGTATCGAAACCATGGTACTTCACTTGTCTAATGTCTAACTAGAGTTGACGTTATACCTGAATCTCAAGCTAACAATCTTATCAAATCAGCAGGTTTTCACTTGTATAGAGTTAAGTTTCTGTACTTAGGCAAAAGAATTACACACAAATTGTAGAAAATAAATTGTATTCTATCACAGTGGGGTGTAACGTTGGCATGTTAAATTTTGTCTAGAAGAACCCCTTTTTTCTTCCTGTGAAAATTGTTAATAGCAAATCAAGATTTATGTCATCAATAAAATTTTTAGAATTCCTGCATCACACAATGCAGAAATAAATTCTTTAACATTCAAAGGATACTTTGGAAACTTGTTATTATCCAAATCTACCAGCAGTTTTGAAATATCTATCTGTGTTCATTATCAGAGTCACTGCAGAATAGTAGGATGTATAGCCCCATTCATTTCCCATTTATATTCATTTAAATTGAAATCTTTTCAAGGCACTTTACTCTTAGCTTTAAAAGGCCATCCAGTATTTCAAAAAATATCATCAAAAAGCTTAATCCTGGCTAGTGAACCACCAATATTTCAAAGCTTTCTAAATATTATCATTATCATAAATTTAAGAATCCCTGCAAAACAGTTGCACAGCAGACCTGGTTTAGAGTAAAGATTTTTAAATGATATAACGTTTCGGGCTGTAGCACCCTTTTTTCAAATAATGATTATTATTCATTAGGAACCACCTATATAATACCTGAATATTATTCGAAAGTTTTTTCGGAAATTCCTATAATTAATCTTTGTGCGTGCGTTTTTCATATAAACACATCCTTAGTCTCCGATTAACTCAATTTAAACTTGAAGCAGACGGCTTCAAAGATTTTACTTCAGGTAAAGTAAACTATCAACAACTGATGATGTGTAAAAAATGGAAGACCTTGGCATTATCTTGCGATATTATAATGTTGATAAGGGTGAATGAAGAGTTGGTGATTAGACCAACAGCTGTAGAAATGATTAGAAGGGATTTAGATGAGTGATAAGGCAAACCTACCAGATTTACATACTTCAACAAATTGATTACTTTAACATATTTTTTGTTCAAATCTGTGTGCGGAGATTCTGATTTCCATTTCTTGTAGCTGATTCGAAGTCTACTTACTTTTTGTACTAATTTTTTCCATTTTCTTGCACCACTCACAAATTCCAAGTTTACTTTTCGGTACTATTTTTTTTTTCATTTTCTTGAACCACTCACAAATTTAATCTTATAGCATACCGCATACTTCAACAGATTGATTACTTTATCACATTTTTTTTATTCAAACATGTATTGGAGATTGTGATTTCTATTTTATATATCTGATTCCAAACTCACGTTTTAGGTATAAACAATAATGTTTCCCTTGTGTAAATTTTGTTAAAAAAAAAGAGGAAATATTATTAGAAGAATTATAAATTCAAACGTAACACTTATTTTAAATCTTGTGGGTTTTCTCTGCCAACACTGCTAAAGACCCCTGCGTACTAGCAAATTATTGAAATAAAATTATCAGTTCCTCCCCAGAGTCTTGTCAAGCTTAAGATATTTTTTTATTAATGGTATTATAATGTGTTACTACTGGCATAATGCTTATAAATACACAATATAATACGTTTTAACTAGTAACCTCGTCAATCCATACTGTCGTCTTAACTTACAAGCCTGTAGGTAAGTTGGTTATTTTGGCACTAATCTGACAACCTGATAGACATAAAAACTTCATCACCACAAAATTACCTGTGGCAGACGAATTAAACAGGTGCTAATCCTGCTGTGTTACGTTACTTATGTTTCGCTATAATATAGTCTAATGGTCGTTGGATAGACAAACCTAATCCACCCTTAACCACTGTCATATTTGTGGTGTTTTTACATCTAACTCCTATGCATGTTGAGAGAGAGAGGGGGGGCAAACAAGGGAGAGAATCATTTCAGTCCACTCCACACCAACTAGGTCATATCGGGACTAATATATGGGTATTCAGCAGTGATCTACCAAGTGTGATGTCACAAATGGGCCAGTCCTTTGATTAAAGGTGATATCGTGCCTGTTGGTATACTGTGATTATTGACTCTCACTGCTGTCATATTTATGTTTTCTTTATAACTGCACAGCAAAAGCAAACTTGCATAGATTCAATTCTCTGACCATCATTTGAAAGTGTCAGAATCCTTTTCAAACTACAATATCAGATCAAAAATGGTTCAGTTCGATGCAGTGTTTATGATATGCTGAACTGAAAATTTGTCAACAGTTGCCATCCACTGTAGACAAAATATAGGATATGTACAAAACCAATCAGCGCCTTCCAGAATTTTTTGCTGAAATAATTTGCAGAGGTTTTTTTGATTCTATTTGAATCTTATCTAGGATATTATCTAACGATATTTTGTTTGTTAAATAATCAACCTAAGTACATTTTAGTCTAAAAAATTTGAAATTGTCAGCAAAACGCATAGGACCATCGATGACTTTCAGAATATCAATGGAACCGCAGATGGTTCCAATTTGTTATAATGTGCAGGTGCCTTCAAATTTGCTGTGATAACAGAGACATCTTTATATGTAATTTCTGGCACAGATGTTTTTCTGTACAATTGCATAATTGTCAAGAGTTTTTGTGTCTGTACTTATTTTCACGGTCAAAGATTATATCAAGTTGTTGTTATGATACATATAGTGCATATTTCATTGATATACATATCAATATATATACGATTATATATAATATCAGCTGTTCCAAATTACTGGAAATGATAATATATCCATAGGGACTCTGTAACTTTCACATCTTTTTCTGCCTCACTAACAATCATATCAGATGATTAGATTCACCTGTAATTCAATTACCTTCGACAGATTTCCTATTTTTCCTATGATTAATTATTTATTTGTAACTAGATGAACCTGAACGACATAGCAATAACTGGTATCTTGTGATAGTACTTTCAAGCAATATGGCACATGGATTTATGGACTAAACTGCACAATTAAGCTAATGAAATTTTGCTAAGACAGTGGCGCTACAGAATACACTTATATTGAATTCCAACTGTCAAGGGTTAAGTGGATGTCAACCTGTGCACAATCCTGGTGAACTTTCTTGGTTAACACCAAATGACCTGGCTTGTGTCTAGTGGATATTAAATCCATCTTTCTCTACCCACAAGTGCAGTACACATGCGTCATGACAGATAATATTTTTTATTTGCACAATTTCACTTTTATAACAAGAATGAATTTTATTTAAACATGACATTATCATTAATGCTAAGTAGCAATTTCGGTCTTTATAATGATGCATGTGATAAAGACTATCATAATATAGATAATGATGATGATAATGATGTTAATGATAATGATAATGGTGATAGTAATGAATGTGATAATGATTATGGATGCTTAAAAATCATTGTGATAATTTAGTGAGGTTGAAGTTTGGGTGAAAGATGTGGAATGGAAATTTATTGTCAAATCAGCATATAACTTATATTAAAGAGAGGGAGAGAGAGAGAAAGAGAAATGGGGTTTAACGTCCACTCGACACAAACTAGGTCATTTCAGGACTAACATATGGTTTAATTTTATTTCAATAATTCGCTTGCGTGTAGGGATCTTTAGTAATGGGAGGAAAACGGATGACCCGGAGAAAACCAACAAGGTTGGAACGTCTATTAAGACTAACATATGATTGTTTTTCATATTTATGATTCCATATGAAAGCTAGCAGATAAAGGATTCTAACTGTCAAGAGAGCCAGGCGTGGATCCAGGATTTTTTGCAGGGGGGGGGGGTCTAGGTTTGATAATTGCTTAACTAATTGCGCTCAACCGATTCATTTGGTAAATTAGATTCAATTAGATTCAATTTGGTTTATTCTGACGTATTTCCGGAATTTCACAAATTTCAGTTTTTATCCTATCCAAATAGGTATTAAGAACATGACTTCCTGACCATCTGACGGTTTCAGAAATCTTCTTTTGAGATAATCCATGACTTTTCTGAAACCATTAGAAACAAGAACCACTGAAAAATATCCACAATTGGTGACAAACAATTTTTAGTTCCTTTCATCTTTCGTCCTCCTCTTTATTTGTCCCTTTTGATATTTGCATATGTTGTCGTGATCTATCAAATATCTATGAAAGATGTCCGATGTAAAATTAAAGAATGAACATATACCGTACTTAGTGTATGGAGTTTAACTGTTAGAAGTACACTATTATTATTATATATATTATATAAATAACCGAGCAGACCTTGCTGCTTTAGCATGGGTGTATGCAAGACAAAACTTAAGCCTGCAAAACAATTCCAATAACCACAGCCAAATTAATCAGTCTTATATCAGATAACCTGTCTCTGACAATCTTTTGTTCTATAAATCAGACAAATAGTAATCAGACCAAAATTCTTAGCTTATAAAAAACTTCCTATTTCTTCAAGGGCATTCATCAAGGTATGGCATGTTTATCTATAATTATCAGGGAATTTATTTTTGTCTCAATCATACGAAAAACTGCGAAAAATTATGACATTTACACTACTGAACAAATGGTGCACTGATGCTAAAAATATCATTTAATCACAACATCTTCTGTATGCAAAAGGTGAAAATTATAGCTTTCAATTATCTCGGAGAGAAATCATTTTCGTGAATGTCAATAGCAATCATATTTCATCCAAATAATAATATATTAAATGTTGTTCAAGGAAACAGGATATGAAATGAAGGTGAACATGAAGTGCTAACGAAAATACACAGAAAGACACAGAGCAAGAAATTATGTTTAATGTCTACTCAACACATACTGCTTCATTTCGGGACTAGCATATGATATCATTTTACTTAAATAAAACCAAAAACTGGGGTTGGGCAGATGACCTTACTCCTTACCACCCACAGACTTGAGATCGAAACAACACCATTTGACTCAATTTCAGACCTTATGACCAAAAGCATAAGCATTAGACTACCCTACACAGAAAGAAAATAATTCAGATCAGTTATGCACTACAAAAGAAACTAAATCTTTTGAAATATACACCTTTCAAACTGGTTCTATATTGAGAAAGAGGATCATTTTGGTATTAATTACATTATAAATTTTATTTCAATAATTCAATGGCATGTTGGGGTATTTACTGCAGGGAAACCAAAGGACCAAAGTTTTATGAAATATGCACCATAAAAACTTGTTCTAACGTTTTAGCATAAATAAAACGTATATTCATGTATTTAGCAATGACCACCTAGAACGTTAAGCCCAATGTTTCTACCATCATCATCCACCCACAATAACGTAGACTAGTACCAAACAGCTATATAATGATAAAAACATCACTACCATAAAAACATTATACCATGTGTTGGTCCTGATCCAAGTCCTCTATCGTTAAACAACCCACTATCACAAACACAATAATATCGATAAGCTGAAATGTTCTTGTCCAAATAATCTTTAACATACAAAGAACTTGGTGCTCTCTTAGGTTCACATTCCCAACCTCAGTTTGGACTGATATTAGTCTAAAAAGGTGTTCCCTCTTCTTTCAGGTTAAACCTTTCTGAGAGACAATTTGTTGAGTAGGCCTACCAATAAAAAGCATATTCTTAGATATATGTGACTTCCTAGACAAATGGGATGTCGCATGGAGTGATCCGGAGAGAGTAGACGATGTTTCTCATGCAGTTGTCATAACAACTAAATGAACAGCTAGACTGTTTAGATTTTTGTTACTGACCTCTGTTTCCCGTCCCATCTGATCCACTGGACGATTTTTCTTGCCATGACCCCTGTTCTACACTACTGACCAGGGGAGAGCAGAATAGGAACTCCTGTGGGAATTTCACAAAGCCAAAACAGCCATCACGACTCCCTAAATGATCTGATACATTAAATTGGATGTCTTGAGTTTGATCCTAGTGTAAGAGAAACCAGGACGAAGGACATGGCTAGGAACAGTGTCTAGTTGTTCGTAGAGGACAAAAGAAACTAAGTGCTGAGTACACATTTGCATGCACGTAAAGTAACTCTTGACAGTTGGAATTCAAAACAAAATATGCCATAGTGGGGATGTCCGGAAAGTTAAACCTCATTTCATTAAAACAAGAATTGTGAATCAAGCAAATAGTACACAAATATAAAGCTTCACCTGAGTACAGCACAAATCTGAGAAATGACAACCAGACCTACACTACAAGATTTCAAGATAAAGATATTGTGGAGTCATGCACTATCTCAACCTCCATGTTAACTAAGTAAGTTAGAACATTAAAGACAAGGTGTGTTCTAAGTGTTCTGTCTATTAGCCTCAGGCTTCATCCTCTTTTCATATATCTTATCTTCAGTCAATATCATGACATATGTGACCTATAATTCCATTTCCGTCTTATGTTAAGAAATGTTTTTTTAATGGTAGGTCGACTCTATTATATCATTTATTATTGAGATCTGCTTCTAGACATCTTTGTGCAAGGTTTTCCATCTATATGCTAGTAAAATAAGCACCATTTCCATGTTCCATTCAATTCTACACGAAACATCACAATGCTTTGCAATGCGAGAGAGCAAGAGAGAGGGAGAGAAAGAGGGGTATTGATCACTCAACACAAAGTTGGTCATTTCCACACTAACATGGTTTAATATTTTTTTTTTTTTTGATTCAGGTCTTTTAACAATGGGAGAAAACTGGAGGACCAGGTGAAAACTCACAAGGTTGGGCAAGTAACTCTACTCCTTGTCACGTACAAGCATGTGGGATATTAAGACAATAGTGTCTCTATTCATTAAATTTAACAACTGTTCATTTATTCCTATGAACATTTTGAGACTGAAAAGTTAAATTTATCAATAAAGAAGCAAGGGACCAAAAAACAACAACCTGTATTACAGGTAACAAATGGGGGTATTCACATCACCAAATGAACTAGAAAATATGTCCTGAAGAAAATTCCAATTTTATTATTCTACAGAGCACTACAAGAACCTAGGAAAATGAAACAGTTTCTTTACAAGTATCTGGTGAGCAGGTTATCTTTTTACACAGGTAAACCCAGTCACAGTGAACATCAATTTCTCCATACGATCAAGATGAAAGATAGAGAGAGTAAAGTAGGTTAGATCTATTCTATCAATCTGATGTTGATTACCTCCAATTAGCTTAAATTAGGACAACTTTAGAGCCTGATGATGAAAACCACTATCAGATGTTAAAGTGTAACAAGCATGTCTAGGTCTACAATATCAAACCATCTGCAATTTGCCTTGATTTTCTATCATAAAATAACCAATGTTTAATACAAATGAAATATTATAAATATCATGCAATGAAGTTGAAAAACTGCTTATTTTTCTTCATTGTACATGTACATTACTAATAATTAATTAAGTTCTAATTAAATTGTACTTGAAGTAAAGTTTGGAAAATAAATTAAAATAAAATGAAATGGGGATTAACATCCTACTGTTCTGCTCCAAACTCGGCTAATGAAGACGGGCATACGGTATACAGAGGCTTAAGAGGGAATTTTGGATCGGAGAGCAATTGACAGAGAGAGAAAGAGAGATGGGGATTAATGTCCACTCAACACAAGCTAGGTTATTTTGGGATTAACCCATGTTTTAATTTTATTTCAATAATATGTTAGCCCTTAGCCCGTAGGGGAGGACCCGGAGAAAACCCAAGAGGATAGAAAGGCGATTCTACTCCTTATCACGTACAATGTTGACTTAATGACAGACCTTATGATACAACGTGCACATGCTAACTATACCTCTAAATGTTTGCAATGAAGAATACTTGTGGACACAGTAATTGCATTTGTCGATCTGATCTCTTCATCAATTGAATCATACAAATTTGAAGATTCAGATGGTGTTTTTAAAGCATAGCTGTTTCTATAGGAACTAACCAGTATATTTCTGAACATAAGAGAAGACAACCCTTCACATGTACCTGTCCAGGTTTCCCGGTTAATTGGCTAATGCTTTGTTTCTAAAACACGCTACTAAAATACCAGGTCAGAACATCCTGTTTTCTGATTCTCTTTACTGAAGATTAGGTCAACGATGTGTTGGAATGATTGATTGACTACAAGAGTTTTTGATGTTTTCGTATTGTTGATGTTTCTGGGTGATATAAGAATGCCAACACTGGTAATTTAACAAGTTATTTTCTACCTTTCTCAAGACTTCTATCTTAAATGTGGTTTTTGGATGATTTATCTTGGCTTTGTTCTGCTGGTGTGAAGTTTGTTCACATCTCATCAGCATTATTAACAGGTGTTCTTTTAAATCATATCCGTTTTCCTCCAAGTATTGACCTCATTAGTCACAAAATTAGAAGTTTCGGTAATTGGCTCATCATCATCACTTCTGTCTTTATAGCCAACATCAACACTATAGTACCCTATCTCTATATAACCATAATTACATCAGTGGTGAAGCTTTAGATCATCAGGTCTGTCATTAAGTCAAGTGGCATGGTTTTACTTCACAGCTTAATTTGATAAGGAGAAGGGTCGTGTGTCCAACCTTGTGGGTTTTATCCGGGACCTCAAGTTTCTTCCCACTGCTGAAGATCCTTATCCGTAAGCGAATTATTGAAATAAAATTGAACCATGTTTGATCCGGGATGACCTAGCTCGTGGCAAGTGGAGGTTAACACCCATCTCTCTCTCACTCTCTTTCTCTCTCATTAATAGCAAGGATAAGTATCTAGTTGTTTGGATGAGATAAAAAGCTTTTTTTTATGTCCATGTTAAATTACCCTCAACAGTTGGAATTTAATGAAGAAAATAGGCAAAATCTCCCTCATAAAATCCTGCTTTTTGTATGCCGATTTTAATTAAAAGTAGGATGCTAAAACTCCATTTCATTTCGTTTCAATATTTTTTGATTTAAATGGATGAAGGTGATGTTTATCATTTTTATCATCTATAAAGACATTTTGTTTCTACTGACTGATAATCTACCTTTGAAACCTTTGAATTTTAAGTGTTATGTTATGACAAGAAATAATTTTACTGTCTCTTCCTTATCTGTTACAAGCTATTAATTTCTACATCTCATCTTCTGTGGAACATTAACACATTGCAGACATTCGGTGCATTTCACTTCACAAGTTTATTGAAACAGAAGAATGTAACTGAAGCTGTAAAGTAGGTGAGTTCTAACTCAATTATTGTGAACTATAGATAGACAGAGGGAGAAATGGGGTTTAACATCCACTTGACACAAACTAGGTCATTTCAGGACTAACATATGGTTTAATTTTATTTCAATAATTCACTTGCATATAGGGGTCTTTAGGAGTAGAAGGAAACCGGAGGAGTCAGAAAAAACCTTGTCAGGAATGCAGGATGGAGGGCCTGCCAAGCTACAATGCATAGTTGTTCAGATAGGACAAAAAACGGGTCCTGTTTACACATTGGCGTACATGTAAAAGAACCCTTGACACTTGGAATTTGAAATAAGAGCAGGCCGTAGTGCCGCTGTCTGGACAAAATTTCCTGTCTTCATAACCCAGTCGCAGCAGAACAGTCAAAAATTAAACTCCATTTCTTTTCAGTTTCATTATATTTCCCAGTTAGTACAATTTCAGGGTATTTGGTCTGTGATGGATTAAATATTCACTTAAATACAGTTTTCAATCATTTCTAAAATATACACGCCATAACAGATAGTGGTATTTATCACCAGAGTCAGAGGAATTACAGTAAAATAGTGTAAGTAGTATAGTTCTTGTAGTTGTCTTAATTAGTTGATAATGAAGTAAGACAGCTGACCAAGTTAATTGAATTACTGTACAAGATGTTGCTGAGTGCATTATGTACAACCTAATGGATTATACAAAGTCTGCATATCATCAAACCTTCATAACCTCTACCTGTACTAGGTCAGAGAATATACACTACAAAAGGTTCCAGAAACATACCATAATCTGTAAAGAGAATTCTAACTGAACTTCTAAAAGATACATTATGGGAGATTAGATAACGAGTTGGCAGTTCTCAATAGTTAAAAACTAGCTAATGTAAAGGCAATTTGCTGAAAATTTCAGTCAAATTGATCCACTGTGAATTTAGAACTAATCAAATGAATGTTTCGTTAGCCTCGGTCATCATTACTAAAGTCGGTAAGACAAAACCAGTAGTCTCAGTTATCCAATTTTATTGGTAAATCATGAAGGAAAATAACTACAATCTAACAAAAATCTCATGCTAGTCTCGACATCGAGAGTTGATTAAGGTCTGAATAAGTAAATGAAGGTCTAATTAATAGTTTTTATAACATTTTAGGCCTAAAGAAAGCCCTACAATAGGTAGATTTTGCTCTTGCATAATGCCTGTTTAACTGTTCCTTAAAATTTGCTATTCAACATATGACTCGCAGTTACATAGTCGAGGGTTCTCTCTTCTTTATCAAGCAAAGAACAGTAATTTTCAATGTTTCAAATAACATCTTTCAAAAGAAATCTTATTTTTGCAAAGCTTAATTTCTGAAATATTATATACCCATTTCCTTGTTGTTTTGAATCTAGTGCTCTACTTATTTATCTTCGAAAAAGCAGAAAACAAAGATATTGCACATTTCTGCAATTTCTAAATGATAATACACACCATGATGTCAGTAGGTTGTTTCTTGATGAGAGATTATTCCAGTTATATGTAAGAGATATAGTAAGTAGTGCAGAAGTCCTAGAGAAGGTAAATACATCAAACTTGTTGTTTGAATAAACTCACTCGAAGCAGGTGAAATGATGAAATCAACAGAATTCAGTGTGCAGATTAAAACAGATGGTCAGTATGGAGAATAGAGGAAATTTTAGTATCCAATATTCCCTTAATAAAATAACATTAAACTATATATATAGACATAAAACAAACACCATAATTCCTTAATACATCTACAAAAAAACTCCTCTAATATCTCTTCTAAGAAGTGTATTTAGTTCAAGAATCTCATAAATTCATTCAAATCATAAAATAAAATCTAATAATATAGATAAAAAAAACAACCACAATATTTCTTTAATATATCTTTTCTTCTAAGAAGTGAATCTCATAAAATTCTGTCAAATCATAAAATAACATTATTTGATTTAGGCACAAAACAACCACAAAATTCTATCTATTTTCAAAAATAAAAACCCTGTCTAATATCTCTTATAGAAGTGTACTAAGTTCAAGAATCTCATAAAATTCTGTCTAATAATAAAATGCCATTTAAAAGTATCTTATAACAAGACTCCCTATGATCACCTAATGATAATTTATTGTATCTTGATAACTTAACAGTTAATCACACACATAATCAAATTTATCACGCAAATTCACGCCCAATCTAACAAATTTAAAAACTAATAAAATCTTTCAAACAGCGTACGATTACCTCCCCTGGCAAATCCTGAGGGGACATTTATAAAAATTAAACGTAAGCGATAAATCATAAGATGCGCTGCAGCTACGTTATCCATTAAAGAGCAATTATATTCCACCTACAAGGTTTAACTCCCTTGATTAAAAACACATCTGAACTCTTCAGGAAAAGAGATTAGCAAAAAACAGTATACATATCATCACTAACGGCATGTACGGAAAAAATATACCAAGTAATTATAGGTACGATACTAAGCTGTTACAGAAGGCTATCAATAATACTAAAGGGGATTTTTTTTCTTCAAGCGCGGAAAATGGACCTGATCTATAAACCAGAATAAAGATGAGTCTATGTCTTAGTTAGAAATAATATATAATTAGTATATTTGACAACCTTAAAATAGCATTATGCAAGAGCAAAATCTGCTTTTTACAGGTCTTTCTTTAAGCCTGAGATGTTATCTAAATAATCAATTAGACATTAATTAACATATCCAGACCATAATAAACTCTTTATGTCAAGGCTAGCCTTCGATGTTGGCAGATTAAAATCGTATATGCCGCTTAATGGCGGTTGATAATTAAATCAATCAAGTGGATAATCGAGACTATGCTGTTTATATTAATGATTTGAGTGATGATGACCGAGGCTATGAATATTTCAAAAGCTTTTTTCTCGGCTAATAGTGAATCAATTTGACTGAAATTTTCAGCAAATTATCTTTACACTATGTAGTTTTTAGCTATTGTAGTGAGAACTGCCATCTCTTTATCTTATCTCCCATAATGTAACTTTAATGAAAGATGAATATATTTTCTTTCTTTCAAATGAAGATTGAGAATGAGGTACATGTACTTTGAAGATGTTTATTTTTTGAAAGATATAATATGTAAGTACTAAAAAAAAAAAATATATATATAATTTTTCTACATTACATTAAGTATATGTGCAGAAGAATAGGACGTTAAACCCCATTTCATTTCATTTCTTTAAATTGCTGCAATGATTAAGGCTGGTTGGTGCTGACATGCCTAAAAATATTTTTAAAAACCTTTAAAAATCAATGCCAGGCACCATGCCCTACTGGACATAGTGTATCAATTTCTTTAGTCTATTATCTTTCTATATTTCAAAATTCATTTTTGACAGCTTTGCCAAAAACTCTGATGTCAGTTAGTGAGTTACTGGGAGAAAATGATTCACGGTATTGTGCACAAATACTACCTTTAAAACCTGTTAGACATTAATGCTAGCTACCATTCCCTATGAGAATGTCATAAAAACAATAGGTAGACCTATAGCTGTATCACTATAAATAATGCAAACAAATAAACAACAACTTCTCACACAATCACGTAAATGCTCTTTACTAAAGCGAATAACCTTTTAGTGAACAGAATCCATACTTTTACCATTTCAGTGAGAATAGGCTTTTACAGGTGTACTACACATGCACATTTAATCTGGTCAACAATTACAGTCAAAAGTTCAAATACATAATCCAATTATCATCCCCATTACCTCAAAATGTATTCACTAAATTAGATAGATTTAAAATGTTCAATTTAATCCCTTTTAAGATTGTTCAAAATTCTAATCCGCCACCTTCTAATGATTTTAATATTGAACATTTAATTAACAGAATAACTTACCAGGGCTTTCCGAACCACTTCGTTCATCTTAAATTTTCTCTCGTAAAATAATCCAAAAATTTCATACAGAATTTATCCAATATTTATCCATATTTCTGGTTTTGCGTTTCATGACTTTGTATGTATGTTCCTATGCAGGTGAGATGTTCTGCTACTGTGTGAAGAAACAGAACCATACAACTGACTTCTGCTAATGTTTCTATTAATAGATCTGAGAAACAGACGTTGTTGCCAGATGTTAATAGAAGATGAATTGAGTATTACCTTTCTTTTACCTTTAAACAGTGAGCTGCCGAACCTATACACGGCCTATACAATACAGGTTTTAACTGAAGGCTACATCCCAGACCAAAGGGATTTAATCGAACAGAGGTGTTACGATGCAGCGCCGCCATAAAGATGTGTTCTTTGACATCACCTTTAAACAATGAGCTGCCGAACCTATTGACTGCGCCTACACAATATACGCTACATCACAGACCTATCTCATCAAAGGGAATTAATCGAACAAAGGTTTTAAGGTGCAGCACCACTATAAATGTCCTGTGACACTCATCAATTGGCCCCCAAACTTTTTTCAAATCCAATCACCATAGCTTTAGTAGATTTTTAAAGTAGGAAATGAAATGTCCTACTTAAAGTCCTACTGTGCAACACAAACCAAGCTAATGAAGATGGACATATGCTATGCAGTGTTCTATGAGATCAATTTTTCCAGGGCAAATCTTATTTCAAATTCTAACTATTCGTGGTTTCCTATTGAAAATGGGGGGGGGGAATGTTAGATCATAAGGTCTGACAACGAGTCAAGTGGCGTGGTTTCGATTCAAAGACCCATACATGCAAGGGAATTATCAAAATAAAATTGTATCATTATCATAAGTGCCAAAATGACCAAGTTTGTGTCAAAGGGGAAATTAAACTCTCATTCTCTCTCTCTCTCTTTCTCTCTCTCACTCTCACACTCTCTCTCTCACACACACCCACACACACACCAGCATACCTATTAAATACTCCCAGAGATCATCAGAGATTCAATTTACACTTCTTGTAATCTATTCTTGAGTTTCACTATCAAGCTTTCATTTCCAAACAGTTGTTCACAATATTCAAAATTTGGCAATCCTAGACCTCGACTCTCCTCCAGCCATGTAACAATTTATATGTTCAAAGTTAATTTAGCGCTAAGTGGATCTCTTCAGTTTCTCTCTGCAAGTAATGCTTATTTAAACACTGCAACTGACTAAAATTTCGGGAAGTTAATTCAACAGGCTATAAAAATCCCATATATTTTTTCTAAAAGATTATAGGAAATTACAAGCAGTGATTAACTCATCAAGAGCTTGCTCCTCTCAAATCTGTAGATGAAAGGCAGACAGACAAACAGAAATGTAGTTTAATGCCGCTCAACATAAACTAAGCCATTTGAGACTAACATATGGTGCATGCTTTTTAAATAATTCTTTTGCGCATAAGGTTCTTAAGCAGTGGGTTGGTACCAGCGGTCCCAACCAAATACAACATAAGACTGGGTAGGCAGCCATAATCTTGTAAAATAGAGATGGAACCGTAACACCTTGATTCAATGACAGATCTCATAATCTAATCCCCCACCCCCTTCCACTCCAACAGACGAAGGAAAACTAATTAGAAAGAATTAGTATTTGTAGTATACTTATTATATAAGGAGACATTGCAAATTAATACAAGCTTTTGGATAGTTTTTGAATCCTTACCTTCATACAGTGTATGTATACAATATCTATCTTATTTGAATAAAATATTGTTTAAATCAATTAGAAAGAAACTAAAGCCCATGAAAGTTGCGACAACCAGTCTTCATGACAAGTTTTTTAAGTCGCATTCAGTTAAACTGTGAAAGCTACACTTTCTTTTGTTATACCCTGCATTATGTAGCTCCAATGACATGGTAGGGAGATAATGTACTGTTTCTAAATTTTTCGTTTCTTATATTTTTGTACGTACTGAAGGAGACTGAACCATTTTTGGACCGACTTTCCTTCTAGAGATTCAACTTTCACATGGAATTCAAAATGTCTCTCATGATGATAAGCTGCTATAAGAAAAATATTGGCAAATGACAACAAAGTTATAGCATGGCCATTATAAAACAAATCACATCTGTTTCACAAAACACAGAAATCTACAAATTAAAAAACCTCTCCTACTTTTCCAGTTCCGCCAGTCTTCTGATTGGAATGTCATTATAAACTAATTTAGCCATCCCAAGCAGTTATAATCATGACAAAAATATTGAATATGCGTGCAGAACTTGCAAATGGACAAAAACTAAGGTGCGTCAAGCTGAGAATGCATTTAAGTGAGTTAAGATCTTCATTCAGGCTTTGCGACCAAGCTTATGCAATGTCTGAATATAATGCATATCAGAAATAGCTAGATGAGTAAGTGCTCCAACATTTTAAGTGTAAATGCACCTTAAAATAGAAATATGAAAAGTATAACAGTGCATACTAATTGAAGAAAACATAATCTAATTTACTTGAAGTATTCTTTATTTCAATTGTCAAAATGCCAAAGTAATTGAAGAGAAAAGTTAATAAGCTACATTTGGTGATGAGGGTTCGGAAAATGACTATAGAAATAGTTAATAAGTATAGCAAGTTTTTGTAAATCTGAAGATTGTGGATATTAATTGATACTATTGTAAAGTTATCTACACAAAACAGTTCCAATACACAGTATAGATATACACAGTTTAGATATACACACTTGCAATACACAATATCTATATTCACACTTTCAATACACCAGATCTATATACACACTTATAATATGCAATATCTCTAATAATACACAATATCTATATATACACTTTCAATACACAATATCTATATACATAATAATAATACACAATATCAATATACACAGTTATAATACACAATATCTACATACACATTTATTGTACACAATATCTATATACACATTACAGAGGGATAGATATTTTGAATACACAACAGCAATATCAACATACACACTTCCATTACACAACAGTAATTGCTACATACACACCTCCAATACACAACAGCAATAGCTACATACACACTTCCAATACATAATATCAATTAAAGGAGAGATCACTATACATAGTCTGATACACATAGAAGCAATATATGTAAACACTAAACATAAGAACATAATCTATCCCTCTGTAATTAAGATATTAATATTAGCAGTAGTAGTTGTAATAAAATTATAGAGATAGCTTTATTAAACAAAAATGTAGTGTTTCAGATTTTCTTCTGCTATAAATTGTTCCTGTAAATAAATTTACTGTAAGGATTCATGACACATATTTGCATCATGCATAACAACTGTTTAAATATATGGTTATAGTTTTGTTTTATCTGATCGGATGTCTTACTGCCAAAATAACTAAACTAGGATTCGCCAATGTAAATCATGACAAGCTTTTCACAAATCATACTCAAGACTGTTTATTCTGTTAGTTAGTTGGTCCCCTTGACACCTCTAATAATATAAACATCATGCAAATACCTCGCAAAACATCGCAATAAAAAACAGGTACATGGTTTATTTGTCGAGATTCTGACATTCGTAGCTCAAGTACAAAAATGTTCTCCATCTTTGAAATGAAACCATTGTGTTAAAAATGTGCAGGTATTTTTTAGTATTCCCATCTATTTATTCTTGAAGTGGAGAACTAAAGGAATTTGTTTTCGTTTACGATGTAGTTTATTCCGACAATATATCAGTAGATGTGTAGTGTTTCTCTCAGGTAATTTTAGAAAAGATTGCACCTGTTTTTCAAAAAGGTATTTTCTCGTTACAGGTAACCAATAGCTTTTATCAAGGCCATCATGACATCATTAACTGTTTGACTAAAAGAAAAGTCATTCTCCTTGAAGTTAACTGAATCATTATAGAAAATTTGATTGCTTTCTTAATCACGCAATTACTGGAATCTAGATGTTTTTTGTCACAAAAGAGTTCTTTACTTCCTGTTAGCATTAACCGTATGGTTGAACCGATGGAAGATTGCGGTACAGATAAGGTCATAATAGATGTAATGGTATCTTCTACGTTAAATCAATAGAATGGAGTGGGGTATAATATTGGAACTAACATATATGGTAATATTTATTTCCATGGTTACCTGTTCACAACCAGTAGTGGGGGGAGGGGAGGGAACGGATGTTACAAACCACTTTGGGTTAAATTTCATCTACTAAGTGATGAGTTCTTTCTTAGGAATCACAATGTCTTTTTACTCATCTGACAGAGGGCCTGAAAAGGTGCTGAGTATACATTGCCATACACATTGACAGTTGGGACTTGTTACAAGAGTAGGCCATAGTGCTGTTATCAAGGTAAAATTTCCCTTTTAGCAAACTGCACGGTGTGTGCCTGTCTTCATCAGTCCTGTCGGAACAGAAAAGTAGAACATTGAACTCAAATTCATTTCTTTTGACATGCACTTTACAATGATCTTCTTACATCCCGCTCCCATTAAAGCCAAGGGAAATAACCTTATTTTTGAGAACAGTCAAACATGATGAAAATCTGTGGTGTTTTATTTCTAACAACAGCTGTTATATTATTCACAAATATCCGACAGTTTACTGTAGAATACAATAAGATTATAGGAGTTCTCTCCCCTTAAAGGATAGCCGTTCAAATCAATGCTGTGAAGGGTAGGAAAATAATTCATCTTTGCAGAACTTGCCTTATAAATAAAAAATGGTATCAAGTGTTCACAAAATATAAGCATACCCTGCATCATGTACATCACATAACTGAGCTGGATGTTTGAACTTTGAATTTTAATATTGGAGTTACTTGGTAATGCTACCATACACATGTTGGATGGAAATTGAATTTAATTTCTACATACAAGTATTTGAAAATAGTAAAGAACCTGATGAAGTAAATTATTTCTTTATACAGTTATTAAAAATAAACAACAGTTCAAGTTCTCAAATTGAACTAAAATTTCATAAAGTGAACACATGTGTCTTGGATTTGGGTGTTTGAATTCATTTTTATTGGGTGGATCAATGAAATTCAACATCAATGGATTTTTAATCATCTTTTTTAAATAGTACATTAATGATGCATTATGTAAAATTGAAACCTGCCTCTTGCAACTTCTTTTTCTGGCTTTAAATGTTATAAAATTATAAATTAAACATATATATTAATCAACTTTCTAGGTCATTAGATGGTTTTGATTTAAAGTAGATTAGAACAATGCGGCTATTTAAAACTATAATGATAAAATAGATAATCCAGACTTAGTACCGTTGCTACAATAATATCTATGATACATTTGATCAAAACTTAAACACTCATAACTTTGCACAGAATAAAGTAATTTGACTGAAATTTTCAGCATATTCATTTTTTCATTAACTATTTTTGAACTATTAGAGTGAGAATGACAAGCTTTTTCTCTAAATCTTACATCATTTTTAAAGTATTTTAAACATTTAAATAATAACTTCATTCATAAAGTAAAACGGAAAATGTACCGAGCAAGCCCAGCCTTCGCGAGCATCTGGACCCCTACTGTGTCAACAATCTGATCCTTATACATTATCAACACAAATATCAAATCCATTAACAAAAAATATAAATATTACATTAAATTAAATAAATATTTATAAGGTGAAATAATCACACATGGCTTTTATTTCCTCGACAATACAAACATATCGAAAAGTTCTAGATTTCTATAATCTGTATTTTTATCCCCCTTGACCACAACTTTAGCGACATTAGCTGGAAACTTTTCAGATTGTTCTAGACGTGGCTCAGGGAGTAAGGTGCTGGATCACTAACTTGGAGGTTGTGGTCTCGCTCCTGGTGTTGAACAAGAAAATTAATCAGGATTTTCCAGTGTGGTTTCCTCTTGTCAGTGGTGCAGGGCGTAGGGTCTGACAAGGACAGCTGTCCAGTCATTCAGATGGGACGAAAAATTGAGGTCCTGTGTACACATTGGTGTGCACTTAAAAGATCCCTGGCAGTCGAAATTCGATATAAGAGTAGCCGTAGGCAAAATTTGCTCATCATGGCACACTGTATGGTCTATGCCACGTCTTCAATAGCCCAATTGGAGCAGAACAGTAGAACTTTAAAACACATTTCATTTCATTTCTAAACACTTAAAAAGAAGTAAATAGCTCTTACATTTATAATCAGTATGGCATTAATGACAGGAGGAAAGCATAAGGAAAATCCTGAAGAAATTTCTCGACCAACACCTTGATAAAAACATGGACCCTCCAGGTTAGGGAGCCTGTGCCTCCTAACTCAGCCACTGCGGCTCCCCTAGAAATTAGTGAGCTTTTCACATTTTATAAGTAATTCAGTTTATATTTTGTTAGAGATCAGCCCCCCACTTTATTTACAGACATAATATCAATGAAACAGAATGCTCACCTCTCATGTTAGCAGATTGGGGAATTCTTTGATGAATCTATGTTTGTTTACTTCTGTCAAATGAGAGGGATAATTACAAACAGAAGGTCAAATAGATAATGATAAGAATGACCAACCAAAATATTGTTAATGACAAGTCACAGACATGAAACATAGCAGAAGCATGAAAATAAACACTTAAAGAGATTCCTCCATGGGTCAAAAATCATATGCACTGATACATAATACATCAGCAGCAATAGAAGAGAAGAGAAGAGAAGATGAACGTCCACTCGTCACAAACCAGGTCATTGCGGGACTAACATATGGTTCAATTTTATTTCAATATATTATTTCCAAAATGACAAAGTTTGTGTTTAGTCTCTTTAACCCTTTCTCTCCCTCCCTCTCTCTTCCCTTTCTCTGACTATAAGTTAATTTGATCAATATATTTCTACTTCCTATTTTTTTGTCATTACTAGCATTAGAGGTATATATAAAAGGATTCCAAGGTAGGGTAATAAAATCCCCTAACAATATCAAATACTTGATAGAAGTCAACAATAAAGACATTCCACTCAAGTTAATATGCCCTTGTAATGTCCCTAAGTGTTTTTGTTGTCAGCTTGGAGTGTGTCATTCTAACCTTTGACCTCACAGAATGCTCATCATGAACGCCATCTGTTTGTCCCTTTGATGTTGAAACATTTGGAGTGCTATACCATTATGTGTAATTGAGTTTTAATCTACAAATTTATCTTTGATTCCTGGAAGAATATTTCATATAAAAATATCAAGACATTTAGTTTTGCCGATCTGGATCATGCCGTCTTCGGACAATTTTAAAATGTATTTGAAATAACTAATTAAACAAAAACAAAATATCAATAGTAGATAATCCCACTGCATGTATTTAATCAGATTAAAATAAGGCCCATCACAAATTTTCCTCAAAACATTTTGGTGTTCCTGCCCTATTCGTATCATTTGCCTTGGAAAATTTCAGTTTATCATATCTTTGTAAGTAAATATTGAATGGAATTGGACAATTTTTGGACTGATATTCCTCTGAAGCTGAATGCCAACGATGGCACATTGATGATGGATCAATTTGTTCGCTATCTCAAAAAAATGTTTTTGAAATCAAATGTGTTAGATATTTGGTAAAACGTTCATTCGTTCGTCTGCCGGACCATGTTCATTGTCTGCAGTGGTTTTATGTTGTGCTAGACTTATTGTTTGACCTAAAACATTTGTTCGTCTACAGGACCATGTTCGTCATCTGAGGGCAACAAAAACAAAAATATTTGATTGTTGTGTTTGTTCGTCGACATAAATGTTTCATCGTATGCGCTAGGCTTAGGAGATTCAACTTCTACAATGTCTTAAAAATCATTTACAAGAATATCAGCAGCTTTACGTTTTTTTGTGGTTTTTTTTGCACGAGGTCATCAATGCTTCTGTCTCATGGCCAATCATATATATGACATTCTTCAATTAGGAGCACAATGGGTTCTGTTTTTCTTCAATTTGTTTTCGAGCACATTTCAACTATCTTTGGAAATGTGTTCATGTAAAAATAGACTTCTTGGAGATAAAGAATAAAGAAATTGCATATTAGAATTTCAAATAAGATCCGATTAATTAAAATAAATTGTTTAGATTAGAAAACCGATTGTTCAGTTTAAGATAAAATTGAATTTATTCATGTAATTCTCATTAAAAAAAACAGTGAAACCAATTTATAAAAAGTAGGATGAATTTCCTGTTCCATAAATTGAATAATATATTTATTCTGGAACCTGAAACTGAAGTTAAACATTTGACAACAATATGCTATGATAATATAATTGTTCAGACATGCTTTCCTGTGAGTTCCCTGAGTAAATATATTAGTAATAATATTACTATCAGATGTGCACGCCCTCAGATGAGCAATCTTCATGAATACAGTATTCAGTAAATTGAATTTTGGCATGTATCATCAGAACATTGAATTAAATATTAGAGAAACCTTTAATTAGTAAAAATTTCATTGAATGCAAAAAATTCAATAATTTTAATTCTTAATTTTGCAGATTGTGTAAGTAGAATCCTTTGAAGGAATATGAGTCCCAAAATGGTTCAATACTTTTCAGTATTTACAAAGATATGGAATGCATATTTAACAAAATTCAGTATCCTCTGCAGATGATATAATCAAGCCAGCA
This sequence comes from Patella caerulea, assembly GCA_036850965.1. Lineage (NCBI taxonomy): Eukaryota > Metazoa > Mollusca > Gastropoda > Patellidae > Patella > Patella caerulea. The sequence goes on along the minus strand of JAZGQO010000015.1, from coordinate 23,493,694 downwards.
TCACCTATGAGCTTTTCATGCACCTCTATCATCCTACTGGTCTGCTCCGACTGGGATGATACGCCATACAGTGTGCTACGAGGGAAATTTTGCCCAGGCAGTGGCACTATGGCCTACTCTTACACCAAATTCCAACTGCAAAGGGATCTGTCCTTGTCAAGCCCACTGTCCTGCACCACTGACAAGGGGAAACCACACCGGGAAATCCTAATAAACTTTCTCAGCCAATGCTGAGATCCAACCTGCGACCTCCAGGCTAGCAACCTAGTATCTAACTCACTTAACCACCATGACTCTCGATCTAATCAAAGCAGGGAGATATTTTAATTTGGTGTTCTTAATAAAATGTTAATTAATCATGTGTAAATTAATCTGTAAAAAATTAGATACTGTCCGAAAAATGTCAATCAGTGGCATTAATATTTCTACAAATAAAAATCTTACTGAGAACATAAGGGGACGTGCATGGCACAGTTACAAATCCAATATCTGATCAGAGTACATAAAACCATTCAGTGATTTAAAGACTGCAATTGGACGCCTCTGCATGTTGCCAGTTCAGTATTATGTTTAAGTAGATTCTTTGGCAAGATATTCTTTTAGAGCTATAGAAGGTACATAAAAATTCAATATTTCCTCTTTCAATAAACATCAAAACTATTTTCCTCATCAACTTCAAAGTATATTAGGATATAATCATCTACTTGATTAGCAATTAAAGACTCATGATAGGACTCGTTATCACCATACTTTGCTCATTTTGAAACTGACATTGATTATTATTTTTCTTTGATCACATGTGAAGTGCTTGAAAGAAGAATTTTGCCTGGACAGTGGCAATTGATTAGCATTTAAAGACTTATATGCTTCATATATGATTGAATGGATGATAACATCTTGTTAACGCAATACTCTGGTCATTTTCACTAACATACAGTTAATTTTTGTATTCTTTGGTCAGATGTGAGCAGTGCTAAAGAGGAGAATTTAAGTTCAATAGTGGCATTTCCATCTGCCAAAGGTTCTTTTAATGGTACGGTATTCCTGTATATACACATGGGTGAACCTCAGCAATGTCTTCCCCTTTTAAGTCGGAACCGGCTTCTGCTAAGTTGAACCAATGTTCTTGTCCATCAAAAGATTTCTCGACTACAGCAAGTCTGTGTTTTATGTAACTAAACTTGGCATCTTCTACAACTTCACATATTAATATTTGGCTAGAATTTCTGTCACACACTTTCAGCAACACAAACATTAATATCAGAGACACCTGTGGTAGACTAGTCAAGAAGGTCGGAAATGAAATGAACTGGGGTTTAATGTCCTACTATTCTGTTTTGACTGGGCTAACGAAGATGGGTCAGAGGGTCAGACACTGGTATTAAATGAAAATATTCCGCAAACAATTTGAATAATGAATAACTTGTCCATTTATAAACCGTAAATAGCGGAAACTCGCACATCGTGATCACTCTGCTACGGGCTTAACTCCAGATATCTTCATCAATATCATTGATCCAAACCTTTAACGCATCATAAACATTTAGAAATCATCATCAACAATAGGACGTCTGGGTCATTTGGATCCTTCAAATATTTGTTAATAACGGGATTAATCTATGTAAACGCACAAAATGAAATTACAGATTTCATATTCATTTTTTACTCTTATCATATTCCCCTTTCCTCCAATTCTTCTCAATTTCAATTGATTTAATTAAATTTATTTTATATTTATTTGACAAAAAATGAGGTATGTATTCAATATTTGGTAAAAAATATGATTTTTGTGAAAATATTGATATTCGAGTCTGGAAAATTTGGGTTTATGGATTTTTTTTTTGTTCAAAATTCATCTATTTATTTACTACATATTTTATGACTGTAGTGTTTTCCAACCAACATCTGCGATGAAGTGACAAATAATTATTTCTTTATCGAGAAAAAATTGTCCTTCAAGGTCGGTAAATGTTTCCATTAGAAACAATTTATTTCCATTTCATTAGCTAATGGCATATTCATTATTGATATCTCACAACTGTGTCAGCTATACTGAAGACGACAATCTGGAGCCACAAAAATCAAAACTAACCATAGAATACTAAGAATGGGATGTCATGATGCCCTAAACCATAGGTGGCTCAGCACCAACCCCAGGTATTGGAAATGAAATGAAACAAGTCAATTTGTTGCTGGACAGCAGCATTTCTTCCTTATCTTCATCAAATTCCAATTGCTCATGTTTTTGTGAACAGCATGCCAAACTGTTCAACTGTCACTTCAATCAAACAGACGGTTTAATCATAGGTTTGAAGATGATCTTAGTTTTTTTATACTATCTTAACAACTAGACCCTGTTTTTTATCAGACAATACATCTGCACCACTGGCATTGGGAAACCGGACTTAACCTCCATTAAACGAACTCCTGATTGAACCTGTAACCTTCTGGTTATTAAGCTAGCACCTCATGCACTGAGCCACCATGGGTCCCCCAGGCAGTGGAGAGATCCCTACATGGACAAACAGTAACACTACTATAAACTACAATCAAAGATATTCTATCCAGTTGTAACAGAGGCTACATCAAACACAGTCGTAGGAATATGATCAGATATTATCCAGTCTCAGCAAACTGATAAAAACTACAACAAAGATACAGCACATCTTTTATCGTATAAATCTTTTAGATCATGGTTTTTTACTGTCTGAAATATGACATTAAAACAAGAAAGAAGAGATAAAGCAGGTCTTTTATTTTTTTCTCAAGTGTTAATATTATTTAAAACGATATCATATTCTATTAAGCTTTATACAGTCAAGGTTTAAAAGGGATTTCTGTAAAAAATGATACTTTTTTAAACTTTGCATCAAATGTGTCATACTAAAAATAATGCTTTCTCAAAAGGTATCATATTCTTTCAAGCTTTTATAGCCAGAGTTTAAAAGGGATTTCAGTCAAAAATTTCCATCAAATGTGTCATTCTCAAAATTCTGCATTCTCTATAAAATATCATCTTCTGATGATGAAATAGACTTGAAATGCCTTCACCAGAAATTGTCTATATGATGACTGTGGATAACGTAGACAAGATATGGCAAAACCTGGATCTTCAAATCTGAACATCTCAAGGTTCAAATAATCAGCAGATGGAACAAAATAAAACTTTCTATGACCTTTTATTTCAGAAATATCAGAGGTTCAAAAATGCATCAGATGGTTTCTTTATCAATACATGATCAATGGTAGATGCATAGATGTACTGACAAGAAAATTTAAACCCTACCAGATTTTATACATATTTCCTTCCATATTGTTCTTTTAAACTCATCATCCTCATATAAATTTATAATCATGCAACTCATATTGGGAATCATCAATAAGTTAGCCTTAAATGTTGTGATGTGTTTGGCCTTTAATTTGTTTAAATTTAAGCCCAACCCTCAGTTTTAAGACTGAAATATGATTTTATTTAATATTATTAGTGTTTATACATGTAGTATTCTTTGTTATTCATTGATAAATCATATTTCATTTGTTTAGTCATTAATGAATGACATTGTACACCATCCCTTTCTTTTGTTTTTTCTTTAATTGCTTGTGGGGGTGTGGGGTTAGTTGAATGGAAACACAAAAATCATTCCTGCTTTCCACATTGTTACCTTAAAATTTGGGTGCGTTATGACATGACAATCACATCCGCTCTAAAAATTACATTTTACAAGGAAATCATAAGAAGAAAAAAAATCCTCTGACACTGAAACAAATTAAAAACATTCAGAAAATAAACCAGTCTATTTTAGAAATAGAATTCCATAAACAAGACGAGTTTATTTTAGAATCAAGTCTTTAAATTTAGTTGGTTAATCGCTTCCATCCATCAACACTTACAATATGCAACTTTTTCTGCAATAGAATGTCAGAACAAACTGGTTGATTAAGTCTTTTATAGACACGTCTTCCTGGTTTCACAAAAAATAGCTTTTTAGGAACAAATACTCATTCTTTCATTTGCAAGGGCGTTTTAAGGTTTATCATGGCGGAGGCTATACTATTTTGAGGGCCCTCTTGTGTGGGGGTCTGGGGTGGGGTGGTGTTTTGATTGATGATTTTCATACCAATGCAATGACTAGATTCTCATTTAGTAGTGGATTCGACAGTAACAAAGTAAAGAAAATGATTGACTCAAACTCAGGGACCCTTTCGATTGGTCAGAAGGGCCCTTTTGTCAGACGAGGGGCCCTTTTGTCTGCCTTTAGGGCCCTCCCTAACTAGGGTACATTTCATTTTGCATCGATTTTAGAATTTTTCTCCCGTTTTATTTGTTCACCTTCTTTGATTTTTTTTTTGCGAGGAGGCTGGTGCCTCCAGCGCCTCAGCTATAAAACGCTTTGTTCATTTGTGTTGCTGGCAATTTCATTTAAACATACTAAAATAACTAATAGGGATATTCTGACATGGACATTTTGCCTACATTTTGTACATGACAAGGAGTAAGGTCACCTGCCTAACCTCATGTTGTTTTTCTTTGTTAGTCCCAAAATGACTCAATTTGTGTAAAGTGGACATTTAATCCCATTCTCTCTCTCTCCAACCACACTGACAAATTTTATCCAATGAGAAACACAGGCTGTATGGTAAAAACTGGTATTAATTGTTACCAATCTATGGTAGTAATTTTGGCTCATAATATCGTCTGTAGGAATCAGTGTTACGGTAATAACTATATGATAGTAACATGTGTTTTCTATTGTATTACATAACATGTGCGCGCATGCTTGTGTCAGACGAGACATAATAATAACATGCACAACATGCAAAATGACTCAAGGTTAAAGGAAAATCATAGACATCATTTGTTTTTTCTGTTATTAACGAGAAACAGGTATCTATATCATGTAAAGTGCCCTGTTAACAATATTATTAGCAAAGATTCAAATTTAAAGCTACATCCTTATCATATGATTTATTGCTTCTCCTACTAAACAAAATATGGTTCTTCTTGAAGGATAACATGTTATTATATATAGGCCATTTGATCAGACACTTATATTCAAACAAATTGAAACACTTATACTATACCAAATCAGTTTAAATATTTTGATGTCGTTAATAACGCTGGGCACATGTCATTATATGCCGGGAAGATCATTTCCTGCATGTGTTCCAAGATTATTGGAAATGTCATTTTAACGCTGCACATTTAAATGGCCAAGATAAACCAGCTTTTAAGAAGACCCTTCTCGAAAAAAAACGGTAGAGAGAGAGAGAGAGCTGGGTTTTTAAACCAATTTCTTAGCCACACCTCTGCATTGATATGACAATAAGTTATTATGTTTTTAACCCATCAATTTTACATATTTCAGTTCTATCGTTAATAAAATCATTAAGGCAAAACTATTTAAAGAATGGAATAATTAACAACATTTTTTAAGGAGATCTAAACTAATCAAACATAACTGTATCCATAATTGAAACATTTAAAAACAATGTTGATTGCACGGATGAGCCCCCATCAATTACTTCCACATTATTACTAATATTTACAAACATCCTACGACAAATTGATCTATTTAATTATTATGTGTTCATTTTATACTCCATTAACTGCCAATTAAGGTAATTACTGTCAGTATTTAATTAAAATAATATGGCGGCACTTAACCTTATATTATATCAATAATTTTTCAGTTTGTTCCCTTGTTGATTCATGTACGTTATATGCAGGCCGTGTAACAGAACCCATTACATACAAGTGGCTTGATATAGCACTTAGACATGCAATAAATATACAAAAAACGTTTTCTGAGATTATCATAGGATCATTGATGGGTTTTTAATCTCTTTTAAGCTGTTTTATGGGCCTGTTCAATGTTGTTTTTACTGACACTAAGCAATAGTCAATCAATTTTTGTTTGTGGACTTTTTTTTTAACCTTTTAATATGCAGATGTGCTGTGTCCCACAAGTTTTCTGTCAGGTTCAATTATCTCTTTTTAAACTCTATTAAGCTGTTTTATAGCGCTGTTATATATGGGGTTTTTTCACTGACACTTTTTAAGCAATAGTCAATCATTTTTTTTCGCCGCTTACTCTTTTTACTTTTTTGCTTAAGAGTTCTGTCATACATGTTTCCTATCAATTTATTTCCTTATCTGATTCATACAGCTTTAGATGCTGCAATTTGTGATTATCTTGGGTTTCAAATTAAAATCATGGCATTTGTAGCACAGAGAACACAGCAATTATGCTACAAGTTTACAATTGGAAGGATGAAATATACAAATTGTTGGGAGTTCCGATTCTATGCAAATAAGCATTTCTATAACAGCTTCAGACATTACTCTGCTTCCCCTGAGACTTTCAACTTAGCTCCAGTCCCTGGCCAGTATATAATCTCGATTAAACCTGAAGAGTTTGCATAAGAACAAAACTAGTACCTTTTTTAGAGAAATTTGGGATGACTATTTACCAATATAGACTACCAATTAGGAGAATAAATGCTACCTTGGTTTATTAAACAGAAGATTAAAATATTTCTTACCTGTGAATTGTAGGATTTGGGCTCCTCGGCATCCCACGATGTAATAATATAATCCAAAACCATTTTTGTTTGATAAGAATGTCTATGAATCAAAAGTTTCTATCGAAACATCTATGGGTTTATATTTTCATATCCTCGGAACGCACAAGAATTACTTTGAACATTCATAAACTGAATAAGCTCTAGCATTGTATTGTTTGTTTTATATCCTTTCTTTTGTATATTGTGTTATCCAATTGTACCAACACATTTAATTTAATGATACAGAATATATATAAAATATGTTCACTAATTTGGAACAACATAATAAGTAAAATCTATCATTTTCACTGTTATAGTTTAACTTTCCAATAAGTTATACGAAATAAAATCCACAGCCACTTACTCCTACTACCGGTTCAGAATTTAAAGTGGAATGGAGTTTTCCCGGAACAAAAACACTATCACAGCTACAAAGAGGGGTATAAACTAGAAAAATGTATTATCGTTACTGTTGTATTATCTCTGGAGCTTTATAAAGAATAACTCCTACTACAGGTTAACAATATAAGTTGGAATGGAGTTCCCGAAACAAAATTCACTATCACAGCTACATAGAGGTGATAATAAACTGGAATAAAGTTATAACAATGTGATAGACTGTAAGAACATTGTATATGAAGTTGTAACAATGTGGTAGACTAATGATAAAATATAGGTAACTATATCTATGTTGACACTTGATACAGAAACTTGTTGATAATTATAACAAGCTGAGCTTTATAAAATCATCCTCGGGTATTATCTTGTTTCCGACATATCATGATTAGCTCTCACATAGGATAAAAACTTTCTTCTACCAACTACAACCAGTAAATGTAGGACCAATTATCAATCTTCGAGTTCATTTATGTTTCTATGTTCCTTATATTCAATGATCACACACGCTAAAAAAAAAACTTTTTCTAAACTACTGGTAAATGTAGGGACCAATTATTATTCTCAAATACATTTATTTTCTATAAAACTTTCTTCTACCAAGCACAACCAGTAAATGTAGGAATCTCAGAATCCATTTATGTTTCTATAACTGTTCCTTATGTTCAATGATCACACATGTTACCTACTGGTAAATTTAGGAAACAATAATTATTCTCAGAATACATTTATTTTCTATAACGGTACTGTTCCTGTTCTTTATGTTTACTGACCATATACCATAAAAGAATACTTTCTTCTACCTATTGGTAAATGTAGGACCATTTATCATTCATTGAATTCATTTATTTTTCTATAACTGTTCCTTATAATGACCAACATAACTCTGTAATTGTGGCGATCACTGTTCAAATAATTCATTTATGCTGTTCACTAAATATATTTCTGCGTAAGTTTTACTACTTGAAAGTTGAAGAAGAAAGTTGTTACTGATGTTAGTCCCAATTGATTTTCTTATTGATCCCAACTCCATTACACATTATTAGTGGTGTTAAGTATAGTATTTTCACAAATGTCCATTTGACACTAAATAAAATAAAACAGAAAATACAATTGAACAAAACATAACAAAAGAAGCACTTATTCCCATACTAATATTTTTAAATGTCACCAATTATTTGGAGATTCCTTCCACAAAAAGTATTAAATAGCAATAAAAAAGTTAATCTAAAGTAACCACTTCTGTTTGCATATTCTGACCAATGTAAAAGAAATCACTTGCAATTCCCAATGATGTTATCTCCAAAAATACAATTTTCACAGCTTAAATTGCACAAAACACTCTAAACGACCTTTAAATATTGCTGATAATAACTGCATTTGGCATTTGATAATTTCAAAAAAAGAATTCCTCTGGCACTTTCAAATTTATAATTTAAGAAAATCTAAACAGCATGCTGGTAAAAAAAGTTTCTATAATTCAACAAGCTGTTTCCGACACAACATGTAGCACATGCTTAAAGCCAGTCTGAACTCAACTAACAGTTGTTTTAAAAGTGAAGCCACTGTGTTGGCCGTTACCTTCAGTAACACAACATACAATGTTAAAAACATCTGGACATAGTTAAGGTAGGGTAACCAAACCATCCCAATTCAATTAACTAGATAAATACTATACAGATCCCTTTCACCTATTATCTACATCTACCTATACACAAAACCAGTTTAACAAACAAATAAATAACTAATCAATAATATTATAGCCGATGTACAAACCACTACACAGTGGGGCAGCACAGCTAACATCTACCCTATACTCAAAACCAGAAGTAGTGTCAGTCAGGCAAAACACTAAGTCTGAACTAAAAATCGTATTAACACTATCACAGGAACAAATAGGCGTTTGGACCACTTCCGAGGCGTTGGGGTAGAGTCACCTGCCCAACCTTGTTTTTCTCAGGGTCCTCCAGTTTCCTCCCACTGCTTAAAACCTTGACTTCCGCTAGCAAATTGTATACATCAAAGTGTTCCATATGTTAGACCCAAAATGACCTAGTTGGTGTTGAGTGGAGGTTAAATCCATTTTTCTCTCAGTACAAAATTAATAAATGCTCTACTTTGGAATATCAGTAAAAGAACAAATTGTGTATAGACTTAACTAGACTCTCCATTCAAGAACCAATTAAGATTAAATTGTTTCAAGGTGATCTATCAGCTTCTGTGATCTATACGATACTTATAAAAGTCTGTAGCAAAAAGCCTTGAAACCATCTAAGTGCTGGACATGCTGTTAAATGATTTGTAGAAACAGGTTTTTTTACACCATAAATCTGTAAAAACTAACATAAACATATCATAGAGGAGATCACAGCTTTCACTGGCGAAAAAACTTCACACAGAAATAAAAATAAATGAAAAATAACATATAGATATTGGTGTTAACAGCCAGAAAACATATCACTGGCATGTTGGCACCAACATAGAATGTTTTTCTGAAACCACCATGATCAGCATGTAGTAATTACACTACATTATCTACCTGTATCAACTCTTTCTTTTTGAAGACAGATAAGGACATGAAATTCATTAAGAAAAGCAGATCATATTTATGACTGTTGACAGACAACTGGAAAAAGAAAATGAAAGAACCAGAATCCAGAATGAAGCTAAAATGGATCCACTATATTATAAAATAAGGTGTATATTTGAGTGAGAAGATCCCACTTCTTGCAAAATCTTTCGGAATATTTTGGAGTGAGAGATAAATGGGTTTTACAGTGTCAACTAGACACAAATTAGGTTATTTAAGGACTAACACATGGTGCAATTTTATTTCACTAATTTGCAAGGTCCCAGAGCAAACCCATGAAGTTGGTGAGGCATTTTCTCTGGATCCTCAGGTTTTCTCTGACTGCTTATGAATAAAATTGTACCCTTTGTTGGACTGGAATTGACCTAATTTTACATCAAGTGGACATTAAATCTCTCTCTCTATCCCGATCTCAATCTCTCTCTCTTGACCTTCCAACATACTGAGTTCTATAACAGCTGCTTTAGCTTGACAAAAATACTATCATGAAAACATTTTTGTTATATAATTGAGCTAAGAAGAAAGAATATCAAGTTAAGCCATGCATTTATATAGCAAATAAAATTCTGCTTTGTCACAATCAGATATGTCTTACAAAACATTGTGTCTTTAATTTGCTTTCTTGAAAAAACATAATCTAATTTATTGTATCAAAAGGTTGTAGCTTCAACATTGGCCATTTCAAAGATATCCACTCTACTGCAAGACTATAAGATTAGATTAGATTACATTTTACAAAGGTTTCATCTGTTTCTGAAAAACTTAATTCCTATAGAAAATGTAGAAACCATTTCACATAATGGGAACGCTTATTAAATCTATGCTCTAGTACGAAGACACCCAGAATTGATACAAATTGCTTTTCAGTGAGCATATAGCTCTTGCTTTGAATTTGTTAGGTATTTCTTGCTTTTTTTCAGACACAGGCTCCGTTTAAATTGATATTCCCCTAAGCAAAAACATTTGGATGGAACGATGGATTTCCACGGAAATGTAATGGTCAGGTCGATTTGGTCGTGTCAATATATGTCACATAAAGTTACATACGAAAATGTTGTTGATATCATGCTAGAATAAACTATCATTGCATTCAAAATGAATTTCTACTTGAACCTCTGGATCAAGATGCTACTTTATATTTGAAGTATCCGCATTTACATAGCGGTACAACAAATGAATTGGTATCCAGACTTCACGAATATTTGACAATGATATTCATCCACATCATTTTCTTCTCTTAAATCCAGTGGCAGTATAATTTTAGTTAAAACTACATAATGTCTCATTTACAAGTTGGCTAAAATGCAATTAATGATTTGACAATTTCAGATTTTTGACTCAATCTATGCTTAGAATAAACTAGCATCAACGATTATCACTGGATTAGTGGTCTTATACCTTTCCTTTCTTTTTCAGTGGCTATTGTTATGAAAGATGACTAAAACAATTTCTTTTTTGGTGCCATCAGAAGTTTGGAGAAGTTCTAAACAGATTCTGTCCCTAGCATACTTGATCAAAAGTCATATTATCCATGTCTACCACTTGACCACTTATTTCTACCTTTTTTGCCGAAATGCAATATAAAAAGGTGGTATTTAGGAAGGCATATACCTATAGGCTATTGATCAGGTCTTTGGGGGAAATTTTTATAATCCTGTAAACCTTTTAAGGAACAAGGGTCGATCCCGATGTAGGCTGGCAGGGCTTATTACCTAGTTGTTCAATTGGGACGAAAAAGAGCTCCAGAAAGAATAGGCAATAGCTCTGCTGTCAAGTCAAAATTTTGTACAAAGCACATTGCATGGCTTATACCTGTCTTGAATATAACAAATGGGGCAGGAAAATAGTATTTTAATCCCTATCTAATTTCATTTCTAAACCTTTGTGGGCAATACCCATTAATCCTGTAAACCATTTTCCAAGTAAGTTAACAAACATTACCTATGTTCATATGGTATCGTTTGTTTCTAAACCCAAGGTTAAATAAATGTAAAGAGTTTCAGTTGCTAAATGGATATGCAATGAGCCAGTGATATTAAAGATCGCTAAGATACTCGCATGCATGTAATGAAAGGTGACTTCTGTAACATTTGAGTAGTTTTTTCTTATTTTTGGCAATTTCTCAAACATTGTTCACCAGTCTTAAATATAATGTTTTTACTCATGGTTACAATGGTACCAGCTTGAATATATCAACACAAACCTCGGCCTGAAAGTCATTTCATTACCTGTCATAATATCACATAAAATTGACTGGAATTAATCAAAAAAATACATTTCCTGTAAAAAGAGGTGCTTGAGGGTAGGATATCTTGTTATTAATGTTTTTAGTCTTGATAACATATGACAGATAATTCACTTCAAGTGTAAGCTGAACTTGTTAATTGTCCTACAAGGGTCTGCATATCATTCTTAAATGTTTTGACAAAACTAATTGTTTTGAAGCATAATATTGTCCCATTGGTACAATTGCTAACCTCGGTGTTAAGATAACTTTATCTGACAAACACATTCTGATCAGGATACCCATTGAAAGACCAATATTCGGATAATTGCATGAACATCACAATGCTTCTCTCAAAATTGTTATTTTAAACCCTGAATCTGGGTTCTAAATGCAAAGATTAACAATAGATTTCTTGTCCATCTGCTTGCTATAGCCATTTTTGAAATACATACACTGGGAGTGGAACCCTTTATTTTTTAAAAAATTGCATAACAAAATACAGAATTGTTATTTTTGTTGTAAAAAAAGTAAGTAGTCTTGTATTTGTGGACAAGAACAGTACTTGAAGTGTGCCAGGGTGTTAAGATTCATTGAAAACTGTGTCAAAAATGTTTCAATTCACTGCATATGTTGGAAATGTGGTAAACTTTTTCAACTTGCCTAAATTATATACAGATTTTACCATTAACAGTTTTATCATAAGTTTATTTTTACTAATAACCTTTCTTACAGCTATTTTCTGTTTTATTCATTTCCTTATGTTTTTTAAGCATCTATTTTACCTGTTAACAGTGTTTAGCTTGCTAATGAAGATGTTAGTAGGCCTAATGATGATTATGGTTACGGCATAAAACATCAGAAATGACAGCAAGACTCATACACAAGTAACAATTGGTTTCTCAGATAGAACATGGGTGATAAATCACAACAAGAGAGAAAGGGAAACCGAGAGAGGGTTTAACTTAAGTCCACTTTACACAAACTATCATAGGGGTCTTTAGCAGTGATATGCAAGAGAGGGAGGAAGAGAAAGAGAAAGAGAGAGAGAGAGTGCGAGAGGGTTAATGTCTATTCTACAAAAACTTGGACACTAGGACTAAGAAAGGGGTCTTTTAGCTGTGGTATGCAAAAGAGAGAGAGGGGGGGGATTAATTTCCATTTTACTCAAACTTTGGGACTAACATAGGTGTCTTTAACAGTCAGATGCAAACGAAGGACCCAAAGAAACCATACATGATTGGGCAGGCCAACCTACTAGACTCAATGACAAATCAAAAGTAGATATAAATATCTAAGTCATAGCTTGGAACTTGAATCATGAACAAAATATTATACCAAAATAGAAATTTGTAAAACTCAATTCTTTAAATATGTGAACACTTTATGTATTTGAACCCCAATTAAAACCTGAAGCCCATTAACAAAGAAAAGGCAATCAGATAGCTTACAAGAACCACAAAACATCTAACAAACCACCTGTTAAATTTTAGTTGACCTTTCCTCAAAAATATAACCTTCCAAAATAAACCCTTCATTCTTTCAACTAAATGGAGAATCTGCTTCTCTGGAGATTGGACTAAATTAATATCATTTACAAAGATTGAGTTAAATATTGGCAAGGAACATTATTATTATATTTATAACGATCTTAATTTATTCTTGGGTGAAGTAGGTTTCGGCTAATTTACCATCTAATACACCGAAAACATGTAGATGAGTTTATGTGAATCTTATGTTTCGCTTGTTATTTTTTCATCTGAAAATCTTGGCAACTTGCTCAAGGTTTATTTATATTCTATACAGAAAACAATTTAATGATAATTTGGGATAAATATTCCATTATATTCCTTCATTTATTTCAGCGTTATCTTAAATTCTACAATAAAACATATTGTTTTTCCCTATAGTTGTTATTCAAAGCCAATATCTGAATATCATGTTTGGTGTTTCAGACAAAGGTCAGAATGTTTTCGGGGAGCAAGAGTCATTATGACCTGTTTACTATTCAGACATCTATCTAGAGGAGTGTTGTGAAAAATGTCACTGGAATATGGTAGATAACCCATTTAAAGGGACATTCTATCAGTTAGTATATAGTGTTGTGTTAAATATCACTGAATATGGTAGATAACTCATTTAAAGGGACACCCTATCAGTTAGTAGTGTTGTGAAAAATGTCTAGGGATATGGTAGATAACACATTTAAAGGGACATTCTATCAGTGATTGGTGTTAAGTAAAATGTCATAGGGTATATAGTAGATGACCTCTACTCTTCTGCTCCGACTGGGCTAATGAAGACAGACAAACACAATACAGTGTGCTATTGCCTAAATTTTGCTTGTGCAGCAGCACTATGTCCTACTCAGTAACTGCCAATTCTAACTGCAAAGGGATCTTTTATGTGCTTACCATGGTATACACCGGACCTCGGTCTTTGTCAGACACTTTGACCCGAAAACCTGAATACACTTTCTTGGCCAATATAGGTTAGTGAGCCAGCGTTTTACTAACTCAGTCACTGTGGCACCTTACTATAAAGGAATATCCTAGGCTATCAGTAAGGTTACCTAAATGTGGGGGGGGGATTTGATGGCCGAATGGTTAGCATACACGCTGTATCCTACAGGTTGTGCGTGGCAAGGAGTAGGGTCGCCTGTCCAACCTCATGGGTTTTCTTCAGGTATTCTGGTTTCCTCCCACTGCTAAAGACCTCTACGCGCAAGGGAATTATTGAAATAAAATTGAACCTTATGTTGGTCCCGAAATGACCTAGTTTCTCTCTCTCGCCTAAATGTAAATAGAGCGAATACCAAATTAAACCAACACTACCATTGTGATCGTCATTTTTGATGAGCCTCTTTTTAACCCAATTGAATCCCAGCTGGGAGATTTTTATTTTGTTTCATAACTATATGACAAGTAATCAATTTGGGTATATTTTGCATGGATTAGGCTAGTAATAAAAAGTACGGGACAACCACACCACATACAAAATACACAACCAAAAAACACCAAGACACCACCCCATGTCAGAAAACTATCACAACGATCAGAAGGTGGGTCAACATTACATGTAAAAACTTGTTCTGTTAAATAGCATATTGTTTTATTTTGAATTCAGAATTTTTCTTCAGACAGAAATGTCACATTTGCGGCATAAGACTACTACAGAAACAATCCCACATGTCTGGAACAACTTCTTTTGTAAACACTTACAGGATTTTTGTCAGAAAATGTTCAAAAACACTGGTTTAAGATTACATTTTGAATTTAAAAAAATGCATTTAAAATGTAACCATTTGACATCCACTCTAGCAGCACTCCCAAATTTTGTTGGAAAAAAAATTAAGAGTGTAAAATTTCAAGTTAAATCTAAACAATGTTTTTTTTATTGTCTAAATATCCTTTTTCTAGTATCTAAATCCGTACATGATTATTTTCTTTTTCCGCTACTTTTACAGTTAAATAACTGGAAACATTTTATATAAAAGACAACATGTGTTGGGAATTTTATCCTTGGTATATTCTTATTATTCAGTTATAAATTTGACAAAATAATGAGGTTTTTGCAATGTTCAACTATCTGAAAGTTTCCAAGTTAAAACATTGTGTCATGGGGTAAAAACAGAAACATTTCAAGAAAAACTATTCAATTATCAAATGACTTTTCAGAGTAGTAGGCCAAATGGTCCGTCTACCAAACCAAAATTTGTTACTCAGGACTGATCATCTCACCCCACCTTAGATTCTCTACTGATCCATGGCTAAACCAGAGCATTAAGGAATACCAAAAAAAGCATTCAAGGTATTCAAGTAGTTCAATTTTAAATTTTGGAGTCATAAAATACTACTTCAGGCCGATATGGTAAAATAACAACCTAATTTTTCCATTCCTGCTACAAAAAGATGGAATATGCTAAGTGCCATGAAGTGGCTGCAAACTGAACCAAATGTTTCCCACGAATACCAGAATTGTCAGCGATCAAATCTTCATGGGTGTTCTGGGATGATGTAATGAGGATCTGGTCATTTATGTAAATTGAGTTCCAAGTTTTGAACGATTAAAATGCTGATTTGAATCTAAATTTCGATTTGTAATGAGTCAAACAAGATGATTATGGCTTTAATGAAAATTATCAAATTATTGACTGCAAATTACCAGTCAAGTGGAACATATCAAATATGAATCATATCTCCTAATTAATCGACAAAATATTGATTTTAAGGCATAATTTGGGGTAATTTTTTTTGCAGTTTTGATTACCGAATGCCTCCTGCTATTTTGTTAAATCACTTGTCAGAAAATGGAGAAAATCTGTAATGTTTTAATGTTGTGACACATCTTGAAAGTGAGCAACATGAAGGAAAGTTTAGCTATTGCAGTGGCACTATCATCTTTTCTAAAATGGGAGTTTGGATGGCCGAATGGTTGACACGTGTGTGTTGGATGAGATGGTAGGTCATTGAGACAAGTACGTAGTTTCAATTCCTTGTTTATAGATCTACATGACAAGGAGTAGGGTTGCCTGTCCAACCTCATGGGGGTTTTCTCTGGGTCCTCCGGGTTTCCTTTCACTGTTAAAGACTCCTACATGAATTAATGAAATAAATTGAACCATATGTTAGTCTCAAAATGACCTAGTTTGTGTTGAGTGGACGTTAAATCCCATTTATCTCTCTTTTCTAAAATAGTTACTGCAGGATGTTAAGGGTGTTAAGTTTGTGGCTGTAGACAGTTAACAAACTTATTCAACAATGAATGATATTCATATGCAAATATGGTACACAAAACCTATGAGGTTGGACCTAAGAACTTACTCTTTGTCACATACAGGCTTACTGCACTTGACTTATTGACAGACCTTATGATCTAAAGTGTCAGGATGAAACACTGCCAAGTTCTGTCCATAGCTAAAATTATGAACTGTGAACCATCAGATTATCTATCCAATTCATCTCCATTGACATTATTCACAGAGAAATGATATTTATTGTCCACTTAACTCTAATCAGGTCAATTTGGAACTAACATATAATTTCATCTCGATAGATCTTTATGAATAATATTCATATGCATATATATGAAAGATGAAACAGTGGTTACGTACAGCACAATGGACATTTACGGCTAGCCCCCAGATTCATTCACTTGATTAGATATTTGTTGCCCTAATGTCTGTGTATTTTGTCTAGTCGGTTTTGTTTTGTGTGTAGTGCAGTCTTCCTGCATTTACTAGAAGACCTATGATTATAATGATCAAGTAATATTTACTGCAGAACCAGGCGCCATATCATCTTTCATCAATGCATAAAGGTTTAAGAGCAACCTACTAAAAGCCATAAAATCTATTTTATTTCCCTGCATCAAGCAGCAATCTCTTGAGAATACCCTTTTAAATCCACTTAAATTCTTCTGAAATTATAATCTAATGCAATGGAAATTGGGTATTACATAGTTCATTAGAAAAAGCAATGAAAATCCACTTTAATGAAAGTGTTCATTCAAATAAAGACGCTCATCTACTTAGCAAACTTTCAGATCGACTTAATTCTCAGATTGAAAGGAAACATTCACAGTTCTCTAAGCTAAACTTGACTTAAAAATCTATTTACATTTTCCAAGATTAGCCATTAATAATATAGTTGTATTGTTAACAGTCACACC
Source organism: Patella caerulea (assembly GCA_036850965.1). NCBI lineage: Eukaryota > Metazoa > Mollusca > Gastropoda > Patellidae > Patella > Patella caerulea. Next base: position 23,476,250 of record JAZGQO010000015.1, on the reverse strand, counting down.
ACGTCTCAATTTAATCTAAAATTTTAAGTCGGGAACATGCTAACTCAAAGTTATAAAGCCCCATTTGGCCTCTACATCTACGGTAGTTTCAAAGACTTTCAGATATAAAACATAACAGTATAATGTCATTTATGGTTTTCGATTTCTTCACCCAACCTTGAGAGAGAGAAATGGGGTTGAACGTCCATTCGACACAAACTAGGTAATTTCAGGTCTAACATATGGTTTAATTTTATTTCAATAATTCGTGTGGGCGTAGGGGTCTTTAGCAGTGGGGGGAAACTGTAGTACCCGGGGGGAAACCCACAAGGTTGGACAGGCGACCCTACTCCTAGCCACGTACAACCGGGGATTCGAAACCATGCCAGTTGACTCAATGGCAGGCCGTATGATACAGTGCGCGCACACTTACCATTCGGGCACTCACCCACCCCCCCACCCAGCCTTGAGGGTTTTCTCTGGGTCCTCGGGTTTGTTATCACAGCTAAAGACCCTTACACATAAACCCCTCTGGTGGATTTTCTCCAGGTCTTTTGGCTTCCTCCCACTGCTAAAGACCTCTTGGCAACACAACCCACACCCTGATAGAACAACATCCATAAAATAGTTTAATCCTAGATCTAACTATGACATTTAACATTCTTTGAAGTTCTGCCAATATGAACTTTTTGTCCCATTCAGACAACTAGACACATATTAACACTTTCCAGATCCTGATAGAACAACATCCATAACTTAGTTCAATATTTAATCTTTAAGTCTATAATAACATGATATTTGCTTCCCAAAAAATAGTAAATACATTATTACAAAATGAGCATTAATTTGAGACTTTAATCTCTAATATAGGACCTAATATAGCTTCAGTGGACATTAAGAATTCAGTCTGTCTCATATTGTAACTTTAGATGAACGATATACTGTATAGCAGAATAGACATTACAATATTCATTAAAAGAAAGAAGCTTCCAATATAACTTGTTCTTCTTCCTTCGAACAAATTTGACAAGTTTCCAACACATTATGCACGATTATTCATCAACTTCTGAAGGCAATGCACTCTTTTGAAATAGTATCATGAATCAATGTGGTCATCAAACAGTCGGAATAATCATTTTATTATTAATCCTGAAGTACAGCTTCTGAAAAGATCTTGCTTTAATATATATTTGCTTCCAACCCTCCCACGTCCCCCTTCAAAGAATATTAGTGTAAGATACAAATTAAATATAACTTTTAATCTTAAAACTCAGCGTTTAGCGATAATGCTCTTACATCTTAAGGTCTATGCTTGAGTCAAGTGTGATGGTTGCAATCCCACACCCTTAATTGACAAGGATATAGGGTCACCTGCCTAACCTCTTGGGTTTTCTCTGGGTTCTCACAATCCCTCTTACTGCTAAAGATCTCTACCAGCAAGTGAATTATTGAAATAAAATTTTACCATGTTAGTCCCAAAATGATCAAGTTTGTGTTGAGTGGATGTCAAACACCATTTCTCTCCACATCACCCTCTCTTTTAAAACTAACTTTCTTAAATGTCATGATCTTATTAAACAGATGCCTTATCCACTGTCCATAATCATGTTCAATTATCATGTCTCAGCTGACAAACTTCCAAAAGACAATTCAATTAATCACTGTTGTTGCAATACAATGCGCCTAATTAATTGCTGACAATTTATTTCCAAAATTTCTAATCTGCAATCAGAAACATCCAGCCAGAAGTCAAATTCGTGAGTGATGAAACTCTTAGTCAAGTTTCAACTCTTATCACATTTTCTCACAACCCTTTGCCAATTCTCATGTTTCAATTTCAAATATATTTATACATGTACATGTAAATCTTATCATACCATTTTTTCATCCTTTCAAAACCAGTTAAATCTACAGGATTGGAAAATTTAAATGTTTGCAAATTCAGACAATTGAAAAAGAGAGAGAGTAGAGAGAGAGTTTAACCATGACTTGACACAAACTAGGTCATTTTGGGACTAACACATGGTTCAATTTTATTTCAACAATTCATTTGCACGCATGGGTCTTTAGCAGTGGAAGAAAATCAGAAGACCCAGATAAAATCCATGAGTTTGGACAGACAACCGTATACCTTGTTATGTACAACCGAGGAATCAAAACCATGCCAGTTGACTCAATGACAGACCTTATGATACAGCGTGCACGTTAACCATAGACAGTACATATCACTCAAGACCATAAACACTGGATTAATGTAGTCCTTTTTTTATTCAGCGCAGATTATACAGTTTAGACTTGCTTCAGGGTGGCCACTTTGTAAAACCACATCAATATAATCACCCAGAAGCGGACGCTCATTATGAAAAGATTGTTCCAAAACTGAAAAAGTAATTGTTCATGGACACAAAAGTTGTGGATATTAGCGTCAAGCCAAATATTTGTTGTCAATAACTAATTAGAAACAATGAACTGGAAAGAAGAGAAAAATGTTCTTCAAGTCTTAACTTGCAGACTGCAGTCTAAAAATGATTGTTAGAATGGTGTAAAAAAACAGATCCATAAACAGTTTAATCAATGATTTCTTTTAATATCTCTAACAACAAATTACATATCATTTTCAGGGAGGTTTGAAGGCTGAATGGTTAGCATGTATCATAAGGTCTGTCATTGGTTTTTATTCCCTGGTTGTACGGGACAAGGAGTAGGGTTGCTTGTACAACCTTGTGACTTTTCTCTGGGTTCTCTGGTTTCCTCCCAATGCTAAAGACCCCTAAGTGCAAGCGAATTACAAATAAAAAAATCAAACCATATGTTAGTCCCATAACCATTTTAATGAAATATGGCTATTCATAATTTCAAATCTACTTTCTTATTTGGTAATAAAAGTAATTTGACACAGGATACAACCCATGAATGGGGATTGTGTGTATCCCATCAAAGTAAGTGACAACAATCATTGATGATCACATTCAACATAAAGACATTACCGTCAACGTATGGATGGGATCCCACCCTTTGAATTGACAGAATTACCGGGATATCCCAGATACTGTACGAGTTTATTTTGAATGATATTCTATAGCCATTGACCATACAACATATAAAAAATCTATTTAATAAATAAAGGAATAAATATCATCTACAGAGGAAAATTACATAAGATAACCCTTCAACACCTCGCGTCACTGTCCAAATAACAAACAGGTTGAAGCTTACCCATTGAGGCTTACCTATCCCTTCATATTCAAAATACTATTTATCAACAATTGACTTACAAACACAGAATAAATACATCATCTTTTTTCTAGAATAAGTATAGTCCACTGAGGAAAGCTACCTAAGATGACTCGTCATATGTCACTATCCAAAAAAAAACAACAAAATAAGGTTGAGGCTTACCTATCTTTCATATTTAATTTACTGTTTATCAACAATTTACTTACAAACACAGAATATAAAGAACATCTTTTTTATACTCTAGTGAGACAATTACCCAATATTACTGTCCGAAAATAAAGGGTTTAAGCCAACCAATCCTTAAAACTGTATATCAACAATTTACTTACATTATAACACCATATAAATCAATTTACATCGTGGAAAACACAAATTAATCGCAAGCTGATCCAAGAATTCCTTAATTTTTTTTGAAGAATTCGCAATTCACATTATCAATATCCAAGCAGCTATGTACCACACTCTATAATTCACTACCCGAAAATAAAACACGTCTGTAACACTGTATTAACCGATGACAATCACAGATATTACGACATAAACACGTGTTTAGTACACAGGAATGCGTAGTAACGTACCAGTACCCGGTACTAAAACAATAATTACGATGAATCACTCGATGATCATCTGTTCGACTTTAAACATGATTCAATTTTCTCCTACTACCCACTGCCAATTGATATCACACTCCTCTAAATAACCACGAGCCACCAATATAATATCTCATTTAACATACAAACACACTACACTATAACAATCCCCTTCCCATAATTCACTATTTACTAGCAGACGAATTCTATCATGGATCAGGAGCCAAACAATTTGTCTGAGAATTTTAGCAGAGGACGATTCAAAAACAGATGTTCTGATTGGGCCGTTTGTTGAAACAGCTGTTTTCATTGGATGACTTTTGACCTTTTAAGACTAATCCTTTTGTTTCTGAACTGTGTCTGTATCAGAAATTATTACCAGACTGACTGGTCTATGAAATTATTTCTGGTCAATGGAAATAACAGTAAACGTGTCCATTATTATCTAACATTAACTGTAATAATAATTGAAGCAATTCAATCAATCAAGAGCAAGAGAAAATACAGTTTGGATTTGACAACTTCCTTTTCTAACATACTTGGTTGACAGAATTTAAAAAAAAACCTAGTTGGCCACACAAATAAAACGGCACACTTTTAATTTTCTTTGTATAATAAGTGTAACATTTTCTTTAATTTATTGAAAATCCATAACTGAAAAAAAACAAAATTGAAAAGTTTCATCAAAATCCCAACTGACATGCTAATAAGATTTTTGTGATCAAACGCTATGTATCTAAATGAAATATTATAGACAAAAATTACTCAGGATAGCTAATAAGCTCCATTCTTTTTACCAATCCAAAAATATCATTTAAATTTCATAAAGAGAGGAAGAGAAATAGGGATTAATGACCAAACTAGGTCCATTCGGAACTAACATCTGGTTCAATTTTATTCCAATAATTTGGTTGCACGTAGAGGCTTTTAGGGAATCCAAACCATGCTTCTTGACTCAAAGACTCCTCTCTTATGATCTAAAGCGCATACATTAGATCATTCAGCCACCCCAATTTCATAAAGATCCAATTGTAATAGTATTTTCAAGTGTTAACATGTTTTGGAATCTTATAATAGTCCTGGAAGAAGTCACCATCATATAAAAACACGATGGGATACAACAAGAAATATCGATCCATTATTGGTAATTGTCGAATATAATAAAAGATTTATAACCTCTGTAAGTCTGAAACCAAGATACTCACCAGATAACAAATCCACATGAATAATTATGTTTGAGTGTATATTATAATCATAACTTTAAATAATGATAACTGATGAGGCATTGTTCATATTCTAATTTAACCTGTGATACAATCTCTTTTACTTTGATCCATTCATTAAAAACCCTTTACTATGATTCATTCATTAAAGCTCTTATCTACATACATTTTATACTGAATTTATTTTAATTTTCCAGATGAAGTGATCATTTAATTCAAAGGTCAAATCATATTTGATGTTCACAGATCACCATGTCTAATTCTATCAAAGCTTTTTCAAAACAATTAACATTCTGCTACCTTTAATATACAATGCTCTGAATTTTAACACAGAGATCATTGCTGCGGGAGATGTGTAAAAGTATATTTGGAATGTATTTAACCAGTTCTATCACATATGTAATAATGACTAGACACCAATATTGTCCTTTAAACAATATATATGAATCCCTAGCAAACTGGGGGGATGGATGTATCATAAGGTTTTGATTCCAAGGTTGTAGGTAGGGTCACCTTCCAATTGCAACCTCGTGGGTTTTCTCTGGGTCCTCTGGTTTCCTACCTTTTCTTAAGACCCCTACACACAAGCGAATTGTTGAAATGAAATGGAACCATATGTTGGTCCCAAAATGACCTGGTTTGTGTGGTCATTAAACCCCAATTCCCACTCTCTCGCAAACACTGATATCATAATCGTTGAATATGTAATAGGATAACATCCGATAAATGCAAATCATGCACCGTTACTTTAGCCTAATGACAATAATAATCACATTCATTTTACCAGTTCCCTCCAACCCAAAGAACTGTTCCCCATTTAATTTTAATTACTGATGGGTGTGGCTAAGAATACAAGACACGATGTCGACTATTGCCAGAAGACCTATAACCACTGACATTTTACAAAGTGAGGTAAAATTTTATAGTACAAGTGCAATGAATAAATGCTATCGAAGGTGAATCTGTGTTCAATTAGTCGTGCATCTCACTTGGTTCTGCCAATAAATATTTATCATTCTCTGTAATATACTGGAACTTGTATTCCATTCCAACAATCTCAATACAAATGTTTGGCTACTTGTCAGAAATATTAGAGTTGCCAGAACTGAATTAGCCATCTATTTCTTATATCAGAGTTGTCAGCAATCGTAACAGAATGAGCAATATATTTTTTTAAAATCTGAGTTGCCAGGAAACAAAACTTACTGTTTGAGTTCTCTACTTTTTAAATCAGGTCATCAAATCATAAGAGCAACCAATCTGATTTTCAGTAGAGGGGTGAACAATTGTTTCTGGCATAATTCCTGGATAGCTGTAAGAGCAATCTACTTTTTAATCACATATTCAAAGGTATTATCTCAAATCTGCTGATTGTCCTAATGTTCGTTAAGACTTGTTTTATTTTTAGATTTTATCATTGCTTGATAACCACTAGAGAAGCCTAGTTGAAACGTGGATTAGTAATAAACAGTAATTGTATTCCATAGAATTGTAACCTGTATGTCCTAATGTTGGTGTGAAAAAAAAAAGTTTTACTATAACTTATGGAAACATAGTTGTGTGGGCCATCTAGTTTCTAAGTCATCTTATACATTGTCTATCAATACGGTACCTACCTCTTATAGATTCTTTAATTACAAAAAAACTTTGACCTTGCCTTCCCAATATCACTTATTGACCAAATTACAAAAAATTCTATTGACTCTGTTTTAAATACATAACATGTTGCCATCATTCTGAACATTTTAAATAAAAAATCTATTTATGTAAAAAAAAAACATGTTCTGAATATCTAAATTTCTACATAAATAACAATTTTGCAAATAATTTGACCATTTTAAGAATATATCGATTTGTTTCAGAAAATTTAGTGTAAAACAATTTCTGAAACACTGACAATAAATCATATTACAACCTTTGTTTAGTAGTTGTAAAGACATAAAAAGGTGTAAATTAGGTGAAATAAGTCATAAAGAAACTATTAACAAAGTTTTATAAACAGATTTCCTGATAATTTTATAGTCTAGTCATAAATCTAACATAATTTACAACCATCAATGAATCACAGGTTATGATCATATAATTCCTACGATGACAATATTGTATCCCCTTTCCCTCCCATTAGTTTCTAAAAAGCACAACCCCCATCGGATTAGGGTGATGATGTAAATCATCAAATTAATATAAACAAATTTTCAAAAGTAACAAAATAAATTAAATATAAAATTATTGTAGCGCTAAACAAACTCCTGAACATACAATGGACATGTTTCATGTGGCCAAAAATTGGTATCGGCCAAAGCTATGAAGTAAACTTCTTAACTCTTTAAAGAAAACATGCCTGTAAACTTAGATTAAAAATCGCCAATAAATCAATTTGTCTTCAGATTACAATTTCGGAAGGAAGTATAAATATGTCATGCCATGATATGACTTACTGACAGCCACAGACAATAATATGGTTCATGGTAAATAATCTGCATTTTGGAAAAGTTTATGACAGCCATGACCAATAACAATAGATGTCATTGTAAATAATTTGCATACTGCTGAAAAGTTTATAAATGGCTTATTGGTGTTGACATGCCATAAAACTTCTGATTTATTTCTGTCCACTTCTGATACCAGTATGTGTCTGTACATGGTATTATCAGCAGGGAGTCAGGTATCCACTATAATTCCTATTGCCATCTTTCCTGCTGCCATCCTTACCCAGCACCACGCTAATGTTTGACATTTCTTGCTGCCAATCTTTGATGAAAATATTTGCTACACAAATGTCAAACGCTTTCCTAAGGGAGATAGATTCATTTCAGCAAAAGAGTTGTTAAAATCTTCTGAAAGCTCTCATGTTTTTTATACATACATATATCGGTCGAAAATAGAACTGAACCATGTGACTTGGCAGCATCTACCGTACCTACAAATTTCTCCAATGATTGACCAATTATACTGAATCAATCTCTTTGCAATTAATGTGCTTCTTATCAACAAAATCTAGCTATATTTCATGAAATCCAACTTTTATCTGTAATGTTGTTAACTCACTGGTGTACTTTTCTTAGAAATAAAACATTAAGTTTTTCTGATTTTATCAAGTCCATTTTCTTTGATTTCAGTCAAATATTTGATCAAATTACTGAGAAATCAATCAAGCGTTGTTAAATATTTTCCGGATTTGTTAAAAAATTTAGCATTTGATCACGTAATGCAATTCGATGAGCTGCAAGTCTTGGCAATAACATCATCTTTGTGCCTGTAAAAATTTCTTAAAAATATCAAAAGTCAAGTATTTCTATCATTAAAATTAATGTTTTTCTCAATTTCAACAAATTTTCTGGTAATATGAGATCTTTTAAACAAGCAAAGCTAATCTTATCTTTGAATTTATTTTACTGTTTTTCTAATTAAATAACATTCAAGGTTTAGTTGAAATACCACACATCAATTTGATCATCGTTTTAAAAAAAGCTAAGAATTATATCAAAGTTCAACTCCAATACCACAAATGATGTGAAGAGAATTTTGAAGAAAAACAATGTTCAACATTTGTTTTATGACTACAAATAAACTAAATTGATCAAGAAAAGGAAAAAAAAGATTCAATTAAAACTAAAGACAAAAACAAACCCAAACAGAAAAAATATAAATGATTCGGTCGGATAAAAGCAACTTCATATTTGGAGATCCAATTTCTCTTTTATTTCATCAAAATCCCAGAGGATGATGGTTTTGAACATAAATTCGGAACAAATGTTCTCGAGATGGTTTTTTGGCACAACCATAAATGGTTGTTAGAATACATGAATATATTGAATCCTCAGGAGATGGATTTCAGATAGATGAAATATATTGTATATTCTACTGGAATGTATACTGTATACATCAAGCAGCGTAGACAGATCACAATGACCTCATTGATTTCGTAGATTTGTGTGATGTATGTGATTCTGTATGCATGACATCTTGATGCAATAAATATATTATAAATATCTTTCTGTTCAGATTAAACTGATTTAATAAACTAAGATCAATTCTGTCTGAATGAAAGCTGATAATAAAATAGGGATATATGTATTTATATATACATGAAATGGTGTTTCATGGCATGTCAGCATCAATCAGGCTATCTGTGCCAAATCATACATTAGATCTATAATATTGTCACTTTTGTTGATATGTACCCAGTAGATGGTACTTGTGAGGTTATGGTAAAGATCCAGTGCTCATTGTCTGGTGCTAACATCATTATAAATATTTGCAGAGCTAGTACAAGTGGTGTTTAACCCTTTATATTTATGTAAATATTGACTACCTCAGATACCTAAAAACATCTAGCAGATCATTTTTGAAACCACCCAAAGGCCTCCTACCCTAAATGATAAACCTAATATGCAGTCATGAAATAGTTCCCAGCTATTCTTGTGACAGAGGGAGCAGTTGTTTTGAGCATTTTAGGAGCAGTTGTTTGCTAATAGTTGAATCATTTAAATTGAAAAAGATAAAGAAATGGAGTTTAACATCCACTCAACATAAACTAGGTTATTTTGGGACTAAAATATGGTTCAATTTCATTTCATTAATTTGCTTGTGTGTAGGAGTCTGTGGCAGTAGTAGGAGGACCGAAACAAACCCCAGCAGGTTGGGCAGGCGACCTGGAAATCAAAACCCTGCTAAGTAACTCAATGACAGGCCATGCAACACCCTCTCAATTAAATAGCCCCAAAACTACCAAAATCTTTTGTTCACATAGCCTGCTCAGGTAAGAGATCCATTGGCAATTTAAATTTTCCCACCTATCCAAGTGCATATATAATACAAGGTCAACTAAATCATTGAAGCCTTCGTCGATGTGACTAAAGAATTCACAAAAACCTCTGATCTAGCAATAAATGTGTTATGAAAATATTACCGTGATAAATATGTTTTAATGTCATGGATTAAATATTATTTATAGTTTCATCAGATTAAACTTGCCCCTGATTTCCTGAACACCCCATTGATTGACATTACCTACACAATAGAACAAGATGGGTTTCTAATGTCTTTCATAATATGGGAAGTTGGGTGGTCCCACATCTGCTTTTAGATCATAAGGTCTTAAACTGAGTCAAGTGGCATGATTTTCATCACCAACTTGTACGTGGTTCTTCTGTTTTCCTCCCACTATTAAAGATGAACACACAAATTATTGAAATAAGATTATACCATGTGTTAGTCCCAAAATAGCCTAGTTTGTGTTGAGTTGATGTTAAACCCCATTTCTCTATGATTGTACTGTTTCAATAAAGATAATGTATTTTACAGTAATGTTTTATCTATCACTATTTTCTCTTTTCATCTTATTATATCTTAGCTTTTAAAAGGTTTGTGTGAAACGAGATACTGTGTGGCGTGTGGCTGAAGATTTTTCTTATAAAGCTGAAAAACAGATAAAATGTCAGGTTAAAGTTGCTATCGGTTACAACTTAAAAAACTCTTCACATTGTTACAATCGTGGACTTGATAGAAACCTTTAAGCTATATCTTGTCTTCTCTTGTTTTAACAGTATTAGAGTTACCTGCACCTTTCTAGAAAAAATATTGAATGAACTCTTTAAATGTTGCATAGAACAATGCACAAATGCTCCCAGCTGTTCCTTGGAGTGTTTACAACGCAATAAACATTTGAAATAGAAGAACCGTTTGTGAATGTACGTCTGGGTGTATTACACGGCCATATTGAGTACAAAACAATGTTCAACTTCATTTTAAACAGGTTAGAGAAGCCCCTCAGGCAACTGAACATATTCTTTTCCAATTAAAAGCATTTTTTGGGGTGAATACTCAAAAAGTAATCCATTTTTCAACATGTCGACACCTTTGCTTTAATGAGATTTTGATTCCTGATGAATATTTCAAAGACTTTCAACTTATACCATATCATCGCAACAACTTTTGTGGAAAATAATGGTTGAGAAGCTAAATTATTGAGTTTTGAATTAGCTACAAAGATCAACTAGAAAACTGCATAATTTTTATGTTGCATCCAGGGAATATTTTACTTTTTTACATTTGATTAGCAGTTTCCAGAAAAATTGTGTAAGAATGCTAATCAATTGTATAATTGAGTAGCAAAATTTACCAATTGATTAGCAGTTTTTTAGTATGTAATAGAATTCTTATAAACGGTTGTTTATATTTATATATAAAATAAAAATAAAAGTATGTGACCACATGTTATTCTTTGTACGAAACCTGGACATTCTTTATTTACTTCATACTCTAGTCAGATCTTTTCTGCGTCATATTTCCTCACCCAATCTTGAACTGTTGCTAATTTTAATGTCGAATTTGAAGACAGAACATAATATCATGTGTTTGAATTTCGCGACGTACCCTCGATCATCCGGTAATTTCATCTTGTAGTGTTTTGAATGTCTGTCTTGACGAATGTGACTACCACAGATATAGAAAGAAAGTATGTAGTGTTGTCATCTCTGTCATCAAAACCTTTTACATCTATAAATAGCAGACGTCAACAGGTACTGCTCTCGTTCCACTGGACCGTTGCACGTAAGAGTCTTGATGATATAGACAATAAAATTGCGAGATTTGAGATTTGTTTTGATGTGTTTTATGATACTGAATGGTTAAAGTTAAAATTAATTTTCAAAACTTTGATTCGCGCTGAAGCAGGGTTTTATGCTAATAATGCCAATCAAATATGAATTTGATTCGCAAAATCGGACGTTTGAGTCTCAAATTGCAATACGAACCCGGTTAAAATATTCCCTGGTTGGATCATAACAATTAAAATGTTTTCCCTCAATGGTGCTGGGCTGGGGGTTTGGCAAAGAACGGTGTCTAATCACTGAATGAGATGAAAACCGAGGTCTCGCTCATGTACACATTTTGTTATAGTTTATATGTTCTGGAATAAAAAGATTAGATTCATTCATGTTTTAGATAAATATTTTTTTAGAAGAAATCAGTAATTTATTTGATTACATTGCACAAATAATTATAATTTAATCAATTACACTGAAAAATAGCTGTAATCATACAAATTGTAATCATACAAAGTAATGGTAATCTAATCGATTACATTGCAATTTACACTACAAGGTGCATAGTGTGTAGAAATTTCATCAGAGCTTTTAGTATTGGGCTTCTGCGTTAGAAAATCCTCTGATCAAGTAGTAAAGCTTAATTATGGTTACTATTAATGAAAACTAGTGAGAAATATACGTGTTGTCAGTTTTCCTTAAACCCGTCAGTACTTGTACCGTACGTCAGTATTTCTGTTAATGGTCAGTAATAATCATACGGTGAGTATGTGAGTTAATTGGTTAGTATTCCTTACTTCTGTCAGTATGTAAAAATAACGTGAGTAATTAAACAAACGTGAGTTTATCCAAACATATCACTATTGAGGCACGTGCGGGAGAAATTGACGAAAGCGTGACTAATTTAGAAAACGTCACTATTTGAGCTACCGCTCACTATCCGAGTATAACCGCCAGTTACCTTTGATGTGCGTCGGTAATTGGACCTGACGTCAGTAGAGCGTGAAATCATTAACTATGTAAAATACTGGCGAGTATTGTTACTGTAAGTGATCATAATATTTTTATTACTAACCTGAATATCTCCTCCGATTCGAGAATATTAATAAATAATTAAAATTATTTATTAATATTCTCGAATCGGAGGAGATTTTTTAAACCATAATTGGTGGCAATGAGTAAAGGGACTATTTGTCGGCAATTTCGCTTACCGCCGTAGTTTGCAAAAAAACGCCAAAGATAGTTAGATAGATCGATCTCTAAATACAGTGATCAGAGTTCGGATGAGACAGAGTCCACTTCATATATAAATATGAATTTAAATGCTCAGTGGCGAGGTTTTATTCGTCACATTATCTGTACCCGTTCACGTTCTTACAACGGGGTTCCCATACAGAATACGGCGCAATATATATTACGATTTATATGTATTCTCGTTACATGAGGGTTGGTACATATTTTGGGGTAGGTGGCGCAGTAAGGATTAGTAAATTTGGAATCAGAACTAATGGTTTAAGACAATCATCAACACAAATCTGTTTTCGGTAATTTTATTGAAATAAATTATGATAGCAGATAATATTGAACTTCATACACATGAACGCTGAAATTCTGAACACCGAAGAATCGTGTGATTATCTATTTACTTTTGAGAAATAATAGCTATTAAACAATATATATAGCAATGAAACAATATAAATAACGATGAAAATAATAATAGCATATAATAAGGTACGATACACAATGTTAAAATACTATTTGATCGTACGTAACAGAAAAATAATAAATTTCATTCAAGTAATTCGAAATTATGAGCACAGAAGATTCTATTAATAATTTAGAAATTGTTTTATTTAGCACACGATAAATATAATTGATACATTGCATGCAATGTTGAAATAGTAAAACCATGTCCGACGTTCGATCTTGGGATATTTTTCATGTAGATATCCTGTGCGATTAATTCTTTATTAAAACAAAAGGCTGATAGAAATACTTCTAAAGGAACATTGAAAATTATCCCCTAAAAAAACACATTTATATAACTACACTATATTACATATTCAAAACGGAGACAATTCTAAACACGGGAAATTTCAAGAAATTGAAAACACAATAGCAAAACTTTTGTTAAAGATTTCCAACAAATTTATAGAGCATTTTTATTTCTTAAAATTTGTCACTTACATATCCGAAATTGTTGTTTGAGTTTTTGTTCAATAGTCACGCCGGTAACAAATTGTCTTTTAATGATACAGTTGTTTATCAATAAACTTAACAGAAATTTATATAGTTTTAACTATATAAAAATGATTTCACGCTCTATTGAGGTGATACACCTAGCCAATCAACATTCTTAATCTCTTGAGCACTATAACACAAAGGTGCTAATTAAGTGGTGAGATTAACAGAATTTAATCCCATAAAAGATTTAATATACAAAACCTATATTACTAATGTACGGACTATTCTCTTAGGTTCTAAATTCTAACACCGAGCGAAATATTAAACATTAACAAATATATGACATGGTTGTTACGTGATTTAGTGTTAAAATCTAACGATATCTTTAACTTATTTTTTCTCGAAAATGTCGCAAAATCACTAGTTTATCCGACCAGAGGAAAGTGTCCAAACGGGCGGGGTGAGTGACTCAATGTGAATGAATATATTCACCAAAATATTTTGTGAAATAAACTGTCGGAAATGCATCCAGGCAGCATTCAGACACTGGCTGTCGAGATAAATTGAGCTGGTCCGATACTGTTCGTCGCCAAATCAGCAGCTTATCCTAACAAATAGGGAGGTGTCAAATGAACGGAGTGAGTGTATCAAGTGAATGTATATTCTCGTCGCGTTCGATCTATATTACTAATGTATGGACTATTCTCTTTGGTTCTAAATTCTTACACCGAGCTAAATATTAAACAAACATTAACAAATATATGACATGGTTGGGTTCAGATTCATGCCGTATTTCACTGAACGTAACTGATTTGACATTAGAGTTAAAATGGAAACAATTGAATGTAAATTAGCTCATATACAATCATTTTACATTATTATATGCGTTGCGACCCATTTGGGTCAATTTCTAGGTCCTAAATACATTAATAGTGATGGTCCGATATGACACCTATCAGTTTTACCGATATCAAATATTGACAGCAACATATAATATCGGCTGATACATATAATTATCGATAGTGGTGGATATAATACTATTACACATTGAAATGTCTCGAATGGCATAATAATCCTTGTAGATGAATGTGACTGTTAGTCAGGAAACGCATGGTACTATTCTACCTCGGTTATAAGCACAAACGCCGCGTTTTTGAAGAAATAAAATTGTGTCACGCTTCCTACGCAATCACAAATACACTCCATCTATCTTGTCAAGCGGACGTTAATTTTTTGCTGTATCATTAAATAAAGTCGAGATTATAATATGTCATGTGTTGATAGTCGATAGTTACTATAAGTACGATAGTAACTAGTGTTGATTCCGATGTAATTCCTAAAATGATTGGCACCTGTATGTCTATAATAGGTGTCTGAACTGAAAGGTTCACGCGGCAATGAATGAAACATCAAAGCGAAGAGCAATCACGTGACATTCTTTCGTCATTTCCAGAACTATAAACCATCTAATGGGAACTTATTTGTTTGTAATATTATTAATAAATAAAGTATGATCTATATCATAAATTATTATTTGTTGATACATATTATATCTAAATTCTTAAAGTAGCCTAGCATAACAAAAGAAATCACAAAAATATTTCTAAATTTTCACTGGCATCTAGAAGCTGGAATGTCAATCTTGTGACATCAAAGGGATATCCTCCCTTTCATCTTTCATGCTACTCACACGTAAACCATGCGGTATATTTTCCCGCCTTTTCCAATACTTCTATTCATAATGATTAAGTATCCAGACAATACCAGCAGTGATCTAGATAAAACTAACGTGAAGTAGTAAGATTTGGAACTATTTCACGATAAGCGACAACCCAAGATGTGCGATGCCTCATACCAGTCCGGTATGCACACGATTCTTCAGTGCTAAGAATTTCAGCTTGTATGCGAATGTTTGAAATTCATTATTTGTGTTATCAGCTATCATGTTATCTGTTTCAATAAAATTAGTGAAAACAGATTTGTGTTGGTGATCTTTTTTAACCATTAGTTGTGATTCCAATTTAAACCATACAGATAGTAAAGCGCCGCACGTCCCAAAACAAGTGCTAATCTGCATGAACGAGAATAAATATAAATTGTAAATGAAATAACACTATACACATTGCCCCGTATTCTGCAAACTACACATTGCCCCGTATTCTGCAAACCCCGTATTCTACAAACTACACATTGCCCCGTATTCTGCGAACTACGGCGGTTATGGAAATCGGAGAAAAATACACCCGTTAATGTTTTAAAACAGTATTCTGCAAACTACGGCGGTAACCGAAAAAATACCCATGTTCACTACCATCCATTATTGTTAAAAAAAATAAAACATTTTCTGATTCGAGAATAATAATAAATAATTAATATTTTATTCAGAAGGTAGCGACAATTTATCGGGAAGTTAAATTACCTATAGTAACAATACTCACCAGAAATGTATATAGTTAACGATTTCACGCTCTACTGGCGCCGTGTCCAATTACTAACGCACATCAAAGGTAACTGGCGGTTATACTCAGATAGTGAGCGTTAGCTCAAATAGTGACGTTTTCTTAATTAGTCACGCTTTCGTCAATTTCTCCCGCACGTGCCTCAATAGTGATATGTTTAGATAAACTCACGTTTATTTAATTACTCACGTATTTTTTACATACTGACAAAAGTAAGGAATACTAACCAATTAACTCACATACTCACCGTAAGATTATTACTGACCATTAACAGAAATACTGACGTACGGTACAAGTACTGACGGGTTTAAGGAAAACTGACAACACGTATATTTCTCACTAGTTTTCATTAATAGTAACCATAATTAAGCTTTACTACTTGCTCAAAGGATTTTCTAACGCAGAAGCCCAATACTAAAAGCTCTGACGACATTTCTACACACTATGCATGTTACCGTGTTAATTGGCCCCATGTCTGTCCCATGTATCCTTGGTGTGCCCTTGACAGCTGCACTTTGAATAAGAGCAAACCCTAGTGCCACTTTCCTGGCAAAATTTACCTCAAAGCAAGGTAGGATGTTAAGACCCATTTTGTTTTATTTCATTTCAAAAAACAAATTAAAGAAAACCAGCCAGTCAACTAGTTATCTAAAATCAATGAATAACGTCTACAATCTGTGTAGAAAGAGAATGGTATCTGTTTTATTTCCCGGGAGTTATCTGTTTTAAGCCAGCTACGTAGCACCTGGACATGATAGACCAGATCTCTGTAAATAAACTACTGTATTGTTTCTCTACAAGACACCTGGTTGCGATGAAGGCAAATGTTCCAAGCTGCTCGTACATTTGATCAAGAACTACAAGAACCATGAACCATTGCCAAGTTTACCTGGATGGAAACAATCTGTTAATTGTTAATTAGCATCCCTTTCACACCTTTTATCTTCACCGATGAAAGTTTTAGCAGAACAAATTGATCCAGGTTTCAACATGAACTGATTTACTTTTCGATTTCTAGAACACATTGAAAAGGGTGTTTCCTATTTATTTGACGGTTTTCAGAATATTTTTTCCTTCTACTTAATTCTTTGAAAATAAGTAAATACATCTAAGTATGTAAAATGCAATTTTTTCCACACCTATTTTTGTAAAAACAAATTTTTTTCTAGAAATAATATTTTTTACAGAAACCTGAAATAATGAAAATGGAAAAACAGTGAGGAACATGGGAAGTAAATTCCCAGTGTTTAGACTAGGTTCCATATGAATACAGGAAGCCCAATATATATATGCAGTTGATTTTTTTTTTGAGAGAGAGAAAGAGAGAGAGAGAAATGGGGTTTAATGTTCACTCGACACAAACCAGGTCATTTTATTTTATTTAAATAATTTGCTTGCGTGTAGGGGTCTTTCACAATGGGAGGAAGACCCAGAGAAAACCCAGGCGACCCTTCTCCTTGTCACATACAACCACGCCAGTTGACTCAATAACAGACTTTATGATACAACATGCATGTGCTAACCATTAGGACATCCAACCCCTCCTGAAAGAGAGACAGAGAGAGAGAGAGAAAAATAGAGGGGGGGGGGAGAGAGTTTATCATCCAACAGCTAAAGTCCCCTCTAAGTGCAAGTGAATTATCGAAATAAAATAGTACCAAGTATTACTCCCACAATCACCTAGTTTGTGTCAGGTAGAAGTTGAACCCCATTGCTCTCGATCTCTCATTTAAACCATTTACAAACCATAATCATAAAAAACATCACTAACGATCATTGGTCTGGGAACATTTGTTTACATCAAAGAACCGACACAGGTGAAAACGTACTTCATCATTTTCTAAAAATATCATGAAAATATTTATTCCCAACTAAACTGTGTATATTTTCATTACAAATAAAATCAGATTCTACACAGTAAATAAAAACACAGAAACCATGTTCAAACCACATCAGCAAAACCTAAAAAATCTGACAAAATTATACACAGGGCGCTGAGTTAATGACGGGCTGTCGATTCCATGGACAAGACAAATAAACAAGGAAGCGTGGCATACACCTGGAAATGAATGCACATGCAATAAAGGTCAAACTTTATTTGAGTTGATCTTTTAAACATGCCAGCACTGTACAGGAACTTAAAGAGACATCATCATATTGATAAAGACAATCTTAGCATTGTGTGTGGTATTGGAAATAAACTTCAAAATCATCTATATATATATATGTATGTCAAAATTCTTTTTAACTGGATGTATATTTTATTTATTTATGTAATTATCTACTCTAAACATACAAGTACTTGTCTACTTAAATATATACATATATTAAAGCATCACATGAAAACCAGCTACCTACACTTAAAGGGTCAATTCTCTATCTCAATATCATCCCAAATCTTCCAGATTGGAAATATGACTTATTGGTCAATTTAAATCAACATTGATTTATCGTAAATAGATTGGCTTCTGTTATCCAATAATTAACAGAAAATGAAAATTTTCAAATTGGCACACAAATCACATGCCAGAAAGGGAGAATACTTCTGGTGTAGATTGGAATAACCAATTTGGATTCTTCGTGTATTTCGCGGAACATGATTATTGCAGTAACAACATAAATATTGAATGTAAATCAGTTTATATACATTCATATTACAATATTATTATATGCATTGTGACCTATTTGTGTCCATTTCTAGATGCCCGACAATAGAGATTTAGCACCTTTAATCACAGTTTTCCAAGAAATATGAAACCCATAGAAACTTTATACATGTACAAATGCTTTTTAAATAGTATCTGTCAACTTAAACATAAATCAAAATGATTTTATTTACAATTCAATGATAACAATTCTTTTGAAAGTGAAAGGAGATATAGTTATTTCATGAAATGGTGTTGAAAAAATGAGATAATATTGTTATATAATATCTGAATTCAAATGTCATTATTCTTAAAATGTGGTAGTCAATTTCATCAGCTCTCTGGTTAACAATTGAAAATCCTATTTCAGAATAAAATAGGAGCCCCCTGGTGGCCCCCTTTGCATGTGTTTCCCCTTTGCATGTGTTTAAAGAGTCCCTGACAGTTGGAAGTTGATGAAGAGAGAAAGAGAAATGAGGGTTTAACATCCACTTGACATAAACTAAGTCATTTTGGGACTACATAATATAGTTCAATTTTATTTCAACAATTCGCTGGTGCATACAGGTCTTTAGATGTGGAAGGAAACAAGAGGACCCGGAGAAAACCCATGAGGTTGGATAGGCAACCCTACTCTTTGTCACCTACAAGCGGGGAATTTCATAGAGTAGACAGGAAATTTCAGAATTATAATTAGCGGAACACACTAGGATTCAAAATGGATATAAATGATTTAGAAATTCTGTTTTCTAGAAATCGACTTGAATATAAAATTTGATAAAAAAGAATACATGATTTAATAATTCTGTTCAGTTTACTCGATTAGGTATATGCCAAATTATTAATAAGACTGCCAAACCACCTACGCCTTAACATTTCCAGAAAAAGAAAAGCTAATTTGGAATGGCAGGTAAAACTAAAGAAACCATATTTCTGGCAAGAGACATAGAGCACCTGTTTTACGTGAATTAGTTCTATAAGTCATCAGAGATAAAGTTCTAGTAAGAACAGGTAATCAATGGGTAACTGTTTTATATCAACTCATACAAAGAACATCTGTGTCTAGAAAGGGGGTGGGGAGTAAATGAGTGTCCAGTATCCCCTGGTATCAACTTCACGAGGGGGCATCCAATCAAAGAGTGAAATTAACATTTTCTGAAAATTGAAATTATCCTACTTAATTTGAATAAAAAGTCTTTGCATATTTAAAATGACTTTATTTCTCACATTTCTATTATAAGTACTGGACAATACACTAAACACAATATACAGCCCATTGAAAAAAGTTAGATCAATGTTGGAAATGTCTAAGTAAATATAATATATTGCATTGTTAAGATATATTTAATTCATTCTATTTGGGGAATATAAAAGAAAAGAGTGTGTTTTTAAAATTAAAAATAACTACAAAACTTCTTTCACTTTTACATGATCCCGTCTAAAAATGCTGGAATTAAAGTTGGCGACTCTGTGGTCATAGTTTCCCTGCAAGATTATCTTCTAAACTGACTTTTTAAAGAAAGTTGTTCATTTGAGCCTTTGGTTAAATTGAAGTTCATCGATTCTATTACAAGTTTAAATCTTACAAACAGTCATCAAAGAAACAAGGTACTTGTGAAAAGCACCGATACATTTTGAAACTGTCAGTTTAATTCTATTTCCAACCCAATAAAAATCAACTAGATCAATCCCTGGTTAACACAGCTCTCTGTGCAATGTCTATTATCAGAATCACAAATGTCAATCTGCTGAAGCACCAACTCCAAGCTCGCTTGATTAATCATGACATCCAAGTTTGCCATACTAGGTACTTCAGACAACATTTTACAGACATAAAAAAATCACTGCAACTTTTTATTCTGTAGGCTATGATTTTAAAACAATCTGATCAACAAAGGTTTTATTGCTGGATCAGGTTGCAATGTTAAATGTTTCAGAAATGAAATGGTGTTTAAAGTTTTATTTTTCTGCACCAATTTGGTTAACAAATATACACGACATGCTACACACCATAGTTTGCTAGTGAAATATGAATCTTGCAGCAACGATTCCATTTTCAACTGTCCAGAGATGTTTAAGGTCTTTTTTGTTTTTTCCTATCCAAACTACTAAAGATATTTCTGAAAACTTTAACCATTCAAAACAATTTCATTTTGTGTATTTTCTGTACAAGACATTTTATAATATTTTTTTTTTCAATGTCAGAAATTTGGAAATATTATGCCACAGTTTAAAACAAGATCTGTGCATTGTTAAAAGTAGTGGCCATTGGATGATTAAATGTTTGGTGTATATATGGTATGTAAAAGTTTTGGGAGCTGTGGCGACTCAGTGAATAAGACATTGGCTTCTAAACCTGGAGGTCCTCTGTCTATCCGGTGTTGGCCTAGGAAGTCCATAGGGACAGCGTATAATCAATTGGGTGAGATGATAAACTGACGCCCTGGGGTATTATTGGCATGCCCGTAAAAGATCCCTTGACAAAAGTTACCTCATAGCACTCTATATGGCCTATACCCATCTTCATTAGCCAGAGTGGTGCAAATCTCTAGGAAGTTAAACATCATTTCATTTCATTTGATGTAAAGGTTTGGCCACCCCTGATTTCCATCATGCTGACTTGCACTTGGTGATTGTATAAAGATTACAAGTACTGAACACTAAATTAAAGCATGTTTATACAAGCTGACATATTAAATGGTGGAATAAGACAAGTAGATAAAGTTTAATAGTCTTCAGTCACCTGGGTTCTTCTTATTCTCATAACAAACAGTTAGTTACAGGTACAGGGTTATCAAAGGTTGGGGTGATTCTGGTTCATGGTCAATTGGTACACAATAGTTAGTTAAAGAGGACAGTAGCGCCACCCTATTGTCTGCAGTATGGAGCTTAATATAATGATTACATTCAGATAGACAGACAAAATGCTTTTTATATACAGGTTGGTTGAGGGCGTGTGCGTTGATTGATATGTCTGAAACATGTGTATAACAAATTGTTATCATGGGATGATTTTTAATTTGTTGCTTTTATGTAATCTGGATGGGTTGCTAGGGTGTGTGTGAGTTTTGAACAATATGCTGGGGTACGTTATAATAAATATATATTTACATGTGCATTAACCCTAGCAGTAGGTGGTATATTCAATTATCAAAATAATGGTACAATATATGAATTTCACTCAAGACTCCCACGTATCCCATTTCCACGATGGTAACCTTCTATAGAAAATGTTTGACTACGATGGTGCCCTCTTGCAGGTGTGTTTATCGTGAGCATACCAATTTAGATAACTTGAAGCAATCAAAAACATTTTACTTAATGGAACAAAAATTGTAGACATAAAAACCTTTGCAACTATCACATATTGAAGGAAATGGGTTTCAAGTCTACACAACACAAATTAGGTCATTTTGGGACTAACATATGGTACTATTTTATTACAATAATTAACTTATGCATATTGGTCTTTAGTAGTGGCAGGAACCCAGAGGTGGACCCAGAAAACGCTACAAGCAAGGCTGGGCAGGCGTTTCCACACATTCTCACGTAAAAACAGGATTGACTTAATGACAGACCTTTTGATATAAAGCACATACATTAGACCACTGGACCACCCAATCCCCCCAGTAGACATAAAACCTGTTTGAGTAACAAGAGTTAAAATATAACAAAAGAGAACCCAGACAACGAAACTGACATATAAAATATAGTTTATCATTAAAAGTTATGCCAATTTAATCCAGAAATCCCAAGAGAAAGCAGAAATAAAGTGGGGACAAAGAATCGAGCCCGGTATAACAGACCTCTAAACACAGTTAATTTGAAAGATATTTGCATGTAATTACAATGCACATAAAGCAGACGACTCTGGGGAAGTTTATACAGAAAATCACAAATTACACAAACCACTCATGAGGAAAACAAGGGAATTATGTAACTCTAAACAAAGCATTAATTAAAATTACAAAATCCAGGACGCAAACCCGTAAAACCACACGTTTCAGTAAAGCACCCCATTAGTCGTTCACAAAAAGGGGGAAAATTTCATACATATTTAATGAAATTTAAACAAAGAAATTGATTAAGATAACACTCAAGCATAAAGTCCAAAGAGAAAGTTGAGGAACACCAAGTTCAAAATAAAAATCAAGTTCTTCATGGGGCTTGTGGGCTATTGTAAAACTAAAATCACAAGAAAATTTATGTGCATGGTTTAACAAAATTTGACTTTTGTGATAATATCACACTCCAAGGAGTGCAATGAACAAAGAAATCAAGATTTTGGATTGCGAAGATTGATAACTTTGAGTAAAAGTTGTTATGTAATATTTAATCCAAAAAGAAAAATTCTGACTTAACTTTCAATTTTTGTAAGCTAAAAGACTTATTTCATTTCACTATCAACTTGGAAAATCATGATTTGAGATTGTGAAGATTAATAATTTTGAGCAAAATCTGCTATCAAATATTTAATACGATAAGAAAAATAATTGTCTTAAAATGCACCATTTATTCAATATTTATATTGACAACAATTCTTGATCCCATCTTTTACTCATTAAGTCTAATGCATCTCTCACGTGTTTAAAAAGGCAGGTTTCCATGATTATTTTCTTTTAATCAATTTTAAATTACCTCCCCTACACCTGTAGCTAATAACATCAAATAATCGCAACAACTTGATTTAGTCTGAAAGGCTACAAGAGGTCAAAGGTCAGGTCATACTGGAGGAACCGTTTACAAAATTGCACATGTTTGTATCAGCAGGATCACATGTTCTGATTAGCATTCCTCTTGTAAAATTAGTAAAACTACAGATTCCATTACTAATTGATCAGATCATATGGGACTAATATATAGCACATTCCTTATAAAATCTCTGTAACTTACTTTAATTCCTTGGTTATTTATTTATTTAATAAGCGTTAATTCAAAATTTATTTATTTATTTATCTAACAAGACTTTATTTTTTCTTGATTTAAATTACAGTACAGTAGTTAAGGCTTCTAATAGTAATATGAGGGATTTCAACCCCTTAATATTGTAAAAGATCGATCTCTCAAAGGGGGAAATCAGTCAGTAATCAATTCCATTCAGTATTTAATATGATGAATTGAACATTTTTGGAAACATTCATCATATTCTGCAAATAATAATCCAATACCAGTTTGGGGTAAAATCTTTGATGAACCCCCTTTTAATCTGATCAAATCCATCTAACAAACCAACAATATCAGAAGATTTTGAGCTTAAAGCTATGAAATATTAAATATTGTCTGAGAAATACAAATGAAGCTGAGCAGCTTTAATAAATGCAGATATTAACAAATTTTGTTTCAAATAACAGAAATCTACAACTATGAAATCAAAAATCACAGAAACGCAGAGAATATTCCAATGACAAATTTTACATTGATATTAGTCTCCTACATAAATTTGTCATATGGATGGGATGAAAAAACTTAGTCATATGGATGGGATGAAAAAACGTAGTCATATGGATGGGATGAAAAAACTAAGGTACCAAGTAGGTACATGTTGGTGTGCATGTCAAAGAAACCTTGACAGTTAAACTTGAAAAAAGCTAAGATGTAGTGCTGCCATTTGGGCAACATTTCCATCATACCACACTGCATGGAATATGCCCACCTTCATTAGCCTGATATGTGCAGAAAAACAGCATCTTAAAACCCAATCCATTTCTTTTCCTACCAAAAATTTTGAATTTGACTTCAGATATAATAATATTCATGATCAGTATTTGATGAGTTTATTTTTCAGTAACCATCAACTATTATAATCCTTTCTTTATTTCAACAGCGCCTACATTTTCTAATCTTTGTTATAAGACAATCCTCTTCAATACTCAAAGCAAACCCCAAAGGATCCTCAATGTTAAAAAGTCATTTCAGAAGTAGCTGTGTCTCAATGTGTCCTTTCATTGACCTTACAGTTTTAAAGTGATCCCTCCCATATGAGTCTGTGTAAGAATTTAAGTCATTTTAAGGGTGGACAGTTGTCTAAATATTATCCACTATAGAAACAAGATGTTTAGTATTATCTCTCAACTTAAGGACAAATACTCCTTCATAGTGTATGACTACCATACATACATATAATTAATTCAATACTTTCAGAAAAAATACAAAAGTTTTACTTTGACACCATTGCACATAAGTAAAATTTATAAAATTTTAAGAATGAGTGACATTGAGAAAAGTTAGGGTACCTTGATCAGTTTTGCATGACCAATGAGAAAATGCTAAAGGAATTGCAATGGACCATAAATTTTCTTCATAGCTTACTGCATTGTGGAAACCCATCTTCATTAGCCCAGTTAGAGTAGGACATTAAACCCAATTTTCATTCTATTTTTGATTTAATGTTGACAAAACTAATATTTTTTTAATCCGGATCGTGAACAATTCTAAAAAGCTTGAGTTCTCGTAAAACAAATCATCATTAAAAGGTATTTTTTCCGCATGTTTCAACAATTTGTTCTGGATTTTATCATAATTTGATTCTGAGAAACGATGACTTGCCATTTAAATGTTATTTAATATTTCCCTGAAGGATTTAGAGTCAACTCAAAATGGCCAGTTCTCGTGTTAAGGCTTTGTCGGAAATTTCTGTAGTCTCATAAAAAGCAGAAAAAAACATGAACACAAAATGAAAAGGATACATTAATTTATAATTCTTCATATCAAATGTTACTATTTCATTACAACGCATAACTCAATCAAACGTCTTTCAAGTGAAACAATTTAATATGATGCACAGTGCGAATTGTTTGATGCTTCAGCGAGCGTGATGAAAAAATAACAGACAAAAGGCCCCATTAAAATATCACGCTGGAGACAACAGTTGTGTAATTCCTTAACAAAACACGTCTGCTCCTTGACACGTCATATCAACAGTCACAAGAAAAGGCCAGGAAACAGAAATCTCATATCAGCGGAGCCCCTCGGAGGGACATTAATCAAATTTTAAGTAATGTTAGAAATTGTTGAGGTGCTACCTCTGATGAGTCATGTCGCTTCTCATTTAAACATCATGAATAAGTTACGAACTGAGAATTATTACAAGCCCAACAATTGGTTAATTGGCTCAGTGGTACCCCAATGATGACTACCCATTGTTAATCATCAAAACTAAATATTTGCCAAGAGAACCAATGGAGATTTACAAAACGATTCATATCTTTAAATCAATTACATAATTGAAAACGGATTTCTTCCCACAAGAATTCATCAGTCTGTATGATATGTTATAAAATTTAATTGGTTGAATTAGAATCATTAGAATCCAAACTTCGAGAATTTCCTTCAATCTTTAAGAAAATGAACAATGTATGCTTTTATCGTTCCATATCGTTTGTGTAATGGAATGAAAATAATTCAACCATTAACAGTCTTTGACTGGTGAAAAAGTTAATTATAATATTTTTGCAGCTCCACTTGATTCCAGATTTAGTCAATCTTAAATAGCCCACAGGGACTTTGATACAATGAACAAATCGTAATAGCATCGTCATTAGAGATCCTTTAAAAAATCACAAATTGCTCTTAAATTCTGATTAAATAGTACTCTAAACAAATTAGGAATGGTATTGAAAAATCCTGGTGGAACAGAAATACACATCCTCTGAAACAGGATCTGAAAACATATGTGTTTCTCTAGTACACAGAAATCAGACCAGTAATTGATCAAGTCTTCATATACTGGAACTGTAACAAACTCTTTTCGATTCCATTGTACAGAATCACAATAAAAAGATCTATGTTAACTCATATCAGGATGAAATGTTCTAAGAAGCGTAAGCATTCCTTTTCATCTCTTTTATCTTTCTTCCTCTACATATAGTCAAATACAAAAATAAATACAAAATACCTTCCAAAAAAGGCCAATGTTCACACATAAATTTATTTAACCTTTTAACAGCTTTGAACGCATGAAACTACTGCCCTCTCTAGGGCCTTAAACTCAGTAATGTCAATAGCCATCTACTGTTTATGGACCCTGCGCTAGTTCTGTGATACAGATGGTTTTGAGCAGTCTAAGAGAGTAGTAAGATAGGATGGTTTGAAAAATAAGCAACAAAATCGAAAGAAAAGATGATCCCCTTTCTCTACTTTCTTCAGGGAACTGGGGTAGTTAAACCATTTACATGTGCCAGGTGCTAAAGTGTTAACCAACCAAACATTCAATAGCTACCATTATCTAAAATATATAATTCAAGATGCTGCCATCTTTCACCTAAACATGATATTTTTGCTGATATATGATAATAACCAAAGTATGTGTTATAGTTTATTACATTTCTTGATAGCATGGTTTCAGAGATCCATTAGCTGTCACCCAAAATATACCAAGTTACAGATTAAGTCCAATTATTCAGTAGCAATAAGTTACTATGATAATGGTCTTGTGCATGAATAATAGAACTAAATCAAAACGCTATTATTCTGAAATTAATTCAACATGTGGGATCAAAAATATAAAGTTATTTATAAATTAAGGATATGCTTACCTTCAGAGAATAATATCCTTTACTCAAAGTAATGTTTAAATTGTGGCCAACAAATATTGAATTAGCAGCCGACATTTTGATGTAGTTGTTGAAGATGATCTATCTTGATTTGTAACAACACAATTGAAGATCAAATTGAGAAATGACACGTAATTAGAAATTCTCACGAAATATTACGAAA
Source organism: Patella caerulea (assembly GCA_036850965.1). Classification (NCBI taxonomy): domain Eukaryota; kingdom Metazoa; phylum Mollusca; class Gastropoda; family Patellidae; genus Patella; species Patella caerulea. Next base: position 23,448,670 of record JAZGQO010000015.1, on the reverse strand, counting down.
ACAGAGAATCAATCAGTGACAAATTATTTCACTTGTGACTTTACAAGTCATCCATCTTTACAACAGATTCTGGTGTTGGAAGAGATATTAAAGGTTCTAGTTTATCTCTGTCATTGTTTGAACAAAAGTCACAATTCTATAAATGAACCAATATGTCTTTTATCAAGTGCTCTACCATCTTTGTTGGGTACCATGGAAAATACAACTTCGTTGTGAAATCGTCTGCTCAATCGGTCATTTTTGCAATGAAATGAAATTTAGATGTTTTGAAAAAGTTTGTTTCAGTATATAAAGACTCAATCAACTTTTGATTTGATTTCTGTACAAGAAAAACATCCTATGTAAGCATTTTAAGAAATTTTGAGAAAACACATTTAATTTTATCCACGAAATTCAGAGTCTGGAATAATTAAATTTTGATGTTTTACATTTTGTCAACACACAATGAAATTGTTTTTATGAAAATCGTGGAAACACATTGTTCAACATAATCCTCAAAATTCAGACACAGTAATAACTCAATTTAAATGTTTTACATTTCGTCAACACCCTGTGTAAGCAATATTAAAGAATTCTTAGAAAACACACAGATGAAGTTGTCTATTGTTTAATATTTATATATACTTAGAAAGTATGCATGGTATTCATAAATAACAAATGCCCACCTAATCTTTCTCTAATGTTGCAGTTCATTTAAAATTGGTGTCTTTAAGTTCTGCAAAACCTGATCTTGATAATATGAAAACCATTTAAAGAATAGTTCTAGCATTTATATCAGTTAGTCAAATACTGTAAATTCATTAGCAATTGTGAAGGATTACTTCTTTTATAACCAGTTTCCTGATAATGATCTTCAATCCACAGCAATTACAGGAACAATGGAACCATTAACCCATAATATAGAACACCATTAATGGATTTATTTATCGGCAACTGATAGTTTTTCAACATATTGACCCCTACAGAACCTTTGTAACTGATTTCAGAAATTGTTAGTTATGAAGCCATGTAATTTTCTTCTGGGGTATAACATCCATACAGCTTTGATCTAAAGAAATGCATCACAATCCAAACAATTCTCAGACAAAAACTTTCAAAAATGGCATATGTTTCTTTCATCTGCAAATATTTTTCTGTATCTAGATTTATGCACACTACTAAAATTTACACAAATCCATACTAATAATTGATGTGAAAAAATTCAGTGATTTCAGATAATTATAAATGAAATGAATACACAAGAAGAGAAAAGCTGAACAGGAAGGAAAATAAGCACCACGGCAACATGTTCGTCTTCTTCTAATATACAAATGATTGTCTTCGATTATAAAGGTCACCACATAATTAACATCTCTTCAAGTTGTTTTGTTCCAAAAACTCATTAAATTAATATTAGCAAGAACATGATCAGACATATAGTCTCCAAGCCTTTTATGTATCCAGGAATTATGTTTCTAATCGGAATGTTCAAAAACACTTTCCTTGTGCTCAATGTATAATCCACTGATTTAATTATTTAACTTTTTGGAATTTATCTTCAGAGATTGTTCCACAAAACATTTTATAAAATTTCTTTTTTCTTTTAAATGAATAAATTTTACGGTATTTAAGAGATCTAATTATTCTTTAAATTCCAACAAAAAAATATTCTGATTAAATAACTAGCACTGCACGATTTGATGGAAACTATGTACCAGCTCTGGACATCAGAGCACTTGTCACAGCATTGCCTTTAACACCATAGTCGAGTCATGCACAAACACAACAGGTCTAATTGACTGCCATACCACATGCTTTCACACGATTCTTCCTGAAGACAAATTTTCCCCACTATCCACCAATAACATCAATAATTACCTAATCCTTCGAGATCTGATATTGATATTTCCGTCTGGCAGATGTTCCAGTAGTGGACTACTTTAATAGTCCTGATTAACCAGTATTTGGTTAAGAATCAATACTGAATTAGCTGCTTGCTTGAGAAATCTCTTGGTAAATCTTTTTCATGTAATTGGAACAATTTAGCTGTGTATTCCATGCCATGTAAAGTTTAACTAATTTGCATATGAAGTTGACACTTACATGGAACGACCATTAGATGGGTAGTTGAAAGTAATTAAAATCGAGCAGCCCGGAGAATCTACAAAATCACTGACATATAACAATGTCAGTTCGAAAGAGCGTTACATAGCGCTTGATCTTTAAATAGCTCTATATAACGTCCGCTTCCACCCGAGTTATATCGCCAACAATTGCATTTTTATAATGATGAATATTTACAAAATTGAATATTAAAAGGGCAAACAAATTTAATTTTTTGTTCTTTGATATCCAGGGAATGGGGGTTACTGTCTTGTCAACACTTTAGGTAGTTTTGAAAGAGAGACAAATGGATCAATGGAAGTCAGGTCAATTTGGAACTTTTATAAAACTCCATTTCAATAGTGGGAGTAGACGGAAACTTGACAGATTTGGAAGGGCCTTGAGAAAACCTAAAAGGTTAGGTATGCTACCCTACTCCTCGTCACATAAAAGCGTGGAGTCGAACCCATGCCACTTGACTCACTGACCGACCTTATGATCTAAAGCGAATGCATTCAACTACTGAATCACCCACCATCATTCTTATCTAAACTATACTTATAAATGACAGTCATTTTATGTCACCGTAAAACAGGTCTTGAAGGTTCCTTCAAATAAACTAAAATATACAAATCCTTTCTTAGGATTATTCATTACTTTTAAAAAAAAAGATAAAACCACATTCATCATGGCCTGAGTCATTGGAAGAAAAAAACTCCAATAAAATTGGGTTTGAAATGAAACTGATAAAATTGTCTCAACTTGTCAGGTCTCAAATACTTTATCACCCAAAATGCTTCAAAGAAAGAATGATCACATGTTACTATAGGGTTGCTTCATTTTTTTTCAACATGATATAATTTCCTCACATGAGTATAAATTATTTTAAAATGGTTTGTTTAACCCGAAACGTTAAAATTCAATTTAAATTTTGTTTTATACTAGCACTGATCAGGGATTTTTTAATTATATATTTTTAACAAAGCTAACTTCGGACATCTTTTATAAGATTTGTGAGATTATTATTATAGCATATTTATAGCATGTTCTTTACCACAAAGTGTTCCAGGGCACTTTACAAAATTAACATTATAACATGAATCATTTAGACTAAAACATAAACTTTAAATGCTCGTAAAGATAAATCTCTTACAATAACTGCGATTTGAACAATTTTTCATACTTTATACAGTTTGTTCCATGTAATTAATTACTAAAAGAGCATTGTGAGTTATATAGACGGATAACTTGTGCTTTCCTTTTGCTTTCGTCACTTCCGTTTCTTGAAATCTTCATTACGCATCTATCATAGCACTGACATCAATATTGTCCTTTAACAAAAGCACATTTTCAATTGATTTCCATTTCCTAGCTACAGCTTGGCCCAACTATCTAATATCAACTAATGATTGATATCATTTCTGTCTGTCTTTTCAAACATATTGATGATCTAACAGCTAGTCCCCTTTAAATGTTGACAAAAAGTTGGTCTCTTCAAACATATTGATGATTTAAATGGCTTGTTCCCTTTAAATGTTAAAAAATAGTTGTGTATCTTCACAGTTATTAATAATCTAAAATAGCTAGTTCCCTTTAAATAATGACAAATAGTTGGGTCTCTTAACAGATATTGATGATCTAAATAGCTAAGTTCCCTTTAAATGCTAAAGGTGAATAATTCAGGGAGTGTTAAAGAATACTGGAGCTATCTTAACTTGTAATAATTGAGTGACAGAATGAGAAACAACCTTTCCATTAGATGATTTGGTGCTACAGAAGACTTTGTTTTTATACAGCTCTACAACCAGTTCTATGAAAAAAAAGTCCAATAAATCTGTCAATTTCTTTTAAAAATCTGATAAATTCAGAAAAGTAATTTTCTAATACTTGGCTCATATCATAAATTTCATTTCTCTTTTTTTTAAAATTCTTTCTGTCATCTTTTATTACTTCTGTCAGATCTGTGATAGTCTGTTAATGTAGCTTGGAGATTTTTCAAGATAATTTGAATCCCCTGATATTTCCAATAGTGAAAAAAACGTGGTTTGATTTGCGTGGGGAACAAAATTGAGTCAGTTTCGATTAAAATTGATCTTATTTTCAGATTAACTCAAGTGTGTGTATGTAATGTCGTTTACAACAGTACTAAAAGTGACTGTACTGACACTGCACATAATGGATTTAAACAGGCAAAAAATATCTATTTTATTTATTCTATCAGCTCTGCCTTACATCTAATACCAACACCTCAACCGCTTGAATATGATCTGTTTTAATTGACAGCCTTGACACTAATGACAGATCTTGTTAGAATATAAACGAAACTCTTCTGGAAAAGACAATCATGATTTGCATTATTCTATTATCATTGTAGGATATTTCATCTTTTAGCACATGGTACATGTAAACATTGACTAAACTAGTTCTCTAAACTCTAAATAAAACTAGAGAAATTGGTAACAGTGGCTAAGTGGGTAAGAGCCTGGAGGTTTGGTGTTCGATCCCTCTATTGGCTGAGAAAGTGCATCCAGATTTTTTGGTGTGGTTGCTCCTTGTCAGTATTGCAGACAGTTGTCTAGTCATTTGAATGGAACAGAAAAATGAGGTCCCGTGTACACATTGCCGTGCACGTAAAAGATCCCTTAACGCACTAGGGACCGACGTGGAATTCGATATAAGAGCAGGCTGTAGTACTGCCATGCTGTTCAGGCAAAATTTCCCTCATAACATTGAGGGTTGGGATGGCCTAGTGGTCTAGAGTGCCGCGCTTCGACCTCTAGCTGGCTGGTCACCTCTGGCTTGTGGCCGTGGTTTCAATCCCTGGTGTGAGCGTATGTGGCATGAGATAGGGGCGCCTTCTCAACCTTGTGGGTTTCCTCCGGGCACTCCAGTTTCCTTCCGCTGCTAAAGAACCCTACGTGCAATTGTTAGTCCCGAAATGACCTAGTTTGTGTCGAGTGGACGTTAAACCCCATCTCTCTCTCTCTCTCCCTCATAACACACTGTATGACAAATACCTGTCTTCATTAGCCCAGTTTTTAGCAGAACAGTAGGACGTTAAACCCATTTCATTTCATTTCAAAAATGAAGAGTGATATTTTTCCATCGAGTTTTGTACCTTATTTTTGAAACAGCACAACCTTCTGCTCCCTAGAATGCCTGAGTCACAGAACTCGTCCACATTTAATAACACTAATAAAGGGAGTGGGGCTTCCACAAGACACAAACTAGGTCATTTCTGGACAAACGTATAGTTCAATTTTATTTCAATAATTTTGGGGTCTTTAGAGGTAGTAGGAAACTGGACGACCCACCGAAAATCCATGAGGATGGACAGGTGACCCTACTCCTGTTCATGTACAAGCAGGTAGGTTAATCGAAACCATGACACTTGACTCAATGATAGACCATATAAAGTATTAACCCCCCCCAATAATACTAATAGAGACTAATTACATAGTTTGATGTCATCATTGACTAGATCATGATGAATAGTCCCATTGCTGCACAGATGCATTACAAAATGCATATCATGTTATTGAGAAGTCTCGAGGAGATTTGTCTTAATTTCCTCGACTGACCACTACATCAAGACCCATGTTTGCATCTGTCTCAACATGTCCATCAAAGTTTACGACCACTGGATAATCTCCTACATTAATATAATTAATAATACGAATCGGTAAACATAATCATGTATGGCAGCAGATTTTATTGTTGACTTTAGTTTTCAATTGTCATTCATACTACAAGTTGAGTCTGATATTAGTGACTAATGTGTTTGTTGTCAAGTTACATGTTTGTCACTGTGTGGACATTTTAAGATTGTCCATCACCTTGATCAGAAAAATATCTCATTCTCCACTTCGGAGTGAGAGGGAAATAGGGTTTAACATCCACTCGACACAAACTAGGTAATTTTGGGACTAACACATGGTTCAATTCTATTCAATAATTCGCTTGTTTGTAGGGAGGAAAACGGAGAACCCAGAGAAAACCCACAAGGTTGGACAGGCGACCCTACTCCTTGTCATGTAAACCGGGAATGGGAACCTCGCCATAGTTGACTCATATCCACTTCAGTAGAATAACAGTATTCCTGCCATCTATACCAAAGCTTTTGTTAGGTTGTATTTGCCAGTCTTGAGATATCTGTCAATCCATGTACATTTAGATATTGCGAAGAATTTAACCTTTATACACCACAAATAGAGTTAAATTCATAGTTTTAACTGAACACCAGATTTGAAAATCTATGTAATGCTACATTTTTAATCAGTTAATAGACATTAAATGAAATAAACCATACATTAAATGAAATGATACAGCATTTAAAATAAAATAAAAAGGGGTTTTAAGGGCCTACTTTTCTGCACCAGCAATGTGCTGAAAAATCTTGAGGACCTTATTGTTCAACACTGGGATAAAGCCTGGTATCTCCCATGCCAATATGTATATATTTAGGACCATGCTTTTTGTCTCATCTGAATCACAAAGGTTTTCCAGGGCCATTTACAAGGATAATGAAATGAAATGGGGTTTAACATCCTACTGTTCTGCTCCGACTGGGCTAATGAAGACAGGCATATGCCATACAGCTATGTATATCAACTTCCATTAGCCAAGGGATCTTTTACATGCACGCCAATGTATGCAATGCTAAATCAGAGAGGGAAATCCAGAAGAAGTTGCTTGACCACCCCAGGACATTTGTTCAGACTTCCTCACTGATCCCCTGTGGCTCTCATACGCAATACAGCAATATTACCGACAATAAAAACATCAACATGGAGTAGAAACACTGAATTGAGTAATTATCTGAGTGTGGAGATCGGGTTGAAATTGAATTTTAATTTATTATCATTAAAGATACATTATGGGAGTTTAGATAAAGAACTGGCAGTTCTCACTATAATAGCTACAACCTAGATTATGTAAAGGGAATTTGCTGAAAATTTCAGTTATTAGCTTTATCGATTGAATTTTTGGCTTTGTCTCGATCATCACTACTAAAGTCTGTATGATGATTAAATCTTGAATGAAAGTTGAGCAGAAAATCAGATCCTAATACAGTAAATAATGCAGGCTAGCGCTGACATCCAGAGTAGACTATGGTCTGGTTTAGTTAATTAATTTATAATTAATAATTTAGATAACATTTCAGGCCCAAAGAAAGCTGCAATAGGCGATTTAGCTCTTGCATAACATATGATTAATAAAGCTTTTTTTCTCTATTCTTTGAACTAAACAAATACCGGTATTCACCCACAGCCTGGCAGAAAACTAGAGGTCATTTTCATTTATGACTAAGCATTGTCCACTATATTATAAAAGTGATTCATCCACGACTTTCTATTGATATTGAGTCTGGTCCCAAGGGAAATAACCCTTCATTAACATCTTCCCTGGTCACTTTCTATAACAATAAATTTGATTAGTTGTGACCATTTACTTCCACTAATCATACATCAATATAACACTTATTATCATCCAATCAACTCTAACGTAACAAGTCAATCAATCAATTAAGCTATCAACTATGGATACAAAAACTAGAGTTTCAGCACTGAACTTGATGACTGGTCAACTTTTCGTCGCTTGTTGCTGCAATAGGTAACTACTGGCAACTCTCCTGTGTGCGCTGACTGGCAACGAGAAGCAATTAAAATATAATTGAACCATGTTAGTCCAAATATGACCTAGTGGAAATTAAACTCTCTCTCTCTCTCTCTCTCTCTCTCAACCAAAGCATTAAATTTTTCAATCTCTTGCTAATTTCCATGATGGTGATGGAAATTTAAATGATGATGTCATTTATTGTCTTTGTGGAGTTATGATATTTGTGCTTCTGAATGAAGAACAGCACTGGCAATTAATTGTAGAAATTTGTCTAGATTGATTCTAGACGTGATTTACAATTGAAATGAACCAAAACATGTGGGTTTGCAACCATTTGTATGCTAATGAATTATGACATTATTGAGATTGGGAAGTCTTTACTATGAAAAGCAACAGAACAATTCTATCAAGTCATCTGACAGCTGTCTAGTCGTTCAGATGGGACGAAAAATGAGGTCCAGTGTACACATTGGCATGAATGTAACAGATCCCCTGATAGTTGGAATTCGATAAAATAGTAGGGCGTAGTGCCGCTGTCCAGGCAAAATTTCACTCATGGCAGTTTGGAGCAGAACAAGTAGGACATTAAGGGCGTTGAGCAGTCTAAGATTCGCACTAACTTTTCAACGCCAATCTTATTAAGTCTTTGCAAACTTGTTCCACTTATAAAATAACTCAGAAAACTCTCGAAAGTCGCGTCGTTTTATGTGTAACAATGGAGATACGAGGCGGAGGAATAAAACTATTTATAGCAAACGAGACTGATTCCCCGACCTAGATCAGGTGTTGAATAAATTATGACGTCGTGCACGCCAGTCACGTGATCAACACAGACGTGGCTTCAACGGGAGTGGAAGATGTCACGTGACCAGAAGGAATTCCCTGTATGACGCTATTATCCAGGTCTATTTATCTATCACGAAAGGAACATGACGGATTTTTTTTTTTTTTATGGTCAAAGATTACTATTTTTTGAATGCATAACATGATTTAGAGTGCGATGGAGTAGTGCAGTGAAGTAATTATTTACTTTTACATCCGAATTGTTGTATTTTAATACTTGTTGTCGACGTATTCAAAGAATTAACCCAAAATCGCAAAATCTCGTTTGAAGGTAAATAATGAACAACAATTTTAAAATACTTTGAGTTGGTATTTTTTAACGTTTTTGGTGTCGAAATGTAGCTTATAACCTCCACTTACGATCTACTGGTGGGATTATCAATAAATCTTTTGAGCTTGTACTAATAGAATTTCCAAGAAAACGCATCGTTTTTTTGCGTTTCCATGGATACAAGACAAACCACAACGTATAGCCAAAAATTGACCAGTGTATTTTTGGGACTTGCTATTAGCATTGTTCATGCGAAATTTGATGAAAATATCTGCAGGCATAACTGAGAAAATTCTACTTTTGTTGTCATCAATACCCCTTTTTATCATGCTTTTGGGCCAAGTTTGGAACATAGTTGGTAAATAAAATTGGTATTTATTTGGTGATTAATATGTAGTTTATCACCCCAAATAACAAAAAATGTCATATCTTATCAACAAAAATTACAGTGCTAGCTTTAAAATTTGCATTTTAGACTACTCAACGCCCTTAAAGTACTTTTCATTTCATTTCATTTCATTTCACTTCTTGTTCAAAATGCTAATGAGTTCTCTTTGCCCCTGGGCATTGTAAAATTCAATACTGGATTCATTTCACACTATTTTTGAAGCTACTATGCACACACTGAAGTAAGTTGAACAAATCTAAATATTCCCACCACTACACAACGAAATATGACTAAAGCTACGTAGTTTTAAAGTTCAAGTCAAAATATATGTTCGAATAAGAGTTGGTGGACCACTCTATATATTTTCATACACAAGACTGAGAATTTGAAATTAATTTGTTAAGTAAAGAAATTAATAAATTTAGTTAGGATATCTCACTGAATGCTCACTTAAAATGTTTAGTTCTTGCAACAAGAAATGTTAGGCAAGATAAACAGAGTAATTTCCCTTGATATATCAGTTCCAAGAGCACATGCATTCTTATAGTAGACAGCACTTCCACACTTTTAGCACTTCCAAAAATTGAACAAAAAAGAGAGAGACAAGTGGGGTTTTGACACAAACTAGGTCATTTCGGGACTAACAAATTGTTTAATTTTTTTTCTATAATTCGCTTACGCATGGGAGTTTTGACAGTAGGTGGAAACCGCGTTGGACCCAGAGAAAACGCACAAGGTTGAACAAGCGACCCTACTTCTTGTCATGTACAACTGGGGAATTGAAACCACACCACTTGACTCAATGAAAGACCTCATAGACATACAGCACAATGTTTCGATAAGTATTCTCTTATTGTGATCAAGCACAAATGGATAATTTCTGATTTTTTTACACATTTCAATTGTATACTGTCAAAAGAAATACCTGATGCAGTCAAAAATAAGGCGCAAATAGTGACTTATCATTAGCCAATTTTTAATGTTTATAGCCATTTCTGTTCTGTAACATAGAATAAAGTTTGCGGTAGGTCACATAGTAATTACCTAATGTAAGATAACACCCCTCAAAAGATGATTGGCTAATCACTGTTATTGACTTTTATGTAGTAATATTGGTTTAAAATTACAATAAATCATGCATTTCAGAAAAGTCAAACATACTGTAATGTAAATTTCTATAGCCCCACCCCTCTCTCTTTCCCTCTTAGAGATTACACATCTGGTCAATTAAGTTCTTGCCTAACATTTATGGCTAGCTGTATACTTCATTCACTCACGGTTCAGATTTGTAATAATGAAATAACATCATAACATTTACACTCACTGATTAAAATCAAAATTCTGACATTAAAAGGTTAATAAAGAAAGAATGGCCTTGAAATAGATGAATTAAGAAAAAACGTTCTTTTAAATTAACTGTTTCGATATGATCAGTCTCTCTACTATCGGCCATTGATTTATTCACCAACATACGTTTAACAGTAAAGAATATCACGATCAAACGAGATAAAAGAAAATTTATTGATTAATTAAAATCTAGTTAATTAATTATTGATGACTGATCAAATACGTCGATTGATATTTTGATAGCTGTGGACTGATTGCATTACATGAATTACAGGAAAAGAACACTTTTGACCACCCACGTAAGCAGACACACATTGACATGACATGCAGTTGATTGTTATTTGGCTTTCCTACGCCTAAAATAGATATTGGATAATCTACCAAGGTACTCTATGCCCACGTAACATGTTCCAAGCATAAGATCAGATTGCGGACAGGATCAATCGAAATAAGTCTTTACACAAATATATCTCGAGCATAAAACAAAGATAAAGAATCGGTATATATATTTTGGTTAGTTTACCACAGTTATAATTATTTTCTATATAATGGGAGTAACAGTGGCTAAGTGGGTAAGACGCTAGCCTGGAGGTCTGGTGTTCCATCCCTGTAGTGGCAGACAAAAGTCATCTAGATTCTCCGGCAAGGTTCCGAGGGCATGACATAGACAGCTGTCTAGTTGTCACCACTAAAAAGGGGCAGCCACAGTGAAAATCCTGGAGAAATTTGTCAGCAACCACAAGGATCAAACCTTTGGTATCTTGTTAATGACAGGAATGATGGCACTGAAATCTATTGTTAAATTCTCCTCCCATAATATTCTGTTTTTATCCATTGAAGATATCCATTGAAGATATCCATTGAAGATATGATGTTCCTGGTAAATGTACACTAAGCGAGGATGGTAAATCAAGTATATATATACCCAGCCCAAAAAATAATCCAATAGGCCTTCTAATTTAAATATTTAGAGATTTTTCAACAAGTTTGGTAAAGCAAGTGATTATCTTAATATCCCATCAAAAATTCAAAATCAAGACATCACACTAGCTTTATCCCAAAAGTGAGTTGATTAAATTGGACAGCAGAAGGATTGCTTCAATGTTGACAAGTTGATCACTTAACAATTCAGCTCCTTAAAACAGTTCTGTCTTCATCAATTGAGTTATTTATCCTATTAAAGTAATTGGTCAGAGAGTAAGAAAGAAATGGGTTTCATATCCACTCAACATTAATTAGAAAATTTTGGGACTAACATGTGGAATATTTTTATTTAGAGCTGGGGGGGGGGGGTGCAATGAGAGGCAGACAGACATACCGATGAAAACCCACAAGGTTAGGCAGGTGAAACAGAATACCGAAAAAGCACTGTCACATACAGTTCATGTGATATCAATTCCTGCAACTTAATTATAATCTTCACTATAATTACAGAAAGTGTGCTACCAGTGCCGAATTAAAGTGTGCTACCAGTCCCTCTCCCAAAAATAATTCAATTTTATATTGAAACTGAATCATATAAAATAAATATCATTGATTGTTTGAGGGTTGGGTGGCGGAATTGGTGACCATAAGCTGTGTAACTGAGTCAAGTGGAGTGATTTCAATTCCCCTCTTGTATGTGACAAGCAGTACGGTCGCCTGTTCAGCCTCATGGGTTTTCTCCAAGTCCTCCAGTTTCCTGCCACTGCTAAAGACCCCTACACACTAGCAAAATTAATGAAACAAAAATCAAACCATAAGTTAGTCCTGAAATGACCTAGTTTGTGTCGAGTGGATGTTAATCCCCATTTATCCCCCTCTTTTTATTTACTTGTATACGCAATGTACAATAAACAAAAAAGGACAATCTCAAATGACTGAATACTCAGTTGGCAATGTATATCAAATATCAAATTGCCCGAGTGACACCAGCCCTCTATTCCTGTTCACCATATTTAATGATATTAACTATTGACAATTTCATAGAATTATTTGAGCCTGGATTTATCTAAGCTCGAGTTGCAAGCTGGAAATTCACATTATCTAACAGACAAGAGTGTGGCAGCATGCAGTAATCGCAGAGTTTAAAAATACAGCGCGTTGATCTGCATGCAAATCTGACATGATTTCTAAACGGATTATAAAATTCATGTGCTGGAAAGACGTACATGTAGGATATTCTAAATAGATGATTTGTAATTAAATGAAGAATGCATAAATGAAATAATTGCTTGATAAAATTAAACATGAACAAGAGCTGTATTGATTGAATATTCTATGCCATTTTAACACTTTAGTATCGGGACAGCTCAAGTCCAGCGAATAGCTGCTGAGTGAGTGAAAGACTCAAGTCCACTTCACACAAACTATTAAATTAGGTAATTGAGGGACAAAAGAATAGCTGTGAACTATGTAAGAACTGTATATCAGTTCTGTGAACTGTGTAAGGACTGTAGACTGTTCTGTGACTCTGGTGGTCTAATTGAGCAGTAGTTTTGGCTACTCCAGAAAAATTTATATAAACCCGGTGCTAAAGGGTTAAAACAAAATTCAAAGTAGAAAAATGCATGCACCAATCAACAAAAATGGTTTCAGATGATAGAAGTATAAAATGTTAAGATTATGTTCCACTTCCTTAAGGTTTGAAAGCTTATTTTTTTTTTAATCTCCTGGATTTTTGTCATGGAGCCAACACAGGTCTGAATTCATGGAATTTTAAAAAATTGACTTCAAATATTTTTGAACCCAACAAACATTTATATACATATACATACAATCATTGGTTTTATATTTATAACTTGATGTGTATTCTTTTATCATTTTCAAGCACAAATTTTGTAAATTACTGAAATTCATTAATCCTACCTCTTCATTCTCATCAAATTCAAAATCTTCTTCCATATTTTACGTATATATTATCCTTAATTACGATACTGAGAAAAACATATCTTTAATTTTCCAAATGAATGAAATCTTTTCCTCATAATATATTCCATAATTAGAAAATAATTCCTTGAAGATCTATACTCTATTAGTTTTTTTCATCACTCAAAATTAATGATTCCTCATAATCCTCTATACGCTACATTAATCCTGCGGACATCACAAAACACGGATTTAATTATGCCTCTTCTTTAATCATTTATTAACTCACTTGGTGCTGATGATTCCTCAGAATGAAGATACTTAAAAAATTATCTAAGAATCACTTAATCCAAATGGATTATTGTTGAAATGATTTTAAAAAAAAAATCGGATAATATTCAAAAGATAACAAAAATTTGTATGTAATTTTCTTACATTGTCTAGTAGATCATACAGATCTACATGTATAAATATCACTGGTTATATCCATTCACACTAAAACAAAATTGACAATTTTTTCACGAAATTCAAATTATTATACACAAATTAAACCACTACAGTTCAAATGAATTGAAAATAAACAATCTTATTTTATTTTCTTACATCATGTAGATAATATAAAGATCTACATATCCAAATATCATTGGTTATATTCATTCACAGTTTAGAGATATTCCGAAATTCAAATTATTATACACAAATTAAACCACCACGCTTTTCAATACACATAAAAATCACTGCAAAAGTTATTATATATCTCAAGTCTAGCAGACGCATCCAAAGGATTTTAAGATAAATAAAATCAATCCTCACACTTCATTCACAGCGATTTAAATCCATCTATTGAACTATTCATGTGGCAGTTCCTACACAACACAACACAACAATGTACAACCTTGTTGCATTTTAAAATAACAAAAAATTTTGCGACAGATGTAGCCACTTTCAATACTCGAAAAGTAACATGAGAACTCCCAATTGCAAATGCGCCACACCAAAATTTAATTTTTATTAATTTGATTTCTTAATTTCTTTCATTATAATGAAAAGTGTGTCTCTTTTATGAATATTTACGATAAAGTTTCATTTTTAGAAATTAAGAGAAATTTTATTTTGATTTTATTTCAGACGTTTTTTAATTTAATTTTTTGTTCTCTCTTATCATCTTTGTTTGTGTGAAAGGTTACAGCAACCTCTCGGGTTAAATAGGCAACGTGATTCATGAATTAAGTCGGACGAAAGATAAATGTATTTCTGATGGCGCAACAAAAGAAAAAAGAAAAGGAAGGAAGAAGAAAGAATGAGACGAAGAGAGTTGATATGTGAAATCAATACGGCCATTTAAAACACTTGAAAATGTTTTATTAAAGATTTTAGACAGACATTAAGAGGATGAGCCCTTACCTAAAAAGACGAGTTTGATATTCTTCTAGAATAAACATTACACTATTACACTAGCATGTGACAAGGAGTAGGGTCGTCAATCCAGCTTTGGGTTTTCTTCGGGTCCTTCGGTTTCCGTCGACAACTAAAGACCCTTACATATGTAACCTTTATGTTGGGATGGGGTGTTACAATTTTATTTAAATAATTTGCTTGTGCATAGGGGTATTTAACAGTGGGAGGAAACCGGAGGAGCCTGAAAAATAAGGTAAGTTTAGGCGACCCTACTCTTTGTCACCTTGTAATGTGGGGTCGAAACCATGACACATAACTCAATGACAGACCTTATTATCTAAATCACACATGTTAAACCAATAAGCCACCCTACGACCTTTACAGTAGATAACAGTAGATCGAAATGAAACGGGTTTAACGTCCTACTGTTCTGCACCGAACTGAGCTAATGAAGACTGACTACGCAACACATAAATTCCAACTGCCAAGGGACCTTTAACTTGCACACCAATGTGTACATAAGACCTCGGTTTTTCATCCCATCCAATTCAACGTCTTACCTACTTAACCACCTTGATCCCCGAAGATCAACTAGACACCAATTTATGATGATCTATCCATAACTTAAATAAAATCTATGTGGTTTTTATTTTTTAGTTACAACACTATCACCTCAACTTACTTGAAGAATATTGATTAATTTGCGATTTGACAGATGCTGTAGACAAATTACAAACACATCATCAGAGTTATCAAACCTGGAGAGCTCTTCTACAAATGAAATGGAGCAGGTGGTCTAATTATATAACAACCCTTGACAACCCGGGTAATGTATCATCAAGTCAATCAAAATTGAGAAATGTCTTTTGATTTTTATTTCACACAAAAGTTTTTAACACTGGGTTAAAAACTGTACATCTCATTTAATTACAATCAGAAAGGTCATTATTCAATTAAATACTTCAGTCGCCATATTACACATTTCAAATATTTGGCGATGTGACATAAAGAAAACAATGGGTTAAGCATCCACTAAACACAAACTAGGTTATTTTGCGAGGTTTAATTTCATTTAAATTCTCTAGCAGTGGTGGAAAACATAATGACCTTTGTACTGAATCTTGAGACAGAGAGAGAGAGAGAAAAATGGGATTTAATGTCCATTCGACACAAACTAAGTCATTTCGGGACTAACATATGGTTTAATTTGATAGCAATAATTCACGTGCTCGTAGCAGTGGGAGGAAACCGGAGGACCGAGAGAAAACCAATGAGGATGGACAGACGACTCTACTCCTTGTCACGAACAACCAGGTATTTGAAACCACGCCAGTTGACTGAATGACAGGCTTTATGACACAGCGTGCATTTGCTAACCATTCAGCCATTCCCCCCCCCCAACTGAATCCTGTTCACAAGCATTAAAATTTAAAGTATGTACAGAAATATAACTTGAAAATGCCAAGTTAATCTTATGTCCTGCTGAAAAATTACAGCAAGTTCTAAAACATATATCATGAACACATCCTCTATTGTGTTGCCAAGACTTCATGAATTGAATACAATTTTACTATCTGATTATTTGGACATTCAATAGGGTTCTATCACTAAAATCTAAACATAAATAATTGTGGAAAAAAACATAAATAATTGCCGAAAAAACGACAAAATCTGCGATAGAAAATATTTAAAAAATTTGATATGATTCTTCCATATAACCAATCAAAAAATTTCTGCAAATCTTAAAAAAACTCTGCAAAGAACTGTACTGTCTAGGGCATTCAGAAGAACATTTAGATGAGCAACGTTCAGAAAGATTGGGCATAGAAATGAGGGACAAACTAAATAGTGTTTCCTGCAAATCTAAAAAAAAAACAGTTGGATGGACTGACAGGCAATGTGGGTGTATCAAAATTGGTGTATCAAAATTGGAGGATCAATTATGAAATTTCATGTCATATCCAGGCAAATTTAGAATGGGGTGACCATTTTATTTTTTGTTCCAAAAGAAAAGGAAGGAGAGACAAGTATAGCTCTGGCAACCTTATTATTTGCACAATTGTAAGATCATGTTGGCGTAAGACACTTGATTGACAGTGCACACTTTAGATAACCTTTACCCCTAATTTGCATAATTGATGATATCACAATTCTTAGATGATTGAGAGAATTATATAGCACTGTCACAGATGTTGATTAGAGAGGATTATGTATTGTGATTATATACATCTTGTTGACGTAACAACACAAGACGTAAATTCCAAATGGTGACAATATCATAGCATGAATCACACCATCTGCTAAATAGTGATCTTATAATTTGAAGCTGAAATATATTATGTCTGATTGTAAAACATGCAAGGCTTTTAACTTGAGAGAAAACTGCTAAAAACTGTATAGGCTACCGGTATTTGGATATTCCGAAGATGTCTGTTAAAGTCTGCTTTAGGAGGATCTATAGATGGTGGGAGGATCCCGAATAAAGTAGAACGTGTAAATGAAGGATTCCCTGGATCTCAAGGAAAACAGACTCTGTGTTGATTAGTAGTGTTTAATTGTAAAACATTTCAGTCTCAATGTATGTAATCAATGTCAATTTTCACTGAAACGTTATATAATCAATGAAGCATTTAGAGTTTACAAATTAGAACTTGTGCGTAAAGCCAACGAGGTTGATATGGGTATAATAAAAATTAAAATTCTCTTAAAAAAAAACGCTATTATTCTTTTAAGTGTACATGTAATCTGGTACTTACTGATCAGTAACTTGTTCTTTAATAGCACTAAAACAACTTACCTACAAAATAAAAATACAAAAATATATAGACATCAATAGATTAATTAAAAAAAGGTTTAACCACCTGAAATGACTGCTCTTTTTATCCCTTCAAATCAAGTGAAAAGAGAGAGAGAGGTTTAACGTCCACTCAACACAAACTAGGTCATTTCGGGACTAACATATGGTTTTTAATTTGATATCAATAATTTGTTTGCGCGTAGGGGTCTTTAGCAGTGGGAGGAAACCGGAGTGCCCGGAGGAAACCCACGAGGTTGAGAAGGCGCCCCTATCTCCATGCCACATACGCACACACCAGGGCTCGAAACCACAGCCGCAAGCCAGATGTGACCGGCCAGCTAGAGGTCGAAGTGCAGCACTCTAGACCACTGGGCCATCCCAACCCCCTCGAATCAAGTGAAGTAAATAGATGTGCATATAGTGGTTCCTTGAGGCACTAAAGGGAGTGGAAGTTTCAGGTGGTTCTGAGCTACAAAATTCAAAGGAAAAGAAATCTGTTTTCTGTAATATTTGCAAGGAGTTTGATTAGTCAATATTTACATGCATGCCAGGAGCTAAAGCGTTTAATTAAGATGTTGCTAAATTGGTAAAAGCTTTGTTTTGCTTTCAAATTTATTATATCAGTATTGTATATATTCATGTCATACTTATAATAAATTATTGTATTATGTTGATCTTATGCTATTCAGCAATTATACTGTCCCAGATTGCCATAACTAGGGCTCCATAGACTGCCTAAAACACCCACACGCAATAACTAGCACCTGATTAAAAAAAAAGAAAAGCTATCCACATATGTTGGACGGCATGATTGAGGCGGTCTAAGGAACAGCTGTTTCTGTCTGTTCAGGGATGTACCAGTATTAATATATCCCTTTTCAAGGAGCTGAGGTCCTTCAATATTAACATGTATCAAGTGCTAAAGGGTAAACAGCTACATTTACTTAGAAAAGTTAACAGCCATGGATGATTAAATAGTGATTTTAGACAACATAGCTCATTAGAAATGACAATGTCCTAGAATGCGTCTTTGAGATTCAACCCAAGTTCCACTTGCAAACTTCTCATGGAACTTTTTGTGTGATCCCAAAATAACCAGCTTCAGAAAGTGGAACCATGGTACACCATGTGTTGTTCCCACCTATTAAAACAGATGTAATCATTGGATATTATCATGCATTTCAGGCAGTATGTACACCCCAAGAAGAAAGTGGCCAAACGGGATCCCAGGAAAAAGACATCAGCCCCAGTTTCATATGGACATAGCTATCAATGTGTCGGTGTAGGATCCTAGTTTGGGTGTTGGGTGAATTGCTGATGGTGATCATACACCACAGCACGTGAATTGGGATATTTCTACCTTGAGAGATCATCATTTTGATATGCCCACATTTTCATGTGGATGTATATTGTCGACGCCCCTATATATAGCCCCTGATTATACGAAAAATGACCATTTTTAGCTTGTGATCCCTCTGGAGGTGACAATTATTATCCGATTTATAAAACTGTTTAATAATATCACCGTTACACCATGATGAAGGTTGAGTTAAGATTTTCGTGAAAATTAGACCAAAATTGCCAGACAAAATTGCTGCCGATTGTAAGCGAATAGCAGAAAAATATGGTACATCAAGGTTGTGGACCATGTAGAAGGCACAATTTTAATCTGTTTTTGATGAAACTTGAAATACATGTTTATAACCCTAAGATCGTGGTTCCTTCCCCTATTATAACTGTCTGGATTATACCCTCTGATTTAATTTGTTCTCTATCTATCTCTTGGAAAATGCCTGGTTGCCGCTGGTAATAATTGCTTTGGCAATCAAACCCCTCAGCATGTGAATTGGGATATTCCTCACCATGATTACAGTGCACCCCAAACATGATATCTCACAATCTAATCTTCATATTCAAGGTACTGAGTAAATAACAACATAAATCAGTCGTCAATAAAATCAGGATAGTGTTTTCCATGTGATTTTTTTGCTAAAAAAAATTTGAATATTGCCTAGTACGCTAGATTACAATAACATAAATGTTAAATAACATCCAAAATCTATATTTTAAGTACTGAAATAAAATCCTATATTACCCTTTCACAAATCTTAATTTTTTTCAATTCAAGTTAGTTTCTCATACTTGAGATTCCATGCATAGGAATACATCAATTTAAGAAACCTAGATTCACATGAAATTGGTATTTTTAATCTCTGTAAAAACTATCGGCAAACAACTTGATAACAACTTGAACGTCAATCATGGAGTCTCCACAAACAAACTGATGCGGATACAACCATGATTATCTACAGATACCATTTATTTGGGAAATTGGGTTTCTAACACTTGGAGAAAACTATATTAACTATAAACCCAATTATCATGTTATTGTTCAATATTTAACTACACTCTTTAAACTCATTTTTATTGGTTAGATCAACATAATAATAAAAGGGTCTGTTTGATTGGCTGAAAACGAGGCTAGATTACAAAATAGCCATTCTGGGATATTTGTGAATCAATGCAGAAGAATGAATTTTGCGTAAAAAATTATTCTGTCTTCTGTATTTAAACTACTGAATTAGTTATTCTTTTGGTCCTGATGCTAGCTTCTGAAATCCTAGTACAATCCATTGCTCCAGTTTGTTACAATGACAACTATACATGACACATAACATTAACCAATACAATCACTCTTATTGCCCTTTTAGTCATCCTGAAACATATTGTCTTCAGTCACTCATACTGCCACACAACATTTTCAGTCACTCCAAACCATATTGCCAAACAATTCATTCAGCAACTCACAAACCTTCTGAACATAACCAAATTAGTCTGTCAACCCATTGTTCAACCACACAGAAATTTAATATACTGGTTCTATCAGAAGATGAAATTTAAAGGTCAAATTATCCACTTACCCTCACAATTGATCGTTGGTTTTCTTCTAAGCGATTAAGTAGAACTGTTAACCGTGTTTTCAATTCTGCCATTTTAATATCTATTCCAATATACCATCAATATACACAAGTAATCATCTTATCTTCAGATGATAATAAATTGTTAATTTCTACTTCACAACTTTATAGTACTTTATATGTATCTGTTATCTCAATATTGAGATAATCTTCAGATCAGCAAATTAAAAGCAAATGATTTTTACTTCATGATCTTATAGTTTTATATTTGTAAGCACAATATCAAGATAATCTGGAGATAACCAAGTCATAAACAAATGTTTTTGATGTCATGATCTTATGGTTTTTAATATGTATGTAATCACAGCATTGAAATATTCTGGAGATCAGCAAATCATAAACAAATGATTACTTATTCGTGATCTTATAGTTTTTTTATTGTAATCACAGTATTGAGATAATGCGGAGATCAGTATAGCATAAACAACTGATTACTATTTCGTGATCTTATAGTTTTTACATGTCATCAGAATATTGAGATAATCTGGAGATCAGTTCGTCAAAACCTTATGATTTCTACTTCACAATCATATACTTTTTGTTACGATATCATAATATTGAGAATATGTAGAGATAGTAAATCATAAACTATTAATTTCTTCTTCATAATTATAAGATACCCAGAATTTGTAACATGTATTTATCAACGCTCATTCGGCAAATTCAACAACTCCCACATGAAACAAGTTTATTCTGCAAACACTTCTTGAAATAAGTTTAAACAACTAAAAACTATATGAATCTCAACACTGAATTGTATTTCTTCTTGGTGACATGCTTAAACTGTTTTAATAAGTCTCTATATAGTTACACCTAATTTGAATTTCCATGTCAGTTCATCCAAATTATTTTGTTCTACAGGAAAATAAGGGATTCATAAAACAAATAGAAGTTTAAATGACTTCCTTTTTATTCTAAGAGATAATTATATCTGATTCCTGAATAAAACAGGTTGCTTGGGTAATAAAATAAATTGATGTAAAAGCCATAAACGTATAAAATTGGTTCCAGGGGAAATTAGCCGAGAACTTCAAACACCTTTAAAAAAAAATCATGAGCAATTGATGGATAATTTAGCTATTATTACTTCAAAATAAATTGTTTTTCTTATAAATTAATCATTTTGTGAGCGAGAATCTCCTCCCTGTCTTGCAGCTATCATAATTGAACGGATATAGATATTTCTTCTCTCGAGGTTTCACTGCTGTAATTAATGATTGATCATGATCACGGTAAGAAAAAACAGAATAAATACACATATTATTAATAGAAGCACTGAAATCTGCATTTAATCTGTAATTTGGTATCTATCAATGTATGCATTCTGTTAACTGGTTATCTTGTATCAGTGTACCATTTTTAAATCTGTTTTCTTGGGTCAATGCACTGTCCAATTAATCTATGAACTTTTACCAATTGTACCTTTCATTTAATCTGTTATTTGGTATGAATCACAATGTAACATTCTGTTAATTGATTATCTTGTATCAATGTACCGTTTGTAATCTGTTATCTTGTATCAATGGGCTGTCCATATAATCTGTTATCTTGTGGACTGTTCATTTAATCTGTTATCTTGTGTCAATATACTGTCCATTCAATCTGTTATCTTGTGTCAGTGTACCGTCCATTTAATCGTGTTATCTTTTATCAAATGTACCGTCTAATTAATGTGTTATCCTATATCAACTGTACCGTCCATTCAAAATGTTATCTTGTATCAAATGTACCGTCCATTTAATATGTTATCTTATATCAAATGTACCGTTCATTTAATGTGTTATCTTGTGTTAATCTTTGGTCTTGTATTAAATGGACCTTCGATTTAATCTTTTATCGTATATCACTATCAGTGTAGTCAAATTAATCTGTTATTTTGTATTCATGTAGTGTTCATTTAATCTGTCATTTTGTACAAAATGTAGTTTATTTGTTCAACATCCTGCATTATTGTATTGACTGATATCATGTCATACGATTACATCATGTGTACCTACTTCAAGAATACACATGATGGCAAATGGCCGCCATTTAAAATACTACGCCCGCCTCTTAGAGACGATAACTTAACTCGCTATAAATTGTAAAAAAATTTACTTCGGCTAGAATTAAAAAACACCTAAGATTAACATTTGCTAAAAATTTCTAAAAAACAACCTAAATTTATGGAAATGGGGCCAAATCAAATCAGGCAAATTACATCAAATAGTCCATGTTAAACGTATAGCAAAAATTTTAAACTAACGCGAGCACGCGCGTTTCTAGACAACGCCATAGCGGGTCATAGCAACCAGTGAGTATAAAATGGAAATCCCCAATGACGTAGATATTATAAATTGGAAAGCCGAGTCTGTCTTAAAATAAGTAGTACCGTCAGTAAACAAGATGGAAGCCATCTGCTATCGTGTTTGATCATGGAGTAGGCAAGCACAGGTGTGTCGTATGATATCATGTATGAGGCTGAATTGCAGTATTTACACTTTTTTGTACACTTGATAAAAAAACTAATTTATCATCAAATATCCTCACATTTGCCTTACACTTTTGTATAGTACTGATTTATTTGTCAATTTCCCATATCTATCATTGAGATAATAAGCTTTGATCTTCCAGTTCTTTCTACATGTGGATCAACTACATATTAAAGATATTTTTCCAAGTTCAGAACTTTGCATGATCCATATATCATTGAATAATCATTCCTGAACAGCCAAATGTGTCAGCTATTCAGTTCATCACACATATCTGTCTTTCTTTAGGTATTTATTATACTGTTCAATGGCACCAAGGAAACATCATTCAAAGAATTTGTCCCTATAACATCTCAGATATGACTACACATTAAATTTCCCCACAATCAGAAATATTCCCAATGTTTGCTCGTATTCTTGACTTTTTTCTAAACAGCATCTAAATTAATCATGCTGCAATTGTCACTATCCACCGTCGCACCTTCAAAATATCTAAAATACGTCTCAATCACAAAAACTTTCAGTCTTCTCCTGAGCAAAATTTCTACAACCTTGTCCAAAAGTTATATTAGAAATGAATCAAAATAAACCCAGAGAATATTAATTGCTCCACATCATACAACATATTCAGGTAGATCCAAACACAATCTGACCTTTCTCCAAAATCAGAACAAACTTCTGTGTGGTTCAATCATAATTTCACACACAGGATTTACAAAAGCTTCTAGAACCACACTGACCATAATTAATAGTACTATATATTAGCTTCTAAAGCAGCATGCTACGATTTATATGAAGTTAATTTGCTTCATTTATTAGTACTACTACTAATCCTTCATCCCATTTTCATCCATATAGATTTTTCCTTCGTAAGATTTTCATGTAAGCTCCAGAAAAAACATAAACACATACAAAACACTTCATGGAAAAATATTTGGAATGAAATCGTTAAAACATACTTATAGTCCTCATTAGGAAACAAAATAAACACTGAATGAATGGAGCATTTCTCTTTGTAAATATTAAAAGAACTTCCTTCCAGCACCGTCGATGAAATAGTGACCAGGAATTATCAATGATTTCAATTGTATATACCTATAGATAGATGTGTTTAAGATTTTCCATTCAACCTTAGTAGTAATTTTTGTAAGTACAAATACTATAGCCCTCTGGCATTTTAAAGACAATATAGAAATAACTATGGAAATCAGTTTCTTTCATCTGGACAAAAATATTTTGTAAATAATTCAATGTTAAAGGAATGGCTTTAGCTATTATAATATTTTTTCTAATAAATAAAATGGTTGCACTAATCTTTGCACTAATCTTTGATCCGTTTTTTTTAGGCCAAACTAATTCTTGTATACAATTTATCTTCACACGCATGTATAACAGTCCAAAAGAAAATGATGTCTGTGATACTTCCTGAAATCCTTGATGTCCTTGAAAGCGCACCAAAAACAGACATCCATTTTCATATAATTTATTTTTTAACTTTTACCAATCATAGAAATCCATAAAGGTCTAAAAATAGATGCACATTAACTTGTGAAAAATGTCAAATCCATTGTGAATATTCATATCAAAATGCAACTTCTTCCCGTAATATATGTTTATTACATATATTCTCTGTAGTCTACAATAAGAAAGGTCTAAAATCACATGTATTAATTTTTTTATAACTGTCAATTCCATTGAATATATCTATATTAAAATGCACTCTTTTTTTTTAACACTGTCAAACTTTCGGATAGTAAATGTTTTTAACAACTCTGTACAGTAAGAAACTACATGATGCGAGCTACGTGACTGGTATTCGGTACGTAATAAAACTGAACGTAAAATATAATAGTAATATAGTAACTAAAT
Source organism: Patella caerulea (assembly GCA_036850965.1). NCBI lineage: Eukaryota > Metazoa > Mollusca > Gastropoda > Patellidae > Patella > Patella caerulea. The sequence continues at coordinate 23,423,760 of JAZGQO010000015.1, read as the reverse complement.
ATAAAACTATGTGTCATCTCTTGTTTTATCATAAGTCTCGTCATTTTTACGCTAATGATACTAAGTAAGTGACAGGAGAGATTACTTATCTGCCTGTCGATTGGTTAGATTAAATTGTACAAAAGTCTTGATTGGTCAGATTACATGGAATTATCTCCCAAGATCAAAGTATCGTTAAATGTTGTAAAATGTCCTTAAGATGTTCACTAATATCATAATGATGAAAAGACTTATGACATGACATGTCAGTGCCAATATGACAATATCACGACATCTCCGTGTATGTAGTAAGATGATTCATCGTTATGATGACTATATAGTGTCTTACCGCTGTAACGTTATTACTAGGCGATGTAGATAGCCATAAGCTAAAACTCTCGTTATAGGACAATTTTAATCTAATAATTCAACTAACCATGGGTAAAAGAATGTCTGCAGGGGGGTGGACAAAGATGACAAACTCTGTAATGTATAGAAAGAGAAGTCTCAAGGGTTCTTGATGAAGAACTTCAGTATCCTTCAGGTCTAAGAAGCCTTAATCATCTGGGAACTTGATGCTGGGCAGAAATGAATGAATGAATGAAATGGGGTTTAAGTCCTATTTTTCTGCAGCAACCAGGTTTATGGGCAGAAAAGTAGGGCCATATTATATCCGATTTTATTTAACTTCTTGATGTTGTAGAAAATGTAGAAGCTTAAAATTTGGAGAGATTAAGAAATGGGTTTAACATTTGCACATTACCATTATCAATTTAAGAATAATGTACGACAATTCTTATTAAATTATTTTACTATTTCATGTAGTCGACCTACCTTGACACTTTTGATAACATTATGTAATTGATGCAGAAAGAGAAATGGAGTTTAATCAACACAAAGTAGGTCACTCCAGGACTAACACATACAATTTTATTCAATTCCTATTTTCAAGCTGGTGAGTTTTCTCTGAGTGCTCAGTTTTTCTTTCACTGCTAAAGACCTCTCCATCAATTAATATTTCTGATACATTATATGATTTGATGCTATTATGTATCACTCACTATTATCCCCACAACCTCTCAGTCACTAAGATAATCCCCAATTAATTTCTATGTTCAAGATCAATCAGATGATCCCCAATCAGTTACTATATGTTCAAGGTCAATCAGTTACTATGTTCTCCCACTGCTAAAGACGCCTCTGCGCAAGCAAATTATTGAGAGAAGAAAAATGCTAAGTGTAAGTGGGGAAGTTACAACAAACATTTAACATTGTTATGTGTGAGAGAGAGAAATGAGGTTTAATGTCCACTAGACACAAACTAGGTCATTTCGGGACTAACATCTGGTTTTAATTCTATTTCAACAATTCACAGTCTTTAGCAGTGGGAGAAAACCAGAGGACACGGAGAAAACTCACGAGATTGGACAGGCGATCCAACTCCTTGTGCACGTACAACCAGGGATTCGAAACCACGTCAGTTGACTAAATGACAGCAGGCTTTATGATACAGCACGCACATGCTAACCATTCGGCCATCCAAACTCCCAACATTGTGATGCATTACAGCGTCTGAATAAATATCTTACAAAATAACATATTTTCAAAATGTGTGGTACATATTAATATTGATGTAATCATCAATCTATATATCACCTGACCTTTATGTTGGAGGAATGTTAAAATCAATTTCTCTTTCTCTCTCATCATTTAATGTTATATATATATTCCATCACTCACTTATTGTCCCCACAACTGCAGCACCACTTAAGATAATCCTCAACCTTATTATCCAGTCATGTCAATGTCAAATAGAAACCCATTCAGGAGAAAAAACCAAATCAATCCATTTCAGAACAGTTTCAAATCTTAAATTAGGTCATGTTATAGTATTGGTTCAACAAATATCTGCTATTAAAAATTAGCCTGGTCTATCTAAACCTGACCATAATGGTGTAATTGCAGTTCATGTGGACATAATGAAAGTCATATATCAAGTGTTACTGCCCTACATGTAAGGCACTTGTCAACGAGAAGTAATTTCAGGCAGCGGCCATAAGAAGATAAACCAAGGGAACAATTTAATGGTATAATAAGGAAGCTAAATACTAGCAGACACTGATGTAAACAAGAACAGGTTCTCCATCCACTTTTGCAAACACAAAAGGAAAAAAAAAATTGTTTCAATGCCATTTAGTAATTGAACTGGAATATACCTGTCACAATTCTATGGAATACAATTACAGCTTATTTCTGATTTTTTGATAAGGCTTTTCTAGTCTTTATCCAATTATGAGTATCTAAACCCCCAAAGTAACAAAATACTTTCTGCAAATCTGTGAACATGAAATGAGTGGGCTATCTCATTTAAATGATTATTATGCATGATCACAGACGTCTCCGCCTACTCTTTTTCAAATTTGAACTACCAAGGGATCTTTTATGTGCACACAAATGTGTACAGCAGCCCAATACTCTCCATCCTCATAAATAAATACCTTGAACCTTGATTAGTGTTAGTAGTACGTTCATGCTGACATGGCTTTGATTCCGAGGTTACAACATGGCAAACACGGTAAAAAGTTTTTAATGGGGTAAATTGCCATGCTGTGATGGTATATCCTGTTGTCTGTTTAAATACAGATCTGTATAGAGCCATGTAGGAAATGACAGGTAATTCTGATTTATTGATTATCTCCCTTTATTACTCTATAATCACCCATTAACTTGGTATCCTATTCATTAATATTAAATAAGGTAATACCTGCAGTTATTTGGAGGAGATGAGCTGTGGTGGATATGTGAGTAAGATGCTGGGGTAAAAGAACCCTTGAATGTTATAATTCAAAAAAAGAGTAGACACTCAAAATTTCCCTCATCGCAGTCTGCATTGCCTATGCCCTTCTTCATTGCACAATCTGAGCAGATAAGCAGGTCATTAAACTCCACTTCATTAACATGGAAAAGTCTGCTGTGATGAAGTGGACCATATTCAATCACAGAATCCTTAAGTCATGGAATTATCTACTGGTTTGTAACAATGCTCAACTCTGCATACTCTTTGAGGGAAATTTGACAATGAGGAGTTTGCAATAGCACTGCTGCCTGACCAAAATTTCCCGCATCTATCTGCATGACATATGCCAATCTTCATAAGCCCAAATGGAGCAGAAGAGTAGGACATGAAACTCCATTTCATTTCTTTTTATGTCTATCCTTTGTGAGATAGAATTCTCTATATAAATCATGGAATAATCCCCACTCAACAGATGTACAAACAGACATTATGCAGAATTCAATCATAATATTTCAGGTCTTAATCTTTTAGTATGTGTTATAGTTTAATTTCAGGTCTTAAAAGAATCTTGTTCTATGATCTAATCTTCTCTACTCTCTTCAACACCTGCATCAGCTTTTGATCCAGCAGCTACACAGATTTATCAGCCTGCCAAGCCGAGGTAACTCTTAAGTTTAAACGAATATTGCCATTCTCCCTCCCCATTTCTTGATATACAACTCCGACCGAGAAAAGAAACATGTGCGTTAAATGAAAAAATTTATGACCCTTTTGATAATTAGAAATCTTTCCTACCACTGTAAAAAGACTAACAATAAAAGGTACCAGTAATAGAAATAATAGCATTGTTCATTTTTTATGGTTTGAATAAATAATGATATATAGGAAAATAATGAGTGATCAACTGACCATAAATAAGTATAATGGACATATATACAATTATCACGATAAGATCAATAATGATGTTGTATGGTTTATTACACATAGTATATAATTATTTTCAGGATATTAGTTACAGTGATTGGAATTACCTTAACCATAAGCTACAGTGATTTGAGATACCTGAACCTAAAAACTGGCTGTGGTATCAGAAGAGATAATACTTTTATTTGAACAATGTAGAATGGTTAACTGGAGAAAAATTACTAAAAACTGTATGGTTCAAAAGGCAGAAAACAATAATGAAGGTCAACACATTTAGAGTTCAGGGGATCCCTTACTTATGGTTCAACAATACTTAATGGTATTTTAAGTCCATACTTGGATAGCACCAACATAAACCACTCGCCATACAATAAGTTCCATGTCATGTCAGCATCAATGTAAAGGTGTAACATCCACAGTGAGGAACCTGAATATTCATCTATTTTAATGTAGAAATTATGGGAGGGGGATCAGCAACACTCATTTAAAAGAATAGCCGAGGCTGGAAAGACCAGAATATCTGTCCAGCTGCTGGATCAAAATCTGTTACAGATGTAGATGTAGACAAGAATACATCTAGGAATAACTCATACACAACAGAAGTGCAGACTTTTTGTAGACAAGAGTGGTACTGGTAATTGAATCATAATGATTGAGGACTTATTGCATCGTAAGACTTTTTGTAGACAAGTGTGGTACTGGTAATTGAATCATAATGATTCAGGACTTATAACCCTTTTCCAAATGATGCCAAAGGATAAAAGACCCGAAACCATTGTATTCTAAATTTACCAAATGTAGGTTTCACCTAATGAACCTTTTAAAATCTTAACAATGTCATTTGTGGGGCTGTTAATCACTTGTATATCTACATCATCAATCCAAAAAGATCCAGTTCCATTAAGAATTTACAAAGATGTGATGAATTGAGCTTAAGCATGGATTATTTCATGATGTATATTAATACAGGTTAAGTCTGGTATTAGGCCTTTAATAAGATTCAACAGACAGACATGAAACCTTTGTTACAAATACCATATAACATGTTTCCTGAGCAACCTGTCCATCTGAAAACCTACGAAAAAGGAAAGTCTGTCTGGTCTTTACTTCCTGAAAACTATTATCTGGGTTATGGTTGCTTGTCACTTGATGTATCTCATTTGGAGAGTCGTTACCAGAGAAAATAAAGGCGATAAAATTAGATTTATACGTTTGATTGACTATCTTTACTGATTCAATCTTCCAACGTCTGCTACTAACTCATTAGATTAACCAGAAGGCAACCGAAAGGCCATATTGTCTCAACAATGTAAACCTCAACAATCCAATTTGGACAATTCTTCTCTTTTTTTGTCATGATCATTTAGGAAAGGAAATTTGGAATGATGTTTAAACTAAATGAACCTTTCATAACTGTACTAAATTTTATTAAGTGACAAACAGCATTAAATTTCTTTTTTTCACTGGGGTTGAAATGAAATGGTGTTTACATGTATAATAAAACTGGCATATGTCAGTGTACTATGAGGGAAATTTTGCCGGAACAGTGGCGCTACCTGTGTTCTTTTATGTGCTTAAGAAAATCCTAGGTAACTATCTTGGCCATCACTAGGATTCAATCTTGGAACTCAGCACATTACTCACTAAGCCATTGTGTCTCCCGACTTACCACTAACCAAACAGTTCACGATCTTTTAATGGATAATTTGAATCCGGACTCTTATTTCAGTCAGATTGTGCAGTCTAGTGATTAGAATGTCAGGCTGGTGAACTGTCTGTCAATTCACATGACAAAAAATTAAAATTTCAAAGTATTCATCCTTTAAACACAATAAAATTAATTAAAATATATGTATATATACAAGTGGGATAATGCTTAAAATTGTCAAATTCTCTGGCAAACAAATCATGTTAGTAGTAAAAATGTCAAGCAGGGGAACTTACAACTCTCAGTGAATTTACATGTCAAAAATTTAAATCTGAGTTAAATAAAATATATCAAAAATTGACCGACTGGAAAAATGTTGAAGCAAAAGCTCTGAATTAAACAGAAAATGGGTATTCATCCAGCACTGCAGGTTACAAAAAGTTCAATTTTCTGTCCTTACGGCTTCTGAACAATATACATCATCAGGACAAGTTTCTGTGTAATCTGAGTCTTGTCAATGAAATTATGACTTGATCGACTTCCTTCAATTGGTTGTATCTGTAGGATCTAACTATGTCTTATTTACAGCTCTTGACTTTATTTTTTAAAGCCTTATTTGCAATTCTAGTCACATCCACGAAAATATTTCATCATTATCTCCTGATCGATACTCAAGGGGATTAAACACATCCATTTTAGTGTCGCCATGAAATGTTACATGATTGCCGATTGGCTAATGTATGTCGATTGTGTTGTTCATTTATTGTCAATTTAAATTGCTAACACAAACCGCATAACCACAAGAGGCGATATGATACTGAATAAAACATAAGAGTACTAAAAAAACAAGCTGATATAACCTTGCCATTCTATTCCATTCCCTGATTTCCATAATCATATTTTTTTTCTGCCTTTCGCGAGCGTGATTTAAACACAGGGAGGTATATTTGAACTGCATGCGTTGACACTGTGTCATCCCGACCCTCTACCGATGTTATATGGTAATTTACAAAACTAGTAAAAAAAAAACAACATTGTTGTATCATTGTCAATGAAGTCAGTGTCTTTTACATTACGCAACATAACTTTTTTTTTTTAATATTCTGTGTAGGAATTTATACACTAGGGTTATTAAAACTATTGATTATTTACAAAGTTCTGACTTGGCAAAAAATATGCTTAGAGGCAGAAAAGGCCCCCATCCGAGCTATCAGACACCTAATATATTTCTATTTCTAAATATTATCTTGGGGGAAAAAAAAATTGTTTTTTTGATTAAATTTTTGGTTAGTTGGGGGATTCCATTTCTCAATAGCTAACAAATCTGTAACCCTAAAATAAGCCCCTTTACTCCTTCTCTCAAATCCAAAACCCTAGCATCTGACACTTTATTCCATCTCTCAAGTCTGTAAAATTAGCATCTGACCCTTTATTCCATTTCTCGAACCTGGAAAACTAGCATCTGAAACTTTATTCCATTTCTCATATCTGTAAACCTTGAATCAGCCAATTTTCAAAATTAGTCCGTTCCCCAATCCAATTTCAAATGAAATAAAATAGTGTTTATAAAAAAACAACAACACTATATATAACCAATCTAAAATTTATCACCAAATTTCATCACCAAGAACATCATGGAAGCTAACTTAATTCACCAATTTAATATTCCTTGAAAAACACGATCCATAAATATTAAGATGGAGAATCTCTAATTTCAGAATGTATGCCAGTCTAATTCTAACAACCAATATATTTTTTTTTACTTTTTAAAATAATTCTTAGGTTACACTGACTCGATGTCATTTAAAGATTGATGTAGAAATTTCCTTACATTCTGTTTTTGATTAAAACATTTAGCGTTTAGATTTATTGCTTGGTTTGAGTCATGTCATGGACATTTGTACTTTAATCTGACATTTTCATAACATAAACAAATCCGATCGATTAGGTGGATGTAAAAATGCCAGGAACTGTGCAACAGAAGGCGAAATAACTTTCTTCAACCTTCAATGACAAATGAATTGTGCATGTAAACGTGCATCTGAAGATCAGAAATAGAAATGGTAATAGACTTCAGCTTGATGTTCAGATGCCATCCAATATTTCATGGAATCATTAGATGAGAGGTACAAACTTTCTATTAAATATTCCAACAAATAGCTGGAATAAAAGAAGAAGAATCTCTTTGATTTTGCCAAAATGTAAATCAGTACACAACTGCCCAGTAGAATGTATAACACAAAACAGAGCAGAGACAACCCATGATGAAAGTAAAAGTCAGTGGAACCTATTATAAAATCCATATTCTTTTAAAGTTAAAAAGTGGAAAACTTGTGCGTGAGATTAGAAAAGGGTCATAAATTTGTGAGTTTCACGTAAAAAAAACCCAGGTTAACTGACAGCAGTAGGGTACCTTTAAAGGTACTATCCAGATAAGAACAGAGTCTCAAAAATTGAAGTCCTAGTTATGAAATTTATGGACCAAAATATAGAGGCATGATGTATTTACCTTGTCTCAAAATTTCAGCTCAAAATATTGAGTCATTTGGACGTGAAGGTCAACACTGCTTATCCGGACATGTAACCCTTTTAAGATTTCGGGTCAATTTTTTCATTGGGTGACCTGATAATCGATTCCCCTTTCTTGAGAGGTCTATACAGTGAATGACCATGTACTGTACTTGATAACAAAAGGTAAATTTCACCTACTTGTTATTTTTATAGAAAAAAGTCTGGTTTTATCCAGATACTACGTATATAATACCACGGTCTCCATTTCCAGGTTTCAGTTATTTACAAGCATATCACAAATATTGGGTTATGGGTTTTAAGGGATTTTAACACAAAATTCATCAGGTTTATTCCCCTAAAAGTTATCTGGACTGGCCCTTTAAAACTCGTATTGTGTGTTCTTAGATTAATAAGAATACTGCTGTACTTCATGGCAATGACAGCATCAAGATGAAATAATGGTTTACTATAAGTATACACTACATGCCAATGACACCTTCAATATGAAATAATCAAATAGGTCTTATAATTATTGACTAAAGGAAACAATCTTATACCCTTTGTTGCCTTGCTTCCCCCCCCCTTTCCCCCACATACAGGGCACTCAATTAAAGAAATAACAATCAGTGCGAACTTTAAATATACATTAAAAGAAACAATAACATGCCCTTATTTGTCATCACCCTATCTTTCCCCAACCCCTGCCCTCTACCGACTGCTATGCTATATATACCAATAACACCATTAATGGTTTAGTAAAACAATCAGTGAGAACTTTAACGATTCAGTAAAGGAAACAATGACAGAGTATGTCGGAATCAATGGAAACCTATACATTTACATGTTGAATATAAATTATTAGATAAACAGGAGCATGTCTACGATAAGAATTGTATAAATATCACAATCGATCATGTTTAACAAGCGAAAACATTCATGCGTCATTACCCAGAAACAATTCAGCGCCAGATTTCCCAGCCTATATTAGAATAATGTAATGGTTATCTTTTCACAGAATGCTCAATACTACTGGCACCTACTTTACTGGCGCTTTCTTTGTTTTTTACAAGAAGTATAATACTCGGATAAAAGGTAACGGTTATCGCTTCCCAGAATATTCTGTACTACTGGCACCTACTTTAATGTCGTGTCTTTATGTTATTTTTTAAAAAAGAAATGGCTCTGAACTTTTCTCTGAAAAAAAAAAATAATCTTCTCCCTTTTCGATAGCTTAAAGTAGGAATCATCTCTATATCAAATCCAGCATACTTTGGCACCTACTTTTTTGGTGCTTTTTTTGTCCTTTCAAAAAGAAATGGTTCTGAATAATCTTCTCCCTGTTCTATAGCTTAAAGTAACGGTTATCTCTTCTCTTCGTAGAATTCTTGGTACTACTTGCACCTCCTCTTCTGCTGCTTTTTATGGTTCCCCCCAAAAATATTTAATTTCTCCTTAGTCTGTAGCTCAAGGAAAAGAAGATATAACCAGACTACTGTAGCCACGAAGTTAATGATAATAAATTAGATTTAAAGTTAAAAATGAAATGAAATGTGGTTTAAGCCCTACTGTTCTGCTCCAACTGGGCTAATGAAGACCAATTTCAAGTTATAGATAGCTACAGGTCAGTTTGACCAATTATTGCGGGTCAGGATAAATTTGAAGTAAATGTATTTTTAGGTCATGTCTGGTGAAGTGAAGGTCTGGTTCAGTAAGTTGTGAGCAATTCAACAAGATGTATTTTTAGGTCATGTCTGGTGAAGTTAAGTTCTAGTTCAGTAGGTTGTGAGCAATTCAACAGGACAGAGAGTCTTGATAATTTTATTAGGTTATTGGCTGAGAAAATTCCTTGGGATATTCCAGCCTGGGATTCCTGTTGGTGCAGGATGGAAAGCCTGGCAAAGAAAAGCATCTCGTCTTTTAGACAGGGTGTAAAAGAAAACCCATCGGAGTATGTAAAATAATAATAATACATGTCCATTTAAAAAGTGCTATATCCACAAAACCTGCTTATGGCGCATAAAAATACATTTGTCTCTAATTCAAATTTGAATTTATCAAGTGTAGGACTTCCGCGAAGGTTTAATGGAAGGTTAAATGGTAGTTTGTTCACTTTATAGATGCAGCGACCTTGAAAGAGCAACAACCAACTGACTCTTGACTTCCACTGAGGAACACAAAGTCTTGTCTGATTCATTGATTGTAACTGTCTAGATGGGATGTAAAATTTTAAGAGATCACACAGGTACTTTGGAGCACTTCCATTCAGAAGAAGATAGGCAAGAGACAATATTTGGAAATCAATCCCAACTTTTACAAGACGGTTGGAATTTCATGAAATGTGGCTTCACAGGCAACATTTCCTTTGTCGCAGACTGCATGGCATTTTTCAATCTTCAATAGCCCTGTGGGAACAGAATAGTAGGATGTAACGTCAATTTCATCTTCTACCAATTTAAAATGTACACAATAGGCTAGGCTGACAATTACTCAATTATAGAAAATGGCATCCTGTATTCAGAAACATTATAGCATATTATGTTGCATTATTCTAGACTTTTATTATAAAGTTCCATCTGAATAATCTGAGTAATAATCAGGAACAGTTTTATAGAATTCACTGACCTCCTCAAGAAAATAATATGTTGCTTTCCCACAATGTCAATATAGATTATTTTAACTATTTCAATGAAATCTAACTCCAACATTTAGTGAAATCTAAATCAATTTATGTGAAATCTAACTCAAATTCAAACATAGAATCACATAAATCAGAATCTGACAGAGGAAAAAGCATCTTCAAAATATTCTAGCCACAGATTTGCCTTTTGACTTTCATTGCAGTTTTTTGCTGACGAAGCAAAATTAACTGGAAGAAATATTGGTAACATGAGCAGAAAGCCCTCGATCAATATGGCCATAAATCCTTATTCAATAACTCGGTCAGCGTAATCATAGTTCTAAGACTGATTGAATTACATCAGAGATTTTTATTTCACTGATTGGATCATAACAAATAGTAATCTCATCGTAAGGCAGGTGTCATGATTCCACAAATTGACATAATTCATGAACCCATACTAGTCTTATTTTTGTTGTTTGCTCAAAAATTAACTTCTGAGAATTAAAGGAAATTAAATGAAATGTTGTTTAGAAGTATCTGAGACTAGATGCTAGATGCTAACACTCAAAATCTAGTTTTAGGTGTACTCCTTTTATCTGGGTTATTCCGACCGACCAGCTTCTCTAGGTCCTTGACAGTTGCAGACAGTCCACCAAAAGTAAACTCCTTAGAAATAAAGGAATTTACATGAAATGTTGTTTAGAAGTATTTGAGACTAGTTGCTGACACCCAAAAACTATTCCATCTGACTAGTTTCTCTTGGTCCACGCCAATTGTAGATAGTCCAGCCAGGTTTCTTTTCTCCTGACAAATTTATTATTGTCATACAGAAACTCAGGAAAATAATATTTCAAGCGAACCATATTATAATGTGATATTCTTCCATGTTTCTTTTCCTACGACTTTTCTGTTATTTGAGCATGTCAATCAATATAAAACCTAAAACAAGGAATTATTAATCAATGTGAAAATATTCTGAAGCAATTGTCAAAACTTTTTTCTTCTCTAGATTTAATATCAAATATTTTTGAACTAACACACATGGTACAATTTTATTTCAATAATTTGTTTGTGCGTATGGTTCTTTAGCAGAGAAAGGAAACCAAAGGTCCAGGGGAAAACCCATGTGGTTGACAGGGGATTGTTCTCCTTATCAGGTAAAAGTTTGGGATCAAAACCACACCACTAAAGCATGTACCTTAGACCATGTACATTAGGGGGGTTGGAATGGCCTAGTGGTCTAGAGTGCCGTGCTTCGACCTCTAGCTGGCCAGTCACCTCTGGCTTGCGGCTGTGGTTTCGAGCCCTGGTTTGAGAGTATGTGGCATGGAGATAGGGGCTCCTTCTCAACCTCATGGGTTTCCTCTGGGCACTCCGGTTTCCTCCCACAGCAAAGACCCCTGCATGTGCGCTAAGATAATGGAAATGGAAAAAATAAGACTTGTCTGCGATATCACCTTTGGTGGAACCATGTATATTAAAGATCCTTGACAGTTGGAGTTCCACGTAAGAGTAAGCCAGAGTGCCACTGTCTGGACAAAATGCTGCTCATAGAACAAGCTTAGCAAGGAGGTTATTGGGTATATTAGACAATTATTGAATGACTTGATGTGGAAATTCTACAACTGATAAAACAGTAACTGTTTGTCACACTTGACTCAATCCTATTGATAAATTACCACAACCAATGGTGATAAACTTTGCAATGCAATTGAAAGGTGAATCTTGAAGAGCATGGAAAAAAAAACACCCCGCTTTAAATAGATTTAGAACAGGAGAAACAAAACACAGATCCGACACAAAACCATTTTCCGAACAAAAAGTCAGCATCATTTTCTACTTGAGTAAATTGATTTATTGTGAAGTATAAGAGGTCAAGATCACAGCAAACACTGTATGGTGTAGCATGAAGATGAGAATGAAGGCAATCTTTTCTCTATGTTTTAATTATCTTTTATCCACTGTGTTTTCAGGGTTGGCTCATTCAGATATTCTTGAATTTATAAAAGAAAGTCATATATCTGCCAATACTGGCTTGTTGAAATACACATGAACTTATAATGGCAAATAAACTAACTATTGACACTGGTTTGGTGTGATTTTTTCAATTTTATACAGGTTCCTTCCAACTATCTACAAACTCACTTGTTCAGATATTCTTGAGAAAAAGAGAAAGAGAAATGGGGTTGGACCGCCACTTGGCACAAACTAGATCATTTCAGGACAAACACATTGTTCAATTTTATTTCAATAATTCACTTGCGCGTGGGAGGTAACTGGAGGACCCTGAAAAGACCACGAGGTTGGACAGGCGAACCTACTGCTTGTCATGTACAACCTGAGAATCGAAACCACCCCAGTTGGTTCAATGACAAGATATTCTTGAATTTGTTAGGTTAGGTCATCTATCTGACAATACTGGCTTGGTGGCTTTGGAAACTCTAAACAAGTCCCTCCCTAATATCTACCAAGTGAAATAGGGGCTAGCTGGAGGTTAGGGTTAGGGCGCTTAGGATTAAGGTCTTCTGTGAGGTGTTAGCTGTCCACTGTGTAATTGAATATCATATTATGTTAGGAGAGTGAATGAGTGAAGTCAATAATGTACAATCAATGACAATGACAACATAAATAACAGCACGTGCATGGATACAAGTTCGCAAGAAAAGCAAACTGAATTAATGTGGCAGATTTTTTATTTTTATTTTGAATAGAAGGCTTTTACATATTTAACGTATCTTCCCTAGTGCCATTTCTCAGTACTAGGGCATTTACTCAAATCTTATGGTTTTTTTTACATAACTAACATTTACATTTCTCCCATTCCCCCCCCAAATCTTATGGGTTTTTTACATAACTAACATTTACATTTCTCCCATTCCCCCCCCCCCCCCAAAAAAAACCTTCTGCACGGCCACTGGACCAGATAATCTCCTCCTAAAACGCAACATATTCAAACATTCTGTGTCAGTTGGCCTTGATTCATCTTTTTACAGTATGTGTTTTATATCGTATTGGACAGGAAATCAATGGAGTTATCCCGTCAAGTTGACAGAAACTGGTAAAAAATACACGTACATCTTATTTATATTAATAAGATTAAAAACACTACCAATACTCTGCTTTCTTTCAATGGTTCAAGAAGTTAAAATTAATATTATAACAAATTTAACTCTTAAAATCTTTATAGATTACTTGATATGCTGACTGTCTTATCTGTCCAATTTATGTCCTGGATGTCTCTGTAGGTCGAAAAGTTAATAAGAAGATCTTACAAACTTTTAGCAACAGATTTCTTTTCAGTCTAAATCAATAATTCTGTTTTTCAATTTCTCTTTTGTTCCTGTGCTTAATTGAATCTACAATTTATCTGGAAATCAATCAGACAATCTCAAAGACGTCTGTGTATTTTTAAACAAATAATGCAAAGGATAGTAAATAAAACAACTGAATTCCAAATCTGTACAATTCATCATTTAAATTAAATTTAAACCAAACAAAATATTTTTTATGTTTGCTAAAGTGGCTATAGTCACAGAAGCAAATGTTTTATAATACATTAATATTTTTTTCCCCCAGTTAATTCTTACTAAAATGTACTCAAATTGATTTTAAGAATCAATTAAGAAAAGAAAAATCAAAACATCAATGAATTTTGGAGGCATATCAAAAGATTAAGTGAAACTCATAGGTGGGCTTGTCTTGACTACATCCAAAATAAAGAAAGGGATGGAAGTGAAATGGAGTTTAGCATCCTACTTGTTTGTACAAACAGGGCCAAGAATGCCAATCCCTGTGCTATGAAAGAAACTTTGCCCAAATAGCAGTGTTTCTCTCTATGCCTCATATAATCCATTGTCAAGGGTTTTGAACATAGGCCTACTGGAAAAACTATACATGGGACTTCGGGATTTCATTCCTTCCTTGCCAGACCATCGATCCTGAACCATTGACAGTGGGTGGCAGGATACGCTGAAAATCTTGTAAACGTAGATGGGAGAGAGAGAGAGAAATGGGGTTTAACGTCCACTCGACACACATTAGGTTATTTTGGGACTAACACATGGCTTAATTTTATTTCAATAATTCGCTTGCACATATGGGTCTTTAGCAGTGGGTGGAAACCGGAGTACCTGGAGGAAACCCACGAGGCTGGAAAACATAGATAGAATATTGTATATTAACATTATCAGCATAGTCTATTGTTTTCAAGAGTTTATGCTTTGTCAGCTGATGTACAAAGCTCAGTACAACATTTTATCACAAGAACATGCAGACATATAAAAATATTCCTCTATTTAAGTCCTGAATGCTAATACACTGTGTTCATTGATTTTTGAAACACATGTTTTACAGCATGTTACTGAATTATAATTCATCTATGAGTATGTTACTACCTCTTGTCAATTGTTAAAAGACATCTGGAACAAGTTTAAATACAATGTGTACAGTGGTGGACTGAGTCTGAAAATATTGGTTGCCAGGAGACAAAGGTTGCCAGAAGACAAAGGAGGTCCACCCACCAATACAATTCTATCATTTAATTTTTAAAATGAACAAGCCAACAGTGAGGCCGACGTCCCCCGTTGAAATCCCAAAAATAAATAGATGACATAAATTAATTAATTGCACATTTATTTTTTTCAAAAGCATCGAGCAATCAAACTATACACTAAGTTTCATCACTTGCTATCAGATAGAATCAAGATTATCTTGTTCCAAAGCAAGATAATAAATTAAATTTTCAAAAAAAATATGTAAGTGGAGACAAATAGATGTAATTAGAATTTTTCCGTCTTTGTTTAATGGGGCCCACTTATTCAGGCGCCCACTTGCCTTTGGGCAACCTGACAACCCGGCCGATCGTCTGCCACGAAATATGTACAGT
This sequence comes from Patella caerulea, assembly GCA_036850965.1. NCBI lineage: Eukaryota > Metazoa > Mollusca > Gastropoda > Patellidae > Patella > Patella caerulea. Next base: position 23,408,396 of record JAZGQO010000015.1, on the reverse strand, counting down.
TTACACCAAAAAAAAAAAATCACCGGTGTTTACTGCTACAGTACATTTGACATTATTTTATGAGGCCAAAATGGTCAACTATAAACTTTCCCATTTCTCTGGTGGCACAAATCAATCTTGACATGTAAATTTTGCATACTCAAATTCCTTTACAGAAAAGTGATATTATCATACTGGTACAACTCTTTTTATTGCATTTACTAGATCTTGGGCTTGTCACAAACTATTCAAATTTTAATATTTCACTCTTTGTTGGAAGTCCCACCCCCTTTCCTCTGAAAGTGATACCCTTTCCCTGCCCTTCTCTCTGAAGTGGATGCCCACCCCAACCCCTCCAAAGTAGACAGCGATAATTTCAAATCCAAACAAATTGAAATTTTAATATTTCACTCTTTAATTGGATGTCCCCCTCTCCACCCTTCTCTCTGAAATGGATGCCCTGGGCCATCGACCACATTTGCCCACTCCTTGCATGCATTCCATTGATTACAAATAACATATGCCATTATGGTTCAGTAATCTGAGTTCACTGCAGTAAATGTCAAATAAGTACATGCAACAATATTGATTATTTTTGAATGCAATAAGTGTAACAAACTATAAGATCTATTCTACAATGATGCATTACAGAATCAGATAATAACTATCAATAATATCCATACTCCTAATCATCTACGAAAAAAAAATGTTTACAGATGACTGGACATAATGGCAATATGCTAGCTTTAAAGAATTAAAAGAAATCCAATATTTTATACATAATTTTAATTAACTATAGCCCCACCTCCCCTGCACCTAAATTACCTGTGTTTACAATTACCCAACAGCCCCTACTGCTTTTAACATAAATCTTTGAACCTAAACTTTTTTTTCTCAATTCCCAAAAAGGTCCCCCTGTTCTATTTACCTAATTCTTACATTTTATACCCACACCCTTTTGTCAATATTCTTTTTCGCTTGTGTTTTCTTGACAATAATCCTACTTTCAATTGATACAATGTCCACATTCATTCACTAAATTTCCTAAAAGCTATATACTTGAGTGCTAGACAATAATTCTACTTTGAATTGATGCAATTCTTACATTCATTCACTAAATTTCCTAGAACAAAGTCTTTTACAAAAGCTCTCTATACTTGAGTGCTTAAGGTATAGACCAGAAAATATCCAATATGGCCCTTGACTTAGAATCGGCTCGGGCCTCATCTCTATGAATGAAAACCAACTAAGGAAGATAAATGTCGCAGAACATGTAGGTTAGTCAAATCTATTTTGCTACAGATAATCGCCTTAAGTAACAAAAGCAATGAAAGCCAGAATATTTGGAGAGACATCAAGACGAAGATGTCATTGGATCGAAATACTCTATAAGCGGCCTACAAATGTTTGTAAACCTATCAATGAAAGATGAGAATCTTTCTGAATGATCAGACTGAGGAAGAAATCATATCATCTATACCACTATTGACCAACGTAACTTGTGGTTTTGTATTTCTAATTTTCTGATAAGAAACTTGAGAAGTCAGGGAGAATAAGAGAAAATCTATCCAAATCCTCCTATAGTCGAATCCAGCATGCTCCATGCTTTCAGTTTCCTTCAATTGATTTATAAGCCGCCTTAACAGACGTGCAGCTTACACTGTATACAACAATCACTGGCAGTTACATTTTGTGCAAAAAATCTTTTAATTAATTTAAATCGTGCTTTTACATATCTAAATCAAAATTATTTTAAAGGAAATGCTGAAAAATTTCTACCTATATCGTGTACATTTATCTAAGTATATTTTGCAAACATGCAATTTTTTATTTCTTTTATAATAAGGATGCACATTTTTTGTTTGTTTCAAATTTACGCCTACATGACATGGACAATTTAAATCATGCTTTTACATATTCAGATCAAAATTATTTAATGGGATGCTGAAAGATTTCTACTGTATCACGTACAATTATATCAAAATATATTTTGCAATCAGGGCTTTTTTTTCAGCAGATGAAGACATATTTTTTCTTTTATTTACACCTCCGCGACACATACAATTTGAAGTTTTGATTTATTGAATGGTTTTTACCAGCCTACATAAAAATAGTTTTACGTCTTTTTAAGGTTATTAATCACATTTTATCGTCTCGTTTCCACACCACCTTCTCAACAATCTACAAGAAACCGTCTTTGATTTCTGCCTCTAATTCCCCTGATATGAAGTCTATAATGACTGGAAGGAGCATAAAAATATAGAATGTTCAATCCTTATAATGGAGTTTTATTCACATAAATCATATCTTTACCAGCTTATAAAACACAGTTTGATGGAGTTTTTTTTTTTCTTTTTACAGCAACAATTTGCACACATTACAAAGCGTATAAAATCGTGAGAAGAAAGTCTGACAGAGTGAATCTTTCATCTTGCTCTCTTTAACACACAAATGAATCCCTGCGGATGTCTGGCAACTACTTTAAACTTTGGTGATTTTTAGGACCAGCACATGTACTAAAAATCTGTCCCTAATGAAGAGTGTCTAGCTAATACAAGAAACCATTTCTCGGTCTGATCCACACAACAATAAAAACAATTTTCCCCGGGTATAACTGCTGATCAATCCACCGAGATTAATTCTTGATACCTACTATTAGTAACACCTCAGATCCTCTTTGCACTATTACTGAGGGAATGAAAAGGAATGATTGAGACAAGTTGAATATTGATGGAGAGATCATAATGCAAAGAAACAGACCCCTCTGTCTGTCTTTTACTATAACAATACAGTAAACTGTAGCTTGCTGTGTGTTTGTGGGGGGAGATCACGGTGGCTAAGACAAGTGGATAAGGCGCTGGTTCACTAGCCTGGAGGTCGGGTGTTCGATCCCTGCACTGGCCCAAAAAGTTCATCTAGATTGTCAGTGATGCAGGACAGGGGTCTGACAAGGACAGCTGTCTAGTCATTCAGATGGGATGAAAAACGGAGGTCCCGTGTACACATTGGCGTGCACGTAAAACATCCCTTGGCAGTTGGAATTCGGTTTAAGAGTAGGCTGTAGTGCTGCTGCCCAGGCACACTGTATGGCGTATGCCTGTCTTAATTAGCCCAGTATAGGAGCAGAACAATAGGACGATATACCAACCCAATTTCATTTCGCTATGTGGGCAAAATTGCTCTCTTTGCACAATGCATGAGAAAACCTGTCTTCATTAGGCTGGTCTGAGCAGAACAATCATATAAATTGGTGTTACTTTCAAGAATGATAAAATCTCCAGGAATAACTATGTAGTAAATGGGCATTACAGTCACAACAAATACCTTAATCATGTAAAAGTTACATGGAAGTAGCTTCTACTATCATTCTTTAATAGAAATCACATATGCAGGTAAACTTTACAACTAATTTAGTAAAATTCACCCATTAAGTTTTGTAAAATAATCAGTTTATAAATGTAGGAGTAACTTGATTTATAGTGAACAGGAATAAACACACTAAGAAATGCTTTCAAATATTTTGATTGATTGACAATATAGCGAACGACAATATGGAGCGATGGTAATTGAAAAAAATCTTTTAAGAAATGTCATTTTTCTACCTTCATCCGGTAGTCAAAGTCGAGGATAAGATGAAGGGCGGACTTCAGAAGAAAAAAGAATCAACTTATAGCCCAAAAGAATACAGTACGGTAGTTTTAATTTTAAAACCCATCTAGTAAAATACACCAATAATTTTTAAGCTACATAAATAAATTCAATTCCTTTAAAACTGAACATAGTTATTCACCACCTGATTCATGTTTAATGCACAACGAGTTTAAATCAAATCAAATGCATTTGTGAGAATGAAGTCTTAGTGTATCAATCTATATTAATAGAGTTTTCAAGTTCGAGTTTATCCATTGATCCAGCACTAAACCAGACACTCAAAACAACTTTTTATCTTTTTTTATTCACCGATATTCTATCAATAATAAACTAGGAAAAAGTTTGTAAAAGTTGGTTATATTTAAATGACACGACAAGTTCCACTCATGTAGAAATATGATCAATGACGTAGTAAAACTCAGTTCTTTATTTCTGCCACGTTCAGCGGTTGATCGTAAAAATATTGATTCGGATCATAAAAGCTGATTTTATTAAAACTCCTGCCATTATTGTAAAATGATCAACTCTTATTTTATATTGACAGATTTACACAGATTGTTGTACATTTCTATAATCCAGGCTTAGAGAGGGGATTAAATTCATCTCAGCTGACACATCACTACCAGGCAAGTTCATTAGACATCTACCAAAATGGAAAGTTTTGATGCATACACAAGGGCAGATCCAGGATTTTCAGCAGGGTGGAGGGTCGGAGCACCAAAGTTGCAAAAAGCTCACGGCAGGTGGACGAGGGGTCTTTGTTTCCTCTAAAAAATTTGGATAATGCCATTAAATTGAATCTGAGCAGTAGGGGGTGGGGTTTTGACAGGGTGTCTGCACCTCCACCCGCTCCTGCTCATATCCACGCACCCGATTGATAGATTGTTGTGCCTTTCTATAAATCAGGTTTTAGAGAGGGCATTAAGTTCAACACCAATATATTAAAGCATCTCATTAGGCATCTACCAATATTGTCCAATTTTAAAGCATAGATGATATGAAGTACGCTTGTGTTTTTTAAATCAAACCACTTGATTGGTTTTGACAGTTCATTGAATAAGATAAAAACCAAACTTTTCTCACAGACGACCTTGCACAAAAAAGATCATTAATGTCTTAATGAGTTAAACAAAAATCTTTGTTTAAACGCTTTTGAAAAAAAATTTCCATCAAAAAAAAACAAAAGAAGATTTCCCCTGTTGGAATCAGAGAGCATTTAGTTTTGTCCTTAAATGACCTAGAAAAACCTTGGAACAAAAACAATTGTCATAAAGCATTTGATCTGTGGCAGGCAGCAAGTAAAAGGCGACACAAAGATCCATCACCTCACTGACTATAATTACAGAAAAACGCTAACTGCTGCCTGGAGATTAGGAAATCCCCGCCGGAGATTGAAGGGCTTTGACAATACAACAATATTCAATTGTTCTAATGATAAATTAATCATAGAGATTCCATGGTTTCTATTACCAGGTTTTGTTTGAGTCTTGCCTGGAGGCCCGTATAACTGTGTTATTAACCTGTATTTAGAATAATATACATGTATAGATATGTACATTAACAAACAAAATCTGACAATCGTATGTCAGATAGATCAACTTTAAATCGTACATCTCTATCTTAACATAGGATAGAGAAAAGGATGGGGGTTAATGTCCACTCGATATAAACTCATTCATTTCGGGACTAACATATTGTACAATTTCATTTCATGAATTCTCTAACGTGTCAGGGTCTTTTGCACTTGGAGGAACCAGAGGTCCCTGAGAAAACCTGTGAGGATGTGCAAGCAATCTTACTCCTTCTAGAATCAAAACCATGCCACTTGATTCAATGACAGATGCCTCTACCACAATATCCCCCCCCTCTTTCACACAGCAATAACATTTTGGTTTAACCCAGGAATAAAATTCAACCTATGATGCATTTAGCAATATCTAGTGGGCTTTACCAGAAGAATATGCCAAAGTAACTGTCTTTCCAATTGAAGAGCGATATTAGCTGTTCTGAAAAAGGATAACAACAAACAACATGTAAACTGGACCTCTTTTTTTGCCATTTAAATGACTAGTCTGTTGCGTGTGCCTGTTGCACGCCAGATCTTTCACCACTAACAAGGAGAAACCATGCCTGAGAACCTTCAGAAATTGTCTCAACCAATACAAGAATCAAACCCAGGTTTAGCATGCCAGTGTCATATGCAGTGAGCCACCACAGCGCCTGTTGAATATTGAAACAGTACTTTATTGTCCGCAATAAATAACGCCTGATAGAGTATCATGTCTTCTAATAACATTTATTTCATTTTATTTTACCTATAACCATAAAAAAATTATAAAACCTTGGTAGAAAAAACTCGTAAGTGGCCATTCCAATTGAAGTGACATTTCTCTCACATCCAGAATAGCCACTTTGCCATCTTTCTCTCTTCTCAATGTACAGAAAACATAATAAAATACTAGAGGATGTACTGTTCTATTTGATTAATAGTTTTTAATTCAATAGTTTCACTCCCTTTCACATCAACTGGTGATACAAATACACAGTAAAAACATTCACAGTCCTGTTTATTATGCTCTACATTTCTCTTCTTAAAATATAACCCTTTTAATTGGTGAATACGAGAACACATATCTATCTTTCATAAATATTAAATGTTCGTTAATACAAACAATGAAGTGAAAACAGGAGAGGACAACTATAAAATTAACAAATTTAGTTGAGAAGAGAATGCCAAACAGTCTGAGTACCATAATGGGTTGCATTTAAATGGTTTATAGCATGGATTTCACGTCAGTCGTATATGCTGGTCGGGACCGAGGGCTATGGAAAATGGCCGTAACTAGATGTGACCCAGCGGTCATTTTGCACGAGGGAAAAATATCCTTTTTTTTGAAAACCCAATTTTCAAACATGGCTATGATCGACATCCACTATAGAACTATAACATTGTGCGGCCAGTGCAGAATAATGCCTATGTAAAGATAAAAGAAGACACAGAATCTCATGATTGGTGTTATAGAGTTGGATACGTCGTCAATAGATTATACTGGGCATTGTGTTAATAATTAAAGATGATTGTCTTGTAGTAGAACAATAAAAGTTAATTGATATTCAGGAATCTCATAAAAGTCACGTATTGTCCATGTGTCATAAGAATTTTCTAGAACAAAGCTGTTTACCGCTATTAAAGTTACGCACGATGTAAACAAGATTATTATGATCTTCGAAAAAAGGGCAATTAATATTAAGTACTGTTCTTTGAATCCAACCAACTGTCATATTAAATATAACAGCATAGAAATTACATAAAGTCTTGTGGAAATTGCAGAAATAAAATCTAGAGATTAGTTAACTTGCTTACCGAAAAATTAAGAACATTACATATTCCAGTGCTATTGTGTACATGTAGCAATAAATTGATAATTCCGCGTGCTACAATGATGTCGGGTATTTTTTCATCTTATCCACGACGATTATCTAGGGGGCGCTAGTGTTGCTAACAGTGATTTTGCTGCCTGTTATGCGTTAGATATTTAGTTCTTCATTATTAGAATTTATGTCTCAATTCTGCGGCCTGTAATGCCGTAGGAGATGGTCTTTAAGAAACAAATGTAAGAAATATGCCGTGGAAAATTATATATTTATCTTGATATTGAAGTTATTGTATTACAACTCATAATTATCCAGGTCAGTGTATTTTCTATAGAGCACATCGTAATTACATGTCAGCCACTGGAATGAGTTTTTTAATGGCCAATTCAGCTAGGTCTATTATTCAACTAGCCAAAAGAGAATATTTAATTAATAAATGCCTTACTGATATTTCATTTTTAAGTCCAATACATAATTTTTTGTGTACCTCATTCTGACAAAATGGTATAAACACATGAATTCACAATACCTTACTGTGAATCAAAAACATGAAATATGAATTTACTTTGATAAGTTTTCGTGCATTATCAAAAATGACCGGTTGTGAAAATTTGAAGTGGAAGCCCTACTCCTTGTCACATACAACTAGTGAATCAAAACCACGCCAGTTGACTCTATAGCCCCGTTTACATTTGGCCGCGATAAGCGTGCCGTACTAGGTACGGTATCAGGCCGCGATAAATTTCAAGAAATGGACCCGTTTACATTACTCTAAATAACCGGTCTCAGAAATGTGCCAAGCGTGCCAAATGTGGAACTCTTCACAGTAAAGTTAATTTCAGCCCCTGTACAAATTACCCAGATGAAAACAATTATGATGACTGATTAAGTTTGAGCAGCCATTTTGACAGAACTGATGACAGAACTGTCAAGGTTTGCAGGGAAAAAAGGTCAAGGTCCATTTGGCGCATGCGCAGTACTCCGCACTAAGACCAGTTAGCGTTTACACTACGAAAATTTGAAGTGAGCCGTTCGTAGTACGGTTCCGAGACCACCTCACTTCAGTGGGCCAGATTGGCACGGTACTCGGTACGGCACGCTTGTGATTTACCCGTTTACACTACAAAAAAATTAACCGTGCCGTACCAGGAAGGGTACCTGGTACGCTTAAAATTTGTAATGTAAACGGGGTTAATGACAGACCTTATGTTACAGTGCACAAATGCTAACAATTCGGCCTTCCACGGGAAAAAACAATAGTTCACCAGTCAAATAACAGATCTTCATTTCTATGGAAAACAACAGGAGCACCACCTGATATATTCACCAATTAGATTAATTCTTATACTATGTCCATCCTGTACAGCGGGTTCTAGTTTTCGTTATACTGTCGCCATGCTGGTGCGGACATATATGTAACACAATTCCCTATTAGCTGATGTATATGTAGTTGATTAAAACTGACAATCAGACAGACTGTTATAATAAAACACAAAGTATGATCAAGAGATTTCTTGTGCCATCTTTTACCTTCAAATGGTTATAAGCTATATGAAAATGACCATTGTCTTATACATGAATGTTAATATTATTGGTCATATTGTTATCAACTGTTCATGTTTATATTGTATGCTGTCCTAAATGGACGTTTCGATGCAATAAAATCTTATCTTATCTTATTTAATGGTTGGACAGAAAAACTACTCTTTTTGTTCAATTGCAGTTGACCAGAATTGAAACTCCCTAAAATGTGTCACCCAAGGTGGTCACCACCCCAGTATAGTTTCAACACCAATAAGAATTCACATGCTTAAATTAAGCACTCAGAAACAACCAAAAAATCTTGAAATTTCTGCTTACGTCTGTCCACCTCCTACATGTCAATTCTGGTGAATTGATGGTATTTTCAAACCATCAAAAGGGGATTCTTCCCTTATTGTCAGTGATAACAACTCATTTATGTCTCTTCAGTATTAAAAATTAATTCTTCTCTCTCTCTTACAATGTTTGTGATAAAGAGAATATAAAGAGAGACATTATTTCTTCTCCATTAAACTTTTCAATGGCTGAAAGAAGTAACACAATACAAACTAAGATATAGGTCAGAGAGAGAGTGGCAGAGAGAGTGACAGAGAGAGGGATACAGACTAGGTTGTTTGGTAGCCTACTATTTATTTCAATAATCCACTTGCATGTAAGAGTCTCTTTAGCAGTGGAGGATCTTGAGAAAACCCACAAGGTTTGGCAAGTGAAATAAATAAAATGTGGTTTAATGTCCTGGTTAATGGAGATGTGGTATTTATGTATTTATTTTTCAGTTTGTATTAAAGTTTATAAAGGTGGGAGGGTGATTACATATCTTATATATTGTTATCCATATATATAAATTACAATGCATACTATTAATATCTGCATATATGTTTTGGCTATAGTAAACTTTTGCCGGAAGTAAAAAAAGAGTTCAAGTTCCAATAAAAGGGAAATTTTGCTTGGATAGCAGCGTTTCCAACAGTTTTACATCAAATTTCAACTGTCAAGCACTGTTTTGAAAATCTTGAGAAACCTTCTCTGGCCAACACCAGAATCAAACCCAGCACCTAAGTCACTGAGCCACAGTGAATCCTTGATTTACAGTCTTATTTGTATGGTAAAGGTCATAACCTAAAATGTGAATAACAAATTCTCACCTTACCTAATATATACTTTGCTAAAACATAATAATCAACCAATTAACACTTACCTGAAAAATAAAAACAAAAACAATGTGAAAAGAATAAATTATGGATTATACTGAATAAGCTTTTTAGACAAAGTTCATTTGAAACTGAGCCACAGCAGCAATGAAATAAGTATCAAATTTTAACAACATATGCAGGGGAAATTAGGGTCTGGACTGGAACCTAGAGAATGTCTGGGTTTTTTTTCTTTGTCGACATAGAAAAAAGACTTCAGGGAGGGGGAGGGGGGTTGGTTCAACTAATGATAAACATGGCTTTACCCCAATGTAGCATTGGTTAATGTTTGTAACTACTGCTTCTGATTTATGTAGGGGACATGGATTCAAACAGTAAAGAAAGTATGTTTTGTTTTTTTGCTGTACCGACTCCACATACAAACATGACATAGGAGAAAATAATTAATGAGTAAAACCAATTTATCATGGTGTAGCATTAATTAGTAAATGTCTCTAACTATTGCTTCTAGTATACAGTATGACGTGATGGACACTTGTTTCGGACCCTAGACAAAATCTGTTTTTGTTTTTTTTCCATGTAACCACATCAAGGAAAAAGAAATTAACCAGAAACACCATATTCATCCGGACATTGTTATTTTTTTAACTACTGCTTTAATACAAGACAGATTATTAAATTACTACCAACCAAATTAACATCAAAGATTTATAGTCCCCACCCAACACCATCTTGTTCTAAACAAACAGGAAATGACTCAAGACATTAAACTATATCTGGATAACGTTTTGTTTCATTCATCTCATAGTTGAGTTACCCAATGTCGAACAGGTGGAATGTTACATTCTGTTACCGAATGTTCTAGATGGTCCTGAATACAGATAAGATAGCTGAGCTACTCATTGCTATGTGCACCTTGTATCCGGGGGGTGGGGTGGTGGGGGGGAGGGTTGGGGCGAGTGGTATAACACTTGTGTTTTAGTTCATAAGATCTGTCACTGAGTCAAGCGGGATTATCTTAATCTCAAACCTGTACATGGCAAGTTGTAGGATCAAATATCTAACAATGCAATTATTCCAGGTTCTCCAGTTACTTCCCACTGCTCAAGATCCGAATGTGCAAGCTAATTACTGACTAAATGGTACAATATTTCAGTCCAGAAATGACCTAGTTTGTGTTGTTTGTACATTAAACCCCATCTATCCCTGCCTCCTTTCACTATAAACAGAACTGTGTATTCTGTGCTCATGTACTTTGTTCAGAAATCACTAATGGAACTGGTATTATGACCACAGTGTACATGGTTCAAGATGAAACTGGAATTCATCTTTTGATTATAAAAAAAAACTATGTTCAATCTGTGAAATACAATTTTACACCCAAAAATACAAATATAAAAAATTTGCCAAGCTTCAGAAAGCATCCCAACCCACTTAAATTAGAACACATCAGTTCTGTCTGTACTTTAAAGAATCTTTACAATATTCTCGGAGGCTTTGATGCTTCTGTTTTGCGTGAATAAGGGAAAATGTTGGACAATACAACGAAATAAAATCTATACTGGTTATAACCAATTATTACAAATATATAGACCTGTGTCGAACGCATATTTTTTGTTAAAGAAATGTAAAGCCTAAAAGAGTAACAACCACATACTTTAGATACGAAATGATCACCACAGGGCAGATACTCAATGCTAGAATAATGTAATTACACTTGTACACATAGCCTCGTGGGAGTTTGCACAAGATCAGCTTTAGATCTTTGATTTTTCTTATATCGTCAATACGAGAGATCTAAGATAACCTGCAGCTATATCAACGTACACTGATAGCAGGAAATAGTATTCCTTATCTATTATAGATATTGCATGTTTTAACACATTAGGTAACAAAAGAACTGGAAGTGTTAAACTAAAAAAAAATATAATATAATTATTATCATAATAATAATTACCATCAGAGCATATAAATCAATATACATGCAACAATTACCAGGAATTGATCTGTTTTTCAATCTACAAAATTTTATGGAATATATAATGCAAGCAAACTCTTGTCGTCATTAAAAGCTTGGGTGGTCATGTGGTCTAACCCATGCGCTTTAAATTATCAAGTCAATGGCTTGGTTTCGAATCTACATGGATTTTCTCTGCATATAACTTCTGTTTCCTCCGATTGCTAAAGACCCCTACAAGCAAGCAAGTCATTCAAATAAATTGTGCTACATGTTAGTCCCAGAATGAGACCTAATTTGTGTTGAGCGGAATTTAAAACCCATTTCTCTCTCTATCTCTGACTACATTCATGTCAACACGTTCTCTACCAGATAATGAAAAATGAATATACTGAAATTTTCATTCTAACTACTTTAGATTGTTTATCGTAGCAACAGTACTTGACAATTGAGACTAAGCCTTGATTGTCTACTTTATCATTAAATATTTAAATCTCTGCCAGCCGATGTTATAGAGATTAAATGTCTAAGTAATAATTTAAAAGAAAGATATGCAGTAGGTTGATTTAGCTCTTACATATTATGCATATTACATGTCTTATTTTAATTATCTTAAGAGCTTCTATTATTTTATGTCCTAAAAACAAATGAATACATTGTAGCATTTTATAATTTCTTTTTATATATATACATCATGTTATTGAATGTTAATACGATTTGAAAACAGGAAAAACCTATATACAACCCCTCTCTAATCAATCATATTATCACAAATGTAAATCATCCCTACTAAAATGTCTTTGATAATGAAATATTTGTTTAATTCATCAAATCGACTTATAAGATTTTTTTCTGCAATGTCACCAGTGAGATCAATCGTAAGCAATTGAGCATGGCTTACATTATATTCTCTATGTAAAAGAACGCTTTCTCTTCATAAAGGAGCCAAACAAACAAAAAAATAGCCCCCTCAAACTGAAAGATTTCTCGCAACAACAAACGGATAAAAGCCAAAAATCCTCCAGAATTCCGTCAAGGCAGACAGATTCGGAAAAAAGTCAATATTCCAACAAAATTATGCAAACACATTCTTTTGAGAAGATTTTTTCAGAGTAAGAAATATTATTTATATGGCTGCCAGGGGGATTGGCAGGACTCCTTTAAGAGTAGGAGAGGCTGGATGATTTCTAAACAATTATCTCACATTGTATATTAACAATTTCATTGTTCCATAATATATATCTTCACTGTACTATGAGAGAACCCTCATTGAGTAAGTTTTATTTCATAGCATATAATTCTGTCATGTGTTACATTGAATGTGCCGAATGATTAGCATGTGCGTGCTGCACCTGGTTGTATGTGACAAGGAGAAGGGTCACCTCTCTAACCTCATGGTTTTTCTCTGGGTTCTCATGTTTCCTCCCACTGCTAAAGACCCTTAACCGCAAGCGAATTATTGAAATAAATTTGAACTATGAGTTAGTCCCAATATGATCTAGTTTGTGTTGAGTAGATGTTAAACCCAATTCTCTCTATATATCCATTAAATGTAAGCAGAGGTATAGTTCTTCTATGCAAATAGATTCATAAATCTTATCATGGAATACCATGCAATATTGAAACTGCTATTAAATTAATAAGCCCATACAGGTATTTCTGCTAGAAAAATGGATTCATAAACTTCATAATTGAACATCATGCAATAAGTCTAAAACAAATATTAAAGGTAAGCCCAGGTTTCAGATTATAAATTTAAAGTGACTCTCTGGCGATATACACAGTGGCCTTCTTCTTAATGGATTCTTAAACTTAGAAATTGAATGCCACGCAATACTGAAACTGTTATTAAATGTAAGCCGAGGTATATACAGGTAATTCATTTAGTTAAATGGATTCACAACCGTCATAATCAAATGCCACGCAATACTGAAGCTGATATTAAAGTACAATACCTGGTACACATTAAATAATTATAATTTGCCAGCAGGAACAATTTTTTCCTACTTGATTCAGATATGGGATCATGTTTACCATTCTGATTATATGCGGACAACTTCAATTATTTCTTTGAAATTGTGTAATATCCATCTACTATTGTCATGACATGCTCTATTGAAATAATTAATATTTGTTTATGATGTCACGCTGACTTCTGAAAGGTTAACCAGTGCAAACCATGCGGTATAACCATGGAAATGGTGTCTATGTTGCGGAAGTAACGTACCTTGGAATAACCAAAGTGCATAACAATAACCCAGTGTGAATTCTCTTACATATGCTGAGCAATATTGTACTAAATATTTCCACCTGAATGAAAGAATGCAGGCAAAAATTATTGGATCATTTCTTCAAAAGAATGTTACAGCGAGATAAGAAGAGAAAACAGTTGATGGTTCTTTAGCCTTTCAGAAATGAACGTAGATGACCCCCGATCATGCTAACAAGTTATGTTATTGTCCTACTCATTGGTTCACTTAAGAGATTCCTATTAGGTCCATAGATCTTGATTAACGGTTAATTGACCAGTTCAACTTTTTCCGTCCCGGATATTTGACGAACATGACCCTGCTTAGCAACCAAGAATTGAGCAAATTGAGTTTCCCATAGAAACAAATAATTTTGTGGTAAATGATTTGTCCATGATGGTTATTGTGCGTTGATTAAATGTTGAATAAGATGTTGGCTCTTTCTATGTGATATTAATTATTAAAGCAAGGACTTCCCATGTTGTTAAATATAATTCTTCCGTGATCACTAAGTAGGTGGCATTAAATACGACTGACGGTACACTGGAATGTGTGCAACAAGAGATTAATACTATTAGCGGAGTTTATAATGCTGTGTCATCAGGAAGTTGACTATTTTGTCAAACACCAGAGAAAAAACACAATAAAACTGCTTTTATTCTGATGTTAAAACAGTTGCTTTGGTCAAAATTTCGGCAAAATAAGCGTTAGCCTGTTAACTAATCCTGGTTTCCAGGTTTTACTTAACGCCCCAACATGTCAGAATAAAATTGAACTATTCAATTTAAGACCATATACATTCAAAATACTTTTATTTACAAACATTCTGGACCGAAAATTACATGGTACATCACAAATGGTTAAAACCTCTCAAGATTGTTTATTGGGACATAAAGTGAAACCTATAGAATTTCAATAAGTAGGATCATAAAGTGCAAATGCATTTCGAGTCATTTATACTGTTCCCATATTAATTCAATAGAGTTTTTAAACGTTGCTGCGCTAATGGATTTGATGTGAATGATTTAAGAGCTATGATGGGCGACTTTGATACTTGTGGGTTATAGGAGCTCCCCTTTTTAAGGTGTATATGGATGATCTGGCTTTTTGTGGATTTGAAAGCTAAACAGGTCATAATCAATCATTTTTCACTCAAGGTACGTGAGTTTGGTGGCTTCAGTTCCCAGCATGAACATGATGAGGTTTTCTCTGAGCCCTCAGGTTTCCTCCCACTACTAAACATACCTACACAGGAAACAAATTATTGAAATAAAATTGTACCATATGTTAGTACTGAAATGATCTTTTTTGTGTCAAGTGAATAGATATGCATAGTAGGCATTGGTAGCCTACTCATAACACTGTCTTAGCACTTGCGGTAATTAGAAGCTGGCTCGCCAGCCTGGATGTCTGGTATATTCCCGCATTTACAGAGAAAGTTCATCCAGATTTTCCATGCAGATTTTCCAAGGTGGTTCCACCTTGTCAGTGATGCAGACCTGACAAGGACTGCTGTCTGGTTAATTGTATGGGATGAAAAACCAAGGCCCTGTCTACACATTGGCGACTTGGCATGCACATAAAAGTTGCCTTTACAGATCGATTTCAATATAAGAGTAGGCTGTAGTGCTGCTGTCCTGGCAAAATTACTCTCATAGCACACTGTATGATGTATGTCTGTATTCATTAGCTCAGTTCGGAGTAGAACAGTAGGACTTTAAACACCATTTTGCACTATCTTTACAGAAGGCTTGCCTTCCCTAAAGGGGCTTCAATCACATCATGGATGTTTCTACTTCTGAAATTACTGCTGAAGCTAGGTCTTAACTATGTAACTGTTTTATCTGGAGAAATACTCAACATCGAATGATTAGAAACAGAGACTCATGACACTATTTGAATAGTTATATATCTATTAGGTTGACATAAAACAAAAAAAATAGGAGAGCAAAAATTAGTCAGCTAAGTTCTTAACCAGTTTACTGTTTTATCAGAAGAAATACTCGACATCAAATGGTTTTGAAACCACGAGTATTTGAACAGTTATAGATCTGCAACCAGGCCATAAAAAAAAATTAGGAAAGCAAAAATGAGTCAGCCAAGTCTTAACTATTTTATTGTTTTATCAGAAGAAATAATCGATATCAAACAGTTTGGAACCACAGCTCATCAAACTATTTGAATAGTTACAGATCTATTATCTCACCCCAAATTTTTTTAACAAACAAAAATTAGTCAGCTCCTTTTAAGGAGTAAATAAAATACTGTAAAATTCTACTCGATCACATGGTAAAAAAAACATATCACAGATTATTATGTAAATCAAATAGCACAATATATATGTAAATTGTTGCTGATAAGATTTGGATTAATCCAATGGAAGGAATCTCTACAAATTAATTGGTTAATTGTCTTGGGAAATATCATGACTTCTTGTCCGTCAGTCAACCACAATATCAGATATCAAACCACAAATTATCAGTAATTGTCATGGACAAAGATGGCAAAACTGATTTAAACTAAACGAGCCTTTTGCAGAAAAAAAAAGTGATGATAATTCTTTGTTACACATTTTCTATGCAAAGGCAGATCAGCAGATATTTTAGCCAACATCTGCTGAAATAAAAATGTGTTAATTGACATGATGAAATAAAAATTCACACCAGTGTGATTTAAACCTGGGATTCAGTGTTTCATATGGGTTATTATTAGGTCCCTGCAACATGAATTAATATTATGCATTGATGTCATATATTAGTCTGGCCTCCAGTCTATCGAAAATAATAATGTACTAATTTGATTAGTTTATATCCTTTTTTTCATAGACTGGTCTTGAGCGCAAAAATCAGATCTTTGAAATAGTTTTCAATGATGACTGACATCACAAATATGTCACTTGTTGATGTGACCTGCTGATTCAAGCAATGGAAAGATACTATTTTCTTCAGCAATGCCATAATTTTGATAATATCTGTATGGTAAACCCAAACACTGAGCAAAGGGTACGATTCTTAATGTGGTAATTATAATTATGGCTATTGTTCAGGGCAACCCCAAGGATGAAATTTGGGGAATAAGGGCAGTTCAAGCCGGGAAACAACTTAGGTCTGGTGCATTGCACTACCATTTTTGATTTTGCAGTTATATTATATCTGATTTCACAAAACACTTATTAGGAAGCTTTTTAGACGGTTCCACTCATTCAACACCTGGTAAACAGCTAGTCATCATATAGTAATATATCTTACACATTCTAGCATGCTGAAGGAGAAGAGTGCTCCTGGTACATCACCTTGGGGGCCCAAAAGCCCTACAGGTCCTATAAAATGTCTATTTTACATTAATATGTCCAGTATTCATGCCACAGAGCACTTGATTCAATACCTTACTCTGGGAGGGTGGGGGCCAAAAATTTGTCTTGCTCTGGCACATAAAAACTCAATTCTTTTGATAGCCCTGCAGTGCAGTCACAAATTCATCTTACTGTATTAAATGTTTGATATGTATTATGTTGTTATCTATTGTATACTGTTTAAGGCTTCTGAATGCTTAATAAACATTAATATCATTAAGTCCTTATATTCCAACATTATTAGCATGTACAGACAAACCAGCAAGGGGGTTTGGATGGCCGAATGGTTAGCATGTGCATACTGTATCATAAAACCTGTCTTAGTGTCAACTGGCATGGTTTCGAATCCCCGGTTGTACATGACAAGAAAAAGGGTCACCTGCCCAATCTCATTGATTTACTCAGAGTCCTCCACTGCTAAAGACCCCTACAGGCAAGCGAATTATTGAAATAAAATTAAACCTTATGTTAGTCACAAAATGAGATAGTTTGTGGCAAGTGGACGTTAACCCCATTTCTTTCTCTCGCTCTCCAAACCAGCGAAAATCTTTAATAACCATTACAATACATACAACTCAAATAAATTGAAAATAAATGATCTATTATCATCTCCCTACTACTACATTATTCTGTAATTTCAATGTCTGTGAATATATATACGTCTGATCGAATATCATAAAAGCAGGAGCTGTCACATCTATGGATTTTCTCAAGACATGCAAATGATATCCATATTGACGTTGACTTATTTTTGAAGTAGAAAATCAAACAGGTAAAGAACCTACTTAAAGATATACAGACAGAAAATGATGAAATTCAATGCTCAAGAATAAAATTAATCTGATCCGAGCAGACGGTAATTAACTTCTGGTCAGTGTAGGAGAATGTTTGGAGAATAAAACTCATTGACTTCCAACTGCTATTGATTTCTCCTTCAATCTGATCCCATGGAATTACTCTCCTGCTTGAAAAACAATATGGAGTACCTGATTGGTAGTAGACATGCTAATACATTATCACAGGTATCGATGTAGAATCTGTGATCATTATAATTACCCAATTCATCCACTGGAATTTATATTCCATACTACACTGGTTTGGATTTTTATTCTTGGTCAAAAAAACACCAAAGCACCCCCAAAGTAAGTCAGATATATCTACATGAAACTTGGCATGCTTGTTTCATTCGATTGATGGTTTAGATTTTTGATACATCACAATTCAAATATGACTGCGATGAGGTCATGTCAGTTTCTGATCTATCGTAGTGTTTATATACACTTAGAGAGAGAGAGAGAGAGAGAAATGGGGTTTAACCTCCACTCAACAAAAACTAGGTTGTTTTGTTATAATAATTTGCTTGGTCTTTAACAGTGGGAAGAAACCAGAGTACCATTAGAAAACCCATGAGGTTGGCATTTACAAGTGGGGAATTGAATCCTTGCTACTTGACTCAATGAAAGACCGTGTGATATAAAGCGCATGTGTTAAGCCATTCACCCACCTAATCCCCCCTGTTAGAATGAGAAGGCAGATCTGTGATGTAAGGCACCTCAGTAAAGTAATTTACTTTCAGAACTTTCAACACAAAAATAGTAATATTGAGGAATATCCAGTTAAACATTAACCTTTACACGATCTGCTGCAGAAAATAAACTATTACAGTCGCCTCAGTGAATATTGAACAAAATTTGTTCCGGAAAATAAATCTATTGAACAGCTTCCTGACAGTCGAGGAATTCTTTTGTTCAGAGCCAGACTGGTAAATGTAATGATAAAATTCATTCCAGAAGCATGAACGAAATATGAAATGACTGTCTGGAAATTATTCTACAAATTGGATAATAAAGATTGCTAAAACGGAACATATGAAAAAATACACACAATACCTAATGATCAAGGGTGGATTTATAAAAACAGAGTTCTCCTTCTTTGCTGGCAACAGGAAAAAGATAATTTTTTCCCGAATAAATATAAAGAATGATTTGAGACTCTTAATCAAATATCACAGAGTTACAGATGAAAGAAACTTCCGACCATGACGACTCTTGTGTCCTACACAAATTTACCACTTGGACTTAAAGCAGAATCTTCCTGTGGAGCTTTGCGATAAATTTACATTATTAATGTCTAGTTGATGTGCAGTATATATACTCTATCTCACTGAATATACACTTGTCAGTTTATACACAATGCTAAACAAATTTGCCACGTAGACATAAACAAGACACTCTGAGTGAAGCATTGGGATAAGCATTCTAATTATTAATGTCTTGTAATATCCCCCATCCTATTGAATATATATTTCTCAACTTATACACTATGCCAAAGCACGCCCCTTTTATGACTTTTGTTTCTGGTGAAAGTTGTATAATAACCAAACTATTTAAATGAAATGAAATGGGGTTTAACGTCATACAGTGTGCTATAAGGGAAATTTTGCCCGGGCAGCTACACTATGGCCTATTCTTATATGGACTTCCAACTGCCAAATGATTTTTTACGTGCATGTCAATATATACAGGCTTCGGTTTTTCAGCCCATCTGAACAAGGCCCCTAAATCCTGCACCACTGACAAAAGGAAACCTCGTTGGAAATTTCTGGTGAACTTTCTCAGCCAAGGATATTTACTTCTAGAGTTGAAATAGCATTTCAGGATTCAATCTTATTTCAATAATTCGCTTGTGCATGATGATCTTTGGCAGTGGGATGAAACTGGACGATTGGTAAGAAACCTACTCCTTGTCGCATGCAAGCTTGTGATCAAAACATCCTTTCTGTGAGTTTATTTTATGTGTAATATTTCATACAAATATCGTCACTGCATGATTAGAGAAAACACACCATCATTTACATAAATTCTGTATTCCATCTGTAATCATGAGGAAATTATACGAGGATTAGAAATGATTAATTCCGGCCAAGTTGCTTGATGGGCCATTCCATTCCAATAAAACGCATGGGACCCTCAAATGATTACAATGACACTTGATGCACCAACGACCTTCAATCATGTATAATGACACTTGACGTTGATATGTTCCATGAAAATGCAGACACCAATCACAGCTTCATTCACATGAGTTGTCATCAGAACAATAACAAGAAGACATTAATTCCCTTTCTATTTAACCTTTAACCTCTTATCTGACCTTTAGTTTAAAGGCCAAATGTGCCAGGAAAAATAATTTAATCAAAAGAAGTAGGCAACATGTATTCACCGTTATTAATCGATACAGAATCAGACTGCAATAAATTCACAGAATTCAATATCAGCAGGCGTGGATCCAGAGGGGGGGTCCAAGGGGTCCGCCCCCCCCGCCCCTGCTCAGGCTTGAAAAATTTTTTATGCGATTTTATTGGCGATTTAGACCTGTAATTTTGGAATTTACCTTCCGGAAATACGTCAGAATGAACCAAATTGAATCTAATTTACCAAATTAATCGGTTGAGCGCAATTAATTAAGCAATTATCAAACCTAGCCCCCCCCCCCCTGCAAAAAATCCTGGATCTGCACCTGATCAGTGCATGAGAATATACACGGTCAATTTATGTCATTCAAACATCAAAAAGATATAGATATTTGAATGCATTTGTCAGAATTGGAAGCATCCCAAACTTAGGCTGCCTGTCTACGGCTGAGAACAGGCAATGACGTAGATACATCGCGGCGTGCAGTATGAATTGGAAGCTCTGATTTAGCCCCACATGATTGTTGTGGGGGGGTCAGGAAATATAATTTTGGTATTTGAGTAATGTTAATATTTGTCTTCTTGTCATTTATTTGTATATTTCAAAAATAAATGACATTTTACACCTTATCAAGATGCTAGCTAGTAAATGAGTTACTGGATTAAGGGACAGAAAAACTGGTTTAAAATGGCTAGAAGAGTTGTAACAACCAACGTTTACAATTATAGACTAAAGATAAATGAAATGAAGATGGGCATACACCATGCAGGGAAATATTGCCCTGACAGCAGTGTGTGGACTATTTTCCTTTCCTAGGACCTCTGTCATGCACCAAGCTAAGGGGAAAACCAGGCTAGAATTGCTAGGACCGTCATACTGCACCGTTGATAATGGGAAACCAGACTGAAAAATCTTAAGTAAATTTCTTTGCCTTCTGGAACCAATTAAGCCACTGACTAGAGATAACTAGTACAAAAAACTACTATTTTCTTAAAAATTTAATGAAGTGTCCAGAAAAACATGCATGAAATATTCAAACAAGGTCATTTCAGGACTAACATATCATTCATTTTTATTTCAATAATTCCATTGCACGTCGCAGTACCCGGAGAAACCAACAAGGTTGGACAGATGACCCTACTCATGGTATATACATGATTGGGAATCGAGACAGGACTTGATTCAATGACAGACCTCATGATCTAAAGTATGTGTATTAGACCATTTGGCCACCCACCCCTCATATTCAAAGAAAACAAGAACCTATATTAAAATGACACTGACGTTTTTGTGAGGAACAACATTGTGTACATTTACAATCATTTTTATTTTAATGTCCTCTTTGCAAACTGCAGTATTGTTGCCCCCTAATCAAAGTTGTTTAGTTTTTATTGTATTTGATGGTTATTTTGTTGCATATTCTGTACATATTAGCCTACTATACACATACCTGTACGATTTGCTTGATAAAGACGAGAGTATCCTCATCGAAACATCACTTAGTATTAAACTCAAAAATTGCGTATCCATAAAATTGTACCTTGCATTATCATTTGGTGACAGATGGATCTCTAATAAGAATATCGGTCCAAAAATGGATCCGTTCTGTTCAGTATTTACAAAGATAAGTTCAATTGAAATTTAATCGCACTATGTTGGTTGCGAGGTAATTTTGTTGTGGGCGACCAGAATCAATAGATCTATTTTAAAACTGGAGTACATAGTAACCCATGAGAAAAATGATATTTGAGTGAAAAATGCCAATGATGCATTATTACTTTAAATTATAATTCAAATTGCGAATGTCCAAGAAAAAAGTTAAAAATCTCTCAGATTCTTTCGTTCTCGATTTCAAAATCAGATGCTAGAACGTTAAAACCAATATAAGTGTATTACAAATTGTCTAGGTCAACATGACCAAACATGGAAAAGATTGGTTTAACGTCAACATAAACTACAACACATAATATTACCCATGGGGCCACAGTTAGAATGCGATATCGTACACCAGGATAAAATGAAAGGCAATGATAGATTTGTTTTGAACAGAATATCTCCCAATGGCAATATGTTTTTCGCTAAATAATTAAATTGATAACTTTTATTATTCCATAAACCTATCTACGGTTGGTCAATTGATAGATCCACCCAAAATCAATTCCTTCTTAATTTCGAGAGGGTTGGATGGTCGAATGGTCTTACATCATGCACTTTAGATTATCCGGTCTGGCATTGAGTAATCTAGCATGGTTTTGATCCAAAGACTTGTCTGTGTCAGGGATTCGGGTTGCCTGTTCAACCTTAGGTTTTTTCTCTGGCTCCTCCCATTTCCTTCCGCCACAAAAGAGCCCTATGCACAAGCAAGTTATTAAAATAAAATTAAACCACATGTTAGTCCCTATGTGTTGAGTGGATGTTAAGCTCCATTTCTCTCTCTCAGTCTTGACTTTAAATATATAAATGATAGATTCAACCAGCATCATTTTCTCACTTGCTTGTTTAAAATATATAAATGATAGATTCATCCATAATCATTTACTTGCTTGGTTCAACCAAATGGTGTAAACTATGCCATAAAAAAGACTGGTTTGTAAGGGAGACATAAGTTATTTATAGGTAAATTTTCCATGTTGTTTGATTTCCATTATCAAACACAGACTCTGCTACTATTTCTTTCTTAACCTCCCAAGTTGACCAGCCTGAGGCAGTGCATGCTTCCTTAATGGATAACAATTTCTATACAACAGTGATTATTCAGTTAAAATGTATAAGCTTACCACTCTAGAGACTTATAACCCTATGTTAAATATACTGCTCTAGAGAGAATTATTATAACTGGAAGCAATGTAAGATGTTCTAGTTGTAATTACACACTATATAAATAACAGTATAATTGATCTTTATTACACTTATATCTTACTTATATCAAATTATATCCTCATTATTCTATAATTCTGTAAGAATAAAGATACGCTCTGGGGAATCTCTCCATATGTACAACATATGGCCAGGAATAATTTTATATCAAATACATAGAGGGAGTGGGGAGGAGAAGAATTGTCAAACAGTATTAGGAGGGGGTATCTCTCAATTGTAGACAGGCATAATTTTAAAACAAATGCATAGAAGGTGGGGTACAGTGGTAGTCAACCAGATATTTAAGGGAGAATCTCTCAATATGTAGTAAATATATATAACCAGGTGTAATTCCATAGCCAATGAATGAATATAAGAGGCTGTGGATTCCCAACTAGAAAGTCTTGGTTTCGAATCTTGACTTGAACCAACAGGAACTTGTTAGGGGTGGCGCCTATGGGGCTGTTAAGAAATTGTGTCCCACCTTGAAAATTGTGTCCCACCTTTGAAAACATGTTTTGGGGGGATATCTCAATGCTAACAAAATCTTCCTTGTTGAATAATAAACAAGCCAATATGTGTGATGAACTGGGAAGAAATGGGTCACCAGAAGTCGTTATTTAGCAACCATGATAAGAATAGTTCAAAGTCTATATACATTGTTTATAGTTATTTTAAAAAGTTATTTCAAAATTACATTGACAACTTTAATACCCTGTTTAAATGCACAGAAGACTTTAACAGTTTCTTCTTGTTATTCTGGTACCATGGGTACCTTAGTAATTATGGAGGTTACATTCTTTGAAAGCATTGATTAGCTAAGGCATGGCAGTGTCCCATTTTCATACAAGGTCAAAGGAGAATGACATTGTCACGAATAGAGTCTAGACAAATAATTTTCTTCTTCTTGGGAGTTGGTTATCTATAATTGCTGGTTATCCTTAAATAATATCGGACCCCTTCAATGTTTCTTTCATTGATACCATATGTCATCTGCATCATTTGCTTTAGAGTGATTTATATACCAGTAAGGTACTCAAACATGTCATGATTAACCATTAAATTCATATTTACAAGAGTTTTCAGATCACCTGAACACGTTTGCATTCACCTAATGGCCTTGTGGCCAATTCTCCCTGATGCATGATTTGGTGCAGAGTTAACTTGTTTCTTTAAGTCCTTTTCACTTTTCAGAAAATATCTGAATTTTAAAAGTTTAATCCACCTGAATATTGAATATTGTGATAATTTCAATTCCTCGTGTCTTTGTAAATACTGTACGGAAACAGAACTGAACTATTTTTGCACTGATATTCCAGTCAAAGATACAACTTTGACAGTATGAAGTTTGCAAGGAATTTAAAACCCCTCAAATGATATTAGCAGCAGCTTTAATGAACAAATAATAATTGACTTTAATTGAGGTAAAATAGATTGATTTATTTATTTATTGTTTTGTTTTGTTGTCCTAGTGCATACTAAACTTTGGCTGTCTACAATTAGATCTGTGAGAGAACAGACACTAAGCTAATTAACCATCTTTAAAATTCTAAAACAGACTCTTTTCGACGAAAACACTGAAATTCAAGACTTTGTGTGTATGAAAGATGTAAAACAGTGAACCGCATCACAAAATGGTATACTAATTTTGAATATGGCTGCCATGAAGGGCAGAGATCTATTCTGAAAGTCGATTGTTCTCTGTGTAAGCATATAGTCCTAGTGGAGTATTGTTTTATGCCCTGGATGTAATGTAATCCACATTTATGTTGTAGGACAAGAAATAAAAGTAAAAACTAAACCACTTGATGTAGTTGATAATACATAAAATCTTACTTAACTAAATTACAAAAACCTGTGACATGTTATAATATAAATATCTACTGTTTTAATTCTAAATATTTCAATATTTACATTTTCAATATATATCTTTATTTTATAAATACTAATCGGTATGTTTATTTAAATAAATATTGTCTAATACAACAAAAGGTATTGACGTTTTATCGAATCCCCGTCTTTTTCTGCAGGTAATAACGGTGTCTTGTTTTGAACCCACGCAAGCTAAATTCTGTCAATTATATGAGAAATGACAAAGAAAATTAGCGCAAATGTCATTCATGTCTTTTATAAAACCTGAACTGAGAAGATCGCAGGAAATCTGTGTCATATAATTAGGGAAAATGAAACCAAAATTAAAACTGATGTTAACTTTAAAGAAGGTCTACCAATTTATTTCAGATAACAAATATAATATAACCGCGTTCCGTGGATGATGGGCTCATGATTGTCCCAGGATACAATCTGGGAGCTATGGTGGCTCAGTAAATAATGCGCTGGACCTTGTCAGGTATGTGGATGTATAACAGGGAGTCTGGCAAGGTTTTTTTTGTCCAATTTGAACGATTAGACAGCTGTCCTTTTCAGACCCTCCATCCTGCACCACTGACATGGGGCAACGACGGCAGAAAATCCTGTTGAACCCACAACCAGATTAGTGAGCCATGTATGTAAAACATGGCAGTTTGAATGTAACGGGGGGGAGGCAAAAACTCGCTAGTCTGGAACGTTAAACCCAACTCCTTTTTATTTCATTTTCTTGGCCAAATTTTTGCTCCATTATCTTGTGATAATAGGTTGTGCATGAGAACGGGTCGACCAAATGCATACATATATATATAATCTTCTTATGGATGTAACTTTCCCAACACTCAGTCTTCCATTCCATAAGCAGAAACATTAATTGAAAACCATCATGGTTAATAGACATTTGTAGAATACAGACAAATTCTATTAGTTACGGTAAATAATGTAACAGTATTAAGTGAGGATGTACGGTCATCTGACCAGGTTTATCTTTCTGATTATTATCGACAATCCACTGTCTGGAGATAATTTACAGACATTTATTCTTAATGTTTATATTGACAATTTATTGTCTGGCTGAGTTTTGACGGTGTCTTCAGGTCAAGAACGATTGTTCTCTAATGAAGGAGATTTATGTATAAAATGTCCGCAAATATGATGATGATGATATTCAAGGTTTTGACTCTTTAACCTGAACCTGAGGGAGGCAGTAATGGGACACAAAGAATACTTGCCAAGTCTCCTGATTTTGTCCTGGAAGAAACAACAGAGAAAGGGGGCTTAACGTACAATCGACGCAAACTAGGTCTTTTTGGGACATATGTACCGTTTTATTTCGAGGTTGGACAGACGACCCTACTCCTTGTCATGTACATGTACAAGCAGGGAATTGAAACCATGCCACTTCATTCAACAAATTTTTTATTTGTTTAATTGTTCAATAAAGCTATTTTTTTTCAAATTTCAAACATGGTGACAATAATATCTCAACTGATCAAAAACTAATAGTAATATTCTTGGAAATCGAATCTAGAACCATGTAATTTATCTATTTCTATTCTGTAATAGAATTTTGCAGTTTTAATTCTGACCTTCTACTGTCTATAGGTCCTCAAGTTAATTACAGACATAAAGCAGATATCCTTCATCTATCAAAAGTCCCAGAAAGAAAAGAAATCTGTTTGTGTACACTTGTCCTGAATAATCATCAAAGCAAAATTTTCTTCTCACATTTCAAATCTTAAACCTTCTACCGGTACTTATTTTATATGCAATTTATAATTTAAAAAGAAATTTAACAGGTTAATAGGATGTTTAATGCAAGAATCTGTGTCCATAATCTCTCTATCTACATATAATAGACATTAGAGATACAGCTAGTTCGATTTTAATCAAGAAGAAGCTATTAGAATCTATACTAAGTCAGTAATTCTGGTAGTTTTAATGGTCTATATACAGTGGTCTGATTACCTCCAATGATGCGTGAGTGACAAGAGGATATTAATACAGAGCCTATTGTTATAGCATCTATAGAATATCTATGTTTGTAATATTATATACTCCTGTGTTGTTATTGATCTGTGTATTATAATACCTATAATATATCTATATCTTATAATAATCAATAGATGGCTTGTAGCAATTATAGATCTCTTGTCTTATTTACAAGATATTTGTTCCTAATAACACAACTTTATGGATTTACTACTTCGTATTTATAATATATTACTGTTATCTGAGACCAGGAGACATTGGTGGCTTAGTGAATGAAATGCAGACTTGCTAACCTGGAGGTCCAGGGTTAAATTGGCAGTGTCAACCTTTAAATTTCCACAAGATTTTTTGTTGCGGTTTCCCCTTTTCAATGGTGTAGGACTGAGGACCCGACAAGGAACAGTGTTTAGTTGTTCTGATCGGATGAGAAACTGAGGCCCTGTGCTCATAAAAAAAACTTTGGCAGTTAGAGGAATTCAAAATAAGAGAAGGCTGTGTTGGGAAAATTTCTCTCCTCGCACACTGCATAGCCTATGCCCATCTTCATTAAACCCAATTTCATTTTATTTCTTAAAGATAGGATGTTTTATGCACTAAGACTTATGTTTTTTGTCCTATCCAAAGAATTATCTATCCCTAACTTGGTTTTTCTCCCCAGACACCATGCTACAAAATAAAGATTGACTTCTGGAACACAGATTCCTCTTACACGGGAAATATCAGTCAAATACAAAAGCTGGGCGGCCAAATGGTTCAACTTTGTCTGGAATACAAAAGAGGGGGCTGGGTGGCCAAATGGTTTAACTTCGTCTGGAATTGACAAAATTTTTACGTGAAAACCTTGTCGGGTACCCTCTCAGTTGTTCTTAGAAACTGTTTGGCAATTTCTACCTCAATACTATTTCGTGCAGTCCCTTCTTTATAATCTTTCGGGATGATAAGGTTTTAGATCATAGCGTCTGTCATTGAGTCAAGTGGCGCGATATCAAGGATTAGGGTTGCCTGCTGTGTAACCTCATGGGTTTTCTCTGGGTCTTCCCCGTTTCCTACCACTGCTAACTAAAGACCCCAACCTATAAGTGTCCTACAGGTCAATCAGAGCCTGTCCGTGTACTTAAAATTCATAATTTTAAAACCTTATTTCCTTCACAGCAGTCAAGATACATATGTTCGTTTGCAAGATTGATTTATCAGAGGTTTACATTTCTAGGTTTATATCATTAAAGCCAGACAGTGTGATTAGCGGAGACTAAATTATTGATTTTGTCTGAAGTTTTCAGGGTAATTAATGTCCAGTTATCTGTTACTAGTTTCTACATGTATATTGTAATGGTGAACCTGAGGTCCGATAGGTTGCTCGAATTAAGACTTATAATAGGGTGTTATAATTAAAACGCTTTTTAAATGCAACATCTGTTATGAGAGACACGTTATGAGAGAGACAGAGATAGGGGAAAGAGATCAACATCCACTGGACGCAAAGGTCATTTCCGGACTAAATATGGTAAATTTTATTTCAATAATTCGCTTGCACATAGGTGTGAGGAAACAAGAAGACCCTGAGTATATAAACTGACAAGATTGGACAGATGATTCAACTTGAAGGAATGTGATTTAGGACACAAGCTATATCATCTGATACCTGTCCTTTAACTAATAAAATAATGGGGTTTAACATCCTACTGTTCTGTTTAACTCGGGTTAATGTAATTGGATTTAACATCCTACTGTTAACATCCTACTGCTCCCACCGGGCAGCAATTGAATTCCAACTGTCAAGGGTTCTTTAACATGCACACCAAGATGTACACATAGCCTCGCTTTTTCAACTTCTCCCAATGACTAGACCTTGTTCCTTTCCAGACCACTTACAAGTGGAAACTGAACATCACACTGGGGAACTTTTTCGGCCATTATCAGGATCGAACCGCGAACCTCTCACTTTTTTGACTGAGCCACTTGGGCTCCCATAGAACATTAACAAACAATACAAATTATGTATAAATAAATCTCACCTTTTGTTTAGTCTTGTCTCTATTAATAATAATGGCCGATTCTCGTTTACCCGCTGGTACAGGTATTTTGGTAGGTCTAGGTATAGCCGAGGCCATTACAATACTCCACGATATAATCGTAAAACAACACAATAATCCTATCTATTGTCACTAATATTCCACATTATAACAAACTAACACATATCAGGCATACTATACACATTTCCATAAATATTTAATTTCCGACACACATTTGATGATGGGTTTACCAACGTTTGTGTATCATTTTGATAAAAGTGCATTCATTAGTTAATTGCTCTTTGTTTTTTTAGGCAAGTTTTGATGCACATTATATTTTGAGCAAATATTTACATTTCTTTAAATCGAAGAAGATATCTTAGAACATTGTATTTTGCCACCGATAATATAAAGGTTGGTGCACAAATTCTGAACCTGAATAGATATTTTATAATTAATTAGAATATACGTACAAATTTGAGCAAATTGTTTTCAAAGTAACAGCAGATCTATTGGTATAGACACTTTGTGTAATTGGTATGTCACTTTGACGAACAATTCCATTCAGAATATAGAACAGGGGGTTCTGAACATCTATTCAAATTTATTGATTCCACTTTGAACATTTATTCAGAGTTTTTAATTCTACTTTGAACATCTATTCAGAGTTGTTAATTCCATTTTGAACATCTATTCAGGGTTTTTAATTCCATTTTGAACATGACATATTCAAATTTGAACATCCACTTTGAACATGTTTAAATTTTTTAATTCCACTATGAACATCTATTTCAATTTTCTGATTCCAGTTTGAACATCTAATCAATTTTGTGAATTCCACTATGAACACCTATCACATCAACTAGCTTTTATGAATGTCATCAATCAAATTAAAAGAATATAAGTTTGTTCACAGATACTTCGTACATATAAGTAGGTGCACTGTACTTTGCGTTTAACATTTATATATAAGAATAATCAATGCTTAACACTGGGTATGATCCATGAGTAGTTCTATAGGAACTATAACCTGCAGGGTTCAGGACAGTTGAATCTATCAAAACCTTTATAATATCTTACAGCTAGAACACAGGTTGTCACATTTATACACAGTGAACAAAGGCCAAGTAATCCAGGAAATTGGAAAGAGCAGTTGAGCAATAATCCATTATATTAAAGTATTAAAAGGAAAGTGAAGGAATCAACTTGATTAAGCATTCCTTAACATAAATTCTTATACTCTTTCGTTTTAAATGCAGAACCATAATCCTGATCAGAATACTTAAAGGGAATTGTCAAACTTTTTATTCAGAGCATATGGTACCATTGTTTTATTAAAAACTATGTTCAAATTTTAATGTCATAAAGAACAACAATATCCTAAATACAGGAAAAAATCACATTTTACTCTTTGACCTTGTCATCACTGAAGTTGTATTAGTAATAGCATAACGTAATATTTACATCAATTATGTTCCATTGCAAACTGTGTACATCAGATAAAAACATAATTTTGTTAGCCTTTCATTAATCCATTTAATAAACGCAATATCCTCTTGTGTAAAGAATTCTCTACTGATGGAACAATACCTATCTATATCATAAACATTTCTTCCGTTTCATTTTGATAACTAAAATGTTTTCATATCACCAGAGGTTTCTTAAGTACATTAGTCGTTCCATTGTTTGAAACTTGTTTCTCTTTGAAACGCTATTAATTATATAAACAATTCTCATTGGTTTGTTGTATCTTTTGCCATGATGCAGAATAATAACCTGTAAAATAACAGATCGGTGTTAAGCCAACTTTCCATGTACGCGTTTCTACTGACGAAAAAATTGGTCCAACACAAATATAATGTAACCGTTTCCATGTAAGCTATTTTGATCAGCAACGTTTTGACTGGGCTTTTGCTCACGTCTACTTTGTGCATGTGTGCCCAATCAGAAGTTTTGGTTCAGGGGATGGTTACAAAACAGAAGTCAATCAACCGCTCATCTTGCAGCAAGTTCCGCTTGAAAATGGCTGTCAATGGCTGAAAATGGCCGAATTTTGAAACATGGTGTGTTAATGTTATTTCAAAAAGGCAGCAATTACAAAAAAGTTTGGCATCCTTATACTGTTATGTGAAATCCTTAACTATGCCGTAATCAAAATGGGATTCACCCAATATTTTAGTGATTTTCAATACACATGGAAATGCAAAAAATTGTGCACGGAGCCACCAATGTTTTTCCCGCAGACAGAAACGGTTACATGAAAAGTGGACTTAAACTGGAGTCACAATATATCTGACGAAAAACATACATAACAATTCCTTCTGAAACTACATCTCAAATAGAAGATGTTCTTCGTTTCAAACTAACAATACATTATTTTTTTTTCTTTTGTGAATAAGTTTCAACGAAAATGGAAAAAACACCATATAATACCACCATATGATAAGTTTCTTTTGAGAATAAGTTTCGACGAAAATGAAAAAAACACCATATAATACCAGTATGAAAAAAACTCACATAAAAAAGCCTGAACTACTGTCTTTGAATATTGTCCACAGAGTAAAATTATCGGATTGTATAAAAGGTTTAATGTACCATGGTACGTATATTCATGAGATATACTTGAGAGATTTGAAAGATATTGTAATTTAAGGACTTGGATCTCTATAGTAAATCTAAAACTCCTGAAAGATATATGTACCACTCTATAAGACATCACAGATTATATAATAAAAAACCTTTGAAATTTATCCATTGAGAATAGCTACAGCAATAAATAAGTCAAACAAATGTTCGAGACTGGAATCTGTTTTGCATAACATTATATTTATATCCTGTGCTTAAGTAGTAGGGTCGCCTGTCCAACCTTGTGGGTTTTCTCTGGGTTCTCCAGTTTCCTTCCACTGCGCAGCGAATTATTGAAATAAAATTGAACCTTATGTTAGTCCCAAACTGACCTAGTTTGTGTTGAGTGGAAGTTAAACCACATTTTTCTCTCTCTCTCCAACTGTGCTTTGTATCTAGATCCAGCACAACGAACAATATCTTTCCTGGCCAGAAATTCATACCTTTCCATCATCACTTCAAGTTGAACACCAAACTGGCCAAATTCACAAGACAATTAAGCGCTGAAGATTATTATAGTGAAGCCTTAGTGTATTTAGTCAATACGCAATAAGGCAGTTTTAGGCAGTAGACCTGTATAAAAGCATTATCAATATAATGGGGCTTAAGTCTGTGATATCACTTCAGTGGAAGCGGACGTTAAATAAAGCTATTTCACACACATCAATACCACAAGCCAAGAAACAAAATATAAGATAGCCAAGAAACAAAATCCAAAGTACGAGCAATACCAAATGAACTTCCCTTTCTTGACATTCTAAAAACTAAAAATTTAACCTTTTCTGGTCCACCTGATAGTTCTCGTAATAGTTGTATTTATTCCCTGGCTGGTACATGACAAGGAGTTGGATTGGCTGTCCATGTGTTAGTCCTGTAATGACCTTGTTTGTGATGAGTGGTCGTTAAACTCAAATTTTCTCTCTCTCTTGCTTTAGAAATCTAAGTCCTGCGTCCTTCTAGTTAACAAATATCACCATACATACACCTATCACAGTGGACAAACAAAATAACATTTAATCACGAACAATCCATTAGTAAATCTTGGCCCATATTTTTCCATTTAGGTCTCAAATCACAATAAAATGACAATAAAACTGTCATCCATGGAACCTCTCTCTCTCTCTCTCTCTCACAGTAGTACCGACATCTATGGTACACTATACCTCTAGTATCACAGAGTACAGGGAGATTACCATATCCAATATCAGCAATAAACTTCACATGGTAGAAACCAATACTGAATATTGAACATTAAGTTTGAGCATATTACAGAACCATGTACCAATATCTAAGTCTAGCAGCAGGAATAATGGTAATGTTAGGACTACATATAACATCTGCTATGTTTTAGAGTAGCGGCTATTGACCAATACTATTATATTTAGGACCATCGTAATACTTCAATATTAATCTACTACACCAAAACCTTTAAGCTATAATTATAAACTTCAAAGGCCAAGTTTTTATTACTCAATTAAGAGACAATATTATAATGTTATAAACCTATTGCTCTCCCCCATCACCATTTGCCCGAATGGTGTATAAAGGTAGGACATTAAACTCCATTTCATTTCTATTGCTGTCCTCCTACAATTACAGACAAGTTCCTCTAAGAAGTCTAAAACATATCTGTATTTGCCAATCTTATTTCAATCTGAACAACATTTTATAACATATTTTATTAAAAGGTCCTAAAACTTCAAACTCTGCAGCTCTAGGCTGAGCACAGACAACAGTGTTTCAGATAACATTTCTAAGTAAGGAGCATCCTACATATCTCACCTTAAAGATGTTTATGTAAGATTTAGATGAAAAAAAAAGGTGTCTGTTTTAATAGTTCAAAAATAGATAATAAAGAATGAAAATATTGAAACTTTCAATCAAATTACTTTATTCTGGGTGAAGTTATGACTGTTTCAGGTTGTAGTTTAAATCATTTTGATTGTTATTCATTTATCATTAAAATTTTAAATCTCGTACCAAGTCCTATAAATCTTGAACATTCGATGGTCTACTGAGTTGATCATGGGTTTGTCATGTATATAACATTTGAAGCCTGAAAAAAGACCTGCAATAGTCACATTCAGCTCTTACATAATACATCTCTAAGAATAGCATATTCATTAAAACAGCGAAAGAGATCAAAAGATTTTTTTTACTTGATTAAAATTTAACTCAACGTTTGAAATTTTAGGACTCGTTGAAAATTACACAAAGAAATAATTCTGGTTAATGGACATTTTACAAAGAGGTTTTGACAGACCTTTTTGTTTGAAGTCAGCATATTACGTGAGGGTACACTTATTTCAGGAATTTAAATATAGCATTCTATTGGAATCTTAAACAATCTTTCCAGAGAATATTATTAGAAAGCAAAATACCAAATGCATTAAAGAGAGGCACAGAGAGAGGAAATGGTGCCACTCAACACAAAATAGTCATTTTGTGACTAACATATATATTATATTTTTTATTAATCGTCTTGCACTATGAGTAGAGTTCTTTAGCAGTGGAAAGACCCAGAGAAAACACACGAGGCTAGGCATGCAGCCTTACTCTGTGTCACATACACGCTTGGAATTGAACCCACAGCACTTGACTCAATGACAGACCTTATTCATAAAGAAGGCAACCTACAATAATGCAGCTACCCAATGCAATAGTATGTGTCATGTGATCCTACTATTAACTATGTTATAAGAACTGGGTCTACAGAACTCTAACAATATCAACAGTAGTAGTATTAACTGATATAAACTAGACATCTAGACATTGATCGTTACAATTGTTCTTCTTATTTAACTAATCTATTCTATGTTCAATATTACTCCGGTCAATTCACATAAGGTTGAAGGTCTCATCTTCTGTCAATTGCACCAATATTATGTGTCTTTAACCCAACAAGCAGATCGTGTTCATGAACCGATTTCAAAAATGGGATCAAACAACCTTCTTTTTTTGCTATGCAGGAATTTTCTGATCTACTCTTCATTGAATTCTAATTGTCTAGATCTAGTTCCTTTATTTTTAATGTAAATGAGTACAAATGTGGGCTTTGTTTTATGCTCCCAATCGAACCTTCCTTAATAAATCAATTCTTAACTAACTGTCAATATATTCTTTAATTTCATTATTTTCTAAGGAATATGATAGGTACAGCTATATGCACAAGTCTGGCCTTCAGTTTTTTTTCCAAAGTTGGTAGATTAGACTCCACTATGACAGGTAAAAGTAATAAGTGCTATAGTTATTTCAGGATTCTGGTAAATGTTCCTATAGTAGAGAAAAAAATTTGTTCTTTTGGTTAAGAAATAGTGGCACCTCCACTGAGTGTACATCTTAATAAAACTGAACAGACTTAAGGACACACTCCAGAGATTTAGTTAATAAACATTGTTTTAGTAGACATCTCCACCAATTGTAAGCAAAGGAAACCATTCAAAAACCTTATAATCCTTATACAACACAATGAAACAGGGTTTCAATAAAAGCTGATGTAACAAACTTCAATGGGATTCATCACTTGTATAAGCAAAGGAAAGAAATCACAAAAACTACAGAGAATGCTTATGGTTGCAATAAACGCTAATATAACAAATTTCAAAGATATTCATCACTTGTAAGCAACAGAAAGATTGAAAAAAAAAAAACCTGCAGAAAATGCTTCGTTGGTCCCCAGATACATTGCATGCAAAGTCTGTGTAGTTAGTGTCTTGTCTGCAGGTTTGTCTTTTTCATCTGTTTGTGTGCAGTGCTGTCTTCCTGAACTCACTACTATAACCCTTATTCAATATAATAAAATAGGCATTCAGCAAACCCTAACATAATGGGAGCTAGACTGTAATACTAAGAATGTAATTAACATACTACAGTTGCAGAACATAACATGGGTTGTTCAATGACACACACACCTGTTGATTAATACTTGCAGCAAACATGATAACATGGCACTTAATGGGCCTTATATTGCCAATTAAATTTTTTTAATTGGTTTTAACATGTCTAATATCAAATTAAATTCCCGATCAATAAGAAATCACTTCAGAATATTCAAAGACCATTATTACATCAGATCATATTGCTGCTTCACCACTTAATTACATCATTATTGCTCATAAAATGATGGCTTAGTTATGCCATATGTTAATATATCATAGCATTGCATGAATAAATAAATAAAGTTACGATACGAGTTATAAAGATATTCTGAAAATTTGCTGGCATAATAACAAATATTTCCAGTATTAATCACCTTTTTATAAGTTAATCATTTCATCTCTGAAGTGTAAACAAAACTTAATTGTAACGAACCAACAAATATTTTAAACAACCTGCCACAGACAGAACATCTAACTGAAACAAAACATTTTCAGTCTTATTTAGATACAAACAGTAGAGGCTCAATGAGTAAGGCGCTGACTGGATATCCATGAGGGTTGGCTGGGAAATTTCTTTGTGATTTTCCAGCAGCAAGGACCAGATTTTACTCACAAACCTGACATCCCAAGTAAATATTGACTTGTACGTAAAGGAACCACTGGCAGTTGGAATAAGTCCAATTCAGACACCCATGTCACATAATATTGTCTTAGAAATATGAAGAAAATGTTTGTATTCCACTCTCATATAATGCACAGCCATAAATCAACTCATGTACCTGTACATCAACACTCATCATAATTGAAATGGCATTCCATGATACATGTTTAAGATACAAATCCACCAATTCCTTTGATCAAAAAGGCTACAACTTATATAATGCACCAAAAACTCGCACCATAACATTAATTAATTTGTGATAGCTTCATTCTGGCCACTTTTTTTGACACTCTGCTACACTAATGAACTGAATACTAATATTGTTGAAAAATATCAGAAATATCACAGCAAATTATATTTTGACATTCCATACATAATTATCCTTATCATTGTCAAAGTGTTAACAGCTGTAGTACTTTACAGCTGCTCCACCAAAGACGAAACTCCATATAGAAGATGATCCTTAACAATTAATTATCTCTGCAACAACTAAATAATTGCTGCAATGTTCATAAAATGGACCATTGGGAATTGTCCAATTCTTCTACATTAAAACAATTACTGAAAAAGAAACAGCTTCTACAAGACCTGTTAGGATTTCTCAACAAGAATTAATGTAATATTTCATCACACCCGGCATTAGCCGCACAAATATCCAAACAAATGTCTGCACCTAATGCAAACAGAATCTTGATAAATGAAGCTAACCACCTTTTAATTTAGCTAACTTAATGCAAGATGATGAGGCACATGGCAAACAGTCACTTGACAAGTAACAACCTCAACTCACACAACCCAAAACATGTTAAAAATAAACATTTAATGAGCAGTAGAATTGAAACTTGGCTTTCAGACAAATTGGATTATTATCCCCAACAACTGTTTCCAAATAGTTTGGAAAATTAGTTTGCAATATTATGCCAAAGATGCCCCAGGTTTTCAATGACCGCTAATATAACAAAGAAAGAATTTTAGGGTTAAAAGAAAGAGAGAGGGGGAGAAAATAATTTGCTTGCATGTGAGCACCGTGAGAAAACACCCAATGTTGGAAAGGCGATCCTACTCCTTGTAACATACAGGCTTAGGTTCAAAAAACACATCGATTGAGTCCATTACAGACCTTATGATCTTAAGTACATGCATTAAGATCACTCAAACACCCCATCCCGAACCCCATTTTTATATACCAGCACAAAGAGTGACATCCGCTTCAATCAAAAGAACCCAGTATAAACCACCAGCATTTTGTTTAATATCTATTTAAATGAATGAAAACTTTTCTGCTATCCTGGCAAATTGTGTAACACCCCATGAATCTCTTAAAGGTTTTCAAATTGGTCTTTAACTCTCTCTCGTGAAGTAATTTAATCGCAGTTTTTTCCCATTAAACATTTTTTATTGCTAAATGACTCTGTTCCTATAACCACGGAAATTTAGATCTGTAAAGGATTTCTTTTCGATCAATCGAACAAAAGGTGCTAAAATATAATCTTGTAAGTTGACATGTCAACAAATTATATATCAAAGTACCAATAGTTATTAGTTTTACGATTGCTATTGATTTTATACAATAGAATAGTATTTGTGAAAACCAGGTTTCTAAAAAATACAATTCCAGACACAATCGACACAGTGGCATCGTTACTGTTTAGATTAATCACAAGGTCAGTAAAACTCTCCAATAACACGCTATCAAGTGAGAAGACGAAACTCAAAATACAAACGGATGCAATAAATATTAGGTTTATATACTTTCCCAAAATAACATGGCCTGGTTCTGCTGAAGAGCATTATTAAAGTACTTGAATGGTCTTGGATCATGAAACCTTTTTATAATAGGTAGATTGAATGGAAGCTTTGAAAAAGGAAACAAAGATGGAGAGAGAAATGTGGTTTTACATCCATATTCAACACTATTTAGGTCATTTCGGGACTACCACGCCGTTCAATTTTATTTCAATAATCTAGATTGAATAGAAGCTTCGAAACATGAAACAAAGACAGAGAAAGAGAAGTGTGGTTTCACATCCACATTCGACACTAATTAGGGCATTTCGAGACTACCACACAATTCAATTTTATTTCAATAATTCGCTTGAATGTGGGAGGAAACCTGAGGAGCTGGAACAAAAACATCAGCTTGGACAGGCAACCCTACTCCTTGTCACGTACAAGCAGGGGGGAGTTTCAGCCAAGCCACTTCACCTTGTGATTTAAACCATTTGGCCACCATCAGGTGCACCTGTCTTAGTTCACAGTACACATTTAACTAACTCATGTTATAACTTGATGTTTAAATGCACTATGTTCTAGTATCTAAATAACCTATTCACAGAGAACCACACTGCACCCAAAACCTGCAGACAAGTCAGAAAATAGACATTGCAAACAATAAACAAATGTCAAATCAAGTGAATGGTTCCAGGGAGAGAGAGAGAGATGTGGTATCACACAAGGTAGGCCAAATTGGGACTAACATTGTAAATTTTATTTCAATAGAGACCTTTAGCCATGGGGGAAAACAGAGGGCATGAAGAAACCCTGCAAGGTTGGGCAGACCACTTGACTCAAAGACAGCCTGTGTGATTTAAAATGTATGTGTTAGACCATTCAGCCTTCCCCCCCTGCATGCTGAATAACAACAAATTAATTTTAATTCTGCAATATGTTTCCATTTTACTCCAAACATTGATTCCTGAATCTGGAATAAACACAAACAAAAAATTCAAACCACCTAACACTTTGCCTTCTGCCATCCAATGAGAACCAGAAACACTTCCTGAATATAGAAATATGTTAACAGAATAACACCAACATAACCAATCTCTCGGGAATTTGAAAAGTAGAAAAGCAATTGGCAAAAACTAAATGTCAGTATTTCTTCTTCATTTACGGTACAATAATTATTCCATTTACAGAGATACTGCAGATGTACGGAGAAAAACTATTCCTGTAATGCATACAGTGTTCTGCACTTGCCAAAAATATCTTGCAAATTCGCAAATAAACCAACAGGAATATGTCCATAATTCTCTACACACCTACATGTATTCTTAAAGATAAACTACAGATAAAAATATTCTTATCAGTTACCCAAGTGTTTTGTCTTAACTTGTGTCAATTATGTTTAGTTAGAGATTAATTCTATCTGACAACTTCTTCTAGACAATAATACCTCTAGAATTATCTTCAAGTAGATTCGTCTAGGTAACAAACCCTTAACACTTGTAAGTAAATCCTTTGGAAAACTCCTTTATAAAAAGGAAATAAATTCACCGCATTATGGATGAAATACAAATCATACTATCTATAATTTCCATTCATCATTAGATGATTTGTGAACTCTAATCCTTCACTTTGTACAAATGAAGAAAAAAATCAACTGATCAAATATTTATGAAAAAGAACTGTTCTTGAAATTAACTTGTAACATTTCCCTAATCTCTGGATCACGGTAAATAATAAGCAATTTGTCATAAATTGATTACAAGTAAAAGAGCACACTTACTGGACAAAAAAAGGCAGAAGTACACACGGTCAATAATCAGATGGCAAAAAAACAAACGCAATTGCCAACACAAACACAGTTGATTTGTCAACAAATTGAGCACAATGTTGATGAAACACTGGCCACTTCCTGTAAACAGACTGCCATTCAGTAATTTCCACTTGATGGCACCAGCAGACATTAATCCATTATAACAACTAATTACAGATTAAATACGTTTAGTTTAATAGCCACCGAGGCTATAGAATCACACACAGCCTACAGCCTACAATTCTGTTGGAATTTTACAATTAAAAAAAATGATGACCATTCTATTCTTCACAACTTTAATACACCAAAGGTCTTGCATACAAATTTCAATTAAATATGTTTCGTTCACTATACATAGCCACTGTTGCTAAAGAATAATCCACACTGCCTACGACACATTTGGTACTTTATAAAACCAAACAACTCTAGTAAATCTATTTTAGAATTGAAATAACATGACGACATTCCTTTTCTTCGCAACTTTTAATACAACAAAGGTGTTGCATAAAATTTTCAATTTACTGCAAATTTAAGCATTTGAAGTAAATGTGTGGTGTGTCCCAAACTATTTTACAGACTAATGTAAATGGTGGTTCTTTACCTACACTCCTGCCTAAATTCTCATCAAAGTTTCAGATTGTTTTTAATATCATATCACATACTACTGATTAACATTCCATTTGTATTTAATAAAATGTGTAAAGTGTAAAATTAGGCAGGTGAATATCTTCAATTGAAAACTAATCATATCCATTCACCATAGAAAACTGTTGTATCGCTGATATCAAACACAAAATGTTTCACTTTTTAAATCCACTAAAGCTTGATACAATGATTATTCCATTGTTACGAAAAATTAATTCACAATATAGGAATCGAAGATTTAAAAGCTTCAATTAATGTTTGAAAATCATTCAAAGTTTTGTAAGACTTCACTGACAATATATTTAAATAGCGTTGCTGTAAACATTTTTCAGGAAACTGGTTAACGCATATGGTTACGACGGTTTCCTTTAAATGGTAAAAAATCTAATTCCGATGAATCAAGCATGTAATGATCCTCCAGACCGTCATGACATTTTCTGTTGATTTGGCAAATTTATATTCATACGTCTACAGAGACTGTTTGATGAGTTAGTAAATGATCCATTTCCACAAGTGAACCAATCCTTCGGAACATCCTGACATTTTCGGCCAAACATCTAAACATGGAATTGTAGCATAGACAGTCCTACTAACAGCCAACATGCCTCCGTTACTCCATCGGTTATTATAGCGTATAGTCGGACGCCAAGATCAATATTTTCAGCCAGCCAAGCGAGAATTCTATCATTTCTTTAGTTGATATTTGTACATATACCACTAGATCTACCTATATAGGTAAAATATCAAGAGTAATGGATACCATATGTACCGTGGTAAAAAATTAATACTTCTGGTTTTATTATATCAATAGTGTTATCATCTGTTTTTTTATGCCGGTAACCAATATTGATTCTTAGAGATAAGGCAAACGGTATTAGTCTGCCGCATGCCTACGCTTGGCATCAAGAGAGATTGCAAAGAAGTATTTTAAATCCAATTTATGCCAGGAATTTCAAAGAATTGGATGAACATGTAAGCTGCTTTTCTCCAGTAAGGACGCTGTCTTTCTGAAGAACACATGCTAAATGATCATCATGTCTAGTCCAGTTATCACTTCAAAGAATTGTACTGTAAGTCTTTTTAGCGCCTAAATAATATTCTCTAGATAATATTTAATGATTCTTTTGTTCACCAGAGGTACTTGGCTTGGCAAACCAATATCAAATTAACCCTCTGAACCTGGAGCTTTCACACAAGTCCCCTATATGCAAGAAAAATAATGAAATAAAATAGAACCATATAATAGTCCCAAAATGACTTAATTGGCATTGAGTGGACAGTAAACCCCATTGTAGGGTAATATTAATATTTCTTTATAATAACCTGTCTTATTACTGTTATCATTATGGAGACAAACTGTTTTAACACTTGTATATTGGAGAAATCACACAGCCTAGTTGATATGAATGGTTTAATTCACACCAGCGTTTTCCGAGTTGTGTTACCTCAAGCCAAGTGGAAATTTCTATCTAAAATCAGAAAGTTTGATAGTGTGCAATAGAACCAGCAGCTGGCGATTATGGTCAACTATTGTCGAGACTCTCTTTCTGTATGGCTCTGCCTGCATCACTCTTAGAAGTTATTAGTAAGTGGAGGGCCACTGCACCACACACAAAAAATTACACAAGACAAACCTATGCATAGGACACAATACGCCCATACAGACACCACAAACAACAAAAGCACATATAAAAATTATGAAAATAATAAAATTTGTGTGATTCAACAACAGGAGTCATAGGTAGGGGTGGCTTGCATGTTGATTATTACTTATGTATAATGCTCAGTTGATTAATATCTTATTTTTTATTGTTATAGTCATTTATATGTTTATATATAATAAATGACATTTTACACTACACCCAGATGTGTTTGTTGATTCTTTGATTGATGCTCACAAATAAAATTAAGTGAATGGATGTAGGGGCTATATACTTAATTCAAAATTAAAATACCCTAGAGGAAGAGGAAAACATCAAAATGGTTTAACAAAATGGTTGTCAATATAAACAGTGACTTGTTTCCAACTAATTTTTCTCTGTTATTTGAATGACT
Organism: Patella caerulea; assembly: GCA_036850965.1. Taxonomy (NCBI): domain Eukaryota; kingdom Metazoa; phylum Mollusca; class Gastropoda; family Patellidae; genus Patella; species Patella caerulea. The sequence continues at coordinate 23,365,815 of JAZGQO010000015.1, read as the reverse complement.
TTAAGACTGCGGATGTTGAAAACATAACTTAATAATATAATACTACAATTATTTGTAAAGATATTGATTCAAACTAACAAGGACTCTTAAATGGAGCTTAGAATTAGTAAAAAATTCATGATCTAATTAAAAAGAATAGTTGAAAAATGAGAAGTTGATTACATAATCAAATTAAAGTGAAGTCATTTGTAACTGGTAATTAAACATGCATGGAAAATAAAATGAAATACAAGTTTAACATCCTACTCAAATGAATGAAATATGGTTTAACATCCTACTTTTCTGTAAAGACTGGGCTATTGAAGATGGGCCTAAGCCATACAGTGTGCTATGAAGAAAATTTTGCCCTGACAGTGGCGCTACAGTGTACAATTATATTATTTTTATTTCCAAATGCCATTTTTCAATTCTCACCTAATGAATGGACCCTTTGAAATAGGTAATGTTTGTATACCTAATCAATACTATATGAATGTAAGATGAAGACTATCCAGGCTATATTTCATGAGAGGGAGCACAGCTGACTCTGTCAAACACAGCTTTTAGAAAGACAATTATTCATCATCTTAAAAGTCACCGAGTTATCAATGTCAGGTAAGTGTTTGTTTTCAGGTTGGACCGATCTGGTTTAACCCACAACTAAGATCACCACCATTCCTACTTGATACAACCACAACACGGTCTAATTCTTCATATTACAAAATGTGGAGTATCATCAATCAATTCAAAATCATAGCTGAGGATGCAGCAGTGTTTCTGAACTAGAAATCTCAATAAGGTAACATATGATCCTTGTATCATTATATTCTGTATAAATCATGGGATACAGAGAAGGGTTATGATGCCCAGGAGCCAACTATCTGATAACTACAATTATTGTAAGCCTCCAAGACTTTAGCATAGGGCCTTGTACCATCAAATGTGAGAAAGGGAGAGAGAGAGAGAGAGAGAGAGACACACACACACCCTTATCTATATTTACTGTTTGTTCTAAAAAAGACGATGAGTTACACTTTTGTTTATGTTTATTTATATGCTAAATTTAATTCTATAAATAAATAATTATTATTTTTTCCAGTTACAAACCAGATCTTGTCATTCATTATCTTTGATTAAAGTTGAATAAAAAAAGGAACCCAGTAAAATTCTGTTTTATCTGATCCCAGGATTTTAATTTAATTAGAACTTACACGTTAAAACAAGTTTCAACTTAATGTGGGAAAACTAAAGCATAAACAGAAAAGTTCTAAATTACTCTTAAATTTTTTAAAGTTACTCAGAATTTCCTGTTCTTTATTTAGGTATTTTTGATTTGCAAAACATTTCAAGTCTTAAAACTTATCTATATGGAAGATCCAACCTAAATTGATCCATTTGGAAAAGATGTCTCTGCCCCCCTCCCCCATATGATTTTGCTCAATCAGGTGCTCAATCTCTCTCTTTCTCTCGCCTGCTTCCAGTGGGTTTGACATTTAGAAATTGTGGAGTGCCATACTGGAGATCCGCCAAGTGATGATTCTGCTGATGGTTCAAGTATTTCAAATCTGAAAGTTCATTAATTCTCTTAGTTCAAACCCTACATAATAATACCTATTAATATCTGACATCATAAAAGAACTTCAACCATTAAATTTCTTTATGAACCTATCTAATAATAAGAGACCTTTAATACCATGGATATTATAGAATAAGTTATTCTGTCAGACATAATAATACAAGAGAGCTCTTCTTGTTTTAATGAACTAACTGGAGAGCTTGAATCAACATGGCTGATTACACAACATCAGTGGTTAGTGAGGTACAAGTGGCATGTAGATGGTGATTGAGACATTTTACTAGCTATAGATGTTGACATCCAGACTGGACATGGAGGGTCGTTCTATTGCCTATTCAGACTGATTGGATACAGTCATTTACAGCTATTACACAGCATCCTTGGTAAACTTATTCAGTTTCGAGTCTGGCATACGTGTTATACAAATATGGAACTAAAACCATTCGTTCCTCTATAACCTATATATTGGGTGATGCAATCTGAGCTGTATGGGTTTTTTTTCTGCCTTTTAAAATACGACTGCCCAAAAAGGTAGTCCCTTTCACATAAATATATTGCAGCATGAGCACAGAGTTCGTAGCTTCTTGATTAGATGCCCATTGAAATTGATACAGAGGACCATAGTCTGTCCCCTTCCCTGCACTAGACAGGGTTACATCAAACCAATATACTGCTGGTATGGAAGAAACACACTACCTTAAAGAAGTAAAGATGGACTACTGCTTTTAAATCACAGATTTATACCTTTGGACAACAGCATATGGTCAATAAGTCATAAAAAATATGATCATAAATATTTCAAACCAGTAGCTTTATTATATTCCTCTTTCTCGTCCTGTAGCTATATTTCATGTTTTATCTAATATCTCCCATGAGACAGCACAGAACAATAGATAATAAGATAAATATTGCTGTAAAACAGTCCATATAATTCTGGTTTACAGTCTCTGTAGGCTTTGAGACAAGTTATTTTTATCCAACATCAAGCAATCATTTTTTGTTTTTGATATTAAAGAACAGCTGAATACACAACTTTATCTCATATTTGGCAGGGATGTGGGGGTTGTTTGATTAGGACACCAGAATGCAGGTGCGGGCTAAGCAGAATCATCTGGATTTTTCAATTTCGGGAAGATACCCATCAGGGGTGGCTTCTGTGGGGTTCACATGGAAAGTGAGTCTAGCCATTCATATCATTCTTTCTTACCTTTGTTTATAATACATTGATCAGATTGCAAGCGACTGGGAGGAAACCAGAGGACCTGGAGAAAAACCCTAAAGATAGGACCAGTGACCCTACCATTGGTCTCATATATGTGGGGAATCAAAACCATACCACTTGACTAAATGACAGACATTGTGATTTCATGCGCTCAAGTTCAACCACCACAACCATCCAATCTTCTCCGCCTAGTCTATAACAGTGCAATAATAGATTTAAATCTGTCCTATTAACATTAATAAATGTCATTTTAAAAATATCAAGAAATACATCAAAATGTCATAAGACTTCGACAATAAAAGCATTTTCTTTTTTTATCATATCACTATTATAAAAAATAGCATGTGCAGTAAAGTTAATCTGCAGAACCAAAAATGCATCAAAATGTCAAACAGTATGACAGAATAAGTGCTGCCAATTTCTTTTTACTGATAACATTTTCCAGAAACAGACTTATAAAATATTTCACTAGTTTTGACAATATAAGTGGTAGCAATCGAATCTAATCCCTTAGATTTTTTAAAAAAGATAATTGAATTTCTGAAACAACACGCTGCCTGAAAGAGAAAAACTGACAAGCGTTCTGACAGTTTGAATAGCTATGTTTATTATATAAGATCCTGTATAGTCTTGCTCTAGTTAATTAGTTTCTGTATGAAAGAATATAAATATAACTGCGTAGGTTAACATTATATAAAGTATTAAAGTGAACAACATCTCTAGACAAGGTATCTGTTACAAATTTTCAACTGGATGTCATAGCAACCTTCAAAATAATGGAAGGAGTTAAATGGTAAGTGAAAATTTATATTATTGTTATTAAAATCGTCATTAACATGATAAACCTAGAGATAGGACATCACATAATCATGTGAAATCTCACACCATCGAAATCAAATTGGATTAAACGCTAATTTTTTGCTTTATACTGGCTAGTGAAGACAGGCATGAATGTGCTATGCTGGGAAATTTTGTCCGGACAGTAGTGTTACAGCTAGTACACAAGACCCCAGTTTTCCATACCATCCAATGGACTGCATCACATCTTTTGCGAGGTATTGAAGGATGGTGTTTTTCATACTCTTTCAATATTTCAAATAAATATATTTATTAATTCATGAAGAGACCGAACACAGACAGCCTATCACTTCAAATGGGTATAAAAACTAAAACCTCTGAGAGTTTAATTTTTAAAAAAAAAAAAATTTTCCTTAACCTAAGGAAATTCGAAATGCCGCAAAACCGGCTTGACGTTGTATCGCATATACCCGAAATGTCGGTTTTGCGGCTTGGGGCGTGTTCAAGCTCCAATTACGTTGACGTCATAATTAATATGACGTCCTGTAAATCCAGGGAGGGACGTGCAACACCCCATGTAAAGTCAGTGTTCAAAGGGTTAAAGAAGCTAAATTAGTTATGTTCAGCGAAATTAAGCCAGCAGTCTAAATCGAGCACAAATTTCTAGCGTCTGATTATTCCAGTCTACATACGCCGTTTGATTTGGTGCAATGTGTTTAGCCTCATCCCTCGAGTCTCTTGTTAAAACTAGGGCTGAAACGCATTTGTGTACCAATGGTAACTTTGTTTATTTTGTCTTAAATATTGGACATCAGAAGCCCATCTTTTTCCTGTAAGATCATAGCATCAATGTTGATTTAAATTGACAAATAATTTGTGTTTTCAATGTTGAAGATTTTGGATGATATTGAGTTAAAGACTTAGCTACTTTAATATACTGATATACCTGAATTATGTCATAAATTCAAATTTTTTTATTAGTTTAATCAGTAAATGGTAGACAAATTTGTTATAAATTTTGTACAAAATTTCATTAGCAGTAAATGGCCTACTTCCTGTCTCCGTATCTGTCAAGGCTTTTAGCAGCACTATAAAAGAGCGGTAAAAATTTCATTTTTATTTTGATAGTAATTTAATTTTGAATGCTCGTTGACTCCGGTAAGTCTTTTATGGCTAGCCACTTTTATTTTATTTACCACTTTGACATTTCCTGTGAGTATTTTCGCCTTCCCTTTTTTATTTTTACAATTTTATCATATTTACAGGCAAGAGGAAATTGAGCGGCTAAAACGTGTTTTGGATGTCTGCCAAAGGTAATGCATCATATTACCGAAGAGGATAAGATTATGAAAGATATGAGATAGCATGTGATATGAGCACCGCCTCGACACGATAGATCTCAATCTCGGTATAATACCATCTTTCCATTGTTACAATACAATGTAATATTGATTAGGTATACAATTGGATTAACAAGAAATGGTGTTGATGAATGAATAAATGTGAATGAATTGATGTTTGGAAGGATGAATAAATTCATGTGAAGTCTCTCTATATATATGTAATGACTTTTACTCCATTATTTGGGGGTGGGGTGGGGATGGCTGAATGGTTAACGTGTGCATGTTGTATATAAGATCTGTCATGGAGTCAACTTGGGTGGTTTTATTTCCTCGGTTGTATGTGACAAGGAGTAGGATCGCCTGTCTACCTTGTGGGTTTTCTCCGGGTGATCCAGTTTCCTGTCACTGATAAAGACCCCAATGCGCAAGCGAATTATTGAAATAAAATTGAACCACATGTTAGTTCCTAAATGACCTAGTTTGTGTCGAATGGATGTTAAACCCCATTTACTTTATCATTTAAAAACAATTTTGATTTACCAGTACAAAATCTTCAAATAACTACTGACTAGAATCTTGCAAGACTAAATTTTGAAAGTAACATTGGTTTAACAAAACTGGTTTGTATGCCTCACCTTTGTGTTCAACGGATGCAATAAAATTGTGCAGCAAAATGTGCAGAAAAAAATCACATGTTCAAACATTTATATTAACAGATCCAACTATTGATTTTTTGTACATTTTTACGACAACAACAACAACAGTATTTTGAAAACTCATGACAAATAGAAGATCAGATAAAATGTACTTGGCATCAACTAAAATATCCATGGAAAAGGTTCAATTTTGTTCAGTTGAAACTAAATACCATATGATTGATGTCTCAAGTAATCTGGCCTTACAAGTGATGTACAGCATCAGATAGACAGTGGTGGCGAGCAGAAACACAATTAGGCTGATATCTTATTACATAGGACTTCATTAATGACCTCATTATTAAGCAATGTATCACAATGCTAACTGAATCATATCATAATTAAGTCAATTCCGTAGCTGTAATTCTTGACTTGTGAGTGCTCTTGGAATAAAAGGGACCAATATTTGGATTTGCGGAAAAGCATAAAGATTACAATACCCGTAATCTCTTAACACAATATTTTAAAACAGTATTAAAGTTCCAATTTCATATTTTCTAAGAAAGTCAAAACATAATTATTTCTATGTCTTTTGCTCAAAAGGTTGTCAACTCACTATTATACGATCCTGGGCAAAATTTTTTGGGCATTAGAAAGGCTGACACAGGCTGATTGAGGAAATAGTTACTCAATTACCTCCCTTGTTTTCCCATTCCTCTCCATGGACGGCCATCTTCAAACATTTGAATTTGAAGTTGAAAATGCTATTTTTGCCAATTTCTCAACTGGCAATAGTGAATTATAGGATTAATAGGATTATTCTTTAACAAGGTAGGACTGTTTATAGGTTCAATCTATTTTAAAACTTTATCTTAATACATTTTAAAAATATAACTTAAAAAATGCTATTGGAACTTTTAGAATGGCTTGTAATTAATTCCAGTAGAAAATGCTCAACATTTAACTCAGGCAATGCATTCAACTAATGAACATCTACACTAAGTTTGAACATTCTAGCATAATCATATAAGCAGAGTAATTGTGTCATGAACAGAGAGACAGAAATTTGGTTTATTGTCCACTCGACACAAACCGGGTTAAATATAAGACTAACACACGGTTCAATTTTATTTCAATAATTCCCTTGCTCGATGGATCTTTAGCAGTGGGAGAAAATCTAGGACAAGGAATTGGGGTAGTCAATATAGATGTACAAAGTATTTAGATTGCTATGTTATAACTGATTGATTTTAAGCATTCTCCCCTGCCAAGCTTTGTCATATCCCTTTAAAATATGTTACAATCAACATTCCTATTTTAGAAATTTGTTAATAATAATAATAAACTATGACAGGAAATAGGAAGTATAACCTGTGACTGTTCAGTTTATTTTCTCATCAAGAAGACAGAGTTTCAGGTACACCTTGTACAGATGATGGACAGGTAACTCACAGGTGTGAAACATGTTACCAATCTGCTGTATTCAATAACAATATATTGTTTATAGTATTTGAAATGTTAGAAAACTGATGCTATCGGCATGTCTCAATATACTTGCGAGATAATATATAATATACTACTCCTCTTTCACAATACCTAAATTATCATACCAGAGAGAGAGAGAGAGAGAGAGAGAGAAAGAAGTCTGGAACACCTTGAAAGTACAAATGTATGAGAGAGAGAGAGAGAGAGAGAGAGAGAGAGAGGGAGAGAGTGGTCTGGTTGGTGACCCTACACCTTTATTCTACACCTTGTCAAATACAAGCCTGGGATTGAAACTTCCCCAATGGATTCAACGACAGCTAGACCTGACGGTCTAAAGCGCACATGTTAGACAACTGGACCGCCCCCACTACATATGAAAAGCAGCACACACTTCAGGTAAATCGGCCACCAAAACCCAAACTGACTAAGCGAATTGTTTTTCAAATCATAATCTCATTTTTATACGAATAGCAGCACCAGTGATGTGTACAGTGTTGGTAAATGCAGGTGCGGATTCAAAAGGGGGGGGGGGGACAGGCCCTTCCCCTGAGATGCCCCCCCCCCTCCGGTCAGCCCCAGTGACATAGCTGATTTTCATTTGCTTTGTTACTGTTGTAGTTCAGATATCTGCTCTTTAATAGATGATATAAACATGATTTACGCATTGTTTCTGCCCAAACAATCCAAGGTTGCAACATATTACCCTCTCTCGACAAAATCCTGGATCTGAACTGCCATAGTGATCCATTTCATGGGAGCATCCAATTGAAGAGTTGAACTGAAATTAACTTTTTTTGAAATTTGAAATTATCGCTGCTCTACTTAATTTAATAAAAACATGATTTCATCTGCTTTTACACATCTAAAATATTGTCCCTTTCCAAATTTCTCAGTACTATATAAGACTTGTACTTGAGTTTTAGGGCCATACAATTAAAGATTTGACACAAGCATCACTAAACCTCAGCATACACATGACGCATCGCACGAAAAACATTGTCAGCAACAAGGCGGAATCTAAGACCCCAGACACAAATACATTATTGTATGCATAATTTTATTCCAAACAATCAAACTAGAGCTTCATATTATTATAAAGACTGAAGAATAATTAATCAAACTAAATAAAATATTTCAGGTATTAAAATTTGAATTATAAGGTATTATTGAAACCATCAAAATCTGCAAATAGCTTAATTGTCATTTCCATGTAGAATCATCCTTTGACGGGTTAGTAGAGTATCTAGATCTGTTTTCAGATCTAGGTTACTAGAATGATCAACACAATATCAGCAGTAAGGAAGATTCTGGATACAAAGCTTGCACTGTGCGCAGAACAGATTTGGCCCTTGTAACCAACAAAATGTTTCAAGGAGAAGGGCAGGGGGGCCAAAAGACCCCTTATTTCCAATACTGGAATATGTTTATTTTCTTTTTGTAAAATGGTGAATGTTGCCACTACCTCGAGGTCACTGCCATTCTATTTGCAGCATTATACCCAATGCAATTGTTAAGTAGCTGACAATGTACAGAATTCTCGCAAGACAATTATGAACCAGTTTCCCACAAATTATTGCAAGACAATTATGAACCAATTCCCCACAAATGTTAAGGATATGGTTGTGGGGTCTCGAAATACCCCTTGTACATGGATCTGCACAAAGGTTAACAAAAGAGCAGTCTTTCAATCTCAATTCTATACAAACATTATTATCATTATCACCTACCTTAGGAATGTCTTTAGCAAGAGGTGATGATGATTTTATAGACATGATGGTCAGCTCCTCAGATTATCCCAATTAATCTCACACAAGTATATGGCTCAAATTCAAAACATGTTCAGACCAAGAAATGACGCAATATGTACACATTCAATTTTTAAATACAATCAAAAAATATGAATCACTAAGAATTTTTAAAAATATATTTCACCCAATCAATAATTTTTTTTCACGGGTACACATATTGTCTTTTGAATTATTTTTTCTAATATTCAACATGTGCATAAATTTATTGATGTCTCTTTGCAGGTACGTGCAACTGCTGGCGTACAGTTTTTTCTACAAACATGTTTCACCGTGCGACTCTTTGTATAAAGTTTTCAAGTAAAAGAATATATTCTATTATATAGTAACAGCATGTTTTTTCAACTATTGTGTTTATATCCTGATCAAGTGGTAGTTATTATATAAAAGTCAAATGTTACATGCTTACTATTGACCCTTTACCGTATTTCCACTGATAAAAACCTTAAACAGATAAAAAGGCGGATGTTACTTTAACAATTCTAACAACAACTCTGAATTTTACCGGTACTTAAGTTATTTTGACGAATAACAATTTTAACAGAATAAAATAAATATTGACGAAACTGTTTTTTGACGAATAACGATTCTAAAAGATAAACATCTGTTGTAACTTGTTCTTTTGACGAAAACAAATATAAATCCTTATTTTACTTGTGATTTCGAATATATCTGTTGTAACAAATATAAACATCAATTTCAAATAACAATCATTCCTATTTTACACATTTATATCATTTATATGATACTATAAAAAAAAAAACAATTGGGGAGTCAAATTGAAAGTGTGCGATGCAAAAAAATAAATTAAATCTATCATTTATTTAAAACAGAGATTGGCTCCTTGGTCCAGATCTTATTTGAAGAAAAGAACCAGAAAAGCTGATGTTCGAGCACAAATTCTGAAAAGTAGTATCTATTATGCTAAATCCCAATTCTTTTCATTGTTTCCATTTACAAAAATTTTTTTTCCGAAATCCATGTAGAAGTTAGTGTATTTATGTAAAAGTTATGAACATTTTATTTTTTGTTATTTGATAAGTTCACATAAATCTCTAACGAAATTGCTAAATATCTTATAATATTCCCCACCAAGTAAATAAGAAGTGTTGTGAGCAGCGCCAGAAAATGGCAAAGAGGGCAACAGAGGCAAAATTTAAAATGTCCTTTCATTAAGAAATAAAGACCCATTTCATCAAAAAGTGGACTGTCATTTTTATGATGAGTTTTCTGGTTGTCAGGTAGATGGGTCTGACGGAGCATCTGTTAGATGTTCTAGACAACAACATCAGAATCAATGCAAGACTACACAAAATCGTGTGGTATATAATATTCCTTTACATTGCATATTTTTACCATATCAATTCCCTCTCTCTCTCTAGACATTTAGCTGAAAGTTAATAAATATACAAGTTCTATTCTCCTTGCTCATCTGAAAAACTTTCTGACATACAGTGAGTGCATTTATTACATACAAAAAAAAAAAAGTACAACAAAAGAAAGTTCATTTCACTAATGTGTTCTATGACATTTAAACAAATCATAAAGATTATAAAAGTTGTGGTACTAAGGAAAAACACATATCTGCTGTTTGTAATTGGTTACATCATTAACATGTGAAATTTGTTAGATATAAAAATATACTGATGCCTGTCAGAATGGTAAGAAATAAATGAAGACATGGATCATGTTCTGAGAAAGTTTATTGGTTTCGTATAACAAGAGATCTTGATAGAGAGAGAGAGAGAGAAATGGGTTTTAACGTCCACTCAACACAAACTAGGTCATTTCGGGACTAACATATGGTTTTAATTTTATTTCAATAATTCGCATGCGCGTAGGGGTCTTTAGCAGTGGGAGGAAACCGGAGTGCCCGGAGGAAACCCACGAGGTTGAGAAGGCGCCCCTCTTGATAGAGAGAGAGAGAGAGAGAGAGAGAGAGAGAGAGAAAGAAATGGGGTTTAATGTCCACTCGAAACAAACTAGGTAATTTCTGGACTAACACATGGTTCAATTTTATTTCAATAATCTGCTTGCTTGTTTAGGTCTTTAGTAGTGAGAGGAAAATGGTGGACCAAGAGGAAACCAACAAGGTTGGACAGGAAACCCTACTCTTTGCCAAATACAACCTGGGGATCGAAACCATGGCAGCTGACTCAATGACACTGACAGACCTTATGATACAGCATGCACATGCTAACCATTCGGCCATCCAACCCCCCTCTAATATAAGTTGACACTCTTTCAATGTATCAAAAGAGAATATCTGAATTTTTCCCGGCCCAATATATGAGACCCAACACTTTTAATGAAATATATTTGTTTAGGTCCCACAAAAACAACATTTGTGTTCCCCAACAGCTACAAAAAATAAACTCACAACGCCATCTGATTGGTGTGTAAAATGTTAATATAAATGCATTAAAACCATAGATATTTTTAAAATAACTGTTGTGCATGAAACGTTTATTTTATTAGAAAGAATTCTTACCTCTTTTTCTTCTTTATTTTGTCTAATAGCTAGTTTCAGCCGACTCCGAAAGCGGGCAATATAAGCTGCTTTTTGAAACAGCTTTAATTTTTCGCTGACCATTGTCATTAGAACTATTCAGACAATATCCAGAAGCAGCAAAGTTTTCAATCCATTTCTTGGATAAACTTGAACATCCGTAAACACAATGTTTAAAAGTTGGAAAAACAGGTTGATCGAAAGTAAAATGTCTGTATTACAGCAATTAAAATATTGATTCACAGTATTAGAACTCTTTCTTTTTAATAAATTCTTTGAGTTTTTTAAATTCAAAACTTTTGAGATATCCAAAGCTATGATTCAATCATTTCTTAAAATGGAGTTGAACTGGTCATTAATGTCCTGAGGAAATCAAAATAATCCTTTAACAAACCATAACAGTTCAGATAAAAATTACGGTAATGTCAATATTTGAATTCTAGAATCAATTTTAACTTCTAATATCTAGTTTATAATTCAAAACTATGAGATATCCAAAGCTGTAGTTCAATCATCTCTTAAACTGTAGTTGAACTGGCTACTGATGTCCCAAGAAAATCAAAAACAATCCTCCAAAATGAAACAGTCCAGATAAAAACAATTGTAATATTAATATTTTGATATTCATATCAATCTAATCTTCTGGTATCAACTTTTAAACTGGAGTTTAATTAGGCATCTCGAGAAAATCAAAACAATTAGAATCCATTTAAACTTCTAGAATCTAGTTTATGAGACTGAGAGTTGTATCAGAGATCAAGTGATACATGAAAGTAACATTTCCTGCTTAAACTTCAAACATTTAATTTTTTTACCACTTAATTCCACAGGTAATTCAAAACCTTCTCATGGGAATCACTTATTCTAAAAAGTTAGTAACCCAATCCTCTCACATTACCAGAATTCATAAGTTTCTTTACCATACAAATTATTTTCCATACTAACAACATATAGTACTTAAACTAAATAAACCCCTTACTATTATAAGTATATTAATCTGTAAGTCTTTTTCCTTACTGGAAGAAATGGCCGAAAAAAACAATTGTAAATTTAAAAACAAAACATTTTAATAGAAATTTAATTATATACAAAATTACGTAAATCTAAAAACTGAAAATCAAAGCCATTGTAGATTAAATCATCTTACTTAGATGAATTAAAACATTTAAAATCTGTTCTATAAATATCTAAGTTTAATTTTGTCAAGTCTTCATTTCAATTTCAGAGGTGAAATCAAAATAGGACAAAACATTGGCCAGTCAAGGACATCACATCTACCAGATTACATATAAAACAAAGACCGCAACAGAATTGATTAAGATTGTCCTAGGAAAACAAAATTCCTATAAAACTTGAAAAAATCTGAATATTTTTATAAGAAATATACACTTAACATCACAAAATGCAAAATATAAAGATCCCAAAATGTGAAACAACAAAAAGACAAAAACGTAGAAAGGTACAGAATATCCCCCAAAATATGAAAGAAATACCACATCTACACTATTAGACATCTCACATTTTCAAAGGAACAGACAATCAAAGATGAAATTGTGTGAAATGGAACTGCCAAAGTTTTTTTTAATCCACCTGTGGCTTAGAATCATTTGTGTCTTAGACATAAAATATTAATGTCTGGTTCATAGTGTACTATTATCAGTCTTCCCATCACTGACACCCTGAAGAGTTTAACAGACACATTTCACAATTTATTTATCATTCATCCAAAATAACAATTTGAACAAAATGAATTATAATTTGATTTCTATTCACCCAGAGCAATAAATATTTCATAATGATTTCCAAAATTCAACCCTCTAACAAAATTTCAAAACCATTTAAAAGTTAAAGAATTAAACTGGAACGATAATTCTTAAATGGAGCAAAATTATTTAAAAAATTATTTGTTCTTCTGCAGATCATTCAACATAATAATAGAAATTCAATGAGCAAAACTATTCACAAAATTAATTATTCACAAAATCATCCACAAATTTATTCGCAAAACTATTCAATAAATTATCCACAAAACTATTCAATAAGTTATCCACAAAAAAAATATTTACAAAACTATTCACAAAACTGTTCAAAAAAATTATCCACCAAACTATTCAGAAACTTGTAATCTTTGTAAAGATCATTCCACAAAACAATAAAACTTCCACTTTTAAAATTAAAATGATGTTCATCCTTTCCCAAAAAATATATTCAACTCGATCCAAAGTCTTGAATAAACTATATTTTGTCTTGAATATTTTGTTAATCATTAATTTTCCTCAAAATTCCACTTTTTTTTCAAGAAAAACGTTTTGAAATGTCTTTATTGTTATAAACTTCTTGTTCACCTATTCCTACAACTGGGCTCAAAACGTCTATTCCTTAGAAGTGAAGATTGAAACTATTTTCTAGATTCATATTTTTTGCAGTGTCTTTTTTTGTCATAAATTTCTTCTACATATCTTCCCACAAATGATTCTTATTCACTAAAAGTCTGTCTTTTCCTTAGAAGCAAATATGGAAACTTATTTCTTGAAATATAGTTGTGTGAATTTTTACCTGACGAAAATTGATAAATTGTCGTTCACCTGTCTCTAGTGTATTAAAACAATGTGTAGTCTATTTTCAAGCAGCTGCTTAACCATTTCCTATAATACTTATATAAGATATATAGTCTTTAAGGTGCAACAATACACTTTGTTGGGCACTTCTATGAAGAGTGGATTCCAAAATTAAGATACTAGTAAATTGTCGGCATTCATTTTAGAAAAGATAGAGGGACATTAAACAACTCATATAAATTTCAGAAATATAATTGTGAAGATCATAATTGAAGCTTCTAAATTTTATTACCAAGATTTTATAACCAAGGGAAATAACCCTGAAAGTTATTATCAGAAATCTTTGAAATCTACTTGATTTGTCCTGTCAATAGTATAAACAGTATAAATCTCTGAAAGATGGGTTAATAACTCCATCCCATATAGTGTTTACAATATGCGATAACAAAGGGCATAACGGTCATAACGCTTGAGGGGATTATCGAAAAATGTTGAAAACTTTTTCATAGACAACCCACATTTCAATTTTAAAATGATAGACTTATCATTAACTGATTTGAAAGTTCCTCTCTATCTGTACAAGACTACCTTTAAAATGTGAAAATACTGGTAAAAATATGTGAAGATCAAGAGTAGGCTAGTCTGAAATCCAAACAAAAGATCAAATCTTTCACTTTCACCGCCTGATATTTAATGTTATGTTTGTTCACACCTCCCAATTTTATCATTTATTTATTGAACTTATCTATTACCTTTACATGTAACTCACCTTTACTCACATGTAAAAACTTATTTTAGGTCGTTTCCAGCTGTTTCGGGCCAAGCCAGTTTAATTTTTACTTCTTTTGGGTCTTGATCAAGAAATAACCCATTCAGTTCTAATGTGCGATGTTTTGTTACAATTTCAAAACTTAAATCTTTGGAACTAAACTGTTTTGAGATGAGTAACAAATTTTAATTTTTGTTTTAAATTAGTTTGTTCCACATGACATTGAAGGCAGAACTTTAAATCGGTTTTCTGAACAACAAAATTTAAAACTAATGTGGCCTTACGGGGTTGTGTGTATTAAAGTCTCTCATGTTATTTATTGTATTAATCATACTGCCTCTATAAACAAGCGTAATTTTTCTAAGATCTATCGTTTGTTTAAGATGATATCCTCACCAGAAGATTCTCTTTGTAACAAAGTTATTTTGGTAAAACGTCACCTGTTATGGATGTTTCGAACTTTTGATATTTAATGGACGAGATTTTAGTCAGAACGTAAAAGGGTAAGAGGAAGTATGATATATACAATAATAAATCTTTAAGTTATGAATAATCTTATATATTGTGGCACTGTGACCCATCATTTCATGCTGTTGTTTACTACAAGAATAAATATGGTAATAACATTTGACAGAAAAATACATTTTTCAACAATACCCAAAATTGGTCTAAGAGAGACAACTCCTATGTTTAACATCAATGGGGAAGTGAAAAGAAATGAAATGGGGTTTAACGTCCTACTCTTCTGCACCTAACTTGGGTAAAGGGAAGACAGGCATATGCCATACAATGTGCTATGAGGGGAAATTTTGCCTGTGAAGCGGCGCTATGGCCTACTTTTATATCAAATTCCAACTGCCAAGGGATATTTTACATGCACGCCAATGTGTACACGGGACCTCGGTTTTTCGTCCCATCTGAACGACTCGACAGCTGTCCTTGCTAGGCCTCCCATTCTGCATCACTGATAGGGGAGACCACACCAGAAAATCGAGATAAACTTTCTCAGCCAATGCAGCGATCGAAAACACCCGACCTCCAGGCAAGTGAGCCAGCGCCTTACTCACCTACCCACATGATCCCCCAAATGGAATAGTGACCATTGATAATAATTCTGATATTTCTTTCATTAAACTACCAGTAAATGTTCACTTTTCTTCTTTTCAAAAAATCAGAAAAATGAACAGGACTTTATCTTTCACTTTAAGTCTGGAAACCTCATTTATAAATATTTTGTATTATACAAGAATCCCTCATCATAAAAGGCTAATTGGTCCTTCTAATTTATATATTTTTGGTAGGTAAATATTTTGTTATTTTCATCGTTTAATTTTTAAAAGGGACACTATATTTTTTTGGGGGGGTTGGGGGGAGTAGATTTAACCCTGTGGTCCTTTTTCTTGGATTACTGCTGTTAGACGGAGGAAGGTGGGGGGGGGGAGAGAGAGGACTATAGATCTTATATAATCCACTTGGTTTTTGGGGTCCAATGAGCATAAAAACTTATTGTCATTTAATTTTAGTTATCTTAACTTCAAAACAAGTGGATTATAAAGTAGACTTTAATTTTTTCACATTAGCTGTAGTTTAAAACATGGTCGTATAAAATCACATTATTTCAATAGAGGGTGGGGGGGGTAGAGATATCACCACCCTATCTATTTTTAACAGATAACTATTTATCCTGCATGTGTTAATACCGTCAGTATAATTATGCTATAATTTGTGCTTGAAAATTACAAAATGTGATCATGAACGTCTCTGTGCATCCACTTTTAAGTTTTAGGTGCATTGAAGGGAGATAACTACTTGTAAACTGATTCAAGTCCACTGATCAAACAGGAGACCAGACATAACGTATCCATGAACAGTGTCATTTTGGCTTAAAACTAAGTCTGAAATTCTAATCAAATAAGAAAGAATGATTTGCCTGCCTCATTTCACTTATACCAATGAACTTAAAGATGCATTATGCAGATCTTCATTTTGACCTCAAATGTTATCTAAATCATTACATTTATTCACATGCCAAGCTCGTAATCAAAACTCTAGGCTATCAGAAGGTTTTGATTTTCAATGGATTTAAACACGATTGCAAGTTAATAATTTAATTAAAAAATTGATAATGGAGTCTCTGTTTATTATCGTAACAACAGTAGTAATGACAATCCAGACTACACTATTTATCAAATGGCTATAACTCTGCTCAGAATAAAGTGATTTACAACATATTTCCTTTTCATTATCTACTTTCTATTATAGTGAGAACTCTCAATCCTGTATTTCTAAATCTTACATAAAGCATCTTTATAACATGTCTGTTTAACAATGCTTTTAACTGGATATAGAAGATTATGCATTAGTGAGGTCCCAGTGCATATCAATTAGAAACAGAAACCATCAATCATGGATGATATTTCGTGGGTATTCTGCACACGTCCCATGCTATTTTCCAGACATCTGACCAGGAATATACCCAATTAGAAAAAAGTTTATTCTAGTATATCCCAGGACAGAACTAAACTACCTTAAGATTTAAGCTCAAACAGCCCGAAATATGTGAATAACTCTTTGTATTCCTAGGGACGACACAACTAATCACAAGACTCAGGTGGTTTAAGGTCCTCCAGCTGTTGGCAGTTTCGGATCGGTCCTAATGCTAACGGTATAATTTGTGAATTGTGAAGCAGAATTCTATTTCTTATAAAAAATGATGGCAAAATAATCCATGTCTTTTTTGTATAAATCTTTTTTTTAAATAATGATTAATTCTAAGTATAAGTGATTCCTGTTTTTAACATTCACACTGTGTATTTACCCATAAAAACATACTATTTCAAACATATCTGTCATATCTAGAGACGGTTTTTACCTATTTACTTAGTAATTTACCTAGTTACCGGATCCTTCTTACTTTTTACCTGTTGTTTGTATCAATTACCATCTAATTACAAAAACACCATCATTTCCTGCCATTATACGCAACATAACGGGGTTGTAAAAAAAATCACTGATAGACATGTTTTGGTTGAAGCTGATCGAACTCCCACTATGATGTATGTTAAAGTCATTTCATATTATTTTCAGTTAGGAATGTACATAAATATGACATAAAAAGTATCAAGTAGAACTGAACTGAAAAGAGACGCACACTATCTGAGTGTATATCAATACATACCTTTTTCTTCCAAAAAATCGAGCTGCACTAGCTTTGAGTATACGGTGCTGGCTCACGCACCAGGGGATCAGGGGCTCAATCCTATTGTTGACTGAGAAGTAGCCTATCTCAAGAATTTCTGTCATAGTTCCCCTTGTCAGAGGTGCAGACGGAGGGAAAAGTGCCTAGTCATTCGGATGGTATAGAAACTGAGGTCCCTTATACAGCTGAAATTCAAAATAAGAGTCGACTATTGCGTCACTGTTCAGGTAAAATTTCCCTCATAGACGACTCACTGCATGGTATATGTCTGGCTTCATTAGCTTAGTTGGTGCTGAATGGTAGGATGTTAAAAATCCATTTCATGAAATAGGGTCTTAGGTTCTACCTCTGAACAATTTGACGTTATTCCTTCATAGGAACTCCAACCCACAACCAAGACAAGGGGAAACCACACTGGAAAATCCTAATGAACTTTCTCTCAGATATGAATTTCCAGAGTAGTCATCCCCTTAAGGTGGAGACTAGCTCATGTAAATTTGATTAAGTCATTTTCCATCCCAAATGTCTAAGTCTATCTGAAGCCAGTGTAAAACTGCTAGAATTAAAAAAAACATGTCTTTGAAATGATTTTGAAGTTGGCTGTGGGTTATTCTGTGTAACAGAGTATTTGCCGAAGGCCATTAGAGTGCTTATTAAGCTTATTTCAAGTAGAATCCAATGTCTGATACTGCCACAAGTCTTTTGTCAATATTTATTCACAGTTCAGGGCCTTTGGTTGTTCATCAGATAGAATGATGATCTCTTTTTCACTCGATGTATTTTTACATAAAAACGAAAACTAATCTGGTACAATCTTTAACTTTAAAACCATTAGATAAATGTTAACACTCTTCATGTTGTTTCAGTATTCGTAAATTTATCTTTATTTCTAATGTGGAATAGTCCTTTCAGAAAGAGATGAGGTTTAACATCCACTCGACACAAACTAGGACATTTCATGACTAACACAGGGTTCAATTTTAATTCAATAAGTAGCTTGTGCGTGAGAGATAGAAATGGTGTTTAACATCCACTCGACACAAACTAGGTCATTTTGGGACTAACATATGGTTTAATTTTATTTCAATAACTCACTTGCGTGTAGGGGTCTTTAGTAGTGGGAGTAAACCAGAAGACCCGGAAAAAACCCAATAGGTTGGACAGGCGACCCTACTCCTTGTCATGTACAACCAGGGATTCGAAACCACGCCAGCTGACTCAATGACAGGCTTTATGATACAGCACGTACATGCTAACCATTCAACCATCCAACCCCCCAGCCTGCGCGTAGTGATCTTTAGCAGTAGGAGGAAACTGGAGGACCAAGAAAACACCCACATGGTTGGATAGGCGACCCTGCTGCTGGTCACGTACAAGCGGGGAATCGAAACCATGACAGACCTTGTGATCTTACACGCACACATTAAACCATTTGACCACCTGTCTTCCCCATTTTAGAAAACATACAAAAGACCAGGGGCATGTTCAGGCAATTTGGTATGAGGTCTGGGGAATTACCTGAGAGTTTGAATAAATCTGATGCTCTGAGAAAATTTTTCTGCTCATAGGTGTATAAATCTATAGGATTACAGTGGAGTGAAGACAAACCTGGGGCAATGTTTTGCATCTTTATTTTTTCGATGTTATTTCCCTGAATGTATGAGAAAAAATTTCTGCTCTGTGCCAGCTAGGGTCGATCCGGACCTCCCTTCGTACTCTGCAAACGTACCTGAAGAATGAGTCTACATCTTCTTTTATTGCAAAATTTCTTTATAGTAATCAATCAATGAATCTATACAAAATTTGTATAGAGTCCAAACATTATATAATAATTCTGATAAAGTTCCTTACACACTTTATATACATACATATTTACATGTTGATTTCATGAGTCCATAAATAAATATGAATAATAACATACCAGAGATAAAAATGAGAAAAATATAATATTATGTACATTGTAACAAATGATGAAATAAGAATAATGTGTATGTTGTAACAAATGATAAATAGATCAAATTTTCTAGTAAATTTTAAGGAAGAATACATTTTTATATCCAATGGAATTATTCCTAAAAACTTTAAACAGAAAGCTATAATGAGAAGTTCAGTTAGAAAAGAAACAGATTTTATTCATTTATATTGAATTTTTTTAATTTTCTTCCAATCCCTTGTGATTTAATGTTTTTAGAAATAAAAAGACAGAGACTAGAAAAGTCAACTGTATATCAAGAATCCCACCTTGTGATTATATAATTTGTAAAGTATTGTAATATCAAATTGTAAACCCAGAATTCACTTTCGGTTCAAACAAGATACAAAATCAACTGTCCATGGATTCAGCAACTTGTTACACTTTTTGATAGTCTCTAATAAAAAAATCAACAAAGAAAACATCAAAGAGAACGGATTCAAAATCAAATCACAAGTAATTACGTGAGAAACAAGCTCTATTTCAGAAAATCTGAAGCCCATAAATCCAATGAAATCTCAATATGTTTCGACTGTTGAAAACACATTACAAAATACAGCCATCAAACCCTTTATAGGATCGCAACAAATTAACTTTTGTTCTTCAAACTGTCATTCCAACTTGGTTAGATGCTCGTGAAACGTGACTGGGCATGACTAAATATCACCACAGAATGCTGAAGAGTGACAACGATTTAATCCCGGCTTTGTAATTGCCGATAAAAAATCAACTCAGATAATCCATCATGCAGAAAAATTGACATTCAATGTAACGACATAAATCGGCAAAATGGAAAAATGGCACCATTTCATTTGTGTGACTTTGCTTTTTGATGAGATTTTTTGTAACATTAGATACTATCTAAAGGGTTATGGTTATATTTTCATTGACTGGTGAATAAATCGTTATTGCTCTGTCGATAAATCCACACAAAAGGTGACAAAAGTAAACAATAAATTTCCATTTAATATCAGATGATGAATGCATAACATTTTGTGCAATATTGCTCAAGTTGTTATTATTGATGATGTTCGTGAGTAATATTATCGTGAGATTGTTTGATTGTAAAGTTGTTTAAAATATTACATTAGTTATGATTGTTGTACAGACTGATAAATAATCCTTCTTACTATTTAAAGATATATTCCCATGAATAGGGTATCGGTCCTTATTTCCCCAAAAAGTACAGCAAATTTGTCAGGGGTGTGGCTTACTGGGGCTGTCAGTTGTTCGAATTGTACAAAATCTGATGTCATTGTATTTACACAATGATGTGTATGTAAAAGAACCCGTTAATAAGATCCAATGAACAAGATCCAATGAACGGTAAGCTGTATAATGCCACTGTCATGGAAAAATTCTCCTTCCTAGCATTGTACATGTAACCATAGAAACTTATATAACAGTATATTATGTCTAAAATTAACAAAGTATTGTGTTGACATCCAACTTCATTCTTTTCCTCTTCAGCCCAGTTGGTGTAGAGACATAGGATGTCAAACCCTAATTCATTCATTCATTCATTTTTCACTCACTCATTTACAGAGAACATTAAATAATTCAAATAATTGTTTCATTCAGTGCATTTAGTAGAAAAAAAAAGAGAATAAAGATGTCACTTGTTAGTCACTTGAGTAGTTGAAGATGAACAACAGTTGGTTTATTATAAGATAATTACATTGTTCATCCCCAGACATAGCAAGACAGAAAACGATCAAAAAAATTGATTCTCAGAAAAATTACTTGACCTATTTGATCGTAATTAGGTTAAGATTGTCAACTAGTGAAAAGATGTTAATTTCAAACTAAATTGAGACCTAATGATTAATTAGGCTGTGACACAAGAGTCACCTTGGGTCATCAAACAACCTTGAACACAGCTGGTCAAGATTCTCGGCTTAACAACGGTAAGTTACATTAATTGAATCTGTGATCAATTTACGATGAGTCACCGGAATCGCAGCAGAAGACCGGGAGATGACCAACATCGACTTCCGTTTAATAATACCTTGTTACAAAAGGCGACAATGGCCTGAAGCTGCTAGAATTAAATAAGAATTTACACGCTAATTTTCTCTCTGCTAAAGGAATTTGTTACAATTTAGTTGGTTTTATTAGCTAATATAGTCATTGAGGAGAATTATAGTGTTAGTTAGTCATCACAGTTGACAATTTCTAACTGAGAAGATCAAAGCGCTGGAAATCGGTTTTGGTGCGGAAAACAGATTAAGACTTTCTTAAGAGAATATTGGTGGTTGAATAAACAGATGAACAAAGCAAATCTCAGATTATAAAAAAACAACAATATAAATCAATTACTATCTAAAACATCAAAGAATTTAAGAAAGAGAGAAAGAGAGAGTAAGATTGTCTATCTTTATTCCAATAACTTGCTTGTTCCTAGGGTTCTTTTGCAGCAGGGGTGAACCGGAGGCTTGGCGAAAATCCTACACTGGGGACCACCCCACATTAAGCGTTCGAATATTTGGCCACCCAGGAATTAACTGAAAACTATCTAAAGAAATAATCTAAATTGTAACATCATAAATGATACCAATAGAATCTGTATAGCCTTAGAAATAAGGCACCTGTCACAAAATCAGGCTTCCTCTGGTGCCTGCCATTTTATCAAACACTATAAATTTGTCTTTTTCCTTGATATTATTAATACCTGTACGGCACAAATTTAAAAATGTTGGGTACTAGTAAATATTGGGCCTGATAAAAGCATTGTTTCTGTTATTACAAGTTACCTATACATTATTCAGACAGAATTGTCAGTAATATACAAGCAGATAAGGCCTACTATACATTTAGTGAGTACCACAAATTTTGATTATGTAGTCAAATCTTAAACATACATTATGCGAGAGCTAAATTTGTCTATTGTAAGTCTTTCTTTAGGCCTGAAATGTTTTTTAAATTATCAATTAGACATTTTAATGTTAACTGATCCAGGTCATAATCAACTATTAATGGCATCAGATTTCTTTGATATTAAATAGATCAGAACAGTTCAGCCATATTAATTGATTTAACTTCAAATGGAGAAGAGAGACTTAGCTTCGAACAACAAGTACGGTGGTTGCAATTATTGCACACATCTTGTCAATTCTTCAAAGGCTATTATTTTCAAATTATTCATTTTTTCATTATCTATTTTTGAAATAATCAGGCAAGAATGGCCAGCTTTTTTATTTAAATCTTACATAATATATCCTTAATTGCTAAAGTAAATTAAAGAATCAAATATATCTATTTTGCTTGTGAAAGACCTGCAAAATGGTAAATTTCAGGAAAAATGGAAAAACTATTACTGGTACTGTCAGTAGTGATGTTCATTCACTCGTAACTCGACCAGTTCTAGTAACAGAGACTTAAGGGGGAGTGGTTCAATTCATAATTATGAGAAACAACTACATGTATCACCATTTTTATTCTTTTTCTGATATCTGATGCTGCTATCTCTGTTGCGAGCAATAACAAAAATCTCAAATCTCAAAAAAAAAAAAGAGGTATAATGTACAAACAGAATTCCTCCATTAAGTAGAATCTCTTGGTGGTTGTCTAGAAATGTCATAATACATTATATCATCTCTACCCAGCACATTATATCATCTCTACCCAGCACAAACCAGTTAAGAGATGAAGGCATACACAACCTTTTAATATCAAAGAAACTGACATTAAACATACTGTAGTAACTTATTCCCAATGTGAGACTTCATTATGATATCTTTCCCTATGTATGCCTGATTAACTCTTCAATGACATATATTTGTCAATATGTTTTTTGTTGACCTTTTCCATAGTTTGTAATGCAAGCAAAGTAGCCATCTGGAACAGGACAAGAATAAAAACAGCTTAATTCAAGTAAATAGCACAACAAACACTACAAGGTGCATAGTGTGCAGAAATGTGGCCAGAGCTTTTAGTATTGGGCTTCTGCGTTAGAAAATCCTCTGAGCAAGTAGTAAAGCTTAATTATGGTTACTATTAATGAAAACTGGTGAGAAATATACGTGTTGTCAGTTTTCCTTAAACCCGTCAGTACTTGTACCGTACGTCAGTATTTCTGTTAATGGTCAGTAATAATCATACGGTGAGTATGCGAGTTAATTGGTTAGTATTCCTTACTTTTGTCAGTATGTAAAAAATACGTGAGTAATTAAATAAACGTGAGTTTATCTAAACATATCACTATTGAGGCACGTGCGGGAGAAATTGACGAAAGCGTGACTAATTAAGAAAACGTCACTATTTGAGCTAACGCTCACTATCTGAGTATAACCGCCAGTTACCTTTGATGTGCGTCGGTAATTGGACCTGACGTCAGTAGAGCGTGAAATCATTAACTATATAAAATACTGGCGAGTATTGTTACTGTAAGTGATCATAATATTTTTATTACTAACCTGAATATCTCCTCCGATTCGAGAATATGAGAATATTAATAAATAATTAAAATTATTTATTAATATTCTCGAATCGGAGGAGATTTTTTAAACCATAATTGGTGGCAATGAGTAAAGGGACTATTTGTCGGCAATTTCGCTTACCGCCGTAGTTTGCAAAAAAACGCCAAAGATAGTTAGATAGATCGATCTCTAAATACAGTGATCAGAGTTCGGATGAGACAGAGTCCACTTCATATATAAATATGAATTTAAATGCTCAGTGGCGAGGTTTGATTCGTCACATTATCTGTACCCGTTCACGTTCTTACAACGGGGTTCCCATTCAGAATACGGCGCAATATATATTACGATTTATATGTATTCTCGTTACATGCGGGTTGGTACATATTTTGGGGTAGGTGGCGCGGTAAGGATTAGTAAATTTGGAATCAGAACTAATGGTTTAAGACGATCATCAACACAAATCTGTTTTCGGTAATTTTATTGAAATAAATTATGATAGCTGATAATATTGAACTTCATACACATATGAACGCTGAAATTCTGAACACCGAAGAATCGTGTGATTATCTATTTACTTTTGAGAAATAATAGCTATTAAACAATATATATAGCAATGAAACAATATAAAAAACGATGAAAATAATAATAATAGCATATAATAAGGTACGATACACAATGTTAAAATACAACTGATCGTACGTAACAGAAAAATAATAAATTTCATTCAAGTAATTCGAAATTATGAACACAGAAGATTCTATTAATAATTTAGAAATTGTTTTATTTAGCACACGATAAATATAATTGATACATTGCATGCAACGTTGAAATAGTAAAACCATGTCCGACGTTCGATCTAGGGATATTTTTCATGTAGATATCCTGTGCGATTAATTCTTTATTAAAACAAAAGGCTGATAGAAATACTTCTAAAGGAACATTGAAAATTATCCCCTAAAAAAACACATTTATAAATACACTATATTACATATTCAAAACTGAGGCAATTCTAAACACGGGAAATTTCAAGAAATTGAAAACACAATAGCAAAACTTTTGTTAAAGATTTCCAACAAATTTATAGAGCATTTTTATTTCTTAAAATTTGTCACTTACATATCCGAAATTGTCGTTTGAGTTTTTGTTCAATAGTCACACCGGTAACAAATTGTCTTTTAATGATACAGTTTATCAATAAACTAAACAGAAATTTATATAGTTTTAACTATATAAAAATGATTTCACGCTCTATTGAGGTGATAAACCTAGCCAATCAACATTCTTAATCTCTTGAGCACTATAACACAAAGGTGCTAATTAATTGGTGAGATTAACAGAATTTAATCCCATAAAAGATTTAATATACAAAACCTATATTACTATTGTACGGACTATTCTCCTAGGTTCTAAATTCTAACACCGAGCGAAATATTAAACATTAACAAATATATGACATGGTTGTTACGTGATTTAGTGTTAAAATCTAACGATATCTTTAACTTATTTTTTCTCGAAAATGTCGCAAAATCACTAGTTTATCCGACCAGAGGAAAGTGTCAAACGGGCGGGGTGAGTGACTCAATGTGAATGAATATATTCACCAAAATATTTTGTGAAATAAACTGTCGGAAATGCATCCAGGCAGCATTCAGACACTGGCTGTCGAGATAAATTGAGCTGGTCCGATACTGTTCGTCGCCAAATCAGCAGCTTATCCTAACAAAGAGGGAGGTGTCAAATGAACGGAGTGAGTGTATCAAGTGAATGTATATTCTCGTCGCGTTGGACTTATATTACTAATGTATGGACTATTCTCTTTGGTTCTAAATTCTTACACCGAGCTAAATATTAAACAAACATTAACAAATATATGACGTGGTTGGGTTCAGATTCATGCCGTATTTCACTGAACGTAACTGATTTGACATTAGAGTCAAAATGGAAACAATTGAATGTAAATTAGCTCATATACAACCAGTTTACATTATTATATGCGTTGCGACCCATTTAGGTCAATTTCTAGGTCCTAAATATATTAATAGTGATGGTCCGATATGACACCTATCAGTTTTACCGATATCAAATATTGACAGCAACATATAATATCGGCTGATACATATAATTATCGATAGTGGTGGATATAATACTATTACACATTGAAATGTCTCGAATGGCATAATAATCCTTGTAGATGAATGTCACTGTTAGTCAGGAAACGTATGGTACTATTTTACTTCGGTAATCAAGCACAAACGCCGCGTTTTTGAAGAAATAAAATTGTGTCACGCTTCCTACGCAATCACAAATACACTCCATCTATCTTGTCAAGCGGACGTTAATTTTTTGCTGTATCATTAAATAAAGTCGAGATTATAATATGTCATGTGTTGATAGTCGATAGTTACTATAAGTACGATAGTAACTAGTGTTGATTACGATGTAATTCCTAAAATGATTGGCACCTGTATGTCTATCATAGGTGTCTGAACTGAAAGGTTCACGCGGCAATGAATGAAGCATCAAAGCGAAGAGCAATCACGTGACATTCTTTCGTCATTTCCAAAACCTAAACCATCTAATGGGAACTTATTTGTTTGTAACATTATTAATAAATAAAGTATGATCTATATCATAAATTATTATTTGTTGATACATATTATGTCTAAATTCTTAAAGTAGCCTAGCATAACAAAAGAAATCACAAAAATATTTCTAAATTTTCACTGGCATCTAGAAGCTGGAATGTCAATCTTGTGACATCAAAGGGATATCCTCCCTTTCATCTTTCATGCTACTCACACGTAAACCATGTGGTATCTTTTCCCGCCTTTTCCAATACTTCTATTCATAATGATTAAGTAAACAGACAATACCAGCAGTGATCTAGATAAAACTAACGTGAAGTAGTAATATTTGGAACTATTTCACGATAAGCGACAACCCAAGATGTGCGATGCCTCATACCAGCCCGGTATGCACACGATTCTTCAGTGCTAAGAATTTCAGCTTGTGCGAATGTTTGAAATTCATTATTTGTGTTATCAGCTATCATGTTATCTGTTTCAATAAAATTAGTGAAAATAGATTTGTGTTGGTGATCTTTTTTAACCATTAGTTGTGATTCCAATTTAAACCATACAGATAGTAAAGCGCCGCACGTCCCAAAACAAGTGCTAATCTGCATGAACGAGAATAAATATAAATTGTAAATGAAATAACACTATACACATTGCCCTTTATTCTGCAAATTACACATTGCCCCGTATTCTGCAAACTACACATTGTCCCGTATTCTGCAAACCCCGAATTCTACAAACTACACATTGTCCCGTATTCTGCAAACCCCGTATTCTACAAACTACACATTGCCCCGTATTCTGCGAACTACGGCGGTTATGGAAATCGGAGAAAAATACACCCGCTAATGTTTTAAAACAGTATTCTGCAAACTACGGCGGTAACCGAAAAATACCCGTGTTCACTACCATTCATTATTGTTAAAAAAAAATAAAACATTTTCTGATTCGAGAATAATAATAAATAATTAATATTTTATTCAGAAGGTAGCGACAATTTATCTGGAAGTTAAATTACCTATAGTAACAATACTCACCAGAAATGTATATAGTTAACGATTTCACGCTCTACTGGCACCGTGTCCAATTACTAACGCACATCAAAGGTAACTGGCGGTTATACACAGATAGTGAGCGTTAGCTCAAATAGTGACGTTTTCTTAATTAGTCACGCTTTCGTCAATTTCTCCCGCACGTGCCTCAATAGTGATATGTTTAAATAAACTCACGTTTATTTAATTACTCACGTATTTTTTACATACTGACAAAAGTAAGAAATACTAACCAATTAACTCACATACTCACCGTATGATTATTACTGTCCATTAACAGAAATACTGACGTACGGTACAAGTACTGACGGGTTTAAGGATAACTGACAACACGTATATTTCTCACTAGTTTTCATTAATAGTAACCATAATTAAGCTTTACTACTTGCTCAGAGGATTTTCTAACGCAGAAGCCCAATACTAAAAGCTCTGACGACATTTCTACACACTATGCATGTTACCGTGAAAGTCAGTAGGTGCAGAGATTTATTGTTGTTTCAGGAACTGGTTCCCCAGTGCTATTAATCTAGGTGTTGATGTAATTCTTCATAGCTACTTTCTTCGAAAAAAAAAGTCTAGGGATCTGCAATTCAAGTATAATCTGCATAAAACTTAATATACTTGTTCATTGGGAAATTGCTCCACAACTGACAAGACTTCAACTTATGATATGGTTCCCATGCTCTTCTTTGAAGGATGGGGTTTCCTCAAAAAGGCCAAGGCTCTGCCAATTCAAGTACTACAGACAGGAAACGTGGCATGCTTGTTCACCAGGAAATTGTGCATCAATGAACAGACCTTTACTTGTCAAAATTCCATGATGCCAGTGATGACATCATGATCCATTTCTGGTCCATTGTGCGCTCAGACATAATACCTCTATTCAGTGAAAACATTTGCAAGAATGTACAGCACAGTGGATGATGCTAAGGAATGCCTCACGAGTCCATTCAGTTGATTTGAAACTTTTGACGTTCATATTTTCCAATTGCTGTGTATATTGTCCGTGGGTTTGTCTTGAGTTTTATTTATGTGTGGTGTTGTCTGTATAATCTCTGTAAAGACCAAATGGTTATAGGCAGATTAACTAACTACAGCTGTGATGATTGACCATGATCCAATAAAACACAACACAATCATACAGAAAATAATTTACTTATATGTAGAATAATCTTTAAGTGGCATTTAGTGATAAGGTAAACACATTAACAGAACACAGTTTTTATGGGATACAATCACAATTTATTCTAAAAGCACGACGTTTCGACAAGTATCCTCTTATCGTTATCAAGCACAAATGACAATTTAGTAAACTTGAGGTCAATATGTATGAAATTAATAAGAAACCATTTACATGGATTAAAATAACAATAATAGAAATGTGGCACAATATCACTGTCTCTGCATCTCATGAGAAAGGTTAAATTATTACACACTCTAATCCATGTAGATGGTTTCTTATTAATTTCATATATATTGACCTCAAGTTTATTAAATTGTCATTTGTGCTTGATAACGATAAGAGGATACTTGTCGAAACGTCATGCTTTTAGAATAAAACTAGTGATTGTATCCCATAAAAACTGTGTTCTGTTATATGTAGAAGTTTATTTTGTCGACGTTTTGCAGAAGGTTCTCTTGACTTTACCAAGCAAATAATGTACCTTATCACGCCCCCCCCCACCCTTCAGAGATTTGTGTATAAAATGACACCGCTAACTAAATCAAAATTAACAAGATCTTCAACATCATGTAATTTAATCTTCATTTCGGAAGATTAATTTAGTCTGCTTTTTGTAAATAAATCACTATTTACATCTGAATCTCGATACAGAATTCAAACGTAACAAAACCTGGCTGCCTACTGCGGGGGATTTCTGACTAAACATGATAAACTAGCGAAAAAAATTGGTTTATACATGTGTAACATCTATCATCCATTAGCCATTAACAATAAATAATCCTTGTAGAATTGCCATCATCAAATTATCAAGTTCATTCCTAACACGTGTAAAAAAAATAAATACTAAAACTCTTTTAACTAATGTAAATCTATTGTCAAATATTATCTTTCTAATAAACCATAAACCATAAATCATATTTCAGCATTAATGTCGGTGAGTGTGATTTAAGCATTATGGGAATCCCTTACAAAAAATAATATTGTAAAAGTAGGAATATCAGTTCAGAAGTGGCTCAAATCCTTTCAGTTGTTACAAAGATATAATGAACTGAAAATGTATTGATCAATGCTGCTCCCTATGTAATTGTATACTGCCATCAATATGTATTACAGCAATCTAATTAAAATATAGATCTATATTTCGTTTCGTTTTTTATACTTTCGATGGACTACACTCATGTAGATCTAACTAGTTATAGTGGAAGCTCACGTTCTATGACGTCAGGTATCAAGCACGGGCCATTTGACCCGATAACGTCAGTCATTCGATTAACCAATTAGCGACCGCCATGCTTTTCAAAATCTACTTTTGTTTTGTTATGATTTCTATCCGCTGGTGTTTATAGTATAGACGTCATTGGCTGGTAATATCTACCCACAGTTCCACGCATGAAAAGGTCAAACGGTCGATTCGACAGACCATTTGATTGGCTGACCCCTCATTTAAGTCAGAACACGAATTAAATAACAAGTCTTCCAGATCCAAGAGTAGTGAAGACAAGTAAAAACGAAATTTTGAACTATAAAAAACGAAACAAAATTGGATCTGTGTTTTAATCAGATTGGTATTACAGAATCTTTTGACATTGTTTTCTTAATCAAATGATCAATCTGAGTACATATTAGCATAGATTAAACTTTGAGAAATATTACATTTTAGGAAAAATGCAAATTATGCACAGTCTTAATAGTAATAGAGTAAACATTAAAAACATTTCAAATTGATTTTAGATTAAACTCTGTAGGCAGAAGATAAGAAGAACTTCCGTCTTCTTGATTTGTGATTAAATTCTGGAGGCAGATCTCATTTCAAAATTCTGATAAAAAAATAATTTTTGTCTATCAAGTATTTAAAGACAACCCTCGCTTAAGGCCCAATAAAGATTCATTGTTGTAAGGGAAGGAATATCCCAGAGTATTGTGAATAGAGAAAGAGGGACAGCAATGATATTTAATGTTCACTTGACAAAAACTCTGTCATATTTGGGACAAACATTTTATTTTAATGTTTCATCTGTGTTAGTAGTTTTTTTTTTTTTAGCAGAAAACCAATGAGGTTACATTAGCATCTTACTTCTTGTCATATACAAGCTTAACCACGCCACTTGACTTAACGACAGACCTTATAATCTAAAGCGACTGAAACCATGCCATTAGACTCAATGACAGATATCATGATCTGAAGCACCAACGTTAGATCATTCGACAACCCAAACTCCCTGGGGAAATGTGCCTACAATAAATTTGTGTACAGTGAACGAACTTTTGTACCATTGAGGTTGATCTTGAAATCATCCTAGGCGAGTCTCAGTATCAATTATTTTCTCTATTTCAAAATTGCTATCTTTTATTAGTGATTCTTTTTTATTTTCTCTCTTAAGATTCTACAGTATCATTATTATATCAATACTTTCTCTTTCACCCTTGTCAATTTTTGTCAAGTCTCGGAACACTCAAATTCAACCGAAATGCATTCTGACACATTTCCAACTGTGCAATCAGATGCAATGAAATTTCCTATAAAACTATCTGTGACTGTAATAAAGCGACTATTTGCCGCAGCCAGGAGACGAGTGTCAAATTATCTTGGATTAAAGATCATTTTTTTAACTATGACATTTTGTGCTTCTGTCATGTCGTTTGTTAGTTAATATCGGGCTGGTCTTCTAGAATCAATACTGAAGCCTCTCTAATTGTTACAAAACCTCAAACAGAAACATTGTTATACACCGTTGCCATCTTTTATAGCAGCAGTTTAACTTTCTCTTCTAAAATATTGATGCAAAGCCTCATTAGAGACATAGCTCTGCACTTACTTCAATCTATTTCAGCTGCCTAAACTTCTTCTCCACGGTACTATCAGTGTCGTTACCATTTAATTTTTTTCTACCAATTATTTCTTTATCATTCACCGAAGATGAAAGTTTGAAAAGAAACCATTATGCTGACCCAACATGTTTTACAATATCATGTATGAAAAAATATTTTTCTGACCAATTAGCTACAAAATGCTGCTCAGAAGATAAAATACACAGCCAATGGGCAAGCGGATTATTGAAATAAACCAGTACCATATGTTAGTCCCAGAATATCCTGGTCTCTCTTTTTCAGGCACTGGCTCACTATCCTAGATGTCGGGTGTTTGATCCGTGCATTGGCTGAGAAGTTCATCCAGAATTTCCAGCGTGGTTCACCCTTGTCAGTGATGCAGGACATTGGCGTGTACATAAAAGATACCTAGGCAGTTGGAATTCGATATAAGAGTAGGCCGTAGCGCTGCTGCCTGGGCAAACTTTCCCTCAAAGCACACTGTATGATGTATGCCCGTGTTCATTAGACTAGTCACAAGAGAACAGTTTGACCTTACACCCAATTTCGTTAGCTCAGTTTAGGAGCAGAACAGTTAAACCTCATTTTATTTTCATCTCTCTCTCTCTCTCTCTCTCTCTCAGAATCTTTTCTGTGAACAGTTGGTTGTTTTCAAGTGAAA
The DNA here is from genome assembly GCA_036850965.1 of Patella caerulea. Lineage (NCBI taxonomy): Eukaryota > Metazoa > Mollusca > Gastropoda > Patellidae > Patella > Patella caerulea. The sequence continues at coordinate 23,333,243 of JAZGQO010000015.1, read as the reverse complement.
ACATGTAGACATGAATCAAAATAAGAGTCAAAATAATTTCCTTATCTTGTGCATTCCGAGAAGGTGATTTATAGTGAAGATAACAGAACTTAATAGGATAACATAGTTTGCTGGAATAACTGTTAGTACATTATAGTTGAATTATTCTAAACACTAGGTTGAAGAGACTGGACATCATTTGGAGGATGTTAGTAGTTGAATTATTGTAAAAACTAGGTTGAAGTCCCTGAACATAATTTGAAGAATTTCTAATCCCTTTCAAACTAAAATATTGTGAAAGTTCAATCTCTAACATGAACGTCAATTCAAACATTGTCATTTAATATTTACAAACTTTTGTTAACTAATATATTCGAAACGTTTGGCCGTCTCTGCAGACCACATAAACAAGCTAGTGTTACTGAAAGTGTCAGGTAAAATATTTTCTAATTTGATTCAATCCAAGTTAGAGATTATCTATCTATAATATTTTGATTTCTTAAACAATCAATTTCAGTTCCCTTTAGCCTGGATTATGCCGTGAAATATCAACATTAGTTTGAAAAATGCAAACGATGATCTGTGGATTTAATTGACTAATAATTTCATAACCAGCAGATTTATTGGTGTCATGGTTCATATATTCATACTTTCTTGATATCAAGGGTTTAGGTGGTCAAGTGGTCTAATGCAAGTACCTAACATCATAAGCTATGTCATTCGATCCAGAAAAGTCGTCTGGATCCTTGTGTTTCCACCCATTGCTACAGACCCCTACCTACATGTAAATCATTAAAATGAAATAAAACTATATGTTAACATGTTTGAAATGATCTGGTTTGTGTCCAGTGGATGCTAAACAACATTTCTATCTATATTTTTGTCAACTAAATTCTGTTTTTTTTCTAAAAAAAAAACCTACCACTTACATACAGTCCTATATGTAAAAGTATTTTTCACAACTTTTGTTACATTATTTCTTACCAAATCATGGGAATTTTTCAATAACTTCTCTTACATCATCAAACATTCACCCGTTTTACTTCATTTAAATATCTCATCAAAAATGACACAGTACCTTAATCAATTATGACTCATATAAGATGCACTCAATATTGAGAATTCATTTCATTATTAAATCTTCGTAAAATTCCAAATCAAATCAAGCACAAAAAGGACAACATCAATATTAATCAACGCTGAATTTATCATTGCAGAATATCTGAATTCAAGTTTAGATGAAAATGTTTGTGGAGAATTGAATCCACTGGTAATTTAATAACGTTTGAATAACTAAGTGTAATGTCTTCTACACAGGTAAATTGTCTGTTCGATCAACAGATATTGAGCAACAACTTTCAATCATCTTTGCTGAATGAAATGAACATGGTTTAAAAGTCACTTAAATAAGGGTATGTAACTCCATTCTTTGGAACCCTGAAAGGCAATGTGGGTCAACAAGAACATATTATTAATATGAATTGATTTATATCTAATTTTTGAAATTTTAATTTTAATTTCTAACTATTTCTAACAGTGAATATGTTTGTGTCTGGTTAGTCCAATCAACAAGTTTATCTCTTTCTCCATTGTGGATCAGCCTTTATTAATTACTTTCGCATTGACTTGAAAGACAGGTTCATCATAGAGAACTGATTCTATGATGCTCATTGTGTTTTAAATATTAGAATACCATATTTTCACAGTAAGATAAGAATATAAATATTGATTGAAATAAACAAATTCCAATAGATGTTTTTAATTTCCAAAATTAAGGATAATACACCCTTTAAGTGAAACATTAAAGGACAACGTTGGTGTCAGCCATTATCATATGTGATAGAACTGGTTAAAATGCATTCCAAATATAATTTGCACACAGACATCATTGCTACAAAAAATGTGTAACAAAGATTTGAAGAAAGTGATGCAAAAAATGGAAAACAAGAAGGACTAAAATGAAGAAACAGATTGTTTATTGATGGAAAGTTATGACTACCCACCACGGGGAACGGCGGAAATTACAAACGTTAAAATACACCTGTTGCAGATAATATTGACATCCGGGACCATGTTATAGCTATGGAAAGGTTATTTTGACATAATTACTTGCTTTATTTATGAAAATTTTCTGGTGACCGTTAATGAGTGACTGAGGACAAATTTACAACTGTCTGGCTTCTTCAATTTTCAATACCAATTTGAACTCAAAATATCTTTTGTTTAACTGCATCTTCACCGATTGATATATGTGCAGACAAATGTAGCCTGATCACTGACACTACATCTACAAGTGTCTGACATCTTCAACTTGAAGCTTCTTAATTTATTGATTAGACAAAACCAATTCTTCAGCAACACCGTATAAAATTCAGTCTCCAATTTCTTCAGGAAAAAAACTAATTTAAAATCCAAAAGTACTTAGTTGTTCTTCTAAAAAAAAGCTTTTAGTTCCAAATGTATAAGTTTAAGGAAATCAAATGTGTTAATTATTGATCTAGTTCCCGAATAACTAAAAATTAAATTTGTTTGGGATGAAGTGTGAAATAGGTTGTACATCAGGTTCTGCATGATGGAAACTATTTTAATGAGGAAAATATAATAAATCTGCAACAGCTGGAGTTCCCCTTTTAAAACTATCAATTATCAATTCATGATATCATCTTTAGTTCAATTTTTCTGATGTACAAATTGCCTGTTAGGAACAGAAACATTTGTATATTAATAGAATTTTGACAACTGAGTTTTCATAATTATAATGAATTGCATAAAGCCAACATGTGTGAAATTAATTGGAATGTGGACGACAGTGAGATATGTTTAATGCCATGTTGCCTATAATATAAAAGTAAATACAATATTATTATGTTTTAGTTCAGTAGAAAGGTACCGTATGAATCGTTCTTTAATATGACACTATCTACAAGACTTAATATATCATAGTCAATACGTTTGTGATAATGATGAAGACTGAACCAGATCTGTTATCTTAAACATGATTTCACACAAGAAAGCAGTTTCTAGATAAATTTTACATGCATGCCAATGTGTACACAGGACCTTGATTTATTGTTCCATCCAAATGACTAGACTCTGTTCCATGTCAGGAACTCCGTCTTGCACCACCAGTCACAAAATATATCATTTTGGGACTAAGATATGGTTCAATTTTATATCAATAATTCACTTGCTTGTAAGGGTCTTTAACAGTGGGAGGAAATCTGAGAACCTGGAGTAAACTCACAAGGTTATACAGGCGACCCTTTGACTCAATGACAGACCTTATGATCTAAAGGGCACACATTAGACCACCCATCACCCCATAGTCTTATAATGAACGGTCATGCTAACATGAGCAAAAAATAGGTTGCCAGGCAACGAAACATACGCCCACACAGCAGCCAAATCGTCCGGGCAGTCAACAAGAGTTGTCACATATTAAGGAATTATCAGAAAATCATTAGAATTTGTTTGGTTTTTATAATCAAACCTGTTTTTTTTTTAAATCAGATAATAATTGTGACCTCCAGAGGCACAACAAGCTAAAAAGGGTGATTTTTCGTACAATCAGGGGACATAATTCAGGAAGTAATGACCCGATGGGCGCAAATATCGAAAGGGACCAAGATCTTTGGGTTATAAACATACATGTCAAGTTTCATCAAAATCGATTCAAAATTGTGACCTTTATAGGGTCCACAACCTTGATATAACATATTTTCACACTATTCGTGTACAAACGGCGGCCATTTTGTCCGTCAATTCTAGTCCGATTTTCAAGTAATTCGCACTTTCTCTTCATTACCATGTAACGGTGATATAGTCAAACGTTTTTTTAAATCGGATAATAATTTTGACCTCCAGAGGGACCAAAAGCGAACAAAAGCAATTTTTCGGTCAATCAGGGGCCATAATTCAGGAAGTTACGATCCGATGGGCGCAAATATCGAAAGGAACCAAGATCTTTCGGTTATAAACATACATGTCAAGTTTCATCCAAATCGGTCCAAAATTGTGACCTCTAAAAGGTCCACAACCTTGATATAACATATTTTCACACTATTCGCGTACAAATGGCGGCCATTTTGTCCGTCAATTTTGGTCCGATTTTCACGAAATTCCAACTCAACCTTCATAATCATGAAACGGTGATATAATCAAACGTTTTTTTAAATCGGATAACAATTTTGACCTCCAGAGGGACCACAAGCTAAAAAGGGCGATTTTTCGGACAATCAGGGGCCATAATTCAGGAAGTTACGATCCGATTGGCGCAAATATCGAAAGGAACCAAGATCTTTGGGTTATAAACATGCATGTCAAGTTTCATCCAAATCGGTTCAAAATTGTGACCTCTACACTGTTCACAACCTTGATATAACATAGTTTCACACTATTCGCGTACAAATGGCGGCCATTTTGTCCGTCAATTTTGGTCCGATTTTCACGAAATTCATACTCAACCTTCATAACCATGGCACGGTGATATAATCAAACGTTTTTTTAAATCGGATAACAATTTTGACCTCCAGAGGGACCACAAGCTAAAATGGGCGATTTTTCGGACAATCAGGGGCCATAATTCAGGAAGTTACGATCTGATTGGCGCAAATATCGAAAGGAACCAAGATCTTTGGGTTATAAACATACATGTCAAGTTTCATCCAAATCGGTTCAAAATTGTGACCTCCACACTGTTCACAACCTTGATATAACATATTTTCACACTCTTCGCGTACAAATGGCGGCCATTTTGTCCGTCAATTTTGGTCCGATTTTCACGAAATTCGAACTCAACCTTCATAACCATGGCACGGTGATATAATCAAACGGTTTTTTAAATCGGATAACAATTTTGACCTCCAGAGGGACCACAAGCTAAAATGGGTGATTTTTCGGACAATCAGGGGCCATAATTCAGGAAGTTACGATCCAATTGGCGCAAATATCGAAAGGAACCAAGATCTTTGGTTTATAAACATGCATTTCAAGTTTCATCCAAATCGGTTCAAAATTGTGACCTCTACACTGTTCACAAGCTACAAAACGTCATTTTTCGTACAATCAGGGGCCATAACCCATGAAGTTACGGTCCGATACATGCCAATATCGAAAGGAACCGAGATCTTAGGGTGATAAACCTATATTTCAAGTTTCATTGAAATCGGATAAAAATTGTGACCTGTAGACTGTTCACAAACAATTGTGGACGGACGGACGGACGTCCGGATGGACGTCCGGACGAACGGACGGACGGACGGACGAACAGGGGCGACGACAATATACGTCCACATGAAAATGTGGGCGTATAAAAAGGGGTCCTACTAGTCACCGACAAGAACCGGTAAGAGGTTATTTTTCACAAGCGCCCAAATTTAAGTATTGCAAAAAGTGACTTCATTGTTTTATCATTTAGTCGAATTGCTGTGGGTGAACAGAATCAATGGGCCTTTTTTTAGATCTGATTGAATCCAAGCCTGGAGATTCTTTAGTGTGGGTATTTTGATTTTGTTTTCTGAATTAAACGTTAAATAATCAATATGGGTAAATATTAAACATGGATTAAATCTGGGAGAAATGTTGCATTGTTACTTTAACCTAGCGATATAACCTTGATTAAAATGAAAGCAATAATAAATATCTCATGTACAACTTTATTTCTTCTTAAACAAGCATTCCTGGTAGAAGTTAATAAACATACATAGGATCAGTATAGACTGGCAGAAAAACAGGAACCATCTTTTACCTGGCAGAACCCATGCCAGATGAAACCAATCGGTGCCAGTACTCACTGCCAGAACAAGTGGTTTCATTCTTACGATCTCACTCAGATGAACTGTTAAAATAATAAACATTCACCTTAGAAAACATATTCTACACCTTTAAAGCAGTAACATTGTCTGTTTGATGCTGGTGTTTCTGTGTCAGTATAAGACAACTTTCCACATTTCTTTCTTAAAGATGCATTACGTAAATTAACATAGGGTTGAAATATCAATTGGATTAAAACATGCGTGACATTTAATGGGTTAACGTTAAAATGGAAAATTGAAACTTTCTTTAGTACGGCAGGAATGACAATCAAGACCACTGTGTTCTCGTCAAAACTTTAAACTTTCATAACTTAGCTTAGAAAAAAAGTAATTTCACTGCAATTTTCAAAATATTAATTTTTCATTTAGATGAAAGAATGGCCATCTCTTTATCTAAATCTTAAAGATAATGCATCTTTAAAGGTTTTATACACAAGAAACTCCAATGAGTACAAATATAACCACACACCCCATTATAGATATATATTATATTTAAACTTCCTTCTCCATTTTATCCAGATCAGTCAATTGTTGTAGTTGTTGTATTTCACTAATGAGAGCCATTATGGCTTAGTGATTGTAGTGCTGGATTACTATACTAGAAGTCCTGCGTTTGATACTGGATGTTGGATGAGAAAGTTTCTCAGAATTTTCCGGCCATTTTTACAGAGGGTCTAACAAGCAATATTGCATCTGAATTTCTCTCATTGCATGCACCACTTAATTAAGTCATTTTATGACTAACATGTGGTGTCCTTATACAGCAATTACTTGGAGCACAGGGGATGGAGGAAATTAGGCTACACAAGGTTGGATGAAACTTGACTACACAGAGAAAACACACAAGATCAGACAGTTGATACCTAATACTAATACACTTTATGATCTTAATGTTAAACCAATTGGCCTCCCAATATCGCAAACTGTCCGCAGGTTTGTGCTTTTGATAAAAGGTTATGACTGACTGGTACTTATAGTTATTAAAAGCAGATTGGTGTCAAATACCGTAACACCTATTTCCTAAAGTAAAAGATGCTACCTCTCATGTTGTAAGTCTGTTGTTATATGGTGATAATAATTTGATCTGAAATTGAATTGTTACATGTCATGTTTTCTCCTCCTTGCAGGTACATGTATAAGTATGGTCTACATTCACATAATACACTAAATCATACATAGACTTCATGGTACATAAAAGTTGACATAATGCTGGTGTATATCACCAGGACCCAGACAAGAAAAATTATACTTAATCTTCATCATATTTATGTCTTAATCTTACAGATAGAAACAATGTTCTTGTCATCATAATGAGATTTCTGAAATCTAGATTCATAAACTTGGTGGAACTCATCACTAGGTTTATCATTTATAGCTATATGATCATGCTGTGGTAGTAGGATTCCACTTCTTTATTCTAATATGATGAGGTTATTGGATATTTAACTGTGTCATTTCTTGTGAAGTAGAGAGAGAGAGAGAGAGAGAGAGAGAGAGAGAGAGAGATTTTACATCCATGTCAGGACTAACATGTGGTACAATTTCATTTCAATACTTTTCTTCCATGTAGGGGTCTTGAGCAGAGGAATCTGGAGGAAATCCACAAGGTTGGGAAGGTGAACCCTTATAGTCATGTACAAGATTGGGATACATTAGACCACCCAACTCCCAATTTGTGTGAATGAAATTTACTGTCCTTAGTACAGTGTCTGTAAGAATCTTTCATTTTCCGAAACTACATGACTCTAATGTAAATATCTAAGATATTGTGAGAATTTATTTCTATGTTGAATGATTTAACTACCAGAGGAATTTTGCTATAAATCTGCTCTAACGATAAAGTTGCAAATTGTTTAGAAACTTCTTCATAGCTGTTAAGGGGATTATGCCTTCCCACTCCCTCTACCTACTCATTTCCATAACAACAATGAACTGCGCTTTCAGTGCTTTACTGAACCATTGTGGCTCTGACTCCATTTCTTAAAATACCATAAATCCTAAACAGCATGCAAATAAGAAAGAAGTCCATGAATACAAAGAGACAAATAATGTAATAGTGCCTGGATAATAAATGTAAGGTCAATCATTGAACAAAAAAACTCTCAGATAACAGTATCAAACATACAGTATATTCTTATCTTGTTTTAATGACTCCCCTACTTCAAGACATCTCCAGTATGAATGATAGAATGAACCGTTCACAAGCTTTAAACTAGCAATCAATGACATTTAACAGTCACTCACAGTCTAGGTAACAGTATCTAGAAATTTTATTAGTCCAAGTTGTTCGCACTATTCAACTTCGACACCTTCTTTCCTTCCTTCCTGGAAGAGGATCAATCATAGATCCATTAACATGCATAGAACTCGACCGGATAGTGCCATTAATTGATTAAGTGGACAAACAAATCTATCACTGGTCATTAATTGATCTGTAAGTGACTGGATAATGGAGATATTGGAGTATTTAAATGCCTTGTGTGAAGATGAACAGTCTGATATTTTATTATCAATTCTTGTGTTGATTTTATTTCACTTTGTAATGAGAATGAAATGAAATTGTAATTAAAAGTACAACTGTGCAATGTGCTATGACAGAAATCTTGCCCGAACAGCTGCGCTACAACGCACACAGGAAATCTGACTGCTAAGAGGTGCGGGGTTGGTTGGCGAATGGTTAGTGCATACACGTTTTATCATAAAGTCTATCATTGAGTCAATTGTTGTGGTTTCGATTCCCTGGTTGTACGTGACAATGAGTAGGGTCACCTGTAAAACCTTGTGATTTTTTCTCAGGCTCTTCTGGGTTCCTCCCACTGCTAATGACCCCTACGCACAAGAGAACTATCAAAATAAAATTAAACCATACATTAGTCCCGAACTGACCTTTTTTTTGGTTGAGTGGACGGTAAACCACATTTCTCTCCCTCTCCATATTCTAAATATGTGCAAGCCAATGTGTAGCTACATGAGCCCTAGTTTTTTTTTATATCATTTAAATACTTCTTTGCCAGGTTGTCCTTCCTGCAGCACTAACAAGGACAAACCACACTGGACAATCCTGGGGAACTTTCTCAAACATCACCGGGATCGATCTTCGGATCCCCTCGTTACTGATTGCCTTATTCACTGACTCACGATGGCTCCCAATGGTGACTACTTTTAACAAGCGAGAGAAAGAAATGAATTTTAACATCCATTCAACACAAACAAGGTCATTTTGGAACTTACATGGTTCCATTTTATTTTAATAACTCGCTTGCACTTAGGGGTCTTTAGGAGTGGGAGGAAATTGGTAGACTCAGAGAAAACCCATAAGGTTGGACAGGCGACCCTACTCTTTGTCACGTACACTACAAGCAGGGAATCGAAACCACACACTTGACTCAATGACAGACCTTCTCATTCAAAGCATACGCGTTAACCATTCAACCCTTGACTTAACAATTAACCCTTTAATAGTATGTGGAGAAGGCCTGACTATACACAAAATAAAACCACTAAAAAAACCTGTACACAAGACAAACTACGCTGACAATGCAAAAGATACAAGACAAACAAAACAACCATTGCAAGAAATGAACAACAAATATGAAATCATAATCCCAAGAAGAGGACGATAAAACCTCACACTCGATAGGAATAGAGGGGCGGAAGAGTCCCAATAACAGTGCAGGCAAGTTTGGATCTCAGTGATGCATCCGAGGAGAAGCAGGAACCATTCCTTGTAGATAAATCATAGTAAAAAATCCCTGGTAACAAACTAGACAAGACTGTGTAGATATAAGAAGGTTTTATCCAGAACGCGTTTCGGGCGTTCGCCCTTTATCAACTGGTCCTGGATAAAACCTTCTTATATCTACACAGTCTTGTCTAGTTTGTTACCGGGGATTTTTTACTATGAAATATGAAATCAAATGACAGGATCCAGGGAGCACTGCGCTATACAGTCCTGGGTCCCGGTGATGATAATGATTATCAACAACAGATACAATTGTATTTCAAAATCGATTCTACATACTTTATTTCTGAACCAAGTTCTTCCATCTCCAATGGGATTTAAATCTAAGCCTTCCTGCTACTAAGTTCCGTGTCAAATCTACCATAAGAAAAACTCATCAATTTGTTGAAATTGTGAATCGATACAAAATAATGTCAATTTTTTTGTTGTATGGCCTTTATTTTATCAATATCTATATATTATATACATACAACCCAACTAGATCTTTCTTATTTCGTTAATGTTATTAGACAGGATTACAACGCCTTGACAAACAACAGCTACATCAGTTATGTCCCCTGTGTAATAAAATATCCACCATTTTGACACAGGCATTAGTCGTTAATGTTGTTAAATGGATTATTGTCAATTCCATGTCTCTTTTTTTCCTGTACTTCAGGTCATAAGCAGCTCAAAATAAATCTTCATTGTATCATTTTATTTGTTGAAGTTTATTCGGGATGAGTGAAAGAACGATTTAAGTCAGTCTTAAACAGCTAAATTTTAAAAGGTCAATTTGCAAATTAAATCTATTTTACATCAATCTGAAGCAACTCACTTTGATTTAGGTTAACTCGGCTGATCTCATGTGTTATTTTGGTTTTGATTAATGATGGTGACAATTTGTGTAATAAAAAGGGATTTAACATTCTACCTATCTGGGCAGACTAAGTTAACCCTTTGAACACTGACTTTACATGGGGTGTTGCACGTCCCACCCTGGATTTACAGGACGTCATATTAATTATGACGTCAATGTAATTGGAGCTTGAACACGCCCAAAGCCGCAAAATATGTATATGCGATACAACGTCAAGTCGGTTTTGCGGCATTTCGGGTTCTAAGGGTTAATGAAGAAAGGCGTACGCCGTAGAATGTATTATGAGGGAAATTTCGTCTTGACTATGGCCTACTCTTATATCGAATTCCAACTGTCAAGGGTTCTGTTCCGAGCATGCCAATATGTACATGGTACCGCAATTTCTCATCCCATCTTAACAACTAGACTTTGTCCTTTCCAGGATCTCCAACTAACCCAGGACCTCCTGGTAATTGAACTAGCACCTTACTCACTTTAAAGTTCTATATTGTAGAAGTATGTAATACTATGTTTACTAGTTTCATCATGGGACTATTGGATAAGTAGGGTTGTCCTCTGATCCCTCTAGCAGGTTTTCCCGGAGTCCCCGGTTTCCTACCACTGCTAAGGACATCTATGTGCAAGGAAATTATTGAAATAAATTTGTACCATTAACAGGGGATTCATTAAAAACAGAAGAAGGTTAATCTCAAAATTTGCATAATTACCCAGCAGTAATTATTTTCAATATACAACAATCTAATTTAAATTTACCTAATTTAATGAAAATTGAAATAATTTTCATGTTATACCAAAATCAAAGAAGTTGTGCTATTTTCCATTGGAAGTCAAGCTAAAACTAACTTCCAACATATTTACTCAAGAGAGACATTTTATTTTAAGATTCACTTATATTAAGTACAGTTTTACCCACGGAAATTAATACAATGAACTGAGGGCACATCATGTAATGTAAATACAACTATCAACTTGAAGAGTCCTAATGAAAAACTTTCACTGGTTTGTAACAGATCATCAATAAAGATCTCCTTCACGTCAAAAGTCTGACTTGGGTAGCTCAGAGTAGCCGTATTCAATAAGCTTGAGATTGCTTCTTAAATCGTTACCATTCTCACTGTTTCCTTCCTCTTAACCGCATGTTGTATTGAAAGTAAGGACACTATTGATATCCCTTGAATCAGTTTTTTCCAAAGATTGTCCAGTAATAGGATGTACGATATTGAGAAACTTTATTGTAACATTGATTTTACAATGATCTAATTGCGTACCTTGGTAAATGTAGGTCAATGTTTATTCCCAAGAAAATTTTAACAAATATTAATTTAAATGAGTTACAATTTGTTAAGAAATGAAATGAAATGGGGTTTTACGTCCTCCTGTTCTGCTCATAAACTGGGCTAATGAAGACGGGCATACACCATACAGTGTGCTATGAGGGAAATTTTTCCCAAGCATCGGCGCTACAGCCTACTCTTATATCGAATTCCAGCTGCCAAGGGATCTGCTGTGTGCATGCCAATGTGTATCAACCGAACGATGAGACAGCTGTCCTTGTCAGGCCCTCCGTCCAAATTTGTCAAGAAACGACTAAACTAATGCCATAGATGGAAAAACCATTCATTTTTAGGTCATGCCAGAAAGATTTTCTGCTCCCAAACTTCCATTGCTTTTATAATGAAAACAGAATTTTTGTCAGTATAATAAGTTTATCTATTTATTTGAAATTTGTGCTACAAATCTTGTGAATTGTGTTATTATTACTTCTGTTGTTTTATTTAACTACTATGATAAGGTATATGTGTGTAATGGGTAACTACGTACCATTAGAGAAATCATGGTATGTCACAGTTATCAGTGGAATGATAATTTCAAATATGCGAAAGATTATTGTGATTTGCATGGTGAGTTTGTATAAAGTTGTCAAGTCAAGTCATCCAAGTAAATTTGAAATATGGCATATGAATCAACAATTAATCAATGTCTACAATTCACAGTGGTATAAAGATATCATCTGTAGAAAATTCAGTGTGATGTGATCACATACAACAAACCAAACATTATACATGTAAACACACAAGACAAATTCCTCATTTTAAAGATTAAAAGAAATAATTTGAACAATTTAAGTGTCATATACTATTCAATGAGAACAATACTGTCAGAAATCTAAACAAGGCATTCTTAACAAATATGAAATGGCCCGAGGGTTAATTTGGGATGATAATCTTCCAAATTTACTGCAATTTTAAAGGGTTAATATTTTAATTGATCATTGGACATTATTCCCAGTACACGGTAATCAACTCAGAATTGACTGTTGTATTAGGTGATAATCTTCAAAATTTACAGCAATTTTAAAGGGTTAATCTGTAATTGGTCATTGGCAGGATTCCATAGTCGTCAACTAATAAATATCTATAAATAGAATACTAGTACATCTTATAAAATTGACAGCTGTATTTGTTAATAATCTTCTAAATCTACTGCAATTAAAGGGTTAATCTTTAATTGGTCATTGGCAGGATTCCATAGTGATCAACTAATAAATGTCTATAAACAGTATACATATGTGTATAACATAACAACATAAAGGGATTAATCACTTTCAATTGTTAATCTGACATCAGCAAGGGGTTAATGTGTGTTATTTATCTGCAATGTTAAAACAAACAGATTAAACCTAAAAACATTTAAATCAGGGCACAGGTTGTAACAAACAGACATTTTTACAATTTATTGTTTTAAAAATAAAAAAAAATTCTGGATCAATATGTTGTGTATAAGTTTATTTACTTATCACCACAGCATGTTAGAATTAAGTTATAAAGAGAGAGCATAAAAATTCACATTAACAGAGACAACTAATAAAAAAAACAACATTTCAATTCAAAAACTATTCTCATCAATTGTTTTCTGTTTCAATACTTGCCTATTTGCTATTTACAGGACCCAAGTTCAAAAACATTCTAAGACTTAAAGTTAAGAATTTCCTCAATATTGTTCCTTTCAATATCACCAGTATAGGGCTATAATTACTTACCAAAGGCGTTTTATAGCTGAGGCGCCAGCCTCCTCGCGAAAAACAATCAAAGAAGTTGAACAAATAAAATGGGAGAAAAATGCTAAAACCGATGAGAAAGATAGGCTGGCACTGCCAGGCAGGATACGCCCACATTTTCGAGAGATGGACAGAGAACAAGCAATACCGAAAGTGATTTTTCCTACATCTTTAAGTCCTGTATTTCATACTGTATTGGGAGCAGCCATTTAGTTGGTCAGTTCCAGTCTGATATTAATGAAACTCGAAACCGACAATGATTATGGTGTGACGGTACACAACCTAGAAATGTGACTTTTCATCAAAATCGGATAAGAATTGTGACCTGTAGAGAGTCCACAACCATGATATACCATATTTTTACACTATTCGCGTACAAACGGCGACCATTTCGTCCGGCAATTTTGGTACGATTTTCACGAAATTAGAACTCAACCTTCCTCATCAAAATCGAATTAAAATTGTGACCTATACAGGGTCCACAACCATGATATATCATTTTTTTAACAGTATTCACGTACAAACGGCGGCCATTTTGTCTGTCAATTTTGGTCCGATTTTCCCGAAATTCAATCTCAACCTTCCTTACAGTGTAACGGTGATATAATCAAACGTTTTTTTAAATTGGATAATAATTGTGACCTCCAGAGGGACCACAAGCTAAAGAAAGGGGGATCTTGCGTATAACCAGGGGCCATAATTCAGGAAGTTACGATCCGATATGCGCAAATATTGAAAAGAACCAAGATCTTTGGGTTATAACGATGAATTTCAAGTTTCATCAAAATCGAATTAAAATTGTGACCTTTACAGGGTCCACAACCTTGGTATACCATTTTTTAACAGTATTCGCGTAAAAACGGCGGCCCTTTTGTATGGCAATTTTGGTCTGATTTTCCCGAAATTCGAATTCAATCAAACGTTTTTTTAAATCGAATAATAATTGTGACCTCCAAGCTAAAAAAAAAGGCGATTTTGCGTATAATCAGGGGCCATAATTCAGGAAGTTACGATCTGATATGCGCAAATATCGAAAGGAAGCAAGATCTTTGGGTTATAACCATGAATTTCAAATTTCATCAAAATCGAATCAAAATTGTGACCTCCACAGGGTCCACAACCTTGATATACCATTTTTTAACAGTATTCGCGTACAAACGGCGGCCATTTTGTATGGCAATTTTCGTCCGATTTTCCCGAAATTCGAACTCAACCTTCCTTAGGGTGTAACGGTGATGTAATCAAACGGTTTTTTAAATCCAATAATAATTGGGACCTCCAAGCTAAAAAAAAAGGCGATTTTGCGTATAATCAGGGGCCATAATTCAGGAAGTTACGATCTGATATGCGCAAATATCGAAAGGAAGCAAGATCTTTGGGTTATAACCATGAATTTCAAGTTTCATCAAAATCGAATCAAAATTGTGACCTCCACAGGGTCCACAACCTTGATATACCATTTTTTAACAGTATTCGCGTACAAACGGCGGCCATTTTGTATGGCAATTTTCGTCCGATTTTCCTGAAATTCGAACTCAACCTTCCTTAGGGTGTAACGGTGATATAATCAAACGGTTTTTTAAATCGAATAATAATTGTGACCTCCAGAGGGACCACAAGCTAAAAAGGGTGATTTTTCGGACAATCAGGGGCCATAATTCAGGAAATTACATTCCGATAGCCGCAAATATCGAAAGGAACCAAGATCTTTGGGTTACAAACATGCATGTCAAGTTTCATCAAAATTGGTTCAAAATTGTGACCTCTATAGGGTCCACAAGCTAAAAACGTGATTTTTCGTACAATCAGGGGCCATAATCCATGAAGTTTTGATCCGATACATGCCAATATCGAAAGCAGCCGAGATTTTTTGGGGATAAACCTATATTTAAAGTTTCGTCAAAATCGGATAAGAATTGTGACCTGTAGAGAGTCCACAAACAAATTGTGGACGGACGGACAGGGGCGACAACATAATACGTCCACATGAAAATGTGGGCGTATAAAAATGAAATGTACCCTAGTTAGGGAGGGCCCTAAAGGCAGACAAGAGGGGCCCTTGTCTGACAAAAGGGCCCTTCTGGCCAATGGAAAGGGCCACCGAGTTTGAGTCAATTGTTTTCTTTACTTTGTTACTGTCGAATCCACTACAGAATGAGAATTCAGTCACTGCATTGGTATGAAAATCATCAATCAAAACACCACCCCACCCCCAGACCCCCGCACAAGAGGGCCCTCAAAATAGTATAGCCTCCGCCATGATAAACCTTAAAACGCCCCTGTTACTTACAGTGTAACATTGCCCACTTATTTTCCCAGAAAATGATTTCTTTACTATAATAGTATTTGATTAAAATTCAACAATTCCTAGGAGTCACAACAGAAATCTTAATTTATGTGATAATCATTGACTTTCTATGTTTATAGGGTAATCGTCAAAAGCATTTGTGTCACTAGGTAAGAAATTCCTAGGAATGACAAAAGGAATTCATTAAAGTCAATCAATCTATGAGCAATTGTCCAAGGAACAAGCATTCCAAACTTCATGTTGATATTACTTGAATTGGGGGAGTCTTAGGATTTTTTTACGTTGGGTATCACCCCCCAAGAAGAACGAGATAGTAGTGCTTGGGTCAAAAAATCCATTATATTATCGGTCAAAAAATCTTTTTGACTCAGTATGAAAATTTCAAGCACATTTTGATATGGAGGGTCATCAATATAGTATGGAATTTACCACAATACCTGCACAATATACCTGATAAAGAACTACTTTTACATCTATAGTGGCTTTCTTGTGTCAGTAGTACGAAAAAATCAAGGTTCTGTGCACCTTGGTATGCAAGATGCATGTAAAGAAAGCTTTGTTAGTGGGCAACAATTTCTGTCGCAACATACTAGATGCATGGTTATATGCTATTGTAATTTTACCAGTTGGTGCTAACCCCATTTTATTCATTCATTCATTAATTCATTCCTCTTAGGTATGACAGATTCTACTCCATTCACAAACATTGTTCCAACAATGTGAAGATAATCTGTAATCATCTGATCAAATGATATCTACATGTACGTGTATATATCTAATGTCTAGGCCTAATCTTTGTTGTAGTTAGACATTGGTCATTAATTTGTGAGACTATCATCTTCACGATCTGACCAGAAAAATATCATAATATCTAAATATCTACATATGGTATATGAAGTATGATATATAAATAATATATACAATGTTAAGATATAGATCTATATCTATTTATATCTATAAGATATCTGTGGACAACATGGTGTGTAACATCATATACTACAATAAGTATGTTGTTTATATATTGTAATACACACCAGAAGTATACATATTCTACTATTACATATGACCTTTAGTTATTTATTCAAAAATGTCCTTTGATCTTTTGTTTTTTTACCTGTGCCAGGTGTGTACTGGTAACAGATGTATGCAAGCAACTTGACACAATATATTCCCGGTTCCTACATTACACGCACAATTGCTTAATTAAATTGAAAAAAGAATTTTTACAATCAGACGGTATGATTTGCATGTACGCATTGACACTGTTACAGGCAAGAAGATCCCATACCATTTAGAACTAAAAGAAGTATTCTCAAAAATTTAAAGAGAGAGAGAGATACACATCGTTACTAAACACCTAATATACAGTAAATATCCACAGTGATTTAAATACAGCTTCCTTATAGAAGTGCACAACTTTGATTAACATCAATTCCTTGCCTGATGACGGTGCAAAGCTTCTAGTATACACATCAATTTTACTACGAATTGTCCAGCTCCAATGTTAGATGTAGAGCTGAGCTAAATGCTAGAATTAAAAGATGCATTATGTAAGATAAAGATAAAGAGCTGGCTGTTTTAGCTAAAAAAAGTTCTAAAATAAATAATTCAAAAATGATATTTTGAAATTTTCATTCAAACTACTTTATTCTGAGAGACGATATCACTTTTGACATATTTACAAGATGTAGCATAGGATGTTTATTATCGTAGCAACCTTACTTGTTAATTGAGACTAAGATGCCCTTCTCCATTTTTTAAAATCAAATCATTAAATGGCAATAACATTGCAATTTGCAGAAAGCTCTGTCATCCGATGATATAGAGAATCAATTATATGGCTGATCATGTGAATAAATGTCCACCTACAGAATAATTTATATAACATTTGAAGGCAAGATAAAAAAAACCCTGCTCTTTCACAATACATCTTAAATAGTCTTGGTAACTGAAATGATGCATCCCATTCTTCAGGCGCGGATCCAGAAGGGGGGTTTGGGGTGTCCATCCCCCCCCCTGCTCAGCTACATAAAAAAAAAATAATGCCTTGCATCAATGAAATTACACCACAAAGTGATCCTACATCAGTATAAAAATGATTTCTCTGTTTAAAAAGCTCAATTTGTATGTACGCCTATGTAATTTAGAGACGATGATGGCAGATTTCCGTAACAGAAACCTGGCAAACCCCCTCCTGCAAAAATTCCTGGATCCGCACCTGTTCTTATGTTGCTTATTGTTCAATAAATTTGCACATGGGTAAGTATCACCATTTCTGTCTGTTGTAGGCCAACTCTGTTCTCAAATGACAAACCACTCAACAAGATTTGGAAGTACATTTACCTGTTGTTACATTTTATTTTGAATGATACACCTCCATTATTATCAGAAAATAATTATTATCAATTATAACTCTAATTAGAGATGGTAATCATAATTCATAAACACACCTAACAGTTAAAATAATTAGTCTTGCCAAATAGACAATATAAACATTATCCAACCAAATCCAATAAAATGGGTTTGTCATAAATCACAACAACCTGATTTTAAACTTACATTTCCTAATTTAGACGAAAGCAAGAATAATGTCTTTGCCAACGCAGAAATGATTTGAATACGTAGATACCTTATATAGATCTAAGCTGATGACTCATTCTCTTGTATAAGTAATACTATTTATGAAACAATGTTGGGATTAAATGTATTGATTATATTCAGAAATTATTTATCAGTTGACAGTCTAGCCAGTTTTTTGTTATTAGATAGCCTCGGAAATTTAATTGAAGTATTTGTTATAATAATTAAATTCATTACTTTTAAATATGCAATTAACCTAATTTATTATTGATTAAATTATATCCTTTATGAAATAGTGCTGGAAAATCTGCTCTACAAACAGACATGCCCGAGATTGTCTACTGTCAGATTAATTGTTTATTCTTGGAGGTAGAATTACTTCAGACTGTAACATTGTCACAAATGGGTGTTGCTGTCAAGATTGGGACATAAAAATTTCTATTGGTTGATTTTGTATGGTTACTAGTACCAGTTATTCAAATTACAGGCAAAGAATCTTGTTTTACAATTCCCAAACTTACTATACTCTCGAACCGGCCGTACAGACGTACAGTCTCAGGAATTGCTGCTGGATAACAGAGCACAACGCGAGGATTTCATTTTGTCTACCCAACTCTGGTGGTCAATGATAAAAAGGAAAATTGAAAAATTAGTGAATTGTGACATAATTACACATGACAAAATTCCACGCAATACAATTACTGTTTATAACTGAGTGACACTCTTTCTCGCTAGGATTCTTTAATCTTAATCAACAAGCATCTATTGAAAACATCACTCAGTAATAAATAGTCATTGTATTCTTGAGAACTGTGTCCTGGATATTCCAGTTCAAGTACCAAATACCAATGAAACAGCCAGCTAGCATAATCTATGAGAAGAGATTGAAGTAGCTCAGTGCTGGGACCTCAAATATTATACACAATCTGTCATGTTCAATGAAAACGATACTAAATTAATTTTCAAGATCACCAAAAATCTACCAGAATTATCTAATGAGTCTTTTACTAGACAAAATACGGAAATGTACTTAAAAATAGAAATCTCAAGATCAGTAAAGAAACCAATAAACTTTCAAAAGGTCCTCCTCAGCTTTTAATAAACTTGCAGCTTATAATTCTTATTACACAATGCAGTTTCACTTGTTGAACTATACTTCATGTATTATTAACCTGAACTTAAAGATATTATAACTTGATAAACTAATAGAAGCAATGAAGCAGGGACAGTACATTATTAAGAGTTTTGCATGAGCTCAATATTGATCTGGAAATGTTATCCCCCAGGAAAGTATGAGAGAGAGAGAGAGAGAGAGAGAGAGAGAGATTTTATTCTGATTATTTGCTTGAGAGTATTTAGCAGTGGCAGAAACTGTAAGACCCAAAGAAAACCCACAAGGTCTGCAGACAACATTACTGATTGTCACATACAGGTAGGGGATTGAAACACTACCACGTGACTCAATGACTAGACGTTATCATATAAACAGGCAATAGACCATTCAGCCACCCGGGTATCTTGCATTGCAGCTAATGCAATATTATTGCAACTATGTATATTATTGTACATTCTATACGTAAATAAGCAGGCTTAAATTGCAATAATACGTAAATAAAAACAAGTGTCATACAGCAAATAACTGATCAAAAATATCAATATAATGCACCTTCATTACATCATCCGCTCTTCTGTTCGGGAGAATAATTGTTCCTGAGAATAATTTGATAATATTAATATTGTATGGCCACTGTTCAAAGTGAATCCCTTTATTTGAGTTGATGTCGTGCATGTGCGATAGCAATGCAAGAGACGTTATTGAATAGGGTATGGTGGTAGCCTGATGGGTTTCTTCCTTTCTTTTGTATTGTTTCTAAATCAATATTTCAATAATGGAAAAATTGTTTTGCTTTTATGATAAACAACAGTTGTTACAAAACATTTCAAATATCACTTCATGACAACAGTTGCATGAATCATAATTTCTATATTCCTACTATTTTGATTTAGATTCATGTATACATGGGGCAGTCTGATTTAAAAGTAAAGACCAATCTCTTATGCAAAGAAGCCATTGTTACCATGAGGAACCGTGAAGGTGTATGGGACCGTGTTCAAAGACTAGGTTTCTATAAGGAGTCTAAATTACACTGACAAATATAAATGGTAACTTGGCCTAAATCATACAGAATTGAATCTTTAATTTGATTGACTCTAGATGTAAGTATTACTATTAGACGTGAACATGTGGTTGCTGAATGGTCTAAAAGTTATCTCAAGCAGATCCCAGTTCAGTTGTCAATGCAATCAGTAGGGTCCATAGCTGTTTAATCTCATAAATTTTTAGTCTGGCTGAATGGAAAAAGATGTCCTAAATCAATTGAATTAACATTGAAATGTTTCTTCTTTCTTACTCTCAAACAGCCCAAGCCAACCTGCCCCCCCCCCACTCTCATCTAAAACTTTAAACAACAATTCTGAACCTAGTCTTATTCCTTTTCTTTGTCTGATGCTCTAATTTAAATCATATTTTCTTTAAAAAGAAAGGTCATTTAATCCTTTGAAATACAAATAGGTCTGTATATGTTCTATATTTGTATCTTTAAGCTGTTTGTATTATTTTAGTTGAGATAGACATTAGTTATATTTAAGCTGGTATCAAGCGACTTCATGTAGTTCAGCTTTACCTGTGGTGCCAGTTCACCTTCACTATCGCTTATACACTGTTATTAATATCATGATATCACAATATTACATAAAAACTTGTAACTCAACACTTGTTGACTTTATCAGCTACAATCACAAAATCTAACTAAAACTCTGCTGTTATTTTATTCATAAAGCAAATCTGTCAGTCAGGGTTCGATTAAGTGGGGAAGGGCCGACCAGGCTGCAGCCAAGGACCCCTATATTCAAGGGGCCCCAAATCAGTTCTTAAAATATTGTACTATAAATCAATGTCATGTTACGGTACGGTTCAGTTCAACAACAGGAATATCCACATTTTTCACAGCAAAAGGTAAGACAACCAGGGGGCATGTGCTGGAATATGGCCACCTTCCACTGTTGATGCAAGTGTCCCGTAAACATCTTCAGCTGGGGCCCCATGCAATCATAATCCGATCCTGATGACAATATATTTTTTTAAAACTCATTAGATCATTAAACACCAGAGAATTATTATTGTTACTGACTGATCAGCAGGGGTTGAAGTTGATAGGGGAATATGGGGTGTTGTGATGCACCAGCTAAAATGATGCAAACAGAAGTAATCTATGGCAGTATATTTCTTTCAAAATTAATAAATACTGAAGATTTATTAGTGTTATACTGACCAGCATGGATACTACAAATTTGCCACTTTGTGTATCAAAGCTTATTAGCTGGTACAGAAATTATTATTACCCAGTACTAGATGCAAATCTACTTTTCAGAATAGCTATATATATATATTTTGATCCAACAACATAGAAAGATTAATGTGATCAGCACTGTAATACATTGATACTAGTACTATAAATTTATCTCCTCATGTTCAAACCTAGATCTTATTACTTCTCACTGAAAGTATTATTACCAATATAAGCATCTGTAGGTTTATTGGAAACCACTGACAACCACAGAAGACAAATGTATCAGTAACCAAGTTATTGTCAATTACCATTCTGTATATTTAAAAGATCAATTACTAGAGCCAGATATAAATCTGGGTATTGCATGCAATGGTCTCATGTACTTCTGCTGATGGACTAATAATGGAATAAAAAACTAAAATCGTTCTCCAATTCAATTATTCTTTTTAATTAAACATCAAAGCTTTTAGATGCCTTTAATTAACTTTTAAGAATTATGTCAATTGTATTTATGACTTTTTGTTTAAAAAAATAATATAACACTGCAGCCATAAATCTCTATGATTGGTATACTGCTATATGTATTATTATTCTGCTAATGAGCCTGCATCATAAACATCAAAGAGCTGTAGTTTTTTTGCTTTGATGACTTCTTTAGACATCATTTAAATTAATACTATAGGTTCACAGGCGCCCAAAGATGAGTGTTATTAGGGGGTAATTAAAACCTTATAAAAGGATAACCGGGATAAGAGTATTGTTTCTAATAAATGAAACTGGGGGATCGCCATAAAGGTATTGCACCAAGGATTAGCACAGGTATTGTCACCCTCACTCGTGTGAAAGATGGCTCCGCAGGTGATCTTTAATAATTAGAAAGTACAACTTCAATCAATCGTGGTATCTATTAGTGTCTTTGATACTTGCCGCCAGGTATAAGAAATTAAGACCTACCTTAATGGTCTCTTCGACGCTGTAGCACGTGGCTTTAGCATCATCTTTCTGTTTACTCGCCATCAAAAACAAGTGTCCTCATCGAAATACTCCGGGAAATCCTGTCACAATGGCTATTTTTAGACACATTCTATAGACCCCAATGAACTTGTCCGTTTAATCCACAGTATAGTATTCCACGAGAAACACGCACTTAATAATCCTGTTGAATTTTTATGACATATATATAAAACTTTCAAATAATAACACTAGAATAGTGGTATACAACATCTGTTGTGTGTGATTGTGTTCGATTCGGCATTAATACAACACATGGCCTCGACATTCCCTCACAACAAAGTATCCCTGCCAATCATTGGCGCGTGCTTGACTGCGCGTGTTGTGATGCACGCGATGAAACGTGAGTCAGAGAGTACTATAAGAAATAAATTATGCAGATGAAGTTGAAGTTAATAAAATGCCCATTAGTGTGGGAAAAGCAAGTGAATCGTTTTATGATCATTGCAGTTGGCTTCTGTTTCCAACTTAATGTCCAGAATTTGTGGCGGGAATATGTGTTAGATAAGGAAAGCGGGAGTTAATAGTCCCGCCAAATTAATAACGGGTGTCAAATTTTATCTCTTCCTTCATCCGTGATGGTGTTAGATAAAGGGGCGCAATAACAGATACAGATTAAGATTTCGCTAATTTTACAGCTTCTTGTTTTCGTTTTCACGTTTCAACACATTTGTGGTGTAATTAAAAGTTATTACAATTTCTTATACACTGTATATTTATTTTAATATCGTATACGCTGTATAGAATTTCTTACAGTTACAGAGATAATGTCAATTGTTATATTCGATATGTCATTGCGTAACACACATTTTAGAAAGTTTGTTTGTTTTGGGGTTTTTTTTTTTTTTTTTTTTTTTTGGGGGGGGGGGTGGTTTTTTTCTTTTTTGTTGTTTAATCACGACAGTTTATGCTGATTCATGATCAGAGACTAAATGTCAAGAAAAATCGTTACCCGAGAATATAAATGTCATTACAATTTTATTTAAATCAGCGGTTCGAAAGTAAAAGCCTCCTTTTAAACAAGAAATTGTATGAGTTTATTTGGGACACAGTTGCATCCGTACCTGTTAATAAAATAATCATCTCAAAAATAAATTGTTGTTGCCATTACTTGCCAACCATTTTCTATTACCGTTATAATTAACTTCTCTATATTTTCAGTCAATATCAGTTATTTTCTCGAAGATCGCTCATGATATATTGAATGCTTAATCAGCCGCGTGATTTTCTTGTGCATGATAGTGGAAGTGATTACAGATCATATTGCCCTGCAACAACCGTTATAATTATCACCGAATGATCTGGACTACGTGTCAATTTCTGTTTATATTGAACACGCGGTTATTGAAACTGGGTTTCTGTTATGATTATTTGCCTGTAATTTTCTTTCTGTATAGAAATTAACTGATATCGCAGCAATTCGGTTTTTGATCGTGTCTATCGATTATATGCGTTTATATTTGGATCTGACCACTAATGCTTAATCATACGTTACGTATAGACATGTTTCAATACCGATTACTTATTAATCTACACACAAGACGTCCAGACATGCTGCAACCCATTGAACTATAACCTTTCCAGGTTCACGTAGTTTGATTGGCTAATAAAGAAAATCAACGTAAACCAAAACAGATCATTTCGATTTCATTGGTTATTCTAAAGGGGGTGTGTCAACGTATCCCGCGCCAAATATCAGCTGAAACGTGATTTCTTAACTCAAATTTTTTTTGGCAACCCATTGAAAAGTACCGGACAAGTGGTTGAATTTTAGATATTTTGTTAAAATTCGAATTCGTGTTCAATATTGCCCATTGGTTTTTTGGAATTTATTGGTACCTTTCAATTTATCGACATGGTATGTGCATCACCCTGACTGAATCATTCTGCTCATTTACACGAAACCAAAGGAGTAATTTCCCGGCAATATTTTTAAGGTAATCATTTGTAATATAGTTTTAATTTTATGTCAGACTACATAGTACTGTTTTTTGAAAATAATCTATGAATTATAATACCATATTTTTTTTTTTTTTTGTAAAGGTCGCTACTCGGCCACTTATTAAATAATTTATTAAATATCTGTTTTATCACATTCTATGAAATGGAATTGATTTTACAGTGTTTTGATTTATTTGCCGTATTCATAATTCAAAATTGAATTTTGCCCTATAATAGCGATACTGTTAAAAAAAATAAAAAAGGAAAAATAATTGTTTTAAATGTGCATTATAAAACATTGTTATTGTTGATAACACCTATGGAAACTCAACTGGTAGTGACATGTTTGAACGATCGACATAATTAATTAATTACCTTTCGATTACGAAAATATTTGAAATGTTTTTAACTGGTCAGTATGACACTAATTTTATGGCAGCCAATATGTGCAATGTTCTGGTGTTAAAATTTGCGTTAACTTGTGAAAAAATAACTGTAAACATTGCCACCCTAAATAATTACTTGATTATACATGTTCCCCGGCCCACCATTGTACAACACAATCACGCGCCAATTTTGAACGTGCAGGTTTACAGACGAGATCAGAACGCAGATTTTCGTGTCTTATGGGTTTGTTTATTAGAGTTCGGTAAGTCTAGGTTTGGATCTCGAAAAATGACTAGAAATAATTCTATTAGCTTTGTAATAATAGGTCACGACTCACGGCTATTGTGTTGTTAACTCTGGAATATTTTTTCGGCGTGTTGTTGACAGCAGAGAATCACAACAACGTGTGTACACGAATAAGATGTGAGTTTCAATTTTGGCTAACTGGGACACAGCCTCTTATGACAGCGTCTTTGGATTTGGAAGGTTTCTATCTTCTTATTTCGTGATTTAAAAAACATTTTCTTGTTTTTAAGACAGTATGGAATAATTTTAAGCTGTCGAAAAGAAAATCCCGCTATAAATTTACGGAATACCGTAGTCTAGTAATCACTCAACTGTAACTAAAACTGGGAGTGAGTGAATGTTTTTGGGCGCGCCTTTCCCTATCCAAAATAATTACTGCTTAGTTAGACAACCATACAGCCTACCCTACGTGAAACAATGGTAGGTGATCAACACTAATCAAGAATCTTAATTAACTGTTTCTTGTTAGTTTGAATGGTACTTGGCTTGAATGTTTATTGGGGTAAACTGGATTAACATTAACCGTTAAAAATCTGAACAGTTGTGACTTGTCGGGGTGTTGACAAACCGTTATGGATTGCCTTTTTCTAAAATAATCAAGGTTGGGATTAGATCTATATTGAATTTATAAACTGAAAATATTGAGAGGTCTGTTAAGAAGATGTAAATTATTTCATTGAATTTGTTTATGCTTTTAAATTTAGACTTTGATTGTATCAAATTTAGGTCAAATGTATGTAGATCTACTAATGTGTACATGAATATGTTTGAATTGACTCATGATAGGCCTATTGGTGAAAATTCATATCCAAAGGTTGAACCAAACCATTATCTGGTGATCATTTTGATAATTAATTGGTATTATTGATGATGGTATTGAATTTTAATTTGTTTTCATGTTAATGATGGACTATCTATTATAGGCCTACTTGGTTCACAGTACAGAACTATTTCAAAGATATCCATGAACATTTTCCTACCAGTACCAGTACTATGTAGACTGATTAAATTTATGATTTTTTTTTTTGGTATTTCCAGAAATGGCAGAAGTTACAAAGAAACTCCTGTCAGCCAAGCTACGGGCATCATTAACTGAAGAAGATGGTGATAGTGATGACGAAATCAGAAACATTAATGAAAGAATACCATTTAATCGTAACACAAATAATAATGTCAGTCGTAATGGTGATATTAATAACAAACTATGTTCGAGACCTCAAAAAAAGGACAAAGAAAATAGTCCAAAAATCATACGATCGAAGCCTCGTCGTCATTTAGATAGAAGCGAATTTGACACTAATAATAATAGTCGCCCTGTTACGCCAACAAAGGAGACTGATCAGTTTGATTCTATAGCCCCAGCCCCCCTCACACCTACTGCAAACTTAAAAATGTTATTTAGTGCTGTTAGTCCAGAAATTCGTAAAATGCAGGATCAGAAGAGACAGGAAGAATTGATTAGTGAATCACCAACACCAGAAGATAACTCAGTTGATAAAGATGACTTGATATTCTCATCACAAGAAAGTGATTCTGGAAAAGCTGGTGGTTCTCGGAAAGAAAAATCACTTGGTCTCCTTTGTCAAAAGTAAGTTTGGGTCTTCAGGCACCATTTACGATTTAATGAAATTATTAGTGTTTTTCGTATAGCCTATCTGGCCCACAACCAATATTTAGCAATGTACATAACTATACACTCTTTTGTTCATCCATAAACAGGAAGTGCACTGCTTATTGTATCATGGTCCCAATCTTTTGACCCCAGCATTCCAAATGAAAGATCCGTGGACGTACATGTATAGAGAGGTTCTGATGTTAACAGTTAACAATACTTGAATGTTTTTAGCACAAAATGTAGTAAAGCTCACTGAGGAGGAATAAGATATTTTTGTCTGACTTTCTAGTTATACTGAAGTGTAAATTGTAATGGATAGTTTTGATTCAGAAATGTTCAAATAGCCTATGCCTACTTATGATATTTACTTTTTTAATTGACAGATTTTTACAGCGCTATCCAGATTACCCAGAAGGAAACATTGAAGTTTGTTTGGACGAGGTAGCACGAGAACTAAGTGAGTAATAAATTCTGTTCGTGTTTAAATAAGTCGGGGCTGAAATCCAATATACTGCGATTAATATACTAATCATAGACGTCATTGTAACATGCAAAAACATAGTCAGTGGAAAAGAGAAAAAGATATTTTAGGCCTGATGGATCGACATAGGCTGGTTGACACAGCAGGAGGTCCTCATTTTCTGCTTTAAAAAACCCCACTAAACACTGATTTTATTTTTATGCTTTAATGTAATTTTTCAATTGTCACCTGAACATGTTTGATAAAAACATGATATAACTAACTGACCAACAGTTAAAATTTTGGAGTGGAAGCCCTGATGTTGGCAATACATGACTTGTAATGTTTACATTTATCAATATCATGTTAATAAAAAGGATTTAGTAGTCCTGAACTTTTCGGGGATTATTAGTTAAAATTCAGTGTTATCTGTGATCACATTTGTTTTTAATCAAGCAAAAAGACCTGCCTTCAACCAGCATTTGGTTATATCATTATCAAACCATGCTTGTGGTCATTTGTCAGACTTAATTTTAATTTTTATAATTCTTAACTTTGGTGTATTTATTATGATTTATATCATGCATGCAATAGCTTTAAGTTTTATCCCCCACTTAAATTTAAATTGTGTTATTTTTTTCAGATGTTGAGAGGAGAAGAATTTATGATATTGTTAATGTTTTGGAAAGTGTTGAAATAGTCAGTCGTATAGCTAAAAATAAATATGCATGGCATGGTAAAACTAATTTAGTTACAACTTTAGGTAAACTGAAGGTAAGTTGGATGACATTGTTCGTTCATTAACAACAAGATACTGGATATTCTGTTCCCAATTATTAAATAACAGTTAAAAGAAAACCAAATTTAAACCATTTATTTATAATTCATCATTTCATTTGATTTTAAACCAAGATCATGCTGTATACGTAGTAACATATGATATTTACAAAGAAATGAAATAGTGTAACTATTGCAAATCTTGCTATTGTCTCCCTTTGTCATAGATTCTTCTGTTCATGCTTTATCTTGGTATTTCTATAATAATTCAGGTCTGTTTCACATCCTGAGTGTTTGGTGGCCGAATGGTTTAATTTGTGTACTTTAGACCATAAGGTCTGCCAAACGACCAGTAGTAAGATCACCTTCCTTACCTCAGGGCTTTTCTTTGGGTCCTCTGGTTTCCTTCCATTGTTAAAGACACCTACTCGCATGTGATTTATTGGTATGAAATTGTACCATTGTTAGCTGTACTTTCCTACAATTCCTGGAATTGTATAAAGATACAGGGGAGAAAATAATATTTATAAATTTTATTTCATTTTAGATGTTGGCAGAAAAAGAGGGATTTGGAGATCAGATACAACAAGTTAAAGAGCATGATTTTTACCGCGAATTAAATACTCCAAGAGATATAGAATTATTAGATAAAAGTAAGTCACAGCACTCATTGTGTTTATAGAATTAGGTGTTATGAGTGTGACAGAAATTTTCAAAGTTTCTATCCTGGCAAAATCGCCTGCTTTCCATCTCTCATTATGTTGATGAATTTAAGACCCATTGTATTGCTATTGGAAATACTAGAAAAAAGAGATGTACTATAGTACAATACGGACAGCTTTACTAAAGAATTTTAAAATGACTTCCTAAAATATTTATTTTTTTCGAACATAGTCTAAAACTGATCAACATTATTTTTATATATTTTCAGCTTTTATGAGAAAAGATAAATCTTTAGGTATAATGAGTCAGAAATTTCTTATGTTGTTTCTTATATCAAAGGTAAGTGATTTTCTTTTTCAAAATTAAATATTGCAAATCTTGTTAAATGTGTATGTTTATTGATAATTTGTCTGACATTCTATTTGTGACAAAGATTTGATATATGGCACTGTGTTCAAGTGTTACATTTCCGCTGTTTATCAGTGTTTGATGTTACCATTTAATCTTTGTCAAATATTTATCATATTGTGTTGGGGCTATAAAGTACTCTTAACTTGTTGATCCGCCATTGAAAAAGGGAGGCATGCTGGCTCAGTGAAGTTGGCACCACTGACCCACAAACAAAGAGATCCTGGGTTTAATATCATAGTTGGCTGTAAAGTACCTCAGGTATTTCCAGACTGGTTTCTGCTTGTCAGGGGCATTAAGTTTTCTTGTGATTTAATGCGTGCATGTGAAATCACAAGGTCTGTCATGTAACAAAGAGTCGGGTCGCCTGTCCAACCTTGTGGGTTTTCTCCAGGTCCTCCGGTTTCCTCCCACTGCTAAAGACCTCTATGCACAAGCGATTATTGACAATATGTTAGTCCCAAAATACTTTGTGTCGTGGATGTTAAACCCCATTTCTCTGTGTATCTTCTCTGCTTTGTGGGTTTACTCCAGGGTGCTCAAGTTATCTACCAGAGGAAAGCCCCCCCCCCCCACACACACACACACACAACATCACACACATGGGCGAAGATTATCAAAATGAAAATATGACAACTTGTCTTGGATGTTAAAACACCAAGAATAACAATAGGGCAAGGGAGCTAACTGTATAAATCAGCTAATAACCATACTTTGTTTTGTTGCAGCCAAAAACAGTGAATCTAGATATATCTGCTAAAATACTCATTGGTGATCCAAATATAGATAAAACAGAAAACTCAAAATTTAAAAGTTAGTTTTATTTTATTAAAATATGTTTAATGTTGTCTTTTTCAGTGTCGTTTCCTTTTAGAAGCGATTTATATGTGGATTAAAAACTTTTATATTACGACATTTCAACATATTTCTAATGCCTATATATCATCAGGAAGATATTGAATTGGAATTCAATCAGTCCTACTAACTGGTAACTTTCAATCAATCATCTTTTAAAAACAATTTTATTGCAAAAAAATAACAAAATATACATGTAGCAGTCCACTTAATAATATTTTATACATAATTGAAAATATTTTATTTTTTTTAGCAAAGATTCGCCGGTTGTACGATATAGCCAATATTTTGACTAGTCTTGATTTAATACGTAAAGTTCATGTGACAGAGATTCGAGGTCGTAAACCAGCATTTAGATATATTGGACCTGATGTTGATGCTGTGTGTGATTTTAGTGGTAAGCTATTAGTTGATATTTTATGATATTAAAAGATGTGAACAATGTTCTTGAATTATAACGTGACAAACAAACAAATCAGATTCCTGTCAGTAAGCAATTGTGAATAAGTTGCAGTTTGAAAATGCTAATTTGCATAAACTAGGAAACCGTGCAAGTTTTCATGATCGAGTGAAATAGAATTGTTTGCACTGTGTGTTGTCTCTAATTTTGTTCAGTCAGTCGGATATGTATGTCTTACAGACTCATTATAATAGTCCTTCCTCCACCCTGGAAATTAAGTGTCCAATGCCCCAAACCTTTTGAACATATGACATTTTTAAAATATTGTAATTGTATCAGACTGCTGGCTATTAACAGTAGGACGTTAAAACCCCAATTCATTTCTTTCATCAACTGTCTCCAGTGATATTAGTGTTTAACGAAGATATGAGATATGGATGACATTTTTTTTTTTTCTACTTTGATTAGCATTAGTAATTGATATATAATATAATTTATATGCTTTATAAAGACAAGAGTATCCTTGTAGAAACATGGCTTAGTTTCAAACTCAGTAATTGGGTATCCATAACATTGTACCTTGTGTTAATGGATGACATTGTGTTTTCCACTGAATATCTAAGCCATCTGATTATGTAGAAAGTTGATTA
Organism: Patella caerulea; assembly: GCA_036850965.1. Lineage (NCBI taxonomy): Eukaryota > Metazoa > Mollusca > Gastropoda > Patellidae > Patella > Patella caerulea. Next base: position 23,302,081 of record JAZGQO010000015.1, on the reverse strand, counting down.
TGGGCGTGTCATGTGATTACATGTCTAAATGATAATTCATGTAACATTTGAAGCCAGAAAAACGCCTCTTTAGTTGGCAAGTTTAACTCTGTATAATGCCTCTTTAAGTTCTATATCATAAAATTTATTATTTTATATTACTGGTTCAACACACCTAAATTAGATGTTTTTATTTCAGTATGTTGTAGTGATGGTATACATAGACCTTCCTCTAGACATTCCTTATTAGATTGTATAAAAAATAAAAAATGTAAGTTTTTTTCTTCATACTCAATTTAATAGTTTAACATTGTACATTTTCATAGATTACATGATAAAATTTTTGAATTCGAACTGAATTTTGAATCCTGCACCATGACCAGTTACTTATGGGTCTATGGGTGGCCGCTTGGTCTAATGTGTGCACTTTAGATCTTAAGGTCTGTCATTGAGCCAATTGAAATCATTTGCATCCCACACTTCTACTTAACATGTAGTGAAGGTTTAGGGTCGCCTGCCTAACCGTGTGGGTTTTTTCGTTGTCCTCTGAGTTTCCCCCACTCCCCAATGTTGAAGACCCTTATTGCACAGGCAAATTATTGGAATAAAATGGTACCAATGTTAGTTGAGTAGACGTTAAACTCCATTACGCTCTGTCTCATGTGCTGTGCGCAATATAGACTGATTGGAGCTGACGTGCCATACAACTCTATTTCATTTATTAGTGTGTTACTTTGAATTGAAAAGATTTTGTGTCGACCAACTTATCTGAATTGTTTAATTTTGATGGTATTTCAGTAGCTAATATAATGAGTCCTTCAACTTACGTTCCTATTCAACCAGCTCCAGTTATATCTTCAGGTAATTATTTCATGAAAATATCTTTGAAGGGCATTTAATTGAATTCAGTATATAATAATGTATAGCATTCACTAAGTTTATTAACTGTAGTGTTTCAATGAGGGTTCTCTCATCTTTATCAAGCAGTGAATGTTATTCTTTCATCGGGGGGGGGGGGGGGGTGGGATGGCCTAGTCGTCTAGAGCGCCGCGCTTCGGCCTCTAGCTGGCCAGTCACCTCTGGCTTGCGGCTGTGGTTTCGAGCCCTGGTGTGAGCGTATGTGGCATGGAGATAGGGGCGCCTTCTCAACCTCGTGGGTTTCCTCCGGGCACTCCGGCCGGTTTCCTCCCACTGCTAAAGACCCCTACGCGCAAGCGAATTATTGAAATAAAATTAACCACATGTTAGTCCCGAAATGACCTAGTTGTGTTGAGTGGACTTTAAACCCCATTTCTCTCTCTCTCTCGCTCTATTCTTTCATCAAATAAGAAATTATACCTCAAACAAAATATTGTGTCTCATCTGTAATCTTCTAGATTAATGTTAATGCAGGATCATTTAAATATCTGCTATCACCTTTTTGAAAGAAAAAACCCTTTTCAATTATAAATTGCAGAAAGTGTGAAAGTTCTTAACCATATACTGATATCCAAAATAAATTATACCAAGAAAAATATTCTATTATTTATATCCCTATATAATTTAGGTAATACAACTAAAACTACAACGATTTGAATCCTATTCCAAATTGAATCTCCAAATGATTGAATATTGGTAAAGTTTCATTGAATGTCAGCATTTTAGATTTCTTGCACGTGATAATACTACTATAATAATATTAGAAGTAAAAGTTGAATATTGAAATGATTTCTATATTTCAGAGAAGAAATCCAAATTGAACAGTTTACAACAGGAAATACAAAGTGATGTGCCAAAGAGATTTTCACGTCATGCATCTTTTGATATGATCTGTGAAGCAGCAGAAAAAGAAAGAACCAAACTTTATGCTTGTAATTCCGAACCATCAAGCCCTGTTAAAAAATTAGACTTTGAAAGTATGTATGCTTTTGCAAATTTGTTGATGAAGATTTTGTTTAAAATTTAAGGCTGACTAACTATCCATCTGAAATTCTGCAGCATCCCCCCATTGTGACAATTTTTTCTTTGGAAGCCAGGAGTAAGAACTTGTATGAAATGTTATATACCAATTGACAATGTATTTCAAGACTATCTGCAGTAAAGCTTCTTCGATAGACATTTAGTAATTGAATATATGAACACAAGGTACAATTTTGTGGATATATGAATTACTGAGTTTATTTGTATGCAATGTGGGGGGTTGGGATGGCCTAGTGGTCTAGAGTGCCGCGCTTCGACCTCTAGCTGGCCGGTCACCTCTGGCTTGCGGCTGTGGTTTCGAGCCCTGGTGTGAGCGTATGTGACATGGAGATAGGGGCGCCTTCTCAACCTCATGGGTTTCCTCCCACTGCTAAAGACCCCTACGCGCAAGTAAATTATTGAAAATAAAATTAAAACCAGATGTTAGTCCCGAAATGACCTAGTTGTGTTGAGTGGACGTTAAACCCCATTTCTCTCTCTCTTTTGTATGCAATGTTTTGACAGGGGAGTGCCCTTGGTATGTCTTTAAATCAAATGGCCTGATTTCTGTTCCTGACCTCATCTTGTGGATTTACCAAATGAATATATTAATACATATATTTATTTTTTTTCAGATATGGAAGATATCCCTAGCTTGCCTGCTAGTCAGGAACCCCAACCGGTGAAAAAGAAGAAAAAGATTTTTATGTTGAAAGGTACACCAGCAGCAACATTATCTCCTATGAAGAAAAATAACCCAACCGTTCAACGGAAGCAGGAAACTTTAATTATAAAAACTAATAATTTGAATGGCATCAGTTGTAGACAACCAACCATGATACCCCTAACACAAGATCAAATCAACGCAGTTTTAAAATCGTTAAAGGTTCCGGTTACAAATATCGATCCCACCCGTCTGGTAGATGCTTGTACCCAGTCGTCTCCGAACCTTCCTGGTGTAAAATCAGAAGAAATTGTTAAATTAGAACAAAGATCCGCATCGCCAGAGTTCAGTATGGCCATTAAGAATGAAACAACTCCCTCAACGACCACAGATTACATGCGTGGAATAAAACGTGGCATAGACCGTATAGAAACAGGAATGGAAAAACGCATAAAGTTGGCTCTTCCGACACCACCATCAACGGAGGAAGAATCCTGCACTAGTTCAAGTGATGGATCCCCAGATAATGAAGTATCAGAGATAAATCAACGTTTAAACAAAAGACGGGGCTCTACGGAAAATGGACGCCCATCACCGTTGAGAGCTCTTCATCTTGCTCCAGAATTCAAATCATGTGGAGCTTTTAAAACCATCACGCCCCCTGATATGCCAGCTGACTCCGATTTGGCGCTTCCATTACCCGAGGACAGTGAAATTAAGAAAGGTCAATCGCTGTTGAAGTCGTCGTATCAGCATGTTACAGTTCAGATGACGAACCATCCCCAACAATTTATACATGTTCCCATTGTACACATCCCCCGTAATTCTTTATCAGCCCAGGAGAAAAAACACATGTCTCTTATGACACCTACATCCCTCATACAGAGCTTACCCTTAAATTCATTGAATCAAAATCAACCAATGAACATTGTTGTTCCAGTGAACACTTTTAGTCCCCCTTTGACCCCGGTGACCCCCGCTAACTCCTCATCTAGTCCAACGTTCTTTACTCTTCCTGCAACATCTACCGCAACAAGCATCGCCTACAATCTGGGATCTCCATCGACAACATTTTCACAAGGGTCGAATATTCAAATGGTAATATCTGGGGCTCAACCAATCACAACCAATGCTGGCCAATTAATCTCTTGCTCAACCAATAATCAAACCACATATATACAGAGCGTCAACGTACCGAAGAAAAGCTAAATATAAACCTTTATACAAATCTGGTGATTGTTTTTTTAGAGTAAATGTTATTCCTTTTTTTTTAAATTTTAGGGGTTGATTCCCAAGATGTGCTTGTGGTTATGACAAGAATCTGGTTATTAATATATTATGTAATTGTATTGTTTTGTTGATGTGCTATGTTTTTAGTAATATAAGTATATTAGGGATGTGGATGAAAAGTTAACAAAAATGTATTTGCCTATCTATTGGTAATCAGGCAAACAAATAAATTCAAGTCTTGTGAACGATGTTTTGTTTAAATTTTCAAAAATGTAGAAAATTGTCACTAGAATTTGCTTACCACATCGAAATAAGAGGCCACATTTTCCCTCAATGAACAAATATTCAGGTTGGTGTGGCCTTATTTGGATAATGGTACCCCATTTGAACTTTACATCATATTTTGTCCACATCCCTATTAAGTATGGTTGCCAGTGTGTGTTACGTGGCATAATTTGTTATTGTAATGTATGTAAGGATATGAGACAGATGTGGCCATATGAATTGACGCAATGGACAAAAAAGTGAATGTCCTGATTTGCATAAAACTTACCTAAAGTATTTTTTTTTTTAAATAATTGAAACAGGCAGCGTTTTCTTTGTTAAATTAGTAAATTAAGTTTCATAATATTTTTATAAGCTTTAATATGAGAAGAAACATTTAAATTCTGAGGTAAAAGTTTTTGTCGTCCATTTTATTATTAATTATTATTATTTTGATGTTTCAATGGCAGAAGTAGTGCATGGTTGTATTTATTTATTCTGTTGTGTATATATCTTTACTGTGATATGTTTTAAAAATTGCCAAATCACTAGTTAAGGTTGGATCTCACTTCATTACCCATTTCAACATAATTAGCCATAGAAGTGAAACTAGGGAACTTTTAAATAATTTTTAATTTCATTTAACCCGAATTTAAAAAAAGTTTTTTAAGTGTGAGAAAAGGAAACAAAGTAGAAGAGATAGAACTGAATGTGTCTCATTGACCTATTTCTGTGTTGTTACAAAAATTTCCGTTATTTTAACTAGACTACTAGTTAAGAGGTCTTGATTTCCCATAAGAGTTTCTGTAGTTGCTATGAATATTTATATGTCTGATCTCACGACAGTATACCACCATTGGTGATTATTGGAATCTCATAAGTCTGATGACTTTTGGTGAACTAAAAGTAGATTAATAATAAGAAATACAAACTGAAAGTGCAGAGAGACACAGTGGCTCAGTGCGTAAGAATTTGACTCGCTAACCTGGAGGTTCCGTGTGGTTTCATCTAGATTTTCCCTCGTCAAGTCAGTGGTGTAGGATGAAGGGCCCTGGCAAGGGACCATCTATAGTCATTCGGATTGGGTCCAGTCCAGTGTACACATTAGCATGCACATAAAAGAACCCTTAACAGTTGGAAATGTCTGTCTTTTTAGCCCAGTTGGTGCAGAAAAGTAGGACATTAAACCTCATTTCTTTTCAGTTGTTTTTATTATAAGTTAATAACAATATTTCTACTTTAAGACAATCATAATTTGGTAGGTTTTAATTCTGATGTTAATAACATTAATGCTATTTTAATGCAATCATAAAGTTGGGATGTATAATGTTTCAATCAGTTGCTGTAAATCATAAGGCATTATCTAACATATTGACAACAAGTATATTATGTTGCCTACATCTACATGTAATATACAGGATGTGGGCTTTGTTTTCTATAATAACGATCCAAACTTATTTAGTTGTTTTTTTTAAATATTTTAATCAAAATGACTTGCTAATGAAGTTATCATTTGGAAGACTTACCATAAAGTTAGTGGTTTTAGTCTTTTATATTGAAATGAATTTCTAGTGAAAACTTTCTTCACCACTTTATTTATTTTTGTATATGTTTTTTTGTTGTATTAGTATTTATTTGTTAAGAATTATTAGATAATTATTTAGTTAATCCACACCAATTTGATTTTCTGTTCTTCATGTGCTTGATAAATAAATAGCCACTTGAATCCCATAAAAGATGTTTTATTTAGAATTTCAAAAATTAAACATTTGGAAATGAAGGTTTTTGAACAGCACAACCAATTGTTTTTGGCTTTAAAAAATAACCCTTTTTCCCAGAGAGAGGTAAAAGAGAGTTTTTACAGGTGTTCCCGAAAAACAGAAAATCAAATTCATGTGGCTGTAGTGTAATCATTAGTCTCACATTTCTGTTAATTGAAGGATAAGGATTGTGAAAATCACTGCCATTTTGTTTATAGATTTTATATTATTTTAATTAATCTTTGTTTATTGATTACTGCTTTTAAATAAAAGGCAGGTAGGGTCATACATTCTTTTACTTGTTTATCATGAAACCCACATTTTTCATTTTATCTTTTTAATTATTAAAATGCAGATGTGACGTCATTCTTTAATGTTACTGTATGATTGTTTGAAATAACGTATAGGTGACGTACTAATCGTACATTATTTAAAATAGATAATATATTGGATTTGTGTTACGATTTTATTGAAATGCACGTTCAAGGTAATATCTGTATTTTAACTTGTTTAATGGTCTCAAGCAAGACATTGCATCATAATATACTTATACAACACTCAGGCTGATACTTAATTAACAATAAAATAATTAATGTTGTTGATGCATAAGAAGTGGCACAGTCAGAGTTCAAGGGTCTGTTGGTATCTCTGCATCGTCAGAATTTAAAAGGGTAGATCTTTAGCTATTAGTTCCCAGAGTTCTGTGCAACTGGTCATTAAAAAATATATGAATATATATTATTTTTGATTACATATTAATTAACATACTCATTAAAATGAATTCCAAAAGAAATAAAAGAAAAATTGAAGTAGGGTATAGATTATTTTTCATTTATATTTTTTTACTCATGAAACATTAAATCATTGATATTTTTGTATTCAATATTTGAAATGTATTTAGTTCTAAGTATTAATGACCATTCCAATGTTTACAGTTATCAGTTTTATTTAACTTTGATTTAAGATAATCTACTTATGTTTTTCTTGCTTTAAAAACCAAACCCAATGAATTTTCTTAATATCTTGTCATCTAGGAATGTATAGGATTCATTTATTTAAACACATTTTGATATTATATTAATTAAGCCAAATATCAGTGCTATCTGTGACTGACAGAATGTCCTCATTTTACTCCACTTTTATTATATAGTTTCGATGACATCAGTAATTGAACATGAAATACGCAGGACACAATTATATGGAATACAAATACTGCTTAGGGGCATTGGATGTCTGAATGGCGTGGTTTTGATTCCCCTGTTGTATGTGACAAGGCATAGGGTCATCTGTCCATCCTTGTCGATTTTCTCTGTGACCTCTGATTTCCTCCTAGTGCTAAAGACCCCTAGCGCAAACGAATTATTGAAATTAAATTGAACCCTATGTTAGTCCTAAAATGACCTTGTTTGTGTCAGTGGACGTTAAAATCCATTTTCCCCCCTCTCTCACACAATTACTGCTTATTACTAAGCCAGACTTCTGTAGTTATTATCAAACAATGAAACCAAGAAAAGCCTTGTCGAAGTGTCAATCAGTAGTTGTATTCCATAGAATTGTGACTTGTGTATTTCTAGTTTAATGATTGGAGTATCTGTGAGTATGTCATTATCTATTGTTGGGTTTAATTGCTGATAGGATGAGTAAATGGTGTATATTAATAAATCTATGTAATATGAGGTATAAATGAGAATTGTATATAGAATACCAGAAATTGTATAGAATAAATACTCTATAACTATAAATATTATCTTACTGCGTTTTATTCATTCAATTTTATCTGAACCAATGATGTTTTTTCTTCCAAGATTCACAAGAATGCCAAACCGTGTATATTCAGTGGGAACCCATGGTGACTCAGTAAGTCAAGGCGCTGGCTCGCTAACTGAGAGATCCCATGTTCAATTTAGGTGTTGGCAAATAAAGTGGATTTTCAGACATGGTCCCTCCTTGTCATTGATGCAGGATCAAGGACCTGGCAATAAACAATGTCTAGTCATTCAGATAGTGCAAAAAACCAAGGTTGTATGTATACCTTGGTGTGAGTGTAAAAAGTTGGTATTGGGACGTAGCACTGCTGTCCAGGCAAAATTTCACTGACAGCAGCTGACTTAAATTATATCATAAGAATGTCAGAACTGGACAAAGCGTTGGCAATGACCTGGACCAAATTATAGAACAAACAGAGAACATTGCTTTTTTTGGACACCAAGACTGATCTTCTAGCAACAAAGTGTTCATTATGTTGCATGATGGAAGTGTTAAAAAAATCTCTTAGAATCTAAAATGAGTGATGTTTACTTTGAATGGCAAGGTTCAATGTGAAAAGATGGATATAAATTACTATGTACCACGGGAAGCTACAAAGACCATGTTCATTTAAAAACAAAGTGAATGCTCTTAAAATGTGGGGAAAAGCTCAGCATATTGCCACATTCCTGGCCGTTATTAGCCAAGATTTTTAACTATTTCTTCAGTTGGGTATTTATCAATGTGTTGCATAACCTACTATATACAAATATTGCAATTAAATAATAAGTGCCACATTTTGGTATATAAATTTCAGTTCAAAACAAAAGATGAAAATGTTTTGGCAGCTCGTTAAAATTAGAATTTAAACTGTCTGTTAGTGTTTTTTTTACATAATTTATTTGGAATTTTCTTTGTTGTTAACGTTCTTGAAATATAGTCATAATAATATGCGAGAAAAGTTTCTTAAATAAGCTATTAGCTTGTTTTATATCGCATCCTTAACATAGTCATGTTATGTTTGGTATTTTGAGAATAAATATTGTTTAAATCAACTTAAACGCTTGACCAGTCTTTAAGACGAATAAATTATGTAAATTATAAATATAACGTTATCTAAGATTAACATTACTATTCATCACTGTTAAAACCCACTCATTCCCTTTACTTAAAATTGATTAAAAGTTCTGTAACCCTTTCTATTATTCTTAAAACCTCCAAAATAAAATTCTTAAATAAATATAAACAGCCAGAGAGCTAAATGGAGTTGGCTCCTTATTTTTAGTGCTATATGGTTGAATTAACGTGAATTCTTTATTGAACATTTGCTACAGAAAATTAAGCCTATTTGAAGGATGGCTTACACACAGTTGGCTATCCCCCGAGGTTATCTCTTTTTATTGTGAAAAGTGAGTATCTATTCTATAGTGTTACAGTTTATTATATAAAAGCGCCAAGATGACTTCATTAGAGACAATCGAGAGAGATTAGATGTGCAGGGGGATCAATCAAAGACCATCTACTTTTACTTTTGCCTGTTGAAATCTACACATTGTCATTTTCTCCAAAAGCCCAATTGAAACAGATTCGTTAAACTCATAGCCTATATTTTCCCTGTGCACGTGATCAAAACAAATGATTTGTACTGAATCAACGTTTCCAGTACGAATAAAATTCAGATGGTTTGATGTTGAACAACGCATCAGCAGTTTTTGGACAGTGCCGAATTTTGATTGAAATTTTGTTGGCCTGAATCTCCATAGAAATTTGCTATTTTGATTGAAATGTCTTAGTCCTAAATCTCTACAGAAATGTGGCATTGGGTGACGTATTGCATGTATACACGTTTTTCCAGTTGCCACAATATGGACTACTTGTTAACTAGGTCATCAGATCAAAATGACGTCATCCGTTTGAAGTTTTTATATCGCATTAATGACGTAAGAGTTTAAGCAGCCCTCTTTTATCTCATTTAGCCTCTTACTATAATGAACTGATAATAAACTGCTTTACGTCGAACCACAAAGAAAATGAATTTTATGGTTTTCATTAAACTAGGATTCAACAATTACAAACATTTTGATCAGGTTTAAGATCCTTTAAAAATAAAGGGTTTTGTTATTTGGTCTGATAATTCTATTGCTGGGAGAATGTCAAATTAACCATCTGTGTCCAGGGGCGGATTAGGTATTTTGGGATATATGGCGGCGATTCAGGACAGAGATTTATTCTCGAAGTATGAAGTAGACGGATCTCTGTGTGCAGAATGGGGATCTGACGTCATGGGTCATTTTTAGAGCAATAATTAATAATAGAGGCGCGTATCCATCCAAATAAACAAACGTGCAAAGCATTCTACCCTGCAGGGGCGGATCTAGGAATTTTTAAAATGAGGGCACTGGCCGCGGAGACGGGGCGCGCCGCAAAATGAGGGCTCTGCCATGGCCGTGGGTGCAAAGGAAATTATCCGTCATTTCTGCATCTGTAGCCATTCGACCAAGAGTTATTTGGCTGTTATTTTCGTATAAGTAAACGTTCGGAACGGACATATTATTTCGGTCTGAGAAAAGGCACTCTCAGCAGTAAAAAAGGGCAATGTTGAATTAGGGAGGGGGGGGGGGCTCATTGAAGCCGCTTCTGCTGATCCTACGTGTATGCATATGCACAAAGAATTTACTCAACTTTCAAACACTGTTTAGGAGAAATATCTTTGATCCAGAAACACAAAAAATGCACATAGTTTCTTGTTGTTATATTGGATACATTATAACAACAAAAGTTTTATATTTCTAGTTCAAATAAGGCTAACAATAGAAGATGGTTACCAAAGGGAATTTAATTGAAAGATCGAATACCCGCGCTGATCGGTAACAGTTTGACTTCAAACAATAATTAATGGCCGCCATTTTGACGAAATCAGAACACGTGCTGTTAAATAAACATAATAATCACATTTATTTCTTCTCTAAGGGGATTAGGTTTCTGGCCCCGACCCTGTATACCACAGATAAGTTATCTCTTCAACCAGATCAAATTAAGAAGATCATTGCCCGACTGAGAAAATACAATGACGTAATTATTTAACTAATTGTGATTACGTTTCCCTCATTTTGACCAGACGACCATCTGCGGAATCATATTATGGCTTATATACCCAGTAAAATATTAGGCCTATAGGCGTATTGCAAATAAAAGCGCCAGGGCATTTATTTTTAAAATAATGATATGTAACCACATTGCACATGTGCACTTACATGCAGAATCTATGAATGCTCTTCCTCACCGGACAAGCTTATGTTATTTAATATTTTATACGCACATTTAAGTTTTATATTGAGAAAAATAGGGGTTTAACGCCGTAGTCTTCTACATCAACGAGGATAAAGAAGACGGACATACGCCATGCAGTGGGTTATGAGAAATTTTGCCAGGGCAGCGGTATAAAGGGTTGTTTTAAGTGCACGCTAACGAGTAGACAATAATAGTCTACATACGGACGGATTTCGGTGTTTCCTTCAACCAAGACTAGACGGAAAAGATGGAAAATCACCAGAAATTTCCTCGGAAAACACCGAGATCAAACCGGAAACCTCTTTATTATTAGGCCTAAATGCCTATATAAATATGAAACGCAGGTAAATAATGTAGTCAGGTCGTTGCCTGTTTCTCATCCATATAGGCTATATTGTTAAAATTTACATCGTTGCTGTTGATTTTTTATTTTCAAAAGAGAAGAAAAATTAAGCAGGATTGAATTGATTCAGTTCCAGTGTTTAATACTAGGATTTGGTTCTGCAGTCAAGGAGGTGGGCCTATTCCTGATTTCTTATTAACATTACAGGCCTATGATGATATTAAATTTTTATCACGGATTTGCGCGGAACATAGAAAGGCAAAAGCAACAGTTTTCTTTCTTCATTCCCAAACCTCGGCCATAAGTTGACCTTAGATGCACTATGACCACCCTTTCAATTCCCGCAGGGCACAAACTTACCGCCAAAACCCACTCCTTTTGGTGTGAGATTATAGACCACATTGATTACGGGGATGACACTGACACATGACGTAATATATGACGTTTTGCACAAGGGTGTTGTATTCTCTACCCAGAGCGATAAAAATAACGTTTAAAGAAGAACAGTAGACTACGTGCTGATATTGTCTGCTATTGTCTGAACCACGGTCGTCTGTATCCGGCTATTACAATCAACGAGAAAGGGCGACTTCTTTCTAATCTGTCACAGCAGTGATACATGAATAGAATCGTAATAACCCACATTTGAAATGATTCAGATTAGGCCCTACTGTCTTCACAATCCTCCTGGATCCAGTACTGAAACACCAGCTGTTGAAATTTGACTTGTATGACTATGTTTTATAACTAATGGATTTATGATAACTAATGGGTTATATTTACAGAAGTGATTAACGAGATCTTGTCATTTTTTTTTATTATTATGATTATTAAATCTTAAAGCTTCTCTATAGGCCAAATTACTCCTACTAAATACTCCTACGCTCAAGAATATTATTGAAATAAAATCATAACCATTGGTTTGTGTCGGGCTGAGGTAAAAAAACATTTTTCTCTCTCTCTCCCTCTCTCTGCAAGATTTAATATTATGATTATTAAATCTTAAAGCTTCTCTATAGGCCAAATTAGCCCGACAACTACTAAATACTCCTACGCTCAAGAATATTATTGGAATAAAATCATAACCATTGGTTTGTGTCAGGCTGAGGTGAAAAAAAAAAAATTCTCTCTCTCTCCCTCTCTCTGCAAGCAGCGGTGGCTCAGTGAGTATGCTTATATTTTAGTTCGCTAACCAAGAGGTCCCGAAGAAGATCATCAGGATAATCCGGAGTAATTCCCCCTTCTCAATAGTGCATGACGGAGGGTCAGTTGACAGTTATTGGACTTGTACGCAAATCCGAGGTCCGGTGTACAGACTGGCGCGCACTCAAAAGAATAAAAGGAGAGAGAGAGAAATGGGGTTTAACGTCCACTCGACACAAACTAGGTCATTTTGGGACTAACATATGGTTTCATTTTATTTCAATAGCTCGCTTGCGCGTAGGGGTCTTTAGCAGTGGGAGGAAACCGGAGTGCCCGGAGGAAACCCATGAGGTTGAGAAGGCGCCCATTTCTCCATGCCACACCAGGGCTCGAAACCACAGCCGCAAGCCAGAGGTGACCAGCCAGTTAGAAGTCGAAGCGCGGCACTCTAGACCACTAGGCCATCCCAACTCCCCAAGAATAAAAGGAGGCCCTAGTATATAGCAGCAAAATATGTCCGTCTTCATTAGCTCAGTCGGGGCAGAACAGTTGGGCGTCAAACCCATTTCATTTCTCTTTCTCATCACTGTAGTCCATTTGCACCCGAACACTGAGTAATAAAACATACATTTCAGCTCAGATTTCTGTCCATAAACTAGCTGCTTATAGACCATGGGCGCAGACAATATAGACAAATTAATACCACCGAGCCCTCATTATCGATCCCGTCGAGTCTCACTGTTAATTAATGAAATACTAAATAGAATAGATCTTATTATATTGCTAGCTTGTAGGAACGTTTAAAGACGCCAACCAGAATGCAAGGTCATGATAACAGATTTTAAAGGGCACGACCCCTCCCCTATCTTAAGTCCCACGCGAGAACAAAACGAAACAAACAAAACGGGCAAGATGAACTTTGACCAGTTAAATAATTGCAAAAGGGTACTCCCCGAACGGAGCTTTGATTAAAGGTACATATTTTATTTATTTTTTAAAAATGATCTCCGTCAAAACATAATGCGACAACATTTACAAGGGTGCATAATTTCGACAATACACGATTTGATTTCCAAAACGATACGAGAAATCAAATCCCCGTTCTCAATTTGTAATAAATAATATCAACAAATAGGCAGTTTCATATTTAACGCAGTTAAGATAATTTTACGCAAATGGTTCATATGTTTTCACCCAAAACAACATGTCAAACAAGGCGCCAACGGCGTCGTATAATTTTCAACAAAATGCAGTATCAATTTGTAGTATGATTTCGAAAACATACGCTAGAAATAATATTCTCTGTTCCTCATTTGTAATATATTAATGTCAGCGAATAGGCAGCTTCAAATTTAACGCAGTCCGAATAATTTTACGTAAATGACTCATTTGATGAGACGAAAGTTCCCGCCACATGCTAAAAACTTTTCCATTGGATGCCAATTCTTGTAATATATCATTTGATTGGATGAATCGCAAGGACGTGTTATATAGTGAATGCGCCGTCAGTTTCTTTGAGGTTTCATCGTTGGCAATAACAAGGATTATACTTCCTGAAACGAGACAAAATGAAACATAAGATATTGCACAAAGAATTAGATATCTAAAAATACAGAATGTGATGATGTCATACACTAGTAACGCCCAACTACCACCTTACACTAATAACGACCAACTACCGCCATGCATTTATAACGCCCAACTACCGTCATACACTAATAACGCCCAACTACCGTCATGCCCAACTACCGTCATACACTAATAACGCCCAACTACCGTCATACACTAATAACGCCCAACTACCATTATACACTAATAACGCCCAACTACTGCCAGTCAATATTTTCCGGAGCTGAGTTGATTCAGTGATATGCACTAGCTCGTTAACCAGGAGATCTCAGGTTCTATCCCGGTGTCGGTCGAGAAAGTTCCTCGGAATATTCCGGTAGGACTGGTGGGATATCCACACGTCAGAGGTGCAGAAAGGAGGGCCTGGCAAGGAACAGCGTCTGGTCTTTCGCACGGACAGAAACCCAAACGTACCGTGTACACGTTTGCGTGAACCAAAAGAACAATTAACGTAAAAGACCAACCCGGCGAAAATGTCGCTTTCCAGATATTTTAGGTCGACTTGATGTTGTACATTTACCATTAATAAGATGGGCGTATACAAATCAATGACTGTTGACGTATTGATGAACGCAGTTGCTACGAGCAAATATACTCGCATATAGAATCCACCATTGAAGATGTCATATCCCACACGCCCACGCCCTTTTCAATTTTGTAGAAGAATGGGGGGTATTTTTTTTTAAAGTTTACACTATCTGCACTACTTGCAAGAAAACTAAATGCTAGGAAAAAGAAGAATGTGCCACCGAAGCACCGAAAAAAGCATTTGTAATGGGCATAAAGAAACTCTTACTGAATTCTACTTATTTCCTGCCAGACATTTAATTTCTCAGGAAACACTTCTGATAGTTCAAACCAAGACATAAAAAAATTGATGAAGTAGAACTGAATATAAATTGCAAACAATGGGGGCGTAAATATATCATAGAAACTGATAAAGGCTACAGGGAAGTTTTATTCTGTTCTATATATCAAATTTACATCATTTTAAATTGCCTGTATCGAATTGCCTGGATCGATCAGAAAGTTAAGACGTTAAGACCCTCTTTATTTCATTTTAAACCACCAATGTAACAGTATATACACGATCATATTTCAATGTGTGAAAATAATCCCCTCCTCTTGGCAACCTTCGACTCCTGGAATCCAAGTTCAAAGCAAACTGTGGTTTCTGTTTATTGAAAACCTGAGCGGGCGATAGAAATGGTGATAAACGTCCACTCGACACAAACTAGGTCATTTGGGGACTAATAGTGTGATTTCAATTTGCTTTCACGTGGGTGTCTTTAGGTTGATGATGCCACCAATTTCTTGTCACACACAAGCTTGGGATCGAAACCACGCCACTTGACTAGGTGACTTGACAGGCCTTGTGTTCTAATGCACATACGTTAGACAACACGACCACCTAATAAGACATCTCTTCTATATATTTTGAACTTCCTACAGAAACAAAAAATATGTAGTGCGTTTGCATTATTTGTTGCATTAGAATCGCCAGCGGGATAGCTGTCGTCGTAAAAGGAAGCTATATCAATCTTTATATTGGTAGCAGCCATTTTCTCTACTGGAGGCGAACAAACCAGCAAATTAGACTCTTAAGAATCAGCAGAAAACGACAAAAAAGCTCTAATTACATTTACGACTCGATGGCACTCATTTTGTTTTTCTAATCTGACGTCAGATAAATGACAGTTTAGACATTTACTATATTCTCTGAACGTTATTCTTAATGATCAATACTGAAACTCAATTATCTCCATTGTTCAACATTTTGGACAGTTAAAACTACATCAGAACTATCTTTGGGCAACTAACATGACACATCAACCTCTTTCTGGTTCAGGGGGGTTGGGATGGCCTAGTGGTCTAGATTGCCGCCTTCGACCTCTAGCTGGCCGGTCACCTCTGGCTTACGGCTGTGGTTTCGAGCCCTGGTGTGAGCGTATGTGGCATGGAAATAGGGGCGCTTTCTCAACCTCGTGGGTTTCCTCCGGGCACTCCGGTTTCCTCCCACTGCTAAAGACCCCTATGCGCAAGCGAATTACTGAAATAAAATCAAACCATACGTTAGTCCCGAAATGACCTAGTTTGTGTTGAGTGGACGTTAAACCCCATTTCTCTCTCTCTCTCTTTCTGGTTTAAATTGCAGGGAGACCGCACTACACGCAAAAAACCCAACAAAAACACCCCAAAAAACAAGAGGAATGAAATGAAATGGGGTTTACTTTAATGTCCCACTTTTCTGCACCGACCGATCATGAAGGCGGGTGTACTCAAGACGGTCTGCTTTGGGGATATTTTGCCCAGACGGCGAAGCTACGGCCTACTCTATTTCCAATTCTAACTGCCAAAGGTTTTTTTTTACGTGAACGCCAAAGTGTACATGGGATCTCGGTTTTCGTCAAATCCGAACATCTAGACACCTGCCTTGCACAACTGATAAAGGGAAACCGCGTCAGAAAATCCCAAGGAACTTCCTCCGCCAACACAGAGGTCAAACCAGAGACCTGGTTAGCGAGCCAGTGTCTTACCCAAATGAATCACAGTGGCGCCCCAAAACGACAAGATTAACCTGTGGACACTAACAACAACAGATACTACAAGCAATGAACCATGGATATCAAATCACGTGGGGTGAAATGAAGTGAGGTTTAAGGTCTTCCTTCTCTACACCAACCGGGATCATGAAGCCGAGAATATGACAAGCAATATGCGTTGAGCATTTACCAAACGAATGACTAGACGCTTTTTAATGACCGGGTCTAATAATTAAGGCCACCTGCTGATTTCGTCAAGGTCTCGAGATAAAAAAAAAAGGGTTAGGAGAGTGGACACGTGATTGTTGACGAGATTGTGGATTAGGGCAAGGATTAGCGCTATTCCTGCTTACATCTCGTGACCTTGACCAAATCTGCCGCTGGCCTTAATATCTAGACCTAACTGCTTTTCGATGTAGCACCCAATCCCTTTCTGCATATAAGGGGGAAAGCACACTGACAAACACAAGGAACTTTCCCGGTCAGCACACGAGGATCGATCCCGGATCGAACCATGACCTTGGTAAAAGCTTCGTTTTCAGAAGAATAACATGTACAAATAGACGTTTAATAAAATGAAATGAAATGAAATGAGGTTTAACTTCGCACTTTTCCACAATGAATTGACTTCTACTTCTAGACATCGTTCTGATTCCCAACCACCTTTTTTTTATTTTGTCATCCTTGATAACACAATAACACCATCTTGTCTGATAAACAAATACCAACTAACATATCAACAAGAGAGACAGAGAGACGTAAAAACAAACAATTCACACTTTTAAAATGTGTCGTCTGCATACATGCGGTGACATATAATAACTTAAAGGATTATGACGTAGTAATCGCACCCATGTGTTGTTTCAGGTCACAAACGTGGTCATACGCGAGAAGACACCTATTTCGTTCATTTGAATTCGAAATTCATAAGAAATTGATTAAAACCACGCACCTTTACAATAAGCACAGAAATGGACAGTATTTTGTTTACTTTGAGGAGGATCTGGCAAGGACAGTGTTTAGTCGTTCCGATAGGATAAAACTCAAGGAAATCGGAGGACCCCGGAGGACCCCGGAGAAAACTAGAAAACTCACGAGGTTGGGCCGTTGAAGCAGAAAACTAGGACAGGACGTTAAACACCATTTCAGTCATTCATTCATTACTTACCGCCTAGAGATTTTATAAATCTAATTGTAGATATCTGTATATCATTATCCATTTGACGACAAAAACCAAAAGTAGACTTTTCATCAATTTCCGACACTATTAAATACAGCCGAGTTCTTGGTATTTGACGTAATACATCGTGTTTTTCGATCACGTAATGAGTTGGTGTGGTTAGCTTTACGTCATCGAGGTTTTTAATTGCTAGATCAATGAAGGTTGATATAATATTGTTATTATCTCGTTTGAACACCACTACACATAATTCATTCTTTAAAGATATTCCATGTTTAGGGGAATAGTTAACTCCATTCTGTAATAAATAAATAAAAATTCGTCAATTTGACAATAAACTATCTATTTTAGCTATACAAATACACCTTGGGCGTAAATGTTGGGAGGGTGGGGGTATGTTGCTTCGTTCTCGTAGCAAGGTGTGTGTCGTGTTTTCTTTTCTTACCTTAGGGGGGGGGGGATGACCTAGTGGTCTAGAGTGCCGCGCTTCGACCTCTAGTTGGCCGGTCACCTCTGGCTTGCGGCTGTGGTTTCGATCCGTGGTGTGAGCGTATGTGGCATGGAGATAGGGGCGCCTTCTCAATCTCGTGGGTTTCCTCCGGGCACTCCGGTTTCCCCCACTGCTAAAGACCCCTGCGCGCAAGCGAATTATTGAAATAAAATTAAAAACCATATGTTAGTCCCGAAATGACCTAGTTTGTGTCGAGTGGACGTTAAACTCCATTTCTCTCTCTCACTCTTCTTACCTTAGGTTGAGGCGACTCCTTTTCTTCGTGATGAAGTTTCTTCTCCTGGCCACGCACCCTTAACTGTAATGCTTGAACTTGCGGTTTAAAACGTAACAATAGCTCTATTATAATAACTAGAATAATTATAAAACCAATAGATTCTGAAAATAGAGAAAACAATAGTTTTAGACTACTTAAAATAAGGTTATCTTTCGTCATTTTTGGATTAACATACGGTTCAATTTATTTCAGTAAATTAATTGCATGTTCGTAACGGGTCTTTAGCAGTAGGAGGAAACCGGGGTACCTGGAGAAAAACTATGAAGTTGGACAAGCGATTCTACTCCGTCTGCGCCACACTGCCACGTAAGGTTTTGACTTGAAACCACACAAATTGACTAAATACTAGACCTGATGATCTAAAGCGCACACATTAGACCACTAGACCCCCCACCCACACACACACACCTCACACACACAAACGATAATTGCCTTATAGAAACTACATTAGACCATTCGTTCGTTTAGTCGCGGTAACCGTGGTGGCTCTGTGAGTAAGACGTTGGCTCGCTAACCTGTAGATCTCGTGCTCAATCCCGGTGTTGTTCTAGAAAGTTCGTTGGGATTTTCCAGTGTTCTGGCGAGGGACAGTGTATATAGTCATTCAAATGGGACGCAAAAACGAGGTCCCGTGTACACATTAGCATACACGTTAAAGATCCCTTGGCGGTGGGGATTCGATATAAGAGTAGGTCGTAGTGCCACTGTCCAGGCAAATGTTTATTCATAACACTCTATGTGACGTATGTCCATCTTCTTTATAACCTTGTCGGCGAACAACAATAGGACGTTAAAGCCCCAATAACACTCTTGTTGTAACTGAATAATATGTCCCAATCTTCATTCTGGTCAACAAATCGTATTATTTTAGAATATTCCAATTAAATTATGATATAAATTTCATCTTAACACACCTATTTTAAAAAATTGGAAAAATTCAACCAATTGATTTGAAAAGTCTAACGTAAACCTTTTCAAATGTGACTTGGATTTTAAAATATTTTCGAACCCTCTGGACATGTAAAATAGGTTGTAATAGATAATTCACACAACAGGTAGGGCACTTAAACATCTAGTACTTAGAATAAGGGTATTATTTATTTTCTGGAGCTACCAAGCCAGCAAGAATGTTATTGTCCCTTTAACCCCAATTTCACTTCGTTCTGTCGTGAAGTTTAACGTCCGCTTCAACCGCTCCAGGATGATGTTGCAAACAAAAAACTTTGGGGCAGGGCGTATGTTTAAATCTTATAAAAATATATTAGAAGATTGGGATCTATTTACCATCAGAATATAACCTTGCAGAAATATCGTCGAATCTTTTCTCTAAGTGTTGATATCTTTTGTTCATCTTTTCTAAACGATCAATAAAGCTAGCCAACTTTTTATCTAAAAGTAAATTAACATAACTCTGGTTATTTACTTCCCGCTCTATCGATAGCCTAGCAACCACCTGATCTTTAAATGCCATTTCTAACAGCTGGAGTCGATTGGCCATGTCAGAGAACACCAATTTCCATGGGCATGTGTCCCCCTCTGACGCAGTAGCAGCACAAGCAAGGTCTTTGACGTTGGCACCGGGGTCAAGACTAACGTCTGGTGACGCACAAATCCATTTCGCTGATAGAATAATTCCAAATAATGATAGTACGGCACTGAAAGAGAATGAGAAAAAATATACAATTAATTTTGTTGAATTGTCAGATAGGAAAAATCGACATACGTTTAAGAATTGTGAACAGATTACCAATGAATGATTCACTAATGGCATGTCATGTAAATTCTTTGGTTTGTACCATTGTATATTTTTCGTATACGTTTATACAGCACAGATGATCGTCTTGGAACAATATTTTTTCATTCTTTGAAACCATGGTAACATACATTTCTGGGGGTGGGGGCCCCAAGAAAATTATCCGTCATTTCCTTGCATTTGTAGGCAATTCAAGAGCTATTTGACTGATATTTTCGTCTAAACGTTCCGAAATCGTAGAAAAAGAGCCTCAAAATCGAGCAAAAAAGCTTGTTGAGAGGAACTTTCAGTAGTAAAAAAGGGCACTGTCGAAAATTAGGTGGGGGGGGGGCGCTTGAATCCGCCTCTGTAATTTACATTGTTGCCTTGATTGGCGACGAGAATTATTTTTATTTTTTCGGTCATAGCTCACTGCCAGGTTGTTTAACGCTACAGTCGTAATGCGAAAGTATTCTTTTAACCCTGTGCATCAAGGTGTGTGTGTGGGGGGGGGGGGGGTAGCAGCGGGCGCCCCTCTCAATTAGCCCCTGCATCATACTGCGTTGATAACACGTGCAATGTGTAACTCGTAGCGACCAATCGAATATTAGGCCATTGCTGATCAGTTCGACTCACTGCGACTAGTTAATCAAGTCAAATATTTATACGAAACTAAATAAATGCTATCAACTAGCTTTGTATACCTGTAGCAACCGGCAATGGCGGACACGCTTTTATTGAGAGTGTTAAAATCGAAGCCAAGTCATCTAAAATTAAACAACCAAAAACTACAGAAAATACCAAAAGTCATCGGAAAACTTGAAGGACTAACTTTATTGGACATAAAGAATAATAAATTAAAAGATCTGCCATATGAAGTCAGCCATTTATATGAGCTAACAAGCCTGAATCTGGGAAACAACGAATTTGAGGAGATTCCGGAATGTGTTATATCGCTCACAAATTTAATAAAATTACACGCATTTGGTAATAAAATTAGTAAGATTAACCCTGTGTTATTTGACAGTTTGGAGAATTTAACATTTCTGAATTTGAATGGCAACAGATTGACTGAAATACCCCCAGAAATATGCAGACTCGGAAACCTAAAATTCTTGAGTATTGACAATAACAAAATTGATGGATTTCCTGTGGAATTCTGTGCTTTGACACAGTTAACAGAACTCCATGCAGCTGGAAATGACATATCCAGTCTCCCGTTAGAATTTGGCTTTTTGACAAATTTGGAACGACTTCATCTTCAGAAAAATAAAATACGTGAGTTACCAGAGAGTATAGGAAAATGCTACAAGTTACGTGTTCTAGATATTGCAGCAAACAAACTGAGAATTTTTCCCACAGAGATTGGTGCCATTCCTTTAAAAGAGCTCTATTGTGAAGAAAATCCCCTATTACAACATATACCAGTTCATTCTGTCCAAGAAGAAGAGGTTTTAGCTTTGAAAGAGATAACTGCACGATTTATAATGAAAGAATTGAAGGACAGATGGTCATATTTACGGAAGTGTATTCGACACTATCCTGATATAAGAGATATGTTATCACAAGCTAGTAAATGTGCCGTTTGTGGAGAATCTTTTCTCAATACCTGGTTAGAATGTGTACGATTCATCAGCACAAAACAGAACTTGAAAGTATCGAATATGTCCGGGTCTGTTCCGGTTCGAGCTCTGCTGTGTTCATATAGATGTTTTAACAGTGCGGGCCATGATTATTATGGTGTCGCATTTCCATAGCATACAGGTACAATAACATTGTTATGAGCAAACAAAATCATTGTTGTGATATATTAATATTGTCTGTATTTTACTCAGGATTTACTATCGTGTTCTTGTGGATTTTTTTTCTAATTCAAATCTAATGACACCAGTATTAATCTTACGTCAGTGACAACCATGGAAGGTGCTGTATATAAAATATATTTAACATATCGTACACACAAGCCTGGATATAAAAACACCTGTTACAAACTTTGTCAAGTACAAGTTATCACACAACATATATTTCATCATTAAAAACGGGGGACACGATGGCTATGTGGGTAAGACGGTAGCTTGTTAGTCTGGAGAAGTCTGGAGATAGGGTGTTTGATCCCTACATTGGCCGGGAAAGGTCATCCTGGTTGTCAGTGAGATTGGAGGGCCTGACAAGGACAGCTGTCTAGTTGTTTGGATTGGCATGCACGTAAAAGATCCCCTGACTGTTGGAATTGAATATAAATATAAGAGTAGACCATAGTGTCTCGTTGTCCAGGCAAAATTACCTTCATAGCACACTGTATGGTGTATGCCCATCTTCATTAGCCCAGTTTTGAGAAGAAAAGTACCGGGTAGGATGTTAATTAAAAAACATTATGTGATATTTGTGTCTGAGAAGGTGCCTTATGTCCAGGCTTGTTTTCAAACACCAATGAATAACAAGGTCTTTTTTTCTAGGTTTTATATGCAGCGAATAACTATGTCATTTTTTCTCGGTTTTATATGCAAGTCCAGCTTGTGGGCGATTTGTCTAAAGATTAGTTAAGTCTATCTTACTGGTTGACATACGTCTTCCTTGTTGCATTGTAAGCTTTGATTATTTTTATGAAATGACAGTTCAGTTTATAAATAAGTTTTAAGGATGCCATCAGACAGGGATAATCTAATTAACTATAGAAAGACATATAGGAGACACTGGTGAATTTGTTTACCCTGGGACATCATGTGACTATAGATTTCAGGATTTGCAGTACATCAAAATTCAAATAATAATTATGTAATATGTATCCCCTAACCCTCTAACAATATGACCTCATTTTGTTTTATTATGATTCTCAACTAAGAATTGGCTATTGTATGGATAGGGTATCCCGAACTTAGGCTGCCTGTGTACAGTTAGCTCCGCATGAGAACATGTATCTTAGAGGTATGAAGTACGTGGATCGCTGTGTGCAGTATGTGTATGGTGGTTTTGGTACTGTATGAATTGTACAGATTTATGTTATTTATTTTTACAAAAATATATTTTGTTATGAATGAGTGTATATTAAAAGATAAAAACAAAATTTGTTGTTGATAAAATTAAAAAGGAAGAAAATATCAGAAATCATAATTATCAGATCTGTTTTGTTAATCACATCGAAGAACTACATTTTTTGTTGTTGAAAAAAAAAATTAAGAACAACAAAAATGAGAAAATATCAAAAAGCATAGTCTATGTCAGATAGATCTGTTTTGTATAATCACAAAGGCCTACATTTGATGTTTAATTAATAATTTATAATAAATCAATAAAATCACTGATATTTCTCTAAAAACAGATGCATTTCTGTTAAAAACTGATTATTTATTCCTTTCAACTCATTTCACACAATGTGAAGTTCACTCACAGCATGGAACCCTTCATTAATATTATACCTAGTAACCATTGAATTCTATCTGACAAGAATTCAATTATTTCTAACAATATTAAAGAATTTACAGCTTTTTTGAATTCACAAAGCATGAGAGTTTGCAAAAAAAAAAAAATAACATTGTGATACTGAAATAACCTAGTTTTCTTTAGTTTGAAGTTTGACTGAAAATCTTTCCCCATTGTATTTATGACATAAAACGGCAGTTTTCTTCTTAAAACTTTCTGTGATTGTTCACTTACATGTAAAAATGAAAAACATTCAAATTCAGAAGTGTACATTGTTTTAAATGTAGTTGCAACAAAAGACACCCCTTTTGTCCCATTCCTCCATTTGAAAGTGAATTCGGGGTGTCCGGTGGTTTAACACCAGTACATGAGTGGCATGGTTTAATAATTGAAGTAAACTTGAACCATATGTTAGTTCCAGAATGATCTAGTTTATGCCAAGTGAATGGACCGCTCTCCCTTCCTCTCACTGCTTCTGGTCTCCCACTTTATGATTAAATGCAACTAGTTTCTAAATGGGTTAGAATTATTTCAGTCTAAACTGAATGTTTAGAAAAAGTTGAGAAGCCAAAAAACACAAGGAATGTCATCCATTTATCTTGTGGCAGATCCATTCATCTTGTGCCCAATATTTCAGTGTTGGTGACATAAAGAACTTTGAAACGAATTTGCTTTATATTTTTCAATTCCGATGGCCTTTATATAGTCACAGTGGCTCAGTTTGTAGCCTAAGGACTGATACGATCCTGGTATCGACCGAGAAAGTTCATCCGGATTTTCTGGAGTGGTTTCCTCTTGTCAGCTCCTAGGAAGAGTGGGAAGGAAAACCGAGGTCCTGTGTACAATTTGACAAGCACCTTAAAGAACCCTTGACAATTTCAATTCGCAATACGGGCAATGAATACAAGCTGCCGTAAAAATTAAAAAAAACCCAACTTAGCAATGAATACAAGAAAGACACGACAGAAATACCAATTTCGAAAATTAGATAACAAATAAATTCAATTTAAAACATGATTCGAACATGATCCCACAGACTCTACAAAATAAATGAAATATATTCATTGTTGAATAACAGACCCATAAATCGTCATCTCTTTTATTACCTTCACAAAAACCATTATATCCGATAAAAACAAATCTTCAAGTTTCAAATTCTACATATAGACCGGTTTAGGAGACGATGATATGTGGTGCTCTCTATCGACCAGTTCAACTTATGCTATATTCTGTCTCAAGAAGAAATCTCCTCTAATGGATTCTTAGTTATAATAGATGGGTTGCTTTAGGGTCGAAGGTTTTTTTTTTTTTTTAGAAAATGGGTCGATTTTGTTTATAAATCTTGGTTGGATATTTGAAAAAATTCCAAAGACAAAAGTTCAATAGCAAGCTACTAAATGGACATGGTTATCATCCTCTTCATTATTCCCCTCGGTGCAGAAAAGTATTACATTAAATCCAATCACGACGTCATCGCTACCATCTTGGAATTGTACGGGCATATCAAAAACCAAAGTCTGACGGAGAACGCTAGATCGTAGACGGGCATACGCATATCATGACCTCAAATGTGGGTTAGGGTAAGGGTTAGGCTTGGCCCAAGGTTAGGGCTAGCCCTGTTTATATGTCGAGACTTTGACAAAATCTACATGTCCTAGCCCTTACCCTAACCCACAATCCATATATGACGTCATATGTGCTTAAATGCGTAGGACCGTCTTCGATCTAGCGTTCTCCAAGACTGTCATCGTCAATCGATCCGCAATTTTCCGCGGAACGCATGACGTCTCTTGTCGATCGTACTTACCCTGGCGGAGCTTCAAGCTTACTATTTTTTTCAACGTCGCTCCCCAGAGCAAGATAAAAACAGCCCTTGCTTGGCGACTATAGTTCCTGGTCAAAAAGTACTTTATTTGAAAATACTGTTGTGAAACAGGGAAGTCGTCATGAAAAGACCTTAGAAATAAAATCACAAACTAATCTCTGATTTGCATGTCTTTGAGACCAAAATAAATGAGCTTGAAAAAACAGATTTTCTATTTCCTTTGAAATAAACTCAAACCATCTGACATTGACAAGGTTCATCAAAGAGTATGCATTGATGCAAAGGAAGTGACTGACATAGTTGTGGCGCACAATTATATCTACGTCACACAATCTGCCTTTTGGTTATTTGGCAAGCTCTTTTAATTATCACAGTAAACGCTTCCTTGACGGCCATAGATTGTCAACTTAGCTCATTCTCGTTGTTAAAGACATTCTGTTATTAACTGGCTTAAAGCGAATTTCCTGTTATGTAGAACATCTCTGTAAGGATTTCGTTTACATGATCAACAGTGATATTAAACAGTCTTCACTTCATTAAATAAGCAGACATCTCTGTGACTTTTATAACAATATTGGGTTAGGAACTACACGGACATTGTCTGTCGTCATATCACGGTCGCCATACCGCGGGGCAATGTATATCATTCATGTCAATAGTCAATGCATCGACAAAATGCCTGACAGCCACAAATTAATTAGAAACAGACAAGGTCACCATCTACTTCAGAAATCGCCCCCCCCCCCCGCATAAACAAAAACCCGATAAGAAAATGAGAGTGACGTTATCGCCGCCATCTTGGAATTGTGGTATCTTTTCAAATTCGATGCACAATGGTCCAAGAAACTAGAATGCCAGACTTTGAATTGGCGGAGCTTTCGGTTTATTTTTTTTTTCGAAGAGCGTCGCCCCAAGAAGAACAAAATGATAGTAGTGGTCTCACTTCTGCCTTGAATTTCCGGGAGCCGGGTTCGATCCCTGCGTCGGCCGAGAAAGTTCATCGGGGTTTTTTCGGCGTGGTTTATTGTTGTCAGTGATGTAGTCGTTCGGATGAGACGAAAAACCGAGGTCCAGTGCACGTAAAAGGACCATTGCCAGTTGGAATTCGAAAAAAAACAGGTCATAAAATGTCCTTCATAGCGCGATGTATGGTGTATGCCCAACCCATTAGCCAAATCAAAACTGAACAGTGGGACGTTTCATTTCCAGGAATTTTTTTGGGCTAATTAAGTACGAGATACAATTTACTTGCTTGAGTTTGAAAAGGGAATGATAAAGTTCTTTATCACCCAATAACACATTTGATAGTAGATTACGCTTCTGTGATAAATTACATAATCTACTGCGAGATATCGCTTTACATGAATTTGATTGGTCAATCGAAAAGGAACTACTTTCCCAGTTGTATGCGACAAGGAGTAGGGTCGTCTATCTGACCTCGTCGGTTTTCTCCGGGTCCCCTGGTTTCCTCCCACTGCTAAAGACTCCTACGCGCAAGCGAATTATTGAAATAAAATTGAACCATATCTAAGTCTCGAAATGACCTTGTATGTGTCAAGTGGACGATAAACCCCTTTCCCTCCTCTCTGTTGATCATATTCCTGAACAAATGGTTACAAATAAGCTGGTTTTGATTGTAATCATTGTACAAGGGGAATATGATATCTTATTAGCAACTATAAAAGGATTTATATTCGATGAGCTTGTAGGAGTCTGTAACTGACAAGCTTGCCATAGTTGCTTCTGATGTTTCCCCGAGGATCAGATCATGTCGAACCATCATTGACTAAATTAATTTTGTAACAAAGCCAATAACAATTTGAGAAAAAATAGATAGATTTTGTATCAGAGTCGGGATGGCGCACCTAAATATTCTAAATAATGTTGTTTTGTTAAAGGCGCATAATGTAAGAGATAAATCGCCTTATAACATTTTAAAGGGAGGGTGGGGGGTCAATATAAATTATTAATTAGACATTTATTCACATGACAAATATTTGGAACCAAGGGAATGAAACATGATAACCATTTTTAATGATCGAGATTTGTTAATTATCCTAACAATAGTATTTGTCAGATCGAGACTATATTGTGAAAACTTCAAAAACTGATATCTTCGCTCAGATCAGAATATAGTAATTTGGCTAAAATATTTTTAATATATTCATTTTTCATTACCTCTTTTTAAACTTTTATAGTACCAACGATCAGCTCTTTGTGTAAATCTGTTTAGTTCCGATTTAGCTAATGACGACGGACACACGCCATACAGCGGCGTCTACTCTTATATTGTGTTCCAAATGGCTGTACACTGGGCCTCGGATTTACATCCCATCTGAACGACTAGACAGCTGTCCTTGTCATGCCGTCCGCCCTGCAGCACCAACAACCAAGGGGAAACCACACAGAAAATCCCCGAGGAGCATTTTCGGCCAACACCAGGAATGTCAAAATAAAAGAATTGCATTAATACAATGGATGGAGAATATAAATAATAAGAAAATATAGTTAGTGTAGGTCATTTTGGGGTCGCACGGGAGCATGTTCTGGCAATGTTGTTACTTTATTTTCGCCATTAAGAACGAGACGCAAAACTTGAAATTTAATGTAATAAAATTCCATGGACATAATAGGTGTTACAATAACAGAATTACATAAAGCAATAGATGAATAATATGAATAAGAAATGAACTACAGTTAGCTCGGGTTATTTTGGGTAAGGTAATTCTTTGTTTCAATAATTTATACGCGGCTGGGGCTCTTTAGCACGGAAAGGATTCTCCAGCATGTATAGCAGACAATCCACAAGTTAGACATGCTTTCTCTTCTTCTTGTCACTTCTAATCGTGTGATCGAACCGACAACCGAACTGATGCTGGACCAAATCAATTTCCTGATTACAGTTGAATCCAGTTAAGAAGAACAGAAGTTCTTAATACTCACAACAAGAGGCCGTGTTGAACTCATAAGGGGACAGATCATGCCGACTTTCACATTCCGTTGGATTCAGTCGGCGTAGTATCGAAGAATTAATGAATGAAATCGATTACCCAAATTTCACCAACGGTATCAAATACCCGAGTTAAAGTTCAATTTGGTGAAAAAAATGGCTATCATTCCTCCCTTTTACAAGTTTATCAGCACAGGCCTACTCATTTACTTTCTGGAGAACTAGAACCAATAGAAAACTCCATTAAATAGCTAGAAACGGAATGAGAATCAACAGATTGGACAGAAATCAATATAGACGTATATGTATTTAATGTAATTGAACAGGTGTTTAAACAGCTCAGTACTAATTAACTTTAAGGAGATCTGCTACATTAAAGATAGTATTAATAAGTAATCTGTACATTAAAGGAGGACTCACTACAATTAATCAAATTGAAACATGAGATTTTCACAGTATTCATCATACTAGTAAGTAAGACGTTAGGAGTCCAGAACCAGAAATGCCTCCAGCGAGAGGCAAACGAGCGGAGCTTACCAAGTAGGAGACGTCCGCAAAGGTATTCTCCAGCTATTCGAGCTCGTGAATAGAACAACTTCAAAGTGGTCTAAAATATCCTAATTAAGGTGGCGGACTCGATTTCCAATCAACCAATTGAAAGTCGAGTGACTCCAGACAAAATGTTTTAATCCATAGTCAATAAAGTACAAATTCTTGGGATTCTATTTACAGAAAAGTAAAATCAATGTTTTATTTAAGCAATTCATTTTGGCCACTAGATGAAATAATATTCTTTTTTTCCGCTCCAAAAGTCAGATTACTCGCAACTGCCCCCCCCCCCCGAGCTCGGATGCCTCTATATCCCATTATTTCATTCATTTTCATGTTGGATTTTCTCTCATTTTCTCTCAATTTCTCTCATTTTACATATTAAGGGACGTCTTAATGACAAACTGATTAAAGTAACGATGCATCATTGGAATTTTTCGCTAAAATATCAAATTTCTCACGGCTTCATCCGTGCTAATGTATGTACTTAGACTGATTCTTTAACATTTAAAGGTGCATTAAGTAAGATGTCGATAAAGAGCTGACAGATTTCCGTAAAATAGTTAAAACAACCGATTACCATGCAAGACGCGCCCGAATTTCGCACGAGATGGTCAGAGAATATGCTGAAATTACAGTGGGGCCATAACCAGGAAGATGTGTCACGATATGTGCCACTATCGACAGGAACCGAGTTCTTTGGGTTATAATCGGATGGACATAGAGTATGATTTCGTCAGGGCTTACCCTAATCCGCCCACTTTATATAGAATATTCATGACTATTCAAGTAAGCTAGACCCTTCAGCAGGTTAGAAATGATGAAGAACTATTTGAGAATCAGGATGGGTGAAGAACGGCTGAATATATTGAATGTGAATTGGCTCAGACAATCGACTTCGATATCGTGATTGATCAATTTGCCCTCCCCCAAAAAAAACCAACGCAAATTATTGAAACAGTATATAAGATGACTTCTCTGTTAGAATAATATGATTATAATGAAATGAAATGAAATGGGGTTTAACGTCCTACTGTTCTGCTTCGAACTGGGCTAATGAAGACGGGCATATATGTCATACAATGTGCTATGAAATTTTGCACGGACAGCGGCACTGCGGCCTAATCTTACATCGAATTCTAAATGTCAAGGGACCTTTTATGTGCACGCCAATGTGTACATGGGACCTTGGTTTTTCGTCGCATCCGCACGACTACACAGCTGTCCTTGTCAGGCCCTCCATCCTGTATCACTGACAAGGGGGAACCACGCCGGAAAATTTGGATGAACTATCTCGGCCAATGATGGATATAATGACTTTTCTGTTAGTATAGAGTGTTTCCCCTTTATGGTGGTCAGCTGCACAGATCAGCTGGCACTCGATCGACTCCCTTGGATGAGTTAGTTCACTAGTCATTGACATTTATCCTCAAAAAAACCCTTCCTGGGACCAAGTGAAATTGAAGAAGACCAAACCCAGTCACAGGGGGAGGGTCTTGTTCTTATATACGAAACAAGGGGACTTCAACAGAAAATAATCAGGTTTTTGTTTTATTTTGTACCTTTGTTACCGTGAAAGAATTAAAAAAATTATGTTGATGTGATGATAGAATGTAAATTATAATTCAAAATTTTGAAACAAAGTGGCGTGTTTCGTAGTGCTGAGTTTTCATGCGAAAAAAAGAGCTACGCATAGTCAAATAAACTCCTCCGTCGTTTTTCAGCTCTGAACTTCGCACAGAATCCGTGCTACGGGAATTTAATTAAAGATAGTTAATATGAATGTAATGACTTCTCTGTTGTTTAACAACACAGGGAATATACACGAATATTATTATAATGACTTCTCTGTTGTTTAATTGCACAGGGAATATACATCTACGGATATAACAAATTCTCTGTTATTTATTTGAATAAAAACGCCTCGTTTACGTCCTTCAGCATACCGGGCTTTGTCAAGTTGTGTTTAAAACACACAGTCGTGATGCTGGGTGATTCAGGGGGACCTCCTAAGTGGAATAGTGTAGGGCTGGCTTATCTTAATCTAAATCTGGCAAATGTCTGTCGTATATTAGTAAAAATAATTAATTGAAAGTAAGCATACATGTGTTTCATTTCCTATTTCCTCTTTAGTTTCAGAAACACCAATCATAGCCCTAAATGCCGATATCTTAGTTTGTCATTTGTGAGGTTTATTCATTGATGAAACTGATCAATAACGGTTTGTATTAGCAAACTGGCAGAAAATATACTGGGTTCTCGATTGGTGCCATTAATTAAATAAACACTGGGTGAATGATATTGTTTATCAATTTGGGAGCATGCATTGATCAAACAATTATTAACCATAATAAACACACCTACCCTATTAATTTCAGAGCCTGTATCAATGATGTCTCCTTCAATCTCAACATAGCGGACTCTAGTTTCTCATTTGACAGTAAATCCTTCCAGAATTGACGCAAAGATCCCGACATTTGTGACCGTGAATGTCCGTTTACCGCTTTCATCATGCCGCCTTCTGCTACTGAGGAAACGGTGGCGAAAGACTTAAAGACAAAACAAATCCGATCAAACAAGAGAACAGGATGTCAACCCCCTTATCACACCACAATCCTCATCATCCAAGACATGTATAAGACGTACCAAACTATTATTATTATTATTTATCCTATCACAGCCATCAAAACACCGCAGCAACATCCAGCACTAATATTGATTTCTGTTCGACGCGTGACTTGAACTCGACGTTCAGTGCCAACAACGTGGATCCAAAACTCACAAATGTCATCTAGATTCCTTTATCGATATATTGGTTTCCACGGCAACCAGAAATTAACAGCAGACGACACAATGTAAGACAACAATGAAAAAATGGCCGATAATAAGAAAAAAATAACTAAATTTCCGGTTTATTTATGATAGACGACATTTACGGAATCTCTGTAGGCAATTGACTATTCCAGTATTTGGAAATATTTCCGCTTATTCAAGGTCGAACGCAAAAGAAACAACTTATTTTGATCCATGATACGAGAAGAAGAGTAGGAAAGGGTCTAGCAGTGGGTGGTAACCGGAGGACCCAAGTGGAAACTCACTACTTTAGGCAGGTTACGTTATTCTTTGTCATGTTCAGGCGACCTTACTCTTTGTCACTTTCAAGTCTGGGATCGAAACCAAGCTTCTTGAAATACTGACAGACCTTGTGATCTAAAGCCATATCTATAACTTCTGAAATACACCCCTTTTTATAAAAACGAAGCGATATCGCAGAATGTGACATTATTTCTTTTCATATTTATTGGCGTCTGAGATTTATGTCTGTTTCGATATTCTTTGAATATTCATAGGTTTCCTTCTCTGATTAGCGTCATTCCCCTTTGACTTTTAAAGATAGGACTGGACGTGTCCATAGAAACCATAAACATGTTTATGATTTTATGATATTGTTTCTGCTCTGCAGATCAGAGATAACCTAATTCAAAACCAAATAAAGGATCAAAAACATTTTATTGAACTATTGAGAAATACCATGTTATTGACCATGCTGTTTTTATTAACAACCACCGTTCTTGCAATGTTCTGTAGAAAGACTCACATAGAATGTTTAGATAGGGCATTGTATATATTTTCATGTTATAAAAGTATCTAAATTTAGAAAGCGACCATACACTTTTATTTTTCTCCCTTTTTGTGTAAATAATCATAATCAACAAAACAGTTGATATTTCGGAAACAATTCCTTTCTCATTCTTCCTCATCATCATCATCACCAAAAGCAGATGACTAGTTTTGCAAGCAGTTGTATGTTGCAAATTATTACAAACATTGCTTCCCAGTCAAAGTCGCACACGCCCACCAGCAGCCTCGTGGTTCATGCTGCAATACTTTCATTTCAACCTATACAACTGGGCGTTGGTAAGTCTTTGAAACATTTACACCAGAGCTTCAATGTTTCAATCAAAATAAATGTTTCTATTAGTGGTCGAAGAAACCCGTTCGTTCTAATGTTCTAGAGGAATGGTTTACTACTGTCACATCACTAGGGTGCACATAGTTATAATGGTGTAATATTCAATTCTTAAAATACAGATGTGACGTCATCCTTTGATGTTGGCGTACCATTATTACAAATTACGGGCAATGTGCTAAACGTACATTATTTATGCAAGTTGCAATATTGGTCGCACGTGACCTACTTCATTGAAATGCGCGTGCTGGATAGTGTCTGTAGTTGTTTAATGGCCTCGTGCGAGACTTTGCGTAATATATAGACATAACTTAATTATATCACTCGACCATTAAACTACAAATAATAAATGAATAATAACTAGACGATTACTGTATTATCTTTGTCATTGTTAGATTTAGATGAAGAGGGGAAAATGTAAGTCCTAGTCTGCAGCCTATCAAGCCTATGGGGTGAAATGAAATATTATAGAGTTTAAAATCTGTTTCAAGGCATACACCACGCATTGTTCTATAATGGAATCATTGCCCGATCGGAGGCGCCACGACCTACTCTTATATCGATTTCCAACTCCAATTTTTTTTTTTTTCGACAACGCCAATGTGTATACAGGGACCTGATTTCTCGTCCAATTTGAAGAACTATACCTTGTCCCTTGACAGGTCGTCCTGTAACATTGAAAAGGGGCAACCATTCCGGAAAATCCCGAACTTTCACGACCCACAAAGGGAACGAACACCGGACCTCCTGGTTAGCGAGCCAATGTCGTACTCACTGAGCCACCACGACTCTCCAGATGAAGAGGGGTGCCAGGCTATTCCCCTTACCCCACGACCAGAGGAAGTCCAGCACTGATTTTTGCATTTTGCGTTGAAACACACCATTTATGACCCGTGCCATTCTGGGTTGAAAAATACCAATCGCAACTGCCCCAGGACTGGATTATCTTTGGAGCTGGTATAACTGACTATTCCCTCATACACATGCCCAGAACAAAAAAAAAGACAATCTCGACTAAGATATTTATTTCAGACTAAACTTATTTAGTCCCCAGACGTTAGCGCTCCACATCCGATATTTTAATCAATCTTTGTATTTCTCCCATCAACTGTAGACTCACTGTATGTATTGTGGACAATTCATAGCTCAATAAAGCAAGCTTAATAGTTTCGTTTTTCTAAAGTTTATTACATTGCATATAATTATTTACATTGTCTTGAGGATTCTGCTTTTGCACATCAAGGAATTTTTCCATTTCATTATGGTTACCATTAATTTCTGTCGTCGCCGAGGTAGCTTTGTTTTGGCCTTTCCTAAAATTATGAATTATTGCCTACATGTATATATAGTTAAAATAATTACAATAAAGACTATGTTGTCCAGTAATTGTTTAGCTACGTATATATACACACATTTAAAAGAAAATTACATTGATACGTTGAAATATCTTCATAACTACAAAGGATAAAGGGGAGTAACTCGTAATAAACTGATACATTTTGTTAAATCATAAATGGCACGATTTCCAGAAAGCAGAGCACATTCCACATTATGGTATACATTTTATACAGAGCACATTTTCGTCATTTTGAAAATTTCAAATGCTTTCCAATAATTACACACAACATAGACAATATGACATTTAAGGAATATCTCTAAATGCATTGAAAAATATATTTTGAGACCGCCTTACTGATTTCGAGTGCGACGGATGAATTTTGCGTGTATGTATACAATACCTTCTTAAACTTTTAGTATCTGCGACGTTTTCTGGCAACTTTTGATTTAAAGTTTCGGGTAGAAACAAAGACAGCAGTCCAGCAGCAACACAGACAGAACCAAACACTATTAAAGGTAAAGCTGTTTTCAGATCCCCGCCAATTATTATTCCCTGAAAACAAATTATTGAGCACCTATACAAATATATATCTTGAATGGTTTATGAGATATTCCCGTAATTAGAACTGTATACCAAAAGCTAAGTAAAATTCGTTTCCACGGAAGCACAAATTAGTAAATCTGCGAAAGCTTTTTATAACGAAAGACAGAATTGCTATTATAGGTTGATGTTTGTAAACAGTGTGTCATTAAGATATCTTGAATGTTATTGAGATATGCCCAGGAATAATATTTATCTACCATAAACTTAGTAAAATTTGTTTTCATGGAAACAAATAATGACCGAACAAGTTTCATAAAAATACGAAGACCAAGGCACTGGGTACACATTTCTTGGCAGTTGGAATACGATAAAAGAGTAGGCCGTAACGCCGCTGTCCAGGCAAAGTTCCCCTCATAGCACATTGTAAGGCGGTAGCTTGTTTCATTAGTCCAATGGGAGTAGGGGGTTGGGATGGCCTAGTGGTCTAGAGTGCCGCGCTTCGACCTCTAGCTGGCCAGTCACCTCTGGCTTGCGGCTGTGGTTTCGAGCCCTGGTGTGAGCGTATGTGGCATGGGGATAGGGGTGCCTTCTCAACCTCGTGGGTTTCCTCCGGGCTCTCCGGTTTCCTCCCACTGCTAAAATCCCCTACGCGCAAGCGAATTATTGAAATAAAATGAAACCATATG
Organism: Patella caerulea; assembly: GCA_036850965.1. NCBI lineage: Eukaryota > Metazoa > Mollusca > Gastropoda > Patellidae > Patella > Patella caerulea. Next base: position 23,266,569 of record JAZGQO010000015.1, on the reverse strand, counting down.
TTAGTCTCAAAAGTTTGTGTCGAGTGGACGTTAAACCCCATTTCTCTCTCTCTCTCCCAGTGGGACGTTAAATCCCATTTCAATTTATGACTTACCAAATCTGCTATATAGGGAGATATCATTCCGCCGAACTGTGAACAGGTTGAACTGCTGCCTAATGCTGTGTTCCTTAGAATAGTTGGAAATAGTTCGGCTGTAAAAATGTAGACACTCGCATAGGCAGCAGATATTGCTAGCTTCCCTATCGTTGATAAAACTGTCGTTATCCAAAGATGAGCTGAAGACAAAGATATGTAAATAGTGAATACAAACTTCTTTGATGGTGTCAGAATTGTCTGAATTACCTTGATCCTTTGACCATGCACTCGAGTGTCATACTAATGAGGCGCCTTGATGAACGAAGTAAAACGTTTGTGCATAGGTGAACTATCAAAGTGAAATCCCACACTGCTGTGACACATTTGTTTTGACATTAGAGGGTCATTTTTTTTTTGTTTTTGTTTTTTTTTCAAATGATTATGATTGCTGTAGACTTTCATATAGATAGCAAAAACAAATCTACTCTGCAAATTTAATTTCTTCGAACTACAAATTATGTCAAGATCCCTGATATGTCCAAGTAATACCCCCCCCCCCCTTATCAGGGCAGGGCTGTAACTAGCTAAGAGCAACGAGGGAAAGGGCGGGAAGAGTTCTTATGGTTGCTGTAAAATTGGCGGACAATGTTTTTCTGTGGTCGACAATGTTTTCACGGTGACAGGCCTGTGTGGGGGCCCTGAGTATACATAGTAATATAATGTACAATATAATTAATCTTCCAAATCTGATTTATAGTTCAACATTTCGTTTAACTTGTCTTTACTACACTAAGGTCTGGAAGAGTTTTTATATAATAGACTTTCTTATTGGTGCGAGGAATGAGACAATGAAACGGTATGTTTTGCACGGAACTGTGGGTAATCCACTAGTAACATCAACGCTGATTGGCTAATCAAATGTCCGATGTCATAGGGTCAAAAGCCGCTCGTATGACCTCTGACGTGACCTATCGGTGCAAACGGTCAGATAGTCGTGTTGTGTATGTAGGGTCATCGAAAGTATAAAAAATTTAAACGAAATATGGGTCTGCATTTTAATCAGATTGTAATCTTCTAGGCATTGTTATGTAAGGGGTATAACTCCCTTTGCATCATTACACTTCCTGTTCAACCAACACATGTGTTGCGCATATATTACTAACTTAAGGGCAGGCTACAAACTACACAGGCATTACAAACGATAAACAAATCAAGTCACCAAATCTGGCTACGTCTCTCTAAAATATTTTTCATACGCGGCATATTTGTAGTACAAAAACAATAGGAGTTCCACAAGGACTGCCTACAAAACGGACTAAAGCTGCTAACTGTTAAATACCTCAACCACGGAAAAGGCGACCCTTGTGAAAAATGAATTTGTTTATACTCACACTCATCTCCATATATAACAGGGAACATGGTACTGAGACAAGCTATACCACCTATTAACATAACAGAACAATGCAGAACTTTTCTTCCTAATCTATCCAGTAATATAATACATAAAATATAGGCGATAGTCTCCGCTATGTTTCCAATAGTAAAGTTCAGATAGACATCTCCACTTAGATTAGTCACGTTTAAAGTTAAGCCATAATATGTCACACTTGCTACAAACCTGCAACGAAAAATAAAAATGAATACTCTATTGGATAATTATAGTTTTAATTATGCAAATAAATATTGGGCTACTAGTAATTATACGTAAATAGGAAGTGATAAAAGAAACGAGCTCATCTAATGGATGACCACGAGGGGTTTGTTTTTGGATTTTTTAGTTCTACCACGTCCCACACTACACAATCTTACCAATTAAAGAAGACAATAAGAGACATGGCTACAAGTCGTGGAGTTGTAAACATCTGACTTATTTTAGCATCAACAGTTGTTTCAAGCGATGATTTATCAAAAAGCTTTTCCGGGAGATCAACCTGGTTGACTTTGGCTGCTTTACGGATAATTTCCTCTGCTTCTTTATATCTACCTTTAGACAATAACCATCTGGGGGATTCTGGCAACAACCTGCATGAAAATAATTACAAATATAAACTTAAAGCGGCGATTTTCGACACCTTGTTGATTTTGAGAGAGCACATACTATGTAGATTCGTTGGGAGAGACCTCGAGGTTCAAGAAACACCATCTGGGCTCCGAATGATTCGTTAAGTCCTAGGTTAGACATATGATGTAGCGTTCAACGAAATAGTGAGGTTGGGAGAGTAGCGAATGACCTTATTCTAGTCAATGCTTGTAACCTGTGTATCCAGTGATTGACATAAAAATGTAGAAACGAACTGTGGTATTGTTATTCCCGAGGAGAATGAGTTCATAACGTTTAAAGTGGAGTTCTTAAGCAAAGAATTACATACATAACTACTAGTTGATCACAAAGCTAAAAACTTTTTAGCCCTGAAGAGAGTATGGGTCAAACGATGGATGTGGGGAGTTGTTTTTACAGAGGCGGCTTTGCACATCTAACCAACAACTCATAGCACTGAATAGTGCTTCACAATAACATTTTTTCTTTTTAGAAAAGTCTCACTTATTTGGGCAATTAGTTCGCCATGGAGGTTCTTAAAAGAGATTATGATACTGGATTAATATTACAAATCCAGGTACATGTAATTACTAACGATAATTTTCTTTTGGAATGTCTCACTATTTGGTGTTATTTGAACGCTGTGGATTTCGGATTTCGGAATTCAGCGTATCTATACGAGCACATGCAATTGATCCGTGGTTTTTCTCCTCCGATATTGAAGGTTGGGTAGCGCATTTTTGTCATGGCCGAGTGAAATTCATTAACCGACCTGTTTTCTACTAATTTATAAGTCAATAATATTTACAAATGCTTGCATGAGTTACAGTGATAACTTACCACCAAAAAGAAACAAACAAAATACTTGGCACGGAGGAAGCAAGAACCAGATTCCTCCAATCTCTTATAAAGTATGCTAGTAAACCGAGAATAAACAACCCGGTTACCCAGGCTAACATGATTATATTACCAGCATACTTCCTCTTCGATGGTCCCACCAGTTCCATGCCTACAAAATAGAAATGAAATGACATAACATGGGGTTTAACGTCCTACTGTTCTGCCCCCACTCGGCTTATGTTCTGGCCCGACTGGACTAACATTTCACGTACTCGCCAATGTGTACGCGAGACCTCGAGTTGTCGTCCCACCCGAACGACTGTACGTTGCGCTTGCCAGGGTTCGATCCTGCACCACTGACCACGTCGAAAAACCCTATAAACTTTCTCGGCCAATGTACGCATCGACATCCAGGGTGGCGAGCCAACATCCTACTCACGCACGGAGTCACAGTGGCTGGCTCTCATCTGTAAAATAACACAAGGTACCTAAGTGGCAATGAAGGGGAGGTTCGTAACGGACCTTTCGAGTCCTAGGGAGCAATTTCCTCCTGTTGGAGCCAGTCTTTTATCCATACTCTGCATTCAACGCCTCGATTGCAATCAATCTGATCGAAACACAGATCCTTTTTCGTTTCGTTTTTATAGTTCAAAATTTTGTTTTACCTGTCTTTACTACACTGGGCCCTGTTTCACGAAATTTTAACTATAGTTAATCCAAATTTTAGCAGATACTTTAATTTTGATTGGCTAAGAACTAAAATTAATCTAATATTGTCCAATCAAATAACTAAAATTCAGATCTTATCTTAGTTAAAATTTTGTGAAATAGGCTCCAGGGATCTGAAAGACTTGTTATTTAACTCGTGTTCTGCTTGAAATGAGGGATCAGCCGATCAAATTGTCTGTCGAGTCGAGGGTTTGACCTTTTTTGCGCGGATTTGTGGGTAGGCATTATCAGCCATAGAAATCAAAACAAACGGGGAATTATAACAATATTTACGAATAACATAAGCTGTGAGAAACGGGAAAATATAAAGATATTAACCATCATATAAGCTGTGATAAAACGTGGAAAAATAAAGTTATTTACCAATAACATAAGACGTGATAAAAAGATATTTACCGATAACATAAGATGTAATAAAAAGATATTTACCAATAACATAAGATGTAATAAAACAGGTAATACCACTGAAACCCACCAGAAATCTACAAACAAGGAGACTAGCTAGATTCCTAGCAAAAGCTAGTCCTATACCTGAAGAGATTTTAATGAAAAGGCAGATCATAAGGGTCTTCTTTCTTCCAAGACTGAAAACAATGATAAGATTAAGTATTATAGATTCGATGAGCTTATCCATTTTCAAAAATTAAACAGGTTATGTACCTACATTTCACAAACGGACCTGACGCCCAGAATTTTAAATGTTCGCACAAGAAATATCAAAAATCTTCTAAATTATCTAATGTACTTCTATTAATTAGCTAACGGTTCTAAATAATTATCCAATGATTATTATTTCGAATAATAATTATCCAATGTACTTCAATAAATTACCCAATGTACTTCTATTAATTATCCAATCAAATGTTTATAAAAAAAATATCCAGTGACTAAATCAACCCAAGACACACTAAGAGAACTATAAATTGCCAACAGTACGGACGACCAAAAACGACTTTAGATACTACAGGATTCAAACTGTCTCCTTTTTTTAAAATGGTAGGTGTTTATACTTTGTTGTTATATATATAAGACTATGCAATTTCAGAACTAACATATGATTCAATTTTATTTCAATAATTCGCTGGTCTGTAGGCGTCTTTAGCAGTAAGCGGAAATCGGAGGAGAGGGAAAACCCCGGGAGATTGAATAGGCGACACTACTTCTTGTCACGTACAAACTGAGAATCAATTAGAGAACGTATGATCTAATGCCCAAGCCATAGACGATGTTGCTGTAGAACGTTACTTTACATTGTGTTGATATTGTTATTATAAAATAAAGATTTATAGAATCCATTATCACAAAATTTCCAGTTCTACTTACAAATCTGAAAACATTCCAAGTACGATGGCACCAACAGCTTTTCCCATAAACATGGCGAGATTACTATGGGATCTGTAGATTTCTTTACCACAAACTAGATTTAGCTGAAATATATTATTACCAAAAAAATCAGGCTTTCTCCAATTCTGCCTATTCTTATGAAAATCCATATCCAAAGTCATTTTGATCATGAATAAATCTGTGATCTGGGAAAGGCTTGGTGGTTTTCGATATCAGATTTAAAGTAAAATACTGCGTCACAGATACGGGACATATGTTTCCCTTTGTACACAATTGTTGGAACCCTGAACAGTAAGTGTAGTTTAATGGTCGAGTGCGAGACATCAAGTACATTGATATTGCACGATTGCGTTTAACACAAGGGCTATATCGATATATTAAACAATGTCTTGCGCGACACCATTAAACAACTTAAAATACAGACACTATCCAGCACATGCATTTCAACTAGCATAAATAATGTACACTTGTCATGTCTTCCTGTACCAATATGTGGAATAATGGTATTCCGACATCAAAGAATGACGTCACATCTGTATTTCAAATCGTAATAAAACACAAAACCATTTCCGTCAACAGGCGTAATCGATGTGGACTAGGTGTAGAAAAACCGCGTCATACAAACAGGTCTTACCATCTCACCAACCCAGTTTGATGTTTGGTCATTTGGCCGTACGTTTGTGCTTAATCTCAATAGGAGAGCCTCGATATATCAGTGAGTTGGGACTGACTCAATTACCAGGGAGATCCGGTGTATGCCGAATAGGGCCAATCTGGTTTTCCCAAGTGCAAGACGCTGGGCTTGGCGAGAAAACGTGTATTGTCGTTAAAATGGAACAAAAGCGAAGTCAACGTGCACGTAAAAGAACCCCTGGCAGCTGGAATATGACGGCGAGACGCCGCTGTACATGATCAGGTATACTTTAAATGACTTATGTTTATTTTCATTAGACCGGTACAATCCCCATTTCATTTCATATACTTTCACTGGATGTTCTCGTTAAATCTAGCCGTTATTATTCTTATTTTATAGCCCCATAATGCGAGGCTATTCGCATACTCCTCGCAGTGTTCCGTTTGATTAGAGCTAATCCCACTACTCACTGCTGTAAATTCAGAAAATTATTGTTCTAAATTGTAATGGTCAACAGGCCCAATATCAACCAATGGCTTACTGAGTAACGAAATCGTTAAATTTGAAACAAAGTTCCAAATTGGACCAAAAATGTTTACATAACGTTACGTCATGACTCACGATTTCATTATGCCCAATTAACCAGTACATAGCAGAATATTGTAGGAAAACTAATTGTTTGACAAACGAGGCTATCAACAATGTAAACAATACTGTAGACAACAATACTTTCATCGTTTTTAATACCTGAAATCACTATCCAAAGTATTAGGGAAGACCCCATAGTAAACGAAGGACTTTCATGTTCCTCCTGTACATGGGATAGATTTGATTGAACGGGGAGAATACACACACTCGCTCAAAAGCTCAAGTATCAGAAATCAGAAGCCAATCTCAGCAATGGGAAGAGAGGCATTTCTCGGACCATTGCTTCAGCCTCAGGAATATGGATTATTCGTGACTTACTGCAGCCTATAAAATGTCGTATTTAGAATTCTACCCACCTCTGACATAAATGTATTATCATACTGTGATTTATCATAAACCCATTTATTACATTTAACTTCTGTTTTATTACCATCTTCAGTATAATTATATATAGTACATTTAGACCAACCATCTTTACCACTAGGTATAGACTGGTTAATCAAGTCTTCATGCCATGATCCTTGTATAGCATACGTATCATTTGATAAAGACGGTACGGCACACCTACAAAATAGAATGAAAAACAAACAAATCTTTAAGAATGTTTATGTAATCGGACTGACAAGGAGCTTTCACGACTTTGGGCTACATGGGATTCAGATTCGATCGACCAGCTTTTCACAGGTTTCCGGGCGCACAAACTGAAAAGTTGAGCTATAAACCGACTGGAGTCATTGAAGTCCTACTGCGCAACGTTGCTATTACTCGGCCTTTTCTAAATCTGGGATAGGGAAGCAACGCCGCCAGACTGTATATACGACATGCTGGTCATCATTTATCCCGATTAGGCTTTACTTCCGGGAGCAACGGCTTCAGAATGGAGTATGCATGGTCATTAAAGGACAATATTGGTGACAGTCATATTCCAAATATAATTTTTAACACAGAGATCATTGCTACGGGAGATGTGTAACAAACATTTGAATAAACGGAACGTGACGACGGACATGAAAAACACGAGTTATCCCTCTTTTTAACTGGCGGAAGTAACGAGTGATAACAGACACACGATCGAATTTCATTTCACTGAAAATTTCTTTGACGATGAAAAGTTATAATATAAGGCGGTGAGAGGATATCTGACACTTCCCCATCGCTTAACTTTGATTGCTTTACGCAACTATCCCAGGCGGTCAGTATAATATCTTCCATTGAAAGTCTGGACTTTAAAAGATAATCAATCAACAGAATACTAAAAGACTGATGGTATCACTTTTCCAGCAGAAAGTACCGTCGTACCGACTTGACTTTAGACTGACTTTTGGATTCTGGTTGAAAGTGATGCATCTAGGTCTCATCCATGGGTACAAATCTGGACAAAACATCATCAGGATCTGCTTGAAAACGGCGCAGATCTGACATGTTTCTGATCAGCAGTCAAAAGCTTTGACAAAAGTGTTTGTCATTCCCATCTCGTTGGCGATAATAGGCTCAATCATCCCATGACAGATACCCACAACAAAGGCAATATGTCGAGTTGTCATTCGTCGATCTGCTATTAGCATGTCGTGTTTTATTGAATGGTTGCTGTTGGTAGCCTTCCAGGACGCGAGTCGGCGCCAAGGCTCCCTGTCACGATTAAATTCAGCAACCCACCACCCTGAAGTAGAGATTATGTCGGAAGGTATCTGTGTTGCGGTTAGTCCTTTCAGTTGCGAGTACTTGATGACTGTCATATAGCCAGCGTCTGCCCATTTCTGGTGATTTCATTGGGTAGGTTCAAAAGATGGACTGGTACGAAGCCATTATTAAAATAACAGTTGCAGTTCTTGCATCTATGATTCATTCAATGATTGTACTTGTTGGTGGCGATTTGTTGACAAAATAAAAGTAATGAGATCCATTCCAACACTTTTCGGAAATATGATATGCCACAACTTCATCCCTGTTACTAATCTATATTGACACTAACTGCAAGTGTATAACTTCCCGTCCGGGATATACTTCACACACCACCATTTCAGGTCAAAATTTCTCGGGGGAGGAACCCAAGACCCTCTTAACCCCGGATGTCATCTTGTTACTAGGACTCACTGCAAAAGTCCACCGTAAATTCACACCCTGAATTATTTTAATTACTCGTAATTTTATCTGAATAACAATTGTTTATTTATATTACGTGAATATTTTATATAATTTTGTCTGAATAGCAATTTTTATTTATATATTTTATCCCGAATGCTCTTTGTTATTTCGTTTTATCAGGAAATGTGATATGTCTTGCTCTTTAAGATGTGTTTGTAAAGCGAACATGGGTACAATGTGTGGGGCTTTAATATAGTTTAAGCCTAGTGTCCAATCCCTATAAACCTGAATTGAAATATTTTATGCGCCAGTTGTGCGTGGAAATGTATAGTAAACATTCACAAAGCACTGTTTAGTAATTTGAGTATGCTCTTCTAAACAACCAACAGACCGGAAATTTCAATATACGGTTTACTCCGTTGATGCTTTAAATTTAAAAAACAGAACAGCACATAACAATCTTATTTCAATCGAATTCTTTTTTTTTTTGGGGGGGGGGGGGCTTTTTTAAAATATATCCATAATCGCCAAATTTACCTAATGAACTTAATACCACTGTTCGCGTTAACCAGCAAAATAAATAGTCAATAAGCTACCTCCTCGACTTACCTATGTTCGGGTATGGCCAGTATAAAAACGGACAAAATGATAAATAATCCATTGGCTAAAGCTGGTAAACACACCAAAAAATATAATCTCTTCTGGTATAATCCAAATTCTCCCAAATATTCTAATACATCATCAAACTTCATCCTGCTGAAGCACTGATTACGGAAAATACGTTGCCACCAGAGAGCCGATCACGTGGCTTCATAAAGATACAATCCAGTGTTTGCAAACACAATTCGTTATTATGACTGTGCAGTTGTGCGTAACAGCTGACTTGTTGGCCACAAGCATTCCATTTTTTATTGTAGTGGATTTCAATTGTATATCATCCAAGTAGCACATTCATACAGAAACCAAGAGTTTATGTCTGCGACATACCAGACGTAAGGGTCGTTAATACTTACCGCGAACGCCGCCGACAGAGTGAATTTTTGGGAACATTAGCCAATCAGCGCCTTTAATAAAGATTAAAGGGCATACATGGTCAAATGTCCGTGCGTCAGTTTCATCTGCGAATTTCCCCGCGTACCGTCAAATTCGGTGATGTCAGTGATCGCGCGTTTGTGATCAACATAATTAATCACCCTTTACACATAGCCCAGTATTTGGCAACACATAGCCAGATAAGGACTATGTACTATGTAGCGCTAAAAACTAACCGTGTGTGTGGAATAGCTTTATTTTACGCCCTCTTCCAATAATGTAGACAATAACTTATATGTAAAACATAAAATATAATATACAAAAAGTGATTAGCAGTAAAGTGATATCACAGACAATAACGTTTTATTTAAAAAATATATATATATAAAGTTATTAGCAAACAAGTGCCTGTATTTTAAGTTGTTTAGAGATACATTAGTTAAGAGTTTAAAGAGAGAGAGAGAGAGAGAGAGAGAGAGAGAGAGAGAGAGAGAGATGGGGTTTAACGTCCACTCGACACAAACTAGGTCATTTCGGGACTAACATATAATATGGTTTAATTCTGTTTCAATAATTCGCTTGCGCGTAGGTGTTTTTAGCAGTGGGAGAGAAAGAGAGAGGGAAAAGGGGGTTTAACGTCCACTCAACACAAACTAGTCATTTCGGGACTAACATATGGTTTAATTTTATTTCAATAATTCGCTTGCGCGTAGGGGTCTTTAGCAGTTGGAGGAAACCGGAGGAAACCCGTGAGGTTGAGAAGGCGCCCCTATCTCAATGCCACATACACTCACACTAGGGATCGAAACCACAGTCGCAAGCCAGTGGTGACCCGCCAGCTAGAAGTCGAAGCGCGGCACTCTAGACCACTAGACCACTAGCCCCCCTCCCCTACCCGACCCGAGTTTGAAAAGAGTTGACCATTCTTTTTATAATAGTTCGAAAATAGCAAATGTAAAACTAATGATTTGAAAATTTCATCCAAATTACTCTTTTGTGAGCGAAGATATTAGTCTTAGAGGGTTTGACAAGACGCGTGCGGCAATTGCAACTACCGTACTGGTTGTTCTAAGCTAAGTCTCGCTCGTCCATTTTTAATTTAATCAAGATCTGGTTGAACCCGTTATAATCTATTTCAAATCGAACAAATCCTATGCCATCGAGATTTGATTATGGTCTGGATAAGTTAATTAATGTTTAATCAATAATTTAGATAATATTTCAGGCCCAAAGAAAGACCGACAATAGGCAGATTTAGCTCTTGCATAATGTGTGTTAAATGGTCTCGAGCTTAAGCCATTGCGTGTTTTATTGTAAAAACACTTGGGCCTTGCGAATATATTACTTAATGGAACAATATTGACATAAGTAACACTGTTTTTTTTTTCATTGGCTATAGTTACTATTGTCTATGGTTACATGGTATATAGGTATCATAAAACATGTATACACGTGTTTTATATGGATACAATAGAAATAAGGAAAGTGAATGGAAAATAATAAAGGTCTGGTCTGTTTGTCCCGTTGAATGGCAGGGCGATGCAACGCTTCTGTATTCCTTTCTGTATTCGTTCCTTTGTGGTTAATTCTATGAAGGAATTTGAGAGAAAAAAGAGAATATCGGTGATAACGAACCAATAAATAATATGGTAGAATAAAACTTTGGCCGTTAGATCGATCATATAAACCTATATATAGTTAGTAAAATCAATCTTAATTATACGATTGAAATCCCCCCAAGGGGATTGGGGGTGTACCTTTTTCCCCCTGTATTCCCCCCTGTATTTTAATTTTTCAATTCATTTGCCATATGGTTTACATTTCTCTCTATGGGACATTTTTACGGAAATCTGGCTACCTTTTTGATTAGATTATATGCAAGTTATCATTCATATTTCATCAATGAAGTCCCAAATAAGGTGATTTGTCGTCTGGATGGAATGGGGGTGGGGGATAGGGGTAGGAGACTCGAGCATTGAGACTTGTTCATCCCTTGAAATTTATCAATCGACAAATAGAACTGAAGGGGTTGCAATGGCGTCTATGGTTTTGAGCCTGTATATTTTGAATGCTTTATGATTGACATAAACTTGTCTAAAAGATTGCCATCCATTTAATAGGAATGAGTGTTTCGTTATCGTAGACAGCTTTTCCATGCAATTTTGAACTTATCATTTGCTTAGATTCCAAATTCCTGACTACTGTATTCTATGTTATCCAAATGATTTAGTGACAACCCCTCTTTTGCTAATTTGTCGGCTTGTTCGTTGCCGTGGTCCCGATTTTCAATTTCATGAATTAAGTCCTGTCTGCTTTTGAAGGAGCTAGATTCTATATATTTGATTCTATTCAGGTATAACCGAGGAATCGAAACCACGTCAGTTGACTAATTGACAGACCTTATGATACAACGCGCACGGGCTAACCATTCGGGCACCCCCCACCCCCCAGTTTACAAGGGATGCATATATATCTTTAAATCATGATCAGAATGATGAAATAAACTAAAATAATGTTAAAATAGAATTATAATAAATTATGTTTATAACAGCACATGTATTAAAGTTAGCAGAAAGTTAATTGTTTTGAAAACAAAACTTTGTTAAAATTGGATATGCTGGTCTCTGAAAATCTCATAGGGTTTGACCTTTGAACTAAATGAACTAAATGAAAGCTTCATCTAGAAAATTAAAATAAATTTAGTTTAAAATGTATGTAGATAAGAATTTTAATGAATGAATCATAGTAAAGAGTTTTATTGAATGAATCATAGTAAAGAGTTTTTAATGAATGGACCATAGTAAAAGAGATTGTAATATGTGGTTAAATTAGAATATGAACAATGCCTCATCAGTTATCATCACTTAAACTCTCTCGCATAATTATTCATGTGGATTTGTTATCTGATGGGTATCTTGGTTTCAGACTTACAGAGGCTATAAATCTTTTATTATATTCATTAATTACCAGGAATAGATCGATATTTCTTGTTGTACCTATTGGTATAAATACGTATATTGTCGTCGCTCCTGTCCATCCGTCCGTTCACAGTTGCTTATGAACACTCTACGGGTCACAATCGGTATAGGATTGTAACTTCGTGGATTATGGCCCCTGATTGTAAGAAAAATCACCTTTTTAGCTTGTGAAAACTGTAGAGGTCAAGATTTTGAACCGATTTTAATGATACTGTTTGGCTGTAAATGCCTTTGATATATCATGTTGCAATGATGTTATTGCTTTCGCAGAAGTACTTCAGTTTTCAATAAAATAAAACCAAGTACGAACAATCCAAACCATTAGGCAAAATTCGAAGTCCTAAAAAAACGTTATAGGCAAAATAGTTAGGCAAAGTAGTGTAATCAGCAAATGGACTGTTCATCGTGTACGAAATACACAACAAACAGTGGTAACAGGTGTCCGGAAGTGTAAGCTTACCCTGCCTGTTTCACATAACGTCCAGCAGGGAATTCCACGGGATCCGTATTTCGAATTCACCTGCAAAATAGATGTTTCAACTCTTTAATCACATTGCATTATATCTATGTGCCCTTGAGAATGAGCAGCCTTGAGAGTGGTTAACTGATAATGTTCAAAATAAACATCTGTTTATTTCCACAAAAGGCCTATAACTACAGAACCTTGCGTAATCAGTTATTTGGTGTCACGAAATGATTTTAGTAAAGTTCTTTTCTTTCCTGCTTCTGACGGATTTGTCTTTTCAGGCATTTACCTTTAGAAACGTGTCGTTGGACTGGAACGATCGTGTAGATGATTTGGTAAGACGACTGACTCTAAATGAGGTGATTGAACAGATAACCAAAGGAGGTGTTGGTACTAATGGACCAGCTCCTGCTATTCAGCGCCTAGGGATAGGAACGTATCAGTGGGACACAGAGTGTTTGCATGGTGCTGTTCGTCAAAATGCAACGTCTTTTCCCCAATCTATTGGTTTAGCAGCCACCTGGAGGTACTGACAAATTTCCTATGTTCTTTATGCCTTAAAGCTAAAAAAATATCCTGACAACTGTTTCAAATAGGTTTGTGTTCTTGTTGAGGCAACATCTACTCACTGAATAGGATTTTGACCCATTGACAACCTCAGTGATGGTCGGGAAAGTAACTCGCTATTCGGTAAATCGCTGGTTCGACCCCGATTTTGACTGGTAAATAATGTCCTCTCGAGAATTTCTAGCGTGGTTTTTCCATTGTCAATAGGCGCGGGGAGGGGGGTGGGTGGGTGGTGTCTTGGCAAGCAACGGTGTCCAATCGTTTAGGATGGAGCAATAAACCGCGGTTCCGTATGCACGGAAAAGATATCTTGACGGTTGGAATGGAAATGGAAATAAGAATAGGGCGTGGCGTAGCACGTCTGTTTTCTCATAGTGTACTCCGCCGTATAACGGGCTTCATTTACTCCGTTGGCGCCGAACAGTAGGACGTTAAACTTCATTTCATTAGGACGTTAAACCAGATTTCAGTCAGTTCAGTTTAATTAAGAAACTCTATACGCTTGTCTGTACGTCCAAAACCTCGAAGTCACCATCAAATTCATTTCCATATATTCGATCTTTCAGTTATGATGTTGTCCGGAGAATGTCCGGGGCAACAGGAGAAGAAGTTCGAGCCTACCACATTCGTAATTCTGGTCGTAGCGGTCTAAGTTGCTTTGCACCGGTTATCAATATTATGCGGGATCCGCGATGGGGTAGAAATCAGGTAAATTTTTACGTAGTACCAGTGGCGGATAGGGTCCCGGATCGCCCGAAGTGTTCCGTGGGCCTAGAGGGATTACGGACTTATCGTCTTGGTTGAAATAAAACTTATAGTCTTCATATCCAACAATGAGAAATATAATGAGCCAAGTCCAAGGAGCAGAATGATCTATGCATTAGGTGTGGGATAGGTGATTCGAGCTAGTTTCATTTTTTCATCATGTCACGTACATGTATTCTTCACCACGATGGTGGCCAAAGAAAGCCAAGAAGTCCGAGGGCCCTGCGTACAACTTCATATGAATACAAATATTTTGTCCATAATTTTGTAGAGAATATATTTATCACGCATAACCGACCCAAAAAGATAAGAAAACAGATTTTTAAAAGGTACACAACTTGATTTGTTATATATTAAAATGGTTTGTAGGAAACATATGGTGAAGATCCTTATCTGAGTGGTATGTTAGCTACAGCTTATGTGAAAGGAATACACGGAGATAATAAGCGCTACATGCGGGCTACAGCAGGATGCAAACATTTTAATGTTCATGGTGGCCCCGAAAATATTCCAGAAAATAGAAACGCATTTGACGCTCATGTAAGTATGGATTAGATTTACTTAGTATCCTTGATAGTGACGGTGGTTAACCAGCCTAATGAAGACGGATATACACCATACTTGGGCATTTTGCCCTTGCCGGACTCCAAGGTCATCTCTTATTTCTAATTCCAACAGGCAGTGCTTCTTAACCTGCATGGAGCCTCGGATTTTTGGAAAAGCCCAAGGGATCTATCGGTCAACAGCGTGATCGAACTCGGGATCTTCCTATTATCAAACCAGCATCTTACCCACCAGTGTCCATGAACATTAGGACGTGAACTCGTCGGTATCCGCTTTCTTATTTATTATTTGATTGCATGAGGACTAAAAAATATTACAGTACAAATAAACAGTTTATTTCTTAATTAGAAAATGGCACGATAGTGTTATCCCCTGTGCTCGTAATTGTAATTATTTCTTTTGAAGGTTTCTATGAGAGACTGGAGAACTACCTTCCTACCAGCGTTTAGATATTGTGTTGAAGCAGGGACTTACAATATAATGTGCAGTTATAACAGGTAACGCGACCTTTTTCTAGAATAAAATATTTAGCAAGACATGTCTGATGAATCCGGCCGAATAGTTTGTACATGAACCAGTTTTATGCTTAGCAGACAATATGCTACTCCGCCCGATTTTCAGGCGAATCTCTAGAATTAGCGATTACTTTCTAGTTTCTCATCTTAGCTTGCTTTTCACTAGTCCAAAGTAACTGAATTTATATAATTCCAAACATTAAAACTGATATAAGCAAACACCTCATCTGAAATGAACTCTTCACTGGAATGTATATGTTGATTTGTTTGGTGGGCTTACAGTCCATATGTATTGAAAGTCTTACGTCCATAGATAAAGCCAATATGGACATATAACCGATTGTTTGACCTATGTCAAAACAATTTAAGCCAATAACTGGATCTGTAAAATGGGGAAGGAAGAAAGAAAGATAATTTAATCGCAATTACACGGATCAATTCATTTCCCTTATTTCAAACCAAATCAAAAGACATTTTTACCCAAATCAAAAAACATTTTTACCCAAATCTAAAACATTTAGACATAAAATATTTAGCTTCATTCAATGATTTTTCCGAATCATGTGGGCATTGTTTGATATTACAAGAGTACGTTTCATTGATATTTTCGAAACCGTTGGTCACAATGTGATTTCAATATGTGATTACCCGTAGTTGGTCATTATGTGATTAAGAGTTAGTCCTAATTGGTCCTTATGTGATTACAAGTAGTTTGTTCTAATTGGTCCCAACGTGATTACGAGTAGTTTGTCCTAATTGGTCCTTATGTAAGTACAAGTAGTTTGTCCAAATTGGCCCTAATGTGATTACGAGTAGTTTGTCCTAATTGGTCCTTATGTGCTTACAAGTAGTTTGTCCAAATTGTCACCTAATGTGATTACAAGTAGTTTGTCCTAATATGGTTCAAACAGTGTTTTATTTATTTATTTTTTTCATCAGAATAAATGGTATTCCATCTTGTGCTAACAAACAATTATTGACAGATATATTGCGTAAAGAATGGGGATTTAAAGGTTATGTTGTCAGTGATATGAATGCCTTAGAAAACATAGTAGAACATCATCATTATAGTAAAGATTTCGTTGAAGCTGCTGCCGCCGCCATTAATGCTGGATGTAATCTGGAATTGAGAAGTGGGTCAAGAAAAACAACAGTGTTCGAATCAATTTGTGAGTTTATGATCATAGTCTTTAAATTGACTCATTTCGAAAGAAGTACGTTAGCATGTCTTCTTTCATTGTCGAATGTCTGTAAAACAGCCAGGAGATATTCGATAATGATCCAACACACACGATTTGTACAGTGATGTACGGGGAGGGGGGGGGGCAAATGGTGACGGCTCCGGATATCCATGCAATGGATTCATCCAATCGAAGAGTGAAATTCAAATTAAATGTTTGAATTATGTCTCTCTACTTCGCTGCATATGTAAAAGTTGTCCTACTTTAATTCAATAAACAGTTTTTCTCGTCTTGGGACAGTTAAGATGCCACCGGGCATCAACAAACCACTGCACGCCACTGATCCATGAGTTGATGTACAATTTCAGAATTGTTTCATTATGTCACAAATGTACAAGCCATTTGTATTAACTACATATTGATTTTGAAATATTACAGCCAATGCCACCAAGCAAGGAAAAATAACTGAAGCGACCCTTAGAGAAAGAGTAAAACCTCTTTTCTATACCAGAATGAGATTAGGAGAATTTGATCCATCTGAAATGAATCCATACTCCTCGGTTGGATCGGTTGTTTTGGATGATGCTCATAGGGAATTGGCGTTGGAGGCTGCTATGAAGTCAATTGTGTTATTGAAGAATGATGGTTTGCTGCCTCTAACACACACCAAGTACAACACTGTAGCTGTAAATATCTCACATTTATCTTCCTGGGTTGCCTTTTGGATATGACGAAAAAAACCCACGATCTCTTGTATTCATTTGGGCGTACGTAAATGATCCCCTGACTTTTGGAATTCGAAGTAAGAGTAGATTGTAGTGCTGCTGACTGGATACTATTTACCCCATAGTCCACTATATATATGCCCGCCTCAGATGGAGCTTAAAAGTAGAACAATAAACCCCATTTGAGCAGGCCTATAGCCAGGGGCGCTTGAACCCGGGTACCCGTGTATACAAGTGGTACCTGGCCCTTTTCTTGGGTATACATGTATACCCATGCCCTAATGAAGAAAGTTTTTAACCTTTTACTGTTGATTCATTTTTAAATGATAGATATGTAATTTCTCTCGGTTGAGAACCGGCTCTGGCACTCTCATTATCATGTATTTTAAAGGGTTTTATATTGGGATTTGGAATGCTAGAGCGTTCTCCGAATTGACAAATTTAATTTTTTTTAGAATTATAGCTGTTTATTATGTCAATATTAATTCAGTAAAGTACGTGTTTAAATTGATTAATGTTTAATTATCATTCATTTTATTGTTTTAGATTGTCGGTCCGTTTAACAATGATAAACACATTTTAAACGGAGACTATGCAGCCAACACGGATAATCACTTTGTTATCACCCCTGATGCTGCCTTGAAGACGCTTGGTCACCAAGTTCATTCTGAATCAGGATGTAAAGATAGTCGATGTAACACATATGATTCGAAGGCAATCACCACGGCTGTCCATGGAGCTCAATTAGTATTTGTTTGTCTTGGATTAGGTACGCGCAAAACTTTTCTTTCCTGGAATCACACTATGCGCGGAGTGGAATAGGTTAATTTGATTTTTGTAACGCTGTGCTTATGTCGCCCTGTGCCACGAAAAATCCTATCTGAAGCTAACAAAAATGCAAGCTCTTGTAGCCAACGATCGTGGATAAAATTGATAAACCTTTTGGTTGGGAACGTAACAGCTCCCGCATCTTTACATATTCCTGAAGCAATGGCCCGAGAAATCCCTCTCTGGCCATTGCTGGAATAGCTTTTGTTTCTTGAACTTATGTGTGAGTGTTTTATTTTCTTCCCGTAGAATCAAAGCTATCACTTAAGTACAGCAACATGGCAGTCCTTCGTTTAATCAGGGTCTTACCTAAAACTTTGGACAGCGATTTAAGGTATTAAAAACGGTGAAAGTATGTTCGTTTCCAAACAGTATTGTTTACATTTCATTCGACTTGATAGCCTCGTTTGTCACGCAATTAGAATTACGTTACGTTATGTAAACATATTTGGTACAATATTGACACTCGTTTTAAGAGTAAAGCTTTTGTAGGGCAGCTAGTTATTGGTTGGTAGTCGGACTACTGACCAATCAAAATTCAAAACAACAATATCCACTCATTACAGCAGTGTGTAGTGGGATTACCTCTGAAACACTGCCCGGTGTATCCCGAATCTTTGCGACTGGGTTTTAGTCAATATCAGATTTGGCCATAAAGTTGATGTTCGCCCGGTGGATTCAAACAAAATAACAGATTATCGATAACGTTATATAATGGCCTTGCCGTTTTAGGATTATATGTAAAAAAAGAGACAAGCACGTGAGTGAGATAGAGAGAGAGAGTGAGAGAGAAAGAGAGAGAGAGTTGTCCGGGCCCAGATCTATCTTGTCCAAGAAAATCTCAAAAAGAAGAATAAATACACCTTTAATCGTAGCATATGAAAACCTAAATGTATTTACAGGAACTAGTATCGAACGGGAAGGACATGATAGATCTGATTTGAATTTACCAGGACACCAAAGCCAACTACTTGACGATGTCATAAAATCCAGTAAGTTATTAATCAGGGGCCTATTTCACAAAATTTTAACTAAGATAAGATCTGAATTTTAGTTATTTGATTGGACAATATTAGATTGATTTTAGTTCTTAGCCAATCAAAATTGAAGTATCCGCTAAAATTTGGATTTTATCTTAAGTTAAAATTTCATGAAACAGGGCCCAGTGTGTTAAAAAAATCTTTTAGCTGTGTTATTATTACAGTGTTGAATACACAATTATGCAATCTTTTTCTTTTGGAAGCCACGGTGGATCAGGATAGGTGTGTTTGGCGCTGACTCACTAACTATCAGGGGGTCCCGGGTTCATTCCTCGGGATATTTTAAGCGTGGTTTTCTTGTTATCCGTGGTGATGGGTGGATTGTCTGGCAAGGGATTTCATCTATTCGTTCGGGTAGGATGAAGAATCGATGTCCCGTCTTCACGTTGGCGTGCATGTAATTATTACCCTTGGCAGTTGAAATTCGACAAAAACGTATAATTGCCATAAAATTACATTTCCTGGACTATAAGCCCTGGTAAACTCGCTCTAAGTTCAAGACCGGTTATATCGCCGACTCTAACCTCATTAAATGATCCAATTTCAGGTGGAACTGCTAAGATAGTTTTAATTATGTTTAATGCTGGTCCTGGTAAACTCGCTCTAAGTTCAAGACCGGTTATATTTAGCATATCGGCGACTCTAACCCCATTAAATGATCCAATTTCAGGTGGAACTGCTAAGATAGTTTTAATTATGTTTAATGCTGGTCCTGTTGATATTCAACATTTTGACAGCAATCCTCGAATATCTGCAATATTAGCTGCATTTTATCCAGGACAAGCAACAGGGGATGCTCTTTTGAAAGTTATTACCGGCTCTCATCAGGCACAGTTCGGTAGATTACCTTACACGTGGTTTCATTCGGCTAATCAGGTATTGCTAATTACCAGTGTATCTTATATCTAAAAGGGGTTACGATGACTAAGTGGGTAAGACGCTGGCTCGCTAGCCTGGAGGTCGGGTGTGCGATCCCGCCATTGGCCGAGAAAGTTCGTCCAGATTTTCCGGCTTAGTTCCCCCTTGTCAGGACGGATGAAACGAATAACCGAGGTCCCGTGTATACAATGACGTGCACGTAAAAGACCTCTTGACAATTGGAATTCGGTATAAGAGTAAGCAAAATTTCCCTCATAGCACACTGTATGGCGTTTGCCTCTTTTCATTAGCCCAGTTCGGGGCAGGACAGTAGGACGTTAAAAGCCATTTCATGTTTATTTCTCAGGTGGCTCAGCAAATAAGGCGCTGGCTTAGTGCGTAAGTCACCAGAAGTCCCAAATTCGATCCCGGTATTGGCTGCTAAAGTTCCTCGGACCTTTCCGGCATGTTTTCCCCTTGTCAGATTTGACAAATAACAGCGTCTAGCCATTTTGATGGGACAAGGACAAAGATCCCGTGTGCATGTTAGTATACACAGAAAAGATACCTTAACAATTGAAATTCGAAATAAGAGTTGTATGCAACACCGCCTCTGCCAAGGCCAAATTTTCCTTATGCTCCTTCATTAGCGCGGATTGGGTTTAAACCCCATTTTATTTCATGTCACAGCTATATATTCTTGACGAACTAGGATCAATTTGAAAATCACAGAACAAATGATATGGTAGTGGTGCCAAAGATTAATTTAGGAGGGCCCGGTGACCACAGTTTTAAAAGGGGAGAATAAAAAACGTCATTTCCATTGGGGAAATTGGCAGCGGGCCCTGGGTTGGGCACCCCATTGATATGGCATCATCCCAGTAACTATAAACGTAGCCTATGGAATTCTAAGTGAATTCTTTCTGTGCAAAAGCCCTTTGCAACATACCAGAGGAAAGGATATGGACTGAGTTGAATATACTCAACAAACATTCCCTTAAACATCAACTTATGTGCCTATTTATCACTGTTCTACTTATTTTATCAAGCTATTTAGAATATCTTTTAAATTTCTCGAATCGCTTTGACTCCTTTATCGTCCAGAAATCAACCTATCTTCTTAACGGCTTACAACTATTGACCTAAATGATGGAATTAATATATTTTTAAGAGTAGGCAATAGAGCTTAGACATCTGAATGGAAATCTTCTTGTTCATTTTTCGTCAAGGTTCCACCAATGATCGACTATAAAATGGAAGGAAGGACTTACAGATACTTTAAAGGAGAACCACTCTATCCTTTTGGTTATGGTCTTACATACACCAAATTCCACTATAGTAATCTGAAAATGGCTTCCATCGTACACGCGGGCCACGATCTGAAAGGATCTGTGGTTGTTATCAATACCGGAAGTGTTGTCGGGGACGAGGTAAACTTTAGATCATAAGAAACAGTTTCTGCTACAAATCATATTGCAGTCTGCAAAATCAGTCGATTCACAGAATCTCAAAAATAATATTTATTTTCAGTGCACACTGTTATCGATACAGTCATCTGATAATCATTATGGCGTAACGTCAATAAAGATTGTCGTAATATTTGGTGATCCGGTCCAACATTATAGTCCCGTGATTCACTCGGCAAACCTCATCAGACTCTGGTATCCTACATCTAATCTCGGCCTTTGGAACTACTTTCAAGATCCCAGATTAAAAATGGCGGCGCCCATGAAGACGCATGTGAAGAGTGTTTTAATATTGATATTTTTATCTAAAACGTGACTCGATAATGTAATCTTGTTCTATTTCGTCCCGTGCCAAAGCATGTGCAACTTACTTTAGTTTTGTTATTCTATCATAATCAATTGCGAATCCAATCCGCAAATTGAACTGTTTCGAAGATTTCTGGACTTTTTGTTCTTATTAGACACTGGGACAGCAAACAAACTCATAAATTAATAGACCGGAAATAAATATAAACCGAGAAATATCAAAGGATCGGGATATTATTAGATCGGGAATATCAATAAACCGGGAAAAGAAATCAGATAATAGAGAGTGTGGTTTAAATATTAAGGCCGCTTGCAGATTTGGTGAAGGTCACGAGATGTAAACACGGCTAGCGCTAACCCTAACCCAAGCCCGCACTCTCGCCAACAATTACGTGCCCTAACCCTATTTACCTCTTGAATACCTCGATGAAAAATGTAAGTGGCCTTGATATGAGGCCTGACCGTTATTAGAGAATAAGAATATTAATGTTTGTGACTTGTAAACAAATTGGTTTATTAGGTGTCAAGTTAGGCCGTTTTTTTTTAGATAAATGGATAGTGCATACCGATCATTATGAGGATATGGCAGGCCGTAGTTAATATTTTAAAACAATAGTTTTGTGTATATTGTCAATTTATCTTTAGGTTGTTCAAATCTACATTTCCTGGGCCGAAACAACTATACCTAAGCCGCAGTTAGAATTGGTCTGGTTTGATCGAATAACCATTCATGCACACGCCAATTCAACTGTGCAATTCGACATTAAATATAAACAAATGGCGCTGTTGTTAGATAACGTTGGTTGGAGAATCGAACCAGGTAACTATTTTTATTACTATGGAAAAGAAACACAGAATGGCGTCATTGTCGCCATCTTGGAAGTCCGTAATTAGATGCCCAAGGAGAAAGCATGCCAAGTTTCACATGTATCTAACCAAAAATGTTTCTTTATTCTGTCCATAATGTATACGTCATCTATATGATGCAGTAGCGAAGTCAGGGTTTGTATCCAGAGGGTTAAAGAGCAATTTCACAGGGAATTGGTCCGCTGTTTCACTATTAGTCGAAGTATGCGCGCGAATGTTTTTGTAAACTTTGTATCGTTTCATTCAATTTGCGACGCTTGTCTATCAAGTATTAACATAATAAATTATTAAATATATGTGTTACTTTGTTGTATCGATATGTAACCTTTCTTTTACATGATGTATCATTTAAGCTAACATGATACAATGGAGTTTTCCAGAGCAGGGTTGGATTGCAAATTCGTTGCTAAGCGAAAGGATCCGAGAACTTTTGGGGTGATTGCATGAAAATCCAATACCCCGTCAAACCCGACTACGTGGGTGCATTGGTCACGTTTCAGGAAGTTTACATGTATAATACTAATACATCACAACATACTCCTAATATATCTGGTCTAGATCGACAAATAGTTTGCACCCTAAGCCAAATTAAAGTAACCCATACGATTCGTCATAGCAGCAAAAATACCAAACGTATGTCATAATACTTAAAGCCCCAATAACACTCTTGTTGTAACTAAATAATATGTCCCAATCTTCATTCTGGTCAACAAATCGTATTATTTTAGAATATTCCAATTAAATGATGATATAACTTTCACCTTAACACACCTATTTTTAAAAATTGGAAAAATTCAACCAATTGATTTGAAAAGTCTAACGTAAACCTTTTCAAATGTGACTTGGATTTTAAAATATTTTCGAACCCTCAGGAAAAGGTAAAATAGGTTGTAATGGATAATTTACACAACAGGCAGGACACTTAAACATCTAGTACTTAGAATAAGCCTATTATTTATTTTCTGGAGCTACCAAGCCAGCAAGAATGTTATTGTCCCTTTAACCAAAAGGTAGGATCGGCTTCAGGAGTCACGGGTCCCTATGTGTATAGTCAAGGTCTTGTTTAGTTAATTAAAATTGTTACGAAGGCAGTTTTAATTTATTTTTATAGACGAGATTCCAATAAAATGGCCTCCTCCCTATATACAAGCACGGGTCTCGGATTCAGAAAGCACGCATATTTTGGATTTGACGTAAAAGTAAAAAGACCCCGGAAAAGGTTCAATTTTTCCTTTGGTTTTAAAACCCACGACATATAGGAATACATAATTTTAATATTTTTGTATTCATTACGAATAAACTGCTGGAATATTTCAGGAAAAATAAATGTTTATCTTGGTGGTCAACAACCAAAGCAGAAGAAATCCGTTGGTTCTAATGTTCTAGAAGGATCGTTCACTATACATGGAACTAAATTACTGGGACATTACTAGGGCACGCATTGTTATAATGGTGTAATATTCATCCATAATAAATGAACAATAACTAGATGATTGTTGTATTATCTTTGAGAGGTGCACCAAAGCTCACGGCTAGATGAAGTCCGTGTCATCAGACTGCCAAGCTTATTGGTGAAATGAAATTGGGTTTAACGTCCTGCTGTTCTGTTCCGAACTGGGTTAATGAAGACTGACATACACCATACAGTATTCTATGGGTGAGAATTTTGCCTTGACAGCAGCGCTACAGCCAACAGTCAAGTTGGCTTTTTACGTCCACGCCAATATGTACACCCGACGTCTGTTTTTTTATACCACCCGAAGGACTATGCTGACCATTCCTCCACCCGTGATCCATCACAAAAATAGTCCCATTTCGATTAAGATAGTTGTATTAGACTAAACTGTGTGCAATTATCAACAAAGACCTGTCTTGTTTCACAGACATTTTAGCTCTCTACATCCGAATTTTAATTCAGTGTTTGTATTTCCCATGAATTGTAGTCACTCTGTATATATTATGGAGAATTCATAGCTCAAGAAAGCAAGCTTAATAGTAGTCTAGCTTAATAGTTTCTTTATTCTAACGTTTGTTACATTGTACATGTATACAATTATTGACATTGTCTTGAGAATTCTGCTTTTGTACATCAAGGAATTTTTCCATTTCATTGTGGTTACCATTAATTTCTGTCATCTCCGAGGTAGCTTTGTTTTGGCCTCCCCTAAAATTATAAATTATCGTTGTTTAGCTATATATCTGGGAAGGGTCATTTTATTGGTTATAATTACGTTGAAATATCTTCGCAGCCATTAAATAAATCTGCAAAACAGCCGTGAGATTCCATACAAAGGATAATGGGCAGAAACTCGTCCTTCATTGATAATTTTAGTATCTGGAAGCAATCTGACTTGGAGTTGTTTGGGGGTGGGGGTGATATTAGTTTAATATCTTTCTATTGGAATTTTACTAATAAGATAAGCATTTTGATGTCAAAAATTCTAAATGTGACGTCGTCCAGAAAGCAGAGAAAAATGTGTGAGTGTTTTATTTTCTTCCCGTAGAATCAAAGCTATCACTTAAGTACAGCAACATGGCAGTCCTTCGTTTAATCAGGGTCTTACCTAAAACTTTGGACAGCAATTTAAGGTATTAAAAACGGTGAAAGTATGTTCGTTTCCAAACAGTATTGTTTACATTTCATTCGACTTGATAGCCTCGTTTGTCACGCAATTAGAATTACGTTACGTTATGTAAACATATTTGGTACAATATTGGCACTCGTTTAAAGCGTAAAGCTTTTGTAGGGCAGCTAGTTATTGGTTGGTAGTCGGACTACTGACCAATCAAAATTCAAAACAACAATATCCACTCATTACAGTAGTGTGTATTGGGATTACATCTGAAACACTGCGCGGAGCATAGGATCTTCGTGGCAATGAAGAGTATCCCGAATCTTTGCGACTGGGTTTTAGTCAATATCAGATTTGGCCATAAAGTTGATGATCGCCCGGTTTGATTCAAACAAAATAACAGATTATCGATAACGTTATATAATGGCCTTGCCGTTTTAGGATTATATTTAAAGAGAGAGAGAGAGAGAGAGAGAGAGAGAGAGAGAGAGAGAGAGAGAGAGAGAGAGTTGTTCGTTGGTCCGGGGCCCAGATCCATCTTGTCCAAGAAAATCTCAAAAAGAAGAATAAATACACCTTTAGTCGTAGCATATGAAAACCTAAATGTATTTCCAGGAACTAGTATCGAACGGGAAGGACATGATAGATCTGATTTGAATTTACCAGGACATCAGAGACAACTACTAGACGATGTTATAAAATCCAGTAAGTTATTAATCAGGGGCCTATTTCACAAAATTTTAACTAAGATAAGATCTGAATTTTAGTTATTTGATTGGACAATATTAGATTGATTTTAGTTCTTAGCCAATCAAAATTGAAGTATCCGCTAAAATTTGGATTTTATCTTAAGTTAAAATTTCGTGAAACAGGGCCCAGTGTGTTAAAAAAATCTTTTAGCTGTGTTATTATTACAGTGTTGAATGCGCAATTATGCAATCTTTTTCTTTTGGAAGCCACGGTGGATCAGGATAAGTGTGTTTGGCGCTGGCTCACTAACTATAAGGGGGTCCCGGGTTCATTCCTCGGGATATTTTCAGCGAGGTTTCTTTGTTATCCGTGGTGAGGGGTGGATTGATTGTCTGGCAAGGAACTTCATCTATTCGTTCGGGTTGGATGAAGAACCAATGTCCCGTCTTCACGTTGGCGTGCATGTAAAATAACCCTTGGCAGTTGAAATTCGACAAAAACATATAGTTGCCATAAAATTACATTTCCTGGGCTATAAGCCCTGGTAAACTCGCTCTAAGTTCAAGACCTGTTGTATTTAGCATATCGGCGACTCTGACCTCATTAAATGATCCAATTTCAGGTGGAACTGCTAAGATAGTTTTAATTATGTTTAATGCTGGTCCTGTTGATATTCAACATTTTGACAGCAATCCTCGAATATCTGCAATACTAGCTGCATTTTATCCAGGACAAGCAACAGGGGATGCTCTTTTGAAAGTTATTACCGGCTCTCATCAGGCACAGTTCGGTAGATTACCTTACACGTGGTTTCATTCGGCTAATCAGGTATTGCTAATTACCAGTGTATCTTATATCTAAAAGGGGTTACGATGACTAAGTGGGTAAGACGCTGGCTCGCTAGCCTGGAGGTCGGGTGTGCGATCCCTCCATTGGCCGAGAAAGTTCGTCCAGATTTTCCGGCTTAGTTCCCCCTTGTCAGGACGGATGAAACGAATAACCGAGGTCCCGTGTATACAATGACGTGCACGTAAAAGACCTCTTGACAATTGGAATTCGGTATAAGAGTAAGCAAAATTTCCCTCATAGCACACTGTATGGCGTTTGCCTCTTTTCATTAGCCCAGTTCGGGGCAGGACAGTAGGACGTTAAAAGCCATTTCATGTTTATTTCTCAGGTGGCTCAGCAAATAAGGCGCTGGCTTAGTGCGTAAGTCACCAGAAGTCCCAAATTCGATCCCGGTATTGGCTGCTAAAGTTCCTCGGACCTTTCCGGCATGTTTTCCCCTTGTCAGACCTGACAAATAACAGCGTCTAGCCATTTTGATGGGACAAGGACAAAGATCCCGTGTGCATGTTAGTATACACAGAAAAGATACCTTAACAATTGAAATTCGAAATAAGAGTTGTATGCCACACTGCCTCTGCCAAGGCCAAATTTTCCTTATGCTCCTTCATTAGCGCGGATTGGGTTTAAATGAAGACCCTTAAACCCCATTTTATTTCATGTCACAGCTATATATTCTTGACGAACTAGGATCAATTTGAATGACATAAGTTCAAGAAGCAAAATGTTCCAATTAAATTGAAAAGTCTAACGTAAACCTTTTCAAATGTGACTTGGATTTTAAAATATTTTCGAACCCTCTGGACAAGTAAAATAGGTTGTAATGGATAATTTACACAAAAATTAGGACACTTAAACATCTCGTACATAGAATAAGGGTATTATTTATTTTCTGGAGCTACCAAGCCAGCAAGAATGTTATTGTCCCTTTAACCAGAAGGTAGGATCGGCTTCAGGAGTCAAAGGTCCCTAGGTGTATAGTCAAGGTCTGTTTTAGTTAATTAACGCAGAAAAATTGTTACGAAGGCAATTTTAATTTATTTTTATAGACGAGATTCCAATAAAATGGCCTCCTCCCTATATACAAGCGCGGGTCTCGGATTCATAAAGCACGCATATTTTGGATTTGACGTAAAAGTAAAAAGACCCCGGGAAAAGTTCAATTTTTCCTTTGGTTTTAAAACCCACGACATATAGGAATACATAATTTTAATATTTTTGTATTCATTACGAATAAACTGCTGGAATGTTTCAGGAAAAATAAATGTTTATCTTGGTGGTCAACAACCAAAGCAGAAGAAATCCGTTGGTTCTAATGTTCTAGAAGGATCGTTCACTATACATGGAACTAAACTACTGGGACATTACTAGGGCACGCATTGTTATAATGGTGTAATATTCATCCATAATAAATGAACAATAACTAGATGATTGTTGTATTATCTTTGAGAGGTGCACCAAAGCTCACGGCTAGATGAAATCCTTGTCATCAGACTGCCAAGCTTATAGGTGAAATGGAATTGGGTTTAACGTCCTGCTGTTCTGTTCCGAACTGGGTTAATGAAGACTGACATACACCATACAGTTTGCGATGGGTGAGAATTTTGCCTTGACAGCGGCGCTACAGCCTACACTTATATCGAATTCCAACCGTCAAGTTGGCTTTTTACGTCCACGCCAATATGTACACCCGACGTCTGTTTTTTTTATCCCACCCGAAGGACTATGCTGACCATTCCTCCACCCGTGATCCATCACAAAAATAGTCCCATTTCGATTAAGATAGTTGTATTAGGCTAAACTGTGTGCAATTATCAACAAAGACCTGTCTTGTTTCACAGACATTTTAGCTCTCTACATCCGAATTTTAATTCAGTGTTTGTATTTCCCATGAATTGTAGTCACTCTGTATATATTATGGAGAATTCATAGCTCAAGAAAGCAAGCTTAATAGTAGTCTAGCTTAATAGTTTCTTTATTCTAACGTTTGTTACATTGTACATGTATACAATTATTGACATTGTCTTGAGAATTCTGCTTTTGCACATCAAGGAATTTTTCCATTTCATTGTGGTTACCATTAATTTCTGTCATCTCCGAGGTAGCTTTGTTTTGGCCCCCCCTAAAATTATAAATTATCGTTGTTTAGCTATATATCTGGGAAGGGTCATTTTATTGGTTATAATTACGTTGAAATATCTTCGCAGCCATTAAATAAATCTGCAAAACAGCCGTGAGATTCCATACAAAGGATAATGGGCAGAAACTCGTCTTTCATTGATAATTTTAGTATCTGGAAGCAATCTGACTTGGAGTTGTTTGGGGGTGGGGGTGATATTAGTTTAATATCTTTCTATTGGAATTTTACTAATAAGATAAGCATTTTGATGTCAAAAATTCTAAATGTCACGTCGTCCAGAAAGCAGAGAAAATTCCACTCGACAGCATGCTTTCTTTTATACAGAGCACATTCTCGTCATTTCAATCTGATTAAAACACCGATCCTATTTCGTTTCGCTTTTAAAGTTCAAAATTTTGTTTTACTTTTTACTTGTCTTTACTACACTAGGATCTGGAAGAGTTGTTATCATTAGCCAATCAAACGGTCTGTTTAGTTGACTTCGTGACGTTCTCTGCGCGGAACTGTGGATGAACTCCCTGAAACGTCAACGTTGATTGATTAATCAATGTCTGGCGTCATAGGGTCAAAAGCCACTCGTTTGACCCTTCACGTGAACTCTCAGTATAACTTGTCAGATCTCCATGTAGTGTAGGCCATCAAAAGAATAAAAAACGAAACGAAATATAGATCATTTTAAATCTACTCTTTTAAGTGTATGTCAGTGTGCAGACAGGTGGGGCAGACAGGTGGACTTCGTTTTTGTCCCATCCACACACTTCCATTCATTGTTAATCTCACAGGCACTATCCCGGATAAACGAGGACTCGAGAAAATTTTTCGAAAGGGTCTCCTCGACGCCACTAACATCCTCTAATGATGTGTATGTATACAATACCTTCTTAAACTTTTAATATCTTCGACGCTTTCTGGTAATTTTTGATTTAAAGTTTCGGGTAGAAACAAAGACAGCAATCCGACAGTTACACAGATAGAACCAAACAGTATTAAAGGCAAAGCTGTTTGCAGATCCCCACCAACTATTATTCCCTGAAAACAAAATACATTCTTAGACAAAAGACCACAGATATGTCCCGAGCAAAAATGCCTATATACCAAAAACTTAGTAAAATTTATTTCCATGGAAAGACACACATTATTAAATCTGAGAACTTTTTAATTAGCAAAGGATACACTTACTATTATAAATTGACGTGCGTACACAATTTCATAATTTTATCTTACACGAATTATGATATGCTCCGGAAATAACATCGGAGCGAACCGACGGACGGAGCAGAAGGATAATCTTGTAATGGATATACAGACTGCGAAATTTCCATGACTTGAAAATTTCAACGGAGGTTCCCCTTTGTCTGTGGTGCAGTACATGGGGTCTAACAAAGTATTGTTGTGCGCATGGGGGGGGGGGGTAAGCGAAGGTCCCGTGTGCAAGAGTATATAAGAGTAAATCGTATCGCCACTGTCCCTCACAGCAGAAGCCGATATTTATTAGCCCATTTCATTTCATTTCATTATTCATGACTTACCAAATCTGCTACATAGGGAGATATCATTCCGCCGAATTGTGAACAGGTTGAACTGCTGCCTAATGCTGTGTTTCTCAGGGTAGTTGGAAATAGTTCGGCTGTAAAAATGTAGATGCTAGCAAAGGCAGCAGATATTGCTAGCTTCCCTATCGTTGATAAAGCTGTCGTTATCCAAAGATGAGCTGAAGACAAACATAATATGTAAATAGTAAATACAAACTTCTTTGATGGTGGCAGAATTGCCTAAATTACCTTGGTCATTCGATCATGTTCTCAGGCGTTATTTGTCATGCTAATAATGGGGCGCTTTGATGAACGAAGCAAACCGTTTTTGCATACGTGAAATCCCACACATTCTCTTCGCGTACTACATGTAATAGTTGGACTAGTACTTAAAAGATTAAATTTTAGTTTTGAATGACTATGATTACTGATTCTTTTTTTTTGGAACTGACTTCAATTCACCACACAGTTGATCAATGATATCTCAACATTTACTCTACCTGTAGACATACAACTTCGTACATATACCCAGTTTGATCTAAATAACAACATCCCTGATATGGTGATTATGTCATTTGGACATAGTAATAGTACAATGTGCAGTATAATTAATTAATAATCCAGGCAATTATGTAAGGTAGGTAACTCTGTTTGCTTTCCTACACTTCCTGTTCAAACATTACAAGTGTTGTAAGCCAAAACATTTACTAACCCGAGGAAAAGACACAAACCACACATGCTATGCAAACAATAAACAAAACAAATTCGACAATGCCTGTCTAAAATATTTTCCACCCACTGTTTACTGTCAGTTTCAGAAACTAAAAATTGAATTTGTTTATACTTACACTCATCTCCATATATAACAGGAAACATGGTACCGAGACAAGCTAACCCACCTATCAACATAACAGAACAATGGAGAACCTTTCTTCCTAATCTGTCCAGTAGTATAATACATAAAATATAGGCGATAGTCTCCGCTATGTTTCCAATGGTAAAGTTCAGATAGATATCTCCACTTAGATTAGTCACGTTTAAAGTTAAGCCATAATACGTCACACTTGCTACAAACCTGCAACCAAAAATAAAAATAAATACTCTATTGGATAATTATGATTTTAATTGTGTAAATAAAAAAAATAAATTTGGGCTACTATTAATTAATAGTATTGGGGAAGTGATAAAAGACATGGGCTCATCTAATGGATGCAGGCGCGGATCCAGAGGGGGGGGGGGGGGGTCCAGGGGGTCCGGACCCCCCCCCCCCCCCCCTGCTCAGACTCTAAAATTGTTATGGGATTTTATTGGCGGTTTTTAGACCTGTAATTTTGCGGAATGACGTCAGAGTGCACCAAATTGAATCTAATTTACCAAACCCCCCGTTAATTGGTTGAGCGCCTTCGCCCACCACAATTATCAAACCTAGACCCCCCGCCCCCTGCAAAAAAACCCTGGATCAGCGCCTGCCTGGGATGACCACGAGTGAGGTTCGTTTTTGGATTTTGGAGTTCGACCACGTCCCACACTACACAATCTTACCAATTAAAGAAGACAATAAGAGACATGGCTACAAGTCGTGGAGTTGTAAACATCTGACTTATTTTAGCGTCAACAGTTGTTTCAAGTGATGATTTATCAAAAAGCTTTTCCGGTAGATCAACCTGGTTGACTTTGGCTGCTTTACGGATAATTTCCTCTGCTTCTTTATATCTACCTTTAGACAATAACCATCTCGGTGATTCTGGCAACAACCTGAAAATAATTACAAATACAAACTTAAAGCGACAATATGCCCACGCAAGTTAGAATAAACTGTTGTCATGAATCAACTTTTAAACATACTAAATGTTGAGTATGCATTTAGAAACCCCAACCGTTTCAGCTAGGGTGCTTACAATGTCCTTTGTTTATCTCTCTTTAATGAGCGCTGTCCAGAAAGAACGATGTAATAATATAGTATGTCTTAACTCCATGTCTTAAGACTCGACATAGGGGGGTTGGGATGGCCTAGTGGTCTAGAGTGCCGCGCTTCGACTTCTAGCTGGCCTGTCACCTCTGGCTTGCGCCTGTGCCTTCAATCACTGGTGTGAGCGTATGTGGCACGGAGATAAGGGCGCCTTCTCAACCTCGTGGGCTTCCACCGGGCACTCCGGTTTCCTCCTACTGCTAAAGACTCCTACGCGCAAGCGAATTATTGAAATAAAATCAAACCATATGTTAGTCCCGAAATGACCCAGTTTGTGTCGAGTGGACGTTAAACCCTATTTCTCTCCCTCTCTTAAGACTCGACATAATTAGATTATCAAATTAATAACCATACTGTGACTTTAACTAACCCATGATTTCTTTTTACCTTAGAAACAGATTAGAAAAGTCTCACTTATTCGGGCGCTTCGGGTGTTGTCAATGGAGCTTAAGATTGTGGATTAATATTTCAAATCCAAGCATTTACTAACAGTACATTTCTTTATTGTATTTAGAACGCTATGGGATTTTTTAAATGGAAGTCGGATTCCGTTGTTGTGTACTTGCGTATTTATTCAGGTTTTTCTCCTATGATATTGGACGTTGTTAAGCGCATTATTGTCATGGCCGACCTGTTTGCTGCTAATTTATAAGTCAATAATATTACCAATCGCTTGCATGTGTTACAGTTTAAGGAAACTTACCACCAAAAGGAAACAAACAAAATGTTTGGCACGGAGGTAACAAGAGTTAGATTCTTCCAGTCTCTTATAAAGTATGCTAGTAAACCGAGAAGAAACAACCCGGTTGCCCAGGCTAACATGATAAAATTACCAGCATACTTCCTCTTCGATGGTCCCACAAGTTCCATACCTACAAAATAGAATAAGGAACCTATGTAAACGATTCAAATAAATCCAAACTGGTATTGGAAGGGGGAGAAGTGGCGTAACTGGCTTTCCGAGCAATCAGTTCTGTTGGAGCCAACTGATCACCAAAACCCTGTGCTATCTAAAGTTCAACCAACCACAATTCTCAATTTTCTTCAACAATTCCAGTTTGTTTTGTTTTATTTTGGGAGACTTATCATTCACGATACC
This sequence comes from Patella caerulea, assembly GCA_036850965.1. Taxonomy (NCBI): domain Eukaryota; kingdom Metazoa; phylum Mollusca; class Gastropoda; family Patellidae; genus Patella; species Patella caerulea. Next base: position 23,233,167 of record JAZGQO010000015.1, on the reverse strand, counting down.
GATGTCAATTCACTCAGCAAGTCCATTCACACGCTCGTCATCCATTATTGTGTTTCTCGAACATTCGCTTCAATGTCTGCCCAATTTGTTTTTTTCCGTGAGTGATGAGGTCATTCATCACAGTTTATTATTGTCTTAGCATGAAGTATAACTCTTAGACGGATTTGATGTAAATAGCACCTTTCGAGTGTTTTAAAAAAATTCTATACCTTTCTTGACAATCGCCATTCCGCATTACTCACGTCTTCGAGTAAGTTGCGACAAATTTAACAACAACAAAAACGAAAAAGCCCGTTGCATTTAGGCGAGTACACTAATCAGTGCGTGTCAACTTTGAAATCGGAGAAGCCATCCTTCAATTTTGGCTGACAAGGTCAATGGTCACCAGGACACGAACCATTGATGGTGTCCATGGTCTGTTCGAGAATCTGTGAGAGCCAGTTGGATACTTTTACTGCCGATGATGACAGTGGGTCGCAGAAGCTTGTGATTTGTTGGCAACGCTTAGTGGATTCTGTTGCTGCAGCGTGTCTCAATTCTCGTCCTTTTGCTGTCTCTGATTTCGTAATTGGCTGATTTGGACCATGGCTGACTGGGACCAGGCTGATTGAGACCAGATTCTAGGCTGATTGGGACCAGATTTTTGGCTGATTGGGACCAGATTTTGGCTGATTCGGACCACGATAAGGCTGATTCGGACCATTTTTTAAATGACGAGAGTATTTAGAATATGTTTGCATATAATTGCATATAAGACAAAAATGACAATAAATATTGAAATTTCTTCAATACCAATGAGCTAAATCACGGAGAAGATGCTTCACATTCTTGGTTGATTGGGACCAGATTACTCTTTGTATAATATTTTAATCAGTAAATATCATTCAAGGTGCTATGAATATGACCTGACTTACAGGTAAATGATTATTGGTCCGGCTGATGCATATTTGCCTAGGTCTGTTTTGTCTGTACTCTCAATGGTCAAATTCAATCAGCACATCGCATGAATTTGTGCAAGAAATGACTTGGGGTTTAATGTCTTACTGCTCAGTACTGACTGGGCTAATGATGACGGCTATACGCCATACAGAGCGCTATGAGGGAAATTTTCTCCGGGCAGCGGCAATTTGTGCAAGATGATGCGTGGCAAGCGGTGAGGAATCGGAGACCGGCATCTGCAATCACTGATTTTAAGAAAATAAGATAAGTAACGTAAATCTGTGAAGTATGGCCACAATACTATTGAAGGGGCAGATGTTGTATTGATCAAAGGGGTACGTGAATCAACGAATTTGCCTAATTGCTGAAGCGTTAGCTGATACGCGTGTGTCGGCACACGAAGATCGGCGAAAGGGCCACGTGGTGGTGCGTGGGCGCTAGATCCATATAAATGAATATATGGTCTTTTACATAGATCGACAAGATATGGGTCCCTACGGCATACGAGTGGACCCAATAACATTAAAACGGTCCCGTCTACCTTTGATTAAGGACCCCTTCGACTAGTCGATAGTATGGACCTAATAACGTTCACTCGGGGGACCCATTGGCATTGCCTAATGGGCTCCCTCATATACAAGTTTGGGCCCATTGGAGCACCAGCTCCACCCAAGATTCATTATCTATGGTCCAGTACAACATTTTCTTTGTCGTCATAGGTCCCCACCTCGACCAGAAAAAGAGCCCGGGATTTGCTGGCGTAGTTTTTTCCGTGTCAGATCCGCAAGCAAACTGATCCCGCAGTGAATATTCGCTTGGTCGCTACAATCACTGATAAGCATGACATCGACGAGGCTTAATAAGTACGGCATATTAACTTTTTTACTCCGACATATTAAATTCTCAAACATTTTTTTGAGGCAACAGAAAAATAAATAAAGACGTTTGAAGTAATTGAAGTTAAAAAATATTTCCTATTAAGTGTAAATGGGTATTAAAATGAGTAAAATGCGTCATTTTGCCCGAAGCAGTTAGGTGTTAAGTAAACATTGCACGAGCCGTTGAGCCAATGACTGCAGTTAACGCACGTGCGTTGGACACTATCTGTTACAGAGTTAATTCGTAAGTAATTCTCTGTGAAACAAATTGATCCGCAAGAACGGCCACCAAACGTTCGGATAGTACAAACAACCGTGGCTACTTGTACACACTGACGGTTCAAATTCAAAATAAACACCGTAGCTCCGAAATTCTGCTTGTAGAATGGCCGTAGTTTTTATACTGGATGGAGCAGAAAGGTATGTCGTTAAATACCATATTGGTATCAAAAGTGAAAGTATACCACAATAAATTAAGAATTTAAAAGTTATTCTGGACATGATCAAACTTGCGGTGGATTTAATGCTTAGAGATTAACTTTGAGTTTTCCAAACTCGCAATGGCAGAAAATATAAGAATTGGCGTCTTTGTCTCGTGACCTTACAAACCATGTATACAAATTGCCAAGGAAAAAATAAATTTTTGCTTACCATTTACGCCTATGGCAAATTTGATTTTTTTCACTATCTTACCAATCTACCCCAAAAATGTGCATAAATGTTATCCTTATTAACAATACTAAAATCAACAAAGGAATTGTTAACAAATAATATAAGCTTCGCGGAATTGTAAAGATATTTACCAATAACATAGGCTGTGAGAAAACAAGTTATACTGCTGAAACCCACAAGAAATCTACAAACAAGGAAACTAACTATATTCGTTGCAAAAGCTAGTCCTATCCCTGAAGTGATTTTGATGAAAAGGCATATCATAAGAGTCTTCTTTCTTCCAAGTCTGAAACAATGACAAGATTGATAATGGTAGATTCATTGTGCTCAGAGCTAAACCGTTTTCAAATATAAAACAGCTCTGACGTCAAGAGTTTTAATCAATTTCGTCACACAAATTTTAATGTCCAATACCTTCAAAATTATCCAATGTACTTCTTCTATGCTAGGTAATTTCGGAAGCAGAATTTGGTTCAATTTTATTTCAATAATTCGCTGACTTGAAGGGTTCTTTAAAAGTAGGCGGAAATATGGTGACCCAGAGAAAACCCACGAGGTTGAAAAGGCAGCCCTATTTCATGTCACGTGCAAGCTGGGATCCAAACCAGTCCAATGGCAACCTTTGTGATTTAAAGTACAAACCCTTGACCATGTTGTTGTAGAAAGTTAGATAATATTTATTATGTTAATAATGTTATTATAAAACAAAAATTTCTCGAATCCATTACAACAATATTCAAAGGTCTACTTACAAATCTGAAACCATTCCAAGCGCGATGGCGCCAAACACTTTTCCACCAAACATCGCGAGATTACTATGGGATCTGTAGATTTCTTTACCACAAACTAGATTTAGCTGAAATATATTTATTCACAAACAATTTCTTATTCATTGAAAATAAATTCATATCGAAAAATCTTTGACTGAATAAATTGTGGCTTTGATGTGTGCACGAATTGATAGCTGTCGATATTCACCAGGAGGTCTCTTTGTTTGTTGAGAACGTTCACGGTTGGTTTTCCCTGGTACAGGAAGGCGGGCTTGTCATGGAGACATGTCTAGTTGTTCGTATTGGACAAAAGGGGAAACGTGCACGTTAAAGAACCCTTGACATTTCAAGAGCAGGTTGATACGCTGTAAGCGGCCGGACAACATTTCTCCCATAATACTTTGCATGGTGCATTACTATTTTCATAAGACCGGTTAACGCAAAACAGTAGATGGTGGGAATCCTTACTTTTCAAATAATCGCACTGATTTTTCTCTTTAACTCTAATCTAGATTTTATAGCGATTTCATGGGATTTTATTCATGAAATAATGGTACAATATAATTTATTCAGAACTGTACCCATCTGCGACATAAATAATGAGACAAATAAAATGTATTCAAACACAAAAATTGTATTAAGAATTCAACCTACAAGTGACATACATAATGGCACAAATAAAATTAAGAATTCTAAGCACAAATAAAATTAAGAATACTAAGCACATGTCACATAAATACTGGCTCAAATACAATCCATTAAAAAATCTACTCATGCCACATAAATAATTGCACAGATAAAGTGTATTTAGAATTCTAGCACCTGTGACATAGATGATAGCACAAATCAAATGCATTAAGAATTCTACCCCAGTCATACATATATCAAGGCACAAACAAAATGTCATATTCAGAATTCTACCCACCTCTGACATAAATGTATTATCATACTGTGATTTATCATAAACCCATTTATTACATTTAACTTCTGTTTTATTACCATCTTCAGTATAATTATATATAGTACATTTAGACCAGCCATCTTTACTACTAGGTATAGACTGGTTAATCAAGTATTCATGCCATGATCCTTGTATAGCATATGTATCGTTAGATAAAGACGGTACGGCACACCTAAAAGATAGAATTGAAAAAAGTGGTTGCAAAACAAGCAATATAGCAATATGGAGCGGAATGCCTGCCCTAAACATGAATTGACGCCATAAACTATTATTTTCAGCCGAAAGTTTTTAGCCAGATTTTCTCAAAAATTACTTTCAGTTTGAAGGTAGCTCAAAATCCGACAACCCCCAAATTTGGCTGAAATGATAGTTTATGGCGTTTAAAACATGTTAGTTATGTCTAAACATGGAAACAAATGTTTCATTAATATCAAATGTTGTCAACTCTTTGAATTATTCCAAGAAAACTGAATTGTGCTTATTTGCCCGATTGGCGTCATGTCATTATCGATAATTTGACTTTGCAGAAAAAATGTTGGTCTGGGAGTATTACGAAGATTTTTTCCTAGTGTCTTAACATAAAACAGTAGTATTTCAGGTTAGATGCTGAGGATTTTAGTTGACACATTCCATAGGCGGGCGCATTAATTATTCTTATATATCGTAAGGCCTTCCAGCCTATCTTTAATGACATGGACATGATGAAATTAACACATTTATTTCAACATCTGACCTAAGGAACCTATCTAAATTTCTCATGCCGAATCAGTTGACGTAAAGAATTAAACAAATGAAATGTAATGAGTTTAAAGGAGCTAAGTCTCTAACTCAATATATCATCCAAAATCTTCAACATTGAAAACACGAATTATTGGTAAATTTAAATCAACATTGATGCTGTTATCTTAACAGAAAAAGATGGGCTTCTGATATCCAATATTTAAGACAAAATAAACATTTTACCATTGGTACACGAATCGTGTACCACAATGCGTTTCAGCCCCAGTTCTAGGAACGAGGTTAGAAACATTGCACCAAACCAATCGCCATATGTAGACTGGAATAACCAGACACTCGAAATAGCCCATCGATTGACACTGCTGGCTTATTTCACCGAACATAACTGATTTGAAATTAGAGTAAAAACGGAAAACATTGAATGTAAATCAGTTAAGATACATTCATATTACAGTATTTTATGCTTTGCGACCAACTTGTGTCAATTTCTATGTCCTAAATGTTAGCGATTTAGTTCATTTAACGCTCTGTTGTTCTGCTCTATAAATAATTGAACAGAACCGAACTGAACAGTTAGACTTTCGATAGGCCAACAAGTTATACCTATATTATGTTATAAAGTATTTGATCTTGAATGAATTTATTGTGAGGTTAAACCTTTGTATGTTATGTTATTTATGAAAATGGGAGTTATTTTTATTGGTTTTAACATATCTAAATCAGTCATTTGACCTTGACAGCGATGTTTCATTCAAGAACGTTAGTAAGACGGTTATAAATGTGACCGATATACATAAACATTTGGGCCAAATGACGTCCAAAAAATAATAAATTGATGAAACAAAAAATGTTTTTCAACACAATAAGTATGGAATGAATCAGTGGTTTAAACACATACCACGACGTTTCGAAAAGGATTCTCTTCGTTATCAAGGGCAACAACTAGTGCTATACGTGTACAAACCCCTAATTATCTTTAACAAAAAAATGTGTTGTGATTTTTGTTTGTGCTGAAAATATTGTCAAAGATTTTATACATTCTCTAAATTTACTTTGGACACCCTCAGTCTTCTCACCTTCAGGTTTTGTTGGGGTTTTTTTGTTGGCAAATTTACCCCCTATGAGCGAAATCATGAACTTACCTAAGTTAAATTTACCCCTGGACTTACCTATGCTCGGGTATGGCCAGTATAAAAACAGTCAATATGATAAATAATCCATTGGCTAAAGCTGGTAAACACACCAAAAAATATATTCTCTTCTGATATAATCCAAATTCTCCCAAATATTTTAATACGTCATCAAACTTCATCCTGCTGAAGCACGGATTACGGAAAATAAGTTGAAGCCAGAAAGCCAATCACGTGACTTCATAAAGATACAATCTAGTGTTTGCAAACACAATCCAGCGTTTGCCAACACATTCGTTATTATGCCTGTGCAGTTGTACGTAACAGCTGACTTGTTGGTCACAAGCATTCCAATTTATATTGTCGTGGATTTCAATTGTATGTCATCCAAGTATCACATTCATACAATCACCAAGAGTTTATGTTTTCGACATAATAGACGTAAGGCTTGTTAATACTTATCGCGAACACCACCGAAAGAGTGAATTTTTTGGGAACATTAGCCAATCAGCGCCCGTGATTAAGTAAGATTAAACCTGTGCGCCATTTTCATCTGCGAATTTTTTCGCGTATCGCCACGTTCGGTGATGTCAGTGATTGCGTTTGTTAAATCACCCTTTACACACAGCCCAGGTTTTGGCAACACATAGCCAGATAAGGACTATGTACTATGTAGCGCTAAAGACTAACCGTGTATGTGGAATACCTTTATTTTACGCCCTCTTCCAATAATGTAGACAATAACGTATATGTAATACATACAATATAATATACAAAGAGATTAGCAGTAAAGTGATATCACAGACAATAACGTTTTATATATAAAAAAAAATATATATATAAAGTTATTAGCAAAAAAGTGCCTGTATTTTAAGTTGTTTAAAGATATATTAATTAAGAGTTTAAAAAAAAGAGAGAGAGAGAGAGAGAGAGAGAGAGAGAGAGAGAGAGAGAGAGAGAGAGAGATGGAGTTTAAAGTCCACTCGAAACAAACTAGGTCATTTCGGGACTAACATATGGTTTAATTTTATTTCAATAATTCGCTTGCGCGTAGGGGTCTTTAGCAGTGGGAGGAACCGGAGACCCCGGAGGAAACCCGTGAGGTTGAGAAGACGCCCCTATCTCAATGTCACATACGCTCACACTAGGGATCGAAATCACAGTCGCAAGCCAGAGGTGACCGGCCAGCTAGGGGTCGAAGCGCGGCACTCTAGACCACTAGCCCCCCCCCTCCCCCGAGTTTAAAAAGAGTTGACCATTCTTTTTATAACAGTTCGAAAATAGCGAATGTAAAACTAATAATTTGAAAATTTCATCCAAATTACTCTATTGTGAGCGAAGATATTAATTAGTCTTAGAGGATTTAACAAGACGTGTGCGACAATTGCAACTGCCGTCCTGGTTGTTCTAAGCTAAGTCTCGCTCGTCAATTTTTAAATCAATCAAGATCTAGTTGAACCCTTTATAATCTATTTAAAATCGGACATTGAGGGTTGATTATGGTCTGGATAAGTTAATTATTGTCTAATTAATAATTTAGATAACATTTCAGACCCAAAGAAAGACCGACAATAGGCAGATTTAGCTCTTGCATAATGTGTGTTAAATGGTCCCGAGCTTAAGCCATTGCGTGTTATATTGTAAAAATACTCGGGCCTCGCGAATATATTACTTCATAGAACAGAGAGAAGGAGAGAGAGAGAAAAAGAGAGAGAGAAATGGGGTTTAACGTCCACTCAACACAAACTAGGTCACTTCGGGACTAACATATGGTTTAATTTTATTTCAATAATTCGCTTGCGCGTAGGGGTCTTTAGCAGTGGGAGGAAACCGGAGTGCCCGGAGGAAACCCACGAGGGTGAGAAGCCGCCCCTATCTCCATGCTACATACGCTCACACCAGGGCTCGAAACCACAGCCGCAAGCCAGAGGTGACCGGCCAGCTAGAGGTCGAAGCGCGGCACTCTAGACCACTAGGCCATCCCAACCCTCCACTTAATGGAACAATATTGTTTTTTTTTTCATTGGCTATATAAGTTACTATTGTCTATGGTTACATGGTATATAGGTAACATAAAACATGTATACACGTAATCTTTAAGTGGCATTTAGCGATCGGTAAACACATTAACAGAACACAGTTTTTATGGGTTACAATCACTAGTTTTATTCTAAAAGCACGACGTTTCGACAAGTATCCTCTTATCGTTATCAAGCACATAATGTGCTTGATAACGATAAGAGGATACTTGTCGAAACGTCGTGCTTTTAGAATAAAACTAGTGATTGTAACCCATAAAAACTGTGTTCTGTTAATGTATACACGTGTTTTATATGGGTACAATAGAAATAAGGAAAGTGAATGGAAAATAATAAAGGCCTGGCCTGTTTGTCCCGTTGAATGGTAGGGCGATGCAACGCTTCTTTATTCCTTTCTGTATTCGTTCCTTTGTGGTTAATTCTATGAAGGAAGCAGAGAGAAAAAAAAAGAGAATATCGGTGATAACGAACCAATAAATAATATGGCAGAATAAAACTTTGGCCGTTAGATCGATCATATAAACCCATATATAGTTAGTAAAATCAATCTTAATTATACGATTGAAATCCCTCCAAAATATCATAATTAGTTAGGCAAGGGGATTGGGTGTGTACCTTTTCCCCCTGTGGGGTGTACCTTTTTCCCCCAGTATTCCCCCGTGTATTTTAATTTTTCAATTCATTTGCCATATGGTTTACATTTCTCTCTATGGGACATTTTTACGTACAATCTGGCTACCTTTTTGATTAGATTATGCATGTTGTCATTCATATTTTATCAATGAAGTCCCAAATAAGCTGAAAGGTCCCGTATTTTTGTCGTCTGGATGGAATGTGGTGGGGGATAGGGGGTAGGAGACTCGAGCATCGAGACTTGTTCATCCCTTGAAATTTACCAATCGGCAAATATGACCGAAGGGGTTGCAATAGCGTCTATGGTTTTGAGTCTCGTGATGAGCCTGTATATTTTGAATGCTTTATGATTGACATAAACTTTGTCTAAAAGATTGCCATCCATTTAATAGCGATGAGTGTTTCGTTTTCGTAGACGGCTTTTCCATGCAATTTTGATCTTATCATTTGCTAAGATTCCAAATTCCTGACTACTGTATTCTATGTTATCCAAATGATTTAGTGACAACCCCTCTTTTGCTAATTTGTCGGCTTGTTTGTTGCCGTGGTCCCGATTTTCAATTTCATGAATTAAGTCCTGTCTGCTTTTGAAGGAACTAGATTCTATAGATTTGATTCTATTCAGGTATAACCGAGGAATCGATGTCACGCCAGTTGACTCATTGACAGACCTTATACAACACGCATGGGCTAACCATTCGGGCACCCCACCCCCCAGTTTACAAGGGATGAATATACATCTTTAAATCATGATCAGAATGATGAAATAAACTAAAATAATGTTAAAATAGAATTATAATAAATTAAGTTTATATAACAGCACATGTATTAAAGTTAGCAGAAAGTTAATTGTTTTGAAAACAAAACTTTGTTAAAATTGGATATGCTGGTCTCTGAAAATTTAATAGGGTTTGACCTTTGAACTAAATGAACTAAATGAACGCTTCATCTAGAAAATTAAAATAAATTTAGTTTAAAATGTATGTAGATAAGAATTTTAATGAATGAATCATAGTAAAGAGTTTTATTGGATGGATCAAAGTAAAAGAGATCGTAATATGTGGTTAAATTAGAATATGAACAATGCCTCATCAGTTATCATCACTTAAACTGTGGATTTGTTATCTGGTGAGTATCTTGGTTTTAGACTTACAGAGGTTATAAATCTTTTATTATATTCATTAATTACCAGGAATGGATCGATACTTCTTGTTGTATCCTATTGGTATAAATACGCATATTGCCGTCGCCCCCAATCTGATTAAAACACAGATCCAATTTCGTTTCGTTTTTTATAGTTCAAAATTTCATTTTTACTTGTCTTTACTACTCTTGGATCTGGAAGACTTGTTATTTAAGTCGTGTTCTACCTGAAATGAGGGGTCAGCCAATCAAATGATCTGTCGAATCGACCGTTTGACCTTTTCATGCGTGGAACTGTGGGTAGATATTACCAGCGGATAGAAATCAAAACAAAACAAAAGTAGATTTTAAAAAGCATGGCTGTCGCTAATTGGTTAATAAAATGACTGACGTTATCGGGTCAAATGTCCCGTGCTTGATACCTGACGTCATAGAACGTGAGCTCCCACTATAACTTGTTAGATCTACATGAGTGTAGGCCATCGAAAGTATAAAAAAAAAACGAAACGAAATATAGATCTATATTTTAATTAGATTGCGTCGCCCCTGTCCATCCGTCCGTCCACAATTGTTTGTGAACACTTGTCTGGTCAAAATTTTTATCCGATTTCAACGAAAATTGAAATATATAGGTTTATCACCTTAGAATATCGGTTCCTTTCGATATTGCCATTTATTGGACAGCTACTCCATGGATTATGTCACCAGATTGTACGAAAAATCACGTTTTAGCTTGTGGACACTGTAGAGGTCACAATTTTGAACTGATTTTGATGAAATTTGAAAGATTATAACCCCAAGATCTTGATACCTGTCGATATTTCCGCATATCGGATCATAACTTCCTGAAGTATATCCCCTGATTTTACGGAAAATCGTATTTTTTTTAGCTTGCGGTGCCTCTGTAGGTCACAATTATTATCCGATTTAAAAAAAAAAAACCCAACGTCTGATTATATCACCGTTACACTGTAATGAAAGTTGAGTTCGGATTTCGTGAAAATTGGACCGAAATTTCCGAAGAAAATGGCCACCGCTTGTAGGCGAATAGTGTAAAAATATGGTATATCAAGTTGTGGACCCTGTACAGGTCACAATTTTAATCCGATCTTGGTTCCGTTTGATATTCACGCATATCGGATTGTAACTTACTGAATTTTGGCCCCTGATTGTACTAAAAATTGCCCTTTTTAGCGTCTCATCCATCTGGAGGTCACAATTACACCGTATTGAAGGTTGAATTGGAATTTCGGGGAAATCAAAATGAAATTGCCCGACAAAATGGCTGACCGCTCTTTGTATGTAAATTTGTAATTCAAGGGTGATGGTCCCTCTAGAGGTACTATTTTTTTTATCCAATTTGATGAAACTTAAAATACACATTTACAGCAGTAAGCTCAACCCATTTGATCTTTGCGCATTTCAGACCATAACTTTCTGGATTATGGCCCCTGATTGTAAAAAAAAAATCGCTTTTGTTTTTAGCTTGTTCTCTATCCATTTCTCGCAAAATGTGGGCGTTTCCTGCCTGGCAGCTGCTGTTTCTATAACCTATCCGCCTGAACTACTTAAGGCACTTGTATGTTTGACATCTTTCTTTGAGCATTTATAACTTTGTCCCCAATATTTGAGTGAGGGTTCTAGGCTGAGATCAAGCGGAAGCTCTCCCACTTCGTGTAAAGGGGCAATTATTTTAGCCCATATTGGCGCCCTAGCTGCCAATTCTATACTTTATCAAGTCTACCCAGTTGACGGTCACCAGGGTTAGCATACGCCAAACATCAGTAGTCGAGGATCGAACGGAAGACTGATCTGTATATTATCATGTTAAAGGATTTGGATGCGCGTCTAACGATGCCATCGATATATGGCTTTCATGAGTCAAAAGTCTTCGCAAGAAAGTAAGTGTTTGATTTAAATTCTAGTCTTCTGCTGTTCGGATTTAACTCAATTTTCCTGTTGCTACCAGGCGAATGGAACAACATTTTTACCGTCTTTCCGTCCAATAGTTTGAACCCCCAGTCATTTGGCCATTTTCAAATTTGTTCGATAGTACATTGTAACAAAAGCCTTATTTACCTATATCTTTTCGTGGCTTCCAAATGCGAAGAATGTCGATTCGATATCCTGTCGCGATCGACCATAGCTTGGTCTGGTTAAACCAACGAAAATAGCATTTAGATACTGTTTGGCTGTAAATACCTTTGATATATCCTGTTGCAGTCTGATGCGGTACGATAGCCACTTTGTTAATTTGTAATGATGTTTCATATAACGTCCAGCAGGGAATTCAACGGGATCCATATTTCAAATTCACGTGCAAAACAGATGTTTTAATCACATTGCATTATATCTATGTAGCCTTGAGAATGGTTAACTGATAATGTTCAAAATAAACCCCTGTTTATCTCCACAAAAGGCCTATAACTACAGTACCTTGAGTAACATTCGATCTTTCAGTTATGATGTTGTCCGGAGAATGTCCGGGGCAACAGGAGAAGAAGTTCGAGCCTACCACATTCGTAATTCTGGTCGTAGCGGTCTAAGTTGCTTTGCACCGGTTATCAATATTATGCGGGATCCGCGATGGGGTAGACATCAGGTAAATTATTACGTACTACCAGTGGCGGATAGGCCCCCGGATCGCCCGAAGTGTTCCGTGGGCCTAGACGGATTACGAACTTATCGTCTTGGTTGAAATAAAACTTACATAGTCTTCATATCCAACAATGAGAAATATAATGAGCCAAGTCCAAGGAGAAGAATGATCTATGCATTAGGTGTGGAATAGGTGAATCGAGCTAGTTTCATTTTTTCATCATGTCACGTACATGTATTCATCACCACCATGGTGGCCGAAGGAAGCCAAGAAGTCCGAGGGCCCTGCGTACAACTTCATATGAATACAAATATTTTGTCCATAATTTTGTAGCGACTATAAACTATAATTATCACACGTGACCGACCCATTAAGATAAGAAAACAGAACAAATTTTCTGAGGGTACACAAGACGATTTGTTATGTATTAAAATGGTTTGTAGGAAACATATGGCGAAGATCCTTATCTTAGTGGTATGTTAGCTAGAGCTTACGTGAAAGGAATACACGTACCCCTTTGATTAATAAAACATCTGCCCACATTAAATAGTATTGGGGCCTTACTTGACAGATTCACACTACTTATCTTATTTTCTTAAAATCAATGATTGCAGTTGCCGGTCTCCGATTCCTCACCGCTTGTCACTCATCATCTTGCACATATTGCCGCTGCCCGGAGAAAATTTCCCTCATAGCGCTCTGTATGGCGTATAGCCGCTATCATTAGCCCAGTCAGTATTGAGCAGTAAGCCATTAAACCCCATGTCTTGCACAAATTCATGCCATGTGCTGATTGAATTTGACCATTGAGAGTACAGACAAAATAGCCCTAGCCAAATATCAGCCGGACTAATAATCATTTACGAGAATTGAGACAGGCTGCAACAATCACAGGCTTCTGCGACCCACTGTCATCATCGGCAGTGAAAGTATCCAACCGGCTCTCACAGATTCTCGAACAGACCATGGACACCACCAATGGTTCGTGTCCTGGTGACCATTGACCTCGGTCAGCCAAGATTTAAGTATGGCTTCTCCAATTTCAAAGTTGACACGCACTGATTAGTGTACTCGCCAAAATGCAGCGGGATTTTTTGTTTTTGTTGCTAATAAATTTGCCGCAGCTTACTCGAAGACGTGAGTAATGCAGAATGCGGAATGGCGAATGTCAAGAAAGCTATAAAAATTTTTTAAAACACTCGAAAGGTGCTATTTACATCAAAGCCCAGGAGTTATACTTCCTGCTAAGACACTAATAAACTGCCATGAATGATCTCATCACTCACGGACAAAAAAGACAAATTGGACAGATATTGAAGCGAATGTTCGAGAAACACAATAATGGATGACGAGCGTGTGAATAGACTTGCTGGGAGAATTGACATCGGTATCGTGAATGACAAGTTTCCCAGAATAAAACCAAATAAATTGGAATTGTTGAAGAGAATTGAAAATTGTGGTTGGTTGAACTTTAGATAGCACAGGGTTTTGGTGATCAGTTAGCTCCAACAGTAGTCGATTGCTCGGAAAGCCAGTTAGCCACTTCTCCCTATTCCAATACCACTTTGGATTTATTTGAAACGTTTACATAGGCTCCTTATGTTATTTTCTAGGTGTGGAACTGGTGGGACCATCGAAGAGGAAGTATGCCGGTAATTTTATCATGTTAGCCTGGGTAACTGGTGTGACAAAGTGATCTCTATATCATATTGAAATATAAATATACAGATAGAACTTTCTGACCTCTGCTGATTTTTGATCATTAATGATATTGACGTGTTCAACTCGACACAACTTCTTCAAGGCACGGACTTAATAAAACAGCTAATGTGTTCAATATGTTATTTACGGACTACACACGAATGGCCTCTGCTCGTTTTGACAATAGGCACGATCTCATTCACGATCTTATTAAATATGCAGTGCAGTTACAGATACTATAATCTCATAAATAAACAATGCCAAATATGTACATCGCTTGTGTATCACTTTTCTTAATTAATTGTATGCTTTATAAGCCAGAGTTTACTGTTAGTTTCAGAAGACTTGGAATGGCGCTCCTCCCGGAGTATGCCTATTTCGTCCTCTCAATAAAGGTCTATCAATTATGCTGATATTCTGTTATCTGTATGTAGTGTTACAGGTATCAGATTTGGATGCCGTGACCGTCCTGGGTCGTATCAGATTTGGCGCCGTGAATCAGTGAACCAGACAGAACGGGATCCAGTCCCATGAAGCCGCAGGCAATCTTGTTAGACAGAATTCTCCAGTTAATCTGCAAGTTGAAAAGATTTTGGTTTCATTAGTAATCAACCGGGATTGTTAATTACAATTAGTCAAGATATCAGATTTGGTTGCTGTGACCGTCCTGGGTGGTATCAGATTTGGATGCCGTGACTATATGACCCTGGGAGTGAATCGCCATACCAGCGGGAAGTCTTACCAGTGACCATGGGCCAATAATTACAGCCACAGCCATCAGTCATGGAATCACTGACGTCCGGGTTCGATCCCGGGAGGAAACCCTTGGAAGAAGAAGTTTCCAGTCGTTTTAAGGTAGGTGCATATTTCCTTGTAACTGACAATGGAACGCCAAAAATGACCAAGGGATAATTTTAAAATTGTTTAAAGATTAGGGATTTGATCAATATAAAGTTTTCGAAAAAAATGGCAAACTAGTAAATAATTAAGTTAAGTAAATAAGAGTTAGTTTTACACATGGGTAAATAATTTCTATAAACGTCGGTATAGATAAGAATTCTAAAACTGAAACAGTATAACTAAGCTAAAAGAAATAAAATGAAGTCTCCGTTCTATAAAGTTATAGATCGTAATAATGTAATGTAGTGTTATGTCCAAGTAATGTATATGTGTTTAACCGCGTATGGTTAAGGTATGAATATGTGTAAAATCGCGTTTAGGTTTTAGGGTTATAAAGGAAAATGCCCAAGAAAAATTAAAACTTAATGGCCCTTGGTGTGGATTGGTATTAGGTTTTAAAAAATGTTTTAAATTGAAACAGGGTGCATTGCAATATATAGCGAGTAGCTTATGCAATATAACTGTTTCTGGATTATTCATGTCGTTTTGTTAAAGCAATATAAAGGAGAATAAGTTTAAAGTATGTGTTCACCCCCCCCCCCAAAAAAAAAAAGTATAACGTAGTAAAATGGATAATTTAAAGTTTGATTTGAATGTGCGATTAGCTGTCGAATAAATTTTGAATTCCCTGTTATGTCATGAGTAATGTTACGTAAAACCATACTAATGTATTGTACACGTCAAGAACTTATATTTGTAATTTTTTATTTTTCGAAATTCAGAACGAAATGTTAATAGGGAGTATCTATATGGACATCTCACACAGGCACATGTCTGTCTTTTCTGTTCTCAGCGTGTAAGATAGCACCCCTTGGCTACAAGCTTGTGATATATACACGAAGCTCTATATAGCACCAATGTTAAGACGGGTTATAATCTTAACCTGTCACTGTCAATTAGTAAAGCAGACTACTAATGAATTTCAATGTTATTAATGACTTTAGGTGATAAGTACTAATTAATACGGCTTATTTTTACTTAGGGGCAGATTAAATTCTATTTTTAATAGTTTATTCAATTAAAAGTAAATAGAATTAAGGATTATTAATACAGGTTATTCCCAATGAAGTAAATACACTATTAATTTTGAATAAACTGAAGTGTAAGAATATGATTAAGTATTATGACATCCAATTGAAATCAATGTTGTAAATTAAGGGTAATGTAATTGTAATTGGTCTAATTTAGCAAGTACATTGATCATTTATGGGATTTATTGTACCTTATCTTAACGTACCCCAACGTTGAACCAGACCAGGGCATTCCAGTATGTCAAAAGCTATGACCCTCAAGCCCAGTTTGCAGAAGTGCCTACGTGCATCAAATTAGCTGTGCAAGAAAAAGAACAATTCTAACATGACCTGAACTTATTCAGTGGTGGCAACAGTGAAATTATTGACATTGAAAAAGTGTTTTTTGATTTTTTTTTTCGGTTGGAACGTATAACCGAGTATTTATGTTGAACTTATATTATTGTAGCATGTTTATCAATGTAATTGTTTTTATAGAATTAGGACTTGACTTTGTGATGTCCATATAAAATGTTTTCAAGTGTTGATATTGATATTGTATTGTATTTAATGTATGTTAGATAACGATAATTAAGGGGATGGTGTCGGCTGAGATCGAGGACGAGAATACGCTCCATGGAACAGATGTTTCCACACCAGCACCAAGAAATAAACAAGTGTCATTCACTTTGTCATAATTAAGCAAGAGGAATGCCAGAATTTAATGGTATAATGGTATCGTCCTACAAAAGTCAAGGACCTAGTGTTCCGCAAATATCATATAACTATATAATCGTGTGTGTTTTCATTACTATTATTATATCGTGTGTGCTCTTCTTAATTCGTGTGTGATTTAACTTAATTGTGTGTACCTTCAATTGATAGAGATGAAGACAGTGTCCCACCTGTGAGAATGGTATTAGTTATTTATTTTTAATAAATAACTTAAATGGGTGGGGATGGAATGTGACAAAGTGATCTCTATATCATATTGAAATATAAATATACAGATAGAACTTTCTGACCTCTGCTGATTTTTGATCATTAATGATATTGACGTGTTCAACTCGACACAACTTCTTCAAGGCACGGACTTAATAAAACAGCTAATGTGTTCAATATGTTATTTACGGACTACACACGAATGGCCTCTGCTCGTTTTGACAATAGGCACGATCTCATTCACGATCTTATTAAATATGCAGTGCAGTTACAGATACTATAATCTCATAAATAAACAATGCCAAATATGTACATCGCTTGTGTATCACTTTTCTTAATTAATTGTATGCTTTATAAGCCAGAGTTTACTGTTAGTTTCAGAAGACTTGGAATGGCGCTCCTCCCGGAGTATGCATATTCGTCCTCTCAATAAAGGTCTATCAATTATGCTGATATTCTGTTATCTGTATGTAGTGTTACACTGGGTTGTTTATTCTCGGTTTACTAGCATACTTTATAAGAGACTGGAAGAATCTAACTCTTGCTACCTCCATGCCAAGCATTTTATTTTTTTCTTTTTGGTGCTAAGTTTCCTTAACCGGTTACTCATGCAAACAATTGGAAATATTATTGACAGGTCGGCCATGACAATAATTCGCTGAACAACGTTCAATATCAGAGGAGAAAAACCTGAATAAATACGCAAGTACACAACAACGGAATCCGAAATCTATTTACAAATCCCATTCTAAATACAATAAAGAAATGTATTGTTAGTAAATGCTTGGATTTGAAATATTAATCCACAATCTTAAGCTCCATTAACAACATCCGAAGTGCCCTAAACGCCCGAATAAGTGAGACTTTTCTAATCTGTTTCTAAGGTAAAACAAATCATGGGTAAGTCACAGTATGGTTATTAATTTGATAATCTAATAGGCCGAGTCTCTACATGGAGTTAAAACATACAATATTATTACATCGTTCACCATGGAAAGTTCTCATTAAAGAAAGAAAAAAAAGGACATTGCAATCACCCGAGCTGGAACTATTCGAGTTTCTAAATGCATAATATGCATATTCAACATTTAGTATGTTTAAAGACTGATTCATGACAACAGTTCATTCTAACTTGCGTCGGCGTATTGTCCCTTTTAGTTTATATTTGTAAATATTTTCAGGTTGTTACCAGAATCCCCCAGATGGTTTTGGTCTAAAGGTAGATATAAAGAAGCAGAGGAAATTATCCGTAAAGCAGCCAAAGTCGACCAGGTTGATCTCCCGGAAAAGCTTTTTGATAAATCATCGCTGGAAACAACTGCTGATGCTGTCCTGATAATCACGGATACACCGAGGAAAGGTGCTAATAAGTTACTTACATCACATTTCTATCGAGTATTGTGATGCAAAATGTGAAAAATAGTATTTATTATCGAGTCGTTTCAACCGAAAAGTGACAAATACTTTCAGCTCTTTCATTTATCCCTTTCTGTGCCTCTTGTTACATTTCATGATAGTATGTACACGTGCGTCTTGCTGTGACACCCCGAGCGTAAAATAGTCACGTGTTTGTTTAGACCACATCGTCAAAACAACCATGGCGTAGAGGACTGCAATGATATTAAATGCAGTTGGGTCATTCCTGGTGAAAGTATGCATCGACGGTTCGTTCGTCCGTTGAAATTTATTTGTAATAAAATTGATGACTTTCTGGGCGTTTTCTTTTTATCCTGCTTATTTTCAAGGCTTGCGAAGTGTCCAGAAAGAGAATCACAATTATTCAATATTCTAATTTATATGTTTTGCATACTGATATAAATCAAACCAAATTATGGAATTGATGCCAATTGATATGTATAATAATTGTTTTTCGTAATATGTTTCTTTGTTGATTTAATGTCATTGTATATATTTTTGCACTGTCATGTAGTTCCTACCGGTTTGTTTTGTTACTATGATTTTGACTAGTTGTCTCGTGTACCATTGTCTAGTGCAGCATGAAACAACTAGTAAATCATTGCGATCTGGGTCGAACTAAACGTCCGCTTCTTATTGCTTGATAAGTTTCTTAAACAGTGTGAAAGTAACCGTGTATCAGAAATGAACAGTATTCTCTTTCGAAAGAGTACCGATCATGATTGATACACGGCTACTTTTGTGAAAGTATTGGAAAAGAACAGAACAGGACAGTATCATCAAAAGTTGCCAGTGGCAAAGAGAAGCAGTGGGATGTAAAGTTTGTTTATATATAGTTACAAGATTCAAAATGGATTCTGAAATGAAATGGAGTTTAACGTCCCACTTTCCTGCACCCTATGCTACGAACCCAATCTTGCCCGGACAACGGCCTACTCATTATTTTGAATTCTGAATGTCAAGGGCTGTTTTATGTGCACGCTTGTGTGTACACGAGACCTTCGTTTTTCGTCCCATCCGAACGACTATATATTGTCCCTTGCCAGGCCTACGATCCTGCACCACTGACAAGGAAGAAGCACGCTGGAAAATCCCGATGAGCTTTCTCGGCCAACGAAGAGGTCGAACACGGGACCTCCAGCTCAGCAATTCAATGTGATCATTAAGACCTACTTATTTTATTTTTATTTAAATGACAGTAACGTGTTCGGGTATGGCCTGTATAAAAACAGTTATAAGAATAAATAACCCAGTAGTTATAGATGGTAAATACACTAATAAATATATTCTTTTCTGGTACAATCCAAATTCTCCAAGTTATTTTATTACGTCAGCAAACTTCATTCTGCTAAAGACACTGGCACGTGAAGGGGTTAGGTAATTTTGGGACTAACATATGGTTTCCTTTTATTTCATTAATTCGCTTGTGCGTAGGGGTCTTTAGCAGTGGGAGGAAACCGGGGTGCCCGGAGGAAACACGCGAGGTTGAGAAGGCGCCCCTATCTCCATGCCACATAAGCTCACACCAGGGCAAGCCAGAGGTGACCGGCCAGCTAGATGTCGAAGCGCGGAACTCTAGACCACTAGGCCACCCCCACACTCCCGGATTCAAATAAAACATCTTACGACTGCTTGGCTTTATTACAGTATATACTATAATAGATAGTCAGACAGCAGTAAGAAGTGGCTAATGTACCGTATAGAGAAAATCGGTTGATGTGAGAAATGGGGCCACATGACTTGAAATGGGTACAATCTTGTTTTATCCAACACATTTAGCGTGTACTAATTTATTAGCAAATTTACCATTCCATTTATATTGCCAGGAGTTTACATTTTATGTCTCCCAAATATGACAGTTATAATAATAATATTATTTGATTTCTTCTAGATGGATTATCGAAAATCTTTGTGATAAAAACATAAATTTAAAGTTTCATCAAAATCGGATCAAATATGTGGCCTCTAGAGTGTCCACAACATTGATATACTATATATTTATGTACGATGGACGGCCATTTTGTCCGAGTTCACGAAATTCGAACTCAACCATCATTAGTGTGTAATGGTGATCGATATATTCAAGCGTTTTTTTAAATTTTCTGCCCATGATGATTATGCTATTAGTGTCAACGAAAGAGAAGGATACTTTCGATAGCCCAACGTATTGCCACTGTCTGTTTTGACTGACAGAAAAAAATGTCCGCTTCGAACATCTTTTTGTGTGCACGTCACTTCTTTTATATTAAATTTATTACACACTTTATCATAATCGAGCCAGATTGTTGTGGACGTAAACAACGAGATGAAGACTGGTTTGTATAGTTTGTTTATATATAGTTACAAGATTCAAAATGGTTTCTGAAATGAAATGGAGTTTAACGTCCCACTTTCCTGCACCCTATGACAGGCGCGGATCCAGAGGGGGGTCCACATATTTCGTAACACTCGGACCAAAACTGGCGGATAAAATGACCGCCTTTCGTACGCAAATAGTGTACACTGCATAGGACATAATTTTGATCCGATACTGATGAAACTTGAGATACATGTTCATAAGTTACCCAACGATCTTGGTTCCTCTTGAACTTCCTGAATTATGGTCTTTGATTGTGTGCAAAATCGTGTTTTTTGAAATATATCACCATTACACGATAAAGATAGTCGTGTTTGCATTTCGTTAAAATCGGACCAAAACTTGCCACCCCTCTTACGCAACTCTCTAGAAGTCACAATGTTTATCTGATTTTGATGAAACTTAAAGTATATCTTTATATGACAATATCTCAGACCATTTCGATATTCGCGCATTCAGACCATAGCTTCCTGGATTATGGCCCCTGGTTGTATGAAACAATCGTTTTTTGTTAGTGTGTTCTCTATCCTCCCCATGCAAAATGTGGGCGTATCTTGCCGAGCAATGGCTGGTTAACACTTTTCAAAACTTTTAAATTTGTCAAAACGTTTCTGTCCAAATCCTCCCGACAGATACTTACTAATTCTATAATTGATACCACTTCATAGGTCAGTAGTTCTCCTTGGGTGTGTCGGTGAGGTTGTTGGAAGGATTGCAAAGGGTAGAAACTTTCCGGAAATTTTGGATTTTCAGTGTTGGGATTTTTCGGGAATTTTCAAATCTATTTTTTTGAAATGAAAAATACTTAAATTATAATCATTTACTGGAATTTCCTTTTTCTCTTTTACTTTCATCTATATAAACTATTAAAACTTATTTAACCATGTTAGTTGTGTTCCAAATGGTAAAACTAAAGAGATAAATTTATACAAAAAAATATAAGATCTAATTTGAAATTCTTCGAAGCTGACAACGATCCTTCCAGTACAGAAATTTCAGATATTCATGGGGATTCATCTGAACCTGAAATCTCCCTTTGTCCACCGATGTTGATGTAGATAATGATTTTGAAGATAATGATGAAATGGTAGAGTTACCTAACTTTGAGCATTAATTATAGAATGTGAACCTGTGTATGAACAATTTAACAGAACTCTCTCATTATTAGTTATTAGATTTTAGTATATAACATATTATATGACATATCAGATAATATGTTTTGTATCTTTTAGTCATTAAAATATTACTGTCACTTGCAACTCATTAATTTATGACACCAAATTGAAAATTCCCCAAATTCACCAAAATTCGGTGTTTTATTACATTATAAAATAAACAAAATAACGGCCTAGTGTAGACCCTATAAATCTTTAGATTTTGTTTTAGTCTCAAATATTATTTGTGTTTTGCATATACTGTATATGTAAACAAAGTAAACAAAGTACGTCAAAAAGAGCGCCGGAAAAAATGTGGTAAGGCGAAAAAAAACTTTTGTCCATCACCTTTAAAACTGGTCGGCTACTGCCAACTCAGCCGATCAGGTTTATGCCCCACATTCACCTTAAATTCTAATCAAAATGGATTTTTAATAGTATTTTTTCACAAATTTGTTTTAAATTTTGACGACCTCAAACACCAAACTTTGGGTGCAAATTTGTTTTGACATGACAAATTACCAAACGATTACTAGACCTTTCAATATTTTTGATAGTCTGTTGCAGTATATTTGTAAAAGTTCATTTGTTAAACGAAAAAAGAAAAAAACTCCTTTTTGGACATATTTTGACAGAAGCATTGAGGGAAAAGCTTCTACTTCGAAAACAAATTAGGAGAGAATAAATCCATAATAAAAAAGATAACTTGCAGCAACGTACTTAACCAACCAGGCTAATGATATTCAAGAGAATAATTATGTCAAACGTTAAAAAAAGGATCCCAAAATATCCACAATCTGGTTTAAACAGAGGGATTAGCATCTGTTTGAGTGGCTGTATTGCCCACTAACCCAAATCAGGTAAATTTATTTATTCAAAATCATACAGTGACATTAAAATATCAATTTCTGAGTGAACGTAATGTTGTGTCTTGAAGTCCAAAGTCATACATGGGGTATGAATTCAATATCGAAATCTCAGATAGATTAACTGATTACCTTTATGGTCTACAGTCAGACCGAAATGCTAGTGTAAAGAAGGGCCAAATTGTTTTGTTGGAAATCTTAAAATCGCCGTTAAACTTACTGGAATGCACTACATAACTATTAACGCAACTGCTTTAAATAAAAAATATTCTCCTAACTGACTGCACTCGCGCGGTGTCTGACTACATACTTGCTATACAGATATAAAACTTAGATTAGGCCTAAATCGGTGAACGTATTTGGCTGGTACCTGGATCTTTTCATTGGTTTTGATATTTGTGGTTTATTGTGCTTGCAATGTCTGTGTGGTTCGAGTGTGTTGTGTGGTTCTCCTTCACTAACTTTTAGCTATCAGCAGTTCTATTTACAAAGATGAAGTTTGATGATGTATTAGAGCATCTGGGAGAATTTGGATTATATCAGAAGAGATTATATTTGCTGGTGTGTATACCAGGTGTCGCTAATGGATTATTTGTCATGGTGACAGTCTTTATGCTGGCTATACCGGAACACAGGTTAGTTCATAATATCTGAAAACTCAATTTGTAATTAACAAATAAACCAAAGTGAAAATGACATCGGCGTCGTTCAGTGATCAGATCCAGCGCATTTAATCCTTAAAGCGGGAATTTCATATTTTCTAAGAAAGTCAAAACATAATTATTTCTATGTCTTTTGCTTAAAGCCCCAATGACACTCTTGTTGTAACTGAATAATATGTCCCAATCTTCATTCTGGTCAACAAATTGTATTATTTTACAATATTCCAATTAATTGATGATATAAATTTCATCTTAACACACCTAATTTAAAAAATTGGAAAAATTCAACTAATTGATTTGAAAAGTCTAAAATAAACCTTTTCAAGTGTGACTTTCATTTAAAATATTTTCGAACCCTCTGGACATGTAAAATAGGTCGTAATGGATAATTTACACAACAGGTAGGACACTTAAACATCTATTACTTAGAATAAGGCTATTATTTATTTTCTGGAGCTGCCAAGCCAGCAAGAGTTTTATTGTCCCTTTAAAAGGTTGTCAACTCAGTATTATACGATGGTAGGCATTATTTCACAGGCATAAAAATCACTGACACAGGAAATAATAACACAATTACCTCCCTTGTTTTTCCATTCCCCCCATGGAATGGCTATCTTCAAACGTTTGAATTTGAAGTTGAAAATGATATTTTTGCCAATTTCTCAACTGGCAATAGTGAATTATAGGAAATGAAATGAAATGGGGTTTAACGTCCTACTCTTTTGCACCTAACACGCCATACAGTGTACAGTGTGCTATGAGGAAAATTTTGCCCGGCCGGCGGCGCTACGGCCTACTCTTATATCGAATTCCAACTGCCAAGGGATCTTTTACGTGCACTCCAATGTGTACATGGGACTTCGGTTTTTCGTATCATCCGAACGACTAGGCAGCTGTCCTTGTCAGGCCCTCCTTCTACATCATCGACAAGGGGAAATCACGCCGGAAAATCGAGATGAACTTTCATGAATTATAGGATTAATAGGACTATTCTTTAGCAATGTAGGACTGTTTATAGATACAATCTATTTTAGGGCTTTATTTTAATACATTTTAAAAATATCACTTAAAAATATGAAATTGCAACTTTAACTTTGACTATGAAAAGCATACAGCGTTCCGAAAGTAGTCGCTCATGAAAACCGCCATCGTCGAACTTTTTTGTTCGTCGGTCTACTTTTATTGTGCCCAACTAGAACATATGTTCTGAAGGCAAGTGCCTATATTTGATAAAGGGCGTTGTTGTGGCCGAATGGTATAACGCCTGTAGTTTAGATTTTAAGGTCTATCATTTGGTCAAGTTGGGTGGTTTCAATCCCAAGCTTGTTCATTACAAGGAGAACGTCGTCTTCATGGGTTTTTGCCCGGGCCTTAATTTCGCCCCACTCAGGCGAAGTATAGAAATAAATTGTATCATATGCAAGTCCAGAAATGACCCCATAGTTTGTGCCAAGTGGACGTTAAACCCCATCTCACTCTCTGAAACTCTCTTTTGAATGCCACAAATTATTTTTATTCTATCTTTTAGGTGTGCCGTACCTTCTTTATCTAACGACACGTATGCTATGCAAGGATCATGGCATGAAGACTTGATTAACCAGTCAATACCTAGTAGTAAAGATGGCTGGTCTAAATGTACTATATATAATTATACAGAAGATGGTAATAAAACAGAAGTTAAATGTAATAAATGGGTTTATGATAAATCACAGTACGATAATACATTTATGTCACAGGTATGTCACAATTAACAAAACCCTCGAAAGATCTTAAAACAACACCTTGTCTGAATACCAGAGCCCGATTGCCGACATCAACAAAAAAAACCCAAATCCATTACGAGATACTAAGGAAATAATCAGCCATTTCTGGAATTGGTCGAATTTCAATTACGAACTTCAGATGTTTTTACTCCCATTTTTAAGTTGAGCGGCGAGAGGATTGTCAGTAGGAGAGGATGAATCCTGGCGATTTTTATCATCGTAGGTCACGATAGAATTCAAATTCATTGAAGGCGATCCTTGTAACATTTGGTCAACATTCAAGTTGATCGCTACGATAAGCTGCTGTTTATGATCATCTTTGAGACATCCGTTACCCAAATTACCGGGTGAATGCTCACTTCAATAACATTCCCAAGCCGTGACTCTCACAAAGTGTTCACCTGCAACACACTTGACTGCTGTATGGGCAAGTTTCCGCGCTTTACGTGGCTGTCTTAATTTAAATGAAAAATATACGTCCACATGATGGCGGGCATACATCATATAGTGTGCTATGAAGGGAATTTTTCCCGGACAGCGGCACTAATGCCTACTCTTATATCGAATTCAAACTGTCGATGGTTCGTTTACGTGCACGCGAATGTGTACACGGGATCTCGGGTTTTATCCAAACCGAACGACTAAACAATCTGGATGAACTTTCTCGTCAAATACTGGGATCGAACAGCGTCTTACCCACCGTGATCCCCTTTCATTTAATTAGGTGTATACTTGGAAATGATTATTTCTAGAACACTTGATATTTCTCCAAGGTATGATAAACCTTCACATTTTAGTCAAGTTGGAAGAACAGTTATTTGTATATTTGTTATATATTTTAGCTGAATCTAGTTTGTGGTAAAGAAATCTTCAGATCGCATACTAATCTTGCCATGTTTGCAGGAAAACTTGTCGGTGCCCTCGGACTTGGCATGGTTTCAGATTTGTAAGTTGACCTTTAATGTTGCTATTATTTCAATATAAATTTTCAATGCAGGCGCAGATCCAGAGGGGGGGGGGGTCCAGGGGGTCCGGACGCCCCCCCCCCCCCTGCTCAGGCTTGAAAAAATTTTTTATGCGATTTTATTGGCGATTTAGAGCTGTAATTTTGGAATTTACCTTCCGGAAATACGTCAGAATGAACCAAATTGAATCTAATTTACCAAATTTTTCTGCGGGAGTGCCCCCAAACCCCCCATTAATCGGTTGAGTGCAATTAGTTAAGCAATTATCAAATCTAGCCCCCCCGCCCTGCAAAAAATCTTGGATCCGCGCCTCTGCGTATATTTGTGGACAGTCGGTCGATGTTTTGTTTTATTTACTGTACTAACGCTTGCGAAGGGAACCCGCTGTCACTGGTGATGAAAAATGTCATGGAAATTAATGATTTTGCGTACATAGTACAGAATAGATAAATTTATCATATTTAGGTTTCTGTAGTTAACTGAAACTAGGAGGGTTTTTTTTCCCAACATCTATGGCTAATGACACCCAAAACTTGTACATGCA
Organism: Patella caerulea; assembly: GCA_036850965.1. Lineage (NCBI taxonomy): Eukaryota > Metazoa > Mollusca > Gastropoda > Patellidae > Patella > Patella caerulea. The sequence goes on along the minus strand of JAZGQO010000015.1, from coordinate 23,206,386 downwards.
TGCAAGTGACAATACTATATACCGGAAAACACCGGAAAACTACCTGAAAACGCCATATTATACTAAACACCGGAAAACAAAGGAATAACACTAAATACCGAAAACACCTTAGCTACCGGAAAACACCCTAAATAGATAACTCTTACCCTGCCCCCCCCCCCCCGCACATGGAGGACCGGGTCCTATGGAAACAGTGGAAAAACCTAACCCTAACCACCCCACACACCAGATCTCGCCCACGGTTACCTCTTTAAGGTGGTTTCCAGTATTTAGCGTGTTTTCGGGTATTTAGTGTTTTTCCGGTATTTAACGTTTTTCCGGTATTTAACGTTTTTCCAGTATTTAGCGTTTTTCCGGTATTCAGTACAGCATAGTGTATTCCGGTAGTTTTCTGGTGTTTTATGGATGTTTTCCGGTATATAGTATATCCTGACTGAGGGTTACCTATTTAGGGTGTTTTCCGGTATTTAGTATGTTTTCCTAGATTTGGTGATTTCAGGTATATTCCGGTATTCAGTATAACATGGTGTTTTCTTGTAGTTTTCGGTGTTTTCCGGTATATAGTAAAGCCCGAGTTAATTTTTTCGCGTAGTTTGGCAGCCCTTCTACTGTTGAATTTGGGGGGTTGGATGACTGAATGGTTAGCACGCGTGCTGTATCCTTTAAAAAGCCTATCATTGAGTCAACTGGTGTTGTTTCGAATTACCGGTTGTACGTGACAAGGAGTAGGGTCGCTTGTCCAATCTCGTGGGTTTTCTCTTGGTCCTCCGGTTTCGCCTTCTGCTAAAGACCCCTACGCACAACCACGTGTTAGCCCTGAAATGACCTAGTTTGTGTCGAGTTGACGTTAAACCCCATTTCTCTCTCTCTCTCACTCACTTTTGAATTTACGTCGTTTTTGATGAATTGGTAAGCATGTATGCGGTAAGACAGAACACCGGGATCTGTTCTAGAAAGCACCATTTACAACATTATAAAACTGCGCATTCTTTGAAATCATTAATTATTGTCTCTACTGTTTTTCACTTCAGAATTGGTAGAAAGAAAGCTCTAATGATAAGTCTGGTCATTAAGATGGTGTCAGGAGTAGGTTCGGCATTTGCTACCGATGTCGTTACCTTTCTTGTCTTTCGATTTTTAAGTGGTCTTGGCGCTATAACCTGTTTTCTTACAGCTTATGTTATTGGTAAATATGACTATTTTGCCTCGACCGTTTTTTTAGGACTTCGAATTTTGACTAATGGTTTGGATTGTTCGTACTTGGTTTTATTTTATTTAATATAGTCGATCGGTAGACCATTTGTTGATTCGGATATTGGAAGCTACTATAAGTTAATTTGAAGTTTTAATAAGGAAATCTAGCTGTTTGTGAATTCTGTATATGTTGAGACACGGGCGCATCATCATGGTCGTCTGTCCAACCTCGTGGGTTTTCTTCGGGTCCTCCGGTGTCCTCCTACAGATAAAGACCCCAAAGCGCAAACGATTTAATGATATAAAAATGAACCACATGTTAGTCCCGAAATGACCTAGTTTGTGTCGAGTGGCCGTTAAACTCTATGGATTTACCTCTGCTGATATTCAAAGCCTTAACACTTGCTGTTTGTACAGGGTTATAGAACGGGGGGGGGGGGGCCTTGTGGTCTAGAGTGCCGCGCTTTGACCTCTAGCTGGCCGGTCACCTCTGGCTTGCGGCTGTGGTTTCGAGCCCTGGTGTGAGCGCATGTGACATGGAGACAGGGGCGCCTTCTCAACCTCGTGGGTTTCCTCCGGGCACACCGGTTTCCTCCCACTGCTAAAGACCCCTACGCTCAAGCGAATTATTGAAATAAAATTAAACCATATGTTAGTCCCGAAATGACCTAGTTTGTGTTGAGTGGACGTTAAACCCCATTTAAAAAAAATATATAGAACCGTGGTAACGCAAAAGTACGGTCGATAAATTGTAAACTCGGACCCTAGCTTTTCTGTTGTTCGGTGTAGTATGTGCATTACTTTTTGTAGGTATGGAACTGGTGGGACCATCGAAGAGGAAGTATGCGGGTAATATAATCATGTTAGCCTGGGTAACCGGGTTGTTTATTCTCGGTTTACTAGCATACTTTATAAGAGACTGGAAGAATCTTACTCTCGTGATAACTTTTCCATCTGTATTGTTTTTATCTTATTGGTTGTAAGTATTCTTTCTTTCATACATACGTCAAATATGGTTTCTTACTGAGTTTTCCTACTCTTTCGTGGGGATCACGGTGGCTAAGTGGATAAGGCGCTGGTTCGCTAGCCTGGAGGTCGGGTGTTCGATCCCTTCATCTCGATTTTCCGGCGTGATTTCCCCTTGTCAGTGATGCAGAAGGAGGGTCTGACAAGGACAGCTGCCTAGTCGTTCGGATGGGACGAAAAACCAATGTCACGTGTACACATTGGAGTGCACTTAAAAGATCCCTTGGCAGTTGGAATTCGATATAAGAGTAGGCCGTAGCGCCGCTGTCCAGGCGTATGTCCGTCTTCCATTGGCCCAGGTTAGGTGCAAAAGAGTAGGACGTTAAACCCCATTTCATTTCATTTCAGATTATATGTCTTTGGATTTATTAATGTAAACGTTTTAAGATGCATTATTTTATCAAATTTACTGTTTCAGGTTGTTGCCAGAATCCCCAAGATGGTTATTGTCTAAAGGTAGATATAAAGAAGCAGAGGAAATTATCCGTAAAGCAGCCAAAGTCAACCAGGTTGATCTCCCAGAAAATCTTTTTGATAAATCATCACTTGAAACAACTGTTGATGCTAAAATAAGTCAGATGTTTACAACTCCACGACTTGTAGCCATGTCTCTTATTGTCTTCTTTAATTGGTAAGAATGTGTAGTGTGGGACGTGGTCGAACTTAAAAATCCAAAAACAAACCCCACTCGTGGTCATCTATTAGATGAGCTCGTTTCTTTTATCACTTCCTATATACGTATAATTACTAGTAGCCCAATATTTATTTGCATAATTAAAACTATAATTATCCAATAGTGTATTCATTTTTATTTTTGGTTGCAGGTTTGTAGCAAGTGTGACATATTATGGCTTAACTTTAAACGTGACTAATCTAAGTGGAGATGTATATCTGAACTTTACTATTGGAAACATAGCAGAGACTATCGCCTATATTTTATGTATTATATTACTGGATAGATTAGGAAGAAAGGTTCTCCATTGTTCTGTTATGTTGATAGGTGGTTTAGCTTGTCTCAGTACCATGTTTCCCGTTATATATGGAGACGATTGTAAGTATAAACAAATTCAATTTGGAGCCCATATTGTCACCAGGGTCACTTATTCCGTCGTTGGGGTATTTAGCAGACTAGAATATTTAGATTTAGATAAACAGCTAGGTGAAAAAGAAAACGCAAATATTCTTACTAGTTATATTATCTGTTTTGTTTTTCTAGTCCATCAATGGATAACAATAGCTTTATCAATGATGGGAAAACTAGCCATTTCCGCAGCATATGCTACCATCTATATTTTCACAGCCGAACTATTTCCAACTGTTCTAAGAAACACAGCCCTAGGCAGCAGTTCAACGTGTTCACAAATAGGCGGAATGATATCACCATATATCGCAGATCTGGTAAGTCAGGAATGAAATATAAGTAGACCCATGATTAAGATGCATATTCTATTTTACTATGAAATGGTGCATGTTTTATAATCCAATCAATATCGCGACCAAGAGAGTTGATTATGGGCTTTCCATGTAGATAAAGCTCTATCGGGCGCGAAGGTGACCCCTATGCAGTCGATTCCGAATCGTCTGGCCACTCACTCTCACACCAGTGTCTGTTTGAAGACGAGCGCTGATCTGATTTGCTGTGATGACAAGGTCAAGGTACGGATAAATCGATCCTGGGCTTGAGTTGTCGCCCTTGGTCGACCTGAGCGTTGTCTGTCCTGTACAGATTGTGTATCACGGTATCTGGACCATAGCCTGCTTATGACAGACTGAGAAACATTCATCGTCCGCGCCACAACCGCCTGTGTTGTGTCGATCTGTAGCATGCCAAGGGCACGTAACCTTTCATTTTGGGTAAGCCGACGCATATCAAAATTTGTTTTCTGGTCACTAAAACAATTAAACTGATCTTTCCACTCTGGAATTCAATGCCACAATGACTGTAACATTCAAAGTCAGAGTCGTGCAAATCTTGGGTTGGACCCCCCATGATGATCCCAAGCATCACCTGCATTCCGTGCGGTAGCTATTGGTGCGTTTGGGCATCACATGTAACTGGAAATGTTTCTTCTGTTAGGTTCTATAGTGAGTTTTTTCGTAGTCATTTGCATATTTTAGTATTATGCCCCCAAAATCAAATATCCCCTACTTTTTTTTAATAGTATACTTTAGAACTTTGATTCCAAACAAGAAACGACACGTATTCACCATTACTTTCAAGGGGCTTATAGTTCGTACACAAAACCAGAGCGAACATTCAGCTCCTTGATACCAGTTTTTGCATCTAGTTACTCACTAACAAGGTGGTCCCGGTTTCGATACCGGTTTTGGCCGAGAAAATAGCTCGGGAATTTCCGGCTGATTTGTTCCTGGTAGTGGTGCCGAGTCGTTCGAATAGTACAGAGAATGGGATGTCGTAGTATATTGGAAGAAAGTTAACGACAAGAACCCAATATTACTTATGTGCTATTTTCGATTTGTTTTTAGGGAATATTGATAGGAGGTGATCTTAAAACAGCTCTACCTTTAATAGTGTTTGGCACGGTATGCGTGACCGCTGGGTTGCTGTCTTTGATACTTCCAGAAACATTAAATCAAAAGCTGCCAGAAAACATCGAAGATACTAAAAGTTTAAAAAGGTAATCTAACGTTTGGTAATTTGTTAGGACTTGCTGCGGAAATGTGCACTGAACGAGCGCAGGCGATTTTAACTAAAATCTATTAAATTGCATTTTAAGTTACAATCAATCTTCGTGAAACGCATAAAATTTAAAATTTCATTTTGATTTTAGTTAAAATCTATTTTAGTGATTTTAGCTTAAGTTTTTGTGAAACAGGGCCGAGAACATTGCGGAGCTCTGAAAGTTGCTGACCACCTTTCGAAGTGAGGTATAAAAAAGATATACATGCAGTTTTGTATGGAAATGCTTTGTTCTTGGGGTTTCGGGTATGTCGAGGGGCGGTAACGGATTTAATAGGATACTGAGCTCGTGTCTTGAACATTTACGATACTGAAGGGTGCATGGCTGGCAGGTACATCTAGTCTTCGGGTAGGATAAACGACAAACGTTCTGTGAACAAATTCTTTTGGTAGTTTTCATCTCCCAAAAGACAAAATACCAATAGATAACTAAAATCAAATTACAATTACTTATTATTATGAGTGGGCGTGGTGCCCCATTTATTTTTGTAGAAAGAAGGGTTAAATGAAAGGGGTTTCGCGTCCACTCATCACCAACTTTGTTCTTTGGATACACCTTTTTTCGACAACTTTTATGCGCGTAGAGTATGTTTTGTCACGTACCTCTTTCCTTTATCCCACCGCCTTTTTTCATGTTATAAAAATTATGATGAATATATATAATATAATTCATTTTAGAAACGGCCGGAACAAAGCAAACTTGCGGATGACAGAAACAAATGGTAACATTTCTTGATGTGCAAACACAGTTGAATTCAAGAGACCTTAAAATAAGTAAATCATCACACCGCCAAGCTGTTTTTATACACCCCCCCCCCCCCCCGCAAATCAAGTGTAGGCCTGTTTAAACATTCAAGGCTGTTAAAGCGGAAATTTCACATTTTCTAAGAAAGTCAAACCATATTTTTTTCTATGTTTTTTGCTTAGTATGTTGTTAACTCACTATGTCACAATCATAGGCATTATTTTCCACACTTAAGCATCTTTCACATCGGAAATAATAACACAATTACCTGTTTTGTTTTCCCATTACCCCCATGCATTTGCTATCTTCAAACGTTTGAATCTAAAGTTGAAAATGATATGTTTGCCAATTTCTCAACTGGCAATAGTGAATTATAGGATTATTCTTTAACAAGGTAGGACTGTTTATAGATACCATCTATTTTAAGGCTTTATTTTGATATATTTTAAAAATATAACTTAAAAATATGAAATTGCAGCTTTAATATTTTCTTCTGTTGTTTATGCGACTGTAATCTAATTATGTGTAAAATAAAATGTGTGCTTGTTCAATTGATCTACAAAGATGTAACCAATTGACATTGGAATTCGTCCTCACGAGAGCTCCGCCCATGCTTGTCAGGCCCAGTATCTGGTTAACCAAGGTCGTTAGTAGCAACCAAAGCCGTATGGAGAGTAAAAAAAAGAAATAAAGAGACACAGTTAAAATTGATTACCTTTATTTACAATTAATTTGAAAAAAAAACAAAAAACACATTTTATTCGATAAAGATGTGGGTTTCAACTGATATCATTTAACATTGATTCGTGGCTTATTGAGGCCTTCAAACCACTTCAGCTGAACCCAACTCCTCCCGTAGATTATGAAAACTGAATTAAAAGAGGGAGAGATAGAGATACGTCCGATCGACACACACGGGGTCATTAAGGGACTTACATATGGTTCAATTATATTTCCATAATTCGTTTGCACGTAAGACCTTTGGCATTTTGAGGAAACCGTAGGACCCTGAGAAACCCAACGAGCTTGGTATCGACACCACTCCACATGGCATCGTACCATAAAGCGCACACTTTATTAATGATCGTCAAATTGTTTATTGAATGGGGTACCTTGATGAGATAGATTGCCCTTATATTCATTTAATAGTAACGTAGTATTGCCAGGAACCGGATATACGCCCAACAGCAGATCTTTTCTCTGTACTGCTCTTAAATGGGCGAAGGGGAGCAACAAAATCACTCAACTTTGTGACCCAAATCAGAAGACCCATGACATCAGATCAGAAAATCTGGGAAATACCCATCTCAGACGATATTCAAATACTGATTTAGGTAACCCGGTAAATTGTTATGATTAGCTAAACGATTCCAGTTAATGATGGGGGACAAAATTACAAGAATTATGACCTGACGGACAGATATAGGTGACGACAAGATAACATAATGTGGGCGTATAGAAAACTAATTGAAAATCTTTGGACTCTAATAAGATGTTCCCCTGGTAATGGTTTCTAAGGTGTTTCCTTGGTATTGGGTGATTTCTGATTTTACAGGACACTTTTTGGTTGTCGTAAAGCTAGGACGCCGACCAAACCAACAATAAAACTCTGTGTTGCCATGGTAGGTGACCTAGTGTAAAGAAATGAGACATAAATTAATAAATTACACCTGGTTCATGATAAAGTACTATAAGTATGTAGTCGCGGTGGCTCGTGAGTAAGGCGCTGGCTCGCTGACCTGGAGGCCCCGGTTCCACATCTGTGTTGACCGAGAGAGTTCCTTGGGATTTTCCCGTTGTAAGTGAGGGGGTTGGGATGGCCTAGTTTGTGTTGAGTGGACGTTAAAGCCCATTTCTCTCTCTCTCTCTCCGTTGTAAGTTGTTACACGACGGGTGGCCTGGTAAGTAACAGCGACTAGGCGTTCGAATGAGGCGAAAAATCGAGGTATTGTGTATACATTGACATGTACCGTAGGTAAAAGACCCCTCGTGCCACAGTATCGGATGACTTTCTCATAGATTACAAAGTTTAAAATCCGAATACATAATATTTTGCCTGTTTATGTTAAATCAGTAAAAAGCGGCATTAGAAATACAAACATACCAGTATGAAACAAGATTTAGCTGAGAATTGTACGTCTGAAATAAAATAAAAAATATATTATGGATAAAAATTGGGTTTATATTTATTGTTAAAGCAGCTGTTCAAAGGTGTCGGTGTCGGGTAAAAGGGTCCACGGCTACTATCACCGTTAATGTCTTTGAAGTCAATAATTACTGGTCTGATCCATCTCGCCATTCCAGTTATCTCCCTTGATTACAAAATGTGAACGTGGAATATTCGATTGGATGTTTTTCTACATTTACCTTGCCAGGCCCGGCGGAATAGAGGGGCTAAGCTTTAGCCAATAATTTGGCGGCAAGTACTCTTTTCTTCAGGTTATTGCGGCCCCTGGACTCTCGCCTATAAGGACCTAGGATGAAGCCCCCCTCCCCAATCAAGAATTGCTTCCACCGGCCCTGCTTGCTAAAGTGTTACTTAAACTAACGATGGCTTCAGAATCAAAGTTTATATATTTGGGTTTTATGTAACGGAAATCGTTTATTGAAATACGTGTAAATGTTAAAACATTTAGCTTGTCAAAAGTATCGTAACCATAGACACGAACCATCGTCAGAATTAATGTGTTTCTTTTATTTCGTGTGGGTGTGAATTACGTTGCTCCGATATGCATACCCCATATTCCCTAGCCATGGTGACTCGGTGAAAAAGGCGCTAGTTCACTGACTTGGAGGTCCCAGGTTTGATCCCAGTAGGCCTATTGACCCAGAAAGTTCACCGGAGTGATTTTCCGGCGTGAAAAGTATTGGGATCTGGTCGTTCAGATGAACAGAAAACCCCAATCCATGTGTACACATTGGAGAGAAGAACCCTTTGCAGTTGTCATTCGACCAAGAGTGTGGGGAACTGGGGATGGTGACAGAGCCAAAGGAAAAGGCTCTCCTACATACCTCTTTCTTCATTCTTTGGAATGGGAGCAATTCTGCGATGGATGAAGCAAAGTTTCCAAGTAAGCCAAAGCTGTAACAGAGAAATAATCTTATATTAATGCATAGCCAGAAATATTTGAATCAATACCCGGTCCTTGTTACTACTGTTTGGTAGATGATAGCCATGGAGAGTCATAGCGGTAAGCTTTCAGTCAAAGTATGGCATAAGTAACATGTATCAACAGTCTGAGCGTTAGAAGGTCCCTTAAAATAAACTGACAAAACCCGATGATTTGTCATTCCGTAAAAATGACCTAGATTATATGGTAAAACAACTAGGTGGGGTCCCGGAAGAGCCGTAGAATGGCAAATACGCCACTCGACTCATTGACGGACCTTAAGACCGAAAACAAGCATCATAAGCCTATCCGTCGCCCAACGTTATTACATTATAAATGGGCATAACAAGCTAATAAAATAACATGAGCTTACACTGAATTTTCAGATTCTTTATTTTGAATTTGAAACTCTGTGTCATAGTGATGATTGTCAATTTTTGCGTGGATGGAATCTGTGAAGTGTTTCTGCTGGACGACATCGATTTCTCGTCGGTTGTCAACATTTCTGTACTGCACATTATCTTGGCTTCTTTCTCGTCGGGTGTCGAGTGCGATTTCTCGTCTGTTGTATTTGATGCTTTGTCGTCGGACGGCTACTCGTCTTTCTCGTCGAGAGTCTACATTTCGTCCTCGGTTGGTAGCTACTCTTCTTTCTGTTTCGTTATTTCCGTTTCTTTTTTGTCTGTTGCCTAGACTTCTGTCAGCAACAGTATCATCGCTTTCCTTTCGGCGGGCGTCAGCGTTTCTTCGTAGTCGATTGTTAATTGTTCGGTGTCGTCGGGTATCCACACTTCTTTCTCTTCGGCTATCTTTACTTCTCTCTAGTCGGGTTCCCGCGACTCTTCTTAGGCCTGTGTCGATTCTTCGTTCGCCCTCCGCTTTTACGCTTCTTTCACGTCGGGTATCAACGCTCCTTTCCATTTGATTGTCTGTGTTTCTTTCTTGTCGGGTGTTTGAACTTCTTTCACGTCGGGAATCAACACTTCTTTCGCGTCGGGAATCAAAGCTTCTCTCGCGCCGAATGTTATTTCTTTCGTCTTGTCGGGCATCCATGTTCCTTTCTAGTCGGTTGTCTATGCTTCTCTCTCGTAGGAAAGCTACACTTCTTTCACGTCGGATGTCATCTTGTTCTTTTCGTCGGGCGCCCATGTTCTTTTCTTGTCGGGTGTCTGAACTTCTTTCACGTCGGATATCATCGTTTTCTTCTCGTCGGGCGCCCATGTACCTTGCCATTCGGTTGTCTAGGTTTTTTTCACGTCGGGAATCTACACTACCTTCACGTCGGATGGCATCTCTTTCTTCTCGTCGGGCGTCCATGTTCCTTTCTAGTCGGTTTGCTATGCTTCTCTCTCGTCGGGTGTTTATAATTCTTTCGCGTCGCATGTCATTTCCTTCTTCTCGTCGGGAGACTGCTCTTTTTTCTTGTCGGTTTCGTATACTTCTTTCTCTTTGGGCGTTGTCTCGTTCTTCTCGTCGGGAGTCTGCACTCCTTTCAAGACGGTTGCTAATGTTTCTCTCTCGTTGAGAATCCACGCTTCTTTCTCTTCGGATTTCATCTCTTTCTTCGCGTCGATTGTCTACTCTCATTTCCCGTCGGTTGTTCATATTTCTTTCACTTCGGATTTCATTTCTTTCTGTTCGTCGGGCGTCTACCCTCGTTTCTTGACGGTTGCCCATGCTTCTCTCTCGTCGGGAATCCATTCGGATTTCAGCTCTTTGTTTTCGTTGGGTATCTAGGCTCCTTTCTAGTCGTCTGTCCATGTTTCTTTCACTTCGAATTTCGTATCTCTCGACTTGTCTGACACTTGTGCTCCTTTCCAGAGGGCTGTCCATACTTCTCTGTCTCCGGGTATCAACGCTTCTTTCGCGTCGTATGTCATCTCTTTCTTCAGTTCGGGCTTCTATGCTACTTTCTGGTTGCTTGTCCATTCTTCCCCCTCGTCGGGTATCTACACTTCTTGAACGTCGAATTTCACCTCTCCCTCCTCGTCTGGCGTCCACGCTCCTATCTAGTCGGGTGTCCATACTTCTCTTTCGACGGCTTTCAATGCTCCTTTCGAGCTGACTGTTTATACTTCGTTCTCGTCGGTTATCTCTTTCTGCTCGTCGGGAATCTACACTACCTTCACGTCGGACGTCATCTCTTTCTTCTCGTCGGGCGTCCATGTTCCTTTCTAGTCGGTTGTCTCTGTTTCTCTCTCGTCGAGTGTCTAAAATTCTTTCGCGTCGCATGTCTTTTCTTTCTTCTCGTCGGTTATCTACCCTCCTTTCTTGTCTGTTGCCTATACTTCTTTCACTTCGGATTTCGTCTTTCCCTTCTCGTTGGGTGGCAAGGCTTCTTTCTAGTCGATTGTCTGTGCTTCTCTCTCGTCGGAAATCTTTGCTTCTGTCGCTTCGGACTTCATCTCTTTCTTCTCGTCGGCCATTTACTATTCTTTCTCGACGGCTGATCATGGTTCTCTCACTTTGGATTTCGTCTCTTTCTTGTCGTCGGGCACCTGCGCTCCTTTTTAGACGGTTTTCTGAGCTTCTATGTCGTTGGGTATCCATCCTTATTTCGCGTCTGGCGTCTAGGTTCCTTTCCAGTTGGTTGTCCATGCTTCTGTGTCGTCTGTTATCTACATTTCTTTCATGTCGAACTTCATCTCTTTCTTCTCGTCGGGCGTCTACGCTCCATTCGCGTCGGTTATCTACGCTTCTTTCACGTCGAATTTCATCTCTTTCTTCTCGTCGGGCATCTACGGTTCTTTCCTTTCGGTTGCCCATGCTTCTCTCTCGTCGGGTATCAACACTTCTTTTTAATCGGTTGGCCACGTTTCTCTGCCGTCGGGTGTCGACGGTTCTTACAAGTTGGGTTTCATCTCTTTCTTCTTGCCGGGAGTTCATGCTGCTTTCCCGTCGGTAGTCCATGTTCCTTTCTCGTCGGTTGGCCAGACTTCTTTCTCGTCGGTTGGCCAGACTTCTTTCTCGTTGGTTATCTAGGCTTCTTTCTCGTTGGATTTCACCTCTTTCTTCGCGTCGGACGTCTACTTCTCTTTCTAGTTGATTACCAATGCTTCTTTGTCGTTTGGTATCTACGCTTCTTTCTCGTCGGACGTCATTTCTTTCTTCTCGTCGGTCATTTACGTTTCTTTCTTGTCGGTTGTCCATGCTTCGCTGTCGTCGGTTATTTACACTTCGGATGTCATCTCTTTCTACGCGCCTTTCTTGTCGGCTGTCTTTGCTCGTTACTCGTCGGTTGTCTGTAGTTCTGTCTCGTCGGGTATTTACGCTTTGTATTTCATCTCTTTCTTCTCGTTGTTTGTCGCCTGCTCTCCTGTCAACATTAGATCTGATACGTCCGTTTATTTTTGTAAGATTATCTTTTTCATTTATGACCCCTGTTCTTCTTGAAGATAGTGTGTTACGGCGACGCTCATTTTCAAAATCGGCTTCACGCCGACTTATTCCGCGACTTGTTGAGCGTTTTTCGCTTCTGGAAAGAACATCAACTCTGTTCGTCTGGAAGCCGTAACGGGCGTCGCCTTGCTTATGATCCCGTATTCTTGCAGTCCTTTTGCGTTTTCTTTCAAAGTTGTCTTGTGTTTTGTATGTAAATCTGTCGTTTTCCTCTTTTAACCGGGTTTCTCTCTCTTGTCGACTTGATTTATTAATATACAAGCGGTCGCTTTCTAGTCCACCGCTGTGGTCAAAATTCGTTGTTCGTTGAAGTTTCTTCTGTCTGTTTATACGCCTATCGTTTGTGTTCAACTGGTGGCTCTGTCTTTGGTGTCTGGTGGTTGTTCTTCCTGCTTTGTCTGCCGTGCCAGTATTCCGAGCAACTCTTCTTGTAGATGCCATATTTCGCCTATAACTTGTTCCTGAATTCACTCGGACAAATCGAGAAGCAGAAGCACGGATCTGTGTCTCCCGAACATTTCGGTTCTGGTCGTTGAGTTCTGTTTCTTTGGGTGTTGCCTGTAACGTAAGTTTAGTTTCGTATTTCTCTGCTAGTTTTATCGATGATGTAATATCCGGTTCCATTGTCTGTTCACACAACATACCCGGTATGTACAGACAACCAAGTAAAAGAAGAGAAATCGAAGTCATCTTTAAAAAATTCTGGTTCCTGGAAATGGAAGAGAATGTCAAGAGATTTATTAGTTCGTCATAAATTCAAAAATAACTCATAGAATACTAAAATGGAAGAAATGAAATGGTCTATTATTGACAATAATTTCGACAAATAATGTCAGTATAAGTTCTATTAAATCACAAAACAACTCATAGAATGAATGAATGAATGCCATGGTGTTTAACGTCATACGACTCTGTTCCGATTGGGCTTGTGGAAAAGACTCCAAATAAGGTGTTAACTCATATGGTAATTCGTACACTATTTTGCATCATTTTTTAAAAATTGCTTTTTGAGACTTTAAATATACTTTTATCGTCTCACTGTTTAAGGTTTCTTGGATGCGTAACGTTCCAACGCTTAAAATCTGGGTCTAGCTAACTAATTAAAATCGCTATTAAACATATTGTATTACAGACTAACCAACTTTGACATGCATTTACTAATAACGTAAATGAATCATTAAAGAGGCGTTTACAGCGCTTTCTAGGAATTAGCCGGGTGGTAAAAAATATTTGACCATGGACCTTATCCATGATTTGACTACATCGGGAATAGTCAAATTACATCGTGTACAAAATCTAAGAAAAATCTGCCTAGCCATAAATTAAGTTTTTATGGTCTTTTCAGGGGTTTAGTGAACGCATTTGAAAAGTACATATTTGTTTGGTACGAATGATGACCTTTAAAGAATCTCAACTTTCCATTTATATTATATTCTACGGTCGTTTACACATTAAAAAAAATCCTGACTGATGGAATTTGAAATATGAGTAGTTCCTGGCGCAGCTGTCCGTGCAAACACTGTATGGTGCATACCACTCTTTATTATCCCAGTCGGTGCAGAAAAGTAGAACATTAAACCTCATTTCATTCCATAGGTAGACGTATATGTAAAATTCATGCCAAGTGAGAACTGTACAATCTGAATAATCACAAATATCGATGTCGATATCGATGCATATGGGGTTAAGTCTTTTCTTTTGAAGAACTTTTATCGCGGGATGATTCCTAACCAAAATTCAAAGAAATTCAAATAGTTTGAATAAAATTCTTACCTTGTTACTGAAATCCAGACGGTTTAATAGGAAATGTTCCTTATGAATGAAAGTTTAGAATGAGAGAAGTGAAGTTATGTAGGGGTATTTATAATCCCATGTTCTACCGGTCAATAAATCATCATTAACTATTGGTAATATAGACGGGTTATTTACAGTTATAATCAATCCGCCACCCTTCCGCGCATCCCCGTCAAATAATCCCTGATTATATTAACCCAACCAATCACTGCTAGCCGATTAGTTTAAATATTTATTATAATAAACAACGACTCATTCAGTCGTCTCCATATCATTATATTACCTTTCAAATACACCATCTTCGCTTACCGTCAGTCTGGGTGGCCGAATGGCCTAACCTTTCAAACTTAAAGGGACAATAACACTCTTGCTGGATTGGCAGCTCCAGAAAATAAATAATAGCCTTATTCTAAGTACTAGATGTGTTAGTGTCTTACCTGTTGTGTAAATTATCCATTACATCCTATTTTACTTTTCAAGAGGGTTCAAAAATATTTTAAAAACCAAGTCACATTTGAAAAGGTTTACGTTAGACTTTTTAAATCAATAAGTTGAATTTTTCCAATTTTTTTAAATTAGGTGTGTTAAAATGAAATTTATATCATCAATTAATTGGAATATTGTAAATTAATACAATTTGTTGACCAGAATGAAGATTGGGACATATTATTCAGTTACAACAAGAGTGGTATTGGGGCTTTAATTACGCCATCTTCGGTTACAGTGGAGCTGGGTGACCGAATGGCCTAACCTTTCAAACTCAAATACGCCATCTTCGAAATACTCCATCTGCGGTTACTGTGGGGTTGGGTGGCCAACTGATCTAACCCGTCAAACTCAAATCGCCGATCAAAGTTCTGTGAAATTTTAAATTATCGCCGTTAATTGTTGTACAGGCTGTCATTCTTAACTCGAATAAAAGATATTTCATCTGTTTTTACATATTTAAAGGTTTTCTCTTCTCATTAACGAGCTGTCAGGGCATACAATTAAGCAGTTGGTCCCGGCCATCACCAAATCTCTCCACGTCAACCGGTAAACGCACGAGAGGTGATTGTAACAAAGCTGACAAAAGAAATGAAATGAAATGAAATTTACATTTGGCCTTAATAAGATTATTGAAGTTTCGGAATATTTTTAATATTTGCCGAATGTGGCAAAAAGGTCATTTAAACACAGTATTTGTTGTGAGGAAGTCAAAGAAAAAAAATCCTGACAACTCTCTTGCTCTTCATGCCCGTCGATCCTTGTAATTCGAAGATACTGACCGTAGAAAGAGAGACGAAACCTTGGCCAGTTGATACGCTTATTGGCTTATTAGAACGCGGTGACGTGTAAAATTGAAAGGCTTGTTTTAGGACTTTTACGATGAGGATTTTGTCACTTAAAAATGGAAATTCTGTGTAGAATTTATGGTGGATGAAAATATCGATTAACCTGTCTCCTCGGTGATTGGAAATGAAGCAGATAATAAGCAAGCGGGACTTGATACCCTGGCACTCCAGTCAAATTTATGACAATTAAATGAATTGGAGTTAAAATTTGATTTGACCAGCTAGTGCCAAGTAAATCGCTTGACGTCATAACTACATCGTCCAACAATAGACCCTGGAATAATTTAATACGATACTCTGTGTTAAATTGGTATCTATAAAAGAATCCTTTATTAAAATTAGCCGACCATTATCATAGCTTTATGATGACGAAGTTGTAAGAGTTTCCAGTCGTTGTGGTTTCTCCAATTGAGCGCTTGTCCAGCGTACGATCTGAAGGGATCAGGG
This sequence comes from Patella caerulea, assembly GCA_036850965.1. NCBI lineage: Eukaryota > Metazoa > Mollusca > Gastropoda > Patellidae > Patella > Patella caerulea. Next base: position 23,190,636 of record JAZGQO010000015.1, on the reverse strand, counting down.
CCAGTGGTGGCCATTGGGCCTAGGTGTGCTTAAACACAAAGGGGGGGGGGGGGTCATCTTCTCTCAAAATTATGACTGATCAAGTAACATGCAATATTCTAACTACTCCTAAAGTTTCGAAGCATGTATGCCGCGCTGCCTGTGTGGGCATACCGGGCTTATTTCCTTCAGGGCTCAAGTAAGGGGTTCGTGACAAAACTAGCACAGGGCCTCATTTGTCCTAGATCCGACACGTTCCACTTGGAACAAACAAGGTCATTTCGGGACTAACGCATATGGCTCAATTATATTTCAATATTTCACTTGCGCGTACGTGACTTTAGAAGTGAAGGAAACCGGAGAACCAGGAGAAACCCCACGGGCTGGACAGTTGACCCTTCTCCTTATCACAAGCGAGGAATCGAAAACACACCACCCAGTTTGGAAATGAACTAACAACTGAGGCATCACGGTGTTTAGAATTTCCTAAACTGAATAACTATATCTCATCATTAATACTCGATGTAACAGGCGCAGATCCAGAGGGGGGTCCAGGGGGTCCGCCCCCCCCCCCCCCCCCTGCTCAGACTTGAAAATTTTTTATGCGATTTTATTGGCGATTTAGACCTGTAATTTTTTAATTTACCTTCAGGAAATACATCAGAATGAACCAAATTGAACCTAATTTACCAAATTAATCGGTTGAGAGCAATTAGTTAAGCAATTATCAAACCTAGACCCCCCCCCCCCCCCTGCAAAAAATCCTGGATCCACGCCTGTGTAATACATTTAACGTACGTACCTTTGTCGGTATAATGGATTGAGAGAAATGGGGTTTAACGTTCATTCGACACAAACCGGGTAATTTCAAGAAATACACATGGTTCATTTTATTTTATTTCACTAATTCGTTCGAGCTAAATATATATATATAGGGGTGGGGTGGAAGTATTATCCTCGATTAAGATCCCATTTAATTAGAACTGATACATATTCTTTCACATGAATTTTCTAAATAATAAAGAAATTACATAATATGAGACTAGATTATTATCTCCACGTCTGTTATAATTACAGCTACGTCATATCTTCATCTTATGTTTTTATGCAAATTCAACGAGTTTTTATGCAAGGTGAAATTTCTATTCAACAAACAAAATGTCACGTGTCAGATAAACGTATTGACTTGAGACACAGTCGTCAAACTTTATCACGTAACGATATAAACACGGCGACCTTTACCGAACAATGTGATATTTTGGGATTTAATTTTTTGTGCTCATTCTTTGAAATATGGATAAAATAAATGCAGATGTGGTGATTATTGGTGCTGGTTTATCGGGTCTTTCCGCTGCTTACCATTTATTGGATCAACAGGATTCTTTGAAGATCGTTGTTTTAGAAGCTAAAGGTAGGTCTGAGTGACATATTAGGAAAACTAAATAAGACAGTCGTACTATTTGCTCATATAAAGGAAATGAAATGGAATGGGGTTCAACGTTCTGCTCTTAACCTGGGCCAATGAACATGGGCATACGCCATACAGTGTGCTACGAGGGAAATTTTACGTGCACGCCAATGTATACACGGAACCTCGGTTTTCCATCCCATCAGAACGTCTAGACAGCTATCCTTGCCAAGTCCTCCATCCCGCATCACTGACAATGGGGAAATCACGCCGGAAAATCTGGATGAGCTTTCCCGGCCGATGCAGGGATCGAACGCCTGACCTCCAGGCTAGCGAGCCAGCGTCTTACCCACTTAGCCACGTGATCCCCCCTCACACCAAGAAATTGTATGGTAAAGAACACAGCCTTCCACAAAGAACTCTATTATATTACCTATTGGCCATAGATAAGTATAGGCCTATTTTTTGAGGTTAGTGGTTTCTATAAGGTTATATTGAGCAGACGAGATGTGTATCACGTACAATGGTTAAACTATGATTTATATCTCTATTTATGAATCTATTATAGAAAATGAAATGAAATGGGGTTTAACGGCCTACTGTTCTGTTCTGACTGGGATCTATAAAAGGCCTATATAGCTTAATGTGAAAAGCTTTATCGTAAGGATATACGTAAAATTCCGACGCTAAGACTGTATACAAACAAATTTTTGCTGTACCGTAGGAAATGAAATGGAGCTTAAAGTCTCATTTTTCTGCTCTGACTGGACTTATGAAGACCTCGTCTGAGGTATATAAAATAATAATAGATAATAATCAATCGTTTGTTACTCTGCTTGAATGTTTAATGCAAGTTTTACAGTAAAAACTATTTTTGACGTTTGGGAGGTCACAATATCTTGCCGGGTTTGTTTGACGGTTATACAGTTTTGATGGAGATTCAAAGAAAATGGTATCCAAGAATTGCGAAAAAAATAAAATGAAAAAGTTTGAGTTAAACGTCCTACTCTCTGCTTTTATGGATTGCGAATGAGAATTAAGATAGTTGTAAATCAGCTTTACATTATGACAACTAAGATGCTATATCTTAAATATATTCATGAACGCATTTATCAGAGGCGGATTCAATCAGGGGCCCAAAGCGCCCGCCCCCCCAATTTTCGACAGTGCCCTTTTTAACTACTAAAAGTGCCTTTCAACTAGCTTTTTTGCTCGATTTTGCGACTCTTTTTCTACGATATATGAACGTTTAGACGAAAATATCAGCCAACTAGCTCTTGAATTGGCTACAGATGCAAGGAAATGACTGATAATTTTCTTGGGGCTCCACCCCCTCTCAGCGGCGTGTCCCGTCTCCGTGGTCAGTGCCCTCATTTTGCACCCCCTCCCCCACTTTCAAAATTCCTAGATCCGCCCCTGTTTATTGTATTTATTGTAACAATCCATGTTTTATCAGATAGAATTGGTGGAAGAATTAAAACTGTTCAGCTGAAATCAGTCGGTGATTTTGTTGATTTATGGGATGTTGGTGGAGAATGGGTTGGAAGGTAAGAAAATAAACTTATCCCAATGATTTCAGTTCAAAATGGTGGTCGCGAGGGTAGTCCTATAGTATAAAGCAGAATGGGACAGGTTTAACGGCAAGTGCATTAATTATTCTTAAAAGAACATTTCAAAGCAATATTATCGCTTGAGGAAAATCGGCATATAAATATTTTGTTATAGTATTTTTGCCCTGCATAAAAATTCAAAAGAAAGTTGTGGTGAAAAGTTGGCTTTATGCTAATAATTGAAACACTCAAGGTGTGTCTTTTTGAAGAAGTATTCGCTATTCATAACCCTTGAAATTATGCTTATATGAAAAATTTTACAGTTAATGGTATAGGTAATCGTGACCATACAAAACAGTTCTTTCTTTTTAATAAAATATTCATGTTGGTCTTATAATGGTGTTTCTATAAATACAAATTCAACTTTGCATGACGGCCATGATCCTAAAGGTGCGACCGCTAGTTTTACAACATCTAGCCGTTGCTAGATTAGTCTGAAATTCCCGAACTTTTAGGACCGTTATCTCCCTTTAACGCAGATACGTGAACAATAATGCTGTCCCAATCGGAGGTCGTGGTGATACAAACACGTAAAGAAATAGACACGTTTAAAGCCGTTCAAAGTTTTCTGTTCCTTAATAAACTCACGAAAAAGCAAAGAAAGGTAAACCTACTAGCATAATGGAAAATCGAGGAGAGGTAAAACTACTAGCAATGTGAAGTGGTTCATAGCAGAACAGCTGAGGCCCAGCAAGCTTGGCACTATTTGCAACTCGGTTATCACGGGTAGACATTTCAGTTGGAAAGCGCGAGACTTGGTATTAGTGGTGATATTTTCTGTCTAGGAATCTGAGAGGTCTACTTGAGTCGGGGCCTAGACCAATTGAAATCAGGGACGAAAAATGTAGATTATTACGTGAAGGCCTCGATAAGATATACGAGATCAGGCCTTTTATTGAAGATGCATGACCACAGACTGCGTAATAAACATAACCTCAGTCATTATAAACAAAAACATTGGGAATATTCTAGACAGGTAGAATTGCTTGAAATTGAAGAACAATGCACTTACAATGACCTTACATAAAGATTGTATCATGATGACATGTTATCTGTTGTTCGTAGGGCACAGGTCCATCTCCAAACTTTACTGCGAAAGTTGAATATGGACAATTTTATACCGACGGAAACAGGAGCCAATACACCGATACGATGGACCACACAACTTGACCTTAAGTTTTTAATGTGGAAGGTGAGAATTGTTTTAAACATTTTTAAATCACACTTACAGTCAAGACATGAAGGATTACAAGATGACCGTAACTTAGATTGGAATTTTTCATCATGTTTTTAGTTTACTTTTTTAAAGGCATGGTCCTTTGTGACCATAATATTCGATCTTTGTGACCATAATATTTTGACGTCTTTGAACATTAAAAGAGAAAAGGAGAATGTTGGTTAATGTCCACTCAACTCAAACTTTGTCATTTCGGGACTAACTTATGGTAGGTAAGTCGCTTGGACGTAGGGTCGTTAGCAGTAGGAGAAAATCGGCGAGGTTAGGCGGGATACCCTACTCCTTGTCTCAATGAGAGACCGTATAGTCTAAAGCACACACAACACCATTTGTTTGAACATTTAGAACATGTTCCCAGTGGGAATCGTCACGGGAATAATAATACGATGACAGACACATCCAAGTATTGTTGGCACTAATCCTATGATTTTTAATTTTGTTATATAGTTAAAAAGATTAAAGATCTTAATGGAACAACATCACCAGACGTCAAATGATTCAGCAAGAATGAAACAACTGGATGAAATAACGGTGGAGAATTATATTACAGAACAAGTGTGGACATCCGGTTAGCTACCAGATATTGTTTAAGAATAGACAGCTCCATAAATATCCCCCCCCCCCTCGCTCCATAAAAAAACAGAATCGAAAGAAAAGAAGAAAATTTATCTATTACTTAATCGCAATAGGCGTCAGTCTTTTTGGAAAATTAATTTCGTCAAATGGCATAAAATTTGTTATTAAACATAAGCCCTACATTATGCAAGAGCGAAATTTGCCTATTGTAGGTCTTTCTTTAGGCATGGAATCCTATCTAAATTGGTTATTAGACATCCAAACAATAACCAACACTCGATGTCATAGATAGCCTGTGATATTTACTGGATTAGGATCCAATTTGCTGCTCAACTTTCATTAATGATTTAATCTTGAAATGGATAATCGAGCCTGTGTATCTTTTATCGTACCGACTTCAGTAATGACGGTCGAGGCTAGGCTGATAATTCAATCGCTAAATACTCGGTTCAGGGTAGATCAATTTGACAGAAATTTTCAGCAAGTTCCCTTTACATTATTTTATAGTTTACAACTATTATAGTGAGAACTGCCCACCCTTTATCAAATCTCCCATAATGTATCTTTAATGAATTATGTACAGTATATATTATCATTTTTTGTAGAAATTCAGTATATTTTAATATGTCATGAGAAAGTTTGTATTTTTTTATTTTAGGCTCACTAAGCGTAATTGATTCTGCATGCCGTTGTATGTTTGGTTTGGCAGCAAATGAAATGAGTCTACTGTACTTCTTAATGTATATTGATTCAGCAGGCGGCTTAGACAAGGTGACAAAACCAACTGAATACTCGGGGAAGGACTATAGAGTCAAGGTGAGTTATTTTACAATTTGAACATCGACAGACCGCGCTCATATAAGTTATATATCATAGTTCTAAAAGGACTATTATAGCTACGTCGACACTAGCAGCATTCACCGTCTACACTAGCCTTTTAAATCCCGGTTTTTTCCTAAAAGCCGGCTTTTTCAATTTCTCAATCGTAAAAGCCGGATTTTTAAAATCCGGCAATTATTGAGGGATTTTTCAAAATCAAAAAGCCGGCTTTTTAAAAAAACCGGCAATTTTATGTGTGTAGACGGTAAATCCGGGATTTATCAAGTACCCGGATGTCAAAATTGACTGAAGCCGATGGCGTAATAAATAAAACGGAAGTTCCACAAATAACGAAGGTCGGTGTTCATCGTCTTTTTCCGTTCAGTCAGTGTAGACGCTACACTTGAAAAAGCCGGTTTTTTCAAGCCTAGTGTAGACGAAGCTTACATATCATAGTTCTAAAAGGACTATGAGCGCGGTCTGTCGATGTTCAGATATAATATAACCTTATTCGTCGCAACACCATATTTTGTTTTAGTATTTGTATATGGCCACGTATTAACTGTTGTCGCCACATTCACGTCGGTTCTTTCCCACTCCCCGAGTACACGCTCAACAGAATTAAGATCTTGACTCATTTCACAACATCTATCGGGATAAAGATGACATCAGAAGTATTGTCCATGATTGAAATCTTGTTCGTTAAAGTGTATATAACCGTACCCCCTCCGATTGATTGGTATTGAGACGAAATAGATACCCATCAATATTTAGCGTTTTCGCAAATGTAGACACACGACCGTTGATAATATACATTGCCCCGCCGTATTCCCATAGTTGTAGACATATCTTAGTGTTGTCGTAAACAACGTCACAACAGATTTTGATCGATTTGGCAAAAGCCTCGTATTTGGGCTCCTGACTCATACAATAGTGAATTCATAGGTATTATAGCCAGAAAGATAATTGCCTGTTCGGGGGTTTTAGAGAATTCACTCAACAAATGCTAATTGTGATTTTCGGCAATTTAATGTCCATAAAATTATTAGTAATCTAATGTTTATGTAGCAGAATTTTAGACGCTGTTGGGTTTGTTTTTCACGTTACGGTTATTTTTATACGCCCACATTTTCATGTGGACGTATATTGTCGTCGCCCCTGTTCGTCCGTCCGTCCGTCCACAATTGTTTGTGAACAGTCTACAGGTCACAATTTTTATCCGATTTCAATGAAACTTAAAATATAGGTTTATCACCCTAAGATCTCGGTTCCTTTCGATATTGGCATGTATCGGACTGTAACTTCATGGGTTATGGCCACTGATTGTACGAAAAATCACGTTTTTTAGCTTGTGAACAGTGTAGAGGTCACAATTTTGAACTGATTTGGATGAAACTTGAAATGCATGTTTATAACCCAAAGATCTTGGTTCCTTTCGATATTTGCGCCAATCGGATCGTAACTTCCTGAATTATGGCCCCTGATTGTCCGAAAAATCGCCCTTTTTAGCTTGTAGTCCCTCTGGAGGTCAAAATTGTTATCCGATTTAAAAAACCGTTTGATTATATCTCCGTTCCATGATTATGAAGGCTGAGTTCGAATTTCGTGAAAAATCGGACCAAAATTGACGGACAAAATGGCCGCCGTTTGTACGCGAATAGTGTGAAAATATGTTATATAAAGGTTGTGGACCTTATAGAGGTCACAATTTTAAACCGATTTTGATGAAAGTTGACATGTATGTTTATAACCCAAAGATCTTGGTTCCTTTTGATATTTGCACCCATCGGATCGTAACTTTCTGAATTATGGCCCCTGATTGTCCGAAAAATCACCCTTTTTAGCTTGTGGTCCCTCTGGAGGTCAAAATTGTTATTGGATTTAAAAAAACGTTTGATTATATCACCGTTCCATGGTTATGAAGGTTGAGTTCGAATTTCGTGAAAATCGGACCAAAATTGACGGACAAAATGGCCGCCGTTTGTACGCGAATAGTGTGAAAATATGTTATATAAAGGTTGTGGACCTTATAGAGGTCACAATTTTGAACCGATTTTGATGAAACTTGACATGTATGTTTATAACCCAAAGATCTTGGTTCCATTCGATATTTGCGCCCATTGGATCATAACTTCCTGAATTATGTCCCCGGATTGTCCGAAAAATCGCTTTTGTTAGCTTTTGGTCCCTCTGGAGGTCAAAATTATTATCCGATTTTAAAAAACGTTTGACTATATCACCGTTACATGGTAATGAAGAGAGAGTTTGAATTACGTGAAAATCGGACTAGAATTGACGGACAAAATGGCCACCGTTTCTACACGAATAGTGTGAAAATATGTTATATCAAGGTTGTGGACCCTATAGAGGTCACAATTTTGAATCGATTTTGATGAAACTTGAAATGCATGTTTATAACCCAAAGATCTTGGTTCCTTTCGATATTTGCGCCCATCGGGTCATTACTTCCTGAATTATGTCCCCTGATTGTACGAAAAATCACCCTTTTTAGCTTGTGGTCCCTCTGGAGGTCACAATTATCTGATTTAAAAAAAACGTTTGATTATAAAACAAATTCTAATGATTTTCTGATAATTCCTTAATATGCGACAACTCTTGTTGACTGCCCGGACGATTTGGCTGCTGTGTGGGCGTATGTTTCGTTGCCTGGCAACCTATTTTTATGTTTTAGTTTTGTTTTGTTTTTTTAATTCAGGGAGGGCTTCAACAATTAGCCAAAAACTTGGTGCATAAAATAGGAAGCGTCAAGGTTTTGTTGAATCAGGCTGTAACCAATATTGTTCAGGTAAGAGAACAACTTTCAGGAGTAAGCAAGGGAAAAATGAAATGAATTGGGGTTTAACGTCCTACTCTTCTGCACCTGACCTGTGCTATGAGGGAAATTTTGCCCGGGCAGCGGCGCTACATATATCGAATTCCAACTGCCAAGGGACCAATGTGTACACGGGAGCTAAGTTTTTCGTACCATCCGAAGGACTAGGCAGCTGTCCTTATCAGGTCCTCTTTCTGCATCACTGACAAGGGGAAACCACGCCGGAGTAAGCAAGGAATCTATATGTAAGTGTGTTGCGTAGTATACGTAACGCTATGCGCGTCCTAATGCTATTTGAAATACAGATGTTATGCAAACCTTTGATGTAGGCGTATCATTATTCCAAATAATGTCACGGGCAATGTGCCAAGCTCACATTATTTATACTAGTTAAAATTTTAGATTCGTGTGACGAATTTCATCGCAAAGCACTTGCGAGTGTTTGTATTTTAAGTTGTGTAATATATGGTAACAGCAACTCCTTACTAATGTCGCTCGTGTTTGTTTCAATGTCTCACTCTCGACCATTAAACCACACGTATAACGTAGTCGGACAAAACTGCCCTCCGAGTCCCTATAGAGTTGTAAATAACAGATAAATAGTTTTTAAACGACTGGATATCACTGTTGTCAGTTTCAATAGTGTATCCTCTTCACAACAAAAAGTCATAAAAATTGCTAATGATGTTTTGTAGCGGGGATGATTTTTAAAACATGTTTTAATTTCAAAATTTCAGAATTCTGAAATGGTTGCTGTTATTACTGGTAATCGTATCCAGCTGACATGTGGACGAGTTATTTTGGCTTTGCCTCCGCATCAAATAAGTAAGAGTAAAACGACTATTTTCCTTATTTAAAAAAAAAACACACACAAAAAACTAACACCAAACCCCATTAGTAAATGAGAATACTATAATCTATAGTTTTTTAAGATGACTAATACCGTTCAATAACATCATATTATTATTTTAATATCTCCCCAAAACAATTTATATTCTCTATTTTTGGGACAAGGAACTTGGTCCTAAGCGCTACACATCTTGGTCTTCTTGTCGGTGGCGACGCTCTTCGAAAAATGTCTAACGCACCGTCATTTCAAGTACATGTAAATATACGATCGACATTGATCAATTATTGCGCATCGATGGTTCATATGACGTCATAATTCCAGGATGGTTGCGATAACGTAATGCTCGGTTCCTGCTCCAAAGTACGCTCGTACTTTTATTTTCAATTTTGTATCTTACTATTCAGATAATAATAAAAATCATTCTTTGCCTCAATAGAAATTTTAAAATGAAAATGTATGAAGTCGGTTAACATAGAATATTGTTGAAAGACTGTTCGCCAGTTTCTTCGTGACTTCTCTCTTTCAGCATCAATATCATTTACACCAACTCTTCCACCAGAACAGTTAAATTTATTAGAGAGTGTACCGTTAGGATTTCTGGTTAAATTTGCTGTGACGTACGAGCAGGTAAATGTTTGACGGTGATAAATAATTAATGAACGAGGGTGGTAAGATAAAGACGTTGTTCTTTGCCACGAGACTCCCCCTCCCGCTTTATGGCCATTTCACTGGGGTAAACCCATAGTAATTTTCTTGGCCAACACCGGTATTGAAACCCTGACTTCTGGGTTGGTGAACCAGCGCCACTATGTGCAATATATTATTATTGTGTAGGAAATTTTACTTCATTTGTACACGTATTACGTCGTCACCCAGTTCATTAACAATTGATTTGTCAGGGAATTCTTTTCAAATTTGGTGTTAAGCATCGTCCTCATGAGAAGAAAAACCCTATTGATATTTAGTGTACCGTGATATTCCGTTGCGGAATTATCCTGCCTTTGCTGAAAACCTTGTGAACACGAGTTTTTGGTGTAACACACTGAGGTCATAAGAGGATGAATCCTACAGATTGAAATTCTTTTAAGGACAGGATCCTTATTAAAATTTAACTAACATCCAAGTTTTTCTTTGGGATAAGCTTTAGTCGATACAAAAGCCGCCACTGGGTATGCACCATAAAACTTTATTAGGGCACCCCTGTTCTTTTGGTAGGTGTTTTGGGATGGTGGTAATAATGGACAGTTCGGATTTCAAAACGTTCTGGAAGATCCTAAGCTAGGAGCTGTTGGAATTGTCTATGATGCTACATCATCAAATGGTAATCCGGCTCTTGCTGGTTTCTTGTCACCTGTACAAGGCGATCAAAGCAATGTAAGTATACAATAGTGGACATGATGTTGTATCTCAGATGTCCAATTTGCTCGCCAAAGAATGATCTACTAATCCGGGCATTATTTTGTAATACCCATTAAAGTTATATTACGGTAGAAGGAATTCATCATGAATGCATTTGCTATATAGCTACGGTATCGTATAAAATATATGTTTCAAATTAAAACAATATCTCTACTTCGTGGCATTTAGTAATTGAACAGTAATAGACTAACACTATTTATGGAATGAAGAACAATTACTGGATTATTAACAATCAACGTTTCGACGATGACACTCTCGTCTTTATCAAGCAAATTTAGATGTTTTGTACAATTAAACCAAACATGCAAGTCAGTCAATTGTTTGTATATCTTAGTAAGTTTCCTATATAGAACGTAATCATCAAGAAATAATTATTATCTTTCAGGACGAAGAATACGAGGAAAGGATTCTCGGTCTATTGTCATGTATCCTAGGTGATCCTGCCAGGAATTATATTGATATCGCAATAAAAGATTGGAGTAAGGAACCGTTCAATGGTGGTTGTTTTCTGAAATCACTTATTCCGGGAACCACTAACTATTTAAATCAAGATCTCAGAAAACCATTTGGAAGGTAATCTATACTGTGAACGCCGTTTGTTTGTTTGTCTGTTCATGGTTGGCGGCATGAGGCTGATATTTAGCGTATACAGCCTACCACGTCCGGTTTTGGCGTTATGATATTTCAGGTTCATAGCTATACCCACGCTGCGCCGGGCCAAATGGGTGTGGATGGTAATTTATTAAAGAAACATTAGTTAATAGCCTATGGTATCCCGTTTCGTTTTTTATTTTAAAAAAGTTTTTCCTCTTTATTTCATGACGCGAAGGTCGCGTCATTTCAACCTATAGGTCGGTTCGCCGTTGATATTACCCAAAGGCAAAGGTGTGGATGGGAGGGAGAAGAGAGAACAGAAAAAGCATGATGCTGAAACGTTGAAAAAGCGGCTAAAACTGCACCCAAAATCACGATGTTTTTCGGTGGCCAGGGAACGATATCGAGAATAACGAGTCGCCGACCGACCAGTGCCCAGTTGGCCGAACTGCCTAAGGCCCATCAGAGAAAATTATAGATTTCCGACATGGATTTAAGAATTTGTCTTATATCTCATTTCAAGGGTACATTTTGCGGGAACCGAAACAGCTACCGTATGGTGTGGATTTATGAATGGTGCCGTGCAATCTGGTTACAGGGCCGCAAATGAGGTAACCTATTCTTATAAGCCTTCATTTTTATGTGGACGTATATTGTCGTCGCCACTGTCCACCTGTCCACATTTTGTTTGCTTTTTTAGCTGCCCATCTCTTGAAAAATGTGGGCTTATCTTGTATGGCGACAGCGTATTAAAATTGTTTCCTGGAGATAATCTATATCCGGGTGATTTCCATCATATCCCGTTCTCCTAATAAGCAATAGGACCCATTTGAAATGAAATGGGGTTTAACGTCCTACTCTTCTGCTCCGACATGGGCTAATGAAGACGGACCACGCCATAAGCGAGGGAATTACACTGATATCAAATTCCAACTGCCAATGGCTCTTTTGCGAGCACGCTTCTTGAAAACGCCCCGAAAGATCAACTAATGAACGGTTAAAAGCAGCTGGCGTCTACTACATCCTTGAATTTTATACCGAACAGGGGCGACTACACCGGGCCTATTTTAAGATTTTATCGACGAAGCGCGGTTTCCAGAGATGGAGGTTTTTTGATGAATATTTCACTATTGTATTCCTAAAAAATTCCAAAACGTGACTCGCGATTTCCCAAAGAGAACTGGAGGGGCTCAATTTAGCCTCTTCCGTTACCTTTACGGGGCGGATCCAAAGGGGGAGGGGCAAACCCCCTCCTGTAAAAATTCCTGGATCCGTCTCTTCTTTATCAGCTCTACTAGGTCAAAATTAATAAACCTCATATAGTCTATATATCGTGTTCACAAAGTTTGGTAACTCAAGAACGGAAGGTCAATATTACTTTCACGGAATTTTCGAGGCGGACTGCAGGTCGCGGAATGCTGATTATCGATAGGATTCGTTGCTACCATGTTCCCAAGTCATCACTACAAGGCTCACAAAGTTTGTTTCGCTTTGGGTATGTAAGGCAATAACCCAAGCAGTTGCACCAAAATCGAATTAAACAAATACCTTTTAATCCTCAACATTTAAAATGGACAAAAATTAATGCAAAAATGAATGTGGAACCGTGGTCATGTAAAAATTTACAGATTTGTATTTATAGCTAAGTGTGTCGGTATCATCAACAGCTTTATTTTTAGACATTCTTCAGGCCTATATACAAAACAAGAAATTTTAACGAAATCAAACGCAGTGACTGATCACAATGATTGCTAATGATACTACACTTGCTAAATTTCATCATGCAATCTTTTCAGATTCAAAAGACCGTACCATCTTTTCATAGCCACGGATTTATGATTCACGAAGCACGGACGGATTTTTCATTTCGAGACACGTCCCCAGTAGACACGTTAAAATGTGCCATGTGACTACGATATGTAGTTCTGTACGATTGTAGCACTATCGTCGTTGCGACATTGTTTTCAATCTATTGATAAGGAATCGAGAAATAAGATGGCTTCATATGTCGTTAATTAATATCTTTGGCAAGTCAGTAGATTCACATATATGTAGGCATGTACTAAAATCAACTTAGTCAATGATTGACATATTGTTATATAAAAAGAGGTATAGAACCATAACAAACTGGTTCTATCTTTCAACAAAATACGCGTGCTAGGAATTTTCCTATTGCGTCATTTGGCTTAATTTATCCAAGCATAACGTTGTTTGCACAGGTTCATGGTCATGAACATGCATGTTTCTACATGATATTGGTTAGGCTATAAAACAAACTATAATATAAGTTTAAGACAGGATGCATTTAGTTTCCAGAGAAAGGTGACCATTTAAGTTCCTAGACAGCAGAAAACTCGCCCAGCGAGTTTGGCTGACTAGTGGTTGAGGATGACTTTAGTTACAATTGTAAACTATACTATACTTGAATGTAGGCTACCCAGCTTGATAGATATAAAATGTAAAAACGAACTATTCACATTGTCGTTCCTGGTATGACAAACATAAGAAGAAATACACAACGTGAAGGAAGGGACGACGATCAGAGATAAATACTAGACGATCACAAGGCTACCCAAAATATGTAGTAAGAAAAGATGCATGGGTCATACGTAGGATGTGGCGACCGGTTTTAGTGAGTGTCTGCTCTCCACGTTTGACAGAAAGGCCTATGGTGGTACACGATTTCATTATTACGGTGCCGGATTTATAGGCTTGGCAGACTGAAGTCTATATAATATTCTTTACAAGCCTTTCTTACATCTGTCTAGGCCTAAAGCATGTTATTTTTGGTTTGTTCATCTAAATCCAGCACTGCATGAATTCAATATTATAGGCATACAAGTAGCCCTTACATCCTTTCTGTTTCTCTGGAGACATTGGACGTTGATCTGTCACTCGCCCAAAATAGCTTCGACTCATTAAATATTCATTATCATTAGGCTATTCATGGTAGGCCTGTGTTTGACTTCAAACTATTAAATAACAACACATTTCTTTCAAAACTTCATAAAACAAAAATCAGTGAGACAATCCATAAGATTATACGTCGTTCTGCCATCGCCATGCTTGTCTATGTCTAAGGCGAGTCAATGTTGTCAAATATTCTTAAAGCCCCAATAACACTCTTGTTGTAACTGAATAATATGTCCCAATCTTCATTCTGGTCAACAAATCGTATTATTTTACAATATTTCAATTAATTGATGATATAAATTTCATCTTAACACACCTATTTTGAAAAATTGGAAAAATTCAACCAATTGATTTGAAAAGTCTAACGTAAACCTTTTCAAATGTGACTTGGGTTTTAAAATATTTTCGAACCCTCTTGACAAGTAAAATAGGTTGTAATGGATAATTTACACAACAGGTAGGACACTTAAACATCTAGTACTTAGAATAAGGGTATTATTCATTTTCTGGAGCTACCAAGCCAGCAAGAATGTTATTGTCCCTTTAAACAAACTGAGTGGGACGGTTCAAAAGATTAAACGCCGTTCTGTGATCGCCATGACTGTTTAAAAGTCTAAGGCGCGTCAGTCAATGTTGTCTAAGGTGACGTCATTATAAAAAAAAGTGGGAGGAGCTACAGGCCTAACAGAAAGCTCAATTATTTTGCCTGGCGGTCTTTTACTTTCAAGATTTACAAAATGAAAGAATTCAAATAACTACCAAAATCTGTGGGAAGGGTACCTTAATCAAACTAGATCAACTACCATTTTGATTTTCAACAATTTAAATTTATTTTCTTTTTTTTATCTAAAAGAATCGGGTAATTACTTTCAACCATTGCAAAATTAATTACCGGATGCATCTTTCAACCTCATGTTGCAATATTCGACAAAAGCAGAATGGCGGATCAGTCTTCTGTAAGGTACTCGCCTTTTACTTAAATAATAGGTGAAGTATCTTGACAATTTTTTCAACCCTACAAAGTAGGGTAAAAAAAGAAATGAAAAATTCTGAAACTAATCAAACCTGATAGTGTGTATAAATTCTCTGCGTATAAATTTGTACTGTTGAGAAATAATAATTTGTGGGAGCGGTTGAGTCTCCACAGAAGCACTCACCTGAGGTTTACATCTCGAGACCTTTGACCAAACTTGAAGTTGGCCTTATCAAATTGATCTTACCTGCAATGCCCTAGCTATGGGGGAAATTTTGCCCCGACTGTCGCGCTACGATCTACTCTTGTTTTTCGAATCATAATGTCTATTAAAAATAGAGAAAACCGCCGATTTGTACACGCCAACGTTAGTAGTACGTTAAACCCCATTTTATAATAAAACAAGTGCGAAAAATCTAAGCCATTAGTCAAAATTCGAAGTCCTAAATAACGGTATAGGCAAAATAGTGTAATCAGGAAATGAACTGTCAACCGTGTACAAAAAAAACGACAAACAGTGGTAAAGGGTGTTCGGAAAAGTAAGCTCACCCTGCCTGACGCCACACTCGCCGTATTTGCATCCAATCCTTTAGAAGAAATCTCGGTAAAATAGCGTGATTGGCCAATAGACCATCGGTATGCAAAATGCACGCGGCGAAATTTTTATGTGGACGAATTGTGGACACTCACATTTTGTTTGTTGACTCACTAGAGGTGGTCACAACTTTTACCTGATTTTGATTTAACTTTAAATATGTTTATAATCAAAAGATCTCGATTCCTTCCGATTTAGCGCTTATCGGATGGTAACTTCCTCGATTATGGACCCTTTAGATGTCACAATTATTTGATTTTAAAAACCGCTCATTCGAGCCTCTAGCCAATTGTGGACACTCACATTTTGTTTGTTGACTCACTAGAGGTGGTCACAACTTTTACCTGATTTTGATTTAACTTTAAATATGTTTATAATCAAAAGATCTCGATTCCTTCCGATTTAGCGCTTATCGGATGGTAACTTGCTCGATTATGGACCCTTTAGATGTCACAATTATTTGATTTTAAAAACCGCTCATTCGAGCCTCTAGCCAGCTCATAAATTGGGGGGGGGGGGCTACGGAATGGTTTTTTTGGAGGAGGGGTTGGGGATAACGGAATGTTTTGGGGGGGCTGAGGATGTGGCCGGCTAAGAACACTCCTAAGAAATCACTATTTTTGGCGAAATATTTGGTGGGGGCCCCCCGTGGCTACGGGCCCGCGCTCGTTTACATCAACAAGGTCTGCACAAGTGGATAAGGCGCTGGTTCGCTAGCCTGGAGGTCGGGTGTTCGATCCCTGCATTAGCCGAGAAAGTTCATCTCGATTTTCCGGCGTGATTTCCCCTTGTCAGTGATGCAGAAGGAGGGCCTGACAAGGACAGCTGCCTAGTCATTCGGATGGGACGAAAAACCGTGGTCCCGTGTATACATTGGAGTTGGAATTCGATATAAGAGTAAGCCGTAGCGCCGCTGCCCGGGAAAAATTTCCCTCATAGCACAATGTATGGCGTATGCCCGTCTTCCATTAGCCCAGGTTAGGTGCAAAAGAGTAGGACGTTAAACCCCAGTTCATTTCATTTCATTTCATGCTGCATTGTATAATTATTTGCCTACCATCTCGCTTAGTTTATTCTTCCATAAAATGTGTGTGATTTCAGGTCCTGGATAATTTGTATCCTCAACGTAAAAAATTAAAAGAACTGGAACTAAGTGGTGGAGCACGCCCAGAAATGAACATAATCAAATCAATCTCAATTGTTGTATTTGGTGCAGGACTTGTATCTGTTGCCTTTTTATTATTAAAATCTAGTCGATTTTCACCAAGTTATACAGTTTCATCTACACATATACGTCTACTTTATGAATAATTGTATTTACTTTATATTAAAGCATGAGCACGTTGGGCAGCCCGGGCCCCAAGTTCACAAAGCATTCTCAGACTTAAGTGGAGAATTTGCTCAACTTTCAATCACTGTTAGAAACACAAAATTTTGCGCCGAGTTTCTTATGTGTGTATTTGATACACAAAAACAACAAAATTATTATAAAAGGCTATATTTAAGTTAAAATAAGGTGAACAAATTTGAGCAAGTTATCAACTTAAGTCTGAGAATGCTTTGTGAACTCGGGCACTGGAGCCCAACCAGCATTAGGGTCCATGCGTATATCTATGTATATTGTATGTATATTGTGAGTTGCTGTTTTTAATGTTTAAACACGGATTATACAAATTTCATTTGTTTTTTTTTAACTTTCGATGAGCTACACTACATGATGATCTAACCAGTTTAATGGAAGGTTGAGTCAGGTGTGAAACGGGCGGCTTTTAACCTTATGACGTCAGGCATTGATTAATCAATCAGCGTTGACGTCTTTGGTGGTTTACCCAACGTTCCGTGCATCCCCCGCCAAAAGATGGTCGAAACAGGCCGTTTCATCGATAACACGTCAACGATAACAACTCGTCCATATCCTAGTGTAGTAAAGACAAGGAAAACAAAATTTTGAACTATAAAAAACGAAAGGAGATAGGATCTGTGTTTTAATCAGATTGCCATAGCAAAATATTTCTATGTTAAAGTTATATTCTGAATGTGTTTAACCTGGTCTGGCTGACATCATCATTGTCCGTTAACTATAATTACATGTCTTGGTAATAAATGTTTATGTAATAATTTATATAATATTTGAAACTAGAATCTTTAACAGTAATTGTTAAAGTCAATTCACACTCTGAAAGAGAATTAAAAATAGTAAAGCCGTGATGTTTTATATTTTTATTTTATCTTACATTAATTATGACACTGAAAAAATTGGTTCTTTCCTTTAATGAAACCGTTTATTTTAAACATTAATGGTTTGCTGAATTTGAAGATATGGAATTTTAAGCCTACAAATAACACTGACCCTGAATATGAGATTAATATACATATACATCCTGGAATGACATTTTTATCCTAGATTTTGTTATTCTTTTGTAACCCTCCACCCTAAGACTCAACTATTGGGCCGAGTACCAAGAACAGTGAGAAAGGAAGACATTAATTTCACAGAACATAAAAATTAATTTAACCCTTTTGATTGAATGCTCCTAACTCGCCTCTAAAATGGATGTCAGTCTATGTCAATTTTGAGCCACCCCACCCCTTCCATATCTGCTTGTTTCATAAATTGTCTATCCATCAATGCAATTGAACTCATACAGTCAGTAATTCCTTATTTTTGTCAATTTATACTAAACTTATGTGAACATATATATAAAATACTAAAGACTGATAAATACCATAATGGCAAAAAAACAAGGGGTTGTCATGCAAGATACGACCACATATTGCAACAGATGGATAGAGAACAAGCTACAATGGCAATTTTTCCAGGATATGCGTCAATATTGAAAGGAACCTATATCATGAGATATGAACATTTATTTTAAGTTTTAACAAAATTGGATCAACAATTTGTGACCTCTAGAGGGTCCACAACCTTGGTATTACATACATATTACACTATTTGCGTACACCGTAGTAGTCAGGCAGTGTCGGTCCGTTTCTTAAGAAATTTGAACTCATCCATCATTATGGGGTAACAGTGATTACATGTAACTGATATACTATAACAAGTTTTTAAAATGCAGAAGGTCCTCAAGTTAAAAATGCGAATTATCGAACAATCAGGGACCATAATCCAATAAGTTACATTCCAATGTGCACCAATATCGAAATAACCCATGTCTTTGGAATATAAACCTACATTTTAAGTTTCATTAAAATCAGATACAATATTTATGTGACGTCTACAGTGTCCATATGCTAAAAACATGATTTTTAATACTATAATTCATGAAGTAAAAGTTCGATACATGCCAATATTGAAAGAAACTGAGGTCTCAGGGATGTCAAACTATATTTCAAGTTTCATCAAAATGGATAAATATTGTGACCTGTAGAATGTCCACAATCACAATATGAATAGACAGACAGATGGACAATGTTGATAGCATAATACTACCACATGAAATAGTGAGCGTATAACAATCAATATACATTTAACAACAAATATAGGTTTCTATAAACAAATGTACAAGTAATACCATTATTAATAAGCTTGTAAAATTATAATTTATATCATAATCTGGAATGAATTATTTAATTAAAAAAAACCCACCTTTCTCAAAAAGTAATAAAAATGCGTGAGAATACCTTGAACAGTACTTGTGAGTTTGGAAGTAAAAATCCTAGTAAATATTTCAAATGAAAATAATCCCCTAGTAAAAACACTTTATCCAACTCTACTTTTACACAGTCTTGTTAGTTGAATTATCTAATTCAACACATGTAATAAGGGGACATGTTCAAGAATTCTGCTCTTTAATTGGACAAGAGCTAAAAGTTGTCCTAAGATTTTAAATCTCAACCAATGAAATCGATGTGTCCTAAAAATATTTTTAGTTAAATTTTGGGGGAATTCTGTCCAAGTAAAAGTAACTGGGAAAAAAAAAAAAATCAGTAACTTCCCTTGAGGTTTTTGTTTCTATGGGAAGAACATTTAATCAACACATATTTATTTTACAGATTATCTATATCCATTAGTACTGATTTAATATTCAGACTCTTAAGTACTCTAGCGATACACTGGTGTAACTAACTACACTGGTGTAACTAACGTAACAATTTAGGCATCAGGGTGCATACAGAATTTTGGAAATTGTGGACAGAAAAGTTTGATTTCCCTAAAAAAAACTAGGCAGTTTGTGACATTCTTATTTCCATTTGATAGTTCCTGCCAAATGGTTAGATAGACCTTACACATTCCATTGTGACAGTTTGTGACTTTCGTATCACCATTTGATATGTTCCTGCAATATCATCATTTTGGCATCAATGCCATAGCTATGCTTTCCTACCACAGACAGGAATACAGAATGTTCCTGACAAAGAGATGAAAGACAATTGAGCAGAGCCTTCAAAATGTAGTGAAGACACTCTAGTCTTCTATGGGGGGATTGTATCAACTTATGGACAGAAAAAAAAAACAATCTGTCGATTTTGCAAAGGTTTTACTCAGGGAAATCTGCCAGCAGTCAACTGTGAAAAGGCTGGTCCAAAAACTAAATATCATCAGAACATAAGTGTTGGGATCAAGAATCTCTTCGTCAGATCCTCCACCAGTACGGTACATGAGATTTATATTGCTTCCTAGGATGTATTTTAAAAAATTTAGTTTTAAGAAATAGTGGTCCTTATAAGAGGGAGATAACTAGTGAAGTTAATAATTGATATATTTCTCAAAAATATTTAACACAACCAAATTTGTGTACATATCAGAGTACAGAGATAGAATATAAAAAAATACATCTCTTATTCCCAAAATAACGTAATTTCAGTAAATTCAAAATAGATGAGATTGCACATTAACATTATTAATACATTGTATATTAATAGGGCAGCACTATAAATTTTGTATTTTTAATTGGATAGCACTATAAATTTTGTATATTATTTGAATAGTACTATAAATTTTGTATCTCAATCAAAATAAATGAGATTGCACACTGACATTAATACATTGTATATTAATTGGATAAGACTATAAATTTTGTATCTCAATCAAAACAAGACATACATACAATGTATGCCTACATCAGCTAAATCGCCTGAGCTATCCACAAGGGTTGTCGCTTATATTTTTCTTTTGTCGCTTGTGGAAACCAAAACACTTTTCAAAGTGATCAAGAGCCATAATTCTGGCAGTAATTATTAGAAATAAGACATCCTCACGTCATGACTTTAAACACAAAGTTTAAATATAAAGTCAATCAAATGATAAGGAATTGTCAGCAACGGGAGACAATTTACGCTAACATTTCAAAGTAGGCCTTTAATGATCAGAGATATTCAAATCAAAGATCTGAATATTTTTAATCTGATAGTTTTATTGAGCAGATATTTTTAAGATTTCAATAGGCACTGATTGGTCATAGTGAAAGACAGAGAGTTTCGGTGGTTCAATGATGGTGTAGACCAACCCTTCTGAACCTGAAAATAAAAAATACACAAAATAATATTATATCTCAATCAATTTAATACAAAGCCAAGGATATCAACAAGATATTTTAAAATTTAATATTATGTTTATCTAGTAATGGAATGCAAGGAAATATTCATCTCCCTAGAAATAGATTTCCAGGTCTACATCTCTCTTGCAATGGAAATGAAATGGGGGTTTAACATCCTACATTGGTTTTTTGTACCATCCGAACAACTAGACAGTTGTTTTTGTCAGCCCCTCTTTCTGGCATCACTGACAAGGGGGAACCACACAGGAAAATCTTGGTGATATATTTTGGCCAATGCCCCCCTCCCCCTCTTGCAATGGAATACAAGGCCTGGCATCTTCCTAGTAATAGCATACTGCAAGGATCTGTACCTGTTAAGCAATGGGATGCCAGCATGTGTATCAATTTAGTAAGGGAATACCAGGTCCTGCAATAGAATGTCTGCATCAGCTAGTAATTGAATGCCAGAACCAACATCTCTTTAGTAATGGAATTCTAGGACATGCACCTCTCTTGCAATGAAATGCCAGGTCCAGCTTTATCCCATCTGAGTCCAGCATCCATTTAGAGATGGAGAGTCCGCATATGTTTCTCTTTCACAATAAAGGGAGAGTCAAATCCTGCATCATTTTAAAATGAATAATTATACAGTTACAGTTTACCTAATAGAATGAGAAAGTTATCTCTAGTATCTTCATTTCGAACTGTTGATGCAATATAGGCTACTGGTACTTGTCCTGTATCTACGTTAGGTTTAAGTAACATTTGTAACACAGCTACAAGTGATGGCATTATAGATGCATCATAAACCACATCTGCAAGAAAACACATAGGATACCCCATTATGCATAAAACATTGATAAATACATATAAAATAAACATGAAATCACAAGAACTATTGATAAACAAAAACAAACATAAACATTAAAGCACAAAATGATTGATTTGCAAATTAATATAAAATCATGATATAAATGAAATGAAATGAAATGGGGGTGAACGTCCTACTCTTCTGCACCTAACCTGGGCTAATGGAAGAAGGGCATACACCATAAAGTGTGATATGAGGGAAATTTTGCAAGGGCAGCAGCGCTACGGCCTACTCTTATATCGAATTCCAACTGCCAAGGGATCTTTTACGTGCATGCCAATCAGAACGACTAGACAGCTGTCCTTGTCAGGCCCTCCTTCTGAATCACTGACAAGGGGAATTCATGATATAAAACTGATTGATAAACACACACAAAATAGACATCAAATCATGATACAACACAAATGATAAACTCACACAACATAAACATCAAATCATGATACAAGTTATATGTCGTTATACGTCGATAGAAAATCTGATATTTACGTCAAAGAATGATACTTCTTAACAAAAGTAATTGGGGTGTGAAATGTGGTTTGGTGAAAGATCTAGTTGTTAGAGAAATGTTATCAGGTAGTGAACTGCTTATGCAATTCCAATTTTATTCGACAGGGGGGTGTGTGTTGTGGGTTGGTGTGTGGGGGGCACAAAGGTCATAATGTCTGACGTCTTTTATTGAGTCAAGTAGAGTGGTTTTGGTTCCCAGCTTGTACGTGACAAGGAGTAGGGTCCCCTGGTTTCCTTCTACTGAAATTACTGAAATAAAATCAAACTTTGAATTGGTCCAAAAATGAAATAGTTTGTGTTAAGGGGACATTAAACACCACCTCCCTCTCTCTTTCCTGTGACATAAATAATCTCTATAATGGTATTAACTAACCTGCTGCCAAAATAAAGTCCGGTTTTAATTTTTCCATTAAAGAATCACTGATATTTTCCCAATCTAGCTTTGCAATTCTTACATTTTCATCTTTTTTGTATGTTCCATATAGACCACATTTATCCAATTTCCAATATTTCATATTCAGTTCTAAATCATTTGGATCCGATTGAATTTCATCTCCATCACACTTTGCGTCAAAAACCTGCGATTGTGTTGGCGAAACTAAAATAGCCTCATCACCAACAAATTCGGCACACGATTCTGCATTTAAGCTTAACTGTCGTCTGATTTTACGAATTATCTTTTTATCCCTGTCCGATCCCTGTTGAAATTTGGGAACACTTTGAGTCAAATTGGCTTCAATGTTTTTAGCCATCAGAAATAATACTTGTGGATGACAGTCACTAAATGTGTATGTTTGAGGTTTACATCTATGACAAGTAACAATTCCTGTTAATCCCAGGCCACTTCCTAACTCCAGTATATTCCTGCAAATAAATCAAATAAAACATAATTAAAAATATAGATTGATGGTAATGATACATATACCGGTATCCACACTAACTACAGCAGTCTATAAAGTGTTTCTCGGGTGGTAAATAAAAAGATACATTAAGGAAGATTAAACAAAGCATTTGCTGTTCTCACTTTAGTAGTTAAGACCTAGACAATGTAAAGGGAATTTGCTGAAAATTTCACTCAAATTGATCCACTCTGAACCAAGAATTTAGAGATTGAATTTTGGGCATAGCCTCCATCATCGTTTCTTGATTTAATCCTGAATGAGCACTGAGCAGCAAATCGGATCCTAATCCAGTAAATATCGCAGGCTAGCAATGACATCGAGAGTTGATTATTTTCTGGATAAGTTAATTAATGTCTAATAACAAATTTAGACAACATTTCAAGCCCAAAGAAGGACCTGCAATAGGCAGATTAAGCCCTTTTATAATGTATGTTTAAAAGTAAACATCACTAGACTTTTCACAAGATTCAACAAAATGATCAAGACAATAACTCTACATGTCAATATCAGAATTTTTTGTAATGCGCTTTGTTTTTCAAAACAGATCAATTGCTAACATTTATTGCCACAACATTTACAAAATTCAAAAATGTACGCAAATGCAATTATCAGAATGTTTTAATACATAATTACTCTACCTGTTCTGAAAAGAGGCTTTGTTTTCCATTACAAATTCTGTTAAGTGTTGAGCTGCCTATTAAAGGATATAATAGAAGAGTATAAATGTACAAGTACTTTAATGTTTTATACATATATCAAAACAAGCCATATGGTAATATTTTAACTTGATGTATCTTCAAATGTTTAAAGTAGTTAGTCTCATATAAATCATCTTTGCGAAATTTAAATGGCTACCACGAATAACTACCATAATACCATATTTTAAAAAGGAAGTGTAAATTCCCAAACACTGTAAATGATAACATTAGACGATACATCTTTAAACTTAGTGTTACATTAAGTAAGATTAGATAAAGAGCAGACAGTTCTCACTATAATAGTTAGAAAAAAAGACAATGAAAACAGAATTTTGTCTGAGCAGCAGCATTATGGCCTACTCTTATATTGAATTCCAACTCTCAAGGGACCGTTTACGTGCCAGCCAATGTTTACACGGGACCTTAGTTTATTGTCCCATCCAAACAACTAGACAGGTGTCCTTGTCAGTCACTCTATCCTGCACTGTTGACGAGGGGAAACTATGTCGGAAAATCCTGATAAACTTTCTCTTCCAATGTAAGGTTTGAGCATGCGACCTCCAGACCATCGAGCCAGAATCTTTTATACTTTGCCACAGTGGCTTCTGTAACTAAACTAAGCGTTAATTTAAAGAAAGGAAAGTAATCAGTATGTAACAGTACATATTTCATATTAGACAAATGGATGTTATAGTATAAATAAACTACTAACCTGCCATGTACTAAGACCTGTTGTACCCTGAGAAACTAAATTCACTGATTCTTGCAATGATATCTGATCCCCTGTTGGCTACAATATAAACAGATAGACTCAAGTGAGTAACTGAGTAACAGGGGAACAGGGTGAACACGGGGGAGGGGTAATTGGGTAGTCAGAACTGTCTAATGCATGTGTTATTTTGTTAGATCATAAGGTCTGTCATTAAGACAGTGGCATGATTTTGATTCCAAGCTTGTACACGATATGGAGTAGTGTGACCTGTCTAACTATGGGCCCTTCGGTTTTCTTCCACTGCTAAAGCCCAGCCAATTCATTTGTAATGATGAGCTTTGCCTCATGGGGTTTAGAGTACATCCCCTTCATTTTTTGTGCCCTAAATGATTGAAATTTGGGGTTTTAGTGCCTCCAAAGATTTTGTCCCTCATGCTATATGAGCAGTCACAAAGCCCCATAAGTCTGGCTGCCAAACATCTTTTGAGACAGACTTTGGTAAATGAATAGTGATATCTGTTTCAGTTCCATTAGCAATATGCCTCAGAAGGTACCAACTTTCATGTTGCATGGACTACCCTTAGATAGTAACCCCAAAATATAACGTTTTACAGACATACTTTATTCACATAGAGGAGCCCTGCCATTCCTATTGTATCAAAATTCTGAAAAACTGGCAGGCGATGCATGTCACCCTAATAACCCCTGAACATAGATATATTACCAGTGTATATGTTTTATAACATAACGTGTCATCTTCTTCTTCTGTTTGTTCTAATAAATCAGCGAAGGCTTCATAGATCTCGTCACATATCTCAGCATGATATTCCTCCAACTAACAGCAATAAAACATAAAATTACAACACAATTGGGTCTGATTATCAGATACACAATTTTATTTTTGATAATAGAGAGAGAGAGAAATGGGATTTAACGTCCACTCGACACAAACTAAGTATTTTGGGACTAACATATGGTTTGATTTCATTTCAATAATTCGTTTGTGTGTAGGGGTCTTTAGCAGTGGGAAGAAACCGGAGTACCGGAGCGAAACCCACGAGGTTGAGAAGGCGCCTTTATCTCGATGCCACATACGCTTACACCAGCGATCGAAACCACAGCCGCAAGCAAGAGGTGACCGGCCAGCTAGAGGTCGAAGTGCGGCACTCTAGACCACTAGCCCATCCCAACCCCCCTATTTTTGATAATAATCTTTTAGAGGCATAAAGTAACTGGATAGAGCAATACATAAAAACACATACTTATGGAAACACAACTATTTGTTTATTTGAGTGGCATTTGATAGTTAAACGATTAAAGTGCCCTTTTATATCACAATTTCAGGGGCACTTTACAAAGTGACAAAATAATCATAAAAAACAACAAGACTCTGAACATATTGTTTATACAGAGTGAGTTAAAAGCTTGTTTAAATAAATGTCCAAGTTGGTTTTTTTTTATAAGAATATACAGATGTGCAACTAAACGGTAGATTATTCCATAAATCTGGGGTTTGAAAACTAAATGATAGATTATTCCATAAAGAGAGCAGTTGAACACTTTTAAAGGTAGTTTATCTAAAGGGTAAATAAAATCAACCAAGAACAGAACCTTGAGGAACTCCTGTGTCAAAACAGATTCAGACACCGATTTATAATTAACTAACATAGACTGCAGAGTCATAAATATTCAATTTAAAATTACGTTTACAATGTTGTTCCTGATAGTCAATATAAATTTATTGAAATGGGGCTCTGCAACAACCAGGCTAATGCTCGAGGCAGTGTGCTGCAAGGGAAATTTGGGTCGGACAGTCCGACAGTGGTGCTATGCCAGAGTTTTACTTGCATGCCGAAGTGTGCCCGAACGTCGAACGATTGTTCTTTTTTTATCCTATCCAAATAACTACATGCTGTTCCCCACCAGACTCTCTGTCCTGCACCAATGACAAGATGACAACATCCAGGAATATCCCGATGAATTTTCTCGAAGAACATAGGGATCAAATTTGGGGCCTCATGGTTTACAGACTAATGCTTTTTTCAATTAGCCACCACTGCTTCCACCTAGCAAATGGGGTTGATAAATAATTGATTACCTTGTGTACTAATGTTTTCATAAAATATCGTCTATAACTTAAAGATGGTGGATATATGAGACACACGGGATGTTGTAAAGTCGCACGTAAAACACTGCGTTGTATATCTTGAGACGTTACTAAAGCCGATGCTTGCTCTTCCTGAAATAAAAAATAATTCAAGATGCATTAAGTAATCTGCCTAATACAGATCTTTCGTTCGACATCAAATGTTATACATGTATATAAATCATTAATTAGGCATTACATCAAATATCAGAAATAATTGTTTGTCCCATGACATTAAACACTGTGTATAAATCTATATTAACTTGAGGCAACTGCACATCCACAACTAAGATTTCTCAAGTGATCAAGGGCCATAAATCTTGACGGTAACTATTCGATATCATTGAAAAGTAATAGGCTTCTTTGTCTTATAACCTTAAATTTAAAGTCAATCAAATATTAACTTTGGTCTCTAGAGTGTCCACAATAGGCTTCAGACTGCAGCAGACCGACAGGTGAAGGTAATATATGATCAGAGAGAGAGAGAGAGAGAAATGGTGTTTAACGTCCACTTGACACAAACTATGTCATTTCGAGATTATTATTTATTTCAATAATCACGTGCACGTAGGGGTCTTTAGCAGTACTTGTAGGGAGAGAGAGAGAGAAATGGGGTTTAACGTCCACTCAACACAAACTAGGTCATTTCGGGACTAACATATGGTTTTTTAATTTTATTTCAATGATTCGCATGCGCGTAGGGGTCTTTAGCAGTGGGAGGAAACCGGAGTGCCCGGAGGAAACCCACGAGGTTGAGAAGGCGCCCCTATCTCCATGCCACATACGCTCACACCAGGGCTCGAAACAACAGCCGCAAGCTAGAGGTGACCGGCCAGCTCTTGACCACTAGGCCATCCCAACCCCCCCAGGTTGGAAATCGGAGTACCCAGACAAAACCTACAAGCCGCTGGACAGACGACCCTACTCCTTGCCACATACAACCGGGGATTTGAAATCACACCAGTTGACTCAATCAATGGCAGGCCGTATGATACAGCGCGCACCCTATAAATTCATCCATATTCAAACCCCCCTAATATACGACCAGAGTGGGCCTATAAAAAAAATGGATTATCGTAGCAACAGTAGCAATGACAATCGGAATAACACTTTAGTTCAAACTGCAATAACTCTGCTGAAAATGTAGTAATTTGACCGTAATTTTCGACATATTTTCTTTTCATTATCTACCGTACCGTATTCTATTTTCTTTCTCTCAATCTTACATAAAAATGGTTTTGCCTTATATTTAGGCCAGATATTGTTGTGGAGTCAGTTTAGTCATTTTTAATTTGGATACATAATGTCTTGCCTTCCATTTGATCTTTCGTACGGGTACCATTTCAAAGAATTGTGATGTCAAGTCTTTTAATA
Source organism: Patella caerulea (assembly GCA_036850965.1). Taxonomy (NCBI): domain Eukaryota; kingdom Metazoa; phylum Mollusca; class Gastropoda; family Patellidae; genus Patella; species Patella caerulea. The sequence goes on along the minus strand of JAZGQO010000015.1, from coordinate 23,162,122 downwards.
GTTCTTCCGGGCGGAGATCGGAATCACAAGACATCTCTTTCATGGACGCAGCCATTTTTATTTTATAAATGTGTTGGGACATTTGATTGGTTAGAAAATGTTTTTAGCCAATCATACGAGAGATAACATTTTTCAGCAGAACGCACGCGACGTTTATTGACATACAACCATCGTATAGCTTGTGCATAAAAGCAGAATATCTCTGCTTTTTCGTCATAAACTAATAGGCATTTAACGTATAAAGATGTAGGTATAATTTCACATGACATTATCGAAGACGAAAAGAGAAATATTTTCTTTATAGTCTAGTAAAATAGGCCTAGATGTCGGCAAACATTTTCATATTTCATATGTGCCTTTTCAGTTTCTACTCTCTAGTCTCTCTCTGCTGTAACGTTACAGTATTTTCACTATTTCAGTCTGAAGTTTGCATTTTATTTGATTTCCATAGAGAACTAAATAAGTTGTTTTATATTTCTTTGTAGGAATTTTCTATTTTCTTGTAACCCGTCAGTCAGCGTCAGCATTTCTGAAGAAAGCTCTAAATATAGTTCTCCTTACACCACCTGTACCCTCCTATAGTACTAGTCCTACCGTACATCAAAAGTTTTTTTTAACTTCCCTGTAAATTTTAATGAGAACTTTAATTAACAGCTTAAATGTTGGCTTAAATGTTGCGTGTCACAAATTTATTGCTACCTTTTAAAACTAGTTCAAACTGATAGTAGCATTCATGAACGTTCAGAGACCTACGTCTACCAGTCTAGAATTAACTTCAACTTTGGAAATCTGCTGCTAATTGAGGTAGATTCTTCAAACTTGGTTTAGATGTTCATTGGATGAATGTCTGGACAATGATTGATTATGAGCATTGTCTGATCAGTTAGATTTAATCCTTTTCAAGAATAAAATTTAGAGTGTCATTTTAATGACCATACCGGTAGTCTATAGTTAGAGATATGGTATAGTGAGCACTCTTGTTATTTTTCTCTTCCATTGGGAATATTGTATTTCAATTTTTTTTAGAAATGGTACCGTTAATGATCTTGATGTCATATAGAAGGACCATATAGTATGCTTTATATGAGAAGTACATGTAAGCCTATACCATGTACATGTTTGAATTGTCATCTATAAATATAATGAATAGACCCACAGCAAAAGGCTTTAAGTGAAGTTTAAGAAGGATATATCAAAAGAAAATTGAACAATGCCTTTTCTTTCATTGAAATGTAACTTTCAATTCCAGTTTAAGATGACTGATAGTACTGTAAGAAAATCTAAATCTACTCCCTCATTAAGACCAGTAGAAAGGACAAGGTGTAGATTTATAAACTCTTGGATGTAGTTAATCTTGTTAAAAGAGTTTGTTTTTTCAGTTAAATTACTTTAAATAATCTCTGAATTTGTGTTGTAAGAGTTCTTTGGTTGTTAGTATGTTGAATTTCTTTAAATGAGCAGGACCTCTCCATTTAGTTTCAAACGAAGTGTTGTCTTCTGTTAATCTGATGTGTTATTTGGGCTATTGATGATATAAATGCATGTAACACATGATTAAATTTGTATTTGAACAACTATCGATTGTTGAAAACAAAACCATTTGTGTATCATCAACAATGAATTAATCAATTGGAATGAATTATTTATGTTAATATAACAGCTAACACATCAGATTTAATCAGGATGAGATTTTGTTATGCAAATTCAGTTTACTTTTTTAAATTATATTTTGTGTATTTTTCTTTGTTGAGTAACTAATACCTTAGACGTAGTCTTTCGTCAAGGCCTTAGCTATACTCACAATTTTGTTACTTTTATTGTATTATTTGTTATTTTGGGTAATTCTATGTTTCTGTTCACAAAATTGATCATTATGTTTTGGATAAACAATACACAATCATTAATTTCAAATGTACAAATGGAAGTACTGTTACTGTTCGAAAAAAATATATTTTGTGAACATATTGGAGTACAGTTACATGTACAAATGGAAGTACTGTTACTCTTCGAAAAAAATATATTTTGTGAACATATTGGAGTACAGTTACATGTATCCTTAAGATGTTTTTTCATTTTATGCACAGATAACTATACATTTCAAGTAAAATGTATAAATGTAGATGATTGTTTGGCTATAGATATCCAGCTTAAGAAATTGATCATCGTTAAGGAAACCTACAAATAAAACAATATGATGGCGAATATAAAAGAATGACAATTGCATCATTGTAACTAATAAGAACAGGAATTTGATAATGACAAAATCATAATGGATGTATCATATCTCACAATTATTTAAATTTTCTGATGAAATAAATTGACATGTTCAGACTAAAGAATATTTTATGAATGACATGTACTATGACAGGAACATTAGTTAAAATTTCATGGATAGTATGTCTCTAACCAATTTGTTTTTAAAATTTTAGGGTTGAAGCAAGACAAGTGCAATCAGATACATCAGCACAGGAGAGGTTATCATTGTTTCACATCATTTTCTTTCATAGTTTTTTTTGTAGTATTTAGTGAATATTTAATCCAAATTTATATTTCTTATATTAACCATAAAAACATGACATGCTATGCCTTTTTTCATCTTCATCGGTTTAGCGGTTCTGTGAGTCAGAGCCTTATATCTTAGATACATGGTGCGAGTTTGGATTTTCTGTAAACTGTGCAGAAATTGTTGCAATAAGAAAATGTAATGTTATTCTTAGAGGCGTTAAGTAACTGAAAGGAGAACTAAACTTTGATAACCCATTGAATTCAGAAAGTCTAAGTTTAGTTGGTTTAAAAACTATGTCTATTGTTAAATCAGTTTAACCTTTGTCGCCTGAACACATGTAGGACAAATAAAGCATTTTGAAAAAAACCCAACTCTTTACCAGTCTTAAGAAGGTTTTTCTGAAAAGCTGGTTTTATCTTGGCCGTCTAAACTGGTTGGTTTAAAAAAACGCCAGCTCTGAACATACACAAATAGTTACATATATTTACATGGCAAAATGATAATGTGCCCATGGGTCATTAACTCTAACCTTTAACAGAGGAGGATGTCAAAAAAAAAGTTAAACTGGTTGAACTTTTAGTACATGTCAACCAACACTATTCTGTCTGAAAATCTCTGGTGATTTTTCATTTAGTTTGAAGATAAGTATCTGAACATCGTATAACACATACTTAGGGAAGACCAAAACTAATATACATGTATTTGAGTGACATTGAGAGAATACTCTTCAAAACATGTAGTAGCTGTTTTTGAAACCTATAGAAGCTATTTCTGAAAAGTATGTGTTAAAGGAGCTAAATCGCTAACATTTGGGACCTAGAAATTGACTCAAGTGGGTTGCAACGCATATAATACTGTAATATGAATGTATATAAACTGATTTGCATTCAACTGTTTCCGTTTTACTCTAATTTCAAATCAGTTATGTTCGGCAAAATAAACCAGAAGTGTCAACCGAAGGCATTTTCTTTTTAGCGTCTAGTTATTCCAGTCTACATGCACCGTTTGATTTGGTACAATGTTTTTAGCCTCGTTCCTCGAGTCTCTTGTTAGAACTGGGGCTGAAGCGCATTATGGTACACGATTCGTGTACCAATGGTAAAATATTTATTTTGTCTTAAATATTGGATATCAGAAGCCCACCTTTTCCCGGTAGGTTCACATCATCAATTTTGATTTAAATTGACAAATAATTTGTGTTTTCTATATGTTGAAGATTTTGGATGATATTGAGTTAAAGACTTAGCTCCTTTAAAGTTTATAAATGGAATGTTGTTGATGAAAGATTGCATAGTGTGTACAGATACTAAATAAATTTTTTTTTTTTATATTTCCAATTTATCAATATTTTTTTTAATAGAATTCCAAGCATGAGGATATTTACAAAAGTTTCATTATGCTCCAATCATCTGGTTCGGTTAAGAATCAAAGGAACATAATGCTGTTCATTTATTATTTCTATTTAATCTAGTTGTATTCAATTTCTAATGAGTTTTAAAATTCATTTGTGATTAATGAGTTAACTATTTACAGTGGCATATTTTCACATATTTGAAACAAATGGGATTTTAATTGATTATTTTTTGAGTAATTATTGATTACAGTGTAGCTAAATCTCGAAAAAATTTGGCTCCCCCTGCTACTTTGTAACAATTTGCAGGACTATTAATAAGAAGAAACTTGAACTGAGCAATATGACTCATGTCTCATTACTGCATGATATAAAATACAGTAGAGAATATATTTTTGTATTTATAAGTCTTCTAACATTTGCTGGTGCTAACCTCTCTATTTATAGTCCAAAATCCAAATTAGTTGATTCTAGGCAATGTTAGATTCCATTTCTTTTTTATGGTGAATAATTCGTCCTTTTAACCCTTTGAAGCACATGCTTGTGAATAGTTTCTTTATATCAGATATTATAACAATAGTACTGTGTCCCTCGGTAGATTAAGCAATCTAAATATATATTCAAGTTTTTAAGCATCAATTCATGGTTGTCCATAATTGAAGACGTAGCCGAACATTTCAAAATTTGGATTACTGCAAAATATGTGTCCAAAGGGTTAATCTGCATCATATATGATGGGTATTGGTTTTTGAAGTCTTTCTATAAATTTAAACATTTTAAAGACATTTATTTTCAGAATTAACAGAATTAACTAGCTCCAGTGTGCATTCTTAGATGAAATAGTTTTTGAGATTAAGGCATTTATTCATTTGATAAATTTCTGTACTTCAGCATTTCCAGTGCACATGAAAATATCTCTAGTTAACAGTTGCTTTTCTAGGAATCTTTGCCTTCCAAACTATTTCTTTCATCAAACTTATTATACTATTTCTACAAGTTTAGTTATTAGCGTTGTATTTAGTGAAAAAAATCTAATACTATCTGTGTGGCATACTAATAGATTATCCCTAATTGGTTTTTTTTCTTTTACCTTTAGGACGGTTGGTACAGGAGCACAAGGCAAAGGCGCGGATCCTAAAAAAAGTGGTAGTGCAGAAAGAGGGCGTCCAAAACAAAAACGTCCGGGCTCTACTAGCAGTGGAAGTAGCTCGTAAGTGTTTTCATTTTAAAGATAGTTATTTTTAAATACTGGTACTGTTTTTAACAGAATAAATACATGTCCAATGTATGAATCCAGGTGAACAAAGGCGTTTTATAGCTGAGGCGAAGTTGAAAAAAAAAACTGGAGAAAAATGCTAAAACCGATGAGAAAAATGAAATGTACCCTAGTTACGGAAGGACCCTAAAGCAGACAAAAGGGTCCCTTGTCTGACAAAAGGGCCCCTTTGGCCAAGGGAAAGGGCCCCCGGGTCCGAGTCAATCCTTTTCTTTACACTGTTACTGTCGAATCCACTACTGAATACGAAAATCATCAATCAAGACACTCCGGGCCCCCGCAAAAGAGGGCCCTCAAAATATAGTATAGCCTCTGCCATGATAAACCTTAAAACGCCCCTGCAGGTGAATATAACTGACAGAATTCTTTGGCTTTAATTAATTAATGAAACAAACAGTGTGGTTTCATTGGAGCAATGTACTTCTTCAGCTGAAAATAGTACATGTATTTTAAACTGAAGAGGTGTTATGCAAGATCTAGAGAAGAGCTTAGCTGTTCTTGTTATAATAGTTCAAAAAGAGATTAAAATGAATATATTGAAACTTTCAATCAAATTACAAGAAAAATGCCATGCAATAGGCAGATATAGCTCTTGCATAATGCCTTTTAAATAGCAGGATGTTATTTGTGCAAAATATATATTAATAGGTATCTGTTTTCTTTTTTTAGATGTGTCTGTCATTGCCGCTTGTTTCATTAATCCTGAATTATCGGAGAAAAAAGGATGGTACTCAAAAAAAAAAAAAGAGATTGGGTAAAAATGAAAATTTGTATTTCAGATTTAAGTAATGCTAGATGAATATCACAATATATTGAATTTGTTTCAGATTGGACAGAGATATGAGATGGAGAGAGTCTACAGGGTATTTGAGGCAGCCATCTTTGAGGAGATATCTCTCTTATGATAACATGTCTGATACATCAGGCAGTATTTCTAGCAGTATGTTTACAGAATCTGATGTCAGTGATGATGAAAGTATTGACAGCTACTCCTGGTCTTCGAGAACTAGCAGACCATGGACAAGATATACTAATCGTTACTTTCAGGATGATTGGAGACCATCGAGAAGGAGGTCAAGAAGTCCAACTTTTAGCAGAAAATTTTGCAGAAGTTTGTCACCTAATGGTCCTCTTACTTACTATAATGGTATTTTATATTGTGAAAATTGGTATGCTTGTAGATCATCAAGAAGTAGATCAAGGTCTTCATCGTCTGGTAGCAGCAGTTCAGGTAGTAGCAGCAGTGGAAGCAGTTCTGGTTCAAGGAGTTCAAGGTCAAGTAGTTCGTCATCCTCCAGTACCGTCCGTAGCAGAGAAAAAAGACGGCGTCAAAAATCTAGGCAAGTATATTTTTTTGCCCGCATGTTAGTCCAAACTTAGATCTAAATCTTAATTTAAACAAGCTATAGGGTGAAATTTTAAGTTTAGATAGATCTATGTTCAAGGCTACATAAACTTATAAACGTATATTTTATTAACAGACAAGCGATAGGTAAAACTAGTGTAAAACTAAACACAGCAGAAGACAAGTTAGAGGTAAAACTAGTGTAGAACTGAACCTTGTAGAAGACAAGCGCTAGGTAAAACCAGTGTAAATGTAGAACTGACTAAGTTCATGTATGTAGCAAATAAAAAAACCAATGTAAAATCATTGAATTCTTTCTATATTTGTTTTTTATTTGTATTTACTCTAATTATGATCCAGTTCCTGATGAATTTTAAAACTTGTTATTTTAGTTGTTGCAGTGCAAATCCATAAAATATTTAATACTTTCATGCTGGTGAACCCTGCTGAAAGAGTACATCATTAATTTTGCAGCATTAGTATGTGGAGTGAATAAGTCATGTACATGCAAAAGTGTAAAGCAATCTAAATCACACTGTCGGCCCCCCCCATTCTTTTTATATGCATAGGGGCGGGTGGTTGTCAAATGATCTATAGTGTGTGCTTTTCGACTATAACTAAAAAATCTGGTGCTCATGGTTTTGATCTCATGCATGTACTTTATCAAAAGTAAAGGGATCGGGTTGACTGTCCACCATCGTGTATATCCTCTTGGTCTTCTGGTTTCCTACTACCCCTATTATATGCGCAAGACAATTTTACCAAATGACCTACATTGTGTCGAATGGACATTTTAGTGGACTTAATACTGTATCACATCCAGACAAGCAAGGGCCTATAAATGCTTGGTATATTCATAATAACATCATTTCTGTCTCTTTTTTTTTAAAAAAATCAGCTCACCCAAGAGAAAAAGGAGAAGTCCCACACCAAAGCCATCCAAAGTTCACATTGGAAGATTGACAAGGAATGTAAATAAAGACCACATCACAGAGATTTTTTCTGTTTATGGTCCGATTAAGAATGTTGAAGTTATTGTGGATAGATTACATCCTAATTTTAATCGAGGATTTGCTTATGTTGAGTATGAGAAAAGTGAGGATGCTGAAAAAGCTATAAAATATATGGATGGAGGTAAAATTTGTCTTTATTTTTTGTCTTCTAAAACTATTTATACAATAAATATTTATATGATATAAAGATACTATTATATACATGATTATGGATCTGAAAAACACCCCAAAGCTTTTATAAATTCATCTTATACAGTTTCATTTACATCTTTTGTGGAATATTTCCAAAAGCGTTTTATAGCTGAGGCGCTAGCCTCCTCGCGAAAAAAATCAAAGAAGTTGAACAAATAAAACGGAAGAAAAATGCTAAAACCGATGAGAAAAAAGAAATGTACCCTAGTTAGGGAGGGCCCTAAAGGTAGACAAAAGGCCCCCTCGTCTGACAAAAGGGACCCTCCAAGGGAAAGGGCCCCTGAGTCCGAGTCAGTCGTTTTCTTTACACTGTTACTGTGGAATTCACTACTGAATGAGAATGCGGTCATTGCACTGGTATGAAAATCATCAATCAAGACACCCCCTCCCCCCACCGACCCCAGCAAAAGAGGGCCCTCAAAATACTAATGCCTCTGCCATGATAAACCTTAAAACGACCCTGAATATTTCTTACAATTTATACACATTTTTGAGACTGTATTTTTATCTGTTGTTTTGTATTTGCAATATCAGTTCTCAAAAGAAAATATAGTATTAAATTAGGCAGGGCACAAAGGTTGACATACTAATTTTATAGTTAAAGAAAAATGATGTTACATTTATAGAAAGGAAAGGCTGGTCATTCTTGTTGATAAATGGATAATAAAAAATATTTAAAATTTCTGATAAAATTACTTTTTTCTGAATGGTTGGAATTCTCACAAGAAAAAGCCTGGGTGAAGGTCATTTTCTTCAAACTAATCTTAAAACGTGAGAATCTCTGTATGACCTTTGACACTGTATGCAATACAAATCTTATGAAGTATAGCACTGTTTTGCCATAGAGGAAGCTGGGACAATTTGATCTGGATGATTAAGACCAAGAGCTAGCACAAGCAACATTGCTATAAAGGGACCAGACAAGCTTTCGTCATTTTTCAGGTCACATTATCAATATTTTGTGTTTTCTGATCCCAGACTTTAATTATTTTATTTCCCTTATTAGGTCAAATAGATGGACAAGAAGTGTCTGCCGCAGCTATTTTAGCACAGAGACCAGCAATGCGATATAACCCAAGAAGGAGCCCTCCTCGGCGACCTCCACCTAGGTGGCGAGATTCTCCACCAAGATTCAGAAGGAGGTAATTTGTTTTAATAAATTGTTTTTGTAATTCAATCATAATCTCATCATTTTCAAAGTACATTCTTATAATAACGGTACACTATTTTTAGAAAGACATTCAGTAATTATGAAAGCCAATTGCTGTTCTGCATTAATATATAGACAATGATATTAAAGGCGCTTTTATCAACCACTGATTAGCCAAAGTGATTTGCATTCAATCACATTTTCATCTTTTTTAAGGTCTATCTAATTCAAATTGGTTACCTTTATCAACGAATTTAGAGACACCTATTTCTGAAGCGATCACATCAAATCGCCAAATCACATTAGGGTGCGATTTGATCAGGTGATCACATGTTTTTTTACAACAAACTCGCCAAAGTACTTTGAAATTGTCTATACTGTCATATGACATCTCTACTAAATTCAAATCAATTTGGCAAGTGATAAAAAAGCCTTAAAGTAGAACCTTGGATTATTTAGTCAGTCGCCGAGCGATGTTTTTGATGTAAGAAAGATAGGTTGCCAGGCAACGAAACATACGCCCACAACAGCTAAGTCGTCCGGGCAGTCAACAAGGATTGTTGCATATTGTTTCTTTTGTCAGTAAGGAGAACATTTACAACACATGATAATCTTATTACGAGTAATAGCCCATTAAGTAATTATTAGAAATGATTAGAATAGTTTTGATTGTTTGTCTCAAGGCCTTCGTCCACAAGATATTTCAAAGCGATCAAGTGACATAACTCTGGCAGAAATTATCAGATATTACTGAAAATCAAATAGGATTTTTCGTCTCATGACCCTAAACACTGTGTACAAATTTAAAGTCAATAGGATATTAACTTTAGCCTTTAGAGCGTTCACAGGGTTTTTGAAAGTGATCAAGGGTCATAACTCTGGCAGTAATTATCGGATCAATCGGATATTAACCTTAGATTTTTCAAAGTGATCAAGGGTCATAACTCTGGCAATAATTATCGGATATTGCTGAAATCCAATAGGATTCTTCGTATCATGACCCTAAACTCTGTGTATAAATTTGAAGTCAATCGATAATTTTCAAAGTGATCAAGGGTCATAACTATGGCAGTAATTATCGGATATCGTTGAAAATCCATAGGCTTCTTTGTCTCATGACCTTAAACACTGTGTATAAATTTAAATCGGATATTAACTTTTGCCTCCAGAGCGTTCACAAGATTTTTCAAAGTGATCAAGGGTCATAACTGGTAGTAATTATCGGATATCGCTGAAAATCAATAGGCTTCTTTGTCTCATTACCTTAAACACCGTGTATAAATTTAAAGTCAATCAGATATTAACTTTAGGCTTCTTCATCTCATGACCATAAACACGGTGTACAAATTTAAAGTCAATCGAATGTTAACTTTAGCCTCTAGAGCGTTCACAACCGACGGACGGAAAGGGCGACGACAATAGAAACCTCACTTGTGATGGTATTGTTTGAAAAGAGGAATGTCTGAAAATATTAATGATTATCTGGTGTGATTTAATTTATGTTTTTAATTCCAGATCTCCTCCTAGACGTCGTTCCCCTCCACGTAGAAGAACAAGATCACGATCACCTGCTAGGAGACGACGTTACAGTAGATCCAGTTCCAGCTCTTCACGTTAATTTATACATCTACTTTAGATTTTTACAATAATAATCATTTGACAAGAATTTATCTTCTTGCTGTTACTAATGGCGGAAGAATTTTTTTTGAGTACTGGAGGACTTTCACACATTTTTTTCAATTCATCGATGTGAGATACATGTGTACGTTTGAAATTTTAACATTCATCATCTCTTAATGTACCTGTACATATATTTTAAATTTTGCTTCATAATAAAAGTAATTGAACAGAATAGTTGTTAACAATCTTTTCTGCTTTACTCAATCTGAATAGTGTCTTAGTGATTAAGGCGCTTACTTACTTCATAATAGGTAATTGAACAGGATCTTAAAAAGGTCCTTCAATAATTTCTGCTTTACTTCATCTTAATTGTGGCTCAGTGAATGTAAGTTCCAGCACAGTAACCCTTTGTCTGGGTCTGGCATGCATCAATGTTTACTTGTTTGGATAGATGAAAAACTGATGTCCTGTGTACATTTTGGCATGTACGTAAAAAAAAACAAACCCATGGCAGCTGAAACTTGACATGAGTTGGCAAAACTATCCCTCATAGCAGTTAGCACCTTGTCATTAGTCCATTTGGTGCATATAAGTTGAATATTAAACCCAGTTCCATCTGAATAGTATGTAAAATGTCTCATCTCAGTGTGTTGTTCCTGGTCAAGATAATTGTGCTCTGGATCAATATAATTAAGGTTGTCCAGAACAAAATAACTCAGAAACTTTGAAAAAAACCCCTTAAAACATATCTTTTCTGTCTCGTTACTGTCAGTAATCCAAATACTTTGCTCAAGGGTAATATATTTGGGAGAGAGAGTATGACCAGATAGTAACTAAATGGTCTTAACACTTACATGTGATGAGACATTGAAAAACAACAACCATCACGTGGTGTTTATGAAGAACATACCCTCATTCGTGGTCTATATTATCTATTCTTACATACAGAATTACAAACTGATCCCGCAGTGAACATTCGCTTGGCCGCTACAATCACTGATAAGCATGACATCGATGAGGCTTAATGAGTACGGCATATTAACTTTTTTTCTCCGACAAATTAAATTCTCAAACATTTTTTTGAGGTCAAAGAAAAATAAATAAAGACGTTTGAAGTATTTGTAGTTAAAAAATATTTCCTATTTAGTGTAAATGGGTATTAAAATGAGTAAAATGTATCATTTTGCCCGAAGCAGTCAGGTGTTAAGTAAACATTGCACGAACCGTTGAGCCAATGACTACGAGGCGTGCAGTCAACGCACGTGTTTTGGACAGGAATCCGATACAGAGATAATTTGTAAGTAATTCTCTGTGAAACAGATTGACAGAATTATTCTTAGTCACAGAATTATTCTCTTGCCCAAATAATATTGCCCGAAGCAGTCAGGTGTTAAGTAAACATTGCACGAACCGTTGAGCCAATGACTACGAGGCGTGCAGTCAACGCACGTGTTTTGGACAGGAATCCGTTACAGAGATAATTTGTAAGTAATTCTCTGTGAAACAGATTGACAGAATAATTCTTAGTCACAGAATTATTCTCTCTAGAAATAATATTGCCATGTGGGAGCATGTTATCACTATTTAATTGATTTGTTGACAACCTGAACGATTTATTCAAAGGTAGGAGGGTATAAATTATTACAGAGTAAAAAGCTCAGTACCAGTATCTCTAGTGGTCTCATTCCGTTCTACTCAACTTCACCTATCAAAATCAGTTTACACTCAAGTCTTATTGTTTACTCCATTATGAGAAAGTTTGCAAGAAATTTAAAATAAAAGTAGTGACATATCACATGCACACAAAAAGATGTCCTAAAACATATTTTTGATGGCAAAGATGATTTTATATCAGTTGTTATGCCATTAAGTGGATGATTGGTTGATAAAAATAGCATAATTATCAAGGGCAGATAAATTGAATATGTGTCTCTCCCATGGATGAACCCAGGGTATAGAGGAAACTTATTTTTGCAATGGGTTATAAAAAGTTTGTTCTGATTACATCATTTTCCAATTCCCCAACCCTAAACTTTTTTTGTATTCAAGTCATCCCCCCCCCCCACACCAACATTGGAATCACTACTTTAGGAAGATTTTCAATATTAAGATGCTCATGCCCATCAGATTTGGTTTTATAAATTAAAGGGGAGCAATGGGGATTTAGCGTCCACTCAAAAATATGGGTCATTACAGGACTAACATAGCACAATTTTTTTTCAATAATTTGCTTGTCTGTTGAGGTTTTACATGTGGGAGAAAAACAGGTAGACCCAGAGAAAACCCACAGGATTAATGAAAAAGGAATATTACAAGTCAATACTGACATTTTATATTATTATACACATTTTATTAAAATTTCATCATGATCTTTGACACTATGGGCATTTGCAAACATGCTTATTTAGGGTCATGAAAAGTATAAATAAAAAGAGGTATATATACAGACATACTATCTACATTTAATTTATATCATTAAAATATATATATATATAACAAGAGCTGTATTACACATTTTGCAATATAATATAGGAAATAAATAAATTGCTCCTCAGTAGACTGTATAGGAAGTTGCCAGAGCAGAAAGAAGTAACAAAGAGATATAAATATATTTCTTCTGTAAGGACAGGTTGCTCTCATTGGACAGACAAATTTATGCTGATTTCATAACTGACCCTTCACACTACACATTCAACCGAAATGTCACATGATTTGACATGAAATATGATGTGATGAATGATTGTCTTTCGGTGAATAATGAATTCATAATCGTTTGAGCACTTTTTTCTTTTCTTTTTTCTTCTTATCCAAAAGTTTTTTATCACCCGCATGTTTTTTTGCCATAGGTCCTTCACTGACAATATCTTTTGTTAAACCAATTTCTTTTCCAGCTCTGAAATGTGCAATTGAATATGTTTTAAAAAATAACTTGTACAGAACAAAATATCATCCTTGGGGCCAGGGGCATTTAGTAATTGGTATACCGGTAATATAATAAAAGAATACTTGGTGTGGATACAATTATAATGGTTATCACACTGCAAAGTTTCAGCAAGATATACCATGTCAGTTTGGAATGAAATCATAATTTCGATAGGGTTCATCTATTTCAATTACATGTACATGCTTCCATACCATATTAGGGTCAGATATTAGCATTACAAAAACAGATGTTGCAAGAACATTCTTAGCTTATTTTATAAATTATTATTTAAAAAGCAAACTAGTACTAATTTATCAATTTCTTCCTATTTTGTTAATAAATATTTGTAATTCAACAATATACATCTGAGTCTTGAATAATCATGTCAAGCTAGGGAGAAGAATTTTGCCAGGACAGCTGAGCTTCCATCTACTCTTCACTGACTTTTAACCAGATATTCAAAGTCCTTACCTTGCAACTAATGAGATTCAGTGTTTGAGACAAGATGTGAGAATAATACTAGGATTACTTTGTTAAATAAGCAACCTTTAATTACTGAGCTGATTAACTGAAGAGAACATTGCAACTTATTTGTATTCTGAACTCGGATAAAACCTAGATTATATCAATCTGCCTATTGCCAACAGAGTTTTACTGATCAGAATGCTGTGATAAACTGAAGACTTACTTGAGAGGTTTTGCGTGGATTTCTGTGAACATCTTGGCTCGCGAAGAATAATCATCATATTGTTCTAATAAAAGTTTACCAGCTTCTTCATTCAATGCAGATTCAGGGTTGGGGACAATTAATAAACATTTAATGGTCTGAAAAGAAACAAAATTCAGCACATTCATGAGACATGCAAACTAAAATTTACAGGACAATATAAGCTAATTTCCCTTAAAACATTTAAGAAATGAAAATAAAGTGACTGTCCAAATTAAACAGTTGAAAGTGTTTAAATTTGCCTGTCACTGTGGACATGCCAATTGGGCCAATTTACTTCATTTGTACAAAACAGAATAAGCAACCATAACAGTACTCCAACAAATTTAGCTGCTTAAGCCTGAAAGGAAATCATGTTAAATGTCTTACTTTCATGCTCCAAACAGTCTAGCAGTGAAGACAGGCAGTGTGCTACATGTATGAGGGAAATTTTGCCCAGGTAGTAATTAATTTTTTTAAGTGTCTGCCAATGTGTTAACAGGACCTGTTTTTTGTCCCATTTGAATGACTTGACACTGTTACTTGTCGGAGCCCTCTGTCCTGCACCATGCAACCATGACGGAAAATAGTCAGGTACTCCTACAGCCCACCACAATAATTTAACCTGGGAACTACAGGTTAGCAAACTAGTGCATTACTCACTGAGACATCAAAAGTCAGTCAAATCGACATAAAGTGGTCATTAGTGTGGCATAAGCTGTTTGGGTGGTTGACTCCAAGAGCTAATAATAACAAGCTTGAAAACATGTACCATTAATAAATCTAATTTAGTATCACTAGTGAAAAAAAAAATCAATTGTTCATTTCAAAATGAATTACTTTTCATTGGTCATTTCAAAATGAATTACTTTTCATTGGTCATTTCAATATTAAATGAAAATGAATTGTTACATACTGTGTATACTTACAAGTAAAATATGTTTAATTCCGAGTTCAGCTTTCCAATCTTTTTTCAATGTATTTACACATATTTCACCATTACTGGCAACATTAGGGTGGAATATTTTTGTCAAAAAGAAAGCTTTGGGAGGTTCTGAAGGAAAATTTTTACTCAACACTAACTTCATACGGAATAGTCCACCAGCATACGGAGTACCGGCTGAAGAGAAAAGTAAATGCAATTTAAATATGTAGACATAAGAAAACCAGTTACAATACCTTGTAAAAAAATTATTTTCAAGGGCTTCTGATTTCTTAATTCTTTAATCAGTATCTTAATATCATTAGTTCCAATGTTTAGTAATTAAAAAGTATAATCTATCTGAAAACAAAAAAATATTTAATTCTTTCTTGATTGATATTTTTCAACAGGCACATATGTAGCAGTTCTAATATTACCTGGCCCTTCAATGGAGGCTTGGACATCAGTAATATCTTCCTCATTAAGGAAAACTTTTATTCCCTCTGGAGGTGACTTGGTTAAATCTCCTAATTCTTTGGATACATGTCTGATAATTTGTGGTGAAAGGTTTTCAACATTAGAAATCTGTGGAAAAATGAAACATTTGTTACTGTTGAATTTAAACTGAATGTACAAAATTTCAAAACTAAAGGTGAAATCCAATTTGTCGTCTCCTGTATAAAGAGTTGCGCAGAGTGTTTATAACTTGTGGTCAACATTTATAATAACAAATCTGACTTTACTACAGTCAGTCGAGTCTAATAATGCAGTGCCATTGATGAAATGTTTCGGTCTGCTTGTGGACCAGGCAGTTGATTTCCTGAATATAAGATATGGTAATATAGATGCCATCATTAATCACCAACATCAACATGGAGACAAAGAATGAAAGATTAAAGAAGTTGATTAAATTAAAGTCATAGAAAGTCCTGTTGATGACCTATACAAATGAGTGATTCCAATTATGATGTTAAAGGTCTTTCTAAGCGTTATCAACACAAAGCCAAAAGAGAAAAGTTGATGAATTTGCCGGCTTAAAATTATGTGATATAAGCTTATCCCATTCCCAGGTGTGCTTGTAAAAGATTTAAATCAAAAAGAGTATAATATTGATATACACACAAATAACTAATTCATTTAAGACCACGTACAATATAGGCCTACCTACTGGACATTTTGGATGAAAATACATACAGTATCCACTCATAACTTACTCAAAGTTTATGCCTTCTTTATTATATCATTTTGTGTGTAAGAATTAGCAAAAAATATATTACATTACATGCATCTCACAAAAAAAATTTTAATATGAATTTAAAAACATAAAATTATATATGTGTTTACATACAATAGGGCCTAAGCAATATCGATCTCCTCGTCCAGATAATGAGACATGACAGTTTGTTTAAAATATGACTAAAAATTTCAACAATTTCGCTAGCACATGGGGTTCTTTAACATTGCGAGGAAACCATAAAACCCATGAGGTTGAACAGACAACTGTACTCCTATCATGTACAACAATCGAGGAATCAAAACCACGCAAGTTGACTCAATGACAGACCTTATGATACAGGACAGGGTGCTTTTTATTATTTCGCTAACAAATTTTTTAGCGAATGTTATATTCTATTAAATTATTACACTGATCTGTTTTCATTTCATTTAATTAGAAATGTTAGCGCTTTATGAAATTGTCCGTAAAAACACCAAAAATGAATAAACAGAGGTGCATGTTTTTATTATAAAGGTTGGCCACCTTTATGAGGCATCTCAATTGTTCATTTTTGACAAAATATGTATCGCTAATCATTTGCGAAAGAGACAAAACAGTTCCCTACAAGTACTAGTAAAGTCATAAATAGTCCTTTGCTTTATTTTCCTAGTAATAATAAATAATAAAAATACTGGTAAATATAATGGTCTACTGTGACACTAACTAAGTCTAACTGTGTACTAGGCCTATTTTGTGTAACTAAGATTCAGCAAAATACACATATAAAACCAAAAGTATTCCTCTATTTTGAAAGTGTTATCATTACAATAAAAATATTCAATCTTGCTTTTATTAATTGTGCTGCCTACGAGGCATTACTGAAATTGATGCCCAATAACATAATAATTTAATTGTGCCAACTGAACAGGTTTACGCATTTATTATTGGGTCGAAATGTGTGGGATATTGTATCCCAAGGTACGGTTATAAAACATATTAAATTAAAAAGATTATTCACAACTATCATTTTCTCATTAGAAGACCTGCGAGATACCTACACTGGACATTTTTGACGAAATATGTAATTATTTCGACAGAGACGACACCGTCCTCTATCTTTCTTTACGCCTGAATATTACACTGCTAACGCTAACACAAAATTTACAGTGTCTGAGCCAATCAAAAAGCGGAACACAAAATTTACAAAAATATTCAAAAAATAAGAAAATTATTTCAATATAAATATTGAATCACTGAGGCAGAATTGTATATTACGCTTAAAAAATAGTATCCAAAGAGAACTGGTAGTTTTTAATTGTGAAATTGTGAAATGAATTTTGTCTCGTTCGAACGCTTTATCGCGAGATGAAAACAATCCTGGTAGTACAAAATGGCTGACAGTACAGAAAATCAGACGGAAGAAGAAACGGTTATAATTTCTCTATCTTAAATATAAATCGTAAAATTTTGAAAATATGCGAAGACCATATAGATTATGCAGTTGTTTCGAATAGTTGTTTTACTCTTCCTATTCTCCATCCCCATTTCCTGAGCACCCCCAAAATATGGGTCAACTCAGCACTTTTCAGTTTTCAGTTCACTTTCAGACTTCAGAATAATCTCTTCCTTATCAATATCAGTATTATTAGCCTATAGTATCAGACATTGAATAATGATTTTACAAGGGGCATAATATCAGATATTGAATAATGATTTACATTGGGACCTGCGAAGATAACCTGTTTGAATTTTGGGTACAGACAAAAAGATAAGAAGATTATTCTGAACTTAAGACTTGGCAATCACAACATACTGACTGGTTATGTCATTGAACAACTCACTTTGTATGGCTTCCCTTTTGCATAGCTATAGTATATATTTCATTTCATTTATTAAACTAACCATCTAAATAATAATTAAAATCAACTGTCCAAAATGTATCGATTAATTAATGAATACCGTTTTTAGGTTGTAATAATGTAATAAACAACAACTATCATTTGTATCTGATGATTAGGCCTTTATAATAAGAACTCTTTGTCAAAACGTTGTGCTGTATATGATCGAACCTGTGACTGATCTCCATATAAATTATTATAAATTTAGTTTGTGTGTATTGGCTTTGGCATAACAATGCTGGAACAAAATTTTCTTGTTAATGTATTGGGTCAACCTAAATTTATTTTGAAAAACAAAATAAATTCATCTCAGCCCTTCAACTAGACAATTTTGTCAGGTATTGTTCATCTTAATTCATTATATGCCGACATCCAATGTTTCAGTTTGTAGTACCTTGTGAACGCTCAGAGGACGAAAATTATAATCTGATCTGTATGAAATATCACGTAAATGCCTGTCTCCCTCTTCCCCAATTGCCTACAAAAGAAAGAATATGCAACAACCCTTGTTGACCGCATGGTATATTTAGCTACCGGTACTGTGGACGTAGTGTTTTATTGCCTGACAACTGATATATTGCTTTTAAGTTTTTTTTTTACCCATTTCAAATATTGATATGACTAATTTCTCAGACATTAAATTAGACTCCGATGGTTAGTTAAGCTGTTATTGGAATGTGTTCCGGATTCAAGTTCAGTTCATCTAGCAGAAGCACATTTTATATGGGAAAAATAATTTCCCCAAAATTTAATTTGTGTAATTTGTTTTTACAGGTCCCACAAACTGATATTGATGAAGAATCCAATGAATTAAGTGAGTTGAAGAAAGACCTAGAGGGCTGGAAAGAAGCATTGATCCCATTGAACAGTTTATTAGAATGGGAGAAACCGTATCATCCAGGAATAATTGTCGGCACGACAACCTTTCTTTTTGCGTAAGATAGAATTTAAATCTACTAATATACTCATAGCTTATGAAAATTTGAAGAGTTGGGTGGTTGAGTGGTCTAACGTGTATTCTTTAGATCCTAAGGCTTGTTATTAGTTTGGATTCCAAGTATATGTGAGACAAGGATTAAGGTTGCTTGTCCAATCTTAGGGGCTTTCTCCTTTACTTTCTTTCTCCTTTACTCCAGCCCCCGCTCCCTTAACTGCTAAAGTTTGAAATAAAATTGCAAGTGGACGTTAAATCAAACTTATACATGTATACCAGTATCTTCACTTTGCCATTGACCACATGGAGGGTTGGGTGGCCGAATGGTTATCATACGGCCTGCCATTGAGTCAACTGGCGTGGTTTCGAATCCCTGGTTGTACATGGCAAGGAGTAGGGTTGCCTGTCCAATCCCATGGGTTTCCCTGGGTACTCTGGTTTTCTCGCACTGCTAAAGACCCCTATGCGCAAGTAAATTATTGAAATAAAATTAAACCATATGTTTGTCCTGAAATGACCTAGTTTGTGTCAAGTGGAAGTTAAACCCCATGTCTCTCTCTCTCTCATTGACCACATCCAAGATTGAAGTTGTCATAAATTATTCCTAAGAAATGTCTTGTCGGGACCTTACTTTTGGTGGAATTCTTAACTGTCCTTTTTTATTGATGAAGACTTATTTAAATTGTAATACTATTTATTTTAGATTAATATGGTTTGTGCAGCCTTCAGTGTTAACAACCTTTTCCCTAGTTGGTTTACTGATTAGTGCTGTTGATTTAGTTATACCAATGGTGGGCTCGAAAATCTTTGCTACGGGTGAATGGTGAGGAGACTTTGGATGTTCACAATATCTTTTTATGTGGTCATATATTCTGATCAAAATTGTGGATGCTCAAGAGGCAGATGTTTTTATCTGACTGACTTGGAATTATTTCTGATAATTGAACAGCTACAGTTATTGTCTTTGTTTAGTGTCTTGTGAATACTCCCATTACCAAGGGGTGCAACACCACCAACCTGGTCAGCTATACCAATGGTTAGAGCTATTTAATAAGGCCAACTTCTAGTTTGGTCAAAGGTCAGGGCTAGTGCTAATTCTAAACTTGGATCTAGCTCCAATGCTTACCCTACCCCTAACCTACAATCTTGCCAATAATCAAGCATCCTAACCTTATTTACATCTCAGCGACCATGACGAAAATTGTGCTGGCCTTAACAAATAGATTTAAACCCTCCATGTCAGTCACTCCCCTAACTTGAAGTGTCCTTATGTGCCAAATTCCAGTCTCAAGACGCCTTTATGTAGCCGTCAAACCTGAACAGAGAAACAGACAAATGACAGTCACAAATATACACATAACTTGGTTGCATACAAAAATTATGTTCAAGATTGTCAGGATAACTCTAGCTCTCAGGGTATTATGTATCAATTATGAACTTCTCAATACGTTTTCATCATAGAATGGAGTAAATGATATATATAACTGAACATTATCCCTTTCTTCCTTCCAGGACAGTATTTCATGAACAACAATACCATCAAATATGTGAGAGAATCATGAATGCAAGAGATCATTTCGTTGATTTCAAGAATACTATGTGTCAACTAAAGGCAGAAAAACCTAAAGTTGTAAGTTATTTGAAATTGTAGTCAAAAATAGATCTGAGTCATTAATGAACAATAACAGTCCTCTAAATTGTAAACAAGAGGTGTTTATATTCTAATTACTCGCCTTTGTTTTACAAGATCACTTATGTTCCTCACAGCTTCTTTTGATTTCTCACACCACAGTATTAGGTTCTAACTTTTGCATTGAACTCTGATTAGCCTGTATCATGAAGTCTGTCATTGAGTCAACTGGCTTGGTTTTCGATTCCCCAGTTGTATGTGACAAGGAGTAGGGTTGTCTGTCCAACCTCATAGGTTGCCTCTGGGTTCACGGTTTCCTACCCTGCTAAACCCCCTTATGTGCAAGCAAATTATTAAACTAAAATGTTAGTCCCGAAAAAACACATCTCTCTCTCTCTCTCTCTCTCTCTGATTACTCACATGCTCCTTTTCTGTCAGCAAGCCATGGTGGCTCGAGAATGGAAGTCGCTGGATTAAAAAGTTCTTCAGGAAAATGCCAACCTGGTATTTCCTTGTCAGAGGGCCAGGCATGTAGTTTGGATGGGACACAAAAAAATGAGATTCCATGAATAAGTGAATGAATCCCGGGACTAACTGTAAACGACCTCTGCATTCATTGTACAGTCTTGGGCCTATAGTGATACAGGCTTCACTCAAAATGACAAATGTGGGAAGCGACTCAAGTATAACACTTTGTCACTTCTTTTTTTCAGTATTTCTTTGTTGTTATGGGTATTCTGGTTATAAATGCCTGGATTGGCAGTCTGGTTAATAACCTATTCTTAACCTATTTCTTGGGTATGTATTAAATAGATCTGTATTACATTTTATTTTTTAGCCCCTATGATACAGACCATAAATGATGTGGCTAGGTTATGTTTTAGCCTCTATCAACCAGACTATAAAGGATGTGGCTCGACAATGTTTTAGTCTCTATCATACAGACTATAAGGGATGTGGCTAGGTTATTTTTAGCCTATATCAAACCGACTATAAAGGATGTGGTTAGATTATTTTTTAGGCTCTATCATACAGACTATAAATGATGGCTGATCGTCCTTTGCATTTATTTTCATAACTTGATCTGCAATAAAATTATTTAACGTTTAATAGAGGAAACAAAATCAAATTATCAACAGAATATTAATGAAATTAGAAACCTGTAAGCGGGGGGAAGCCATCCCTGATTTCTCTAGTTCAATGTTCTTATGTGAACTCTTCAGGTTTATATGAGATTGTGTGGCTGTTTACTTTTTATACGCCCACATTTAGATTTGATGAAGTTAAAGTTATATATTTATCTAATTGTTGTATTAAACTGTTTATTTCCAGTTAATCTGATATGTCTTCTACCTGGCTTGAGACGCCATGATATTGTTAAAAAGAATTTGGCTGTAGCTTCCACTATTATTAGTCGTCTAGTTCTTGGAAAGAAGAAGAAAAATTGAAGTTTTTCTCTTGTGTTAAAGCTTGTTGTTGTCTGCCATATATTTGATTAATCTAACAATTGGTCTAAAAACAAAATTGTGTACCTTTGGTGGACTACATCAGGAATGTCTTCAATGCACAAGAAGGATATGATTCTTGATGGTGGATAGGGCAGATCAAGTTAATACAAGTGTTGATTCTTCAGAGCCTTAGTAGTTGTGTGTGCAAACCTGGGGAATCATGCTACCATCAGTCACGCTTGTTCCTCAAAGGTATTTGTCGTAACAAATATTGTTTTGTATCAAGATGTGCTTTATGGCTTTGTGGTGTGAGAAGTGCCAAAGGTGCCGTTTGTTATCGGACCATTCTTTTGAACTAGGAATGTTAAGGGTGTTCTCCTACTAATGAATAGAATAGTAGAATCTCTGTTTATAAATAATAACATACACAAGTCTAGGTCACTAAGATAATTATTAACAATATCTTGGAGCTTCCTTCTACAGAAAGTAAATACTGTCATGTATATATTACCTCTAGTCGTTGTTAATAACATAAAAGAGTACACACTGAATGGATAATCTCCAATTTGTATGCTAGTAAGTTCCAAGTCAAAACATTATGTATGTTATTTATAGATATCTTGGTGACCTAGACTATGATATATACACTTCTAAATCTATATTCAGTAGTTTATTCTTTCATAACCCTTTGATTTCATAACTGTGATATTTAACACTCCTAAAAGTTGTTTCAAATGCAGAGTGAGAATTATACCCCTGGTCCATTTAGCAATTGTTTTCTGGCAGTAGAACTGAAATTATAATGATTAGGATTCTGCCTCACTTCCTAGTGGGTTCATTGACCTTTCTGAAATTTTGGGGTTTGATGGGTTAAATCCATAATTTTCGTTATTGTATTATGAACAGTTAATCCATCAATTAAAGGGAACTGTGATCTATACTCTGATTAAAGTTAGGCAATTTTATGATTTGATGCATCTTTAAATCCATTCTCTTTTAATGGTACCTATATATTTCATAGAATTCGGTGCAATCTACAAATGTTATGCCAACCTTTAAATATATATATATTATATATATATATATATATATATATAGGTTTTGTAACACATCTTTATTTTTACCTCTTTAATTTTACTGTAAACTTTCCATTTTCTTTTTTTAAAAATGCGTTTTGCTCAATTTGCGTTTGTCTTGCATTGTAGATGTTTATGTTTATTTATGACCTCTCTTCATTCTGTTTACTGTGTTATATTTGCCTATTTTACTTTCGTAGTTTTTTAAAACTTTGAAGAGATTACTTGGTCCTTGTGAGTACACTATTAGTATTACGCTTACATTGTCTTATTGGTTTTGTTTTTGTGTGGTGCAGTCCTACTGCATTTACTATTGAGGCCAGCAGACCGAAGACTTTATTTCCATTATATTTGCATTGTATCCAGGTCACTGAAATCCAGAATTGTTTTAGAATTTCCCATAACCCAAAAGAAATGTATATGTATGTTTTTATTAAACAGAGTGTATTTTGTAAATAGGAAAACGTACAATTTGGCCTAAATATATTCAGTATATATGTATACTATATCGTTATATATTTTTCTTTAGAAAATTGAATTAAAATCTGCCATGATTTATTTAGAATCCTGCATGGAATTATAGCTATAACTGACTTTGGTTTATATACATATTATTATAAAGTAATTTGTAAGTAAATTTGCTTATTCTCTATGTAGATGAAAGTTGTCTATATATTTCTGTAGTTAACAGTATTCAAAGTATAAAAATAGAGTTTTAAAATTTTATGATGTCCGATAATTTTATGTCATTTATTTATTACTTAATGCATGAACTTGTCATAATTTTATTAAAATTTTTGTTAAAACTTCTTTGTTGTTTCTGAGAATATCAATAATGGTAGAGAGGTCTAATGCAGTATATATTTCAGCATAACCATGATCTCGGTAGCAATAATCCATGTGCATGAGGAATGTTGCCTTCCCACTTTATTTCTAGACATGTAAACATATAAAAAAAACCCACACAGCTTTTGTGCAAGGAGCCACTGTTGCTGACTGTGGAAGGCACTCACTCACTAATCAGAAGGTTCAATCCCAGTGTTGGCAGAGAGAGAAAAATGGGATTGTGATGTCTACTCAACACAAACTAGGTCATTTCAGACTAACATGGTTCAATTTTTAAACCGGAGGACCCAGACACTCACAAGGTTGGGCCGGCGACCCTAATTCTTGTCAGGTACAACTGGGGAATTGAAAACATGCCAGTTGACTCTAGGACAGACCTTATGATACAACGTGCATAGGCTAACCATTTGGTAATCCACCTCCCCCCCCCCCCCACCAAGTGTTGCAGAATGGTTTTTCTGTCAGTAGTAGTGCAGTCCTGGCAAGTATAAGTGTCTAGTCATTCGAAGCACAAATAATTGAGGTCTAGTACATGTTGGTGAACTCTTGATGTGGGATTCAAATAGCACAAATAATTGAGGTCTAGTACATGTTGGTGAACCCCTGATGTGGGATGCTGTTGTTCACCATTCGGCAGGCAAGTCTCGCTCTATCAGGTATTCAACAAGGGAAGACAACTCTGTTTGGGAGATTGGTTGTTCACTTGAAGTATAGGTCAACTAGGATTAGACAAATTGATAGGTCAACTAGGATTAGACAAATTGTGTGTGAAATTATTTTTAGCAAAATTTTGTAATCAGTCCATCCTATAACTTTTTAAATTTTCATTTCATTGAACCACCTGAAGGCGATCAGTTACATTTGGTAGTAGTGTTTCTTGGAATCACATTTATTCAAATTCAACCCAAAAAAAGAGGAATTCAAACCAAAACTCTGAATTGGCCAAAACATATATATGGTGGAACCATAAAGGGCCCTTGAATATATTTGTGGGTTGATTTCAACCATTGATATTTATTATTCAAATTGATGACATTTTCCAAATTTGATAGGGTTATGAAGCTGGACTGATGTTAATATCCAAAGTGGAGCTGGGCACCATCCTACATTGGATGCCTTCTTAAACAACTTTTTAAGGTTTCAAACAAATAGGTGGTAAACAATTCTTAAAATTTTACAAATAAACCCTTTCTGTGACATTATCTGTTGTGCAATCATCTGTGATGAAACTTGTATACATGTAGTTTTATTACATTAAAAACCTTGAATTAAGCTTTATCAGGAGTATTTTCTTCTAAAGCAGTTTGGAGTACAAAAAGATAAATGTGCCTCAAGCAACAAAATGAGAATAACATGTGACACAATTATATGGAAGTCACTGGTTCTTGAAAGGTTATGTTTGGTGATGTTTTGATCATTGTTCTCACATCTTTACCTTTCCTTTGCTTGATAAAGACTAGATAAGTCATAAAATAACCTAACAAATGTATTCCATATAATTGTCCTGTGTTAATTCATGCATCATCTATTTTCGTTGTGATTGAGGCAGGATATCTTTCTTACTGTGGCCTGTTTAATACAATCAGTCTGTTTTGGGGAAAACAATGATCATATTTAATATTGGTGTCAGTCATTATCACAAATGTGATAGAACTGGTTAAACACTTCCCAAATATAATTTTAACACAGAGATCATTGATACAATAGATAAGTAAATAAGGTTTCAACAATCTGAAGTGACAAACGCAAAAGGAAAAAAAAGTTATCCCTCTGTATCACTGACTGAAGTGATGAGAGATAGCAGATGCATGGATGGATTTCTGCTCAATAATAATTCCTTCGAAGACCAAAAGTTGTGTGAGACTGAGAGGATATCTGTTGTTCAAAGACAGAAATCAACAGTACATGTATACTGATAGTTAACACAACCTGATCAGAGTTTTCTTAATGGTTTTATCCAAAAACATCTTTGAAGACATGGTAGGGTTCGGCCTCAAAAAAGGCTGTGTGTTGCCAGTATCTGATTGGGTGCAGGACAGCGAGTGTAATCATCTTGAAGGTATCGACCATAATAACCATGTTTTTATAATATGTGGATCTGTGGAGATTTAATTCAGTCATTTCAATATTTCTTTATTAGATTTGAATATTCAAGTCCAAAAATGAAATGAGGTTAACATCTTTTCAGCACAAATGGGCTAATGGCGATGGGTGTATGCCAGGTAGTGTACTATTGCCTGTTGTAACTTCCAAATTCCAACTTCTGCCGAATTGTACACACACAGGACCTTGGTTTGTCATCCAATTGAACGACAATATGCTCTTACTTGCCAGGACCTTCACCAGCACTTAAAAGTGGAAACCATGACTGAAAATTCTGAAGAAACATCTCACTGATCAGCAGAAATGAACCTGATAATTCCTATTAAGCGAGCCGGTGCCATACACACTGAGGCACTGTGGCTCTCTATTAAAGTATATACATGTACTCCAGTGTTGCACCATACATATATCAATTACATCCTGTCATAAATGAACAAATAAATCTTTACATTTTTATTCATACAATAGTTTATAGCACAATCTCACAAAATCTAACTTTCGTAACAGAATTTGACTAAAAAATAAAAATTGAATAATTTACATAACCCTTTACACCATTTCTATTTCTTGGTATCAGTGTTCTCCAACTAAAAAATTCTGAGTCTTGTGACATAAATAGATATACAGTAAATAGCCAGTGTTACATTACAAGTAGCAGTATTGGGGTAGGCTTGATTCCACATTATAAATACCCATCCTTTTATAAAGTTGAAATTCCTATAGACACCAGTAATTGTAGACGACAGTTTATAAATAACAACAGACAATCCTAATCAGACTGGATTTTGATAAAACCGGGTTTGTACGTAGGACTGATATTAAACACAACAGATTGTCATCAAGCTTGGTGGTAGTAGTTTTAACTTGGCGTCGACACTTGTAGCATGGTGGATCGCAAAGCTGGTTTACAAAGTTAGAGAACACTGCATTTCTATTCTAATAATGTCTTAGTATGTTAAATTTTCCATTCATACAGTTATCTTTACAATGTGAATATTTTTCTTGAATGCTGCTCGGCTGTATTTACTGCATGAATGGTAATATTAACATCAAAAAGCTCTATGAAGAAATTATCAAAGTACATTAGAATTATCGCTTTCTCGTTCTAAAAACTGAAGTAAAATCAATCAAAGACTACATAAATTGACATATATTCATGTCTGTTTTAAAAAAATTAACAGTTTCATAAGAGAACTTTTGTTCTTATGGCAGTTAAATTGCTGCTCTTTAAAAGATTTTTAAAAGAACAAATAAAATCAATTAGTTCGACATTCGCTCACTCAATCACACACAAGGTTAGTTTACATGACATGAAATATGACAACAAGATGGATGGAAGTGGATGACATGATACAGAGAAATAACTTCAAGACCCATGAGGAGTAAGTACATTTATCTCCAGTACGTTCTTGGCAGAAGTCTATTTTATTTACAATTTTATCATAGGTCAGTCTGTAATGTTGAATATGAACAATTTTCCAAAATGCCTATCTTTGTGTGTCTTGCAATCTATGTTTTAACTTAAATAAGTTTCTTTATTAACTGGTGTCCATCTGTAAAGAGAAATAGGAAACAGTAAAAATTGATTCATTTCAAGCAAGCCTGGAAATAAGGCACCCGTTATTGAATGTCAGGCACAGATTCGGGTTTTGTCAGGCACAAAACCTTTGGTGCCTGTCATTTTGTCCGGCACTGATTTGTCTTTAATTGATATTATTAGTTCCTGAAAGTTTGTCAGGTACCTCTAAATTCGTTATTTCCAGGCCTGATTGCTAGGTATAAAATTCTTCATTGAATTTTACCAATTAATGTTTTTAGCCCTGTGTATACAGGTAGATGAATAGTTGTGTGTGTGCTTTAGAACATAAGATCTGTCATTGTATCAAGTGGCATGGTTTCAAGCTTGTGGGTTTTCTTAGACCCCTATGTGTATATTGCAATACAAGTGAATTATTGAAATATATCAGTACCATATATTAGTACAGAAATGATATAGTTTTTGTTGAGGCAGAGTGGGCATTAAACACCATTTCTCAATATGTAGTCAGAATTCAAATAATTTAATCTTATTGAAGGATGTTAATTTACTGAGATATATTACAAATGACATGTGCAATATGAAGCATTTATAGGGTCTTTAGTAAAAGAAATCATTGCTGTGGCTACCATTCATGTTTTTGAAGGTCAGATAAGATATGAAACGAATATTGGTTTGTAGTTTTTTTTATAACCGTTTCACCAGTGCAACCAAATCATGGCAAGTTAACTGTGAAACACAATACATCCTTAATTATTAGGCAATCAAGTCTATGATCTTTATTATAAAAATATAGGTTGACAGGCAACATAACATATGCCCAAACATTGAAGATTAAATCATGTACCTTGTCGAACTATGGACTAGTGGATATTAATGCTGGGCTGGTGCCTGACAGTAGACTACTAGCCCTGAGCTAGTTAATTCAAAAATTTTTTTTACGCCCCTGGTAGATCTGGTATTTACATTGAATATGAACATTTTAATATATGCACAGTTGACGTACCTTAGCATTATAGGCATCTAGTTGAGCATCTAACTCTTCTGCAGTGACAGGCTTTTTGTTTTGACGGCCACCTCTACCACCACCACGTCCACCAAATCCACGTCCTCCTCTTCCACGATTTCCTCCTCCTCCACCTGATCCCCCTCTCCTTCCGCCAGAATTACCGCCAGCACCGCCAAAACTGAAAAGTTACATAAAAGATGATTCGCAATTCTCAAAATGTGAAGACATATGTTGTTTTTTTTTATTTCTGCATCAGTGGTTCCTTGAAGTTCATCATTTAATCAGAACGGATAGTTTTCATCATTTGCAGGATTAGACTATATGGAACATGGGGCACACATAAATATACAATATGACCTTTAACCCCACAAACCTATACTACTAATACATGTAATGGTGATATATTTAAATGATATTTTGATAAACTGGATAAAAATTATGACTTTCTACAGGGTTCACAAGCTCAAAATGGGATTTTTCGTACAATCAGGGATTATAATCCCGGAAGTTACAGTCCATAATGCACAAATATTAAAAGGAACCAAAATCTTTAGATTATAATCATACATTTCAAATTTGTAACCTCTGGCGGGTCCACAACCTTTATACTTTATTTTTTATACTATTTGTGTACGATGAGTGGCCATATGTGTACAATGTCATATGCTATAAATATGATATATACTTATTGTTTAATATAAACTCCCTGCTAAAAAGGCGTAAAGATTGCGTAAAGATTGGCTGAACTTTTAATACAATTTTTTTAATGTGTGGGACACCATAGCTACCAATTCTTTTTTTGAATTATAAGATTGTCATAAGACATTCAATTATCAAAATATGTGACAGCCTCTTATGTTATTCTTAATACTGCATCAGTGGTTCCTTGATGTTCATCATTTAATCAGAACAAATAGTTTTCATCATTTGCAGGATATATAGACTAACTCGAATCACTTAACATAATCTCTACACCTCAAGGGCAAAAATAAATGTAGTGCTTAAACTTTAACCCTGCAGTCAAACCAACAATAAATGTACCCAAAATACAAATAAGTATACAATTCAAACGCATAATTCATTGGAAATTTTAAGTTTACCTTCTAGGTCTGCTTTGCATTTTAATAGGAGATTCTTCTGCTGTTGCTCCAACTAATTGAATATTCATTGCACGTCCTATAACAGAATTAAATTTAAAAATTTTAAGTACATGTACCACCTGAAATCAATGTGATCTTTGGGTAATACTATATTAATACTATACAACATTGTCAAAAGAAACCATTGAGTCAAACCTAAACCTATTTTTATCTTTACAAAAAACCTCACAAGTTTGTCAATCTTATTTTCAGTGTTAACTACTAAATCTTTTTGGCTGGACATGGGGGGTTGGGATGGCCTAGTGGTCTAGAGTGCCGCGCTTAGACCTCTAGCTAGCCGGTCACCTCCGGTTTGCGGCTGTGTTATGGAGATAGGGGCGCTTTCTCAACCTCGTGGGTTTCCTTCCACTGCCAAAGACCTCTACACGCAAGCGAATTATTGAAATAAAATTAAACCATATGTTGGTCCCGAAATGGACGCTAAACCCCATTTCTCTCTCTTACAATAACATTAGAAGTAACAAATTTGGGGAGATTCTGGACATCTTTTGTATCTAATGATTGTGTTATAAACATGACTAATGATTTATAATTCACTACAGTGCGTGCTGTCAACTTATAATTTATTTGATGTGAACACAACTTACCATCTAAAGGTACATTGTTGTACTGTTTCATAGCTTTAACAGCATCTGATCTTCTTTCATAAATAACTTCTGCTGTTCCCAATGATCTACCAGATCTGTCATAATGTACAGCAGCCTTTTTCATATTACCAAATTCAGCAAACAATTCCTGACAATACAGAAAACTAGACTTTACATTTGTACAGCAACAATCAAATACAATTTAGTTTTTTTTTATAATAGTTTAACATACGAATTGGTGATGATACAATGAATCTATCTATATTGTGAAGATGGAAAATGTTATTAGTCATTGATAAAAAAAAAAGTGTTTAGCGACAGGTCCTTTTTTATGGCTCAATTCCTTTGCATGGGTTCTAATGATGCAATAGTGAATAAGACGCTGGTTCTCGATAGCCTGGTGGTTGCAAGTTCGATCCCGGTGTTGGCTAACAAAGTTCATCAGGATTTTTTGGAGTGATTTCTCCTTGTTGGTGGTGCAGGACTGAGGGGGACGTTGGTTAGCATTTCATATCTATGCAATAAGTAGTTAAATGGTCGAGAGCAAAACATTGATATTTAGTGTTGGAATATAATATGCCATGTCTTGCTCAATACCCTTACACAATTTAAAATACAGATGCTATCTTGCACGTAATTTCAATAAAATTGTCCAATATTTCAATAATGTATGACTGGAATGTCGCTTGTATCATTATTTCACGTCCCATCTGAATTTTTAAATCATTGAATGCAAGGTTTTACAACAAGTCATGAATAGTATTGTAAACTTATTAGAGGCCCGTACTGAATAGCACAGTGAATGCTTGCAACTGGCCCCCAAGATCCATTCACATGATTTAATATTTGTTTATTTCTTGCAATGTCTAGTTTGTATCGTTTGAAAGTTTGTCTTTTCTGTTTGGTGTGGTCCTCCTGCAGTTTCTATACATAGTCACCCAATATGTCTCTTTTGACTTCAATTTTAAAACTTAAATATATTAAAGTTAAGATTACTATTATTTTTTCGATTAAAATGTAATCAAAATGTGTCAAAGGGTATCAGTGGTTCCTTGGAAAATCATGGGTTTTCAGTACCTAAATTTTACATCATCTACTATTTGACACATTTCATTAAAATTTTATAGAAGTAAATCAAAATACTACAATGCTCTTTGAAAATGGAATATATATACTTTACTACATACTTAGCAGCAGAAATTTGACTTGAAAAGAACATACCGAATATAGTTAATGTTCTTTTCTTATAGTTAATGTTCTTTTCTTATCCAATGTAAATATTCTGTAGCTTTTTAAAGCAATCGCAACATATAGAAATATATTGTGGCTAAATGCTTACCGAGACATCTGAATCAGACACACCAAAATCAAGATTTGAAACCAATAGTTTGCCCTGACCGGAACCACCACTGGATAGTCGAGCTGTGCTTAAACCACTTGATCTTTTTGCTCCACCCTCAAACATGTCATGCTGCCACTGGTCTGGAGTATCTTTAGACTAAAAATAAAACATTGGAATGTCAAGTTAATGTAAATAACTGGGATTGGATTGACCATGACTAACAAATATTGTATAAGCTTTTTTTAAAACTTTGTTTGGTCGTTTTTACTAAAATATTAATGTTATACAATTATCACCAAGATTTTGGTGGGGCTTTTGGGCTTCAGGCGAATGTAATGAGACCTCAATTCAGAGATAAAGTACACTTCTTCAAGCATTCCTTGACAAGATGGCAATAGAAGGTACCAATCAATTGATAAATTAGTGCAAACAAAGAAAAGTCTTTTTGGAAAATATTGGAAATGGCAACACCAAAGCGGGATAATTAAAGCTGATTATCTGATAATCCGGATGTGATGTACTAGTAACCTATGCGCGAAGGCTTCAAAAGGATAAGATTATCTGTCGAACAGATCGTAACAGGTCGGTACAATGAAAATTTATACATCGATTCAGCTGAAATTTGGTGCGAGGTGATTGCTAGCCCACTTTAACATCACCTGAAAATTTCAAGTCTCTACGACAACAGGAACAGGTAGAGGTGCTTTACTGAAATAGAGCCAGAAATTTTACGGTTCCTAAGTTAGTGGATGAGGAAACATGAGAATTGTCAATCATCCATGCAGTGTTTAAAATTTACGTCGGTCCGTCGGCCCGGCGCCAATAAATAGCTGGATGGGTCGACATCTTTTTATTTTGAAGACGGTGGGTCGGCCCTGTGAGCCGACTGTTTTTGTCAGGGATATTTTGTTCATGGCGAATCATGGTTCTAACAGTATCAAATTCTCCTTTGAAAATATTTGTATTGCCCCTATTTATATCCGAAATATATTTTATCTACATATTTAACAGTATTTCATTACCGGAAATGAAAATAAAATTGTCCACCGAACGAAATTATCGCCGTAAAAGTGAAGCCACACTTGCAAATATCAGCACGCTCCCAAAATATTATTTCACCATTTTGATGAAGTGTGGAATATATCAGTGTGTGTTCCGATGTATGTCTTACTTACTGTCTTATTTGTTTTTATCCGATATTGAATACACATGCATAATCTGGCATATTCTATTCCTTCAATCAATGGAGTGAACCAAACACGTATGTTACTAAACTAGGTCAGTCCATCTATTGTAGGCCTATTGTCATCAATCCAAGAATACACGTTCACGTGATATAAATCCCTTGGCTGTCAGTTTCATTTCATTTATATACACAATATTTGCTGTTAATTTTCGGAGAATATGAACGGCCATTTTAATATTGATAATTCCACGTGCTACAAAGATGTCGTGTATAATGGTTTCATCTTATACACGACGATAATCTAGGGGCGCTAGTGTCGGTAACATTGAAGTGGAGTTGGATATTTAGTTCTTCATTATTAGAATTTACGTCACAATTCTGCGGCCGTAATGTCGTACGACATGGTCTAATTAATTCGATACATTTTTCAGCAGAAGTTCGGCATTCGTCTTATGATCCTTTTCGGCTTATATACGGGGGATAAAAAATGTTATCAACAAATTCATTTGGCAGTAAACGTGTGGTAGGACGAGCGAGTGACACCATCTGCTAAATAATCACTCTCAAATCAAGCACGCTCTATCGTCTAAAACAATTAAGTTTGTCACAATTCTGCGGCCCGTAATGCCGTACGACATGGTCTAAAACCAATAAATGTAAGAAATATGCCGTTGATAATTATATATTTATCTTCATATCGAAGTTATTGTATTATGTTTACAACTCATAATTGTATTCTCTATAGAGCACGTGGTAATTACGTGTCAGTCACTGAAATGATTTTTTTTTACGACTAATTCAGCTATGTCTATTATTTAACTAGCCAATAGGGAATATCTAATTAATAAATGCCTTACTGATAATATTTCATTTTTAAGTCCAATATATAATTTTTTGTGTACCTCATTCTGACAAAATGGTTCAGACACGTGAATTCGCGATACCCTACCGTGAATAAAAAATAGGTTGCCAGGCAACGAAACATACGCCCACAGCAGCTAAATCGTCCGGGCAGTCAACAAGGGTTGTCGCATATTTTTACTTTTTGGGGGGGATGAAACATTTGTAATACACTAAAATCTGATTAAGAGTAACAACTCATTATGTAATTATCTGAAAATCATTAGAATTTGTTAGCTTTTTATAAAGTTTTGCCATACGCTAACAATTAGTATAGGAAATATTTAATATCATGGATTTAGCTGTTCAGCTATCAAAATTCATTGAAAATCAAAATACTTGTTCATTTCAAGACCTTAAACTCTGTGTATCAATCTGAAGTCAATCGGATGATAAGTTTGGCATCTATAGTGTCACAAGGTTTTTTTGAAGTGATCAAGGGAGATAACTCTGGAAGTAATTATTTGAAATCGCTGAAAATCAGTAGGTTTCTTCGTCTCATGACCTTAAACAGTGTGTGTAAATTTAAAGTCAATCGGATATTAACTCTGGCAATAATTATCAGAGATCGTTGAAAATCAAAAGGCTTCTTCGTCTCATGACCTTAAACACCGTGTATAAATTTAAAGTCAATCAGATATTAACTTTGGCCTCTAGAGCATCCACAAGATTTTTTGAAGTGATCAAGGGACACAACTCTGGCACTAATTATCAGAAATCGCTGAAAATCAATAGGCTTCTTCGTCTCATGATCTTAAACACCGTGTATAAATTTGAAGTCAATCGGACATCATCTTTGTCCTCTAGAGCATCCACAAGATTTTTTGAAGTGATCAAGGGCCATAACTCTGGCACTAATTATCGCAAATCCGTGAAAATCAATAGGCTTCTTCGTCTTATGACCTTAAACACTGTGTATAAATTTAAAGTCAATCGGATATTAACTTTAGCCTCTTGATCATTCACAAGATTTTTCAAAGTGATCAAGGGTCATAACTCTGGCAGTAATTAACGGATATTGCTGAAAATCAATAGGCTTCTTCGTATCATGACCTTGAACACTGTGTATAAATTTAAAGTCAATCCAATATTAACTTTAGCCTCTAGAGCGTTCACAAGATTTTTCAAAGTGATCAAGGGTCATAACTCTGTCAGTAATTATCGGACATCGCTGAAAATCAATAGGCTTCTTCGTCTCATGACCTTAAACACTGTGTGTAAATTTAAGGTCAATCGGATATTAACTTTAGCCTCTAGAGCGTTCACAAGATTTTTCAAAGTGATCAAGGGTCATAACTCTGGCAGTAATTATCGGATATTGCTGAAAATCAATAGGCTTCTTCGTCTCATGACCTTACACAATGTGTATAAATTTAAAGTCAATCGGATATTAACCCTGGCCTCTAGTGCGTTCACAAAAAATTGTGGACGATGGACGGACGGACGGACGGACCGACAGACGGACGGACGGGGGCGACGGCAATATACGTCCACATTTCTATGTGGGCGTATAAAAAGTCAGTTTAAATCACACACCATATATCTGTTCTGTTGACTACTTTTCTGCCTACTGATAACCAGCGGCTGCCAGGCAGGATACGCCCACATTTTCGAGAGATGGATAGAGAAACAAGCTAAAAAGAAAGTGATTTTTCCTACAATAAAGGGCCATAATTCATGAAGTTACAATTCGATATGCGCAAATATTGACAGGAACCAAGATCTTTGGGTTTCAAACCTGAATTTCAAGTTTCATCAAAATCGGATTAAAATTGTGTTCTCTACTTGCCAACAACCTTGATATACCATATTTTTAAACTATTCGCTTACAAACGGCAGCCATTTTGTCCCGCAATTTTTGGCCCAATTTTCATGAAATTCAAACTCGACCTTCATTAAGGTGTAACGGTGATATAATCATAGTTTGTTTTTTTTTTTTTTTAAATTGGAGAATAATTGTGACCTCCAATTAGTTAAAAAGGCGATTTTTCGGACAATCAGGGGCCATAACTCAGAAAGTTACGAATCGATATGCGCAAATATCGAAAGGAACCAAGATCTTTGGGATATAAACATACATGTCAAGTTTCATCAAAATCGGTTCAAAATTGTGACCTCTATAGGGTCCACAACCTTGATATAACATATTTTCACACTATTCATGTGCAAACGACGGCCATTTTGTCCATCAATTCTAGTCCGATTTTCACGTAATTCAAACTCTCTCTTCATTACCATATAACGGTGATATAGTCAAACGTTTTTTTAAATCGGATAATAATTTTGACCTCCAGAGGGACCAAAAGCTAACAAAAGCGATTTTTCAGACAATCCTGGGACATAATTCAAGAAGTTATGATCCAATGGGTGCAAATATCGAAAGGAACCAAGATCTTTGGGTTATAAACATACATGTCAAGTTTCATCAAAATCGGTTCAAAATTGTGACCTCTATAAGGTCCACAACCTTTATATAACATATTTTCACACTATTTGCGTACAAACGGCGGCCATTTTGTCCGTCAATTTTCGTCCGATTTTCATGAAATTTGAATTCAACCTTCATAACCATGGAACGGTGATATAATCAAACGGTTTTTTAAATCCAATAACAATTTTGACCTCCAGAGGGACCACAAGCTAAAAAGGGCAATTTTTCGGACAATCAGGGGCCATAATTCGGGAAGTTACCATCCGATGGGCGCAAATATCGACAGGAACCAAGATCTTTGGGTTATAAACATACATGTCAAGTTTCATCCAAATTGGTTCAAAATTGTGACCTCTATAAGGTCCACAACCTTGATATAACATATTTTCACACTATTCGCGTACAAACGGCGGCCATTTTGTCCGTCAATTTTGCTCCGATTTTCACGAAATTCGAACTCAACCTTCATAACCATGCAACGGTGATATAATCAAACGATTTTTTAAATCAGATAACAATTGTGACCTCCAGAGGGACCACAAGCTAAAAAGGGCGATTTTTCGGACAATCAGGGGCCATAATTCAGGAAGTTACGATCCGATGGGCGCAAATATCGAAAGGAACCAAGATCTTTGGGTTATAAACATACATGTCAAGTTTCATCCAAATCGGTTCAAAATTGTGACCTCTACACTGTTCACAAGCTAAAAAACGTGATTTTTCGTACAATCAGGGGCCATAACCCATGAAGTTACAGTCCGATACATGCCAATATCGAAAGGAACCGAGATCTTATGGTGATAAACCTATATTTTAAGTTTCATTGAAATAGGATAAAAATTGTGACCTGTAGACTGTTCACAAAAAAATGTGGACGGACGGACGGACGGACGGACGGACGGACAGGGGCGACGACAATATACGTCCACATAAAAATGTGGGCGTATAAAAACCCCATGAAATATGAATTTACTTTGCAAAGTTTTCGTGCCTCATAAAAATGACCCGTTGTGAAAATTTTAAAGTGGAAGCCCTGGTCAGTACTATATTATAGTACACCTACATAATCACTAAGATTATTACAAGTGAATATTTATTATTATTACAGAAAAAATAAATATCAAGCCTGGAGTGGAATGATTTTTTTTTTTCTATACACGAAGTATAAACATTAAATCCTCCAAAAGTTAAAATTTTAATGTGAACAGTCAATCAATAATTTTTAAACTTCCTAAATGGCTGTAGAACTAACACCTACGGAAGTTAAAAATTCAAGGTATTTGGGGTGGGGTAGTGTGCGTGTGTTTTATTAATATTTATTGGGCCCACAAGTTAATGTTAGGACCCACAACTTTCATGAATGGCATCAACCAGCGGGTCCTGTTGGCCTACAACTCTTCTTACCGAATTTTAAACACTGCATCCATGCCATGTGTTTACTTCAATTATTCTGTTACTATTTCATAAAAAAAAACCCCAAAAAACAAAGTATTACGAAATAATGAACTATACACAAATTTTCAACGTGGTGAAGTCCACAGTCTCGTTAGGTAGATATAACTTCACCAAAATTTTGTGCAACCGATTGACGGATGCAGGTCAGTTCATCCCACAACCGTTCCACCTAATTTTTTTATCGGGCTGTTTCATCCCCCTTGTTATTAGAATAGCAGCTAATTAACTAAGTTGTACTTTTTCTTAAATAAACTGTTAAACACTTATTGTTAAATAAACATGTACTTTTTTTTATTTATTATCAAATAAACATGCACTTTTTTTTTTTACTTATCATTAAGTAAAAACGTAATTAATTGTTTTGGATTAGTAATAAAAACATGCGGCGAGGGTTGGGTTGTATTTACACATTTAAGTAAGAAGCCAGATAACCTAAAAATTAAAATTTATCACTGATCTATTAGTATTCGTGTGTATTAATCTTTCACATAATTTTTACTGTAAATTAGTCAGAAAGCGAGAAAGGAATTCCAGGGGGCGTGATCAGCTGTCCTCTGCGCGTGATTAGAATAGTGTCATGTAAGGTGCGACGTCATGTTTGATATTCAATTTCATAGTGATATTTTAGAATCCCAATTATACCTATTTCTCAATGGCACTGGGTTATTAATGTATGAATAAAACATTAAAAACATGTAATACTTGTTTTTTAATTTGTGTGATGAAACGGCCCAATATAAGTGGGATGAAATGACCCCTGTAATTTTAGGATGAAAGAGCCCTGGGTGAAACGGTTGTGGGATGAAATGAGCTGCTCCCCCCGTTTGAGTAGTTTGACATCACAGTCACTCATGGGAGGAACCTTGGCTATGCCCCGAAAAAATCTATTTCTAGGTCAGGTTTGGAGATTTTGGTTCTTAAAAACTAACAGATATAGGAAAATTAGTGTTTCAATTATACCCTTGAAAACTGTTGTCCCTGTGATCGACTTCTTCGTTGCACACCACCTCTGAACACACCGCCGGTTCTTGATCCACCTCGACTTTGTGAACGACCACGTCCACCGGCACCGCGTCCCCTTCCAACACGACCTCTTCCTGCTCCACCACCACCTCCTCTTCGTCCTCCACGTTTTGTTTTGTTTGTTTTTATTATATCATCAAGACTCATGTCAATTTTGTCGCCCATCTTGATAATTATATTACGTTTTCAAAGTTAATCAAATGACGCTGTACAAAACGTGAGACTTGAGTTTTCAAAGAAAAATGGCGCTTCTGGTGGATGTTGGGAAAACCGGAAGTGTAATTCATTTAGCAATTCTTTAAAAGAATAATAATATTTGTCTAACGAGCTCCAAATTATTTTCGATGTACATGCAAGTAATATTATCATATTTCTAAAAGCAAATCTTAAAAAGCTCTAAAAAATATCTTCAAAAATTGTTGTTGTTATAAGCGATACAAAAGTTTCAATAGTCTTGATCTACCGGACGCTTATTTGTTTATAACAGTCGGCAAACTCCGGCGATACTGTGGTTGGAACACGGAGATAGAGAAATAGGGTTTAACGCCCAGTTGGGATTAACATGGTCCAGTTTCATTTCAATAATAAACTTTAGCAGTGGGGGGAACCCGGAAGTCCCGGAGAAAACCCGCGAGGTTCGAAGGTGACCGTCTTGTCATGTACGACCGGGGAATACCACATATGCTGGAAATCACTATAAATTCTCTGACATCCTAGGTGATAATGGGTTAGCTCAATTAGTGGAAGAACCAACACGAGGTAATAACATTCTGGACTTAATTGTAACAAACAATCCATCAAAATTCAATAGAATTGAAATTATACCTGGTATATCTGACCATGATATTGTGTTTGCTGAAATCGACATATCGGCTCTAAAGAAAATTCAAAAACCAAGAAACATCCCACTTTATAAGAAAGCAAACTGGAACACCA
Source organism: Patella caerulea (assembly GCA_036850965.1). Classification (NCBI taxonomy): domain Eukaryota; kingdom Metazoa; phylum Mollusca; class Gastropoda; family Patellidae; genus Patella; species Patella caerulea. Next base: position 23,122,401 of record JAZGQO010000015.1, on the reverse strand, counting down.
TGAAGCAAGAAATGAAATTGGTACATGATAACATCATAACCATGAGAGATAACCATCACAATGTAGACGAAATGTGGTCCTACTTCAAAGCAAGCCTTGATACTTCAATAAACACACACATACCTCACAAACTAAGTAAGACAAAGGATGGCCTTCCGTGGATAACATCAACCCTCAAGAAACTTATACACAAAAGGGATAGACTCTACAAAAAACAGAAAAAATCAGGAGATAACAGAGACATCCATAACTATAAAGATGTAAAGAGAAATGTTCAACGCGACCTGAGGAGGGCATATTGGAACTACATAGAAGGAATAGTTTCACCGAAAGAAAACGACGATCAGTATAGTGGTTTAAAGCGTTTTTGGACGTACATCAAACATAAGAAAACTGACACAAATGGAATTTCACCCCTACGTATTGATGGTCTCATCCATACCAACCCAACAGACCAAGCAACAATCCTAAACAGACAATTCCAATCAGCATTCTCCAAAAAAACAAACATCACAGCATCGGAATTCACCGACCAGTGTAAGATGAAACACACCTATAGTCAGGCTCCGGAGCTGAACATTACTGAGAATGGGATCAATAAGCTGCTCCAAAAACTTAACCCATATAAAGCAGCTGGACCTGATGGCATCAAACCCAGAGTACTGAAGGAACTATCAGATGTCATTGCCCCGATTCTCACCATTATATTCAGGAAATCTCTGGACAGCAGTGAAGTTCCGTCAGAATGGAGACGAGCTCATGTTAGTCCAATCTACAAGAAAGGCGATCGATTCTGTGCTGAAAACTATCGACCCATATCCCTTACCTGTGTATGTTGTAAGATTATGGAACACATCGTAACAAGTCACATCATGACCCATGCTGACGAAAACAACATACTCTATCCTCTACAACACGGATTTCGCAGCAACCGATCATGCGAGACACAGCTTATCGAATTCATCGATGATGTAACAACAAATATGACGTCTGGGAAACAAACAGATGTATTGATTATGGACTTCTCAAAAGCTTTCGACAAAGTCAGCCATAGTCTCCTAGTCCATAAACTAAACCACTATGGAATTAGAGGAAAAGTAAATTGTTGGATTAACAGCTTTCTAACAGACAGATCCCAGACTGTTGTAGTTGAAGGCGAAACATCAGACTATGTTAGTGTGGAGTCTGGAGTTCCCCAGGGGTCGGTCCTTGGCCCCGCCTTATTCTTATACTATATAAATGATATGCCGGAGGGCTTGACAGCAACCGTTAGACTATTCGCAGACGATACGATAGTATACCTCACTGTTACATCAGACACTGATACTGGGAGACTTCAGACAGATCTCGACATGCTTGGCATCTGGGAGAAGAGATGGAACATGGAATTCCACCCCAACAAATGTAATGTCCTCACCATCAGCCGAAAACAAAATCCACTACGTCATCAGTATACCCTACATGGGCACATCTTAGAAGCAGTAACACGTGCAAAATACCTTGGCTGCCTTTTAACATCCGATATGAGATGGAACGACCATATCTCATCTATCTGTGGGAAAGCCAATAAGACACTGGGCTTCCTACGACGCAATCTCAACATCAGTTCGATAAAAGTCAAAGAAAATGCCTATAAATCACTAGTAAGACCATTAGTGGAATATGCGTCATCCGTATGGGACCCATACCAACAAAAAGATATATACAGACTTGAAATGATTCAACGCAGAGCAGCCAGGTATGTCAGCAACAGGTTTGGTAATAGATCGAGTGTGGACCACATGTTAAACCATTTGAATTGGAGGTCCTTAGAACAACGACGGAAAGACGCCAGACTTACTCTACTTTACAAGATCGTAAATGACAAAGTTTGCATTGAAAAATCAGGAAGACTCATAACACCATCGAGACGAACACGTCACACACAGCAACATTCCTTCCAAATTACATCATGTTCCTCAGATTATAGAAAATTCTCATTCTTCCCTCGCACCATCAGGGAGTGGAACTCATTACCACCAGACATAGTGACACTGGAAACATCTGACGCCTTCAAGGCACAGGTGTCACTCCTCCACTAAATGATTGAACTGTTTTTATCCGTTTTTTAACCTGTTCTTAATCATGCGCACCCTAACACATGGCAGAATAATCATCTAGTTGATTGTGGCCATTACCAGGCAGAAAAATCGAAACCACAGTTGACTCAATGACAGATTTTAAGATAGGCCTTACAACACGCACGCGCTAGAATATTTAACCTCCATGGTTTTGGCAAGACAGCCGTAATAATACAAGTTTTATAAAAAGACTGCCAAATTAAAAAGGGATAGGCTGTGAAAGAATTTTGTAGTTTTCTAAGGAAATCTAAAACAGCAGTTTTTGTACATAAAATGTAAAATGACGTTGCAATATAAGGGGAATTCGTGATTTAAAACAGGAACGTATTTTGCTTCAATATTTTTGGGAGGAAAAAAACTATCATTCTCCAGATAACTTTCTATATAAGGGGACGAACCCGATCGATATTCAACATTCTTTGACTTTTTGTTCCGGAGTTAATAAAACCCTGTAAATGCGATAGAGGCTATAGTTTTTAAAGGATTTCTTTCAAGTATTGGGATCATGATATTACGAACCCTATCGATATTCAACGTTCCATAGTTAAACCCCACCCCACCCCAGGACCCGTAGCCAGCTCATATCAGGGGCGGATCCAGAGGTGGGGGGGGGGGGGGGCTGCTCAGCTACATAAAAAAATAATGCCTTGCATCAATGAAATTACATCACAAAGTGATCCTACATCAGTATAAACACAATTTCTCTGTTTAAAAAGCGCAATTTGTATGTATGCCTATGTAATTTTGAGACGATGATGGCAGATTTCCGTAACCGAAACCCGGAAAACCCCCTCCTGCAAAAATTCCTGGATCCGCCCCTGCATAAAATTTGGCGGGCTATATAATTTTTTGGAGGGGCTGAGGCTAAGAACACTCCTAAGAAATCATTATTGTTAGCGAAATATGGGGTGGGGGGGCTAACAAAATCCTCCGCCCCCTTTGCCGAAAACCCCGTGAAAACGATAGAGGCTGCAGATTTTTATATTCGTCTGTGGAAGCATTTGGGTCATAAGGGGACGAACTCTATCGATATTCATCGTTTTTCGACTTCCCGCTGCGTTACTATGACAGTTCTACCATTTCCAGAATTGTCGTATTTTGACACTAACTATGCGCGAAGCTCTTAGTACGGGGTCCGATGGCCCGTGTGGCGAGACCAACGTTCAGGGCCGAACTACTGCCAAACAACAGTGCCGAGCTGGTGTGCCGAAGGCCCACCTGTCAGGTCACAGACCAAGGCCAAAAACGAGGCCGCGGAATGCGCGCGAGCGTCGGAAGGGGGTATTGGGGGATTCTTCCCCCAGGAAAATTTTGAAAATTGACAACCGCAAACCCACTTTCCAATGATTTGATTTCCTGATATAATAAGACAGTATGACCGAAGAAAGAGCACTATCATTAGATAAATTTGAGAATTCCCTTTTCTCCCCCCCCCCCTCTCCTTTCTTTCTCTTTTCTCTTTTATTTATAGGCTTAGGCCCACTTTTTTTTTAAAGAGCTTAGGCCCACCGGTCACGGACCTGGGTTCCGGGTGGCGTCCCTCGAATTTCATTTTTTTAAAATTTCGACCTGAAATAATGTAGCCAACGGAGTATATATTAATCTTAGTTTGTGTCGATCTAATTTAGTATCAACATAGCGCTGCCGACCCACTCAGCGTTGAAGCGCTGATATCATTTTTTTCTGATCAATGCCCCTTGCCCACCTAACAATTTCAAAACTCATCAATTTTTATCCGATTTCAACGAAATTTGAAATATGGGTTTATGTCCCTAAGATTTTGATTCCTTTTGATATTGGCATGCATTGGGCCGTAACTGTCATGAACATCGGATCAAAATTGCCTACCAAAATTTTAATCCGATTTTGATGTAACTTGATATGTATGTTTATAACGGAAAGAGGGAATCACGGTGGCTAAGTGGGCAAGGCGCTGGCTCGCTAGCCTTGAGGTCGGGTGTTCGATCCCTGCAATTCGATTTTTCGATGTGGTTTCCACTTGTCAGTGATGAAGTAGGAGGGCCTGACAAGGACAGCTGCCTAGTCGTTCGAAAGGGACGAAAGACTGAGGTCCCGTGTACACATTGGCGTGCACGTAAAAGATCCCTTGGCAGTTGGAATTCGATATAAGAGTAGGCCGTAGCGCCGTTACCCGGGTAAAATTTCCCTCATATAGCACACTGTATGGCGCATGCCCGTCTTCCAACTGCCAACGTTAAACCCCTTTTCATTTAATTTCATTTATAACCCAAAGATCTTGGTTCCTTCCGATACTTGCGTATATCAGACCTTAACTTCCTGAATTATATAGCTCCTGATTGTACGCGATCGAAATCACCGTTTTAGCATGTGGTCCCTCTGGAGGTAACATTATTATTTATCCGATTAAAAAAAAACAACCTTTGATTATATTACCGTTATACACCGTAATGAAGGTTGAGTTTGCATTTCCTAAAATCAAACCAAAACTGCCGAACAAAATGGCTGCCACTTGTACCCGAATTTTGTAAAAACATATTGTATTTCAAGGTTGGTTGTGGACCCTGTATAGAGGTCAAAATTTTAATCCGATTTTGATGAAACTTTAAATACGTGTTTGCAACCCAAAGATCTTGGCTCCTGTCGATTATTTGCCCATATCGAATTGTAACTTCATGAATTATGGCCATTGATTGTAAGGAAAAATCACTTTCTTTTTAGCCCGCTCTCTATCCATCTCTCGAAAATGTGGGCGTATCCTGCCTGGCAGTCGCTGTTTTTTCATAAATCAGAAGTAGGCCTACAAGTTATTCTTTCGTTCAAAATCATGTTTGCAATGTATGACCAGCATTATTGAGTTAGTTTTAACTCTTCGAAAAAAAAAATATCTCCATCTTTACCGTTACCAATGGTAACAGTAAACACATTGCTGAGTGGTAACGGTATAGAAACATTTTGCTTGGGAAAATGAAAAGGAACAACACATTCTCATTTTTTTCTTAATTTGAAGAATACCAGTTGTCTTATATAATATTTTATTATTTAAAATATCCACCCGTTCTTTGCCGCATTATTTCGGGTAACGGAAAAGACAAACAATTTCCCAGACATGTAAAATTTATGATTTTTTCCTTTGAAATTCCCTCCTTGGTAAACTTTTATGACCAACTTGGCTGAGAAAGACCTTTAGCCCGAGGTTAAAGGGACAATAACATTCTTGCTGGCTTCGTAGCTCCAGAAAATAAATAATACCCTTATTCTAAGTACTAGATGTTTAAGTGTCCCACCTGTTGTGTAAATTATTCATTACAACCTATTTTACTTGTCCAGAGGGTTCGAAAATATTTTAGAATCCAAGTCACATTTGAAAAGGTTTACGTTAGACTTTTCAAATCAATTGGTTGAATTTTTCCAATTTTTTTGAAATAGGTGTGTTAAGATGAAATTTATATCATCATTTAATTGGAATATTCTAAAATAATACGATTTGTTGACCAGAATGAAGATTGGGACATATTATTCAGTTACAACAAGAGTGTTATTGGGGCTTTAACAATAGCCTTGTTGAATAAAGTTGAGATATCTGTGAAATACACAGCGAGATGGTAAAGACATTTTGAAACAGAAAATCAGGACACGCATTGAGGCATACGATTACATCATGTGTACCTACTTCAAGAATACACATGATGGCAAATGGCCGCCATTTAAAATACTACGCCCGCCTCTTAGAGACGATAACTTAACTCGCTATAAATTGTAAAAAAATTTACTTCGGCTAGAATTAAAAAACACCTAAGATTAACATTTGCTAAAAATTTCTAAAAAACAACCTAAATTTATGGAAATGGGGCCAAATCAAATCAGGCAAATTACATCAAATAGTCCATGTTAAACGTATAGCAAAAATTTTAAACTAACGCGAGCACGCGCGTTTCTAGACAACGCCATAGCGGGTCATAGCAACCAGTGAGTATAAATTGGAAATCCCCAATGACGTAGATATTATAAATTGGAAAGCCGAGTCTGTCTTAAAATAAGTAGTACCGTCAGTAAACAAGATGGAAGCCATCTGCTATCGTGTTTGATCATGGAGTAGGCAAGCACAGGTGTGTCGTATGGCATTGAGGCTCTCCTCATAGCTACGTTGAAATCCCTAAGAACCCGAACTTTGAATGGAAATAGACCAATATAGTATGCATTGATAAGTATGGGGATTAACATTCACAGTTTCCTCACAACTAGGGAAAATGTACATAAGTTTTGAAATGAAATGAAATGAAATGGGGTTTAACGTCCTACTCTTTTGCACCTAACCTGGGTTAATGGAAGACGGACATAAGTTTTGGAATCAAAAGTTGGAAGGACATTTCACACGTGTATATAAGACCTCGAAAGGACTATATTGGAGTAAATATGGTTGATTAATGATTTTCTGTTAGATAAAATGTTTATGATAATCGAGAAATAATTAGGTGAAAAATTTGGAGACATTTTTTTTTTTTCAATTTGCTACTTTTTCCGAGAATGACCCAGTTAAAATGTGAGAGAAATGAAAATTTAATTTTAACTAGACCTGCATGCAGGAATGACGGGTTTCACTGGTGCCACGTTACCCTTAAACATGTCACTTCCGGTGCCAAGTTACCCTTGAACATATGTCACTTCCGGTACCAGCGAAACCACTAAACAGGTTTCCAAATTAACATTGCACACAAATAAAATGAACGCAGAATCAACAAAATCCAGCAATATCAATTCATTTTATACATTTGTTACTTGTAAATGATCTTGACAAAATTAAATTACTCCCGGTGTTAATGCAAATGTTCAATTAGTCTTATGAAATCAGAAATGGCATACGATATCATATAGTGAAAATTTTATGTAAATCGAATAATAATTGCCACTTTTAAAGACCAAAAAACTTGAAAAGTGACTTGTAGGAAATCGGCTATTTCTCTGCAACCGTACAAGTTAGAAACCATTTTGTGGTATCTGTATGATCGTATGGGTTCATTCTATTTGTTGATTGGCATCAAATACTATACTTTGAAAAAGATTTCAAAACAGACTCATTTGAATAAAATATCTGTTTTAGAGGCTAAAAATACAGTTTTTGCCAAAATGACGTTACTTCCGGTGATAATGAAAATCTTAAATTACTTGTATGAAATCCCAAATGGCATTAGGTATAACATGGTGTGACGTTTATGAAAATCGAATAATAATTGACCCTTTTATGGCCCCGAAACCGTCAAAAGTGACCTGTAGAAAACCGTCTATTTCTCGGCAACCGAACAAGTTAGAAACCATTTTATGATATCTATATGACCATATGAGTTTTGTTTATATGTGAATTTAAACCAAAAGTTAAAATTATTAATACATATTAAGTTATTCTTGGTTGAATAAAACATTGATTTAAAAAGTTTAAAATGCATTTTTTGACCAAATGATGTCACTTCCGGTGTCAATTTTAAATTGTAATCAACTTGATATGACGCTACGTGCTTTTTGAATCAAATGATGTCACTTTTATAAAAATCCAATCATAATTGACTATTTTACAGGCAAAATAACGAAAACAGTGACTTGTACAGAACTGCCCATTTCTTGGTAACTGCTTATAGTACAAACAAATTTTAACATACATTTTCTTCGTATGGATTATAGCTACAAGTTTATAAAAGTTACGAAGAAATATTTTAAAATCTGAAAAGCCTGAATAGGTTGTAAATAGGCCAATTTTACACCATTTTTAGCCTCTTAATCGAATTTGCTCGAAAATGAAATCGAAATTAAAAAAACTGCTTCCTACATTTTTTGCGCCTTGAAAGGGCACACACTTTGAGTCAAATAATTTTTCCAAAAAATAATATTTGTTTTCGAAGAAGGAAAATAACTGTCAAAATTGTAGTTTTTGGTAAAATTATGCCACTTCCGGTGCCGACAGATAAAACTTTTGGTAATAAAAAAAATGACAATTGATACAACGAAGCATATGAACTTTGTTTTATACAAATCGAACAATAAAAAATTAATCTAGGACTTAAAAACTGAATTAGCCAATGGCGGCCAAGGTAAATTACTGAGACAAAATTCTTTAACATTTTTGCACTAGTCAGATGACCCTTTAATTCTGTGCATAATACGACTAAAACATATTCATAAATAAAAAAGTTTTTTGTAAAATTTTAAATTTTCAAAATTTGGCGCCTAATATCTTTGAAGATTTACCGAAAATCAAAAATCGAAAGTAGTGTAGCTATGTGCCCTGTCTCCGGCTATGCCAAAATGTATCGAAAGTTGAAATTCAATGATTATTGTTAAAATTACTGCAATATTTTAAAAAACGATAATTTGGTGATTTCGGACATTTCGCATTGTCGCAGAACGTTCAAAATAGCTTTATCCTCTAAGTCACACCCACTTTCCCAGTAAAACCGAAGAAATCGTAACGATGCGACAAGCAGTTGCTGAGATCTACTCAAAACAAAAGAAGAATAATAATAATAAGAACTAGACCTGCATGCAGGAATGACGGGTTTCACTGGTGCCATGTTACCTTTGAACTTGAACTTGTGTCAATTTCGGTGCCACGTTACTCTTGAACATATGTCACTTCCGGTACCAATGAAACCAATATACAGGTTTCCACATAAGAATTGCACACATCAAATAAAATGGAAACAGAATCAAACAAATCCATCAATATCATTTCATTTTATACATTTGTTACATGTAATTGATCCTGACAAAATTACAGTACTTCCGGTGATAATGTAAATGTTCCATTAGTTTTATGAAATCAGAAATGGCATAAGGCATCACATGGTGAAAATTTTATGTAAATCGAATAATAATTGCCACTTTTATAGACCAAAAACCTTGAAAAGTGACGTGTAGAAAATCGTCTATTTTTCGGCAACCGTACAAGTTAGAAACCATGTTTTGGTATTTATATGACCGTATGGGTTTAATCTATTTGTTGATTGGAATCAAATATCATAATTGTATAAACATTACAAATCAGACTCATTTGAATAAAATATCGGCTTTGAAGGCTTAAAATACAGTTTTTGCCAAAATGACGTTACTTCCGGTGATAATGAAAACTTTAAATTAGTGTTTTAACATAGTCTATGACATTAGGCTTCAAAGGGTGAAAATTTTATGAAAATCGAATAATAATTGACACTTTTATGGGCCAAAAACCTTCAAAAGTGACTTTTAGAAAATCGCCTATATCTCGGCAACCGAACAAGTTAGAAACAATTTTATGATATCTTTTTGACCGTATGAGTTTTGTTAATATGTGAATTTAAACCAAAAATTAATTTTATTATTATTTGTGACATAATTCTTGGTTGAAAAAAATATCGATTTTAAAAGTTAAAAATTGAGTTTTTGACTAAATGACGTCACTTCCGGTGTCAATTTTAAATTGTAATCAACTTGATATGACGCTACATGCTTTTTGAATCAAATGATGTCACTTTTATAAAAATCCAATAATAATTGACTATTTTACAGGCAAAATAACGAAAACAGTGACTTGTACAGAACTGCCCATTTCTTGGTAACTGCTTATATTACAAACGAATTTTAACATACATTTTCTTCGTATGGATTATAGCTACAAGTTTATAAAAGTTACGAAGAAATATTTTAAAATCTGAAAAGCCTGAATAGGTTGTAAATAGGTAAATTTTACACCATTTTTAGCCTCTTAATCGAATTTGCTCGAAAGTGAAATCGAAATTAAAAAAACTGCTTCCTACATTTTCCGCGCCTTGAAAGGACACACTCTTTGAGTCAAATAATTTTTCCAAAAAATAATATTTGTTTTCGAAGTAGGAAAATAACTGTCAAAATTGTAGTTTTTGATAAAATTATGCCACTTCCGGTGCCGACAGATAACACTTTTGGTAATAAAAAAAATGACAATTGATACAACGAAGCATATGAATTTTGTTTTATACAAATCGGACAATAAAAAATTAATCTAGGACTGAAAAACTGAATTAGCCAATGGCGGCCAAGGAAAATTACTGAGACAATTTTTTTTAACATTTTTGCACTAGTCAGATGACTCTTTAATTCTGTGCACAATACGACTAAAAAATATTCATAAATAAAAAAAATTTTTGTAAAATTTTAAATTTTCGAAATTTGGCGCCTAATATCTTCGAAGATTTGCCGAAAATCAAAAATCGAAAGTAGCGTAGCTATGTGCCCTGTCTCAGGCTATGCCAAAATGTATCGAAAGTTAAAATCCAATGATTATTGTTAAAATTACTGCAATATTTTCAAAAACGATAACTTCGGTGATTTCGGACATTTCGCATTGTCGCAGAACGTTCAAAATAGCTTTATCCTCTAAGTCACACCCACTTTCCCAGTAAAACCGAAGAGATCGTAACGATGCGACACGTAGTTGCTGAGATCTATTCAAATTGGAATCTGAATAATAATAATAATAATAACTAGACCTGCAAGCAGCACTGAACCGGCTTTCAGGAATCATACAGGAAGTTTATTATACCATAGCCGATCCATTGAGCTACCAAACTATACTTTAGTTGTTTTGCTTCAGCGACACCCTCTATCATATGTAAAAGTAATATTTGCTGGCGAAAAGACCGGTCAAAATTGTAAATTAAGGCAAAATTACGTCACTTCCGGTACCGAAAGAAATTTTTATAGGTGAAAAATAAGTCGAAAATTCGCAACATACAAAATACAAACTTTGTTTTATACATATCGGGCAATAAATAATTAACCTATAACCCATAAACTGAAATTAAGAAGGTAAAAAACTTAAAAGTGACCCTGGGAAAATTGGTTATTATTCGACAAGGGAACATGCTAGAAGCCTTTTCTTGATATCAATATGATGGTATTGATTCAATCTTACTGCCCATTAGAGTCAGACGTTATAAAGTTAAACGAATAATGAATATAAATCACTTCAAAAAAATGTTTGTTTTGAAGGCTAAAAATACGTTTTTTGCAAAAATTACATTACTTCCGGTGATATTGAAAATGTTAACTTGGTTCATAGAAGTCATAAATGGCATAAGGCATCAAATGGTAAAAAGATTATAAAAATCGAATAATAATTGACACTTTTATACACCAAAAACCTTGAAAAGTGACTTATAGAAGATCGCCTATTTCTCTGAAACCGTACAAGTTAGAAACCATTTTGTGGTATCTGTATGGTCGTATGGCTTCATTCTATTCGTTGATGGGAATCAAATATCGTAATTTTAAAAATATTATAAGGCAGACTCATTTGAATACAATTTTAGTTTTTTAGATTAAAAATACAGTTTTTGCCCAAATGACGTCATTTCCGGTCACAGTGAAAATGTAAAATTGGCTTGACCTAGTCCAAATTGGCATTAGGCATCAAATGGAAAAAAAATATTGCAAATCGAATAATAATTCACTTTTGAATAGGCAAAATAACGTGAAAAGTGATGCATGCAAAATTGCATATTTCTCGGCAACTGCTCATATCATAAACTAATTTTCGCATACATTCTCTTCGTCTGGATTATTGCTACAAGTTTATGAAAATTACAAATAAATATTTCAAAATATGAAGACGCTGAATGAATTGTAAATAACTGAATTTTACACTTTATTTTACATTTTATTCGAAATTGCCCGAAAATGAAATTGAAATTTAAAAATATGAGCTAAGGATTTTGTGCACCTTTGCAGGGTGCATCCTTTTAGTTATATCAGTTTTGGAAAAAAATAATATTTGCTTTCAAAAAGTGGTACCGAACTGTCAAAATTGTAGTTTTTGTTAATACTACGTCACTTCCGTTGCCGACAGAAAAATTTCATCGTAACAAAAAAAATTACAATTGGGACCACGGAGCATATGAACTTTGTTTTTTACAAATCGAACAATAAATAATTTTTCTGGGTACGAAAAGCTAAATTGGCCGATGGCGGCTAACGCAAATTACCGAGACAATTTTTTTTCTCATTTCTGCTCAAGTACGATGATATTTTAACCCTGTGTAAAATATCATCAAAAAATATTCATAAATAAAAAAGGTTTTCGTAAAAAAATTATTTTTTTTCAAAATATCGGACATTTTTTCGACTACTTCCGGTTTTACGATCATTGTCGCGATAGCTTTACGAGGTTCTTTGGATACTTAACTTTCTGTACCAGAAGTGTCAGAAACATCCATTGAGCAGTTTTTGAAAAAAAGATAAATTAAAGAGCGTTTACAAAAATTTAACGATTTTTCAATTTTTTTCAAAGTTTGATGCCATTTTTGGACCACCTATTTTATTTCAATGGTTTTCATTTTGGATTCACTATATAGACAACCGATAGGACTTTGAGTAAGAAAAGTTTAAGAAAAATCGTAGGCGTCGTTTTCGAGAAAAGGGCGTCTCAGAATGTTAAAAAATCGGAAAATACTAGATTTTTGGCATGCAATAATTTATTTCCTTACCATGGAAATCATATTATTGAGATACCATATGATGGTCCATTAATAGTTCAATCCAGCGACACTTTAGTTCTTTTGGTCCGCTATTACCTAAGGGAGAAATCATGTTTTTCGCAAGTGCGACAATATTTTTAACTTTTTTTTTTATTTTTTGAATACTTCCGGTATGGTTATTATTTTCGGAATGGTTTTAATAGCCAGTTTGGGCACTAAAATAGCCACAGGGCTCTGTAATGATATATTACATTATCTGATCAGATAAAATGCCCCTGAGAAATCCTACGTTCAAAAGTGCCAAAAATGCAAAAAATTTAAAATATCGAAAATTAAATTTCAATAATTACATACATATTATACACTGTTAGAATCGTAATTAGGTCAGCTATCTGAATATACAACCTTTTTTTAAAAATCTCTTAAAATAAAAAAATAGTAGAGCATTTTCCAAAATTTCACGATTTTTCGACTTTTTTCGATTTTCAGTCCCTTTTTTATCCTATTCCAGACATTTCAAAGGCTTATTGGATGGTTTCATGCAAAAGACTTCCAAAAGGACTCTCGATAGAAAAAATTTGAAAAAAATTGTAGGTTAAGTTTTCAAGATACAGGCGTCCAAAAACGCTCCAAATCAGAAAATACTTGATTTTCAGCGTGCCATATTTTGCTGCCTGATCATAGAATCCGTATGAATTGGGTATCATACGATAGTACAATCCTAGTGCAGTCCAATGGTACCCTAATTTCTTTAATCCATTGATATCGGGCGGAGAAATCGCGTTTTTCTCCAAAATATCCATTTTTTGCATTTTTTTCAAAATATTGCCCATTATTTCGACCACTTCCGGTTTAAGGATTCTTGTCGAAATTGCTTTATAAGTTGGTATTGGACTATAACTTCATGTTCCAGAAGTTTCAGAAACGTCAATTCTGCCATAAACCGAAACCCGAGCTCACAAAATGGGAAGAAAATTCGAAAAAATTCGAAAAATAAAGGGCGATAACTCTGAATGAAACTTATATTACTGGAATCGGATGGACTTTAGGTATCCAAAAATGTAGGTCAAATTTGAAATTTTTTAAAAATAACAAAAATTGTCTCGTAAACAACATCTTTTCAATTTTCAAACGATAAAAGTCATAGACGAATGTTCGAAATTGAAAAATGTGAGATAGCCATTGTCTCAGAAAAGATTCAGGGATTCCAAAAATGTAATTTGTTTGAAAATGGATAAAGAATTGGCGAAACTATGGCCAATTTTCAATTTTTAGACAACGTACAAAGTTCGGTCACTTCCGGTATGCGCAGAAATTTCGAAAATATTTTATCAAGTAGCCACCACATGGTTTCCCAATAGAAAATCTAATTCCAGATCGATATCTGTTTCGATCATAGAGATCTAGGCCCTCGCGGTAAATAATAATAATAATAACTAGACCTGCAAGCAGCACTGAACCGGCTTTCAGGAATCATACAGGAAGTTTATTATACCATAGCCGATCCATTGAGCTACCAAACTTTAATTGTTTTACTTCAGTGACACCGTCTATCATATGTAAAAGTAATATTTGCTGGGCGAAAAGACCGGTCAAAATTGTAAATTATGGCAAAATTACGTCACTTCCGGTGTTGAAAGAAATTTTTATAGGTGAAAAGTAAGTCGAAAATTCGCAACATACAAAATACAAACTTTGTTTTATACATATCGGTCAATAAATAATTAACCTATAACCAATAAACTGAAATTAAGAAGGTAAAAAACTTAAAAGTGACCCTGGGACAATTGGCTATTTTTCGACAAGGGAACATGCTAGAAGCCTTTTCTTGATATCAGTATGATGGTATTGATTCAATCTTACTGCCCATTAGAGTCAGACATTATAAAGTTAAACGAATAATAAACATAAATCACTTCAAAAAAATGTTTGTTTTGAAGGCCAAAAATACGTTTTTTGAAAAAATTACATTACTTCCGGTGACATTGAAAGTGTTAATTTAGTTCATAGAAGTCATAAATGGCATAAGGCATCAAATGGTAAAAAAAAATATAAAAATCGAATAATAATTGACACTTTTATAGACCAAAAACCTTGAAAAGTGACTTATCGAAGATCGCCTATTTCTCTGTAACCGTACAACTTAGAAACCATTTTGTGGTATCTGTATGGTCGTATGGCTTCATTCTATTCGTTGATGGGAATCAAATATCATAATTTTAAAATTATTATAAGGCAGACTCATTTGAATAAAATATTTGTTTTTTAGGTTTAAAATACAGTTTTTGCCCAAATGACGTCATTTCCGGTCACAGTGAAATTGTAAAATTGGCTTGACCTAGTCCAAATTGACATTAAGCATCAAATGGAAAAAAATATTGCAAATCGAATAATAATTCACTCTTTTATAGGCAAAATAACGTGAAAAGTGATGCATGCAAAATTGCATATTCCTCGGCAACTGCTCATATTACAAACTAATTTTTGCATACACTCTCTTCTTCTGGATTATTGCTACGAGTTTATTAAAATTACAAATAAATATTTCAAAATATGAAGACGCTGAATGAATTGTAAACAACTGAATGTTACACTTTATTTTACATTTTATTCGAAATTGCCCGAGAATGAAATTGAAATTAAAAAATCTGAGCTAAGGATATTGTGCACCTTTGCAGGGTGCATAATTTTAGTTATATCAGTTTTGAAAAAAAATAATATTTGCTTTCAAAAAGTAGTACCGAACTGTCAAAATTATAGTTTTTGTTAATATTACGCCACTTCCGTTGCCGACAGAAAAATTTCACCATAACAAAAAAAATTACAATTGGGACCACGGAGCATATGAACTTTGTTTTATACAAATCGAACAATAAATAATTTTTCTGGGTACGAAAAACTAAATTAGCCGTTGGCGGCTAACGCAAATAACCGAGACAATTTTCTTTCCCATTTCTGCTCAAGTAGGATGATATTTTAACCCTGTGTAAAATACCATCAAAAAATATTCATAAATAAAAAAGGTTTTCGTAAAAAAAATATTTTTTTTCAAAATATCGGACATTTTTTCGACTACTTCCGGTTTTACGATCGTTGTTGTGATAGCTTTACGAAGTTCTTTGGATACTTAACTTTCTGTACCAGAAGTGTCAGAAACATCCATTGAGTAGTTTTGGAAAAAAAGATAAATTAAAGAGCGTTTACAAAAATTTAACGATTTTTCAATTTTTTTCAAAGTTTGATGTCATTTTTTGACCACCTATATTATTTCAATGCTTTTCATTTTGGATTCACTATATAGACAACCGATAGGACTATGAGTAAGAAAAGTTTCAGAAAAATCGTAGGCGTCGTTTTCGAGAAAAGGGCGTCTCAGAATGTTAAAAAATCGGAAAATACTAGATTCTTGGCATACAATAATTTATTTCCTTACCATCGAAATCGTATTATTTAGATACCATATGATGGTCCATTAATAGGGCTATCTAACGACACTTTAGTTCTTTTGGTCCGCTATTACCTAAGTGAGCAATCAAGTTTTTCGCAAGTGCGACAATATTTTTAAACTTTTTTTTCATTTTTTGAATACTTCCGGTATGGTTATTATTGTCGGAATAGTTTTAATAGCCGGTTTGGGCGCTAAAATAGCCACAGCGCTCTGTAATGATATATTACATTATCTGATCAGATAAAATGCCCCTGAGAAATCCTATGTTCAAAAGTGCCAAAAACGCAAAAAATTTAAAATATCGAAAATTAAATTTCAATAATTACATACATATTATACATCGTTAGAATCGTAATTAGGTCAGCTATCTGAATATACAACCTTTTTTTAAAAATCTCTTTAAATAAAAAAATAGTAGAGCATTTTTCAAAATTTCACGATTTTTCGACTTTTTTCGATTTTCAGTCCCTTTTTTATTCTATTCCAGACATTTGAAAGTCTTATTGGTTGGCTTCATGCAAAGTACCTCCAAAAGGACTCTCGATAGAAAAAATTAAAAAAAAATTGTAGGTTAAGTTTTCGAGATACAGTCGTCCAAAAATGCTAAAAATCAGAAAATTCTTGATTTTCAGCGTGCCATATTTTGCTTCCTGATCATAGTATCCGTATGAATTGGGCATCATACGATAGTACAATCCTAGTGCAGTCCAATGGTACCATAATTTCTTTAATCCATTGATATCGGGCGGAGAAATCGCATTTTTCCCCAAAATATCCGTTTTTTGCATTTTTTTCAAAATATTGCACATTATTTCGACCACTTCCGGTTGAAGGATTCTTGTCGAAATTGCTTTATAAGTTGGTATTGGACTATAACTTCATGTTCCAGAAGTTTCAGAAACGTCAATTCTGCCATAAAACGAAACCCGAGCTCACAAAATGGGAAGAAAATTCGAAAAAAATCGAAAAATAAAGGGCGATAACTCTGAATGAAACTTATATTACTGGAATCGGATGGACCTCAGGTATCCAAAAATGTAGGTCAAATTTGAAAATTTTGAAAAATAACAAAAATTGTCTCGTAAACAACATGTTTTCAATTTTCGAACGATAAAAGTAATAGACGAATGTTCGAAATTGAAAAATGTAAGATAGCCATTGTCTCAGAAAAGATTCAGGGATTCCGAAAATGTAATTTGTTTGAAAATGGATAAAGAATTGACGAAACTATGGCCGATTTTCAATTTTCAGACAACGTACAAAGTTCGGTCACTTCCGGTATGCGCAGAAACTTCAAAAATATTTTATCAAGTAGCCACCACATGGTTTCCCGATAGAAAATCTAATTCCAGATCGATATCTGTTTCCATCATGGAGATCTAGGCTCCCGCGGTAAATAATAATAATAATAACTAGATCTGCTACTGTCCCATGCAGATATGAAAGCTTTCATATTCATCGTCACGTGTCATTGATTGTATCAAGTATCCTAAATAAAAGGATAAGAAGAAAAAATTATCAAAATTGGTCAAAAACTCGCGAAGTTACAAGTCTAAATATAGTATGAAACATTGCACCCAGGCATAACGATAATCTGAAAACTAAAGGGAAATAACTGAAACTTGTATTACTGTAATGAGACGGATGAGAAAATGAAAAGAAAATGGCGGGAAAAAAAAATAAAAATGTCAGGTTGGACAGGCGACCTTACTCCTTGTCACGTACAACCGGGCATTCGAAAACACGCTAGTTAACTCAATGACAGGCGCGCGTGCTAGCCATTCAGCCATCCACCCCCCCTTTGAAATCCGACACGTGCAATATGTCATATAGGAAGAATAAGAAGTCGCTCACAACAAAATGGTAAATTAATGAGTTTAGGTCAAAAGGTTGAGCTACTATTTTAGAGTACTTAATAGTTTTAAAGAGACACGTTAAGGGTTGTTCATAGTTAAATGAAAGTTAAGACCAATAAAATTAGGATTTAATAATGCCAGACAAATATTTCCAATATGTTTGGTTATAAGTAGGAAATCATGACGACTTCTTAAGCATGTTTTAAACAAAGGATCATAGACTGAATTATACAAGAATGGCACTCTGCAATAAAAAAAAACTGGCCAAAGCAAGATTTCTATGCAGAAATCAAATAATTGCTAGAACCAGAAAAATATTTATCCACTATAATAAATAAGCAACATAGAGAAAATGAAATGAAATTGAATGGGGTTTAACGTCCTACTGTTCTGCTCCTAAAATGGGCTAATGAAGACTGGCATATGCCATAAAGTGTGCAATGAGGGAAATTTTACCCGGGCAGCGGCGTTACGGCCTACGAGGTTGGACAGGCGACCATACTCCTTGTCACGTACAACCAAGAAATCGAAACAACGCCAGTTGACTCAATGACAGACGTTTTGATACAGAGCGCACGTGCTAACCATTCAGCCACGCAACCTCCCTAAAATCGGCAAATTGCTGACCTACAGCGAGAAACATTTCAACCGGCCCAAATTTTCTATTTGAACAGTTTAATTTGCATGGTACCTTTAGTTATCAACCGAATATTACAAAACTTTTAAAAATAAGCTCCCCCTGACCAGCTTAAGCGTTCGCAATAAACGTTTGCCCCTTAAAATCTGCAAATTGCTGACTTTAAAGTGAGCAACATTACAACCGGGCGAAATTTTCTGTTTTATCACTTTTACAGTACCTTTGATTACCAACCGATTATTACAAAACTTTAAAAATAAAAGAGAAAGAGAGAAATGCGGCCTAATGTCCATTCGACACAAACTAGGTCATTTTGTGACTAACATATGTTGTTTAATTTTATTTAAAAACTCCCCTTGCGCTTACTGGTCTTTAGTCTTTGGGAGGAAACCGAAGGACACGGAGAAAACCCACGAGGTTGGACATCATACTTCATGTCACATGCAACCTGGAGATCGAAACGACGCTCGTTGACTCAATGACAGACGTTACGATACAGCGCGCACATGCTAACCATTCAGCATCCCTGAATTCGGAAAATTGCTGACTTGTAGCAAGAAACATTTCAACCGGGCGAAATTTTCTGTTTTAACAGTTTAATGTGCACGGTACTTTAATTGCCAACCGATTATTACAACTGACCAGCTTAATCGTGTGCAATAAACGTTTGGCCTGAATTGAAAGTTCTGCACGGAGAAAGTTCATCTTGATTTCCCGGCGTGGTTCCCCGTTGTCAGTGAGGCAGAACGGAGGGCCTGACAAGCACAGCTGTCTAGTCGTTCGGATGGGATGAAACACCAAGGTCCCGTGTACACATTGGAGTGCACGTAAAATATCCCTAAGCAGTTGGAATTCGATACTGTTGAATAAGCTCTATACGATGACTAAATGTGTAGATTGTAGTCACCCACACTGCATGTTTCGCTTAACAATGAAAGGGTGCCGTTTTCAATTTTCGATCCTTTTGTTCTTCTACTCCAGATATGTTGGACTGTTGATCGATGGTTTCATATAAAAGACTACCAATAAGACTCTTTGTAGAAGAAGTTCCCAAAAAATATTATGTTGACTTTACGAGAAAGACCTCTAAACATGCTCCAAATTGTAAAAATACGACTTTTTGGATTTTCAATCTCTTTTTTTCGGCTATCCCTGATATTTAAAAAAAATGATACAATGATTTCAAACAACAGGCTAGCTATTAGACTCTCTATTGACAAAAGTTTCATCGCCCTCCCTTCATTATAACCGAAGTTATCGTGCCCTAAAGA
The DNA here is from genome assembly GCA_036850965.1 of Patella caerulea. Classification (NCBI taxonomy): domain Eukaryota; kingdom Metazoa; phylum Mollusca; class Gastropoda; family Patellidae; genus Patella; species Patella caerulea. Next base: position 23,102,609 of record JAZGQO010000015.1, on the reverse strand, counting down.
ATCAACAAATCAGCATCCTTATCTCTGCTTACCCTAAGCAGAAAATGCTCATCTTTGAACTCAATCATGACATTGACCTAGTGAACGTCTACACCAAGTTTGAACATTCTAGCTTAATTAGAAGGAGAGTTATTGTGTTCCAAAGTCCCGGCCCTTCAAATTGCTTCTATTTTTCATTTTCAATTCAAAATGGTGACCATCACGTGACCGAAATCAAAATTCGGATCCGATAGATTTTTAGGCATTCCTTCAAGGATTCTGAAAATATAACTCCCGAGTCTGTAAGTAAAATAGCAAAAAAGCCTTTTTGATTTTTCACGTTTAAAGATGGTGGCACTTCCGGTTCGATCGACAAACTCCATATTTTGTGTACGAATCAGTAATTACTTGTCTAGTATCAAAAAAAAAAAATAGGTCATTCTGACCTATATTTCGACGATTTTTTTGAAAACTTTGATCCTTAATTTCGTCAAGGGGAGATAATTTAGAACATTTATAATTATATTTTTGAAGTCACATCGGTAACATCTACTTATACACTAAATTTCATGAAAATCGTACAACTATTAAAGAAGTTCTCAAATTGGTCTAAACTTCCGGTTCGAAATCACAGCGACGAATTTTCGAAATTGGAAAATGCGAAACTGCAGATGAAAATGATTTTTTTCAAGGTATTCAAAGAAAAAAGAATTAGTAAAATCGGTCAAAAAATAACAAAGTTACGACTATGCATTGTCAGTTTTTTCGTTCGTAAAATTCGGTGATTTCGGATTCGTAAAACGTTTTGAAAATATATTTAATCAACAGCCACCACCCATTTTTGGGGGGATAGGTAAAAGTTTCAGAACGATCCTATCGTTAGATTCTGAGAAATCCGATTTGTGGACAAAACACAAAAAAAAAATAACAATAATAATCTTAACAGAAACAATAAGCTTTCATATGTAATATGAAAGCTTAATAATAATTTTAGTAATCTCAATAGGCTTTCAGACGAAAGTCTGAAAGCCTAATAATAATTTTAGTAATCTCAATAGGCTTTCAGACGAAAGTCTGAAAGCCTAATAAGAATAACTAGACCTGCAAGCAGCACTGAACCGGCTTTCAGGAATCATACAGGAAGTTTATTATACCATAGCCGATCCATTGAGCTACCGAACTATACTTTAGTTGTTTTGCTACAGTGAAACCTTCTATCATATATAAAAGTAATATTTGCTGGCGAAAAGACGGGCCAAAATTATAAATCATCGCAAAATTACGTCACTTCCGGTGCCGAAAGAAATTTTTATAGGGGAAAAATAAGTCGAAAATTCGTAACATACAAAATACAAACTTTGTTTTATACGTATCGGGCAATAAATAACTAACCTGTAACCCATCAACTGAAATTAAGAAGGTAAAAAGATTAAAAGTGACCCTGGGAAAATTGGCTATTATTCGACAAGGGAACATGCTAGAAGCCTTTTCTTGATATCGATATGATGGTATTGATTCAATCTTACTGCCCATTAGAGTCAGACGTTATAAAGTTAATTGAATAATAAATATAAATCCCTTCAAAAAAATGTTTTGTTTTGAAGGCTTAAAATACGTTTTTTGCAAAAATTACATTACTTCCGGTGATATTGAAAATGTTAACTTAGTTCATTGAAGTCATAAATGGCATAAGGCATCAAATGGTAAAAATATTATAAAAATCGAATAATAATTGACACCTTTATAGACCAAAAACCTTGAAAAATGACTTATAGAAGATCGCCTATTTCTCTGTAACCGTACAAGTTAGAAACCATTTTGTGGCATCTGTATGGTCGTATGGCTTGATTCTATTCGTTGATGGGAATCAAATATCATAATTCTAAAAATATTATAAGGCAGACTCATTTGAATAAAATATTTGTTTTTTAGGTTAAAAATACAGTTTTTGCCCAAATGACGTCATTTCCGGTCACAATGAAAATGTAAAATTGGCTTGACCTAGTCCAAAATGGCATTAAGAATCAAATGGGGAAAAAAAATTGCAAATCGAATAATAATTCATTCTTTTATAGGCAAAATAACGTGAAAAGTGATGCATGCAAAATTCCATATTTCTCGGCAACTGTTCACATTACAAACTAATCTTCGCATGCATTCTCTTCGTCTGGATTATTGCTACGAGTTTATGAAAATTACAAATAAATATTTCAAAATATGAAGAGCTGAATGAATTGCAAACAACTGATTTTTACACTTTATTTTACATTTTATTCGAAATTGCCCGAAAATGAAATTGAAATTAAAAAGTCTGAGCTAAGGATATTGTGCACCTTTGCAGGGTGCATCCTTTTAGTTATATCAGTTTTGAAAAAAAAAAAATATTTGCTTTCAAAAAGTGGTACCGAACTGTCAAAATTGTAGTTTCTATTAATATTACGTCACTTCCGTTGCCGACAGAAAAATTTCACCGTAACAAAAAACATTACAATTGGGACCACGGAGCTTATGAACTTTGTTTTATACAAATCGAACAATAAATAATTTTTCTGGGTACCAAAAACTAAATTAGCCGATGGCGGCTAATGCAAATTACCGAGACAATTTTTTTTCTCATTTCTGCTCAAGTAGGATGATATTTTAACCCAGTGTAAAATATCATCAAAAAATATTCATAAATAAAAAAGGTTTTCGTAAAACAAAATATTTTTTTTCAAAATATCGGACATTTTTTCGACTACTTCCGGTTTTACGATTGTTGGCGTGATAGTTTTACGAAGTTCTTTGGATACTTAACTTTCTGTACCAGAAATGTCAGAAACATCTATTGAGTAGTTTTGGAAAAAAAGATATAATAAAGAGCGTTTACAAAAATTTAACGATTTTTGATTTTTTTTCAAAGTTTGATGCTATTTTTGGACCACCTATATTATTTCAATGCTTTTCATTTTGGATTCACTATATAGACAATCGATAAGACTTTGAGTAAGAAAAGTTTGAGAAAAATCTGTGGCGTCGTTTTCGAGAAAAGGGCGTCTCAGAATGTTAAAAAATCGGAAAATACTAGATTTTTGGCATACAATAATTTATTTCCTTGCCATCGAAAATCGTATCATTTACATACCATATGATGGTCCATTAATAGGCTATCCAACGACACTTTAGTTCTTTTGGTCCGCTATTACCTAAGGGAGAAATCAAGTTTTTCGCAAGTGCGACAATGTTTTTAACCTTTTTTTTTTATTTTTTGAATACTTCCGGTATGGTTATTATTGTCGGAATAGTTTAAATAGCCGGTTTGGGTACTAAAATAGCCATAGGGCTCTGTAATGATATATTACATTTACTGATCAGATAAAATGCCACTGAGAAATCCTATGTCCAAAAGTGAGAAAAATGCAAAAAATTTAAAATATCGAAAATTAACTTTCAGTAACTACATACATATTATACATCGTTAGAATTGTAATTAGGTCAGCTATCTGAATATACAACCTTTTTTCGAAAATCTCTTAAAATAAAAAAATAGTAGAGCATTTTCCAAAATTTCACGATTTTTCGACTTTTTTCGATTTTCAGTGCGTTATTTCACCTATTCCAGATATTTCAAAGTCGTAATGGAATGTTTCGTACATAAGACTACCACAAGGTCTCTCGATAGAGAAAGTTTCATAAAAATCGCTGAAGTAGTTTTCGAGATACAGGCGTCCAAAAATGCTAAAAATCAGAAAATACTTGATTTTCAGCGTGCCATATTTTGCTGCCTGTTCATAGTATCGGTATGAATTTGGTATCATACGATAGTACAATCCTAGTGCAGTCCAATGGTACCCTAATTTCTTTAATCCGTTGATATCGGGCGGAGAAATCGCGTTTTTCCCAAAAATATCCATTTTTTGCATTTTTTTCAAAATATTGCACATTATTTCGACCACTTCCGGTTTAAGGATTCTTGTCGAAATTGCTTTATTCGTTGGTATTGGACTATAACTTCATGTTCCAGAAGTTTCAGAAACGTCAATTCTGCCATAAAACGAAACCCGAGCTCACAAAATGGGAAGAAAATTCGAAAAAAATCGAAAAATAAAGGGCGATAACTCTGAATGAAACTTATATTACTGGAATCGCATGGACTTCAGGTATCCAAAAATGTAGGTCAAATTTGAAAATTTTGAAAAATAACAAAAATTGTCCCGTAAACAACATGTTTTCAATTTTCGAACGCTAAAAGTCATAGACGAATTTTCGAAATCGAAAAATGTGAGATAGCCATTGTCTAAGAAAAGATTCAGGGATTCCAAAAAGGTAATTTGTTTGAAAATGGATAAAGAATTGACGAAACTATGGCCAATTTTCAATTTTTAGACAAAATACAAAGTTCGGTCACTTCCGGTATGCGCAGAAATTTCAAAAATATTTTATCAAGTAGCCACCACATGGTTTCCCGACAGAAAATCTAATTCCAGATCGATATCTGTTTTCGATCATGGTGATCTAGGCTCCCGCGGTAAATAATAATAATAATAATAACTAGACCTGCAAGCAGCACTGAACCGGCTTTCAGGAATCATACAGGAAGTTTATTATACCATAGCCGATCCATTGAGCTACCAAACTATACTTTAGTTGTTTTGCTTCAGTGACACCCTCTATCATATGTAAAAGTAATATTTGCTGGCTAAAAGACCGGTCAAAATTGTAAATTATGGCAAAAGTATGTCACTTCCGGTGCCGAAAGAAATTTTTATAGATGAAAAATAAGTCGAAAATTCGCAACATACAAAATACAAACTTTTTTTTATAAATATCGGACAATAAATAATTAACCTATAACCCATAAACTGAAATTAAGAAGGTAAAAAACTGAAAAGTGACCCTCGGAAAATTGGTTATTATTCGGCAAGGGAACATGCTAGAAGATTTTTCTTGATATCAATATGATGGTATTGATTCAGTCTTACTGCCCATTAGAGTCAGACGTTATAAAGTTATACGAATAATAAATATAAATCCCTTCAAAAAAATGTTTGTTTTAAAGGCTAAAAATACGTTTTTTGCAAAAATTACATTACTTCCGGTGATATTGAAAATTTTAACTTGGTTCATAGAAGTCATAAATAGCATAAGGCATGAAATGGTAAATAAATTGTAAAAATCGAATAATAATTGACAGTTTTACATACCAAAAACCTTGAAAAGTGACTTATAGAAGATCGCCTATTTCTCTGTAACCGTACAAGTTAGAAACCATTTTGTGGTATCTGTATGGTCGTATGGCTTCATTTTATTCGTTGATGGGAATCAAATATCATAATTTTAAAAATATTATAAGGCAGACTCATTTGAATAAAATATTTGTTTTTTAGGTTAAAAATACAGTTTTTGCCCAAATGACGTCATTTCCGGTCACAGTGAAAATGTAAAATTGGCTTGACCTAGTCCAAATTGGCATTAGGCATCAAATGGAAAAAAAATATTGCAAATCGAATAATAATTAACTCTTTTATAGGCAAAATAACGTGAAAAGTGATGCATGCAAAATTGCATATTTCTCGGCAACTGCTCATATTACAAACTAATTTTCGCATACATTCTCTTCGTCTGGATTATTGCTACGAGTTTATGAAAATTACAAATAAATATTTCAAAATATGAAGACGCTGAATGAATTGTAAATAACTGAATTTTACACTTTATTTTACATTTTATTCGAAATTGCCCGAAAATGAAGTTGAAATTAAAAAATATGAGCTAAGGTTTTTGTGCACCTTTGCAGGGTGCATCCTTTTAGTTATATCAGTTTTGAAAAAAAATAATATTTGCTTTCAAAAAGTGGTACCGAACTGTCAAAATTGTAGTTTTTGTTAATATTACGTCACTTCCGTTGCCGACAGAAAAATTTCACCGTAACAAAAAAAATTACAATTGGGACCATGGTGCATATGAACTTTGTTTTATACAAATCGAACAATAAATAATTTTTCTGGGTACGAAAAACTAAATTAGCCGATGGCGGCTAACGCAAATTACCGAGACAATTTTTTTTCTCATTTCTGCTCAAGTACGATGATATTTTAACCCTGTGTAAAATATCATCAAAAAATATTCATAAATAAAAAAGGTTTTCGTAAAAAAATTATTTTTTTTCGAAATATCGGACATTTTTTCGACTACTTCCGGTTTTACGATCGTTGTTGTGATAGCTTTACGAAGTCCTTTGGATACTTAACTTTCTGTACCAAAAGTATCAGAAACATCCATTGAGTAGTTTTAGAAAAAAAGATAAATTAAAGAGCGTTTCAAAAAATTTAACGATTTTTCAATTTTTTTCAAAGTTTGAGGCCATTTTTCGACCACTTATATTATTTCAATGCTTTTCATTTTGGATTCCCTATATAGACAACTAACAGGACTTTGAGTAAGAAAAGTTTAAGAAAAATCGTAGGCGTCGTTTTCGAGAAAAGGGCGTCTCAGAATGTTAAAAAATTGGAAAATACTAGATTTTTGGCATACAATAATTTATTTCCTTACCATCGAAATCGTATTATTTAGATACCATATGATGGTCCATTAATAGGGCTATCCAGCGACACTTTAGTTCTTTTGGTCCGCTATTACCTAAGGGAGAAATCAAGTTTTTCGCAAGTGCGACAATGTTTTTACTCTTTTTTTTCATTTTTTGAATACTTCCGGTATGGTTATTATTGTCGGAATAGTTCTAATAGCCGGTTTGGGCACTAAAATAGCCACAGGGCTCTGTAATGATATATTACATTATCTGATCAGATAAAATGCCCCTGAGAAATCCTATGTTCAAAAGTGCCAAAAATGCAAAAAATTTAAAATATCGAAAATTAAATTTTAATAATTACATACATATTATACATCGTTAGAATCGTAATTAGGTCAGCTATCTGAATATACAACCTTTTTTTAAAAATCTCTTAAAATAAAAAAATAGTAGAGCATTTTCCAAAATTTCACGATTTTTCGACTTTTTTCGATTTTCAGTCCCTTTTTTATCCTATTCCAGACATTTCAAAGTCCTATTGGATGGCTTCATGCCAAATACCTCCAAAAGGACTCTCGATAGAAAAAAAATAAAAAAAATTGTAGGTTAAGTTTTCGAGATACAGGCATCCAAAAACGCTCCAAATCAGAAAATACTTGATTTTCAGCGTGCCATATTTTGCTACCTTTTCATAGTATCTGTATGATTTGGGTATCATACGATAGTCCATTCTTCATGCAACCCAACGATACCTTAATCCCTTTAATCCGTTGATATCGGGCGAAGAAATCACGTTTTTCCCAAAACCACCCATTTTTTTCGTTTTTTTGCAAATTTTGCACATTATTTCGACCACTTCCGGTTTAAGGAGTCTTGTCGAAATTGCTTTACCTGTTGATATTGGACTTTAACTTCATGTTCCAGAAGTTTCAGAAACGTCAATTCTGCCATAAAACGAAACCCGAGCTCACAAAATGGGAAGAAAATTCGAAAAAAATCGAAAAATAAAGGGCGATAACTCTGAATGAAACTTATATTACTGGAATCGGATGGACTTCAGGTATCCAAAAATGTAGGTCAAATTTGAAAATTTTGAAAAATAACAAAAATTGTCTCGTAAACAACATGTGTTCAATTTTCGAACTATAAAAGTCATAGACGAATGTTCGAAATTGAAAAATGTGAGATAGCCATTTTCTCAGAAAAGATCCAGGGATTCCAAAAATGTAATTTGTTTGAAAATGGATAAAGAATTGACGAAACTATAGCCGATTTTCAATTTTTAGAGAAAGTACAAAGTTCGGTCACTTCCGGTATGCGCAGAAATTTCAAAAATATTTTATCAAGTAGCCACCACATGGTTTCCCAATAGAAAAGCTAATTCCAGATCGATATCTGTTTTCGATCATGGAGATCTAGGCCCTCGCGGTAAATAATAATAATAATAACTAGACCTGCAAGCAGCACTGAACCGGCTTTCAGGAATCATACAGGAAGTTTATTATACCATAGCCGATCCATTGAGCTACCAAACTATACTTTAGTTGTTTTGCTTCAGTGACACCCTCTATCATATGTAAAAGTAATATTTGCTGGCGAAAAGACAGGTCAAAATTGTAAATTATGGCAAAATTACGTCACTTCCGGTGCCGAAAGAAATTTTTTATAGGTGAAAAATAAGTCGAAAATTCGCAACATACAAAATACAAACTTTGTTTTATACATATCGGGCAATAAATAATTAACCTATAACCCATAAACTCAAATTAAGAAGGTAAAAAAACTTAAAAGTGACCCTCGGAAAATTGGTTATTATTCGACAAGGGAACATGCTAGAAGCCTTTTCTTGATATCAATATGATGGTATTGATTCAATCTTACTGCCCATTAGAGTAGGACGTTATAAAGTTAAACGAATAATAAATATAAATCCCTTCAAAAAAATGTTTGTTTTGAAGGCTAAAAATACGTTTTTTGCAAAAATTACATTACTTCCGGTGATATTGAAAATGTTAACTTGGTTCATAGAAGTCATAAATGGCATAAGGCATCAAATGGTAAAAGAATTATAAAAATCGAATAATAATTGACACTTTTATAGACCAAAAACCTTGAAAAGTGACTTATAGAAGATTGCCTATTTCTCTGTAACCATACAAATTAGAAACCATTTTGTGGTATCTGTATGGTCGTATGGCTTCATTCTATTTGTTGATGGGAATCAAATATCATAATTTTAAAAATATTATAAGGCAAACTCATTTGAATAAAATATTTGTTTTTTGGATTAAAAATACAGTTTTTGCCCAAATGACGTCATTTCCGGTCACAGTGAAAATGTAAAATTGACTTGACCTAGTCCAAATTGGCATTAGGCATCAAATGGAAAAAAAATATTGCAAATCGAATGATAATTCACTCTTTTATAGGCAAAATAACCTGAAAAGTGATGCATGCAAAATTGCATATTTCTCGGCAACTGCTCATATTACAAACTAATTTTCGCATACATTCTCTTCGTCTGGATTATTGCTACGAGTTGATGAAAATTACAAATAAATATTTCAAAATATGAAGACGCTGAATGAATTGTAAATAACTGAATTTTACACTTTATTTTACATTTTATTCGAAATTGCCCGAAAATGAAATTGAAATTAAAAAATCTGAGCTAAGGATTTTGTGCATCTTTGCAGGGTGCATCCTTTTAGTTATATCAGTTTTGAAAAAAAAAATATTTGCTTTCAAAAAGTGGTACCGAACTGTCAAAATTGTAGTTTTTGTTAATATTACGTCACTTTCGTTGCCGACAGAAAAATTTTACCGTAACAAAAAAAATTACAATTGGGACCACTGAGCATATGAACTTTGTTTTATACAAATCGAACAATAAATAATTTTTCTGGGTACGAAAAACTAAATTAGCCGATGGCGGCTAACGCAAATTACCCTGACAATTTTTTTTCTCATTTCTGCTCAAGTACGATGATATTTTAACCCTGTGTAAAATACCATCAAAATATATTCATAAATAAAAAAGGTGTTCGTAAAAAAATTATTTTTTTTCAAAATATCGGACATTTGTTCGACTACTTCCGGTTTTACGATCATTGTCGCGATAGCTTTACGAAGTTCTTTCGATACTTAACTTTCTGTACCAGAAGTGTCAGAAACATCCATTGAGTAGTTTTGGAAAAAAAGATAAATTAAAGAGCGTTTACAAAAATTTAATGATTTTTCAATTTTTTTCAAAGTTTGATGCCATTTTTGGACCACTTATATTATTTCAATGCTTTTCATTTTGGATTCACTATGTAGACAACCGATAGGACTTTGAGTAAGAAAAGTTTAAGAAAAATCTGCGGTGTCGTTTTCGAGAAAAGGGCGTCTCAGAATGTTAAAAAATCGGAAAATACTAGATTTTTGGCGTACAATAATTTATTTTCTTACCATCGATATCGTATTATTTAGATACCATGTGATGGTCCATTAATAGGGCTATCCACCGACACTTTAGTTCTTTTGGTCCGCTATTACCTAAGGGAGAAATCAAGTTTTTCGCAAGTGCGACAATGTTTTTACTCTTTTTTTTCATTTTGTGAATACTTCCGGTATGGTTATTATTGTCGATATAGTTTTGATAACCGGTTTGGGCACTAAAATAGCCACAGGGCTCTGTAATTATATATTACATTATCTGATCAGATAAAATGCCCCTGAGAAATCCTATGTTCAAAAGTGCCAAAAATGCAAAAAATTTAAAATATTGAAAATTAAATTTCAATAACTACATACATATTATACATCGTTAGAATCGTAATTAGGTCAGCTATCTGAATATACAATCTTTTTTTGAAAATCTCTTAAAATAAAAAAATAGCAGAGCATTTTCCAAAATTTCACGATTTTTCGACTTTTTTCGATTTTCAGTCCGTTATTTCACCTATTCCAGATATTTCAAAGTCTTATTGGGTGGCATAATTCACAAGACTACCGAATGGACTCTCGATAGAGAAAGTTAAAAAAAAAGTTGCGGTTAAGTTTTCGAGATACAGGCGTCCAAAAACGCTCCAAATCAGAAAATACTTGATTTTCAGCGTGCCATATTTTGCTGCCTGCTCATCGTATCCGTATGAATGGGGTATCATACGATAGCACAATCCTAGTGCAGTCCAATGGTACCCTAATTTCTTTAATCCGTTGATATCGGGCGGAGAAATCGCGTTTTTCCTCAAAATATCCATTTTTTGCATTTTTTTCAAAATATTGAACATTATTTCGACCACTTCCGGTTTAAAGATCTGTGTCGAAATTGCTTTATCAGTTGGTATTGGACTATAACTTCATGTTCCAGAAGTTTCAGAAACGTCAATTCTACCATAAAACGAAACCCGAGCTTGCAAAATGGGAAGAAAATTCGATAAAAATCGAAAAATAAAGGGCGATAACTCTGAATGAAACTTATATTACTGGAATCGGATGGACTTCAGGTATCCAAAAATGTAGGTCAAATTTGAAAATTTTGAAAAATGACAAAAATTGTCTCGTAAACAACATGTTTTCAATTTTCGAACGATAAAAGTCATAGACGAATGTTCGAAATTGAAAAATGTGAGATAGACATTGTCTCAGAAAAGATTCAGGGATTCCAAAAATGTAATTTGTTTGAAAATGGATAAAGAATTGACGAAACTATGGCCGATTTTCAATTTTTAGACAACGTGCAAAGTTCGGTCACTTCCGGTATGCGCAGAAATTTCAAAAATATTTTATCAAGTAGCCACCACGTGGTTTCCCAATAGAAAATCTAATTTCAGATCGATATCTGTTTTCGATCATGGAGATCTAGGCCCCCGCGGTAAATAATAATAATAATAATAACTAGACCTGCAAGCAGCACTGAACCGGCTTTCAGGAATCATACAGGAAGTTTATTATACCATAGCCGATCCATTGAGCTACCAAACTATACTTTAATTGTTTTGCTTCAGTGAAACCCTCTATCATATGTAAAAGTAATATTTGCTGGCGAAAAGACCGGTCAAAATTGTAAATTACGGCAAAATTACGTCAATTCCGCTGCCGAAAGAAATTTTTATAGGTGAAAAATAAGTCGAAAATTCGCAACATACAAAATAAAACTTTGTTTTATACATATCGGGCAATAAATAATTAACACATAACCCATCAACTGAAATTAAGAAGGTAAAAAACTTATAAGTGACCCTGGGAAAATTGACTATTTTTCGACAAGGGAACATGCTAGAAGCCTTTTCTTGATATCAATATGATGGTATATATTCAATCTTACTGCCCATTAGAACCAAACGTTATAAAGTTAAACGAATAATAAATATAAATCCCTTCAAAAAAATGTTTGTTTTGAAGGCTACATTACTTCCGCTGATATTGAAAATGTTAATTTAGTTCATAGAATTCATAAATGGCATAAGGCATCAAATGGTAAAAAAATTATAAAAATCGAATAATAATTGACATTTTTATAGACCAAAAACCTTGAAAAGTGACTTATCGAAGATCGCCTATTTCTCTGTAACCGTACAAGTTAGAAACCATTTTGTGGTATCTGCAGGGTCGTATGGCTTCCTTCTATTCGTTGATGGGAATTGAATATCGTAATTTTAAAAATATTATAAGGCAGACTCATTTAAATAAAATATTTCTTTTTTAGGTTAAAAGTGCAGTTTTTGCTTAAATGACGTCATTTCCGGTCACAGTGAAAATGTAAAATTGGCTTGACCTACTCTAAATTGGCATTAGGCATCAAATGGAAAAACAAATATTGCAAATCGAATAATAAATCACGTTTTTATAGGCAAAATAACGTGAAAAGTGATGCATGCAAAATTGCATATTTATCGGCAACTGCTCATATTACAAACTAATTTTAGCATACATTCTCTTCGTCTGGATTATTGAAAATTACAAATAAATATTTCAAAATATGAAGACGCCGAATGAATTGTAAACAACTGAATTTTACACTTTATTTTACATTTTATTCGAAATTGCCCGAAAATGAAATTGAAATTAAAAAATCTGAGCTAAGGATTTTGTGCACCTTTGCAGGGTCCATCCTTTTAGTTATATCAGTTTTGAAAAAAATTAATATTTGCTTTCAAAAAGTGGTACCGAACTGTCAAAATTGTAGTTTTTGTTAATATTACGTCACTTACGTTGCCGACAGAAAAATTTCACCGTAACAAAAAAAAAAAATACAATTGGGACCACGGAGCATGTGAACTTTGTTTTATACCAATCGAACAATAAATAATTTTTCTGGGTACGAAAAACTAAATTAGCCGATGGCGGCTAACGCAAATTACCGAGACAATTTTTTTCTCATTTCTGCTCAAGTAGGATGATATTTTAACCCTGTGTAAAATATCATCAAAAAATATTCATAAATAAAAAAGCTTTCCGTAAAAAAATTTTTTTTTTTCAAAATATCGGACTACTTCCGGTTTTACGATCCTTGTCGTGATAGCTTTACGAAGTTCTTTGGATACTTAACTTTCTATACCAGAAGTGTCAGAAACATCCATTGAGTAGTTTTGGAAAAAAAGATAAATTAAAGAGCGTTTACAAAAATTTAACGATTTTTCAACTTTTTTTTAAAGTTTGATGCCATTTTTGGACCACCTATATTATTTCAATGCTTTTCATTTTGGATTCACTATATAGACAACCGATAGGACTTTGAGTAAGGAAAGTTTCAGAAAAATCTGCGGCGGTGTTTTCGAGAAAAGGGCGTCTCAGAATGTTAAAAAATCGGAAAATACTTGATTTTTGGCATACAATAATTTATTTCCTTACCATCGAAATCGTATTATTTAGATACCATATGATGGTCAATTATTAGGACTATCCAACGACACTTTAGTTCTTTTGGTCCGCTATTACCTAAGAGAGCAATCAAGTTTTTCGTAAGTGAGACAATGTTTTTAACCTTTTTTTTTCATTTTTTGAATACTTCCGGTACGGTTATTATTGTCGGAATAGTTTTAATAGCCGGTTTGGGCACTAAAATAGCCACAGGGCTCTGTAATCATATATTACATTATCTGATCAGATAAAATGCCCCTGAGAAATCCTGTGTTCAAAAGTGCCAAAAATGAAAAAAAATTAAAATATCGAAAATTAAATTTCAATAATTACATACATATTATACATCGTTAGAATCGTAATTAGGTCAGCTATCTGAATATACAACCTTTTTTAAAAAAATCTCTTCAAATAAAAAAATAGTAGAGCATTTTCCAAAATTTCACGATTTTTCGACTTTTTTCGATTTTCAGTCCGTTATTTCACCTATTCCAGATATTTCAAAGGCTTATTGGATGATTTCATGCAAATTAACTCCGAAATGACTCTCGATAGAAAAAATTTAAAAAAAAGTTGCGGTTAAGTTTTCGAGATATAGGCGTCCAAAAACGCTACAAATCAGAAAATACTTGATTTTCAGCGTGCCATATTTTGCTGCCTGATCATAATATCCGTATGAATTGGGTATCATAGGATAGTACAATCCTAGTGCAGTCCAATGGTACCATAATTTCTTTCATCCATTGATATCGGGCGGAGGAATCGCGTTTTTCCCCAAAATATCCATTTTTTGCATTTTTTTCAAAATATTGCACATTATTTCGACCACTTCCGGTTAAAGGATTCTTGTCGAAATTGCTTTATCAGTTGGTATTGGACTATAACTTCATGTTCCGTAAGTTTCAGAAACATCCTTTTGGCTGTAAAACGACACCACAGCTCACAAAATGGGAAGAAAATTCGAAAAAAATCGAAAAATAAAGGGCGATAACCCTGAATGAAACTTATATTACTGGAATCGGATTGACGTCAGGTATCCAAAAATGTAGGTCATATTTGCAAATTTTGAAAAATAACAAAAATTGTCTCGTAGGCGACGTGTTTTGAATTTTCGAACGATAGAAGTCAGCGACGAAGTTTCGAAATTGCGAAATGTGAGATTGCTATTGTATTGGAAAAGTCTCAGGCTTTCCAAAAATGTGATTTGTTTGAATATAGGTAGAGAATTGACGAAACCACGGCCGATTTTTTATTTTTTACCAACGTTCAAAATTCGACCACTTCCGGTCTGCGCAGAAGTTCAAAAATTGCTTTATTGAGTAGCCACCACATGGTTTCCCGATAGAAAGATGAACCGCAGATCGGTATCTCTTTTCGATCATAGAGAAATAGGCTCCGGCGGTAAATAATAATAATAAAAAAAAAAATAATAATTTTAGTAATCTCAATAGGCTTTCAGACGAAAGTCTGAAAGCCTAATAACTAGACCTGCAAGCAGCACTGAACCGGCTTTCAGGAATCATACAGGAAGTTTCTTATACCATAGCCGATCCATTGAGCTACCAAACTATACTTTAGTTGTTTTGCTTCAGTGACACCCTCTATCATATGTAAAAGTAATATTTGCTGGCTAAAAGACCGGTCAAAATTGTAAATTATGGCAAAATTACGTCACTTCCGGTACCGAAAGATATTTTTATAGGTGAAAAATAAGACGAAAATTCGCAACACAAAAAATACAAACTTTGTTTTATACATATTGGGCAATAAATAATTACCCTATTGTAGTAAAGTAAAATACATACAAACCCACAACTTAATTTTAATTATAAAAATAATATTTTAGACGTTTAAGAAACGCATTGTTAATTAGTAGCCAGATAACTATGATCACAGAAAAAGATTAAAAGATTAAGAGAGTTAAGCTTTACCTGAGAAGCAACAATGGTCGGATAATTAGGTAGTGTTCAGAGACTCGAATGCTGTAGAAATAATTAAACTTGGATTTAAAACTCCAATTGTTTATAGGTTACCAAGCAAATAAACAATTGTGGGTATATAAGTACAGATCACATTCGAATCTCCAAACATTACATTACACCATTCAACTGATGTTGTTCTCTCATTTAGGTAAGCGATTTCTACTTCTTTATTTTATGTTTATGTTATATTTGTATCTATTATGTTCAACTACAAACAGTGTATAATCATTTATTCCAAATATATTTAGTATTAAGTTTGTATGCATAATTTTACCTGTAGGTCAACTGTTCAAGTGTTCGGCGACACGTTAGCATGCGCTAATAAATTACACGTACGCGTTATATTGAATAATATTACTAGAGCATAATATGCATATTAAGACTTCGTCTCGTGATGCCGTGTGAAGTATATTGTCATGTACCGTAATTATTAGCAGTATTGCATGCATTAGCTTTTATATGAACCGATCCTACAGATGATTAGTGTTTGCATTATAATCTATATGGTTTGAATCCATTACGCGCTAAATCACGATTAGTTATACAGCGCATGTTTACGGTGCGTTATATATTAAGAGGCTAATTAAGGTGTTACCTCCTGGGACTACAAATAGTGCCCCTCACTGCCAGGTTCTTGAATATCAAGTCCTCTCGGAGTGACTTGCTATTCAAGACTATCTTTGCGAGTCTAACTCATAAATAATTCCCCCCACCCCAACCTTTTATATTCTAATGTTTAAAAAAAAACTATGTAATTGTAATTGAATATTATATTCTAATATTCGATGTTTACAATTACGTAATTGAATATTATATCTTTTTGTTATGAAACTTATTTATTATTTTTATATGATAATAAACGTAAAAAAACATTACATTACACCATTCAACTGATGTTGTTCTCTCATTTAGATTAGTTTAATGTATCCAGAAAGTGAGGTATAAACGAACCTTCACAATTGGCGGAGTTGTTAACAAGATTCCGTATGTCAAGATTAGGAGGAACACCACAGAATTTCAAAGTACAAACGAGACAACAATCAGTGGATGACAAGAGAAAGAAAGGCGCGCAACCTAGTGCAAAAGCCGATACAGCGCCATCGCAGATTACGCCTACAACTTCAACGAGTGTAGTAGCTACAACAACAGAGACATCGAAAATGGCTCTTCAACTTAATTTGAAAAACTTTTACGGACATTCTATTGAAAGTGCTAAAGAATGGCTGCAGGATTTATCAATATGACATGAAAGATGGCGTCCTTTACCACTTTTTCCAACCACGCCGAAGAAAACCTACAAGTACCTACTTGCAAATCAGTCAGCTGGCACTACCAAGAGAGGACCGAGTTCCAGCACTTCAGGCTTACCATGATGCCATGGCAGGAGGTTGTCACAAAGGTAGGGAAGCTACACGCCAATCTTTAATCACTAAATATTATTGGCCAAGGATGTATCAATCCATTTGTGATTATATAGCCAAATGCGAGACATGTCAACAAATAAAGCCTGGAGCTAACACAAAAGTTCCACTCACCCCTTTACCAATAGAAGGACCATTCTCTCGTCTTCATATTGACTTCCTGGGTCCATTGCCAGCAAGCCCAGAAGGTTACAAACACATTTTGCTCATCGTAGATGCCTACACGGGATGGTGTGAAGCCTTCCCAACAAAAACTCAAGAAGCCGAAGAAGTCAGTAATAAACTTTATAATGAAATCTTCACAAGGTACGGATGCCCAAGTTCACTTGTCAGCGACAGGGGAGCCGCTTTTATGTCAAAACTTGTAAATGCGGTATGCAATCTCTTTCAAGTTCGTCATAAATGTACAAGTTCTTACCATCCTGCTACCAACGGAACGTGCGAGAGAAGAAATGCTGACATTGAGAAAGCTCTTCGGGCATACTGCAACGATAAACAGAACAACTGGCCCGACATTCTTCCATCCATTATGATGTCATTTCGATGCACCGTGTCACAAACTACAAAGTTATCGCCTTATCAACTTCTGTTTGGACGAGAAATGACATTGATCTTCGACACCAACATAATCCCAAAAGACTCGGTAGGAAAGAATGCTAATGCATACTTGAAAGATTTGATAGAAAAGCTTAAAGTTTCCAGAAAAATTGCTGATGAAAATATTCTACGGGCTCAAGAACGCAACAAAGAGTACCATGACCAGAAAGCTAAGTCTTCCGAATTCGCCATAAGTGACAAAGTCTGGTTATCAAATATGAAGAAAGTTAAGGGATTGTCTCCAAAGCTGCAAGCGAAGTACATCGGACCATATTACATTACAGACTTCGGGCCAAATCACACATACCGAATAAGAACCTGTTCCGATGATAAAGACTATGGTTCCTTTGTTAATGCTTGTCGCCTGAAACCCTTCCTTTCTGAAAAAGACAGGATTCTTCAGGATATAGACCAGAACGTGCATCTACAACCCAGCACACAGCAAGAACTGTCCACGACGAAAGACAAAGCAGATGGGCCTAGCGATGATGATCCCAATCTAACCATCCCAGACTTATCAGCATCTGCTCCCACCGAAAGCAAGCAACTAGACATCGAGCGAATAATTACCGCAAAATATCAAGGTGATAAACGCCAATACCGCGTCAAAGTCAAGGATCAGCGAGAAACAATATGGTGTCCTGCTCATAAAATCGACCAAGAGCTTATACAAGATTTCCATATTCGAAAAACTATCTCTGGTAAACGACGGAAGCGTCCACTACAACATAAGTACTTTATTCGCTCCCGGACATAAATACAGCATGGCATTAGTGACTCCTCTTCCAGCACCTACCCCTATTCCTTTTTTTTTTCCACTATGAGTTAAGCCTTAAGAGCAGGTTCTTCTGTTTAATAGTGCTAGGGTTGATGTCTTGATCACACATTTACCCACAAATTCTGCTTAACTTTCTTTAACACCTTTTATTTCCTCTCCTTTCTAGGATCACCCGTTTCGTGGTTGATACGAATCTTCTTAGCTTTTCTTCTGGTGCTGCCTATACATTCAATGGAGATGGTTCATCGAATCAACTATGGAGTCATATTCAAACCCGCTGTACCGGCGAATACTGTTACTTTTGGAGTCGATTACTGGATGCACACATTCCAATTCTCGCTACCTGAAACACACGCTCTCCAGGAAGATGTCAAGTGCAAACACAATAACTCTACCTGTTCGTTAATCAAGCAGGTCATAAAGGAAATCAATCTCGTGAAGAGCAAAACCGCTATCGTGTTGAACAATACTAATAACCATCTTAAACGGTTAGTTCCCGAACACAAATTTGACACGAAAAGTCGCTCAAAACGTGGTATTTTAGATTTTGTTGGACAAATATCCAAATCCCTGTTTGGAACCGCGACAGAAGAGGATGTCCAGTTACTTGCAAAGCATGTAAATGCTCTCAGTCAACAAAATCATAAAATTGCGAATGAACTGACGCAACATGCTAAACACTTTTCATCGTTTATGTCGACTGTAAACAAAAGATTGGATAATACCATCGCCGGCGTACGACAAAACCATGACGCTATCTTGTTCGCTACAAATAATATGCAGTCAACGATTAGGAGCGTTGAAGAAACATTTATCACTATGTCTCACCTCGTGACTAATCAAATTGAACAGTCAATGTTAATTGTGTCTTATTTAGATGAACTCAAGTTTGGTATTCATGCTTTAGTTCAGGGAAAATTGTCACCCTTAATTGTATCACCGCAAATTTTAGAACGGACAATTCACAAAATTCAAGCGATTTTAAATAAGCAATATCACAACTTCCAGGTGCTCCAAACGGACACACAATTTTATTACACCCACGCAAAATTTTTTCTGTCCAGGTCACACAACAAGATATATATATCACTAGCAATTCCCATCGTTAGTCATGCTAATCATTTATCTCTTTACGAAATTGAAACTCTTCCCGTACCATTTAACAACTCATCTCCTCATGCCACACAACTTCTCGATTTACAAGATTATTTGGCAGTCTCTCATGATTATCAGCATTATGCTACATTTTCTTATGCTAAAATTAAGTCGTGCTTGGGAGAGAAAAATATTTATTGTAAGAATAAATTGGCATTGTCAGCTGGTGCTGTACCTTCATGTGAACTTGCTCTATTTTTGGATAATAAGAACATGATAAAGACTTCCTGCAATTTTAGATTTAAGATGAATGCTACGCCAACTTCGATTCTTGAGCTAACTTCATCTTCAATTATTGTGTACAACATTCCTCTACTTACTTTGAATTGTGCCTCACAACAAAAGATGATTTCAGGATGTACCTTTTGTATAATGAAGCTTCCATGCCAGTGCTCATTATCTACTCAGAAATTTTATTGGGCAGAGAGTTTAGAATCTTGCGAGGCAAATGCATCACATGTTACCAAAATCCATCCAGTTATTCTTGCCTTACTACAGCACTTCTTTAATCCACAAGAACTAGCATCTATTGCAGGGGACACAGCATTCAAAACTCCTATTAACATTACTAACCTTCCAGAATTCCAACTCTATAACCATAAGTTTTCATCTATTGTTGCCAACGATAACACAGGTCATCTTAGCCTAGAGCGCATGGTTCAAAGAGCTAAACACGAGGAGACCATTTTCAAATCCTTGTCCGAATCAACGCTAGATAGCCAAATCCAAATGCAGGCGTCATTCTTAGACGTTAAATCACTGTTAACTGTTGCATCTTTGGTGTTGTCAGCTATAGCAACCCTTTCGTGTATCTATCTACTACTTAGGATACGCTCTCTGACAGCTGCTTTGGTTTTAGCTAAAAAGGTGAATTCGGCCAGTCTGACAGGATCAGAGATACGATACCAAGTCTTGTGTATCATGGTGAAGGTTTACAAACCGAAACAAAACAGATTGTCCAAATTGACCACATGAGCTGGGTCACCGCAGTTTTATGCATCATTATTTTGGTTATATTCGTGCGGCTTTTATATAAACGAAAAAGGTCTCATTCGATTTTAGTACTTGAGGTTACATCAGGATCTAACTGTGTTACATTTCCAATAACTAACCTACCTCTCTGTCCTTCTTACTACCAAATAATTCACCCTTCTACTATCGAAGACCTCTACCTCTCAATCACACCATTACCTTATATCACAGTAAGATGGCCAAATTTTCAAGTTATTAATCTTATAACATCACAAGCACTTCACATCCCCAATAGGTTCCCAATCTCTTTCTATAATGCTTATCGCCTGCGATCCATTCTAAAACAACAATGTTTTCAGGCATATATTTTAGTAACCCACCAAGGTTACGCATTTCCCATTACGGAAAGACAATTACCTTACTACCCACAGGGAATAAACGTTAAGCCATCATAAGTTAGAATATAGTACTGATATTGATACTTAAATACCTTTTCAATTAATTCGTACATTGTATTTGATATGTATTTTTCAATTAATGTTTATATTTGTATTCGATATATATATATTTTTTTTTATTAATTCTTATAATTGTATTTGATATGTATTTTTCCTTTTATTATTACTTACGTGTTGTATATATCGTTTTCATTTTTTCAAAATTTATTCACACGTTATTACACTTTTGTAGGTGTTCATAGTTATCATGGCTTCAGTGTTCCTACTTTCACAACGGCCCATTCCTTAGTAGCTTTTGAGGGCAAAAGCAAAGTAGACGGTGGAGATATTGTAGTAAAGTAAAATACATACAAACCCACAACTTAATTTTAATTATAAAAATAATATTTTAGACGTTTAAGAAACGCATTGTTAATTAGTAGCCAGATAACTATGATCACAGAAAAAGATTAAAAGATTAAGAGAGTTAAGCTTTACCTGAGAAGCAACAATGGTCGGATAATTAGGTAGTGTTCAGAGACTCGAATGCTGTAGAAATAATTAAACTTGGATTTAAAACTCCAATTGTTTATAGGTTACCAAGCAAATAAACAATTGTGGGTATATAAGTACAGATCACATTCGAATCTCCAAACATTACATTACACCATTCAACTGATGTTGTTCTCTCATTTAGGTAAGCGATTTCTACTTCTTTATTTTATGTTTATGTTATATTTGTATCTATTATGTTCAACTACAAACAGTGTATAATCATTTATTCCAAATATATTTAGTATTAAGTTTGTATGCATAATTTTACCTGTAGGTCAACTGTTCAAGTGTTCGGCGACACGTTAGCATGCGCTAATAAATTACACGTACGCGTTATATTGAATAATATTACTAGAGCATAATATGCATATTAAGACTTCGTCTCGTGATGCCGTGTGAAGTATATTGTCATGTACCGTAATTATTAGCAGTATTGCATGCATTAGCTTTTATATGAACCGATCCTACAGATGATTAGTGTTTGCATTATAATCTATATGGTTTGAATCCATTACGCGCTAAATCACGATTAGTTATACAGCGCATGTTTACGGTGCGTTATATATTAAGAGGCTAATTAAGGTGTTACCTCCTGGGACTACAAATAGTGCCCCTCACTGCCAGGTTCTTGAATATCAAGTCCTCTCGGAGTGACTTGCTATTCAAGACTATCTTTGCGAGTCTAACTCATAAATAATTCCCCCCACCCCAACCTTTTATATTCTAATGTTTAAAAAAAAACTATGTAATTGTAATTGAATATTATATTCTAATATTCGATGTTTACAATTACGTAATTGAATATTATATCTTTTTGTTATGAAACTTATTTATTATTTTTATATGATAATAAACGTAAAAAAACATTACATTACACCATTCAACTGATGTTGTTCTCTCATTTAGATTAGTTTAATGTATCCAGAAAGTGAGGTATAAACGAACCTTCACACTATAACCCATAAACTGAAATTAAGAAGGTAAAAAACTTAAAAGTGACCCTGGGAAAATTGGCTATTATTCGACAAGGGAACATGCTAGAAGACTTTTTTTGATATCAATATGATGGTATTGATTCAATCTTACTGCCCATTAGAGTCAGACGTTATCAAGTTAAACGAATAATAAATATAAATCCCTTCAAAAAAATGTTTGTTTTGAAGGCTAAAAATACGTTTTTTGCAAAAATTACATTACTTCCGGTGATATTGAAAATGTTAACTTAGTTCATAGAAGTCATAAATGGCATAAGGCATCAAATGGTAAAAAAATTATAAAAATCGAATAATAATTGAGACTTTTATAGACCAAAAACCTTGAAAAGTGACTTATAGAAGATCGCCTATTTCTCTGTAACCATACAAGTTAGAAACCATTTTGTGGTATCTGTATGGTCGTATGGCTTCATTCTATTCGTTGATGGGAATCAAATATCATAATTTTAAAAATATTATAAGGCAGACTCATTTGAATAAAATATTTGTTTTTTGGGTTAAAAATACAGTTTTTGCCCAAATGACGTCATTTCCGGTCACAGTGAAAATGTAAAATTGACTTGACCTAGTCCAAATTGGCATTAGGCATCAAATGGAAAAAAAATGTTGCAAATCGAATGATAATTCACTCTTTTATAGGCAAAATAACGTGAAAAGTGATGCATGCAAAATTGCATATTTCTCGGCAACTGCTCATATAACAAACTAATTTTCGCATACATTCTCTTCGTCTGGATTATTGCTACGAGTTTATGAAAATTACAAATAAATATTTCAAAATATGAAGACGCTGAATGAATTGTAAATAACTGAATTTTACACTTTATTTTACATTTTATTCGAAATTGCCCGAAAATGAAATTGAAATTAAAAAATCTGAGCTAAGGATTTTGTGCATCCTTGCAGGGTGCATCCTTTTAGTTATATCAGTTTTGAAAAAAAAAATATTTGCTTTCAAAAAGTGGTACCGAACTGTCAAAATTGTAGTTTTTGTTAATATTACGTCACTTTCGTTGCCGACAGAAAAATTTTACCGTAACAAAAAAAAATTACAATTGGGACCACGGAGCATATGAACTTTGTTTTATACAAATCGAACAATAAATAATTTTTCTGGGTACGAAAAACTAAATTAGCCGATGGCGGCTAACGCAAATTACCCTGACAATTTTTTTTCTCATTTCTGCTCAAGTACGATGATATTTTAACCCTGTGTAAAATACCATCAAAATATATTCATAAATAAAAAAGGTATTCGTAAAAAAATTATTTTTTTTTCAAAATATCGGACATTTGTTCGACTACTTCCGGTTTTACGATCATTGTCGCGATAGCTTTACGAAGTTCTTTCGATACTTAACTTTCTGTACCAGAAGTGTCAGAAACATCCATTGAGTAGTTTTGGAAAAAAAGATAAATTAAAGAGCGTTTACAAAAATTTAATGATTTTTCAATTTTTTTCAAAGTTTGATGCCATTTTTGGACCACCTATATTATTTCAATGCTTTTCATTTTGGATTCACTATATAGACAACCTATAGGACTTTGAGTAAGAAAAGTTTAAGAAAAATCTGCGGCGTCGTTTTCGAGAAAAGGGCGTCTCAGAATGTTAAAAAATCGGAAAATACTAGATTTTTGGCATACAATAATTTATTTCCCTACCATCGAAATCGTATTATTTAGATACCATATGATGGTCCATTAACAGGGCTTTCCAACGACCCTTTAGTTCTTTTGGTCCGCTATTACCTAAGGGAGAAATCAAGTTTTTCGCAAGTGCGACAATGTTTTTAACCTTTTTTTTTCATTTTTTGAATACTTCCGGTATGGTTATTATTTTCGGAATAGTTTTAATAGCCGGTTTGGGCACTAAAATAGCCACAGGGCTCTGTAATGATATATTGCATTATCTGATCAGATAAAATGCCCCTGAGAAATCCTATGTTGAAAAGTGCCAAAAATGCAAAAAATTTAAAATATCGAAAATTAAATTTCAATAACTACATACATATTATACATCGTTAGAATCGTAATTAGGTCAGCTATCTGAATATACAATCTTTTTTTGAAAATCTCTCAAAATAAAAAAATAGTAGAGCATTTTCCAAAATTTCACGATTTTTCGACTTTTTTCGATTTTCAGTCCGTTATTTCACCTATTCCAGACATTTCAAAGTCTTATTGGGTGGCATAATTCACAAGACTATCGAATGGACTCTCGATAGAGAAAGTTTAAAAAAAAGTTGCGGTTAAGTTTTCGAGATACAGGCGTCCAAAAACGCTCCAAATCAGAAAATACTTGATTTTCAGCGTGCCATATTCTGCTTCCTGCTCATCGTATCCGTATGAATTGGGTATCATACGATAGTACAATCCTAGTGCAGTCCAATGGTACCCTAATTTCTTTAATCCGTTGATATTGGGCGGAGAAATCGCGTTTTTCCCCAAAATATCCATTTTTTGCATTTTTTTCAAAATATTGAACATTATTTCGACCACTTCCGGTTTAAAGATCCGTGTCGAAATTGTTTTATCAGTTGGTATTGGACTATAACTTCATGTTCCAGAAGTTTCAGAAACGTCAATTCTACCATAAAACGAAACCCGAGCTCGCAAAATGGGAAGAAAATTCGATAAAAATCGAAAAATAAAGGGCGATAACTCTGAATGAAACTTATATTACTGGAATCGGATGGACTTCAGGTATCCAAAAATGTAGGTCAAATTTGAAAATTTTGAAAAATGACAAAAATTGTCTCGTAAACAACATGTTTTCAATTTTCGAACGATAAAAGTCATAGACGAATGTTCGAAATTGAAAAATGTGAGATAGCCATTGTCTCAGAAAAGATTCAGGGATTCCAAAAATGTAATTTGTTTGAAAATGGATAAAGAATTGACGAAACTATGGCCGATTTTCAATTTTTAGACAACGTGCAAAGTTCGGTCACTTCCGGTATGCGCAGAAATTTCAAAAATATTTTATCAAGTAGCCACCACGTGGTTTCCCAATAGAAAATCTAATTTCAGATCGATATCTGTTTTCGATCATGGAGATCTAGGCCCCCGCGGTAAATAATAATAATAATAATAATAATAATAATAATTTTAGTAATCTCAATAGGCTTTCAGACGAAAGTCTGAAAGCCTAATAATAATTTTAGTAATCTCAATAGGCTTTCAGACGAAAGTCTGAAAGCCTAATAATAATAATAATAATTTTAGTAATCTCAATAGGCTTTCAGACGAAAGTCTGAAAGCCTAACTAGACCTGCAAGCAGCACTGAACCGGCTTTCAGGAATCAGACAGGAAGTTTCTTATACTATAACCGATCTATTGAGCTACCAATCTATACTTTAGTTGTTTTGCTTCAGTGACACCCTCTATCATATGTAATAGTAATATTTGCTGGCGAAAAGACCGGTCAAAATTGTAAATTATGGCAAAATTACGTCACTTCCGGAGCCGAAAGAAATTTTTATAGGTGAAAAATAAGTCGAAAATTCGCAACATACAAAATACAAACTTTGTTTTATACATATCGGGCAATAAATAATCAACCTATAACCCATAAACTGAAATTAAGATGGTAAAAAACATAAAAGTGACCCTGGGAAAATTGGCTATTATTCGACAAGGGAACATGCTAGAAGGCTTTTTTTGATATCAATATGATGGTATTGATTCAATCTTACTGCCCATTAGAGTCAGACGTTATCAAGTTAAACGAATAATAAATATAAATTCCTTCAAAAAAATGTTTGTTTTGAAGGCTAAAAATACGTTTTTTGCAAAAATTACATTACTTCCGGTGATATTGAAAATGTTAACTTAGTTCATAGAAGCCATAATTGGCATAAGGCATCAAATGGTAAAAAAATTATAAAAATCGAATAATAATTGACACTTTTATAGACCAAAAACCTTGAAAAGTGACTTATAGAAGATCGCCTATTTCTCTGTAACCATACAAGTTAGAAACCATTTTGTGGTATCTGTATGGTCGTATGGCTTCATTCTATTCGTTGATGGGAATCAAATATCATAATTTTAAAAATATTATAAGGCAGACTCATTTGAATAAAATATTTGTTTTTTGTGTTAAAAATTTAGTTTTTGCCCAAATGACGTCATTTCCGGTCACAGTGAAAATGTAAAATTGACTTGACCTAGTCCAAACTGGCATTAGGCATCAAAAGGAAAAAAAAAATTGCAAATCGAATGATAATTCACTCTTTTATAGGCAAAATAACGTGAAAAGTGATGCATGCAAAATTGCATATTTCTCGGCAACTGCTCATATTACAAACTAATTTTCGCATACATTCTCTTCGTCTGGATTATTGCTACGAGTTTATGAAAATTACAAATAAATATTTCAAAATATGAAGACGCCGAATGAATTGTAAATAACTGAATTTTACACTTTATTTTACATTTTATTCGAAATTGCCCGAAAATGAAATTGAAATTAAAAAATCTGAGCTAAGGATTTTGTGCATCTTTGCAGGGTCCATCCTTTTAGTTATATCAGTTTTGAAAAAAAATAATATTTGCTTTCAAAAAGTGGTACCGAACTGTCAAAATTGTAGTTTTTGTTAATATTACGTCACTTCCGTTGCCGACAGAAAAATTTCACCGTAACAAAAAAAATTACCATTGGGACCACGGAGCATATGAACTTTGTTTTATACAAATCAAACAATAAATAATTTTTCTGGGTACGAAAAACTATATTAGCCGATGGCGGCTAACGCAAATTACCGAGACAATTTTTTTTCTCATTTTTGCTCAAGTAGGATGATATTTTAACCCTGTGTAAAATACCATCAAAAAATATTCATAAATAAAAAAGGTTTTCGTAAAGAGATAAATTATTTTCAAAATATCGGACATGTTTTCGACTACTTCCGGTTTAACGATCGTTGTCGTGATAGCTTTATTAACTTCTTTGGATACTTAACTTTCTGTACCAGAAGTGTCAGAAACATCCATTAAGTAGTTTTGGAGAAAAAAAATAAATTAAAGAGCGTTTACAAAAATTTAACGATTTTTCAATTTTTTTTCAAAGTTTGATGCCATTTTTGGACCACCTATTTTATTTCAATGGTTTTCATTTTGGATTCACTATATAGACAACCGATTAGACTTTGAGTAAGAAAAGTTTAAGAAAAATCGTAGGCGTCGTTTTCTAGAAAAGGGCGTCTCAGAATGTTAAAAAATCGGAAAATACTAGATATTTGGCATGCAATAATTTATTTCCTTACCATGGAAATCATATTATTGAGATACCATATGATGGTCCATTAATAGTTCTATCCAGCGACACTTTAGTTCTTTTGGTCCGCTATTACCTAAGGGAGAAATCATGTTTTTCGCAAGTGCGACAATATTTTTAACTTTTTTTTTATTTTTATGAATACTTCCGGTATGGTTATTATTTTCGGAATAGTTTTAATAGCCAGTTTGGGCACTAAAATAGCCACAGGGCTTTGTAATGATATATTACATTATCTGATCAGATAAAATGCCCCTGAGAAATCCTACGTTCAAAAGTGCCAAAAATGCAAAAAATTTAAAATATCGAAAATTAAATTTCAATAATTACATACATATTATACACCGTTAGAATTGTAATTAGGTCAGCTATCTGAATATACAACCTTTTTTTAAAAATCTCTTAAAATAAAAAAATAGTAGAGCATTTTCCAAAATTTCACGATTTTTCGACTTTTTTCGATTTTCAGTCCCTTTTTTATCCTATTCCAGACATTTGAAATGCTTATTGGATGGCTTCATGCAAAAGACTTCCAAAAGGACTCTTGATAGAAAAAATTTAAAAAAAATTGTAGGTTAAGTTTTCGAGATACAGGCGTCCAAAAACGCTCCAAATCAGAAAATACTTGATTTTCAGCGTGCCATATTTTGCTGCCTGATCATAGAATCCGTATGAATTGGGTATCATACGATAGTACAATCCTAGTGCAGTCCAACGGTACCCTAATTTCTTTAATCCATTGATATCGGGCTGAGAAATCGCGTTTTTCCCCAAAATATCCATTTTTTGCATTTTTTTCAAAATATTGCCCATTATTTCGACCACTTCCGGTTTAAGGATTCTTGTCGAAATTGCTTTATAAGTTGGTATTGGACGATAACTTCATGTTCCAGAAGTTTCAGAAACGTCAATTCTGCCATAAACCGAAACCCGAGCTCACAAAATGGGAAGAAAATTCGAAAAAATTCGAAAAATAAAGGGCGATAACTCTGAATGAAACTTATATTACTGGAATCGGATGGACTTCAGGTATCCAAAAATGTAGGTCAAATTTGAAATTTTTTAAAAATAACAAAAATTGTCTCGTAAACAACATCTTTTCAATTTTCAAACGATAAAAGTCATAGACGAATGTTCGAAATTGAAAAATGTGAGATAGCCATTGTCTCAGAAAAGATTCAGGGATTCCAAAAATGTAATTTGTTTGAAAATGGATAAAGAATTGGCGAAACTATGGCCAATTTTCAATTTTTAGACAACGTACAAAGTTCGGTCACTTCCGGTATGCGCAGAAATTTCGAAAATATTTTATCAAGTAGCCACCACATGGTTTCCCAATAGAAAATCTA
The DNA here is from genome assembly GCA_036850965.1 of Patella caerulea. NCBI lineage: Eukaryota > Metazoa > Mollusca > Gastropoda > Patellidae > Patella > Patella caerulea. The sequence goes on along the minus strand of JAZGQO010000015.1, from coordinate 23,073,753 downwards.
ATTCCAGATCGATATCTGTTTCGATCATAGAGATCTAGGCCCTCGCGGTAAATAATAATAATAATAATAATTTTAGTAATCTCAATAGGCTTTCAGACGAAAGTCTGAAAGCCTAATAATAATTTTAGTAATCTCAATAGGCTTTCAGACGAAAGTCTGAAAGCCTAATAATTTTAACAAAAACAATAGTGTTTCACACAAGCTACGCAGTGTGAAACCCTAATAACTAGACCTGCATGCAGGAATGACGGGTTTCACTGGTGCCACGTTACCCTTAAACATGTCACTTCCGGTGCCAAGTTACCCTTGAACATATGTCACTTCCGGTACCAGCGAAACCACTAAACAGGTTTCCAAATTAACATTGCACACAAATAAAATGGACGCAGAATCAACAAAATCCAGCAATATCAATTCATTTTATACATTTGTTACTTGTAAATGATCTTGACAAAATTAAATTACTCCCGGTGTTAATGCAAATGTTCAATTAATCTTATGAAATCAGAAATGGCATACGATATCATATAGTGAAAATTTTATGTAAATCGAATAATAATTGCCACTTTTAAAGACCAAAAAACTTGAAAAGTGACTTGTAGAAAATCGTCTATTTCTCTGCAACCGTACAAGTTAGAAACCATTTTGTGGTATCTGTATGATCGTATGGGTTCATTCTATTTGTTGATTGGCATCAAATACCATACTTTGAAAAAGATTTCAAAACAGACTCATTTGAATAAAATATCTGTTTTAGAGGCTAAAAATACAGTTTTTGCCAAAATGACGTTACTTCCGGTGACAATGAAAATCTTAAATTACTTGTATGAAATCCCAAATGGCATTAGGTATAACATGGTGTGACGTTTATGAAAATCGAATAATAATTGACCCATTTATGGCCCCGAAACCTTCAAAAGTGACCTGTAGAAAACCGTCTATTTCTCGGCAACCGAACAAGTTAGAAACCATTTTATGATATCTATATGACCATATGAGTTTTGTTTATATGTGAATTTAAACCAAAAGTTAAAATTATTTATACATATTAAGTTATGCTTGGTTGAATAAAACATTGATTTAAAAAGTTTAAAATGCATTTTTTGACCAAATGATGTCACTTCCGGTGTCAATTTTAAATTGTAATCAACTTGATATGACGCTACGTGCTTTTTGAATCAAATGATGTCACTTTTATAAAAATCCAATCATAATTGACTATTTTACAGGCAAAATAACGAAAACAGTGACTTGTACAGAACTGCCCATTTCTTGGCAACTGCTTATATTACAAACTAATTTTAACATACATTTTCTTCGTATGGATTATAGCTACAAGTTTTTAAAAGTTACGTAGAAATATTTTAAAATTTGAAAAGCCTGAATAGGTTGTAAATAGGCCAATTTTACACCATTTTTAGCCTCTTAATCGAATTTGCTCGAAAATGAAATCGAAATTAAAAAAACTGCTTCCTACATTTTTTGCGCCTTGAAAGGGCACACTCTTTGAGTCAAATAATTTTTCCAAAAAATATTATTTGTTTTCGAAGAAGGAAAATAACTGTCAAAATTGTAGTTTTTGGTAAAATTATGCCACTTCCGGTGCCGACAGATAAAACTTTTGGTAATAAAAAAAATGACAATTGATACAACGAAGCATATGAACTTTGTTTTATACAAATCGAACAATAAAAAATTAATCTAGGACTTAAAAACTGAATTAGCCAATGGCGGCCAAGGTAAATTACTGAGACAAAAATGTTTAACATTTTTGCACTAGTCAGATGACCCTTTAATTCTGTGCATAATACGACTAAAAAATATTCATAAATAAAAAAGTTTTTTGTAAAATTTTAAATTTTCAAAATTTGGCGCCTAATATCTTTGAAGATTTACCGAAAATCAAAAATCGAAAGTAGTGTAGCTATGTGCCCTGTCTCCGGCTATGCCAAAATGTATCGAAAGTTAAAATTCAATGATTATTGTTAAAATTACTGCAATATTTTAAAAAACGATAATTTGGTGATTTCGGACATTTCGCATTGTCGCAGAACGTTCAAAATAGCTTTATCCTCTAAGTCACACCCACTTTCCAAGTAAAACCGAAAAAATCGTAACGATGCGACACGTAGTTGCTGAGATCTATTCAAATTGGAATCTGAATAATAATAATAATAATAACTAGACCTGCAAGCAGCACTGAACCGGCTTTCAGGAATCATACAGGAAGTTTATTATACCATAGCCGATCCATTGAGCTACCAAACTATACTTTAGTTGTTTTGCTTCAGTGACACCCTCTATCATATCTAAAAGTAATATTTGCTGGCTAAAAGACCGGTCAAAATTGTAAACTATGGCAAAAGTATGTCACTTCCGGTGCCGAAAGAAATTTTTATAGATGAAAAATAAGTCGAAAATTCGCAACATACAAAATACAAACTTTTTTTTATAAATATCGGACAATAAATAATTAACCTATAACCCATAAACTGAAATTAAGAAGGTAAAAAACTGAAAAGTGACCCTCGGAAAATTGGTTATTATTCGACAAGGGAACATGCTAGAAGATTTTTCTTGATATCAATATGATGATATTGATTCAGTCTTACTGCCCATTAGAGTCAGACGTTATAAAGTTAAACGAATAATAAATATAAATCCCTCCAAAAAAATGTTTGTTTTAAAGGCTAAAAATACGTTTTTTGCAAAAATTACATTACTTCCGGTGATATTGAAAATTTTAACTTGGTTCATAGAAGTCATAAATAGCATAAGGCATGAAATGGTAAATAAATTGTAAAAATCGAATAATAATTGACAGTTTTACAGACCAAAAACCTTGAAAAGTGACTTATAGAAGATCGCCTATTTCTCTGTAACCGTACAAGTTAGAAACCATTTTGTGGTATCTGTATGGTCGTATGGCTTCATTTTATTCGTTGATGGGAATCAAATATCATAATTTTAAAAATATTATAAGGCAGACTCATTTGAATAAAATATTTATTTTTTAGGTTAAAAATACAGTTTTTGCCCAAATGACGTCATTTCCGGTCACAGTGAAAATGTAAAATTGGCTTGACCTAGTCCAAATTGGCATTAGGCATCAAATGGAAAAAAAATATTGCAAATCGAATAATAATTAACTCTTTTATAGGCAAAATAACGTGAAAAGTGATGCATGCAAAATTGCATATTTCTCGGCAACTGCTCATATTACAAACTAATTTTCGCATACATTCTCTTCGTCTGGATTATTGCTACGAGTTTATGAAAATTACAAATAAATATTTCAAAATATGAAGACGCTGAATGAATTGTAAATAACTGAATTTTACACTTTATTTTACATTTTATTCGAAATTGCCCGAAAATGAAGTTGAAATTAAAAAATATGAGCTAAGGTTTTTGTGCACCTTTGCAGGGTGCATCCTTTTAGTCATATCAGTTTTGAAAAAAAATAATATTTGCTTTCAAAAAGTGGTACCGAACTGTCAAAATTGTAGTTTTTGTTAATATTACGTCACTTCCGTTGCCGACAGAAAAATTTCACCGTAACAAAAAAAATTACAATTGGGACCATGGTGCATATGAACTTTGTTTTATACAAATCGAACAATAAATAATTTTTCTGGGTACGAAAAACTAAATTAGCCGATGGTGGCTAACGCAAATTACCGAGACAATTTTTTTTCTCATTTCTGCTCAAGTACGATGATATTTTAACCCTGTGTAAAATATCATCAAAAAATATTCATAAATAAAAAAGGTTTTCGTAAAAAAATTAATTTTTTTCGAAATATCGGACATTTTTTCGACTACTTCCGGTTTTACGATCGTTGTTGTGATAGCTTTACGAAGTCCTTTGGATACTTAACTGTACGTACCAGAAGTGTCAGAAACATCCATTGAGTAGTTTTGGAAAAAAAGATAAATTAAAGAGCGTTTCAAAAAAATTAACGATTTTTCAATTTTTTTCAAAGTTTGAGGCCATTTTTCGACCACTTACATTATTTCAATGCTTTTCATTTTGGATTCCCTATATACACAACTGACGGGACTTTGAGTAAGAAACGTTTAAGAAAAATCGTAGGCGTCGTTTTCGAGAAAAGGGCGTCTCAGAATGTTAAAAAATTGGAAAATACTAGATTTTTGGCATACAATAATTTATTTCCTTACCATCGAAATCGTATTATTTAGATACCATATGATGGTCCATTAATAGGGCTATCCAGCGACACTTTAGTTCTTTTGGTTCGCTATTACCTAAGGGAGAAATCAAGTTTTTCGCAAGTGCGACAATGTTTTTACTCTTTTTTTTCATTTTTTGAATACTTCCGGTATGGTTATTATTGTCGGAATAGTTCTAATAGCCGGTTTGGGCACTAAAATAGCCACAGGGCTCTGTAATGATATATTACATTATCTGATCAGATAAAATGCCCCTGAGAAATCCTATGTTCAAAAGTGCCAAAAATGCAAAAAATTTAAAATATAGAAAATTAAATTTTAATAATTACATACATATTATACATCGTTAGAATCGTAATTAGGTCAGCTATCTGAATATACAACCTTTTTTTAAAAATCTCTTAAAATAAAAAAATAGTAGAGCATTTTCCAAAATTTCACGATTTTTCGACTTTTTTCGATTTTCAGTCCCTTTTTTATCCTATTCCAGACATTTCAAAGTCCTATTGCATGGCTTCATGTCAAATACCTCCCAAAGGACTCTCGATAGAAAAAATTTAAAAAATATTGCAGGTTAAGTTTTCGAGATACAGGCGTCCAAAAACGCTCCAAATCAGAAAATACTTGATTTTCAGCGTGCCATATTTTGCTGTCTGTTCATAGTATCCGTATGAATGGGGTATCATATGATAGTCCAACAATCGTGCCATCAAACGGTACCTTCATTCGTTTAATCCATTGATATCGGACAGAGAAATAGCGTTTTCCCCCAAAATATCCATTTTTTGCATTTTTTTCAAAATATTGAACATTATTTCGACCACTTCCGGTTTGAAGATCCGTGTCGAAATTGCTTTATCAGTTGGTATTGGACTATAACTTCATGTTCCAGAAGTTTCATAAACGTCAATTCTACCATAAAACGAAACCCGAGCTCGCAAAATGGGAAGAAAATTCGAAAAAAATCGGAAAATAAAGGGCGATAACTCTGAATGAAACTTATATTACTGGAATCGGATGGACTTCAGGTATCCAAAAATGTAGGTCAAATTTGAAAATTTTGAAAAATAACAAAAATTGTCTCGTAAAAAACATGTTTTCAATTTTCGAACGATAAAAGTCATAGACGAATGTTCGAAATTGAAAAATGTGAGATAGCCATTGTCTCAGAAAAGATTCAGGGATTCCAAAAATGTAATTTGTTTGAAAATGGATAAAGAATTGACGAAACTATGGCCGATTTTCAATTTTTAGAGAAAGTACAAAGTTCGGTCACTTCCGGTATGCGCAGAAATTTCAAAAATATTTTATCAAGTAGCCACCACATGGTTTCCCGATAGAAAAGCTAATTCCAGATCGATATCTGTTTTCGATCATGGAGATCTAGGCCCTCGCGGTAAATAATAATAATAACTAGACCTGCAAGCAGCACTGAACCGGCTTTCAGGAATCATACAGGAAGTTTATTATACCATAGCCGATCCATTGAGCTACCAAACTATACTTTAGTTGTTTTGCTTCAGCGACACCCTCTATCATATGTAAAAGTAATATTTGCCGGCGAAAAGACCAGTCAAAATTGTAAATTAAGGCAAAATTACGTCACTTCCGGTACCGAAAGAAATTTTTATAGGTGAAAAATAAGTCGAAAATTCGCAACATACAAAATACAAACTTTGTTTTATACATATCGGGCAATAAATAATTAACCTATAACCCATAAACTGAAATTAAGAAGGTAAAAAACTTAAAAGTGACCCTGGGAAAATTGGTTATTATTCGACAAGGGAACATGCTAGAAGCCTTTTCTTGATATCAATATGATGGTATTGATTCAATCTTACTGCCCATTAGAGTCAGACGTTATAAAGTTAAACGAATAATGAATATAAATCACTTCAAAAAAATGTTTGTTTTGAAGGCTAAAAATACGTTTTTTGCAAAAATTACATTACTTCCGGTGATATTGAAAATGTTAACTTGGTTCATAGAAGTCATAAATGGCATAAGGCATCAAATGGTAAAAAGATTATAAAAATCGAATAATAATTGACACTTTTATAGACCAAAAACCTTGAAAAGTGACTTATAGAAGATCGCCTATTTCTCTGAAACCGTACAAGTTAGAAACCATTTTGTGGTATCTGTATGGTCGTATGGCTTCATTCTATTCGTTGATGGGAATCAAATATCATAATTTTAAAAATATTATAAGGCAGGCTCATTTGAATACAATTTTAGTTTTTTAGGTTAAAAATACAGTTTTTGCCCAAATGACGTCATTTCCGGTCACAGTGAAAATGTAAAATTGGCTTGACCTAGTCCAAATTGGCATTAGGCATCAAATGGAAAAAAAATATTGCAAATCGAATAATAATTCACTTTTGTATAGGCAAAATAACGTGAAAAGTGATGCATGCAAAATTGCATATTTCTCGGCAACTGCTCATATTATAAACTAATTTTCGCATACATTCTCTTCGTCTGGATTATTGCTACGAGTTTATGAAAATTACAAATAAATATTTCAAAATATGAAGACGCTGAATGAATTGTAAATAACTGAATTTTACACTTTATTTTACATTTTATTCGAAATTGCCCGAAAATGAAATTGAAATTTAAAAATATGAGCTAAGGATTTTGTGCACCTTTGCAGTGTGCATCCTTTTAGTTATATCAGTTTTGGAAAAAAATAATATTTGCTTTCAAAAAGTGGTACCGAACTGTCAAAATTGTAGTTTTTGTTAATATTACGTCACTTCCGTTGCCGACAGAAAAATTTCACCGTAACAAAAAAAATTACAATTGGGACCACGGAGCATATGAACTTTGTTTTATACAAATCGAACAATAAATAATTTTTCTGGGTACGAAAAGCTAAATTAGCCGATGGCGGCTAACGCAAATTACCGAGACATTTTTTTTTCTCATTTCTGCTCAAGTACAATGATATTTTAACCCTGTGTAAAATATCATCAAAAAATATTCATAAATAAAAAAGGTTTTCGTAAAAAAATTATTTTTTTTCGAAATATCGGACATTTTTTCGACTACTTCCGGTTTTACGATCATTGTCGCGATAGCTTTACGAGGTTCTTTGGATACTTAACTTTCTGTACCAGAAGTGTCAGAAACATCCATTGAGCAGTTTTTGAAAAAAAGATAAATTAAAGAGCGTTTACAAAAATTTAACGATTTTTCAATTTTTTTCAAAGTTTGATGCCATTTTTGGACCACCTATTTCATTTCAATGGTTTTCATTTTGGATTCACTATATAGACAACCGATAGGACTTTGAGTAAGAAAAGTTTAAGAAAAATCGTAGGCGTCGTTTTCGAGAAAAGGGCGTCTCAGAATGTTAAAAAATCGGAAAATACTAGATTTTTGGCATGCAATAATTTATTTCCTTACCTTGGAAATCATATTATTGAGATATCATATGATGGTCCATTAATAGTTCTATCCAGCGACACTTTAGTTCTTTTGGTCCGCTATTACCTAAGGGAGAAATCATGTTTTTCGCAAGTGCGACAATATTTTTAACTTTTTTTTTTATTTTTTGAATACTTCCGGTATGGTTATTATTTTCGGAATAGTTTTAATAGCCAGTTTGGGCACTAAAATAGCCACAGGGCTCTGTAATGATATATTACATTATCTGATCAGATAAAATGCCCCTGAAAAATCCTACGTTCAAAAGTGCCAAAAATGCAAAAAATTTAAAATATCGAAAATTAAATTTCAATAATTACATACATATTATACACTGTTAGAATCGTAATTAGGTCAGCTATCTGAATATACAACCTTTTTTTAAAAATCTCTTAAAATAAAAAAATAGTAGAGCATTTTCCAAAATTTCACGATTTTTCGACTTTTTTCGATTTTCAGTCCCTTTTTATCCTATTCCAGACATTTCAAAGGCTTATTGGATGGCTTCATGCAAAAGACTTCCAAAAGGACTCTCGATAGAAAAAATTTGAAAAAAATTGTAGGTTAAGTTTTCGAGATACAGGCGTCCAAAAACGCTCCAAATCAGAAAATACTTGATTTTCAGCGTGCCATATTTTGCTGCCTGATCATAGAATCCGTATGAATTGGGTATCATACGATAGTACAATCCTAGTGCAGTCCAATGGTACCCTAATTTCTTTAATCCATTGATATCGGGCGGAGAAATCGCGTTTTTCCCCGAAATATCCATTTTTTGCATTTTTTTCAAAATATTGCCCATTATTTCGACCACTTCCGGTTTAAGGATTCTTGTCGAAATTGCTTTATAAGTTGGTATTGGACTATAACTTCATGTTCCAGAAGTTTCAGAAACGTCAATTCTGCCATAAACCGAAACCCGAGCTCACAAAATGGGAAGAAAATTCGAAAAAAATCGAAAAATAAAGGGCGATAACTCTGAATGAAACTTATATTACTGGAATCGGATGGACTTCAGGTATCCAAAAATGTAGGTCAAATTTGAAAATTTTTAAAAATAACAAAAATTGTCTCGTAAACAACATCTTTTCAATTTTCAAACGATAAAAGTCATAGACGAATGTTCGAAATTGAAAAATGTGAGATAGCCATTGTCTCAGAAAAGATTCAGGGATTCCAAAAATGTAATTTGTTTGAAAATGGATAAAGAATTGCCGAAACTATGGCCAATTTTCAATTTTTAGACAACGTACAAAGTTCGGTCACTTCCGGTATGCGCAGAAATTTCGAAAATATTTTATCAAGTAGCCACCACATGGTTTCCCAATAGAAAATCTAATTCCAGATCGATATCTGTTTCGATCATAGAGATCTAGGCCCTCGCGGTAAATAATAATAATAACTAGATCTGCTACTGTCCCATGCAGATATGAAAGCTTTCATATTCATCGTCATGTGTCATTGATTGTATCAAGTATCCTAAATAAAAGGATAAGAAGAAAAAATTATCAAAATTGGTCAAAAACTCGCGAAGTTACAAGTCTAAATATAGTATGAAACATTGCACCCAGGCATAACAATAATCTGAAAACTAAAGGGAAATACCTCAAACTTGTATTACTGTAATGAGACGGATAAGAAAATGAAATGAAAATGGCGGGAAAAAAAATTAAAAATGACCGGTTGGACAGGCGACCTTACTCCTTGTCACGTACAACCGGGCATTCGAAAACACGCTAGTTAACTCAATGACAGGCGCGCGTGCTAACCATTCAGACACCCAACCCCCCTTTAAAATCAGACACGTGTAATATGTCATAGGAAAAATAACAAGTGGCTCACAAAAAATGGTAAATTAATGAGTTTAGATCAAAAGGTTGAGCTACTGTTTTAGAGTATTTTTTTATGTTTTAAAGAGACACGTTAAGGGTTGTTCATACTTAAATGAAAGTTTAATTTTAAATAAGACCAATAAAATTAGGATTTAATAATGCCAGACTAATATTAAAATAAAGTTTTCAATTAAGAATAATTAATTATTGGTCTAATGCAATGAAATGCTTTGATTTGACGGATGAAATGTACGATGGGTGTCCACACTATGTGGCTAAGGCGTTGGCCTGCTAGCCAGGAGGTCGGGTGTTCGATCCCTGCATTGTCCGAGAAAGTTCATCTCGATTTTCTGGCGTGTCCCCCCACCCGCCGTGTACACATTGGAGTGCACGTAAAAGATCCCTTAGCAGTTGGAATTCGATACTGTTGAATAAGCTCTATACGATGACTAAATGTGCAGATTGTAGCCACCCACACTGCATGTTTTGCTTAACAATGAAAGGGTGCCGTTTTCAATGTTCGATCCTTTTGTTCTTCTACTCCTGATATGTTGGATTGTTGATCGATGGTTTTATATAAAAGACTACCAATAAGACTCTTTGTAGAAGAAGTTCCCAAAAAATATTAAGTTGACTTTACGAGAAAGACCTCTAAACATGCTCCAAATTGTAAAAATACGACTTTTTGGATTTTCAATCTCTTTTTTTCGCCTATCCCTGATATTTAAAATAAATGATACAATGATTTCACACAACAGGCTAGCTATTGGACTCTCTATTGACAAAAGTTTCACAGCCCTCCCTTCATTATAACCGAAGTTATCGTGCCCTAAAGAATCAACAAATCAGCATGCCTATCTCTGCTTACCCTAGGCAGAAAATGCTCATCTTTGAACTCAATCATGACATTGACCTAGTGAACGTCTACACCAAGTTTGAACATTCTAGCTCAATTAGAAGGAGAGTTATTGTGTTTCAAAGTCTCGGCCCTTCAAATTGCTACTACTTTTCATTTTCAATTCAAAATGGTGACCATCACGTGACCGAAATCAAAATTCTGCTCCCTACGATTTTTGGGCCATCCTTCAAGGATTCAGAAAATATAACTCCCGTGTCTGTAAGTGCAATATCGCAAAAGTTCAATTGTTTTTTCACGTTTCAAGATGGTGGCACTTCCGGTTCGATCGACAAACTCCATATTTTGTGTAGGAATCAGTAATTACTTGTCGAGTATCGAAATTTTTTTTTAGGTCATTCTGACCTATATTTCGACGATTTTTTTGAAAACTTTGATCCTTAATTTCACCAAGGGGAGATAATTTAGAAAATTTCTAATCATATTTTTGAAGTCACATTGGTAAGATCTACTTAGATACTAAATTTCATGAAAATCATACAACTATTAAAGAAGTTGTCAAATTGGTCTAAACTTCCGGTTCGAAATCACAGCGACGAATTTTCGAAATTCGAAAATGTGAAACTGCAGATGAAAACGATTTTTTTCAAGGTATTCAAAGAAAAAAGAATTAGTAAAATCGGTCAAAAAATAACAAAGTTACGACTATGCATTGTCAGTTTTTTCGTTCGTAAAATTCGGTGATTTCGGATTCGTAAAACGTTTTGAAAATATATTTAAACAACGTTCGCACTCCATTTTTGGGGGGGTAGGTCAAAGTTTCAGAAAGATCCCATGGTTAGATTCTGAGAAATCCGATTTGCAGAAAATACACAAAAAAAAAAAATAATAATAATCTTAACAGAAACAATAAGCTTTCATATGTAATATGAAAGCTTAATAATAATAATTTTAGTAATCTCAATAGGCTTTCAGACGAAAGTCTGAAAGCCTAATAATAATAACTAGATCTGCTACTGTCCCATGCAGATATGAAAGCTTTCATATTCATCGTCATGTGTCATTGATTGTATCAAGTATCCTAAATAAAAGGATAAGAAGAAAAAATTATCAAAATTGGTCAAAAACTCGCGAAGTTACAAGTCTAAATATAGTATGAAACATTGCACCCAGGCATAACAATAATCTGAAAACTAAAGGGAAATACCTCAAACTTGTATTACTGTAATGAGACGGATGAGAAAATGAAATGAAAATGGCGGGAAAAAAAATTAAAAATGACCGGTTGGACAGGCGACCTTACTCCTTGTCACGTACAACCGGGCATTCGAAAACACGCTAGTTAACTCAATGACAGGCGCGCGTGCTAACCATTCAGCCACCCAACCCCCCTTTAAAATCAGACACGTGTAATATGTCATAGGAAAAATAACAAGTGGCTCACAAAAAATGGTAAATTAATGAGTTTAGGTCAAAAGGTTGAGCTACTGTTTTAGAGTATTTTTTTATGTTTTAAAGAGACACGTTAAGGGTTGTTCATACTTAAATGAAAGTTTAATTTTAAATAAGACCAATAAAATTAGGATTTAATAATGCCAGACTAATATTAAAATAAAGTTTTCAATTAAGAATAATTAATTATTGGTCTAATGCAATGAAATGCTTTGATTTGACGGATGAAATGTACGATGGGTGTCCACACTATGTGGCTAAGGCGTTGGCCTGCTAGCCAGGAGGTCGGGTGTTCGATCCCTGCATTGTCCGAGAAAGTTCATCTCGATTTTCTGGCGTGTCCCCCCACCCGCCGTGTACACATTGGAGTGCACGTAAAAGATCCCTTAGCAGTTGGAATTCGATACTGTTGAATAAGCTCTATACGATGACTAAATGTGCAGATTGTAGCCACCCACACTGCATGTTTTGCTTAACAATGAAAGGGTGCCGTTTTCAATGTTCGATCCTTTTGTTCTTCTACTCCTGATATGTTGGATTGTTGATCGATGGTTTTATATAAAAGACTACCAATAAGACTCTTTGTAGAAGAAGTTCCCCAAAAATATTAAGTTGACTTTACGAGAAAGACCTCTAAACATGCTCCAAATTGTAAAAATACGACTTTTTGGATTTTCAATCTCTTTTTTTCGCCTATCCCTGATATTTAAAATAAATGATACAATGATTTCACACAACAGGCTAGCTATTGGACTCTCTATTGACAAAAGTTTCACAGCCCTCCCTTCATTATAACAGAAGTTATCGTGCCCTAAAGAATCAACAAATCAGCATGCCTATCTCTGCTTACCCTAGGCAGAAAATGCTCATCTTTGAACTCAATCATGACATTGACCTAGTGAACGTCTACACCAAGTTTGAACATTCTAGCTCAATTAGAAGGAGAGTTATTGTGTTTCAAAGTCTCGGCCCTTCAAATTGCTACTACTTTTCATTTTCAATTCAAAATGGTGACCATCACGTGACCGAAATCAAAATTCTGCTCCCTACGATTTTTGGGCCATCCTTCAAGGATTCAGAAAATATAACTCCCGTGTCTGTAAGAGCAATATCGCAAAAGTTCATTGTTTTTTCACGTTTCAAGATGGTGGCACTTCCGGTTCGATCGACAAACTCCATATTTTGTGTAGGAATCAGTAATTACTTGTCGAGTATCGAAAAAATTTTTTAGGTCATTCTGACCTATATTTCGACGATTTTTTTGAAAATTTTGATCCTTAATTTCACCAAGGGGAGATAATTTAGAAAATTTCTAATTATATTTTTGAAGTCACATCGGTAAGATCTACTTGTATACTAAATTTCATGAATATCGTACTACTATTAAAGAAGTTGTCAAATTGGTCTAAACTTCCGGTTCGAAATCACAGCGACGAATTTTCGAAATTCGAAAATGTGAAACTGCAGATGAAAACGATTTTTTTCAAGGTATTCGAAGAAAAAAGAATTAGTCAAATCGGTCAAAAAATAACAAAGTTACGACTATGCATTGTCAGTTTTTTCGTTCGTAAAATTCGGTTATTTCGGATTCGTAAAACGTTTTGAAAATATATTTAAACAACGTTCGCACCCCATTTTTGGGGGGGTAGGTCAAAGTTTCAGAAAGATCCCATGGTTAGATTCTGAGAAATCCGATTTGCAGAAAATACACAAAAAAAAAAAATAATAATAATCTTAACAGAAACAATAAGCTTTCATATGTAATATGAAAGCTTAATAATAATTTTAGTAATCTCAATAGGCTTTCAGACGAAAGTCTGAAAGCCTAATAATAATAATAATAAGAACTAGACCTGCAAGCAGCACTGAACCGGCTTTCAGGAATCATACAGGAAGTTTATTATACCATAGCCGATCCATTGAGCTACCAAACTATACATTAGTTGTTTAGCTTTAGTGACACCCTCTATCATATGTAAAAGTAATATTTGCTGGCGAAAAGACTGGTCAAAATTGTAAATTATGGCAAAATTACGTCACTTCCGGTGCCGAAAGAAATTTTTATAGGTGAAAAATAAGTCGAAAATTCGCAACATACAAAATGCAAACTTTTTTTTATAGATATCGGGCAATAAATAATTAACCTATAACCCATAAACTGAAATTAAGAAGGTAAAAAACTTAAAAGTGACCCTCGGAAAATTGGTTATTATTCGACAAGGGAACATGCTAGAAGCCTTTTCTTGATATCAATATGATGGTATTGATTCAGTCTTACTGCCCATTAGAGTCAGACGTTATAAAGTTAAACGAATAATAAATTTAAATCCCTTCAAAAAAATGTTTGTTTTGAAGGCTAAAAATACGTTTTTTGCAAAAATTACATTACTTCCGGTGATATTGAAAATTTTAACTTGGTTCATAGAAGTCATAAATGGCATAAGGCATCAAATGGTAAATAAATTATAAAAATCGAATAATAATTGACACTTTTACAGACCAAAAACCTTGAAAAGTGACTTATAGAAGATCGCCTATTTCTCTGTAACCGTACAAGTTAGAAACCATTTTGTGGTATCTGTATGGTCGTATGGCTTCATTCTATTCGTTGATGGGAATCAAATATCATAATTTTAAAAACATTATAAGGCAGACTCATTTGAATAAAATATTTGTTTTTTAGGTTAGAAATACAGTTTTTGCCCAAAAGACGTCATTTCCGGTCACAGTGAAAATGTAAAATTGGCTTGACCTAGTCCAAATTGGCATTAGGCATCAAATGGAAAAAAAATATTGCAAATCGAATAATAATTCACTCTTTTATAGGCAAAATAACGTGAAAAGTGATGCATGCAAAATTGCATATTTCTCGGCAACTGCTCATATTACAAACTAATTTTCGCATACATTCTCTTCGTATGGATTATTGCTACGAGTTTATGAAAATTACAAATAAATATTTCAAAATATGAAGACGCTGAATGAATTGTAAATAACTGAATTTTACACTTTATTTTACATTTTATTCGAAATTGCCCGAAATTGAAATTGAAATTTAAAAATATGAGCTAAGGATTTTGTGCACCTTTGCAGGGTGCATCCTTTTAATTATATCAGTTTTGAAAAAAAATAATATTTGCTTTCAAAAAGTGGTACCGAACTGTCAAAATTGTAGTTTTTGTTAATATTACGTCACTTCCGTTGCCGACAGAAAAATTTCACCGTAACAAAAAAAATTGCAATTGGGACCACGGTGCATATGAACTTTGTTTTATACAAATCGAACAATAAATAATTTTTCTGGGTACCAAAAACTAAATTAGCCGATGGCGGCTGACGCAAATTACCGAGACAATTTTTTTTCTCATTTCTGCTCAAGTACGGTGATATTTTAACCCCGTGTAAAATATCATCAAAAAATATTCATAAATAAAAAAGGTTTTCGTAAAAAAATTATTTTTTTTCAAAATATCGGACATTTTTTCGACTACTTCCGGCTTTACGATCGTTGTTGTGATAGCTTTACGAAGTTCTTTGGATACTTAACTTTCTGTACCAGAAGTGTCAGAAACATCCATTGAGTAGTTTTGGAAAAAAAGATAAATTAAAGAGCGTTTCCAAAAATTTAACGATTTTTCAGTTTTTTTCAAAGTTTGAGGCCATTTTTCGACCACCTATATTATTTCAATGCTTTTCATTTTGGATTCCCTAAAAAGACAACCGATAGGACTTTGAGTAAGAAAAGTTTAAGAAAAATCGTAGGCGTCGTTTTCGAGAAAAGGGCGTCTCAGAATGTTAAAAAATTGGAAAATACTAGATTTTTGGCATACAATAATTTATTTCCTTACCATCGAATTCGTATTATTTAGATACCATATGATGGTCCATTAATAGGGCTATCCAACGACACTTTAGTTCTTTTGGTCCGCTATTACCTAAGAGAGAAATCAAGTTTTTCGCAAGTGCGACAATGTTTTTACTCTTTTTTTTCATTTTTTGAATACTTCCGGTATGGTTATTATTGTCGGAATAGTTTTAATAGCCGGTTTGGGCACTAAAATAGCCACAGGGCTCTGTAATGATATATTACATTATCTGATCAGATAAAATGCCCCTGAGAAATCCTATGTTCAAAAGTGTCAAAAATGCAAAAAATTTAAAATATCGAAAATTAAATTTTAATAATTACATACATATTATACATCGTTAGAATCGTAATTAGGTCAGCTATCTGAATATACAACCTTTTTTTGAAAATCTCTTAAAATAAAAATATAGTAGAGCATTTTCCAAAATTTCACGATTTTTCGACTTTTTTCGATTTTCAGTCCCTTTTTTATCCTATTCCAGACATTTCAAAGTCTTATTGGATGGCTTCATGCAAAATACCTCCAAAAGGACTCTCGATAGAAAAAATTTAAAAAAAATTGCAGGTTAAGTTTCCGAGATACAGGCGTCCAAAAACGCTCCAAATCAGAAAATACTTGATTTTCAGCGTGCCATATTTTGCTGTCTGTTCATAGTATCCGTATGAATGGGGTATCATATAATAGTCCAACAATCGTGCCATCAAACGGTACCTTCATTCGTTTAATCCATTGATATCGGACGGAGAAATAGCGTTTTCGCCCAAAATATCCATTTTTTGCATTTTTTTCAAAATATTGCACATTATTTCGACCACTTCCGGTTTAAGGATTCTTGTCGAAATTGCTTTATCAGTTGGTATTGGACTATAACTTCATGTTCCAGAAGTTTCAGAAACGTCAATTCTGCCATAAAACGAAACCCGAGCTCACAAAATGGGAAGAAAATTCGAAAAAAATCGAAAAATAAAGGGCGATAACTCTGAATGAAACTTATATTACTGGAATCGGATGGACTTCAGGTATCCAAAAATGTAGGTCAAATTTGAAAATTTTGAAAAATAACAAAAATTGTCTCGTAAACAACATGTTTTCAATTTTCAAACGATAAAAATCATAGACGAATGTTCGAAATTGAAAAATGTGAGATAGCCATTGTCTCAGAAAAGATTCAGGGATTCCAAAAATGTAATTTGTTTGAAAATGGATAAAGAATTGACGAAACTATGGCCGATTTTCAATTTTTAGAGAAAGTACAAAGTTCGGTCACTTCCGGTATGCGCAGAAATTTCAAAAATATTTCATCAAGTAGCCACCACATGGTTTCCCGATAGAAAAGCTAATTCCAGATCGATATCTGTTTTCGATCATGGAGATCTAGGCCCTCGCGGTAAATAATAATAATAATAACTAGACCTGCAAGCAGCACTGAACCGGCTTTCAGGAATCATACAGGAAGTTTCTTATACCATAGCCGATCCATTGAGCTACCAAACTATACTTTAGTTGTTTTGCTTCAGTGACACCCTCTATCATATGTAAAAGTAATATTTGCTGGCGAAAAGACCGGTCAAAATTGTAAATTATGGCAAAATTAAGTCACTTCCGGTACCGAAAGATATTTTTATAGGTGAAAAATAAGTCGAAAATTCGCAACATACAAAATACAAACTTTGTTTTATACATATTGGGCAATAAATAATTACCCTATAACCCATAAACTGAAATTAAGAATGTAAAAAACTTAAAAGTGACCCTGGGAAAATTGGCTATTATTCGACAAGGGAACATGCTAGAAGGCTTTTTTTGATATCAATATGATGGTATTGATTCAATCTTACTGCCCATTAGAGTCAGACGTTATCAAGTTAAACGAATAATAAATATAAATCCCTTCAAAAAAATGTTTGTTTTGAAGGCTAAAAATACGTTTTTTGCAAAAATTACATTACTTCCGGTGATATTGAAAATGTTAACTTAGTTCATAGAAGCCATAATTGGCATAAGGCATCAAATGGTAAAAAAATTATAAAAATCGAATAATAATTGAGACTTTTATAGACCAAAAACCTTGAAAAGTGACTTATAGAAGATCGCCTATTTCTCTGTAACCATACAAGTTAGAAACCATTTTGTGGTATCTGTATGGTCGTATGGCTTCATTCTATTCGTTGATGGGAATCAAATATCATAATTTTAAAAATATTATAAGGCAGACTCATTTGAATAAAATATTTGTTTTTTGTGTTAAAAATTTAGTTTTTGCCCAAATGACGTCATTTCCGGTCACAGTGAAAATGTAAAATTGACTTGACCTAGTCCAAATTGGCATTAGGCATCAAATGGAAAAAAAATATTGCAAATCGAATGATAATTCACTCTTTTATAGGCAAAATAACGTGAAAAGTGATGCATGCAAAATTGCATATTTCTCGGCAACTGCTCATATTACAAACTAATTTTCGCATACATTCTCTTCGTCTGGATTATTGCTACGAGTTTATGAAAATTACAAATAAATATTTCAAAATATGAAGACGCTGAATGAATTGTAAATAACTGAATTTTACACTTTATTCGAAATTGCCCGAAAATGAAATTGAAATTAAAAAATCTGAGCTAAGGATTTTGTGCATCTTTGCAGGGTCCATCCTTTTAGTTATATCAGTTTTGAAAAAAAAAAAATATTTGCTTTCAAAAAGTGGTACCGAACTGTCAAAATTGTAGTTTTTGTTAATATTTGTCACTTTCGTTGCCGACAGAAAAATTTTACCGTAACAAAAAAAATTACAACTGGGACCACGGAGCATATGAACTTTGTTTTATACAAATCGAACAATAAATAATTTTTCTGGGTACGAAAAACTAAATTAGCCGATGGCGGCTAACGCAAATTACCCTGACAATTTTTTTTCTCATTTCTGCTCAAGTACGATGATATTTTAACCCTGTGTAAAATACCATCAAAATATATTCATAAATAAAAAAGGTATTCGTAAAAAAATTATTTTTTTTCAATATATCGGACATTTGTTCGACTACTTCCGGTTTTACGATCATTGTCGCGATAGCTTTACGAAGTTCTTTGGATACTTAACTTTCTGTACCAGAAGTGTCAGAAACATCCATTGAGTAGTTTTGGAAAAAAAGATAAATTAAAGAGCGTTTACAAAAATTTAATGATTTTTCAATTTTTTTCAAAGTTTGATGCCATTTTTGGACCACCTATATTATTTCAATGCTTTTCATTTTGGATTCACTATATAGACAACCGATAGGACTTTGAGTAAGAAAAGTTTAAGAAAAATCTGCGGCGTAATTTTCGAGAAAAGGGCGTCTCAGAATGTTAAAAAATCGGAAAATACTAGATTTTTGGCATAAAATAATTTATTTCCCTACGATCGAAATCGTATTATTTAGATACCATATGATGGTCCATTAATAGGGCTTTCCAACGACCCTTTAGTTCTTTTGGTCCGCTATTACCTAAGGGAGAAATCAAATTTTTCGCAAGTGCGACAATGTTTTTAACCTTTTTTTTCATTTTTTGAATACTTCCGGTATGGTTATTATTTTCGGAATAGTTTTAATAGCCGGTTTGGGCACTAAAATAGCCACAGGGCTCTGTAATGATATATTGCATTATCTGATCAGATAAAATGCCCCTGAGAAATCCTATGTTGAAAAGTGCCAAAAATGCCAAAAATTTAAAATATCGAAAATTAAATTTCAATAACTACACACATATTATACATCGTTAGAATCGTAATTAGGTCAGCTATCTGAATATACAATCTTTTTTTGAAAATCTCTCAAAATAAAAAAATAGTAGAGCATTTTCCAAAATTTCACGATTTTTCGACTTTTTTCGATTTTCAGTCCGTTATTTCACCTATTCCAGACATTTCAAAGTCTTATTGGGTGGCATAATTCACAAGACTATCGAATGGACTCTCGATAGAGAAAGTTAAAAAAAAAGTTGCGGTTAAGTTTTCGAGATACAGGCGTCCAAAAACGCTCCAAATCAGAAAATACTTGATTTTCAGCGTGCCATATTTTGCTTCCTGCTCATCGTATCCGTATGAATTGGGTATCATACGATAGTACAATCCTAGTGCAGTCCAATGGTACCCTAATTTCTTTAATCCCTTGATATCGGGCGGAGAAATCGCGTTTTTCCCAAAAATATCCATTTTTTGCATTTTTTTCAAAATATTGAACATTATTTCGACCACTTCCGGTTTAAAGATCTGTGTCGAAATTGCTTTATCAGTTGGTATTGGACTATAACTTCATGTTCCAGAAGTTTCAGAAACGTCAATTCTACCATAAAACGAAACCCGAGCTTGCAAAATGGGAAGAAAATTCGATAAAAATCGAAAAATAAAGGGCGATAACTCTGAATGAAACTTATATTACTGGAATCGGATGGACTTCAGGTATCCAAAAATGTAGGTCAAATTTGAAAATTTTGAAAAATGACAAAAATTGTCTCGTAAACAACATGTTTTCAATTTTCGAACGATAAAAGTCATAGACGAATGTTCGAAATTGAAAAATGTGAGATAGCCATTGTCTCAGAAAAGATTCAGGGATTCCAAAAATGTAATTTGTTTGAAAATGGACAAAGAATTGACGAAACTATGGCCGATTTTCAATTTTTAGACAACGTGCAAAGTTCGGTCACTTCCGGTATGCGCAGAAATTTCAAAAATATTTTATCAAGTAGCCACCACGTGGTTTCCCAATAGAAAATCTAATTTCAGATCGATATCTGTTTTCGATCATGGAGATCTAGGCCCCCGCGGTAAATAATAATAATAACTAGACCTGCAAGCAGCACTGAACCGGCTTTCAGGAGTCATACAGGAAGTTTCTTATACCATAGCCGATCCATTGAGCTACCAAACTATACTTTAGTTGTTTTGCTTCAGTGACACCCTCTATCATATGTAAAAGTAATATTTGCTGGCGAAAAGACCGGTCAAAATTGTAAATTATGGCAAAATTACGTCACTTCCGGTACGGAAAGAAATTTTTATAGGTGAAAAATAAGTCGAAAATTCGCAACACACAAAATACAAACTTTGTTTTATACATATTGGGCAATAAATAATTACCCTATAACCCATAAACTGAAATTAAGAAGGTAAAAAACTTAAAAGTGACCCTGGGAAAATTGGCTATTATTCGACAAGGGAACATGCTAGAAGGCTTTTTTTTGATATCAATATGATGGTATTGATTCAATCTTACTGTCCATTAGAGTCAGACGTTATCAAGTTAAACGAATAAGAAATATAAATCCCTTCAAAAAAATGTTGGTTTTGAAGGCTAAAAATACGTTTTTTGCAAAAATTACATTACTTCCGGTGATATTGAAAATGTTAACTTAGTTCATAGAAGCCATAAATGGCATAAGGCATCAAATGGTAAAAAAAATATAAAAATCGAATAATAATTGACACTTTTATAGACCAAAAACCTTGAAAAGTGACTTATAGAAGATCGCCTATTTCTCTGTAACCATACAAGTTAGAAACCATTTTGTGGTATCTGTATGGTCGTATGGCTTCATTCTATTCGTTGATGGGAATCAAATATCATAATTTTAAAAATATTATAAGGCAGACTCATTTGAATAAAATATTTGTTTTTTGGGTTAAAAATACAGTTTTTGCCCAAATGACGTCATTTTCGGTCACAGTGAAAATGTAAAATTGGCTTGACCTAGTCCAAATTGGCATTAGGCATCAAATGGAAAAAAATATTGCAAATCGAATGATAATTCACTCTTTTATAGGCAAAATAACGTGAAAAGTGATGCATGCAAAATTGCATATTTCTCGGCAACTGCTCATATTACAAACTAATTTTCGCATACATTCTCTTCGTCTGGATTATTGCTACGAGTTTATGAAAATTACAAATAAATATTTCAAAATATGAAGACGCTGAATGAATTGTAAATAACTGAATTTTACACTTTATTTTACATTTTATTCGAAATTGCCCGAAAATGAAATTGAAATTAAAAAATCTGAGCTAAGGATTTTGTGCATCTTTGCAGGGTGCATCCTTTTAGTTATATCAGTTTTGAAAAAAAAAAAAATATTTGCTTTCAAAAAGTGGTACCGAACTGTCAAAATTGTAGTTTTTGTTAATATTACGTCACTTCCGTTGCCGACAGAAAAATTTCAACGTAACAAAAAAAATTACCATTGGGACCACGGAGCATATGAACTTTGTTTTATACAAATCGAACAATAAATAGTTTTTCTGGTTACGAAAAACTAAATGAGCCGATGGCGGCTAATGCAAATTACCGAGACATTTTTTTTATCATTTCTGCTCAAGTAGGATGATATTTTAACCCTGTGTAAAATACCATCAAAAAATATTCATAAATAAAAAAGGTTTTCGCAAAAAAAAAAAAACAATTTTCAAAATATCGGACATTTTTTCGACTACTTCCGGTTTTACGATCATTGTCGTGACAGCTTTACGAAGTTCTTTGGATACTTAACTTTCTGTACCAGAAGTGTCAGAAACATCCATTGAGTAGTTTTGGAAAAAAAGATAAATTAAAGAGCGTTTCCAAAAATTTAACGATTTTTCAATTTTTTTCAAAGTTTGAGGCCATTTTTGGACCTCTTATATTATTTCAATGCTTTTCATTTTGGATTCACTATATAGACAACCGATAGGACTTTGAGTAAGAAAAGTTTAAGAAAAATCTGCGGCGTTATTTTCGAGAAAAGGGCGTCTCAGAATGTTAAAAAATCGGAAACTACTAGATTTTTGGCATACAATAATTTATTTACTAATCATCGAAATCGTATTATTTAGACACCATATGATGGTTCATTAATAGGGCTATCCAGCGACACTTTAGTTCTTTTGGTCCGCTATTACCTAAGGGAGAAATCAAGTTTTTCACAAGTGCGACAATGTTTTTAACATTATTTTTTCATTTTTTGAATACTTCCGGTATGGCTATTATTGTCGGAATAGTTTTAATAGGCGGTTTGGGCACTAAAATAGCCGCAGGGCTCTGTAATGACATATTACATTATCTGATCAGATAAAATGCCCCTGAGAAATCCTATGTTCAAAAGTGCCAAAAATGCAAAAAAATTAAAATATCGAAAATTAAATTTCAAAAACTACATACATATTATACATCGTTAGAATCGTAATTAGGTCAGCTATCTGAATATACAATCTTTTTTTGAAAATCTCTTAAAATAAAAAAAAAGTAGAGCATTTTCCAAAATTTCACGATTTTTCGACTTTTTTCGATTTTCAGTCCGTTATTTCACCTATTCCAGATATTTCAAAGTCTTATTGGATGGCTTCATGCAAAAAACCTCCGAAAGGACTCTCGATAGAAAAAATTTAAAAAAAAGTTGCGGTTAAGTTTTCGAGATACAGGCGTCCAAAAATGCTAAAAATCAGAAAATACTTGATTTTCAGCGTGCCATATTTTGCTTCCTGCTAATCGTATTCTTACGAATTGGGTATCATTCAGTGGTCCAATCAGCGCCCGTCCAAATGATACCTTAATTCGTTTAATCCGTTGATATCGGACGGAGAAATCGTGTTTTTACCCAAAACACCCATTTTTCACTTTTTTTTCAAAATATCGCATATTATTTCGACTACTTCCGGTTTACGGATTGTTGTTGAAATTGCTTTAAACGGTGGTTTGACCATATTACTTCATGTTCCAGGAATTTCAGAAGCGTCGATCTGGCCGTAAAACGAAACTTAAGCTCACAAAATGTGAAGAAAATTCGAAAAAAATCGAAAAATAAAGGGCGATAACTCTGAATGAAACTTATATTACTGGAACCGGATTGCCTTCAGGTATCCAAAAATGTAGGTCAAATTTTAAAATTTTGAAAAATAACAAAAAATGTGTCTTAAACAACATATTTTCATTTTTCGAACGCTAGAAGTCAGCGGCGAAGTTTCGAAATTGCAAAATTTTCAACTGCTATCGTCCGAGAAAAGACTCAGGGTTTCCAAAAATGTAATTTGTATGAAAATAGATACAGAATTGACGAATCTACGGCCGTTTTTTAAATATTTGGCACCGCACGAAATTCGGCCACTTCCGGTCTGCGCAGAAGTTTCAAATACAGTGGAAGGGATAGCCACCATATGGTTTCCTGATAGAAAATTATGTCCCAGATCTGTATCTGTTACAGACACTGAGAAATAGGCTCCCCCGAAAAATAAAATAATAATAATAAATAATAATTTTAGTAATCACAATAGGCTTTCAGACGAAAGTCTGAAAGCCTAATAATAATTTTAGTAATCTCAATAGGCTTTCAGACGAAAGTCTGAAAGCCTAATAATAATAATAATTTTAGTAATCTCAATAGGCTTTCAGACGAAAGTCTGAAAGCCTAATAATAATTTTAACAAAAACAATAGTGTTTCACACAAGCTACGCAGTGTGAAACCCTAATAATTTTAACAAAAACAATAGTGTTTCACACAAGCTTCGCAGTGTGAAACCCTAATTATCACAACAGTTCATACAGTATTCACCTTTTATGGCAAGCACTTGAGTCGTACCTAAGAATTAAGAGAAGGATAACTTCGTATGCTTTACTTTTATATGGAACAGTTGTTTAAATAAAAAAGAGTTATGGTAATAATAATAATGTGTACCGCTATATTTATAATGTACTTTATTCGTAAGGGTTGTGCTCTTGTAAGAAGCAAATTACTTTTAATCATAGAACTAAATACAGTTCTGTGTTTTAATTCATTAAAAGAAATAAACTGGGCTATTTGGAAGAGGATTATGCAACAAATTTGGAAATAACTTTTTAATTTGTCTCGTGAAAATAGACAGTTTAAAATCTATCTATACATGAATTCTATCAAGATGAAATCAACCAAAAGCCCTTATGTCAGTATATATATATACATATAAAAAATCCCACCCGTCTGAATTGCAATGGAAAGGAAATGGATTATCCTGAATGTGTCGGGAAGGCCAAATGGACACAGATCACTAAATATTCATGGGCCGTCACCTACGAATGTAGGGCGAAAGTTATTTTTAGTCCTTCTCTCCCTTTCCCTTTTTCCCCCTTTTGCATGTCGATTTTTGTTGACTTTTTGGTGTAGAATTGAAGAAAAGGGTTTAAAAATACATTTTCTGCCAGGTTTTGGTGAATATTCATGATTTTGAGGCGGAAGGATACAAGGGTTGTGAGGTTGGTTACGTTGAAAGGGAGGGCCGAGAATTGCTTGTTTAGTTGTCTGGACTTCCAGCCTGTGTATCTCAAGTTTTTCATGGTGAACCTCATACATGCTTTTGGGCCAGAGTTTGCCACATGTTGCTCCATCTGTGGCAGAAAGCGTTCTACCCAACGAATATTTGGGAAAAAGTTACAGCCGGTCTAAGAGACGAGAATTAACATTAAAGTCAATGGGGAAATAATTAGTGATCTGTGGCCTGTCTGTGTATGACATGGCTGTGACTGATATGCCTTAGTTTTGAAAACATGATGACTAAATTGTCAGAAAATATGTATAAAATATTTTGAGAAGAGAAAAACTCAAAAAATGTTAAATTTTAAAAAAAATTATCAAAATTTGGAGAAAAATTGTGATTTTACTGCAAATTTCTCAATTTTCAGGTTTTATTTAATTTCTAACAGTAAGAGAAATACTTCAATGTCCAATTTTAGTGTATTCAGCCTAAGAAAGCACAGACAAAGTGAACAACATTGTAATTTCACCTAATTTTGTCTAAAAATCAGGAATATTCACAAAAAATCTACAGATTCTCCAATTTCGATGTAGAAATTAATGCCTTCATGCCTACTCAAAAGAGTCAAAATTTCTAAAACTTCCCTTATTTCCATTGCTAATGTAACTTAGATGGAATCTATAAGTTTGTCAGGTTGAGAAATAGCTCCAGTTTTCCTACAGAAAATTGAAAATTGGCAACACTGAGTTAATAATAATCAGCAGATGGGTTTGTACAAAATGTTCAAAACAGGGGTTGGCTTAATTTTGCCACCAATTTAGACAGGAAAAGCATTTTTTTCCCCTTTGAAACGTTAAATTCTTGTATTTCCTTCATGAAGGAAGCAATATCCCAGACTTTATAGACATTTTTCATCCCACCATTCTGTTTAGAGAGGCTATAAATGCCCCACCCCACCCTTTTTTATTTATGTGTTTTGAGAGATTTAATTGCACCTGTGTTGACAATTAAATTATAGTAATTGGAATTTGTTGTTGAATTACAGATAGGAATGTTATTTTTCACCAATAAATGGTTATTTTGTACATTTCCAGGATTTCTAACCTTTTTTGGTTAATGTCAAACTCAGAACCCTAAGACATGTCAGGCCAATAAGACCACACCCTGATACAAAACTTGTGTAGATGTGTAAATGTCAGCTTAATGGTCAATATTTTCTTATCAAAATCTAGGATTGGTGGTGTTTGTTGCATTTATGTTACTTATAGAGCAGTAAAATGTTAATTTTGCCCCGTTTCAGGCCTCTTTTATGTTGTCAACTCTGTCATAACTGCCTTTTTGACTTCATTTTTCCAGGCAATTGATGCAATGGTCCAGACATCTTGATTCAGCACAAGAATTGCAATAAAGATTTGTATGATGCCTCTGAGTTTTGAGATGTTGAAAACATTGAACTATTTTCAAATTCGTGAAAATTGTGTATTCTGTGACCCTTTTATTACAGAGGGGTGGTCATAGACCAAAAATGGCATTTTCTTCTTTCATCAAGGCCTATTTTTAACCATAATTCATATTTTTGCACCTATTTTAGTTTTTATGTACACATATTAGCCAGGGATGGTAAAACATAGCTGTTAGACAGATTCCTTTGGTAATGTTAGCTCTGCAACCAAAGATAGGATTGATTCAGTCATTGACATATTTAGGGGGTGGGGTTACATGTTTCAGTACAGACCTCTCTAATTACAACCAATGCATCTGATTTGTAATTTTTCTGTTTGCATATTGCCCAGGGTTTCCAAAAATATATTACTTGCCAGTCTGACTATCTAAAAAAGTGGAAAATTATTGGTTTTTTGAAAGATGCTACATGTAAATTGTGTACATTTTTCATGACATGGCAGTAAAAAATATGTTTTTGAAAAAAAATCCAGATTATGAGTGTTTTCTGTGTAATTTGTTTGTAACTTGTCTTATTTTTTCACAAAACTCAAATACTGCCATTAATAAGAAAGATTTTTAAATTTTAGCACAAAAGGCCCAGGGACCTGAGATGCACCGTTGTACATAAAGCAGCATGTATACTTAAAGGGCCATCATTTTTGGAGTTATTCTTTGATTTTGATTTTCTTTCACCGGTGTGTTGCCAGAACATATGGGAAGCATATAAAAGAGGCCTTTTGGTGATACCTAAAGTTTCACTCCTATATAGGACACAGATCACTAAATATTCATGGGCCGTCACCTACGAATGTAGGGCGAAAGTTATTTTTAGTCCTTCTCTCCCTTTCCCTTTTTCCCCCTTTTGCATGTCGATTTTTGTTGACTTTTTGGTGTAGAATTGAAGAAAAGGGTTTAAAAATACATTTTCTGCCAGGTTTTGGTGAATATTCATGATTTTGAGGCGGAAGGATACAAGGGTTGTGAGGTTGGTTACGTTGAAAGGGAGGGCCGAGAATTGCTTGTTTAGTTGTCTGGACTTCCAGCCTGTGTATCTCAAGTTTTTCATGGTGAACCTCATACATGCTTTTGGGCCAGAGTTTGCCACATGTTGCTCCATCTGTGGCAGAAAGCGTTCTACCCAACGAATATTTGGGAAAAAGTTACAGCCGGTCTAAGAGACGAGAATTAACATTAAAGTCAATGGGGAAATAATTAGTGATCTGTGGCCAAATGTTTTCTCATAGACTCGTCTGGTTGATCGAGGCGAAAGAGCAGACAGAAATTGACTTCCGCCTGTAAAAGCTTGCGGGAAAATGTTTGACATTAAATACACAAGCAAGCGTAGACTGTGAAAAGTGTAGTCAGTTGTACAGCAACCTGTTAGTTATGGTGGTTAATAAACCATTCGAGAATGACAATCAACTCGAGCACAATGGAATTCGATCAAGACCACAAACCAAGACATGTTGTGTACAGCAAGGTATTACTATTTATAATTTTTTTGATAGATTCTATAATAATATTTACCGTGTACATCAATTATATTTACGAAATTGTGTGTGAAGATGCATTGAAAAGGGCAAGCAGTCTACCCAGACTCCAGTTGAATCTGGAATAGACTCAGGAGTCAGACCCATAGGTCTTTCCTACTCCCATTGACTATTTACTTGACACACAGTTTTTATTATATACTATATGTTAACATTATCCTAGCCAATCATTTAGGCTATTATTTTAGCATCGTTTATTTTGCCCAGTAAAGATATAATTTGCGATGAGCCGTGTATATATAGCACTGAATAGCAGCCAAATTTGAGATATCCGTAAGAAGTTTACAAATGAATGAAACCATGTTTGTTTCGGTTGTGATAAAGTATTGAATTCGGTCGATCTGATGTGGTATTTCAAGTATGATTTTGTTTTGAAGGATTCTCAGTGGAAGTCAACTTTACTCGTTCAAAGTAGCTAAGTCTCTAACTCAATATCATCCAAAGTCGTACAGGTTGAAAACATGAATTATTTGTCAATTCAAATCAACATTGATGTTGTTATCTTACCTTTGAAAGGTAGGCTTTTGATATCCAATATTTAAAACAAAATAAACATTTTACTATTGGTACACGAATCGTGTACCATGGTGCGTTTCAGCGTCCTTTGTAACAAGTGACCAGAATGAACAAGGCTAGACAAATTCCACAATTCAGTCAAACGGCGATAGCATAACTTATCTAGAGAGCATGCGCAATAGACTGGAATAACCAGACACTAGAAATTTCTATTGGATTGAGGCTTATGCCGTAATTCACTGCACATAACTGGTACAATCAGTTCACATTATCATATGCTTTGCAACCCATTTGGGCCATTTTCTAGATCCGAAATATGAGCGATTTAGCTCCTTTAAGTAAGTTTAGATTATGACTTGCATTGTCAACAGGGACCATAAAGTCACTTCTAATCTCAGCACTTGATGTGAACGCTATCATGTAATATGAAAATGATTTTGTACAAATTACAGCCAAAATTTTAGTACCGGGGTACCGTAGAAGTTCTAATTTCCTCTATTGAGGCTAGTACTGGTTCTTGGATTTTGGATACCAGTAATTAATAGCACAGGAGAATGTATAACAAAACAGATAAAACAAATGATAAGCTTACAGTAGATTTGTATATTTTTCTTTTTCCTAAATCTATATATACAATATAAACAGAAAACTAAAAAGTATAAACTGTAGTTTACGAAAACATTTGTGAGCAATGATTATTTCAGTTATAGATTTTTAAAAAAAATTATTTACATTTTTTTTTCTAGTTATGAAAGTGATAATACCTGTTTAATAATTAAGAATATACTCAAACTACTTTACTAACTAAATATAATTTAGTGTTGGTATGTACAGTACAAATAGTAAAACAAGCATACAATTACAATACAAAAATATATTACAGGATTATGATAGCTTCACAATCACTTGTCAAAAAATGGATAAATTACATTGTACATACTAAGAATAAGAACCGTGTAGAACAGTAGGATGTTAAACCCCATTTTATTTTTGTCATATCATTTTTATACGTCATAAATTTGTCTTTTGTCAGTGTTTTTATTGCTACCTTTAAGTTTGATACATGTCCAACCGACACAAAGCTTAAAATTCTAGGTACCATATTAGTTTGTCAGTGTCTGACATTTGTCAGACACAACCAGAATCATTATTTCCACAGAATGTAGGGGAAAAGGAACAGCAGGTAGTCAGACTTGCATACAGAAACATTAATTACATCACACCTACATAGGTGACATAGACAATTTGCTTCTAGTTTGTTGCTACATATCCTATGTTTATGAAATGGCAAGATGAATTGATACTTTAAAATTCTATTCAACCAGAAGGCAATATTCTAAAACATTACTGTGTCCCAAATTTTATCATATAAATCCTTCCACTCATCAATTTGAGCAGCTTGATCCTCCGTAGTAACTGCAGGTTTAGAAACATTTTGTTTGTTTATCTTGAGTCTCTTGATATTGGATCTCAGATTTAAAATATGACAAAGCTTAAACTCCAAAACAAATTGAAGGGTAACTCTAAATATTGATAGGAATTTATTATCATAACTATAAATTACTATAATAGAACAATCCCTAACAATCAACAAATCTGACCCAAACAGTGATGTACAAGGTGTTGATGACAATTCTGTACTAATTGAATCACAGTGCAAAATTCATAAATAAAGATTGTACTAGCACTAGAATTGAAAAAAAAAACCCGGGTCAAAATCGCTCAACCTTAACAATGTTGAACTAGTTCAAGGTCTCTTTAACAAGGACAACACCTCGGCAAAGAAATGATGTGAGTCTATGACGTTTAATTGACTTAAGACTAATTAAACAGTTTTGTCAAGATTATTTACTATGTTTCGGTGGCAGAGGGGCATTGTTAATAATTGATGTGATTTTGATTTTCGATTTGGTTCTTGGATTCTTAAATTGTAAAAGAAAATCGTCAACAAATCTTGGTCCATAGACTAGAGTGATTACAAGGTTTCGATGAAAATGGTAATATAATTACAACTAGGACTAGTAGCTCTCATTCAGATGCTTATTTTTGAACTAGTTTAAAAGATGTCAGGGTTTGTAAGACAAACCAATTTAACTATTTTGAACAGGGTAATAGTTTCATCCTAATGACTAGTTAAAACAATCTCAGCAAGTTTGAAAAACAAATCTTAAGATACCTGTAGGCCGGAGAGGATAATAAGGTATAGCAGGCAATAACTAATTAATCTGTGAACTCTGAATTTTGATATGGTTCATGTCCATTAAATACAGTGATTTAGTGCATTGTGAGCTTTAGATACATGTACATGTACTAAGGGTTGTTATTAATTTCATTAATTGAAGCATTGTCGTTTCAATCACAGGCTTCCAAACTCATGGGTTTTCTCCGAGTCCTTCAGTTTCCTCCAACTGCTAAAGACCCCTACACGCAAGCGAATTATTGAAATAAAATTAAACCATATGTTAGTCCCAAAATAACCCAGTTTGTGTCACACGCTAGTACATGACATACAATAAGATCGCCCAGCCTAACCCAATGAATTTTGTGCAGGTTCCTGTATATGATAAAATAAACCATTTATTAGTCCTGAATGGACGAAACGTGTTTGTGGACGAGCTAGGTAGACATTTTGTGTTTGTGGACGAACTAGGTAGACATTTTGTGTTTGTGGTACGAACAGGTGACTCGGAATACGCTGTATTCTGATTGGTTGTTTGTGTGCATGCTTTTGATAATCCCATGAATTGTAATCACTTGAATAAAGTCAGATCATCCATCGTAGTCGTTGTTGTTGGTTGTTTTCTCTCCCAGACTGTCGATCGCATCGAATGTTTTTGTTCATCGCATTACAGGCCATGATATGGTGAGCAAGTAGAATTTTTAAGGGCCCAGCATTTTGCATCGTCACCATTTTTGGTAGCAGAGCGTGGTTGCTGCGGTTATTCGAAATAGATGGTTTGTGGTGTATTGTTATGAATACTTACGGGAGAGAAAGCTGCACGTGCATTCCATCACCACGTCAACAACAACCGACAGTCATCGTCAACAGCCAGGATCATTTGGGTATTTTTTAATAATATGTTTTCAACTAACTCTTAATCTGGTAATTGTAAAGTAGTTTCGAAGTAACAATGTCTGAAGCAGAAGTCGATGTGGCAAAAATCCCGCTCCCAGAAGATATTGATATTGATGAGTCTGATCGACTGTCTGATTTACTAAAACAGAAACGCTTAGCAAAGTCTCAGTTTACTAAAGCCAAATCTCATCTTACTGGTATTATTTGTTCTGCTGCAGAAAGTACAGAGCCATTGAAAAATAGTATTGATAATGTGTTAAGATTACAGACCGAAGTTATCAATATATTATTGTCGTTGTGTGATGTGGACGCTGGACGCTTTGAAGCAGAATTAGACGCAGTGCAAGATGATAGTAAGTTATCAGAACTTTTGTTGAGAGCTTCGGACTTGTTGAAAGTGCGGTCAAACGTAATAAACAATACAAGTAGACAAACATCGTCGACCGACCAAGGGTCCGCTGAGCATGATGAAATCGTTTTGGCTTCCCCATCACATCCGCCTTCGAGTAGTAACACTTTTCAAATTGATAGAGATATGTACCAACAGTTACAACGTGTATCCATACCGAAATTTAGAGGCAACAAACGAGATTACCCCCTATTTAAAGATGCATTCGAACAATGTATAGATAAAGTAAATTGTAGTGACGGTTACAAGATGTTACAACTCCGACAATACTTGGAGGGTGAAGCCCTTCGCGCTATTGAAGGCTTTTCAGCCACTGAACATGGATATTCCGCTGCAAAAAATAGACTCGAAGAGAAGTTCGGCGGTCATCGTCGTTCTGTGTTACTCCACCTTGATAGTGTTCGTCAGATGAAACCCATTAATTTCAATGATTTAAAACAGTTAGAGGAATTTACTGATAAGCTAGAACTTTCTATAATATCTCTTAAAGATGCCGGTAGGGTGGAAGAATTTGAAGCCAACTCAATGTATTATTCCGTTGCCAAATCAAAATTATCACCCTTAAATGTTGCAAATTTCAAGCGTTGGTCTGCTTTGGAAAAGAAAACTGAAAATCTGGTTCATTTGCATTCTTGGTTGTCTCAAGAAGTTCGCTTTCGTGTAGAAGCACAGGAAGAAGTTGATGGTTTTAATGTTTACAGTCAATCGCGTTCGTATCCCAAACCATCAAATGTTAATAACCATGTAGGGAAGCCACGTGCCTTTAGTTCAAAGGACATCCCTGGTGTTCCATGTGTTTTGTGTAATGCTAATCATAAACTTGTCGATTGTACTAAATTTAGGTCATTGAACGTTTCTGATCGATGGGAAGTAGCTAAGGAGTACTGGTTATGCTTTCGATGTCTTTCTGCGTCCCATCATGGAAGTAACTGTAAGTATACTCGTCGGTGTAATGTTGGTGATTGTCGTCGATCTCACCACTCCTTGTTGCACGGAGGGGGATACACCAGGTATTCTTCTCCCACTGAACAGGAAAACTCGAGTCAT
This sequence comes from Patella caerulea, assembly GCA_036850965.1. Lineage (NCBI taxonomy): Eukaryota > Metazoa > Mollusca > Gastropoda > Patellidae > Patella > Patella caerulea. The sequence continues at coordinate 23,040,839 of JAZGQO010000015.1, read as the reverse complement.
ATTCGACCAAACCCATATCTTCGTACTCCGGGCGGTGATAAGGTAGCTATGCGCATTGTCCCGGTATGGCTAAGCAATAGGGAACGCAGACTTCGAGTAAATGCCCTCTTGGACGAGTGCTCAACTGACTCTTACGTAAGTGAATCAATCGCTTCAGAATTAGGACTTTGGGGACATGAATCGCGTTTGAATGTGTCCGTTTTAGGAGGGAAGCGAGTTGACCAATCGCGATGTCGGTTAGTGAATTGTGAATTGACAAGCCTTGATGGTAAAACTCGCTTTAACATAGAGGCATCCACTGTGAAAAATGTTACTGGAGACTTACAAATGATTGATTGGTCAAAGTATGTCCATAATTGGCCTCATTTACAAGGAATCGACTTTCCAAGAGTAGAGAAGAAAACTCGCGTTGATCTGCTATTAGGTTTGAACTTACCGGACGTGCATCGCGCTCTGACTGAAATTAGTGGTTGCCCGGGTGAACCTATTGCACGATTAACGCCTTTAGGATGGACTTGCATCGGACCGTTATGTGAGGTAGACCCTCGTACAACATCGTATAACCATTTAGCACGAACCTTTTTCACATCACAAGATGAGACAAATGAATTGTTACGTCGCATGTGGGAACTCGAAACTTCAGGTGTTAACCCTGATGCGGTTACACCTTATGAAAAACAGATATTAGATAAATCGAAATCGCACTTGGAATTTAATGGGGATCGATATATAGTTGACATTCCTTGGAAAGATAGTGAGCTTTTGAATAATTTTAATTTGGCACAATTAAGACTCAGAAACTTAGAACGATCTTTAGCAAATCGACCTCTTGTATTTTCCGAGTATAAAAATATAATACGCGATCATGAGCAAAAAGATTATATCCGGTTAGTTCCAACTACGGAATACCATGGGGATCATGTCTGGTTCATCCCTCATTTTCCAGTTGTTCGCCTTGCTAAAGAGACAACTAAAGTAAGAATTGTAATGGACGCCGCTGCCAGATTTGATGGTAAATCACTTAATGACTGTATACACGCAGGTCCAAAATTGCAAAAAGAGTTACTTGATGTTTTGATCAGATTTAGATGCAAGCCTATTGCCATCGCTTCCGATATTAGTGAAATGTTTCTTCAAATCGAGATGAAACCTGAAGATAGGCGTTATCATAGATTTCTTTGGCGCGACTTAGACGCCACTCAACCCATAAAACAATATGAGTATCAGAGACTAGTTTTCGGCAATACTTCATCTCCGTATTTATCTCAATTAGTTATCCAGGAACACTGTAAATCAAAATCGTTTGAATTTCCATTGGGTGTTGAATCAGTACTTAATTCCATGTACGTTGATGATTTGTTAGATAGCGTGGATTCGATTGATCTGGCCAAAACTCTCCGACGTGAAATTACAGAACTGTTGCGTCTAGGCGGTTTTCACATTCGAAAATGGTCATCAAATGAGCTTGCTGTGTTATCTGACATTCCCCAGGAAGATCGAGTAGGAAGTTTAGAGATTACGGACAAATCGGGATTGCCGACTTTAAAAACGTTAGGTATTCTATGGATTGCGCAAACTGACTGCTTTACCTTCGATATAGATGAACCATATGTTGATTCCGATTTGACTAAACGTATCGTAGTGAGTAAGACCGCAAAACTCTTTGACCCGTTAAATCTCTTGGCTCCTTTTACTGTGCGTGCCAAGATAGGTATTCAGGAAACGTGGGTAAAAGGTCTTGACTGGGATGCTCCGTTGCCAAGAGACCTACAAAATTCATGGAATAAGTGGTTTAGTGAGCTACCACAACTTCGGGATGTGAACATTTCAAGATGTCTAATCAATAAGAATCTAAAAGTTGTTAGTAAAACCATTCACACCTTTGTCGATGCATCCGAAGTTTCATATGCCGCAGCAGTTTATTTGCGCTCCGAATATGAGACGGGACCTGATAGTGTTAACCTAATCGCCGCAAAAACTAGAATAGCACCGCTTAAAGCACTATCGATACCGAAATTAGAGTTGTCCGGTGCGGTATTGGGTTTACGTCTGACACAGACTGTTTGTCAGGTATTAAACATTTGTACTTCAACAGTAACTTACTGGAGTGACAGCCACAATGTATTGTTTTGGATTAAAGGTGAATCCCGGAAATATAAGCCATTTGTTTCTCATCGAATTGGTGAGATCCACTCCTTGTCCGATCCGTGCCAATGGCGTTATGTTCCATCGAAACAGAATTCAAGCGATCTAGCCACGAGAGGTATATCTGCCGCTGTGTTAGCCGATTGTGAAATGTGGTGGCATGGACTGAATTTTCTTTGTCAAAACCCGGAATTCTGGCCTACAGCTTTCGCCCCGGAACCGTCACAGGAAGGACTTGAAGAAATTAGACCTAAACAGGTAACATCATTTGTAACGCAACGTGTTCAACGAGATTTTGGAAGATTAGCTCCGTCGCGTTATTCCAGTTGGCTCAAGTTAACGCGCGTAACAGCTTGGATATATCGTTTTTTAAGAAACTGTCGTACTCTTGTACAACATCGGAACTTGAGTAATGGACTTTCTGTTCTAGAACTAGCACAATCTGAAAAGTTTTGGATTTATACGGCGCAGTGTGATGAATTTCATGATGAACGAAAATCTTTGATTTTGGGTCAACCTGTAGACTGTCGTTCGAATTTAGCTCCGTTAAACCCTATTGTCGATAACGATGGAATTATCCGCATTGATGGACGTTTACGTCAAGCCAGTCATCTTTCATACGATTCTCGATTCCCTGTGATTTTACCTAGGAACCATGATGTAACACGTTTGATAGTAACCTTCTTTCATACAGAAGGCGGCCACGATTTAGGACTTTCGCATACGTTGAGTGACCTTCGTCAAAAGTACTGGATAATTCGAGCAAGACAGGCAATTAAGACTGTTGAATTTCATTGTGCCGAATGTAAACGGCGTAAATGCAAATCTGCTAAGCAGGTCATTGCGCCCCTTCCTTTGATTCGTTTAGGACAACCACTTCGAGCATTCGCGAAGGTTGGGGTCGACTTTGCTGGTCCATTTATCACAAAGCAAGGGCGAGGCAGAATCCAGACTAAACGTTATTTGTGCCTATTTACATGTTTAGCATCGAGAGCTGTACATTTAGAAATGATCATAGGGACGAACCGGTTTTAACTCCGAATCATTTCTTGTTTGGCCAAGTAGGAGATCATTCAGTACCACCTCACGTCATAGATGATATCCGCTTTAATCCTCGTAATAGATGGCGCCGGATCCAGGATCTAGTGAACCAGTTTTGGAAACGTTGGATACGCGAATTTCTTCCCATGCTTAATAATAGGTCTAAATGGCAGACTCCACATAATAATTTGTGTGAAGGGGACATGGTTCTCGTCATCGACCAGTCGAATCCTAGGGGCAAGTGGCCTTTGGGTCGTGTAGTGAAAACGTATCCCGGTGTTGATAATAAAGTACGTGTTGTGGATGTTAGAATTGGAGATTCTGTTATCAAGAGACCAATTCATCGTTTGTGTCCTTTGGAGGCATAATATTAAAGAACTTGTAAAGTGTTTTGTTGTATCGTCTATCGTCTATCGAATCGCATCGTTTATCGAATCTTAGTGTATTAAGATACGAGTTTTTCGACTATCGTCTATCGCATTGAATTTTGGAAGATTTAGTAATGTCGTTTTGTGTTCGCTTGTGTGTGAATATTTTGATTTGGATCATCAATCGCATCGTCAATCGCATCGTTTAGTGTCCAGTAATTTGGAATTCTTATCGTACGGCTTTGAAATTTTGACTTCGGACGGTCTGTGATGGATCATTGTATAAATGTGTTCACTGTGATCGCTTCGGTCATCGGTATTAGTGGATGTTTTGGAATCGTCACATCCAGGAGGGGGATTATGGACGAAACGTGTTTGTGGACGAGCTAGGTAGACATTTTGTGTTTGTGGACGAACTAGGTAGACATTTTGTGTTTGTGGTACGAACAGGTGACTCGGAATACGCTGTATTCTGATTGGTTGTTTGTGTGCATGCTTTTGATAATCCCATGAATTGTAATCACTTGAATAAAGTCAGATCATCCATCGTAGTCGTTGTTGTTGGTTGTTTTCTCTCCCAGACTGTCGATCGCATCGAATGTTTTTGTTCATCGCATTACAGGCCATGATATGGTGAGCAAGTAGAATTTTTAAGGGCCCAGCATTTTGCATCGTCACCACTGAAATGACCTAGATTGTGTTGAGTGGACTTTAAAACATAATTTCCCTTTGCCATTGATAATCAACAAAAATGGTGTGTAGAGCTTTATTTCTTTTGAACACAACATACCTAAGTCTTTTATGGACTATATTTTCATTAGTTAGGCAGCTGACCTTTGGGACACTGTTCTGGATTTGAAATCAGGACTGTTTGCTTTTACGATAAATCTGAAAGCTGCAGTGCAATGGTTAATTCCTGACAGATGTCAATTTACGGCCATCAAACTAACACAACTTGGAGATTCCTTATTTAAGACAATTCTGCTTTTACATTATGGACCATAAAAGTTCATTTCATTTAGTGATTTTAGGGTTCCCTCTCTTTTTAAGTTAATGTATAAAATTCTTTTTTTTTTATGTCATTGGAAATTATGAAAACAAATACTATTTCTACTTGTTCAGATATAACATGTTGCTCTAAGGGCGCTGAAAGCAATTTTAGACAAGGGTCAGCTTTACAAATAGGGATAGGTAGCTATTGATCATTTCTAACAGAGTATATAATGAAAGATCTAATTAAAACTATTTGTTCCCTTAATAATATTTGGAACCATATTTCCAGTAAAAATAAAATCTCTAATGAAATCAGAAGAAATTATGAGGGCTCCACCCATAGCTGTTCAGCAATGCAAGAACCTATGAATATAAAACATGTTAAAGTACATGGAAAATCCTTTTGATAATATCCGGAATCATATTTCCACTTCCAGTAAAAAAAAAACCCAACCCATAATGAAATCAGAAGGAATTATAGGAGTTTCACTACCGTTCAGCGATACACAAGAACCTATGATTAGATATAAAACAACTACTGAAGTAGTGCATTGGACGAACGTCGGGAAATCTGAAAATTTAACCTTACAAAATATATTACTAGCTAAATATGTAATCCATTTACTTGAAGTTACTTTATTGATTATTTCAGCATAAAGCTATTTAGTTGAATGCTCGTAACACAGTTGTCAGCATGAAAAGATAGTCACATATAAACAAACCATATTGATTGCAAATCATAATAGAGGCAATTGATCACTTGTTATTTATAGTTAAAGATACTGCTTGAATACGCATTTTTATACATTTTTTAATCCAATTTACCTTTAACATTACAATTTTTGTTGTTTTTTTCTCCATGAAAATCATTGATAACAATTATTAATATCTAGCTTTTCAATACGAACACAGAAAAATGGGATGATGAGAGGGGGGAAATAGGTACTTATTGATTTGTAGATTGTAGAGTAATGATATTCCAAACATATCCTACTCGTCCTCACCTAATCTAATTTTACATAAAATAATGTCCTTTGAGATTGAAGGATATACCGGAAATAATGTCCTTAGAGATTGAGGTATGTACAGTGTATGTGAGTGTGTCTCACCAGGCTTAAGCTAAAGTTTTCAGTCAAATACTACAGTCCTACTGTTTTCTTCCGATTGGGCTATAGAAGACATTCTACTCTTATATCGAATTCTAATTGCCAATGTGTACACACAGGTCCTCGTTTTTTTGCGTCCCACCTGAAAAACTATATACGTTGTCCCTTGCCAGGCCCTCTGTTCCACACCACAGACAAGGGAGAAACCGCACAGGATTATAATTTATCCCGATGAACTTCCTCGGCGAACTTCGGTATTAGATACTTGACCTTTAATGTCTTACCCACAAAGTCACTTATGTTATATACATATGTTATATGCAAGTTAATTCTGAGACCAATGAAATACATAATTTTGTGATAATATATTCAAATATAAGCATAAGAGCTTTACACAATTAATGGGTTTTCGGTTTTGGCACCATTTTATCAATAAGGAAGAATATAATCTGAAGTTGAAACTTAAGATCTTACTAACAGTATGACCATATTCTATGTGTCATTAACCCTGTTTAAGACATTTAGTGCAATTACATGATTTTGTATTTTTTGTAAACTGTGCAAAATCTCGCAAATTTTATCACTTATTTTTGTCTCTTTTATTTACGAAATGATTCAACCCTGGCTGCTGAGCTACTTTAGGCACATATTTTGGTGTCTGGCAACCTCTCTTAGATATGCTGTCTTATTCATTGTTTTCTATGTTTACTGGTAATGTCAACAATTGAAAGAAGTTCGAATTTCAAATAATCAAATATTGCTCTTCAGAAAATACTCTCAAAGTTTGAAGAGTGATTCCTTCATTCATAAGGATATAGCCAGTATTTCATTCTATAAGTAACATACATACACAATTATACAATTTGATTGGATAGTATTAGATTGATTTTAGTGCTTAGCTAATCAAAATTGAAGTATCTTCTAAAATTTGGATTTTATGTTTTGTTAAGATTTTGAGAAACAGTACCCTGGTTTCTAGATCAGTGACACCATTCTTTCCTGTCATGAGTTATAATTTAGAATGCTCACTTTCTATTCTTCTGAAATATTACTGTTATTGATCTACAGGCCCAAATTGATTGATTGCATTTAATAAGAAAAAGAAATGGGGTTCAATATCCTACTTTTATTTTCCATCTGAGCTAATATATTGAAGATTGGCATACACCCATTAATAGTTGCAATTGTAAAGTGTTCTTTTACATGTATGTTAAATGTTTAAATGGGACTTCTGTTTTCCTTAGAATCTGTACAATTGTTCATTGCCATGCTAGAAAATCTTAAGGACCTCTCTCCACTGGGATTGAACACAATAACACCCGGTTTGCAGTTAGCAAGCAAGCGACTGTGTCATACTCACTGGCCCACTTAATGTAAATTTAGAACATCATTAATAGAAATTATTTTCTTTTTGTACATGTAGGCCTAAATGTATGATAACAAAGGTGTGCTTAATTACAATTTTCAAAATTGTTAAAGTATATTTTATATTCCATGATATATGATCTTACCCCTAACCACCAGGTTAGCAAACCAGCACCTCTATTTATTTAATGACATTTTATGACATTAATAGAAATGTATTTACACCTCACATGTATATCACAAAACAATCTAATTGAAATATAGATCTATATTTCGTTTCGTTTTTTATACTTTCGATGGCCTACACTCATGTAGATCTAACAAGTTATAGTGGGAGCTCACGTTCTATGGCGTCAGGTAACAAGCACGGGACGTTTGACCCGGTAACGTCAGTCATTCGATTAACCAATTAGCGACCGCCACGCTTTTTAAAATCTACTTTTGTTTTGTCCGCTGGTGTTAGTATATAGACGTATCTACCCACAGTTCCACGCATGAAAAGGTCAAACGGTCGATTCGACAGACCATTTGATTGGCTGACCCCTCATTTCAGGCAGAACACAAGTTAAATAACAAGTCTTCCAGATCCAAGAGTAGTAAAGACAAGTAAAAACGAAATTTTGAACTATAAAAAACGAAACAAAATTGGATCTGTGTTTTAATCAGATTGATCACAAAAGAAATGCGTACCAGTATGTTTGATTATAATTTTCAAGGCATGAACCTAACTTTTCCCCAAATTCTTAAGCTGAACCCCTAACTTGAAATTGTGTAAGCTGTAATATAATTTTCAAATTGTTGAAGTGGTAGTTTCATCGAATCCGCCGGTGAAGTAAAATTGAACCAAGTGTTTGTCCCGATATGACCAAGTTTGTGTCAAGTGGACTTTAAACCTCATCTCTTTCCTTCTCACTCACTCTCTCTGTTGAAGTGGTAGTATTTTTTTGATGCCATGATATTTGATTGACAGGTTGACCTTTGCGTACTTGGTTTTTTTTTTTTACAGATGATTACCATAATTATAGTATTATGTGTAGGATAATCAAAAAAAAAAATTCTATTGTTTAATTTGAAATGTCATGTAATAAATATTATTTCAGTATTGTGATAACCTTAATTGATATTTTTGTTAATTAAAGTGGGGGTTGGGTGGTGGAATAGTTTAAAGGATATGTTTTATATCATACGGTCTGCCATTTATTCGACTGTGACCAAAATAACCTAGTTTTTGTTGAGTGGATGTTAAACCCCATTTCCCTCTTTCTTTTAAAGATACATAACATTTAGAGCTGACCGTTATGGCTATAATAGTTCAACAATAGATAATACAAATGAAAGTTTCATTCAAGTTACTTTATTCTGAGTGTAGTTTTGACAAGATGTAGCACAGATTGTTTACGTTACAATGGCACTTGACAATCATGTGGGTGTTCAAATCCGTTGAAATCTGTCAATCTGATGTAAATAATTGTCTAAATAAAAGATTATAGAACATTTGAAGCTGTAATATAGGCCTTCAATAGGCAGATTCAGCTTTTACAAAATGCATCTGTAATTCAAATAAAATGAAATTGTTTTTTAAAGAAGGGATTATTTTAAGTCTAATATATTATATAATAATAAAGAAATAAACCATCCATTACAATGGTTTGATTATTGTGAAGAGTAACTAAAGGTTTAATTATTGTAATTTCATGTCAATGGTAATGTTATCAGTGTCAGTGTGAAATTGTTTAAGCAATAACTAGTGGATATTTCCTGATGAACCCAGATACCGGAAGTCTGATATTCACACATCATTTAACTACAACACTGATTTTATTACATGATGTCAGAACCTGACTGGTTTCATTTTAAAAAGCATCATTCTTTTTACTTGTTAATTTTCTCCATTTAAATACTGTCAACAGTTAAATGCTTATATTGTTTATGAATACTGCACATTTACAATGTCTTCGTATTGTACATCAAAGGTAAGTAAATTAATATTATCTTGTCATGGGTACATAAATTATATTCCAGAGGTATGAAAATATTGTGAAATATAGAATTGGGCTTGTTTAATTTGTCCACCACCAGCAAAGTCATACTTGCAGTCTCCAAAAATTATTGTTAATAAAACCCCCAGAGAAAGTTTAAAAATAATCTAGTCAAGTTTTAGAACTATACAGATTTTGAGACACTTTCTCAGCCACTATTGGGATCAAACCTGAGATCTCCTGGTTTTTGAACCAGCATCTTATTCACTGAGCCACCACGGCCCCAGCAGTGTTTAATAGGGTAAAAGAACTCAAAGGTGGTGGGTTGGTCGTGTATATTTTGAATATTTTGTATCAAAAAAATTCTACAATGAAAATATTTGTTGTTTTCAAAGTCCTTATACCACATGTTGATCCATCTGGATGAAGTGATATTGTAGGCAGTATTTCATTATCTAAAATAAAAATAAATTTCTCAACCTGTTAAAGTGATCGTTTGTTAAAGTGATCACAGTATGATCAGGTTGGGAGTGAGGTTATTTATGTAAATTTCAGCTGAAAAGGGACTTTTATCTTCACGCTTCTAAGTAGTCTCTTATCAAGTCGAGACTGGAAGTCGGGTGTTCGATCCCTGCATTGGCCGAGAAAGTTCATCCAGATGTGGTTACTCCTTATCAGTGATGCAGAATGGAGGGCCTAACAAGGACAGTTGTCTAGTCATTCGGATGGGAGGGAAAATTGAGGTCCCATATACACATTGGCATGTACATAAAAGATCCCTTGGCAGTTGGAATTTGATGTAAGAATAGGCTGTAGCACGGCTGGCTGGGGCAAAATTTCCGACATAGCACACTGCATGGTGTATGCCCGGACGTACAAGGAAACATTCTCAACCAATACCGGGATCGAACCCAGGACCTCCCGGCCTCCCCTTCAATTTGGAGATTCTAACACTAAATTTAGATTTGTATTTTAATCAGTCTGTAGTCCACCTATTCTAACAGTGTATAATACTCCCAAGTATATTAACAACATTTCTATTTATCAATCTACTTTCGGCTCAATTACAAAGAAATGATTACTTGTTTATTAAGAAGTCAATCAACTTGTCAGCTAATCCTGTTAACAAGCCAACCTTTGTGTGAATCTGCCATGTGACGAATTCAGCCCAATTCAGTTCACAATCAAAGTAATGTTTAATGGTAATTTTGATGATCTGGTATATATACAGAAATACACATTCAGTAGACTGATATCACAAAATAATTTAATTAATTATGGTGATAAAAATGGCGCCAATGTAGATGACATTCTATACCATTATTAAAGATGTATTACGTAAGAGCTAAATCTGTCTATTGGCGTATTGCATGTCTTTATTTTGGCTTCAAATGTTAAATAATGACAAGCCTATTATCAATTAGATCATCGGATTTAAATGGATTAGTTTTTGAAGTTCTGTTTCTACAATAATAACAACTTTAAACATTATATAATTTTGCTCAGAATAAAGTAATTTGACTGAAAGTTTTGAACTATTCTTTACCTACTTTGTCTGCTCTGCATTATAGACATGAACTATCTTGGAACCTACTTTCACTTGATACTATATATAGTAACGAAGGATCACAATGTTTAAAAACTAAATTAAATTGCTTCATAAACAATAAATCATAAGCTATATTTCATTGTCGCTTGTCTGTTATGTTATTAACAGCCCAGTGTACTAAATATGCATTCCTTAGGGCCGAGAATTTATTTACAGCTTACAAATCGAATGGTTATTCAAAAATAAATCAAAAGTTATTTATTTTTGGCTGGCAAGTTAACATTTGATGTTTAACTTTATGGCAACTTACAGTTGCATTTATTATTAATCCCATACCATTAAAATCTAATGGGACTAGATATTTTTTCAGAGTTACAGATTAGGAGGTTTTTTGATCACCAGTCATGTAGTCATCCTCCAGTTTACCTTCAATATTATCCAACTTGCTACAGATAGGTTTTTACTGAACTTGTCGAGTTGATTTGAAAACCTGCTTCAAGACTTGCTATGTTTAAACTGGGTGGAATTGTTTATTGGGTCGCAACTCACAAGGATGAACTTATTGTAAAAGCTCCAAAATTTACAGATCTCAACTTTTGTACGAGTCATCTTACTGAACTGTCGAGTTGATTTGAAAACCTACTAGAAGACTTGATATATTTAAACTGGGTGGAATTGTTTATTGGGTCGCAACGCACAAGGATGAACTTATTGTAAAAGCTCCAAAATTTACAGATCTCAACTTTTGTACGAGTTATCTTTGCATTTAAATTGTAGATTTTAAAGCAGTTCTTTTGTCCTTAAGGCCAATTTTGTTTTTATCAAGGAGTCAAAATAATTTGATTTGTGCAAAGTAACATTCGTATTGCTGAAAAGTAACAGACAAAGAGTCGACTGTTAAAGCCCTTTGGCCTCTTGTTTATTTGGTGGACGTGCAAAATATCTTGTATATTTGGTATAGTAAATTAGATTATAATTACTAAATGAGTTATCCTGATATGCTTGGAAAAACTTTCTTTAATCACATTTATTTGAATAGGAGAAAATCTATTGCATGTGTTTGCTTTGATAAATCATTTTAACAGTTAGAATTGAATAAATTTGTTAACTGGGCTAAATGCCTGGAGAAAAACATGAGATTGAATCGACCGTAGACAATTTTACCCCCAGCATGACTTGGTGGTAATCAACAAGTTGTTGTTTTTTATATCATGAATGAATACGGAATGACTTATCTAAATGTAAATGATTGTCACTTTTGATGGTGGAGAAAATCTTTTGATATTGCAATATGTATGGATTCACTTGGTTATATAATGGCTTGTTTAAATAAGACCAAACCAATTTAATTTTCAGTTCTTCCAGGTCTTCATAACTAAATAGCCACTTAAATCACATTAAAGGTGTTTAGTTCAAAACTTCAAAAATTTGGAACCTAAAGCTTTTGTACAGCACAACCAAACACTATTGTTTTTTCCTGGAAGAAATAATAAAAAATAATTTAAGCAGTGATCCGAAGAACAAAAAATCAAATTGATGTGGCCTCAATGCACAGTTAAAGGCAGGAGACAGATAATTACTATTTTTCTATGCGAATAAAGGCTACTTTAATTGGTATTGATTGCTTCATCTATTGCTATTAATATCAACATTATATTTGAATATATACGGTATATGTAATTTTTCTTCATCTTGTTTCATTACCAATACAAATCTTTTTATAGCCTGAAAATCTATCAATTTTGGTTGAAATGTGGATATTATATTTAGGACAAGGCACTTATATTTCTAAACCAAGTTTTATCTAGGAATGTGTTTTCACAGATCATTTTTACATGTCCGTCCGTCGTCCACAATTTCTTGTGAACGCTCTAATTAATGTCCGATTGACTTTTAATTTATAATTATACACAGTGTTTAAGGTCAGAATTTGAGTCTTGATCCCTTTTAAAAATCTTAGGGACGCTCTAGAGGCTAAAGTTAATATCGAATTGATTTTAAATGTATACATTACACAGTGTTTAACGTGATGAGATGAAGAAGCCTATTGATTATCAGAGATTCATGTGTAAGTGGAGTTAAACCCTCCCTCCCTCTCCTTCTCTCTCTCTCTGAGAGAAATATTCAATGTTGACTGTCAAACTAAACCAAATCGTCTTACACTAGAGAAAACCAATATAAAATGGGTAATAGATTATTACTGAAATCTTCCTGGTTTGTTCAATTAACTCAAACATGTAGCCGGAGTTTGTTAAAATATTCAGCAATACCAATCAGTTAGTCATTAGGTTCGTGGAGTTACTTTCAAAACCAGTGTCTTAATGCAGTCGTTCTATTTGCTTATTCTCCACACAAGTCTAATTGTCTGGTTAACTTCTGAATTATGAATCAAGATTTACAGATACTGAAGCAGTATTTGAGCAAAAAAAAAAATGTCTTACTCTCCATCATTATATGTAACTGATATTTCAAAATTCAGATCTCAACAGCAATATAAAACAAATTTAAATTGAATAGGGAGGTCGTTTATGTATCATGTTAATAGCAGGATTCTTAATCCATTTTGAAACTAACAAGCTAGAATTGGGTCAAATGAGGTCCCGATTGGAAATAGGTTAATTATAAGCTCCCATTCCCTTTATTATAACTAGACTTCAACAAAAATAATTCTCGGTAATTTGTTATGAAGAATGTTGATTCTAATGTATGTGATTACCACAAAAATAACAACAAATATGTACTCCTTTTGAAAAATTTTCATATTTAATTCACATACTGGCTTGAAATAAATTTCTGTCTTCGTTTATTCAGCTGTTATGGCACCATGGCATTTCTTCTTGACACAAACTGTAGTTTTTTTGTCTATCACATAACTAGCAAAAGTTTTTATTCATTCATCCACGATAGACAAACCATAATTGAAATTGCTTATAAAATTATGTGAGACTCATTTAGCCTTCAATAATGACGACAATGCTTTTAAAATCAAGCCTGTGTACACGCTAATTAAAACTGGTTTATTGACCCAAATGAAGTCGATGTCATGTGTCATTGGAATTCAGCATTAGAGATTCTGTCCAAGGGGGGGGGGAATATATTATTAATGGTTGTTTCTCGGTGTATTCGATGTTCTATCAGGGAATTATATTTAATGAAGATTTAAGTTTACCCAACAGCTGATCAATGAATTCATCAATTTATGATCCAGTTATTATTTTAAAATCTCCTGGTACCTGGAATTGATGTGGAACATCCAAGACATACATGCGATTTGCAAACCTCGCCAAGATCGTCTTCTTTATTTTTACAAAGGCTTCAGCTTACTGAACCTGTTTTGAAGAATCAGCAAGCTTGTTTTGAATTTTTTACAGGATTATCAAACTTACATGTACGTCAAGTGTGCTAATTACTCGGATTATGAACCACATGGCCGATTCTGACTAAGGTATGACTGTTGATATTTCCAACAAGCATGTTGCTTGATTGACATCTTGATTAACAAGTAATAATTAACACCTTGTAATTTAGATGAAAGTAGATTGATTTATAATACCGTGGCCAATTCATTGTTTTACTAGTCGGCTAGACTAAACATCAATCGACTGAATTCGACAAAAAACATTTGGTTAAGAATAGTGGTTATACATGCAAGACTCTTTAATCAAGTGATTACATTAAGTTATCATGTGACGTTTGTAGAATTTATACGATTTACAGTTAAGTATACAGATTTAAATGGAACTGTTTTCTTAATAGTAATTTAGAGATAGTAAAATAGGGTTTGCTTTCTGTAATTTTTTCTGGGTAAATTTCGCTGTTGTTTGGGTCATTTTTGAGGTGTGGGATGGAATTGGATGCCAGGAAAATACTACCACTGCTAATAAAACTGGCATACACAGACAGTATATCACTCAAAATTTGAAAACATTGATTTTTGGTCAAACATACATCTTTTTTTCGCACCACCCGAAGTCGATGTCTGATTAAATTTATTGACTGTGTATTATGGCGTTAAATGTTAACCATGTCTCGTACAGTAAGTAATTTTGACAGTAAATGTTAGAAGATTAAAAAAATGATGAGCTTCAAAGTGACCATTATTACAAGAAAATTCAAATTTATCCCCAAAATTTGCAGGTTGGATTTTACTTCTATTATGTGGCTTTTCTGAATATGTTACATTAAAGATACATTTCCACGACTGTATTTGTAATTATTTCCAATAAGAATATTAAAAATTTGCTACATATGGAAAATAGACACCTATTAAGCTCACTAGAAAATTACTGGATTCTGTGAAATAAAACAAAACATGTAGCATGCACAAGACTAAAATGTAAAGGTATTACTAACTGGAAACTTATTGGTTTTTCTACTAGAGTGATGTAGGTAGCGTTTGATATGTGTTGATTAAATGGCTAGTGGTTGTGAGAACAGTGAAAGTCTTAGACATTCAGACGACTGCTATTATATGGCAGATATCAAATTGGCAGACTAAAATCAAATAATTTACTTTAGTCTCAATATTTGTAGTAAATGGACAACAAGTACGGTAATGACAATTAAAATCTGAAAATGGACCTTCCCTCAGCCAAGTCACATGAATAACAATGTCTTGGGCTGTTGAGGTGCCGGTAGTTCCTTGCAAATTAAAATGTTTTAAGAGGTATATGAAGCAATTTTTTGCTTGAGCAATTTGTTTGAATATTTTTTCAGTCCAAATATATCATCAAAT
Organism: Patella caerulea; assembly: GCA_036850965.1. Classification (NCBI taxonomy): domain Eukaryota; kingdom Metazoa; phylum Mollusca; class Gastropoda; family Patellidae; genus Patella; species Patella caerulea. Next base: position 23,025,558 of record JAZGQO010000015.1, on the reverse strand, counting down.
CACACAGTTTATGCATGGGATTAAGATATCTTAAATTGAATAACTGTTTATCCGCATATCCACGTACAGGAATTTTGAAATGTTTTGACAGTTCTACTATTTTTATATATAACTATTTTACAATGTCAATACCTCTGTGAGATGTGTGGTTCCATTTAATGTGAAATAAAGATGGCGGTTTAAGGCCTAAGTGATAATGTATATGGACACCTCAACTATTTCCAGCTCTTGTAAATATGTAAATCTGTGGTCGTTAATGTTTTAAGTATTCTAGGTGTGGACTGGGAGCTGCGCATAAAGTAATATTTTTTTTTATTTTCGCTGCTTGACTCTTAATAGTAAGTGCAGGAGGACCGCACTACACGAAAAACAAAAACCTATAAGATTAACCTGCGGAAAATATCAAATCAAGTGAATGGATCCGGGGGCCAGCCGTAAGCGTACACCGCGCTGTACAGTCCCGGGCCTGATATGGTACAGGCTTCACTAAAATTGATTTGAAAAAAATAGGTAACAGAAATAATGCGACCAATCTTGACAATGGTCGTCTCTTCAATGGCAGAAAATTACTTATTAATATGGATAAAAAATACTTGGTTTCATTTTCATAATCTGTATATAGCATTTCAAGAAAACTGTTGGACCCAGAAAAAAACCCATGAGGTAAGGAAGATGACCCTACTCTTTGTCATCACTTGACTCATTGACAAACCATATGATCTAAAGTGTGCGTTAACCATTTGGACACCTACCCTCTCTCCTTAGTCACATAACCACAGAGACTGTACTGTATTATTTATTAAAATGGTGTTAAAATGGCGATATTGTGCTACATTCTATAATTACCATGGGTATCTTAAATCTATTATCATTGTTATTGTCACACCTTTGATCAGAGTAATACATTCAGATATTCAACTTGCCTGTTATTTTAAGCTGATTCATGAAGTGTGAAAAGCCTAAAGTGTTGTAATTAATACATTATATACCCTACCATGATGCAGAACCTTCAGACAGATCTCCAGCAGTTGGTCACACGTTTTGTGAAATTAAGAATACACAGAGGAATTATTAAATCATCGGTTGTTTTTTTTTGCAGATGCAAACTACTTTTATAAGGATCAAAGAGAATGATTTTGGCACTATAGATTCCCTTGCAAACTACAATATTGTGAAAGTTAAATCTCTAATAGGAATATCAGTCCAATAATGGTTCAATTCTTTTGAGTATTTACAAAGAAATGATGAGCTCAAAATTCCATTGATCTATGCACCTCCCTATATATGTAACAAAGACACTGATTTCAGTATTTGGCTTGAACCACATTGATGGGGGTGTGTTTTATTAAGTCCGATTGAATCTAAGCCGCAAGATTATGTAGAATTGGTCTTTTGACATTGTTTCATTAATCAAGTGTTAGATAATCACTCTGAGTGAATATTAGCGTGGATTAAGTCGTGAGAAATTTGATATGTTCTGAAAAAAAGCAAATCACACTTCTTACTTTCTGTTATATTACGATGTGTTGAGATGATCATTGTGATATTTCATGCAGATGTCATGTGGGAATTCTTTGACATTGAAACGTATATCAATTGGTCAGTGTGTGTTAGGCTGATCAACTAAACGTGGAAAGGATCGTGTGAGTAGCAAACATTCAGTTTCATCAGACAAAATTTGATTTATTTAAAATATCCAGCAAAACATCAATCTTTTCAGTTACCATATATTCCTTGACGAAAAGATTATAATTATAGAATTTGTGGTGGTTGTCTGAAATGAATAAATCTGTACATTAGTTCATTTAATTGTCATCTGAACCAATTACAATCACTCTTACATGAAGAGTGGAAATGGTATGTCATTGAACATCCTTCCCGTTGAAATAAAATCTTGTAAATAATGTTATTTAAATTTCCTGATAACGGTTCCCATTTCTTATGTTTTTAATTGTTTTATAAATTGTCTTGAGCTGGCTGTAAATTTAGCTCTGTCTTGGACTGGTGGTGGTAGTGAGTTCAGTGTATAAATGTATTGAAATTGAATGACATAACCCTTAATTTGTCTTATACTGTATCGCTTTCTTGGGTTGAATTTATTGATTTCAATATCTCTTTCTATTCTCTTATTTAGTAACATACCCTTAATCATTGTAGCTATCAGACGTGTATGGAAGTTTATCACTGACACACAGCCAAGTATATGAACTAGGAAAAATTGACCGTTTCTTTCTTTGATACCGGTATTTCATCTATGTCAGATACAGCATTTAGGTGGATCCATACATTGGCCGTTTTTCATTAGTCTTTTATCCCTCAGAATATGAATCATTTTTAAATTCTCACACAAAACATACAAATTCTTTAGACAAACACAAATCAGAAACATCTTAGAGAATTTCAAATTCATATTTTGAAATACCTCATCTATATCAGAAACAGCATTTAAGTGGACCCATAAATTGGCTGTTAGTCTTTTACCCACCAGAATATAAATTATTTTCAAATTCTCACTCACAGAATAAAATTTCTTTGGACAGATCAGAAGAATCTTGGAGAATCTCAAATTTTTGATGACTATAATATTTGAAAAAATGTACTTTGCTGAAGTGAATATCCTTGTACTTGATAAGGAGTAAGGTCGTCTATCAAACTTTATGAGTTTGCTCTGGGTCCCAAGGTTTGTTCCAACTACCAACACCTTTACTCGCAAGCACATTATTGATATAAAATTGTACCATGTATTAGTCACTAGAATGAATTTGACTTCGATCTCTCTTTCTCACTAGACAATCGGATGGCAGAGATTTAGAAGGATTAACACGCCTGCAAGATTAACAAATTGTCAAGTACATTCATCACTTGGCTCAGAATAAAGTATTTTGAATACATTGTGGATGTTTACAGCTAGCTCTTGATTTTATGTATTCGATTATGATTAATATGAAATGAAATAAGACATTTGATATTTTCCGTCTTGATGAAATGGTTTAAGTGTTGTGCACTTACTGTTAAATACATGGAATATGGAATTTTGATGTGTTCTGGTCGTGATGAAATGGGTTTGACCTCCCAATAAACCTTTACTCTTTATAAGTCCCTAGTCATTTGTTGGAGACTATACAGATATACATTTGAAGGTAATTACAAGGTGTCTACATTATCCAGATACTGATGGTTGTAGCATTGAGACAAGCTGGTTTTATATTGTATTATTAGTATTATATCAGACAGTGTGAAAGGGGTTAAGCTAAGTCTACTTCTGAATGAATTCAGTTTTAGAAATCTGTCTGAGATCAAAGCAAAACACTTTTAATTGAATTTGACAAATCTTGTGTATTATACCGGAAGACAGACAATAGAAATTGTGCAATACATCAATGTAGATCATTAGATAACGTCACAAAACTTGGGTGTTTTGAGTTCATTGATGAGCATTTCCTACTTAAAGGGCGTATGACTCTATTTTGTGGAACTTTGGAAGATACAAATATCAATATTGATTGGAATTGTCACACTTTTTGGAAAACATTGCAGTAAAATGTTGGAACTTGGTGTAAATGTTCATTATATGGATGTTTTGACTGAATAGTTTCATCGATCAAGGCTTTAATGATGATTAACAGAGAAATGAAACAGGGTTTAACATCTTTCTTGGTTAACTGAGATAAATAATGTGATTGGTCGAGACTCGAGACCAAGTTTGACTATTGAACATTTTCTGCATAAGCAGAGTGATAAACAATTTGATTTCTTGATGCTTAATAAAAGGAAAAATGTTTATGCGTGTCATCTGTTTATTTCGGTATTATAGCGCTTGCTGAAACAAGAGGGAGGAAAGAGTGTGTCTCTAGCAAAGAGAATATTACAAAAGTGGCATGTATTATATAAAATGAACCTTTAGAGGAAGAAGAAGAAACTTTGTTGCATAAAAGACTTTACAAGGTTATGTGCATATACAAATAAAAATATCCATGAAAAAAACAAAGAATACCCACATAATGTATACATAATTATACAAAGAGACACAACTTTACAAAGACATGAACGAATTGTATACAAAAGCTTCTAAAAATTTTAAATTTCTACATTTTTATTCATCATCAGTTTCTTGAATTATCTTAAACCATTGGTTCACAAAATAAATTTAATCTGAAGAGTTCTTATGTGATAGTCTCGAACCAATCCTGACAATGGTTGACAAACTCCTATAAAAACAACTAGGTCATAGCTCCTCTTAATAGCGACTAATGAATATTTGATTTGATTGTTTCTGGGGAAATACCCCAGGGTAATGACTGTAACACTTATACACTACAAGTCATTGTTTGTCTTAAATTCTATTTTATTTTCAACACAGATCATGTAGAACATTTTAAGATGTTTAATATTTCCCATGATGTTTTGCATTGGTAGATATATTATAGATTCCCATTTGAGAACAAAGAACAACACAGCATCCGTTTATCTTTGTTAAAGAGACACTGGAAGAATATTTGGTTAATAATTTTGACTATCAACCTTATTTATTACAATATAATATATACTTATGAAAAACACCTACAAATATATTTGGGTGATGTTTATATGTCATAACGATATATAATACAATCATTATGACACATTTCGCAGCATGTCACCTATAATTTGCTTGTCAGTTACTTGTAGCATAATGCCACAAACACTGATATTCACGACAACTTTACACAAGACTATCTATCGTAAAAGAAGTTTTCTGAGAGCAGCTCAACACTTGTGCAAAAATATCTTATCATTCCATATGGCTGTGTGCAGGAACTCAAGCAAGGCTATAATATTTGGTGATAGTTTATATGACTGTTTAACAAATCACAGTGGCGTTTTTGTGGAAAAGCCAATTGAAAGTAAAAGAGGGAATTGCTTGAAGCCTCCTCTCCAAATCTTGGTTCGTCACTTGATTATTAGACCCTTCAATTTAAACTATTATTTTGACAAATTGATTTGTGATGTATCAGATTTGCTGTATGAGTAGTAAGTAGTTCATCCTGAACAAATAGTTCATTGTAACTTCATCCTCTGTCAAGCAGTGCAGCAATTTAGTTATCAATAATTGAATAAGAAGCTGTTTAAAATATGTTTGATCAGTAGAGCGAGGCAAGCACCTATTTTGGTATTTGTTTTGCTAGAGAGTTTAATATCAATAGCAACAATTTTAAAGGTACAATTATGTTTTTAGCTTCTGACACTTTCAGAATTTTTTAGTATTATGTAACTGTATTTACTGATAAGTCAATATGAGTTTAAATATATACCAGAAAGTGGTTCATGGTGTCTTTATTCTCCTAGAAGGTATTGATATACATTTTTAGGATTATTAATTTTATGTACCGAACCAACATGAATTATATATACATACCAGCATATTTATAACAGAATAATAATGTGTTTTTCGTTGACTACCAGTATATATTGTCCTTTGGCCAGTCCTCACTTACAAATTTCCTTCAAATCTCTGCACGCTTTTGTACAGTTTTGTAAACGTAATACATCATTGGTTTTGATTGAAGTTTTTGAACCCATTGGGATTGTTCATAAGGGTAAAAGGAAGAACCCTTGATTTTCAGAATTTTGTAATCATAAATTTTGAACCTTTTTGCAGAGTTATCTTTCCTGTCATATTTTGTGAAAACAAATCCAGTCATTTTGGGCAATGCAGGAATCTGATTGAAATACAGAATATTTCATTCTTAGATTTTGAAGTTATCATCCTTGATTTCATTTTCACATTTATGAGATATTTTGTTGTTAGAGTGCGCAACGTATCACTGAGTTATTCCACTTTTTTTATGTCAATGTTTACCAAATACTCTTGTGTATGTGATGTAGATCTCGAAGTTGTTTGTTAGGATATAAGGAAGACCCCTTTGATTCACATGATTGTCAGATACTCAACTATGTTTGAGCTTTTCTCATTCGGTCACTATTTATGCTTTTGAATCTTTTGGTCAGAATTCAATGTGGATTTTATTGCTAGTGGTAGTTAGGGGACCATGAAAATTCCCTGTGTATGTCCCCCCCCCCCTATGAAATTGGAAGCAGTAAGTATTGATCTTTTACCTGTTGGATATTTTACAGATGGAGACACTTATTCAAGAAATGCAGAACCCAAAAACTGGAGTTTCTGTGAAATGTCAAAAATCATTTCTCTACACCATTCCATCTGTTTTTACTGGTAAGTAAAATGTTTTTAAATTTAACTTAATAAAAAAAAACCCCACAAAAATATCCCCAAAATGGTGCAGGAACAAAAAACAGTATGTCTAATACATATTCAGTTTGACTGTCTTCATTCATTCTGCTGTCAATATTGGGCTTGCAGATACCGTTTATGTTACAGTCTGATGTTAAAAACATTAAAGGCCTGTGAAAAATAAGTTGTTTAATCCATTTTCAGGCATAGCACAAATAATAGAGAACTGATATTCCTAAACAAATGCGAATCACTCTTGCGGGAGCTTTTCATGTGGAAAGATTTTTAGTTTGATCAAATTTAGTGGAGCTTTGTTTTTTGCTCCTCTACCATTTTTAAACCTGCACGACTGGTGAAGGCTATCTTATTTTCAATGATATATATTCTGCTCTGGTACGAAACACATATTCCCCATGTAACTTAACAAAACAGTTAGTAATCCAATATTTACTAGAATTCCAAAGAGTGATATTATTTAAAGTACAGAGAGCTGTTGTGGCCAAAGACCAAAATAATTTATGTTTTGATTGAAACTAAGACTCTAAAGCTTGCCTATTCATTGTTTTTAAGAAGTACATGTATGTAGTATATATGTATATATTAACCATATCATTTTTCATTTTATTTATTTGTGTTATATACTTGATAACGACTTGTGAAACCTCGTTGAAACATCGAAACGTCACAGTGAAATAAACCGTAGTTGTTATCCATAAATAGTGTGTTGTTTGATTATGTTCCAATTACTATAGTATATGCCATTCAAAGAATAGGTACATGTAGAAACAAATTTTTATTGTCAGTAGGCAGTACAAAACTGATATATTCTGTACGAATGAAATAGCTTGCCGAAAAATACTGTTAAGATTTTGAAAGTATTGATTTACTAAATAATTCATAAACTAGCAAGTGGGCTGAGAGAGATGTTAACCGTGGGAGAGAACCTTAAGGTGAAAGAAGTTAGTTGGATTGGCTAACCTTCACTACTTTATTTTGAGCAGACAAATTTAGATTTCAAAAATAAATCAGCTAACTGTCTGGTAATACTGACTATGGGTAGTTTGTTGTTAATCTATGCAGACGTTATTGATCTGACAGACAACTATTTTGGGTATTAATTAATTTTAACCGTTTGTGATGACATGAATTACATGAATATTTCATTTATACAATTGTATAATGTATTGAATTAGTTGATATGATTATGAATGCATTCATGGTGTTCTCCAGACGTAATACTTATTCAGTATAGCTTCACAAATAAATTATGTTTACCATTGCATGCAGGGAGAGTTTTTTTCAGAGGCTAAGCTTGATCCCCAATCCCATTCCTGAATAAAAACATAAAGATTCCTGAATAAAGTATGCAATAACATACAGAAACTGATGCCTGAACAACTGATACCAACCAACACCTCACAGACTTGGCTAATGAAAACGGGCATAGGCCACACACTGCTATGAGGAAATTGTGCCTTGGCAGCGGCACTACAACCAACTATTTATATTGAATTTCAACTCTCAAGGGATATTTTACGTGCACTCCAATATGTACACTAGGACCTTGATTTTCCGCCCCATCAGAACGACTAGACAACTGTCCCTGTCAGGCCTTCCGTCCTGCATTCACTGATAAGCGGTCACCACCCAAGAAAATCTGGATGAACTTTCTTGGTCAATGCAGTGTTTTACACATTTAACTACCATGACCTCAAGATATATGAAATTACCCATGTATCAGGCAATATGACGTACAGAATAGACTCTATAGACAGATAGAAAAATAATGTAGACAGATAAAAAAATAATGTAGACAGATGGAAAAATAAAAAAAATAATGACTGACTCCGAAGTATAAAAATACTAAATCTCAGGCAATAACACATAGATTCAATAGACTGATAGAAAAATTGAAACATTAAAATAATGACTGACTCTGACCTGAAGTATAAAAATAGATTTCCTGGTAAATTATTTCACTGAAATGCTTTCAACATAAGCTTACATAGAAACCAAAATGGCATGAAAAACTTTGTTAAAGTATACCATGTCAGGATTACGATCGTTTTTTTCCCCATCCCAAGTGTATACACGATTACTTTGTAGCTTTATAGAGAAAGATCAATTTTACAGAGTTCAAGAACAGTGTTACAGGGTCAAAAAAAACATTGTAACATTAGCAGACATTAATAACGCAAATCAATTTTACATTGTTTATTCAAACCGCTTTCTAAATCTTCTCCTCAAATTTTTGTTGAAGAAGCGTAGAGTAGATGGCTAAGATGGGATATAGATAAAGAAAAGAGAAACCCTTGTCTCAAGAACAAAATTATTGTAAATAGACTTTGTAATGGATTCCGGATAAATCTATCACAAGATTCCATTCCTATCAATAGTTAAATACATATTCCGCTGAAATTATCCGTCAACTTGTTTTTCTTCAAATTAATAATCACAATCAAATGTCCCAGTCTGGAGGCAAAGTCACCTAGACCTTGAAATCAAGCACTTGGGGTACAATCAATCAGTTTTTGTAAAGATCTTATAATACCAACTGTCCACATGTTTAGAAAACGGTTTGATGAAATAAAATATGATGATGATCTTTAAGCAAATAGGCTTTGTAGTTTTGATAAGATTTATTTTAGTATCCAGACTTACACCTATCAATCTTTTCCAGATTTGGAGAGCCTGGCTGGTTCAATGAGTAATGCTGAATTTTGTGAAATTTTCAACTCATCATATTTCTGTAATTTGCAAGGAAGTCCCTCAAATGACAATTCGGTTATTGATGACATTATATTTCTGATAGTATAAATTTAGATACCGGTAGTTTATTATTGAATACCAATAACATAAACTCACATTTTTAATTTGATACTGATACACAATTTACTGGAAGAAAATTGGTAGAAGAAACTACTGTAATAATAATTCTGAGAAATTTGAAAATACATACTGTTATCCATGGGACAATATTGGTTTCAATTATTAGGCCTGTTATTGAGTCAATTGGCCTGGTTTCGCTTCCACGGTTGTACGTGACAATGTCGCCTGGGAAACCTATTTGGGTTCTCACTTATTGAAATATTTGATATGTCCTTATATTATTATTATATTGTATATTTTGTAGGTGTTGATGTTGTTAGTTGGTTAAAGAAGAGATTGAAGATATCCGATTCAGATAGTGGTGAAGCAACACATCTGGCTAACTTGTTGTGTAAATTTGGATATTTTTTCCCTGTATCTGACAGTAAATTACTTGTTGTTAAAGATGATGCATCCTTGTACAGATTTCAGGTATGTATAGTTATTTACTCAGTTATTGAAGTGGGGGTGGTCTTTCGCGTGTGCATTAGGTCATAAGGTTTCTCATTGAGTCAAATGTGGCAAAAGTGGGTGAGACGCTGCCTCGCTAGCCTGGACAGTGCATGTTCGATCCCAGCATTGACTGAGAAATTTTGAGATTTTCCAATGTGGTTTTTCCCTGTCAGTGGTGCAGGACGCCAGGCCTGACAAAGACAGCTGTTTAGTTGTTCCGATGGGACGGAAAATCAAGGTTGTGTGTATACATTGTATAAAAGATTCTTTGGCAGTTGGAATTCGATTTAAGAATAGGCCATGTGTCCCGCAAAATTTTTCTCATAGCACACTCTATGGCGTATGCCCCTCTACATTAGCCCAGTATAGGAGCAGAACAGTAGGATGTTAAATTCCATACATTTCATGGAGTCAAATGACATTGTTTTAATCTCAAGCTTGTATATCTTAAGGAGTAGGGTTGGCTGCCTAACATTGTTGCTTTTCTTCCGGTCTTCTTATTGCCTTTCTTTCTTTAAAAAAACCCATTACAGGTGAATTATTGAAATAAAATTGTATCTTATGTAAGTCTTAAAATGACCTGGGTTTTGTCAACTAGCAGTTAAACCCCAATTTGCTCACTCTCTTTTCTCAATTGTAAAAAGATAAAGTAAAATATCCTTAGGGACACACTAAAGCTTATTATTTATGCATGTCTACCAATTCAAGTACGATCTTAACTTGACATGTGCATTGGACAAATCGTCGTTAGGTAGACGAAGTGACGTATCAGCATACCGTAACCAGCTGACGATAAGTTACTTCGTCTACCTACTGACGAATTGTGCATTGATTGACAGACTTTGATTTTTGAAGATTATTGGTGATAATTTTATATAATACATGTATGTGTATTCTCTTATTTATAGTGTCCCTATTACTGGCCCTCCCAGTCTATGGAACCTGACAATGTTGCTTATGGTGAGTACATCTATTTGTATTATGTCCAGAATCAGGTGATTTATTTTATAAGTTATTAAATTTGTTCTCATCCATATGGAAATGCCAACTTCTAGTGAATGAATTTGGACACCTTCATTGTCACATTATCCATGCAATATTTGATTATCCTACTACAATCTGATCGGTTTGATCCAGTGAAATGATAGAATTTATACATCTGGTGTAATGAATTAAACAAGGAATATACCCCTTCATTATCCCTGAAACTTGCTTAAAAAGTTCAAACATCAGTGCCATCCATGGCTATCTGATTAGCCTACTTTAATGTCATAGGAGGTGTCTTTGAAACTATACTAGTTAATGGATCATTATCACATTTAAGTCTCCAGTCTACACCATCCATGCATATTTAACTATTCTCTTTCAATCTATTCTGTGTAATGCATTAACTATACTTTTAGTGAATGGATTTTGATAAAAGTACAACCTACTTCAATCTGATTTATTTATTGTTACAAACACAATAACTTTACTTCCTGTGAAAGGATTTTATGCCTTTATTATCACATTCACTTGTCTAGGTTCTAACATCTAATATCAGTGAATATTTATATGATGTATTGCTCTCAAATTGCTTGATTGTTTCGAACGCAATGACATTACATATATCTATAGAAGGAATTTTAATAAACAAAATAATTTGTTGTTTTAGTCACTCATATTAGTGCCATCTTTGCATACTTAATTAGTTGACTTGAAGTTGAATTTCTTTACTTCTAATGAAATGGTATCAACTGAATTAGAACTTGTATTCTTAACAAAATCTACCTGTGCATATTTTATAAACTTTTTGTAATTTGATGAATTGATCATTTTGAAATGAAATAACTACTCTTCTTCCAGTTGACTGACTTTGTTTAAACTTGACATATTGGTAATCCTTCATTATATCAGCCTCCTACAATTTGAACATCAATGCCATCTGCATTAATTTAATTAGCTTACTGCTATAATTAGTTGCAGTCTGGATATTAGTGTAATATATGATGTTATTAATATTTAATTACCATACTTGAATCTAAATGTGTTATACGCTTATCCTTCCTTTGTAAGCCCTGTTCAACTGATAGAATGTTGGACAGGGGACAACAATTAACTCAACCTGTCAGCAGAAGAATCAGGTGTCTGATTAAGTTTTGATTTTGACTACCATCATGTTTACATTGGGAATAAGGGCAGGGGGTGTTTTTGGATGGGCAGATGGATAGCATGTGGGCGCTGTATCATAAGGTCTGTCATTGAGTCAACTGGCGTGGTTTCGATTCCCTGGTTGTATGTGACTAGGAGTAGGTTCGTCTGTCCAACCTTATGGGTTTTCTCCGGGTCGTCCGGTTTCCTCCCACTGTTAATGACCTCTATGCGCAAGCGAGTAATTGAAAAAATAATTGAACCATATGTTAGTCCCGAAATAACCTACTTTGTGTCTAGGGAGCATTAAACCCCATTTTTCTCTCGTAGCAATCCACTGATAATTTAGATAATAGGGTTCAGGTCCGAGTAAGGATTAATCAGTTTGGTGAACATATAAATTAACCCTTGAGAGTTGCAATTTGAAGTAAAAGTAGACTACAACACAGCTGTCCGTGGAAATTTCTCTTACAACACATTATGTCTGTCTTCATTAGAGTGGGAAAGTAGGCCATTAAATCCCACTTAGGTTCAAATAGAAATGCAAAGGTACAACAAAAATTTATTTCTCTTGAGATTTCGCTGGCACATTATTTGAACACAGTTAGTAGTTATTAGATTATTTCATTCTTTGATCATTTTAATATCACTTAAATATTGTTATTGATCAATATTTATAAAAATATAACTTGGTTTATGTTTCAGCAATCCACCTAGCCAAACGATCTATGCGAAATAAACAGAAACATGGCCTAGAAGATTTTGAACAGGTAAGCTTATAAAATGTACTTGTATAGAAGGCCATGCAATAAAAATGCTCTGATTCTTGGACAATTCTTCCTAAAAATCTGATCCCAAATGGAGGCTTTGGTTTTTGTGGCTCTATTTTGTCAAAGCATCGCTATTGCTCTAAATGACTTGTTTATCAATATATGATTATCCAATATCATTTACGATTGTCAATAACATTTATCAAGGTTGTGTACTTGATAATTGAGTCTACAGTACATGTCCTTATTGGTTCATTAATTCAAGTGAATTTTTTATAGAGTTTCCTCCTGTAACCCGGGGAAAACATTAATGAGACTGTTTTTAATTTGTTTTTATTTAAATACAGATAGGTTATCCTGTTCTTTTTAAAAGACGCTGGAATATCTTTAACTAATAATTTTTTATTTGGCCTAGCAAAAGTTTCCTGTTTTATGGATAATAAAAGTATATTACAAATGTTTTTATGGGTGTATAAATTATATTGATGATGGTTATATTAAAGATATGTGTGACATCTGTCGTCATTTGGTGTCATAGAAAATTTAAAATCTATAGAAATAATAAATATATTCATTCAACCCAAAAACTATTAATATATATTATAAGCATATTTATTGATTATGACTATCTTTTGTTATTAAATTTGCAATGAATTGCATTTTATATGTTATATAGTATAATGCTGGCTTTATACTTTATACACAACATACAATATTGTAAAAGAGATTGATAAGGGAGGGAGATAGAAAGAGAGAATGAGGTTTAGTATCCGCTCAATACAAACCTGGTCACTTTGGGACTAACATTGTGCAATATATTATTTCAATAATTTTTGAAATAGAATTGAACTATATGTTAGTCCCGAAATTACCTAATTTGAGTTAGTGGATAGATATTAAACCCCCTCTCTCTCTCTCTCTCTCTCTCTCTCTCTCTCTCTCTCTCTCTCTCCCTTAAACCCTCCTTTGTTTGTCAACTGTGCAATGTCCATTAATTATTCAAATATGTTAAACATTAGAAAAAAACAACATAATTTATATTGAAATAACAATCACTGGTTTATATACATATAGCACGACGTTTCAACACGTATCTTCTTGTCGTTATTGTGCTTGATAACAATAAGAATATACTTGTTGAAACGTTGTGCTATATGTGTATAAGCCAATGATTGTTTTCCATATAAATTGTGTTATGTTTTTTTAATGTGCTCAATCGCTAAATGCCACTCAAGGATTATGATTGTGTTAAACATTGGTGCAGGCCTCAAGATGATAATTTCTGTTTTATCAGACAAAATATCAGACTCAAATAAAGTTGTATAGGATCAGTTTAATTCTGTGCTGGATGTGTCTTGAGAAAATTACCAAATTCACAGAAATAAGACAAATGTTGTTTCGAGTCTGATTTCCAGCTGTGTTTTCATATCATGAATCATGATGTAGTTGTAGACTACAATTCACATCGTATAAGGCACATGTAATGGACAAGAATGTAGATGCCTTCGTTGCTGGAGAACTAAGTATATTATAAATTGTTTCAGTGGCATTATTTAGTACTGTAAATACCATTGGTCCCAATTCATTAAAATTAAATACTTTTTAGTAGCGACATTTTAACTATTCTGTGTCTCCAGATATATTATGGTATTTAGAGACACAAGATTGCACTGAAACTGGAGTCAGCTGTCTGTCAGACAAATTTATGGCTGAGATTGTTGATATGTATGTGAAGAATAGTAGGTTTTTCATAATAGCGTAATATCTGTTTACAGACAGCATTGACCAAGTTGCAGAAGATGTTATGTGATAAATGGGGGTTCATTTGTACTCAAGCTGAGGATCAAGTACGATTAGCAAAAGAACGTAAAAGAACAGACAAACTTATATTAGATAGTCAAGAGAGAGCGTTTTGGAGAATACATAGACCACCAGTAAGACTTTTCATTTTGCACCAAATTTATTAATGTGGATAATCATGCCTTTTAGGGTCACTGTCTAATTTTCGTGTACTCTGATTGATTATTTAAGATTTAATTAAGAACACAAAGAAATCAACGATATCTTCCTTCCTTTGAATGACACCATCTAAAGTTACCTTGTTACGCTTGACTATCTTGAGATTTCAAATGTCAGAAACTTCAATTTTGAAGAAAGGCAGAGGAGAGAAATATAGAACAAATCCGATATTTACAAAAATTTAAGTTCATCATATCTGAGCGGAATTTGTTATAAAAATTCAACCTTCACAATATTGTAGTGTACAATTTATTCAAAATTCTTCAAGTGATGTCAAAACTTGAAAATATATCCAAAAAGCCACTCAACGTTTATATTAACCCTTTTTAAAATTGATTTACTTATTAGTCTTAAATAAGCACTAAGACACCCACTTTAAGGGGATGTAACTCTGTTTATAAATTCACAGTATCCAATTTATTCACTTCTTTGTAACCATATTCATTAAATTAGGAATGTATTGTTAATCCTGTACGAATAATGTGAATTAAGTTGTAATTTATGTCTCCATTTTGTTTGTGTTTAACTAGCCTGGTCAGATAAAATGTATTGAAGATGGACCTAAAAGAAATTTTCAACCCAGTCAAATGGCGAACCGAAAAAGAAAGAATCGAGAATTTTTACAAAAAGAGGTAAATCCATTTAATAATTATTTATCGGTTAGACGTGTGAGAAACGCTAATAGACATATTTTTATACAATATTATATTATTATTCTCTGATTTATAGGTTATACATTTGTATTATTATGTTATTTATTGGTTATACACTTGTATTATGTTATTTATAGGTTATACATTTGAGGAATGCTATCAACAGATGTAGACTTAAAACGTCTAAAGCAATAGAAAGGTCAGTACTGTTTTTCTCATCTTCACTGCTTTCTTTAAATTAACTACAATTACAGGCCATTTCAATGATATTGTATGCATTTCAGTACATCAGTACATTTTAACTGTAATCCTAACCCATGTATTTGCAATAAGTCAGCAGTGATCGAAGCATAGATGCTGTGTGACAAGTACTACAGTGCAGTATCATCCAGAGTCAACTTATTTTACCCAAATGATTTTCATAGAAAATTATTAATTTACTAAAATAAATGGTTTGTTATTATAAAGGGAGATAAATCTGTTTGCAGTAAAATTCACAATGAATAGAAGATATTCTAACTGCAAATATTTTCTGTCATTTCATTTTTTTGATCAGAAAAATAAAAATATACTGAAATTAAAAAAAAAATTGAAAGTAGGGAACAATGAGAAATAATTACATTTTCTAAGATGAGGTTTGTTGAGTTTATTCATTGGAATGTATATCTTAATATTTTACCATGTATTTTTATTGTGTAGTTATTTGGTGCGAGTTGAACAGTATGAAGACAATGACCCGTTCTTGTCTGGAGTTTTGCCATCTAACCCCTGGATAACGGAAGATATAACCTTCTTTGAAACCAATAGTGATATGTAAGTTATTATTAAAAATTTTGTCTTAAAAACACACAATCTTTCGATTTGGTTTAAAAAAAAATGAATTTTTTTACAGCTTAATTTTGATGTGTTAATTTCTTATTTCAAGATTTCTGGCTGTTTTTGCAGCAATTGCTAAAAATATGTTGTCAATAATCAAAACTAAACTTAGTTATTTAATGACGAAATGAAAATATAAATGGGACAGATTTCCTAGTTACTAATGAGCATAATAAGAATTAGATTTGCTAAGTTACTAATTGACAAAATAAAAATTTAAAAATCTTTCTTTTTTAAAATTGTCAGAAAATGTTGTGGGAGTTATTTTGGCAATATGACTGCTTGGACTATTGTCAGGAAAACCTGAAAGACATTTTCGGTGGTATCTTTTTATTAAACATAAGTTATCATCTAGAGTACATTTAACAAACAAAACTGTTTGTCGCAGAAACATTTTTTTATGTTACATTTTTCCATTGTCTAAGATGTGTATTGATGCTTAAGTGTAATGAGATTGAGAGGGAAGGTGTGGCCGAGTGATCCAATTCTTGCACTATAGATTAGGGTCTGTCATTAATGCAAGTCAAGGAGGTTTAAATATCCCTACAAAGAAGCTATGCAGTCTGTTAATCTTGATGCCTATGTGTTTCTACTTAAATTCATCAGTTAATCAAATTAATTTCCAGGTAACAAATGAACATAACAAATCCTATCAATCAACACTTTATTTATATCTACTGATTGAAATATGTAGCCATTTTGTACAGACCATAATGGAGTTATTAAATGTCCATATTTAGACCATATTGTATATCATTTATTGATCTATTTTTGTAAATTTAGAAATTTTGGTACCTTCATCAAGTCGCGGTGACAATTGAATTTGTAAGGCTAAAGACAAAAAAATATATTCTGACAAATATGCGGGAATCATATTACATTGCATATTACATTTGATATCGTGCACATTACTGCCATGCATTCAATGGCGCTTCACAAAGTCTATCACAAACGTTAAAGGAATGCTTTATGGAAAAAATATGTTTTGAGTTTCTTTTTGAAATCCTTTACAGCCTGACATTGTATTTAACTTTCTGGGAGGGTATACCAGAGTCACGGTCCTAACACACTGAACGATCTATCTGCAAATGTTTTATATTTAGTCTAGGATATTGATAACATGTTTTGTAATGATGATCTTGTATTGTATTAATTTAGAAAGATAGGCAAGGACTAGGTTGAGGAAACACAAAAAAAACCACAAGTAGCTTGAATTGGCATTGGCCTTCAGTTGGCAATATATGAAGTTCTCTCAGAGCAACAGTAGAGTGATTATCATAACTAACACGAAGAAATAATTTTGCAGTAAAATTTTGGAGAGATTGGAGAGTAGCTGCTGGCAGAGCAGACTATTTCCATAATCCATACAGGAGAAAGCTAAAAAACCTGTGATTTGAAGTGATTTTTCGGGTTGAAGCAATGATTTCAATTTCTGTGTGTTGAGCATTACCAAAGCAGCCGAACAAGTCTTTTGGGCGATATGATTGAACATTGCCAAAGCAGCCGAACAAGTCTTCTGGGCGATATGATTCTTAAAGTTTAAGTTTTCGCCCAAATGCATCCCCAGGAATTTTAACACATGATGAAGACTCAACTACAATCACCAACTCTTAATTCGTGGATGATCATGATAACTTATCCTACTTCACTGATTCATATGTGAGAATGTTATTTTGTCACAATCATCTGGTACCTATTTGGCATAGTTTCGATCATAGTTTGTGACCAGGAGTGTGGTAGCCTTCCCAACCACTGTGTTTTATCTGGGTTCACACGTTTTCTCTCGCTACCAAAGTCCTTTGTGCATTTGTATTATTGAAATAAAATATATTATTCCTGAAATAACCTAGTTTTTGTTGAGTAGATTTTAAACAACAGTTTTCTTTCTTTTTTAAAATTGTCAGAAAATATTTTGTTTGTTGTTGAATGTTGTGGGAGTTATTTTGACAATATGAATGCTTGGACTATTGTCAGGAAAACCTGAAAGACATTTTTGGTGGTATCTTTTTTATTAAACATATGTTATCATCTAGAGTACATTTACCAAACAAAACTTTGTCGCAGAAACATTTTTTTTATGTTAATTTTTCCATTGTCTAAGATGCGTACTGATGCTTAAGTGTAATGAGATTGAGAGGGAAGGTGTGGCCGAGTGATCCAACTCTTGCACTTTAGATTAGGGTCTGTCATCAATGCAAGTCAAGGAGGTTTAAATATGCCTACAGAGAAGCTATGCAGTCTGTTAATCATGATGCCTATATGTGTTTCTACTTAAATTCATCTGTTAATCAAATTAATTAACTATTTTCAATGTAGGCCTAATTAGTTGATTTGTATGTGTTCCAAACCAAATAGCGTGACACCTTCACAAATTCAATAGTTTACTTGAAGATATATATATACAAAGACGCGCCACATTGACTTAATAAATGTGGAAATATCAATGTTTACATGAGGAGTATTACATCTTAATTAAACAATAATACCGTAATGAATATTGATTCTGTCTCTATACTACTTATTTAATTAAAAACTTTTTTCACCAATAAATCCTCTAGAAACCTAATCAGATATATGCTCTGCTTAATTTGCATTATTACTTTCCCCGTAAGATGTTCATGACAGATTATTATAGCATGAATAATTACTTGTCATGTCAATAAGGAATATTGAACTTGCCAACAAATTCCAGTAAGGTTAAACAGACAAAGGTTCAGTTAGAAAATTAATCAGTTCTAAGGCTGTGTATTAGTCTGACCGCCTCCACCCTCATGTCAAAGATTACTCTTATTTTGAGGACTGGATGTAGCCAGCAAATAAATTTACAGCATATGTGTAAGGCCCTACAAATGTCAATTTTTGTTCTTCAGGAACACTTCAAAATCCTGATTCCTATTTCCCTCCAGTCTTCATTAGGCCAGCAAAGTCTAATGAAGTTGGATGTTAAGCACAATAGCTTTCAGTTCAAAATTTTTAAGTTTTGACATTTTAAACAAAACACTGTTCATGAAATTCGATTGGCTATTTATTTGTCAAGACCCCAAAGAACTAAAAATTAAATTAGTTTGGCCTTACTCTTACATACAATTCATGTATCTTTGTATGTTTCTGCTAATGTTTCTCTCTGCCATTGTTCTAATTTAATGTGGGTTTTGTAAGAACTTTGGTATATAAAGATCACTCTAGGTCTTTCTATAATCTGACCTTTATATAAAATAAACTAGGTTTATATAAATGAAAGAGATAGAAACAGTACTGGTAGATAGAAATTTATGTATATTAAAAAAAAGAGATATCTTCAATTTTATCACTATTTTGTTTGTAGCTATATGTCGATCTGATTGTTTCATTAAAGTGTCTGAGTGTGATTTGAGCGATAGAGGAATTCTTTATCAAAATAATATTTTAAGAGCTGAATCATTAATATCAGAGCAAAAATGGTTCAATTCTGTACATGTTTAGTACATTATATAGTTTGAATACTGCCATGAGAAATTTGATAATTTTTGAAAATTGAGAATCATGCACAGTTACTTTTATGCCTTAAAACGTAAAATAAAAAAAAATTATAGTCATTAGGTTTATGAATATTTAACAAAAATACTTTCTCTCGGAAAATATGATTGTGGGATTAGTAGAATGGAGGTTGGAGGTGCAGAACTGTAGGATATTTTCAGTCATTGTTTTTTGTATTTCAGGGGAGGGTCAAAAAAAAGCTCCCCTCAATCAACAAATTGAAAAAAATGGCTCTCCTAAAAGGTTCTCCCAGTTTCGATAAGAGGAATGCTTTAGAAATTAAGGAGAGTGATTTAGAAATTAAGGAGAGTGATCTGATATTAAGGAGAGTGATTGGTAGATAAATGTTAATAAACCCCCAATGACTTTGTAAAGGAGAGTGATTTTCAATTTAAAGGGGAGGGAAAAAAAATCTCCCCTCGGTCGACATTCAGGTGAGCTGTAGGCGCTCGAGAGCGATCACTCGCCTTAAAAAACAATGACTGTATTTTAGCTCTAGGCAGTATTCCCGTTAGAGGAGGTTTAAAACCCCAAAAGATGTAAGCTTTAGGCAGTGCTTTCTCTAATGTCTAATGGTCAGTGTACACAAAAATCTTCTGCAAGATAATTTGTACAAAAGATAATTTTGTGGCAGCATAGCTTGTCTCTCATTCGTAATAAAACTGTATTGTCATTTAGTATGTATTGATTTAAAGCAAGTAATGTTGCATTTTTAAGCAAGGTACTTGTACTAAAAGTTTACGCATTAACTCGCTTTGTGTGTGAGCGATGAGCGTGCACATGTGTGTAACTTAAAGGAAACCTTTGTTCTTGGTATTTATATTATTTATAGTAGCAGTAGTAGTATGAGCTTATTACATTAGATCAATAGGTGGTAGTAGACAATATTCTTCCACTTCTTATCAATATGGACTTGATTACTTAATTAAAGTGATGAGGTGAAAGTCATCAATGTTATTTAATCTCTTGTTAACTTGTCACCAACATGCATCATACAAGCTCATATACTTGATATAGATTAATCAACGTGTAAGAAATCTTTCATTTGAAGTTTAGTTTCTCCGAGATGGATGTTGATGCTTTGGATTGCAACTTCTGTATCGTACACAATATTAATAACTTGGGAGTATGACCATATAATGTTTAATCAGTTGTGATGATTGGAATGAAATTTATTCCTAACGAAGAACATGTTTATGAAATATTATACAAGTTTATGTTCACGGAGCATTTGATAGCCCAAAGGACTTTTGAAGGACTAAAAAAAAGGTGTGGAACAAAGAAAATACCCTGGATATAATTCACAGTTTTCTTACTGTTTTGTTGGAATCTCTTCTAATTTATTTTCATTATCATGAAGTGGCTTCAATAGTGTAAAATTTTACGAATAACAATGGAATATATGTCTGAATATAGAAACGGATGTGTAGCACAGCATAAACAGATCACATTGTGTTCTTCATGAGTTCCATAGTAAAGATATTACATGTTTCTGGAAAAAATATATGTTATCAATGAATCTAAAACAGAAATACATTGAACTAATTAGTATTAACAGATGATAGAGTAAGAAGTATTGACAACAAATTGATCTAAATGAAAAATTTAATGCAGGATAATGTTATAGTAATAGAAAGACATTGATCAAGTTAGTTTTATGTTGAGTGAGAAAAGTTTTCTGTTAACAAGTCTGTACATTAGAGATAAATGGGAATATGTTGTGGTACATGTGATGAACAAGAATGTGTATTGGTGATATTTGATGTAAATTGTGAATGAAGAAATCATGGTTATAGGAAACAAAATGATGCCAATTTGCTGTTCTGGGTAATTAATAAATGAATTATTATTCTATAAACCAAAAGTATGATGCCAGTTTGCTGGTCCCTGTAATTTCTAATAAATCATGTAATTCTGTGATCCAAAAGTATGATGTCAATTGACTTATTAATCTTAGGAGTCGGTTCTTTATGAGGAATGACTATTAACCTTGATTCATTTATACTTTATTCTAAATCTTATATGGTTGGGAGGTTATTTTAAACTTTATAATACAGGGAGAAAACACGCTAATACCTAATAGTAAGTGCAGATAGACCGCACAACACATAAAACCAAACTGACCAGACAAACTACATAGATATAGCAAAAAAATAAACAAAAAAATATCAAATCAAGTGAATGTATGTGGGAGCCAGTCGTAAGCGTCAACTACAAATTACGATTTACAAAAAGGGCATAACAGAAATAATGCGTCTGATGACAGTCTACTGTAGTCTTCCTGAGGTTTTTTTCTTCTGTGCTATTACTCCAGCACGTTATGTCAGATGTCATTAAATAATTCTAGCTTGTAATAACTCCAAGTGGGGTTGGATGACTGAATGGTTAGTATGTGCGCATTGTATCATAAAGTCTGTCATTGAGTCAATGGGGGTGCAGTTACGGTTTTATGTCACAAGGACAAGACATCTTTGTGCTATGAATTATTGAAATAAAATTTAACTACATGTTAGCCCTGAAATGACCAAGTATGTGTCAAATGGATGTTAAACTTCATTTCTCTTCTCTCACTGTGTAAAAACACTGTCTTTTTTAGTCCAT
Organism: Patella caerulea; assembly: GCA_036850965.1. Taxonomy (NCBI): domain Eukaryota; kingdom Metazoa; phylum Mollusca; class Gastropoda; family Patellidae; genus Patella; species Patella caerulea. The sequence goes on along the minus strand of JAZGQO010000015.1, from coordinate 23,003,443 downwards.
GCATTCAAATATCCTGTTTTGGGAAATGACAGTTTTTTGAGTTCAATTATTTATGAATTTTGTCAATATTCAAAGGTTATGGGATAAGCTAGTTTGGTTGATATTGCACAGGACAATAAATTAGAGTTCAGTTAGATTACTAACATTTTAATGTGGTGGTTCTGACCTCATGCTATCATTTTGTCAACAATTACGTATGTATCATCAAATATGAATTAGATTGGTTACCTGTATAATAGAATTATAACTGTACTGAATAATTGATTTGCATAGTAGGTTAAGAATAGTCCATAATTAATGACACGTGTTAAGTCTTACATAATACAAGTATGGCATTATGTAGTTAAATTTGCAAGCACCATCATAAGATACATTATGTAGTATTTAGATCAAGAACTGTCCGTTTCAATAATAATTTAAAAATAGATAAGGCAAAATAAATAGATTGAAAATTTCATTCAAATTTCTTTATTCTGAGCCAAACTATAACTGTTTATAGTTTTGGCAAGATATGTGCATTGATTCTTTATTATCATAACCATAGTACCGGTATATTTGAGTCTTAGCCGTTCTTCTCCATTTTTGAATTAAATCATTAAATGGCATGAATTTTAATTGGACAATTGCGCATGGATGGATTGGCTTAAATTTAGTTTTTAATATGAGGTCACAATTCTAAGGTAGTTGGTAAGACCTCATGCTCTGTTCCATATTATACTCGTACTTAAAAAGAACACTTTTCGCGATTTTTATGTCAATAAAATTGAGTAAAAGAATAACTGTAAATTGATGTGATAGTTTGTTGTTTTGAAATAGATGGAGTTGAAGCTATAGCAACTATATTATGACTAGTCTTTATGTAAGCATGTAATACGTAATCAATATAGAACAATATAGATTAAAATATTACTTACATCCATATCTATAGAGGCACAAATACATGTTACATGTGACTAGATTGACACAATTCACTTGCTGTAGATTATATGATTTGTCATTCCTGCAAGCCATGTGTTTGCCAATAATTCAATGATTGTACACATGATGAGGAGTAGGGTCATTTGACTAACTTCGCGGATTTTCTCGGTCACACAATTGAATATCAGCTAATAAGATATATATGTAGCACATATAAAATACATGTCCTAAAATAACAAAATGAAATGGGTTTATTATCCTACTGTCGTGCTCCGACTGGGCTAATTAAGATGGGCCCAAAATAAATATATGTTATTTTATGTAGTCCCAAAATGTTACTTTTAATGCCTGCTGGCTCTCAGTGAATGAATACCCTAATTTTTTTTTTTATTAATTTGGCTTCTTTAAACATTTTTTAGAGAATGCATTTAAATGAAATGAAATGGGGGTTTAACCTTCTGGCCAAACTTTACATCAAATTTCAACTATCTAGGGTTCCTTTATGAGCGTGCCAACAAGGCCTCTTTTTCATCCAGTCCAAACAATTATCTATTGTTCCTTGTCAGCCCCTCTGTCCTACATCACTGACATATATCCATTTTGAATGGTGTATAATTGGCTTGCTCATATATCCATATTTGACAGAATGTAAGCATATTTAACAATAATATGAAACTGTGGAGATATTTGACTACAAGCATGCATGAGACATTTGACAGTATGATCGTGGAGATATTTGATATATGTAACTATAGAGATATTTGACAGTATGTAAGCATAAGATATTTGACCATCATATGTATGATAAGCATGAGATAGTTGACGATATGTAACCATAGAGATAATATGTAACCATAGAGATTTTATGTAACCATAGAGATACTATGTAACCATAGAGATAATTGACAGATTTAATATTTTGACTGTTATATGATGTTAATATTTTTGACTGTTTGTTACAGTATTGATACACCTACTGAACAGAGAATAAAGAAATGGGCTGTTAGTTTTCATGAACTTCTCACTGATCCACTGGGACTTCAAGAATTTGAGAATTTTCTGAAGAAAGAATACAGTCAAGAAAATATCCGTTTTTGGGCAGCTTGTGAGCAACTGAAATTTTGTCCTGTGTCAGAAATTCCTGGCAAAATAGAATGTATATATGAGTGAGTTAACTATATGATATGATATGTATTATAAATAATTCTTCTAGATCTACACGCAAAGCCATTAAAAATGCAACTTCAAATATAAAGATTACTTACAACAACAACTTTTGACAAATGTACATAACAATTGACAAAATTGAGATCCATTTGTGGACAATTTCATGAAAGAATTCACTATATATACAGAAAACCGAAATGTCAGAAAACCATGAAACAAAGCAGGGGTCTGCTTCAGTCAATATCGTGTATGTCCACTCTGAGCTCTTACATATGCCTAAAGTCATCTTGGCATGGACCGGCACAGATGTCTCACTCCACGCTATAGGATTGTTTGCCAATGATTTTGGAGTGCCTGTGCCAACTCTGCAACAGTTTGTGGTGGCACGGCTTGAGTTTGGACCTGTCGTCCAGTTTCATCCCAAAGGTGTTCGATCATGCTTAAATTTTTTTAGATAGTACTCGAAAGGATTATTTGTGTCAAAAAATGAAATTATATTAAATACAAAGTTAGGATGTCATTTTACAGACACTCTAATAACCACAGCTCATTTACCCATATATACCAAAATATCTTATAAAACCATTTAGATAGGATTTAACAAAATATTTTGCAGTCTTCTTGTAAAGTCATTTAGAAGAAATCTATGAATGTTTTATATAATGATTATATAATAATCAATGATAATTAATCAGAAGTAATAAATTATAATAATTATATAATAATCAATGGTAATTAATCAGATAATCAAGGTCGTTGATAACATAACAAGGTGATTAATAGGAATTTCAGGGGGACCACAAGGCAATCCGATGGACAGTACACAATATACACACACCACAAACAACACACATATTAGATTAAGTGATCGGATCTAGGGCCTAGTCGTTAGCATCCACTGCATCATGAATCAGACTAGTTAGAAAAAGTAGGTTACACACACCACAAACAACACACATATTAGATTAAGTGATCGGATCTAGGGCCTAGTCGTTAGCATCCACTGCATCATGAATCAGACTAGTTAGAAAAAGTAGGTTCAATCCACATGTGTTTTCTTCTGGAACTTTGTTTTCCTTAAACTGCTGAAGTCACTACACACATGCGAATTTTAAAATATAATTGTACCATAAGTAAGTTATTCCCAAAATGACCCAGTTTGTATTGACACTGGAGATAAAACCCATTTTCTCTCTCTTTGAATGTGGGTCCATATATAAGCCTCAAGTATATTTGAATGTCTGAATAATGATCTATATATATGTTTTATTTGTAGAGAGTTTTTGACCACAGGTTCACCTCATGAAGTCAACATCGACAGTAAGACCATGGAAAGTGTTCAATTAAATCGAAAATTAAAGAAACCAAGCAGGTAAATATATTAATCGATCTACACCGTTCAGATATTATATAATATAATATTACCATGCAGGTATTTTGTAAAGTTGGACAGCTTACAATATACATATCAACTTGATAGACAGAGAGAAGTCAATACACATTATACTGCCTTCACCTGTCCTTTTGAAACAGGGTTTTGGGTGGCCAAATGGTCCAATTTGTGCACTTATATCTTATGTTCTGTCATTGAATCAAGTTACGTGGTTTTCCAGGTTCTTTGGCTTCTTCTCACGTGTGGGGGGTTGGATGGCCAAATGGTAAGCATGTGCTTGCTGTATCATACGGCCTGTCATTGAGTCAGCTGGCGTGGTTTCGAATCCCCTGTTATACCTGGCAAGAAATAGGGTCGCCTGCCTCCCTCTCACTTCTAAAGACAAGCTAACCATTGAAATGGAATTTGACCATAATATCATGTTAGTCTTGAAAGTACCTAGTTTCTTTTCAGTCATTGCACCTAACCTAGGCTAATGGAAGATGGGCAGCGGTGCTACGGCCTACTCTTATATCAAATTCCAACTGCCAAGTGATCTTTTATGTTCACGCCAATGTGTAAATGGGTCCTCAGTTTTTCGTCCCATCCAAATGACTAGACAGCTGTCCTCTCCAGGCCCTCCATTCTGCATCACTGACAAGGGAAAACCATGCAAGAAAATCGAGATGAACTTTGTCGGCCAATGCAGGGATCAAACACCTGAACTCCAGGCTAGCGAACCAGCACCTTTCCCACTTAGCCACGTGATCCTCCTGTTTGAAAGAAATATCTTTGATCCAGAAACATAAAACTCTGCACTTAGTTTATCATTTATGTATTTGATACATTAAAACAATTAAAGTTTTTTATAGGGATATGTTTTAGTTATAATAAAAGCAAACAATTTTGAGTAAATTTTTAACTTAAGTCTGAGAATGCTCTATGTAGTACTTAAGAATTAAGATATCCTAAAGAGATAATTCTAATTTTATTTCAGATTCACGTTTGAAGCTGCTAAAGAACATATTTACACATTGATGAAAAAAGACAGTTATCCGAGATTCCTTCGTTCAGAGCATTATAAATCACTGCTGGCAAATGCTTTTGCCCCTTTTGGCAAGAAAAAGTAAGATATGAATATAATGAATTTTATGAATGGTTTGTTGTTTGTATTATCTCTGAGGTCATCGATGGATGGTCATCCTAAACATCAACACACTTCATTTCCAAACTTTCTATCCCTCAGTTGTAAAATGCTATTGTTAGACCAGGAGCAAGTACCCAGTTCTTCTTGGGGGCCACGCTCTTTGAAAAAAGGCTAAGGCCAAGACTCTGCCAATTCAAGTCAGATGGACATGCAACGTTGACCTTGTTCATTAGACAAATAAGTGCATGGATTGACAAACTCCAATTTGTGATAAGTCACAATTTCAAGATGGCAGCGATGATGTCCTGCTCAGTTCTTGGCTCATGTAGTATAGTATAACTGTACTTCTTACCTGAAGTTATCAAAAAAATTAATCTAGCGATGTCAGACTTTATGTATAAAGAACTTGGCTAGTGGGATTAAACAGTTGTCAATATATAGAAAACATTTCATTTTCTTATATTTCGATTGTTCATAAAGACATTAATGTCTGGTGGGATGGAATCAATGATGTATGATATAATGAGAGATAAAGGTAGATTGGTATGGTTTATTGACATAGTTAGATAGTTATATCTGTGTTTATTATAGCGGTGAATATAGATCAATACAGGTTATATTGATATAGTAGTGTGAACAAGTGTAATATGTGAAGTTATTGATCAGTATATATATGTTTTACCTACACTGTCATTTGTCACATGTTTTTATTGATGAAATTTTTACTACTTACAAAGTATTATGACTTGTCTACTACACCAGAAGGTTTTTGTTAATAGCCATACACTATAAAAAAATTTTATTACACATAACAACTATAAATAAACACTATGACTGATCTTGTAAACCAGAAGGTGTGAATATTAAAACTCTGTTAACATTCATAAACTGTGAATATAAATGTTTAGAAATAGCGTTGAACAAATAGACATGTATATTTGATAAATTTTATTTCAGATTTTTTAATTTTGGTTCAAGTCGAAAGAAGAATAATAATTTGAGCTTAAGTCCTCAACCTAAGAGAAGGAGTAGTGAAGGGAAGGACTGTTTTGATTCGTCTAATTCGATAGCACATCATTCTTTTAGTACTGGTAATTTGAGAGAATTAGATGATAGAACTGTAGTATTTAGGTGAGAATTATTATTATTATATTATAATTGGCATGGTTACCCAGATGCTCATTCGCTAGCCTTGTTGTCGGGTGTTCGATCCCTGCATTGGCTGTGAAAGTTCATAGAGATTTTCCAGCGTGGTTTCTCCTTGTCAGTGATGCAGGATCGAGGACCTGACAAGGACAGCTGTCTAGTCATTTGGATGGGACAAAAACTGAGGGCCATGTACACATTTGCGTGCACGTAAAAGATCCCTAAGCAGTTGAAATTCGATATAAGAGTAGGCCGTAGCACCACTACGCGGGCAAAATTTCCCTCATAGCACACTGTATGGCGTATGCCCCTCTTCATTAACCCAGGTTAGGAGCAGAACAGAATTTTAAACCCCATTTCATTTCATTTTGAAGAGTTATGAATTTCTCACAAACATCAAATTTCAAGATTCTACATATCTTATCGGGGTTATGCTGTTAATAGGAAATTAAGATTATCCCGTACCAAAAGTGAATGTGATTGACATTTATGAGGATTTCATACCTGATAATTTAGTCTTCAGTGAACTGGAATATTTTATCGAGTTCCTTCTGTGGAAAATTGGATGAGCGGTAGATAATGAGATTGATTTTTGTTCTTCATGCGCCCCTTTTTAAGAGGGAAACAGAATATTTTTTTATTTAGCCTTGTAATAAAAATATTTCAGGAGAAGTAACGGATCAGATACCAGTTTACCAAGATGGTAAGTTTCACTCTATAGGTGGTATTCTTCTTTATATTTCGCAGCATTTCACCCTGCGAAAGAATTTTAAATACAAAGGATACATTTTGAAAAAATTTCTTGTCTTGTGTATCTGTACATGAAATACGTAATGTCTAGATATGCCACGTTCAAATTGGCAGGCAATTTGAAATGAAGAGTGGACTTTAGTGATGCTGTCTCGGCAAAAATCCCCATTGCAGACTGCATGGCATATGCCCATTTTCATCAGCTCAGATGAAGCAGAAAAGTAGGATGCTAAACCCCCTTTCATTTCCGTAATATTGAGAAATAATATTACATTTCCGTTGGAAATGCCTCTTTAGGGTTTATCAAACCATTCCCCCCTCCCCCCTATTCTTTCCAATGATCAGTTAAACCTAATATTATTCATTCATTGTTTCCAGTGATTCGCCAGGTGTTGTTCATCGCCAATCGTCAGCTCTTTCCAACAAAATAGAAAGTCCGAGACGAAGTAAGCTAGAAGTTCCGAAACATCTCTCGGTTAACATGTGTGAAAATAAAACAGAAGCAACCACCTGTCTAGCTATAGCAGTACCGAGTAAAACCAATGTTGTTGCACCATGGGAAGGACCAGATTAATCCACGTAGTTGCCAGTATATATAGTATTTCTGATCTCATTCAAACAGATTCTATGTAGTTGTAGTGTAAATGAAACAGTCTTGAGGTTTGTTTGAATGAGATATAGTTCTTTAACATTCATTTTGAATCTAAACTTGTACATGTATAATATTATTATGCTAGAGAAATATTTAACATTAGATAGGGAGTTATACAATGTTATGACACAATCGAAAGTGCATGTATAATTTTATGTTATTTTGTGCATATTGACTTGAAAGAGTAAAACATATCTATTAAGTTCTGGGATCCAACCAATAACCAGTTGATATTAGTTTATTGTGATAGTTGGAAAATAAATTTTGATAGAAATATATCTTTAAAAATATATTGTATTATTAACTTTCAATGATTAATGATGTCTTGATCAATACAATTGACAATGTCTTTATGAATAATGTTTTTGAATGAGTTTAATACATGTTCATTTATTACTGTACATGTATAAAGAAAAAAAAAGTCAACAACATTAGTCAATATGACTGCATAGGTTTCTTACTACTTGGTATTTGTAGCAATCTGATTAAAACACAGATCCTATTTTGTTTCATTTTTATAGTTCAAATTTCGTTTTACTTGTCTTTACTACACTATGATCTGGAAGAGTTGTTATCATTGATGTGTTCTAAATGATGTGAAGAATCAGCCAATGAAATGGTCTGTTACAGCGAGTTCTTGGTGTTTTGATGCACGGAACTGTGGGTAAACCACTAGAAACCGGAACACTGATTGATTAATCAATGCCTGACTTCATAGGGTCAAAAGCCGCTTGTGAACTCCCACTATGACTTCACGTAGTGTAGACAATCAAAAGTATAAAAAAGAATAAACGAAATATAGTTGTGTATTGTAATCAGATTGCATTTGTAGTTTTTACCATGACTAACAATTGCTCTTGTAACAAAAAACCAATCAGTTGAAATTATTTTGCAACGTGCAATCAATGCTCAATTTTGAAACATACAGGGTTGTATAAAGTATGACATAGATCTCTGTCTATATTGATATAACCTGTCACATGCTGATTTCTCATCAATATAAATACCTGCAATATAGACCATGATGAAAGTCTTTTAAAAGTGCTGTTCACATTTAAAATATTGAACAATATTTTTGTTTTCTCTAGTCCTTTTCAATTTTTTGTTTTGTTTTACAGCATATTGTTTTTCTATAAATATAAATGGTTATATATTATAATAATTGGAGAGGAATCTGAGTACGGTTATAATTATGATGTTATATATATATATATATAAAACCAATACTTTACTTCTTTTAGTGTATATTATTCATGGAGATTTAAATCTTTCTTTTAGAAGAGTTTAATAATATTAATTGTATAGAATTTGTTAATTGTGTGAAATTGTATTATTGTATAGAAAGTTGTTAATTGCATGTGTATTGTTGCTCAAGGCTTCTTAACCTATAATACTATAATCTTTTAGAGGCATTTAGTAACTTGTAGAGTAATAAATTATAACACATACTTATGGAAAACAGCTACTAATTTATTTGGGTGATGTTTCAAAGAGTAGGTTATCTATGTTATGAAGCTTATTATTGAGAGTATACACTTCAATGTGTCTGTTTTCCATATGTTATAGTTTATTATTATATTAAACGTCTCTATAAACAATACACCAAACAGCTTTTTTGTTCAATGTCATTTATAACCCAACACTTGTTAAATTTTTACATCTTCTCATTACTTTGTTGTTCTTGTAGTTTGAAATATCTCATTGTTCTCATTTTTGTTTACCTTTTTTTTAAATTATTATTCATATTATATTCTTCAACATTCAAGAATACACAAAATTATATTAAAGGAGTCAAGTCTCTCACTCAATATCATCCACAGTCTTTTGCATTGCAAACATGACTTGTTGGTCAATTTAAATCAACATTGATGATAGACTTCTAATATCTCAGACGAATTGTGTGCCAGAATGCTTTCGAGTGCCATTTGTAATGAAGCAACTCAGTGAATGAGGCTAAATATGTCCCCCAGGAGTATACTATCGATGTAGACTGGAATAACCAGACACCAAAGACTGGCATTCGATTTGAACTCTTAGCGTATAACTGATTGGAAATACATAAAAAGCAGAAACAATTGAATGTAAATAGCTCCTTTTATCAATATAAGATTTTTTTCTTTCCCCCATACCTTTAGAAGAAAGCAGGGATCTATTAAAATGGGTCCTACCAGCTAGTGGCCTGTGCGTCACAATAACTCTGCCTCTAATTGAGTGTGTTACTTAGGTGACTGTTTTGATGGAGGTCAAAAATGTGAATTTTCTGTTTAGAATAAGAGATAAGTACTTCGATTTGTTGATGCTTTGGGACACGATTACGGTACTTTGATTCTATTTGAGTGAATATAGTTTCATTTAAATCAATACTTTGACTAAGTTTGATAGTGAGCATTTTACGCTAAGATTAAGTAAAGTGATAACTTTAATTCTAATTTGGTGAAAATAGTGAAATTTAGAAGTCCATGGTTTTATAAGTTCAATCAGGAGCATTTTCTGCTTAGACCATGTATGGATGAGAAGTTAGATTGCTCAGTGTTTTACAAAAAGACAAATGTGAAATTGATTAATATGTGTCATCTATTTTGGGATGGAGATGGAGGACATCAGACTCACTGCCAGTTTGTTAACAATGATTCTGTTACATCTAAACACATACAGTATAATATTTACGGGTGTGATAAACAATGTATTAACATAACTCACCAAAAATTGTAGTAATTTGGGATATGTTGCGGTTCACATCAAATATTCTGTTTCAAATACATTTTCTCAGTCGGTCTTCATTTCATTTGTTGTTCTATAGGAAGAATATTTTTTTTGATCAAAATTTAACATTCAAGTCAACATTGGAAACGCATCTTTTCTTAAATAGTTTTTATGTGACCAACCAAATAATTCTTGAAAGCACATTAGGAAATCGGTTTTTAGTGATCATGTGTTGTATAAATCCTGATATTATTATTGCAATAATGATGTGTTATGTAAATCTGGATATTATTATTACAGAGGACATATTTGATTTTTCAACATTTGATTACATAATTAATGGAATCTATGAACCAACTGATTCTGTTGCTGCCACTTTCTCTAAAATTTCAACCCTTTATCACCCAAATCAACCAAAAGCTCAAATTTACATGTTTTCGATACAGAATATCAAGTGAATTTTTGATTCTGTTGTTTCTATTGAATATATTGACTTGATAGTTATACAGGGTATATAGCATGTGTTAAAAGTATTTGTTCTACAAGTGAAGACTGTTTGTTGAAAACTTGTTAAACGGTTTAGATCAATATTGACCGTGAAACGTATTATTATTATACTTTTATTAATGGTTATATTTACTTTCCCTTAATACATAAAAATTCTCAGTAATTTTGTGTTTATGTATTTTAAATATATAATTGCTTCAGCTGCTACTTGGAATATTTTAAAGTAAAACATTTTGAAAGTGCCAAAAAATCATTTTAGTCTTAATTTATTTTTTTTGATTTTTATCTTCATATTGTATCTTTTGATTTTTGTGTACTTTTTACATTCAAGAATTATTATGAAAAGTATGTCTAGTCTTAAATTCTTTTATATTCTCTATTTTATTGTTTGACTTTGTACAATTTTACATTCAAGAATTATTATGAAGAGAAAGGTCAATGATGGTTTTGTTATATCACAGGGTAGGCTTCTGTTCTTTTACTTTTCCTAATCTCATATTACACTTTATTTTACATATACCAGGGTCTATCCCAGGGTCTATTACAGGGTATTCTTTATAGGACACAAATCTCTTTATGGTGGTTTTATTATAAGACAGGGTATGATTCTCTTTATAATCTCACATTATAAGTTATCTTGTTAAAGCAACAGTAATTTACACATTCTAATAGTTTAAGCTCTCGTGATATATTCTGGAATAATGCCCAGTTTGTATCCCACAATGACATCACTTACTGTAAACAAATGTCATTTGGTAGAATAGCAATTTAAGATTAGAGTCTTGAGTTGTTGTAATTAAAGAAATATAGAAGTTTTAAGATTCAATAATCACGAGAGTACCCCCATTGAAATGTAATAAACCGAGTGACTTTTATTCATAAAAACTATCTGTTACTCAATAGGTTTGTTGATGACCAAAGACTGAACATGTTTGTTTTTAATAAATCAGTTACAAAATTGCTACTTTAAAACAAGGTTTATTACAGTTAACAAATGGGGTAAATAAGAGTGTTGTTTATAAATGAATTACAATATCTTTATTGTTGTGTTGTTAATTTTTCTTATCTATATTATTGTATATAAATGAAGACTGTAGATAGATTATAAATTACAAAAGATTTTAACTTCATTAAAAATTAATTTTAAATACCTTGCAGCACCTTTTTTTTCTGGAATTCTCTACACTTAGACATCAAAGAATCAAAAAAAATGAAATAAAATAATGTTCATAAAAAAAAGAATCAAAAACTCCAGACATTATTGGGTCATATTTGAAGAAGCATCTACTTGATGAAAATAAACAATAAATTATCTACATAAATTTTAAATCACTGTTTCTGTGTTCATCGATTGATTATCGGATGTTAATTTTTTAATTTCTATTGCATGGTGACCATATACAAACCGATTTTTGATGTTTTCAGATTTGTTTTTATTGCATAATATTTCTTTACCTGCTTGTTTTGTCAAATGACTTATAAATTTTTCGTTTGATATTCATATAGTTTTTACCTATTTGTATTTTTTCAAACAAGATGTATACTATACAGTTTTTATTATTTATTGCATGGTAATTTATTAGTTTTACTCCATGTTCATTATAGCTGTATTTACACTGAGTTGGGACTAACTTGGTTCCCTACTGGGGGGAAAATTTGCAGCTTGGTAAGCTCTTATCTCCTGCTGTATTTAACTGCTGGCAAAGATTTGCAGTATCCTAAGCCATTCGTAATACGGTACCAGAACCTGATTGTAAATGCAGCTTCTTTACATAGTGCTTTTATTATATCATTCAGTATCTTTCAAGTGATTATTCTAGTTAAGTGCCAATATGGTTATTCATGTTTCAAAAGTTTTCACAAATATTTCATATTTGAGCACAAATTTAACTGTGTATTATTAGTATTACATTCCATATATTAATAGGGGATAATATCCAGTAGCCAGTAGGCCAAACCAATTTAATTTTAGTTCTTCGGGAGTCTTGTTAATAGAAAGCCATTCGAGTCTCATGAAAAATATTTTATTTAGAATTTCAAACCTAAAACCTTTAGGGAAAAAGCAACCAAGCATGTTTGGTATGTAGATTATTTGTTTCATTTCCTATAGAAGTAGAACACAAAATTGTAATAGTTTTCCCGAAGAACAAAAGTTCAAATTGTAGTGGCCTTATTATGAATTCATATTGTATTTCTATTATATATTATATCATAGAAGCATTCAGATATATACATATATATATAATTATGTTTGGAGATGAGTATTAATTAAGATGCACTATAATATACATTTAAAAGAGTATTCCGAATAAATCACAAGTAATGAATCTATCCAAGTATTTGTTTTTTGTGTTTATCTACATTCAAAGTGGGAATTAAAAGATGCAATTTTATCAAATTGTTGGTGTAACAGTAAAAGTGGGCAATTAAGTGCAATTTTAAGCAGAATTTGGTCATTTGGTTAGTGACTGTGGCAAGTGACATCCACTTCACTGTTCTCAAGAGGTTGCAACCAGCAAAGAAACAGTTGGATGAAATGGGTTACTATTCTGCTCCACTGGGCTATTGAAGACAACCTTACGCCATACTGTGTGCAATGAGGGGAATTTTGCACCACTGATCAGAGGGAACCACACTGCAAAATCCTGATGAACTTTCTTAGTCAACACTGATCAAACACAGGACGTCTAAGTTAGCAAGCCTCCCTTTTTGAGAATTGGGTGAGTAAAACCTCAATCTAATTAAAATATAGATCTATATTTCGTTTCGTTTTTTATACTTTCGATGGCCTACACTCATGTAGATCTAACAAGTTATAGTGGGAGCTCACGTTCTATGATGTCAGGTATCAAGCACAGGACATTTGACCCGATAACGTCAGTCATTCGATTAACCAATTAGCGACCGCCATGCTTTTTAAAATCTACTTTTGTTTTGATTTCTATCCGCTGGTAATATTTACCCACAGTTCCACGCATGAAAAGGTCAAACGGTCAATTCGACTGACCATTTGATTGGCAGACCCCTCATTTCAGGCAGAACACTAGTTGAATAACAAGTCCTCCAGATCCAAGAGTAGTGAAGACAAGTAAAAATGAAATTTTGAACTATAAAAAACGAAATTAAATTGGATGTGTGTTTTAATCAGATTGGTAAAACCTTGAAATCCCCTAATTTAAACCAGCAATCAATGACCGCCATACTCTCAAAATATTGATTACAGTTGGACAGAACGAATAAATTATCAATTCTGGTGTCAAAAAAAAAAAATGTTCCCTTTCACAGTGGCGATGTTATAAACTGAGAGAAGTAGAAACGTGCTGCGGTATATTAAAATATGATTTTGCTACAACCATGGTTTGGATTGGCAGCTGATAGCGTATGTGTACCGTCGGTACATTGTATAATTATGTAAAAGAAATCAATTATACAAACACACACAACTGTTCTACTAACATTTTTTTTAAAAAAACTTAGTCGAAAAAATTTATTTATAATACATTTATCATTTTTTATATTACTCTTTTTATAAATAAATATAATTTCAGAGATTTGCAAGTGACAACCATTACATTAGGACAAGTTAACCATACATCTGCATACAATCTATGGATTTAATTTTTCAGCCTCTAAACTTACATGCTAAATTTGGAATATACATTTACAAATATCAAGTTAATGATATCATTATCAACCAATTGCCTACAAGATCAATATCAACTGCTTGCCTACGAGATCAATATCAACTAAGTGCCTACGATGTCAGTATCAACTAATAGCCTACGATGTCAGTATCAACTGATTGCCAAGCCATCTGATATCAATATCAACTAATTGCCTACAATATCAATAACAAATAATATATTGTTATCTGAGTATAACATAATTATTCAGATAATTCTACAAGCTTTTTTAACAATTTTACTTAAATCATTTTTACAGCAGATTTACAAATAACAGCCTATATGACCTGGTATCACAGAATAAATTATTCCATTTCACCAATACAATCATCATTCATCCACAGAACATCCCTTCAATCACACGGTTCTGTTTATCACTCTTCATGGAATATAACAAACATGCAGATTTATCAACTATACAAACTGTTATAGTTTCTAAATGAATCCCACACCAATCTATCGTACAACACTAAAACCACAAGGTCTATCACGAAATATTGATATCCGCTCGTAATGATAGAATTTTTCCGGCTATTTTTGGAGAAAGTTTATAAACGCCCATTTCACTCAGTGTTTGTTTAATATCAGTCTTTTTTGAGTTTGGATCTTTTATTGTATCGACATCTGCCATTAAAACTTCTTTTAATAAAATAGCAGACCCAGCTTTCAATGTTAATAAGATGCATGCTTCCTTCACTCTGAAAAGATAATCACTGCAAGGTTAAACAATATAATTATGTTGAAAGGATACATAGGTCTAATACATAGAATAGTGGAGAAGTTCCCTATCCTCACTCTAAAATCTATGTCAAAAACATCTTCTGAGGCAGTCTTCTCTTAGAAAATCCAACGGAAGTATTACAAATGCTATGCATTGTATTCACATGGTTGAGATGTCAAAATAAGAGAGAGAGAGAGTAATGGGGTTACATCCACTCGACATAAACTGGATCATATGGTTCAATTTTATTTCAATAATTTGTTTGTGCAAAGGGAGGAAACTGGAAAAGAGAGAGAGCGAGAGAGAGAGAGAGAGAAATGGTGTTTAATGTCCACTCAACACAAACTAGGTCATTTCGGGACTAACATATGGTTTAATTTTATTTCTATAATTCGCTTGCACGTAGGGGGCTTTAGCAGTGGGAGGAAACCGGAGGTTGAGACGGCGCCCCTATCTCCATGCCACATATGCTCACACCAGGGCTCAAAACCACAGCCGCAAGCCAGAGGTGACCGGCCAGCTACAGGTCGAAGTGCGGCACTCTAGACCACTAGGCCATCCCCCCGCCCCCGGAAACTGGAAAACCCGGAGAAAGCCATCAGGTTGGACAGATGACACAACTCCTTGTACCATACAAGTGAGTGCTGGAAACTACACTACTTCACTCAATGACAGATCTTATGACCTAAAGGGCCCATATTCGATCATTGGACTACCCAACCCCTATTCTTAATTTTAAATAGTTTCCACCTTATGCCTGTATGAACCATCTCCCCAAGATTTTAAAAATTTCACTGAGAAATTTGTCCTGTCTCTTGTTCAAAGATTTTAATATCAAATAATGTAATCTTACTCTCTGAAGTAGTTTTCTGGTTTTGGTGTAAATTCTCCAAAAAGTGGAAAGAGATTTCTTGTCATATCAAAGTGAAGTTGAACTCCTCCTCCATCATTAAAATGATTTGATAATATTACCTGTTAAACACAAATAAATATTCTATTAGATGATAAAACAAATAAATATCATATCATTGAAAGTAAATAAATATAATATCAGTGTGATAATAAATGCCAATAAATATCATATTAGTGTGATAATAAATGCCAATAAATATCGTATTAGAGTGTGAAAATAAATGCCAATAAATATCATATTAGTGTGATAACAAATTCAAGGAGTCAGCTCAAATTTTGCTTGGTTTACCCATAACAGATAATTTAGGCTAACCTGTATCAAAGAGACACTGAGAGAAAGAGAAATGGGATTTAATGTCCACTCAACACAAACTAGGTCAATTTGGGACTATTATATACAAATTTATTTCAAAAATTTTTTTACGCATCAGTGATCTTTAGCAGTGGGAGGAAACAGGAGAAAACCCATGAGGTTGGGCAGGTGATGTACAAGCTTGGGATCTTGACTACTCCACTTGACTCAACGACAGACACCACCAATCTGTTTCACAGAGAATTACCTACGAAATATCTCTGTAACAGACGACAGTTCACAACAGGTGCGTTGACTGCACGCGCCGTTAGTCATTGGCTCAACGGCTCGTGCAATGTTTACTTAACACCTAACTGCTTCGGGCAAAATGATGCATTTTACTCGTTTTAATACCCATTTACACTAAATAGGAAATATTTTTTAACTCCAAATACTTTAATCGTCTTTACTTATTTTTCTTTTACCTCAAAAAATTGTTTGAGAATTTAATTTGTCAGAGTTAAAAAGTTAATATGCCGTACTCATTAAGCCTCGTCGATGTCATGCTTATCAGTGATTGTAGCGGCCAAGCGAATATTCAATGCGGGATCAGTTTGAGACACCACGTGACTCAACGACAGGCTTTAAGATCTAAAGCACATCCGTTAGCATTATACCACAAAACCAATGATGGCGAACATAATTGAATGGAATATTTAAAGTCTGACACAACAATACCAACACTTACATCATTTAGAATAAATTTGTTGAGTTTTTCTGCTAATCTTTGCCATAATATTCTAAATAGTGGTTTAGAGAGTAGGTCCTCCATTAAAGCTAAATGACCTTTTAGCACCAGAAACATATCACAAGCTGATATAGATAGACCTAATGTTGATTGTAAATCTTTTTGTGATGGTAGAACTAGCCACCTGCAATAAAAAGAGGGAGACAAATGGGTTTTAACATTCACTCAACACAAACAGTCAGACAGGACTAACATACAATTATATCTCAATAATTTGCTTGTGTGTAGGAGTCTTTAGCAGTAGGAGGAAACCAGAAGACCTGGGGATAACCTACTACCGAGGTTACACAGGTCATCTTACTTTTTGTCACTTAAAGACTCAATGACAGACCTTACGATCTATAGCACACACATTAGAGCCCCGCCCCTACATTTTATTTGAAAACAAAAGAATCTACCTATCTTTCTATAGGAATGACTATACTCAAAGTACTATAAAATGTGTTTTTATTTGAAGAAGTAACCTACCTGTCCTTTTTATAAGAATGACTATGTGCCTGTATATCCATATGAATATAATTAGCACAATTCTTTAACATCTCATTTCTTAAACTTTCATATTTTTCCATAACATCTTCAAATACAGTTGTCTCAAATATAGGTACATTAACATCCTGTATAATATAAAACATGTTCTCATTACCTCTTTCATATAGCTTTCTCTAATTTAAGAAAGTTGCTCATGTTATTTTGGTCATGTTATTCTCATGCTACATGAACTTGCCAAATACATTGGAAGTGGTATCAGCTGTTCAATAAGCATAAGAATAAATGAATGGCTTCTCTAGGAGTCATAAGAAGATCCTGTCCAAGAGCACAATTTAAGGCATCATAAGTAGCATAACCAAGAAAGATAGTATAGATATTGCCTGGATTTAAAGCCAACATAAATTAATTTTTGAATAAGAGAATGAAATAATATAATACGATGGCATTTGTTTTGGATAATCTAAAACTAAGATGTGGAAGGCATTGTTAATGTCCTAATTTCGTCCAACAGGCCAGTCCAGAAAATGACAATCAAAATAATGGCAATGCAGTTTTAGTATTATTGGTTTGATCTACTTACATGTACCAGAAAGTCATCAGGTAATTCCAATGATGAAGAGGATTTTAAAGAATTTCTTGAATCTTCCGATTCTATATCATTCATCATTTTACAATATTGAAGTTTCAGGAAAAACTGAAACAGAAAATAATGTTAATTTACCATAAACTTATACTGCCAAATGAATAAATAATAATTTATATAACATTTGAAGCCAGAATATCATATCACGCCTGGCAAATGCAAAGGTTAGCTTTTGCACAATGAAAGAGAGAGAAATGGGGTTTAACATCCATTCGACACAAACTAGGTCATTTCAGGACTAACACATGGTTCAATTTTATTTCAATAATTCGTTTGTGCGTAAGCTTAAGGGGTCTGTAGCAGTGAGAGGAAACCGGGGGACCCCAAGAAAACCCATGAGGTTGGACAGGCGACCCTACTTCTTGTTACATACCTCCAGAGAATCGAAACCACGCCAGTTGACTCAATGACAGACCTTATGATACAGTGCGCATGTGCTAACCATTCGGCTATCCAAATCCAACTTTTGCACAATGCCTCTTTCACGAATAAAATAGTATAAAGAAAATTTACCACTAGCTCACTCCATTCTCTAAGAACTTCCACAACATAATGTACACCATTCAAAATGGCTGCAAACTGTTCTCCTACAGGATTGTGGGTATATTCCTTCATAATTTGAACAACACGAACTCGAAATTCTTCCAGCAATTCTAACTGAAGTTTAAGGAATTGTAGCTGACTTGCAGGTGTTGGTAGTGGTTTATAACGATCTGCACAAAAATGAAATGAATGCGGTTTAACTTCCTACTTTTCTGCACCAACTGAGCTAATTAAGACGGAGATACGACATGCTGTGAGATACAAGCGAAATCTTGGGCAGACAGGTGTTATTAAAGTCATAATGTGTGGACTAGATGACCACTGTCAAGATTGGTCACTTTATTTCTGTTACCTTTTTTTTTGCAAATCATTTTTTAGTTAAGCCTGTACCATAACAGGCCTGGGACTGTACAGCGCAGTGGACGCTTACGGCTGGCCCACGGATCCATTCACTTGATTTGATATTTTCCGCAGGTTAATCTTATAGGTTTTTGTTTTGTGTGTAGTGCGGTCCTCCTGCACTTACTATTAGCAATGAGCCCGATCCATCTCTGGGCATGCACTAAGCACCACAACAAGTCCAAGTCTGTTAATGTTGTAGTTATAAAGTAAACCATTACAATATGGTAATACCAGTTATCAATATTCAATAATACAAATGACTGTATTAGGATGTTTGCAACATTTGCAGATATATAATTTTAATATGTTGAATGCTTGAAAAGAGAAATAGCAATCACAACACAGTTAATATATTTGTGTTGACATGGTTAGAGTTGGATCGAGATAAACAGCTATGTAAACCATGTGGGCAGTAGTCACCACTGTCAATATTGTGAACACTCTACAGATCACAGGTTTTTTTTTACCTTTTCCCTCAACTTCATGGGATAAATCAGCTAATTATAAGTCAGAACCCTACTGAAATTCATAAACCTTGTAAATGCTCTACAAATAAGTTTCGTGAATTTTTTTTTCAAACTTGCAGGGATTGTTTACTTTGCCTATACATGTATAGGATTTTTGCCAAATTACTGTCCTGGGCCCTGTTTCACAAAATTTTAACCAAAGATAAAATCCAAATTTTAGTAGATACTTCAATTTTGATTGGCTAAGAACTAAAATCAATCTAATATTGTCCAATCAAATAAGCAAAATTAAGATCTTATCTTAGTTAAAATTTCGTGAAATAGGCCCCAGGTCATAAAAATCTTATAAACACTCTTGTTTTCAAATTTAATGGGATTGTTCGGCTAATCCTACAAGGATGAACAGAATTGTAATCCAGTAATATGCACCATTTGTCGCAATGTTATTTCCTCTGACCTTGAAAACTATGGTACTAGATCGTGTATATTCGTAGCCTGGCAATACCATGTTTATATATAAATCATATTACAATTTACCTGTTATAGTTAATAATAAAGTCATAAAACTTTCAGCACATTCTGGTACTTTGAGTTCATCAACATCTGTTATATCTTTATATTGTGATAACCAGGCTGATGGTGAAGTCAACATACCATCTATCTTCTCTATAGCAACTACAATATACGTAACATTACCTTAAGTCTTGAGTCAAAACCCAAGTTGCTGACTTTAAGACCGATTCGTGTTAAGTCATGAGTCTTCACAAAGCCAAAGTCCCACTCAATTTAAGTCCCCAGCTCATCAAATGAGCCAGCAATTCAAGACAAGTAAGGCAAGTAAAATTATGTCCCCCTCACTGCAACTCAAGACCTTAGCTCTTTCAAGTCACAAGTTGTCACGACTGCTGAGTTCGAGTTGAGTCTTGATAAATGTTTTGAGTCTTTGATGCAACTTAAGTCAGAATCGAGTCTGAGTCCCCGGACTCAAGTGCCCACCTCTGCACTACATTGATACAAAAAGTTTTTAATTCGTAGTATATCAAATTATTGTAAGTACTTGACTTCAACAAGATGGTAATCCATGGCAATTCTG
Organism: Patella caerulea; assembly: GCA_036850965.1. Lineage (NCBI taxonomy): Eukaryota > Metazoa > Mollusca > Gastropoda > Patellidae > Patella > Patella caerulea. Next base: position 22,983,028 of record JAZGQO010000015.1, on the reverse strand, counting down.
TTTGACACTCAGGTAAACTTTAGATCAGTTGAGGGAGTATTACTTTAGCTCAAGTCATACTGTAGCAACTTTTTAATTTCTCAATTGTATTGCTTCATAATATTACTGCTTGTTAATATCAGTATGTTAAAATTAAATTATTTGACATGATATATTTCAATAAAGTATGACTTAAGTCAATGTTAGAAAACCAAAATATGACTTTTTAATACCATATATCCCCGATTTCTGAAGGGAACTTAGTAGTATGTTTGGGTTAGTTCTATAAATTAGTTTGGATCATTAATCTAAGATAATCATCTAGAGATATGTTGTTGGAAGTATCATTCAGAAAATGTGGCATAAACCCAAACTGCCGTTTAAAGTTAAAGTCCCTACTAAGTATTCTTGAATATTGGCATAAGTGTTAAAAAACAATTTACAAATGTATCTTTACTTACATTTCTTCTCAATTTGAAGCCATTTTCTGAAGACTTCACCATGTATTAAGACATGCAGACAACCTGGTTCACTTGCTGGGTAATTATATGTATTTCTAATTTCTCTATCAAACATCAACGCTTCATCTATCATATGAGATATTTGATGATCATCAAACAATAACTCTGGAATATCTGTTACTATCTTCTCCATTACTAATTGAACCAATCCTCTCATAAACTCTATCTAAAATAGATACACAGAAAATAAAACATTGCAGTAAAACATATATATAGATACAGAGAGAACGAGGAATGGGGTTTAAATTCCAACCAACAACACAAACTAGGTCTTTAAGTTGTGGGTGGAAATCGGGGGACCTGGTGAAAACCCTGGTTTATGGACAGGCAACTCTAGGCATGTACAAGCAGGGAATCTAAACCACGCCACTTGACTCAATGACAGACCTTATGATCTAAAGCACACATGCTAAACCACTCAGCAACACAACCCCACTATGACGTATATATCTTTGAAAACCAATGATTTGCCCGGGTTCCATTTGACAAAACTGTTTTTCCATTTTATCAGTTCATAAATTCTTACGCAAGGTCGTAGTATTGATTAATTACTATCCTATTTATGATAAAGAAGCATTAAGGAATTATTTTCAAAAAAAATATTTAAGAAACAAATTTTTTCCCCCCCCTTTTTTTACCATTTATAACAAATTTGTGCAGACAGGTACATGTTAGTTAATTAACAATGTCAAAAATGCCAAAATTAAAGAGAAGCTAATTTTGATAATAAAAAAAAGATAGGTTGCCAGGCAACGAAACATACGCCCACAGCAGCTAAATCGTCCGGGCAGTCAACAAGGGTTGTCGCAAATTTTTATTTTTTTTGCTAATGAAACATTTGTAATACACTAAAAACTGATTAAGAGTAACGGCATTATGTAATTATCAGAAAATCATTAGAATTTGATTGCTTTTTATAAAGTGTTACCCCACACTAACATTTAGTATATACATGAAACATTTAATATCATGGATTTAACTGTTCAGTTATTAAAATTCATTGAAAATCAAAATACTTGTTCGTTTCAACACCTTAAACTCTGTGTATCAATCTAAAGTCAATCGGATGATAAGTTTAGCCTCTATAGCGTAACAAGATTTTTTGAAGTTATCAAGGGAGATAACTCTGGTAATAATTATTTTAAATCTCTGAAAATCAATAGGCTTCTTCGTCTCATGACCCTAAACACTGTGTGTTAATTTAAAGTCGATCGGATATTAACTTTGGCCTCTAGAGCTTCCACAGGATTTTTTCGAAGTGATCAAGGGCCATAACTCTTGCAGCAATTATTGAAAATCACTGAAAATCGATAGACGACTTAGTCTCATGACTGTAAACACTATGTATAAATTTGAAGTCAATCGGATATTAACTTTGACCTCTAGAGCATCCACTGTGTATAAATTTAAAGTCAATCGGATGTTAACTTTGGCCTCTAGAGCGTCCGCAGGATTTTTTGAAGTGATCAAGGGACATAACTCTGGCACTAATTATCGGGAATCGCTGAAAATCAATAGGATTCTTTGTCTCATGACCTTAAACACTGTGTATAAATTTAAAGTAAATCGGATATTAGCTTTGGCCTCTAGAGCGTCCACAAGATTTTTTGAAGTGATCAAGGGCTATAACTCTGGCACTAATTATCGGAAATCAATAGACTTCTTCGTCTCATGACCTTAAACACTGTGTATAAATTTAAAGTCAATTGGATATTAACTTTGGCCTCTAGAGCGTCGACAAGATATTTTCAAGTGTTCAAGGGCCATAACTCTGGCACTAATTATCGGAAATCGCTGAAAATCAATAGGCTTCTTCGTCTCATAACCTTAAACACTGTGTATAAATTTAAAGTCAATCGGATATTAACTTTGGCCTCTAGAGCGTCCACAAGATATTTTGAAGTGATCAAGGGCCATAACTCTGGTAGTTATTATCGAAAATCGCTGAAAAACAATAGGCTTCTTCGTTTCATGACCTTAAACACTGTGTATAAATTTAAAGTCAATCAGATATTAACTTTGGCCTCTAGAGCGTCCACAAGATATTTTGAAGTGATCAAGGGCCATAACTCTGGTAGTTATTATCGGAAATCGCTGAAAATCAATAGGATTCTTCGTCTCATGACCTTAAACACTGTGTATAAATTTAAAGTAAATCGGATATTAACTTTGGCCTCTAGAGCGTCCACAAGATTTTTTGAAGTGATCCAGGGCCATAACTCTGGTAGTTATTATCGAAAATCGCTGAAAAACAATAGGCTTCTTCGTCTCATGACCTTAAACACTGTGTATAAATTTAAAGTCAATCAGATATTAACTTTGGCCTCTAGAGCGTCCACAAGATATTTTGAAGTGATCAAGGGCCATAACTCTGGTAGTTATTATCGGAAATCGCTGAAAATCAATAGGATTCTTCGTCTCATGACCTTAAACACTGTGTATAAATTTAAAGTAAATCGGATATTAACTTTGGCCTCTAGAGCGTCCACAAGATTTTTTGAAGTGATCAAGGGCCATAACTCTGGCACTAATTATCGGAAATCGCTGAAAATCAATAGGCTTCTTCGTCTCATGACCTTAAACACTGTGTATAAATTTAAAGTCAATCGGATATTAACTTTAGCCTGTAGAGCGTCCACAAGCAATTGTGGACGCCGGACCGACGGACCGACGGACGGACCGACGGACGGACCGACGGACGGACGGGGGCGACGACAATATACGACCACATTTCAATGTGGGCGTATAATTAAGTTTCAAAAGGAGAGAGAAGGAGAGATGGGATGTTAGAACCACTAACACAAACCAGGTCAATATCCAGGCTAACACAGGCAACTCTACTCTTTTTCAAGTACAAGCTTGGAATCAAAACCACCCCACTTGACTCAAAGACTGACCTTATGATCTGAAGTTCAGTTGTTAGACCACTCGACTATGCAACCTCCCTAAACCTTAATAAATAAGACATAATTTACCTGTGGATTTACTTCAATTCCTTCTTCCTTCAAGATAGGTTTGATATTCTTATTGATAAAATCATCATGGTCTCTAATCCAACTCAACACTTGAGTGAAATACCATTCCGGCTAATAAAAAATATAAAATATAAGATGTGAATGATTATCGGTGGAAAATTCTAAATATGGTGTCAAGCACATACTAATAATAATTGATGCATTTATACAGTGCAGCAAAATCCAGTCAATGGCTGCTCTAAGATACTAAACAAAGCTTACAAATGGAATTTACTTTCTTTAAAATAGTGTTTTAAAAAAGATATTTCACGCACATATATATAAAGAAAATAAAAATAACATAGGCATTGATAACTTCAGATCAACAAATTAAAAAATAATTTGACTGCATATGGAAAAGTCAAACAAAAATAATGATCAATTTGAGACTTTGATGTGTCTTTGTTTGTGTTTCCAAGCTCCAACATCAACGAATGAGTAATAATTAAAGTTCAGTACAGAAAACTTCTCACTATCATAACTCACAATTATAACTGGGAAAATAATGACACAGAGAAAATATTTTTAAATATTACTAAATAAATACTGTCTACTCACCTTGTCTAAACTATTTGTTTGTTTATTGCCATAGAAATGGAACCGAAATCTTTTCTTTAATGGTATCAGCATCAATTGCATTGGATAAATCAAGGGAGTTAACTCCACTATCTTCTTCAAATCTGGGTTTGTGACTGTTGCGTCTGGACTTATGTGCTCAGTTTAACAAGTTAAGAAATAAATAGGTCAAACTAGGTAAACAACAAATTGAATTTAAAATTTATTAATCAGAATAGTTATGATGTTTAGTGTAATTCTCTACTTTCTATACAGTTTATAACATGCTGTAGATATGGAATTTGGGTGGTCGAGATCTCAGCTTTGGATCATAACGTTTGTCACTGAATCAAGTGGGATATTTTAGAGCCCAATCTTGTAGGTGACAAGAAATAAGCTTGTCTGTCTAACAATGTGGGTTAATTCTGAGCCTTCGGGTCTTCTCTCACTTTTAAATTGTACAATGCATTAATCCCTAATCCCTAAATGACCTAGTATGTGTTGGGTAGCTGTTAAGACTCTTTTCTCTGTATTGAATGTCAGAGTAAAGTATGAACTCTTAAATTATTCTGGAAATAAAAACATATAAACTATGTCATAAACTGATAAAAGGATATGGCAATTGTAAATGTGACAATTGTCTCAAAATACTCTCCATTTTCTTCTTGATTTCAGCTATATTTGGTGGAGTTACTGATTTTATAGTTGAGGTAACAACAGGCCATCTTAATGATTTCAAAACTTCTTCAAATTCACTGAAAATGGGAAAAAAAACATACAAGTCTTAATCACAAACTATAGTATAGCAAGCAATGTTAAACATTATCATTTATATCTTCACTCAAATTTCATTCAATAAATGTTGAATAGATCCATTCCCTAATTCCTACATAATTTACTTTTGAAGATACCAAATTTCTTGAAAGAATACTTTTTTTTAATATCAAATTTACTAACCGTGCAATTCTACTTTTGATTATGTTGTTCCAAAAAATCACAGTATCTTCCACAAATCGAACCAATCTTACACACTTTGAAGATTGTAGATCTTTATATAGTATAATCAATTCTGTAAAATTATTCAAGGCTGGCTGTGATGTTTGAGTAATTAATGCTGCCTGTAGTTGGTGACTGAAACAGTGATATCAAATAATTGCACATATAGAGAGAGAGAGAGAAATTGGGTCTAAAGTCCACTCGACACGAACTACATATTTTTGGGACTAACATATGGTTCAATTTAATTTCAATGGGAGGAAACTGGAGGTCACGGAGTAAACTCAGAGGATTGGACAGGCAACCCTACTCCTTGTCCAACCGGGAAATGGAAGCCACACCAGTTGATACAGTATGCACATGCTATCCATATGGGCATCCAACCACCTATTTGCACATACAGATCGAAAACTAAAAATAAATAGATTTATTTGCTACTTTAGCACACAGTGTTTTAAAATACAATTCTTTATGTAGTGGAAAACATAATTAAGACTAGTAACTGGTTCGGATTCAATCGGATTTAAAGTAGGCTAATCAGGTTTCACCTTTACAAATTAAAGATGGCGGCATGCATAGATCTATGAAATTTCAATTCCACATATCTTTGTAAATACTGAACGGAATTAAATCATTTTTTGACTGAGATTCTTATAAGAGATGCATTTTTCACAAAATTGCCGTTTCCAAGTGATTCATATGCAGCAGGACTTAAACCTAATTAATGCCTTCTCCCTGTACTATTACCTAATATCTTCAACTTTTGATAAAACAGAAAGATATTTTGAATATCTATCCAATTCTTCGACTTTTGATGTTAATTTCTTCAAATCATCTACCATAGGTTCAACATCCCTTAATTTATCTAAAATTTCATGGCGTAACTTTTCTTGTTTTTCTCCAAGTTTTTTTACGTCTTTCCCTGTTTTTTCTGCAACTTTGATGGCTTTTTCAATCTCAGATGGCACTTCAGTACTGACCAAAGAAACCTGGAAATACAGAACGAATGTACAAGATATGGATGTATTGTACTCAGTCCAATGGTTTAAAGGGCATCAAGCTCTAACTCAATATTATTCATAATATTTGACATTAAAGATACGGTCTCACAAATGTATATATTGGATGGTTATTTACAATAAAAGTATTGCATATTTGTTTTATATGGAAATAAAAATGCCCAATCTTTCTAGAAAAATACTGGATTCCCCAAATAACACCCATAGGTCAAGTACTGGGGAAAAATGCCAGGGTGTCATTGACTGGCAATTCGATGGCTTATTGTCTTCCAGCTTGACTTAGAGAGCTGTTATTGAAATACTGAAACGTGTTTTCGGATGTCTGATACTGGTAAGATGTCAAGTAATTTTAATCCAGTCAGTGTAAATTTGCTAGGAAGTGTATATAGGAACCACTGGCTATAACTTGCTATAAGTACATACAATTTAGTTTTCCCATTTTATGGGCTCTTTCAACAAAGTTCGGTAATTTATCCAATACTCATACAATTTAGATGTAAATTAAAATCAATTTGGAAAAACGAAATTACTTAATATATTTTGCATCACTTTAAGAAACTGAATTATGATGGTTTCATATTTGACAACAATCAGCTTCGCTCTACTCAAGCAATGCCTGTTATATATTATCAAATATTGAAATAAAATATTGTGATATGAGTTCAATTAATAGTGGATTTGGTAACAACTTACGAACTTTTGAAAATAGTATTTTGACATTGACACAAAAAAACTATCTTAAATTAAAAATGACAATTTGGTATAAAGAACGTATCATCAAATATTGATATAATTTATTGTGTTGTGAAATGAGTTCAAATAATGTGGGATTTAGGGTCGATTTGAGTAAACCGTAATACCCATTCATTATAATTTATATACAAGAGAGATTGGGGATCTTGGTGGCTATGTGGGTAAGATTCTGGCTCGCTAGCTAGGAAGTCGAATGTTCTCGAACTCTGCAGGTCGGATGTTCAAAACCTGCATTGACCGAGAAAGTATATCCAGATTTCCGGCATGGTTCCCCCTTGTCAGTGATGCAGGACGGTTGGCTTGACAAGGAAAGTTGTCTAGTGGTTCAGATTGGACCCCCCAAAAAAACGAAGTCCTGTATACACATTGTCATTGGCATGCAGTCTAGTCTGTGTGTGTGTAAATAATCCTTCACAGTCAGAATTTGATACAACTTTTATTATCACAGTTTGCCTCATGGAACACTGTAATGGCATATGCTTGTCACAATTAGGGCAGTTCGGAGCAGAAGAAGTAGCCCGTTAAACCCCATTTCATTTCATTTGATTGATAAGTAATGTAAATGTAAAACTTTGTTTAGTACAGTTAGTAGTAGTCTCTAGTAGTACCACTACCACTACATCATGTAGGTCGTGTTTAATACCTTCTTTATTAATTGTTCTTGTTTCTCTTTCAAACTATTGTATAGGTCCTTAGCCTTATAAAGTGACCGAGGATTGTCATCAAAATTTGAGTTTATGAAATTAATTACAGCATCATTGACAGCAGACGAATCATTAAGCACGGAGGCTGCCATGTTGGCAGGATATCCTAAATGAAATCCAAAGGAATCGAAACGAATAAAAGTATTTGGATAATACTCAATTAAAATTACCGTGAATGAATAAAATCGTTAAATAGAAATATCGGAAATTCATATGTTCTCGATTGTATCAATGTTTTTAAATAAAATCAAATGGTAATATGTTTGGTTTTATTTCTTCGGGTCGTAATATAATGATTTCTCTATAAATTTTAGGCAACCGGTTTCACGGTTTCTCGAACATTCGCGGTGGTTGCGAGAGTAAGAAGTTGCGGGAGTAGTCAGACGGTTTAATTTGCTGCATGTTGTCCTCATTAACTTGACAATAAACGTCTCAGAAATAAGGTATGTTTGACACAAACTGTTTATGATGTTTATAAGGGAATAATCTTTCATAAACCGATTTCTATTTTTATTTCGATTCATCGGTTTCTTTCATATTTTACCATTTCGGAGAATCATTTTCCACCACCATCAATGATCGGTCGACGCCATTAATTCCGCGACCGGTTTGAGTAATGATTACTCATTGAGTAAACCGAGTCGAAAATGGACTCGTCCAAGTAATGTGACTGCTCACCGGTTCGAAAATGATTTTCTCATTGTTGGGAATGTTTCACTGGCTCTAATTTACTGATTTATTCCTATTAAATGTTTTATTTGTTTATTCTGTACACATAGATGACCCACTTTAAACATAGAGATTACTAGGATTGAACCACAAGCACTTTCAGTCACTGAACAGACTGTAATTACTTGACTCACAAGGTATGGAGTTTATCATCATGGACTATGGATTATGGACATGATTTTCATTGTCTGACATGGAATTTTTACACTGCTAGAAATTAAAAGTTTTTAAAAATAATTGTGAAATGCTAAGTTACATATTTTGTTTTTAAATACTGTTAACTGTGTGTATAGGCCTATGATGTAAGATTTTCAAATCAAAGATATATTTTGACTGTTGATTTTTTGATCATGCTACTTTTGTAAGTTACTAAGTAAATGATATTTTTGCAGGTAATAGGTAAAGTGGAAAACTAATTAGGCAGTCAATAATTCATTACTTTGAATGAAGCCACTTTAAATTTTTACATTTACAATTTTATTTGTTTGTTTTTTTCTAACTAGATTTATGACCTCTTCTACTTGATTATTCATGGACCACATTTACTTTTCTTAAAAAGAATATGATCGTTTTACATTTTCCTACATACAATATAAAACATTTATGTTTACTTAACTTTTTATAAATACTGCTCTCTACATGGTAAAAATCAGTTTAAATGGAAAAGCAGGATTAATATTAATAAACTTTATTTGTTGTAATCCACACAAATTTCGATTTCAAATGTATTCTGTGATTACATGATTGTTTTTGATTTGATCAAAAAAACAATTATTAAAGAAATATGCATGACGATTGACATGATTTAGGCTAGGCTACAATATAACTTATTCAGACCTAGTGGAAATGTTACACTCGTAATCGTAATGGATTTAACACTACCATTTATTTAATTGTTTATCGGTAATTTATTTTTTCATTTCAGCTGATTGATATTATTTTATGTTAAAATGTCTGGAATTGCATTAGGTCGTTTGGCAGAAGAAAGAAAAGCTTGGAGAAAGGATCACCCTTTTGTAAGTACTGGTATGCAATTTTCGTCAGTTATAAAGATTAGAACTATTCAAACCAATGTGGGAGCCACAGTGGCTAAGTGAGTAAGACATGTCTAACCTGGAGATCCAATGGTCAATATCTGCATTGGCTGAGAAAGTTCACCTGGATTTTCCATCTTGGATCCCCATTGTCAGTGTTACAGGACCTGTGGGAAACCAAAATGATATGGAACAAGTAGCAGCTAAATAAAACCAAAGTACTTTAAACCAGCTTGAGATTATTTATAATGTGCCTTGCTATGAATTTACATACAATAAAAACAATGGAATGCTTCGTAATTTTAAGCAAATAAACCTGGTCCAACAAAAACGATGTGCTTTCTTCTCCTGGATAGTGAGCCAGCGCCTGACTCCCTGGGTTCCCATGACTCCCTGTGTCTTAATAAAGGACTACAAACTTATATAATTCATGGTTTTGGGTTGTTTTTGTTTTTTTTAAGAATTTAATTATTATGTTTGAAAAAATTATGGTCATCGAGGTATGGGAAAAATGAAATAATTCACAATATTTTTTAGACCTTGCTGAAGGAATCTTGTAATTTATATATGATGCACAATATTTTTTAAGCCTTGCTGAAGGAATCTTGTAATTTATATGATCTGTAAGCTAACGCAGGTTGTTATTTTATTTTAATATTTTCAGGGTTTTGTAGCGAAACCTGTTAAAAATCCAGATGGTAGTTTAAATTTATTAAATTGGGAATGTAAAATACCTGGCAAGAAATCTGTAAGTATTTTAATGCTCATTTACTCACTCAATGGGAGCAGCCTCCACAGAGAAATAATTATCAAAATTATGTAGTTTTTGTACTCATTTATGGAAGATATTTTTTGTCCCCCGCCTTTCGAAGAAAGTTGGGGGACTATTAAAATGGGTTCGTCTGTCTGTCCGTCCGTCCGTCTGTCCGTCACACTTTTTGGGACACAATAACTCTCTTCCTAATTGAGCTAGAATGTTCAATCTTGGTGTATGTGTTTATTAGGTCAATGCCTTGATGGAGTTCGAAGATGAGCATTTTCTGCTTAGGGTAAGCAGAGATAAGCAATTTGATTGGTTGATGCTTTGGGACACGATAACTTTAGTTCTAATTAAGTGAGATTGATGAAACTTGGTGTATAGTTTCATTATAGTAATACCTTGACTAAGTTCGATAATGAGCATTTTCTGCTCAGGGTAAGCAGAGCTATACGCAATTTGATTGGTCGAGAATTTGGAACACAATAACTCTCCTTCTAATTGAGTTAAAATGTTCAAACTTGGTGTATATGTTTATTAGGTCAATGCCTTGATGGAGTTCGAAGATGAGCATTTTCCGCTTAGGGTAGGCAGAGATAAGCAATTTGATTGGTTGATGCTTTGAGACACAATAACTTTAGTTCTAATTAAGTGAGAGTGATGAAACTTGGTGTATAGTTTCATTACAGTAATACCTTGACTAAGATCGATAATGAGCATTTTCTGCTCAGGGTAAGCAGAGCGATAAGCAATTTGATTTGCCGAGACTTTGGAACACAATAACTCTCCTTCGAATTGAGTTAAAATGTTCAAAATTGGTGTGTATGCTTATTAGGTCAATGCCTTGATGGAGTTCGAAGATGAGCATTTTCTTCTTACGGTAGGCAGAGATAAGCAATTTTTGGATGACACTTCGTGTACAGTTTGATTGGTCGATACGTTTGAAAAAAATAAATGTGCGATTAATTAATATGTGTCATCTATTTATTTTGGGATTTCGGCGTGGGACATCAGCCTCACTGTTGGCTTGTTGAAAATTGCAAAAATCACGAAAACCTATCTTGAACTTCTTTCTTTGTACAACCATTTCAAATTCTCAGTGAATAAAAAGTAATTAATTTCCAATTATTAACTTTTAACTTATCAAAAGTTATATTTGCTCACAAAATTGGTTACAATCACCCAAAGTTGAACACATTTGATGCTCTCTTTAATATTCTTTTACCTTAGTTAATGGCTTATTTTTATCTGCATATTTATTTTGTAGACACCATGGGAAGGAGGTCTTTATACACTTCGAATGTTATTTAAAGATGATTACCCTAGTACTCCACCAAAATGTAAGTTACATACTCTCATTTTCACTTTCACTGTGTTACACAATCTGATTATCGATTGTAGTGTACAGATTCACAATCCACTCAATATACCTCGATCAGACAAATCTACACAATAATATATACATTACAAATGATAAAATGATATTGGGACAAACCGTCAGTATGGTAGACGAAGTGATGTACATGTATCAGCATACCGTAAGTAACTGACGATAAGTCACCTTGTCTACATAGGGGGTTGGGATGGCCCAGTGGTCTAGAGTGCCGCACTTCGACCTCTAGCTGGCCGGTCACCTCTGGCTTGCGGCTGTTTCAAGCCCTGGTGTGAGCGTATGTGGCATGGAGATAGGGGCGCCTTCTCAACCTCGTGGGTTTCCTCCGGGCACTCCGGTTTCCTCCCACTGCTAAAGACCCCTACGCACAAGCGAATTATTGAAATAAAATTAAACCATGTTAGTCCCAAAATGACCTAGTTTGTGTTGAGTGGATGTTAAACCCCATTTCTCTCTCTCTCTTTGTCTATATACCGACGAAACGAGTACAAGTGTAATTGTGTTGATCAGAATCAATGTACAGGATTACTCACAGTATTCAGTCTTACTTTTACCAATTCTGTTCAAATCTTCTACTTTGTTCTGGGTGCTCCTACTGCTTTGAAGTATTAGTTTGTAGACTGTCCTTTAATGTCTTCTTGGCGTTGCCATGGTAATTCCCATGTTGGCAGAATTACACAAGATCTTGATGGTCCTGGTTGGAATTCGATATAAGAGTAGGCCGTAGTGCCGCTGCCCGGGCAAAATTCATAGCACACTGTATGGCGTATGCCCGTCTTCCATTAGCCCATGTTAGGTGCAAAAGAGTAGGACGTTAAACCCCATTTCATTTCAGTTCTTTTTGATTTCATGTAAAAGTTTAATTCCAATTCCATTGATTGTTTCAGGTAAATTTGAACCTCCATTATTCCACCCCAATGTATATCCGTCAGGGACAGTATGTTTATCATTATTAGATGAAGAAAAAGACTGGAGACCAGCAGTAACTATAAGACAGGTAGGGGGGTTATTAAAATTTTTAACAGTCTGGGGTAGGGCCCATCAGTGTTGTTTGCGAAAATAAAAAAAAATTCATTTTCCCCATATCTAAGAAGAAAAATGATGTATGAGTGAGATGCAGGGAAGTTGAATCAAGCTAGTTTTGTTTTCTTATGTCAATTATTCTCTGTCTGAGCCCAAGGAAACCAGATGGTCAGAGGGCCTGGAGCTACCCATTTGGCTCCTGGATATAATCAGACCTTGAAATAATGGTTTTAGTTGTACCAGGCAAAATGACACACTTATATTATCAACTAGATAGTATGCTATATTTTTAACTTTTGGCAGTTGAAATTCGATATAATAGTAGGCTGTAGCGCCACTGTCCAGGCAAAATTTCCCCTATAGCTAGGCTATAATTGTATCGCCAATATTTGACTCAGAGTGAAGTAATTTGTCCATCTTTTGCAAAACATGGTCGTACAAATGTATCTTACATTATGGCAACTGCTTGTTTTACTATGATACGCGAAAACTGATAACTCTTTTTTTATCTTGCCTAATGCCATTTTAAACATCTGATATTTTAAGCTCCATCAAAATTAGATGAAAATTGTCGTCGCCCCGTCCGTTGCTTGCGGACGCTCGACAGGCCAAAGTTAATATTCGATTGACTTTAAATTTATACACAGTGTTTAAGGTCATGAGACAAAGAATCCTATTGATTTTCAGCGATTTCCAATTATTACTGCCAAAGTTGTGACCCTTGATCACTTCAAAAAATCTTGTGTTCGATCTAGAGGCTAAAGTGAATATCTGATTGACCTTAAATTTACACACAGTGTTTAAGGTTATGAAACAAAGAAGCCTATTGATTTTCAGCGATTTCTGATAATAACTACCAGAGTTATGACCCTTGATCACTTCAAAAAATCTTGTAGACGCTATAGATTCCAAAATTAATATCCGATTGACTTTAAATTTATACTCAGTATTTATGGTCATGAGGTGGAGAAGAAAATTGATTTTCAGCGATTTCTGATAATTACTGCCAGAGTTATGACCCTTGATCACTTCAAAAATTCTTGTGTTTGATCTAGAGGCTAAAGTGAATATCTGATTGACCTTAAATTTACACACAGTGTTTAAGGTCATGAAACGAAGAACCCTATTGATTTTTCAGCGATTTCTGATAATAAATGCCTGAGTTATATGACCCTTGATCACCTACGAAAATCTTGTGGACGCTCTAGAGGCCAAAGTTAATATCCAATTGACTTTAAATTTATACACAGTGTTTAAGGTCATGAGAAGAAGAATCCTATTGATTTTCATCGAATTCGGTTTATTACTGCCAGAGTTATCTCCCTTGATCACTTTGAAAAATCTTTTGTAAACGCTCTTGTGGCCAAACTTATCATCCAATTGACTTTAGATTGATACAGAGTTAAAGGTCTTGAGACGAACAAGTATATTGTTTTTTAATGAATTTTGATAACTGAACAGCTAAATCCATGATTTTAAATGTTTCGTATACTAAGTGTTAGCATGAGGCAGAACTTTATAACTTTATAAAACTTTATAAAACCAAACAAATTCTAATGATTTTCTGATAATAAGTTGTTAATCTTAATCAGATTTCAGAGTATTATAAATGTTTCATTACCGAAAAAAGTGCCCCGATGATTTAGCTGCTGTGGGCTTATGTTTTGTTGCCTGGCAACCCATCTTTAAATTACATTTACTGTTTATAATGGTTATATATTTTATTATTTTTCAGATTTTATTAGGTGTACAGGAATTATTAAATGAACCAAATATAAAAGATCCAGCACAGGCAGAAGCATATACTATATTTTGGTATGAATATCTTTACTTTTCATTGTAGGGGATCAGGACTATATTATACTATTTGCCTTCCCCAGAAAACATTTATAGAACAAAATCACAATAAACTGTGCAATGGTGATTGTATCAAGGTAAATGATTAGTTTCCTTGCTCAGTCTACAGATGTGGATATATATTTTCATTTTGTCCACAAATTGAAATTTCCTGAAGATTTTTTGAAAATTCACTGGGGTTTTTCATTTTGTCTTCAGAAATTCATTTTATTTTGGTGTGAGAAAGAGTTTATGAGAAGACAGATGTGATTGATATTCTGTGTAACTGACCTTCAAATTGGATGTGAAGCATTTGTCAGTTCTCCATCCATCTCTTGCAAAATGTGAATGTATCTTGCATGTCTAAATGTGGGCCTGACAAGCCCATGTTTTTGTTTCAGGTCATTGGATTTGACCAAATTATTTATTGTTTTCTCTTCTTCTTTCCAGTCAAAATCGTGATGAATATGAAAGAAAAGTTCGGGCACAAGCAGTCAGATTAAGAGATCCTAATGTAGGAATTTGAAAATAGATGCTAGATTAATGTTAATACTACGAACTGCAGCAACCATTACCGATAACTAGGACTAGTTTATTCAAATGTGAAAAGATTTTCTGGTCCCCTCAACGTTTAACTAAAGGCTGATGCATTTTGTCAGTGTGGTTATGAATAATTGAAAACTGTTTAAGGACGTTGAGTGCTGTCACGACTATTGTTATATGAACCGATTGTTATGGTTTGTAATTCGACTTTTCCTCGTCTAGTCTCTTGTCAGTTAAAATACTATACTCAACAAATGCACATTCAATATATTTCAAATATCAGTGCTTACATAGGAAATATTTTGCCTTGACATAGAAAAAATATTGGCCAACTCATTCTTTCAAACGATAGTGCTATGTATTAAATTCCATTAAATGAAATTTTCTCCACAATAATTGTCTTAAACAATTGTAATATAGATAATGATAAAAAAAAAGTCGACACATGCACAAGATGTACATTTTGATTGCCTGTACATAACCATGTCATCACCTGTTATTAATCAAGTGTAAATATTTGTTCAGATAAATGTTGGCGTTGTGGTGCCCCCCTCATTCATTCATTCATTCATTTTGTACATTTCACACAAAGTATACATGTAACTATTTTGCATTGAAGATTTTCATTCAAATCTTTTAATTTAATATGAGAAGTAATAGAAACCATATATGGTGGTTGAAAGGTAAATAATAAATTACTAAAAAGTTTTTGTCTTCACTTGGTTGTATCATAATAGAACATGAAACGTTTACAGTATTAAAGTTACAAGTGTTTAAATTTAGTTACTAAATGAAGAGTTTGTAACCAGCAATAGTTTCAGTCTCGACTCATATGGTGGTTGAAAGATAAATAATTAACTCAGATGCATTGTTATAGAACATGAAACATTTACAGTAAAAAGAAAAAAGTTACAATTGTTTAAATTTAGCTACTAAATCAAGAGTTTGTAACCAGCAATAGTTTTTGTCTCGACTCTGTTGCACAGTTATAGTAAATTATGGGCAAAGATTTGTGTAGCCCTTGTAGGTTACAATTTGAAACAAAAGATACATTATGTAAGATTTAGATAAAGAGGTAGCGGTTCTTATAAAAAGAGTTCAAAATTCATGATACAAAATGAATATATTGAAAATTTCTATCCAATTTCTTTATTCTGAGCCAAGTTGTCACTGTAGTTTTGACAAGATATGTGCATTGATTATTTATTTATCGTAACCACAGTACTGGTATATTTGAGACTTGGCCTCGCTTTCTCATTTTTAGATTTAATCATTAAATGGTGGAACTGTTCTATAATCTACTTAAAATCAGAATGATATGATGGCCTAGGGAGTTGATGTTGGTCTTATCATATTAATAAATGTCAAATTAATAATTTGTATAACATTTAAGGCCTAATGATCTGGAGTAATTCATGAATGCATTATGGTAAACTGGTTAATATACCATACCAGCCTGGGAAGAATATTACAGAAATTGTTTAGAATTAATTTCTCTTTGTAAACTGAGGTTTGTGCAAAGGGTTAATACCCCCGCAAAAAAAAACCAACAAAAAACAAAAACAAAATGCTGAATATGATTAAAAGTAAACTATATGTAGATTAACCTGTGCATTATATAACATGGTGAAAAGATCAAGAGATAATATATAAGTAATGATATCTTAATTCAGGGGAATTGTTCCAGTGTGATGTAAATTTAGTTGTTTAAACATAAATGTTACCATGTTTTTGTCATATTCCAGTAAAATATCAGATATTTTATTTCTTTGTTCTTTATTTATGTTGTGTTTTTATACGCCCACATTGAAATGTGGTCGTATTTTGTGGTTGCCCCTATCCGTCCGTCGGTCCGGCATCCACAATTGCTTATGGACGCTCTAGAGGCTAAAGTTAATATCCGATTGACTTTAAATTCATACACAGTGTTTAAGGTCATGAGACGACGAAGCCTAATGTTTTTCAGCGATTTCGGATAATAACTACCAGTGTTATGGCCCTTGATCACTTCAAAAAATCTGGTGGACGCTCTAGAGGCCAAAGTTAATATCCGATGTGTTTAAGGTCATAAGACGCTGAAGCCTATTGATATTCAGCAATTTCCGATAATCAGTGCCAGAGTTATGGCCCTTGATCACTTCAAAAAATCTTGTGGACGCTCTAGAGGCTAAAGTTAATATCCGATTGACTTTAAATTTATAGACAGTGTTTAGGGTCATAAGACGAAGAAGCCTATTGATTTTCAGCGATTTTCGATAATTAGTGCCAGAGTTATGGCCCTTGATCACCTCAAAAAAAATCTTGTGGGTGCTCTAGAGGCCAAAGTTAATATCTGATTGACTTCAAATTGATACACAGTGTTTAAGGTCATGAGAGGAAGAATCCTATTTCAGCGATTTCCGATAATTAGTGCCAGAGTTATGGCCCTTGATCACTTCAAAAAATCTTGTGGCCGCTCTAGAGGCCAAAGTTAATATGCGATTGACTTCAGATTGATACACAGAGTTTAAGGTGTTGAAACAAACAAATATTTTGATTTTCAATGAATTTTGATAACTGAACAGTTAAATCCATCATATTAAATGTTTCCTATACTAATTGTTAGTGTGGGGCAAAACTTTATAAAAAGCAAACAAATTCTAATGATTTTCTGATTATTACATAATGAGTTGTTACTCTTAATCAGATTTTAGTGTATTATAAATGTTTCATTACCGAAAAAAGTAAAAATATGCAACAACTCTTGTTGACTGCCCGGACGATTTAGCTGCTGTGGGCGTATGTTTGGTTGCCTGGCAACCTATCTTTGATATAGATGTTGTCTTGGCACATTCAAGTATTGAAAAAAAAACCTGACACTTATGGGTTTAACAGACATAGGGTTTTGATCCCAGACAGTAGTTGCTTACTGAAACTGGTTGGTTTGTGATGAGTGGATGTTAACCCCCTACTTCTCTTTCGAAAGACTGGATCAGTTGAGTCAAATTAGTCAGTACTGGACGGATAGTGGGTCATGAGCGCCTCCCCCCAACAGATGTCAGTTGTGTAAAAAGCAGTGAATGTCCCAAGTGTATTCACAACAAGAAAACCACACATTATTTTTGTAAACACCAATATATAGGTGGGAAGGGATATCGATTTGACATCATCAATCTAGGTTTCATTTCTCTTTGTTATTAATTCAAGTGTTTACTATCAGTTAAGATGATACCTAGTTTTGAGCGTATGATGTCCATTGACAGTTCCTATCCGGCCTTATATAGCTGTAAAATACTGTTCTTCCCCCATGATGTCCAGTGACAGTTCCTATCTGGCCTTATATAGCTGCAATATGAAAACACCGTTCTTCCCCACCTCTGTTTTAGAACCCTAACCTTCCAATTTTCACCACGATTCTTTTTTTTCCGTCGAAAGGAATCATTTCTCACTGTATATGACACAAATTCAAGACTACTTTCAAGTAGAATTTATCGATTAAATAGATACCGGTTTGCGCATGTTTGAGTCACGCTATGAGTGCTCAGTTCAAACATTCTGTGTATGTTTTTAATCGCTGAATTCTGGTTGAAAACTCAGTTGGGCCCGAAATTTATTTTGAAAAATTGTGCGTCAAAGAGTATTCCCTTGTGTTTCTAGCTTATGCATATTTAACTGAATTGGCTTCACTTCCCTTTTGAGTGTAACTTGTCTGCTTGATAAGTCCTTTCAGTCAGTTAAAGCATTCAGAGGGGTAGCCTGACATTTGGAATGCAGAGTGATAAGCAATTTGATTGGTTGGTGCTTTACAAAAATTCATGACAGCTGAAACATGCTTGTTGTGTTTAATTGGGGACTATTAAAATGGGTTCGTCCGTCTGTCTGTCTGTTCGTCACACTTTTTGGGACACAATAACTCTCTTCCTAATTGAGCTAGAATGTTCAAACTTGGTGTATGTGTTTATTAGGTCAATGCCTTGATGGAGTTCGAAGATGAGCATTTTCCGCTTAGGGTAAGCAGAGATAAGCAATTTGATAACTTTAATTCTAATTAAGTGAGAGTGATGAAACTTGGTGTATAGTTTCATTACAGTAATACCTTGACTAAGTTCGATAATGAGCATTTTCTGCTCAGGGTAAGCAGAGCGATACGCAATTTGATTGGTCGAGACTTTGGAACACAATAACTCTCCATCTAATTGAGTTAAAAAGTTCAAACTTGATGTATATGCTTATTAGGTCAATGCCTTGATGAAGTTCGAAGATGAACATTTTCCGCTTAGAGTAAGCAGAGATAAGCAAACTGATTGGTTGATGCTTTGGGACACGATAACTTTAGTTTTAATTAAGTGAGAGTGATGAAACTTGGTGTATAGTTTGATTACAGTATTGCCTTGACTAAGATCGATGATGAGCATTTTCTGCTCAAGGTAAGCAGAGCGATAAGCAATTTGATTTGCTGAGACTTTGGAACACAATAACTCTCCTTCTAATTAAGTTAATGTTCAAAATTGGTGTGTATGCATATTAGGTCAATGCCTTGATGGAGTTTGAAGATGAGCATTTTCTGCTTAGGGTAGGTAGACATAAGCAATTTGATTGGTTGATACTTTGGGACAAGATAACTTAGGTTCATCTTGATTGATGATTTTTATGCCAATACAATGACTGCATTCTCATTCAGTAATGAATTCGACAGTAACAGTGTATAGAAACAATTGACTCGGACATAGTATGATTTCTCGATACGTTTGAAAATAATAAATGCGTGATTAATATGGACATCAGCCTCACTGTTGTTTCATCACGTTTCTACTCACATTTACTCAGTAGACGGGCTTAATTTTTGTGTCACTTGGTAGCAATTATGTCAAAGCATCCCATAGTCATCAGTAAAGAACTCTTCAGGTTTAAGTAAGGAATTACTGCTTGTTTTAATAATTTATTAAAGCATCCCATAGTCATCAGTAAGGAAGTCTTCAGGTTTAAGTAAGGAATTACTGCTTGTTTTAATAATTTATTTACAAATAGGAACAAGATGTAAACAAACTTGAACTACATCATGCAAATATTACAAGAAAATAATTTGCTATAAATAACTGGAAAAGTCAATTCATTTGATATGCAAATTTATCCTATTTATGACTAGGAAATATGGGAAACTGTTCAGATCAAATCAACTGATTTGCTTGATAACGTTGAGAACCCTAAACAAAACGTCTCTTTAATTCACATAATAAATGTGTTCCATATGTTTTTGTGCGTACCACGTATGTCAACTGATAAATGCAGCTGCTAAATGCCAGTTCACAAAGAAGATACTGAATTGATGTTCAGAGTTTATTCTAATTCTAATGTATCCAATTTATTCGATTTCTGTCTCCATGACCTCGGTGGCTTGAACTTCAGCCGTATTAATATCACTGGCAGGTTCATCAACAACATTGGCAACTATCATTGCTTCATGTACAGCATCAGAGTCTGAAACAGGCGCCATGGCTATGGCTTCGATCTCATTTTCAGATAAAGGTAATGCCACGGTTTCATTTGACGTAGCTTCGGGTAACGTTGCTAATGTTTGTCCTGTTGCCGAATCTATGATACGTAGATTATTACCATGTTCACTCACAACAACATATGATCCTTCGTTTGTCAGTTGATCTAAGATGGCGGGATCTATCTCTCCATCAGTAACTATCTCTAGATTCTGTATCTGATCTGAATTTTCTACATCAGTATGAACCACAACATATTCAGTTCCCTAGAACAAAATAAATTAAATTTTAACAAGGTGATTTTAAAAAAAATAATTTTGTATTGAATTGCCCACAATAGAGGCATTTCTGGTTCATTGGACAAAGTCTGTCAAACTACTATATGCACACAATATCTTGCTGTAAAAGGTAGGGAGTTCAATTGCATGTGCCATTATGACACAACTGTTTATTATGTTAATTAATTCTACACCTTTTCTAGTACTCCTATTTTGAACTGTGACTTTTTTTTTAGCTTATCCTTTATGTCATTAAAGTTATAACGTCATGATGTAACTGATTATTATGACTGATTACCATTGTGCTTCAAATTTCATAGGGTATTTGTCTTCTCAGAGGTAGTAAGTTTTTATGCTTAGGAAATGTTAGATGATATAAAAATTGTTTTGTAAATATCCCAACATAAAATGAACTTACAGATAAATCAACAGAATCACCACCATCTTGTAATATATATTGTGTATCTGCTACAACAGATGAAAATTCTGTAAGAACCGACGGCATCTCTTCATTATCAACGATTGTTTCCAACATTCCATCCTTTCTAGTTAAATACAGTTGTTTGGTACAGGGAACTGTAAAATACAAATATTTTTATTCCATATAGAGTAGTATTGGCTGTTCATCTTCACTCATTCAAATTTAAACCACATAGGTATAATAAATCGTGTTAGCTCAGTGAAGTAGACCATAACTGATGTTTAAGATGTATTACTTTTTGTAGAACACCTGATATATCACATTGAGAAAAGGTGTGACTACTCTTTCTAGACCACCTGGTGTCACATGAGACAGGGTTTGATTACTCTATCTAGAACACCCAATATCACAAGAGACAGGGTGTCTACTCTTTCTAAAACACATATCACACGAGGAAAGGTGTGGCTTCTCTTTGTAGAAACCCGATATCATATGAGGCAAGGTGTAGCTACTTTTTGTAGAACACCCGATATCACATGAGGCAAGGTGTGATTACACTTTCTAGAACACCCCATATATAAAGACGCAATGTGTGATAATTCTTTCTAGAACAACTGATATCAGTTAATGAATTTACACAGCTAATATTTCACTTCTCTATTTAAACAACTTATGATCTTTGGCTAGGGTGCCCCACCCTAAATGAATATCTCCAAATATCTCGATAATTACACCACAATACTAACATATTTAGAAAGCCTTAAATCTGTTTCACACATTTATAGTCACTAAATAAACGATCATGCTGTACTTCATAAGCTATGATCATTAAACCATACATAAATAATACTGAAAAATGGTATGGAGTGGCGTCCATAACATCCAGACACTTTTGAGCAAAAGATAGGTTACGTGCCCTTGTTTTGAAATTAGTCTCTCTTAACTAGTCTACTGATCATTCTACGTCTAATTGACGGGTCGGGATAATCAAGACTACTTTTTTTTACGAAACATGTAACAAGAAATTGAATTTAGAAGCACAAACATCAGGCAACTCAACAATATTTTTAAGAACCTTGTAAAAGTAAAATGAAACTACTGATCATATTCTTGCTGTACGGATGTTGAGTCAGAGATATTATTTGTACTTAACGAAACTATGCAGCTTCTAATGGTACAGCTAATTATAAGGCAATTTAAAAAATAAAACGAGCGTAATTTCTAAAGATGCCGTAATAACCAAAAAGTTAAATATTATTGCTATTCAGAATCGTCAACAATAGATTTTTTTCGGCTGTAGTAGTGTTTGGTGTTTTGAACATTTCCGAAATGCTGTTGCTATTTATAGCCTCAACTAAAACGTGCAGGATCAACGTGTCAAGAACAACTTTTCAGTTGACACGTGGGGCACCCTACTTTGGCAGGTTATCTTTCTCCCTTAACTGTTCTAGCCTTGACTGTTTGTTTACATTTCATATATTCCAGTATAAAGATACTACAAACCTTTAGATTTTAAATGACGCGTTAGAGTTCCATGTTCTGAGAATCCTCTATTACAGTGGTTACATCTATAAGGTCTCTCTCCAGTATGCATCCTGGTATGTCTGTGAAGTGAACTTTTCTCTCGAAAAAATCTATCACAGAATTTACACTGGTATGGTAGAAAATTATTGTGCGTTCTTTGATGCACTTTTACAGCATTCTGAAAATAAGTTAAATGTTCCTATAATTAAAAAGTCAAAGTGAGAGAAAAAATGGGGTTTGCTCAACACAAACTACAGTAGAATCCGCATGAGCAGCCACTCCTATTCAGCGACATCTCCTTGTAAGCCGTCACAATAAATTCCCCCCGTAAAAATTCTATTGCTTCATCTCTTTATTCAACGGCCACTCCTCTAACGCGGCCAGCGGTCACTATTTTGCTAATAAATTTAACAAAACATCGCCCATTCAACGGCCATTGTTGAATGATACCATCTTGTCGTTCTTCGAACACCCCCTCTAATCCCATGAGTAGTAATCAATTAACAGGACCCCCACTGATCGCGTAAAAAGAAATGTGAAAATAACAATTAACCCGGGATTATCTGTTAATTAATCTTTTGTTTTATTAAACGACTAACCTGATAATTGTTTTCACACTTAACAGAACATAATTTGATACTGATTGAATAAACTGAAAGTACCGACTAAAAGCCGCTATATTGTTAAATAGACGTTTTTAGCGCCACCTATAATATTACATACAGAGTTACACCCCCTGTGAATCAGTAGCAAAATCAGCGATGTTTTTTGGTTCATGTGCTTATTTTTGGTAACATAAAATTAATTCATCGATTTTCTTCACAAAAATGGATAAATATTATTGAATGTATCACAATAATAGACAGTAGTATTGAAGGTTGGTACAAAATGACAAGTTTACAGAAGTTATGTCCGAGATCCAGCAATGGCCAAATTTACCGATGCAAGTGAAGTATTGGTGTTTGCTTCCCATGCATTCAAGCGTATATTAATTGATGTCAGCATAAAAAAAAAGCATGAGATTTTACAAAAATGGATAAATATTATCGAATACATCACAATGATAGACAGTAGTATTGAAGGTTGGGATAAAATGACAAGTTTACCGAAGTTATGTCTGAGATTCAGCGACGGCCAAATTTACCGATGCAAGTGTACCCAAGCGTAATACTAATTGATGTCAGCACAAAAAAACACGAGATTTTATTAAGAAGCCACTCCCGTTAAGCGGTCAATTGTAAAAATTACCATGGGTGGCTGCTTAATGCAGATTCTACTGTATGTCATTTCTGGACTAACAAACAGTTGACTCTGAACAAACCTACGAGGTTAAGCAGACAACCCTAATTCTTGTCACGTACATGTATGGGATCTGAAACACACAACTTGACTCAAAGACAGACCTTGTGATCTAAAGTACACCCTCTCTTTTATGTCCCCAAAGTTTCATCCAAATTTAATGAAGAAGCATTAAGGTATGAAAATGATAATGTTTCAAAGATAATAACTATATCTGACTGCATGGTGATTTTAACATTTCACTGTAAACCACAACCAAGCTAAAATTTAGGGTTTTCTGCAAGTAAGTCTTGACTAATACAATCAATATTTCCAGTTGACAAAAATATACCGGTAGTCCAAACTATCAAGTTTTTATTAGATTACTATACAACATACGACTTACCATTGTTTTAAAGGCCTTTTTACATATTTGACAGACGTATGGTCTTTCTGTACTGTGAGTTTTAAGATGTTCTCTAATATGTGAGATTCGTTTAAATAGTCTGCCACACTCTCCACATTTAAACTGACGATCATCACTATGTACCGTTAAATGTTTAGTTAACGCATCTTTAGTTGTAAAACTTTTCTCACATATACTACATTTATTCGGCTTTACTCCTGTCAAATAGAAATAACACTAATTGTATATTTTGGCTTTTCTAAAGAGGAAAACTATACACAAGATAATCAATTGGTTTTATCCGTTTTGAATTTTGTTGACTAAGAAAGTAACTCTGGATTCACCAGAGTGGTCTCCACTTGTCTGTAGTGCAGAATAGAGTGCTTGACAAGGAACTGTGTTTAGTCGTTCGGTTGTGACAAAAAGCTCCTGTGTACACATTTACGTGCACTTAAAAGAACCCCGACAGTTAGATTTTTTTAAATAAGCAGGTCATAGCCCCACCCTCCTAGTAAAATTTCCCTCCTAGCACAGTATAATGCACCTGTCCATCTTCTTAAGTTGAGTTGGAACAGAAAAATAGGATTTTAAATCCCATTAAAAGTTCATTTGTTTATTTGTATATAGAAATATAACCTTTAATAAATTCAAGTACCTGCATGACTTTTCATATGTTGTTTTAGATAGCTACTTCCACGGAATGTACGATCACAGGCTGGACATTTATAGGCATTTCTAGCTGCTCCGAAGTTCGATGTATCATCTGGGTCCAAGGCACCTGGTATTTCTAACAATTGACGGACTGC
Source organism: Patella caerulea (assembly GCA_036850965.1). Lineage (NCBI taxonomy): Eukaryota > Metazoa > Mollusca > Gastropoda > Patellidae > Patella > Patella caerulea. Next base: position 22,957,988 of record JAZGQO010000015.1, on the reverse strand, counting down.
TATTTGCGCATTTCTAGCAAAACAAAATTTTAAACAATAAGCAAGTTGAGTAAATATCAATGGTGGAAAACAAAATTTTTTCTCAACATTAAGAGAGCTGTGAAGACCAATAAAAGCTAAATGCACCATCAAGTAAAACTTGTCATTTGATTCCACATGATTTTAAACTAAATACTGAGTAAAAGCCAACAGTGAGGCTCATGTTGCCCACCACAAACCTAAAATAAATCAAACTGATCATGTAAACTTATGCTAAGCAGAAAATGCTAATCTTATATCATCAACAAATCAAATTGCTTATCTCTGCTTATCTCTAATTAGAAGAGTTTTTATATAAAAGAAAATATCAATGTCGATTTAATGATATTCATGGGGATATAAATAATATTTGAGCGTAATCAACTAAAAAAACAAAACTTGATTTCTGGATTGGGAGAGTCAAGAGAGAAGATGTAACACGACTGATAAAAAAATAGTTATAATTGATGTCACACAAAGATAAACTCTAGAAAAGTCCACATATATTTCTAATACAGAGAAATGGGCTTTAACATCCATTTAATACAAACTTGGTCATTTTGGGAGTAACGTATGGTTCAGCAGTGAGAAGATACAGAAGGACGCTGAGAAAACCCTTAACACATTTATATGCGTTGAAGTTCGGATAGGCTCAAAAAAAAGTTCCCAACCCGAATCCATTTTTATGGCACTTGGTATGGAAAGGCAATCCTTCAATCGCGGGCTCGGATTTCGGAGTGAGCAGGCTTCAGTAAATTGTGGGAAAGTGGGGCGCGGGGGTATAACAGCGACACGAGACATCTGGAATACGCTAGAAAAAACCCCGTTAAAATGGGTTGTAACATATTGTTCACGGCATATATAAACTGTGAACTGACAGGACCTGCTCTACAGATTGTTATATCTGAAATATTGGATTGATTTGATAAGTCACATGAATATTTACTGATTTTATAGAAAGGGCTTGATGAAATTTTTTATTTTTTTCTATTTTGGTGGTAGATAAATTGCTAAGTCTTCGATAAAAAATAAATTGAGTGGGGAACTTTTTTTTTTAACCCTATCGGGTTGTTAGGGTTGGCCAGGCATTCCCTTCAAATATATAATCAACAAATACTATTAACCTTTTCTCTTCGTCTGGAGTCGATGATTCAAAACATGTCCTCATTTTACTTTGTCCATTTTCATCATCCTAGTGATCATAAAATACATTATTTAAATCTAGACCAATTTACATAAGCAAACAAATTAACATCATGTTAAAATACCATGTTATTTTACCTATATCTTGTCATTTCTAAACAAATCAAAATATATAATAGTTTATACATCAGCTATTCAAATTGAGGTTAATAGCGTTTTACTTTAAGTTCCATGAAAGCCGTTGTAAATTTTCCTAGAGTTTGAATTCAGATCCTCATTAGATGCTGATTAGTTAACTCTTCAGCACTTAGAGAAAAGTGATATATTAATACTAGTACATCCCTGAACGGACCGAAACTGCTCTTCTTTATGTGAATAGCTTTCCTTCATTAAAGATACAGTATGGATGATTAGATAAAGAGCTGGCAGTTCCCACTATAATAGTTAAGAACTAAATAATGGAAATCGGTTATACTAACAATTTCAGTGAAACTGTTTCACTCGAAGCTGAGAAAACCTAATTTAAAAATAGGTTGCCAGGCAACGAAACATACGCCCACACAGCAGCCAAATCGTCCGGGCAGTCAACAAGAGTTGTCGCATATTAAGGAATTATCAGAAAATCATTAGAATTTGTTTGGTTTTTATAATCAAACGTTTTTTTTTTTTAAATCAGATAATAATTGTGACCCCCAGAGGCACAACAAGCTAAAAAGGGTGATTTTTCGTACAATCAGGGGACATAATTCAGGAAGTAATGACCCGATGGGCGCAAATATCGAAAGGAACCAAGATCTTTGGGTTATAAACATACATGTCAAGTTTCATCAAAATCGATTCAAAATTGTGACCTCCATAGGGTCCACAACCTTGATATAACATATTTTCACACTATTCGTGTACAAACGGCGTCCATTTTGTCCGTCAATTCTAGTCCGATTTTAACGTAATTCAAACTCTCTTTTCATTACCATGTAACAGTGATATAGTCAAACGTTTTTTTTAAATCGGATAATAATTTTGACCTCCAGAGGGACCACAAGCTAAAAAGGGCAATTTTTCGGACAATCAGGGGCCATAATTCAGGAAGTTACGATCCGATGGGCGCAAATATCGAAAGGAACCAAGATCTTTGGGATATAAACATACATGTCAAGTTTCATCAAAATCGATTCAAAATTGTGACCTCCATAGGGTCCACAACCTTGATATATCACATATTTTCACACTATTCGTGTACAAACGGCGGCCATTTTGTCCGTCAATTCTAGTCCGATTTTCACGTAATTCTAACTCTCTCTTCATTACCATGTAACGGTGATATAGTCAAACGTTTTTTTAAATCGAATAATAATTTTGACCTCCAGAGGGACCACAAGCTAAAAAGGGCAATTTTTCGGACAATCAGGGGCCATAATTCAGGAAGTTACAATCCGATGGGCGCAAATATCGAAAGGAACCACGATCTTTCGGTTATAAACATACATGTCAAGTTTCATCCAAATCAGTTCAAAATTGTGACCTCTATAAGGTCCACAACCATGATATAACATATTTTCACACTATTCGTGTACAAATGGCGCCCATTTTGTCCGTCAATTTTGGTCCGATTTTGACGAAATTCGAACTCAACCTTCATAACCATGGAACGGTGATATAATCAAACGTTTTTTTAAATCGGATAACAATTTTGACCTCCAGAGGGACCACAAGCTAAAAAGGACGATTTTTCGGACAATCAGGGGCCATAATTCAGGAAGTTACGATCCGATTGGCGCAAATATCGAAAGGAACCAAGATCTTTGGTTTATAAACATGCATTTCAAGTTTCATCCAAATCGGTTCAAAATTGTGACCTCTACACTGTTCACAACCTTGATATAACATATTTTCACACTATTCGCGTACAAATGGCGGCCATTTTGTCCGTCAATTTTGGTCCGATTTTGACGAAATTCGAACTCAACCTTCATAACCATGGAACGGTGATATAATCAAACGGTTTTTTAAATCGGATAACAATTTTGACCTCCAGAGGGACCACAAGCTAAAAAGGGCGATTTTTCGGACAATCAGGGGCCATAATTCAGGAAGTTACGATCCAATTGTTGCAAATATCGAAAGGAACCAAGATCTTTGGTTTATAAACATGCATTTCAAGTTTCATCCAAATCGGTTCAAAATTGTGACCTCTACACTGTTCACAAGCTAAAAAACGTGATTTTTCGTACAATCAGGGGCCATAACCCATGAAGTTACGGTCCGATACATGCCAATATCGAAAGGAACCGAGATCTTAGGGTGATAAACCTATATTTTAAGTTTCATTGAAATCGGATAAAAATTGTGACCTGTAGACTGTTCACAAACAATTGTGGACGGACGGACGTCCGGACGGACGGACGGACGGACGAACAGGGGCGACGACAATATACGTCCACATGAAAATGTGGGCGTATAAAAATCACTGTAGACTTGATCGTCATTGTTACTGCTGTCATGATAATTTACTAAGTCTCTATAATCAATATTTTGTTTTAATCATCAATGAGCGTTAAAAATTCACTCCAATGAAAATCAGACATACAAGATGGCCTGTTTCAATGGCATTTAGTAATTGAACTAGAGTATACAGGTCACAATTCTATGGAATATAATTACTGCTTATTACTGAGGGACGTTTCGACTAGGCTTCTCTAGTCGTTATCAAGCAATGATAAAATCTAAAAAAGAGACAAGTCAATATATACATGTATACAACAATACATTCTTAATGTTGACAAACCAGAGACCTACATTTGCTCGTACCTAAAGGGAATCTAATTTAGGTACGAGCAAATGTAGATCTCTGGTTAATGAATGTCTATCAATAATTTATATAACATTTCAGGCCTAAAGAAAGACCTGCAATAGGCAAATTTAGCTCTTGCGATATGAATGTTTATATGTTAAATAATCAATATCAATAGAAGTACAGATTAGTGTAGATTAAGCCATGAGAAATTGAATATTTTCTGAAAAATGTAAAGGACGCACCATTACTTTAACAATGCAATTCATAAAGATTACCTTGACTGGAGTTTGATGAACAGTTATCATATGAGAGTCTAATTCTTCCATTTTATCTGTGGTAAAATGACACGTTGAACATTTAAATGTCATATCAGCCAGATGTATTCGTAAATGATCTTTTAAGTTACTAAATGTTACCATATCTTCTTTACAAACCTGAAATACACCATACATACACAAGATATTATAACATAAAGTTCTATGGTGGCCGAGTGGTCTAATGTGTATTCTTTATATCATAAAGTTTGTCATTGAGTCAAGTAGCATGGTTTTGGTCCCAAGATTGTACAGGACAAGGAGTAGGATGGCCTACCAAGCCCTGTGTTTTTTCTCTCGGGTCCTCAAGTTTCCAATGATTGCTAACCATCCCTACGTGCAACAAATTATTGAAATAAAATTGTGCCATATCTTAGTCCCGAAATGATTTGGTGGAGTCAACTGGACGTTTAAACCCCATTTCTGTTGTTCTCTCGGGCGTATTTCGCAGAATATAACTGATTTGAAATTAGAGTAAAGATGGAAATGATTGAATGTAAATCAGTTTATATACATTCGTATTACATTATCATATGCCTTGTGACCCATGTGTTTTAATTTCTAGGTCCCAAATATTAGCGATTTAGCTCCTTGATCACGCCTTTAGTGCATATTTAACTCCATTTATTATTCAACTATTTATAAAATCCCAAATTCAGTCAATCTTTATAATATTTCATGAGATTCTACTGCATACTAAAGATATTAATTTGCCTTACTCTACATTGTGTTGGTTCCAGACCTTCTAATTCTTCAGCTGCTAGATTATCTAATGTGACTATATTAATAGTTCCAATGCTACCATCAGCATTCTATAGGACAAAACAGAAATAACACGTTTATAAATATCAAAACAATGTTCAAAAAAGTTTTCAAATACTCATTTTCGATACTACTGAAAACTTCAAATCCAAATTATTTCAGCCATAAAAGGGCTGTGATTCACATTTACCACAATTATTCTGTACTGATTTTTGCAATTCATAAAATATGAGCAAATCATTTGAGCAAAAATTCCTTGCTTCAGATCTCCAATATAAATTCTGTAAACATGCCATTTTTAGTACCCACAATAATACTAGTGTCTACATTTGTAATGTATTTGATAATATTTATGCCTTTTTGAAAATCAATGTCAAAAGCATGTGTCAAAAAAAACTATCATTGATTTCTTCAGCTATATTTAAGGAACGTAATATCAGGAAGCTCTTAAATTTAGTTTAGAAACATGGCAGCAATAGACAATAGATTTAAGATGATTTCGAGATAACTCTGCAACCCTGTCTTTTAATTAGCTTGAAACGATCGTTTCTCATCACAGTCATTTGTCACTCAAACATATTTTTAGGAGACCAAAGGCAGAAGTTACAAGATATATAGAAATTTGGTTGATAACCGTCGAGCATCAATGAATGATAATGGCAACAACAACAATTATTCAGATGTACCTGAGTAATTATTTCAGCATGTATTGTTTCATTACCAGCTACAACTTGACTATCACCATCAATATGATTAACAGCATCATCAACTGGTTGTAAATCACCTGTTGATGTTCCTTCATCTAATCTCACTAATTGCTGAACAGCACCAACATTAGCTGATATATTATGATCAGGTTTCCACTGTTTACCATATCTTGGAAAATCAGAATCCGTCTTTTCTGTACATGGGTTCCTGTCAAAAATCAAATATTTAATTAAACGTGCATTATGCAAGAGGCAAATCTGCCTATTGCAGGTCTTTCTTCCAACCTTAAATGTCATAAAAACTATCAATTAGAAATTTTTCATCATGAAAAGACTTTAATCTACACTCCATGCCATCTTATCTGTCTGATTTTCATTGGATTTGAATCCAATCTGCGGTTCAACACACAAAACTGGATAATCAAGACTTTGTTAATTATAGTGACAGCAGTAACAATGACAATCAAGGCTACAAAGATTTAGAAAATACATGTTTTTGTTTTCTCGGCTTAAAGTGAAGTAATTTGACTGAAATTTTCAGCATATTCCATTTACATCATCTAGTTTTTAACTATTATAGTGAGAACTGCCAGTTTTGATTCTAATCTTCCATAATGTATCTTTCAAGGGCATTAGGATTGTGGAGATCTTTGATGATTAGTGAATAAATAGTTTGTGTAGTGTGATTAAATCATAATTGTTAAAATTGGCATGTCTGCAAAAATAAAAGAGATAAGTGTCAATCTATTGGTCAATATAGAGTCATAGCTATGTCATTTTTAAGGACTTTGGCAAATTATTGTCTAAAATACTTTGTACTTTCACTAATTTAGTGACATAACATTACACAATATCAGCTCTAAATATTGGATGTTTACAATAAATACCTTGATTTATTATGTCTTGTCAGTGCTCCTGCTTCCGTAAATGTTCGTTTGCATTTTGCACACTCAAAGGGACGTTCACCTTCAAAATAATTAATCACGTTAAATATAATCATTTCATTTATAATCAATAAAACTGATTACAATACAAATCTACTGAATAACAATAATAAATAACAATTATATTAGTAGTTCTACTTTCATGGATTCACGGTGGCTCAGCGCGTGTGACCTGGCAGGGAACAGCATCTAGTCATTGGGACGGGCTGAAGAACTGGGGTCCTATGAACATAAAAGAACCATGGTGCAGAAAGTAGGATGCTCCACTCCATTAAATTTTGTGTCAGCTCTAATTATTCCATGCATCCAAATGTAGAATTGTCAGTGTCATGTAATTAAGGGCGCTTTAATTGTCAGTGTCATGTAATAAAGATTGCCATAATTGATTGTCATGTAATTATGACTTATGAGTGCTGCAATTGATTGTGTCATGTAATTAAAGAGTGCAACAAAGATAAACTTTAGTTACCAGTATGTCTTCGTAAATGTCTTTTCAATGATCCCCGTGTTTTGAAAGCATATTCACATCCTTCAAAAGTACAGGGATAGTCTCTTCTGTTAGTATGGGTCAGTTGATGAACCTTTAAAACTTGGAACTAGAAAAGAAAGAAAGACTTGCTATATATTAATATTGTAAAATCATGGTGAGATTATAGTATTAATTGATTAATATTGTAAAATCAAGGTGAGATTATAGTACTAATTAATACAGTCCTCTAAGATTCCTCTTGGTTAAAGTCTTTGTACTATATCTAGTGGTATCAATATTAATTCTTGTTTTAAGGACAGAATAAGAAAGAGTCACAAGTTTTATTATCTTTAGACTTTTATATCTGGATCAGGAGCTATTCATTTTGTTGTTTTCTTGGGGGCAACTCAGTTCAAAAAAAAAAGTCTCAAGGCTGATTTACACTCAGCTACGCGAATAATTGTATTCGCATAACTTCGCACACTTCAAAGCCCAGCTTTACAGCAAAATTTTAGCACAAACAGCAATCTAACAACACGAGAAAAACCCAGCTTTGCTAAACTTTGCTCACTACAATAGGCAGCTTTCAAATTTTTTCGCCTCATTTCGTGGCTTTGCTTAGCGGAGTATAAATTAGCCTTAAGGCTCTGCCAATTCAAGAGCAATTGACATTAAAATTAATGATTATTTAATAGATATAACTGATAACTGAAAACTGTACTATGGACCAGGAACCATACACAAACCAAGATTCATATCAATGTTTAATAAGCCATATCATCTGGCTATTAGAAATATCTATTGTTATAATGTAGGACTTTAAAAATCATATTATCTACAGAGTTTCCTTATATACATACATCTCTAAATTTGTTTCCACATGTATCACAACAGAATGGTCTTAAAGACATTTCTTCGCCTGACAACTTCTGTCTTTTGCTATCTGGTGCTTGTACCTGTGAATGTAGAATTGTGCCATATTAAAATAGCCATTGGATAGATAAAACCCTCTACCACATACTGTCTCCCTTAGGATGTTGTCCATAAGATTCCCCCCCCACCACAAAAAAAAATAATAAAACACATCTGAGAAGAGACTCTTACCACAAAACTAGTAATGAGTTCAGAACAATCTGTAGTCAGTCTGTGACAGGCTTATAATATCTGATGGCAGCAATGACTTCACCAGCTCTGGCTTAGAAATTTACTCCTGCGTCTGCTACATGATGTAGTCTTCATACCAGGTTGATAGATATTACAGAATTCGAAGATTAACAATTTGATAAGATGATAATGATAAGAATATTATAAAGTACCTGTGAATCTACATCTGTGGTCGCAAATTCTTCAGTTTCCGGTAGTGTTGGCTTTTCTTCTTCTTTCTCAGGAACATATTCAGTTTCATCATCAACTTCACATTGCTCCTCTTCTTCTTCTTCATCTTCAGCATCAATTGAGTCCTCATGGTCATATTTTATATGCCATCTAAGAGTTGCTTCCCTTAAAACATGATAACACAGTTTCTATATAGGTTGCACTTGAAAGAATAGAAGTGAAGAATATCATAATTGCAACACTGCAACAACGGACAGAGGGAGAGAAATGGGGATTAAGGTCCCACTCGACAAAAACTAGCTCATTTCAGGAGGAAACTGCAGGATCCAGAGAAAACCCACGAGGTTGGAAGACAGCGATAAGTCAACTTCTGGAGCGGTACAGGTCAGCAAGGCTTTTAGTTTAGAAATAATCATAACAGATGAACTCTTAACAATCAAGATTTCTAACAGTTGATAAAAAAAACTGAATAAAAACAGCAAACACCCCAACCATGAATAGAAGAGCTCAAAATAATTTAATTCACTCTGCATAAAATCCTACTATACGTTAAAGTTGATGATTTATTTATTCGTACCTATTAAATTTTTTGTCACATTTATTACAAATATATGTACTTCTTTCTATTATATGAGTAACATCAACTTCTGATCTTTTCTTATACTTTCCTGTAATGAAAATATTTTGTATAACACTTTTTGTTTAAAATTGAGTCTGGCAAAAGACACATCTCCTGTAATCTGGAAAAACATATAGTAACTGTTGAATGCAGTTTTGAGTAAACAAAGGAAAACTGTTTTGTTAAGCTACTGAATATATAACCAATTTGATTTTGTCTTTTTAGATGTAGATAATTAGAAGCCCTTTCAGTGGTGGAGAAAAAACCCTATTATTACAAACATGTGGTACTGAGTACAAATATGGGTCTAACTCAACTTTCACCAAAATTTGACTTGCTTGGTTTTTCCAGATTATGGCAGACATTCACTTGGGCAATCATTGTCATCCACTAACACCCTTTGTTATATGCAAATTGATTGCACCATACATTCAAAAATTAGTTTGTGTGCAAAATTTGAGACAAATCTGTCAATCCACTGTCGATAAATCAGGCTTGTCAAGTTTCACTTAACAAGCCGTAAGCTAACACAATACTAGCGTTAAAAATAAATTTTAAGTAAAGGAAAGTTATTTTGAATACGATATCAATTGATATCTTCAAGCAAAATTAATTACATTACACTAATTGTTAATGTCTCTAAGTTCACATGTACTTTGATTAACCTAACATTTTGAGAATGTCTTTATCATAATTCATAGTCATACCGTTATTGTGATAAATTGTGTGGTAGCTGCTAAAACATTTCTACCATCTTTTCTCAATAATAAACAATTGTATCATATAGTATAGAATCATTTTTGTTATGTTTTGGTATAATAAAACTATAACGGGTACTTTTCCATCTGTAGCAATCAACTTAAATGGGATACCCCACTTTTGTCAATTTGTTTATCTTATATTAGCAAGACATTTTTTCTAAAAATATAAGTTAAGCATAACCAAATTTTTAAAAAATATCTAAAATGTTTTACACATTAAATAAATTTAACTATATTTATTGTGCTTAGAGGTTAAATTTTTTGAAATTCTAATTTCATGGCATACAAATCAACTGGGACAGATATCCAGGAAGTTCTCCAGCTGATCAATTTCACGACTGGCAAAAATGATAAAAAATACAGCACTGGTTCAAATGCAGCCACCACTAAATTATAAAATATTCAATAACTTTTACTAACTTTTCTCTTTATTTTCCTTTTGATCACCATTTGACTTCTCTCCCTCTGGGTTTTCATTTTCAGATTTATTTTTTTGTTTCCTTGGAACTCTCTGCGTCAATTTGGGTAGAACTATTCCCTTGTCTTTATTACTGCGTGAATAAGTCACCTTGAAATTATCATGTTTAACTTTATGTTCGAGATAAGATTCTATGCTTTTGAAAACTTTCTGACATTTCTTACAAAAGTGAATATCTTCATCATCTTCATCATCAGTAGCAATACCTAAATCATAAAATAAAACATTGTTTACCATTGCCATCCATCACAACATATTAAAACAGAGTAAAAATACTCTGTGATATAAGGGCAGCCCTTTCGTCTGTAACGTTATATAAGCATTGGGCACAGCTTTACTGCTTTTGTGTTCTACTGAAACTTCGTAAAAATCTGATTTGGAATGTTACCAAAAATTCAAAATCTCGGCGTCTAGCCTTGCATCAGTAATCTGTGAGTTATAATTGTGAAATTACTGAAAATTACTGAATTTAATGGATGTATCTATTTCATAAATCTCAAGTACTTGTGATGAATAGTGCTTACAAAATTTTGCAATCAAGAGATGGGGAATCAAAACACACATCTTTTTATATGAAAAAGTGGACAAGTCTTGGCAGCTAGAACGAAGGGTGTAAAAGCTCCTTCTTAATTGTTTATATTTAGGGGTTCTGATCTTATAGTGCTTCATAAAAAGGGTTATCATCATCATTCATAGAAATTGTACACAGGACCTTGTTTTTTCATACATCCGAATGATGAGACCTTCTGGTTAGTGAGTCAGTATCTTACTCTTTAGCAGTGGGGGGAGGAAACCGGAGTGCCCAGAGGAAACCCACAAGGTTGAGAAGGCGCCCCTATCTCCATGTCACATACGCTCACACCAGGGATCAAAACCACAGCCGCAAGCCAGAGGTGACCGGCCAGCTAGAAGTCGAAGCGCTGCACCCTAGCAAGACCACTGCCACTAGGCCATCCCAACTGGGACCCAACCCAACCCCTCATAATTATCAAATCAAATTCATAATTTGAAATCAAAACGGAAAAGTGGGATTGAAAAAGCATTCTTCATTCTGTGGAACAAGACCTCATGAGTTCGTCATAAAACGTTGTTATACCAATTAAAGTAATAAATAAATGAATTTCTTTTTTAGTTCAATACTTCAATGATTGTGATGTTGTTGTTAATATGTTGGCTGCAGCGCGCCGCATACAAACCGAGCGAAGTGTTAGCAACAACCAACAAAAATGGCTGCCATTTCAGCCAGTTGTAACTACTTGAAATCTGTCAACCAGTTTTTCGAATAACCTACTTCGGTACTACATTATATCAACTGTTCTTTATGTATAATAATCTACAACAAAATGAAATTCGTCTGCTACCTTTAGATTCAAGCAAAGCAACAGTGTCGGTTGTAGGTCTTTTGCTAGCACTCATGTCGATGTCTTTTGCGACAACCATGAAACGAGGTTATCTCATCGGGTATTTCCGCTAGTTTCCGTAATTAATCTTGTCGGGGACGTCTCAAAACTCCTACACGGTTATAATAATAAATTGTCATAAATAAAGTATTGTTATTTAATATACCCATTCTAATATTTATATTGTATGCACAAAGGTCACAGGATACATTTCAATAAATCACCAAAGACCTCGAAAATATGTTATAACAATACTAATTTATTATTCTGAAATGTTCCCGGAAACAAAAGGCAAAGAAGATTTATCGAGCGACATAGCCACCAAAATGGCGAACGAAATAGCTCATGCCCCAAGTAAAACTTGGGAATTGAGCCTATATGAACTTCATAGAACTCCACAAGAAGCAATTACAGACAATACCGAGATAGCAGTCTCACCAAGAAGCCTTCATAGTGAACTTATGTGCCCAATATGCCTCGATATGTTGAAGAGTACCATGACCACAAAAGAATGTTTACATCGGTTTTGTCAAGAATGCATAATTACTGCCCTGCGAAGTGGAAATAAAGAATGCCCAACATGTCGTAAGAAATTAGTGTCGAAACGATCTCTAAGACCAGATCCAAATTTCGATGCTTTAATTTCTAAAATATATCCCAGCAGAGACGAATATGAAGCCCACCAAGAAATGGTTTTGGCCAATATTGGTAAACACCACAACACAGCTTCCCTCACTCTCAGCATTGAAGAAGGTCTCAGACTACAAGCTATGAACCGAGCTCAAAGAGTAAGAAAGCAAGCGCCTGATGCTAGTCAAAATGGTGATATCGATTCAGAAATGGTCTCAGAAGATAATGCTACAAATGGAAGTACTGGTAATCCCAATGCCAATGGTGCAGCCACTACCAATGGAATAATAGAACCATCATCAGCCAATCAAAACCATATATCGAAGAACAATATTGAGGCCGAGGGCTCCACGTCCAATGACACCACCCCAAAGAAACGAGCCAAATTATATTCTGATGATTCAAGTGCTGGAGAGGGAAGTGTCACATCAGAACCAGTCCCTGAACTTCCACCAGAGACGACAGTTGGCGATATAGAACTTGTCTTCAAACCATATCCAGAAGATAATATGGAAGATGATGATGACGACAGCCAAACCAGATACATCAAAACAACCGCTAATGCTACTGGTAAAATAGCTTTTTAATCATTTATAGCCTTTCCATTTAAAGTATCTAAGTCTCTAACTCAATATCATCCAAAATTTTCAACATTGAAAACATGAATTATTTGTCAATTTAAATCAACATTGATACTGAGATCTTACCGGAAAAAGATGTGCTTCTGATATCCAATATTTAAGGCAAAATAAACATTTTACCATTGGTGCATGAATCGTGTACCATAATGCGTTTCAGTCCATGTTGTAACAAGTAGGGCTGTGCAAAAATATCGATATAATCGATAATCGGTAGAAGTTATTTAGCGATACGATAATCGATATTGAAATTCAAATATCGATTATCGGTATATTTACCTTCTGACGGCAAGTTACGGTCACTTTCACATGACTGAACTTGCCGTAATCTGGCATGCAGCGAATGAACGAATACACGTCAACACAACAACTATCCCCTCTGCCTACAAACTGGCACATTTTAAATATATATTATTGTAAAAAAAAAAACTAAACTTTAAGATTAAATACATTATTTTAATATTTTCGTTGTTTTTGTTGTTGTTACTAGTTGTAACTAGAATAGGTCACGCACTTTGTGAACAATGACGATCGCACGTGATATAGTAAAATTAAAATTATCTCCCTTCTTTGCTCTTGATTGATTTGTAGAGAAATTGTCTGCTTTCACGATAAAAACTAATTGTAGGCCTATTATTAATGATCAACTCAGCTTTTATTACTAAATCATGTCAGATACAGCCCATACAAAACAAGTTTTTGACTTACCGGGAAGATATCTCTCGTAATTTCTTGGAAGAATTCTACTTTGGTTTTCTTCAAATTTAACCAATCATAAAAATTCTACTTTGAAAGCTGTTAATTATTTTTTTACTGTCCAATCAATAGACGCCTTCTATTATATTTTGTTCTATTATTAGTAACACTGTGTGGTCGCCAGTAACTTGCAAAGAGAAACCATGTATTGTCTTGTATTTATCAGAGATATTGGAATAAAAAAAAAGGTTCAAATAATCAAGAACAAAACTTACAATAATACTCAAGTTAATCCTACATTTAGCAATTAATTATTTTACAATAATTGATTTTTTTTACGCACATCGGCACAGTATTAGACTAGGATAATAACACTACTGTAACTCGATCAACACAAATAACAGGTCGGTAAAGTTCGGCTTTTCCGGAAGAAAGATAATCGATTATTATCGATAATCGCTGACAAATTCTTCCCGATAATCGATATTGAAATTTCATATCGATTCCCAGCCTTAGTAACAAGAGACTCTATTGACCAGGCTACATACATTGCACCAAATCAAATGGCGTATGTAGACTGGAATAACCAGATGCTAGAAATTTGCATTTGATTGAGACTGTTTACTTATTTCGCCGAACATAACTGATTTGAAATTAGAGTAAAAACAGAAACCATTGAATGTAAATTAATCAGTTTATATACATTCATATTACAGTATGCGTTGCCACCCACTTGTGTCAATTTCTACGTCCCAAATGTTAGCGATTTAGCTCCTTTAAGTAAAAATCATTGACGACTTCAGAAAGTGGTCTAGTGTGTTTACAGAGTAGTTATGTATTTATTGATGTTATGTACATGTATAAGGCTTATCAATAGCCAGATTTGTTTAAAAATATAGAAAACAAATTATTGAGTATTGCTTTTGATGATTTGACTCTTGAGTGTGTCAGTGTGATGTATAACAGCTACCAGAACATGTCCACCATTCATATTGTGGCCCGTAGCTAGAGCTGGGTGGAGGGGGTGGGGCTCTGCAAAAAGTTTTGCCCCCCCCACCCCCCTGTGGAAAAATTGTCGACCAAAGATGTACATTGTCTGTCAGTTTAATTTCACCCCAAGAAAGCTTCCTGGCCCCCCCTCTCTCTTGTTTCTCTGAGCTAGTTACAGCCCTCTTCACATTCATAACCTGTATTGCACTTGTAGCAGATATGGTTTATTTATCCAAATTGTTCCTAAAATTGTTGGACAGATTCTGAAATCTGGCATCTTTTCACATTGACACTTTACATAATTCCTCTACTCTATTTTGTATCGTATTCATATTCAAATTTTATTTCTATTTACAGTTGACCATTTGTCCAAATATTTGGCAATAAGGCTTTCATTAGAAGCACAGAACAGTGAAAGAGGTAAACATTTTATAGTTTAATCTGGATTAATGATGCATTATGTAAGATTTAGATGAAGAGCTGGACGTTATTGCTATAATAGTTGAAAAAAAGAAATTCAAAATTGAATATATTGAAAATTACATTCTAATTACTTTATTCTGAGCAAAGTTATGACTGTAAGTAGATATAGCGTAGAAGGTTCATTATTGTAGCAACGGTACCTGTCCATTTTTATTGTTAAATTTTTAAATCTCATGGATGTTCTAATCCAGACGAATATGAGCCATCAGATGTTCTAGAGAGCTAATTATAGAAGTCTTGTGAATAAATTTTTAAATATTAGTTTGTGTAACATTTGAAACTTAACGAAAGACCCGCATGTGGGAAGATTTAGAAATGAAACTGGGTTTAACATCCTGCTGTTCTGCTCCGATTGGGCTAATGAAGATGGGTCGGGCATATGCCATGGAGTAGCACTATTTTACTCGAGCAGCAACAGGCCAACACTATGGCCTACTCCTATATCAAATTCCAACAGCTAAGGGACTAGGAGAAACCATTTCAGAAAATCATGATGAATCCTCTCCATGGAGGGATCGAACTCACTACCTCCCACTCACTTAGCCACCGTGACTCTCAGGAAGATTGAGTCTTACATAATGCATCTTTAAGAATCATAATAATTTGTAATTTATATTTAAGTCATCTGGATAATGGATCAGGTTTATTTTTGCTTCACTTTATATTCTAAGCTCTATAAACTTATTATGCTATCTTTTAAGTAACGATGCATTTTTTGCATTTTTCAGAATATATCAAATTTCTCATGACTTTGATTATATAACATTTAATTAAGAAAACAAAATGAAAATACCAGTGCTAGATAATCTCGTTGTGTTCATTCAATCAGATGTAAATCATGGTAAACGAAGATGGCAGCTTTTTACATTGAGAGCAGCATTGATCAATGGAATTGAACCATCTTTGGATTAATTAGGGATTCTATAATGCTCAAATGAGTAAAACCATGCCTAGACTGTTAGAGTCTTTAGATGTAACAATTCTATTGAAATGTAATAATATGATATATTCTATTTTGTTTTTTTAGGATCAGCCAATCCTGATGATAAATATTCCATTTATATCGCCTCTTCTCCTTACAACTATAGTGTGTTAGGTGGTGGAATGACATTGAATCAAGTGAATGAACGTTACTGGAAAATAAACAAGCCATTAGAAATGTTTTATCGAAGGCTGGAACCTAGTTCTAAGAAAAATGGAGAGAAGAATTGATTAGCCTGAAAAGCAATGTGCAGATTAAACTCTGAAATATTAAAGAAAGGAGATATCTGTGCATGTAATCAGTTCTGTTTATATATTTTGTATGGAATATGGCTACAGTTCTGTTTGTAACAGGACTGAAATTGTCAAGAGATTACAAATAAGAGACATTGTAATTGAATATTAAAATGTTCAATTTATTCATCCATCTATCAATTATCATGCATGGTTTGTCATCCTTCTACCCTCTGAAATTCTTCCTTTTGGGGGGATCTAATTTAACTTTCTTGCTTTTAGTCATAGTATTTTGGTTTGATACTTTGTAAATATTCCTAAACTGTTACTAAGTGGTATGTTTGTTTAGTCTGGTAGAACTAAGCAGATTTTTTTTTTTTTAGGTAAATGGAGTTACCTCCCTTTATCTTATACATTTATTATAGACAAATCTATTTGACTTGTTATTTTAATAAATGTTGAAGGAAAACATGAATCCAATGACTCCCTTTGCCGAGTGCTCTTTAAAGTGTTGATCATATTCTTACTTACAAATATTAATTACAAACAGATAATATGCCTGAGTAGGGGTCTTGCAGTGGGAGAAAACCTTATGACTTCATGATCTTACCTACCTTAGATTTTTGGCCCCCACCAGACTCAAAGGTAAATTTAGATATTCACATGCACAATAAACAGCAGTCTTACAAGTCCAAAAGTTATTAATATCAGTCTTGCCTAATGTACGTTATTGTAGTTGACATTACTTTATAGATTTCACTCAGCCATCATTTTTTGTCATTGTCTTGAAGAGTCTGCAGGATATCTCTTTTGTAACTTATAATGTCTAAAGAACACTTTTCAACCCTGATTTTCACTAAAATTTAAATATTGAAACTGTAATCTATATAGCGTTTATAGCACATTGCATCATCAAATACGGACACCGAAAAGAGATGATGGTCATACATTTCTGATAAATGTCTTTAAGAAAACTTTTTAACCCTTATTTTGTGAAATATGGAAACTGTTTCAAATATATACACTACAGAAAAGTCCATAAAGATGATTTTCAATATTTTCATAAATTATGCCTACTTTATTTATCATTGTTGTATTATAATACATATAAATAATACTATGTTGTTGTCATTATCTATGTATTTATTTATGTTTTATCAGTAGGAATATGTAGGGATGTCATACTATCAGACCATATCAATAAAGTAATGGATTAAAATGGAGTTTAACCTCCTACTTTCCTGCACCTACCTGGCTAATGAAGATGTGCATACATAATACAGTCTATGAGGGACATTTTTACCTGAAAACTGTGGTACAGCAGACTGTAATTTTGATTTTTAACTGTCAGGGGCTCTTTTACATTCATGCCTGTTTTCCATCCCATCCAAATGACTAGACACTGTACCTTGCCAAGCATCCTTACTTCACCAATGACAAGTACTTGTATGTGGGCTCATAGCCAACTCATAAAATTTGGTGGGGCTATGCAATTTTTTGGAGGGGCTGATGATGTGGCGGGTTAAGAACACTCCTTAGAAATCATTATTTTTGGCGAAGTATTTGGTGGGGGGGGGTCTAAGAACACTTCTAAGAAATCATTGTTGGCAAAATATTTGGGGTGGCTAATTCGATTTGTGTGTGTGTGTGTGGGCGGGGGGATAGGTGAGCACTGTGGCTACGAGCCCGCTTGTAAAAGAAAGCTAGTCAGATGGAATTCATTAAAACATTGGCCTAAATGCTCTTCTCTAACATCGATTAATCTCAAATTGATCAAAATATTAAACCACATTTCGTGCCTTTCCTGACTGTTAACTGCAGAGTAGGGTCACCTTTGTTCAACCCCGTGCATTTTCTCTAGATTCTCCAGTTTCTTCCTACCTCGAAAGACCCCTGAGTGATAAAATTGAGCCATATGTTAGCCATGGGAGTGGATGTTAAACCCCATTTCTCTTTCTGTACCTGCTTGAGTAAACAAAATTTTCCTGTTGGTTTTAACAGCACTGGTTTCAAGGTAAATTTCACATACAGAATGATTTTGTTAGACTGCTGTGGATGAAATTGGTCACATCATTTTCCTTCCAATTTTTGATAGGGGTAAGGGTGCCTATTTGTACTGGATTTTGACAGGAAATAATATTTTATCTTGCAGTGTTGATTTTACTTGCACTTGCAATGGTAGGGTTACTGCCCCCACCCCCTCCCCCTAAATAATGCAAATTTTTGCCAAACCAAATAAATGTACAGGTATCCTTTTATGCACACAGTATGTGACCGAAACCAAATAGGACACATCAACTAAAGATAGGCTGGCACTGCCAGGCAGGATACGCCCACATTTTCGAGAGATGGATAGAGAACAAGCAATACCGAAAGTGATTTTTCCTACATCATTAAGTCCTGTATTTCATACTGTATTGGGAGCAGCCATTTAGTTGGTCAGTTCCAGTCTAATATTCATGAAATTCAAAGCCAACAATGATTATGGTGTGACGGTACACAACCTAGAAATGTGACTTTTCATCAAAATCGGATAAGAATTGTGACCTGTAGAGAGTCCACAACCATGAAATACCATATTTTTACATTATTCGCGTACAAACGGCGACCATTTCGTCCGGCAATTTTGGTACGATTTTCACGAAATTAGAACTCAACCTTCCTCATCAAAATCGAATTAAAATTGTGACCTATACAGGGTCCACAACCATGATATACCATTTTTTTAAACAGTATTTGCGTACAAACGGTGGCCATTTTGTCTGTCAATTTTGGTCCGATTTTCCCGAAATTCAAACTCAAACTTCCTTACGGTGTAATGGTGATATAATCAAACGTTTTTTTAAATCGGGTAATAATTGTGACCTCCAGAGGGACCACAAGCTAAAGAAAGGGGGATTTTGCGTATAACCAGGGGCCATAATTTAGGAAGTTACGATCCGATATGCGCAACTATCGAAAAGAACCAAGATCTTTGGGTTATAACCATGAATTTCAAGTTTCATCAAAATCGAATTAAAATTGTGACCTTTACAGGGTCCACAACCTTGATATACCATTTTTTAACAGTATTCGCGTACAAACGGCGGCCATTTTGTATGGCAATTTTGGTCCGATTTTCCCGAAATTCGAACTCAACCTTCCTCAGGGTGTAACGGTGATATAATCAAACGGTTTTTTAAATCGGATAATAATTGTGACCCCCAGAGGGACCACAAGCTAAAAAGGGTGATTTATCGGACAATCAGGGGCCATAATTCAGGAAATTACATTCCGATAGCCGCAAATATCGAAAGGAACCAAGATCTTTGGGTTACAAACATGCATGTCAAGTTTCATCAAAATCGGTTCAAAATTGTGACCTCTATAGGGTCCACAAGCTAAAAACGTGATTTTTCGTACAATCAGGGGCCATAATCCATGAAGTTTTGACCCGATACATGCAAATATCGAAAGCAGCCGAGATCTTTTGGGGATACACCTATATTTCAAGTTTCGTTAAAATCGGATAAGAATTGTGACCTGTAGAGAGTCCACAAACAAATTGTGGACGGACGGACGGACAGGGGCGACGACATAATACGCCCACATGAAAATGTGGGCGTATAAAAATCTGTCAATTAGAAGGGCAAACAGTGTCAGTGGCCCTTTTCTGGAGAGTTTTTGTAGCTCTTTGTAGCAAAACATTAGGTCGTTAAACCCCATTTCATCACTAACTCGTACTGCTTGTCCTACTCTACTGAATTATGAATAGCCCGTGGCATTGGGATAGCACCGTAAACCCACACACTCTCCCATTCGTAAATGAAATAAGTTAATTTAACGTCCGCTGCCACAAATTGCATACAAAGCTGTCAAAGGTCAGAGAAACCAACGTCAGTATATACATGTCATTTACAGGTATCCTTTGTTTAACACGGGTCTAGATGACCGAGAATTATTTTTTAATGAGCTAAAGACGCTAGATGACCGAGAATTATTTTTAATGAGCTGAAGAACGTGCTATCACCTACGAAAACAATCTGACACGAGATTTTCAATACTGATCAGATTAATCGGCCTGGTTACTAAGGACAACAAACTCAATCATACAAAACTTTGTAATCCCAATTCTGAGTCATTCGCTTCCCTCACATTAGACGACACAGGTCTTGGCTTGAGGTTCTCCAGTGCTGTCAAGTTTTTACCATCAACACTTACCTTTTATTTATCAGTAACCAAAATGGTAAGTACCTTGGGTTTGGTTGTGCTTGTTGTCCAAAACCATTGTCTGTTCTCGTTTGCGTGAAAGGTTTATTTGGAGCAAGGTTTTGACTTTCAGTTTTAGATGCGTTTCTTTACTCGAAGGTACGATCTTTTTTTAAAAGATATAGAGGATATTTGTCGTTTTAGAGTGAATAACATATTTTATTTCATCGAGAAGCAAGAAAACGTATATTTTCACGAATGCTATTTTATAATCATGGACTACTTTGCTAGCCAGTGGAATAACACTTTTATTTCACTGATAAAACGCGATATTCCACTACTGATCATAAAATAACGATCTCATTCCGGGATGATAACTTTTAAGTAATTATAACTGTATTGCATGATGTGTGTGTAGAATTGGAGTCGTCTCACGGTTTATCTCATAAAGTAGATTTCTAGAACCACAAAATGTAATTCTTCAACTTTGTATTCATAAACCAAATACGATGAATGTTGCACGTACGTCGCGCGTCGGTTATAACTTTATAAAGCATCTGTATACCAGTATTGCACGTGCAGAGAACAAGACTTGGCGGTTAAGCGGACCACACGCACTAAATATAATTGTCAATCTTGTCAATACTTGATATTGACAATTGAGCGTGTGTATGCGATATTGAAGCTCGAAATAATTGATGTCAATGTGATTGAAGAAATCAAAAGTCCGTAGATTTTTTTATTTACTAACCGTCAATTTTTGTGCAAAAATAGATCGTGTGTGTGCGTCATCAATAATATTGACGCAATATTTCGTTTTCACGAAGCTCCGAAGTAGGTGTGTGTGCCCCCCCCCCCCCAAGAGCAAGTATGCCACCCTTATGACCATTTTAGTGGACTCGTCCTATCCACCCCTTTCCATCCCTCGAAGGTTATACATGAAATGAAATGGGGATTAACGTCCTACTCTTCTGCACCTAACCTGGGCTAATGGAAGACGGGCATACATCATACAGTGTGCTATGAGGGAAATTTTGACCGGGCAGCGGCGCTATGGCCTACTCTTATATCGAATTCAAACTGTCAAAGGAACTTTTACGTGCACGCCAATGTTTGCACGAGACCTCGGGTTTTCGTCCCATCCTAACGACTAGACAGCTGTTCTTATCAGACCCGAATGGTTAGCAAGCGCGCGTGCTGTATCATACGACCTACCTGCCATTGAGTCAGTTGGCCTGGTTTCGAATCCCCGGTTGTACGTGGCAAGTAGTAGGGTCGTCTGTTCAGCCTCGTGGGTTTTTTCCGAGTACACTGGGTTCCCCCACTGCTAAAGACCCTACGCACAAGCGATTTATTGAAATAAAATTAAACCATGTGTTAGTCCCGAAATGATCTAGTTTGTGTCGAGAGGATGTTAAACCCCATCTCTCTCTCCTCCGTTCTGCATCACTGACAAGTGGAAACCACGACGAAAAATCGTGATGAAATTATTCGCCAATTCAGGAATCGGACACCCGACCTCCAGGCTAGCGAGCCAGCGCCTTACCCACTAAGCCATTGGGGATTGTTGGCTTCCCCCCCCCCTCCATTGTCTCGGATGCGCGCCATGATATTTTGAAAATCCAAAAAATATCACATACATTGTAAAAACGTAAACGCCCTGTATTAGCCCTCATGCATCTTTAAGTGGGAATATGTTGTTCTGTCCGTCCGTCCACAATTTGTTTGCCCACACTCTACAGGTCACAATTAATTCTTATCAGATTTTGGTGAAACTTTAAATATAGCGTTCTCCGAAAGAGCCCAGTTCCTTTCCATTTTGGTATGTATCGGATTCAAACTTCATTGTTTATGGCCCATGGGAGTACGAAAAGTCACGTTTTTAACCTGTGGACAATCTCTAGAGGTCACGATCTTTGTCTGATTCAGATGAAACTTATGTATGTTTATAACCCAAAGATCACGGTTGGTTTCCATATTCGATTTCGAACCTCAAATTCCTGGATTAGCTTGTGGTCATCCTTGAGGTCAGTGTTTTATCTGAATTTAAAAAAAAATGCTCAAATATCCGTTACACCTTTATGATTTTCGAATTTCGTGAAAATCGGACCGGAACTGGCGGACAAGATGGTCACCCTATGTACGCAAATATAGTGTTAGTATGTAATATCACGGTTGTGAACATTATTCTGTATAGAGGTAAAAATTGATATGAAACTTAAAATATGTTTATATTCCAGAGATATCGATTTATTTTGATATTTGCGTATATCGGACCATCATTTCACGGATTATGTCCCCTGATTGCTCGAAAAATCTTTTTATCTTGTTTTCTGTCCTTCTCATGCAAAAGGTGTATATATCTTGCATGGCAACCGCTTGTTGTAGTTGATGATAGTGAAATACCCGAAGACCAATTTTTCAAGACCAATTTTCTGAGTCATTGACGTTTACTGAAATCGAATAAAGCTAGCTATACCGGTAACACTATATTATGCACAATCAAGTCTTGTCTAGAAATTTCAATTACGGAAACTTCAAACAAGTACTCGAGTCTTTTGAATAAATAATTAATTCGCAATATCTCCTTTCCACTCTAAGTATACTTGTAACATGGTCTTTCGGTATAAACAGTTAATAAGACGCGTATATAGCTTGATTATATTGTCATGGCTATTTCAATAAAATTTCGCATTTACATTGCTTTAAGATTGATAGAACCACTCAATAGACATTGTACCTACTCCAAGTTTTGATTAAGTATCGACACGAACTAGCATTCAATTAAGACACCTTGACCCAAGATAATCCTTTACAGGCATTTAGCGATTGAGGACATAACAAAACGAATTTATATGGAAAACACTTAATTTTTTACACATACTTTGAGCTATACGTGTGTATAAACCAGTAATTGTTTTCCGTAATTGTGTTGGGTTTTTTTTCTTTTTTGATTGAAAATGTAACCACGCCCATTACCCAAAAGCTATTTTTCTGCCATATCCTGAGTGGAAACAGATGTTAAACCCCCCGAACCAACTAACCGAAATCAATCAACCGAAAACCAATCAACGCAAAAATCAATCCGTTAGCATGTCGCTTTCTGTGATACAAAACTTGGGAATTATCTCACCTTTGTTCTATGATACGCACATGTCTAAACTTGAATTTTAAATCAATAAGCTTGATTCACTAAGGGTGTTATTTATCGTCTCAATACGATCTTGACTTCAAGTAGATTGATTTCTACTTTAACAATGGAAAGATTATAGAGTAAGATAATCAAGAAACCATAGAATTAATATTTTAATATCCAATCACAGCCAAACAGAAATGGGGTTTAACGCCCCATTTTTCTTTAACCGGATTAGTGAGGATGGGGTTACACCTAAAGAAGTGTTCTTTTATGTGCACCCAAATGTGTTTACTTGACCTCGGGTTTTATCCCAACCGAACGACTTCATGTAACTTGCCTGACCACCCGTCCTGCTGCACGCGCGAAGTGTCTCGGTCAACACCGGGATCAAACCCGTACCGAACGACTATCAAGCCAGCCAGTACAACATGCACTTGAGCCACTGGGGAGCGTGTCTCCCGCCTAGTATATTCATGTCTGATTTTTATAATTATAATGGATCATGCAGAACAGTTGTAATTATAGTATTTGGACAACGAGATATCCAAAATAACGGTATACTATGATTAAACATTTAAGATACACGTAATATCTTGTGGGCCTGTATGAAAAATATACATTTGCTAAACTAGCTACTTCATTTATTCATATTTAAAATCTTTTTTCAGCGTGAATGTATCTCTATCCATGTTGGCCAGGCTGGTGTACAGATGGGCAATGCCTGTTGGGAGTTATACTGTTTAGAACATGGTATCCAGCCCGATGGTCAGATGCCATCAGATAAAACTATTGGTGGTGGAGACGATTCATTCAACACGTTCTTCAGTGAAACTGGAGCTGGAAAACATGTACCTAGAGCAGTCTTCGTTGATTTGGAACCAACGGTTGTAGGTAAGAATGTATTTTTAAATCTCAATTTTTTTACTCACAATGCCTGAAATATAACATGGAATCTTTAACTAATTTAAGAGTTTCAGATGAATACATGAAAGGGGGTTTACGTACTGCGTACATATTCGAGTGCACGTTAAAGAACCCTTGATAGCCGAGAAGAGAGTAGTTCCGCTTGTAGCACACACACTGCATGGGTAATGCGCATCTTCATTCCCGGTTTATTTGGAATTAGATATACCTTATTTACTCGGAACTCAAAGATCAATCCATTGAAATATGAAAGGCAACCAAAACTCTTTTTTTGCACCGCACCCTTCACGTATGTCAGGGCCCTTATTGTTTGTAAAGTTAGCAAACTTTTAAATACCCAATTTTTATTTTGTTTCAGATGAAGTGAGAACCGGTACATACCGTCAACTCTTCCACCCAGAACAACTGATCACTGGCAAAGAAGATGCCGCCAATAACTACGCCAGAGGTCATTACACAATCGGCAAAGAAATTGTTGACCTCGTCCTTGACCGAATACGTAAATTGGCTGACCAATGTACTGGGTTACAAGGTTTCCTCATCTTCCATAGTTTCGGTGGAGGAACCGGTTCAGGTTTTTCTTCATTGCTCATGGAAAGGTTGAGTGTTGATTATGGCAAGAAGTCCAAACTGGAATTTGCTGTTTACCCAGCCCCACAAATTTCCACTGCCGTAGTTGAACCATACAACTCCATCTTGACCACCCATACTACTCTGGAGCATTCAGATTGTGCTTTTATGGTGGATAATGAAGCTATTTATGATATCTGTCGTCGTAATCTAGACATAGAAAGACCAACCTACACCAACTTAAACCGACTTCTAGGACAGATCGTCAGTTCTATCACTGCCTCTTTGAGATTTGATGGTGCCCTGAACGTCGATTTGACCGAGTTTCAGACCAACTTGGTACCTTACCCACGTATCCATTTCCCTTTGGCTACTTACGCTCCAGTAATCTCAGCCGAAAAAGCTTACCACGAACAGCTCACCGTTTCTGAAGTAACCAATGCTTGTTTCGAACCTTCCAACCAGATGGTTAAATGTGATCCTCGTCACGGCAAGTACATGGCCTGCTGTATGTTGTATCGGGGAGATGTTGTACCAAAAGACGTAAACGCAGCCATTGCGACTATCAAGACCAAGAGAACCATTCAGTTTGTTGACTGGTGTCCAACCGGTTTTAAAGTCGGTATCAACTACCAACCACCAACTGTTGTACCAGGAGGTGATTTAGCCAAGGTACAGAGAGCTGTTTGTATGTTGAGTAATACTACTGCTATTGCTGAAGCTTGGGCTCGTCTTGATCACAAGTTCGATCTAATGTATGCCAAGAGAGCTTTCGTTCACTGGTATGTTGGTGAAGGTATGGAAGAAGGTGAATTCTCAGAGGCTAGAGAAGATTTGGCTGCACTGGAGAAAGATTACGAGGAAGTCGGTGTCGATTCTGTTGAGGGAGAGGGCGAAGAAGAGGGAGAAGAATATTAAATTGACATCTTTAACGTTTTATATTTAACTACACAAGTTTTCGTCT
The DNA here is from genome assembly GCA_036850965.1 of Patella caerulea. Classification (NCBI taxonomy): domain Eukaryota; kingdom Metazoa; phylum Mollusca; class Gastropoda; family Patellidae; genus Patella; species Patella caerulea. Next base: position 22,931,810 of record JAZGQO010000015.1, on the reverse strand, counting down.
CGGATCATTTATTCAAAAATATTTAAACAATGTATTCATTATATCTCGAATCATTTTGTGGTATTTATTAAAACAAAACATAATAAGAATTGAGTTCAGTTTTAGTGTATAGATATGTCATGTATGGTAATGAAATCAAATGGGGATTAAACGTCCTTTTCTGCTCCGACGAGGCTAATGAAAACGGGCACTCGAGATAAACACTTCCTGTTTCGCATTTAGAGAGGTGTTGTTGTCCAATAGACATGTCCTGGGGTCATCAGGACCCCAAGACGCGTAGCATCGCGGGTTCTAATGTAAAATCTTAGGACATGTCTATTGGACAATAACACGCCTCTAAATGCGAAACAGGAAGTGTTTATCGACACTGTAACATGCTTTTTTTTTTTTTAGGATTTTAAAAGACATCATTAAAACAGAGGGGTGTTGTTGTCCAATAGACAGTATCTAATTGACCGATCAAAACGCAGGGTTTACCCTATAGTATGTTACGGTAGTGTATAGATATGCCATCAATGGTAAAGAAATGGCGTTTAACGTCCCATTATTCTGCTACGACAGGGCTTATGAAAATGGACACATGGCAATACAGTGCGCTATGGGGGTAATTTTTCTCCGATTCTGTTCCCGCAATGGCGCATGTTATAAGGCATTAATATTTGATTGGGTAGCATAATATCACCAAAAATCATTTGTCGGTCATGGACGCTGCAATCCATCTTTTTAATATCATTCAGTCGCCCAGAAACTTCTTTACGACATAGAAATGTTTTGACTTTCTTAGAAAATATGAAATTTTCCGCTTGAAGCCGGGTCTCGATTCAGAAATATTTAAATTCTTTTAAAATGGATATTGAATTTTATTTATCATAATTTTTGAAGTGGCCACAACTGATGTGGTTTCGAATCCCTGGCTGTACGTGACATGGAGTAGGGTCGCCTGTCCAACCTCGTGGGTTTTCTCCTGGTCCCCCGATTTACTTCCACGCCCAATGCCCCCCTGCGTGCAAGCGAATTATTGAAATAAAATTGAACCATATGTTAGTCCCGAAATGACTTGGTTGTGTCGAGTGGACGTTAAACCCCATTTCTCTCTCTCCTGTCCAATCTCATGGGTTTTATTGGTCCTCTGTGCATTCAAGCTATTTATTGAAATGTTAGCCCAAATGACCTAGTTAAATCCAATTCCTCTCCCGCTCTTTTTGTACTTAGAGTAATGATTTATGAAATGTACTTGGCTTGCAATCCGAATATTTCATACATTAATAACCTCTTTTGAGTTGTGATCAGATTGCCAAGATCGTAGTTGGAGTGTCAAATAAATGCTCAATTGCCCATAAAATAAGAAGTGTCCGAGGTCAACTTGATATCGAGCAGGTTATGGGCAATAATTTATCGTTAAGTGATTGAAATAAAATGGGATTTAACGTCCTTTGCCATGCACCGACTGGGTTAATGAAGACAGGCATACGCCATAGTGTGATGAGGGATGTTACCCGGGCAGTGCGGCACTACGGCCAGCTCTATTTCGAATTCCAACTGTCGGGGGTGGGGAGGGGGAATGTCTTACAAGGGTCCATAAACTTCGTGATTGTCAAATCTGAAAACATACGACACACCTGTGCTTGCCTACTCCATGATCAAACACGATAGCAGATGACTTCCATCTTGTTTACTGACGGTACTACTTATTTTAAGACAGACTCGGCTTTCCAATTTATAATATCTACGTCATTGGGGATTTCCAATTTATACTCACTGGTTGCTATGACCCGCTATGGCGTTGTCTAGAAACGCGCGTGCTCGCGTTAGTTTAAAATTTTTGCTATACGTTTAACATGGACTATTTGATGTAATTTGCCTGATTTGATTTGGCCCCATTTCCATAAATTTAGGTTGTTTTTTAGAAATTTTTAGCAAATGTTAATCTTAGGTGTTTTTTAATTCTAGCCGAAGTAAATTTTTTTACAATTTATAGCGAGTTAAGTTATCGTCTCTAAGAGGCGGGCGTAGTATTTTAAATGGCGGCCATTTGCCATCATGTGTATTCTTGAAGTAGGTACACATGATGTAATCGTATGATCTGAAAACTATCCATCGGATTTTAGGCATGGGCTTGATAGATTGCAAACGGGGGTCTCCGCCAACTGGAGGTCCTCCAGAGATAAAGTAAAACTTAATAAAATGGGATTTTAAGTGCACGCAAATGTGGCTCACAGTCTTTATCCACCCGATACAACTGAGGTATACCCTATTCAATAAGCCTCTATGATTCAGTTCCACCCTGTTGAACAGGCGGTATATTATAATATAATAATATGTATGATTGAGGTTGGTCGATTGAGTAGGGTTGAATAATAATACCATAGCATTATGTACATATCACATTAGCCAATCAAATTTCATGTTCACGGCTAATGACGTAGGCTGGTCGTTTTATGCGCGATCCGTCATTTTGGACCAAAATTAGATTAATATTACTGAATTAGATTCTACAATTATTAAATTAGCATTCACATTTACGATCTCGTCGACGAAACACCAATCCGAGGTAAGAATCTAAATAATTTTCACAGATCAAGTACAAGATTCATATATAGAATGAAATAGACTTGACCAGGCCCGTAGCCAGAGCAGGCGCGGATCCAGGGGGGGGGGGTCCAGCAGGGGGTCAGCCCCCCCCCCCCCCGCTCAGGCTTGAAAAATTTTTAGGCGATTTTATTGGCGATTTTTAGACCTGTAATTTTGGAATTTACCTTCCGGAAATACGTCAGAATGCACCAAATTGAATCTAATTTACCAAATTTTTCTGGGGGAAGCCCCCCAAACCCACCGTTAATTGGTTGAGCGCCTTCGGCGCTGGCGGCAATTATCAAACCTAGACCCCCCCCCCCCTGCAAACAAAATCCTGGATCCGCGGCGTGCAGAGGGTGGCAAGGGGGGGGGGGGGCAATGCCCACCTGAAAAAATGTTCCCCCCCCCCCCCAGAAAGAAAATTTGCCAACCATAACTCTAAAATATCTAGTAGACTGTAGTGTAACGGGTGTGCCCCTCCTAAAAACTTCACTGCCCCTCCGAAGCCAGCAAGATGGCTACGGGCCTGGACTTGACTAGGCCTAGCTCGCGAATGATCTAGCCTAGCTAGGCCTACTCACTGACACTGTTCGTAAATTACTGTTCACAAGTAGTTTACTTTTTGGCACTATTTCAGTAACGTACCTCTGCCAGGGTTGTGCCCTAACCATAGACCATAACAACGAAATTTGGTATGAGGTCATGGCTAGTCCCCCTGAACATGCCCTACGATCACATGAAGATGAAGTAGCTCAGGCAGGTGTGTTAGGCCTACTGAAATATAACCCTTTTCACTTCACTGGACTTCAGTCTTTTTAATTTTAAACTAAAGTCTAGCAAAACTTAGTCTAACTAAACTAGTCTTGATTTTTCCCCAGATTTAGCGCAGCCCTTGACCACGATGCAGGGCAATAATGAATGGATAGACCCTTCCTTAGTCTTAGACTGGGATAACGTACGGCCTATTTATTAGGCTAGACATATTGCCCCGCCGAGTTTGCATCAAATCGACAACACTGCCGTGCCGATTAGTTGATCTTAGGATGGTAACGAGTGCGCCTTATTTGTACCTCGTTAATTTAAAACTGGCCTTGAACAAGAAAAAAGGGTTATGTCCCACAGAGTAAGAAGGCCCATGCTTCTTTATAAAACCCATTCGGGATGGCTGAATTTTCGTCAATGTTCGCACAGATGTAAATAACTATAGGTTATGACACGTGATTGTCGGCGAGATTATAGTGTTATTTTACGGTAGGCATTGCCATTATTAGCAGGGTTAGGGTTTTGTTTTTTTATATATAAACTCCTGAATTATTTAATTTTACAGGGACCGTTTGAAAGAAACCTATATATTATATTATTAAAGATACAATATTAGATAATGAGCTGACAGTTCTTGCTATAATAATAGTTAAAAAGGGAATTTGCTAAAAATTTCAGTCAAATTGATCAACTGTGAATTTGGCGATAATATTTTCGGCCTAGCCTCAATCATCAAGACGGTAGGATAAAAAAACAACATAGTCTCGATTATCAAATTCCTGATTAAATCATAAGGGAAAGTTGAACAGCAAATCGGATCCTCAGTAAAGCTAGTTCAGCTCTAAACGTCGGTCTCATTACACTCACCCTGACCGTTCAGGGACTGGCCTATTCAATCAATGTCGCAAATAATTTGAACCCCAGTCAATTTTACTGGGCAACTTTTCACTGCGAAACATCGGAGTGTCAATCCGTGTGGACGTCTGTACAATGTAAAGGAACATCTTAGTGACAAAATAAGACCTTGCTTACCTCGCTAGACTCAGTATGAGCGAAACAACACGCTGTTTAAAATACGTCCCCTCCTATCAAACTACCCTTTCGCCGCCATGACACAGCGTGTTGTGATGCTCATACTTACTCTAGCGAAATGAGCAAGGTCTTGTTTTCTCACTGAGATGTTCCTTTACGCTGTAGACGCGTCCACACGGAGTGACACCCATCGTTTAGCAGCGAAAAGTTGCCCAGTAAAATTGGGGGTCAAATTATTTTCGACATTGATTGAATGGACCAGTCCCTGAACGCTCAGGTGAGTGTAATGAGACCGACGTTCAGAGCTGAACTACAGTAAAGCAAGCTAGTGGTGACATCGAGAGTTGACTATGGTCTGCAGGCCAATATAAGTTAATGTTATTTACATCTCCTTATCCCGACAATGTTTTCTGACACAGTCATTAATGTGTTGTCTTAATGTTTTTTTAATTTTTTTTTTAGATACGGTATTGAAAGAGTTGTATGACAAAGGCCCATTGTCACCAGTCACCTACATCGTGAGGCAACAGTCTGAACAGGTCTTCCCCACCAAACTGTATTGGTAAGTTCTTTAAATGTGCTGAAAATTTATTACTTTTACTAAGGATTATTGATATTTCGAATTAAACATCTCTTCCGAGTTTAACCTTGTTAACTTGCAAAATTAACATTAACACCGTGATTTGTAGTATTATGTCATCCTGGGGTGAAGTTATCATTTCCCTGACTTGCGCGCACAATGTGCCTTTTCTCTCTTCAAGGAGCTTATGGACACACTTTCGTTAACTGGCAACACAAAAGGCTATTGGAGTTGTCAGAGAATAGATAAGAGATTCGTTGCAAGTGATTATTTGTTGAATAATGTCAATTAATGTTTCTTATATTTTTCAGAACTGCAGGAGAAAATATCCAAAAAAATATCCCACTCCCATGGCATGACAGCTTTCAATTTGACGTACACGAAAACAAAGGTGACAATCTTGGCCTTTTATGAATAACCTTAAGCATATTAGAAATTTACAATTTAAACCTCTCTGTATTCATACGCCAACATTTAATGTGGTCAGAGTGACAGAGTATTGGCGGATATTATCAGGGATTGTTGTTTTGAAACCTGTTGGAATTCAGACCTTTTTAATCGCAAATCGCGCAGCTACATTAAAAGTCAAAATTATGAACGTTTATGCCCACAATATAAATTCTTAGTGATTTGTATGTTTAAATAAAAAGAATTCCAAAGCACGATATAGGCGGTTACAGATCAAATTCCCGAAGCAATGTCCTGAGAAATCTCTCTCTTTAATTTGGGGTCTTTCCCAAAAGCTTTTTTGTTGGTTTTTTTTTGGGGGGGGGGGTATGAACAATATTTTATTCAGGATGTCTGAATGGGATTGGGGAACAGGCTTAGGCTATGTAAAACCCCTCTCCCTTGTTCGTCTCCAAACAGTATTGTTTATATTGTAGCCATTTGGGGATAGCCTCGTGTGTCACACAATTAGTTTTTCTGCAATATTCATGTCAACATATTTGGAGCTGTTTAAACTTGAATGATATTGTTACACAGCAAGGTATTGGTTGTTAATAGGACTATTGACCAGTCATAATTTTGAACAGAATTTTGCTTTCATAAAGCAGTGTTAGAGTGGTATTAGATCTAATCAAACAAAACACTGTGAGGAGTATGGTTATTAACTTATAATGCCGGATACATATTTTTGATTATGCAGGCTTTTCTGACTATTTGTAATGCTATGAAAGTTGCTTGTATACACGGGGATGGAACATATTGGCCTCTTAGCCCAAAATCATTGGAACTTGTACATTTAGATTGTTTCATTTTAATGTTTGTTTTGCAGATAACTTACCCAACATTAATGATGTAGAAAAACGAAACTACAGAGAATCTCTGAGATAGAGCCAAACAGCTTCTCACTGTTGTTGACCCAAAGAAAACCTAAAAGAAGATTTTATCCCCTGGTAAGTTTGTTTTTTATAGGCCCACATTTTTATGTTGTAGCCCCTGGTTGTACGAAAATAAACTATTGTGAAGCATTTGCCCATTTCAGCATTTTTATCCTTTGCCGTTGGCCTTTATTTTCCGGCGTGGTTTCCCCTTGTCAGTATTGTATGACGAAAGACCTGACAAAGACAGTTGTCTAGTGGCTCGAATGGGACAAAAACCGAGGTCTCGTGTATATATTGGCATAGTGTAAGAGATCCCTTGGCTGTTGGAATTCGATTTGTATGGCATATGCCCGTCTTCATTAGCCCAGTCCAAGTTGAACAGTAGGACATTAAACCCCAATTCATTGCATTTCCATTGGCCTTTCTGTCGGCCGAGCAGCATTTCCAATTGCTTGTAATATATGATCAAGGGAGGCTCGATGTTTTGAACGATTTTTTATCAGATTTGACGTGGGATGAAAGGACTATGATTTTCTTTTGAAATTTATGGGTCTCTTGCATGTTGCATGGCAAGCACTTGTTGTTTAAAGATAGTTACAAAGTTATATACGCATGTGCCTTTGCCCTTTATACATGATATGTTGCAGTAGACTGTCTTAATGTAGGTGTCTCTTATCTATTGAAATATCAAAAAAATATCTTTAAAACATATATCGCCCCGTCCTACACCTGTGGAAAAACCATGATTAAATAAACTCTCTTTATCTTCAGATTACCGACTTATCGGATGTAGGTGTAGATCTGGTTTGTTTCGGGTAGAATATGGAAGGCAACCAGATAATGTTTGAATGTGAAACTGGACTTTTTCATGTCCAGGCCAGATATTATGGACAATTTTTATTCTTTTTGTTCTATAGGTATGTGTAACGTAACAATTATTATTGATAAATTTTTGTTTAATGGCTGCTGATATATGCTCCCTTTTACCATAAATAAATCCAAAAAAATGTTTTTCTTAGCATATATACCTCTGATGCACTTGTTAGTAGTTACTGTTGCTTTCAGGAGCTGGTGATTCCCATGATAATAGCCGTCTAATTCGGGATCGTAAAGCAGCGTGCCTTGTTGTTCTTTACCTCCGATTTCATCTTTTAATTGTTAATGGTAAAAAAAATTATTTTGCAATAACATATTGTCTCTAACAAAATTAGTGGTCTTTAGGAATATGTTTAGAGATTTCACTCTTGGTGGCTTTTGATATTGGCATGCATTGAATCTAGACTTCATGGATTAGCTTGTGGACCCTATATTGGTCACAACTTTGAACTGATTTTGAAACTTGAAATGCATATTTATAACCGAATGATCTTAGGTCCTTTCCCTATTTGCGCATATCGGAATCGTAACGTCCTGAATTATGGTCCCTGATTTTACGAAAAATCACCTTTTTTAGCTTGTGGTACCTCTGGATGTCACAATTATTTTCCGATTTAAAAAATGTTTGATTATTTCACAGTTACACCGTAATGAAGTTTGAGTTCGAATTTCCTGAAAATTGGACCAAAACTGCAGAATAAAATGGGCTGCCGCATTTACGCGAATATAGTGGACCATGTAGAGGTTACAATTTTAATCCAATTTTGATGAAACTTGAAATGCAATTGTAAATCATGAATTATGGCACCTGATTGTACTGAAAATCGTTTTTTTGCTTGTGGTCCCACTACAGTTCACAATTATTATTATCCAATTTAAAAAAACAACATTCGAATATATCACTGTTGCTCCGTAATGTTAATTGAATTTGATTTTCGTAAAAATTGGACCTAAACTGCCAGTCAAAATGGCAGCCCCTCGTACACAATATCGTATGTTTCGGTTGTGGACCCTCTACATGTCATCATTTTGATCCAACTTTGATGAAACTTGAAAGTACATGCTTATAACCCAAAGATCCTGGTTCTTCTTGATATTCGTGGATATAGGATTGTAACTTCCTGAATTATGGCCCTTGATTGTACGAAAAAATATCGTTTTTAGCTTGTGGTTACAAACCCTGTTATTTCTTCATATTTGATGTCATTTATTGTGACAATGGAAGAATTAGCTCAATAGATTTGCCCTGTTCTCAATAGATCTGTTTCATCTGAATCGGACCGATGCATGTAGCCACGGGATGGTCCACAACAATCGTACATATTTCACAATTAAACGCAGGAGGCCAATGTTGAACCAAGACTCTACCGTTTTTAAGGGCTATTTCTTACTCGATGTCATTCATTGAGCTAGAGTTTTTAATAGTTTTATTTTATTTGGTGTCATATTAGATGTCATTCATTGGGACAAGTCAACTATTCATATTTTGCATGCCAACCAATTTTTCTTGAAATATGTATGCACTAACGATGTTTCCATTGTGGACTCCATAATGCCTGCACCGATCTTTCTACGTCATACTTCGAGAATTGATCACTGCCCTAAATGCTGTCCATTTAAAACGCTCATGTGATCATTTTGGGGCGGGACTTATCAACTGGACTACTGGCTTGTGTACACAACAGAGTAAACATAACCCGAAGCTTTAAGTTCAGGAATTGTGAAGTAATCTAGTAACGTCCAGATGTTGTAAAACTTGTTTCTGGAACATGCTGTCTTGGATGCTGTTTATATTAGCTGTCGCCCCTGTCTGTGTATATATATATATCATTTTAGTGCATGATCCGCCACAGGATGCATCCAATTCGACATGATCCATCATCATAGGAATGTACCTATTGATATTGTTGCATATAAAAACCTCAGGGTAGGAGTCGCACCCAATTTTTTGTGTTAATCTTCTACTGGCTCCAATTCTGAATAGATCATGTTGGTATATTTATACCTTTTACCGTAAAGACAGCAATCATTCATTTTGGTGCATGCCCTGACCCACAGGAATGTGGATGTATATTGCAGCGGTACTAATACTCTTGTAAATATTAAGGATTGGCTTTTTGATTTTAGATGAAGAGAGCATCCTTGTAGACAAACCTTAGATACAAACAGCACAGCTGCAAACAAAGGTAACATATTCATATACAGTCTCTTTTTATATCAACAGAGAGGGCTATCAGAAGAGAATTCATAGAATAATATTGGGGCGAGAGGGGCTTGTTCATCTGGACAAGGTTTTTTGGTCACCAGCCACATCATTTTACATATTCTTAAAATTTCTCTTATAAAAGTATTATCTTCCACTTTGTTTTATTTTTTTCTTATAAAGTTTTTAAAATTATTTTTTTCATACTTGGATAATGAAATGGTTTTTCTCTGTTCTCTGTAAGAGCATATCAGATCTCAATAATTTCAATTAATTGCTTTTTGGCCATTTAGGATTACATTTTGAACTGTAGTACCAAATACATGTATTGACATTTGTGGAAGACAGGGTTTTATGGGGGGGGTGTAAGACATAGAGACATGCCAATGTTTTTTGTAGTTATTATACCTATACAAATCAAAATGATTGAAATACACAGAATCTTAAAATTATATTTTTCAGAATATGAAGTGGAGAAAATTTTTAAAAGAAGGAGGAGGGGGGGGGAATATCAATTCTTACTTAGTTGAAAGACTTTTCCTCCATCAGCTGATTCATTGGAAAAGGAAGAAAACCTCAATCCCTATCTTTTAAACATGTCTAAACATTAAAAATTATTACAGGAAATGAAGTGTTAATATTTTGTATCATTGAACCTCCAAATAGCAAAATGTGTGAATATTGAACATTTTCGATTATAAGTGGAGGGGCGAAATGAGAGCAATTGTATAGGTCACATATCAGAGCAGTTTGAGTAAAATATAGCAAAATGTGTGAATATGCCTGGGTAATCATCTATGAGGGGGTGTAAGTTTAGGGGGAAAAGGTGGACTTGAAGGCAGCAGCATATTTTGTAAAAAATCAGATTAGTTTGGATAAGCAACCTGTTAGATGAACACATTAAATATCTGAATGATATGCCAACTGTCAAGGGTGTGCACGGAACCTCTTTTTTGTCCCATCTGAACGATTATAGGTTTTCCCTTGCAATGCCCCGTGTGGTGCCTAATTGACAAGGAGGAGCAATGCCTTAAAATTCCGCTCTGTTAGATGCACACATGAAATATCTGCAGTAAGTTGCTCTTTTCACCAGAAGCATTACATTTCGGAGTAAGGCAGATTAAATATCCAGAGTAAGGGATGGGTTCTATAAGAGAAGGTTGCTCTTGTCAGTAGAAGTATTCAATATCCAGATTAAGCGTCAGGTTTCAATGGGGAATGTCGCTCTTTTCAACAGAAGCATTCAATATCCTGAGTAAGGGAAGGGTTTTATAGGGGAAAGTCGCTCTTTCCAAAGGGTAATGAAATATCTGGATGTGTGTTATAGGGGAAAGGTGCTCTTTTCAACAGAAAAATTAAATATCCGGAGTTGTTCTTTACACCAGGTGCATTGAATATGTAGATTAAGTGAAGTGTTTCATTGGGAAAGTCCCTCTTTCCAAAAGATGTATTAAGTATTTGGAATAATGAATCTATTTCATAGGGAAAGTCGTTCTTTTCAAAGTAGCGTCAAATATCGGGAAGCAGCCATGGGTTTGATAGGGGAAGGTAGCTCTTGTCAGCATTACATATTTGGAGTAAGGGAAGGGTTTTAGGGAAAGTCGCTCTTTCCAAAGGATGTATTAAAAATCTTGAGTAATGGATGAGTTTCATGTGGAAAGTCGCTATTTTTATCAGAAGCATTAAATATCGTGAAGCAGGCGGTTAGCTCTTTTCAGTATGAGCGTCAAATATCGGGAAGCCGCCATGGGTTATACAGGGGAAGGTAGCTTTTATCTGCAAAAACATTCACTATCTGCAGTAACGGATGTGTTTTAAAGGGGAAAGTCGTTCTTTTCATCAGACTCATTAAATATCTAGAGTATCGGAGGGGTTTTATAGGGGAAAGTCTTACTTTTCCACAGAAGCTTTAAATATCCAGAGTAAGGGGCGGGTTCTATAGGAGAAGGTCAGGCATATCTAGAGTAAGCGACGGGATTCACTGGGGAGTGTCGCTCTTTTCAACAGAAGTATTAAATATCTGGAGTAAGACATGGGGGTTATATGGGGAAAGTCGCTCTTTCCAAAGGGTGTATTAAATATTTGGATGTGTTAATGGAGAAAAGCGCTTATAAGAGAAAGTCGCTCTTGTCAGCAGACGAATTCAATATCTAGAGTAAGCGTCGAGTTGCAATGGGGAATGTCGCTCTTTTCAACAGAAGCATTAAATATCCGGAGTAAGGGAAGGATTTTTTATAGTCAAAGTTGCTCTTTCCAAAGGGGGTATTAAATATCTGGATGTGTTGATGGGGAAAGGCGCTTCTTTCAGCAGGACTATAAAACATCGGGAAGCACGAATGGGTTTCTTATGGGAATGAAGCTCTTGTCAGCAGAAGCATTCAATATTTGAAGTAAGAGGTGGGTTTCATTGGGGAAAGTCGCTTTTTTCAACAGGTGCGATAAATATCTGCAATAACGCACGTGTTTTAAAGGGGGAAGTCGTTCTTTTCACCAGGCGCATTAAATATCTGGGGTAACGAATGGGGTTTATAGGGGAAAGTCTTACTTTTTCAACAGAAGCATTAAATATCCGTAGTAACGGCGGGTTATATAAGAGAAAGTCGCTCTTGTCAGCAAATGCATTCAATATCTAGAGTTCAGTAAGCGACGGGTTGCAATGGGGAATGTCGCTCTTTTCAACAGAAGCATTAAATATCTGGAGTAAGGGAAGGGTTTTATAGTCAAAGTCGCTCTTTCCAAAGGGTGTATTAAATATATGGATGTGTTAATGGGGAAAGGCGCTTCTTTCAACAGGAGTATAAAACATCTGGAAGCACGAATGGGTTTCTTATGGGAATGAAGCTCTTGTCAGCAGAAGCATTCAATATAAGAGGTGGATTTCATTGGGGAAAGTCGCTTTTTTCAACAGGTGCGATAAATATCTGCAGTAACGCAGGTGTTTTAAAGGGAAAGTCGTTCTTTTCACCAGGCGCATTAAATATCTGGAGTAACGAATGGGTTTTATAGGGGGGAAGTCTTACTTTTCAACAGAAGCATTAAATATCCAGATTAAGGGACGGGTTTTGTCGCTCTTGTCAGCAGGAGCATTAAATATTTGGAGTATGGGAAGGGTTTTATAGCGGAAAGTCACTCTTTCCAATAAGTGTTTTAAATATCTGGATGTGTTTCGTGCGGAAAGGCGCTTCCTTCAACAGGAGCGTCACACATCGGGAAGCAGACATGGGTTTCGTGGGGAAAGTAGCTCTTGTCAGCAGAAGCATTCAATATTTGATTTAAGAGATGGGTTTCATTGGGCAATGTCACTCTTTTCAACAGAAGCATTAAATATCTGGAGTAAGGGAAGGGTTTTATAGTCAAAGTCGCTCTTTTCACCACGCTCATTAAATATCTGGAGTAACGAATGGGTTTTATAGGGGGAAAGTCTCACTTTTCAACAGAAGCATTAAATATCCGGGTTTTATGAGAGAAAGTCGCTCTTCTCAGTAGAAGCATTCAATATCTAGAGTAAGCGACGGGTTTCAATGGGGAATGTCACTCTTTTCAACAGAATCATAAAATATCTGGAGTAAGGGAAGGCTTTTATAGTGGAAAGTCGCTCTTTCAAAAGGTTATATTAGATATCTGGATGTGTTAATGGGGAAGGGCGCTTCTTTCAACAGCAGCATAAAACATAGGGAAGCAGGCATGTGTTTCACGGGGAAAGGCGCTTGTTTCAACAAGAGCATAAAAGGGATGGGTGTTGTAGGGAAAAGGCGCATTAAATATCTGGAGTAAGACATGGGTTTTATATGGGAAAGTCGCTCTTGTCAGCAGAATCATTAACTATCTACCGTACGTTGGTCTTTTCAACAGAAGCATTAAATATCTGGAGTAAGGGACAGGTCTCGTTTGAGAACGTCGCTCTTTTCAACAGAAGCATTATATATCTGGACTAGGGGACAGGTTGCATTTGAGAAAGTCGCTCAAGAGAACCATCGAATATCTGGAGTAAGGGAAGGGTTTTAGAGAGGAAAGTCACTCTTTCAAAAGGCTATATTAAAAACCTGGAGTAATGGATGTGCTGTATAGGGAAGTCGGTCTTTTCAACAGAAGCATCAACTACCGGGAAGCAAACATGCGTTTTTTAGGGTAAAGAAGCTCTTTTCAGTAAGAGCGTCAAATATCGGGGAGCAAGCGTGAGTTTTATATGGTAAGACCCAAGCTCTTTTCATTTAGAGCGATAAAGATCGGGAAGCAGGCATGGGTTTTATAGGAGAGGGTAGCTCTTGTCAGCAGAAGCAATCATATCTGGAGTAACTGATATCTTTTAAAGGAGAAAGTCGCTTTTTTCATCAGGTGCATTAAATATTTAGAGTAATGGATGTGTTCAAGTGTTGTATGGGGAAAGTCGCTCTTTTTAACAGGCATACCTTTCTTTAACGGAAGGTAGCTCTTGTCACCAGAAGCATTAACTATCTGGAGCAACGGGTATGTTTTAAAGAAGAAAGTCGCTCTTTTCATTAAATACCTGGATAAATGGTTGGGTTTCATTCAGGAAATAAAAAAGTATTTTGATTTAATATAAAACAGACATTATAAATCAGGAATTTGGCCATTTATATATCTTCAAACAAGTCAATATAAATACACACAATATAATACAAAATACAATTACATGTATATACATGACGATAATACCACACTCATTGATGCCGATTAATGATAATGCCACACTCATTGTTCGTGATAAAGTTAATAAACTAATCTGGTATAATGATAATACCACACTCATTGTTCGTGATAAAAGTTAATTAACTAACCCTGTTTAATGATAATACCACACTCATTGGTCCTTTAATGATATACTAATCTGGTTTAATAATACTCATTGGTCCGATTAATGATAATGCCACACTCATTGTTCGTGATAAAGTTAATAAACTAATCTGGTATAATGATAATACCACACTCATTGTTCGTGATAAAAGTTAATTAACTAACCCTGTTTAATGATAATACCACACTCATTGGTCCTTTAATGATATACTAATCTGGTTTAATAATACTCATTGGTCCGATTAATGATAATGCCACACTCATTGTTCGTGATAAAGTTAATAAACTAATCTGGTATAATGATAATACCACACTCATTGTTCGTGATAAAGGTTAATTAATTAACCCTGTTTAATGATAATACCACACTCATTGGTCCTTTAATGATATACTAATCTGGTTTAATAATACTCATTGGTCCTTTAATAATAATACCACACTCATTGTTCATGATAAAGTTAATAAACTAATCTGGTATAACCATAATACCACACTCATTGTTCATGATAATGTTAATAGACTAATCTGGTTTAATGATAATACCACACTTACTGGTCCTTTAATGATAATAGTACACTCATTGTTCGTGATAAAGTTAATAAACTAATCCGGTATAATGATAATACCACACTCATTGGTTGTGATAAAGTTAATCAACTAACCAACTATCATTATTAATAGCACACTCATTGTTCATGATAAAGTTAATAAACTAATCTGGTATAATGATAATACCACACTCATTGGTCCTTTAATGATAATAGCCCACTCATTGTTAGTGATAAAGTTAGTTAACTAACCCAGTTTAATGATAATACCACACTCATTGTTCGTGATAAAGTTAATAAACTAGTCTGGTTTAATGATACGCATTGATCTTGTTTAATGATAATACCACACTCATTGTTCGTGATAAAGTTAATCAACTAACCCCGTTTAATGATAATACCACACTCATTGTTCGTGATAAAGTTAATAAACTAATCTGTTTTAATGATAATACCACACTCATTGTTCGTGATAAAGTTAATAAACTAATCTGTTTTAATGATAATACCACACTCATTGTTCGTTATAAAGTTAATAAATAAATAAATCAGGTGTAATGATAATACCACACTCAGTGGTTGGTCCGGTTTAATAATGCCACACTCATTGTTCGTGATAAAGTCAATAAGCTAATCTGGTGTAATAATACTCATTGGTCCGGTTAAATGATAATACCACACTCATTTTTCGGTATAAAGTTAATAAAGCAATCTGGTTTAATGATAATACCACACACATTGTTCGTGATAAAGTTAGTGAACTAATCTGGTTTAATGATAATACCCGGTTTAATGATAATACACTGTTTAATGATAATACCACAGTCATCGTTCGTGATAAAGTTACGGTAATAAACTAATCTGGTTTAATGATTTACCACGCTCATTGGTCATTTAATGATAATACCACATCCATTGTTCTTGGTAAAGTTAATAAACGAATCTGGTTTAATTGTAATACCACACTCATTGGTCCTTTAATGATAATAGCACACTCATTGTTCGTGATAAAGTTAATAAGCTAATCTGGTTTATTGATAATACCACACTCATTGGTCTTTTAATGATAATAGCCCACTCATTGTTAGTGATAAATTAAATAAACTAATCTGGTTTTATGATAATACCACACTCATTGGTCCTTTAATGATAATACCACTCATATAATATTAACACCACACTCATTTTCCGTGATAAAGTTAATAAACTAATCTGTTTCAATGATAATTCCATAACACTTTATCATACATTTAGTAATATATTCAGGAGTACACTGACTACAATGATCCATGTCGTCGTTGACAACATCATCACAGTAGTCGTTATCTTCATCAACATCATAGATGTCATTGTCATCATCAATATCATCCTCAATACCGCTGTCATCCTCATCATACCTTTCAAAAATTATCATACAATTAGATTAATTCAAGTTTTATTTGACTTATTTCTTTTCCTGTTCTTTTTATTAGAAAATGGATATCGATCATCTTCTTCTGTTCATCAGTGATGATATCAGTTGAATAGAATGCAGACGAAGGATCGATGAAAATCTTAAAATTGTACGCACTACCTGTTATATTGTTTAACTCTAATAATTTACTTTTAAACGAATTGGTATTCTTCAAAGTACTGTTACAGTGCCTTTTCCATATATTTTGGCCATCTGAAAAAAGAATTTTTTTTTTTATTAAAACTGTACACATATATAGACAAAGAACAAATATGTCATTTATTTGAAGAAAAAAAAACACGCCCCATAAACCTGTGTGCATGTATACGATTTCAAAATTAAAATGTTTTACATTCACTTACTTAATGTGAATCTTATAAACCCCTTATAATTGTATTCAAGTACAAATGAAATTACTATCTATAGTACAATGTGGGTAGACTAAAGGTTTTGGTAAGTTTCATTATCAACCTACCAGCATATTTTTTCATTGCAAGACATAATTGTTGTCTTTCTACTGCTAACCGCAGAAGGTTTTCCATGACAGAATCTTTTATACTGTTCCCTACAAAATAAATAAAGGATTGATGGTAACAGATGATGTACTGTACGTGTGTTACTTATTTAATGGCATTAATGGTATGTTAAGCTTTTGTGACAAAAACCTATTCATAGTAATCATGGATGCCAACATAATAAATTAGAGACAACCCAGCAATAAAATACTATATCATTTACTGAAAAAGGTAATTTTATGACATCTAAACTTTATCAATATCTGTGTTAAGCTGCCTTTGGGTTATTTGTACAATATCATTCACTTTAATACTGAATCAAAGCATCTACAAGAGGGTTCTAAGAACAAATGAGAATGAAATTACATTGTGTAAAAATCCCAAAAAATCTAAAAATAAAAAATCCAAATCTTCACAATGAACATGAAACTAAAACAGTCCTGAGCTCCAACCTGAAGGCCTTCTTGTCGGTCTAACATACGTAAATTTTTATGATTCAAGAAAATGATTAAATGTGCATAGCTCTTACCATACAGCTCTTTGGCTTCTACCAGTTTTTTCGTCAACCTATTCCCTGCAGAATATAAAAATGACCTTAGCATGGCAATGTGAGGAAACCTTGACAATCCAAAACTTGTCACAAGACGTACAAGCAATGGGACATAATTACAACATTTGCAATCCTGGACTACTGGGTTACCAACCCTGTTCAAACGCAAAGTATTTTAATTGAACACTTATATGAAAGACAGTTTAATATCAATTACAAAATTTGTGTCTGTAGTTTCAACCAGGGTTCTTAATGTAACAATTCTATGGACACATACAAAGATGAAAATAGTTGAAACTTTCAACTATTTTCATCTTTGTATGTGTCCATAAAATTGTTACAACAATGTTAATGCAAGAGAACAAAATGGTTTTGTCAATTTGAAACGATTAACTTACTAGGAAAAAAATAAAGATACTTCACCATTAACTAATCCTGTCAATGGCACATATCTCTGACCATATTATGCTAGCTGAAGCAAATACACAAAAATTAAATTTTTGTCCCAAATCAACTTATAAAAGTGCAGAAAAATATTAAATTTTAAAAAGCTCCTCTTCATTCAGATTCTCATCGTTTTGATTCAACTGACTGTTTTGTATGTGTTATTTTAAAATGCTGCTTAGATGACTCATAAAAGTCAATCCATGCCAGAGAAAAATGGAGCAATACCTGACAGGCCATGTTGTGACAAAAACTGTATAACACAGGAACTGCAAGTTCTCACTTTTCCATAACACCAGGATTGTGCCTCTAAAATGATACATGGAACAAAACTCAAAAACAACTTAAATAGCAGAAAACTCTAGTAGCACTAGATCAAATGTGTTAGTCCTGAAATGACCAAGTTTGTGTTGAGTGGACGTTAAACCCCACTGATCTCTCTGTCCCCCACATACACAAAAGAAATGAAATGTTTAACGTCCTACTGTTCTGGGATCTTTTACGTGCACGCCAATCGGTACACAGGACCTTGGTTTTATGTACCATCCGAACAACAAGACAACTTTCCTTGTCAGCCCCACCAGTGCTCCATCACAAACAAGGAGAAACAACACCAGATAACCTAGGATGAACTTTTTCGCCGCCAATGCCAGGAATGAACATCCAACCTCCAGTCAAGCAAACCAGCTTCTTACCTACTGTGCCCCCCACCCCCAAATAAAACAAAAGGCGATGGCTGTGTGACCAGACGGATTTGAATAATTTTAGAGCAAAATTGTTTTAATAGAATTGTTTTAGATTGTAACAGGTTGTAAGATCATACACTTTAAAAAAAATCACCGAAAATACATTATTTGAGTTCCAAAATACAATAAAGGCGGGATTCTAAAAAATGTTTCTTTAGTGCTTCGCTAGTGGTCGATGTTTGGCATTAGAGTTGGAGATCAGATAGTAGCTTGATCAACGCAACATCAAAGGCCACTCTCAGAGCAGATGGGGTTGCTGGCCATAAACCAAATCTTAATAATGTTAATGCAAGATCATCGCAAGTGCATAGGGTAATTGTTAAATCCTGCGGTAGAAAATTTGTAGCATTTCAATTTATATCTAAAAAAACAATCAGGAGAGATGTTTTTAACACAACTGTGATCACGGAATGGATTGGCGAGTGTTACATAATTCATAGATACACCTGGTGGAGGTTAAGGAATTGTTTTTGAAAATATGCTATTATTTCATGCTTAGAAATGGCGTGAGAGGCAGTGAAACGCAAGCACCATGTACTGTTTTTAATGACTTACCTTTGATGTTAAATCCCCAAACTTTACTAGAATAACGATGCCCACAACCAAGATCTAGCCTTTTTAGTGACGTTTCTAACTTTAAATGAAAAAAGAATTTACTCTTTATTAAAAGAAAAGTGATGTCAACTAATCAGTTTCAACATCGGTTATTGGCCTATGGGTGGAAATCGGTATCAGTCGTCACTCGGCCAATATGCAGCTAATGCAGTTGCAGATATCTGCTTAAAAGGGCTTGTTAAAAAACCTTTAAAATATCATTCGAGTTGTAAACGAATTATCATTTTGCTTGATACTGGTTATTTTTTTTCAGTTGCCCCTTAGAGGTCGTAAAAAGGAAAGAATAAACAGAGCAAAATCCTTACCAGTCAATCCGATATAAACGTTACCGCAGTCTCTGAAGCGTCTACAAGATTTTTCAAAGTGATCATAGGCCATAACAATACAATCTTTGTCTGTCTCATGGCCCCAAACATTGTGTAGGCCTATAAATTTAATTTTAATGTCAATCAGATCGTCCATTTTCAAAAATGATCAAGGGACATAACTCTGGCAGTAATTAGAGGAAATCGCTGAAAATCAATAGCATGCTTCGTCTCATGAACTTAAACACTGTGTATAAATATAAAGCCACTTGGAAATCCAATTTAGCCTATAAGCCTAGAGCATCCTCAAGCAATTCTGGACACCGAACGGGTGTGTTAAAAGAATAGGTCTTAGTAGTCACAATTACCTTAAACTTTATGCTGTTGATTACAAATGGACCTGATTGGGTTAGGGGTTAGGGTTAGTCACTACAGTATTATTAGGTAATGGAACTAAATCTGAAATAAAATACGAGAGAGAGAGAGGCCGTTTCTTGTCAGGCCCTGTGAGTTCTCTAAAATTAAGAACATGGCAAGGCTAAGACTGTAAGGGTCTAATGCCTTAAAGGGACAATAACACTCTTGCTGGCTTGGCAGCCCCAGAAAAAAAAATAGGGGAAGAGGGGGTAATACGGGACATATTTTTTTGTTGTGGTATATTTCATTGGTATAATGTGATATTAAAACAAATCAACTTTCTAGTTAAAGCTACTGAACTCATCTTTCAATTTATAAAATATAAGGACAATGTGAGTTGCTAATTTTTTGCTATAGGGTTTTAAAAATAATGGGTGATGGCCCATATTACCCCACATGGATGGGGTAATATGAACCAACAGCATTTTACAGATTTCTAACACTGATTCCAGAACAATATGGAATATTTGGAGTACAGTTTCAATTGAAAGATATATGTTTAGTTTATCGAATCATTACACCTATAAAATATTCAAAAGTAAAAAATTATGTCTCATATTACCCCCCCTTCCCAATATTGTCATTATAATGCTTCTAAAACAAATAAAATAGAATTGCTGAAAATAATTTTAGCTTAGATGATTTATTCTACAAATCATTCATAAGAAATTTGTAAAAAATTTGGTTGATATCTTATATTTAATGGATAGGATGGAATATGAACCATGGCTCATATCACCCCAATTTGCATGTCCCATATTACCCCAAGTGACAACGATTGGATAAGTCAAAATTTCACAAAGATAGACCAAGAGTTCTCTCAAGGTAAATAAAGGCTAGAGCCTAACAGTAAAAATCTATCTTAATGCTCAGAAGAGATTTTTTTTTAAAGGTAAATGTGTTATGAAATGGAGTGATGGTCTTCCAGCTGCAAAAAACTTTCAACGCAATTTTTTTTTAAAATACTGAGCTTTTTCGTGTAATGTATCTATGAACTTGATATGATGTGTAACACAAGTTCAGAGAATGCAGAGGTCTTGGTAAATAACATTTTAAAGAAATGTCATATGACAAGCTTGTCAGGGCTGTGGCCCATATTACCCTCATGCCCATATTACCCCCCTTTCCCCTAATAGCCTTATTCTAAGTACTAGATGTTTAAGTGTCCTACCTGTTGTGTAAATTATCCATTACACCTATTTTACTTGTCCAGAGCCAAAGGGTTCGAAGATATTTTAAATCAAAGTCACATTTGAAAAGGTTTACGTTAGACTTTTCAAATCAATTAGTTGAATTTTTCCAATTTTTTAAATTAGGTGTGTTAAGATGAAATTTATATCATCAATTAATTGGAATATTGTAAAATAATACAATTTGTTGACCAGAATGAAGATTGGGACATATTATTTAGTTACAACAAGAGTGTTATTGGGGCTTTAATAACATAACATAATAACATAAATCTACATTCATCAGGTTTACCATTATTAACATATATATATTAACGCAGGCAACAGAGCTGCGCCCATTTTTATAAGAGACCCTAGTTATTTTAGGTGGTAGGCCTAACCTAGTCACAAGTGTCGCCTATTTGACATTTTGATGGAATATTTGGCCCCTAAAAAATTTGAAATTTTGCCAACCATAAAAAAGGCATAACTCTAAAATACCTATTGTAGACTGTAACGGGTGTGCCCCTCCTAAAAACTTCACTGCCCCTACGAAGTCAGCAAGCTGGCTACAGGCCTTGATCACACAAATTCTTGGTTGGTCAATATTTCTCCATAGCTCAATACATTCAATAGGCTCCTCTTATTACTCTTAAGGGAAATTAATAAGAACCTCTTTCTTGAAGCCGCTTGACATCACCAACCCAACTCCTCCTCTTCAGGCTCTTAGTCGAGTTAATCAGTGTGAGCAGCGTGGATCCAAGATTTTTTGCATGGGTGGGGTCTAGGTTTTATAATTTCTTAACTAAATGCGCTCAACCAATTAATGGGGGGTTTGGGCCCCCCCCCTGAAAAATTTGGTAAATTAGATTCAATTTGGTGCATTCTGACGTATTTCAGGAAGGTAAATTCCAAAATTACAGGTCTAAAAATCGCCAATAAAATCGCATAGATTTAAGTTTCAAATTTTCAAGGCTGAGCAGGAGGCCCGGTCTGGACCCCCCTCTGGATCCGCGCCTGTCTGAGACTAACCATTTACAAAACTTGCTATTTCAAATAGCTGGCACTTTACCGTCGTACTGGTAAACTTGCAATCGTTTTATTTTCCCTGGCTACTGGCCTGTTTTAAAGACTGAGACAACTCTTTTTTTTTAAAAACACGGTTGACGGTATTTAACAAGTTAAAATAATTACCCGCCAAAATCTAATGTATATAGTCCAGGCCAACAAGTCGTATTTTCAGGAACCTCCAATGCTGGTAACGTCTATAACGCCAGACCTCAATTAGGCCCATACTGCATTCTTTTCATAGCCCGTCAATGTCGAATCCATGTTGTCATTTATTTCCTATTGAGGTCAATGGGTTTGATTTATTTTATACACATTTTTGTTTTATAATCTGAGAGGTATTTTTTATGTGCGGGTTTGAAATGGCACAGATGCTATAGCGTGATAACCGAGACTAGGATGTACTTGATTACCAGTATTCGATCACGCTCTTTTGCACCCTCTCCAGCCCAACATTCTGGGCCCTGCATCGGATAAGGTGCTGTGTCATTCCATGTTACCCATATCTAATCTATATCCCCTACAGACATACGTAGTAAACTGCAATACAGCAATATAATAATTTAAGCTATCTCGCCAAATTATAATAATGATAAAATGAGGCGGAGGATACCCCCCCCCCCAAAAAAAAAAAAACCAAAACAAACCAAACCCAAACAAAACAACCGAGCAGTGGAAAATAAAGCTGATTTTAATATTAAATATGATGTGATATCAAAGATTTTTCCATTCTGTAGAATTTTTTATACATCGGTTAGATTACATAAATGTGTATCAATCATAGGCAAAACGTTAGGTCTGTCTACGCATAATTTCCCAAAAGGGGCCGTGGGTAAAATTAAAAATTTGTTTCAACCCACTAAATCCCCACTGCAAACAAAACCATCCAAACAAACAAGGAAAAAAAATATCGACAGTCAAATTAAAGGAAGTAGCCCGGGCGCCCCCCCCCCCCGACAACAGCCTACAACAACCAGGCCTAATGTCGTCAATATCTAGACCTGCATTTGACCTTTCAATTTATAAATTTGATTGGCTAATGTGTATGTACATAATGCTATGGTATTATTATTCAACCCTACTCAATCGACCAACCTCAATCATACATTATTATATTATAATATACCGCCTGTTCAACAGGGTGGAACTGAATCATAGAGGCTTATTGAATAGGGTATACCTCAGATGTATCGGGTGCTTTATCCGGAGCTGCTATCATATCTCTGAAAGTTCCTCTACAACCCATTACCACCACACCCGCTATCCACCCCTATTGAAAAATACACTGTGTTTTTAAAAACATTGCGAGACTACATCTTTAATAGCCACCACACCCAACACCTACCCATAATATACGATGATCCTAAAATATCGCCAGACTGCTTCTTTAATAATCTATAAGATTTTTCAGCCACAGGGCAGAACAGTATTACTCTTTCAAGAACGCCAAATGTCACTCTTAGGAGAAGTGCACATGAAAGGGACAATAACATTCTTACTGGCCTGGTAGCTCCAGAAAATAAATAATACCCTTATTCTAAGTACTAGATGTTTAAATGTCCTACCTGTTGTTTAGATTATCCATTACAACCTATTTTATTTGTCAAGAGGGTTCGAAAATATTTTAAAATCCAAGTCACATTTGAAAAGGTTTCCGTTAGACTTTTCAAATCAATTGGTTGAATTTTTCCAATTTTTTAAATTAGGTGTGTTAAGATGAAATTTATATCATCATTTAATTGGAATATTCTAAAATAAAACGATTTGTTGACCAGAATGAAGATTGGGACATATTTTTCAGTTACAACAAGAGTGTTATTGGGGCTTTAATAACAAAAGATACCTTGACATAATTCAATTGTCATCGGATTGTCATGATGGCTCAGTGAGTAAGATGGCTCGCTAATTGGAGGCCCCGTGTTCGATTCCTCCGTTGACTGGGAAATGTATAGTTGTTTGGATAGTATGAAAAACTGAGATCCCGTGTACTCATTGGTGTGCACGTAAAAGATCCCTTGGCTGTTGGAATTCGATTTAGGAGTAGGCTAGGTCGTAGCTACGCTTTCTGGGCAAAAGTTCACTTATAGCACCCATGGCGTATGCCCGTCTTCATTATCCCAGTCGGAGCAGAACAGTAGGACGCTTAAAATCATTTCGGGAGACACAATGGCTTAGTGGGAGCGACGTTGGCTAGCTTATCTGGTCAAGAAATTCCATCGGGATTTTCCAGCGTGGTTCCTCCTTGTCAGTGATACAGGACCGAGGGCCTGGCAAGGGATAACGTATAGTCGTTCGGATGGGCGAAAACCGACGTCCATGAGTGTATCTACAAATTAGCGTGCACGTTAAAGATTTCCTGGCATTTGGAATTCGATATAAGAGTAGATCGTATAGCACCAATCTTCGGGAAAAATTTCCCTCATAGTAGCCTACACTGTATAATGCATAATTCCCATCTTCATTAGCTGAGTCGGAGCATTGGCGAGCTCGTACATATGTGCCTCTGTGTGTGTGTGGGGGGGGGGGCTATTGGTCTAGTGTTTTGAGTCAAATGTTGTGGTTTCGAATTCGTGGGTTTAATCCGGGTCCTCCGGTCCACCACCGCCCCTCCCCCTCCACTGCTAAAGACCACTATACCCGAAATGACCTTGTCTGTGGCGGATCAGAACGGTATGTGATGTAATATCCCATTCATTTTCAATTTCATACGAGACTATCAATGTGTGGTTAAACGCCCGACGAATGCGTTATCGGAAGCCATCGTGAATAGGTGTCACGTGATAATTCGTTCAAGAGAGGACGTATTGTGAAGTTGTATTGTTTTGTGTTTGTTGACGTTAAATCTGTATTAGTATTATGGTATGTTAATAATTTAAAAGAGAGACAGCTGAGGTTGGTTTTACTGCCTATAGTGGATAATCAAATATATTACAGGTAAATATTGATAAGTCACAGTATATCTATGTAATAGTAAACATTCAACACAGAGTCAGAGTACACAGACAGACATGGGTAGACTGATGTCAATCGTTGATTTAGGCCCCACCATTCACTGTACGTACAGGTGATTGCACGGAACATGGTGTATACTGTAAAATATCACCAATCATTTCAACTTATCTCATGCCATGTACTTGCAAAGCGTAGGTACATAGTATATAATAAGGAAACATTGTTGTGCTGTGGTATTCAGGATATATAATGTGACGCCATACACGCGAGCGCCACCTACATTTAAGCTTAACGCGTTAATGTAATGGGAAATGTTATGGGGTTTAATACGCCTTAAGTACATTGTGCTGTGAGGCAAATTTTGCCCGGAAAGTGGCTTTACGGCCTGCGCATAGTTCGAATTCAAATATTATTCCATATGATCGATCGAACGACTATATTATGTAACTACCGCTGGCAAAAGGGAACCACGTCACGGAAAACCCTTTTTCGGCCAGCGCAGGGATCGAAGAAGTGGCCACCATGTAACAGAGCCATCGTCCTTCTCACTGAACCACCGTGTCTCCTGATGGTAAGAGTTTTATGATCAAACGAAGTATTGTTTTGATATTTTCCAAATGGTTCAAACCATCAAGATATTGTATGTTATAGTTTTATCGCTTTTAAAAGTTCGTCCAGTCGATCGGTATAAATCAGCTTTTCTTATTAATTTTCGTATATAATTATTTGGAAATTCTAAAAATTTATATTCCGGTACCTAATTCTGTAACATTTTTTTAAGTACATAATAGAAAATGAATAAATGTGTTTGAATTATGTCTGGATAAAAAAAAAGATTTCCTATTTAGTGTAAATGTATAAAATGAGTAAAATGCATCATTCTGCACAGACCAGTTTACGCGCGCCATCCAGCCAATGATCGAGTGTTGTGACGTAACATGTAGTAGGCATTTGAACCTATAAAAGTCAGTGATCTTATACAGAGTTATGAGGCGGCTATCTCATTTGCCTCTGTGAAACGTATTGGAAAAGCGGAAACACCAGTGCTGTCGGTCGGGGCCGAGAAATTTCGTCCAGATTTTCCGGCGTGGTCTCCCCTTGTCACTGTCAGGCATGCTGGGCGGACGGCCTGACAAGGACAGTCGTTTGGATGGGATGAAAAACAAAGGTCCCGTATACAAATTGGCGTTCACGTAAAAGATCCCATAACCGTTGGAATTCGATATGGGTCGTAGGGCCGCTGTCCGGACGTTAAACCCCATTTTATTTCATTTCTGCCCACCGGGCAAAACCGTGATCTAACCCAGGCCATCCAAGTGGTATTTAGCTAATATTAGTTGTGTTGTACCGGTAAATGCCTATCATTTATTATACAAGTATCATATTATTTTCTTCAATTACCTTTTAAGGAATGGCTGAAGCATTTCCGTCCGATGACAAACCTAAGTCCAGCGAAGATGATGAAGAAACGAAACCGGAAGAAAACGGCGAAACAAGCACCTCGGCAGACGGCGATGAAGAAAATAGGGAAAAGCATTTCTGTAACGTTCACACAACAGAAGAGTTATGTCGGTACTGTAGAGATTGCCAGAAAACTTTGTGTATGAAATGCTTAGCAGACGAACACCAAGAACCAAATCACTGGGTTCAAACACTGGAAGAGGTCGAACCGTGGGCGAGGCAGAGATTGAGAGATCATATTGGACAGATGAAAGCAAAGACGGAGGAACTGGAGGTGTATAAAGCACAACTGCAAAAACGACAAGAAGATTTGGAAAAATGGAAGGAGGAAGCCTGTGCTCAGGTTGATAGAGACGTTGAAAATATTATAACTATGGTGAAACAAGCTCGAGATGAAGCCGTTAAACGATATTATCTCAAATTATTACAAGACGCTCTGAATAGCCGTGAAGATGATGTAAAAGAGCCTGATTTAGATTAGGGAAAACACTCTTTCAAAAAAAGCGTTCCATCTACCTTAGCAACAATATACATTTTAGTTACGTTTATATGGTTGCGCCTCATTGCGGGAAAATAATTTCTTACAGCACACTGCACGGAGATCTGTTTTCATTAGCCCTGTTGGTGCTGAGAAGAGTTAGTCCCGGAATGACCCAGTGTGTGTTGAGTGGACGTTAAACCCCATTTCCCCCTCTCTCTCTCTCTCTCTCTCTCTCTCTGCTGAGAAGAGGACGTTAAACCCATTTCTTTTAATCAAGGAGCAGTTTGATCTGGATAACTTCATTCTATACTTTCACTTTATAAATAAGTTAAATTCCTGCATCAAATATCTGTTTTTTAATCAAGTAATTACAGCATTTAATAACACAGATTAATTATCTTTGTTTACAAATCTGGTCAGTATATAGACGAGAACTCCCATATTACTTTTACCCAGTCGCAACACCTTTGAATATAGCCAATAAATGGTTGTTAACAGCACACCTAGATGCTGTAGTTCAAAAAGTGGGATCGTGCCTTTAAAAAGGAAACATTTACTTAAGCGCTCAGCTATCTCCAACATCTCCAACCTACGCAAGACGAGCAACTCACTAAACCACTAGTCGCTCTTCCAAGTTTGACTGCGATATCTCCATAGGTGGGAGCGGACGTAAAGCCTCACACCACGTCAAGTCAAATCAAACTCCCGTACCCCCCACCCCCAAGTATCGTCATTAATTGACCAATTCTAATTATTTAGTAGCCTAAAATGTCTATTTACGAACCAGTATTTTGGGTATATTACATACCATAAACTAAATTTAAGCCATCGTTATAACGGTTCTAGTTCATTTCACGCAGAAACCCAAATCTGTATTAATAAGTAATGTTGAAATATATTTTAGTTATGATTTCACGGGGCTAGATTTCAATTGTTTAATTTTAAATTGTATATACATATATAAATTGTTTCTAGTGCATTTCAGAAGCTTAATAAGCTGTGTTAATAATCAAGTATATTTTAGTTATGATTTCACCGGGCTATATTTTTTAAATTCTATATATTATGGAGTGCTTATTGTTGATACTGTGATTATTGTTTGTATAGATTTTGTTGAAATGTTATCGGTATATTGTTGTCAACCTCCATCCGCTCGTCATTTTGTTTAGCTCCATGCAGAGGCTTAAGTGATCAATCGATGGGGACGTCAAAGTCCCCGCCCCCTCAATAATTTGTAAATATTATGTGTTTATTAGTCTAAATTGTCGCCAGGGAAAAAACCCCAGGACCAGTTTTGGCTACACTAACAGGTCCGCAATAAACCTATAGACTGTTTTACATAACAATTCTTAGCACCAGGATGAACCAAACGCCAATCAAATGTTAATTATTTATTTAATGGGGTGTTATTCGTGATCAGCCAGTGTTATTTATAGTGTCACATTACCTATACAAAATAATAATACAAGTCTGCAAAGATCGTAATTGTGGACGATTTAGCTGCCGCAGGCGTACGTTTCCCCAATTTTAAATCAATTCAAACATACTGCGTTTTAAGAAAAAAAAACTATTAATATTATGAATTATTTAGCGTGCATATTTAACATCCATGGTTTGTGAGATAAAAAGAGGAACGTTGTTATATGAAATTCCCATAATGAAATTCTTATTATTTTTAATAATTTAAATGAAATTAATTTTGAATATATTCTATAATTTATTATTTGCGTTTTCTATGTGCTAACGATACGGTCGGTTATTAATATTCCCAACTCAGACGTTCAATGATTTTTTCTTTTACATGCGACGAGAGTTGCTCCACGATTGTGGATCGTTGGAAGGAAAATATTTTGGCAATATATTATAATTTGTTGACGTCATGCCATGCTCATTAATGGACAGCTTGGTGCCAGGGACGGACAGATTACGTTTGTACTTGTATTTTAGGCCATTATATTTTTCAGTGGATGGACGTCTTGATGCAATAAACATCTTTACATCTTATCTTACCTGAATATTTTCGATAAACTTATAACATATCGTCACTACTATATTTTGTTGATGTAAAAATATTGTCAATGTTACATTTGCGATAAGGCCGTTGGATGACCGAATGGTTAGCACGTGGCGCTGTATCAAAAGGTCTGTCATTGACTCAACTGATGTGGTTTCGATTCCCCTGTTGTACGTGACAAGGAATAGGGTCGTGGGTTTTCTCCGGGTCCTCCGGTTTTCTCCCACTGCTAAAGACCCTTACGCGCAATTAAACCAAATATTAGCCCCGAAATGGCCTGGTTTGTGTCGAGTGATGTTAAACCAAATTTTTCTCTATATATAACGATATTTGTGATATGGCGTCATTTTAAAATATAATGAATTGTTTAATAAAACTTCTAATTTCGTATTACATATTGTCACTATTATATTTTATTGATGTAAAAATATTGCCAATGTTATATTTGTAATATGGCGTAATTTTGAAATATTATAATGAATTGTTTAATAAAATTTCCATTTTCGTTAAAGAGTTATTAAGTTTGAGAGGGTGGGGGTCGATCATAAATTGAGACAATTGACGTTACATAAATGCTAGAAGGGGAATGATCGACCCCTTGTCTCGTGGGCTTTTCTTCTGGTTCTATGCAGATGCTGAATTATTGAGAGAGAGAGAGAGAGAGAGAGAGAGAGAGAGAGAGAGAGAGAGATGGTCCAATTTTATTTCAATAATTCGCTTGCGCTTAGAGGTCTTTAACAGTGGGAGGAAATCGATTGGACAGGTGACCCCAAAAGCGTTTTATTACTGAGGCGCTGGGGGCGTCAACCTCCTTGCGAAAAAATGAAAGAAGTTGAAAAATAAAACGGGAGAAAAATGTTACAAACGATGAGAAAAATGAAAAAGTGCCTAGTTAGGTGGGCTCTAAAGGCAGACAAAAAGACCCCACACGTCTGACAAAAGGACCCCTTTGGCCAAGGCAAAGGGCCCCCGAGTCCGAGTCAAACGTTTTCTATATATATTCTGTTACTGTCGAATCCACCACTGAATGAGAATCCGGTTATTACATTGGCTTGAATATCATCAGTCAAGACCCCACCCCCTCCCCCCGCACCTGCGATAGAGGGTACTCAAAATAGTACAGCCTCTGCCATGATAAATCTCAAAACGCCATTGTGCGACCATACTCCTTGTGACGTAAACGCGGAGAATCGAAACCACGCCACTTGGCTCAATGACAGACCTTTTAATCCCACGCATACACGTTAACAGAGACTTTTGGCAAGTGGCATTTCTCCTATTCGTATCCGTATCGTATACGTGATACGTTGTGCAGGGTAGTTTTAGAGTTTGGGCAGATTCTCGCGTCGCGTAGCCTACGTGTATGCGTCACTGAGCCGAGCTTAGTTCTATTACAGCATGGTGGTATTTATCTACCAAGATCAACATCAGTACTAGTCAAGTGCCTAGCCTACAATTTCCCAGAGTGAATGAAGTCGCTCGACAGTCGCTGAGCTATTTAAAAAAATAAAAAATTAAAGTCGCGTGTTTAAAAAATACACATCATTTACAGATTTGGAAGGTACCATCTTGAATTGATCACGTAGTTCAATCAGCATACAGACAGACACACGGGAAAAGTATGAAAATTCCTGTCTTTATTATGGTTAAATTTTCACATCAAATATACACCTCCGTGTTCTAGAATACACATATAGATTCATAAAAACGCTATGATACAACATTTCAGCATCTAAAAAGACGACAATGTTATACAGACCTACTCCGTATGAAAGCTGTTCGATACGGGCTGCCGTATCCGTGTGCCGTAACACGTATGAGAAATACACACACATTGATGACGTCACACGCAAAATCCATACGGATACGCAATACGTACTAGGAATTTACGCTTGCCAAAAGTCTCTTCTGATTCGGTCACCCAACACCCATGAACAACTGAAGTATCAGTCGTTGATTAATGTAAAGTACGACATGTGTAAAAAAAAAAAAAAAACCCAAAACAATCAAACATAGATTGATTTAACGCGTAACATATTAACAAAATGAAATAAAACGGGGTTTAACATCCTACTCTTCTGCATCTACCCTGGGCTAATGGAAGACGGGTATACGCCATACAGTGTACTATGAGGGAAATTTTGCCCGGGCAGCGGCGCTACGGCCTACTCTTATATCGAATTCCAAATGCCAAGGGACCTTTTACGTGCACGCCAATGTGTACACGGGACAACGGTTTTTCGCCCCATTCGAACGACTATACAGGCCATCCGTTCTGTATCACTGACAAGGGGAAACCACGCCGGAAAATCGAGATGAACTTTCTCGGCCAATGCA
Organism: Patella caerulea; assembly: GCA_036850965.1. Classification (NCBI taxonomy): domain Eukaryota; kingdom Metazoa; phylum Mollusca; class Gastropoda; family Patellidae; genus Patella; species Patella caerulea. Next base: position 22,900,568 of record JAZGQO010000015.1, on the reverse strand, counting down.
GGGATCGAACACCCGACCTCCGGGCTTGCGAGCCCCGAGTTAACCACTTAACCACGTGATCCCCCGACATATTAACAACTATATGACCAGACGTAGATTAATTTAACGTGTGACATATAAATATGAATATGATTAATTCTAGATTAATGTAATGTGGGACATAGGAAGAACTACGGGGTCAATCATAGATTAATTTAATAATGTGAGACAATACAGATTATTCAAAGTGTGACATATAGCCTTAATCATAAAGTTATTTAACTTGCGACACATGAACAATTATATTATAAATCACAGATTAATTTAACAATTGACATAGAAAAGAAAATTGGATCATAGATTAATTTAACATGTGACATATAAACAATTATAGGAACAATCGTAGATTAATTTAACGTGTGACATATAAGCAACTATAGGAACATTTGTAGATTAATTTAACATGTGACATATAAGCAATTATAGGAACAATTGAAGATTAATTTAACATGTGACATATAAGAAACTATATAGGAACAATCATAGATTAATTTAACATGTGACATGTAAGAAACTATATTATCAATCATAGATTAATTTAACATTGTGACATATAGGATAAATCGTAGATTAATTTAACCTGCGACACATAAACAACCATAGGAACAAGTAGAGAATCAACCTTAGATAAATTTAGCGAGTGACATATGAACAACTATGATCAATCATTGAATAATTTAACGTATTTGAGCATTTATAGAATTTATCGTACATTTATTTCACGTGACAAATGAACAACTATGATCAATCATTGAATAATTTAACGTATTTGAGCATTTATAGTATTTATCGTACATTTATTTCACGTGACAAATGAACAACAATAGAAAACAACGTCGGCTAATTTAAAGTTCCAATTTCATATTTTCTAAGAAAGTCAAAACATAATTATTTCTATGTCTTTTGCTCAAAAGGTTGTCAACTCACTATTATACGATCACGGGCAAAATTTTTGGGGCATTACAAAGGGTGACACATGCTGATTGAGGAAATAGTTATTCAATTACCTCCCTTGTTTTCCCATTCCTCTGCATGGACGGCCATCTTCAAACGTTTGAATTTGAAGTTGAAAATGATATTTTTGCCAATTTCTCAACTGGCAATAGTGAATTATAGGTTTAATAGGATTATTCTTTAACAAGGTAGGACTGTTTATAGGTTCAATCTATTTTTGGGCTTTATTTTAATACATTTTAAAAATATAACTTAAAAAAATGCTATTGGAGCTTTAACGTGTGACAAATGAGGGAGAGAGAGAAAGGGGGTTTAACGTCCACTCAACACAAACTAGGTCATATCGGGACTAACATATGATTTAATTTTATTTCAATAATTCGCTTGCGTGTAGGGGTCTTTAGCAGTGGGAGGAAACCGGAGTGCCCGGAGGAAACCCATAAGGTTGAGAAGGCGCCCATATCTCCATGCTACATACGCTCACACCAGGGCTCGAAACCACAGCCGCAAGCCAGAGATGACCGGCCAGCTAGAGGTCGAAGCGCGGCACTCTAGACCACTAGGCCATCCCAACCCCCCGTGTGACAAATGAACAAACCAACACAGGAAACACATACAGTGCGTTAACCCATTCGGTCACTAAAAACTCTTAAAATAAATCCATATTATTTATATTTGGTCATGCTCCGTCGCCCTCTCGAAGACCACACCGCCGCACCCCCACCCTTTTAGCATTTACCTTAGCCTTTGTTCATTATTATTGCAATAAACACAGTTGTGGTCAGCGCCCATGCGCTAAAGAAAATCAGAAACAGGATCATATCCAGACTGCAGGAAAACCCTGCACAACATGAGCGTGTCTTGTCATTTGGACTATGTTCAGATGGCAACGGGCTAATCTTTGCACTTTTAAATACATCTGGAACTCTTGTCTCATTTCTTGGTTCCTTTATAGATGGTTTCTCTTTTCTGTGATGGCGGACATATAGTAGAACAATGGATGCTATTGATATTAAACAGCTAATTACCAAGAGACCAGTCATGTACAAAGCTATGTAAGCTATGTTTAATGAACTGGCTGGCAGGGATTCACGTATCGTACTAAGAAAAACTGTCTCAGAAAGAAGCACGGTCAGTGAGAAAGAAATCTTTTCTCCGCATGAATCCGGAAGGCAGAAAGTAAACAAATTTAAGAAGGACAGCATCAAGATGGGTATAATCATATTTAGGAAATAGAAAATATGTAAACGATACAATTTGATATGGACTTTGAACAGGACGACCCAAAATGTCGCATCAGTTTGATATAGCTCTGTGAAGAGGTCAATACCATTTAATTTCCATTCACCATTATCAAAATTAAAAAGTTTATAATCAGCCTCCTGTGAATTTGACACCAAAACAACTTCACCGGAATAATACCCAAGCGTGTAAAATAAAAGCGGACATGATTGGTCGTCGTTCGGGAAGTATTGCATATTTAGTCCGCAAATAAAATTCAGTGATTTTTGAACTCGCCAAACAACTTGTCCATCTGAATAAACTCGTGCCCCATACCAATTGTCCTCAAATATATTCATTTTAACAGCATATTTAAAACAGGAAAGTGCTGGCAGCCAAAGGATGTCATTCGTTGGTACGTATGATTTGATTCCCCCAAATTCCTCCTCCGTCCACGTCAACAATTCATCTTTCCAAGAAATATTAAATATAACACTTATATGCAAGTTTTGTTTGACTTCATCTAATTCAATGATTTTTAACAAATAAAAGTCAATGTAAACAAAAAGCGGCTCACTCGTATTCACTACAGGTCTGAGTTTCCTGGGATTTCTTTTTGTTAAGTGATCATGAAGTCTCGATAAATCGTCTGTTGACGTCGCTAAAATACCGTGAGTTATGAACAATGAATATAAAATTGTTAATCCAAATAAACGAGATACGCAATTCATGTTGAATAACGTCCTGTATTTGCTGTAAAATGTCAAAAGTTGCAAGTAAAAGTTTCCTTTCTGTCGTAGATTGGAAGAGTGACTAGCGATTGTATCTTGGTCTCTTTCGGCTTTAACTTACTAGCAATGCTATTTATGGTGGCTAGATATTGATTTGGTCGGATAAATCCGCTTATTTTATCTGCTTCAATCTATTGAATCCTGGTCATAATAATATTATAGTTGGGCATTATTATGTGACATAAGGTTTAAATTGATTTCACGAAGCAGTAGCGGCTCCATAGGGAGGTTAGTGCAATCTGTTGTTTTGTTTTTTTTTATATTAAAATCTGATTTTATTAATACAGTACTTCCGATGGCCTCTACTTCATGACGATCTGACCAGTTGTTGTGGTAAGTCGCACCTGGGGTCATACGAACGGCTTTTGACACTATGACGTCAGACAATGGATGACCCAATCAGCGTTGATGTTTCAAGTGGGTATTTGGAAATACAACTTTTGCTTTGTCTTCGCGGCTAGATCTATTATAATTGCATATTCTAAAAATAAAAATCTGGGGCCTATTTCACAAAATTTTAACTAAGATAAGATCTTAGAATTTTAGTTATTTGATTGGACAATATTAGATTGATTTTAGTTCTTAGCCAATCAAAATTGAAGTATCTGCTAAAATTTGGATTTTATCTTCAGTTAAAATTTTGTGAAACAGGGCCCAGAACGATATCCTGGTGCACAGTAAATTAGACTAAATATAAGACGAGTCCTCACTCTAATCCAATGCAAATAATATATATCAAATCCTAGCCTAACCTTTAGTTATCAACTAGTTTAAAGAATCCCTGGCCCTAACCCCAGGATAGTGAAAATTGTTATTTTTTGGAAAAATCAATCCTTAGTAGGAAACATACTAATGTGGCTCTCACCTAAGAGCCTTAAATTTATTCCTTTCTTCTTCAGAAGTCAGAATACCAGAATACCAGAAGCAAAATCGAAGGAAGACCATCAGCGCCACCAACGCCAACCCCCCCCCAAAAAACAGCGAAACCAATTATGTAAATTAAACTAATGTATTGCGTGTATTTTTAATTAAATTAGGAAATATCACGAACCAAATTCTCATCACCCTAGGTCAGTGCTTATCTGGAGATTTGACCCCTTCCCCAAATTCTTAAACCTAACGCCAACCCTAGCCTTAACCCTTATCAACAATCTCGTTAACAATCTGGAGGTGGCCTTAAAAATAAATCTAGACTTGTCTTCGCTGTGACTGTTTACCCATAGTTCCATGCACCACACGCCAAGAACTCACCAGGACAGACCATTTTATTGGCTAATCCCTCACAAATGAACCAGAAAAAGAACGCGGGTTATATATAAACTCTTCCAGACCCTACATGTAGTGTAGTTAAGACAATTAAAATGAAAATGAACTATACCAAAAAAAAAAAAAAAAATTCTATCTCCTTCAAATTGGGGAGCCACGTTGGCTAAGTGGCTAAGGGTCTGGCTCGCCTATAGGTCCTGTGTTACAGTAAAATCTCTGCTGTACTTTTGACCTATCCGTCACTGGTAATTAAATTTACTACGGTGCTGCGGTAACTAACATCAATATGACGATTGTCAAATAATCTTCTAGTATATACAAATGGTCATAATGTATCAATAATGTATGTATACTAATTAACTTTTTGCCTTTAAATTGGATAAGTTTTTTGATTCAAATGAGCGGAGCTTGGAAGCTCACCGGAGAAGGGTCTCTCTGTTTCGAGATGGTGGAGTTACCCGAGTTCAAACGCTGCTTTGGGAGAGGGGCGAAATGGTGGATTTGATATATTTAGATGTGTTCCCGATGTAGTCTAGTCCTCGACGTAGTAAAAGTTCCAGTAGAGTTTAGTTTATATAATAGTTTCTGTAATGTTGGTGTATAAGGCCTATCTGTTTGATATTCTGTTCCCGCTGTAAATAAGCGATATATTTACGAAACTGGTTTTGTTATCACTTACAATAGTGTTACACCTGTGTTCGATCCCTGTTACACCTGATTTTTCGACGTGGTTTCCCCTTTTCAGTAGTGCAGGACTGAGGACCTTGCAAGGACAGCTGTCTAGTCTTTCAGATCACACGAAAACCCGAGGTCCCGTGTAAACATTGGCATGTATGTAAATATCCCTTGACAGTTGATCATAGTGTCGCTGCCCGCGGAAAATTCCCCCCCTTAGCACACTGTATGGCGTATTTCCGTCTTCATTAGCCCAGTCGGAGCAGGGCAGTCGGACGTTAAACCCCATTTCATTTCATTTTCCTCCAAATTGTCCAATCATTACAAGATAGGACGTGTTTAAAGCAATCTATTGACTTTGATGGAACTGACTTAAATTGTAATTAAAGAGTTGAATTATAGGTCTACAGAAGGCAAATAATATAAAATTTAAATGTTTGATATCAGTAATGGTGGTATATTTATTAAGTAATATGATATTTTAACAGTTAATAGCCTCAACATCAAGAGTTTATATAATATATATAGAAAGCATAAACACACACAAATGTAATATAACTGATGATATGCGGGATATGCATTAACCTATCTATCACAATATTGCATAATTTGTGAACGACGTAACCCAAACTATAATGGTGGCTAAGGGATAATAAATAATATTTCCATATCATTTTTTTTGTAGGATCTATCCATCACATTATTGAATATAATTTGTGAACTACATAACCTGGGCTAATTGTGGCTAATGGATAATAAAATACATTGTTAAAGTATTTAATGTTTACACGCTATGTTTATACCTTTTAACCAAAATTAAGAATCTTGGAAAAACATTAACTGACATTTAAAATGTTTCTCTCAATTATCGAATTTTATTGATTTTCCAATATACCGCAGTGATTGCGCAAGTAAAAAGACAGAGAGAACAAAATTGGATGATGACAAGTGCTAGTGTAGCCTTGCTATAAAAAAGAATTATGCAAACACAGGCCCATGAGAACCGTTAGTGTTGTTTTTATCATGTGTTTGTTGGTGCCGATGTAACATAACCACTTTCTCGTGGTATTTTAGTTGACAAAAACTTAACATATACTTTTAAAGGGTTCTTTTAAGTGGGATCTGGCTTTTCGTCCCGTCCGAATGCGAATGAATACACGCTTTCCCCTGCCCTCCATCCAGAATCACAAAGGGAAACCACGCTGTTGGTGCTGATGTAACAAAACCACTTTCTAGTGGTATTTTAGCTGACAAAAACTTAACATATACTTTAAAGGGTTCTTTAAAGTGGGATCTGACTTTTCGTTCCGTCCGAATGAATACACGCGTTTCCCTGCCCCCCATCAGAATCACAAAAGGAAATCACGCTGGAAAATTAAGAGAAACTTATCATCCAGCACCAGGATCGCACCTGGGACCCCCTGGTTAGTGTTAAAGTCCCTTACTCACTGACTTTCATAAACCACCTTTTCAGCCTCCTCTGGGAGACAAATACCAACGCGAACTGCCTTATCTATTATAGAACAAAATATTATTAGATTTTTCAAAAGAAAATCTGGGGTGTAGTAGGTAAATTCGGTTCTGAAGGACACTGTTTGATATATTTTTGTGAAATAGATTGTCATTGTATATATAGTCACTATAGCTTTTAACTGTGTGTTATTTAGGAGGGTAAGAGATTTCCAAATATGATAAAAAGAATATTGATTTTTAGATTATTATTTTGGAAGCCATGCGTCAGCAAATGCAAGAAAATCCAATTGATTCCAGTTGATCCAGTCAGCTACTGCTGTCAGAAGTATCCATTGCAGTCAGTAATATCGAAAGCTGTCAATCCAGTACGTTATTGCAGTCAGTAATATCGAAAGCTGTCAACCCAGTACGTTTCTGTAGTCATATATTGAAAGCTGTAAACCCAGTACATTATTGTAGTCAGTAATATCGAAAGCTGTCAACCCAGTACGTGTCTGTGGTCAGTAATATAGAAAGTTGTAAAAGGGCCATTACTTTGATATTTTCTGAATCAACAGGTGATTTTATGGAATCAGAAACACACAGTTATGTGTTATTAGCAGCGTTATAAGCTGATTGAAACTTACCGAGAAGTTACAATTTCTATTCTTAACAACATTCCCCGGAACACTGGAAGGTACGGTCATATTTGACACATGACACTAACTGATAATTCATTAGCGGTGGTGGGTCGAGTGTCTTCTTTTTTGATTAGCATTTCGACCAGTTAAGTATTGAAGCTTTTAGGTACTAATTCAGAAAGTAAACTCCAACTGATGATGTTAATAATACAGGGTAAACAAAGTCAGAGGTATTGGAGAATCACAACTATTTAGTTGTATGGGCGGATGCATGGGGTACCCTCTGGATACGTCCCTTGCTGTTGAAGTTATTGTACACATAGATAAGAGTACCACCAGATGATGTGCCCAAGGAAAAGTTGCTTTAAAAATCTGACACTATGAGCACGCTTAGAAAATCCCAACCTTTAGATATATTTCACAAAAAGTTGAGAAAAAAATTACATAGCTTGATGCGGAAAGATTGACAAATCTGGCCACTACTAATTTTAAAAAAAAAATATATTTAATCATTTTATATTTACATCATATATTTCATACATACATACACAAACAAAGAAAACGTTGTATGCCGAGTATAATCCGTTATATTTGTAATATAATCTAAAGTAGTATTAATCTTTTTTTTAAGTACATTGTATATTTTGCACAGCCAAACCTTTTAAATTAGTAATATTTAAAATACATATTATGTTTTCATTGTAATTATTATACACACAAAATATAAATATTGTGGCGGGTAAAACTAAATAAATTAGTAATATTTAAAATATATAGTGTTATATTTAAATTATATATTTTACAAGTATTGAAGGATTATATTATATCATAGAGTTGTTCTTATTACTTCCTCAATCCAAAACAAGATCGGAATGGCTGAATTAATACATCTTTTAATTCTTTAAATATTATCCGAATTTTTCTGGTAAATGGTTGATTTTCAAATTTATCTGTAAATAAAAAGATCAAAGAAATAACGCATCAGTTATTGTAGATTATGTTTATTAAAAAATAGATCTGTAAAATATCCCCGCAGTGACGAGCTGGGAGGAGACGACCACGGTCATCCATTTTAAGGGGCAACCAATTGGCTCGTCCAACTTAATTGATATGGCCGACTTATATTCAATTGAAGAAACGTTAATTTCATTTGATATTTGACTATTTAAAATGTTTTCTTTCATCATATTTATCGACACTAGAACTTCTTGTGTCTTGTGGGGGGTGGGGGTACAATTAAGGAGTTGTTCCTGGTTATCTAAGCCACTGTTTCCCCTCAATGATTAACTCAAAAGATACTGTATATCTTACCTGGGTCATAGGAAGAAACAGAGCATGCGTCAACTTCACTATCTTCATCATCAAAAAACGGGTTGAGATGTTCTGGGTATAATGTTTCTGTGGTTGTCTTGAATGGGCGTGGGTTGGTTCGTACTTCTAGCTGACAGTTAGTAATCTCGTCATCATCACCAGCAAAAGGGTTGAGTTCTTCCGGATACATATCTTTGGCATCATTTCTTCTGGTCAAATCATGGTCAGCATTAAAATCTGATTCCGTGTACAGAAATAACCTTGGTGGCTTTGGAGGTGGTGTTTGTGGTCCATCTCCTGCGTCTTTGCGACAATCTTCTAGTAAACGCTCTTCTAATCTAGGTGGCTTCTGAGGAATACCTAAAAAAGTAATAATTTACAGATATAGTTCAACACATTTAGCAATTTAATTAACTGAAGAGATAAAACTTTATGAATAAAACAGAATAACTGTTAATTTTCTACAATGAAAATATTGGTAAATGACGTTACTTACCCTCTAGTGGAATATCTCCCATATTCATAATATTTGAACAAACAGAAAGTTTTTAAACCGTTCGAAAAGAAACTAGAATTTCGCTGAATAGAGCTCCCGAAAATGTTGTTGCTAGTAGAAAATCTCCTAGGCACTAGTGAAGACAATAGGTATACCATAATAAGGTAGGACAATAACCATGACGTCATAATACCATTCCTTGCTTCTGACGTTCTACGGATGAACCTCAGATTTTCATCCTATCCAAATTACTAGTTTATTAGTCTCACAGACGACAGAAAATTAATGAGTCTGAGACCGTGAGGTGCCCCCACTTTAGGGTGGTCCGGACTGATTGTCCTCCTCCCACCAAATGATGTGTCGTGTGTCGTTTCAGGGGTTTGTGGGAACGAGAAACACGAATATGTCATTACCAAGTTGATAGAACTTACTTGAAAAGCGATAGCATATATCAAAATTCAACATTTTCACGACTACAGATCTTCTCATGTAATGATATAAACCCTTACTCCACTTTTCAGGTGTGGCGTCTTTGTAGCGGATTAGAGTTTAGATGCCGAGCTCGTCTTATGGTGACCCACCCATACTCCACTATCCTGCTAATTTGGTGTATCTCCCCTATGTAGTCTAGTGTTTAGATGCCGAGTTCGTCTTATCGTAGCCCCCTCTTACTTCACTATTCTACTTAATCCAACAGTACACAGACGGATCCACGAATTTTTGCAGGAGGGGGTTCGCCCGGTTTCTGTTACGGAAATCTACCATCATCGCCTCTAAATTACATAGGTATACATACAAATTGAGCTTTTCAAATAGAGAAATCATTTTTATACTGATGTAGGATCACTTTGCGTTGTAATTTCATTGATGCAAGGCATTATTTTTTGTTCATGTAGCTGAGCGGGGGGGGGGGGGGATGCGCGACTGCAGAGTTTATTAAATCGTGAATTAGTCCGAACATTTGCAGCTTGAGATCGGGTCTTGGAAAGTGTGGGTTCTTAGTGTTGAGCGGTATTATGTTGGTCTCCATCATCCCCACTAGCTCCATCCTCTATTCCGGTGCACAACCTGGGCATTACATGATTTTATAATTTTTATGAAGTGGGAGGGGGGGGTGCATTTGAAAGAAAGTTTCGGTCCGATTTTCAGGAAATTCGGTTTCAGTTTCAACCATCATGATATTCGATCGGTTTTGAAAATTTGAGGGCCAAAATCTAAAAACGTGATATTTCATACAATAAGGGGTCATTCAGACAGTTACGGCCCAATATACACCAATGTGGAAAGGAATCCAAACGTTTGGGATGTATCGAAATTGAATGGATATTCGGACCTGGGTATTATACATTCGCAGTACCGGACTGGTGGCCAAAGGCCCACCTGTCAGATCATTAACCAAGGCCCACACAAGTTCGCGCCGAAGACCGAAGACATGTCACGAGGTCTAACCCAGGAAAATTTTGAAAATTGACAACCGCAAACCCAGTTTTCAAGCATTTCAGGCCAAAGCATAAGAAGGCAAATTTTGGATTTCCTGATACAATTACATAACAGAATGACCTAAGAGCACTATCATTAGATGAATTTGAGAATTCTCTTGAGTGCCAAACACAAAAACCTTTTTTCTTTCTCTTTTTTCTTTATAGACTTAGGCCCACTTTTTTTTAATGAGCTTTGGCATACCTGTTAGGGACAGGTGGGCCCAGTCCGGCACTGTACATGCGTTAAAAGCAGCTATTTTGTAGGGCAGTTTCGGTCCGATTTTCATCAAATTTGAACTCAGCTGTAGTTATGGTGTAACAGTGATCTATTTGAATGGTTTTTATAACCAAAAAGAGCTGTGAGCCCTGGAGTGCCCACAAGCTACAATGTCGAGTTCTTACAGTTATAAACATACTGTCAGTTTCATCAAAAGTGATTATTCATTGACAGTCGTAGATTGAGTATCGCCCTTTTATGATCAGCATTTACTAACCGAGAGTGTAACCCCTAACTGATGCTGTCAGTAAGGCAAACCGGTATAGGCTTCTAATAAAGATTATTATGTGTCCCATACCCCCATCCCCTTCTCCTCCGCCTATGATGGATGGTTTTCTTCTTTATCCCATTAGAAGAAACCTACTGTTAACATAACCCCGTCAGTAATCAGAACAAAGATCTTGGTGAATCTTTGACTTGTCCTACGCGCGGATACCAAAACTTTGTGGACCGTAAAAACACTTGGTTCACGTGTTATTGTTTATAGTAGGTTTACAGCAGGATGCATGGGTTAGTCAGAAATCAGTCGGACTCGACAACATATAAGTCTATCACTGAGTGGGAATGTCGAATTTAATCACTGTAGAAGGTATTTATTACCGAAACATATATCCACGTATTTCAGATTCCTTAAACACTGAATCCAGGGATGTCACTAACTTTTCAAGTAACAGGAAATTTTGCAAAAGTAGGAGGCAGAAAATGTTTAGAGCCGCAGGCCTGAATCTGCGAGCAACCCGGACGGCTGCGACTGCGTTATGGACGAAGGCCTTAAAGGGTTTATTTCAGAAAATTAGGCCTAAAATAAAACTTGTGGTATATGCAGAACCTTTATATTGTAGATTGTTAAATACCTGTATGCTAAGGAGATGACTGTAATAAAATAAGCTTTTGCTTGTTTTCATATCCCATATTTGTTAGTAACAGTGAATTCATGACCAATATATTCAAAATAAAACAAGCTTGTTATTACTTTATGTTTTTATTCTATATACATAAATCGTCATCATCATCATATTCCATTGCAACAATGTCATTAAATTCACTATTAAGATTTAATTCATTAATACAAGATTTTAATTCTTGATTGTTAGTTGAAGAAATGTGGCTTGCCTGTGGAAGTTTTCTTTTGTGCTTAGCAGCCAGCCATGTCTTAACACTTTTATTGACTAATATACCAGCATCGACAGAGAACAACTGAGGACCATTCAGATTGATTTGAAAAATGGATTGCATTACATCATTTTTTAATCTATTTCTTAGACAAGTTTTAATTAATTTCATTTTGCTGAAACCTCTCTCTGGCCAGGCATTAGAAACTGGTAAAATGGCAATAATCTCAGCTAAGTGAGTTAAATGGGGATATAGTTGTGCAATCGAGTCTCTCTGCTTCAGGAGCTTATGGTTAAGGATATATTCTATTGCAGTGACTGTACTTGGGATATCTCCTTTCCAGGCAATGAGGTTAAATTTTAAATTTTGCCATTCAGCCATGGCTTCTTCCAGGACCCTATCATTACCTGGATAAAAGTGATCCACAAGAGTTTTTATCTCGGATACACCATACTCGTGAAATTTTGGGTCTGCACGGTCTGGAATAAGATTAGGGTCGAAAACTGAAAAACACTTATGTAGATCTGACTGTTCAAATCTACTGCCAATATTTGTACATAAAGCTTCAACATATTTAGCTATAAAAGATTTCAAGTCAGTAATGACACCAGGTGTAAATACTATTTGCAAAATTGATAATCTCCCTTGTGTGAGATCATGTTCTAAACTGTCAAAATTTGCAGTACCAGGAAGTAATGCCCTTAAATTAAATTTACAACTCTCAATTGATGGTTGTATTAGTGAAAAATAAACATAGCCCATTTGAAATATTTTGCTAAGATTAGCCAGTATAGGGAGTACATACTTCAATATATATAATAAACCAATAAATCTTAAGTTGGAAATTTTTTTCATAAGACCATAAGCTGTAGGATCATTTGGATAATTATTCAAGGTTTGGATTACTGCTAACAGTTCAGCATATAAACTTTGAATTGCATTATCAAATGATAACCACCTTGTTTGACAGGCCCTTTTCAATGTTTTCGTAATCATTGTTTTATTATTCTCTGAAATAATCATACCCTTTATTTCGGCTTGAGCTTTTAATAAAGCAGCTAATTTGACAGCTGACTGGTGAAAAACCTTCCAGATGCTAGTAACATAGGATTCTACTTCCTTTATGCAGTCTAAATCTTTATGATTTGTATCTACACAAGCAAGAGCCAGACGGTGACAGATGCAATGAATAGCAAGGAGTGATGGATTGTCATTTTTTAGTTTAGTCACAACACCTTCTCTCTTACCTACCATTACAGCTGCACCATCTGTACTAATACCTGGAAGTTTATTGAGTGACAAATTATATTTATGTAATTGGCTCTTAATGACATTATACAAAGTTTCAGCTGAAGGTGAAACCGCCTCTTCCAAAACATTAGCAATAAATAGGAAGTCAGTATTAACTTTCTTTTCCTGTGTATTCCAATATTGTACAAAGCATATCATTTGTTCAATACCCGAAATGTCAGAGGAATCATCAACCAAAATGCAATTTGTTAACTACCTTAATCTCGACCTCTTTGCCTATTGTTTGCAATATCTCTCTTAAGGAAGCACGGGACCTGTGATTAAAATATTTTATTTCATTAATACCTATCTCCTCAAACAATACCCGAAATGTCAGAGGAATCATCAACCAAAATGCAATTTGTTAACTACCTTAATCTCGACCTCTTTGCCTATTGTTTGCAATATCTCTCTTAAGGAAGCACGGGATCTGTGATTAAAATATTTTATTTCATTAATACCTATCTCCTCAATTAGCTTGAGCAAACTACCTATCTTTTCATTGGCAATAGATTCTTTTATCAACCAATAAAACGAATTAAAACTTTATTTAAAACACTTTCTTCCACAAGATCTTTTGTAGTTACTTCTTTTTGGAAGTATGAAACTCGGTTTAAGAGTTCAGTTTCCACAGCACTAATATGTTTTTTGCTATTTAAATGTTCTTGTAGAGCTGATTTTTTAAGTGTAACTGAAGGTGTCTCTGCAAAGGCTGTGGATTTATTTTGAGTGTTAGAACATTTATGTTTTTTACATAGGGAACAGTACATGCCCTCACTTTCGGTGTAGCACAGCCACCAAATTCCAGTTTTAGGACAAAATGATATTTGTTTATCATGCAGCCAATCACGATGAAATTTATCTTTAAGAGAAGCAAGACGTTTGTTTTCATTTAATGATAAGGTTGAACAAACGCCATAACAGATTACATGATTGTGGAGGGGTTTGTTTTTGTTAAACAAAGACAGTATGAAATCAGGCTGAGCTAGCTTGTCTTTGCAGTTTTGCTATCTAAGTGATTGTTGATGTCGGTGGCAAGTGTTGATAACTGAGTGCTGCTGGTCGCACTGGTGGTAAGGGTTGTTAACTGGGTGTTGCTGGTGGCAAACTGGGTATCAGGGATGTCATGCTGAGAGCTGTTAGTACTAGTGCCAAGCTGGGAGATGTTAGTGGCAAGCAAAGAGAGTTGAGTGTCAACAAGAGTACTAATAGAAGGCAAAGTAGTAGTGCTAGGTGGCGTAACATTAATAGGTTGTGTACTGATGCTATCTGAGAGGAACAAAGAATTATTCATATCTCTGGACGTCTATTATATGAACTGGTTTATTTGCTAGGAATACTGACACACTATAATGAAATAATATAGACACACATTAACTAAGTAAACTCAAATAAATGACACAGACAAAGGAAAATAAAATTTATTTATTAATTAAATAAACAAATAAATAAATACATATATAAATAAATAACATATACATTTAATAAATTATTCAATATGAAATATAATGTACATGTAGCATACTAATACTATTATAAATAATAGATTATTTTCTGATATGACAAAAACTGAATAAAATACTAAAATAAAAAGGACAAATATTTACCATAATTATAAACTGAAGCCGAAGCCGTAGTTTAAAAAAAACCCCAACAAAATATTACACAATAAAAGCTTCACATAAAATAGATAACGAAACAATATCACTTTTCAACAATAAAGGCTGGTGTAATACGCAAGAAATCCACTGTGGTATGTCGTCGGTCATAACTACTAGGTCAATTAGAAATTGTTCTCGTCAGGCTCGTGTCTGTTCTGTAGTCGGCCTTCGCTGTGCATTCTCAACATACAGTAAAGACTAGAATGCCCGTATGCAATATTGTATTGTATTCAATTCAAATTAGACTCGACATTATTAAGAATGAAACTGAAAGAAAATGCACGTTTAGTGGAGTAGCCGGGTCATCGACGTAGTGTCGCCGTGTGGGTACTCGCGGTGACGGTAGATATACATGTGTACATGCAGTTCTTGTAGCCAATAACGCCTATAGTATAACTCACGCCTATAGTATAACGCATGCTATTTCTAAATAATATTTTTCAAACCATTATTATTTTTCTGCTTTTTAAAAAAGCCGTCTAAATTGCCCTGCTTTCGCTTTGTCGTGTTCATTTTCCACACAAGTCCCGCGTGAAATGCAAGCGCAGACAACTCGCGTGGCAGCCATTTTGTCAGTTTCGATTGTCACGACATCAAAAATGAATACAGACGGACAGAGTCCTAATTATCGGGTATACTATGGTTTACCGTTATTATAAGATTTGCCGACTCCATATAATTGTGCCCAAGGTATTATTGGCGTTTGGGAATTAAATTAGTATAAATTGATATTAGGCAAATTATCTTTTTTAAAATTAAATTATGGATCGTTTATTTGGGGCTAAAAAGTAGCCGGCATTTGACCTAATGTAAACGGCGAAATTTGCCGGTTGCCGGCTTCTAATGACATCCATGACTGAATCTGTTAATTTAAAAAAAAAAAGTATTTAATCATTTAATATTTACATTATACATTTCATCCACACAAAATATAAATATTGTGTGCCTAGTAAAACCCGTTAAATTGGTAATATTTAAAATGTACATATTTATATGTATATATTTTATACAAATGTAGTATCCTGTGTACAATACGTTATATTTGTGATATTTAGAATACAAGTCTTCAAGAATTATAAATAGAATACACCATAACGTTGTTCTTTCTTCCTCAATCCGCAGCAAGATCGGAATGGTTTAACTAATATATCTTTTAATTCTTTAAGTATTATCCGAATTTTTCTGGTAAATGGTTGATTTTCAAAATTATCTGTAAATAAAAACACAAAAGAAATAACACATCAGTTATTGTAGATTATGTTCATATAAAAATACATCTGTAGTAAAATGTAAAATATTCCCCAGTGACGAGCAGGGAGGAGACGACCACGGCCTTCAATTTTAAGGGGGCAACCAATTGGCTCGCCAAATTTAATTAATGTTAACGATATATATTTAATTGACTAAAAAGGTTAATTTCATTTGATATTTGACTATTTAAAATGTTTTCTTTTATCACATTTATCGACACTAGAACTTGTGTGTTGGGGGGGGGGGGGGGGGTACAATCAAGGCGTTGTTCCTGGTTATCTCAGCCACTGTTTCCCCTCAATGATTAACTCAAAAAGAATCCACATATCTTACCTGGGTCATAGGAAGAAACAGAGCAAGCGACAACTTCGCCATCTTCATCATCAAAAAACGGGTTGAGATGTTCTGGGTATAATGTTTCTGTGGTTGTCTTGAATGGGTGTGGGCTGGCTCGTACTTCTAGCCGACAGTAAGAAATCTCGTCATCATCACCAGCAAAAGGGTTGAGTTCTTTCGGATACATATCTTTGACATCATTTCTTCTGGTCAAATCATGGTCAGCATTAAAATCTGATTCCGTGTACAGAAATAACCTTGGTGGCTTTGGAGGTGGTGTTTGTGGTCCATCTCCTGCGTCTTTGCTGAAATCTTCTAGTAAACGCTCTTCTAATCTAGGTGGCTTCTGAGGAATACCTAAAAAAATAATAATTTACAGACATAGTTCAACACATTTAGCAATTTAATTAACTGAAGGGATAAAACTTAATGAATAAAACAGAATAACCGTCAAATTTCTACAATGAAAATATTGTTAAATGACGTTACTTACCCTCTAGTGGAATATCTGCCATATTCAAACAGAAAGTTTTTAAACCGTTCGAAAAGAAACTAGAATTTCGCTGAATAGAGCTCCCGAAAATGTTGTTGCTAGTAGAAAATCTCCTAGGCACTAGTGAAGACAATAGATATACCATAATAAGGTAGGACAATAACGATGACGTCATAATACCATTCCTTGCTTCTGACGTTCTACAGATTTTCATCATATCCATATCTGAGTCAATCGTTTATATACACTGTTACTGTCGAATCCATTAGTGAATGAGAATGCAGTCATTGTATTGGCATAAAAATCATCAATCAAGATGAACCTAAGTTATCTTGTCCCAAAGTATCAACCAATCAAATTGCTTATCTCCGAACTCCATCACCTAATAAGCATACACACCAATTTTGAACATTTTAACTCAATTAGAAGGAGAGTTATTGTGTTACAAAGTCTCGACCAATCAAATTGCGTATCGCTCTGCTTATCCTGAGCAGAGAATGCTCATTATCGAACTTAGTCAGGGTATTACTGTAATGAAACTATACACCAAGTTTCATCACTCTAACTTAATTAGAACTAAAGTTATCGTGTCCCAAAGCATCAACCAATCAAATTGCTTATCTCTGCTTACCCTAAGCGGAAAATGCATATCTTCGAACTCCATCAAGGCATTGACCTAATAAGCATATACACCAAGTTTGAACATTTTAACTCAATTAGAAGGAAAGTTATTGTGTTCCAAAGTCTCGACCAATCAAATTGCATATCACTCTGCTTACCCTTACCCTGAACAGAAAATGCTCATTATCATACTTAGTCAAGGTATTACTGTAATGAGACTGTACTTGGTGTATAGTTTCATTACAGTAATACCCTGACTAAGTTCGATAATGAGCATTCTCTGCTCAGGATAAGCAGAGCGATACGCAATTTGATTGGTCGAGACTTTGTAACACATCCGCCCATACAACTAAATAGTTGTGATTCTCCAATACCTCTGACTTTGTTTACCCTGTATTATTAACATCATCAGTTGGAGTTTACTTTCTGAATTAGTACCTAAAAGCTTCAATACTTAACTGGTCGAAATGCTAATCAAAAAAGAAGACACTCGACCCACCACCGCTAATGAATTATCAGTTAGTGTCATGTGTCAAATATGACCGTACCTTCCAGTGTTCCGGGGAATGTTGTTAAGAATAGAAATTGTAACTTCTCGGTAAGTTTCAATCAGCTTATAACGCTGCTAATAACACATAACTGTGTGTTTCTGATTCCATAAAATCACCTGTTGATTCAGAAAATATCAAAGTAATGGCCCTTTTACAACTTTCTATATTACTGACCACAGACACGTACTGGGTTGACAGCTTTCGATATTACTGACTACAATAATGTACTGGGTTTACAGCTTTCAATATTTCTGACTACACAAACGTACTGGGTTGACAGCTTTCGATATTCAGGGGCGGATCTAGGATTTTGCAGAAAGAGGGGGCGTGCTGCACCAACTTGGGAGTGCGAAGCCCGGAACCGTGATTTTTGAGTGTAAAAAATGCCCACAAGGACTAATTTCGTACTAGTACTGTAAATTACGATTTCCAACCTAAACTATTTTTGTTCTCCTTTCTCGCGAGAATATATGGGGCTAAAATTTGTTCGCCGCCCCAAAAAATAGAGGGGGCGTGCGCCGGGTGCGCCCCCCACTGGATCCGCGCCTGATATTACTGACTGCTATAACGTACTGCATTGACAGTTTTCGATATTATTGACTGCAATCGATACTTCTGACAGCAGTAGCTGACTGGATCAACTGGAATCAATTGGATTTTCTTGCATTTGCTGACGCATGGCTTCCAAAATAATAATCTAAAAATCAATATTCTTTTTATCATATTTGGAAATCTCTTACCCTCCTAAATAACACACAGTTAAAAGCTATAGTGACTATATATACAATGACAATCTATTTCACAAAAATATATCAAACAGTGTCCTTCAGAACCGAATTTACCTACTACACCCCAGATTTTCTTTTGAAAAATCTAATAATATTTTGTTCTATAATAGATAAGGCAGTTCGCGTTGGTATTTGTCTCCCAGAGGAGGCTGAAAAAGGTGGTTTATGAAAGTCAGTGAGTAAGGGACTGTAACACTAACCAGGGTGTCCCAGGTGCGATCCTGGTGCTGGATGATAAGTTTCCCTTAATTTTCCAGCGTGGTTTTCCTTTGTGATTCTGGATGCGGGGCAGGAAAAAGCGTGTATTCATTCGGACGGAACAAAAAGTCAGATCCCACTTTAAAGAACCCTTTAAAGTATAAGTTAAGTTTTTGTCAGCTAAAATACCACGAGAAAGTGGTTTTGTTACATCAGCACCAACAGCGTGGTTTCCCTTTGTGATTCTGGATGAAGGACAGGGGAAAGCGTGTATTCATTCGCATTCGGACGGGACGAAAAGCCAGATCCCACTTAAAAGAATATACTTTAAAAGTATATGTTAAGTTTTTGTCAACTAAAATACCACGAGAAAGTGGTTATGTTACATCAGCACCAACAAACACATGATAAAAACAACACTGTATTCGCCCCCCCCCCCAGTAACGGTTCTCATGGGCCTGTGTTTGCATAATTCTTTTTTATAGCAAGGCTACACTAGCACTTGTCATCATCCAATTTTGTTCTCTCTGTCTTTTTACTTGCGCAATCACTGCGGTATATTGGAAAATCAATAAAATTTGATAATTGAGAGAAATATTTTAAATGTCAGTTAATGTTTTTCCAAGATTCTTAATTTTGGTTAAAAGGTATAAACATAGCGTGTAAACATTAAATCAGTCCACAGAGTGTTCATTCTATACCGTAGACAATAGTGGAGATTTTACAATTTAGTTTCTCAAACCCACGTGTATAATATATTTTATTAGTTAAAGAGCTTGTAAAAAATATAGGGGCGCCTTCTCAACCTCATGGGTTTCCTCCGGGCACTCCGGTTTCCTCCCACTGCTAAAGACCCCTACGCGCAAGTGAATTATTGAAATAAAATTAAACCATATGTTAGTCCCGAAATGACCTAGTTGTGTCGAATGGACGTTAAACCCTATTTCTCTCTCTCTCTCTCTCTCTCTCTCTCTCTCTCTCTTTCACGTCTTATTGTTTATAGTAGGTTTACAGCAGGATGCATGGGTTCTGTCAGAAATTAGTCGGACTCGACAACATGCAAGTCTATCACTGAGTGGGAATGTCGAATTTAATCACTGTAGAAGGTATTTATTACCGAAACATATCACAAATATATTTTTTTTTATTTCTTAGAATTAACGGAGGGCAAATAGAGGATAGACCCCCTCGCGCTCCCATATATCCAAGTATTTCGGATTCCTTAAAAAAGACACTGAATCTGTTAATTTAAAAAAAAGTATTTAATATTTACATAATACATTTCATACACACAAACTATAAATATTGTGTGCCTAGTAGAACCCGTTAAATTGGTAATATTTAAAATGTACATATTTATATTATATGTATATATTTTATACCAATGTAGTATCCTGTGTACAACACGTTATATTTGTGATATTTAGAATACAAGTCTTCAAGAATAATAAATAGAAAACACCATAACGTTGTTCTTTCTTATTTCTTCCTCAATCCACAGCAAGATTGGAATGGTTGAACTAATATATCTTTTAATTCTTTCAATATTATCCGAATTTTTCTGGTAAACGGTTGATTTTCAAAATTATCTGTAAATAAAAACATAAAAGAAATAACACATAAGTTATTGTAGATTATGTTCATATAAATATACATCTGTAGCAAAATGTAAAATATCCCCGCATTGACGAGCAGGGAGGAGACGACCACGGCCTTCCATTTTAAGGGGGAAACCAATTGGCTCGCCAAACTTAATTAATGTGGCCGATTTATATTTAATTGACTAAAACGTTAATTTCATTTGATATTTGACTATTTAAAATGTTTTCTTTTATCATATTTATCGACACTAGAACTTCTTGTGTCTTTGTAGGGGGCTGGGCGGGGGGGGGGGTGTACAATCAAGGTGTTGTTCCTGGTTATCTCAGCCACTGTTTCCCCTCAATGATTAACTCAAAAGATACTGTATATCTTACCTGGGTCATAGGAAGAAACAGAGCATGCGTCAATTTCACTATCTTCGTCATCAAAAAACGGGTTGAGATGTTCTGGGTATAATGTTTCTGTGGTTGTCTTGAATGGGCGTGGGCTGGCTCGTACTTCTAGCTGACAGTTAGTAATCTCGTCATCATCACCAGCAAAAGGGTTGAGTTTTTTCGGATACATATCTTTGGCATCATTTCTTCTGGTCAAATCATGGTCAGCATTAAAATCTGATTCCGTGTACAGAAATAACCTTAGTGGCTTTGGAGGTGGTGTTTGTGGTCCATCTCCTGCGTCTTTGCGGCAATCTTCTAGTAAACGCTCTTCTAATCTAGGTGGCTTCTGAGGAATACCTAAAAAAATAATAATTTACAGATATAGTTCAACACATTTAGCAATCTAATTAACTGAAGACATAAAACTTAATGAATAAAACAGAATAACTGTTAATTTTCTACAACGAATATTGGTAAATGACGTTACTTACCCTCTAGTGGAATATCTGCCATATTCATAATATTTGAACAAACAGAAAGTTTTTAAACAGAAACTAGAATTTTGCTGAATAGAGCTCCGCAAAATGTTGTTGCTAGTAGAAAATCTCCTAGGCACTAGTGAAGACAATAGGTATACCATAATAAGGTAGGACAATAACCATGACGTCATAATACCATTCCTTGCTTCTGACGTTCAAACTGTTTAACGTCCTTTTACAGCAAGTCTATGTGTCTACGGATGAACCTCGGATTTTCATCCTATCCAAATTAGGGGGGTTGGGATGGCTTAGTGGTCTAGAATGCCGCGTTTCGACCTCTAGCTGGCCGTTCACCTCTGGCTTGCGGTTGTGGTTTCGGGCCCTGGTGTGAGCGCATGTGGCATGGAGATGGGGCGCCTTCTCAACCTCGTGGATTTCCCCCAGGCACTCAGGTTTCCTCCCACTGCTAAAGACCCCTACGCGCAAGCGAATTATTGAAATAACATGAAACCATGTTAGTCCCAACATGACCTAGTTTGTGTCGAGTGGAGTTAAACCCCATTCTCTCTCTCTCTATCCAAATTACTAGTTGATACTTTATTTATTAACCTCACAGACGTTTGAAAAATACAGTCGACTGACTATTGATGAATTAGCTACGATCGAAGGTTTCTGAGTCTGAGACCGTGAGGTGCCCCCACTTAGGGTGGTCCGGGTGATTGTCCTTCTCCCACCAAAAGATTGTAAATGGTGCTCTCTGGAGTGTAATCCAGGTTTTTCTACCTTATGCAAAAATTTAACGTGTGGCAATATTAACAATCCAAGACTTCCTTCCTCCTCCAACCTCATAACTAATCGAGAAAATCTTTCGAAAGTCACCGATCGCACCCGTTATTCATGTAAATGTGTTACAATGGAAAAGTATTCAGTGTATATAGTATGTGTTATATTTGGAGAGTTCCGCTAACTCTTTCAAAGTTAAAAATTCAATATGATAATCTAACAATACACATACACAGTTTGAAACTGGTTATTAAACCGAATAACCTATATTCTTAAGAGCATAATTATTATAATGAGAAAATTCCTAAAATGTAAATTATCCAAAACAGTCTTCTCAGAAATCGGAAGTTTGGGTATTTTGAAATTTCGTGAAAGGCAACCATTTCATTCTATAGATTTTTTTTTAAGAAAAAAAAGAAAACATTTTTGTGGGGTTTAATTCTTATAACAACTCAAGATGTTAATATTATCTATCAGGTTCCGGGAAGATGTTAATCGGCTCAGTTTTATAGAAATCGAGTGCAAATGAGGCAATACTGGAAACCCTGCGAGTGACATTTTCTGGTTACAGGTCCTGGTGTCAGGTGTTGGGTTCCGTCCACCTAAAAAAGGATGAAGTTGTTTATAATATGAGGTAGGTTAATTAGTGCCTCGGCCAGTGATGTGTAAAATTTAAGGACATCGTTGATTTAGACCATCTCGGTGCAAGTTTCTTCCAGTCATTGCCGAATTTACCATTGTGATTAGGTGTGTTTAAGCACATTGCCCCGTTGGCAAGGGAGCACATCTTCCCTTCAAATGGTTCAAAAATGTACTATAAACTTGTTGAAATTGATACCGGACTGCCTGTGAAGACGTGTCGGAACTGTCTCCTTCGGGGACCAAATATCCTAAGTCTGGCACTGCTTCCAATACATCAGAGGCGAAAGGATAACAGAGGTGGTTGGACATGGTGATACTTTTATAATATGCTGATTTAAGTTTGCATATCTCAAAATTTCATTCGTCAACCCCATTCAGACTTAAGAGCAAAAACTCTGCCAGTCCAACAAAACGAAAATTTTGAGAAAAGTTGGAGCCACATAACGAAAATTTTGAGAAAAATTGGAGCCAGGCAAAGAGAACATAATTAAAAATTGGGAAATTTTATTATCGGTGGTCTGTTTCCGTTTTGTCTATCTGGTGGTTACCTCCCTTTAGTCTCTGATCGAGTCAAATCGAGTGGAACATTTTGCCCAACTCTTAAATCCTCCGTTAATTGCCAATAAATCTCACTTATCTGTGGTTTAATGCAACCCACTATAGAATTAATTAAAATGTCAATTTTTTATTAAATATATTTAAATGGGAGACGGAGACCGAGTTATCCCCCTTTAGTCTTCAACGCCTCCAACTGAACATTCGTCAAATCGAAAAGGATGGTCATAGATAGTGGACGATTTTACAACCCATGTGGAAGAACATTTCTTTAAAAGAAAGCCAAATGAACAAGGCACTTTGGTTTTTTTTTTGTTTTTTTTTGTCCAATGACCAGATTCTCCACCACTGACAACGGGGAAAATGTTCATCCATTGAAATTAGATTAAACTTTTGAGTTATAAACATCCACAGCATTAGGGTGAGATGGCTGAAAAGTGCTCCAGATAATAAGGTCTGTCATTGAGTCAATTCCCAGCTTTTGTGTGACTCATAGATTTACTGTTAACCCCACCCTCCCCACATACACACACACCACCACACAGACACTGGTAAATGCACCTACATGCAAGCAGCTGAGTGGACTCTCTCTCAATTTAAGATTTAATGAATAAAGACAAAGGATATTTTTAAATATTTATTTTATTTCAAAGAAGCAACAATTTTATTCTAAAGGCATGTCACCATACTCTATAATATGAATGGTTTACAGAAGGGTTGATGATATGATACAATACAATAACGGAATGATTCTAGTGGAATGAAGAATTATGTCACATAGTTTTTATAGAATGTGAAACCAAATCAGATTAAAACCATACCACATTCAATATTCATAAATTACAAAAGTTAAATAATATCAATTATATTGTATGAAGTATGGTGATAATATAATTTGTGTGAGGATTGGGTGATTAAGTGGTCAAACATGTCCATTACAGATCACAAGGTCTGTCATTTCAGCAACTAGCATGGTTTTGATTTGCAGCTTGTATGCGACAAGGAGTAAGGTCGCCTGTCTAGCCTTGTGAGTTTTATCCAGGTTCTTCTGTTTCCTACCGCTGCTAAAAACCACTACGCTCAGACAAATTATATGTTAGTCCCAAAATGAACTAGTTTGTGTTGAGTGAACTTCTCTTGTTTGTATGTTCATTTCTATGATAAAAAGAAAGTAGAAATAATTGCTACAGACATTTGTTCTAAATGACTATTATTTATCTATCACCAAGCTATTATGCTCAAAGTAAGGAATGTCTCCCTTTATAAATAGACAACCGATGTTGGCGCTAGATATGTGTTTCAATATAAATGATATTTAATGATAATTTTGATATTGGCAGTAGATTTAAATACAAGGTCCAACTACTCTTGTGATTTGCCCTATTAAAAAATGCTGCCTTAAAGGTCACAACCATTCAATAGGAGGGAGGGAGCATATCTTTTTTTTAAAGTATATATGATTTTTTACCAACACTAATAAAAAATAATTTAGTTTACTCCAATATGGATGATGGGATAGTTTTGGGACATATTAGTCAACAACATTCTAAGACTAGATCATTATAAATGATGAAATACAAAATATATGATCTACAATGTCATACCACATTACAAAATATACATAATATACAAAAAAAAACATCTTTATCATAAATACACAAAATGAAAAATTATTAATAAACTATACAATTTCTTTGATATGAAAATGATAACAAATATATAGAATAAAGTTGTACAACTTATAATTTACATCTTTGGGTGTACAACATGCAATAGGTTTATACAATTACACAAGAACATGTTTATCGTGTAACGACCATTTGATGGTAGTGGAGGAACATTTATCAGACATTTAACATAAATTCTTATAATGATAAATATATACGATGAAATTCCAACTTCCGATTCTATACAATTCATTATAGATATTTACATAGCTTTCTTTTAACGTGCTCTATTTTAACTAGTGTAAACTTCACAATAAATAATAGAATATTCTATATTATTTCAACAATTAAAAGAATAAGTGACACAAATATTTATCTTTCTATTTTAAGATTAAAAAATTTAATTTGAAATGAACAATCACTTTGTAATGTGTCAAATGGACGAAAAGTTGAATCAAGAAAGTTTGGACTGATGAAGGCACTCTCAACTGGAGGGCATGAATCGATGCATATAAAAACGACACTTAGAACAATAGTTTTCGTCTATTTCTATTCCTTGTTTTTGACACAATTCACAAAATCCTGCACCCGTTCCAATTGGTGGCGATTCATCACTATTATTGCTGTCAATGTCTTCATCATTATTATAGTGTGAATGTGGTCGACGATCTTCGTCGTCACTGTAATAAGCTGGATCGTCCATAAAACGGGATGAGTTAATTTCTGACGAGGACTTATAACCACCTGTTTCTCCTGCCACCAAGGCCAGATTTTCAGAAAAGGTTACAGATTTCCGTGGACGAGAACTTTTATTTTTTGTTTTTGTTAGCACAGATTTAGGTTTTTTAACAGACGACGATTCTGATTTACTACGTACACGATGTCCCACTGTAGGTTTTTCAATGTCTTTCGGCACAATTACTACTTGATTTGTCAATGATTTGGAAGTTTCGAAGCGAGAAGCTAAAGCTCGAACATTAAGTCTCATGGCTTCTGCATCTTCTCCCGATGAATCTAAATTATCATGTGAGGTGATATTGCTGTTAAATCTTTCATCCGTTAAGTTTCTAAGATCTGGCTGGCTCTGAAATTACAAAAAGAACATTAAATATGTATCAGTATTAGAATATAGCATAAACCTTGTGCAGTCACTTTAGCAACAAGGATCTGCTAATTTCGTCAACAAAAGAAATAGAAAGACAATGTGTGAAATTAAACAAATTTGGTGGCAAGCCTTGCTGAGTGCTCTTTACAAATTCCATGAAGTATTACCTATTTAAAACAGAGTAATATATCTATGCTTTGTAATGAGGTGTTACTTGATTAGAAGCATTAACTAAGCAAATTGAGCAGCAAAAAAAAATTTAATCTTTATGCAAATAAATGAATATAGGTAAGTACTGTTTTCTTCTACAAATATTTAGGAAACAAAATACAGAAACCTTATTCACAAAATCTCTAACTAAAATATTTGACAAATACTGATGTTTCTTTGGCTAAGAGCTAAAATTTGTATTACAATTTTAACCCTCAACCAATGAAAATGGTGCATTCTTAAAATGTTTTAGTTTCAGTTTCTATAAATAAGGCCCAAAATCAAAAGATTGTAAGTAAGCAGTGTAGAAAATCTACCAAAAATAAAAAAATAAACTGTTAAAAATCTTTCTTTAACACGTAAATTTTGTTTTAAATACCAACCTTAGATGCCAGAAACATGTTAAGATAACTATTAATATAAACGTCTATTGGTTTGTTAGTGGGATTTATATTATCTAATATATAGTTATATAGTAATTTCTAAATACAACAAAAAGTCATAACACAACACATTTATATGGATAACAATTACTAGTTTATAATACTAGCAACATTTCGACGCAGTTAGTGGCTAGAGAGAGAAATAGGATTTAACATCCACTAGACACAGACTAGGTCATTAGCATTCACTTTTATTTCAATACATCATTTGTGTGTAGAGGTCTTTAGCAGTTGGAGGAAACCGAAGGACACAGAGAAAATCAATGAGGTTGGACAGGTGATTTAATTCCTTGTTATGTACAAGCTGAGACTCAAAAACATGCCACTGGGCTCAATGACAGAACTTATGTTCTAAAGCACATGTGTTAAATCATTCGGCCATATAAATGTGTTGGGCTATTACCAATTAATTACTAAAATGCCACTTAATAGAAGCAGCAATAAGTTGGTTTAAAAAAAAAGAAGAAGGCAAGAAAGTTAAGAAGAAAAGATAAAAGATTAGACATCAACAAACAATTCACAAAGCCAAAGCAATAAATAAAATATAAACAAATTGTTAAAATAAATGTTTCACAAATGAGAAATTTAAATTAATAAAGATTTGCCGAAAATAAATGATAATCCATGCTGGTACGAGATGACAATAATCTCTTTAGTGATACTTACTGCTGAAGATGCTCGTAGACCCTTATCTGGTTTCAATGACATAGTGTTTGATAGTGAATCTGCAGAAGCAAGCACAAACACTTTCAATTAGCAAAATATTTTATATCTTATCCCAAGAATAATAATTTTTAATCAACTTGAAATTATTTCAAGTTTTTCTCCAAGGGCAGACAATTTGCCTTTAGTGTAAAAGCTGCATTTTGTTAGCAATTAAACGGCCGAAAGCTAGCAGCAAGACACCGTGGGGATGCTCGATTGCCATTCCGGAACTATCGAATTGGCAGAAATGACACAGAATACAGTCTTGTCATGGTTCTATCAGTCAAATCATCTGAAGTGAGTATGAGTAGTAATTAAACACAACAAACATGTTTCAGATGTCGTTGTCTGGATGGGGTAGACCTAAAATTCCCTTTTTCAATCGATTATCACTATTTGTGGGATTAATAGAATTTAATTCCGGAATGTTCAATCAAGTATCCCTACTATCATATTAAGACTTTTTTTCATAGATTGATCAAGTTCAGGGTTAAAGGGTTAATGTTAGTAAATAACAAGGGTTAATTAAGTGATATGTTAGAAATACTATCATTATAAATAAAGTCATAAACAATCATTTTCATCAAATATATTCCTTCTGTAACAACATGCATCATTGTACTAGCGCTAATAGGCCATTCAGACGCATAACAAGGCATTTACGAAAGTCCATAACTAGATTAGGCTTCAAATTCATATTTCAAAGCAAAGCAAATCTGCTAACTTTTTAGAGTTTTATGTTATGGAATTTTGCAAATATTCACAAAATACAACTTATAGCAAAATAGCAGTCAGAATTTCAAAGATTTCAACAAATCATGAAATGTAGAAATGTTGCTTATTAGCTTCATCCAAATTTTACTTCAGGAAATTATGTTATCTTTTCCTGAATGACCACCAGAACAGATATTTTTATTCTGCCTACATATTGATTGCTATATTACTACAAGTTTTAAAAACGTGCTATAAACAGTGTTAGTAGGTACCTGGATTATTAAATAGCGGAGAATCTACAAGTTTCTGGCAATCAGGTTGAGACGTGCAGCGTTCCAATGCTTTGCCGCCATAAACATTCAAACAGTTGCTACTTTTCGAAAATTTAGAAGCAACCATTATGGGTTTTTGTTTTATACACGGCTTAATAAAATGTGGTTTATTTCCACCATTTGTAGTAGGAACACCATTTGACGACAGTGGACCGGTCGTTCTACATGCAGTATTAGGTACTGATCGTTGGTAAGTACCGACCTCTGGTTGTCTCGTATTAGTTTGTCGGTACGTGGCATCAGCTGACTTTACCATTTGCTGTGGTACTGGACTCTCATTCTGTTGTATTCTATTTACAGTTTGTCCTTGTTGAGTATTTCTGCTATTGGTTGATGAACCCTGTGCTTGTCTTTGGGCTATATTCTTCTGTAGAATCTGTCTGATATCCGATTTGCTCATCCTTGGTTGACTTCGCAAATGAGATCGCAATTGCGGATCAGAACCACTATTATCTGAATGGATACTACCATCAATAGAGTTAGTCGTACTAGAGCCAGATGATGATCGTGCGTGTTCAACACCTTGATGTAATGATTTTTGTTTGTTTAGATATGATTGATACACTTCTTCTTTCGGCGGAGGACCTCGTGCGGTCCGTCGTGGAAGAGAACCATACATATCACTATTGTTTGATAACGTTGAATCGCGTGAACTTTGAGACACGTGACCTGAAGGAACACATGTTCGCACTGATGAATTACTGTCCGAATACGAATGATTGGATGCATTTTTTGAATGATCTGAAAGAGTTCGACATAATGATCGTGAATTGTCTGGAAGTCTTGAATGATCAGGTCCCATATTCTGCGTATTGTGGAGACTCTGATTGCTGTTCTGTCTGTCATGTAACGAGTTCATATGAGACGCTGGTAGTCCGGGTTTATCCAGATTATCTAGTCTCTCAGAAGACCCATTTGTTCGTCTTGTCCTCTCTTGAGATGCTCTCGAAAGGTCAGAATCAGTACTGTTTATACTTGATCTGAAATGATGGGGAGAAACAAATTTTAAAAAATCATAAAATGGTACAGGGTATATTTTTGTACTGTTTTGGTATGAAATAATAGAGATATTTTATTCACTTGAAAAACTTACTGTGGAGTATGATTCATTTTATAGTATGATAAATTTATAGTTTATAGTATGATAAATTTATCGTTGAGTATGATATATTTCATAGTTGAGTATGATATATGATATATTTCATAGTTGAGTATGATATATTTCATAGTTTAATATTATCTATTTTCATAGTTAAGGAAGATTTATTTCATAGGTTATTTACTTACCTATTATCAGTAGAACCACGTAAATCATTGACCGGCGAAAGTTTAGAGTCAGGTCTGGAGGACAAACGAACTTTAAGGCTGCGAGATTTCATCAGACAGGAACTGTGTCGATTTTGGGCAAAAACGACCATTTGATGCGTAATATTCTTTAAGTTTATAGCACTTTTTAAATAACCTAAAATATATAAATTAGCAAATTTAAGCATGGTTAAATCAGAACTTAAAAAAAATTAACAAAATTTAAGCAAAATATGAAATAAAGCTATGGTTAAATCAGAGCTCTTAATTCATCCATTTTTGACAGTTAATTTGCATTTTTTAGTTAGTTAAAATATCAAAATGAGAAACCATATTTAATGACAGTTAATGCCCAACCTTCTTTTAAAATGTCCAACTGAGAAATAATATTTTATTACAGTCATGTTTACCTTTAAAATGTCAAACCAATTTAGATTTAGACTTCTATATATAGATACTAATCAATGAAAAACTTACCAATGGCTGTATCACAATAATGTACTGCCGAGGGATAATCTTTATTAGTTTCAGCTAACATACACTGATCCATTAAATCATCAGCAAATCCAAGTAACGTCTTAAACTGTTCATTTTTCATACCTATATAGCATATATATCAACAGATCATACTCATGCTAATTTTTAGGATATTGTTAAATTGTTCGTTATTGAATTAAACCAAGGCTCTAGTTTCATTGATATTGACCAGTCTTAACTGACTGGCAAAGAAATTAAATGGTTGGAGAACTTAAATGTACAGTTTTCATGGGATAATGCTAAAATATCATAATGTGAAAGCCCTGGATTAAACAATAAAATATGGGCAATATATCTGAGATGCTAAAAGACATAGACATGCTGTGTTACAAAAAGGCTTCTTTATTTGTGCAAGTTAAAAATAAATGTTAATTTTGGCAATTTTTAAAAGTCTTACCATCTTTTTCTAATCCATTTCCAACAGGTATTTGTTGGGGACACTCTACCTCAACATTATAATCTAAAATACAAATAAACAAATTAATTAACACATCACTTACATGTACATACAAAACAGAAAAAAATCTCTTAATCTCCATATTGTACTTGAAACGATAAAAGGACCCTTGTCGAAATGTTGTGCTCATATTAAATATTATACAACCAGTGATTATTCTGCTAACGGATTTCTCAATTGCTAAATGTAACTTAAAGGGAAATGCCACTCAAAGATCATATACTAATATTTTTCTCTCTCGAATACAAATAGAAACATATATAATCCTTAATGCCTTTTAAACTATTCATAACTTTTAATCTATAATTCATTTGGGCTTATTATAGAAACAGTCTTTATCTTTAACCTTTAATCTATGTTTCACTTGTTCCTGTATATATTACAGAAAAAAAGCCTTATTGTTAAATTCATTACAGATTTTTAAAAAAAATTTTTAACTTTGCATCTATGATTCATTTGTGTTTATTATAGAAAAAACAACTTACTTTTGGCAGGAACTGCAGGTGGTGCATCACCATTTCTATTTAGTTTAATATTTTCAAACTGACTAGTTATATCCTGCTTCATTGAATTGGTGGAGTTTGATTTTGGCATACCATTAACAAGAGTAACCTCCCCTTTATTATACCCAGACGTGTCTTGACTGTAGTTGTTTGGGGCTGGTGTCGGTGTTGGTACAATCATACCTCTTGTCAAAAAGAACTGATTATATGGGTCCATGGTAACACTTCCAGTGGAACTAGAACTGTTGCGATCACTGCTACCATAACCAGAATCTTTATGTGAACCCAACGAAACATTATCGTAGGGAATCTCCACACTCAAACCTTTTGAATTGAGCAATTTACTCATCAACGTATCATCCGTGCCATTGCCACTGCCATTACTATGAGGTGTTGAGTGTCTTTGTTGATCTAAAATATTTGCCACCATCTTACGATCAATATAAACAATTTTATCATCCACAAAATCTTCTGGATGAGGTTCCGTGTTACGGGGCAAAGAATTACTTCTCTTTGGTGGTGGAGGTTTCTTTTTATCTGCTGCTCGTTTCACCTGAGCAACAGTTTTTCTAACTGGTTTCGGCTCAACTTTCGCAGGAGATGGTCCATCGACCAAATCTCTTGAAGACTGACGTGAGTGAGATCCTTGACTGCTGAGATTACCCATAGAAGATTGTCGTGTCATGGTATTTGGTTCACTAGGACTCTGTTGTTTCTTCTTTCTGGGAAGTGTTGCTATGCCAACTTCTACTGGTGTATGGGTAGAAGTGTTTATGTTCTCATAATTATGATTACCCGTTGATGGCTTGACAACACGATGTTGATTCGGGTTAACTATGTCTGAGTGAACACTGATAGAGTCATCTAGATTAGGAGGAACTGAAAGTGCCCGAGATTGATAAGGTGGAGGTCCATCTCCTGGTGGTAGATTAGTAGGCTCCATATGACGTGGCACTTGTCCATTATACCCAGGATGTCCACCACTATAGTCACCTGGTACAGTCGGTCCGCCAACATAACGAATCACATCAGCTCTAACTTTAGGATTACCTTTCTTGAATGTTTCCTTTCTCTGCGACTCTGCTGTAGATCGCGATATATGCTGAGTGTTTTGTGGAGGCATTGAATTTAAAGATGGCCGCCTGTATTGATCTCTAGTAGATAAGGTATAATCATCTACATCTTCCCTATTGTATGCGTTGTATTGTTGTCTATTATTTAGATGTGGATTATAACCATAATCCGGCATACTGTCCTTTTCAGCATAAGTTGAACTTCCCCCAGGTCGTAATGGTACTCGGTTAGGACGATCAGATTTTCCCGACATAGCTATAAGAAAAGATGGCTGCCTGCGATGATCGCTATCGGTACGTTTGGGCACGTTGTTAGGATCTGGTCGATATTCAGGACCAGGTGTTCTAGACCGTCTGTCTGTATCAGGCCTCATGTTGTTAGCATCTGGATTCGGCGTCCTGGATCTACGAGGCGCTGAAGAATTCATACTGTTGATACTCTCCTGGGTTCTGTCATGGCCGCTATCACTATCATCCACAAGTGGAACTAAAGCAAAATAATATATTATTTAATGTCCAAATGAATTTCTAAAAAAAAGTCCATGATATCCATTTATACAAAACACTGAGAGACTAATTATTACTAAAAGCAATATGATGGAGTGTGTTGGAGGTGGGCATTTGTGGCACTAACATCATTCCAGCGGAAGGGTGGGGTGGGTAGATGTTAATGCAATAAAAATCAATAATACATAATTAGTATACTAGGTAAACACCTTTTGGAAAAACTCTCTCATTGTCGACACAATATTTTGCTTATTCCGGGACTGTCTACTATTAATTTAAAATAAGAGAACTTGTCTGCGATATCACCCTTGGTGGAAGCAGACGTTAAATACCAATAGAAGAATGATGTGTCTCATTTGTACATTATTTTCAACAGTTGTATTTCCATCTATTCAGCTTTGAATAATTCTTTATACTTGCTTGACTAGTGGTATTTCATCCTTACTAACCCTAAGCTAAAACTCTTCACTATAACATTTTCAACTTACCTCCTGTAAATCCTGGAGCCATAACTTTCTTCTTCATGGCTGTTTCTATGGGAACAGGTACAGCATTGGGATTAGCATAGAGTAGCAGAAGAGGTTGATATCTTCCTTTAGCACATTTCTCTACAACATTCTCCCATCTTGGTCCGATCTAACATAGAAAATATCAGACAATTAATAATTCATTTTGTCTTAGAAGCATCAACAAATAAAACTATTGTTGTGTATCCACTTTCTCAAAAAGATCAATTTACTCTGTTTCCACAAATCATTAATAATTAATCAAGTACAAAATTCAACAAATGATATAAGATTGCAAAAAATATTATAAACCAATCAAACAGTCGCACATATGTAACGCATCTATTTTCTAACTGATCGAAACAATTATTGTTACTCATCCACTGGTGGGCTAACGGTAAAAATATAATGTGGATCATGAATTAATGATGATGATAAAGAAAAACAGATAAACAAGTTGTTGATGAGAGTTCAAGATACATGAGATTATATACAATACAAGCACGCTCAGATTAAAGAGAGCACTGATAGGGTGTGGCCCCAAACAAATTAGCTCTAAAATGATTTTGTGCCATAAATAAATATGTTGTATGTTATTATAGAGTTGAACAAGTGGGGCATAAAATGTTTGCAGGGGTCATGCAACGGAACAGCTGCACATGCCCGATTGAGTGCAACGACTCCAGTGATATTTTCAAGTCAGGGGTCCCATGTAAGCTTAATCCCCCACCCCTTGAAATAAAGCACCTATCACAGACACTGTCAGGCACAAATCAAGCTATTGTCAGGTACAATCTCCCTTCTGCCTGTCATTTTGTGTTTGGCACAGATTTGTATTCTTTTTACTGTTTTTATGGATTTAATTAAAACATGTTCAAATGTCAAGTAGGCCTACTAGTTCATTAGTACTTGACATTTTATCAGGTATCATTAAAATCGATGTTACCAGGCCTGAATACATATATTGAATTTATGTCAAATCTATTATACGGTCCATGTAAAAAATACCACCAAATTGATAACATATCCTTATAGATGTGGTAGAAGGCCTACTCGACAAATACACTGATACAAGCACAGGAAAAAATTCAACTTACCTCTCGAACTGTTGCATCATCAAAATAAATCCACACTTGCTGTTTGCTGTTAAAGAGGAAAGTTGAATAATGTTTACCATAGTAACAGACCACACCCACTAAATGTAATTTAGGTAAAACTTTTACATCCTGCATAACTGTATGAAAAACCTGAAATTTAAGAACAAAGAAATACTTTATATATGGTATCAATGATATCAAACAGAAATAGCCCACAAAAAGCTAAAATAGGAATAAGATATCCTTTAATATCCAGAAAAATAAAATTACAATATAATATTATTACAAGATCAAAGATACCCATAATAGATAGTTTACAAAATAAATAAAACATTAATAAATGCAATAAATCAAAATATTAAAGATGCATTATGTAGAAATTAGATAATGGTTCAAAAATAGATACTGGTAATGAAAAATGAATATATTGAAAATTACAGTGAATTTCTGAGCAAAGTTACAAATGTTTGAAATTTTGACAAGAAATAGTAGTCTTGATAGTCAAGTTGCGAGAATACAATAATGAACGAAGTCTCCATTCTCCATTTTAATGTTTAGCGAAGATAATGCAGACCTTATTCAATCAACTTAACAAATCAGTTATCTGAGATAGAATAAGCTTATTTCATTAGCCCAGTCTGTGTAGAATAGTAATATACATAATGCCTCTTTAAAATAAAAGCCTTGTAATAAAGCATTAGTTATAACTGGTAATCAGTTTATGTAATCAAAGCTTAATTTGTGCAAGCTGCAATCATTTAGAAAATACGCACAATATTGATTTCCATTATTTATATCAAACAAGTCAAAGCATTCATGATGATCTAACTTGTTTAATTTCTGTGTATTTACTTGATGTGTGGGTTTTGAGTAACGAACACTATGCTAGATTTAATACAGATTCAATAACGCAACTTTATCGACTTACTACTTATTAGTTTATTACATGCAACTTTTTAATAATCTTAAAGGCATCTTTGACGAAATAAAATAGGGTATAACATCCTACTGTTCAGCTCCGCCTGGGCTAATGAAGATGGGCATATGCCACACGGTGTGCCGCAAGGGATATTTTGCCTGGACAGTTGTACTATGGCCTACTCTTATAACGAATTCAAACTGCCCAGGGATCTTTAACATGCATGCCACTGTGTACACAGGACCTTGGTTTTTAAACCCATCCAAACAACTATAAATTATCCTGTGCCTGGTCCTTGACAAATAGGAACCATGCCGGAAAATCCTGATGAACTATTTCGGCCAATGCAGTGACCAAACACTGAGGCACTGTGTGGCTCAAAGCATCTATAACAAGCATTGTAATAATCAAAGAAAAAATAAATCTATACAATTGTGCTTTTATGAATGCTATAACCTCTACTTCTAAATGTCATTCAAAGATACAGATTCATTTATTCTTATTTCAGCATTTGATTTGAAATCAACACAAATAACAGATGAATGAGGAATGAACTTACATCTTGTAAAAGAATGGTGGTGCCAATATTCCTGGCAACTTCGGTAGTCATTTCCGCTGTAGGATGATCACATTCCCATACTAAACCTATACTCACTGCAATACAAAAATAAAATAATTTTCCATCTATTGATTCAGTTTTTTTCTTTTTTTAAACAAGAATTTATGCGATAAAATATTGTGATTCTCTTTATCACATTAAGGGACCAAAGAAGAGTTATCTAACTGTATGCAGTTGAAAGACTGTGCCTTGATCAATATAAATAGTTTAACCTTAACAGATTACAATTTATAGAAACACAATTACAATACTGAATTTAGTTTCACTCAGCGAAATAAATTATTTTATTTTCTTACCAACATCAGGACAGTTTAATAGAGTTCTTTTTAATGGAACCTTTTTACCACAATTCCCCTGGAATAAGTTAAAATATTGTTGATGATATAATCAATAGTAGATGTATTATATGATTTTATATAACTGATTATAATCAAATGTGGGCGTGGTGACAGCTGATTTTACATGGTATATATTTGACACTGGTTGAACAATATGATTATGAAGTAATGGATATGAGAATCTCTCAATTGCATTAAAAACCACATGATTTTTTCCATTTGAGAGATGGCAAAAAAAACTTGAACGGAAATAATAAAATGCTAAACCCGTGACTTTATTTTAAGTTGATGTTCAAAACCTACAGATTTCTTGTCTGTTTTGGTATAAAGATATACATTTTGCAGCCAGTTTAAATGAATATTGTGGCAAGTAGCCGTCCCAGATTTCTTTTAATAAGCTACTAGCTTCTTTCCATTGTGAACTCTTCAGGCCTAAGAGAGAATGTGTGGCTATTCACTTACATTTTGGCATAAACCTTGTTTACCCCAATATTTCCATGTTGTAGTGAAATAGTGTTATAATGGCCTACGGTTTAATTATGATGTTAATTATATCTCCATGGTCAATACAATACATGTAGCTATACATTATTATGAACACAAAGAAATAGTACATAGAGTATATCTATTAATCTATAAACTTATTTCTATTTTCTCTAACATAAAAAAAATAAAGTATGTTAGTGGAGCATGAATCAAAATATAATATTAAATAGAAAACTTTCTACAAAATCAATAAACCTTATTACAACTGAGCGTAGATGTTAGAATCTAGAAATGTATATTTTTATTGGGTATTTTTACGCAATGTTAACAGTCAAGCCTGGAAACAAGGCACCTGTCACAGACATTGTCAGGCAAAAATTCAGGCTCTGTCATTTTGTCTGGCACTGATTATGCATGACTTATTCATTTTCTAAACACATATGTCTTGCATAAAATTCAAAATATCAGGAATAAGTTTATAAAATCATTATTTCATGGCCGACTTCACAGCAATTTTATCATGAAAGGGAAATTAAGTTCCCCTTCATAAGCTGAATAAAACTGACTATGCATTACTTCCAATAAAAGTTTCCTGGTGTTGCAAGGGTAGAACCTCACAGGAGTTTAGTGAAACTGGAAATAGTACAATGCTGAAACCAAAAGTATTAGTGCCACACCACCAGGATCAAGATACCCAAATTTTCAGCCTCGTAACTGCCAATCCATATTAGACAAGTGAGAGTCACAAATATATATATAGAGATTATATAACTTACTGGACAATCACGAATATCTCCCAAAGTACTGGCATTGCGTAAAAGTATTCCAAATCTATCTGGATGAAGCATATCACCAGTTTCCTGCATAGATCTGGCTTGCGATCTAAAATTTAGAGCAAAATTATTTATAGGCTACAAAACAAGTTTATCACTACAGTCTTTTGCAATGGTACAAAAATATTTACATGGTAAAATGGAAAAATCAAATTTGGTTTGCATTTATCTTAATGAACATAATCAATTTTGAAAGAAACAAACATGTAGAGTATTTTATTCCCAAAATTTTGCACAGCATATTCATTTCCTTTTTCTGATGAAATGAAAATTTTTTGTAAACTTACACTAGAGCACTAGATGAAATATAATGAACCATTTCATGGAACTTTAATGGGTTAGAACTGGCACCACATGAACACACAACCTGGAAAACAAAATTCACATGACATGTTATCAATAACTCAATAAATCAATTAAATAGTGTTGTTAATAACTGTAAAATACCATAATCTAACATTAAATAAATAGTCTTGTATCCATAATATATCTTCTTTTCTGTCTCACTTCGTACTAACTACAACATGACTTATACTGGGAATAACCAGAAAAGGTTATTGGAACTGTGAATGGATATTATGAAGTTTATTTATGGGACTTTTAATTAATATTAACCTCGATTCCAATCAATTGCTGGCACATTGTTGGGTTGGGGGGGGGGGTCTTGTTCTCATTGGGTGGCACTGTAGTGAAAGTAGGTGACACAATGACAGATCTTACGAAATAAAGTGCATGGGTTAGACGGTCTAACCACTGGACCACCCATATTGTGTATAATAATGTGTTTAATGAGAGAGTGTAAGGTAAGGATGTATGTATGTGTCATGTCTAGATAGTGATGTATGATATGTCAGTAGGTTAAGTAGATACTATCTATCATTCACACCTGTACCTCACCTTTACTACTCTATATACTAGTATGTACCTGAACTTACTATCAAAATACACCTCAAATTACTATTAACCAATATACTATTCTACTAAAAGTGAAGTTTAACTTTTACTTTTCTGCACCAACTGGGCTTATCAAAGACACCATGTAGTGTATTTATGAGGGAAAATTTGCAAAGATTGCTGCATTTCTGACAACTCTTCATTGAATTCCATATGTCAAGAATCTCAACTAAACGACCAAATAATGGTTCTTGCCAGGCCCTCTATTCTGCCACACCCACAAGAGGAATATTGTTGACAGAGTGAAAGGTACCTTAGAAAGGCACATCACCTCATGGATTTGAAATTATTCCTTTTGTACTTTTTTTTCTCCTTCTTTTTGTTTTATTTCCTATGTTGCTAAAATTGTAACCATTCACCAGGAAGAATAGCATTACAGAAAAGCAAACTGATTTCCTCTGGGAGGTTTTGGATTTTATAAAAAATACACTAAATTTCTTATGTAATAGTTTTTCAAAATTCTTACATGTTGGTAAATTGCTTTTTAAGTCAAATATGATTAAATGATGTCTTTGCTCGAAAATATATAAATAATAAATTATATACATGTGCAATATAATTGCCAAAAACATGCAACATATGCCATAATTGAATAAAGACTTTGTCGAAAGTTCAAGACAATAAAAATAAATACATTAATTATTGCAATTCATTTCCTTTTTGTTGATAGAAAAAAAAGACATTTTGTTCAGTTTAATTAATTCTGATTATATCTGTAAACCCTATTTACAAAGTCTAATTATAAGGAAATAGATTTTTACACAAGTATCAATAATACAAATGTCTAGTGGGATAAAAAATTAATCGCAAATAATTATTTAACGTGTCGTTACTTCCTATGGGTGGCTGAATTGTCTAACATAAACACTTTAGATCATAGGGTCTGTCATTGAGTCTAGTTGCATGGGCTCTGTCTGTCCAACTTCACCAGATTTCTAGTCGCAAGTAAATTATTGAAATAAGATTGAAGCATGTGTCTGCCGCAAAATGGTCTAGTTTGTGTCAAGTAAATATTAAGCACTAATGCTCTCTCTCCCTCTCCCTCTCTATTTTTAGTCACAAATGTACATCTTCATAACACCAATTGGTGCAGAAAAGTATAGGAGATTAAACTGAAACTCATTTCTTCCTATACTAGTCATTTATTATTATTCTGAATCTGTGAAAGGAAATGTTATATTTGATTAAGACCTCTTACATATTTCTTTAATTACAGGTGGTTTGTGATATATTTCATCATTACTACAGGCATAAATGACACATGAGAAAACCATTAATTATAAACATACTTGCTAATTAATATAATTTTACACATTTAATAAATCATCCAATCCATAATTAACCCAGATAATCTTCAACCCAAATTCTTACTTATTTAAAATGTACACTCTCTAATGACCAATGAGGATTGAAATTATTTCTCTAGAGAGTAATTTTATATCATAAATATTTACAGACATTCTTAAATTATTAGCTTTTTAGCTTTTTCACTTTAATAATTAATAGTTTAGGATTGTAACATAATATCATAAATGAAATTGGGTTTGAGGTTAAATGATGTGTGCAGTTGTGGATGTACCTAACTATCTCATCAGAAGACAAGAGAGCATCTTTTCCCATTGATTAGACTAGAGACAATTTAATTAGCACACCTGACATCCTAACAATCAATTTCCTCTCAACTTCCCACCGACTTTCATGCCTGACTTACTTAATTAGTCAAATTATCATTCTTGTCAGCGCGAGCAATGAACAGAAACAAAGATGGCTGAACCACAATGATCTCGGAAATTCGATTTAAAATTTAAGAGCACATTGCTGTATTTTGTTTTCTACACGATTTTATGAGAAAACCCTAATTAAAAAAAGTTTGCTGGTCAAGTAAAGTAGTTTTATATGTAAAGAACATATTATCTAATTTATAAATCAATATCAAACATGATTTTTATGACATTTGTGTATTAAAAGCCTTTTTTTCTTTATTTTAAAAAGTTTTATCAGATCACTCTCGTTATAAAGTTCAGCACACCTTGCACTATGGATTTGTGTCTTTCAAATTAGATACAGGGAAAAAACAATTTTACACAATTTCATCTGTTGAATTTCATTTTAATTCTCAACACCTGTTCATGCTATTCAATCAGTACAATTATTCTTAATTTGTGTAAAATTCAAGATTTTAATACTAAATTTATTGGTAAAATTATCGTCAATAACTAATTTATTATGTATTGACACATTTATAACTAGCCATTAAAAACTATCAAGTGGTATTATAGTGGTGTAGTTGGGATCCTAATCTTATACCCGACCAAGAATAGGGTCGTCTGCCTAACCTTGTGAGTTTTCTATTGGTCTTCTGGTTTCGTTCCACTGCAATTGTTGAAACAAAATTATACCATGTGTTAGTTTTGAAATGACCTACCTTAAGTAAACGTTAACCCCACCTCCCCAAATTCTCTCGGTCTCTAATATATCAGCTTCAAAATATTTAGTTATTCGTAAATTTCTTTTGTATTGGACAGTAGAGATGATAAGGTATTGTCTTAAAAAGGTTATTTCTAGAGTTTGGTATGGGTGGTGCGGAGTGAGGAGTATTGAATGTTGTTTGGCAACAGATAGAAATAGACTGTCTGTAGTGAAGGTGTAACATAGGGTCGAGCGTCAAAATAAACAATAACAACAAACCTGATCTACCACTTGCATAGCAAACTTCTGATGGGGCAGACAATGCGGGGCATTACAGGTATCTTCTTCACAGCTTCCCGCAATATGGAAGTGGATTCTTCGTAGAATATTTTCCTGTAATAAATAAACATGGTTCGTCATTACTTATGCGTGTGTAAATACCTAATGTGGATAAAAAGTATGTTTTTTAAGATCAGAGTTTATGAATTTGTTTGTGTGATAAATAAGAGTAGAATGTGTGCCCTTAAGCGAAAATATTTGTATAACTGTGTAAAAAGTCATATGTGTCATCATCTTAACCTTATATAAGTCAATTAGCTTACCTGAACATAAAGACTTAATTACCAAAAGCCAGCTAAAGATTAACCTATACCCTAATTAGGTCAAAGCCTAACGATATCGATTGTCACTGAGAGGCAAGGATCAACATGTAAGGAAGGTAGTAACGAGAAGTTTACCTAATTGATTAAACTAAATTCTGGGGTTAAAATTGTCCAACCATTCTTTAATTGGGCCACAAAAAATATCTAGGGGTACTCAAAGCCATTATAGAGAGGGTCTGGTCAACTATTGTTTCAATTGTAATGAGTTACAAATTATTTTTTTTTTATCTAATGACCGGTCCGTAAACAGTTCTGGCCCCAAGTTCATAAAGCATTCACAGATTTAAGTTAAGAATTGACTCCAAATTGTTGGTTTTATTTTAACTAAAATATAACCCTTTATAACTTTTGTTGTTTTAATGTATCAATAAAGAAACAATGTGCAAAGTTTTATGTTTCTGGATCAAAGATGCTTCTCATAACTGGTGATTAAAAGTTGAGTAATGCTTTGTGAACTCAAGGCTTGGCCTGTGACCTAATATATCTTTACTGATACTTATTATTTCCTATTTATATTGTTTTAACTTTGATACATTAAACTTACAGATTGGGTTAGAAAATGGCGACCATATACACAGTTGGCAAAACTCTCTTTATACATAGCTCTTGTTGTACATGTACCTATATTTGTAAGGTTAATGTACATGACATATTTTTTTATTTCAGATTGAGATGTTACCCCTGTTGTTAGTCTGTCAGATAGTCTTCAAAACAAGCCAATATTTCAACAAATGTATTTCAAAATATATTAGATTGCTGCCAAGAGTCTGCCAAAACAGGACGACAACTTTAAATTTAGAAAATAAACAGAGAATATCATGTTCACATTGCTGCCAAAACAAACAGTTTAGTTTCAAAACAGAAAACATTCACTGTGAAAAACATGTCTAATGAGCTGTCAATATGTCACAACACAAACATTCATGTAAACAAGCACTTTTACACACAACATTAACAAGGCCACCAAAATCTATGGATTTAAGTTCAAATCATCATTACCAGTTCTTAAAAGCATTAACAATAATCAAAAGTAATAAAAAAAGAGAAGGAAAATGATAGTGAAAACTGAATTAAATACATGGTTGAGGGGCTCCTTGTCATAAACATCCTACTTTTCTGATCAATCACGTCTAATGTAGATGCCTATTCTTTTGAATTTCAACTGTCTTGGGACATGTTTTTTTCATCCCATCCGAAGTACTAATTACCATATCGTATTAATGAATTATTGAAATGTACTAACAAAGAGAATTTGCAGAACATTGTATCAATATACAGTGAAGTTAGAAACTCAGGATGGCTTATATTGGCATACAATACTTCATATATTGCCTTTGATGTTTTAGACCACAAGAGTACTAACAAACAAACTTAACCAGGCTATGTACATACATGTATTTGATAAAAGTACAATATTTGCATGGGTTAATGTTTCCAGGGAAATAGTCAAGTAGATGCAATCAATAATTTATATATTTGTAGAACACAGAGGAATGGATGGGTTTTTTATGTAAAAAGGACTTGGCCTGTTAATATTTTTTTACAATATTTTTTTTCTACAATAATATAACAGAAATATTAATATGAAATATTATACAAATCCTTCTTTTTATAATAAAGGAAGCAAGGGATATTTTGTGAGAGCAAAATGTATTTAATAAAAATTCAATTTAAACATAAACTCTTTTTTGGAGGGGGGCTGGCTGGCCAGGGCGACAATTTTTTTGGCTTAGACAGGGCCCCCATGCGTGTTAATCCGGTACTGCCCCTGTTTTAATGAATAAAACAACTTGGGTTTGTTTAATGAATTGTACAAAGAAACAAATTTGTACATAATTAAATAAGATCTAGACACAAACTATACAATAAATACAAGATCCAATAACCCCAATCTAAGGACAGACTATCTGTCCACAGCACACCTGCGCAAATACTATCATAGTTGTCTAGATTCAGATGGTACATAGATAAAACATATATATATACACACACAATACATGTGCTGAATACATTCAACAATGATAGATACCAGTCTTATTACCTTAACACAACATATGGAAAATTAAGACCAAGTTCCGACCCAGCGGAACATAGAACGACAGACATGTTTTATTTTATAAAATGATGTGGCAAAGCAAGTAAATAAATATTAGTATAACAATCCCCATTTTATTTTTGTAAATATTTATTTTAAAGGAACACAGAAAATATCAAGATTGGCATGTTTTATTTTGATGGGTAATCACAATTTGAAGAGGAAAGCCAAAACATAAAGACTAAAAAAATCCCCAGATGATTTTGGGGTAATTCTTATCATGAAGGAAGTTTTTTTCTGATTTATTAATAATAAATAACAAATTCCATTGAATCTCGTAAGTAAAAGGAGGAAAATTTTATGAACCACCAATATAACATA
Source organism: Patella caerulea (assembly GCA_036850965.1). Taxonomy (NCBI): domain Eukaryota; kingdom Metazoa; phylum Mollusca; class Gastropoda; family Patellidae; genus Patella; species Patella caerulea. The sequence goes on along the minus strand of JAZGQO010000015.1, from coordinate 22,856,427 downwards.
TCAAATTAATTAATCTGCTATTCAAGCATGAATTGAATTATTATATATGCATTCTATATATTAACAAAATGCTCCATATTCAAAAATAAGGAAAATTAGACCAATTTACAAAATTAATCTGCTATTCAAGCATGAATTGAATTATTATATATGCATTCTATATATTAATAACAAAATGCTCCATATTCAAAAATAAGGAAAATTAGACCAATTTACAAACTGTTTCACTCATTACAACAAACGTACCGTATGCGAATCGTAAAATTGGAACAATGAATTATTATTAAGTATGTAACAGGTGTTACGAGCCAGTATTAAAATCTATAATTTAACAATATTGCTTGTCATGTTACCGTCGTTGCGTTTATATTGATTGTCACTAAGGTACATATATGTATTCTATACTTGTAATAAGTTATATATGAAATCAAATACATCTACTCCGTGAACTCTATGAATTGATTGCAAAGCTATTAAAAAATAAAATAAACTGAAGGATTATTATTCATGAGTCTAATGATAAGCTTACATTTTCTATTATATCAATAACACCGTCCTACTTTGTTTTTGTTTTTTTAATGATGAATAAATTCAGAATTTTATAAGGTATAAATTAAAATTCAAATTGTAAGTACTGTTTGTTCTATCTGTTATATGGTTAGCAGATTTACTGCATAATCTATACTCTTCTACCAAATATTTACTTCATTTTATGTTATTAAATTATTAATGGGTTATTAAAGCAGTAGTGTTGTGTGCGAGGCAGTGTATGCTCATTTTTTTTTTTAACATCTCATACTATTTTGGTATGTTAGGCATGTAAATATTTAGTCTATTTCTTCATCCTGTCTTCTTTAGCCTATATAGTGGGAGCAGAACAGTAGGATGTTAAACCTCATTTCATTTCATTTCTTCATAGTTGGTAAAGAAAGGTAGAAATTAAAACCCATTTTATTTGCTTTATTTTACTGCGTTTGTGTTTGATTATCTTTTAAGATGTATAGTATTATATTTATTGTAGGCCTATACACATGTAGGCCTACATCTTAAGACATGTTATCACTTATGATTGACGGAGAACTAATAATGTGCATGTACAGGTATGACATACCCATAACATGTAATAAATTAGGGCGTAAAGGTGAAATGTTATCAGGTTGGTTATTGTTATGTTGAAAGAGCATCAAGTTACCTTTTGAAATGCCAGGTAAAAGATAAGCATAAGATACTTACAAAACATTCTGCAGCGTCATCCATGTGTCCCAGCTGAAACCGTTGCTGATTAGCAAACGTCTCGGCCAAAGCTTTACGTAAGGCATCAGGATGGAGGGAGGATTTATCACTGTATTGAAATTGAGTGAATATAATCTGCAAAATAAAATTTCAAATCTCAATTTTGTAAAAGGACTAAAGATTTAGTTCAGTATTTTATTTTCATGAAAGATATTATACCTAGGTTGTTTAAATTTAAAACCGAAAGAGAATTCATTTAAAAATCAAAACTAAACTAGATTATGAATATAAAATTTCAGATCTGCAATTGGTAAATGGACTTAAACTTATATTTTCGCAAAAAAGCTATTTTATCTATGTTTAATTTGAAATCAAAACGGAACTAGAATTTGTTTTTTAAATTCTGCTGACAATGACTGTTTCCTTTATATTTGAATCTAAGCTAGAATTATTTTTTTAATTCTGCCGACAATATGTATTTAGTGTAGATGGAAATGATTGAGATGTATTGTTTGTGATTGATGATATATTAACAGTTAGAACAAAGAAATCAAGCTGACAAAGTCTTCATTAAGTCTGATGACAGTTTTACGTTAATTCGAAGCTTTGTTAGCGTTTCACCTGAATTATTGATTAACTCAGCACCAAACAAACGAGGACTAACTGAACTAAATCAATATACAACGTCAATACAGTATTCAACAACAGCTGCATTTCTTACGAGATGCAGGGCTTCGTTCAATATGACTTTAAAACACATTTAAATAACAGATCACCGTGACACTCCAGTCTACACACTCAACGAATCTTAACAATTTAGTTTCCAAGTCTGGGTTTTGTAAAGACATTTAAATCTTCTATCAAGAAAAAGAGCACTTGAATTTTATTTCTTTTACAAATTTAATGTATTGAAATATTCAATTTCAATAATTCATAAAAATATGCTATTTGTCAGATCAATTATGATGTCTCCAAACATATCAAAGTACAAATTTAACCCTTTTTTTTTAAAAAATAAGAACAGCTAATATTCAATAATTCATAAAAAAAAAAATAATCACCATTTGTTAGATAAATTGAGATATCCCAACATATCAAATCATTGATAAATGTTAAAAGTACAAATTTACCCTTTTTTTTATAAAAGCTTTACGATGTTCGATATCAAGCAGTAAAATATTAAAAGTTTGCACAACATGACCTGATTGATAGAAATCATGATTCTGTCACGTTTTTTTTATTGGTTATTCAGTCAACTTGTCCTGCCTTTCATTGGCCATTTACATATATTTGCTGGCAGCCATTCAGATTGTTGACATTAAACTGTAACCAATTATTAACCACAATAATTTGTCTGCAATATTGTCCTTGGTGAAAGCAGACTTTAAACACTAATCCCTATGATCGAACCGACCAACCCAAATAATCGTAAACAAACAAATTTATTTTTAATACCTTTAAAGCACAAAATATACAGGAATTTCCCATACAATTGTGACCATTTAATCTGCGATAACTTCTCCGGAATACATCTAAATGCCAGAATACCTGAAGTTAGAAAAAAATATATATATACATTAGTTTTATCTATATAAAATGGTCATTTTTATTTTTATGTGGTAATATAGACACAATTATAGTATTAAAAACAAAATATCAAGAAAAATAAACCTTGGAGAAACCTAAATAGCAATTTTCTGTGTGTTTAATGGATGTGTTATGGTCAATAAAGTTTAATATCCCACAGAGCTGTGTAAATAGAAATATAGAAATGGAGGTAAATAAATCGTTTCTAAATGCTCTTCAATTTTTTCTTTAGTTATGCTTCATTACATAAATCTATCATTTGGATATAAAATGGGTTGTGTGAAATTGTTTTTATCTGAAGATCTACTTCAGCAAAATGGGTTTGAGAATGTCAGTTGACTACTTCAGTTGACGTTCAATGTATTAAAAAGAATGGACAGAGGAAAAAGTTTGATACATATAAGTCCTGGAGGTGGGTGGTCGAGTGGTCTAATATGTGCGCTTTAGTCAATATAAGGTCTGTCACTGAGTGAAGTTGCGTTGTTTAAATTTGAAGCTTGTTTGAGACACGAAGTAGAGTCGTCTTCTCAACCTTGTGAATTTTCACCTGATCCTCCAGTTTCCTGCCACCCCTACGCGCAAGTTAATTATTGAAATGAAAAATGTACCATACATGTATGTTATCATGTATGGTAATCCAATATGACTATTTCTTTCAAATCGACATTACCACCCCCCACCCCACATCTCTCTCTCTCTCTTGATAGTGAAAGTGTGAATGGTCATTGTATCAAAAAATATATATAAATGCAGCAAATTAATAGAAGAAAATTGACCCATCAAGACCAGAATGTTTTGATAGCAAATCAACCTGGTAGAAAATTGATCTCTTTTTTCACCCTGGTAAACATCTTTTTACCACATTTAGTCTATGGTAGAATAATAATAGTGAACAATCATTCTGACTACAGCTTTCAATAAAAGTGTTTAGAGAAAAAACAAGACCTATATATTTATAACCATCTCGTATATAAGTAACGAGAAGTATTATAGTCATTTACACGTTACACAAGATGTCTTCTTGTCTACTTATCCATTTACACACATGAATTAGAAGTTAGTCAGTCTTCAAAGACAGGGAAAAAAAACAGAACAGAACGAGTCATTAATTTTTGTATCATATTAATTCTGCTTGTTAATTTCTTCATAAGCCACATCATTCACAGATTCAGATACCAAGAAGCTATTATCATAGTCATTTAGGCAAAATGTCTTCTTCTATAGAGATAGAGGATGCACGGGTTGTGCTATATATGTATCTCTGCCATGCCAGTGATCCCAGGCTAATTTCTTCAGGATCTACACCATTCAGAGTATTACATGTAAGTTCAATGAATGAATGATGCAATGACTGAATGAATAAAGAGTTGAATGAATGAATCAAAATCAATGATTTTTCTAGTAATGTCAGATTTTACTGACAAGAGTCATTAACGAGAAACAACTAATTAGGAAATGACTAGTTCCTAACTGCCACAAGTGACTAGAATTAAATTCATTGATTTTCATCAATTAAATACGGTTTTGAACTTTTAATGCTCTCGGTCTATAAGAAGATGAAAGGGTCCGTCTGATTGGCTTATTATGAAATCAGATCAATTAATATACAGATGAAACATATGGACAGAATGACTGAAATCCAATCAAGTATATTGGATGGAACCCTTCAACAGGTACTTGTGTCGACATCAAAGGGAAAATAATAAAGACAAGAGTTTCCCTTGTCATCACGTTGCAGGAAACCAGCTCTTATTCTGATCTTTACAATACGGGATGTTACACCTTTGATCTTGGCTGACCATGGTTCATTAGTACTATGAGCTTCTTTATCCTCGATGATGAAGGTATTGATGACAATAGGTAGATAATATAAACACGCTGCATACAGTCATATTAACTTAAAATATCCAATTAACTCCTGTGTCAAGGAAATGACATGAGGTTAAACATTCTACTGAGCTAATGAAGAGTGGCATACGACATACAGTGTTCTATAAGGTAAATTGTGCCCAAACAGTGGCACTAGCCTACTCTTATACCGAATTCCAATTGTCAAGAGATTTTTTTTATGCATGCTAATGTGTACAAGGGACTTCATTGTTTTGTCCATCCAAACAACTATGCCGAGGAAAATCCTGACAACCTTTCTGTGTTAAAGTGGTAGAGAAGAAGGTAAAGTTTTAGAAGAGAGATATTTTAAGAACCAAACCTTAAAATAATGATTCTAGTTGTACCTGACAAACCTTGAACCAGAACCTGACATTTAGAACTTTGTGCCAGATAATTAATACAGATTAAAATAGTCTATAAAAGTATACCAAAGGTTCTTTAAACAAAATAAAAATTTAAACAAAGAAAATACTGTACCAGTAAATAATTGATGGTAATGGATGAATCGTTTAATTTTGTCCATTTCAACATTTTAGTAATTTTCAATCCAGGTATCCATAAATCAATGTACCTAGATTACATCATTGTAGTTGATATCAACACGAAATTATTACAATAATATCAGCCATTAATGTATTCATCAATTAAAGTTCCAAGATCACATATTGTAGTAGATTTCAACAAGGCAATATTACCAATCAACAATTAAGGTATCCATAACTTAATGTTCCCAGATCACATCAACCGGAAATTATTACAATATGATCAACAATCCTCTTTTTTATCTTTAGACATTACTATCCCATAAAAATATATCCATATATTTGACTTTAAAAATGTTACATGTACTATAGCCCTGATTATCTAATAAAAACTATATACTGTCCATATTAACACAATTTCTAGAGTACAGATAGGTGTATTCCCTCCCATTGAATATAGTTAAACTACACCCCCCCAAAAAATGTCACTTTCTTACAGGTATTTGTCAACAGACAAAATGAAGTCATCGAAATTAAAATAGATTTGTAAGCTAGTTAAATAGAGGAGGCCGGAAAACTCCAATCCTTCATGTTTTTAGTCAAACTACAGTTTAAAGCTGTCACATGTGTCATAATAACGTTCAATTTTCAAAGTGTTGTTTTGTACTAGTGTTAGGGTGTCAACTGTGTTTTATCCACTTTTTTGCGATAATCAATTTTGTTCCAGTTTTATAACAGTTTCCTTCACACATAGGCTTATTATATATTATAATATTAGCAAAAATAATACACAGTTGGGCTTCTATTGGTACGATTCAGAATCTTGATGCATCCATTTGATTTCTCTGTCTTAATTCTTTTATGATTTCCTTCTATATTTTACACCAAAATTACATCAACTCCTGTACGCTATTGGATTACAAAACAACTATAAACAATGAGGTCACCGAATCTCGCGGTCTTCAAATAAGGTCTCCAGAACAAACATGTGAATATCTCCAATGTTGTACAGGTAGAAAACACACACATGATCTTCCCGCCAACAAATTCACCTGATATTATCATAAATCCTCCCTTGCATTTCAAAATGGGGTCGAAGTTTGAATTACTCAATGTTCTACCTCCAATAAAACTGTTGAGAGGTAATAATAAATTGTGTTTAAACAAATTTAGGAACAAATACTTTAACAGTATTAACTTTCAAACTTCCGTTCGTCGATAGCGTCTCTATATCCCTACTCATGAATATCTTTTAAAATCAATCGTAAAGAAAAGGGCCCAACTCTACCTTCAAACTACTAAAGGTCACAAAGCCCTGTGCCCTATTCAAAACTTGTCTTCTTCAATTACCCGTACACTCCCCAAATTTATTACAATGAATAGAATCGCTTATCATCAGAATATCGAAGTTTGATTGAATAGTGAAGGGACATTGTTAATCAAAAGACTTTTAAATCTCTATACAAAAAATATCCACTGATTTCAAAGAGATTTGAAACATAAAAATAAAAATCAAGAATAATCATTGAACATCTTAAATAAATATCTGAAACAGGAGTGGTGTAGATAAAATGTTATTTCATTCGAGAAGGAATAAGTAAAACCAACAGACAGATATTTAAATCGAGGGATTGACTGCACTTGAGATTTCAAACTTTAACAAAACACTTGCAAAATCAATATTTCACTTTTTCCAGTAAACATACTGCCTGTACTGTTATGAAGAAAAAGTAAGATAGCTTTTTAGAATCAGTGCTAATTGTAATTTGCATTTTTCTAATCAAAGCTATTGGCTCAGATTGATTACTGATTTAACATTTCGTTAAATCAATAATTTAACAAAATTAACAAAGTTGGCCGATATATGGCTGATCGTAATTTTTCGGCACGCTCATTCGGATTGGACAAAAAACGAGGTTCAGTGTACACATTGGTGTGCATATAAAATATCCCTTGGCAGTTGGTATTCGATATAAGAGTAGGTCATTGTGCTGCTGTCTGGCAAAATTTCCCTCATAGCCCACACAGTAAGACATAAAACCCCATTTCAAGTCATTTCACAAAATCCCTCAATTGATGATCTACGACTTGAACAATATCTTTTATGAGATACTAACGTTCTACAATATTAACAATTGATTAAATATCTAAAGATTTCTATCATCATATTAATCAAAAATTTATAAAAAACTCCCCAACAAGGGGTTCAACTTCGATTGGTGTTTGTTACATGGGGGTATTAAAAACGATTTCCCATTCAATAGATTAGTCAAGATCCACTTCCTTTCCTATTGCTGACTAAGGTATTATATTTCATGGTTAGCAAACATTATACAAACAACACACAACTATTGTAACCCGATAAGAACAACTCAGACCTTGTTCAACTTCAATATAAATGAGAGATTGACATGATCACCTCATCTCAACCACTCCCCTTTTTGACAACCATAAGTTTTTCATCCAATACATATTAATATTATTTCATTGAATTTTAAATAAAAGAGACAGGTGAACATGTAACTTGTTTCTCTATGATATCACCCCGGTGGTAGTGGATGTTTAACTCCAGAAATGAACAAAGAAAAATAAAACTTGTATCATCTTGCATCATATTGTCTTTTATCATAATCTGTATCTTATCTATTCACTGTAATGAAATATTTGTTAATAACTTTCTGATGTATATCACTAAAACCCTAAGTCGATTTCAATTTCTAAACCATGTACAGCCGATATATTTTTATATGACATACACATATCTCACTTGTGCTACTGATTAGTGTGTCAACTTTACTAATAGATAAGTCAATTTTCTTTACCAACAAGTCACAATATTAAAGTTTGCCAAAGCCAATAAATATCAGTGTTGCTATATATTTAAGGACAAGATTGCCAAAACAAGCATGGTCTACCCGCGTTGACCTTCACAACAGGTACACTGCGTCCACCTGTGTTCTGTTATAACAGGAAACTACAGACGTGGGTGTGATCAGTGATGGTTTTTTGAAGGGTAAAGAGGAAATGGATAATAGATGTTTTAGATTATCATCAATGAAATCTCAATGATCTCTTATTCAGACAATTTAATATTTCCCTTCGAACTACTAGATGAACAACGATCTATTAGATAATGTCCATGGATGTATTTATAGTAAAATTGGATAGTGATTAATTTAAAATGTATTCTTGTCACACCCATTGTCATGTAAAAAGCAGGCATCAATCATACTATATTCTATAACACATACTAATCTTATCTAAATGACCATATAAATATATTTGATATAAATGTACACGTATCTCATTATCAATTAAAGCTTAGAGAATAAAGATTGGGAAAATAGGGTTTAACTTTAACATCCAGTCTTTATCAGTTGGAGGAAAACACATAAACTGGAGACAATCATTCTCACATTTAGATAAACGTTTGTTGTTATAAAGTAATAGAAAATATGTTCCAACATTGTGTAACAGTGTGTGCAGATAAATATAACTTCAGCTCTGTGTGTTTTCGAAGTCCATCTTTAAAGGAACAAGCTGAAGTGATCCAAGGCCAAAACGTACATCATCATCAACAATCAATGATTCCCCCAATTGAAGCTAACTATATCTCAGTGAAGTCTTAAAACAATCCACCCATGTAAATTGAGTTTTAGTATGTGCCACAAACACTTTAACATCATGTAATTAGGTACAAACAAACATGCTAAAGGTGATAACAACACTCATTGATAAAGGAGAGAGAGAGAAATGGGGTTTAACTTCCAATTGACACAAACCAGGTCATTTGGGGACTAACATGACTTAATCTTATTTTAATAATTCAATTGCGCGCAGGGTCAATAATAGTGCTGGGAAACTGGAGAACTTGGAGAAAACCCAGGAAAGCATATTCCTAGCCATACACAATGCCAGTTGACCCAATGACAGATTTTATTATCTAAAGTCACCCAACACACCACATTGAGAGAATACTACTAGACCTGAGTATTTTACACCTGGATACACTAATATGATTACTGGATAATTTTTATATAAATCTCTACTTTCATATTCTTTCATATCCATCATATTAGAATAGATTTATGGTACCAGCTGCTAAAGATGTAAACCATTAACCAATTGTTTGAACAAATCCTTTTAATTAATTACAGGCAAGTTTTCATAGGCATATATAAATATATATTAAACTAATATTAAACAGACCTAAAGAGACAAAGAAATGTTTATTTGAAATTTGCACTCACTCAAGAGTTATAACATCTTATAATAATGGTAGCTGTGAAAATATTATTACTAATATTATAGTATATAGTCTCAACGGGTGCTAATTACTCTATTTTCGTTCACTTAAAAAATGTGTGAAGATGAAGTGAGCAGACAGAAAATAAGTAAAATATCATCAACTCTCAGTGAAACCATCTTCAACCAATTTGCCAGTAATTTGTCTGCTTTAAGTGGTAATTGATAGTCTTCATGTACATGTTGATGTACTTCGTCATAATCTTATAACTGTACCATGTAACATTTAGGTCTGTTCAGACATTTGTATTTAAACTGGTTTAAAAACACTAGGGTAATAACGTGTGGGTACATGTCATCTTTTTTTCCAGAAAGATTCTTTAAGGACATGCCGAAAGTTGAAACTAGAGTTTTAAGCCAAGATAAACCAGCTGGATAGAGAGCTGGGTAGAGAGATTAGGTTTTTTAAAACTGGTTTATTTGCCCCAAATTTGCATTGAGACAAACAATTAATCTGGAGGATTGCAGATTTTTTAAAACCAGTTTAATGCAAGTGTCTGAACCATCTAATTGTGAAGATACACGTATGCATCTTGATAGAATTGGTTTTGACAGCTGTACTCAATTCTAATCTAATCTATATAATAATATATGTATACCACACTTCTGACTAAAATAAATCTTTGATTGTTCTAAAAGTGGTAAACTGGAAAAATCTATGTAATATCTTTCCTACACTTAACATGCCAGCAATCTTTTATGACAGTTGTAATGCTAATGTAAAATTTCTTCTAGTTTTTCACAGTATATTTTTGGTGCAACCACATGTTGTTATATGGGTATTTAGAATAGAAAGGTGCAATCAATCATCCTGAAGGATATAATTTCCGACTTTCTTCTTTTCAAATTACAGGTTTAAAGAATGAGTCATGCAGGTTGTGTCTGTTTATTACATGTACATCAAAGAAGTCAGTGTACAATGTATATAATCATCGAGGAACAAAGCAAACACGAATTGAATGCACACAGGTGAAATTAAAGAACCAAAACATAACTTTAACTGTATACTTTTTATAGGCTAAAAATCCACCAAGCCATAATATAGCATTTGGTTTTTTGCCCTTGGTGTACATGTACAATGAATATAAGAATTTGTTTTAACTTAAGTTGGATGTTTGGTTGTCACAAGATGATGTCTTAATACTACAGTACATTATGGACCAATAACCTAGCATGATCTCATTACATGTACATGTACCATTTCAGAATTCTGATTTCATATCAGTTGATGCACAATTGTCCAAGGAAATACATGTACATGTAGCATACCAAATTTCATGACAATTGTACTTGAATTGGTGGAGCATTGTGCTCTTTTCAGAGAGTCGCTCCACCCCCCGATGAGAAGAGCTTTGGGTCCAGTTCCTGCCCTAAAAATAACCTTATAATCTGCATAAGACATGTTTTGCAGGCAAAGAGTAGAAATATTTAATCAAAATCATGTATTCAATACAAAAGCCTGTATTCAATATAAAATCTTTTCATCAAAATCTGTTAATTCAAGTAGATAAGTGTGGCTGTACATAAATTTGCCTACTCTTCCTGTATTTGTGTGAATAATACATAATTCATATTCCAGTCAGTAAATACTTGAGTTATCGAACTACACCTCAACATAGAAAACAAAATTAATTTATACTAGCTATCTTATTTCAATAAAAATAAAACATGAGCCACCAAAAGAAATTGCTTCCAAAAAATCCAAGTACTACATAATTATGTAATAAATAATTCATATTCCGGTCCGTCAATACTTGAATTATTGAACTACATCTCAAATGATTAATTTATATTGCTTGTCGCATTTCAATACAAACCTTAAATAGAACAAAAAAACTTAAAAAATCAAGGTAAGGAATAATCCATTCAGTTATTTTCTTTATTATAAATCTATATCCCCTGGTGTTTTAATAGCAAGTCATTATTGTGCTAATCTTTACCTGTAGACATCACGATAATGCAGCAGGAAATGAAAAACTCAACTGTCCAGTCGTGGCATTTTTACTATCATAAAATATTGATGAAGGACAAAAGATGATTTTCCCCAGAGTGAAGTAAGCAGTAGTTTTTTTTATTATGTTGATCGTTTTATTGTTTTTAGAATAATGAAACCATGGCATTAATTCAATAGACCATAAGACCATTATTAACCAATCTATTTTCCTTGGAATTATTGATAACATACAAGGTCAAAATACATTTGAACTGCTGGCTTAACAAGAAATATCCTCATAAAAATAACCCAAACTAGGTCATTTCTGGACAAACATGTTGTGCAATTTTATTTCACCTGCTCAAAAGGATCTTTAGCAGCGTGAGTGTGAGGAAACGGGAGGACCTGGAGAAAATCTATAAGATTGGGCAAGTACCCTACTCCTTGTCACATACATGTACAAGCATGGAATTGGGAAAGATATAAGTCAAGAAATGCTATAACCAAGCCTGGAAATATGGCACCTGTCACAGACAATGTCAGGCACAAATTCAGGAATTGCCAGGCACGAAATCTTTGGTGCCTGTTATTTTGTCTGGTAGAGATTAAATATTTTTATTGATATTTTCAATAAATGTCCGGCACAAAGTGAAAAGTCTCAGGTAATAGTTCATTAGTGCCTGACATTTTGTCAGGTACAGCTAAAACCGGTTTTATTTTCTAGGCCTGACTATAGCCCTCAACAATCAACAACACCAATAAGAATTTTAATTGAACATTCAACATACTGGTGTTGTTTCTCATTGTTCTTTAAGAGATGAGATAGTTTCTGATGACCTTTGACACAAGAACTACAGTTGCCAGTCACATGGACTAAACATGGCGTCTGTCAGAGCGTCAATTACGTGCTTGTTACAGGTGGATTAGGCACAAAGTATCATTATATGAATTATTTTAAAGCTTTGTGCACAATGCTATGTTGATGCCCGAGTTTGTTTCTGGCTTTATGTAAATGTCATCTGTTTGATAATGACATTCCTTCCCAAGGTATAGACTACTATTGTTTGTCTTATACTCTTTTGTTTAGTTAACTTACAACTTTTTTTTATTGTCTAGTTGACTACAATCTAGGCACCATTGCAAAATATCTTCACTTGCGTCCAAACCAATAACCTTTCTTTTAATCCAATGTAGGAATTTTATTTTTTAAAGAAAGAAGAACAGAACAATTGAGACTAATTTTATTATGACAACCAACTTTCAATGAATCGAATGATTTCCCACAATCCAAAATACTAATGCAGAGTAACAATTGCAGAAATAATTAAATCCTTCAGAGCTTTTGTATACCAATGTGCATTTATATCGCTTTAGACTTACATAATCTTCCTGGTATATTTTGACAATAGCACATTACAGGAATAATGAAATGAAATGAAATGAACATCAATGGATCACTTATGTAATATATCTATATATATCTATTTATGGACCCGTACATGTATTATGGTGGAATAAAGACTGACATTGTATATTCAGACAGGCATAAACAGGTCAAGTAATAAATGAGAATTCACACAGGGCTACAATTTTTACCTTTACAATTTAACTAGGTCCACTAAAGGATCCAATTACAACAGTCAACAATAAAACTTTTGTTTTCATCAATTGTCTTTCTTCTATGGTTTGAGGGGTGATCTATTTGAACAATAGTTCTTTGTTACAGACAGGAAGAGTCCTGATACAGATCGACAGAGAAAATGTACCGTTATTTAAATAAAAGAATCAAAAGAAAAGTTTAATTTAAAGGTTGATTGGATGTTAATACAATATGAACATGATGGTTTGTTAAGTTGATTAAATAGGTATTGATGTCGTCCATCTTGTTTAAAATAATATCGGTTGGTCAAGTGTTAACCATCATCTCTCTATCAAAATATAGACAACTAAATCCACAGGCAGTTTAACACATTTCTTTACCAATAAACTATTTCTATAGAAAATAGCCTGGAGCTAGCAACAACGTCTATTAAAAGATCATCTATTAAACTAATAACATTACTGGAATATAGCTATCAACTTAACTATTAACCATGTCAGGCAATAAGGCACCTGTAACAGACATTGTTTGCCATTATTTCAGGCTGCACAAACTGGGGAATACGGCAACTGTAGCAGAAAATCTGTCTTTGTAAGGCATAATCCCTCTGGTGCCTGTCTGGTACATATATATATGCTTGTTTGTTTTATTAACTTTTTTATTGATGTTTTAACAAATTCAAAACTTCAGGTACTTGTTCATTAGTCGTAGTACCAGGTCATTGGTGCCTGACATTTCATCAGGTAGAACTAACATCATTACTTCCAGACCTGCTATTAACGCACCTCTTCTTTCAAACAGTCAGGACAAGAACGATAGGAATGCAGTGATTAAGATCTTTGGTTAGGTAAGAAAAAAAAACCCACCAGAGTTCAAAGTCATATCGGGCTATGATTAGGATTTGTTTGTGACTAACTAACTTTCTACTGCATCTAATACAATTTAAACTCTCGGTTGTTAAAAGTTGGCTACAGGTACTGGTTACCAGTCCGTATCCATATTGACCATACTAGCCAGTGGTCAGTTCAACTCCTGGTATGGATTATCTCAACACTCAAACAACAAACACCACGTCTCCGTCATTCAACATTACATTACAGTGCCAAGGTTTTTTAGCGGGAAGATGTGTGTTCAGGATTTTTTCACATGGCCAACAGTTTGAGAAGTAAATGTACGGACAGATTTCTAATTAGAGAACAAATTTGGTGAATACCGGAAGATTGCTCAGATGGTTTCCAAATTTAACGAACGAAATGACAAGATCTACAGAAAAGCATTTCATAGAAGGTGAAATACGTCATTATCATCATGGTCGAAAAGGTGTCTTTTGCCTGTGATCAAGGGATGACTTGGGTTAACTTACTGGCATTTCAAATAAGAGAGAAACAGAAATGGGGTTTAACGTACATTCGACACACATACTAGGTCATTTTATTTCAATAAATTGCTTGTGTATATTTGAAGGGGTCTTTGGCAGTGAAAGAAAACCCACAACTATTAAGCCACCCAACCCACCCCCTTGATTCAAATAAACCCCACAACACTTATCAATAGTCATGTATACTGTGTATTTTAATCTAGGATATCTATCAACTACAGGAGAGAATTCTTCTGTCTACCAGAAATCAAGCAACCATATAATTGTACATCTTTGATCTTTCCTACAATATTGCATGACGAAATTCATCAGATTCCTAGCTTATGACTTATTTTATGACATCCTTTATAACTTACACAATCAAACGGTAATTGAGTAGGCATTATATTTCTATTTACTGTTTGATCTCTCACAGTGATGTAGACGCCAAGATCACAATAAAATCAAAACACAAGAAATAATTGAAAATATTTTAAAGAAATCACAAACAATCTCACCAACATTCACATTTATATGTAGACGTTGAGATCATAATAAAATATTAACTGAGAAAAAAAAAGGGACAAAATCACAAATCAAAGGTTACTACGAAGGACAAGAATATTAAACAACGAAATTAAAATATCGTCATGACAACACTGTTTTATTAGTTTTGAAAGACAAATAAAAGTTGTATGACGAAGCCGTACTGAATTTAAAGTGTGTCTGTGAAATGTTCAATTGAACCAAACAATACCAGGGTACCAACAACAGTGATTTGACCAGTTCAATTTGATACTTCGTTAAAATGAAATGAAACAGATATAACCAACTGGATAAAATAGAGGCTGGACAATTTGAATAGACTGGACAATAAACAGGTGAACAATAGCAGACGATAGATGGTCAACAAAAGGTGTCGCGAGTGCGGATAAAGGTCCAATTTACCTGTGTAAACATAAAAGTTTTAGTTGGCCGTTCACTATTGTATTTCAAGGTCCAGATCGTATTGAGCTGAGCACATTGTAGGAAGTTTTTCATTTGAACTATTTTTGTTAGTTTGGGGGTGTTAAAGAAGATATGTTGGCACCAAGGTGTCATTCAATATAATATTTACCAATATTAAACTTTCTTCTAGTCGCTTTCTTCTAAAATAAAATGAGAACAAAACATGGTGATTCTGCAAAACACTATTGAAAATGCCAAAACACGTTTTTAGTAATTCAAATAAATTCATGAATAAACGACTGAGACAAACGATGTCCTCGTAAGATGATAAGTAAACACACTTTATTCACTAAGTAGGATTAATAATAATAAAGATTAAGGCAAAGAAATCCACTTAGAAACTATAACCTTTGACAAAAAAAAAATTGTTTCAACATTGTATAAAATTTGTTAATATCAACATGTATTTGTATCATAACCAAAAATTTGGTACAATATGTATTTTACGAAATAACTCCTACTGTAAAATTATTCAATACTAAAATATATTAAACTGCCCATTGGCAATAGCGATGAGTGATCATAGTATGTCTTACTCTTACCTTAATGCAAGTACAAGTAGTTATAAATTAGTAATTTAATTCAGACTGCAAGTTGTTAAATATTAATATCTAAACTACGATAGTGAAGAGTGAACACTATGTCTTATACAATCATGCAAATTCTAATGAATTATTAACTTGTTTCATCTCATCCAATATTCAAAACTTAAATTTGATATTAACTGACTGATAGACTATGGTTTGTGGTTTACTCTCTTTAATGATACTCTTGAAATCTGATACAGCATAATTTACATTTAATACTTGTATCTTATGAGCGTATTTAATTCAATGCTGGCAGAAAATATTTGAAAAAACAAAGTTCAAAAGCTCAGAGGAAAATTCTTGGAAGGAAATCACAATGCATTGAAGGTAAATTTTGTAGCAGCCTTTCATTAGAGAACATCTAGACGGGAATCATCTGACATGTAAATGATAGGCTCTTCAGATGATAAATGATACTCTACAAGGTTTAAAACCTACTTTAAGCTTTAAATCGGTGGAATCAGTCGAGCGATTTTAATAGAAATGCTGTGGAGATTGAGGTACAATTGATCAATGGTCTAAGTAAAGTAATCGAGAATTTCGGCTGGTTGAACACAAACATCAAATACTATAAGGTACATGACTTTAGACAAATAGTGTTCAGAAGTATAGATTTATTCGAGCGAGAGACAGACGCTCTGGGATTGGACCATGATGACAATAGAGATGACACAAGGCCAACTGATTGGTCAATTAAACAAAGGTGTGTATCAGGACGCGAGATGTCAGTTCCGACACCAAACTGATGCTGTATGAGAACAATACAGGTAAAAGAGAGAATGAATGGAGATGCACAGGTGATAGAAGAATAGTTCAATAATAACCATACCAGAGATGAAACAATAGTTTAACTTGACTTATTGTATTCACTCTATTCAATAAATTGACCCATGAATTAAAACTTTGTTCTGTCTTAGCTGATGATTCATCCTTTAGGCCAAACTAAATTTATTAACAGTTCTTCAAATTTTAACAGGTATTCCCAAAGAACAGAAAATTAAATTGGTGTGACCACAACTAAAGTTTATCAAGGTAAATCAATAAAAGACACATCTTTGAAAAATTGATTTAACCATGATGCCGAAAATTTTTAATGACCAAATTAATTTTTTTAAAATTTCAGAAATCAAAATGGCAAATTGAAGAATACAGAAAATCAAAAACAAACTGTTTATAATCACTATATTACTGATAAGTTCAACCACCTGAGAAGGTCATAGACACAAGTACATGTATGAGCCCAATGACCCAAGTGATAGAAATTGAACAGAAACTGGAGACTGTCCATCTTATAGATAACATCTTAATAGAGTGTGTGTGTTGAAATATTTATAGCTATTGTTAAGGCATGTGCCACAGGACATCTGGTTTCCTTAATTAACAACATCAATTCATCCATGGATCATTTACTGTTATTTTTCCTCATCTTAGCAACCTTGCTGAGATTAATTTTGATGGTTAATTTAAGATGTGGAGTATAAATCACAAGTTTTAATAAAGACTGGACATGTTTGACAACACCTGTAGTGTCCAATACCCAGACACTAAAGTAAACATCATTGGTTATAGCACTACCCTCAGTGGTCCTAATGATTAATCATAAAAAACATCAGATCTTTTTATACCAATCTGTGCCAAAAAATGAAGATTTATGGACGTTTCAGCTTGACAGGGAAAAAGTAGTGGTCTGAGATTCATTTGTCCAATAAGATGATTTAAAAGAAATTTATTTATTGGTCATCTACAATTTACCATTTTAACTACAATTACCCATATTAAATCTGTCATTTATTGCGCTATAATAACAATTAATCAACATTTCTCTTTTTCTACCCAATTTTAATATTTGAATAGTTCCCAGCTGTGACTATGTTTGACCAGTTACTCTAAAGACATTTTGTATTCAACTGAACTCTCCAAACGGAAAGGTCAACAAAAACATTAATCTCTTTGTTAATCTGGTTTTATTCTGACACCTGTTGTTCAAAGCTACATTTAAAATCAATAGACTTGGCCATCAAGGTAAAGATGCTACATGTCACTTTATGTACATGTATGATAATGTTTGAGAAATTGGTCATATTTTGGATGGGTGTAAAATTGTTGTTTTGAACTAATATTTGGTTTAAGTTCGAATAACATGAAATGTTTCAAGCCTGATCAATGGTAACCTTGTTTATAAACACCTGTTACACACATACATCTCCAGGTCATGTTATCTAGTTAAGAGAGAGAGAGAGAGATGTCCACTAAACACAAACTCGGTCATTTCATAACAAACATATTCTACATTTTATTTCTTTAATTTACTGATTCTTTAGTTAGCAGTGGGAGAAAACTCATGTGGTTAGGCAATAGACCCTGCTCCTTGTCAGGTTAAAGTGTGGGATCAAACTATGCTAATTGACTCAATGACAAACCTAATGATCTTAAGCACATACATATAGACCATTCTGATACCCAACCGCCTTCAGGTACTGGAAGAAAATGTTATTTTCAACATGCACACCAGAGCCTATAAACCACCAACAACAAAGTTTTTCAAAAAATGTGTGCATCTAAAATTGTTTTAAAAAAAATCGAGTATAAAGGTATACTCAAGCAAACTCATGAAAAAATCAGTTTTCAGGCTAATAGGATGATTTTTCTACATTATCCAGGCACTGTGGTCAATAAGGTGTGTTCCGGATCTGGTAATTAGACTATCTAAGCTAACCCATTCACCTGTCATTATAAGACACGATAAAGCTTTTACTAATATAGAAGCTGTTAATTATATCTATATTGTATATATACTAATCAAATGGAGATGAGAACAGAACTGGTCAGATTAAAAACATCGGACAAAAGACAGATGGGGTTCAGTTGGCATCTCTGACACTATAAAACATCTATTGTATGTGTTGGCATCACTCAAATGTCAGTTTTCATACATAGAAGCTTTC